>CM060938.1:911224153-921224153 GCA_030765085.1 Allium cepa
GCGCTCATTTCTCTTGTTTTGGTGCGGGAGTCATGGGCGGTCGTCACATTTGGTATCAGAGCGAGGTTAATCGATTTTAGCCAACGCTCGCTGACGTAACTACGTAAGAGAGACGTAATTGTATTTTGATGGATGATTACTATATATAATATAGTAGCTTAGACAGATTTGAACTCCTTTTGCAGTTGTTTCTCAAAGGCGTTCTAATCATTCCTTTTTGTAGATATTAAGGATGAGTCGAAGTGAGAGACGAGCTGCTAGGGAAAGCCGAGCTGCTGGGGAATCTGCTGATTATGGGGCTATGTTCGAAGCAATGATGACTTCGATCATGAGGAGGATGCCGGCTCCAGGGCCAGCTGTTGATGTTGGAGTTCAAGTCCAAGCTCCAAGGCCCGTGGATTTTGCTAAGCTGTGTAAGGATTATACGGCTCTTGGAGGAAGGGTTTTCTTGGGGACGGAGTCTACTATTGAAGTCCAAAGATGGATTGATTCTTGTAGGAGGATCTTTGGTGACTTAGGGATTGAGGATGCAACTAAGAGGAAGCTTGCATCGAGACAGCTTCAGGGAAGAGCTGTTGATTGGTGGAATTCTATCACTATAGATACCCCAGAAGAAGAGATTACTTGGGAGCAATTCCAAGTCAGATTTGAAGCTAAGTTTATCTCTACGGCTCAGAAATCTGTCTTGTTTAAGAGGTTTGTAGAGCTCAAGCAGGGTGGGAGGCCTGTTCTTGAGTATATTTCTGAGTTTGAAGCTTTGTCCAAGTATGCCAGATCGTACATTGATTCTCCCTATCAGAAGAATGAGAAGTTTGTGACTGGTCTGGATGTTTATCTTGGGAGGCAGTTAGTGGATCATTTGGACGATCCATTTGAGAAGCTTGTGGAGAAAGCCCTTAGGCATGAGAGTTTGTTTCCTAAGGAAAGTTCTGTTGTTGCTGTAACCAGGGAAGGATCTAAACCACACCAGAATGGCAATAAGAGGAGGAAGCAGCAGCAACAGAAGGGTAAGGATGGCCAGAAGAAGCCGAAGAGCGAAATGACTTGCTATAACTGCCAGCAGAAGGGCCATCTTTACAAAGATTGTAAGAATCCCAAGGTGCCGGGAAAGTGTTACAACTGTGATAAGCTGGGACATATCAAGAAGGATTGTCCAGAACCGAGGAAAGATAGGCAGGTTGTGCAAGCCTATGCTTTGGGGGCTGTTCCATCGTCTTCGAAAGCTCCTACTGCTGAAGAGAAGGGGAAGAGTGTGGTTGTTCAAGGTACTCTTTCTATTTGTGGTGTTCCAGTTAGAGTGTTGTTTGATACTGGAGCGTCGCATTCTTTTGTTTGTGATGATTTGGTAAGCCGGTTAGGTATGAAACCGGATATTGTTGATAGGCCATTGGTTGTGACTAATCCGGTAGGGGGTTCGTCATGTTTGTGTATGTTATGTCGTGGTCTAGTTGTGTCGAGTCATGATTGCTCGTTTGTTTGTGATTGCTTTGTTCTGAACTTTGCGGGGTTCGGAATTATTTTGGGTGTGGACTGGCTTAGGAAGTATGCGGCTAGGATTGATTGTGAGAGGCTTGAGGTGACAGTCGGGAATGTGGAAGGGCGAAAGGTTGTGATACGATGTAAGCATGAAGAAGGCGTCTTCATGAGCTTCATGTATTCGCTAGTTGTTCCACGGGATGGACTGTCATCGGTGCCTATTGTGAATGAGTTTGAGAATGTCTTTGAGGAAGTCAAAGGGTTGCCGCCGCATAGGGAGATCGAGTTTCGTATCGATCTAGTTGAGGGAGCCAGACCTGTTGTGATGCCTCTTAGGCGGATGGCACCGAGGGAGCAGCAAGAGCTGAAGGTGCAAGTTGATGACCTTTTGCGGAAAGGATTCATTCGGAGAAGTGTGTCCGAATGGGGTGCGCCCGTTGTGTTCGCAACCAAAACGGATGGATCGTTGAGGTTGTGTGTTGATTATCGTGAGCTGAATAAGGTGACTAGGAAGAACAAGTATCCATTGCCGAGAATAGATGACTTGTTTGATCAGCTTCACGAGGCTAAGGTGTTTTCTCAGATGGATTTGGCAACGGGATTTCACCAGTTGAGAGTGGCGAAGGATAGTGTGCCGAAGACTGCTTTCAGGACACCTTCCGGGTTTTATGAGTGGCTGGTAATGCCGTTTGGATTGACTAACGCACCAGCATATTTTGTGGATCTTATGAATAGAGTATTCAGAGATCAGTTAGATAAGTTCGTGCTTGTGTTCGTGGATGATATTCTGATTTATTCCAGAACTGAAGAAGAGCACAAGACGCACTTGAGGATTGTTTTGGAAATCTTACGGAAACATCAGCTGAAGGCTAAGTTTTCGAAGTGTCACTTCTGGAAGAATGAAGTGAGGTTCTTAGGTCATGTTATTTCTGGAAATGGAATAGCGGTTGATCCCGCTAAGGTGGCAGCGATCCAGGATTGGGTTAGGCCTAAGAATGCATCTGATGTGAGAAGTTTTCTTGGATTAGCAGGATATTATCGTCGGTTTATCAAAGACTTTTCCAAGATAGCTGCACCGTTGACAGGATTGACGAAGAAGAATCAAGTGTTCAGATGGAATGATAAGTGTGAACAAGCTTTCATAATCCTGAAAGAGCGACTGACAAGTGCTCCTGTTTTGACTATTCCGAGTGGGAATGATGAGATGGTGGTTTACACCGATGCATGTGGCACTGGACTAGGAGCGGTGCTAATGCAGAAGGATAAAGTTGTTGCGTATGCTAGTCGACAACTGAAGCCGCATGAAAGGAATTATCCGACTCATGATTTGGAGTTAGCGGCGATTGTGTTTGCTTTGAAGATGTGGAGACACTATCTATTGGGAGTTAGATTCGAGCTGTTTACAGATCATAAGTCGTTGAAGTATCTGTTTTCCCAAAAGGATTTGAATCTTCGACAGCAAAGGTGGCTAGAGTTCTTAGCATCGTATGATTTTGGTATAGCCTATACTCCAGGAAAAGGTAACGCAGTGGCAGATGCGTTAAGTCGAAGACAAGCAGGATTGGGAGCCATGTTTTCGGAATGGAAGAGTCTCGAGTATTTGGCTGAGTTTGATTTCAGGCCCAGATGTGAATTGGAACCTGAGATGTTGGCAAACTTATCGATAAGGCCTACTCTTGTGGAAAGGATTGGCGAGAGCCAAAGGAGAGATGATAAGCTTGTCAAGATTATTCGTGATTTAGAATCTGGATTGGACCGAGAAAAGGATAAAGGATTCGAGGTCGATCGAGAGGGTTGGCTTCGAAAGCAAGAACGATTGGTTGTTCCCGATGTAGATGGATTGAGAGATGAAGTTCTGAGGGAGAGTCATCACTCGAAGTTGACAATTCATCCAGGTGGAAATAAGATGTATCGGGATATGAAGAGAACCTACTACTGGGAAGGTATGAAGAAGGATGTTGGAAATTTTATTTCCAAATGTATGAATTGCCAGTTGGTAAAAGCTGAGCAGAAGAAGCCCAGTGGATTGCTTCAGCCATTGGAGGTTCCTACATGGAAGTGGGAGCAAGTGTCGATGGACTTTATCGATGGTCTACCTAGGACAAGAGCAGGGAATGAAGGGATTTGGGTCATAGTAGATCGTTTGACCAAGAGTGCAAGGTTCATTCCTGTTCGATCGACTAGGACTGCATCGAAGTTGGCTGAATTATATGTGAAGTGGATAGTTCGTTTCCATGGTGTTCCGAAGAGTATAGTGAGCGATCGAGATCCATTGTTCACTAGTAGATTTTGGAAGAGCTTCCAGGAGGTTTTGGGAACTGAGTTGTGTTTGAGTACAGCTTATCACCCTCAAACAGATGGTCAGACTGAGAGAGTCAACCGAGTTTTGGAAGATCTTCTTAGAGCATGTGTTTTGGACTTCGGAGGATCATGGGAAGATCACCTTCATTTGGTGGAGTTTGCTTATAACAACAGTTATCAGTCGAGTATTGGTATGGCACCATATGAGGCATTGTATGGAAGACCGTGTAACTCCCCGACATGTTGGTTGGAAACTGGAGAAAAGCTGATACTTGGGCCAGAGATGATTCGACAGACTTCAGATTGTATAGAGATCATTCGGCAACGAATGAAGGCAGCCCAGGATCGTCAGAAAAGTTATGCAGATAATCGTCGAAAGGATTTGGAATTCGACGTAGGTGATATGGTTTTTGTGAAGATTTCTCCATTAAAGAATGTTATTAGATTCGGGAAGAAAGGAAAGTTAACTCCGAGATTTGTTGGACCATTCCCGATTATCGAGCGTATTGGAAAGCTCGCTTATAGATTGGAGTTACCGGAAAAGATGGCGGGTGTGCACAGTGTTTTTCATGTATCTTATCTACGGAAGTATATGCACGACCCAACTACGGTGGTTTCTGCTGATAGCTGTGAAGACTTGGAGGTTGATCCAGTTGTTTCGAGACCTCGTAAGCCGCTTCGTATTGTTGAAACCGATACGAAACAGCTTAGGAGGAAGACGATTACGTTGCTCAAGGTACAATGGAGTGATGATGTTAACGACTGTACGTGGGAGGAGGAAGAGAGGATGAAGGCAGCTCATCCCGGACTCTTCGAGGTATGGCCCTAAAGTGTCGTGACATCTCATGAATTTGTAGCTTGTTCTAAGTCATAGAATTCTGCATGCTAGGTTAGAATTGGATGCATGGTTTGTTGATTGCTATGGATGGTAGGCATGCGGAATATCTTTGATTGCTGTTGTTTGCTTGGAATTTCGGGGGCGAAATTCCTAAGGGGGAGAGAATGTAACGACCCGTATTTTACGTGTCGATATATCGTAGAATTGACAGGTTGTTAGTGTTGATGTTGTCTCTAGCCTGAGTCGTTTAGGAAGTTAATTCGTGTGCTTAAGTGTTAAGTCGTGGCCGAGTTAACAAGGCTTGGGTCGTGTTCGAGTTAGGAAGTGAGTCGCATACGAGTTAACAAGTTAAGGCAGTGAACGGCTCATGGATGAGTCGTGTACGACTTAAGGGAATGGGTCGTGCACGAGTTGTAAAGTTAACTCGTGTGATGATGAGTCGTGACCGAGTCAGTGGAGCCATAGGCTTACGAATTAACATGATATGAGTTGAGTCGTTAACGACTTATAGGTGTTAGCGAGTTATAGGTTAGACCGACTCATAGCTTGGACGAGTCAGTGGCCTTGAGTCGTTAGCGAGTTATAGTGTGCAGGGTAGCTAACGAGTTAGTGTTCTTTACGTGTTACCGGGTTAAAGAGTTACCGAGGTAAGGATTAACTCGTGTACGAGTTAGTAGATATGGCCGAGTTAACAGGTTAGAAAGTTAGGTCGTAAGTCGTCTGGAACGACCTAACGTGTTTGCGACCTAACGAGTTAGTAAGGCTTGTGTGTTAGCGAGTTACGAGTTAGCAGAGTGTTAGGTCGGCGGCGAGTTAAGGAGATAGGTTGTTAAGTCGTTTGAACGACTTAAGGGTTGAGTCGCTTTGGTGTTAGGTCGGCATATAGTTATCTCGTATCTCGTAGCTCGTCTCCGAGTTAGGGTATATGTCGTTAGGTCGTAAGCCTTTTAGTGTTGGGTCGTATCTTTGATAGGTCGTTGGGTTCTTGAGTCGGCAGGGTTGATGAGTCGTTAACGACTCATGGCTTAGGTCGTGACCGACTCATGGGCGTACGAGTTAGTGAAGTTTCAGCCTATAAATAGTGGACTTTGGCTCACTTTTTGGCACCGGTTTTTGAAGCGATGAAGTGCTGCCATTTTGGAGACTCGACTACAGCATTTTTCTTCACTTCTTTCTCCACTTCAATCAAGTGCTAACATCCGTTGAAGATCGAAGATCAAGATCGAAGATCGAAGAGCCAAAGTTGAAGATCTTCATCCGACGAAGCTAGATTTCACCGTTTCAAGTGAAATTTCTCCGGATCAAGCTCAAGTCCTTGCTGTCCAGATCTGAAGTTGATTGATTTTTAGGTTGTTTTGGTGATTTGGTGAGTGGTAGTTATCTCTCACGCGGATCCAAAGGAGTATATGGGATTGGTGATATGTTTATGTGTTAAAGTTAGCGTTTTCTCGCATTTTCCTTAAGTCTGCATGTAGATCCATCATATTTGAAAATGTTTATCTATAGAAGCTATTTAACAAGTATTAGAGACAAAACCCATGTTTTAGATTTGATAGATCTATGCTAAAAACTATGATTTCACATATGTTGGACTTTTGCTCACTTAATTACGAAATTGCCATTATAGTTGATATTGCTTAATATATCTTGATTGAATGCTTGAATGTTTGAATGTATGTTAGATTTGATTGCTCCAAGTTAGCTTGTAGTTGATTTGGAACAAGATGGTTGAAGATGATTCAAAAGCTAAGTGGAAAGGCTCTTGAATGGTGAAAGCTGCCGATGGTATATGAAGCGGATGTGGAAGCTCATATGGATGGATTCGATGATGGGACTTTGCCGTGATGCGAAGAGGCGAAGTATGAGATCGAGATGGGACTTTGTCAGGATGCGAAAAGGCAAAGTATGGTTGAGTTGAGACTTTGCTTTGGTACGATGAAGCGAAGTATGATGTGAGTCTTGGCTTAATCCAGGCAGGGATCATTCCAAGCATGTTGATAACTTGAAGGGTAGTTCAAGTTGGTTGATAATGGATTGCTCAAGAGGAAGCTTGGGCTAAGTTGATAGAAGTCGTCAAGAAGGATGACAAGGAGGCTTGGATCTCATCGTTATTGAAGGTTCTAGCAAACCTAAAGCAAGAGTACATAGGGACGCCTAAAAGACTACAGGCAGTTAGTCGAGTACTCTGGGCCAAGAAGATAAGTCCTAGGCACAAGGCAGTGTGCGGGGTTTTGTCTAGAACCGGGGTTACCATTAGCCCTTGACAGATGGCTCAGGAAGGAGTCGGTCATTCAATTAACGGTGATTTCGAAGCAAGGTTAACAGTGATAGCCAGAGTCATGGATGTTTGGATGTTTGGTTGTATCATCATTCGGCTTCAAGAGCGGTGTTTTCTGGGTGCTTATCTGATCTTGGTTTAGGCCTTGGGGGTTTGTATTTGGAAAACATCGTCCTTGACTCGAGTGATTATTGCTTTACCTTACTTATCTGCTATGTTATGCTTACTTCTCCTTAGTGTGTGTCTGGGGGCTATCACTGTAGAAAGAGGTGGAGTGGGATGGTTTGGTTCCTATTCCTTTATTTCCTTATGCTCTTTTGGTATGCTTGATTGTTAATTTACTGCTCACTAAGACTTTGTCTGACTCAAGGTTTTATGTCTCCTCTTATTACCTTGGGCTGTTCATCCATGTTTGGGATGGGCAGACTAGGTAGCAGGTGGCAGGTGCTGTGCTTAGAGTAGAGTTTTCCGTTGATGATGGCGAAGACGAGCAGGAGGCTATGCATATTATTTTCTTATATGTACCGGGTATCCGCTGCTGTATTTGATGAGTGCTTGTAGTGAGGTCTTGATGTATGGATTTGTTGAGATGATTGTATAAAACCTCTGTGATGCTTATATGATGATTTTCTGTTATGAGACTTCACTATATATTTCTCTATTGTATTTTATCCATGCGCTGTGAGTTACGATAGAGATTCTGCGATTTTATTTTACCCTGACTATCGTCCATGGCTGCCTGGCACACCTTTCAGCGCTCTATTCTCTTGTTTTGGTGCGGGAGTCATGGGCGGTCGTCACATCGCCATTTCGGAAGGATGTTGCACCTTGCACCGTGGATGTTGCACCTTATAGATATCGATTATTCGGACGGCCATAACTTCCGGCTCGTTTAGAGTTAAAGGAGCCAAAACCTGTCAAAACGAAGGCCACGATGAGTTCTACGGCTTTGACAGCTTTCAGCCGTCAACGGATAGATTAATGCCCAAAAAGGACAACCCGGATCTCAATCGGGTCTCGTAAGTTTTTTACCCTTCGTTTTTTCGACACGTGGATTTTTACGGTAAAACGGGATTACCGTGGCCCGTCATCGACTTCCCATCGCTGGAGAGTGGTGCACCATGGTACTGTTCCGTTTCAAATCCATGGACGCATTTATAAAGGTCGTATGGCACTGTTTCGCCATTTCGGACGGATGTTGCACCTTGCACCGTGGATGTTGCACCTTGTAGATATCGATTATTCGGACGGCCATAACTTCTGGCTTGTTTAGAGTTACGGGAGCCATAACCTGTCAAAATGAAGGCCTCGGTGAGTTCTACGGTTTTGACAGCTTTCAGCCATCAACGGATAGATTAATGTCCAAAAAGGACAACCCGAATCTCAATCGGGTCTCGTAAGTTTTTTACCCTTCGTTTTTTCGACACGTGGATTTTTGCGGTAAAACGGGATTACCGTGGCCCGTCTTCGACTTTCCATCGCTGAAGAGTGGTGCACCATGGTACTGTTCCATTTCAAATCCATGCACGCATTTTTAAAAGTCGTACGACACTGTTTCGCCATTTCGGACGGATGTTGCACCTTGCACCGTGGATGTTGCACCCTGTAGATATCGATTATTCGGACGGCCATAACTTCTGGCTCGTTTAGAGTTATGGGAGTCATAACCTGTCAAAACGAAGGCCTCGATGAGTTCTACGGCACTGTTTCACCATTTCGGACGGATGTTGCACCTTGCACCGTGGATGTTGCACCCTGTAGATATCGATTATTCAAACGGCCATAACTTCTGGATCGTTTAGAGTTACGGGAGCCATAACCTGTCAAAACGAAGGCCTCGATGAGTTCTACGGCTTTGATAGCTTTCAGCCGTCAACGGATAGATTAATGCCCAAAAAGGACAACCCGGATCTCAATCGGGTCTCGTAAGTTTTTTACCCTTCGTTTTTTCGACACGTGGATTTTTACGGTAAAACGGGATTACCGTGGCCCGTCATCGACTTCCCATCGCTGGAGAGTGGTGCACCATGGTACTGTTCCGTTTCATATCCATGCACGCATTTCTAATCGTCATACGGCACTGTTTCGCCATTTCGGACGGATGTTGCACCTTGCATCGTGGATGTTGCACCCTGTAGATATCGATTATTCGGACGGCCATAAATTCTGGCTCGTTTAGAGTTACGGGAGCCATAACCTGTCAAAACAAAGACCTCGATGAGTTCTATGGTTTTGACAGCTTTCAGCCGTCAACGGATAGATTAACGCCCAAAAAGGACAACCCGAATCTCAATCGGGTCTCGTAAGTTTTTTACCATTCGTTTTTTCGACACGTGGATTTTTATGGTAAAACGGGATTACGGTGGATGGTCTTCGATTTACCATCGCTGGAGAGTGGTTCACCATGGTACTGTTCCGTTTCAAATCCATGCACGCATTTCTAAAGGTCGTACGGCACTGTTTTTCCATTTCGGACAGATGTTGCACCTTGCACCGTGGATGTTGCACCCTGTAGATATCGATTATTCGGACGGCCATAACTTTTGGCTTGTTTAGAGTTACGGGAGCCATAACCTGTGAAAATGAAGGCCTCGATGAGTTCTACGGTTTTGACAGCTTTCAGCCGTCAACGGATAGATTAATGCCCAAAAAGGACAACCCGAATCTCAATCGGGTCTCGTAAGTTTTTTACCCTTCGTTTTTTCGACACGTGGATTTTTGCGGTAAAACGGGATTACCGTGGCCCGTCTTCGACTTTCCATCGCTGAAGAGTGGTGCACCATGGTACTGTTCCATTTCAAATCCATGCACGCATTTCTAAAAGTCGTACGACACTATTTCGCCATTTCGGACGGATGTTGCACCTTGCACCGTGGATGTTGCACCCTGTAGATATCGATTATTCGGACGGCCATAACTTCTGGCTCGTTTAGAGTTACGGGAGCCATAACCTGTCAAAACGAAGGCCTCGATGAGTTCTACGGTTTTGATAGCTTTCAGCCATCAATGGATAGATTAATGCCCAAAAAGGACAACCCGAATCTCAATCGGGTCTCGTAAGTTTTTTACCCTTCGTTTTTTCGACACGTGGATTTTTCGATAAAACGGGATTACCGTGGCCCGTCTTCGACTTCCAATCACTGGAGAGCGGTGCACTATGGTACTGTTCCGTTTCAAATCCATGCACGCATTTCTAAAAGTCGTACGGCACTGTTTCGCCATGTCGGACGGATGTTGCACCTTGCACCGTGGATGTTGCACCCTGTAGATATCGATTATTCGGACGGCCATAACTTCTGGCTCGTTAAGAGTTACGGGAGCCATAACATTTCAAAACGAAGGCCTCGATGAGTTCTACGGCTTTGATAGCTTTCAGCCGTCAACGGATAGATTAATGCCCAAAAAGGACAACCCGAATCTCAATCGGGTCTCGTAAGTGTTTTACCGTTCGTTTTTTCGACACGCGGATTTTTACGGAAAAACGAGATTACCGTGGCCCGTCTTCAACTTTCCATCGCTGGAGAGTGGTGCACCATGGTACTGTTCCGTTTCAAATCCATGCACGCATTTCTAAAAGTCATAAGGCACTGCTTCGCCATTTCGGAAGGATGTTGCACCTTGCACCGTGGATGTTGCACCTTATAGATATCGATTATTCGGACGGCCATAACTTCCGGCTCGTTTAGAGTTAAAGGAGCCAAAACCTGTCAAAACGAAGGCCACGATGAGTTCTACGGCTTTGACAGCTTTCAGCCGTCAACGGATAGATTAATGCCCAAAAAGGACAACCCGAATCTCAATCGGGTCTCGTAAGTTTTTTACCCTTCGTTTTTTCGAAACGTGGATTTTTACGGTAAAACGGGATTACCGTGGCCCGTCTTCGACTTCCCATCGCTGGAGAGTGGTGCACCATGGTACTGTTCCGTTTCAAATCCATGCACGCATTTCTAATCGTCATACGGCACTGTTTCGCCATTTCGGACGGATGTTGCACCTTGCATCGTGGATGTTGCACCCTGTAGATATCGATTATTCGGACGTCCATAAATTCTGGCTCGTTAGAGTTACGGGAGCCATAACCTGTCAAAACGAAGACCTCGTTGAGTTCTATGGCTTTGACAGCTTTCAGCCGTCAACGGATAGATTAACGCCCAAAAAGGACAACCCGAATCTCAATCGGGTCTCGTAAGTTTTTTACCATTCGTTTTTTCGACACGTGGATTTTTATGGTAAAACGGGATTACGGTGGATGGTCTTCGATTTACCATCGCTGGAGAGTGGTGCACCAAGGTACTGTTCTGTTTCAAATCCATGCACGCATTTCTAAAGGTCGTACGGCACTGTTTCGCCATTTCAGACGGATGTCGCACCTTGCACCGTGGATGTTGCACCCTGTAGATATCGATTATTCGGACGGCCATAACTTCTGGCTTGTTTAGAGTTACGGGAGGCATAACCTGTAA
Source organism: Allium cepa (assembly GCA_030765085.1). Taxonomy (NCBI): domain Eukaryota; kingdom Viridiplantae; phylum Streptophyta; class Magnoliopsida; order Asparagales; family Amaryllidaceae; genus Allium; species Allium cepa. The sequence goes on from CM060938.1 coordinate 911,235,510, forward strand.
AAATGAAGGCCTCGATGAGTTCTACGGTTTTGACAGCTTTCAGCCGTCAACGGATAGATTAATTCCCAAAAAGGACAACCCGAATCTCAATCGGGTCTCGTAAGTTTTTTACCCTTCGTTTTTTCGACACGTGGATTTTTGCGGTAAAATGGGATTACCGTGGCCCGTCTTCGACTTTCCATCGCTGAAGAGTGGTGCACCATGGTACTGTTCCGTTTCAAATCCATGCAGGCGTTTCTAAAAGTCGTACGACACTGTTTCGCCATTTCGGACGGATGTTGCACCTTGCACCGTGGATGTTGCACCCTGTAGATATCGATTATTCGGACGGCCATAACTTCTGCCTCGTTTAGAGTTATGCGAGCCATAACCTGTCAAAACGAAGGCCTCGATGAGTTCTACGGCTTTGACAGCTTTCAGCCATCAACGGATAGATTAATGCCCAAAAAGGACAACCCGAATCTCAATCGGGTCTCGTAAGTTTTTTACCCCTCGTTTTTTCGGCACGTGGATTTTTACGGTAAAACAGGATAACGGTGGCGGGTCTTCGATTTACCATCGCTGAAGAGCGGTGCACCATGGTACTGTTCCGTTTCAAATCCATGCACGCATTTCTAAAAGTCGTACGACACTTTTTCGCCATTTCGGACGGATGTTGCACCTTGCAACGTGGATGTTGCACCTTGCAACGTGGATGTTGCACCCTGTAAATATCGATTATTCGGACGGCCATAACTTCTGGCTCGTTTAGAGTTACGGGAGCCATAACCTGTCAAAACGAAGGCCTCGATGAGTTCTACGGCTTTGATATTTTTCAGCCGTCAATGGATAGATTAATGCCTAAAAAGGACAACCCGAATCTCAATCGGGTCTCGTAAGTTTTTTACCCTTCGTTTGTTCGACACGTGGATTTTTGCGGTAAAACGGGATTACCGTGGCCCGTCTTCGACTTCCCATCGCTGAAGAGTGGTGCACCATGGTACTGTTCTGTTTCAAATCCATGCATGCATTTCTAAATGTCGTACGACACTGTTTCGCCATTTCGGACGGTTGTTGCACCTTGCACCGCGGATGTTGCACCCTGTAGATATCGATTATTCGGACGGCCATCACTTCTGGCTCGTTAAGAGTTACGGGAGTCTTAACCTGTCAAAACGAAGGCCTCGATGAGTTCTACGGCTTTGACCGCTTTCAGCCGTCAACGGATATATTAACGCCCAAAAATGACAACCAGAATCTCAATCGGGTCTCGTATGTTTTTTACCCTTCGTTTTTTCGACACGTGGATTTTTACGGTAAAACGGGATTACGGTGGATGGTCTTCGATTTACCATCGCTGGAGAGTGATGCATCGTGGTACTGTTCCATTTCAAATCCATGCACACATTTCTAAAGGTCGTACGGCACTGTTTCGCCATTTCGGACGGATGTTGCACCTTGCGCCGTGGATGTTGCACCCTGTAGATATCGATTATTCGGACGGCATTAACTTCTGGCTTGTTTAGAGTTACGGGAGCCATAACCTGTCAAAATGAAGGCCTCGATGAGTTCTACGGTTTTGACAGCTTTCAGCCGTCAACGGATAGATTAATGCCCAAAAAGGACAACCCGAATCTCAATCGGGTCTCGTAACTTTTTTACCCTTCGTTTTTTCGACACGTGGATTTTTGCGGTAAAACGGGATTACCGTGGCCCGTCTTCGACTTCCCATCGCTGAAGAGTGGTGCACCATGGTACTGTTCCGTTTCAAATCCATGCACGCATTTCTAAAAGTCATAAGGCACTGTTTCGCCATTTCGGAAGGATGTCGCACCTTGCACCGTGGATGTTGCACCCTGTAGATATCGATTATTCGGACGGCCATAACTTCTGGCTCGTTTAGAGTTACGGGAGCCATAACCTGTCAAAACGAAGGCCTCGATGAGTTCTACGGCTTTGACAGCTTTCAGCCATCAACGGATAGATTAATTCCCAAAAAGGACAACCCGAATCTCGATCGGGTCTCGTAAGTTTTTTACCCTTCGTTTTTTCGACACGTGGATTTTTCGGTAAAACGGGATTACCGTTGCCCGTCTTTGACTTTCCATCGCTGGAGAGTGGTACACTATGGTACTGTTCCGTTTCAAATCCATGCACGCATTTCTAAAAGTCGTACGACACTATTTCGCCATGTCGGGCGAATGTTGCACCCTGCACCGTGGATGTTGCACCCTATAGATATCGATTATTCAGACGGCCATAACTTCTGGCTCGTTAAGAGTTACGGCAGCCATAACCTGTAAAAACGAAGGCCTCGATGTGTTCTACGGCTTTGACAGCTTTCAGCCGTCAACGGATAGATTAATGCCCAAAAAGGACAACCCGAATCTCAATCGGGTCTTGTAAGTTTTTTACCCTTCGTTTTTTCGACACGTGGATTTTTACGGTAAAACGGGATTACCGTGGCCCGTCTTCGACTTCCCATCGCTGGAAAGTGGTGCACCATGGTACTGTTCCGTTTCAAATCCATGCAGGCGTTTCTAAACGTCATACGGCACTGTTTCGCCATTTCGGACGGATGTTGCACCTTGCACCGTGGATGTTGCACCCTGTAGATATCGATTATTCGGACGACCATAACTTCTGGCTCGTTTAGAGTTACGGGAGCCATAACCTTACAAAACGAAGACCTCGATGAGTTCTACGGCTGACAACTTTCAGCCGTCAACGGATAGATTAACGCCCAAAAAGGACAACTCGAATCTCAATCGGGTCTCGTCAGTTTTTTTACCCTTCGTTTTTTCGACACGTGGATTTTTACCTTAAAACGGGATTAAGGTGGATGGTCTTCGATTTACCATCGCTGGAGAGTGGTGAACCTTGGTACTGTTCCGTTTCAAATCCATGCACGCATTTCTAAAGGTCGTACGGCACTGTTTCGCCATTTCGGACGGATGTTGCACCTTGCAACATGGATGTTGCACCCTGTAGATATCGATTATTCGGGAGGCCATAACTTCTGGCTTGTTTAGAGTTACGGGAGCCATAACCTGTCAAAATGAAGGCCTCGATGAGTTCTACGGTTTGACAGCTTTCAGCCGTCAACGGATAGATTAATGCCAAAAAGGACAACCCGAATCTCAATCGGGTCTCGTAAGTTTTTTACCCTTCATTTTTTCGACACGTGCATTTTTGCGGTAAAACGGGATTACCGTGGCCCGTCTTCGACTTCCCATCGCTGAAGAGTGATGCACCATGGTACTGTTCCGTTTCAAATCCATGCACGCATTTCTAAAAGTCGTACGGCACTATTTCGCTATTTCGGACGGATGTTGCACCTTGGCAACATAGATGTTGCACCCTGTGGATATCGATTATTCGAACGGCCATAACTTCTGGCTCGTTTAGAGTTACGGGAGCAATAACCTGTCAAAACGAAGGACTCGAAGAGTTCTACGGCTTTGACCGCTTTCAGCCGTCAACGGATGGATTAATGTTCAAAAAGGACAACCCGACTCTCAATCGGGTCTCTTAAGTTTTTTACCCATTGTTTTTTCGACACGTGGATTTTTACGGTAAAACGGGATTACCGTGGCCATTCTTCGACTACCCATCGCTGGAGAGTGGTGCACCATGGTAATGTTCTGTTACAAATCCATGCATGCATTTCTAAAAGTCATACGGCACTGTTTCGCCATTTCGGACGGATGTTGCACGATGCACCGTGGATGTTGCGCCCTGTAGATATCGATTATTCGGACGGGCATAACTTCTGGCTCGTTTAGAGTTACGGAAGCCATAACCTGTCAAAACGAAGGCCTCGATGAGTACTACGGCTTTGACAGATTTCAGCCATCAGCGTGATATATTAATGCCCAAAAATGACAGCCCGAATCTCAATCGGGTCTCGTAAGTTTTTTACCCTTCGTTTTTTCGACACGTGGATTTTTATGGCAAAACGGGATTACCATGGCTGGTCTTCGATTTACCATCGCTGGAGAGTGGTGCACCATGGTACTGTTCTGTTTCAAATCCATGCACGCATTTCTAAAAGCCGTACGACACTCTTTCGCCATTTCGGACGGTTGTTGCACCTTGCACCGTGGATGTTGCACCCTGTAGATATCGATTATTTGGACGGCCATAACTTCTGGCTCGTTTAGAGTTACGGGAGCCATAAACTGTCAAAATGAAGACCTCGAAGAGTTCTACGGTTTTGACAGCTTTCAGTCGTCAACGGATAGATTAATGCCCGAAAAGGACAACCTGAATCTCAATCGGGTCTCGTAAGTTTTTTACCCTTCGTTTTTTCGACACATGCATTTTTACGGAAAAACGGGATTACCGTGGCCCGTCTTCGACTTTCCATCGTTGAAGAGTGATGCACCATGCTACTATTCTATTTCAAATCCATGCATGCATTTCTAAAAGTCGTACGACACTGTTTCTCCATTTCGGACGTATGTTGCACCTTGCACCGTGGATGTTGCACCCTGTAGATATCGATTATTCGGACGGCCATAACTTCTGGCTCGTTTAGAGTAACGGGAGCCATAACCTGTCAAAACGAAGGCCTCGAGGAGTTCTACGGCTTTGATTGCTTTTAGCCTTCGACGTATAGATTAATGCCCAAAAAGGACAACCCGAATCTCAATCAGGTCTCGTAAGTTTTTTACCCTTCGTTTTTTCTACACGTGGATTTTTACGGTAAAACGGGATTACCGTGGCCCGTCTTCGACTTCCCATCGCTGGAGAGTGGTGAACCATGGTACTTTTCTGTATCAAATCCATGCATGCATTTCTAAAAGTCATACGGCACTGTTTCGCCATTTCGGACGGATGTTGCACCTTGCACCGTGGATGTTGCACCCTGTAGATATCGATTATTCGAACGGCCATAACTTCTGGCTCGTTTAGAGTTACGGGAGCCATAACCTGTCAAAACAAAGACCTCGATGAGTTCTATGGCTTTGACAGCTTTCAGCCTTCAACGGATAGATTAACGCCCAAAAAGGACAACCCGAATCTCAATCGGGTCTCGTAAGTTTTTTACCCTTCGTTTTTTCGACACGTGGATTTTTACGGTAAAACGGCATTACGGTGGATGGTCTTCGATTTACCATCGCCGGAGAGTGGTACACCATGGTACTGTTTCGTTTCAAATCCATGCACGCATTTCTAAAGGTCGTACGGCACTGTTTCGCCATTTCGGACAGATGTTGCACCTAGCACTGTGGATGTTGCACCCTTTAGAGATATCAATTATTCGGACGGCCATAACTTTTGGCTCGTTTAGAGATACGGGAGCCATTACCTGTCAAAACGAAGGCCTCGATGAGTTCTACGGTTTTGACAGCTTTCAGCCGTCAACGGATAGATTAATGCCCAAAAAGGACAACCCGAATCTCATTCGTGTCTCGTAAGTTTTTTACCCTTCGTTTTTCGACACGTGGGTTTTTACGGTAAAACGGCATTACCGTGGATGGTCTTCGATTTACCATCGCCGGAGAGTGGTGCACCATGGTACTGTTCCGTTTCAAATCCATGCACGCATTTCTAAAGGTCGTACGACACTGTTTCACCATTTCGGACGGATGTTGCACCTAGCACCGTGGATGTTGCTCCCTGTAGATGTCGATTATTCGGACGGCCATAACTCCTGGCTTGTTTAGAGTTACAGGAGCCATAACCTGTCAAAACAAAGGCCTCGATGAGTTCTATAGTTTTGACAGCTTTTAGCCATCAACGGATAGACTAACGCCCAAAAAGGACAACCCGAATCCCAATCGGGTCTCGTAAGTTTTTTACCCTTCGTTTTTTCGCCACGTGGATTTTTACGGTAAAACGGGATTACCGTGGCCCGTCTTCGACTTCCCATCGCTGAAGAGTGGTGCACCACGGTACTGTTCCGTTTAAAATCCATGCACGCATTTCTAAAAGTAGTACGACACTGTTTCGCCATTTCGGACGGATGTTGCACCTTGCACCGTGGATGTTGCACTCTGTAGATATCGATTATTCGAACGGCCATAACTTCTGCCTCGTTTAGAGTTACGGGAGCCATAACCTGTCAAAAAGAAGGCCTCGATGAGTTCTACGGCTTTTAGAGCTTTCAGCCGTCAACGGATAGATTAATGCCTAAGGATAACCCGAATCTCAATCGGGACTCGTAAGTTTTTTACCCTTCGTTTTTTCGACACGTGGATTTTTACGGCTAAACGGGATTGCGGTGGCTGGTCTTCGATTTACCATCGCTGGAGAGTGGTGCACCATGGTACTGTTCCGTTTCAAATCCATGCACGCATTTCTAAAAGTCGTACGGCACTGTTTCGCCATGTCGGACGGATGTTGCACCTTGCACCGTGGATGTTGCACCCTGTAGATATCGATTATTTGGACGGCCATAACTTCTGGCTCATTAAGAGTTACGCGAGCCAAAACCTGTCAAAACGAAGGCCTCGATAAGTTCTATGGCTTTGACCACTTTCAGTCGTCAACGGATAGATTAATGCCCAAAAAGGACAACCCGAATCTCAATCGGGTCTCGTAAGTTTTTTACCCTTCGTTTTTTCGACACGTGGATTTTTACGGTAAAACAGGATTACCGTGGCCCGTCTTCGACTTCCCATCGCTGGAGAGTGGTGCACCATGGTCATGTTCCGTTCAAAATCCATGCACGCATTTCTGAAAGTCATACGACACTGTTTCGCCATTTCGGACGGATGTTGCACCTTGCACCGTGGATGTTGCACCTTGTAGATATCGATTATTCGGAAGGGTATAACTTTTGACTCGTTTAGAGTTACGGGAGCTATAACCTGTCAAAATGAAGGCCTCGATGAGTTCTACGGGTTTGACAGCTTTCAGCCGTCAACGGATAAATTAATGCCCAAAAAGGACAACCCGAATCTCAATCGGGTCTCGTAAGTTTTTTACCCTTCGTTTTTTCGACACGTGGATTTTTACGGCAAAACGGGATTACCGTGGCTGGTGTTATCCCACTTTTTGGTCAAAACTGTAATATCAACAAATTGACAAGGAATTATGAATATAAGGATTGGAGATCGGTTGGAATCAAGGCTACGATCGATATCGTCAAAATTTTGTTGAACTCCGATCGGGATGAAATTGATTGGAGATGATGATAAGGACTAGGAAAGGCTATGTTTCAAATTTCAGGTTAATCGGAGTTCATATGAAGAAAATATGATCGATTCAAGGTAGGAAAGGTATGTTGTTCGAATCCATCAAGGTGGTGCTCGGTTCGAATCCATCGGATTCGAACCCATCAGGTTCGCATTAATCGAAGGCATGATGCAGAGACGGTTCGAATCGATACGGTTCGTATCGATCAACATAGGTTCTGCTTGGTGAAGTTCGTATCGATGGTGGTTCGAATCGATGAAGTTCGTATCGATTAGGAGAGGAGGGGAGTCGGCTTCGTGGATTCGAAGGATGGGAGTCGGCTTCGTGGATTCGAAGGAGGGGAGTCGGCTTCGTGGATTCAAGGCGATGGATTCGAAGGAAATGGGTTCGAAGAAGACGGACTCGAGGGAGATGGATTCGAAGAAGATGGATTCGAGGGGGATGGATTCGAAGGGAGTGGGTTCGATGTATAGGTTCGAACCTGGCAGAACACACGAAGCTTTGAACTTGAATCGATCATATCTTCCAAACCGTTGATCCAAATGCGATGAAATTTTCACAGGAGCTTACATACATGTTGAAGAATGTTCTCACCAAATTTCAGCTCAATTGGATGATTTCTTGATCGATTCGAACCTTACTTCGAATCGATCCCAAGGTGGGCCCGGACCTCCAGATTTCGGACGTGTGGGCCCCCTCACGTGCCTGAAGCAGTCTTCCCGGATTTTAGGAGAAATATCAGCCTCCTACGCTTATAAATAGAGCCACTAGTCATTCAGAAAGGGGTCGGAGATTCTAGAGAGAGAAAGCACGCTCGGACGCTGCCAGAATCACTCCATATCATCATTGCTGCTATTTATTTCAAGTTTTGGACTTTGTAACTGCGGTAATCATCTGTACTCATCAAAGATAATCAATAAAAGGATAAAAACTTTGGAGTGGACGTAGGCCGAAGATAGCCGAACCACTATAAAACTTGTGTCTCTGTTTCTTACTTTGGGATTACTGTTTAATATTTGCCGAGATCTGAGATCTATGTTTGAATATTATTGATTTGTATTCATACACTGGTTCTTTCACGGTATTCGGGTTTTGTGACCAATTTTGGCACAAACAGCTGGTCTTCGATTTACCATCGCTGAAGAGTGGTGCACCATGGTACTGTTCCGTTTCAAATCCATGCAAGCATTTCTAAAAGCCGTACGGCACTGTTTCGCCATTTTGGACGGATGTTGCACCTTGCACCGTGGATGTTGCACCGTGTAGATATCGATTATTCGGACGGCTATAACTTCTGGCTCGTTTAGAGTTACGGGAGCCATAACCTGGAAAAACGAAGGTCTCGATGAGTTCTACGGCTTGGATAGCTTTCAGCCGTCAACGGATAGATTAATACCCAAAAAGGACAACCCGAATCTCAATCGGGTCTCGTAAGTTTTTTACCCTTCGTTTTTTCGACACGTGATTTTTACGGAAAAACGGGATTACCATGGCCCGTCTTCGACTTCCAATCGTTGGAGAGTGGTGCACCATGGTACTGTTCCGTTTCAAATCCATGCACGCATTTCTAAAAGTCGTACGACACTGTTTCACCATTTCGTACGGATGTTGCACCTTGCACCGTGGATGTTGCACCCTGTAGATATCGATTATTCGGACGGCCATAACTTCTGGCTCGTTTAGAGTTACGAGAGCCATAACATGTTAAAACGAAGGCCTCGATGAGTTCTATGGCTTTGACAGCTTTCAGCCGTTAATGGATATATTAATGCCCAAAAAGGACAACCCGAATCTCAATCAGGTCTCGTAAGTTTTTTACCCTTCATTTTTTCGACACGTGAATTTTTCGGTAAAACGGGACGGTGCCCCGTCTTCGACTTCCCATCGCGGAAGAGTGGTGTACCATGGTACTGTTCCTTTTCAAATCCATGCACGCATTTCTAAAGGTCGTACGACACTATTTTGCCATTTCGGACGGATGTTGCCCCTTGCACCGTGGATGTTGCACCCTGTAGATATCGATTATTCGGACGGCCATAATTTCTGGCTCGTTAAGATTTACCGGAGCCATAACCTGTCAAAACGAAGGCCCGACGAGTTCTAAGCTTTGACAGCTTTCAGCCGTCAACGGATAGATCAATGCTCAAAAAGGACAACCCGAATCTCAATCGGGTCTCGTAAGTTTTTTACCCTTCGTTTTTTCGACACGTGCATTTTTACGGTAAAACGGGATTACCGTGTCCCGTCTTCGACATCCCATCGCTGAAGAGTGATGCACCATGGTACTGTTCCGTTTCAAATCCATGCACTCATTTCTAAAAGTCGTACGGCACTGTTTCTCCATTTCGGACGGATGTTGCACCTTGCACCGTGGATGTTGCACCCTGTAGATATCGATTATTCGGACGGCCATAACTTCTGGCTCGTTTAGAGTTACGGGAGCCATAACCTGACAAAACGAAGGCCTCGATGAGTTCTACGACTTTGATAGCTTTCAGCCGTCAACGGATAGATTAATGCCCAAAAAGGACAACCCGAATCTCAATCGGGTCTCGTAAGTTTTTCACCCTTCGTTTTTTCGACACGTGGATTTTTACGGTAAAACGGGATTACCATGGCCCGTCTTCGACTTCCTATCGCTGGAGAGTGGTGCACCATGGTACTGTTCCGTTTCAAATCCATGCACGCATTTCTAAAAGTCATACGGCACTGTTTCGCCATTTCGGACGGATGTTGCACCTTGCACCGTGGACGTTTCACCCTGTAGATATCGATTATTCGGACGGCCATAACTTCTGGCTCGTTGAGAGTTACAAAAGCCATAACTTGTCAAAATGAAGGTCTCGATGAGTTCTACGGCTTTGACAGCTTTCAGCCGTCAACGGATAGATTAATGCCCAAAACGGACAACCCGAATCTCAATCGGGTCTCGTAAGTTTTTTACCCTTCGTTTTTTCGACACGTGGATTTTTACGGTAAAACGGGATTACGGTGGATGGTCTTCGATTTACCATCGCTGGAGAGCGGTGCACCATGGTACTGTTCCGTTTCAAATCCATGCACGCATTTCTAAAGGTCGTACGGCACTGTTTCGCCATTTCGGACGGATGTTGCACCTTGCACCGTGGATGCTGCACCATGTAGATATCGATTATTCGGACGGCCATAACTTCTGGCTCGTTTAGAGTTATGGGAGCCATAACCTGTCAAAACGAAGGCCTCGATGAGTTCTACGGTTTTGACAGCTTTCAGCCGTCAACGGATAGAGTAATGCCCAAAAAGGACAACCCGAATCTCAATCGGGTCTCGTAAGTTTTTTACCCTTCGTTTTTTCGACACGTGCATTTTTACGGGAAAACGGTATTACCGTGGCCCGTCTTCGACTTCCCATCGCTAAAGACTGGTGAACCACGGTGCTGTTCCATTTCAAATTCATTCACGCATTTCTAAAAGTCGTACGGCACTGTTTCGCTATTTCGGACGGATGTTGCACATTGCACCGTGGATGTTGCACCCCATAGATATCGATTATTCGGACGGCCATAACTTCGGTCTCGTTTAGAGTTACAGGAGCCATAACCTGTCAAAACGAAGACCTCGATGAGTTCTACGTCTTTGATAGCTTTCAACCGTCAACGGATAGACTAATGCCCAAAAAGGACAACTTGAATCTCAATCGGGTGTCGTAAGTTTTTTACCCTTCGTTTTTTCGACACGTGGATTTTTACGGCAAAACGGGATTACGGTGGCTGGTCTTCGATTTACCATCGCTGGAGAGTGGTTCACCATGGTACTGTTCCGTTTCAAATCCATGCACGCATTTCTAAAGGTCGTACGGCACTGTTTAGCCATTTCGGACAGATGTTGCACCTTGCAACGTGGATGTTGCATCCTGTTGATATCGATTATTCGGACGGTCATAACTTCTGGCTCGTTAAGAGTTTCGGGAGCCATAACCTGTCAAAACGAAGGCCTCGATGAGTTCTACGGCTTTGACAGCTTTCAGCCGTCAACGGATAGATTAATGCCCAAAAAGGACAACCCGAATCTCAATCGGGTCTCGTAAGTTTTTTACCCTTCGTTTTTTCGACACGTGGATTTTTACGGTAAAACGGGATTACCGTGGCTCATCTTCGACTACCCATCGCTGGAGAGTGGTGCACCATGGTAATGTTCCATTTCAAATCCATGGACGCATTTCTAAAAGTCATACGACACTGTTTCGCCATTTCGGACGGATGTTGCACCTTGCACCGTGGATGTTGCACCCTGTAGATATCGATTATTCGGACGGGCATAACTTCTGGCTCGTTTAGAGTTACGGGAGCCATAACCTGTCAAAACGAAGGCCTCGATGAGTTCTACGGCTTTGACAGCTTTCAACCATCAACGGATACATTATTGCCCAAAAAGGACAACCCGAATCTCAATCGGGTCTCGTATGTTTTTTACCCTTCATTTTTTCGACACGTGGATTTTTACGGTAAAACGGGATAACCGTGGCCCGTCTTCGACTTCCCATCGCTGGAGAGTGGTGCACCATGGTACTGTTCCATTTCAAATCCATGCACGCAATTCTAAAAGTCGTACGGCACTGTTTCGCCATTTCGGACGGATGTTGCACCTTGCACCGTGGATGTTGCACCCTGTAGATATCGATTATTCGGACGGTCATAACTTCTGGCTCGTTTAGAGTTACGAGAACCATAAGCTGTCGAAACGAAAGCCGCGGTGAGTTCTACGGCTTTGGCCGCTTTTAGCCGTTAACTGATATATTAATGCCCAAAAAGGACAACCCGAATCTCAATCGGGTCCTGTAAGTTTTTTACCCTTCGTTTTTTCGACACGTGGATTTTTACGGTAAAACGGGATTACGGTGCCCCGTCTTCGACTTCCCATCGCTGAAGAGTGGTGCACCATGGTACTTTTCCGTTTCAAATCCATGCACGCATTTCTAAAGGTCGTATGGCACTGTTTCGCCATTTCGGACGGATGTTGCACCTTGCACCGTGGATGTTGCACCCTGTAGTTATCGTTTTTTCGGACGGCCATAACTTCTGGCTCGTTTAGAGTTACGGGAGCCATAACCTGTCAAAACGAAGGCCTTGATGAGTTCTACGGTTTTGACCGCTTTCAGCCGTCAACGGATAGATTAATGCCCAAAAAAGACAGCCCGAATCTCAATTGGGTCTCGTAAGTTTTTTACCCTTCGTTTTTTCGACACGTGCATTTTTACGGGAAAACGGGATTACCATGGCCCGTCTTCGACTTCCCAACGCTGAAGACTGGTGCACCATGGTACTGTTCCATTTCAAATCCATTCACGCATTTCTAAAAGTCGTACGGCACTGTTTCGCTATTTCGGACGGATGTTGCACCTTGCACCGTGGATGTTGGACCCTGTAGATATCGATTATTCGGACGGCCATAACTTCGGGCTCGTTTAGAGTTACGGGAGGCATAACCTGTCAAAACGAAGACCTCGATGAGTTCTACGGCTTTGATAGCTTTCAGCCATCAACGGATAGACTAATGCCTAAAAAGGACAACCTGAATCTCAATCGGGTGTCGTAAGTTTTTTACCCTTCGTTTTTTCGACACGTGGATTTTTACGACAAATCGGGATTACGGTGGCCGGTCTTCGATTTACCATCGCTGGAGAGTGGGGCACCATGGTACTGTTCCGTTTCAAATCCATGAATGCATTTCTAAAAGTCGTACGGCACTATTTCGCCATGTCGGACGGATGTTGCACCTTGCAACATGGATGTTGCATCCTGTTGATATCGATTATTCGGACGGTCATAACTTCTGGCTCGTTAAGAGTTTCGGGAGCCATAACTTGTCAAAACGAAGGCCTCGATGAGTTCTACGGCTTTGACAGCTTTCAGCCGTCAACGGATAGATTAATGTCCAAAAAGGACAACCCGAATCTCAATCGGGTCTCGTAAGTTTTTTACCCTTCGTTTTTTCGACACGTGGATTTTTACGGTAAAACGGGATTACCGTGGCTCATCTTCGACTTCCCATCGCTGGAGAGTGGTGCACCATGGTAATGTTCCGTTTCAAATCCATGCACGCATTTCTAAAATTCATGCGACACTGTTTCGCCATTTCGGACGGATGTTGCACCTTGCACCGTGGATGTTGCACCCTGTAGATATCAATTATTCGGACGGGCATAACTTCTGGCTCGTTTAGAGTTACGGGAGCCATAACCTGTCAAAACGAAGGCCTCTATGAGTTCTACGGCTTTGACAGCTTTCAACCATCAACGGATAGATTAATTCCCAAAAAGGACAACCCGAATCTCAATCGGGTCTCGTAAGTTTTTTACCCTTCGTTTTTTCGACACGTGGATTTTTACGGAAAAACGGGATTACGGTGGCTGGTCTTCGATTTACCATCGCTGGAGAGTGGTGCACCATGGTACAGTTCAGTTTCAAATCCATGCACGCAATTCTAAAAGTCGTACGGCACTGTTTCGCTATTTCGGATGGATGTTGCACCTTGCACCATGGATGTTGCACCCTGTAGATATCGATTATTCGGACGGCCATAACTTCTGGCTCGTTTAGAGTTACGAGAACCATAAGCTGTCAAAACGAAGGCCGCGGTGAGTTCTACAGCTTTGACCGCTTTTAGCCGTCAACTGATAGATTAATGCCCAAAAAGGATAACTCGAATCTCAATCGGGTCTCGTAAGTTTTTTACCCTTCGTTTTTTCGACACGTGGATTTTTACGGTAAAACGGTATTACGGTGCCCCGTCTTCGACTTTCCATCGCTGAAGAATGGTGCACCATGGTACTGTTCCGTTTCAAATCCATGCACGCATTTCTAAAGGTCGTATGGCACTGTTTCGCCATTTCGGACGGATGTTGCACCTTGCACCGTGGATGTTGCACCCTGTAGATATCGATTTTTCGGACGGCCATAACTTCTGGCTCGTTAAGAGTTACGGGAGCCATAACCTGTCAAAACGAAGGCCTCGATGAGTTCTACGGCTTTGACAGCTTTTAGACGTCAACTGATAGATTAATGCCCAAAAAGGACAACCCGAATCTCAATCGGGTCTCGTAAGTTTTTTACCCTTCGTTTTTTCGACACGTGGATTTTTACGGTAAAACGAGATTACGGTGCCCCGTCTTCGACTTCCCATCGCTGAAGAGTGGTGCACCATGGTACTGTTCTGCTTCAAATCCATGCACACATTTCTAATTGTCGTACGACACTGTTTCGCCATTTCGGACGGATGTTGCACCTTGCACCGTGGATGTTGCACCCTATAGATATCGATTATTCGGACGGCCATAACTTCTGGCTCGTTTAGAGGTACGGGAGCCATAACCTACCAAAACGAAGGCCTCGATGAGTTCTACGGTTTTGACAGCTTTCAGCCGTCAACGGATAGATTAATGCCCAAAAAGGACAACCCAAATCTCAATCGGGTTTCGTAAGTTTTTTACCCTTCGTCTTTTCGACACGTGGATTTTTACGGCAAAACGGGATTACGGTGGCTGGTCTTCGATTTACCATCGCTGGCGAGAGGGGCACCATTGTACTGTTCGGTTTAAATCCATGCACGCATTTCTAAAAGTCGTACGGCAGTGTTTCGCCATGTCGGACGGATGTTGCACCTTGCACCGTGGATGTTGCACCCTGTAGATATCGATTATTCAGACGGCCATAACTTCTGGCTCGTAAGAGTTACGGGAGCCATAACCTGTCAAAACGAAGACCTCGATGAGTTCTACGACTTTGACAGCCTTCAACCGTCAACGGATAGATTAATGCCCAAAAAGGACAACCCGTATCTCAATCGGGTCTCGTAAGTTTTTTACCCTTCGTTTTTTCGACACGTTGATTTTTACGGTAAAACGGGATTACCGTGGCTCGTCTTCAACTTTCCATCGCTGGAGTGTGGTGCACCATGGTAATGTTCCGTTTCAAATCCATGCACGCATTTCTAAAAGTCATACGACACTGTTTCGCCATTTCGGACGGATGTTGCACCTTGCACCGTGGATGTTGCACCCTGTAGATATCGATTATTCGGACGGGCATAACTTCTGGCTCGTTTAGAGTTACGGGAGCCATAACCTGTCCAAACGAAGGCCTCGATGAGTTCTACGGCTTTGACAGCTTTTAGCCATCAACGGATATATTAATGCCCAAAAAGTACAACCCGAATCTCAATCGGGTCTCGTAAGTTTTTTACCCTTCGTTTTTTCAACACGTGGATTTTGTACGGCAAAACGGGATTACCGTGGCTGGTCTTTGATTTACCATCGCTGGAGAGTGGTGCACCAAGGTACTGTTCCGTTTCAAATCCATGCATGCATTTCTAAAAGCCGTATGGCAATGTTTCGCCATTTCGGACGGATGTTGCACCTTGCACCGTGGATGTTGCACCCTGTAGATATCGATTATTCGAACGGCCATAACTTCTGGCTCCTTTAGAGTGACGGGAGCCATAACCGGTCAAAACGAAGGCCTCGATGAGTTCTACGGCTTGGACAGCTTTCAGCCGTCAACGGATAGATTAATGCCCAAAAAGGACAACCCGAATCTCAATCGGGTCTCGTAAGTGTTTTACCCTTCGTTTTTTCGACACGTGGATTTTTGCGGTAAAACGGAATTACGGTGGCCCGTCTTCAGCTTCCCATCGCTGGAGAGTGGTGTACCATGGTACTGTTCCGTTTCAAATTCATGCACGCATTTCTAAACGTCATACGACACTGTTTCGCTATTTCGGACGGATGTTGCACTTGCACCGTGGATGTTGCACCCTATAGATATCGATTATTCGGACGGCCATAACTTCTGGCTCGTTTATAGTTACGGGAGCCATAACCTGTCAAAACGAAGGCCTCGATGAGTTCTACGGCTTTGACAGCTTTCAGCCGTCAACGGATAGATTAATGCCTAAAAAGTACAACCCGAATCTCAATTGGGTCTCGCAATTTTTTTACCCTTCGTTTTTTCGACACGTGCATTTTTACGGGAAAACGGGATTTCGGTGGCCCGTCTTCGACTTCCTATCCCTTAAGAGTGGTGCACCATGGTACTGTTCCATTTCAAATCCATGCACGCAATTCTAAAAGTCGTACGACACTGTTTCGCCATTTCGGACGGATGTTGCACCTTGCACAGTGGATGTTGCACCCAGTAGATATAAATTATTCGGACGGCCATAACTTCTGGCTCTTTTAGAGTTACGGGAGCCATAACCTGTCAAAACGAAGGCCTCGATGAGTTCTACGGCTTTGACAGCCTTCAGCCGTCAACGGATAGATTAATGCCCAAAAAGGACAACCCGTATCTCAATCGGGTCTCGTAAGTTTTTTACCCTTCGTTTTTTCGACACGTGGATTTTTACGGTAAAACGGGATTACCGTGGCTCGTCTTCGACTTCCCATCACCGGAGAGTGGTGCACCATGGTAATGTTCCGTTTCAAATCCATGCACGTATTTCTAAAAGTCATACGGCACGGTTTCGCCATTTCGGACGGATGTTGCACCGTGGATGTTGCACCCTGTTGATATCGATTATTCGGACGGGCATAACTTCTGGCTCGTTTAGAGTTACGGGAGCCATAACCTGTCAAAACGAAGGCCTCGATGAGTTCTACGGCTTTGACGGCTTTCAGCCATCAACGGATATATTAATGCCCAAAAAGGACAACCCGAATCTCAATCGGGTCTCGTTAGTTTTTTACCCTTCGTTTTTTCGACACATGGATTTTTACGGCAAAACGGGATTACCGTGGCTGGTCTTTGATTTACCATCGCTGGAGAGTGGTGCACCATGGTACTGTTCCGTTTCAAATCCATGCACGCATTTCTAAAAGCCGTATGGCACTGTTTCGCCATTTCGGACGGATGTTGCACCTTGCACCGTGGATGTTGCACCCTGTAGATATCGATTATTCGAACGGCAATAACTTCTGGCTCGTTTAGAGTTACGAGAGCCATAACCTGTCAAAACGAAGGCCTCGATGAGTTCTATGGCTTTGACAGCTTTCAGCCGTCAAGGGATAGATTAATGCCCAAAAAGGACAACCCGAATCTCAATCGGATCTCGTAATTTTTTTACCCTTCGTTTTTTCGACACGTGGATTTTTACGGTAAAACGGGATTACCGTGGCCCGTCTTCGACTTCCCATCGCTGAAGAGTGGTGCACCACTGCACTGTTCCGTTTCAAATCCATGCACGCAATTCTAAAAGTCGTACGGCACTGTTTCGCCATTTTGGACGGATGTTGCACCTTGCACCATGGATGTTGCACCCTGTAGATATCGATTATCCGGACGGCCATAACTTCTGGCTCGTTTAGAGTTACGAGAACCATAACCTGTCAAAACGAAGGCCTCGATGTGTTCTATGGCTTTGACAGCTTTCAGTCGTCAACGGATAGATTAATGCACAAAAAGGACAACCCGAATCTCTATCGGGTATCGTGTTTTTTACCCTTCGTTTTTTCGACACGTGGATTTTTACGGTAAAACGGGATTACGGTGCCCCGTCTTCGACTTCCCATCGTTGAAGAGGGGTGCACCATGGTACTGTTCCATTTCAAATCCATGCACGCATTTCTAAAGGTCCTACGGCACTGTTTCGCCATTTCGGACGGATGTTGCACCTTGTACCGTGGATGTTGCACCCTGTAGATATCGATTATTCGGACGGCCATAACTTCTGGCTCGTTAAGAGTTACGGGAGCCATAACCTATCAAAACGAAGGCCTCGATGAGTTCTACGGCTTTGATAGCTTTCAGCCATCAACGGATAGATTAACGCCCAAAAAGGATAACCCGAATCTCAATCGGGTCTCGTAAGTTTTTTACCCTTCGTTTTTTCGACACGTGGATTTTTACGGTAAAACGGGATTACCGTGGCCCGTCTTCGACTTACCATCGCTAGAGAGTGGTGCACCATGGTATTGTTCCATTTCAAATCCATGCACGCAATTCTAAAAGTCGTACGGCACTGTTTCGCCATTTCGGACGGATGTTGCACCTTGCACCGTGGATGTTGCACCCTGTAGATATCGATTATTCGGACGGCCATAACTTCTGCCTCGTTTAGAGTTACGAGAACCATAACCTGTCAAAACGAAGGCCTCGATGAGTTCTATGGCTTTGACAGCTTTCAGCCATCAACGGATAGATTAATGCACAAAAAGGACAACCCGAATCTCAATCGGGTCATAAGTTTTTTGCCCTTCGTTTTTTCGACACGTGGATTTTTACGGTAAAACGGGATTACGGTGCCCCGTCTTCGAATTCCCATCGCTGAAGAGTGGTGCACCATGGTACTGTTCCGTTTCAAATCCATGCACGCATTTCTAAAGGTCGTATGGCACTGTTTCGCCATTTCGGACGGATGTTGCACTTTGCACCGTGGATGTTGCACCCTGTAGATATCGATTATTCGGACGGCCAAAACTTCTGGCTCGTTAAGAGTTACGGGATCCATAACCTGTCAAAACGAAGGCCTCGATGAGTTCTACGGCTTTGATAGCTTTCAGCCGTCAACGGATAGATTAACGCCCAAAAAGGACAACCCGAATCTCAATCGGGTCTCGTAAGTTTTTTACCCTTTGTTTTTTCGACACGTGGATTTTTACGGTAAAACTGGATTACCGTGGCCCGTCTTCGACTTCTCATCGCTGAAGAGTGTCGCACTATGGTACTTTTCCGTTTCAAATCCATGCATGCATTTATAAAAGTCGTACGACACTGTTTCGCATTTTCGGACGGATGTTGCACCTTGCACCGTGGATGTTGCACCCTGTAGATATCGATTATTCGGACGGCCATAACTTCTGCCTCGTTTAGAGTAACAGGAGCCATAAGCTGTCAAAAAGAAGGCCTCGATGAGTTCTACGGCTTTGACAGCTTTCAGCCGTCAAAGGATAGATTAACACCCAAAAAGGACAACCCGAATCTCAATCGGGTCTCGTAAGTTTTTTACCCTTCGTTTTTTCGACACGTGGATTTTTACGGCAAAACGGGATTACGGTGGCTGGTCTTCGATTTACCATCGCTGGAGAGTGGTGCACCATGGTACTGTTCCGTTTCAAATCCATGCACGCATTTCTAAAAGTCGTACGACACTGTTTCGCCATGTCGGACGGATGTTGCACCTTGCACCGTGGATGTTGCACCCTGTAGTTATCGATTATTCGGACGGCCATAACTTCTGGCTCGTTTAGAGTTACGGGAGCCATAACCTGTCAAAACGAAGGCCTCGATGAGTTCTACGGCTTTGACAGCTTTCAGCGATCAACGGATATATTAATGCCCAAAAAGGACAACCCGAATCTCAATCGGGTCTCGTTAGTTTTTTACCCTTCGTTTTTTCGACACATGGATTTTTACGGCAAAACGGGATTACCGTGGCCCGTCTTCGACTTCCCATCGCTGGAGAGTGGTGCACCATGGTAATGTTCCGTTTCAAATCCATGCACGCATTTCTAAAAGTCATACGGCACTGTTTCGCCATTTCGGACGGATGTTGCACCTTGCACCGTGGATGTTGCACCATGTAGATATCGATTATTCGGACGGGCATAACTTCTGCCTCGTTTAGAGTTACGACAGCCATAACCTGTCAAAACGAAGGCCTCGATGAGTTCTATGGCTTTGACAGCTTTCAGCCATCAACGGATAGATTAATGCACAAAAAGGACAACCCGAATCTCAATCGGGTCTCACAAGTTTTTTAACCTTCGTTTTTTTGACACGTGGATTTTTACGGTAAAACGGGATTACTGTGCCCCGTCTTCGACTTCCCATCGCTGAAGAGTGGTGCACCATGGTACTGTTCCTTTTCAAATCCATGCATGCATTTCTAAAGGTCGTATGGCACTGTTTCGCCATTTCGGACGGATGTTGCACCCTGCACCGTGGATGTTGCATCCTGTAGATATCGATTTTTTGGACGGCCATAACTTCTGGCTCGTTAAGAGTTACGGGAGCCATAACCTGTCAAAACGAAGGCCTCGATGAGTTCTACGGCTTTGACAGCTTTCAGCCATTAACGGATAGATTAATGCCCAAAAAGGACAACCCAAATCTCAATCGGGTCACGTAAGTTTTTTACCCTTCGTTTTTTAGACACGTGGATTTTTACGGTAAAACGGGATTACCGTGGCCCGTCTTCGACTTCCCATCGCTGGAGGGTGGTGCACCATGGTACTGTTCCGTTTCAAATCCATGCATGCATTTCTAAAAGTCATACGACACTGTTTCGCCATTTCGGACTGATGTTGCACCTTGCACCGTGGATGTTGCACACTGTAGATATCGATTATTCGGACGGCCATAACTTCTGGCACGTTTAGAGTTAGGGGAGCCATAACCTGTCAAAACGAAGGGCTCGATGAGTTCTACGGCTTTGACAGCTTTCAGTCGTCAACGGATAGATTAATGCCCAAAAAGGACAACGCGAATCTCAATCGGGTCTCGTAAGTTTTTTACCCTTCGTTTTTTCGACACGTGGATTTTTACGGTAAAACGGGATTACGGTGGCCCGTCTTCGACTTCCCATCGCTGGAGAGTGTTGCACCATGGTACTGTTCCGTTTCAAATCCATGCACGCATTTGTAAATGTCATACGGCACTGTTTCGCTATTTCGGACGGATGTTGCACCTTGCACCGTGGATGTTGCACCCTATAGATATCGATTATTCGGACGGCCATAACTTCTGGCTCGTTTAGAGTTACGGGAGCCATAACCAGTCAAAATGAAGGCCTCGACGAGTTCTATGGCTTTGACAACTTCCAGCCGTCAACGGATAGATTAATGCGCAAAAAGGACAACCCGAATCTCAATCGGGTCTCGTAAGTTTTTTACCCTACGTTTTTTCTACACGTGGATTTTTTCGGTAAAACGGGATTACCGTGGCCCGTCTTCGACTTCCCATCGCTGGAGAGTGGTGCACCATGGTAATGTTCCGTTTCAAATCCATGCACGCATTTCTAAAAGTCGTACGGCACTGTTTCTCCATTTCGGACGGATGTTGCACCTTGCACCGTGGATGTTGCACCCTGTAGATATCGATTATTCGGATGGCCATAACTTCTGGCTCGTTTAGAGTTACGGGAGCCATAATCGGTCAAACGAAGGCCTCGATGAGTTCTATTGCTTCGACAACTTCCAGCCATCAACGGATAGATTAATGCCCAAAAAGGACAACCCGAATCTCAATCGGGTCTCGTAAGTTTTTTACCCTTCGTTATTTCGACACGTGGATTTTTACGGTAAAACTGGATTACCGTGGCCCGTCTTCGCCTTCTCATCGCTGAAGAGTGTTGCACCATGGTACTGTTCCGTTTCAAATCCATGCACGCATTTCTAAAAGTCGTACGACACTGTTTCGCCATTTAGGACGGATGTTGCACCTTGCACCGTGGATGTTGCACCCTGTAGATATCTTCGGATGGTCATAACTTCTGGCTCGTTTAGAGTTACGGGAGCCATAAGCTGTCAAAACGAAGGCCTCGATGAGTTCTACGGCTTTGACAACTTTCAGCCATCAACGGATAGATTAACGCCCAAAAAGGACAACCCGAATCTCAACCGGGTCTTGTAAGTTTTTTACCCTTCGTTTTTTCGACACGTGGATTTTTACGGAAAAACAGGATTACGGTGGCTGGTCTTCGATTTACCATCGCTGGAGAGTGGTGCACCATGGTACTGTTCCGTTTCAAATCCATGCACGCATTTCTCAAAGTCATACGGCACTGTTTCGCCATGTCGGACGGATGTTGCACCTTGCACCGTGGATGTTGCACCCTGTAGTTATTATTATTCGGACGGCCATAACTTCTGGCTCGTTAAGAGTTACGGGAGCCATAACCTGTCAAAACGAAGGCCTCGATGAGTTCTACGGCTTTGACAGCTTTCAGCCGTCAATGGATAGATTAATGCCCAAAAAGGACAACCCGAATCTCAATCGGGTCTCGTAAGTTTTTTACCCTACGTTTTTTCTACACGTGGATTTTTACGGTAAAACGGGATTACCGTGGCCCGTCTTCGACTTCCCATTGCTAGAGAGTGGTGCACCATGGTAATGTTCCGTTTCAAATCCATACACGCATTTCTAAAAGTCATACGGCACTTTTCGCCATTTCGGACGGATGTTGCACCTTACACCGTGGATGTTGCACCATGTAGATATCGATTACTCGGACGGGCATAACTTCTGGCTCGTTTAGAGTTACGAGAGCCATAACCTGTCAAAACGAAGGCCTCGATGAGTTCTACGGCTTTGACAGCTTTCAGCCATCAACGGATATATTAATGCCCAAAAAGGACAACCCGAATCTCAATCGGGTCTCGTAAGTTTTTTACCCTTCGTTTTTTCAACACGTGGATTTTTACGGTAAAACGGGATTACGGTGGCCCGTCTTCGACTTCCCATCGCTGGAGAGTGTTGCACCATGGTACTGTTCCGTTTCAAATCCATGCACGCATTTGTAAATGGCATACGGCACTGTTTCGCCATTTCGGACGGATGTTGCACCTTGCACCGTGGATGTTGCACCCTGTAGATATCGATTAGTCGGACGGCCATAACTTCTGGCTCGTTTAGAGTTACGGGAGCCATAACCTGTCAAAACGAAGGCCTCGATGAGTTCTACGGCTTTGACCGCTTTCAGCCGTCAACGGATAGATTAACGCCCAACAAGGACAACCCGAATCTCAATCGGGTCTCGTAAGTTTTTTACCCTTCGTTTTTTCGACACTTGGATTTTTACGGCAAAACAGGATTACGGTGGCTGGTCTTCGATTTACCATCGCTGGAGAGTGGTGCACCATGGTACTGTTCCGTTTCAAATCCATGCACGCATTTCTAAAAGTCGTACGACACTGTTTCGCCATGTCGGACGGATGTTGCACCTTGCACCGTGGATGTTGCACCCTGTAGTTATCGATTATTCGGACGCCATAACTTCTGGCTCGTTAAGAGTTACGGGAGCCATAACCTGTCAAAACGAAGGCCTCGATGAGTTCTACGGCTTTGACAGCTTTCAGTCGTCAACGGATAGATTAATGCCCAAAAAGGACAACCCGAATCTCAATCGGGTCTCGTAAGTTTTTTACCCTACGTTTTTTCTACATGTGGATTTTTACGGTAAAACGGGATTACCGTGGCCCATCTTCGACTTCCCATCGCTGGAGAGTGGTGCACCATGGTAATGTTCCGTTTCAAATCCATGCACGCATTTCTAAAAGTCATACGGCACTGTTTCGCCATTTCGGACGGATGTTGCACCTTGCACCGTGAATGTTGCACCTTGTAGATATCGATTATTCGGACAGCCATAACTTCTGGCTCGTTTAGAGTTACGGGAGCCATAACCTGTCAAAACGAAGGCCTCGATGAGTTCTACGGTTTTGGCAGCTTTCAGTCATCAACGGATAGATTAATGCCCAAAAAGGACAACCCGAATCTCAATCGGGTCTCGTAAGTTTTTTACCCTATGTTTTTTCTACACGTGGATTTTTACGGTAAAACGGGATTACCGTGGCCCGTCTTCGACGTCCCATTGCTGGAGAGTGGTGCACCATGGTAATGTTCCGTTTCAAATCCATGCACGCATTTCTAAAAGTCATACGACACTGTTTCGCCATTTCGGACGAATGTTGCACCTTGCACCGTGGATGTTGCACCTTGTAGATATCGATTATTCGGACGGCCATAACTTCTGGCTCGTTAAGAGTTACGGGAGCCATAACCTGTCAAAACAAAGACCTCGATGAGTTCTACGACTTTGACAGCTTTCAGCCATCAACGAATAAAGTAATGCCCAAAAAGGACAACCTGAATCTCAATCGGGTCTCGTAAGTTTTTTACCCTTCGTTTTTTCGACACGTGGATTTTACGGTAAAACTGGATTACCGTGGCCCGTCTTCGCCTTCTCATCGCTGAAGAGTGTTGCACCATAGTACTGTTCCGTTTCAAATCCATGCACGCATTTCTAAAAGTCGTACGACACTGTTTCGCCATTTCGGACGGATGTTGCACCTTGCACCGTGGATGTTGCACCCTGTAGATATCTATTATTCGGACGGTCATAACTTCTGGCTCGTTTAGAGTTACGGGAGCCATAAGCTGTCAAAACGAAGGCCTCGATGAGTTCTACGGCTTTGACAGCTTTCAGCCGTCAACGGATAGATTAACGCCCAAAAAGGACAAACCGAATCTCAATCGGGTCTCGTAAGTTTTTTACCCTTCGTTTTTTCGACACGTGGATTTTTACGGCAAAACGGGATTACGGTGGCTGGTCTTCAATTTACCATCACTGGAGAGTGGTGCACCATGGTACTGTTCCGTTTCAAATCCACGCACGCACTTCTCAAAGTCGTACGGCACTGTTTCGCCATGTCGGACGGATGTTGCACCTTGCACCGTGGATGTTGCACCCTGTAGTTATCGATTATTCGGACGGCCATAACTTCTGGCTCGTTAAGAGTTACGGGAGCCATAACCTGTCAAAACGAAGGCCTCGATGAGTTCTACGGCTTTGATAGCTTTCAGCCGTCAACGGATATATTAATTGCCAAAATGGACAACCCGAATCTCAATCGGGTTTCGTAAGTTTTTTACCCTACGTTTTTTCTACACGTGGATTTTTACGGTAAAACAGGATTACCGTGGCCCGTCTTCGACTTCCCATCGCTAGAGAGTGGTGCACCATGGTAATGTTCCGTTTCAAATCCATGCACGCATTTCTAAAAGTCATACGGCACTGTTTCGCCATTTCGGACGGATGTTGCACCTTACACCGTGGATGTTGCACCATGTAGATATCGATTATTCGGACGGGCATAACTTCTGGCTCGTTTAGAGTTACGAGAGCCATAACCTGTCAAAATGAAGGCCTCGATGAGTTCTACGGCTTTGACAGCTTTCAGCCATCAACGGATATATTAATGCCTAAAAAGGACAACCCGAATCTCAGTCGGTTCTCGTAAGTTTTTTACCCTTCGTTTTTTCGACACGGGGATTTTTACGGCAAAACGGGATTACCGTGGCTGGTCTTCGATTTACCATAACTAGAGATTGGAGCACCATGGTACTGTTCCATTTCAAATCCATGCATGCATTTCTAAAAGCCGTAAGGCACTGTTTCGCCAGTTCGGACGGATGTTGCACCTTGCACCGTGGATGTTGCACCCTGTAGATATCGATTATTCGGACGGCCATAACTTCTGGCTCGTTTGGAGTTACGGGAGCCAAAACCTGTCAAAACGAAGGCCTCGATGAGTTCTACGGCATTGACAACTTTCAGCCATCAACGGATAGATTAACGCCCAAAATGGACAACCCGAATCTCAATCGGGTCTCGTAAGTTTTTTACCCTTCGTTTTTTCGACACGTGCATTTTTACGGTAAAACGGGATTACCGTGGCCCGTCTTCGACTTCCCATCGCTAAAGAGTGATGCACCATGGTACTGTTCCGTTTCAAATCCATGCACGCACTTCTAAAAGTCGTACGACACTGTTTCTCCATTTCGTACGGATGTTGCACCTTGCACCGTGGATGTTGCACCCTGTAGATATCTATTATTCGGACGGCCATAACTTCTGGCTCGTTTAGAGTTACGCGAGCCATAACCTGTCAAAACGAAGGCCTCGATGAGTTCTATGGCTTTGACAACTTTCAGCCATCAACGGATGGATTAATGCCCAAAAAGGACAACCCGAATCTCAATCGGGACTCGTAAGTTTTTTACCCTTCGTTATTTCGACACGTGGATTTTTACGGTAAAACTGGATTACCGTGGCCCGTCTTCGCCTTCTCATCGCTGAAGAGTGTTGCACGATGGTACTGTTCCGTTTCAAATCCATGCACGCATTTCTAAAAGTCGTACGACACTGTTTCGCCATTTCGGACGGATGTTGCACCTTGCACCGTGGATGTTGCACCCTGTTGATATCTATTATTCGGACGGCCATAACTTCTGGCTCGTTTAGAGTTACGGGAGCCATAAGCTGTCAAAACGAAGGCCTCGATGAGTTGTACGGCTTTGAAAGCTTTCAGCCATCAACGGATAGATTAACGCCCAAAAAGGCCAACCCAAATCTCAATCGGGTCTCGTAAGTTTTTTACCCTTCGTTTTTTCGACACGTGGATTTTTACGGCAAAACGGGATTACGGTGGCTGGTCTTCGATTTACCATCGCTGGAGAGTGGTGCACCATGGTACTGTTCCGTTTGAAATCCATGCTCGCATTTCTCAAAGTCGTAAGGCACTGTTTCTCTATGTCGGACGGATGTTGCACCTTGCACCGTGGATGTTGCACCCTGTAGTTATTATTATTCGGACGGCCATAGCTTCTGGCTCATTAAGAGTTACGGGAGCCATAACCTGTCAAAACGAACGCCTCGATGAGTTCTACGGCTTTGACAGCTTTCAGCCGTCGGTGGATAGATTAATGCCCAAAAAGGACAACCCGAATCTCAATCGGGTCTCGTAAGTTTTTTACCCTACGTTTTTTCTACACGTGGATTTTTACGGTAAAACAGGATTACCGTGGCCCATCTTCGACTTCTCATCGCTAGAGAGTGGTGCACCATGGTAATGTTCCGTTTCAAATCCATGCACGAATTTCTAAAAGTCATACGGCACCGTTTCTCCATTTCGGACGGATGTTGCACCTTACACCGTGGATGTTGCACCATGTAGATATCGATTATTCGGACGGGCATAACTTCTGGCTCGTTTAGAGTTACGAGAGACATAACCTGTCAAAACGAAGGCCTCGATGAGTTCTACGGCTTTGACAGCTTTCAGCCATCAACGGATATATTAATGCCCAAAAAGGACAACCCGAATCACAATCGGGTCTCGTAAGTTTTTTACCATTCGTTTTTTCAGCACGTGGATTTTTACGGCAAAACAGGATTACCGTGGCTGGTCTTCGATTTACCGTCAATAGAGAGTGGTGCACCATGGTACTGTTCCATTTCAAATCCTTGCATGCATTTCTAAAAGCCGTAAGGCACTTTTTCGCCATTTCGGACGTATGTTGCACCTTGCACCGTGGATGTTGCACCCTGTAGATATCGATTATTCGGACGGCCATAACTTCTGGCTCGTTTAGAGTTACGAGAGCCATAACCTGTCAAAACAAAGGCCTCGATGAGTTCTACGGCTTTGACCGCTTTCAGCCGTCAACGGATAGATTAACGCCCAACAAGGACAACCCGAATCTCAATCGGGTCTCGTAAGTTTTTTGCCCTTCGTTTTTTCGACACTTGGATTTTTGCGGCAAAACGGGATTACCGTGGCTGGTCTTCGATTTACCATCGCTGGAGAGTGGTGCACCATGGTACTGTTCCGTTTCAAATCCATGCACGCATTTCTAAAAGTCGTACGACACTGTTTCGCCATGTCGGACGGATGTTGCACCTTGCACCGTGGATGTTGTACCCTGTAGTTATCGATTATTCGGACGCCATAACTTCTGGCTCGTTAAGAGTTACGGGAGCCATAACCTGTCAAAACGAAGGCCTCGATGAGTTCTACGGCTTTGACAGCTTTCAGTCGTCAACGGATAGATTAATGCCCAAAAAGGACAACCCGAATCACAATTGGGTCTCGTAAGTTTTTTAACCTACGTTTTTTCTACACGTGGATTTTTACGGTAAAACGGGATTACCGTGGCCCGTCTTCGGCTTCCCATCGCTGGAGAGTGGTGCACCATGGTAATGTTCCGTTTCAAATCCATGCACGCATTTCTAAAAGTCATACGGCACTGTTTCGCCATTTCGGACGGATGTTGCACCTTGCACCGTGGATGTTGCACCTTGTAGATATCGATTATTCGGACGGCCATAACTTCTGGCTCATTCAGAGTTACGGGAGCCATAACCTGTCAAAACGAAGGCCTCGATGAGTTCTACGGCTTTGACAGCTTTCAGTCGTCAACGGATAGACTAATGCCCAAAAAGGACAACCCGAATCTCAATCGGGTCTCGTAAGTTTTTTACCCTACGTTTTTTCTACACGTGGATTTTTACGGTAAAATGGGATTACTGTGGCCCGTCTTCGACTTGCCATCACTGGAGAGTGGTGCACCATGGTAATGTTCCGTTTCAAATCCATGCACGCATTTCTAAAAGTCATACGGCACTGTTTTTCCATTTCGGACGGATGTTGCAACTTGCACCGTGGATGTTGCACCCTGTAGTTATCGATTATTCAGACGGCCATAACTTCTGGCTCGTTAAGAGTTACGGGAGCCATAACCTGTCAAAACGAAGGCCTCGATGAGTTCTACGGCTTTGACAGCTTTCATCCGTCAACGGATAGATTGATGCCCAAAAAGGACAACCCGAATCTCAATCGGGTCTCGTAAGTTTTTTACCCAATGTTTTTTCTACACGTGGATTTTTACGGTAAAATGGGATTACCGTGGCCCGTCTTCGACTTCCCATCGCTGGAGAGTGGTGCACCATGGTAATGTTCCGTTTCAAATCCATGCACGCATTTCTAAAAGACATACAACACTATTTTGCCATTTCAGACGGATGTTGCACCTTGCACCGTGGATGTTGCACCATGTAGATATCACTTATTCGGACGGGCATAACTTCTGGCTCGTTTAGAGTTACGAGAGCCATAACCTGTCAAAACGAAGGCCTCGATGAGTTCTCCGGCTTTGACAGCTTTCAGCCGTCAACGGATAGATTAATGCCCCAAAAGGACAACCCGAATCTCAATCGGGTCTCGTAAGTTTTTTACCCTACGTTTTTTCTACACGTGGATTTTTTCGTCAAAACGGGATTACCGTGGCCCGTCTTCGACTTTCCATCGCTGAAGAGTGGTGCACCATGGTAATGTTCCGTTTCAAATCCATACACGCATTTCTAAAAGTCATACGGCACTGTTTCGCCATTTCGGACGGATGTTGCACCTTGCACCGTGGATGTTGCACCATGTAGATATTGATTATTCGGACGGCCATAACTTCTGGCTCGTTAAGAGTTACGGGAGCCATAACCTGTCAAAACGAAGGCCTCGATGAGTTCTACGGCTTTGACAGCTTTCGGCCGGGTCTTCGATTTACCATCGCTGGAGAGTGGTGCACAATGGTACTGTTCCGTTTCAAATCCATGCACGCATTTCTAAAAGTCGTACGACACTGTTTCGCCATGTCGGACGGATGTTGCACCTTGCACCGTGGATGTTGCACCCTGTAGTTATCGATTATTCGGACGCCATAACTTCTTGCTCGTTAAGAGTTACGGGAGCCATAACCTGTCAAAACGAAGGCCTCGATGAGTTCTACGGCTTTGACAGCTTTCAGTCGTCAACGGATAGATTAATGCCAAAAAAGGACAACCCGAATCTCAATCGGGTCTCGTAAGTTTTTTACCCTACGTTTTTTCTACACGTGGATTTTTACGGTAAAACGGGATTACCGTGGCCCGTCTTCGACTTCCCAACGCTGGAGAGTGGTGCACCATGG
This sequence comes from Allium cepa, assembly GCA_030765085.1. Classification (NCBI taxonomy): domain Eukaryota; kingdom Viridiplantae; phylum Streptophyta; class Magnoliopsida; order Asparagales; family Amaryllidaceae; genus Allium; species Allium cepa. Next base: position 911,265,131 of record CM060938.1, read on the forward strand.
TAATGTTCCGTTTCAAATCCATGCACGCATTTCTAAAAGTCATACGGCACTGTTTCGCCATTTCGGACGGATGTTGCACCTTGCACCGTGGATGTTGCACCTTGTAGATATCGATTATTCGGACGGCCATAACTTCTGGCTCGTTCAGAGTTACGGGAGCCATAACCTGTCAAAACGAAGGCCTCGATGAGTTCTACGGCTTTGACAGCTTTCAGTCATCAACGGATAGACTAATGCCCAAAAAGGACAACCCGAATCTCAATCGGGTCTCGTAAGTTTTTTACCCTACGTTTTTTCTACACGTGGATTTTTACGGTAAAACGGGATTACCGTGGCCCGTCTTCGACTTGCCATCACTGGAGAGTGGTGCACCATGATAATGTTCCATTTCAAATCCGTGCACGCATTTCTAAAAGTCGTACGACACTGTTTCGCCATGTCGGACGGATGTTGCACCTTGCACCGTGGATGTTGCACCCTGTAGATATCGATTATTCGGACGGCCATAACTTCTGGCTCGTTAAGAGTTACGGGAGCCATAACCTGTCAAAACGAAGGCCTCGATGAGTTCTACGGCTTTGACAGCTTTCATCCATCAACGGATAGATTAATGCCCAAAAAGGACAACCCGAATCTCAATCGGGTCTCGTAAGCTTTTTACCCAACGTTTTTTCTACACGTGGAATTTTACGGTAAAACGGGATTACCGTGGCCCGTCTTCGACTTCCCATCGCTGGAGAGTGGTGCACCATGGTAATGTTCCGTTTCAAATCCATGCACGCATTTCTAAAAGTCATACGGCACTGTTTTGCCATTTCGGACGGATGTTGCACCTTGCATCGTGGATGTTGCACCATGTAGATATCGATTATTCGGACGGGCATAACTTCTGGCTCGTTTAGAGTTACGAGAGCCATAACCTGTCAAAACGAAGGCCTCGATGAGTTCTCCGGCTTTGACAGCTTTCAGCCGTCAACGGATAGATTAATTGCCCAAAAGGACAACCCGAATCTCAATCGGGTCTCGTAAGTTTTTTACCCTACGTTTTTTCTACACGTGGATTTTTTCGTAAAAACGGGATTACCGTGGCCCGTCTTCGACTTCCCATCGCTGGAGAGTGGTGCACCATGGTAATGTTCCATTTCAAATCCATGCACGCATTTCTAAAAGTCATACGGCACTGTTTCGCCATTTCGGACGGATGTTGCACCTTGCACCGTGGATGTTGCACCCTGTAGATATCGATTATTCGGACGGCCATAACTTCTGGCTCGTTAAGAGTTACGGGATCCATAACCTGTCAAACGAAGGCCTCGATGAGTTCTATGGCTTTGACAGCTTTTAGCCGTCAACGGATAGATAAACGCCCAAAAAGCACAACCCGAATCTCAATCGGGTCTCGTAAGATTTTTATCCTTCGTTTTTTCTACACGTGGATTTTTACGGCAAAACGGGATTACGGTGGCTGGTCTTCGATTTACCATCGTTGGAGAGGGGTGCACCATGGTATTGTTCCGTTTCAAATCCATGCATGCATTTCTAAAAGTCGTACGGCACTGTTTCGCCATGTCGGACGGATGTTGCACCTTGCACCGTGGATATTGCACCCTGTAGTTATCGATTATTCGGACGGCCATAACTTCTGGCTCGTTAAGAGTTACGGGAGCCATAACCTGTCAAAACAAAGGCCTCGATGAGTTCTACGGCTTTGACAGCTTTCAGTCGTCAACGGATAGATTAATGCCCAAAAAGGACAACCCGAATCTCAATCGGGTCTCGTAAGTTTTTTACCCTACGTTTTTTCTACACGTGGATTTTTACGGTAAAACGGGATTACCGTTGCCCGTCTTCGACTTTCCATCGCTGGAGAGTGGTGCACCATGGTAATGTTCCGTTTCAATTCCATGCACGCATTTCTAAAAGTCATACGGCACTGTTTCGCCATTTCGGACGGATGTTGCACCTTACACCGTGGATGTTGCACCATGTAGATATCGATTATTCGGACGGGCATAACTTCTGGCTCGTTTAGAGTTACGAGAGACATAACCTGTCAAAACGAAGGCCTCGATGAGTTCTACGGCTTTGACAGCTTTCAGCCATCAACGGATATATTAATGCCCAAAAAGGACAACCCGAATCACAATCGGGTCTCGTAAGTTTTTTACCATTCGTTTTTTCAGCACGTGGATTTTTACGGCAAAACAGGATTACCGTGGTTGGTCTTCGATTTACCATCAATAGAGAGTGGTGCACCATGGTACTGTTCCATTTCAAATCCATGCATGCATTTCTAAAAGCCGTAAGGCACATTTTCGCCATTTCGGACGTATGTTGCACCTTGCACCGTGGATGTTGCACCCTGTAGATATCGATTATTCGGACGGCCATAACTTCTGGATCGTTTAGAGTTACGAGAGCCATAACCTGTCAAAACAAAGGCCTCGATGAGTTCTACGGCTTTGACCGCTTTCAGCCGTCAACGGATAGATTAACGCCCAACAAGGACAACCCGAATCTCAATCGGGTCTCGTAAGTTTTTTGCCCTTCGTTTTTTCGACACTTGGATTTTTGCGGCAAAACGGGATTACCGTGGCTGGTCTTCGATTTACCATCGCTGGAGAGTGGTGCACCATGGTACTGTTCCGTTTCAAATCCATGCATGCATTTCTAAAAGTCGTACGACACTGTTTCGCCATGTCGGACGGATGTTGCACATTGCACCGTGGATGTTGCACCCTGTAGTTATCGATTATTCGGACGCCATAACTTCTGGCTCGTTAAGAGTTACGGGAGCCATAACCTGTCAAAACGAAGGCCTCGATGATTTCTACGGCTTTGACAGCTTTCAGTCGTCAACGGATAGATTAATGCCCAAAAAGGACAACCCGAATCTCAATCGGGTCTCGTAAGTTTTTTAACCTACGTTTTTTCTACACGTGGATTTTTACGGTAAAACGGGATTACCGTGGCCCGTCTTCGACTTCCCATCGCTGGAGAGTGGTGCACCATGGTAATGTTCCGTTTCAAATCCATGCACGCATTTCTAAAAGTCATACGGCACTGTTTCGCCATTTCGGACGGATGTTGCACCTTGCACCGTGGATGTTGCACCTTGTAGATATCGATTATTCGGACGGCCATAACTTCTGGCTCGTTTAGAGTTACGGGAGCCATAACCTGTCAAAACGAAGGCCTCGATGAGTTCTACGGCTTTGACAGCTTTCAGTCGTCAACGGATAGATTAATGCCCAAAAAGGACAAACCGAATCTCAACCGGGTCTCGTAAGTTTTTTACCCTACGTTTTTTCTACACGTGGATTTTTACGGTAAAATGGGATTACTGTGGCCCGTCTTCGACTTGCCATCACTGGAGAGTGGTGCACCATGGTAATGTTCCGTTTCAAATCCATGCACGCATTTCTAAAAGTCATACGGCACTGTTTTGCCATTTCGGACGGATGTTGCAACTTGCACCGTGGATGTTGCACCCTGTAGTTATCGATTATTCAGACGGCCATAACTTCTGGCTCGTTAAGAGTTACGGGAGCCATAACCTGTCAAAACGAAGGCCTCGATGAGTTCTACGGCTTTGACAGCTTTCATCCGTCAACGGATAGATTGATGCCCAAAAAGGACAACCCGAATCTCAATCGGGTCTCGTAAGTTTTTTACCCAACGTTTTTTCTACACGTGGATTTTTACGGTAAAATGGGATTACCGTGGCCCGTCTTCGACTTCCCATCACTGGAGAGTGGTGCACCATGGTAATGTTCCGTTTCAAATCCATGCACGCATTTCTAAAAGTCATACGACACTATTTTGCCATTTCAGAAGGATGTTGCACCTTGCACCGTGGATGTTGCACCATGTAGATATCGATTATTCGGACGGGCATAACTTCTGGCTCGTTTAGAGTTACGAGAGCCATAACCTGTCAAAACGAAGGCCTCGATGAGTTCTCCGGCTTTGACGGCTGTCAGCCGTCAACGGATAGATTAATGCCCCAAAAGGACAACCCGAATCTCAATCGGGTCTCGTAAGTTTTTTACCCTACGTTTTTTCTACACGTGGATTTTTTCGTCAAAACGGGATTACCGTGGCCCGTCTTCGACTTCCCATCGCTGGAGAGTGGTGCACCATGGTAATGTTCCGTTTCAAATCCATACACGCATTTCTAAAAGTCATACGGCACTGTTTCGCCATTTCGGACGGATGTTGCACCTTGCACCGTGGATGTTGCACCCTGTAGATATTGATTATTCGGACGGCCATAACTTCTGACTCGTTAAGAGTTATGGGAGCCATAACCTGTCAAAACGAAGGCCTCGATGAGTTCTACGGCTTTGACAGCTTTCAGCCGGGTCTTCGATTTACCATCGCTGGAGAGTGGTGCACCATGGTACCGTTCCGTTTCAACTCCATGCACGCATTTCTAAAAGTCGTACGACACTGTTTCGCCATGTCGGACGGATGTTGCACCTTGCACCGTGGATGTTGCACCCTGTGGTTATCGATTATTCGGACGCCATAACTTCTTGCTCGTTAAGAGTTACGGGAGCCATAACCTGTCAAAACGAAGGCCTCGATGAGTTCTACGGCTTTGACAGCTTTCAGTCGTCAACGGATAGATTAATGCCCAAAAAGGACAACCCGAATCTCAATCGGGTCTCGTAAGTTTTTTACCCTACGTTTTTTCTACACGTGGATTTTTATGGTAAAACGGGATTACCGTGGCCCGTCTTCGACTTCCCATCGCTGGAGAGTGGTGCACCATGGTAATGTTCCGTTTCAAATCCATGCACGCATTTCTAAAAGTCATACGGCACTGTTTCGCCATTTCGGACGGATGTTGCACCTTGCACCGTGGATGTTGCACCTTGTAGATATCGATTATTCGGACGGCCATAACTTCTGGCTCGTTCAGAGTTACGGGAGCCATAACCTGTCAAAACGAAGGCCTCGATGAGTTCTACGGCTTTGACAGCTTTCAGTCGTCAACGGATAGACTAATGCCCAAAAAGGACAACCCGAATCTCAATCGGGTCTCGTAAGTTTTTTACCCTACGTTTTTTCTACACGTGGATTTTTACGGTAAAACGGGATTACCGTGGCCCGTCTTCGACTTGCCATCACTGGAGAGTGGTGCACCATGGTAATGTTCCGTTTCAAATCCGTGCACGCATTTCTAAAAGTCGTACGACACTGTTTCGCCATGTCGGACGGATGTTGCACCTTGCACCGTGGATGTTGCACCCTGTAGATATCGATTATTCGGACGGCCATAACTTCTGGCTCGTTAAGAGTTACGGGAGCCATAACCTGTCAAAACGAAGGCCTCGATGAGTTCTACGGCTTTGACTGCTTTCATCCGTCAACGGATAGATTAATGCCCAAAAAGGACAACCCGAATCTCAATCGGGTCTCGTAAGCTTTTTACCCAACGTTTTTTCTACACGTGGATTTTTACGGTAAAACGGGATTACCGTGGCCCGTCTTCGACTTCCCATCGCTGGAGAGTGGTGCACCATGGTAATGTTCCGTTTCAAATCCATGCACGCATTTCTAAAAGTCATACGGCACTATTTTGCCATTTCGGACGGATGTTGCACCTTGCACCGTGGATGTTGCACCATGTAGATATCGATTATTCGGACGGGCATAACTTCTGGCTTGTTTAGAGTTACGAGAGCCATAACCTGTCAAAACGAAGGCCTCCATGAGTTCTCCGGCTTTGACAGCTTTCAGCCGTCAACGGATAGATTAATTGCCCAAAAGGACAACCCGAATCTCAATCGGGTCTCGTAAGTTTTTTACCCTACGTTTTTTCTACACGTGGATTTTTTCGTAAAAACGGGATTACCGTGGCCCGTCTTCGACTTCCCATCGCTGGAGAGTGGTGCACCATGGTATTGTTCTATTTCAAATCCATGCACGCATTTCTAAAAGTCATACGGCACTGTTTCGCCATTTTGGACGGATGTTGCACCTTGCACCGTGGATGTTGCACCCTGTAGATATCGATTATTCGGACGGCCATAACTTCTGGCTCGTTAAGAGTTACGGGATCCATAACCTGTCAAACGAAGGCCTCGATGAGTTCTATGGCTTTGACAGCTTTTAGCCGTCAACGGATAGATTAACGCCCAAAAAGCACAACCCGAATCTCAATCGGGTCTCGTAAGATTTTTATCCTTCGTTTTTTCTACACGTGGATTTTTACGGCAAAACGGGATTACGGTGGCTGGTCTTCGATTTACCATCATTGGAGAGGGGTGCACCATGGTATTGTTCCGTTTCAAATCCATGCATGCATTTCTAAAAGTCGTACGGCACTGTTTCGCCATGTCGGACGGATGTTGCACCTTGCACCGTGGATATTGCACCCTGTAGTTATCGATTATTCGGACGGCCATAACTTCTGGCTCTTTAAGAGTTACGGGAGCCATAACCTGTCAAAACAAAGGCCTCGATGAGTTCTACGGCTTTGACAGCTTAGAGTCGTCAACGGATAGATTAATGCCCAAAAAGGACAACCCGAATCTCAATTGGGTCTCGTAAGTTTTTTACCCTACGTTTTTTCTACACGTGGATTTTTATGGTAAAACGGGATTACCGTGGCCCGTCTTTGACTTTCCATCGCTGGAGAGTGGTGCACCATGGTAATGTTCCGTTTCAATTCCATGCACGCATTTCTAAAAGTCATACGGCACTGTTTCGCCATTTCGGACGGATGTTGCACGTTGCACCGTGGATGTTGCACCATGTAGATATCGATTATTCGGACGGGTATAACTTCTGGCTCGTTTAGAGTTACGAGAGCCATAACCTGTCAAAACGAAGGCCTCGATGAGTTCTACGGCTTTGACAGCTTTCAGCCATCAACGGATATATTAATGCACAAAAAGGACAACCCGAATCTCAATCGGTTCTCGTAAGTTTTTTACCCTTCGTTTTTCGACACGTGGATTTTTAAGGCAAAACGGGATTACCGTGGCTGGTCTTCGATTTACAATCGCTGGAGAGTGGTGCACCATGGTACTGTTCCATTTCAAACCCATGCACGCATTTCTAAAAGCCGTAAGGCACTGTTTCGCCATTTCGGACGGATGTTGCACCTTGCACCGTGGATGTTGCACCTTGTAGATATCGATTATTCGGACGGCCATAACTTCTGACTCGTTTAGAGTTATGGGAGCCATAACCTGTCAAAACGAAGGCCTCGATGAGTTCTACGGCTTTGACAGCTTTTAGCCGTCAACGGATAGATTAATGCCCAAAAAGGACAACCCGAATCTCTATCGAGTCTCGTAAGTTTTTTACCCTACGTTTTTTCTACACGTGGATTTTTACGATAAAACGGGATTACCATGGCCCGTCTTCGACTTCCCATCGCTGGAGAGTGATGCACCATGGTACTGTTCCATTTCAAATCCATGAACGCATTTCTAAAAGTCATACGGCATTGTTTCGCTATTTTGGACGGATGTTGCACCTTGCACCGTGGATGTTGCACCATGTAGATATCGATTATTCGGACGGGCATAACTTCTGGCTCGTTAAGAGTTACGGGAGCCATAACCTATCAAAAAGAAGGCCTCGAGGAGTTCTACGGGTTCGACAGCTTTCAGCCATCAACGGATATATTAATGCCCAAAAAGGACAACCCGAATCTCAATCGGGTCTCTTAAGTTTTTTACCCTTCGTTTTTTCGACACGTGGATTTTTACGGCAAAACGGGATTACCGTGGCTGGTCTTCGATTTACCATCACTGGAGAGTGGTGCACCATGGTACTGTTCCATTTCAAATCCATGCACGCATTTCTAAAATTCGTAAGGCACTGTTTCGCCATTTCGGACGGATGTTGCACCTTTCACCGTGGATGTTGCACCCTGTAGATATCGGTTATTCGGACGGCCATAACTTCTGACTCGTTTAGAGTTACGGGAGCCATAACCTGTCAATACGAAGGCCTCGATGAGTTCTACGGGTTTGACAGCTTTCATCCGTCAACGGATAGATTAATGCCCAAAAAGGACAACCCGAATCTCAATCGGGCCTCGTAAGTTTTTTACCCTTCGTTTTTTCGACACGTGGATTTTTACGGTAAAACGGGATTACGTTGCCACGTCTTCGACTTCCCATCGCTGAAGAGTGGTGCACCATGGTACTGTTCCGTTTCAAATCCATGCACGCATTTCTAAAGACCGTACGGCACTGTATCGCCATTTCGGATGGATGTTGCTCCTTGCACCGTGGATGTTGCACCCTGTAGATATCGATTATTCGGACGGCCATAACTTCTGGCTCGTTAAGAGTTACGGGAGCCATAACCTGTCAAAACAAATGCCTCGATGAGTTCTATGGCTTTGACAGCTTTCAACCGTCAATGGATAGATTAATGCCCAAAAAGGACAACCCGAATCTCAATCGGGTCTCGTAAGTTTTTTACCCTTTGTTTTTTCGACACCTGCATTTTTACGGGAAAACGGGATTACCGTGGCCCGTCTTCGACTTCCCATCGCTGAAGAGCGATGCACCATGGTATTGTTCCGTTTCAAATCCATGCATGCATTTCTAAAAGTCGTACGACACTGTTTCTCCATTTCGGACGGATGTTGCACCTTGCACCATGGATGTTGCACCTTGCACCGTGGATGTTGCACCACATAGATATCGATTATTCGGACGGCCATAACTTCTGGCTCGTTTAGAGTTACGGGAGCCATAACCTGTCAAAACGAAGGCCTTGATGAGTTCTACGGCTTTGACAGCTTTCAGCCGTCAACGGATAGATTAATGCGCAAAAAGGACAACCCGAATGTCAATCGGGTCTCGTAAGTTTTTTACCCTTCGTTTTTTCCATACGTGGATTTTTACGGTAAAACGGATTACCGTGGCCCGTCTTCGACTTCCCATTGTTGGAGAGTGGTGCACCATGGTACTGTTCCGTTTCAAATCCATGCACGCAATTCTAAAAGTCATACGACACTGTTTCGCCATTTCGGACGGATGTTGCACCTTGCACCATGGATGTTGCACCCTGTAGATATCGATTATTCGGACGGCCATAACTTCTGGCTCGTTCAGAGTTACGGGAGCCATAACCTGTCAAAACGAAGGCCACGATGAGTTCTACGGCTTTGACAGCTTTCAGCCGTCAACGGATAGATTAATGCCCAAATAGGACAACCCGAATCTCAATCGGGTCTCGTAAGTTTTTTACCCTTCGTTTTTTCGACACGTGGATTTTTACGTAAAACGGGATTACCGTGGCCCGTCTTCGACTTCCCATCGCTGGAGAGTGGTGCACCATGATACTGTTCCGTTTCAAATCCATGCACGCAATTCTAAAAGTCGTACGGCACTGTTTTGCCATGTCGGACGGATGTTGCACCTTGCACCGTGGATGTTGCACACTGTAGATATCGATTATTCGGACGGACATAACTTCTGGCTCGTTTAGAGTTACGGGAGGCATAACCTGTCAAAACGCAGGCCTCGATGAGTTCTATGGCTTTGACAGCTTTCAGCCATCAACGGATATATTAATACCCAAAAAGGACAACCCGAATCTCAATCGGGTCTCGTAAGTTTTTTACCCTTCGTTTTTTCGACACGCGGATTTTTACGGCAAAACGGGATTACCGTGGCCCGTCTTCGACTTCCCATCGCTAGAGAGTGGTGCACCATGGTACTGTTCCGTTTCAAATCCATGCACGTATTTCTAAAAGTCGTACGGCACTGTTTCGCCATTTCGGACGGATGTTGCACCTTGCGCCGTGGATGTTGCACCCTATAGATATCGATTATTCGGACGGACATAAGTTCTGGCTCGTTTAGAGTTACGGGAGCCATAACCTGTCAAAACGAAGACCTCGATGAGTTCTACAGCTTTGACAGCTTTCAGCCATCAACGGATATATTAACGCCCAAAAAGGACAACCCGAATCTCAATCGGGTCTCGTAAGTTTTTTACCCTTCGTTTTTTCGACACGTGGATTTTTACGGCAAAACGGGATTACCGTGGCTGGTCTTCGATTTATCATCGCTGGAGAGTGGTGCAACATGGTACTGTTCTGTTTCAAATCCCTGCACGCGTTTCAAAAAGTCGTACGACACTGTTTCACCATTTCGGACGGATGTTGCACCTTGCACCGTGGATGTTGCACCCTGTAGATATCGATTATTCAGACGGCGATAACTTCTGGCTCGTTTAGAGTTACGGGAGCCATAACCTATCAAAACGAAGGCCTCGATGAGTTCTACTGCTTTCACAGCTTTCAGCCGTCAACGGATAGATTAATACCCAAAAAGGACAACCCGAATCTCAATTGGGTCTCGTAAGTTTTTTACCCTTCGTTTTTTCGACACGTGGATTTTTACGGCAAAACGGGATTACCGTGGCCCCTCTTCGACTTCCTATCACTGGATAGTGGTGCACCATGATGTTGTTCCGTTTCAAATCCATGCACGCATTTCTAAAAGTCATACGGCACTGTTTCGCCATTTCGAACGGATGTTGCACCTTGCACCGTGGATGTTGCACCCTGTAGATATCGATTATTCGGACGGGCATAACTTATGGCTCGTTTAGAGTTACGGGAGCCATAACCTGTCAAAACGAAGGCCTCGAGGAGTTCTACGGCTTTAACAGCTTTCAGCCATCAACGAATATATTAATGCCCAAAAAGGACAACCCGAATCTCAATCGGGTCTCGTAAGTTTTTTACCCTTCGTTTTTTCGACACATGGATTTTTATGGCGAAATGGGATTGCCGTGGCTGGTCTTCGATTTACCATCGCCGGAGAGTGGTGCACCATGGTACTGTTCTGTTTCAAATCCATGCACGCATTTCGAAAAGTCGTACGACACGGTTTCCCATTTCGGACGGATGTTTCACCTTGCACCGTGGATGTTGCACCCTATAGATATCGATTATTCGGACGGGGATAACTTCTGGCTCGTTTAGAGTTACGGGATTTAATGCCCAAATAGGACAACCCGAAATCTCAATCGAATCTCGTAAGTTTTTTACCCTTCGTTTTTTCGACACGTGGATTTTTAAGGTAAAACGGGATTACCGTGGCCCATCTTCGACTTCCCATCACTGGAGAGTGGTGCACCATGGTACTGTTCCGTTTCAAATCCATGCTGCATCCTGAAGATAACGATTATTCAGACGGGCATAACTTCTGGCTCGATTAGAGTTACGGGAGCCATAAACTGTCAAAACGAAGGCCTCGAGGAGTTCTACGGCTTTGACAGCTTTCAGCCATCAACCGATATATTAATGCCCAAAAAGGACAACCCGAATCTCAATCGGGTATCATAAGTTTTTTACCCTTCGTTTTTTCGACACGTGGATTTTTACCGCAAAATGGGATTACCGTGGCTGGTCTTCGATTTACCATCACTGGAGAGTGGTGCACCATGGTACTGTTCCGTTTCAAATCCACGCACGCATTTCGAAAAGTCGTACATCACGGTTTCGCCATTTTGGATGGATGTTTCACCTTGCACCGTGGATGTTGCACCCTGTAGATACCGATTATTCGGACGGCTATAACTTCTGGCTCGTTTAGAGTTACGTGAGCCATAACCTGTCAAAACGAAGACCTCGATGAGTTCTACGGCTTTGACAGCTTTCAGCCGTCAACGGATAGATTAATGCCCAAATAGGACAACCCGAATCTCAATCTGGTCTCGTAAGTTTTTTACCCTTCGTTTTTTCGACACGTGGATTTTTACGGTAAAACGGGATTACCGTGGCCCGTCTTCGACTTCCCATCGCTGGAGAGTGGTGCACCATGGTAATGTTCCGTTTCAAATCCATGCACGTATTTCTAAAAGTCGTACGGCACGGTTTGGCATTTCGGACGGATGTTGCACCTTGCACCATGGATGTTGCACCCTGCAGATATCGATTATTCGGACGGACATAACTTCTGGCTCGTTTAGAGTTACGGGAGCCATAACCTGTCAAAACGAAGGCCTCGATGAGTTCTACAGCTTTGACAGCTTTCAGCCATCAACGGATAAAGTAACGCCCAAAAAGGACAACCCGAATCTCAATTGGGTCTCGTAAGTTTTTTACCCTTCGTTTTTTCGACACGTGTATTTTTATGGCAAAACGGGATTACCGTGGCTGGTCTTCGATTTACCATCGCTGGAGAGTGGTGCAACATGGTACTGTTCCGTTTCAAATCCCTGCACGCATTTCAAAAAGTCGTACGACACTGTTTCACCATTTCGGACGGATGTTGCACCTTGCACCGTGGATGTTGCACCCTGTAGATATCGATTATTCAGACGGCCATAACTTCTGGCTCGTTTAGACTTACGGGAGCCAGAACCTATCAAAACGAAGGCCTTGATGAGTTCTACGGCTTTAACAGCTTTCAGCCATCAACGGATAGATTAATACCCAAAAAGGACAACCCAAATCTCAATCGGGTCTCGTAAGTTTTTTACCCTTCGTTTTTTCGACACATGGATTTTTGCGGCAAAACGGGATTACCATGGACCGTCTTCGACTTCCCATCGCTGGATAGTGGTGCACCATGATGCTGTTTTGTTTCAAATCCATGCACGCAATTCTAAAAGTCATACGGCACTGTTTCGCCATTTCGGGCGGATGTTGCACCTTGCACCGTGGATGTTGCACCTTGTAGATATCGATTATTCGGACGGGCATAACTTATGGCTCGTTTAGAGTTACGGGAGCCATAACCTGTCGAAACGAAGGCCTCTAGGAGTTCTACGGCTTTGACAGCTTTCAGCCGTCAACGGATAGATTAATGCTCAAAAAGGACAACCCGAATCTCAATCGGGTCTCGTAAGTTTTTTACCCTTCGTTTTTTCGACACGTGGATTTTTACGGCAAAACGGGATTACCGTGGCTGGTCTTTGATTTACCATCGCTGGAGAGTGGTGCACCATGGTACTGTTCCGTTTCAAATCCATGCACGCATTTCGAAAAGTCGTACGGCACGGTTTCGCCCTTTCGGACGGATGTTTCACCTTGTACCGTGGATGTTGCACCCTGTAGATATCGATTATTCGGACGGCTATAACTTCTGGCTCGTTTAGAGTTACGGGAGCCATAACCTGTCAAAACGAAGGCCTCGATGAGTTCTACAGCTTTGACAGCTTTCATCCGTCAACGGATAGATTAATGCACAAATAGGACAACCCGAATCTCAATCGGATCTCGTAAGATTTTTACCCTTCGTTTTTTCGACACGTGGATTTTTACGGTAAAACGGGATTGCCGTGGCCCGTCTTCGACTTCCCATCGCTGGAGAGTGGTGAACCATGGTACTGTTCCGTTTCAAATCCATGCTGCACCCTGAAGATAACGATTATTCATACGGGCATAACTTCTGGCTCGTTTAGAGTTACGGGAGCTATAACCTGTCAAAACGAAGGCCTCGAGGAGTTCTACGGTTTTGACAGCTTTTAGCCATCAACCGATATATCAATGCCCAAAAAGGACAACTCGAATCTCAATCGGGTATCGTAAGTTTTTTACCCTTCGTTTTTTCGACACGTGGATTTTTACGGCAAAACGGGATTACCGTGGCTGGTCTTCGATTTACCATCGCTGGAGAGTGGTGCACCATGGTACTGTTCTGTTTCAAATCCATGCACGCATTTCGAAAAGTCGTACGGCACGGTCTCGCCATTTCGGACGGATGTTTCACCTTGCACCGTGGATGTTGCACCCTGTAGATATCGATTATTCCGACGGCTATAACTTCTGGCTCGTTTAGAGTTACGGGAGCCATAACCTGTCAAAACGAAGGCCTCGATGAGTTCTACGGCTTTGACAGCATTCAGCCGTCAACGGATAGATTAATGCCCAAATAGGACAACCCGAATCTCAATCTTGTCTCGTAAGTTTTTTACCCTTCGTTTTTTGGACACGTGGATTTTTATGGTAAAACGGGATTACCGTGGCCCGTCTTCGACTTCCCATCGCTGGAGAGTGGTGCACCATGCTACTGTTCCGTTTCAAATCCATGCACGCATTTCTAAAAGTCGTACGGCACTGTTTCGCCATGTCGGACGGATGTTGCACCTTGCACCGTGTATGTTGCACCCTGTAGATATCGATTATTCGGACGGCCATAACTTCTGGCTCGTTTAGAGTTACGGGAGCCATAACCTGTCAAAACGAAGGCCTCGATGGGTTCTACGGCTTTGATAGCTTTCAGCCGTCAACGGATAGATTAATGCCCAAAAAGGACAACCCAAATCTCAATCGGGTCTCGTAAGTTTTTTACCCTTCGTTTTTTCGACACGTGGATTTTTACGGTAAAACGGGATTACCGTGGCCCGTCTTCGACATCCCATCGCTGGAGAGTGGTGCACCATGGTATTCTGCCGTTTCAAATCCATGCACGCATTTCTAAGAGTCATACGACACTGTTTCGCCATTTCGGACGGATGTTGCACCTTGCACCGTGGATGTTGCAACCTGTAGATATCGATTATTCGGACGGACATAAATTCTGGCTCGTTTAGAGTTACGGGAGCCATAACCTGTCAAAACGGAGGCCTCGATGAGTTCTACGGCTTTGACAGCTTTCAGCCATCAACGGATATATTAATGCCCAAAAGGGACAACCCGAATCTCAATCGGGCCTCGTAAGTTTTTTACCCTTCGTTTTTTCGACACGTGGATTTTACGGCAAAACGGGATTACAGTGGCTAGTCTTCGATTTACCATCGCTAGAGAGTGGTGCAACATGGTGCTGTTCCGTTTCAAATCCATGCACGCATTTCTAAAAGTCGTACGACAATGCTACGCCACTTCGGACGGATGTTGCACCTTGCACCGTGGATGTTGCACCCTGTAGATATCGATTATTCGGACGGCCATAACTTCTGGCTCGTTTAGAGCTACGGGAGCCATAACCTGTCAAAACGAAGGCCTCGATGGGTTCTACGGCTTTGACAGCTTTCAGCCGTCAACGGATAAATTAATGCCCAAAAAGGACAACCCAAATCTCAATCGGGTCTCGTAAGTTTTTTACCCTTCGTTTTTTCGACACGTGGATTTTTACGGTAAAACGGGATTACCGTGGCCCGTCTTCGACTTCCCATCGCTGGAGAGTGGTGCACCATGGTATTCTTCCGTTTCAAATCCATGCACGCATTTCTAAGAGTCATACGACACTGTTTCGCCATTTCGGACGGATGTTGCACCTTGCACCGTGGATGTTGCACCCTGTAGATATCGATTATTCGGACGGACATAAATTCTGGCTCGTTTAGAGTTACGGGAGCCATAACCTGTCAAAACGGAGGCCTCGATGAGTTCTACGGCTTTGACAGCTTTCAGCCATCAACGGATATATTAATGCCCAAAAGGGACAACCCGAATCTCAATCGGGCCTCGTAAGTTTTTTACCCTTCGTTTTTTCGACACGTGGATTTTACGGCAAAACGGGATTACAGTGGCTAGTCTTCGATTTACCATCGCTAGAGAGTGGTGCAACATGGTGCTGTTCCGTTTCAAATCCATGCACGCATTTCTAAAAGTCGTACGACAATGTTACGCCATTTCGGACGGATGTTGCACCTTGCACCGTGGATGTTGCACCCTGTAGATATCGATTATTCGGACGGACATAAATTCTGGCTCGTTTAGAGTTACGGGAGCCATAACCTGTCAAAATGGAGGCCTCGATGAGTTCTACGGCTTTGACAGCTTTCAGCCATCAACGGATATATTAATGCCCAAAAGGGACAACCCGAATCTCAATCGGGCCTCGTAAGTTTTTTACCCTTCGTTTTTTCGACACGTGGATTTTACGGCAAAACGGGATTACAGTGGCTAGTCTTCGATTTACCATCGCTAGAGAGTGGTGCAACATGGTGTTGTTCCGTTTCAAATCCATGCACCTATTTCTGAAAGTCGTACGACAATGTTACGCCATTTCGGACGGATGTTGCACCTTGCACCGTGGATGTTGCACCCTGTAGATATCGATTATTCGGACGGCCATAACTTCTGGCTCGTTTAGAGTTACGGGAGCCATAACCTATCAAAAAGAAGGCCTCGAGGAGTTCTACGGGTTCGACAGCTTTCAGCCATCAATGGATATATTAATGCCCAAAAAGGACAACCCAAATCTCAATCGGGTCTCTTAAGTTTTTTACCCTTCGTTTTTTCGACACGTGGATATTTACGGCAAAACGGGATTACCGTGGCTGGTCTTCGATTTACCATCGCTGGAGAGTGGTGCACCATGGTACTGTTCCGTTTCAACTCCATGCACGCATTTCGAAAAGTCGTACGTCACTGTTTCGCTATTTCGGACAGATGTTGCATCTTGCACTGTGGATGTTGCACCCTGTAGATATCGATTATTCGGACGGCTATAACTTCTGGCTCGTTTAGAGTTACGGGAGCCATAACTGTCAAAACGAAGGCCTTGATGAGAATTCTACGGCTTTGACAGCTTTCAGCCGTCAACGGATTGATTAATGCGCAAAAAGGACAACCCGAATCTCAATGGGGTCTCGTAAGTTTATTACCGTTCGTTTTTTCGACAAGTGGATTTTTACGGTAAAACGGTACCGTGGCCCGTCTTCGACTTCCCATCGCTGGAGAGTGGTGTACCATGGTACTGTTTCATTTCAAATCCATGCACGCATTTCTAAAATTCGTACGGCACTGTTTCGCCATTTCGGTCGGATGTTGCACCTTGCACCATGGATATTGCACCCTGTAGATATCGATTATTCGAACGGCCATAACTTCTGGCTCGTTTAGAGTTACGGGAGCCATAACCTGTCAAAACGAAGGCCTCGATGAGTTCTACGGCTTTGACAGCTTTCATTCGTCAATGGATAGATTAATGCCCAAAAAGGACAACCCGAATCTCAATTGGGTCTCGTAAGTTTTTTACCCTTCGTTTTTTCGACACGTGGATTTTTACGGTAAAACGGGATTACGGTGCCTCGTTTTCGACTTCCCATCGCTGAAGTGTGGTGCACCATGGTTCTGTTCCATTTCAAATCCATGCACGCATTTCTAAAGGTCGTACGGTACTGTTTCTCCATTTTGGACGGATGTTGCACCTTGCACCGTGGATGTTGCACCCTGTAGATATCGATTATTCGGACGGCCATAACTTCTGGCTCGTTTAGAGTTACGGGAGCCATAACCTATCAAAACGAAGGCCTTGATGAGTTCTACGGCTTTAACAGCTTTCAGCCATCAACGGATAGATTAATACCCAAAAAGGACAACCCAAATCTCAATCGGGTCTCGTAAGTTTTTTACCCTTCGTTTTTTCGACACATGGATTTTTATGGCAAAACGGGATTACCATGGACCGTCTTCGACTTCCCATCGCTGGATAGTGGTGCACCATGATGCTGTTTCGTTTCAAATCCATGCACGCAATTCTAAAAGTCATACGACACTGTTTCGCCATTTCGGGCGGATGTTGCACCTTGCACCGTGGATGTTGCACCTTGTAGATATCGATTATTCGGACGGGCATAACTTATGGCTCGTTTAGAGTTACGGGAGCCATAACCTGTCGAAACGAAGGCCTCTAGGAGTTCTACGGCTTTGACAGCTTTCAGCCGTCAACGGATAGATTAATGCTCAAAAAGGACAACCCGAATCTCAATCGGGTCTCGTAAGTTTTTTACCCTTCGTTTTTTCGACACGTGGATTTTTACGGCAAAACGGGATTACCGTGGCAGGTCTTTGATTTACCATCGCGGGAGAGTGGTGCACCATGGTACTGTTCCGTTTCAAATCCATGCACGCATTTCGAAAAGTCGTACGGCACGGTTTCGCCCTTTCGGACGGATGTTGCACCTTGCACCGTGGATGTTGCACCCTGTAGATATCGATTATTCGGACGGACATAAATTCTGGCTCGTTTAGAGTTACGGGAGCCATAACCTGTCAAAACGAAGGCCTCGATGAGTTCTACGGCTTTGATAGCTTTCATCCGTCAACGGATAGATTAATGCACAAATAGGACAACCCGAATCTCAATCGGATCTCGTAAGATTTTTACCCTTCGTTTTTTCGACACGTGGATTTTTACGGTAAAACGGGATTGCCGTGGCCCGTCTTCGACTTCCCATCGCTGGAGAGTGGTGAACCATGGTACTGTTCCGTTTCAAATCCATGCTGCACCCTGAAGATAACGATTATTCAGACGGGCATAACTTCTGGCTCGTTTAGAGTTACGGGAGCTATAACCTGTCAAAACGAAGGCCTCGAGGAGTTCTACGGTTTTGACAGCTTTCAGCCATCAACCGATATAGCAATGCCCAAAAAGGACAACTCGAATCTCAATCGGGTATCGTAAGTTTTTTACCCTTCGTTTTTTCGACACGTGGATTTTTACGGCAAAACGGGATTACCGTGGCTGGTCTTCGATTTACCATCGCTGGAGAGTGGTGCACCATGGTACTGTTCTGTTTCAAATCCATGCACGCATTTCGAAAAGTCGTACGGCACGGTCTCGCCATTTCGGACGGATGTTTCACCTTGCACCGTGGATGTTGCACCCTGTAGATATCGATTATTCCGACGGCTATAACTTCTGGCTCGTTTAGAGTTACGGGAGCCATAACCTGTCAAAACGAAGGCCTCGATGAGTTCTACGGCTTTGACAGCATTCAGCCGTCAACGGATAGATTAATGCCCAAATAGGACAACCCGAATCTCAATCTTGTCTCGTAAGTTTTTTACCCTTCGTTTTTTGGACACGTGGATTTTTATGGTAAAACGGGATTACCGTGGCCCGTCTTCGACTTCCCATCGCTGGAGAGGGGTGCACCATGCTACTGTTCCGTTTCAAATCCATGCACGCATTTCTAAAAGTCGTACGGCACTGTTTCGCCATGTCGGACGGATGTTGCACCTTGCACCGTGTATGTTGCACCCTGTAGATATCGATTATTCGGACGGCCATAACTTCTGGCTCGTTTATAGTTACGGGAGCCATAACCTGTCAAAACGAAGGCCTCGATGGGTTCTACGGCTTTGATAGCTTTCAGCCGTCAACGGATAAATTAATGCCCAAAAAGGACAACCCAAATCTCAATCGGGTCTCGTAAGTTTTTTACCCTTCGTTTTTTCGACACGTGGATTTTTACGGTAAAACGGGATTACCGTGGCCCGTCTTCGACTTCCCATCGCTGGAGAGTGGTGCACCATGGTATTCTGCCGTTTCAAATCCATGCACGCATTTCTAAGAGTCATACGACACTGTTTCTCCATTTCGGACGGATGTTGCACCTTGCACCGTGGATGTTGCACCCTGTAGATATCGATTATTCGGACGGACATAAATTCTGGCTCGTTTAGAGTTACGGGAGCCATAACCTGTCAAAACGGAGGCCTCGATGAGTTCTACGGCTTTGACAGCTTTCAGCCATCAATGGATATATTAATGCCCAAAAGGGACAACCCGAATCTCAATCGGGCCTCATAAGTTTTTTACCCTTCGTTTTTTCGACACGTGGATTTTACGGCAAAACGGGATTACAGTGGCTAGTCTTCGATTTACCATCGCAAGAGAGTGGTGCGACATGGTGCTGTTCCGTTTCAAATCCATGCACGCATTTCTAAAAGTCGTACGACAATGTTACGCCATTTCGGACGGATGTTGCACCTTGCACCGTGGATGTTGCACCCTGTAGATATCGATTATTCGGACGGCCATAACTTCTGGCTCGTTTAGAGTTACGGGAGCCATAACCTGTCAAAACGAAGGCCTCGATGGGTTCTACGGCTTTGACAGCTTTCAGCCGTCAACGGATAAATTAATGCCCAAAAAGGACAACCCAAATCTCAATCGGGTCTCGTAAGTTTTTTACCCTTCGTTTTTTCGACACGTGGATTTTTACGGTAAAACGGGATTACTGTGGCCCGTCTTCGACTTCCCATCGCTGGAGAGTGGTGCACCATGGTATTCTTCCGTTTCAAATCCATGCACGCATTTCGAAGAGTCATACGACACTGTTTCGCCATTTCGGACGGATGTTGCACCTTGCACCGTGGATGTTGCACCCTGTAGATATCGATTATTCGGACGGACATAAATTCTGGCTCGTTTAGAGTTACGGGAGCCATAACCTGTCAAAACAGAGGCCTCGATGAGTTCTACGGCTTTGACAGCTTTCAGCCATCAACGGATATATTAATGCCCAAAAGGGACAACCCGAATCTCAATCGGGCCTCGTAAGTTTTTTACCCTTCGTTTTTTCGACACGTGGATTTTACGGCAAAACGGGATTACAGTGGCTAGTCTTCGATTTACCATCGCTAGAGAGTGGTGCAACATGGTGCTGTTCCGTTTCAAATCCATGCACGCATTTCTAAAAGTCGTACGACAATGTTACGCCATTTCGGACGGATGTTGCACCTTGCACCGTGGATGTTGCACCCTGTAGATATCGATTATTCGGACGGACATAAATTCTGGCTGGTTTAGAGTTACGGGAGCCATAACCTGTCAAAACGGAGGCCTCGATGAGTTCTACGGCTTTGACAGCTTTCAGCCATCAACGGATATATTAATGCCCAAAAGGGACAACCCGAATCTCAATCGGGCCTCGTAAGTTTTTTACCCTTCGTTTTTTCGACACGTGGATTTTACGGCAAAACGGGATTACAGTGGCTAGTCTTCGATTTACCATCGCTAGAGAGTGGTGCAACATGGTGCTGTTCCGTTTCAAATCCATGCACGCATTTCTAAAAGTCGTACGACAATGTTACGCCATTTCGGACGGATGTTGCACCTTGCACCGTGGATGTTGCACCATGTAGATATCGATTATTCGGACGGCCATAACTTCTGGCTCGTTTAGAGTTACGGGAGCCATAACCTATCAAAAAGAAGGCCTCGAGGAGTTCTACGGGTTCGACAGCTTTCATCCATCAATGGATATATTAATGCCCAAAAAGGACAACCCGAATCTCAATCGGGTCTCTTAAGTTTTTTACCCTTCGTTTTTTCGACACGTGGATTTTTACGGCAAAACGGGATTACCGTGGCTGGTCTTCGATTTACCATCGCTGGAGAGTGGTGCACCATGGTACTGTTCCGTTTCAAATCCATGCACGCATTTCGAAAAGTCGTACGTCACTGTTTCGCTATTTCGGACAGATGTTGCATCTTGCACTGTGGATGTTGCACCCTGTAGATATCGATTATTCGGACGGCTATAACTTCTGGCTCGTTTAGAGTTACGGGAGCCATAACCTGTCAAAACGAAGGCCTTGATGAGAATTCTACGGCTTTGACAGCTTTCAGCCGTCAACGGATAGATTAATGCGCAAAAAGGACAACCCGAATCTCAATGGGGTCTCGTAAGTTTATTACCCTTCGTTTTTTCGACAAGTGGATTTTTACGGTAAAACGGTACCGTGGCCCGTCTTCGACTTCCCATCGCTGGAGAGTGGTGTACCATGGTACTGTTCCATTTCAAATCCATGCACGCATTTCTAAAATTCGTACGGCACTGTTTCGCCATTTCGGTCGGATGTTGCACCTTGCACCATGGATATTGCACCCTGTAGATATCGATTATTCGAACGGCCATAACTTCTGGCTCGTTTAGAGTTACGGGAGCCATAACCTGTCAAAACGAAGGCCTCGATGAGTTCTACGGCTTTGACAGCTTTCATTCGTCAATGGATAGATTAATGCCCAAAAAGGACAACCCGAATCTCAATTGGGTCTCGTAAGTTTTTTACCCTTCGTTTTTTCGACACGTGGATTTTTACGGTAAAACGGGATTACGGTGCCCCGTTTTCGACTTCCCATCGCAGAAGTGTGGTGCATCATGGTTCTGTTCCATTTCAAATCCATGCACGCATTTCTAAAGGTCGTACGTACTGTTTCTCCATTTTGGACGGATGTTGCACCTTGCACCGTGGATGTTGCACACTGTAGATATCGATTATTCGGACGGCCATAACTTCTGGCTCGTTTAGAGTTACGGGAGCCATAACCTGTCAAAACGAAGGCCTCGATGAGTTCTACGGCTTTGACAGCTTTCAGCCATCAACGGATAGATTAATGCTCAAAAAGGACAACCCGAATCTCAATCGGGTCTCGTAAATTTTTTACCCTTCGTTTTTTCGACACGTGGATTTTTACGGCAAAACGGGATAACCGTGGCTGGTCTTTGATTTACCATCGCTGGAGAGTGGTGCACCATGGTACTGTTCCGTTTCAAATCCATGCACGCATTTCGAAAAGTCGTACGGCACGGTTTCGCCATTTCGGACGGATGTTTCACCTTGTACCGTGGATGTTGCACCCTGTAGATATCGATTATTCGGACGGCTATAACTACTGGCTCGTTTAGAGTTACGGGAGCCATAACCTATCAAAACGAAGGCCTCGATGAGTTATACGGCTTTGACAGCTTTCATCCGTCAATGGATAGATTAATGCCCAAATAGGACAACCCGAATCTCAATCGGGTCTCGTAAGTTTTTTACCCTTCGTTTTTTCAACACGTGGATTTTCATGGTAAAACGGGATTACCGTGGTCCGTCTTTAACTTCCCATCGCTGGAGAGTGGTGCACCACGGTACTGTTCCGTTTCAAATCCATGCACGCATTTCTAAAAGTCGTACGACACTGTTTCGCCATGTCGGACGGATGTTGCACCTTGCACCGTGGATGTTGCACCCTGTAGATATCGATTATTCGGACGGCCATAACTTCTGGCTCGTTTAGAGTTACGGGATCCATAACCTGTCAAAACGAAGGCCTCGATGGTTTCTACGGCTTTGATAGCTTTCAGCCGTCAACCGATAGATTAATGCCCAAAAAGTACAACCCGATCTCAATCAGGTCTCGTAAGTTTTTTACCCTTCGTTTTTTCGACACGTGGATTTTTACGGTAAAACGGGATTACCGTGGCCGGTCTTCGACTTCCCATCGCTGGAGATTGGTGCACCATGGTACTGTTCCGTTTAAATCCATTAACGCATTTCTAAAAGTCATACGGCACTGTTTCGCCATTTCGGACGGATGTTGCACCTTGCACCGTGGATGTTGCACCCTGTAGATATCGATTATTCTGACGGACATAACTTCTGGCTCGTTTAGAGTTACGGGAGCCATAACCTGTCAAAACGAAAGCCTCGATGAATTCTACGGCTTTGACAGCTTTCAGCCATCAATGGATATATTAATGCCCAAAAAGGACAACCCGAATCTCAATCGGGCCTCATAAGTTTTTTACCCTTCGTTTTTTCGACACGTGGATTTTTACGGCAAAACGGGATTACCGTGGCTGGTCTTCGATTTACCATCGCTAAAGAGTGGTGCAACATGGTGCTGTTCCGTTTCAAATCCATGCACGCATTTCTAAAAGTCGTATGACACTGTTTCGCCATTTCGGACGGATGTTGCACCTTGCACCGTGGATGTTGCACCCTGTAGATATCGATTATTCGGACGGCCATAACTTCTGGCTCGTTTAGAGTTACGGGAGCCATAACCTATCAAAAAGAAGGCCTCGATGTGTTCTACGGCTTTGACAGCTTTCAGCCGTCAACGGATAGATTAATGCCCAAAAATGACAACCCGAATCTCAATCGGGTCTCGTAAGTTTTTTACCCTTCGTTTTTTCGACACGTGGATTTTTACGGTAAAATGGGATTACCGTGGCCCGTCTTCGACTTCCCATCGCTGGAGAGTGGTGCACCATGGTACTGTTCCGTTTCAAATCCATGCACGCATTTCTAAAAGTCGTACGGCACTATTTCGCCATTTCGGACGGATGTTGCACCTTGCACCGTGGATGTTGCACCCTGTAGATATCGATTATTCGGACGGCCATAACTTCTGGCTCGTTTAGAGTTACGGGAGCCATAACCTTTCAAAACGAAGGCCTCGATGGGTCCTACAACTTTGACAGCTTTCAGGTGTCAACGGATAGATTAATGCCCAAAAAGCACAAACCGATCTCAATCGGGTCTCGTAAGTTTTTTACCCTTCGTTTTTTCGACACGTGGATTTTTACGGTAAAACGGGATTACCATGGCCCGTCTTCGACTTCCCATCGCTGGAGAGTGGAGCACCATGGTACTGTTCCATTTCAAATCCATGCACGCATTTTTAAAAGTCATACGGCACTGTTTCGCCATTTCGGACGGATGTTGCACCATGCACCGTGGATGTTGCACCCTGTAGATATCGATTATTCGGACGGGTATAACTTCTGGCTCCTTTAGAGTTACGGAAGCCATAACCAATCAAAACGAAGGCCTCGAGGAGTTCTACGGCTTCGACATCCTTCAACCATCAACGGACATATTAATGCCCAAAAAGGACGACCAGAATCTCTATCGGGTCTCGTAAGTTTTTTACCCTTCGTTTTTTCGACACGTGGATTTTTACGGAAAAACGGGATTACCGTGGCTGGTCTTTGATTTACCATCGCTGGACAGTGGTACACCATGGTACTGTACCGTTTCAAATCCATGCACGCATTTTGAAAAGTCGTACGGCACTGTTTCGCCATTTCGGACGGATGTCGCACCTTGCACCGTGGATTTTGCACCCTGTAGACATCGATTATTCGGACGGCTATAACTTCTGGCTCGTTTAGAGTTACGGGATCCATAACCTATCAAAACGAAGGCCTCGATGAGTTCTACGGCTTTGACAGCTTTCACCCGTCAACGGATAGATTAATGCGCAAAAGGACAACCCGAATCTCAATCGGGCCACGTAAGTTTTTTACCCTTCGTTTTTTCGACAAGTGGATTATTACGGTAAAACGGGATTTCCGTGGCCCGTCTTCGACTTCCCATCGCTGGTGAGTGGTGTACCATGGTACTGTTCCGTTTAAAATCCATGCACGCATTTCTAAAATTCGTACGGCACAGTTTCGCCATTTCGGACGGATGTTGCACCTTGCACCATGGATGTTGCACCCTGTAGATATCGATTATTCGAACGGCCATAACTTCTGGCTCGTTTAGAGTTACGGGAGCCATAACCTGTCAAAACGAAGGCCTCGATGAGTCCACGGCTTTGATAGCTTTCATCCGTCAACGGATAGATTAATGCCCAAAAAGGACAACCCGAATCACAATCGGGTCTCGTAAGTTTTTTACCCTTCGTTTTTTCGACACGTGGATTTTTATGGTAAAACGGGATTACGGTGCCCCGTTTTCGACTTCCCATCGCTGAAGTGTGGTGCACCATGGTTCTGTTCCATTTCAAATCCATGCACGCATTTCTAAAGGTTATACGGTACTGTTTCGCCATTTCGGACGGATGTTGCACCTTGCACCGTGGATGTTGCACCCTGTAGATATTGATTATTCGGACGGCCATAACATCTGGCTCGTTTAGACTTACGGGAGCCAAAACCTGTCAAAACGAAGGCCTCGATAAGTTCTACGGCTTTGACAGCTTTCAGCCGTCAACGGATAGATTAATGCCCAAAAAGGACAACCCGAATCTCAATCGTGTCTCGTAAGTTTTTTACCCTTCGTTTTTTCGACACGTCGATTTTTACGGTAAAACGGGATTACCGTGGCCCGTCTTCGACTTCCCATCGCTGAAGAATGATGCACCATGGTACTGTTCCATTTCAAATCCATGCACACATTTCTAAAAGTCGTACGGCACTGTTTCGCCATTTCGAACGGATGTTGCACCTTGCACCGTGGATGTTGCACCCTGTAGATATCGATTATTCAGACGGCCATAACTTCTGGCTCGTTTAGAGTTACGGGAGCCATAACCTGTCAAAACGAAGGCCTCGATGGGTTCTACGGGTTTGACAGCTTTCAGCCGTCAACGGATAGATTAATGCCCAAAAAGGACAACCCGATCTCAATCGGGTCTCGTAAGTTTTTTACCATTCGTTTTTTCGACACGTGGATTTTTACGGCAAAACGGGATTACCGTGGCTGGTCTTCGATTTACCATCGCTGGACAGTGGTGCACCATGGTACTATTCCGTTTCAAATCCATGCACGCATTTCGAAAAGTCGTACGACACTGTTTCGCCATTTCGGACGGATGTTGCACCTTGCACCGTGGATTTTGCACCCTATAGATATCGATTATTCGGACGGCTATAACTTCTGGCTCGTTTAGAGTTACGGGATCCATAACCTGTCAAAACGAAGGCCTCGATGAGTTCTACGGCTTTGACAGCTTTCAGCCGTCAACGGATAGATTAATGCGCAAAAGGACAACCCGAATATCAATCGGGTCACGTAAGTTTTTTACCCTTCGTTTTTTCGACAAGTGGATTATTACGGTAAAATGGGATTACCGTGGCCCGTCTTCGACTTCCCATCGCTGGAGAGTGGTGTACCACGGTACTGTTCCGTTTCAAATCCAAGCACGAAATTCTAAAATTCATACGGCACTGTTTCGCCATTTCGGACGGATGTTGCACCTTGCACCATGAATGTTGCACCCTGTAGATATCGATTATTCGAACGGCCATAACTTCTGGCTCGTTTAGAGTTACGGGAGCCATAACCTGTCAAAACGAAGGCCTCGATGAGTTCTACGGCTTTGACAACTTTCATCCGTCAATGGATAGATTAATGCCCAAAAAGGACAACCCCAATCTCAATCGGGTCTCGTAAGTTTTTTACCCTTCGTTTTTTTGACACGTGAATTTTTACGGTAAAACAGGATTACGGTGCCCCGTTTTCAACTTCCCATCGCTGAAGTGTGGTGCACCGTGATTCTGTTCCGTTTTAAATCCATGCACGCATTTCTAAAGATCGTACGGTACTGTTTCGCTATTTCGGACGGATGTTGCACCTTGCACCGTGGATGTTGCACCCTGTAGATATCGATTATTCGGACGGCCATAACTTCTTGCTCGTTTAGAGTTACGGGAGCCATAACCTGTCAAAACGAAGGCCTCGATGAGTTCTATGGCTTAGTTAGCTTTCAGCCGTCAACGGATAGATTAATGCCCAAAAAGGACAACCCGAATATCAATCGGGTCTCGTAAGTTTTTTACCCTTCGTTTTTTCGACACGGCGTATTTTTACGGTAAAACGGGATTACCGTGGCCCGTCTTCGACTTCCCATCGCTGAAGAGTGATGCACCATGGTACTGTTCCATTTCAAATCCATGCACACATTTCTAAAAGTCGTACGGCACTGTTTCGCCATTTCGAACGGATGTTGCACCTTGCACCGTGGATGTTGCACCCTGTAGATATCGATTATTCGGACGACCATAACTTCTGGCTCGTTTAGAGTTACGGGAGCCATAACCTGTCAAAACGAAGGCCTCGATGTGTTCTACGGCTTTGACAGCTTTCAGCCGTCAACGGATAGATTAATGCCCAAAAAGGACAACCCGATCTCAATCGGGTCTCGTAAGTTTTTTACCCTTCATTTTTTCGACACGTGGATTTTTACGGCAAAACGGGATTACCGTGGCTGGTCTTCGTTTTACCATCGCTGGACTGTGGTACACCATGGTACTGTTCCGTTTCAAATCCATGCACGCATTTCGAAAAGTCGTACGGCACTGTTTCGCCATTTCGGACGGATGTTGCACCTTGCACCGTGGATTTTGCACCCTGTAGATATCGATTATTCGGACGGCTTTAACTTCTGGCTCGTTTAGAGTTACGGGATCCATAACCTGTCAAAACGAAGGCCTCGATGAGTTCTACGGCTTTGACAGCTTTCAGCCGTCAACGGATAGATTAATGCGCAAAAGGACAACCCGAATCTTAATCGGGCCTCGTAAGTTTTTTATCCTTCGTTTTTTCGACACGTGGATTTTTAAGGTAAAACGGGATTACGGTGCCCCGTTTTCGACTTCCCATCGCTGAAGTGTGGTGCACCATGGTTCTGTTCCGTTTCAAATCCATGCACGCATTTCTAAAGGTCGTACGGTACTGTTTCGCCATTTCGGACGGATGTTGCACCTTGCACCGTGGATGTTGCACCCTGTAGATATCGATTATTCGGACGGCCATAACTTCTGGCTCGTTTAGAGTTACGGGAGCCAAAACCTGTCAAAATGAAGGCCTCGATGAGTTCTACGGCTTTGACTGCTTTCAGCCATCAACGGATAGATTAATGCCCAAAAAGGACAACTCGAATCTCAATCGTGTCTCGTAAGTTTTTTACCCTTCGTTTTTTCGACACGTCAATTTTTACGGTAAAACGGGATTACCGTGGCCCGTCTTCGACTTTCCATCGCTGAAGAGTGATGCACCATGGTACTGTTCCATTTCAAATCCATGCACACATTTCTAAAAGTCGTACGGCACTGTTTCGCCATTTCGAACGGATGTTGCACCTTGCACCGTGGATGTTGCACCCTGTAGATATCGATTATCCGGACGGCCATAACTTCAGGCTCGTTTAGAGTTACGGGAGCCATAACCTGTCAAAACGAAGGCCTCGATGGGTTCTACGGCTTTGACAACTTTCTGCCGTCAACGGATAGATTAATGCCCAAAAAGGACAACCCGATCTCAATCGGGTCTCGTAAGTTTTTTACCCTTCGTTTTTCGACACGTGGATTTTTACGGTAAAACGAGATTACCGTGGCCCGTCTTCGACTTCCAATCGCTGGAGAGTGGTGCACCATGGTACTGTTCCGTTTTAAATCCATGCACGCATTTCTAAAAGTCATAAGGAACTGTTTCGCCATTTCGGACGGATGTTGCACCTTGCACCGTGGATGTTGCACCCTGCAGATATCGATTATTCGAACGGACATAACTTTTGGCTCGTTTAGAGTTGCGGGAGCCATAACCTGTCAAAACGAAGGCCTCGATGAGTTCTACGGCTTTGACAGCTTTCAGCCATCAACGGATATATTAATGCCCAAAAAGGACAACCCGAATCTCAATCGGGTCTCGTAAGTTTTTTACCCTTCGTTTTTTCGACACGTGGATTTTTATGGCAAAACGGGATTACCGTGGCTGGTCTTCGATTTACCATCGCTAGAGAGTGGTGCAACATGGTACTGTTCCATTTCAAATCCATGCACGCATTTCTAAAAGTTGTTCGACACTGTTTCGCCATTTCGGACGGATGTTGCACCTTGCACCGTGGATGTCGCACCCTGTAGATATCGATTATTCGGACGGCCATAACTTCTGGCTCGTTTAGAGTTACGGGAGCCATAACCTATCAAAACGAAGGCCTCGATGAGTTCTACGACTTCGACTGCTTTCAGCCATCAACGGATAGATTAAAGCCCAAAAGGACAACCCGAATCTCAATCGGGTCTCGTTAGTTTTTTACCCTTCGTTTTTTCGACACGTGTATTTTTACGGTAAAACGGGATTACCGTGGCCCGTCGCATTTCTAAAAGTCGTACGGCACTGTATCGCCATTTCGGACGGATGTTGCACCTTGCACCGTGGATGTTGCACCCTGTAGATATCGATTATTCGGACGGCCATAACTTCTGGCTCGTTTAGTGTTATGGGAGCCATAACCTGTCAAAACGAAGGCCACGATGGGTTCTACGGCTTTGAGAGCTTTCATCGGTCAACGGATAGATTAATGCCCAAAAAGGACAACCCGATCTCAATCTGGTCTCGTAAGTTTTTTACCCTTCGTTTTTTCGACACGTGGATTTTTACGGTAAAACGAGATTACCGTGGCCCGTCTTCGACTTTCCATCACTGGAGAGTGGTGCACCATGGTACTGTTCCGTTTCAAATCCATGCACGCATTTCTAAAAGTCGTGGGGCACTGTTTCGCCATTTCGGACGGATGTTGCACCTTGTACCGTGGATGTTGCACCCTGTAGATATCGATTATTCGGACGGCCATAACTTCTGGCTCGTTCAGAGTTACGGGAGCCATAACCTGTCAAAACGAAGGCCTCGATGAGTTCTACGGCTTTGACAGCTTTCAGCCATCAACGGATAGAATAATGCCCAAAAAGGACAACCCGAATCTCAATCGGGTCTCGTAAGTTTTTTACACTTCGTTTTTTCGACACGTGGATTTTTACGGTAAACGGGATTACGTTGACCCGTTTTCGACTTCCCATCACTGAAGAGTGGTGCACCATGGTTCTGTTCCGTTTCAAATCCATGCACGCATTTCTAAAGGTCGTACGGTACTGTTTCGCCATTTCGGACGGATGTTGCACCTTGCACCGTGGATGTTGCACCCTGTAGATATCGATTATTCGGACGGCCATAACTGCTGGCTCGTTTAGAGTTACGTGAGCCAAAACCTGTCAAAACGAAGGCCTCCATGAGTTCTACGACTTTGATAGATTTCAGCCGTCAACGGATAGATTAATGCCCAAAAAGGCAACCCGAATCTCAATCGGGTCTCGTAAGTTTTTTACCCTTCGTTTTTTCGACACGTGGATTATTACGGTAAAACGGGATTACCGTAGCCCGTCTTCGACTTCCCATCGCTGGATAGTGGTGCACCATGGTACTGTTCCATTTCAAATCTACGCATGCATTTTTAAAAGTCGTACGACACTGTTTCGCCATTTCGGACCGATGTTGCACTTTGCACCGTTCATGTTGCACCCTGTAGATATCGATTATTCGGACGACCATAACTTCTGGCCCGTTTAGAGTTACGGGAGCCATAACCTATCAAAACGAAGGCCTCGATGGGTTCTATGGCTTTGACAGCTTTCAGCCGTCAATGGATAGATTAATGCCCAAAAATGACAACCCGATCTCAATCGGGTCTCGTAAGTTTTTTACCCTTCGTTTTTTTCGACACGTGGATGTTTACGGTAAAACGGGATTACCGTAGACCGTCTTCGACTACCCATCGCTGGAGAGTGGTGCACCATGGTACTGTTCTGTTTCAAATCCATGCACGCATTTCTAAAAGTAATACGGCACTGTTTCGCCATTTCGGACGGATGTTGCACCTTGCACCGTGGATGTTGCACCCTGTAGATA
Source organism: Allium cepa (assembly GCA_030765085.1). Classification (NCBI taxonomy): domain Eukaryota; kingdom Viridiplantae; phylum Streptophyta; class Magnoliopsida; order Asparagales; family Amaryllidaceae; genus Allium; species Allium cepa. Next base: position 911,296,056 of record CM060938.1, read on the forward strand.
TCGATTATTCGGACGGACATAACTTCTGGCTCGTTTAGAGTTACGGGAGCCATAACCTGTCAAAACGAAGGCCTCGATGAGTTCTAAGGCTTTGACAGCTTTCAGCCATCAACGGATATATTAATGCCCAAAAAAGACAACCCGAATCTCAATCGGGTCTCGTAAGTTTTTTACCCTTCGTTTTTTCGACACGTGTATTTTTACGGTAAAACGGGATTACCGTGGCCCGTCTTCGACTTCCCATCGCTGGAGAGTGGTTCACCATGGTACCGTTCCGTTTCAAATCCATGCACGCATTTCTAAAAGTCATACGGCAATGTATCGCCATTTCGGACGGATGTTGCACCTTGCACCGTGGATGTTGCACCCTGTAGATATCGATTATTCGGACGGCCATAACTTCTGGCTCGTTTAGTGTTATGGGAGCCATAACCTGTCAAAACGAAGGCCACGATGGGTTCTACGGCTTTGTGAGCTTTCATCGGTCAACGGATAGATTAATGCCCAAAAAGGACAACCCGATCTCAATCTGGTCTCGTAAGTTTTTTACCCTTCGTTTTTTCGACACGTGGATTTTTACAGTAAAACGGGATTACCGTGGCCCGTCTTCGACTTCCCATCGCTGGATAGTAGTGCACCATGGTACTGTTCCGTTTCAAATCCATGCACGCATTTCTAAAAGACATACGACACTGTTTCGCCATTTCGGACGGATGTTGCACCTTGCACCGTGGATGTTGCACCCTGTAAATATCGATTATTCGGACGGACATAACTTCTGGCTCGTTTAGAGTTACGGGAGCCATAACCTGTCAAAACGAAGGCCTCGATGAGTTCTACGGTTTTGACAGCTTTCAGCCATCAACGGATATATTAATGCCCGAAAAGGACAACCCGAATCTCAATCGGGTCTCGTAAGTTTTTTACCCTTCGTTTTTTCGACACGTGGATTTTTACGGCAAAACGGGATTGCCGTGGCTGGTCTTCGATTTACCATCGCTAGATAGTGGTGCAACATGGTACTGTTCCGTTTCAAATCCATGCACGCATTTCTAAAAGTCGTACGACACTGTTTCGCCATTTCGGACGGATGTTGCACCTTGCACCGTGGATGTCGCACCCTGTAGATATCGACTATTCGGACGGCCATAACTTCTGGCTCGTTTAGAGTTACGGGAGCCATAACCTATCAAAACGAAGGCCTCGATGAGTTCTACAGCTTTCAGCCGTCAACGGATAGATTAATGCCCAAAAGGACAACCCGAATCTCAATCGGGTCTCGTAAGTTTTTTACCCTTCGTTTTTTCGACACGTGTATTTTTACGGTAAAACGGGATTACCGTGGCCCGTCTTCGACTTCCAATCGCTGGAGAGTGGTGCACCATGGTACTGTTCCGTTTCAAATCCATGCACGCATTTCTAAAAGTCGTACGGCACTGTATCGCCATTTCGGACGGATGTTGCACCTTGCACCGTGGATGTTGCACCCTGTAGATATCGATTATTCGAACGTCCATAACTTCTGGCTCGTTTAGAGTTATGAGAGCCATAACCTGTCAAAACGAAGGCCACGATGGGTTCTACGGCTTTGGCAGCTTTCATCGGTCAACGGATAGATTAATGCCCAAAAAGGACAACCCGATCTCAATCTGGTCTCGTAAGTTTTTTACCCTTCGTTTTTTCGACACGTGGATTTTTACGGCAAAACGGGATTACCGTGGCCCGTCTTCGACTTCCCATCGCTGGAGAGTGGTGCACCATGGTACTGTTCCGTTTCAAATCCATGCACGCATTTCTAAAAGTCGTAGGGCACTATTTCGCCATTTCGGACGTATGTTGCACGTTGTACCGTGGATGTTGCACCCTATAGATATCGATTATTCGGACGGCCATAACTTCTGGCTCGTTTAGAGTTATGGGAGCCATAACCTGTCAAAACGAAGCCTCGATGAGTTCTACGGCTTTGACAGCTTTTAGCCATCAACGGATAGAATAATGCCCAAAAAGGCAACCCGAATCTCAATCGGGTCTCGTAAGTTTTTTACACTTCGTTTTTTCGACACGTGGATTTTTACGGTAAAATGGGATTACGTTGACCCGTTTTCGACTTCCCATCGCTGAAGAGTGGTGCACCATGGTTCTGTTCCATTTCAAATCCATGCACGCATTTCTATAGGTCGTACGGTACTGTTTCGCCATTTCGGACGGATGTTGCACCTTGCACCGTGGATGTTGCACCCTGTAGATATCGATTATTCGGACGGCTATAACTTCTGGCTCGTTTAGAGATACGGGAGCCATAACCTGTCAAAACGAAGGCCTCGATGAGTTCTACGGCTTTGACAGCTTTCAACCGTCAATGGATAGATTAATGCCCAAAAAGGACAACCCGAATCTCAATCGGGTCTCGTAAGTTTTTTACCCTTCGTTTTTTCGACACGTGGATTTTTACGGTAAAACAGGATTACCGTGGCCCGTCTTCGACTTCCCATCGCTGGAGAGTGGTGCACCACGGTACTGTTCCGTTTCAAATACATGCACGCATTTCTAAAATTCGTACGACACTGTTTCGCCATTTCGGACGGATGTTGCACCTTGCACCGTGGATGTTGCACCCTGTAGATATCGATTATTCGGACGGCCATAACTTCCGGCTCGTTTAGAGTTACGGGAGCCATAACCTGTCAAAACGAAGGCCTCGATGAGTTCTACGGCTTTGACAGATTTCAGCCGTCAACTGATAGACTAATTCCCAAAAAGGACAACCCGAATCTCAATCGGGTCTCGTAAGTTTTTTAACCTTCGTTTTTTCGACACGTGGATTTTTACGGTAAACCGGGATTATGGTGCCCCATTTTCGACTTCCCATCGCTGAAGAGTGGTGCCCCACGGTACTTTTCCATTTCAAATCCATTCACGCACTTCTAAAGGTCGTACGACACTGTTTCGCCATTTCGGACGGATGTTGCACCTTGCACCGTGGATGTTGCACCCTGTAGATATCGATTATTCGGACGGCCATAACTTCTGGCTCGTTTAGAGTTACGGGAGCCATAACCTGTCAACACGAAGGCCTCGATGAGTTCTACGGCTTTGACAGCTTTCAGCCATCAACGGAGAGATTAATGCCCAAAAAGGACAACCCGAATCTCAATCGGGTCTCGTAATTTTTTACCCTTCGTTTTTTCGACACGTGGATTTTTACCGTAAAACGGGATTACCGTGGCCCGTCTTCGACTTCCCATCGCTGAAGAGTGATGCACCATGGTACTGTTCCGTTTCAAATCCATACACGCGTTTCTAAAATTCGTACGGCACTGTTTCTCCATTTTGGACGGATGTTGCACCTTGCACCGTGGATGTTGTACCCTGTAGATATCGATTATTCGGACGGCCATAATTTCTGGCTCGTTTAGAGTTACGAGAGCCATAACCTGTCAAAACGAAGGCCTCGATGAGTTCTACGGCTTTTAAAGTTTTCAGCCGTCAACGGATAGACTAATGCCCAAAAAAGACAACCCGAAACTCAATCGGGTCTCGTAAGTTTTTTACCCTTCGTTTTTTCGACACGTGGATTTTTACGGTAAAACGGGATTACCGTGGCCCGTCTTCGACTTCCCATCACTGGAGAGTGGTGCACCATGGTACTGTTCCATTTCAAATTCATGCACGCATTTCTAAAAGTCATACCACACTGTTTCTCCATTTCGGACGGATGTTGCAACTTGCACCGTGGATGTTGCACCCTATAGATATCGATTATTCGGACGGGGATAACTTCTGGCTCATTTGGAGTTACGGGAGCCATAACCTGTCAAAACGAAGGCCTCGATGAGTTCTACGGCTTTGACAGCTTTCAGCCATCAACGGATATATTAATGCCCAAAAAGGACAACCCGAATCTCAATCGGGTCTCGTAAGTTTTTTACCCTTCGTTTTTTCGACACGTGGATTTTTACGGTAAAACGGGATTACCGTGGCCCGTCTTCGACTTCCCATCGCTGGAGAGTGGTGCACCATGGTACTGTTCCGTTTCAAATCCATGTACGCATTTCTAAAAGTCGTACGACATTGTTTCGCCATTTCGGACGGATGTTGCACCTTGCACCGTGGATGTTGCACCCTGTAGATATCGATTATTCGGACGGCCATAACTTCTGGCTCGTTTAGAGTTACGGGAGCCATAACCTGTCAAAACGAAGGCCTTGATGTGTTCTACGGCTTTGTTAGCTTTCAGCTGTCAACGGATAGATTAATGCCCAAAAAGGACAACCCGAATATCAATCGGGTCTCGTAAGTTTTTTACCCTTCGTTTTTTCGACACGTGGATTTTTACGGTAAAACGGGATTACTGTGGCCCGTCTTCAACTTCCCATCGCTGGAGACTGGTGCGCCATGGTACTATTCCGTTTCAAATCCATGCACGCATTTCTAAAAGTCATACGGCACTGTTTCGCCATTTCGGACGGATGTTGCACCTTGCACCGTGGATGTTGCACCATGTAGATATCGATTATTCGTACGGGCATAACTTCTGGCTCGTTTAAAGTTACGAGAGCCATGACCTATCAAAACCAAGGCCTCGAGGAGTTCTACGGCTTTGACAGCTTTCAGCGATCAACGGATATATTAATGCCTAAAAAGGACAACCCGAATCTCAATCGGGTCTCGCAAGTTTTTTACCCTTCGTTTTTTCGACACGTGGATTTTTATGGCAAAGCGTGATTACCGTGGCTGGTCTTCGATTTACCATCGCCGGAGAGTGGTGCACCGTGGTACTGTTCCGTTTCAAATCCATGCATGCATTTCAAAAAGTCGTACGGCACTGTTTTGCCATTTCGGACGGATGTTGCACCTTGCACCGTGGATGTTGCACCCTGTAGATATCGATTATTCGGACGGCTATAACTTCTGCCTCGTTTAGAGATACGGGAGCCATAACCTGTCAAAACAAAGGCCTCGATGAGTTCTACGGCTTTGACAGCTTTCAACTGTCAACGGATAGATTAATGCCCAAAAACGACAACCCGAATCTCAATCGGGTCTCGTAAGTTTTTTACCCTTCGTTTTTTTGACACGTGGATTTTTACGGTAAAACGGGATTACCGTGGCCCGTCTTCGACTTGCCATCACTGGAGAGTTGTGCACCATGTTACTGTTCCGTTTCAAATACATGCACGCATTTCTAAAATTCGTACGACACTGTTTCGCCATTTCGGACGGATGTTGCACCTTGCACCGTGGATGTTGCACCCTGTAGATATCGATTATTCGGACGGCCATAACTTCTGGCTCATTTAGAGTTACGGGAGTAACCTGTCAAAACGAAGGCCTCGATGAGTTCTACGGCTTTGACAGCTTTCAGCCATCAACGGATAGACTAATGCCCAAAAAGGACAACCCGAATCTCAATCGGGTCTCGCAAGTTTTTTACCCTTCGTTTTTTCGACACGTGGATTTTTACGGTAAAACGGGATTATGGTGCCCCATTTCGACTTCCCATCGCTGAAGAGTGGTGCCCCACGGTACTTTTCCATTTCAAATCCATTCACGCACTTCTAAAGGTCGTACGACACGTTTCGCCATTTCGGACGGATGTTGCACCTTGCACCGTGGATGTTGCACCCTGTAGATATCGATTATTCGGACGGCCATAACTTCTGGCTCGTTTAGAGTTACGGGAGCCATAACCTGTCAACACGAAGGCCTCGATGAGTTCTACGGCTTTGACAGCTTTCAGCCGTCAACGGATAGATTAGTGCCCAAAAAGGACAACCCGAATCTCAATCGGGTCTCGTAATTTTTTACCCTTCGTTTTTTCGACACGTGGATTTTTACGGTAAAACGGGATTACCGTGGCCCGTCTTCGACTTCCCATCGCTGAAGAGTGATGCACCATGGTACTGTTCCGTTTCAAATCCATGCACGCGTTTCTAAAAGTCGTACGGCACTGTTTCTCCATTTTGGACGGATGTTGCACCTTTGCACCGTGGATGTTGCACCCTGTAGATATCGATTATTCGGACGGCCATAACTTCTGGCTCGTTTAGAGTTACGGGAGCCATAACCTGTCAAAACGAAGGCCTCGATGAGTTCTACGGCTTTGAAAGCTTTCAGCCGTCAACGGATAGACTAATGCCCAAAAAGGACAACCCGAAACTCAATCGGGTCTCGTATGTTTTTTACCCTTCGTTTTTTCGACACGTGGATTTTTACGGTAAAACGGGATTACCGTGGCCCGTCTTCGACTTCCCATCACAGGAGAGTGGTGCACCATGGTACTGTTCCATTTCAAATCCATGCACGCATTTCTAAAAGTCATACGACACTGTTTCTCCATTTCGGACGGATGTTGCAACTTGCACCGTGGATGTTGCACCCTGTAGATATCGATTATTCGGACGGGGATAACTTCTGCCTCGTTTAGAGTTACGTGAGCCATAACCTGTCAAAACGAAGGCCTCGATGAGTTCTACGGCTTTGATAGCTTTCAGCCATCAACGGATATATTAATGCCCAAAAAGGACAACCCGAATCTCAATTGGGTCTCGTAAGTTTTTTACCCTTCCTTTTTTCGACACGTGGATTTTTACGGTAAAACGGGATTACCTTGGCCTGTCTTTGACTTCCCATCGCTGGAGAGTGGTGCACCACGGTACTGTTCCGTTTCAAATCCATGCACGCATTTCTAAAAGTCGTACGACATTGTTTCGCCATTTCGTACGGATGTTGCACCTTGCACCGTGGATGTTGCACTCTGTAGATATCGATTATTCGGACGGCCATAATTTCTGGCTCGTTTAGAGTTACGGGAGCCATAACCTGTCAAAACGAAGGCCTCGATGAGTTCTACGGCTTTGCTAACTTTCAGCCGTCAACGGATAGATTAATGCCCAAAAAGGACAACCCTAATATCAATCGGGTCTCGTAAGTTTTTTACCCTTCGTTTTTTCGACACGTGGATTTTTACGGTAAAACGGGATTACCGTGGCCCGTCTTCAACTTCCCATCGCTAGAGAGTGGTGAGCCATGGTACTGTTCCGTTTCAAATCCATGCACGCATTTCTAAAAGTCATACGACACTGTTTCGCCATTTCGGACGGATGTTGCACCTTGCACCGTGGATGTTGCACCCTGTAGATATCGATTATTCGGACGGGCATAACTTTTGGCTCGTTTAGAGTTACGAGAGCCATAACCTGTCAAAACCAAGGCCTCGAGGAGTTCTACGGCTTTGACAGCTTTCAGCGATCAACGGATATATTAATGCCTAAAAAGGACTACCCGAATCTCAATCGGGTCTCGTAAGTTTTTTACTCTTCGTTTTTTCGACACGTGGATTTTTAGGCAAAACGTGATTACCGTGGCTGGTCTTCGATTTACCATCGTCGGAGAGTGGTGCACCATGGTACTGTTCCGTTTCAAATCCATGCACGCATTTCAAAAAGTCGTACGACACTGTTTCGCCATTTCGGACGGATGTTGCATCTTGCACCGTGGATGTTGCACCCTGTAGATATCGATTATTCGGACGGCTATAACTTCTGGCTCGTTTAGAGATACGGGAGCCATAACCTGTCAAAAAGAAGGCCTCGATGATTTCTACGGCTTTGACAGCTTTCAACCATCAACGGATAGATTAATGCCCAAAAATTACAACCCGAATCTCAATCGGGTCTCGTAAGTTTTTTACCCTTCGTTTTTTCGACACGTGGATTTTTACGGTAAAACGGGATTACCGTGGCCCGACTTTGACTTCCCATCGCTGGAGAGTGGTGCACCACGGTACTGTTCCGTTTCAAATACATGCACGCATTTCTAAAATTCGTACGACACTGTTTCTCCATTTCGGACGGATGTTGCACCTTGCACCGTGGATGTTGCACCCTGTAGATATCGATTATTCGGACGGCCATAACTTCTGGCTCGTTTAGAGTTACGGGAGCCATAACCTGTCAAAACGAAGGCCTCGATGAGTTCTACGGCTTGACAGCTTTCAGCCGTCAACGGATAGACTAATGCCCAAAAAGGACAACCCGAATTTCAATCGGGTCTCGTATGTTTTTTACCCTTCGTTTTTTCGACACGTGGATTTTTACGGTAAAACGGGATTATGGTGCCCCATTTTCGACTTCCCATCGCTGAAGAGTGGTGCCCCACGGTACTTTTCCATTTCAAATCCATTCACGCACTTCTAAAGGTCGTACGACACTGTTTCGCCATTTCGGACGGATGTTGCACCTTGCACCGTGGATGTTGCACCCTGTAGATATCGATTATTCGGACGGCCATAACTTCTGGCTCGTTTAGAGTTACGGGAGCCATAACCTGTCAACATGAAGGTCTCGATGAGTTCTACGGCTTTGACAGCTTTCAGCCGTCAACGGATAGATTAATGCCCAAAAAGGACAACCCGAATCTCAATCGGGTCTCGTAAGTTTTTTACCCTTCGTTTTTTCGACACGTGGATTTTTACGGAAAAAACGGGATTACCGTGGCCCGTCTTCGACTTCCCATCGCTGGAGAGTGGTGCATCATGGTACTGTTCCGTTTCAATTCCATGCACGCGTTTCTAAAAGTCGTACGGCACTGTTTCTCCATTTCGGACGGATGTTGCACCTTGCACCGTGGATGCTGCACCCTATAGATATCGATTATTCGGACGGCCATAACTTCTAGCTCGTTTAGAGTTACGGGAGCCATAACCTGTCAAAACGAAGGCCTCGATGAGTTCTACGGCTTTGAAAGCTTTCAGCCGTCAACGGATAGACTAATGCCCAAAAAGGACAACCCGAAACTCAATCGGGTCTCGTAAGTTTTTTACCGTTCGTTTTTTCGACACGTGGATTTTTACGGTAAAACGGGATTACCGTGGCCCGTCTTCGACTTCCCATCACTGGAGAGTGGTGCACCATGGTACTGTTCCATTTCAAATCCATGCACGCATTTCTAAAAGTCATACGGCACTGTTTCTCCATTTCGGACGGATGTTGCAACTTGCACCGTGGATGTTGCACCCTGTAGATATCGATTATTCGGACGGGGATAACTTCTGGCTCGTTTAGAGTTACGAGAGCCATAACCTGTCAAAACGAAGGCCTCGATGAGTTCTACGGCTTTGACAGCTTACAGCTATCAACGGATATATTAATGCCCAAAAAGGACAACCCAAATCTCAATCGGTCTCGTAAGTTTTTTACCCTTCGTTTTTTCGACACGTGGATTTTTACGGTAAAACGGGATTACCGTGGCCCGTCTTCGACTTCCCATCGCTGGAGAGTGGTGCACCACGGTACTGTTCCGTTTCAAATCCATGCACGCATTTCTAAAAGTCGTACGACATTGTTTCGCCATTTCGGACGGATGTTGCACCTTGCACCGTGGATGTTGCACCCTGTAGATATCGATTATTCGGACGGCCATAACTTCTTGCTCGTTTAGAGTTACGGGAGCCATAACCTGTCAAAACGAAGACCTATATGAGTTCTACAGCTTTGAAAGCTTTCAGCCGTCAACGGGTAGATTAATGCCCAAAAAGGACAACCCGAATCTCAATCGGGTCTTGTAAGTTTTTTACCCTTTGTTTTTTCAACACGTGTATTTTTACGGTAAAACGGGATTACAGTGGGTGGTCTTCGATTTACCATCGCTGGAGAGTGGTGCACCATGGTACTGTTCCGTTTCAAATCCATGCACGCATTTCTAAAGGTCGTACGATACTGTTTTGCCATTTCGGACGGATGTTGCACCTTGCACCGTGGTTGTTGCACCCTGTAGATATCGATTATTCGGACGGCCATAACTTCTGGCTCGTTTAGAGTTACCGGAGCCATAACCTGTCAAAATGAAGGCCTCGATGAGTTCTACGGTTTTGACAGCTTTCTGCCGTCAACGGATAGATTAATGCCCTGTGACGACCGCCCATGACTCCTGCACCCAACCGGATTATAATGCGCTAAAAAGTGTGCCAGGCCGCCATGGACGATCATCAGGGTAAGGTAAAACAATAAACTCTATCGTATTACTCACAGCGCAGGGATAAAATACAATAGAAAAGTATACATAGTGAAGCTCATAGAACAGAATCTTATCATATAAACTCATAGTGGTTTTATACAAACATCTGATTAGTCAATACATCAAGCCTCACTACATAACTCTCAGAGTATCAAACAAACAGCGGAACATCCAGTACATATAGTAAGAAAACATTATGCAAAAGTCTCCAGCTCGTCTTCGTCATCAACAGCGTTGGTCACTAAGAATAGCACCTGTCACCTGCTACCTAGTCTGCCCATCCCAACATGGATGAACAGCCCAAGGTGATAAGAGTTAAAGATAAAACCTTGAGTCATATAAAAGTATTAGTGAGTAGTAAATCAACTATCAAACATACCAAAAGAGCATAAAGGGGTAAAAAGGAATAGGAACTCAACCATCCCACTCCACCTCTTTCTACAGTGATAGCCCCCAGACACACTAAGCAGAAAGAAAGATAGCAAAGCAGACAATTAAAGTAAGGTAATTATCACTTGAGTCAAGGTCGATGTTTTCCAAGTACAAACCCCCAAGGCCTAAACCAAGATCAGGTAAGCACTCCGAAAACCTCGCTCTTGGCCCAAGCGACGATACAACCAAAACATCCAAACATCCATGACTCTGGCTATCACTTTTATCATTGCCTCGATTTCACCGTTAATTGAATAACCGGCCCATTATTTCATCCGTCCGCCAAGGGCTAATGGTAACCCCGGTTCTAGACATAACTCCGCACGTCGTCGTGATCCGTGCCTAGGACTATCGAATCTGCCCAGAGTACTAACACGTCATCGTGACCCGTGTCTGGAATGTCGTCGTGACCCGTCCCAACGTACTCTTGCTTTGAGCATGCTAGAACCTTCAATAACGATGAAATCTCAACCTTCTAGTCATCCTCCTCGACGACTATTCACATACTAGCTCAAGCGCCTCTCGACCCAACCATTATCCACAAGCTCGGACCACATCACCTAGTTATCAACATGCTTAGAATGATCCCATCTGGATTAAACCAAGGCTTTCTCATATCATACTTTGCTTCTTTGCATCATAGCAAAGTCCAGCTCAACATCATGCTTTACCTCATCACATTATAGCAAAGTCCCATCTCAATATCATCATCAAATCTATCCATATGAGCTTTCTCATCCGCTTCATATGCCACAAGCAGCTTTCCTTATTCAAGAGCCTTTCCACTTAGCTTTTGAATCATCTTCGACCAACTTGTCCAAATCGAATCATCAATTAACTAACTTCTATTAATTAATCAAATTAATCATTGATCCAAACAATCTATAATTCAAACAAGATCTAAATAAACAGTTATAACAATAATGGCAATTTCGTAATTAAAGGGTCCAAATCTAACAAACATGAATTCTAAGTAATATCTTGTTGAATGAACTAGCATAGTTTAACATATAGTAAAATGGATATCAAAGCTTTATGAACAATGGATCTACATGCAGACTTAAGGAAAATGCATGAAATCACTATCTTTAACACACAAACAAGCCACCGATCCAATATACTCCTTTGGGTCCGTGTGAGAGATAACCACCACTCACCGAATCACCTAAACACTTCAAAAACAACTAACTTCAGATCTGGACAGTAAAGGATCTAGCTTGATCCGACAAGGTTTCCCTCCAAATGATGAAATCTCTCTTTGAAGGATGGAGATCTTCAACTTTGGCTCTTGAATCTTCGATTTGATCTTCAATCTTGGGTGGAAGGAAGCACTTGATTAGAGTGGAGAAAGGAAGTGAAGAAGTGTCGTAGTCGAGCTCTCAAAATGGCAGCACTTCGTCGATTCAAAATCCGATGCCAAGAAGTGAACCAAACCCCTCTATTTATAGGCAGAAATCCCTTAACTCGTTCGCCCCTAAGTCGGTCACGACTCAACCCTTCCCGACCTAATGACCTACCTAACACACAGCCAACCCAACGCATAGCCGACCTAAGACTACACACACACGAACACATACGCGACTTAACCACAACACGCCATAGCCGACCTAACGACTTAACCATATGGCCGACCTATCCTTAACTAGTTTACGACTTATCCAAACACACAGAGTCTTACGACCTAAGCCACTAACCCTTAGATCGTTCCATCCTTTAGGTCGTCCCTTCCTATGAGTCGGTCCAATACTTAGGTCGTTAACCCCTATAAGTCGCTATCTCCCTAAGCCGTTAACTCTTAAGTCGGCCAACTACTAAGTCGGCTACCACTATAGGTCGGTCTCATCTATGAGTTGTTAACTCCTTAGTCGTCCACTATACTTAGGTCGGTCGAATCCCTAGGTCGGTTACTGTCTTAAACCGGCTAACTACTAGGTCGCTCCAATTTCTTAACTTGGTCCACCCCTTAGGTCGCTAGCTCCTTGGGTCGGTCAATTCCCATAGGTTGCTTACTTCTATGAGTCGGTCAACCTCTTAAGCCGTCCCAACTCCTTAGGTCGTACCAAAACCTTGAGTCGGCGACTACTACCACTAACCCGCTAACTACCTTAAGTCGCTCAGACGAGCTAACTCCCACACGACTTAAGCTCTGGACAACATAACCAATACTAACGACCTAGTGGCAACTATTCTACGATTTGTCGACTCGTAAAATACGGGTCGTCACATTCTCTCCCCCTTAGGAATTTCGCCCCCGAAATTCCAAACAATCAAGAGCAACCAAAACTATTCTACATGCCTACCATTCATAACAATCGACAAACCATGCATCCAGTTACTACCCTAGCATGCATAATTCTAGGATTAGAACAAGTTACAAATTCATGAGATGCCACGACACCTTAGGGCCATACCTCGAAGAGTTCAGGATGAGCTGCTTTCATCCTCTCTTCCTCCTCCCATGTACAGTCGTTAACATCATCACTCCATTGTATCTTGAGCAACGTAATCGTCTTCCTCCTAAGCTGTTCCGTGCCGGTTTCAACAACACGAAGCGGCTTACGAGGTCTCGTAACAACTGGATCAACCTTTAAATCTTCATAGCTATCAACAGAAACCACAGTATTCGAGTCATGCACATACTTCCGTAGATACAATACATGAAAAACATTGTGCACCCCTGACATCTTTTCTGGTAATTCCAACTTATAAGCGAGCTTTCCAATTCGCTCGATGATCGGGAATGGTCCAACAAATCTCGGAGTCAACCTTCCTTTCTTCTCGAATCGAATAACATTCTTTAGTGGAGAAACCTTCACGAAAACCATATCGCCTACGTCGAATTCCAAATCCTTACGACGCTTATCGGCATAATTTTTCTGACGGTCTTGGGCTGCCTTCATTCGTCGTCGAATGATCTCGATGCAATCCGAAGTCTGTCGAATCATTTCGGGACCAAGTATCGGCTTTTCTCCAGTTTCCAACCAACATGTTGGAGAGTTACACGATCTTCCATACAGTGCTTCATACGGTGCCATACCAATACTTGACTGGTAACTATTATTATATGCAAATTCCACCAAATGAACATGATCTTCCCATGATCCTCCAAAATCAAAAAAACATGCTCTAAGGAGATCTTCCAAAACTCGGTTAACTCTCTCAGTCTGACCATCTGTTTGAAGCTGATAAGCTGTACTCAAACACAACTTGGTTCCCAAAACTTCCTAGAAGCTCTTCCAAAATCCACTAGTGAACAATGGGTCACGATCGCTCACTATACTCTTCGGAATACCATGGAATCGAACTATCCACTTAACATACAACTCAGCCAATTTCGATGCAGTCCTAGTTGATCGAACAGGAATGAATCTTGCACTCTTAGTCAAACGATCTACAATTACCCAAATCCCCTCATTTCCTGCTCTGGTCCTAGGTAACCATCAATAAAATCCATCGATATTTGCTCTCACTTCCATGTAGGAACTTCTAATGGCTGAAGCAATCCACTTGGCTTCTTCTGTTCGGCTTTTACCAACTGGCAGTTCATGCACATGGAAATAAAATTTCCAACATCCCTTTTCATACCTTCCCAATAATAGGTTCTCTTCATATCCCGGTACATCTTATTTCCACCTGGATGAATTGTCAGCTTCGAGTGATGACTTTCTTTCAGAACTTTATCTCTCAATCCATCTATATCGGGAACAACTAGTCGTCCTTGTTTCCGAAGCCAACCCTCTTGATTGACTTCGAATCCTTTTTCCTTCTCTGGGTCTGATCCAGATTCCAAATCATGGATAATCTTGACAAGCTTATCGTCTCGCTTTTGGCTCTCGCCAATTCTTTCCACTAGAGTAGGTCTTATCGATAAGTTTGCCAACATCTCAGGTTCCAATTCACATCTAGGCCTGAAGTCAAACCAGCTAAATACTCGAGACTCTTCCATTCCGAAAACATGACTCCCAACCCTGCATGTCTTCTACTTAACGCATCTGCCACAGTGTTACCTTTTCCCGGAGTATAGGCTATACCAAAATCATATGATGCTAAAAACTCTAGCCATCGTTGCTGCCGAAGATTCAAATCCTTCTGAGAGAAGAGATACTTCAATGACTTATGATCTGTAAACAACTCAAATCGAACTCCCAATAGGTAATGTCTCCACATCTTCAAAGCAAATACAACCGCCGCTAGCTCCAAATCATGAGTCGGTTAATTCCTTTCATGCGGCTTCAGTTGTCGACTTGCATACGCAACAACCTTATCCTTCTGCATTAGCACTGCTCCAAGTCCAGTACCACATGCATCGGTGTAAACCACCATCTCCCCATTCCCACTTGGAATAGCCAAACCAGGAGCACTTGTCAATCGCTCTTTAAGGATTCTGAAAGCTTTCTCACACTTAGTATCCCATCTGAATACTTGGTTCTTTTTCGTCAATCCTGTTAATGGTGCAGCTACCTTGGAAAAGTCTTTGATAAACCGTCGCTAATATCCTGCTAATCCAAGAAAACTTCTCACATCAGATGCATTCTTAGGTCTAACCCAATCCTGGATTGCTGCCACCTTAGCGGGATCAACTGCTATTCCACTTCCAGAGATAACATGGCCTAAGAACCTCACTTTGCTCTTCCAGAAGTGACAATTCGAAAACTTAGCCTTCAGCCGATGTTTCCGCAAGATTTCCAAAACAATCTGCAAATGTGTCTTGTGCTCTTCCACAGTTCTAGAATAAATCAGAATATCATCCACGAACACAAGTACAAACTTGTTCAACTGATCCCTAAATACTCTATTCATAAGATCCACAAAATATGCTGGTGCATTGGTCAATCCAAACGGCATTACATGCCACTCATAGAAACCAGATGGTGTCCTAAAAGCAGTCTTTGGAACACTATCCTTTGCTACTCTCAACTGGTGAAATCCCGTTGCCAAATCCATCTGAGAAAACACCTTAGCTTCGTGAAGCTGATCAAACAAGTCATCTATTCTCGGCAATGGATACTTGTTCTTCTTAGTCACTTTATTCAGCTCACGATAATCCACACACAACCTCAACGATCCATCCGCTTTGGTTGCAAACACAACTGGTGCACCCCATTCGGGCACACTACGCCGAATGAATCCTTTCTGTAAAAGGTCATCAACTTGCACCTTTAACTCTTGCTGTTCCCTAGGCGCCATCCGCCTAAGAGGCATCACAACAGGTCTGGCTCCCTCAACTAGATCGATACCAAACTCAATCTCCCTATGCGGCGGTAACCCTTTGACCTCGTCAAAGACATCCTCAAATCCATTCACAATAGGCACCGATGACAGTCCATTCCATGGAACAACCAGCGAATACATGAAGCTCATGAAGACGCCTTATTCATGCTTACATTGTATCACAACCTATGGCCCCTCTACATTCTCGGCTGTCACCTCCAGCCTCTTACAATCAACCCTTGCCGCATACTTCCTAAGCCAGTCCATACCCAGAATAATTCCGAACCCCGCAAAGTTCAGAACAAAACAATCACAAACAAAAGAGCAATCATGACTCGATACAACTAGACCACGGCATATCATACACAAACAAGACGAACCCCCAACTGGATTAGTCACAACCAATGGTCTATCAACAATATCCGGTTCCAAACCCAACCGGCCTACAAGTTCACTACAAACAAAGGAATGCGACGCCCCAGTATCAAACAACACTCTAACTGGAACACCACAAATGGAAAGAGTACCTTGAACCACCACACTCTTTCCCTCCTCTTCAGTAGTACGAGCTTTCAAAGATGATGGCACAGCCCCCAAAGCATAAGCTTGCACAATCTTCTTGTCCTTCCTCGGTTCTTGACAATTCCTTTTGATATGCCCCGGTTTGTCACAGTTGTGGCACTTCACCGGCACTCTCGGATTCTTGCAATCTCTGGAGAGACGACCTTTCTACCGACAATTATAGCAGGTCACTTCACCCTTCAGCTTCTTCTGTCCATCCTTACCCTTCTGTTGTTGCTGCTTCCTCTTCTTGTTTCCACTTTGCTCCTTGGTAGCAGCAACAACAAATCCTTCTTTAGGAAACAAATTCTCATGCCTGAGAGCTTTCTCCACAAGCTTCTCAAATGGGTCATCCAAATGATACACCAACTGCTTCCCAAGATAACTGTCCAAGCCTGTCACAAACTTCTCATTCTTCTGATAGGGAGATTCAATATATGACCGAGCATACTTAGACAAAGCTTCAAACCCAGAAACATACTCAAGAACTGGTCTTCCACCTTGCTTGAGTTCCACAAACTTCTTAAACAGAACAGATTTCTGAGCTGTAGAAATGAACTTAGCTTCAAATCTAGCTTGGAATTGCTCCTAAGTTATCTCTTCCTCTGGAGTATCAATGGTGTTTGAGTTCCACCAATCAGAAGCTCTTCCTTGAAGCTGTCTTGATGCAAGCTTCCTCTTAGTTGCATCCTCAATTCCCAAATCACCAAAGATCCTTCTACAAGCATCTATCCATCTCTGGACTTCTATGGTCGATTCTGTTCCCAAGAAAACCTTTCCTCCAAGAGCAGTATAGTCTTTACACAACTTAGCAAAATCCACTGGTTTTGGAGCTTGAACTTGAACCCCAACATCTACTGATGGCCCTGGAGTTGGTATCCTTCTCATGATTGAAGTCATCATGGTCTCAAACATAGCAGCATAATCAGCAACTCCCTCAGAAGCATGGCCTTCCCTAGCAGCTTGTCTCTCTCTTCGACTCATTCTTAATATCTATAAAAAGAAGAACGATTAGAACACCTTGAGAAACAACTACATAAGGAGTTAAAATCCTTCTAGGCTACTATATTATATATAGTAATTATCCACCAAAATACAATTACGTCTCTCATACGTAGTTATGTCAGCGAGCGTTGGCTAAAATCGATTAACCAAAGCTCTGATACCAAATATGACGACCGCCCATGACTCCTGCACCCAACCGGATTATAATGCGCTGAAAAGTGTGCCAGGCCGCCATGGACGATCATCCGGGTAAGGTAAAACAATAAACTCTATTGTATTACTCACAGCGTAGGGATAAAATACAATAGAAAAGTATACATAATGAAGCTCATAGAACAGAATCTTATCATATAAACTAATAGTGGTTTTATACAAACATCTGATTAGTCAATACATCAAGCCTCACTACATAAATCTCAGAGAATCAAATAAACAGTGGAACATCCAGTACATATAGTAAGAAAACAGTATGCAAAAGCCTCTAGCTCGTCTTCGTCATCAACAGCGTTGGTCACTAAGAACAGCACCTGTCACCTGCTACCTAGTCTGCCCATCCCAACATGGATGAACAACCCAAGGTGATAAGAGTTAAACATAAAACCTTGAGTCAGACAAAAGTATTAGTGAGTAGTAAATCAACTATCAAGCATACCAAAAGAGCATAAAGGGGTAAAAAGGAATAGGAACTCAACCATCCCACTCCACCTCTTTCTACAGTGATAGCCCCCAGACACACTAAGCAGAAAGAAAGATAGCAAAGCAGACAATTAAAGTAAGGTAATTATCACTCGAGTCAAGGTCGATGTTTTCCAAGTACAAACCCCCAAGGCCTAAACCAAGATCAGGTAAGCACTCCGAAAACATTGCTCTTGGCCCAAGCGACGATACAACCAAAACATCCAAACATCCATGACTCTAGCTATCACTATTATCATTGCCTCGATTTCACCGTTAATTGAATGACCGACCCATTATTTCATCCGTCTGCCAAGGGGTAATGGTAACCCCGGTTGTAGACATAACTCCGCACGTCATCGTGACCCGTGCCTAGGACTATCGAATCTGCCCAGAGTACTAACACGTCATCGTGATCCGTGTATGGAATGTCGTCGTGACCCGTCCCAACGTACTCTTGCTTTGAGCATGCTAGAACCTTCAATAACGATGAAATCTCAGCCTTCTAGTCATCCTCCTCGACGATTGTCCACATACTAGCTCAAACGCCTCTCGAGCCAACCATTATCCACAAACTCGGACCACATCACCGAGTTATCAACATGCTTAGAATGATCCCGTCTAGATTAAACCAAGGCTTTCTCACATCATACTTTGCTTCTTTGCATCATAGAAAAGTCCATCTCAACATCATGCTTTACCTCATCACATCATAGCAAAGTCTCATCTCAATATCATCATCAAATCTATCCATATGAGCTTTCTCATCCGCTTCATATGCCACAAGCAGCTTTCCTTATTCAAGAGCCTTTCCACTTAACTTTTGAATCATCTTCGACCAACTTGTCCAAATCGAATCATCAATTAACTAACTTCTAATAATTAATCAAATCAATCATTGTTCCAAACAATCAATCATTCAAACAAGATCTAAAAAAACAGTTATAACAATAATGGCAATTTCGTAATTAAAGGGTCCAAATCTAACAAACATGAATTCTAAGTAATATCTTGTTGAATGAACTAGCATAGGTTAACATATAGTAAAATGGATATCAAAGCTTTATGAACAATGGATCTACATGCAGACTTAAGGAAAATGCATGAAATCACTATCTTTAACACACAAACAAGCCACCGATCCAATATACTCCTTTGGGTTCGTGTGAGAGATAACCACCACTCACCGAATCACCTAAACACTTCAAAAGCAACTAATTTCAGATCTGGACAACAAAGGATCTAGCTTGATCCGACAAGGTTTCCCTCCAAATGATGAAATCTCTCTTTGAAGGATGGAGATCTTCAACTTTGGCTCTTGAATCTTCGATTTAATCTTCAATCTTGGGTGGAAGGAAGCACTTGATTAGAGTGGAGAAAGGAAGTGAAGAAGTGTCGTAGTCGAGCTCTCAAAATGGCAACACTTCGTCGCTTCAAAATCCGATGCCAAGAAGTGAACCAAACCCCTCTATTTATAGGCAGAAATCCTTTAACTCGTTCGCCCCTAAGTCGGTCACAACTCAACCCTTGCCGACCTAATGACCTACCGACTCAAGCTTCTACACGACTCAACGATACACGACCTAACTAGGTGCCGACCCAACTACCTAACACACAGCCAACCCAACGCATAGCCGACCTAAGACTACACACACACGAACACATACGCGACTTAACCACAACACGGCATAGCCGACCTAACGACTTAACCATATGGCCGACCTATCCTTAACTCGTTTACGACTTATCCAAACACACAGAGTCTTACGACCTAAGCCACTAAACCTTAGATCGTTCCATCCTTTAGGTCGTCCCTTCCTATGAGTCGGTCCAATACTTAGGTCGTTAACCCCTATAAGTCGCTGTCTCCCTAAGCCGTTAACTCTTAAGTCGGCCAACTACTAAGTCGGCTACCACTATAGGTCGGTCTCATCTATTAGTCGTTAACTCCTAAGTCGTCCACTATACTTAGGTCGGTCGAATCCCTAGGTCGGTTACTGTCTTAAACCGGCTAACTACTAGGTCGCTCCAATTTCTTAACTTGGTCCACCCCTTAGGTCACTAGCTCCTTGGGTCGGTCAATTCCCATAGGTTGCTTACTTCTATGAGTCGGTCAACCTCTTAAGCCGTCCCAACTCCTTAGGTCGTACCAAAGCCTTGAGTCGGCGACTACTACCACTAACCCGCTAACTACCTTAAGTCGCTCACACGAGCTAACTCCCACACGACTTAAGCTCTGGACAACATAACCAATACTAACGACCTAGTGGCGACTATTCTACGATTTGTCGACTCGTAAAATACGGGTCGTCACATGCCCAAAATGGACAACCCGAATCTCAATTGGGTCTCGTAAGTTTTTTACTCTTCGTTTTTTTGACACGTGGATTTTTACGGTAAAACGGGATTACCGTGGCCCATCTTCGACTTGCCATCGCTGAAGAGTGGTGCACCACGATACTGTTCCGTTTCAAATCCATACACACGTTTCTAAAAGTTGTACGGCACTGTTTCGCCATTTCGACCCTGTAGATATCGATTATTCGGACGGCCATAACTTCTGGCTCGTTTAGAATTACGGAAGCCATAACCTGTCAAAACGAAGGCCTCGATGCGTTCTACGTCTTTGACAGCTTTCAGCCGTCAACGGATAGACTAATGCCCAAAAAGGACAACCCGAATCTCAATCGTGTCTCGTAATTTTTTTACCCTTCGTTTTTTCGACACGTGGATTTTTACGGTATAACGGGATTACCGTGGCCCGTCTTCGACTTTCCATCCCTGAAGAGTGGTGCACCACGGTACTGTTCCATTTCAAATCCGTGCACGCATTTCTAAAAGTCGTACGGCACTGTTTCGCCATGTCGGACGGATGTTGCACCTTGCACCGTGGATGTTGCACCCTGTAGATATCGATTATTCGGACGGCCATAACTTCTGGCTCGTTAAAAGTTACGGGAGCCATAACCTGTCAAAACGAAGGCCTCGATGAGTTCTACGGCTTTGACAGCTTTCAGCCGTCAACGGATAGATTAATGCCCAAAAAGGACAACCCGAATCTCAATCGGGTCTCGTAAGTTTTTTACCCTTCGTTTTTTCGACACGTGGATTTTTATGGTAAATCGGGATTACCGTCGCCCGTCTTCGACTTCCCATCGCTGGAGAGTGGTGCACCAAGGTACTGTTCCGTTTCAAATCCATGCACGCATTTCTAAAAGTCGTACGGCACTGTTTCGCCATTTCGGACGGATGTTGCACCTTGCACCGTGGATGTTGCACCCTGTAGATATCGATTATTCGGACGGCCATAACTTCTGGCTCGTTAAGAGTTACGGGAGCCATAACCTATCAAAACGAAGGCCTCGATGAGTTCTACGGCTTTGACAGCTATCAGCCGTCAACGGATAGACTAATGTCCAAAAAGGACAACCCGAATCTCAATCGGGTCTCGTAAGTTTTTTACCCTTCGTTTTTTCAGCACGTGGATTTTTACGGAAAAACGGAATTACGGTGGATGGTCTTCGATTTACCATCGCTGGAGAGTGGTGCACCATGGTACTGTTCCGTTTCGAATCCACGCATGCATTTCTAAAAGTCGTACGACACTGTATCTCCATGTCGGACGGATGTTGCACCTTGCACCGTGGATGATGCACCCTGTAGATATCGATTATTCGGACGGCCATAACTTCTGGCTCGTTAAGAGTTACGGGAGCCATAACCTGTCAAAACGAAGGCCTCGATGATTTCTACGGCTTTGATAGCTTTCAGCCGTCAACGGATAGATTAATGCCCAAAAAGGACAACCCGAATCTCAATCGGGTCTCGTAAGTTTTTTACCCTTCGTTTTTTCGACACGTGGATTTTTACGGTAAAACGGGATTACCGTGGCCCGTCTTTGACTTTCCCTCGCGGGAGAGTGGTGCACTGTGGTACTGTTCCGTTTCAAATCAATGCATGCATTTCTAAAAGTCATACGGCACTGTTTCGCCATTTCGGACGGATGTTGCACCATGCACCATGGATGTTGCACCCTGTAGATATCGATTATTCGGACGGCCATAACTTCTGGCTCGTTTAGAGTTACGGAAGCCATAACCTGTCAAAACGAAGGCCTCGATGAGTTCTACGGCTTTGACAGCTTTCAGCCGTCAACGGATAGACTAATGCCCAAAAAGGAAAACCCGAATCTCAATCGGGTCTCGTAAGTTTTTTACCCTTCGTTTTTTCGACACGTGGATTTTTACGGTAAAACGGGATTACCGTGGCCCGTCTTCGACTTTCCATCGCTGGAGAGTGGTGCACCATGGTATTGTTCCGTTTCAAATCCATGCGCGCATTTCTAAAAGTCGTACGACACTGTTTCGCCATGTCGGACGGATGTTGCACCTTGCACCGTGGATGTTGCACCCTGTAGATATCGATTATTCGGACGGCCATAACTTCTGGCTCGTTAAGAAATACGGGAGCCATAACCTATCAAAACGAAGGCCTCGATGAGTTCTACGGCTTTGTCAGCTTTCAGCCGTCAACGAAAAGAGTAATGCCCAAAAAGGACAACCCGAATCTCAATCGGGTCTCGTAAGTTTTTTACCCTTCGTTTTTTCGACACGTGGATTTTTATGGTAAAACGGGATTACCGTGGCCCGTCTTCGACTTCCCATCGCTGGAGAGTGGTGCACCATGGTACTGTTCCGTTTCAAATCCATGCACGCATTTCTAAAAGTCGTACGGCACTATTTCGCCATTTCGGACGGATGTTGCACCTTGCACCGTGGATGTTGCACCCTGTAGATATCGATTATTCGGACGGCCATAACTTCTGGCTCGTTAAGAGTTACAGGAGCCATAACCTGTCAAAACGAAGGCCTTGATGAGTTCTACGGCTTTGACAGCTTTCAGCCGTCAACGGATAGATTAATGCCCAAAAAGGACAACCCGAATCTCAATCCGGTCTCGTAAGTTTTTTACCCTTCGTTTTTTCGACACGTGGATTTTTACGGTAAAACGGGATTACCGTGGCCCGTCTTTGACTTTCCATCGCGGGAGAGTGGTGCACTGTGGTACTGTTCCGTTTCAAATCCATGCACGCATTTCTAAAAGTCGTACGACACTGTTTCGCCATTTCGGACGGATGTTGCACCTTGCACCGTGGATGTTGCACCCAGTAGATATCGATTATTCGGACGGCCATAACTTTTGGCTCGTTTAGTTTTACGGGAGCCATAACCTATAAAAACGAAGGCCTCGATGAGTTCTACGGCTTTGTCAGCTTTCAGGCGTCAACGGATAGATTAATGCCCAAAAAGGACAACCCGAATCTCAATCGGGTCTCGTAAGTTTTTTACCCTTCGTTTTTTCGACATGTGGATTTTTACGGTTAAACGGGATTACCGTGGCCCGTCTTCGACTTCCCATCGCTGGAGAGTGGTGCACCATGGTACTGTTCCATTTCAAATCCATGCACGCATTTCTAAAAGTCATACGGCACTGTTTCGCCATTTCGGACGGATGTTGCACCTTGCACCGTGGATGTTGCACCCAGTAGATATCGATTATTCGGACGCCATAACTTTTGGCTCGTTTAGAGTTACGGAAGCCATAACCTGTCAAAACGAAGGCCTCGATGAGTTCTACGGCTTTGACAGCTTTCAGCCGTCAACGGATAGATTAATGCCCAAAAAGGACAACCCGAATCTCAATCGGGTCTCGTAAGTTTTTTACCCTTCGTTTTTTCGACACGTGGATTTTTACGGTAAAACGGGATTACCGTGGCCCGTCTTTGACTTTCCATCGCGGGAGAGTGGTGCACTGTGGTACTGTTCCGTTTCAAATCCATGCACGCATTTCTAAAAGTCGTACGACACTGTTTCGCCATTTCGGACGGATGTTGCACCTTGCACCGTGGATGTTGCACCCAGTAGATATCGATTATTCGGACGGCCATAACTTCTGGCTCGTTAAGAAATACGGGAGCCATAACCTTTCAAAACGAAGGCCTCGATGAGTTCTACGGCTTTGTCAGCTTTCAGCCGTCAACGAAAAGACTAATGCCCAAAAAGGACAACCCGAATCTCAATCGGGTCTCGTAAGTTTTTTACCCTTCGTTTTTTCGACACGTGGATTTTTATGGTAAAACGGGATTACCGTGGCCCGTCTTCGACTTCCCATCGCGGGAGAGTGGTGCACCATGGTACTGTTCCGTTTCAAATCCATGCACGCATTTCTAAAAGTCGTACGGCACTATTTCGCCATTTCGGACGGATGTTGCACCTTGCACCGTGGATGTTGCACCCTGTAGATATGGATTATTCGGACGGCCATAACTTATGGCTCGTTTAGAGTTACAGGAACCATAACCTGTCAAAACGAAGGCCTCGATGAGTTCTACGGCTTTGACCGCTTTCAGCCGTCAACGGATAGATTAATGCCCAAAAAGGACAACCCGAATCTCAATCGGGTCTCGTAAGTTTTTTACCCTTCGTTTTTTCGACACGTGGATTTTTACGGTTAAACGGGATTACCGTGGCCCGTCTTCGACTTGCCATCGCTGAAGAGTGGTGCACCACGGTACTGTTCCGTTTCAAATCAATGCATGCATTTCTAAAAGTCATACGGCACTGTTTCGCCATTTCGGACGGATGTTGCACCTTGCACCGTGGATGTTGCACCCTGTAGATATCGATTATTCGGACGCCATAACTTCTGGCTCGTTTAGAGTTACGGAAGCCATAACCTGTCAAAACGAAGCTTCGATGAGTTCTACGGCTTTGACAGCTTTCAGCCGTCAATGGATAGATTAACGTCCAAAAAGGAAAACCCGAATCTCAATCGGGTCTCGTAAGTTTTTTACCCTTCGTTTTTTCGACACGTGGATTTTTACGGTAAAACGGGATTACCGTGGCCCGTCTTCGACTTCCTATCACTGGAGAGTGGTGCACCATGGCACTGTTCCGTTTCAAATCCATGCATGCATTACTAAATGTCGTACGACACTGTTTCGCCATGTCGGACGGATGTTGCACCTTGCACCGTGGATGTTGCACCCTGTAGATATCGATTATTCGGACGGCCATAACTTCTGGCTCGTTAAGAAATACGGGAGCCATAACCTATCAAAACGAAGGCCTCGATGAGTTCTACGGCTTTGTCAGCTTTCAGCCGTCAACGAAAAGATTAATGCCCAAAAAGGACAACCCGAATCTCAATCGGGTCTCGTAAGTTTTTTACCCTTCGTTTTTTCGACACGTGGATTTTTATGGTAAAACGGGATTACCGTGGCCCGTCTTCGACTTCCCATCGCGGGAGAGTGGTGCACTGTGGTACTGTTCCGTTTCAAATCCATGCACGCATTTCTAAAAGTCGTACGACACTATTTCGCCATTTCGGACGGATGTTGCACCTTGCACCGTGGATGTTGCACCCTGTAGATATCGATTATTCGGACGGCCATAACTTCTGGCTCGTTTAGAGTTACAGGAGCCATAACCTGTCAAAACGAAGGTCTCGATGAGTTCTACGGCTTTGACAGCTTTCAGCCGTCAACGGATAGATTAATGCCCAAAAAGGACAACCCGAATCTCAATCGGGTCTCGTAAGTTTTTTACCCTTCGTTTTTTCGACACGTGGATTTTTACGGTAAAACGGGATTACCGTGGCCCGTCTTTGACTTTCCATCGCGGGAGAGTGGTGCACTGTGGTACTGTTCCGTTTCAAATCCATGCACGCATTTCTAAAAGTCGTACGACACTGTTTTGCCATTTCGGACGGATGTTGCACCTTGCACCGTGGATGTTGCACCCAGTAGATATCGATTATTCGGACGGCCATAACTTTTGGCTCGTTTAGATTTACGGGAGCCATAACCTATCAAAACGAAGGCCTCGATGAGTTCTACGGCTTTCACAGCTTTCAGCCGTCAACGGATAGACTAATGCCCAAAAAGGACAACCCGAATCTCAATCGGGTCTCGTAAGTTTTTTACCCTTCGTTTTTTCAACACGTGGATTTTTACGGAAAAATGGGATTACGGTGGCCGGTCTTCGATTTACCATCGCCGGAGAGTGGTGCACCATGGTACTGTTTCGTTTCAAATCCATGCATGCATTTCTAAAAGTCGTACGACACTGTATCACCATGTCGGACGGATGTTGCACCTTGCACCGTGGATGTTGCGCCCTGTAGATATCGATTATTCGGACGGCCATAACTTCTGGCTCGTTTAGAGTTAGGGGATCCATAACCTGTCAAAACGAAGGCCTCGATGAGTTCTACGGCTTTGACAGCTTTCAGCCGTCAACGGATAGATTAATGCCCAAAAAGGACAACCCGAATCTCAATCGGGTCTCGTAAGTTTTTTACCCTTCGTTTTTTCGGCACGTGGATTTTTACGGTTAAACGGGATTACCGTGGCCCGTCTTCGACTTGCCATCGCTGAAGAGTGGTGCACCACAGTACTGTTCCGTTTCCAATCAATGCATGCTTTTCTAAAAGTCATACGGCACTGTTTCGCCATTTCGGACGGATGTTGCACCTTGCACCGAGAATGTTGCACCCTGTAGATATCGATTATTCGGACGGCCATAACTTCTGGCTCGTTTAGAGTTACGGAAGCCATAACCTGTCAAAACGAAGCTTCGATGAGTTCTACGGCTTTGACAGCTTTCAGCCGTCAATGGATAGATTAACGCCCAAAAAGGAAAACCCGAATCTCAATCGGGTCTCATAAGTTTTTTACCCTTCGTTTTTTCGACACGTGGATTTTTACGGTAAAACGGGATTACTGTGACGACCGCCCATGACTCCCGCACCAAATCAAGGAAATAATGCGCTAAAAGGTGTGCCAGGCAGCCATGGACGATAGTCAGGGTAAAACAAAACAGAAGAATCTCTATCGCATAACTCACAGCGCATGGATAAAATACAATAGAGAAATATAATATAGTGAAGCTCCATAGAACAGAACATCATCATATAAGCATCACAGTAGTTTCATACAATCATCTACTCAAATCCATACATGAAAGCCTCACTACAAATCACTCAACCAAATACAGCAGCGGATACCCAGTACATATAGTAAGAAAACTAATATGCAAAGCCTCCTGCTCGTCTTCGTCATCTTTAGCGTAGAACTCCTAGCACAGCACCTGTCACCTGCTACCTAGTCTGCCCATCCCGACATGGATGAACAGCCCAAGGTAATAAGAGGAGACATAAAACCTTGAGTCAGACAAAGTCTTAGTGAGCAGTAAATCAACTATCAAGCATACCAAAAGAGCATAAAGGATAAAAGGAATAGGAACCAAACCATCCCACTCCACCTCTTTCTACAGTGATAGCCCCAGACATACACTAAGGAGAAGCAAGCATAACAACATAGACAATTAAGGTAAAGCGAATACCACTCGAGTCAAGGACGATGTTTTCCAAATACAAACCCCCAAGGCCTAAACCAAGATCAGATAAGCACCCAGAAAACACCGCTCTTGAAGCCGAATGATAATACAACCAAACATCCATGACTCTGGCTATCACTGTTATCCTTGCCTCGATTTCACCGTTAGTTGAATGACCATCTGTCAAGGGCTAATGGTAACCCCGGTTCTAACCATAACTCCGCACACTGCCTTGTGCCTAGGACTTATCTACTTTGCCCAGAGTACTCAACTACCTACCTGTAGTCTTTTGGGTGTCCCGACTACCTACCTGTAGTCGTTATGGGCGCCCCATGTACTCTTGCTTTTGAGCATGCTAGAACCTTCAACAACGACGAGATCCAAGCCTCCTAGCCATCCTTCTTGACGACTATCCTCATACAAGCTCAAGCTACCTCTTGAACAATCCATTATCAACCAACTTGAACTACTCTTCAAGTTATCAACATGCTTGGAATGATCCCTGCTTGGATTAAGCCAAGACTCACATCATACTTCGCTTCATCGCATCAAAGCAAAGTCTCAACTCAACAACATGGTTTGCCTCATCAAATCATGGCAAAGTCCCATCTCAACATCATCCAATCTATACATATGAGCTTCAACATCCGCTACATATGCCTTAAGCAGCTTTCACCATTCAAGAGCCTTCTTCCATAGCTTTTGAATCCTCTTTCATCATCTTGTTCCAAATCAACTACTAGCTAACTTGGAAACAATCAAATCAATCATACATTCAAATAATCAATCATTCAAACAAGATCTATTAAGCAATTTAAGCAATATCAACTATAATGGCAATTTCGTAAATAAACGAGCAAAAGTCCAACATATGTGAAATCATGGTTTTTAGCATAGATCTATCAATTATAAAACATGGGTTTTGTCTCTAATGCTTATTAAACAAACTTGCATAAGTAAACATCTTCAAAAACCATGGATCTAGACTTAGATCTAAGAAAAATGCATGAAATCTCTAACTTTAACACCCAAACATGCCACCAATCCAATATACTCCTTTGGATCCGCGTGAGAGATAACTACCACTCACCAAATCACCAAAACAACCTAAAATCAATCAACTTCAGATCTGGACAGCAAGGACTTGAGCTTGATCCGGAGAAATTTCACTTGAAACGGTGAAATCTAGCTTCTTCGGATGAAAATCTTCAACTTTGGCTCTTGATCTTTGATCTTGATCTTCAATCTTCAATGGATGTTAGCACTTGATAGAAGTAGAGAAAGAAGTGAAGAAAATACCGAAGTCGAGTTCCAAAATGGCAGCACTTCGTCGCTTCGAAATCCGGTGCCAAAAAGTGAGCCAAACCCCTCTATTTATAGGCTGGAATCCCCCTTAACTCGGCCAACTTCTTAACTCGGAGCTCGCTATTAGGTCGTCCCCGACTCATCCTTGCCGACTCATCCTTGCCGACTCACGACCTAAGCGACCCCATACGACCCAACACTCTGCCGACCTATACGACTCAACTACCTACGACTTATCCCCAAGACGCCGACCCAACTACACAACACATACAGGGTTACACGACCTAGTTCCTGCCGACCTAAGCCAAAGCCTTATCCCGACCTAACACGTATGCACGACTCAAAGGCCTAAGTCCCCAACGACTTATCTACTAAGTCGGCCCACCGACCTAACAACACAAGGGATAACGTACTCTACCGACCCAATCCCTGAGTCGCCCCACGACTCATCTCCAAGCCTAACCGAGACAACAACCTAGCTACACAACGGCTCTACGACTCAACGCTTCAATCAAACACGGCCGACTCAACCCTTTGCCGACTCAAGCCAACGACTCAACAACACGCTAACTCGGCCATACGAGTTAACTTTTAAGCCGGCCTCCTATGAGTCGTAACCCGTACACGACTCATCCCTTGACCCCTATCTCGCCTCTCATCTTAAGTCGGTAACCCCTATGCCGTTCTAACTCTTAACTCGGTCCAAATCCCTATCCAGTTAACTCCTATAGCTCGGCCCCTACCTTAGGTCGGCCATACGACCTAAACTTCCTTAGGTCGGTTATGCGACCTAGACTCAACTCGGCAACTCTAGACTCAGTCACGAGTTAACTCCATAACTCGTTCCAACTTATGAGTCGGTCACGACTCAATACTCCAACACACGAGTTACTCTCCATATGACTCAGGCTAGAGACAACACAAACAACACTAACAACCTGTAAATTCTACGATTTATCGACACGTAAAAATACGGGTCGTTACATTCTCTCCCCCTTAGGAATTTCGCCCCCGAAATTCCAAGCAAACAACAGCAATCAAAATTATTCCGCATGCCTATCATCCATGGCAATCAACAATCCATGCAACCAATTCTAACCTAGCATGCAGAATTCTAAGACTTAGAACAAGCTACAAATTCATGAGATGTCACGACACTTTAGGGCCATACCTCGAAGAGTTCGGGATGAGCTGCCTTCATCCTCTCTTCCTCCTCCCACGTACAGTCGTTAACATCATCACTCCATTGTACCTTGAGCAACGTAATCGTCTTCCTCCTAAGCTGTTTCGTATCGGTTTCAACAATACGAAGCGGCTTACGAGGTCTCGAAACAACTGGATCAACCTCCAAGTCTTCACAGCTATCAGCAGAAACCACCGTAGTTGGGTCGTGCATATACTTCCGTAGATAAGATACATGAAAAACACTGTGCACACCCGCCATCTTTTCCGGTAACTCCAATCTATAAGCGAGCTTTCCAATACGCTCGATAATCGGGAATGGTCCAACAAATCTCGGAGTTAACTTTCCTTTCTTCCCGAATCTAATGACACTCTTCAGAGGAGAAATCTTCACAAAAACCATATCACCTACGTCGAATTCCAAATCCTTACGACGATTATCGGCATAACTTTTCTGACGATCTTGGGCTGCCTTCATTCGTTGCCGAATGATCTCTATACAATCTGAAGTCTGTCGAATCATCTCTGGCCCAAGTATCAGCTTTTCTCCAGTTTCCAACCAACATGTCGGAGAGTTACACGGTCTTCCATATAATGCCTCATATGGTGCCATACCGATACTCGACTGATAACTGTTATTATAAGCAAACTCCACCAAATGAAGGTGATCTTCCCATGATCCTCCGAAGTCCAAAACACATGCTCTAAGAAGATCTTCCAAAACTCGGTTGACTCTCTCAGTCTGACCATCTGTTTGAGGGTGATAAGCTGTACTCAAACACAACTCAGTTCCCAAAACTTCCTGGAAGCTCTTCCAAAATCTACTAGTGAACAATGGATCTCGATCGCTCACTATACTCTTCGGAACACCATGGAAACGAACTATCCACTTCACATATAATTCAGCCAACTTCGATGCAGTCCTAGTCGATCGAACAGGAATGAACCTTGCACTCTTGGTCAAACGATCTACTATGACCCAAATCCCTTCATTCCCTGCTCTTGTCCTAGGTAGACCATCGATAAAGTCCATCGACACTTGCTCCCACTTCCATGTAGGAACCTCTAATGGCTGAAGCAATCCACTGGGCTTCTTCTGCTCAGCTTTCACCAACTGGCAATTCATACACTTGGAAATAAAATTTCCAACATCCTTCTTCATACCTTCCCAGTAGTAGGTTCTCTTCATATCCCGATACATCTTATTTCCACCTGGATGAATTGTCAACTTCGAGTGATGACTCTCCCTCAGAACTTCATCTCTCAATCCATCTACATCGGGAACAACTAGTCGCCCTTGCTTTCGAAGCCAACCCTCTCGATCGACTTCAAATCCTTTATCCTTTTCTGGATCCAATCCGGATTCCAAATCACGGATAATCTTGATAAGCTTATCATCTCTCCTTTGCCTCTCGCCAATTCTTTCCACAAGAGTAGGCCTTATCGATAAGTTTGCCAACATCTCAGGTTCCAATTCACATCTAGGCCTGAAATCAAATCCAGCCAAATACTCAAGACTCTTCCATTCCGAAAACATGGCTCCCAATCCTGCATGTCTTCGACTTAACGCATCAGCCACTGCGTTACCTTTCCCTGGAGTATAGGCTATACCAAAATCATACGATGCTAAGAACTCTAGCCACCTTTGCTGTCGAAGATTCAAATCCTTTTGGGAAAACAGATACTTCAACGACTTATGATCTGTAAACAGCTCGAATCTAACTCCCAATAGATAGTGTCTCCACATCTTCAAAGCAAACACAATCGCCGCTAACTCCAAATCATGAGTCGGATAATTCCTTTCATGCGGCTTTAGTTGTCGACTAGCATACGCAACAACTTTATGCTTCTGCATTAGCACCGCTCCTAGTCCAGTGCCACATGCATCGGTGTAAACCACCATCTCATCATTCCCACTTGGAATAGTCAAAACAGGAGCGCTCGTCAGTCGCTCTTTCAGGATTACGAAAGCTTGCTCACACTTATCATCCCATCTGAACACTTGGTTCTTCTTCGTCAATCCTGTCAACGGTGCAGCTATCTTGGAAAAGTCTTTGATAAACCGACGATAATATCCTGCTAATCCAAGAAAACTTCTCACATCAGATGCATTCTTAGGCCTAACCCAATCATGGATCGCTGCCACCTTAGCGGGATCAACCGCTATTCCATTTCCAGAAATAACATGACCTAAGAACCTCACTTCATTCTTCCAGAAGTGACACTTCGAAAACTTAGCCTTCAGCTGATGTTTCCGTAAGATTCCTAAAACAATCCTCAAGTGCGTCTTGTGCTCTTCCTCAGTTCTGGAATAAACCAAAATATCATCCACGAACACAAGCACGAACTTATTCAACTGATCTCTGAACACTCTATTCATAAGATCCACAAAATATGCTGGCGCGTTAGTCAACCCAAACGGCATTACCAGCCACTCATAAAACCCGGATGGTGTCCTGAAAGCAGTCTTCGGCACACTATCCTTCGCCACTCTCAACTGGTGAAATCCCGTTGCCAAATCCATCTGAGAAAACACCTTAGCCTCGTGAAGCTGATCAAACAAGTCATCTATTCTCGGCAATGGATACTTGTTCTTCCTAGTCACCTTATTCAGCTCACGATAATCAACACACAACCTCAACGATCCATCCGTTTTGGTTGCGAACACAACGGGCGCACCCCATTCGGACACACTTCTCCGAATGAATCCTTTCCGCAAAAGGTCATCAACTTGCACCTTCAGCTCTTGCTGCTCCCTTGGTGCCATCCGCCTAAGAGGCATCACAACAGGTCTGGCTCCCTCAACTAGATCGATACGAAACTCGATCTCCCTATGCGGCGGCAACCCTTTGACTTCCTCAAAGACATTCTCAAACTCATTCACAATAGGCACCGATGACAGTCCATCCCGTGGAACAACTAGCGAATACATGAAGCTCATGAAGACGCCTTCTTCATGCTTACATCGTATCACAACCTTTCGCCCTTCCACATTCCCGACTGTCACCTCAAGCCTCTCACAATCAATCCTAGCCGCATACTTCCTAAGCCAGTCCATACCCAAAATAATTCCGAACCCCGCAAAGTTCAGAACAAAGCAATCACAAACAAACGAGCAATCATGACTCGACACAACTAGACCACGACATAACATACACAAACATGACGAACCCCCTACCGGATTAGTCACAACCAATGGCCTATCAACAATATCCGGTTTCATACCTAACCGGCTTACCAAATCATCACAAACAAAAGAATGCGACGCTCCAGTATCAAACAACACTCTAACTGGAACACCACAAATAGAAAGAGTACCTTGAACAACCACACTCTTCCCCTTCTCTTCAGCAGTAGGAGCTTTCGAAGACGATGGAACAGCCCCCAAAGCATAGGCTTGCACAACCTGCCTATCTTTCCTCGGTTCTGGACAATCCTTCTTGATATGTCCCAGCTTATCACAGTTGTAACACTTTCCCGGCACTTTGGGATTCTTACAATCTTTGTAAAGATGGCCCTTCTGCTGGCAGTTATAGCAAGTCACTTCACTCTTCGGCTTCTTCTGGCCATCCCTACCCCTCTGTTGCTGTTGTTTCCTCTTCTTATTGCCACTCTGCTGTGGTTTAGATCCTTCCCTGGTTACAGAAACGACAGAACTTTCCCTAGGAAACAAACTCTCATGCCTAAGAGCTTTTTCCACAAGCTTCTCAAATGGATCGTCCAGATGATCCACTAACTGCCTCCCAAGATAAGCATCCAGACCAGTCACAAACTTTTCATTCTTCTGGTAGGGAGAATCAATATACGATCTGGCATACTTAGACAAAGCTTCAAACTCAGAAATGTACTCAAGAACAGGCCTTCCCCCTTGCTTGAGCTCCACAAACCTCTTAAACAAGACAGATTTCTGGGAAGTAGAGATGAACTTAGCTTCAAATCTAACTTGGAATTGCTCCCAAGTAATCTCTTCTTCTGGAGTATCGATGGTGATAGAATTCCACCAATCAGCAGCTCTTCCCTGAAGCTGTCTCGATGCAAGCTTCCTCTTAGTTGCATCCTCAATCCCTAAGTCACCAAAGATTCTTTTGCAAGCATCAATCCATCTCTGCACCTCAATAGTCGACTCCGTCCCCAAGAAAACTTTCCCTCCAAGAGCAGTATAATCCTTGCAAAGCTTGGCAAAATCCACCGGTCTCGGAGCTTGGACTTGAACTCCCACATCCACAGATGATCCTGAAGCTGGTATTCTCCTCATGATTGAAGTCATCATGGCCTCAAACATAGGAGCATAATCAACAGCTTCCCTAGCATCACGGCTACCCCTCGCAGCTTGTCTCTCACTTCGACTCATCCTTAATATCTGTAAATAAGAATGATTAGAACACCTTAAGAAACAACTGCATAAGGAGTTCAAACCCTTCTAAACTACTATATTATATATAGTAATCATCCATCAAATTACAATTACGTCTCTCTTACGTAGTTACATCAGCGAGCGTTGGCTAAAACCGATTAACCAAAGCTCTGATACCAAATGTGACGACCGCCCATGACTCCCGCACCAAATCAAGGAAATAATGCGCTAAAAGGTGTGCCAGGCAGCCATGGACGATAGTCAGGGTAAAACAAAACAGAAGAATCTCTATCGCATAACTCACAGCGCATGGATAAAATACAATAGAGAAATATAATATAGTGAAGCTCCATAGAACAGAACATCATCATATAAGCATCACAGTAGTTTCATACAATCATCTACTCAAATCCATACATGAAAGCCTCACTACAAATCACTCAACCAAATACAGCAGCGGATACCCAGTACATATAGTAAGAAAACTAATATGCAAAGCCTCCTGCTCGTCTTCGTCATCTTTAGCGTAGAACTCCTAGCACAGCACCTGTCACCTGCTACCTAGTCTGCCCATCCCGACATGGATGAACAGCCCAAGGTAATAAGAGGAGACATAAAACCTTGAGTCAGACAAAGTCTTAGTGAGCAGTAAATCAACTATCAAGCATACCAAAAGAGCATAAAGGATAAAAGGAATAGGAACCAAACCATCCCACTCCACCTCTTTCTACAGTGATAGCCCCAGACATACACTAAGGAGAAGCAAGCATAACAACATAGACAATTAAGGTAAAGCGAATACCACTCGAGTCAAGGACGATGTTTTCCAAATACAAACCCCCAAGGCCTAAACCAAGATCAGATAAGCACCCAGAAAACACCGCTCTTGAAGCCGAATGATAATACAACCAAACATCCATGACTCTGGCTATCACTGTTATCCTTGCCTCGATTTCACCGTTAGTTGAATGACCATCTGTCAAGGGCTAATGGTAACCCCGGTTCTAACCATAACTCCGCACACTGCCTTGTGCCTAGGACTTATCTACTTTGCCCAGAGTACTCAACTACCTACCTGTAGTCTTTTGGGTGTCCCGACTACCTACCTGTAGTCGTTATGGGCGCCCCATGTACTCTTGCTTTTGAGCATGCTAGAACCTTCAACAACGACGAGATCCAAGCCTCCTAGCCATCCTTCTTGACGACTATCCTCATACAAGCTCAAGCTACCTCTTGAACAATCCATTATCAACCAACTTGAACTACTCTTCAAGTTATCAACATGCTTGGAATGATCCCTGCTTGGATTAAGCCAAGACTCACATCATACTTCGCTTCATCGCATCAAAGCAAAGTCTCAACTCAACAACATGGTTTGCCTCATCAAATCATGGCAAAGTCCCATCTCAACATCATCCAATCTATACATATGAGCTTCAACATCCGCTACATATGCCTTAAGCAGCTTTCACCATTCAAGAGCCTTCTTCCATAGCTTTTGAATCCTCTTTCATCATCTTGTTCCAAATCAACTACTAGCTAACTTGGAAACAATCAAATCAATCATACATTCAAATAATCAATCATTCAAACAAGATCTATTAAGCAATTTAAGCAATATCAACTATAATGGCAATTTCGTAAATAAACGAGCAAAAGTCCAACATATGTGAAATCATGGTTTTTAGCATAGATCTATCAATTATAAAACATGGGTTTTGTCTCTAATGCTTATTAAACAAACTTGCATAAGTAAACATCTTCAAAAACCATGGATCTAGACTTAGATCTAAGAAAAATGCATGAAATCTCTAACTTTAACACCCAAACATGCCACCAATCCAATATACTCCTTTGGATCCGCGTGAGAGATAACTACCACTCACCAAATCACCAAAACAACCTAAAATCAATCAACTTCAGATCTGGACAGCAAGGACTTGAGCTTGATCCGGAGAAATTTCACTTGAAACGGTGAAATCTAGCTTCTTCGGATGAAAATCTTCAACTTTGGCTCTTGATCTTTGATCTTGATCTTCAATCTTCAATGGATGTTAGCACTTGATAGAAGTAGAGAAAGAAGTGAAGAAAATACCGAAGTCGAGTTCCAAAATGGCAGCACTTCGTCGCTTCGAAATCCGGTGCCAAAAAGTGAGCCAAACCCCTCTATTTATAGGCTGGAATCCCCCTTAACTCGGCCAACTTCTTAACTCGGAGCTCGCTATTAGGTCGTCCCCGACTCATCCTTGCCGACTCATCCTTGCCGACTCACGACCTAAGCGACCCCATACGACCCAACACTCTGCCGACCTATACGACTCAACTACCTACGACTTATCCCCAAGACGCCGACCCAACTACACAACACATACAGGGTTACACGACCTAGTTCCTGCCGACCTAAGCCAAAGCCTTATCCCGACCTAACACGTATGCACGACTCAAAGGCCTAAGTCCCCAACGACTTATCTACTAAGTCGGCCCACCGACCTAACAACACAAGGGATAACGTACTCTACCGACCCAATCCCTGAGTCGCCCCACGACTCATCTCCAAGCCTAACCGAGACAACAACCTAGCTACACAACGGCTCTACGACTCAACGCTTCAATCAAACACGGCCGACTCAACCCTTTGCCGACTCAAGCCAACGACTCAACAACACGCTAACTCGGCCATACGAGTTAACTTTTAAGCCGGCCTCCTATGAGTCGTAACCCGTACACGACTCATCCCTTGACCCCTATCTCGCCTCTCATCTTAAGTCGGTAACCCCTATGCCGTTCTAACTCTTAACTCGGTCCAAATCCCTATCCAGTTAACTCCTATAGCTCGGCCCCTACCTTAGGTCGGCCATACGACCTAAACTTCCTTAGGTCGGTTATGCGACCTAGACTCAACTCGGCAACTCTAGACTCAGTCACGAGTTAACTCCATAACTCGTTCCAACTTATGAGTCGGTCACGACTCAATACTCCAACACACGAGTTACTCTCCATATGACTCAGGCTAGAGACAACACAAACAACACTAACAACCTGTAAATTCTACGATTTATCGACACGTAAAAATACGGGTCGTTACAATTACCGTGGCCCGTCTTCGACTTCCCATCGCTGGAGAGTGGTGCACCATGGTACTGTTCCGTTTCAAATCCATGCACGCATTTCTATAAGTCGTACGACACAGTTTCGCCATGTCGGACGGATGTTGCACCTTGCACCATGGATGTTGCACCCTGTAGATATCGATTATTCGGACGGCCATAACTTCTGGCTCGTTAGGAAATACGGGAGCCATAACCTATCAAAACAAAGGCCTTGATGAGTTCTACGGCTTTGTCAGCTTTCAGCCGTCAACGAAAAGATTAATGCCCAAAAAGGAAAACCCGAATCTCAATCGGGTCTCGTAAGTTTTTTACCCTTCGTTTTTTCGACACGTGGATTATTACGGTAAAACGGGATTACTGTGGCCCGTCTTCGACTTCCCATCGCTGGAGAGTGGTGCACCATGGTACTGTTCCGTTTCAAATCCATGCACGCATTTCTAAAAGTCGTACGGCACTATTTCGCCATTTCGGACGAATGTTGCACCTTGCACCGTGGATGTTGCACCCTGCAGATATCGATTATTCAGACGGCCATAACTTCTGGCTCGTTTAGAGTTACGACAGCCATAACCTGTCAAAACGAAGGCCTCGATGAGTTCTACGGCTTTGACAGCTTTCAGCCGTCAACGGATAGATTAATGACCAAAAAGGACAACCCGAATCTCAATCGGGTCTCGTAAGTTTTTTACCCTTCGTTTTTTCGACACGTGGATTTTTACGGTAAAACGGGATTACCGTGGCCCCTCTTCGAATTTCCATCGCGGGAGAGTGGTGCACTGTGGTACAGTTCCGTTTCAAATCCATGCACGCATTTCTAAAAGTCGTATGACACTGTTTCGCCATTTCGGACGGATGTTTCACCTTGCACCGTGGATGTTGCACCCAGTAGATATCGATTATTCGGACGACCATAACTTTTGGCTCGTTTAGATTTACGGGAGCCATAACCTATCAAAACGAAGGCCTCGATGAGTTCTACGGCTTTCACAGCTTTCAGCCGTCAACGAATAGACTAATGCCCAAAAAGGACAACCCGAATCTCAATCGGGTCTCGTAAGTTTTTTACCCTTCGTTTTTTCGACACGTGGATATTTACGGAAAAACGGGATTACGGTGGCTGGTCTTCGATTTACCATCGCTGGAGAGTGGTGCACCATGGCACTGTTCCTTTTCACATCCATGCACGCATTACTAAAAGTCGTACGGCACTGTTCCGCCATGTCGGACGGATGTTGCACCTTGCACCGTAGATGTTGCACCCTGTAGTTATCGATTTTTTGGACGGCCATAACTTCTGGCTCGTTAAGAGTTACGGGAGCCATAACCTGTCAAAACGAAGGCCTCGATGAGTTGTACGGCTTTGACAGCTTTCAGCCGTCAACGGATAGATTAATGCCCAAAAAGGACAACCCAAATCTCAATCGGGTCTCGTAAGTTTTTTTCCCTTCGTTTTTTCGACACGTGGATTTTTACGGTAAAACGGAATTACCGTGGCCCGTCATCCACTTTCCATCGCTGGAGAGTGGTGCACTATGGTACTGTTCCGTTTCAAATCCATGCACTCATTTCTAAAAGTCGTACGACACTGTTTCGCCATTTCGGACGGATGTTGCACCTTGCACCGTGGATGTTGCACCCTGTAGATATCGATTATTCGGACAGCCATAACTTTTGGCTCGTTTAGAGTTACGGGAGCCATAACCTATCAAAACGAAGGCCTCGATGAGTTCTACGGCTTTGACCGCTTTCAGCCGTCAACGGATAGACTAATGCCCAAAAAGGACAACCCGAATCTCAATCGGGTCTCGTAAGTTTTTTACCCTTCGTTTTTTCAACACGTGGATTTTTACGGAAAAAAAGGATTACGGTGGCGGGTCTTCGATTTACCATCGCTGGAGAGTGGTGCACCATGGCACTATTCCGTTTCAAATCCATGCATGCATTACTAAATGTCGTACGACACTGTTTCGCCATGTCGGACGGATGTTGCACCTTGCACCGTGGATGTTGCACCCTGTAGATATCGATTATTCGGACGGCCATAACTTCTGGCTCGTTAAGAGTTACTGTAACGACCCGTATTTTACGAGTCGATAAATCGTAGAATTTGCAGGTCGATAGTGTTGTTTGTGTTGCTTCTAGCTTGAGTCGTTTAGAAGTTAACCCGGGTACAAGTGATGAGTCGTGACCGACTCATAGGGGACCGACTCAAGGAGGGGTAGCGGTTTAAAGTGTTGGCCGAGATAAGGATGGACCGACTCAAGAAGTTAGGCGACTCATAGGATGACCGACTCATAGAGGGCCGAGATAAGAAGTGTGGCCGAGTCAACGAGTTACGACTCATAGGGTTTGCCGAGTTAAGGAGTTAACGGGTTAAGGGTGTAGCGACTTAAGGGGTTTAGGCTTAGGTCGTGGGTAATGAGTCGGCAGGGTTTTGAGTCGTAGGGCCTGATGAGTCGTGAGTCGGCATCATAGTTGAGTAGTGAGTGTGTATTGTTGAGTCGTCGTACGACTTAGGACTTGGGGAAAACGCGGCAGTGTCTTAGGTCGGAGGCTTTTAGGTCGTGACCGACTTATGTTGAGTCGGCACTGGTCTTGAGTCGTGAGTCGGTAGGTGTTGAGTCGGTTTGGGTTTGAGTCGTATGACCTTGTGCCTTGGTGTATTGAGTCGTTGGCTTGAGTCGGAAGGCTGTGCAGTTGAGTCGGCTGGGGTAGGTCGTCATGGCAATGAGTCGTGAACGACTCATGGTAAGTAGGCAGTGTTATGTTGAGTCGGTAAGGGCTGATAAGTCGGCAACGACTCATGATGAGTCGTGGACGACTCATAGGGACGACGACTCATGGTTGATCCAGCCTATAAATAGAGGGGTTTGGCTCACTTTTTGGCACCGGTTTTTGAAGCGACGAAGTGCTGCCATTTTGAAGACTCGACTACAACATTTCTTCACCTTCTTTTCTCTATTCCAATCTAGTTCTAACATCCATCCAAGATCGAAGATTTAGATTGAAGATTCAAGTGCCAAAGTTGAAGATCTTCATCCGTTTGAGCTAGATTTCATCGATTGAGACGAGATATTGCCGGATCAAGCCTTGATCTTCGCTGTCCAGATCTGAAGTGTTTAGTTTTTGAGGTGTTTTGGTGATTTGGTGAGTGGTAGTTATCTCTCACGCGGATCCAAAGGAGTATATTGGATTGGTGGCATGTTTGGGTGTTAAAGTTAGAGATTTCATGCATTTTTCTTAGATCTAAGTCTAGATCCATGGTTTTTGAAGATGTTTACTTATGCAAGTTTGTTTAATAAGCATTAGAGACAAAACCCATGTTTTATAATTGATAGATCTATGCTAAAAACCATGATTTCACATATGTTGGACTTTTGCTCGTTTATTTACGAAATTGCCATTATAGTTGATATTGCTTAAATTGCTTAATAGATCTTGTTTGAATGATTGATTATTTGAATGTATGATTGATTTGATTGTTTCCAAGTTAGCTAGTAGTTGATTTGGAACAAGATGATGAAAGAGGATTCAAAAGCTATGGAAGAAGGCTCTTGAATGGTGAAAGCTGCTTAAGGCATATGTAGCGGATGTTGAAGCTCATATGTATAGATTGGATGATGTTGAGATGGGACTTTGCCATGATTTGATGAGGCAAACCATGTTGTTGAGTTGAGACTTTGCTTTGATGCGATGAAGCGAAGTATGATGTGAGTCTTGGCTTAATCCAAGCAGGGATCATTCCAAGCATGTTGATAACTTGAAGAGTAGTTCAAGTTGGTTGATAATGGATTGTTCAAGAGGTAGCTTGAGCTTGTATGAGGATAGTCGTCAAGAAGGATGGCTAGGAGGCTTGGATCTCGTCGTTGTTGAAGGTTCTAGCATGCTCAAAAGCAAGAGTACATGGGGCGCCCATAACGACTACAGGTAGGTAGTCGGGACACCCAAAAGACTACAGGTAGGTAGTTGAGTACTCTGGGCAAAGTAGATAAGTCCTAGGCACAAGGCAGTGTGCGGAGTTATGGTTAGAACCGGGGTTACCATTAGCCCTTGACAGATGGTCATTCAACTAACGGTGAAATCGAGGCAAGGATAACAGTGATAGCCAGAGTCATGGATGTTTGGTTGTATTATCATTCGGCTTCAAGAGCGGTGTTTTCTGGGTGCTTATCTGATCTTGGTTTAGGCCTTGGGGGTTTGTATTTGGAAAACATCGTCCTTGACTCGAGTGGTATTCGCTTTACCTTAATTGTCTATGTTGTTATGCTTGCTTCTCCTTAGTGTATGTCTGGGGCTATCACTGTAGAAAGAGGTGGAGTGGGATGGTTTGGTTCCTATTCCTTTTATCCT
This sequence comes from Allium cepa, assembly GCA_030765085.1. Taxonomy (NCBI): domain Eukaryota; kingdom Viridiplantae; phylum Streptophyta; class Magnoliopsida; order Asparagales; family Amaryllidaceae; genus Allium; species Allium cepa. The sequence continues at coordinate 911,337,656 of CM060938.1, forward strand.
TTATGCTCTTTTGGTATGCTTGATAGTTGATTTACTGCTCACTAAGACTTTGTCTGACTCAAGGTTTTATGTCTCCTCTTATTACCTTGGGCTGTTCATCCATGTCGGGATGGGCAGACTAGGTAGCAGGTGACAGGTGCTGTGCTAGGAGTTCTACGCTAAAGATGACGAAGACGAGCAGGAGGCTTTGCATATTAGTTTTCTTACTATATGTACTGGGTATCCGCTGCTGTATTTGGTTGAGTGATTTGTAGTGAGGCTTTCATGTATGGATTTGAGTAGATGATTGTATGAAACTACTGTGATGCTTATATGATGATGTTCTGTTCTATGGAGCTTCACTATATTATATTTCTCTATTGTATTTTATCCATGCGCTGTGAGTTATGCGATAGAGATTCTTCTGTTTTGTTTTACCCTGACTATCGTCCATGGCTGCCTGGCACACCTTTTAGCGCATTATTTCCTTGATTTGGTGCGGGAGTCATGGGCGGTCGTCACATTTGGTATCAGAGCTTTGGTTAATCGATTTTAGCCAACGCTCGCTGATGTAACTACGTAAGAGAGACGTAATTGTAATTTGATGGATGATTACTATATATAATATAGTAGTTTAGAAGGGTTTGAACTCCTTATGCAGTTGTTTCTTAAGGTGTTCTAATCATTCTTATTTACAGATATTAAGGATGAGTCGAAGTGAGAGACAAGCTGCGAGGGGTAGCCGTGATGCTAGGGAAGCTGTTGATTATGCTCCTATGTTTGAGGCCATGATGACTTCAATCATGAGGAGAATACCAGCTTCAGGATCATCTGTGGATGTGGGAGTTCAAGTCCAAGCTCCGAGACCGGTGGATTTTGCCAAGCTTTGCAAGGATTATACTGCTCTTGGAGGGAAAGTTTTCTTGGGGACGGAGTCGACTATTGAGGTGCAGAGATGGATTGATGCTTGCAAAAGAATCTTTGGTGACTTAGGGATTGAGGATGCAACTAAGAGGAAGCTTGCATCGAGACAGCTTCAGGGAAGAGCTGCTGATTGGTGGAATTCTATCACCATCGATACTCCAGAAGAAGAGATTACTTGGGAGCAATTCCAAGTTAGATTTGAAGCTAAGTTCATCTCTACTTCCCAGAAATCTGTCTTGTTTAAGAGGTTTGTGGAGCTCAAGCAAGGGGGAAGGCCTGTTCTTGAGTACATTTCTGAGTTTGAAGCTTTGTCTAAGTATGCCAGATCGTATATTGATTCTCCCTACCAGAAGAATGAAAAGTTTGTGACTGGTCTGGATGCTTATCTTGGGAGGCAGTTAGTGGATCATCTGGACGATCCATTTGAGAAGCTTGTGGAAAAAGCTCTTAGGCATGAGAGTTTGTTTCCTAGGGAAAGTTCTGTCGTTTCTGTAACCAGGGAAGGATCTAAACCACAGCAGAGTGGCAATAAGAAGAGGAAACAACAGCAACAGAGGGGTAGGGATGGCCAGAAGAAGCCGAAGGGTGAAGTGACTTGCTATAACTGCCAGCAGAAGGGCCATCTTTACAAAGATTGTAAGAATCCCAAAGTGCCGGGAAAGTGTTACAACTGTGATAAGCTGGGACATATCAAGAAGGATTGTCCAGAACCGAGGAAAGATAGGCAGGTTGTGCAAGCCTATGCTTTGGGGGCTGTTCCATCGTCTTCGAAAGCTCCTACTGCTGAAGAGAAGGGGAAGAGTGTGGTTGTTCAAGGTACTCTTTCTATTTGTGGTGTTCCAGTTAGAGTGTTGTTTGATACTGGAGCGTCGCATTCTTTTGTTTGTGATGATTTGGTAAGCCGGTTAGGTATGAAACCGGATATTGTTGATAGGCCATTGGTTGTGACTAATCCGGTAGGGGGTTCGTCATGTTTGTGTATGTTATGTCGTGGTCTAGTTGTGTCGAGTCATGATTGCTCGTTTGTTTGTGATTGCTTTGTTCTGAACTTTGCGGGGTTCGGAATTATTTTGGGTATGGACTGGCTTAGGAAGTATGCGGCTAGGATTGATTGTGAGAGGCTTGAGGTGACAGTCGGGAATGTGGAAGGGCGAAAGGTTGTGATACGATGTAAGCATGAAGAAGGCGTCTTCATGAGCTTCATGTATTCGCTAGTTGCTCCACGGGATGGACTGTCATCGGTGCCTATTGTGAATGAGTTTGAGAATGTCTTTGAGGAAGTCAAAGGGTTGCCGCCGCATAGGGAGATCGAGTTTCGTATCGATCTAGTTGAGGGAGCCAGACCTGTTGTGATGCCTCTTAGGCGGATGGCACCGAGGGAGCAGCAAGAGCTGAAGGTGCAAGTTGATGACCTTTTGCGGAAAGGATTCATTCGGAGAAGTGTGTCCGAATGGGGTGCGCCCGTTGTGTTCGCAACCAAAACGGATGGATCGTTGAGGTTGTGTGTTGATTATCGTGAGCTGAATAAGGTGACTAGGAAGAACAAGTATCCATTGCCGAGAATAGATGACTTGTTTGATCAGCTTCACGAGGCTAAGGTGTTTTCTCAGATGGATTTGGCAACGGGATTTCACCAGTTGAGAGTGGCGAAGGATAGTGTGCCGAAGACTGCTTTCAGGACACCATCCGGGTTTTATGAGTGGCTGGTAATGCCGTTTGGGTTGACTAACGCGCCAGCATATTTTGTGGATCTTATGAATAGAGTGTTCAGAGATCAGTTGAATAAGTTCGTGCTTGTGTTCGTGGATGATATTTTGGTTTATTCCAGAACTGAGGAAGAGCACAAGACGCACTTGAGGATTGTTTTAGGAATCTTACGGAAACATCAGCTGAAGGCTAAGTTTTCGAAGTGTCACTTCTGGAAGAATGAAGTGAGGTTCTTAGGTCATGTTATTTCTGGAAATGGAATAGCGGTTGATCCCGCTAAGGTGGCAGCGATCCAGGATTGGGTTAGGCCTAAGAATGCATCTGATGTGAGAAGTTTTCTTGGATTAGCAGGATATTATCGTCGGTTTATCAAAGACTTTTCCAAGATAGCTGCACCGTTGACAGGATTGACGAAGAAGAACCAAGTGTTCAGATGGGATGATAAGTGTGAGCAAGCTTTCGTAATCCTGAAAGAGCGACTGACGAGCGCTCCTGTTTTGACTATTCCAAGTGGGAATGATGAGATGGTGGTTTACACCGATGCATGTGGCACTGGACTAGGAGCGGTGCTAATGCAGAAGCATAAAGTTGTTGCGTATGCTAGTCGACAACTAAAGCCGCATGAAAGGAATTATCCGACTCATGATTTGGAGTTAGCGGCGATTGTGTTTGCTTTGAAGATGTGGAGACACTATCTATTGGGAGTTAGATTCGAGCTGTTTACAGATCATAAGTCGTTGAAGTATCTGTTTTCCCAAAAGGATTTGAATCTTCGACAGCAAAGGTGGCTAGAGTTCTTAGCATCGTATGATTTTGGTATAGCCTATACTCCAGGGAAAGGTAACGCAGTGGCTGATGCGTTAAGTCGAAGACATGCAGGATTGGGAGCCATGTTTTCGGAATGGAAGAGTCTTGAGTATTTGGCTGGATTTGATTTCAGGCCTAGATGTGAATTGGAACCTGAGATGTTGGCAAACTTATCGATAAGGCCTACTCTTGTGGAAAGAATTGGCGAGAGGCAAAGGAGAGATGATAAGCTTATCAAGATTATCCGTGATTTGGAATCCGGATTGGATCCAGAAAAGGATAAAGGATTTGAAGTCGATCGAGAGGGTTGGCTTCGAAAGCAAGGGCGACTAGTTGTTCCCGATGTAGATGGATTGAGAGATGAAGTTCTGAGGGAGAGTCATCACTCGAAGTTGACAATTCATCCAGGTGGAAATAAGATGTATCGGGATATGAAGAGAACCTACTACTGGGAAGGTATGAAGAAGGATGTTGGAAATTTTATTTCCAAGTGTATGAATTGCCAGTTGGTGAAAGCTGAGCAGAAGAAGCCCAGTGGATTGCTTCAGCCATTAGAGGTTCCTACATGGAAGTGGGAGCAAGTGTCGATGGACTTTATCGATGGTCTACCTAGGACAAGAGCAGGGAATGAAGGGATTTGGGTCATAGTAGATCGTTTGACCAAGAGTGCAAGATTCATTCCTGTTCGATCGACTAGGACCGCATCGAAGTTGGCTGAGCTTTATGTGAAGTGGATTGTTCGATTCCATGGTGTTCCGAAGAGTGTAGTGAGCGATCGAGACCCATTGTTCACTAGTAGGTTTTGGAAGAGCTTCCAGGAAGTCCTGGGAACCGAATTGTGTTTGAGTACAGCTTATCACCCTCAAACAGATGGTCAGACTGAGAGAGTCAACCGAGTTTTGGAAGATCTTCTTAGAGCATGTGTTTTGGACTTCGGAGGATCATGGGAAGATCACCTTCATTTGGTGGAATTTGCTTATAATAACAGTTATCAGTCGAGTATTGGTATGGCACCATATGAGGCATTATATGGAAGACCGTGTAACTCTCCGACATGTTGGTTGGAAACTGGAGAAAAGCTGATACTTGGGCCAGAGATGATTCGACAGACTTCGGATCGTATAGAGAACATTCGGCAAAGAATGAAGGCAGCCCAAGATCGTCAGAAAAGTTATGCAGATAATCGTCGAAAGGATTTGGAATTCGACGTGGGTAATATGGTTTTTGTGAAGATTTCCCCATTGAAGAATGTTGTTAGATTCGGGAAGAAAGGGAAATTGACTCCGAGATTTGTTGGACCATTTCCGATTATCGAGCGAATTGGAAAGCTCGCTTATAGATTGGAGTTACCGGAAAAGATGGCGGGTGTGCACAATGTTTTTCATGTATCTTATCTACGGAAGTATGTGCACGACCCAACTACGGTGGTTTCTGCTGATAGCTGTGAAGACTTGGAGGTTGATCCTGTTGTTTCGAGACCTCGTAAGCCGCTTCGTATTGTTGAAACCGATACGAAACAGCTTAGGAGGAAGACGATTACGTTGCTCAAGGTACAATGGAGTGATGATGTTAACGACTGTACATGGGAGGAGGAAGAGAGGATGAAGGCAGCTCATCCCGGACTCTTCGAGGTATGGCCCTAAAGTGTCGTGACATCTCATGAATTTGTAGCTTGTTCTAAGTCATAGAATTCTGCATGCTAGGTTAGAATTGGATGCATGGTTTGTTGATTGCTATGGATGGTAGGCATGCGGTATAATTGTGATTGCTGTTGTTTGCTTGGAATTTCGAGGGCGAAATTCCTAAGGGGGAGAGAATGTAACGACCCGTATTTTACGAGTCGATAAATCGTAGAATTTGCAGGTCGATAGTGTTGTTTGTGTTGCTTCTAGCTTGAGTCGTTTAGAAGTTAACCCGGGTACAAGTGATGAGTCGTGACCGACTCATAGGGGACCGACTCAAGGAGGGGTAGCGGTTTAAAGTGTTGGCCGAGATAAGGATGGACCGACTCAAGAAGTTAGGCGACTCATAGGATGACCGACTCATAGAGGGCCGAGATAAGAAGTGTGGCCGAGTCAACGAGTTACGACTCATAGGGTTTGCCGAGTTAAGGAGTTAACGGGTTAAGGGTGTAGCGACTTAAGGGGTTTAGGCTTAGGTCGTGGGTAATGAGTCGGCAGGGTTTTGAGTCGTAGGGCCTGATGAGTCGTGAGTCGGCATCATAGTTGAGTAGTGAGTGTGTATTGTTGAGTCGTCGTACGACTTAGGACTTGGGGAAAACGCGGCAGTGTCTTAGGTCGGAGGCTTTTAGGTCGTGACCGACTTATGTTGAGTCGGCACTGGTCTTGAGTCGTGAGTCGGTAGGTGTTGAGTCGGTTTGGGTTTGAGTCGTATGACCTTGTGCCTTGGTGTATTGAGTCGTTGGCTTGAGTCGGAAGGCTGTGCAGTTGAGTCGGCTGGGGTAGGTCGTCATGGCAATGAGTCGTGAACGACTCATGGTAAGTAGGCAGTGTTATGTTGAGTCGGTAAGGGCTGATAAGTCGGCAACGACTCATGATGAGTCGTGGACGACTCATAGGGACGACGACTCATGGTTGATCCAGCCTATAAATAGAGGGGTTTGGCTCACTTTTTGGCACCGGTTTTTGAAGCGACGAAGTGCTGCCATTTTGAAGACTCGACTACAACATTTCTTCACCTTCTTTTCTCTATTCCAATCTAGTTCTAACATCCATCCAAGATCGAAGATTTAGATTGAAGATTCAAGTGCCAAAGTTGAAGATCTTCATCCGTTTGAGCTAGATTTCATCGATTGAGACGAGATATTGCCGGATCAAGCCTTGATCTTCGCTGTCCAGATCTGAAGTGTTTAGTTTTTGAGGTGTTTTGGTGATTTGGTGAGTGGTAGTTATCTCTCACGCGGATCCAAAGGAGTATATTGGATTGGTGGCATGTTTGGGTGTTAAAGTTAGAGATTTCATGCATTTTTCTTAGATCTAAGTCTAGATCCATGGTTTTTGAAGATGTTTACTTATGCAAGTTTGTTTAATAAGCATTAGAGACAAAACCCATGTTTTATAATTGATAGATCTATGCTAAAAACCATGATTTCACATATGTTGGACTTTTGCTCGTTTATTTACGAAATTGCCATTATAGTTGATATTGCTTAAATTGCTTAATAGATCTTGTTTGAATGATTGATTATTTGAATGTATGATTGATTTGATTGTTTCCAAGTTAGCTAGTAGTTGATTTGGAACAAGATGATGAAAGAGGATTCAAAAGCTATGGAAGAAGGCTCTTGAATGGTGAAAGCTGCTTAAGGCATATGTAGCGGATGTTGAAGCTCATATGTATAGATTGGATGATGTTGAGATGGGACTTTGCCATGATTTGATGAGGCAAACCATGTTGTTGAGTTGAGACTTTGCTTTGATGCGATGAAGCGAAGTATGATGTGAGTCTTGGCTTAATCCAAGCAGGGATCATTCCAAGCATGTTGATAACTTGAAGAGTAGTTCAAGTTGGTTGATAATGGATTGTTCAAGAGGTAGCTTGAGCTTGTATGAGGATAGTCGTCAAGAAGGATGGCTAGGAGGCTTGGATCTCGTCGTTGTTGAAGGTTCTAGCATGCTCAAAAGCAAGAGTACATGGGGCGCCCATAACGACTACAGGTAGGTAGTCGGGACACCCAAAAGACTACAGGTAGGTAGTTGAGTACTCTGGGCAAAGTAGATAAGTCCTAGGCACAAGGCAGTGTGCGGAGTTATGGTTAGAACCGGGGTTACCATTAGCCCTTGACAGATGGTCATTCAACTAACGGTGAAATCGAGGCAAGGATAACAGTGATAGCCAGAGTCATGGATGTTTGGTTGTATTATCATTCGGCTTCAAGAGCGGTGTTTTCTGGGTGCTTATCTGATCTTGGTTTAGGCCTTGGGGGTTTGTATTTGGAAAACATCGTCCTTGACTCGAGTGGTATTCGCTTTACCTTAATTGTCTATGTTGTTATGCTTGCTTCTCCTTAGTGTATGTCTGGGGCTATCACTGTAGAAAGAGGTGGAGTGGGATGGTTTGGTTCCTATTCCTTTTATCCTTTATGCTCTTTTGGTATGCTTGATAGTTGATTTACTGCTCACTAAGACTTTGTCTGACTCAAGGTTTTATGTCTCCTCTTATTACCTTGGGCTGTTCATCCATGTCGGGATGGGCAGACTAGGTAGCAGGTGACAGGTGCTGTGCTAGGAGTTCTACGCTAAAGATGACGAAGACGAGCAGGAGGCTTTGCATATTAGTTTTCTTACTATATGTACTGGGTATCCGCTGCTGTATTTGGTTGAGTGATTTGTAGTGAGGCTTTCATGTATGGATTTGAGTAGATGATTGTATGAAACTACTGTGATGCTTATATGATGATGTTCTGTTCTATGGAGCTTCACTATATTATATTTCTCTATTGTATTTTATCCATGCGCTGTGAGTTATGCGATAGAGATTCTTCTGTTTTGTTTTACCCTGACTATCGTCCATGGCTGCCTGGCACACCTTTTAGCGCATTATTTCCTTGATTTGGTGCGGGAGTCATGGGCGGTCGTCACAGTTACGGGAGCCATAACCTGTCAAAATGAAGGCCTCGATGAATTTTACGGCTTTGACGGCTTTTGGCCGTCAACGGATATATTAATGGCCAAAAAGGACAACCCGAATCTCAATCGGGCCTCGTAAGTTTTTTACCCTTCGTTTTTTCGACACGTGGATTTTTACGGAAAAACGGGATTACGGTGGTTGGTCTTCGATTTACCATCGCAGGAGAGTGGTGCACCATGGAACTGTTCCTTTTCAAATCCATGCACGCATTACTAAAAGTCGTACGGCACTGTTTCGCCATGTCGGACGGATGTTGCACCTTGCACCGTAGATGTTGCACCCTGTAGTTATCGATTATTCGGGCGGCCATAACTTCTGGCTCTTTAAGAGTTACGGGAGCCATAACCTGTCAAAATGAAGGCCTCGATGAGTTCTACGGCTTTGACAGCTTTCAGCCTTCAACGGATAGATTAATGCTCAAAAAGGACAACCCGAATCTCAATCGGGTCTCGTAAGTTTTTTACCCTTCGTTTTTTCGACACGTGGATTTTTACGGTAAAACGGGATTACCGTGGCCCGTCTTCGACTTCCCATTGCTGGAGAGTGGTGCACTATGGTACCGTTCCGTTTCAAATCCATGCACGCATTTCTAAAAGTCGTACGACACTGTTTCACCATTTCGGACAGATGTTGCACCTTGCACCGTGGATGTTGCACCCTGTAGATATCGATTATTCGGACGGCCATAACTACTGGCTCGTTTAGAGTTACGGGAGCCATAACCTATCGAAACGAAGGCCTCGATGAGTTCTACGGCTTTGACAGCTTTCATTCGTCAACGGATAGACTAATGCCCAAAAAGGACAACCCGAATCTCAATCGGGTCTCGTAAGTTTTTTACCATTCGTTTTTTCGACACGTGGATTTTTACGGAAAAACGGGATTACGGTGGCTGATCTTCGATTTGCCATCGCTGGAGAGTGGTGCACCATGGTACTGTTCCGTTTCAAATACATGCACGCATTTCTAAAAGTCGTACGGCACTGTTTCGCCATATCGGACGGATGTTGCACCTTGCACCGTGGATGTTGCACCCTGTAGATATCGATTATTCGGACGGCCATAACTTCTGGCTCGTTAAGAGTTACGGGAGCCATAACCTGTCAAAACGAAGGCCTCGATGAGTTCTACGGCATTGACCGCTTTCAGTCGTCAACGGATAGATTAATGCCCAAAAAGGACAACCCGAATCTCAATCGGGTCTCGTAAGTTTTTTACCCTTCGTTTTTTCGACACGTGGGTTTTTACGGTAAAACGGGATTACCGTGGCCCGTCTTCGACTTCCCATCGCTGGAGAGTGGTGCACTATGGTACTGTTCCGTTTCAAATCCATATACTCATTTCTAAAAGTCGTACGACACTGTTTTGCCATTTCGGACGGATGTTGCACCTTGCACCGTGGATGTTGCACCCTGTAGATATCGATTATTCGGACGGCCATAACTTCTGGCTCGTTTAGAGTTACGGAAGCCATAACCTGTCAAAACGAAGGCCTCGATGAGTTCTACGGCTTTGACCGCTTTCGGCCGTCAACGGTAGACTAATGCCCAAAAAGGACAACCCGAATCTCAATCGGGTCTCGTAAGTTTTTTACCCTTCGTTTTTTCGACACGTGGATTTTTACGGCAAAACGGGATTACGGTGGCTGGTCTTCGATTTAACATCGCTGTAGAGTGGTGCACCATGGTACTGTTCCATTTCAAATCCATGCACGCATTTCTAAAAGTCGTACGGCACTGTTTCGCCATGTGGGACGGATGTTGCACCTTGCACCGTGGATGTTGCACCCTGTAGATATCGATTATTCGGACGGTCATAACTTCTGGCTCGTTAAGAGTTACGGGAGCCATAACCTGTCAAAACGAAGGCCTCGATGAGTTCTACGGCTTTGACAGCTTTCAGCCGTCAACGGATAGATTAATGCCCAAAAAGGACAACCCGAATCTCAATCGGGTCTCGTAAGTTTTTTACCCTTCGTTTTTTCGACACGTGGATTTTTACGGTAAAACGGGATTACCGTGGCCCGTCTTCGACTTCCCATTGCTAGAGAGTGGTGCACCACGGTACTGTTCCGTTTCAAATCCATGCATGCATTTCTAAAAGTCGTACGGCACTGTTTCGCCATTTCGGACGGATGTTGCACCTTGCACCGTGGATGTTGCACCCTGTAGATATCGATTATTCGGACAACCATAACTTCTGGCCCGTTTAGAGTTACGGGAGCCATAACCTGTCAAAACGAAGGCCTTGATGAGTTCTACGGCTTTGATAGCTTTCAGCCGTCAACGGATAGATTAATGCCCAAAAAGGACAACCCGAATCTCAATCTGGTCTCGTAAGTTTTTTACCCTACATTTTTTCGACATGTGGATTTTTACGGTAAAACGGGATTACCGTGGCCCGTCTTCGACTTCCCATCGCTGGAGAGTGGTGCACTATGGTACTGTTCCATTTCAAATCCATGCACTATTTCTAAAAGTCGTACGACACAGTTTTGCCATTTCGGACGGATGTTGCACCTTGCACCGTGGATGTTCCACCCTATAGATATAGATTATTCGGACGGCCATAACTTCTGGCTCGTTTAGAGTTACGGGAGCATAACCTATCAAAATGAAGGACTCGATGATTTCTACGGCTTTGACAGCTTTCAGCCGTCAACGGATAGACTAATGTTCAAAAAGTACAACCCGAATCTCAATCGGGTCTCGTAAGTTTTTTACCCTTCATTTTTTCGACACGTGGATTTTTACGGCAAAACGGAATTACGGTGGCTGGTCTTTGATTTACCACTGCTGGAGAGTGGTGCACCATGGTACTATTCCGTTTAAAATCCAAGCACGCATTTCTAAAAGTCGTACGGCACTGTTTTGCCATGTCGGACGGATGTTGCACCTTGCACCATGGATGTTGCACCCTGTAGATATCGATTTTTCGGACGGCCATAACTTCTGGCTCGTTTAGAGTTACGGGAGCCATAACCTGTCAAAACGAAGGACTCGATGAGTTCTACGGCTTTGACAGCTTTCAGCCGTCAACGGATAGATTAATGCCCAAAAAGGACAACCCGAATCTCAATCGGGTCCCGTAAGTGTTTTACCCTTCGTTTTTTCGACACGTGGATTTTTACGGTAAAACGGGATTACCGTGGCCCGTCTTCAACTTCCCATCGCTGGAGAGTGGTGCACCATGGTACTGTTCCATTTCAAATCCATGCACGCATTTCTAAAAGTCGTACGGCACTGTTTCGCCATGTCGGACGGTGTTGCACCTTGCATCGTGGATGTTGCACCCTGTAGATATCGATTATTCGAACGGCCATAACTTCTGGCTCGTTAAGAGTTACGGGAGCCATAACCTGTCAAAACGAAGGCCTCGATGAGTTCTACGGCTTTGACAGCTTTCAGCCGTCAGCGGATAGATTAACGCCCAAAAAGGACAACCCGAATCTCAATCGGGACTCGTAAGTTTTTTACCCTTTGTTTTTTCGACACGTGGATTTTTACGGCAAAACGGGATTACGGTGGCTGGTCTTCGATTTACCATCGCTGGAGAGTGGTGCACCATGGTACTGTTCCGTTTCAAATCCATGCACGCATTTCTCAAAGTCGTACGGCACTGTTTCGCCATGTCGGACGGATGTTGCACGTGGCACCGTGGATGTTGCACCCTGTAGATATCGATTATTCGGACGGCCATAACTTCTGACTCGTTAAGAGTTACGGGAGCCATAACCTGTCAAAACAAAGGCCTCGATTAGTTCTACGGCTTTGACAGCTTTCAGCCGTCAACGGTAGACTAATGCCCAAAAAGGACAACCCGAATCTCAATCGGGTCTCGTAAGTTTTTTACCCTTCATTTTTTCGACACGTGGATTTTTACGGAAAACGGGATTACAGTGGCCCGTCATCGACTTTCCATCGCTAGAGAGTGGTGCACTATGGTACTGTTCCGTTTCAAATCCATGCACTCATTTCTAAAAGTCGTACGACACTATTTCGCCATGTCGGACGGATGTTGCACCTTGCACCGTGGATGTTGCACCCTGTAGATATAGATTATTCGAACGGCCATAACTTCCTGCTCGTTAAGAGTTACGGGAGGCATAACCTGTCAAAACGAAGGACTCGATGTGTTCTACGGCTTTGACAGTTTTCAGCCATCAATGGATAGATTAATGCCCAAAAAGGACAACCCAAATCTCAATCGGGTCCCGTAAGTTTTTTACCCTTCGTTTTTTCGACACGTGGATTTTTACGGTAAAACGGGATTACCGTGGCCCGTCTTCAACTTCCCATCGCTGGAGAGTGGTGCACCATGTTACTGTTCCGTTTTAAATCCATGCACGCATTTCTAAAAGTCGTACGGCACTGTTTCGCCATGTTGGACGGATGTTGCACCTTGCACCGTGGATGTTGCACCTTGTAGATATCGATTATTCGGACGGCCATAACTTCTGGCTCGTTTAGAGTTACGGGAGCCATAACCTGTCAAAACGAAGGCCTCGATGAGTTCTACGGCTTTGATAGCTTTCATCCATCAATGGATAGATTAATGCCCAAAAAGGACAACCCGAATCTCAATCGGGTCTCGTAAGTTATTTACCCTTCATTTTTTCGACACGTGGATTTTTACTTTAAAAGGGGATTACCGTGGCCCGTCTCCGACTTCCCATCGCTGAAGAGTGATGCACCATGGTACTGTTTCGTTTCAAATCCATGCACGCATTTCCAAAAGTCGTGCGGCACTGTTTCTCCATTTCGGACGGATGTTGCACCTTGCACCGTGGATGTTGCACCCTGCAGATGTCGATTATTCGGACGGCCATAACTTCTGGCTCGTTTAGAGTTACGGGAGCCATAACCAGTCAAAACGAAGGCCTCGATGAGTTCTACGGCTTTGATAGCTTTCAGCCGTCAACGGATAGATTAATGCCCAAAAAGGACAACCCGAATCTCAATCGGGTCTCGTAAGTTATTTACCCTTCGTTTTTTCGACACGTGGATTTTTACTTTAAAAGGGGATTACCGTGGCCCGTCTCCGACTTCCCATCGCTGAAGAGTGATGCACCATGGTGCTGTTTCATTTCAAATCCATGCACGCATTTCTAAAAGTCGTACGGCACTGTTTCTCCATTTCGGACGGATGTTGCACCTTGCACCGTGGATGTTGCACCCTGTAGATATCGATTATTCGGACGGCCATAACTTCTGGCTCGTTTAGAGTTACGGCAGCCATAACCTGTCAAAATGAAGGCCTCGATGAGTTCTACGGCTTTGACAGCTTTCAGCCGTCAACGGATAGATTAATGCCCAAAAAGGACAACCCGAATCTCAATCGGGTCTCGTAAGTTTTTTACCCTTCGTTTTTTCGACACGTGGATTTTTACGGTAAAACGGGATTACCGTGGCCCGTCTTCGACTTTCCATCGCTGGAGAGTGGTGCACTATGGTACTGTTCCATTTCAAATCCATGCACGCATTTCTAAAGATCGTACGACACTGTTTCGCCATTTCGGACGGATGTTGCACCATGCACCGTGGATGTTGCACCCTGTAGATATCGATTATTCGGACGGCCATAACTTCTGGCTCGTTTAGAGTCACGGGAGCCATAACCTATCAAAACAAAGGCCTCGATGAGTTCTACGGCTTTGACAGCTTTCAGCCGTCAACGGATAGACTAATGCCCAAAAAGGACAACCCGAATCTCAATCGGGTCTCGTAAGTTTTTTACCCTTCGTTTTTTCGACACGTGGATTTTTACGGAAAAACAGGATTACGGTGGCTGGTCTTCGATTTACCATCACTGGAGAGTGGTGCACCATGGCACTGTTCCGTTTCAAATCCATGCATGTGTTGGGCGAATTTTCACCCAGAAGTCCTCAAGACCGAGAAGCGTCAGTTTCACCCGGTTCGCAACCTCCGTTCCATCCGGTTCCTAAGACCGTTCGGCAATCCAGGCAAAGGTTCATTCGGTATGACACACATCCAGTCCAAGCTCCTGCCGAATCAACCCCCAACTCCACCGGTCCAACACGGTTTCCATCCACCACCGGTCCAACCAAACATCTCCTACCACCGGACCATTCACAGCCGGACCAACACCACCTAATCAACCTCATAACTCACCACCGAATGAACCTCCAAACCACTCCATCACTGGACAAAACTCCATGCCGAACCAGAATGCTGCCAGGCCAGATTACTCCAGCCCAGGCCCACCAGCAGCTATATACATCCAAGACCCCTGCCCCTACCTCACTCTATAAATAGAGGGGCAGGGGTACAACAATGGTGGACAAGTTTGAGAGCTCAAGCACGGAAGGAACTTTCAAACTACTTTCATATACTTGTACACAAAGCATTGTACTTGTAATCTGAAAGAAAGAAGATAATAACATATAAAGTGGATGTAGGCACGTTCTGGCCGAACCACTATAAATCTGTGTGTCTTTTACATTTCAGCCCCTGCTTTTTTCATATTTACATAACTCATCTAAATCATTAAGAATCACATAAAATCAACTAAATCACACGACTTGGAGGTGTTTGCCCATTTTTTGCGCAAACATTTTTGGTGCATCCATTGAGAGCTTCGAACTCGAAGCTAAAGCTTCCCTCATTCAACCTTCTTTCCCAATAGCACCCTTCATCGCCTAGGAAACATGACTTCCAGGCCAAGAAAAGACACCAACAAGGGAAAGAACGTTGCAACCAGTAGCGCTCCAAATCCAGTGGATCCAGATGAACCATCCCATTAAAGCAGCAGTGCCGCATGTAGATCAGGCAATTCCAACAGCCCCTGCCGCGGAACAACCGGCAGTAATCACTAGAGCAGACCTAGAAAGAGTTGTGGTGGAAGTGACTAACCGCTTCGCATCCCAACAAGAAGCTTTGGTGAACCAACTCATGTCACGCTTGAGGGACGTCGAAGAATCCAACCGCAACACTGAATCATGGGGTGAATCTCAATCTGGAGGATCTCGGAGACAGCAAAGGTCTTCCCTCTTCGAGGAAGCCATCAATAGGAACAACAATGATAGGGGCCGCGCCCGGACTCAGCCCGAACTCTGAATCGAGGAAGCGCTTGGAACCGAACCCAGTGGGGGAGGCGCCAGGCGAGGGTCGGATGTAGCTGAGCCAGTCATGCCACCTAATCATAAAAACCCCGCTGAATGGAGCCGAGCTAGAACCCAGCCCAAAGTTGACCCCATGGAAATGCTCGAAACAGAACCCCACAGGGGAAGATCAAGGCAGGGGGCAACTATAGCTGGTCCTAGCATGCATCCGAGCAGCCAGAGGCAACCACTGGATAACGTCAGAAGTGATAGACTATACCATCCCTACAGGTCATCTGGACGAGATCGATCTCGCGGGGAAGAACCAAGTTCATTTCTATCCGCTCCAAATTCTGATGAAAGAATGGCACGATTATTCAGTGAATGCTTCCAACGGAAGCAAAGGGACCGAGGAAAAGGCGTTAGGGTCACCAGCCCCTTCACCCGCAATATCGAAACTGCCATCACCCCCCGGGAATGGAAAATGCCAACCATGGAACCTTACAAGGGAACTTCCGACCTTATCGTACACTTACAGAGATACACCCAACATATGCTCATGAGAGGAGCAACAGAAGGGGTGTTGTGTAAATGCTTTCCGTTATTCCTAGCAGATCTAGCTACCTCCTGGTTCTGCCATCTACCCCAAGGATCTATCAGCTCATGGGAGATGTTGAAAGAAAGGTTCATTAGCCAGTTCCGCATCCATGTAGAACAACCCAAGGATGCTTATTCTCTATCCAATGTCAAACAGAAATCCGGGGAGACCCTGCAACAATATCTAACCCGGTTCAACGCCGCAGCGGCCGCAGTCCAAGATGCCGATGAGAAGCTCACCCTAATGGCTCTCTGTAGTGGTGTACACCCAGATACCAAGTTCGCTAGAAGACTAACTAAGGAAAAACCAGCTACTTTACCTAATTTCTTCCATGAAGCTGGAAAGTATACGAGACTTGAAGACGCCGCCACTGAGAGGCAGTCAGGACAGCAAGGTAAGACAATTTCGGACAAGGTTCCCGCTGCAGCTAAGGACACTCGAAGGAATGAATCTAGAGACAATGCTGGGGGCAGGAAGGTTGAAAAACGCCAATATCGACCAGGGCCAAGATTTGACTCCTACACTCCTTTGAATGAAACAATCGAAAACATCTTTCTAGCCACTCAGGGCGAACTCGGATACAAGCGCCCCCCGCACAAGAAAGAATCTGATAACGCACTCAAGTCTGGAAAGTTCTGCCGCTTCCACGAATCCCACGGACATGACACCAATGAATGCCACCATCTCCGGGACTCGATCGAAGAACACATCAGAAGAAGAAGGCTGGAACGCTATGTGAAAGGTCAGAACAGGACTCCAACTCTTGCCAATGAGAACTCAAAGCGACCCCTCCCAGAAGTAGGCGGAGGGAATCGCAACACCAGTGGCTCTAGTCAAGAAAAGATAGTGGTCCATACCATCTCGGAAGGACCACACATCGCCGACAGAAGCTGGGCAGAGATGGAAAGATACGGCAAGTCACTTAGAAATGCTAAAGGCTATGTTAACTCCATTATGGAAGAACGCCACCCGAAACGGAAAGAGAGCGACGACATCGTATTCAGTAGGCGTGATTTAGAAGGAAGACAGTATCCACATATGGATCCCATGGTCATCTCTACCTGGTTCGGTCCAGCTAAAGTTTTCCGAATTCTAATAGACACAGGAAGCTCCGTAAATATCCTATTCAAGCATGCTTTCGACAAAATGAAGCGGTCAATGAAGGATGTGTCTCCCTGCAACAAACCCCTGCACGGTTTCACTGGAGATGCGAAAATGTCCCTTGGGCAACTTGACCTCTTCGTCGAAATAGGAAGTCATCCCCGCTCCGTTGTGCGAAAACAAACGTTCATACTAATAGAAAACCACTCGGCCTACAACGCCTTCTTGGGAAGACCAGCCTTATCTGACTTCCAAATTGTCCTAGCCCCGTGGTGCCTAAAGATGAAATTCCCAACAGATAACGCAATAGGAGAAGTTGAAGGAGATCAAGACGCCGCTCGAGATTGCTATGTAACTAACTTCGCAATAACCGTAGAAAGAATAAAGGGAAAGATGCAGAGACTACTCTCTGCATGAAAAGCATGGAAGCATAGCAACTAACGAAAGCCCCTCCTCTTCGATACACCAGCGATCCTTTCAATGAACTAGACCCCAGGGATAAGGAGGACGAGCCCACCGCTGAGCCTGCAGAGGCCATGGAATTCGTATCTGTAGACAAACATGATTCAAGTAGACTATTAAAAATAGGATCTCAGCTAAAAACAGAATTGAAGGATCAACTCATTGACTTTCTCCGCCACAACTTAGATGTATTTGCGTGGACACATGCCGATATGACAGGAATCTCCCTAGACATAGCATGCCACATGCTGAACATCGATCCCACCAAGGTACCGATAAAGCAGAAAAAGAGAAGCATGGAAGCAGAACGATCAGCAGCCCTCGATGAGGAAGTAAAGAACCTACTTGCTAATGACTTCATACGAGAAGCCATCTACCCAGAATGGATCGCTAACCCGGTACTAGTAAAGAAATCTAATGGGAAGTGGCGAACATGCATTGATTTCTCCAACTTAAATGACGCTTGCCCGAAAGACTGCTTCCCGCTCCGCCGAATCGATCAACTTGTGGACAGCACTGCCGGGCACGAACTTTTATCTTTTATGGGTGCATACTCCGGATACAACCAGATTCCCATGCACGCTCCCGATCAAGACCACACTAGCTTCATCACTGACCGGGGATTATATTGTTATAAAGTCATGCCTTTTGGGCTCAAAAATGCCGGAGCTACCTATCAGCGCCTCGTCAACAAGATGCTCGTGGAATTAATAGGATGAACTATGGAAGTATATGTGGATGACATGTTGGTAAAGTCCAGGAGAGCCGACGATCATGTAAGCCACCTGGGCGAGATGTTTCAGTTACTTCGCCGATATGGAATGAAGCTTAATCCTCTAAAGTGCTCCTTCGGAGTGTCATCGGGAAAATTCTTAGGATTCATCGTCCATGCCAGAGGAATTGAAGCAAACCCTGAACAAATCCGGGCTCTAAAAGAAATAAGGACACCTTCCACTCGAAAAGAAATGTAGAGCCTAAACGGAAGGGTGGCCGCCCTAAGCAGATTCATTTCCAAAGCAACTGACAAGTGCGTCCCTTTCTTTGAAGCCCTCAAGAAAGACAAAGGAAAGTTCGAGTGGACCGATGAATGCTTAAAAGCCTTCCTTAACCTGATCGAACACCATCAGAGACCACCAGTACTCTCAACTCCAAACGAAGGCGAAGAGCTATACCTATACCTCGCTGTATCATCTCACGCTCTAAGCGCTGCCTTGGTAAGAGAAGAGGACCGCACACAACGCCCGGTATACTTTATAAGTAAGAGATTTACGGGGGCAGAAGCCAGATATCCTGAAATTGAGAAATTGGCATATTGTTTATTGATCGCATCACGAAAACTGCGACACTACTTCCAATCTCACTCCATCAGAGTTCTAACCGATCAACCACTAAGACAGGTGCTCCATCGTCCCGACACTTCTGGACGACTCCTCAAATGGTGCATTGAACTAAGTCAGTATGACGTCACCTACCACCCTCGCACCGCTATCAAGGGGCAAGCCATGGCCGATTTCATTGCCGAATTCACTACCAACGAAGGCAAGGATCAATTTGAAATAGCAAAAAACATCAAGTGGAACCTCTTGGTAGATGCAGCATCGAACGAATAAGGCTCGGGGGCAGGTATTGTGATAATCACCCCCAGGGGAAGAAAGCTGTACTATGCATTAAGGTTGGAATTCGCGGCCACTAACAACGATGCGGAGTATGAGGCAGTAATAGCGGGATTGGAGCTTGCCTTAGAAATTGGAGTCAATTCTTTATGTCTTCGTAGTGATTCTCAACTTATCGTAAACCAAGTACTAGGAGAGTTCCAGACACGAGGAGAACGACTCACAGCATATCTAAAGAAAACCAAACTGCTGCTCGATCAATTGGACCATTATCTAATCAAACACATTCCTCGAGAAGATAACCAAGAGGCCGATGAACTAGCAAAGCAAGCTAGTATGAAGAATAGCTCCATTTCCGGAGCACTAGCCATCTCAAGGCAGCTAGCCCCAAGTTTCGAACAAGTGAATCTGATAACTGCAATCGAAGAAGGAACTTGGATGACTCCTATCCGGAAATATTTGCAGGACGGCATACTACCAGACAAACGTGATGAAGTCAGGAGAATTTTTAGGAAAGCTCCCCACTACACAATAAAAGAAGGCATCCTCTATCGGCGTGGCTTCTCTAGCCCCTTATTCAGATGCGTCGCTGGAAGGGAAGCCAAGGAAATCTTATTCAACGTCCATCAAGGAAGTTGCGGAGATCACACTGGAGGGCAGACTCTAGCGAAAAAGATACTCCGATATGGGTATTACTGGCCCACACTAAACAAAGACGCCTTAGACTTCGTCAAGAGATGCGACAGATGTCAGAAATTTGCCAAGATTCCTCGACTACCCACAAATGAGATTACTCAAATGACCAGCCCTTGGCCCTTTGCTATATGGGGAATTGATTTAATTGGCGAACTGCCAACGGGCAGAGGCGGAGCCAAATATGCTATAGTGGCAGTCGATTATTTCACTAAATGGGTGGAAGCGGAACCCCTAAATAAAATATCTTCAGCAAAAGTTATCAACTTCTTGATCAAAAATATTCTGTGTAGGTACGGAGTACCACTCAAGATCATATCGGACAACGGACTCCAATTTGACAGCGAAGAATTTGCCGACTGGTGCCAAGAGCATGTAATTCATAAAAGCTTCTCATCAGTAGCTTATCCTCAGGCAAACGGACAAATCGAAGCTGTCAACAAAATTCTCAAAACCCTAATCAAGAAGAAACTTGAAAAGTCAAAAGGCGCTTGGGTGGACGAACTTCCTACGGCACTTTGGGCCTACCGCACATCTTTCAGAACATCAACGGGACATACTCCTTTCTCTTTGGCATACAGATCGGAGGCAATGCTCCCTTTTGAGACTATTGTTCCTTCCCACCGTAGGATCCACTACAATCCAGAAGAAAACGAAGAACTCCTCCTCATGTCTTTGGATCTGATTGAGGAAAGGAGAAACGATGCAGCACTCAAAGCAGCAGTTCACAAACAAAAAGTGGCAGCACTATACAACTCCAAAGTCAAGCATTGCATCTTACAAGAAGGAGATCTTGTCCTCAGGCGAGTCTTTCCGCGCCCCGGGGCACTGGACCCCATCTGGGACGGACCATATGTAATTCATAAAGATCTCCACAACGGAGCTTATATTTTGTCAACAGTGGACGGAGAGGTGTTCCAGAGGGCATGGAACATCCGACACCTCCGTCGATACTTTTCTTAACTTGTACTGCCCATATGAAGTGAATTAACAAAGAGAACCAGTGGATGTAGGCATTTTCATGCCGAACCACTTTAAAAAATCTTGTCCCTTTTTAACTTGTTCCTTTATACCTT
Organism: Allium cepa; assembly: GCA_030765085.1. Taxonomy (NCBI): domain Eukaryota; kingdom Viridiplantae; phylum Streptophyta; class Magnoliopsida; order Asparagales; family Amaryllidaceae; genus Allium; species Allium cepa. The sequence goes on from CM060938.1 coordinate 911,358,326, forward strand.
GGCTGCTTGTTAAGCTTTATCCTTTTCTGTGAACAAAATCCTATGGCATCTCCACTCAAGACGCACCGCGGCCTCATCTGGACAAGGCCTAACAGGTACGCTACGCTTCTATGCACTCGCCAATGAGACTCTTTTGCTCCAGCATCCCTCTGCTGCGGGTTAACTCATTGCTTGCGGCTGCCCTCAAAGCCAACTGTAATGAGCCGATTATAAGTCATCACAAAGGCCGACTATAGCCGATGGCAGCTCATTACGGCGTTCGGCTCGCCGGCAACTGTGAACCTACTTTAAGCCCCAACATAAGATGTGGCCAGCCAGGGGTAGTTCACGGCCAACGGCACCCACGCTAGCTGGCCACGGTAAATCGAATAATACCCACGATTACGGACCATAATGGTTCGGGTAGTTACCATGCGCGATCTCGGCTCCGATGTGTCTTAAGTGCGGCTGTGGTAAAAAAGAAAACTCCCCGCGGAGGCGTAAGATGGGTGACAAATGTCTCCAAGACCCACAGCTAGGGAAAGTGACTACAAAACCCGTTTGCCACGAACTTAAGCACATCGACGGCCTTCCGTGACTGGAAGTTTTACTTTTCCCATATTTCCATTTCATTTAAATACTTTTCTTCTATCCTGTATAACAAACTCTAAAGTACAGGAAACCAAATAGGGAGCATTCACTCATGAGAATCTAAGCCTGCGTACTGGGTGGCAAGGTACTCAGCTATATCCATGATCAGTTACACAAGACGCTCAAAGCTACCACCTGCAACTAAAACATGAAGGGCGGTACTCTTCTCTTGTACATAAATATGTAACCATAGTTTATTCGTACATCACACTAACATTGCAAAACATGAAATTATACTTCAAGCAACAGCTTAACATCAAACACAACTAAAATCACAGGCATATGCATACTTCTCACGCACCACATCAAAATGACAAACAACATTTAAACATAGCAAAATCAGCTTATGTCATAAAATCACACAAAGTTATTCTTTACAAATAATATTATTACAATCACATCAATGTTTTGGACTAACATAAACAGCGATAAAAGGAAATAAAAAGGTAGCCAAATCCGGACAAGTAACCAGCCGCGTCCACACTTTGCTCTCATCCTACCAACTCCCCCAAGCCTACTTGGCCGCAGGGTCGGAGCTCCCAGCGTGTTGATCGAAAGTTCCACCTGTCCAATTCAGAAGAAGAATTCATTAAACAAATAATAAACGATCAAGTTATGGAAACCAAGAAAGAAAAGTAAAAGATAAGAATAACTCACCAGCGTCCGCCGCTTGATCCTCATCCTCCAGTTGCACACCCGCTTCCTCCACAGCAAGCAACCGCATCCCCTCCTTCACCGCCGCTTGCTCCTCTTTCGAGAACTGAGCAGTGACCACATCCAGACTAAAAGCCACTCCACCTTCCTTACCCGCATTGACACTGGCCTCCTCTAAAGCCCGAAGATATATCTTGGCCATAGCCCGGGGATAGTCATCCATCCAAGACAAGCTGCCCTCCTTCCAAGTGCGGAAGTACATGTCCTACAGCATCTCGTCCATCATCCCCTCATTCTCCTCAAACTCCCTCACCCGGGCCTCGGAAGCCTGCAACTTGGCGACAGCGACATCCCTCTCTGATCGGTATCTCAAGCAGTCAGCCTGGAGAGACCTCCTCATCTCCTCCATCTTCTCCTTTAACTTGACTTGAGCCATCTCCGCGGCCTCAAGCCTCCCAGACAAATCCTTTACCTGCTCGAGATCCGCATTCCGAACCTCATCCACTGTCGCAATGGCCATGTCGATCCGCTCCTTACAGGCGGCCTCCATCTTCCGTAATTCTGCCCTACTAGACTTTTCCATGGTCTCTTTCAGCCGCCTGGAGGCTTCCTCGTGCTGAGAAATCTGAACGGCTTGACCGGCAAGCTGTTCGGCCTGATCGGCAACCTTCAGCCGCAACCGAATATTAGCACTCCCAATCTCCTCCCCGGCCTTGACCAATTGAGCATGATACTTCATTAACTTCTTGGTCTCTTCAGACACCCGATCGATATTAGCTTTGGCTTCGTCTCCCATGGTAACTACCCGAGTGGTAAGCAGATCAAGATCTAGGGACTTAGCCTCGTCTAACACTCGTACCATGGGGTTGCGGGGAAGAAGGTGCTCACCCGTGGCCTCATCAAATGAAATATCCCGAGAGCTTTGATCTAAATCAGGATGACCGGCGAAGGGGTCGCGAGGCACGTCAGGACGCCTTATACGGATAACAGTGGATTCTTAGAAGGAGGTGGAGGAGGGATAAACTCCGTGCTCTCCTCCGTGGTATCACGAGGAGGCTGAACAGGAAGCTGCGGACCAGGAGAAGGTTCAAATAAGGAACGACTCCTCTTCTTTTTCTGAATGCTCTCTTCAATGACCCCAAGAAGAGGACGGTATCTGACCACATCCCCAGGACGACCAGTAAGAGGCTTCGGCTTATCAGAAGCTCTCATCAACTTGAATTGTTCAAGGCGGTGTCGAACGTCTGACGTTTTAGCCGCCTGGCCTGCCCCTGGAGTAAAAAACAAGTGTTATGAACATACGACGATCCATAATTCAGATACATGTTAAATTAAAAGGAAAGAAAAAGTGAGAATGCACATCTATTATGCAAACCCTGCGGAGGAGTGGGATACTGCAATAAGTCCTGAATCTCATTCCAGGACGGAAGTGAACCATAAAATATTTCTAAGTCCCTATCGTAAATGGAATCGACAGAGGACAAAAGTTCACCTTGCACCGCCGGAGTCACCCTGGCTGAGGAGCCCTTAGGAGATAGATCGGCACCAGCCCCGACCTTGCCAGTCTCCTTCTCCTTCTCCGCTTCCGATTCGCCCTCCGATTCCCCGAAGGCCTGGCGGAGGGCCTCATCCAGTTCAGAGTCTTGCGCAGAAGTTAAGGCACCAGCACCACTACCACCCTGACCATCTCCATCTCCTCCGCCCTCCGACTCTCCTTCCATATCGCCTCCTTCGCCCTCTTCCACACCTTCCTCCTCCGGGATGATCGGGCAAGTACTAGGAGAGGGGCCCTCAGACTCCTTAAGCTTCTTGCCTCCCGCGACGGGATGTTGCGCAAAGGGCTTCCTCTTGCCACTCTTCACCGTGGCCCCCTCCTTAGCTTTAGCGGCCTTCTCCTCAGCCGTGTCCCTCTGCTTAACCACGGACTGGTGCGGCTGGATCAAGTTGTACTCCAGGAGGGTAGCGTTCCTGATCAGAAACGAAGCCGACCTGTCCCGTGCGGGAATGGCCTTTATTTCAGCAGCCATCCGCGCCAAAGAATCATCTTCCGCGACTGCAATGCCACCTGTCGCCAGCAAGAAATAGAAGCGTGTAGAAGAAGCACTACAGTCAGAACATGGAAAATATAAATGAAATTCATCTTACGGTCGGAAGTGAAAAGGCGGAAAGAAACAGAATCGTCCTTGATAAAAAACCATTCTTTCTTGAACATGGTAAACTTTGAATATAAGTCCAAGACCAGTTTGAAGGCACGGCCGCTTCTAGACTAATATACGGAGAACCCTTCTTGTAGCCTCTCAGGTTATACAAATATCGAATTTCCCGGTTAGAAGGAGGGCGCCCGTACCTCCTCTGAAAGATAACGAAAAGGCTCACCAGAATGGCATAAGAGTTCGGCTGGAGCTGGAATGGAGCCACCTTCAAATATGTGGTAAAGCTAACTATCCAGGCATTGATAGGAGGGATAGCACCACACTTGCAATGATATCTGCTGTAAGCAAAGTAGCCTTCGGGGGGATTATACGGCATCACTCCATCTCCCGGCAACAGCATGCGAGCCCTGTCTATCCCAAAGGAACGGGATATAACATCAAGTTGCTCCTCCTTTAGGGAGCTAGGAAAGTAATCGGGAGGGGAGACCAGAAGTTCCTGGGGACCGTACCCGTCCACTAACGACCTCGGAGCAGGCCCATGTCGCACCGGCCCTGGTTGGGCTGGGGGCACGGAGGAAGATGACTCTCCTCTACCTTTAGACTTCTTTTTATCCGATCGGGTTTCCGCTTTGCGAGACATTTTCTGCAGCACAAGAAAAACACGGTGTTAGAACAAGAAGTGTAGGAACATAAACAAGCAAGTATCTAAAGCAAGCGTATAAAAGCCTAAGACTTCGCTCAAGATTCAAATTTCCGAGTCTCATTCGGTATATGCCTCATTCGGTAGTTCTATTCGGCATTGGAAGTTCATCCGGTATACGTGTCCATTCGGCTATGCAAGCACACATTTTCATTCGGTAAGAAAGATCATTCGGCTATGCAAGCACTCATCTTCATTCGGCAGTGAAAAAACCTTTCGGCGAAAGGACATGTACCTGACACGAAGCTGATTCGGCAAGGGACTGGTTCGGTATAGGGTTGATTCGGCTCTTTATCTGATTCGGCAAAGGTTTGATTCGGTATAGGGTTGATTCGGCTCTCTCTCTGATTCGGCAAAGGTTTGATTCGGTATAGGGTTGGTTCGGCTCTCGTTGGTTCGGTAAGGAATAACTAGGGGGTGTAGCCCCTATATATAGACGAGGGCAGAGGCACCGGACCAACCGGTTCGGCATACCGGACCAAACTAAAACCGAATGAAGCTACCAAACCGGCGAAGACCAGAAGCAGGGGGCATGCAAAGCGCCTCGCTCAGATAAGTACCGGACCCTAGGATCTACTGATAAAATAGAGATTCTGAAAACAATGAACAAGTAGTAAATTCTCACTAACGTGGGTTAATCATTTACACATGTACGCGACCTCGAACGGTCCACAGGCATGCTCTGAATGGCTATTAACCCTATCGTTGTGAGAATCTACACTTTGACATCCTTTTAAAATTCATCGGTTGGATGGATATTTAGCTCTGCTAATTCTGAAATGGCTAAGCTACTTACACATGTACGGGGTCGCGAACGATCCTTAGGCATGCTCTGAGCTGGCGATAAACCATCTTCACAAACGATCTAGGGACCCACTCTAACATGAACCTAGCGTCGATAAAGCCAAGGCCCCTTGGGGCACACTCTCTCGCCCTGAACGGCACGATTCACTTCATCTCAAATACTGCGATCCCGAACGGTCGTCATTTGAAATCACATTATAACTGTAAATTCCTTTTTCAGGACATCAACAAGATATGAACGTCCAGCTCAATGCATTAACAAATCGCGCCTTCCTACCGCAAGGCACGAGAACACCAACAGGATGTGAACACCCAGTCCATGGCATTACAAAACAAGCCTTTCTTACCACGGGGAAACAAAGCGCGACACATGCAAGCACGTGCCCCACTTTGGGGGGCAAATGTTGGGCGAATTTTCACCCAGAAGACCTCAAGACCGAGAAGCGTCAGTTTCACCCGGGTTCGCAACCTCCATTCCATCCGGTTCCTAAGACCGTTCGGCAATCCAGGCAAAGGTTCATTCGGTATGACACACATCCGGTCCAAGCTCCTGCCGAATCAACCCCCAACTCCACCGGTCCAACACGGTTTCCATCCACCACCGGTCCAACCAAACTACTCCTACCACCGGACCATTCACAGCCGGACCAACACCACCGAATCAACCTCGTAACACACCACCGAATGAACCTCCAAACCACTCCATCACCGGACCAAACTCCATGCCGAACCAGAACGCTGCCAGGCAAGATTACTCCAGCCCAGGCCCACGGCAGCTATATACATCCAAGACCCCTGCCCCCTACCTCACTCTATAAATAGAGGGGCAGGGGTACAACCATGGTGGACAAGTTTGAGAGCTCAAGGACGGAAGGAACTTTCAAACTACTTTCATATACTTGTACACAAAGCATTGTACTTGTAATCTGAAAGAAAGAAGATAATAACATATAAAGTGGATGTAGGCACGTTCTGGCCGAATCACTATAAATCTGTGTGTCTTTTACATTTCAGCCCCTGCTTTTTTCATATTTACATAACTCATCTAAATCATTAAGAATCACATAAAATCAACTAAATCACACGACTTGGAGGTGTTTGCCCATTTTTTGCGCAAACAGCATGCATTACTGAAAGTCGTACGGCACTGTTTCGCCATGTCGGACGGATGTTGTACCTTGCACCGTGGATGTTGCACACTGTAGATATCGATTATTCGGACGGCCATAACTTCTGGCTCGTTAAGAGTTACGGGAGCCATAACCTGTCAAAATGAAGGCCTCGATCAGTCCTACGGCTTTGACAGCTTTCAGCCGTCAATGGATAGATTATGCCCAAAAAGGACAACCCGAATCTCAATCGGGTCTCGTAAGTTTTTTACCCTTCGTTTTTTCGACACGTGGATTTTTACGGTAAAACGGGATTACCGTGGCCCGTCTTCGACTTTCCATCGCTGGAGAGTGGTGCACTATGGTACTGTTCCGTTTCAAATCCATGCACGCATTTCTAAAAGTCGTACGACACTGTTACTTCATTTCGGACGGATGTTGCACCATGCACAGTGGATGTTGCACCCTGTAGATATCGATTATTCGGACGGCCATAACTTCTGGCTCGTTTAGAGTTACGGGAGCCATAACCTATCAAAACGAAGGCCTCGATGAGTTCTACGGCTTTGACCGCTTTCAGCCGCCAACGGATAGACTAATGCCAAAAAAGGACAACCCGAATCTCAATCGGGTCTGGTAAGTTTTTTACCCTTCGTTTTTTTGACACGTGGATTTTTACGGAAAAACGGGATTACGGTGGCTGGTCTTCGATTTACCATCGCTGGAGAGTGGTGCACCATGGCACTATTCCGTTTCAAATCCATGCACGCATTACGAAAAGTCGTACGACGCTGTTTCTCCATGTCGGACGGATGTTGCACCTTGCACCGTGGATGTTGCACCCTGTAGATATCGATTATTCAGACGGCCATAACTTCTGGCTCGTCAAGAGATACGGGAGCCATAACCTGTCAAAACGAAGGCCTCGATGAGTTCTACGGCTTTGATGACTTCCAGCCGTCAATGGATATATTAATGCCCAAAAAGGACAACCCGAATCTCAATCGGGTCTCGTAAGTTTTTTACCCTTCGTTTTTTGGACACGTGGATTTTTACGGTAAAACGGGATTACCGTGGCCCGTCTTCGACTTCCCATCGCTGAAGAGTGGTGTACCACGGTAGTTTCCGTTTCAAATCCATGCACGCATTTCTAAAAGTCATACGACACTGTTTCGCCATTTCGAACGGATGTTGCACCTTGCACCGTGGATGTTGCACCCTGTAGATATCGATTATTCGGACGGCCATAACTTCTGGCTCGTTTAGAGTTGCAGAAGCCATAACCTGTTAAAACGAAGGCCTCGATGAGTTCTACGGCTTAGACAGCTTTCAGCCGTCAACGGATAGACTAATGCCCAAAAAGAACAACCCGAATCTCAATCGGGTCTCGTAAGTTTTTACCCTTCGTTTTTTCGACACGTGGATTTTTACGGTAAAACGGGATTACGGTGGCTGGTCTTCGATTTACCATCGCTGGAGCGTGGTGCACCATGGTACGGTTCCGTTTCCAATCCATGCACGCATTTCTAAAAGTCGTACGGAACTGTTTCGCCATGTCGGACGGATGTTGCATCTTGCACCGTGGATGTTGCACCCTGTAGATATCGATTATTCGGACGGCCATAACTTCTGGCTCGTTAAGAGTTACGAGAGCCATAAACTGTCAAAACGAAGGTCTCGATGAGTTCTACGGGTTTGACCGCTTTCAGCCGTCAATGGATAGATTAATGCCCAAAAAGGACAACCCGAATCTCAATTAGGTCTCGTAAGTTTTTTACCCTTCGTTTTTTCGACACGTGGATTTTTATGGTAAAACGGGATTACCGTGGCCCGTCTTCAACTTCCCATCATTGGAGAGTGGTTCACCATAGTACTGTTCCGTTTCAAATCCATGCACGCATTTCTAAAAGTCGTACGGCACTATTTCGCCATTTCAGACGGATGTTGCACCTTGCACCGTGGATGTTGCACCCTGCAGATATCGATTATTCGGACGGCCATAACTTCTGGCTCGTTTAGAGTTACGGGAGTCATAACCTATCAAAATGAAGGCCTCGATGAGTTCTACGGATTTGACAGCTTTCAGCCATCAACGGATAGATTAATGCCCAAAAAGGACAACCCGAATCTCAATCGGGTCTCGTAAGTTTTTTACCCTTCGTTTTTTCGACACGTGGATTTTTACTGTAAAACGGGATTACCGTGGCCCGTCTTCGACTTCCCATCGCTGGAGAGTGGTGCACTATGGTACTGTAATGTTTCAAATCCATGCACGCATTTCTAAAAGTCGTACGACACAGTTTCGCCATTTCGGACGGATGTTGCACCTTGCACCGTGGATGTTGCACCCTGTAGATATCGATTATTCGGACGGCCATAACTTCTGGCTCGTTTAGAGTTACGGGAGCCATAACCTATCAAAATGAAGGCCTCGATGATTTCTACGGCTTTGACAGCTTTCAACCGTCAATGGATAGATTAATGCCCAAAAAGGACAACCCGAATCTCAATCGGGTCTCGTAGGTTTTTTACCCTTCGTTTTTTCGGCACGTGGATTTTTACGGTAAAATGGGATTACCATGGCCCGTCTTCGACTTCCCATCGCTGAAGAGTGGTGCACCACAGAACTGTTCCATTTCAAATCCATGCACGCATTTCTAAAAGTCGTACGACACTGTTTCGCCATTTCGGACGGATGTTGCACCTTGCACCGTGGATGTTGCACCCTGTAGATGTCGATTATTCGGACGGCCATAACTTCTGGCTCGTTTAGAGATACGGGAGCCATAACCTATCAAAATGAAGGCCTCGATGAGTTCTACGGCTTTGACAGCTTTCAGCCGTCAATAGATAGATTAATGCCCAAAAAGGACAACCCAAATCTCAATCGGGTCTCGTAAGTTTTTTACCCTTCGTTTTTTCGACACGTGGATTTTTACGGTAAAACGGGATTACCATGGCCCGTCTTCGACTTCCCATCGCTGAAGAGTGGTGCACCACGGTACTGTTCCATTTCAAATCCATGCACGCATTTCTAAAAGACGTACGACACTGTTTCGCCATTTCGGACGGATGTTGCACCTTGCACCGTGGATGTTGCACCCTGTAGATATCGATTATTCGGACGGCCATAACTTCTGGCTCGTTAAGAGTTACGGGAGCCACAACCTGTCAAAACGAAGGTCTCGATGAGTTCTACGGCTTTGACAGCTTCCAGCCATCAACAGATGGATTAATGGTGCACCATGGTACTGTTCCGTTTCAAATCCATGCACGCATTTCTAAAAGACGTACGACACTGTTTCGCCATTTCGGACGGATGTTGCACCTTGCACCGTGGATGTTGCACTCTATAGATATCGATTATTCGGACGGCCATAACTTCTGGCTCGTTTAGAGTTACGGGAGCCATAACCTGTCAAAATGAAGGCCTCTATGAGTTCTACAGCTTTGACAGCTTTCAGGCGTCAACGGAAAATTAATGCTCAAAAAGAACAACCCGAATCTCCATCGGGTCTCGCAAGCTTTTTACCCTTCGTTTTTTCGACACGTGGATTTTTACGGTAAAACGGGATTACCGTGGCCCGTCTTCGACTTCCCATCGCTGGAGAGTGGTGCACTATGGTACTGTTCCATTTCAAATCCATGTACGCATTTCCAAAAGTCATACGACACTGTTTCGCCATTTCGGACGGATGTTGCACCTTGCACTGCTGATGTTGCACCCTATAGATATCGATTATTCGGACGGCCATAACTACTGGCTCGTTTAGAGTTATAGGAGCCATAACCTATCAAAACGAAGGCCTCGATGAGTTCTACAGCTTTGACAGCTTTCATCCGTCAACGGATAGATTAATGCCCAAAAAGGCCAACCCGAATCTCAATCGGGTCTCGTAAGTTTTTTACCCTTCGTTTTTTCGACACGTGGATTTTTACGGTAAAACGGGATTACCGTGGCCCGTCTTCGACTTTCCATCGCTGGAGAGTGGTGCACTATGGTACTGTTCCATTTCAAATCCATGCACGCATTTCTAAAAGTCGTACGACAATGTTTCGCCATTTCGGACGGATGTTGCACCTTGCACCGTGGATGTTGCATCCTGTAGATATCGATTATTCGGACGGCCATAACTTCTGGCTCGTTTAGAGTTACGGGAGCCATAACGTAGCAAAACGAAGGCCTCGATGAGTTCTATGGCTTTAACAGCTTTCAGCCGTCAACGGATAGACTAATGCCCAAAAAGGACAACCCGAATCTCAATCGGGTCTCGTAAGTTTTTTACCCTTCGTTTTTTCGACACGTGGATTTTTACGGAAAAACGGGATTACGGTGGCTGGTCTTCGATTTACCATCGCTGGAGAGTGGTGCACCATGGCACTGTTCCGTTTCAAATCCATGCACGCATTACTAAAAGTCGTACGGCACTGTTTCGCCATGTCGGACGGATGTTGCACCTTGCACCGTGGATGTTGCACCCTGTAGATATCGATTATTCGGGCGGCCATAACTTCTGGCTCGTTAAGAGTTACGGGAGCCATAACCTGTCAAAACGAAGGCCTCGATGAGTTCTACGGGCTTGACGGCTTTCAGCCGTCAACGGATATATTAATGCCCAAAAAGGACAATCCAAATCTCAATCGGGTCTCGTAAGTTTTTTACCCTTCGTTTTTTGGACACGTGGATTTTTACGGTAAAACGGGATCACCGTGGCCCGTCTTCGACTTCCCATTGCTGAAGAGTGGTGCACCACGGTACTGTTCCGTTTCAAATCCATGCACGCGTTTCTAAAAGTCGTACGACACTGTTTCGCCATTTCGGACGGATATTGTACCTTGCACCGTGGATGTTGCAACCTGTAGATATCGATTATTCGGACGGCCATAACTTCTGGCTCGTTTAGAGTTACGGAAGCCATAACCTATCAAAACGAAGGCCTCAATGATTTCTACGGCTTTGACTACTTTCAGCCGTCAACGGATAGACTAATGCCCAAAAAGGACAACCCGAATCTCAATCGGGTCTCGTAAGTTTTTACCCTTCGTTTTTTCGACACGTGGATTTTTACGGCAAAACGGGATTACGGTGGCTGGTCTTTGATTTACCATCGCTGGAGAGTGGTGCACCATAGTACTGTTCCGTTTCAAATCCATGCACGCATTTCTAAAAGTCGTACGGCACTGTTTCGCCATGTCGGACGGATGTTGCACCTTGCAACGTGGATGTTGCACCCTGTAGATATCGATTATTCGGACGGCCATAACTTCTGGCTCGTTAAGAGTTACGAGAGCCATAACCTGTCAAAACGAAGGTCTCGATGAGTTCTACGGCTTTGACAGCTTTTAGCCGTCAATGGATAGATTAATGCCCAAAAAGGACAACCCGAATCTCAATCGGGTCTCGTAAGTTTTTTACCCTTCGTTTTTTCGACACGTGGATTTTTACGGTAAAACGGGATTACCGTCGCCCGTCTTCGACTTTCCATCGCTGGAGAGTGGTGCACCATGGTACTGTTACGTTTCAAATCCATGCACGCATTTCTAAAAGTCGTACGGCACTGTTTCGCCATTTCGGACCGATGTTGCACCTTGCACCGTGGATGTTGCACTCTGTAGATATCGATTATTCGGACGGCCATAACTTCTGGCTCGTTAAGAGTTAGGGGAGCCATAACCTGTCAAAACGAAGTACTCGATGAGTTCTATGGCTTTGACAGCTTTCAGCCGTCAACGGATAGATTAACGCACAAAATGGACAACCCGAATCTCAATCGGGTCTCGTAAGTTTTTTACCCTTCGTTTTTTCGACACGTGGATTTTTACGGTAAAACGGGATTACCGTGGCCCGTCTTCGACTTCCCATCGCTGGAGATTGGTGCACCATGGTACTGTTACGTTTCAAATCCATGCACGCATTTCTAAAAGTCGTACGGCACTGTTTCGCCATTTCGGACGGATGTTGCACCTTGCACCGTGGATGTTGCACCCTGCAGATATCGATTATTCGGACGGCCATAACTTCTGGCTCGTTTAGAGTTACGGGAGTCATAACCTATCAAAATGAAGGCCTCGATGAGTTCTATGGATTTGACAGCTTTCAGCCATCAACGGATAGGTTAATGCCCAAAAAGGACAACCCGAATCTCAATCGGGTCTCGTAAGTTTTTTACCCTTCGTTTTTTCGACACGTGGATTTTTACTGTAAAACGGGATTACCGTGGCCCGTCTTCGACTTCCCATCGCTGGAGAGTGGTGCACTATGGTACTGTTATGTTTCAAATCCATGCACGCATTTCTAAAGGTCGTATGAGACTGTTTCGCCATTTCGGACGGATGTTGCACCTTGCACCGTGGATGTTGCACCCTGTAGATATCGATTATTCGGACGGCCATAACTTCTGGCTCGTTTAGAGTTACGGGAGCCATAACCTATCAAAATGAAGGCCTCGATGATTTCTACGGCTTTGACAGCTTTCAACCGTCAATGGATAGATTAATGCCCAAAAAGGACAACCCGAATCTCAATCGGGTCTCGTAGGTTTTTTACCCTCCGTTTTTTCGGCACGTGGATTTTTACGGTAAAATGGGATTACCATGGCCCGTCTTCGACTTCCCATCGCTGAAGAGTGGTGCACCACAGAACTGTTCCATTTCAAATCCATGCACGCATTTCTAAAAGTCGTACGACACAGTTTCGCCATTTCGGACGGATGTTGCACCTTGCACCGTGGATGTTGCACCCTGTAGATATCGATTATTCGGACGGCCATAACTTCTGGCTCGTTTAGAGATACGGGAGCCATAACCTATCAAAATGAAGGCCTCGATGAGTTCTACGGCTTTGACAGCTTTCAGCCGTCAATAGATAGATTAATGGCCAAAAAGGACAACCCGAATCTCAATCGGGTCTCGTAAGTTTTTTACCCTTCGTTTTTTCGACACGTGGATTTTTACGGTAAAACGGGATTACCATGGCCCGTCTTCGACTTCCCATCGCTGAAGAGTGGTGCACCACGGTACTGTTCCGTTTCAAATCCATGCACGCATTTCTAAAAGACGTACGACACTGTTTCGCCATTTCGGACGGATGTTGCACCTTGCACCGTGGATGTTGCACCCTATAGATATCGATTATTCGGACGGCCATAACTTCTGGCTCGTTAAGAGTTACGGGAGCCACAACCTGTCAAAACGAAGGTCTCGATGAGTTCTACGGCTTTGACAGCTTCCAGCCATCAACAGATGGATTAATGGTGCACCATGGTACTGTTCCGTTTCAAATCCATGCACGCATTTCTAAAAGTCGTACGACACTGTTTCGCCATTTCGGACGGATGTTTCACCTTGCACCGTGGATGTTGCACTCTATAGATATCGATTATTCGGACGGCCATAACTTCTGGCTCGTTTAGAGTTACGGGAGCCATAACCTGTCAAAATGAAGGCCTCTATGAGTTCTACAGCTTTGACAGCTTTCAGGCGTCAACGGAAAATTAATGCTCAAAAAGGACAACCCGAATCTCCATCGGGTCTCGCAAGCTTTTTACCCTTCGTTTTTTCGACACGTGGATTTTTACGGTAAAACGGGATTACCGTGGCCCGTCTTCGACTTCCCATCGCTGGAGAGTGGTGCACTATGGTACTGTTCCATTTCAAATCCATGTACGCATTTCCAAAAGTCATACGACACTGTTTCGCCATTTCGGACGGATGTTGCACCTTGCACTGCTGATGTTGCACCCTGTAGATATCCATTATTCGGACGGCCATAACTACTGGCTCGTTTAGAGTTATAGGAGCCATAACCTATCAAAACGAAGGCCTCGATGAGTTCTACAGCTTTGACAGCTTTCATCCGTCAACGGATAGATTAATGCCCAAAAAGGCCAACCCGAATCTCAATCGGGTCTCGTAAGTTTTTTACCCTTCGTTTTTTCGACACGTGGATTTTTACGGAAAAACGGGATTACGGTGGCTGGTCTTCGATTTACCATCACTGGAGAGTGGTGCACCATGGCATTGTTCCGTTTCAAATCCATGCACGCATTACTAAAGGTCGTACGGCACTGTTTCGCCATGTCGGACGGATGTTTCACCTTGCACCGTGGATGTTGCACCCTGTAGATATCGATTTTGCGGACGGCCATAACTTCTGGCTCATTAAGAGTTACGGGAGCCATCACCTGTCAAAACGAAGGCCTCGATGAGTTCTACGGCTTTGACAGCTTTCAGCCATCAACGGATAGATTAATGCCCAAAAAGGACAACCCGAATCTCAATCGGGTCTCGTAAGTTTTTTACCCTTCGTTTTTTCGACACGTGGATTTTTACGGTAAAACGGGATTACCGTGGCCCGTCTTCGACTTTCCATCGCTGGAGAGTGGTGCACTATGGTACTGTTCCATTTCAAATCCATGCACGCATTTCTAAAAGTCGTACGACAATGTTTCGCCATTTCGGACGGATGTTGCACCTTGCACCGTGGATGTTGCATCCTGTAGATATCGATTATTCGGACGGCCATAACTTCTGGCTCGTTTAGAGTTACGGGAGCCATAACCTAGCAAAACGAAGGCCTCGATGAGTTCTATGGCTTTGACAGCTTTCAGCCGTCAACGGATAGACTAATGCCCAAAAAGGACAACCCGAATCTCAATCGGGTCTCGTAAGTTTTTTACCCTTCGTTTTTTCGACACGTGGATTTTTACGGAAAAACGGGATTACGGTGGCTGGTCTTCGATTTACCATCGCTGGAGAGTGGTGCACCATGGCACTGTTCCGTTTCAAATCCATGCACGCATTACTAAAAGTCGTACGGCACTGTTTCGCCATGTCGGACGGATGTTGCACCTTGCACCGTGGATGTTGCACCCTGTAGATATCGATTATTCGGACGGCCATAACTTCTGGCTCGTTAAGAGTTACGGGAGCCATAACCTGTCAAAACGAAGGCCTCGATGAGTTCTACGGGCTTGACGGCTTTCAGCCGTCAACGGATATATTAATGCCCAAAAAGGACAATCCAAATCTCAATCGGGTCTCGTAAGTTTTTTACCCTTCGTTTTTTGGACACGTGGATTTTTACGGTAAAACGGGATCACCGTGGCCCGTCTTCGACTTCCCATTGCTGAAGAGTGGTGCACCACGGTACTGTTCCGTTTCAAATCCATGCACGCGTTTCTAAAAGTCGTACGACACTGTTTCGCCATTTCGGACGGATGTTGTACCTTGCACGGTGGATGTTGCAACCTGTAGATATCGATTATTCGGACGGCCATAACTTCTGGCTCGTTTAGAGTTACGGAAGCCATAACCTATCAAAACGAAGGCCTCAATGATTTCTACGGCTTTGACTACTTTCAGCCGTCAACGGATAGACTAATGCCCAAAAAGGACAACCCGAATCTCAATCGGGTCTCGTAAGTTTTTACCCTTCGTTTTTTCGACACGTGGATTTTTACGGCAAAACGGGATTACGGTGGCTGGTCTTCGATTTACCATCGCTGGAGAGTGGTGCACCATAGTACTGTTCCGTTTCAAATCCATGCATGCATTTCTAAAAGTCGTACGGCACTGTTTCGCCATGTCGGACGGATGTTGCACCTTGCACCGTGGATGTTGCACCCTGTAGATATCGATTATTCGGACGGCCATAACTTCTGGCTCGTTAAGAGTTACGAGAGCCATAACCTGTCAAAACGAAGGTCTCGATGAGTTCTACGGCTTTGACAGCTTTTAGCCGTCAATGGATAGATTAATGCCCAAAAAGGACAACCCGAATCTCAATCGGGTCTCGTAAGTTTTTTACCCTTCGTTTTTTCGACACGTGGATTTTTACGGTAAAACGGGATTACCGTGGCCCGTCTTCGACTTCCCATCGCTGGAGAGTGGTGCACCATGGTACTGTTACGTTTCAAATCCATGCACGCATTTCTAAAAGTCATACGGCACTGTTTCGCCATTTCGGACCGATGTTGCACCTTGCACCGTGGATGTTGCACCCTGTAGATATCGATTATTCGGACGGCCATAACTTCTGGCTCGTTAAGATTTAGGGGAGCCATAACCTGTCAAAACGAAGTACTCGATGAGTTCTATGGCTTTGACAGCTTTCAGCCGTCAACGGATAGATTAACGCACAAAATGGACAACCCGAATCTCAATCGGGTCTCGTAAGTTTTTTACCCTTCGTTTTTTCGACACGTGGATTTTTACGGTAAAACGGGATTACCGTGGCC
Organism: Allium cepa; assembly: GCA_030765085.1. Taxonomy (NCBI): domain Eukaryota; kingdom Viridiplantae; phylum Streptophyta; class Magnoliopsida; order Asparagales; family Amaryllidaceae; genus Allium; species Allium cepa. The sequence goes on from CM060938.1 coordinate 911,374,614, forward strand.
CGTCTTCGACTTCCCATCGCTGGAGATTGGTGCACCATGGTACTGTTACGTTTCAAATCCATGCACGCATTTCTAAAAGTCGTACGGCACTGTTTCGCCATTTCGGACGGATGTTGTACCTTGTACCGTGGATGTTGCACCCTATAGATATCGATTATTCGGACGGCCATAACTTCTGGCTCGTTTAGAGTTACGGGAGCCATAACCAGTCAAAATGAAGGCCTCGATGAGATCTACGGCTTTGAAAGCTTTCAGCCATCAACGGATAGATTAATGCCCAAAAAGGACAACCCGAATCTCAATCGGGTCTCGCAAGTTTTTTACCCTTCGTTTTTTCGACACGTGGATTTTTACGGTAAAACGGGATTACCGTGGCCCGTCTTCGACTACCCATCGCTGGAGAGTGGTGCACCATGGTACTGTTCCGTTTGAAATCCATGCATGCATTTCAAAAAGTCGTACGACACTGTTTCCCCATTTCGGACGGATGTTGCACCTTGCACCGTGGATGTTGCACCCTGTAGATATCGATTATTCGGACGGCCATAACTTCTGGCTCGTTTAGAGCTACGGGAGCCATAACCTATCAATATGAAGGCCTCGATGAGTTCTACGGCTTTGACAGCTTTCAGCCATCGACGGATAGATTAATGCCCAAAAAGGATAACCCGAATCTCAATCGGGTCTCGTAAGTTTTTTACCCTTCGTTTTTTCGACACATGGATTTTTACGGTAAAACGGGATTACCGCGGCCCGTCTTCGACTTCCCATCGCTGGAGAGTGGTGCACCATGGTACTGTTCCGTTTCAAATCCATGCACGCATTTCTAAAAGTCGTACGACGCTGTTTCGCCATTTCGGACGGATGTTGCACCTTGCACCATGGATGTTGCACCCTGTAGATATCGATTATTCGGACGGCCTTAACTTCTGGCTCGTTTAGAGTTACGGAAGCCATAACCTATCAAAATGAAGGCCTCATTGAGTTCTACGGCTTTGACAGCTTTCAGTCGTCAACGGATAGATTAATGCCCAAAAAGGACAACCCGAATCTCAATCGGGTCTCGTAAGTTTTTTACCCTTCGTTTTTTCGACACGTGGATTTTTACAGTAAAACGGGATTACCGTGGCCCGTCATCGACTTCCCATCGCTGGAGAGTGGTGCACTATGGTACTGTTACGTTTCATATCCATGCACGCATTTCTAAAAGTCGTACGACACTGTTTCGCTATTTCGGACGGATGTTGCACCTTGCACCGTGGATGTTGCACCCTGTAGATATCGATTATTCGGACGGCCATAACTTCTGGCTCGTTAAGAGTTACGGGAGCCATAACCTGTCAAAACGAAGGCCTCGATGAGTTCTACGGCTTTGACAGCTTTCAGCCGTCAACGGATAGATTAACGCCCAAAAAGGACAACCCGAATCTCAATTGGGTCTCGTAAGTTTTTTACCCTTCGCTTTTTCGACACGTGGATTTTTACGGTAAAACGGGATTACCGTGGCCCGTCTTCGACTTCCCATCGCTGGAGAGTGGTGCACTATGGTACTGTTACGTTTCAAATCCATGCACGCATTTCTAAAAGTCGTACGGCACTGTCTCGCTATGTCGGACGGATGTTGCACCTTGCACCGTGGATGTTGCACCCTGTAGATATCGATTATTCGGACGGCCATAACTTCTGGCACGTTTAGTGTTACGGGAGCCATAACCTGTCAAAATGAAGGCCTCGATGGGTTCTACGGCTTTGACAGCTTTTAGCCGTCAATGGATAGATTAATGCCCAAAAAGGACAACCCGAATCTCAATCGGGTCTCGTAAGTTTTTTACCCTTTGTTTTTTTCGACATGTGGATTTTTACGGTAAAACGGGATTACCGTGGCCCGTCTTCGACTACCCATCGCTGAAGAGTGGTGCCCCATGGCAATGTTGCACCTTGCACCGTGGATGTTGCATCCTGTAAATATCGATTATTCGGACGGCCATAACTTCTGGCTCGTTAAGAGTTACGGGAGCCATAACCTGTCAAAACGAAGGTCTCGATGAGTTCTACGGCTTTGACAGCTTCCAGCCATCAACGGATAGATTAATGCCCAAAAAGGACAACCCGAATCTCAATCGAGTCTCGTAACTTTTTTACCCTTCGTTTTTTCGACATGTGGATTTTTACGGTAAAACGGGATTACCGTGGCCCGTCTTCGACTTCCCATCACTGAAGAGTGGTGCACCACGGTACTGTTCCATTTCAAATCCATGCACGCATTTCTACAAGTCGTACGACACTGTTTCGCCATTTCGGCCGGATGTCGCACCTTGCACCATGGATGTTGCACCCTGTAGATATCGATTATTCGGACGGCCATAACTTCTAGCTCGTTTAGAGTTACGGAAGCCATAACCTGTCAAAACGAAGGCCTGGATGAGTTCTACGGCTTTGACGGCTTTCAGCCGTCAACGGATAGACTAATGCCCAAAAAGGACAACCCGAATCTCAATCGGGTCTCGTAAGTTTTTTACCCTTCGTTTTTTCGACACGTGGATTTTTACGGTAAAACGGGATTACCGTGGCCCGTCTTCGACTTCCCATCGCAAGAGAGTGGTGCACTATGGTACTGTTCCGTTTCAGATCCATGCACGCATTTTTAAAATTCGTACGACACTGTTTCGCCATTTCGGACGGATGTTGCACCCTGCACCGTGGATGTTGCACCCTGTAGAAATCGATTATTCGGACGGCCATAACTACTGGCTCGTTTAGAGTTACGGGAGCCTTAACCTATCAAAACGAAGGCCTCGATGAGTTCTACGGCTTTGACAGCTTTTATCCGTCAACGGATAGGCTAATACCCAAAAAGGACAACCCGAATCTCAATCGGGTCTCGTAAGTTTTTTACCCTTCGTTTTTTCGACACGTGGATTTTTACGGAAAAACGGGATTACGGTGGCTGGTCTTCGATTTACCATCTCTGGAGAGTGGTGCACCATGGTACTGTTCCGTTTCAAATCCATGCATGCATTTCTAATAGTCGTACGGCACTGTTTCGCCATGTCGGACGGATGTTGCACCTTGCACCGTGGATGTTGCACCATGTAGATATCGATTATTCGGACGGCCATAACTTCTGGCTCGTTAAGAGTTACTGGAGCCATAACCTGTCAAAACGCAGGCCTCGATGAGTTCTACGGCTTTGATGGCTTTCAGCCGTCAACGGATATATTAATGCCCAAGAAGGACAACCCGAATCTCAATCGGGTCTCGTAAGTTTTTTACCCTTCGTTTTTCGGACACGTGGATTTTTACGGTAAAACGGGATCACCGTGGCCCGTCTTCGACTTCCCATCGCTGAAGAGTGGTGCACCACGGTACTGTTCCATTTCAAATCCATCCACGCATTTCTAAAAGTCGTACGACACTGTTTCGCCATTTCGGACGGATGTTGCACCTTGCACCGTGGATGTTGCACCCTGCAGATATCGATTATTCGGACGGCAATAACTTTTGGCTCGTTTAGAGTTACGGAAGCCATAACCTATCAAAACGAAGGGCTCGATGAGTTCTACGGCTTTGACAGCTTTCATCCGTCAACGGATAGACTAATGCCCAAAAAGGACAACACGAATCTCAATCGGGTCTCGTAAGTTTTTACCCTTCGTTTTTTCGACACGTGGATTTTTACGGCAAAACGGGATTACGGTGGCTGGTCTTCGATTTACCATCGCTGGAGAGTGGTGCACCATGGTACTGTTCCGTTTCAAATCCATGCACGCATTTCTAAAGGTCGTATGGCACTGTTTCGCCATGTCGGATGGATGTTGCACCTTGCACCGTGGATGTTGCACCCTGTAGATATCGATTATTCGGACGACCATAACTTCTGGCTCGTTAAGAGTTACAGGAGCCATAACCTGTCAAAACGAAGGTCTCGATGAGTTCTATGGCTTTGACAGCTTTCAGCCGTCAATGGATAGATTAATGCCCAAAAAGGTCAACCCGAATCTCAATCGGGTCTCGTAAGTTTTTTACCCTTCGTTTTTTCGACACGTGGATTTTTACGGTAAAACGGGATTACCATGGCCCGTCTTCGACTTCCCATCGCTGGAGAGTGGTGCACCATGGTACTATTCCGTTTCAATTCCATGCACGCATTTCTAAAAGTCGTACGACACTGTTTCTCCATTTCGGACGGATGTTGCACCTTGCACCGTGGATGTTGCACCCTGTAGATATCGATTATTCGGACGGCCATAACTTCTGGCCCATTTAGAGTTACGGGAGCCATAACCTATCAAAATGAAGGCCTCGATGAGTTTTACGGCTTTGACAACTTTCAGCCGTGAACGGATAGATTAATGCCCAAAAAGGACAACCCGAATCTCAATCGGGTCTTGTAAGTTTTTTACCCTTCGTTTTTTCGACACGTGGATTTTTACGGTAAAACGGGATTACCGTGGCCCGTCTTCGACTTTCCATTGCTGGAGAGTGGTGCACTATGGTAATGTTACGTTTCAAATCCATGCACACATTTCTAAAAGTCGTACGACACTGTTTCGCCATTTGAGACGGATGTTGCACCTTGCACCGTGGATGTTGCACCCTGTGGATATCGATTATTCGGACGACCATAACTTCTGGCTCGTCTAGAGTTACGGGAGCCATAACCTATCAAAATGAAGGCCTCGATGAGTTCTATGGCTTTGACAGCTTTCAACCGTCAACGGATAGATTAATGCCCAAAAAGGACAACCCGAATCTCAATCGGGTCTCGTAGGTTTTTTACCCTTCGTTTTTTCGACATGTGGATTTTTACGGTAAAACGGGATTACCATGGCACGTCTTCGACTTCCCATCGCTGAAGAGTGGTGCAACACGGTACTGTTCCGTTTCAAATCCATGCACGCGTTTCTAAAAGTCGTACGACACTGTTTCGCCATTTCGGACGGATGTTGCACCTTGCACCGTGGATGTTGCACCCTGTAGATATCGATTATTTGGACGGCCATAACTTCTGGCTCGTTTAGAGTTACGGGAGCCATAACCTATCAAAATGAAGGCCTCGATGAGTTCTACGGCTTTGACAGCTTTCAGCCGTCAATGGATAGATTAATGCCCAAAAAGGACAACCCGAATCTCAATCGGGTCTCGTAAGTTTTTTACGCTTCGTTTTTTCGACACGTGGATTTTTACGGTAAAACGGGATTACCTTAGCCCGTCTTCGACTTCCCATCGCTGAAGAGTGGTGCACCACGGTACTGTTCCGTTTCAAATCCATTCACGCATTTCTAAAAGAGGTACAACACTGTTCCGCCATTTCGGACGGATGTTGCACCTTGCACAGTGGATGTTGCAGCCTTAGATATCGATTATTCGGACGGCCATAATTTCTGGCTCGTTAAGAGTTACGGAGCCATAACCTGTCAAAACGAATGTCTCGATGAATTCTATGGTTTTGACAGCTTCAAGCCATCAACGGATAGATTATACCCAAAAAGGACAACCCGAATCTCAATCGGGTCTCGTAAGTTTTTTATCCTTTGTTTTTTCGACACGTGGATTTTTACGGTAAAACGGGATTACCGTGGCCCGTCTTCGACTTCCCATCGCTGGAGAATGGTGCACCCCGTTTCCAATCCATGCATGCATTACTAAAAGTCGTATGACACTGTTTCGCCATTTCAGACGGATGTTGCACCTTGCACCGTGGATGTTGCACCCTGTAGATATCGATTATTCGGACGGCCATAACTTCTGGGCCGTTTAGAATTACGGGAACCATAACCTGTCAAAATGAAGGCCTCGATGAGTTCTACGGCTTTGATAGCTTTCAGCCGTCAACGGATAGATTAATGCTCAAAAAGGACAACCCGAATCTCAATCGGGTCTCGTAAGTTTTTTACCCTTCGTTTTTTCGACACGTGGATTTTTACGGTAAAACGGGATTACCGTTGCCCGTCTTCGACTTCCCATCGCTGGAGAGTGGTGCACTATGGTACTGTACCATTTCAAATCCATGCACGCATTTCTAAAAGTCGTACGACACTGTTTCGCCATTTCGGACGGATGTTGTGCCTTGCACCGTGGATGTTGCACCCTGTAGATATCGATTATTCGGACGGCCATAACTTCTGGCTCGTTTAGAGTTACGGGAGCCATAACCTGTCAAAACGAAGGCCTCGATGAGTTCAACGGCTTTGACAACTTTCAGCCGTCAACGGATAGATTAATGCCCAAAAAGGACAACCCGAATCTCAATCGGGTCTCGTAGGTTTTTTACCCTTCGTTTTTTCGACACGTGGATTTTTACGGTAAAACGGGATTACCGTGGCCCGTCTTCGACTTCCCATCGCTGGAGAGTGGTTCACCATGGTACTGTTCCGTTTCAAATCCATGCACGCCTTTCTAAAAGTCGTACGACACTGTTTCGCCATTTCGGACGGATGTTGCACCTTGCACCGTGGATGTTGCACCCTGTAGATATTGATTATTCGGACGGCCATAACTTCTGGCTCGTTTAGAGTTACGGGACCCATAACCTATAAAAATGAAGGCCACAATGAGTTCTACGGCTTTGACAGCTTTCAGCCGTCAATGGATAGATTAATGCCCAAAAAGGACAACCCGAATCTCAAACGGGTCTCGTAAGTTTTTTACCCTTCGTTTTTTCGACACGTGGATTTTTACGGTAAAACGGGATTACCTTGGCCCGTCTTCGACTTCCCATCGCTGAAGAGTGGTGCACCACAGTACTGTTCCGTTTCAAATCCATTCACGCATTTCTAAAAAACGTACGACACTGTTTCGCCATTTCGGACGGATGTTGCACCTTGCACCGTGGTTGTTGCACCCTGTAGATATCGATTATTCGGACGGCCATAACTTCTGGCTCGTTAAGAGTTACGGGGGCCATAACCTGTCAAAACGAAGGTCTCGATGAGTTCTACGGCTTTGACAGCTTCCAGCCGTCAACGGATAGATTAATGCTCAAAAAGGAGAACTCGAATCTCAATCGGGTCTCGTAAGTTTTTTACCCTTCGTTTTTTCGACCCGTGGATTTTTACGGTAAAACGGGATTACCGTGGCCCGTCTTCGACTTCCCATCGCTGGAGAGTGGTGCACCATGGTACTGTTCTGTTTCAAATCCATGCACACATTTCTAAAAGTCGTACGATACTGTTTCGCCATTTCGGACGGATGTTGCACCTTGCACCATGGATGTTGCACCATGTAGATATCGATTATTCGGACGGCCATAACTTCTGGCTCGTTTAGAGTTACGGGAGCCATAACCTTTAAAAATGAAGGCCTCGATGAGTTCTACGGCTTTGACAGCTTTCAGCCGTCAACGGATAGATTAATGCTCAAAAAGGACAACCCGAATCTCAATCGGGTCTCGTTAGTTTTTTACCCTTCGTTTTTTCGACACGTGGATTTTTACGGTAAAACGGGATTACCGTGGCCCGTCTTCGACTTCCCATCGCCGGAGTGTGGTGCACTATGGTACTGTTCCGTTTCAAATCCATGCACGCATTTCTAAAAGTCGTACGACACTGTTTCGCCATTTCGGACGGATGTTGCACCTTGCACCGTGGATGTTGCACTCTGTAGAAATCGATTAATCGGGAGCCATAACTACTGGCTCATTTTGATAGCTTTTATCCATCAACGGATAGACTAATGCCCAAAAAGGACAACCCGAATCTCAATCGGGTCTCGTAAGTTTTTTACCCTTTGTTTTTTCGACCCGTGGATTTTTACGGAAAAATGAGATTACGTTGGCTGGTCTTCGATTTACCATCGCTGGAGAGTGGTGCACCATGGTACTGTTCCGTTTCAAATCCATGCACGTATTTCTAAAAGTCGTACGGCACTGTTTCGCCATGTCGGACGGATGTTGCACCTTGCACCGTGGACGTTGCACCCTGTAGATATCGATTATTCGGACGGTCATAACTTCTGGCTCGTTAAAAGTTACGGGAGCCATAACCTGTCAAAACGAATGCCTCGATGAGTTCTACGGCTTTGACAGCTTTCAGCCGTCAACGGATAGACTAATGCCCAAAAAGGACAACCCGAATCTCAATCGGGTCTCGTAAGTTTTTTACCCTTCGTTTTTTCGACACGAGGATTTTTACGGTAAAACGGGTTTACCGTGGCCCGTCTTCGACTTCCCATCGCTGAAGAGTGGTGCACCACGGTACTGTTCCGTTTCAAATCCATGCACGCATTTCTATAAGTCGTACGACACTGTTTCGCCATTTCGGACGGATGTTGCACCTTGCACCGTGGATGTTGCACCCTGTAGATATCGATTATTCGGACGTCCATAACTTCTGGCTCGTTTAGAATTACGGAAGCCATAACCTGTCAAAACAAAGGCCTCGATGAGTTCTACGGCTTTGACTGCTTTCAGCCGTCAACGGATAGACTAATGCCCAAAAAGGACAACCCGAATCTCAATCGGGTCTCGTAAGTTTTTTACCCTTCGTTTTTTCGACACGTGGATTTTTACGGCAAAACGGGATTACGGTGGCTGGTCTTCGATTTACCATCACTGGAGAGTGGTGCACCATGGTACTGTTCCGTTTCAAATCCATGCACGCATTTCTAAAAGTCGTACGACAATGTTTCGCCATGTCGGACGGATGTTGCACCTTGCACCATGGATGTTGCACACTATAGATATCGATTATTCGGATGGCCATAACTCCTGGCTTGTTAAGAGTTACGGGAGCCATAACCTGTCAAAACGAAGGCCTCGATGAGTTCTACAACTTTGACAGCTTTCAGCCGTCAACGGATAGATTAATGCCCAAAAAGTACAACCCGAATCTCAATCGGGTCTCGTAAGTTTTTTACCCTTCGTTTTTTTCGACACGTGGATTTTTACGGTAAAACGTGATTACCGTGGCCCGTCTTCGACTTCCCATCGCTGGAGAGTGGTGCACCATGGTACTGTTCCGTTTCAAATCCATGCATGCATTTCTAAAAGTCGTACGGCACTTTCGCAATTTCGGACGGATGTTGCACCTTGCACCGTGGATGTTGCACCCTGTAGATATCGATTATTCGGACAGCCATAACTTCTGGCTCGTTTAGAGTTACGGGAGCAATAACCTGTCAAAACGAAGGCCTCGATGAGTTCTACGGCTTTGACAGCTTTCATCCGTCAACGGATAGATTAATGCCCAAAAAGGACAACCCGAATATCAATCGGGTTTCGTAAGTTTTTTACCCTTCATTTTATCGACACGTGGATTTTTACGGTAAAATGGGATTACCGTGGCCCGTCTTCGACTTCCCATCGCTGGAGAGTGGTGCACTATGGTACTGTTCCGTTTCAAATCCATGCACGCATTTCTAAAAGTCGTACGACACTGTTTCGCCATTTCGGACGGATGTTGCACCTTGCACCGTGGATGTTGCACCCTGTAGATATCGATTATTCGGACGGCCATAACTTCTGGCTCGTTTAGAGTACGGGAGCCATAACCTATCAAAACGAAGGCCTCGATGAGTTCTACGGCTTTAACTGCTTTCAGCCGTCAACGGATAGACTAATGCCCAAAAAGAACAACCCGAATCTAAATCGGGTCTCGTAAGTTTTTTACCCTTCGTTTTTTCGACACGTGGATTTTTACGGCAAAACGGTAGTACGGTGGCTGGTCTTCGATTTACCATCGCCGGAGAGTGGTGCACCATGGTACTGTTCCGTTTCAAATCCATGCACGCATTTCTAAAAGTCGTACGACACTGTTTCGCCATTTCGGACGGATGTTGCACCTTGCACCGCGGATGTTGCACCCTGTAGATATCGATTATTCGGACGGCCATAACTTCTGGCTTGTTAAGAGTTACGGGAGCCATAACCTGTAAAAATGAAGGCCTCGATGAGTTCTACGGCTTTGACAGCTTTCAGCCGTCAACGGATAGATTAATGCTCAAAAAGGACAACCCGAATCTCAATCGGGTCTCGTAAGTTTTTTACCCTTCGTTTTTTCGACACGTGGATTTTTACGGTAAAACGGGATTACCGTGGCCCGTCTTCGACTTCCCATCGCTGGAGAGTGGAGCACCATGGTACTGTTCCGTTTGAAATCCATGCACGCATTTCTAAAAGTCGTACGACACTGTTTCGCCATTTCGGACGGATGTTGCACCTTGCACCGTGGATGTTGCACCCTGTAGATATCGATTATTCGGACGGCCATAACTACTGGCTCGTTTAGAGTTACGGGAGCCATAACCAATCTAAACGAAGGCCTCGATGAGTTCTACGGCTTCGACAGCTTTTATCCGTTAACGGATAGACTAATGCCCAAAAAGGATAACCCGAATCTCAATCGGGTCTCGTAAGTTTTTTACCCTTTGTTTTTTGACACGTGGATTTTTACGGAAAAACGGGATTACGGTGGCTGGTCTTCGATTTACGATCGTTGGAGAGTGGTGCACCATGGTACTGTTCCGTTTCAAATCCATGCACGCATTTCTAAAAGTCGTACGTCACAGTTTCGCCATGTCGGACGGATGTTGCACCTTGCACCGTGGACATTGCACCCTGTAGATATCGATTATTCGGACGGCCATAACTTCTGGCTCGTTAAGAGTTACAGGAGCCATAACCTGTCAAAACGAAGGCCTCGATGAGTTCTACGGCTTTGACAGCTTTCAGCCGTCAATGGATATATTAATGCCCAAAAAGGACAACCCGAATCTCAATCGGGTCTCGTAAGTTTTTTACCCTTTGTTTTTTCGACACGTGGATTTTTACGGTAAAATGGGATTACGGTGCCCCGTTTTCAACTTCCCATCACTGGAGAGTGGTGCACCATGGTACTGTTCCGTTTAAAATCCATGCACGCATTTCTAAAGGTCGTACGACACTGTTTCGCCATTTCGGACGGATGTTGCACCTTGCACCGTGGATGTTGCACCCTGTAGATATCGATTATTCGGACGGCCATAACTTCTGGCTCGTTAAGAGTTACGGGAGCAATAACCTGTCAAAAAAAGGCCTCGATGAGTTCTACGGCTTTGACAGCTTTCATCCGTCAACGGATAGACTAATGCCCAAAAAGGAAGACCCGAATCTCAATCGGGTCTCGTAAGTTTTTTACCCTTCGTTTTTTCGACACGTGGATTTTTACGGTAAAACGGGAATACCGTGGCCCGTCTTCGACTTCCCATCGCAGAAGAGTGGTGCACTATGGTACTGTTCCGTTTCAAATCCGTGCACGCATTTCTAAAGGTCGTACGACACTGTTTCGCCATTTCGGACGGATGTTGCACCTTGCATCGTGGACGTTGCACCCTGTAGATATCGATTATTCGGACGGCCATAACTTCTGGCTCGTTTAGAGTTGCGGGAGCCATAACCTGTCAAAACAAAGGCCTTGATGAGTTCTACGGCTTTGACTGCTTTCAGCCGACAATGGATAGACTAATGCCCAAAAAGGACAACCCGAATCTCAATCGGGTCTCGTAAGTTTTTTACCCTTTGTTTTTTCGACACGTGGATTTTTACGGCAAAACGGGATTACGGTGGCTGGTCTTTGATTTACCATCGCCGGAGAGTGGTGCACCATGGTACTGTTCCGTTTCAAATCCATGCACGCATTTCTAAAAGTCGTACGGCACTGTTTCGCCATGTCGGACGGATGTTGCACCTTGCACCGTGGATGTTGCACCCTGTAGATATCGATTATTCGGACGGCCATAACTTCTGGCTTGTTAAGAGTTACGGGAGCCATAACCTGTCAAAACGAAGGCCTCGATGAGTTCTACGGTTTTGACAGCTTTCAGCCGTCAACGGATAGGTTAATGCCCAAAAAGGACAACCCGAATCTCAATCGGGTCTCGTAAATTTTTTACCCTTCGTTTTTTCGACACGTGGATTTTTACGGCAAAACGGGATTACCATGGCCCATCTTCGACTTCCCATCGCTGGAGAGTGGTGCACCACGGTACTGTTCCGTTTCAAATCCATGCACGCGTTTCTAAAAGTCGTACGACACTGTTTCGCCATTTCGGACGGATGTTGCATCTTGCACCGTGGATGTTGCACCCTGTAGATATCGATTATTTGGACGGCCATAACTTCTGGCTCGTTTAGAGTTACGGGAGCCATAACCTATCAAAATGAAGGCCTCGATGAGTTCTACGGCTTTGACAGCTTTCAGCCGTCAATGGATAGATTAATGCCCAAAAAGGACAACCCGAATCTCAATCGGGTCTCGTAAGTTTTTTACCCTTCGTTTTTTCGACACGTGGATTTTTACGGTAAAACGGGACTACCTTAGCCCGTCTTCGACTTCCCATCGCTGAAGAGTGGTGCACCACGGTACTGTTCCGTTTCAAATCCATTCACACATTTCTAAAAGACGTGCAACACTGTTCCGCCATTTCGGACGGATGTTGCACCTTGCACAGTGGATGTTACAGCCTGTAGATATCGATTATTCGGACGGCCATAATTTCTGGCTCGTTAAGAGTTACGGAGCCATAACCTGTCAAAACGAAGGTCTCGATGAATTCTACGGTTTTGACAGCTTCAAGCCATCAACGGATAGATTATACCCAAAAAGGACAACCCGAATCTCAATCGGGTCTCGTAAGTTTTTTACCCTTTGTTTTTTCGACACGTGGATTTTTACGGTAAAACGGGATTACCGTGGCCCGTCTTCGACTTCCCATCGCTGGAGAGTGGTGCACCCCATTTCCAATCCATGCATGCATTATTAAAAGTCGTATGACACTGTTTCTCCATTTCGGACGGATGTTGCACCTTGCACCGTGGATGTTGCACCCTGTAGATATCGATTATTCGGACGGCCATAACTTCTGGATCGTTTAGAGTTACGGGAGCCATAACCTGTCAAAATGAAGGCCTCGATGAGTTCTACGGCTTTGATAGCTTTCAGCCGTCAACGGATAGATTAATCCTCAAAAAGGAAAACCCGAATCTCAAACGGGTCTCGTAAGTTTTTTACCCTTCGTTTTTTCGACACGTGGATTTTTACGGTAAAACGGGATTACCTTGGCCCGTCTTCGACTTCCCATCGCTGAAGAGTGGTGCACCACGGTACTGTTCCGTTTCAAATCCATTCACGCATTTCTAAAAGACGTACGACACTGTTTCGCCATTTCGGACGGATGTTGCGCCTTGCACCGTGGTTGTTGCACCCTGTAGATATCGATTATTCGGACGGCCATAACTTCTGCCTCGTTAAGAGTTACGGGGGCCATAACCTGTCAAAACGAAGGTATCGATGAGTTCTACGGCTTTGACAGCTTCCAGCCGTCAACGGATAGATTAATGCTCAAAAAGGACAACCCGAATCTCAATCGGGTCTCGTAGGTTTCTTACCCTTCGTTTTTTCGACCCGTGGATTTTTACGGTAAAACGGGATTACCGTGGCCCGTCTTCGACTTCCCATCGCTGGAGAGTGGTGCACCATGGTACTGTTCTGTTTCAAATCCATGCACGCATTTCTAAAAGTCGTACGACATTGTTTCGCCATTTCGGACGGATGTTGCACCTTGCAACGTGGATGTTGCACCCTGTAGATATCGATTATTCAGACGGCCATAACTTCTCGCTCGTTTAGAGTTACGGGAGCCATAACCTGTAAAAATGAAGGCCGCGATGAGTTCTACGGCTTTGACAGCTTTCAGCCGTCGACGGATAGATTAATGCTCAAAAAGGACAACCCGAATCTCAATCGGGTCTCGTAAGTTTTTTACCCTTCGTTTTTTCGACACGTGGATTTTTACGGTAAAACGGGGTTACCGTGGCCCGTCTTCTACTTCCCATCGCCGGAGAGTGGTGCACTATGGTACTGTTCCGTTTCAAATCCATGCACGCATTTCTAAAAGTCGTACGACACTGTTTCCCCATTTCGGACGGATGTTGCACCTTGCACCGTGGATGTTGCACCCTGTAGAAATCGATTAATCGGACGGCCATAACTACTGGCTCATTTAGAGTTACGGGAGCCATAACCAATCAAAACGAAGGCCTCGATGAGTTCTACGGCTTTGATAGCTTTTATTCGTCAACGGATAGACTAATGCCCAAAAAGGACAACCCGAATCTCAATCGGGTCTTGTAAGTTTTTTACCCTTTGTTTTTTCGACCCGTGGATTTTTACGGAAAAACGAGATTACGGTGGCTGGTCTTCGATTTACCATCGCTGGAGATTGGTGCACCATGGTACTGTTCCGTTTCAAATCCATGCACGTATTTCTAAAAGTCGTACGGCACTGTTTCGCCATGTCGGACGGATGTTGCACCTTGCACCGTGGACGTGGCACCCTGTAGATATCGATTATTCGGACGGTCATAACTTCTGGCTCGTTAAAAGTTACGGGAGCCATAACCTGTCAAAACGAATGCCTCGATGAGTTCTACGGCTTTGACAGCTTTCAGCCGTCAACGGATAGATTAATGCCCAAAAAGGACAACCCGAATCTCAATCGGGTCTCGTAAGTTTTTTACCCTTCGTTTTTTCGACACGAGGATTTTTACGGTAAAACGGGATTGCCGTGGCCCATCTTCGACTTTCCATCGCTGAAGAGTGGTGCACCACGGTACTGTTCCGTTTCAAATCCATGCACGCATTTCTAAAAGTCGTACGACACTGTTTCGCCATTTCGGACGGATGTTGCACCTTGCACCGTGGATGTTGCACCCTGTAGATATCGATTATTCGGACGGCCATAACTTCTGGCTCGTTTAGAATTACGGAAGCCATAACCTGTCAAAACAAAGGCCTCGATGAGTTCTACGGCTTTGACTGATTTCAGCCGTCAACGGATAGACTAATGCCCAAAAAGGACAACCCGAATCTCAATCGGGTCTCGTAAATTTTTTACCCTTCGTTTTTTCGACACGTGGATTTTTACGGCAAAACGGGATTACGGTGGCTGGTCTTCGATTTACCATCACTGGAGAGTGGTGCACCATGGTACCGTTCCGTTTCAAATCCATGCACGCATTTCTAAAAGTCGTACGACATTGTTTCGCCATGTCGGACGGATGTTGCACCTTGCACCATGGATGTTGCACCCTGTAGATATCGACTATTCGGATGGCCATAACTTCTGGCTTGTTAAGAGTTACGGGAGCCATAACCTGTCAAAACGAAGGCCTCGATGAGTTCTACAACTTTGACAGCTTTCAGCCGTCAACGGATAGATTAATGCCCAAAAAGTACAACCCGAATCTCAATCGGGTGTCGTAAGTTTTTTACCCTTCGTTTTTTCGACACGTGGATTTTTACGGTAAAACGGGATTACCGTGGCCCGTCTTCGACTTTCCATCGCTGGAGAGTGGTGCACCATGGTACTGTTCCGTTTCAAATCCATGCATGCATTTCTAAAAGTCGTACGGCACTTTCGCAATTTCGGACGGATGTTGCACCTTGCACCGTGGATGTTGCACACTGTAGATATCGATTATTCGGACAGCCATGACTTCTGGCTCGTTTAGAGTTACGGGAGCAATAACCTGTCAAAACGAAGGCCTCGATGAGTTCTACTGCTTTGACAGCTTTCATCCGTCAACGGATAGATTAATGCCCAAAAAGGACAACCCGAATATCAATCGGGTTTCGTAAGTTTTTTACCCTTCATTTTATCGACACGTGGATTTTTACGGTAAAACGGGATTACCGTGGCCCGTCTTCGACTTCCCATCGCTGGAGAGTGGTGCACTATGGTACTGTTCCGTTTCAAATCCATGTACGCATTTCTAAAAGTCGTACACCATTATTTCGCCATTTCGGACGGATGTTGCACCTTGCACCGTGGATGTTGCACCCTGTAGATATCGATTATTCGGACGGCCATAACTTCTGGCTCGTTTAGAGTACGGGAGCCATAACCTATCAAAACGAAGGCCTCGATGAGTTCTACGGCTTTAACTGCTTTCAGCCGTCAACGGATAGACTAATGCCCAAAAAGTACAACCCGAATCTAAATCGGGTCTCGTAAGTTTTTTACCCTTCGTTTTTTCGACACGTGGATTTTTACGGCAAAACGGTAGTACGGTGGCTGGTCTTCGATTTACCATCGCCGGAGAGTGGTGCACCATGGTACTGTTCCATTTCAAATCCATGCACGCATTTCTAAAAGTCGTACGGCACTGTTTCGCCATGTCGGACGGATGTTGCGCCTTGCACCGCGGATGTTGCACCCTGTAGATATCGATTATTCGGACGGCCATAACTTCTGGCTTGTTAAGAGTTACGGGAGCCATAACCTGTAAAAATGAAGGCCTCGATGAGTTCTACGGCTTTGACAGCTTTCAGCCGTCAACGGATAGATTAATGCTCAAAAAGGACAACCCGAATCTCAATCGGGTCTCGTAAGTTTTTTACCCTTCGTTTTTTCGACACGTGGATTTTTACGGTAAAACGGGATTACCGTGGCCCGTCTTCGACTTCCCATCGCTGGAGAGTGGTGCACCATGGTACTGTTCCGTTTGAAATCCATGCACACATTTCTAAAAGTCGTACGACACTGTTTCGCCATTTCGGGCGGATGTTGCACCTTGCACTGTGGATGTTGCACCCTGTAGATATCGATTATTCGGACGGCCATAACTACTGGCTCGTTTAGAGTTACGGGAGCCATAACCAATCTAAACGAAGGCCTCGATGAGTTCTACGGCTTGGACAGCTTTTATCCGTCAACGGATATACTAATGCCCAAAAAGGACAACCCGAATCTCAATCGGGTCTCGTAAGTTTTTTACCCTTTGTTTTTTGACACGTGGATTTTTACGGAAAAACGGGATTACGGTGGCTGGTCTTCGATTTACGATCGCTGGAGAATGGTGCACCATGGTACTGTTCCGTTTCAAATCCATACACGCATTTCTAAAAGTCGTACGTCACAGTTTCGCCATGTCGGACGGATGTTGCACCTTGCACCGTGGACATTGCACCCTGTAGATATCGATTATTCGGACGGCCATAACTTCTGGCTCGTTAAGAGTTACGGGAGCCATAACCTGTCAAAACGAAGGCCTCGATGAGTTCTACGGCTTTGACAGCTTTCAGCCGTCAATGGATATATTAATGCCCAAAAAGGACAACCCGAATCTCAATCGGGTCTCGTAAGTTTTTTACCCTTCGTTTTTTCGACACGTGGATTTTTACGGTAAAACGGGATTACCGTGGCCCTTCTTCGACTTCCCATCGCTGGAGAGTGGTGCACCATGGTACTGTTCCGTTTCAAATCCATGCACACCTTTCTAAAAGTCGTACGACACTGTTTCGCCATTTCGGAAGGATGTTGCACCTTGCACCGTGGATGTTGCACCCTACAGATATCGATTATTCGGACGGCCATAACTTCTGGCTCGTTTAGAGTTACGGGAGCCATAACCTATCAAAATGAAGGCCTCGATGAGTTCTACGGCTTTTATAGCTTTCGGCCGTCAATGGATAGATTAATGCCCAAAAAGGACAACCCGAATCTCAATCGGGTCTCGTAAGTTTTTTACCCTTCATTTTTTCGACACGTAGATTTTTACGGTAAAACGGGATTACCTTGGCCCGTCTTCGACTTCCCATCGCTGAAGAGTGGTGCACCATGGTACTGTTACGTTTCAAATCCATTCACGCATTTCTAAAAGACGTACGACACTGTTTCGCCATTTCGGACGGATGTTGCACCTTGCACCGTGGATGTTGCACCCTGTAGATATCGATTATTCGGACGGCCATAACTTCTGGCTCGTTAAGAGTTACGGGGGCCATAACCTGTCAAAACGAAGGTCTCAATGAGTTCTACGGCTTTGACAGCTTCCAGCCATCAACGGATAGATTAATGCCCAAAAAGGACAACTCGAATCTCAATCGGGTCTCGTAAGTTTTTTACCCTTCGTTTTTTCGACACGTGGATTTTTACGGTAAAACGGGATTACCGTGGCCCGTCTTCGACTTCCCATCGCTGGAGAGTGGTGCACCTTGGTACTGTTCCATTTCAAATCCATGCACGCATTTCTAAAAGTCGTACGACACTGTTTCGCCATTTCGGACGGATGTTGCACCTTGCACCGTGGATGTTGCACCCTGTAGATATCGATTATTCGGACGGCCATAACTTCTGGCTCGTTTAGAGTTACGGGAGCCATAACCTGTAAGAATGAAGGCCTCGATGAGTTCTACGGCTTTGACAGCTTTCAGCCGTCAACGGATAGATTAATGCTCAAAAAGGACAACCCGAATCTCAATCGGGTCTCGTAAGTTTTTTACCCTTCGTTTTTTCGACACGTGGATTTTTACGGTAAAACGGGATTACCGTGGCCCGTCTTCGACTTCCCAACGCTGGAGAGTGGTGCATTATGGTACTGTTCCCTTTCAAATCCATGCACGCATTTCTAAAAGTCGTAGGACACTGTTTCGCCATTTCGGACGGATGTTGCACCTTGCACCGTGGATATTGCACCCTGTAGAAATCGATTATTCGGACGGCCATAACTACTGGCTCGTTTAGAGTTACGGGAGCCATAACCAATCAAAACGAAGGCCTCGATGAGTTCTTCGGCTTTGACAGCTTTAATCCGTCAACGGATAGACTAATGCCCAAAAAGGTCAACACGAATCTCAATCGGGTATCGTAAGTTTTTTACCCTTCGTTTTTCCGACACGTGGATTTTTACGGAAAAACGGGATTACGGTGGCTGGTCTTCGATTTACCATCGCTGGAGAGTTGTGCACCATGGTACTGTTCCGTTTCAAATCCATGCACGCATTTCTAAAAGTCGTACGGCACTGTTTCGCCATGTCGGACGGATGTTGCACCTTGCACCGTGGACGTTGCACCCTGTAGATATCGATTAATCGGACGGCCATAACTTCTGGCTCGTTAAGAGTTACAGGAGCCATAACCTGTCAAAACGAAGGCCTCGATGAGTTCTACGGCTTCGACAGCTTTCAGCCGTCAACGGATAGATTAATGCCCAAAAAGGACAACCCGAATCTCAATCGGGTCTCGTAAGTTTTTTACCCTTCGTTTTTTCGACACGTGGATTTTTACGGTAAAACGGGATTACCGTGGCCCATCTTCGACTTCCCATCGCTGAAGAGTGGTGCACCACGGTGCTGTTCCGTTTCAAATCCATGCATTTTTTAAAAGTCGTACGACACTGTTTCGCCATTTCGGACGGATGTTGCACCTTGCACCGTGGATGTTGCACCCTGTAGATATTGATTATTCGGACGGCCATTACTTCTGGCTCGTTTAGAATTACGAAAGCCATAGCATGTCAAAACAAAGGCCTCGATGAGTTCTACGGCTTTGACAGCTTTCAGCCGTCAACGGATAGACTAATGCCCAAAAAGGACAACCCGAATCTCAATCGGGTCTCGTAAGTTTTTTACTCTTCGTTTTTTCGACACGTGGATTTTTACGGCAAAAGGGATTACGGTGGCTGGTCTTCGATTTACCATCGCTGGAGAGTGGTGCACCATGGTACTATTCTGTTTCAAATCCATGCACGCATTTCTAAAAGTCGTACGACATTGTTTCGCCATGTCGGACGGATGTTGCACCTTGCACCGTGGATGTTGCACCCTGTAGATATCGATTATTCGGATGGCCATAACTTCTGGCTTGTTAAGAGTTACGGGAGCCATAACCTGTCAAAACGAAGGCCTCGATGAGTTCTATGGCTTTGACAGCTTTCAGCCGTCAACGGATAGATTAATGCCCAAAAAGGACAACCCGAATCTCAATCGGGTCTCGTAAGTTTTTTAACCTTTGTTTTTTCGACACGTGGATTTTTACGGTAAAACAGGATTACCGTGGCCCGTCTTCGACTTCCCATCGCTGGAGAGTGGTGCACCATGGTACCGTTCCATTTCAAATCCATGCACGCATTTCTAAAAGTCGTAAGGCACTGTTTCGCAATTTCGGACGGATGTTGCACCTTGCACCGTGGATGTTGCACCCTGTAGATATCGATTATTCTGACAGCCATAACTTCTGGCTCGTTAAGAGTTACGAGAGCAATAACCTGTCAAAACGAAGGCCTCGATGAGTTCTACGGCTTTGACAGCTTTCATCCGTCAACGGATAGATTAATGCCCAAAAAGGACAACCCGAATATCAATCGGGTTTCGTAAACTTTTTACCCTTCATTTTTTCGACACGTGGATTTTTACGGTAAAACGGGATTACCGTGGCCCGTCTTCGACTTCCCACCGCAGGAGAGTGGCGCACTATGGTACTGTTCCGTTTCAAATCCGTGCACGCATTTCTAAAGGTCGTACGACACTGTTTCGCCATTTCGGACGGATGTTGCACCTTGCACCGTGGATGTTGCACCCTGTAGATATCGATTATTCGGACGGCCATAACTTCTGTCTCGTTTAGAGTTACGGGAGCCATTACCTGTCAAAAAAAAGTCCTCGATGAGTTCTACGGCTTTGATAGCTTTCAGTCGTCAACGGATAGACTAATGCCCAAAAAGGAAGACCCGAATCTCAATCGGGTCTCGTAAGTTTTTTACCCTTCGTTTTTTCGACACGTGGATTTTTACGGTAAAACGGTATTACCGTGGCCCGTCTTCGACTTCCCATCGCTGGAGAGTGGTGCACCAAGGTACTGTTCCATTTCAAATCCATGCAGGCATTTCTAAAGGTCGTACGACACTGTTTCGCCATTTCGGACGGATGTTGCACCTTGCACCGTGGATGTTGCACCCTGTAGATATCGATTATTCGGACGGCCATAACTTCTGGCTCGTTTAGAGTTGCGGGAGCCATAACCTGTCAAAATGAAGGCCTCGATGAGTTCTACGGTTTTGACCGCTTTCAGCCGTCAACGGGTAGATTAATGCTCAAAAAGGACAACACGAATCTCAATCGGGTCTCGTAAGTTTTTTACCCTTCGTTTTTCCGACACGTGGATTTTTACGGTAAAACGGGATTACCGTGGCGCGTCTTCGACTTTCCATCGCTGGAGAGTGGTGCTCTATGGCACTGTTCCGTTTCAAATCCATGCACGCATTTCTTAAAGTCGTACGACACTGTTTCGCCATTTTGGACGGATGTTGCACCTTGCACCGTGGATGTTGCACCCTGTAGATATCGATTATTCGGACGGCCATAACTACTGGCTCGTTTAGAGTTACGGAATCCATAACCTGTAAAAACGAAGGCCTCGATGAGTTCTACGGCTTCGACAGCTTTCAGCTGTCAACGGATAGATTAATGCCCAAAAAGGACAACCCGAATATCAATCGGGTCTCGTAAGTTTTTTACCCTTCATTTTTTCGACACATGGATTTTTACTGTAAAACGGGATTACCGTGGCCCGTCTTCGACTTCCCATCGCCGGAGAGTGGTGCACTATGGTACTGTTCCGTTCCAAATCCATGCACGCATAATAGTCGTACGACACTGTTTCGCCATTTCGAACGGATGTTGCACCTTGCACCGTGGATGTTGCACCCTGTAGATATCGATTTTTCGGACGGCCATAACTTCTGGCTCGTTTAGAGTTACGGAATCCATAACCTCTCAAAACGAAGGCCTCGAAGAGTTCAACGGCTTTGACAGCTTTCAGCCGTCAACAGATAGACTAATGCCCAAAAGGGACAACACGAATCTCAATCGGGTCTCGTAAGTTTTTTACCCTTCGTTTTTTCGACACGTGGATTTTTAAGGCAAAACGGGATTACGGTGGCTGGTCTTCGACTTACCATCGCCGGAGAGTGGTGCACCATGGTACTGTTCCGTTTCAAATCCATGCACGCATTTCTAAAAGTCGTACGGCACTGTTTCGCCATGTCGGACGGATGTTGCACCTTGCACCGTGGATGTTGCACCCTGTAGATATCGATTATTCGGACGGCCATAACTTCTGACTCGTTAAGAGTTACGGGAGCCATAACCTGTGAAAATGAAGACCTCGATGAGTTCTACGACTTTAACAGCTTTTAGCCTTCAACGGATAGATTAATGCCCCAAAAGGACAACACGAATCTCACTCGGGTCTCGTAAGTTTTTTACCCTTTGTTTTTTCGACACGTGGATTTTTACGGTAAAACGGGATTACCGTGGCCCGTCTTCGACTTCCAATCATTGGAGAGTGGTGCACCATGGTACTGTTCCGTTTCAAATCCATGCATGCATTTCTAAAAGTCGTACGGCACTGTTTCGCCATTTCGGACGGATGTTGCACCTTGCACCGTGGATGTTGCACCCTATAGATATCGATTATTCGGACGACCATAACTTCTGGCTCGTTCAGAGTTACGGGGGACATAACCTGTCAAAACGAAGGCCTCGATGAGTTCTACGGCTTTGACAGCTTTCAGCCGTCAACGGATAGATTAATGCCCAAAAAGGACAACCCGAATCTCAATCGGGTCTCGTAAGTTTTTTAACCTTCGTTTTTTCGATACGTGGATTTTTACGGTAAAACGGGATTACCGTGGCCCGTCTTCGACTACCCATTGCTGGAGAGTGGTGCACTATGGTACCGCTACATTTCAAATCCATGCACGCATTTCTAAAAGTCGTACGACACTGTTTCACCATTTCGGACGGATGTTGCACCTTGCACTGTGGATGTTGCAACCAGTAGATATCCATTATTCGGATGGCCATAAATTCTGGCTCGTTTGGAGTTACGAGAGCCATAACCTATCAAAACGAAGGCCTCGATGAGTTCTACGGCTTTGATAGCTTTCAGCCATCAACGGATAGATTAATGCCCAAAAAGAACAACCCGAATCTCAATTGGGTCTCGTAAGTTTTTTACCCTTCATTTTTTGGACACGTGGATTTTTACGGTAAAACGGGATTATGGTGCCCCGTTTTCGACTTCCCATCGCTGGAGAGTGGTGCACCATGGTACTGTTCCGTTTCAAATCCATGAACGCATTTCTAAAGGTCGTACGGCACTGTTTCGCCATTTCGGACGGATGTTGCACCTGGCACCGTGGGTGTTGCACCCTGTAGATATCGATTATTCGGACGGCCATTACTTCTGGCTCGTTAAGAGTTACAGGAGCCATAACCTGTCAAAACGAAGGCCTCGATGACTTCTACGGCTTTAACAGTTTTCAGCCGTCAATGGATAGATTAATGCTCAAAAAGGACAACTCGAATCTCAATCGGGTCTCGTAAGTTTTTTACCCTTCGTTTTTTCGACACGTGGATTTTTACGGTAAAACGGGATTACCATGGCCCGTCTTCGACTTCCCATCGCTGGAGGGTGGTGCACCATGGTACTGTTCCTTTTCAAATCCATGCATGCATTTCTAAAAGTCGTACGGCACTGTTTCGCCATTTCGGACGGATGTTGCACCTTGCACCGTGGATGTTGCAACATGTAGATATCGATTATTCGGACGACCATAACTTCTGGCTCGTTTAGAGTTACGGGAGCCATAACCTGTCAAAACGAAGGCCTCGATGAGTTCTACGGCTTTGATAGCTTTCAGCCGTCAGCGGATAGATTAATGCCCAAAAAGGACAACCCGAATCTCAATCGGGTCTCGTAAGTTTTTTACCCTTCGTTTTTTCGACACGTGGATTTTTACGGTAAAACGGGATTACCGTGGCCCGTCTTCGACCTCCCATCACTGGAGAGTGCTGCATTATGGTACTGTTCCATTTCAAATCCATGCACGCATTTCTAAAAGTCGTACGACACTGTTTCGCCATTTCAGACGGATGTTGCACCTTGCACCGTGGATGTTGCACCCTGTAGATATCGATTATTCGAACGACCATAACTTCTGGCTCGTTTAGAGTTACGGGAGCCATAACCTATCAAAACGAAGGCCTCGATGAGTTCTACGGCCTGGATAGCTTTCAGCCGTCAACGGATAGATTAATGCCCAAAAAGGACAACCCGATTCTCAGTTGGGTCTCGTAAGTTTTTTACCCTTCGTTTTTTCGACACGTGGATTTTTACGGCAAAACGGGATTACGGTGCCCCGTTTTCGACTTCCCATCGCTGGAGAGTGGTGCACCATGATACTGTTCCGTTTCAAATCCATGCACGCATTTCTAAAGGTCGTACGACACTGTTTCGCCATTTCGGACGGATGTTGCACCTTGCACCGTGGATGTTGCACCCTGTAGATATCGATTATTCGGACGGCCATAACTTCTGGCTCGTTTAGAGTTACGGGAGCCATAACCTATCAAAACGAAGGCCTCGATGAGTTCTACGGCTTTGACAACTTTTAGACGTCAACGGATAGACTAATGCCCAAAAAGGAAGATCCGAATCTCAACCGGGTCTCGTAAGTTTTTTAACCTTCGTTTTTTCGACACATGGATTTTTACGGTAAAACGGGATTACCGTGGCCCGTCTTCGACTTCCCATCGCTGGAGAGTGGTGCACCAAGGTACTTTTCCGTTTCAAATACATGCACGCATTTCTAAAGGTCGTATGAGACTGTTTCGCCATTTCGGACGGATGTTGCACCTTGCACCGTGGATGTTGCACCCTGTAGATATCGATTATTCGGACGGCCATAACTTCTGGCTCGTTTAGAGTTACGGGAGCCATAACCTGTCAAAATGAAGGCCTCGATGAGTTCTACGATTTTGACCGCTTTCAGCCGTCAACGGATAGATTAATGCTCAAAAAGGACAACCCGAATCTCAATCGGGTCTCGTAAGTTTTTTACCCTTCGTTTTTTCGACACGTGGATTTTTACGGTATAACGGGATTACCGTGGCACGTCTTTGACTTTCCATCGCTGGAGAGTGGTGCACTATGGTACTGTTCCGTTTCAAATCCATGCACGCATTTCTAAAAGTCGTACGACACTGTTTCGCCATTTCGGACGAATGTTGCACCTTGCACCGTGGATGTTGCACCCTGTAGAAATCGATTATTCGGACGGCCATAACTACTGGCTCGTTTAGAGTTACGGAAGCCATAACCTGTCAAAACGAAGGCCTCGATGAGTTCTACGGCTTCGACAGCTTTCATCCGTCAACGGATAGACTAATGCCCAAAAAGGACAACCCGAATATCAATCGGGTCTCGTAAGTTTTTTACCCTTCGTTTTTTCGACACGTGGATTTTTACGGCAAAACGGGATTACGGTGGCTGGTCTTCGACTTACCATCGTCGGAGAGTGGTGCACCATGGTACTGTTCCGTTTCAAATCCATGCACGCATTTCTAAAAGTCGTACGGCACTGTTTCCCCATGTCGGACGGATGTTGCACCTTGCACCTTGGATGTTGCACCCTGTAGATATCGATTATTCGGACGGCCATAACTTCAGGCTCGTTAAGAGTTACGGGAGCCATAACCTGTCAAAATGAAGGCCTCGATGAGTTCTACGGCTTTAACAGCTTTCAGCCGTCAACGGATAGATTAATGCCCAAAAAGGACAACCCGAATCTCAATCGGGTCTCGTAAGGTTTTTACTCTTCGTTTTTTCGACACGTGGATTTTTACGGTAAAACGGGATTACCGTGGCCCGTCTTCGACTTCCAATCGCTGGAGAGTAGTGCACCATGGTACTGTTCCGTTTCAAATCCATGCACGCATTTCTAAAATTCGTATGGCACTGTTTCGCCATTTCGGACGGATGTTGCACCTTGCACCGTGGATGTTGCACCCTGTAGATATCGTTTATTCGGACGACCATAACTTCTGGCTCGTTTAGAGTTACGGGGGAGATAACCTGTCAAAACGAAGACCTCGATGAGTTCTACGGCTTTGACAGCTTTCAGCCGTCAACGGATAGATTAATGCCCAAAAAGGACAACCCGAATCTCAATCGGGTCTCGTAAGTTTTTTACCCTTCGTTTTTTCGACACGTGGATTTTTACGGTAAAACGGGATTAACGTGGCCCGTCTTCGACTTTCCATCGCTGGAGAGTGGTGCACCATGGTACCGTTCCATTTCAAGTCCATGCACGCATTTCTAAAAGTCGTACGACACTGTTTCACCATTTCGGACGGATGTTGCACCTTGCACCGTGGATGTTGCACCCTATAGATATCGATTATTCGGACGGCCATAACTTCTGGCTCGTTTAGAGTTACGGGGGACATTACCTGTCAAAACGAAGGCCTCGATGAGTTCTACGGCTTTGACAGCTTTTAGCCGTCAATGGATAGATTAATGCCCAAAAAGGACAACCCGAATCTCAATCGGGTCTCGTAAGTTTTTTACCCTTCGTTTTTTCGACACGTGGATTTTTACGGTAAAACGGAATTACCGTGGCCCGTCTTCGACTACCCATCACTGGAGAGTGGTGCACTATGGTACCGCTCCATTTCAAATCCATGCACGCATTTCTAAAAGTCGTACGACACTGTTTCACCATTTCGGACGGATGTTGCACCTTGCACCGTGGATGTTGCAACCTGTAGATATCGATTATTCGGACGGCCATAAATTCTGGCTCGTTTGGAGTTACGGGAGCCATAACCTATCAAAACGAAGGCCTCGATGAGTTCTACGGCTTCGATAGCTTTCAGACGTCAACGGATAGATTAATGCCCAAAAAGGACAACCCAATCTCAATTGGGTCTCGTAAGTTTTTTACCCTTCATTTTTTAGACACGTAGATTTTTACGGTAAAACGGGATTATGGTGCCCCGTTTTCGACTTCCCATCGCTGGAGAGTGGTGCACCATGGTACTGTTCCGTTTCAAATCCATGAAAGCATTTCTAAAGGTCGTACGGCACTGTTTTGCGATTTCGGACGGATGTTGCACCTGGCACCATGGATGTTGCACCCTGTAGATGTCGATTATTCGGACGGCCATTACTTCTGGCTCGTTAAGAGTTACGGGAGCCATAACCTGTCAAAACGAAGGCCTCGATGAGTTCTACGGCTTTAACAGCTTTCAGTTGTCAACGGATAGATTAATGCTCAAAAAGGACAACCCGAATCTCAATCGGGTCTCGTAAGTTTTTTACCCTTCGTTTTTTCGACACGTGGATTTTTACGGTAAAACGGGATTACCATGGCCCGTCTTCGACTTCCCATCGCTGGAGAGTGGTGCACCATGGTACTGTTCCTTTTCAAATCCATGCATGCATTTCTAGAAGTCGTACGGCACTGTTTCGCCATTTCGGACGGATGTTGCACCTTGCACCGTGGATGTTGCACCATGTGGATATCGATTATTCGGACGGCCATAACTTCTGGCTCGTTTAGAGTTACGGGAGCCATAACCTGTCAAAACGAAGGCCTCGATGAGTTCTACGGCTTTGATAGCTTTCAGCCATCAGCGGATAGATTAATGCCCAAAAAGGACAACCCGAATCTCAATCGGGTCTCGTAAGTTTTTTACCCTTCGTTTTTTCGACACGTGGATTTTTACGGTAAAACGGGATTACCGTGGCCCGTCTTCGACTTCCCATCACTGGAGAGTGGTGCACTGTGGTACTGTTCCATTTCAAATCCATGCACGCATTTCTAAAAGTCGTACGACACAGTTTCGCCATTTCAGACGGATGTTGCACCTTGCACCGTGGATGTTGCACCCTGTAGATATCGATTATTCGAACGGCCATAACTTCTGGCTCGTTTAGAGTTACGGGAGCCATAACCTATCAAAACGAAGGCCTCGATGAGTTCTACGGCCTGGACAACTTTCAGCCGTCAACGGATAGATTAATGCCCAAAAAGGACAACCCGATTCTCAGTTGGGTCTCGTAAGTTTTTTACCCTTCGTTTTCTCGACACGTGGATTTTTACGGTAAAACGGGATTACGGTGCCCCGTTTTCGACTTCCCATCGCTGGAGAGTGGTGCACCATGGTACTGTTCCGTTTCAAATCCATGCACGCATTTCTAAAGGTCGTACGACACTGTTTCGCCATTTCGGACGGATGTTGCACCTTGCACCGTGGATGTTGCACCCTGTAGATATCGATTATTCGGACGGCCATAACTTCTGGCTCGTTTAGAGTTACGGGAGCCATAACCTGTCAAAACGAAGGCCTCGATGAGTTCTACGGCTTTGACAACTTTTAGTCGTCAACGGATAGACTAATGCCCAAAAAGGAAGACCCGAATCTCAACCGGGTCTCGTAAGTTTTTTACCCTTCGTTTTTTCGACACGTGGATTTTTACGGTAAAACGGGATTACCGTGGCCCGTCTTCGACTTCCCATCGCTGGAGAGTGGTGCACCAAGGTACTTTTCTGTTTCAAATCCATGCACGCATTTCTAAAGGTCGTATGAGACTGTTTCGCCATTTCGGACGGATGTTGCACCTTGCACAGTGGATGTTGCACCCTGTAGATATCGATTATTCGGACGGCCATAACTTCTGGCTCGTTTAGAGTTACGGGAGCCATAACCTGTCAAAATGAAGGCCTCGATGAGTTCTACGGTTTTGACAGCTTTTAGCCGTCAACGGATAGATTAATGCTCAAAAAGGACAACCCGAATCTCAATCGGGTCTCGTAAGTTTTTTACCCTTCGTTTTTTCGACACATGGATTTTTACGGTAAAACGGGATTACCGTGGCCCGTCTTCGACTTCCCATCGCTGGAGAGTGGTGCACTGTGGTACTGTTCCATTTCAAATCCATGCACGCATTTCTAAAAGTCGTACGACACAGTTTCGCCATTTCAGACGGATGTTGCACCTTGCACCGTGGATGTTGCACCCTGTAGATATCGATTATTCGAACGGCCATAACTTCTGGCTCGTTTAGAGTTACGGGAGCCATAACCTATCAAAACGAAGGCCTCGATGAGTTCTACGGCCTGGACAGCTTTCAGCCGTCAATGGATAGATTAGTGCCCAAAAAGGACAACCCGATTCTCAGTTGGGTCTCGTAAGTTTTTTACCCTTCGTTTTCTCGACACGTGGATTTTTACGGTAAAACGGGATTACCGTGGCCCGTCTTCGACTTCCCATCGCTGGAGAGTGGTGCACCAAGGTACTTTTCCGTTTCAAATCCATGCACGCATTTCTAAAGGTCGTATGAGACTGTTTCGCCATTTCGGACGGATGTTGCACCTTGCACCGTGGATGTTGCACCCTGTAGATCCCGATTATTCGGACGACCATAACTTCTGGCTCGTTTAGAGTTACGGAAGCCATAACCTGTCAAAACGAAGGCCTCGATGAGTTCTACGGCTTTGACGGCTTTCAGCCGTCAACGGATAGATTAATGCCCAAAAAGGACAACCCGAATCTCAATCGGGTATCGTAAGTTTTTTACCCTTCGTTTTTTCGACACGTGGATTTTTACGGCAAAACGGGATTACGGTGGCTGGTCTTCGACTTACCATCGCCGGAGAGTGGTGCACCATGGTACTGTTCCGTTTCAAATCCATGCACGCATTTCTAAAAGTCGTACGGCACTGTTTCGCCATGTCGGACGGATGTTGCACCTTGCACCGTGGATGTTGCACCCTGTAGATATCGATTATTCGGACGGCCATAACTTCTGGCTCGTTTAGAGTTACGGGAGCCATAACCTGTCATAACGAAGGCCTCGATGAGTTCTACGGTTTGACAGCTTTCAGCCGTCAACGGATAGATTAATGCCCAAAAAGGACAACCCGAATCTCAATCGGGTCTCGTAAGTTTTTTACTCTTCGTTTTTTCGACACGTGGATTTTTACGGTAAAACGGGATTACCGTGGCCCGTCTTCGACTTCCAATCGCTGGAGAGTGATGCACCATGGTACTATTCCGTTTCAAATCCATGCATGCATTTCTAAAATTCGTACGGCACTGTTTCGCCATTTCGGACGGATGTTGCACCTTGCACCGTGGATGTTGCACCCTGTAGATATCGTTTATTCGGACGACCATAACTTCTGGCTCGTTTAGAGTTACGGGGGACATAACCTGTCAAAACGAAGGCCTCGATGAGTTCTACGGCTTTGACAGCTTTCAGCCGTCAACGGATAGATTAATGCCCAAAAAGGACAACCCGAATCTCAATCGGGTCTCGTAAGTATTTTACCCTTCGTTTTTTCGACACGTGGATTTTTACGGTAAAACGGGATTACCGTGGCCCGTCTTCGACTTTCCATCGCTGGAGAGTGGTGCACCATGGTTCTGTTCCCTTTCAAATCCATGCACGCATTTCTAAAAGTCGTACGACACTGTTTCACCATTTCGGACGGATGTTGCACCTTGCACCGTGGATGTTGCACCCTGTAGATATCGATTATTCGGACGGCCATAACTTCTGGCTCGTTTAGAGTAACGAGAGCCATAACCTATCAAAAAGAAGGCCTCGATGAGTTCTACGGCTTTGATAGCTTTCAGCCGTCAATGGATAGATTAATGCCCAAAAAAGACAACCCGAATCTCAATTGGGTGTCGTAAGTTTTTTACCCTTCATTTTTTCGACACGTGGATTTTTACGGTAAAACGGGATTATGGTGCCCCGTTTTCGACTTCCCATCGCTGGAGAGTGGTGCACCATGGTGCTGTTCCGTTTGAAATCCATGAAAGCATTTCTAAAGGTCGTACGGCACTGTTTCGCCATTTCGGACGGATGTTGCACCTGGCACCGTGGATGTTGCACCCTATAGAAATCGATTATTCGGACGGCCACTACTTCTGGCTCGTTAAGAGTTACGGGAGCCATAACCTGTCAAAACGAAGGCCTCGATGAGTTCTACGGCTTTAACAGCTTTCAGCCGTCAACGGATAGATTAATGCTCAAAAAGGACAACCCGAATCTCAATCGGGTCTCGTAAGTTTTTTACCCTTCGTTTTTTCGACACGTGGATTTTTACGGTAAAACGGGATTACCGTGGCGCGTCTTCGACTTTCCATCGCTGGAGAGTGGTGCACTATGGTACTGTTCCGTTTCAAATCCATGTACACATTTCTAAAAGTCGTACGACACTGTTTCGCCATTTCGGACGGATGTTGCACCTTGCACCGTGGATGTTGCACCCTGTAGATATCGATTATTCGGACGGCCATAACTACTGGCTCGTTTAGAGCTACGGAAGCCATAACCTGTCGAAACGAAGGCCTCGATGAGTTCTACGGCTTCGACAGCTTTCAGCCGTCAACGGATTGATTAATGCCCAAAAAGAACAACCCGAATATCAATCGGGTCTCGTAAGTTTTTTACCCTTCATTTTTTCGACACGTGGATTTTTATGTAAAACGGGATTACCGTGGCCCGTCTTCGACTTCCCATCGCTGGAGAGAGGTGCACTATGGTATTGTTCCATTTCAAATCCATGCACGCATTTCTAATAGTCGTACGACACTGTTTCGCCATTTCGGACGGATGTTGCACCTTGCACCGTGGATGTTGCACACTGTAAATATCGATTATTCGGACGACCATAACTTCTGGCTCGTTTAGAGTTACGGAAGCCGTAACCTATCAAAACGAAGGCCTCGATGAGTTCTACGGCTTTGACAGCTTTCAGCCGTCAACGGATAGACTAATGCCCAAAAAGGACAACTCGAATCTCAATCGGGTCTCGTAAGTTTTTTACCCTTCGTTTTTTCGACACGTGGATTTTTACGGCAAAACGGGATTACGGTGGCTGGTCTTCGACTTACCATCGTCGGAGAGTGGTGCACCATGGTACTGTTCCGTTTCAAATCCATGCATGCATTTCTAAAAGTCGTACGGCACTGTTTCGCCATGTCGGACGGATGTTGCACCCTGTAGATATCGATTATTCGGACGGCCATAACTTCTGGCTCGTTAAGAGTTACGGGAGCCATAACCTGTCAAAACGAAGGCCTCGATGAGTTCTACGACTTTAACAGCTTTCAGCCGTCAACGGATAGATTAATGCCCAAAAAGGACAACCCGAATCTCAATCGGGTCTCGTAAGTTTTTTACCCTTCGTTTTTTCGACACCTGGATTTTTACGGTAAAACTGGATTACCGTGGCCCGTCTTCGACTTCCCATCGCTGGAGAGTGGTGCACCATGGTATTGTTCCGTTTCAAATCCATGCATACATTTCTAAAAGTCGTACGAAACTCTTTCGCCATTTCGGACGGATGTTGCACCTTGCACCGTGGATGTTGCACCCTGTAGATATCGATTATTCGGACGGCCATAACTTCTGGCTCGTTTAGAGTTACGGGGGCCATAACCTGTCAAAACGAAGGCCTCGATGAGTTCTACGGCTTTGACAGCTTTCAGCCGTCAACGGATAGATTAATGCCCAAAAAGGACAACCCGAATTTCAATCGGGTCTCGTAAGTTTTTTACCCTTCGTTTTTTCGACACGTGGATCTTTACGGTAAAACGGGATTACCGTGGCCCGTCTTCGACTTCCCATCGCTGGAGAGTGGTGCACCATGGTACTGTTCCGTTTCAAATCCATGCATGCATTTCTAAAAGTAGTACGACACTGTTTCACCATTTCGGACGGATGTTGCACCTTGCATCGTGGATGTTGCATCCTGTAGATATCGATTATTCGGACGGCCATAACTTCCTGCTCGTTTAGAGTTACGGGAGCCATAATCTATCAAAACGAAGGCCTCGATGAGTTCTACGGTTTTGACAGCTTTCAAACGTCAACGGATAGATTAATGCCTAAAAAGGACAACCTGAATCTCAATTGGGTCTCGTAAGTTTTTTACCCTTCGTTTTTTCGACACGTGGATTTTTACGGTAAAACGCGATTACGGTGCCCCGTTTTTGACTTCCCATTGCTGGAGAGTGGTGCACCATGGTACTGTTCCGTTTCAAATCCATGAACCCATTTCTAAAGGTCGTACAACACTATTCCGCCATTTCGGACGGATGTTGCACCTGGCACCGTGGATGTTGCACCTTGTAGACATCGATTATTCGGACAGCCATTACTTCTGGCTCGTTTAGAGTTACGGGAGCCATAACCTATCAAAACGAAGGCCTCGATGAGCTCTACGGGTTTGACAGCTTTCAGCCCTCAATGGATAGATTAATGCCCAAAAAGGACAACCCGAATCTCAATCGGGTCTCGTAAGTTTTTTACCCTTCGTTTTTTCGACACGTGGATTTTTACGGTAAAACGGGATTACCGTGGCCCGTCTTCGACTTCCCATCGCTGGAGAGTGGTGCACCATGGTACTGTTCCGTTTCAAATCCATGCACGCATTTCTAAAGGTCGTACGACACTGTTTCGCCATTTCGGATGGATGTTGCACCTTGCACCGTGGATGTTGCACCCTGTAGATATCGACTATTCGGATGGCCATAACTTTTGGCTCGTTAAGAGTTACGGGAGCCATAACCTGTCAAAACGAAGGCATCGATGAGTACTACGGCTTTGACGGCTTTCAGCCGTCAACGGATAGATTAATGCCCAAAAAGGACAACCCGAATCTCAATCGGGTCTCGTAAGTTTTTTACCCTTCGTTTTTTCGACACGTGGATTTTTACGGCAAAACGGGATTACGGTTGCTGGTCTTCGATTTACCATCGCTGAAGAGTGGTGCACCATGGTACTGTTCCGTTTCAAATCGATGCATGCATTTCTAAAAGTAGTACGACACTGTTTCGCCATTTCGGACGGATGTTGCACCTTGCACCGTCGATGTTGCACCCAGTAGATGTCGATTATTCGGATGGCCATAATTTCTGGCTCGTTTAGAGTTACGGGAGCCATAACCTATCAAAACGAAGGCCTCGATGAGTTCTATGGCTTTGAGAGATTTCAGCCGTCAACGGATAGATTAATGCCCAAAAAGGACAACCCGAATCTCAATCGGGTCTCGTAAGTTTTTTACCCTTCGTTTTTTCGACACGTGGATCTTTACGGTAAAACGGGATTACCGTGGCCTGTCTTCGACTTATCATCGCTGGAGAGTGGTGCACCATGGTACTGTTCCATTTCAAATCCATGCACACATTTCTAAAAGTCATATGAGACTGTTTTGCCATTTCGGACGGATGTTGCACCTTGCACCGTGGATGTTGCACCCTGTAGATATTGATTATTTGGACGACCATAACTTCTGTCTCGTTTAGAGTTACGGGAGCCATAACCTGTCAAAACGAAGACCTCGATGAGTTCTACGGCTTTGACCGCTTTCAGCCGTCAACTGATAGATTAATGCCTAAAAAGGACAACACGAATCTCAATCGGGTCTCGTAAGTTTTTTACGCTTCGTTTTTTCGACACGTGGATTTTTACGGTAAAACGGGATTACGGTGGCTGGTCTTCGATTTACCATCGCAGGAGAGTGGTGCGCCATGGTACTGTTCCGTTTCAAAACCATGCACGCATTTCTAAAAGTCGTACGGCGCTGTTTCGTCATTCCGGACGGATGTTGCACCCTGTAGATATCGATTGTTCGGACGACCATAACTTCTGGCTTGTTTAGAGTTACGGGAGCCATAACCTGTCAAAACGAAGGCCTCGTTGAGTTCTACGGCTTTGACAGCTTTCAGTCGTCAACGGATAGACTAATGCCCAAAAAGGAAGACCCGAATCTCAATCGCGTCTCGCATGTTTTTTACTCTTTGTTTTTTCGACACGTGGATTTTTACGGTAAAACGGGATTACGGTGCCCCATTTTTGACTTCCCATCGCTGGAGAGTGGTGCACCGTGGTACTGTTCCGTTTCAAACCCATGCACACATTTCTAAAGGTCGTACGACACTGTTTTGCCATGTCGGACGGATGTTGCACCTTGCACCGTGTGTTGGGCGTGTTTCCACCCATGAGTTTCCATCCTTCGTCGAACCAAGCCCATAGAGCAAAACAACACCTCCTTGCCGAACCAAACGCCATCCGGTCAAGCTCCTTCTGGTCGCAGGCCCCACCGGACCAACACATATACACTCCCCCACCGAACCACCCATCACCGGTCCAAGCTCCATGCCGAACCAACACCGACTTCATGCCGAACCAACACCTCTAAATCCACTTCCGAATGAACCTCCAAACCAACTAACACCGATCCACATCTCATCACCACCGAACCAACTGCCTTACACCCCTATGCCGAACCAACCTACCACCGGACCACATCCCTACCGAGCCCAAACATCTCTTCCCTACCGTACCAAACCCCAACCTTTTCCAAGCACGGCCGAACCAAAGCTTTGCCGAACCAGAACGCTGCCAGGCCAGAGTGCTTCAGCCCAGGCCCACCAGCAGCTATATACATCCAAGACCCCTGCCCCCAGCCTCACTCTGTAAATAGAGGGGCAGGGGTACAACAATGGCAGACAAGTTTGAGAGCTCAAGCACGTAAGGAACTTTCAAACAACTTTCATTTACTTGTATACAAAGCTTTGTATTTGTAATCTGAAAGAAAAGAGAGAATAACATATAAAGTAGACGTAGGCACGTTCTGGCCGAACCACTATAAATCTGCGTGTCTTTTACAGTTTAGCCCCTGTTTTTTATATATTTGCATAAATCACCCAAACCGCTAAGAACAACATAAAATCAACTAAATCACACGACTTTGAGGTGTTTGTCCATTTTTTGTGCAAACATTTTTGGTGCTTTCACTGAGAACTTCGAACCCGAAGCTTCAAGCTTCCCCCACTCAGCCTTCTTCCTAACAACATCACTTGGTACCTGGACAACATGACTTCCAGGCAGAGAAAGGGAAAGAACATCGCAACTAGCAGCATTCCGGATCCAGTAATCACAGATCAAGAGAATTATCCCATTCCAACAGCAGTACCGAACGAGGATCAGACAAACCCGACAGCCCCTGCCACAGAACAACCGGCAGCAATTACTAGTGCAGATCTAGACAGAGTTGTGGCTGAAGTAACTAACCGCTTCACATCCCAACAAGAAGCTTTGGTGGACCAACTCACGTCACGCTTAAGGGATGCTGAAGAATCCAACCGCGACACTGAATCATGGGGTGAATCCCAATCCGGAGGATCTGGGGGGTGACAAAGGTCTTCCTTCTTCGAAGAAACTATCAACAAAAACAACAATGGTAGGAGCCGAGCCCGAACTCAGCCCGAACTCCGACCCGAGGAAACGCTTGGAACCGAACCCCGCAGGGGAGGTACCAGACAAGGATCAGATGTAGCTGAGCCGGTCATGCTTCCTAGCCAGAGAAACACCAATGAACGGAGCCGAGCTAGAATCCAGCCCGAAGTTGACCCCAAGGAAATGCTTGAAACAGAACCCCACAGGGGAAGATCAAGGCAAGGGCCAACTATAGCTGAACCTAGCATGCATCCGGACAGCCAAAGACAGCCGTTGGGAAACGTTAGGGGTGATAGACTATACCACCCCTACAGGCCATCCAGACAGAATCGATCCCGCAGGGAAGAACCAAGCTCTTTCTTATTTGCCCCATATTCTGATGAAAGGATGGCACGATTGTTCAGAGAATGCGTCCAACGGGGCCAAAGAGATCGTGGGATAGGTGCTAGGGTAACCAGCCCTTTCACCCGCAATATTGAAATTGCCATCACCCCCCGAGAGTGGAAAATGCCGACAATGGAACCATACAAGGGAACCTCTGACCCCGTTGTACACCTGCAAAGATACACACAACATATGCTCATGAGCGGGGCAACGGAAGGAGTATTATGCAAATGCTTTCCACTATTTTTAGCAGATCTAGCTACCTCCTGGTTCTGCCATCTACCCCAAGGATCCATCAGTTCATGGGAAATGTTGAAGGAGAAGTTCATCAGCCAGTTCCGCATTCATGTGGAACAACCCAAGGATTCTTACTCCCTATCTACTGTCAAACAGAAACCCAGAGAGACACTGCAGCAACACCTAACCCGGTTCAATGCCGCAGCGGCAGCAGTTCAAGATGCCGATGAGAAACTTGTCCTGATGGCCCTTTATAGTGGTGTGCATCCAGATACCAAGTTTGCTAGAAGACTAACTAAAGAAAAACCAGCTACCTTGCCCGATTTCTTCCATGAAGCTGGAAAGTACATGAGACTCGAAGAGGTTGCCACTGAAAGGCAGACAGGACCACAGGCTAAGACGGCTCATGGAAACGCCGCCGCCGCAGCGAAGGACATTCGGAGAAACGACTCCAGAGACAATGCACGGGGCAAGAAGGGAGAAAAGCGCTTGTACCGACCAGGACCGAGATTTGACACTTACACTCCCTTGAATGAAACAGTCGAGAACATCTTCCTGGCCACCCAGGACGAACTTACATACAAGCACCCCCCGTATAAGAAAGAGTCAGATCGCGCAATCCAGTCCGGAAAATTCTGCCGTTTCCACGAGTCTCATGGGCACGATACCAATAAATGCCGCCATCTCCGAGACCTAATTGAAGAACACATCAGGAGAAAGAGGCTGGAACGTTATGTAAAGGGCCAGGACAGGACTCCAGCTCCCGCCAAGGAAAACCCAGGGCAGCTCCACCCAGAAACAGGCGGAGGAAACCGCAACACCAGCGGTTCCAGCCAAGAGAAGATAGTGGTTCATGCAATATATGGGGGGCCACACATCGCCGACAAAAGCTGGGCAGAAATAGAAAGATATGGAAACTCGCTCAGAAGCGAGGGAGACTGCGTCAATTCTGTTATGGAAGAACGCCACCCTAAGCGGAAGGAAAATAATGACATCACATTCAGTGGGCGTGACCTAGAAGGAAGGCAATACCCTCATATGGATCCTATGGTCATCTCTGCCTGGTTCGGCCCAACTGAAGTTTTTCGAATCCTAGTAGACACTGGAAGCTCAGTGAATATTCTGTTCAA
Source organism: Allium cepa (assembly GCA_030765085.1). NCBI lineage: Eukaryota > Viridiplantae > Streptophyta > Magnoliopsida > Asparagales > Amaryllidaceae > Allium > Allium cepa. The sequence continues at coordinate 911,412,227 of CM060938.1, forward strand.
GCATGCTTTCGACAAAATGAAGCTGTCAATGAAGGACGTGTCTCCCTGCAACAAAGCGCTACACGGTTTCACTGGAGAAGCAAAGATGCCCCTCGGACAATTGGATCTCTTTGTTGAATTGGGAAGTCATCTCCGCTCCGCCGTTCGGAAACAAACATTTGTGCTAATAGACAACCACTTGGCCTACAATGCCTTTTTAGGAAGACCAGCCTTGTCTGACTTCCAAATTGTCCTTGCCCCATGGTGCCTGAAGATGAAGTTCCCAACGAATAATGGAGTGGGAGAAGCAGAAGGGGATCAAGACGCCGCTCGGGACTGCTATGTAACCGAACTTCGCAATAATCGCAGGAGAGATAAAGGAAAAAATGCTGAGACTATTCTCTGCATGAAAAGCTTGGAAGCATAGAAACTAAAGAAATCCCCTCCTCTTCGGTATACCAGTGATCCTTTCAATGAATTAGACCCCATGGACAAAGAGGAGGAGGCCACCGCCGAGACTGCAGAGGCTATGGAATTTGTATCTGTAGACAAACGCGACCCAAGTAAACTGCTGAGAGTCGGATCTCAATTAAAAAGAGAATTAAAGAATCAACTCATTGATTTTCTTCGCCACAACATGGATGTATTTGCATGGACGCACGCTGATATGACTGGAATCTCCCTGGACATAGCATGGCACACACTAAACATCGATCCTACCAAGGTACCGGTAAAGCAAAAGAAGAGAAGTATGGGGGCAGAACGATCAGCAGCCCTCGAGGAAGAAGTAAAGAACTTACTTGCCAACAACTTCATACGTGAAGCCATCTACCCCGAGAGGATCGCCAATCCGGTACTAGTAAAGAAGGCTAACGGGAAGTGGCGGACATGCATTGACTTCTCTAACTTAAACGACGCTTGCTCGAAAGATTGTTTCCCACTCCCCCGAATCGAGCACAGCCGGGCACGAGCTCTTATCTTTTATGGATGCGTACTCAGGATACAACCAAATTCCTATGCATGCCCCCGATCAAGACCACACTAGTTTCATCACTGACCGGGGATTGTACTATTACAAGGTAATGCCTTTTGGACTCAAAAACGCCGGAGCTACTTATCAGCACCTCGTCAACAAGATGTTTGCAGAATTGATAGGACGAACCATGGAAGTTTATGTGGACGACATGCTAGTGAAGTCAAGAAAAGCCAACGATCATGTAAGCCACTTGGGTGAGATGCTTCAAGTACTTCGCCAATATGAAATGAGGCTGAATCCTCTCTAGTGCTCCTTCGGAGTATCGTCGGGAAAGTTCTTGGGATTCATTGTTCATGCCAGGGGGATTGAAGCAAACACCGAACAAGTCCGAGCTTTACAAGATATCAAGACACCATCTACTCGAAGGGAGATGCAAAGCCTAAACGGGAAAGTGGCCGCCCTGAGTAGGTTCATCTCTAAAGCAACTGACAAATGCATCCCTTTCTTCGAAGCTCTAAAGAAAGACAAAGGAAAGTTCGAATGGACTGACGAATGCTCGACAGCCTTCCTTAACTTAATCGGACACCCCCAGAGACCACCGGTACTTTCAACTCCAAATGAAGGCGAGGAACTATACCTATACCTTGCTGTATCATCCCACGCTTTGAGCGCCGCTTTGGTGAGAGAAGACAACCGCGCGCAGCGACCTGTATACTTTGTAAGCAAGAGATTCACCGGGGCAGAAGTCAGATACCCTAAACTTGAAAAGCTAGCATACTGTTTGCTCATCACGTCGTGGAAACTGCGACACTATTTCCAGTCTCATTCCATCAGAGTTTTAAACGATCAACCTCTAAGGCAAGTGCTCCATCGCCCCGAAACTTCTGGGCGATTACTTAAGTGGTGCATCGAACTAAGTCAATATGATATCACTTACCATCCTAGCACCGCTATCAAGGTGCAAGCCATAGCTGATTTCATTGCCGAATTCACTACTAGCGAAGGTAAGGACCAATCTGAAATAGGAGAAGATATCAAGTGGAATCTCGTCGTAGATGGAGCGTAGAACGAACAAGGCTCAAGGGCAGGTGTTGTGATAATCACCCCTAGGGGAAAGAAGCTGCACTACGCCCTAGGATTGGAATTCGCTGCCACCAACAATGACGCAGAATACGAAGCAGTGATGGCCGGATTAGAACTTGCACTGGAAATTTGAGTCAGTTCTTTATGTCTCCACAGTGATTCTCAACTTATTGTAAATCAAATACTGGGAGAATTCCAGACTCGAGGAGAACGACTCGCAGCGTATCTAAAGAAGACCAAGCTACTGCTTAATCAATTAGATCACTATTTAATCAAACATATTCCCTGAGAAGAGAATCAAGAGGCCGACGAACTATAAAAACAAGCTAGCATGAAGAACAACACTATTTTCGGACATTAACCATCTCAAAACACCTGGCACCAAGTTTCGAGAAAGTGAATCTGATAGCTGCAATTGAAGAAGAAACTTGGATGGCTCCTATCCGAAAATATTTACAAGATGGCACACTGCCCGACAGGCGTAACGAAATCAAGAAAATCTTAAGGAAAGCTTCCCGCTATACATTACAAGAAGGCATCCTCTACCGGCGTGGCTTCTCTAATCCCTTATTAAGGTGTATCGCTGGAAGGGAAGCCAGGGAAGTCTTATCCAACATCTATCAAGAAAGCTGCGGAGATCACACTGGAGGGCAGACTCTGGTAAAGAAGATACTCCGATATGGATATTATTGGCCCACTTTAAACAAAGATGCCTTGGACTTCGTCAAGAAATGCGACAGATGTCAGAAATTTGCCAAGATTCCTCGACTACCCACAAATGAGATTACCCAATTGACTAGCCCTTGGCCCTCTGCAGTATGGGGAATTGACTTGATTGGTGAACTGCCAATGGGCCAAGGTGGAGCTAAATATGCTATAGTAGCAGTCGACTATTTCTCCAAATGGGTGGAAGCAGAACCTCTGAATAAAATATCTTCGACAAAAGTCATTAACTTCTTGATCAAAAATGTTCTGTGCAGGTACGGAGTACCACTCAAAATCATATCAGACAATGGACTTCAGTTTGACAGCAAGGAATTCACCAACTTGTGCCAAGATCACGGGATTCACAAACGCTCCTCATCCGTGGCTTATCCCCAGGCAAACGACCAAGTCGAAGCTGTCAACAAAATTCTCAAAACACTGATCAAGAAGAAACTTGAAAAGTCAAAGGGCGCTTGGGTGGATCAACTTCCTACCGCACATCTTTCAGAGCATCAACAGGGCATACTCCTTTCTCTTTGGCATACAGATCGGAGGCAATGCTCCCAGTTGAGACTATTGTGTCTTCCCACCGTAGGATCCACTACAACCCAGAAGAAAACGAAGAACTCCTCCTCATGTCTTTGAATCTGATTGAGGAAAGAAGAAATGATGCAGCACTCAAAGTAGCAGCTCACAAGCAAAAAGTGGCAGCACTATACAACTCCAAAGTCAAGCATCGCAGCTTACAAGAAGGAGATCTTGTCCTCAAGCGAATCTTTCCACGCCCCGGGGCACTGGACCCCATCTGGGACGGACCATATGTAATTCATAAAGATCTCCACAACGGAGATTATATTTTGTCAACAGTGGATGGAGAGGTGTTCCAGAGGGCATGGAACATCCGACACCTCCGTCGATACTTTTCTTAACTTGTACTGCCCATATGAAGTGAATTAACAAAGAGAATCAGTGGACGTAGGCATTTTCGTGCCGAACCACTTTAAAAAACTTGGCTCTTGTTTACTTGTTCCTTCGTATCTGTTAAGCTTTATCCTTTGATGTTGAACAAAATCCTTTGCAGATGACATTTCAATTCAGAGCTTCACAACACAACTCCACCTGGACAAAATCTAACAGGTACGCTACGATCCTATGCCCTCGCCAATGAGACACTTTGCTCCGGTATCCCTCTACCGCGAGTTAACTCATTGTTTGCCTCGGCCCTTAAAGCCGACCGTAATAAGCCAGTATAAGCCACCGAGAAGGCCGATTATGCCATGGCAGCTCATTACAGCGATTCGGCTCGCCGGCAACTGTGAACCGACCATAAGCCCCAACATAAGGTGTGGCCAACCAGGGGCAGTTCACAGTTGACGATCGGCCCCCACGCTAGCCGGCCACAGTAAATCGAATAATACCCGCGTTACGGGCCATAATGGCCCGGGTAGTTACTGTGCGCGATCGGCTCCGATGTGTCTTAAGTGCGGCTGTGGTAAAAAAGAAAACTCCCCGCAGAGGCGTAAGATGGGTGACAAATGTCTCCAAGACCCACAGCCAGGGAAAGTGACTACAAAACCCTTTTGCCACGAACTTAAGCACATCGACGGCCTTCCGTGACTGGAAGTTTTACTTTTCCTATATTTCCATTTCATTTAAAACTTTTCTCCTATTCTCCGTAACGGTGCTTGAAAGTACAGGACATGAAATAGGGAACGCTCGCTAATGGAAACAGAAACTTACAATCGGATGACGAGACACTCAACATCATTCTGTGCTTAGTCTTACAGGGCCCACTAAGTTGCCGTCCACAGCCGAAACATGAAGGGCGGTACCTTCTACTTTTATACATTAATGCATAGCTGCAGTTCATATTCACACATCACATTTACGTTGCAAAATGAGAAAATTATACTTTAAGCAAAAAACTAGGCATCAGGCACAGTCAAGCCACTAGTAACATGCATAGTTACATCGCTTACACAGCACAACAAAATAGCGATAACATTCCAACATAAAGGAATCAGCTTATGTTATGAAATTACATAAAGTCATTCATCATAAACAATATTATTACAGTCACATCAATGTTTTGGACTAACATAAACAGCGATAAAAGAAAATCAAAAGGTGACCGAATCCGGACAAGGAACCAGCTGCGTCCGCACCTCACCCTCATCCTACCAGCTCTCCAAGCCTACTTAGCCGTCGGGTCGGAACTCCCAGCATGCTTATCAGATGTCCCACCTGTCCAATTCAGAAGAGGAATCCATTAAACCAACAACGGACGATCAAGTCATGAAAAACTAAAATAGGGAGAACTCACCAGCACCCGCTTCTTGATCCTCATCCCCCAACTTCACACCGGCTTCCTCCGCAGCAAGTAGCCGCATCCCCTCCTTCACCGCTACCTTCTCCTCCTTTGAGAACTGGGCGGTTACCATGTCCATCCTGAATGCCGCTCCACCTTCCTTATCCGCATCGGCCTTGGCCTCCTCCAAAGCCCGGAGATATATCCTAGCCATGATCCGGGGATAGTCATCCATCCAGGATAGATTACCCTGCTTCCAGGTACGGAAGTACATATCCTGCAACATCTCATCCATCATCCCCTCATTCTCCTCAAGCTCCCTCACCCGGGCCTCGTAGGACGACAACTTGGCGACGGCAACATCCCTCTCCGATCGATATCTCAAGCGGTCAGCCTGGAGAGACCTCATCATTTCCTCCATCTCTTCCTTTAGCCTGGCCTGAGCAAGCTCTGCGGCCTCAAGCCTCCCAGATAACTCCTCTACTTGCTCGAGATCCGCCCTCCGAACCTCGTCCACCGTAGCAATGGCTATGTCAATCCGCTCCTTGCAGGCGGCCTCCACCTTTCGCAACTCAGCCTTGCTAGCCTCCTCCATGATTTTCTTTAGTCGTCGGGTGGCCGCCTCATGCTGGGATATCTGGATAGCCTGATCGGCAAGCTGCTTGGCCTGATTAGAAACCTGTAGCCGCAATCGGATGTTAGCGCTTCCGATTTCCTCCCCAGCCCTGGCCAGTCAAGCATGATGCTCCATTAACCTCTTGGTTTCCTCAGCTACCCGATCGATACTTGCCTTGGCCTCATTCCCCATGGTCACAATCCGAGTAGTAAGAAAATCGAGGTCTAACGACTTAGCCTCATCAAGCACCCTTACCATGGGATTGTGGGGAAGAAGATGCTCACCCGTGACCTCGTCAAAAGAGATATCCTGAAAACTCGGGTCCAGATCCGGGTGGCCGGCAAAGGGGTAGTGATCCAAACCAGGACGGTCTATCAGAGTGATGGTTGGATTTCCGGACGGATGCAGGAAAGGCATAAACTCAGTATCCTCTTCAGTAATATCATGGATGGGCTGGACTGGAGGCTGGGGGCCAGGAGAAGGTTCAAACGAAGATCGACCCCTCTTCCTCTTTTGCATATCTTCCTCAATGGCTCCAAGAAGAGGGCGATATCAAATTACATCCCCAGAACGGCTAGTTGGCGGCTTTGGTTTGGCAGAAGCTTTGAGTAGCTTACATTGTTCGAGGCGGTGCCGAATATCTGATGACTTGGTCGCCTTACCTGCTCCTGGAATAAAAGCCTAGTGTTACGAACATACAATGGTCCATAATTCGAGAAATATGTTAAGTTAAAAAGAGTGAGAAGACACATCAATTATACAAACCCTGTGGAGGAGTAGGATACTGCAATAAGTCCTGAATCTCATTCTAGGACGGAAGCGAACCATAAAATATTCCTAAGTCCCTATCGTAAATGGAGTCTGCAGAAGTCAAAAGTTCACCTTGAATCACTGGAGTTGCCGTAGCTGAAGAACTCTTAGAGAATGAATCGGCGCCAGCCCCAGCCTTATCAACCTCCTTTGCCTTCTCAACCAAACCGATCCTTCCTCCGACTCCCCAAAAGCCTGACGGAAAGCATCATCCGTCCACTCATGAATCTCTCCCGCTTGCGCAGAGGTTAAGGCATCGACGCCACCACCACTCTGTCCATCTCCTCCTTCACCCTCACCTCTATCTTCCTCCACATCTTCCTCTCCCGGGGCAATTGGGCAAGTGCTAGGAGAGGGACCATCAGACTTCTTAAGCTTCTTACCACCGATAACGGTAGGCTTTGTAAAAGGTTCCCTCTTGCCACTCTTCACCGTGGCCCCTTCCTTGGCTTTGGCAGCCTTCTCCTCAGCTGTATCTCTCTGCTTAACCACGGACTGGTGTAGGAGGATCAAGTTGTGCTCCAGGAGAGTAGCGTTCCTGATCAAGTAAGAAGCCGACCGATCCCGTCCCGGAATGGCTCTTATTTCCACAGCCATCTGAACCAAGGAATCATTCTCCACGACCGCAAAGCCACCTGTCGCTAGCAAGAAATGAAAGCATATAAGAAGAAGCGTTGCAGCCGAAACAAGGAAACTATAAATGATGTTCAACTCACAGCCAGAGGTGAAAAGGCGGAAGGAAACGGAGTCATCCCTGATGAAAAACCATTCTTTCTTAAACATACTAAGCTTCGAATATAGGTCCAGGACTGGTTTGAAAGGAACAGCCGCTTCCAAGCTAACGTACGGAGATCCCTTCTTGTAACCCCTCAAGTTATATAGATACCGGATCTCTCGGTTGGAAGGGGGCGCCCGTACCTTCTCTGGAAAATAATGTATAAGCACACCAAGATGGCGTAGGAATTGGGCTGAAGCTGTAAAGGAGCCACCTTCAGATAAGTAATGAAGCTGACAATCCAGGTATTAATGGGAGGAATGGCCCCACACATGCAGTGGTACCTACTATATGCAAAATATCCTTCAGGGGGATTGTACGGCATCACCCCGTCCCCCGGCAACCGCATAAGCGCTCTATCTATCCCGAAGGAACGAGATATAACATCAAGTTGCTCCTCCTTTAGGGAGCTAGGAAAGCAATCGGGAGGGGAGACCAGAAGTTCCTGGGGACCATACCCATCCACTAACGTCCTCGGGGCAGGTCCATGTTGCGCCGGTCTTGGCTGGGCTGGGGGCACGGAGTAGGACTCTCCTTCGCCCTTAGACTTCCGTTTATCTGATCGGGTTTCCACTTTGTGAGACATTTATCTACAAACACAAAAGCAAAAGCACGTTATTAAAACAAGAAGTATGGAAATATAAGCAAGCAAGTGCATAAAGCGAGCAGGTGAATATAGGTCTAGTGTTCCACTCAAGATTCAAATTTGAAAGCTCAATCGGTGTAGCCCATTCGGCATTAAGTCCATCCGGTATTAAAGGTTTAAAATTTCGTTCGGCATTCTCAACACAAAGTTCATTCGGCGCTAGAGACTTAAGCTCATTCGGTGGCAAAAAGTATACCTGATTAGGCACAAGGTCGATTCGGCACTCAATCAATTCGGTTTCTCTCTGAATCGGTAAGGAATAACTAAGGGGGTGTAACCCCTATATATAGACGAGCGCAGAAGCACCGGACCAACTGGTTCGGCACACCGGACCAACAGGTTCGGCACATCAAACCGAATGAAGCTATACCAGGTATCCAACTTAAAGCAAAGTGCGACACATGCAAGCACGTGCACCACTTTGGGGGGCAAATGTTGGGCGTGTTTCCACCCATGAGTTTCCATCCTTCGTCGAACCAAGCCCATCGAGCAAAACAACACCTCCTTGCCGAACCAAAGGCCATCCTGTCAAGCACCATCCGGTCGCAGGCCTCACCGGACCAACACATATACACTCCCCCACCGAACCACCCATCACCGGTCCAAGCTCCATGCCGAACCAACACCTCTAATCCACTACCGAATGAACCTCCAAACCAACTAACACCGATCCACATCTCATCACCACCGAACCAACTGCCTTACACCCCTATTCCGAACCAACCTACCACCGGACCACATCCCTACCGAGCCCAAACATCTCTTCCCTACCGGACCAAACCCCAACCTTTTCCAAGCACGGACGAACCAAAGCTTCGCCGAACCAGAACGCTGCCAGGCCAGATTGCTTCAGCCCAGGCCCACCAGCAGCTATATACATCCAAGACCCCTGCCCCCAGCCTCACTCTATAAATAGAGGGGCAGGGGTACAACAATGGCAGACAAGTTTGAGAGCTCAAGCACGGAAGGAACTTTCAAACAACTTTCATATACTTGTATACAAAGCTTTGTACTTGTAATCTGAACGAAAAGAGAGAATAACATATAAAGTGGACGTAGGCACGTTCTGGCCGAACCACTATAAATCTGCGTGTCTTTTATAGTTTAGCCCCTGTTTTCTATATATTTGCATAAATCACCCAAACCGCTAAGAACAACATAAAATCAACTAAATCATACGACTTTGAGGTGTTTGTCCATTTTTTGTGCAAACACCGTGGATGTTGCACCCTTTAGATATCGATTATTCGGACGACCATAACTTCTGGCTCATTAAGAGTTACGGAAGCCATAACCTGTCAAAACGAAGGCCTCGATGAGTTCTACGGCTTTGACTGCTTTCAGTCGTCAACGGATAGATTAATGCCCAAAAAGGACAACCCGAATCTCGATCGGGTCTCGTAAGTTTTTAACCCTTCGTTTTTTTCGATACGTGGATTTTTACGGTAAAACGAGATTACCGTGGTCCGTCTTCGACTTCCCATAGCTGAAGAGTGATGCACCATGGTACTGTTCCATTTCAAATCCATGCACGCATTTCTAAAGGTCGTACGGCACTGTTTCCCCATTTCGGACGGATGTTGCACCCTATAGATATCGATTATTCGGACGACCATAATTTCTGGCTCGTTTAGAGTTACGGGAGCCATAACCTGTCAAAACGAAGGCCTCGATGAGTTCTACGGCTTTGACAGCTTTCAACCGTCAACGAATAGATTAATGCCCAAAATGGACAACCCGAATCTCAATCGGGTCTCGTAAGTTTTTTACCCTTCGTTTTTTCGACACGTGGATTTTTACGGTAAAACGGGATTACCGTGGCCCGTCTTCGACTTCCCGTCGCTAGAGAGTGGTGCACCATGGTACTGTTCCGTTTCAAATCCATGCACGCATTTCTAAAAATCATACGGCACTGTTTCGCCATTTCGAACGGGTGTTGCACCTTGCACCGTAGATGTTGCACCCTGTAGATATCGATTATTCGGACGGCCATAACTTCTGGCTCGTTTAGAGTTACGGGAGCCATAACCTGTCAAAACGAAGACCTCGATGAGTTCTACGGCTTTGACAGCTTTCAGTCGTCAACGGATAGATTATTTCCCAAAAAGGACAATCCGAATCTCAATCGGATCTCGTAAGTTTTTTAACCTTCGTTTTTTAGACACGTGGATTTTTACGGTAAAACCGAATTACGGTGGCTGGTCTTCGATTTACCATCGCTAGAGAGTGGTGCACCATGGTACTGTTCCGTTTCAAATCCATGCACGCATTTCTAAAGGTCGTACGGCAAGGTTTCACCATTTCGGACGGATGTTGCACCTTGCACCGTGGATGTTGCACCCTGTAGATATCGATTATTCGGACGGCCATAACTTCTGGCTCGTTTAGAGTTACGGGAGGCATAACCTATCAAAACGAAGGCCTCGTTGAGTTCTACGGTGTTGATAGCTTTTAGCCGTCAACGGATAGATTAATGCCCAAAAAGGACAACCCGAATCTCAATCGAGTCTCGTAAGTTTTTTACCCTTCGTTTTTTTGACACGTGGATTTTTACGGTAAAACGGGATTACAGTGGCCCGTCTTCGACTTCCCATCGCTGAAGAGTGGTGCACCATGGTACTGTTCCGTTTCAAATTCATGCACGCATTTCTAAAAGTCGTACGGCACTGTTTCGCCATATTGGACGGATGTTGCACCTTGCACCGTGGATGTTGCACACTGTAGATATCGATTATTCGGACGGCCATAACTTCTGGCTCGTTTAGAGTTATGGGAGCCATAACCTGTCAAAACGAAGGCCTCGATGAGTTCTACGGCTTTGACAGCTTTCAACCATCAATGGATAGACTAATGCCCAAAAAGGACAACCCGAATCTCAATCGGGTTTCGTAAGTTTTTCACCCTTCGGTTTTTCGACACGTGGATTTTTACGGCAAAACGGGATTACGGTGGCTGGTCTTTGATTTACCATCGCTGGAGAGTGGTGCACCATGATATTGTTCCGTTTCAAATCCATGCACGCATTTCTAAAAGTCGTACGACACTGTTTCGCCATGTCGGATGGATGTTGCACCTTGCACCGTGGATGTTACACCCTGTAGATATCGATTATTTGGACGGCCATAACTTATGGCTCGTTAAGAGTTACGGGAGCCATAACCTGTCAAAACGAAGGCCTCGATGAGTTATACGGCTTTGGCAGCTTTAAGCCATCAACAGATAGATTAATGCCCAAAAAGGACAACACGAATCTCAATCAGGTCTCGTAAGTTTTTTACCCTTCGTTTTTTCGACACGTGGATTTTTACGGTGAAACGGGATTACCGTGGCCCGTCTTCGACTTGCCATCGCTGAACAGTGGTGCACCACAGTACTGTTCCGTTTCAAATCCATGCACTCATTTCTAAAAGCCGTACGGCACTGTTTCGCCATTTCGGACGGATGTTGCACCTTGCACCGTGGATGTTGCACCCTGTAGATATCGATTATTCGAACGGTCATAACTTCTGGCTCGTTTAGAGTTACGGGAGCCATAACCTGTCAAAATGAAGGCCTCGATGAGTTCTATGGTTTTGACAGCTTTTAGCCGCCAACGGATAGATTAATGCCCAAAAAGGACAACCCGAATCTCAATCGGGTCTCGTAAGTTTTTTACCCTTCGTTTTTTCGACACATGGATTTTTACGGTAAAACGGGATTACCGTGACCCGTCTTCGACTTCCCATCGCTGAAGAGTGGTGCACCACGGTACTGTTCCGTTTCAAATCCATGCACGCATTTCTAAAAGTCGTACGACACTGTTTCGCCATTTCGGACGGATGTTGCACCTTGCACCGTGGATTTTGCACCCTGTAGATATCGATTATTCGGACGGCCATAACTTCTGGCTCGTTTAGAGTTATGGGAGCCATAACCTGTCAAAACGAAGGCCTCGATGAGTTCTACGGCTTTCAACCGTCAACGGATAGACTAATGCCTAAAAAGGACAACCCGAATCTCAATCGGGTCTCGTAAGTCTTTTACCCTTCGTTTTTTCGACACGTGGATTTTTACGGCAAAACGGGATTACGGTGGCCGGTCTTCGATTTACCATCACTGGAGAGTGGTGCACCATGATACTATTCCGTTTCAAATCCATGCACGCATTTCTAAAAGTCGTACGGCACTGTTTCGCCATGTCGGACGGATGTTGCACCTTGCACCGTGGATGTTGCACCCTGTAGATATCGAATATTCGGACGGCCATAAATTCTTGCTCGTTAAGAGTTACGGGAGCCATAACCTGTCAAAACGAAGGCCTCGATGAGTTCTACGGCTTTGATAGCTTTTAGCTGTCAATGGATAGATTAATGCCCAAAAAGGACAACCCGAACCTCAATCGGGTCCCGTAAGTTTTTTACCCTTCATTTTTTCGACACGTGGATTTTTACGGTGAAACGGGATTACCGTGGCCCGTCTTCGACTTGCCATCGCTGAAGAGTGGTGCACCACGGTACTGTTCCATTTCAAATTCATGCATGCATTTCTAAAAGTCGTACGGCACTGTTTCGCCATTTCGGACGGATGTTGCACCTTGCACCGTGGATGTTGAACCCTGTAGATATCGATTATTCGGACGGCCATAACTTCTGGCTCGTTTAGAGTTACGGGAGCCATAACCTGTCAAAACGAATGCCTCGATGAGTTCTACGGTTTTGACAGCTTTTAGCCGCCAACGGATAGATTAATGCCCAAAAAGGACAACCCGAATCTCAATCGGGTCTCGTAAGTTTTTTACCCTTCGTTTTTTCGACACATGGATTTTTACGGTAAAACGGGATTACCGTGACCCGTCTTCGACTTCCCATCGCTGGAGAGTGGTGCACCATGGTACTGTTCCGTTTCAAATCCATGCACGCATTTCTAAAAGTCGTACGACACAGTTTCGCCATTTCGGACGGATGTTGCACCTTGCACCGTGGATGTTGCACCCTGTAGATATCGATTATTCGGACGGCCATAACTTCTGGCTCATTTAGAGTTACGGGAGCCATAACCTATCAAAACGAAGGCCTCGATGAGTTCTACGGCATTAACAACTTTCAGCCGGTAACGGATAGACTGATGCCCAAAAAGGACAACCCGAATCTCAATCGGGTCTCGTAAGTTTTTTACACTTCGTTTTTTCGACACGTGGATTTTTACGGCAAAACGAGATTACGGTTCCCCGTTTTCGACTTCCCGTCGCTGGAGAGTGGTGCACCATGGTGCTGTTCCGTTTCAAATCCATGCACGCATTTCTAAAGGTCGTACGGCACTGTTTCGCCATTTCGGACAGATGTTGCACCTTGCACCGTGGATGTTGCACCCTGTAGATATCGATTATTCGGACGGCCATAACTACTGGCTCATTTAGAGTTACAGGAGCCATAACCTGTCAAAACGAAGGCCTCGATGAGTTCTACGGCTTTGACAGCTTTTAGCCGTCAACGGATAGATTAATGCCCAAAAAGAACAACCCGAATCTTGATCGGGTCTCGTAAGTTTTTTACCCTTCGTTTTTTCGACACGTGGATTTTTACGGCAAAACGGGATTACCGTGGCCTGTCTTCGACTTTCCATCGCTGAAGAGTGATGCACCATAGTACTGTTACGTTTCCAATCCATGCACGCATTTCTAAAGGTCGTACGGCACTGTTTCTCCATTTCGCGCGGATGTTGCACCTTGCACCATGGATGTTGCACCCTGTAGATATCGATTATTCGGACGGCCATAACTTCTGGCTCGTTTAGAGTTACGGGAGGCATAACCTGTCAAAACGAAGGCCTCGATGAGTTCTACGGCTTTGACAGCTTTCAGCCATCAACGGATAGATTAATGCCCAAAAAGGACAACCCGAATCTCAATCGGGTCTAGTAAGTTTTTTACCCTTCGTTTTTTCGACACGTGGATTTTTACGGTAAAACGGGATTACCGTGGCCCGTCTTCGACTTCCCATTGCTGGAGAGTGGTGCACCATGGTACTGTTCTGTTCCAAATCCATGCATGCATTTCTAAAGGTCGTACGACACTGTTTCGCCATTTCGGACGGATGTTGCACCTTGCACCGTGGATGTTGCACCCTGTAGATATCGATCATTCGGACGGCCGTAACTTCTGGCTTGTTTAGAGTTACGGGAGCCATAACCTGTCAAAACGAAGGCCTCGATGAGTTCTACGGTTTTGACAGCTTTCAGCTATCAATGGATAGATTAATAGCCAAAAAGGACAACCCGAATCTCAATCGGGTCTCGTAAGATTTTTACCCTTCGTTTTTTCGACACGTGGATTTTTACGGTAAAACGGGATTACCGTGGCCCGTGTTCGACTTCCCATTGCTGAAGAGCGGTGCACCATGGTACTGTTCCATTTCTAATCCATGCACGCATTTATAAAAGTCGTACGGCACTGTTTTGCCATTTCGTACTGATGTTGCACCTTGCACCGTGGATGTTGCACCCTGTAGATATCGATTATTCGGACGACCATAACTTCTGGCTCGTTTAGAGTTACGGGAGCCATAACCTGTCAAAACGAAGGCCTCGATGAGTTCTACGGCTTTGGCAGCTTTCAGCCATCAACGGATAGACTAATGCCCAAAAAGTACAACCCGAATCTCAATCGGGTCTCGTAAGTTTTTTACCCTTCGTTTTTTCGACACGTGGATTTTTACGGTAAAACGGGATTACGGTGGAAGTTCTTCGATTTATCATCGCTGGAGAGTGGTGCACCATGGTACTGTTCCGTTTCAAATCCATGCACGCATTTCTAAAAGTCGTACGGCACTGTTTCGCCATATCGGACGGATGTTGCACCTTGCACCGTGGATGTTGCACCCTGTAGATATCGATTATTTGGACGGCCATAACTTCTGGCTCGTTAAGAGTTACAGGAGCCATAACCTGTCAAAACGAAGGCCTCGATGAGTTCTACGGCTTTGACTGCTTTCAGCCGTCAACGGATAGATTAATGCCCAAAAAGGACAACCCGAATCTCAATCGAGTCTCGTAAGTTTTTTACCCTTCGTTTTTTCGACACGTGGATTTTTACGGTAAAACGGGATTACCGTGGCCCGTCTTCGACTTCCCGTCGCTGAAGAGTGGTGCACCATGGTACTGTTCCGTTTCAAATCCATACACGCATTTCTAAAAGTCGTACGACACTGTTTCGCCATTTCAGACGAATGTTGCACCTTGCACCGTGGATGTTGCACCCTGTAGATATCGATTATTCGGACGGCCATAACTTCTGGCTCGTTTAGAGTTACGGGAGCCATAGCCTATCAAAACGAAGGCCTCGATGAGTTCTACGGCTTTGACAGCTGTTATCCCGCTTTTTGGCAAAGCCGTGATACCAAAAGATTGGTCGAAAACAAAAGACAGTTCGTCTCAGAGATTGGTTATACTTCACTTTGCTATGGATATCGATGAATTTTGTCCGAGTCCGAAACGGGCCACAATTGATAGGGCATGACAAGAAAGGTCGTAGGGGTCGTCGTTTCAAATTTCAAGTCAATCCGAGTTCGTATGTTCAAGATATGATGGATTCAATTTGAGAAAGGTAGTCGTTGTCTGGTTCGAACCCATCAGGTTGGAGTGCTTCGAAACCATCACCTTCGAACCCAGCTAATGCCCTTGTTTCGAACCCATCTAGTTCGAACCCATCCGGTTCGAACCCATCCCGAAGCCTTCCTTCGTACCCACCGAGTAGAAGTCCTTCGAATCCATGATGTCACCCAGCTTCGCATCCATCCAACTAAAACCCCTTCGTATCCTTGCTTCGAATCCATGCAAGCCCTTACTTCGAATCCATCCTCACCAGTATGTTCGAGTCCATAAAAAACCCTCTAGCTTTGAGTCCATGTCACTTCGAACCGACCCTGTTCGAATCGATCGAGTTCGAACCCATAGGGACTCCTTGATTCGAATCGGTCGGTTCGAAGCCAGGGATACTCCATTATTCGAATCCACCGAGTCAGCTGGTTTGAATAACGTGTCACTCCATCGATACGAAGTTGCCATAATTCACGGAGTCGAAGTGGTCCACTCGGAGATAAATCCAGATCGATTCGAGAAACGCGCGCTGCCTCAACGCAAAGTCATGTGAGCCGGTCGATTCGAAGTACGTGGTTTCGAAGTGATCGTTTCGAACTCCACAGCCAACCGAAGAACACCATTTCGAACCGATCATATCTCCTCAACCACACATCCAAATGCAACCAAATTTACATAGTAGCTTCCATACAAGGTAAAGATTGTTCCTACCAAGTTTCAGCTCGATTGGACCATTCTTTGATGGGTTCGAAATGACTTCGAACCGATGTCAGATCGAGACGAAACTTGGTGGGGTCGGTCGCGTGGGCCCACTCACGTGCCGGAAGAGGTCTCCCGAAGTTTCAGCAAGATCTGGGCCTCCAACGCCTATAAATAGCACCCTGAAGCCTTCAGAAAAGGGGATCTTCCGGGAACTTCTGCCATTGAACACCAAGACTCTGCCGGATTTAATTCTATTCATCAGAATCACTGTTGTATTCAGATTTCAAAGCTATTATCAATTGTAATCCGTTGTAATCGATCTAATCAAGCAAAGCAATAAAGAGAAAACCTTCAAAGTGGACGTAGGCACGAACGTCGAACCACTATAAATCCTGTGTTTGTGATTGTTGTTTGTGAATTATTGTGATTTGTTGCTTAGAGCTGAATTTTATATTGATTGTTGCTGAGTTCTGTGTCGATTATTATCGATTTGAGTACGTAAACGGGTGCTTTCGTGATATTGGGTGTTTGTGACCAATTTTGGCGCAAACATTTTGGTGCTTTCACTGAGAATTGAACTCAGGAGTTCTACCAATTGATAGCAGATTCAGAGAGAGTTTGAAAGTCCAGGTTTGAGAAATTATGACGAGACAATCGAGTAGAAGGCCAAGGCCAGAGAGAAGCGAACATCAAGGAAGTCAAGAGGCTTCCTCAGGAGCGAATCAACCATCGATCTTCATCACTAGGGACGAGATGGAGACTATGATGAAGAGGCAAGAGGAATTGATCCAGAGTTTATTCCAACGGATAGGACAGCTTGGAGCACAGAATAGGGAACCAATGGAGTCCAGAACGGAGCAGGACCATCCGGCGTAGCACCCGGATTAGGGGGCACGCCCATGGAGAACGTTGATCCAGTTTCGGAGAGAGAAAGAGGAGCATCTGCGCAACCCGGTAGTAGTAGAGGAGTGAACGCTCAGTCAAGGTGGCAAATCCCAGAGTTCCCTCGTGAGCTCGGGGGGCAGGTTGAAAGTAGTGAACGAGGATTACATCTTGGAGACAATGACAGGTTGGCAGAGATGGTTAGGCGAGCTTTGAGAGGCGGTTTGGTGAACAAAGATTTGGAGGATGTTAATAGAAGTCCTTTTACTTCAGCAATCAGGCAAGCTAGGAACCCACCGGATTTCAAATTACCATCGCTGGATATGTATGACGGGAGAACGGACCCCACGGTCCATCTGACAAAATATATGAGGCATATGGAAGTGCTGGGGGCATCAGAGGAGGTTATGGCCCGGTGCTTTCCACTGTACTTGGCGGATATTGCGGCGTTATGGTTCAGGCAATTAGATAGTGGATCCATTGGAACATGGAATGATTTAACTGAGAGATTTATGAGGCAATTCAGGGTTCACATTACAAGACCCAAGAATGTGATGACGTTGGCGACTTTAAAACAGAAGGCTAGAGAAACATTGAGAAGTTTCCTGACACGGTTCAATGCGGCGGCAGCTTCGGTGGATAGACCGGATCCATCCATGGTTATGATGGCGGCTGTGTCCGGAATAGCAGACGGAACGGAGTTCAAAAATTCATTAACTAAGGATCCACCCGTAGATCTGGGAGAATTCTATCATGAGGCAGAAAAGTTTTTACGATTAGAGGATGCAAATGCGAAAAGAGAAGAAGGAGATGGGATAGAAGTTTATGCACTCAAAGACGAAAAGCCCCCTAGAAGGGACTCGGACAAGGATAAAGGTAAAAGAAGGATTGAGAATGACGGAGACAGATCAAGGCGGCAACGGAGGGAGCCACGATTCACCACCTACACTGAGCTGAATGAGAGCCTGGAACGAATTTATCAGGATACCAAAGAACAGATTCCATATCGTAGGCCAATAAGAAGGGATCCAACCTCTGACGAAAGGAAATCAGATAAGTTCTGTGTATTCCATGAATTAAATGGTCATAACACTAATGATTGTAGGCACCTGAAGGACGAGGTGGAAGAGCATATCAGGAACGGTATGCTCCTTCAATATGTAAGGAGGCAAGCTCCTGTGGCGGAACCAGAACGGCCACCGTCCACATTAGCTAGAGGCGACCCTGAATTAAGGCACCGTTTGGTTATCAATTGAGGGAAATAACGATGAACAAGTTGTAAGCTTCCACTAACGCAATTAAATCATTTACACATGTGCGAGATCGCGAACGATCTCCAGGCATGCTCTGAGTGATCATTGACCATTTCGTAGTGGGAACTTACACTTTGACATCCATGCTTTGCTTTCATTTCGTTTTGATTTGAACATTTAGACTTTGTTTGTTTGGACATTGTTTTTGAAACTCATTCGTTTAATAGATATTTGATTCTGATAACTCTAGAATAGCTAAGCTACCTACACATGTATGGGGTCGCGAACGATCCTTAGGGATGCTCTGAGACGGCGATGAACCGCCTTGACAAACGATCCAGGAACTCACCCGAACGTGACCCTGGCATCGATAACACCAAGCCCTCCCGGGCACACAATTCGCCTCGAACGGCACCCGACCTCGAACGGTCACAAATTCGCCTCGAACGGCACACGATCGCGAACGATCACTTTCTGCCTGGAACGGCACCGACCGCGAACGGTCATGGTTCACTAATTATGAAATCCGACCTCGAACGGTCACTATTCGCCTTAAAAGGCACTTGGTCGCGAACGATCATCATTTGCCACGAACGGCAGTCGACCGCGAACGGTCCCATCTCATCATTTGCCGCGAACGACATCGACCGCGAACGGCCCTATTCCATCCTATGCCACGAACGGCGCGAACCGCGAACCGTCTCGATTCACCTCAAGCAGCATACGATCCCGAACGATCGACGCATGGATTTATACGCTCGACCGCGCACGGTCGCACTTCACCTCGAATGACTCGATCACGAACGATCGTCATTTGAAGTTAAGCACTTGACCACAAACGGCCGCGCTTCATCCCAAGTAGCTCGATCCCGAACGATCGTCATTTGAGGCCATATGAAACTGTCAAGTTCTTTTCAGGTTGATAATAGGATACGAACATCCAACTCAAAGCATTACAAAACACACTTACCTAATGCAAGGCATGTTTTGGGGGGCAAAATGTTATCCCGCTTTTTGGCAAAGCCGTGATACCAAAAGATTGGTCGAAAACAAAAGACAGTTCGTCTGAGAGATTGGTTATACTTCACTTTGCTATGGATATCGATGAATTTTGTCCAAGTCCGGAACGGGCCACAATTCATAGGGCATGACAAGAAAGGTCGTAGGATTCGTCGTTTCAAATTTCAAGTCAATCCGAGTTCGTATGTTCAAGATATGATGGATTCAATTTGAGAAAGGTAGTCATTGTCTGGTTCGAACCCATCAGGTTGGAGTGCTTCGAAACCATCACCTTCGAACCCATCCAATGTCCTTGTTTCGAACCAATCTAGTTTGAACCCATCCCGTTCGAACCCATCCCAAAGCCTTCCTTCGTACCCACCGAGTAGAAGTCCTTCGAATCCATGATGTCACCCAGCTTCGCATCCATCCAACTAAAACCCCTTCGTATCCTTGCTTCGAATCCATGCAAGCCCTTACTTCGAATCCATCCTCACCAGTATGTTCGAGTCCATAAAAAACCCTCTAGCTTTGAGTCCATGTCACTTCGAACCGACCCTGTTCGAATCCATCGAGTTCGAACCCATAGGGACTCCTCGATTCGAATCGGTCGGTTCGAAGCCAGGGATACTCCATTATTCGAATCCACCGAGTCAGCTGGTTCGAATAACGTGTCACTCCATCGATACGAAGTCGCCATAATTCACGGAGTCGAAGCGGTCCACTCGGAGATAAATCCGGATCTATTCGAGAAACGCGCGCTGCCTCAACGCAAAGTCACGTGAGCCGGTCGATTCGAAGTACGTGGTTTCGAAGTGATCGTTTCGAACTCCACAGCCAACCGAAGAACACCATTTCGAACCGATCATATCTCCTTAACCACACATCCAAATGCAACCAAATTTACACAGTAGCTTCCATACAAGGTAAAGATTGTTCCTACCAAGTTTCAGCTCGATTGGACCATTCCTTGATGGGTTCGAAATGACTTCGAACCGATGTCAGATCGAGACGAAACTTGGTGGGGTCGGTCGCGTGGGCCCACTCACGTGCCAGAAGTGGTCTCCCGAAGTTTCAGCAAGATCTGGGCCTCCAACGCCTATAAATAGCACCCTGAAGCCTTCAGAAAAGGGGATCTTCCGGGAACTTCTGCCATTGAACACCAAGACTCTGCCGGATTTAATTCTATTCATCAGAATCACTGTTGTATTCAGATTTCAAAGCAATTATCAATTGTAATCCGTTGTAATCGATCTAATAAAGCAAAGCAATAAAGAGAAAACCTTCAAAGTGGACGTAGGCACGAACGTCGAACCACTATAAATCCTGTGTTTGTGATTGTTGTTTGTGAATTATTGTGATTTGTTGCTTAGAGATGAATTTTATATTGATTGTTGCTGAGTTCTGTGTCGATTATTATCGATTTGAGTACGTAAACGGGTGCTTTCGTGATATTGGGTGTTTGTGACCAATTTTGGCGCAAACAACAGTTTTCAGCCGTCAACGGATAGATAAATGCCCAAAAAGGACAACCCGAATCTCAATCGGGTCTCGTAAGTTTTTTCCCTTCGTTTTTTCGACACGTGGATTTTTACGGTAAAACGGGATTACCGTGGCCCGTCTTCGACTTCCCATCGCTGGAGAGTGGTGCACCATGGTACTGTTCCGTTTCAAATCCATGCACGCATTTCTAAAAGTCATACAACACCGTTTCGTCATTTCAGACGGATGTTGCACCTTGCACCGTGGATGTTGCACCATGTAGATATCGATTATTCGGACAGCCATAACTTCTGGCTCGTTTAGAGTTACGGGAGCCATAACCTATCAAAACGAAGGCCTCGATGAGTTCTACGTCTTTGACAGCTTTCAGCTGGTAATGGATAGACTAATGCCCAAAAAGGACAACCCGAATCTCAATCGGGTCTCGTAAGTTTGTTACCCTTCGTTTTTTCGACACGTGGATTTTTACGGCAAAACGGGATTACGGTGTCCCGTTTTCGACTTCCCATCGCTGGCGAGTGGTGCACCATGGTACTGTTCCATTTCAAATCCATGCACGCATTTCTAAAGGTCGTACGGCACTGTTTCGCCATTTCGAACGGATGTTGCACCTTGCACAGTGGATGTTGCACCCTGTAGATATCGATTATTCGGACGGTCATAACTTCTGGCTCGTTTAGAGTTACGGGAGCCATAACCTGTCAAAACGAAGGCCTCGATGAGTTCTATGGCTTTGACAGCTTTTAGCCGTCAACGGATAGATTAATGCCCAAAAAGGAAAACCCGAATCTCGATCAGGTCTCGTATGTTTTTTACCCTTCGTTTTTTCGACACGTGGATTTTTACGGTAAAACGGGATTACCGCGGCCCGTCTTCGACTTCCCATCGCCGAAGAGTGATGCACCATGGTACTGTTCCGTTTGAAATCCATGCACGCATTTCTAAAGGTCGTACGACACTGTTTCTCCATTTCGGACGGATGTTGCACCTTGCACCGTGGATGTTGCACCCTGTAGATATCGATTATTCGGACGACCATAACTTCTGGATCGTTTAGAGTTACGGGAGCCATAACCTGTCAAAACGAAGGCCTCGATGAGTTCTATGGCTTTGACAGCTTTTAGCCATCAACGGATAGATTAACGCCCAAAAAGGACAACCCGAATCTCGATCGGGTCTCGTAAGTTTTTTACCCTTCGTTTTTTCGACACGTGGATTTTTACGGTAAAACGGGATTATCGTGGCCCGTCTTTGACTTCCCATCGCTGAAGAGTGATGCACCATGGTACTGTTCTGTTTGAAATCCATGCACGCATTTCTAAAGGTCGTACGACACTGTTTCTCCATTTCGGACGGATGTTGCACCTTGCACCGTGGATGTTGACCCTGTAGATATCGAATATTCGGGCGACAATAACTTCTGGATCGTTAAGAGTTACGGGAGCCATAACCTGTCAAAACGAAGGCATCGATGAGTTCTACGGCTTTGACAGCTTTCAGCCGTCAACGGACAGATTAATGCCCAAAAAGGACAACCCGAATCTCAATCGGGTCTCGTAAGTTTTTTTCCCTTCGTTTTTTCGACACGTGGATTTTTACGGTAAAACGGGATTACCGTGGCCCGTCTTCGACTTCCCATCGCTGGAGAGTGGTGCACCATGGTACTGTTCCGTTTCAAATCCATGCACGCATTTCTAAAAGTCATACAGCACCGTTTCGCCATTTCGGACGGATGTTGCGCCTTGCACCGTGGATGTTGCACCCTGTAGATATCGATTATTCGGACGGCCATAACATCTGGCTCGTTAAGAGTTACGGGAGCCATAACTGTCAAAACGTAGGCCTCGATGAGTTCTACGGCTTTGACAGCTTTCAGCCGTCAACGGATAGACTAATGCCCAAAAAGGACAACCCGAATCTCAATCGGGTCTCGTAAGTTTTTTACCCTTCGTTTTTTCGACACGTGGATTTTTACGGCAAAACGGGATTACCGTGGCTGGTCTTCGATTTACCATCGCTGGAGAGTGGTGCACCATGGTACTGTTCCGTTTCAAATCCATGCACGCATTTCGAAAAGTCGTACGACACTGTTTCGCCATTTCGGACGGATGTTGCACCTTGCACCGTGGATGTTGCACCCTGTAGATATCGATTATTCGGACGGCCATAACTTCTAGCTCGTTTAGAGTTACGGGAGCCATAACCTGTCAAATCGAAGGCCTCGATGAGTTCTACGGCTTTGACAGCTTTCAGCCGTCAACTAGATTAATGCCCAAAAAGGACAACCCGAATCTCAATCGGGTCTCGTAAGTTTTTTTCCCTTCGTTTTTTCGACACGTGGATTTTTATGGTAAAACGGGATTACCGTGGTCCGCCTTCGACTTCCCATCGCTGGAGAGTGGTGCACCATGGTACTATTCCGTTTCAAATCCATGCACGCATTTCTAAAAGTCATACGGCACTGTTTCGCCATTTCGGACGGATGTTGCACCTTGCACCGTGGATGTTGCACCCTGTAGATATCGATTATTCGGATGGCCATAACTTCTGGGTCGTTTAGAGTTACGGGAGCCATAACCTGTCAAATCGAAGGCCTCGATGAGTTCTACGGCTTTGACAGCTTTCAGACATCAACGGGTAGATTAATGCCCAAAAAGGACAACCCGAATCTCAATCGGGTCTCGTAAGTTTTTTACCATTCGTTTTTTCGACACGTGGATTTTTACGGTAAAACGGGATTACCGTGGCCCGTCTTCGACTTCCCATCGCTAGAGAGTAGTGCACCATGGCACTGTTCCATTTCAAATCCATGCATGCATTTCTAAAAGTCAAACGGCACTGTTTTGCCATTTCGGACGGATGTTGCACCTTGCACCGTGTATGTTGCACCCTGTAGATATCGATTATTCGGACGGGCATAACTTCTGGCTCGTTTAGAGTTACAGGAGACATAACCTGTCAAAACGAAGGCCTCGATGAGTTCTACGGCTTTGAAAGCTTTCAGCCATCAACGGATATATTAATGCCCAAAAAGGACAACCCGAATCTCAATCGGTCTCGTAAGTTTTTTACCCTTCGTTTTTTCGACACGTGGATTTTTACGGCATAACGGGATTACCGTGGCTGGTGTTGGGTGAGTTTCGTCCGGCCCCTTCCCTACTACCGAACCACATCAAAGCCGAACCAGCTCGCCCCCTACATGCCGAACCAGACCCCTCAACCAAACCAAAACCACCGGTCCATCGTACACCCACTACCGGACCATCACCGCCGAATCAACTACAACCGAACCACCTTCTCTCCATGCTACCGAATCAACTGTGACTGAACCACCTATCCTCCATGTTCTACTGAACCAACAACGCCTTCATGCCGAACCAATCCCTTCCCCATCACCACCGAGTCGACCTGCCACCGGTCCATTCCATCACCGGTCCAAGCTCCATGCCGAATGAAGCCTCGCCGAACCAGAACACTCCCAGACAAGATTGCTTTAGCCCAGGCCCATCAACAGCTATATACATCCAAGACCCCTGCCCCCAACCTCACTCTATAAATAGAGGGGCAGGGGTACAACAATGGCAGACAAGTTTGAGAGCTCAAGCAAGAAAGGAACTTTCAAACAACTTTCATATACTTGTATACAAGGCTTTGTACTTGTAATCTGAAAGGAAAAGGAGAATAACATAAGTGGACGTAGGCACGTTCTGGCCGAACCACTATAAATCTGTGTGTCTTTTACAGTTTAGCCCCTGCTTTTTTCATATTTGCATAAGTAACCGAAAACCTTGAAAATAACATATAATCAACAAAATTATACGGATTGGAGGTGTTTGTCCATTTTTTTGCGCAAACATTTTTGGTTCTTTCACTGAGAACTTGGAACTCGAAGCTTCAGCTTCCCTCATTCAACCTTCTTTCCCAATAGCACCCTTCATTGCCTAGGAAACATGACTTCCAGGCCGAGAAAAGACACCAACAAGGGAAAGAACGTTGCAACCAGCAGCGCTCCAGATCCAGTGGATCCAGATCAAGAGAACCATCCCACTACGACAGCAGATTAGGCAAATCCAACAGCCCCTGCCGCGGAACAACCGGCAGCAATCACTAGGGCAGACCTAGACAGAGTTGTGACTGAAATAACTAACCGCTTCGCATCCCAACAAGAAGCTTTGGTGAACCAACTCATGTCAAGCTTGAGGAATGCCGAAGAATCCAACCGCAACACTGAATCATGGGGTGAGTCTCAATCTGGAGGATCTCAGAGACAGCAAAGATCTTCCCTCTTCGAAGAAGCTATCAACAGGAACAACAATGATAGGGGCCGCGCCCGGACTCAGCCCGAACTCCGACTCGAGGAAGCGCTTAGAACCGAACCCAATGGGGGAGGCACCAGGCGAGGGTCGGATGTAGCTGAGCCAGTCATGCCACCTAATCATAGAAACCCCGTTGAATGGAGCCAAACTAGAACCCAGCTCGAAGTTGACCCCATGGAAATGCTCGAAACAGAACCCCGCAGGGGAAGATCGAGGCAGGGGGCAACTGTAGCTTGTCCTAGCATGCATCCTAGTAGCCAAAGACAGCCGCTGGATAATGTCAGAAGTGATAGGCTATACCATCCCTACAGGTCATCCGGACGAGATCGATCCCACAGGGAAGAACCAAGCTCATTCTTGTCCACTCCAAATTCTGATGAAAGAATAGCACGATTATTCAGGGAATGCGTCCGACGGGAGCAAAGGGAGCGAGGGATAGGCGCTAGGGTAACCAGCCCTTTCACCCTCAACATCGAAACCGCCATCACCCCTCGAGAGTGGAAAATGCCGACGATGGAACAGTACAAGGGAACTTCCGACCCCGTTGTACACTTGCAGAGATACACACAGCATATGCTCATGAGCGGGGCAACGAAAGGAGTATTATGCAAATGCTTTCCACTATTTTTAGCAGATCTAGCTACCTCCTGGTTCTTCCATCTACCCCAAGGATCCATCAGTTCATGGGAAATGTTGAAGGAAAAGTTCATTAGCCAGTTCCGCATTCATGTGGAACAACCCAAGGAAGCTTATTCTCTATCCAATGTCAAACAGAAATCCGGAGAGACACTGCAACAATATCTAACCCGGTTCAACGCCGCAGCGGCCGTAGTCCAAGATGCCGATGAGAAACTCACCCTAATGGCCCTCTGTAGTGGTGTGCACCCAGATACCAAGTTTGCTAGAAGACTAACTAAAGAAAAACCAGCTACCTTGCCCGATTTCTTCCATGAAGCTGGGAAGTACATGAGACTCGAAGAGGCTGCCACTGAGAGGCAGAAAGGACCACAGGCTAAGACGGCCCATGGAAACGCCCCCACCGCAACAAAGGACATTCGGAGAAACGACTCCAAAGACAATGCAGGGGGCAAGAAGGGAGAAAACCACTTGTACCGACAAGGACCGAGATTCGACGCTTACACTCCCTTGAATGAAACAGTCGAGAACATCTTCCTGGCCACCCAGGACGAACTTACATACAAGCGCCCCCGTACAAGAAAGAGTCAGATCGCGCAATCCATTCTGGAAAATTCTACCGTTTTCACGAGTCTCATGGGCATGATACCAATGAATGCCGTCATCTCCGAGATCTAATTGAAGAAAACATCAGGAGAAAGAAGCTAGAACGCTATGTAAAGGGCTAGGACAGGACTCCAGCTCCTACCAAGGAAAACCCAAGGCAGCTCCACCTAGAGAGAGGCGGAGGAAATCGCAACACCAGCGGTTCCAGCCAAGAGAAGATAGTGGTTCATACAATATTAGGAGGGCCACACATCGCTGAAAAGAGCTGGGCAGAGATGGAGAGATATGGAAACTCACTCAGAAGCGAGGGAGACTGCGTCAATTCTGTTATGGAAGAACGCCACCCTAAGCGGAAGGAAAGTAATGATATCACATTCAGCGGGCGCGACCTAGAAAGAAGGCAATACGCTCACATGGATCCTGTGGTCATCTCCGCCTGGTTCGGTCCAACCAAAGTTTTCCGAATTTTAATAGACACTGGAAGTTCAGTAAATATCCTATTCAAGCATGCTTTCGACAAAATGAAGCTGTCAATGAAGGATGTATCCCCCTGTAACAAACCACTACACGGCTTCACTGGAGAAGCAAAGATGCCCCTCGGACAATTGGATCTCTTTGTTGAATTGGGAAGTCATCCCCGCTCCGCCGTTCGGAAACAAACATTCGTGCTAATAGACAACCACTCGGCCTACAATGCGTTCTTAGGAAGACCAGCCTTGTCCGACTTCCAAATTGTCCTTGCCCCATGGTGCCTGAAGATGAAGTTCCCAATGGATAACGGAGTGGGAGAAGTAGGAGGAGATCAAGACGCCGCTCGGGACTGCTATGTAACCGAACTTCGCAATAACCGCAAGAAAGATAAAGGGAAGAATGCAGAGACTACTCTCTGCATGGAAAGCTTGGAAGCATAGCAACTAAAGAAAGCCCCTCCTCTTCGATATACAAGTGATCCCTTCAACGAACTAGATCCCAGGGACGGAGAGGAGGAGGCCACCGCCGAGCCTGCAGAGGCTATGGAATTCGTATCTGTAGACAAACACGACCCAAGTAAACAGCTGAGAGTCGGATCTCAGCTAAAAAGAGAATTAAAGAATCAACTCATTGATTTTCTTCGCCGCAACATGGATGTATTTGCATGGACGCACGCTGACATGACCGGAATCTCCCCGGACATAGCATGCCACGCACTAAACATCGATCCTACCTAAGTACCGGTAAAGCAAAAGAAGAGAAGTATGGGGGCAGAACGATCAGCAGCCCTCGAGGAAGAAGTAAAGAACTTACTTGCCAATGACTTCATACGTGAAGCCATCTACCCAGAGTGGATCGCCAACCCGGTACTGGTAAAGAAAGCTAATGGGAAGTGGCGAACATGCATCTATTTCTCCAACTTAAATGACGCCTGCCCTAAAGACTGCTTCGCACTCCCCCGAATTGACCAACTCGTGGACAGCACTGCTGGACACGAACTCTTATCCTTTATGGACGCATACTCAGGATATAACCAGACCCCTACGCACGGCCCCGATCAAGACCACACCGGAGGGCAGACTCTGGCAAAAAAGATACTCCGATATGGATATTTCTGGCCCACCTTGAACAAAGATGCCTTAGACTTCGTCAAAAAATGTGACAGATGTCAGAAATTTGCCAAAATCCCTCGACAACCAACCAATGAAATTACTCAGATGACCAGCCCTTGGCCCTTCGCAATATGGGGGATTGACTTAATTGGCGAACTGCCAACGGGCCGAGGCGGAGCCAAATATGCTATAGTGGCAGTCGACTACTTCGCCAAATGGATGGAGGCGGAACCTCTAAATAAAATATCTTCGGCAAAAGTTATCAACTTCTTAATCAAAAATATTCTGTGCAGGTACGGAACACCACTCAAAATCGTATCAGACAATGGACTTCAGTTTGACAGCGAGGAATTCACCGACTGGTGCCAAGAAAACGGGATTCACAAAAGCTCCTCATCCGTGGCTTATCCCCAGGCAAACGGCCAAATAGAAGCTGTCAACAAAATTCTCAAAACCTTAACCAAAAAGAAACTTGAAAAGTCGAAAGGCGCTTAGGTGGACGAACTTCCTACGGCACTTTGGGCCTATCGCACATCTTACAGAACTTCAATAGGGCATACTCCCTTCTCTTTGGCATACGGATCGGAGGCTATGCTCCCAGTTGAAAATATAGTGCCCTCTCACCGTAGGATCCACTACAACCCGGAAGAAAATGAGGAACTCCTCCACATGTCTTTGGATCTAATTGAGGAGAGAAGAAATGATGCAGCACTCAAAGCAGCTGCTCACAGACAAAAAGTGGCAGCACTATACAACTCCAAAGTCAAACATCGCAGCTTACAAGAAGGAGACCTTGTCCTCAAGAGAATCTTTCCGCGCCCCGAGGCACTGGACCCCATCTGGGACGGACCATATGTAATTCATAAAGATCTCCACAACGGAGCCTATATTTTGTCAACAGTGTACGGAGAGGTGCTCCAAAGGGCATGGAACATCCGACACCTCCGTCGATACTTTTCTTAACTTGTACTGCCCATATGAAGTGAATTAACAAAGAGAATCGGTGGACGTTGGCATTTTCATGCCGAACCACTTTAAAAAACTTGGCTCTTGTTAACTTGTTCTTTTATATCTTGGCTACTTGTTAAGCTTTATCCTTTGCTGTTGAACAAAATCCTTTGCAGATGACATTTTAATCCAGAACTTCACAACACAACTCCACCTGGACAAAATCTAACAGGTACGCTGCGCTCCTATGCCCTCGCCAATGAGACACTTTACTCCGGTATCCCTCTACCGCGAGTTAACTCATTGTTTGCCTCGGCCATTGAAGCCGACTGTAATGAGCCGAGTAAAAGTCATCATAAAAAAGGCCGACTATAGCCGATGGCAGCTCATTACAGCGATTCGGCTCGCCGGCGACTGTGAACCGATCATAAGCCCCAACATAAGGTGTGGCCAGCCAGGGGCAGTTCACAGTTGACGATCGGCCCCCATGCTAGCCGGCCACAGTAAATCGAATAATACCCACGATTACGGGCCATAATGGCCCGGGTAGTTACTGTGCACGATCGGCTCCGATGTGTCTTAAGTGCGGCTGTCGTAAAAAAGAAAACTCCCCGCAGTAGGCGTAAGATGGGTGACAAATGTTTCCAAGACCCACAGCTAGGGAAAGTGACTACAAAACCCGTTTGCCACGAACTTAAGCACATCGACGGCCTTCCGTGACTGGAAGTTTTACTTTTCCTATATTTCAATTTCATTTAAAACTTTTCTCCTATTCTCCGTAACGGTGCTTGAAAGTACAGGACATGAAATAGGGAACGCTCACTAATGGGAACAGAAACTTACAATCAGATGACGAGACACTCAACAGCATTCCGTGCTTAGTCTTACAGGGCGCACGAAGTTGTCGTCCACAGCCGAAACATGAAGGGCGGTACCTTCTACTTTTATACATTAATGCATAGCTGCAGTTCATATTCACACATCTCATTTACGTTGAAAAATGAGAAAATTATACTTTAAAAAAAAAACTTGGCATCAGGCACGGTCAAGTCACTAGTAACATGCATAGTTACATCACTTACACAGCACAGCAAAATAGCGATAACATTCCAACATAAAGGAATCAACTTATATTATGAAATTACATAAAGTCATTCATCACAAACAATATTATTACAGTTACATCAATGTTTTGAACTAACATGAACAGCAATAAAAAGAAATCAAAAGGTGACCAGCTGCATTAGTGCTAACCACTACACTTCAGGACCAGCTCTCCGAATCTACTTGGTTGCTGGATCGGAACTCCCAACATGTTGACCAGAGGTCCCACCTGTCCAATTCGGAAGAAGAATCCATCTGATAAGCAGCGAACGATCAAGTTATGAAAATCTAAAAAGAAAAGAGAAGAGAGACTCACCAACGTCCGCCGCTTGATCCTCATCCGTCAATTGCACGCCCGCTTCCTCCGCAGCAAGCAGCCGCATCCCCTCCTTCACCGCTACCTTCTCCTCCTTAGAGAACTGGGCGGTTATCACGTCCATCCTGAATGCCGCTCCACCTTCCTCATCCGCATCGGCCTTGGCCTCCTCCAAAGCACGGAGATATATCCTAGCCATGACATGGGGATAGTCATCCATCCAGGATAGATTACCCTGCTTCCAGGTACAGAAGTACATATCCTGCAACATCTCATCCATCATCCCCTCATTCTCCTCAAACTCCCTCACCCGGGCCTCGGAGGATAACAACTTAGCGACGGCAACATCCCTCTCCGATCGATATCTCAAGCAGTCAGCCTGGAGAGACCTTCTCATATCCTCCATCTCTTCCTTTAGCTTGGCCTGAGCAAGCTCTGCGACCTCAAGCCTCCCAGAAAACTCTTCAATCCGCTCAAGCTCCGCATTCCGGACCTCATCCACGGTCGCAATGGCCATATCAATCCGCCCCTTGCAAGCAGCCTCCATTTTTCGCAATTCTGCTCTGCTGGCCTTTTCCAGATTCTCCTTCAACTGCCTGGAGGCTGCCTCGTGCTGAGAAATCTAAATAGCCTGGTCGTCAAGTTGTTTGGCCTGATCAGCAACCATTAACCGCAACCTTATATTGGCACTCCCTATCTCCTCCCCAGCCTTGGCCAATAGGGCGTGATGCTCCATCAGCTTCTTGACCTCCTCCGCGACCCGGTCAATGTTGGCCTTGGCTTCGTCACCCATAGCAGCTATCCGGGTAGTGAGCAGATCCAGATCTAGGGACTTAGCCTCATCCAGAAACCGAACCATGGGATTGCGAGGGAGAAGATGCTCGCCCGTGGCCTCGTCAAATAAAATATCCTGAAGGCTTGGGTCCAAATCCGGGTGGCCGGCAAAGGGATTGCGAGGCACGTCGGGACGTTTTATGCGGATCACAGTAGGGTTCTCGGAAGGGGGCGGAGGGGGGACAAACTCCGTGGTCTTCTCCGTAGTATCTCGGGGAGGCTGAATAGGAGACTGAGGACCAGGTGGTGAATCAAATAAGGACGCCTCCTCTTCCTTTGCTGGATATCTTCCTCAATGACTCCAAGAAGAGGGTGATATTTAACTACACCCCCAGAATGGCCAGTTGGCGGCTTAGTAGCAGCCCTCATCAATTTGAATTGTTCGAGGCGGTGTCGAACGTCTGAAGTTTTGGCCACCTCGCCTGCCCCTGTAATAAAGAACAAGTGTTACGAGCGTACAATGGTCCATAATTCGAGAAATATGTTAAGTTAAAAAAGAATGAGAAAACACATCTATTATACAAACCCTGCGGAGGAGTAGGATCCTGCAATAAGTCCTGGATTTCATCCCAGGACGGGAGCGAGCCATAAAATATTCCTAAATTTCCTGTCATATATGGAGTCTGCAGAAGTCAAAAGTTCACCTTGAATCGCTGGAGCCGCCTCAGCTGAGGAACTCTTAGGGAATGGATCGGCACCAACCCCAGCCTTGTCACCCTCCTTTGCCTTCTTCACCGAGGCTGATCCTTCCTCCAACCCTTCAAAAGCTTGGCGGAAGGCATCATCCGTCCACTCCTGGATCTCCCCTGCCTGCTCAGAAGACAAAGGGCCGGCACCACTACCACCTTGTCCTTTACCTTCTCCATCTCCTCCGCTCTCCTCTTCGTCTCTTTCCTCCTCTCCACCTTCCTCCTCCGGAATGTCTGGACATGTACTAGGAGAGGGTCCATCAGACTTCTTAAGCTTCTTTCCCCCAATGGCTGGAGGCATCGAGAAAGGTCTCTTCTTACTACTCTTCGCAGTGACCCCATCCTTGGCTTTAGCAGCCCTCTCCTCGGCTGTATCTCTCTGTTTAACCACAGATTGACGTAACAGAATCAAGTTATACTCCAGGAGAGTGGCATTCCTGATCAAGTAAGAAGCCGACCGATCCCGTGCCGGAATGGCTCTTATTTCCGCAGCCGTCTGAACCAAGGAATCATTCTCCACGACAGCAAAACCACCTGTCGCTAGCAAGAAATGAAAGCATATAAGAAGAAGCATTATGATCGGGACAAGGAAAATATAAATGGAGTTCAACTTACAGCCGGAAGTGAAAAGGCGGAAAGAAACAGAGTCATCCCTAATAAAAAACCATTCCTTCTTGAACATACTGAGCTTCGAGTACAGATCCAGAACAGGCTTGAAGGGCACGGCCGCTTCCAAACTGATATATGAAGACCCCTTCTTGTAGCCTCTCAAGTTGTACAGATACCGGATCTCCCGGTTGGAAGGGGGACGCCCATATCTCCTCTGAAAGATGACGAAAAGACTCACCAGAATGGCGTAGGAGTTAGGCTGAAGCTGGAATGGAGCCACCTTCAGATATGTGACAAAGCTAACTATCCAGGCATTGAGAGGCGGGATAGCACCACACAGGCAATGATATCTGCTGTAAGCAAAGTAGCCTTCGGGGGGGTCATACGGCATCACTCCGTTCCTCGGCAACCGCATAAGCGCTCTATCTATCCCGAAGGAACGAGCTATAACATCAAGTCGCTCCTCCTTTAAGGAGGAAGGAAAGCAATCGGGAGGGGAGAACAGAAGTTCCTGGGGACCATACCCATCCACTAGCGACCTTGGGGCAGGTCCGTGTTGCGCCGGTCCTGGTTGGGCTGGGGGCACGGAAGAAGACTCCCCCCTATCCTTGGACTTCTTACTATCCGATCGAGTTTCCGCTTTGCGAGACATTTATCTGCGGCACAAGAAAAACATAGTATTAGAACAAGGAGTATGGAAATATAAACAAATAGGTCCGAGTTTCATTCGGTATTAAAGGTCCAAATTTCATTCGGTATTGAAGGTCCCAAATTTCATTCGGTATTGAAGGTCCCAATTTCATTCGGTATTGAAGGTCCCAAATTTCATTCGGTATTGAAGGTCCCAATTTCATTCGGTATTTAAGGTCCCAATTTCATTCGGTATTGGAGGTCCAAGTTTTATTCGGTAATTGAAAATAAAGGTCGTTCGGCCTAATAACTCCTCACCTGATTCGGCAGAGACTATGATTCGGCAGAGAAAACTCTTTGATTCGGTAAAGGCAAGGAGATGGTTCGGCTGATAAGAAATAACGAAGGCGTATAGCCCCTATTTATAGGCAAATGTAGGACACCGGACCAATTGGTTCGGCACCCAGGGACCGAATGAAGAGCACCTAGCTAAAACAAAGCATGGCCTATACTAGCATATGCCCTGCTTTGGGGGGCAAGTGTTGGGTGAGTTTCGCCCGGCCCCTACCCTACTACCGAACCACATCAAAGCCGAACCAGCTCGCCCCCTACATGCCGAACCAGACCCCTCAACCAAACCAAAGCCACCGGTCCACCGTACACCTAATACCGAACCACCTTCTCTCCACGCTACCGAATCAACTGTGACCGAACCACCTCTCCTCCATGTTCTACCGAACCAACAACGCCTTCATGCCGAACCAATCCCTTCCCCATCACCACCGAGTCGACCTGCCACCGGTCCATTCCATCACCGGTCCAAGCTCCATGCCAAATGAAGCCTCGCCGAACCAGAATGCTCCCAGACCAGATTGCTTCAGCCCAGGCCCATCAGCAGCTATATACATCCAAGACCCCTGCCCCCAACCTCACTCTATAAATAGAGGGGCAGGGGTACAACAATGGCAGACAAGTTTGAGAGCTCAAGCAAGGAAGGAACTTTCAAACAACTTTCATATACTTGTATACAAAGCTTTGTACTTGTAATCTGAAAGGAAAAGGAGAATAACATATAAAGTGGACATAGGCACGTTCTGGCCGAACCACTATAAACATGTGTGTCTTTTACAGTTTATCCCCTACTTTTTTCATATTTGCATAAGTAACCTAAAACCTTGAAAATAACATATAATCAACTAAATTATACGGATTGGAGGTGTTTGTCCATTTTTTGCGCAAACAGCTGGTCTTCGATTTACCAACGCTGGAGAGTGGTGCACCATGGTACTGTTCCGTTTCAAATCCATGCACGCATTTCTAAAAGTCGTAAGACACTGTTTCGCCATTTCGAACGGATGTTGCACCTTGCACCGTGGATGTTGCACCCTGTAGATATCGATTATTCGGACGGCCATAACTTCTGGCTCGTTTAGAGTTACGGGAGCCATAACCTGTCAAATCGAAGGCCTCGATGAGTTCTACGGCTTTGACAGCTTTCAGCCGTCAACGGCTAGATTAATGCCCAAAAAGGACAACCCGAATCTCAATCGGGTCTCGTAAGTTTTTTACCCTTCGTTTTTTCGACACGTGGATTTTTACGGTAAAACGGGATTATCGTGGCCCGTCTTCGACTTCCCATCGCTGGAGAGTGGTGCACCATGGCTCTGTTCCGTTTCAAATCCATGCACGCATTTCTAAAAGTCATACGGCACTTTTTTGCCATTTTGGACGGATGTTGCACCTTGCACCGTGGATGTTGCACCCTGTAGATATCGATTATTCGGACGGGCATAACTTCTGGCTCGTTTAGAGTTACGAGAGTCATAACCTGTCAAAACGAAGGCCTCGATGAGTTCTACGGCTTTGAAAGCTTTCATCCATCAACGGATATATTAATGCCCAAAAAGGACAACCCGAATCTCAATCGGGTCTCGTAAGTTTTTTACCCTTCGTTTTTTCGACCCGTGGATTTTTACGGCGAAACGGGATTACCGTGGCTGGTCTTCAATTTACCATCGCTGGAGAGTGGTGCACCATGGTACTGTTCCGTTTCAAATCCATGCATGCATTTCTAAAAGTCGAACGACACTGTTTCGCCATTTCGGACGGATGTTGCACCTTGCACCGTGGATGTTGAACCCTGTAGATATCGATTATTCGGACGGCCATAACTTCTGGCTCGTTTTGAGTTACGGGAGCCATAACCTATCAAAACGAAGCCCTCGATGAGTTCTACGGCTTTGACAGCTTTCAGCCATCAACGGATAGATTTATGCCCAAAAAGGATAACCCGAATCTCAATCGGGTCTCGTAAGTTTTTTACCCTTCGTTTTTTCGACACGTGGATTTTTATGGTAAAACG
Source organism: Allium cepa (assembly GCA_030765085.1). NCBI lineage: Eukaryota > Viridiplantae > Streptophyta > Magnoliopsida > Asparagales > Amaryllidaceae > Allium > Allium cepa. The sequence continues at coordinate 911,447,669 of CM060938.1, forward strand.
GGATTACCGTGGTCCGTCTTCGACTTCCCATCGCTGGAGAGTGGTGCACCATGGTACTGTTCCGTTACAAATCCCTGCACGCATTTCTAAAAGTCATACGGCACTGTTTCGCTACTTCGGACGGATGTTGCACCTTGCACCGTGGATGTTGCACCCTGTAGATATCGATTATTCGGACGACCATAACTTCTGGCTCGTTAAGAGTTATGGGAGCCATAACCTGTCAAAACGAAAGCCTCGATGAGTTCTACGGCTTTGACAACTTTCAGTCGTCAACGGATAGATTAATGCTCAAAAAGGACAACCCGAATCTCAATCGGGTCTCGTAAGTTTTTTACCCGTTGTTTTTTCGACACGTGGATTTTTACGGCAAAATGGGATTACCGTGGCTGGTCTTCGATTTACCATCGCTGGAGAGTGGTGCACCATGGCACTGTTCCGTTTCAAATCCATGCACGCATTTTGAAAAGTCGTACGGCACAGTTTTGCCATTTCGGACGGATGTTGCACCTTGCACCGTGGATGTTGCACCCTGTAGATATCGATTATTCGGACGGCTATAACTTCTGGCTCGTTTAGAGTTACCGGAGCCATAACCTGTCAAAACGAAGGCCTCGATGTGTTCTACGGCTTTGACAGCTTTCAGCCGTCAACGGATAGATTTATGCCCAAAAAGGATAACCCGAATCTCAATCGGGTCTCGTAAGTTTTTTACCCTTCGTTTTTTCGACACGTGGATTTTTACGGTAAAACGGGATTACCGTGGTCCGTCTTCGACTTCCCATTGCTAGAGAGTGGTGCACCATGGTACTGTTCCGTTTCAAATCTTTGCACGAATTTCTAAAAGTCATACGGCACTGTTTTGCCATTTCGGACGGATGTTGCTCCTTGCACCGTGGATGTTGCACCCTGTAGATATCGATTATTCGGACGGCTATAACTTCTGTCTCGTTAAGAGTTATGGGAGCCATAACCTTTCAAAACGAAGGCCTCGATGAGTTCTACGGCTTTGACAGCTTTCAGCCGTCAACGGATAGATTAATGCCCAAAAAGGACAACCCGAATCTCAATCGTGTCTCGTAAGTTTTTTAACCTTCGTTTTTTCGACAGGTGGATTTTTACGGCAAAACGGAATTACCGTGGCTGGTCTTCGATTTACCATCGTTGGAGAGTGGTCCACCATGGTACTGTTCCGTTTCAAATCTATGCACGCATTTCAAAAAGTCGCACGGCACTGTTTCTCCATTTCGGACGGATGTTGCACCTTGCACCGTGGATGTTGCACCCTGTAGATATCGATTATTCGGACGGAGATAACTTCTGGGTCGTTTAGAGTTACGGGAGCCATAACCTGTCAAAACGAAGGCCACGATGTGTTCTACGGCTTTGACAGCTTTCAGCCGTCAACGGATAGATTAATGCCCAAAAAGGACAGCCCGAATCTCAATCGGCTCTCGTAAGTTTTTTACCCTTCGTTTTTTCGACACGTGGATTTTTACGGTAAAACGGGATTACTGTGGCCCGTTTTCGACTACCCATCGCTGGAGAGTGGTGCACCATTGCACTGTTCCGTTTCAAATCCATGCACGCATTTCTAAAAGTCATACGACACTCTTTCACCATTTCGGACGGATGATGCACCTTGCACCGTGGATGTTGCACCCTGTAGATATCGATTATTCGGACGGCCATAACTTCTGTCTCGTTAAGAGTTATGGGAGCCATAACCTGTCAAAACGAAGGCCTCGATGAGTTCTACGGCTTTGAAAGCTTTCAGCCGTCAACGGATAGATTAATGCCCAAAAAGGACAACCCGAATCTCAATCGGGTCTCGTAAGTTTTTTACCCTTCGTTTTTTCGACACGTGGATTTTTACGGCAAAACGGGATTACCGTGGCTGGTCTTCGATTTACCATCGCTGGAGAGTGGTGCACCATGGTACTGTTCCGTTTCAAATCCATGCACACATTTCTAAAATTCGTACGACACTGTTTCACCATTTCGGACGGATGTTGCACCTTGCACCGTGGATGTTGCACCCTGTAGATATCGATTATTCGGACGGCCATAACTTCTGGCTCGTTTAGAGTTACGGGAGCCATAACCTATCAAAACGAAGGCCTCGATGAGTTCTACGGCTTTGACAGCTTTTAGCTGTCAACGGATAGATTAATGCCCAAAAAGGACAACCCGAATCTCAATAGGGTCTCGTAAGTTTTTTACCCTTCGTTTTTTCGACACGTGGATTTTTACGGTAAAACGGTATTACCGTGGTCCGTCTTCGACTTCCCATCGCTGGAGAGTGGTGCACCATGGTACTGTTCCGTTTCAAATCCTTGCACGAATTTCTAAAAGTCATACGGCACTGTTTTGCCATTTCGGATGGATGTTGCACCTTGCATCGTGGATGTTGCACCCTGTAGATATCGATTATTCGGACGACCATAACTTCTGTCTCGTTAAGAGTTATGAGTTCTATGGCTTTGACAGCTTTCAGCCGTCAACGGATAGATTAATGGCCAAAAAGGACAACCCGAATCTCAATCGGGTCTCGTAAGTTTTTTACCCTTCGATTTACCATCGTTGGAGAGTGGTCCACCATGGTACTTTTCCGTTTCAAATCGATGCACGCATTTCGAAAAGTCGTACGGCACTGTTTCTCCATTTCGGACGGATGTTGCACCTTGAACCGTGGATGTTGCACCCTGTAGATATCGATTATTCGGACGGCTATAACTTCTGTCTCGTTAAGAGTTACGGGAGCCATAACCTGTCAAAACGAAGGCCACGATGAGTTCTACGGCTTTGACAGCTTTCAGCCGTCAACGGATAGATTAATGCCCAAAAAGGACAACTCGAATCTCAATCGGCTCTCGTAAGTTTTTTACCCTTCGTTTTTTCGACACGTGGATTTTTACGGTAAAACGGGATTACCGTGGCCCGTCTTCGACTTCCCATCGCAGGAGAGTGGTGCACCATGGTACTATTCTGTTTCAAATCCATGCATGCATTTCTAAAAGTCGTATGGCACTGTTTCGCCATTTCGGAAGGATGTTGCACCTTACACCGTGGATGTTGCACCCTATAGATATCGATTATTCGAACGGCCATAACTTCTGGCTCGTTTAGAATTACGGAGCCATATCCTGTCCAAACGAAGGCCTCGATGAGTTCTACAGCTTCGATAGCTTTCAGCTGTCAACGGACAGATTAATGCCCAAGAAGGACAACCCGAATCTCAATCGGGTCTCTTAAGTTTTTTACCCTTCGTTTTTTCGACACGTGGATTTTTACGGTAAAACGGGATTGTCGTGGCCCGTCTTCGACTTCCCATCGCTGGAGAGTGGTGCACCATGGCACTGTTCCATTTCAAATCCATGCATGCATTTCTAAAAGTCATACGGCACTGTTTCGCCATTTCGGACGGATGTTGCACCTTGCACCGTGGATGTTGCACCCTGTAGATATCGATTATTCGGACAGGAATAACTTCCGGCTCGTTTAGACTTACGGGAGCCATAACCTGTCAAAACGAAGGCCTCGATGAGTTCTACGGCTTTGATAGCTTTTAGCCATCAACGGATATATTAATGCCCAAAAAGGACAACCCGAATCTCAATCGGGTCTCGTAAGTTTTTTACCCTTCGTTTTTTCGACACGTGGATTTTTACGGCAAAATGGGATTACCGTGGCTGGTCTTCGATTTACCATCGCTGGAGAGTGGTGCACCATGGTACTGTTCCGTTTCAAATCAGGCACGCATTTCTGAAAGTCGTACGGCATTGTTTCGCCATTTCGGACGGATGTTGCACCTTGCACCGTGGATGTTGCACCCTGTAGATATCGATTATTCGGACGACCATAACTTCTGGCTCGTTTAGAGTTACGGGAGCCATAACCTACCAAAACGAAGGCCTCGATGAGTTCTATGGCTTTGACAGCTTTCAGCCGTCAACGAATAGATTAATGCCCAAAAAGGACAACCCGAATCTCAATTGGGTCTCGTAAGTTTTTTACCCTTCGTTTTTTCGACACGTGGATTTTTACGGCAAAACGGGATTACCGTGGTCCATCTTCGACTTCCCATCGCTGGAGAGTGGTGCACCATGGTACTGTTCCGTTTCAAATCCATGCACGCATTTCTAAAAGTCATACGGAACTGTTTTGCCATTTCGGACGGATGTTGCACCTTGCACCGTGGATGTTGCCCCCTGTAGATGTCGATTATTCGGACGGCCATAACATCTGTCTCGTTAAGAGTTATGGGAGCCATAACCTGTCAAAACGAAGGCCTCGATGAGTTCTATGGCTTTGACAGCTTTCAGTCGTCAACGGATAGATTAATGCCCAAAAAGGACAACCCGAATCTCAATCGGCTCTCGTAAGTTTTTTACCCTTCGTTTTTTCGACACGTGGATTTTTACGGTAAAACGGGATTACCGTGGCCCGTCTTCGACTTCCCATCGCAGGAGAGTGGTGCACCATGGTACTATTCTGTTTCAAATCCATGCATGCATTTCTAAAAGTCGTATGGCACTGTTCGCCATTTCGGACGGATGTTGCACCTTACACCGTGGATGTTGCACCCTATAGATATCGATTATTCGGACGGCCATAACTTCTGGCTCGTTTAGAATTACGGGAGCCATATCCTGTCAAAACGAAGGCCTCGATGAGTTCTACAGCTTCGACAGCTTTCAGCTTTCAACGGACAGATTAATGCCCAAAAAGGACAACCCGAATCTCAATCGGGTCTCTTAAGGTTTTTACCCTTCGTTTTTTCGACACGTGGATTTTTACGGTAAAACGGGATTGTCGTGGCCCGTCTTCGACTTCCCATCGCTGGAGAGTGGTGCACCATGGCACTGTTCCGTTTCAAATCCATGCATGCATTTCTAAAAGTCATACGGCACTGTTTCGCCATTTCGGACGGATGTTGCACCTTGCACCGTGGATGTTGCACCCTGTAGATATCGATTATTCGGACAGGAATAACTTCTGGCTCGTTTAGACTTACGGGAGCCATAACCTGTCAAAACGAAGGCCTCGATGAGTTCTACGGCTTTGATAGCTTTTAGCCATCAACGGATATATTAATGCCCAAAAAGGACAACCCGAATCTCAATCGGGTCTCGTAAGTTTTTTACCCTTCATTTTTTCGACACGTGGATTTTTACGGCAAAATGGGATTACCGTGGCTGGTCTTCGATTTACCATCGCTGGAGAGTGGTGCACCATGGTACTGTAATGTTTCAAATCATGCACGCATTTCTAAAATTCGTACGACACTGTTTCGCCATTTCGGACTGGTGCTGCACCTTGCACCGTGGATGTTGCACCCTGTAGATATCGATTATTCGGACGACGATAACTTCTGGCTCGTTTAGAGTTACCGGAGCCATAACCTGTCAAAACGATGGCCTCGATGTGTTCTACGGCTTTGACAGCTTTCAGCCGTCAACGGATAGATTTATGCCCAAAAAGGATAACCCGAATCTCAATCGGGTCTCGTAAGTTTTTTACCCTTCGTTTTTTCGACACGTGGATTTTTACGGTAAAACGGGATTACCGTGGTCCGTCTTCGACTTCCCATCGCTGGAGAGTGGTGCACCATGGTACTGTTCCGTTTCAAATCCATGCATGCATTTCTAAAAGTCATACGGCACTGTTTCGCCATTTTGGACGGATGTTGCACCTTGCACCGTGGATGTTGCACCCTGTAGATATCGATTATTCGGACGGCCATAACTTCTGGCTCGTTAAGAGTTATGGGAGCCATAACCTGTCAAAACGAAGGCCTCGATGAGTTCTACGGCTTTGACCGCTCTCAGCCGTCAACGGATAGATTAATGCCCAAAAAGGACAACCCGAATCTCAATCGGGTCTCGTAAGTTTTTTACCCTTCGTTTTTTCGACAGGTGGATTTTTATGGCAAAACGGGATTACCATGGCTGGTCTTCGATTTACCATCGCTGGAGAGTGGTCCACCATGGTACTGTTCCGTTTCAAATCCATGCACGCATTTCAAAAAGTCGTACGGCACTGTTTCGCCATTTCGGACGGATGTTGCACCTTGCACCGTGGATGTTGCACCCTGTAGATATCGATTATACGGACGGCTATAACTTCTGGCTCGTTTAGAGTTACCGGAGCCATAACCTGTCAAAACGAAGGCCTCGATGAGTTCTACGGGTTTGACAGCTTTCAACCATCAACGGATAGATTAATGCCCAAAAAGGACAACCCGAATCTCAATCGGGTCTCGTAAGTTTTTTACCCTTCGTTTTTTCGACACGTGGATTTTTACGGTAAAACGGGATTACCGTGGTCCGTCTTCGACTTCCCATCGCTGGAGAGTGGTGCACCATGGTACTTTTCCGTTTCAAATCCACGCACGCATTTCCAAAAGTCATACGAAACTGTTTTGCCATTTCGGACGGATGTTGCACCTTGCACCGTGGATGTTGCACCCTGTAGATATGGATTATTCGGATGGGCATAACTTATGGCTTGATTAGAGTTACGGGATCCATAACCTGTCAAAAGGAAGGCCTCGATGAATTCTACGGCTTTGAAAGCTTTCAGCCATCAACGAATATATTAATGCCCAAAAAGGACAACTCGAATCTCAATCGGGTCTCGTAAGTTTTTTATCCTTCGGGTGGATTTTTACGGCAAAACAGGATTACAATGGCTGGTCTTCGATTTACCATCGCTGGAGAGTGGTGCACCATGGTACTGTTCCGTTTCAAATCCATGCACGCATTTCTGAAAGTCGTACGGCATTGTTTCGCCATTTCGGACGGATGTTGCACCTTGCACCGTGGATGTTGCACCCTGTAGATATCGATTATTCGGACGACCATAACTTCTGGCTCGTTTAGAGTTACGGGAGCCATAACCTACCAAAACGAAGGCCTCGATGAGTTCTATGGCTTTGACAGCTTTCAGCCATCAACGAATAGATTAATGCCCAAAAAGGACAACCCGAATCTCAATTGGGTCTCGTAAGTTTTTTACCCTTCGTTTTTTCGAAACGTGGATTTTTACGGTAAAACGGGATTACCATGGTCCATCTTCGACTTCCCATCGCTGGAGAGCGGTGCACCATGGTACTGTTCCGTTTCAAATCCATGCACGCATTTCTAAAAGTCATACGGAACTGTTTTGCCATTTCGGACGGATGTTGCACCTTGCACCGTGGATGTTGCACCCTGTAGATGTCGATTATTCGGACGGCCATAACTTCTGTCTCGTTAAGAGTTATGGGAGCCATAACCTGTCAAAACGAAGGCCTCGATGAGTTCTATGGATTTGACAGCTTTCAGCCGTCAACGGATAGATTAATGCCCAAAAAGGACAACCCGAATCTCAATCGGCTCTCGTAAGTTTTTTACCCTTCGTTTTTTCGACACGTGGATTTTTACGGTAAAACGGGATTACCGTGGCCCGTCTTCGACTTCCCATCGCAGGAGAGTGGTGCACCAAGGTACTTTTCTGTTTCAAATCCATGCATGCATTTCTAAAAGTCGTATGGCACTGTTTCGCCATTTCGGACGGATGTTGCACCTTACACCGTGGATGTTGCACCCTATAGATATCGATTATTCGGACGGCCATAACTTCTGGCTCGTTTAGAATTACGGGAGCCATATCCTGTCAAAACGAAGGCCTCGATGAGTTCTACAGCTTCGACAGCTTTCAGTTGTCAACGGACAGATTAATGCCCAAAAAGGACAACCCGAATCTCAATCGGGTCTCTTAAGTTTTTTACCCTTCGTTTTTTCGACACGTGGATTTTTACGGTAAAACGGGATTGTCGTGGCCCGTCTTCGACTTCCCATCGCTGGAGAGTGGTGCACCATGACACTGTTCCGTTTCAAATCCATGCATGCATTTCTAAAAGTCATACGGCACTGTTTCGCCATTTCGGACGGATGTTGCACGTTGCACCGTGGATGTTGCACCCTGTAGATATCGATTATTCGGACAGGAATAACTTCTGGCTCGTTTAGACTTACGGGAGCCATAACCTGTCAAAACGAAGGCCTCAATGAGTTCTACGGCTTTGATAGCTTTTAGCCATCAACGGATATATTAATGCCCAAAAAGGACAACCCGAATCTCAATCGGGTCTCGTAAGTTTTTTACCCTTCGTTTTTTCGACACGTGGATTTTTACGGCAAAATGGGATTACCGTGGCTGGTCTTCGATTTACCATCGCTGGAGAGTGGTGCACCATGGTACTGTTCTGTTTCAAATCATGCACGCATTTCTAAAATTCGTACGACACTGTTTCGCCATTTCGGACTGGTGCTGCACCTTGCACCGTGGATGTTGCACCCTGTAGATATCGATTATTCGGACGGCGATAACTTCTGGCTCGTTTAGAGTTACCGGAGCCATAACCTGTCAAAACGAAGGCCTCGATGTGTTCTACGGCTTTGACAGCTTTCAGCCGTCAATGGATAGATTTATGCCCAAAAAGGATAACCCGAATCTCAATCGGGTCTCGTAAGTTTTTTACCCTTCGTTTTTTCGACACGTGGATTTTTACGGTAAAACGGGATTACCGTGGTCCGTCTTCGACTTCCCATCGCTGGAGAGTGGTGCACCATGGTACTGTTCCGTTTCAAATCCATGCATGCATTTCTAAAAGTCATACGGCACTGTTTCGCCATTTTGGACGGATGTTGCACCTTGCACCATGGATGTTGCACCCTGTAGATATCGATTATTCGGACGGCCATAACTTCTGGCACGTTAAGAGTTATGGGAGCCATAACCTGTCAAAACGAAGGCCTCGATGAGTTCTACGGCTTTGACCGCTTTCAGCCGTCAACGGATAGATTAATGCCCAAAAAGGACAACCCGAATCTCAATCGGGTCTCGTAAGTTTTTTACCCTTCGTTTTTTCGACAGGTGGATTTTTATGGCAAAACGGGATTACCATGGCTGGTCTTCGATTTACCATCGCTGGAGAGTGGTCCACCATGGTACTGTTCCGTTTCAAATCCATGCACGCATTTCAAAAAGTCGTACGGCACTGTTTCGCCATTTCGGACGGATGTTGCACCTTGCACCGTGGATGTTGCACCCTGTAGATATCGATTATTCGGACGGCTATAACTTCTGGCTCGTTTAGAGTTACCGGAGCCATAACCTGTCAAAACGAAGGCCTCGATGAGTTCTACGGGTTTGACAGCTTTCAGCCATCAACGGATAGATTAATGCCCAAAAAGGACAACCCGAATCTCAATCGGGTCTCGTAAGTTTTTTACCCTTCGTTTTTTCGACACATGGATTTTTACGGTAAAACGGGATTACCGTGGTCCGTCTTCGACTTCCCATCGCTGGAGAGTGGTGCACCATGGTACTGTTCTGTTTCAAATCCATGCACGCATTTCTAAAAGTCATACGAAACTGTTTTGCCATTTCGGACGGATGTTGCACCTTGCACCGTGGATGTTGCACCCTGTAGATATGGATTATTCGGATGGGCATAACTTATGGCTCGTTTAGAGTTACGGGATCCATAACCTGTCAAAAGGAAGGCCTCGATGAGTTCTACGGCTTTGAAAGCTTTCAGCCATCAACGGATATATTAATGCCCAAAAAGGACAACTCGAATCTCAATCGGGTCTCGTAAGTTTTTTATCCTTCGGGTGGATTTTTACGGCAAAACAGGATTACAGTGGCTGGTCTTCGATTTACCATCGCTGGAGAGTGGTGCACCATGGTACTGTTCCGTTTCAAATCCATGCACGCATTTCTGAAAGTCGTACGGCATTGTTTCGCCATTTCGGACGGATGTTGCACCTTGCACCGTGGATGTTGCACCCTGTAGATATCGATTATTCGGACGACCATAACTTCTGGCTCGTTTAGAGTTACGGGAGCCATAACCTACCAAAACGAAGGCCTCGATGAGTTCTATGGATTTGACAGCTTTCAGCCGTCAACGAATAGATTATTGCCCAAAAAGGACAACCCGAATCTCAATTGGGTCTCGTAAGTTTTTTACCCTTCGTTTTTTCGACACGTGGATTTTTACGGTAAAACGGGATTACCGTGGTCCATCTTCGACTTCCCATCGCTGGAGAGTGGTGCACCATGGTACTGTTCCGTTTCAAATCCATGCACGCATTTCTAAAAGTCATACGGAACTGTTTTGCCATTTCGGACGGATGTTGCACCTTGCACCGTGGATGTTGCACCCTGTAGATGTCGATTATTCGGACGGCCATAACTTCTGTCTCGTTAAGAGTTATGGGAGCCATAACCTGTCAAAACGAAGGCCTCGATGAGTTCTATGGCTTTGACAGCTTTCAGCCGTCAACGGATAGATTAATGCACAAAAAGGACAACCCGAATCTCAATCGGGTCTCGTAAGTTTTTTCCCCTTCGTTTTTTCGACAGGTGGATTTTTACGGCAAAACGGGATTACCGTGGCTGGTCTTCGATATACCATCGCTGGAGAGTGGTGCACCATGGTACTGTTCCGTTTCAAATCCATGCACGTATTTCTAAAAGTCGTACGACACTGTTTCGCCATTTCGGACGGATGTTGCACCTTGCACCGTGGATGTTGCACCCTGTAGATATCGATTATTCGGACGGCCATAACTTCTGGCTCGTTTAGAATTACGGGAGCCATAACCTATCAAAACGAAGGCATCGATGAGTTCTACGGCTTTGACAGCTTTCAGCCGTCAACGGATCGATTAAGGCCCAAAAAGGACAACCCGAATCTCAATCGGGTCTCGTAAGTTTTTTACCCTTCGTTTTTTCGACACGTGGATTTTTACGGCAAAACGGGATTACCGTGGCTGGTCTTCGATTTACCATCGCTGAAGAGTGGTGCACCATGGTACTGTTGCGTTTCAAATCATGCACCATAACTTCTGGCTCGTTTAGAGTTACGGACGGCCATAACTTCTGGCTCGTTTAGAGTTACGAAACTGTTTCGCCATTTCGGACGAATGTTGCACCTTGCACCGTGGATGTTTCACCCTGTAGATATCGATTATTCAGACGGCTATAACTTCTGGCTCGTTTAGAGTTACGGGAGCCATAACCCGTCAAAACGAAGGCCTCGATGAGTTCTATGGCTTTGACAGCTTTCAGCCGTCAACGGATAGATTAATTCCCAAAAAGGACAACCCGAATCTCAATCGGCTCTCGTAAGTTTTTTACCCTTCGTTTTTTCGACACGTGGATTTTTACGGCAAAACGGGATTACCGTGGCCCGTCTTCGACTTCCCGTCGCTGGAGAGTGGTGCACCATGGTACTATTCCGTTTCGAATCCATGCACGCATTTCTAAAATTCGTATGGCACTGTTTCGCCATTTCGGACGGATGTTGCACCCTGCACCGTGGATGTTGCATCCTATAGATATCGATTATTCGGACGGCCATAACTTCTGGCTCGTTTAGAGTTACGGGAGCCATAACCTGTCAAAACGAAGGCCTCGATGAGTTCTATGGCTTCGACAGCTTTCAGCCGTCAACGGACAGATTAATGCCCAAAAAGGACAACCCGAATCTCAATCGGTTCTCGTAAGTTTTTCACCCTTCGTTTTTCGACACGTGGATTTTTACGGTAAAACGGGATTGTCGTGGCCCGTCTTCGACTTCCCATCGCTGGAGAGTGGTGCACCATGGCACTGTTCCGTTTCAAATCCATGCACGAATTTCTAAAAGTCATACGGCACTGTTTCGCCATTTCGGACGGATGTTGCACCTTGCACCGTGGATGTTGCACCCTGTAAATATCGATTATTCGGACGGGAATAACTTCTGGCTCATTTAGAGTTACGGGAGCCATAACATGTCAAAACGAAGGCCTCGATGAGCTCTACGGATTTGACAGCTTTTAGCCATCAACGGATATATTAATGCCCAAAAAGGACAACCCGAATCTCAATCGGGTCTCGTAAGTTTTTTCCCCTTCGTTTTTTCGACACGTGGATTTTTACGGCAAAACGGGATTACCGTGGCTGGTCTTTGATTTACCATCGCTGGAGAGTGGTGCATCATGGTACTGTTCCGTTTCAAATCATGCACGCATTTCTAAAAGTCGAACGATACTGTTTCGCCATTTCGGACGGATGTTGCACCTTGCACCGTGGATGTTGCACCCTGTAGATATCGATTATTCGGACGGCCATAACTTCTGGCTCGTTTAGAGTTACGGGAGCCATAACCTATCAAAACGAAGGCCTCGATGAGCTCTACGGCTTTGACAGCTTTCAACCGTCAACGGATAGATTAAGGCCCAAAAAGGACAACCCGAATCTCAATCGGGTCTCGTAAGTTTTTTACCCTTCGTTTTTTCGACACGTGGATTTTTACGGTAAAAGGGGATTACCGTGGTCCGTCTTCGACTTCCCATCGCTGGACAGTGGTGCACCATGGTACTGTTCCGTTTCAAATCCATGCATGCATTTCTAAAAGCCATACGGCACTGTTTCGCCATTTCCGACGGATGTTGCACCTTGCACCGTGTATGTTGCACCCTGTAGATATCGATTGTTCGGACGGCCATAACTTCTGGCTCGTTAAGAGTTATGGGAGCCATAACCTGTCAAAACGAAGGCCTCAACGAGTTCTACGGCTTTGACAGCTTTTAGCCGTCAACGGATAGATTAATGCCCAAAAAGGACAACCCGAATCTCAATCGGGTCTCGTAAGTTTTTTACCCTTCGTTTTTTCGACAGGTGGATTTTTACGGCAAAACGGGATTACCGTGGCTGGTCTTCGATTTACCATCGCTGGAGAGTGGTCCACCATGGTACTGTTCCGTTTCAAATCCATGCACTCATTTCGAAAAGTCGTACGGCACTGTTTCGCCATTTCGGACGGATGTTGCACCTTGCACCGTGGATGTTGCACCCTATAGATATCTATTATTCGGACGGCTATAACTTCTGGCTCGTTTAGAGTTACCGGAGCCATAACCTGTCAAACGAAGGCCTCGATGAGTTCTACGGGTTTGACAGCTTTCAGTCATCAACGGATAGATTAATGCCCAAAAAGGACAACCCGAATCTCAATCGGGTCTCGTAAGTTTTTTACCCTTCGTTTTTTCGACACGTGGATTTTTACGGTAAAACGGGATTACCGTGGTCCGTCTTCGACTTCCCATCGCTGGAGAGTGGTGCACCATGGTACTGTTCCGTTTCAAATCCATGCACGCATTTCTAAAAGTCATACGAAACTGTTTTGCCATTTCGGACGGATGTTGCACCTTGCACCGTGGATGTTGCACCCTGTAGATATGGATTATTCGGATGGGCATAACTTATGGCTCGTTTAGAGTTACGGGATCCATAACCTGTCAAAAGGAAGGCCTCGATGAGTTCTACGGCTTTGAAAGCTTTCAGCCATCAACGGATATATTAATGCCCAAAAAGGACAACTCGAATCTCAATCGGGTCTCGTAAGTTTTTTATCCTTCGGGTGGATTTTTACGGCAAAACAGGATTACAGTGGCTGGTCTTCGATTTACCATCGCTGGAGAGTGGTGCACCATGGTACTGTTCCGTTTCAAATCCAAGCACGCATTTCTGAAAGTCGTACGGCATTGTTTCGCCATTTCGGACGGATGTTGCACCTTGCACCGTGGATGTTGCACCCTGTAGATATCGATTATTCGGACGACCATAACTTCTGGCTCGTTTAGAGTTACGGGAGCCATAACCTACCAAAACGAAGGCCTCGATGAGTTCTATGGCTTTGACAGCTTTCAGCCGTCAACGAATAGATTAATGCCCAAAAAGGACAACCCGAATCTCAATTGGGTCTCGTAAGTTTTTTACCCTTCGTTTTTTCGACACGTGGATTTTTACGGTAAAACGGGATTACCTTGGTCCATCTTCGACTTCCCATCGCTGGAGAGCGGTGCACCATGGTACTGTTCCGTTTCAAATCCATGCACGCATTTCTAAAAGTCATACGGAACTGTTTTGACATTTCGGACGGATGTTGCACCTTGCACCGTGGATGTTGCACCCTGTAGATGTCGATTATTCGGACAGCCATAACTTCTGTCTCGTTAAGAGTTATGGGAGCCATAACCTGTCAAAACGAAGGCCTCGATGAGTTCTATGGCTTTGACAGCTTTCAGCCGTCAACGGATAGATTAATGCCCAAAAAGGACAACCCGAATCTCAATCGGGTCTCGTAAGTTTTTTACCCTTCGTTTTTTCGACAGGTGGATTTTTACGGCAAAACGGGATTACCGTGGCTGGTCTTCGATATACCATCGCTGGAGAGTGGTGCACCATGGTACTGTTCCGTTTCAAATCCATGCACGTATTTCTAAAAGTCGTACGACACTGTTTCGCCATTTCGGACGGATGTTGCACCTTGCACCGTGGATGTTGCACCCTGTAGATATCGATTATTCGGACGGCCATAACTTCTGGCTCGTTTAGAGTTACGGGAGCCATAACCTATCAAAACGAAGGCATCGATGAGTTCTACGGCTTTGACAGCTTTCAGCCGTCAACGGATCGATTAAGGCCCAAAAAGGACAACCCGAATCTCAATCGGGTCTCGTAAGTTTTTTACCCTTCGTTTTTTAGACACGTGGATTTTTACGGCAAAACGGGATTACCGTGGCTGGTCTTCGATTTACCATCGCTGAAGAGTGGTGCACCATGGTACTGTTGCGTTTCAAATCATGCACCATAACTTCTGGCTCGTTTAGAGTTACGGACGGCCATAACTTCTGGCTCGTTTCGAGTTACGAAACTGTTTCGCCATTTCGGACGAAAGTTGCACCTTGCACCGTGGATGTTGCACCCTGTAGATATCGATTATTCGGACGGCTATAACTTCTGGCTCGTTTAGAGTTACGGGAGCCATAACCCGTCAAAACGAAGGCCTCGATGAGTTCTACGGCTTTGACAGCTTTCAGCCGTCAACGGATAGATTAATTCCCAAAAAGGACAACCCGAATCTCAATCGGCTCTCGTAAGTTTTTTACCCTTCGTTTTTTCGACACGTGGATTTTTACGGCAAAAAGGGATTACCGTGGCCCGTCTTCGACTTCCCGTCGCTGGAGAGTGGTGCACCATGGTACTATTCCGTTTCGAATCCATGCACGCATTTCTAAAATTCGTATGGCACTGTTTCGCCATTTCGGACGGATGTTGCACCCTGCACCGTGGAAGTTGCATCCTGTAGATATCGATTATTCGGACGGCCATAACTTCTGGCTCGTTTAGAGTTACGGGAGCCATAACCTGTCAAAACGAAGGCCTCGATGAGTTCTACGGCTTCGACAGCTTTCAGCCGTCAACGGACAGATTAATGCCCAAAAAGGACAACCCGAATCTCAATCGGGTCTCGTAAGTTTTTCACCCTTCGTTTTTCGACACGTGGATTTTTACGGTAAAACGGGATTGTCGTGGCCCGTCTTCGACTTCCCATCGCTGGAGAGTGGTGCACCATGGCACTGTTCCGTTTCAAATCCATGCACGCATTTCTAAAAGTCATACGGCACTGTTTCGCCATTTCGGACGGATGTTGCACCTTGCACCGTGGATGTTGCACCCTGTAAATATCGATTATTCGGACGGGAATAACTTCTGGCTCATTTAGAGTTACGGGAGCCATAACATGTCAAAACGAAGGCCTCGATGAGCTCTACGGATTTGACATCTTTTAGCCATCAACGGATATATTAATGCCCAAAAAGGACAACCCGAATCTCAATCGGGTCTCGTAAGTTTTTTCCCCTTCGTTTTTTCGACACGTGGATTTTTACGGCAAAACGGGATTACCGTGGCTGGTCTTTGATTTACCATCGCTGGAGAGTGGTGCATCATGGTACTGTTCCGTTTCAAATCATGCACGCATTTCTAAAAGTCGAACGATACTTTTTCGCCATTTCGGACGGATGTTGCACCTTGCACCGTGGATGTTGCACCCTGTAGATATCGATTATTCGGACGGCCATAACTTCTGGCTCGTTTAGAGTTACGGGAGCCATAACCTATCAAAACGAAGGCCTCGATGAGCTCTACGGCTTTGACAGCTTTCAACCGTCAACGGATATATTAAGGCCCAAAAAGGACAACCCGAATCTCAATCGGGTCTCGTAAGTTTTTTACCCTTCGTTTTTTCGACACGTGGATTTTTACGGTAAAAGGGGATTACCGTGGTCCGTCTTCGACTTCCCATCGCTGGACAGTGGGGCACCATGGTACTGTTCTGTTTCAAATCCATGCATGCATTTCTAAAAGCCATACGACACTGTTTCGCCATTTCCGACGGATGTTGCACCTTGCACCGTGTATGTTGCACCCTGTAGATATCGATTGTTCGGACGGCCATAACTTCTGGCTCGTTAAGAGTTATGGGAGCCATAACCTGTCAAAACGAAGGCCTCAACGAGTTCTACGGCTTTGATAGCTTTTAGCCGTCAACGGATAGATTAATGCCCAAAAAGGACAACCCGAATCTCAATCGGGTCTCGCAAGTTTTTTACCCTTCGTTTTTTCGACAGGTGGATTTTTACGGCAAAACGGGATTACCGTGGCTGGTCTTCGATTTACCATCGCTGGAGAGTGGTCCACCATGGTACTGTTCCGTTTCAAATCCATGCACTCATTTCGAAAAGTCGTACGGCACTGTTTCGCCATTTCGGACGGATGTTGCACCTTGCACCGTGGATGTTGCACCCTATAGATATCGATTATTCGGACGGCTATAACTTCTGGCTCGTTTAGAGTTACCGGAGCCATAACCTGTCAAACGAAGGCCTCGATGAGTTCTACGGTTTTGACAGCTTTCAGCCGTCAATGGATGGATTAATGCCCAAAAAGGACAACCCGAATCTCAATCGGGTCTCGTAAGTTTTTTACCCTTCGTTTTTTTGACACGTGGATTTTTACGGTAAAACGGGATTACCGTGGCCCGTCTTCGACTTCCCATCGCTGGAGAGTGGTGCACCATGGCAATGTTCCGTTTCAAATCCATGCACGCATTTCTAAAAGTCATACGGCACTGTTTCGCCATTTCGGACGGATGTTGCACCTTGCACCGTGGATGTTGCACCCTGTAGATATCGATTATTCGGACGGGCATAACTTCTGGCTCGTTTAGAGTTACGGGATCCATAACCTGTCAAAACGAAGGCCTCGATGAGTTCTACGGCTTTGAAAGCTTTCAGCCATCAACAGATATATTAATGCCCAAAAAGGACAACCCGAATCTCAATCGGGTCTCGTAAGTTTTTTATCCTTCGTTTTTTCGACACGTGGATTTTTGCGGCAAAACGGGATTACCGTGGCTGGTCTTCGATTTACCATCGCTGGAGAGTGTCGCACCATGGTACTGTTCCGTTTCAAATCCATGCACGCATTTCTAAAAGTCGTACGAAACTATTTCGCCATTTCATACAGATGTTGCACCTTGCACCGTGGATGTTGCACCATGTAGATATCGACTATTCGGACGGCCATAACTTCTGGCTCGTTTAGAGATACGAGATCCATAACCTATCAAAACGAAGGCATCGATGTGTTTTACGACTTTGACCGCTTTCAGCCGTCAACGGATAGATTAATGCCCAAAAAGGACAACCCGAATCTCAATCGGGTCTCGTAAGTTTTTTACCCTTCGTTTTTTCGACAGGTGGATTTTTACGGCAAAACGGGATTACCGTGGCTGGTATTCGATTTACCATCGCTGGAGAGTGCTCCACCATGGTACTGTTCCGTTTCAAATCCATGCACGCATTTCGATAAGTCATACGGCACTGTTTCCCCATTTCGGACGGATGTTGCACCTTGCACCGTGGATGTTGCACCCTGTAGATGTCGATTATTCGGACGGCTATAACTTCTGGCTCGTTTAGAGTTATGGGAGCCATAACTTGTCAAAACGAAGGCCACGATGATTTCTACGGCTTTGACAGCTTTCAGCCGTCAACGGATAGATTAATGCCCAAAAAGGACAACCCGAATCTCAATCCGCTCTCGTAAGTTTTTTACCCTTCGTTTTTTCGACACGTGGATTTTTACGGTAAAACGGGATTACCGTGGCCCGTCTTCGACTTCCCATCGCTGGAGAGTGGTGCACCATGGTACTATTCCGTTTCAAATCCATGCACGCATTTCTAAAAGTCGTATGGCACTGTTTCGCCATTTCGGACGGATGTTGCACCCTGCACCGTGGATGTTGCACCCTGTAGATATCGATTATTCGGACGGCCATAACTTTTGGCTCGTTTAGAGTTACAGGAGCCATAACCTGTCAAAACGAAGGCCTCGATGAGTTCTACGGCTTCAACAGCTTTCAGCCGTCAACGGACAGATTAATGCCCAAAAAGGACAACCCGAATCTCCATCGGGTCTCGTAAGTTTTTTACCCTTCGTTTTTTCAGCACGTGGATTTTTACAGTAAAACGGGATTGTCGTGGCCCATCTTCGACTTCCCATCGCTGGAGAGTGGTGCACCATGGCGCTGTTCCGTTTCAAATCCATGCACACATTTCTAAAAGTCATACGGCACTGTTTCTCCATTTCAGACGGATGTTGCACCTTGCACCGTGGATGTTGCACTCTGTAAATATCGATTATTCGGACGGGAATAACTTCTGGATCGTTTAGAGTTACGGGAGCCATAACATGTCAAAACGAAGGCCTCGTTGAGCTCTACGGATTTGACAACTTTTAGCCATCAACGGATATATTAATGCCCAAAAAGGACAACCCGAATCTCAATCGGGTCTCGTAAGTTTTTTCCCCTTCGTTTTTTCGACACGTTGATTTTTACGGCAAAACGAGATTACCGTGGCTGGTCTTCGATTTACCATCGCTGGAGAGTGGTGCACCATGGTACTGTTCCGTTTCAAATAATGCACGCATTTCTAAAAGTCGAACGACACTGTTTCGCCATTACGGACGGATGTTGCACCTTGCACCGTGGATGTTGCACCCTGTAGATATCGATTATTCGGACGGCCATAACTTCTGGCTCGTTTAGAGTTACGGGAGCCATAACCTATCAAAACGAAGGCCTCGATGAGTTCCACGGCTTTGACAGCTTTCAACCGTGAATGGATAGATTAAGGCCCAAAAAGGACAACCCGAATCTCAATCGTGTCTCGTAAGTTTTTTACCCTTCGTTTTTTCGACAAGTGGATTTTTACGGTAAAAGAGGATTACCGTGGTCCGTCTTCGACTTCCCATCCTGGACAGTGGTGCACCATGGTACTGTTCCCTTTCAAATCCATGCATGCATTTCTAAAAGCCATACGGCACTGTTTCGCCATTTCCGACGGATGTTGCACCTTGCACCGTGGATGTCGCACCCTGTAGATATCGATTATTCGGACGGCCATAACTTCTGGCTCGTTAAGAGTTATGGGAGCCATAACCTGTCAAAACGAAGGCCTCAATGAGTTCTACGGCTTTGACAGCTTTCAGCTGTCAACGGATAGACTAATGCCCAAAAAGGACAACCCGAATCTCAATCGTGTCTCGTAAGTTTTTTACCCTTCGTTTTTTCGACAGGTGGATTTTTACGGCAAAACGGGATTACCATGGCTGGTCTTCGATTTACCATCGCTGGAGAGTGGTTCACCATGGTACTATTCCGTTTCAAATCCATGCACTCATTTCGAAAAGTCGTACGGCACTGTTTCGCCATTTCGGACGGATGTTGCACCTTGCACCGTGGATGTTGCACCCTGTAGATATCGATTATTCGGACGGCTATAACTTCTAGCTCGTTTAGAGTTACCGGAGCCATAACCTGTCAAACGAAGGCCTCGATCAGTTCTACGGCTTTGACAGCTTTCAGCCGTCAATGGATAGATTAATGCCCAAAAAGGACAACCCGAATCTCAATCGGGTCTCGTAAGTTTTTTACCCATCGTTTTTTTGACACGTGGATTTTTAAGGTAAAACGGGATTACCGTGGCCCGTCTTTGACTTTCCATCGCTGGAGAGTGGTGCACCATGGCACTGTTCCGTTTCAAATCCATGCACGCATTTCTAAAAGTCATACGGCACTGTTTCGCCATTTCGGACGGATGTTGCACCTTGCACCGTGGATGTTGCACCCTGTAGATATCGATTATTCGGACGGGCATAACTTCTGGCTCGTTTAGCGTTACGGGATCCATAACCTGTCAAAACGAAGGCCTCGATGAGTTCTATGGCTTTGAAAGCTTTCAGCCATCAACGGATATATTAATGCCCAAAAAAGACAACCCGAATCTCAATCGGGTCTCGTAAGTTTTTTCCCTTCGTTTTTCGACACGTGGATTTTTACGGCAAAACGGGATTACCGTGGCTGGTCTTCGATTTACCATCGCTGGAGAGTGTCGCACCATGGTACTGTTCCGTTTCAAATCCATGCACGCATTTCTAAAAGTCGTACGACACTGTTTCGCCATTTCGGACGGATGTTGCACCTTGCACCGTGGATGTTGCACCATGTAGATATCGATTATTCGGACGGCCATAACTTCTGGCTCGTTTAGAGTTACGGGATCCATAACCTCTCAAAACGAAGGCCTCGATCAGTTTTACGGCTTTGACCGCTTTCAGCTGTTAACGGATAGATTAATGCCCAAAATGGACAACCCGAATCTCAATCGGGTCTCGTAAGTTTTTTACCCTACGTTTTTTCGACAGGTGGATTTTAACGGCAAAACGGGATTACCGTGGCTGGTCTTCGATTTACCATCGCTGGAGAGTGGTGCACCATGGTACTGTTCCGTTTCAAATCATGCATGCATTTCTAAAAGTCGAACGACACTGTTTCGCCATTTCGGACGGATGTTGCACCTTGCACTGTGGATGTTGCACCCTGTAGATATCGATTATTCGGACGGGAATAACTTCTGGCTCGTTTAGAGTTACGGGAGCCATAACATGTCAAAACGAAGGCCTCAATGAGCTCTACTGATTTGACAGCTTTTAGCCATCAACGGATATATTAATGCCCAAAAAGGACAACCCGAATCTCAATCGGGTCTCGTAAGGTTTTTCCCCTTCGTTTTTTCGACACGTGGATTTTTACGGCAAAACGGGGTTACCGTGGCTGGTCTTCGATTTACCATCGCTGGAGAGTGGTGCACCATGGTATTGTTCCATTTGAAATCATGCACGCATTTCTAAAAGTGAACGACACTGTTTCGCCATTTCGGATGGATGTTGCACCTTGCACCGTGGATGTTGCACCCTGTAGATATCGATTATTCGTACGGCCATAACTTCTGGCTCGTTTAGAGTTACAGGAGCCATAACCTATCAAAACGAAGGCCTCGATGAGTTCTACGGCTTTGACAGCTTTCAACCGTCAACGGATAGATTAAGGCCCAAAAAGGACAACCCGAATCTCAATCGGGTCTCGTAAGTTTTTTACCCTTCGTTTTTTCGACACGTGGATTTTTACGGTAAAAGGGGATTACCGTGGTCCGTCTTCGACTTCCCATCGCTGGACAGTGGTGCACCATGGTACTGTTCCGTTTCAAATCCATGCATGCATTTCTAAAAGCCATACGACACTGTTTCGCCATTTTCAACGGATGTTGCACCTTGCACCGTGTATGTTGCACCCTGTAGATATCGATTGTTCGGACGGCCATAACTTCCGGCTCGTTAAGAGTTATGGGAGCCATAACCTGTCAAAACGAAGGCCTCAACGAGTTCTACCGCTTTGACCGCTTTCAGCCGTCAACGGATAGATTAATGCCCAAAAAGGACAACCTGAATCTCAATCGGGTCTCGTAAGTTTTTTACCCTTCGTTTTTTCGACAGGTGGATTTTTACGGCAAAACGGGATTACCGTGGCTGGTCTTCGATTTACCATCGCTGGAGAGTGGTCCACCATGGTACTGTTCCATTTCAAATCCATGCACTCATTTCGAAAAGTCGTACGGCACTGTTTCGCCATTTCGGACGGATGTTGCACCTTGCACCGTGGATGTTGCACCCTATAGATATCGATTATTCGGACGGCTATAACTTCTGGCTCGTTTAGAGTTACCGGAGCCATAACCTATCAAACGAAGGCCTCGATGAGTTCTACAGTTTTGACAGCTTTCAGCCGTCAATGGATAGATTAATGCCCAAAAAGGACAACCCGAATCTCAATCGGGTCTCGTAAGTTTTTTACCCTTCGTTTTTTTGACACGTGGATTTCTACGGTAAAACGGGATTACTGTGGCCCGTCTTCAACTTCCCATTGCTGGAGAGTGGTGCACCATGGCACTGTTCCGTTTCAAATCCATGCACGCATTTCTAAAAGTCATACGGCACTGTTTCGCCATTTCGGACGGATGTTGCACCTTGCACCGTGGATGTTGCACCCTGTAGATATCGATTATTCGGACGGGCATAACTTCTGGCTCGTTTAGAGTTACGGGATCCATAACCTGTCAAAACGAAGGCCTCGATGAGTTCTACGGCTTTGAAAGCTTTCAGCCATCAACGGATATATTAATGCCCAAAAAGGACAACCCGAATCTCAATCGGGTCTCGTAAGTTTTTTACCCTTCGTTTTTTCGACACGTGGATTTTTACGGCAAAACGGGATTACCGTGGCTGGTCTTCGATTTACCATCGCTAGAGAGTGTCGCACCATGGTACTGTTCCGTTTCAAATCCATGCACGCATTTCTGAAAGTCGTACGAAACTGTTTCGCCATTTCGGACGGATGTTGCACCTTGCACCGTGGATGTTGCACCATGTAGATATCGATTATTCGGACGGCCATAACTTCTGGCTCGTTTAGAGTTATGGGATCCATAACCTATCAAAACGAAGGCCTCGATGAGTTTTACGACTTTGACCGCTTTCAGCCGTCAACAGATAGACTGATGCCCAAAAAGGACAACCCGAATCTCAATCGGGTCTCGTAAGTTTTTTACCCTTCGTTTTTTCGACAGGTGGATTTTTACGGCAAAACGGGATTACCGTGGCTGGTCTTCGATTTACCATCGCTGGAGAGTGGTCCACCATGGTACTGTTCCGTTTCAAATCCATGCACGCATTTCGATAAGTCATACGGCACTGTTTTGCCATTTCGGACGGATGTTGCACCTTGCATCGTGGATGTTGCACCCTGTAGATATCGATTATTCGGACGGCTATAACTTCTGGCTCGTTTAGAGTTACGGGAGCCATAACCCGTCAAAACGAAGGCCTCGATGAGTTCTACGGCTTTGATAGCTTTCAGCCGTCAACGGATAGATTAATTCCCAAAAAGGACAACCCGAATCTCAATCGGCTCTCGTAAGTTTTTTACCCTTCGTTTTTTGAGACGTGGATTTTTACGGCAAAACGGGATTACCGTGGCCCGTCTTCGACTTCCCATCGCTGGAGAGTGGTGCACCATGGTACTATTCCGTTTCAAATCCATGCACGCATTTCTAAAAGTCGTACGGCACTGTTTCGCCATTTCGGACGGATGTTGCACCTTACACCGTGGATGTTGCACCCTGTAGATATCGATTATTCGGACGGCTATAACTTCTGGCTCGTTTAGAGTTACGGGAGCCATAACTTCTCAAAACGAAGGCCACGATGAGTTCTACGGCTTTGACAGCTTTCAGCCGTCAACGGATAGATTAATGCCCAAAAAGGACAACCTGAATCTCAATCGGCTCTCGTAAGTTTTTTACCCTTCGTTTTTTCGACACGTGGATTTTTACGGTAAAACGGGATTACCGTGGCCCGTCTTCGACTTCCCATCGCTGGAGAGTGGTGCACCATGGTACTATTCCGTTTCAAATCCATGCACGCATTTCTAAAAGTCGTATGGCACTGTTTCGCCATTTCGGACGGATGTTGCACCCTGCACCGTGGATGTTGCACCCTGTAGATATCGATTATTCGGACGGCCATAACTTCTGGCTCGTTTAGAGTTACGCGAGCCATAACCTGTCAAAACGAAGGCCTCGATGAGTTCTACGGCTTCGACAGCTTTCAGCCGTCAACGGACAGATTAATGCCCAAAAAGGACAACCCGAATCTCCATCGGGTCTCGTAAGTTTTTTACCCTTCGTTTTTTCGACACGTGGATGTTTACAATAAAACGGGATTGTCATGGCCCATCTTCGACTTCCCATCGCTGGAGAGTGGTGCACCATGGCACTGTTCCGTTTCAAATCCATGCACGCATTTCTAAAAGTCATACGGCACTGTTTCTCCATTTCGGACGGATGTTGCACCTTGCACCGTGGATGTTGCACCCTGTAGATATCGATTATTCGCACGGGAATAACTTCTGGCTCGTTTAGAGTTACGGGAGCCATAACATGTCAAAATGAAGGCCTTGATGAGCTCTACGGATTTGACAGCTTTTAGCCATCAACGGATATATTAATGCCCGAAAACGACAACCCGAATCTCAATCGGGTCTCGTAAGTTTTTTCCCCTTCGTTTTTTCGACACGTGGATTTTTACGGCAAAACGGGATTACCGTGGCTGGTCTTCGATTTACCATCGCTGGAGAGTGGTGCACCATGGTACTGTTCCGTTTCAAATCATGCACGCATTTCTAAAAGTCGAAGGACACTGTTTCACCATTTCGGACGGATGTTGCACCTTGCACCGTGGATGTTGCACCCTGTAGATATCGATTATTCGGACGGCCATAACTTCTGGCTCGTTTAGAGTTACAGGAGCCATAACCTATCAAAACGAAGGCCTCGATGAGTTCTACGGCTTTGACAGCTTTCAACCGTCAACAGATAGATTAAGGCCCAAAAAGGACAACCTGAATCTCAATCGGGTCTCGTAAGTTTTTTACCCTTCGTTTTTTCGACATGTGGATTTTTACGGTAAAAGGGGATTACCGTGGTCCGTCTTCGACTTCCCATCGCTGGACAGTGGTGCACCATGGTGCTGTTCCCTTTCAAATCCATGCATGCATTCTAAAAGCCATACGCCACTGTTTCGCCATTTCCGACGGATGTTGCACCTTGCACCGTGGATGTTGCACCCTGTAGATATCGATTATTCGGACGGCCATAACTTCTGGCTCGTTAAGAGTTATGGAAGCCATAACCTGTCAAAACGAAGGCCTCAATGAGTTCTACGGCTTTGACAGCTTTCAGCCGTCAACGGATAGATTAATGCCCAAAAAGGACAACCCGAATCTCAATCGGGTCTCGTAAGTTTTTTACCCTTCGTTTTTTCGACAGGTGGATTTTTACGGCAAAACGGGATTACCGTGGCTGGTGTTCGATTTACCATCGCTGGAGAGTGGTACACCATGGTACTGTTCCGTTTCAAATCCATGCACTCATTTCGAAAAGTCGTACGGCACTGTTTCGCCATTTCGGACGGATGTTGCACCTTGCACCGTGGATGTTGCACCCTGTAGATATCGATTATTCGGACGACTATAACTTCTGGCTCGCTTAGAGTTACCGGAGCCATAACCTGTCAAACGAAGGCCTCGATGAGTTCTACGGCTTTGACGGCTTTCAGCCGTCAATGGATAGATTAATGCCCAAAAAGGACAACCCGTATCTCAATCGGGTCTCGTAAGTTTTTTACCCTTCGTTTTTTTGACACGTGGATTTTTACGGTAAAACGGGATTACCGTGGCCCGTCTTCGACTTCCCATCGCTGGAGAGTGGTGCACCATGGCACTGTTCCATTTCAAATCCATGCATGCATTTCTAAAAGTCATACGGCACTATTTCGCCATTTCGGACGGATGTTGCACCTTGCATCGTGGATGTTGCACCCTGTAGATATCGATTATTCGGACGGCCATAACTTCTGGCTCGTTTAGAGTTACGGGATCCATAACCTGTCAAAAGGAAGGCCTCGATGAGTTCTATGGCTTTGAAAGCTTTCAGCCATCAACGGATATATTAATGCCCAAAAAGGACAACCCGAATCCCAATCGGGTCTCGTAAGTTTTTTCCCTTCGTTTTTTCGACACGTGGATTTTTACGACAAAACGGGATTACCGTGGCTGGTCTTCGATTTACCATCGCTGGAGAGTGTCGCACTATGGTACTGTTCCGTTTCAAATCCATGCACGCATTTCTAAAAGTCGTACGACACTGTTTCGCCATTTCGGACGGATGTTGCACCTCGCACCGTGGATGTTGCACCATGTAGATATCGATTATTCGGACGGCCATAACTTCTGGCTCGTTTAGAGTTACGGGATCCATAACCTCTCAAAATGAAGGCCTCGATGAGTTTTACAGCTTTGACCACTTTCAGCCGTTAACGGATAGATTAATGCCCAAAAAGGACAACCCGAATCTCGATCGGGTCTCGTAAGTTTTTTACCCTTCGTTTTTTCGACAAGTGGATTTTTAAGGCAAAACGGGATTACCGTGGCTGGTCTTCGACTTACCATCGCTGGAGAGTGGTCCACCATGGTACTGTTCCGTTTGAAATCCATGCACGCATTTCGATAAGTCGTACGGCAATGTTTCGCCATTTCGGATGGATGTTGCACCTTGCACCGTGGATGTTGCACCCTGTAGATATTGATTATTCGGACGGCTATAACTTCTGGCTCGTTTAGAGTTACGGGAGCCATAACCCGTCAAAACAAAGGCCTCGATGAGTTCTACGGCTTTGACAGCTTTCAGCCGTCAACGGATAGATTAATTCCCAAAAAGGACAACCCGAATCTCAATCGGCACTCGTAAGTTTTTTACCCTTCGTTTTTTCGACACGTGGATTTTTACGGCAAAACGGGATTATCGTGGCCCGTCTTCGACTTCCCATCGCTGGAGAGTTGTGCACCATGGTACTATTCCGTTTCAAATCCATGCACGCATTTCTAAAAGTCGTACGGCACTGTTTCGCCATTTCGGACGGATGTTGCACCTTGCACCGTGGATTTTGCACCCTGTAGATATCGATTATTCGGACGGCTATAACTTCTGGCTCCTTTAGAGTTACGGGAGCCATAACTTGTCAAAACGAAGGCCACGATGAGTTCTACGGCTTTGACAGCTTTCAGCCGTCAACGGATAGATTAATGCCCAAAAAGGACAACCCGAATCTCAATCGGCTCTCGTAAGTTTTTTACCCTTCGTTTTTTCGACACGTGGATTTTTACGGTAAAACGGGATTACCGTGGCCCGTCTTCGACTTCCCATCGCTGGGGAGTGGTACATCATGGTACTATTCCATTTCAAATCCTTGCACGCATTTCTAAAAGTCATATGGCACTGTTTCGCCATTTCGGACGGATGTTGCACCCTGCACCGTGGATGTTGCACCCTGTAGATATCGATTATTCGGACGGCCATAACTTCTGGCTCGTTTAGAGTTACGGGAGCCATAACCTGTCAAAACGAAGGCCTCGATGAGTTCTATGGCTTCGATAGCTTTCAGCTGTCAACGGGCAGATTAATGCCCAAAAAGGACAACCCGAATCTCAATCGGGTCTCGTAAGTTTTTTACCCTTCGTTTTTTCGACACATGGATTTTTACGGTAAAACGGGATTATCGTGGCCTGTCTTCGACTTTCCATCGCTGGAGAGTGGTGCACCATGGCACTGTTCCGTTTCAAATCCATGCACGCATTTCTGAAAGTCGTACGAAACTGTTTCGCCATTTCGGACGGATGTTGCACCTTGCACCGTGGATGTTGCACCATGTAGATATCGATTATTCGGACGGGAATAACTTCTGGCTCGTTTAGAGTTACGGGAGCCATAACATGTCAAAACGAAGGCCTCAATGAGCTCTACTGATTTGACAGCTTTTAGCCATCAACGGACATATTAATGCCCAAAAAGGACAACCCGAATCTCAATCGGGTCTCGTAAGTTTTTTCCCCTTCGTTTTTTCGACACGTGGATTTTTACGGCAAAACGGGATTACCGTGGCTGGTCTTCGATTTACCATCGCTGGAGAGTGGTGCACCATGGTATTGTTCTGTTTGAAATCATGCACGCATTTCTAAAAGTCGAACGACACTGTTTCGCCATTTCGGATGGATGTTGCACCTTGCACCGTGGATGTTGCACCCTGTAGATATCGATTATTCGGACGGCCATAACTTCTGGCTCGTTTAGAGTTACGGGAGCCATAACCTATCAAAACGAAGGCCTCGATGAGTTCTACGGCTCTGACAGCTTTCAACCGTCAACGGATAGATTAAGGCCCAAAAAGGACAACCCGAATCTCAATCGGGTCTCGTAAGTTTTTTACCCTTCGTTTTTTCGACACGTGGATTTTTACGGTAAAAGGGGATTACCGTGGTCCGTCTTCGACTTCCCATCGCTGGACAGTGGTGCACCATGGTACTGTTCCGTTTCAAATCCATGCATGCATTTCTAAAAGCCATACGACACTGTTTCGCCATTTCCGACGGATGTTGCACCTTGCACCGTGTATGTTGCACCCTGTAGATATCGATTGTTCGGACGGCCATAACTTCCGGCTCGTTAAGAGTTATGGGAGCCATAACCTGTCAAAACGAAGGCCTCAACGAGTTCTACGGCTTTGACAGCTTTCAGCCGTCA
This sequence comes from Allium cepa, assembly GCA_030765085.1. Taxonomy (NCBI): domain Eukaryota; kingdom Viridiplantae; phylum Streptophyta; class Magnoliopsida; order Asparagales; family Amaryllidaceae; genus Allium; species Allium cepa. The sequence goes on from CM060938.1 coordinate 911,476,153, forward strand.
ACGGATAGATTAATGCCCAAAAAGGACAACCTGAATCTCAATCGGGTCTCGTAAGTTTTTTACCCTTCGTTTTTTCGACAGGTGGATTTTTACGGCAAAACGGGATTACCGTGGCTGGTCTTCGATTTACCATCGCTGGAGAGTGGTCCACCATGGTACTGTTCCGTTTCAAATCCATGCACTCATTTCGAAAAGTCGTACGGCACTGTTTCGCCATTTCGGACGGATGTTGCACCTTGCACCGTGGATGTTGCACCCTATAGATATCGATTATTCGGACGGCTATAACTTCTGGCTCGTTTAGAGTTACCGGAGCCATAACCTATCAAACGAAGGCCTCGATGAGTTCTACGGTTTTGACAGCTTTCAGCCGTCAATGGATAGATTAATGCCCAAAAAGGACAACGCGAATCTCAGTCGGGTCTCGTAAGTTTTTTACCCTTCGTTTTTTTGACACGTGGATTTCTACGGTAAAACGGGATTACCGTGGCCCGTCTTCGACTTCCCATTGCTGGAGAGTGGTGCACCATGGCACTGTTCCGTTTCAAATCCATGCACGCATTTCTAAAAGTCATACGGCACTGTTTCGCCATTTCGGACGGATGTTGCACCTTGCACCGTGGATGTTGCACGCCGTAATCGATTATTCGGACGGGCATAACTTCTGGCTCTTTTAGAGTTACGGGATCCATAACCTGTCATAACGAAGGCCTCGATGAGTTCTACGGCTTTGAAAGCTTTCAGCCATCAACGGATATATTAATGCCCAAAAAGGACAACCCGAATCTCAATCGGGTCTCGTAAGTTTTTTACCCTTCGTTTTTTCGACACGTGGATTTTTACGGCAAAACGGGATTACCGTGGCTGGTCTTCGATTTACCATCGCTGGAGAGTGTCGCACCATGGTACTGTTCCGTTTCAAATCCATGCACGCATTTCTGAAAGTCGTACGAAACTGTTTCGCCATTTCGGACGGATGTTGCACCTTGCACCGTGGATGTTGCACCATGTAGATATCGATTATTCGGACGGCCATAACTTCTGGCTCGTTTAGAGTTATGGGATCCATAACCTATCAAAACGAAGGCCTCGATGAGTTTTACGACTTTGACCGCTTTCAGCCGTCAACAGATAGATTAATGCCCAAAAATGACAACCCGAATCTCAATCGGGTCTCGTAAGTTTTTTACCCTTCGTTTTTTCGACAGGTGGATTTTTACGGCAAAACGCGATTACCGTGGCTGGTCTTCGATTTACCATCGCTGGAGAGTGGTCCACCATGGTACTGTTCCGTTTCAAATCCATGCACGCATTTCGATAAGTCATACGGCACTGTTTCGCCATTTCGGACGGATGTTGCACCTTGCACCGTGGATGTTGCACCCTGTAGATATCGATTATTCGGACGGCTATAACTTCTGGCTCGTTTAGAGTTACGGGAGCCATAACCCGTCAAAACGAAGGCCTCGATGAGTTCTACGGCTTTTATAGCTTTCAGCCGTCAACGGATAGATTAATTCCCAAAAAGGACAACCCGAATCTCAATCGGCTCTCGTAAGTTTTTTACCCTTCGTTTTTTCGAGACGTGGATTTTTACGGCAAAACGGGATTACCGTGGCCCGTCTTCGACTTCCCATCGCTGGAGAGTGGTGCACCATGGTACTATTCCGTTTCAAATCCATGCACGCATTTCTAAAAGTCGTACGGCACTGTTTCGCCATTTCGGACGGATGTTGCACCTTACACCGTGGATGTTGCACCCTGTAGATATCGATTATTCGGACGGCTATAACTTCTGGCTCGTTTAGAGTTACGGGAGCCATAACTTCTCAAAACGAAGGCCACGATGAGTTCTAAGGCTTTGACAGCTTTCAGCCGTCAATGGATAGATTAATGCCCAAAAAGGACAACCTGAATCTCAATCGGCTCTCGTAAGTTTTTTACCCTTCGTTTTTTCGACACGTGGATTTTTACGGTAAAACGGGATTACCGTGGCCCGTCTTCGACTTCCCATCGCTGGAGAGTGGTGCACCATGGTACTATTCCGTTTGAAATCCATGCACGCATTTCTAAAAGTCATATGGCACTGTTTCGCCATTTCGGACGGATGTTGCACCCTGCACCATGGATGTTGCACCCTGTAGATATCGATTATTCGGACGGCCATAACTTCTGGCTCGTTTAGAGTTACGGGAGCCATAACCTGTCAAAACGAAGGCCTCGATGAGTTCTACGGCTTCGACAGCTTTCAGCCGTCAACGGACAGATTAATGCCCAAAAAGGACAACCCGAATCTCCATCGGGTCTCGTAAGTTTTTTACCCTTTGTTTTTTCGACACGTGGATGTTTACAGTAAAACGGGATTGTCATGGCCCATCTTCGAGTTTCCATCGCTGGAGAGTGGTGCACCATGGCACTGTTCCGTTTCAAATCCATGCACGCATTTCTAAAAGTCATACGGCACTGTTTCTCCATTTCGGACGGATGTTGCACCTTGCACCGTGGATGTTGCACCCTGTAGATATCGATTATTCGCACGGGAATAACTTCTGGCTCGTTTAGAGTTACGGGAGCCATAACATGTCAAAATGAAGGCCTTGATGAGCTCTACGGATTTGACAGCTTTTAGCCATCAACGGATATATTAATGCCCGAAAAGGACAACCCGAATCTCAATCGGGTCTCGTAAGTTTTTTCCCCTTCGTTCTTTCGACACGTGGATTTTTACGGCAAAACGGGATTACCGTGGCTGGTCTTCGATTTACCATCGCTGGAGAGTGGTGCACCATGGTACTGTTCCGTTTCAAATCATGCACGCATTTCTAAAAGTCGAACGACACTGTTTCGCCATTTCGGACGGATGTTGCACCTTGCACCGTGGATGTTGCACCCTGTAGATATCGATTATTCGGACGGCCATAACTTCTAGCTCGTTTAGAGTTACAGGAGCCATAACCTATCAAAACGAAGGCCTCGATGAGTTCTACGGCTTTGACAGCTTTCAAACGTCAACAGATAGATTAAGGCCCAAAAAGGACAACCCGAATCTGTAACGACCCGTATTTTACGTGTCGATAAATCGTAGAATTTGCAGGTTGTTAGTGCTGTTTGTGTTGTCTCTAACCTGAGTCGTTTAGAAAGTTAACTTGTGACCTAAGTTATAAGTCGTGAACGACTTAAGGAGTTAGGTCGTTAGAGAGTTAGGCCGTGAGTAGGGGTGAGCGACCTAGTGGTATGAGCGAGCTAACATGTTAAGGGGATAAGTCGTTTTTGAGTTATAGGAACTGGCCGACTTAAGGGGATAGTGACTTAAGGAGTTGACCGGTCTAATAGTTAGTGAGTTAGTGGGTTGGACCGACTCATAGTGTGAACGACTCATAGGGGTGACCGAGATAAGGATGTAGCGACTTAACGGGTTAGTGTGTTAGTGTTATGCCGAGTTATAGCTTAAGTCGTAGGTCGGCTCAGTGATGAGTCGTAGGCGAGATAGGTTGAGTCGTTACCGGGATGAGTCGTGTTCAACCTATAAAGAGTTCGACCTAGAGTTAGCTTGTGTGGAGTTAGGTCGATGGACCGACTTAGTGTTGAGTCGTTGGTCAGTTGGGTCGTTAAGTCGGCTGTGTGTTAGGATGGTTATGCTGTTGAGTCGATAAGGGTTAGGTCGGCACTTGTAGTTGAGTCGGCAGGATAGTTAGCTCGTATGGCCTGTGTATGGTTAGGTCGTAGGGTCGGCAGAGTGTTAGGTCGGCTGAGGATTAGGTCGGTGGCGACTTAGGGACGGCCGAGTTAAGGGTGGTTCCAGCCTATAAATAGAGGGGTTTGGCTCACTTTTTGGCACCGGATTTCGAAGCGACGAAGTGCTGCCATTTTGGAAACTCGACTACAGTATTTTCTTCACTTCTTTCTCTACTTCTATCAAGTGCTAACATCCATTGAAGATTGAAGATCAAGATCAAAGATCGAAGATCCAAAGTTGAAGATTTTCATCCGAAGAAGCTAGATTTCACCGTTTCAAGTGAAATTTCTCCGGATCAAGCTCAAGTCCTTGCTGTCCAGATCTGAAGTTGATTGATTTTAGGTTGTTTTGGTGATTTGGTGAGTGGTAGTTATCTCTCACGTGGATCCAAAGGAGTATATTGGATTGGTGGCATGTTTGGGTGTTAAAGTTAGAGATTTCATGCATTTTTCTTAGATCTAAGTCTAGATCCATGGTTTTTGAAGATGATTACTTATGCAAGTTTGTTTAATAAGTATTAGAGACAAAACCCATGTTTTATAATTGATAGATCTATGCTAAAAACCATGATTTCACATATGTTGGACTTTTGCTCGTTTATTTACGAAATTGCCATTATAGTTGATATTGCTTAAATTGCTTAATAGATCTTGTTTGAATGATTGATTATTTGAATGTATGATTGATTTGATTGTTTCCAAGTTAGCTAGTAGTTGATTTGGAACAAGATGATGGAAGAGGATTCAAAAGCTATGGAAGAAGGCTCTTGAATGGTGAAAGCTGCTTAAGGCATATGTAGCGGATGTTGAAGCTCATATGTATAGATTGGATGATGTTGAGATGGGACTTTGCCATGATTTGATGAGGCAAACCATGTTGTTGAGTTGAGACTTTGCTTTGAGGCGATGAAGCGAAGTATGATGTGAGTCTTGGCTTAATCCAAGAAGGGATCATTCCAAGCATGTTGATAACTTGAAGGGTAGTTCAAGTTGGTTGATAATGGATTGTTCAAGAGGTAGCTTGAGCTTGTATGAGGATAGTCGTCAAGAAGGATGGCTAGGAGGCTTGGATCTCGTCGTTGTTGAAGGTTCTAGCATGCTCAAAAGCAAGAGTACATGGGGCGCCCATAACGACTACAGGTAGGTAGTCGGGACACCCAAAAGACTACAGGTAGGTAGTTGAGTACTCTGGGCAAAGTAGATAAGTCCTAGGCACAAGGCAGTGTGCGGAGTTATGGTTAGAACCGGGGTTACCATTAGCCCTTGACAGATGGTCATTCAACTAACGATGAAATCGAGGCAAGGATAACAGTGATAGCCAGAGTCATGGATGTTTGGTTGTATTATCATTCGGCTTCAAGAGCGGTGTTTTCTGGGTGCTTATCTGATCTTGGTTTAGGCCTTGGGGGTTTGTATTTGGAAAACATCGTCCTTGACTCGAGTGGTATTTGCTTTACCTTAATTTCCTATGTTGTTATGCTTGCTTCTCCTTAGTGTAAGTCTGGGGCTATCACTGTAGAAAGAGGTGGAGTGGGATGGTTTGGTTCCTATTCCTTTTATCCTTTATGCTCTTTTGGTATGTTTGATAGTTAATTTACTGCTCACTAAGACTTTGTCTGACTCAAGGTTTTATGTCTCCTCTTATTACCTTGGGCTGTTCATCCATGTTTGGGATGGGCAGACTAGGTAGCAGGTGACAGGTGCTGTGCTAGGAGTTCTACGTTGAAGATGACGAAGACGAGCAGGAGGCTTTGCATATTAGTTTTCTCACTATATGTACTGGGTATCCGCTGCTGTATTTGGTTGAGCGATTTGTAGTGAGGCTTTCATGTATGGATTTGAGTAGATGATTGTATAAAACTACTGTGATGCTTATATGATGATGTTCTGTTCTATGGAGCTTCACTATATTATATTTCTCTATTGTATTTTATCCATGCGCTGTGAGTTATGCGATAGAGATTCTTCTGTTTTGTTTTACCCTGACTATTGTCCATGGCTGCCTGGCACACCTTTTAGAGCATTATTTCCTTGATTTGGTGCGGAAGTCATGGGCGGTCGTCACATTTGGTATCAGAGCTTTGGTTAATCGATTTTAGCCAACGCTCGCAGACGTAACTACGTAAGAGAGACGTAATTGTATTTTGATGGATGATTACTATATATAATATAGTAGCTTAGAAGGATTTGGACCCCTTATGCAGTTGTTTCTTAAGGTGTTCTAATCATTCCTTTTTACAGATATTAAGGATGAGTCGAAGGGAGAGACAAGCTGCGAGGGATAGCCGTGCTGCTAGGGAAGCTGTTGATTATGCTCCTATGTTTGAGGCCATGATGACTTCAATCATGAGGAGGATGCCAGCTTCAGGATCATCTGTGGATGTAGGAGTTCAAGTCCAAGTTCCAAGACCAGTGGATTTTGCCAAGCTCTGTAAGGATTATACTGCTCTTGGAGGGAAGGTTTTCTTGGGAACGGAGTCGACTATTGAGGTGCAGAGATGGATTGATGCTTGCAAAAGAATCTTTGGTGACTTAGGGATTGAGGATGCAACTAAGAGGAAGCTTGCATCGAGACAGCTTCAGGGAAGAGCTGCTGATTGGTGGAATTCTATCACCATAGATACTCCAAAAGAAGAGATTAATTGGGAACAATTCCAAGTTAGATTTGAAGCTAAGTTCATCTCTACTTCTCAGAAATCCGTCTTGTTTAAGAGGTTTGTGGAGCTCAAGCAAGGTGGGAGGCCTGTTCTTGAGTATATTTCTGAGTTCGAAGCTTTGTCTAAGTATGCCAGATCATATATTGATTCTCCCTACCAGAAGAATGAAAAGTTTGTGACTGGTCTGGATGCTTATCTTGGGAGGCAGTTAGTGGATCATCTGGACGATCCATTTGAGAAGCTTGTGGAAAAAGCTCTTAGGCATGAGAGTTTGTTTCCTAGGGAAAGTTCTGTCGTTGCTGTAACCAGGGAAGGATCTAAACCACAGCAGAGTGGAAATAGGAAGAGGAGGCAGCAGCAACAGAAAGGTAAGGATGGCCAGAAGAAGCCGAAGGGCGAAGTGACTTGCTATAACTGCCAGCAGAGGGGCCATCTTTCCAAAGATTGTAAGAATCCCAAAGTGCCGGGAAAGTGTTACAACTGTGATAAGTTGGGACATATCAAGAAGGATTGTCCAGAGCCAAGGAAGGATAGGCAGGTTGTGCAAGCCTATGCTTTGGGGGCTGTTCCATCGTCTTCGAAAGCTCCTACAGCTGAAGAGAAGGGGAAGAGTGTGGTGGTTCAAGGTACTCTTTCTATTTGTGGTGTTCCAGTTAGAGTGTTGTTTGATACTGGAGCGTCGCATTCTTTTGTTTGTGATGATTTGGTAAGCCGGTTAGGTATGAAACCGGATATTGTTGATAGGCCATTGGTTGTGACTAATCCGGTAGGGGGTTCGTCATGTTTGTGTATGTTATGCCGTGGTCTAGTTGTGTCGAGTCATGATTGCTCGTTTGTTTGTGATTGCTTTGTTCTGAACTTTGCGGGGTTCGGAATTATTTTGGGTATGGACTGGCTTAGGAAGTATGCGGCAAGGATTGATTGTGAGAGGCTTGAGGTGACAGTCGGGAATGTGGAAGGGCGAAAGGTTGTGATACGATGTAAGCATGAGGAAGGTGTCTTCATGAGCTTTATGTATTCGCTAGTTGTTCCACGGGATGGACTGTCATCGGTGCCTATTGTGAATGAGTTTGAGAATGTCTTTGAGGAAGTCAAAGGGTTGCCGCCGCATAGGGAGATCGAGTTTCGTATCGATCTAGTTGAGGGAGCCAGACCTGTTGTGATGCCTCTTAGGCGGATGGCACCGAGGGAGCAGCAAGAGCTGAAGGTGCAAGTTGATGACCTTTTGCGGAAAGGATTCATTCGGAGAAGTGTGTCCGAATGGGGTGCGCCCGTTGTGTTCGCAACCAAAACGGATGGATCGTTGAGGTTGTGTGTTGATTATCGTGAGCTGAATAAGGTGACTAGGAAGAACAAGTATCCATTGCCGAGAATAGATGACTTGTTTGATCAGCTTCACGAGGCTAAGGTGTTTTCTCAGATGGATTTGGCAACGGGATTTCACCAGTTGAGAGTGGCAAAGGATAGTGTACCGAAGACTGCTTTCAGGACACCATCCGGGTTTTATGAGTGGCTGGTAATGCCATTTGGGTTGACTAACGCGCCAGCATATTTTGTGGATCTTATGAATAGAGTGTTCAGAGATCAGTTGAATAAGTTCGTGCTTGTGTTCGTGGATGATATTTTGGTTTATTCCAGAACTGAGGAAGAGCACAAGACGCACTTGAGAATTGTTTTAGAAATCTTACGAAAACATCAGCTGAAGGCTAAGTTTTCGAAGTGTCACTTCTGGAAGAATGAAGTGAGGTTTTTAGGTCATGTTATTTCTGGAAATGGAATAGCGGTTGATCCCGCTAAGGTGGCAGCGATGCAGGATTGGGTTAGGCCTAAGAATGCATCTGATGTGAGAAGTTTTCTTGGATTAGCAGGATATTATCGTCGGTTTATCAAAGACTTTTCCAAGATAGCTGCACCGTTGACAGGATTGACGAAGAAGAACCAAGTGTTCAGATGGGATGATAAGTGTGAGCAAGCTTTCGTAATCCTGAAAGAGCGACTGACAAGCGCTCCTGTTTTGACTATTCCAAGTGGGAATGATGAGATGGTGGTTTACACCGATGCATGTGGCACTGGACTAGGAGCGGTGCTAATGCAGAAGGATAAAGTTGTTGCGTATGCTAGTCGACAACTGAAGCCACATGAAAGGAATTATCCGACTCATGATTTGGAGTTAGCGGCGATTGTGTTTGCTTTGAAGATGTGGAGACACTACCTATTGGGAGTTAGATTCGAGCTGTTTACAGATCAAAAGTCGTTGAAGTATATGTTTTCCCAAAAGGATTTGAATCTTCGACAGCAAAGGTGGCTAGAGTTCTTAGCATCTTATGATTTTGGTATAGCCTATACTCCGGGAAAAGGTAACGCAGTGGCTGATGCGTTAAGTCGAAGACATGCAGGATTAGGAGTCATGTTTTCAGAGTGGAAGAGTCTCGAGTATTTGGCTGAGTTTGACTTCAGGCCAAGGTGTGAATTGGAACCTGAAATGTTGGCAAACTTATCGATAAGGCCTACTCTTGTGGAAAGAATTGGCGAGAGCCAAAGGAGAGATGATAAGCTTGTCAAGATTATCCGTGATTTGGAATCCGGATTGGACCCGGAGAAGGATAAAGGATTCGAGGTCGATCGAGAGGGTTGGCTTCGAAAGCAAGGACGACTAGTTGTTCCCGATGTAGATGGATTGAGAGATGAAGTTCTAAGGGAGAGTCATCACTCGAAGTTGACAATTCATCCAGGTGGAAATAAGATGTATCGGGATATGAAGAGAACCTACTACTGGGAAGGTATGAAGAAGGATGTTGGAAATTTTATTTCCAAGTGTATGAATTGCCAGTTGGTGAAAGCTGAGCAGAAGAAGCCCAGTGGATTGCTTCAGCCATTGGAGGTTCCTACATGGAAGTGGGAGCAAGTGTCGATGGATTTTATTGATGGTCTACCTAGGACAAGAGCAGGGAATGAAGGGATTTGGGTCATTGTAGATCGTTTGACCAAGAGTGTAAGGTTCGTTCCTGTTCGATCAACTAGGACTGCATCGAAGTTGGCTGAACTGTATGCGAAGTGGATAGTTCGTTTCCATGGTGTTCCGAAGAGTATAGTGAGCGATTGAGACCCATTGTTCACTAGTAGATTTTGGAAGAGCTTCCAGGAAGTTTTGGGAACTGAGTTGTGTTTGAGTACAGCTTATCACCCTCAAACAGATGGTCAGACTGAGAGAGTCAACCGAGTTTTGGAAGATCTTCTTAGGGCATGTGTTTTGGACTTCGGGGGATCATGGGAGGATCATCTTCATTTGGTGGAGTTTGCTTATAATAACAGTTATCAGTCGAGTATTGGTATGGCACCTTATGAAGCATTATATGGAAGACCGTGTAACTCTCCGACATGTTGGTTGGAAGCTGGAGAAAAGCTGATACTTGGGCCAGAGATGATTCGTCAAACTACGGAATGTATAGAGATCATTCGGCAACGAATGAAGGCAGCCCAAGATCGTCAGAAAAGTTATGCCGATAATCGTCGTAAGGATTTGGAATTCGACGTAGGAGATATGGTTTTTGTGAAGATTTCTCCTCTGAAGAGTGTCATTAGATTCGGGAAGAAAGGAAAGTTAACTCCAAGATTTGTTGGACCATTCCCGATTATCGAGCGTATTGGAAAGCTCGCTTATAGATTGGAGTTACCGGAAAAGATGGCGGGTGTGCACAATGTTTTTCACGTATCCTATCTACGGAAGTATGTGCATGACCCGAGTACGGTGGTTTCTGCTGATAGCTGTGAAGACTTGGAGGTTGATCCAGTTGTTTCGAGACCTCGTAAGCCGCTTCGTATTGTTAAAACCAATACGAAACAGCTTAGGAGGAAAACGATTACGTTGCTCAAGGTACAATGGAGTGATGATGTTAACGACTGTACATGGGAGGAGGAAGAGAGGATGAAGGCAGCTCATCCCGGACTCTTTGAGGTATGGCCCTAAAGTGTCGTGACATCTCATGAATTTGTAGCTTGTTCTAAGTCTTAGAATTCTGCATGCTAGGTTAGAATTGGTTGCATGGATTGTTGATTGCTATGGATGATAGGCATGCGGAATAATTTTGATTGCTGTTGTTTGCTTGGAATTTCGGGGGCGAAATTCCTAAGGGGGAGAGAATGTAACGACCCGTATTTTACGTGTCGATAAATCGTAGAATTTGCAGGTTGTTAGTGCTGTTTGTGTTGTCTCTAACCTGAGTCGTTTAGAAAGTTAACTCGTGACCTAAGTTATAAGTCGTGAACGACTTAAGGAGTTAGGTCGTTAGAGAGTTAGGCCGTGAGTAGGGGTGAGCGACCTAGTGGTATGAGCGAGCTAACATGTTAAGGGGATAAGTCGTTTTTGAGTTATAGGAACTGGCCGACTTAAGGGGATAGTGACTTAAGGAGTTGACCGGTCTAATAGTTAGTGAGTTAGTGGGTTGGACCGACTCATAGTGTGAACGACTCATAGGGGTGACCGAGATAAGGATGTAGCGACTTAACGGGTTAGTGTGTTAGTGTTATGCCGAGTTATAGCTTAAGTCGTAGGTCGGCTCAGTGATGAGTCGTAGGCGAGATAGGTTGAGTCGTTACCGGGATGAGTCGTGTTCAACCTATAAAGAGTTCGACCTAGAGTTAGCTTGTGTGGAGTTAGGTCGATGGACCGACTTAGTGTTGAGTCGTTGGTCAGTTGGGTCGTTAAGTCGGCTGTGTGTTAGGATGGTTATGCTGTTGAGTCGATAAGGGTTAGGTCGGCACTTGTAGTTGAGTCGGCAGGATAGTTAGCTCGTATGGCCTGTGTATGGTTAGGTCGTAGGGTCGGCAGAGTGTTAGGTCGGCTGAGGATTAGGTCGGTGGCGACTTAGGGACGGCCGAGTTAAGGGTGGTTCCAGCCTATAAATAGAGGGGTTTGGCTCACTTTTTGGCACCGGATTTCGAAGCGACGAAGTGCTGCCATTTTGGAAACTCGACTACAGTATTTTCTTCACTTCTTTCTCTACTTCTATCAAGTGCTAACATCCATTGAAGATTGAAGATCAAGATCAAAGATCGAAGATCCAAAGTTGAAGATTTTCATCCGAAGAAGCTAGATTTCACCGTTTCAAGTGAAATTTCTCCGGATCAAGCTCAAGTCCTTGCTGTCCAGATCTGAAGTTGATTGATTTTAGGTTGTTTTGGTGATTTGGTGAGTGGTAGTTATCTCTCACGCGGATCCAAAGGAGTATATTGGATTGGTGGCATGTTTGGGTGTTAAAGTTAGAGATTTCATGCATTTTTCTTAGATCTAAGTCTAGATCCATGGTTTTTGAAGATGATTACTTATGCAAGTTTGTTTAATAAGTATTAGAGACAAAACCCATGTTTTATAATTGATAGATCTATGCTAAAAACCATGATTTCACATATGTTGGACTTTTGCTCGTTTATTTACGAAATTGCCATTATAGTTGATATTGCTTAAATTGCTTAATAGATCTTGTTTGAATGATTGATTATTTGAATGTATGATTGATTTGATTGTTTCCAAGTTAGCTAGTAGTTGATTTGGAACAAGATGATGGAAGATGATTCAAAAGCTATGGAAGAAGGCTCTTGAATGGTGAAAGCTGCTTAAGGCATATGTAGCGGATGTTGAAGCTCATATGTATAGATTGGATGATGTTGAGATGGGACTTTGCCATGATTTGATGAGGCAAACCATGTTGTTGAGTTGAGACTTTGCTTTGAGGCGATGAAGCGAAGTATGATGTGAGTCTTGGCTTAATCCAAGAAGGGATCATTCCAAGCATGTTGATAACTTGAAGGGTAGTTCAAGTTGGTTGATAATGGATTGTTCAAGAGGTAGCTTGAGCTTGTATGAGGATAGTCGTCAAGAAGGATGGCTAGGAGGCTTGGATCTCGTCGTTGTTGAAGGTTCTAGCATGCTCAAAAGCAAGAGTACATGGGGCGCCCATAACGACTACAGGTAGGTAGTCGGGACACCCAAAAGACTACAGGTAGGTAGTTGAGTACTCTGGGCAAAGTAGATAAGTCCTAGGCACAAGGCAGTGTGCGGAGTTATGGTTAGAACCGGGGTTACCATTAGCCCTTGACAGATGGTCATTCAACTAACGATGAAATCGAGGCAAGGATAACAGTGATAGCCAGAGTCATGGATGTTTGGTTGTATTATCATTCGGCTTCAAGAGCGGTGTTTTCTGGGTGCTTATCTGATCTTGGTTTAGGCCTTGGGGGTTTGTATTTGGAAAACATCGTCCTTGACTCGAGTGGTATTTGCTTTACCTTAATTTCCTATGTTGTTATGCTTGCTTCTCCTTAGTGTAAGTCTGGGGCTATCACTGTAGAAAGAGGTGGAGTGGGATGGTTTGGTTCCTATTCCTTTTATCCTTTATGCTCTTTTGGTATGTTTGATAGTTAATTTACTGCTCACTAAGACTTTGTCTGACTCAAGGTTTTATGTCTCCTCTTATTACCTTGGGCTGTTCATCCATGTTTGGGATGGGCAGACTAGGTAGCAGGTGACAGGTGCTGTGCTAGGAGTTCTACGTTGAAGATGACGAAGACGAGCAGGAGGCTTTGCATATTAGTTTTCTCACTATATGTACTGGGTATCCGCTGCTGTATTTGGTTGAGTGATTTGTAGTGAGGCTTTCATGTATGGATTTGAGTAGATGATTGTATAAAACTACTGTGATGCTTATATGATGATGTTCTGTTCTATGGAGCTTCACTATATTATATTTCTCTATTGTATTTTATCCATGCGCTGTGAGTTATGCGATAGAGATTCTTCTGTTTTGTTTTACCCTGACTATCGTCCATGGCTGCCTGGCACACCTTTTAGAGCATTATTTCCTTGATTTGGTGCGGGAGTCATGGGCGGTCGTCACAGAATCTCAATCGGGTCTCGTAAGTTTTTTACCCTTCGTTTTTTCGACATGTGGATTTTTACGGTAAAAGGGGATTACCGTGGTCCGTCTTCGACTTCCCATCGCTGGACAGTGGTGCACCATGGTACTGTTCCCTTTCAAATCCATGCATGCATTTCTAAAAGCCATACGCCACTGTTTCGCCATTTCCGACGGATGTTGCACCTTGCACCGTGGATGTTGCACCCTGTAGATATCGATTATTCGGACGGCCATAACTTCTGGCTCGTTAAGAGTTATGGGAGCCATAACCTGTCAAAACGAAGGCCTCAATGAGTTCTACGGCTTTGACAGCTTTCAGCCGTCAACGGATAGATTAATGCCCAAAAAGGACAACCCGAATCTCAATCGGGTCTCGTAAGTTTTTTACCCTTCGTTTTTTCGACAGGTGGATTTTTACGGCAAAACAGGATTACCGTGGCTGGTCTTCGATTTACCATCGCTGGAGAGTGGTACACCATGGTACTGTTCCGTTTCAAATCCATGCACTCATTTCGACAAGTCGTACGGCACTGTTTCGCCATTTCGGACGGATGTTGCACCTTGCACCGTGGATGTTGCACCCTGTAGATATCGATTATTCGGACGACTATAACTTCTGGCTCGCTTAGAGTTACCGGAGCCATAACCTGTCAAACGAAGGCCTCGATGAGTTCTACGGCTTTGACGGCTTTCAGCCGTCAATGGATAGATTAATGCCCAAAAAGGACAACCCGTATCTCAATCGGGTCTCGTAAGTTTTTTACCCTTCGTTTTTTTGACACGTGGATTTTTACGGTAAAACGGGATTACCGTGGCCCGTCTTCGACTTCCCATCGCTAGAGAGTGGTGCACCATGGCACTGTTCCATTTCAAATCCATGCATGCATTTCTAAAAGTCATACGGCACTGTTTCGCCATTTCGGACGGATGTTGCACCTTGCATCGTGGATGTTGCACCCTGTAGATATCGATTATTCGGACGGCCATAACTTCTGCCTCGTTTAGAGTTACGGGATCCATAACCTGTCAAAAGGAAGGCCTCGATGAGTTCTATGGCTTTGAAAGCTTTCAGCCATCAACGGATATAATAATGCCCAAAAAGGACAACCCGAATCCCAATCGGGTCTCGTAAGTTTTTTCCCTTCGTTTTTTCGACACGTGGATTTTTACGACAAAACGGGATTACCGTGGCTGGTCTTCGATTTACCATCGCTGGAGAGTGTCGCACTATGGTACTGTTCCATTTCAAATCCATGCACGCATTTCTAAAAGTCGTACGACACTGTTTCGCCATTTCGGACGGATGTTGCACCTTGCACCGTGGATGTTGCACCATGTAGATATCGATTATTCGGACGGCCATAACTTCTGGCTCGTTTAGAGTTACGGGATCCATAACCTCTCAAAATGAAGGCCTCGATGAGTTTTACGGCTTTGACCACTTTCAGCCGTTAACGGATAGATTAATGCCCAAAAAGGACAACCCGAATCTCAATCGGGTCTCGTAAGTTTTTTACCCTTCGTTTTTTCGACAAGTGGATTTTTAAGGCAAAACGGGATTACCGTGGCTGGTCTCCGACTTACCATCGCTGGAGAGTGGTCCACCATGGTACTGTTCCGTTTGAAATCTATGCACGCATTTCGATAAGTTATACGGCACTGTTTCGCCATTTCGGACGGATGTTGCACCTTGCACCGTGGATGTTGCACCCTGTAGATATTGATTATTCGGACGGCTATAACTTCTGGCTCGTTTAGAATTACGGGAGCCATAACCCGTCAAAACAAAGGCCTCGATGAGTTCTACGGCTTTGACAGCTTTCAGCCGTCAACGGATAGATTAATTCCCAAAAAGGACAACCCGAATCTCAATCGGCACTCGTAAGTTTTTTACCCTTCGTTTTTTCGACACGTGGATTTTTACGGCAAAACGGGATTACCGTGGCCCGTCTTCGACTTCCCATCGCTGGAGAGTTGTGCACCATGGTACTATTCCGTTTCAAATCCATGCACGCATTTCTAAAAGTCGTACGGCACTGTTTCGCCATTTCGGACGGATGTTGCACCTTGCACCGTGGATGTTGCACCCTGTAGATATCGATTATTCGGACGGCTATAACTTCTGGCTCCTTTAGAGTTACGGGAGCCATAACTTGTCAAAACGAAGGCCACGATGAGTTCTACGGCTTTGACAGCTTTCAGCCATCAACGGATAGATTAATGCCCAAAAAGGACAACCCGAATCTCAATCGGCTCTCGTAAGTTTTTTACCCTTCGTTTTTTCGACACGTGGATTTTTACGGTAAAACGGGATTACCGTGGCCCGTCTTTGACTTCCCATCGCTGGAGAGTGGTACATCATGGTACTATTCCATTTCAAATCCTTGCACGCATTTCTAAAAGTCGTATGGCACTGTTTCGCCATTTCGGACGGATGTTGCACCCTGCACCGTGGATGTTGCACCCTGTAGATATCGATTATTCGGACGGCCATAACTTCTGGCTCGTTTAGAGTTACGGGAGCCATAACCTGTCAAAACGAAGGCCTCGATGAGTTCTATGGCTTCGATAGCTTTCAGCTGTCAACGGGCAGATTAATGCCCAAAAAGGACAACCCGAATCTCAATCGGGTCTCGTAAGTTTTTTACCCTTCGTTTTTTCGACACATGGATTTTTACGGTAAAACGGGATTATCGTGGCCTGTCTTCGACTTCCCATCGCTGGAGAGTGGTGCACCATGGCACTGTTCCGTTTCAAATCCATGAACGCATTTCTAAAAGTCATACGGCACTGTTTCGCCATTTCGGACGGATGTTGCACCTTGCACCGTGGATGTTGCACCCGGTAGATATCGATTATTCGGACGGGAATAACTTCTGGCTCGTTTAGAGTTACGGGAGCCATAACATGTCAAAACGAAGGCCTCGATGAGCTCTACGGATTTGACAGCTTTTAGCCATCAACGGATATATTAATGCCCAAAAATGACAACCCGAATCTCAATCGGGTCTCGTAAGTTTTTTCCCCTTCGTTTTTTCGACACGTGGATTTTTACGGTAAAACGGGATTACCATGGCTGGTCTTCGATTTACCATCGCTGGAGAGTGGTGCACCATGGTACTGTTCCGTTTCAGCATGCATTTCTAAAAGTCGAACGACACTGTTTCGCCATTTCGGACGGATGTTGCACCTTGCACCGTGGATGTTGCACCCTGTAGATATCGATTATTCGGACGGCCATAACTTCTGGCTCGTTTAGAGTTACGGGAGCCATAACCTATCAAAACGAAGGCCTCGATGAGTTCTACGGCTTTGACAGCTTTCAACCGTCAACGGATAGATTAAGGCCCAAAAAGGACAACCCGAATCTCAATCGGGTCTCGTAAGTTTTTTACCCTTCGTTTTTTCGACACGTGGATTTTTACGGTAAAAGGGGATTACCGTGGTCCGTCTTCGACTTCCCATCGTTGGACAGTGGTGCACCATGGTACTGTTCCGTTTCAAATCCATGCATGCATTTCTAAAAGCCATACGGCACTGTTTCGCCATTTCCGACGGATGTTGCACCTTGCACCGTGGATGTTGCATCCTGTAGATATCGATTATTCGGACGGCCATAACTTCTGGCTCGTTAAGAGTTATGGGAGCCATAACCTGTCAAAACGAAGGCCTCAATGAGTTCTACGGCTTTGACAGCTTTCAGCCATCAACGGATAGATTAATGCCCAAAAAGGACAACCCGAATCTCAATCGGGTCTCGTAAGTTTTTTCCCTTCGTTTTTTCGACAGGTGGACTTTTACAGCAAAACGGGATTACCGTGGCTGGTCTTCGATTTACCATCGCTGGAGAGTGGTCCACCATGGTACTGTTCCGTTTCAAATCCATGCACTCATTTCGAAAAGTCGTACGGCACTGTTTCGCCATTTCGGACGGATGTTGCACCTTGCACCGTGGATGTTGCACCCTGTAGATATCGATTATTCGGACGACTATAACTTCTGGCTCGTTTAGAGTTACCGGAGCCATAACCTGTCAAACGAAGGCCTCGATGAGTTCTACGGCTTTGACAGCTTTCAGCCGTCAAGGGACAGATAAATGCCCAGAAAGGACAACCCGAATCTCAATCGGGTCTCGTAAGTTTTTTACCCTTCGTTTTTTTGACACGTTGATTTTTACGGTAAAACGGGATTACCGTGGCCCGTTTTTGACTTCCCATCGCTGGAGAGTGGTGCACCGTGGCACTGTTCCGTTTCAAATCCATGCACGCATTTCTAAATGTCATACGGCACTGTTTCACCATTTCGGACGGATGTTGCACCTTGCACCGTGGATGTTGCACCCTATAGATATCGATTATTCGGACGGGCATAACTTCTGGCTCGTTTAGAGTTACGGGATCCATAACCTGTCAAAACGAAGGCCTCGATGAGTTCTACGGCTTTGAAAGCTTTCAGCCATCAACGGATATATTAATGCCCAAAAAGGACAACCCGAATCTCAATCGGGTCTCGTAAGTTTTTTACCCTTCGTTTTTTTGACAGGTGGATTTTTACGGCAAAACGGGATTACCGTGGCTGGTCTTCGATTTACCATTGCTGGAGAGTGGTGCACCGTGGTACTGTTCCGTTTCAAATCCATGCACGCATTTCTAAAAGTCGTACGACACTGTTTCGCCATTTCAGACGGATGTTGCACCTTGCACCGTGGATGTTGCACCCTGTAGATATCGATTATTCAGACGGCCATAACTTCTGGCTCGTTTAGAATTACGGCTCGGAGACATTACCTATAGGGAGTTCGATTCGAGTTGTTTACGGATCACAAGTCGTTGAAGTATCTTTTCTCCCAAAAGGATTTAAATCTTCGGCAGCAACGATGGCTAGAGTTTTTAGCACCATATGATTTTGGTATAGCCTATACTCTGGGAAAAGGAAACGCGGTAGTAGATGCGTTGAGTCGAAGACATGCAGGATTGGGAGTCATGTTTTCGAAATGGAAGAGTCTCGAGTATTTGGCTGGATTTGACTTCAGGCTCAGATGTGGATTGGAACCTGAGATGTTGGCAAACTTATCGATAAGACCCACTCTTGTGGAAAGAATTGGCGAGGGCCAAAAGCGAGACGATAAGCTTGTCAAGACTATCCGACATTTGGAATCTGGATTAGACCCAGAAAAGAATAAGGGATTCGAGGTCGATCGAGAAGGTTGGCTTCGGAAGCAAGGACGACTAGTTGTTCCCGATATCGATAAATTGAGAGATGAAGTTCTGAAGGAAAGTCATCACTCGAAGTTGACAATTCATCCAGGTGGAAATAAGATGTATCGGGATATGAAGAGAACCTATTACTGGGAAGGTATGAAGAAGGAGGTTGGAAATTTTATTTCCAAATGTATGAACTGTCAGTTGGTAAAAGCTGAACAGAAGAAGCCAAGTGGATTGCTTCAGCCATTAGAAGTTCCTACGTGGAAGTGGGAGCAAATATCGATGGATTTTGTTGATGGTCTACCTAGAACAAGAGTGGGAAATGAAGGGATTTGGGTCATTGTAGATCGTTTGACTAAAAGTGCAAGATTCATTCCTGTTCGATCAACTAGGACTGCATCGAAGTTGGCTGAGTTGCATGTTAAGTGGATAGTTCGATTCCATGGTATTCCGAAGAGTATAGTGAGCGATCGAGACCCATTGTTCATTAGTGGATTTTGGAAGAGCTTCCAGGAAGTTTTGGGAACTGAGTTGTTTTTTAGTACAGCTTATCATCCCCAAACAGATGGTCAGACCGAGAGAGTCAACAGAGTTTTGGAAGATCTCTTGAGGGCGTGTGTTTTGGATTTCGGAGGATCATGGGAAGATCATCTTCATTTGGTGGAATTTGCGTATAATAACAGTTACCAGTCAAGTATTGGTATGGCACCATATGAAGCCTTGTATGGAAGACCGTGTAACTCTCCGACATGCTGGTTGGAAGCTGGAGAAAAGTTGATACTTGGGCCAGAGATGATTCGACAGACTTCAGATTGTATAGAGATCATTCGGCAACGAATGAAGGCAGCCCAAGACCGCCAGAAAAGTTATGCAGATAAGCGTCGTAAAGATTTGGAATTCGACGTAGGTGATATGGTTTTTGTGAAGATTTCTCCTCTGAAGAATGTTTTTCGATTCGGGAAGAAAGGAAAGTTGACTCCAAGATTTGTTAGACCATTCCCGATCATTGAGCGAATTGGAAAGCTCGCTTATAGATTGGAATTACCGAAAAAGATGGCAGGTGTGCACAATGTTTTTCATGTATCTTATCTACGGAAGTATGTGCACGACTTGAATACAGTGGTTTCTGCTGATAGCTGTGAAGATTTAGAGGTTGATCCAGTGGTTACAAGACCTCGTAAGCCGCTTTGTGTTATTGAAACCGACACGAAACAGCTTAGGAGGAAGACGATTACGTTGCTCAAGATACAATGGAGTGATGATGTTAACGACTGTACGTGGGAGGAGGAAGAGAGGATGAAGGCAGCTCATCCTGAACTCTTCGAGGTATGGCCCTAAGGTGTCGTGACATCTCATGAATTTGTAACTTGTTCTAATCTTAGAATTCTGCATGCTAGGCTAGAATAGGATGCATGGTTTGTTGATTGCTATGGATGGTAGGCATGCAGAATAGTTTTGGTTGCTGTTGTTTGCTTGGAATTTCGGGGGCGAAATTCCTAAGGGGGAGAGAATGTAATGACCCGTACTTTACGTGTCGATAAATCGTAGAATTATTAGGTCGTTAGTGTTGTTATGGCATCTATAGCCTAAGTCGTGTTTTTTAAGTCGTAAACGAGTCAACGATAGCGACTTAACGTGTTTTTGGTGGTTGCCGACTTAAGGGTTATCGGCCTAAGGTGATAAGCCGTGTGATAGCTTAGGTCGTATAGTGTTGGGTCGGCATGAAGATAAGTCGTTTGGGCGACTCAGTGCATAGCTCAGGTCGGTTTTGTCAAGTTATAGGTTAGGTCGTTAGACGACTTATAGGATGTTACGACTTAAGTGTAGGAACGACCTAAGATTAGCTCGGAGTGTAGTTAGGTCGTAGTTTACGAGTTACAGTAGTTAACGGGTTAACTAGTGGACGAGATAAGGTTTAACTCGTATGGCCGAGTTATGGTAGTAACCGACTTATAGGATGACCGACTTAAGAATTGGACCGAGTTAGCAGGTTAAGGAGATGAGTCGTGACCGACCTATAGGAAGTAACGACCTAGTGGTTGGTGTGTGTTGTAGTTAGGTCGCTGAGTCGTGTGAACGACTTAGGGATAGGTCGTGGCTTCGTTGAGTCGGTAGAGGCTTGGGTCGGCAGGGTGTGTTATCTCGTGAGACGTTGGATCTTAGGATGGGTGATAGGTCGTATGCGACCTAAGGTTGGTTAATTGTTAACTCGTGAAGTCGTTAGGTCGTAAGCTGATGAGTCGTGAGTCGTTTAGGCATAGGTTGCTAGGTCGTAAATGACCTAGTTAAGTCGTGGCATGTTGATCCGTGTTGTGTTAGGTCGGTGGTTCGAGTTAAGGGACACGACAGTGTTTTAAGTCGCGTGCATTCTTTGGTCTTAGGTCGTAATAGGGTTAGGTCGTAGCATGTTAGGTCGACAACGACCTAAAACCGAGCATACGACTTAAGGGGCGACGACTCATGGGGTTTCAAGCCTATAAATAGAGGACTTTGGCTCACTTTTTGGCACCGATTTTTGAAGCAACGAAGAGCTGCCATTTTGAGAGCTCGACTGCAACATTTCTTCACTTCTTTTCTCCACTTTGATCGAGTGCTAACATCCATCCAAGATCGAAGATCAAGATAGAAGATCCAAGAGCCAAAGTTGAAGATCTTCATCCAACGAAGCTAGATTTCATCGTTTCAAGCGGGATTTCGACGAATCAAGCTTGAATCTTCGCTGTCCAGATCTAGAGTTGATTGTTTTTGAAGTGTTTGGGTGATTCGGTGAGTGGTGGTTATCTCTCACGTGGACCCAAAGGAGTATATTGGATCGGTGGCTTGCTTATGTGTTAAAGATAGAGATTTCTTGCATTTTCCTTAAGTTTGCATGTAGATTCATTGTATATGAAGTTTTGGATACCCATCTTACTATATGTTTACTTATGCAAGTTCATTCATCAAGTTGTATAGACAAAAACCCATGATTTATATATGTTAGGTCTATGCTAAAAACCCATGATTCATGTATGTTAGACTTATGCTCATTTATTTACGAAATTGCCATTATAGTTAAATTGCTTGTTCGATCTGGTTTGAATGCTTGATTGTTTGGATGTATGATTGATTTGATTGTTTCAAGTTAGCTAGTAGTTGGTTTGGAACAAGGTGGTCGAAGATGATTCGAAAGCTAAGTGGAAAGGCTCTTGAATGGTGAAAGCTGCTTGTGGCATATGAAGCGGATGATAAAGTTCATATGGATGGATTCGATGACGATGGACTTTGCTATGATTAGAGGAAGCGAAGCATGATGTTGAGATGGACTTTGCCATGATATGATGAGGCGAAGCATGATGATGAGATGTACTTTGCTAAGATGCGATGGAGCAAAGTATGATGTGAGATAGTCTTGGCTTAATCCAGGCAGGTATCATTCCAAGCATGTTGATAACTCGAGGGATGGTTCGAGTTGGTTGACAATGGATTGCTCAAGAGGTAGCTTGGGCTAGTATGAGAGTAGTCGTCGAGGAGGATGACTAGGAGGCTTGGATTTCATCGTTATTGAAGGTTCTAGCAAACTTAAAGCAAGAGTACATGGGGACGCCCAAAAGACTACAGGCAGGTGGTCGAGTACTCTGGGCAGGGTAGGTAAGTCCAAGGCACGAGCTACGACGATGTGCGAAGTTTGTCTAGAACCGGGGTTACCATTAGCCCTTGATAGATGGCTCAGGAAGGAGTCGGTCATTCAATTAACGGTGATATCGAAGCAAGGTTAACAGTGATAGCCAGAGTCATGGATGTTTGGTTGTATCATCATTCGGTCTCAAGAGCGGTGTTTTCTAGGTGCTTATCTGATCTTGGTTTAGGCCTTGGGGGTTTGTATTTGGAAAACATCGACCTTGACTCGAGTGATTATTGCTTTACTTTAATTATCTGCTTTGCTATACTTGCTTCTCCTTAGTGTCTCTGGGGGCTATCACTTTAGAATGAGGTGGAGTGGGATGGTTTGGGTTCCTATTCCTTTTTATCCCTTATGCTCTTTTGGTATGTTTGATAGTTGATTTACCGCTCACTAAGACTGTTGTCTGACTCAAGGTTTTATGTCTCCTCTTATTACCTTGGGCTGTTCATCCATGTTTGGGATGGGCAGACTAAGTGACAGGTGGCAGGTGCTGATCTTAGTGATTGACGATGCTGATGGCGAAGACGAGCAGGAGGCTTGCGTATTATTTTCTTAATAATATGTACTGGATTTTTTCCGCTGTTTGTTGTTACTCTGAGTGCTATGTAGTAAGGCTTCTTGTATTGATTGTTTAGACCTATGTATAAAACTGTTATGATGCTTATATGATGATGTTCTGTTCTATGGAGCTTCTCTATATTATATCTTTCTATTGTACTTTATCCATGCGCTGTGAGTTGTACGATAGATTCTGCGATTTTATTCTTACCTTGATCATCGCCCATGGCTGCCTGGCACACTTTTCAGCGCACTATTTCCTTGTTTTGGTGCGGGAGTCATGGGCGGTCGTCACATTAATGCCCAAAAAGGACAACCCGAATCTCAATCGGGTCTTGTAAGTTTTTTACCGTTCGTTTTTTCGACACGTGGATTTTTACGGTAAAACAGGATTACAGTGGCTGGTCTTCGATTAACCATCGCTGGAGAGTGGTGCACCATAGTACTGTTCCGTTTCAAATCCATGCGCGCATTTCTAAAAGTCGTACGGCACTGTTTTGCCATTTCAGACGGATGTTGCACCTTGCACCGTGGATGTTGCACCCTACAGATATCGATTATACGGACGACCATAACTTCTGGCTCGTTTAGAGTTACGGGAGCCATAACCTGTCAAAACGAAGGACTCGATGAGTTCTACGGCTTTGACAGCTTTTAGCCGTCAACGGATAGATTAATGCCCAAAAAGGACAACCCGAATCTCAATCGGGTCTCATAAGTTTTTTACCCTTCGTTTTTTCGACACGTGGATTTTACGGTAAAACAGGATTACCGTGGCTGGCCTTCGATTTACCATCGCTGGAGAGTGATGCACCATGGTACTGTTCCGTTTCAAACCCATGCACGCATTTCTAAAAGTCGTACGACACTGTTTCGCCATTTCGGACGGATGTTGCACCTTGCACCGTGGATGTTGCACCCTGTAGATATCGATTATTCGGACGGCCATAACTTCCGGCTCGTGTAGAGGTACGGGAGCCATAACCTGTCAAAACGAAGGCCTCGATGAGTTCTACGGCTTTGACAGCTTTCAGCCATCAACGGATAGATTAATACCCAAAAAGGACAACCCGAATCTCAATCAGGTCTCGTAAGTTTTTACCCTTCGTTTTTTCGACACGTGGATTTTTACGGTAAAACAAGATTACCGTGGCTGGCCTTCGATTTACCATCGCTGGAGAGTGGTACACCATGGCACTGTTCTGTTTCAAATCCATGCACGTATTTCTAAAAGTCGTACGACACTGTTTCGCCATTTCGGACGGATGTCGCACCTTGCACCTTGCACCATGGATGTTGAACCCTGTAGATATCGATTATTCGGACGGCCGTAACTTCTGGCTCGTTTAGAGTTTCGGGAGCTATAACCTTTCAAAACGAAGGCTTCGATGAGTTCTACGGCTTTGACAGCTTTCAGCCGTCAACGGATAGATTAATGCCCAAAAAGGACAACCCGAATCTCAATCGGGTCTCGTATGTTTTTTACCCTTCGTTTTTTCGACACGTGGATTTTTACGGTAAAACAGGATTACGGTGGATGGTCTTCGATTTACCATCGCTGGAGAGTGGTGCACCATGGTACTGTTCCATTTCAAATCCATGCACGCATTTCTAAAAGTCGTACGTCACTGTTTCACCATTTCGGACGGATGTTGCACCTTGCACGTGGATGTTGCACCCTATAGATATCGATTATTAGGACGGCCATAACATCTGGCTCGTTTAGATTTTCGGGAGCCATAACCTGTCAAAATGAATACCTCGATGAGTTCTACGGCTTTGACAGCTTTCAGCCGTCAACGGATAGATTAATGCCCAAAAAGGACAACCCGAATCTCAATCGGGTCTCGTAAGTTTTTTACCCTTCGTTTTTTCGACACGTGGATTTTTACGGTAAAACAGGATTACGGTGGCTGGCCTTCGATTTACCGCCGCTGGAGAGTGGTGCACCATGGTACTGTTCCGTTTCAAATCCATGCATGCATTTATAAAAGTCATACGGCACTGTTTCGCCATTTCGGACGGATGTTGCACCTTGCACCATGGATGTTGCACCCTGTAGATATCGATTATTCGGACGGCCATAACTTCTGGCTCGTTTAGAGTTACGGGAGCCATAACATGTCAAAACAAAGGCCTCGATGAGTTCTACGGCTTTGACAGCTTTCAACCATCGACGGATAGATTAATGCCCAAAAAGGACAACCAGAATCTCAATCGGGTCTCGTAAGTTTTTTACCGTTCGTTTTTTCGACACGTGAATTTTTACGGTAAAACAGGATTACGGTGGCTGGTCTTCGATTTACCATCACTGGAGAGTGGTGCACCATGGTACTGTTCTGTTTCAAATCCATGCACGCGTTTCTAAAAGTCGTACGGTATTGTTTCGCCATTTCGGACGGATGTTGCACCTTGCACCGTGGATGTTGCACCCTGTAGATGTCGATTATTCGGACAACCATAACTTCTGGCTCGTTTAGAGTTACGGGAGCCATAACCTTTCAAAACGAAGGCCTCGATGAGTTCTACGGCTTTGACAGCTTTCAGCCGTCAACGGATAGATTGACGCCCAAAAAGGACAACCCGAATCTCAATCGGGTCTCGTAAGTTTTTAACCCTTCGTTTTTTCGACACGTGGATTTTTACGGTAAAATGGGATTTCGGTGGCTGGTCTTCGATTTACCATCGCTCGAGAGTGGTGCACCATGGTACTGTTCCGTTTCAAATCCATGCACGCATTTCTAAAAGTCGTACGACACTGTTTTGCCATTTCAGACGGATGTTGCACCTTGCACCGTGGATGTTGCACCCTAAAGATATCGATTATACGGACGACCATAACTTCTGGCTCGTTTAGAGTTACGGGAGCCATAACCTGTCAAAACGAAGGACTCGATGAGTTCTACGGCTTTGACAGCTTTTAGCCGTCAACGGATAGATTAATGCCCAAAAAGGACAACCCGAATCTCAATCGGGTCTCATAAGTTTTTTACCCTTCGTTTTTTCGACACGTGGATTTTACGGTAAAACAGGATTACCGTGGCTGGCCTTCGATTTACCATCGCTGGAGAGTGATGCACCATGGTACTGTTCCGTTTCAAACCCATGAACGCATTTCTAAAAGTCGTACGACACTGTTTCGCCATTTCGGACGGATGTTGCACCTTGCACCGTGGATGTTGCACCCTGTAGATATCGATTATTCGGACGGCCATAACTTCTGGCTCGTGTAGAGGTACGGTAGCCATAACCTGTCAAAACGAAGGCCTCGATGAGTTCTACGGCTTTGACAGCTTTCAGCCATCAACGGATAGATTAATACCCAAAAAGGACAACCCGAATCTCAATCAGGTCTCGTAAGTTTTTACCCTTCGTTTTTTCGACACGTGGATTTTTACGGTAAAACAGGATTACCGTGGCTGGCCTTCGATTTACCATCGCTGGAGAGTGGTACACCATGGCACTGTTCTGTTTCAAATCCATGCACGCATTTCTAAAAGTCGTACGACACTGTTTCGCCATTTCGGACGGATGTCGCACCTTCCACCTTGCACCATGGATGTTGCACCCTGTAGATATCGATTATTCGGACGGCCGTAACTTCTGGCTCGTTTAGAGTTTCGGGAGCTATAACCTGTCAAAACGAAGGCTTCGATGAGTTCTACGTCTTTGACAGCTTTCAGCTGTCAACGGATAGATTAATGCCCAAAAAGGACAACCCGAATCTCAATCGGGTCTCGTATGTTTTTTACCCTTCGTTTTTTCGACACGTGGATTTTTACGGTAAAACAGGATTACGGTGGATGGTCTTCGATTTACCATCGCTGGAGAGTGGTGCACCATGGTACTGTTCCATTTCAAATCCATGCACGCATTTCTAAAAGTCGTACGTCATTGTTTCACCATTTCGGACGGATGTTGCACCTTGCACGTGGATGTTGCACCCTATAGACATCGATTATTAGGACGGCCATAACTTCTGGCTTGTTTAGATTTTCGGGAGCCATAACCTGTCAAAATGAAGACCTCGATGAGTTCTACGGCTTTGACAGCTTTCAGCCGTCAACGGATAGATTAATGCCCAAAAAGGATAACCCGAATCTCAATCGGGTCTCGTAAGTTTTTTACCCTTCGTTTTTTCGACACGTGGATTTTTACGGTAAAACAGGATTACGGTGGCTGGCCTTCGATTTACCGCCGCTGGAGAGTGGTGCACCATGGTACTGTTCCGTTTCAAATCCATGCATGCATTTCTAAAAGTCGTACGGCACTGTTTCGCCATTTCGGACGGATGTTGCACCTTGCACCATGGATGTTGCACCCTGTAGATATCGATTATTCAGACGGCCATAACTTCTGGCTCGTTTAGAGTTACGGGAGCCATAACATGTCAAAACAAAGGCCTCGATGAGTTCTACGGCTTTGACAGCTTTCAACCGTCGACGGATAGATTAATGCCCAAAAAGGACAACTAGAATCTCAATCGGGTCTCGTAAGTTTTTTACCGTTCGTTTTTTCGACACGTGAATTTTTACGGTAAAACAGGATTACGGTGGCTGGTCTTCGATTTACCATCACTGGAGAGTGGTGCACCATGGTACTGTTCTGTTTCAAATCCATGCACGCGTTTCTAAAAGTCGTACGGTACTGTTTCGCCATTTCGGACGGATGTTGCACCTTGCACCGTGGATGTTGCACCCTGTAGATGTCGATTATTCGGACAACCATAACTTCTGGCTCGTTTAGAGTTACGGGAGCCATAACCTTTCAAAACGAAGGCCTCGATGAGTTCTACGGCTTTGACAGCTTTCAGCCGTCAACGGATAGACTGATGCCCAAAAAGGACAACCCGAAACTCAATCGGGTCACGTAAGTTTTTAACCCTTCGTTTTTTCGACACGTGGATTTTTACGGTAAAACGGGATTTCGGTGGCTGGTCTTCAAATTTCCTATTGCTGGAGAGTGGTGCACCATGGTACTGTTCCGTTTCAAATCCATGCACGCATTTCTAAAAGTCGTACGGCACTGTTTCGCCATTTCGGACGCTTGTTGCACCTTGCACCGTGGATGTTGCACCCTGTAGATATCGATTATTCGGACAGCCATAACTTCTGGCTCGTTTAGAGTTACGGGAGCCAGAACCTGTTAAAACGAAGGCCTCGATGAGTTCTACGGCTTTGACCGCTTTCAGCCGTCAACGGATATATTAATGCCCAAAAAGGACAACCCGAATCTCAATCGGGTCTCGGAAGTTTTTTACCCTTCGTTTTTTCGACACATGGATTTTTACGGTAAAACAGGATTACCGTGGGTGGCCTTCGATTTACCATCGCTGGAGAGTGGTGCACCATGGTACTGTTCCGTTTCAAATCCATGCACGCATTTCTAAAAGTCGTACGGCACTGTTTCGTTATTTCGGACGATTGTTGCACCTTGCACCGTGGATGTTGCACCCTGTAGATATCAATTATTCGGATGGCCATGACTTCTGGCTCGTTTAGAGTTACGGGAGCCATAACTTGTCAAAACGAAGGCCTCGATGAATTCTACGGCTTTGACAGCTTTCAGCCGTCAATGGATAGATTAATGCCCAAAAAGGACAACCCGAATCTCAATCGGGTCTCGTAAGTTTTTTACCCTTCGTTTTTTCGACACGTGGATTTTTACGGTAAAACAGGATTACGGTGGCTGGTCTTCGATTTACCATCGCTGGAGAGTGGTGCACCATGGTACTGTTCCGTTTTAAATCCATGCACGCATTTCTAAAAGTCGTACGGCACTGTTTTGCCATTTCAGACGGATGTTGCTCCTTGCACCGTGGATGTTGCACCCTGTAGATATCGATTATATGAACGACCATAACTTCTGGCTCGTTTAGAGTTACGGGAGCCATGACCTGTCAAAAGGAAGGACTCGATGAGTTCTACGGCTTTGACAGCTTTCAGCCGTCAACGGATAGATTAATGCCCAAAAAGGACAACTCGAATCTCAATCCGGTCTCATAAGTTTTTTACCCTTCGTTTTTTCGACACTTGGATTTTTACGGTAAAACAGGATTACCATGGCTGGCCTTCGATTTACCCATGCACGCATTTCTAAAAGTCGTACGGCACTGTTTCGCCATTTCGGAAGGATGTTGCACCTTGCACCGTGGATTTTGCACCCTGTAGATGTCGATTATTCGGACGGCCATAACTTCTGGCTTGTTTAGAGTTACGGGAGCCATAACCTTTCAAAACGAAGGCCTCGATGAGTTCTACGGCTTTGACAGCTTTCAGCCGTCAACGGATAGATTGATGCCCAAAAAGGACAACCCGAATCTCAATCGGGTCTCGTAAGTTTTTAACCCTTCGTTTTTTCGACACGTGGATGTTTACGGTAAAATGGGATTTCGGTGGCTGGTCTTCGATTTACCATCGCTGGAGAGTGGTGCACCATGGTACTGTTCCGTTTCAAATCCATGCCCGCATTTCTAAAAGCCGTACGGCACTGTTTCGCCATTTCGGACGGATGTTGCACCTTGCACCGTGGATGTTGCACCTGTAGATATCGATTATTCGGACAGCCATAAATTCTGGCTCGTTTAGAGTTACGGGAGCCATAACCTGTCAAAACGAAGGCCTCGATGAGTTCTACGGCTTTGACCGCTTTCAGCCGTCAACGGATATATTAACGCCCAAAAAGGACAACCCGAATCTCAATCGGGTCTCGAAAGTTTTTTAGCCTTCGTTTTTTCGACACGTGGATTTTTACGGTAAAACAGGATTACCGTGGGTAGCCTTCAATTTACCATCGCTGGAGAGTGATGCATCATGGTACTGTTCCGTTTCAAATCCATGCACGCATTTCTAAAAGTCGTATGGCACTGTTTCGTTATTTCGGACGATTGTTGCACCTTGCACCGTGGATGTCGCACCCTATAGATATCAATTATTCGGATGGCCATGACTTCTGGCTCGTTTAGAGTTACGGGAGCCATAACCTGTCAAAACGAAGGCCTCGATGAATTCTACGGCTTTGACAACTTTCAGCCATCAATGGATAGATTAATGCCTAAAAAGGACAACCCAAATCTCAATCGGGTCTCGTAAGTTTTTTACCCTTCGTTTTTTCGACACGTGGATTTTTACGGTAAAACAGGATTACGGTGGCTGGTCTTCGATTTACCATCGCTGGAGAGTGGTGCACCATGGTACTGTTCCGGTTTAAATCCATGCACGCATTTCTAAAAGTCGTACGACACTGTTTTGCCATTTCAAACGGATGTTGCACCTTGCACCGTGGATGTTGCACCCTGTAGATATCGATTATATGGACGACCATAACTTCTGGCTCGTTTAGAGTTACGGGAGCCATAACCTGTCAAAACGAAGGACTCGATGAGTTCTACATTTTTGACAGCTTTCAGCCGTCAACGGATAGATTAATGCCCAAAGAGGACAACTCGAATCTCAATCGGGTCTCATAAGTTTTTTACCCTTCATTTTTTCGACACGTGGATTTTTACGGTAAAACAGGATTACCGTTGCTGGCCTTCGATTTACCGTCGCTGGAGAGTGGTGCACCATGGTACTGTTCCGTTTCAAACCCATGAACGCATTTCTAAAAGTCGTACGGCACTGTTTCGCCATTTCGGACGGATGTTGCACCTTGCACCGTGGATGTTGCACCCTGTAGATATCGATTATTCGGACCGCCATAACTTCTGGCTCGTTTAGAGTTACGGGAGCCATAACCTGTCAAAACGAAGGCCTCGATGAGTTCTACGGCTTTGATAGCTTTCAGCCGTCAACGGATAGATTAATGCCCAAAAAGGACAACCCGAATCTCAATCGGGTCTCATAAGTTTTTTACCCTTCGTTTTTTCGACAAGTGGATTTATACGGTAAAACAGGATTACGGTGGCTGGTCTTCGATTTACCGTCGCTGGAGAGTGGTGCACCATGGTACTGTTCCATTTCAAATCCATGCACGCATTTCTAAAAGTAGTACGGCACCGTTTCGCCATTTCGGACGGATGTTGCACCTTGCACCGTGGATGTTGCACCCTGTAGATATCGATTATTCGGACGGCCATAACTTCTAGCTCATTTAGAGTTACGGAAGCCATAACCTTTCAAAACGAAGGCCTCGATGAGTTCTACGGCTTTGACAGCTTTCAGCCGTCAACAGATAGATTAATGCCCAAAAAGGACAACCCGAATCTCAATCGGGTCTCGTAAGTTTTTTACCCTTCGTTTTTTCGACACGTCGATTTTTACGGTAAAACAGGATTACCGTGGCTGGCCTTCGATTTACCATCGCTGGAGAGTGGTGCACCGTGGTACTGTTCCGTTTCAAACCCATGCACGCATTTCTAAAAGTTGTACGACACTGTTTCGCCATTTCGGACGGATGTTGCACATTGCACCGTGGATGTTGCACCCTGCAGATATCGATTATTCGGACAGCCATAACTTCTGGCTCGTTTAGAGTTACGGGAGCCATAAGCTGTCAAAACGAAGGCCTCGATGAGTTCTACGGCTTTGACTGCTTTCAGCCGTCAACGGATAGATTAATGCCCAAAAAGGACAACCCGAATCTCAATCGAGACTCTTAAGTTTTTTACCCTTCGTTTTTTCGACACGTGGATTTTTACGGCAAAACAGGATTACGGTGGCTGGCCTTCGATTTACCATCGCTGGACAGTGGTGCACCATGGTACAGTTCCTTTCAAATCCATGCATGCATTTCTAAAATTCGTACGTCACTGTTTCGCCATTTCGGACAGATGTTGCACCTTGCACCGTGGATGTTGCACCCTGTAGATATCAATTATTCGGACGGCCATAACTTCTGGCTCGTTTAGAGTTACGGGAGCCATAACCTGTCAAAACGAAGGCCTCGATGAGTTCTATGACTTTGATAGCTTTCAGCCGTCAATGGATATATTAATGCCCAAAAAGGACAACCCGAATCTCAATCGGGTCTCGTAAGTTTTTTAACCTTCGTTTTTTCCACACGCGGATTTTTACGGTAAAACGGGATTACCGTGGCCCGCCTTTGACTTCGCATCGCTGGAGAATGGTGCACCATGGTACTGTTCCATTACAAATCTATGCACGCATTTCTAAAAGTCGTACGGCACTGTTTCACCATTTTGGACAGATGTTGCACCTTGCACCGTGGATGTTGCACCCTGTAGATATCGATTATTCAAACGGCCATAACTTCTGGCTCGTTTAGAGTTACGGGAGCCATAACCTGTCAAAACGAAGGCCTCGATGAGTTCTACGGCTTTGACAGCTTTCAGCCGTCAACGGATAGATTAATGCCCAAAAAGGACAACCCAAATCTCAATCGGGTCTCCTATGTTTTTGCCCTTCGTTTTTTCGACACGTGGATTTTTACGGTAAACCAGGATTACCGTGGCCCATTTTCGATTTACCATCGCTGGAGAGTGGTGCACCATGGTACTGTTCCGTTTCAAACCCATGCATGCATTACTAAAAGTCGTACGGCACTGTTTCGCCATTTTGGACGGATGTTGCACCTTGCACCGTGGATGTTGCACCCTGTAGATGTCGATTATTCGGACAACCATAACTTCTGGCTCGTTTAGAGTTACGGGAGCCATAACCTTTCAAAACGAAGGCCTCGATGAGTTCTACGGCTTTGACAGCTTTCAGCCGTCAACGGATAGACTGATGCCCAAAAAGGACAACCCGAAACTCAATCGGGTCTCGTAAGTTTTTAACCCTTCGTTTTTTCGACACGTGGATTTTTACGGTAAAACGGGATTTCGGTGGCTGGTCTTCGATTTACCATTGCTGGAGAGTGGTGCACCATGGTACTGTTCCGTTTCAAATCCATGCACGCATTTCTAAAAGTCGTACGGCACTGTTTCGCCATTTCGGACGCTTGTTGCACCTTGCACCGTGGATGTTGCACCCTGTAGATATCGATTATTCGGACAGCCATAACTTCTGGCTCGTTTAGAGTTACGGGAGCCAGAACCTGTCAAAACGAAGGCCTCGATGAGTTCTACGGCTTTGACCGCTTTCAGCCGTCAACGGATATATTAATGCCCAAAAAGGACAACCCGAATCTCAATCGGGTCTCGGAAGTTTTTTACCCTTCGTTTTTTCGACACATGGATTTTTACGGTAAAACAGGATTACCGTGGGTGGCCTTCGATTTACCATCGCTGGAGAGTGGTGCACCATGGTACTGTTCCGTTTCAAATCCATGCACGCATTTCTAAAAGTCGTACGGCAGTGTTTCGTTATTTCGGACGATTATTGCACCTTGCACCGTGGATGCTGCACCCTGTAGATATCAATTATTCGGATGGCCATGACTTCTGGCTCGTTTAGAGTTACGGGAGCCATAACTTGTCAAAACGAAGGCCTCGATGAATTCTACGGCTTTGACAGCTTTCAGCCGTCAATGGATAGATTAATGCCCAAAAAGGACAACCCGAATCTCAATCGGGTCTCGTAAGTTTTTTACCCTTCGTTTTTTCGACACGTGGATTTTTACGGTAAAACAGGATTACGGTGGCTGGTCTTCGATTTACCATCGCTGGAGAGTGGTGCACCATGGTACTGTTCCGTTTTAAATCCATGCACGCATTTCTAAAAGTCGTACGGCACTGTTTTGCCATTTCAGACGGATGTTGCACCTTGCACCGTGGATGTTGCACCCTGTAGATATCGATTATATGAACGACCATAACTTCTGGCTCGTTTAGAGTTACGGGAGCCATGACCTGTCAAAAGGAAGGACTCGATGAGTTCTACGGCTTTGACAGCTTTCAGCCGTCAACGGATAGATTAATGCCCAAAAAGGACAACTCGAATCTCAATCCGGTCTCATAAGTTTTTTACCCTTCGTTTTTTCGACACTTGGATTTTTACGGTAAAACAGGATTACCATGGCTGGCCTTCGATTTACCCATGCACGCATTTCTAAAAGTCGTACGGCACTGTTTCGCCATTTCGGAAGGATGTTGCACCTTGCACCGTGGATTTTGCACCCTGTAGATATCGATTATTCGGACGGCCTACTTCTGGCTTGTTTAGAGTTACGGGAGCCATAACCTTTCAAAACGAAGGCCTCGATGAGTTCTACGGCTTTGACAGCTTTCAGCCGTCAACGGATAGATTGATGCCCAAAAAGGACAACCCGAATCTCAATCGGGTCTCGTAAGTTTTAACCCTTCGTTTTTTCGACACGTGGATGTTTACGGTAAAATGGGATTTCGGTGGCTGGTCTTCGATTTACCATCGCTGGAGAGTGGTGCACCATGGTACTGTTCCGTTTCAAATCCATGCCCGCATTTCTAAAAGCCGTACGGCACTGTTTCGCCATTTCGGACGGATGTTGCACCTTGCACCGTGGATGTTGCACCCTGTAGATATCGATTATTCGGACAGCCATAAATTCTGGCTCGTTTAGAGTTACGGGAGCCATAACCTGTCAAAACGAAGGCCTCGATGAGTTCTACGGCTTTGACCGCTTTCAGCCGTCAACGGATATATTAACGCCCAAAAAGGACAACCCGAATCTCAATCGGGTCTCGAAAGTTTTTTAGCCTTCGTTTTTTCGACACGTGGATTTTTACGGTAAAACAGGATTACCGTGGGTAGCCTTCAATTTACCATCGCTGGAGAGTGATGCATCATGGTACTGTTCCGTTTCAAATCCATGCACGCATTTCTAAAAGTCGTATGGCACTGTTTCGTTATTTCGGACGATTGTTGCACCTTGCACCGTGGATGTCGCACCCTGTAGATATCAATTATTCGGATGGCCATGACTTCTGGCTCGTTTAGAGTTACGGGAGCCATAACCTGTCAAAACGAAGGCCTCGATGAATTCTACGGCTTTGACAACTTTCAGCCATCAATGGATAGATTAATGCCCAAAAAGGAAAACCCAAATCTCAATCGGGTCTCGTAAGTTTTTTACCCTTCGTTTTTTCGACACGTGGATTTTTACGGTAAAACAGGATTATGGTGGCTGGTCTTCGATTTACCATCGCTGGAGAGTGGTGCACCATGGTACTGTTCCGGTTTAAATCCATGCACGCATTTCTAAAAGTCGTACGGCACTGTTTTGCCATTTCAAACGGATGTTGCACCTTGCACCGTGGATGTTGCACCCTGTAGATATCGATTATATGGACGACCATAACTTCTGGCTCGTTTAGAGTTACGGGAGCCATAACCTGTCAAAACGAAGGACTCGATGAGTTCTACATTTTTGACAGCTTTCAGCCGTCAACGGATAGATTAATGCCCAAAGAGGACAACTCGAATCTCAATCGGGTCTCATAAGTTTTTTACCCTTCGTTTTTTCGACACGTGGATTTTTACGGTAAAACAGGATTACCGTTGCTGGCCTTCGATTTACCGTCGCTGGAGAGTGGTGCACCATGGCACTGTTCCGTTTCAAACCCATGAACGCATTTCTAAAAGTCGTACGGCACTGTTTCGCCATTTCGGACGGATGTTGCACCTTGCACCGTGGATGTTGCACCCTGTAGATATCGATTATTCGGACCGCCATAACTTCTGGCTCGTTTAGAGTTACGGGAGCCATAACCTGTCAAAACGAAGGCCTCGATGAGTTCTACGGCTTTGATAGCTTTCAGCCGTCAACGGATAGATTAATGCCCAAAAAGGACAACCCGAATCTCAATCGGGTCTCGTAAGTTTTTTACCCTTCGTTTTTTCGACAAGTAGATTTATACGGTAAAACAGGATTACGGTGGCTGGTCTTCGATTTACCGTCGCTGGAGAGTGGTGCACCATGGTACTGTTCCATTTCAAATCCATGCACGCATTTCTAAAAGTAGTACGGCACCGTTTCGCCATTTCGGACGGATGTTGCACCTTGCACCGTGGATGTTGCACCCTGTAGATATCGATTATTCGGACGGCCATAACTTCTAGCTCATTTAGAGTTACGGAAGCCATAACCTTTCAAAACGAAGGCCTCGATGAGTTCTGCGGCTTTGACAGCTTTCAGCCGTCAACAGATAGATTAATGCCCAAAAAGGACAACCCGAATCTCAATCGGGTCTCGTAAGTTTTTTACCCTTCGTTTTTTCGACACGTCGATTTTTACGGTAAAACAGGATTACCGTGGCTGGCCTTCGATTTACCATCGCTGGAGAGTGGTGCACCGTGGTACTGTTCCGTTTCAAACCCATGCACGCATTTCTAAAAGTTGTACGACACTGTTTCGCCATTTCGGACGGATGTTGCACATTGCACCGTGGATGTTGCACCCTGTAGATATCGATTATTCGGACGGCCATAACTTCTGGCTCGTTTAGAGTTACGGGAGCCATAACCTTTCAAAACGAAGGCCTCGATGAGTTCTACGGCTTTGACAGCTTTCAGCCGTCAACGGATAGATTGACGCCCAAAAAGGACAACCCGAATCTCAATCGGGTCTCGTAAGTTTTTAACCCTTCGTTTTTTCGACACGTGGATTTTTACGGTAAAATGGGATTTCGGTGGCTGGTCTTCGATTTACCATCGCTCGAGAGTGGTGCACCATGGTACTGTTCCGTTTCAAATCCATGCACGCATTTCTAAAAGTCGTACGACACTGTTTTGCCATTTCAGACGGATGTTGCACCTTGCACCGTGGATGTTGCAC
Organism: Allium cepa; assembly: GCA_030765085.1. Classification (NCBI taxonomy): domain Eukaryota; kingdom Viridiplantae; phylum Streptophyta; class Magnoliopsida; order Asparagales; family Amaryllidaceae; genus Allium; species Allium cepa. The sequence continues at coordinate 911,512,535 of CM060938.1, forward strand.
CCTATAGATATCGATTATACGGACGACCATAACTTCTGGCTCGTTTAGAGTTACGGGAGCCATAACCTGTCAAAACGAAGGACTCGATGAGTTCTACGGCTTTGACAGCTTTTAGCCGTCAACGGATAGATTAATGCCCAAAAAGGACAACCCGAATCTCAATCGGGTCTCATAAGTTTTTTACCCTTCGTTTTTTCGACACGTGGATTTTACGGTAAAACAGGATTACCGTGGCTGGCCTTCGATTTACCATCGCTGGAGAGTGATGCACCATGGTACTGTTCCGTTTCAAACCCATGCACGCATTTCTAAAAGTCGTACGACACTGTTTCGCCATTTCGGACGGATGTTGCACCTTGCACCGTGGATGTTGCACCCTGTAGATATCGATTATTCGGACGGCCATAACTTCTGGCTCGTGTAGAGGTACGGTAGCCATAACCAGTCAAAACGAAGGCCTCAATGAGTTCTACGGCTTTGACAGCTTTCAGCCATCAACGGATAGATTAATACCCAAAAAGGACAACCCGAATCTCAATCAGGTCTCGTAAGTTTTTACCCTTCGTTTTTTCGACACGTGGATTTTTACGGTAAAACAGGATTACCGTGGCTGGCCTTCGATTTACCATCGCTGGAGAGTGGTACACCATGGCACTGTTCTGTTTCAAATCCATGCACGCATTTCTAAAAGTCGTACGACACTGTTTCGCCATTTCGGACGGATGTCGCACCTTCCACCTTGCACCATTGATGTTGCACCCTGTAGATATCGATTATTCGGACGGCCGTAACTTCTGGCTCGTTTAGAGTTTCGGGAGCTATAACCTGTCAAAACGAAGGCTTCGATGAGTTCTACGTCTTTGACAGCTTTCAGCTGTCAACGGATAGATTAATGCCCAAAAAGGACAACCCGAATCTCAATCGGGTCTCGTATGTTTTTTACCCTTCGTTTTTTCGACACGTGGATTTTTACGGTAAAACAGGATTACGGTGGATGGTCTTCGATTTACCATCGCTGGAGAGTGGTGCACCATGGTACTGTTCCATTTCAAATCCATGCACGCATTTCTAAAAGTCGTACGTCATTGTTTCACCATTTCGGACGGATGTTGCACCTTGCACGTGGATGTTGCACCCTATAGACATCGATTATTAGGACGGCCATAACTTCTGGCTTGTTTAGATTTTCGGGAGCCATAACCTGTCAAAATGAAGACCTCGATGAGTTCTACGGCTTTGACAGCTTTCAGCCGTCAACGGATAGATTAATGCCCAAAAAGGATAACCCGAATCTCAATCGGGTCTCGTAAGTTTTTTACCCTTCGTTTTTTCGACACGTGGATTTTTACGGTAAAACAGGATTACGGTGGCTGGCCTTCGATTTACCGCCGCTGGAGAGTGGTGCACCATGGTACTGTTCCGTTTCAAATCCATGCATGCATTTCTAAAAGTCGTACGGCACTGTTTCGCCATTTCGGACGGATGTTGCACCTTGCACCATGGATGTTGCACCCTGTAGATATCGATTATTCAGACGGCCATAACTTCTGGCTCGTTTAGAGTTACGGGAGCCATAACATGTCAAAACAAAGGCCTCGATGAGTTCTACGGCTTTGACAGCTTTCAACCGTCGACGGATAGATTAATGCCCAAAAAGGACAACTAGAATCTCAATCGGGTCTCGTAAGTTTTTTACCGTTCGTTTTTTCGACACGTGAATTTTTACGGTAAAACAGGATTACGGTGGCTGGTCTTCGATTTACCATCACTGGAGAGTGGTGCACCATGGTACTGTTCTGTTTCAAATCCATGCACGCGTTTCTAAAAGTCGTACGGTACTGTTTCGCCATTTCGGACGGATGTTGCACCTTGCACCGTGGATGTTGCACCCTGTAGATGTCGATTATTCGGACAACCATAACTTCTGGCTCGTTTAGAGTTACGGGAGCCATAACCTTTCAAAACGAAGGCCTCGATGAGTTCTACGGCTTTGACAGCTTTCAGCCGTCAACGGATAGACTGATGCCCAAAAAGGACAACCCGAAAGTCAATCGGGTCTCGTAAGTTTTTAACCCTTCGTTTTTTCGACACGTGGATTTTTACGGTAAAACGGGATTTCGGTGGCTGGTCTTCGATTTACCATTGCTGGAGAGTGGTGCACCATGGTACTGTTCCGTTTCAAATCCATGCACGCATTTCTAAAAGTCGTACGGCACTGTTTCGCCATTTCGGACGCTTGTTGCACCTTGCACCGTGGATGTTGCACCCTGTAGATATCGATTATTCGGACAGCCATAACTTCTGGCTCGTTTAGAGTTACGGGAGCCAGAACCTGTCAAAACGAAGGCCTCGATGAGTTCTACGGCTTTGACCGCTTTCAGCCGTCAACGGATATATTAATGCCCAAAAAGGACAACCCGAATCTCAATCGGGTCTCGGAAGTTTTTTACCCTTCGTTTTTTCGACACATGGATTTTTACGGTAAAACAGGATTACCGTGGGTGGCCTTCGATTTACCATCGCTGGAGAGTGGTGCACCATGGTACTGTTCCGTTTCAAATCCATGCACGCATTTCTAAAAGTCGTACGGCACTGTTTCGTTATTTCGGACGATTGTTGCACCTTGCACCGTGGATGTTGCACCCTGTAGATATCAATTATTCGGATGGCCATGACTTCTGGCTCGTTTAGAGTTACGGGAGCCATAACTTGTCAAAACGAAGGCCTCGATGAATTCTACGGCTTTGACAGCTTTCAGCCGTCAATGGATAGATTAATGCCCAAAAAGGACAACCCGAATCTCAATCGGGTCTCGTAAGTTTTTTACCCTTCGTTTTTTCGACACGTGGATTTTTACGGTAAAACAGGATTACGGTGGCTGGTCTTCGATTTACCATCGCTGGAGAGTGGTGCACCATGGTACTGTTCCGTTTTAAATCCATGCACGCATTTCTAAAAGTCGTACGGCACTGTTTTGCCATTTCAGACGGATGTTGCACCTTGCACCGTGGATGTTGCACCCTGTAGATATCGATTATATGAACGACCATAACTTCTGGCTCGTTTAGAGTTACGGGAGCCATGACCTGTCAAAAGGAAGGACTCGATGAGTTCTACGGCTTTGACAGCTTTCAGCCGTCAACGGATAGATTAATGCCCAAAAAGGACAACTCGAATCTCAATCCGGTCTCATAAGTTTTTTACCCTTCGTTTTTTCGACACTTGGATTTTTACGGTAAAACAGGATTACCATGGCTGGCCTTCGATTTACCCATGCACGCATTTCTAAAAGTCGTACGGCACTGTTTCGCCATTTCGGAAGGATGTTGCACCTTGCACCGTGGATTTTGCACCCTGTAGATATCGATTATTCGGACGGCCATAACTTCTGGCTTGTTTAGAGTTACGGGAGCCATAACCTTTCAAAACGAAGGCCTCGATGAGTTCTACGGCTTTGACAGCTTTCAGCCGTCAACGGATAGATTGATGCCCAAAAAGGACAACCCGAATCTCAATCGGGTCTCGTAAGTTTTTAACCCTTCGTTTTTTCGACACGTGGATGTTTACGGTAAAATGGGATTTCGGTGGCTGGTCTTCGATTTACCATCGCTGGAGAGTGGTGCACCATGGTACTGTTCCGTTTCAAATCCATGCCCGCATTTCTAAAAGTCGTACGGCACTGTTTCGCCATTTCGGACGGATGTTGCACCTTGCACCGTGGATGTTGCACCCTGTAGATATCGATTATTCGGACAGCCATAAATTCTGGCTCGTTTAGAGTTACGGGAGCCATAACCTGTCAAAACGAAGGCCTCGATGAGTTCTACGGCTTTGACCGCTTTCAGCCGTCAACGGATATATTAACGCCCAAAAAGGACAACCCGAATCTCAATCGGGTCTCGAAAGTTTTTTAGCCTTCGTTTTTTCGACACGTGGATTTTTACGGTAAAACAGGATTACCGTGGGTAGCCTTCAATTTACCATCGCTGGAGAGTGATGCATCATGGTACTGTTCCGTTTCAAATCCATGCACGCATTTCTAAAAGTCGTACGGCACTGTTTCGCCATTTCGGACGGATGTTGCACCTTGCACCGTGGATGTTGCACCCTGTAGATATCGATTATTCGGACGGCCATAACTTCTGGCTCGTGTAGAGGTACGGTAGCCATAACCAGTCAAAACGAAGGCCTCGATGAATTCTACGGCTTTGACAACTTTCAGCCATCAATGGATAGATTAATGCCCAAAAAGGACAACCCAAATCTCAATCGGGTCTCGTAAGTTTTTACCCTTCGTTTTTTCGACACGTGGATTTTTACGGTAAAACAGGATTACCGTGGCTGGCCTTCGATTTACCATCGCTGGAGAGTGGTACACCATGGCACTGTTCTGTTTCAAATCCATGCACGCATTTCTAAAAGTCGTACGACACTGTTTCGCCATTTCGGACGGATGTCGCACCTTCCACCTTGCACCATTGATGTTGCACCCTGTAGATATCGATTATTCGGACGGCCGTAACTTCTGGCTCGTTTAGAGTTTCGGGAGCTATAACCTGTCAAAACGAAGGCTTCGATGAGTTCTACGTCTTTGACAGCTTTCAGCTGTCAACGGATAGATTAATGCCCAAAAAGGACAACCCGAATCTCAATCGGGTCTCGTATGTTTTTTACCCTTCGTTTTTTCGACACGTGGATTTTTACGGTAAAACAGGATTACGGTGGATGGTCTTCGATTTACCATCGCTGGAGAGTGGTGCACCATGGTACTGTTCCATTTCAAATCCATGCACGCATTTCTAAAAGTCGTACGTCATTGTTTCACCATTTCGGACGGATGTTGCACCTTGCACGTGGATGTTGCACCCTATAGACATCGATTATTAGGACGGCCATAACTTCTGGCTTGTTTAGATTTTCGGGAGCCATAACCTGTCAAAATGAAGACCTCGATGAGTTCTACGGCTTTGACAGCTTTCAGCCGTCAACGGATAGATTAATGCCCAAAAAGGATAACCCGAATCTCAATCGGGTCTCGTAAGTTTTTTACCCTTCGTTTTTTCGACACGTGGATTTTTACGGTAAAACAGGATTACGGTGGCTGGCCTTCGATTTACCGCCGCTGGAGAGTGGTGCACCATGGTACTGTTCCGTTTCAAATCCATGCATGCATTTCTAAAAGTCGTACGGCACTGTTTCGCCATTTCGGACGGATGTTGCACCTTGCACCATGGATGTTGCACCCTGTAGATATCGATTATTCAGACGGCCATAACTTCTGGCTCGTTTAGAGTTACGGGAGCCATAACATGTCAAAACAAAGGCCTCGATGAGTTCTACGGCTTTGACAGCTTTCAACCGTCGACGGATAGATTAATGCCCAAAAAGGACAACTAGAATCTCAATCGGGTCTCGTAAGTTTTTTACCGTTCGTTTTTTCGACACGTGAATTTTTACGGTAAAACAGGATTACGGTGGCTGGTCTTCGATTTACCATCACTGGAGAGTGGTGCACCATGGTACTGTTCTGTTTCAAATCCATGCACGCGTTTCTAAAAGTCGTACGGTACTGTTTCGCCATTTCGGACGGATGTTGCACCTTGCACCGTGGATGTTGCACCCTGTAGATGTCGATTATTCGGACAACCATAACTTCTGGCTCGTTTAGAGTTACGGGAGCCATAACCTTTCAAAACGAAGGCCTCGATGAGTTCTACGGCTTTGACAGCTTTCAGCCGTCAACGGATAGACTGATGCCCAAAAAGGACAACCCGAAAGTCAATCGGGTCTCGTAAGTTTTTAACCCTTCGTTTTTTCGACACGTGGATTTTTACGGTAAAACGGGATTTCGGTGGCTGGTCTTCGATTTACCATTGCTGGAGAGTGGTGCACCATGGTACTGTTCCGTTTCAAATCCATGCACGCATTTCTAAAAGTCGTACGGCACTGTTTCGCCATTTCGGACGCTTGTTGCACCTTGCACCGTGGATGTTGCACCCTGTAGATATCGATTATTCGGACAGCCATAACTTCTGGCTCGTTTAGAGTTACGGGAGCCAGAACCTGTCAAAACGAAGGCCTCGATGAGTTCTACGGCTTTGACCGCTTTCAGCCGTCAACGGATATATTAATGCCCAAAAAGGACAACCCGAATCTCAATCGGGTCTCGGAAGTTTTTTACCCTTCGTTTTTTCGACACATGGATTTTTACGGTAAAACAGGATTACCGTGGGTGGCCTTCGATTTACCATCGCTGGAGAGTGGTGCACCATGGTACTGTTCCGTTTCAAATCCATGCACGCATTTCTAAAAGTCGTACGGCACTGTTTCGTTATTTCGGACGATTGTTGCACCTTGCACCGTGGATGTTGCACCCTGTAGATATCAATTATTCGGATGGCCATGACTTCTGGCTCGTTTAGAGTTACGGGAGCCATAACTTGTCAAAACGAAGGCCTCGATGAATTCTACGGCTTTGACAGCTTTCAGCCGTCAATGGATAGATTAATGCCCAAAAAGGACAACCCGAATCTCAATCGGGTCTCGTAAGTTTTTTACCCTTCGTTTTTTCGACACGTGGATTTTTACGGTAAAACAGGATTACGGTGGCTGGTCTTCGATTTACCATCGCTGGAGAGTGGTGCACCATGGTACTGTTCCGTTTTAAATCCATGCACGCATTTCTAAAAGTCGTACGGCACTGTTTTGCCATTTCAGACGGATGTTGCACCTTGCACCGTGGATGTTGCACCCTGTAGATATCGATTATATGAACGACCATAACTTCTGGCTCGTTTAGAGTTACGGGAGCCATGACCTGTCAAAAGGAAGGACTCGATGAGTTCTACGGCTTTGACAGCTTTCAGCCGTCAACGGATAGATTAATGCCCAAAAAGGACAACTCGAATCTCAATCCGGTCTCATAAGTTTTTTACCCTTCGTTTTTTCGACACTTGGATTTTTACGGTAAAACAGGATTACCATGGCTGGCCTTCGATTTACCCATGCACGCATTTCTAAAAGTCGTACGGCACTGTTTCGCCATTTCGGAAGGATGTTGCACCTTGCACCGTGGATTTTGCACCCTGTAGATATCGATTATTCGGACGGCCATAACTTCTGGCTTGTTTAGAGTTACGGGAGCCATAACCTTTCAAAACGAAGGCCTCGATGAGTTCTACGGCTTTGACAGCTTTCAGCCGTCAACGGATAGATTGATGCCCAAAAAGGACAACCCGAATCTCAATCGGGTCTCGTAAGTTTTTAACCCTTCGTTTTTTCGACACGTGGATGTTTACGGTAAAATGGGATTTCGGTGGCTGGTCTTCGATTTACCATCGCTGGAGAGTGGTGCACCATGGTACTGTTCCGTTTCAAATCCATGCCCGCATTTCTAAAAGTCGTACGGCACTGTTTCGCCATTTCGGACGGATGTTGCACCTTGCACCGTGGATGTTGCACCCTGTAGATATCGATTATTCGGACAGCCATAAATTCTGGCTCGTTTAGAGTTACGGGAGCCATAACCTGTCAAAACGAAGGCCTCGATGAGTTCTACGGCTTTGACCGCTTTCAGCCGTCAACGGATATATTAACGCCCAAAAAGGACAACCCGAATCTCAATCGGGTCTCGAAAGTTTTTTAGCCTTCGTTTTTTCGACACGTGGATTTTTACGGTAAAACAGGATTACCGTGGGTAGCCTTCAATTTACCATCGCTGGAGAGTGATGCATCATGGTACTGTTCCGTTTCAAATCCATGCACGCATTTCTAAAAGTCGTATGGCACTGTTTCGTTATTTCGGACGATTGTTGCACCTTGCACCGTGGATGTCGCACCCTGTAGATATCAATTATTCGGATGGCCATGACTTCTGGCTCGTTTAGAGTTACGGGAGCCATAACCTGTCAAAACGAAGGCCTCGATGAATTCTACGGCTTTGACAACTTTCAGCCATCAATGGATAGATTAATGCCCAAAAAGGACAACCCAAATCTCAATCGGGTCTCGTAAGTTTTTTACCCTTCGTTTTTTCGACACGTGGATTTTTACGGTAAAACAGGATTACGGTGGCTGGTCTTCGATTTACCATCGCTGGAGAGTGGTGCACCATGGTACTGTTCCGGTTTAAATCCATGCACGCATTTCTAAAAGTCGTACGGCACTGTTTTGCCATTTCAAACGGATGTTGCACCTTGCACCGTGGATGTTGCACCCTGTAGATATCGATTATATGAACGACCATAACTTCTGGCTCGTTTAGAGTTACGGGAGCCATGACCTGTCAAAAGGAAGGACTCGATGAGTTCTACGGCTTTGACAGCTTTCAGCCGTCAACGGATAGATTAATGCCCAAAGAGGACAACTCGAATCTCAATCGTGTCTCATAAGTTTTTTACCCTTCGTTTTTTCGACACGTGGATTTTTACGGTAAAACAGGATTACCGTTGCTGGCCTTCGATTTACCGTCGCTGGAGAGTGGTGCACCATGGTACTGTTCCGTTTCAAACCCATGAACGCATTTCTAAAAGTCGTACGGCACTGTTTCGCCATTTCGGACGGATGTTGCACCTTGCACCGTGGATGTTGCACTCTGTAGATATCGATTATTCGGACCGCCATAACTTCTGGCTCGTTTAGAGTTACGGGAGCCATAACCTGTCAAAACGAAGGCCTCGATGAGTTCTACGGCTTTGATAGCTTTCAGCCGTCAACGGATAGATTAATGCCCAAAAAGGACAACCCGAATCTCAATCGGGTCTCGTAAGTTTTTTACCCTTCGTTTTTTCGACAAGTGGATTTATACGGTAAAACAGGATTACGGTGGCTGGTCTTCGATTTACCGTCGCTGGAGAGTGGTGCACCATGGTACTGTTCCATTTCAAATCCATGCACGCATTTCTAAAAGTAGTACGGCACCGTTTCGCCATTTCGGACGGATGTTGCACCTTGCACCGTGGATGTTGCACCCTGTAGATATCGATTATTCGGACGGCCATAACTTCTAGCTCATTTAGAGTTACGGAAGCCATAACCTTTCAAAACGAAGGCCTCGATGAGTTCTACGGCTTTGACAGCTTTCAGCCGTCAACAGATAGATTAATGCCCAAAAAGGACAACCCGAATCTCAATCGGGTCTCGTAAGTTTTTTACCCTTCGTTTTTTCGACACGTCGATTTTTACGGTAAAACAGGATTACCGTGGCTGGCCTTCGATTTACCATCGCTGGAGAGTGGTGCACCGTGGTACTGTTCCGTTTCAAACCCATGCACGCATTTCTAAAAGTTGTACGACACTGTTTCGCCATTTCGGACGGATGTTGCACATTGCACCGTGGATGTTGCACCCTGCAGATATCGATTATTCGGACAGCCATAACTTCTGGCTCGTTTAGAGTTACGGGAGCCATAAGCTGTCAAAACGAAGGCCTCGATGAGTTCTACGGCTTTGACAGCTTTCAGCCGTCGACGGATAGATTAATGCCCAAAAAGGACAACCCGAATCTCAATCGGGACTCTTAAGTTTTTTACCCTTCGTTTTTTCGACACGTGGATTTTTACGGCAAAACAGGATTACGGTGGCTGGCCTTCGATTTACCATCGCTGGACAGTGGTGCACCATGGTACAGTTCCGTTTCAAATCCATGCATGCATTTCTAAAATTCGTACGTCACTGTTTCGCCATTTCGGACAGATGTTGCACCTTGCACCGTGGATGTTGCACCCTGTAGATATCAATTATTCGGACGGCCATAACTTCTGGCTCGTTTAGAGTTACGGGAGCCATAACCTGTCAAAACGAAGGCCTCGATGAGTTCTATGACTTTGATAGCTTTCAGCCGTCAATGGATATATTAATGCCCAAAAAGGACAACCCGAATCTCAATCGGGTCTCGTAAGTTTTTTAACCTTCGTTTTTTCCACACGCGGATTTTTACGGTAAAACGGGATTACCGTGGCCCGCCTTTGACTTCGCATCGCTGGAGAATGGTGCACCATGGTACTGTTCCATTACAAATCTATGCACGCATTTCTAAAAGTCGTACGGCACTGTTTCACCATTTTGGACAGATGTTGCACCTTGCACCGTGGAGTTGCACCCTGTAGATATCGATTATTCAAACGGCCATAACTTCTGGCTCGTTTAGAGTCACGGGAGCCATAACCTGTCAAAACGAAGGCCTCGATGAGTTCTACGGCTTTGACAGCTTTCAGCCGTCAACGGATAGATTAATGCCCAAAAAGGACAACCCAAATCTCAATCGGGTCTCCTATGTTTTTGCCCTTCGTTTTTTCGACACGTGGATTTTTACGGTAAACCAGGATTACCGTGGCCCATTTTCGATTTACCATCGCTGGAGAGTGGTGCACCATGGTACTGTTCCGTTTCAAACCCATGCATGCATTACTAAAAGTCGTACGGCACTGTTTCGCCATTTTGGACGGATGTTGCACCTTGCACCGTGGATGATGCACCCTGTAGATATCGATTATTCGGACGGCCATAACTTCTGGCTCGTTTAGAGTTACGAGAGCCATAACCTGTCAAAACGAAGGACTCGATGAGTTCTATGGCTTTGACAGCTTTCAGCCGTCAACGGATAGATTAATGCCCAAAAAGGACAACCCGAATCTCAATCGGGTCTCCTATGTTTTTGCCCTTCGTTTTTTCGACACGTGGATTTTTACGGTAAACCAGGATTACCGTGGCCCATTTTCGATTTACCATCGCTGGAGAGTGGTGCACCATGGTACTGTTCCGTTTCAAACCCATGCATGCATTACTAAAAGTCGTACGGCACTGTTTCGCCATTTTGGACGGATGTTGCACCTTGCACCGTGGATGATGCACCCTGTAGATATCGATTATTCGGACGGCCATAACTTCTGGCTCGTTTAGACTTACGGGAGCCATAATCTGTCAGAACGAAGGCTTCGATGTGTTCTACGGCTTTGACCGCTTTCAGCTGTCAACGGATAGATTAATGCCCAAAAAGGACAACCCGAATCTCAATCGGGTCTCGTAAGTTTTTTACCCTTCGTTTTTTCGACACGTGGATTTTTACGATAAAACAGGATTACCGTGGCTGGCCTTCGATTTACCATCGCTGGAGAGTGGTGCACCATGGTACTTTTCCGTTTCAAACCCATGCACGCATTTCTAAAAGTCATACGACACTGTTTCGCCATTTCGGACGGATGTTGCACCTTGCACCGTGGATGTTGCACCCTGTAGATATCGGTTATACGGACGGCCATAACTTCTGGCTCGTTTAGAGTTACGGGAGCCGTAACCTGTCAAAACGAAGGCCTCGATGAGTTCTACTGCTTTGACAGCTTTCAGCCGTCAACGGATAGATTAATGCCCAAAAAGGACAACCCGAATCTTAATCGGGTCTCGTAAGTTTTTTACCCTTCGTTTTTTCGACACGTGGATTTTTACGGTAAACCAGGATTACCGTGGCCCCTCTTCGACTTCCCATCGCTGGAGAGTGGTGCACCGTGGTACTGTTCTGTTTCAAACCCATGCACGCATTTCTAAAAGTCGTACGGCACTGTTTCGCCATTTCGGACGGATGTTGCACCTTGCACTGTGGATGTTGCACCCTGTAGATATCGATTATTCGGACGACCATAACTTCTGGCTCGTTTAGAGTTACGGGAGCCATAACCTGTCAAAATGAAGGCCTCGATGAGTTCTACGTCTTCGACAGCTTTCAGCCGTCAACGGATAGATTAATTCCCATAAAGGACAACCCGAATCTCAATCGGGTCTCGTAAGTTTTTTACCCCTCGTTTTTTCGACACGTGGATTTTTACGGTAAAATAGGATTACCGTGGCTGGCCTTCGATTTACCATCGCTGGAGAGTGGTGTACAATGGTACTGTTCCGTTTCAAACCCATGCACGCATTTCAAAAAGTCGTATGGCACTGTTTCGTCATTTCGGACGGATGTTGAACCTTGCACCGTGGATGTTGCACCCTGTAGATATCGATTATTCGGACGGCCATAACTTCTGGCTCGTTTAGAGTTACGGGAGCCATAAGCTGTCAAAACGAAGGCCTCGATGAGTTCTACGGCTTTGACAGCTTTCAGCCTTCAACGGATAGATTAATGCCCAAAAAGGACAACCCGAATCTCAATCGGGTCTCGTAAGTTTTTTACCCTTCGTTTTTTCGACACGTGTATTTTTACGGTAAAACGGGATTACCGTGACCCGTCTTCGACTTCCCATCGCTGGAGAGTGGTGCACCATGGTAGTGTTCCGTTTCAAATCCATGCACGCATTTCAAAAAGTTGTATGGCACTGTTTCGCCATTTCGGACGGATGTTGCACCTTGCACGGTGGATGTTACACCCTTTTGGATATCGATTATTCGGACGGCCATAACTTCTAGCTCGTTTAGAGTTACGGGAGCCATAACCTGTCAAAACCAAGGCCTCGATGAGTTCTACGGCTTTGACAGCTTTCAACCGTCAACGGATAGATTAATGCCCAAAAAGGACAACCCGAATCTCAATCGGGTCTCGTAAGTTTTTTACCCTTCATTTTTTCGACACGTGGATTTTTACGGTAAAAAAGGATTACCGTGGCTGGCCTTCGATTTACCATCGCTGGAGAGAGGTGCACCATGGTACCGTTTCATTTCAAACCCATGCACGTATTTCTAAAAGTCGTACGGCACTGTTTCGCCATTTCGGACGGATGTCGCACCTTGCACCGTGGATGTTGCACCCTGTAGATATCGATTATTCGGACGGCCATAACTTCTGGCTCGTTTAGAGTTACGGGAGCCATAAGCTGTCAAAACGAAGGCCTCGATGAGTTCTACGGCTTTGACAGCTTTCAGCCATCAACGGATATATTAATGCCCAAAAAGGACAACCCGAATCTCAATCGGGTCTCTTAAGTTTTTTACCCTTCGTTTTTTCGACACGTGGATTTTTACGGCAAAACAGGATTACGTAGCTGGCCTTCGATTTACCATCGCTGCACAGTGGTGCACCATGGTACTGTTCCGTTTCAAATCCATGCATGCATTCCTAAAAGTCGTACGGCATTGTTTCGCCATTTCGGACGGATGTTGCGCCTTGCACTGTGGATGTTGCACCCTGTAGATATCGATTATTCGGACGACCATAACTTCTGGCTCGTTTAGAGCTACGGCAGCCATAACCTGTCAAAATGAAGGCCTCGATGAATTCTACGGCTTTGACAGCTTTCAGCCGTTAATGGATAGATTAACGCCCAAAAAGGACAACCCGAATCTCAATCGGGTCTCGTAAGTTTTTTACCCTTCGTTTTTTCCACAGGTGGATTTTTACGGTAAAACGGGATTACCGTGGCCCGTCTTTGACTTCGCATCGCTGGAGAGTGGTGCACCATAGTACTGTTCCGTTTCAAATCCATGCACGCATTTCTAAAAGTCGTACGACACTGTTTCACCATTTCGGACGGATGTTGCACCTTGCACCGTGGATGTTGCACCCTGTAGATATCGTTTATTCGGACGGCCATAACTTCTGGCTCGTTTATAGTTACGGGAGTCATAACCTGTCAAAACGAAGGCCTCGATGAGTTCTACGGCTTTGATAGCTTTCAGCCATCAACGGATAGATTAATGCCCAAAAAGGACAACCCGAATCTCAATCGGGTCTCGTAAGGTTTTTACCCTTCGTTTTTTCGACACGTGTATTTTTACGGTAAAACGGGATTACCGTGGACCGTCTTCAACTTCCCATCGCTGGAGAGTGGTGCACCATGGTAGTGTTCCGTTTCAAATCCATGCACGCATTTCAAAAAGTTGTACGACACTGTTTCGCCATTTCGGACGGATGTTGCACCTTGTAGATATCGATTATTCGGACGGCCATTACTTCTGGCTCGTTTAGAGTTTCGGGAGCCATAAGCTGTCAAAACAAAGGCCTCGATGAGTTCTACGGCTTTGACAGCTTTCAACCGTCAACGGATAGATTAATGCCCAAAAAGGACAACCCGAACCTCAATCGGGTCTCGTAAGTTTTTTACCCTTCATTTTTTCGACACGTGGATTTTTACGGTAAAAATGGATTACCGTGGCTGGCCTTCGATTTACCATCTCTGGAGAGTGGTGCACCATGGTACTATTCCGTTTCAAATCCATGCACGCATTTCTAAAAGTCGTACGGCACTGTTTCGCCATTTCGGACGGATGTTGCACCTTGCACCGTGGATGTTGCACCCTGCAGATATGGATTATTCGGACGACCATAGCTTCTGGCTCGTTTAGATTTACGGGAGCCATAACCTTTCAAAACAAAGGCCTCGATGAGTTCTACGGCTTTGACAGCTTTCAGCCGTCAACGGATAGATTAATGCCCAAAAAGGACAACCCGAATCTCAATCGGGTCTCGTAAGTTTTTTGCCCTTCGTTTTTTCGACACGTGGATTTTTACGGTAAAACGGGATTACGGTGGCTGGTCTTCGATTTACCATCGCTGGAGAGTGGTGCACCATGGTACTGTTCCGTTTCAAATCTATGCGCGCATTTCTAAAAGTCGTACGGCACTGTTTCGCCATTTCGGACGGATGTTGCACCTTGCATCGTGGATGTTGCACCCTGTAGATATCGATTATTCGGACGGCCATAACTTCTGGCTCGTTTAGAGTTACGAGTGCCATAACCTGTCAAAACGAAGGCCTCGATGAGTTCTACGGCTTTGACCGCTTTCAGCCGTCAACGGATAGATTAATGCCCAAAAAGGACAAACCGAATCTAAATCTGGTCTCGTAAGTTTTTTACCCTTCGTTTTTTCGACACGTGGATTTTTACGGTAAAAAAGGATTACCGTGGCTGGCCTTCAATTTACCATCGCTGGAGAGTGGTGCACCATGGTACTGTTCCGTTTCAAATCCATGCACGCATTTCTAAAAGTCGTACGACACTTTTTCGCCATTTCGGACGGATTTTGCACCTTGCACCGTGGATGTTGCACCCTGTAGATATAGATTATTCGGACGGCCATAACTTCTGGCTCGTTTAGAGTTACGGGAGCCATAACTTGTCAAAACAAAGGCCTCGATGAGTTCTACGGCTTTGACACCTTTCAGCCGTCAACGGATAGTTAATACCAAAAAAGGACAACCCGAATCTCGATCGGGTCTCGTAAGTTTTTTACCCTTCGTTTTTTCCACACGTGGATTTTTACGGTAAAACGGGATTACCGTGGCCCGTCTTCAACTTCGCATCGCTGGAGAGTGGTGCACCACGGTACTGTTCCATTTCAAATCCATGCACGCATTTCTAAAAGTCGTACGGCACTGTTTCACCATTTCGGACGGATGTTGCACCTGGCACCGTAGATGTTGCACCCTGTAGATATCGATTATTCAAACGGCCATAACTTCTGGCTCATTTAGATTTACGGGAGACATAACCTGTCAAAACGAAGGCCTCGATGAGTTCTACGGCTTTGACAGCTTTCAGCCGTCAACGGATAGATTAATGCCCAAAAAGGGCAACCCGAATCTCAATCGGGTCTCGTATGCTTTTTGCCCTTCGTTTTTTCGACACGTTGATTTTTACGGTAAACCAGGATTACCGTGGCCCATCTTCAACTTCCCATCGTTGGAGAGTGGTGCACCATGGTGCTGTTCCGTTTCAAATCCATGCACGCATTTCTAAAAGTCGTACGACACTGTTTCGCCATTTCGGACGGATGTTGCACCTTGCACCGTGGATGTTGCACCCTGTAGATATCGATTATTCGGACGGCCATAACTTCTGGCTCGTTTACAGTTACGGGAGCCATAAGCTGTCAAAACGAAGGCCTCGATGAGTTCTACGGCTTTGAAAGCTTTCAGCCGTCAACGGATAGAATAATGCCCAAAAAGGACAACCCGAATATCAATCGGGTCTCGCATGTTTTTTTCCCTTCGTTTTTTCGACATGTGGATTTTTACGGTAAAACAGGATTACCGTGGCTGGCCTTCGATTTACCATCGCTGGAGAGTGGTGCATCATGGTACTGTTCCGTTTCAAACCCATGCACGCATTTCTAAAAGTCGTACGGCACTGTTTCGCCATTTCGGACGGATGTTGCACCTTGCACCGTGGATGTTGCACCCTGCAGATATCGATTATTCGGACGGCCATAACTTCTGGCTCGTTTAGAGTTACGGGAGCCATAAGCTGTCAAAAAGAAGGCCTCGATGAGTTCTACGGCTTTGACAGCTTTCAGCCGTCAACTGATAGATTAATGCCCAAAAAGGACAACCCGAATCTCAATCGGGTCTCTTAATTTTTTACCCTTCGTTTTTTCGACACGTGTATTTTTACGGTAAAACAGGATTACCGTGGCCCGTCTTCGACTTCCGATCGCTGGAGAGTGGTGCACCATGGTAGTGCTCCGTTTCATATCCATGCACGCATTTCAAAAAGTTGTACGGCACTGTTTCGCCATTTCGGACGGAAGTTGCACCTTGCACCGTGGATGTTGCACTTTGTAGATATCGATTATTCGGACGGCCATAACTTCTGGCTCGTTTAGAGTTACAGGATCCATAACCTATCAAAATGAAGGCCTCGATGAGTTGTACGGCTTTGACAGCTTTCAACCATCAACGGATAGATTAATGCCCAAAAAGGACAACCCGAATCTCAATCGGGTTTCGTAAGTTTTATACCCTTTGTTTTTTTGACACGTGGATTTTTACGGTAAAAAAGGATTACCGTGGCTAGCCTTCGATTTACCATCGCTGGAGAGTGGTGCACCATGGTACTATTCCGTTTCAAACCCATGCACGCATTTCTAAAAGTCGTACGGCACTGTTTCGCCATTTCGGACGGATGTTGCACCTTGCACCGTGGATGTTGCACCCTGTAGATATCGATTATTCAGACGGCCATAACTTCTGGCTCGTTTTGAGTTACCGGAGCCATAACCTGTCAAAATGAAGGCCTCGATGAGTTCTACGGCTTAGACAGCTTTCATCCGTCAACGGATAGATTAATGCCCAAAAAGGACAACCCAAATCTCAATCGGGTCTCTTAAGTCCCTTTGTTTTTTCGACACGTGGATTTTTACGGCAAAACAGGATTACGGTGGCTGGCCTTCGATTTGCCATCGCTGGACAGTGGTGCACCATGGTACTGTTCCTTTCAAATCCATGCATGCATTTCTAAAAGTCGTACGGCACTGTTTCGCCATTTCGGACGGATGTTGCACCTTGCACCGTGGATGTTGCACCCTGTAGATATCGATTATTCGGGCGGCCATAACTTCTGGCTCGTTTAGAGTTACGAGAGCCATAACCTGTCAAAACGAAGGCCTCGATGAGTTCTACGGCTTTGACAGCTTTCAGCCGTCAATGGATAGATTAATGCCCAAAAAGGACAACCCGAATCACAATCGGGTCTCGTAAGTTTTTTACCCTTCGTTTTTTGGACAAGTGTATTTTTACGGTAAAACGGGATTACCGTGGCCCGTCTTCGACTTTCCATCGCTGGAGAATGGTGCACCATGGTAGTGTTCCGTTTCAAATCCATGCATGCATTCCTAAAAGTCGTACGGCACTGTTTCGCCATTTCGGACGGATGTTGTGCCTTGCACTGTGGATGTTGCACCCTGTAGATATCGATTATTCGGACGGCCATAACTTCTGGCTCGTTTAGAGTTACGGGAGCCATAACCTGTCAAAACGAAGGCCTCGATGAGTTCTACGGCTTTGATAGCTTTCAGCCGTCAATGGATAGATTAATGCCCAAAAAGGACAACCCGAATCTCAATCGGGTCTCGTAAGTTTTTTACCCTTCGTTTTTTCCACACGTGGATTTTTACGGTAAAACGGGATTACCGTGGCCCGTCTTCGACTTCGCATCGCTGGAGAGTGGTGCACCATGGTACTGTTCCATTTCAAATCCATGCACGCATTTCTAAAAGTCGTACGGCACTGTTTCACCATTTCGGACGGATGTTGCACCTTGCACCGTGGATGTTGCACCCTGTAGATATCGATTATTCGAACGGCCATAACTTCTGGCTCGTTTAGAGTTACGGGAGCCATAACCTGTCAAAACGAAGGCCTCGATGAGTTCTACGGCTTTGACAGCTTTCAGCCGTCAACGGATAGATTAATGCCCAAAAAGGACAACCCGAATCTCAATCGGGTCTCGTAAGGTTTTCACCCTTCGTTTTTTCGACACGTGTATTTCTACGGTAAAACGGGATTACCGTGGACCGTCTTCGCCTTCCCATCGCTGGAGAGTGGTGCACCATGGTAGTCTTCCGTTTCAAATCCATGCACGCATTTCAAAAAGTTGTACGTCACTGTTTCGCCATTTCGGACGGATGTTGCACCCTGTAGATATCGATTATTCGGACGGCCATAACTTCTGGCTCGTTTAGAGTTCCGGGAGCCATAAGCTGTCAAAATGAAGGCCTCGATGAGTTCTACGGCTTTGACAGCTTTCAACCGTCAACGGATAGATTAATGCCCAAAAATGACAACCCGAACCTCAATCGGGTCTCGTAAGTTTTTTACCCTTCATTTTTTCGACACGTGGATTTTTACGGTAAAAATGGATTACTGTGGCTGGCCTTCGATTTACCATCTCTGGAGAGTGGTGCACCATGGTACTATTCCGTTTCAAACCCATGCACGCGTTTCTAAAAGTCGTACGGCACTGTTTCGCCATTTCGGACGGATGTTACACCTTGCACCGTGGATGTTGCACCCTGTAGATATCGATTATTCAGACGGCCATAACTTCTGGCTCGTTTAGAGTTACTGTAGCCATAACCTGTCAAAATGAAGGCCTCGATGAGTTCTACGGCTTTGACAGCTTTCAGCCGTCAACGGATAGATTAATGCCCAAAAAGGACAAGCCGAATCTCAATCGGGTCTCTTAAGTTTTTTACCCTTCGTTTTTTCGACACGTGGATTTTTACGGCAAAACAGGATTACGGTGGTTGGCCTTCGATTTACCATCGCTGTACAATGGTGCACCATGGTACTGTTCCATTTCAAATCCATGCATGCATTTCTAAAAGTCGTACGACACTGTTTCTCCATTACGGACGGATGTTGCACCTTGCACCGTGGATGTTGCACCCTGTAGATATCGATTATTCGGACGGCCATAACTTCTGGCTCGTTTAGAGTTACGGGAGCCATAACCTGTCAAAACGAAGGCCTCGATGAGTTCTATGGTTTTGACACCTTTCAGCCGTCAATGGATAGATTAATGCCCAAAAAGGACAACCCGAATCTCAATTGGGTCTCGTAAGTTTTTTACCCTTCATTTTTTCCACACGTGGATTTTTACGGTAAAACGGGATTACCGGGGCCCGTCTTCAACTTCGCATCGCTGGAGAGTGGTGCACCACGGTACTATTCCATTTCAAATCCATGCACGCATTTCTAAAAGTCGTACGGCACTGTTTCACCATTTCGGACGGATGTTGCACCTTGCACCGTGGATGTTGCACCCTGTAGATATCGATTATTCAAACGGCCATAACTTCTGGCTCGTTTAGAGTTACGGGAGACATAACCTGTCAAAACGAAGGCCTCGATGAGTTCTACGGCTTTGACAGCTTTCAGCCGTCAACGGATAGATTAATGCCCAAAAAGGACAACCCGAATCTCAATCGGGTCTCGTATGTTTTTTGCCCTTCGTTTTTTCGACACGTTGATTTTTACGGTAAACCAGGATTACCGTGGCCCATCTTCGACTTCCCATCGCTGGAGAGTGGTGCACCATGGTACTGTTCCGTTTCAAATCCATGCACGCATTTCTAAAAGTCGTACGACACTGTTTCGCCATTTCGGACGGATGTTGCACCTTGCGCCGTGGATGTTGCACCCTGTAGATATCGATTATTCGGACGGCCATAACTTATGGCTCGTTTACAGTTACGGGAGCCATAAGCTGTCAAAATGAAGGCCTCGATGAGTTCTACGGCTTTGAAAGCTTTCAGCCGTCAACGGATAGACTAATGCCCAAAAAGGACAACCCGAATATCAATCGGGTCTCGCAAGTTTTTTGCCCTTCGTTTTTTCGACATGTGGATTTTTACGGTAAAACAGGATTACCGTGGCTGGCCTTCGATTTACCATCGCTGGAGAGTGGTGCACCATGGTACTGTTCCGTTTCAAACCCATGCACGCATTTCTAAAAGTCGCACGGCACTGTTTCGCCATTTCGGACGGATGTTGCACCTTGCACCGTGGATGTTGCACCCTGCAGATATCGATTATTCGGACGGCCATAACTTCTGGCTCGTTTAGAGTTACGGGAGCCATAACCTGTCAAAATGAAGGCCTCGATGAGTTCTATGGCTTTGATAGCTTTCAGCCGTCAACGGATAGATTAATGCCCAAAAAGGACAACCCGAATCTCAATCGGGTCTCGTAAGTTTTTTACCCTTCATTTTTTCGACACGTGGATTTTTACGGTAAAACGGGATTACCGTGAGATTTTTACAGTAAAACGGGATTACGGTGGCCCGTCTTCGACTTCCCATCGCTGGAGAGTGGTGCACCATGGTACTGTTCCGTTTCAAATCCATGCACGCATTTCTAAAATCTGTACGGCACAGTTTCGCCATTTCGGACGGATGTTGCACCTTGCACCGTGGATGTTGCACCCTGTAGATATCGATTATTCGGACGGCCATAAATTCCGGCTCGTTTAGAGTTACGGGAGCCATAACCTGTCAAAACGAAGGCCTCGATGAGTTCTACGGCTTTGACAGCTTTCAACCATCAACGGATAGATTAATTCCCAAAAAGGACAACCCGAATCTCAATCGGGTCTCGTAAATTTTATACCCTTCGTTTTTTCGACACGTGGATTTTTACTGTAAAAAAGGATTACCGTGGCTGGCCTTCGATTTACCATCGCTGGAGAGTGGTGCACCATGGTACTATTCCGTTTCAAACCCATGCACGCATTTCTAAAAGTCGTACGGCACTGTTTCGCCATTTCGGACGGATGTTGCACCTTGCACCGTGGATGTTGCACCCTGTAGATATCGATTATTCAGACGGCCATAACTTCTGGCTCGTTTTGAGTTACCGGAGCCATAACCTGTCAAAAGAAGGCCTTGATGAGTTCTACGGCTTTGACAGCTTTCATCCGTCAACGGATAGATTAATGCCCAAAAAGGACAACCCAAATCTCAATCGGGTCTCTTAAGTCCCTTGATGAGTTCTACCATCGCTGGACAGTGGTGCACCATGGTACTGTTACTTTCAAATCCATGCATGCATTTCTAAAAGTCGTACGGCGCTGTTTCGCCATTTCGGACGGATGTTGCACCTTGCACCGTGGATGTTGCACCCTGTAGATATCGATTATTCGGACGTCCATAACTTCTGGCTCGTTCAGAGTTACGGGAGCCATAACCTGTCAAAACGAAGGCCTCGATGAGTTCTACGGCTTTGACAGCTTTCAGCCGTCAACGGATAGATTAATGCCCAAAAAGGACAACCCGAATCTCAATCGGGTCTCGTAAGTTTTTTACCCTTCGTTTTTTCGACACGTGGATTTTTACGGTAAAACGGGATTACCGTGGTCCGTCTTCGACTTCCCATCGCTGGAGAGTGGTGCACCATGGTACTGTTCCATTTCAAATCCATGCACGCATTTCTAAAAGTCGTACGGCACTATTTCACCATTTCGGACGGATGTTGCACCTTGCACCGTGGATGTTGCACCCTGTAGATATCGACTATTCAAACGGCCATAACTTCTGGCTCGTTTAGAGTTACGGGAGCCATAACCTGTCAAAACGAAGGCCTCGATGAGTTCTACGGCTTTGACAGCTTTCAGCTGTCAACGGATAGATTAATGCCTAAAAAGGACAACCCGAATCTCGATCGGGTCTCTTAAGTTTTTTACCCTTCGTTTTTTCGACACGTGGATTTTAACGGCAAAACAGGATTAGCGTGGCCCGTCTTCGACTTCCTAACACGGGAGAGTGGTGCACCATGGTACTGTTCCATTTCAAATCCATGCACGCATTTCTAAAAGTCGTATGGCACTGTTTCGCCATTTCGGACGGATGTTGCACCTTGCACCGTGGATGTTGCGCCCTGTAGATATCGATTATTCGGACGGCTATAACTTCTGCCTCGTTTAGAGTTACGGGAGCCATAAGCTGTCAAAACGAAGGCCTCGATGAGTTCTACGGCTTTGACAGCTTTCAACCGTCAACGGATAGATTAATGCCTAAAAAGGACAACCCGAATCTCGATCGGGTCTCGTAAGTTTTTTACCCTTTGTTTTTTCGACACGTGGATTTTTACGGTAAAACATGATTACCGTGGCTGGCCTTCGATTTACCATCGCTGGAGAGTGGTGCACCATGTTACTGTTCCTTTTCAAATCCATGCACGCATTTCTAAAAGTCGTACGGCACTGTTTCGCCATTTCGGAAGGATGTTGCACCTTGCACCGTGGATTTTGCACCCTGTAGATATCGATTATTCGGACGGCCATAACTTCTAACTCGGTTAGAGTTACGGGAGCCATAACTTGTCAAAACGAAGGCCTCGATGAGTTCTACGGCTTTGACAGCTTTCAGCCGTCAAAGGATAGATTAATGCCCAAAAAGGACAACCCGAATCTCGATCGGGTCTCTTAAGTTTTTTACCCTTCGTTTTTTCGACACGTGGATTTTTACGGCAAAACAGGATTACGGTGGCTGGCCTTCGATTTAACATCTCTGGACAGTGGTGCACCATGCCACTGTTCCGTTTCAAATCCATGCATTTCTAAAAGTCGTACGGCACTGTTTCGCCATTTCGGACGGATGTTGCATCGTGCACCATGGATGTTGCACCCTGTAGATATCGATTATCCGGACGGCCATAACTTCTGGCTCGTTTAGAGTTACGGGAGCCATAACCTGTCAAAACGAAGGCCTCGATGAGTTCTACGGCATTGATAGCTTTCAGCCTTCAATGGATAGATTAATGCCCAAAAAGGACAACCCTAATCTCAATCGGGTCTCGTAAGTTTTTTATCCTTCGTTTTTTCGACACGTAGATTTTTACGGCAAAACGGGATTACCGTGGCCCGTCTTCGACTTCGCATCGCTGGAGAGTGGTGCACCATCGTACTGTTCCATTTCAAATCCATGCACGCATTTCTAAATGTCGTACGGCACTGTTTCACCATTTCGTACGGATGTTGCACCTTACACCGTGGATGTTGCACCCTGTAGATATCGATTATTCAAACGGCCATAACTTCTGGCTCGTTTAGAGTTACGGGAGCCATAACCTGTCAAAACGAAGGCCTCGATGAGTTCTACGGCTTTGACAGCTTTCAGCCGTCAACGGATAGATTAATGCCCAAAAAGGACAACCCGAATCTCAATCGGGTCTCTTAAGTTTTTTACCCTTTGATTTTTCGACACGTGGATTTTTACAGCAAAACAGGATTACGGTGGCTGGCCTTCGATTTACCATCGCTGGACAGTGGTGCACCATGGTACTGTTCCGTTTCAAATCCATGCATGCATTTCTAAAAGTCGTACGGCACTGTTTCGCCATTTCGGACGGATGTTGCACCGTGCACAATTGATGTTGCACCCTGTAGATATCGATTATTCAAACGGCCATAACTTCTGGCTCGTCTAGAGTTACGAGAGCCATAACCTGTCAAAACGAAGGCCTCAATGAGTTATACGGCTTTGATAGCTTTCAGCCGTCAACGGATAGATTAATGCCCAAAAAGGACAAACGAAATCTCGATCGGGTCCCTTAAGTTTTTTACCCTTCGTTTTTTCGATACGTGGATTTTTACGGCAAAACAGGATTAGCGTGGCCCGTCTTCGACTTCCCAACACTGGAGAGTGGTGCACCATGGTACTGTTCCGTTTCAAATCCATGCACGCATCTCTAAAAGTCGTACGGCACTGTTTCGCAATTTCGGACGGATGTTGCACCTTGCACCGTGGATGTTGCACCCTGTAGATATCGATTATTCGGACGGCTATAACTTCTGGCTCGTTTAGAGTTACGGGAGCCATAAGCTGTCAAAACGAAGGCCTCGATGAGTTCTACGGCTTTGACAGCTTTCAGCCGTCAACGGATAGATTAATGCCCAAAAAGGACAACCCGAATCTCAATCGGGTCTCGTAAGTTTTTTACCCTTCGTTTTTTCGACACGTGGATTTTTACGGTAAAACAGGATTACCGTGGCTGGCCTTCGATTTACCATCGCTGGAGAGTGGTGCACCATGGTACCGTTCCGTTTCACACCCATGCACACATTTCTAAAAGTCGTACGACACTGTTTCTCCATTTCGGATGGATGTTGCACCTTGCACCGAGGATGTTGCACCCTGCAGATATTGATTATCCGGAAGGCCATAACTTCTGGTTCGTTTAGAGTTACGGGAGCCATAAGCTGTCAAAACGAAGGCCTCGATGAGTTCTACGGCTTTGACAGCTTTCAGCCGTCAACGGATAGATTAATGCCCAAAAAGGACAACCCGAATCTCAATCGGGTCTCGTAAGTTTTTTACCCTTCGTTTTTTCGACACGTGGATTTTTACGGTAAAACAGGATTACCGTGGCTGGCCTTCGATTTACCATCGCTGGAGAGTGGTGCACCACGGTACTGTTCCTTTTCAAATCCATGCACGCATTTCTAAAAGTCGTACGGCACTGTTTCGCCATTTCGGAAGGATGTTGCACGTTGCACCGTGGATTTTGCACCCTGTAGATATCGATTATTCGGACGGCCATAACTTCTGGCTCGGTTAGAGTTACGGGAGCCATAACTTGTCAAAACGAAGGCCTCGATGAGTTCTATGGCTTTGATGGCTTTCAGCCGTCAACGGATAGATTAATGCCCAAAAAGGACAACCCGAATCTCGATCGGGTCTCTTAAGTTTTTTACCCTTCGTTTTTTCGACACGTGGATTTTTACGGCAAAACAGGATTAGCGTGGCCCATCTTCGACTTCCCAACACTGGAGAGTGGTGCACCATGGTACTGTTCCGTTTCAAATCCACGCACGCATCTCTAAAAGTCGTACGGCACTGTTTCGCCATTTCGGACGGATGTTGCACCTTGCACCGTGGATGTTGCACCCTATAGATATCGATTATTCGGACGGCTATAACTTCTGACTCGTTTAGAGTTACGGGAGCCATAAGCTGTCAAAACGAAGGCCTCGATGCGTTCCATGGCTTTGACCGCTTTCAGCCGTCAACGGATAGATTAATGCTCAAAAAGGACAACCCGAATCTCAATCGGGTCTCGTAAGTTTTTAACCCTTCGTTTTTTCGACACGTGGATTTTTACGGTAAAACAGGATTACCGTGGCTGGCCTTCGATTTACCATCGCTGGAGAGTGGTGCACTATGGTACTGTTCCGTTTCAAACCCATGCACGCATTTCTAAAAGTCGTACGGCACTGTTTCTCCATTTCGGATGGATGTTGCACCTTGCACCGAGGATGTTGCACTCTGCAGATATTGATTATTCGGACGGCCATAACTTCTGGTTCGTTTAGAGTTACGGGAGCCATAAGCTGTCAAAACGAAGGCCTTGATGAGTTCTACGGCTTTGACAGCTTTCAACCGTCAACGGATAGATTAATGCCCAAAAAGGACAACCCGAATCTCAATCGGGTCTCGTAAGTTTTTTACCCTTCGTTTTTTCGACACGTGGATTTTTACAGTAAAACAGGATTACCGTGGCTGGCCTTCGATTTACCATCGCTGGAGAGTGGTGCACCATGGTACTGTTCCTTTTCAAATCCATGCACGCATTTCTAAAAGTCGTACGGCACTGTTTCGCCATTTCGGAAGGATGTTGCACCTTGCACCGTGGATTTTGCACCCTGTAGATATCGATTATTCGGACGGCCATAACTTCTGGCTCGGTTAGAGTTACGGGAGCCATAACTTGTCAAAACGAAGGCCTCGATGAGTTCTACGGCTTTGACAGCTTTCAGCCGTCAAAGGATAGATTAATGCCCAAAAAGGACAACCCGAATCTCGATCGGGTCTCTTAAGTTTTTTACCCTTCGTTTTTTCGACACGTGGATTTTTACGGCAAAAAAGGATTACGGTGGCTGGCCTTCGATTTAACATCTCTGGACAGTGGTGCACCATGGTACTTTTCCGTTTCAAATCCATGCATGCATTTCTAAAAGTCGTACGGCACTGTTTCGCCATTTCGGACGGATGTTGCACCGTGCTACGTGGATGTTGCACCCTGTAGATATCGATTATCCGGACGGCCATAACTTCTGGCCCGTTTAGAGTTACGGGAGCCATAACCTGTCAAAACGAAGGCCTCGATGAGTTCTACGGCTTTGATAGCTTTCAGCCTTCAATGGATAGATTAATGCCCAAAAAGGACAACCCTAATCTCAATCGGGTCTCGTAAGTTTTTTATCCTTCATTTTTTCGACACGTGGATTTTTACGGCAAAACGGGATTACCGTGGCCCGTCTTCGACTTCGCATCGCTGGAGAGTGGTGCACCATGGTACTGTTCCATTTCAAATCCATGCACGCATTTCTAAATGTCGTACGACACTGTTTCACCATTTCGTACGGATGTTGCACCTTACACCGTGGATGTTGCACCCTGTAGATATCGATTATTCAAACGGCCATAACTTCTGGCTCGTTTAGAGTTACGGGAGCCATAACCTGTCAAAACGAAGGCCTCGATGAGTTCTACGGCTTTGACCGCTTTCAACCGTCAACGGATAGATTAATGCCCAAAAAGGACAACCCGAATCTCAATCGGGTCTCTTAAGTTTTTTACCCTTTGATTTACCATCGCTGGACAGTGGTGCACCATGGTACTGTTCCGTTTCAAAACCATGCATGCATTTCTAAAAGTCGTACGGCACTGTTTCGCCATTTCGGACGGATGTTGCACCGTGCACCGTTGATGTTGCACCCTGTAGATATCGATTATTCAAACGGCCATAACTTCTGGCTCGTCTAGAGTTACAAGAGCCATAACCTGTCAAAATGAAGACCTCGATGAGTTCTACGGCTTTGACAGCTTTCAGCCGTCAACGGATAGATTAATTCCCAAAAAGGACAACCCGAATCTCAATCGGGTCTCGTATGTATTTTACCCTTCTTTTTTTCGACACGTGGATTTTTACGGTAAACCAGGATTACCGTGGCCCATCTTCGACTTCCCATCGCTGGAAATTGGTGCACCGTGGTATTGTTTCTTTTCAAACCCATGCACGCATTTTTAAAAGTCGTACGGCACTGTTTCGCCATTTCGGACGGATGTTGCACCTTGCGCCGTGGATGTTGCACCCTGTAGATATCGATTATTCGGACGGCCACAACTTCTGGCTCGTTTAGAGTTACGGGAGCCATAACCTGTCAAAATGAAGGCCTCGACGAGTTCTACGGCTTAGATAGATTTCAACCGTCAATGGATAGATTAATGCCCAAAAAGGACAACCCGAATCTCAATCGGGTCTCGTATGTTTTTTGCCCTTCGTTTTTTCGACACGTGGATTTTTACGGTAAACCAGGATTACCATGGCCCATCTTTGACTTCCCATAGCTGGAGAGTGGTGCACCATGGTGCTGTTCTGTTTCAAACCCATGCACGCATTTCTAAAAGTCGTACGGCACTGTTTCGCCATTTCGGACGGATGTTGCACCTTGCACCGTGGATGTTGCACCCTGTAGATATCGATTATTCGGACGACCATAACTTCTGGCTCGTTTAGAATTACGGGAGGCATAAGCTGTCAAAATGAAGGCCTCGATGAGTTCTACGGCTTCGACAGCTTTCAGCCGTCAACGGATAGATTAATGCCCAAAAAGGACAACCCGAATCTCAATCGGGTCTCGTAAGTTTTTTACCCTTCGTTTTTTCGACACGTGGATTTTTACGGCAAAACAGGATTACCGTGGATGATCTTCAATTTCCCATCGTTGGAGAGTGGTGCACCATGGTACTGTTCCATTTCAAACCCATGCACGCATTTCTAAAAGTCGTACGGCGCAGTTTCGCCATTTCGGACGGATGTTGCACCTTGCACCGTGGATGCTGCACCCTGTAGATATCGATTATTCGGACGACCATAACTTCTGGCTCGTTTAGAGTTACGGGAGCCATAACCTGTCAAAACGAAGGCCTCGATGAGTTCTATGGCTTAGACAGCTTTCAGCCGTCAATGGATAGATTAATGCCCAAAAAGGACAATCCGAATCTCAATCGGGTCTCTTAAGTTTTTTACCCTTCGTTTTTTCGACACGTGGATTTTTACGGTAAAACAGGATTACCGTGGCCCATCTTCGACTTCGCATCACTGGAGAGTGGTGCACCATGGTACTGTTCCATTTCCAATCCATGCACGCATTTCTAAACGTCGTACGACACTGTTTCACCATTTCGGACGGATGTTGCACCTTACACCGTGGATGTTGCACCCTGTAGATATCGATTATTCAAACGGCCATAACTTCTGGCTCGTTTAGAGTAACGAGAGCCATAACCTGTCGAAACGAAGGCCTCGATGAGTTCTATGGCTTTGATAGCTTTCAGCCGTCAACGGATAGATTAATGCCCAAAAAGGACAACTCGAATCTCAATCGGGTCTCGTATGTTTTTTACCCTTTGTTTTTTCGACACGTGTATTTTTACGGTAAACCAGGATTACCGTGGCCCATTTTCGACTTCCCATCGCTTTAGAGTGGTGCACCGTGGTACTGTTTCGTTTCAAACCCATGCACGCATTTCTAAAAGTCGTACGGCACTGTTTCGCCATTTTGGACGGATGTTGCACCTTGCACCGTGGATGTTGCACCCTGTAGATATCGATTATTCGGACGGCCATAACTTCTGGCTCGTTTAGAGTTACGGGAGCCATAACCTGTCAAAATGAAGGCCTTGATGAGTTCTACGGCTTAGATAGCTTTCGGTCATCAACGGATAGATTAATGCCCAAAAAGGACAACCCGAATCTCAATCGGGTCACGTAAGTTTTTTGCCCTTCGTTTTTTCGGCACGTGGATTTTTACGGTAAAACAGGATTACCGTGGCCCATCTTCGACTTCCCATCGCTGGATAGTGGTGCACCATGGTACTTTTCCGTTTCAAATCCATGCACGCATTTCTAAAAGTCGTACGGCACTGTTTCGCTATTTCGGACGGATGTTGCACCTTGCACAGTGGATGTTGCACCCTGTAGATATCGATTATTCGGACGGCCATAACTTCTGGCTCGTTTAGAGTTACGGGATCCAAAAGCTGTCAAAACGAAGGCCTCGATGCGTTCTACGGCTTTGATAGCTTTCAGCCGTCAACGAACAGATTAATGCCCAAAAAGGACAACCCGAATCTCAATCGGGTCTCGTAAGTTTTTTACCCTTCGTTTTTTCGACACGTGGATTTTTACGGTAAAACGAGATTACCGTGGCTCGTCTTCGACTTCGCATCGCTGGAGAGTGGTGCACTATGGTACTGCTCCATTTCAAATCCATGCATGCATTTCTAAAAGTCGTACGGCACTGTTTCTCCATTTCGGACGGATGTTGCACCTTGCACCATGAATGTTGCACCCTGTAGATATCGATTATTCAAACGGCCATAACTTCTGGCTCGTTTAGAGTTACGGGAGCCATAACCTGTCAAAACGAAGGCCTCGAAGTGTTCTACGGCTTTCATCTGTCAACGGATAGATTAATGCCCAAAAGGACAACCCGAATCTCAATCGGGTCTCGTAAGTTTTTTACCCTTCGTTTTTTCGACACGTGGATTTTTATGGTAAACCAGGATTACCGTGGCCCATCTTCGACTTCCCATCGCTGGAGAGTGGTGCACCATGGTACTGTTCCGTTTCAAATCCATGCACGCATTTCTAAAAGTCGTACGGCACTGTTTCGCCATTTCGGACGGATGTTGCACCTTGCACCGTGGATGTTGCACCCTGTAGATATCGATTATTCGGACGGCCATAACTTCTGGCTCGTTTAGAGTTACGGGAGCCAAAAGCTGTCAAAATGAAGGCCTCGATGAGTTCTACGGCTTTGACGGCTTTTAGCCGTCAACGGATAGATTAATGCCCAAGAAGGACAACCCGAATCTCAATCGGGTATCGTAAGTTTTTTACCCTTCGTTTTTTCAACACGTGGATTTTTACGGTAAAACAGGATTACCGTGGATGGCCTTCGATTTACCATCGTTGGAGAGTGGTGCACCATGGTACTGTTCTGTTTCAAACCCATGCACGCATTTCTAAAAGTCGTACGGCATTTTTTCTCCATTTCGGACGGATGTTGCATCTTGCGCCGTGGATGTTGCACCCTGTAGATATCGATTATTCGGACGACCATAACTTCTGGCTCGTTTAGAGTTACGGGAGCCATAAGCTGTCAAAATGAAGGCCTCGATGAGTTCTACGGCTTCGACAGCTTTCAGCCGTCAACGGATAGATTAATGCCCAAAAAGGACAACCCGAATCTCAATCTGATCTCTTAAGTTTTTTACCCTTCGCTTTTTCGACACGTGGATTTTTACGGCAAAACAGGATTACGGTGGCTGGCCTTCGATTTACCATCGCTGGACAGTGGTGCACCATGGTACTGTTCCGTTTCAAATCCGTGCATGCATTTCTAAAAGTCGTACGGCACTGTTTCGCCATTTCGGACGGATGTTGCACCTTGCACCGTGGATGTTGCACCCTGTAGATATCGATTATTCGGACGGCCATAACTTCTGGCTCGTTTAGAGTTACGGGATCCATAACCTGTCAAAACGAAGGCCTCGATGAGTTCTACGGCTTTGAGAGCTTTCAGCCATCAATGGATAGATTAATGCCCAAAAAGGACAACCCGAATCTCAATCGGGTCTCTTAAGTTTTTTACCCTTCGTTTTTTCGACACGTGGATTTTTACGGTAAAACGGGACTACCGTGGCCCGTCTTCGACTTCGCATCGCTGGAGAGTGGTGCACCATGGTACTGTTCCATTTCAAATCCATGCACGCATTTCTAAAAGTCGTACGACACTGTTTCACCATTTCGGACGGATGTTGCACCTTGCACCGTGGATGTTGCACCCTGTAGATATCGATTATTCAAACGGCCATAACTTCTGGCTCGTTTGGAGTTACGGGAGCCATAACCTGTCGAAACGAAGGCCTCGATGAGTTCTATGGCTTTCAGACGTCAACGGATAGATTAATGCCCAAAAGGACAACCCGAATCTCAATCGGGTCTCGTATGTTTTTTGCAGTTCGTTTTTTCGACACAAGGATTTTTATGGTAAACCAGGATTACCGTGGCCCATCTTCGACTTCCCATCGTTTAGAGTTACGGGAGCCATAAGCTGTCAAAACGAAGGCCTCGATGAGTTCCATGGCTTTGACAGCTTTCAGCCGTCAACGGATAGATTAATGCCCAAAAAGGACAACCCTAATCTCAATCGGGTCTCGTAAGTTTTTTACCCTTCGTTTTTTCGACACGTGGATTTTTACGGTAAAACAGGATTACCGTGGCTGGCGTTCGAATTACCATTGCTGGAGAGTGGTGCACCATGGTACTGTTCCGTTTCAAACCCATGCACGCATTTCTAAAAGTCGTACGGCACTGTTTCGCCATTTCGGACGGATGTTGCACCTTAAACCGTGGATGTTGCACCCTATAGATATCGATTATTCGGACGGCCATAACTTCTGGCTCGTTTAGAGTTACGGGAGCCATAACCTGTCAAAACGAAGGCCTCGATGAGTTCTACGGCTTTGACGGCTTTTAGCCGTCAACGGATAGATAATTCCCAAAAAGGACAACCCGAATCTCAATCGGGTCTCGTAAGTTTTTTACTCTTCGTTTTTTCGACACGTGGATTTTTACGGTAAAACAGGATTACGGTGGCTGGTCTTCGATTTACCATTGCTGGAGAGTGGTGCACCATGGTACTGTTCCATTTCAAATCCATGCACGCATTTCTAAAAGTCGTACGACGCTGTTTCGCCATTTCAGACGGATGTTGCTCCTTGCACCGTGGATGTTGCACCCTGTAGATATCGATTATGCGGACGACCATAAGTTCTGGCTCGTTTAGAGTTACGGGAGCCACAACCTGTCAAAACGAAGGCCTCGATGAGTTCTACGGCTTTGACAGCTTTCAGCCGTCAATGGATAGATTAATGCCAAAAAGGACAACCCGAATCTCAATCGGGTCTCGTAAGTTTTTTACCCTTCGTTTTTTCGACACGTGGATTTTTAGGGTAAAACAGGATTACGGTGGCTGGTCTTCGATTTACCATCGCTGGAGAGTGGTGCACCACGGTACTGTTCTGATTCAAACCCATGCACGCATTTCTAAAAGTCGTACGGCACTGTTTCGCCATTTCGGACGGATGTTGCACCTTGCACCGTGGATGTTGCACCCTGTAGATATCGATTATGCGGACGACCTTAACTTCTAGCTCGTTTAGAGTTACGGGAGCCACAACCTGTCAAAACGAAGGCCTCGACGAGTTCTATGGCTTTGACAGCTTTCAGCCGTCAACGGATAGATTAATGCCCAAATGGACAACCCGAATCTCTATCGGGTCTCGTAAGTTTTTTACCCTTCGTTTTTTCGACACGTGGATTTTTACGGTAAAACAGGATTACGGTGGCTGGCCTTCGATTTACCATCGCTGGAGAGTGGTGCACCATGGTAATGTTCCGTTTCAAACCCATCCACGCATTTCTAAAAGTCGTACGGCACTGTTTTGCCATTTCGGACGGATGTTGCACCTTGCACCGTGGATGTTGCACCCTGTAGATATTGATTATTCAGACGGCCATAACTTCTGGCTCGTTTAGAGTTACGGGAGCCATAACCTGTCAAAACGAAGGCCTTGATGAGTTCTACGGCTTTGACAGCTTTCATCCGTCAACGGATAGATTAATGCCCAAAAAGGACAACCCGAATCTCAATCGGGTCTCGCAAGTTTTTTACCCTTCGTTTTTTCGATAAGTGGATTTTTACGGTAAAACGGGATTACGGTGGCTGGTCTTCGATTTACCATCACTGGAGTGCACCATAGTACTGTTCCGTTTCAAACCCATGTACGCATTTCTAAAAGTCGTACAGCACTGTTTCGCCATTTCGGACGGATGTTGCACCTTGCACCGTGGATGTTGTACCCTGTAGATATCGATTATTCGGACGGCCATAACTTCTGGCTCGTTTAGAGTTACGGGAGCCATAACATGTCAAAACGAAGGCCTCGATGAGTCATACGGCTTTGAAAGCTTTCAGACGTCAATGGATAGATTAATGCCCAAAAAGGACAACCTGAATCTCAATCGGGTCTCTTAAGTTTTTTACCCTTCGTTTTTTCAACACGTGAATTTTTACGGTAAAACGGGATTACCGAGGTCCGTCTTCGACTTCGCATCGCTGTAGAGTGGTGCACCATGGCACTGTTCCATTTCAAATCCATGCACGCATTTCTAAAAGTCGTACGGCACTGTTTCACCATTTCGTACGGATGTTGCACCTTGCACCGTGGATGTTGCACCCTGTAGATATCGATTATTCATACGACCATAACTTCTGTCTCGTTTAGAGTTACAGGAGCCATAACCTGTCAAAACGAAGGCCTCGATGAGTTCTACGGCTTTGACAGCTTTCAGCCGTCAACGGATAGATTAATGCCCAAAAGGACAACCCGAATCTCAATCGGGTCTCGTATGTTTTTTGCCCTTCGTTTTTTCGACACGTGGATTTTTATGGTAAACCAGGATTACCGTGGCCCATTTTCGACTTCCCTTCACTGGAGAGTGGTGCACCATGGTACTGATCTGTTTCAAATCCATGCACGCATTTCTAAAAGTCGTACGACACTGTTTCGCCATTTCGGACGGATGTTGCACATTGCACCGTGGATGTTGCACCCTGTAGATATCGATTATTCGGACGGCCATAACTTCTGGCTCGTTTAGAGTTACGGGAGCCATAACATGTCAAAACGAAGGCCTCGTTGAGTTCTACGGCTTTGACAGCTTTCAGACGTCAACGGATAGATTAATGCCCAAAAAGGACAACCCGAATCTCAATCGGGTCTCGTAAGTTTTTTACCCTTCGTTTTTTCGACACGTGGATTTTTACGGTAAAACAGGATTACCGTGGCAGGCCTTCGAATTACCATCGCTGGAGAGTGGTGCACCATGGTACTGTTCCGTTTCAAACCCATGCACACATTTCTAAAAGTCGTACGACACTGTTTCGCCATTTCGGACGGATGTTGCACCTTGCACCGTGGATGTTGCACCCTATAGATATCGATTATTCGGGCGGCGATAACTTCAAACTCGTTTAGAGTTACGGGAGCCATAACCTGTCAAAACGAAGGCCTCGATGAGTTCTACGGCTTTGACGGCTTTTAGCCGTCAACGGATAGATAATTCCCAAAAAGGACAACCCGAATCTCAATCGGGTCTCGTAAATTTTTTACTCTTCGTTTTTTCGACACGTAGATTTTTATGGTAAAACAGGATTACGGTGGCTGGTCTTCGATTTACCATCGCTGTAGAGTGGTGCACCATGGTACTGTTCCGTTTCAAATCCATGCACGCATTTCTAAAAGTCGTACGACACTGTTTCG
The DNA here is from genome assembly GCA_030765085.1 of Allium cepa. Classification (NCBI taxonomy): domain Eukaryota; kingdom Viridiplantae; phylum Streptophyta; class Magnoliopsida; order Asparagales; family Amaryllidaceae; genus Allium; species Allium cepa. The sequence goes on from CM060938.1 coordinate 911,547,138, forward strand.
CCATTTCAGATGGATGTTGCACCTTGCACCGTGGATGTTGCACCCTGTAGATATCGATTATGCGGACGACCATAAGTTCCGGCTCGTTTAGAGTTACGGGAGCCACAACCTGTCAAAACGAAGGCCTCGATGAGTTCTACGGCTTTGACAGCTTTCAGCCGTCAAAGGATAGATTAATGCCAAAAAGGACAACCCGAATCTCAATCGGGTCTCGTAAGTTTTTTATCCTTCGTTTTTTCGACACGTGGATTTTTACGGTAAAACAGGATTACGGTGGCTGGTCTTCGATTTACATTCGCTAGAGAGTGGTGCACCATGGTACTGTTCTAATTCAAACCCATGCACGCATTTCTAAAAGTCGTACGGCACAGTTTCGCCATTTCGGACGGATGTTGCACCTTGCACCGTGGATGTTGCACACTGTAGATATCGATTATTCGGACGGCCATAACTTCTGGCTCGTTTAGAGTTACGGGAGCCATAACCTGTCAAAACGAAGGCCTTGATGAGTTCTACGGCTTTGACATCTTTTATCCGTCAACGAATAGATTAATGCCCAAAAAGGACAACCCGAATCGCAATCGGGTCTCGCAAGTTTTTTACCCTTCGTTTTTTCGACAAGTGGATTCTTATGGTAAAACAGGATTACGGTGGCTGGCCTTCGATTTACCATCGCTGGAGAGTGGTGCACCATGGTACTGTTCCGTTTCAAACCCATGCACGCATTTCTAAAAGTCGTACGGCACTGTTTCGCCATTTCAGACGGATGTTGCACCTTGCACCGTGGATGTTGCACCCTGTAGATATCGATTATTCGGACGGCCATAACTTCTGGCTCGTTTAGAGTTACGGGAGCCATAACCTGTCAAAACGAAGGCCTCGATGATTTTTACGGCTTTGACAGCTTTCAGCCGTCAATGGATAGATTAATGCCCAAAAAGGACAACCCGAATCTCAATCGGGTCTCTTAAGTTTTTTACCCTTCGTTTTTTCGACACGTGGAATTTTACGGTAAAATGGGATTACAGTGGCCCGTCTTTGACTTCGCATCGCTGGAGAGTGGTGCACCATGGTACTGTTCCATTTCAAATCCATGCACGCATTTCTAAAAGTCGTACGGTACTGTTTCACCATTTCGGACGGATGTTGCACCTTGCACCGTGGATGTTGCACCCTGTAGATATCGAATATTCATACGGCCATAACTTCTGCCTCGTTTAGATTTACGGGAGTCATAACCTGTCAAAACGAAGGCATCGATGAGTTCTACGGCTTTGACTGCTTTCAGCCGTCAACGGATAGATTAATGACCAAAAGGACAACCCGAATCTCAATCGGGTCTCGTATGTTTTTTGCCCTTCGTTTTCTCGACACGTGGATTTTTATGGTAAACCAGGATTACCGTGGCCCATCTTCGACTTCCCATCGCTGGAGAGTGGTGCACCATGGTACTGTTCCGTTTCAAATCCATGCACGCATTTCTAAAAGTCGTACGACACTGTTTCGCCGTTTCGGACGGATGTTGCACCTTGCACCGTGGATGTTGCACCCTGTAGATATCGATTATTCGGACGGCCATAACTTCTGCCTCGTTTAGAGTTACGGGAGCCATAACCTGTCAAAACGAAGGCCTCGATGAGTTCTACGGCTTTGATGGCTTTCAGCCGTCAACGGATAGCTTAATGCCCAAAAAGGACAACCCGAATCTCAATCGGGTCTCTTAAGTTTTTTACCCTTCGTTTTTTCGACACGTGGAATTTTACGGTAAAACGGGATTACAGTGGCCCGTCATCGACTTCGCATCGCTGGAGAGTGGTGCACCATGGTAATGTTCCATTTCAAATCCATGCACGCATTTCTAAAAGTCGTACGGCACTGTTTCACCATTTCGGACAGATGTTGCACCTTGCACCGTGGATGTTGCACCCCGTAGATATCGATTATTCATAAGGCCATAACTTCTGCCTCGTTTAGAGTTACGGGAGTCATAACCTGTCAAAACGAAGGCCTCGATGAGTTCTACGGCTTTGACAGCTTTCAGCCGTCAACGGATAGATTGATGACCAAAAGGACAACCCGAATCTCAATCGGGTCTCGTATGTTTTTTGCCCTTCGTTTTCTCGACACGTGGATTTTTAAGGTAAACCGGGATTACCGTGGCCCATCTTCGACTTCCCATCGCTGGAGAGTGGTGCACCATGGTACTGTTCCATTTCAAATCCATGCACGCATTTCTAAAAGTCGTACGACACTGTTTCGCCATTTCGGACGGATGTTGCACCTTGCACCGTGGATGTTGCACCCTGTAGATATCGATTATTCGGACGGCCATAACTTCTGGCTCGTTTAGAGTTACGGGAGCCATAGACTGTCAAAACGAAGGCCTTGATGAGTTCTACGGCTTTGACATCTTTTATCCGTCAACGGATAGATTAATGCCCAAAAAGGACAACCCGAATCGCAATCGGGTCTCGCAAGTTTTTTACCCTTCGTTTTTTCGACAAGTGGATTTTTATGGTAAAACAGGATTACGGTGGCTGGCCTTCGATTTACCATCGCTGGAGAGTGGTGCACCATGGTACTGTTCCGTTTCAAACCCATGCACACATTTCTAAAAGTCGTACGGCACTGTTTCGCCATTTCGGACGGATGTTGCACCTTGCACCGTGGATGTTGCACCCTGTAGATATCGATTATTCGGACGGCCATAACTTCTGGCTCGTTTAGAGTTACGGGAGCCATAACCTGTCAAAACGAAGGCCTCGATGAGTTCTACGGCTTTGACAGCTTTCAGCCGTCAATGGATAGATTAATGCCCGAAAAGGACAAACCGAATCTCAATCGGGTCTCTTAAGTTTTTTACCCTTCGTTTTTTCGACACGTGGAATTTTACGGTAAAACGGGATTACAGTGGCCCGTCTTCGACTTCGCATCGCTGGAGAGTGGTGCACCATGGTACTGTTCCATTTCAAATCATGCACGCATTTCTAAAAGTCGTACGGCACTGTTTCGCCATTTTGGACGGATGTTGCACCTTGCACCGTGGATGTTGCACCCTGTAGATATCGATTATTCATACGGCCATAACTTCTGCCTAGTTTAGAGTTACGGGAGTCATAACCTGTCAAAACGAAGGCCTCGATGAGTTCTACGGCTTTGACAGCTTTCAGCCGTCAACGGATAGATTAATGACCAAAAGGACAACCCGAATCTCAGTCGGGTCTCGTATGTTTTTTGCCCTTCGTTTTCTCGACACGTGGATTTTTATGGTAAACCAGGATTACCGTGGCCCATCTTCGACTTCCCATCGCTGGAGAGTGGTGCACCATGGTACTGTTCCGTTTCAAATCCATTCACGCATTTCTAAAAGTCGTACGACACTGTTTTTCCATTTCGGACGGATGTTGCACCTTGCACCGTGGATGTTGCACCCTATAGATATCGATTATTCGGACGGCCATAACTTCTGGCTCGTTTAGAGTTACAGGAGCCATAACCTGTCAAAACGAAGGCCTCGATGAGTTCTACGGCTTTGACGGCTTTTAGCCGTCAACGGATAGATAATTCCCAAAAAGGTCAACCCGAATCTCAATCGGGTCTCGTAAGTTTTTTACTCTTCGTTTTTTCGACACGTGGATTTTTACGGTAAAACAGGATTACGGTGGCTGGTCTTCGATTTACCATCGCTGGAGAGTGGTGCACCATGGTATTGTTCCGTTTCAAATCCATGCACGCATTTCTAAAAGTCGTACGACACTGTTTCGCCATTTCAAACAGATGTTGCACCTTTCACCGTGGATGTTGCACCCTGTAGATATCGATTATGCGGACGACCATAAGTTCTGGCTCGTTTAGAGTTACGGGAGCCACAACCTGTCAAAACGAAGGCCTCGATGAGTTCTACGGCTTTGATAGCTTTCAGCCGTCAATGGATAGATTAATGCCAAAAAGGAAAACCCGAATCTCAATCGGGTCTCGTAAGTTTTTTACCCTTCGTTTTTTCGACACGTGGATTTTTACGGTAAAACAGGATTACGGTGGCGATTTACCATCGCTGGAGAGTGGTGCACCATGGTACTGTTCCGATTCAAACCCATGCACGCATTTCTAAAAGTCGTACGACACTGTTTCGCCATTTCGGACGGATGTAGCACCTTGCACCGTGGATGTTGCACCCTGTAGATATCGATTATTCGGACGGCCATAACTTCTGGCTCGTTTAGAGTTACGGGAGCCATAACCAGTCAAAACGAAGGCCTTGATGAGTTCTACGGCTTTGACAGCTTTCATCCGTCAACGGATAGATTAATGCCCAAAAAAGGACAACCCGAATCTCAATCGGGTCTCGTAAGTTTTTTACCCTTCGTTTTTTCGACACGTGGATTTTTACGGTGAAACAGGATTACGGTGGCTGGTCTTCGATTTACCATCGCTGGAATGTGGTGCACCATGTTACTGTTCCGTTTCAAAATCCATGCAAGCATTTCTAAAAGTCGTACGGCACTGTTTCGCCATTTCGGACGGATGTTGCACCTTGCACCGTGGATGTTGCACCCTGTAGATATCGATTATTCGGACGGCCATAACTTCTGGCTCGTTTAGAGTTACGGGAGCCATAACCTGTCAAAACGAAGGCCTTGATGAGTTCTACGGCTTTGATAGCTTTTATCCGTCAACGGATAGATTAATGCCCAAAAAGGACAACCCAAATCGCAATCGGGTCTCGCAAGTTTTTTACCCTTCGTTTTTTCGACAAGTGGATTTTTATGGTAAAACAGGATTACGGTGGCTGGCCTTCGATTTACCATCGCTGGAAAGTGGTGCACCATGTTACTGTTCCGTTTCAAATCCATGCAAGCATTTCTAAAAGTCGTACGGCACTGTTTCGCCATTTTGGACGGATGTTGCACCTTGCACCGTGGATGTTGCACCCTGTAGATATCGATTACTCGGACGGCCAAAACTTCTGGCTCGTTTAGAGTTACGGGAGCCATAACCTGTCAAAACGAATGCCTCGATGAGTTCTACGGCTTCGACAGCTTTCAGCCGTCAACGGATAGATTAATGCTCAAAAAGGACAACCCGAATCTCAATCGTGTCTCGTAAGTTTTTTACCCTTCGTTTTTTCGACACGTGGATTTTTACGGTAAAGCAGGATTACCGTGGCTGGCGTTCGATTTACCATCGCTGGAGAGTGGTGCAACATGGTACTGTTCCGTTTCAAATCCATGCACGCATTTCTAAAAGTCGTACGGCACTGTTTCGCCATTTTGGACGGATGTTGCACCTTGCACTGTGAATGTTGCACCCTATAGATATCGATTATTCGGACGGCCATAACTTCTGGCTCGTTTAGAGTTACGGGAGCCATAACATGTCAAAACGATGGCCTCGATGAGTCATACGGCTTTGAAAGCTTTCAACCGTCAATGGATAGATTAATGCCCAAAAAGGACAACCTGAATCTCAATCGGGTCTCGTAAGTTTTTTACCCTTCGTTTTTTCGACACGTGGATTTTTGTGGTAAAACAGGATTACCGTGGCTGGCCTTCGATTTACCATCGCTGGAGAGTGGTGCACCATGGCACTGTTCCGTTTCAAACCCATGCACGCATTTCTAAAAGTCGTACGGCACTGTTTCGCCATTTCGGACGGATGTTGCACCTTGCACCTTGGATGTTGCACCCTGTAGATATCGATTATTCAGACGGTCATAACTTCTGGCTCGTTTAGAGTTACGGGAGCCATAACATGTCAAAACGAAGGCCTCGATGAGTTCTACGGCTTTGACAGCTTTCAACCGTCAACGGATAGATTAACGCCCAAAAAGGACAATCCGAATCTCAATCGGGTCTCGTAAGTTTTTTACCCTTCGTTTTTTCGACACGTGGATTTTTATGTTAAAACAGGATTACCGTGGACGGCCTTCGATTTACCATAGCTGGAGAGTGGTGCACCATGGCACTGTTCCTTTTCAAACCCATGCACGCATTTATAAAATTCGTACGACACTGTTTCGTCATTTCGGACGGATGTTGCACCTTGCACCATGGATGTTGCACCTTGTAGATATCGATTATTCGGACGGCCATAACTTCTGGCTCGTTTAGAGTTACGGGAGCCTTAACCTGTCAAAACGAAGGCCTAGATGAGTTCTACGGCTTTGACAGCTTTCAGCCGTCAACGGATAGATTAATGCCCAAAAAAGGACAACCCGAATCTCAATCGGGTCTCGTAAATTTTTTACCCTTCGTTTTTTTGACACGTGGATTTTTACGGTAAAACAGGATTACGGTGGCTGGTCTTCGATTTACCATCGCTGCAGAGTTGTGCACCACGGTACTGTTCCGTTTCAAAACCATGCACGCATTTCTAAATGTCGTACGACACTGTTTCGCCATTTCGGACGGATGTTGCACCTTGCACCGTGGATGTTGCACCCTGTAGATATCGATTATACGGACGACCATAACTTCTGGCTCGTTCAGAATTACGGGAGCCATAACCTGTCAAAACGAAGGCCTCGATGAGTTCTACGGCTTTGACTGCTTTCAGCCGTCAACGGATAGATTAATGCCCAAAAAGGACCACCCGAATCTCCATCGGGTCTCGTAAGTTTTTTACCCTTCGTTTTTTCGACACGTGGATTTTTATGGTAAAACGGGATTACCGTGGCCCGTCTTCGACTTCCCATCGCTGGAGAGTTTTGCACCACGGTAGTGTTCCATTTCAAATCCATGCACGCATTTCAAAAAGTCGTACGGCACTGTTTCGCCATTTCGGACGGATGTTGCACCTTGAACCGTGGATATTGCACCCTGTAGATATCGATTATTCGGACGGCCATAACTTCTGGCTCGTTTAGAGTTATGGGAGCCATAACCTGTCAAAACGAAGGCCTCGATGAGTTCTACGGCTATGACAGCATTCAGCCGTCAACAGATAGATTAATGCCCAAAAAGGACAACCCGAATCTCAATCGGGTCTCGTAAGTTTTTTACCCTTCGTTTTTTCGACACGTGGATTTTTACGGTAAAACAGGATTACCATGGCTGGCCTTCGATTTACCATCGCTGGAGAGTGGTGCACCATGGTACTGTTCCGTTTCAAACCCATGCACGCATTTCTAAAAGTCATACGGCACTGTTTCGCCATTTCGGACGGATGTTGCACCCTTTAGATATCGATTATTCGGACGGCCAAAATTTCTGGCTCGTTTAGAGTTACGGGAGCCATAATCTGTCAAAACGAATGCCTCGATGAGTTCTACGGCTTTGACAGCTTTCAGCCGTCAACGGATAGATTAATGCTCAAAAAGGACAACCCGAATCTCAATCGTGTCTCGTAAGTTTTTTACCCTTCGTTTTTTCGACACGTGGATTTTTACGGTAAAGCAGGATTACCGTGGCTGGCGTTCGATTTACCATCGCTGGAGAGTGGTGCAACAAGGTACTGTTCCGTTTCAAATCCATGCACGCATTTCTAAAAGTCGTACGACACTGTTTCGCCATTTTGGACGGATGTTGCACCTTGCACCGTGGATGTTGCACTCTGTAGATATCGATTATTCGGACGGCCATAACTTCTGCCTCGTTTAGAGTTACGGGAGCCATAACCTGTCAAAACGAAGGCCTAGATGAGTTCTACGGCTTTGACTGCTTTCAGCCGTCAACGGGTAGATTAGTGCCCAAAAAAGGACAACCCGAATCTCAATCGGGTCTCGTAAATTTTTTACCCTTCGTTTTTTCGACACGTGGATTTTTACGGTAAAACAGGATTACGGTGGCTGGTCTTCGATTTACCATCGCTGCAGAGTGGTGCACCATGGTACTGTTCCGTTTCAAATTCATGCACGCATTTCTAAATGTCGTACGACACTGTTTCGCCATTTCGGACGGATGTTGCGCCTTGCACCGTGGATGTTGCACCCTGTAGATATCGATTATACGGACGACCATAACTTCTGGCTCGTTCAGAATTACGGGAGCCATAACCTGTCAAAACGAAGGCCTCGATGAGTTCTACAGCTTTGAATGCTTTCAGCCGTCAACGGATACATTAATGCCCAAAAAGGACAACCCGAATCTCCATCGGGTCTCGTAAGTTTTTTACCCTTCGTTTTTTCGACACGTGGATTTTTACGGTAAAACGGGATTACCGTGGCCCGTCTTCGACTTCCCATCGCTGGAGAGTTTTGCACCATGGTAGTGTTCCGTTTCAAATCCATGCACGCATTTCAAAAAGTCGTACGGCACTGTTTCACCATTTCGGACGGATGTTGCACCTTGCACCGTGGATGTTGCACCCTGTAGATATCGATTATTCGGACGGCCATAACTTCTGGCTCGCTTAGAGTTACGGGAGCCATAACATGTCAAAACGAAGGCCTCGATGAGTTCTACGGCTTTAACAGCTTTCAACCGTCAACGGATAGATTAATGCCCAAAAAGGACAACCCGAATCTCAATCGGGTCTCGTAAGTTTTTTACCCTTCGTTTTTTCGACACGTGGATTTTTATGTTAAAACAGGATTACCGTGGACGGACTTTGATTTACCATAGCTGGAGAGTGGTGCACCATGGCACTGTTCCTTTTCAAACCCATGCACGCATTTATAAAATTCGTACGACACCGTTTCGCCATTTCGGACGGATGTTGCACCTTGCACCATGGATGTTGCACCTTGTAGATATCGATTATTCGGACGACCATAACTTCTGGCTCGTTTAGAGTTACGGGAGCCTTAGCCTGTCAAAACGAAGGCCTAGATGAGTTCTACGGCTTTGACAGCTTTCCGCCGTCAACGGATAGATTAATGCCCAAAAAAGGACAACCCGAATCTCAATCGGGTCTCGTAAATTTTTTACCCTTCGTTTTTTTGACACGTGGATTTTTACGGTAAAACAGGATTACGGTGGCTGGTCTTCGATTTACCATCGCTGCAGAGTTGTGCACCACGGTACTGTTCCGTTTCAAAACCATGCATGCATTTCTAAATGTCGTACGACACTGTTTCGCCATTTCGGACGGATGTTGCACCTTGCACCGTGGATGTTGCACCCTGTAGATATCGATTATACGGACGACCATAACTTCTCGCTCGTTCAGAATTACGGGAGCCATAACCTGTCAAAATGAAGGCCTCGATGAGTTCTACGGCTTTGACTGCTTTCAGCCGTCAACGGATAGATTAATGCCCAAAAAGGACCACCCGAATCACCATCGGGACTCGTAAGTTTTTTACCCTTCGTTTTTTCGACACGTGGATTTTTATGGTAAAACGGGATTACCGTGGCCCGTCTTCGACTTCCCATCGCTGGAGAGTTTTGCACCATGGTAGTGTTCCATTTCAAATCCATGCACGCATTTCAAAAAGTCGTACGGCACTGTTTCGCTATTTCGGACGGATGTTGCACCTTGAACCGTGGATATTGCACCCTGTAGATATCGATTATTCGGACGGCCATAACTTCTGGCTCGTTTAGAGTTATGGGAGCCATAGCCTGTCAAAACGAAGGCCTCGATGAGTTCTACGGCTCTGACAGCATTCAGCCGTCAACGGATAGATTAATGCCCAAAAAGGACAACCCGAATCTCAATCGGGTCTCGTAAGTTTTTTACCCTTCGTTTTTTCGACACGTGGATTTTTACGGTAAAACAGGATTACCATGGCTGGCCTTCGATTTACCATCGCTGGAGAGTGGTGCACCATGGTACTGTTCCGTTTCAAACCCATGCACGCATTTCTAAAAGTCATACGGCACTGTTTCGCCATTTCGGACGGATGTTGCACCCTTTAGATATCGATTATTCGGACGGCCAAAATTTCTGGCTCGTTTAGAGTTACGGGAGCCATAATCTGTCAAAACGAATGCCTCGATGAGTTCTACGGCTTTGACAGCTTTCAGCCGTCAACGGATAGATTAATGCTCAAAAAGGACAACCCGAATCTCAATCGTGTCTCGTAAGTTTTTTACCCTTCGTTTTTTCGACACGTGGATTTTTACGGTAAAGCAGGATTACCGTGGCTGGCGTTCGATTTACCATCGCTGGAGAGTGGTGCAACAAGGTACTGTTCCGTTTCAAATCCATGCACGCATTTCTAAAAGTCGTACGACACTGTTTCGCCATTTTGGACGGATGTTGCACCTTGCACCGTGGATGTTGCACTCTGTAGATATCGATTATTCGGACGGCCATAACTTCTGCCTCGTTTAGAGTTACGGGAGCCATAACCTGTCAAAACGAAGGCCTAGATGAGTTCTACGGCTTTGACAGCTTTCAGCCGTCAACGGGTAGATTAGTGCCCAAAAAAGGACAACCCGAATCTCAATCGGGTCCCGTAAATTTTTTACCCTTCGTTTTTTCGACACGTGGATTTTTACGGTAAAACAGGATTACGGTGGCTGGTCTTCGATTTACCATCGCTGCAGAGTGGTGCACCATGGTACTGTTCCGTTTCAAATCCATGCACGCATTTCTAAATGTCGTACGACACTGTTTCGCCATTTCGGACGGATGTTGCGCCTTGCACCGTGGATGTTGCACCCTGTAGATATCGATTATACGGACGACCATAACTTCTGGCTCGTTCAGAATTACGGGAGCCATAACCTGTCAAAACGAAGGCCTCGATGAGTTCTACAGCTTTGACTGCTTTCAGCCGTCAACGGATACATTAATGCCCAAAAAGGACAACCCGAATCTCCATCGGGTCTCGTAAGTTTTTTACCCTTTGTTTTTTCGACACGTGGATTTTTACGGTAAAACGGGATTACCGTGGCCCGTCTTCGACTTCCCATCGCTGGAGAGTTTTGCACCATGGTAGTGTTCCGTTTCAAATCCATGCACGCATTTCAAAAAGTCGTACGGCACTGTTTCACCATTTCGGACGGATGTTGCACCTTGCACCGTGGATGTTGCACCCTGTAGATATCGATTATTCGGACGGCCATAACTTCTGGCTCGTTTAGAGTTACGGGAGCCATAACCTGTCAAAACGAAGGCCTCGATGAGTTCTACGGATTTGACAGCTTTCAGCCGTCAACGGATAGATTAATGCCCAAAAAGGACAACCCGAATCTCAATCGGGTCTCGTAAGTTTTTTACCCTTCGTTTTTTCGACACGTGGATTTTTACGGTAAAACAGGATTACCATGGCTGGCCTTCGATTTACCATCGCTGGAGAGTGGTGCACCATGGCACTGTTCCGTTTCAAACCCATGCACGCATTTCTAAAAGTCGTACGACAATGTTTCGCCATTTCGGACGGATGTTGCACCTTGCACCGTGGATGTTGCACCCTGTAGATATCGATTATTCAGACGGCCATAACTTCTGGCTCGTTTAGAGTTACGGGAGCCTTAACCTGTCAAAACGAAGGCCTCGATGAGTTCTACGGCTTTGACAGCTTTCAGCCGTCAACGGATAGATTAATGCCCAAAAAAGGACAACCCGAATCTCAATCGGGTCTCGTAAATTTTTTACCCTTCGTTTTTTTGACACGTGGATTTTTACGGTAAAACAGGATTACGGTGGCTGGTCTTCGATTTACCATCGCTGCAGAGTTGTGCACCACGGTACTGTTCCGTTTCAAAACCATGCACGCATTTATAAATGTCGTACGACACTGTTTCGCCATTTCGGACGGATGTTGCACCTTGCACCGTGGATGTTGCACCCTGTAGATATCGATTATACGGACGACCATAACTTCTGCCTCGTTCAGAATTACGGGAGCCATAACCTGTCAAAATGAAGGCCTCGATGAGTTCTACGGCTTTGACTGCTTTCAGCCGTCAACGGATAGATTAATGCCCAAAAAGGACCACCCGAATCACCATCGGGTCTCGTAAGTTTTTTACCCTTCGTTTTTTCGACACGTGGATTTTTATGGTAAAACGGGATTACCGTGGCCCGTCTTCGACTTCCCATCGCTGGAGAGTTTTGCACCATGGTAGTGTTCCATTTCAAATCCATGCACGCATTTCAAAAAGTCGTACGGCACTGTTTCGCTATTTCGGACGGATGTTGCACCTTGAACCGTGGATATTGCACCCTGTAGATATCGATTATTCGGACGGCCATAACTTCTGGCTCGTTTAGAGTTATGGGAGCCATAACCTGTCAAAACGAAGGCCTCGATGAGTTCTACGGCTCTGACAGCATTCAACCATCAACGGATAGATTAATGCCCAAAAAGGACAACCCGAATCTCAATCGGGTCTCGTAAGTTTTTTACCCTTCGTTTTTTCGACACGTGGATTTTTACGGTAAAACAGGATTACCATGGCTGGCCTTCGATTTACCATCGCTGGAGAGTGGTGCACCATGGTACTGTTCCATTTCAAACCCATGCACGCATTTCTAAAAGTCATACGGCACTGTTTCGCCATTTCGGACGGATGTTGCACCCTTTAGATATCGATTATTCGGACGGCCAAAATTTCTGGCTCGTTTAGAGTTACGGGAGCCATAATCTGTCAAAACGAATGCCTCGATGAGTTCTACGGCTTTGACAGCTTTCAGCCGTCAACGGATAGATTAATGCTCAAAAAGGACAACCCGAATCTCAATCGTGTCTCGTAAGTTTTTTACCCTTCGTTTTTTCGACACGTGGATTTTTACGGTAAAGCAGGATTACCGTGGCTGGCGTTCGATTTACCATCGCTGGAGAGTGGTGCAACAAGGTACTGTTCCGTTTCAAATCCATGCACGCATTTCTAAAAGTCGTACGACACTGTTTCGCCATTTTGGACGGATGTTGCACCTTGCACCGTGGATGTTGCACTCTGTAGATATCGATTATTCGGACGGCCATAACTTCTGCCTCGTTTAGAGTTACGGGAGCCATAACCTGTCAAAACGAAGGCCTAGATGAGTTCTACGGCTTTGACAGCTTTCAGCCGTCAACGGGTAGATTAGTGCCCAAAAAAGGACAACCCGAATCTCAATCGGGTCCCGTAAATTTTTTACCCTTCGTTTTTTCGACACGTGGATTTTTACGGTAAAACAGGATTACGGTGGCTGGTCTTCGATTTACCATCGCTGCAGAGTGGTGCACCATGGTACTGTTCCGTTTCAAATCCATGCACGCATTTCTAAATGTCGTACGACACTGTTTCGCCATTTCGGACGGATGTTGCGCCTTGCACCGTGGATGTTGCACCCTGTAGATATCGATTATACGGACGACCATAACTTCTGGCTCGTTCAGAATTACGGGAGCCATAACCTGTCAAAACGAAGGCCTCGATGAGTTCTACAGCTTTGACTGCTTTCAGCCGTCAACGGATACATTAATGCCCAAAAAGGACAACCCGAATCTCCATCGGGTCTCGTAAGTTTTTTACCCTTCGTTTTTTCGACACGTGGATTTTTACGGTAAAACGGGATTACCGTGGCCCGTCTTCGACTTCCCATCGCTGGAGAGTTTTGCACCATGGTAGTGTTCCGTTTCAAATCCATGCACGCATTTCAAAAAGTCGTACGGCACTGTTTCACCATTTTGGACGGATGTTGCACCTTGCACCGTGGATGTTGCACCCTGTAGATATCGATTATTCGGACGGCCATAACTTCTGGCTCGTTTAGAGTTATGGGAGCCATAACCTGTCAAAACGAAGGCCTCGATGAGTTCTACGGATTTTACAGCTTTCAGCCGTCAACGGATAGATTAATGCCCAAAAAGGACAACCCGAATCTCAATCGGGTCTCGTAAGTTTTTTACCCTTCGTTTTTTCGACACGTGGATTTTTACGGTAAAACAGGATTACCATGGCTGGCCTTCTATTTACCATCGCTGGAGAGTGGTGCACCATGGTACTGTTCCGTTTCAAATCCATGCACGCATTTCTAAAAGTCGTACGACACTGTTTCGCCATTTTGGACGGATGTTGCACCTTGCACCGTGGATGTTGCACCCTATAGATATCGATTATTCGGACGGCCACAACTTCTGGCTCGTTTAGAGTTACGGGAGCCATAACATGTCAAAACGAAGGCCTCGACGAGTTATACGGCTTTGAAAGCTTTCAACCGTCAATGGATAGATTAATGCCCAAAAAGGACAACCTGAATCTCAATCGGGTTTCGTAAGTTTTTTACCCTTCGTTTTTTCGACACGTGGATTTTTATGGTAAAACAGGATTACCGTGGCTGACCTTCGATTTACATCGCTGGAGAGTGGTGCACCATGGCACTGTTCCGTTTCAAACCCATGCACGCATTTCTAAAAGTCGTACGGCACTTTTTCGCCATTTCGGACGGATGTTACACCTTGCACCTTGGATGTTGCACCCTGTAGATATCGATTATTCGGACGGTCATAACTTCTGGCTCGTTTAGAGTTACGGGAGCCATAACATGTCAAAACGAAGGCCTCGATGAGTTCTACGGCTTTGACAGCTTTCAACCGTCAACGGACAGATTAATGCCCAAAAAGGACAACCCGAATCTCAATCGGGTCTCGTAAGTTTTTTACCCTTCGTTTTTTCGACACGTGGATTTTAATGTTAAAACAGGATTACCGTGGCCGGCCTTCGATTTACCATAGCTGGAGAGTGGTGCACCATGGCACTGTTCCGTTTCAAACCCATGCACGCATTTATAAAATTCGTACGACACTGTTTCGCCATTTCGGACGGATGTTGCATCTTGCACCATGGATGTTGCACCTTGTAGATATCGATTATTCGGACGGCCATAACTTCTGGCTCGTTTAGAGTTACGGGAGCCTTAACCTGTCAAAACGAAGGCCTAGATGAGTTCTACGGCTTTGACAGCTTTCAGCCGTCAACGGATAGATTAATGCCCAAAAAAGGACAACCCGAATCTCAATCGGGTCTCGTAAATTTTTTACCCTTCGTTTTTTCGACACGTGGATTTTTACGGTAAAACAGGATTACGGTGGCTGGTCTTCGATTTACCATCGCTGCAGAGTGGTGCACCATGGTACTGTTCCGTTTCAAAACCATGCACGCATTTCTAAATGTCGTACGACACTGTTTCGCCATTTCGGACGGATGTTGCACCTTGCACCGTGGATGTTGCACCCTGTAGATATCGATTATACGGACGACCATAACTTTTGGCTCGTTCAGAATTACGGGAGCCATAACCTGTCAAAACGAAGGCCTCGATGAGTTCTACGGCTTTGACTGCTTTCAGCCGTCAACGGATAGATTAATGCCCAAAAAGGACAACCCGAATCTCCATCGGGTCTCGTAAGTTTTTTACCCTTCGTTTTTTCGACAC
Organism: Allium cepa; assembly: GCA_030765085.1. NCBI lineage: Eukaryota > Viridiplantae > Streptophyta > Magnoliopsida > Asparagales > Amaryllidaceae > Allium > Allium cepa. The sequence continues at coordinate 911,562,393 of CM060938.1, forward strand.
GTGGATTTTTACGGTAAAACGGGATTACCGTGGCCCGTCTTCGAATTCCCATCGCTGGAGAGTTTTGCACCACGGTAGTGTTCCGTTTCAAATCCATGCACGCATTTCAAAAAGTCGTACGGCACTGTTTCGCAATTTCGAACGGTGTTGCACCTTGAACCGTGGATGTTGCACCCTGTAGATATCGATTATTCGGACGGCCATAACTTCTGCCTCGTTTAGAGTTACGGGAGCCATAAGCTGTCAAAATGAAGGCCTCGATGAGTTCTACGGCTCTGACAGCATTCAGCCGTCAACGGATAGATTAATGCCCAAAAAGGACAACCCGAATCTCAATCGGGTCTCGTAAGTTTTTTACCCTTCGTTTTTTCGACGCGTGGATTTTTACGGTAAAACAGGATTACCATGGCTGGCCTTCGATTTACCATCGCTGGAGAGTGGTGCACCATGGTACTGTTCCGTTTCAAACCCTTGCACGCATTTCTAAAAGTCGTACGGCACTGTTTCGCCATTTCGGACGGATGTTGCACCCTTTAGATATCGATTATTCGGACGGCCAAAATTTCTGGCTCGTTTAGAGTTACGGGAGCCATAATCTGTCAAAACGAATGCCTCGATGAGTTCTACGGCTTTGACAGCTTTCAGCCGTCAACGGATAGATTAATGCTCAAAACGGACAACCCGAATCTCAGTCGTGTCTCGTAAGTTTTTACCCTCCGTTTTTTCGACACGTGGATTTTTACGGTAAAGCAGGATTACCGTGGCTGGCGTTCGATTTACCATCGCTGGAGAGTGGTGCAACAAGGTACTGTTCCGTTTCAAATCCATGCACGCATTTCTAAAAGTCGTACGACACTGTTTCGCCATTTTGGACGGATGTTGCACCTTGCACCGTGGATGTTGCACCCTGTAGATATCGATTATTTGGACGGCCATAACTTCTGCCTCGTTTAGAGTTACGGGAGCCATAACCTGTCAAAACGAAGGCCTAGATGAGTTCTACGGCTTTGACAGCTTTCAGCCGTCAACGGATAGATTAGTGCCCAAAAAAGGACAACCCGAATCTCAATCGGGTCTCGTAAATTTTTTACCCTTCGTTTTTTCGACACGTGGATTTTTACGGTAAAACAGGATTACGGTGGCTGGTCTTCGATTTACCATCGCTGCACAGTGGTGCACCATGGTACTATTCCGTTTCAAATCCATGCACGCATTTCTAAATGTCGTACGACACTGTTTCGCCATTTCGGACGGATGTTGCGCCTTGCACCGTGGATGTTGCACCCTGTAGATATCGATTATACGGACGACCATAACTTCTGGCTCGTTCAGAATTACGGGAGCCATAACCTGTCAAAACGATGGCCTCGATGAGTTCTACAGCTTTGACTGCTTTCAGCCATCAACGGATAGATTAATGCCCAAAAAGGACAACCCGAATCTCCATCGGGTCTCGTAAGTTTTTTACCCTTCGTTTTTTCGACACGTGGATTTTTACGGTAAAACGGGATTACCGTGGCCCGTCTTCGACTTCCCATCGCTGGAGAGTTTTGCACCATGGTAGTGTTCCGTTTCAAATCCATGCACGCATTTCAAAAAGTCGTACGGCACTGTTTCACCATTTCGGACGGATGTTGCACCTTGCACCGTGGATGTTGCACCCTGTAGATATCGATTATTCGGACGGCCATAACTTCTGGCTCGTTTAGAGTTATGGGAGCCATAACCTGTCAAAACGAAGGCCTCGATGAGTTCTACGGCTTTGACAGCTTTCTGCCGTCAACGGATAGATTAATGCCCAAAAAGGACAACCCGAATCTCAATCGGGTCTCGTAAGTTTTTTACCCTTCGTTTTTTCGACACGTGGATTTTTACGGTAAAACAGGATTACCATGGCTGGCCTTCGATTTACCATCGCTGGAGAGTGGTGCACCATGGTACTGTTCCGTTTCAAATCCATGCACGCATTTCTAAAAGTCGTACGACACTGTTTCGCCATTTTGGACGGATGTTGCACCTTGCACCGTGGATGTTGCACCCTGTAGATATCGATTATTCGTACGGCCATAACTTCTGGCTCGTTTAGAGTTACGGGAGCCATAACATGTCAAAACGAAGGCCTCGACGAGTTATACGGCTTTGAAAGCTTTCAACCGTCAATGGATAGATTAATGCCCAAAAAGGACAACCTGAATCTCAATCGGGTTTCGTAAGTTTTTTACCCTTCGTTTTTTCGACACGTGGATTTTTATGGTAAAACAGGATTACCGTGGCTGACCTTCGATTTACATCGCTGGAGAGTGTTGCACCATGGCACTGTTCCGTTTCAAACCCATGCACGCATTTCTAAAAGTCGTACGGCACTGTTTCGCCATTTCGGACGGATGTTGCACCTTGCACCTTGGATGTTGCACCCTGTAGATATCGATTGTTCGGACGGTCATAACTTCTGGCTCGTTTAGATTTACGGGAGCCATAACATGTAAAAACGAAGGCCTCGATGAGTTCTACGGCTTTGACAGCTTTCAACCGTCAACGGACAGATTAATGCCCAAAAAGGACAACCCGAATCTCAATCGGGTCTCGTAAGTTTTTTACCCTTCGTTTTTTCGACACGTGGATTTTTATGTTAAAACAGGATTACCGTGGCTGGCCTTCGATTTACCATCGCTGGAGAGTGGTGCACCATGGCACTGTTCTGTTTCAAACCCATGCACGCATTTATAAAAGTCGTACGACACTGTTTCGCCATTTCGGACGGATGTTGCACCTTGCACCATGGATGTTGCACCCTGTAGATATCGATTATTCGGACGGCCATAACTTCTGGCTCGTTTAGAGTTACGAGAGCCATAACCTGTCAAAACGAAGGCCTCGATGAGTTCTACGGCTTTGATAGCTTTCACCTGTCAACGGGTAGATTAATGCCCAAAAAAGGACAACCCGAATCTCAATCGGGTCTCGTAAATTTTTTACCCTTCGTTTTTTCGACACGTGGATTTTTACGGTAAAACGGGATTACGGTGGCTGGTCTTCGATTTACCATCGCTGCAGAGTGGTGCACCATGGTACTGTTTCGTTTTAAATCCATGCATGCATTTCTAAATGTCGTACGACACTGTATCGCCATTTCGGACGGATGTTGCACCTTGCACAGTGGATGTTGCACCCTGTAGATATCGATTATACGGACGACCATAACTTCTGGCTCGTTCAGAATTACGGGAGCCATAACCTGTCAAAACGAAGGCTTCGATGAGTTCTACGGCTTTGACTGCTTTCAGCCATCAATGGATAGATTAATGCCCAAAAAGGACAACCCGAATCTCAATCGGGTCTCGTAAGTTTTTTACCCTTCGTTTTTTCGACACGTGGATTTTTACGGTAAAACGGGATTACCGTGGCCCATCTTCGATTTCCCATCGCTGGAGAGTTTTGCACCATGGTACTGTTCCGTTTCAAATCCATGCACGCATTTCAAAAAGTCGTACGACACTGTTTCGCCATTTCGGACGGATGTTGCACCTTACACCGTGGATGTTGCACCCTGTAGATATCGATTATTCAGACGGCCATAACTTCTGGCTCGTTTAGAGTTACGGGAGCCATAACCTATCAAAACGAAGGCCTCGATGAGTTCTACGGCTTTGAAAACTTTCAACCGTCAACGGATAGATTAATGCCCAAAAAGGACAACCCGAATCTCAATCGGGTCTCATAAGTTTTTTACCCTTCGTTTTTTCGACACGTGGATTTTTACGGTAAAACAGGATTACCGTGGCTGGCCTTCGATTTACCATCGCTGGAGAGTGGTGCACCAAGGTACTGTTTCGTTTCAAACTCATGCACGCCTTTCTAAAAGTCGTACGACACTGTTTCGCCATTTCGGACGGATGTTGCACCTTGCACCGTGGATGTTGCACCCTGTAGATATCGATTGTTCGGACGGCCATAACTTCTGGCTCGTTTAGAGTTACGGGAGCCATAACCTTTCAAAACGAATGCCTCGATGAGTTCTACGACTTTGACAGCTTTCAGCCGTCAACGGATAGATTAATGCCCAAAAAGGACAACCCGAATCTCAATCGGGTCTCTTAAGTTTTTTACCCTTCGTTTTTTCGACACGTGGATTTTTACGGCAAAACATGATTACGGTGGCAGGCCTTTGATTTACCATCGCTGGACAGTGATGCACCATCTTTCTGTTCCGTTTCAAACCCATGCACGCATTTCTAAAAGTCGTACGGCACTGTTTCGCCATTTCGGACGGATGTTGCACCTTGCACCGTGGATGTTGCACCCTGTAGATATCGATTATACGGACGACCATTACTTCTGGCTCGTTTAGAGTTACGGGTGCCACAACCTGTCAAAATGAAGGCCTCGATGAGTTCTACGGCTTTGACAGCTTTTAGCCGTCAACGGATAGATTGATGCCCAAAAAGGACAACCCGAATCTCAATCGGGTCTCGTAAGTTTTTTATCCCTTGTTTTTTCGACACGTGGATTTTTACGGTAAAATAGGATTACGGTGGCTGGTCTTCGATTTACCATCGCTGGAAAGTGGTGCACCATGGTACTATTCCGTTTCACACCCATGCATGCATTTTTAAAAGTCGTATGGCACTGTTTCGCCATTTCGGATGGATGTTGCACCTTACACCGTGGATGTTGCACCCTGTAGATATCGATTATTCGAACGGCCATAACTTCTGGCTCGTTTAGAGTTACGGGAGCCATAACCTGTCAGAACGAAGGCCTCGATAAGTTCTACGGCTTTGACCGCTTTCAGCCGTCAACGGATAGATTAATGCCCAAAAAGGACAACCCGAATCTCAATCGGGTCTCTTAAGTTTTTTACCCTTCGTTTTTTCGACACGTGGATTTTTACGGCTAAACATGATTACGGTGGCAGGCCTTCGATTTACTATCGCTGGACAGTGATGCACCATCTTACTATTCCGTTTCAAACCCATGCACGCATTTCTAAAAGTCGTACGACACTGTTTCGCCATTTCGGACGGATGTTGCACCTTGCACCGTGGATGTTGCACACTATAGATATCGATTATTCGGGCGGCCATAACTTCTGGCTCGTTTAGAGTTACGGGAGCCATAACCTGTCAAAACGAAGGCCTCGATGAGTTCTACGGTTTTGACAGCTTTCATCCGTCAACGGATAAATTAATGCCCAAAAAAGACAACCCGAATCTCAATCGGGTCTCTTAAGTTTTTTACCCTTCGTTTTTTCGACACGTGGATTTTTGCGGTAAAACAGGATTACCGTGGTTGGCCTTCGAGTTACCGTCACTGGAGAGTGGTGCACCATGGTACTGTTCCATTTGAAACCCATGCACGCATTTCTAAAAGTGGTACGGCACTGTTTCGCCATTTCGGACGGATGTTGCACCTTGCACCGTGGATGTTGCACCCTGTAGATATCGATTATTCGGACGGCCATAGCTCCTGGCTCGTTTAGAGTTACGGGAGCCATAACCTGTCAAAACGAAGGCCTCGATGAGTTCTACGGCTTTAATAGCTTTCAGCCGTCAACGGATAGATTAATGCCCAAAAAGGACAACCCGAATCTCAATCGGGTCTCGTAAGTTTTTTACCCTTCGTTTTTTCGACACGTGGATTTTTACGGTAAAACAGGATTACGGTGGCTGGTCTTCGATTTACCATCGCTGGAAAGTGGTACACCATGGTACTGTCCCGTTTCAAACCCATGCATGCATTTTTAAAAGTCGTACGGCACTGTTTCGCCATTTCGGACGGATGTTGCACCTTACACCGTGGATGTTGCACCCTGTAGATATCGATTATTCGGACGGCCATAACTTCTGGCTCGTTTAGAGTTACGGGAGCCATAACCTGTCAGAATGAAGGCCTCGATGATTTCTACGGCTTTGACAGCTTTCAGCCGTCAACGGATAGATTAATGCTCAAAAAGGACAACCCGAATCTCAATCGTGTCTCGTAAGTTTTTTGCCCTTCGTTTTCACGACACGTGGATTTTTACGGTAAAACAGGATTACCGTGGCTGGCCTTCGATTTACCATTGCTGGAGAGTGGTGCACCATGGTACTATTCCGTTTCAAATCCATGCACACATTTCTAAAAGTCGTACGGCACTATTTCGCCATTTCGGACGGATGTTGCACCCTGTAGATATCGATTATTCGGACGACCATAACTTCTGGCTCGTTTAGAGTTACGGGAGCCATAACATGTCAAAACGAAGGCCTCGATGAGTTCTACGGCTTTGACAGCTTTCAACCGTCAATGGATAGATTAATGCCAAAAAAGGACAACCCGAATCTCAATCGGGTCTCGCAAGTTTTTTACCCTTCGTTTTTTCGACACGTGGATTTTTATGGTAAAACAGGATAACCGTGGCTGGCCTTCGATTTACCATCGCTGGGGAGTGGTGCACCATGGCACTGTTCCGTTTCAAACCAATGTACGTATTTCTAAAAGTCGTACGACACTGTTTCGCCATTTCGGACGGATGTTGAACCTTGCACCATGTATGTTGCACCCTGTAGATATCGATTATTCGGACGGCCATAACTTCTGGCTCGTTTAGATTTACGGGAGCCATAACCTGTCAAAACGAAGGCCTCGATGAGTTCTACGGCTTGGACAACTTTCAGCCGTCAACGGATAGATTCATGCCCAAAAAGGACAACCCGAATCTCAATCGGGTCTCGTAAGTTTTTTACCGTTCGTTTTTTCGACACGTGGATTTTTACGGTAAAACAGGATTACCGTGGCTGGCCTTCGATTTACCATCGCTGGAGAGTGGTGCACCATGGTACTGTTTCGTTTCAAACCCATGAACGCATTTCTAAAAGTCGTATGGCACTGTTTCTCCATTTCGGACGGATGTTGCACCTTGCACCGTGGATGTTGCACCCTGTAGATATCGATTTTACGGACGACCATAACTTCTGGCTCGTTTAGAGTTACGGGAGCCATAACCTGTCAAAACGAAGGCCTCGATGAGTTCTACGGCTTTGACAGCTTTCAGCCGTCAACGGATAGATTAATGCCCAAAAAGGACCACCCGCATCTCAATCGGGACTCGTAAGTTTTTTACCCTTCGTTTTTTCGACACGTGGATTTTTACGGTAAAACGGGATTACCGTGGCCCGTCTTCGACTTCCCATCGCTGGAGAGTGGTGCACCATGGTAGTGTTCCGTTTCAAATCCATGCACGCATTTCAAAAAGTCATACGACGCTGTTTCGCCATTTCGGACGGATCTTGCACCTTGCACCGTGGATGTTGCACCATGTAGATATCGATTATTCGGACGGCCATAACTTCTGGCTCGTTTAGAGTTATGGAAGCCATAACCTGTCAAAACGAAGGCCTCGATGAGTTCTACGGCTTTGACAACTTTCAACCGTCAACGGATAGATTAATGCCCAAAAAGGACAACCCGAATCTCAATCGGGTCTCGTAAGTTTTTTACCCTTCGTTTTTTCGACACGTGGATTTTTACGGTAAAACAGGATTACCGTGGCTGGCCTTCGATTTACCATCGCTGGAGAGTGGTGCACCATGGTACCGTTCCGTTTCAAATCCATGCACACATTTCTAAAAGTCGTACGGCACTGTTTCACCATTTGGGACGGATGTTGCACCTTACACCGTGGATGTTGCACCCTGTAGATATCGATTATTCAAACGGCCATAACTTCTGGCTCGTTTAGAGTTACGGGAGCCATAACCTGTCAAAACGAAGGCCTCGATGAGTTCTACGGCATTGACAGCTTTCAGCCGTCAACGGATAGATTAATGCCCAAAAAGGACAACCCGAATCTCAATCGGGTCTCGTATGTTTTTTACCCTTCGTTATTTCGACACGTGGATTTTTACGGTAAACCAGGATTGCTGGAGAGTGGTGCACCATGGTACTGTTCCGTTTCAAACCCATGTACGCATTTCTAAAAGTCGTACGGCACTGTTTCGCCATTTCGGACGGATGTTGCACCTTGCACCGTGGATATTGCACCCTGTAGATATCGATTATTCGGACGGCCATAACATCTGGCTCGTTTAGAGTTATGGGAGCCATAACCTGTCAAAACGAAGGCCTCGATGAGTTCTATGGCTTTGACAGCTTTCAACCGTCAACGGATAGATTAATGCCCAAAAAGGACAACCCGAAACTCAATCGGGTCTCTTAAGTTTTTTACCCTTCGTTTTTTCGACACGTGGATTTTTACGGCAAATCAGGATTACGGTGGCTGGTCTTCAATTTACCATCTCTGGACAGTGGTGCACCATGGTACTGTTCCGTTTCAAATCCATGCATGCATTTCTAAAAGTCGTACGGCACTGTTTCGCCATTTCGGACGGATGTTGCACCGTGCACCGTGGATGTTGCACCCTGTAGATATCGATTATCCGGACGGCCATAACTTCTGGCTCGTTTAGAGCTACGGGAGCCATAACCTGTCAAAATGAAGGCCTCGATGAGTTCTACGGCTTTGATAGCTTTCAGCCGTCAATGGATAGATTAATGCCCAAAAAGGACAACCCTAATCTCAATCGGGTCTCGTAAGTTTTTTAGCCTTCGTTTTTTCGACACGTGGATTTTTACGGCAAAACGGGATTACCGTGGCCGTCTTCGACTTCGCATCGCTGGAGAGTGGTGCACCATGGTACTGTTCCATTTCAAATCCATGCACGCATTTCTAAAAGTCGTACGGCACTGTTTCACCATTTTGTACGGATGTTGCACCTTACACCGTGGATGTTGCACCCTGTTGGTATCGATTACTCAAACGGCCATAACTTCTAACTTGTTTAGAGTTACGGGAGCCATAACCTGTCAAAACGAAGGCCTCGATGAGTTCTACGGCTTTGACAGCTTTCAGCCGTCAACGGATAGATTAATGCCCAAAAAGGACAACCCGAATCTCAATCGGGTCTCTTAAGTTTTTTACCCTTCGTTTTTTCGACACGTGGATTTTTACGGCAAAACAGGATTACGGTGGCTGGCCTTCGATTTACCATCTCTGTACAGTGGTGCACCATGGTACTATTCCGTTTCAAATCCATGCATGCATTTGTAAAAGTCGTACGACACTGTTTCGCCATTTCGGACGGATGTTGCACCGTGCACCGTGGATGTTGCACCCTGTAGATATCGATTATCCGGACGGCCATAACTTCTGGCTCGTTAGAGTTACGGGAGCCATAAGCTGTCAAAACGAAGGCCTCGATGATTTCTACGGCTTTGACAGCTTTCAGCCATCAACGGATAGATTAATGCCCAAAAAGTACAAGCCGAAGCTCAATCGGGTCTCTTAAGTTTTTTACCCTTTGATTTTTCGACACGTGGATTTTTACGGCAAAACAGGATTACGGTGGCTGGCCTTCGATTTACCATCGCTGGACAGTGGTGCACCATGGTACTGTTCCGTTTCAAATCCATGCATGCATTTCTAAAAGTCGTACGGCACTGTTTTGCCATTTCGGACGGATGTTGCACCGTGCACAGTGGATGTTGCACCGTGCACCGTTGATGTTGCACCCTGTAGATATCGATTATTCGGACGGCCATAACTTCTGGATCGTTTAGAGTTACGGGAGCCATAACCTTTCAAAACGAAGGCCTCGATGAGTTCTACGGCTTTGACAGCTTTCAGCCGTCAATGGATGGATTAATGCCCAAAAAGGACAACCTTAATCTCAATCGGGTCTCGTAAGTTTTTTACCCTTCGTTTTTTCGACACGTGGATTTTTACGGTAAAATGGGATTACCGTGGCCCGTCTTCGACTTCGCATCGCTGGAGAGTGGTGCACCATGGTACTATTCCATTTCAATTCCATGCACGCATTTCTAAAAGTCGTACGGCACTGTTTCGCCATTTCGGACGGATGTTGCACCTTGCACCGTGGATGTTGCACCCTGTAGATATCGATTATTCGAACGGCCATAACTTCTGGTTCGTTTAGAGTTACGGGAGCCATAACCTGTCAAAATGAAGGCCTCGATGAGTTCTACGGCTTTGATAGCTTTCAGCCGTCAAGGTGAGATTAATGCCCAAAAAGGACAACCCGAATCTCAATCGGGTCTCGTATGTTTTTTGCCCTTCGTTTTTTCGACACGTGGATTTTTACGGTAAACCAAGATTACCGTAGCCCATCTTCGACTTTCCATCGCTGGATAGTGGTGCACCATGGTACTGTTCCGTTTCAAATCCATGCACGCATTTCTAAAAGTCGTACGGCACTGTTTCTCCATTTCGGACGGATGTTGCACCTTGCACCGTGGATGTTGCACCCTGTAGATATCGATTATTCGGACGGCCATAACTTCTGGCTCGTTTAGAGTTACGGGAGCCAAAAGCTGTCAAAACGGAGGCCTCGATGAGTTCAACGGCTTTGACAGCTTTCAGCCATCAACGGATAGATTAATGCCCAAAAAGGACAACCCGAATCTCAATCGGGTCTCGTAAGTTTTTTACCCTTCGTTTTTTCGACACGTGGATTTTTACGGTAAAACAGGATTACCGTGGATGGCCTTCGATTTACCATCGCTGGAGAGTGGTGCACCATGGTACTCTTCCGTTTCAAACCCATGCACGCATTTCTAAAAGTCATACGGCAATGTTTCGCCATTTCGGACGGATGTTGCACCTTGCACCGTGGATGTTGCACCCTGTAGATATCGATTATTCGGACGGCCATAACTTCTGGGTCGTTTAGAGTTACGGGAGCCATAAGCTGTCAAAATGAAGGCCTCGATGAGTTCTACGGCTTTGACCGCTTTCAGCCGTCAACGGATAGATCAATGCCCAAAAAGCACAACCCGAATCTCAATCGGGTCTCGTAAGTTTTTTACCCTTCGTTTTTTCGACACGTGGATTTTTACGGTAAAACAGGATTACCGTGGCTGGCCTTCGATTTATCGTCGCTGGAGAGTGGTGCACCATGGTACTGTTCCTTTTCAAATCCATGCACGCATTTCTAAAAGTCGTACGGCATTGTTTCTCCATTTCGGAAGGATGTTGCGCCTTGCACCGTGGATGTTGCACCCTGTAGATATCGATTATTTGGATGACCATAACTTCTGGCTCGTTTAGAGTTACGGGAGCCATAACCTGTCAAAACGAAGGCCTCGATGAGTTCTACGGCTTTGACAGCTTTCAGCCATCAACGGATAGATTAATTCCCAAAAAGGACAACCTGAATCTCAATCGGGTCTCGTAAGTTTTTTACCCTTCGTTTATTCGACACGTGGATTTTTACGGCAAAACGGGATTACCGTAGCCCATCTTCGACTTCTCATCGTTTGAGAGTGGTGCACCATGGTACTGTTCCATTTCAAATCCATGCACGCATTTCTAAAATTCGTACGGCGCTGTTTCACCATTTCGGACGGATGTCGCACCTTACACCGTGGATGCTGCACCCTGTAGATATCGATTATTCAAACGGCCATAACCTCTGGCTCGTTTAGAGTTACGGGAGCCATAACCTGCCAAAACGAAGGCCTCGATGAGTTCTACGGTTTTGAAAGCTTTCAGCCTTCAACGGATAGAATAATGCCCAAAAAGGACAACCCGAATCTCAATCGAGTCTCGTATGTTTTTTACCCTTCGTTTTTTCGACACGTGGATTTTTACGGTAAACCAGGATTACCGTGGCCCATTTTCGACTTTCCATCGCTCGAGAGTTGTGCACCGTGGTACTGTTCCATTTCAAACCAATGCACGCATTTCTAAAAGTCGTACGACACTGTTTCGCCATTTCGGACGGATGTTGCACCTTGCACCATGGATGTTGCACCCTGTAGATATCGATTATTCGGACGGCCATAACTTCTGGCTCGTTTAGAGTTACGGGAGCCATAACCTATCAAAACGAAGGCCTCGATGAGTTCTACGGCGTTGACAGCTTTCAGCCGCCAACGGATAGATTAATGCCCAAAAAGGACAACCCGAATCTAAATCGGGTCTCGTAAGTTTTTTACCCCTCGTTTTTTCGACACGTGGATTTTTACGGTAAAACAGGATTACCGTGGCTGGCCTTCGATTTACCATCGCTGGAGAGTGGTGCACCATGGTACTATTCCTTTTCAAATCCATGCACGCATTTCTAAAAGTCGTACGGCACTGTTTCTCCATTTCGGAAGGATGTTGCGCCTTGCACCGTGGATGTTGCACCCTGTAGATATCGATTATTCAAACGACCATAACTTCTGGCTCGTTTAGAGTTACGGGAGCCATAACCTGTCAAAACGAAGGCCTCGATGAGTTCTACGGCTTTGACAGCTTTCAGCCATCAACGGATAGATTAATTCCCAAAAAGGACAACCCGAATCTCAATCGGGTCTCGTAAGTTTTTTACCCTTCGTTTTTTCGACACGTGGATTTTTACGGTAAACCTGGATTACCGTGGCCCATTTTCGACTTTCCATCGCTCGAGAGTTGTGCGCCATGGTACTGTTCCGTTTCAAACCCATGCACGCATTTCTAAAAGTCGTACGACACTGTTTCGCCATTTCGGACCGATGTTGCACCTTGCACCATGGATGTTGCACCCTGTAGATATCGATTATTTGGACGGCCATAACTTCTGGCTCGTTTAGAGTTACGGGAGCCATAACCTATCAAAACGAAGGGCTCGATGAGTTCTACGGCTTTGACAGCTTTCAGCCGCCAACGGATAGATTAATGCCCAAAAAGGACAACCCTAATCTCAATCGGGTCTCGTAAGTTTTTTACCCCTCGTTTTTTCGACACGTTGATTTTTACGGTAAAACAGGATTACCGTGGCTGGCCTTCGATTTACCATCGCTGGAGAGTGGTGCACCATGGAAGTGTTCCGTTTCAAATCCATGCACGCATTTCTAAAAGTCGTACGACACTGTTTCGTCATTTTGGACGGATGTTGCACCTTGCACCGTGGATGTTGCACCCTGTAGATATCGATTATTCGGACGGCCATAACTTCTGGCTCGTTTCGAGTTACGGGAGCCATTACCTGTCAAAATGAAGGGCTCGATGAGTTCTACGGCTTTGACAGCTTTCAGCCATCAACGGATAGATTAATGCCCAAAAAGGACAACCCGAATGTCAATCGGGTCTCGTAAGTTTTTTGCCCTTCGTTTTTTCGACACATGGATTTTACGGTAAAACCGGATTACCGTGGCTGGCCTTCGATTTAACATCGCTGGAGAGTGGAGCACCATGGTACTGGTCCGTTTCAAACCCATGCACGCATTTCTAAAAGTCGTACGGCACTGTTTCGCCATTTCGGACGGATGTTGCACCTTGCACCGTGGATGTTGCACCCTGTAGATATCGATTATTCGGACGGCCATAACTTCTGGCTCGTTTAGAGTTACGGGAGCCATAACCTGTCAAAACAAAGGCCTCGATGAGTTCTACGGCGTTGACAGCTTTCAGCCGTCAACGGATAGATTAATGCCCAAAAAGGACAAACCCGAATCTCAATCGGGTCTCGTATGTTTTTTACCCCTCGTTTTTTCGACACGTGGATTTTTACGGTAAAACAGGATTACCGTGGCTGGCCTTCGATTTACCATCGCTGGAGAGTGGTGCACCATGGTACTGTTCCGTTTCAAACCCATGCACGCATTTCTAAAAGTCGTACGGCACTGTTTCGCCATTTCGGACGGATGTTGCACCTTGCACCGTGGATGTTGCACCCTGTAGATATAGATTATTCGGACGGCCATAACTTCTGGCTCGTTTCGAGTTACGGGAGCCATAAGCTGTCAAAACGAAGGCCTCGATGAATTCTACGGCTTTGACAGCTTTCAGCCATCAACGGATAGATTAATGCCCAAAAAGGACAACCCGAATGTCAATCGGGTCTCGTAAGTTTTTTGCCCTTCGTTTTTTCGACACATGGATTTTTACGGTAAAACAGGATTACCGTGGCTGGCCTTCGATTTAACATAGCTGGAGAGTGGAGCACCATGGTACTGGTCCGTTTCAAACCCGTGCACGCATTTCTAAAAGTCGTACGGCACTGTTTCGCCATTTCGGACGGATGTTGCACCTTGCACCGTGGATGTTGCACCCTGCAGATATCGATTATTCGGACGGCCATAACTTCTGGCTCGTTTAGAGTTACGGGAGGCATAACCTGTCAAAACGAAGGCCTCGATGAGTTCTATGGCTTTGACAGCTTTCAGCCGTCAACGGATAGATTAATGCCCAAAAAGGACAACCCGAATCTCAATCGGGTCTCGTATGTTTTTTACCCTTCGTTTTTTCGACACGTGGATTTTTACGGTAAACCAGGATTACCGTGGCCCATCTTCGACTACCCATCGCTGGAGAGTGGTGCACCATGGTACTGTTCCGTTTCAAATCCATGCATGCATTTCTAAAAGTCGTACGGCACAGTTTCGCCATTTCGGACGGATGTTGCACCTTGCACCGTGGATGTTGCACCCTGTAGATATCGATTATTCGGACGGCCATAACTTCTGGCTCGTTTAGAGTTACGGGAGCCATAAGCTGTCAAAACGAAGGCCTCGATGAGTTCTACGGCTTTGATAGCTTTCAGCCGTCAACGCATAGATTAATGCCCAAAAAGGACAACCCGAATCTCAATCGGGTCTCGTAAGTTTTTTACCCTTCGTTTTTTCGACACGTGGATTTTTACGGTAAAACAGGATTACCGTGGCTGGCCTTCGATTTACCATCCCTAGAGAGTGGTGCACCATGGTACTGTTCCTTTTCAAATCCATGCACGCATTTCTAAAAGTCGTACGGCACTGTTTCTCCATTTCGGAAGGATGTTGCTCCTTGCACCGTGGATGTTGCACCCTGTAGATATCGATTATTCAAACGACCATAACTTCTGGCTCGTTTAGAGTTACGGGAGCCATAACCTGTCAAAACGAAGGTCTCGATGAGTTCTACGGGGTTGACAGCTTTCAGCCGCCAACGGATAGATTAATGGCCAAAATGGACAACCCGAATCTAAATCGGGTCTCGTAAGTTTTTTACCCCTCGTTTTTTCGACACGTGGATTTTTACGGTCAAACAGGATCACCGTGGCTGGCCTTCGATTTACCATCGCTGGAGAGTGGTGCACTATGGTACTGTTCCGTTTCAAATCCATGCACGCATTTCTAAAAGTCGTACGACACTGTTTCGCCATTTCGGACGGATGTAGCACCTTGCACCGTGGATGTTGCACCCTGTATATATCGATTATTCGGACGGCCATAACTTCTGGCTCGTTTCGAGTTACGGGAGCCATAAGCTGTCAAAACGAAGGCCTCGATGAATTCTACGGCTTTGACTGCTTTCAGCCATCAACGGATAGATTAATGCCCAAAAAGGACAACACGAATGTCAATCGGGTCTCGTAAGTTTTTTGCCCTTCTTTTTTTCGACACATGAATTTTTACGGTAAAACAGGATTACCGTGGATGGCCTTCGATTTAACATCGCTGGAGAGTGGAGCACCATGGTACTGGTCCGTTTCAAACCCATGCACGCATTTCTAAAAGTCGTACGGCACTGTTTCGCCATTTCGGACGGATGTTGCACCTTGCACCGTGGATGTTGCACCCTGCAGATATCGATTATTCGGACGGCCATAACTTCTGGCTCGTTTAGAGTTACGGGAGCCATTACCTGTCAAAACGAAGGGCTCGATGAGTTCTACAGCTTTGACAGCTTTCAGCCGTCAACGGATAGATTAATGCCCAAAAAGGACAACCCGAATCTCAATCGGGTCTCGTATGTTTTTTGCCCTTCGTTTTTTCGACACGTGGATTTTTACGGTAAACCAGGATTACCGTGGCCCATCTTCGACTTCCCATCGCTGGAGAGTGGTGCACCATGGTACTGTTCCATTTCAAATCCATGCATGCATTTCTAAAAGTCGTACGGCACTGTTTCGCCATTTCGGACGGATGTTGCACCTTGCACCGTGGATGTTGCACCCTGTAGATATCGATTATTCGGACGGCCATAACTTCTGGCTCGTTTAGAGTTACGGGAGCCATAAGTTGTCAAAACGAAGGCCTCGATGAGTTCTACGGCTTTGATAGCTTTCAGCCGTCAACGCATAGATTAATGCCCAAAAAGGACAACCCGAATCTCAATCGGGTCTCGTAAGTTTTTTACCCTTCGTTTTTTCGACACGTGGATTTTTACGGTAAAACAGGATTACCGTGGCTGGCCTTCGATTTACCATCGCTGGAGAGTGGTGCACCATGGTACTGTTCCTTTTCAAATCCATGCACGCATTTCTAAAAGTCGTACGGCACTGTTTCTCCATTTCGGAAGGATGTTGCGCCTTGCACCGTGGATGTTGCACCCTGTAGATATCGATTATTCAAACGACCATAATTTCTGGCTCGTTTAGAGTTACGGGAGCCATAACCTGTCAAAACGAAGGCCTCGATGAGTTCTACGGCTTTGACAGCTTTCAACCATCAACGGATAGATTAATTCCCAAGAAGGACAACCCGAATCTCAATCGGGTCTCGTAAGTTTTTTACCCTTCGTTTTTTCGACACGTGGATTTTTACGGTAAAACGGGATTACCGTGGCCCATTTTCGACTTTCCATCGCTCGAGAGTTGTGCGCCGTGGTACTGTTCCGTTTCAAACCCATGCACGCATTTCTAAAAGTCGTACGACACTGTTTCGCCATTTCGGACCGATGTTGCACCTTGCACCATGGATGTTGCACCCTGTAGATATCGATTATTTGGACGGCCATAACTTCTGGCTCGTTTAGAGTTACGGGAGCCATAACCTATCAAAACGAAGGCCTCGATGAGTTCTACGACTTTGACAGCTCTCAGCCGCCAACGGATAGATTAATGCCCAAAAAGGACAACCCTAATCTCAATCGGGTCTCGTAAGTTTTTTACCCCTCGTTTTTTCGACACGTGGATTTTTACGGTAAAACAGGATTACCGTGGCTGGCCTTCGATTTACCATCGCTGGAGAGTGGTGCACCATGGTACTGTTCCGTTTCAAATCCATGCACGCATTTCTAAAAGTCGTACGACACTGTTTCGTCATTTCGGACGGATGTTGCACCTTGCACCGTGGATGTTGCACCCTGTAGATATCGATTATTCGGACGGCCATAACTTCTGGCTCGTTTCGAGTTACGGGAGCCATTACCTGTCAAAATGAAGGGCTCGATGAGTTCTACGGCTTTGACAGCTTTCAGCCATCGACGGATAGATTAATGCCCAAAAAGGAAAACCCGAATGTCAATCGGGTCTCGTAAGTTTTTTGCCCTTCGTTTTTTCGACACATGGATTTTTACGGTAAAGCAGGATTACTGTGGCTGGCCTTCGATTTAACATCGCTGGAGAGTGGAGCACCATGGTACTGGTCCGTTTCAAACCCATGCACGCATTTCTAAAAGTCGTACGGCACTGTTTCGCCATTTCGGACGGATGTTGCACCTTGCACCGTGGATGTTGCACCCTGCAGATATCGATTATTCGGACGGCCATAACTTCTGGCTCGTTTAGAGTTACGGGAGCCATAACCTGTCAAAACGAAGGCCTCGATGAGTTCTACGGCGTTGACAGCTTTCAGCCGTCAATGGATAGATTAATGCCCAAAAAGGACACCCCGAATCTCAATCGGGTCTCGTAAGTTTTTTACCCCTCGTTTTTTCGACACGTGGATTTTTACGGTAAAACATGATTACCGTGGCTGGCCTTCGATTTACCATCGCTGGAGAGTGGTGCACCATGGTACTGTTCCGTTTCAAACCCACGCACGCATTTCTAAAAGTCGTACGGCACTGTTTCGCCATTTCGGACGGATGTTGCACCTTGCACCGTGGATGTTGCACCCTGTAGATATCGATTATTCGGACGGCCATAACTTCTGGCTCGTTTCGAGTTATGGGAGCCATAAGCTGTCAAAACGAAGGCCTCGATGAATTCTACGGCTTTGATAGCTTTCAGCCGTCAACGCATAGATTAATGCCCAAAAAGGACAACCCGAATCTCAATCGGGTCTCGTAAGTTTTTTGCCCTTCGTTTTTTCGACACATGGATTTTTACGGTAAAACAGGATTACCGTGGCTGGCCTTCGATTTAACATAGCTGGAGAGTGGAGCACCATGGTACTGGTCCGTTTCAAACCCATGCACGCATTTCTAAAAGTCGTACGGCACTGTTTCGCCATTTCGGACGGATGTTGCACCTTGCACCGTGGATGTTGCACCCTGCAGATATCGATTATTCGGACGGCCATAACTTCTGGCTCGTTTAGAGTTACGGGAGCCATAACCTGTCAAAACGAAGGCCTCGATGAGTTCTATGGCTTTGACAGCTTTCAGCCGTCAACGGATAGATTAATGCCCAAAAAGGACAACCCGAATCTCAATCGGGTCTCGTATGTTTTTTACCCTTCGTTTTTTCGGCACGTGGATTTTTACGGTAAACCAGGATTACCGTGGCCCATCTTCGACTACCCATCGCTGGAGAGTGGTGCACCATGGTACTGTTCCGTTTCAAATCCATGCATGCATTTCTAAAAGTCGTACGGCACTGTTTCGCCATTTCGGACGGATGTTGCACCTTGCACCGTGGATGTTGCACCCTGTAGATGTCGATTATTCGGACGGCCATAACTTCTGGCTCGTTTAGAGTTACGGGAGCCATAAGCTGTCAAAACGAAGGCCTCGATGAGTTCTACGGCTTTGATAGCTTTCAGCCGTCAACGCATAGATTAATGCCCAAAAAGGACAACCCGAATCTCAATCGGGTCTCGTAAGTTTTTTACCCTTCGTTTTTTCGACACGTGGATTTTTACGGTAAAACAGGATTACCGTGGCTGGCCTTCGATTTACCATCGCTAGAGAGTGGTGCACCATGGTACTGTTCCTTTTCAAATCCATGCACGCATTTCTAAAAGTCGTACGGCACTGTTTCTCCATTTCGGAAGGATGTTGCTCCTTGCACCGTGGATGTTGCACCCTGTAGATATCGATTATTCAAACGACCATAACTTCTGACTCGTTTAGAGTTACAGGAGCCATAACCTGTCAAAACGAAGGCCTCGATGAGTTCTACGGTGTTGACAGCTTTCAGCCGCCAACGGATAGATTAATGGTCAAAATGGACAACCCGAATCTAAATCGGGTCTCTTAAGTTTTTTACCCCTCGTTTTTTCGACACGTGGATTTTTACGGTCAAACAGGATCACCGTGGCTGGCCTTCGATTTACCATCGCTGGAGAGTGGTGCACTATGGTACTGTTCCGTTTCAAATCCATGCACGCATTTCTAAAAGTCGTACGACACTGTTTCGCCATTTCGGACGGATGTTGCACCTTGCACCGTGGATGTTGCACCCTGTAGATATCGATTATTCGGACGGCCATAACTTCTGGCTCGTTTCGAGTTACGGGAGCCATAAGCTGTCAAAACGAAGGCCTCGATGAATTCTACGGCTTTGACAGCTTTTAGCCATCAACGGATAGATTAATGCCCAAAAAGGACAACCCGAATGTCAATCGGGTCTCGTAAGTTTTTTGCCCTTCTTTTTTTCGACACATGAATTTTTACGGTAAAACAGGATTACCGTGGCTGGCCTTCGATTTAACATCGCTGGAGAGTGGAGCACCATGGTACTGGTCCGTTTCAAACCCATTCACGCATTTCTAAAAGTCGTACGGCACTGTTTCGCCATTTCGGACGGATGTTGCACCTTGCACCGTGGATGTTGCACCCTGCAGATATCGATTATTCGGACGGCCATAACTTCTGGCTCGTTTAGAATTACGGGAGCCATTACCTGTCAAAACGAAGGGCTCGATGAGTTCTACGGCTTTGACAGCTTTCAGCCGTCAACGGATAGATTAATGCCCAAAAAGGACAGCCCGAATCTCAATCGGGTCTCGTATGTTTTTTGCCCTTCGTTTTTTCGACACGTGGATTTTTACGGTAAACCAGGATTACCGTGGCCCATCTTCGACTTCCCATCGCTGGAGAGTGGTGCACCATGGTACTGTTCCGTTTCAAATCCATGCATGCATTTCTAAAAGTCGTACGGCACTGTTTCGCCATTTCGGACGGATGTTGCACCTTGCACCGTGGATGTTGCACCCTGTAGATATCGATTATTCGGACGGCCATAACTTCTGGCTCGTTTAGAGTTACGGGAGCCATAAGCTGTCAAAACGAAGGCCTCGATGAGTTCTACGGCGTTGATAGCTTTCAGCCGTCAACGCATAGATTAATGCCCAAAAAGGACAACCCGAATCTCAATCGGGTCTCGTAAGTTTTTTACCCTTCGTTTTTTCGACACGTGGATTTTTACGGTAAAACAGGATTACCGTGGCTGGCCTTCGATTTACCATCGCTGGAGAGTGGTGCACCATGGTACTGTTCCTTTTCAAATCCATGCACGCATTTCTAAAAGTCGTACGGCACTGTTTCTCCATTTCGGAAGGATGTTGCGCCTTGCACCGTGGATGTTGCACCCTGTAGATATCGATTATTCAAACGACCATAACTTCTGGCTCGTTTAGAGTTACGGGAGCCATAACCTGTCAAAACGAAGGCCTCGATGAGTTCTACGGCTTTGACAGCTTTCGGCCATCAACGGATAGATTAATTCCCAAAAAGGACAACCCGAATCTCAATCGGGTCTCGTAAGTTTTTTACCCTTCGTTTTTTCGACACGTGGATTTTTACGGTAAACCTGGATTACCGTGGCCCATTTTCGACTTTCCATCGCTCGAGAGTTGTGCGCCGCGGTACTGTTCCATTTCAAACCCATGCACGCATTTCTAAAAGTCGTACGACACTGTTTCGCCATTTCGGACCGATGTTGCACCTTGCACCGTGGATGTTGCACCCTGTAGATATCGATTATTCAAACGGCCATAACCTCTGGCTCGTTTAGAGTTACGGGAGCCATAACCTGTCAAAACGAAGGCCTCGATGAGTTCTACGGTTTTGACAGCTTTCAGCCATCAACGGATAGATTAATGCCCAAAAAGGAAAACCCGAATCTCAATCGAGTCTCGTATGTTTTTTACCCTTCGTTTTTTCGACACGTGGATTTTTACGGTAAAACAGGATTACCGTGGCTGGCCTTCGATTTACCATCGCTGGAGAGTGGAGCACCATGGTATTATTCCGTTTCAAACCCATGCACGCATTTCTAAAAGTCGTACGACACTGTTTCGCCATTTCGGACGGATGTTGCACCTTGCACCATGGATGTTGCACCCTGTAGATATCGATTATTTGGACGGCCATAACTTCTGGCTCGTTTAGAGTTACGGGAGCCATAACCTATCAAAACGAATGCTTCGATGAGTTCTACGGCTTTGACAGCTTTCAGCCGCCAACGGATAGATTAATGCCCAAAAAGGACAACCCGAATCTCAATCGGGTCTCGTAAGTTTTTTACCCCTCGTTTTTTTGACACGTGGATTTTTACGGTAATACAGGATTACCGTGGCTGGCCTTCGATTTACCATCGCTGGAGAGTGGTGCACCATGGTACTATTCCGTTTCAAATCCATGCACGCATTTCTAAAAGTCGTACGACACTGTTTCGCCATTTCGGACGGATGTTACACCTTGCACCGTGGATGTTGCACCCTGTAGATATCGATTATTCGGACGGCCATAACTTCTGGCTCGTTTCGAGTTACGGGAGCCATAAGCTGTCAAAACGAAGGCCTTGATGAATTCTACGGCTTTGACAGCTTTCAGCCATCAACGGATAGATTAATGCCCAAAAAGGACAACCCGAATCACAATCGGGTCTCGTAAGTTTTTTGCCCTTCGTTTTTTCGACACGTGGATTTTTACGGTAAAACAGGATTACCGTGGCTGGCCTTCGGTTTACCATCGCTGGAGAGTGGAGCACCATGGTACTATTCCATTTCAAACCCATGCACGCATTTCTAAAAGTCGTACGACACTGTTTCGCCATTTCGGACGGATGTTGCACCTTGCATCGTGGATGTTGCATCCTGTAGATATCGATTATTCGGACGGCCATAACTTCTGGCTCGTTTAGAGTTACGGGAGCCATAACCTGTCAAAACGAAGGCCTCGATGAGTTCTATGGCTTTGACAGCTTTCAGCCGTCAACGGATAGATTAATGCCCAAAAAGGACAACACGAATCTCAATCGGGTCTCGTATGTTTTTTACCCTTCGTCTTTTCGACACGTGGATTTTTACGGTAAAACAGGATTACCGTGGCTGGTCTTCGATTTACCGTCGCTGGAGTGTGGTGCACCATGGTACTGTTCCGTTTCAAACCCATGCACGCATTTCTAAAAGTCGTACAGCACTGTTTCGCCATTTCGGATGGATGTAGCACCTTGCACCGTGGATGTTGCACCCTGCATTTATCGATTGTTCGGACAGCCATTACTTATGGCTCGTTTAGAGTTACGGGAGCCATAAGCTGTCAAAACGAAGGCCTCGATGAGTTCTACGGCTTTGACAGCTTTCAGCCATCAACGGATAGATTAATTCCCAAAAAGGACCACCTGAATCTCAATCGGGTCTCGTAAGTTTTTTACCCTTCGTTTTTTCGACACGTGGATTTTTACGGCAAAACGGGATTACCGTGGCCCGTCTTCGACTTCGCATCGCTGGAGAGTGGTGCACCATGGTACTGTTCCATTTCAAATCCATGCACGCATTTCTAAAAGTCGTACGGCGCTGTTTCACCATTTCGGACGGATGTTGCACCTTACACCGTGGATGTTGCACCCTGAAGATATCGATTATTCAAACGGCCATAACCTCTGGCTCGTTTGGAGTTACGGGAGCCATAACCTGTCAAAACGAAGGCCTCGATGAGTTCTACGGTTTTGACAGCTTTCAGCCGTCAACGGATAGATTAATGCCCAAAAAGGACAACCCGAATCTCAATCGAGTCTCATATGTTTTTTACCCTTCGTTTTTTCGACACGTGGATTTTTACGGTAAACCAGGATTACCGTGGCCCATTTTCGACTTTCCATCGCTCGAGAGTTGTGCACCGTGGTACTGTTCCGTTTCAAACCCATGCACGCGTTTCTAAAAGTCGTACGACACTGTTTCGCCATTTCGGACGTGTTTGCGCCAAAATTGGTCACAAACACCCAATATCAAGAGAGCACCCGTTTACGTACTCAACTTGATAATAATCAACACAGAACTCGGCAACAATCAATATAGAATTCAGCTCTACGTAACAAATCACAGTTATTCACAAACAACAATCACAAACACAGGATTTATAGTGGTTCGGCGTTCGTGCCTACGTCCACTTTGAAGGATTTCTCTTTATTGCTTTGCTCGATTCAATCGATTACAATGGATTACAGTAGATGATAGCTTTGAAATCTGAATACAACAGTGATTCTGGTCAATAGACGTTAATCCGGCAGAGTCTCAGCGTTCAATGGCAGAAGTTCTTCCAAGCTCCCCCTTTCTGAAGGCTTCAGGGTGCTATTTATAGGCGTTGGAGGCCCAGATCTGGCTGAAACTTCGGGAGACCTCTTCTGGCACGTGAGTGGGTCCACGCGACCGATCCCACCAAGTTTCGTCTCGATCTGACATCGGTTCGAAGTGATTTCGAACCCATCAAGAAATGGTCCAATCGAGCTGAAACTTGGCAGGGACAATCTTTACCTCATATGAAAGCTACTGTGAAAATTTGGTTGCATTTGGATTTGTGGTTAAGGAGATATGCTCGGTTCGAAATGGGGTTTTCTCGGTTGGCTGTGTGTTTCGAACCCATGACTTCGAACCTATGCATTCGAATCGATGGAAGCACGTGTTACCTAGTGACGTGTCGCGCACTCCTCGCATCGATCCTACTTTTTCTTCATGTTGACCGCTTCGAACCCGGGGATTTCGCCGACTTCGTATCGATGACCGTTGCGTAGTTTGAATCGATCAACTGCGTCTGCCTAGTTCGAACCGAGGGGAGGGAGCTTCCTTCGTATCGATGTCAAGCTCGCATATGTGATGGATACGAAATGAAGCTCTGCGATGGATTTGAAGGCAATCTGTTCGAAGTAGATGGAGGATGATGGATTCGAACACATCCATCCGAAGGGTCACGAACCGATCGATTCGAAGTGACCAATATCATGCCTGATCGGTTCGAATCGATCGGTTCGAAGTTAGCGGAGTGATGGGTTCGAAGCAGTGAGTATTGGATGGGTTCGAAGTGGATAGGTTCGAAGCAGTGAGTATTGGATGGGTTCGAAGTGGATGGGTTCGAAGCACTCCAGTGTGATGGGTTCCATCCTATCTCGAGCATACGAACTCGGATTGACTTGAAATTTGAAATGACGACTCATACGATCTTTATTGTCATGCTCTACCAATTTTGGCCCGTTCCGGACTCGGACAAAATTCATCGATATCCATAGCAAAGTGAAGTATAACCAATCTCTGAGACGAACTGTCTTTCGTTTTCGACCAATCTTTTGGTATCACGGCTTTGCCAAAAAGCGGGATAACATTTTGCCCCCCAAAACATGCCTTGCGGTAGGAAGGTGTGTTTTGTAATGCCTTGAGTTGGATGTTCGTATCCGATCATCAACCTGTAAAGAATTTGGCAGTTTCATATGGCCTCAAATGACGATCGTTCGGGATCAAGCCATTTGGGATGAAGCGCGGCCGTTCATGGTCGAGCGCTTAACGTCAAATGACGATCGTTCGTGATCGAGTCATTCGAGGTAAAGTGCGACCGTGCGCGGTCGAGCGTATAAATCCATGCATCGATCGTTCGGGATCATATGCTGTTTGAGGTGAATTGGGACCGTTCGCGGTCCGTGCCGTTCGCGGCATAGGATGGAATAGGACCGTTCGCGGTCGATGCCGTTCGCGGTGACTGATGATCGTTCGCGACCAAGTGCCGTTCAAGGCGAATGGTGACCGTTCGAGGTCGGATTTTATAATTAGTGAATCATGACCATTCGCGGTCGGTGCCGTTCAAGGCAGAGAGTGATCGTTCGCGATCGTGTGCCGTTCGAGGCGGATTTGTGACCGTTCGCGGTCGGATGTTGGACCTCAAGTGACGACCATTCGCGATCAAGCTATTTGAGGCGTGGTGAGTTGTGACTGTTCGAAGTTGAGTGCCGTTCGTGGCAAACTGTGACCGTTCGAGGCCGGGTGCCGTTCGAGGCAATAAAGTGTGCCCGGGAGGGCTTGATGTTATCGATGCCAGGGTCACGTTCGGGTGAGATCCTGGATCGTTTGTCAGGGCGGTTCATCGCCATCTCAGAGCATGCCTAAGGATCGTTCGCGACCCCGTACATGTATAAGTAACTTAGCCATTCCAGAGTTATCAGAATCAAATATCTATTACACGGATGAGTTTCAAAAACAATGTCCAAACAAACAGAGTCTAAATGTTCAAATTGAAATGACATGAAAGCAAAGCATGGATGTAAAAGTGTAAGTTCCCACTACGAAACAGTCAATGATCATCCAGAACATGCCTGGAGATCGTTCGCGATCTCACACATGTGTAAATGATTTGATTGCGTTAGTGGAAGCTTACAACTTGTTCATCGTTATCTTACTCAATTGATGACCAAACGGTGCCTTGATTCAGGTTCTCCCCTAGCTGATGTGGACGGTGGTCGTTCTGGTTCCGCCACAGGAGCTCGCCTCCTTACATATTGAAGGAGCATACCGTTCCTGATATGCCCTTCCACCTCGTCCTTCAGGTGCCTACAATCATTAGTGTTATGACCATTTAATTCATGGAATACACAGAACTTATCTGATTTCCTTTCGTCAGAGGTAGGATCCCTTCGCATTGGCCTACGATACGGAATCTGTTCTTTGGTATCCTGGTAAATTCGCTCCAGGCTCTCGTTCAGCTCAGTGTAGGTGGTAAATCGCGGCTCCCTCCGTTGCCGCTTTGATCTGTCTCCGTTATTCTCAATCCTTCTTTTACCTTTATCCTTGTCCGAGTCCCTTCTAGGGAGCTTTTCGTCTTTGAGTGCATAAACATCTACCCCATCTCCTTCTTCTCTTTCTGCATTCGCATCTTCTAATCGTAAAAAATTTTCTGCCTCATGATAGAATTCCTCTAGATCTATGGGTGGATCTTTAGTCAATGAATTCTTGAACTCTGTGCCGTCAGCTATTCCGGACACAGCTGCCATTACTACCATGGACGGATCCGCTCGATCCACTGAAGCTGCTGCTGCATTGAATCGTGCTAGATAACTCCTCAAGGTCTCTCCGGCTTTTTGCTTTAGGGTTGCCAAAGTCATCACATTCTTGGGTCTTGTAATATGAACCCTGAATTGCCTCATAAATCTCTCCACTAAACCATTCCATGTTCCGATGGATCCATTCTCCAATTGTCTAAACCATAGTGCTGCGATATCTGTCAAGTATAATGGAAAGCAGCGGGCTATAACCTCCTCCGATGCCCCCAGCACTTCCATATGTCTCATATATTTTGTCAGATGGACCGTGGGGTCCGTTCTCCCGTCATACATATCCAACGATGGTAGTTTGAAATCCGGTGGGTTCCTAGCTTGCCTGATTGCTGAAGTAAAAGGACTTCTATTAACATCCTCTAGGTCTTTGTTCACCATACCGCCTCTCAAAGCTCTTCTAACCATCTCTGCTAATCGGTCATTGTCTCCAAGATATAACCCTTGTTCACTACTTTCAGCCTGCCTCCCGAGTTCACGAGGTAACTCCGGGACCTGCCCCCTTGACTGAGCGTTCGCTCCTCTACTACTACCGGGTTGCGCAGATCCTTCTCTCTCTCTTTCCAAGATTGGGTCAACGTTTTCCATATGCGTGCCCCCTAGCTCTGGTGCTATGCCGGATGGCCTTGCTCCGTTTTGGACTCCATTGGCTTCTCTATTCTGTGCTCCAAGCTGTCCTATCTGTTGAAATAAACTCTGGATCAATTCCTCTTGCCTCTTCATCATCGTCTCCATCTCGTCCCTAGTGATGTATATCGATGGTTGATTCGCTCCTGAGGAAGCCTCTTGACTTCCTTGTGGTTCGCTTCTCTCAGGCCTTGGCTTTCTACTCGATTGTCTTGCCATAATTCTTAGATCTGAACTCCTGGATTTTCAAATTCAACTTCTTCCTGAATCAATTCTCAGTGAAAGCACCAAAATGTTTGCGCCAAAATTGGTCACAAACACCCAATATCACGAAAGCACCCGTTTACGTACTCAACTTGATAATAATCAACACAGAACTCGGCAACAATCAATATAGAATTCAGCTCTACGTAACAAATCACAGTTATTCACAAACAACAATCACAAACACAGGATTTATAGTGGTTCGGCGTTCGTGCCTACGTCCACTTTGAAGGATTTCTCTTTATTGCTTTGCTCGATTTAATCGATTACAATGGATTACAGTAGATGATAGCTTTGAAATCTGAATACAACAGTGATTCTGGTCAATAGACGTTAATCCGGCAGAGTCTCAGCGTTCAATGGCAGAAGTTCTTCCAAGCTCCCACTTTCTAAAGGCTTCAGGGTGCTATTTATAGGCGTTGGAGGCCCAGATCTGGCTGAAACTTCGGGAGACCTCTTCTGGCACGTGAGTGGGCCCACGCGACCGATCCCACCAAGTTTCGTCTCGATCTGACATCGGTTCGAAGTGATTTCGAACCCATCAAGAAATGGTCCAATCGAGCTGAAACTTGGCAGGGACAATCTTTACCTCATATGAAAGCTACTGTGAAAATTTGGTTGCATTTGGATTTGTGGTTAAGGAGATATGCTCGGTTCGAAATGGGGTTTTCCCGGTTGGCTGTGTGTTTCGAACCCATGACTTCGAACCCATGCATTCGAATCGATGGAAGCACGTGTTACCTAGTGACGTGTCGCGCACTCCTCGCATCGATCCTACTTTTTCTCCGTGTTGACCGCTTCGAACCCGGGGATTTCGCCGACTTCGTATCGATGACCGTTGCGTAGTTTGAATCGATCAACTGCGTCTGCCTAGTTCGAACCGAGGGGAGGGAGCTTCCTTCGTATCGATGTCAAGCTCGCATATGTGATGGATACGAAATGAAGCTCCGCGATGGATTTGAAGGCAATCGGTTCGAAGTAGATGGAGGATGATGGATTCGAACACATCCATCCGAAGGGTCACGAACCGATCGATTCGAAGTGACCAATATCATGCCTGATCGGTTAGAATCGATCGGTTCGAAGTTAGCGGAGTGATGGGTTCGAAGCAGTGAGTATTGGATGGGTTCGAAGTGGATGGGTTCGAAGCAGTGAGTATTGGATGGGTTCGAAGTGGATGGGTTCGAAGCACTCCAGTGTGATGGGTTCGAAACAGACAGTGACCACTTTTCTCAATTTGAATCCATCCTATTTCGAGCATACGAACTCGGATTGACTTGAAATTTGAAATGACGACTCATACGATCTTTATTGTCATGCTCTACCAATTTTAGCCCGTTCCGGACTCGGACAAAATTCGTCGATATCCATAGCAAAGTGAAGTATAACCAATCTCTGAGACGAACTGTCTTTCGTTTTCGACCAATCTTTTGGTATCACGGCTTTGCCAAAAAGCGGGATAACAGGACGGATGTTGCACCTTGCACCATGGATGTTGCACACTGCAGATATCGATTATTTGGACGGCCATAACTTCTGGCTCGTTTAGAGTTACGGGAGCCATAACCTATCAAAACGAAGGCCTCGATGAGTTCTACGGCTTTGACAGCTTTCAGCCGCCAACGGATAGATTAATGCCCAAAAAGGACAACCCGAATCTCAATCGGGTCTCGTAAGTTTTTTACCCTCGTTTTTTCGACACGTGGATTTTTACGGTAAAACAGGATTACCGTGGCTGGCCTTCGATTTACCATCGCTGGAGAGTGGTGCACCATGGTACTGTTCCGTTTCAAATCCATGCGCGCATTTCTAAAAGTCGTACGACACTGTTTCTCAACTTCGGACGGATGTTGCACCTTGCACCGTGGATGTTGCACCCTGTAGATATCAATTATTCGGACGGCCATAACTTCTGGCTCGTTACGAGTTACGGGAGCAATAAGCTGTCAAAACGAAGGCCTCGATGAATTCTACGGCTTTGACAGCTTTCAGCCATCAACGGATAGATTAATGCCCAAAAAGGACAACCCGAATCTCAATCGGGTCTCGTAAGTTTTTTGCCCTTCGTTTTTTCGACACGTGGATTTTTACGGTAAAACAGGATTACCGTGGTTGGCCTTCGATTTACCATCGCTGGAGAGTGGAGCACCATGGTACTGTTCCGTTTCAAACCAATGCACGCATTTCTAAAAGTCGTACGGCACTGTTTCGCCATTTCGGATGGATGTTGCACCTTGCACCGTGGATGTTGCACCCTGCAGATATCGATTATTCGGACGGCCATAACTTCTGGCTCGTTTAGAGTTACGGGAGCCATAACCTGTCAAAACGAAGGCCTCGATGAGTTCTACGGCTTTGATAGCTTTCAGCCGTCAACGGATAGATTAATGCCCAAAAAGGACAACCCGAATCTCAATCGGGTCTCGTAAGTTTTTTACCCTTCGTTTTTTCGACACGTGGATTTTTACGGTAAACCAGGATTACCGTGGCCCATTTTCGACTTTCCATCGCTCGAGAGTTGTGCACCGTGGTACTGTTCCGTTTCAAACCCATGCACGCGTTTCTAAAAGTCGTACGACACTGTTTCGCCATTTCGGACGTGTTTGCGCCAAAATTGGTCACAAACACCCAATATCAAGAGAGCACCCGTTTACGTACTCAACTTGATAATAATCAACACAGAACTCGGCAACAATCAATATAGAATTCAGCTCTACGTAACAAATCACAGTTATTCACAAACAACAATCACAAACACAGGATTTATAGTGGTTCGGCGTTCGTGCCTACGTCCACTTTGAAGGATTTCTCTTTATTGCTTTGCTCGATTCAATCGATTACAATGGATTACAGTAGATGATAGCTTTGAAATCTGAATACAACAGTGATTCTGGTCAATAGACGTTAATCCGGCAGAGTCTCAGCGTTCAATGGCAGAAGTTCTTCCAAGCTCCCCCTTTCTGAAGGCTTCAGGGTGCTATTTATAGGCGTTGGAGGCCCAGATCTGGCTGAAACTTCGGGAGACCTCTTCTGGCACGTGAGTGGGTCCACGCGACCGATCCCACCAAGTTTCGTCTCGATCTGACATCGGTTCGAAGTGATTTCGAACCCATCAAGAAATGGTCCAATCGAGCTGAAACTTGGCAGGGACAATCTTTACCTCATATGAAAGCTACTGTGAAAATTTGGTTGCATTTGGATTTGTGGTTAAGGAGATATGCTCGGTTCGAAATGGGGTTTTCCCGGTTGGCTGTGTGTTTCGAACCCATGACTTCGAACCCATGCATTCGAATCGATGGAAGCACGTGTTACCTAGTGACGTGTCGCGCACTCCTCGCATCGATCCTACTTTTTCTCCGTGTTGACCGCTTCGAACCCGGGGATTTCGCCGACTTCGTATCGATGACCGTTGCGTAGTTTGAATCGATCAACTGCGTCTGCCTAGTTCGAACCGAGGGGAGGGAGCTTCCTTCGTATCGATGTCAAGCTCGCATATGTGATGGATACGAAATGAAGCTCCGCGATGGATTTGAAGGCAATCGGTTCGAAGTAGATGGAGGATGATGGATTCGAACACATCCATCCGAAGGGTCACGAACCGGTCGATTCGAAGTGACCAATATCATGCCTGATCGGTTAGAATCGATCGGTTCGAAGTTAGCGGAGTGATGGGTTCGAAGCAGTGAGTATTGGATGGGTTCGAAGTGGATGGGTTCGAAGCAGTGAGTATTGGATGGGTTCGAAGTGGATGGGTTCGAAGCACTCCAGTGTGATGGGTTCGAAACAGACAGTGACCACTTTTCTCAATTTGAATCCATCCTATTTCGAGCATACGAACTCGGATTGACTTGAAATTTGAAATGACGACTCATACGATCTTTATTGTCATGCTCTACCAATTTTAGCCCGTTCCGGACTCGGACAAAATTCGTCGATATCCATAGCAAAGTGAAGTATAACCAATCTCTGAGACGAACTGTCTTTCGTTTTCGACCAATCTTTTGGTATCACGGCTTTGCCAAAAAGCGGGATAACAGGACGGATGTTGCACCTTGCACCATGGATGTTGCACACTGTAGATATCGATTATTTGGACGGCCATAACTTCTGGCTCGTTTAGAGTTACGGGAGCCATAACCTATCAAAACGAAGGCCTCGATGAGTTCTACGGCTTTGACAGCTTTCAGCCGCCAACGGATAGATTAATGCCCAAAAAGGACAACCCGAATCTCAATCGGGTCTCGTAAGTTTTTTACCCTCGTTTTTTCGACACGTGGATTTTTACGGTAAAACAGGATTACCGTGGCTGGCCTTCGATTTACCATCGCTGGAGAGTGGTGCACCATGGTACTGTTCCGTTTCAAATCCATGCGCGCATTTCTAAAAGTCGTACGACACTGTTTCTCAACTTCGGACGGATGTTGCACCTTGCACCGTGGATGTTGCACCCTGTAGATATCAATTATTCGGACGGCCATAACTTCTGGCTCGTTACGAGTTACGGGAGCAATAAGCTGTCAAAACGAAGGCCTCGATGAATTCTACGGCTTTGACAGCTTTCAGCCATCAACGGATAGATTAATGCCCAAAAAGGACAACCCGAATCTCAATCGGGTCTCGTAAGTTTTTTGCCCTTCGTTTTTTCGACACGTGGATTTTTACGGTAAAACAGGATTACCGTGGTTGGCCTTCGATTTACCATCGCTGGAGAGTGGAGCACCATGGTACTGTTCCGTTTCAAACCAATGCACGCATTTCTAAAAGTCGTACGGCACTGTTTCGCCATTTCGGATGGATGTTGCACCTTGCACCGTGGATGTTGCACCCTGCAGATATCGATTATTCGGACGGCCATAACTTCTGGCTCGTTTAGAGTTACGGGAGCCATAACCTGTCAAAACGAAGGCCTCGATGAGTTCTACGGCTTTGATAGCTTTCAGCCGTCAACGGATAGATTAATGCCCAAAAAGGACAACCCGAATCTCAATCAGGTCTCGTATGTTTTTTGCCCTTCGTTTTTTCGACACGTGGATTTTTACGGTAAACCAGGATTACCGTGGCCCATCTTCGACTTCCCATCGCTGGAGAGTGGTGCACCATGGTACTGTTCCGTTTCAAATCCATGTACGCATTTCTAAAAGTCGTACGGCACTGTTTCGCCATTTCGGGCGGATGTTGCACCTTGCACCGTGGATGTTATACCCTGTAGATATCGATTACTCGGACGGCCATAACTTCTGCCTCGTTTAGAGTTACGGGAGCCATAAGCTGTCAAAACGAAGGCCTCGATGAGTTCTATGGCTTTGATAGCTTTCAGCCGTCAACGCATAGAATAATGCCCAAAAAGGACAACCCGAATCTCAATCGGGTCTCGTAAGTTTTTTACCCTTCGTTTTTTCGACACGTGGATTTTTACGGTAAAACAGGATTACCGTGGCTGGCCTTCGATTTACCATCGCTGGAGTGTGGTGCACCATGGTACGGTTCCGTTTCAAACCCATGCACGCATTTCTAAAAGTCGTACGGCACTGTTTCGCCATTTCGGATGGATGTTGCACCTTGCACCGTGGATGTTGCACCCTGCAGATATCGATTATTCGGACGGCCATTACTTCTGGCTCGTTTAGAGTTACGGGTGCCATAAGCTATCAAAACGAAGGCCTCGATGAGTTCTACGGCTTTGACAGCTTTCATCCGTCAACGGATAGATTAATGCCAAAAAGGACAACCCGAATCTCAATCGGGTCTCGTAAGTTTTTTACCCTTCGTTTTTTCGACACGAGGATTTTTACGGTAAAACAGGATTACCGTGGCTGGCCTTCGATTTACCATCGCTGGAGAGTGGTGCACCATGGTACTTTTGCTTTTCAAATCCATGCACGCATTTCTAAAAGTCGCACGGCACTGTTTCGCCATTTCGGAAGGATGTTGGACCTTGCACCGTGGATGTTGCACTCTGTAGATATCGATTATTCGGACAGCCATATCTTCTGGCTCGTTTAGAGTTACGGGAGCCATAACCTGTCAAAACGAAGACCTCAATGAGTTCTACGGCTTAGACAGCTTTCAACCGTCAACGGATAGATTAATGCCCAAAAAGGACAACCCGAATCTCAATCGGGTCTCTTAAGTTTTTTACCCTTCGTTTTTTCGACACGTGGATTTTTACGGCAAAACAGGACTACGGTGGCTGGCCTTCGATTTACCATCTCTGAACAGTGGTGCACCATGGTACTGTTCCGTTTCAAATCCATGCATGCATTTCTAAAAGACGTACGGCACTGTTTCGCCATTTCGGACGGATGTTGCACCGTGCACCGTGGATGTTGCACCCTGTAGATATCGATTATCCGGACGGCCATAACTTCTGGCTCGTTTAGAGTTACGGGAGCCATAACCTGTCAAAACGAAGGCCTCGATGAGTTCTACGGCTTTGATAGCTTTCAGCCGTCAATGGATAGATTAATGCCCAAAAAGGACAACCCTAATCTCAATCGGGTCTCGTAAGTTTTTTACCCTTCGTTTTTTCGACACGTGGATTTTTACGGCAGAACGGGATTACCGTGGCCCGTCTTCTACTTCGCATCGCTGGAGAGTGGTGCACCATGGTACTGTTCCATTTCAAATCCATGCACGCATTTCTAAAAGTCGTACGGCACTGTTTCACCATTTCGTACGGATGTTGCACCTTACACCGTGGATGTTGCACCCTGTAGGTATCGATTATTCAAACGGCCATAACTTCTAACTTGTTTAGAGTTACGGGAGCCATAACCTGTCAAAACAAAGGCCTCGATGAGTTCTACGGCTTTGACAGCTTTCAGCCGTCAACGGATAGATTAATGCCCAAAAAGGACAACCCGAATCTCAATCGGGTCTCTTAAGTTTTTTACCCTTTGATTTTTCGACACGTGGATTTTTACGGCAAAACAGGATTACGGTGGCTGGCCTTCGATTTACCATCGCTGGACAGTGGTGCACCATGGTACTGTTCCGTTTCAAATCCACGCATGCATTTCTAAAAGTCGTACGGCACTGTTTTGCCATTTCGGACGGATATTGCACCGTGCACCGTGGATGTTGCACCGTGCACCGTTGATGTTGCACCCTGTAGATATCGATTATTCGGACGGCCATAACTTCTGGCTCGTTTAGAGTTACGGGAGCCGTAACCTGTCAAAACGAAGGCCTCGATGAGTTCTACGGCTTTGACAGCTTTCAGCCGTTAATAGATGGATCAATGCCCAAAAAGGACAACCCTAATCTCAATCGGGTCTCGTAAGTTTTTTACCCTTCGTTTTTTCGACATGTTGATTTTTACTGTAAAACGGGATTACCGTGGCCCGTCTTCGACTTCGCATCGCTGGAGAGTGGTGCACCATGGTACTGTTCCATTTTAAATCCACGCACGCATTTCTAAAAGTCGTACGACACTGTTTCACCATTTCGGACGGATGTTGCACCTTACACCGTGGATGTTGCACCCTGTAGATATCGATTATTCAAACGGCCATAACTTCTGGCTCGTTTAGAGTTACGAGAGCCATAACCTGTCAAAACGAAGGTCTCGATGAGTTCTATGGCTTTGACAGCTTTCAGCCGTCAGCGGATAGATTAATTCCCAAAAAGGACAACCCGAATCTCAATCGGGTCTCGTAAGTTTTTTACCCTTCGTTTTTTCGACACGTGGATTTTTATGGTAAAATAGGATTACAGTGGTGCGCCAAAATTGGTCACAAACCCCGATGAATGTGAAAGCACCAGTGTTCGAATATAAATCAACGATATCAAAACACAAATCACAGATCTAAGCAGTAAAGTAGTAAATGTAAACAAGAACACACGATTTTATAGTGGTTCGGCTATCTCCGGCCTACGTCCACTTCAAAGGTTTTTCCTTTTATTGATGTTCTTCGCTGATTACAATCGATTACAGCGGATTACAATGAATTGTAGTTCTGAAATTCAAGTACAACGGTGGTTCTGATAGTTAAACTTGAATCCGGCAGAGTCTTGGCGTTCAATGGCGGAAAGATCCCTTTTCTGAAGGCTTCAGGGTGCTATTTATAGGCGTTGGCTGCTGCTATCTCGCTGGAAACTTGGGAGACCTCTTCTGGCACGTGAGGGGGCCCACACGTACGGTCTCGGAAAGTTTGGGCCCACTTTGGCATCGGTTCGAACTCCATTCGAACCGATCAAGAATTCATCCAATCGAGGTGAAATTTGGCGTGGACATTCTTCATCATGTATGCAAGCATCTGTGAAAATTTCATGGCATTTGGATCAGTAGGTTAGGAGATATGCAGGGTTCGAAATTGACTTCACGGTGAGGCTGTTGCGTTCGAACCCCTGTTGCTTGAAACGATGATTTCGAAACCAGTGTGGCACGCGACTTCGTGGTGACATGGAGCGCAAGTTTCGAATCGATCCGGACTTCTCTCAGTGTTGACCGCTTCGACTCCATATATCTCGGCGCAGTCGAACCGATGGGAGACACGTCATCGTGGTTGGTTGACCCAGTGGGTTCGAATGAAGCTACTCAGGATGGGTTCGAAGTATGGCCTCGTGATGGGTTCGAAGTGTGGCTCTGTGATGGGTTCGAAGCTAGGTTTTGTGATGGGTTCGAAGCTAGGTTTTGTGATGGGTTCGAAATAGATGGTTTCGAACCGATGGCTACGAACTCCATCGATTCGAACTGGGGCAAATGCTTATGTATTCGAGGCGCAGACTTATTTCGTGGGTTCGAACCAGATGGGTTCGAACATAAGTAGGGTGATGGTTTCGAATATGATGGGTTCGAACACTATGGGTTCGAACCGAGCAATGTCAATTCCTCTTATCTTGATTCCATCATAACTTGAGCATACGACCTCGGATTGTCTTGAAATTTGGAATGCAGATTCCTATGATCTTTCTTGTCGTGTCCTATCAACTGTGGCCCGTTCTGGACTCGGACAAAATTCATCGATATCCATGGTTATCCTGTAATGCATGGTTGATATTCATGAATAGTAATCATTGATTTCTAGTAAATTATGGGTATCTCAACTTTGCCAAAAGTTGGGATAACACTTTGCCCCCCAAAACATGCCTTTTTGTAAAAGGTATGTTTTGAACGGTCTTATATCAAGTGTAATAAATTCATGTTTCGTTGATAGCTGTGGCATTATCGATCAAGTATGTGGCTGTTCGAAGCCAAATCAATGTTTGTTCTTCCCGTAGGAGTTGAGAATGAAGTTTCATAGTTTCTCTG
Source organism: Allium cepa (assembly GCA_030765085.1). Taxonomy (NCBI): domain Eukaryota; kingdom Viridiplantae; phylum Streptophyta; class Magnoliopsida; order Asparagales; family Amaryllidaceae; genus Allium; species Allium cepa. The sequence continues at coordinate 911,598,744 of CM060938.1, forward strand.
GACTATTATTGGCTGCTCTAACCCCTTACTGAGCTCATTCTAGACTCAGTGATTGAATAGAAAGATCCCATTGCTCTCTGGCGTTGCCTTCTATTCCTTGCACTCTGGCCCCAGTTAGGACGTATAGCGATATCATGGTCGTTCGGGACCGATTATAGCCTCTCCGGGCTCTTGCTGGATCCCATCCTATCACTCTCCGGTGAAGGGGAAACAACGCTTAAGTGAGTTGATCCTGTCGCTCTCCGGCGAAGCAACTCACTTCTTGCACTCCGGTTCAAAGCAGTTGAACATTAAGCGATGTCTTGGTCGTTCGAGACCGATCATAGCCTCTCCGGGCTCTTGCTGGATCCCATCCTGTCACTCTCCGGTGAAGGGGAAACAGTGCTTAAGTGAGTCGATCCTGTCGCTCTCCGGCGAAGCAACTCACTTCTTGCACTCCGGACCCCACCTCTCCGGGTACGGTCATAAAGCGATCATGTTTATATTGAAATTTAATGTTCATCCTTTGACTCTCCGGTCAAAAGGTTTATTGCAAGAGATTCTAATTCATTTATTAAAATTCGAGTTCTAGATGTTCAATCTCAAACATCAGAAAAAAGCTAAACATTGCCTCTCCGGGCATATCGGTTTATCTCCATCTCAGAGCATGCCTAGGGATCTCTCCGGTTCCCGTACATGTGTAAGTGGAGTAACCGTTTATTCTGAAAATAAATCTAAATAAAATTATTCGACCGAAGTCCAAATCCTGGTCTTGGCCCTTGCCATCTTTAATCAGTTGATGACGAGTCGTGATCCCGATCCAGGATCGTTCCTGTTAGGTGGAGGCGGTAGTAGTTCAGGTCTTGCTGCCGTTGTCCGTTCTCTGACAAATTGTGGCAGTCTACCACCCCTAGCATGTTCTTCCACCTCATCCTTTAGGTGGCGGCATTCATCTGTAGTGTGCCCATCCAGCTCATGGAATAGGCAGTATTTTCCAGTCCTGCGCTCCCGCTCAGTGGGATCCCTTATAGGTGGCTTTCGATAGGGGAGTTGCCCCCGAGTTTCAGTGTAAATTCTTTCTAGGCCTGCAGTCAGATCGGTGTACTGCCTGAATCTTGGTTCTCGGAATTTCTTCCGTTTATCAGGACCATCATGTCTGTCACCCTGTTTCCTCTTTCCCTTGTCCGCTCCGGACTGTTCTCTGGAGGTTCCTTCGCTTTGCGCGGTATTTATTTCACGACTCTCGACTCGTGATTCTTCTAATCGGATGAACTTTTCAGCTTTATGAAAGAATTCTCCAAGATCTTGCGGTGGATCTTTAGTTAGAGAATCTTTAAACTTGGTGCCTTCCGCGACTCCTGCCACTGCCGCCATTAAAATCATTGATGGATCCGGGCGATCTACAGAAGTCACTGTCACATTGAATCTCAGTAGGAAATCTTTTATGGGCTCTCCGGTCCTTTGCTTGATCGAGGCTAAAGTCATCACACTCTTGGGTCGCGTCACGTGGACCCTAAACTGTCTCATGAAGCAATCAACAAGCTCGCTCCATGTTCCGATTGATCCAGTCTCCAGTTGTCTGAACCATAGTGCAGCTAAATCTGATAAATATAGAGGGAAGCATCGTGCCATCACTTCCTCGGATGCCCCCAGTACTTCCATGTGCCTGATATATCTGGTAATATGCATGGTCGGGTCTGATCTCCCGTCATAAGGTTCTAGCGTTGGCAATTTGAATTTTGGAGGGTTCCTTGCGTTTCGGATATTAGGAGTGAACGGACTCCGACTAACTTCTTCCAGCCCTCCGCTAGGCAATCCTCCTCTCATGATTCGCCGCATTAGGCCAATCATCCTCTCGTCTCCGTCTAGGGGTTGGCCCCTAGTCAAGTTCCTATCCTGCCCCCCGAGCCTTGAAGGGAATTCTGGTACATATTCTTCTGGTGGATCGTTAGCGCAAGCATTGGCTCCCTCTTGTTGAGCTCCGTCCGTTGGTCTTCCAGTATCGGACCCTGAGGGTCTGCCCCCAAGGCCTTGTTGATCACCTTCAACTCCTGCATTCTGGTCTTGAACCTGACCCTCATTAGCTTCTGCAATCCTGATTCCTTGTCCCGCACTCGTAGCCGTTGTAGTTGGTCCAAGGTTTTGCATGTTCGCCGTCCTCATCTGTTCGAGGAAATTCTGCAGCATCTCCTGTTGACTCTTCATCATGCTTTCACGCAATGAATTAGCCATAGCCTCCATCTCGTCTCTTGTGATGTAGACGGAAGCTTGTCCTTCTCTTGATCCGGAGGATGCTTCTTGGCTTCTCCTTGTTGGCTCCTATCAACCCTTTGTCTTGTTTGTCGAGTCATTGTCTCTGAATTGGAAGTCTTCGAACTCTTGAATCTGAACTCTGAATGTAGCGGGTGCTAGTCCTTCTCAGTGAAAGCACCAAAGTGTTTGCGCCAAAATTGGTCACAAACCCCGATGAATGTGAAAGCACCAGTGTTCGAATATAAATCAACGATATCAAAACACAAATCACAGATCTAAGCAGTAAAGTAGTAAATGTAAACAAGAACACACGATTTTATAGTGGTTCGGCTATCTCCGGCCTACGTCCACTTCAAAGGTTTTTCCTTTTATTGATGTTCTTCGCTGATTACAATCGATTACAGCGGATTACAATGAATTGTAGTTCTGAAATTCAAGTACAACGGTGGTTCTGATAGTTAAACTTGAATCCGGCAGAGTCTTGGCGTTCAATGGCGGAAAGATCCCTTTTCTGAAGGCTTCAGGGTGCTATTTATAGGCGTTGGCTGCTGCTATCTCGCTGGAAACTTGGGAGATCTCTTCTGGCACGTGAGGGGGCCCACACGTACGGTCTCGGAAAGTTTGGGCCCACTTTGGCATCGGTTCGAACTCCATTCGAACCGATCAAGAATTCATCCAATCGAGGTGAAATTTGGCGTGGACATTCTTCATCATGTATGCAAGCATCTGTGAAAATTTCATGGCATTTGGATCAGTAGGTTAGGAGATATGCAGGGTTCGAAATTGACTTCACGGTGAGGCTGTTGCGTTCGAACCCCTGTTGCTTGAAACGATGATTTCGAAACCAGTGTGGCACGCGACTTCGTGGTGACGTGGAGCGCAAGTTTCGAATCGATCCGGACTTCTCTCAGTGTTGACCGCTTCGACTCCATATATCTCGGCGCAGTTGAACCGATGGGAGACACGTCATCGTGGTTGGTTGACCCAGTGGGTTCGAATGAAGCTACTCAGGATGGGTTCGAAGTATGGCCTCGTGATGGGTTCGAAGTGTGGCTCTGTGATGGGTTCGAAGCTAGGTTTTGTGATGGGTTCGAAGCTAGGTTTTGTGATGGGTTCGAAATAGATGGTTTCGAACCGATGGCTACGAACTCCATCGATTCGAACTGGGGCAAATGCTTATGGATTCGAGGCGCAGACTTATTTCGTGGGTTCGAACCAGATGGGTTCGAACATAAGTAGGGTGATGGTTTCGAATATGATGGGTTCGAACACTATGGGTTCGAACCGAGCAATGTCAATTCCTCTTATCTTGATTCCATCATAACTTGAGCATACGACCTCGGATTGTCTTGAAATTTGGAATGCAGATTCCTATGATCTTTCTTGTCGTGTCCTATCAACTGTGGCCCGTTCTGGACTCGGACAAAATTCATCGATATCCATGGTTATCCTGTAATGCATGGTTGATATTCATGAATAGTAATCATTGATTTCTAGTAAATTATGGGTATCTCAACTTTGCCAAAAGTTGGGATAACACATGGTACTGTTCCATTTCAAATCCATGCACGCATTTCTAAAAGTCGTACGGCACTGTTTCACCATTTCGTACGGATGTTGCACCTTACACCGTGGATGTTGCACCCTGTAGGTATCGATTATTCAAACGGCCATAACTTCTAACTTGTTTAGAGTTACGGGAGCCATAACCTGTCAAAACGAAGGCCTCGCTCAGTTCTATGGCTTTGACAGCTTTCAGCCGTCAACGGATAGATTAATGCCCAAAAAGGACAACCCGAATCTCAATCGGGTCTCTTAAGTTTTTTACCCTTTGATTTTTCGACACGTGGATTTTTACGGCAAAACAGGATTACGGTGGCCGGCCTTCGATTTACCATCGCTGGACAGTGCTGCACCATGGTACTGTTCCGTTTCAAATCCATGCATGCATTTCTAAAAGTCGTACGGCACTGTTTTGCCATTTCGGACGGATGTTGCACCGTGCACCGTGGATGTTGCACCGTGCACCGTTGATGTTGCACCCTGTAGATATCGATTATTCGGACGACCATAACTTCTGGCTCGTTTAGAGTTACGGGAGCCATAACCTGTCAAAACGAAGGCCTCGATGAGTTCTACGGCTTTGATAGCTTTCAGCCGTCAATGGATGGATTAATGCCCAACAAGGACAACCATAATCTCAATCGGGTCTCGTAAGTTTTTTACCCTTCGTTTTTTCGACATGTGGATTTTTAAGGTAAAACGGGATTACCGTGGCCCGTCTTCGACTTCGCATCGCTGGAGTCTGGTGCACCATGGTACTGTTCCATTTCAAATCCATGCACGCATTTCTAAAAGTCGTACGGCACTGTTTCCCCATTTCGGACGGATGTTGCACCTTACACCGTGGATGTTGCACCCTGTAGATATCGATTATTCAAACGGCCATAACTTCTGGCTCGTTTAGAGTTACGAGAGCCATAACCTGTCAAAACGAAGGACTCGATGAGTTCTATGGCTTTGACAGCTTTCAGCCATCAACGGATAGATTAATGCCCAAAAAGGACAACCCGAATCTCAATCGGGTCTTGTGTTTTTTTTACCCTTCGTTTTTTCGACACGTGGATTTTTACGGTAAACCAGGATTACCGTGGCTGGCCTTCGATTTACTATCGCTGGAGAGTGGTGCACCATGGTACCGTTCCGTTTCAAAACCATGCACGCATTTCTAAAAGTCGTACGGCACTGTTTCGCCATTTCGGACGGATGTTGCACCTTGCACCGTGGATGTTGCACCCTGTAGATATCGATTATTCGGACGGCCATAACTTCTGGCTCGTTTAGAGTTACGGGAGCCACAACCTGTCAAAATGAAGGCCTCGATGATTTCTACCGCTTTGATAGCTTTCAGCCGTCAACGGATAGATTAATGCCCAAAAAGGACAACCCGAATCTCAATCGGGTCTCGTATGTTTTTTGCCCTTTCGTTTTTTCGACACGTGGATTTTTACGGTAAACCAGGATTACCGTGGCCCATCTTCGACTTCCCATCGCTGGATAGTGGTGCACGATGGTACTGTTCCGTTTCAAATCCATGCACGCATTTCTAAAAGTCGTACGACACTGTTTCGCCATTTCGGACGGATGTTGCACCTTGCACCGTGGATGTTGCACCCTGTAGATATCGATTATTTGGACGGCCATAACTTCTGGCTCGTTTAGAGTTACGGGAGCCAAAAGCTGTCAAAACGAAGGCCTCGATTAGTTCTACGGATTTGACAGCTTTCAGCCGTCAACGGATAGATTAATGCCAAAAAAGGACAACCCGAATCTCAATTGGGTCTCGTAAGTTTTTTACCCTTCGTTTTTTCGACACGTGGATTTTTACGGTAAATTGGGATTACCGTGGCCCGTCTTCGACTTCGCATCGCTGAAGAGCGGTGCACCATGGTACTGTTCCACTTCAAACCCATGCACGCATTTCTAAAAGTCGTACGGCACTGTTTCGCCATTTCGGACGGATGTTGCACCTTGCACCGTGGATATTGCACCCTGTAGATATCTTTTATTCGGACGGCCATAACTTCTGGCTCGTTTAGAGTTACCGGGGCCATAAGCTGTCAAAATGAAGGCCTCGATGAGTTCTACGGATTTGACCGCTTTCAGCTGTCAACGGATAGAGTAATGGCCAAAAAGGACAACCCGAATCTCAATCGGGTCTCGTAAGTTTTTTACCCTTCGTATTTTCGACACGTGGATTTTTACGGTAAAACAGGATTACCGTGGCTGGCCTTTGATTTACCATCGCTGGAGAGTGGTGCACCATGGTACTGTTCCTTTTCAAATCCATGCATGCATTTCTAAAAGTCGTACGACACTGTTTCTCCATTTCGGAAGAATGTTGCACCTTGCACAGTGGATGTTGCACCCTGTAGATATCGATTATTCGGACGGCCATAACTTCTGGCTCGTTTAGAGTTACGGGAGCCATAACCTGTCAAAACGAAGGCCTCGATGAGTTCTACGGCTTTGACAGCTTTCAGCCGTCAATGGATAGATTAATGCCCAAAAAGGACAACCTGAATCTCAATCGGGTCTCGTAAGTTTTTTACCCTTCGTTTTTTCGACACGTGGATTTTTACGGCAAAACGGGATTACCTTGGCCCGTCTTCGACTTCGCATCGCTGGGGAGTGGTGCACCATGGTACTGTTCCATTTCAAATCCATGCACACATTTCTAAAAGTTGTACGGCGCCGTTTCACCATTTCGGACGGATGTTGCACCTTACACCGTTGATGTTGCACCCTGTAGATATCGATTATTCAAACGGCCATAACTTCTGGCTCGTTTAGAGTTACGGGAGCCATAACCTGTCAAAACGAAGGCCTCGATGAGTTCTACGGTATTGACAGCTTTCAGCCGTCAACGGATAGATTAATGCCCAAAAAGGACAACCCGAATCTCAATCGGGTCTCGTATTTTTTTTTACCCTTCGTTTTTTCGACACGTGGATTTTTACGGTAAACCAGGATTAGCGTGGCCCATCTTCGACTTCCCATCGCTGGAGAGTGGTGCACCGTCGTACTGTTCCGTTTCAAACCCATGCACGCATTTCTGAAAGTCGTATGGCACTGTTTCGCCATTTCGGATGGATGTTGCGCCTTGCACCGTGGATGTTGCACCCTGTAGATATCGATTATTCGGACGGCCATAACTTCTGGCTCGTTTAGAGTTACGGGAGCCATAACCTGTCAGAATGAAGGCCTCGATGATTTCTACGGCTTTGACAGCTTTCAGCCGTCAACGGATAGATTAATGCTCAAAAAGGACAACCCGAATCTCAATCGGGTCTTGTATGTTTTTTGCCCTTCGTTTTTTCGACACGTGGATTTTTACGGTAAACCAGGATTACCGTGGCCCATCTTCGACTTTCCATCGCTGGAGAGTGGTCCACCATGGTACTGTTCCGTTGCAAACCCATGCACGCATTTCTAAAAGTCGTACGGCACTGTTTCGCCATTTCGGACGGATGTTGCACCTTGCACTGTGGATGTTGCACCCTGTAGATATCGATTATCCGGACGGCCATAACTTCTGGCTCGTTTAGATTTACGGGAGCCATAACCTATCAAAACGAAGGCCTCGATGAGTTCTACGGCTTTGGCATCTTTCAACCGTCAATGGATAGATTAATGCCCAAAAAGGACAACCCTAATCTCAATCGGGTCTCGTAACTTTTTTACCCTTCGTTTTTTCGACACGTGGATTTTTACGGCAAAACGGGGTTACCGTGGCCCGTCTTCGACTTCGCATCGCTGAAGAGTGGTGCACCATGGTACTGTTCCATTTCAAATCCATGCACGCATTTCTAAAAGTCGTACGGCACTGTTTCGCCATTTCGTACGGATGTTGCACCTTGCACCGTGGATGTTGCGCCCTGTAGATATCGATTATTCGGACGACCATAACTTCTGGCTCGTTTAGAGTTACGGGATCCACAACCTGTCAAAATGAAGGCCTCGATGAGTTCTACGGCTTTGATAGCTTTCAGCCGTCAACGGATAGATTAATGCCCAAAAAGGACAACCCGAATCTCAATCGGGTCTTGTATGTTTTTTGCCCTTCGTTTTTTCGACACGTGGATTTTTACGGTAAACCAGGATTACCGTGGCCCATCTTCGACTTTCCATCGCTGGAGAGTGGTCCACCATGGTACTGTTCCGTTGCAAACCCATGCACGCATTTCTAAAAGTCGTACGGCACTGTTTCGCCATTTCGGACGGATGTTGCACCTTGCACTGTGGATGTTGCACCCTGTAGATATCGATTATCCGGACGGCCATAACTTCTGGCTCGTTTAGATTTACGGGAGCCATAACCTATCAAAACGAAGGCCTCGATGAGTTCTACGGCTTTGGCATCTTTCAACCGTCAATGGATAGATTAATGCCCAAAAAGGACAACCCTAATCTCAATCGGGTCTCGTAACTTTTTTACCCTTCGTTTTTTCGACACGTGGATTTTTACGGCAAAACGGGGTTACCGTGGCCCGTCTTCGACTTCGCATCGCTGAAGAGTGGTGCACCATGGTACTGTTCCATTTCAAATCCATGCACGCATTTCTAAAAGTCGTACGGCACTGTTTCGCCATTTCGTACGGATGTTGCACCTTACACCGTGGGTGTTGCACCCTGTAGGTATCGATTATTCAAACGGCCATAACTTCTAACTTGTTTAGAGTTACGGGAGCCATAACCTGTCAAAACGAAGGCCTCGATGAGTTCTACGGCTTTGACAGCGTTCAGCCGTCAACGAACAGATTAATGCCCAAAAAGGACAACCCGAATCTCAGACGGGTCTCTTAAGTTTTTTACCCTTTGATTTTTCGACACGTGGATTTTTACGGCAAAACAGGATTACGGTGGCTGGCCTTCGATTTCCCAGCGCTGGACAGTGGTGCACCATGGTATTGTTCCGTTTCAAATCCATGCATGCATTTCTAAAAGTCGTACGGCACTGTTTTGCCATTTCGGACGGATGTTGCACCGTGCACCGTGGATGTTGCACCGTGCACCGTGCACCGTTGATGTTGCACCCTGTAGATATCGATTATTCGGACGACCATAACTTCTGGCTCGTTTAGAGTTACGGGAGCCATAACCTGTCAAAACGAAGGCCTCGATGAGTTCTACGGCTTTGACAGCTTACAGCCGTCAATGGATGGATTAATGCCCAAAAAGGACAACCCTAATCTCAATCGGGTCTCGTAAGTTTTTTACCCTTCGTTTTTTTGACACGTGGATTTTTATGGTAAAACGGGATTACCGTGGCCCGTCTTCGACTTCGCATCGCTGGAGAGTGGTGCACCATGGTATTGTTCCATTTCAAATCCGTGCACGCATTTCTAAAGGTCGTACGGCACTGTTTCACCATTTCGGACGGATGTTGCACCTTACACCGTGGATGTTGCACCCTGTAGATATCGATTATTCAAACGGCCATAACTTCTGGCTCGTTTAGAGTTACGAGAGCCATAACCTGTCAAAACGAAGGCCTCGATGAGTTCTATGGCTTCGATGGCTTTCAGCCGTCAACGGATAGATTAATGATCAAAAAGGACAACCCGAATCTCAATCGGGTCTCGTATTTTTTTACCCTTCGTTTTTTCGACACGTGGATTTTTACGGTAAACCAGGATTACCGTGGCCCATCTTCGACTTCCCATAGCTGGAGAGTGGTGCACCGTCGTACTGTTCCGTTTCAAACCCATGCACGCATTTCTAAAAGTCGTACGGCACTGTTTCGCCATTTCGGACGGATGTTACACCTTGCACCGTGGATGTTGCACCCTGTAGATATCGATTATTCGGACGACCATAACTTCTGGCTCGTTTAGAGTTACGGGAGCCACAACCTGTCAAAATGAAGGCCTCGATGAGTTCTACCGCTTTGATAGCTTTCAGCCGTCAACGGATAGATTAATGCCCAAAAAGGACAACCCGAATCCCAATCGGGTCTCGTATGTTTTTTGCCCTTCGTTTTTTCGACACGTGGATTTTTACGGTAAACCAGGATTACCGTGGCCCATCTTCGACTTTCCATCGCTGGAGAGTGGTGCACCATGGTACTATTCCGTTGCAAACCCATGCACGCATTTCTAAAAGTCGTACGGCACTGTTTCGCCATTTCGGACGGATGTTGCACCTTGCACTGTGGATGTTGCACCCTGTAGATATCGATTATCCGGACGGCCATAACTTCTGGCTCGTTTAGATTTACGGGAGCCATAACCTATCAAAACGAAGGCCTCGATGAGTTCTACGGCTTTGGCATCTTTCAACCGTCAATGGATAGATTAATGCCCAAAAAGGACAACCCTAATCTCAATCGGGTCTCGTAACTTTTTTACCCTTCGTTTTTTCGACACGTGGATTTTTACGGCAAAACGGGGTTACCGTGGCCCGTCTTCGACTTCGCATCGCTGAAGAGTGGTGCACCATGGTACTGTTCCATTTCAAATCCATGCACGCATTTCTAAAAGTCGTACGGCACTGTTTCGCCATTTCGTACGGATGTTGCACCTTACACCGTGGATGTTGCACCCTGTAGGTATCGATTATTCAAACGGCCATAACTTCTAACTTGTTTAGAGTTACGGGAGCCATAACCTGTCAAAACGAAGGCCTCGATGAGTTCTACGGCTTTGACAGCGTTCAGCCGTCAACGAACAGATTAATGCCCAAAAAGGACAACCCGAATCTCAGACGGGTCTCTTAAGTTTTTTACCCTTTGATTTTTCGACACGTGGATTTTTACGGCAAAACAGGATTACGGTGGCTGGCCTTCGATTTCCCAGCGCTGGACAGTGGTGCACCATGGTATTGTTCCGTTTCAAATCCATGCATGCATTTCTAAAAGTCGTACGGCACTGTTTTGCCATTTCGGACGGATGTTGCACCGTGCACCGTGGATGTTGCACCGTGCACCGTGCACCGTTGATGTTGCACCCTGTAGATATCGATTATTCGGACGACCATAACTTCTGGCTCGTTTAGAGTTACGGGAGCCATAACCTGTCAAAACGAAGGCCTCGATGAGTTCTACGGCTTTGACAGCTTACAGCCGTCAATGGATGGATTAATGCCCAAAAAGGACAACCCTAATCTCAATCGGGTCTCGTAAGTTTTTTACCCTTCGTTTTTTCGACATGTGGATTTTTATGGTAAAACGGGATTACCGTGGCCCGTCTTCGACTTCGCATCGCTGGAGAGTGGTGCACCATGGTATTGTTCCATTTCAAATCCGTGCACGCATTTCTAAAGGTCGTACGGCACTGTTTCACCATTTCGGACGGATGTTGCACCTTACACCGTGGATGTTGCACCCTGTAGATATCGATTATTCAAACGGCCATAACTTCTGGCTCGTTTAGAGTTACGAGAGCCATAACCTGTCAAAACGAAGGTCTCGATGAGTTCTATGGCTTTGATGGCTTTCAGCCGTCAACGGATAGATTAATGATCAAAAAGGACAACCCGAATCTCAATCGGGTCTCGTATTTTTTTTACCCTTCGTTTTTTCGACACGTGGATTTTTACGGTAAACCAGGATTACCGTGGCCCATCTTCGACTTCCCATAGCTGGAGAGTGGTGCACCATCGTACTGTTCCGTTTCAAACCCATGCACGCATTTCTAAAAGTCGTACGGCACTGTTTCGCCATTTCGGACGGATGTTGCACCTTGCACCGTGGATGTTGCGCCCTGTAGATATCGATTATTCGGACGACCATAACTTCTGGCTCGTTTAGAGTTACGGGATCCACAACCTGTCAAAATGAAGGCCTCGATGAGTTCTACCGCTTTGATAGCTTTCAGCCGTCAACGGATAGATTAATGCCCAAAAAGGACAACCCGAATCTCAATCGGGTCTCGTATGTTTTTTGCCCTTCGTTTTTTCGACACGTGGATTTTTACGGTAAACCAGGATTACCGTGGCCCATCTTCGACTTCCCATCGCTGGATAGTGGTGCACAATGGTACTGTTCCGTTTCAAATCCATGTACGCATTTCTAAAAGTCGTACGGCACTGTTTCGCCATTTCGGACGGATGTTGCACCTTGCACCGTGGATGTTGCACCCTGTAGATATCGATTATTCGGACGGCCATAACTTCTGGCTCGTTTAGAGTTACGGGAGCCAAAAGCTGTCAAAACGAAGGCCTCGATGTGTTCTACGGCTTTGACAGCTTTCAGCCGTCAACGGATAGATTAATGCCCAAAAAGGACAACCCGAATCTCAATCGGGTCTCGTAAGTTTTTTACCCTTCGTTTTTTCGACACGTGGATTTTTACGGTAAATTGGGATTACCGTGGCCCATCTTCGACTTCGCATCGCTGAAGAGCGGTGCACCATGGTACTGTTCCACTTCAAACCCATGCACGCATTTCTAAAAGTCGTACGGCACTGTTTCGCCATTTCGGACGGATGTTGCACCTTGCACCGTGGATATTGCACCCTGTAGATATCTTTTATTCGGACGGCCATAACTTCAGGCTCGTTTAGAGTTACCGGAGCCATAAGCTGTCAAAATGAAGGCCTCGATGAGTTCTACGGCTTCGACAGCTTTCAGCCGTCAACGGATAGAGTAATGCCCAAAAAGGACAACCCGAATCTCAATCGGGTCTCGTAAGTTTTTTACCCTTCGTATTTTTGACACGTGGATTTTTACGGTAAAACAGGATTACCGTGGCTGGCTTTCGATTTACCATCGCTGGAGAGTGGTGCACCATGGTACTACTCCTTTTCAAATCCATGCATGCATTTCTAAAAGTCGTACGACACTGTTTGTCCATTTCGGAAGGATGTTGCACCTTGCACAGTGGATGTTGCACCCTGTAGATATCGATTATTCGGACGGCCATAACTTCTGGCTCGTTTAGAGTTACGGGAGCCATAACCTGTCAAAACGAAGGCCTCGATGAGTTCTACAGCTTTGACAGCTTTTAGCCGTCAATGGATTGATTAATGCCCAAAAAGGACAACCTGAATCTCAATCGGGTCTCGTAAGTTTTTTACCCTTCGTTTTTTCGACACGTGGATTTTTACGGCAAAACGGGATTACCTTGGCCCGTCTTCGACTTCGCATCGCTGGGGAGTGGTGCACCATGGTACTGTTCCATTTCAAATCCATGCACACATTTCTAAAAGTTGTACGGCGCCGTTTCACCATTTCGGACGGATGTTGCACCTTACACCGTTGATGTTGCACCCTGTAGATATCGATTATTCAAACGGCCATAACTTCTGGCTCGTTTAGAGTTACGGGAGCCATAACCTGTCAAAACGAAGGCCTCGATGAGTTCTACGGTTTTGACAGCTTTCAGCCGTCAACGGATAGATTAATGCCCAAAAAGGACAACCCGAATCTCAATCGGGTCTCGTATTTTTTTTTACCCTTCGTTTTTTCGACACGTGGATTTTTACGGTAAACCAGGATTATCGTGGCCCATCTTCGACTTCCCATCGCTGGAGAGTGGTGCACCGTCGTACTGTTCCGTTTCAAACCCATGCACGCATTTCTAAAAGTCGTACGGCACTGTTTCGCCATTTCGGATGGATGTTGCGCCTTGCACCGTGGATGTTGCACCCTGTAGATATCGATTATTCGGACGGCCATAACTTCTGGCTCGTTTAGAGTTACGGGAGCCATAACCTGTCAAAATGAAGGCCTCGATGAGTTCTACGGCTTTGATAGCTTTCAGCCGTCAACGGATAGATTAATGCCCAAAAAGGACAACCCGAATCTCAATCGGGTCTCGTATGTTTTTTGCCCTTCGTTTTTTCGACACGTGGATTTTTACGGTAAACCAGGATTACCGTGGCCCATCTTCGACTTTCCATCGCTGGAGAGTGGTGCACCATGGTACTGTTCCGTTGCAAACCCATGCACGCATTTCTAAAAGTCGTACGGCACTGTTTCGCCATTTCGGACGGATGTTGCACCTTGCACTGTGGATGTTGCACCCTGTAGATATCGATTATCCGGACGGCCATAACTTCTGGCTCGTTTAGATTTACGGGAGCCATAACCTGTCAAAACGAAGGCCTCGATGAGTTCTACGGCTTTGGCATCTTTCAACCGTCAATGGATAGATTAATGCCCAAAAAGGACAACCCTAATCTCAATCGGGTCTCGTAACTTTTTTACCCTTCGTTTTTTCGACACATGGATTTTTACGGCAAAACGGGGTTACCGTGGCCCGTCTTCGACTTCGCATCGCTGAAGAGTGGTGCACCATGGTACTGTTCCATTTCAAATCCATGCACGCATTTCTAAAAGTCGTACGGCACTGTTTCGCCATTTCGTACGGATGTTGCACCTTACACCGTGGATGTTGCACCCTGTAGGTATCGATTATTCAAACGGCCATAACTTCTAACTCGTTTAGAGTTACGGGAGCCATAACCTGTCAAAACGAAGGCCTCGATAAGTTCTACGGCTTTGACAGCGTTCAGCCGTCAACGAACAGATTAATTCCCAAAAAGGACAACCCGAATCTCAGTCGGGTCTCTTAAGTTTTTTACCCTTTGATTTTTCGACACGTGGATTTTTACGGCAAAACAGGATTACGGTGGCTGGCCTTCGATTTCCCAGCGCTGGACAGTGGTGCACCATGGTATTGTTCCGTTTCAAATCCATGCATGCATTTCTAAAAGTCGTACGGCACTGTTTTGCCATTTCGGACGGATGTTGCACCGTGCACCGTGGATGTTGCACCGTGCACCGTGCACCGTTGATGTTGCACCCTGTAGATATCGATTATTCGGACGACCATAACTTCTGGCTCGTTTAGAGTTACGGGAGCCATAACCTGTCAAAACGAAGGCCTCGATGAGTTCTACGGCTTTGACAGCTTACAGCCGTCAATGGATGGATTAATGCCCAAAAAGGACAACCCTAATCTCAATCGGGTCTCATAAGTTTTTTACCCTTCGTTTTTTCGACATGTGGATTTTTATGGTAAAACGGGATTACCGTGGCCCGTCTTCGACTTCGCATCGCTGGAGAGTGGTGCACCATGGTATTGTTCCATTTCAAATCCGTGCACGCATTTCTAAAGGTCGTACGGCACTGTTTCACCATTTCGGACGGATGTTGCACCTTACACCGTGGATGTTGCACCCTGTAGATATCGATTATTCAAACGGCCATAACTTCTGGCTCGTTTAGAGTTACGAGAGCCATAACCTGTCAAAACGAAGGTCTCGATGAGTTTTATGGCTTTGATGGCTTTCAGCCGTCAACGGATAGATTAATGATCAAAAAGGACAACCCGAATCTCAATCGGGTCTCGTATTTTTTTTACCCTTCGTTTTTTCGACACGTGGATTTTTACGGTAAACCAGGATTACCGTGGCCCATCTTCGACTTCCCATAGCTGGAGAGTGGTGCACCGTCGTACTGTTCCGTTTCAAACCCATGCACGCATTTCTAAAAGCCGTACGGCACTGTTTCGCCATTTCGGACGGATGTTGCACCTTGCAACGTGGATGTTGCATCCTGTAGATATCGATTATTCGGATGACCATAACTTCTGGCTCGTTTAGAGTTACAGGAGCCACAACCTGTCAAAATGAAGGCCTCGATGAGTTCTACCGCTTTGATAGCTTTCAGCCGTCAACGGATAGATTAATGCCCAAAAAGGACAACCCGAATCTCAATCGGGTCTCGTATGTTTTTTGCCCTTCGTTTTTTCGACACGTGGATTTTTACAGTAAACCAGGATTACCGTGGCCCATCTTCGACTTCCCATCGCTGGATAGTGGTGCACAATGGTACTGTTCCGTTTCAAATCCATGTACGCATTTCTAAAAGTCGTACGGCACTGTTTCGCCATTTCGGACGGATGTTGCACCTTGCACCGTGGATGTTGCACCCTGTAGATATCGATTATTCGGACGGCTATAACTTCTGGCTCGTTTAGAGTTACGGGAGCCAAAAGCTGTCAAAACGAAGGCCTCGATGTGTTCTACGGCTTTGACAGCTTTCAGCCGTCAACGGATAGATTAATGCCCAAAAAGGACAACCCGAATCTCAATCGGGTCTCGTAAGTTTTTTACCCTTCGTTTTTTCGACACGTGGATTTTTACGGTAAATTGGGATTACCGTGGCCCGTCTTCGACTTCGCATCACTGAAGAGCGGTGCACCATGGTACTGTTCCACTTCAAACCCATGCACGCATTTCTAAAAGTCGTACGGCACTGTTTCGCCATTTCGGACGGATGTTGCACCTTGCACCGTGGATATTGCACCCTGCAGATATCTTTTATTCGGACGGCCATAACTTCTGGCTCGTTTAGAGTTACCGGAGCCATAAGCTGTCAAAATGAAGGCCTCGATGAGTTCTACGGCTTCGACAGCTTTCAGCCGTCAACGGATAGAGTAATACCCAAAAAGGACAACCCGAATCTCAATCGGGTCTCGTAAGTTTTTTACCCTTCGTATTTTCGACACGTGGATTTTTACGGTAAAACAGGATTACCGTGGCTGGCCTTCGATTTACCATCGCTGGAGAGTGGTGCACCATGGTACTATTCCTTTTCAAATCCATGCATGCATTTCTAAAAGTCGTACGACACTGTTTGTCCATTTCGGAAGGATGTTGCACCTTGCACAGTGGATGTTGCACCCTGTAGATATCGATTATTCGGACGACCATAACTTCTGGCTCGTTTAGAGTTACGGGAGCCATAACCTGTCAAAACGAAGGCCTCGATGAGTTCTACAGCTTTGACAGCTTTTAGCCGTCAATGGATAGATTAATGCCCAAAAAGGACAACCTGAATCTCAATCGGGTCTCGTAAGTTTTTTACCCTTCGTTTTTTCGACACGTGGATTTTTACGGCAAAACGGGATTACCTTGGCCCGTCTTCGACTTCGCATCGCTGGGGAGTGGTGCACCATGGTACTGTTCCATTTCAAATCCATGCACACATTTCTAAAAGTTGTACGGCGCCGTTTCACCATTTCGGATGGATGTTGCACCTTACACCGTGGATGTTAAACCCTGTAGATATCGATTATTCAAACGGCCATAACTTCTGGCTCGTTTAGAGTTACGGGAGCCATAACCTGTCAAAACGAAGGCCTCGATGAGTTCTACGGTTTTGACAGCTTTCAGCCGTCAACGGATAGATTAATGCCCAAAAAGGACAACCCGAATCTCAATCGGGTCTCGTTTTTTTTTTACCCTTCGTTTTTTCGACACGTGGATTTTTACGGTAAACCAGGATTACCGTGGCCCATCATTGACTTTCCATCGCTGGAGAGTGGTGCACCGTCGTACTGTTCCGTTTCAAACCCATGCACGCATTTCTAAAAGCCGTACGACACTGTTTCGCCATTTCGGACGGATGTTGCGCCTTGCACCGTGGATGTTTCACCCTGTAGATATCGATTATCCGGACGGCCATAACTTCTGGCTCGTTTAGATTTACGGGAGCCATAATCTGTCAAAACGAAGGCCACGATGAGTTCTACGGCTTTGGCATCTTTAAACCGTCAATGGATAGATTAATGCCCAAAAAGGACAACCCGAATCTCAATCGGGTCTCGTATGTTTTTTGCCCTTCGTTTTTTCGACACGTGGATTTTTACGGCAAAACGGGGTTACCGTGGCCCGTCTTCGACTTCGCATCGCTGAAGAGTGGTGCACCATGGTACTGTTCCATTTCAAATCCATGCACGCATTTCTAAAAGTCGTACGGCACTGTTTCGCCATTTCGTACGGATGTTGCACCTTACACCGTGGATGTTGCACCCTGTAGGTATCGATTATTCAAACGGCCATAACTTCTAACTTGTTTAGAGTTACGGGAGTCATAACCTGTCAAAACGAAGGCCTCGATGAGTTCTACGGCTTTGACAGCGTTCAGCCGTCAACGAATAGATTAATGCCCAAAAAGGACAACCCGAATCTCAGTCGGGTCTCTTAAGTTTTTTACCCTTTGATTAATGCCCAAACAGGATTACGGTGGCTGGCCTTCGATTTCCCAGCGCTGGACAGTGGTGCACCATGGTACTGTTCCGTTTCAAATCCATGCATGAATTTCTAAAAGTCATACGGCACTGTTTTGCCATTTCGGACGGATGTTGCACCGTGCACCGTGGATGTTGCACCGTGCACCGTTGATGCTGCACCCTGTAGATATCGATTATTCGGACGACCATAACTTCTGGCTTGTTTAGAGTTACGGGAGTCATAACCTGTCAAAACGAAGGCCTCGATGAGTTCTACGGCTTTGACAGCTTACAGTCGTCAATGGATTGATTAATGCCCAAAAAGGACAACCCTAATCTCAATCGGGTCTCGTAAGTTTTTTACCCTTCGTTTTTTCGACATGTGGATTTTTACGGTAAAACGGGATTACCGTGGCCCGTCTTCGACTTCGCATCGCTGGAGAGTGGTGCACCATGGTATTGTTCCATTTCAATTCCGTGCACGCATTTCTAAAGGTCGTACGGCGCTGTTTCACCATTTCGGACGGATGTTGCACCTTACACCGTGGATGTTGCACCCAGTAGATATCGATTATTCAAACGGCCATAACTTCTGGCTCGTTTAGAGTTACGAGAGCCATAACCTGTCAAAACGAAGGTCTCGATGAGTTCTATGGCTTTGATGGCTTTCAGCCGTCAACGAATAGATTAATGATCAAAAAGGACATCCCGAATCTCAATCGGGTCTCGTATTTTTTTTACCCTTCGTTTTTTCGACACGTGGATTTTTACGGTAAACCAGGATTACCGTGGCCCATCTTCGACTTCCCATCGCTGGAGAGTGGTGCACCGTCGTACTGTTCCGTTTCAAACCCATGCACGCATTTCTAAAAGTCGTACGGCACTGTTTCGCCATTTCGGACGGATGTCGCACCTTGCACCGTGGATGTTGCACCCTGTAGATATCGATTATTCGGACGGCCATAACTTCTGGCTCGTTTAGAGTTACGGGAGCCACAACCTATCAAAATGAAGGCCTCGATGAGTTCTACCGCTTTGATAGCTTTCAGCCGTCAACGGATAGATTAATGCCCAAAAAGTACAACCCGAATCTCAATCGGGTCTCGTATGTTTTTTACCCTTCGTTTTTTCGACACGTGGATTTTTACGGTAAAACAGGATTACCATGGCTGGCCTTCGATTTACCATCGCTGGAGAGCGGTGCACCATGGTACTGTTCTGTTTCAAACCCATGCACGCATTTCTAAAAGTCGTACGGCACTGTTTCGCCATTTCGGACGGATGTTGCACCTTGCACCGTGGATGTTGCACCCTGTAGATATCTTTTATTCGGACGGCCATAACTTCAGGCTCGTTTAGAGTTACCGGAGCCATAAGCTGTCAAAATGAAGGCCTCGATGAGTTCTACGGCTTTGACAGCTTTCAGCCGTCAACGGATAGAGTAATGCCCAAAAAGGACAACCCGAATCTCAATCGGGTCTCGTAAGTTTTTTACCCTTCGTTTTTTCGACACGTGGATTTTTACGGTAAAACAGGATTACCGTGGCTGGCCTTCGATTTACCATCGCTGGAGAGTGGTGCACCATGGTACTGTTCCTTTTCAAATCCATGCACGCATTTCTAAAAGTCGTACGACACCGTTTCTCCATTTCGGAAGGATGTTGCACCTTGCACAGTGGATGTTGCACCCTGTAGATATCGATTATTCGGACGGTCATAACTTCTGGCTCGTTTAGAGTTACGGGAGACATAACCAGTCAAAACGAAGGCCTCGATGAGTTCTACGGCTTTGACAGCTTTCAGCCGTCAAAGGATAGATTCATGCCCAAAAAGGACAACCTGAATCTCAATCGGGTCTCGTAAGTTTTTTACCCTTCGTTTTTTCGACACGTGGATTTTTACGGCAAAACGGGATTACCGTGGCCCGTCTTTGACTTCGCATCGCTGGGGAGTGGTGCACCATGCTACTGTTCCATTTCAAATCCATGCACACATTTCTAAAAGTCGTACGGCGCTGTTTCACCATTTCGGACGGATGTTGCACCTTACACCGTGGATGTTGCACCCTGTAGATATCGATTATTCAAACGGTCATAACTTCTGGCTCATTTAGAGTTACGGGAGCCATAACCTGTCAAAACGAAGGCCTCGATGAGTTCTACGGTTTTGACAGCTTTCAGCCGTCAATGGGTAGATTAATGCCCAAAAAGGACAACCCGAATCTCAATCGGGTCTCGTATTTTTTTTACCCTTCGTTTTTTCGACACGTGGATTTTTACGGTAAACCAGGATTATCGTGGCCCATCTTCGACTTCCCATCGCTGGAGGGTGGTGCACTGTCGTACTGTTCCGTTTCAAACCCATGCACGCATTTCTAAAAGTCGTACGGCACTGTTTCGCCATTTCGGACGGATGTTGCGCCTTGCACCGTGGATGTTGCACCCTGTAGATATCGATTATTCGGACGGCCATAACTTCTTGCTCGTTTAGAGTTACGGGAGCCATAACCTGTCAAAATGAAGGCCTCGATGAGTTCTACGGCTTTGATAGCTTTCAGCTGTCAACGGATAGATTAATGCCCAAAAAGGACAACCCGAATCTCAATCGGGTCTCGTATGTTTTTCCCCTTCGCTTTTTCGACACGTGGATTTTTACGGTAAACCAGGATTACCGTGGCCCATCTTCGACTTCCCATCGCTGGATAGTGGTGCACCATGGTACTGTTCCGTTTCAAATTCATGCATGCATTTCTAAAAGTCGTACGGCACTGTTTCGCCATTTCGGACGGATGTTGCACCTTGCACCGTGGATGTTGCACCCTGTAGATATCGATTATTCGGACGGCCATAACTTCGGCTCGTTTAGAGTTACGGGGGCCAAAAGCTGTCAAAACGAAGGCCTCGATGAGTTCTACGGCTTTGACAGCTTTCAGCCGTCAACGGATAGATTAATGCCCAAAAAGGACAATCCGAATCTCAATCGGGTCTCGTAAGTTTTTTACCCTTCGTTTTTTCGACACGTGGATTTTTACGGTAAAACGGGATTACCTTGGCTGGCCTTCGATTTACCATCGCTGGTGAGCGGTGCACCATGGTACTGTTCCGTTTCAAACCCATGCACGCATTTCTAAAAGTCGTACGGCACTGTTTCGCCATTTCGGACGGATGTTGCACCTTGCACCGTGGATGTTGCACCCTGTGGATATCGATTATTCGGACGGCCATAACTTCTGGCTCGTTTAGAGTTACCGGAGCCATAAGCTGTCAAAATGAAGGTCTCGATGAGTTCTACGGCTTTGACAGCTTTCAGCCGTCAACGGATAGAGTAATGCCCAAAAAGGACAACCCGAATCTCAATCGGGGCTCGTAAGTTTTTTACCCTTCGTTTTTTCGACACGTGGATTTTTACGGTAAAACAGGATTACCGTGGCTGGCCTTCGATTTACCATCGCTGGAGAGTGGTGCACCATGGTACTGTTCCTTTTCAAATCCATGCACGCATTTCTAAAAGTCGTACGGCACTGTTTCTCCGTTTCGGAAGGATGTTGCACCTTGCACAGTGGATGTTGCACCCTGTAGATATCGATTATTCGGACGGCCATAACTTCTGGCTCGTTTAGAGTTACGAGAGCCATAACCTATCAAAACGAAGGCCTCGATGAGTTCTACGGCTTTGACAGCTTTCAGCCGTCAACGGATAGATTAATGCCCAAAAAGGACAACCTGAATCTCAATCGGGTCTCGTAAGTTTTTTACCCTTCGTTTTTTCGACACGTGGATTTTTACGGCAAAACGGGATTACCGTGGCCCGTCTTCGACTTCGCATCGCTGGGGAGTGGCGCACCATACTACTGTTCCATTTCAAATCCATGCACACATTTCTAAAAGTCGTGCGGCGTTGTTTCACCATTTCGGACGGATGTTGCACCTTACATCGTGGATGTTGCACCCTGTAGATATCGATTATTCAAACGGCCATAACTTCTAGCACGTTTAGAGTTACGGGAGCCATAACCTGTCAAAACGAAGGCCTCCATGAGTTCTACGGTTTTGACAGCTTTCAGCCGTCAACGGATAGATTAATGCCCAAAAAGGGCAACCCGAATCTCAATCGGGTCTCGTATGTTTTTTACCCTTCGTTTTTTCGACACATGGATTTTTACGGTAAACCAGGATTACCGTGGCACATTTTCGACTTCCCATCGCTCGAGAGTTGTGCACCGTGGTACTGTTCCGTTTCAAACCCATGCACGCATTTCTAAAAGTCGTACGGCACTGTATCGCCATTTCGGACGGATGTTGCACCTTGCACCGTGGATGTTGCACCCTGTAGATATCGATTATTTGGACGGCCATAGCTTCTGGCTTGTTTAGAGTTACGGGAGCCATAACCTATCAAAACGAAGGCCTCGATGAGTTCTACGGCTTTGACAGCTTTTAGCCGTCAACGGATAGATTAGTGCCCAAAAAGGACAACCCGAATCTCAATCGGGTCTCGTAAGTTTTTTATCCCTCGTTTTTTCGACACGTGGATTTTAACGGTAAAACAGGATTACCGTTGCTGGCCATCGATTTACCATCGTTGGAGAGTGGTGCACCATGGTACTGTTCCGTTTCAAACCCATGCACGCATTTCTAAAAGTCGTACGGCACTGTTTCGCCATTACGGACGGATGTTGCGCCTTGCACCGTGGATGTTGTACCCTGTAGATATCGATTATTCGGACGGCCATAACTTCTGGCTCGTTTACAGTTACGGGAGCCATAACCTGTCAAAATGAAGGCCTCGATGAGTTCTACGGCTTTGATAGCTTTCAGCCGCCAACGGATAGATTAATGCCCAAAAAGGACAACCCGAATCTCAATCGGGTCTCGTATGTTTTTTGCCCTTCGTTTTTTCGACACGTGGATTTTTACGGTAAACCAGGATTACTGTGGCCCATCTTCGACTTCCCATCGCTGGATAGTGGTGCACCATGGTACTGTTACATTTCAAATCCATGCACGCATTTCTAAAAGTCGTGCGGCACTCTTTCGCCATTTCGGACGGATGTTGCACCTTGCACCGTGGATGTTGCACCCTGTAGATATCGATTATTCGGACGGCCATAACTTCTGGCTCGTTTAGAGTTACGGGAGCTAAAAGTTGTCAAAACGAAGGCCTCGATGAGTTCTACGGCTTTGACAGCTTTCAGCCGTCAACGGATAGATTAATGCCCAAAAAGGACAACCCGAATCTCAATTGGGTCTCGTATGTTTTTTACCCTTCGTTTTTTCGACACGTGGATTTTTACGGTAAAACAGGATTACCATGGCTGGCCTTCGATTTTCCATCGCTGGAGAGCGGTGCACCATGGTACTGTTCCGTTTCAAACCCATGCACGCATTTCTAAAAGTCGTACGGCACTGTTTCGCCATTTCGGACGGATGTTGCACCTTGCACCGTGGATGTTGCACCCTGTGGATATCGATTATTCGGACGGCCATAACTTCTGGCTCGTTTAGAGTTACCAGAGCCATAAGCTGTCAAAATGAAGGTCTCGATGAGTTCTACGGCTTCGACAGCTTTCAGCCGTCAACGGATAGAGTAATGCCCAAAAAGGATAACCCGAATCTCAATCGGGTCTCGCAAGTTTTTTACCCTTCGTTTCTTCGACACGTGGATTTTTACGGTAAAACAGGATTACCGTGGCTGGCCTTCGATTTACCATCGCTGGAGAGTGGTGCACCATGGTACTGTTCCTTTTCAAACCCATGCACGCATTTCTAAAAGTCATACGGCACTGTCTCTCCATTTCGGAAGGTTGTTGCACATTGCACAGTGGATGTTGCACCCAATAGATATCAATTATTCGGACGGCCATAACTTTGGCCCGTTTAGAGTTACGGGAGCCCTAACCTGTCAAAACGAAGGCCTCGATGAGTTCTACGGCTTTGACAGCTTTCAGCCGTCAACGGATAGATTAATGCCCAAAAAGGACAACCCGAATCTCAATCGGGTCTCGTAAGTATTTTACCCTTCGTTATTTCGACACGTGGATTTTTACGGTAAAACGGGATTACCGTGGCCCGTCTTCAACTTCCCATTGCTGGATAGTGGTGCACGTGTTCCGTTTCAAATCCATGCACCCATTTCAAAAAGTTGTACGGCACTGTTTCGCCATTTCGGACGGATGTTGCACCTTGCACCGTGGATGTTGCACCCTGTAGATATCGATTATTCGGACGGCCATTACTTCTGGCTCGTTTAGAGTTACGGGAGCCATATCCTGTCAAAACGAAGGCCTCGATGAGTTGTATGGCTTTGACAGCTTTCAACCGTCAACGGATAGATTAATGCCCAAAAAGGACAACCCGAATCTCAATCGGGTCTCGTAAGTTTTTTACCCTTCGTTTTTTCGACACGTGGATTTTTACGGTAAAAAAGGATTACCGTGGCTGGCCTTCGATTTACCATCGCTGGAGAGTGGTGCACCATGGTACTATTCCGTTTCAAACCCACTCACGCTTTTCTAAAAGTCGTACGGCACTGTTTCGCCATTTCGGATGGATGTTGCACCTTGCACGTGGATGTGGCACCCTGTAGATATCGATTATTCAGACGACCATAACTTTTGGCTCGTTTAGAGTAACCGGAGCCATAACCTGTCAAAATGAAGGCCTCAATGAGTTCTACGGCTTTGACAGCTTTCAGCCGTCAACGGATAGATTAATGCCCAAAAAGGACAACCCGAATCTCAATCGGGTCTCTTAAGTTTTTTACCCTTCGCTTTTTCGACACGTGGATTTTTACGGCAAAACAGGATTACGGTGGCTGGCCTTCGATTTACCATTGCCGGACGGTGGTGCACCATGGTACTGTTCCGTCTCAAATCCATGCATGCATTTCTAAAAGTCGTACGGCACTGTTTCGCCATTTCGGACAGATGTTGCACCTTGCACCGTGGATGTTGCACCCTATAGATATCGATTATTCGGACGGCCATAACTTCTGGCTCGTTTAGAGTTACGGGAGCCATAAGCTGTCAAAACGAAGGCCTCGATGAGATCTACGGCTTTGACAGCTTTCAGCTGTCAATAGATATATTAGTGCCCAAAAAGGACAACCCGAATCCCAATCTAGTCTCTTAAGTTTTTTACCCTTCGTTTTTTCGACACGTGGATTTTTACGGTAAAACGGGATTACCGTGGCCCACCTTCGACTTCGCATCGCTGGAGAGTGGTGCACCATGGTACTGTTCCATTTCAAATCCATGCATGCATTTCTAAAAGTCGTACGGCACTGTTTCGCCGTTTCGGACGGATGTTGCACCTTGCACCGTGGATGTTGTACCCTGTAGATATCGATTATTCAAACGGCCATAACTTCTGGCTCGTTTAGAGTTACGGGAGACATAAACTGTCAAAACGAAGGCCTCGATGAGTTCTACGGCTTTGGCAGCTTTCAGCCATCAACGGATAGATTAATGCCCAAAAGGACAACCCGAATCTCAATCGGGTCTCGTATGTTTTTTGCCCTTCGTTTTTTCGACACGTGGATTTTTATGGTAAACCAGGATTACCGTGGCCCATCTTCGACTTCCCATAGCTGGAGAGTGGTGCACCATTGTACTGTTCCATTTCAAATCCATGCACGCATTTCTAAAAGTCGTACGGCACTGTTTCGCCATTTCGGACGGATGTTGCACCTTGCACCGTGGATGTTGCACCCTGTAGATATCGATTATTCGGACGGCCATAAGTTCTGGCTCGTTTAGAGTTACGGGAGCCATAACATGTCAAAACGAAGGCCTCGATGAGTTCTACGGCTTTGACAGCTTTCAACCGTCAACGGATAGATTAATGCCCAAAAAGGACAACCCGAATCTCAATCGGGTCTCGTAAGTTTTTTACCCTTCGTTTTTTTCGACACATGGATTTTTATGGTAAAACAGGATTACCGTGGCTGGTCTTCGATTTACCATCGCTGGAGAGTGGTGCACCATGGCACTATTCCGTTTCAAACCAATGCACGCATTTCTAAAAGTCGTACGGCACTGTTTCGCCATTTCGGACGGATGTTGAACCTTGCACCATGGATGTTGCACCCTGTAGATATCGATTATTCGGACGGCCATAACTTCTGGCTCGTTTAGATTTACGGGAGCCATAACCTGTCAAAACGAAGGCCTCGATGAGTTCTACGGCTTTGACAGCTTTCAGCCATCAACGGATAGATTAATGCCCAAAAAAGGACAACCCGAATCTCAATCGGGTCTCGTAAGTTTTTTACCCGTCGTTTTTTCGACACGTGGATTTTTACGGTAAAACAGGATTACGGTGGCTGTCTTCGATTTACCATAGCTGGAGAGTGGTGCTCCATGGCACTGTTCCTTTTCGAATCCATGCACGCATTTCTAAATGTCGTACGACACTGTTTCACCATTTCGGACGGATGTTGCACCTTGCACCATGGACGTTGCACCCTGTAGATATCGATTATACGGACGACCATAACTTCTGGCTCGTTTAGAGTTACGGGAGCCATAACCTGTCAAAACGAAGGCCTCGATGAGTTCTACGGCTTTGACTGCTTTCAGCCGTCAACGGATAGATTAATGCCCAAAAAGGACAACCGAATCTCAATCGGGTCTCGTAAGTTTTTTACCCTTCGTTTTTTCGACACGTGGATTTTTACGGTAAAACTGGATTACCGTGGCCCGTCTTCAACTTCCCATCGCTGGAGAGTGGTGCACCATGGTAGTGTTCCATTTCAAATCCATGCACGCATTTCAAAAAGTTGTACGGCACTGTTTCGCCATTTCGGACGGATGTTGCACCTCGCACCGTGGATGTTGCACCCTGTAGATATCGATTATTCGGACGGCCATAACTTCTGGCTCGTTTAGATTTACGGGAGCCATAACCTGTCAAAACGAAGGCCTCGATGAGTTCTATGGCTTTGACAGCTTTCAACCGTCAACGGATAGATTAATGCCCAAAAAGGACAACCCGAATCTCAATCGGGTCTCGTAAGTTTTTTTACCCTTCGTTTTTTCGACACGTGGATTTTTACGGTAAAAAAGGATTACCGTGGCTGGCCTTCGATTTACCATCGCTGGAGAGTGGTGCACCATGGTACTATTCCATTTCAAACCCACGCACGCTTTTCTAAAAGTCGTACGGCACTGTTTCGCCATTTCGGATGGATGTTGCACCTTGCACCGTGGATGTGACACCCTGTAGATATCGATTATTCAGACGACCATAACTTCTGGCTTGTTTAGAGTAACGGGAGCCATAACCTGTCAAAATGAAGGCCTCGATGAGTTCTACGGCTTTGACAGCTTTCAGCCGTCAACGGATAGATTAATGCCCAAAAAGGACAACCCAAATCTCAATCGGGTCTCTTAAGTTTTTTACCCTTCGCTTTTTCGACACGTGGATTTTTACGGCAAAACAGGATTACGGTGGCTGGCCTTCGATTTACCATCGCTGGACAGTGGTGCACCATGGTACTGTTCCGTCTCAAATCCATGCATGCATTTCTAAAAGTCGTACGACACTGTTTCGCCATTTCGGACTGATGTTGCACCTTGCACCGTGGATGTTGCACCCTGTAGATATTGATTATTCGGACGGCCATAACTTCTGGCTCGTTTAGAGTTACGGGAGCCATAACTTGTCAAAACGAAGGCCTCGATGAGTTCTACGGCTTTGACAGCTTTCAGCTGTCAATGGATATATTAATGCCCAAAAAGGACAACCCGAATCTCAATCTGGTCTCTTAAGTTTTTTACCCTTCGTTTTTTCGACACGTGGATTTTTACGGTAAAACGGGATTACCGTGGCCTGTCTTCGACTTCGTATCGCTGGAGAGTGGTGCACCATGGTACTGTTCCATTTCAAATCCATGCATGCATTTCTAAAAGTCGTACGGCACTGTTTCACCGTTTCGGACGGATGTTGCACCGTGGATGTTATACCCTGTAGATATCGATTATTCAAACGGCCATAACTTCTGGCTCGTTTAGAGTTACGGGAGACATAAACTGTCAAAACAAAGGCCTCGATGAGTTCTACGGCTTTGGCAGCTTTCAGCCGTCAACGGATAGATTAATGCCCAAAAGGACAACCCGAATGTCAATCGGGTCTCGTATGATTTTTGCCCTTCGTTTTTTCGACACGTGGATTTTTATGGTAAACCAGGATTACCGTGGCCCATCTTCGACTTCCCATAGCTGGAGAGTGGTGCACCATGGTACTGTTCCATTTCAAATCCATGCACGCATTTCTAAAAGTCGTACGGCACTGTTTCGCCATTTCGGACGGATGTTGCACCTTGCACCGTGGATGTTGCACCCTGTAGATATCGATTATTCGGACGGCCATAACTTCTGGCTCGTTTAGAGTTACGGGAGCCATAACATGTCAAAACGAAGGCCTCGATGAGTTCTACGGCTTTGACAGCTTTCAACTGTCAACGGATAGGTTAATGCCCAAAAAGGACAATCCGAATCTCAATCGGGTCTCGTAAGTTTTTTACCCTTCGTTTTTTTCGACACGTGGATTTTTATGGTAAAACAGGATTACCGTGGCTGGCCTTCGATTTACCATCGCTGGAGAGTGGTGCACCATGGCACTATTCCGTTTCAAACCAATGCACGCATTTCTAAAAGTCGTCCGGCACAGTTTCGCCATTTCGGACGGATGTTGCACCTTGCACCGTGGATGTTGCACCCTGTAGATATCGATTATTCGGACGGCCATAACTTCTGGCTCGTTTAGATTTACGGGAGCCATAACCTGTCAAAAACGAAGGCCTCGATTAGTTCTACGGCTTTGACAGCTTTCAGCCGTCAACGGATAGATTGATGCCTAAAAAGGACAACCCGAATCTCAATCGGGTCTCGTAAGTTTTTTACCCTTCGTTTTTTTCGACACGTGGATTTTTATGGTAAAACAGGATTACCGTGGCTGGCCTTCGATTTACCATCGCTGGAGAGTGGTGCACCATGGCACTATTCCGTTTCAAACCAATGCACGCATTTCTAAAAGTCGTACGGCACTGTTTCGCCATTTCGGACGGATGTTGAACCTTGCACCATGGATGTTGCACCCTGTAGATATCGATTATTCGGACGGCCAAAACTTCTAGCTCGTTTAGATTTACGGGAGCCATAACCTGTCAAAACGAAGGCCTCGATGAGTTCTACGGCTTTGACAGCTTTCAGCCATCAACGGATAGATTAATGCCCGAAAAAGGACAACCCGAATCTCAATCGGGTCTCGTAAGTTTTTTACCCGTCGTTTTTTCGACACGTGGATTTTTACGGTAAAACAGGATTACGGTGGCTGTCTTCGATTTACCATAGCTGGAGAGTGGTGCACCATGGCACTGTTCCTTTTCAAATCCATGCACGCATTTCTAAATGTCGTATGACACTGTTTCACCATTTCGGACGGATGTTGCACCTTGCACCGTGGATGTTGCACCCTGTAGATATCGATTATACGGACGACCATAACTTCTGGCTCGTTTAGAGTTACGGTAGCCATAACCTGTCAAAACGAAGGCCTCGATGAGTTCTACGGCTTTGACTACTTTCAGCCGTCAACGGATAGATTAATGCCCAAAAAGGACAACCCGAATCTCAATCGGGTCTCGTAAGTTTTTTACCCTTCGTTTTTTCGACACGTGGATTTTTACGGTAAAACGGGATTACCGTGGCCCGTCTTCAACTTCCCATCGCTGGAGAGTGGTGCACCATGGTTGTGTTCCGTTTCAAATCCATGCACGCATTTCAAAAAGTTGTACGGCACTGTTTCGCCATTTCGGGCGGATGTTGCACCTCGCACCGTGGATGTTGCACCTGTAGATATCGATTATTCGGACGGCCATAACTTCTGGCTCGTTTAGATTTACGGGAGCCATAACCTGTCAAAACGAAGGCCTCGATGAGTTCTATGGCTTTGACAGCTTTCAACCGTCAACGGATAGATTAATGCCCAAAAAGGACAACCCGAATCTCAATCGGGTCTCGTAAGTTTTTTACCCTTCGTTTTTTCGACACGTGGATTTTTACGGTAAAAAAGGATTACCGTGGCTGGCCTTCGATTTACCATCACTGGAGAGTGGTGCACCATGGTACTATTCCATTTCAAACCCATGCACGCTTTTCTAAAAGTCGTACGGCACTGTTTCGCCATTTCGGATGGATGTTGCACCTTGCACCGTGGCTGTGGCACCCTGTAGATATCGATTATTCAGACGACCATAACTTCTGGCTCGTTTAGAGTAACGGGAGCCATAACCTGTCAAAATGAAGGCCTCGATGAGTTCTACGGCTTTGACAGCTTTCAACCGTCAACGGATAGATTAATGCCCAAAAAGGACAACCCGAATCTCAATCGGGTCTCTTAAGTTTTTTACCCTTCGCTTTTTCGACACGTGGATTTTTACGGCAAAACAGGATTACGGTGGCTGGCCTTCGATTTACCATCGCTGGACAGTGGTGCACCATGGTACTGTTCCGTCTCAAATCCATGCATGCATTTCTAAAAGTCGTACGGCACTGTTTCGTCATTTCGGACAGATGTTGCACCTTGCACCGTGGATGTTGCACCCTATAGATATTGATTATTCGGACGGCCATAACTTCTGGCTCGTTTAGAGTTACGGGAGCCATAACTTGTCAAAACGAAGGCCTCGATGAGTTCTACGGCTTTGACAGCTTTCAGCTGTCAATGGATATATTAATGCCCAAAAAGGACAACCCGAATCTCAATCTGGTCTCTTAAGTTTTTTACCCTTCGTTTTTTCGACACGTGGATTTTTACGGTAAAACGGGATTACCGTGGCCTGTCTTCGACTTCGTATCGCTGGAGAGTGGTGCACCATGGTACTGTTCCATTTCAAATCCATGCATGCATTTCTAAAAGTCGTACGGCACTGTTTCACCGTTTCGGACGGATGTTGCACCGTGGATGTTATACCCTGTAGATATCGATTATTCAAACGGCCATAACTTCTGGCTCGTTTAGAGTTACGGGAGACATAAACTGTCAAAACAAAGGCCTCGATGAGTTCTACGGCTTTGGAAGCTTTCAGCCGTCAACGGATAGATTAATGCCCAAAAGGACAACCCGAATGTCAATCGGGTCTCGTATGATTTTTGCCCTTCGTTTTTTCGACACGTGGATTTTTATGGTAAACCAGGATTACCGTGGCCCATCTTCGACTTCCCATAGCTGGAGAGTGGTGCACCATGGTACTGTTCCATTTCAAATCCATGCACGCATTTCTAAAAGTCGTACGGCACTGTTTCGCCAATTCGGACGGATGTTGCACCTTGCACCGTGGATGTTGCACCCTGTAGATATCGATTATTCGGACGGCCATAACTTCTGGCTCGTTTAGAGTTACGGGAGCCATAACATGTCAAAACGAAGGCCTCGATGAGTTCTACGGCTTTGACAGCTTTCAACTGTCAACGGATAGGTTAATGCCCAAAAAGGACAATCCGAATCTCAATCGGGTCTCGTAAGTTTTTTACCCTTCGTTTTTTTCGACACGTGGATTTTTATGGTAAAACAGGATTACCGTGGCTGGCCTTCGATTTACCATCGCTGGAGAGTGGTGCACCATGGCACTATTCCGTTTCAAACCAATGCACGCATTTCTAAAAGTCGTCCGGCACAGTTTCGCCATTTCGGACGGATGTTGCACCTTGCACCGTGGATGTTGCACCCTGTAGATATCGATTATTCGGACGGCCATAACTTCTGGCTCGTTTAGATTTACGGGAGCCATAACCTGTCAAAAACGAAGGCCTCGATTAGTTCTACGGCTTTGACAGCTTTCAGCCGTCAACGGATAGATTGATGCCTAAAAAGGACAACCCGAATCTCAATCGGGTCTCGTAAGTTTTTTACCCTTCGTTTTTTTCGACACGTGGATTTTTATGGTAAAACAGGATTACCGTGGCTGGCCTTCGATTTACCATCGCTGGAGAGTGGTGCACCATGGCACTATTCCGTTTCAAACCAATGCACGCATTTCTAAAAGTCGTACGACACTGTTTCGCCATTTCGGACGGATGTTGAACCTTGCACCATGGATGTTGTACCCTGTAGATATCGATTATTCGGACGGCCATAACTTCTAGCTCGTTTAGATTTACGGGAGCCATAACCTGTCAAAACGAAGGCCTCGATGAGTTCTACGGCTTTGACAGCTTTTAGCCATCAACGGATAGATTAATGCCCAAAAAAGGACAACCCGAATCTTAATCGGGTCTCGTAAGTTTTTTACCCGTCGTTTTTTCGACACGTGGATTTTTACGGTAAAACAGGATTACGGTGGCTGTCTTCGATTTACCATAGCTGGAGAGTGGTGCACCATGGCACTGTTCCTTTTCAAATCCATGCACGCATTTCTAAATGTCGTACGACACTGTTTCACCATTTCGGACGGATGTTGCACCTTGCACCGTGGATGTTGCACCCTGTAGATATCGATTATACGGACGACCATAACTTCTGGCTCGTTTAGAGTTACGGTAGCCATAACCTGTCAAAACGAAGGCCTCGATGAGTTCTACGGCTTTGACTACTTTCAGCCGTCAAAGGATAGATTAATGCCCAAAAAGGACAACCCGAATCTCAATCGGGTCTCGTAAGTTTTTTACCCTTCGTTTTTTCGACACGTGGATTTTTACGGTAAAACGGGATTACCGTGGCCCGTCTTCAACTTCCCATCGCTGGAGAGTGGTGCACCATGGTAGTGTTCCGTTTCAAATCCATGCACGCATTTCAAAAAGTTGTACGGCACTGTTTCGCCATTTCGGACGGATGTTGCACCTCGCACCGTGGATGTTGCACCTGTAGATATCGATTATTCGGACGGCCATAACTTCTGGCTCGTTTAGATTTACGGGAGCCATAACCTGTCAAAACGAAGGTCTCGATGAGTTCTATGGCTTTGACAGCTTTCAACCGTCAACGGATAGATTAATGCCCAAAAAGGACAACCCGAATCTCAATCGGGTCTCGTAAGTTTTTTACCCTTGGTTTTTTCGACACGTGGATTTTTACGGTAAAAAAGGATTACCGTGGCTGGCCTTCGATTTACCATCACTGGAGAGTGGTGCACCATGGTACTATTCCATTTCAAACCCACGCACGCTTTTCTAAAAGTCGTACGGCACTGTTTCGCCATTTCGGATGGATGTTGCACCTTGCACCGTGGCTGTGGCACCCTGTAGATATCGATTATTCAGACGACCATAACTTCTGGCTCGTTTAGAGTAACGGGAGCCATAACCTGTCAAAATGAAGGCCTCGATGAGTTCTACGGCTTTGACAGCTTTCAACCGTCAATGGATAGATTAATGCCCAAAAAGGACAACCCGAATCTCAATCGGGTCTCTTAAGTTTTTTACCCTTCGCTTTTTCGACACGTGGATTTTTACGGCAAAACAGGATTACGGTGGCTGGCCTTCGATTTACCATCGCTGGACAGTGGTGCACCATGGTACTGTTCCGTCTTAAATCCATGCATGCATTTCTAAAAGTCGTACGGCACTGTTTCGTCATTTCGGACAGATGTTGCACCTTGCACCGTGGATGTTGCACCCTATAGATATTGATTATTCGGACGGCCATAACTTCTGGCTCGTTTAGAGTTACGGGAGCCATAACTTGTCAAAACGAAGGCCTCGATGAGTTCTACGGCTTTGACAGCTTTCAGCTGTCAATGGATATATTAATGCCCAAAAAGGACAACCCGAATCTCAATCTGGTCTCTTAAGTTTTTTACCCTTCGTTTTTTCGACACGTGGATTTTTACGGTAAAACGGGATTACCGTGGCCCGTCTTCGACTTCGCATCGCTGGAGAGTGGTGCACCATGGTACTGTTCCATTTCAAATCCATGCACGCATTTCTAAAAGTCGTACGGCACTGTTTCACCGTTTCGAACGGATGTTGCACCTTGCACCGTGGATGTTATACCCTGGAGATATCGATTATTCAAACGGCCATAACTTCTGGCTCGTTTAGAGTTACGGGAGACATAAACTGTCAAAACAAAGGCCTCGATGAGTTCTACGGCTTTGACAGCTTTCAGCCGTCAACGGATAGATTAATGCCCAAAAGGACAACCCGAATGTCAATCGGGTCTCGTATGATTTTTGCCCTTCGTTTTTTCGACACGTGGATTTTTATGGTAAACCAGGATTACCGTGGCCCATCTTCGACTTCCCATAGCTGGAGAGTGGTGCACTGTTCCATTTCAAATCCATGCACGCATTTCTAAAAGTCATACGGCACTGTTTCGCCATTTCGGACGGATGTTGCACCTTGCACCGTGGATGTTGCACCCTGTAGATATCGATTATTCGGACGGCCATAACTTCTGGCTCGTTTAGAGTTATGTAACGACCCGTATTTTTACGTGTCGATAAATCGTAGAATTTACAGGTTGTTAGTGTTGTTTGTGTTGTCTCTAGCCTGAGTCATATGGAGAGTAACTCGTGTGTTGGAGTATTGAGTCGTGACCGACTCATAAGTTGGAACGAGTTATGGAGTTAACTCGTGACTGAGTCTAGAGTTGCCGAGTTGAGTCTAGGTCGCATAACCGACCTAAGGAAGTTTAGGTCGTATGGCCGACCTAAGGTAGGGGCCGAGCTATAGGAGTTAACTGGATAGGGATTTGGACCGAGTTAAGAGTTAGAACGGCATAGGGGTTACCGACTTAAGATGAGAGGCGAGATAGGGGTCAAGGGATGAGTCGTGTACGGGTTACGACTCATAGGAGGCCGGCTTAAAAGTTAACTCGTATGGCCGAGTTAGCGTGTTGTTGAGTCGTTGGCTTGAGTCGGCAAAGGGTTGAGTCGGCCGTGTTTGATTGAAGCGTTGAGTCGTAGAGCCGTTGTGTAGCTAGGTTGTTGTCTCGGTTAGGCTTGGAGATGAGTCGTGGGGCGACTCAGGGATTGGGTCGGTAGAGTACGTTATCCCTTGTGTTGTTAGGTCGGTGGGCCGACTTAGTAGATAAGTCGTTGGGGACTTAGGCCTTTGAGTCGTATAGGTCGGCAGAGTGTTGGGTCGTATGGGGTCGCTTAGGTCGTGAGTCGGCAAGGATGAGTCGGCAAGGATGAGTCGGGGACGACCTAATAGCGAGCTCCGAGTTAAGAAGTTGGCCGAGTTAAGGGGGATTCCAGCCTATAAATAGAGGGGTTTGGCTCACTTTTTGGCACCGGATTTCGAAGCGACGAAGTGCTGCCATTTTGGAACTCGACTTCGGTATTTTCTTCACTTCTTTCTCTACTTCTATCAAGTGCTAACATCCATTGAAGATTGAAGATCAAGATCAAAGATCAAGAGCCAAAGTTGAAGATTTTCATCCGAAGAAGCTAGATTTCACCGTTTCAAGTGAAATTTCTCCGGATCAAGCTCAAGTCCTTGCTGTCCAGATCTGAAGTTGATTGATTTTAGGTTGTTTTGGTGATTTGGTGAGTGGTAGTTATCTCTCACGCGGATCCAAAGGAGTATATTGGATTGGTGGCATGTTTGGGTGTTAAAGTTAGAGATTTCATGCATTTTTCTTAGATCTAAGTCTAGATCCATGGTTTTTGAAGATGTTTACTTATGCAAGTTTGTTTAATAAGCATTAGAGACAAAACCCATGTTTTATAATTGATAGATCTATGCTAAAAACCATGATTTCACATATGTTGGACTTTTGCTCGTTTATTTACGAAATTGCCATTATAGTTGATATTGCTTAAATTGCTTAATAGATCTTGTTTGAATGATTGATTATTTGAATGTATGATTGATTTGATTGTTTCCAAGTTAGCTAGTAGTTGATTTGGAACAAGATGATGAAAGAGGATTCAAAAGCTATGGAAGAAGGCTCTTGAATGGTGAAAGCTGCTTAAGGCATATGTAGCGGATGTTGAAGCTCATATGTATAGATTGGATGATGTTGAGATGGGACTTTGCCATGATTTGATGAGGCAAACCATGTTGTTGAGTTGAGACTTTGCTTTGATGCGATGAAGCGAAGTATGATGTGAGTCTTGGCTTAATCCAAGCAGGGATCATTCCAAGCATGTTGATAACTTGAAGAGTAGTTCAAGTTGGTTGATAATGGATTGTTCAAGAGGTAGCTTGAGCTTGTATGAGGATAGTCGTCAAGAAGGATGGCTAGGAGGCTTGGATCTCGTCGTTGTTGAAGGTTCTAGCATGCTCAAAAGCAAGAGTACATGGGGCGCCCATAACGACTACAGGTAGGTAGTCGGGACACCCAAAAGACTACAGGTAGGTAGTTGAGTACTCTGGGCAAAGTAGATAAGTCCTAGGCACAAGGCAGTGTGCGGAGTTATGGTTAGAACCGGGGTTACCATTAGCCCTTGACAGATGGTCATTCAACTAACGGTGAAATCGAGGCAAGGATAACAGTGATAGCCAGAGTCATGGATGTTTGGTTGTATTATCATTCGGCTTCAAGAGCGGTGTTTTCTGGGTGCTTATCTGATCTTGGTTTAGGCCTTGGGGGTTTGTATTTGGAAAACATCGTCCTTGACTCGAGTGGTATTCGCTTTACCTTAATTGTCTATGTTGTTATGCTTGCTTCTCCTTAGTGTATGTCTGGGGCTATCACTGTAGAAAGAGGTGGAGTGGGATGGTTTGGTTCCTATTCCTTTTATCCTTTATGCTCTTTTGGTATGCTTGATAGTTGATTTACTGCTCACTAAGACTTTGTCTGACTCAAGGTTTTATGTCTCCTCTTATTACCTTGGGCTGTTCATCCATGACGGGATGGGCAGACTAGGTAGCAGGTGACAGGTGCTGTGCTAGGAGTTCTACGCTAAAGATGACGAAGACGAGCAGGAGGCTTTGCATATTAGTTTTCTTACTATATGTACTGGGTATCCGCTGCTGTATTTGGTTGAGTGATTTGTAGTGAGGCTTTCATGTATGGATTTGAGTAGATGATTGTATGAAACTACTGTGATGCTTATATGATGATGTTCTGTTCTATGGAGCTTCACTATATTATATTTCTCTATTGTATTTTATCCATGCGCTGTGAGTTATGCGATAGAGATTCTTCTGTTTTGTTTTACCCTGACTATCGTCCATGGCTGCCTGGCACACCTTTTACCGCATTATTTCCTTGATTTGGTGCGGGAGTCATGGGCGGTCGTCACATTTGGTATCAGAGCTTTGGTTAATCGATTTTAGCCAACGCTCGCTGATGTAACTACGTAAGAGAGACGTAATTGTATTTTGATGGATGATTACTATATATAATATAGTAGTTTAGAAGGGTTTGAACTCCTTATGCAGTTGTTTCTTAAGGTGTTCTAATCATTCTTATTTACAGATATTAAGGATGAGTCGAAGTGAGAGACAAGCTGCGAGGGGTAGCCGTGATGCTAGGGAAGCTGTTGATTATGCTCCTATGTTTGAGGCCATGATGACTTCAATCATGAGGAGAATACCAGCTTCAGGATCATCTGTGGATGTGGGAGTTCAAGTCCAAGCTCCGAGACCGGTGGATTTTGCCAAGCTTTGCAAGGATTATACTGCTCTTGGAGGGAAAGTTTTCTTGGGGACGGAGTCGACTATTGAGGTGCAGAGATGGATTGATGCTTGCAAAAGAATCTTTGGTGACTTAGGGATTGAGGATGCAACTAAGAGGAAGCTTGCATCGAGACAGCTTCAGGGAAGAGCTGCTGATTGGTGGAATTCTATCACCATCGATACTCCAGAAGAAGAGATTACTTGGGAGCAATTCCAAGTTAGATTTGAAGCTAAGTTCATCTCTACTTCCCAGAAATCTGTCTTGTTTAAGAGGTTTGTGGAGCTCAAGCAAGGGGGAAGGCCTGTTCTTGAGTACATTTCTGAGTTTGAAGCTTTGTCTAAGTATGCCAGATCGTATATTGATTCTCCCTACCAGAAGAATGAAAAGTTTGTGACTGGTCTGGATGCTTATCTTGGGAGGCAGTTAGTGGATCATCTGGACGATCCATTTGAGAAGCTTGTGGAAAAAGCTCTTAGGCATGAGAGTTTGTTTCCTAGGGAAAGTTCTGTCGTTTCTGTAACCAGGGAAGGATCTAAACCACAGCAGAGTGGCAATAAGAAGAGGAAACAACAGCAACAGAGGGGTAGGGATGGCCAGAAGAAGCCGAAGAGTGAAGTGACTTGCTATAACTGCCAGCAGAAGGGCCATCTTTACAAAGATTGTAAGAATCCCAAAGTGCCGGGAAAGTGTTACAACTGTGATAAGCTGGGACATATCAAGAAGGATTGTCCAGAACCGAGGAAAGATAGGCAGGTTGTGCAAGCCTATGCTTTGGGGGCTGTTCCATCGTCTTCGAAAGCTCCTACTGCTGAAGAGAAGGGGAAGAGTGTGGTTGTTCAAGGTACTCTTTCTATTTGTGGTGTTCCAGTTAGAGTGTTGTTTGATACTGGAGCGTCGCATTCTTTTGTTTGTGATGATTTGGTAAGCCGGTTAGGTATGAAACCGGATATTGTTGATAGGCCATTGGTTGTGACTAATCCGGTAGGGGGTTCGTCATGTTTGTGTATGTTATGTCGTGGTCTAGTTGTGTCGAGTCATGATTGCTCGTTTGTTTGTGATTGCTTTGTTCTGAACTTTGCGGGGTTCGGAATTATTTTGGGTATGGACTGGCTTAGGAAGTATGCGGCTAGGATTGATTGTGAGAGGCTTGAGGTGACAGTCGGGAATGTGGAAGGGCGAAAGGTTGTGATACGATGTAAGCATGAAGAAGGCGTCTTCATGAGCTTCATGTATTCGCTAGTTGTTCCACGGGATGGACTGTCATCGGTGCCTATTGTGAATGAGTTTGAGAATGTCTTTGAGGAAGTCAAAGGGTTGCCGCCGCATAGGGAGATCGAGTTTCGTATCGATCTAGTTGAGGGAGCCAGACCTGTTGTGATGCCTCTTAGGCGGATGGCACCGAGGGAGCAGCAAGAGCTGAAGGTGCAAGTTGATGACCTTTTGCGGAAAGGATTCATTCGGAGAAGTGTGTCCGAATGGGGTGCGCCCGTTGTGTTCGCAACCAAAACGGATGGATCGTTGAGGTTGTGTGTTGATTATCGTGAGCTGAATAAGGTGACTAGGAAGAACAAGTATCCATTGCCGAGAATAGATGACTTGTTTGATCAGCTTCACGAGGCTAAGGTGTTTTCTCAGATGGATTTGGCAACGGGATTTCACCAGTTGAGAGTGGCGAAGGATAGTGTGCCGAAGACTGCTTTCAGGACACCATCCGGGTTTTATGAGTGGCTGGTAATGCCGTTTGGGTTGACTAACGCGCCAGCATATTTTGTGGATCTTATGAATAGAGTGTTCAGAGATCAGTTGAATAAGTTCGTGCTTGTGTTCGTGGATGATATTTTGGTTTATTCCAGAACTGAGGAAGAGCACAAGACGCACTTGAGGATTGTTTTAGGAATCTTACGGAAACATCAGCTGAAGGCTAAGTTTTCGAAGTGTCACTTCTGGAAGAATGAAGTGAGGTTCTTAGGTCATGTTATTTCTGGAAATGGAATAGCGGTTGATCCCGCTAAGGTGGCAGCGATCCAGGATTGGGTTAGGCCTAAGAATGCATCTGATGTGAGAAGTTTTCTTGGATTAGCAGGATATTATCGTCGGTTTATCAAAGACTTTTCCAAGATAGCTGCACCGTTGACAGGATTGACGAAGAAGAACCAAGTGTTCAGATGGGATGATAAGTGTGAGCAAGCTTTCGTAATCCTGAAAGAGCGACTGACGAGCGCTCCTGTTTTGACTATTCCAAGTGGGAATGATGAGATGGTGGTTTACACCGATGCATGTGGCACTGGACTAGGAGCGGTGCTAATGCAGAAGCATAAAGTTGTTGCGTATGCTAGTCGACAACTAAAGCCGCATGAAAGGAATTATCCGACTCATGATTTGGAGTTAGCGGCGATTGTGTTTGCTTTGAAGATGTGGAGACACTATCTATTGGGAGTTAGATTCGAGCTGTTTACAGATCATAAGTCGTTGAAGTATCTGTTTTCCCAAAAGGATTTGAATCTTCGACAGCAAAGGTGGCTAGAGTTCTTAGCATCGTATGATTTTGGTATAGCCTATACTCCAGGGAAAGGTAACGCAGTGGCTGATGCGTTAAGTCGAAGACATGCAGGATTGGGAGCCATGTTTTCGGAATGGAAGAGTCTTGAGTATTTGGCTGGATTTGATTTCAGGCCTAGATGTGAATTGGAACCTGAGATGTTGGCAAACTTATCGATAAGGCCTACTCTTGTGGAAAGAATTGGCGAGAGGCAAAGGAGAGATGATAAGCTTATCAAGATTATCCGTGATTTGGAATCCGGATTGGATCCAGAAAAGGATAAAGGATTTGAAGTCGATCGAGAGGGTTGGCTTCGAAAGCAAGGGCGACTAGTTGTTCCCGATGTAGATGGATTGAGAGATGAAGTTCTGAGGGAGAGTCATCACTCGAAGTTGACAATTCATCCAGGTGGAAATAAGATGTATCGGGATATGAAGAGAACCTACTACTGGGAAGGTATGAAGAAGGATGTTGGAAATTTTATTTCCAAGTGTATGAATTGCCAGTTGGTGAAAGCTGAGCAGAAGAAGCCCAGTGGATTGCTTCAGCCATTAGAGGTTCCTACATGGAAGTGGGAGCAAGTGTCGATGGACTTTATCGATGGTCTACCTAGGACAAGAGCAGGGAATGAAGGGATTTGGGTCATAGTAGATCGTTTGACCAAGAGTGCAAGGTTCATTCCTGTTCGATCGACTAGGACTGCATCGAAGTTGGCTGAATTATATGTGAAGTGGATAGTTCGTTTCCATGGTGTTCCGAAGAGTATAGTGAGCGATCGAGATCCATTGTTCACTAGTAGATTTTGGAAGAGCTTCCAGGAAGTTTTGGGAACTGAGTTGTGTTTGAGTACAGCTTATCACCCTCAAACAGATGGTCAGACTGAGAGAGTCAACCGAGTTTTGGAAGATCTTCTTAGAGCATGTGTTTTGGACTTCGGAGGATCATGGGAAGATCACCTTCATTTGGTGGAGTTTGCTTATAATAACAGTTATCAGTCGAGTATCGGTATGGCACCATATGAGGCATTATATGGAAGACCGTGTAACTCTCCGACATGTTGGTTGGAAACTGGAGAAAAGCTGATACTTGGGCCAGAGATGATTCGACAGACTTCAGATTGTATAGAGATCATTCGGCAACGAATGAAGGCAGCCCAAGATCGTCAGAAAAGTTATGCCGATAATCGTCGTAAGGATTTGGAATTCGACGTAGGTGATATGGTTTTTGTGAAGATTTCTCCTCTGAAGAGTGTCATTAGATTCGGGAAGAAAGGAAAGTTAACTCCGAGATTTGTTGGACCATTCCCGATTATCGAGCGTATTGGAAAGCTCGCTTATAGATTGGAGTTACCG
Organism: Allium cepa; assembly: GCA_030765085.1. NCBI lineage: Eukaryota > Viridiplantae > Streptophyta > Magnoliopsida > Asparagales > Amaryllidaceae > Allium > Allium cepa. Next base: position 911,639,961 of record CM060938.1, read on the forward strand.
GAAAAGATGGCGGGTGTGCACAGTGTTTTTCATGTATCTTATCTACGGAAGTATATGCACGACCCAACTACGGTGGTTTCTGCTGATAGCTGTGAAGACTTGGAGGTTGATCCAGTTGTTTCGAGACCTCGTAAGCCGCTTCGTATTGTTGAAACCGATACGAAACAGCTTAGGAGGAAGACGATTACGTTGCTCAAGGTACAATGGAGTGATGATGTTAACGACTGTACGTGGGAGGAGGAAGAGAGGATGAAGGCAGCTCATCCCGAACTCTTCGAGGTATGGCCCTAAAGTGTCGTGACATCTCATGAATTTGTAGCTTGTTCTAAGTCTTAGAATTCTGCATGCTAGGTTAGAATTGGTTGCATGGATTGTTGATTGCCATGGATGATAGGCATGCGGAATAATTTTGATTGCTGTTGTTTGCTTGGAATTTCGGGGGCGAAATTCCTAAGGGGGAGAGAATGTAACGACCCGTATTTTTACGTGTCGATAAATCGTAGAATTTACAGGTTGTTAGTGTTGTTTGTGTTGTCTCTAGCCTGAGTCATATGGAGAGTAACTCGTGTGTTGGAGTATTGAGTCGTGACCGACTCATAAGTTGGAACGAGTTATGGAGTTAACTCGTGACTGAGTCTAGAGTTGCCGAGTTGAGTCTAGGTCGCATAACCGACCTAAGGAAGTTTAGGTCGTATGGCCGACCTAAGGTAGGGGCCGAGCTATAGGAGTTAACTGGATAGGGATTTGGACCGAGTTAAGAGTTAGAACGGCATAGGGGTTACCGACTTAAGATGAGAGGCGAGATAGGGGTCAAGGGATGAGTCGTGTACGGGTTACGACTCATAGGAGGCCGGCTTAAAAGTTAACTCGTATGGCCGAGTTAGCGTGTTGTTGAGTCGTTGGCTTGAGTCGGCAAAGGGTTGAGTCGGCCGTGTTTGATTGAAGCGTTGAGTCGTAGAGCCGTTGTGTAGCTAGGTTGTTGTCTCGGTTAGGCTTGGAGATGAGTCGTGGGGCGACTCAGGGATTGGGTCGGTAGAGTACGTTATCCCTTGTGTTGTTAGGTCGGTGGGCCGACTTAGTAGATAAGTCGTTGGGGACTTAGGCCTTTGAGTCGTATAGGTCGGCAGAGTGTTGGGTCGTATGGGGTCGCTTAGGTCGTGAGTCGGCAAGGATGAGTCGGCAAGGATGAGTCGGGGACGACCTAATAGCGAGCTCCGAGTTAAGAAGTTGGCCGAGTTAAGGGGGATTCCAGCCTATAAATAGAGGGGTTTGGCTCACTTTTTGGCACCGGATTTCGAAGCGACGAAGTGCTGCCATTTTGGAACTCGACTTCGGTATTTTCTTCACTTCTTTCTCTACTTCTATCAAGTGCTAACATCCATTGAAGATTGAAGATCAAGATCAAAGATCAAGAGCCAAAGTTGAAGATTTTCATCCGAAGAAGCTAGATTTCACCGTTTCAAGTGAAATTTCTCCGGATCAAGCTCAAGTCCTTGCTGTCCAGATCTGAAGTTGATTGATTTTAGGTTGTTTTGGTGATTTGGTGAGTGGTAGTTATCTCTCACGCGGATCCAAAGGAGTATATTGGATTGGTGGCATGTTTGGGTGTTAAAGTTAGAGATTTCATGCATTTTTCTTAGATCTAAGTCTAGATCCATGGTTTTTGAAGATGTTTACTTATGCAAGTTTGTTTAATAAGCATTAGAGACAAAACCCATGTTTTATAATTGATAGATCTATGCTAAAAACCATGATTTCACATATGTTGGACTTTTGCTCGTTTATTTACGAAATTGCCATTATAGTTGATATTGCTTAAATTGCTTAATAGATCTTGTTTGAATGATTGATTATTTGAATGTATGATTGATTTGATTGTTTCCAAGTTAGCTAGTAGTTGATTTGGAACAAGATGATGAAAGAGGATTCAAAAGCTATGGAAGAAGGCTCTTGAATGGTGAAAGCTGCTTAAGGCATATGTAGCGGATGTTGAAGCTCATATGTATAGATTGGATGATGTTGAGATGGGACTTTGCCATGATTTGATGAGGCAAACCATGTTGTTGAGTTGAGACTTTGCTTTGATGCGATGAAGCGAAGTATGATGTGAGTCTTGGCTTAATCCAAGCAGGGATCATTCCAAGCATGTTGATAACTTGAAGAGTAGTTCAAGTTGGTTGATAATGGATTGTTCAAGAGGTAGCTTGAGCTTGTATGAGGATAGTCGTCAAGAAGGATGGCTAGGAGGCTTGGATCTCGTCGTTGTTGAAGGTTCTAGCATGCTCAAAAGCAAGAGTACATGGGGCGCCCATAACGACTACAGGTAGGTAGTCGGGACACCCAAAAGACTACAGGTAGGTAGTTGAGTACTCTGGGCAAAGTAGATAAGTCCTAGGCACAAGGCAGTGTGCGGAGTTATGGTTAGAACCGGGGTTACCATTAGCCCTTGACAGATGGTCATTCAACTAACGGTGAAATCGAGGCAAGGATAACAGTGATAGCCAGAGTCATGGATGTTTGGTTGTATTATCATTCGGCTTCAAGAGCGGTGTTTTCTGGGTGCTTATCTGATCTTGGTTTAGGCCTTGGGGGTTTGTATTTGGAAAAACATCGTCCTTGACTCGAGTGGTATTCGCTTTACCTTAATTGTCTATGTTGTTATGCTTGCTTCTCCTTAGTGTATGTCTGGGGCTATCACTGTAGAAAGAGGTGGAGTGGGATGGTTTGGTTCCTATTCCTTTTATCCTTTATGCTCTTTTGGTATGCTTGATAGTTGATTTACTGCTCACTAAGACTTTGTCTGACTCAAGGTTTTATGTCTCCTCTTATTACCTTGGGCTGTTCATCCATGACGGGATGGGCAGACTAGGTAGCAGGTGACAGGTGCTGTGCTAGGAGTTCTACGCTAAAGATGACGAAGACGAGCAGGAGGCTTTGCATATTAGTTTTCTTACTATATGTACTGGGTATCCGCTGCTGTATTTGGTTGAGTGATTTGTAGTGAGGCTTTCATGTATGGATTTGAGTAGATGATTGTATGAAACTACTGTGATGCTTATATGATGATGTTCTGTTCTATGGAGCTTCACTATATTATATTTCTCTATTGTATTTTATCCATGCGCTGTGAGTTATGCGATAGAGATTCTTCTGTTTTGTTTTACCCTGACTATCGTCCATGGCTGCCTGGCACACCTTTTACCGCATTATTTCCTTGATTTGGTGCGGGAGTCATGGGCGGTCGTCACAAGTTACGGGAGCCATAACATGTCAAAACGAAGGCCTCGATGAGTTCTACGGCTTTGACAGCTTTCAAATGTCAACGGATAGGTTAATGCCCAAAAAGGACAACCCGAATCTCAATCGGGTCTCGTAAGTTTTTTACCCTTCGTTTTTTTCGACACGTGGATTTTTATGGTAAAACAGGATTACCGTGGCTGGCCTTCGATTTACCATCGCTGGAGAGTGATGCACCATGGCACTATTCCATTTCAAACCAATGCACGCATTTCTAAAAGTCGTACGACACTGTTTCGCCATTTCGGACGGATGTTGAACCTTGCACCATGGATGTTTCACCCTGTAGATATCGATTATTCGGACGGCCATAACTTTTGGCTCGTTTAGATTTACGAGAGCCATACCCTGTCAAAACGAAGGCCTCGATGAGTTCTACGGCTTTGACAGCTTTCAGCCGTCAACGGATAGATTAATGCCCAAAAAGGACAACCGGAATCTCAATCGGTTCTCGTAAGTTCTTTACCCTTCGTTTTTTCGACACGTGGATTTTTACGGTAAAACAGGATTACGGCGGCTGTCTTCGATTTACCATAGCTGGAGAGTGGTGCACCATGGCACTATTCCTTTTCAAATCCATGCACGCATTTCTAAATGTCGTACGACACTGTTTCACCATTTCGAACGGATGTTGCACCCTGCACCGTGGATGTTGCACCCTGTAGATATCGATTATACGGACGACCATAACTTCTGGCTCGTTTAGAGTTACGGGAGCCATAACCTGTCAAAACGAAGGCCTCGATGAGTTCTACGGCTTTGACTGCTTTCAGCCGTCAACAGATAGATTAATGCCCAAAAAGGACAACCCGCATCTCAATCGGGCCTCGTAAGTTTTTTACCCTTCGTTTTTTCGACACGTGGATTTTTACGGTAGAACGGGATTACCGTGACCCGTCTTTGACTTCCCATCGCTGGAGAGTGGTGCACCATTGTAGTGTTCCGTTTCAAATCCATGCACGCATTTCAAAAAGTCGTACGACACTGTTTCTCCATTTCGGACGGATGTTGCACCTTGCACCGTGGATGTTGCACCCTGTAGATATCAATTATTCGGACGGCCATAACTTCTGGCTCGTTTAGAGTTACGGGAGCCATAACCTGTCAAAACGAATGCCTCGATGAGTTCTACGGCTTTGACAAATTTCAACCGTCAACGGATAGATTAATGCCCAAAAAGGACAACCCGAATCTCAATCGGGTCTCGTAAATTTTTTACCCTTCGTTTTTTCGACACGTGGATTTTTACGGTAAAACAGGATTACCGTGGCTGGCCTTCGATTTACTATCGCTGGAGAGTGGTGCACCATGGTACTGTTTCGTTTCAAACCCATGCACGCATTTCTAAATGTCGTACGGCACTGTTTCGCCATTTCGGACGAATGTTGCACCTTGCACCGTGGATGTTGCACCCTGCAGATATCAATTATTCGGACGGCCATAACTTCTGGCTCGTTTAGAGTTACGCGAGCCATAACCTGTTAAAACGAAGGCCTCGATGAGTTCTACGGCTTTGACAGATTTCAGCCGTCAACGGATAGATTAATGCCCAAAAAGGACAACCCGAATCTCAATCGGGTCTCTTAAGTTTTTTACACTTCGTTTTTTCGACACGTGGATTTTTACGGCAAAACAGGATTACGGTTGCAGGCCTTCGATTTACCATCGCTGGTCAGTGATGCACCATGGTACTGTTCCGTTTCAAACCCATGCACACATTTCTAAAATTCGTACAGCTCTGTTTCGCCATTTCTGACGGATGTTGCACCTTGCACCGTGGATGTTGCACCCTGTAGATATCGATTATTCGGACGGCCATAACTTCTCGCTCGTTTAGAGTTACGGGAGACATAACCTGTCAAAACGTAGGCCTCAATGAGTTCTACGGCTTTGACAGCTTTCAGACGTCAACGGATAGATTAATGCCCAAAAAGGACAACCCGAATCTCAATCGGGTCTCTTAAGTTTTTTACCCTTCGTTTTTTCGACACGTGGATTTTTACGGTAAAACAGGATTACCGTGGCTGGCCTTCGATTTAACATTGCTGGAGAGTGGTGCACCATGGTACCGTTCCGTTTCAAACCCAAGCACGCATTTCTAAGAGTCGTACGACACTGTTTCGCCATTTCGGACGGATGTTGCACCTTGCACCGTGGATGTTGCACCCTTTAGATATCGATTATTCGGATAGCCATAACTTCTGGCTCGTTTAGAGTTACGGGAGCCATAACCTGTCAAAACGAAGGCCTCGATGAGTTCTACGGCTTTGACAGCTTTTAGCCGTCAACGGATAGATTAATGCCCAAAATGGACAACCCGAATCTCAATCGGGTCTCGTAAGTTTCTTACCCTTCGTTTTTTCGACACGTGGATTTTTACGGTAATACAGGATTACAGTGGCTGGTCTTCGATTTACCATCGCTGGAGAGTGGTGCACCATGGTACTGTTTCGTTTCAAATCCATGCACGCATTTCTAAAAGTCGTACGGCGCTGTTTCGCCATTTCGGACGGATGTTGCACCTTGCACCGTGGATGTTGCACACTGTAGATATCGATTATACGGACGACCATAACTTCTGGCTCGTTTAGAGTTACGGGAGCCATCACCTGTCAAAACAAAGGCCTCGATGAGTTCTACGGCTTTGACAGCTTTCAGCCGTCAACGGATAGATTAATGCCCAAAAAGGACAACCCGAATCTCAATCGGGTCTCGTAAGTTTTTTACCCTTCGTTTTTTCGACACGTGGATTTTTACGGTAAAACAGGATTACCGTGGCTGGCCTTCGATTTACCATCGCTGGAGAGTGGTGCACCATGGTACTGTTCCTTTTCAAATCCATGCACGCATTTCTAAAAGTCGTACGGCACTGTTTCGCCATTTCGGACGGATGTTGCACCTTGCACCGTGGATATTGCACCCTGTAGATATCAATTATTCGGACGGACATAACTTCTGCCTAGTTTAGAGTTATGGGAGCCATAACCTGTCAAAACGAAGGCCTCGATGAGTTCTACGGCTTTGACAGCTTTCAACCGTCAACGGATAGATTAATGCCCAAAAAGGACAACCCGAATTTCAATAGTGTCTCGTAAGTTTTTTACCCTTCATTTTTTCGACACGTGGATTTTTACGGTAAAACAGGATTACCGTGGCTGGCCTTCAATTTACCATCGCTGGGGAGTGGTGCACCATGGTACTGTTCCGTTTCAGACCCATGCACGCATTTCTAAAAGTCGTACGGCACTGTTTCGCCATTTCGGACGGATGTTGCACCTTGCACCGTGGATATTGCACCCTGTAGATATCGATTATTCGGACGGCCATAACTTCTGGCTAGTTTAGAGTTATGGGAGCCATAACCTGTCAAAACGAAGGCCTCGATGAGTTCTACGGCTTTGACAGCTTTCAACCGTCAACGGATAGATTAATGCCCAAAAAGGACAACCCGAATCTCAATCGGGTCTCGTAAGTTTTTTACCCTTCATTTTTTCGACACGTGGATTTTTACGGTAAAACAGTATTACCATGGCTGGCCTTCAATTTACCATCGCTGGGGAGTGGTGCACCATGGTACTGTTCCGTTTCAGACCCATGCACGCATTTCTAAAAGTCGTACGGCACTGTTTCGCCATTTCAGACGGATGTTGCACCTTGCACCGTGGATATTGCACCCTGTAGATATCGATTATTCGGACGGCCATAACTTCTGGCTAGTTTAGAGTTACCGGAGCCATAACCTGTCAAAACGAAGCCTCGATGAGTTCTACGGCTTTGATAGCTTTCAGCCGTCAACGGATAGATTAATGCCCAAAAAAGGACAACCCGAATCTCAATCGGGTCTCGTAAGTTTTTTACCCTTCGTTTTTTCGACACGTGGATTTTTACGGTAAAACAGGATTACAGTGGCTGTCTTCGATTTACCATAGCTGGAGAGTGGTGCACCATGGTACTGTTCCGTTTCAAATCCATGCACGCATTTCTAAATGTCGTACGACACTGTTTCGCCATTTCGGACGGATGTTGCACCTTGCACCGTGGTTGTTGCACCCTGTAGATATCGATTTTTCGGACGGCCATAACTTCTGGCTCGTTTAGAGTTACGGGAGCCATAACCTGTCAAAACGAAGGCCTCGTTGAGTTCTACGGCTTTGATAGCTTTCAGCCGTCAACGGATAGATTAATGCCCAAAAAAGGACAACCCGAATCTCAATCGGGTCACGTAAGTTTTTTACCCTTCGTTTTTTCGACACGTGGATTTTTTCGGTAAAACAGGATTACATTGGCTGGTCTTCGATTTACCATCGCTGGAGAGTGGTGCACCATGGTACTGTTGCGTTTCAAATCCATGCACGCATTTCTAAATGTCGTACGGCACTGTTTCGCCATTTCGGACGGATGTTGCACCTTGCACCGTGGATGTTGCACCCTGTAGATATCGATTATTCGGACGACCATAACTTCTGGCTCGTTTAGAGTTACGGGAGCCATAACCTGTCAAAACGAAGGCCTCGATGAGTTCTACGGCTTTGACAGCTTTCAGTCGTCAACGGATAGATTAATGCCCATAATGGACAACCCGAATCTCAATCGGGTCTCGTAAGTTTTTTACTCTTCGTTTTTTCGACACGTGGATTTTTACGGTAATACAAGATTACAGTGGCTGGTCTTCGATTTACCATCGCTGGAGAGTGGTGCACCATGGTACTGTTTCGTTTCAAATCCATGCACGCATTTCTAAAATTCGTACGGCGCTGTTTCGCCATTTCGGACGGATGTTTCACCTTGCACCGTGGATGTTGCACACTGTAGATATCGATTATACGGACGACCATAACTTCTGGCTCGTTTAGAGTTACGCGAGCCATAACCTGTCAAAACGAAGGCCTCGATGAGTTCTACGGCTTTGACCGCTTTCAGCCGTCAACGGATAGATTAATGCCCAAAAAGGACAACCTGAATCTCAATCGGGTCTCGTAAGTTTTTTACCCTTCGTTTTTTCGACACGTGGATTTTTACGGTAAAACAGGATTACCGTGGCTGGCCTTCAATTTACCATCGCTGGAGAGTGGTGCACCATGGTACTGTTCCGTTTCAAACCCATGCACGCATTTCTAAAAGTCGGACGGCACTGTTTCGCCATTTCGGACGGATGTTGCACCTTGCACCGTGGATGTTGCACCCTGTAGATATCGATTATTCGGACGGCCATAACTTCTGGCTCGTTTAGAGTTACGGGAGCCATAACCTGTCAAAACGAAGGCCTCGATGAGTTCTACGGCTTCGATTTACCATCGCTGGAGAGTGGTGCACCATGGTACTGTTCCGTTTCAAACCCATGCACGCATTTCTAAAAGTCGTACGGCACTGTTTCGCCATTTCGGACGGATGTTGCACCTTGCACCGTGGATGTCGCACCCTGTAGATATCGATTATTCGGACGTCCATAACTTCTGGCTCGTTTAGAGTTACGGGAGCCAAAAGCTGTCAAAACGAAGGCCTCGATGAGTTCTACGGCTTCGACAGCTTTCAGCCGTCAACGGATAGATTAATGCCCAAAAAGGACAACCGGAATCTCAATCGGGTCTCGTAAGTTTTTTACCCTTCGTTTTTTCGACACGTGGATTTTTACGGTAAAACAGGATTACCGTGGCTGGCCTTCGATTTACCATCGCTGGAGAGTGGTGCACCATGGTACTGTTCCTTTTCAAATCCATGCACGCATTTCTAAAAGTCGTACGGCACTGTTTCTCCATTTCGGAAGGTTGTTGCACCTTGCACAGTGGATGTTGCACCCTATAGATATCAATTATTCGGACGGCCTTAACTTCTGGCTCGTTTAGAGTAACGGGAGCCATAAGCTGTCAAAACGAAGGCCTCGATGAGTTCTACAGCTTTGACAGCTTTCACCGTTAACGGATAGATTAATGCCCAAAAAGGACAACCTGAATCTCAATCGGGTCTCATAAGTTTTTTACCCTTCGTTTTTTCGACACGTGGATTTTTACGGCAAAACGGGATTACCGTGGCCCGTCTTCGACTTCGCATCGCTGGGGAGTGGTGCACCATGGTACCGTTCCATTTCAAATACATGCACGCATTTCTAAAAGTCGTACGGCGCTGTTTCACCATTTCAGACGGATGTTGCACCTTACACCGTGGATGTTGCACCCTGTAGATATCGATTATTCAAACGGCCATAACTTCTGGCTCGTTTAGAGTTACGAGAGCCATAACTTGTCAAAACGAAGGCCTCGATGAGTTCTACAGCTTTGACAGCTTTCAGCCGTCAACGGATAGATTAATGCCCAAAAAGGACAACCCGAATCTCAATCGGGTCTCGTATGTTTTTTACCCTTCGTTTTTTCGACACGTGGATTTTTACGGTAAACCAGGATTACCGTGGCCCATTTTCGACTTCCCATCGCTCGAGAGTTGTGCACCGTGGTACTGTTCCGTTTCAAACCCATGCACGCATTTCTAAAAGTCGTACGGCACTGTTTCGCCATTTCGGACGGATGTAGCACCTTGCACCGTGGATGTTGCACCCTGTAGATATCGATTATTCGGACGGCCATAACTTCTGCCTCGTTTAGAGTTACGAGAGCCATAACCTGCCAAAACGAAGGCCTCGATGAGTTCTACGGCTATGACAGCTTTCTGCCGTCAACGGATAGATTAATGCCCAAAAAGGACAACCCGAATCTCAATCGGGTCTCGTAAGTTTTTTACCCCTCGTTTTTTCGACACGTGGATTTTTACGGTAAAACAGGATTACCGTGGCTGGCCTTCGATTTACCATCGCTGGAGAGTGGTGCACCATGGTACTATTCCGTTTCAAACCCATGCACGCATTTCTAAAAGTCCTACGGCACTGTTTCGCCATTTCGGACGGATGTTGCACCTTGCACTGTGGATGTTGCACCCTTTAGATATCGATTATTTGGACGGCCATAACTTCTGGCCCGTTTAGAGTTACGGGAGCCATAACCTGTCAAAACGAAGGCCTCGATGAGTTCTACGGCTTTGACAGCTTTCAGCCGTCAACGGATAGATTAATGCCCAAAAAGGACAACCCGAATCTCAATCGGGTCTCGTAAGTTTTTTACCCTTCGTTTTTTCGACACGTGGATTTTTACGGTAAAACGGGATTACCGTGGCCCGTCTGCGACTTCCCATCGCTGGAGTGGTGCACCATGGTAGTGTTCCGTTTCAAATCCATGCATGCATTTCAAAAAGTTGTACGACACTGTTTCGCCATTTCGGACGGATGTTGCACCTTGCACCGTGGATGTTGCACCCTGTAGATATCGATTATTCGGACGGCCATAACTTCTGGCTCGTTTAGAGTTACGAGAGCCATAACCTATCAAAACGAAGGCCTCGATGAGTTCTATGGCTTTGACAGCTTTCAACCGTCAACGGATAGATTAATGCCCAAAAAGGACAACCTGAATCTCAATCGGATCTCGTAAGTTTTTTACCCTTCGTTTTTTCGACACGTGGATTTTTACGGTAAAAAAAGATTACCGTGGCTGGCCTTCGATTTATCATAGCTGGAGAGTGGTGCACCATGGTACTATTCCGTTTCAAACCCACGCACGCTTTTCTAAAAGTCGTACGGCACTGTTTCGCCATTTCGGATGGATGTTGCACCTTGCACCGTGGATGTGGCACCCTGTAGATATCGATTATTCAAACGACCATAACTTCTGGCTCGTTTAGAGTAACGGGAGCCATAACCTGTCAAAATGAATGCCTCGATGAGTTCTACGGCTTTGACAGCTTTCAGCCGTCAACGGATAGATTAATGCCAAAAAAGGGCAACCCGAATCTCAATCGGGTCTCTTAAGTTTTTTACCCTTCGCTTTTTCGACACGTGGATTTTTACGGCAAAACAGGATTACGGTGGCTGGCCTTCGATTTACCATCGCTGTACAGTGGTGCACCATGGTACTGTTCCGTCTCAAATCCATGCATGCATTTCTAAAAGTCGTACGGCACTGTTTCGCCATTTCGGACAGATGTTGCACCTTGCACCGTGGATGTTGCACCCTATAGATATCGATTATTCGGACGGCCATAACTTCTGGCTCGTTTAGAGTTACGGGAGCCATAACCTGTCAAAACGAAGGCCTCGATGAGTTCTACGGCTTTGACAGCTTTCAGCTCTCAATGGATATATTAATGCCCAAAAAGGACAACCCGAATCTCAATCTGGTCTCTTAAGTTTTTTACCCTTTGTTTTTTCGACACGTGGATTTTTACGGTAAAACTGGATTACCTTGGCCCGTCTTCGACTTCGCATCGCTTGAGAGTGGTGCACCATGGTAATGTTCCATTTCAAATCCATGCACGCATTTCTTAATGTCGTACGGCACTGTTTCACCGTTTCGGACGGATGTTGCACCTTGCACCGTGGATGTTGTACCCTATAGATATCGATTATTCAAACGACCATAACTTCTGGCTCGTTTAGAGTTACGGGAGACATAACCTGTCAAAATTAAGGCCTCGATGAGTTCTACGGCTTTGGCAGCTTTCAGCCGTCAACGGATAGAATAATGCCCAAAAGGACAACCCGAATCTCAATCGGGTCTCGTATGTTTTTTGCCCTTCGTTTTTTCGACACGTGGATTTTTATGGTAAACCAGGATTACCGTGGCCCATCTTCGACTTCCCATAGCTGGAGAGTGGTGCACCATGGTACTGTTCCATTTCAAATCCATGCACGCATTTCTAAAAGTCGTACGGCACTGTTTCGCCATTTCGGACGGATGTTGCACCTTGCACCGTGGATGTTGCACCCTGTAGATATCGATTATTCGGACGGCCATAACTTCTGGGTCGTTTAGAGTTACGGGAGCCATAACAAGTCAAAACGAAGGCCTCGATGAGTTCTACGGCTTTGATAGCTTTCAACCGTCAACGGATAGATTAATGCCCAAAAAGGACAACCCGAATCTCAATCGGGTCTCGTAAGTTTTTTACCCTTCGTTTTTTTCGACACGTGGATTTTTATGGTAAAACAGGATTACCGTGGCTAGCCTTCGATTTACCATCGCTGGAGAGTGGTGCACCATGGCACTATTCCGTTTCAAACCAATGCACGCATTTCTAAAAGTCGTACGGCACTGTTTCGCCATTTCGTACGGATGTTGAACCTTGCACCATGGATGTTGCACCCTGTAGATATCGATTATTCGGACGGCCAAAACTTCTGGCTCGTTTAGATTTACGGGAGCCATAACCTGTCAAAACGAAGGCCTCGATGAGTTCTACGGCTTTGACAGCTTTCAGCCGCCAACGGACAGATTAATGCCCAAAAAAGGACAACCCGAATCTCAATCGGGTCTCGTAAGTTTTTTACCCTTCGTTTTTTCGACACGTGGATTTTTAGGGTAAAACAGGATTACGGTGGCTGTCTTCGATTTACCATAGCTGGAGAGTGGTGCACCATGGCACTGTTCCTTTTCAAATCCATGCGCGCATTTCTAAATGTCGTACGACACTGTTTCACCATTTCGGACGGATGTTGCACCTTGCACCGTGGATGTTGCACCCTGTAGATATCGATTATACGGACGACCATAACTTCTGGCTCGTTTAGAGTTACGGGAGCCATAACCTGTCAAAACGAAGGCCTCGATGAGTTCTACGGCTTTGACTGCTTTCAGCCGTCAACGGATAGATTAATGCCCAAAAAGGACAACCCGCATCTCAATCGGGCCTCGTAAGTTTTTTACCCTTCGTTTTTTCGACACGTGGATTTTTACGGTAAAACGGGATTACCGTGGCCCGTCTTTGACCTCCCATCGCTGGAGAGTGGATCACCATTGTAGTGTTCCGTTCCAAATCCATGCACGCATTGCAAAAAGTCGTACGACACTGTTTCTCCATTTCGGACGGATGTTGCACCTTGCACCGTGGATGTTGCACCCTGTAGATATCGATTATTCAGACGGCCATAACTTCTGGCTCGTTTAGAGTTACGGGAGCCATAACCTGTCAAAACGAAGGCCTCGATGAGTTCTACGGCTGTGACAACTTTCAACCGTCAATGGATAGATTAATGCCCAAAAAGGACAACCCGAATCTCAATCGGGTCTCGTAAGTTTTTTACCCTTCGTTTTTTCGACACGTGGATTTTTACGGTAAAACAGGATTACCGTGGCTGGCCTTCGATTTACTATCGCTGGAGAGTGGTGCACCATGGTACTGTTTCGTTTCAAACCCATGCACGCATTTCTAAAAGTCGTACGGCACTGTTTCGCCATTTCGGACAGATGTTGCACCTTGCACCGTGGATGTTGCACCCTGTAGATATCGATTATTCAGACGGCCATAACTTCTGGCTCGTTTAGAGTTACGCGAGCCATAACATGTCAAAACGAAGGCCTCGATGAGTTCTACGGCTTTGACAGCTTTCAGCCGTCAACGGATAGATTAATGCCCAAAAAGGACAACCCGAATCTCAATCGGGTCTCTTAAGTTTTTTACCCTTCGTTTTTTCGACACGTGGATTTTTACGGCAAAACAGGATTACGGTGGCAGGCCTTCGATTTACCATCGCTGGTCAATGATGCACCATGGTACTGTTCCGTTGCAAACCCATGCACGCATTTCTAAAATTCGTACGGCTCTGTTTCGCCATTTCGGACGGATGTTGCACCTTGCACCGTGGATGTTGCACCCTGTAGATATCGATTATTCGGACGGCCATAACTTCTCGCTCGTTTAGAGTTACGGGAGACATAACCTGTCAAAACGTAGGCCTCAATGAGTTCTACGGCTCTGACAGCTTTCAGACGTCAACGGATAGATTAATGCCCAAAAAGGACAACCCGAATCTCAATCGGGTCTCTTAAGTTTTTTACCCTTCGTTTTTTCGACACGTGGATTTTTACGGTAAAACAGGATTACCGTGGCTGGCCTTCGATTTACCATCGCTGGAGAGTGGTGCACCATGGTACCGTTCCATTTCAAACCCATGCACGCATTTCTAAAAGTCGTACGACACTGTTTCGCCATTTCGGACGGATGTTGCACCTTGCACCGTGGATGTTGCACCCTGTAGATATCGATTATTCGGACGGCCATAACTTCTGGCTCGTTTAGAGTTACGGGAGCCATAACCTGTCAAAACGAAGGCCTCGATGAGTTCTACGACTTTGACAGCTTTCAGCCATCAACGGATAGATTAATGCCCAAAATGGACAACCCGAATCTCAATCGGGTCTCGTAAGTTTCTTACCCTTCGTTTTTTCGACACGTGGATTTTTACGGTAATACAGGATTACAGTGGCTGGTCTTCGATTTTCCATCGCTGAAGAGTGGTGCACCATGGTACTGTTTCGTTTCAAATCCATGCATGCATTTCTAAAAGTCGTACGGCGCTGTTTCGCCATTTCGGACGGATGTTGCACCTTGCACCGTGGATGTTGCACGCTGTAGATATCGATTATACGGACGACCATAACTTCTGACTCGTTTAGAGTTACGGGAGCCATAACCTGTCAAAACGAAGGCCTCGATGAGTTCTACGGCTATGACCGCTTTCAGCCGTCAACGGATAGATTAATGCCCAAAAAGGACAACCCGAATCTCAATCAGGTCTCGTAAGTTTTTTACCCTTCGTTTTTTCGACACGTGGATTTTTACGGTAAAACAGGATTACCATGGCTGGCCTTCGATTTACCATCGCTGGAGAGTGGTGCACCATGGTACTGTTCCTTTTCAAATCCATGCACGCATTTCTAAAAGTCGTACGGCACTGTTTCGCCATTTCGGACGGATGTTGCACCTTGCACCGTGGATATTGCACCCTGTAGATATCGATTATTCGGACGGCCATAACTTCTGGCTCGTTTAGAGTTATGGGAGCCATAACCTGTCAAAACGAAGGCCTCGATGAGTTCTACGGCTTTGACAGCTTTCAACCGTCAACGGATAGATTAATGCCCAAAAAGGACAACCCGAATCTCAATCGGGTCTCGTAAGTTTTTTACCCTTCGTTTTTTCGACACGTGGATTTTTACGGTAAAACAGGATTACCGTGGCTGGCCTTCAATTTACCATCGCTGGAGAGTGGTGCATCATGGTACTGTTCCGTTTCAAACTCATGCACGCATTTCTAAAAGTCGTACGGCACTGTTTCGCCATTTCGGACGGATGTTGCACCTTGCACCGTGGATGTTGCACCCTGTAGATATCGATTATTCGGACGGCCATAACTTCTGGCTCGTTTAGAGTTACGGGAGCCATAACCTGTCAAAACGAAGGCCTCGATGAGTTCTACGGCTTTGATAGCTTTCATCCGTCAACGGATAGATTAATGCCCAAAAAAGGACAACCCGAATCTCAATCGGGTCTCGTAAGTTTTTTACACTTCGTTTTTTCGACACGTGGATTTTTACGGTAAAACAGGATTACGGTGGCTGTCTTCAATTTACCATAGCTGGAGAGTGGTGCACCATGGTACTTTTCCGTTTCAAATCCATGCACGCATTTCTAAATTTCGTACGACTCTGTTCCGCCATTTCGGACGGATGTTGCCCCTTGCACCGTGGATGTTGCACCCTGTAGATATCGATTATTCGGACGGCCATAACTTCTGGCTCGTTTAGAGTTACGGGAGCCATAACCTGTCAAAACGAAGGCCTCGATGAGTTCTACGGCTTTGACAGCTTTTAGCCGTCAACGGATAGATTAATGCCCAAAATGGACAACCCGAATCTCAATCGGGTCTCGTAAGTTTTTTACCCTTCGTTTTTTCGACACGTGGATTTTTACGGTAATACAACATTACAGTTGCTGGTCTTCGATTTACCATCGCTGGAGAGTGGTGCACCTTGGTACTGTTTCGTTTCAAATCCATGCATGCATTTCTAAAAGTCGTACGGCGCTGTTTCGCCATTTCGGACGGATGTTGCACCTTGCACCGTGGATGTTGCACACTGTAGATATCGATTATACGGACGACCATAACTTCTGGCTCGTTTAGAGTTACGGGAGCCATAACCTGTCAAAACGAAGGCCTCGATGAGTTCTACGGCTTTGACAGCTTTCAGCCATCAACGGATAGATTAATGCCCAAAAAGGACAACCCGAATCTCAATCGGGTCTCGTAAGTTTTTTACCCTTCGTTTTTTCGACACGTGGATTTTTACGGTAAAACAGGATTACCGTGGCTGGCCTTCGATTTACCATCGCTGGAGAGTGGTGCACCATGGTATTGTTCCTTTTCAAATCCATGCACGCATTTCTAAAAGTCGTACGGCACTGTTTCGCCATTTCGGACCGATGTTGCACCTTGCACCGTGGATATTGCACCCTGTTGATATCGATTATTCGGACGGCCATAACTTCTGGCTCGTTTAGAGTTACGGGAGCCATAACATGTCAAAACGAAGGCCTCGATGAGTTCTACGGCTTTGATAGCTTTCAACCGTCAACGGATAGATTAATGCCCAAAAAGGACAACCCGAATCTCAATCGGGTCTCGTAAGTTTTTTACCCTTCGTTTTTTCGACACGTGGATTTTTACGGTAAAACAGGAATACCGTGGCTGGCCTTCAATTTACCATCGCTGGAGAGTGGTGCACCATGGTACTGTTCCGTTCCAACCCATGCACGCATTTCTAAAAGTCGTACGGCACTGTTTCGCCATTTCGGACGGATGTTGCACCTTGCACCGTGGATGTTGCACCCTGTAGATATCGATTATTCGGACGGCCATAACTTCTGGCTCGTTTAGAGTTACGGGAGCCATAACTTGTCAAAACGAAGGCCTCGATGAATTCTACGGCTTTGATAGCTTTCAGCCGTTAACGGATACATTAATGCCCAAAAAAGGACAACCCGAATCTCAATCGGGTCTCGTAAGTTTTTTACCCATCGTTTTTTCGACACGTGGATTTTTACGGTAAAACAGGATTACGGTGGCTGTCTTCAATTTACCATAGCTGGAGAGTGGTGCACCATGGTACTGTTTCGTTTCAAATCCATGCACGGATTTCTAAATGTCGTACGACACTTTTTCACCATTTCGGATGGATGTTGCACCTTGCACCGTGGATGTTGCACCCTGTAGATATCGATTATACGGACGACCATAACTTCTGGCTCGTTTAGAGTTACGGGAGTCATAACCTGTCAAAACGAAGGCCTCGATGAGTTCTACGGCTCTGACTGCTTCAACCGTCAACGTATAGATTAATGCCCAAAAAGGACAACCCGAATCTCGATCGGGTCTCGTAAGTTTTTTACCCTTCGTTTTTTCGACACGTGGATTTTTACGGCAAAACAGGATTACGGTGGCAGGCCTTCGATTTACCATCGCTGGACAGTGATGCACCATGGTGCTGTTCCGTTTCAAACCCATGCACGCATTTCTAAAAGTCGTACGGCACTGTTTCGCCATTTCGGACGGATGTTGCACCTTGCACCGTGGATGTTGCACCCTGTAGATATCGATTATTCGGACGGCCATAACTTCTGGCTCGTTTAGAGTTACGGGAGCCATAACCTGTCAAAACGAAGGCCTCGATGAGTTCTACGGCTTTGACAGCTTTCAGCCGTCAACGGATAGACTAATGCCCAAAAAGGACAACCCGAATCCCAATCGGGTCTCGTAAGTTTTTTACCCTTCGTTTTTTCGACACGTGGATTTTTACGGCAAAACAGGATTACGGTGGCAGGCCTTCGATTTACCATCGCTGGACAGTGATGCACCATGGTGCTGTTCCGTTTCGAACCCATGCACGCATTTCTAAAAGTCGTACGGCACTGTTTCGCCATTTCGGACGGATGTTGCACCTTGCACCGTGGATGTTGCACCCTGTAGATATCGATTATTCGGACGGCCATAACTTCTCGCTCGTTTAGAGTTACGGGAGCCATAACCTGTCAAAACGTAGGCCTCGATGAGTTTTACGGCTTTGACTGCTTTCAGCCGTCAACGGATAGATTAATGCCCAAAAAGGACAACCCGAATCTCAATCGGGTCTCTTAAGTTTTTTACCCTTCGTTTTTTCGACACGTGGATGTTTACGGTAAAACAGGATTACCGTGGCTGGCCTTCGATTTACCATCGCTGGATAGTGGTGCACCATGGTATTGTTCCTTTTCAAATCCATGCACGCATTTCTAAAAGTCGTACGGCACTGTTTCGCCATTTCGGACGGATGTTGCACCTTGCACCGTGGATATTGCACCCTGTTGATAACGATTATACGGACCGCCATAACTTCTGGCTCGTTTAGAGTTATGGGAGCCATAACCTGTCAAAACGAAGGCCTCGATGAGTTCTACGGCTTTGACAGCGTTCAACCGTCAACGGATAGATTAATTCCCAAAAAGGACAACCCGAATCTCAATCGGGTCTCGTAAGTTTTTTACCCTTCGTTTTTTCGACACGTGGATTTTTACGGTAAAACAGGATTACCGTGGCTGGCCTTCAATTTACCATCGCTGGAGAGTGGTGCACCATGGTACTGTTCCGTTCCAAACCCATGCACGCATTTCTAAAAGTCGTACGGCACTGTTTCGCCATTTCGGACGGATGTTGCACCTTGCACCGTGGATGTTGCACCCTGTAGATATCGATTATTCGGACGGCCATAACTTCTGGCTCGTTTAGAGTTACGGGAGCCATAACCTGTCAAAACGAAGGCCTCGATGAGTTCTACGGCTTTGATAGCTTTCAGCCGTCAACGGATAGATTAATGCCCAAAAAAGGACGACCCGAATCTCAATCGGGTCTCGTAAGTTTTTTACCCATCGTTTTTTCGACACGTGGATTTTTACGGTAAAACAGGATTACGGTGGCTGTCTTCGATTTACCATAGCTGGAGAGTGGTGCACCATGGTACTGTTCCGTTTCAAATCCATGCACGGATTTGCAAATGTCGTACGACACTGTTTCACCATTTCGGACGGATGTTGCACCTTGCACCGTGGATGTTGCACCCTGTAGATATCGATTATACGGACGACCATAACTTCTGGCTCGTTTAGAGTTACGGGAGCCATAACCTGTCAAAACGAAGGCCTCGATGAGTTCTACGGCTTTGACTGCTTTCAATCGTCAACGTATAGATTAATGCCCAAAAAGGACAACCCGAATCTCGATCGGGTCTCGTAAGTTTTTTACCCTTCGTTTTTTCGACACGTGGATTTTTACGGTAAAACGGGATTACGGTGGCAGGCCTTCGATTTACCATCGCTGGAGAGTGGTGCACCATGGCCCTGTTCCGTTTCAAACCCATGCACGCATTTCTAAAAGTCGTACGACACTGTTTCTCCATTTCGGACGGATGTTGCACCTTGCACCGTGGATGTTGCACCCTGTAGATATCGATTATTCGGACGACCATAACTTCTCGCTCGTTTAGAGTTACGGGAGCCATAACCTGTCAAAACGTAGGCCTCAATGATTTCTACGGCTTTGACATCTTTCAGCCGTCAACGGATAGATTAATGCCCAAAAAGGACAACCCGAATCTCAATCGAGTCTCTTAAGTTTTTTACCCTTCGTTTTTTCGACACGTGGATTTTTACGGTAAAACAGGATTACCGTGGCTGGCCTTCAATTTACCATCGCTGGAGAGTGGTGCACCATGGCACTGTTCCGTTTCAAACCCATGCACGCATTTCTAAAGTTCGTACGACTCTGTTTCGCCATTTCGGACGGATGTTGCACCTTGCACCGTGGATGTTGCACCCTGTAGATATCGATTATTCGGACGGCCATAACTTCTCGCTCGTTTAGAGTTATGGGAGACATAACCTGTCAAAACGTAGGCCTCGATGAGTTCTACGGCTTTGACAGCTTTCAGACGTCAACGGATAGATTAATGCCCAAAAAGGACAACCCGAATCTCAATCGGGTCTCTTAAGTTTTTTACCCTTCGTTTTTTCGACACGTGGATTTTTACGGTAAAACAGGATTACCTTGGCTAGCCTTCGATTTAACATCGCTGGAGAGTGGTGCACCATGGTACCATTCCGTTTCAAACCCATGCACGCATTTCTAAAAGTCGTACGGCACTATTTCGCCATTTCGGACGGATGTTGCACCTTGCACCGTGGATGTTGCACCCTGTAGATATCGATTATTCGGACGGCCATAACTTCTGGCTCGTTTAGAGTTACGGGAGCCATAACCTGTCAAAACGAAGGCTTCGATGAGTTCTACGACATTGACAGCTTTCAGCCGTCAACGGATAGATTAATGCCCATAATGGACAACCCGAATCTCAATCGGGTCTCGTAAGTTTCTTACCCTTCGTTTTTTCGACACGTGGATTTTTACGGTAATAGAGGATTACAGTGGCTGGTCTTCGATTTACCATCTCTGAAGAGTGGTGCACCATGGTACTGTTTCGTTTCAAATCCATGCATGCATTTCTAAAAGTCGTACGGGGCTGTTTCGCCATTTCGGACGGATGTTGCACCTTGCACCGTGGATGTTGCACACTGTAGATATCGATTATACGGACGACCAAAACTTCTGGCTCGTTTAGAGTTACGGAAGCCATAACATGTCAAAACGAAGGCCTCGATGAGTTCTACGGCTTTGACCGCTTTCAGCCGTCAACGGATAGATTAATGCCCAAAAAGGACAACCCGAATCTCAATCGGGTCTCGTAAGTTTTTTACCCTTCGTTTTTTCGACACGTGGATTTTTACGGTAAAACAGGATTACCGTGGCTGGCCTTCGATTTACCATCGCTGGGGAGTGGTGCACCATGGTGTTCCTTTTCAAATCCATGCACGCATTTCTAAAAGTCGTACGGCACTGTTTCGCCATTTCGGACGGATGTTGCACCTTGCACCGTGGATGTTGCACCCTGTAGATATCGATTATTCGAACGGCCATAACTTCTGGCTCGTTTAGAGTTACGGGAGGCATAACCTGTCAAAACAAAGACCTCGATGAGTTCTACGGCTTTGACAGTTTTCAGCCGTCAACGGATAGATTAATGCCCTAAAAGGACAACCCGAATCTCAATCGGGTCTCGTAAGTTTTTTACCCTTCGTTTTTTCGACACGTGGATTTTTACGGTAAAACAGGATTACGGTGGCTGGTCTTCGATTTATCATCGCTCGAGAGTGGTGCACCATGGTACTGTTCCGTTTCAAATCCATGCATGCATTTCTAAAAGTCGTACGGCACTGTTTTGCCATTTCGGACGGATGTTGCACCATGCACCGTGGATGTTGCACCCTTTAGATATCGATTATTCGGACGGCCATAACTTCTGGCTCGATTAGAGTTACGGGAGCCACAACCTGTCAAAACGAAGGCCTCGATGAGTTCTACGGCTTTAACAGCTTTCAGCCGTCAACGGATAGATTAATGCTCGAAAAGGACAACCCGAATCTACGTCGTGTCTCGTAACTTTTTTACCCTTAGTTTTTTCGACACGTGGATTTTTACGGTAAAACAGGATTACCGTGGCTGGCCTTCAATTTACCATCGCTGGAGAGTGGTGCAACATGGTACTGTTTCGCCATTTCGAACGGATGTTGCACCTTGCACCGTGGATATTGCACCCTGTAGATATCGATTATTCGGACGGCCATAAGTTCTGGCTCGTTTAGAGTTATGGGAGCCATAACCTGTCAAAACGAAGGCCTCGATGAGTTCTACGGCTTTGGCAGCTTTCAACCGTCAACGGATAGATTAATGCCCAAAAAGGACAACCCGAATCTCAATCGGGTCTCGTAAGTTTTTTACCCTTCGTTTTTTCGACACGTGAATTTTTACAGTAAAACAGGATTACCATGGCTGGCCTTCAATTTACCATTGCTGGAGAGTGGTGCACCATGGTACTGTTCCGTTTCAAACCCATGCACGCATTTCTAAAAGTCGTACGGCATTGTTTTGCCATTTCGGACGAATGTTGCACCTTGCACCGTGGATGTTGCACCCTTTAGATATCGATTATTCGGACGGCCATAACTTCCGGCTCGTTTAGAGTTACGGGAGACATAACCTGTCAAAACGAAGGCCTCGATGAGTTCTATGGCTTTGAAAGCTTTCAGCCGTCAACGGATAGATTAATGCCCAAAAAGGACAACCCGAATCTCAATCGGGTCTCGTAAGTTTTTTACCCTTCGTTTTTTCGACACGTGGATTTTTACGGTAAAACAGGATTACGGTGGCTGGTCTTCGAGTTACCATCACTGGAGAGTGGTGCACCATGTTATTGTTCCGTTTCAAATCCATGCACGCATTTCTAAAAGTCGTACGGCACTGTTTCGCCATTTCGGACGGATGTTGCACCTTGCACCGTGGATGTTGCACCCTGTAGATATCGATTATTCGGATGACCATAACTTCTGGCTCGTTTAGAGTTAGGGGAGCCATAACCCGTCAAAACGAAGGCCTCGATGAGTTCTACGGCTTTGACAGCTTTCAGCCGTCAACGGATAGATTAATGCACAAAAAGGACAACCCGAATCTCAATCGGGTCTCGTAAGTTTTTTACCCTTTGTTTTTTCGACACGTGGATTTTTACGGTAAAAGAGGATTACCGTGGCTGGCCTTCGATTTACCATCGCTGGAGAGTGGTGCACCATGGTACTGTTCCATTTCAAACCCATGCACGCATTTCTAAAAGTTGTACGGCACTGTTTTGCCATTTCGGACGGATGTTGCACCTTTCACCGTGGATGTTGCACCCTGTAGATATCGATTATTCGGACGGCCATAACTTCTGGCTCGTTTAGAGTTACGGGAGCCATAACCTGTCAAAACGAAGGCCTCGATGAGTTCTACGGCTTTGACAGCTTTCAGCCGTCAACGGACAGATTAATGCTCAAAAAGGACAACCCGAATCTCAATCGGGTCTCGTAAGTTTTTTACCCTTTGTTTTTTCGACACGTGGATTTTTACTGTAAAACAGGATTACCGTGGCTGGCCTTCAATTTACCATCGCTGGAGAGTGGTGCTCCATGGTACTGTTCCGTTTCAAACCCATGCACGCATTTCTAAAAGTCGTACGGCACTGTTTCTCCATTTCGGACGGATGTTGCACCTTGCACCGTGGATGTTGCACCTTGTAGATATCGATTATTCGGACGGCCATAACTTCTGGCTCGTTTAGAGTTACGGGAGCCATAACCTGTCAAAACGAAGGCCTCGATGAGATCTACGGCTTTGACAGCTTTCAGCCGTCAACGGATAGACTAATGCCCAAAAAGGACAACCCGAATCCCAATCGGGTCTCGTAAGTTTTTTACCCTTCGTTTTTTCGACACGTGGATTTTTACGGTAAAACAGTATTACGGTGGCTGGTCTTCGATTTACCATCGCTGGAGAGTGGTGCACCATGTTACTGTTCCATTTCAAATCCATGCACGCATTACTAAAAGTCGTACGGCACTGTTTCGCCATTTCGGACGGATGTTGCACCTTGCACCGTGGATGTTGCACCCTGTAGATATCGATTATTCGGACGGCCATAACTTCTGGCTCGTTTAGAGTTATGGGAGCCATAACCTGTCAAAACGAAGGCCTCGATGAGTTCTATGGCTTTGACAGCTTGCAACCGTCAACGGATAGATTAATGCCCAAAAAGGACAACCCGAATCTCAATCGGGTCTCGTAAGTTTTTTACCCTTCGTTTTTTCGACACGTGGATTTTTACGGTAAAACGGGATTACTGTGGCTTGCCTTCGATTTACCATCGCGGGAGAGTGGTGCACCATGGTACTGTTCCGTTTCAAACCCATGCATGCATTTCTAAAAGTCGTACGGCAATGTTTCGCCATTTCGGACGGATGTTGCACCTTGCACCGTGGATGTTGCACCCTGTAGATATCGATTATTCGGACGGCCATAACTTCTGGCTCGTTTAGAGTTACGGGAGCCACAACCTGTCAAAACGAAGGCCTCGATGAGTTCTACGGCTTTGACAGCTTTCAGTTGTCAACGGATAGATTAATGCTCAAAAAGGACAACCCGAATCTCCATCGTGTCTCGTAACTTTTTTACCCTTAGTTTTTTCGACACGTGGATTTTTACGGTAAAACAGGATTACCGTGGCCGGCCTTCGATTTACCATCGCTGGGGAGTGGTGCAACATGGTACTGTTCCGTTGCAAATCCATGCACGCATTTCTAAAAGACGTACGGCACTATTTCGCCATTTCGGACGGATGTTGCACCTTGCACCGTGGATGTTGCACCCTGTAGATATCGATTATTCGGACGGCCATAACTTCTGGCTCGTTTAGAGTTACGGGAGCCATAACCTGTCAAAACGAAGACCTCGATGAGTTCTACGGCTTTGACAACTTTCAACCGTCAATGGATAGATTAATGCCCAAAAAGAACAACCCGAATCTCAATCGGGTCTCGTAAGTTTTTTACCCTTCGTTTTTTCGACACGTGGATTTTTACGGTAAAACAGGATTACCGTGGATGGCCTTAGATTTACCATCGCTGGAGATTGGTGCACCATGGTACTGTTCCGTTTCAAACCCATGCACGTATCTACGGCACTGTTTCGCCATTTCAGAAGGATGTTGCACCTTGCACCGTGGATGTTGCACCCTGTAGATATCGATTATTCGGACGGCCATAACTTCTGGCTCATTTAGAGTTACGGGAGCCATAACATGTCAAAACGAAGGCCTCGATGAGTTATACGGCTTTGAAAGCTTCCAACCGTCAACGGATAGATTAATGCCCAAAAAGGACAACCCGAATCTCAATCGGGTCTCGTAAGTTTTTTACCCTTCGTTTTTTCGACACGTGGATTTTTATGGTAAAATAGGATTACCGTGGCTGGCCTTCGATTTACCATCGCTGGAGAGTGGTGCACCATGGCACTGTTCCGTTTCAAACCCATGCACGCATTTCTAAAAGTCGTACGACACTGTTTCGCCATTTCGGACGGATGTTGCACCTTGCACCATGGATGTTGCACCCTGTAGATATCGATTATTCGGACGGCCATAACTTCTGGCTCTTTTAGAGTTACGGGAGCCATAACCTGTCAAAACGAAGGCCTCGATGAGTTCTACGGTTTTGACAGCTTTCAGCTGTCAACGAATAGATTAATGCCCAAAAAGGATAACCCGAATCTCAATCGGGTCTCTTAAGTTTTTTACCCTTCGTTTTTTCGACACGTGGATTTTTACGGTAAAACAGGATTACGGTGGCTGGTCTTCGATTTACCATCGCTGGAGAGTGGTGCACCATGTTACTGTTCCGTTTCAAATCCATGCACGCATTTCTAAAAGTCGTACGGCACTGTTTCGCCATTTCGGACGGATGTTGCACCTTGCACCGTGGATGTTGCACCCTGTAGATATCGATTATTCGGACGGCCATAACTTCTGGCTCGTTTAGAGTTACGGGAGCCATAACCTTTCAAAACGAAGGCCTCGATGAGTTCTACGGCTTTGACAGCTTTCATCCGTCAACGGATAGATTAATGCGCAAAAAGGACAACCCGAATCTCAATCGTGTCTCGTAAGTTTTTTACCCTTCGTTTTTTCGACACGTGGATTTTTACGGTAAAACAGGATTACCGTGGCTGGCTTTCGATTTACCATCGCTGGAGAGTGGTGCAACATGGTACTGTTCCGTTTCAAATCCATGCACGCATTTCTAAAAGTCCTACGGCACTGTTTCGCCATTTCGGACGGATGTTGCAACTTGCACCGTGGATGTTGCATCTTGTAGATATCGATTATTCGGACGGCCATAACTTCTGGCTCGTTTAGAGTTACGGGAGCCATAACCTGTCAAAACGAAGGCCTCGATAAGTTCTACGGCTTTGACAGCTTTCCGCCGCCAACGGATAGATTAATGCCCAAAAAGGACAACCCGAATCTCAATCGGGTCTCGTAAGTTTTTTACCCTTAGTTTTTTCGACACGTGGATTTTTACGGTAAAACAGGATTACCGTTGCTGGCCTTCGATTTACCATCGCTGGAGAGTGGTTCACCATGGTACTGTTCCTTTTCAAATCCATGCACGCATTTCTAAAAGTCGTAGGACACTGTTTCGCCATTTCGCACGGATGTTGCACCTTGCACCTCGGATGTTGCACCCTGTAGATATCGATTATTCGGACGGCCATAACTTCTGGCTCGTTTAGAGTAACGGGAGCCACAACCTGTCAAAACGAAGGCCTCGATGAGTTCTACGGCTTTGACAGCTTTCAGCCGTCAATGGATAGATTAATGCCCAAAAAGGACAACCCGAATCTCAATCGGGTCTCGTAAGTTTTTTACCATTCGTTTTTTCGATACGTGGATTTTTACGGTAAAACAGGATTACGGTGGCTGGTCTTCGATTTACCATCGCTGGAGAGTGGTGCACCATCGTACCGTTCCGTTTCAAACCCATGCACGCATTTCTAAAAGTCGTACGACACTGTTTCGCCTTTTCGGACGGATGTTGCACCTTACACCGTGGATGTTGCACCCTGTAGCTATCGATTATTCGGACGGCCATAACTTCTAGCTCGTTTAGACTTACGAGAGCCATAACCTGTCAGAACGAAGGTCTCGATGAGTTCTATGGCTTTGACCACTTTCAACCGTAAACGGATAGATTAATGCTCAAAAAGGACAACCCGAATCTCAATTGTGTCTCGTAAGTTTTTTACCCTTCGTTTTTTCGACACGTGGATTTTTACGGCAAAACAGGATTACCGTGGCTGGCCTTCGATTTACCATCGCTGGAGAGTGGTGCAACATGGTACTGTTCCGTTTCAAATCCATGCACGCATTTCGAAAAGTCGTACGACACTGTTTCGCCATTTTGGACGGATGTTGCACCTTGCACCGTGGATGTTGCACCCTGTAGATATCGTCGGACGGCCATAACTTCTGGCTCGTTTAGAGTTACGGGAGCCATAACATGTCAAAACGAAGGCCTCGATGAGTTATACGGCTTTGAAAGCTTTCAACCGTCAATGGATAGATTAAAGCCCAAAAAGGACAACCCGAATCTCAATCGGGTCTCGTAAGTTTTTTACCCTTCGTTTTTTCGACACGTGGATTTTTATGGTAAAACAGGATTACCGTGGCTGGCCTTCGATTTACCATCGCGGGAGAGTGGTGCACCATGGCACTGTACCGTTTCAAACCCATGCACGCATTTCTAAAAGTCGTACGGCACTGTTTCGCCATTTCGGACGGATGTTGCACCTTGCACCTTGGATGTTGCACCCTGTAGATATCGATTATTCAGACGGCCATAACTTCTGGCTCGTTTAGACTTACGGGAGCCATAACCTGTCAAAACGAAGGCCTCGATGAGTTCTACAGCTTTGACAGCTTTCAGCCATCAACGGATAGATTAATGCCCAAAAAGGACAACCCGAATCTCAATCGGGTCTCGTAAGTTTTTTACCCTTCGTTTTTTCGACACGTGGATTTTTACGGTAAAACAGGATTACGGTGGCTGGTCTTCGATTTACCATCGCTGGAGAGTGGTGCACCATGGTACTGTTTCGTTTCAAATCCATGCACGCATTTCGAAAAGTCGTACGACATTGTTTCGCCATTTCGGACGGATGTTGCACCTTGCACCGTGGATGTTGCACCCTGTAGATATCGATTATACGGATGACCATAACTTCTGGCTCGTTTAGAGTTACGGGAGCCATAACCTGTCAAAACAAAGGCCTCGATGAGTTCTATGGATTTGACAGCTTTCAGCCGTCAACGGATAGATTAATGCCCAAAAAGGACAACCCGAATCTCAATCGGGTCTCGTAAGTTTTTTACCCTTCGTTTCTTCGACACGTGGATTTTTACGGTAAAACGGGATTACCTTGGCCCGTCTTCGACTTCCCATCGATGGAAAGTGGTGCACCATGGTAGTGTTCCGTTTCAAATCCATGCACGCATTTTAAAAAGTCGTACGTCACTGTTCGCCATTTCGGACGGATGTTGCACCTTGCACCGTGGATGTTGCGCCCTGTAGATATCGATTATTCGGACGGCCATAACTTCTGGCTCGTTTAGAGTTACGGGAGCCATAACCTGTAAAAACAAAGTCCTCGATGGGTTCTACGGCTTTGACATCTTTCAACCATCAACGGATAGATTAATGCCCAAAAAGGACAACCCGAATCTCAATCGGGTCTCGTAAGTTTTTTACCCTTCGTTTTTTCGACACGTGGATTTTTACGGTAAAACAGGATTACTGTGGATGGCCTTCGATTTACCATCGCTGGAGAGTGGTGCACCATGGCGCTGTTTCGTTACAAACCCATGCATGCATTTCTAAAAGTCATACGGCACTGTTTCGCCATTTCGGACGGATGTTGCACCTTGCACCGTGGATGTTGCACCCTCTAGATATCGATTATTCGGACGACCATAACTTCTGCCTCGTTTATTATTACGGGAGCCATAACCTGTGAAAACGAAGGCCTCGATGAGTTCTACGGCTTGGACAGCTTTCAGCCGTCAACGGATAAATTAATGCCCAAATAGGACAACCCGAATCTCAATTGGGTCTCTTAAATTTTTTACCCTTCGTTTTTTCGACACATGGATTTTTACGGCAAAACAGGATTACGGTGGCAGGCCTTCGATTTACCAACGCTGGACAGTGGTGCACCATGGTACTGTTCCGTTTCAAATCCATCCATGCATTTCTAAAAGTCATACGGCACTGTTTCGCCATTTCGGACGGATGTTGTACCTTGCACGGTGGATGTTGCACCCTGTAGATATCAAATATTCGGACGGCCATAACTTCTGGCTCGTTTAGAGTTACGGGAGCCATAACCTGTCAAAACGAAGGCATCGATGGGTTCTACAGCTTTGACTGCTTTCAGCCGTCAACGGATAGATTAATGCCCAAAAAGGACAACCCGAATCTCAATCGGGTCTCGTAAGTTTTTTACCCTTCGTTTTTTCGACACGTGGATTTTTACGGTAAAACAGGATTACTGTGGCTGGCCTTCGATTTACCATCGCTGGAGAGTGGTGCACCATGGTACTGTTCCGTTTCAAACCCATGCATGCATTTCTAAAAGTCGTACGGCACTGTTTCGCCATTTCGGACGGATGTTGCACCTTGCACCGTGGATGTTGCACCCTGTAGATATCGATTATTCAAACGGCCATAACTTCTGGCTCGTTTAGAGTTACGGGAGCCATAACCTGTCAAAACGAAGGCCTCGATGAGTTCTACAGCTTTGACAGCTTTCAGCCATCAACGGATAAATTAATGCCCAAAAAGGACAACCCGAATCTCAATCGGGTCTCGTAAGTTTTTTACCCTTCGTTTTTTCGACACGTGGATTTTTACGGTAAAACAGGATTACCGTGGCCCATCTTCGACTTCCCATCGCTGGAGAGTGGTGCACCATGGTACTGTTCCATTTCAAATCCATGCACGCATTTCTAAAAGTCGTACGGCACTGTTTCGCCATTTCGGACGGATGTTGCACCTTGCACCGTGGATGTTGCACCCTGTATATATCGATTATTCGGACGGCCATAACTTATGGCTTGTTTAGAGTTACGGGAGACATAGTCTATCAAAACGAAGGCCTCGATGAGTTCTACGGCTTTGACAGCTTTCTACTGTCAATGGATAGATTAATGGCCAAAAAGGACAACCCGAATCTCAACCGGGTCTTGTAAGTTTTTTACCCTTCGTTTTTTCGACACGTGGATTATTACGGTAAAACAGGATTACTGTGGCTGGCCTTCGATTTACCATCGCTGGAGAGTGGTGCACCATGGTACTGTTCCTTTTCAAATCCATGCGCACATTTCTAAAAGTCGTATGGCACTGTTTCGCCATTTCGGACGGATGTTGCACCTTGCACCGTGGATGTTGCACCCTGTAGATATCGATTATTCGGACGGCCGTAACTTCTGGCTCGTTTAGATTTACGAGAGCCAATAACCTGTCAAAATGAAGGCCT
Source organism: Allium cepa (assembly GCA_030765085.1). Lineage (NCBI taxonomy): Eukaryota > Viridiplantae > Streptophyta > Magnoliopsida > Asparagales > Amaryllidaceae > Allium > Allium cepa. Next base: position 911,670,178 of record CM060938.1, read on the forward strand.
CGATGAGTTCTACGGCTTTGACAGCTTTCAACCGTCAATGGATAGATTAATGCCCAAAAAGGACAACCCGAATCTCAATCGGGTCTCGTAAGTTTTTTACCCTTCGTTTTTTCGACATGTGGATTTTTACGGTAAAACAGTATTACGGTGGCTGCTCTTCGATTTACCATCGCTGGAGAGTGGTGCACCATAGTACTGTTCCGTTTCATATCCATGCCCGCATTTCTAAAAGTCGTACGACACTGTTTCGCCATTTCGGACAGATGTTGCACCCTGTAGATATCGATTATTCGGAGGGCCATAACTTCTGGCTCGTTTAGAGTTATAGGAGCCATAACCTGTCAAAACGAAGGCCTCGATGAGTTCTACGGCTTTGACCGCTTTCTGCCATCAACGGATAGATTAATGTCCAAAAAGGACAACCTGAATCTCAATCGGGTCTCGTAAGTTTTTTACCCTTCGTTTTTTCGACACGTGGATTTTTACGGTAAAACAGGATTACCGTGGCCCGTCTTCGACTTCCCATCGCTGGAGAGTGGTGCACCATGGTACTGTTCCGTTTCAAATCCATGCACGCATTTCTAAAAGTCGTACGACACTGTTTTGCCATTTCGAACGGATGTTGCACCCTATAGATATCGATTATTGGGACGACCTTAACTTCTGCCTCGTTTAGAGTTACGGGAGCCATAACCTGTCAAAACGAAGGCCTCGATGAGTTCTACGGCTTTGACAGCTTTCAGCCGTCAATGGATAGATTAATGTCCAAAAAGGACAACCTGGATCTCAATCGGGTCTCGTAAGTTTTTTACCCTTCGTTTTTTCGACACGTGGATTTTTACGGTAAAACGGGATCACCGTGGCCCGTCTTCGACTTTCCATCGCTGGAGAGTGGTGCACCATGGTAGTGTTCCATTCCAAATCCATGCACGCATTTCAAAAAGTCGTATGGCACTGTTTCGCCATTTCGGACGAATGTTCCACCTTGCACCGTGGATGTTGCACCCTGTAGATATCGATTATTCAAACGGCCATAACTTCTGGCTCGTTTAGAGTTACGAGAGCCATAACCTATAAAAACGAAGGCCTCGATGATTTCTACGGCTTTGACAGCTTTCAGCTGTCAACGGATAGATTAATGCCCTAAAAGGACAACCCGAATCTCAATCGGGTCTCGTAAGTTTTTTACCCTTCGTTTTTTCGACACGTGGATTTTTACGGTAAAACGGGATTACCGTGGCCCGTCTTCGACTTCCCATCGCTGGAGAGTGGTGCACCGTGGTAGTGTTCCGTTTCAAATCCATGCACGCATTTCAAAAAGTTGTACGGCACTGTTTCGCCATTTCGGACGGATATTGCACCTTGCACCGTGGATGTTGCACCCTGTAGATATCGATTATTCGGACGGCCATAACTTCTGGCTCGTTTAGAGTTACGGGAGCCATAACCTATCAAAACGAAGGCCTCGATGAGTTCTACGGCATAGATAGCTTTCAACCGTCAACGGATAGATTAATGCCCAAAAAGGACAACCCGAATCTCAATCGGGTCTCGTAAGTTTTTTACCCTTCGTTTTTTCGACATGTGGATTTTTACAGTAAAAAAGGATTACCGTGGCTGGCCTTCGATTTACCATCGCTGGAGAGTGGTGCACCATGGTACTGTTCCGTTTCAAACCCATGCACGCATTTCTAAAAGTCGTACGGCACTGTTTCGCCATTTCGGACGGATGTTGCACCTTGCACCGTGGATGTTGCACCCTGTAGATTTCGATTATTCGGACGGCCATAACTTATGGCTCGTTTAGAGTTACGGGAGCCATAAGCTGTCAAAACGAAGGCCTCGATGAGTTCTACGGCTTTGACAGCTTTCAGCCGTCAACGGATAGATTAATGCCCAAAAAGGACAACCCGAATCTAAATCGGGTCTCGTAAGTTTTTTACCCTTCGTTTTTTCGACACGTGGATTTTTACGGTAAAACAGGATTACGGTGGCTGGTCTTCGATTTGCCATCGCTGTAGAGTGGTGCACCATAGTACTGTTCCGTTTCATATCCATGCACGCATTTCTAAAAGTCGTACGACACTGTTTCGCCAATTCGGACGGATGTTGCACCTTGCGCAGTGGATGTTGCACCCTGTAGATATCGATTGTATGGACGACCATAACTTCTGGCTCGTTTAGAGTTATGTGAGCCATAACCTGTCAAAACGAAGGCCTCGATGAGTTCTACGGCTTTGACGGCTTTCAGCCGTCAACGGATAGATTAATGCCCAAAAAGGACAACCCGAATCTCAATCGGGTCTCGTAAGTTTTTTACCCTTCGTTTTTTCGACACGCGGATTTTTACGGTAAAACAGGATTACCGTGGCCCATCTTCGACTTCCCATCGCTGGAGAGTGGTGCACCATGGTACTGTTCCGTTTCAAATCCATGCACGCATTTCTAAAAGTCGTACGGCACTGTTTCGCCATTTCGGACGGATGTTGCACCCTATAGATATCGATTATTCGAACGGCCATAACTTCTGCCTCGTTTAGAGTTACGGGAGCCATAACCTGTCAAAACGAAGGCCTCGATGAGTTCTACGGCTTTGACAGCTTTCAGCCATCAATGGATAGGCTAATGTCCAAAAAGGACAACCTGAATCTCAATCGGGCCTCGTAAGTTTTTTACCCTTCGTTTTTTCGACACGTGGATTTTTACGGTAAAACGGGATTACCGTGGCCCGCCTTCGACTTCCCATCGCTGGAGAGTGGTGCACCACGGCAGTGTTCCATTTCAAATCCATGCACGCATTTCAAAAAGTCGTACGGCACTGTTTCGCCATTTCGGACGGATGTTGCACCTTGCACCGTGGATGTTGCACCCTGTAGATATCGATTATTCAAACGGCCATAACTTCTGGCTCGTTTAGAGTTGCGAGAGCCATAACCTATAAAAACGAAGGCCTCGATGAGTTCTATGGCTTTGACAGCTTTCAGCTGTTAACGGATAGATTAATGCCCAAAAAGGATAACCCGAATCTCAATCGGGTCTCTTAAGTTTTTTACCCTTCGTGTTTTCGACACGTGGATTTTTACGGTAAAACGGGATTACCGTGGCCCATCTTTGACTTCCCATCGCTGGAGAGTGGTGCACCATGGTAGTGTTCCGTTTCAAATCCATGCACGCATTTCTAAAAGTTGTACGGCACTGTTTCGCCATTTCGGACGGATGTTGCACCTTGCACCGTGGATGTTGCACCCTGTAGATATCGATTATTCGGACAACCATAACTTCTGGCTCGTTTAGAGTTACGGGAGCCATAACGTGTCAAAACGAAGGCCTCGATGAGTTCTACGGCTTTGACAGCTTTCAACCGTCAACGGATAGATTAATGCCTAAAAAGGACAACCCGAATCTCAATCGGGTCTCGTAAGTTTTTTACCCTTCGTTTTTTCGACACGTGGATTTTTACAGTAAAAAAGGATTACCGTGGCTGGCCTTCGATTTACCATCGCTGGAGAGTGGTGCACCAAGGTACCGTTCCGTTTTAAATCCATGCACGCATTTCTAAAAGTCGTACGGCACTGTTTCGCCATTTCGGACGGATGGTGCACCTTGCACCGTGGATGTTGCACCCTGTAGATCTTGATTATTCGGACGGCCATAACTTCTGGCTCGTTTAGAGTTACGGGAGCCATAACCTGTCGAAACGAAGGCCCCGATGAGTTCTATGGCATTGACAGCTTTCAGCCGTCAATGGATAGATTAATGCCCAAAAAGGACAACCCGAATCTCAATCGGGTCTCTTAAGTTTTTTACCCTTCGTTTTTTCGACACGTGGATTTTTACGGCAAAACAGGATTACGGTGGCTGGCCTTCGATTTACCATCGCTGGACAGTGGTGCACCATGGTACTTGTTCCGTTTCAAATCCATGCATGCATTTCTAAAAGTCGTACGGCACTGTTTCATCATTTCGGACGGATGTTGCACCTTGCACTGTGGATGTTGCACCCTATAGATATGGATTATTCGGACGGCCAAAACTTCTGGCTCGTTTAGAGTTACGAGAGCCATAACCTGTTAAAACGAAGGCCTCGATGAGTTCTACGGTTTTGACTGCTTTCATCCGTCAACGGATAAACTAATGCCCAAAAAGGACAACCCGAATCTCAATCGGGTCTCGCAAGTTTTTAACCCTTCGTGTTTTCGACACGTGGATTTTTACGGTAAAACGGGATAACCGTGGCCCATCTTCGACTTTCCATCGCTGGAGAGTGGTGCCCCATGGTACTGTTCAGTTTCAAATCCATGCACGCATTTCTTAAAGTCGTACGGCACTATTTCGCCATTTCGGACGGATGTTGCACCCTGTAAATATCGATTATTCGAAAGGCCATAACTTCTGGCTCGTTTAGAGTTACAGGAGCCATAACCTGTCAAAACGAAGGCCTCGATGAGTTCTACGGCTTTGACAGCTTTCAGCCATCAACGGATAGATTAATGTCCAAAAAGGACAACTTGAATCTCAATCGGGTCTCGTAAGTTTTTTACCCGTCATTTTTTCGACACGTGAATTTTTACGGTAAAACGGGATTACCGTGGCCCGTCTTCGACTTCCCATCGCTGGAGAGTGGTACACCATGGTAGTGTTCCATTTCAAATCCATGCACGCATTTGAAAAAGTCGTACGGCAATGTTTCGCCATTTCGGACGGATGTTGCACCTTGCACCGTGGATGTTGCACCCTGTAGATATCGATTATTCAAACGGCCATAACTTCTGGCTCGTTTAGAGTTACGAGAGCCATAAACTATAAAAACGAAGGCCTCGATGAGTTCTACGGCTTTGACAGCTTTCAGCTGTTAACGGATAGATTAATGCCCAAAAAGGACAACACGAGTCTCAATCGGGCCTCGTAAGTTTTTTACCCTTCGTTTTTTCGACACGTGGATTTTTACAGTAAAACGGGATTACCGTGGCCTGTCTTCGACTATCCATCGCTGGAGAGTGGTGCACCATTGTAGTGTTCCGTTTCAAATCCATGCACGCATTTCAAAAAGTTGTACGGCACTGTTTCGCCATTTCGGATGGATGTTGCACCTTGCACCGTGGATGTTGCACCCTGTAGATATCGATTATTCGGACGGCCATAACTTCTGGCTCGTTTAGAGTTATGGGAGGCATAACCTGTCAAAATGAAGGCCTCGATGAGTTCTACGGCTTTGGCAGCTTTCAACCGTCAACGGATAGATTAATGCACAAAAAGGACAACCTGAATCTTAATCGGGTCTTGTAAGTTTTTTACCCTTCGTTTTTTCGACACGTGGATTTTTACGGTAAAAAAGGATTACCGTGGCTGGCCTTCGATTTACCATCGCTGGAGAGTGGTGCACCATGGTACTGTTCCGTTTCAAACCCATGCACGAATTTCTAAAAGTCGTACGGCACTGTTTCGCCATTTCGGATGGATGTTGCACCTTGCACCGTGGATGTTGCACCCTGTAGATATCGATTATTCATACGGCCATAACTTCTGGCTCGTTTAGAGTTACGGGAGCCATAACCTGTCAAAACGAAGGCCTCGATGAGTTCTATGGCTTAGACCGCTTTCTGCCGTCAACGGATAAATTAATGTCCAAAAAGGACAACCTGAATCTCAATCGGGTCTCGTAAGTTTTTTACCCTTCGTTTTTTCGACACGTGGATTTTTACGGTAAAACGGGATTACCGTGGCCCATCTTCGACTTCCCATCGCTGGAGAGTGGTGCACCATGGTAGTGTTCCATTTCAAATCCATGCACGCATTTCAAAAAGTCGTACGGCACTGTTTCGACATTTCGGATGGATGTTGCACCTTGCACCGTGGATGTTGCACCCTGTAGATATCGATTATTCAAACGGCCATAACTTCTGGCTCGTTTAGAGTTACGAGAGCCATAACCTATAAAAACGAAGGCCTCGATGAGTTCTATGGCTTTGACAGCTTTAAGCTGTTAACGGATAGATTAATACCTAAAAAGGACGACCCGAATCTCAATCGGGTCTCGTAAGTTTTTTACCCTTCGTTTTTTCGACACGTGGATTTTTACAGTAAAACGGGATTACCGTGGCCTGTCTTCGACTACCCATCGCTGGAGAGTGGTGCACAATGGTAGTGTTCCGTTTCAAATAAATGCACGCATTTCAAAAAGTTGTACGACACTGTTTCGCCATTTCGGATGGATGTTGCACCTTGCACCGTGGATGTTGCACCCTGTAGATATCGATTATTCGGACGACCATAACTTCTGGCTCGTTTAGAGTTACGGGAGCCATAACCTGTCAAAACGAAGGCCTCGATGAGTTCTACGGCTTTGATAGCTTTCAACCTTCAACGGATAGATTAATGCCCAAAAAGGACAACCCGAATCTCAATCGGGTCTTGTAAGTTTTTTACCCTTCGTTTTTTCGACACGTGGATTTTTACGGTAAAAAAGGATTACCGTGGCTGGCCTTCGATTTACCATTGCTGGAGAGTGGTGCACCATGGTACTGTTCCGTTTCAAACCCATGCACGCATTTCTAAAAGTCGTACGGCACTGTTTCGCCATTTCGGACGGATGTTGCACCTTGCACCGTGGATGTTGCACTCTGTAGATATCGATTATTCAGACGGCCATAACATCTGGCTCGTTTAGAGTTACGGGAGCCATAACCTGTCAAAATGAAGGCCTCGATGAGTTCTACGGCTTTGACAGCTTACAGTTGTCAACGGATAGATTAATGCCCAAAAAGGACAACCCGAATCTCAATCGGGTCTCTTAAATTTTTTACCCTTCGTTTTTTCGACACGTGGATTTTTACGGCAAAACAGGATTACGGTGGTTGGCCTTCGATTTACCATCGCTGGACAGTGGTGCACCATGTACTATTCCGTTTCAAATCCATGCATGCATTTCTAAAAGTCGTACGGCACTGTTTCGCCATTTCGGACGGATGTTGCACCTTGCACCGTGGATGTTGCACCCTGTAGATATCGATTATTGGGACGGCCATAACTTCTGGCTCGTTTAGAGTTACGGGAACCATAACCTGTCAAAATGAAGGCCTCGATGAGTTCTACGTCTTTGACTGCTTTCAGCCGTCAATGGATAGATTAATGCTCAAAAAGGACAACCCGAATCTCAATCGGGTCTCGTAAGTTTTTTACCCTTCGTTTTTTCGACACGTGGATTTTTACGGTAAACCGGGTTTACAGTGGCCCGTCTTCGACTTCGCATCGCTGGAGAGTGGTGCACCATGGTACTGTTCCATTTCAAATCCATGCACGCATTTCTAAAAGTCGTACGGCACTGTTTTACCATTTCGGACGGATGTTGCACCTTGCACCGTGGATGTTGCACCCTGTATATATCGATTATTCAAATGGCAATAATTTCTGGTTCGTTTAGAGTTACGGGAGCCATAACCTGTCAAAACGAAGGCCTCGATGAGTTCTACGGTTTTGACAGCTTTCAGCCGTCAACGGATAGATTAATGCCCAAAAAGGACAACCCGAATCTCAATCGGGTCTCGTATGTTTTTTACCCTTCATTTTTTCGACACATGGATTTTTACCGTAAACCAGGATTACCGTGGCCCATCTTCGACTTCCCATCGCTGGAGAGTGGTGCACCATGGTACTTTTCCGTTTCAAATCCATGCACGCATTTCTAAAAGTCGTACGACACTGTTTCGCCATTTCGGACGGATGTTGCACCTTGCACCGTGCAACGTGGATGTTGCACCCTGTAGATATCGATTATTCGGACGGCCATAACTTCTGGCTCGTTTAGAGTTACGGGAGCCATAAGCTGTCAAAATGAAGGCCTCGATGAGTTCTACGGCTTTGATAGCTTTCAGCCGTCAACGGATAGATTAATGCCCAAAAAGGACAACCCGAATCTCAATCGGGTCTCGTAAGTTTTTTACCCTTCGTTTTTTCGACACGTGGATTTTTACGGTAAAACAGGATTACCGTGGCTGGCCTTCGATTTACCATCGCTGGAGAGTGGTGCACCATGGTACTGTTCCGTTTCAAACCCATGCACGAATTTCTAAAAGTCGTACGGCACTGTTTCGCCATTTCGGATGGATGTTGCGCCTTGCACCGTGGATGTTGCACCCTGTAGATATCGATTATTCAGACGGCCATAACTTCTGGCTCGTTTAGAGTTACGGGAGCCATAACCTGTTAAAACGAAGGCCTCGATGAGGTCTACGGCTTAGACCGCTTTCTGCCATCAACGGATAGATTAATGTCCAAAAAGGACAACCTGAATCTCAATCGGGTCTCGTAAGTTTTTTACCCTTCGTTTTTTCGACACGTGGATTTTTACGGTAAAACGGGTTTACCGTGGCCCATCTTCGACTTCCCATCGCTGGAGAGTGGTGCACCATGGTAGTGTTCCATTTCAAATCCATGCACGCATTTCAAAAAGTCGTACGGCACTGTTTCGCCATTTCGGATGGATGTTGCACCTTGCACCGTGGATGTTGCACCCTGTAGATATCGATTATTCAAACGGCCATAACTTCTGGCTCGTTTAGAGTTACGAGAGCCATAACCTATAAAAACGAAGGCCTCGATGAGTTCTATGGCTTTGACAGCTTTCAGCTGTTAACGGATAGATTAATACCTAAAAAGGACGACCCGAATCTCAATCGGGTCTCGTAAGTTTTTTACCCTTCGTTTTTTCGACTCGTGGATTTTTACGGTAAAACAGGATTACCGTGGCTGGCCTTCGATTTACCATCGCTGGAGAGTGGTGCACCATGGTACTGTTCCGTTTCAAACCTATGCACGCATTTCTAAAAGTCGTACGGCACTGTTTCGCCATTTCGGACGGATGTTGCACCTTGCACCATGGATGTTGCACCCTGTAGATATCGATTATTCGAACGACCATAACTTCTGGCTCGTTTAGAGTTACAGGAGCCATAACCTGTCAAAACGAAGGCCTCGATGAGTTCTACGGCTTTGACAGCTTTCAGCCGTCAACGGATAGATTAATTCCCAAAAAGGACAACCCGAATCTCAATGGGGTCTTGTAAGTTTTTTACCCTTCGTTTTTTCAACACGTGGATTTTTACGGTAAAAAAGGATTACCGTGGCTGGCCTTCGATTTACCATTGCTGGAGAGTGGTGCACCATGGTACTGTTCCGTTTCAAACCCATGCACGCATTTCTAAAAGTCGTACGGCACTGTTTCGCCATTTCGAACGGATGTTGCACCTTGCACCGTGGATGTTGCACCCTGAAGATATCGATTATTCAGACGGCCATAACATCTGGCTCGTTTAGAGTTACGGGAGCCATAACCTGTCAAAATGAAGGCCTCGATGAGTTCTACAGCTTTGACAGTATTCAGTTGTCAACGGATAGATTAATGCCCAAAAAGGACAACCCGAATCTCAATCGGGTCTCTTAAATTTTTTACCCTTCGTTTTTTCGACACGTGGATTTTTACGGCAAAACAGGATTACGGTGGGTGGCCTTCGATTTACCATCGCTGGACAGTGGTGCACCATGTACTATTCCGTTTCAAATCCATGCATGCATTTCTAAAAGTCGTACGGCACTCTTTCGCCTTTTCGGACGGATGTTGCACCTTGCACCGTGGATGTTGCACCCTGTAGATATCGATTATTGGGACGGCCATAACTTCTGGCTCGTTTAGAGTTACGGGAACCATAACCTGTCAAAATGAAGGCCTCAATGAGTTCTACGTCTTTGACTGCTTTCAGCCGTCAATGGATAGATTAATGCTCAAAAAGGACAACCCGAATCTCAATCGGGTCTCGTAAGTTTTTTACCCTTCGTTTTTTCGACACGTGGATTTTTACGGTAAACCGGGTTTACAGTGGCCCGTCTTCGACTTCGCATCGCTGAAGAGTGGTGCACCATGGTACTGTTCCATTTCAAATCCATGCACGCATTTCTAAAAGTCGTACGGCACTGTTTTACCATTTCGGACGGATGTTGCACCTTGCGCCGTGGATGTTGCACCCTGTATATATCGATTATTCAAATGGCCATAATTTCTGGTTCGTTTAGAGTTACGGAAGCCATAACCTGTCAAAACGAAGGCCTCGATGAGTTCTATGGTTTTGACAGCTTTCAGCCGTCAACGGATAGATTAATGCCCAAAAAGGACAACCCGAATCTCAATCGGGTCTCGTATGTTTTTTACCCTTCATTTTTTCGACACATGGATTTTTACGGTAAACCAGGATTACCGTGGCCCATCTTCGACTTCCCATCGCTGGAGAGTGGTGCACCATGGTAGTTTTCCGTTTCAAATCCATGCACGCATTTCTAAAAGTCGTACGGCACTGTTTCGCCATTTCGGACGGATGTTGCACCTTGCACCGTGCAACGTGGATGTTGCACCCTGTAGATATTGATTATTCGGACGGCCATAACTTCTGGCTCGTTTAGAGTTACGGGAGCCATAAGCTGTCAAAACGAAGGCCTCGATGAGTTCTACGGCTTTGATAGCTTTCAGCCGTCAACGGATAGATTAATGCCCAAAAAGGACAACCCGAATCACAATCGGGTCTCGTAAGTTTTTTACCCTTCGTTTTTTCGACACGTGGATTTTTACGGTAAAACAGGATTACCGTGGCTGGCCTTCGATTTACCATCGCTGGAGAGTGGTGCACCATGGTACTGTTCCGTTTCAAACCCATGCGCGCATTTCTAAAAGCTGTACGGCACCGTTTCACCATTTCGGACGGATGTTGCACCTTGCAACGTGGATGTTGCACCCTGTATATATCGATTATTCAAACGGCCATAACTTCTGGTTCGTTTAGAGTTACGGGAGCCATAACCTGTCAAAACAAAGGCCTCGATGAGTTCAAGGGTTTTGACAGCTTTCAGCCTTCAACGGATAGATTAATTCCCAAAAAGGACAACCCGAATCTCAATCGGGTCTCGTATGTTTTTTACCCTTCGTTTTTTCGACACATGGATTTTTACGGTAAACCAGGATTACCGTGGCCCATCTTCGACTTCCCATCGCTGGAGAGTGGTGCACCATGGTACTTTTCCGTTTCAAATCCATGCACGCATTTCTAAAAGTCGTACGGCACTGTTTCGCCATTTCGGACGGATGTTGCACCTTGCACCGTGCAACGTGGATGTTGGACCCTGTAGATATTGATTATTCGGACGGCCATAACTTCTGGCTCGTTTAGAGTTACGAGAGCCATAAGCTGTCAAAACGAAGGCCTCGATGAGTTCTACGGCTTTGATAACTTTCAGCCGTCAACGGATAGATTAATGCCCAAAAAGGACAACCCGAATCTCAATCGGGTCTCGTAAGTTTTTTACCCTTCGTTTTTTCGACACGTGGATTTTTACGGTAAAACAGGATTACCGTGGCTGGCCTTCGATTTACCATCGCTGGAGAGTGGTGCACCATGGTACTGTTCCGTTTCAAACCTATGCACGCATTTCTAAAAGTCGTACGGCACTGTTTCGCCATTTCGGACGGATGTTGCACCTTGCACCGTGGATGTTGCACCCTGTAGATATCGATTATTCGAACGACCATAACTTCTGGCTCGTTTAGAGTTACGGGAGCCATAACCTGTCAAAACGAAGGCCTCGATGAGTTCTACAGCTTTGACAGCTTTCAGCCGTCAACGGATAGATTAATTCCCAAAAAGGACAACCCGAATCTCTATCGGGTCTCGTAAGTTTTTTACCCTTCGTTTTGTCGACACGTGGATTTTTACGGTAAAACAGGATTACGGTGGCTGGTCTTCGATTTACCATCGCTGGAGAGTGGTGCACCATGGTACTGTTCCGTTTCAAATCCATGCACGCATTTCTAAAAGTCGTACGGCACTGTTTCGCCATTTCAGACGGATGTTGCACCTTGCACCGTGGATGTTGCACCCTGTAGATATCGATTATACGGACGACCATAACTTCTGGCTAGTTTAGAGTTACGGGAGCCATAACCTATAAAAACAAAGGCTTCGATGAGTTCTATGGCTTTGACAGCTTTCAGCTGTTAATGGATAGATTAATGCCTAAAAAGGACAACCCGAATCTCAATCGGGTCTCGTAAGTTTTTTACCCTTCGTTTTTTCGACACGTGGATTTTTACAGTAAAACGGGATTACCGTGGCCTGTCTTCGACTACCCATCGCTGGAGAGTGGTGCACAATGGTAGTGTTCCGTTTCAAATAAATGAACGCATTTCAAAAAGTTGTACGGCACTGTTTCGCTATTTCGGATGGATGTTGCACCTTGCACCGTGGATGTTGCACCCTGTAGATATCGATTATTCGGACGGCCATAACTTCTGGCTCGTTTAGAGTTACGGGAGCCATAACCTGTCAAAACGAAGGCCTCGATGAGTTCTACGGCTTTGATAGCTTTCAACCGTCAACGGATAGATTAATGCCCAAAAAGGACAACCCGAATCTCAATCGGGTCTTGTAAGTTTTTTACCCTTCGTTTTTTCGACACGTGGATTTTTACGGTAAAAGAGGATTACCGTGGCTGGCCTTCGATTTACCATCGCTGGAGAGTGGTGCACCATGGTACTGTTCCGTTTCAAACCCATGCACGCATTTCTAAAAGTCGTACGGCACTGTTTCGCCATTTCGGACGGATGTTGCACCTTGCACCGTGGATGTTGCACCCTGTATATATCGATTATTCAAACGGCCATAACTTCTGGCTCGTTTAGAGTTACGGGAGGCATAACCTGTCAAAATGAAGGCCACGATGAGTTCTACGGCTCTGACAGCTTTCAGCCGTCAACGGATAGATTAATGCCCAAAAAGGACAACCCGAATCTCAATCGGGTCTCTTAAGTTTTTTACCCTTCGTTTTTTCGACACGTGGATTTTTACGGCAAAACAGGATTACGGTGGCTGGCCTTCGATTTACCATCGCTGGACAGTGGTGCACCATGTACTATTCCGTTTCAAATCCATGCATGCATTTCTAAAAGTCGTACGGCACTGCTTCGCCATTTCGGACGGATGTTGCACCTTGCACCGTGGATGTTGCACCCTGTAGATATCGATTATTGGGACGGCCATAACTTCTGGCTCGTTTAGAGTTACGGGAACCATAACCTGTCAAAATGAAGGCCTCGATGAGTTCTACGTCTTTGACAGCTTTCGGCCGTCAGTGGATAGATTAATGCTCAAAAAGGACAACCCGAATCTCAATCGGGTCTCGTAAGTTTTTTACACTTCGTTTTTTCGACACGTGGATTTTTATGGTAAAACGGGATTACAGTGGCCCGTCTTCGACTTCGCATCGCTGGAGAGTGGTGCACCATAGTACTGTTCCATTTCAAATCCATGCACGCATTTCTAAAAGTCGTACGGCACTGTTTCACCATTTCGGACGGATGTTGCACTTTGCACCGTGGATGTTGCACCCTGTATATATCGATTATTCAAACGGCCATAATTTCTGGTTCGTTTAGAGTTACGGGAGACATAACCTGTCAAAACGAAGGCCTCGATGAGTTCTACGGTTTTGACAGCTTTCAGCCGTCAACGGATAGATTAATGCCCAAAAAGGACAACCCGAATCTCAATCGGGTCTCCTATGTTTTTTACCCTTCATTTTTTCGACACATGGATTTTTACGGTAAACCAGGATTACCGTGGCCCATCTTCGACTTCCCATCGCTGGAGAGTGGTGCACCATGGTACTTTTCCATTTCAAATCCATGCATGCATTTCTAAAAGTCGTACGGCACTGTTTCGCCATTTCGGACGGATGTTGCACCTTGCACCGTGCAACGTGGATGTTGCACCCTGTAGATATTGATTATTCGGACGGCCATAACTTCTGGCTCGTTTAGAGTTACGGGAGCCATAAGCTGTCAAAACGAAGGGCTCGATGAGTTCTACGGCTTTGATTGCTTTCAGCCGTCAACGGATAGATTAATGCCCAAAAAGGACAACCCGAATCACAATCGGGTCTCGTAAGTTTTTTACCCTCTGTTTTTTCGACACATGGATTTTTACGGTAAAACAGGATTACCGTGGCTGGCCTTCGATTTACAATCGCTGGAGAGTGGTGCACCATGGTACTGTTCCTTTTCAAATCCATGCACGCATTTCTAAAAGTCGTAAGGCACTGTTTCGCCATTTCGGACGGATGTTGCACCTTGCACCGCGGATATTGCACCCTGTAGATATTGATTATTCGGACGGCCATAACTTCTGGCTCGTTTAGAGTTACGGGAGCCATAACCTGTCAAAACGAAGTCCTCAATGAGTTCTACGGGTTTGACAGCTTTCAGCCGTCAACGGTTAGATTAATGCCCAAAAAGAACAACCCGAATCTCAATCGGGTCACGTAAGTTTTTTACCCTTCGTTTTTTCGACACGTGGATTTTTACGGTAAAACAGGATTACCGTGGCTGGCCTTCGATTTACCATCGCTGGAGAGTGGTGCACCTTGGTACTGTTCCGTTTCAAAACCATGCACGCATTTCTAAAAGTCGTACGGCACTGTTTCGCCATTTCGGACGGTTGTTGCACCTTGCACCGTGGATGTTGCACCCTGTAGATATCGATTATTCGGACGGCCATAACTTCTGGCTCGTTTAGAGTTACGGGAGCCATAACATGTCAGAACGAAGGCCTCGATGAGTTCTACGTCTTTGACAGCTTTTAGCCGTCAGCGGATAGATTAATGCTCAAAAAGGACAACCCGAATCTCAATCGTGTCTCGTAAGTTTTTTACCCTTCGTTTTTTCGACACGTGGATTTTTACGGTAAAACAGGATTACCGTGGCTGGCCTTCGATTTACCATCGCTGGAGAGTGGTGCACCATGGTACTGTTCCGTTTCAAATCCATGCACGCATTTCTAAAAGCCGTACGGCACTGTTTCGCCATTTCGGACGGATGTTGCACCTTGCACCGTGGATGTTGCACCCCTTAGATATTGATTATTCGGACGGCCATAACTTCTGGCTCGTTTAGAGTTACGGGAGCCATAACATGGCAAAACGAAGGCCTCAATGAGTTCTACGGCTTTGACAGCTTTCAACTGTCAACGGATAGATTAATGCCCAAAAAGGACAACCCGAATCTCAATCGGGTCTCGTAAGTTTTTTACCCTTCGTTTTTTGACACGTGGATTTTTAGGGTAAAACAGGATTACCGTGGCTGGCCTTCGATTTACCATCGCTGGAGAGTGGTGCACCATGGCACTGTTTCGTTTCAAACCCATGTTACGCCATTTCGGACGGATGTTGCACCTTGCACCATGGATGTTGCACCCTGTAGATATCGATTATTCGGACGGCCATAACTTCTGGCTCGTTTAGAGTTACGGGAGCCATAACCTGTCAAAACGAAGGCCTCGATGAGTTCTACGGCTTTGACTGCTTTCAGATGTCAACGGATAGATTAATGCCCAAAAAGGACAACCCGAATCTCAATCGGGTCTCGTAAGTTTTTTACCCTTCGTTTTTTCGACACGTGGATTTTTACGGTAAAACGGGATTACCGTGGCCCGTCTTCGACTTCCCATCGCTGGACAGTGATGCACCATGGTAGTGTTCCTTTTCAAATCCATGCACGCATTTCAAAAAGTCGTACGGCACTGTTTCTCCATTTCGGACGGATGTTGCACCTTGCACTGTGGATGTTGCACCCTGTAGATATCGATTATTCGGACGGCCATAACTTCTGGCTCGTTTAGAGTTACGGGAGCCATAATCTGTCAAAACGAAGGCCTCGATGAGTTCTACGTCTTTGACAACTTTCAACCGTCAACGGATAGATTAATACCCAAAAAGGACAACCCGAATCTCAATCGGGTCTCGTAAGTTTTTCAACCTTCGTTTTTTCGACACGTGTATTTTTACGGTAAAACAGGATTACCGTGGCTGGCCTTCGATTTACCATCGCTGGAGAGTGGTGCACCATGGTACTGTTCCGTTTCAAACCCATGCACGCATTTCTAAAAGTCGTACGGCACTGTTTCTCCATTTCGGACGGATGTTGCACCTTGCACCGTGGATGTTGCACCCTGTAGATATCGATTATTCGGACGGCCATAACTTCTGGCTCGTTTAGAGTTACGGGAGCCATAACCTGTCAAAACGAAGGCTTCGATGAGTTCTACGGCTTTGACAGCTTTCAGCTATCAACGGAAAGATTAATGCCCAAAAAGGACAACCCGAATCTCAATCGGGTCTCTTAAGTTTTTTACCCTTCGTTTTTTCGACACGTGGATTTTTACGGCAAAACAGGATTACGGTGGCAGGCCTTCGATTTACCATCGCTGGACAGTGATGCACCATGGTACTGTTCCGTTTCAAACCCATGCACGCATTTCTAAAAGTCGTAAGGCACTGTTTCGCCATTTCGGACGGATGTTGCACCTTGCACCGTGGATGTTGCACCCTATAGATATGGATTATTCGGACGGCCATAACTTCTGGCTCGTTTAGAGTTACGGGAGCCATAACCTGTCAAAACGAAGGCCTCGATGAGTTCTACGGCTTTGACAGCTTTTAGCCGTCAACGGATAGATTAATGCCCAAAAAGGATAACCCGAATCTCAATACGGTCTCTTAAGTTTTTTACCCTTCGTTTTTTCGACACGTGGATTTTTACGGTAAAACAGGATTACCGTGGCTGGCCTTCGATATACCATCGCTGGAGAGTGGTGCACCATGGTACTGTTCTGTTTCAAACCCATGCACGCATTTCTAAAAGTCGTACGGCACTGTTTCGCCATTTCGGACGGATGTTGCACCTTGCACCGTGGATGTTGCACCCTGTAGATATCGATTATTCGGACGGCCATAACTTCTGGCTCGTTTAGAGTTACGGGAGCCATAACCTGTCAAAACGTAGGCCTCGATGAGTTCTACAGCTTTGACTGCTTTCAGCCGTCAACGGATAGATTAATGCCCAAAAAGGACAACCCGAATCTCAGTCGGGTCTCGTAAGTTTTTTACCCTTCGTTTTTTCGACACGTGGATTTGTATGGTAATACAGGATTACAGTTGCTGGTCTTCGATTTACCATCGCTGGAGAGTGGTGCACCATGGTACAGTTTCGTTTCAAATCCATGCATGCATTTCTAAATGTCGTACGGCACTGTTTCGCCATTTCGGACGGATGTTGCACCTTGCACCGTGGATGTTGCACCCGGTAGATATCGATTATTCGGACGGCCATAACTTCTGGCTCGTTTAGAGTTACGGGATCCACAACCTGTCAAAACGAAGGCCTCGATGAGTTCTACGGCTTTGACAGCTTTCAACCGTCAACGGATAGATTAATGCCCAAAAAGGACAACCCGAATCTCAATCGGGTCTCGTAAGTTTTTTACCCTTCGTTTTTTCGACACGTGGATTATTACGGTAAAACAGGATTACCGTGGCTGGCCTTCGATTTACCATCGCTGGAGAGTGGTGCACCAAGGTACTGTTCCGTTTCAAACCCATGCACGCATTTCTAAAAGTCGTACGGCACTGTTTCGCCATTTCGGACGGATGTTGCGCCTTGCACCGTGGATGTTGCACCCTGTAGATATCGATTATTCGGACGACCATAACTTCTGGCTCGTTTAGAATTACGGGATCCATAACCTGTCAAAACGAAGGCCTCGACGAGTTCTACGGCTTTGACAGCTTTCAGCCGTCAACGGATAGATTAATGCCCAAAAAGGACAACCCGAATCTCAATCGGGTCTCGTAAGTTTTTTACCCTTCCTTTTTTCGACACGTGGATTTTTACTGTAAAACAGGATTACGGTGGCTTGTCTTCGATTTACCATCGCTGGAGAGTGGTGCACCATGTAACTGTTCCGTTTCAAATCCATGCACGCATTTCTAAAAGTCGTACGGCACTGTTTCGCCATTTCGGATGGATGTTGCACCTTGCACCGTGGATGTTGCACCCCGTAGATATCGATTATAGGGATGACAATTACTTCTAGCTCGTTTAGAGTTACGGGAGCCACAACCTGTCAAAACGAAGGCCTCGATGAGTTCTACGGCTTTGACAGCTTTCAGCCGTCAACGGATAGATTAATGCCCAAAAAGGACAACCCGAATCTCAATCGGGTCTCGTAAGTTTTTTACACTTCGTTTGTTCGACACGTGGATTTTTACGGTAAAACAGGATTACGGTGGCTGGTCTTCGATTTACCATCGCTGGAGAGTGGTGTACCATGGTGCTGTTCCTTTTAAAACCCATGCACGCATTTCTAAAAGTCGTATGGCACTGTTTCGCCATTTCGGACGGATGTTGCACCTTACACCGTGGATGTTGCACCATGTAGATATCGATTACTCGGACGGCCATAACTTCTGGCTCCTTTAGAGTTACGGGAGCCATAACCTGTCAGAACGAAGGCCTCGATGAGTTCTACGGCTTTGACCGCTTTCAGCCGTCAACGGATAGATTAATGCTCAAAAAGGACAACCCGAATCTCAATCATGTCTCGTAAATTTTTTACCCTTCGTTTTTTCGACACGTGGATTTTTACGGTAAAACAGGATTACCGTGGCTGGCCTTCGAATTACCATCGCTGGAGAGTGGTGCACCATGGTACTGTTCCGTTTCAAATCCATGCACACGTTTCTAAAAGTCGTACGGCACTGTTTCGCCATTTCAGACAGATGTTGCACCTTGCACCGTGGATGTTGCACCCTGTAGATATCGATTATTCGGACGGCCATAACTTCTGGCTCGTTTAGAGTTACGGGAGCCATAACATGTCAAAATGAAGGCCTCGATGAGTTCTACGGCTTTGAAAGCTTTCAATCGCCAACAGATAGATTAATGCCCAAAAAGGACAACCCGAATCTCAATCGGGTCTCGTAAGTTTTTTACCCTACGTTTTTTCGACACGTGGATTTTTATGGTAAAACAGGATTACCATGGCTGGCCTTCGATTTACCATCGTTGGAGAGTTGTGCACCATGGCACTGTTCCGTTTCAAACCCATGCACGCTTTTCTAAATGTCGTAAGGCACTGTTTCGCCATTTCGGAAGGATGTTGCACCTTGGATGTTGCACCCTGTAGATGTCGATTATTCGGACGGCCATAACTTCTGGCTCGTTTAGAGTTACGGGAGCCATAACCTGTCAAAACGAAGGCCTCGTTGAGTTCTACGACTTTGACAGCTTTCAGCCGTCAACGGATAGATTAATGCCCAAAAAGGACAACCCGAATCTCAATCGGGTCTCGTAAGTTTTTTATCCTTCGTTTTTTCGACACGTGGATTTTTACGGCAAAACAGGATTACGGTGGCTGGTCTTTGATTTACCATCGCTGGAGAGTGTTGCACCATGGTACTGTTCCGTTTCAAATCCATGCACGCATTTCTAAAAGTCGTACGACACTGTTTCGCCATTTCGGACGGATGCTGCACCTTGCACCGTGGATGTTGCACCCTGTAGATATCGATTATACGGATGACCATAACTTCTGGCTCGTTTAGAGTTACGGGAGCCATAACCTGTCAAAATAAAGGCCTCGATGAGTTCTACTGCTTTGACAGCATTCAGCCGTCAATGGATAGATTAATGCCCAAAAAGGACAACCCGAATCTCAATCGGGTCTCGTAAGTTTTTTACCCTTGGTTTTTTCGACACGTGGATTTTTACGGTAAAACGGGATTACCGTGGCCCGTCTTCGACTTCCCATCGCTGGAGAGTGGTGCACCATTGTAGTGTTCCGTTTCAAATCTATGCACGCATTTCAAAAAGTCGTACGGCACTGTTCGCCATTTCGGACGGATGTTGCACCTTGCACCGTGGATGTTGCACCCTGTAGATATCGATTATTCGGACGGCCATAACTTCTGGCTCGTTTAGAGTTACGGGAGCCATAACCTGTCAAAACGAAGGCCTCGATGAGTTCTACGGCTTTGACAGCTTTCAACCATCAACGGATAGATTAATTCCCAAAAAGGACAACCCGAATCTCAATCGGGTCTCGTAAGTTTTTTACCCTTCGTTTTTTCGACACGTGGATTTTTACGGTAAAACAGGATTACTGTGACTGGCCTTAGATTTACCATCGCTGGAGAGTGGTGCACCATGGTACTGTTCCGTTTCAAACCCATGCATGCATTTCTAAAAGTCGTACGGCACTGTTTCGCCATTTCGGACGGATGTTGCACCTTGCACCGTGGATGTTGCACCCTGTAGATATCGATTATACGGACGGCCATAACTTCTGGCTCGTTTAGAGTTACTGGAGCCATAACCTGTCAAAACGAAGGCCTCGATGAGTTCTACGGCTTTGACAGCTTTCAGCCATCAACGGATAAATTAATTCCCAAAACGGACAACCCGAATCTCAATCGGGTCTCTTAAGTTTTTCACCCTTCGTTTTTTCGACACGTGGATTTTTACGGCAAAACAGGATTACGGTGGCAGGCCTTCGATTTACCATCGCTGGACAGTGGTGCAACATGGTACTGTTCCATTTCAAATCCATGCACGCATTTCTAAAAGTCATACGGCACTGTTTCGCCATTTCGGACGGATGTTGCACCTTGCACCGTGGATGTTGCACCCTGTAGATATCGATTATTCGGACGGCCATAACTTCTGGCTCGTTTAGAGTTACGGGAGCCATAAGCTGTCGAAACGAAGGCCTCGATGAGTTCAACGGGTTTGACAGCTTTCAGCCGTCAACGGATAGATTAATGCCCAAAAAGGACAACCCGAATCTCAATCGGGTCTCTTAAGTTTTTTACCCTTCGTTTTTTCGACACGTGGATTTTTACGGCAAAACAGGATTACGGTGGCAGGCCTTCGATTTACCATCGCTGGACAGTGATGCACCATGGTACTGTTCCGTTTCAAACCCATGCACGCATTTCTAAAAGTCGTAAGGCACTGTTTCGCCATTTCGGACGGATGTTGCACCTTGCACCGTGGATGTTGCACCCTGTAGATATGGATTATTCGGACGGCCATAACTTCTGGCTCGTTTAGTGTTACGGGAGCCATAACCTGTCAAAACGAAGGCCTCGATGAGTTCTACGGCTTTGACAGCTTTTAGCCGTCAACGGATAGATTAATGCCCAAAAAGGATAACCCGAATCTCAATACGGTCTCTTAAGTTTTTTACCCTTCGTTTTTTCGACACGTGGATTTTTACGGTAAAACAGGATTACCGTGGCTGGCCTTCGATATACCATCGCTGGAGAGTGGTGCACCATGGTACTGTTCTGTTTCAAACCCATGCACGCATTTCTAAAAGTCGTACGGCACTGTTTCGCCATTTCGGACGGATGTTGCACCTTGCACCGTGGATGTTGCACCCTGTAGATATCGATTATTCGGACGGCCATAACTTCTGGCTCGTTTAGAGTTACGGGAGCCATAACCTGTCAAAACGAAGGCCTCGATGAGTTCTACAGCTTTGACTGCTTTCAGCCGTCAACGGATAGATTAATGCCCAAAAAGGACAACCCGAATCTCAGTCGGGTCTCGTAAGTTTTTTACCCTTCGTTTTTTCGACACGTGGATTTTTATGGTAATACAGGATTACAGTGGCTGGTCTTCGATTTACCATCGCTGGAGAGTGGTGCACCATGATACAGTTTCGTTTCAAATCCATGCATGCATTTCTAAATGTCGTACGGCACTGTTTCGCCATTTCGGACGGATGTTGCACCTTGCACCGTGGATGTTGCACCCGGTAGATATCGATTATTCGGACGGCCATAACTTCTGGCTCGTTTAGAGTTACGGGATCCACAACCTGTCAAAACGAAGGCCTCGATGAGTTCTACGGCTTTGACAGCTTTCAACCGTCAACGGATAGATTAATGCCCAAAAAGGACAACCCGAATCTCAATCGGGTCTCGTAAGTTTTTTACCCTTCGTTTTTTCGACACGTGGATTATTACGGTAAAACAGGATTACCGTGGCTGGCCTTCGATTTACCATCGCTGGAGAGTGGTGCACCATGGTACTGTTCCGTTTCAAACCCATGCACGCATTTCTAAAAGTCGTACGGCACTGTTTCGCCATTTCGGACGGATGTTGCACCTTGCACCGTGGATGTTGCACCCTGTAGATATCGATTATTCGGACGACCATAACTTCTGGCTCGTTTAGAATTACGGGATCCATAACCTGTCAAAACGAAGGCCTCGACGAGTTCTACGGCTTTGACAGCTTTCAGCCGTCAACGGATAGATTAATGCCCAAAAAGGACAACCCGAATCTCAATCGGGTCTCGTAAGTTTTTTACCCTTCGTTTTTTCGACACGTGGATTTTTACTGTAAAACAGGATTACGGTGGCTGGTCTTCGATTTACCATCGCTGGAGAGTGGTGCACCATGTAACTGTTCCGTTTCAAATCCATGCACGCATTTCTAAAAGTCGTACGGCACTGTTTCGCCATTTCGGATGGATGTTGCACCTTGCACCGTGGATGTTGCACCCCGTAGATATCGATTATAGGGATGACAATTACTTCTAGCTCGTTTAGAGTTACGGGAGCCACAACCTGTCAAAACGAAGACCTCGATGAGTTCTACGGCTTTGACAGCTTTCAGCCGTCAACGGATAGATTAATGCCCAAAAAGGACAACCCGAATCTCAATCGGGTCTCGTAAGTTTTTTACACTTCGTTTGTTCGACACGTGGATTTTTACGGTAAAACAGGATTACGGTGGCTGGTCTTCGATTTACCATCGCTGGAGAGTGGTGTACCATGGTGCTGTTCCTTTTAAAACCCATGCACGCATTTCTAAAAGTCGTATGGCACTGTTTCGCCATTTCGGACGGATGTTGCACCTTACACCGTGGATGTTGCACCATGTAGATATCGATTACTCGGACGGCCATAACTTCTGGCTCCTTTAGAGTTACGGGAGCCATAACCTGTCAGAACGAAGGCCTCGATGAGTTCTACGGCTTTGACCGCTTTCAGCCGTCAACGGATAGATTAATGCTCAAAAAGGACAACCCGAATCTCAATCATGTCTCGTAAATTTTTTACCCTTCGTTTTTTCGACACGTGGATTTTTACGGTAAAACAGGATTACCGTGGCTGGCCTTCGAATTACCATCGCTGGAGAGTGGTGCACCATGGTACTGTTCCGTTTCAAATCCATGCACACGTTTCTAAAAGTCGTACGGCACTGTTTCGCCATTTCAGACGGATGTTGCACCTTGCACCGTGGATGTTGCACCCTGTAGATATCGATTATTCGGACGGCCATAACTTCTGGCTCGTTTAGAGTTACGGGAGCCATAACATGTCAAAATGAAGGCCTCGATGAGTTCTACGGCTTTGAAAGCTTTCAATCGTCAACAGATAGATTAATGCCCAAAAAGGACAACCCGAATCTCAATCTGGTCTCGTAAGTTTTTTACCCTACGTTTTTTCGACACGTGGATTTTTATGGTAAAACAGGATTACCATGGCTGGCCTTCGATTTACCATCGTTAGAGAGTTGTGCACCATGGCACTGTTCCGTTTCAAACCCATGCACGCTTTTCTAAATGTCGTAAGGCACTGTTTCGCCATTTCGGAAGGATGTTGCACCTTGGATGTTGCACCCTGTAGATGTCGATTATTCGGACGGCCATAACTTCTGGCTCGTTTAGAGTTACGGGAGCCATAACCTGTCAAAACGAAGGCCTCGTTGAGTTCTACGACTTTGACAGCTTTCAGCCGTCAACGGATAGATTAATGCCCAAAAAGGACAACCCGAATCTCAATCGGGTCTCGTAAGTTTTTTATCCTTCGTTTTTTCGACACGTGGATTTTTACGGCAAAACAGGATTACGGTGGCTTGTCTTTGATTTACCATCGCTGGAGAGTGTTGCACCATGGTACTGTTCCGTTTCAAATCCATGCACGCATTTCTAAAAGTCGTACGACACTGTTTCGCCATTTCGGACGGATGCTGCACCTTGCACCGTGGATGTTGCACCCTGTAGATATCGATTATACGGATGACCATAACTTCTGGCTCGTTTAGAGTTACGGGAGCCATAACCTGTCAAAACAAAGGCCTCAATGAGTTCTACTGCTTTGACAGCATTCAGCCGTCAACGGATAGATTAATGCCCAAAAAGGACAACCCGAATCTCAATCGGGTCTCGTAAGTTTTTTACCCTTGGTTTTTTCGACACGTGGATTTTTACGGTAAAACGGGATTACCGTGGCCCGTCTTCGACTTCCCATCGCTGGAGAGTGGTGCACCATTGTAGTGTTCCGTTTCAAATCTATGCACACATTTCAAAAAGTCGTACGGCACTGTTCGCCATTTCGGACGGATGTTGCACCTTGCACCGTGGATGTTGCACCCTGTAGATATCGATTATTCGGACGGCCATAACTTCTGGCTCTTTTAGAGTTACGGGAGCCATAACCTGTCAAAACGAAGGCCTCGATGAGTTCTACGGCTTTGACAGCTTTCAACCATCAACGGATAGATTAATTCCCAAAAAGGACAACCCGAATCTCAATCGGGTCTCGTAAGTTTTTTACCCTTCGTTTTTTCGACACGTGGATTTTTACGGTAAAACAGGATTACTGTGACTGGCCTTAGATTTACCATCGCTGGAGAGTGGTGCACCATGGTACTGTTCCGTTTCAAACCCATGCATGCATTTCTAAAAGTCGTACGGCACTGTTTCGCCATTTCGGACGGATGTTGCACCTTGCACCGTGGATGTTGCACCCTGTAGATATCGATTATACGGACGGCCATAACTTCTGGCTCGTTTAGAGTTACTGGAGCCATAACCTGTCAAAACGAAGGCCTCGATGAGTTCTACGGCTTTGACAGCTTTCATCCATCAACGGATAAATTAATTCCCAAAACGGACAACCCGAATCTCAATCGGGTCTCTTAAGTTTTTCACCCTTCGTTTTTTCGACACGTGGATTTTTACGGCAAAACAGGATTACGGTGGCAGGCCTTCGATTTACCATCGCTGGACAGTGGTGCAACATGGTACTGTTCCATTTCAAATCCATGCACGCATTTCTAAAAGTCATAAGGCGCTGTTTCGCCATTTCGGACGGATGTTGCACCTTGCACCGTGGATGTTGCACCCTGTAGATATCGATTATTCGGACGGCCATAACTTCTGGCTCGTTTAGAGTTACGGGAGCCATAAGCTGTCGAAATGAAGGCCTCGATGAGTTCTACGGGTTTGACAGCTTTCAGCCGTCAACGGATAGATTAATGCCCAAAAAGGACAACTCGAATCTCAATCGGGTCTCGTTTTTTACCCTTCGTTTTTTCGA
Organism: Allium cepa; assembly: GCA_030765085.1. Taxonomy (NCBI): domain Eukaryota; kingdom Viridiplantae; phylum Streptophyta; class Magnoliopsida; order Asparagales; family Amaryllidaceae; genus Allium; species Allium cepa. The sequence goes on from CM060938.1 coordinate 911,695,444, forward strand.
CACGTGGATTTTTATGTGAAAACTGGATTACCGTGGTTGGCCTTCGATTTGCCATCGCTGGAGAGTGGTGCACCATGGTACGGTTCCTTTTCAAATCCATGCACGCATTTATAAAAGTCGTACGACACTGTTTCGCCATTTCGGACGGATGTTGCACCTTGCACCGTGGATGTTGCACCCTGTAGATATCGATTATTCGGACGGCCATAACTTCTGGCTCGTTTAGAGTTACGGGAGCCATAACCTGTCAAAATAAAGGCCTCGATGAGTTCTACGGCTTTGACAGCTTTCAACCGTCAACGGATAGATTAATGCCCAAAAAGGACAACCCGAATCTCAATCGGGTCGTGTAAGTTTTTTACCATTTGTTTTTTCGACACGTGGATTTTTACGGTAAAACAGGATTTTGTTGGCTGGTCTTCGATTTACCATCGCTGGAGAGTGGTGCACCATGGTACTTGTTTGCACAAAAAATGGACGAACACCTCCAATTCGTAATATTTAGTTGATTATATGTTATTTTCAAGGTTTTAGGTTACTTATGCAAATATGTAAAAAGCAAGGACTAAAATATAAAAGACACGCAGATTTATAGTGGTTCGGCCAGAACGTGCCTACGTCCACTTTATATGTTATTCTCTCCTTTCTTTCAGATTACAAGTACAAAGCTTTAAGTACAAGTATAAGAAAGTTGTTTGAAAGTTCCTTCCTTGCTTGAGCTCTCAAGCTTGTCTGCCATTGTTGTACCCCTGCCCCTCTATTTATAGAGTGAGGCTGGGGGCAGGGGTCTTGGATGTATATAGCTGCTGATGAGCCTGGGCTGAAGCAATCTGGTCTGGCATATCTGGTTCGGCGAAGCTTGGTTCGGTGGTTGGAGATGGTTGGACCGATGGAGCTTTGGTCCGGTGGTTGGAGATGGTTGGACCGGTGGAGCTTTGGTCCGGTGGTTGGAGATGGTTGGACCGGTAGGGCTTTGGTCCGGTGGTTGTTGGTGGGAGATGAGACCTTGGTCCGGTATGGTTGGTTCGGCTATGACTTGGAGATGCGATGGTTCGGTGGAGGGTGAGGTTTGGCTCGGCATATAGGTGGTTCGGCAGTGGTTGGTCCGGCATGGAGTTGAGGTGGTTGGACCGGTAGTGAGACCGGATCAGTGTTTGGATGGAGGGGCTTTTGGAACGGTGGCGCCTTGGTGTTGAGTTGGTTCGATAGGGGTTTTGGGTAGGTTGTTTGGTTCGGTGGCGCCTAGTTGAGATTGGTTCCGTGATGGTGGGTTTTGGACCGGTGGTAGGTCGGACCGGTGATGGTGGATGGAGCACGGATACTGGATGGAAATGGCGAAGCTGATGCCTCTAGGTCTTGTGATTCCATGGGTGAGAATTCGCCCAACATTTGCCCCCCAAAGTGGGGCACGTGCTTGCAGGTGTCGTGCTTTGTTTTTCTTCCAGTTGGATAACTGGTATTGCTTCATTGGGTTTGGGGTGCCGAAAAGGATGGTCCGGTGTGCCGAACCGGTTGGTCCGGTGCCTCTGCGCTTGTCTATATATAGGGGCTACACCCCTTCGTTATTCCTTATCGAATCAGGGAGTGCCGAATCAGGGATTGCCGAATCAGTTAGAGTGCCGAATCAGCCTTGCACCGAATCAACTAAGTACCGAATATACACGTGCCGAATCAAGCAAGTACCGAACCAAACTAGTACCGAACCTGGTACGTTTTCTTTCGCCGAATGAACACGGACGAGATCGATGTGCTGAGTGCCGAATGTGATATACCGAATGAGATGTGTGATGTATTACCGAATGGATCTTTAAACCTTTAATACCGGATGGATTTTATGCCGAATGAGCTATGCCGAATGATATCTCATATTTGAATCTTGAGTGGAACACTAACCCTATATTCACCTACTTGCTTACATTTCCACACATCTTGTTCTAATACCATGTTTTTCTTGTGCCGCAGATAAATGTCTCGCAAAACGGAAACTCGATCAGATAGAAAGAAGTCCAAGGCTAGAAAAGAGTCTTCTTCCGTGCCCCCAGCCCAACCAGGACCGGTGCAACACGGACCTACACCGAGGTCGTTAGTGGATGGGTACGGTCCCCAGGAACTTGTGGTCACCCCTCCCGATTGCTTTCCTAGCTCCTTAAAGGAGGAGCAACTTGATGTTATTTCTCGTTCCTTCGGGATAGATAGAGCGCTTATGCGGTTGCCGGGGAACGGAGTGATGCCGCATGACCCCCCCGAAGGATACTTTGCTTACAGCAGATATCATTGCATGTGTGGTGCTATCCCGCCTCTCAACGCCTGGATAGTTAGCTTTATCACATATCTGATGGTGGCTCCATTCCATCTTCAGCCTAACTCCTACGCCATTTGTAACGACCCGCCTTTTTGGACAATTTAAACCGACGATCAAATACCCATGTCGATTCCAAACCATTAGAAGGGCAGATAGTTATTGGGGTAATTAAGAAAAGAAAAGGAAGGGAAATAAAGGAAATGAAACAACACAGAATCTCACAGCGGAAGGCTAAAGTATAATAATAAAATAACAGTTCATGAAGCTGTTAATTAAATGAATACATTTGAAATGAATACATTTGATTATTATTATACAACATTTATCAGAGTTACATACACAGCAAATATCATACAACAATGCAGCGGAATGGAATGAATATAATAGTAGTACATAATATACCAAATCTACGTCTTCATCCTCTAGAAATAGATCCTCAAAAATCTGAAAACTCAGGACTGACCCGAGCGTAATGAAAAGACAAACACTCGAGTCAGGACTAAATATCCTCATGTAAGTTAAGTCAATCGTAAATAAATATGAGTGTAACGGCGTCGGGGATGTTTACGGGGTTTGACATCTCCTATCCAGTGTCAACGTGCGTGCAATAACTTAAGAGATGTTACGGGATTTTCCATCTCTCAAGGATCCGTGAAACTATATACTATGTAGTAATATACGCTAAGTAGATAATGCCTATCAGTAATATAAAGTATCAAAATAGCGTTAAGGCGTTACCATAATCCCCCTTAACACATTTTTATATTCCCAAAAGCATATACAAGACCGCAGTTTCCCCAAAACCGGAAGTCACCAGAGGGCAATCCATATACTCAAGGTACAAATCAAAACGTAGTGGTCGCGAATAGGATAATCAGTATGACAAGGTACATGAGGCAATACCAACTAGGATACTAGCAGTTGCGTGATCGGACTGATGTTGGGCATAGCCAGCAGCTACCCCAACACCGCGAAACAACACTCCCAAATCAAGGGGTGCACCCAAATCGCATCACAAATGTAATAGATATGGTATCGAAGAAGTGTGTCCGCTAGAGGTGGCGAACCTCAATGGACCGGCGCGGCTCCTGTTTTAGTCATGTCAGGGGTCATCCAATAATCGTTCTCTTTCTTCAGTCAACGCGTTCACCAAACCATCCACTTCATTCTGGATCAACACTCCGCGTATAATAGTTATTAAAGTGGTTTTCGGTATCGACAGAGAGTATGTCCATATCCGATCCCGGTCTCTTTAATAACTACGTATTATTACACCGTTGGCTCTTTTACATTTCAAATCGATTCATAATTGATATCAAAATATCATGTTCGCTTTAAAAATCAAATCCATTCAAATATCATCATATCTTTCAAAATATCAGATTTCATATTTAAATTCAAGATTTATATATAAACATTTCACCTTATTGACCAGCTTAGGATTTTAGAAAAATAGTTTTAAGTAATTTAAAAGTAGTTTAAATAATTAAAATAGTTAAAAGCACTTAAAATCTTTAAAATGGATTTAAAATAGATAAATTAGTTTAAAATAATTTAAATTGGGTTAAGTAGATTTAAAATAGATTAAAATAGTTTAAGTATTCAAAATGGTTTATATAACAGAGTAATTTGGAAAACAAATTAAAACAGCTTCAAAATCAATCCATTTCAATTATAACTTCCCAATTCAAATCAATTTCAATTTCCATTCTACCGATTCAATTTCGATTTCAATTCAAAACAATGTCAACTTTTACTTCAAATCAATTCAATTCTACATTCACCTTTAATTAATTCAATTTCAATTTATATCGATTTGGAGCTTGATTTCTCAAATATCAATTTATAACACTTAACAAAATTTCCAACAATATTCAAGTTTAAATCCAAATTCCAAATATGATTCAATTCCAAACTCGATTTCAAAATATCATTTTCATATCACTTTTACTTAGTAATATTCAAAGCTCGAAATAATGTTAAATCTTTAAAACAATAAATTTCCGAAATTCAATCATATCCAAATTTTAAATCTCAAAGTCTCCACTTAAATTTTATTCAACAATTTCTTTTAACCAAATTTTATTTCAACATTCCAAACTCAATTTTTCGATAAAGTCGATTTCTATAAATTGATTTCTATTTATGACTTTTAAATCGAAACATTTAAATAAATTTCAAATCGACGATTTTAAAAATTATTAATTTAGCCAATTCGGTGTCCGTATATAATTTTCTATCCTATGGCCAAGTAATTATTTATTTCAATTAAATGTCAGGGATGAGCATATATTACTTAAATTAAATCACAGTATCATATGTATGCATAACAAGTGTTATCCCGCTTTTTGGCTAAGCCGTGATACCAAAAGATTGGTCGAAAACGGGAAACAGTTCATCTTAGAGATTGGTTATACATCACTTAGCTATGGATATCGATGAATTTTGCCCGAGTCCGGATCAGGCCACGATTGATGGGACACGACAAAAAAGGATGTAGGAGCCATCATTTCAAGTTTCAAGTCAATCCGAGTTCGTATGCTCAAGATATGATGGGTTCAGTGTGAAGAGAAGTATTCGTTGTCTGGTTCGAAACCATGAAGTTCGAACCCATCCTATTCGAAACCATCTGTGCCCTTGCCTTCGAACCCATGGTGTTCGAACCCATCAGCTAGTACCCAGCCTCGAAACCCTCCGCTTCGAACCCATCTGGTTCGAAACCATCTTAAAGCCTTCCTTCGAACCCAGGCGATGTTCGAACCCATCTACTTCGAAGCCGTGGCTCTGAAACCATCCATTTCGAACCCACCCATTGCTTCGAACACAGTTCAAACCCATCGGCCACAGTTAACTTCGAACTGATTGCGTTCGAATCCATCAGTCCATTATTGGGTTGCATCTTCGTATCGATGAGCGTCGAAACATCCACGCCGGTGCTTAGTTCGAACCGATGAACCTTCGAATCCATCGCGGAGCTTCATTTCGTATCCAGTATCGATACGAAGGAAGCTCCCTCCCCTCGGTTCGAACTAGACACACGAAAGCCATGTAGTTGGTTGATTCAAGCACACAACGGTCATCGATACGAAGTCAGCGAAATCCATGGATTCGAAGCGGTCAACTCGGAGATAAATCTGGATCGACGCGTGAAGTGCGCGCCACGTCACTGCAGAAACACGTGCGTACATGGGTTCGAGCCCCTGGTTTCGAAATGATTGGTTCGAAACACACAGCTAACCAAGAAATCTCCATTTCGAACCGATCATATCTCCTAAACCACAAATCCAAATGCAACCAAATTTTCACAGTAGCTTCCATATGAGGTAAAGATTGTTCCTGCCAAGTTTCAGCTCGATTGGACCATTTCTTGATGGGTTCGAAATCACTTCGAACCGATGTCAGATCGAGACGAAACTTGGTGGGGTCGGTCGCGTGGGCCCACTCACGTGCCAGAAGGAGTCTCACGAAGTTTCAGCAAGATCTGGGCCTCCAACGCCTATAAATAGCACCCTGAAGCCTTCAGAAAGAAGGGCTTCGGAGAACTTCTGCCATTGAACGCCAAGACTCTGCCGGATTCAAGTTTAACTATCAGAATCGCTGTTGTATTCAGATTTCAAAGCAATTGTCAGCTGTAATCTATTGTAATCGATTGAATCGAGCAAAGCAATAAAGAGAAACCCTTCAAAGTGGACGTAGGCACGGACGCCGAACCACTATAAATCCTGTGTTTGTGATTGTTGTTCGTGAATTACTGTGATTTGTTGATTAGAGCTGAATTATATATTGATTGTTGCTGAGTTCTGTGTTAATCGTTATTGATTTGAGTACGTAAACGGGTGCTTTCACGACTTTGGGTGTTTGTGACCAATTTTGGCGCAAACATTTTGGTGCTTTCACCGAGAAGGCTAATTCAGGAAGAAGTTGAATTTGAAAATTCAGGAGTTCAGATCTAGGAATTATGGCAAGACAATCGAGTAGGAGGCCAAGGACTGAGAGAAGTGAACCACAAGGAAGCCAAGAGGCTTCCTCAGGGGCAAATCAACCATCGATATACATTACTAGGGACGAGATGGAAACTATGATGAAGAGGCAAGAGGAAATGATCCAGAGTTTACTCCAACAGATAGGACAGCTCGGAGCACAGAATAGGGAAGCCAATGGAGTCCAGAACGGAGCAGGACCATCCGGAGTAGCACCTGGATTAGGGGGCACACCCTTGGAGAACGTTGATCCAGTTTCGGAGAGAGAAAGGGGAGCATCTGCGCAACCCGGTAGTAGTAGAGATGCAAACGCTCAGTCAAGGGGGCAGATCCCGGAGTTACCTCGTGAACTCGGGGGGCAGGTTGGAAGTAGTGAACAAGGATTACATCTCGGAGACAATGACCGATTAGCAGAGATAGTTAGGAGAGCTTTGAGAGGTGGTATGGTGAACAAAGATTTGGAAGATGTTAATAGAAGTCCTTTTACTTCATCAATCAGGCAAGCTAGGAACCCACCTGATTTCAAACTACCATCGTTGGATATGTATGACGGGAGAACGGACCCCACGGTCCACCTGACAAAATATATGAGGCATATGGAAGTGCTGGGGGCATCGGAGGAGGTTATGGCCCGGTGTTTTCCATTATACTTGACAGATATCGCTGCACTATGGTTTAGACAGTTGGAGAACGGATCCATCGGAACTTGGAATGGTTTAGTAGAGAGGTTTATGAGGCAATTCAGGGTTCATATTACAAGACCCAAGAACGTGATGACTCTGGCAACCCTAAAGCAGAAGGCCGGAGAGACCTTGAGAAGTTATCTAGCACGATTTAATGCAGCAGCAGCTTCAGTGGATAGAGCGGATCCATCCATGGTGGTAATGGCAGCTGTGTCCGGAATAGCTGACGGCACAGAGTTCAAGAATTCATTGACTAAAGATCCACCCACAGATCTGGAGGAATTCTATCATGAAGCAGAAAAGTTTTTACGATTAGAAGATGCGAATGCCGAGAGAGAAGAAAGAGATGGGATAGAAATTTTTGCATTTAGAGACGAAAAGCCTCTTAAAAAGGATTCGGACAAGGATAGAGGTAAAAGAAAGATTGAGAATGACAGAGACAGATCGAAGCGGCAACGAAGGGAGCCGCGATTCACCACCTACACTGAGTTGAACGAGAGCCTGGAACGAATTTATCAGGATACCAAAGAACGGATTCCGTACCATAGGCCGATGCGAAGGGACCCTACCTCTGACGAAAGGAAATCAGATAAGTTCTGTGTATTCCATGAATTAAATGGTCATAATACTAACGATTGTAGGCACCTGAAGGATGAGGTGGAAGGGCATATCAGGAACGGTATGCTCCTTCAATATGTAAGGAGACGAGCTCCTGTGGCGGAACCAGAACGACCACCGTCCACATCAGCTAGGGGCGACCCCGAATCAAGGCACCGTATGGTTATCAATTGAGTAAGATAACGATGAACAAGTTGTAAGCTTCCACTAATGCAATTAAATCATTTACACGTGTGCGAGATCGCGAACGATCTCCAGACATGCTCTGAATGATCGTTGACCGTTTCGTAGTGGGAACTTACACTTTGACATCCATGCTTTACTTTCGTTTCATTTTGATTTGAACGTTTGGACTTTGTTTATTTGGACATTGTTTTTGGAACTCATCTGTTTAATAATTATTTGATTTTGATAACTCTGGAATGACTAAGCTACGTACACCTGTATGGGGTCGCGAACGATCCCTAGGTATGCACTGAGGCGGCGATGGACCGCCCATATACACGATCCAGGAACTCACCCGAACATGACCCTGGCATCGATAACACCAAGCCCTCCCGGGCACACAAATCGCCTCGAACGGCACCCGACTTCGAACAGTCATAACTCACCTTACCTCAGTGGCTTGATCGCGAACGGTCGTCACTTGAGGTCCGACATCCGACCACGAACGGTCACGAATTCGCCTCGAACGGCACACGATCGCGAACGATCACTTTCTGCCTTGAACGGCACAGACCGCGAACGGTCACCGATTTGCCTCGAACGGCACACGATCGCGAACGATCACTTCCTGCCTCGAACGCCATCGATCGCGAACGGTCATGGCTCACTGATTATGAAATCCGACCTCGAACGGTCACCACTCACCTTGAACGGCACTTGGTCGCGAACGATTATCATTTGCCACGAACGGCAGTCGACCGCGAACGGTCCCATCTCATCATTCGCCGCGAACAGCATCGACCGCAAACGGTCCTATTCCATCTTATGCCACGAACGGCACGGACCGCGAACGGTCCCGATTCACTTCAAGCAGCATACGATCCCGAACGATCGAAGCATGAATTTATACGCTCGACCGCGCACGGTCGCACTTCCCCTCGAATGACTCGATCACGAACGATCGTCATTTGAAGTTGAGCGCTTGACCATGAACGGCCGCACTTCATCCCGAATGGCTCGATCCCGAACGATCGTCATTTGAGGACATATGAAACTATTGAGTTCTTTGCAGGTTGATGATCGGATACGAACATCCAACTCAAGGCATTACAAAACACACCTTCCTACAGCAAGGCATGTTTTGGGGGGCAAAGTGTTATCCCGCTTTTTGGCAAAGCCGCGATACCAAAAGATTGGTCGAAAACGGGAAACAGTTCATCTTAGAGATTGGTTATACATCACTTAGCTATGGATATCGATGAATTTTGCCCGAGTCCGGATCAGGCCACGATTGATGGGACACGACAAAAAAGGTTGTAGGAGCCATCATTTCAAGTTTCAAGTCAATCCGAGTTCGTATGCTCAAGATATGATGGGTTCAGTGTGAAGAGAAGTATTCGTTGTCTGGTTCGAAACCATGAAGTTCGAACCCATCCTATTCGAAACCATCTGTGCCCTTGCCTTCGAACCCATGGTGTTCGAACCCATCAGCTAGTACCCAGCCTCGAAACCCTCCGCTTCGAATCCATCTGGTTCGAAACCATCTTAAAGCCTTCCTTCGAACCCAGGCGATGTTCGAACCCATCTACTTCGAAGCCGTGGCTCTGAAACCATCCATTTCGAACCCACCCATTGCTTCGAACACAGTTCAAACCCATCGGCCACAGTTAACTTCGAACTGATTGCGTTCGAATCCATCAGTCCATTATTGGGTTGCATCTTCGTATCGATGAGCGTCGAAACATCCACGCCGGTGCTTAGTTCGAACCGATGAACCTTCGAATCCATCGCGGAGCTTCATTTCGTATCCAGTATCGATACGAAGGAAGCTCCCTCCCCTCGGTTCGAACTAGACACACGAAAGCCATGTAGTTGGTTGATTCAAGCACACAACGGTCATCGATACGAAGTCAGCGAAATCCATGGATTCGAAGCGGTCAACTCGGAGATAAATCTGGATCGACGCGTGGAGTGCGCGCCACGTCACTACAGAAACACGTGCGTACATGGGTTCGAGCCCCTGGTTTCGAAATGATCGGTTCGAAACACACAGCTAACCAAGAAATCTCCATTTCGAACCGATCATATCTCCTAAACCACAAATCCAAATGCAACCAAATTTTCACAGTAGCTTCCATATGAGGTAAAGATTGTTCCTGCCAAGTTTCAGCTCGATTGGACCATTTCTTGATGTGTTCGAAATCACTTCGAACCGATGTCAGATCGAGACGAAACTTGGTGGGGTCGGTCGCGTGGGCCCACTCACGTGCCAGAAGGAGTCTCACGAAGTTTCAGCAAGATCTGGGCCTCCAACGCCTATAAATAGCACCCTGAAGCCTTCAGAAAGAAGGGCTTCGGAGAACTTCTGCCATTGAACGCCAAGACTCTGCCGGATTCAAGTTTAACTATCAGAATCGCTGTTGTATTCAGATTTCAAAGCAATTGTCAGCTGTAATCCATTGTAATCGATTGAATCGAGCAAAGCAATAAAGAGAAACCCTTCAAAGTGGACGTAGGCACGGACGCCGAACCACTATAAATCCTGTGTTTGTGATTGTTGTTCGTGAATTACTGTGATTTGTTGATTAGAGCTGAATTATATATTGATTGTTGCTGAGTTCTGTGTTAATCGTTATTGATTTGAGTACGTAAACGGGTGCTTTCACGACTTTGGGTGTTTGTGACCAATTTTGGCGCAAACAACAGGATATATATAAGCAAATAAACATCCAAACATTCAAACATCAACCAATAACATCCATCGAAATACATCGTCCAATAGGCAATACAATTCAAGGCAATTTCATAGTTATCGATGTCGGGTGATTAAATTGCAATTCAATTTCAATTTCAATTTAACTGTCAAATTTAAACTTCAACGATTAATTCAAATGACAATCTGTATGGCCATTAAATTTTTATCAAACAACGACAAATAAAATCATAACACTACATAATGACAAATTTAACTAGCATAAAGATATTTAGTACGTTGTGAGCGTTATAAAACACTCACCTTGATTTTCGATTTTAAATCAAATCGAACGACGTTCGATTTGACTCAAAAATTTCTCTAGCTCCAAATAATTCCAATCCAGCTCCATTGCGTAATGCTCGTCGATACGAATCCGACGCAAGTCGTTTCGCGAAATTCCGACCTCGCAGCAACAGGTTATGACAATTTAAAGTTACACGAATTTAAACACACATAAATTTACAAATTTAATTTTCATTTTAATTCTAACCCAAAATCATTCCCAGGCCGCACACCTTCTTCCCGTAACCAGTACACGCACGCCAAACCCATGCTCACGTTCGAACAACCCCAGGTCGCGACTAACCCAAGCCTCCTGACGACGATCGGAAGATGCCAAAACGAACGCCTCACTCCCCTCTACCCTCGGCCAGAAGAGCATCAAGCTCGGCCTCTCCCCTTTCTCGATTTGCGTGCCGAACTGCAGGAGGACGCGGCTCCTTTTTCCCCCTACACTGCGCGATACCCCCAAACAACCGCATAGATTCGAAGCTCTCCTCGAGCTCTAGAACTTTTGTGTTGAAGATTTCGAATGGAAGTTGATGGATCAGAAGAGATTGAGGGAGGAAGATGGTGCGTTTCCGACCATTGAATTTCTAGGGCCGGCTATAGAATAAATTAGGGTTTGGACCAAAAGAAATGAATTAAGGGTCCTTTTATAGCAACTGACGAACATTATTCATATCCAAATTTTCGAACTCCAAATCTCGCGCAGTGACCGGCGTTCCTAGGGTTTATCCCGCGATCCGGACACAATGGAATAGGTTCCGGAAGCTAATTCGATCGTCTGTGCGAGTTACGGCAACAAACGATCAAATTTAAATTAAACCGATTAAACGATTTTCTAGGCGTTTTGGCTTGCCCCGGACAAACAGTAAATCCGATTGACATGAAATTTGAAATCTTACAATAATATCACATTACAGATCCGATGAAACTGGTTTCGTCGAAATCCGAGACCGTTTGAAAAATGGGTATTTTAACTCGCCAAATTAATATTAAAACAATTTCAACGCGTTTCGAGCTGCCACGGTCAAACGACAACTCCGATTGCTACGAAAATTGAAATCCGATAATAACTAACTATTACGGATCCAATAGAACTAGTTTCGTCCAATTCTGAGACTGTTCAAAAATTGGCTATTTTTCAAGCGATAATTAAATATTAAAATATTCAATTTTCACAAATTTACTTTTAATTCGATTTTAAAAGTTCTACAACATCATTCTAACTTTAATATGATAAGATAAAATTTTACAAATCCCTTTTATATCATATTAAACCCGTTATTCAATAAGTTCCAAATATTAAATTTTAACAATTTAATTGTTTAATATTTGACGGATTTCAATATTGGAATTTTAAATAAAATTTCATTATCAGTCGGTTTACTATATTACTTCGAATCAATTACCTTTGACTACATATTATTTCAATTGATTTGAGATTTCATTCAATTCATAAATAATTAACTAGATAAATTTGTTGCATTTCATTCTAGTTATTATTATTCCAAACGACTTACAAATTTTTTTCTAACACCAAATCCCGAAATCTTATTAAGTTAGCTAATTTAATTATCGAAAATTTACGGGTCGTTACACTCTCCCCCACTCAAAACTTTTCGTCCCCAAAAAGGAAAAAAGAAGAGAAAAGAACTAAGTAAAGAATTCAACATTTGATATATTTTATTCAAATTTATCCACTTATAAAACAATGACTTTCCATTTATAAATCGTTACCACACTTCCACTAATCTACTCCGAACGGCTTCTAAATTTAAAAGTTAGTTATCAAAACAAGTTATAAAATTTTAAAACTTGAAAAATTTTCTAACACTTGGATTTACGGAAAATTTCGGCAGAGTCTCCTTTGCGCGGCTCGATCAGAAAAATTTTACAATTCAATATATAACACAAATATAACCAATATATAACAAATATACATCTCATCTCAATGATGAGGCATCCCAATCATGGGGAAACAATATATAATATCAAATCCGATATGTAATACGGGTATGTACCTTTTATTTGTTATTAGCAAGCATATTTTAGCAATTTAGCATGAAACGAGCTCCATACGTGCCGCACGCCATCAATACCTACTAAATACTCAATAAATAGATGAGAACATGTATATAAGAAGAAATATCAATATGAGACATCACAATCATAGCTTAAGAAGACAGCAACCTAAAATTTCACATTTTATGAATTCATACCTGCTGCAAAGACTCAGGTTTTTGACATAGTAAATTCCGAAATCTGGGAATACTTATAAAAGAAAAGTTGTTCCACTCGTTCTAAGCTTTCCAGCTATATAAAGATCGTCAAAATCGGACTTACGGTTTGAAAGTTATGCTCAGTTTACTTTCAGCTTTCAACTTAGAAAATTTAGATAGGACAGGGAATGTCCATCCAGTTCAGACTCAGTTTAGGCTAATCAAATTACAAAATCTGTCAAAGTGATCCAAATAAGACTTTTAGCTTACTGAAAGAACTTTCATTTGCAAGAAATTTGGATTCAATCGGATTAATAAATCTCAAGTTATCGTTGTTCTAGTATAACACTTATGTGCAAATTTTTCCCAACCAAAACTAGTGAAACGATTTTGATCTAGAAATTTGGTAACATAGATTTTCAAGTGGTTTTGGTTAATTCAAGTCTATATATAACTTTATTCATATCAAATTTCACATTTTTACCTTCATTTAACGCTGGATCTATTGGTAGAACATTTCTAAACTATTTTTCAAGTATACAATTATTTCATAGACATATCCATTTTATTTATACATTCTTTTAAGTATCCATTTTGTTTTAAAAAAAATCAATTCACACTCCAACCTTAAACAAATTTAAATATCAAACATTCCATTATTTTAGTTTCAACTTGTATAACATTCTATTACATATATACATCAACATTTCAACCTTTTTAAAAAAAAAGGCAAGTTATATACGTTTATATAAATGAAATTTTGAGTATTATACAAATCAATCTTATTAAATTTTGTTAACAAGAATGTTTAATGATTTAAACTTATTTGATTCCATTATATTCAATTTAGGAAGTTTACGTTATTTTCCATATTTCACTTAACCATTTAGTTTCACCTTAAATTTCCATTTTGATCGTTTCATATTGAATTGATTTTTCATCCAATTCTCATTTACCTTTCTATTCAAATTCATTACAAAGATATAATTGATTCACAATTTGTTTACTTCATTATATTTGAATATACTTACACAAATATCTTATTCGATTAAGAATTTACAGTTTCTAGTTTGTTTCAAATTTTACTACATTCCAATTTTAAGAGTTTTAACTTTTACTTTATACCCATTTTATATTAATAACTTTTTATTACAGTAAACCTCATTTCAATTTTTGTCCATATCTCAATTTATTTAATCTTTTTTTATGTTAAATATTCTTATCATTTTCATTCCATAAATTTAAATTCATTTTTAGCTTATTAATTCTCAATTAATTTAACACTTATTAAGTTAATCAATTATCATCCATCGAAAATCTACGCTAAATCAATTATACATTTCCATGTCAATTTTAATTTCATACACTTCCAAGCTTATAGACATTTAGTTATATTCAAATTTAATTAGTTTCCATTTACCAATTCTATATTTCATTAAGTTTAAATTTTATTCATTCATTTATATATATCATTCATTTTACCGCTTAAATTCCTTTTATATTTACAACTATCAATTAGATCTTCACATTTTATTTTTCACTCTCTCACTGGTATATTATTTCTCTACTTATCCTTATTAGCATTTTAAACCTTTTAAGTATTTGGTAAGTTATAGTTATGCAAATAGAATGTAGTTAAACAACATACAACTTCTTTTCATTTAAAGTTGAATTTTCAATTAATTAATTCTTAAGTCATTACTTAAATTTCACTATAATTTAATTTCACATTTACATTCACATATAGTATTTCCTTTTTATATTAACATAATTGTGAATCACTTTTAAATGTTAATTTAAATTCCATTTATTTACTAACAATTTTATTTATATTTGCAAACCATTAATTAAATGCATATTTCATTATTCAAACCTATACTTGTATATTATCCAATTAACAATTCATATAACATTTTTGAACCTCTTAAATATTTTGGTAAGTTATATTTATGCTATAGAATGAAATTTAATACTATGCAAGTTTTACAGTTTCAATTTTATTTTAAGTTCATAATTCCCTAACTTTAAGGATTTCTACTTCAATTGATATTTTCACTTAGCTCTTAGGTTCATTTCTCATTTCACAATTCAGAAGTTCCTTAATGATTCAAGTCTAAATTCATTTCAATCATTAAAAAAAATCATTAATTTTGAAAGGACTTAAGAATTCCAATCCCGGTTTCATTTCAAATCAAGTTTTGAAATAATATATACTTATATAATTTATATAACTAATCATACTATAGAGAGTACAAAATAAAATAAAATTTGAATCAAACAAAGTTTAGACAAGCTATTAAGTGGTCTCCCCCACTCGGACTCTCGAAAATAAACGCCAATGATGCGTGCACATATCATCGAAATCATTTTCTAGCGTCAAGAGAAGGGAATATAACACTTATCATAAAAAAAATCCTTTGAAAACAATTTCAGCTCAATTATACTATCATATAATACTCATATTATGTTTTTCAAATTCTTGTAAGTCAATTTCAAACACCGGAATTTAAATTCCCAAATCCAAGTTAAAATTCATTTATATTCATTATCAATTGTGTTTACAAGATTTCATTTTCCTAAATCCATTGTTATTTAATCAATTGTTGTAAATATTGACTGATCAAACAATAACGATAATAATCTAATATTATCATCTCCTAACAATCAATTCAATCAAAATGAATAAATATTCAAATAATTCTTTATATAAAAATATATTCCAAAACGATATTGTGTTGGTTTGTCCTATTCGAGTGTTTAGAAATTCCTATCGACGCCTTGGCGTCCCAAGTATCGACCAGAATTCATAAATACTCAACGGAACAAATTAACACAATATAAAACCATTTTATATCAAATAACAAGTACGCACTCTCATATACACTCAACTCATTCATATAGTTTACCTCTATTTCAATGAGTTATTCCCCACTAGAGCCAAGGTTTATCGCTAAACCAAAGCTCTGATACCAACTGTAACGACCCGCCTTTTTGGACAATTTAAACCGACGATCAAATACCCATGTCGATTCCAAACCATTAAAAGGGCAGATAGTTATTGGGGTAATTAAGAAAAGAAAAGGAAGGGAAATAAAGGAAATGAAACAACACAGAATCTCACAGCGGAAGGCTAAAGTATAATAATAAAATAACAGTTCATGAAGCTGTTAATTAAATGAATACATTTGAAATGAATACATTTGATTATTATTATACAACATTTATCAGAGTTACATACACAGCAAATATCATACAACAATGCAGCGGAATGGAATGAATATAATAGTAGTACATAATATACCAAATCTTCGTCTTCATCCTCTAGAAATAGATCCTCAAAAATCTGAAAACTCAGGACTGACCCGAGCGTAATGAAAAGACAAACACTCGAGTCAGGACTAAATATCCTCATGTAAGTTAAGTCAATCGTAAATAAATATGAGTGTAACGGCGTCAGGGATGTTTACGGGGTTTGACATCTCCTATCCAGTGTCAACGTGCGTGCAATAACTTAAGAGATGTTACGGGATTTACCATCTCTCAAGGATCCGTGAAACTATATACTATGTAGTAATATACGCTAAGTAGATAATGCCTATCAGTAATATAAAGTATCAAAATAGCGTTAAGGCGTTACCATAATCCCCCTTAACACATTTTTATATTCCCAAAAGCATATACAAGACCGTAGTTTCCCCAAAACCGGAAGTCACCAGAGGGCAATCCATATACTCAAGGTACAAATCAAAACGTAGTGGTCGCGAATAGGATAATCAGTATGACAAGGTACATGAGGCAATACCAACTAGGATACTAGTAGTTGCGTGATCCGGACTGATGTTGGGCATAGCCAGCAGCTACCCCAACACCGCGAAACAACACTCCCAAATCAAGGGGTGCACCCAAATCGCATCACAAATGTAATAGATATGGTATCGAAGAAGTGTGTCCGCTAGAGGTGGCGAACCTCAATGGCCCGGCGCGGCTCCTGTTTTAGTCATGTCAGGGGTCATCCAATAATCGTTCTCTTTCTTCAGTCAACGCGTTCACCAAACCATCCACTTCATTCTGGATCAACACTCCGCGTATAATAGTTATTAAAGTGGTTTTCGGTATCGACAGAGAGTATGTCCATATCCGATCCCGGTCTCTTTAATAACTACGTATTATTACACCGTTGGCTCTTTTACATTTCAAATCGATTCATAATTGATATCAAAATATCATGTTCGCTTTAAAAATCAAATCCATTCAAATATCATCATATCTTTCAAAATATCAGATTTCATATTTAAATTCAAGATTTATATATAAACATTTCACCTTATTGACCAGCTTAGGATTTTAGAAAAATAGTTTTAAGTAATTTAAAAGTAGTTTAAATAATTAAAATAGTTAAAAACACTTAAAATCTTTAAAATGGATTTAAAATAGATAAATTAGTTTAAAATAATTTAAATTGGGTTAAGTAGATTTAAAATAGATTAAAATAGTTTAAGTATTCAAAATGGTTTATATAACAGAGTAATTTGGAAAACAAATTAAAACAGCTTCAAAATCAATCCATTTCAATTATAACTTCCCAATTCAAATCAATTTCAATTTCCATTCTACCGATTCAATTTCGATTTCAATTCAAAACAATGTCAACTTTTACTTCAAATCAATTCAATTCTACATTCACCTTTAATTAATTCAATTTCAATTTATATCGATTTGGAGCTTGATTTCTCAAAATATCAATTTATAACACTTAACAAAATTTCCAACAATATTCAAGTTTAAATCCAAATTCCAAATATGATTCAATTCCAAACTCGATTTCAAAATATCATTTTCATATCACTTTTACTTAGTAATATTCAAAGCTCGAAATAATGTTAAATCTTTAAAACAATAAATTTCCGAAATTCAATCATATCCAAATTTTAAATCTCAAAGTCTCCACTTAAATTTTATTCAACAATTTCTTTTAACCAAATTTTATTTCAACATTCCAAACTCAATTTTTCGATAAAGTCGATTTCTATAAATTGATTTCTATTTATGACTTTTAAATCGAAACATTTAAATAAATTTCAAATCGACGATTTTAAAAATTATTAATTTAGCCAATTCGGTGTCCGTATATAATTTTCTATCCTATGGCCAAGTAATTATTTATTTCAATTAAATGTCAGGGATGAGCATATATTACTTAAATTAAATCACAGTATCATATGTATGCATAACAGGATATATATAAGCAAATAAACATCCAAACATTCAAACATCAACCAATAACATCCATCGAAATACATCGTCCAATAGGCAATACAATTCAAGGCAATTTCATAGTTATCGATGTCGGGTGATTAAATTGCAATTCAATTTCCATTTCAATTTAACTGTCAAATTTAAACTTCAACGGTTAATTCGAATGACAATCTATATGGCCATTAAATTTTTATCAAACAACGACAAATAAAATCATAACACTACATAATGACAAATTTAACTAGCATAAAGATATTTAGTACGTTGTGAGCGTTATAAAACACTCACCTTGATTTTCGATTTTAAATCAAATCGAACGACGTTCGATTTGACTCAAAAATTTCTCTAGCTCCAAATAATTCCAATCCAGCTCCATTGCGTAATGCTCGTCGATACGAATCCGACGCAAGTCGTTTCGCGAAATTCCGACCTCGCAGCAACAGGTTATGACAATTTAAAGTTACACGAATTTAAATACACATAAATTTACAAATTTAATTTTCATTTTAATTCTAACCCAAAATCATTCCCAGGCCGCACACCTTCTTCCCGTAACCAGTACACGCACGCCAAACCCATGCTCACGTTCGAACAACCCCAGGTCGCGACTAAGCCAAGCCTCCTGACGACGATCGGAAGATGCCAAAACGAACGCCTCACTCCCCTCTACCCTCGGCCAGAAGAGCATCAAGCTCGGCCTCTCCCCTTTCTCGATTTGCGTGCCGAACTGCAGGAGGACGCGGCTCCTTTTTCCCCCTACACTGCGCGATACCCCCAAACAACCGCATAGATTCGAAGCTCTCCTCGAGCCCTAGAACTTTTGTGTTGAAGATTTCGAATGGAAGTTGATGGATCAGAAGAGATTGAGGGAGGAAGATGGTGCGTTTCCGACCATTGAATTTCTAGGGCCGGCTATAGAATAAATTAGGGTTTGGACCAAAAGAAATGAATTAAGGGTCCTTTTATAGCAACTGACGAACATTATTCATATCCAAATTTTCGAACTCCAAATCTCGCGCAGTGACCGGCGTTCCTAGGGTTTATCCCGCGATCCGGACACAATGGAATAGGTTCCGGAAGCTAATTCGATCGTCTGTGCGAGTTACGGCAACAAACGATCAAATTTAAATTAAACCGATTAAACGATTTTCTAGGCGTTTTGGCTTGTCCCGGACAAACAGTAAATCCGATTGACATGAAATTTGAAATCTTACAATAATATCACATTACAGATCCGATGAAACTGGTTTCGTCAAAATCCGAGACCGTTTGAAAAATGGGTATTTTAACTCGCCAAATTAATATTAAAACAATTTCAACGCGTTTCGAGCTGCCACGGTCAAACGACAACTCCGATTGCTACGAAAATTGAAATCCGATAATAACTAACTATTACGGATCCAATAGAACTAGTTTCGTCCAATTCTGAGACTGTTCAAAAATTGGCTATTTTTCAAGCGATAATTAAATATTAAAATATTCAATTTTCACAAATTTACTTTTAATTCGATTTTAAAAGTTCTACAACATCATTCTAACTTTAATATGATAAGATAAAATTTTACAAATCCCTTTTATATCATATTAAACCCGTTATTCAATAAGTTCCAAATATTAAATTTTAACAATTTAATTGTTTAATATTTGACGGATTTCAATATTGGAATTTTAAATAAAATTTCATTATCAGTCGGTTTACTATATTACTTCGAATCAATTACCTTTGACTACATATTATTTCAATTGATTTGAGATTTCATTCAATTCATAAATAATTAACTAGATAAATTTGTTGCATTTCATTCTAGTTATTATTATTCCAAACGACTTACAAATTTTTTTCTAACACCAAATCCCGAAATCTTATTAAGTTAGCTAATTTAATTATCGAAAATTTACGGGTCGTTACACCATTCTTGTGAGTCTTTTCGTCATCTTTCAGAGGAAATATGGGCGTCCCACTTCCAACCGGGAGATCCGATATCTGTACAACTTGAGAGGCTACAAGAAGGGGTCTCCATATATCAGTTTGGAAGCGGACGTGCCCTTTAAGCCTGTTCTGGATTTATACTCGAAGTTTAGTATGTTCAAGAAGGAATGGATTTTTATTAGGGATGACCCTGTTTCTTTCCGCCTTTTCACTTCCGGCTGTAAGTCGAACTTCATTTATATTTTCCTTGTCCCGATCACAATGCTTCTTCTTATATGCTTTTATTTCTTGCTAGCGACAGGTGGTTTTGCGGTCATGGAGACTGATTCCTTGGCTTGGATGGCTACTGAAATAAAGGCCATTTCGGGAAGGGATAGATCGGCTTCTTTCCTGATCAGGAATGCCACTCTCCTGGAGTATAACTTGATTCTGCCGCATCAATCTATGGTTAAACAGAGAGATACAGCCGAGGAGAGGGCTGCTAAAGCCAAGGATGGGGCTACTGCGAAGAGTAGCAAGAGGAGACCTTTCTCGGTACCCCCAGCCGTCGGGGGAAAGAAGCTTAAGAAGTCTGACGGACCCTCTCCCAGTATATTTCCAGATATTCCGGAGGAGGAAGGTGGAGAGGAGGAAAGATACGAAGAGGAGAGCGGAGGAGATGGAGAAGGTGAAGGACAGGGTGGTAGTGGTGCCGGGGTTTTTTCTTCTGAGCAGGTAGGGGAGATCCATGAGTGGACGGATGATGCCTTCTGCCAGGCTTTTGAAGGGTTGGAGGAAGGATCACCCTCGGTGAAGAAGGCAAAGGAGGTTGACAAGGCTGGGGCTGGCGCCGACCCGTTCCCTAAGAGTTCTTCAGCTGAGGTGGCTCCAGCGATTCAAGATGAACTCTTGACTTCTGCAGATTCCATTTATGATAGGGACTTAGGAATATTTTATGGTTCGCTTCCGTCCTGGACTAAGATTCAGGACTTATTGCAGTATTCTCCTTCTCCGCAGGGTTTGTATAACAGACGTGCCTTCTCATTCTTTTTAAGTTACCATATTTCTTGAATTATGGACCCTTGTATGTTCGTAACACTTGTTCTTTATTACAGGTGCAGGTGAGGTGGCCAAAACTTCAGACGTTCGACGCCGCCTGAAACAATACAAGTTACTTAGAGCTTCTGCCAAGCCTAAGCCTCCCACTAGTCGTCCAGGAGACGTAGTTAGCTACCGTCCTCTTCTTGGGGTCATTGAAGAGAGTATTCAGAAAAAGAAGAGGAGTCGCTCCTTATTTGAATCTTCACCCAGTCCGCAGCTTCCTCCTCAACCTATTCATGATATCACGGAGGACGACACTGAGCATATTCCCTCCCCGCATCCGTCTGAAAATCCTACCGTTATCCGCATAAGGCGCCCCAATGTGCCTCGCAATCCCTTTGCCGGCCACCCGGATTTAGACCCCAGTTCCCAGGACATATTATTTGATAAGGCCACGGGCGAGCATCTTCTCCCCCGCAATCCCATGGTTCGGATTCTTGATGAGGCTAAGTCTCTAGATCTGGATCTGCTCACTACTCGGATAGCTGCCATGTGGGACGAAGCCAAGGCCAACATTGACCGGGTCGCGGAGGAGGTCAAGAAATTGATGGACCATCATGCTCGGCTGGCTAGGGCTGGGGAGGAAATTGGGAGTGCTAACATCCGGCTGCGGCTACAGGTTTCTGATCAGGCCAAACAGCTTGCCGATCAGGCTATTCAGATTTCTCAGCACGAGACAGCCTCCAGGAAGTTGAAGGAGAATCTGGAAAAGGCCAACAGGGCAGAATTGCGAAAAATGGAGGCTGCTTGCAAGGGGCGGATTGATATGGCCATTGCGACGGTGGATGAGGTTCGGAATGCAGATCTTGAGCGGATTGAAGAGTTGTCTGGGAGGCTTGAGGCCGCAGAGCTTGCTCACGCCAAGCTAAAGGAAGAGATGGAGGAAATAAGGAGGTCTCTCCAAGCTGACCGCTTGAGATATCGATCGGAGAGGGATGTTGTCATCGCTAAGTTGCTGTCCTCCGAGGCCCGGGTGAGGGAGTTTGAGGAGAATGAGGGGATGATGGATGAGATGTTGCAGGATATGTAATTCCGTACTTGGAAGCAGGGCAATCTATCCTGGATGGATGACTACCCCCGGGTTATGGCTAGGATATATCTCCGGGCTTTGGAGGAGGCTAAGGCCGATGCGGATAAGGAAGGTGGAGCGTCATTTAGGATGGACGTGGTAACCGCCCAGTTCTCGAAGGAGGAGAAGGTAGAGGTGAAGGAGGGGATGCGGCTGCTTGCTGCGGAGGAAGCGGGTGTGCAGTTGGCGGATGAGGATCAAGCGGCGGATGTTGGTGAGTCTCTCTTCTCTTTCTCTTTTCTTTTTAGATTTTCATAACTTGATCGCTTACTGTTCTCTTAATGAATTCCTCTTCTGAATTGGACAGGTGGGACTTCCGGTCAACATGTTGGGAGCTCCGACCCTGCGGTTAAGTAGATCTGGAGAGTTGGCAGGATGAGGGCGAAGCGTGAACGCGGCCGGTCACCTTTCGATTTCTTTTTATTGCTGTTCATTTAGTCCAAAACATTGATGTAACTGGGATAATATTGTTTGTGATGAATGATGTTATGTAATTTCATAATATAAGCTGATTCCTTTATGTTGGAATGTTATTGCTATTTTGTTGTGCTGTGTAAGTGATGTAACTATGCATGTTCCTGATGCTATGCTTTTTGCTTAAAGTATAATTTTCTCGTTTTGCAATGTAAATGTGATGTGTGAATATGAACTGCAGTTATGCATTAATGTATAAAAGTAGAAGGCACCGCCCTTCATGTTTTGGCCATAGACGGCAATTTCGTGCATCCTGTAAGACTAAGCACGGAATGCTGTTGAGTGTCACGTTATCCGATTGTAAGTTCCTGTTCCCATTAGCGAACGTTCCCTATTTCATGTCCTGTACTTTCAAGCACCGTTACGGAGAGTAGGAGAAAAGTTTTAAACGAAATTGAAATATAGGAAAAGTAAAACTTCCAGTCATGGAAGGCCGTCGATGTGCTTAAGTTCGTGGCAAACGGGTTTTGTAGTCACTTTCCCTAGCTGTGGGTCTTGGAGACAATTGTCACCCATCTTACGCCTACTGCGGGGAGTTTTCTTTTTTACCACAGCCGCACTTAAGACACATCGGAGCCGATCGCGCACAGTAATTACCCGGGCCGTTATGGCCCATAATCGCGGGTATTATTCGATTTACTGTGGCCAGCTAGCGTGGGGGCCGATCGTCAACTGTGAACTGCCCCTGGCTGGCCACACCTTATGTTGGGGTTCATGATCGGTTCACAGTCGCCGGCGAGCCGAATCGCTGTAATGAGCTGCCATCGGCTATAGTCGGCCTTTTTTATGATGACTTATACTCGGCTTATTACAGTCGGCTTTAAGGGACGAGTCAAACAATGAGTTAACTCGCGGTAGAGGGATACCAGAGCAAAGTGTCTCATTGGCGAGGGCATAGGAGCACAGTGTACCTGTTAGATTTTGTCCAGGTAGAGTTGTGTTGTGAAGTTCTGGATTGAAATGTCATCTGCAAAGGAATTTGTTCAACAGAAAAGGATAAAGCTTAACAAGTAGCCAAGATATAAAGGAACAAGCTAACAAGAGCCAAGTTTTTTAAAGTGGTTCGGCATGAAAATGCCAACGTCCACTGATTCTCTTTGTTAATTCACTTCATATGGGAAGTACAGGTTAAGAAAAGTATCGACGGAGGTGTCGGATGTTCCATGCCCTATGGAACACCTCTCCGTCCACTGTTGACAAAATATAAGCACCGTTGTGGAGATCTTTATGAATTACATATGGTCCGCCCCAGATGGGGTCCAGTGCCCCGGGGCGCGGAAAGATTCTCTTGAGGACAAGATCTCCTTCTTGTAAGCTGCGATGTTTGACTTTGGAGTTGTATAGTGCTGCCACTTTTTGTCTGTGAGCTGCTGCTTTGAGTGCTGCATCATTTCTTCTCTCCTCAATTAGATCCAAAGACATGTGGAGGAGTTGTTCATTTTCTTCCGGGTTGTAGTGGATCCTACGGTGAGAGGGCACTATAGTTTCAACTGGGAGCATAGCCTCCGATCCGTATGCCAAAGAGAAGGGAGTATGCCCTGTTGAAGTTCTGTGAGATGTGCGATAGGCCCAAATTGCCATAGGAAGTTCGTCCACCCAAGCGCCTTTCGACTTTTCAAGTTTCTTCTTGATTAAGGTTTTGAGAATTTTGTTGACAGCTTCTATTTGGCCGTTTTCCTGGGGATAAGCCACGGATGAGAAGCTTTTGTGAATCCCGTGCTCTTGGCACCAGTCGGTGAATTCCTCGCTGTTAAACTGAAGTCCATTGTCTGATATGATTTTGAGTAGTGTTCCGTACCTGCACAGAATATTTTTGATTAAGAAGTTGATAACTTTTGCCGAAGATATTTTATTTAGAATTTCCGCCTCCACCCATTTGGTGAAGTAGTCGACTGCCACTATAACATATTTGGCTCCGCCTCGGCCCGTTGGTAGTTCGCCGATTAAGTCAATCCCCCATATGGCGAAGGGCCAAGGGCTGGTCATCTGAGTAATTTCATTGGTTGGTAGTCGAGGGATTTTGGCTAATTTCTGACATCTGTCACATTTTTTGACGAAGTCTAAGGCGTCTTTGTTCAAGGTGGGCCAGAAATATCCATATCGGAGTATCTTTTTCGCCAGAGTCTGCCCTCTAGTGTGGTCTCCACAACTTCCCTAATGGATGTTGGATAGAATTTCCCTGGCTTCTCTTCCAGCAACGCACCTCAATAAGGGGTTAGAGAAGCCGCGCCGATAGAGGATGCCATCTTGCATCGTGTAGCGGGAAGCTTTCCTTAGAATTTTCTTAACTTCATTTCGCCCATCTGGTAGGGTGCCGTTTTGTAAGTATCCTCGGATAGGGTCATCCATGTTTCTTCTTCGGTTGCAGCTATCAGGTGTACTTGCCCGAAACTCGGGGTTAGCAGCCTTGAGATAGTTATCGCTCCAGAGGCGGTGTCATTTCCCATGCTAGCTCGCTTTTCCAGCTCGTCGGCCTCTCGATTTTCCTCTCGAGGAATGTGTCTGATCAAATAGTGATCCAGTTGGTTAAGTAGCAGCTTGGTCCTCTTTAGGTATGCTGTGAGTCATTCTCCTCGAGTCTGGAACTCTCCTAGTGTTTGATTCACAATAAATTGAGAATCACTATGGAGACATAAAGAGCTGACTCCGATTTCCAGTGCAAGTTCTAATCCGGTTATCACTGCTTCGTATTCTGTGTCGTTGTTGATGGTAGCGAATTCCAATCTTAGGGCGTAGCGCAGCTTCTTTCCCTTGGGGGTGATTATCACAACACCTGCCCCCGAGCCTTGTTCGTTCGACGCTCCATCTACGAAGAGATTCCACTTGATATCTTCTGCTATTTCAGATTGGTCCTTACCTCCGCCAGTAGTGAATTCGGCAATGAAATCAGCTATGGCTTGTCCCTTGATAGCGGCGCGAGGATGGTATGTGATATCATATTGGTTTAGCTCGATGCACCACTTGAGCAGTCGCCCAGAGGTGTCGGGACGATGGAGCACTTGCCTCAATGGCTGGTCGGTTAGGACTCTGACGGGATGAGATTGGAAATAGTGTCGCAGCTTCCTTGATGTGATCAGTAAACAGTACGCCAGCTTCTCGAGTTTGGGATACCGGGTTTCTGCTCCCGTGAACCTTTTGCTTATGAAGTACACTGGTCGTTGTGTGCGGTTTTCTTCTCTTAGCAAAGCGACGCTTAGGGCATGGGATGACACAGCAAGATATAGGTATAGTTCTTCGCCTTCATTTGGCGTTGAGAGTACTGGTGGCCGTTGGAGGTGCTCGATTAGGTTAAGGAAAGCTGCCGAACATTCGTCGGTCCACTCGAATTTTCCTTTGTCTCTCTTTAGGGCTTCGAAGAAAGGGACACACCTGTCATTCGCTTTGGAGATGAATCTGCTTAGGGCGGCTACCTTCCCGTTTAGGCTTTGCATTTCTTTCCGAGTGGATGGTATTTTGATACCTTGCACGGCTCGGACTTGTTCGGGGTTTGCTTCGATCCCTCTGGCATGGACGATGAATCCCAAGAACTTTCCTGATGACACTCCGAAGGAGCACTTTAGAGGATTCAGCTTCATTCCATATTGGCGGAGCACTTGGAACATCTTGTCCAGGTGGCTTACATGATCGTTGGCTTTTCTTAATTTAACCAGCATGTCATCCACATAGACCTCCATAGTTCATCCTATCAGTTCTTGTAGCAGTACAATCCTCGGTCAGTGATGAAGCTAGTGTGGTCTTGATCGGGGGCGTGCATATGGATCTGGTTATATCCTGAGTATGCGTCCATAAAGGATAAAAGTTCGTGTCCGGCAGTGCTGTCCACGAGTTGGTCAATTCGAGGGAGTGGGAAGCAGTCTTTCGGGAAAGCGTCATTTAAATTGGAGAAATCGATGCACGTTCGCCACTTCCCATTAGCTTTTTTTACCAGTACCGGGTTGGCAATCCATTCCGGGTAGATGGCTTCACGTATGAAGTCATTGGCAAGTAAGTTCTTTACTTCTTCCTCGAGGGCCGTTGATCGTTCCGCCCGCATGCTTCTCTTTTTTTGTTTCACCGGTACCTTGGTAGGATCGATGTTTAGTGTGTGGCATGCTATGTCCGGGGAGATTCCAGTCATGTCAGTGTGCGTCCACGCAAATACATCCATGTTGTGGCGGAGTTGATTCTTTAGTTCTCTTTTTAACCGAGATCCGACTCTCAGTAATTTACTTGGATCGCGTTTGTCTACAGATACGAATTCCATAGCCTCTGCAGGCTCGGCGGTGGTCTCCTCCTCTTTTTCCCTGGGGTCTAGTTCATTGAAAGGGTCACTGGTATACCGAAGAGGAGGGGCTTTCTTTAGTTGCTATGCTTCCAAGCTTTTCATGCAAAGAATAGTCTCTGCATTTTTCCCTTTATCTCTCCTGCGATTATTGCGAAGTTCGGTTACATAGCAGTCCCGAGCGGCATCTTGATCTCCTTCTACTTCTCCCACTCCATCTCCCGTCGGGAACTTCATCTTCAGGCACCATGGGGCGAGGACGATTTGGAAATCGGACAAGGCTGGTCTCCCCAAAAAGGCATTGTAGGACGAGTGGTTGTCTATCAGCACGAATGTTTGTTTCCGAACGGCGGAGCGGGGATGACTTCCCAATTCAACAAAGAGATCCAATTGTCCGAGAGGCATCTTTGCTTCTCCAGTGAAACCGTGTAGTGGTTTGTTGCAGGGGGATACATCCTTCATTGACAGCTTCATTTTGTCGAAAGCATGCTTGAATAAGATATTTACTGAACTTCCAGTGTCTATTAAAATTCGAAAAACTTTGGCTGGACCGAACCAGGCAGAGATGACCATAGGGTCCATGTATGGGTACTGCCTTCCTTCTAGGTCGCGCCCATTAAATGTGATGTCATTATTTTCCTTCCGCTTAGGGTGGCGTTCTTCCATAACAGAATTGACGCAGTCATCCTCGCTTCTGAGTGAGTTTCCATATCTTTCCATTTTTGCCCAGCCCTTGTCGACTATGTGTGGCCCTCCTGATATTGTATGGACCACTATCTTCTCTTGGCTGGAGCCGCTGGTGTTGCGATTTCCTCCGCCCGTCCCTGGGTGGAGCTTCCCTGGGTTTTCCTTGGCAGGAGCTGGGGTCATGTCCCGTCCCTTCACATAGCGTTCTAATCTCCTTCTCCTGATGTGTTCTTCAATTAGGTCTCGGAGATGGTGGCATTCATTGGTATCGTGCCCATGAGACTCGTGGAAACGGCAGAATTTTCCGAACTGGATTGCGCGATCTGACTCTTTCTTGTACGGGGGGCGTTTGTATGTAAGTTCGTCTTGGGTGGCCAGGAAGATGTTCTCGACTGTTTCATTCAAGGGAGTGTAAGCGTCGAACCTCGGTCCTGGTCGGTACAAGCGCTTTTCTCCCTTCTTGCCCCCTGCATTGTCTCTGGAGTCGTTTCTCCGAATGTCCTTTGCTGCGGCAGGGGCGTTTCCATGGGCCATCTTAGCCTGTGGTCCTGTCTGCCTTTCAGTGGCAGCCTCTTCGAGTCTCATGTACTTCCCAGCTTCATGGAAGAAATCGGGCAAGGTAGTTGGTTTTTCTTTAGTTAGTCTTCTAGCAAACTTGGTATCTGGGTGCACACCACTACAGAGGGCCATTAGGGTGAGTTTCTCATCGGCATCTTGGACTGCGGCCGCTGCGGCGTTGAACCGGGTTAGATATTGTTACAGTGTCTCTCCGGATTTCTGTTTGACATTGGATAGAGAATAAGCATCCTTGGGTTGTTCCACATGAATGCGGAACTGGCTAATGAACTTTTCGTTCAACATTTCCCATGAACTGATGGATCCTTGGGGTAGATGGCAGAACCAGGAGGTAGCTAGATCTGCTAAAAATAGTGGAAAGCATTTGCATAATACTCCTTCCGTTGCCCCACTCATTAGCATATGTTGTGTGTATCTCTGCAAGTGTACAACGGGGTCGGAAGTTCCCTTGTACGGTTGCACCGTCGGCATTTTCCATTCTCGAGGGGTGATGGCGGTTTCGATGTCGCGGGTGAAAGGGCTGGCTACTCTAGTGCCTATCCCTCGATCCCTTTGCTCCCGTCGGACGCATTCCCGGAATAATCGTGCCATTCTTTCATCAGAATTTGGAGCGGACAAAAATGAGCTTGGTTCATCCCTTCGGGATCGATCTCATCCAGATGACCTGTAGGGATGGTATAGCCTATCACTTTTGATGTTATCCAGTGGCTGTCTTTGGCTGCTCGAATGCATGCTAGGACCAGCTACAGTTGCCCCCAGCCTTGATCTTCCCTTGTGGGGTTCTGCTTCGAGCATTTCCATGGGGTCAACTTAGGGCTGGGTTCTATCTCGGCTCCGTTCAGCGGGGTTTCCATGATTAGGCGGCATGACCGGTTCAGCTACATCCGACCCTCGCCTGGTGACTCCCCGATTGGGTTCGGTTCCAAGCGCTTCCACGAATCGGAGTTCGGGCTGAGTCCGGGCGCGGCCCCTATCACTGTTGTTCCTGTTGATAGCTTCTTCGAAGAGGGAAGACCTTTGTTGTCTCCGAGACCCTCCTGATTGGGACTTATCCCACGATTCAGTGTTGCGGTTGGATTCTTCGGCATCCCTCAAGCATGACATGAGTTGGTTCACCAAAGCTTCTTGTTGGGATGCGAAGCGGTTAGTCACTTCAGCCACAACTCTGTCTAGATCTGCCCTAGTGATTGCTGCCGGTTGTTCCGCGGCAGGGGCTGCCGGATTTGTCTGATCTACTGTCGTAGTGGGATGGTTCTCTTGATCTGGATCCACTGGGTCTGGAGCGCTGCTGGTTGCAATGTTCTTTCCCTTGTTGGCGTCTTTTCTCGGCCTGGAAGCCATGTTTCCTAGGCAATGAAGGGTGCTATGGGGAAAGAAGGTTGAATGAGGGAAGCTGAAGCTTCGAGTTCCAAGGTTCTCAGTGAAAGCACCAAAAATGTTTGCACAAAAAATGGACGAACACCTCCAATCTGTATTATTTAGTTGATTATATGTTATTTTCAAGGTTTTAGGTTACTTATGCAAATATGTAAAAAGCAAGGAATAAAATGTAAAAGACACGCAGATTTATAGTGGTTCGGCCAGAACGTGCCTACGTCCACTTTATATGTTATTCTCTCCTTTCTTTCAGATTACAAGTACAAAGCTTTAAGTACAAGTATAAGAAAGTTGTTTGAAAGTTCCTTCCTTGCTTGAGCTCTCAAACTTGTCTGCCATTGTTGTACCCCTGCCCCTCTATTTATAGAGTGAGGCTGGGGGAAGGGGTCTTGGACGTATATAGCTGCTGGTGGGCCTGGGCTGGCATATCTGGTTCGGCGAAGCTTGGTTCGGTGGTTGGAGATGGTTGGACCGGTGGAGCTTTCGTCCGGTGGTTGGAGATGGTTGGACCGGTGGAGCTTTGGTCCGGTGGTTGGAGATAGTTGGACCGGTAGGGCTTTGGTCCGGTGGTTGTTGGTGGGAGATGAGACCTTGGTCCGGTATGGTTGGTTCGGCTATGACGTGGAGATGCGGTGGTTCGGTGGAGGGTGAGGTTTGGCTCGGCATATAGGTGGTTCGGCAGTGGTTGGTCCGGCATGGAGTTGAGGTGGTTGGACCGGTAGTGAGACCGGATCGGTGTTTGGATGGAGGGGCTTTTGGAATGGTGGAGCCTTGGTGTTAAGTTGGTTCGGCAGGGGTTTTGGGTAGGTTGTTTGGTTCGGTGGCGCCTAGTTGAGATTGGTTCGGTGATGTTGGGTTTTGGACCGGTGGTAGGTCGGACCGGTGATGGTGGATGGAGCACGGATACTGGATGGAAATGGCGAAGCTGATGCCTCTAGGTCTTGTGATTCCATGGGTGAGAATTCACCCAACAGTACTGTTCCGTTTCAAATCCATGCACACATTTCTCAAAGTCGTACGGCACTGTTTCGCCATTTCGGACGGATGTTGCACCTTGCACCGTGGATGTTGCATCTTGTAGATATCGATTATACAGACGACCATAACTTCTAGCTCGTTTAGAGTTACGAGAGCCATAACCTGTCAAAACGAAGGCCTCGATGAGTTCTACGTCTTTGACAGCTTTCAGCCGTCAACGGATAGATTAATGCCCAAAAAGGACAACCCGAATCTCAATCGGGTCTCGTAAGTTTTTTACCCTTCGTTTTTTCGACACGTGGATTTTTACGGTAAAACGGGATTACCATGGCCCGTCTTCGACTTCCCATCGCTGGAGAGTGGTGCACCATGGTACTATTCCGTTTCAAATCCATGCACGCATTTCTAAAAGTCGAACGGCACTGTTTCGCCATTTCGGACGGATGTTGCATCTTGCACCGTGGATGTTGCACCCTGTAGATATCGATTATTCGGACGGCCATAACTTCTGGCTCGTTTAGAGTTACAGGAGCCATAACCTGTCAAAATGAAGGCCTCGATGAGTTCTACGGCTTTGACCGCTTTCAGCCATCAACGGATAGATTAATGTCCAAAAAGGACAACCTGAATCTCAATCGGGTCTCGTAAGTTTTTTACCCTTCGTTTTTTCGACACGTGGATTTTTACGGTAAAACGGGATTACCGTGGCCCGTCTTCGACTTCCCATCGCTGGAGAGTGGTGCACCATTGTAGTGTTCCATTTCAAATCCATGCACGCATTTCAAAAATTTGTACGACACTTTTTCGCCATTTCGGACGGATGTTGCACCTTGCACCGTGGATGTTGCACCATGTAGATATCGATTATTCAAACGGCCATAACTTCTGGCTTGTTTAGAGTTACGAGATCCATAACCTATTAAAACGAAGGCCTCGATGAGTTCTACGGCTTTGACAGCTTTCAGCTGTTAACGAATAGATTAATGCCCAAAAAGGACAACCCGAATCTCAATCGGGTCTCGTAAGTATTTTACCCTTCGTTTTTTCGACACGTGGATTTTTACGGTAAAACAGGATTACCGTGGCTGGACTTCGATTTACCATCGCTGGAGAGTGGTGCACCATGGTACTGTTCCATTTCAAATCCATGCACGCATTTCTAAAAGTCATACGGCACTGTTTCGCCATTTCGGATGGATGTTGCACCTTGCACCGTGGATGTTGCACCATGTAGATATCGATTATTCGGACGGCCATAACTTCTGGCTCGTTTAGAGCTACGGGAGCCATAGGCTTTCAAAACGAAGGCCTCGATGAGTTCTACGGCTTTGACAGCTTTCAGCCGTCGACGAATAGATTAATGCCCAAAAAGGACAACCCGAATCTCAATCGGGTCTTGTAAGTTTTTTACCCTTCGTTTTTTCGACACGTGGATTTTTACGGTAAAACGGGATTACCGTGGCTGGCCTTCGATTTACCATGGCTGGAGAGTGGTGCACCATGGTACTGTTCCGTTTCAAATCCATGCACGCATTTCTAAAAGTCGTACGGCACTGTTTCGCCATTTCGGACGGATGCTGCACCTTGCACCGTGGATGTTGCACCCTGTAGATATAGATTATTCGGACGGCCATAACTTCTGGCTCGTTTAGAGTTACGGGAGCCATAAGCTGTCAAACCGAAGGCCTCGATGAGTTCTACGGCTTTGACAGCTTTCAGCCGTCGACGGAAAGATTAATGCCCAAAAAGGACAACCCGAATCTCAATCGGGTCTCGTAAGTTTTTTACCCTTCGTTTTTTCGACACGTGGATTTTTACAGTAAAACGGGATTACCGTGGCTGGCCTTCGATCTACCATCGCCGGAGAGTGGTGCACCATGGTACTGTTCCGTTCCAAATCCATGCACGCATTTCTAAAAGTCGTACGGCACTGTTTCGCCATTTCGGACGGATGTTGCACCTTGCACCGTGGATGTTGCACCCTGTAGATATCGATTATTCGGATGGACAGTTATGGGAGCCATAACCTGTCAAAATGAAGGCCTCGATGAGTTCTGCGGCTTTGACAGCTTTCAGCCGTCAACGGATAGATTAATGGCCAAAAAGGACAACCCGAATCTCAATCTGGTCTCGTAAGTTTTTTACCCTTTGTTTTTTCGACATGTGGATTTTTACGGTAAAACAGGATTACGGTGGCTGGTATTCGATTTACCATCTCTGGAGAGTGGTGCACCATGGTACTGTTCCGTTTCAAATCCATGCACGCATTTTTAAAAGTCGTACGGCACTGTTTCTCCATTTCAGACGGATGTTGCACCTTGCACCGTGGATGTTGCACCCTGTAGATATCGATTATACGGACGACCATAACTTCTGGCTCGTTTAGAGTTACGGGAGCCATAACCTGTCAAAATGAAGGCCTCGATGAGTTCAACGACTTTGACAGCTTTCAGCCGTCAATGGATAGATTAATGCCCAAAAAGGACAACCCGAATCTCAATCGGGTCTCGTAAGTTTTTTACCCATCGTTTTTCGAGACGTGGATTTTTACGGTATAACGGGATTACCGTGGCCCGTCTTCGACTTCCCATCACTGCAGAGTGGTGCACCATGGTACTGTTCCGATTCAAATCCATGCACGCATTTCTAAAAGTCGTACGGCACTGTTTCGCCATTTCGGATGGATGTTGCAGCTTGCACCGTGGATGTTGCACCCTGTAGATATCGATTATTCGGACGGCCATAACTTCTGGCTCGTTTAGATTTACAGGAGCCACAACCTGTCAAAACGAAGGCCTCGATGTGTTCTATGGCTTTGACCGCTTTCAGCCGTCAACGGATAGATTAATGCTCGAAAAGGACAACCTGAATCTCAATCGGGTCTCGGTAGTTTTTTACCCTTCGTTTTTTCGACACGTGGATTTTTACGGTAAAACGGGATTACCATGGCCCGTCTTCGACTTTGCATCGCTGGAGAGTGGTGCACCATGGTACTGTTCCGTTTCAAATCCATGCACGCATTTCTAAAAGTCGTACGGCGCTGTTTCACCATTTCGGACGGATGTTGCACCTTGCACCGTGGATGTTGCACCCTGTAGATGTCGATTATTCAAACGGCCATAACTTCTGGCTCGTTTAGAGTTACGGAAGCCATAACTTGTCAAAACGAAGGCCTCGATGAGTTCTACGGCTTTGACAGCTTTCAGCTGTTAACGGATAGATTAATGCCCAAAAAGGACAACACGAATCTCGATCGGGTCTCGTAAGATTTTTACCCTTCGTTTTTTCGACACGTGGATTTTTGCGGTAAAACAGGATTACCGTGGCTGGCCTTTGATTTACCATCGCTGGAGAGTGGTGCACCATGGTACTGTTCCGTTTCAAATCCATGCACACATTTTTAAAAGTCGTACGGCACTGTTTCGCCATTTCGGACGGATGTTGCACCTTGCACCTTGGATGTTGCACCCTGTAGATATCGATTATTCGGACGGCCATAACTTCTGGCTCGTTTAGAGTTACGGGAGCCATAACCTGTTAAAATGAAGGACTCTATGAGTTCTACGGCTTTGATAGCTTTCAGCCGTCAACGGATAGATTAATGCTCAAAAAGGACAACCTGAATCTCAATCGGGTCTCGTAAGTTTTTTACCCTTCGTTTTTTCGACACGTGGATTTTTACGGTAAAACGGGATTACCGTGGCCCGTCTTCGACTTTGCATTGCTAGAGAGTGGTGCACCATGGTACTGTTCCGTTTCAAATCCATGCATGCATTTCTAAAAGTCGTACGGCGCTGTTTCACCATTTCGGACGGATGTTGCACCTTGCACCGTGGATGTTGCACTCTGTAGATGTCGATTATTCAAACGGCCATAACTTCTGGCTCGTTTAGAGTTACGGAAGCCATAACCTGTCAAAACGAAGGCCTCGATGAGTTCTACGGCTTTGACAGCTTTCAGCTGTTAACGGATAGATATATGCCCAAAAAGGACAACACGAATCTCAATCGGGTCTCGTAAGATTTTTACCCTTCGTTTTTTCGACACGTGGATTTTTACGGTAAAACAGGATTACCGTGGCTGGCCTTTGATTTACCATCGCTGGAGTGTGGTGCACCATGGTACAGTTCCGTTTCAAATCAATGCACGCATTTCTAAAAGTCGCACGGCACTGTTTCGCCATTTCGGACGGATGTTGCATCTTGCACCGTGGATGTTGCACCCTGTAGATATCGATTATTCGGACGGCCATAACTTCTGACTCGTTTAGAGTTACGGGAGCCATAACCTGTCAAAATGAAGGCCTCGATGAGTTCTACGGCTTTGATAGCTTTCAGCCGTCAACGGATAGATTAATGCCCAAAAAGGACAACCCGAATCTCAATCGGGTCTTGTAAGTTTTTTACCCTTTGTTTTTTCGACACGTGCATTTTTACGGTAAAACAGAATTACGGTGGCTAGTCTTTGATTTACCATCGCTGGACAGTGGTGCACCATGGTACTGTTCCGTTTCAAATCCATGCATGCATTTTTGAAAGTCGTACGGCACTGTTTCGCCATTTCGGACGGATGTTGCACCTTGCACCGTGGATGTTGCACCCTGTAGATATCGATTATTCGGACGGCCATAACTTCTGGCTCGTTTAGAGTTACGGGAGCCATAACCTGTAAAAACGAAGGCCTCGATGAGTTCTACGGCTTTGACAGCTTTCAACCGTCAACGGATAGATTAATGCCCAAAAAGGACAACCCGAATCTCAATCGGGTCTCGTAAGTTTTTTACCCTTCGTTTTTTCGACACGTGGATTTTTACGGTAAAACGGGATTACCGTGGCCCGTCTTCGACTTCCCATCGCTGGAGAGTGGTGCACCATGGTACTGTTCCATTTCAAATCCATGCACGCATTTCTAAACGTCATACGACACTGTTTCGCTATTTCGGACGGATGTTGCACCTTGCACCGTGGATGTTGCACCCTGTAGATATCGATTATTCAAACGGCCATAACTTCTGGCTCGTTTAGAGTTACGGGAACCATAACCTGTCAAAATGAAGGCCTCGATGAGTTCTACGACTTTGATAGCTTTCAGCCTTCAACGGATAGATTAATGCCCAAAAAGGACAACCCGAATCTCAATTGGGTCTCGCAAGTTTTTTACCCTTCGTTTTTTCGACACGTGGATTTTTACGGTAAAACAGGATTACCGTGGCTGGCCTTCGATTTACCATCGCTGGAGAGTGGAGCACCCTGGTACTGTTCCGTTTCAAATCCATGCATGCATTTCTAAAAGTCGTACGGCACTGTTTCGCCATTTCGGACGGATGTTGCACCTTGCACCGTGGATGTTGCACCCTGTAGATATCGATTATTCGGACGGCCATAACTTCTAGCTCGTTTAGAGTTACGGGAACCATAACCTGTCAAAACGAAGGCCTCGATGAGTTCAACGGCTTTGACAGCTTTCAGACATCAACGGATAGATTAATGCCCAAAAAGGGCAACCCGAATCTCAATCGGGTCTCGTAAGTTTTTTATCCTTCGTTTTTTCGGCACGTGGATTTTTACGGTAAAACAGGATTACCGTGGCCCGTCTTCGACTTCCCATCGCTGGAGAGTGGTGCACAATGGTACTGTTCCGTTTCAAATCCATGCACGCATTTCTAGAAGTCGTACGGCACTGTTTCGCCATTTCGGACGGATGTTGCACCATGCACCGTGGATGTTGCACCCTGTATGTATCGATTATTCGGACGGCCATAACTTCTGGCTCGTTTAGAGTTACGGGATCCATAACCTGTCAAAACGAAGACCTCGATGAGTTCTATGGCTTTGACAGTTTTCAACCGTCAACGGATAGATTAATGCCCAAAAAGGCCAACTCGAATCTCAATCGGGTCTCGTAAGTTTTTTACCCTTCGTTTTTTCGACACGTGGATTTTTATGCTAAAACGGGATCACCGTGGCTGGCCTTCGATTTACCATCGCTGGAGAGTGGTGCACCATGGTAGTGTTCCGTTTCAAATCCATGCACGCATTTCTAAAAGTCGTACGGCACTGTTTCGCCATTTCGGACGGATGTTGCACTTTGCGCCGTGGATGTTGCACCCTGTAGATATCGATTATTCGGACGGCCATAACTTCTGGCTCGTTTAGAGTTACGGGAGCCATAACCTGTCAAAACGAAGGCCTCGATGTGTTATATGGCTTTGACCGCTTTCAACCGTCAACGGATAGATTAATGCTCAAAAAGGACAACCTGAATCTCAATCGGGTCTCGTAAGTTTTTTACCCTTCATTTTTTCGACACGTGGATTTTTATGGTAAAAACGGGATTACCGTGGCCCGTCTTCGATTTTGCATCGCTGGAGAGTGGTGCACCATGGTACTGTTCCATTTCAAATCCATGCACGCATTTCTAAAAGTCGTACGGCGCTATTTCACCATTTCGGACGGATGTTGCACCTTGCACCGTGGATGTTGCACCCTGTAGATGTCGATTATTCAAACGGCCATAACTTCTGGCTCGTTTAGAGTTACGGAAGCCATAACCTGTCAAAACGAAGGACTCGATGAGTTCTACGGCTTTGACAGCTTTCAGCTGTTAACGGATAGATTAATGCCCAAAAAGGACAACACGAATCTCAATCGGGTCTCGTAAGATTTTTACCCTTCGTTTTTTCGACACGTGGATTTTTACGGTAAAACAGGATTACCGTGGCTGGCCTTTGATTTACCATCGCTGGAGAGTGGTGCACCATGGTACAGTTCCATTTCAAATCGATGCACGCATTTCTAAAAGTCGTACTGCACTGTTTCGCCATTTTGGACGGATGTTGCACCTTGCACCGTGGATGTTGCACCCTGTAGATATCGATTATTCGGACGGCCATAACTTCTGGCTCGTTTAGAGTTACGGAAGCCATAACCTGTCAAAATGAAGGCCTCGATGAGTTCTACGGCTTTGATATCTTTCAGCCGTCAACGGATAGATTAATGCCCAAAAAGGACAACCCGAATCTCAATCGGGTCTTGTAAGTTTTTTACCCTTCGTTTTTTCGACACGTGGATTTTTATGGTAAAACAGAATTACGGTGGCTGGTCTTTGATTTACCATCGCTGGACAGTGGTGCACCATGGTACTGTTCCGTTTCAAATCCATGCATGCATTTTTGAAAGTCGTACGGCACTGTTTCGCCATTTCGGACGGATGTTGCACCTTGCAACGTGGATGTTGCACCCTGTAGATATAGATTATTCGGACGGCCATAACTTCTGGCTCATTTAGAGTTACGGAAGCCATAACCTGCAAAAACGAAGGCCTCGATGAGTTCTACGGCTTTGACAGCTTTCAGCCGTCAACGGATAGATTAATGCCCAAAAAGGACAACCCGAATCTCAATCGGGTCTCGTAAGTTTTTTACCCTTCGTTTTTTCGACACGTGGATTTTTACGGTAAAACAGGATTACGGTGGCTGGTCTTCGATTTACCATCGCTGGAGAGTGGTGCACCATGGTACTGTTCCGTTTCAAATCCATGCACGCATTTCTAAAAGTCGTACGGCACTGTTTCGCCATTTCGGACGGATGTTGCACCTTGCACCGTGGATGTTGCACCCTGTAGATATCGATTATTCAAACGACCATAACTTTTGGCTCGTTTAGAGTTACGGGAGGCATAACTAGTCAAAATGAAGGCCTTGATGAGTTCTACGACTTTGACAGCTTTCAGCCGTCAACGGATAGATTAATGCCCAAAAAGGACAACCCGAATCTCAATCGGGTCTCGCAAGTTTTTTACCCTTCGTTTTTTCGACACGTGGATTTTTACGGTAAAACAGGATTACCGTGGCTGGCCTTCGATTTACCATCGCTGGAGAGTGGAGCACCCTGGTACTGTTCCGTTTCAAATCCATGCATACATTTCTAAAAGTCGTACGGCGCTGTTTCGCCATTTCGGACGGATGTTGCACCTTGCACCGTAGATGTTGCACCCTGTAGACATCGATTATTCGGACGGCCATAACTTCTGGCTCGTTTAGAGTTACGGGAACCATAACCTGTCAAAACGAACGCCTCGATGAGTTCTACGGCTTTGACATCTTTCAGCCATCAACGGATAGATTAATGCCCAAGAAGGAAAACCCGAATCTCAATCGGGTCTCGTAAGTTTTTTATCCTTCGTTTTTTCGACACGTGGATTTTTACGGTAAAACAGGATTACCGTGGCCCGTCTTCGACTTCCCATCGCTGGAGAGTGGTGCATAATGGTACTGTTCCGTTTCAAATCCATGCACGCATTTCTAGAAGTCGTACGGCACTGTTTCGCCATTTCGGACGGATGTTGCACCATGCACCGTGGATGTTGCACCCTGTATATATCGATTATTCGGACGGCCATAACTTCTGGCTCGTTTTGAGTTACGGGATCCATAACTTGTCAAAACGAAGGCCTCGATGAGTTCTATGGCTTTGACAGTTTTCAGCCGTCAACGGATAGATTAATGCCCAAAAAGGACAACTCGAATCTCAATCGGGTCTCGTAAGTTTTTTACCCTTCGTTTTTTCGACACGTGGATTTTTATGATAAAACGGGATTACCGTGGCTGGCCTTCGATTTACCATCGCTGGAGAGTGGTGCACCATGGTAGTGTTCCATTTCAAATCCATGCACACATTTCTAAAAGTCGTACGGCACTGTTTCGCCATTTCGGACGGATGTTGCACCTTGCGCCGTGGATGTTGCACCCTGTAGATATCGATTATTCGGACGACCATAACTTCTGGCTCGTTTAGAGTTACGGGAGCCATAACCTGTCAAAACGAAGGCCTCGATGAGTTCAACGGCTTAGACAGCTTTCAGCCGTCAACGGATAGATTAATGCCCAAAAAGGACAACCCGAATCTCAATCGGGTTACGTAAGTTTTTTACCCTTTGTTTTTTCGACACGTGGATTTTTACGGTAAAACGGGATTACCGTGGCCCGTCTTCGACTTCCCGTCG
Organism: Allium cepa; assembly: GCA_030765085.1. Taxonomy (NCBI): domain Eukaryota; kingdom Viridiplantae; phylum Streptophyta; class Magnoliopsida; order Asparagales; family Amaryllidaceae; genus Allium; species Allium cepa. The sequence continues at coordinate 911,735,142 of CM060938.1, forward strand.
CTGGAGAGTGGGGCACCATGGTACTGTTCCGTTTTAAATACGTGCACGCATTTCTAAAAGTCGTACGACACTGTTTCACCATTTCGGACGGATATTGCACCTTGCACCGTGGATGTTGCACCCTGTAGATATCGATTATTCTAACGGCCATAACTTCTGGCTCGTTTAGAATTACGGGAGCCATAACCTGTCAAAACGAAGGCCTCGATGAGTTCTACGGCTTTGACAGCTTTCAGCCGTCAACGGATAGATTAATGCCCAAAAAGGTCAACCCGAATCTCAATCGGGTCTCGTAAGTTTTTTACCCTTCGTTTTTTCGACACGTGGATTTTTACGGTAAAACAGGATTACCGTGGCCCATCTTCGACTTCCCATCGCTGGAGAGTGGTGAACAATAGTACTGTTCCGTTTCAAATCCATGCACGCATTTCTAGATGTCGTACGGCACTGTTTCGCCATTTCGGACGGATGTTGCACCATGCACCGTGGATGTTGCACCCTGTATATATCGATTATTCGGACGGCCATAACTTCTGACTCGTTTAGAGTTACGGGATCCATAACCTGTCAAAACGAAGGCCTCGATGAGTTCTATGGCTTTGACAGCTTTCAGCGGTAAACGGATAGATTAATGGCCAAAAAGGACAATCCGAATCTCAATCGGGTCTCGTAAGTTTTTACCTTTCGTTTTTTCGACACGTGGATTTTTACGGTAAAACAGGATTACGGGGGCTGGTCTTCGATTTACCATCGCTGGAGAGTGGTGCACCATGGTACTTTTCCGTTTCAAATCTATGCACACATTTCTAAAAGTCGTACGGCACTGTTTCGCCATTTCGGACGGACGTTGCACCTTGCACCGTGGATGTTGCACCCTGTAGATACCGATTATACGGACAACCGTAACTTCTGGCTCGTTTAGAGTTACGGGAGCCATAACCTATCAAAACGAAGGGCTCGATGAGTTCTACGGCTTTGACAGCTTTTAGCCGTCAACGGATAGATTAATGCCCAAAAAGGACAACCCGAATCTCAATCGGGTCTCGTAAGTTTTTACCCTTTGTTTTTTCGACACTTGGATTTTTACGGTAAAACGGGATTATGGTGGCCCGTCTTCGACTTCCCATTGCTGGAGAGTGGTGCACCATGGTACTGTTCCATTTCAAATCCATGCACGCATTTCTGAAATCGTACGGCACAGTTTCGCCATTTCGGACGGATGTTGCACCTTGCACCGTGGATGTTGCACCCTATAGATATCGATTATTCGGACGGCCATAACTTCTGGCTCGTTTAGAGTTACGGGAGCCATAACCTATCAGAACGAAGGCCTCGATGAGTTCAACGGCTTAGACAGCTTTCAGCCGTCAACGGATAGATGAATGCCCAAAAAGGACAACATAAATCTCAATCGGGTCTCGTAAGTTTTTTACCCTTCGTTTTTTCGACACGTGGATTTTTACGGTAAAACGTGATTACCGTGGCCCGTCTTCGACTTCCCATCGCTGGAGAGTGGTGCACCATGGTAGTGTTCCATTTCAAATCCATGCACGCATTTCTAAAAGTCGTACGGCACTGTTTCGCCATTTCGGATGGATGTTGCACCTTGCACCGTGGTTGTTGCACCCTGTAGATATCGATTATTCAAACGGCCATAACATCTGGCTCGTTTAGAGTTACGGGAGCCATAACCTGTCAAAACGAAGGCCTCGATGAGTTCTACGGCTTTGACAGCTTTCAACATCAACGGATAGATTAATGCCCAAAAAGGACAACCCGAATCTCAATCGAGTCTCGTAAGTTTTTCCCCTTCGTTTTTTCGACACGTGGATTTTTACGGTAAAACAGGATTATCGTGGCTGGCCTTCGATTTACCATCGCTGGAGAGTGGTGCACCATGGTACTGTTCCATTTCAAGTCCATGCACGCATTTCTAAAAGTTGTACGACACTGTTTCGCCATTTCGGACGGATGTTGCACCTTGCACCGTGGATGTTGCACCCTGTAGGTATCGATTATTCGGACGGCCATAACTTCTGGCTCGTTTAGAGTTACGGGAGCCATAACCTGTCAAAACGAAGGCCTCGATGAGTTCTAAGGCTTTGACAGCTTTCAGCCATCAACGAATAGATTAATGCCCAAAAAGGACAACCCGAATCTCAATCGGGTCTCGTAAGTTTTTTACCCTTCGTTTTTTCGACACGTGGATTTTTACGGTAAAACAGGATTACCGTGGCTGGCCTTCGATTTACCATCACTGGAGAGTGGTTCGCCATGGTACTGTTCCATTTCAAATCCATGCACGCATTTCTAATAGTCGTACGGCACAGTTTCGCCATTTCGGACGGATGTTGCACCTTGCACCGTGGATGTTGCACCCTGTAGATATCGATTATTCGGACGGCCATAACTTCTGGCTCGTTTAGAGTTACGGGAGGCATAACCTGTCAAAATGAAGATCACGATGAGTTCTACGGCTTCGACAGCTTTCAGCCGTCAACGGATAGATTAATGCCAAAAAAGGACAACCCGAATCTCAATCGGGTGTCGTAGGTTTTTTACCCTTCGTTTTTTCGACACGTGGATTTTTACGGTAAAACGGGATTACCCTAGCCCGTCTTCGACTTCCCATCGCTGGAGAGTAATACACCATGGTACTGTTCCGTTTCAAATCCATGCACGCATTTCTAAAAGTCGTACGGCACTGTTTCGCCATTTCGGACGGATGTTGCACCTTGCACCGTGGATGTTGCACCCTGTAGATATCGATTATACGGACGACCATAACTTCTGGCTCGTTTAGAGTTACGAGAGCCATAACATGTCAAAACGAAGGCCACGATGAGTTCTACGGCTTTGACAGTTTTCAGCCGTCAACGGTTAGGTTAATGCCCAAAAAGGACAACCCGAATCTCAATCGGGTCTCGTAAGTTTTTTACCCTTCGTTTTTACGACACGTGGATTTTTACGGTAAAACGGGATTACCGTGGCCCGTCTTCGACTTCCCATCGCTGGAGAGTGGTGCACCATGGTACTGTTCCGTTTCAAATACACTCACACATTTCTAAAAGTCGTACGGCACTGTTTCGCCATTTCGGACGGATGCTGCACCTTGCACCGTGGATGTTGCACCCTGTAGATATCGATTATTCGGACGGCCATAACTTCTGGCTCGTTTAGTGTTACGGGAGCCATAACCAGTCAAAACGAAGGCCTCGATGAGTTCTACGGCTTAGACAGCTTTCAGCCGTAAACGGATAGATGAACGCCCAAAAAGGACAACCTGAATCTAAATCGGGTCTCATAAGTTTTTTACCCTTCGTTTTTTCGACACGTGGATTTTTACGGTAAAACGGGATTACCGTGGCTCGTCTTCGACTTTCCATCGTTGGAGAGTGGTGCACCATGGTAGTGTTCCGTTTCAAATCCATGCACGCATTTCTAAAAGTCGTACGGCACTGTTTCGCCATTTCGGATGGATGTTGCACCTTGCACCGTGGATGTTGCACCCTGTAGATATCGATTATTCAAACGGCCATAACTTCTGGCTCGTTCAGAGTTACGGGAGCCATAACCTGTCAACACGAAGGCCTCGATGAGTTCTACGGCTTTGACAGCTTTCAACGTCAACGGATAGATTAATGCCCAATAAGGACAACCCGAATCTCAATCGAGTCTCGTAAGTTTTTACCTTTCGTTTTTTCGACACGTGGATTTTTACGGTAAAACAGGATTATGGGGGCTGGTCTTCGATTTACCATCGCTGGAGAGTGGTGCACCATGGTACTATTCCGTTTCAAATCCATGCACGCATTTCTAAAAGTCGTACGGCACTATTTCGCCATTTCGGACGGATATTGCACCTTGCACCGTGGATGTTGCACCCTGTAGATACCGATTATACGGACGACCATAACTTCTGGCTCGTTTAGAGTTACGGGAGCCATTACCTGTCAAAACGAAGGGCTCGATGAGTTCTACGGCTTTGACAGCTTTCAGCCGTCAACGGATAGATTAATGCCCAAAAAGGACAACCCGAATCTCAATCGGGTCTCGTAAGTATTTTACCCTTCGTTTTTTCGACACGTGGATTTTTACGGTAAAACGGGATTACCGTGGCCCGTCTTCGACTTCCCATCGCTGGAGAGTGGTGCACCATGGTACTGTTCCATTTCAAATCCATGCACGCATTTCTAAAAGTCGTACGGCACTGTTTCGCCATTTCGGACGGATGTTGCACCTTGCACCGTGGATGTTGCACCCTGTTGATATCGATTATACGGACGACCATATCTTCTGGCTCGTTTAGAGTTACGGGAGCCATAATCTGTCAAAACGAAGGCCTCGATGAGTTCTACGGCTTTGATAGCTTTCAGCCATCAACGAATAGATTAATGCCCAAAAAGGACAACCCGAATCTTAGTCGAGTCTCGTAAGTTTTTTACCCTTCGTTTTTTCGACACGTGGATTTTTACGGTAAAACAGGATTACGGTGGCTGGCCTTCGATTTACCATCGCTGGACAGTGGTGCACCATGGTACTGTTCCATTTCAAATCCATGCACGTATTTCTAAAAGTCGTACGGCACTGTTTCGCCATTTCGGACGGATGTTGCACCTTGCACCGTGGATGTTGCACCCTATAGATATCGATTATTCGGACGGCCATAACTTCTGGCTCTTTTAGAGTTACGGGAGCCATAACCTGTCAAAACGAAGGCCTCGATGAGTTCTACGGCTTTGATAGCTTTCAGCCGTCAACCGATAGATTAATGCCCAAAAAGGACAACCCGATTCTCAATCGGGTCTCGTAAGTTTTTTGCCCTTCGTTTTTTCGACACCTGGATTTTTACGGTAAAACAGGATTACGGTGGCTGGCCTTCGATTTACCATCGCTGGACAGTGGTGCACCATGGTACTGTTCCGTTTCAAATCCATGCACGCATTTCTAAAAGTCGTACGGCACTGTTTCGCCATTTCGGACAGATGTTGCACCTTGCACCGTGGATGTTGCACCCTGTAGATATCGATTATTCGGACGGCCATAACTTCTGGCTCGTTTAGAGTTACGGGAGGCATAACCTGTCAAAACGAAGACCACGATGAGTTCTACGGTTTTGACAGCTCTTAGCCGTCAACGGATAGATTAATGCCCGAAAAGGATAACCCGAATCTCAATCGGGTCTCTTAAGTTTTTTACCCTTCGTTTCTTCAACACGTGGATTTTTACGGTAAAACGGGATTACCGTGGCCCGTCTTCGACTTCCCATCGCTGGAGAGTGGTGCACCATGGTACTGTTGTGTTTCAAATCCATGCACGCCTTTCTAAAAGCCGTACGGCACTGTTTCGCCATTACGGACGGACGTTGCACCTTGCACCGTAGATGTTGCACCCTGTAGATATCGATTATTCGAACGGCAATAACTTCTTGCTCGTTTAGAGTTACGTGAGCCATAACCTGTCAATACGAAGGCCTGAATGAGTACTACGGCTTTGACAGCTTTCAGCCGTCAACGGATAGATTAATGCCCAAAAAGGACAACCCGAATCTCAATCGGGTGTCGTAAGTTTATTACCCTTCGTTTTTTCGACACGTGGATTTTTACGGTAAAACGGGATTACTATGGCCCGTCTTCGACTTCCCATCGTTGGAGAGTGGTGCACCATGGTACTGTTCCATTTCAAATCCATGCACGCATTTCTAAAAGTCGTACGGCACTGTTTCGCCATTTCGGACGGATGTTGCACCTTGCACCGTGGATGTTGCACCCTGTAGATATCGATCATACGGACGACCATAACTTCTAGATCGTTTAGATTTACGGGAGCCACAACCTGTCAAAACGAAGGCCTCGATGAGTTCTACGACTTTGACAGCTTTCAGCCGTCAACGGATAGATTAATGCCCAAAAAGGACAACCCGAATCTCAATCAGGTCTCGTAAGTTTTTTACCCTTCGTTTTTTCGACACGCAGATTTTTACGGTAAAACAGGATTACCGTGGATGGCCTTCGATTTACCATCGCTGGAGAGTGGTGCACCATGGCACTATTCCGTTTCAAATCCATGCACGCATTTCTAAAAGTCGTACGGCACTGTTTCGCCATTTCGGACGGATGTTGCACCTTGCACTATGGATGTTGCACCCTGTAGATATCGATTATTCGGACGGTCATAACTTCTGGCTCGTTTAGAGTTACGGGAGCCATAACTTGTCAAAACGAAGGCCTCGATGATTTCTACGGCTTTGATAGCTTTCAGCCGTCAACGGATAGAATAATGCCCAAAAAGGATAACCCGAATCTCAATCGCATCTCGTAAGTTTTTTACCCTTCGTTTTTTCGACACGTTGATTTCTACGGTAAAACAGGATTACGGTGGCTGGTCTTCGATTTATCATCGCTGGAGAGTGGTGCACCGTGGTACTGTTCCGTTTTAAATCCTTGCACGCATTTCTAAAAGTCGTACGGCACTGTTTCGCCATTTCGGACGGATGTTGCACCTTGCACCGTGGATGTTACACCCTATAGATATCGATTATACAGACGACCATAACTTCTGGCTCATTTAGATTTACGGGAGCCACAACCTGTCAAAACGAAGGCCTCGATGAGTTCTACGGCTTTGACAGCTTTCAGACGTCAACGGATAGATTAGTGCCCAAAAAGGACAACCCGAATCTCAGTCGGGTCTCGTAAGTTTTTTACCCTTCGTTTTTTCGACACGTGGATTTTTACGGTAAAATAGGATTACCGTGGCCCGTCTTCGACTTCCCATCGCTGGAGAGTGGTGCACCATGGTACTGTTCCATTTCAAATCCATGCACGCATTTCTAAAAGTCGTACGGCACTGTTTCGCCATTTCGGACGGATGTTGCACCTTGCACCGTGGATGTTGCACCCTGTAGATATAGATTATACGGACGGCCATAACTTCTGGCTCGTTTAGAGTTACGGGAGCCATAATCTGTCAAAACGAAGGCCTCGATGAGTTCTACGGCTTTGATAGCTGTCAGCCGTCAACGGATAGATTAATGCCCAAAAAGGACAACCCGAATGTCAATCGGGTCTCGTAAGTTTTTACCCTTCGTTTTTTCGACGCGTGGATTTTTACTGTAAAACAGAATTACGGTGGCTGGCCTTCGATTTACCATCCTGGACAGTGGTGCACCATGGTACTGTTCCGTTTCGAATCCATGCACGCATTTCTAAAAGTCGTACGACACTGTTTCGCAATTTCGGACGGATGTTGCACCTTGCACCGTGGATGTTGCACCCTGCAGATATCGATTATTCAAACGGCCATAACTTCTGGCTCGTTTAGAGTTACGGGAGCCATAACCTGTCAAAACGAAGGCCTCGATGAGTTCTACGGCTTTGACAGCTTTCAGCCGTCAACGGATAGATTAATGCCCAAAAAGGACAACCCGAATCTAAATCGGGTCTCGTAAGTTTTTTACCCTTCGTTTTTTCGACACGTGGATTTTTACGGTAAAACAGGATTATGGTGGCTGGCCTTCGACTTCCCATCGCTGGAGAGTGGTGCACCATGGTACGGTTCCGTTTCAAATCCATGCACGCATTTCTAAAAGTCGTACGACACTGTTTCGCCATTTCGGACGGATGTTGCACCTTGCACCGTGGATGTTGCACCCTGTAGATATTGATTATTCGGACGGCCATAACTTCTGGCTCGTTTAGAGTTACGGGAGCCATAACCTGTCAAAACGAAGGCCTCGATGAGTTCTACGGCTTTGACAGCTTTCAGCCGTCAACGGATAGATAAATGCCCAAAAAGGACAACCAGAATCTCTATCGGGTCTCTTAAGTTTTTTACCCTTCGTTTTTTTGACACGTGGATTTTTACGGTAAAAAAGGATTACCGTGGCCCGTCTTCGACTTCCCATCGCTCGAGAGTGGTGCACCATTGTACTGTTGCATTTCAAATCCATGCACGCATTTCTAAAAGTCATACGGCACTGTTTCGCCATTTCGGACGGATGTTGCACCTTGCACCGTAGATGTTGCACCCTGTAGATATCGATTATTCGGACGGCCATAACTTCTGGCTCGTTTAGAGTTACGGGAGCAACAACCTGTCAAAACGAAGGCCTCGATGAGTTCTACGACTTTGACAGCTTTCAGATGTCAACGGATAGATTAATGCCCAAAAAGGACAACCCGAATCTCAATTGGGTCTCGTAAGTTTTTTACCCTTCGTTTTTTCGACACGTGGATTTTTACGGTAAAATAGGATTACCGCGGCTGGCCTTCGATTTGTCATCACTGGAGAGTGGTGCACCATGGCACTGTTCCGTTTCAAATCCATGCATGCATTTCTAAAAGTCGTGCGGCACTGTTTCCCCATTTCGGACAGATGTTGCACCTTGCACCGTGGATGTTGCACCCTGTAGATATCGATTATTCGGACGGGCATAACTTCTGGCTCGTTTAGAGTTATGGGAGCCATAACATGTCAAAACGAAGGCCTCGATGATTTCTACGGCTTTGACAGCTTTCAGCCATCAACAGATAGATTAATGCCCAAAAAGGACAACCCGAATCTCAATCGGGACTCGTAAGTTTTTTACCCTTCGTTTTTTCGACACGTTGATTTCTACAGTAAAACAGGATTACTGTGGCTGGTCTTCGATTTATCATCGCTGGAGAGTGGTGCACCATGGTACTGTTCCGTTTCAAATCCATGCACGCATTTCTTAAAGCCGTACGGCACTGTTTCGCCATTTCGGACGGATATTGCACCTTGCACCGTGGATGTTGCACCCTATAGATATCGATTATATGGAAGACCATAACTTCTGGCTCGTTTAGATTTACGGGAACCATAACCTGTCAAAACGAAGGCCTCGATGAGTTCAACGGCTTTGACAGCTTTCAGCCGTCAACGGATAGATTAATGCCCAAAAAAGGACAACCTGAATCTCAATCGGGTCTCGTAGGTTTTTTACCCTTCGTTTTTTCGACACGTGGATTTTTACGATAAAACAGGATTACCGTGGCTGGCCTTCGATTTACCATCGCTGGAGAGTGGTGCACCATGGTACTGTTCCATTTCAAATCCATGCACACATTTCTAAAAGTCATACGGCACCGTTTCGCCATTTCGGACGGATGTTGCTCCGTGCACCGTGGATGTTGCACCCTTTAGATATAGATTATTCAGACGGCCATAACTTCTGGCTCGTTTAGAGTTATGTAACGACCCGTATTTTTACGTGTCGATAAATCGTAGAATTTACAGGTTGTTAGTGTTGTTTGTGTTGTCTCTAGCCTGAGTCATATGGAGAGTAACTCGTGTGTTGGAGTATTGAGTCGTGACCGACTCATAAGTTGGAACGAGTTATGGAGTTAACTCGTGACTGAGTCTAGAGTTGCCGAGTTGAGTCTAGGTCGCATAACCGACCTAAGGAAGTTTAGGTCGTATGGCCGACCTAAGGTAGGGGCCGAGCTATAGGAGTTAACTGGATAGGGATTTGGACCGAGTTAAGAGTTAGAACGGCATAGGGGTTACCGACTTAAGATGAGAGGCGAGATAGGGGTCAAGGGATGAGTCGTGTACGGGTTACGACTCATAGGAGGCCGGCTTAAAAGTTAACTCGTATGGCCGAGTTAGCGTGTTGTTGAGTCGTTGGCTTGAGTCGGCAAAGGGTTGAGTCGGCCGTGTTTGATTGAAGCGTTGAGTCGTAGAGCCGTTGTGTAGCTAGGTTGTTGTCTCGGTTAGGCTTGGAGATGAGTCGTGGGGCGACTCAGGGATTGGGTCGGTAGAGTACGTTATCCCTTGTGTTGTTAGGTCGGTGGGCCGACTTAGTAGATAAGTCGTTGGGGACTTAGGCCTTTGAGTCGTGCATACGTGTTAGGTCGGGATAAGGCTTTGGCTTAGGTCGGCAGGAACTAGGTCGTGTAACCCTGTATGTGTTGTGTAGTTGGGTCGGCGTCTTGGGGATAAGTCGTAGGTAGTTGAGTCGTATAGGTCGGCAGAGTGTTGGGTCGTATGGGGTCGCTTAGGTCGTGAGTCGGCAAGGATGAGTCGGCAAGGATGAGTCGGGGACGACCTAATAGCGAGCTCCGAGTTAAGAAGTTGGCCGAGTTAAGGGGGATTCCAGCCTATAAATAGAGGGGTTTGGCTCACTTTTTGGCACCGGATTTCGAAGCGACGAAGTGCTGCCATTTTGGAACTCGACTTCGGTATTTTCTTCACTTCTTTCTCTACTTCTATCAAGTGCTAACATCCATTGAAGATTGAAGATCAAGATCAAAGATCAAGAGCCAAAGTTGAAGATTTTCATCCGAAGAAGCTAGATTTCACCGTTTCAAGTGAAATTTCTCCGGATCAAGCTCAAGTCCTTGCTGTCCAGATCTGAAGTTGATTGATTTTAGGTTGTTTTGGTGATTTGGTGAGTGGTAGTTATCTCTCACGCGGATCCAAAGGAGTATATTGGATTGGTGGCATGTTTGGGTGTTAAAGTTAGAGATTTCATGCATTTTTCTTAGATCTAAGTCTAGATCCATGGTTTTTGAAGATGTTTACTTATGCAAGTTTGTTTAATAAGCATTAGAGACAAAACCCATGTTTTATAATTGATAGATCAATGCTAAAAACCATGATTTCACATATGTTGGACTTTTGCTCGTTTATTTACGAAATTGCCATTATAGTTGATATTGCTTAAATTGCTTAATAGATCTTGTTTGAATGATTGATTATTTGAATGTATGATTGATTTGATTGTTTCCAAGTTAGCTAGTAGTTGATTTGGAACAAGATGATGAAAGAGGATTCAAAAGCTATGGAAGAAGGCTCTTGAATGGTGAAAGCTGCTTAAGGCATATGTAGCGGATGTTGAAGCTCATATGTATAGATTGGATGATGTTGAGATGGGACTTTGCCATGATTTGTAGTGAGGCTTTCATGTATGGATTTGAGTAGATGATTGTATGAAACTACTGTGATGCTTATATGATGATGTTCTGTTCTATGGAGCTTCACTATATTATATTTCTCTATTGTATTTTATCCATGCGCTGTGAGTTATGCGATAGAGATTCTTCTGTTTTGTTTTACCCTGACTATCGTCCATGGCTGCCTGGCACACCTTTTAGCGCATTATTTCCTTGATTTGGTGCGGGAGTCATGGGCGGTCGTCACATTTGGTATCAGAGCTTTGGTTAATCGATTTTAGCCAACGCTCGCTGATGTAACTACGTAAGAGAGACGTAATTGTAATTTGATGGATGATTACTATATATAATATAGTAGTTTAGAAGGGTTTGAACTCCTTATGCAGTTGTTTCTTAAGGTGTTCTAATCATTCTTATTTACAGATATTAAGGATGAGTCGAAGTGAGAGACAAGCTGCGAGGGGTAGCCGTGATGCTAGGGAAGCTGTTGATTATGCTCCTATGTTTGAGGCCATGATGACTTCAATCATGAGGAGAATACCAGCTTCAGGATCATCTGTGGATGTGGGAGTTCAAGTCCAAGCTCCGAGACCGGTGGATTTTGCCAAGCTTTGCAAGGATTATACTGCTCTTGGAGGGAAAGTTTTCTTGGGGACGGAGTCGACTATTGAGGTGCAGAGATGGATTGATGCTTGCAAAAGAATCTTTGGTGACTTAGGGATTGAGGATGCAACTAAGAGGAAGCTTGCATCGAGACAGCTTCAGGGAAGAGCTGCTGATTGGTGGAATTCTATCACCATCGATACTCCAGAAGAAGAGATTACTTGGGAGCAATTCCAAGTTAGATTTGAAGCTAAGTTCATCTCTACTTCCCAGAAATCTGTCTTGTTTAAGAGGTTTGTGGAGCTCAAGCAAGGGGGAAGGCCTGTTCTTGAGTACATTTCTGAGTTTGAAGCTTTGTCTAAGTATGCCAGATCGTATATTGATTCTCCCTACCAGAAGAATGAAAAGTTTGTGACTGGTCTGGATGCTTATCTTGGGAGGCAGTTAGTGGATCATCTGGACGATCCATTTGAGAAGCTTGTGGAAAAAGCTCTTAGGCATGAGAGTTTGTTTCCTAGGGAAAGTTCTGTCGTTTCTGTAACCAGGGAAGGATCTAAACCACAACAGAGTGGCAATAAGAAGAGGAAACAACAGCAACAGAGGGGTAGGGATGGCCAGAAGAAGCCGAAGAGTGAAGTGACTTGCTATAACTGCCAGCAGAAGGGCCATCTTTACAAAGATTGTAAGAATCCCAAAGTGCCGGGAAAGTGTTACAACTGTGATAAGCTGGGACATATCAAGAAGGATTGTCCAGAACCGAGGAAAGATAGGCAGGTTGTGCAAGCCTATGCTTTGGGGGCTGTTCCATCGTCTTCGAAAGCTCCTACTGCTGAAGAGAAGGGGAAGAGTGTGGTTGTTCAAGGTACTCTTTCTATTTGTGGTGTTCCAGTTAGAGTGTTGTTTGATACTGGAGCGTCGCATTCTTTTGTTTGTGATGATTTGGTAAGCCGGTTAGGTATGAAACCGGATATTGTTGATAGGCCATTGGTTGTGACTAATCCGGTAGGGGGTTCGTCATGTTTGTGTATGTTATGTCGTGGTCTAGTTGTGTCGAGTCATGATTGCTCGTTTGTTTGTGATTGCTTTGTTCTGAACTTTGCGGGGTTCGGAATTATTTTGGGTATGGACTGGCTTAGGAAGTATGCGGCTAGGATTGATTGTGAGAGGCTTGAGGTGACAGTCGGGAATGTGGAAGGGCGAAAGGTTGTGATACGATGTAAGCATGAAGAAGGCGTCTTCATGAGCTTCATGTATTCGCTAGTTGTTCCACGGGATGGACTGTCATCGGTGCCTATTGTGAATGAGTTTGAGAATGTCTTTGAGGAAGTCAAAGGGTTGCCGCCGCATAGGGAGATCGAGTTTCGTATCGATCTAGTTGAGGGAGCCAGACCTGTTGTGATGCCTCTTAGGCGGATGGCACCGAGGGAGCAGCAAGAGCTGAAGGTGCAAGTTGATGACCTTTTGCGGAAAGGATTCATTCGGAGAAGTGTGTCCGAATGGGGTGCGCCCGTTGTGTTCGCAACCAAAACGGATGGATCGTTGAGGTTGTGTGTTGATTATCGTGAGCTGAATAAGGTGACTAGGAAGAACAAGTATCCATTGCCGAGAATAGATGACTTGTTTGATCAGCTTCACGAGGCTAAGGTGTTTTCTCAGATGGATTTGGCAACGGGATTTCACCAGTTGAGAGTGGCGAAGGATAGTGTGCCGAAGACTGCTTTCAGGACACCATCCGGGTTTTATGAGTGGCTGGTAATGCCGTTTGGGTTGACTAACGCGCCAGCATATTTTGTGGATCTTATGAATAGAGTGTTCAGAGATCAGTTGAATAAGTTCGTGCTTGTGTTCGTGGATGATATTTTGGTTTATTCCAGAACTGAGGAAGAGCACAAGACGCACTTGAGGATTGTTTTAGGAATCTTACGGAAACATCAGCTGAAGGCTAAGTTTTCGAAGTGTCACTTCTGGAAGAATGAAGTGAGGTTCTTAGGTCATGTTATTTCTGGAAATGGAATAGCGGTTGATCCCGCTAAGGTGGCAGCGATCCAGGATTGGGTTAGGCCTAAGAATGCATCTGATGTGAGAAGTTTTCTTGGATTAGCAGGATATTATCGTCGGTTTATCAAAGACTTTTCCAAGATAGCTGCACCGTTGACAGGATTGACGAAGAAGAACCAAGTGTTCAGATGGGATGATAAGTGTGAGCAAGCTTTCGTAATCCTGAAAGAGCGACTGACGAGCGCTCCTGTTTTGACTATTCCAAGTGGGAATGATGAGATGGTGGTTTACACCGATGCATGTGGCACTGGACTAGGAGCGGTGCTAATGCAGAAGCATAAAGTTGTTGCGTATGCTAGTCGACAACTAAAGCCGCATGAAAGGAATTATCCGACTCATGATTTGGAGTTAGCGGCGATTGTGTTTGCTTTGAAGATGTGGAGACACTATCTATTGGGAGTTAGATTCGAGCTGTTTACAGATCATAAGTCGTTGAAGTATCTGTTTTCCCAAAAGGATTTGAATCTTCGACAGCAAAGGTGGCTAGAGTTCTTAGCATCGTATGATTTTGGTATAGCCTATACTCCAGGGAAAGGTAACGCAGTGGCTGATGCGTTAAGTCGAAGACATGCAGGATTGGGAGCCATGTTTTCGGAATGGAAGAGTCTTGAGTATTTGGCTGGATTTGATTTCAGGCCTAGATGTGAATTGGAACCTGAGATGTTGGCAAACTTATCGATAAGGCCTACTCTTGTGGAAAGAATTGGCGAGAGGCAAAGGAGAGATGATAAGCTTATCAAGATTATCCGTGATTTGGAATCCGGATTGGATCCAGAAAAGGATAAAGGATTTGAAGTCGATCGAGAGGGTTGGCTTCGAAAGCAAGGGCGACTAGTTGTTCCCGATGTAGATGGATTGAGAGATGAAGTTCTGAGGGAGAGTCATCACTCGAAGTTGACAATTCATCCAGGTGGAAATAAGATGTATCGGGATATGAAGAGAACCTACTACTGGGAAGGTATGAAGAAGGATGTTGGAAATTTTATTTCCAAGTGTATGAATTGCCAGTTGGTGAAAGCTGAGCAGAAGAAGCCCAGTGGATTGCTTCAGCCATTAGAGGTTCCTACATGGAAGTGGGAGCAAGTGTCGATGGACTTTATCGATGGTCTACCTAGGACAAGAGCAGGGAATGAAGGGATTTGGGTCATAGTAGATCGTTTGACCAAGAGTGCAAGGTTCATTCCTGTTCGATCGACTAGGACTGCATCGAAGTTGGCTGAATTATATGTGAAGTGGATAGTTCGTTTCCATGGTGTTCCGAAGAGTATAGTGAGCGATCGAGATCCATTGTTCACTAGTAGATTTTGGAAGAGCTTCCAGGAAGTTTTGGGAACTGAGTTGTGTTTGAGTACAGCTTATCACCCTCAAACAGATGGTCAGACTGAGAGAGTCAACCGAGTTTTGGAAGATCTTCTTAGAGCATGTGTTTTGGACTTCGGAGGATCATGGGAAGATCACCTTCATTTGGTGGAGTTTGCTTATAATAACAGTTATCAGTCGAGTATCGGTATGGCACCATATGAGGCATTATATGGAAGACCGTGTAACTCTCCGACATGTTGGTTGGAAACTGGAGAAAAGCTGATACTTGGGCCAGAGATGATTCGACAGACTTCAGATTGTATAGAGATCATTCGGCAACGAATGAAGGCAGCCCAAGATCGTCAGAAAAGTTATGCCGATAATCGTCGTAAGGATTTGGAATTCGACGTAGGTGAT
The DNA here is from genome assembly GCA_030765085.1 of Allium cepa. Lineage (NCBI taxonomy): Eukaryota > Viridiplantae > Streptophyta > Magnoliopsida > Asparagales > Amaryllidaceae > Allium > Allium cepa. The sequence goes on from CM060938.1 coordinate 911,750,441, forward strand.
ATGGTTTTTGTGAAGATTTCTCCTCTGAAGAGTGTCATTAGATTCGGGAAGAAAGGAAAGTTAACTCCGAGATTTGTTGGACCATTCCCGATTATCGAGCGTATTGGAAAGCTCGCTTATAGATTGGAGTTACCGGAAAAGATGGCGGGTGTGCACAGTGTTTTTCATGTATCTTATCTACGGAAGTATATGCACGACCCAACTACGGTGGTTTCTGCTGATAGCTGTGAAGACTTGGAGGTTGATCCAGTTGTTTCGAGACCTCGTAAGCCGCTTCGTATTGTTGAAACCGATACGAAACAGCTTAGGAGGAAGACGATTACGTTGCTCAAGGTACAATGGAGTGATGATGTTAACGACTGTACGTGGGAGGAGGAAGAGAGGATGAAGGCAGCTCATCCCGAACTCTTCGAGGTATGGCCCTAAAGTGTCGTGACATCTCATGAATTTGTAGCTTGTTCTAAGTCTTAGAATTCTGCATGCTAGGTTAGAATTGGTTGCATGGATTGTTGATTGCCATGGATGATAGGCATGCGGAATAATTTTGATTGCTGTTGTTTGCTTGGAATTTCGGGGGCGAAATTCCTAAGGGGGAGAGAATGTAACGACCCGTATTTTTACGTGTCGATAAATCGTAGAATTTACAGGTTGTTAGTGTTGTTTGTGTTGTCTCTAGCCTGAGTCATATGGAGAGTAACTCGTGTGTTGGAGTATTGAGTCGTGACCGACTCATAAGTTGGAACGAGTTATGGAGTTAACTCGTGACTGAGTCTAGAGTTGCCGAGTTGAGTCTAGGTCGCATAACCGACCTAAGGAAGTTTAGGTCGTATGGCCGACCTAAGGTAGGGGCCGAGCTATAGGAGTTAACTGGATAGGGATTTGGACCGAGTTAAGAGTTAGAACGGCATAGGGGTTACCGACTTAAGATGAGAGGCGAGATAGGGGTCAAGGGATGAGTCGTGTACGGGTTACGACTCATAGGAGGCCGGCTTAAAAGTTAACTCGTATGGCCGAGTTAGCGTGTTGTTGAGTCGTTGGCTTGAGTCGGCAAAGGGTTGAGTCGGCCGTGTTTGATTGAAGCGTTGAGTCGTAGAGCCGTTGTGTAGCTAGGTTGTTGTCTCGGTTAGGCTTGGAGATGAGTCGTGGGGCGACTCAGGGATTGGGTCGGTAGAGTACGTTATCCCTTGTGTTGTTAGGTCGGTGGGCCGACTTAGTAGATAAGTCGTTGGGGACTTAGGCCTTTGAGTCGTGCATACGTGTTAGGTCGGGATAAGGCTTTGGCTTAGGTCGGCAGGAACTAGGTCGTGTAACCCTGTATGTGTTGTGTAGTTGGGTCGGCGTCTTGGGGATAAGTCGTAGGTAGTTGAGTCGTATAGGTCGGCAGAGTGTTGGGTCGTATGGGGTCGCTTAGGTCGTGAGTCGGCAAGGATGAGTCGGCAAGGATGAGTCGGGGACGACCTAATAGCGAGCTCCGAGTTAAGAAGTTGGCCGAGTTAAGGGGGATTCCAGCCTATAAATAGAGGGGTTTGGCTCACTTTTTGGCACCGGATTTCGAAGCGACGAAGTGCTGCCATTTTGGAACTCGACTTCGGTATTTTCTTCACTTCTTTCTCTACTTCTATCAAGTGCTAACATCCATTGAAGATTGAAGATCAAGATCAAAGATCAAGAGCCAAAGTTGAAGATTTTCATCCGAAGAAGCTAGATTTCACCGTTTCAAGTGAAATTTCTCCGGATCAAGCTCAAGTCCTTGCTGTCCAGATCTGAAGTTGATTGATTTTAGGTTGTTTTGGTGATTTGGTGAGTGGTAGTTATCTCTCACGCGGATCCAAAGGAGTATATTGGATTGGTGGCATGTTTGGGTGTTAAAGTTAGAGATTTCATGCATTTTTCTTAGATCTAAGTCTAGATCCATGGTTTTTGAAGATGTTTACTTATGCAAGTTTGTTTAATAAGCATTAGAGACAAAACCCATGTTTTATAATTGATAGATCTATGCTAAAAACCATGATTTCACATATGTTGGACTTTTGCTCGTTTATTTACGAAATTGCCATTATAGTTGATATTGCTTAAATTGCTTAATAGATCTTGTTTGAATGATTGATTATTTGAATGTATGATTGATTTGATTGTTTCCAAGTTAGCTAGTAGTTGATTTGGAACAAGATGATGAAAGAGGATTCAAAAGCTATGGAAGAAGGCTCTTGAATGGTGAAAGCTGCTTAAGGCATATGTAGCGGATGTTGAAGCTCATATGTATAGATTGGATGATGTTGAGATGGGACTTTGCCATGATTTGATGAGGCAAACCATGTTGTTGAGTTGAGACTTTGCTTTGATGCGATGAAGCGAAGTATGATGTGAGTCTTGGCTTAATCCAAGCAGGGATCATTCCAAGCATGTTGATAACTTGAAGAGTAGTTCAAGTTGGTTGATAATGGATTGTTCAAGAGGTAGCTTGAGCTTGTATGAGGATAGTCGTCAAGAAGGATGGCTAGGAGGCTTGGATCTCGTCGTTGTTGAAGGTTCTAGCATGCTCAAAAGCAAGAGTACATGGGGCGCCCATAACGACTACAGGTAGGTAGTCGGGACACCCAAAAGACTACAGGTAGGTAGTTGAGTACTCTGGGCAAAGTAGATAAGTCCTAGGCACAAGGCAGTGTGCGGAGTTATGGTTAGAACCGGGGTTACCATTAGCCCTTGACAGATGGTCATTCAACTAACGGTGAAATCGAGGCAAGGATAACAGTGATAGCCAGAGTCATGGATGTTTGGTTGTATTATCATTCGGCTTCAAGAGCGGTGTTTTCTGGGTGCTTATCTGATCTTGGTTTAGGCCTTGGGGGTTTGTATTTGGAAAACATCGTCCTTGACTCGAGTGGTATTCGCTTTACCTTAATTGTCTATGTTGTTATGCTTGCTTCTCCTTAGTGTATGTCTGGGGCTATCACTGTAGAAAGAGGTGGAGTGGGATGGTTTGGTTCCTATTCCTTTTATCCTTTATGCTCTTTTGGTATGCTTGATAGTTGATTTACTGCTCACTAAGACTTTGTCTGACTCAAGGTTTTATGTCTCCTCTTATTACCTTGGGCTGTTCATCCATGTCGGGATGGGCAGACTAGGTAGCAGGTGACAGGTGCTGTGCTAGGAGTTCTACGCTAAAGATGACGAAGACGAGCAGGAGGCTTTGCATATTAGTTTTCTTACTATATGTACTGGGTATCCGCTGCTGTATTTGGTTGAGTGATTTGTAGTGAGGCTTTCATGTATGGATTTGAGTAGATGATTGTATGAAACTACTGTGATGCTTATATGATGATGTTCTGTTCTATGGAGCTTCACTATATTATATTTCTCTATTGTATTTTATCCATGCGCTGTGAGTTATGCGATAGAGATTCTTCTGTTTTGTTTTACCCTGACTATCGTCCATGGCTGCCTGGCACACCTTTTAGCGCATTATTTCCTTGATTTGGTGCAGGAGTCATGGGCGGTCGTCACAAGTTACGTGAGCCGTAACCTGTCAAAACGAAGACCTCGTTGAGTTCTACGGCTTTGACAGCTTTCAGCCGTCAACGGATAGATTAATGTCCAAAAAGGACAACCCGAATCTCAACCGGGTCTCGTAAGTTTTTTACCCTTCGTTTTTACGACACGTGGATTTTTACTGTAAAACAGGATTACGGTGGCCGGCCTTCGATTTGCCATACTGGACAGTGGTGCACCATGGTACTGTTCTGTTTCAAATCCATGCACGCATTTCTAAAAGTCGTACGGCACTGTTTCGCAATTTCGGACGGATGTTGCACCTTGCACCGTGGATGTTGCACCCTGTAGATATCGATTATTCAAACGGCCATAAATTCTGGCTCGTTTAGAGTTACGGGAGCCATAACCTGTCAAAACGAAGGCCTCAATGAGTTCTACGGCTTTGACAGCTTTCAGCCGTCAACGGATAGATTAATGCCCAAAAAGGACAACCCGAATCTCAATCGGGTCTCTTAAGTTTTTTACCATTCGTTTTTTCGACACGTGGATTTTTACTGTAAAACAGGATTACCGTGGCCCGTGTTCGACTTCCCATCGCTGGAGAGTGGTGCACCAGTGTACTGCTGCGTTTCAAATCCATGCATGCATTTCTAAAAGTCGTACGGCACTGTTTCGCCATTTCGGTCGGATGTTGCACCTTGCGCCGTAGATGTTGCACCCTGTAGATATCGATTATTCGGACGGCCATAACCTCTGGCTCGTTTAGAGTTACGAGAAACCTGTCAAAACAAAGGCCTCGATGAGTTATATAGCTGTGACAGCTTTCTACCGTCAACGGATAGATTAATGCCCAATTAGGACAACCCGAATCTCAATCGGGTCTCGTAAGTTTTTTACCCTTCGTTTTCTCGACACGTGCAATTTTACGGTAAAACAGGATTACGGTAGCTGGTCTTCGATTTACCATCGCTAGAGAGTGGTACACCATGGTACTGTTCCGTTTCAAATCCATGCACGCATTTCTAAAAGTCGTACGAACTGTTTCGCCATTTCGGACGGATGTTGCACCTTGCACCGTGGATGTTGCACCCTGTAGATATCGATTATACAGACGACCATAACTTCTGGCTCGTTTGGAGTTACGGGATCCACAACCTGTCAAAATGAAGGCCTCGATGAGTTCTACGGCTTTGACAGCTTTTAGCCGTCAACGGATAGATTAATGCCCAAAAAGGACAACCAGAATCTCAATCGGGTCTCGTAAGTTTTTTACCCTTCGTTTTTTCGACACGTGGATTTTTACGGTAAAACAGGATTACCGTGGCTGGACTTCGATTTACCATCGCTGTAGAGTGGTTCACCATTGTACTGTTCCATTTCAAATCCATGCACGCATTTCTAAAAGTCGTACGGCACTGTTTCTCCATTTCGGACGGATGTTGCACCTTGCACCGTGGATGTCGCACCCTATAGATATCGATTATACGGACGACCATAACTTCTGGCTTGTTTAGATTTACGGGGGCCATAACCTGTCAAAACGAAGGCCTCGATGAGTTCTACGGCTTTGACGGCTTTCAGCCGTCAACGGATAGATTAATGCCCAAAAAGGGCAACCTGAATCTCAATCGGGTCTCGTAAGTTTTTTACCCTTCGTTTTTTCGACACGTGGATTTTTACGGTAAAACAAGATTACCGGGGCTGGCCTTCGAGCTACCATCGCTGGAGAGTGGTGCACCATGGTACTGTTCCATTTCAAATCCATGCACGCATTTCTAAAAGTCGTACGGCACTGTTTCTCCATTTCGGACGGATGTTACACCTTGCACCGTGGATGTTGCACCCTTTAGATATAGATTATTCGGACGGCCATAATTTCTGGCTCGTTTAGAGTTACGGGAGCCGTAACCTATCAAAACGAAGGCCTCGTTGAGTTCTACGGCTTTGACAGCTTTCAGCCATCAACGGATAGATTAATGCCCAAAAAGGACAACCCGAATCTCAATCGGGTCTCGTAAGTTTTTTACCCTTCGTTTTTACGACACGTGGATTTTTACGGTAAAACAGGATTACCGTGGCCCGTCTTCGACTTCCCATCGCTGGAGAGTGGTGCACCATGGTACTGTTGCGTTACAAATCCATGCACGCATTTCTAAAAGTCGTACGGTACTGTTTCGTCATTTCGGACGGATGTTGCACCTTGCGCCGTAGATGTTGCACCCTGTAGATATCGATTATTCGGACGGCCATAACTTCTGCCTCGTTTAGAGTTACGGGAGCCATAACCTGTCAAAACGAAGGCCTCGATGAGTTCTATGGCTGTGACAGCTTTCTGCCGTCAACGGATAGATTAAAGCCCAAAAAGGACAACCCGAATCTCAATCGGGTATCGTAAGTTTTTTATCCTTCGTTTTTTCGACACGTGCATTTTTACGGTAAAACAGGATTACGGTGGCCGGTCTTCGATTTACCATCGCTGGAGAGTGGTGCACCATGGTACTGTTCCGTTTCAAATCCATGCACGCATTTCTAAAAGTCGTACGACACTGTTTCGCCATTTCGGACGGATGTTGCACCTTGCACCGTGGATGTTGCACCCTGTAGATATCGATTATATGGACGACCATAACTTCTGGCTCGTTTAGATTTACGGGAGCCATAACCTGTCAAAACGAAGGCCTCGATGAGTTCTACGATTTTGACAGCTTTCAGCCGTCAACGGATAGATTATGCCCAAAAAGGACAAGCCGAATCTCAATCGGGTCTCGTAAGTTTTTTACCCTTCGTTTTTTCGACACATGGATTTTTACTGTAAAACAGGATTATCGTGGCCGGCCTTCGATTTACCATCGCTGGAGAGTGGTGCACCATGGCACTGTTCCGTTTCAAATCCATGCACGCATTTCTAAAAGTCGTACGGCACTGTTTCGCCATTTCGGACGGATGTTGCACCTCGAACCATGGATGTTGCACCCTGTAGATATCGATTATTCGGACGACCATAACTTCTGGCTCGTTTAGAGTTACGGGAGCCATACCATGTCAAAACGAAGTCCTCGATGAGTTCTACGGCTTTGATAGCTTTCAGCCGTCAATGGATACATTAATGCCCAAAAAGGAAAACCCGAATCTCAATCGGGTCTCGTAAGTTTTTTACCCTTCGTTTTTTCGACACGTGGTTTCTACGGTAAAACAGGGTTACGGTGGCTGGTCTTTGATTTATCATCGCTGGAGAGTGGTGCACCATGGTACTATTCCGTTTCAAATCCATGCATGCATTTCTTAAAGTCGTACGGCACTGTTTCGCAATTTCGGACGGATGTTGCACCTTGCACCGCGGATGTTGCACCCTATAGATATCGATTATACGGACGACCATAACTTCTGGCTCGTTTAGAGTTACGGGAGCCATAACCTGTCAAAACAAAGGCCTCGATGATTTCTACGACTTTGACAGCTTTCAGCCATCAACGGATAGATTAATGCCCAAAAAGGACAACCCGAATCCCAATCGGGTCTCGTAAGTTTTTTACCCTTCGTTTTTCAACACGTGGATTTTTACGGTAAAACAGGATTACCGGGGCTGGCCTTCGATTTACCATCGCTGGAGAGTGGTGCGCCATTGTACTGTTCCATTTCAAATCCATGCACGCATTTCTAAAAGTCGTACGGCACTGTTTCGCCATTTCGGACGGATGTTGCACCTTGCACCGTGGATGTTGCACCCTGTAGATATCGATTATTCGGACGACCATAACTTCTGGCTCGTTTAAAGTTACGAGAGCCATAACCTGTCAAAACGAAGGCCTCGATGAGTTCTACGGCTTTGACAGCTTTCAGCCGTCAACAGATAGATTAATGCCCAAAAAGGACAACCCGAATCTCAATCGGGTCTCGTAAGTTTTTTACCCTTCGTTTTTTCGACACGTGGATTTTTACGGTAAAACAGGATTACGGTGGCTGGCCTTCGATTTACCATCCTGGACAGTGGTGCACCATGGTACTGTTCCATTTCAAATCCATGCACGCATTTCTAAAAGTCGTACGGCACTGTTTCGCAATTTCGGACGGATGTTGCACCTTGCACCGTGGATGTTGCACCCTGTAGATATCGATTATTCGGACGGCCATAACTTCTGGCTCGTTTAGAGTTACGGGAGCCATAACCTGTCAAAACGAAGGCCTCGATGAGTTCTACGGCTTTGACAGCTTTCAGCCGTCAACGGATAGATAAATTCCCAAAAAGGACAACCCGAATCTCAATCGGGTCTCCTAAGTTTTTTACCCTTCGTTTTTTCGACACGTGGATTTTTGCGGTAAAACAGGATTACGGTGGCTGGCCTTCGATTTACCATCCTGGACAGTGGTGCACCATGGTACTGTTCCGTTTCAAATCCATGCACGCTGTTTGCGCCGAAATTGGTCACAAACACCCAATACCGCGAAAGCGCCCGCTTACGTACTTAAATCGATAATAATCAACACAGAACTCAGCGATAATCAATATAAAATTCAGATCTAAGCAACAAATCACAATAATTCGCAGATAACAATCACAAACACAGGATTTATTGTGGTTCGGCGTTCGTGCCTACGTCCACTTTGAAGGTTTTCTCTTTATTGCTTTGCTTGATAGATCGATTACAACGGATTACAGTTGATAATAGCTTTGAAATCTGAATACAATGGTGATTATGATGAATAGAATGGAATCCGGCAGAGTCTTGGTGTTCAATGGTAGAAGTTCCTGGAAGATCCCCTTTTCTGAAGGCTTCAGGGTGCTATTTATAGGCGTTGGGGGCCCAGATCTCGCTCAAACTTCGGGAGACTTCTTTTGGCACGTGAGTGGGCCCACGTGACCGACCCCACCAAGTTTCGTCTCGATCTGACATCGATTCGAAGTGATTTCGAACCCATCAAGAAATGGTCCAATCGAGCTGAAACTTGGCAGGAACAATCTTTACCTTGTATGAGAGCTACTGTGAAAATTTCGTTGCATTTGGATCAATGGTTTAGGAGATATGATCGGTTCGAAATGATGATTCTCGGTTGGCTGTTGAGTTCGAACCGATCACTTCGAAACCACGTACTTCGAATCGATCGGCTCACGTGGTTCGTGATGAGGTGGCGCGTGTTTCTCGAATCGATCCGGCCTTCTCTCCGGGTTGAACGCTTGGTCTCCGTGAATTGTGCCGACTTCGTATCGATGGAGTGTCTAGTTGACTCGATTGTTTCTGATTTCAAGCGCGATCGATTCGAATCGAGGAGTTCCTATGGGTTCGAACCTGATCGATTCGAACTGGATCGATTCGAAGTGACTTGGGTTCGAAGCTAGAGGGTTTTAATGGATTCGAACATTCTTGTGAGGCTGGATTCGAAGGTAGGAATGCAGGGTGGATACGAAGCTAGGCGTAGTCATGGGTTCGAAGGCAGGCCATTGTGATGGATTCGAGGGAGATGGAGTCGAAGCGGGCACTGGCTGATGGATTCGAACATGGCAAGCAGGGATGGATTCGAAGGAAGGATATTGGATGGCTTTGAACTCCATGGTTTCGAAGTAGATGGGTCCGAAGATGATGGTTTCGAAGTACTTCAACGTGATGGGTTCGAACCAGACAATGACAACCTTTCTCAAATTGAATCCATCATATCTTGAGCATACGAACTCGGATTGACTTGAAATTTGAAATACGGACTTCTATGATCTTTCTTGTCTTATCCTATCAATCGTGGCCCGTTCCGGACTCGGACAAAATTCATCAATATCCATAGCGAAGTGAAGTACAACCAATCTCTGAGACGAATTGTCTTTTGTTTTTGATCGATCCTTTGATATCACGGCTTTGCTAAAAAGCGGGATAACATTTGCCCCCCAAAACATGCCTTGTGGTAGGAAGGTGTGTTTTGTAATGCCTTGAGTTGGATGTTCGTATCCTATTATCAACCTGCAAAGAACTTGATAGTTTCATATGGCCTCAAATGACGATCGTTCGGGATCGAGCTATTTGAGATGAAGCGCGGCCGTTCGTGGTCAAGCGCTTAACTTCAAATGACGATCATTCGTGATCGAGTCATTCGAGGTGAAGTGCGACCGTGCGCGGTCGAGCGTATAAATCCATGTGTCGATCGTTCGGGATCACATGCTGCTTGAGGTGAATCGGGACCGTTCGCGGTCTACGCTATTCGTGGCATAGGATGGAATTAGGACCGTTCGCGGTCGATGTCGTTCGCGGCAAATGATGAGATGGGACCGTTCGCGGTCGATTGCCGTTCGTGGCAAATGGTGATCGTTCGTGACCAAGTGCCGTTCAAGGCGAATGGTGACCGTTCGAGGTCGGATTTCATAATTAGTGAATCATGACCGTTCGCGGTCGGTGCCGTTCAAGGCAGAGAGTGATCGTTCGCGATCGTGTGCCGTTCGAGGCGAATTTGTGACCGTTCGTGGTCAGGTGTTGGACGTCAAGTGACGACCATCCGCGATCGAGCCATTTGAGGTGAGGTAAGTTGTGACCGTTCGAGGTCGGATTGTGACCGTTCGAGGTCGGATGCCATTCGAGGCGATAAAGTGTGCCCGGGAGGGCTTGATGTTATCGATGCCAGGGTCACGTTCTGGTTTGATGCTGGATCGTTTGTCAGGGCGGTTAATCGCCATCTCAGAGCATGCCTAAGGATCGTTCGCGACCCCATACATGTGTAAGTAGCTTAGCCATTCCAGAATTATCAGAATCAAATATCTATTAAACGGATGAGTTTTAAAACAGAAATGTCCAAACAAGCAAAGTCTAAATGTTCAAATCAAAATGACACGAAAGCAAAGCATGGACGTCAAAGTGTAAGTTCCCACTACGAAACGGTTAATGATCACTCAGAGCATGCCTGGAGATCGTTCGCGATCTCGCACATGTGTAAATGATCTAATTGCGTTAGTGGAAGCTTACAACCTGTTCATCGTTATTTCACTCAATTGATAACCAAACGGTGCCTTGATTCAGGGTCGCCTCTAGCTGAAGTGGATGGTAGTCGCTCTGTTTCCGCCGCAGGAGCTCGCCTCCTTACATATTGAAGTAGCATACCGTTCCTGATATGCCCTTCCACCTCGTCCTTCAGGTGCCCACAATCATTAGTGTTATGACCGTTTAATTCATGGAATACACAAAACTTATCTGATTTCCTTCCGTCAGATGTTGGATCCCTTCGCATTGGCCTACGATACGGAATCTGATCTTTGGTATCCTGATAAATTCGTTCCAGGCTCTCATTCAGCTCAGTGTAGGTGGTGAATCGCGGCTCCCTCCGTTGCCGCTTTGATCTGTCTCCGTCATTCTCAGTCTTTCTTTTACCTTTATCCTTGTCCGAGTCCCTTTTAGGAGGCTTTTCGTCTTTATGTGCATAAACTTCTATCCCATCTCCTTCTTCTCTTTCTGCATTCGCATCCTCCAATCGTAAAAACTTTTCTGCCTCATGATAGAATTCTCCCAGGTCCACAGGTGGATCCTTAGTTAATGAATTTTTGAACTCCGTTCCATCAGCTATTCCAGACACAGCCGCCATCATAACCATGGATGGATCTGGTCGATCTACCGAAGCTGCTGCCGCATTGAACCGTGTCAGGAAACTTCTCAATGTTTCTCCAGCCTTCTGTTTTAAAGTTGCCAACGTCATCACATTCTTGGGTCTTGTAATGTGAACCCTGAATTGCCTCATAAATCTCTCAGTTAAATCATTCCATGTTCCGATGGATCCACTCTCCAGTTGCCTGAACCATAACGCTGCAATATCCGCCAAGTACAATGGGAAGCACCAGGCCATAACCTCCTCTGATGCCCCCAACACTTCCATATGCCTCATATATTTCGTCAGATGGACCGTCGGGTCCGTTCTCCCGTCATACATATCCAACGATGGTAATTTGAAATCCGGTGGGTTCCTAGCTTGCCTGATTGCTGAAGTAAAAGGACTCCTATTAACATCCTCCAAATCTTTGTTCACCAAACCGCCTCTCAAAGCTCGCCTAACCATCTCTACCAACCTGTCGTTGTCTCCAAGATGTAATCTTCGTTCACTACTTTCAACTTGCCCCCCGAGTTCATGAGGGAACTCTGTGATCTGCCCCCTTGACTGAGCGTTCACCCCTTTACTACTACCGGGTTGCGCAGATGCTCCTCTTTCTCTCTCCGAAACTGGATCAACGTTCTCCGTGGGTGTGCCACCTAATCCGGGTGTGACGCCGGAAGGTCCTTCTTCGTTCTGGACTCCATTGGCTCCTCTATTCTGTGCTCCAAGCTGTCCTATCTGTTGAAATAAACTCTGAATCAACTCCTCTTGCTTCTTCATCATAGTCTCCATCTCGTCCCTAGTGATGAAGATCGATGGTTGATTCGCTCCTGAGGAAGCCTCTTGACTTCCTTGTTGTTCGCTTCTCTCTGGCCTTGGCCTTCTACTCGATTGTCTCGTCATAATTTCTCAAATCTAAACTTTCAAACTTTCTCTGAATCAACTATCAATTGGTAGAACTCCTGAGTTCAGTTCTCAGTGAAAGCACCAAAATGTTTGCGCCGAAATTGGTCACAAACACCCAATACCGCGAAAGCGCCCACTTACGTACTTAAATCGATAATAATCAACACAGAACTCAGCGATAATCAATATAAAATTCAGATCTAAGCAACAAATCACAATAATTCGCAGATAACAATCACAAACACAGGATTTATTGTGGTTCGGCGTTCGTGCCTACGTCCACTTTGAAGGTTTTCTCTTTATTGCTTTGCTTGATAGATCGATTACAACGGATTACAGTTGATAATAGCTTTGAATCTGTATACAACGGTGATTATGATGAATAGAATGGAATCCAGCAGAGTCTTGGTGTTCAATGGCAGAAGTTCCAGGAAGATCCCCTTTTCTGAAGGCTTCAGGGTGCTATTTATAGGCGTTGGGGGCCCAGATCTCGCTCAAACTTCGGGAGACTTCTTTTGGCACGTGAGTGGGCCCACGCGATCGACCCTACCAAGTTTCATCTCGATCTGACATCGATTCGAAGTGATTTCGAACCCACCAAGAAATGGTCCAATCGAGCTGAAACTTGGCAGGGACAATCTTTACCTTGTATGAGAGCTACTGTGAAAATTTCGTTGCATTTGGATCAGTGGTTTAGGAGATATGATCGGTTCGAAATGATGATTCTCGGTTGGCTGTTGAGTTCGAACCGATCACTTCGAAACCACGTACTTCGAATCGATCGGCTCACGTGGCTTCATGATGAGGTGGCGCGTGTTTCTCGAATCGATCCGGTCTTCTCTCCGGGTTGAACGCTTCCTCTTCGTGAATTGTGCCGACTTCGTATCGATGGAGTGGCTAGTTGACTCGATCGTTTCTGATTTCAAGCGCGATCGATTCGAATCAAGGAGTTCCTATGGGTTCGAACCTGATCGATTCGAACTGGATCAATTCGAAGTGACTTAGGTTCGAAGCTAGAGGGTTTTAATGGATTCGAACATTCTTGTGAGGATGGATTCGAAGGTTGGAACGCAGGGTGGATACGAAGCTAGGCGAAGTCATGGGTTCGAAGGCAAGCCATTGTGATGGATTCGAGGGAGATGGAGTCGAAGCGGGCACTGGCTGATGGATTCGAACATGGCAAGCAGGGATGGATTCGAAGGAAGGATATTGGATGGGTTTGAACTCCATGGTTTCGAAGTAGATGGGTCCGAAGATGATGGTTTCGAAGTACTTCAACGTGATGGGTTCGAATCAGACAATGACTACCTTTCTCAAATTGAATCCATCATATCTTGAGCATACGAACTCGGATTGACTTGAAATTTGAAATGCGGACTTCTATGATCTTTCTTGTCGTGTCCTATAAATCGTGGCCCGTTCCGGACTCGGACAAAATTCATCGATATCCATAGCGAAGTGAAGTACAACCAATCTCTGAGACGAATCGTCTTTTGTTTTTGATCCATCCTTTGATATCACGGCTTTGCTAAAAAGCGGGATAACACACGCATTTCTAAAAGTCGTAAGGCATTGTTTCGCCATTTTGGACGGATGTTGCACCTTGCACCGTGGATGTTGCACCCTGTAGATATCGATTATTCGAACGGCCATAACTTCTGGCTCGTTTAGAGCTACGGGAGCCATAACCTGTCAAAACGAAGGCCTCGACGAGTTCTACGGCTTTGACGGCTTTCAGCCGTCAACGGATAGATTAATGCCCAAAAAGGACATCCTGAATCTCAATCGGGTCTCGTAAGTTTTTTACCCTTCGTTTTTTCGACACGTGGATTTTTATGGTAAAACGGGATTATCGTGGCCCGTCTTCGACTTCCCATCACTGGAGAGCGGTGCGCCATGGTACTGTTCCGTTTCAAATCCATACATGCATTTCTAAAATTCGTACGACACTGTTTCACCATTTCGGACGGATGTTGCACCTTGCACCGTGGATGTTGCATCCTGTAGATATCGATTATTCGGACGGCCGTAACTTCTGGCTCGTTTAGAGTTACGGGAGCCATAACCTGTCAAAACGAAGGCCTCGATGAGTTCTATGGCTTTGACGGCTTTCAGCCGTCAACGGATAGATTAATGCCCAATTAGGACAACCCGAATCTCAATCGGGTCTCGTAAGTTTTTTACCCTTCGTTTTTTCGACACGTGCAATTTTACGGTAAAACAGGATTACGGTGGCTGATCTTCAATTTACCATCGCTGGAGAGTGGTGCACCATGGTACTGTTCCATTTCAAATCCATGCACGCATTTCTAAAAGTCGTACGACACTGTTTCGCCATTTCGGACGGATGTTGCACCTTGCACCGTGGATGTTGCACCCTGTAGATATCGATTATACGGACGACCATAACTTCTGGCTCGTTTGGAGTTACGGGATCCACAACCTGTCAAAACGAAGGCCTCGATGAGTTCTACGGCTTTGACAGCTTTCAGCCGTCAACGGATAGATTAATGCCCAAAAAGGACAACCAGAATCTCAATCGGGTCTCGTAAGTTTTTAACCCTTCGTTTTTCGACACGTGCATTTTTACGGTAAAACAGGATTACCGTGGCTGGCCTTCGATTTACCATCGCTGGAGAGTGGTGCACCATGGTACTGTTCCGTTTTAAATCCATGCACGCATTTCTAAAAGTCGTATGGCACTGTTTCGCCATTTCGGACGGATGTTGCACCTTACACCGTGGATGTTGCACCCTGTAGATATCGATTATTCGGACGACCATAACTTATGGCTCGTTTAGAGCTACGGGAGCCAAAACCTGTCAAAACGAAGGCCTCGATGAGTTCTACGGCTTTGACAGCTTTCAGCCGTCAACGGATAGATTAATGCCCAAAAAGGACAACCTGAATCTCAATCGGGTCTCATAAGTTTTTTACCCTTCGTTTTTTCGACACGTGGATTTTTACGGTTAAACGGAATTACCGTGGCCCGTCGTCGGCTTCCCATCGCTGGAGAGCGGTGCGCCACGGTACAGTTCCGTTTCAAATCCATGCACGCATTTCTAAAAGGCGTAAGGCATTGTTTCGCCATTTTGGACGGATGTTGCACCTTGCACCGTGGATGTTGCACCCTGTAGATATCGATTATTCGAACGGCCATAACTTCTGGCTCGTTTAGAGCTACGGGAGCCATAACCTGTCAAAACGAAGGACTCGATGAGTTCTACGGCTTTGACGGCTTTCAGCCGTCAACGGATAGATTAATGCCCAAAAAGGACATCCTGAATCTCAATCGGGTCTCGTAAGTTTTTTACCCTTCGTTTTTTCGACACGTGGATTTTTACGGTAAAACGGGATTATCGTGGCCCGTCTTCCACTTCCCATCACTGGAGAGCGGTGCGCCATGGTACTGTTCCGTTTCAAATCCATACACGCATTTCTAAAATTCGTACGACACTGTTTCACCATTTCGGACGGATGTTGCACCTTGCAGCGTGGATGTTGCACCCTGTAGATATCGATTATTCGGACGGCCATAACTTCTGGCTCGTTTAGAGTTACGGGAGCCATAACCTGTCAAAACGAAGGCCTCGATGAGTTCTATGGCTTTGACGGCTTTCAGCCGTCAACGGTTAGATTAATGCCCAATTAGGACAACCCGAATCTCAATCGGGTCTCGTAAGTTTTTTACCCTTCGTTTTTTCGACACGTGCAATTTTACGGTAAAACAGGATTACGGTGGCTGATCTTCAATTTACCATCGCTGGAGAGTGGTGCACCATGGTACTGTTCCGTTTCAAATCCATGCACGCATTTCTAAAAGTCGTACGGCACTGTTTCGCCATTTCGGACGGATGTTGCACCTTGCACCGTGGATGTTGCACCCTGTAGATATCGATTATACGGACGACCATAACTTCTGGCTCGTTTGGAGTTACGGGATCCACAACCTGTCAAAACGAAGGCCTCGATGAGTTCTACGGCTTTGATAGCTTTCAGCCGTCAACGGATAGATTAACGCCCAAAAAGGACAACCAGAATCTCAATCGGGTCTCGTAAGTTTTTAACCCTTCGTTTTTCGACACGTGCATTTTTACGGTAAAACAGGATTACCGTGGCTGGCCTTCGATTTACCATCGCTGGAGAGTGGTGCACCATGGTAATGTTCCGTTTTAAATCCATGCACGCATTTCTAAAAGTCGTATGGCTCGCCATTTCGGACGGATGTTGCACCTTGCACCGTGGATGTTGCACCCTGTAGATATCGATTATTCGGACGACCATAACTTATGGCTCGTTTAGAGCTACGGGAGCCAAAACCTGTCAAAACGAAGGCCTCGATGAGTTCTACGGCTTTGACAGCTTTCAGCCGTCAACGGATAGATTAATGCCCAAAAAGGACAACCTGAATCTCAATCGGGTCTCGTAAGTTTTTTACCCTTCGTTTTTTCGACACGTGGATTTTTACGGTTAAACGGGATTACCGTGGCCCGTCGTCGGCTTCCCATCGATGGAGAGTGGTGCGCCACGGTACAGTTCCGTTTCAAATCCATGCATGCATTTCTAAAATTCGTACGACACTGTTTCACCATTTCGGACGGATGTTGCACCTTGCACCGTGGATGTTGCACCCTGTAGATATCGATTATTCGGACGGCCATAACTTCTGGCTCGTTTAGAGTTACAGGGGCCATAACCTGTCAAAACAAAGGCCTCGATGAGTTCTATGGCTTTGACGGCTTTCAGCCGTCAACGGATAGATTAATGCCCAATTAGGACAACCCGAATCTCAATCGGGTCTCGTAAGTTTTTTACCCTTCGTTTTTTCGACACGTGCAATTTTACGGTAAAACAAGATTACGGTGGCTGGTCTTCAATTTACCATCGCTGGAGAGTGGTGCACCATGGAACTGTTCCGTTTCAAATCCATGCACGCATTTCTAAAAGTCGTACGGCACTGTTTCGCCATTTCGGACGGATGTTGCACCTTGCACCGTGGATGTTGCACCCTGTAGATATCGATTATACGGACGACCATAACTTCTGGCTCGTTTGGAGTTACGGGATCCACAACCTGTCAAAACGAAGGCCTCGATGAGTTCTACGGCTTTGATAGCTTTCAGCCGTCAACGGATAGATTAATGCCCAAAAAGGACAACCAGAATCTCAATCGGGTCTCGTAAGTTTTTTACCCTTCGTTTTTTCGACACGTGGATTTTTACGGTAAAACAGGATTACCGTGGTTGGCCTTCGATTTACCATCGCTGGAGAGTGGTGCACCATGGTATTGTTCCGTTTCAAATCCATGCACGCATTTCTAAAAGTCGTACGGCACTGTTTCGCCATTTCGAACGGATGTTGCACCTTGCACCGTGGGTGTTGCACCCTGTAGATATCGATTATACGGACGACCATAACTTCTGGCTCGTTTAGAGTTACGGGAGCCACAACCTGTCAAAACGAAGGCCTCGATGAGTTCTACAGCTTTGACAGCTTTCAGCCGTCAATTGATAGATTAATGCCCAAAAAGGACAACCCGAATCTCAATCAGGTCTCGTAAGTTTTTTACCCTTCGTTTTTTCGACATGTGGATTTTTACGGTAAAACAGGATTACCGAGGCTGGCCTTCGATTTACCATCGCTGGAGAGTGGTGCACCATGGTACTGTTCCGTTTCAAAACCATGCACGCATTTCTAAAATTCGTACGGCACTGTTTCGCCATTTCGGACGGATGTTGCACCCTATAGATGTCGATTATACGGACGACCATAACTTCTGGCTCGTTTAGAGTTATGGGAGCCATAACCTGTCAAAACGAAGGCCTCGATGAGTTCTACAGCTTTGACAGCTTTCAGCCATCAACGGATAGATTAATGCCCAAAAAGGAAAACCCGAATCTCAATCGGGTCTCGTAAGTTTTTTACCCTTCGTTTTTTCAACACGTGGATTTTTACGGTAAAACAGGATTACCGTGGCCCGTCTTCGACCTCCCATCGCTGGAGAGTGGTGCACCATAGTACTGTTCCGTTTCAAATCCATGCACGCATTTCTAAAAGTCTACGGCACTGTTTCTCCACTTCGGACGGATGTTGCACCTTGCATCGTGGATGTTGCACACTGTAGATATCGATTATTCGGACGGCCATAACTTTTGGCTCGTTTAGAGTTACGGTAGCCATGACCTGTTAAAACGAAGGCCTCGATGAGTTCTATGGCTTTGCCAGCTTTCAACCGTCAATGGATAGAATAATGCCCAGAAAGGACAACCCGAATCTCAATCGGGTCTCGTAAGTTTTTTACCCTTCGTTTTTTCGACGCGTACATTTTTACGGTAAAACAGGATTACGGTGGCTGGTCTTCGATTTACCATCGCTGGAGAGTAGTGCACATGGTACTGTTCCGTTTCAGATCCATCGATGCATTTTTAAAAGTCGTACGGCACTGTTTCGCCATTTCGGACGGATGTTGCACCTTGCACCATGGATGTTGCACCCTGTAGATATCGATTATACAGACGACCATAACTTCTGGCTCGTTTAGAGTTACGGGAGCCACAACCTGTCAAAACGAAGGGCTCGATGAGTTCTACGGCTTTGACAGCTTTCAGCCATCAATGGATAGACTAATGCCCAAAACGGACAACCCGAATCTCAATCGGGTCTCGTAAGTTTTTTACCCTTCGTTTTTTCGACACGTGGATTTTTACGGTAAAACAGGATTACCGTGGCTGGCCTTTGATTTACCATCGCTGGAGAGTGATGCACCATGGTACTGTTCCGTTTCAAATCCATGCACCCATTTCTAAAAGTCGTACGGCACTGTTGCGCCATTTCGGACGGATGTTGCACCTTGCACCGTGGATGCTGCACCCTGTAGATATCGATTATTCGGACGGCCATAACTTCTGCTCGTTTAGAGTTACGGGAGCCATAACCTGTCAAAACGAAGCCTCGATGAGTTCTACGACTTTCAGCCATCAGCGGATAGATTAGTGCCCAAAAAGGACAACCCGAATCTCAGTCGGGTCTCGTAAGTTTTTTACCCTTCGTTTTTTCGACACGTGGATTTTTACGGTAAAACGGGATTACCGTGGCCCGTCTTCGACTTCCCATCATTGGAAAGCGGTGCACCATGTTACTATTTTGTTTCAAATCCATGCACGCATTTCTAAAAGTCGTACGACACTGTTTCACCATTTCGGACGGATGTTGCACCTTGCACCGTGGATGTTGCACCCTGTAGATATCGATTATTCAAACGACCATAATTTCTGGCTCGTTTAGAGTTACGGGAGCCATAACCTGTCAAAATGAAGGCCTCGATGAGTTCTACCACTTTGACAGCTTTCAGCCGTCAACAGATAGATTAATGCCCAAAAAGGACAACCCGAATCTCAATCGGGTCTCGTAAGTTTTTTACCCTTCGTTTTTTCCGACACGTGGATTTTTACGGTAAAACAGGATTACCGTGGCCCGTCTTCGACTTCCCATCGCTGGAGAGTGGTGCACCATGATACTGTTCCGTTTCAAATCCATGCACGCATTTCTAAAAGTCGTACGGCACTGTTTCGCTATTTCGGACGGATGTTGCACCTTGCACTGTTGATGTTGCACTCTGTAGATATCGATTATTCGGACGGCCATAACTTTTGGCTCGTTTAGAGTTACGTGAGCAATAATCTGTCAAAACGAAGGCCTCAATGAGTTCGATGGCTTTGTAAGCTTTCAGCCGTCAATGGATAGAATAATGCCCAAAAATGACAACCCGAATCTCAATTGGGTCTCGTAAGGTTTTTACCCTTTGTTTTTTCGACACGTACATTTTTACGGTAAAACAGGATTACGGTGGCTGGTCTTCGATTTACCATCGCCGGAGAGTAGTGCACCATGGTACTGTTCCATTTCAAATCCATGCACGCATTTCTAAAATACGTACGGCACTGTTTCGCCATTTCGGATGGATGTTGCACCTTACACCATGGATGTTGCACCCTGTAGATATCGATTATACGGACGACCATAACTTCTGGCTGGTTTAGAGTTACGGGAGCCACAACCTGTCAAAACGAAGGCCTCGATGAGTTCTATGACTTTGACAGCTTTTATCCATCAATGGATAGATTAATGCCCAAAAAGGACAACCCGAATTTCAATTAGGTCTCGTAAGTTTTTAACCCTTCGTTTTTCGACACGTGGATTTTTACGGTAAAACAGGATTACCGTGGCTGGCCTTCGATTTACCATCGCTGGAGAGTGGTGCACCATGGTACTGTTACGTTTCAAATCCATGCACGCATTTCTAAAAGTCGTACGGCACTGTTTTGCCATTTCGGACGGATGATGCACCTTGCACCGTGGATTTTGCACCCTGTAGATATCGATTATACGGACGACCATAACTTCTGGCTCGTTTAGAGTTACGGGAGCCACAACCTTTCAAAACGAAGGCCTCGATGAGTTCTACGTCTTTAACAGCTTTCAGCCTTCAACGGATAGATTAATGCCCAAAAAGGACAACCCGAATCTCAATCGTGTCTCGTAAGTTTTTTACCCTTCGTTTTTTCGACACGTGGGTTTTTACGGTAAAACAGGATTACGGTGGCTGCTCTTCGATTTACCATCGCTGGAGAGTGGTGCACCATGGTACTGTTCCGTTTCAAATCCATGCACGCATTTCTAAAAGTCGTACGACACTTTTTCGCCATTTCGGACGGATGTTGCACCTTGCACCGTGGATGTTGCACCCTATAGATATCGATTATACGGACGACCATAACTTCTGGCTCGTTTAGAGTTACGGGAGCCATAACCTGTCGAAACGAAGGTCTCGATGAGTTCTACGGGTTTGACAGCTTTCAGCCGTCAACGGATTGATTAATGCCCAAAAAGGACAACCCGAATCTCAATCGGGTCTCGTAAGTTTTTTACCCTTCAATTTTTCGATACGTGCAATTTTACGGTAAAACATGATTACGGTGGCTGGTCTTCGATTTACCATCGCTGGAGACTGGTGCACCATGGTACTGTTCCGTTTCAAATCCATGCACGCATTTCTAAAAGTCGTACGGCACTGTTTCGCCATTTCGGACGGATGTTGCACCTTGCACCGTGGATGTTGCACCCTGTAGATGTCGATTATACGGACAACCATAACTTCTGGCTCGTTTAGAGTTATGGGAGCCACAACCTGTCAAAACGAAGGCCTCTATGAGTTCTACGGCTTTGACAGCTTTCAGCCATTAACGGATAGATTAATGCCCAAAAAGGACAACCCGAATCTCAAGCGGGTCTCGTAAGTTTTTTACCCTTCGTTTTTTCGACACGTGGATTTTTACGGTAAAACAGGATTACCGTGGCTGGCCTTCGATTTACCATCGCTGGAGAGTGGTGCACCATGGTATTGTTCCGTTCCAAATCCATGCACGCATTTCTAAAAGTCGTACGGCACTGTTTCGCCATTTCGGACGGATGTTGCACCTTGCACCGTTGATGTTGCACCCTATAGATATCGATTATACGGACGACCATAACTTCTGGCTCGTTTAGAGTTACGGGAGCCATAACCTATCAAAACAAAGGCCTCGATGAGTTCTACGGATTTGATAGCTTTCAGCCGTCAACGGATAGATTAATGCCCAAAAAGGACAACCCGGATCTCAATCGGGTCTCGTAAGTTTTTTACCCTTCGTTTTTTCGACACGTGGATTTTTACGGTAAAACAGGATTACCGTGGCTGGCCTTCGATTTACCATTGCTGGAGAGTGGTGCACCAAGGTACTGTTCCGTTTCAAATCCATGCACGCATTTCTAACAGTCGTACGGCACTGTTTCGCCATTTCGGACGGATGTTGCACCTTGCACCGTGGATGTTGCACCCTGTAGATATCGATTATTCGGACTGCCATAACTTCTGGCTCGTTTAGATTTACGGGAGCCATAACCTGTCAAAATGAAGGCCTCGATGAGTTCTATGGCTTTGACAGCTTTCAGCCGTCAACGGATAGATTAATGCCCAAAAAGGACAACCCGAATCTCAATTGGGTCTCGTAAGTTTTTTACCCTTCGTTTTTTCGACACGTGGATTTTTACGGTAAAACAGGATTACTGTGGCTGGCCTTCAATTTACCATCGCTGGACAGTGGTGCACCATGGTACCGTTCCGTTTCAAATCCATGCACGCATTTCTAAAAGTCATACGACACTGTTTTGCCATTTCAGACGGATGTTGCACCTTGCACCGTGGATGTTGCACCCTGTAGATATCGATTATTCGGACGGCCATAACTTCTGGCTCGTTTAGAGTTACAGGAGTCATAACCTGTCAAAATGAAGGCCTTGATGTGTTCTACGGCTTTGACAGTTTTCAGCCTTCAACGGATAGATTAATGCCCAGAATGGACAACCCGAATCTCAATCGGGTCTCGTAAGTTTTTTACCCTTCATTTTTTGGACACGTGGATTTTTACGGTAAAACGGGATTACCGTGGCCCGTCTTCGACTTCCCATCGCTGGAGAGCGGTGCACCATGGTACTATTCCATTTCAAATCCATGCACGCATTTCTAAAAGTCGTACGACACTGTTTCACCATTTCGGACGGATGTTGCACCTTGCACCGTGGATGTTGCACCCTGTAGATATCGATTATTCAAACGGCCATAACTTCTGGCTCGTTTAGAGTTATGCGAGCCATAACCTGTCAAAATGAAGGCCTCGACGAGTTCTACGTCTATGACAGCTTTCAGCCGTCAACGGATAGATTAATGCCCAAAAAGGACAACCCGAATCTCAATTGGGTCTCGTAAGTTTTTTACCCTTCGCTTTTTCGACACGTGGATTTTTATGGTAAAACGGGATTACCATGGTCCATCTTCGACTTCCCATCGCTGGAGAGTGGTGCACCATGGTACTGTTCCGTTTCAAATCCATGCACGCATTTCTAAAAGTCGTACGGCACTGTTTCGCCATTTCGGAAGGATGTTGCACCTTGCACCGTGGATGTTGCACCCTGTAGATATCGATTATTCGGACGGCCATAACTTCTGGCTCGTTTAGAGTTACGGGAGCCATAACCTGTCAAAACGAACGCCTCGATGAGTTCTACGGATTTGACAGCTTTCAGTCGTCAACGGATAGATTAATGCCCAAAAAGGACAACCCGAATCTCAATCGGGTCTTGTAAGTTTTTTACCGTTCGTTTTTTCGACACGTGTATTTTTACGGCGAAACGGGATTACCGTGGCCCGTCTTCGACTTCCCATCACTGGAGAGTGGTGCACCATGGTACTGTTCCATTTCAAATCCATGCACGCATTTCTAAAAGTCGTACGGCATTGTTTCGCCATTTCGGACGGATGTTGCACCTTGCACCGTGGATGTTGCACCCTGTAGATATCGATTGTTCAAACGGCCATAACTTCTGGCTCGTTTAGAGTTACGGGAGCCATAACCTGTCAGAATGAAGGCCACGATGAGTTCTACGTATTTGATAGCTTTCAACCGTCAACGGATAGATTAATGCCCAAAAAGGATAACCCGAATCTCAATCGGGTCTCGTAAGTTTTTTACCCTTCGTTTTTTCGACACGTGGGTTTTTACGGTAAAACAGGATTACCGTGGCCCATTTTCGACTTCCCATCGCTGGAGAGTGGTGCACCATGGTACTGTTCCGTTTCAAATCCATGCACGTATTTCTAAAAGTCGTACGACACTGTTTCGCCATTTCGGACGGATGTTGCACCTTAACCGTGGATGTTGCACCCTGTAGATATCGATTATTCGGACGGCTATAACTTCTGGCTCGTTTAGGGTTACGGGAGCCATAACCTGTCAAAACGAAGGCCTCGATGAGTTCTACGGCTTTGACGGCTTTCAGCCGTCAACGGAAAGATTAATGCCCAAAAAGGACAACCCGAATCTCAATCGGGTCTCGTAAGTTTTTTACCCTTCGTTTTTCGACACGTGGACTTTTACGGTAAAACAGGATTACCGTGGCTGGCCTTCGATTTACCATCGCTGGAGAGTGGTGCACCATGGTACTGTTCCGTTTCAAATCCATGCACGCATTTATAAAAGTCGTACGACACTGTTTTGCCATTTCGGACGGATGTTGCACCTTGCACCGTGGATGTTGCACCCTGTAGATATCGATTATTCTTACGGCCATAACTTCTGGCTCGTTTAGAGCTACGGGAGCCATAACCTATCAAAACGAAGGCCTCGATGAGTTCTACGGCTTTGACAGCTTTCAGCCTTCAACGGATAGATTAATGCCCAAAAAGGACAACCCGAATCTCAATCGGGTCTCGTAAGTTTTTTACCCTTCGTTTTTTCGACACGTGGATTTTTACGGTAAAACAGGATTACGGTGCCTGGCCTTCGATTTACCATCGCTGGACAGTGGTGCACCATGGTACTGTTCCATTTCAAATCCATGCACGCATTTCTAAAAGTCGTACGGCACTGTTTCGCCATTTCGGACGGATGTTCCACCTTGCACCGTGGATGTTGCACCCTGTAGATATCGATTATTCGACGGCCATAACTTCTGGCTCGTTTAGAATTACGGGAGCCATAACCTGACAAAATGAAGGCCTCGATGAGTTCTACGGCTTTCATAGTTTTCAGCCGTCAACGGATAGAGTAATGCCCAAAAAGGACAACCCGAATCTCAATCGGGTCTCGTAAGTTTTTTACCCTTCGTTTTTTCGACACGTGGATTTTTACGGTAAAACGGGATTACCGTGGCCCGTCTTCGACTTCCCATCGCTGGAGAGCGGTGCACCATTGTACTGTTCCGTTTCAAATCCACGCACGCATTTCTAAAAGTCGCACGACACTGTTTCACTATTTCGGACGGATGTTGCACCTTGCACCGTGGATGTTGCACCCTGTAGATATCGATTATTCAAACGGCCATAACTTCTGGCTCGTTTAGAGTTACGGGAGCCATAACCTGTCAAAACGAAGGCCTCGACGAGTTCTACGGCTTTAATAGCTTTCAGCCGTCAACGGATAGATTAATGCCCAAAAAGGACAACCCGAATCTCAATCGGGTCTCGTAAGTTTTTTACCCTTCGTTTTTTGGACACGTGGGTTTTTACGGTAAAACAGGATTACCGTGGCCCATTTTCGACTTCCCATCGCTGGAGAGTTGTGCACCATGGTACTGTTCCGTTTCAAATCCATGCACGTATTTCTAAAAGTCGTACGACACTGTTTCGCCATTTCGGACGGATGTTGCACCTTAACCGTGGATGTTGCACCCTGTAGATATCGATTATTCGGACGGCTATAACTTCTGGCTCATTTAGGGTTACGGGAGCCATAACCTGTCAAAACGAAGGCCTCGATGAGTTCTACGGCTTTGATGGCTTTCAGCCGTCAACGGAAAGATTAATGCCCAAAAAGGACAACCCGAATCTCAATCGGGTCTCGTAAGTTTTTTACCCTTCGTTTTTCGACACGTGGACTTTTACGGTAAAACAGGATTACCGTGGCTGGCCTTCGATTTACCATCGCTGGAGAGTGGTGCACCATGGTACTGTTCCGTTTCAAATCCATGCACGCATTTATAAAAGTCGTACGACACTGTTTTGCCATTTCGGACGGATGTTGCACCTTGCACCGTGGATGTTGCACCCTGTAGATATCGATTATTCGGACGGCCATAACTTCTGGCTCGTTTAGAGCTACGGGAGCCATAACCTATCAAAACGAAGGCCTCGATGAGTTCTACGGCTTTGACAGCTTTTAGCCTTCAACGGATAGATTAATGCCCAAAAAGCACAACCCGAATCTCAATCGCGTCTCGTAAGTTTTTTACCCTTCTTTTTTCGACACGTGGATTTTTACGGTAAAACAGGATTACGGTGCCTGGCCTTCGATTTACCATCGCTGGACAGTGGTGCACCATGGTACTGTTCCATTTCAAATCCATGCACGCATTTTTAAAAATCGTACGGCACTGTTTCGCCATTTCGGACGGATGTTCCACCTTGCACCGTGCATGTTGCACCCTGTAGATATCGATTATTCGGACGACCATAACTTCTGGCTCGTTTAGAATTACGGGAGCCATAACCTGACAAAATGAAGGCCTCGATGAGTTCTACGGCTTTCATAGTTTTCAGCCGTCAACGGATAGAGTAATGCCCAAAAAGGACAACCCGAATCTCAATCCGGTCTCGTAAGTTTTTTACCCTTCGTTTTTTCGACACGTGGATTTTTACGGTAAAACGGGATTACCGTGGCCCGTCTTCGACTTCCCATCGCTGGAGAGTGGTGCACCATGGTACTGTTCCGTTTCAAATCCACGCACGCATTTCTAAAAGTCGCACGACACTGTTTCACTATTTCGGACGGATGTTGCACCTTGCACCGTGGATGTTGCACCCTGTAGATATCGATTATTCAAACGGCCATAACTTCTGGCTCGTTTAGAGTTACGGGAGCCATAACCTGTCAAAACGAAGGCCTCGACGAGTTCTACGGCTTTAATAGCTTTCAGCCGTCAACGGATAGATTAATGCCCATAAAGGACAACCCGAATCTCAATCGGGTCTCGTAAGTTTTTTACCCTTCGTTTTTTCGACACGTGGGTTTTTACGGTAAAACAGGATTACCGTGGCCCGTCTTCGACTTCCCATCGCTGGAGAGTGGTACACCATGGTACTGTTCCGTTTCAAATCCATGCATGCATTTCTAAAAGTCGTACGTCACTGTTTCACCATTTCGGACGGATGTTGCACCTTGCACCGTGGATGTTGCACCCTGTAGATATCGATTATTCGGACGGCCATAACTTCTGGCTCGTTTAGATTTATGGGAGCCACAACCTGTCAAAACGAAGGCCTCGATGAGTTCTACGGCTTTGACAGCTTTCGACCGTCAACGGATAGAATAATGCCCAAAAAGGACAACCCGAATCTCAATCGGGTCTCGTAAGTTTTTTACCCTTCGTTTTTTCGACACGTGGATTTTTACGGTAAAACAGGATTACCGTGGCTGGCCTTGGATTTACCATCGCTGGAGAGTGGTGCACCATGGTACTGTTCCGTTTCAAATCCATGCACACATTTCTTAACGTCGTACGACACTGTTTTGCCATTTCGGACGGATGTTGCACCTTGCACCGTGGATGTTGCTCCCTGTAGATATCGATTATACGGACGACCATAACTTCTGGTTCTTTTAGAGTTACGGGAGCCACAACCTGTCAAAACAAAGGCCTCGATGAGTTCTACGGCTTTGACAGCTTTCAGCCATCAACGGATAGATTAATGCCCAAAAAGGACAACCCGAATCTCATTCGGGTCTCGTAAGTTTTTTACCCTTCGTTTTTTCGACACGTGGATTTTTACGGTAAAACTGGATTACCGAGGCTGGCCTTCGATTTACCATCGCTGGAGAGTGGTGCACCATGGGACTATTCCATTTCAAATCCATGCACGCATTTCTAAAATTCGTATGGCACTGTTTCGCCGTTTCGGACGGATGTTGCACCTTGCACCGTGGATGTTGCACCCTATAGATATCGATTATTCGGACGGCCATAACTTCTGACTCGTTTAGATTTACAGGAGCCATAACCTATCAAAACGAAGGCCTCGATGAGTTCTACGGCTTTGACAGCTTTCAGCCTTCAACGGATAGAATAATGCCCAAAAAGGACAACCCGAATCTCAATCGGGTCCCGTAAGTTTTTTACCCTTCGTTTCTTCGACACGTGGATTTTTACGGTAAAACAGGATTACGGTGGCTGGTCTTCGATTTTCCATCGCTGGAGAGTGGTGCACCATGGTACTGTTCCGTTTCAAATCCATGCACGCATTTCTAAAAGCCGTACGGCACTGTTTCGCAATTTCGGACGGATGTTGCATCTTTCACCGTGGATGTTGCACCCTGTAGATATCGATTATACGGACGACCATAACTTCTGGCTCGTTTAGAGTTACGGGAGCCACAACCTGTCAAAACGAAGGCCTCGATGAGTTCTACGGCTTTGACAGCTTTCAGCCGTCAACGGATAGATTAATGCCCAAAAAGGACAACCCGAATCTCAATCGGGTCTCGTAAGTTTTTTACCCTTCGTTTTTTCGACACGTGGATTTTTACGGTAAAACAGAATTACCGTGGCTGGCCTTCGATTTACCATCGCTGGAGAGTGGTGCACCTTGGTACTGTCCCGTTTCAAATCCATGCACGCATTTCTAAACGTCGTACGACACTGTTTTGCCATTTCGGACGGATGTTGCACCTTGCACCGTGGATGTTGCTCCCTGTAGATATCGATTATACGGACGACCATAACTTCAGGCTCTTTTAGAGTTACGGGAGCCACAACCTGTCAAAACGAAGGCCTCGATGAGTTGTACGGCTTTGACAGCTTTCAGCCGTCAACGGATAGATTAATGCCCAAAATGGACAACCCGAATCTCAATCGGGTCTCGTAAGTTTTTTACCCTTCGTTTTTTCGACACGTGGATTTTTACGGTAAAACAGGATTACCGAGGCTGGTCTTTGATTTACCATCGCTGGAGAGTGGTGCACCATGGGACTATTCCATTTCAAATCCATGCACGCATTTCTAAAATTCGTACGGCACTGTTTCGCCGTTTCGGATGGATGTTGCACCTTGCACCGTGGATGTTGCAACCTGTAGATATCGATTATTCGGACGGCCATAACTTCTGACTCGTTTAGAGTTACAGGAGCCATAACCTGTCAAAACGAAGGCCTCGATGAGTTCTACGGCTTTGACAGCTTTCAGTCGTCAACGGATAGATTAATGCCCAAAAAGGACAACCCGAACCTCAATCGGGTCTCGTAATTTTTTACCCTTCGTTTTTTAGACGCGTGTATTTTTACGGTAAAACGGGGTTACCGTGGCCCGTCTTCGACTTCCCATCACTGGAGAGTGGTGAACCATGGTACTGTTCCGTTTCAAATCCATGCATGCATTTCTAAAAGTCGTACGGCACTATTTCGCCATTTCGGACGGATGTTGCTCCTTGCACCGTGGATGTTGCACCCTGTAGATATCGATTATACGGACGACCATAACTTCTGGCTCGTTTAGAGTTACGGGAGCCATAACCTGTCAAAACGAAGGCTTCGATGAGTTGTACGGCTTTGACAGCTTTCAGCCGTCAACGGATAGATTAATGCCCAAAAAGGACAACCCGAATCTCAATCGGGTCTCGTAAGTTTTTTACCCTTCGTTTCTTCGACACGTGGATTTTTACGGTAAAACAGGATTACGGTGGCTGGTCTTCGATTTTCCATCGCTGGAGAGTGGTGCACCATGGTACTGTTCCGTTTCAAATCCATGCACGCATTTCTAAAAGTCGTACGGCACTGTTTCGCCATTTCGGACGGATGTTGCATCTTGCACGTGGATGTTGCACCCTGTAAATATCGATTATACGGACGACCATAACTTCTGGCTCGTTTAGAGTTACGGGAGCCACAACCTGTCAAAACGAAGGCCTCGATCAGTTCTACGGCTTTGACAGCTTTCAGCCGTCAACGGATAGATTAATGCCCAAAAAGGACAACCCGAATCTCAATCGGGTTTCGTAAGTTTTTTACCCTTCTTTTTTTCGACACGTGGATTTTTACGGTAAAACAGAATTACCGTGGCTGGACTTCGATTTACCATCGCTGGAGAGTGGTGCACCATGGTACTGTCCCGTTTCAAATCCATGCACGCATTTCTAAACGTCGTACGACACTGTTTTGCCATTTCGGACGGATGTTGCACCTTGCACCGTGGATGTTGCTCCCTGTAGATATCGATTATACGGACGACCATAACTTCTGGCTCTTTTAGAGTTACGGGAGCCACAACCTGTCAAAACGAAGGCCTCGATGAGTTGTACGGCTTCGACAGCTTTCACCCCTCAACGGATAGATTAATGCCCAAAATGGACAACCCGAATCTCAATCGGGTCTCGTAAGTTTTTTACCCTTCGTTTTTTCGACACGTGGATTTTTACGGTAAAACAGGATTACCGAGGCTGGTCTTCGATTTACCATCGCTGGAGAGTGGTTCACCATGGGACTATTCCATTTCAAATCCATGCACGCATTTCTAAAATTCGTACGGCACTGTTTCGCCGTTTCGGATGGATGTTGCACCTTGCACCGTGGATGTTGCACCCTGTAGATATCGATTATCCGGACGGCCATAACTTCTGACTCGTTTAGAGTTACAGGAGCCATAACCTGTCAAAACGAAGGCCTCGATGAGTTCTACGGCTTTGACAGCTTTCAGTCGTCAACGGATAGATTAATGCCCAAAAAGGACAACCCGAACCTCAATCGGGTCTCGTAATTTCTTACCCTTCGTTTTTTTGACACGTGTATTTTTACGGTAAAACGGGGTTACCGTGACCCGTCTTCGACTTCTCATCGCTGGAGAGTGGTGCACCATGGTACTGTCCCGTTTCAAATCCATGCACGCATTTCTAAACGTCGTACGACACTGTTTTGCCATTTCGGACGGATGTTGCACCTTGCACCGTGGATGTTGCTCCCTGTAGATATCGATTATACGGACGACCATAACTTCTGGCTCTTTTAGAGTTACGGGAGCCACAACCTGTCAAAACGAAGGCCTCGATGAGTTGTACGGCTTTGACAGCTTTCAGCCGTCAACGGATAGATTAATGCCCAAAATGGACAACCCGAATCTCAATCGGGTCTCGTAAGTTTTTTACCCTTCGTTTTTTCATAACGTGGATTTTTACGGTAAAACAGGATTACCGAGGCTGGTCTTCGATTTACCATCGCTGGAGAGTGGTGCACCATGGGACTATTCCATTTCAAATCCATGCACGCATTTCTAAAATTCGTACGGCACTGTTTCGCCGTTTTGGATGGATGTTGCACCTTGCACCGTGGATGTTGCACCCTGTAGATATCGACTATTCGGACGGCCATAACTTCTGACTCGTTTAGAGTCACCGGAGCCATAACCTGTCAAAACAAAGGCCTCGATGAGTTCTACGGCTTTGACAGCTTTCAGTCGTCAACGGATAGATTAATGCCCAAAAAGGACAACCCGAACCTCAATCGGGTCTCGTAATTTTTTACCCTTCGTTTTTTTGACACGTGTATTTTTACGGTAAAACGGGGTTACCGTGGCCCGTCTTCGACTTCCCATCACTGGAGAGTGGTGAACCATGGTATGTTCCGTTTCAAATCCATGCACGCATTTCTAAAAGTCGTACGGCACTATTTCGCCATTTCGGACGGATGTTGCACCTTGCACCGTGGATGTTGCACCCTGTAGATATCGATTATACGGACGGCCATAACTTCTGGCTCGTTTAGAGTTATAGGAGCCACAACCTGTCAAAATGAAGGCCTCGATGAGTTCTACGGCTTTGACAGCTTTTTGCCGTCAACGGATAGATTAATGCCCAAAAAGGACAACCCGAATCTCATTCGGGTCTCGTAAGTTTTTTACCCTTCGTTTTTTCGACACGTGGATTTTTACGGTAAAACAGGATTACCGTGGCCCGTCTTCCACTCCCCATCGCTGGAGAGTGGTGCACCATTGTACTGTTCCGTTTCAAATCCATGCACGGATTTCTAAAAGTCGTACGGCACTGTTTCGCCATTTCGGACGGATGTTGCACCTTGCACCGTGGATGCTGCACCCTGTAGATATCGATTATTCGGACGGCCATAACTTCTGGCTCGTTTAGTGTTACGGGAGCCACAACCTGTCAAAACGAAGGCCTCGATGAGTTCTACGGCTTTGACAGCTTTCATCCTTCAACGGATAGATTAATGCCCAAAAAGGACAACCCGAATCTCAATCGGATCCCGTAAGTTTTTTACCCTTCGTTTCTTCGACACATGGATTTTTATGGTAAAACAGGATTACGGTGGCTGGACAGTGGTGCACCACGGTACTGTTTCGTTTCAAATCCACGCACGCATTTCTAAAAGTCGCACGGCACTGTTTCGCCATTTCGGACGGATGTTGCACCTTGCACCGTGGATGTTGACCCTGTAGATATCAATTATTCGGACGACCATAACTTCTGGCTCGTTTAGAATTAGGGGAGCCATAACCTGTCAAAATGAAGGCCTCGATGAGTTCTACGGCTTTGACAGCTTTCAGCCGTCAACGGATAGATTAATGCCCAAAAAGTACAACCCGAATCACAATCGGGTCTCGTAAGTTTTTTATCCTTCGTTTTTTCGACACGTGGATTTTTACGGTAAAACAGGATTACCGTCGCCCGTCTTCGACTTCCCATCGCTGGAGAGCGGTGCACCATGGTACTGTTCCATTTCAAATCCATGCACGTATTTCTAAAAGTCGTACGACACTGTTTCACCATTTCGGACGGATGTTGCACCTTGCACCGTGGATGTTGCACCTTGTGAATATCGATTATTCAAACGGCCATAACTTCTGGCTCGTTTAAAATTACGGGAGCCATAACCTGTCAAAACGAAGGCCTCGACGAGTTCTACGGCTTTAACAGCTTTCAGCCGTCAACAGATAGATTAATGCCCAAAAAGGACAACCCGAATCTCAATCGGGTCTCGTAAGTTTTTTACCCTTCGTTTTTTCGACACGTGGATTTTTACGGTAAAACAGGATTACCGTGGCCCGTCTTCGACTTCCCATCGCTGGAGAGTGGTAAACCATGGTACTGTTCCATTTCAAATCCATGCACGCATTTCTAAAAGTCGTACGGCGCTGTTTCGTCATTTCGGAGGATGTTGCACCTTGCACCGTGGATGTTGCACCCTGTAGATATCAATTATTCGAACGGTCATAACTTCTGGCTCGTTTAGATTTACGGGAGCGATAACCTATCAAAACGAAGGCCTCGATGAGTTTTATGGGTTTGACAGCTTTCAACCGTCAACGGATAGAATAACGCCCAAAAAGGACAACCCGAATCTCAATCGGGTCTCGTAAGTTTTTTACCCTTCGTTTTTTCGACACGTGCATTTTTACTGTAAAACAGGATTACGGTGGCTGGTCTTCGATTTACCATCGCTGGAGAGGGGTGCACCATGGTACTGTTCCGGTTCAAATCCATGCACGCATTTCTAAAAGTCGTACGGCACTGCTTCGCCATTTCGGACGGATGTTGCACCTTGCACCGTGGATGTTGCACCCTGTAGATATCGATTATACGGACGACCATAACTTCTGGCTCGTTTAGAGTTACGGGAGCCACAACCTGTCAAAACGAAGGCCTCGATGAGTTCTACGGCTTTGACCGCTTTCAGCCGTCAACAGATAGATTAATGCCCAAAAAGGACAACCCGAATCTCAATCGGGTCTCGTAAGTTTTTTACCCTTCGTTTTTTCGACACGTGGATTTTTATGGTAAAACAGGATTACCGTGGCTGGCCTTCGATTTACCATCGCTGGAGAGTGGTGCACCGTGGTACTGTTCCGTTTCAAATCCATGCACGCATTTCTAAAAGTCGTACGACACTGTTTTGCCATTTTGGACGGATGTTGCACCTTGCACCGTGGATGTTGCTCCCTGTTGATATCGATTATACGGACGACCATAACTTCTTGCTCGTTTAGAGTTACAGGAGCCCAACCTGTCAAAAAGAAGGCCTCGATGAGTTCTACGGCTTTGACAGCTTTTTGCTGTCAACGGATAGATTAATGCCCAAAAAGGACAACCGAATCTCAATCGGGTCTCGTAAGTTTTTTACCCTTCGTTTTTTCAACACGTGGATTTTTACGGTAAAACAGGATTACCGAGGCTGCCTTCGATTTACCATCGCTGGAGAGTGGTGCACCATGGTACTGTTCCATTTCAAATCCATGCACGCATTTCTAAAAGTCGTACGGCACTGTTTCGCCATTTCGGACGGATGTTGCACCTTGCACCGTGGATGTTGCACCCTATAGATATCGATTATTCGGACGGCCATAACTTCTGGCTCGTTTAGAGTTACGGGAGCCATAACCTGTCAAAATGAAGGCCTCGATGAGCTCTACGGTTTTGACAGCTTTCAGTCGTCAACAGATAGATTAATGCCCAAAAAGGACAACCCGAATCTCAATCGGGTCTCGTAAGTTTTTTACCCTTCGTTTTTTCGACACGTGTATTTTTACGGTAAAACGGGATTACTGTGGCCCATCTTCGACTTCCCATAAATGGAGAGTGGTGAACCATGGTACTGTTTCGTTTCAAATCCATGCACGCATTTCTAAAAGTCGTACGGCACTGTTTCGCCATTTCGGACGGATGTTGCACCTTGCACCGTGGATGTTGCACCCTGTAGATATCGATTATTCAAACGGCCATAACTTCTAGCTCGTTTAGAGTAACGGGAGCCATAGCCTGTCAAAATGAAGGCCTCGATGAGTTCTATGGATTTGATAGCTTTCAGCCGTCAATGGATAGATTAATGCCCAAAAAGGACAACCCGAATCTCAATCGGGTCTCGTAAGTTTTTTACCCTTCGTTTTTTCGACACGTGGATTTTTACGGTAAAACAGGATTACCGTGGCCCGTCTTCAACTTCCCATCGCTGGAGAGTGGTGCACCACTGTATTGTTTCGTTTCAAATCCATGCACGCATTTCTAAAAGTGGTACGGCACTGTTTCGCCATTTCGGACGGATGTTGCACCTTGCACCGTGGATGTTGCACCCTTTAGATATCGATTATTCGGACGGCCATAACTTCGGGCTCGTTTAGAGTTACGGGAGCCATAACCTGTCAAAACGAAGGCCTCGATGAGTTCTACAGCTTTGACAGCTTTCAGCCGTCAACGGATAGATTAATACCCTAAAAGGACAACCCGAATCTCAATCGGGTCTCGTAAGTTTTTCACCCTTCGTTTTTTCGACACGTGGATTTTTACGGTAAAACAGGATTACCGTGGCTGGCCTTCGACTTACCATCGCTGGAGAGTGGTGCACCATGGTACTGTTCCGTTTCAAATCCATGCATGCATTTATAAAAGTCGTACGACACTGTTTCGCCATTTCGGATGGATGTTGCACCTTTGTGACGACCGCCCATGACTCCCACACGGAAACAAGAGAATGGTGCGCTGAAAGGTGTGCCAGGCAGCCATGGACGATAGTCAGGGTAAGATAAAACAGAATAGTCTATCGTATTACTCACAGCGCGTGGATAAAATATAATAGAAAGTATACATAGTGAAGCTCTATAGAACAGAAGTCTAACCATATAAACTCGTAATAGTTTGATACAGCAATCAGCAAAGTCAATACAAACAGTGGAACACCTAGTACATATAGTAAGAAAATAATATGCAAAAGCCTCCAGCTCGTCCTCGTCATCAACAGCGTTGACCACTAAGAACAGCACCTGTCACCTGCTACCTAGTCTGCCCATCCCAACATGGATGAACAGCCCAAGGTAATAAGAGTTAAACATAAAACCTTGAGTCAGACAACAGCCTTAGTGAGCAGTAAATCAACTATCAAACATACCAAAAGAGCATAAAGGGTAAAAGGAATAGGAACTCAACCATCCCACTCCACCTTTTTCTACAGTGAAAGCCCCTAGACACACTAAGCAGAGGTAAACATAGCAATTCAGACATTTAAAGCAAAGCAAATATCACTTAAGTCAAGGTCGATGTTTTCCAAATGCAAACCCCCAAGGCCTAAACCAAGATCAGATAAGCACCCGGAAAACATCGCTCCTGACCCAAATGATGATACAACCAAACATCCAAACATCCATGACTCTGGCTATGTTATCCCGCTTTTTGGCAAAGCCGCGATACCGAAAGAGCGATTGAAAAGGAAGGACAGTTCGCCTCAGAGGTTGATCGTATTTTCTTTCGCCATGGATATCACTGAATTTTATCCGAGTCCAGAATGAGCTACAATTGATGGGACACTGCAAGAAAGGCCACAGGAGTCAGCATTTCAAATTTCAAGTCGATCCGAGTTCGTATGCTCAAGTTATGATCGAGGCAACTTGGAGGGAACACACTGATTTCGAACCCATAATGATGGTTGTCTTCGAATCCATCGTCACGCCCCAGTTCGAAACCATCACTTCGAACCCATCAAGTTCGAAACCATCACCTTCGAAACCCTCGGGATGCCTCGACCTCGAACCCATCAGAGAGTAGCTGATTCGAATCCCTACTCGGCTGCCTCATTTCGAAACCATTGGACATGCATGCTTCGAACCCATCCATAAGCTTCGTTCGAACCCATCCCTGAAGTCATGTTCGAACCCATCATAGGGCCATGCTTCGAACCCATCACAAAGGCCTTCTTCGAACCCATCCTGTGTTGCCTTGTTCGAACCCACTGGGTCAACCCACGTGTCTTCCATCGGTTCGAAATCACCGAGATACACGGAGTCGAAGCGGTCAACACGGAGTGAAGTCCGGACCGATTCGAAGTTTGCGCTCCACGTCACCACGAAGTCGCGTGCCGTGATGGGTTCGAAACCATCGTTTCGAATGCAGGGGTTCGAACCAGACAGCCGTGCCGTGAACCCTATTTCGAACCCATCATATCTCCTAATCTACTGATCCAAATGCCACCAAATTTTCACAGATGTTTGCATACATGTTGAAGAATGTCCACGCCAAATTTCACCTCGATTGGATGAATTCTTGATCGGTTCGAATGGAGTTCGAACCGATGCCAAAGTGGGCCCAAACTTCCTGAGACCGTACGCGTGGGCCCCCTCACGTGCCAGAAGTAGTCTCCCGAGTTTTCAGCGAAATATCAGCAGCCTACGCCTATAAATAGAGCCCCAGGGCCAACAGAAAATGGATCTTCTGACTCTGAGACGCCGAGACTCTGCCGGATCAAGATCTCCATCATCCTACATCATAATTCTATTGTTGATTTCGAATTTCCAGTTGTAACCTGCTGTGGATCGCTGTAACAACTTGTAATCATTGAAAGAGAATCAATAAAACATCAAAAAACTTCACAGTGGACATAGGCAACACGCCGAACCACTATAAATCGCTTGTTTACGCATTTACTTTACTGTTGATTAGAGTTTTTGTTAGATAATATCTGTTTTGAACTCGCATTCTTGACTATTATCTCTTCAACGACTCCCGAAGAGTGTTGTGCCCAATTTTGACACAAACACTTTGGTGCTTTCACTGAGAAAACCCAGATTTTCTCCTGCTCGTTGGATCTGTCATCGATATCGGATTGAATAAATCTAAGAGAGAGATCCAGATTGTTAAATCCAACTTCCTTCCCTTCTATTCAGATTTGCATAAAGTCTAGGAAAGGAACTCAACTGTAAAAAAGGTTAGCACAAGAACCACCTCGAACGCCGTCAATCAAGAAGGACAGGACAGACAGAATCCTGCCCCTCTGCCTCCACCTAATCAAGATGCCGCTGGGCACTCAGAACCGTCGGGTCCGGTTACCCGACAAGAATTGCAGTTGTTACTTCAAGAGCTGACCAAGAGTCGGCGACAACTAGAAGAACAGCTACGCGCCAACGCTGAGCTAATCAACCAGCTGGATCGCCAGAAACGAAAACGATCCACGAGAGATCGTGCTTATCGCTCTTCTAGCGAAAGTTCTTCATCTTCTGATTATCATAACCGACCTCCACGACCCCGGTTAGATGAGGGTCGTATGCCATCCACTGGAAACCAACCGATATTGACCGTTGGATAAATAAGAGTTGGTCCGTCAGCCAGCTTCCAAACCGGACCCTCCTCCCGAGGGGGTGCCATTCCTCACCACGCCGCTGAATACCGCACCGCTAGCGTTGCGGCTGAACCAGGGGTCGACGCTCGAGATCAGTCGGACCCGGACCGTCGTCAAAGCGGTCATACTCCTGAACCGTACGTCCCAGAGGACTATGAGCCGAGAAGGCGAGATTTCAACCGTCAACGATATCCGGTTCAAACCCAAAGTATGGAACGTGACCATACTCCGGCGCAAATGCCGGATCTATCAACTATGATACGACAGATGATTCGTGAGAGTCAGGGATTAACAAACGACGATTGGGGGGTTTCCCGAAGTCACACTCCCTTTACGGACGACATTCTTAATGCTGAACCCCCACGGCGATTCCGAATGCCCACTCTGCCCATGTATGAGGGAAACTCCGATCCCAATCAACATATTCTAAGATATGAATGGTCGATGACGGCTACCAGAGCCGACGACGCTGTGAAATGTCGTAGTTTCCCCATATCCCTGGGGGGCATCGCCACCATGTGGTTCACCCGATTGCCTCCTCGATCCGTCTCCTCATTCGACCAGCTGGCCATAAAATTCGTTGAGCAATTCCGCATGCACGTCGCAAGGCCGAAAGATGTCAACACTCTATCTAGTGTCACGCAAGCTCCCAGAGAGACGCTCAGACACTACTTAGAAAGATTCCATACTGCATGTGCGGAGATTAGTAATCCAAATGATAACTCCATCCTTATGGCGTTAACCAAGGGGATCGACCCCCGATTCTGAATTCGGCAATTGGCTAGCTGGAAAACCACCTGCGTCATTGGACCGTTTCCATGCCAAAGCAGCTCAATTCCTGAGACGGGAAGACGCGAAACAGTCTAGGAAGCAAACTGACGCAGGATCAAACGCGGGAGGAACCCAAAGCAATGTTGCAATAAAACAATCCGGTGAGAGCTCCGGAAAAGTTCAGTTGAACATTAAAAATAAACAAGCTCGGCGAAGAGAGAGCATGAATCAAATTAAAAAACAAGATCAAAATCGCGGTCCGCAACGCAAAAATCCGAAGTTCGACAGTTATACTCCTTTGAATACTTCATTGGAGGACTTGTATTTACAAACCCGTAGTACAATTCAATATGAAAAACCTGCTCCGAACCGTCGTCAAAGAGACAAATCCAAACAGGAAAGTTTTGAAGGTTCCATGAAAGCTACGTTCACGATACGAACGAGTGTCGTCACTTACAGGATCTCGTTGAAAAATTGATCAGGGAAAGGAAGCTTGATCGATTTGTGCGGACACCGCAACCCAGGGAAGCAGGTCCATCAAATCAAAACAATGAACCCGATCGACCGAGGCATGAGGACTCCAATGGTCCTCGCGGGAGATTGGTGATAAACGCCATCAGTGGCGGACCGACTTTCTCAGGAGCCTGGAACGACGAGGATCTTCGTCACTGTCACACATGACAGGCCCATTCAATCTATGAATATTTTGCAATTTCATTTACATTCTGAAATTTGATTTTGTATTAAGGCACTGACTTTGCCATATTTTCTCATTTCAGCAGTAAAAACGTTATCTCTTCAAGCTAAAGCTGTGATTCATCGAATACAACATTCAACAATCACGACACACGAAGAGCTAAGTTCCATCGAACAATGGAATTTATTCAAATGGCGAGTGACTGCATTACAACCGGTCACTCACTAAGTGAAACCCCAGCTCGGGGGCAAGCCAACACTTCGAGGGCTGAACTGGACCAACACATGACTGTCCATTCCATAATTCGTTCCCGGAGTGCGAACGGACTCGAACTTCCCACTGCGTGAATTGGAGCATAAACATTTAACAATTCGTTCCCGGAGTGCGAACGGACTCCAACTTCCCACTGCGTGAATTGGAGTATAAACAGTTAACAATTCGTTCCCGGAGTGCGAACGGACTCCAACTTCCCACTGCGTGAATTGGAGTATAAACATTTAACAATTCGTTCCCGGAGTGCGAACGGACTCCAACTTCCCACTGCGTGAATTGGAGTATAAACAGTTAACAATTCGTTCCCGGAGTGCGAACGGACTCCAACTTCCCACTGCGTGAATTGGAGTATAAACATTTAACAATTCGTTCCCGGAGTGCGAACGGACTCCAACTTCCCACTGCGTGAATTGGAGTATAAACAGTTAACAATTCGTTCCCGGAGTGCGAACGGACTCCAACTTCCCACTGCGTGAATTGGAGTATAAACATTTAACAATTCGTTCCCGGAGTGCGAACGGACTCCAACTTCCCACTGCGTGAATTGGAGTATAAACATTTAACAATTCTTTCCCGGAGTGCGAACGGACTCCAACTTCCCACTGCGTGAATTGGAGTATAAACAGTTAACAATTCGTTCCCGGAGTGCGAACGGACTCCAACTTCCCACTGCGTGAATTGGAGTATAAACATTTAACAATTCGTTCCCGGAGTGCGAACGGACTCCAACTTCCCACAGCGTGAATTGGAGTATAAACATTTAACAACTCGTTCCCGGAGTGTGGACGGACTCCAACTTCCCACAGCGTGAATTGGAGTATAAACATTCAACAACTCGTTCCCGGAGTGCGAACGGACTCCAACTTCCCACAGCGTGAATTGGAGTATAAACATTCAACAACTCGTTCCCGAAGTGCGAACGGACTCCAACTTCCCGCAGCGTGAATTGGAGTATAAACATTTAACAATTCGTTCCCCAAGCGCGAACGGACTCCAAATTCCCGCAGCGCGAATTGGAGTATAAACATTTAATAATTCGTTCCCGCTACACGAACCAACCCA
This sequence comes from Allium cepa, assembly GCA_030765085.1. Lineage (NCBI taxonomy): Eukaryota > Viridiplantae > Streptophyta > Magnoliopsida > Asparagales > Amaryllidaceae > Allium > Allium cepa. Next base: position 911,790,884 of record CM060938.1, read on the forward strand.
TCGATGCGGACTCCAAATTCCCTGAGTGTGGATTGGAGTATAAACATCAATTCAAAGTTCCCGGAGTGCGAACTGAAGCATCCGTGCAAACTCCATACTCCCGAAATGCGAGTTGGAGTATAAATGTCAATTCCAGGTTCCTGAAGTACGAACCCAAACATACATGTTTTATCCGAGCTCCCGGCGTGTGAATTGGAGCACCAACACCAAGTCAAAGTTCCCGTAGTGCGAACTAAAGCGTTAATACTAACTCCGAGTTAGTAGAGTGCAAGTTGGAATGTGAACACCATTCCCAAGTTCCCGGAGCGCGAACCATGTTACAAGCATCAATAGCACTCGAACTCCTGGAATGCAAACCAGGTCATCGATCTCAAATTATTCCAAGTCCCCGGAGGGCGGACGTGTGCTCAAAACTTGCAAGAAGTGCGACCAACCATCATAAATACAAGTGTTGTTCCCCAGAACTGGGGGGCACGAAAGCTAAATATTACTCACTAACCGAAGTGATACAACGTCCGAAGTTCAACTCATTCATCAATCACGACGTGTGACCAAGATCTTCAGACTTGGAAAATGAGACGAACTCTACTTAAACGATAAAAACACCACAAGTACACCGGACCGAAAACAAGGCATTGCAAGTACTTAAGCACAAATAAAACAAGAGTTGAAACAAAGAAACTAAAGTTTATTTCAACTAACTAAAAATGAGGGCTTACATATGAAAAAGTTTTCCCAAAAACAATCCCTACTAGCAGGAGCCGAACCTGCATCTATACACGGCTTACTAACAAAAAACAAGAAACAAGTACCTATCTACCAAAACATCTACTTGTAAAGCCGGTCTACTTCTTCTTCTTTTTCGTCTTCCTTATTAGTGGTTCTTCATCAGAATCACTAGCGACCGAAATTCTTTTTGAGTGCCTCCTCTTCGGTGGTGACTCTTCGGCTGGGGGCATGATATCGATGTCCTCCTCAGAGCTCGAATCTACAGGGAGGCTTCCCGCCGGAGGAGTAAGGGGGACTGGATCTGTGACGGAAATTGAGATAGTGCCACTCGATGGTACTACCCTAGCAGGTGTTGAACTATGCGCCTTCGCGCTGCCACCGGCGCTACCACTGTGCCCCGCAGCTTCTATTTCAGCGCTGATTTCAGCCAAAATTTCCTCTTCTCGAGTCGCTTGGGCTTGGCTGGGGGCATCCGCAGCTTGCATCGAAGAGCTTGAGGTCGGCGGGGGATCACTGACGATGATAAACTGTAAGTCCGTAGAGAAACCGCCCTGCTCAACGAGCAGCTCACTCACCATCCGTTCCTCGAGAGATAACCCACTCCCCTGTGCCGCCTCGGTCGATACCGCAGTTACAGCAATAGCCTCAGTAGCGATGGCCTTATCCCTTTGGCTAGATTCTTGAGCCACGACTGTCGGCACAACCTCCGTCACTAAGCAAAAAACAATAAGTTATCAGTAACTTCTTCAAAACAAACCCTTTATTTAGAAAACACTTGAGATAATTTCGAAATACCTTCCCCAGTTTGACTCGCAGACGGCTGAACGACCTCGGAAGTGTGCTCATGGATAGGAGATAAGTGCGGCCGCTCCGGGTCGTAAGCAGGAACAGGTGGCAAGCTGACCGCAGACACAGGCACTGACAAAGGCGATGTGGTGACTTCAGTGACATCCGCATGGTGCTCAACGCCCGATCCCTCTCCAACTTCCAGGGAACGACCACCCACCATCTCCTTCTCATGAGCAATGATAGCATCGTGAAGGACCTTCTTTTCATCCTCAGTTAATAGCCGGTTCTCAAGCTCGAATCAGTCAACCGATTCGCCCGGGTGCGCTTCCCCCTCTTCCTCGACAATCGTTCCCAAGCGCTGCGAAGGTGAACGGGATAATCTTGAAGCCAGGCTAAATTTCGGTGTTTTAACACGTTGGCGTTATAAGTTATAAGCAGATCTTCGATATCGGCCTCTAGCCTGGCCTCTGCTTGTTGAACTTTCTCCTCCACCTCTGTCTCGACCGCTTGAACTTTCGCCACCACAGCATCCCTTTCGGTGCGAAGAATCACAGCTTGTTCACACGCCTCCTGAGCTGCGCTATTCGCATCATCCCTTTCCTTGGCGATTTCAGCAAATTTTGACTTAAGCTCGTTCAACTCCTTCAGGGCTGCGTCCCTCTCTGCAGTAACCAATGTGTTTCGATGACCCATGTCCTCAACCGTGGCGTAGTGTTCGTGTTTCATCCTATCCATGATTGCCTGGGCTTCATCGGCTTTTTTAGTGGCCTCTATTTCAGGTTTACGGGATGATTCAGCCTCAGTATTCAGCACTTGTATGATGCGATCTTTTTGTGTTAACTCGGCTTGCAATTTTTCAATGGTGGTCGCTCGTTCGAAGGCCAGCGCCGATGCTTTTTCAGCTGCCTTATACCACACCTTATACTGTGCGTAGAAGTCGTGCACATAATCAAGCGCCCACCGCTCGGCCTCCCGTGGGATTCTTTTCAAGTTCGGGGGAAAGACATAATTGTCGAAGCAGATATTCGGGAATTCTCTCTTCAGCTGCGCAAGCCTAATCGCTCCTTCTCCCGTGATTTCAGTAGGAGGTTCCTCCGCAACTGTCGGCGCCGACACCTCAGATCTAGAAGCTTGAGAAACCGACACGTGTCGAGAAGAATCACGAGGGACGCGAACGGGAGGTTGTACGGGATCTCTGGAAGGAGGAGGGGTGCGCGATCGCGATCGACGCCTATAGCCCCTGTCCGAATCGTATCTCTCATGACTAGAATATCCGGAACGTCCCTGGTCATAATGCCCAGGGCGTCCCTGATCATAATCTCTATCCCCCTCTCGCCTGCGCGAATCATAATAAGAAGACTTGCGGGCATGTCGAAGACTCCCAAGCATTGAACCTCGTTTAGACATAGTATCTGCAAAGCAAAGTAAAATCGAATTAGTCACTCTTCGAATCAGGTAGTTTACAGTCAAAGGTTATGCAGTGTCGTGAAGTGTGTATGAATATGCATTCCCCCCGACCAACCAGAAATGTCGACCTCGCTAGTAATAAGAGGCTCGCTCAATTCTAGATTACGATGGAACTCCTCTAACCCGGCATCATGTTGAAAAGACACATCTTCCGGGATTGGAAGGTCGGCAAGCCCTTCGTAGAGACTTTCAGTATGCGGAGGAGACATCTCAGAAATTCTAACTCCGGAAGAGGGCCGGGCGATGACAACCGATTTCCGTCTCCCCCGCTTAGTTGACTTAACCATGGCAGCCTTGCCTTTTCTTTGCTCCGCAACATCCGAAGCTACATCCGTAGGCTCGGTCAGCGGCTCATCATCAGTATGAGTTCTTTCAGAATCAGCCTCCTCGGCTATGGCAACTTCAGGCTTCTTGCGTTTGACTCGTTTCTTAGGAACGATCTTTAGTGCTACCTCAAATCTTATACTCTGCCTTCGTTCAATCAGCCCATAAGTCCGGAGATTCCTATCGGTCAAAAGCAACTCGATGTCCCTATCTTCGCTCGGGACTTCTCGAAGTACTCGCACCATCTCCTTAAACTCTTCGCCTTCGGGTCGCGGGATCGTGGCTGTGAAAAAGAAGAAATTAACATAAGTTCCACTTCGGCTACAATTGCCATAGTAATTATATACAAACTTGGTTATACTCACGTCTGAATAACCATCGTCGAGCAAAGCCTGGAGGGCATCTAACATAAAACCATTCTGTCCTATAATAACTCAACCTGGTCCAAGACCCGGTAACCACTTGACAATTTCTCACCGCTTCCAGAAATGTGAAAGAAGGATAATCACCCCGAGTTTTGAAGTTGAACAAGTATCTAATTTCGATTGGAAGCGGCGGTCGATGGAGACATTCCATAAATACAATGAACAAGCTATTGATCGACGCATATCCGTTCGGATGCAGCTGACATGGGGCGATCCTCAAAAACGACAATACTTCTCTTATATACTCGTTGAACGGGGGAAGTGTCCCGGCCGCACACGCGTGGCGGTTAAACGCTGTATACCCTTCCGGCGGATTATGTGGTCTGTCGTTCGGCCCCGGCAGTAACGCATCATCCAATGACAAGCCGTGCCTCAAACATATTCTCCCCAACATGTCTTCAGAGATATTCGATGGAACGGAATCCGATGGATTGGCAATGAACGATGCGTCACGAAGTTCGTCCGGAGCCGGACCGATGATCTCAGGATCTATATACGGAACTTCTAGCCTCGGAGAGGCTGTACCTTGAATCTCCTGCTGCTGTGAACTTGAAGGTTCCATAACGAGCTAACTCATGAGAAACCATCGTTAGACGACAAAGAACCCGTGTGTTCCCCAGTGTAAAGTGTATGAATGTGTGTGGTACTGTGCCATGCATTACTTGAACAAATGTTGCAGAGTTAAAGTGAACATTCAAACGACAAAGCTACGAAGTTCAGCTGTAATGACCGTCATCGCTGACCGTCATCACTAAATCGTTTATATGATGGAAGTCGGTTCGAATAGAAGTTGTTATAGTTCCATCGACGAGCTTCAAAAGGCAATCAAATATGCAGTTCAATATTCAAGTCCAAATATGCAGGAATGAAGCTCGTCGGAGTTATGCTTAAAAAATTTCAAATTTTGGAATCCATCATATAGGGTTCGAAACCATCACAGAGGCTTCGTTCGAACCCAACCGAACACCTCTTCCTTCGAACCCATTCAAACTTTGTTCGAACCCATGCGTTCGAAACCATCATGACAGTGCTTCGAACCCATGCGTTCGAACCCATCCTGACATCGTTTCGAAACCATGCAGTCAGGCGCGCTTCGAAACGATGGCCAAATGACAAATTCGAACCGATATAGAAACCCTTAACTTGACATCGGTCGCGATCGAAACTATCCACTTCGAATCGATACGAGGTTGTGGACTTCGAAACGATAGCCTATGGGTTCGAAACCATCGATTCGAAAGGATCCCTCGAATCCCCCAATCGGTGCGAACTACGCATCCCAACAAGGACATTCCAAGGATCGATTCAAAATCCAATGGAAACACACCAACGTCATCGCTTCGAACTCGAGCCCACACAACGATTCGAATCCCTCCCAAACCAGACCTGGTTTTGCCAATCTCGAAGCTATGCAATCGATGAAGAGAAATGGGTTCGAGATAACTTCGTCGCTTGAATCCGAGGCTAATTACCTAGTTTAAGCAATGGATTCGAGAGATTTAAGTCTTAAATCTTGATGGATTCGAAAACGCGACGCAGTGTTTTCTCCTTAGAAGCTTCGAAGCGATGAAGAGTGTAGTGAAAAAAGTAAAAGGTGAAAAAGTGGCAGGTCCACTGCTATTTATATGGAGGGTTGGTGATGACCGGGACGATTCGAGTTCCGGTGAAGTTGACCGATTGCAACAGGTCAGAATGCAGAGTCGTTTCGAAACCAATCTTCGAACCCATACGCTTGACGCTCCATCGTGTGAAGCACACGGACCACTGCCGTGAACAATAGTTTCGTACCCAACCAAATCATCGATTCGAAGATCATTTTCGAAACCACAGAAACGAACTACTAATTCGAAACCATCCTTTCACATCGGTTCGAATGACGATTTCGAACCCATCACCACACAAGTATACTCCATACTTTCAGACCGTTTCGAATGTCAATTTCGAATCCATCAATGCTCCAATGCATCGATTCGAAATCTCATATTCACACAACCCATCATTGCACGGGCATACCGCGTCCATACAAACATGAATTTCGAACCCATCAACGCTCAAGTGCATCGGTTCGAAACATTACACTTGCGCAATACAAATTCTATTTCTTCAACCTTCAATATCGGTTCAGGAGAGGATTGATACGGAGGAAATGTCCACAACAACCATCAAGCGTTGCCTCAATTCAAATTTCAAAATCGGTTCAGGAGAGAATCGATACGAAATTCTGCAGCAAACCAAACTGACAACGACTCGTGGACGCACGACGTTAACAAGGTCCAAATTAACATATGTGCATACATGTCGGACTAACATTCGATTTTGAATATTCACAGGGATCAAACACTATTCCCGTTACAAACGCGACAGCCAACGGCTAAGCACTATTATACAGCAATCAATCATATCAACGCAAGGTTACGGCAATACAGCATACGAGTTTCAACAAAAAAGAGAGCAATGATTGTTCAGATAGAAATGGCAGCTATTCAAAGCACGTCATGTTCCCACAAGACGTACTTTGGGGGGCAAAATGTTATCCCGCTTTTTGGCAAAGCCGCGATACCGAAAGAGCGATTGAAAAGGAAGGACAGTTCGCCTCAGAGGTTGATCGTATTTTCTTTCGCCATGGATATCACTGAATTTTATCCGAGTCCAGAATGAGCTACAATTGATGGGACACTGCAAGAAAGGCCACAGGAGTCAGCATTTCAAATTTCAAGTCGATCCGAGTTCGTATGCTCAAGTTATGATCGAGGCAACTTGGAGGGAACACACTGATTTCGAACCCATAATGATGGTTGTCTTCGAATCCATCGTCACGCCCCAGTTCGAAACCATCACTTCGAACCCATCAAGTTCGAAACCAACACCTTCGAAACCCTCGGGATGCCTCGACCTTGAACCCATCAGAGAGTAGCTGATTCGAATCCCTACTCGGCTGCCTCATTTCGAAACCATCGGACATGCATGCTTCGAACCCATCCATAAGCTTCGTTCGAACCCATCCCTGAAGTCATGTTCGAACCCATCATAGAGCCATGCTTCGAACCCATCACAAAGGCCTTCTTCGAACCCATCCTGTGTTGCCTTGTTCGAACCCACTGGGTCAACCCACGTGTCTTCCATCGGTTCGAAATCACCGAGATACACGGAGTCGAAGCGGTCAACACGGAGTGAAGTCCGGACCGATTCGAAGTTTGTGCTCCACGTCACCACGAAGTCGCGTGCCATGATGGGTTCGAAACCATCGTTTCGAATGCAGGGGTTCGAACCAGACAGCCGTGCCGTGAACCCTATTTCGAACCCATCATATCTCCTAATCTACTGATCCAAATGCCACGAAATTTTCACAGATGTTTGCATACATGTTGAAGAATGTCCACGCCAAATTTCACCTCGATTGGATGAATTCTTGATCGGTTCGAATGGAGTTCGAACCGATGCCAAAGTGGGCCCAAACTTCCCGAGACCGTACGCGTGGGTCCCCTCACGTGCCAGAAGTAGTCTCCCGAGTTTTCAGCGAAATATCAGCAGCCTACGCCTATAAATAGAGCCCGAGGGCCAACAGAAAATGGATCTTCTGACTCTGAGACGCCGAGACTCTGCCGGATCAAGATCTCCATCATCCTACATCATAATTCTATTGTTGATTTCGAATTTCCAGTTGTAACCTGCTGTGGATCGCTGTAACAACTTGTAATCATTGAAAGAGAATCAATAAAACATCAAAAAACTTCACAGTGGACGTAGGCAACACGCCGAACCACTATAAATCGCTTGTTTACGCATTTACTTTACTGTTGATTGGAGTTTTTGTTAGATAATATCTGTTTTGAACTCGCATTCTTGACTATTATCTCTTGAAAGACTCCCGAAGAGTGTTGTGCCCAATTTTGACACAAACAGGCTATCACTGTTATCATTGCCTTAAATTCACCGTTAGTTGAATGACCGCCTGTCAAGGGCTAATGGTAACCCCGGTTCTAGACATAACTCCGCACGTCGTCGCAGCCCGTGCCTAGGAATTTTCGCAACTACCCAGAGTACTAGCACGTCGTCGCAGCCCATGCTTGGAACGCCATCGTGACCCGTCCCAACGTACTCTTGCTTTGAGCATGCTAGAACCTTCAACAACGATGAAATCTCAGCCTTCTAGTCATCCTCCTCGACGACTATTCCCATACTAGCTCAAGCGCCTCTCAAGCTAACCATTATCCACAAACTCGGACCGCATCACCGAGTTATCAACATGCTTGGGATGATCCCGTCTGGATTAAACCAAGGCTTTCTCACATCATACTTTGCTTCATCGCATCATAGCAAAGTCTCATCTCAACATAATGGTTTGCGTCATCGCATCATGTCAAAGTCCTATCTCAACATCATCATCAAACCTATCCATAGGAGCTTCAACATCCGCTTCATATGCCACAAGCAGCTTTCCTTATTCAAGAGCCTTTCCACTTAGCTTTTGAATCATCTTCGACCAACTTGCCCAAATCAAGTTATCGATCAACTAATCAATTAAATCAAACATTAATCCAAGCAATCAATCATTCAAACAAGATCTAAATAAACAATTACAACAATAATGGAAATTTCGTAAATAAAGAGTCCAAATCTAACATGCATTCTAACAAGCATGAATTATGAACAATATCTCTACAACTTGATGAATGAACTTTTGTAAGTGAACATGTAGTAAAATAGATGTCAAATCATCATGAACAATAGATCTACATGCAGACTTAAGAAAAATGCACGAAATCACTCTCTTAAGCACATAAACAAACCACCAATCCAATATACTCCTTTGGGTCCGTGTGAGAGATAACCACCACTCACCGAATCACCTAAACACCTCAAAAACAACCAACTCCAGATCTGGACAGCAAAGAATCAAGCTTGATCCTCCAAAGCTCCGCTTCAAACGAAGAAATCTCTCTTCAATGGATGGAGATCTTCAACTTTGGCTCTTGGATCTTCGATTTGATCTTCAATTTAGATGGAAGGAATCACTAGATTAGAGTGGAGAAAAGAAGTGAAGAAGTGTTGTAATCGAGCTCTCAAAATGGCAGCACTTCGTCGCTTCAAAATCCAGTGCCAAAAAGTGAACCAAACCCCTCTATTTATAGGCTGGAACGCCCCTTAGGTCGCTCGCTTTTAGGTCGCTCACGACCTAACTGTGGCCGACCTACGACCTAGCAGCTCGAGTCTTCGCGTGACCTAAAACACACACGACTTAACGACTCAGCCCTTTACGCGACTCAACTACATACGGCATAGCGACATAGGCCTCCTTGCGATCTAACAAACACGTGCGCTTCCACGACCTACCGACCTAACGCTAAGTCGCTCACGCGACTCAATGACTTAACAAAGGTCGCGACTTAACCCAGACACGACCCAACATTGCTCGTGACCTAACTCGTACGCGACTTAACTAAGACACGACCTAACTGAGATACCGACCTAACACTTAGCAGGGTTTCACGACCTAAACACCTCCCTTAGGTCGCATATGACCTAACTTAAGACCACCTAAAGTACTCACCTTAAGTCGCTTCACCGACCTTAACTACCCACGACCTAAGCACTACACAACCACACCCCTTAGGTCGCCTAAACCTTTAAGTCGCTAACATCGATAGGTCGGTCCAACCCAATAAATCGCTAACCCCTAAGTCGTTAGCTCCACTAAGTCGGTCAATCCCTTAAGCCGTCCAAATCCTTATGTCGTTAACCCCTTAACTCGGCAACCATCCTTAAACCGATTACTCCTATAAGTCGCTACCTACCTTAAGTCATCTATGCTCCTTAAGTCGGCCACGAAATAAGCTTCCATACGACTCAACCTCAACATGACTTATCTCCTACACGACACAAGCTCCAAATGACTTAAACTCTGAACGACTTAACAATACTAACGACCCAATGCCAACAGTTTTACGATCTTTCGATCCATAAAAATACGGGTCGTTACATTCTCTCCCCCTTAGGAATTTCGTCCCCGAAATTCCAAACAAACAAGAGCAATCCAAACTATTCTGCATGCCTACCATCTATAGCAATCAACAAACCATGCATCCAATTCTAGCCTAGCATGCGGAATACTAAGACTAGAACAAGTTACAAGTTCATGAGACGTCACGACACCTTAGGGCCATACCTCGAAGAGTTCAGGATGTGCTGCCTTCATCCTCTCTTCCTCCTCCCATGTACAGTCGTTAACATCATCACTCCATTGTACCTTGAGCAACGTAATCGCCTTCCTCCTAAGCTGTTTCGTGTCGGTTTCAACAACACGAAGCGGCTTACGAGGTCTCGTAACAACTGGGTCAACCTCCAAATCTTCACAGCTATCAGTAGAAACCACCGTATTCGAGTCGTGCACATACTTCCGTAGATAAGATACATGAAAAACATTGTGCACACCCACCATCTTTTCGGGTAACTCCAATTTATATGCGAGCTTTCCAATTCGCTCGATGATCGGGAATGGTCCAACAAATCTGGGAGTCAATTTTCCTTTCTTCCCGAATCGAATAACATTCTTCAGTGGAGAAATCTTCACAAAAACCATATCACCTATGTCGAATTCCAAATCCTTACGACGCTTATTGGCATAACTTTTCTGATGATCTTGGGCTGCCTTCATTCGTCGCCGAATGATCTCTATACAATCAGAAGTCTGTCGAATCATTTCTGGCCCAAGTATCAACTTTTCTCCAGTTTCCAACCAGCATGTCGGAGAGTTACACGGTTTTCCATACAATGCTTCATACGGTGCCATACCAATACTTGACTGGTAACTGTTATTATATGCAAATTCCACCAAATGAAGATGATCCTCCGAAATCCAAAACACATGCTCTCAGGAGATCTTCCAAAACTCGGTTGACTCTCTCGGTCTGACCATCTGTTTGAGGGTGATAAGCTATACTTAAGCACAACTCGGTCCCCAAAACTTCTTGGAAGCTCTTTCAAAATCCACTAGTGAACAATGGGTCTCGATCGCTCACTATACTCTTCGGAATACCACGGAATCGAACTATCCACTTAACATAAAGCTCAACCAACTTCGATGCAATCCTAGTTGATCGAACAGGAATGAATCTTGCACTCTTAGTCAAACGATCTACGATGACCCAAATCCCTTCATTTCCTGCACTGGTTCTAGGTAGACCATCGATAAAATCCATCGATATTTGCTCCCACTTCCATGTAGGAACTTCTAACGGCTGAAGCAACCCACTTGGCTTCTTTTGCTCGGCTTTGACCAACTGGCAATTCATGCACTTGAAATAAAATTTCCAACATCCTTCTTCATACCTTCCCAGTAATAAGTCCTTTTCATATCCCGATACATCTTATTTCCACCTGGATGAATTGTCAACTTCGAGTGATGACTTTCCTTCAGAACTTCATCCCTTAATTCATCTATATCGGGAACAACCAGTCGTCCTTGTTTCCGAAGCCAACCCTCTCGATCGACCTTGAATCCTTTATCTTTCTCTAGATCCAATCCAAATTCCAAATCACGGATAATCTTGACAAGCTTATCGTCTCGCTTTTGGCTCTCACCAATTCTTTTCATAAGAGTAGGTCTTATTGATAAGTTTGCCAACATCTCAGGTTCCAATTCACATCTGGGCCTAAAGTCAAATCCATCCAAATACTCAAGGCTCTTCCATTCTGAAAACATGGCTCACAATCCTGCATGTCTTCGACTTAACGCATATGCCACTGCGTTACCTTTCCCCGGAGTATAGGCTATACCAAAATCATATGATGCTAAAAACTCTAGGCATCGTTGCTGTCGAAGATTCAAATCCTTTTGGGAGAACAGATACTTCAACAACTTATGATCTATAAACAACTCGAATCGAACTCCCAGTAGATAGTGTCTCCACATCTTCAAAGCAAATACAATCGCCGCAAATTCCAAATCATGAGTCGGATAATTCTTTTCATGCGGCTTCAGTTGTCGACTTGCATACGCAACAACTTTATCCTTCTGCATCAGTACTGCTCCAATTCCAGTACCACATGCATCGGTGTAAACCACCATCTCATCATTCCCACTCGGAATAGTCAAAACGGGAGCACTTGTCAGTCACTCTTTCAGGATTCCGAAAGCTTGCTCACACTTTTCATCCCATTTGAACACTTGGTTCTTTTTCGTCAATCCTGTTAACGGTGCAGCTATCTTGGAAAAGTCTTTGATAAACCGACGATATTATCCTGCTAATCCAAGAAAACTTCTCACATCAGATGCATTCTTAGGTCTAACCCAATCCTGGATTGCTGCCACCTTAGCGGGATCAACCGCTATTCCATTTCCAGAGATAACATGGCCTAAGAATCTCACTTCACTCTTCCAGAAGTGACACTTTGAAAACTTAGCCCTCAGCTGATGTTTCGCAAGATTTCCAAAACAATACGCAAGTGCGTCTTGTGCTCTTCTTCAGTCCTGGAATAAATTAGAATGTCATCCACGAACACAAGTACGAACTTGTTCAACTGATCTCTGAATACTTTATTCATAAGATCCACAAAATATGCTGGTGCATTGGTCAATCCAAACGGCATTACCAGCCACTCATAAAAACCGGATGGTGTCCTGAAAGCAGTCTTCGGCACACTATCCTTTGCTACTCTCAACTGGTGAAATCCCGTTGCTAAATCCATCTGAGAAAACACCTTAGCTTCGTGAAGCTGATCAAACAAGTCATCTATTCTCGGCAATGGATACTTGTTCTTCTTAGTCACCTTATTCAGCTCACGATAATCCACACATAACCTCAATGATCCATCCGCTTTGGTTGCAAACACAACTGGTGCACCCCATTCGGACACACTACGCCGAATGTATCCTTTCCGAAAAAGGTCATCAACTTGCACCTTCAACTCTTGCTTCTCCCTAGGCGCCATCCGCCTAAGAGGCATCACAACAGGTCTGGCTCCCTCAACTAGATCGATACGAAACTCGATCTCCCTATGCGGCGGTAACCTTTGACCTCGTCAAAGACATCCTCAAATCCATTCACAATAGGCACCTATGACAGTCCATCCCGTGGAACAACCAGCGAATACATGAATCTCATGAAGACGCCTTCTTCATGCTTACATCGTATCACAACCTTTCGCCCCTCCACATTCTCGACCGTCACCTGAAGCCTCTCACAATCAACCTTTGCCGCATACTTCCTAACCCAGTCCATACCCAAAATAATTCCGAACCCTGCAAAGTTCAGAACAAAGCAATCACAAACAAAAGAGCAATCATGACTCGATATAACTAGACCACGGCATATCATACACAAACAAGACGAACCCCCAACTGGATTAGTCACAACCAATGGCCTATCAACAATATCCGGTTCCAAACCCAACCGGTCTACAAGATCATTACAAACAAAAGAATGCGACACTCCAGTATCAAACAACACCCTAACTGGAACACCACAAATGGAAAGAGTACCTTGAACCACCACGCTCTTTCCTTTCTCATCAGCAGTAGGAGCTTTCAAAGATGATGGCACAGCCCCCAAAGCATAGGCTTGCACAATCTGCTTGTCCTTCCTCGGTTCCGGACAATCCATTTTGAAATGCCCCGGTTTGTCACAGTTGTGACACTTTGCCGGCACTCTTGGTTTCTTGCAATCCCTGGAGAGATGACCCTTCTGCTGACAGTTGTAGCAGATCACTTCACCCTTTGGCTTCTTCTGGCCATCCTTACCCTTCTGCTGCTCCTGCTTCCTCTTCTTGTTTCCATTTTGCTCCTTGGTCACAGCAACAACAGATTCTTCCTTAGGAAACAGATTCTCATGCCTGAGAGCTTTCTCCACGAGCTTCTAAAATGGATCATCCAAATGATCCACTAACTGCCTCCCAAGATAAGTGTCCAAGCCTGTCACAAACTTCTCATTCTTCTGATAGGGAGATTCAATATACGACCGAGCATACTTGGACAAAGCTTCAAACTCAGAAACATACTCAAGAACTGGCCTCCCACCTTGCTTGAGCTCCACAAACTTCTTAAACAGAACAGATTTCTGAGCTGTAGAAATGAACTTAGCTTCGAATCTAACTTGGAATTGCTCCCAAGTAATCTCTTCCTCTGGAGTATCAATGGTGATAGAATTCCACCAATTCCGAAGCTCTCCCTTGAAGCTGTCTTGATGCAAGCTTCCTCTTGGTTGCATCCTCAATTCCCAAATCACCAAAAATCCTCCTACAAGCGTCTATCCATCTTTGGACTTCAATGGTTGATTCTGTCCCCAAGAAAACCTTTCCTCCAAGAGAAGTATAGTCTTTGCACAACTTAGCAAAATCCACTGGTTTTGGAGCTTGAACTTGAACTCCAACATCTACTGATGGTCCTGAAGTTGGTATCCTTCTCATGAGCGAAGTCATCATAGCTTCGAACATTGCAGCATAGTCAGTAGCTCCCCCAACAGCATGACTTTCCCTAGCAGCTTGCCTCTCACTTCGACTCATCCTTTATATCTACAAAAAGGAATGATTTAGAACACCTTGAGAAACAACTACATAAGGAGTTCAAATCCTTCTAAACTACTATATTATATATAGTAATCATCCATCAAAATACAATTACGTCTCTCATACGTAGTTACGTCAGCGAGCGTTGGCTAAAATCGATTAACCAAAGCTCTGATACCAAATGTGACGACCGCCCATGACTCCTACATGGAAACAAGGGAATGGTGCCTAAAAGGTGTGCCAGGCAGCCATGGACGATATTCAGGGTAAGATAAAACAGAATAGTCTATCGTATTACTCACAGCGCATGGATAAAATACAATAGAAAGTATACATAGTGAAGCTCTATAGAACAGAAGTCTAATCATATAAACTCGTAATAGTTTAATACAGCAATCAACAAAGTCAATACATCAAATCTCACTACATATCACTCAGAGAATATACAAACAGCGGAACACCCAGTACATATAGTAAGAAAATAATATGCAAAAGCCTCCAGCTCGTCTTCGTCATCAACAGCGTTGACCACTAAGAACAGTACCTGTCACCTGCTACCTAGTATGCCCATCCCAACATGGATGAACAGCCCAAGGTAATAAGAGTTAAACATAAAACCTTGAGTCAGACAACTGTCTTAGTGAGCAGTAAATCAACTATCAAACATACCAAAAGAGCATAAAGGGTAAAAGGAGTAGGAACTCAACCATCCCACTCCACCTCTTTCTACAGTGATAGCCCCCAGACACACTAAGCAGAGGTAAACATAGCAATTCAGACATTTAAAGCAAAGTAAATATCACTTAAGTCAAGGTCGATGTTTTCCAAATGCAAACCCCCAAGGCCTAAACCAAGATCAGATAAGCACCCTGAAAACATCGCTCCTGACCCAAATGATGATATAACCAAACATCCAAACATCCATGACTCTGGCTATCACTGTTATCATTGCCTTAAATTCACCGTTAGTTGAATGACCGCCTGTCAAGGGCTAATGGTAACCCCGGTTCTAGACATAACTCCGCACGTCGTCGCAGCCCGTGCCTAGGAATTTTCGCAACTACCCAGAGTACTAGCACGTCGTCGCAGCCCGTGCTTGGAACGTCATCGTGACCCGTCCCAACGTACTCTTGCTTTGAGCATGCTAGAACCTTCAACAACGATGAAATCTCAGCCTTCTAGTCATCCTCCTCGACGACTATTCCCATACTAGCTCAAGCGCCTCTCAAGCTAACCATTATCCACAAACTCGGACCGCATCACCGAGTTATAAACATGCTTGGGATGATCCCGTCTGGATTAAACCAAGGCTTTCTCACATCATACTTTGTTTCATCGCATCATAGCAAAGTCTCATCTCAACATCATGGTTTGCCTCATCGCATCATGGCAAAGTCCCATCTCAACATCATCATCAAACCTATCCATATGAGCTTCAACATCCGCTTCATATGCCACAAGCAGCTTTCCTTATTCAAGAGCCTTTCCACTTAGCTTTTGAATCATCTTCGACCAACTTGCCCAAATCAAGTTATCGATCAACTAATCAATCAAATCAAACATTAATCCAAGCAATCAATCATTCAAACAAGATCTAAACAAACAATTACAACAATAATGGAAATTTCGTAAATAAAGAGTCCAAATCTAACATGCATTCTAACAAGCATGAATTATGAACAATATCTCTACAACTTGATGAATGAACTTGCATAAGTGAACAAGTAGTAAAATAGATGTCAAATCATCATGAACAATAGATCAACATGCATACTTAAGAAAAATGCACGAAATCACTCTCTTAAGCACATAAACAAACCACCGATCCAATATACTCCTTTGGGTCCGTGTGGGAGATAACCACCACTCACCGAATCATCTAAACACCTCAAAAACAACCAACTCCAGATCTGGACAGCAAAGAATCAAGCTTGATCCTCCAAAGCTCCGCTTCAAACGAAGAAATCTCTCTTCATTGGATGGAGATCTTCAACTTTGGCTCTTGGATCTTCGAGTTGATCTTCAATTTAGATGGAAGGAATCACTAGATTAGAGTGGAGAAAAGAAGTGAAGAAGTGTTGTAGTCGAGCTCTCAAAATGGCAGCACTTCGTCGCTTCAAAATCCTGTGCCAAAAAGTGAACCAAACCCCTCTATTTACAGGCTGGAACGGCCCTTAGGTCGCTCGCTTTTAGGTCGCTCACGACCTAACTATGGCCGACCTACGACCTAGCAGCTCGAGTCTTCGCGCGGCCTAAAACAGACACGACTTAACGACTCAGCCCTTTATGCGACTCAACTATATACGGCATAGCGACATAGGCCTCCTTACGATCTAACAAACACGTGCGCTTCCACGACCTAACGCTAAGTCGCTCACGCGACTCAATGACTTAACAAAGGTCGCGACTTAACCCAGACACGACCCAACATTGCTCGTGACCTAACTCGTACGCGACTTAACTAAGACACGACCTAACTGAGATACCGACCTAACACTTAGCAGGGTTTCACGATCTAAACACCTCCCTTAGGTCGCATATGACCTAACTTAAGACCACCTAAAGTACTCACCTTAAGTCGGTTCACCGACCTTAACTACCCACGACCTAAGCGCTACACAACCACACCCCTTAGGTCGCCTAAACCTTTAAGTCGCTAACATCGATAGGTCGGTCCAACCCAATAACACGCTAACCCCTAAGTCGTTAGCTCCACTAAGTCGGTCAATCCCTTAAGCCGTCCAAATCCTTAAGTCGTTAACCCCTTAACTCGGCAACCATCCTTAAACCGATAACTCCTATAAGTCGCTACCTACCTTAAGTCATCTATGCTCCTTAAGTCAGCCACGAAATAAGCTTCCATACGACTCAACCTCAACACGACTTATCTCCTACACGACTCAAGCTCCAAATGACTTAAAGTCTGAACGACTTAACAATACTAACAACCCAATGCCAACAGTTCCACGATCTTTCGATCCATAAAAATACGGGTCGTTATAACCTTGCACCGTGGATGTTGCACCCTGTAGATATCGATTATTCGGGCGGCCATAACTTCTGGCTCGTTTAGAGTTACGGGAGCCATAACCTGTCAAAACGAAGGCCCCATCGCTGGAGAGTGGTGCACTATGGCACTGTTCCGTTTCAAATCCATGCACGCATTTCTAAAAGTCGTAAGACACTGTTTCGCCATTTCGGACGGATGTTGCACCTTGCACCGTGGATGTTGCACCCTGTAGATATCGATTATTCGGACGGCCATAACTTCTGACTCGTTTAGAGTTACGAGAGCCATAACCTGTCAAAACGAAGGCCTCGATGAGTTCTACGGCTTTGATGGCTTTTAGCCTTAAAGGGTAGATTAATGCCTCAAAAGGACAACCCGAATCTCAATCGGGTCTCATAAGTTTTTTACCCTTCATTTTTTCGACACGTGGATTTTTACGGTAAAACAGGATTACTGTGGCCCGTCTTCGACTTCCCACCGCGGGAGAGTGGCGCACCATGGTACTGTTCTGTTTCAAATCCATGCACACATTTCTAAAAGTCGTACGGCATTGTTTCTCCATTTCGGACGGATGTTGCACCCTGCACCGTGGATGTTGCACCCTGTAGATATCGATTATTCGGACGGCCATAACTTCTGGCACGTTTAGAGTTACGGGAGCCATAACCTGTCAAAACAAAGGCCTCGATGAGTTCTATGGCTTTGAAAGCTTTCAATCGTCAACGGATAGATTAATGCCCAAAAAGGACAACCCGAATCTCAATCGGGTCTCGTAAGTTTTTTACCCTTTGTTTTTTCGACACGTGGATTTTTACGGTAAAACAGGATTACCGTGGCCCGTTTTCGACTTCCCATCGCTGGAGAGTAGTTCACTATGGTAATGTTCCGTTTCAAATCCATGCACGCATTTCTAAAAGTCGTACGGTGCTGTTTCGCCATTTCGGACGGATGTTGCACCTTGCACCGTTGATGTTGCACCCTATAGATATCGATTATTCGGACGGCCATAACTTCTGACTCGTTAAGAGTTACGAGAGCCATAACCTGTCAAAACGAAGGCCTCGATGAGTTCTATGGCTTTGAAAGCTTTCAGCCGTCAACGGATAGATTAATGCCCAAAAAGGACAGCCCGAATCTCAATCGGGTCTCGTAAGTTTTTTACCCTTCATTTTTTCGACACGTGGATTTTTACGGTAAAACGGGATTACCGTGGCCCGTCTTCGACTTCCCATCGCTGGAGGGTGGTGCACCATGGTACTGTTCCATTTCAAATCCATGCACGCATTTCCAAAAGTCGTATGGCACTGTTTCGCCATTTCGGACGGATGTTGCACCTTGCACCGTGGATGTTGCACCCTATAGATATCGATTATTTGGACGACCATAACTTCTGGCTCGTTTAGAGTTACGGGAGCCATAACCTCTCAAAACAAAGGCCTCGATGAGTTCTACGGCTTTGACAGCTTTCAGGCGTCAACGGATAGATTAATGCCCAAAAAGGACAACCCGAATCTCAATCGGGCCTCGTAAGTTTTTTACCCTTCGTTTTTTCGACACGTGGATTTTTACGGTAAAACAGGATTACCGTGGCCCCTCTTCGACTTCCCATCACTGGAGAGCGGTGCACCATGGTACTGTTCCATTTCAAATCCATGCACGCATTTCTAAAAGTCATACGGCACTGTTTCTCCATTTCGGACGGATGTTGCACCCTGCACTGTGGATGTTGCAACCTGTAGATATCGATTATTCGGACGGCCATAACTTCTGGCTCGTTTAGAGTTACGGGAGCCATAACCTGTCAAAACGAAGGCCTCGATGAGTTCTACCGTTTTGACAGCTTTCAGCCGTCAACGGATAGATTAATGCCCAAAAAGGGCAACCCGAATCTCAATCGGGCCTCGTAAGTTTTTTACCCTTCGTTTTTTCGACACGTGGATTTTTACGGTAAAACAGGATTACCGTGGCCCGTCTTCGACTTCCCATCTCTGGAGAGTGGTGCACCATGGTACTGTTCCGTTTCAAATCCATGCACGCATTTCTAAAAGTCGTACGGCACTGTTTCGCCATTTCGGACGGATGTTGCACCATGCACCGTGGATGTTGCACCCTGTAGATATCGATTATTCGGACGGCCATAACTTCTGGCTCGTTTAGAGTTACGGGAGCCATAACCTGTCAAAACGAAGGCCTCGATGAGTTCTACGGCTTTGACAGCTTTCAGCCGTCAAAGGATAGATTAATGTCCAAAAAGGACAACCCGAAACTCAATCGGATCTCGTAAGTTTTTTACCCTTCGTTTTTTCGACACGTGGATTTTTACGGTAAAACAGGATTACCGTGGCCCGTCTTCGACTTCCCATCTCTGGAGAGTGGTGCACCATGGTACTGTTCCGTTTCAAATCCATGCACGCATTTCTAAAAGTCGTACGGCACTGTTTCGCCATTTCGGACGGATGTTGCACCATGCACCGTGGATGTTGCACCCTGTAGATATCGATTATTCGGACGGCCATAACTTCTGGCTCGTTTAGAGTTACGGGAGCCATAACCTGTCAAAACGAAGGCCTCGATGAGTTCTACGGCTTTGACAGCTTTCAGCCGTCAAAGGATAGATTAAGGCCCAAAAAGGACAACCCGAATCTCAATCGGGTCTCGTAAGTTTTTTACCCTTCGTTTTTTCGACACGTGGATTTTTACGGTAAAACAGGATTACCGTGGCCCGTCTTCGACTTCCCATCGCTGGAGAGTGGTGCACCATGGTACTGTTCCGTTTCAAATCCATTCACGCATTTCTAAAAGTCGTACGGCACTGTTTCGCCATTTCGGACGGATGTTGCACCATGCACCGTGGATATTGCACCTTGTAGATATCGATTATTCGGACGGCCATAACTTCTGTCTCGTTTAGAGTTACGGGAGCCATAACCTGTCAAAACGAAGGCCTCGATGAGTTCTACGGCTTTGACGGCTTTCAGCCGTCAACGGATAGATTAATCCCAAAAAGGACAACACGAATCTCAATCTGGTCTCGTAAGTTTTTTACCCTTCGTTTTCTCGACACGTGGATTTTTACGGTAAAACAGGATTTCCGTGGCCCGTCTTCGACTTCCCATCGCTGGAGAGTGGTGCACCATGGTACTATTGCGTTTCAAATCCATGCACGCATTTCCAAAAGTCGTATGGCACTGTTTCGCCATTTCAGACGGATGTTGCACCTTGCACCGTGGATGTTGCACCCTGTAGATATTGATTATTCGGACGGCCATAACTTCTGGCTCGTTTAGAGTTACGGGAGCCATAACCTGTCAAAACGAAGGCCTCGACGAGTTCTACGGCTTTGACAGCTTTCAGCCGTCAACGGATAGATTAATACCCAAAAAGGACAACCCGAATCTCAATCGGGTCTCGTAAGTTTTTTACCCTTCGTTTTTTCGACACGTGGATTTTTACGGTAAAACAGGATTACCGTGGCCTGTCTTCGACTTCCCATCGCTGGAGGGTGGTGCACCATGGTACTGTTCCGTTTCAAATCCATGCACGCATTTCCAAAAGTCGTACGGCACTGTTTCGCCATTTCGGACGGATGTTGCACCATGCACCGTGGATGTTGCACCCTGTAGATATCGATTATTCGGACGGCCATAACTTCTGGCTCGTTTAGAGTTACGGGAGCCATAATCTTTCAAAACGAAGGCCTCGATGAGTTCTATGGTTTTGACAGCTTTCAACCGTCAACGGATAGATTAATGCCCAAAAAGGACAACCCGAATCTCAATCGGGTCTCGTAAGTTTTTTACCCTTCGTTTTTTCGACACGTGGATTTTTACGGTAAAACAGGATTACCGTGGCCCGTCTTCGACTTCCCATCTCTGGAGAGTGGTGCACCATGGTACTGTTCCGTTTCAAATCCATGCACGCATTTCTAAAAGTCGTACGGCACTGTTTCGCCATTTCGGACGGATGTTGCACCATGCACCGTGGATGTTGCACCCTGTAGATATCGATTATTCGGACGGCCATAACTTCTGGCTCGTTTAGAGTTACGGGAGCCATAACCTGTCAAAACGAAGGCCTCGATGAGTTCTACGGCTTTGACAGCTTTCAGCCGTCAAAGGATAGATTAATGTCCAAAAAGGACAACCCGAATCTCAATTGGGTCTCGTAAGTTTTTTACCCTTCGTTTTTTCGACCCGAGGATTTTTACGGTAAAACAGGATTACCGTGGCCCGTCTTCGACTTCCTATCGCTGGAGAGTGGTGCACCATGGTACTGTTCCGTTTCAAATCCATTCACGCATTTCTAAAAGTCGTACGACACTGTTTCGCCATTTCGGACGGATGTTGCACCATGCACCGTGGATGTTGCACCTTGTAGATATCGATTATTCGGACGGCCATAACTTCTGGCTCGTTTAGAGTTACGGGAGCCATAACCTGTCAAAACGAAGGCCTCGATTAGTTCTACGGCTTTGATGGCTTTCAGCCGTCAACGGATAGATTAATGCCCAAAAAGGACAACACGAATCTCAATCGGGTCTCGTAAGTTTTTTACCCTTCGTTTTTTCGACAAGTGGATTTTTACGGTAAAATAGGATTACCGTGGCCCGTCTTCGACTTCCCATCGCTGAGAGTGGTGCACCATGGTGCTATTCCGTTTCAAATCCATGCACGCATTTCCAAAAGTCGTATGGCACTGTTTCGCCATTTCGGACGGATGTTGCACCTTGCACCGTGGATGTTGCACCCTGTAGATATTGATTATTCGGACGGCCATAACTTCTGGCTCGTTTAGAGTTACGGGAACCATAACCTGTCAAAACGAAGGCCTCGATGATTTCTACGGCTTTGACGGCTTTCAGCCGTCAACGGATAGATTAATACCCAAAAAGGACAACCCGAATCTCAATCGGGTCTCGTAAGTTTTTTACCCTTCGTTTTTTCGACACGTGGATTTTTACGGTAAAACAGGATTACCGTGGCCCGTCTTCGACTTCCCATCGCTGGAGGGTGGTGCACCATGGTACTGTTCCATTTCAAATCCATGCACGCATTTCCAAAAGTCGTATGGCACTGTTTCGCCATTTCGGACGGATGTTGCACCTTGCACCGTGGATGTTGCACCCTATAGATATCGATTATTTGGACGACCATAACTTCTGGCTCGTTTAGAGTTACGGGAGCCATAACCTCTCAAAACAAAGGCCTCGATGAGTTCTACGGCTTTGATAGCTTTCAGCCATCAACGGATAGATTAATGCCCAAAAAGGACAACCCGAATCTCAATCGGGTCTCGTAAGTTTTTTACCCTTCGTTTTTTCGACACGTGGGTTTTTACGGTAAAACAGGATTATCGTGGCCCGTCTTCGATTTCCCATCGCTGGAGAGTGGTGTACCATGGTATTGTTCCGTTTCAAATCCATGCATGCATTTCCAAAAGTCGTATGGCATTGTTTCGCCATTTCGGACGGATGTTGCACATTGCACCGTGGATGTTGCACCCTGTAGATATTGATTATTCGGACGGCCATAACTTCTGGCTCGTTTAGAGTTACGGGAGCCATAACCTGTCAAAACGAATGCCTCGATGAGTTCTACGGCTTTGACAGCTTTCAGCCGTCAACGGATAGATTAGTGCCCAAAAAGGACAACCCGAATCTCAATCGTGTCTCGTAAGTTTTTTACCCTTTGTTTTTTCGACACGTGGATTTTTACGGTAAAACAGGATTACCGTGGCCCCTCTTCGACTTCCCATCACTGGAGAGTGGTGCACCATGGTACTGTTCCGTTTCAAATCCATGCACTCATTTCTAAAAGTCGTACGGCACTGTTTCGCCATTTCGGACGGATGTTGCACCCTGCACCGTGGATGTTGCACCCTGTGGATATCGATTATTCGGACGGCCATAACTTCTGGCTCGTTTAGAGTTACGGGAGCCATAACCTGTCAAAACGAAGGCCACGATGAGTTCTACGGATTTGACAGCTTTTAGCTGTCAACGGATAGATTAATGCCCAAAAAGGACAACCCGAATCTCAATCAGGACTCATAAGTTTTTTATCCTTCGTTTTTTCGACACGTGGATTTTTACGGTAAAACAGGATTACCGTGGCCGTCTTCGACTTCCCATCGCTGGAGAGTGGTTCACTATGGTACTGTTCCATTTCAAATCCATGCACGCATTTCTAAAAGTCGTACGGCACTGTTTCGCCATTTCGGACGGATGTTGCACCTTGCACCGTGGATGTTGCACCCTGTAGATATCGATTATTCGGACGGCCATAACTTCTGGCTCGTTTAGAGTTACGGGAGCCATAACCTGTCAAAACGAAGGCCTCGATGAGTTCTATGGCTTTGACAGCTTTCAACCGTCAACGGATAGATTAATGCCCAAAATGGACAACCCGAATCTCAATCGGGTCTCGTAAGTTTTTTGCCCTTCGTTTTTTCGACACGTGGATTTTTACGGTAAAACGGGATTACCGTGGCCCGTCTTCGACTTCCCATCTCTGGAGAGTGGTGCACCATGGTACTGTTCCGTTTCAAATCCATGCACGCATTTCTAAAAGTCGTACGACACTGTTTCGCCATTTCGGACGGATGTTGCACCATGCACCGTGGATGTTGCACCCTGTAGATATCGATTATTCGGACTGCCATAACTTCTGGCTCGTTTAGAGTTACGGGAGCCATAACCTGTCAAAATGAAGGCCTCGATGAGTTCTACGGCTTTGACAGCTTTCAGCCGTCAATGGATAGATTAATGCCCAAAAAGGACAACCCGAATCTCAATCGGGTCTCGTAAGTTTTTTACCCTTCGTTTTTTCGACACGTGGATTTTTACGGTAAAACAGGATTACCGTTGCCCGTCTTCGACTTCCCATCGCTGGAGAGTGGTGCACCATGGTACTGTTCCGTTTCAAATCCATTCACGCATTTCTAAAAGTCGTACGGCACTTTTTCGCCATTTCGGACGGATGTTGCACCATGCACCGTGGATGTTGCACCCTGTAGATATCGATTATTCGGACGGCCATAACTTCTGGCTCGTTTAGAGTTACGGGAGCCATAACCTGTCAAAACGAAGGCCTCGATGAGTTCTACGGCTTTGACGGCTTTCAGCCGTCAACGGATAGATTAATGCCCAAAAAGGACAACACGAATCTCAATCGGGTCTCGTAAGTTTTTTACCCTTCGTTTTTTCGACACGTTGATTTTTACGGTAAAACAGGATTACCGTGGCCCGTCTTCGACTTCCCATCGCTGGAGAGTGGTGCATCATGGTGCTATTCCGTTTCAAATCCATGCACGCATTTTCAAAAGTCGTATGGAACTGTTTCGCCATTTCGGACGGATGTTGCACCTTGCACCGTGGATGTTGCACCATGTAGATATTGATTATTCGGACGGCCATAACTTCTGGCTCATTTAGAGTTACGGGAGCCATAACCTGTCAAAACGAAGGCCTCGATGAGTTCTACGGCTTTGACAGCTTTCAGCCGTCAACGGATAGATTAATACCCAAAAAGGACAACCCGAATCTCAATCGGGTCTCGTAAGTTTTTTACCCTTCGTTTTTTCGACACGTGGATTTTTACGGTAAAACAGGATTACCGTGGCCCGTCTTCGACTTCCCATCGCTGGAGAGTGGTGCACCATGGTACTGTTCCATTTCAAATCCATGCACGCATTTCCAAAAGTCGTACGGCACTGTTTCGCCATTTCGGACGGATGTTGCACCATGCACCGTGGATGTTGCACCCTGTAGATATCGATTATTCGGACGGCCATAACTTCTGGCTCGTTTAGAGTTACGGGAGCCATAACCTTTCAAAACGAAGGCCTCGATGAGTTCTATGGCTTTGACAGCTTTCAACCGTCAACGGATAGATTAATGCCCAAAAAGGACAACCCGAATCTCAATCGGGTCTCGTAAGTTTTTTACCCTTCGTTTTTTCGACACGTGGATTTTTACGGTAAAACAGGATTACCGTGGCCCGTCTTCGACTTCCCATCTCTGGAGAGTGGTGCACCATGGTACTATTGCGTTTCAAATCCATGCACGCATTTCCAAAAGTCGTATGGCACTATTTCGCCATTTCGGACGGATGTTGCACCTTGCACCGTGGATGTTGCACCCTGTAGATATTGATTATTCGGACGGTCATAGCTTCTGGCTCGTTTAGAGTTACGGGAGCCATAACCTGTCAAAACGAAGGCCTCGATGAGTTCTACGGCTTTGACAGCTTTCAGCCGTCAAAGGATAGATTAATGCCCAAAAAGTACAACCCGAATCTCAATCGGGTCTCGTAAGTTTTTTACCCTTCGTTTTTTCGACACGAGGATTTTTACGGTAAAACAGGATTACCGTGGCCCGTCTTCGACTTCCCATCGCTGGAGAGTGGTGCACCATGGTACTGTTCCGTTTCAAATCCATGCACGCATTTCTAAAAGTCGTACGGCACTGTTTCTCCATTTCGGACGGATGTTGCACCATGCACCGTGGATGTTGCACCCTGTAGATATCGATTATTCGGACGGCCATAACTTCTGGCTCGTTTAGAGTTACGGGAGCCATAACCTGTCAAAACGAAGGCCTCGATGAGTTCTACGGCTTTGACAGCTTTCAGCCATCAAAGGATAGATTAATGTCCAAAAAGGACAACCCGAATCTCAATTGGGTCTCGTAAGTTTTTTACCCTTCGTTTTTTCGACACGAGGATTTTTACGGTAAAACAGGATTACCGTGGCCCGTCTTCGACTTCCTATCGCTGGAGAGTGGTGCACCATGGTACCGTTCCGTTTCAAATCCATTCACGCATTTCTAAAAGTCGTACGACACTGTTTCGCCATTTCGGACGGATGTTGCACCATGCACCGTGGATGTTGCACCTTGTAGATATCGATTATTCGGACGGCCATAACTTCTGGCTCGTTTAGAGTTACGGGAGCCATAACCTGTCAAAACGAAGGCCTCGATTAGTTCTACGGCTTTGATGGCTTTCAGCCGTCAACGGATAGATTAATGCCCAAAAAGGACAACACGAATCTCAATCGGGTCTCGTAAGTTTTTTACCCTTCGTTTTTTCGACAAGTGGATTTTTACGGTAAAATAGGATTACCGTGGCCCGTCTTCGACTTCCCATCGCTGAGAGTGGTGCACCATGGTGCTATTCCGTTTCAAATCCATGCACGCATTTCCAAAAGTCGTATGGCACTGTTTCGCCATTTCGGACGGATGTTGCACCTTGCACCGTGGATGTTGCACCCTGTAGATATTGATTATTCGGACGGCCATAACTTCTGGCTCGTTTAGAGTTACGGGAACCATAACCTGTCAAAACGAAGGCCTCGATGATTTCTACGGCTTTGACGGCTTTTAGCCGTCAACGGATAGATTAATACCCAAAAAGGACAACCCGAATCTCAATCGGGTCTCGTAAGTTTTTTACCCTTCGTTTTTTCGACACGTGGATTTTTACGGTAAAACAGGATTACCGTGGCCCGTCTTCGACTTCCCATCGCTGGAGGGTGGTGCACCATGGTACTGTTCCATTTCAAATCCATGCACGCATTTCCAAAAGTCGTATGGCACTGTTTCGCCATTTCGGACGGATGTTGCACCTTGCACCGTGGATGTTGCACCCTATAGATATCGATTATTTGGACGACCATAACTTCTGGCTCGTTTAGAGTTACGGGAGCCATAACCTCTCAAAACAAAGGCCTCGATGAGTTCTACGGCTTTGATAGCTTTCAGCCATCAACGGATAGATTAATGCCCAAAAAGGACAACCCGAATCTCAATCGGGTCTCGTAAGTTTTTTACCCTTCGTTTTTTCGACACGTGGGTTTTTACGGTAAAACAGGATTATCGTGGCCCGTCTTCGATTTCCCATCGCTGGAGAGTGGTGCACCATGGTATTGTTCCGTTTCAAATCCATGCATGCATTTCCAAAAGTCGTATGGCATTGTTTCGCCATTTCGGACGGATGTTGCACATTGCACCGTGGATGTTGCACCCTGTAGATATTGATTATTCGGACGGCCATAACTTCTGGCTCGTTTAGAGTTACGGGAGCCATAACCTGTCAAAACGAATGCCTCGATGAGTTCTACGGCTTTGACAGCTTTCAGCCGTCAACGGATAGATTAGTGCCCAAAAAGGACAACCCGAATCTCAATCGTGTCTCGTAAGTTTTTTACCCTTTGTTTTTTCGACACGTGGATTTTTACGGTAAAACAGGATTACCGTGGCCCCTCTTCGACTTCCCATCACTGGAGAGTGGTGCACCATGGTACTGTTCCGTTTCAAATCCATGCACTCATTTCTAAAAGTCGTACGGCACTGTTTCGCCATTTCGGACGGATGTTGCACCCTGCACCGTGGATGTTGCACCCTGTGGATATCGATTATTCGGACGGCCATAACTTCTGGCTCGTTTAGAGTTACGGGAGCCATAACCTGTCAAAACGAAGGCCACGATGAGTTCTACGGATTTGACAGCTTTTAGCTGTCAACGGATAGATTAATGCCCAAAAAGGACAACCCGAATCTCAATCAGGACTCATAAGTTTTTTATCCTTCGTTTTTTCGACACGTGGATTTTTACGGTAAAACAGGATTACCGTGGCCGTCTTCGACTTCCCATCGCTGGAGAGTGGTTCACTATGGTACTGTTCCACTTCAAATCCATGCACGCATTTCTAAAAGTCGTACGGCACTGTTTCGCCATTTCGGACGGATGTTGCACCTTGCACCGTGGATGTTGCACCCTGTAGATATCGATTATTCGGACGGCCATAACTTCTGGCTCGTTTAGAGTTACGGGAGCCATAACCTGTCAAAACGAAGGCCTCGATGAGTTCTATGGCTTTGACAGCTTTCAACCGTCAACGGATAGATTAATGCCCTAAATGGACAACCCGAATCTCAATCGGGTCTCGTAAGTTTTTTGCCCTTCGTTTTTTCGACACGTGGATTTTTACGGTAAAACGGGATTACCGTGGCCCGTCTTCGACTTCCCATCTCTGGAGAGTGGTGCACCATGGTACTGTTCCGTTTCAAATCCATGCACGCATTTCTAAAAGTCGTACGACACTGTTTCGCCATTTCGGACGGATGTTGCACCATGCACCTTGGATGTTGCACCCTGTAGATATCGATTATTCGGACGGCCATAACTTCTGGCTCGTTTAGAGTTACGGGAGCCATAACCTGTCAAAATGAAGGCCTCGATGAGTTCTACGGCTTTGACAGCTTTCAGCCGTCAATGGATAGATTAATGCCCAAAAAGGACAACCCGAATCTCAATCGGGTCTCGTAAGTTTTTTACCCTTCGTTTTTTCGACACGTGGATTTTTACGGTAAAAAAGGATTACCGTTGCCCGTCTTCGACTTCCCATCGCTGGAGAGTGGTGCACCATGGTACTGTTCCGTTTCAAATCCATTCACGCATTTCGAAAAGTCGTACGGCACTTTTTCGCCATTTCGGACGGATGTTGCACCATGCACCGTGGATGTTGCACCCTGTAGATATCGATTATTCGGACGGCCATAACTTCTGGCTCGTTTAGAGTTACGGGAGCCATAACCTGTCAAAACGAAGGCCTCGATGAGTTCTACGGCTTTGACGGCTTTCAGCCGTCAACGGATAGATTAATGCCCAAAAAGGACAACACGAATCTCAATCGGGTCTCGTAAGTTTTTTACCCTTCGTTTTTTCGACACGTTGATTTTTACGGTAAAACAGGATTACCGTGGCCCGTCTTCGACTTCCCATCGCTGGAGAGTGGTGCATCATGGTGCTATTCCGTTTCAAATCCATGCACGCATTTTCAAAAGTCGTATGGAACTGTTTCGCCATTTCGGACGGATGTTGCACCTTGCACCGTGGATGTTGCACCATGTAGATATTGATTATTCGGACGGCCATAACTTCTGGCTCATTTAGAGTTACGGGAGCCATAACCTGTCAAAACGAAGGCCTCGATGAGTTCTACGGCTTTGACAGCTTTCAGCCGTCAACGGATAGATTAATACCCAAAAAG
Organism: Allium cepa; assembly: GCA_030765085.1. Lineage (NCBI taxonomy): Eukaryota > Viridiplantae > Streptophyta > Magnoliopsida > Asparagales > Amaryllidaceae > Allium > Allium cepa. Next base: position 911,820,182 of record CM060938.1, read on the forward strand.
GACAACCCGAATCTCAATCGGGTCTCGTAAGTTTTTTACCCTTCGTTTTTTCGACACGTGGATTTTTACGGTAAAACAGGATTACCGTGGCCCGTCTTCGACTTCCCATCGCTGGAGAGTGGTGCACCATGGTACTGTTCCATTTCAAATCCATGCACGCATTTCCAAAAGTCGTACGGCACTGTTTCGCCATTTCGGACGGATGTTGCACCATGCACCGTGGATGTTGCACCCTGTAGATATTGATTATTCGGACGGCCATAACTTCTGGCTCGTTTAGAGTTACGGGAGCCATAACCTTTCAAAACGAAGGCCTCGATGAGTTCTATGGCTTTGACAGCTTTCAACCGTCAACGGATAGATTAATGCCCAAAAAGGACAACCCGAATCTCAATCGGGTCTCGTAAGTTTTTTACCCTTCGTTTTTTCGACACGTGGATTTTTACGGTAAAACAGGATTACCGTGGCCCGTCTTCGACTTCCCATCTCTAGAGAGTGGTGCACCATGGTACTATTGCGTTTCAAATCCATGCACGCATTTCCAAAAGTCGTATGGCACTGTTTCGCCATTTCGGACGGATGTTGCACCTTGCACCGTGGATGTTGCACCCTGTAGATATTGATTATTCGGACGGTCATAGCTTCTGGCTCGTTTAGAGTTACGGGAGCCATAACCTGTCAAAACGAAGGCCTCGATGAGTTCTAAGGCTTTGACAGCTTTCAGCCGTCAAAGGATAGATTAATGCCCAAAAAGTACAACCCGAATCTCAATCGGGTCTCGTAAGTTTTTTACCCTTCGTTTTTTCGACACGAGGATTTTTACGGTAAAACAGGATTACCGTGGCCCGTCTTCGACTTCCCATCGCTGGAGAGTGGTACACCATGGTACTGTTCCGTTTCAAATCCATCCACGCATTTCTAAAAGTCGTACGGCACTGTTTCGCCATTTCGGACGGATGTTGCACCATGAACCGTGGATGTTGCACCTTGTAGATATCGATTATTCGGACGGCCATAACTTCTGGCTCGTTTAGAGTTACGGAAGCCATAACCTGTCAAAACGAAGGCCTCGATGAGTTCTACGGCTTTGATGGCTTTCAGCCGTCAACGGATAGATTAATGCCCAAAAAGGACAACACGAATCTCAATCGGGTCTCGTAAGTTTTTTACCCTTCGTTTTTTCGACACGTGGATTTTTACGGTAAAACAGGATTACCGTGGCCCGTCTTCGACTTCCCATCGCTGGAGAGTGGTGCACCATGGTGCTCTTCCATTTCAAATCCATGCACGCATTTCCAAAAGTCGTATGGCACTGTTTCGCCATTTCGGACGGATGTTGCACCTTGCACCGTGGATGTTGCACCCTGTAGATATTGATTATTCGAACGGCCATAACTTCTGGCTCGTTTAGAGTTACGGGAACCATAACCTATCAAAATGAAGGCCTCAGTGAGTTCTACGGCTTTGACAGCTTTCAGCCATCAACGGATAGATTAATGCCCAAAAAGGACAACCCGAATCTCAATCGGGTCTCGTAAGTTTTTTGGCCTTCGTTTTTTCGACACGTGGGTTTTTACGGTAAAACAGGATTACCGTGGCCCGTCTTCGATTTCCCATCGCTGGAGAGTGGTGCACCATGGTACTGTTCCGTTTCAAATCCATGCATGCATTTCCAAAAGTCGTATGGCATTGTTTCGCCATTTCGGACGGATGTTGCACCTTGCACCGTGGATGTTGCACCCTGTAGATATTGATTATTCGGACGGCCATAACTTCTGGCTCGTTTAGGGTTACGGGAGCCATAACCTGTCAAAACGAATTCCTCGATGAGTTCTACGCTTTGACAGCTTTCAGCCGTCAACGGATAGATTAGTGCCCAAAAAGGACAACCCGAATCTCTATCGTGTCTCGTAAGTTTTTTACCCTTTGTTTTTTCGACACGTGGATTTTTACGGTAAAACAGGATTACCGTGGCCCCTCTTCGACTTCCCATCGCTGGAGAGCGGTGCACCATGGTACTGTTCCATTTCAAATCCATGCACGCATTTCTAAAAGTCATACGGCACTGTTTCGCCATTTCGGACGGATATTGCACCCTGCACCGTGGATGTTGCACCATGTGGATATCGATTATTCGGACGGCCATAACTTCTGGCTCGTTTAGAGTTACGGGAGCCATAACCTGTCAAAACGAAGGCCACGATGAGTTCTACGGATTTGACTGCTTTTAGCCGTCAACAGATAGATTAATGCCCAAAAAGGGCAACCCGAACCTCAATCGGGCCTCGTAAGTTTTTTACCCTTCGTTTTTTCGACACGTGGATTTTTACGGTAAAACAGGATTACCGTGGCCCGTCTTTGACTTCCCATCGCCGGAGAGTGGTTCACTATGGTACTGTTCCGTTTCAAATCCATGCACGCATTTCTAAAAGTCGTACGGCACTGTTTCGCCATTTCGGACGGATGTTGCACCTTGCACCGTGGATGTTGCACCCTGTAGATATCGATTATTCGGACGGCCATAACTTATGGCTCGTTTAGAGTTACGGGAGCCATAACCTATCAAAACGAAGGCCTCGATGAGTTCTATGGCTTTGACAGCTTTCAACCGTCAACGGATAGATTAATGCCCAAAAAGGACAACCCGAATCTCAATTGGGTCTCGTAAGTTTTTTACCCTTCGTTTTTTCGACACGTGGATTTTTACGGTAAAACAGGATTACCGTGGCCCGTCTTCGACTTCCCATCTCTGGAGAGTGGTGCACCATGGTACTGTTCTATTTCAAATCCATGCACGCATTTCTAAAAGTCGTACGGCACTGTTTCGCCATTTCGGACGGATGTTGCACCATGCACCGTGGATGTTGCACCCTGTAGATATCGATTATTCGGACGGCCATAACTTCTGGCTCGTTTAGAGTTATGGGAGCCATAACCTGTCAAAACGAAGGCCTCGATGAGTTCTACGGCTTTGACAGCTTTCAGCCGTCAAAGGATAGATTAATGCCCAAAAAGTACAACCCGAATCTCAATCGGGTCTCGTAAGTTTTTTACCCTTCGTTTTTTCGACACGAGGATTTTTACGGTAAAACAGGATTACCGTGGCCCGTCTTCGACTTCCCATCGCTGGAGAGTGGTGCACCATGGTACTGTTCCGTTTCAAATCCATTCACGCATTTCTAAAAGTCGTACGGCACTGTTTCGCCATTTCGGACGGATGTTGCACCATGAACCGTGGATGTTGCACCTTGTAGATATCGATTATTCGGACGGCCATATCTGGCTCGTTTAGAGTTACGGGAGCCATAACCTGTCAAAACGGAGGCCTCGATGAGTTCTACGGCTTTGACGGCTTTCAGCCGTCAACGGATAGATTAATGCCCAAAAAGGACAACACGAATCTCAATCGGGTCTCGTAAGTTTTTTACCCATCGTTTTTTCGACACGTGGATTTTTACGGTAAAACAGGATTACCGTGGCCCGTCTTCGACTTCCCATCGCTGGAGAGTGGTGCACCACGGTACTATTCCGTTTCAAATCCATGCACGCATTTCCAAAAGTCGTATGGCACTGTTTCGCCATTTCGGACGGATGTTGCACCTTGCACCGTGGATGTTGCACCCTGTAGATATTGATTATTCGGACGGCCATAACTTCTGGCTCGTTTAGAGTTACGAGAACCATAACCTGTCAAAACGAAGGCCTCGATGAGTTCTACGGCTTTGACGGCTTTCAGCCGTCAACGGATAGATTAATACCCAAAAAGGACAACCCGAATCTCAATCGGGTCTCGTAAGTTTTTTACCCTTCGTTTTTTCGACACGTGGATTTTTACGGTAAAACAGGATTACCGTGGCCCGTCTTCGACTTCCCATCGCTGGAGGGTGGTGCACCATGGTACTGTTCCATTTCAAATCCATGCACGCATTTCCAAAAGTCGTATGGCACTGTTTCACCATTTCGGACGGATGTTGCACCTTGCACCGTGGATGTTGCACCCTATAGATATCGATTATTTGGACGACCATAACTTCTGCCTCGTTTAGAGTTACGGGAGCCATAACCTCTCAAAACAAAGGCCTCGATGAGTTCTACGGCTTTGATAGCTTTCAGTCATCAACGGATAGATTAATGCCCAAAAAGGACAACCCGAATCTCAATCGAGTCTCGTAAGTTTTTTACCCTTCGTTTTTTCGACACGTGGGTTTTTACGGTAAAACAGGATTACCGTGGCCCGTCTTCGATTTCCCATCGCTGGAGAGTGGTGCACCATTGTACTGTTCCATTTCAAATCCATGCATGCATTTCCAAAAGTCGTATGGCATTGTTTCGCCATTTCGGACAGATGTTGCACATTGCACCGTGGATGTTGCACCCTGTAGATATTGATTATTCGGACGGCCATAACTTCTGGCTCGTTTAGAGTTACGGGAGCCATAACCTGTCAAAACGAATGCCTCGATGAGTTCTACGGGTTTGACAGCTTTCAGCCGTCAATGGATAGATTAGTGCCCAAAAAGGACAACCCGAATCTCAATCGTGTCTCGTAAGTTTTTTACCTTTTGTTTTTTCGACACGTGGATTTTTACGGTAAAACAGGATTACCTTGGCCCCTCTTCGACTTCCCATCGCTGGAGAGTGGTGCACTATGGTACTGTTTCGTTTCAAATCCATTCACGCATTTCTAAAAGTCGTACGGCACTTTTCCGCCATTTCGGACGGATGTTGCACCATGCACCGTGGATGTTGCACCCTGTAGATATCGATTATTCGGACGGCCATAACTTCTGGCTCGTTTAGAGTTACGGGAGCCATAACCTGTCAAAACGAAGGCCTCGATGAGTTCTACGGCTTTGACGGCTTTCAGCCGTCAACGGATAGATTAATGCCCAAAAAGGACAACACGAATCTCAATCGGGTCTCGTAAGTTTTTTACCCTTCGTTTTTTCGACACGTTGATTTTTACGGTAAAACAGGATTACCGTGGCCCGTCTTCGACTTCCCATCGCTGGAGAGTGGTGCACCATGGTGCTATTCCGTTTCAAATCCATGCACGCATTTTCAAAAGTCGTATGGAACTGTTTCGCCATTTCGGACGGATGTTGCACCTTGCACCGTGGATGTTGCACCCTGTAGATATTGATTATTCGGACGGCCATAACTTCTGGCTCATTTAGAGTTACGGGAGCCATAACCTGTCAAAACGAAGGCCTCGATGAGTTCTACGGCTTTGATAGCTTTCAGCCGTCAACGGATAGATTAATACCCAAAAAGGACAACCCGAATCTCAATCGGGTCTCGTAAGTTTTTTACCCTTCGTTTTTTCGACACGTGGATTTTTACGGTAAAACAGGATTACCGTGGCCCGTCTTCGACTTCCCATCGCTGGAGAGTGGTGCACCATGGTACTGTTCCGTTTCAAATCCATGCACGCATTTCCAAAAGTCGTACGGCACTGTTTCGCCATTTCGGACGGATGTTGCGCCATGCACCGTGGATGTTGCACCCTGTAGATATCGATTATTCGGACGGCCATAACTTCTGGCTCGTTTAGAGTTACAGGAGCCATAACCTTTCAAAACGAAGGCCTCGATGAGTTCTATGGCTTTGACAGCTTTCAACCATCAACGGATAGATTAATGCCCAAAATGGACAACCCGAATCTCAATCGGGTCTCGGAAGTTTTTTACCCTTCGTTTTTTCAACACGTGGATTTTTACGGTAAAACAGGATTACCGTGGCCCGTCTTCGACTTCCCATCTCTAGAGAGTGGTGCACCATGGTACATTTCCATTTCAAATCCATGCACGCATTTCTAAAAGTCATACGGCACTGTTTCGCCATTTCGGACGGATGTTGCACCATGCACCGTGGATGTTGCACCCTGTAGATATCGATTATTCGGACGGCCATAACTTCTGGCTCGTTTATAGTTACGGGAGCCATAACCTGTCAAAACGAAGGCCTCGATGAGTTCTACGGCTTTGACAGCTTTCAGCCGTCAATGGATAGATTAATGCCCAAAAAGGACAACCCGAATCTCAATCGGGTCTCGTAAGTTTTTTACCCTTCGTTTTTTCGACACGTGGATTTTTACGATAAAACAGGATTACCGTGGCCCGTCTTCGACTTCCCATCGCTGGAGAGTGGTGCACCATGGTACTGTTCCGTTTCAAATCCATTCACGCATTTCTAAAAGTCGTACGGCACTGTTTCGCCATTTCGGACAGATGTTGCACCATGCACCGTGGATGTTGCACCCTGTAGATATCGATTATTCGGACGGCCATAAATTCTGGCTCGTTTAGAGTTACGGGAGCCCAAACCTGTCAGAACGAAGGCCTCGATTAGTTCTACGGTTTTGACGGCTTTCAGCCGTCAACGGATAGATTAATGCCCAAAAAGGACAACACGAATCTCAATCGGGTCTCGTAAGTTTTTTACCCTTCGTTTTTTCGACACGTGGATTTTTACGGTAAAACAGGATTACCGTGGCCCGTCTTCGACTTCCCATCGCTGGAGAGTGGTGCACCATGGTGCTATTCCATTTCAAATCCATGCACGCATTTCCAAAAGTCGTATGGCGCTGTTTCGCCATTTCGGACGGATGTTGCACCTTGCACCGTGGATGTTGCACCCTGTAGATATTGATTATTCGGACGGCCATAACTTCTGGCTCATTTAGAGTTACGGGAGCCATAACCTGTCAAAACGAAGGCCTCGATGAGTTCTACGGCTTTGACAGCTTTCAGCCGTCAACGGATAGATTAATACCCAAAAAGGACAACCTCAATCTCAATCGGGTCTCGTAAGTTTTTTACCCTTCGTTTTTTCGACACGTGGATTTTTACGGTAAAACAGGATTACCGTGGCCCGTCTTCGACTTCCCATCGCTGGAGAGTGGTGCACCATGGTACTGTTCCGTTTCAAATCCATGCACGCATTTCCAAAAGTCGTATGGCGCTGTTTCGCCATTTCGGACGGATGTTGCACCTTGCACCGTGGATGTTGCACCCTGTAGATATCGATTATTTGGACGACCATAACTTCTGGCTCGTTTAGAGTTACGGGAGCCATAACCTTTCAAAACGAAGGCCTCGATGAGTTCTATGGCTTTGACAGCTTTCAGCCGTCAACGGATAGATTAATGCCCAAAATGGACAACCCGAATCTCAATCGGGTCTCGTAAGTTTTTTACCCTTCGTTTTTTCCACACGTGGATTTTTACGGTAAAACAGGATTACCGTGGCCCGTCTTCGACTTCCCATCTCTGGAGAGTGGTGCACCATGGTACTTTTCCATTTCAAATCCATGCACGCATTTCTAAAAGTCGTACGGCACTGTTTCGCCATTTCGGACGGATGTTGCACCATGCACCGTGGATGTTGCACCCTGTAGATATCGATTATTCGGACGGCCATAACTTCTGGCTCGTTTAGAGTTATGGGAGCCATAACCAGTCAAAACGAAGGCCTCGATGAGTTCTATGGCTTTGACAGCTTTCAGCCGTCAATGGATAGATTAATGCCCAAAAAGGACAACCCGAATCTCAATCGGGTCTCGTAAGTTTTTTACCCTTCGTTTTTTCGGCACGTGGGTTTTTACGGTAAAACAGGATTACCGTGGCCCGTCTTCGTTTTCCCATCGCTGGAGAGTGGTGCACCATGGTTCTGTTCCGTTTCAAATCCATGCATGCATTTCCAAAAGTCGTATGGCATTGTTTCGCCATTTCGGACGGATGTTGCACCTTGCACCGTGGATGTTGCACCCTGTAGATATCGATTATTCGGGCGGCCATAACTTCTGGCTCGTTTAGAGTTACGGGAGCCATAACCTGTCAAAACGAATGCCTCGATGAGTTCTACGGCTTTGACAGCTTTCAGCCGTCAACGGATAGATTAGTGCCCAAAAAGGACAACTCGAATCTCAATCGCGTCTCGTAAGTTTTTTACCCTTTGTTTTTTCGACATTTGGATTTTTACGGTAAAACAAGATTACCGTGGCCCCTCTTCGACTTCCCATCACTGGAGAGTGGTGCACCATGGTACTGTTCCGTTTCAAATCCATGCACGCATTTCTAAAAGTCGTACGGCACTGTTTCGCCATTTCGGACGGATGTTGCACCCTGCACCGTGGATGTTGCACCCTGTGGATATCGATTATTCGGACGGCCATAACTTCTGGCTCGTTTAGAGTTACGGGAGCCATAACCTGTCAAAACAAAGGCCTCGATGAGTTCTACGGATTTGACAGCTTTTAGCCGTCAACGGATAGATTAATGCCCAAAAAGGACAACCCGAATCTCAATCGGGCCTCGTAAGTTTTTTACCCTTCGTTTTTTCGACACGTGGATTTTTACGGTAAAACAGGATTACCGTGGCCCGTCTTCGACTTCCCATCGCTGGAGAGTGGTTCACTATGGTACTGTTCCGTTTCAAATCCATGCACGCATTTCTAAAAGTCGTACGGCACTGTTTCACCATTTCGGACGGATGTTGCACCTTGCACCGTGGATGTTGCACCCTGTAGATATCGATTATTCGGACGGCCATAACTTCTGGCTCGTTTAGAGTTACGGGAGCCATAACCTGTCAAAACGAAGGCCTCGATGAGTTCTATGGCTTTGACAGCTTTCAGCTGTCAATGGATAGATTAATGCCCAAAAAGGACAACCCGAATCTCAATCGGGTCTCGTAAGTTTTTTACCCTTCGTTTTTTCGGCACGTGGGTTTTTACGGTAAAACAGGATTACCGTGGCCCGTCTTCGTTTTCCCATCGCTGGAGTGTGGTGCACCATGGTACTGTTCCGTTTCAAATCCATGCATGCATTTCCAAAAGTCGTATGGCATTGTTTCGCCATTTCGGACGGATGTTGCACCTTGCACCGTGGATGTTGCACCCTGTAGATATCGATTATTCGGGCGGCCATAACTTCTGGCTCGTTTAGAGTTACGGGAGCCATAACCTGTCAAAACGAATGCCTCGATGAGTTCTACGGCTTTGACAGCTTTCAGCCGTCAACGGATAGATTAGTGCCCAAAAAGGACAACCCGAATCTCAATCGTGTCTCGTAAGTTTTTTACCCTTTGTTTTTTCGACACGTGGATTTTTACGGTAAAACAAGATTACCGTGGCCCCTCTTCGACTTCCCATCACTGGAGAGTGGTGCACCATGGTACTGTTCCGTTTCAAATCCATGCACGCATTTCTAAAAGTCGTACGGCACTGTTTCGCCATTTCGGACGGATGTTGCACCCTGCACCGTGGATGTTGCACCCTGTGGATATCGATTATTCGGACGGCCATAACTTCTGGCTCGTTTAGAGTTACGGGAGCCATAACCTGTCAAAACAAAGGCCTCGATGAGTTCTACGGATTTGACAGCTTTTAGCCGTCAACGGATAGATTAATGCCCAAAAAGGACAACCCGAATCTCAATCGGGCCTCGTAAGTTTTTTACCCTTCGTTTTTTCGACACGTGGATTTTTACGGTAAAACAGGATTACCGTGGCCCGTCTTCGACTTCCCATCGCTGGAGAGTGGTTCACTATGGTACTGTTCCGTTTCAAATCCATGCACGCATTTCTAAAAGTCGTACGGCACTGTTTCGCCATTTCGGACGGATGTTGCACCTTGCACCGTGGATGTTGCACCCTGTAGATATCGATTATTCGGACGGCCATAACTTCTGGCTCGTTTAGAGTTACGGGAGCCATAACCTGTCAAAACGAAGGCCTCGATGAGTTCTACGGATTTGACAGCTTTTAGCCGTCAACGGATAGATTAATGCCCAAAAAGGACAACCCGAATCTCAATCGGGCCTCGTAAGTTTTTTACCCTTCGTTTTTTCGACACGTGGATTTTTACGGTAAAACAGGATTACCGTGGCCCGTCTTCGACTTCCCATCTCTGGAGAGTGGTGCACCATGGTACTGTTCCGTTTCAAATCCATGCATGCATTTCTAAAAGTTGTACGGCACTGTTTCGCCGTTTCGGACGGATGTTGCACCATGCACCGTGGATGTTGCACCCTGTAGATATCGATTATTCGGACGGCCATAACTTCTGGCTCGTTTAGAGTTACGGGGGCCATAACCTGTCAAAATGAAGGCCTCGATGAGTTCTACGGCTTTGACAGCTTTCAGCCGTCAATGGATAGATTAATGCCCAAAAAGGACCACCCGAATCTCAATCGGGTCTCGTAAGTTTTTTACCCTTCGTTTTTTCGACACGTTGATTTTTACGGTAAAACAGGATTACCGTGGCCCGTCTTCGACTTCCCATCGCTGGAGAGTGGTGCACCATGGTACTGTTTCGTTTCAAATCCATGCACGCATTTCTAAAAGTCGTACGGCACTGTTTCGCCATTTCGGACGGATGTTGCACCATGCACCGTGGATGTTGCACCCTGTAGATATCGATTATTCGGACGGCCATAACTTCTGGCTCGTTTAGAGCTACGGGAGCCATAACCTGTCAAAACGAAGGCCTCGATGAGTTCTACGGCTTTGATGGCTTTAAGCCGTCAACGGATAGATTAATTCCCAAAAAGGACAACACGAATCTCAATCGGGTCTCGTAAATTTTTTACCCTTCGTTTTTTCGACACGTGGATTTTTACGGTAAAACAGGATTACCGTGGCCCGTCTTCGACTTCCCATCGCTGGAGAGTGGTGCACCATGGTACTATTCCGTTTCAAATCCATGCACGCATTTCCAAAAGTCGTATGGCACTGTTTCGCCATTTCGGACGGATGTTGCACCTTGCACCGTGGATGTTGCACCCTGTAGGTATTGATTATTCGGACGGCCATAACTTCTGGCTCGTTTAGAGTTACGGGAGCCATAACCTGTCAAAACGAAGGCCTCGATGAGTTCTACGGCTTTGACAGCTTCCAGCCGTCAACGGGTAGATTAATACCCAAAAAGGACAACCCGAATATCAATCGGGTCTCGTAAGTTTTTTACCCTTCGTTTTTTCGACACGTGGATTTTTACGGTAAAACAGGATTACCGTGGCCCGTCTTCGACTTCCCATCGCTGGAGAGTGGTGCACCATGGTACTGTTCCATTTCAAATCCATGCATGCATTTCCAAAAGTCGTATGGAACAGTTTCGCCATTTCGGACGGATGTTGCACCTTGCACCGTGGATGTTGCACCCTATAGATATCGATTATTTGGACGACCATAACTTCTGGCTCGTTTAGAGTTACGGGAGGCATAACCTCTCAAAACGAAGGCCTCGATGAGTTCTACAACTTTGACAGCTTTCAGCCGTCAACAGATAGATTAATGCCCAAAAAGGACAACCCGAATCTCAATCGGGTCTCGTAAGTTTTTTACCCTTCGTTTTTTCGACACGTGGGTTTTTACGGTATAACAGAATTACCGTGGCCCGTCTTCAATTTCCCATCGCTGGAGAGTGGTGCACCATGGTACTGTTCCGTTTCAAATCAATGCATGCATTTCCAAAAGTCGTATGGCATTGTTTCGCCATTTCGGACGGATGTTGCACCTTGCACCGTGGATGTTGCACCCTGTAGATATTGATTATTCGGACGGCCTTAACTTCTGGCTCGTTTAGAGTTACGGGAGCCATAACCTATCAAAACGAAGGCCTCGATGAGTTCTACGGCTTTGACAGCTTTCAGCCGTCAACGGATAGATTAATGCCCAAAAAGGACAGCCTGAATCTCAATCGTGTCTCGTAAGTTTTTTACCCTTTGTTTTTTCGACACGTGGATTTTTACGGTAAAACAGGATTACCGTGGCCCCTCTTCGACTTCCCATCACTGGAGAGTGGTGCACCATAGTACTGTTCCGTTTCAAATCCATGCACGCATTTCTAAAAGTCGTACGGCACTGTTTCGCCATTGCGGACGGATGTTGCACCCTGCACCGTGGATGTTGCACCCTGTGGATATCGATTATTCGGACGGCCATAACTTCTGGCTCGTTTAGAGTTACGGGAGCCATAACCAGTCAAAACGAAGGCCTCGATGAGTTCTACGGATTTGACAGCTTTTAGCCGTCAATGGATAGATTAATGCCCAAAAAGGACAACCCGAATCTCAATCGGGCCTCGTAAGTTTTTTACCCTTCGTTTTTTCGACACGTGGATTTTTACGGTAAAACAGGATTACCGTGGCCCGTCTTCGACTTCCCATCTCTGGAGAGTGGTGCACCATGGTACTGTTCCGTTTCAAATCCATGCACGCATTTCTAAAAGTCGTACGGCACTGTTTCGCCATTACGGACGGATGTTGCACCATGCACCGTGGATGTTGCACCCTGTAGATATCGATTATTCAGACGGCCATAACTTCTGGCTCGCTTAGAGTTACGGGAGCCATAACCTATCAAAATGAAGGCCTCGATGAGTTCTATTGCTTTGACGGCTTTCAGCCGTCAACGGATAGATTAATGCCCAAAAAGGACAACCCGAATCTCAATCGGGTCTCGTAAGTTTTTTACCCTTTGTTTTTTCGACAGGTGGATTTTTACGGTAAAACAGGATTACCGTGGCCCGTCTTCGACTTCCCATCGCTGGAGAGTGGTGCACCATGGTACTATTCCGTTTCAAATCCATGCACGCATTTCCAAAAGTCGTATGGCACTGTTTCGCCATTTCGGACGGATGTTGCACCTTGCACCGTGGATGTTGCACCGTGTAGATATTGATTATTCGGACGGCCATAACTTCTGGCTCGTTTAGAGTTACGGGAGCCATAACCTGTCAAAACGAAGGCCTCGATGAGTTCTACGGCTTTGACAGCTTTCAGCCGTCAACGGATAGATTAGTGCCCAAAAAGGACAACCCGAATCTCAATCGTGTCTCGTAAGTTTTTTACCCTTTGTTTTTTCGACACGTGGATTTTTACGGTAAAACAAGATTACCGTGGCCCCTCTTCGACTTCCCATCATTGGAGAGTGGTGCACCATGGTACTGTTCCGTTTCAAATCCATGCACGCATTTCTAAAAGTCGAACGGCACTGTTTCGCCATTTCGGACGGATGTTGCACCCTGCACCGTGGATGTTGCACACTGTGGATATCGATTATTCGGACGGCCATAACTTCTGGCTCGTTTAGAGTTACGGGAGCCATAACCTGTCAAAACAAAGGCCTCGATGAGTTCTACGGATTTGACAGCTTTTAGCCGTCAACGGATAGATTAATGCCCAAAAAGGACAACCCGAATCTCAATCGGGCCTCGTAAGTTTTTTACCCTTCGTTTTTTCGACACGTGGATTTTTACGGTAAAACAGGATTACCGTGGCCCGTCTTCGACTTCCCATCTCTGGAGAGTGGTGCACCATGGTACTGTTCCGTTTCAAATCCATGCACGCATTTCTAAAAGTCGTACGGCACTGTTTCGCCGTTTCGGACGGATGTTGCACCATGCACCGTGGATGTTGCACCCTGTAGATATCGATTATTCGGACGGCCATAACTTCTGGCTCGTTTAGTGTTACGGGGGCCATAACCTGTCAAAAGGAAGGCCTCGATGAGTTCTACGGCTTTGACAGCTTTCAGCCGTCAATGGATAGATTAATGCCCAAAAAAGACAACCCGAATCTCAATCGGGTCTCGTAAGTTTTTTACCCTTCGTTTTTTCGACACGTGGATTTTTACGGTAAAACAGGATTACCGTGGCCCGTCTTCGACTTCCCATCGCTGGAGAGTGGTGCACCATGGTACTGTTCCGTTTCAAATCCATGCACGCATTTCTAAAAGTCGTACGGCACTGTTTCGCCATTTCGGACGGATGTTGCACCATGCACCGTGGATGTTGCACCCTGTAGATATCGATTATTCGGACGGCCATAACTTCTGGCTCGTTTAGAGCTACGGGAGCCATAACCTGTCAAAACGAAGGCCTCGATGAGTTCTACGACTTTGATGGCTTTAAGCCGTCAACGGATAGATTAATTCCCAAAAAGGACAACACGAATCTCAATCGGGTCTCGTAAGTTTTTTACCCTTCGTTTTTTCGACACGTGGATTTTTACGGTAAAACAGGATTACCGTGGCCCGTCTTCGACTTCCCATCGCTGGAGAGTGGTGCACCATGGTACTATTCCGTTTCAAATCCATGCACGCATTTCCAAAAGTCGTATGGCACTGTTTCGCCATTTCGAACGGATGTTGCACCTTGCACCGTGGATGTTGCACCCTGTAGGTGTTGATTATTCGGATGGCCATAACTTCTGGCTCGTTTAGAGTTACGGGAGCCATAACCTGTCAAAACGAAGGCCTCGATGAGTTCTACGGCTTTGACAGCTTTCAGCCGTCAACGGATAGATTAATACCCAAAAAGGACAACCCGAATATCAATCGGGTCTCGTAAGTTTTTTACCCTTCGTTTTTTCGACACGTGGATTTTTACGGTAAAACAGGATTACCGTGGCCCGTCTTCGACTTCCCATCGCTGGAGAGTGGTGCACCATGGTACTGTTCCATTTCAAATCCATGCACGCATTTCCAAAAGTCGTATGGCACTGTTTCGCCATTTCGGACGGATGTTGCACCTTGCACCGTGGATGTTGCACCCTATAGATATCGATTATTTGGACGACCATAACTTCTGGCTCGTTTAGAGTTACGGGAGGCATAACCTCTCAAAACGAAGGCCTCGTTGAGTTCTACAACTTTGACAGCTTTCAGCCGTCAACGGATAGATTAATGCCCAAAAAGGACAACCCGAATCTCAATCGGGTCTCGTAAGTTTTTTACCCTTCGTTTTTTCGACACGTGGGTTTTTACGGTATAACAGGATTACCGTGGCCCGTCTTCGATTTCCCATCGCTGGAGAGTGGTGCACCATGGTACTGTTCCGTTTTAAATCAATGCATGCATTTCCAAAAGTCGTATGGCATTGTTTCGCCATTTCGGACGGATGTTGCACCTTGCACCGTGGATGTTGCACCCTGTGGATATTGATTATTCGGACGGCCTTAACTTCTGGCTCGTTTAGAGTTACGGGAGCCATAACCTGTCAAAACGAAGACCTCGATGAGTTCTACGGCTTTGACAGCTTTCAGCCGTCAACGGATAGATTAATGCCCAAAAAGGACAGCCCGAATCTCAATCGTGTCTCGCAAGTTTTTTACCCTTTGTTTTTTCGACACGTGGATTTTTACGGTAAAACAGGATTACCGTGGCCCGTCTTCGACTTCCCATCGCTGGAGAGTGGTGCACCATGGTGCTATTCCGTTTCAAATCCATGCACGCATTTCTAAATGTCGTACGGCACTGTTTCGCCATTTCGGACGGATGTTGCACCTTGCACCGTGGATGTTGCACCCTGTAGATATCGATTATTCGGACGGCCATAACTTCTGACTCGTTTAGAGTTACGGGAGCCATAACCTATCAAAACGAAGGCCTCGATGAGTTCTATGGCTTTGATAGCTTTTAGCCATCAAAGGATAGTTTAATGCCCAAAAAGGACAACCCGAATCTCAATCGGGTCTCGTAAGTTTTTTACCCTTCGTTTTTTCGACACGTGGATTTTTACGGTAAAACGAGATTACCGTGGCCCGTCTTCGACTTCCCATCGCTGGAGAGTATTGCACCATGGTACTGTTCCGTTTCAAATCCATGCACGCATTTCTAAAAGTCGTACGACACTGTTTCACCATTTCGGACGGATGTTGCACCTTGCACCGTGGATGTTGCACCCTGTAGATATCGATTATTCAAACGACCATAACTTCTGGCTCGTTTAGAGTTACGGGAGCTATAACCTGTCAAAACAAAGGCCTCGATGAGTTCTACGACTTTGATAGCTTTCAGCTGTCAACGGATAGATTAATGCCCAAAAAGGACAACCCGAATCTCAATCGGGTCTCGTAAGTTTTTTACCCTTCGTTTTATCGACACGTGGATTTTTACGGTAAAACAGGATTACCCTGGCCTGTCTTCGACTTCCCATCGCTGGAGAGTGGTGCACCATGGTACTGTTCAGTTTCAAATCCATGCACGCATTTCTAAAAGTCGTACGACACTGTTTCGCCATTTCGGACGGATGTTGCACCTTGCACCGTGGATGTTGCACCCTGTAGTTATCGATTATTCGGACGGCCATAACTTCTGGCTCGTTTAGAGTTGTGGGGCCCATAACCTGTCAAAACGAAGGCCTCGATGAGTTCTACGGCTTTGACGGCTTTCAGCCGTCAATGGATAGATTAATGCCCAAAAAGGACAACCCGAATCTCAATCCGGTCTCATAAGTTTTTTACCGTTCGTTTTTCCGACACGTGGATTTTTCCGGTAAAACGGGATTACCGTGGCCCGTCTTCGACTTACCATCGCTGGAGAGTGGTGCACCATGGTACTTTTCCATTTCAAATCCATGCACGCATTTCTAAAAGTCGTACGACACTGTTTCGCCATTTCGGACGGATGTTGCACCTTGCACCGTGGATGTTGCACCCTGTAGATATCGATTATTTGGACGGCCATAACTTCTGGCTAGTTTAGAGTTACGGGAGCCATAACCTGTCAAAACTAAGCCCTCGATGAGTTTCACGGCTTTGACAGCTTTCAGCCGTCAACGGATAGATTAATGCCCAAAAAGGACAACCCGAATCTCAATCGGGTCTCGTAAGTTTTTTACCCTTCGTTTTTTCGACACATGGATTTTTACGGTAAAACGGGATTACTATGGCCCGTCTTCGATTTCCATCGCTGGAGAGTGGTGCACCATGGTACTGTTTTCTTTCAAATCCATGCACGCATTTCTAAAAGTCATACAGCACTGTTTCGCCATTTCGGACGAATGTTGCACCCTGTAGATATCGATTATTCGGACGGCCATAACTTCTGGCTCGTTTAGAGTTACGGGAGCCATAACCTGTCAAAACGAAGGCCTCGATGAGTTCTACGACTTTGATAGCTTTCAGCCGTCAACGGATAGATTAATGCCCAGAAAGGACAACCTGAATCTCAATCGGGTCTCGTAAGTTTTTTGCCCTTCGTTTTTTCGACACGTGGTTTTTTTTGGTAAAACGGGGTTACCGTGGGCCATCTTCGACTTTCCATCGCTGGAGAGTGGTGCACCATGGTAGTGTTCCATTTCAAATCCATGCAGGCATTTCTAAAAGTCGTACGGCACTGTTTCGCCATTTCGGACGGATGTTGCACCTTGCACCGCGGATGTTGCACCCTGTAGATATCGATTATTCAAACGGCCATAACTTCTGGCTCGTATAGAGTTACGGGGGCCATAACCTGTCAAAACGAAGGCTCGATGAGTTCTACGGCTTTGACAGCTTTCAGCCGTCAACGGATAGATTAATGCCCAAAAATGACAACCCAAATCTCAATCAGGTCTCGTAAGTTTTTAACCCTTCGATTTTTCGACACGTGGATCTTTACGGTAAAACGGGATTATGGTGGCTGGTCTTCGATTTACCATCGCAGGACAGTGGTGCACCATGGTACTGTTCCGTTTCAAATCCATGCACGCATTTCTAAAAGTCGTACGACACTGTTTCGCCATTTCGGACGGATGTTGCACCTTGCACCGTAGATGTTGCACCCAGTAGATATCGATTATTCGGACGGCCATAACCTCTGGCTCGTTTAGAGTTACGGGAGACATAACCTGTCAAAATGAAGGCCTCGATGAGTTCAACGGCTTTGACAGCTTTCAGCCATCAACGGATAGATTAGTGCCCAAAAAGGACAACCCGAATCTCAATTAGTCCATCGACGGATAGATTAGTCCATCGACACGTGGATTTTTACGGTAAAACGGGATTACCGTGGTCCGTCTTCGACTTCCCATCGCTGGAGAGTGGTGCCCCATGGTGGTGTTCCTTTTCAAATCCATGCACGCATTTCTAAAAGTCGTACGTCACTCTTACGCCATTTCGGACCGATGTTGCACCTTGCACCGTGGATGTTGCACCATGTAGATATCGATTATTCAAACGGCCATAACTTCTGGCTCGTTTTGAGTTACGGGAGCCATAACCTGTCAAAACGAAGGCCTCGATGAGTTCTGCGGCTTCGACAGCTTTCAGCCGTCAACGGATAGATTAATGCCCAAAAAGGACAACCCGAATCTCAATCGGGTCTCGTATGTTTTTAACCCTTCGTTTCTTCGACACGTGGATTTTTACGGTAAAACGGGATTACGGGGGCTGGTCTTCGATTTACCATCGCTAGAGAGTAGTGCACCATGGTACTGTTCCCTTTCAAATCCATGCACGCATTTCTAAAAGTCGTACGACACTGTTTCGCCATTTCGGACGGATGTTGCACCTTGCACCGTGGATGTTGCACCCTATAGATATCGATTATTCGGACGGCCATAACTTTTGGCTCGTTTAGTGTTACGGGAGCCATAACCTGTCAAAATGAAGGACACAGTGAGTTATACGGCTTTGACAGCTTTTAGCCGTCAACGGATACTTTAATGCCCAAAAAGGACAGCCCGAATCTCAATCGGGTCTTATAAGTTTTTAACCCTTCGTTTTTTCGACACGTGGATTTTTACAGTAAAACGGGATTACGGTGGCTGGTCTTCGATTTACTATCGCTGGAGAGTGGTGCACCATGGTACTATTCCGTTTCAAATCCATGCACGCATTTCTAAAAGTCGTACGACACTTTTTCGCCATTTCGGGCGGATGTTGCACCTTGCGCCGTGGATGTTGCACCCTGTAGATATCGATTATTCGGACGGCCATAACTTCTGGCTCGTTTAGAGTTATGGAAGCCATAACCTGTCAAAACGAAGGCCTCGATGCGTTCTACGGCTTTGACAGCTTTCAGTCGTCAACGGATAGATTAATACCCAAAAAGGACAACCCGAATCTCAATCGGGTCTCGTAAGTTTTTTACCCTTCGTTTTTTCGACACGAGGATTTTTACGGTAAGACAGGATAACGGTGGCTGGTCTTCGATTTACCATCGCTGGAGAGTGGTGCACCATGGTACTGTTCCGTTTCAAATCCATGCACGCATTTCTAAAAGTCGTACGGCACTGTTTCGCCATTTCGGACGGATGTTGCACCTTGCCCCGTGGATGTTGCACCCTGTTGATATCGATTATTCGGACGGCCATAACTACTGGCTCGTTTAGAGTTACGGGAGCCATAACATGTCAAAACGAAGGCCGCGATGAGTTCTATGGCTTTGATAGCTTTCAGCCATCAACGCATAGATTAATGCCCAAAAAGGACAACCCGAATCTCAATCGGGTCTCGTAAGTTTTTTACCCTTCGTTTTTTCGACACGTGGATTTTTACGGTAAAACAGGATTACCGTGGCTGGCCTTCGATTTACCATCGCTGGAGAGTGGTGCACCATGGTACTGTTCCGTTTCAAATCCATGCACGCATTTCTAAAAGTCGTACGGCACTGTTTCGCCATTTCGGACGGATGTTGTACCTTGCACCGTGGATGTTGCACCCTGTAGTTATCGATTATTCGGACGGCCATAACGTCTGGCTCGTTTAGAGTTGTGGGGCCCATAACCTGTCAAAACGAAGGCCTCGATGAGTTCTATGGCTTTGACGGCTTTCAGCGGTCAATGGATAGATTAATGCCCAAAAAGGACAACCCGAATCTCAATCGGGTCTCGTAAGTTTTTTACCGTTCGTTTTTCCGACACGTGGATTTTTCCGGTAAAACGGGATTACCGTGGCCCGTCTTCGACTTCCCATCGCTGGAGAGTGGTGCACCATGGTACTGTTCCGTTTCAAATCCATGCACGCATTTCTAAAAGTCGTACGACACTGTTTCGCCATTTCGGACGGATGTTGCACCTTGCACCGTGGATGTTGCACCCTGTAGATATCGATTATTCGGACGGCCATAACTTCTGGCTAGTTTAGAGTTACGAGAGCCATAACCTGTCAAAACGAAGGCCTCGATGAGTTTTACGGCTTGACAGCTTTCATCCGTCAACGGATAGATTAATGCCCAAAAAGGACAACCTGAATCTCAATCAGGTCTCGTAAGTTTTTTACCCTTCGTTTTTTAGACACGTGGATTTTTACGGTAAAACGGGATTATGTGGCCCGTCTTCGACTTCCCGTCGCTGGAGAGTGGTGCGCCATGGTAGTGTTCGTTTCAAATCCATGCACGCATTTCTAAAAGTCGTACGACACTGTTTAGCCATTTCGGACGGATGTTGCACCTTGCACCGTGGATGTTGCACCCTGTAGATATCGGTTATTCGGACAGCCATAACTTCTGGCTCGTTTAGAGTTACGGGAGCCATAACCTGTCAAAACGAAGGCCTCGATGCGTTCTACGGCTTTGACTGCTTTCAGCCATCAACGGATAGATTAATGAACAAAAAGGACAACCCGAATCTCAATCGGGTCTCGTAAGTTTTTAACCCTTCGTTTTTTCGACACGTGGATTTTTACGATAAAATGGGATTACGGTGGCTGGTCTTCGATTTACCATCGCTGGAGAGTGGTGCACATGGTACTGTTCCGTTTCAAATCTATGCACGCATTTGTAAAAGTCGTACGGCACTGATTCGCCATTTCGGACGGATGTTGCACCTTGCACCGTGGATGTTTCACCCTGTAGATATCGATTATTCGGACGGCCATAACTTCTGGCTCGTTTAGAGTTACTGGAGCCATAACCTGTCAAAACGAAGGCCTCGATGAATTCTACGGCTTTGACAGCTTTCAGCCGTCAACGGATAGATTAATGCCCAAAAGGACAACCTGAATCTCAATCGGGTCTCGTAAGTTTTTTACCCTTCGTTTTTTCGAAACGTGGATTTTTACGGTAAAACGGGATTACCGTGGCCCGTCTTTAACTTTCCATCGCTAGAGAGTGGTGCACCATGGTAGTGTTCCGTTTCAAATCCATGCACGCATTTCTAAAAGTCGTACGGCACTGTTTCGCCATTTCGGACGGATGTTGCACCTTGCACCGTGGATGTTGCACCCTGTAGATATCGATTATTCGGACGACCATAACTTCTTGCTCGTATAGAGTTACGGGAGCCATAACCTGTCAAAACGAAGGCCTCGATGAGTTCTACGGGTTTGATAGCTTTCAGCCATCAGCGGATAGATTAATGCCCAAAAAGGACAACCCGAATCTCAATCGGGTCTCGTAAGTTTTTTACCCTTCGTTTTTTCGACACGTGCATTTTTACGGTAAAACAAAATTACCGTGGCTGGCCTTCGATTTACCATCGCTGGAGAGTGGTGCACCATGGTACTGTTCCGTTTCAAATCCATGCATGCATTTCTAAAAGTCGTACGACACTGTTTCGCTATTTCTGACGGATGTTGCACCTTGCACCGTGGATGTTGCACCCTGTAGATATCGATTATTCGGACGGCCATAACTTCTGGCTCGTTTAGAGTTACGGGAGCCATAACCTGTCAAAACGAAGGCCTCGATGAGTTGTACGGCTTTGACAGCTTTCAGCCGTCAACGGATAGATTAATGCCCAAAAAGGACAACCCGAATCTCAATCGGGTCTCGTAAGTTTTTACCCTTCGTTTTTTCGACACGAGGATTTTTACGGTGAAACAGGATTACGCTGGCTGGTCTTCGATTTACCATCACTGGAGAGTGGTGCACCATGGTAATGTTCCGTTTCAAATCCATGCACGCATTTCTAAAATTCGTACGGCACTGTTTCGCCATTTCGTACAGATGTTGCACCTTGCACCGTGGATGTTGCACCCTGTAGATATAGATTATTCGGACGGCCATAACTTCTGGCTCGTTTAGAGTTACGGGAGCCATAACATGTCAAAACGAAGCCCTCGATGAGTTCTACGGCTTTGACAGCTTTCAGCCGTCAACGGATAGATTAATGCCCAAAAAGGCCAACCCGAATCTCAATCGGGTCTCGTAAGTTTTTTACCCGTCGTTTTTTCGACACGTGGATTTTTACGGTAAAACAGGATTACCGTGGCTGGGCTTCGATTTACCATCGCTGGAGAGTGGTGCACCATGGTACTGTTCCATTTCAAATCCATGCACGCATTTCTAAAAGTCGTACGGCACTGTTTCGCCATTTTGGACGGATGTTGCACCTTGCACCGTGGATGTTGCACCCCGTAGATATCGACTATTCGGATGGCCATAACTTCTGGCTCGTTTAGAGTTACGGGAGCCATAACCTGTCAAAACGAAGGCCTCGATGAGTTCAACGGCTTTGACAGCCTTCACCCGTCAACGGATAGAATAATTCCTAAAAAGGACAACCCAAATCTTAGTCGGGTCTCGTAAGTTTTTTACCCTTCGTTTTTTCGACACGTGGATTTTTATGGTAAAACAGGATTACGGTGGCTGGTCTTCGATTTACCATCGCTGGAGAGTGGTGCACCATGGTACTGTTCCGTTTCAAATCCATGCACGCATTTCTAAAAGTCATACGGCACTGTTTCTCCATTTCGGACGGATGTTGCACCTTGCACCGTGGATGTTGCACCCTGTAGATATCGATTATTCGGACGGCCATAACTTCTGGTTCGTTTAGAGTTACGGGAGCCATAACCTGTCAAAACGAAGGCCTCGATGAGTTCTACGGCTTTGACAGCTTTCAGCTATCAAGGGATAGATTAATGCCCAAAAAGGACAACCCGAATCTCAATCGGGTCTCGTAAGTTTTTAACCCTTCGTTTTTTCGACACGTGGATTTTTACGGTAAAACGGGATTACGGTGGCTGGTCTTCGATTTACGATCGCTGGAGAGTGGTGCAACATGGTACTGTTCCGTTTCAAATCCATGCACGCATTTCTAAAAGTCGTACGACACTGTTCCGCCATTTCTGACGGATGTTGCACCTTGCACCGTGGATGTTGCACCCTGTAGATATCGATTATTCGGACGGCCATAACTTCTGGCTCGTTTAGAGTTACGGAAGCCATAACCTGTCAAAACGAAGGCCTCGATGAGTTCTACGGCTTTGACCGCTTTCAGCCGTCAACGGATTGATTAATGCCCAAAAAGGACAACCCGAATCTCAATCGGGTCTCGTAAGTTTTTTACCCTTCGTTTTTTCGACACGTGGATTTTTACGGTAAAACAGGATTACCGTGCCTGGCCTTCGATTTACCATCTCTAGAGAGTGGTGCACCATGGTACTGTTCCGTTTCCAATCCGTGCACGCATTTCTAAAAGTCGTACGGCACTGTTTCACCATTTCGGACGGATGTTGCACCTTGCACCGTGGATGTTGCACCCTGTAGATATCGATTATTCGGACGGCCATAACTTCTGGCTCATTTAGAGTTACGGGAGCCATAACCTGTCAAAACGAAGGTCTTGATGAATTCTACGGTTTTGACAGCTTTCTGCCGTCAACGGATAGATTAATGCCCAAAAAGGACAACCGGAATCTCGATCGGGTCACATAAGTTTTTAACCCTTCGTTTTTTCGACACGTGGATTTTTACGGTAAAACGGGATTACGGTGGCTGGTCTTCGATTTACCATCACTGGAGAGTAGTGCACCATGGTACTGTTCTGTTTCTAATCCATGCACGCATTTCTAAAAGTCGTACGGCATAGTTTCGCCATTTCGGACGGATGTTGCACCTTGCACCGTGGATGTTGCACCTTGTAGATATCGATTATTCGGACGGCCATAACTTCTGGCTCGTTTAGAGTTACGAGAGCCATAACCTCTCGATGAGTTCTACGGCTTTGACTGCTTTCAGCCGTCAACGAATAGATTAATGCCCAAAAAGGACAACCCGAATCTCAATCGGGTCTCGTAAGTTTTTTACCCTTCGTTTTTTCGACACGTGGATTTTTACGGTAAAACAGGATTACCGAGGCTGGCCTTCGATTTACCATCGCTGGAGAGTGGTGCACCATGATACTGTTCCGTTTCAAATCCAAGCACGCATTTCTAAAATTCGTACGGCACTGTTTCGCCATTTCGGACAGATGTTGCACCTTGCACCGTGGATGTTGCACCCTGTAGATATCGATTATTCGGACGGCCATAACTTCTGGCTCGTTTAGAGTTACGGAAGCCATAACCTGTCAAAACGAAGGCCTCGATGAGTTCTACGGCTTCGATAGCTTTCAACCGTCAAAGGATAGATTAATGCCCAAAAAGTACAACCCGAATCTCAATCGGGTCTCGTAAGTTTTTTACCCTTCGTTTTTTCGACACGTGGATTTTTACGGTAAAACAGGATTATGGTGGCTGGTCTTCGATTTACCATCGCTGGAGAGTGGCGCACCATGGTACTGTTCCGTTTCAAATCCATGCACGCATTTCTAAAAGTCATACGGCACTGTTTCGCCATTTCAGACGGATGTTGCACCTTGCACCGTGGATGTTGCACCCTGTAGATATCGATTATACAGACGACCATAACTTCTGGCTCGTTTAGAGTTACGGGAGCCATAACCTGTCAAAACGAAGGCCTCGATGAGATCTACGGCTTTGACAGCTTTCAGCCGTCAACGGATAGATTAATGCCCAAAAAGGACAACCCGAATCTCAATCGGGTCTCGTAAGTTTTTTACCCTTCGTTTTTTCGACACGTGGATTTTTGCGGTAAAACAGGATTACCGTGGTTGTCCTTCGACTTACCATCGCTGGAGAGTGGTGCACCATGATACTGTTCCGTTTCAAATCCATGAACGCATTTCTAAAAGTCGTACGGCACTGTTTCGCCATTTCGGACGGATGTTGCACCTTGCACCGTGGATGTTGCACCCTATAGATATCGATTATTCGGACGGCCATAACTTCTGGCTCGTTTAGATTTACGGGAGACATAACCTGTCAAAACGAAGGCCTCGATGAGTTCTACGGCTTTGACAGCTTTCAGCCGTCAACGGATAGATTAATGCCCAAAAAGGATAACCCGAATCTCAATCGGGTCTCGTAAGTTTTTTACCCTTCTTTTTTTCGACACGTGGATTTTTACGGTAAAACTGGATTACCGTGGCTGGCCTTCGATTTACCATCGCTGGAGAGTGGTGCACCATGGTACTGTTTCGTTTCAAATCCATGCACGCATTTCTAAAAGTCGTATGGCACAGTTTCTACAATTCAGACGGATGTTGCACCTTGCACCGTGGATGTTGCACCCTGTAGATATTGATTATTCGGACAGCCATAACTTCTGGCTCGTTTAGAGTTACGGGAGCCATAACCTGTCAAAACGAAGGCCTCGATGAGTTCTATGGCTTTGAAAGCTTTCATCCGTCAACGGATAGATTAATGCCCAAAAAGGACAACCCGAATCTCAATCGGGTCTCGTAAGTTTTTAACCCTTCGTTTTTTCGACACGTGGATTTTTACGGTAAAACGGGATTACGGTGGCTGGTCTTCAATTTACCGTCGCTGGAGAGTGGTGCACCATGGTACTGTTCCATTTCAAATCCATGCATACATTTCTTAAAGCCGTACGGCACTGTTTCGCCATTTCGGACGGATGTTGCACCTTGCACCGTGGATGTTGCACCCTGTAGATATCGATTATTCGGAAGACCATAACTTCTGGCTCGTTTAGAGTTACGGGAGCCATAACCTGTCAAAACGAAGGCCTTGATAAGTTCTACGGCTTTAACACCTTTCAGCCGTCAACGGATAGATTAATGCCCAAAAAGGACAACCCGAATCTCAATCGGGTCTCGTAAGTTTTTAACCCATCGTTTTTCCGACACGTGGATTTTTACGGTAAAATGGGATTACGGTGGCTGGTCTTCGATTTACCATCGCTGGAGAGTGGTGCACCATGGTACTGTTCCGTTTCAAATCCATGCACGCATTTCTAAAAGCCGTACGGCACTGTTTCGCCAATTCAGACGAATGTTGCACCTTGCACCGTGGATGTTGCACCCTGTGGATATCGATTATTCGGACGGCCATAACTTCTGGCTCGTTTAGAGTTACGAGAGCCATAACCTATCAAAACGAAGGCCTCGATGAGTTCTACGGCTTTGACCGCTTTCAGCCGTCAACGGATGGATTAATGCCCAAAAAGGACAACCCGAATCTCAATCGGGCCTCGTAAGTTTTTAACCCTTCGTTTTTTCGACACGTGGATTTTTACGGTAAAACGGGATTACGGTGGCTGGTCTTCGATTTACCATCACTGGAGAGTAGTGCACCATGGTACTGTTCTGTTTCTAATCCATGCACGCATTTCTAAAAGTCGTACGGCATAGTTTCGCCATTTCGGACGGATGTTGCACCTTGCACCGTGGATGTTGCACCTTGTAGATATCGATTATTCGGACGGCCGTAACTTCTGGCTCGTTTAGAGTTACGAGAGCCATAACCTCTCGATGAGTTCTACGGCTTTGACTGCTTTCAGCCGTCAACGAATAGATTAATGCCCAAAAAGGACAACCCGAATCTCAATCGGGTCTCGTAAGTTTTTTACCCTTCGTTTTTTCGACACGTGGATTTTTACGGTAAAACAGGATTACCGAGGCTGGCCTTCGATTTACCATCGCTGGAGAGTGGTGCACCATGATACTGTTCCGTTTCAAATCCAAGCACGCATTTCTAAAATTCGTACGGCACTGTTTCGCCATTTCGGACAGATGTTGCACCTTGCACCGTGGATGTTGCACCCTGTAGATATCGATTATTCGGACGGCCATAACTTCTGGCTCGTTTAGAGTTACGGAAGCCATAACCTGTCAAAACGAAGGCCTCGATGAGTTCTACGGCTTCGATAGCTTTCAACCGTCAAAGGATAGATTAATGCCCAAAAAGTACAACCCGAATCTCAATCGGGTCTCGTAAGTTTTTTACCCTTCGTTTTTTCGACACGTGGATTTTTACGGTAAAACAGGATTACGGTGGCTGGTCTTCGATTTACCATCGCTGGAGAGTGGCGCACCATGGTACTGTTCCGTTTCAAATCCATGCACGCATTTCTAAAAGTCATACGGCACTGTTTCGCCATTTCAGACGGATGTTGCACCTTGCACCGTGGATGTTGCACCCTGTAGATATCGATTATACAGACGACCATAACTTCTGGCTCGTTTAGAGTTACGGGAGCCATAACCTGTCAAAACGAAGGCCTCGATGAGATCTACGGCTTTGACAGCTTTCAGCCGTCAACGGATAGATTAATGCCCAAAAAGGACAACCCGAATCTCAATCGGGTCTCGTAAGTTTTTTACCCTTCGTTTTTTCGACACGTGGATTTTTGCGGTAAAACAGGATTACCGTGGTTGTCCTTCGACTTACCATCGCTGGAGAGTGGTGCACCATGATACTGTTCCGTTTCAAATCCATGAACGCATTTCTAAAAGTCGTACGGCACTGTTTCGCCATTTCGGACGGATGTTGCACCTTGCACCGTGGATGTTGCACCCTATAGATATCGATTATTCGGACGGCCATAACTTCTGGCTCGTTTAGATTTACGGGAGACATAACCTGTCAAAACGAAGGCCTCGATGAGTTCTACGGCTTTGACAGCTTTCAGCCGTCAACGGATAGATTAATGCCCAAAAAGGATAACCCGAATCTCAATCGGGTCTCGTAAGTTTTTTACCCTTCTTTTTTTCGACACGTGGATTTTTACGGTAAAACTGGATTACCGTGGCTGGCCTTCGATTTACCATCGCTGGAGAGTGGTGCACCATGGTACTGTTTCGTTTCAAATCCATGCACGCATTTCTAAAAGTCGTATGGCACAGTTTCTACAATTCAGACGGATGTTGCACCTTGCACCGTGGATGTTGCACCCTGTAGATATTGATTATTCGGACAGCCATAACTTCTGGCTCGTTTAGAGTTACGGGAGCCATAACCTGTCAAAACGAAGGCCTCGATGAGTTCTATGGCTTTGAAAGCTTTCATCCGTCAACGGATAGATTAATGCCCAAAAAGGACAACCCGAATCTCAATCGGGTCTCGTAAGTTTTTAACCCTTCGTTTTTTCGACACGTGGATTTTTACGGTAAAACGGGATTACGGTGGCTGGTCTTCAATTTACCGTCGCTGGAGAGTGGTGCACCATGGTACTGTTCCATTTCAAATCCATGCATACATTTCTTAAAGCCGTACGGCACTGTTTCGCCATTTCGGACGGATGTTGCACCTTGCACCGTGGATGTTGCACCCTGTAGATATCGATTATTCGGAAGACCATAACTTCTGGCTCGTTTAGAGTTACGGGAGCCATAACCTGTCAAAACGAAGGCCTTGATAAGTTCTACGGCTTTAACACCTTTCAGCCGTCAACGGATAGATTAATGCCCAAAAAGGACAACCCGAATCTCAATCGGGTCTCGTAAGTTTTTAACCCATCGTTTTTCCGACACGTGGATTTTTACGGTAAAATGGGATTACGGTGGCTGGTCTTCGATTTACCATCGCTGGAGAGTGGTGCACCATGGTACTGTTCCGTTTCAAATCCATGCACGCATTTCTAAAAGCCGTACGGCACTGTTTCGCCAATTCAGACGAATGTTGCACCTTGCACCGTGGATGTTGCACCCTGTGGATATCGATTATTCGGACGGCCATAACTTCTGGCTCGTTTAGAGTTACGAGAGCCATAACCTATCAAAACGAAGGCCTCGATGAGTTCTACGGCTTTGACCGCTTTCAGCCGTCAACGGATGGATTAATGCCCAAAAAGGACAACCCGAATCTCAATCGGGCCTCGTAAGTTTTTAACCCTTCGTTTTTTCGACACGTGGATTTTTACGGTAAAACGGGATTACGGTGGCTGGTCTTTGATTTACCATCGCTGGACAGTGGTGCACCATGGTACTGTTACATTTCAAATCCACGCACGCATTTCTAAAAGTCGTACGGCACTGTTTCGCCATTTCGGACAGATGTTGCACCTTGAACCGTGGATGTTGCACCCTGTGGATATCGATTATTCGGACGGCCATAACTTCTGGCTCGTTTAGAGTTACGGGAGCCATAACCTATCAAAACGTAGGCCTTGATGACTTCTACGGCTTTGACCGCTTTCAGCCGTCAACGGATAGATTAATGCCCAAAAAGGACAACACGAATCTCAATGGGGTCTCGTAAGTTTTTTACCCTTCTTTTTTCGACACGTGGATTTTTACGGTAAAACAGGATTACCGTGGCTGGCCTTCGATTTAACATCGCTGGGGAGTGGTGCACTATGGTACTATTCCGTTTCAAATCCATGCACGCATTTCTAAAAGTCGTACGGCACTGTTTCGCCATTTCGGACGGATGTTGCACCTTGCACCGTGGATGTTGCACCATGTAGATATCGATTATACGGACGACCATAACTTCAGGCTCGTTTAGAGTTACGGAAGCCAAAGCCTGTCAAAACAAAGGCCTCGATGAGTTCTACGGCTTTGACCGCTTTCAGCCGTCAACGGATAGATTAATGCCCAAAAAGGACAACCCGAATCTCAATCGGGTCACGTAAGTTTTTTACCCTTCGTTTTTTCGACACGTGGATTTTTACGGTAAACAGGATTACGTTGGCTGGTCTTCGATTTACCATCGCTGGAGAGTGGTGCACCATGGTACTGTTCCGTTTCAAATCCATGCACGCATTTCTAAAAGTCGTACGGCACTGTTTCGCCATTTTAGACGGATGTTGCACCTTACACCGTGGATGTTGCACCCTGTAGATATCGATTATACGGACGACCATAACTTCTAGCTCGTTTAGAGTTACGGGAGCCATAGCCTGTCAAAACGAAGGCCTCGATGAGTTCTACGGCTTTGATAGCTTTCAGCCGTCAACGGACAGATCGATGCCCAAAAAGGACAACCCGAATCTCAATCGGGTCTCGTAAGTTTATTACCCTTCGTTTTTTCGACACGTGGATTTTTACTGTAAAACGGGATTACCGTGGCTGGTCTTCGATTTACCATCGCTGCAGAGTGGTGCACCATGGTACTGTTCCGTTTCAAACCCATGCACGCATTTCTAAAAGTCGTACGGCACTGTTTCGCCATTTCGGATGGATGTTGCACCGTGCACCGTGGATGTTGCACCCTGTAGGTATCGATTATTCGGACGGCCATAACTTCTGGCTCGTTTAGAGTTACAGGAGCCATAACATGTCAAAACAAAGGACTCGATGAGTTCTACGGCTTTGACAGCTTTCAACCGTCAACGGATAGATTAATGCCCAAAAAGGACAACCCGAATCTCAATCGGGTCTCGTAAGTTTTTTACCGTTTGTTTTTTCGACACGTGGATTTTTACGGTAAAATAGGATTACGGTGGCTGGTCTTCGATTTACCATCGCTGGAGAGTGTAGCACTATGGTATTATTTCGTTTCAAATCCATGCACGCATTTCTAAAAGTCGTACGAAACTGTTTCGCCATTTCGGACGGATGTTGCACCTTGCACCGTGGATGTTGCACCCTGTAGATATCGATTATTCGGACGACCATAACTTCTGGCTCGTTTAGAGTTACGGGAGCCATAACCTGTCAAAACGAAGGCCTCGATGAGTTCTACGGCTTTGACAGCTTTCAGCCGTCAACGGATAGATTAATGCCTAAAAATGACAACCCGAATCTCAATCGGGTCTCGTAAGTTTTCAACCCTTCGTTTTTTCGACACGTGGATTTTTACGGTAAAACGGGATTACGGTGGCTGGTCGTTGATTTACCATCGCTGGAGAGTGGTGCATCATGGTACTATTCCGTTTCAAACCCATGCACGAATTTCTAAAAGTGGTACGCACCGTTTCGCCATTTCGGACGGATGTTGCACCGTGCACCGTGGATGTTGCACCCTGTAGACATCGATTATTCGGACGGCCATAACTTCTGGCTCGTTTAGAGTTACGGGAGCCATAACCTGTCAAAACGAAGGCCTCGATGAGTTCTACGGCATTGACATCTTTCAGCCGTCAAGGGATAGATTAATACCCAAAAAGGACAACCCGAATCTCAAACGGGTCTCGTAAGTTTTTTACCTTTCGTTTTTTCGACACGTGGACTTTTACGGTAAAACAGGATTACCGTGGCTGGCCTTCGATTTACCATCGCTGGAGAGTGGTGCACCATGGTACTGTTCCGTTTCAAATCCATGCACGCATTTCTAAAAGTCGTACGGCACTGTTTCTCCATTTCGGACGGATGTTGCACCTTGCACCGTGGATGTTGCACCCTGTAGATATCGATTATTCGGACGGCCATAACTTCTGGCTCGTTTAGAGTTCCGGGAGCCATAACCTGTCAAAACGAAGGCCTCGATGAGTTCTACGGCTTTGACAGCTTTCAGCCGTCAACGGATAGACTAATGCCCAAAAAGGACAACCCGAATCTCAATCGGGTCTCGTAAGTTTTCTACACTTCGTTTTTTCGACACGTGGATTTTTACGGTAAAACATGATTACATTGGCTGGTCTTCGATTTATCATCGCTGGAGAGTGGTGCATCATGGTACTGTTCCATTTCAAACCCATGCACGAATTTTTAAAAGTCGTACGACACCGTTTTGCCATTTCGGACGGATGTTGCACCTTGCACCGTGGATGTTGCACCCTGTAGATATCTATTATTCGGACGACCATAACTTCTTGCCTATTTACATTTACGGGAGCCATGACCTGTCAAAACAAAGGCCTCGATGAGTTCTACGGCTTTGATAGCTATCAGCCGTCAACGGATAGATTAATTCCCAAAAAGGACAACCCGAATCTCAATCGGGTCTCGTAAGTTTTTTACCCTTCGTTTTTTCGACACGTGGATTTTTACGGTAAAACAGGATTACCGTGGCTGGCCTTCGATTTACCATCGCTGGAGAGTGGTGCACCATGGTACTGTTCCGTTTCAAATCCATGCACGCATTTTTAAAAGTCGTACGGCACTGTTTCGCAATTTCGTACAGATGTTGCACATTGCAACGTGGATGTTGCACCTTGCACCGTGGATGTTGCACCCTGTAGATATCGATTATTCAGACGGCCATAACTTCTGGCTCGTTTAGAGTTACGGGAGCCATAACATGTCAAAACGAAGGACTCGATGAGTTCTACGGCTTTGACAGCTTTCAACCGTCAACGGATAGATTAATGCCCAAAAAGGACAACCCGAATCTCAATCGGGTCTCGTAAGTTTTTTACCGTTCGTTTTTTCGACACGTGCATTTTTACGGTAAAACAGGATTACGGTGGCTGGTCTTCGATTTACCATCGCTGGAGAGTGGTGCACCATGGTATTGTTCCGTTTCAAATCCATGCACGCATTTCTAAAAGTCGTACGAAACTGTTTCGCCATTTCGGACGGATGTTGCACCTTGCACCGTGGATGTTGCACCCTGTAGATGTCGATTATTCGGACGACCATAACTTCTGGCTCGTTTAGAGTTTCGGGAGCCATAACCTGTCAAAACGAAGGCCTCGATGAGTTCTACCTGCTTTGACGGCTTTCAGCCGTCAACGGATAGATTAATGCCTAAAAAGGACAACCCGAATCTCAATCGGGTCTCGTAAGTTTTCTACCCTTCGTTTTTTCGACAGGTGGATTTTTACGGTAAAAAATGATTACGTTGGCTGGTCTTCGATTTACCATCGCTGGAGAGTGGTGCATCATGGTACTGTTCTGTTTCAAAGCCATGCACGAATTTCTAAAAGTCGTACGACACCGTTTCGCCATTTCGGACGGATGTTGCACCTTGCACCGTGGATGTTGCACCCTGTAGATATCGATTATTCGGACGACCATAACTTCTTGCCCGTTTAGATTTACGGGAGCCATGACCTGTCAAAAAGAAGGCCTCGATGAGTTCTACGGCTTTGAAAGCTTTCAGCCGTCAACGGATAGATTAATGCCCAAAAAGGACAACCCGAATCTCAATCGGGTCTCGTAAGTTTTTTACCCTTCGTTTTTTCGACACGTGGATTTTTACGGTAAAACAGGATTACCGTGGCTGGCCTTCGATTTACCGTCGCTGGAGAGTGGTGCACCATGGTATTGTTCCGTTTCAAATCCATGCACGCATTTCTAAAAGTCGTACGGCACTGTTTCGCCATTTCGTTCGGATGTTGCACATTGCACCGTGGATGTTGCACCTTGCACCGTGGATGTTGCACCCTGTAGATATCGATTATTCGGACGGCCATAACTTCTGGCTCGTTTAGAGTTACGGGAGCCATAACATGTAAAAACGAAGGACTCGATGAGTTCTATGGCTTTGACAGCTTTCAACCGTCAACGGATAGATTAATGCCCAAAAAGGACAACCCGAATCTCAATCGGGTCTCGTAAGTTTTTTACCGTTCGTTTTTTCGACACGTGGATTTTTACGGTAAAACAGGATTACGGTGGCTGGTCTTCGATTTACCATCGCTGGAGAGTGGTGCACCATGGTATTGTTCCATTTCAAATCCATGCACGCATTTCTAAAAGTCGTACGAAACTGTTTCACCATTTCGGACGGATGTTGCACCTTGCACCGTGGATGTTGCAATCTGTAGATATCGATTATTCGAACGACCATAACTTCTGGCTCGTTTAGAGTTACGGGAGCCATAACCTGTCAAAACGAAGGCCTCGATGAGTTCTACGGCTTTGACAGCTTTCAGCCATCAACGGATAGATTAATGCCCAAAAAGGACAACCCGAATCTCAATCGGGTCTCGTAAGTTTTTAACCCTTCGTTTTTTCGACACGTGGATTTTTACGGTAAAACGGGATTACGGTGGTTGGCCTTCGATTTACCATCGCTGGAGAGTGGTGCACCATGGTACTGTTCCGTTTCAAATCCATGCACGCATTTCTAAAAGTCGCACGGCACTGTTTCGCCATTTCGGACGGATGTTGCACCTTGCACCGTGGATGTTGCACCTTGTAGATATCGATTATTCAGACGGTCATAACTTCTGGCTCGTTTGGAGTTACGGCAACCATAACCTATCAGAACGAAGGCATCGATGAGTTTTACGGCTTTGACCGCTTTCAGCCGTCAACGGATAGATTAACGCCCAAAAAGGACAACCCGAATCTCAATCGGGTCTCGTAAGTTTTCTACCCTTCGTTTTTTCGACACGTGGATTTTTACGGTAAAACATGATTACGTTGGCTGGTCTTCGATTTACCATCGCTGGAGAGTGGTGCATCATGGTACTGTTCCGTTTCAAACCCATGCACGAATTTCTAAAAGTCGTACGACACCGTTTCGCCATTTCGGACGGATGTTGCACCTTGCACCGTGGATGTTGCACCCTGTAGATATCGATTATTCGGACGACCATAACTTCTTGCCCGTTTAGATTTACGGGAGCCCTAACCTGCCAAAACGAAGGCCTCGATGAGTTCTACGGCTTTGATAGCTTTCAGCCGTCAACGGATAGATTAATTCCCAAAAAGGACAACCCGAATCTCAATCGGGTCTCGTAAGTTTTTTACCGTTCGCTTTTTCGACACGTGGATTTTTACGGTAAAACAGGATTACGGTGGCTGGTCTTCGATTTACCATCGCTGGAGAGTGGTGCACCATGGTATTGTTCCGTTTCAAATCCATGCACGCATTTCTAAAAGTCGTACGAAACTGTTTCGCCATTTCGGACGGATGTTGCACCTTGCACCAGGGTTGTTGCACCCTGTAGATATCGATTATTCGGACGACCATAACTTCTGGCTCGTTTAGAGTTACGGGAGCCATAACCTGTCAAAACGAAGGCCTCGATGAGTTCTACGGGTTTGACAGCTTTCAGCCGTCAACGGATAGATTAATGCCCAAAAAGGACAACCCGAATCTCAATCGGGTCTCATATGTTTTTAACCCTTCGTTTTTTCGACACGTGGATTTTTACGGTAAAACGGGATTATGGTGGCTGGTCTTCGATTTACCATCGCTGGAAAGTGGTGCATCATGGTACTGTTCCGTTTCAAACCCATGCACGAATTTCTAAAAGTCGTACATACCGTTTCACCATTTCGGACGGATGTTGCACCTTGCACCGTGGATGTTGCACCCTGTAGATATCGATTATTCGGACGGCCATAACTTCTAGCCCGTTTAGAGTTACGGGAGCCATAACCTGTCAAAACGAAGGCCTCGATGAGTTCTACGGCTTTGATAGCTTTCAGCCATCAACGGATAGATTAATGCCCAAAAAGGACAACCCGAATCTCAATCGGGTCTCGTAAGTTTTTTACCCTTCGTTTTTTCGACACGTGGATTTTTACGGTAAAACAGGATTACCGTGGCTGGCCTTCGATTTACCATCGCTGGAGAGTGGTGCACCATGGTGCTGTTCCGTTTCAAATCCATGCACGCATTTCTAAAAGTCGTACGGCACAGTTTCGCCATTTCGTACGGATGCTGCACATTGCACCGTGGATGTTGCACCTTGCACCGTGGATGTTGCACCCTGTAGATATAGATTATTCGGACGGCCATAACTTCTGGCTCGTTTAGAGTTACGGGAGCCATAACATGTCAAAACGAAGGCCTCGATGAGTTCTACGGCTTTGACAGCTTTCAACCGTCAACGGATAGATTAGTGCCCAAAAAGGACAACCCTAATCTCAATCGGGTCTCGTAAGTTTTTTACCGTTCGTTTTTTCGACACGTGGATTTTTACGGTAAAACGGGATTACGGTGGCTGGTCTTCGATTTACCATCGCTAGAGAGTGGTGCACCATGGTACTGTTCTGTTTCAAATCCATGCATGCATTTCTAAAAGTCGTACGGCACTGTCTCGCCATTTCGGACGGATGTTGCACCTTGCACCGTGGATGTTGCACCCTGTAGATATCGATTATTCGGACGGCCATAACTTCAGGCTCGTTTAGAGTTTCGGGAGCCATAACCTGTCAAAACGAAGGCCTCGATGAGTTCTACAGCTTTGACCGCTTTCAGCCGTCAACGGATAGATTAATGCCCAAACAGGACAACCCGAATCTCAATCGGGTCTCGTAAGTTTTTTACCCTCCGTTTTTTCGACACGTGGACTTTTACGGTAAAACGGGATTACCGAGGCTGGCTTTGGATTTACCATCGCTGGAGAGTGGTGCACCATGGTACTGTTCCGTTTCAAACCCATGCACGAATTTCTAAAAGTCGTACGACACCGTTTCGCCATTTCGGACGGATGTTGCACCTTGCACCGTGGATGTTGCACCCTGTAGATATCGATTATTCGGACGACCATAACTTCTGGCCCGTTTAGAGTTACGGGAGCCATAACCTGTCAAAACGAAGGCCTCGATGAGTTCTACGGGTTTTATAGCTTTCAGCCGTCAACGGATAGATTAATGCCCAAAAAGGACAACCCGAATCTCAATCGGGTCTCGTAAGTTTTTTACCCTTCGTTTTTTCGACACGTGGATTTTTACGGTAAAACAGATTACCGTGGCTGGCCTTCGATTTACCATCGCTGGAGAGTGGTGCACCATGGCACTATTCCGTTTCAAATCCATGCACGCATTTCTAAAAGTCGTACGGCACTGTTTCGCCATTTCGTACGGATGTTGCACATTGCACCGTGGATGTTGCACCTTGCACCGTGGATGTTGCACCCTGTAGATATTGATTATTCGGACGGCCATAACTTCTGGCTAGTTTAGAGTTACGGGAGCCATGACATGTCAAAACGTAGGACTCGATGAGTTCTACGGCTTTGACATCTTTCAACCGTCAACGGATAGATTAATGCCCAAAAAGGACAACCCGAATCTCAATCGGGTCTCGTAAGTTTTTTACCGTTCGTTTTTTCGACACGTGGATTTTTACGGTAAAACAGGATTACGGTGGCTGGTCTTCGATTTACCATCGCTGGAGAGTGGTGCACCATGGTATTGTTCCGTCTCAAATCCATGCACGCATTTCTAAAAGTCGTACGAAACTGTTTCGCCATTTCGGACGGATGTTGCACCTTGCACCGTGGATGTTGCACCCTGTAGATATCGATTATTCGGACGACCATAACTTCTGGCTCGTTTAGAGTTACGGGAGCCATAACCTGTCAAAACGAAGGCCTCGATGAGTTCTACGGCTTTGACAGCTTTCAACCGTCAACGGATAGATTAATGCCCAAAAAGGACAACACGAATCTCAATCCGGTCTCGTAAGTTTTAACCCTTCGTTTTTTCGACACGTGGATTTTTACGGTAAAACGGGATTACGGTGGCTGGTCTTCGATTTACCATCGCTGGAGAGTGGTGTACCATGGTACTGTTCCGTTTTAAATCCATGCACGCATTTCTAAAAGACGTACGGCACCGTTTCGCCATTTCGGACGGATGTTGCACCTTGCACCGTGGACGTTGCACCATGTAGATATCGATTATTCGGACGGCCATAACTTCTGGCTCGTTTAGAGTTACGGGAACCATAACCTATCAAAACAAAGGCCTCGATGAGTTCTACGGCTTTTGACCGCTTTCAGCCATCAACGGATAGATTAATACCCAAAAAGAACAACCCGAATCTCAATCTGGTCTCCTAAGTTTTTTACCCTTCATTTTTTCGACATGTGGATTTTTACGGTAAAAAAGGATTACCGTGGCTGGCCTTCGATTTACCATCGCTGGATAGTGGTGCACCATGGTACTGTTCCGTTTAAAATCCATGCACGCATTTCTAAAAGTCGTACGGCCCTGTTTCGCCATTTCGGACGGATGTTGCACCTTGCATCGTGGATGTTGAACCATGTAGATATCGATTATTCGGACGGCCATAACTGCTGGCTCGTTTAGAGTTACGGGAGGCATAACCTGTCAAAACGAAGGCCTCGATGAGTTCTACGGCTTTGACAGCTTTCAGACATCAACGGATAGATTAATGCCAAAAAAGGACAACCCGAATCTCAATCGGGTCTCGTAAGTTTTTTACCCTTCGTTTTTTCGACACGTGGATTTTTACGGTAAACAGGATTACGGTGGCTGGTCTTCGATTTACCATCGCTGGACAGTGGTGCACCATGGTACTGTTCCATTTCAAATCCATGCACGCATTTCTAAAAGTCGTACGACATTGTTTCGCCATTTCGGACGGATGTTGCCCCTTGCACCGTGGATGTTGCACCCTGTAGATATCGATTATACGGACGACCATAACTTCTGGCTCGTTTAGAGTTACGGGAGCCATAACCTGTCAAAACGAAGGCCTCGATGAGTTCTACGGCTTTGACAGCTTTCAGCCGTCAACGGATAGATTAATGCCAAAAAAGGACAACCCGAATCTCAATCGGGTCTCGTAAGTTTATTACCCTTCGTTTTTTCGACACGTGGATTTTTACGGTAAAACGGGATTACCGTGGCTGGCCTTCGATTTACCATCGCTGGAGAGTGGTGCACCATGGTACTGTTCCGTTTCAAACCCATGCACGCATTTCTAAAAGTCGTACGGCACTGTTTCTCCATTTCGGACGGATGTTGCACCTTGCACCGTGGATGTTGCACCCTGTAGATATCGATTATTCGGACGGCCATAACTTCTGGCTCGTTTAGAGTTACGGGAGCCATAACCTGTCAAAACAAAGGCCTCGATGAGTTCTACGGCTTTGACAGCTTTCAGCCGACGACGGATAGATTAATGCTCAAAAAGGACAACCCGAATCTCAATCGGGTCTCGTAAGTTTTTAACCCTTCGTTTTTTCGACATGTGGATTTTTACGGTAAAAGGGGATTACGGTGGCTGGTCTTCGATTTGCCATCGCTGGAGAGTGGTGCACCATGGTACTGTTCCTTTCAAATCCATGCACGCATTTCTAAAAGTCGTACGGCACTGTTTCGCCATTACGGACGGATGTTGCACCTTGCACCGTGGATGTTGCACCCTGTAAATATCGATTATTCAGACGGCCATAACTTCTGGCTCGTTTAGAGTTACGGGAGCCATAACCTGTCAAAACGAAGGTCTCGATGAGTTCTACGGCTTTGACAGCTTTCAGCCGTCAACGGATAGATTGATTCCCAAAAGGACTACCCGAATCTCAATCGGGTCTCGTATGTTTTTTACCCTTCGTTTTTTCGACACGTGGATTTTTACGGTAAACAGGATTACTGTTGTTGGTCTTCGATTTACCATCGCTGGAGAGTGGTGCACCATGGTACTTTTCCGTTTCAAATCCATGCACGCATTTCTAAAAGTCGTACGACACTGTTTCGCCATTTCGGACGGATGTTGCACCTTGCACCGTGGATGTTGCACCCTGTAGATATCGATTATTCGGACGGCCATAAATTCTGGCTCGTTTAGAGTTACGGGAGCCATAACCTGTCAAAATGAAGGCCTCGATGAGTTCTACGGCTTTGACAGCTTTCCGCCGTCAACGGATAGATTAATGCAAAAATGGACAACCCGAATCTCAATCGGGTCT
The DNA here is from genome assembly GCA_030765085.1 of Allium cepa. NCBI lineage: Eukaryota > Viridiplantae > Streptophyta > Magnoliopsida > Asparagales > Amaryllidaceae > Allium > Allium cepa. Next base: position 911,859,424 of record CM060938.1, read on the forward strand.
CGTAAGTTTATTACCCTTCGTTTTTTCAGCACGTGGATTTTTACGGTAAAACGGGATTACCGTGGCTGGCCTTCGATTTACCATCGCTGGAGAGTGGTGCACCATGGCACTGTTCCGTTTCAAACCCATGCACGCATTTCTAAAAGTCGTACGGCACTGTTTCGCCATTTCGGACGGATGTTGCACCTTGCACCGTGGATGTTGCACCCTGTAGATATCGATTATTCGGACGACCATAACTTCTGGCTCGTTTAGTGTTACGGGAGCCATAACCTGTCAAAACGAAGGCCTCGATTAGTTCTACGGCTTTGACTGCTTTCAGCCGTCAACGGATAGATTAATGCTCAAAAAGGACCACCCGAATCTCAATCGGGTCTCGTAAGTTTTTAACCCTTAGTTTTTTCGACACGTGGATTTTTACGGTAAAACGGGATTACGGTGGCTGGTCTTCGATTTACCATCGCTGGAGAGCAGTGCACCATGGTACTGTTCCATTTCAAATCCATGCACGCATTTGTAAAAGTCGTACGGCACTGTTTCGGCATTTCGGATGGATGTTGCACCTTGCACCGTGGATGTTGCACCCTGTAGATATCGATTATTCGGACGGCCATAACTTCTGGCTCGTTTAGAGTTACGGGAACCATAGCCTGTCAAAACGAAGGCCTCGATGAGTTCTACGGCTTTGGCCGCTTTCAGCCGTCAACGGATAGATTAATGCCCAAAAAGGACAACCCGAATCTCAATTTGGTCTCGTAAGTTTTTTACCCTTCATATTTTCGACATGTGGATTTTTACGGTAAAAAAGGATTACCGTGGCTGGCCTTCGATTTACCATCGCTGGAGAGTGGTGCACCATGGTACTGTTCCGTTTCAAATCCATGCACGCATTTCTAAAAGTCGTACGACACTGTTTCGCCATTACGGACGGATGTTGCACCTTGCACCGTGGATGTTGCACCCGATAGATATCGATTATACGAACGACCATAACTTTTGGCTCGTTTAGTGTTACGGGAGCCATAACCTGTCAAAACGAAGGCCTCGATGAGTTCTACGGCTTTGACAACTTTCAGCCGTCAACAGATAGATTAATGCCTAAAAAGGACAACCCGAATCTCAATCGGGACTCGTAAGTTTATTACCCTTTGTTTTTTCGACACGTGGATTTTTACGGTAAAACGGGATTACCATGGCTGACCTTCGATTTACCATCGCTGGAGAGTGGTGCACCATGGTACTGTTCCGTTTCAAACCCATGCACGCATTTCTAAAAGTCGTATGGCACTGTTTCTCCATTTCGGACGGATGTTGCACCTTGCACCGTGGATGTTGCACCCTGTAGATATCGATTATTCGGACGGCCATAACTTCTGGCTCGTTTAGAGTTACGGGAGCCATAACCTGTCAAAACGAAGGCCTCGATGAGTTCTACGGCTTTGGCCGCTTTCAGCCGTCAACGGATAGATTAATGCCCAAAAAGGACAACCCGAATCTCAATTTGGTCTCGTAAGTTTTTTACCCTTCATTTTTTCGACATGTGGATTTTTACGGTAAAAAAGGATTACCGTGGCTGGCCTTCGATTTACCATCGCTGGAGAGTGGTGCACCATGGTACTGTTCCGTTTCAAATCCATGCACGCATTTCTAAAAGTCGTACGACACTGTTTCGCCATTACGGACGGATGTTGCACCTTGCACCGTGGATGTTGCACCCGATAGATATCGATTATACGAACGACCATAACTTTTGGCTCGTTTAGTGTTACGGGAGCCATAACCTGTCAAAACGAAGGCCTCGATGAGTTCTACGGCTTTGACAACTTTCAGCCGTCAACAGATAGATTAATGCCTAAAAAGGACAACCCGAATCTCAATCGGGACTCGTAAGTTTATTACCCTTTGTTTTTTCGACACGTGGATTTTTACGGTAAAACGGGATTACCATGGCTGACCTTCGATTTACCATCGCTGGAGAGTGGTGCACCATGGTACTGTTCCGTTTCAAACCCATGCACGCATTTCTAAAAGTCGTATGGCACTGTTTCTCCATTTCGGACGGATGTTGCACCTTGCACCGTGGATGTTGCACCCTGTAGATATCGATTATTCGGACGGCCATAACTTCTGGCTCGTTTAGAGTTACGGGAGCCATAACCTGTCAAAACGAAGGCCTCGATGAGTTCTACGGCTTTGACAGCTTTCAGCCGTCAACAGATAGATTAATGCCCAAAAAGGACAACCCGAATCTCAATCGGGTCTCGTAAGTTTTTTACCGTTCGTTTTTTCGACACGTGGATTTTTACGGTAAACAGGATTACGGTGGCTGGTCTTTGACTTACCATCGTTGGAGAGTGGTGCACCATGGTACTGTTCTGTTTCTAATCCATGGACGCATTTCTAAAAGTCGTACGGCACTGTTTCGCCATTTCGGACGGATGTTGCACCTTGCACCTTAAATGTTGCACCCGGTAGATATCGATTATACGGACGATCATAACTTTTGGCTCGTTTAGAGTTACGGGAGCCATAACCTGTCAAAACGAAGGCGTCGATGAGTTCTACGGCTTTGATAGCTTTCAGCCGTCAACGGATAGATTAATGCCCAAAAAGGACAACCCGAATCTCAATCGGGACTCGTAAGTTTATTACCCTTCGTTTTTTCGACACGTGGATTTTTACGGTAAAACGGGATTACCGTGGCTGGCCTTCGATTTACCATCGCTGGAGAGTGGTGCACCATGGTACTGTTCCGTTTCAAACACATGCACGCATTTCTAAAAGTCGTATGGCACTGTTTCTCCATTTCGGACGGATGTTGCACCTTGCACCGTGGATGTTGCACCCTGTAGATATCAATTATTCGGACGGCCATAACTTCTGGCTCGTTTAGAGTTACAGGAACCATAGCCTGTCAAAACGAAGGCCTCGATGAGTTCTACGGCTTTGGCTGCTTTCAGCCGTCAACGGATAGATTAATGCCCAAAAAGGACAACCCGAATCTCAATCTGGTCTCGTAAGTTTTTAACCCTTCGTTTTTTCGACATGTGGATTTTTAGGGTAAAACGGGATTACGGTGGCTGGTCTTCGATTTGCCATCGCTGGAGAGTGGTGCACCATGGTACTGTTCCATTTCAAATCCATGCACGCGTTTCTAAAAGTCGTACGGCACTGTTTCGCCATTTCGGATGGATGTTGCACCTTGCACCGTGGATGTTGCACCCTGTAGATATCGATTATTCGGACGGCCATAACTTCAGGCTCATTTAGAGTTACGGGAGCCATAACCTTTCAAAACGAAGGCCTCGATGAGTTCTACGTCTTTGACAGCTTTCAGCCGTCAACGGATAGATTGATGCCCAAAAGGACAACCTGAATCTCAATCGGGTCTCGTAAGTTTTTTACCCTTCGTTTTTTCGACACGTGGATTTTTACGGTAAACAGGATTACTGTGGCTGGTCATCGATTTACCATCGCTGGAGAGTGGTGCACCATGGTACTGTTCCATTTCAAATCCATGCACGCATTTCTAAAAGTCGTACGACATTGTTTCGCCATTTCGGACGGATGTTGCACCTTGCACCGTGGATGTTGCACCCTGTAGCTATCGATTATACGGACGACCATAACTTCTTGCTCGTTTAGAGTTACGGGAGTCATAACCTGTCAAAACGAAGGCCTTGATGAGTTCTACGGCTTTGACAGCTTTCAGCCGTCAACGGATAGATTAATGCCCAAAAAGGACAACCCGAATCTCAATCGGGTCTCGTAAGTTTATTACCCTTCGTTTTCTCGATACGTGGATTTTTACGGTAAAACGGGATTACCGTGGCTGGCCTTCGATTTACCATCGCTGGAGAGTGGTGCACCATGGTACTGTTCCGTTTCAAACCCATGCACGCATTTCTAAAAGTCGTACGGCACTGTTTCGCCATTTCGGACGGATGTTGCACCTTGCACCGTGGATGTTGCACCCTGTAGATATCGATTATTCGGACGACCATAACTTCTGGCTCGTTTAGAGTTACGGGAGCCATAACCTATCGAAACGAAGGCCTCGATTAGTTCTACGGCTTTGATAGCTTTCAGCCGTCAACGGATAGATTAATGCTCAAAAAGGACAACCCGAATCTCAATCGGGTCTCGTAAGTTTTTAACCCTTAGTTTTTTCGACACGTGGATTTTTACGGTAAAACGGGATTACGGTGGCTGGTCATCGATTTACCATCGCTGGAGAGTAGTGCACCATGGTACTGTTCCATTTCAAATCCATGCACGCATTTCTAAAAGTCGTACGGCACTGTTTCGCCATTTCGGACGGATGTTGCACCTTGCACCGTGGATGTTGCACCCTGTAGATAACGATTATTCGGACGGCCATAACTTCTGGCTCGTTTAGAGTCACGGGAGCCATAACTTGTCAAAACGAAGGCCTCGATGAGTTCTACGGCTTTGACAGCTTTCAGCCATCAACGGATAGAGTAATGCCCTAAAATGACAACCCGAATCTCAATCGGGTCTCGTAAGTTTATTAACCTTCGTTTTTTCGACACGTGGATTTTTACGGTAAAACGGGATTACCGTGGCTGGCCTTCGATTTACCATCGCTGGAGAGTAGTGCACCTTGGTACTGTTCCGTTTCAAACCCATGCACACATTTCTAAAAGTAATACGGCACTGTTTCGCCATTTCGGACGGATGTTGCACCGTGCACCGTGGATGTTGCACCCTGTAGATATCGATTATTCGGACGGCCATAACTTCTGGCTCGTTTAGAGTTACAGGAGACATAACCTGTCAAAACGAAGGCCTCGATGAGTTCTATGGCTTTTACAGCTTTCAGCCGTCAGCGGATAGATTAATACCCAAAAAGGACAACCCGAATCTCAATCGGGTCTCGTAAGTTTTTTACCGTTCATTTTTTCGACAAGTGGATTTTTACGGTAAAACAGGATTACCGTGGCTGGCCTTCGATTTACCATCGCTGGAGAGTGGTGCACTATGGTACTGTTCCGTTTCAAATCCATGCATGCATTTCTAAAAGTCCTACGTCACTGTTTCGCCATTTCGGACGGATGTTGCACCTTGCACCGTGGATGTTGCACCCTGTAGATATCGATTATTCGGATGACCATAACTTCTGGCTCGTTTAGAGTTTCGGGAGCAATAACCTGTCAAAACGAAGACCTCGATGAGTTCTACGGCTTTGACTGCTTTCAGCCGTCAACGGATAGATTAATGCCCAAAACGGACAACCCGAATCTCAATCGGGTCTCGTAAGTTTTTTACCCTTCGTTTTTTCGACACGTGGATTTTTACGGTAAAACAGGATTACGGTGGCTGGTCTTCGATTTACCATCGCTGGAGAGTGGTGCAACATGGTACTGTTCCGTTTCAAACCCATGCACGCATTTCTAAAAGTCGTACGATACTGTTTCGCCATTTCGGACGGATGTTGCACCTTGCACCGTGGATGTTGCACCCTGTAGATATCGATTATTCGGACGACCATAACTTATGGCTCGTTTAGAGTTACGGGAGCCATAACCTGTCAAAACAAAGGCCTCGATGAGTTCTACGGCTTTGACGGCTTTCAGCCGTCAATGGATAGATTAATGCCCAAAAAGGACAACCCGAATCTCAATCGGGTCTCGTAAGTTTTTTACCCTTCGTTTTTTCGACACGTGGATTTTTACGGTAAAACAGGATTACCGTGGCTGGCCTTCGATTTACCATCGCTGTAGAGTGGTGCACCATGGTAATGTTCCGTTTCAAATCCATGCACGCATTTCTAAAAGTCGTACGGCACAGTTTCGCCATTTCGTACGGATGTTGCACCTTGCACCGTGGATGTTGCACCCTGTAGATATCGATTATTCGGACGGCCATAACTTCTGGCTCGTTTAGAGTTACGGGAGCCATAACCTGTCAAAACGAAGGCCTCGATGAGTTCTACGGCTTTGACAGCTTTCAACCGTCAACGGATAGATTAATGCCCAAAAAGGACAACCCGAATCTCAATCGGGTCTCGTAAGTTTTTTACCGTTCGTTTTTTCGACACGTGGATTTTTACGGTAAAACAGGATTACGGTGGCTGGTCTTCGATTTACCATCGCTGGAGAGTGGTGCACCATGGTATTGTTCCGTTTCAAATCCATGCACGCATTTCTAAAAGTCGTACGAAACTGTTTCGCCATTTTGGACGGACGTTGCACCTTGCACCGTGGATGTTGCACCCTGTAGATATCGATTATTCGGACGCCCATAACTTTTGGCTCGTTTAGAGTTACGGGAGCCATAACCAGTCAAAACGAAGGCCTCGATGAGTTCTACGGCTTTGACAGCTTTCAGCCATCAACGGATAGATTAATGCCCAAAAAGGACAACCCGTATCTCAATCGGGTCTCGTAAGTTTTTAACCCTTCGTTTTTTCGACATGTGGATTTTTACGGTAAAACGGGATTACGGTGGCTGGTCTTCGATTTGCCATCGTTGGAGAGTGGTGCACCATGGTACTGTTCCATTTCAAATCCATGCATGCTTTTCTAAAAGTCATACGGCATTGTTTCGCCATTTCGGACGGATGTTGCACCTTGCACCGTGGATGTTGCACCCTGTAGATATCGATTATTCGGACGGCCATAACTTCTGGCCCGTTTAGAATTACGGGATCCATAACCTGTCAAAACAAAGGCCTCGATGAGTTCTACGGCTTTGAAAGCTTTCATCCGTCAACAGATAGATTGATGCCCAAAAGGACTACCCGAATCTCAATCGGGTCTCGTATGTTTTTTACCCTTCGTTTTTTCGACACGTGGATTTTTACGGTAAACGGGATTACTGTGGCTGGTTTTCGATTTACCATCGCTGGAGAGTGGTGCACCATGGTACTGTTCCGTTTCAAATCCATGTACGCATTTCTAAAAGTCGTACGCCACTGTTTCGCCATTTCGAACGGATGTTGCACCTTGCACCGTGGATGTTGCACCCTGTAGCTATCGATTATACGGACGACCATAACTTCTGGCTCGTTTAGATTTACGGGAGCCATAACCTGTCAAAACGAAGGCCTCGATGAGTTCTACGGCTTTGTTAGCTTTCAGCCGTCAACGGATAGATTAATGCCCAAAAAGGACAACCCGAATCTCAATCGGGTCTCGTAAGTTTTTTACCCTTCGTTTTTCCGACACGTGGATTTTTACGGTAAAACGGGATTACCGTGGCTGGCCTTCGATTTACCATCGCTGGAGAGTGGTGCACCATGGTAATGTTCCGTTTCAAACCCATGCACGCATTTCTAAAAGTCGTACGGCACTGTTTCGCCATTTCGTACGGATGTTGCACCTTGCACCGTGGATGTTGCACCTTGCACCATGGATGTTGCACCCTGTAGATATCGATTATTCGGACGGCCATAACTTCTGGCTCGTTTAGAGTTACGGGAGCCATAACATGTCAAAACGAAGGACTCGATGAGTTCTACGGCTTTGACAGCTTTCAACCTTCAACGGATAGATTAATGCCCAAAAAGGACAACCCGAATCTCAATCGGGTCTCGTAAGTTTTTTACCGTTCGTTTTTTTGACACGTGGATTTTTACGGTAAAACAGGATTATGGTGGCTGGTCTTCGATTTACCATCGCTGGAGAGTGGTGCACCATGGTATTGTTCCGTTTCAAATCCTTGCACGCATTTCTAAAAGTCGTACGAAACTGTTTCGCCATTTCGGACGGATGTTGCACCTTGCACCGTGGATGTTGAACCCTGTAGATATCGTTTATTCGGACGGCCATAACATCTGGCTCGTTTAGAGTTACGGGAGCCATAACCTGTCAAAGCGAAGGCCTCGATGAGTTCTACGGCTTCGATAGCTTTCAGCCGTCAACGGATAGATTAATGCCCAAAAAGGACAACCCGAATCTCAATCGGGTCTCGTAAGTTTTTAACCCTTCGTTTTTTCGACACGTGGATTTTTACGGTAAAACGGGATTACGGTGGCTGGTCTTCGATTTACCATCGCTGGAGAGTGGTGCACCATGGTACTGTTCCGTTTTAAATCGATGCACGCATTTCTAAAAGTCGTACGACATTGTTTCGCCATTTCGGACGGATGTTGCACCTTGCACCGTGGATGTTGCACCCAGTAGATATCGATTATTCGGACGGCCATTACTTCTGGCTCGTTTAGAGTTACGGAGCCATAAACTGTCAAAACGAAGGCCTCGATGAGTTCTACGGGTTTGACCGCTTTCAGCCGTCAACGGATAGATTAATGCCCAAAAAGGACAACCCGAATCTCAATTTGGTCTTGTAAGTTTTTTAACCTTCGTTTTTTCGACACGTGGATTTTTACGGTAAAAAAGGATTACCGTGGCTGGCCATCGATTTACCATTGCTGGAGAGTGGTGCACCATGGTACTGTTCCGTTTCAAATCCATGCACGCATTTCTAAAAGTCGCACGACACTGTTTCGCCATTTCGGACGGATGTTGCACCTTGCACCGTGGATGTTGAACCCTGTAGATATCGTTTATTCGGACGGCCATAACTTCTGGCTCGTTTAGAGTTACGAGAGCCATAACCTGTCAAAGCGAAGGCCTCGATGAGTTCTACGGCTTCGATAGCTTTCAGCCGTCAACGGATAGATTAATGCCCAAAAATGACAACCCGAATCTCAATTGGGTCTCGTAAGTTTTTTACCCTTCGTTTTATCGACACGTGGATTTTTACGGTAAATTAGGATTACCGTGGCTGGCCTTCGATTTACCATCGCTGGAGAGTGGTGCACCATGGTACTTTTCCGTTTCAAATCCATGCATGCATTTCTAAAAGTCGTACGACACTGTTTCGCCATTTCGGAAGGATGTTGCACCTTGCACCTTGGATGTTGCACCCTTTAGATATCGATTATTCGGACGGCCATAACTTCTGGCTCGTTTAGAGTTACGGGAGCCAAAACCTGTCAAAACGAAGGCCTCGATGAGTTTTACGTCTTTGACAGCTTTCGGCCATCAACGGATAGATTAATGCCCAAAAAGGACAACCCGAATCTCAATCGGGTCTCGTAAGTTTTCTACCCTTCGTTTTTTCGACACGTGGATTTTTACGATAAACAGGATTACGGTGGATGGTCTTCGATTTACCATTGCTGGAGAGTGGTGCACCATGGTACTGTTCCGTTTCAAATCCATGCACACATTTCTAAAAGTCGTACGGCACTGTTTCGTCATTTTAGACGGATGTTGCATCTTGCACCGTGGATGTTGCACCCTGTAGATATCGATTATATGGACGACCATAACTTCTGGCTCGTTTAGAGTTACGGGACCAATAACCTGTCAAAACGAAGGCCTCGATGAGTTATACGGCTTTGACAGCTTTCATCCGTCAACGGATAGATTAATGCCCAAAAAGGACAACCCGAATCTCAATCGGGTCTCGTAAGTTTATTAACCTTCGTTTTTTTCGACACGTGGATTTTTACGGTAAAACGGGATTACCGTGGCTGGCCTTCGATTTACCATCGCTGGAGAGTGGTGCACCATGGTACTTTTCCGTTTCAAATCCATGCATGCATTTCTAAAAGTCGTACGACACTGTTTCGCCATTTCGGAAGGATGTTGCACCTTGCACCTTGGATGTTGCACCCTTTAGATATCGATTATTCGGACGGCCATAACTTCTGGCTCGTTTAGAGTTACGGGAGCCAAAACCTGTCAAAACGAAGGCCTCGATGAGTTTTACGTCTTTGACAGCTTTCGGCCATCAACGGATAGATTAATGCCCAAAAAGGACAACCCGAATCTCAATCGGGTCTCGTAAGTTTTCTACCCTTCGTTTTTTCGACACGTGGAGTTTTACGATAAACAGGATTACGGTGGATGGTCTTCGATTTACCATCGCTGGAGAGTGGTGCACCATGGTACTGTTCCGTTTCAAATCCATGCACACATTTCTAAAAGTCGTACGGCACTGTTTCGTCATTTTAGACGGATGTTGCATCTTGCACCGTGGATGTTGCACCCTGTAGATATCGATTATATGGACGACCATAACTTCTGGCTCGTTTAGAGTTACGGGACCAATAACCTGTCAAAACGAAGGCCTCGATGAGTTATACGGCTTTGACAGCTTTCATCCGTCAACGGATAGATTAATGCCCAAAAAGGACAACCCGAATCTCAATCGGGTCTCGTAAGTTTATTAACCTTCGTTTTTTTCGACACGTGGATTTTTACGGTAAAACGGGATTACCGTGGCTGGCCTTCGATTTACCATCGCTGGAGAGTGGTACACCATGGTACTATTCCGTTTCAAACCCATGCACGCATTTCTAAAAGTCGTACGACACTGTTTCGCCATTTCGGACGGATGTTGCACCGTGCACCGTGGATGTTGCACCGTGCACCGTGGATGTTGCACCCTGTAGATATCGATTATTCGTACGGCCATAACTTATGGCTCGTTTAGAGTTACAGGAGCCATAACCTGTCAAAACGAAGGCCTCAATGAGTTCTACGGCTTTGACAGCTTTCAGCCGTCAACGGATAGATTAATACCCAAAAAGGACAACCCGAATCTCAATCGGGTCTCGTAAGTTTTTTACCGTTCGTTTTTTCGACACGTGGATTTTTACGGTAAAAATGGATTACCGTGGCTGGCCTTCGATTTACCATCGCTGGAGAGTGGTGCACCATGGTACTGTTCCATTTCAAATCCATGCACGCATTTCTAAAAGTCGTACGGCACTGTTTCGCCATTTCGGACGGATGTTGCACCTTGCACCGTGGATGTTGCACCCTGTAGATATCGATTATTCGGACGGCCATAACTTCTGGCTCGTTTAGAGTTTCGGGAGCAATAACCTGTCAAAACGAAGGCCTCGATGAGTTCTACGGCTTTGACAGCTTTCAGCCATCAAAAGATAGGTTAATGCCCAAAACGGACAACCCGAATCTCAATCGGGTCTCATAAGTTTTTTACCCTTCATTTTTTCGACACGAGGATTTTTACGGTAAAACAGGATTATGGTGGCTGGTCTTCGATTTACCATCGCTGGAGAGTGGTGCAACATGGTACTATTCCGTTTCAAACCCATGCACGCATTTCTAAAAGTCGTACGACACTGTTTCGCCATTTCGGACGGATGTTGCACCTTGCACCGTGGATGTTGCACCCTGTAGATATCGATTATTCGGACGACCATAACTTCTGGCTCGTTTAGAGTTACGGGAGCCATAACCTGTCAAAACGAAGGCCTCGATGAATTCTACGGCTTTGACAGCTTTCAGCCGTCAACGGATAGATTAATGCCCAAAAAGGACAACCCGAATCTCAATCGGGTCTCGTAAGTTTTTTACCCTTCGTTTTTTCGACACGAGGATTTTTACGGTAAAACAGGATTACCGTGGCTGGCCTTCGATTTACTATCGCTGGAGAGTGGTGCATCATGGTAATGTTCCGTTTCAAATCCATGCACGCATTTCTAAAAGTCGTAGGGCACTGTTTCTCCATTTCGTACGGATGTTGCACCTTGCACCGTGGATGTTGCACCTTGCACCGTGGATGTTGCACCCTGTAGATATCGATTATTCGGACGGCCATAACTTCTGGCTCGTTTAGAGTTACGGGAGCCATAACATGTCAAAACGAAGGACTCGATGAGTTCTACGGCTTTGACAGCTTTCAACCATCAACGGATAGATTAATGCCCAAAAAGGGCAACCCGAATCTCAATCGGGTCTCGTAAGTTTTTTACCGTTCGTTTTTTCGACACGTGGATTTTTACGGTAAAACAGGATTACGGTGGCTGGTCTTCGATTTACCATCGCTGTAGAGTGGTGCACTATGGCATTGTTCCGTTTCAAATCCATGCACGCATTTCTAAAAGTCGTACGAAACTGTTTCGCCATTTCGGACGGATGTTGCACCTTGCACCGTGGATGTTGCACACTGTAGATATCGATTATTCGGACGACCATAACTTTTGGCTCGTTTAGAGTTACGGGAGCCATAACCTGTCAAAACAAAGGCCTCGATAAGTTCTACGGCTTTGACAGCTTTCAGCCGTCAACGGATAGATTAATTCCCAAAAAGGACAACCCGAATCTCAATCGGGTCTCGTAAGTTTTTAACCCTTCGTTTTATCAACACGTGGATTTTTACGGTAAAACGGGATTACGGTGGCTGGTCTTCGATTTACCATCGCTGGAGAGTGGTGCACCATGGTACTGTTCCGTTTCAAATCCATGCACGCATTTCTAAAAGTCGTACGGCACTGTTTCGCCATTTTAGACGGATGTTGCATCTTGCACCGTGGATGTTGCACCCTGTAGATATCGATTATACGGACGACCATAACTTCTGGCTCGTTTAGAGTTACGGGAGCCATAACCTGTCAAAACGAAGGCCTCGATGAGTTCTACGGCTTTGACCGCTTTCAGCCGTCAACGGATAGATTAATGCCCAAAAAGGACAACCCGAATCTCAATCAGGTCTCGTAAGTTTTTTACCCTTCGTTTTTTCGACACGTGGATTTTTACGGTAAAACAGGATTAACGTGGCTGGTGTTTGTGTCAAAATTGGGCACAACACTCTTCGGGAGTCGTTGAAGAGATAATAGTCAAGAATGCAAGTTCAAAACAGATATTATCTAACAAAAACTCCAATCAACAGTAAAGTAAATGCGTAGACAAGCGATTTATAGTGGTTCGGCGTGTTGCCTACGTCCACTGTGAAGTTTTTTGATGTTTTATTGATTCTCTTTCAATGATTACAAGTTGTTACAGCGATCCACAGCAAGTTACAACTGGAAATTCGAAATCAACAATAGAATTATGATGTAGGATCATGGAGATTTTGATCCGGCAGAGTCTCGGCGTCTCAGAGTCAGAAGATCCCTTTTCTGTTGGCCCTGGGGCTCTATTTATAGGCGTAGGCTGCTGATATTTCGCTGAAAACTCGGGAGACCACTTCTGGCACGTGAGGGGGCCCACGCGTACGGTCTCGGGAAGTTTGGGCCCACTTTGGCATCGGTTCGAACTCCATTCGAACCGATCAAGAATTCATCCAATCGAGGTGAAATTTGGCGTGGACATTCTTCAACATGTACGCAAACATCTGTGAAAATTTCGTGGCATTTGGATCAGTAGATTAGGAGATATGATGGGTTCGAAATAGGGTTCACGGTACGGCTGTCTGGTTCGAATCCGTGCATTCGAAACGATGGTTTCGAATCCATCATGGCACACGACTTCGTGGTGACGTGGAGCGCAAACTTCGAATCGATCCGGACTTCACTCCGTGTTGACCGCTTCGACTCCGTGTATCTCGGTGATTTCGAACCGATGGAAGACACGTTGGTTGACCCAGTGGGTTCGAACAAGGCAACACAGGATGAGTTCGAAGAAGGCCTTTGTGATGGGTTCGAAGCATGGCTCTATGATGGTGTCGAACATGACTTCAGGGATGGGTTCGAACGAAGCTTATGGATGGGTTCGAAGCATGCATGTCCAATGGTTTCGAAATGAGGCAGCCGAGTATGGATTCGAATCAGCTCCTCTCTGATGGGTTCGAGGTCGAGGCATCCTGAGGGTTTCGAAGGTGATGGTTTCGAATTTGATGGGTTCGAAGTGATGGTTTCGAATGGTGCATGATGATGGGTTCGAAGACACCCATCATGGTGGGTTCGAAACCAGTGTGTTCCCTCCAAGTTGAACCGATCATAACTTGAGCATACGAACTCAGATTGACTTGAAATTTGAAATGCTGACTCCTGTGGCCTTTCTTGCAGTGTCCCATTAATTGTAGCTCATTCTGGACTCGGATAAAATTCAGTGATATCCATGGCGAAAGAAAATACGATCAACCTCTGAGGCGAACGGTCCTTCCTTTTCAATCGCTCTTTTGGTATCGCGGCTTTGCCAAAAAGCGGGATAACATTTTGCCCCCCAAAGTACGTCTTGTGGGAACATGACGTGCTTTGAATAGCTGCCATTTCTATCTGAACAATCATTGCTCTCTTTTTTGTTGAAACTCGTATGCTGTATTGCCGTAACCTTGCGTTGATATGATTGATTGCTGTATATTAGTGCTTAGCCGTTGGCTGTCGCATTTGTAACGGGAATAGTGTTTGATCCCTGTGAATATTCAAAATCGAATGTTAGTCCGACATGTATGCACATATGTTAATTTGGACCTTGTTAACGTCGTGCGTCCACGAGTCGTTGTCAGTTTGGTTTGCTGCAGAATTTCGTATCGATTCTCTCCTGAACCGATTTTGAAATTTGAATTGAGGCAACGCTTGATGGTTGTTGTGGAAATTTCCTCCGTATCGATCCTCTCCTGAACCGATATTGAAGGTTGAAGAAATTGAATTTGTATTGCGCAAGTGTAATGTTTCGAACTGATGCACTTGAGCGTTGATGGGTTCGAAATTCATGTTTGTATGGACGCGGTATGCCCGTGCAATGATGGGTTGTGTGAATATGAGATTTCGAATCGATGCATTGGAGCATTGATGGATTCGAAATTGACATTCGAAACGGTCTGAAAGTATGGAGTATACTTGTGTGGTGATGGGTTCGAAATTGTCATTCGAACCGATGTGAAAGGATGGTTTCGAACTAGTAGTTCGTTTCTGTGGTTTCGAAAATGATCTTCGAATCGATGATTTGGATGGGTACGAAACTATTGTTCACGGCAGTGGTCCGTGTGCTTCACACGATGGAGCCTCAAGCGTATGGGTTCGAAGATTGGTTTCGAAACGACTCTGCATTCTGACCTGTTGCAATCGGTCAACTTCACCGGAACTCGAATCGTCCCGGTCATCACCAACCCTCCATATAAATAGCAGTGGACCTGCCACTTTTTCACTTTTTACTTTTTCACTGCACTCTTCATCACTTCGAAGCTTCTAAGGAGAAAACACTGCGTCGCGTTTTCGAATCCATCAAGATTTAAGACTTAAATCTCTCGAAATCATTGCTTAAACTAGGTAATTAGCCTCGGATTCAAGCGACGAAGTTATTTCGAACCCATTTCTCTTCATCGATTGCATAGCTTCGAGATTGGCAAAACCAGATCTGGTTTGGGAGGGATTCGAATCGATGTGTGGGCTCGAGTTCGAAGCGATGACGGTGGTGTGTTTCCATTGGATTTCGAATCGATCCTTGGAATGTCCTTGTTGGGGTGCGTAGTTCGCACCGATTGGGGGATTCGAGGGATCCTTTCGAATCGATGGATTCGAACCCATAGGCTATCGTTTCGAAGTCCACAACCTCGTATCGATTCGAAGTGGATCGTTTCGAACGCGACCGATGTCAAGTTAAGGGTTTCTGTATCGGTTCGAATTTGTCATTTGGCCATCGTTTCGAAGCGCCCCTGACTGCATGGTTTCGAAACGATGTCAGGATGGGTTCGAACGCATGGGTTCGAAGCACTGTCATGATGGTTTCGAACGCATAGGTTCGAACGAAGTTTGGATGGGTTCGAAGGAAGAGGTGTTCGGTTGGGTTCGAACGAAGCCTCTGTGATGGTTTCGAACCCTATATGATGGATTCCAAAATTTGAAATTTTTCAAGCATAACTCCGACGAGCTTCATTCCTACATATTTGGACTTGAATATTGAACTGCATATTTGATTGCCTTTTGAAGCTCGTCGATGGAACTATAACAACTTCTATTCGAACCGACTTCCATCATATAAACGATTTAGTGATGACGGTCAGCGATGACGGTCATTATAGCTGAACTTCGTAGCTTTGTCGTTTGAATGTTCACTTTAACTCTGCAACATTTGTTCAAGTAATGCATGGCACGGTACCACACACATTCATACACTTTACACTGGGGAACACACGGGTTCTTTGTCGTCTAACGATGGTTTCTCATGAGTTAGCTAGTTATGGAACCTTCAAGTTCATAGCAGCAGGAGATTCGAGGTACAGCCTCTCCGAGGCTAGAAGTTCCGGATATAGATCCTGAGATCATCGGTCCGGCTCCGGACGAACTTCCTGATGCGTCCTTCATTGCCAATCCATCGGATTCCTTCCATCGAATATCTCTGAAGACATGTTGGGGAGAATATGTTTGAGGCACGGCTTGTCATTGGATGATGTGTTACTGCCGGGGCCGAACGATAGACCACATAATCCGCCGGAAGGATACACGACATTTAACCGCCACGCGTGCGCGGCCGGGACACTTCCACCATTCAACGAGTACATAAGGGAAGTATTGTCGTTCTTGAGGATCGCCCCATCCCAGCTGCACCCGAACGGATATGCGTCGATCAATAGCGTGTTCATCGCATTTATGGACTATCTCCATCGACCACCGCTCCCAATTGAGATCAGATACTTGTTCAATTTCAAAACTCGGGGTGATTATCCCTCCTTCACATTCCTGGAAGCGGTGAGAAACTGCCAAGTGGTTACCGGGTCTTGGACCAGGTTGAGCTATTATAGGACAGAATGGTTTTATGTCAGATGTCCTCCTGGATTCGTCCGACGATGGCCATTCAGACGTGAGTATAATTGAGTTCGTAAATAATTACTATGGCAATCGCAGCCGAAGTGGAATTTATGTTTTATCCTTCTTTGCAGCGGTGATTCAACGACCTGAAGGCGAGCGCTTTAGGGAGATGGTGCGAGTGCTTCGATAAGTCCTAGATGGAGATAGGGATATCGATGTGTTATTGACGGATAGGAATCTCCGGGCCTGCGGTTTGATCGAACAAGGGCAGAGCATAAGCTTTGAAGTGGCACTACGGGTCGTCTCGAAGAAACGAGTCAAGCACAAGAAACCCAGAGTTACCACAGCTGAGGAAGCGGACTCTGAAAGAACCCACACTGATGATGAGCCGCTGACCGGGCCTACTGACGCAGCTCCGGATGTCGCGGAGCAGAGAAAAGGCAAGGCTGCCATGGTTAAGTCAAGTAAGAAGGGGAGATGGAAATCGGTCGTCACGGCCCGTTCTGCTCCCGGAGTTAGAATCTCGGAGA
Source organism: Allium cepa (assembly GCA_030765085.1). Classification (NCBI taxonomy): domain Eukaryota; kingdom Viridiplantae; phylum Streptophyta; class Magnoliopsida; order Asparagales; family Amaryllidaceae; genus Allium; species Allium cepa. Next base: position 911,876,428 of record CM060938.1, read on the forward strand.
CGTCTCCTCCGAGAACTGAAAATCTTTTCGAAGGGCTTGTCGATCTTCCAATCCCGGACGATGTGTCTTTTCAACATGATGCCGGGTTAGAGGAATTCCATCGCACCTTAGAATTGAACGAGCCTCTTATAACTAGCGAGGTCGACACTTCCGGTTGGTCGGGGTGAATGCATATTCATACACACTTCACGACACTGCATAACCTTTGACTGTAAATTACCTGTTTCGAAGAGTGATTAATTCGATTTTATCTTACTTTGCAGATACTATGTCTAAGCGAGGTTCGATGCTCGGGAGTCTTCTACACGCCCGCAAGCCTTTATATTACGATTCGCGTAGGCGCGAAGGGGATAGAGGTTATGATCAGGGGCGTCCTGGGTATTATGACCAGGGACGTTCTGGGTATTCTAGTCACGAGAGATATGACACGGACAGGGGCTATAAACGTCGATCGCGCTCGCGTACTCCTCTTCCTTCCAGAGATCCCGTACAACCTCCTGCTCATGTTCCTCATCCTTCCGAGTCTTCTCGATATGCGTCGGTTTCTCAAGCTTCCCGATCTGAGGCGATGACCCCGATAGTCGCAGAGCAGCCTCCTACAGAGATCTCGGGAGAAGGGGCAATTAGATTCGCGCAATTAAAGAGGGAGTTCCTGAATATCTGCTTTGACAACTATGTCTTTCCCCCAAACCTGAAAAGAGTTCCGCCGGAGGCTGAGCGGTTAGCGCTCGACTATGTTCATGACTTTTACTCCCAATACAAGGCATGGTATAGGGCGGCCGATAAGGCATCGGCGTTGGCCTTCGAACGAGCTGCTACCATTGAAAAATTGCAAGCCGAGTTAGCACAAAGAGATCGCATCATTCAAGTGCTGAATACTGAGGCTGAATCATCTCGTAAATCTGAAATAGAGGCCACCAAGAGAGCCGATGAAGCCCAGGCAATCATGGATAGGATGAAACGCGAGCACTACGCAACGGTTGAGGATATGGGCCATCGAAACACCCTGGTTACTGCAGAGAGGGACGCAGCCCTGAAGGAGTTGAACGAGCTTAAGTCAAAATTCGCCGAAATCGCCAAGGAAAGGGATGATGCGAATAGCGCAGCCCAAGAGGCGTGTGAACAAGCTGTGATTCTCCGCACCGACAAGGATGCGGCGGTGGCGAGAGTTCAAGCAGTCGAGGCAGAGGTGGAGGAGAAAGTTCAACAAGCAGAGGCTAGGCTAGAGGCCGATATTGAAGATTTGCTTATAAATTATAATGCCAACGTGTTGAAACACAGGAACTTGGCATGGCTTCAAGATTATCCGGTTCACCTCCGCGGTGCTTGGGAACGATTGGTCGAGGAAGAGGGGGAAGCGCATCCGGGCGAATCGGTTGACCGATTCGAGCTTGAGAACCGGCTATTGACCGAGGATGAAACGAAGGTCCTTCATGACGCTATCATTGCTCATGAGAAGGAGATGATGGGTGGTCATTCCCTTGAAGTCGGAGAGGGATCGGGGGTTGAGCACCATTCTGATGTTACTGAAGTCATCACATCGCCTTCGTCAGTGCCTGTATCTGCGGTCAGCTTGCCACCTGTTCCTGCTTACGACCCGGAGCAGCCGCGCTTATCTCCTATCCATGAGCACACTTCCGAGGCTGTTCAGCCGTCTGCGAGTCAAACTGGGGAAGGTACTCTTAAGTTATCTCAAGCGTTTTCCAAATAGAGAGTTTGTTTTGAAAAAGTTACTGATAACTTATTGTTTTTGCCTAGTGACGGAGGTTGTGCCGACAGTCGCAGCTCAAGAATCAAACCAAAGGGATAAGGCCATCGCTACCGAGGCTATTGCTGTAACTGCGGTATCGATCGAGGCGGCACAGGGGAGTGGGTTATCTCTCGAGGAACAGATGGTGAGCGAGCTGCTCGGTGAGCAGGGCGGTTTCTCTACGGACATACAGTTTATCATCGTTAGTGATCCCCTGCCGACCTCAAGTTCTTCGATGCAAACTGCGGATGCCCCCTGCCAGGCTCAAGCGGCTCGAGATGAGGAAATTTTGGCTGAAATCAATGCTGAAATAGAAGCTGCGGGGCACAGTGGTAGCGCCGGTGGCATCACGACGGCGCATAGTCCAGCATCTGCTAGGGTAGTGTCGTCGGGTGGCACTATCCCATCTTCCGTCATAGATCCAGTCCCCCCTACTCCTCCGGCGGGAAGCCTCCCTGCTGATTCGGGCTCTGAGGAGGATATCGATATCATGCACCCAGCCGAAGAGTCGCCGCCGAAGAGGAGGCACTCAAAAAGAATTTCTGTCGCTAGTGATTCTGATAATGATGAACCACTAATAAGGAAGACGAAAAAGAAGAAGAAATAGACTGGCTTTACAAGTAGATGTTTTGGTAGATAGGTACTTGTTTCTTGTTTTTTGTTAGTAAGCCGTGTATAGATGCAGGTTCGGCCCCTGCTAGTAGGGATTGTTTTTTGGAAGAACTTATTTGTATGTAAGTCCTTATTTTTAGTGAGTTGAAATAAACTTCAGTTTCTTCGTTTCAACTCTTGTTTTATTTGTGCTTAAGTACTTGCAGTGTCTTGTTTTCGGTCCGGTGCATTTGTGGTGTTTTTACCGTTTAAGTAGAGCTCATTTCATTTGCCAAGTCTGAAAATCTTGGTCACAAGTTGTAATTGATGAATGAGTTGAACTTCGGACGTTGTATCACTTCGATTAGTGATTGACACTTAGCTTTCGTGCCCCCCAGCTTTGGGGAACAACATTTGTATTTATGATGGTTGATCGCACTTGTTGCAAGTCTCGAGCACACGTCCGCCTTCCGGGGACTTAGAGTAGTCTGAGATCGATAACCTGGTTTGCATTCCAGGAGTTCAAGTGCTATTGATGCTTGTAACATGGTTCGCGCTCTGGGAACGTGGGAATGGCGTTCACATTCCAACTTGCACCCTACTAACTCGGAATTAGTATTAACGCTTTAGTTCGCACTACGGGAACTTTGACTTGGTGTTGGTGCTCCAATTCACACGCCGGGAGCTTGGATAAAACAAGTATGTTTGGGTTCGTACTTCAGGAACCCGAAATCGAAATTTATACTCCAACTCGCACTTCGGGAATATGGAGTTTGCACGGATGCTTCGGTTCGCGCTCCGGGAACCCGTAACTTATGTCCATACCCCAATTCATGTTTTGGGGATTTGGAGTCCGCATTGATGGGTTGGTTCGCGCAGTGGGAACGAATTATTAAATGTTTATACTCCAATTCGCGCTGCGGGAATTTGGAGCCCGTTCACGCTCTGGGAACGAATTGTTAAATGTTTATACTCCAATTCACGCTGCGGGATGTTGGAGTCCGTTCGCACTCCGGGAACGAATTATGGAATGTTTATACTCCAATTCACGCTGTGGGAAGTTGGAGTCCGTCCGCACTCCGGGAACGAGTTGTTGAATGTTTATACTCCAATTCATGCTGTGGGAAGTTGGAGTCCGTTCGCACTACGGGAACGAATTATGGAATGTTTATACTCCAATTCACGCTGTGGGAAGTTGGAGTCCGTTCGCACTCCGGGAACGAATTATTGAATGTTTATACTCCAATTCACGCTGTGGGAAGTTGGAGTCCGTTCGCACTCCGGGAACGAATTATGGAATGTTTATACTCCAATTCACGCTGTGGGAAGTTGGAGTCCGTACGCACTCCGGGAACAAGTTGTTGAATGTTTATACTCCAATTCACGCTGTGGGAAGTTGGAGTCCGTTCGCACTCCGGGAACGAATTGTTGAATGTTTATACTCCAATTCACGCTGTGGGAAGTTGGAGTCTGTTCGCACTCCGGGAACGAATTATGGAATGGACTGTCGTGTGTTGGTCCAGCTCAGCCCTCGAAGTGTTGGCTTGCCCCCGAGCTGGGGTTTCACTTAGTGAGTGGCCGGTTGTAACGCAGTCACTCGCTATTTGAATAAATTCCATTGTTCGATGGAACTTAGCTCTTCGTGTGTCGTGATTGTTGAATGTTGTATTCGATGAATCACAGCTTTAGCTTGAAGAGATAATGTTTTTACTGCTGAAATGAGAAAATATGGCAAAGTCAGTGCCTTAATACAAAATCAAATTTCAGAATGTAAATGAAATTGAAAAATATTAATAGATTGAATGAGCCTGTCATGTGTGACAGTGACGAAGATCCTCGTCGTTCCAGGCTCCTGAGAAAGTCGGTCCGCCACTGATGGCGTTTATCACCAATCTCCTGCGAGGACCATTGGAGTCCTCATGCCTCGGTCGATCGGGTTCATTGTTTTGATTTGATGGACCTGCTTCCCTGGGTTGCGGTATCCGCACAAATCGATCAAGCTTCCTTTCCCTGATCATTTTTTCAACGAGATCCTGTAAGTGACGACACTCGTTCGTATCGTGCCCGTAGCTTTCATGGAACCTGCAAAACTTTCCTATTTGGATTTGTCTCTCTGACGACGGTCTCGGAGTAGGTTTTTCATATTGAATTGTACTACGGGTTTGTAAATACAAGTCCTCCAATGAAGTATTCAAAGGAGTATAACTGTCGAACTTCGGATTTTTGCGTTGCCGATCGCGATTTTGATCTTGTTTTTTAATTTGATTCACGCTCTCTCTTCGCCGAGCTTGTTTATTTTTAATGTTCAACTGAACTTTTCCGGAGCTCTCACCAGATTGTTTTATTGCAACATTGCTTTGGGTTCCTCCCGCGTTTGATCCTGCGTCAGTTTGCTTCCTAGACTGTTTCGCGTCCTCCCGTCTTAGGAATTGAGCTGCTTTGGCATGGAAACGGTCCAATGACGCAGGTGGTTTTCCAGCTAGCCAATTGCCGAATTCAGAATCGGGGTCGATCCCCTTAGTTAACGCCATAAGGATGGAGTTATCATTTGGATTACTAATCTCCGCACATGCGGTATGGAATCTTTCTAAGTAGTGTCTAAGTGTCTCTCCGGGAGCTCGTGTGACACTAGATAAAGTGTTGACATCTTTCGGCCTTGCGACGTGCATGCGGAATTGCTCAACGAATTTTGTGGCTAGCTGGTCGAATGAGGAGACGGATCGAGGAGGCAATCGGGTGAACCACATGGTGGCGATGCCCCCCAGGGATATGGGGAAACTACGACATTTCACAGCGTCGTCGGCTCTGGCAGCCGTCATCGACCATTCATATTTTAGAATATGTTGATTGGGATTGGAGTTTCTCTCATACATGGGCAGAGTGGGCATTCGGAATCGCCGTGTGGGTTCAGCATTAAGAACGTCGTCCGTAAAGGGAGTGTGACTTCGGGAAACCCCCCAATCGTCGTTTGTGAATCCCTGACTCTCACGAATCATCTGCCGTATCATAGTTGATAGATCCGGCATTTGCGCCGGAGTATGGTCACATTCCATACTTTGGGTTTGAACCGGATATCGTTGACGGTTCAAATCTTGCCTTCTCGGCTCATAGTCCTCTGGGACGTACGGTTCAGGAGTATGACCGCTTTGACGACGGTCCGGGTCCGACTGATCTCGAGCGTCGACCCCTGGTTCAGCCACAACGCTAGCGGTGCGGTATTCAGCGGCGTGGTGAGGAATGGCACCCCCTCGGGAGGAGGGTCCGGTTTGGAAACTGACTGACGGACCAACTCTTATTTGTCCAACGGTCAATATCGGTTGGTTTCCAGCGGATGGCATACGAACCTCATCTAACCGAGGTGGTGGAGGTCGGTTATGATAATCAGAAGATGAAGAACTTTCGCTAGAAGAGCGATAAGCACGATCTCTCGTGGATCGTTTTCGTTTCTGGCGATCCAGCTGGTTGATTAGCTCAGCGTTGGCGCGTAGCTGTTCTTCTAGTTGTCGCCGACTCTGGGTCAGCTCTTGAAGTAACAACTGCAATTCTTGTCGGGTAACCGGACCCGACGGTTCTGAGTGCCCAGCGGCATCTTGATTAGGTGGAGGCAGAGGGGCAGGATTCTGTCTATCCTGTCCTTCTTGATTGACGGCGTTCGAGGTGGTTCATGTGCTAACCATTTTTACAGTTGAGTTCCTTTCCTAGACTTTATGCAAATCTGAATAGAAGGGAAGGAAGCTGGATTTAACAATCTGGATCTCTCTCTTAGATTTATTCAATCCGATATCGATGACAGATCCAACGAGCAGGAGAAAATCTGGGTTTTCTCAGTGAAAGCACCAAAGTGTTTGTGTCAAAGTTGGGCACAACACTCTTCGGGAGTCGTTGAAGAGATATTAGTCAAGAATGCAAGTTCAAAACAGATATTATCTAACAAAAACTCCAATCAACAGTAAAGTAAATGCGTAGACAAGCGATTTATAGTGGTTCGGCGTGTTGCCTACGTCCACTGTGAAGTTTTTTGATGTTTTATTGATTCTCTTTCAATGATTACAAGTTGTTATAGCGATCCACAGCAAGTTACAACTGGAAATTCGAAATCAACAATAGAATTATGATGTAGGATGATGGAGATCTTGATCCGGCAGAGTCTCGGCGTCTCAGAGTCAGAAGATCCCTTTTCCATTGGCCCTGGGGCTCTATTTATAGGCGTAGGCTGCTGATATTTCGCTGAAAACTCGGGAGACCACTTCTGGCACGTGAGGGGGCCCACGCATACAGTCTCGGGAAGTTTGGGCCCACTTTGGCAACAGTTCGAACTCCATTCGAACCGATCAAGAATTCATCCAATCGAGGTGAAATTTGGCGTGGACATTCTTCAACATGTACGCAAACATCTGTGAAAATTTCGTGGCATTTGGATCAGTAGATTAGGAGATATGATGGGTTCGAAATAGGGTTCACGGCACGGCTGTCTAGTTCGAATCCCTGCATTCGAAACGATGGTTTCGAATCCATCATGGCACGCGACTTCGTGGTGACGTGGAGCGCAAACTTCGAATCGATCCGGACTTCACTCCGTGTTGACCGCTTCGACTCCGTGTATCTCGGTGATTTCGAACCGATGGAAGACACGTTGGTTGACCCAGTGGGTTTGAACAAGGCAACACAGGATGGGTTCGAAGAAGGCCTTTGTGATGGGTTCGAAGCATGGATCTATGATGGTTTCGAACATGACTTTAGGGATGGGTTCGAACGAAGCTTATGGATGGGTTCGAAGCATGCATGTCCGATGGTTTCGAAATGAGGCAGCCGAGTATGGATTCGAATCAGCTACACTCTGATGGGTTCGAGGTCGAGGCATCCCGAGGGTTTCGAAGGTGATGGTTTCGAACTTGATGGGTTCGAAGTGATGGTTTCGAATGGTACATGATGATGGGTTCGAAGACACCCATCATGGTGGGTTCGAAACCAGTGTGTTCCCTCCAAGTTGAACCGATCATAACTTGAGCATACGAACTCGGATTGACTTGAAATTTGAAATGCTGACTCCTGTGGCCTTTCTTGCAGTGTCCCATCAATTGTAGCTCATTCTGGACTCGGATAAAATTCAGTGATATCCATGGCGAAAGAAAATACGATCAACCTCTGAGGCGAACGGTCCTTCCTTTTCAATCGCTCTTTTGGTATCGCGGCTTTGCCAAAAAGCGGGATAACAGCTGGTCATCGATTTACCATCGCTGGATAGTGGTGCACCATGGTACTGTTCCGTTTCAAATCCATGCACGCATTTCTAAAAGTCGTACGGCACTGTTTCGCCATTTCGGACGGATGTTGCACCTTGTACCGTGGATGTTGAACCCTGTAGATATCGATTATTCGGACGGCCATAACTTCTGGCTCGTTTAGAGTTACAGGAGCCATAACCTGTCAAAGCGAAGGCCTCGATGAGTTCTACGGCTTTGACCGCTTTCAGCCGTCAACGGATAGATTAATGCCCAAAAAGGACAACCCGAATCTCAATCGGGTCTCGTAAGTTTTTTACCCTTCGTTTTATCGACACGTGGATTTTTACGGTAAAACTGGATTACCGTGGCTGGCCTTCGATTTACCATCGCTGGAGAGTGGTGCACCAGGTACTGTTCCGTTTGAAATCCATGCCCGCATTTCTAAAAGTCGTACGGCACTGTTTCGCCATTTCGGACGGATGTTGCACCTTGCATCGTGGATGCTTCACCCTGTAGATATCGATTATTCGGACGGCCATAACTTCTGGCTCGTTTAGAGACACGGGAGCCATAACCTATCAAAACGAAGGCCTCGATGACTTCTACGGCTTTGACCGCTTTCAGCCGTCAACGGATAGATTAATGCCCAAATAGGACAACCCGAATCTCAATCGGGTCTCGTAAGTTTTTTACCCTTCGTTTTTTCGACACGTGGATTTTTACGGTGAAACAGGATTACGATGGCTGGTCTTCGATTTACCATCGCTGGAGAGTGGTGCACCATGGTACTGTTCCGTTTCAAATCCATGCACGCATTTCTAAAAGTCGTATGGCACTGTTTCGCCATTTCGAACGGATGTTGCACCTTGCACCGTGGATGTTGCACCCTGTAGATATCGATTATTCGGACGTCCATAACTTCTGGCTCGTTTAGAGTTACGGGAGCCATAACATGTCAAAACGAAGGACTCGATGAGTTCTACGGCTTTGACAGCTTTCAACCGTCAACGGATAGATTAATGCCCAAAAAGGACAACCCGAATCTCAATCGGGTCTCGTAAATTTTTTACCGTTCGTTTTTTCGATACGTGGATTTTTACGGTAAAACAGCATTACGGTGGCTGGTCTTCGATTTACCATCGCTGGAGAGTGGTGCACCAGGTACTGTTCCGTTTCAAATCCATACACGCATTTCTAAAAGTCGTACGACACTGTTTCGCCATTTCGGACGGATGTTGCACCTTGCACCGTGGATGTTGCACCCTGTAGATATCGATTATTCGGACGGCCATAAATTCTGGCTCGTTTAGAGTTACGGGAGCCATAACAAGTCAAAATGAAGGACTCGATGAGTTCTGCGGCTTTGACAGCTTTCAACCGTCAATGGATATATTAATGCCCAAAAAGGACAACCCGAATCTCAATCGGGTCTCGTAAGTTTTTTACCGTTCGTTTTTTCGACACAAGGATTTTTACGGTAAAACTGGATAACGGTGGCTGGTCTTCGATTTACCTTCGCTGGAGAGTGGTGCACCAGGGTACTATTCTGTTTCAAATCCATGCACGCATTTCTAAAAGTCGTTCGACACTGTTTCGCCATTTCGGACGGATGTTGCACCTTGCACCGTGGATGTTGCACCCTGTAGATATCGATTATTCGGACGGCCATAACTTCTGGCTCGTTTAGAGCTACGGGAGCCACAACCTGTCAAAACAAAGGCCTCGACGAGTTCTACGGCTTTGATAGCTTTCAACGGTCAACGGATAGATTAATGCCCAAAAAGGACAACCCGAATCTCAATCGGGTCTCGTAAGTTTTTTACCCTTCGTTTTTTCGACACGTGGATTTTTACGGTAAAACAGGATTACCGTGGCTGGCCTTCGGTTTACCATCGCTGAAGAGTGGTGCACCATGGTACTGTTCCGTTTCAAATCCATGCACCCATTTCTAAAAGTCGTACGACACTGTTTCGCCATTTTGGACGGATGTTGCACCTTGCACCGTGGATGTTGCACCCTGTAGATATCGATTATTCGGACGGCCATAACTTCTGGCTCGTTTAGAGTTTCGGGAGCCATAACCTATAAAACGAAGGCCTTGATGAGTTCTACGGCTTTAACCGCTTACAGCCGTCAACGGATAGATTAATGCCCAAAAAGGACAACCCGAATCTCAATCGGGTCTCGTAAGTTTTTTACCCTTCGTTTTTTCGACACGTGGATTTTTACGGTAAAACAGGATTACGGTGGCTGATATTCGATTTTCCATCGCTGGAGAGTGGTGCACCATGGTACTGTTCCGTTTCAAATCCATGCATGCGTTTCTAAAAGTCGTACGGCACTGTTTGGCCATTTCGGACGGATGTTGCACCTTGCACCGTGGATGTTGCACCCTGTAGATATCGATTATTCGGACGGCCATAACTTCTAGCTCGTTCAGAGTTCGGGAGCCATAACCTGTCGAAACGAAGGCCTCGATGAGTTCTACGGCTTTGACAGCTTTCAGCCGTCAACGGATTGATTAATGCCTAAAAAGGACAACCCGAATCTCAATCGGGTCTCGTAAGTTTTTAACCCTTCGTTTTTTCGACACGTGGATTTTTACGGTAAAATGGGATTACGTTGGCTGGTCTTCGATTTACCTTCGCTGGAGAGTGGTGCACCATGGTACTGTTCCGTTTTAAATCCATGCACGCATTTCTAAAAGTCGTACGGCACTGTTTCGCCATTTCGGACGGATGTTGCACCTTGCACCGTGGATGTTGCACCCTGTAGATATCGATTATTCGGACGGCCATATCTTCTGGCTCGTTTAGAGTTACGGGAGCCATAACCTGTCAAAACGAAGGCCTCGATGAGTTCTACGGCTTTGTCTGCTTTCAGCTGTCAACGGACAGATTAATGCTCAAAAAGGACAACCCGAGTCTCAATCTGGTCTCGTAAGTTTTTTACCCTTCGTTTTTTCGACACGTGGATTTTTACGGTAAAAATGGATTACCGTGGCTGACCTTCGATTTACCATCGCTGGAGAGTGGTGCACCATGGTACTGTTCCGTTTCAAATCCATGCACGCATTTCTAAAAGTCGTACGGCACTGTTTCGCCATTTCGGACGGATGTTGCACCTTGCACCGTGGATGTTGCACCCTGTAGATATCGATTATTCGGACGGCCATAACTTCTGGCTCGTTTCGAGTTACGGGAGACATAACCTGTCAAAACGAAGGCCTCGATGAGTTCTACGGCTTTGATAGCTTTCAGTCGTCAACGGATAGATTAATGCCCAAAAAGGACAACCCGAATCTCAATCGGGTCTCGTAAGTTTTTTACCCTTTGTTTTTTCGACACGTGAATTTTTACGGTAAAACAGGATTACGGTGGCTGGTCTTCGATTTACCATCGCTGGAGAGTGGTGCACGATGGTACTGTTCCGTTTCAAACCCTTGCACACATTTCTAAAAGTGGTACGGCACTGTTTCGCCATTTCGGACGGATGTTGCACCTTGCACCTTGGATGTTGCACCCTGTAGATATCGATTATTCGGACGGCCATAACTTCTGGCTCGTTTAGAGTTACGGGAGCCATAACATGTCAAAACGAATGCCTCGATGAGTTCTACGGCTTTGATAGCTTTCAACCGTCAACGGATAGATTAATGCCCAAAAAGGACAAGCCGAATCTCAATCGGGTCTCGTAAGTATTTTACCCTTCGTTTTTTTCAACACGTGGATTTTTACGGTAAAACAGGATTACCGTGGCTTGCCTTCGATTTACCATCGCTGGAGAGTAGTGCACCATGGTACTGTTCCGTTTCAAACCCATGCACGCATTTCTAAACATCGTACGGCACTGTTTCGCCATTTCGAACGGATGTTGAACCTTGCACCATACATGTTGCACCCTGTAGATATCGATTATTCGGACGGCCATAACTTCTGGCTCGTTTAGAGTTACGGGAGCCATAACCTGTCAAAATGAAGGCCTCGATGAGTTCTACGGCTTTGACAGCTTTCAGACGTCAATGGATAGATTAATGCCCAAAAAGGACAACCCGAATCTCAATCGGGTCTCGTAAGTTTTTTATCCTTCGTTTTTTCGACACGTGGATTTTTACGGTAAAACAGGATTACGGTGGCTGGTCTTCGATTTACCATCGTCGGTGAGTGGTGCACCATGGTACTGTTCCGTTTCAAATCCATGCACGCATTTCTAAAAGTCGTACGACACTGTTTCGCCATTTCGGACAGATGTTGCACCTTGCACCGTGGATGTTGTACCCTGTAGATATCGATTATACGGACGACCATAACTTCTGGCTCGTTTAGAGTTACGGGAGCCATAACCTGTCGAAACCAAGGCCTCGATGATTTCTACGGCTTTGACAGCTTTCAGCCGTCAACGGATAGATTAATGCCCAAAAAGGACAACCCGAATCTCAATCGGGTCTCCTAAGTTTTTTACCCTTCGTTTTTTCGACACGTGGATTTTTACGGTAAAACGGGATTACCGTGGCCCGTCTTCGACTTCCCATCGCTGAAGAGTGGTGCACCATGGTAGTGTTCCATTTCAAATCCATGCACGCATTTCAAAAAGTCGTACGGCAGTGTTTTGCCATTTCGGACGGATGTTGCGCCTTGCACCGTGGATGTTGCACCCTGTAGATATCGATTATTCGGACGGCCATAACTTCTGGCTCGTTTAGAGCTACGGGAGCCATAACCTGTCAAAACAATGGCCTCGATGAGTTCTACGGCTTTGACAGCTTTTAACGGTCAACGGATAGATAAATGCCCAAAAAGGACAACCCGAATCTCAATCGGGTCTCGTAAGTTTTTACCCTTCGTTTTTTCGACACGTGGATTTTTACGGTAAAACAGGATTACCGTGGCTGGCCTCAATTTACCATCGCTGAAGAGTGGTGCACCATGGTACTGTTCCGTTTCAAATCCATGCACGCATTTCTAAAAGTCCTACGACACTGTTTCGCCATTTCGGACAGATGTTGCACCTTGCACCGTGGATGTTTCACCCTGTAGATATCGAATATTCGAACGGCCATAACTTCTGGCTCGTTTAGAGTTTCGGGAGCCATAACCTATCAAAACGAAGGCCTCGATCAGTTCTACGACTTTGACCGCTTTCAGCCGTCAACGGATAGATTAATGCCCAAAAAGGACAACCCGAATCTCAATCGGGTCTCGTAAGTTTTTACCCTTCGTTTTTTCGACATGTGGATTTTTACTGTAAAACAGGATTACGGTGGCTGGTCTTCGATTTACCATCGCTGGAGAGTGGTGCACCATGTACTGCTCCGTTTCAAATCCATGCATGCATTTCTAAAAGTCGTACGGCACTGTTTCGCCATTTCGGACGGATGTTGCACCTTGCACCGTGGATGTTGCACCCTGTAGATATCGATTATTTGGATGGCCATAACTTCTGGCTCGTTTAGAATTCGGGAGCCATAACCTATCAAAATGAATGCCTCGATGAGTTCTACGGCTTTGACAGCTTTCAGCCGTCAACGGATAGATTAATGCCCAAAAAGGACAACCCGAATCTCAATCGGGTCTCGTAAGTTTTTTACCCTTCGTTTTTTCGACACGTGGATTTTTACGGTAAAAAAGGATTACCGTGGCTGGCCTTCGATTTACCATCGCTGGAGAGTGGTGCACCATGGTACTGTTCCGTTTCAAATCCATGCACGCATTTCTAAAAGTCGTACGGCACTGTTTCGCCATTTCGGACGGATGTTGCACCTTGCACCGTGGATGTTGCACCCTGTAGATATCGATTATTTGGACGGCCATAACTTATGGCTCGTTTAGATTTACGGGAGCCATAACCTGTCAAAACGAAGGCCTCGAGGAGTTCTACGACTTTGACAGCTTTCACCGTCAACGGATAGATTAATGCCCAAAAAGGACAAGCCGAATCTCAATCGGGTCTCGTAAGTTTTTTACCCTTCGTTTTTTCGACGCGTGGATTTTTACGGTAATACTGGATTACCGTGGCCGGCCTTCGATTTACCATCGCTGGAGAGTGGTGCACCAGGTACTGTTCCGTTTCAAATCCATGCACGCATTTCTAAAAGTCCTACGGCACTGTTTCGCCATTTCGGACGGATGTTGCACCTTGCACCGTGGATGTTGCACCCTGTAGATATCGATTATTCGGACGGCCATAACTTTAGGCTCGTTTAGAGTTACGGGAGCCGTAACCTGTCAAAACGAAGGCCTCGATGAATTCTACGGCTTTGATAGCTTTCAACGGTCAATGGATAGATTAATGCTCAAAAAAGACAACCCGAATCTCAATCGGGTCTCGTAAGTTTTTTTACCCTTCGTTTTTTCGACACTTGGATTTTTACGGTAAAACGGGATTACCATGGCTGGCCTTCGACTTACCATCGCTTGAGAGTGGTGCACTATTGTACTGTTCCGTTTCAAACCCATGCACGCATTTCTAAAAGTCGTGCGGCACTGTTCCGCCATTTCGGACGGATGTTGCACCTTGCACCGTGGATGTTGCACCCTGTAGATATCGATTATTCGGACGGCCATAACTTCTGGCTCGTTTAGAGTTACGGGAGCCATATCCTGTCAAAACGAAGGCCTCGATGAGTTCTATGGATTTGACAGCTTTTAGCCGTCAACGGATAGATTAATGCCCAAAAAGGACAACCCGAATCTCAATCGGGTCTCGTAAGTTTTTTACCCTTCGTTTTTTCGACACATGGATTTTTATGGTAAAACGGGATTACGGTTGCCCGTCTTCGACTTCCCATCACTGGAGAGTGGTGCACCATTGTACTGTTCCGTTTGAAATCCATGCACGCATTTCTAAAAGTCGTACGGCACTATTTCGCCATTTCGGACGGATGTTGCACCTTGCACCGTGGATGTTGCACCCTGTAAATATCGATTATTCGGATGGCCATAACTTCTGGCTCGTATAGAGTTACGGGAGCCACAACCTGTCAAAACGAAGACCTCGATGAGTTCTACGGCCTTGACAGCTTTCAGCTGTCAACAGATAGATTAATGCCCAAAAAGGACAACCCGAATCTCAATCGGGTCTCGCAAGTTTTTTACCTTTCGTTTTTTTGACATGTGGATTTTTACGGTAAAACAGGATTACCGTGGCTGACCTTCGATTTACCCTTGCTGGAGAGTGGTGCACCATTGTACTGTTCCGTTTCAAATCCATGCACGCATTTCTAAAATTCGTACGGCACTGTTTCGCCATTTCGGACGGATGTTGCACCTTGCACCGTGGATGTTGCACCCTGTAGATATCGATTATTCGGACGGCCGTAACTTCTGGCTCGTTTAGAGTTACAGGGGCCATAACATGTCAAAACGAAGGCCTCGATGAGTTCTATGGCTTTGACAGCTTTCAACCGTCAACGGATAGATTAATGCCCAAAAAGGACAACCCGAATCTCAATCGGGTCTCGTAAGTTTTTTACCCTTCGTTTTTTCGACACGTGGATTTTTACGGTAAAACAGGATTACCGTGGATGGCCTTCGATTTATCATCGCTAGAGAGTGGTGCACCATGGTACTGTTCCGTTTCAAACCCATGCACGCATTTCTAAAAGTCGTACGGCACTGTTTCGCCATTTCGGACGGATGTTGCACCTTGCACCGTGGATGTTGCACCCTGTAGATATCGATTATTCGGACGGCCATAACTTCTGGCTCGTTTAGAGTTATAGGAGCCATAACCTGCCAAAACGAAGTCCTCGATGAGTTCTACGGCTTTGATAGCTTTCATCCATCACCGGATATATTAATGCGCAAAAAGGACAACCCGAATCTCAATCGGGTCTCGTAAGTTTTTTACCCTTTGTTTTTTCGACACATGGATTTTTACGGGAAAAAAGGATTATGGTGGCTGGTCTTCGATTTACCATCGCTGGATAGTGGTGCACCATGGTACTGTTCCGTTTCAAATCAATGCATGCATTTCTAAAAGTCGTACGGCACTGTTTCTCCATTTCGGACGGATGTTGCACCTTGCACCGTGGATGTTGCACCCTGTACATATCTATTATACGGACGGCCATAACTTCTGGCTCGTTTAGAGTTACGGGAGCCATAACATGTCAAAACAAAGGACTCGATGAGTTCTACGGCTTTTCCAGTTTTCAACCATCAACGGATAGATTAATGCCCAAAAAGGACAACCCGAATTTCAATCGGGTCTCGTAAGTTTTTTACCCTTCGTTTTTTCGACACGTGGATTTTTACGGTAAAACAGGATTACCGTGGCTGGCCTTCGATTTACCATCGCTGGAGTGTGGTGCACCATGGTACTATTCCGTTTCAAACCCATGCATGCATTTCTAAAAGTCGTACGGCACTGTTTCGCCATTTCGGACGGATGTTGCACCTTGCACCATGGATGTTGCACCCTATAGATATCGATTATTCGGACGGCCATAACTTCTGGCTCGTTTAGAGTTACGGGAGCCATAACCTGTCAAAACGAAGGCCTCGATGAGTTCTACAGCTTTGACAGCTTTCACCCTCAATGGATATATTAATGCCCAAAAAGGACAACCCGTATCTCAATCGGGTCTCGTAAGTTTTTTACCCTTCGTTTTACGACACGTGGATTTTTACGGTAAAACAGGATTACGGTGGCTAGCCTTCAATTTACCATCGCTGGAGAGTGGTGCACCATGGTACTGTTCCTTTTCAAATCCATGCACGCATTTCTAGAAGTCGTACGACACTGTTTCGCCATTTCGGATGGATGTTGCACATTGCACCGTGGATGTTGCACCCTGTAGATATCGATTATACAGACGACCGTAACTTCTGGCTCATTTAGAGTTACGGGAGCCATAACCTGTCAAAACGAAGGCCTCGATGAGTTCTATGGCTTTGACAGCTTTCAGCCGTCAACGGATAGATTAATGCCCAAAAAGGACAACACGAATCTCAATCGGGTCTCGTAAGTTTTTTACCCTTCGGTTTTTCGACACGTGGATTTTTACGGTAAAACGGGATTACCGTGGCCCGTCTTCGACTTCCCATCGCTGGAGAGTGGTGCACTATGGTAGTGTTCCGTTTCAAATCCATTCACGCATTTCAAAAAGTCGCACGGCACTGTTTCGCCATTTCGGACGGATGTTGCACCTTGCACCGCGGATGTTGCACCCTGTAGATATCGATTATTCGGACGGCCATAACTTCTGGCTCGTTTAGAGTTGTGGGAGCCATAACCTATCAAAACGAAGGCCTCGATGAGTTCTACGGCTTTGACGCTTTCAGCAGTCAACGGATAGATTAATGCCTAAAAAGGACAACCCGAATCTCAATCGGGTCTCGTAAGTTTTTTACCCTTCGTTTTTTCGACACGTGGATTTTTACAGTAAAACGGGATTACCGTGGCCCGTCTTCGACTTCCCATCGCTGGAGAGTGGTGCACCATGGTAGTTTTCCATTTCAAATCCATGCACGCATTTCAAAAAGTCGTACGACACTGTTTCGCCATTTCGGACGGATGTTGCACCTTGCACCGTGGATGTTGCACCCTGTAGATATCGATTATTCGGACGGCCATAACTTCTGGTTCGTTTGGAGTTACGGGAGCCATAACATGTCAAAACGATGGCCTCGATGAGTTATACGGCATTGATAGCTTTCAACCGTCAACGGATAGATTAATGCCCAAGAAGGACAACCCGAATCTCAATCGTGTCTCGTAAGTTTTTTACCCTTTGTTTTTTCGACACGTGGATTTTTACGGTAAAACCGGATTACCGTGGCTGGCCTTCGATTTACCATCAATGGAGAGTGGTGCACCGTGGTACTGTTCCGTTTCAAACCCAAGCACGCATTTCTAAAAGTTGTACGGCACTGTTTCGCCATTTCGGACGGATGTTGCACCTTGCACCATGGATGTTGCACCCTGTAGATATCGATTATTCGGAAGGCCATAAATTCTGGCTCGTTTAGAGTTACGGGAGCCATAACCTGTCAAAATGAAGGCCTCGATGAGTTCTACGGCTTTGATAGCTTTCAGCCGTCAACGGATAGATTAATGCCCAAAAAGGACAACCCGAATCTCAATCGGGTCTCTTAAGTTTTTTACCCTTCGTTTTTTCGACATGTGGATTTTTACGGTAAAACAGGATTACCGAGGCTGGCCTTCGATTTATCATCGCTGGAGAGTGGTGCACCATGGTACTGTTCCATTTCAAATCCATGCATGCATTTCTAAAAGTCGTACGGCACTGTTTTGCCATTTCGGACGGATGTTGCACCTTGCACCGTGGATGTTGCACCCCGTAGATATCGATTATTCGGACGGCCATAACTTCTGGCTCGTTTAGAGTTACGGGAGCCATAACCTGTCAAAACAAAGGCCTCGATGAGTTCTATAGCTTTGACAGCTTTTAGTCGTCAATGGATAGATTAATGCCCAAAAAGGACAATCCGAATCTCAATCGGGTCTCTTAAGTCTTTTACCCTTCGTTTTTTCGACACGTGGATTTTTACGGCAAAACAGGATTACGGTGGCTGGCCTACGATTTACCATCGCTGGACAGTGGTGCACCATGGTACTGTTCCATTTCAAATCCATGCACGCATTTCTAAAAGTCGTACGGCACTGTTTCGCCGTTTCGGACGGATGTTGCACCTTGCCCCATGGATGTTGCACCCTGTAGATATCGATTATTCGGACGGCCATAACTTCTGGCTGGTTTAGAGTTACGGAAGTTATAACCTGTCAAAACGAAGGACTCGATGAGTTCTACGGCTCTAATAGCTTTCAGCCGTAAATGGATAGATTAATGCCCAAAAAGGACAACCCGAATCTCGATCGGGTCTCCTAAGTTTTTTACCCTTCGTTTTTTCGACACGTCGATTTTTACGGTAAAACGGGATTACCGTGGCCCGTCTTCGACTTCACATCGCTGGAGAGTGGTGCACCATGGTACTGTTCCGTTTCAAATCCATGCACGCATTTCTAAAAGTCGTACGGCACTGTTTCACCATTTCGGACGGATGTTGCACCTTGCTCCGTGGATGTTGCACCCTGTGGATATCGATTATTCAAACGGCCATAACTTCTGGCTCGTTTAGAGTTACGGGAGACATAACCTGTCAAAACGGAGGCCTCGATGAGTTCTATGGTTTGACAGCTTTCAACCGTCAACGGATAGATTAATGCCCAAAAAGGACAACCCGAATCTCAATCGGGTCTCGTACGTTTTTTACCCTTCGTTTTTTCGACACGCGGATTTTTACGGTAAAACATGATTATCGTGGCTGGCCTTCGATTTACCATCGATGGAGAGTAGCGCACCATGGTACTATTCCGTTTCAAACCCATGCACGCATTTCTAAAAGTCGTACGACACTGTAACGCCATTTCGGACGGATGTTGCACCTTGCACCGTGGATGTTGTACCCTGTAGATATCGATTATTCGGACTGCCATAACTTCTGGCTCGTTTAGAGTTACGGGAGCCACAACCTGTCAAAACGAAGGCCTCGATGAGTTCTACGGCTTTGACAGCTTTCAGCCATCAACGGATAGATTAATGCCCAAAAAGGACAACCCGAATCTCAATCGGGTTTCTTAAGTTTTTTACCCTTCGTTTTTTCGACACGTGGATTTTTAGGGCAAAACAGCATTACGGTGGCTGGCCTTCGATTTACCATCGCTGGACAGTGGTGCACCATGGTACTGTTTCGTTTCAAATCCATGCACGCATTTCTAAAAGTCGTACGGTGCTGTTTCGCCATTTCGGACGGATGTTGCACCCTGTAGATATCGATTATTCGGACGGTCATAACTTCTGGCTCGTTTATAGTTACGGGAGCCATAACCTTTTAAAACGAAGGCCTCGATGAGTTCTACGGCTTTGACGGCTTTCACCGTCAATGGATAGATTAATGCCCAAAAAGGACAACCCGAATCTCAATCGGGTCTCGTAAGTTTTTTACCCTTCGTTTTTTCAACACGTGGATTTTTACGGTAAAAAGGGATTACCGTGGACCGTCTTCGACTTCGCATCGCTGGTGAGTGGTGCGCCATGGTACTGTTTCGTTTCAAATCTATGCACGCATTTCTAAAAGTCGTACGGCATTGTTTCACCATTTCGGACGGATGTTGCACCTTGCTCCGTGGATGTTGCACCCTGTATATATCGATTATTTAAACAGCCATAACTTCTGGCTCTTTTAGGGTAACGGGAGCAACAACCTGTAAAAACGAAGCCCTCGATGAGTTCTACAGCTTTGACAGCTTTCAGCCGTCAACGGATAGATTAATGCCCAAAAAGGACAACCCGAATCTCAATCGGATCTCGTAAGTTTTTTACCCTTCATTTTTTCGACACGTGGATTTTTACGGCAAAACAGGATTACGGTGGCTGGTCTTCGACCTACCATCGCTGGAGAGTGGTGCACCATGGTACTGTTCTGTTTCAAATCCATGCACGCATTTCTAAAAGTCGTACGACACTGTTTCGCCATTTCGTACGGATGTCGCACCTTGCACCGTGGATCTTGCACCCTGTAGATATCAATTATTCGGACGGGCATAACTTTTGGCTCGTTTAGAGTTACGGGAGCCATAACCTGTCAAAACGAAGGCTTCGATGAGTTCTATGGCTTTGACAGCTTTCAGCCGTCAACGGATAGATTAATGCCCAAAAAGGACAACCCGAATCTCAATCGGGTCTCTTAAGTTTTTTACCCTTCGTTTTTTTCGACACGTGGATTTTTACGGTAAAAACGGGATTACCGTGGCCCGTCTTCCACTTCGCATCGCTGTAGAGTGGTGCGCCATGGTACTGTTCCGTTTCAAATCCATGCACGCATTTCTAAAAGTCGTACGGCACTGTTTCACCATTTTGGACGGATGTTGCACCTTGCTCCGTGGATGTTGCACCCTGTAGATATGATTATTCAAACGGCCATAACTTCTAGCTCGTTTAGAGTTACGGGAGCCACAACCAGTCAAAACGAAGGCCTCGATGAGTTCTATGGCTTTGACGGCTTTCAGCCGTCAACGGATAGATTAATCCCCAAAAAGGACAACCCGAATCTCAATCGGGTCTCGTAAGTTTTTAACCCTCGTTTTTTCGACACGTGGATTTTTACGGTAAAACAGGATTACCGTGGCTGGCCTTCGATTTACCATCCCTGGAGAGTGGTGTACCATGGTACTGTTCCATTTGAAATCCATGCACGTATTTCTAAAAGTCGTACGGCACTGTTTCGCCATTTCGGACCGATGTTGCACCTTACACCGTGGATGTTGCACCCTGTAGATATCGATTATTCGGACGGCCATAACTTCTGGCTCGTTTAGAGTTACGGGAGCCATAACCTGTCAAAACGAAGGCCTCAATGAGTTCTACGGCTTTGACAGCTTTCAACCGTTAACGGATAGATTAATGCCCAAAAAGAACAACCAGAATCTCAATCGGATCTCGTAAGTTTTTTCGACACGTGAATTTTTATGGTAAAACAGGATTAAGGGGGCTGGTCTTCGATTTACTATCGCTGGAGAGTGGTGCACCATGGTATTGTTCCGTCTTGAATCCATGCACGCATTTCTAAAAGTCGTACGGCACTGTTTCTCCATTTCGGACGAATGTTGCTCCTTGCACCGTGGATGTTGCACCCTGTAGATATCGATTATACGGACGACCATAACTTCTGGCTCGTTTAGAGTTATGGGAGCCATAACCTGTCAAAATGAAGGCCTCGATGAGTTCTACGGGTTTGATAGCTTTCAACCGTCAACGTACAGATTAATGCCCAAAAAGGACAACCCGAATCTCAATCCGGTCTCGTAAGTTTTTTACCCTTCGTTTTTCGACACGTGGATTTTTACGGTAAAACGGGATTACCGTGGCCCGTCTTCGACATCCCATCACTGGAGAGTGGTGCACCATGGTACTGTTCCGTTTCAAATCCATGCACGCATTTCTTAAAGTCATACGGCACTATTTCGCCATTTCGGACGGATGTTGCACCTTGCACCATGGATGTTGCACCCTGTAGATATCGACTATTCGGACGGCCATAACTCCTGCTCATTTAGAGTTACAGGAGCCACAACCTGTCAAAACGAAAGCCTCGATGAGTTCTACGGCTTTGACCACTTTCAGCCGTCAACGGATAGATTAATGCCCAAAAAGGACAACCTGAATCTCAATCGGGTCTCGTAAGTTTTTTACCCTTCGTTTTTTTGACACGTGGATTTTTACTGTAAAACGGGATTACCGTGGCCCGTCTTCGACTTCCCATCGCTGGAGAGTGGTGCACCATGGTAGTGTTCCATTTCAAATCCATGCACGCATTTCTAAAAGTCGTACGGCACTGTTTCGCCATTTCAGACGGATGTTGCACCTTGCACCGTGGATGTTGCACCCTGTAGATATCGATTATTCAAACGGCCATAACTTCTGGCTCGTTTAGAGTTACGAGAGCCATAACCTGTCAAAACGAAGGCCACGATGAGTTCTACGGCTTCGACAGCTTTCAGCTGTTAACAGATAGATTAATGCCCAAAAAAGACAACCTGAATCTCAATCGGGTCTCGTAAGTTTTTTACCCTTCGTTTTTTCGACACGTGGATTTTTACGGTAAAACAGGATTACCGTGGCTGGCCTTCGATTTATCATCGCTGGAGAGTGGTGCACCATGGTACTGGTCCGTTTCAAATCCATGTACGCATTTCTAAAAGTCGTACGACACTGTTTCGCCTTTCGGACGGATGTTGCACCTTGCACCGTGGATGTTGCACCCTGTAGATATCGATTATTCGGACGGCCATAACTTCTTGCTCGTTTAGAGTTACGGGAGCCATAACCTGTCAAAACAAAGGCCTCGATGAGTTTCTACGGCTTTGACAGCTTTCAGCCGTCAACGGATAGATTAATGCCCAAAAAGGACAACCCGAATCTCAATCGGGTCTCGTAAGTTTTTTACCCTTCGTTTTTTCGACACGTGGATTTTTACGGTAAAACAGGATTACCGTGGCTGGCCTTCGATTTACCATCGCAGGAGAGTGGTGCACCATGGTACTGTTCCGTTTCAAATCCATGCATGCATTTCTAAAAGTCGTACGGCACTGTTTCGCCATTTCGGACGGTTGTTGCACCTTGCACCGTGGATGTTGCACCCTGTAGATATCGATTATACGGACGACCACAACTTCTGGCTCGTTTAGAGTTACAGGAGCCGTAACCTGTAAAAACGAAGGCCTCGATGAGTTCTACGGCTTTGACAGCTTTCAGCCGTCAACGGATAGATTAACGCCCAAAAAGGACAACCTGAATCTCAATCGGGTCTCGTAAGTTTTTTACCCTTTGTTTTTTCGACACGTGGATTTTTACGGTAAAACAGGATTACGGTGGCTGGTCTTCGATTTACCATCGCTGGAGAGTGGTGCACCATGGTACTGTTCCGTTTCAAATCCATGCACGCATTTCTAAAAGTCGTACGACACTGTTTCGCCATTTCGGACGGTTGTTGCACCTTGCACCGTGGATGTTGCACCCTGTAGATATCGATTATACGGACGACCACAACTTCTGGCTCGTTTAGAGTTACAGGAGCCGTAACCTGTCAAAACGAAGGCCTCGATGAGTTCTACGGCTTTGACAACTTTCAGCCGTCAACGGATAGATTAACGCCTAAAAAGGACAGCCTGAATCTCAATCGGGTCTCGTAAGTTTTTAACCCTTCGTTTTTTCGACACGTGGATTTTTACGGTAAAACGGGATTACAGTGGCCCGTCTTGGACTTCCCATCGCTGGAGAGTGGTGCACCATGGTACCGTTCCGTTTCAAATCCATGCACGCATTTCTAAAAGTCGTACGGCACTGTTTCGCCATTCCGGACGGATGTTGCACCTTGCACCGTGGATGTTGCACCCTGTAGATATCGATTATTCGGACGGCCATAACTTCTAGCTCGTTTAGATTTACGGGAGCCATGACCTGTCAAAACGAAGGCCTCGATGAGTTCTACGGCTTTGACAGCTTTCAACCGTCAACGGATGGATTAATGCCCAAAAAGGACAACCCGAATCTCAATCGGGTCCCGTAAGTTTTTTACCCTTCGTTTTTCGACACGTGGATTTTTACGGTAAAACGGGATTACCGTGGCCCGTCTTCGACTTCCCATCGCTGGAGAGTGGTGCACCATGGTACTGTTCCGTTTCAAATCCTTGCACGCATTTCTAAAAGTCGTACGGCACTGTTTCGCCATTTCGGACGGATGTTGCACCTTGCACCGTGGATGTTGCACCCTGTAGATATCGATTATTCAAACGGCCATAACTTCTGGCTCGTTTAGAGTTATGGGAGCCATAACCTTTCAAAATGAAGGCCTCGATGAGTTCTACGACTTTGACCGCTTTCAGCCGTCAACGGATAGATTAATGCCCAAAAAGGACAATCTAAATCTCAACCGGGTCTCGTAAGTTTTTTACCCTTTGTTTTTCCGACACGTGGATTTTTACGGTAAAACGGGATTACCGTGGCCCGTCTTCGACTTCCCATCGCTGGAGAGTGGTGCATCATGGTAGTGTTCCGTTTCAAATCCACGCACACATTTCAAAAAGTCGTACGGCACTGTTTCGCCATTTCGGACGGATGTTGCACCTTGCACCGTGGATGTTGCACCTTGTAGATATCGATTATTCAAAACGGCCATAACTTCTGGCTCGTTTAGAGTTACGGGAGCCATAACCTGTCAAAACGAAGGCCTCGATGAGTTATACGGCTTTGATAGCTTTCAGCTGTTAACGGATAGATTAATGCCCAAAATGGACAACCCGAATCCCAATCGGGTCTCGTAAGTTTTTTACCCTTCGTTTTTTCGACACGTGGATTTTTATGGTAAAACGGGATTACCGTGGCTGGCCTTCGATTTTCCATCGCTGGAGAGTGGTGCACCATGGTACTGTTCCGTTTCAAATCCATGCACGCATTTCTAAAAGTCGTACGGCACTGTTTCGCTATTTCGGACGGATGTTGCACCTTGCACCGTGGATGTTGCACTTTGACAGCTTTCAGCCGTCAACGGATAGATTAATGCCCAAAAAAGACAACCCGAATCTCAATCGGGTCTCGTAAGTTTTTTACCCTTCGTTTTTTCGACACGTGGATTTTTACGGTAAAACAGGATTACCGTGGCCCGTCTTCGACTTCCCATCGCTGGAGAGTGGTGCACCATGGTAGTGTTCCGTTTCAAATCCATGCACGCATTTCTAAAAGTCGTACGGCACTGTTTCGCCATTTCTGACGGATGTTGCACCTTGCACCGTGGATGTTGCACCCTGTAGATATCGATTATTCAAATGACCATAACTTCTGGGTCGTTTAGAGTTACGGGAGCCATAACTTGTCAAAACGAAGGCCTCGATGAGTTCTACGGCTTTGACAGCTTTCAACCGTCAACGGATAGATTATTGCCCAAAAAGGACAACCTGAATCTCAATCGGGTCTCGTAAGTTTTTTACCCTTCGTTTTATCGACACGTGGATTTTTACGGTAAAACGGGATTACCGTGGCTCGTCTTCGACTTCCCATCGCTGGAGAGTGGTGCACCATGGTACTGTTCCATTTCAATCCATGCACGCATTTCTAAAAGTCGTACGGCACTGTTTCGCCCTTTCAGACGGATGTTGCACCTTGCACCGTGCATGTTGCACCCTGTAGATATCGATTATTCAAACGGCCATAACTTCTGGCTCGTTTAGAGTTACGGGAGCCATAACCTGTCAAAACGAAGGCCTCGATGAGTTCTACAGCTTTAACCATTTTCAGCCATCAACGGATAGATTAATGCCCAAAAAGGACAATCTGAATCTCAACCGGGTCTCGTAAGTTTTTTACCCTTCGTTTTTTCGACACGTGGATTTTTACGGTAAAACGGGATTACCGTGGCCCGTCTTCGACTTCCCATCGCTGGAGAGTGGTGCATCATGGTAGTGTTCCGTTTCAAATCCGTGCACGCATTTCAAAAAGTCGTACGGCACTGTTTCGCCTTTTCGGACGGATGTTGCACCTTGCACCGTGGATGTTGCACCTTGTATATATCGATTATTCAAAACGGCCATAACTTCTGGCTCGTTTAGAGTTACGGGAGCCATAACCTGTAAAAACGAAGGCCTCGATGAGTTCTACGGCTTTGATAGCTTTCAGCTGTTAACGGATAGATTAATGCCCAAAATGGACAACCCGAATCTCAATCGGGTCTCGTAAGTTTTTTACCCTTCGTTTTTTCGACACGTGGATTTTTACGATAAAATAGGATTACCGTGGCTGGCCTTCGATTTACCATCGCTGGAGAGTGGTGCACCATGGTACTGTTCCGTTTCAAATTAACGCACGCATTTCTAAAAGTCGTACGGCACTGTTTCGCCATTTCGGACGGATGTTGCACCTTGCACCGTGGATGTTGCACCCTGTAGATATCGATTATTCGGACGGCCATAACTTCTGGCTCGTTTAGAGTTACGGGAGCCATAAGCTGTCAAAACGAAGGCGTCGATGAGTTCTACGGCTTTGACAGCTTTCAGCCATCAACGGATAGATTAATGCCCAAAAAGGACAACCCGAATCTCAATCGGGTCTCGTAAGTTTTTTACCCATCGTTTCTTCGACACGTGGATTTTTACGGAAAACAGGATTACCGTGGCCCGTCTTCGACTTTCCATCGCTGGAGAGTGGTGCACCATGGTAGTGTTCCGTTTCAAATCCATGCACGCATTTCAAAAAGTCATACGACACTGTTTCGCCATTTCGGACGGATGTTGCACCTTGCACCGTGGATGTTGCACCCTATAGATATCGATTATTCAAACGGCCATAACTTCTGGGTCGTTTAGAGTTACGGGAGCCATAAGCTCTCAAAACGAAGGCGTCGATGAGTTCTACGGCTTTGGCAGCTTTCAGCCGTCAACAAATAGATTAATGCCCAAAACGGACAACCCGAATCACAATCGGGTCTCCTAAGTTTTTTACCCTTCGTTTTTTCGACACGTGGATTTTTACGGTAAAACAAGATTACCGTGGCTGGCCTTCAATTTACCATCGCTGGAGTGTGGTGCACCATGGCACTGTTCCGTTTCAAATCCATGCACGTATTTCTAAAAGTCGTACGACACTGCTTTGCTATTTCGGACGGATGTTGCACCTTGCACCGTGGATGTTGCACCCTGTAGATATCGATTATTCGGACGACCATAACTTCTGGCTCGTTTAGAGTTACGAGAGCCATAACCTGTCAAGACGAAGGCCTCGATGAGTTCTACGGGTTTGACAGCTTTTAGCCGTCAACGGATAGATTAATGCCCAAAAAGGACAACCCGAATCTCAATCGGTTCTCGTAAGTTTTTTACCCTTCGTTTTTTCGACACGTGGATTTTTACGGTAAAACAGGATTACGGTGGCTGGTCTTCGATTTACCATCGCTGGACAGTGGTGCAACATGGTACTGTTCCGTTTCAAATCCATGCACGCATTTCTAAAAGTCGTACGACACTGTTCCGCCATTTCGGATGGATGTTGCACCTTGCACCGTGGATGTTGCACCCTGTAGATATCGATTATACTGTCGACCATAACTTCTGGCTCGTTTAGATTTACAGGAGCCATAACCTATCAAAACGAAGGCCTCGATGAGTTCTACGGCTTTGACGGCTTTCAGCCTTCAACGGATAGATTAATGCCCCAAAAGGACAACCCGAATCTCAATCGGGTCTCGTAAGTTTTTTACCCTTCGTTTTTTCGACACGTGGATTTTTACGGTAAAACAGGATTACCGTGGATGGCCTTTGATTTACCATCGCTGGAGAGTGGTGCACCATGGTACTGTTCCGTTTCAAATCTGTGCATGCATTTCTAAAAGTCGTACGGCACTGTTTTTCCATTTCGGACGGATGTTGCACCTTGCACCGTGGATGTTGCACCCTGTAGATATCGATTATACGGACGACCATAACTTCTGGCTCGTTTAGACTTACGGGAGACATAACCTGTCAAAACGAAGGCCTCGATGAGTTCTACGGCTTTGATAGCTTTCAACCGTCAACGGATAGATTAATGCCCAAAAAGGACAACCCGAATCTCAATCGGGTCTCTTAAGTTTTTTACCCTTCGTTTTTTCGACACGTGGATTTTTACGGTAAAATGGGATTACCGTGGCCCGTCTTCGACTTTCCATCGCTGGAGAGTGGTGCACATGGTACTGTTCCGTTTCAAATCCATGCACGCATTTCTAAAAGTCGTACGGCACTGTTTCGCCATTTCGGACGGATGTTGCACCTTGCACCGTGGATGTTGCACCCTGTAGATATCGATTATTCGGACGGCCATAACTTCTGGCTCGTTTAGAGTTACGGGAGCCATAACCTGTCAAAATGAAGGCCTCGATGAGTTCTATGGCTTTGACAGCTTTCAACCATCAACGGATAGATTAATGCCCAAAAAGGACAACCCGAATCTCAATCGGGTCTCGTAAGTTTTTTACCCCTCGTTTTTTCGACACGTGGATTTTTACGGTAAAACGGGATTACCGTGGCCATTCTTCGACTTCCCATCGCTGGAGAGTGGTGCACCATGGTACTGTTCCGTTTCAAATCCATGCACGCATTTCTAAAAGTCGTACGGCACTGTTTCGTCATTTCGGACGGATGTTGCCCCTTGTACCGTGGATGTTGCACCCTGTAGATATCGATTATTCAAACGGCCATAACTTCTGGCTCGTTTAGAGTTACAAGAACCATAACCTGTCAAATCGAAGGCCTCGATGAGTTCTACGGCTTTGACAGCTTTCAACCGTCAATGGATAGATTAATGCCCAAAAAGGACAACCCGAATCTCAATCGGGTCTCGTAAGTTTTTTACCCTTCGTTTTTTCGACACGTGGATTTTTACTGTAAAACGAGATTACCGTGGCCCGTCTTCGACTTCCCATCGCTGGAGAGTGGTGCATCATGGTAATGTTCCGTTTCAAATCCATGCACGCATTTCTAAAAGTCGTACGGCACTGTTTCGCCATTTCGGACGGATGTTGCACCTTGCACCGTGGATGTTGCACCCTGTAGATATCGATTATTGGGACAGCCATAACTTCTGGCTCGTTTAGAGTTACAGGAGCCATAACCTGTCAAAACGAAGGCCTCGATGAGTTCTACGGCTTCGACCGTTTTCAGCCGTCAACGGATAGATTAATGCCCAAAAAGGACAATCTGAATCTCAATCGGGTCTCGTTAGTTTTTTACCCTTCGTTTTTTCGACACGTGGATTTTTACGGTAAAACGGGATTACCATGGCCCGTCTTCGACTTCCCATCGCTGGAGAGTGGTGCACCATGGTAGTGTTCCATTTCAAATCCATGCACACATTTCAGAAAGTCGTACGGCACTGTTTCGCCATTTCGGACGGATGTTGCACCTTGCACCGTGGATGTTGCACCATGTAGATATCGATTATTCAAACGGCCATAACTTCTGGCTCATTTAGAGTTACGGGAGCCATAACCTGTCAAAACGAAGGCCTCGATGAGTTCTAAGACTTTGACAGCTTTCAGCTGTTAACGGATAGATTAATGCCCAAAATGGACAACCCGAATCTCAATCGGGTCTCGTAAGTTTTTTACCCTTCGATTTTTCGACACATGGATTTTTACGGTAAAACAGGATTACCGTGGCTGGCCATCGATTTACCATCGCTGGAGAGTGGTGCACCATGGTACTGTTCCATTTCAAATCCATGCACGCATTTCAAAAAGTCATACGGCACTGTTTCGCCATTTCGGACGGATGTTGCACCTTGCATAGTGGATGTTGCACCCTGTAGATATCGATTATTCGGACGGCCATAACTTCTGGCTCGTTTAGAGTTACGGGAGCCATAAGCTGTCAAAACGAAGGCGTCGATGAGTTCTAAGGCTATGACAGCTTTCAGCCGTCAACAGATAGATTAATGCCCAAAAAAGACAACCCGAATCTCAATCGGGTCTCGTAAGTTTTTTACCCTTTGTTTTTTCGACACGTGGATTTTTACGGTAAAACAGGATTTCCGTGGCCGGCCTTCGATTTACCATCGCTGGAGAATGGTGCACCATGGTACTGTTCCATTTCAAATCCATGCACGCATTTCTAAAAGTCGTACGGCACTGTTTCTCCATTTCGGACGGTTGTTGCACCTTGCACCGTGGATGTTGCACCCTGCAGATATCGATTATTCGGACGGCCATAACTTCTGGCTCGTTTAGACTTACAGGAGCCATAACCTGTCAAAACGAAGGCCTCGATGAGTTCTACGGCTTTGACAACTTTCAACCGTCAATGGATAGACTAATGCCCAAAAAGGACAACCCGAATCTCAATCGGGTCTCGTAAGTTTTTTACCCTTCGTTTTTTCGACACGTGGATTTTTACAGTAAAACGGGATTACCGTGGCCCGTCTTCGACTTCCCATCGCTGGAGAGTGGTGCACCACGGTACTGTTCTGTTTCAAATCCATGCACGCATTTCTAAAAGTCGTACGGCACTGTTTCTCCATTTCGGACGGATGTTGCTCCTTGCGCCGTGGATGTTGCACCCTGTAGATATCGATTATACTGACGACCATAACTTCGGGCTCGTTTAGAGTTACGGGAGCCATAACCTGTCAAAACGAAGGCCTCGATGAGTTCTACGGCTTTGAAAGCTTTCAGCCGTCAACGGATAGATTAATGCCCAAAATGGACAACCCGAATCTCAATCGGGTTTCGTAAGTTTTTTACCCTTCGTTTTTTCGACACATGGTTTTTTACGGTAAAACAGGATTACCGTGGATGACCTTTGATTTACCATCGCTGGAGAGTGGTGCACTATGGCACTGTTCCGTTTCAAATCCGTGCACGCATTTCTAAAAGTCGTACGGCACTGTTTCGCCATTTCGGACGGATGTTGCACCTTGCACCGTGGATGTTGCACCTTGTAGATATCGATTATACGGAGGACCATAACTTCTGTCTCGTTTAGAGTTACGGGAGCCATAACCTGTCAAATCAAAGGACTCGATGAGTTCTATGGCTTTGACATCTTTCAACCGTCAAAGGATAGATTAATGCCCAAAAAGGACAACCCAAATCTCTGTCGGGTCTCGTAAGTTTTTTACCCTTCGTTTTTTCGACACGTGGATTTTTACGGTAAAACGGGATTACCGTGGCCCGTCTTCGACTTCCCATCGCTGGAGAGTGGTGCACTATGGTACTGTTCCGTTTCAAATCCATGCACGCATTTCTAAAAGTCGTACGGCACTGTTTCGCCATTTCGGACGGATGTTGCACCTTGCACCGTGGATGTTGCAACCTGTAGATATCGATTATTCGGACGGCCATAACTTCTGGCTCGTTTAGAGTTAAGGGAGCCATAGCCTGTCAAAACGAAGGCCTCGTGGAGTTCTACAGCTTTGACAGCTTTCAACCGTCAACGGATAGATTAATGCCCAAAAAGGACAACCTGAATCTCAATCGGGTCTCGTATGTTTTTTACCCTTCGTTTTTTCGACACATGGATTTTTACGGTGAAACAGGATTAACGTGGCCCGTCTTCGACTTCCCATCGCTGGAGAGTGGTGCACCATGGTACTGTTCCATTTCAAATCCATGCACGCATTTCTAAAAGTCTTACGGCACTGTTTCACCATTTCGGACGGATGTTGCACCTTGCACCGTGGATGTTGCACCCTGTAGATATCGATTATTCGGACGGCCATAACTTCTGGCTCGTTTAGAGTTACGGGAGCCATAACCTGTCAAAACGAAGGCCTCGATGAGTTCTACAGCTTTGATAGCTTTCAGCCGTCAACGGATAGATTAATGCACAAAAAGGACAACCCGAATCTCAATCGGGTCTCGTAAGTTTTTAACCCTTCGTTTTTTCGACACGTGGATTTTTACGGTAAATCAAGATTACCGTGGTTGGCCTTCGATTTACCATCGCTGGAGAGTGGTGCACCATGGTACTGTTCCATTTCAAATCCATGCACGCATGTCTAAAAGTCATACGGCACTGTTTCGCCATTTCGGACGGATGTTGCACCTTGCACCGTGGATGTTGCACCCTGTAGATATCGATTATTCGGACGGCCATAACTTCTGGCTCGTTTAGAGTTATGGGAGCCATAACTTGTCAAAACTAAGGCCTCGATGAGTTCTACAGCTTTGATAGCTTTTAGCCGTCAACGGATAGATTATTGCCCAAAAAGGACAACCCGAATCTCAATCGGGTCTCGTAAGTTTTTTACCCTTCGTTTTTTCGACACGTGGATTTTTACGGTAAAACAGGATTACGGTGGCTGGCCTTCGATTTACCATCGCTGGACAGTGGTGCACCATGGTACTGTTCCGTTTCAAATCCATGCACACATTTCTAAAATTCGTACGGCATTGTTTCGCCATTTCGGGCGGATGTTGCACCTTGCACCGTGGATGTTGCACCCTGTAGATATCGATTATTCGGACGCCACAACTTTTGGCTCGTTTAGAGTTACGGGAGCCATAACCTGTCAAAACGAAGGTTTCAATGAGTTCTACGGCTTTGACAGCTTTCAGCCGTCAATGGATAGATTAATGCCCAAAAAGACAACCCGAATCTCAATCGGGTCTCGTAAGTTTTTTACCTTTCATTTTTTCGACACGTGGATTTTTTCGGTAAAACGGGATTACCGTTGCCCATCTTCGACTTCCCATCGTTGGAGAGCGGTGCACCAAGATATTGTTCCGTTTCAAATCCATGCATGCATTTCTAAAAGTCGTACGACACTTTTTCACCATTTCGGACGGATGTTGCACCTTGCACCGTGGATGTTGCACCCTGTAGATATCGATTATTCGAACGGCCATAACTTCTGGCTCGTTTAGAGTTACGGGAGCCATAACCTGTCAAAACGAAGGCCTCGATGATTTTTATGGCTTTGACAGATTTCAGCCGTCAATGGATAGATTAATGCCCAAAAAGGACAACCCGAATCTCAATCGGGTCTCGTAAGTTTTTTACCCTTCGTTTTTTCGACACGTGCAATTTTACGGTAAAACAGGATTACGGTGGCTGGTTTTCGATTTACCATCGCTGGAGAGTGGTGCACCATGGTACTGTCCCGTTTCAAATCCATGCACGCATTTCTAAAAGTCGTACGGCACTGTTTCGCCATTTTGGACGGATGTTGCACCTTGCACCGTGGATGTTGCACCCTGTAGACATCGATTATACGGACGACCATAACTTCTGGCTCGTTTAGAGTTGCGGGAGCCACAACCTGTAGAAACGAAGGCCTCGATAAGTTCTACGGCTTTGAAAGCTTTCAGCCGTCAACGGATAGATTAATGCCGAAAAAGAATAACCCGAATCTCAATCGGGTCTCGTAAGTTTTTTACCCTTCGTTTTTTCGACACGTGGATTTTTACGGTAAAACAGTATTACCGTAGCTGGCCTTCGATTTACCATCGCTGGAGAGTGATGCACCCTAGTACTGTTTCGTTTCAAATCCATGCACGCATTTCTAAAAGTCGTACGGCACTGTTACGCCATTTCGGACGGATGTTGCACCTTGCACCGTGGATGTTGCACCCTGTAGATATCGATTATTCGGACGGCCATAACTTCTGGCTCGTTTGGAGTTACGGGAGCCATAACATGTCAAAACGAAGGCCTCGATGAGTTCTACGGCTTTGACAGCTTTCAGCCATCAACGGATAGATTAATTTCCAAAAAGGACAACCCGAATCTCAATCGGGTCTCGTAAGTTTTTTACCCCTCGCTTTTTCGACATGTGGATTTTTACGGTAAAACAGGATTACCGTGGCTGGCCTTCGATTTACCATCGCTGGAGAGTGGTGCACCATGGTACTGTTCCGTTTCAAATCCATGCACACATTTCTAAAAGTGGTACGGCACTTTTTCGCCATTTCGGACGGATGTTGCACCTTGCACCGTGGATGTTGCACCCTATAGATATCGATTATACGGACGACCATAACTTCTGGCTCGTTTAGAGTTACGGGAGCCATAACCTGTCAAAACGAAGGCCTCGATGAGTTTTACGGCTTTGATAGCTTTCAGCCGTCAACGGATAGATTAATGCCCAAAAAGGACAACCCGAATCTCAATCGGGCCTCGAAAGTTTTTTACC
Source organism: Allium cepa (assembly GCA_030765085.1). Classification (NCBI taxonomy): domain Eukaryota; kingdom Viridiplantae; phylum Streptophyta; class Magnoliopsida; order Asparagales; family Amaryllidaceae; genus Allium; species Allium cepa. The sequence goes on from CM060938.1 coordinate 911,910,170, forward strand.
ATTCGTTTTTTCGACACGTGGATTTTTACGGTAAAACGGGTGTTGGGCGAATTCTCACACAGAAGATCTCGAGACCAAGAAGTCACAAGTTTTACCCAGGCTCGCAACCTCCACTTCGTTCAGCAAACAAAAGGCTCGAAGTCCATCCGGCATTCTCCATGCACAAGCTCATTCGGCATAAGGACATTCGGTCATCCCCATTCGGCATACCGGACCAAGGGCACCACCGAACCACCTCTCCAACACCCTACCGGACCAACCTACAACCGGACCAAGGCCATCACCGAGCCAACACTCCTCCCCTACACGACCGGACCAGACCACCACCGGACCACGCCTATCACCGGACCACCATGACCGAACCAAACTCCAACTTCTCTAAGCACAGCCGAATGAAGCCTCGCCGAACCAGATGATTGCCAGTCCAGATTGCTCCAGCCCGGGCCCACCAGCAGCTATATACATCCAAGACCCCTGCCCCCTACCTCACTCTATAAATAGAGGGGCAGGGGTACAACAATGGCAGACAAGTTTGAGAGCTCAAGCACGGAAGGAACTTTCAAACTACTTTCATATACTTGTACACAAAGCATTGTACTTGTAATCTGAAACAAAGAAGATAATAACATATAAAGTGGATGTAGGCACGTTCTGGCCGAACCACTATAAATCTGTGTGTCTTTTACATTTCAGCCCCTACTTTTTTCATATTTACATAACTCATCAAAATCATTAAGAATCACATAAAATCAACTAAATCACACGACTTGGAGGTGTTTGCCCATTTTTTGCGCAAACATTTTTGGTGCTTTCACTGAGAACTTCGAACTTGAAGCTCCAGCTTCCCTCATCCAACCTTCTTTCCCAATAGCATTCTTCATTGCCTATGAAACATGACTTCCAGACCAAGAAAAGACGCCAACAAGGGAAAGAATGCTGCAACTAGCAGCGCTCCAAATCCAGTGGATCCAGATCAAGAGAACCATCCCACTACGGCAGCAGTGCCACATGTAGATCAGGCAATTCCAACAGCCCCTGCCGCGGAACAACCGGCAGTAATCACTAGAGCGGACCTAGACAGAGTTGTGGGGGAAGTGACTAACCGCTTCGCATCCAACAAGAAGCTTTGGTGAACCAAATCATGTCACGCTTGAGGGATGTCGAAGAATCCAACCGCAACACTGAATCATGGGATGAATCTCAATCTGGAGGATCTCGGAGACAGCAAAGGTCCTCCCTCTTCGAGGAAGCCATCAACAGGAACAACAATGACAGGGGCCGCGCCCGGACTCAGCTCGAACTCCGACTCGAGGAAGCGCTTGGAACCGAACCCAGTGGGGGAGGCGCCAGGCGAGGGTAGGATGTAGCTGAGCCAGTCATGCCACCTAATAATAGAAACCCCGCTGAACGGAGCCGAGCTAGAACCCAGCCCGAAGTTGACCCCATGGAAATGCCCGAAACAGAACCCCACAGGGGAAGATCAAGGCAGGGGGCAACTGTAGCTGGTCCTAGCATGCATCCGAGCAGCCAGAGGCAACCACTGGATAACGTCAGAAGTGATAGACTATACCATCCCTACAGGTCATCTGGACGAGATCGATCCCGCAGGGAAGAACCAAGTTCATTTCTATCCGCTCCAAATTCTGATGAAAGAATGACACGATTATTCAGAGAATGCGTCCAACGGGAGCAAAGGGACCGAGGAATAGGCGCTAGGGTCACCAGCCCCTTCACCCGCAATATCGAAACTGCCATCACCCCCCGGGAATGGAAAATGCCAACCATGGAACCTTACAAGGGAACTTCCGACCCCATCGTACACTTACAAAGATACACCCAGCATATGCTCATGAGCGGAGCAACAGAAGGGGTGCTGTGTAAATGCTTTCCGCTATTCCTAGCAGATCTAGCTACCTCCTGGTTCTGCCATCTACCCCAAGGATCTATCAGCTCATGGGAGATGTTGAAAGAAAGGTTCATTAGCCAGTTCCGCATCCATGTAGAACAACCCAAGGATGCTTATTCTCTTTCTAATGTCAAACAGAAATCCGGAGAGACACTGCAACAATATCTAACCCGTTTCAACGCCGCAGCGGCCGCAGTCCAAGATGCCGATGAGAAGCTCACCCTAATGGCCCTCTGTAGTGGTGTACAACCAGATACCAAGTTCGCTAGAAGACTAACTAAGGAAAAACCAGCTACTTTACCTGATTTCTTCCATGAAGCTGGAAAGTATATGAGACTTGAAGACGCTGCCACTGAGAGGCAGTCAGGGCAACAAGGTAAGACGACTTCGGACAAGATTCCCGCTGCCGCTAAGGACACTCGAAGAAATGAATCTAGAGATAATGCTGGGGCAGGAAGGTTGAAAAACGCTAATATAGACCAGGACCAAGATTTGACTCCTACACTCCTTTGAATGAAACAATCGAAAACATCTTTCTAGCCACTCAGGACGAACTCGGATACAAGCGCCCCCCGCACAAGAAAGAATCTGATAACGCACTCAAGTATGGAAAGTTCTGCCGCTTCCATGAATCCCACGGACATGACACCAATGAATGCCACCATCTCCGGGACTTGATCGAAGAACACATCAGAAGAAGAAGGCTGGAATGCTATGTGAAAGGTCAGAACAGGACTCCAACCCCTGCCAATGAAAACTCAAAGAGACCCCTCCCAGAAGTAGGCGGAGGGAATCGCAACACTAGTGGCTCTAGTCAAGAGAAGATAGTGGTCCATACCATCTCGGGAGGACCACACATCGCGGACAGAAGCTGGGCAGAGATGGAAAGATACGGCAAGTCACTTAGAAATGCTGAAGGCTATGTTAACTCCACTATGGAAGAACGCCACCCGAAACGGAAAAAAAGTGACGACATCATATTCAGTAGGCGTGATTTAGAAGGAAGACAATATCCGCATATGGATCCCATGGTCATCTCTGCCTGGTTCGGTCCGGCTAAAGTTTTCCGAATTCTAATAGACACAGGAAGCTCCGTAAATATCCTGTTCAAGCATGCTTTCGACAAAATGAAACTGTCAATGAAGGATGTGTCTCCCTGCAACAAACCCCTGCATGGTTTCACTGGAGATGCGAAAATGCCCCTCGGGCAACTTGACCTCTTCGTCGAAATAGGAAGTCATCCCCGCTCCGTTGTGCGAAAACAAACGTTCGTACTAATAGAAAACCACTCGGCCTACAACGCCTTCTTGGGAAGACCAGCCTTGTCTGACTTCCAAATTGTCCTAGCCCCGTGGTGCCTAAAGATGAAATTCCCAACAGATAACGGAATAGGAGAAGTTGAAGGAGATCAAGACGCCGCTCGAGATTGCTATGTAACTGAACTTCGCAATAACCGTAGAAAGAATAAAGGAAAAGATGCAGAGACTACTCTCTACATGAAAAGCTTGGAAGCATAGAAACTAAAGAAAGCCCCTCCTCTCTGATACACCAGCGATCCTTTCAATGAACTAGACCCCAGGGATAAGGAGGAGGAGGCTACCGCTGAGCCTGCGGAGGCCATGGAATTCGTATCTGTAGACAACATGATTAAAGTAGACTAAAAATAGGATCTCAGCTAAAAACAGAATTGAAGGATCAACTCATTGACTTTCTCCGCCACAACTTAGATGTATTTGCGTGGACACATGCCGATATGACAGGAATCTCCCCAGACATAGCATGCCACATGCTCAACGTTGATCCCACCAAGGTACCGATAAAGCAGAAAAAGAGAAGCATGGGAGCAGAATGATCAGCAGCCCTCGATGAGGAAGTAAAAAACCTACTTGCTAATGACTTCATACGAGAAGCCATCTACCCAGAATGGATAGCTAACCCGGTACTAGTAAAGAAAGCTAATGGGAAGTGGAGAACATGCATTGATTTCTCCAACTTAAATGACGCTTGCCCGAAAGACTGCTTCCCGCTCCCCCGAATCGATCAACTTGTGGACAGCACTGCCGGGCACGAACTTTTATCTTTTATGGATGCATACTCCGGATACAACCAGATTCCCATGCACGCTCCCGATCAAGACCACACTAGCTTCATCACTGACCGGGGATTATATTGTTACAAAGTCATGCCTTTTGGACTCAAAAATGCCGGAGCTACCTATCAACGCCTCATCAACAAGATGTTCGCGAAATTAATAGGACAAACTATGGAAGTATATGTGGATGACATGTTGGTAAAGTCCAGGAGAGCCGACGATCATGTAAGCCACCTGAGCGAGATGTTTCAGGTACTTCGCCGATATGGAATGAAGCTGAATCCTCTAAAGTGCTCCTTCGGAGTGTCATCGGGAAAATTCTTAGGATTCATTGTCCATTCTAGAGGAATTGAAGCAAACCCTGAACAAATCCGGGCTCTAAAAGAAATAAGAATACCTTCCACCCGAAAAGAAATGCAGAGCCTAAACGGAAAGGTGGCCGCTCTAAGCAGATTCATTTCCAAAGCAACTGACAAGTGCGTCCCTTTCTTCGAAGCTCTCAAGAAAGACAAAGGAAAGTTCGAATGGACCGATGAATGCTTAAAAGCCTTCCTTAACCTGATCGAACACCTACAGAAACCACCAGTACTCTCAACTCCAAACGAAGGCGAAGAGCTATACCTATACCTCGCTGTATCATCTCATGCTCTAAGCGCTGCCCTGGTAAGAGAAGAAGACCGCGCACAACGCCCGGTGTACTTTATAAGTAAGAGATTTACGGGGGCAGAAGCCAGATATCCTAAACTTGAGAAATTGGCGTATTGTCTATTGATCGCGTCACGAAAACTACGACACTACTTCCAATCTCACTCCATCAGAGTTCTAACCGATCAGCCACTAAGACAGGTGCTCCATCATCCCGACACTTCTGGACGACTCCTCAAATGGTGCATTGAACTAAGTCAGTATGACGTCACCTACCATCCTCGCACCGCTATCAAGGGGCAAGCCATGGCCGATTTCATTGCCGAATTCACTACCAACGAAGGCAAAGATCAGTTTGAAATAGCAAAAAACATCAAGTGGAACCTCTTTGTAGATGGAGCATCAAACGAACAAGGCTCGGGGGCAGGTATTGTGATAATCACCCCCAGGGGAAGAAAGCTGTACTATGCATTAAGGTTGGAATTCGCGGCCACTAACAACGATGCGGAGTATGAGGCAGTAATAGCGGGATTGGAGCTTGCCTTAGAAATTGGAGCCAATTCTTTATGTCTTCATAGTGATTCTCAACATATCGTAAACCAAGTACTAGGAGAATTCCAGACACGAGGGGAACGACTCACAACATATCTAAAGAAAACCAAACTGCTGCTCGACCAATTGGACCATTATCTAATCAAACACATTCCTCGAGAAGATAACCAAGAGGCCGATGAACTAGCAAAGCAAGCTAGTATGAAGAATAGCACCAGTTCCTGAGCACTAGCCATCTCAAGGCAGCTAGCCCCAAGTTTCGAACAAGTGAATCTGATTACTGCAGTTGAAGAAGGAACTTGGATGACTCCTATCCGGAAATATTTGCAGGACGGCATACTACCAGACAAACGTGATGAAGTAAGGAGAATTTTGAGGAAAGCTCCCCACTACACAATACAAGAAGGCATCCTCTATCGGCGGGGCTTCTCTAGCCCCTTATTAAGATGCGTCGCTGGAAGGGAAGCCAAGGAAATCTTACTCAACATCCATCAAGGAAGTTGCGGAGATCACACTGGAGGGCAGACTCTGGCGAAAAAGATACTCCGATATGGATATTACTGGCCCACACTAAACAAAGACGCCTTAGACTTCGTCAAGAGATGCGACAGATGTCAGAAATTTGCCAAGATTCCTCGACTACCCACAAATGAGATTACTCAAATGACCAGCCCTTGGCCCTTTGCTGTATGGGGAATTGATTTAATTGGCGAACTGCCAACGGGCCGAGGCGGAGCCAAATATGCTATAGTGGCAGTCGATTATTTCACCAAATGGGTGGAAGCGGAACCCCTAAATAAAATATCTTCAGCAAAAGTTATCAACTTCTTGATCAAAAATATTCTGTGCAGGTACGGAGTACCATTCAAGATCATATCAGACAACGGACTACAATTTGACAGCGAAGAATTCGCCGACTGGTGCCAAGAGCATGGAATTCATAAAAGCTTCTCATCAGTAGCTTATCCTCAGGCAAACGGACAAGTCGAAGCTGTCAACAAAATTCTCAAAACCCTAATCAAGAAGAAACTTGAAAAGTCCAAAGGCGCTTGGGTGGACGAACTTCCTACGGCACTTTGGGCCTACCGCACATCTATCAGAACATCAACGGGACATACTCCTTTCTCTTTGGCATACGGATCGGAGGCAATGCTCCCTGTTGAGACTATTGTTCCTTCCCACCATAGGATCCACTACAATCCAGAAGAAAACGAAGAACTCCTCCTCATGTCTTTGGATCTGATTGAGGAAAGGAGAAACGATGCAGCACTCAAAGCAGCAGCTCACAAACAAAAAGTGGCAGCACTATACAACTCCAAAGTCAAGCATCGCATCTTACAAGAAGGAGATCTTGTCCTCAGGCGAATCTATCCGTGCCTCGGGGCACTGGACCCCATTTGGGACGGACCATATGTAATTCATAAAGATCTCCACAACGGAGCTTATATTTTGTCAACAGTGGACGGAGAGGTGTTCCAGAGGGCATGGAACATCCGACACCTCCTTCGATACTTTTCTTAACTTGTACTGCCTATATGAAGTGAATTAACAAAGAGAATCAGTGGACGTAGGCATTTTCATGCCGAACCACTTTAAAAAATCTTGTCTCTTTTTAACTTGTTCCTTTATATCTTGGCTGCTTGTTGAGCTTTATCCTTTTCTGTTGAACAAAATCTTATGGCATCCCCACTCAAGACGCACCACGGCCTCATCTGGACAAGGCCTAACAGGTACGCTACGATTCTGTGCACTCGCCAATGAGACTCTTTTGCTCCAGCATCCCTCTGCTGCGGGTTAACTCATTGCTCGCGCCTGCCCTCAAAGCCAACTGTAATGAGCCGATTATAAGTCATCATAAAGGCCGACTATAGCCGATGGCAGCTCAGTACGGCGTTCGGCTCGCCAGCAACTGTGAACCTACTTTAAGCCCCAACATAAGGTGTGGCCAGCCAGGGGTAGTTCACGGCCAACGGCACCCACGCTAGCCGGCCACGGTAAATCGAATAATACCCACGATTACGGACCATAATGGTTCGGGTAGTTACCGTGTGCGATCTCGGCTCTGATGTGTCTTAAGTGCGGCTGTGGTAAAAAAGAAAACTCCCCGCGGAGGCGTAAGATGGGTGACAAATGCCTCCAAGACCCACAGCTAGGGAAAGTGACTACAAAACCCGTTTGCCACGAACTTAAGCACATCGACGGCCTTCCGTGACTGGAAGTTTTACTTTTTCTATATTTCCATTTCATTTAAATGCTTTTCTCCTATCCTGTATAACAAACTCTAAAGTACAGGAAATCAAATAGGGAGCATTCACTCATGAGAATCTAAGCCTGCGCACTGGGTGGCAAGGTACTCAGATATATCCATGATCAGTTACACAAGAAGCTCGAAGCTACCGCCTGCAAATAAAACATGAAGGGCGGTACTCTCTCCTCTTGTACATAAAAACATAACTATAGCTTATTCATACGTCACTACAAAACATGAAATTATATTTCAAGCAAAGGCTTAACATCAAACACAACTAAAATCACAGGCATATACATGGTTATACTTCTCATGCAGCACATCAAAATGACAACAACATTTAAACATAACAAAATCAGCTTATATTATAAAATCACACAAAGTTATTCTCTGCAAATAATATTATTACAGTCACATCAATGTTTTGGACTAACGTAAACAGCAGTAAAAAGAAATAAAAAGCGGCCGAATCCGGACAAGTAACCAGCTGCGTCCACACTCCATCATCAACTTCCCAAGCCTACTTGGCCGCAGGGCCGGAACCCCCAGCATGTTGATCGGAAGTTTCACCTGTCCAATTCAGAAGAGAAATCCATTAAACAAACGATAAATGATCAAGTTATGGAAACCCAGAAAGAAAAGGCGGAAAGAAACAGAATCGTCCTTGATAAAAAACCATTCCTTCTTGAACATAGTGAACTTTGAATATAAGTCCAAGACCGGTTTGAAGGGCACGACCGCTTCCAGACTAATATACGGAGACCCCTTCTTGTAGCCTCTCAGGTTATACAAATATCGAATTTCCCGGTTAGAAGGAGGGCGCCCGTACCTCCTCTGGAAGATGACGAAAAGGCTTACCAGAATGGCATAAGAGTTCGGCTGAAGCTGGAATGGAGCCACTTTCAAATATGTGGTAAAGCTGACTATCTAGGCATTGAAAGGAGGGATAGCACCACACATGCAATGGTACCTGCTGTAAGCAAAGTAACCTTTGGGGGGATTATACGGCATCACTCCATCTCCCGGCAGCAGCAAAAGAGCCCTGTCTATCCCAAATGAACGAGATATGACATCAAGTTGCTCCTCCTTTAGGGAGCTAGGAAAGCAATCGGGAGGCGAGACCAGAAGTTCTTGTGGACCATATCCGTCCACTAACGACCTCGGAACAGGTCGATGCTGCCCGGATCCTGGTTGGGCTGGGGGCTCGGAGGAAGACTCGCCTCCATCCTTGGATTTCCGTCTATCTGATCGTGTTTCCGCCTTGCGAGACATTTATCTGCATACACAAAAGTGAAAAGACAGGTTGTTAGAACAAGGAGTACAGAGATGTAAGCGAAAAAGAATGCATAAGTCCAGAGTTCCACTCAAAGTCCAAATACAGGAGTTCATTCGGTATACATATCATTCGGCACCAAGAGTTCATTCGGTATACATCCATTCGACACTAAGGCCTAAGGCCCATTCGGTAAAACGAAGACCACGTATGTATTCGGCAAATTAGGCCCATTCGGTAGTAAGTCCATTCGGCAATAAGTGTATACCTTATTCGGTAGGCAAGTTGGTTCGGCACGAAATGGTTCGGCTTTCATTTGATTCGGCTAAAGTTTGAACCGGTATAGTATTGGTTCGGCGCTTGTTGATTTGGTGAAGAAAACCTAAGGGGGCGTAGCCCCTATATATAGACTGGAGGAACACCACCGGACCAGATGGTTCGGCATACCGGACCAACCTCCAACCGAATGAAAATATATACCTACTCGAAGCCGAATGAAACTGTCTCTACCAGCAGAAACCAGAAGCAGGGGGCACGTAGGGCGCCTCACTCAGATAAGTACCGAACTCTAGAACCGACTGATAAAATAAAAATTATAATAACGATGAATGAGTAGTAAATCTCCCACCAACACGGGTTAATCATTCACACGTGTACGCGACCACGAACGGTCCATAGGCACGCTCCGAATGGCTATTAACCCTATCGTCGTGAGAATTTGCACTTTGACATCCTTTTTTAAGCTCATCGGTTAAATGGATATTTGATTCTGATAATTATGAAATGGCTAAGCTACTTACACATGTATGGGGTCGCGAACGATCCCTAGGCATGCTTTGAGCTGGAGATAAACCACCTGGACAAACGATCCAGGGACCCACTCTGACGCGAACCTGGCATCGATAATGCTAAGCCCCCTCGGGGCACACCTCTCGCCCCGAACGGCGCGATTCACTTCATCTCAAATGCTTCGATCCTGAACGGTCGTTATCTGAAGTCACACTAAAACCGTAAATTCCTTTGCAGGACATCAACAGGATAGGAGCATCCAGCCCATGGCGTTACAAAATACGCCTTCCTACTGCAGGGAAACAAAGCGCGACACATGCAAGCACGTGCCCCACTTTGGGGGGCAAATGTTGGGCGAATTCTCACACAGAAGATCTCGAGACCAAGAAGTCACAAGTTTTACCCGGGCTCACAACCTCCACTTCGTTCAACAAACAAAAGGCTCGAAGTCCATCCGGCATTCTCCATGCACAAGCTCATTCGGCATAAGGACATTCGGTCATCCCCATTCGGCATACCGGACCAAGGGCACCACCGAACCACCTCTCCAACACCCTACCGGACCAACCTACAACCGGACCAAGGCCATCACCGAGCCAACACTCCTCCCCTACACGACCGGACCAGACCACCACCGGACCACGCCTATCACCGGACCACCATGACCGAACCAAACTCCAACTTCTCTAAGCACAGCCGAATGAAGCCTCGCCGAACCAGATGATTGCCAGTCCAGATTGCTCCAGCCCGGGCCCACCAGCAGCTATATACATCCAAGACCCCTGCCCCCTACCTCACTCTATAAATAGAGGGGCAGGGGTACAACAATGGCAGACAAGTTTGAGAGCTCAAGCACGGAAGGAACTTTCAAACTACTTTCATATACTTGTACACAAAGCATTGTACTTGTAATCTGAAACAAAGAAGATAATAACATATAAAGTGGATGTAGTCACGTTCTGGCCGAACCACTATAAATCTGTGTGTCTTTTACATTTCAGCCCCTACTTTTTTCATATTTACATAACTCATCAAAATCATTAAGAATCACATAAAATCAACTAAATCACACGACTTGGAGGTGTTTGCCCATTTTTTGCGCAAACAACGGGATTACCGTGGCCCGTCTTCGACTTCCCATCGCTGGAGAGCGGTGCACCATGGTACTGTTCCATTTCAAATCCATGCATGCATTTCTAAAAGTCGTACGACAATGTTTCGCCATTTCGGACGGATGTTGCACCTTGCACCGTGGATGTTGCACCCTGTAGATATTGATTATTCGGACGGCCATAACTTCTGGCTCGTTTAGAGTTACGGGAGCCATAACCTGTCAAAACGAAGGCATCGATGACTTCTACGGCTTTGACAGCTTTCAGCCGTCAACAGATAGATTAATGCCCAAAAAGGACAACCCGAATCCCAATCGGGTCTCGTAAGTTTTTTACCCTTCGTTTTTTCGACACGTGGATTTTTACGGTAAAACAGGATTACGGTGGCTGGCCTTCGATTTACCATAGCTGGACAGTGGTGCACCATGGTACTGTTCCGTTTCAAATCCATGCACGCATTTCTAAAAGTCGTACGACATTGTTTCGACATTTCGGACGGATGTTGCACCTTGCACCGTGGATGTTGCACCCTGTAGATATCGATTATTCGGACGCCATAACTTCTGGCTCATTTAGAGCTACGAGAGCCATAACCTGTCAAAACGAAGGCCTCGATGAGTTCTACGACTTTGACAGCTTTCAGCCATCAACGGATAGATTAATGCCCAAAAAGGACAACCCGAATCTCAATCGGGTCTCGTAAGTTTTTTACCCTTCGTTTTTTCGACACGTGGATTTTTACGGCAAAACGGGATTACCGTGGCCCGTCTTCGACTTCCCATCGCTGGAGAGCGGTGCACCTGGTACTGTTCCATTTCAAATCCATGCATGCATTTCTAAAAGTCGTACGACACTTTTTCACCATTTCGGACGGATGTTGCACCTTGCACCGTGGATGTTGCACCTTGTAGATATCGATTATTCGGACGGCCATAACTTCTGGCTCGTTTAGAGTTACCGGAGCCATAACCTGTCAAAACGAAGGCCTCGATGAGTTTTATGGCTTTGACAGCTTTCAGCCGTCAACGGATAGATTAATGCCCAAAAAGGACAACCCTAATCTCAATCGGGTCTCGTAAGTTTTTTACCCTTCGTTTTTTCGACACGTGGATTTTTACGGTAAAACAGGATTACGGTGGCTGGCCTTCGATTTACCATCGCTGGACAGTGGTGCACCATGGTACTGTTCCCTTTCAAATCCATGCACTCATTTCTAAAAGTCGTACGGCACTGTTTCGCCATTTCGGACGGATGTTGCACCTTGCACCGTGGATGTTGCACCCTGTAGATATCGATTATTTGGGCGGCCATAACTTCTGGCTCGTTTAGAGTTACGGGAGCCATAACCTATCAAAACGAAGGCCTCGATGAGTTCTACGGCTTTGACAGCTTTCAGCCGTCAACGGATAGATTAATGCCCAAAAAGGACAACCCGAATCTCAATCGGGTCTCGTAAGTTTTTTACCCTTCGTTTTTTCGACACGTGGATTTTTACGGTAAAACGGGATTACCGTGGCTCGTCTTCGATTTCCCATCGCTGGAGAGCGTTGCACCATAGTACTGTTCCATTTCAAATCCATGCACGCATTTCTAAAAGTCGTACGACGCTGTTTCACCATTTCGGACGGATGTTGCACCTTGCACCGTGGATGTTGCACCCTGTAGATATCGATTATTCAAACGGCCATAACTTCTGGCTCGTTTGGAGTTACGGGAGCCATAACCTGTCAAAACGAAGGCCTCGATGAGTTCTACGGCTTTGATAGCTTTCATCCTTCAATGGATAGATTAATGCCCAAAAAGGGCAACCCGAATCTCAATCGGGCCTCGTAAGTTTTTTACCCTTCGTTTTTCCGACACGTGGATTTTTACGGTAAAACATGATTACCGTGGCTGGCCTTCGATTTACCATCGCTGGAGAGTGGTGCGCCATTGTACTGTTCTGTTTCAAATCCATGCACGCATTTCTAAAAGTCGTACGGCATTGTTTCGCCATTTCGGACGGATGTTGCACCTTGCACCGTGGATGTTGCACCCTGTAGATATCGATTATTTGGACGGCCATAACTTCTGGCTCGTTTAGAGTTACGGGAGCCATAACCTGTCAAAACGAAGGCCTCGATGAGTTCTACGGCTTTGACAGCTTTCAACCGTCAACTGATAGATTAATGCCCAAAAAGGACAACCCGAATATCAATCGGGTCTCGTAAGTTTTTTACCCTTCGTTTTTTCGACACGTGGATTTTTACGGTAAAACAGGATTACCGTGGCTGGCCTTCGATTTACCATCGCTGGAGAGTGGTGCACCATAGCACTGTTCCGTTTAAAATCCATACACGCATTTTTAAAAGTCGTACGGCACTGTTTCGCCATTTCGGACGGATGTTGCACCTTGCACCGTGGATGTTGCACCCTGTAGATATCGATTATTCGGACGGCCATAACTTCTGGCTCGTTTAGAGTTACGGTAGCCACAACCTGTCAAAACGAATGCCTCGATGAGTTCTACGGCTTTGACAGCTTTCAACCGTCAACGGATAGATTAACGCCCAAAAAGGACAACCCGAATCTCAATCGGGCATCGTAAGTTTTTTACCCTTCGTTTTTTCGACACGTGGATTTTTACGGTAAAACGGGATTACCGTGGCCCTTCTTCGACTTTCCATCGCTGGAGAGTGGTGCACCATGGTACTGTTCCGTTTCAAATCCATGCACGCATTTATAAAAGTCGTACGGCACTGTTTCGCCATTTCGGACGGATGTTGCACCTTGCACCGTGGATGTTGCACCCTGTAGATATCGATTATTCGGACGGCCATAACTTCTGGCTCGTTTAGAGTTACGGGAGCCATAACCTGTCAAACCGAAGGCCTCGATAAGTTCTACGGCTTTGACAGCTTTCAACCGTCAACGGATAGATTAATGCCCAAAAAGGACAACCCGAATCTCAATCGGGTCTCGTAAGTTTTTTACCCTTCGTTTTTTCGACACGTGGATTTTTACGGTAAAACGGGATTACCGTGGCTCGTCTTCGATTTACCACCGCTGGAGAGTGGTTCACCATGGTACTGTTCCGTTTCAAATCCATGCACGCATTTCTAAATGTCGTACGGCACTGTTTTGCCATTTCGGACGGATGTTGCACCTTGCACCGTGGATGTTGCACCCTGTAGATATTGATTATTCGGACGGCCATAACTTCTGGCTCGTTTAGACTTACGGGAGCCATAACCTGTCAAAATGAAGGCCTCGATGAGTTCTACGGCTTTGACAACTTTCAACCGTCAACGGATAGATTAATGCCCAAAAAGGACAGCCCGAACCTCAATCGGGTCTCGTAAGTTTTTTACCCTTCGTTTTTTCGACACGTGGATTTTTACGGTAAAACGGGATTACCGTGGCCCGTCATTGACTTCCCGTCGCTGGAGAGTGGTGCACCATGGTACTGTTCCATTTCAAATCCATGCACGCATTTCTAAAAGTCGTACGGCACTGTTTCTCCATTTCGGACGGATGTTGCACCTTGCACCGTGGATGTTGCACCCTGTAGATATCGATTATACTGACGACCATAACTTCGGGCTCGTTTAGAGTTACGGGAGCCATAACCTGTCAAAACGAAGGCCTCGATGAGTTCTACGGCTTTGAAAGCTTTCAGCCGTCAACGGATAGATTAATGCCCAAAAAGGACAACCCGAATCTCAATCGGGTTTCGTAAGTTTTTTACCCTTCGTTTTTTCGACATGTGGATTTTTACGTTAAAACAGGATTACCGTGGATGACCTTTGATTTACCATCGCTGGAGAGTGGTGCACCATGGTACTGTTCCGTTTCAAATCCGTGCACGCATTTGTAAAAGTCGTACGGCACTGTTTCGCCATTTCGGACGGATGTTGCACCTTGCACCGTGGATGTTGCACCTTGTAGATATCGATTATACGGAGGACCATAACTTCTGGCTCGTTTAGAGTTACGGGAGCCATAACCGGTCAAATCAAAGGCCTCGATGAGTTCTATGGCTTTGACATCTTTCAACCGTCAACGGATAGATTAATGCCCAAAAAGGACAACCCGAATCTCAATCGGGTCTCGTAAGTTTTTTACCCTTCGTTTTTTCGACACGTGGATTTTTACGGTAAAACGGGATTACCGTGGCCCGTCTTCGACTTCCCATCGCTGGAGAGTGGTGCACCATGGTACTGTTCCGTTTCAAATCCATACACGCATTTCTAAAAGTCGTACGACACTGTTTCGCCATTTTCGGACGGATGTTGCACCTTGCACCGTGGATGTTGCAACCTGTAGATATCGATTATTCGGACGGCCATAACTTCTGGCTCGTTTAGAGTTAAGGGAGCCATAACCTGTCAAAACGAAGGCCTCGTGGAGTTCTACGGCTTTGACAGCTTTCAACTGTCAACGAATAGATTAATGCCCAAAAAGGACAACCTGAATCTCAATCAGGTCTCGTAAGTTTTCTACCCTTCGTTTTTTCGACACGTGGATTTTTACGGTAAAACAGGATTAACGTGGCCCATCTTCGACTTTCCATCGCTGGAGAGTGGTGCACCATGGTACTGTTCCGTTTCAAATCCATGCACGCATTTCTAAAAGTCGTACGGCACTGTTTCACCATTTCGGACGGATGTTGCACCTTGCACCGTGGATGTTGCACCCTGTAGATATCGATTATTCGGACGGCCATAACTTCCGGCTCGTTTAGAGTTACGGGAGCCATAACCTGTCAAAACAAAGGCCTCGATGAGTTCTACAGCTTTGATAGCTTTCAGCCGTCAACGGATAGATTAATGCCCAAAAAGGACAACCCGAATCTCAATCGGGTCTCGTAAGTTTTTAACCCTTCGTTTTTTCAACACGTGGATTTTTACGGTAAAACAAGATTACCGTGGTTGGCCTTCGATTTACCATCGCTGGAGAGTGGTGCAGCATGGTACTGTTCCATTTCAAATCCATGCACGCATTTCTAAAAGTCATACGGCACTGTTTCGCCATTTCGGACGGATGTTGCACCTTGCACCGTGGATGTTGCACCCTGTAGATATCGATTATTCGGACGGCCATAACTTCTGGCTTGTTTAGAGTTATGGGAGCCATAATCTGTCAAAACGAAGGCCTCGATGAGTTCTATGGCTTTGATAGCTTTTAGCCGTCAACGGATAGATTAATGCCCAAAAAGGACAACCCGAATCTCAATCGGGTCTCGTAAGTTTTTTACCCTTCGTTTTTTCGACACGTGGATTTTTACGGTAAAACAGGATTACGGTGGCTGGCCTTCGATTTACCATCGCTGGACAGTGATGCACCATGGTACTGTTCCGTTTCAAATCCATGCACACATTTCTAAAAGTCGTACGACACTGTTTCGCCATTTCGGACGGATGTTGCACCTTGCACCGTGGATGTTGCACCCTGTAGATATCGATTATTCGGACGCCATAACTTTTGGCTCGTTTAGAGTTACGGGAGCCATGTCCTGTCAAAATGAAGGTCTCGATGAGTTCTACGGCTTTGACAGCTTTCAGCCGTCAATGGATAGATTATTGCCCAAAATGGACAACCCGAATCTCAATCGCGTCTCGTAAGTTTTTTACCTTTCGTTTTTAGGACACATGGATTTTTTCGGTAAAACGGGATTACCGTTGCCCGTCTTTGACTTCCCATCACTGGAGAGCGGTGCACCATAGTACTGTTCCGTTTCAAATCCATGCACACATTTCTAAAAGTCGTACGACACTTTTTCACCATTTCGGACGGATGTTGCACCTTGCACCGTGGATGTTGCACCCTGTAGATATCGATTATTCGGACGGCCATAACTTCTGGCTCGTTTAGAGTTACGGGAGCCATAACCTGTCAAAACGATGGCCTCGATGATTTTTATGGCTTTGACAGCTTTCAGCCGTCAACGGATAGATTAATGCCCAAAAAGGACAACCCGAATCTCAATCGGGTCTCGTAAGTTTTTTACCCTTCGTTTTTACGACACGTGCAATTTTACGGTAAAACAGGATTACGGTGGCTGGTTTTCGATTTACCATCGCTGGAGAGTGGTGCACCATGGTACTGTTCCATTTCAAATCCATGCACGCATTTCTAAAAGTCGTACGGCACTGTTTCGCCATTTCGGACGGATGTTGCACCTTGCACCGTGGATGTTGCACCCTGTAGATATCGATTATACGGACGACCATAACTTCTGGCTCGTTTAGAGTTACAGGAGCCACAACCTGTAGAAACGAAGGCCTCGATAAGTTCTACGGCTTTGACAGGTTTCAGCCGTCAACGGATAGATTAATGCCCAAAAAGGATAACCCGAATCTCAATTGGGTCTCGTAACCTTCGTTTTTTCGACACGTGGATTTTTACGGTAAAACGGTATTACCGTAGCTGACATTCGATTTACCATCGCTGGAGAATGATGCACCCTAGTACTGTTTCGTTTCAAATCCATGCACGCATTTCTAAAAGTCGTACGGCATTGTTTCGCCATTTCGGACGGATGTTGCACCTTGCACCGTGGATGTTGCACCCTGTAGATATGATTATTCGGACGGCCATAACTTCTGGCTCGTTTAGAGTTACGGGAGCCGTAACATGTCAAAACGAAGGCCTCGATGAGTTCTACGGCTTTGACAGCTTTCAGCCATCAACGGATAGATTAATGCCCAAAAAGGACAACCCGAATCTCAATCGGGTCTCATAAGTTTTTTACCCTTCGTTTTTTCGACACGTGGATTTTTACGGTAAAACAGGATTACCGTGGCTGGCCTTCGATTTACCATCGCTGGAGAGTGGTGCACCATGGTACTGTTCCGTTTCAAATCCATGCACACATTTCTAAAAGTGGTACGGCACTGTTTCGCCATTTCGGACGGATGTTGCACCTTGCACCGTGGATGTTGCACCCTATAGATATCGATTATACGGACGACCATAACTTCTGGCTCGTTTAGAGTTACGGGAGCCATAACCTGTCAAAACAAAGGCTTCGATGAGTTCTACGGCTTTGACAGCTTTCAGCCGTCAACGGATAGATTAATGCCTAAAAAGGACAACCCGAATCTCAATCGGGTCTCGTAAGTTTTTTACCATTCGTTTTTTCGACACGTGGATTTTTACGGTAAAACGGGATTACCGTGGCCCGTCTTCGACTTCCCATCGCTGGAGAGCGGTGGACCAAGATACTGTTCCATTTCAAATCCATGCACGTATTTCTAAAAGTCGTACGACAATGTTTCGCCATTTCGGACGGATGTTGCACCTTGCACCGTGGATGTTGCACCCTGTAGATATTGATTATTCGGACGGCCATAACTTCTGGCTCGTTTAGATTTACGGGAGCCATAACCTGTCAAAACGAAGGCATCGATGACTTCTACGGCTTTGACAGCTTTCTGCCGTCAACGGATAGATTAATGCCCAAAAAGGACAACCCGAATCTCAATCGGGTCTCGTAAGTTTTTTACCCTTCATTTTTTCGACACGTGGATTTTTACTGTAAAACAGGATTACGGTGGCTGGCCTTCGATTTACCATAGCTGGACAGTGGTGCACCATGGTACTGTTCCGTTTCAAATCCATGCACGCATTTCTAAAAGTCGTACGGCACTGTTTCGCCATTTCGGACGGATGTTGCACCTTGCACCGTGGATGTTGCACCCTGTAGATATCGATTATTCGGACGCCATAACTTCTGGCTCGTTTAGAGCTACGGGAGCCATAACCTGTCAAAACGAAGGCCTCGATGAGTTCTACGGCTTTGACAGCTTTCAGCCGTCAACGGATATATTAATGCCCAAAAAGGACAACCTGAATCTCAATCGGGTCTCGTAAGTTTTTTACCCTTCGTTTTTTCGACACGTGGATTTTTACGGCAAAACGGGATTACCGTGGCCCGTTTTCGACTTCTCATCGCTGGAGAGCGGTGCACTATGGTACTGTTCCATTTCAAATCCATGCATGCATTTCTAAAAGTCGTACGACACTTTTTCACCATTTCGGACGGATGTTGCACCTTGCACCGTGGATGTTGCACCTTGTAGATATCGATTATTCGGACGGCCATAACTTTTGACTCGTTTAGAGTTACCGGAGCCATAACCTGTCAAAACGAAGGCCTCGATGAGTTCTATGGCTTTGACAGCTTTCAGTCGTCAACGGATAGATTAATGCCCAAAAAGGACAACCCTAATCTCAATCGGGTCTCGTAAGTTTTTTACCCTTCGTTTTTTCGACACGTGGATTTTTACGGTAAAACAGGATTACGGTGGCTGGCCTTAGATTTACCATCGCTGGACAGTGGTGCACCATGGTACTGTTCCCTTTCAAATCCATGCACGCATTTCTAAAAGTCGTACGACACTGTTTCGCCATTTCGGACGGATGTTGCACCTTGCACCATGGATGTTGCACCCTGTAGATATCGATTATTTGGGCGGCCATAACTTCTGGCTCGTTTAGAGTTACGGGAGCCATAACCTATCAAAACGAAGGCCTCGATGAGTTCTACGGCTTTGATAGCTTTCAGCCGTCAATGGATAGATTAATGCCCAAAAAGGACAACCCGAATCTCAATCGGGTCTCGTAAGTTTTTTACCCTTCGTTTTTTCGACACGTGGATTTTTACGGTAAAACGGGATTACCGTGGCTCGTCTTCGACTTCCCATCGCTGGAGAGCGGTGCACCATAGTACTGTTCCGTTTCAAATCCATGCACGCAATTCTAAAAGTCGTACGACGCTGCTTCACCATTTCGGACGGATGTTGCACCTTGCACCGTGGATGTTGCACCCCGTAGATATCGATTATTCAAACGGCCATAACTTCTGGCTCTTTTAGAGTTACGGGAGCCATAACCTGTCAAAACGAAGGCCTCGATGAGTTCTACGGCTTTGATAGCTTTCAGCCTTCAATGGATAGATTAAAGCCTAAAAAGGGCAACCCGAATCTCAATCGAGCCTCGCAAGTTTTTTACCCTTCGTTTTTCCGACACGTGGATTTTTATGGTAAAACATGATTACCGTGGCTGGCCTTCGATTTACCATCGCTGGAGAGTGGTGCACCATTGTACTGTTCTGTTTCAAATCCATGCACGCATTTCTAAAAGTCGTACGGCATTGTTTCGCCATTTCGGACGGATGATGCACCTTGCACCGTGGATGTTGCACCCTGTAGATATCGATTATTTGGACGGCCATGACTTCTGGCTCGTTTAGAGTTTCGGGAGCCATAACCTGTCAAAACGAAGGCCTCGATGAGTTCTACGGATTTGACAGCTTTCAACCGTCAACTGATAGATTAATGCCCAAAAAGGACAACCCGAATATCAATCGGGTCTCGTAAGTTTTTTACCCTTCGTATTTTCGACACGTGGATTTTTACGGTAAAACAGGATTACCGTTGCTGGCCTTCGATTTACCATCGCTGGAGAGTGGTGCACCATGGCACTGTTCCGTTTAAAATCCATGCACGTGTTTGCACCAAAATTGGTCACAAACCCCGATGAATGTGAAAGCACCAGTGTTGGAATATAAATCAGCAATATCCAAACACAAATCACAGATCTAAGTAGCAAGATAGTAAATGTAAACAAGAACACACGATTTATAGTGGTTCGGCTATCTCCGGCCTACGTCCACTTCAAAGGTTTTTCCTTTTATTGATGTTCTTCGCTGATTACAATCGATTACAGCGGATTACAATGAATTATAGTTCTGGAATTTGAGTACAACGGTGGTTGTTGAGTGCCAAGTAGAGCCTTGGTGAAGTCTTGGAGCTTCAGAGTCTTGATCTTGCCAAAGAGAATCCGGTCCCCTTTATTGAATGAGCTGGAGGTCTATTTATAGGCGTAGGCTGCTGCTATCTCGCTGAAAACTCGGGAGACCTCTTCTGGCACGTGAGGGGGCCCATACGTACGGTCTCGGGAAGTTTGGGCCCACTTTGGCATCGGTTCGAACTCCATTCGAATCGATCAAGAATTCATCCAATCGAGGTGAAATTTGGCGTGGACATTCTTCATCATGTATGCACGCATCTGTGAAAATTTCATGGCATTTGGATCAACAGGTTGGGAGATATAATGGATTCGAATTTGGGTTTATGGGATAGCTGTTTGGTTCGAACCCATGTGTTCGAACCGATAGCTTCGAATCCATCATAGCACGCGACTTCGTGGTGACGTGGAGCGCCTTCTTCGAATCGATCCGGACTTCACTCCGTGTTGACCGCTTCGACTCCATACATCTCGGCGCATTCGAACCGATGGATGACACGTCATCGTGGTTGGTTGACCCAGTGGGTTCGAATGGAGCTACAGAGGATGGGTTCGAAGATGGATGGGTTCGAAGCATGGCTCACGGAAGGGTTCGAAGCATGGCTCTGTGATGGGTTCGAAGTAGGGCTTTGTGATGGGTTCGAAGTAAGGCTATCTGGGGTTTACTTGATGGAGTCGAGGCGAGGTTCTAGCTGATGGATTCGAACGTCGTCTTTCTTATCGATTCGAACATGGTGGGTTCGAATTAGTTGGTTTCGAAGTGGAGTCGAACCGATGGATGCGAACTCCATCGATTCGAACTTTGGTACACGGATATGGGTTCGAGGCGCGGCCTCACTCCTTGGGTTCGAACTAGATGGGTTCGAACATAGGTAGGGTGATGGTTTCGAACAGAGCAATGTCCATTCTTCTCCACTTGAATTCATCATAACTTGAGCATACGACCTCGGATTGACTTGAAATTTGAGATGCAGACTTCTATGATCTTTCTTGTCGTGTCTTATCAATTGTGGCCCGTTTTGGACTCGGACAAAATTCATCGATATCCATGGTTATCCTGCAATGCATGGTTGATATTCATGAATAGTAATCATTGATTTTTAGTAAATTCTGGATATCTCAACTATGCCAAAAGTTGGGATAACATTTTGCCCCCCAAAACATGCCTTTTTGTAAAAGGTATGTTTTGAATGGTCTTATATCAAGTGTGATAAATTCATGTTTCATTCATAGCTGTGGCATTATCAATCAAGTTTGTGGCTGTTCGAAGCCAAATCAATGTTCGTTCTTCCCGTAGGAGTTGAGAATGAAGTTTCATGGTCTCTCCGGACCACTACTGGCTGCTCGGAACCCTTACTAAGTCCATTCTAGACTTAGTGATTGAATAGAAAGATCCTATTGCTCTCTGGCGTTGCCTTCTATCCCTTGCACTCCGGTCCCGGTTAGGACATATAGCGATATCATGGTCGTTCGGGACCGATCATAGCCTCTCCGGGCTCTTGCTGTGTTATCCCGCTTTTTGGCAAAGCCGTGATACCAAAAGATTGGTCGAAAACGGGAAACAGTTCATCTCAGAGATTGGATATACTTCACTTAGCTATGGATATCGATGAATTTTGCCCGAGTCCGGATCAGGCCACAATTGATAGGACACGACAAGAAAGGTTGTAGGAGCCATCATTTCAAATTTCAAGTCAATCCGAGTTCGTATGCTCAAGATATGATGGATTCAGTGTGAAGAGAAATAGTCACTGTCTGGTTCGAAACCATGAAGTTCGAACCCATCCTTTTCGAACCCATGCTGTTCGAAACCATCCACGCCCTCTCCTTCGAAACCACCTAGTTCGAACCCATCCACGTCCTTGCCTTCGAACCCATGATGTTCGAACCCATCAGCTAGTACCCAGCCTCGACTCCATCGCCTTCGACTCCATTACCTTCGAATCCACCACAGTGACCTACCTTCGAATCCACGACTTCACTCGGCCTCACATCCTCACTTCGAACCCATCGAATAACCCAGTTCGAACCGATCGATTTCGAACCCATAAGAATTCCTGGATTCGAATGTCACGTTCGAAACCAAGAATGCTTCCTATTTCGAATCCACCGAGTCAATTGGTTTGGATGACGTGTTCGCCGTAGTTCACGGAGTCGAAGCGGTCCATTCGGAGATAAGTTAGGATCGATTCGAATATTGCGCGCCACGTCACTGCAAGCTCACGTGCACTGATGGATTCGAAACGAAGGGTTCGAAATAATGGGTTCGAACGCCTCAGCCAACCGAAGATGTCGATTTCGAACCGAGCATATCTCCTTAACCATAGATCCAAATGCAACCAAATTTTCACAGTATCTTCCATGTGAGGTAAAGATTGTTCCTGCCAAGTTTCAGCTCGATTGGACCATTTCTTGATGGGTTCGAAATCACTTCGAACCGATGTCAGATCGAGACGAAACTTGGTGGGGTCGATCGCGTGGGCCCTCTCACGTGCCAGAAGGAGTCTCACGAAGTTTCAGCAAGATCTGGGCCTCCAACGCCTATAAATAGCACCCTGAAGCCTTCAGAAAAGTGGATCTTTTCCGCCATTGAACGCCAAGACTCTGCCGGATTCAAGTTTAACTATCAGAATCGCTGTTGTATTCAGATTTCAAAGCAATTGTCCGCTGTAATCCATTGTAATCGATTGATTCGAACAAGGCAATAAAGAGAAATCCTTCAGAGTGGACGTAGGCGCGAACGCCGAACCACTATAAATCTTGTGTTTGTGATTGTTGTTTGTGAATTACTGCGATTTGTTACTTAGAGCTGAATTATATATTGATTGTTGCTGAGTTCTGTGTTGAATATTATCGAATTGAACACGTAAACGGGTGCTTTCGCGATTTTGGGTGTTTGTGACCAATTTTGGCGCAAACATTTTGGTGCTTTCACTGAGAATTGAACTCAGGAAGAAGTTGGATTTGAAAGTTCAGAAGTTCAGATCTAGGAATTATGGCAAGACAATCGAGTAGGAGGCCAAGGACTGAGAGAAGTGAACCACAAGGAAGCCAAGAGGCTTCGTCAGGAGCAAATCAACCATCAATATACATTACTAGGGAAGAGATGGAAACTATGATGAAGAGGCAAGAGGAAATGATCCAGAGTTTACTCCAACAGATAGGACAGCTCGGAGCACAGAATAGGGAAGCCAATGGAGTCCAGAACGGAGCAGGACCATCCGGAGTAGCACCTGGATTAGGGGGCACACCCTTGGAGAACGTTGATCCAGTTTCGAAGAGAGAAAGGGGAGCATCTGCGCAACCCGGTAGTAGTAGAGATGCAAACGCTCAGTTAAGGGGGCAGATCCCGGAGTTACCTCGTGAACTCGGGGGGCAGGTTGGAAGTAGTGAACAAGGATTACATCTCGGAGACAATGACCGATTAGCAGAGATAGTTAGGAGAGCTTTGAGAGGCGGTATGGTGAACAAGGATTTGGAAGATGTTAATAGGAGCCCTTTTACTTCAGCAATCAGGCAAGCTAGGAACCCGCCTGATTTCAAACTACCATCGTTGGATATGTATGACGGGAGAACGGACCCCACGGTCCACCTGACAAAATATATGAGGCATATGGAAGTACTGGGGGCATCGGAGGAGGTTATGGCCCGGTGTTTTCCATTATACTTGACAGATATCGCTGCACTATGGTTTAGACAGTTGGAGAACGGATCCATCGGAACTTGGAATGGTTTAGTAGAGAGATTTATGAGGCAATTCAGGGTTCATATTACAAGACCCAAGAACGTGATGACTCTGGCAACCCTAAAGCAGAAGGCCGGAGAGACCTTGAGAAGTTATCTAGCACGATTTAATGCAGCAGCAGCTTCAGTGGATAGAGCGGATCCATCCATGGTGGTAATGGCAGCTGTGTCCGGAATAGCTGACGGCACAGAGTTCAAGAATTCATTGACTAAAGATCCACCCACAGATCTGGAGGAATTCTATCATGAAGCGGAAAAGTTTTTACGATTAGAAGATGCGAATGCCGAGAGAGAAGAAAGAGATGGGATAGAAATTTTTGCATTTAGAGACGAAAAGCCTCTTAAAAAGGATTCGGACAAGGATAGAGGTAAAAGAAAGATTGAGAATGACAGAGACAGATCGAAGCGGCAACGAAGGGAGCCGCGATTCACCACCTACACTGAGTTAAACGAGAGCCTGGAACGAATTTATCAGGATACCAAAGAACAGATTCCGTACCGTAGGCCGATGCGAAGGGACCCTACCTCTGACGAAAGGAAATCAGATAAGTTCTGTGTATTCCATGAATTAAATGGTCATAATACTAACGATTGTAGGCACCTGAAGGATGAGGTGGAAGGGCATATCAGGAACGGTATGCTCCTTCAATATGTAAGGAAACGAGCTCCTGTGGCGGAGCCAGAACGACCACCGTCCACATCAGCTAGGGGCGACCCCGAATCAAGGCACCGTATGGTTATCAATTGAGTAAGATAACGATGAACAAGTTGTACGCTTCCACTAACGTAATTAAATCATTTACGCATGTGCGAGATCGCGAACGATCTCCAGACATGCTCTTAATGACCATTGACCGTTTCGTAGTGGGAACTTACACTTGGACATCCATGCTTTACTTTCGTTTCATTTTGATTTGAACGTTTGGACTTTGTTTATTTGGACATTGTTTTTGGAACTCATCTGTTTAATAATTATTTGATTTTGATAACTCTGGAATGACTAAGCTACGCACACATGTATGGGGTCGCGAACGATCCCTAGGAATGCACTGAGACGGCGATGGACTGCCCATATACACGATCCAGGAACTCACCCGAACGTGACCCTGGCATCGATAACACCAAGCCCTCCCGGGCACACACACAATCCGCCTCGAACGGCACCCGACTTCGAACAGTCATAACTCACCTTACCTCAATGGCTTGATCGCGAACGGTCGTCACTTGAGGTCCGACATCCGACCACGAACGGTCACGAATTCGCCTCGAACGGCACACGATCGCGAACGATCACTTCCTGCCTTGAACGGCACAGACCGCGAACGGTCACAGATTTGCCTCGAACGGCACACGATCGCGAACGATCACTTCCTGCCTCGAACGCCATCGATCGCGAACGGTCATGGCTCACTGATTATGAAATCCGACCTCGAACGGTCACCACTCGCCTTGAACGGCACTTGGTCGCGAACGATCATCATTTGCCACGAACGGCAGTCGACCGCGAACGGTCCCATCTCATCATTCGCCGCGAACGGCATCGACCGCGAACGGTCCTATTCCATCTTATGCCACGAACGGCACGGACCGCGAACGGTCCCGATTCACTTTAAGCAGCATACGATCCCGAACGATCGAAGCATGAATTTATACGCTCGACCGCGCACGGTCGCACTTCCCCTCGAATGACTCGATCACGAACGATCGTCATTTGAAGTTGAGCGCTTGACCATGAACGGCCGCACTTCATCCCAAATGGCTCGATCCCGAACGATCGTCATTTGAGGACATATGAAACTATTGAATTCTTTGCAGGTTGATGATCGGATACGAACATCCAACTCAAGGCATTACAAAACACACCTTCCTACAGCAAGGCATGTTTTGGGGGGCAAAGTGTTATCCCGCTTTTTGGCAAAGCCGTGATACCAAAAGATTGGTCGAAAACGGGAAACAGTTCATCTCAGAGATTGGATATACTTCACTTAGCTATGGATATCGATGAATTTTGCCCGAGTCCGGATCAGGCCACAATTGATAGGACACGACAAGAAAGGTTGTAGGAGCCATCATTTCAAATTTCAAGTCAATCCGAGTTCGTATGCTCAAGATATGATGGATTCAGTGTGAAGAGAAATAGTCACTGTCTGGTTCGAAACCATGAAGTTCGAACCCATCCTTTTCGAACCCATGCTGTTCGAAACCATCCACGCCCTCTCCTTCGAAACCACCTAGTTCGAACCCATCCACGTCCTTGCCTTCGAACCCATGATGTTCGAACCCATCAGCTAGTACCCAGCCTCGACTCCATCGCCTTCGACTCCATTACCTTCGAATCCACCACAGTGACCTACCTTCGAATCCACGACTTCACTCGGCCTCACATCCTCACTTCGAACCCATCGAATAACCCAGTTCGAACCGATCGATTTCGAACCCATAAGAATTCCTGGATTCGAATGTCACGTTCGAAACCAAGAATGCTTCCTATTTCGAATCCACCGAGTCAATTGGTTTGGATGACGTGTTCGCCGTAGTTCACGGAGTCGAAGCGGTCCATTCGGAGATAAGTTAGGATCGATTCGAATATTGCGCGCCACGTCACTGCAAGCTCACGTGCACTGATGGATTCGAAACGAAGGGTTCGAAATAATGGGTTCGAACGCCTCAGCCAACCGAAGATGTCGATTTCGAACCGAGCATATCTCCTTAACCATAGATCCAAATGCAACCAAATTTTCACAGTATCTTCCATGTGAGGTAAAGATTGTTCCTGCCAAGTTTCAGCTCGATTGGACCATTTCTTGATGGGTTCGAAATCACTTCGAACCGATGTCAGATCGAGACGAAACTTGGTGGGGTCGATCGCGTGGGCCCTCTCACGTGCCAGAAGGAGTCTCACGAAGTTTCAGCAAGATCTGGGCCTCCAACGCCTATAAATAGCACCCTGAAGCCTTCAGAAAAGGGGATCTTTTCCGCCATTGAACGCCAAGACTCTGTCGGATTCAAGTTTAACTATCAGAATCGCTGTTGTATTCAGATTTCAAAGCAATTGTCCGCTGTAATCCATTGTAATCGATTGATTCGAACAAGGCAATAAAGAGAAATCCTTCAGAGTGGACGTAGGCGCGAACGCCGAACCACTATAAATCTTGTGTTTGTGATTGTTGTTTGTGAATTACTGCGATTTGTTACTTAGAGCTGAATTATATATTGATTGTTGCTGAGTTCTGTGTTGAATATTATCGAATTGAACACGTAAACGGGTGCTTTCGCGATTTTGGGTGTTTGTGACCAATTTTGGCGCAAACATGCTGGATCCCATTCTGTCACTCTCCGGTGAAGGGGAAACAGCGCTTAAGTGAGTCGATCGTGTCGCTCTTCGGCGAAGCAACTCACTTCTTGCACTCCGGTTCAGTGTATCTGAACATTAAGCGATGTCTTGGTCGTTTGAGACCGATCATAGCCTCTCCGGGCTCTTGCTGGATCCCATCCTGTCACTCTCCGGTGAAGGGGAAACAGCGCTCAAGTGAGTTGATCCTGTCGCTCTCCGGCGAAGCAACTCACTTCTTGCACTCCGGACCCCGTCTCTCCGGGTAGGGTCATAAAGCGATCATGTTTATATTGAAATTCAATGTTCATCCTTTGACTCTCCAGTCAAAAGGTTTATTGCAAGAAGTTCTGATTTATTTATTAAAATTCAAGTTCCAGATGCTCAATCTCAAACATCAGAGAAAAACTAGAGATTGCCTCTCCGGGCGTAGCGGTTTATCTCCATCTCAGAGCATGCCTAGGGATTTCTCCGGTTCCCGTACATGTGTAAGTGGAGCGATCGTTTATTCTGAAAATAAATTTAAATAAAATTATTCGACCGAAGTCCAAATCCTGGACTTGGCCCTTGCCATCTTTGATCAGTTGATGACGAGTCGTGATCCCGATCCAGGATCGTTCCTGCAAGGTGGAGGCGGTAGTTGTTCAGGTCTCGTTGCCGCTGTCCGTTCTCTGACATACTGTGGCAATCTACCACCTCTGGCATGCTCTTCCACCTCATCCTTCAGGTGACGGCATTCATCCGTGGTGTGCCCATCCAGCTCATGGAATATGCAATATTTTCCAGTTCTGCGCTCCCGTTGGGTGGGATCCCTTATAGGTGGCTTTCGATAGGGGATTTGTCCCCGAGTTTCAGTGTAGATTCTTTCTAGGCTTGTATTCAGATCGGTGTATTGCCTGAATCTTGGTTCTCGGGATTTCTTCCGTTTATCAGGACCATCATGTCTGTCATCCTGTCTCCTTTTTCCCTTGTCCGCCCTGGACTGTTCTCTGGAGGTCCCTTCGCTTTGCGCGGCATTTATTTCACGACTCTCGACTCGTGATTCTTCTAACCGAATGAACTTTTCAGCTTTATGAAAGAACTCTCCAAGATCTTGCGGTGGATCTTTAGTTAGAGAATCCTTAAATTTGGTGCCTTCCGCGACTCCTGCCACCGCCGCCATTAAAATCATTGATGGATCCGGGCGGTCCACAGAAGTCACTGTCACATTGAATCTTAACAAAAAATCTTTTATGGACTCTCCGGTCCTCTGCTTGATTGTTGCTAAAGTCATCACACTCTTGGGTCGCGTCACGTGGACCCTGAACTGTCTCATGAAGCAATCAACGAGCTCGCTCCATGTTCCAATTGATCCAGTCTCTAGTTGTCTGAACCATAGTGAAGCTAAATCTGTCAAATATAGAGGGAAGCATCGTGCCATCACTTCCTCGGATGCCCCCAGCACCTCCATGTGCCTGATATACCTTGTGATGTGCATGGTCGGGTCTGACCTTCCGTCATAGGGATCTAGCGTTGGTAATTTGAACTTTGGAGGGTTCCTTGCGTTTCGGATGTTTGGAGTGAATGGACTCCGACTAACTTCTTCTAGCCCTCCGCTAGGCAATCCTCCTCTCATGATTCGTCGCATTAGGCCTATCATTCTCTCATCTCCGTCTAGGGGTTGCCCCCTTGTCAAGTTTCTGTCCTGCCCCCCGAGCCTTGAAGGGAATTCCGGTACGTACTCTTCTGGTGGCTCGTTGGCGTATGCATTGGCTCCTGTCTGTTGTGCTCCGTCTGTTGGTCTTCCAGTATCGGACCCTGAGGGTCTGCCCCCAAGGCCTTGTTGACCACCTTCAATCCCTGTATTCTGGCCTTGAGCCTGTCCTTCATTTGCATCTGCAATCCTTATTCCTTGTCCCGTACTCGTAGCTGTTGTAGTTGGTCCAAGGTTTTGCATATTTGCCGCCCTCATCTGCTCAAGGAAATTCTGCAGCATCTCCTGTTGACTCTTCATTATGCTTTCGCGCAATGAATTAGCCATAGCCTCCATCTCGTCTCTGGTGATGTAGACGGAAGCTTGTCCTTCTCCTGATCCGGAGGATGCCTCTTGGCTTCCTCCTTGTTGGCTTCTATCAATTCTTTGTCTCGTTTGTCGAGTCATTGTTTCCGGATTGGAGTTCTTCAAACTTTTGAATATGAATTCCGAATCTAATGTGGCGGGTGCTAGTTCTTCTCAGTGAAAGCACCAAAGTGTTTGCACCAAAATTGGTCACAAACCCCGATGAATGTGAAAGCACCAGTGTTGGAATATAAATCAGCAATATCCAAACACAAATCACAGATCTAAGTAGCAAGATAGTAAATGTAAACAAGAACACACGATTTATAGTGGTTCGGCTATCTCCGGCCTACGTCCACTTCAAAGGTTTTTCCTTTTATTGATGTTCTTCGCTGATTACAATCGATTACAGCGGATTACAATGAATTATAGTTCTGGAATTTGAGTACAACGGTGGTTGTTGAGTGCCAAGTAGAGCCTTGGTGGAGTCTTGGAGCTTCAGAGTCTTGATCTTGCCAAAGAGAATCCGGTCCCCTTTATTGAATGAGCTGGAGGTCTATTTATAGGCGTAGGCTGCTGCTATCTCGCTGAAAACTCGGGAGACCTCTTCTGGCACGTGAGGGGGCCCATACGTACGGTCTCGGGAAGTTTGGGCCCACTTTGGCATCGGTTCGAACTCCATTCGAATCGATCAAGAATTCATCCAATCGAGGTGAAATTTGGCGTGGACATTCTTCATCATGTATGCAAGCATCTGTGAAAATTTCATGGCATTTGGATCAACAGGTTAGGAGATATAATGGATTCGAATTTGGGTTTATGGGATAGCTGTTTGGTTCGAACCCATGTGTTCGAACCGATAGCTTCGAATCCATCATAGCACGCGACTTCGTGGTGACGTGGAGCGCCTTCTTCGAATCGATCCGGACTTCACTCCGTGTTGACCGCTTCGACTCCATACATCTCGGCGCATTCGAACCGATGGATGACACGTCATCGTGGTTGGTTGACCCAGTGGGTTCGAATGGAGCTACACAGGATGGGTTCGAAGATGGATGGGTTCGAAGCATGGCTCACGGAAGGGTTCGAAGCATGGCTCTGTGATGGGTTCGAAGTAGGGCTTTGTGATGGGTTCGAAGTAAGGCTATCTGGGGTTTACTTGATGGAGTCGAGGCGAGGTTCTAGCTGATGGATTCGAACGTCGTCTTTCTTATCGATTCGAACATGGTGGGTTCGAATTAGTTGGTTTCGAAGTGGAGTCGAACCGATGGATGCGAACTCCATCGATTCGAACTTTGGTACACGGATATGGGTTCGAGGCGCGGCCTCACTCCTTGGGTTCGAACTAGATGGGTTCGAACATAGGTAGGGTGATGGTTTCGAACAGAGCAATGTCCATTCTTCTACACTTGAATTCATCATAACTTGAGCATACGACCTCGGATTGACTTGAAATTTGAGATGCAGACTTCTATGATCTTTCTTGTCGTGTCTTATCAATTGTGGCCCGTTTTGGACTCGGACAAAATTCATCGATATCCATGGTTATCCTGCAATGCATGGTTGATATTCATGAATAGTAATCATTGATTTTTAGTAAATTCTGGATATCTCAACTTTGCCAAAAGTTGGGATAACAGCACGCATTTTTAAAAGTCGTACGGCACTGTTTCGCCATTTCAGACGGATGTTGCATCTTGCACCGTGGATGTTGCACCCTGTAGATATCGATTATTCGGACGGCCATAACTTCTGGCCCGTTTAGAGTTACGGGAGCCATAACCTGTCAAAACGAAGGCCTCGATGAGTTCTACGGCTTTGACAGCTTTCAGCCGTCAACGGATAGATTAATGCCCAAAAAGGACCACCCGAATCTCAATCAGGTCTCGTAAGTTTTTTACCCTTCGTTTTTTCGGCACGTGGATTTTTACGGCAAAACAGGATTACCGTGGTTGGCCTTCGATTTACCATCGCTGGAGGGTGGTGCACCATAGTACTGTTCCGTTTCAAATCAATTCACGCATTTCTAAAAGTCGTACAGCACTGTTTCGCCATTTCGGACGGATGTTGCACCTTGCACCGTGGATGTTGCACCCTGTAGATATCGATTATTAGGACGGCCATAACTTCAGGCTCATTTAGAGTTACGGGAGCCTAACCTGTCAAAACGAAGGCCTCGATGAGTTCTACGGCATTGACAGCTTTCAGCCATCAACGGATAGATTAATACCCAAAAAGGACAACCCGAATCTCAATTGGGTCTCGTAAGTTTTTTACCCTTCGTTTTTTCGACACGTGGATTTTTACGGTAAAACAGGATTACGGTGGCTCGCCTTCGATTTACCATCGCTGGACAGTGGTGCACCATGGTACTGTTCCGTTTCAAATCCATGCACGCATTTCTAAAAGTCCTGGGGCACTGTTTCGCCATTTCGGACGGATGTTGCACCTTGCACCGTGGATGCTGCACCCTGTAGATATCGATTATTCGGACGGCCACAACTTCTGGCTCGTTTAGAGTTACGGGAGCCATAACCTGTCAAAACGAAGGCCTCGATGAGTTCTATGGCTTTGACAGCTTTCAGCCGTGATTAATTCCCAAAAAGGACAGCCCGAATCTCAATCGGGTCTCGTAAGTTTTTTACCCTTCGTTTTTTCGACACGTGGATTTTTACGGTAAAACAGGATTACCGAGGCTGGCCTTCGATTTACCATCGCTGGAGAGTGGTACACCATGGTACTGTTCCATTTCAAATCCATGCACGCATTTCTAAAAGTCGTACGGCACTGTTTCGCCATTTCGGACGGATGTTGCACCTTGCACCGTGGATGTTGCACCCTGTAGATATCGATTATTCGGACGGCCATAACTTCTGGCTCGTTTAGAGTTACGGGAGCCATAACCTGTCAAAACAAAGGCCTCGATGAGTTCCACGACTTTGACAGCTTTCACTCGTCAACGGATAGATTAGTGCCTAAAAAGGACAACCTGAATCTCAATCGGGTCTCGTAAAATTTTTACCCTTCGTTTTTTCGACACGTGTATTTTTACGGTAAAACGGGATTACCGTGGCCCGTCTTCGACTTCCCATCACTGGAGAGTGGTGCACCATGGTACTGTTCTGTTTCAAATCCATGCACGTATTTCTAAAAGTCGTACGACACTGTTTCGTCTTCGTCTTCGTCATCACTCGAGTCAAGGTCGATGTTTTCCAAATACAAACCCCCAAGGCCTAAACCAAGGTCAGATAAGCACCCAGAAAACACCTCTCTTGAGTCCGAATGACGATACAGCCAAACATCTATGACTATGGCTATCACTGTTATCATTGCCTCGATTTCACAGTTAATTGAATGACCACCTGTCAAGGGCTAATAGTAACCCCGGTTCTAGATAAACTCTGCACGTCATCGTGACCCGTGCCTAGGACTTACCTACTCTGCCCAGAGTACTCGACCACCAACCTTTAGTCTTTTGGGTGTCCCGACCACCTACCTGTAGTCGTTTGGGCATCCCATGTACTCTTGCTTCGAATTTACTAAAACCTTCAACAACGATGAGATCCAAGCCTCCTAGTCATCCTCCTCGACGACTATTCTCATACTTGCCCAAGCTACTTCTCGAGCAATCCATTATCAACCAACTCGAACCATCCCTCGAGTTATCAACATGCTTGGAATGATCCCTGCTTGGATTACGCCAAAACTATATCACATCATGCTTCGCCTCATCTCATCAAAGCAAAGCTCCATCACAACAATGTCATCATATCCGTCCATATGAGCTTCATCATCCGCTACATATGCCACGAGCAGCTTTTCTCATCCCTTAGCCTCTCCCTTAGCTTTTGAATCATTTTCGACCATACTTGTCTAGATCCAATCATAAATCAACTAACTCTAGACAATCAATCAAGACAATCATTAATCCAAGCAATCAAATATTCAAACAAGGTTTAATAAGCAATTATACAAGGAAATGGCAATTTGGTAATTAAAGTGTCAAAATCTAATAAGCACGAATAATAGGCAAATGTCTCTACGACTTGATGAATAGACTTGCATAAGTTAACATGTAGTAAAATAGGTGTCAAAACTTCATAGATGATAGATCTACATGCATACTTAGGAAAAATGCAAGAAATCACTATCTTTAACACATAAACAAGCCACTAATCCAATATACTCCCTTGGGTCTGTGTGAGAGATAACTACCACTCACCAAATCACCTAAACACCTCAAAAGCTACTAACTTCAGATCTGGACAGCGAAGAAACTAGCTTGATCCGACAAGATTACGCTTCAAACGATGAAATCTCTCTTTGTTGGATGAAGATCTTCAACTTCGGCTCTTGAATCTTTGATCTTGATCTTCGATCTTGGATGGATGTTAACACTAGATTAGAGAGAAGAAAAGAAGTGAAGAAGTGTTGTAGTCGAGCTCTCAAAATGGCAGCACTTCGTCGCTTCAAAATCCGGTGCCAAAAAGTGAGCCAAACCCCTCTATTTAAAGGCTGAAACGCCCCCTAGGTCGCTCGCTTTTAGGTCGTTCACGACCTAACTATGGCCGACCTACGACCTAGCAGCCCCACACGACCCAACGACCTAACCAACACGGCCTAACGACTCATGCGAATTAACGCTACACAGGTTCACACGACCTAACAGAGGTGCCTATCCAATGACCTAACAGAGATGCCTATCCAACTAGGTCGTCCCACGACCTAACTACTCGGCAACGACTCAACCTATGCGCGACTCAACACATGCAGTGCCTCGACCTAACGACCTAAGACATAACATACGTGTGCGACTTACGACCTAACACTAAGCCGGTTGCTACCTTAGGTCGTCTCACGACCTAACTATACACCTAAGCCATAACTCGTTCACGACCTAACGCTTTTAAGTCGCTAGCTTCTTAGGTCGCTACTACTAGGTTCCTCACAACCCTTAGGTCGTTAATTCTACTAACTGGGTAATCCTTAAGTCGCTTGAACGACCTACCTCCCCTATGTCGCTAGCCTGCTTAACCGACCTATCTCCTTAGGACGTTAACTCGGCAACACGACCCAAGCTTCCACACCTTAACTCGGCCACCTTCCTTAAGTCGGCCACTACCATGAGTCGCTCAACACTACTAAGTCGGTCACGACTCATGCCTCCATACGACCCAACTCTAAACGACTTAGGCTACCCACGAGCTAGCTATTACACGGCCTAACCCCTTAAACCGTAAACCCTACCACTTAGGTTCAAAACGACTCAAGCAATACTAACGACTTAATGCAACTATTTACGATTTTATCGACACGTAAAATACGGTTCGTTAAATTCTCTCCCCCTTAGGAATTTTGCCCCCGAAATTCCAAACAATAAGAGCAATCAAAATTATTCTACATGCCTACCATCCACAGTAATCAACAAACCATGCATCCAATTACTAGCCTAGCATGCAGAATTCTAAGACTTAGAACAAGTTACAAATTCGTGAGATGTCACGACACCTTAGGGCCATACCTCGAAGAGTTCAGGATGAGCTGCCTTCGTCCTCTCTTCCTCCTCCCACGTACAGTCGCCAACACCATCACTCCATTGTACCTTGAGCAACGTAATCGTCTTCCTCTTAAGCTGTTTCGTGTCGGTTTCAACAACACGAAGCGGCTTACGAGGTCTCGTAACAACTGGATCAACCTCTAAATCTTCACAGCTATCAGCAGAAACCACCGTATTCGAGTCATGCACATACTTTCGTAGATAAGATACATGAAAAACATTGTGCACACCTGCCATCTTTTCCGGTAACTCCACTCTATAAGCGAGCTTTCCAATTCGCTCGATGATCGGGAATGGTCCAACAAATCTCGGAGTCAATTTCCCTTTCTTCCCGAATCGAATAAAATTCTTCAGTGGAGAAATCTTCACAAAAACCATATCGCCTACATCGAACTCCAAATCCTTACGACGCTTATCGGCATAACTTTTCTGACGATCTTGGGCTGCCTTCATTCGTCGCCGAATGATCTCTATACAATCCGTAGTCTGTCGAATTATTTCTGGCCCAAGTATTAGCTTTTCTCCAGTTTCCAACCAACATGTTGGAGAGTTACACGGCCTTCCATACAATGCTTCATACGATGCTATACCAATACTTGACTGGTAACTATTATTATATGCAAATTCCACCAAATGAAGATGATCTTCCCATGATCCCCCGAAGTCCAAAACACATGCTCTGAGAAGATCTTCCAAAACTCGGTTGACTCTCTCGGTCTGACCATCTGTTTGGGGATGATAAGCTGTACTCAAACACAACTCAGTCCCCAAAACTTCCTGGAAGCTCTTCCAAAATCCACTAGTGAACAATGGGTCTCGATCGCTCACTATACTCTTCGGAATACCATGGAATCGAACTATCCACTTAACATACAACTCAGCCAACTTCGATGCAGTCCTAGTTGATCGAAAAGGAATGAATCTTGCACTCTTAGTCAAACGATCTACGATGACCCAAATCCCTTCATTTCCTGCCATGGTTCTAGGTAGACCATCGATAAAATCCATCGATATCTGCTCCCACTTCAATGTAGGAATCTCTAATGGCTGAAGCAATCCACTTGGCTTCTTCTGCTCGGCTTTTACCAACTGGCAGTTCATACACTTGGAAATAAAATTTCCAACATCCTTCTTCATACCTTTCCAGTAATAGGTTCTCTTCATATCCCGATACATCTTATTTCCACCTGGATGAATTGTCAACTTCGAGTGATAACTTTCCCTCAGAACTTCATCTCTCAATCCATCTATATCGGGAACAACTAATCGTCCTTGCTTCCGAAGCTAACCCTCTCGATCGACTTCAAATCCTTTATCCTTTTCTGGATTCAATCCAGATTCCAAATCACGGATAATCTTGACAATCTTATCGTCTTGCTTTTGGCTCTCACCAATTCTTTCCACAAGAGTAGGTCTTATCGATAAGTTTGCCAACATTTCAAGTTCCAATTCACATCTGGGCCTGAAGTCTAATCCAGCTAAATACTCAAGGCTCTTCCATTCCGAAAACATGGCTCCCAATCCTGCATGTCTTCGACTTAACACATCCGCCACAGCGTTTCCTTTTCCCGGAGTATAAGCTATACCAAAATCATATGGAGAACTCTAGCCACCGTTGCTGTCGAAGATTCAAATCCTTTTGGGAGAACAGATACTTCAACGACTTATGATCTGTAAACAACTCGAACCGAACTCCCAACAGATAATGTCTCCACATTTTCAGAGCAAAAACAATCGCCGCTAACTCCAAATCATGAGTCGGGTAATTCCTTTCATGCAGCTTCAATTGTCGACTTGCATATGCAACAACTTTATCCTTTTGCATTAGAACTGCTCCAAGTCCAGTACCACATGCATCGGTGTAAACTACCATCTCATCATTCTCACTTGGAATAATCAAAACAGGAGCACTTGTCAGTCGCTCTTTTAGGATTACGAAAGCTTGCTCACACTTATCACCCCATTTGAATACCTGATTCTTTTTCGTCAATCCTGTTAACAGTGCAGCTATCTTGGAAAAGTCTTTTATAAACCGACGATAATAACCTGCTAATCCAAGAAAACTTCTCACATCAGATGCATTCTTAGGTCTAATCCAATCCTGGATTGCTGCCACCTTAGCGGGATCAACCACTATTCCATTTCCAGAGATAACATGGCCTAAGAACCTCACTTCACTCTTCCAGAAGTGACCCTTCGAAAACTTAGCCTTCAGCTGATGTTTCCGCAAGATTTCCAAAACAATACACAAGTGCGTCTTGTGCTCTTCCTCAGTTCTGGAATAAATCAGAATATCATCCACGAACACAAGTACGAACTTGTTCAACTGATCTCTGAACACTCTATTCATAAGATCCACAAAATATGCTGGTGCGTTAGTCAATCCAAACGGCATTACCAACCACTCATAAAAACCGGATGGTGTCCTAAAAGCAGTCTTCGACACACTATCCTTAGCCACTCTCAACTAGTGAAATCCCGTTGCCAGATCCATCTGAGAAAACACCTTATCTTCGTGAAGCTGATCAAACAAGTCATCTATTCTCGACAATGGATACTTGTTCTTCTTAGTCACCTTATTCAGCTCACGATAATCCACACACAACCTTAACGATCCATCCGCTTTGGTTGCGAACAAAACTGGTGCACCCCATTCGGACACACTACGCCGAATGAATACTTTCCGAAAAAGGTCATCAACCTGCACCTTCAGCTCTTGTTGTTCTCTAGGCGCCATTCGTCTAAGAGGCATCACAACAGGTCTGGCTCCCTCAACTAGATCGATACGAAACTCGATCTCCCTATGCGGCGGTAACCCTTTGACCTCGTCAAAGACGTCCTCAAATCCATTCACAACCGGCTTCGATGACAGTCCATCCCGTGGAACAACCAGCGAATACATGAAGCCCATGAAGACGCCTTCTTCATGCTTACATCGTATCACAACCTTTCGCCCTTCCACATTCCCGAATGTCACCTCCAGTTTCTCACAATCAACCTTTGCCACATACTTCCTAAGCCAATCCATACCCAAAATAATTCCGAACCCCGCAAAGTTCAGAACAAAACAATCACAAAAAAAGAGCAATCATGACTCGATACAACTAGACAATGGCATACCATACACAAACAAGACGAACCCCCAACTGGATTAGTCACAACCAATGGTCTATCAACAATTTCCGGTTCCAAACCCAACCGGCCTACAAAATCATCACAAACAAACGAATGCGATGCCCTAGTATCAAACAACACTCTAACTGGAACACCACAAATGGAAAGAGTACCTTGAACCACCACACTCTTCCCCTTTTATTCTGCAATAGGAGCCTTAGAAGATGATGGAACAGCCCCGAAAGCATAAGCTTGCACAATCTGCTTATCTTTCCTCGGCTCTGGACAGTCCTTCTTGATATGTCCCAGCTTATCACAGTTGTAACACTTTCCCGGCACCTTGGGATTCCTACAATCTTTGGAGATATGGCCCTTCTGCTGACAGTTGTAGCACGTCACTTCGCCCTTCGGCTTCTTCTGGCCATCCTTACCCTTCTGTTGCTGCTGCTTCCTCTTCTTGTTTCCACCCTACTGTGGCCTAGACCTTTCCTTGGTTACAGCAACAACAGATCCTTCCTTAGGAAACAAGCTCTCATGCCTGAGAGCTTTCTCCACAAGCTTCTCAAACGGATCGTCCAAATGATCCACCAACTGTCTCCCAAGATAATAGTCCAAGCCTGTCACAAACTTCTCGTTCTTCTGGTAGGGAGATTCAATATACGACTGAGCATACTTGGACAAAGCTTCAAACTCCGAAACATACTCAAGAACTGGTCTCCCGCCTTGCTTGAGCTCCACAAACTTCTTAAACAAAACAGATTTCTGAGCCGTAGAGATGAACTTA
The DNA here is from genome assembly GCA_030765085.1 of Allium cepa. Lineage (NCBI taxonomy): Eukaryota > Viridiplantae > Streptophyta > Magnoliopsida > Asparagales > Amaryllidaceae > Allium > Allium cepa. Next base: position 911,949,147 of record CM060938.1, read on the forward strand.
GCTTCAAATCTAACTTGGAATTGCTCCCAAGTAATCTCTTCCTCTGGAGTATCAATAGTGATAGAACCCCACCAATCAGCAGCCCTTCCCTGAAGCTGTCTCGATGCAAGCTTCCTCTTAGTTGCATTCTCGATTCCCAAGTCACCAAAAATCCTTCTACAAGCATCAATCCATCTCTGAACTTCTATGGTTGATTCTGTCCCCAAGAAAACTTTCCCTCTAAGAGCAGTATAATCTTTACACAACTTAGCAAAATCCACTTGTCTTGGAGCTTGAACTTGAACTCCAACATCTACTGACGGTCCTGAAGTTGGTATCCTTCTCATGATCGAAGTCATCATAGCTTCGAACATTGCAGCATAGTCAGTAGCTCCCCCAACAGCACAGCTTTCCCTAGCTGCTTGTCTCTCACTTCGACTCATCCTTAATATCTACAAAAAGGAATGATTTAGAACACCTTGAGAAACAACTACATAAGGAGTTCAAATCCTTCTAAACTACCATATTATATATAGTAACCATCCATCAAAATTACAATTACGTCTCTCATACGTAGTTACGTTAGCGAGCGTTGGCTAAAATCGATTTAACCAAAGCTCTGATACCAAATGTGACGACCGCCCATGACTCCCGCACCAAAACGAGGAAATAGTGCGCTGAGGAGCGTGCCAGGCAGCCATGGATGATGATCAAGGTAAGGTAAAACAGCAAACTCTATCGTACAACTAACAGCGCATGGACAAAATACGATAGAGAAATATATGTATATAGTGAGGCTCATAACAGGATAACATCATATAGACTTCATAAAGGTTTGATACAAGCATCTGAACAATAAATACATCAAGCCTCACTACATAACACTCAACATATAGAAGCAGCGGAACATCCAGTACATATAGTAAGAAAACTAATATGCTAGCCTCCAGCTCGTCTTTGTCATCAATAGCGTTAGTAGCCAAGAACAGCACCTGTCACCTGCTACCTAGTCTGGCCATCCCAACATGGATGAACAGCCCAAGGTAATAAGAGTTGAACATAAAACATTGAGTCAGACAACAGTCTTAGTGAGCAGTAAATCAACTACCAAACATACCAAAAGAGCATAAAGGATAAAAGGAATAGGAACTCGACCATCCCACTCCACCTCATTCTACAGTGATAGCCCCCAGTCCCCCTAAGCATAAACAAGCATAGCAAAGCAGACAATTTAAGTAGAGTAATTATCACTCGAGTCAAGGTCGATGTTTTCCAAATACAAACCCCCAAGGCCTAAACCAAGGTCAGATAAGCACCCAGAAAACACCTCTCTTGAGTCCGAATGACGATACAGCCAAACATCTATGACTCTGGCTATCACTGTTATCATTGCCTCGATTTCACCGTTAATTGAATGACCACCTGTCAAGGGCTAATGGTAACCCCGATTCTAGATAAACTCTGCACGTCATCGTGACCCGTGCCTAGGACTTACCTACTCTGCCCAGAGTACTCGACCACCTACCTGTAGTCTTTTGGGTGTCCCGACCACCTACCTGTAGTCGTTTGGGCATCCCATGTACTCTTGCTTTGAATTTACTAAAACCTTCAACAACGATGAGATCCAAGCCTCCTAGTCATCCTTCTCGACGACTATTCTCATACTTGCCCAAGCTACTTCTCGAGCAATCCATTATCAACCAACTCGAACTATCCCTCGAGTTATCAACATGCTTGGAATGATCCCTGCTTGGATTATGCCAAAACTATATCACATCATGCTTCGCCTCATCTCATCAAAGCAAAGCTCCATCACAACAATGTCATCATATCCGTCCATATGAGCTTCATCATCCGCTACATATGCCACGAGCAGCTTTTCTCATCCCTTAGCCTCTCCCTTAGCTTTTGAATCATTTTCGACCATACTTGTCTAGATCCAATCATAAATCAACTAACTCTAAACAATCAATCAGGATAATCATTAATCCAAGCAATCAAATATTCAAACAAGGTTTAATAAGCAATTATACAAGGAAATGGCAATTTGGTAATTAAAGTGTCAAAATCTAATAAGCACGAATAATAGGCAAATGTCTCTACAACTTGATGAATAGACTTGCATAAGTTAACATGTAGTAAAATAGGTGTCAAAACTTCATAGATGATAGATCTACATGCATACTTAGGAAAAATGCAAGAAATCACTATCTTTAACACATAAACAAGCCACCAATCCAATATACTCCCTTGGGTCCGTGTGAGAGATAACTACCACTCACCAAATCACCTAAACACCTCAAAAGCTACTAACTTCAGATCTGGACAGCGAAGAAACTAGCTTGATCCGACAAGATTCCGCTTCAAACGATGAAATCTCTCTTTGTTGGATGAAGATCTTCAACTTCGGCTCTTGAATCTTTGATCTTGATCTTCGATCTTGGATGGATGTTAGCACTAGATTAGAGAGGAGAAAAGAAGTGAAGAAGTGTTGTAGTCGAGCTCTCAAAATGGCAGCACTTCGTCGCTTCAAAATCCAGTGCCAAAAAGTGAGCCAAACCCCTCTATTTATAGGCTGAAACGGCCCCTAGGTCGCTCACGACCTAACTATGGCCGACCTACGACCTAGCAGCCCCACACGACCCAACGACCTAACCAACACGGCCTAACGACTCATGCGACTTAACGCTACACAGGGTCACATGACCTAACAGAGATGCCTATCCAACGACCTAACAGAGATGCCTATCCAACTAGGTCGTCCCACGACCTAACTACTCGGCAACGACTCAACCTATGCGCAACTCAACACATGCAGTGCCTCGACCTAACGACCTAAGCCATAACATACGTGCTCGACTTACGACCTAACACTAAGTCGGTTGCTACCTTAGGTCGTCTCACGACCTAACTATACACCTAAGCCATAACTCGTTCACGACCTAACCCTTTTAAGTCGCTAGCTTCTTAGGTCGCTACTACTAGGTTCCTCACAACCCTTAGGTCGTTAACTCTACTAACTCGGTAATCCTTAAGTCGCTTGAACAACTTACCTCCCCTAAGTCGCTAGCCTGCTTAACCGACCTATCTCCTTAGGTCGTTAACTCGGCAACACGACCCAAGCTTCCACACCTTAACTCGGCCACCTTCCTTAAGTCGGCCACTACCATGAGTCGCTCAACACTACTAAGTCGGTCACGACTCATGCCTCCATACGACCCAACTCTAAATGACTTAGGCTACCCACGAGATAGCTATTACACGGCCTAACCCCTTAAACCGTAAACCCTACCACTTAGGTTCAAAACGAGTCAAGCAATACTAACGACTTAATCCAACTATTTACGATTTTATCGACACGTAAAATACGGGTCGTTACATTAATGCCCAAAAAGGACAACCCGAATCTCAATCGGGTCTCGTAAGTTTTTTACCCTTCGTTTTTTCGACATGTGGATTTTTACGGTAAAACAGGATTACCGAGGCTGGCCATCGATTTACCATCGCTGGAGAGTGGTACACCATGGTACTGTTCCATTTCAAATCCATGCACGCATTTCGAAAAGTCTTACGGCACTGTTTCGCCATTTTGGACGGATGTTGCACCTTGCACCGTGGATGTTGCACCCTGTAGATATCGATTATTCGGACGGCCATAACTTCTGGCTCGTTTAGAGTAACGGGAGCCATAACCTCAAAACAAAGGCCTCGATGAGTTCCACGACTTTGACAGCTTTCAGTCGTCAACGGATAGATTAGTGCCCAAAAAGGACAACCTGAATCTCAATTGGGTCTCGTAAGATTTTTACCCTTCGTTTTTTCGACACGTGGATTTTTACGGTAAAACGGGATTACCGTGGCCCGTCTTCGACTTCCCATCACTGGAGAGTGGTGCACCATGGTACTGTTCTGTTTCAAATCCATGCACGTATTTCTAAAAGTCGTACGACACTGTTTCGCCATTTCGGACGGATGTTGAACCTTGCACCGTGGATGATGCACCCTGTAGATATCGATTATTCAAACGGCCATAACTTCTGGCTCCTTTAGAGTTACGGGAGCCATAACCTGTCAAAATGTAAGCCTCGATGAGTTCTACGGATTTGACAGCTTTCAGCCGTCAACGGATAGATTAATGCCCAAAAAGGACAACCCGAATCTCAATCGGGTCTCGTAAGTTTTTTACCCTTCCTTTTTTCGACACGTGGATTTTTACGGTAAAACGGGATTACCGTGGCCCGTCTTCGACTTTCCATCGCTAGAGAGTGGTGCACCATGGTACTGTCCGTTTCAAATACATGCATTTCTAAAAGTCGTACGACACTGTTTCGCCATTTCGGATGGATGTTGCACCTTGCACCGTGGATGTTGCACCCTGTAGATATCGATTATTCGGGCGGCCATAACTTCTGGCTCCTTTAGAGTTACGGGAGCCATAACCTGTCAAAACGAACGCCTCGATGAGTTCTACGGCTTTGACAGCTTTCAGCCGTCAACGGATAGATTAATGCCCAAAAAGGACAACCCGAATCTCAATCGGGTCTCGTAAGTTTTTTACCCTTCGTTTTTTCGACACGTGGATTTTTACGGTAAAACGGGATTACCGTGGCCCGTCTTCGACTTCCCATCGCTGGAGAGCGGTGCACCATGGTACTGTTCCGTTTCAAATCCATGCACGCATTTCTAAAAGTCGTATGACACTGTTTCACCATTTCGGACGGATGTTGCACCTTGCACCGTGGATGTTGCACCCTGTAGATATCGATTATTCAAACGGCCATAACTTCTGGGTACGTTTAGAGTTACGGGAGCCATAACCTGTCAAAACGAAGGCTTCGGTGATTTCTACGGCTTTGACAGCTTTCAGCCGTCAACGGATAGATTAATGCCCAAAAAGGACAACCCGAATCTCAATCGGGTCTCGTAAGTTTTTTACCCTTCGTTTTTTCGACAAGTGGATTTTTACGGTAAAACAGGATTACCGTGGCCCGTCTTCGACTTCCCATCGCTGGAGAGTGGTGCACCATGGTACTGTTCCGTTTCAAATCCATGCACGCATTTCTAAAAGTCGTACGGCACTGTTTCGCCATTTCGGACGGATGTTGCACCTTGCACCGTGGATGTTGGACACTTTAGATATCGATTATTCGAACGGCCATAACTTCTGGCTCGTTTAGAGTTACAGGAGCCATAACCTGTCAAAACGAAGGCCTCGATGAGTTCTATGGCTTTGACAGCTTTCAACCGTCAACGGATAGAATAATGTCCAAAAAGGACAACCCGAATCTCAATCGGGTCTCGTAAGTTTTTTACCCTTCGTTTTTTCGACACGTGCATTTTTACGGTAAAACAGGATTACGGTGGCTGGTCCTCGATTTACCATCGCTGGAGAGTGCTGCACCATGGTACTGTTCCATTTCAAATCCATGCACGCATTTCTAAAAGTCGTACGACACTGTTTCGCCATTTCGAACGGATGTTGCACCTTGCACCGTGGATGTTGCACCCTATATATATCGATTATACGGACGACCATAACTTCTGGCTCGTTCAGAGTTACGGGAGCCACAACCTGTCAAAACGAAGGCCTCGATGGGTTCTACGGCTTTGACAGCTTTCAGCCGTCAACGGATAGATTAATGCCCAAAAAGGACAACCCGAATCTCAATCGGGTCTCGTAAGTTTTTTACCCTTCGTTTTTTCGACACGTGGATTTTTACGGTAAAACAGGATTACCGTGGCCCGTCTTCGACTTCCCATCGCTGGAGAGTGGTGCACCATGGTACTGTTCCGTTTCAAATCCATGCACGCATTTCTAAAAGTCGTACGGCACTGTTTCGCCATTTTGGACGGATGTTGCACCTTGAACCGTGGATGTTGCACCCTGTAGATATCGATTATTCGGACGGCCATAACTTCTGGCTCGTTTAGAGTTACGGGAGCCATAACCTGTCAAAACAAAGGCCACGATGAGTTCTACGGCTTTGACAGCTTTCAGCCATCAACAGATAGATTAATGCCCAAAAAGGACAACCCGAATCTCAATCGGGTCTCGTAAGTTTTTTACCCTTCGTTTTTTCGACTCGTGGATTTTTACGGTAAAACAGGATTACCGAGGTTGGCCTTCAATTTACCATCGCTGGAGAGTGGTACACCATGGTACTGTTCCATTTCAAATCCATGCATGCATTTCTAAAAGTCGTACGGCATTGTTTCGCCATTTCGGACGGATGTTGCACCTTGCACCGTGGATGTTGCACCCTGTAGATAACGATTATTCGGACGGCCATAACTTCTGGCTCGTTTAGAGTTACGGGAGCCATAACCTGTCAAAACAAAGGCCTCGATGGGTTCCACGGCTTTGACAGCTTTCAGTCGTCAACGGATAGATTAATGCCCAAAAAGGACAACCCGAATTTTTACCCTTCGTTTTTTCGACACGTGTATTTTTGCGGTAAAACGGGACTACCGGGGCCCGTCTTTGACTTCCCATCACTGGAGAGTGGTGCATCATGGTACTGTTCCGTTTCAAATCCATGCACGCATTTCTAAAAGTCATACGGCACTGTTTTGCCATTTCGGACGGATGTTGCATCCTGTAGATATCGATTATTCAAACGGCCATAACTTCTGGCTCCTTTAGAGTTACGGGAGCCATAACCTATCAAAATGTAGGCCTCGATGAGTTCTACGGTTTGACAGCTTTCAGCCGTCAACAGATAGATTAATGCCCAAAAAGGACAACCCGAATCTCAATCGGGTCTCGTAAGTTTTTTACCCTTCGTTTTTTCGACACGTGGATTTTTACGGTAAAACGGGATTACCGTGGCCCGTCTTCGACTTACCATCGCTGGAGAGTGGTGCACCATGGTACTGTTCCGTTTCATATACATGCATGCATTTCTAAAAGTCGTACGACACTGTTTCGCCATTTCGGACGGATGTTGCACCTTGCACCGTGGATATTGCACCCTATAGATATCGATTATTCGGGCGGCCATAACTTCTGGCTCGTTTAGAGTTACGGGAGCCATAACCTGTCAAAACGAACGCCTCGATGAGTTCTACGGCTTTGACAGCTTTCAGCCATCAACGGATAGATTAATGCCCAAAAAGGACAACCCGAATCTCAATCGGGTCTCGTAAGTTTTTTACCCTTCGTTTTTTCGACACGTGGATTTTTACGGTAAAACGGGATTACCGTGGCCCGTCTTCGACTTCCCATCGCTGGAGAGCGGTGCACCATGGTACTGTTCCGTTTCAAATGCATGCACGCATTTCTAAAAGTCGTACGACACTGTTTCACCATTTCGGACGGATGTTGCACCTTGCACCATGGATGTTGCACCCTGTAGATATCGATTATTCAAACGGCCATAAATTTTGGCTACGTTTAGAGTTACGGGAGCCATAACCTGTCAAAACGAAGGCTTCGATGAGTTCTAAGGCTTTGACAGCTTTCAGCCGTCAACGGATAGATTAATGCCCAAAAAGGACAACCCGAATCTCAATCGGGTCTCGTAAGTTTTTTACCCTTCGTTTTTTCGACAAGTGGATTTTTACGGTAAAACAGGATTACCGTGGCCCGTCTTCGACTTCCCATCGCTGGAGAGCGGTGCACCATGGTACTGTTCCGTTTCAAATCCATGCATGCATTTCTAAAAGTCGTACGGCACTGTTTCGCCATTTTGGACGGATGTTGCACCTTGCACCGTGGATGTTGCACCATGTAGATATCGATTATACGGACGACCATAACTTCTGTCTCGTTTAGATTTACGAGAGCCACAACCTGTCAAAACGAAGGCTTCAATGAGTTCTACGGCTTTGACAGCTATCTGCCGTCAACGGATAGATTAATGCCCAAAAAGGACAACCCGAATCTCAATTGGTTCTCGTAAGTTTTTACCCTTCGTTTTTTCGACACGTGGATTTTTACGGTAAAACAGGATTGCCATGGCTGGCCTTCGATTTACCATCGCTGGAGAGCGGTGCACCATGGTACTGTTCCGTTTCAAATCCATGCACACATTTCTAAAAGTCATACGGCACTGTTTCGCCATTTCGGACGGATGTTGCACCTTGCACCGTGGATGTTGCACCCTGTAGATATCGATTATTTGGACGGCCATAACTTCTGGCTCGTTTAGAGTTACGGGAATCATAACCTGTCAAAACGAAGGCGTCGATGAGTTCTACGGCTTTGACAGCTTTCAACCGTCGATGGATAGACTAATTCCCAAAAAGGACAACCCGAATCTAAATCGGGTCTCGTAAGTTTTTTACCCTTCATTTTTTCGACACGTGGATTTTTACGGTAAAACAGGATTACGGTGGCTGGCCTTCGATTTACCATCGTTGGACAGGGGTGCACCATGGTACTGTTCCGTTTCAAATCCATGCATGCATTTCTAAAAGTCGTACGACACTGTTTCGCCATTTCGGACGGATGTTGCACCTTGCGCCGTGGATGTTGCACCCTGTAGATATCGATTATTCGGACGGCCATAACTTCTGCCTCGTTTAGAGTTACGGGAGCCATAACCTGTCAAAACGAAGGCCTCAATGAGTTCTACAGCTATGGCAGCTTTCAGCCATCAACGGATAGATTACTGCCCAAAAAGGACAACCCGAATCTCAATCGGGTCTCGTATGTTTTTTACCCTTCGTTTTTTCGACACGTGGATTTTTACGGTAAAACAGGATAACCCTGGTTGGCCTTCGATATAACATCGCTGGAGAGTGGTGCACCATGGTACTGTTCTGTTTCAAATCCATGCACGCATTTCTAAAAGTCGTACGACACTGTTTCGCCATTTTCGTATGGATGTTGCACCTTGCACCATGGATGTTGCACCCTGTAGATATCGATTATTCGGACGGCCATAACTTCTGGATCGTTTAGAGTTACGGGAGCCATAACCTGTCAAAACGAAGGCCTCGATGAGTTCTACGGCTTTGACAGCTTTCAACCGTCAATGGATAGATTAATGCCCAAAAAGGACAACCCGAATCTCAATCAGGTCTCGTAAGTTTTTCACCCTTCGTTTTTTCGACACGTGGATTTTTACGGTAAAATAGGATTATGATGGCTGGCCTTCGATTTACAGTCGCTGGACAGTGGTGCACCATGGTACTGTTCCGTTTCAAATCCATGCACCCATTTCTAAAAGTCGTATGGCACTGTTTCGCCATTTCGGACGGATGTTGCACCTTGCACCGTGGATGTTGCACCCTGTAGATATCGATTATTCCGACGGCCATAACTTCTGGCTCGTTTAGAGTTACGGGAGCCATAACCTGTCAAAACGAAGGCCTCGATGAGTTCTATGGCTTTGAAAGCTTTCAACCGTCAACGGATAGAATAATGCCCAAAAAGGACAACCCGAATCTCAATCGGGTCTCGTAAGTTTTTTACCCTTCGTTTTTTCGACACGTGCATTTTTACGGTTAAACAGGATTATGGTGGCTTGTCTTCGATTTATCATCGCTGGAGAGTGGTGCACCATGGTACTGTTCCGTTTCAAATCCATGCATGCATTTCTAAAAGTCGTACGGCACTGTTTCGCCATTTCGGACGGATGTTGCACCTTGCACCGTGGATGTTGCACCATGTACATATCGATTATACGGACGACCATAACTTCTGTCTCGTTTAGATTTACGAGAGCCACAACCTGTCAAAACGAAGGCTTCAATGAGTTCTACGGCTTTGACAGCTATCTGCCGTCAACGGATAGATTAATGCCCAAAAAGGACAACCCGAATCTCAATTGGTTCTCGTAAGTTTTTACCCTTCGTTTTTTCGACACGTGGATTTTTACGGTAAAACAGGATTGCCATGGCTGGCCTTCGATTTACCATCGCTGGAGAGTGGTGCACCATGGTACTGTTCCGTTTCAAATCCATGCACACATTTCTAAAAGTCATACGGCACTGTTTTGCCATTTCGGACGGATGTTGCACCTTGCACCGTGGATGTTGCACCCTGTAGACATCGATTATACGGACGACCATAACTTCTGGCTCGTTTAGAGTTACGGGAGCCACAACCAGTCAAAACGAAGGCCTTCTACGGCTTTGACAGCTTTCAGCCGTCAACGGATAGATTGATGCCCAAAAAGGACAACCCGAATCTCAATCGGGTCTCGTAAGTTTTTTACCCTTCGTTTTTTCGACACGTGGATTTTTACGGTAAAACCGAATTACCGAGGCTAGCTTTCGATTTACCATCGCTGGAGAGTGGTGCACCATGGTACTGTTCCTTTTCAAATCCATGCACGCATTTCTAAAAGTCGTACGACACTGTTTCGCCATTTCGGACGGATGTTGCACCTTGCACCGTGGATGTTGCACCCTGTAGATATCGATTATTCGGACGGCCATAACTTCTGGCTCGTTCAGAGTTACGGGAGCCAGAACCTGTCAAAACGAAGGCCTCGATGAGTTCTACGGCTTTGATAGCTTTTCGTCGTCAACGAATTGATTAATGCCCAAAAATGACAACCCGAATCTCAATCGGGTCTCGTAAGTTTTTTACCCTTCGTTTTTTCAACACGTGTATTTTTACGGTAAAACGGGATTACCGTAGCTCGTCTTCGAGTTCCCATCACTGGAGAGTGGTGCACCATGGTACTGTTCCATTTCAAATCCATGCACGCATTTCTAAAAGTGGTACGGCACTGTTTCGCCATTTCGGACGGATGTTGCACCTTGCACCGTGGATGTTGCACCCTGTAGATATCGATTATTCAAACGGCCATAACTTCTGGCTCGTTTAGAGTTACGGGAGCCATAACCTGTCAAAATGTAGGCCTCAATGAGTTCTACGGGTTTGACAGCTTTCAGCCGTCAACGGATAGATTAATGCCCAGAAAGGACAACCCGAATCTCAATCGGGTCTCGTAAGTTTTTTACCCTTCGTTTTTTCGACACGTGGATTTTTACGGTAAAACATGAATACCGTGGCCCGTCTTTGACTTCCCATCACTGGTGAGTGGTGCACCATGGTACTGTTCCGTTTCAATTCCATGCACGCATTTCTAAAAGTCGTACGGCACAGTTTCGCCATTTCGGACGGATGTTGCACCTTGCACCGTGGATGTTGCACCCTGTAGATATCGATTATTCGGACGGCCATAACTTCTGGCTTGTTTAGAGTTACGGGAGCCATAACCAGTCAAAATGAAAGCCTCGATGAGTTCTATGGCTTCGACAGCTTTCAACCGTCAACGGAAAGATTAATGCCCAAAAAAGACAACCCGAATCTCAATCGGGTCTCGTAAGTTTTTTACCCTTCGTTTTTTCGACACGTGGATTTTTACGGTAAAACAGGAATACCGTGGCCCGTCTTCGACTTCCCATCGCTGGAGAGTGGTGCACTATGGTACAGTTCCATTTCAAATCCATGCACGCATTTCTAAAAGTCTTACGGCACTGTTTCGCCATTTCGGACGGATGTTGCACCTTGCACCGTGGATGTTGCACCGTGTAGATATCAATTATTCGAACGACCATAACTTCTGACGCGTTTAGAGTTACGGGAGCCATAACCTGTCAAAACGAAGGCCTCGATGAGTTCTACGGCTTTGACAGCTTTCAGCCGTCAATGGATAGATTAATGCACAAAATGGACAACCCGAATCTCAATCGGGTCTCGTAAGTTTTTTACCCTTCGTTTTTTCGACACGTGGATTTTTACGGTAAAACAGGATTATCGTGGCCAGTCTTCGACTTCACATCGCTGAAGAGTGGTGCAACATGGTACTGTTCCGTTTCAAATCCGTGCACGCATTTTTAAAAGTCGTACGGCACAGTTTCGCCATTTCGGACGGATGTTGCACCTTGCACCGCGGATGTTGCACCCTGTAGATATCGATTATTCGGACGGTCATAACTTCTGGCGCGTTTAGAGTTACGGGAGCCATAACCTATCATAACGAAGGCCACGGTGAGTTCTACGGCTTTAACCACTTTCAGGCGTCAACGGATAGATTAATGCCCAAAAAGGACAACCCGAATCTCAATTGGGTCGCGTAAGTTTTTACCCTTCGTTTTTTCGACATGTGGATTTATACGGTAAAACGGGAATACGGTGGCCCGTCTTCGACTTCCCATCGCTGGAGAGTGGTGCACCATGGTACTGTTCCGTTTCAAATCCATGCTCGCATTTCTAAAAGCCGTACGACACTGTTTCACCATTTCGGACGGATGTTGCACCTTGCACCGTGGATGTTGCACCCTGTAGACATCGATTATTCAAACGGCCATAACTTCTGGCTCGTTTAGAGTTACGGGAGCCATAACCTGTCAAAACGAAGGCCTCGATGAGTTCTACGGGTTTGACAGCTTTCAGCCGTTGACGGATAGATTAATTCCCAAAAAGGACAACCCGAATCTCAATCGAGTCTCTTAAGTTTTTTACCCTTCGTTCTTTCGACACGGGGATTTTTACGGTGAAACAGGATTACCGTGGCCCGTCTTCGACTTCCCATCGCTGGAGAGTGGTGCACTATGATACTGTTCCATTTCAAATCCACCCACGTATTTCTAAAAGTCGTACGGCACTGTTTCGCCATTTTGGACGGATGTTGCACCTTGCACCGTGGATGTTGCACCCTGTAGATATCGATTATTCGGACGGCCATAACTTCTGGCTCGTTTAGAGTTACGGGAGCCATAACCTGTCAAAACGAAGGTCTCGATGAGTTCTATGGGTTTGACAGCTTTCAACCATCAACGGATAGAATAATGCCCAAAAAGGACAACCCGAATCTCAATCGGGTCTCGTAAGTTTTTTACCCTTCGATTTTTCGACACGTGCATTTTTACGGTAAAACAGGATTACGGTGGCTGGTCTTCGATTTACCATCGCTGGAGAGTGGTGCACCATGGTACTGTTCCGTTTCAAATCCATGCACGCATTTCTAAAAGTTGTACGGCACTGTTTCGCCATTTCAGACGGATGTTGCACCTTGCACCGTGGATGTTGCACCCGGTAGATATCGATTATACGGATGACCATAACTTCTGGCTCGTTTAGATTTACGGGAGCCACAACCTGTCAAAATGAAGGCCTCGATGAGTTCTACGGCTTTGACAGCTTTCAGCCGTCAACGGATAGATTAATGCCCAAAAAGGACAACCCGAATCTCAATCGGGTCTCGTAAGTTTTTTACCCTTCGTTTTTTCGACATGTGGATTTTTACGGTAAAACAGGATTACCGTGGCTGGCCTTCGATTTAGCATCGCTGGAGAATGGTGCACCATGGTGCTGTTCCGTTTCAAATCCATGCATTCATTTCTAAATGTCGTACGACACTGTTTTGCCATTTCGGACGGTTGTTGCACCTTGCACCGTGGATGTTGCACCCTGTAGACATCGATTATACGGACGACCGTAACTTCTGGCTCGTTTAGAGTTACGGGAGCCACAACCTGTCAAAACGAAGGCCTCGATGATTTCTATGGCTTTGACAGCTTTCAACCGTCAACGGATAAATTAATGCCCAAAAAGGACAACCCGAATCTCAATCGGGTCTCGTATGTTTTTTACCATTCGTTTTTTCGACACGTGGATTTTTATGGTAAAACAAGATTACCGTGGCTGGCCTTCGATATACCATCACTGGAGAGTGGTGCACCATGGTATTGTTCCATTTCAAATCCATGCATGCATTTCTAAAAGTCGTACATCAGTGTTTCGCCACTTCGGACGGATGTTGCACCTTGCACCGTGGATGTTGCACCCTGTAGATATCGATTGTTCGGACGGCCATAACTTCTGGCTCGTTTAGAGCTACCGGAGCCATAACCAGTTTAAACGAAGGCCTCGATGAGTTCCACGGCTTTGACAGCTTTCAGTCGTCAACGAATAGATTAATGCCCAAAAAGGACAACCCGAATCTCAATCGGGTCTCGTAAGTTTTTTACCCTTCGTTTTTTCGACACGTGTATTTTTACGGTAAAACGGGATTACCGTGGCCCGTCTTCGACTTCCCATCACTGGAGAGTGGTGCACCATGGTACTATTCTGTTTCAAATCCGTGCATGCATTTCTAAAAGTCGTACGGCACTGTTTCGCCATTTCGGACGGATGTTGCACCTTGCACCGTGGATGTTGCACCCTGTAGATATCGATTATTCAAACGGCCATAACTTCTGGCTCGTTTAGAGTTACGGGAGCCATAACCTTTCAAAATGTAGGACTCGATGAGTTCTACGGATTTGACAGCTTTCAGCCATCAAAGGATAGATTAATGCCCAAAAAGGACAACCCGAATCTCAATCGGGTCTCGTTAGTTTTTTACCCTTCGTTTTTTCGACACGTGGATTTTTACGGTAAAACAGGATTACCGTGGCACGTCTTCGACTTCCCATCGCTGGAGAGTGGTGCACCATGGTACTGTTCCGTTTCAAATCCATGCACGCATTTCTAAAAGTCGTACGGCACTGTTTCGCCATTTCGGATGGATGCTGCACATTGCACCGTGGATGTTGCACCCTGTAGATATCGATTATTCGGACGGCCATAACTTCTGGCTCGTTTAGAGTTACGGGAGCCATAACCAGTCAAAACGAAGGTTCTCAGTGAGTTCTACGGCTCTGACAGCTTTCAGCAGTCAATGGATTGTTTAATTCCCAAAAAAGACTACCCGAATCTCAATCGGGTCTTGGAAGTTTTTTACCCTTCGTTTTTTCGACACGTGGATTTTTACGGTAAAACGGGATTACCATGGCTGGTCTTCGATTTACCATCGCTGGAGAGTGGTGCACCATGGTACTGTTCCGTTTCAAATCCATGCACGTATTTCTAAAAGTCGTACGGCACTGTTTTGCCATTTCGGACGGATGTTGCACCTTACACCGTGGATGTTGCACCCTGTAGACATCGATTATACAGACGACCGTAACTTCTGGCTCGTTTAGAGTTACGGGAGCCACAATCAGTCAAAACGAAGGCCTCGATGAGTTCTACGGCTTTGACAGCTTTCAGCCGTCAACGGATAGATTAATGCCCAAAAAGGACAACCCGAATCTCAATCGGGTCTCGTAAGCTTTTTACCCTTCATTTTTTCGACACGTGGATTTTTACGGTAAAACAGGATTACCGTGACTGGCCTTCGATTTACCATCGCTGGGGAATGGTGCACCAAGGTACTGTTCCGTTTCAAATCCATGCACGCATTTCTAAAAGTCGTACGGCACTGTTTTTCCATTTAGGACAGATGTTGCACCTTGCACCGTGGATGTTGCACCCTGTAGATATCGATTATACGGACGACCAGAACTTCTGGCTCGTTTAGAGTTACGGGAGCCACAACCTGCAAAACGAAGGCCTCGATGAGTTCTACGGCTATGAAAGCTTTCAGCCGTCAACGGATAGATTAATGCCCAAAAAGGACAACCCGAATCTCAATCGGGTCTCGTAAGTTTTTTACCCTTTTTTTTTTCGACACGTGGATTTTTACGGTAAAACAGGATTTTCGTGGCTGGCCTTCGATTTACCATCGCTGGAGAGTGGTGCACCATGGTACTGTTTCGTTTCAAATCCATGCACTCATTTCTAAAAGTCGTACGGCACTGTTTCGCCATTTCGGACGGATGTTGCACCTTGCACCGTGGATGTTGCACCCTGTAGATATCGATTATTCGGACGGCCATAACTTCTGGCTCGTTTAGAGTTACGGGAGTCATTATCTGTCAAAACGAAGGCCTCGATGATTTCTACGGCTTTGACAGCTTTCAGCCGTCAACGGATAGATTAATGCCCAAAAAGGACAACCCGAATCTCAGTCGGGTATCGTAAGTTTTTTACCTTTCGTTTTTTCGACACGTGGATTTTTACGGTAAAACAGGATTACGGTGGCTGGCCTTCGATTTACCGTCGCTGGACAGGGGTGCACCATTGTACTGTTCCGTTTCAAATCCAAGCACGCATTTCTAAAAGTCGTACGGACCTGTTTCGCCATTTCGGACGGATGTTACACCTTGCGCCGTGGATGTTGCACCCTGTAGATATCGATTATTCGGACGGCCATAACTTCTGGCTCGTTTAGAGTTACGGGAGCCATAACCTGTCAAAACGAAGGCCTCAATGAGTTCTACGGCTATGACAGCTTTCAGCCATCAACGGATAGATTACTGCCCAAAAAGGACAACCCGAATCTCAATCGGGTCTCGTAAGTTTTTTACCCTTCGTTTTTTCGACACGTGGATTTTTACGGTAAAACAGGATAACCGTGGTTGTTCTTCGATTTAACATCGCTGGAGAGTGGTGCACCATGGTACTGTTCTGTTTCAAATCCATGCACGCATTTCTAAAAGTCGTACGACACTGTTTCTCCATTTTCGGATGGATGTTGCATCTTGCACCATGGATGTTGCACCCTGTAGATATCGATTATTCGGACGGCCATAACTTCTGGCTCGTTTAGAGTTACGGGAGCCATAACCTGTCAAAACGAAGGCCTCGATGAGTTCTACGGCTTTGACAGCTTTCATCCGTCAACGGATAGATTAATGCCCAAAAAGGACAACCCGAATCTCAATCGGGTCTCGTAAGTTTTTTACCCTTCGTTTTTTCGACACGTGGATTTTTACGGTAAAACAGGATTACGATGGCTGGCATTCGATTTACAGTCGCTCGACAGTTGTGCACCATGGTACTGTTCCGTTTCAAATCCACGCACGCATTTCTAAAAGTCGTACGACACTGTTTCCCCATTTTCGGATGGATGTTGCACCTTGCACCATGGATGTTGCACCCTGTAGATATCGATTATTCGGACGGCCATAACTTCTGGCTCATTTAGAGTTACGGGAGCCATAACATGTCAAAAAGAAGGCCTCGATGATTTCTATGGCTTTGACAGCTTTCAACCGTCAACGGATTGATTAATGCCCAAAAAGGACAACCCGAATATCAATCGGGTCTCGTAAGTTTTTTACCGTTCGTTTTTTCGACACGTGGATTTTTACGGTAAAACAGGATTACGGTGGCTGGTCTTCGATTTACCATCGCTAGAGAGTGGTGCACCACGGTACTGTTCCGTTTCAAATCCATGCACGCATTTCTAAAAGTCGTACGGCACTGTTTCGCCATTTCGGACGGATGTTGCACCTTGCACCGTGGATGTTGCACCCTGTAGATATAGATTATTCGGACGGCCATAACTTCTGGCTCGTTTAGAGTTACGGGAGCCATAACCTGTAAAAACGAAGGCCTCGATGAGTTCTACGGCTTTGATAGCTTTCAGCCATCGACGGATAGATTAATACCCAAAAAGGACAACCCGAATCTCAATCGGGTCTCGTAATTTTTTTACCCTTCGTTTTTTCGACACGTGGATTTTTACGGTAAAACGGGATTACCGTGGCCCGTCTTCGACTTCCCATCGCTGGAGAGCGGTGCACCATGGTACTATTCCGTTTCAAATCCATGCACGCATTTCTAAAAGTCGTACGACACTGTTTCACCATTTCGGACGGATGTTGCAACTTGCACCGTCGCTGTTGCACCCTGTAGATATCGATTATTCGGACGGCCATAACTTCTGGCTCGTTTAGAGTTACGGGAGCCATAACCTGTCAAAACGAAGGCCTCGATGAGTTCTACGGCTTTGACAGCTTTCAGCCGTCAACGGATAGATTAATGCCCAAAAAGGACAACCCGAATCTCAATCGGGTCTCGTAAGTTTTTTACCCTTCGTTTTTTCGACACGTGGATTTTTACGGTAAAACAGGATTACGATGGCTGGCCTTCGATTTATAGTCGCTGGACAGTGGTGCACCATGGTACTGTTCCGTTTCAAATCCATGCACGCATTTCTAAAAGTCGTATGGCACTGTTTCGCCATTTCGGACGGATGTTGCACCTTGCACCGTGGATGTTGCACCCTGTAGATATTGATTAATCGGACGGCCATAACTTCTGGCTCGTTTAGAGTTACGGGAGCCATAACCTGTAAAAACGAAGGCCTCGATGAGTTCTACGGCTTTGATAGCTTTCAGCCATCAACGGATAGATTAATGCCCAAAAAGGACAACCCGAATCTCAATCGGGTCTCGTAAGTTTTTTACCCTTCGTTTTTTCAACACGTGGATTTTTACGGTAAAACAGGATTACCGTGGCACGTATTCGACTTCCCATCGCTGGAGAGTGGTGCACCATGGTAATGTTCCATTTCAAATCCATGCACGCATTTCTAAAAGTCGTACGGCACTGTTTCGCCATTTCGGACGGATGTTGCACCTTGCACCGTGGATGTTGCACCCTGTAGATATCGATTATTTGGACGGCCATAACTTCTGGCTCGTCTAGAGTTACGGGAGCCATAACCTGTCAAAACGAAGCCCTCGATGAGTTCTATGGCTTTGACAGCTTTCAACCGTCAACGGATAGAATAATGCCCAAAAAGGACAACCTGAATCACAATCGAGTCTCGTATGTTTTTTACCCTTCGTTTTTTCGACACGTGCATTTTTACGGTAAAACAGGATTACGGTGGCTGGTCTTCGATTTACCATCACTGGAGAGTGGTGCACCATGGTACTGTTCTGTTTCAAATCCATGCACGCATTTCTAAAAGTCGTACGACACTGTTTCGCCATTTTCGGATGGATGTTGCACCTTGCACCGTGGATGTTGCACCCTGTAGATATCGATTATTCGGACGGCCATAACTTCTGGCTCGTTTAGAGTTACGGGAGCCATAACCTGTCAAAACGAAGGCCTCGATGAGTTCTACGGCTTTGACAGCTTTCAGCCGTCAACGGATAGATTAATGCCCAAAAAGGACAACCCGAATCTCAATCGGGTCTCGTAAGTTTTTTACCCTTCGTTTTTTCGACACGTGGATTTTTACGGTAAAACAGGATTACGATGGCTGGCCTTCGATTTACAGTCGCTGGACAGTTGTGCACCATGGTACTGTTCCGTTTCAAATCCACGCACGCATTTCTAAAAGTCGTATGGCACTGTTTCGCCATTTCGGACGGATGTTGCACCTTGCACCGTGGACGTTGCACCCTGTAGATATAGATTATTCGGACGGCCATAACTTCTGGATCGTTTAGAGTTACGGGAGCCATAACCTGTAAAAAC
Organism: Allium cepa; assembly: GCA_030765085.1. NCBI lineage: Eukaryota > Viridiplantae > Streptophyta > Magnoliopsida > Asparagales > Amaryllidaceae > Allium > Allium cepa. Next base: position 911,968,231 of record CM060938.1, read on the forward strand.
GAAGGCCTCGATGAGTTCTACAGCTTTGATAGCTTTCAGCCATCAACGGATAGATTAATGCCCAAAAAGGACAACCCGAATCTCAATCGGGTCTCGTAATTTTTTTACCCTTCGTTTTTTCGACACGTGGATTTTTACGGTCAAACGGGATTACCGTGGCCCGTCTTCGACTTCCCATCGCTGGAGAGCGGTGCACCATGGTACTATTCCGTTTCAAATCCATGCACGCATTTCTAAAAGTCGTACGACACTGTTTCACCATTTCGGACGGATGTTGCAACTTGCACCGTCGCTGTTGCACCCTGTAGATATCGATTATTCGGACGGCCATAACTTCTGGCTCGTTTAGAGTTACGGGAGCCATAACCTGCCAAAACGAAGGCCTCGATGAGTTCTACGGCTTTGACAGCTTTCAGCCGTCAACGGATAGATTAATGCCCAAAAAGGACAACCCGAATCTCAATCGGGTCTCGTAAGTTTTTTACCCTTCGTTTTTTCGACACGTGGATTTTTACGGTAAAACAGGATTACGATGGCTGGCCTTCGATTTACAGTCGCTGGACAGTGGTGCACCATGGTACTGTTCCGTTTCAAATCCATGCACGCATTTCTAAAAGTCGTATGGCACTGTTTCGCCATTTCGGACGGATGTTACACCTTGCACCGTGGATGTTGCACCCTGTAGATATTGATTAATCGGACGGCCATAACTTCTGGCTCGTTTAGAGTTACGGGAGCCAAAACCTGTAAAAACGAAGGCCTCGATGAGTTCTACGGCTTTGATAGCTTTCAGCCATCAACGGATAGATTAATGCCCAAAAAGGACAACCCGAATCTCAATCGGGTCTCGTAAGTTTTTTACCCTTCGTTTTTTCAACACGTGGATTTTTACGGTAAAACAGGATTACCGTGGCACGTATTCGACTTCCCATCGCTGGAGAGTGGTGCACCATGGTAATGTTCCATTTCAAATCCATGCACGCATTTCTAAAAGTCGTACGGCACTGTTTCGCCATTTCGGACGGATGTTGCACCTTGCACCGTGGATGTTGCACCCTGTAGATATCGATTATTCGGACGGCCATAACTTCTGGCTCGTCTAGAGTTACGGGAGCCATAACCTGTCAAAACGAAGCCCTCGATGAGTTCTATGGCTTTGACAGCTTTCAACCGTCAACGGATAGAATAATGCCCAAAAAGGACAACCTGAATCACAATCGAGTCTCGTATGTTTTTTACCCTTCGTTTTTTCGACACGTGCATTTTTACGGTAAAACAGGATTACGGTGGCTGGTCTTCGATTTACCATCACTGGAGAGTGGTGCACCATGGTACTGTTCCGTTTCAAATCCATGCACGCATTTCTAAAAGTCGTACGACACTGTTTCGCCATTTTCGGATGGATGTTGCACCTTGCACCGTGGATGTTGCACCCTGTAGATATCGATTATTCGGACGGCCATAACTTCTGGCTCGTTTAGAGTTACGGGAGCCATAACCTGTCAAAACGAAGGCCTCGATGAGTTCTACGGCTTTGACAGCTTTCAGCCGTCAACGGATAGATTAATGCCCAAAAAGGACAACCCGAATCTCAATCGGGTCTCGTAAGTTTTTTACCCTTCGTTTTTTCGACACGTGGATTTTTACGGTAAAACAGGATTACGATGGCTGGCCTTCGATTTACAGTCGCTGGACAGTTGTGCACCATGGTACTGTTCCGTTTCAAATCCACGCACGCATTTCTAAAAGTCGTATGGCACTGTTTCGCCATTTCGGACGGATGTTGCACCTTGCACCGTGGATGTTGCACCCGTTAGATATAGATTATTCGGACGGCCATAACTTCTGGCTCGTTTAGAGTTACGGGAGCCATAACCTGTAAAAACGAAGGCCTCGATGAGTTCTACGGCTTTGATAGCTTTCATCCATCAACGAATAGATTAATGCCCAAAAAGGACAACCCGAATCTCAATCGGGTCTCGTAATTTTTTTACCCTTCGTTTTTTCGACACGTGGATTTTTACGGTAAAACGGGATTACCGTGGCCCGTCTTCGACTTCCCATCGCTGGAGAGCGGTGCACCATGGTACTATTCCGTTTCAAATCCATGCACGCATTTCTAAAAGTCGTACGACACTGTTTCACCATTTCGGACGGATGTTGCAACTTGCACCGTCGCTGTTGCACCCTGTAGATATCGATTATTCGGACGGCCATAACTTCTGGCTCGTTTAGAGTTATGGGAGCCATAACCTGTCAAAACGAAGGCCTCGATGAGTTCTACGGCTTTGACAGCTTTCAGCCGTCAACGGATAGATTAATGCCCAAAAAGGACAACCCGAATCTCAATCGGGTCTCGTAAGTTTTTTACCTTTCGTTTTTTCGACACGTGGATTTTTACGGTAAAACAGGATTACGATGGCTGGCCTTCGATTTACAGTCGCTGGACAGTGGTGCACCATGGTACTGTTCCGTTTCAAATCCATGCACGCATTTCTAAAAGTCGTATGGCACTGTTTCGCCATTTCGGACGGATGTTGCACCTTGCACCGTGGATGTTGCACCCTGTAGATATTGATTAATCGGACGGCCATAACTTCTGGCTCGTTTAGAGTTACGGGAGCCATAACCTGTAAAAACGAAGGCCTTGATGAGTTCTACGGCTTTGATAGCTTTCAGCCATCAACGGATAGATTAATGCCCAAAAAGGACAACCCGAATCTCAATCGGGTCTCGTAAGTTTTTTACCCTTCGTTTTTTCAACACGTGGATTTTTACGGTAAAACAGGATTACCGTGGCACGTATTCGACTTCCCATCGCTGGAGAGTGGTGCACCATGGTAATGTTCCATTTCAAATCCATGCACGCATTTCTAAAAGTCGTACGGCACTGTTTCGCCATTTCGGACGGATGTTGCACCTTGCACCGTGGATGTTGCACCCTGTAGATATCGATTATTCGGACGGCCATAACTTCTGGCTCGTCTAGAGTTACGGGAGCCATAACCTGTCAAAACGAAGCCCTCGATGAGTTCTATGGCTTTGACAGCTTTCAACCGTCAACGGATAGAATAATGCCCAAAAAGGACAACCTGAATCACAATCGAGTCTCGTATGTTTTTTACCCTTCGTTTTTTCGACACGTGCATTTTTACGGTAAAACAGGATTACGGTGGCTGGTCTTCGATTTACCATCACTGGAGCGTGGTGCACCATGGTACTGTTCTGTTTCAAATCCATGCACGCATTTCTAAAAGTCGTACGACACTGTTTCGCCATTTTCGGATGGATGTTGCACCTTGCACCGTGGATGTTGCACCCTGTAGATATCGATTATTCGGACGGCCATAACTTCTGGCTCGTTTAGAGTTACGGGAGCCATAACCTGTCAAAACGAAGGCCTCGATGAGTTCTACGGCTTTGACAGCTTTCAGCCGTCAACGGATAGATTAATGCCCAAAAAGGACAACCCGAATCTCAATCGGGTCTCGTAAGTTTTTTACCCTTCGTTTTTTCGACACGTGGATTTTTACGGTAAAACAGGATTACGATGGCTGGCCTTCGATTTACAGTCGCTGGACAGTTGTGCACCATGGTACTGTTCCGTTTCAAATCCACGCACGCATTTCTAAAAGTCGTATGGCACTGTTTCGCCATTTCGGACGGATGTTGCACCTTGCACCGTGGATGTTGCACCCTGTAGATATAGATTATTCGGACGGCCATAACTTCTGGCTCGTTTAGAGTTACGGGAGCCATAACCTGTAAAAACGAAGGCCTCGATGAGTTCTACGGCTTTGATAGCTTTCAGCCATCAACGGATAGATTAATGCCCAAAAAGGACAACCCGAATCTCAATCGGGTCTCGTAATTTTTTTACCCTTCGTTTTTTCGACACGTGGATTTTTACGGTAAAACGGGATTACCGTGGCCCGTCTTCGACTTCCCATCGCTGGAGAGCGGTGCACCATGGTACTATTCCGTTTCAAATCCATGCACGCATTTCTAAAAGTCGTACGACACTGTTTCACCATTTCGGACGGATGTTGCAACTTGCACCGTCGCTGTTGCACCCTGTAGATATCGATTATTCGGACGGCCATAACTTCTGGCTCGTTTAGAGTTATGGGAGCCATAACCTGTCAAAACGAAGGCCTCGATGAGTTCTACGGCTTTGACAGCTTTCAGCCGTCAACGGATAGATTAATGCCCAAAAAGGACAACCCGAATCTCAATCGGGTCTCGTAAGTTTTTTACCCTTCGTTTTTTCGACACGTGGATTTTTACGGTAAAACAGGATTACGATGGCTGGCCTTCGATTTACAGTCGCTGGACAGTGGTGCACCATGGTACTGTTCCGTTTCAAATCCATGCACGCATTTCTAAAAGTCGTATGACACTGTTTCGCCATTTCGGACGGATGTTGCACCTTGCACCGTGGATGTTGCACCCTGTAGATATTGATTAATCGGACGGCCATAACTTCTGGCTCGTTTAGAGTTACGGGAGCCATAACCTGTAAAAACGAAGGCCTCGATGAGTTCTACGGCTTTGATAGCTTTCAGCCATCAACGGATAGATTAATGCCCAAAAAGGACAACCCGAATCTCAATCGGGTCTCGTAAGTTTTTTACCCTTCGTTTTTTCAACACGTGGATTTTTACGGTAAAACAGGATTACCGTGGCACGTATTCGACTTCCCATCGCTGGAGAGTGGTGCACCATGGTAATGTTCCATTTCAAATCCATGCACGCATTTCTAAAAGTCGTACGGCACTGTTTCGCCATTTCGGACGGATGTTGCACCTTGCACCGTGGATGTTGCACCCTGTAGATATCGATTATTCGGACGGCCATAACTTCTGGCTCGTCTAGAGTTACGGGAGCCATAACCTGTCAAAACGAAGGCCTCGATGAGTTCTATGGCTTTGACAGCTTTCAACCGTCAACGGATAGAATAATGCCCAAAAAGGACAACCTGAATCACAATCGAGTCTCGTATGTTTTTTACCCTTCGTTTTTTCGACACGTGCATTTTTACGGTAAAACAGGATTACGGTGGCTGGTCTTCGATTTACCATCACTGGAGAGTGGTGCACCATGGTACTGTTCCGTTTCAAATCCATGCACGCATTTCTAAAAGTCGTACGACACTGTTTCGCCATTTCGGACGGATGTTGCACCTTGCACCGTGGATGTTGCACCCTGTAGACATCGATTATACGGACGACCATAACTTCTGGCTCGTTTAGAGTTACGGGAGCCACAGCCTGTCAAAACGAAGACCTCAATGAGTTCTACGGCTTTGACAGCTTTCAGCCGTCAACGGATAGATTAATGCCCAAAAAGGACAACCCGAATCTCAATCGGGTCTCGTAAGCTTTTACCCTTCATTTTTTCGACACGTGGATTTTTACGGTAAAACAGGATTACCGTGACTGGCCTTCGATTTACAATCGCTGGGAAGTGGTGCACCATGGTACTGTTCTGTTTCAAATCCATGCACGCATTTCTAAAAGTCGTACGGCACTGTTTTTCCATTTCGGACGGATGTTGCACCTTGCACCGTGGATGTTGCACCCTGTAGATATCGATTATACGGACGACCATAACTTCTGGCTCGTTTAGAGTTACGGGAGCCACAACCTGTCAAAACGAAGGCCTCGATGAGTTCTACGGCTATGACGGCTTTCAGCCGTCAACGGATAGATTAATGCCCAAAAAGGACAACCCGAATCTCAATCAGGTCTCGAAAGTTTTTTACCCTTCTTTTTTTCGACACGTGGATTTTTACGGTAAAACAGGATTACCGAGGTTGGCCTTCGATTTACCATCGCTGGAGAGTGGTGCACCATGGTACTGTTCCATTAAAAATCCATGAAAGCATTTCTAAAAGTCGTACGGCACTGTTTCGCCATTTCGGACGGATGTTGCACCTTGCACCGTGGATGTTGCACCCGGTAGATATCGATTATTCGGACGGCCATAACTTCTGGCTCGTTTAGAGTTACGGGATCCACAACCTGTCAAAATGAAGGCCTCGATGAGTTTTACGGCTTTGACAGCTTTCAGCCATCAACGGATAGATAAATGCCCAAAAAGGACAACCCGAATCTCAATCGGGTCTCGTAAGTTTTTTACCCTTCGTTTTTTCGACACGTGGATTTTTACGGTAAAACAGGATTACCATGGCTGGCCTTCGATTAACCATCGCTGCAGAGTGGTGCACCATGGTACTGTTTTGTTTCAAATCCATGCACACATTTCTAAAAGTCGTACGACACCGTTTCGCCATTTCGGACAGATGTTGCACCTTGCACCGTGGATGTTGCACCCTGTAGATATCGATTATTCGGACGGCCATAACTTCTGACGCGTTTAGAGTTACGGGAGCCATAACCTGTCAAAATGAAGGCCTCGATGAGTTCTACGGCTTTGACAGCTTTCAGCCGTCAACGGATAGATTAATTCCCAAAAAGGACAACCCGAATCTCAATCGGGTCTCGTAAGTTTTTTACCCTTCGTTTTTTCGACACGTGGATTTTTACGGTAAAACAGGATTACGATGGCTGGCCTTCGATTTACAGTCGCTGGACAGTGGTGCACCATGGTACTGTTCCGTTTCAAATCCATGCACGCATTTCTAAAAGTCGTATGGCACTGTTTCGCCATTTCGGACGGATGTTGCACCTTGCACCGTGGATGTTGCACCCTGTAGATATTGATTAATCGGACGGCCATAACTTCTGGCTCGTTTAGAGTTACGGGAGCCATAACCTGTAAAAACGAAGGCCTCGATGAGTTCTACGGCTTTGATGGCTTTCAGCCATCAACGGATAGATTAATGCCCAAAAAGGACAACCCGAATCTCAATCGGGTCTCGTAAGTTTTTTACCCTTCGTTTTTTCAACACGTGGATTTTTACGGTAAAACAGGATTACCGTGGCACGTATTCGACTTCCCATCGCTGGAGAGTGGTGCACCATGGTAATGTTCCATTTCAAATCCATGCACGCATTTCTAAAAGTCGTACGGCACTGTTTCGCCATTTCGGACGGATGTTGCACCTTGCACCGTGGATGTTGCACCCTGTAGATATCGATTATTCGGACGGCCATAACTTCTGGCTCGTCTAGAGTTACGGGAGCCATAACCTGTCAAAACGAAGCCCTCGATGAGTTCTATGGCTTTGACAGCTTTCAACCATCAACGGATAGAATAATGCCCAAAAAGGACAACCTGAATCACAATCGAGTCTCGTATGTTTTTTACCCTTCGTTTTTTCGACACGTGCATTTTTACGGTAAAACAGGATTACGGTGGCTGGTCTTCGATTTACCATCACTGGAGAGTGGTGCACCATGGTACTGTTCTGTTTCAAATCCATGCACGCATTTCTAAAAGTCGTACGACACTGTTTCGCCATTTTCGGATGGATGTTGCACCTTGCACCGTGGATGTTGCACCCTGTAGATATCGATTATTCGGACGGCCATAACTTCTGGCTCGTTTAGAGTTACGGGAGCCATAACCTGTCAAAACGAAGGCCTCGATGAGTTCTACGGCTTTGACAGCTTTCAGCCGTCAACGGATAGATTAATGCCCAAAAAGGACAACCCGAATCTCAATCGGGTCTCGTAAGTTTTTTACCCTTCGTTTTTTCGACACGTGGATTTTTACGGTAAAACAGGATTACGATGGCTGGCCTTCGATTTACAGTCGCTGGACAGTTGTGCACCATGGTACTGTTCCGTTTCAAATCCACGCACGCATTTCTAAAAGTCGTATGGCACTGTTTCGCCATTTCGGACGGATGTTGCACCTTGCACCGTGGATGTTGCACCCTGTAGATATAGATTATTCGGACGGCCATAACTTCTGGCTCGTTTAGAGTTACGGGAGCCATAACCTGTAAAAACGAAGGCCTCGATGAGTTCTACGGCTTTGATAGCTTTCAGCCATCAACGGATAGATTAATGCCCAAAAAGGACAACCCGAATCTCAATCGGGTCTCGTAATTTTTTTACCCTTCGTTTTTTCGACACGTGGATTTTTACGTTAAAACGGGATTACCGTGGCCCGTCTTCGACTTCCCATCGCTGGAGAGCGGTGCACCATGGTACTATTCCGTTTCAAATCCATGCACGCATTTCTAAAAGTCGTACGACACTGTTTCACCATTTCGGACGGATGTTGCAACTTGCACCGTCGCTGTTGCACCCTGTAGATATCGATTATTCGGACGGCATAACTTCTGGCTCGTTTAGAGTTATGGGAGCCATAACCTGTCAAAACGAAGGCCTCGATGAGTTCTACGGCTTTGACAGCTTTCAGCCGTCAACGGATAGATTAATGCCCAAAAAGGACAACCCGAATCTCAATCGGGTCTCGTAAGTTTTTTACCCTTCGTTTTTTCGACACGTGGATTTTTACGGTAAAACAGGATTACGATGGCTGGCCTTCGATTTACAGTCGTTGGACAGTGGTGCACCATGGTACTGTTCCGTTTCAAATCCATGCACGCATTTCTAAAAGTAGTATGGCACTGTTTCGCCATTTCGGACGGATGTTGCACCTTGCACCGTGGATGTTGCACCCTGTAGATATTGATTAATCGGACGGCCATAACTTCTGGCTCGTTTAGAGTTGCGGGAGCCATAACCTGTAAAAACGAAGGCCTCGATGAGTTCTACGGCTTTGATAGCTTTCAGCCATCAACGGATAGATTAATGCCCAAAAAGGACAACCCGAATCTCAATCGGGTCTCGTAAGTTTTTTACCCTTCGTTTTTTCAACACGTGGATTTTTACGGTAAAACAGGATTACCGTGGCACGTATTCGACTTCCCATCGCTGGAGAGTGGTGCACCATGGTAATGTTCCATTTCAAATCCATGCACGCATTTCTAAAAGTCGTACGGCACTGTTTCGCCATTTCGGACGGATGTTGCACCTTGCACCGTGGATGTTGCACCCTGTAGATATCGATTATTCGGACGGCCATAACTTCTGGCTCGTCTAGAGTTACGGGAGCCATAACCTGTCAAAACGAAGGCCTCGATGAGTTCTATGGCTTTGACAGCTTTCAACCGTCAACGGATAGAATAATGCCCAAAAAGGACAACCTGAATCACAATCGAGTCTCGTATGTTTTTTACCCTTCGTTTTTTCGACACGTGCATTTTTACGGTAAAACAGGATTACGGTGGCTGGTCTTCGATTTACCATCACTGGAGAGTGGTGCACCATGGTACTGTTCCGTTTCAAATCCATGCACGCATTTCTAAAAGTCGTACGACACTGTTTCGCCATTTTCGGATGGATGTTGCACCTTGCACCGTGGATGTTGCACCCTGTAGATATCGATTATTCGGACGGCCATAACTTCTGGCTCGTTTAGAGTTACGGGAGCCATAACCTGTCAAAACGAAGGCCTCGATGAGTTCTACGGCTTTGACAGCTTTCAGCCGTCAACGGATAGATTAATGCCCAAAAAGGACAACCCGAATCTCAATCGGGTCTCGTAAGTTTTTTACCCTTCGTTTTTTCGACACGTGGATTTTTACGGTAAAACAGGATTACGATGGCTGGCCTTCGATTTACAGTCGCTGGACAGTTGTGCACCATGGTACTGTTCCGTTTCAAATCCACACACGCATTTCTAAAAGTCGTATGGCACTGTTTCGCCATTTCGGACGGATGTTGCACCTTGCACCGTGGATGTTGCACCCTGTAGATATAGATTATTCGGACGGCCATAACTTCTGGCTCGTTTAGAGTTACGGGAGCCATAACCTGTAAAAACGAAGGCCTCGATGAGTTTTACGGCTTTGATAGCTTTCAGCCATCAACGGATAGATTAATGCCCAAAAAGGACAACCCGAATCTCAATCGGGTCTCGTAATTTTTTTACCCTTCGTTTTTTCGACACGTGGATTTTTACGGTAAAACGGGATTACCGTGGCCCGTCTTCGACTTCCCATCGCTGGAGAGCGGTGAACCATGGTACTATTCCGTTTCAAATCCATGCACGCATTTCTAAAAGTCGTACGACACTGTTTCACCATTTCGGACGGATGTTGCAACTTGCACCGTCGCTGTTGCACCCTGTAGATATCGATTATTCGGACGGCCATAACTTCTGGCTCGTTTAGAGTTACGGGAGCCATAACCTGTCAAAACGAAGGCCTCGATGAGTTCTACGGCTTTGGCAGCTTTCAGCCGTCAACGGATAGATTAATGCCCAAAAAGGACAACCCGAATCTCAATCGGGTCTCGTAAGTTTTTTACCCTTCGTTTTTTCGACACGTGGATTTTTACGGTAAAACAGGATTACGATGGCTGGCCTTCGATTTACAGTCGCTGGACAGTGGTGCACCATGGTACTGTTCCGTTTCAAATCCATGCACGCATTTCTAAAAGTCGTATGGCACTGTTTCGCCATTTCGGACGGATGTTGCACCTTGCACCGTGGATGTTGCACCCTGTAGATATTAATTAATCGGACGGCCATAACTTCTGGCTCGTTTAGAGTTACGGGAGCCATAACCTGTAAAAACGAAGGCCTCGATGAGTTCTACGGTTTTGATAGCTTTCAGCCATCAACGGATAGATTAATGCCCAAAAAGGACAACCCGAATCTCAATCGGGTCTCGTAAGTTTTTTACCCTTCGTTTTTTCAACACGTGGATTTTTACGGTAAAACAGGATTACCGTGGCACGTATTCGACTTCCCATCGCTGGAGAGTGGTGCACCATGGTAATGTTCCATTTCAAATCCATGCACGCATTTCTAAAAGTCGTACGGCACTGTTTCGCCATTTCGGACGGATGTTGCACCTTGCACCGTGGATGTTGCACCCTGTAGATATCGATTATTCGGACGGCCATAACTTCTGGCTCGTCTAGAGTTACGGGAGCCATAACCTGTCAAAACGAAGGCCTCGATGAGTTCTATGGCTTTAACAGCTTTCAACCGTCAACGGATAGAATAATGCCCAAAAAGGACAACCTGAATCACAATCGAGTCTCGTATGTTTTTTACCCTTCGTTTTTTCGACACGTGCATTTTTACGGTAAAACAGGATTACGGTGGCTGGTCTTCGATTTACCATCACTGGAGAGTGGTGCACCATGGTACTGTTCCGTTTCAAATCCACGCACGCATTTCTAAAAGTCGTACGACACTGTTTCGCCATTTCGGACGGATGTTGCACCTTGCACCGTGGATGTTGCACCCTGTAGACATCGATTATACTGACGACCATAACTTCTGGCTCGTTTAGAGTTACGGGAGCCACAACCTGTCAAAACGAAGACCTCAATGAGTTCTACGGCTTTGACAGCTTTCAGCCGTCAACGGATAGATTAATGCCCAAAAAGGACAACCCGAATCTCAATCGGGTCTCGTAAGCTTTTACCCTTCATTTTTTCGACACGTGGATTTTTACGGTAAAACAGGATTACCGTGACTGGCCTTCGATATACAATCGCTGGGGAGTGGTGCACCATGGTACTGTTCCGTTTCAAATCCATGCACGCATTTCTAAAAGTCGTACGGCACTGTTTTTCCATTTCGGACGGATGTTGCACCTTGCACCGTGGATGTTGCACCCTGTAGATATCGATTATACGGACGACCATAACTTCTGGCTCGTTTAGAGTTACGGGAGCCACAACCTGTCAAAACGAAGGCCTCGATGAGTTCTACGGCTATGACGGCTTTCAGCCGTCAACGGATAGATTAATGCCCAAAAAGGACAACCCGAATCTCAATCAGGTCTCGAAAGTTTTTTACCCTTCTTTTTTTCGACACGTGGAGTTTTACGGTAAAACAGGTTTACCGAGGCTGGCCTTCGATTTACGATCGCTGGAGAGTGGTGCACCAGGGTACTGTTCCATTAAAAATCCATGAAAGCATTTCTAAAAGTCGTACGGCACTGTTTCGCCATTTCGGACGGATGTTGCACCTTGCACCGTGGATGTTGCACCCGGTAGATATCGATTATTCGGACGGCCATAACTTCTGGCTCGTTTAGAGTTACGGGATCCACAACCTGTCAAAATGAAGGCCTCGATGAGTTTTACGGCTTTGACAGCTTTCAGCCATCAACGGATAGATAAATGCCCAAAAAGGACAACCCGAATCTCAATCGGGTCTCGTAAGTTTTTTACCCTTCGTTTTTTCGACACGTGGATTTTTACGGTAAAACAGGATTACCATGGCTGGCCTTCGATTTACCATCGCTGCAGAGTGGTGCACCATGGTACTGTTTCGTTTCAAATCCATGCACACATTTCTAAAAGTCGTACGACACTGTTTCGCCATTTCGGACAGATGTTGCACCTTGCACCGTGGATGTTGCACCCTGTAGATATCGATTATTCGGACGGCCATAACTTCTGGCTCGTTTAGAGTTACGGGAGTCATAACCTGTCAAAACGAAGGCCTCGATGAGTTCTACGGCTTTGACAGCTTTCAACCGTCAACGGATAGATTAATGCCCAAAAAGGACAACTCGAATCTCAATCGGGTCTCGTAAGTTTTTTACCCTTCGTTTTTTCGACACGTGGATTTTTACGGTAAAACAGGATTACGGTGGCTGGCCTTCGATTTACCGTCGCTGGACAAGGGTACACCATGGTACTGTTCCGTTTCAAATCCATGCACGCATTTCTAAAAGTGGTACGGCACTGTTTCGCCATTTCGGACGGATGTTGCACCTCGCGCCGTGGATGTTGCACCCTATAGATATCGTTTATTCGGACGGCCATAACTTCTGGCTCGTTTAGAGTTACGGGAGCCATAACCTGTCAAAACGAAGGCCTCAATGAGTTCTACGGCTATGACAGCTTTCATCCATCAACGGATAGATTACTGCCCAAAAAGTACAACCCGAATCTCAATCGGGTCTCGTAAGTTTTTTACCCTTCGTTTTTTCGACACGTGGATTTTTACGGTAAAACAGGATAACCGTGGTTGGCCTTCGATTTAACATCGCTGGAGAGTGGTGCACCATGGTACTGTTCTGTTTCAAATCCATGCACGCATTTCTAAAAGTCGTACGACACTGTTTTGCCATTTTCGGATGGATGTTGCACCTTGCACCATGGATGTTGCACCCTGTAGATATCGATTATTCGGACGGCCATAACTTCTGGCTCGTTTAGAGTTACGGGAGCCATAACCTGTCAAAACAAAGGCCTCGATGAGTTCTACGGCTTTGACAGCTTTCAGCCGTCAACGGGTAGATTAATGCCCAAAAAGGACAACTCTAATCTCAATCGGGTCTCGTAAGTTTTTTACCCTTCGTTTTTTCGACACGTGGATTTTTACGGTAAAACAGGATTACGATGGCTGGCCCTCGATTTACAGTCGCTGGACAGTGGTGCACCATGGTACTGTTCCGTTTCAAATCCATGCACGCATTTCTAAAAGTCGTATGGCACTGTTTCGCCATTTCGGACGGATGTTGCACCTTGCACCGTGGATGTTGCACCCTGTAGATATCGATTATTCGGACGGCCATAACTTCTGGCTCGTTTAGAGTTACGGGAGCCATAACCTGTTAAAACGAAGGCCTCGATGAGTTCTACGGCTTTGATAGCTTTCAGCCATCAACGGATAGATTAATGCCCAAAAAGGACAACCCGAATCTCAATCGGGTCTCGTAAGTTTTTTACCCTTCGTTTTTTCGACACGTGGATTTTTACGGTAAAACGGGATTATCGTGGCCCGTCTTCGACTTCCCATCGCTGGAGAGCGGTGCACCATGGTACTATTCCGTTTCAAATCCATGCACGCATTTCTGAAAGTCGTACGACACTGTTTCACCATTTCGGACGGATGTTGCACCTTGCACCGTGGATGTTACACCCTGTAGATATCGATTATTCAAACGGCCATAACTTCTGGCTCGTTTAGAGTTACGGGAGCCATAACCTGTCAAAACGAAGGCCTCGATGAGTTCTACGGCTTTGATAGCTTTCAGCCGTCAACGGATAGATTAATGCAAAAAAGGACAACCCGAATCTCAATCGGGTCTCGTAAGTTTTTTACCCTTCGTTTTTTCGACACGTGGATTTTTACGGTAAAACAGGATTACGGTGGCTGGCCTTCGATTTACAATCGCTGAACAGTGGTGCACCATGGTACTGTTCCATTTCAAATCCATGCACGCATTTCTAAAAGTCGTACGGCACTGTTTCGCCATTTCGGACGGATGTTGCACCTCGCACCGTGGATGTTGCACCCTGTAGATATCGATTATTCGGACGGCCATAACTTCTGGCTTGTTTACAGTTACGAGAGCCATAACCTGTCAAAATGAAGGCCTCGATGAGTTCTACGGCTTTGATAGCTTTCAGCCATCAACAGATAGATTAATGACCAAAAAGGACAACCCGAATCTCAATCGGGTCTCGTAAGTTTTTTACCCTTCGTTTTTTCGACACGTGGATTTTTACGGTAAAACGGGATTACCGTGGCCGGTCTTCGACTTCCCATCGCTGGAGAGCGGTGCACCACGGTACTGTTCCGTTTCAAATCCATGCACGCATTTCTAATAGTCGTACGACACTGTTTCACCATTTCGGACGGATGTTGTACCTTGCACCGTAGATGTTGCACCCTGTAGATATCGATTATTCAAACGGCCATAACTTCTGGCTCGTTTAGAGTTACGGGAGCCATAACCTGTCAAAATGAAGGCCTCGATGAGTTTTACGGCTTTGACAGCTTTCAGCCGTCAACGGATAGATTAATGCCCAAAAAGGACAACCCGAATCTCTATCGGGTCTCGTAAGTTTTTTACCCTTCGTTTTTTCAACATGTGGATTTTTACGGTAAAACATGAATACCGTGGCCCGTCTTCGACTTCCCATCGCTGGAGAGTGGTGCACCATGGTACTGTTCCGTTTCAAATCCATGCACGCATTTCTAAAAGTCATACGGCACAGTTTCGCCATTTCGGACGGATGTTGCACCTTGCACCGTGGATGTTGCACCCTGTAGATATCGATTATTCGGACGGCCATAACTTCTGGCTCGTTTAGAGTTACGGGAGCCACAACCAGTCGAAATGAAGGCCTCGATGAGTTCTATGGCTTTGACAGCTTTCAGCCATCAACGGATAGATTAATGCCCAAAAAAGACAACCCGAATCTTAATCGGGTCTCGTAAGTTTTTTACCCTTCGTTTTTTCGACACGTGGATTTTTACGGTAAAACGGGATTACCGTGGCCCGTCTTCGATTTCCCATCGCTGGAGAGTGGTGCACTATGGTACTGTTCCGTTTCAAATCCATGCACGCATTTCTAAAAGTCTTACGGCACTGTTTCGCCATTTCGGACGGATGTTGCACCTTGCACCGTGGATGTTGCACCCTGTAGATATCGATTATTCGGACGGCCATAACTTCTGACGCGTTTAGAGTTACGGGAGCCATAACCTGTCAAAACGAAGGCCTCGATGAGTTCTACGGCTTTGACAGCTTTCAGCCTTCAATGGATAGATTAATGCACAAAAAGGACAACCCGAATCTCAATCGGGTCTCGTAAGTTTTTTACCCTTCGTTTTTTCGACACGTGGATTTTTACGGTAAAACAGGATTACCGTGGCTGGCCTTCGATTTAGCATCGCTAGAGAGTGGTGCGTCATGGTACTGTTCCGTTTCAAATCCATGCACGCATTTCTAAAAGTCGTACGGCACTGTTTTTCCATTTCGGACGGATGTTGCACCTTGCACCGTGGATGTTGCACCCTGTAGATATCGATTATACGGACGACCGTAACTTCTGGCTCGCTTAGAGTTACGGGAGCCACAACCTGTCAAAACGAAGGCCTCGATGAGTTCTACGGTTTTGACAGCTTTCAGCCGTCAACGGACAAATTAATGCCCAAAAAGGACAACCCGAATCCCAATCGGGTCTCGTAAGTTTTTTACCCTTCGTTTTTTCGACACGTGGATTTTTATGGTAAAACAAGATTACCGAGGCTGGCCTTCGATATACCATCGCTGGAGAGTGGTGCGCCATGGTACTGTTCCATTTCAAATCCATGCACGCATTTCTAAAAGTCGTACGGCAGTGTTTCGCCATTTCGGACGGATGTTGCACCTTGCACCGTGGATGTTGCACCCTGTAGATATCGATTGTTCGGACGGCCATAACTTCTGGCTCGTTTAGAGCTACGGGAGCCATAACCTGTCAAAACGAAGACCTCGAAGAGTTCCACGGCATTGACAGCTTTCAGTCGTCAACGAATAGATTAATGCCCAAAAAGGACAACCCGAATCTCAATCGGGTCTCGTAAGTTTTTTACCCTTCGTTTTTTCGACACGTGTATTTTTACGGTAAAACGGGATTACCGTGGCCCGTCTTCGACTTCCCATCACTGGAGAGTGGTGCACCATGGTACTGTTCTGTTTCAAATCCGTACATGCATTTCTAAAAGTCGTACGGCACTGTTTCGCCATTTCGGACGGATGTTGCACCTTGCACCGTGGATGTTGCACCCTGTAGATATCGATTATTCAAACGGCCATAACTTCTGGCTCGTTTAGAGTTACGGGAGCCATAACCTGTCAAAATGTTGGACTCGATGAGTTCTACAGATTTGACAGCTTTCAGCCATCAAAGGATAGATTAATGCCCAAAAAGGACAACCCGAATCTCAATCGGGTCTCGTTAGTTTTTTACCCTTCGTTTTTTCGACACGTGGATTTTTACGGTAAAACAGGATTACAGTGGCTGGCCTTCGATTTACCATCGCTGGACAGTGGTGCACCATGGAAATGTTCCGTTTCAAATCCATGCACGCATTTCTAAAAGTCGTACGGCACTGTTTCGCCATTTCGGACGGATGTTGCACCTTGCAACGTGGATGTTGCACCCTGTAGATATCGATTATTCGGACGGCCATAACTTCTGGCTCGTTTAGAGTTACGGGAGCCATAACCTGTCAAAAAGAAGGCCTTGATGAGTTCTACGGCTTTGATAGCTTTCAGCCTTCAACGGATAGGTTAATGCCCAAAAAGGACAACCCGAATCTCAATCGGGTCTCGTAAGTTTTTTACCCTTCGTTTTTTCGACACGTGGATTTTTATGGTAAAACGGAATTACCGTGGCTCGTCTTCGACTTCCCATCGCTGGAGAGCGGTGCACCATGGTACTGTTCCGTTTCAAATCCATGCACGCATTTCTAAAAGTCGTACGACACTGTTTCACCATTTCGGACGGATGTTGCACCTTGCACCGTGGATGTTGCACCCTGTAGATATCGATTATTCTAACGGCCATGACTTCTGGCTCGTTTAGATTTACGGGAGCCATAACCTGTCAAAACGAAGGCCTCGATGAGTTCTACGGCTTTGACCGCTTTCAGCCGTCAATGGATAGATTAATGCCCAAAAAGGACAACCCGAATCTCAATCGGGTCTCGTAAGTTTTTTACCCTTCGTTTTTTCGACACGTGCATTTTTACGGTAAAACAGGATTACCGTGGGCCGTCTTCGACTTTCCATCGCTAGAGAGTGGCGCACCATGGTACTCTTCCGTTTCAAATCCATGCACGCATTTCTAAAAGTCGTACGGCACTGTTTCGCC
The DNA here is from genome assembly GCA_030765085.1 of Allium cepa. Classification (NCBI taxonomy): domain Eukaryota; kingdom Viridiplantae; phylum Streptophyta; class Magnoliopsida; order Asparagales; family Amaryllidaceae; genus Allium; species Allium cepa. Next base: position 911,985,834 of record CM060938.1, read on the forward strand.
ATTTCGGACGGATGTTGCACCTTGCACCGTGGATGTTGCACCCTGTAGATATCGATTATTCGGACGGCCATAACTTCTGGCTCGTTTAGAGTTACGGGAGCCATAACCTGTCAAAACGAAGGCATCGATGAGTTCTATGGCTTTGACAGCTTTCAACCGTCAATGGATAGAATAATGCCCAAAAAGGACAACCCGAATCTCAATCGGGTCTCGTAAGTTTTTTACCCTTCGTTTTTTCGACACGTGCATTTTTACGGTTAAACAGGATTATGGTGGCTGGTCTTCGATTTACCATCGCTGGAGAGTGGTGCACCATGGTACTGTTCTGTTTCAAATCCATGCAAGCATTTCTAAAAGTCGTACGGCACTGTTTCGCCATTTCGGACGGATGTTGCACCTTGCACCGTGGATGTTGAACCATGTAGATATCGATTATACGGACGACCATAACTTCTGTCTCGTTTAGATTTACGAGAGCCACAACCTGTCAAAACGAAGGCCTCAATGAGTTCAACGGCTTGACAGCTTTCAACCGTCAACGGATAGATTAATGCCCAAAAAGGACAACCCGAATCTCAATCGGGTCTCGTAAGTTTTTACCCTTCGTTTTTTTGACACGTGGATTTTTGCGGTAAAACAGGATTACCATGGCTGGCCTTCGATTTACCATCGCTGGAGAGTAGTGCACCATGGTACTGTTCCGTTTCAAATCCATGCACGCATTTCTATAAGTCTTACGGCACTGTTTTGCCATTTCGGACGGATGTTGCACCTTGCACCGTGGATGTTGCACCCTGTAGACATCGATTATACGGACGACCATAACTTCTGGCTCGTTTAGAGTTACGGGAGCCACAACCTGTCAAAACGAAGGCCTCGATGTGTTCTACGGCTTTGACAGCTATCATCCGTCAACGGATAGATTAATGCCCAAAAAGGACAACCCGAATCTCAATCGGGTCTCGTAAGTTTTTTACCCTTCGTTTTTTCGACACGTGGATTTTTACGGTAAAACCGAATTACCGAGGCTAGCTTTCGATTTACCATCGCTGGAGAGTGGTGCACCATGGTACTGTTCCATTTCAAATCCATGCACGCATTTCTAAAAGTCGTACGGCACTGTTTCGCCATTTCGGACGGATGTTGCACCTTGCACCGTGGATGTTGCACCCTGTAGATATCGATTATTCGGACGGCCATAACTTCTGGCTCGTTTAGAGTTACGGGCGCCACAACCTGTCAAAACGAAGGCCTCGATGAGTTCTAAGGCTTTGATAGCTTTCAGTCGTCAACGAATAGATTAATGCCCAAAAATGACAACCCGAATCTCAATCGGGTCTCGTAAGTTTTTTACCCTTCGTTTTTTCAACACGTGTATTTTTATGGTAAAACGGGATTACCGTGGCTCGTCTTCGAGTTCCCATCACTGGAGAGTGGTGCACCATGGTACTGTTCCATTTCAAATCCATGCACGCATTTCTAAAAGTCGTACGGCACTGCTCGCCATTTCGGACGGATGTAGCACCTTGCACCGTGGATGTTGCACCATGTAGATATCGATTATTCAAACGGCCATAACTTCTGGCTCGTTTAGAGTTACGGGAGCCATAACCTATCAAAATGTAGGCCTCGATGAGTTCTACGGGTTTGACAGCTTTCAGCCGTCAACGGATAGATTAATGCCCAGAAAGGACAACCCGAATCTCAATCGGGTCTCGTAAGTTTTTTGCCCTTCGTTTTTTCGACACGTGGATTTTTATGGTAAAACATGAATACCGTGACCCGTCTTCGACTTCCCATCGCTGGTGAGTGGGCACCATGGTACTGTTCCGTTTCAATTCCATGCACGCATTTCTAAAAGTAGTACGGCACAGTTTCGCCATTTCGGACGGATGTTGCACCTTGCACCGTGGATGTTGCACCCTGTAGATATCGATTATTCGGACGGCCATAACTTCTGCCTTGTTTAGAGTTACGGGAGCCATAACCAGTCAAAATGAAGGCCTCGATGAGTTCTATGGCTTCGACAGCTTTCAACCGTCAACGGAAAGATTAATGCCCAAAAAAGACAACCCGAATCTCAATCGGGTCTCGTAAGTTTTTTACCCTTCGTTTTTTCGACACGTGGATTTTTACGGTAAAACAGGATTACCGTGGCCCGTCTTCGACTTCCCATCGCTAGAGAGTGGTGCACTATGGTACTGTTCCGTTTCAAATCCATGCACGCATTTCTAAAAGTCTTACGGCACTGTTTCGCCATTACGGACGGATGTTGCACCTTGCACCGTGGATGTTGCACCGTGTAGATATCGATTATTCGGACGGCCATAACTTCTGACGCGTTTAGAGTTACGGGAGCCATAACCTGTCAAAACGAAGGCCTCGATGAGTTCTACGGCTTTGACAGCTTTCAGCCGTCAATGGATAGATTAATGCACAAAATGGACAACCCGAATCTCAATCGGGTCTCGTAAGTTTTTTAACCTTCGTTTTTTCGACACGTGGATTTTTACGGTAAAACAGGATTATCGTGGCCAGTCTTCGACTTCACATCGCTGAAGAGTGGTGCAACATGGTACTGTTCCATTTCAAATCCGTGCACGCATTTTTAAAAGTCGTACGGCACTGTTTCGCCATTTCGGACGGATGTTGCACCTTGCACCGCGGATGTTGCACCCTGTAGATATCGATTATTCGGACGGTCATAACTTCTGACGCGTTTAGAGTTACGGGAGCCATAACCTACCATAACGAAGGCCACGGTGAGTTCTACGGCTTTAACCGCTTTCAGGCGTCAATGGATAGATTAATGCCCAAAAAGGACAACCCGAATCTCAATCGGGTCTCGTAAGTTTTTACCCTTCGTTTTTTCGACACGTGGATTTATACGGTAAAACGGGAATACGGTGGCCCGTCTTCGACTTCCCATCGCTGGAGAGTGGTGCACCATGGTACTATTCCGTTTCAAATCCATGCACGCATTTCTAAAAGCCGTACGACACTGTTTCACCATTTTGGACGGATGTTGCACCTTGCACCGTGGATGTTGCACCCTGTAGATATCGATTATTCAAACGGCCATAACTTCTGGCTCGTTTAGAGTTACGGGAGCCATAACCTGTCAAAACGAAGGCCTCGATGAGTTCTACGGGTTTGACAGCTTTCAGCCGTTGACGGATAGATTAATTCCCAAAAAGGACAAACCGAATCTCAATCGGGTCTCTTAAGTTTTTTACCCTTCGTTTTTTCGACACGTGGATTTTTACGGTAAAACAGGATTACCATGGCCCGTCTATGACTTCCCATCGCTGGAGAGCGGTGCACCATGGTACTGTTCCGTTTCAAATCCATGCACGCATTTCTAAAAGTCGTACGTCACTGTTTCGCCATTTCGGACGGATGTTGCACCTTGCACCGTGGATGTTGCACCCTGTAGATATCGATTATACGGACGGTCATAACTTCTGGCTCGTTTAGAGTTACGGGAGCCATAACTTGTCAAAACGAAGGCCTCGATGAGTTCTATGGGTTTGACAGCTTTCAACCATCAACGGAAAGAATAATGCCCAAAAAGGACAACCCGAATCTCAATCGGGTCTTGTAAGTTTTTTACACTTCGATTTTTCGACACGTGCATTTTTACGGTAAAACTGGATTACGGTGGATGGTCTTCGATTTACCATCGCTGGAGAGTGGTGCACCATGGTACTGTTCCGTTTCAAATCCATGCACGCATTTCTAAAAGTCGTACGGCACTGTTTCGCCATTTCGGACGGATGTTGCACCTTGCACCGTGGATGTTGCACCCGGTAAATATCGATTATACGGATGACCATAACTTCTGGCTCGTTTAGATTTACGGGAGCCACAACCTGTCAAAATGAAGGCCTCGATGAGTTCTACGGCTTTGACAGCTTTCAGCCGTCAACGGATAGATTAATGCCCAAAAAGGACAACCCGAATCTCAATCGGGTCTCGTAAGTTTTTTACCCTTCGTTTTTTCGACATGTGGATTTTTACGGTAAAACAGGATTACCGTGGCTGGCCTTCGATTTAGCATCGCTGGAGAATGGTGCACCATGGTGCTGTTCCGTTTCAAATCCATGCATGCATTTCTAAAAGTCGTACGGCACTGTTTTGCCATTTCGGACGGTTGTTGCACCTTGCACCGTGGATGTTGCAACCTGTAGATATCGATTATACGAACGACCGTAACTTCTGGCTCGTTTAGAGTTACGGGAGCCACAACCTGTCAAAACGAAGGCCTCGATGAGTTCTATGGCTTTGACAGCTTTCAACCGTCAACGGATAAATTAATGCCCAAAAAGGACAACCCGAATCTCAATCGGGTCTCGTAAGTTTTTTACCCTTCGTTTTTTCGACACGTGGATTTTTATGGTAAAACTAGATTACCGAGGCTGGCCTTCGATATACCATCGCTGGAGAGTGGTGCACCATGGTATTGTTCCATTTCAAATCCATGCACGCATTTCTAAAAGTCGTACATCTGTGTTTCGCCACTTCGGACGGATGTTGCACCTTGCACCGTGGATGTTGCACCCTGTAGATATCGATTGTTCGGACGGCCATAACTTCTGGCTCGTTTAGAGCTACGGGAGCCATAACCAGTCAAAACGAAGGCCTCGATGAGTTCCATGGCTTTGACAGCTTTCAGTCGTCAACGAATAGATTAATGCCCAAAAAGGACAACCCGAATCTCAATCGGGTCTCGTAAGTTTTTTACCCTTCGTTTTTTCGACACGTGTATTTTTACGGTAAAACGGGATTACCGTGGCCCGTCTTCGACTTCCCATCACTGGAGAGTGGTGCACCATGGTACTGTTCTGTTTCAAATCCGTGCATGCATTTCTAAAAGTCGTACGGTACTGTTTCGCCATTTCGTACGGATGTTGCACCTTGCGCCGTGGATGTTGCACCCTGTAGATATCGATTATTCAAACGGCCATAACTTCTGGCTCGTTTAGAGTTACGGTAGCCATAACCTGTCAAAATGTAGGACTCGATGAGTTCTACGAATTTGACAGCTTTCAGCCATCAAAGGTTAGATTAATGCCCAAAAAGGACAACCCGAATCTCAATCGGGTCTCGTTAGTTTTTTACCCTTCGTTTTTTCGACACGTGGATTTTTACGGTAAAACAGGATTACCGTGGCACGTCTTCGACTTCCCATTGCTGGAGAGTGGTGCACCATGGTACTGTTCCGTTTCAAATCCATGCACGCATTTCTAAAAGTCGTACGGCACTGTTTCGCCATTTCGGATGGATGTTGCACATTGCACCGTGGATGTTGCACCCTGTAGATATCGATTATTCGGACGGCCATAACTTCTGGCTCGTTTAGAGTTACGGGAGCCATAACCTGTCAAAACGAAGGCCTCGATGAGTTCTATGGCTTTGACAGCTTTCAACCGTCAATGGATAGAATAATGCCGAAAAAGGACAACCTGAATCACAATCGGGTCTCGTATGTTTTTTACCCTTCGTTTTTTCGACACGTGCATTTTTACGGTAAAACAGGATTACGGTGGCTGGTCTTCGATTTACCATCATGGGAGAGTGGTGCACCATGGTACTGTTCCGTTTCAAATCCATGCACGTATTTCTAAAAGTCGTACGGCACTGTTTTGCCATTTCGGACGGATGTTGCACCTTGCACCGTGGATGTTGCACCCTGTAGACATCGATTATACGGACGACCATAACTTCTGGCTCGTTTAGAGTTACGGGAGCCACAACCAGTCAAAACGAAGGCCTCGATGATTTCTACGGCTTTGACAGCTTTCAGCCGTCAACGGATAGATTAATGCCCAAAAAGGACAACCCGAATCTCAATCGGGTCTCGTAAGCTTTTTACCCTTCATTTTTTCGACACGTGGATTTTTACGGTAAAACAGGATTACCGTGACTAGCCTTCGATTTACCATCGCTGGGGAGTGGTGCACCAAGGTACTGTTCCGTTTCAAATCCATGCACGCATTTCTAAAAGTCGTAAGGCACTGTTTTTCCATTTAGGACAGATGTTGCACCTTGCACCGTGGATGTTGCACCCTGTAGATATCGATTATACGGACGACCATAACTTCTGGCTCGTTTAGAGTTACGGGAGCCACAACCTGTCAAAACGAAGGCCTCGATGAGTTCTATGGCTATGACGGCTTTCAGCCGCCAACGGATAGATTAATGCCCAAAAAGGACAACCCGAATCTCAATCGGGTCTCGTAAGTTTTTTACCCTTCTTTTTTTCGACACGTGGATTTTTACGGTAAAAAAGGATTACCGTGGCTGGCCTTCGATTTACCATCGCTGGAGAGTGGTGCACCATGGTACTGTTCCATTACAAATCCATGCTCGCATTTCTAAAAGTCGTACGGCACTGTTTCGCCATTTCGGACGGATGTTGCACCTTGCACCGTGGATGTTGCACCCGGTAGATATCGATTATTCGGACGGCCATAACTTCTGGATCGTTTAGAGTTACGGGATCCACAACCTGTCAAAACGAAGGCCTCGATGAGTTCTACGGCTTTGACATCTTTCAGCCATCAACGGATAGATAAATGCCCAAAAAGGACAACCCGAATCTCAATCGGGTCTCGTAAGTTTTTTACCCTTCGTTTTTTCGACACGTGGATTTTTACGGTAAAATAGGATTACCGTGCCTGGCCTTCGATTAACCATCGCTGGAGAGTGGTGCACCATGGTACTGTTTCGTTTCAAATCCATGCACACATTTCTAAAAGTCGTACGGCACCGTTTCGCCATTTCGGATGGATGTTGCACCTTGCACCGTGGATGTTGCACCCTGTAGATATCGATTATTCGGACGGCCATAACTTCTGGCTCGTTTAGAGTTACGGGAGTCATAACCTATCAAAACGAAGGCCTCGATGATTTCTACGGCTTTGACAGCTTTCAACCGTCAACGGATAGATTAATGCCCAAAAAGGACAACCCGAATCTCAGTCGGGTCTCGTAAGTTTTTTACCCTTCGTTTTTTCGACACGTGGATTTTTACGGTAAAACAGGATTACGGTGGCTGGCCTTCGATTTACCGTCGCTGGACAGGGGTGCACCATGGTACTGTTCCGTTTCAAATCCAAGCACGCATTTCTAAAAGTCGTACAGCACTGTTTCGCCATTTCGGACGGATGTTGCACCTTGCGCCGTGGATGTTGCACCCTGTAGATATCGATTATTCGGACGGCCATAACTTCTGGCTCGTTTAGAGATACAGGAGCCATAACCTGTCAAAACGAAGGCCTCAATGAGTTCTACGGCTATGACAGCTTTCAGCCATCAACGGATAGATTACTGCCCAAAAAGGACAACCCGAATCTCAATCGGGTCTCGTAAGTTTTTTACCCTTCGTTTTTTCGACACGTGGATTTTTACGGTAAAACAGGATAACCGCGGTTGTTCTTCGATTTAACATCGCTGGAGAGTGGTGCACCATGGTACTGTTCTGTTTCAAATCCATGCACGCATTTCTAAAAGTCGTACGACACTGTTTCGCCATTTTCGGATGGATGTTGCACCTTGCACCATGGATGTTGCACCCTGTAGATATCGATTATTCGGACGGCCATAACTTCTGGCTCGTTTAGAGTTACGGGAGCCATAACCTGTCAAAACGAAGGCCTCGATGAGTTCTACGGCTTTGACAGCTTTCAGCCATCAACGGATAGATTAATGCCCAAAAAGGACAACCCGAATCTCAATCGGGTCTCGTAAGTTTTTTACCCTTCGTTTTTTCGACACGTGGATTTTTACGGTAAAACAGGATTACGATGGCTGGCCTTCGATTTACAGTCGCTGGACAGTGGTGCACCATGGTACTGTTCCGTTTCAAATCCACGCACGCATTTCTAAAAGTCGTATGGCACTGTTTCGCCATTTCGGACGGATGTTGCACCTTGCACCGTGGATGTTGCACCCTGTAGATATAGATTATTCGGACGGCCATAACTTCTGGCTCGTTTAGAGTTACGGGAGCCATAACCTGTAAAAACGAAGGCCTCGATGAGTTCTACGGCTTTGATAGCTTTTAGCCATCAACGGATAGATTAATGCCCAAAAAGGACAACCCGAATCTCAATCGGGTCTCGTAAGTTTTTTACCCTTCGTTTCTTCGACACGTGGATTTTTACGGTAAAACGGGATTACCGTGGCCCGTCTTCGACTTCCCATCGCTGGAGAGCGGTGCACCATGGTACTATTCCGTTTCAAATCCATGCACGCATTTCCAAAAGTCGTACGACACTGTTTCACCATTTCGGACGGATGTTGCACCTTGCACCGTGGCTGTTGCACCCTGTAGATATCGATTATTCGGACGGCCATAACTTTTGGCTCGTTTAGAGTTACGGGAGCCATAACCTGTCAAAACGAAGGCCTCGATGAGTTCTACGGCTTTGACAGCTTTCAGCCGTCAACGGATAGATTAATGCCCAAAAAGGACAACCCGAATCTCAATCGGGTCTCGTAAGTTTTTTACCCTTCGTTTTTTCGACACGTGGATTTTTACGGTAAAACAGGATTACGATGGCTGGCCTTCGATTTACAGTCGCTGGACAGTGGTGCACCATGGTACTGTTCCGTTTCAAATCCATGCACCCATTTCTAAAAGTCGTACGGCACTGTTTCGCCATTTCGGACGGATGTTGCACCTTGCATCGTGGATGTTGCACCATGTAGATATCGATTATACGGACGACCATAACTTCTGGCCCGTTTAGATTTACGAGAGCCACAACCTTTCAAAACGAAGGCCTCAATGAGTTCTACGGCTTTGATAGCTTTCAGCCGTCAACGGATAGATTAATGCCCAAAAAGGACAACCCGAATTTCAATCGGTTCTCGTAAGTTTTTACCCTTCGTTTTTTCGACACGTGGATTTTTACGGTAAAACAGGATTACCATGGCTGGCCTTCGATTTACCAACGCTGGAGAGTGGTGCACCATGGTACTGTTCTGTGACGACCGCCCATGACTCCCGCACCAAATCAAGGAAATAATGCGCTAAAAGGTGTGCCAGGCAGCCATGGACGATAGTCAGGGTAAAACAAAACAGAAGAATCTCTATCGCATAACTCACAGCGCATGGATAAAATACAATAGAGAAATATAATATAGTGAAGCTCCATAGAACAGAACATCATCATATAAGCATCACAGTAGTTTCATACAATCATCTACTCAAATCCATACATGAAAGCCTCACTACAAATCACTCAACCAAATACAGCAGCGGATACCCAGTACATATAGTAAGAAAACTAATATGCAAAGCCTCCTGCTCGTCTTCGTCATCTTTAGCGTAGAACTCCTAGCACAGCACCTGTCACCTGCTACCTAGTCTGCCCATCCCGACATGGATGAACAGCCCAAGGTAATAAGAGGAGACATAAAACCTTGAGTCAGACAAAGTCTTAGTGAGCAGTAAATCAACTATCAAGCATACCAAAAGAGCATAAAGGATAAAAGAAATAGGAACCAAACCATCCCACTCCACCTCTTTCTACAGTGATAGCCCCAGACATACACTAAGGAGAAGCAAGCATAACAACATAGACAATTAAGGTAAAGCGAATACCACTCGAGTCAAGGACGATGTTTTCCAAATACAAACCCCCAAGGCCTAAACCAAGATCAGATAAGCACCCAGAAAACACCGCTCTTGAAGCCGAATGATAATACAACCAAACATCCATGACTCTGGCTATCACTGTTATCCTTGCCTCGATTTCACCGTTAGTTGAATGACCATCTGTCAAGGGCTAATGGTAACCCCGGTTCTAACCATAACTCCGCACACTGCCTTGTGCCTAGGACTTATCTACTTTGCCCAGAGTACTCAACTACCTACCTGTAGTCTTTTGGGTGTCCCGACTACCTACCTGTAGTCGTTATGGGCGCCCCATGTACTCTTGCTTTTGAGCATGCTAGAACCTTCAACAACGACGAGATCCAAGCCTCCTAGCCATCCTTCTTGACGACTATCCTCATACAAGCTCAAGCTACCTCTTGAACAATCCATTATCAACCAACTTGAACTACTCTTCAAGTTATCAACATGCTTGGAATGATCCCTGCTTGGATTAAGCCAAGACTCACATCATACTTCGCTTCATCGCATCAAAGCAAAGTCTCAACTCAACAACATGGTTTGCCTCATCAAATCATGGCAAAGCCCCATCTCAACATCATCCAATCTATACATATGAGCTTCAACATCCGCTACATATGCCTTAAGCAGCTTTCACCATTCAAGAGCCTTCTTCCATAGCTTTTGAATCCTCTTTCATCATCTTGTTCCAAATCAACTACTAGCTAACTTGGAAACAATCAAATCAATCATACATTCAAATAATCAATCATTCAAACAAGATCTATTAAGCAATTTAAGCAATATCAACTATAATGGCAATTTCGTAAATAAACGAGCAAAAGTCCAACATATGTGAAATCATGGTTTTTAGCATAGATCTATCAATTATAAAACATGGGTTTTGTCTCTAATGCTTATTAAACAAACTTGCTGTTGGGCGAATTTTCACCCAGAAGATCTCGAGACCAGGAAGCCACAGTTTCACTCGGGTTCGCAATCTCCACTTCATTCAGCACGACCAATCACCTCCTCATTCGGCCTTCACCTCATTCGGGCTCCCTCCATTCGGCTACTCCACTACCGGTCCAGGTCCACCGGACCAACCTCTCCAATATCCACCCATCACCGGACCACCATAGCCGGACCAGGCACCACCGGTCCAAACTCCAACATCTCCCTACCGAACGAGGCTACCACCGGTCCAACCTCACCACCGAATGAACCTCGCCGAACCAGACAACTGCCAGTCCAGATCGCTTCAGCCCGGGCCCACCAGCAGTTATATACTTCCAAGACCCCTGCCCCCTACCTCATTCTATAAATAGAGGGGCAGGGGTACAACAATGGCAGACAAGTTTGAGAGCTCAAGCAAGGAAGGAACTTTCAAACTACTTTCATACACTCGTATACAACGCATTGTACTTGTAATCTGGAAGAAGAAAGATAATAACATATAAAGTGGACGTAGGCACATTCTGGCCGAACCACTATAAATCTGCGTGTCTTTTACATTTCAGCCCTTACTTTTCTCATATTTACATACTCATCTAAAATCATTGAAAATCACACATACTCAACTAAAATAATACGACTTGGAGGTGTTTGTCCATTTTTTGTGCAAACATTTTTGGTGCTTTCATTGAGAGCTGAACTCAAGCTTCATCTTCTCCCACTCAACCTTTTTCCTAACGACATCACTCGTTGCTTAGAAATCATGCCTTCCAAACAGAGAAGGGATGTTAACAAAGGAAAGAACATCGCAACTAGCAGCCTTCCAGATCCAGCAATCACAGATCAGCCCACTTCAACAGCAGTACCAGATGAAAATCAGGAAAATCCAACTGGTCCCGCAACGGAACAACCAATCACTAGGGCAGATCTGGACAGGGTTGTGGCTGAAGTAACTAACCGCTTCACATCCCAACAAGAAACTTTGGTGGACCAACTCATGACACGCTTAAGGGACGCTGAAGAGTCCAACCGCAACACTGAATCATGGGGTGAATCCCAATCCGGAGGATCCCGGAGGCAACAAAGGTCTTCACTCTTCGAACAAGCTATCAACAGGAAAAACAATGATAGGGGCCGCGCCCGGACTCAGCCCGAATTCCGACTCGAGGAAGCCCTTGGAACCGAACCTAGCGGGGGAGGCACCAGGCGAGGGTCGGAGGTAGCTGAGCCAGTCATGCCACCTAATCATAGAAACCCCGCTGAACGGAGCCGAGCTAGAACTCAGCCCGAAGTTGACCCCATGGATGTGCTCGAAACAGAACCCCACAGGGGAAGATCAAGGCAGGGGGCAACTGTAGCTGGTCCTAGCGTGCATCCAAGCAGCCAAAGACAACCACTGGATAATGCTAGAGGTGATAGACTGTACCATCCCTACAGGTCATCTGGACGAGATAGATCCCGCAGGGAAGAACCGAGCTCATTTTTGTCCGCTCCAAGTTCTGACGAGCGGATGGCACGATTATTCAGAGAATGTGTCCAACGGGAGCAAAGGGACCGGGGAATAGGCGCTAGGGTCACCAGTCCCTTTACCCGAAATATCGAAACTGCCATCACTCCCCGGGAATGGAAAATGCCAACCATGGAACCTTACAAAGGAACTTCCGACCCCATCGTACATCTGCAGAGATACACCCAGCATATGCTCATGAGTGGAGCAACAGAAGGAGTATTATGTAAATGCTTTCCGCTATTCCTATCAGATCTAGCTACCTCCTGGTTCTGCCATCTACCCCAAGGATCCATCAACTCATGGGAGATGTTAAAAGAAAGGTTTATTAGCCAGTTCCGCATCCATGTGGAACAACCCAGGGATGCTTATTCTCTATCCAATGTCAAACAGAAAACCGGAGAGACGCTACAACAATATCTAACACGGTTCAACGCCGCAGCGGCAGCAGTTCAAGATGCCGATGAAAAACTCACTCTAATGGCCCTCTGTAGTGGTGTGCATCCAGACACCAAGTTTGCCAGAAGATTAACTAAGGAAAAACCAGTTACCTTGCCTGATTTCTTCCATGAAGCTGGAAAGTATATGAGACTTGAAGACGCTGCTACGGAGAGGCAGCCAGGGCAACAAGGCAAGATAATTCAGGACAAGGTTCCCACTGCAGCTAAGGACGCTCGAAGAAATGAATCTAGAGACAATGCTGGGGGCAGAAAGGGTGAGAAGCGCCAATATCGACCAGGGCCAAGATTTGACTCCTACACTCCTTTGAATGAAACAATCGAAAACATCTACCTAGCCACTCAGGGCGAACTCGGATACAAGCGCCCCCCGCACAAGAAAGAATCAGATAACGCACTCAAGTCCGGAAAGTTCTGTCGCTTCCACGAATCCCACGGACATGACACCAATGAACGCCACCATCTTCGGGACTTGATCGAAGAACACATTAGAAGAAGAAGACTGGAACGTTATGTGAAAAGTCAGAACAGGACTCCAACTCCTGCCAATGAGAACTCAAAGCAACCCCTCCCAGAAGTAGGCGGAGGGAGTCGCAACAATCACAACACCAGTGGCTCTAGTCAAGAGAAGATAGTAGTCCTTACCATCTCAGGAGGACCACACATTGCCGACAGAAGTTGGGCAGAGATGGAAAGGTACGGCAAGTCGCTTAGAAATACCGAAGGATACGTTAACTCCGTCACAGAAGAACGCCAACCGAAACGAAAAGAGAGCGACGACATCATATTCAGTAGACGCGATTTGGAAGGAAGACAGTACCCACATATGGATCCTATGGTCATCTCTGCCTGGTTCGGCCCTGCTAAAGTTTTTCGGATTCTAATAGACACGGGAAGCTCCGTAAACATCTTGTTCAAACATGCTTTCGACAAAATGAAGTTATCAATGAAGGATGTGTCTCCCTGCGACAAACCACTGCACGGTTTCACTGGAGATGCAAAAATGCCCCTCGGGCAACTTGACCTCTTCGTCGAAATAGGAAGTCATCCCCGCTCCGTGGTGCGAAAACAAACGTTCGTGCTAATAGAGAACCACTCGGCTTACAACGCCTTCTTGGGGAGACCAGCCTTGTCTGACTTCCAAATTGTCCTAGCCCCCTGGTGCCTGAAGATGAAATTCCCGACAGACAACGGAATAGGAGAAGTAGAAGGAGATCAAGACGCTGCCCGAGACTGCTATGTAACTGAGCTTCGCAACAACCGCAGAAAGAATAAAGGAAAAGATGCAGAGACTACTCTCTGCATGAAGAGCTGGGAGGCATAGCAACTAAAGAAAGCCCCTCCTCTTCGATACACAAGCGATCCCTTCAATGAACTAGACCCCCGGGATAAAGAGGAGGAGGCTACCGCCGAGCCTGCAGAGGCTATGGAATTCGTATCTGTAGATAAGCATGATTCAAGTAGACTCTTAAAAATCGGATCTCAGCTGAAAACGGAATTGAAGGATCAACTCATTGACTTTCTCCGCCACAACTTAGATGTATTTGCGTGGACCCATGCCGATATGACAGGAATCTCCCCAGACGTAGCATGCCACATGTTGAACATCGATCCCACCAAGGTACCAGTAAAGCAGAAAAAGAGGAGCATGGGGGCAGAGCGATCAGCAGCCCTTGATGAGGAAGTAAAAAATCTACTTGCTAATGACTTCATACGGGAAGCCATCTACCCAGAATGGATCGCTAACCCAGTGCTAGTAAAAAAGGCCAATGGAAAGTGGCGAACATGTATTGACTTCTCCAATCTGAATGACGCTTGCCCGAAAGACTGCTTCCCACTTCCCCGAATTGACCAACTCGTGGACAGCACAGCTGGGCACGAACTCCTATCTTTTATGGATGCATACTCCGGATATAACCAGATCCCCATGCACGCTCCCGATCAGGACCACACTAGCTTCATCACCGACCGCGGATTATATTGTTACAAAGTCATGCCTTTTGGACTCAAAAATGCTGGAGCTACCTATCAACGCCTCGTCAACAAAATGTTCGCAGAACTGATAGGACGTACTATGGAAGTATATGTGGATGACATGTTGGTGAAGTCCAGGAAAGCCAACGACCATGTAAGCCATCTGGACGATATGTTTCGGGTACTTCGCCGATATGGAATGAAGCTGAATCCTCTAAAGTGCTCCTTCGGAGTATCATCGGGAAAATTCTTAGGATTCATCGTCCACGCCAGAGGAATCGAAGCAAACCCTGAACAAATCCGAGCTTTAAAAGAAATAAGGATACCTTCCACTCGAAAAGAAATGCAGAGCCTAAACGGAAAGGTGGCCGCCCTAAGCAGATTCATTTCCAAGGCAACTGACAAGTGTGTCCCTTTCTTCGAAGCACTCAAGAAAGACAAAGGGAGGTTCGAGTGGACCGACGAATGCTTAAAAGCCTTCCTCAACCTAATCGAACACCTTCAGAGACCACCAGTACTCTCAACTCCAAATGAAGGTGAAGTGTTATACCTATACCTCGCTGTATCATCTCATGCTCTAAGCGCCGCCTTGGTAAGAGAAGAAGACCGCACACAACGTCCGGTTTACTTTGTAAGCAAGAGATTTACGGGGGCAGAAGCCAGATATCCTAAACTTGAGAAGTTAGCATATTGTTTATTGATCGCGTCACGGAAACTGCGACACTACTTCCAGTCTCACTCCATCAGGGTTCTAACCGATCAACCACTAAGACAAGTGCTCCATCGTCCTGACACTTCTGGGCGACTCCTCAAATGGTGCATCGAACTAAGTCAGTATGATATCACCTACCATCCCCGCACCGCTATCAAAGGACAAGCCATGGCTGATTTCATTGCCGAATTCACTACCAACGAAGGCAAGGAACAATCCGAAGTAGCAAAAAACATCAAGTGGAACCTCTTTGTAGACGGAGCATCGAACGAACAAGGCTCGGGGGCAGGTATTGTGATCGTCACCCCCAGGGGAAGAAAGTTGTACTATGCATTAAGATTGGAGTTCACGGCCACTAACAACGATGCTGAATATGAAGCAGTAATAGCGGGATTGGAACTGGCCCTAGAAATTGGGATCAATTCCTTATGTATTCATAGTGATTCTCAGCTTATCGTAAATCAGGTACTAGGAGAATTCCAGACTCGAGGAGAACGGCTCACAGCATACCTAAAGAAAACCAGACTGCTGCTCGATCGATTGGACCATTATCTAATCAAACGCATTCCTCGAGAAGAAAACCAAGAGGCAGATGAACTTGCAAAGCAAGCTAGTATGAAGGACAGCACCATTCCCGGAGCACTAGTAATCTCAAGGCAGCTAGCCCCAAGTTTCGAACAAGTAAATCTGATAACTGCAATCGAAGAAGGAACCTGGATGACTCCTATCCGGAAATATTTGCAAGATGGCATACTACCCGACAGGCGTGACGAAGCCAAGAAGATCTTGAGAAAAGTTCCCCACTACACAATACAAGAAGGCATCCTCTACCGGCGTGGCTTCTCTAGCCCCTTATTAAGATGCGTCGCCGGAAGGGGAGCCAAGGAGATATTAACAAACATCCATCAGGGAGGATGCGGAGATCACACTGGAGGACAGACTTTGGCAAGAAAGATACTCCGATATGGATATTACTGGCCCACACTAAACAAAGATACCCTAGACTTCGTTAAGAAATGCGACAGATGTCAGAAGTTCGCCAAGATCCCTCGACTGCCCACAAACGAAATTACTCAAATGACCAGCCCTTGGCCCTTTGCTGTATGGGGAATTGACTTAATTGGCGAACTGCCAACGGGCCGAGGCGGAGCCAAATATGCTATAGTGGCAGTCGATTATTTCACCAAATGGGTGGAAGCGGAACCTTTAAATAAAATATCTTCAGCAAAAATTATTAACTTCTTGATCAAAAACATTCTGTGCAGGTATGGAGTCCCCCTCAAGATCGTATCAGACAACGGACTCCAATTTGACAGCGAAGAATTTGCCGACTGGTGCCAAGAGCATGGAATTCATAAAAGCTTCTCATCAGTAGCTTACCCTCAGGCAAACGGACAAGTTGAAGCTGTCAACAAAATTCTCAAAACCCTAATCAAGAAGAAACTTGAAAAGTCAAAAGGCGCTTGGGTGGACGAACTTCCTACGGCACTATGGGCATACCGCACATCTTTCAGAACATCAACGGGACATACTCCTTTCTCTATGGCATATGGATCGGAGGCAATGCTCCCAGTTGAGACTATTGTGCCTTCCCACCGTAGGATCCACTACAACCCAGAAGAAAACGAAGAACTCCTCCTCATGTCTTTGGAACTGATTGAGGAAAGGAGAAACGATGCAGCACTCAAAGCAGCAGCTCACAAACAAAAAGTGGCAGCACTATACAATTCCAAAGTCAAGCATCGCAGCTTACAGGAAGGAGATCTTGTCCTCAGGCGAATCTTTCCGCGCCCCGGGGCACTGGACCCCATCTGGGACGGACCATATGTAATTCACAAAGATCTCCACAACGGAGCTTACATTTTGTCAACAGTGGACGGAGAGGTGTTCCAGAGGGCATGGAACATCCGACACCTCCGTCGATACTTTTCTTAACTTGTACTGCCCATATGAAGTGAATTAACAAAGAGAACCAGTGGACGTAGGCATTTTCGTGCCGAACCACTTTAAAAAATCTTGTCTCTTTTTAACTTGTTCCTTTATGTCTTGGCTACTTGTTAAGTTTTATCCCTTTCTGTTGAACAAAATCCTATGGCATCTCCACTCAAGACGCACCGCGGCCTCATCTAGACTAGGCCTAACAGGTACGCCACGATTCTATGCACTCGCCAATGAGACTCTTTTGCTCCAGCATCCCTCTGCTGCGGGTTAACTCATTGCGCGCCTGCCCTCAAAGCCAACTGTAATGAGCCGATTATAAGTCATCATAAAGGCCGACTATAGCCGATGGCAGCTCATTACGGCGTTCGGCTCGTCGGTAACCGTGAACCTACTTTAAGCCCCAACATAAGGTGTGGCCAGCCAGGGGTAGTTCACGGCCAACGGCACCCACGCTAGCCGGCCACGGTAAATCGAATAATACCCACGATTACGGACCATAACGGTTCGGGTAGTTACCGTGCGCGATCTCGGCTCCGATGTGTCTTAAGTGCGGCTGTGGTAAAAAAGAAAACTCCCCGCGGAGGCGTAAGATGGGTGACAAATGTCTCCAAGACCCACAGCTAGGGAAAGTGACTACAAAACCCGTTTGCCACGAACTTAAGCACATCGACGGCCTTCCGTGACTGGAAGTTTTACTTTTACTATATTTCCATTTCATTTAAATATTTTTCTCCTATCCTGTATAACAAACTCTAAAGTACAGGAAACCAAATAGGAAGCATTCACTCATGAGGCTCTAAGCCTGCGTGCTGGGTAGCAGGGCGCTCTGCTATACCCGTGAACAGTTACACAAGACACTCAAAGCTACCGCCTGCGAATAAAACATAAAGGGCGGTACTCTCTTCTCTTGTACATAAATGCGTAACTATAACTTATTCATACACTGACATTGCAAAACGTGAAATTATATTTCAAGCAAAAACTTAACATCAAACACAAGTGGAATCACAGGCATATACATAATTATACTTCTCACACAGCGCATAAAGATAGCAACAACATTTAAACATGACAAAATCAGCTTATATTATAAGATCACACGAAGTTATTCTTTGCAAATAATTTTATTACAGTTGCATATCAAAGACTAACATGAACAGTGATAAAAAAGAAACAAAAAGATGGCAGATGCATCCACACTCCATCACCAACTCCCCCAGCCTACTTAGCCGCAGGATCGGAGCCCCCAGCATGTGGATCTGAAGTCCCACCTGTCCAGATCAGAAGAGGAATTCATTAAACGAACGATCAAGTTATGAAAACACGAAAAGAAAAGAAAGGGAAAAGAATAACTCACCAGCATCCGCCGCTTGATCCTCATCATCCAACTGCACGCCCGCTTCCTCCGCAGCAAGCAGCCGCATCCCCTCCTTCACCGCCGCTTGCTCCTCCTTTGAGAACTGAGCAGTAACCGCACTCAAGTTGAAAGCCTCTCCGCCTTCCTTACCCGCGTTCACCCTGGCCTCCTCTAAAGCCTGGAGATACACCTTGGCCATGACCCGAGGGTAATCGTCCATCCAAGACAAGCCGCCCTCTTTCCAAGTATGGAAGTACATATCCTGAAGCATCTCATCCATCATCCCCTCATTTTCCTCAAACTCCCTCACCCGAGCCTCGGAAGCTTGCAACTTAGCGACGGCGACGTCCCTCTCTGATTGGTATCTCAAGCAGTCAGCCTGGAGTGACCTCCTCATTTCCTCCTCCTTCAACCTAAGGGACCTCCTCATCTCCTCCATCTCCTCCTTCAACTCAGCCTGAGCCATCTCCGCAGCCTCGAGTCTCCCCGACAACTCCTCTACCCGCTCGAGATCCGCATTTCGAACCTCATCCACCGTTGTAATGGCCATGTTAATCCGCTCCCTGCAGGTAACCTCCATCTTCCGTAACTCCGCCCTACTGGCCTTCTCCATGGTCTCTTTCAGACGCTGGGAGGCTTCCTCATGCTGGGAGATCTGGATGGCTTGGTCGGCAAGCTGCTTGGCCTGATCGGCAACCTTTAGCCTTAACCGAATATTAGCACTCCCAATCTCCTCCCCGGCCTTGACCAATCGAGCATGATGCTCCATTAACTTCTTAGTCTCTTCGGCCACCCGGTCAATATTAGCCTTGGCCTCGTCCCCCATAGTAACTACCCGAGTAGTAAGCAGATCAAGATCTAGGGACTTGGCCTCATCCAGCACACGTACCATGGGGTTGCGGGGAAGTAGGTGCTCGCCCGTGGTCTCATCAAATGAAATGTCCCGAAAACTTGGGTCTAAATCAGGATGACCGGCAAAAGGGTCACGAGGCACGGGGCGAGGCACATCGGGACGCCTTATATGAATGACAGTAGATCTCTTGGAAGGAGGAGGAGGGGGGCAGGGCTCCGTGCTCTCCTCCGTAGTATCACGAGGAGGCTGAGTAGGGGGAGACAGAGTAGGAAGCTGCGAAGCAGAAGAAGACTCAAATAAGGAACGGCTCCGCTTCCTTTTCTGAATGCCCTCTTCGATGACCCCAAGAAGAGGGCGGTACTTGACTACGTCCCCAGTGCGATCAGTAGAAGGTTTCGCGGAAGCTCTCCTCGACTTAAATTGTTCGAGGCGGTGTCGAACATCCGACGTTTTACCCGCCTGGCCTGCCCCTGGAATAAAGAACAAGTGTTACGAACATACAATAATCCGCAATTCAAAAAATGTGCTAAGTTAAAAAGAAAGAAAAGTGAGGAGACACATCTGTTATACAAACCCGGCGGAGGAGTGGGATACTGCAATAAGTCCTGGATCTCATTCCAGGACGGAAGTGAACCGTAAAAAATTTCTAAGTCCCTATCGAAAATGGAATCGGCAGAAGACAAAAGTTCACCTTGCATCGCCGGGGTCACCCTAGCTGAGGAACCCTTAGAGGATGGGTCAGTGCTAACCACAGCTTTGCCGGTTTCCTCTGCCCTCTCCGTTTCCTTCTCTGTTTCCGACTCCCCCTCTGACTCCCCGAAGGCCCGACGGAGAGCCTCATCCAGTTCGAGGTCCTGCTCAGAGGTTAGAGCAGCAACACCGCTACCACCCTGACCATCGCCATCTCCTCCACCCTCCGACCCTTCTCCAACTTCACCTCCTTCCTCCTCTTCTACACCTTCCTCCTCCGGGACATCCGGGCAAGTACTTGGAGAAGGGCCATCGGACTCCTTGAGCTTCTTGCCTCCTACGACTGGATGTTGTGCAAAGGGCTTCCTCTTGCCACCCTTCGCTGTCACCCCACCTTTAGGCTGGGCAGCCTTCTCTTCTGCCGTGTCCCTCTGTTTGACTACGGACTGATGTGGGAGGATCAAATTATACGACAAGAGCCTGGCATTCCTAATCAGATAAGCAGCCGATCTGTCTCTCCCGGAAATAGCTTCAATTTCTGCTGCCATCCGAACCAAGCGATCATCTTCCACAACCGCAAAACCACCTGTCGCTAGCAAGAAATAAAAGCGCATAAGAGAGTGAATTACAGCCAAGACAGGAATTATGAGTAGAGTTTTTACTTACATCCGGAGGTAAATCGGCGAATAGAGACGGAGTCATCCCTGACAAAGAACCACTCCTTCTTGAACATGCTATACTTCGAGTATAAATCCAAAACAGGCTTGAAGGAAACGGCTGACTCCAAGCTAATATATGGGGACCCCTTCCTGTACCCCCTCAGATTGTACAGATATCGTATTTCCCGGTTGGAGGGGGCACGCCCGTATCTCTTCTGGAAGATAGCATACAAGCAAACCAGAATAGCATAAGAGTTGGGCTGGAGCTGGAATGGAGCCACCTTCAGATAAGTGACGAAGCTTAATATCCAGGCGTTGACTGGAGGAATAGCCCCGCACATACAATGGTAACGGCTGTAAGCGAAGTACCCCTCAGGGGGATCATATGGCATGACCCCCTCCCCCGGTAACAGCATAAGAGCCCTGTCTATCCCAAAGGAACGGGATATAACGTCAAGTTGCTCCTCCTTTAGGGAGCTAGGAAAGCAGTCGGGAGGGGAGACCAGAAGTTCCTGTGGACCCTGTCCGTCCACCAACGACCTCGGAACAGGTCGATGTTGCCCGGATCCTGGTTGGGCTGGGGGCACAGAAGAAGACTCTCCTCCATCCTTGGATTTCCGTCTGTCTGATCGTGTTTCCGCCTTGCGAGACATTTATCTGCATACACAAAAGTGAAAAACATGATGTTAGAACAAGAATACAAGCAAGCATACATAAGTCCAGAATTCCACCCAAAGACCGAATACAAAGTTCATTCGGCACTAGGGTCTTATGCTCATTCGGCACTAGGGACTTAAGTTCATTCGGCAATGGGGTCATAAGTCCATTCGGCACTAAAAAACACATCCGGTATACATATCATTCGGTAAAACAAAACCCTTCGTGTGCATTCGGCAATCATATTCATTCGGTGATAAAAAACCATTCGGCAAAAGAATATATACCTAATTCGGTATAAGCTTGGTTCGGCAGAAGTTTGGTTCGGCTAAAAATTGATTCGGCTCTCTTTGGTTCGGTAAGGGAAAACTAAGGGGGGTAGCCTCTATATATAGGCAAACTCAGGATTGCCGAACCAGCTGGTTCGGCCTACCGGACCAACATACCGGACCAGCGTACCGGTCCAACCAAAAACCGAATGAGATTCTCTCTCTACCGATCAAGACCAGGAACTAGTGGCGTGCAAAGCGCCTCCCTCAGATAAGTACCGAACCCCAGAACTAACTAATAAAATAAGATTATGATAACGATGAATAAGTCGTAAAATCCTCACCGACGTGGATTAAATCGTTTACACGTGTACGCGACCTCGAATGGTCCATAGGCACGCTCTGAATGGTTGTTAACCCTACCATCGTGGGAATTTACACTTTGACACGCATTCTTAAGCCCATCGGTCATATGGATATTTGATAATTATTATGAAATGGCTAAGCTACTTACACATGTACGGGGTTGCGAACGATCCCTAGGCATGCTCTGAGCTGGCAATAAACCATCTTCACAAACATAAACCGGGCATCGACGATGCCAAGCCCCTTCGGGGCTCACTCTATCGTCCTTAACGGCACAGTTCACTTCAACTCGAATATTTCGATCATGAACGGTCGTTATTCGAAATCACGCTAAAACTGTAAATTTCTTTGCAGGACATTAACGGAATACGAACGTCCGATCACCGGCGTTACAAAGCCAATCTCCCTGCCACAAGAAAAACAAAGCGCGACACATGCAAGCACGTGCCCCACTTTGGGGGGCAAATGTTGGGCGAATTTTCACCCAGAAGATCTCGAGACCAGGAAGCCACAGTTTCACTCGGGTTCGCAATCTCCACTTCATTCAGCACGACCAATCACCTCCTCATTCGGCCTTCACCTCATTCGGGCTCCCTCCATTCGGCTACTCCACTACCGGTCCAGGTCCACCGGACCAACCTCTCCAATATCCACCCATCACCGGACCACCATAGCCGGACCAGGCACCACCGGTCCAAACTCCAACATCTCCCTACCGAACGAGGCTACCACCGGTCCAACCTCACCACCGAATGAACCTCGCCGAACCAGACAACTGCCAGTCCAGATCGCTTCAGCCCGGGCCCACCAGCAGTTATATACTTCCAAGACCCCTGCCCCCTACCTCATTCTATAAATAGAGGGGCAGGGGTACAACAATGGCAGACAAGTTTGAGAGCTCAAGCAAGGAAGGAACTTTCAAACTACTTTCATACACTCGTATACAACGCATTGTACTTGTAATCTGGAAGAAGAAAGATAATAACATATAAAGTGGACGTAGGCACATTCTGGCCGAACCACTATAAATCTGCGTGTCTTTTACATTTCAGCCCTTACTTTTCTCATATTTACATACTCATCTAAAATCATTGAAAATCACACATACTCAACTAAAATAATACGACTTGGAGGTGTTTGTCCATTTTTTGTGCAAACACTTGCATAAGTAAACATCTTCAAAAACCATGGATCTAGACTTAGATCTAAGAAAAATGCATGAAATCTCTAACTTTAACACCCAAACATGCCACCAATCCAATATACTCCTTTGGATCTGCGTGAGAGATAACTACCACTCACCAAATCACCAAAACAACCTAAAATCAATCAACTTCAGATCTGGACAGCAAAGATCAAGGCTTGATCCGGCAATATCTCGTCTCAATCGATGAAATCTAGCTCAAACGGATGAAGATCTTCAACTTTGGCACTTGAATCTTCAATCTAAATCTTCGATCTTGGATGGATGTTAGAACTAGATTGGAATAGAGAAAAGAAGGTGAAGAAATGTTGTAGTCGAGTCTTCAAAATGGCAGCACTTCGTCGCTTCAAAAACCGATGCCAAAAAGTGAGCCAAACCCCTCTATTTATAGGCTGGATCAACCATGAGTCGTCGTCCCTATGAGTCGTCCACGACTCATCATGAGTCGTTGCCGACTTATCAGCCCTTACCGACTCAACATAACACTGCCTACTTACCATGAGTCGTTCACGACTCATTGCCATGACGACCTACCCCAGCCGACTCAACTGCACAGCCTTCCGACTCAAGCCAACGACTCAATACACCAAGGCACAAGGTCATACGACTCAAACCCAAACCGACTCAACACCTACCGACTCACGACTCAAGACCAGTGCCGACTCAACATAAGTCGGTCACGACCTAAAAGCCTCCGACCTAAGACACTGCCGCGTTTTCCCCAAGTCCTAAGTCGTACGACGACTCAACAATACACACTCACGACTCAACTATGATGCCGACTCACGACTCATCAGGCCCTACGACTCAAAACCCTGCCGACTCATTACCCACGACCTAAGCCTAAACCCCTTAAGTCGCTACACCCTTAACCCGTTAACTCCTTAACTCGGCAAACCCTATGAGTCGTAACTCGTTGACTCGGCCACACTTCTTATCTCGGCCCTCTATGAGTCGGTCATCCTATGAGTCGCCTAACTTCTTGAGTCGGTCCATCCTTATCTCGGCCAACACTTTAAACCGCTACCCCTCCTTGAGTCGGTCCCCTATGAGTCGGTCACGACTCATCACTTGTACCCGGGTTAACTTCTAAACGACTCAAGCTAGAAGCAACACAAACAACACTATCGACCTGCAAATTCTACGATTTATCGACTCGTAAAATACGGGTCGTTACATTCTCTCCCCCTTAGGAATTTCGCCCTCGAAATTCCAAGCAAACAACAGCAATCACAATTATTCCGCATGCCTACCATCCATAGCAATCAACAAACCATGCATCCAATTCTAACCTAGCATGCAGAATTCTATGACTTAGAACAAGCTACAAATTCATGAGATGTCACGACACTTTAGGGCCATACCTCGAAGAGTCCGGGATGAGCTGCCTTCATCCTCTCTTCCTCCTCCCATGTACAGTCGTTAACATCATCACTCCATTGTACCTTGAGCAACGTAATCGTCTTCCTCCTAAGCTGTTTCGTATCGGTTTCAACAATACGAAGCGGCTTACGAGGTCTCGAAACAACAGGATCAACCTCCAAGTCTTCACAGCTATCAGCAGAAACCACCGTAGTTGGGTCGTGCACATACTTCCGTAGATAAGATACATGAAAAACATTGTGCACACCCGCCATCTTTTCCGGTAACTCCAATCTATAAGCGAGCTTTCCAATTCGCTCGATAATCGGAAATGGTCCAACAAATCTCGGAGTCAATTTCCCTTTCTTCCCGAATCTAACAACATTCTTCAATGGGGAAATCTTCACAAAAACCATATTACCCACGTCGAATTCCAAATCCTTTCGACGATTATCTGCATAACTTTTCTGACGATCTTGGGCTGCCTTCATTCTTTGCCGAATGTTCTCTATACGATCCGAAGTCTGTCGAATCATCTCTGGCCCAAGTATCAGCTTTTCTCCAGTTTCCAACCAACATGTCGGAGAGTTACACGGTCTTCCATATAATGCCTCATATGGTGCCATACCAATACTCGACTGATAACTGTTATTATAAGCAAATTCCACCAAATGAAGGTGATCTTCCCATGATCCTCCGAAGTCCAAAACACATGCTCTAAGAAGATCTTCCAAAACTCGGTTGACTCTCTCAGTCTGACCATCTGTTTGAGGGTGATAAGCTGTACTCAAACACAATTCGGTTCCCAGGACTTCCTGGAAGCTCTTCCAAAACCTACTAGTGAACAATGGGTCTCGATCGCTCACTACACTCTTCGGAACACCATGGAATCGAACAATCCACTTCACATAAAGCTCAGCCAACTTCGATGCGGTCCTAGTCGATCGAACAGGAATGAATCTTGCACTCTTGGTCAAACGATCTACTATGACCCAAATCCCTTCATTCCCTGCTCTTGTCCTAGGTAGACCATCGATAAAATCCATCGACACTTGCTCCCACTTCCATGTAGGAACTTCTAATGGCTGAAGTAATCCACTGGGCTTCTTCTGCTCAGCCTTCACCAACTGGCAGTTCATACACTTGGAAATAAAATTTCCAACATCTTTCTTCATACCTTCCCAGTAATAAGCTCTCTTCATATCCCGATACATCTTATTTCCACCTGGATGAATTGTCAACTTTGAGTGATGACTTTCCCTCAGAACTTCATCTCTCAATCCATCTACATCGGGAACAACCAGTCGTCCTTGCTTTCGGAGCCAACCCTCTCGATCGACCTCGAATCCCTTATCCTTCTCCGGGTCCAATCCAGATTCCAAATCACAGATAATCTTGACAAGCTTATCATCTCCCTTTTGGCTCTCGCCAACCCTTTCCACAAGAGTAGGCCTTATCGATAAGTTTGCCAACATCTTAGGTTCCAATTCACATCTAGGCCTGAAGTCAAATCCAGCCAAATACTCAAGACTCTTCCATTCCGAAAACATGGCTCCCAAACCTGCATGTCTTCGACTTAACGCATCTGCCACTACGTTACCTTTTCCTGGAGTATAGGCTATACCAAAATCATAAGATGCTAGGAACTCTAGCCATCGTTGCTGTCGAAGATTTAAATCCTTTTGGGAGAACAGATACTTCAACGACTTATGATCTGTAAACAACTCGAATCTAACTCCCAATAGATAATGTCTCCACATCTTCAAAGCAAACACAATTGCCGCTAACTCCAAATCATGAGTCGGATAGTTCCTCTCATGCGGCTTCAGTTGTCGACTTGCATATGCAACAACTTTATCCTTCTGCATTAGCACTGCTCCAAGTCCAGTACCACATGCATCGGTGTAAACCACCATCTCATCATTCCCACTTGGAATAGTCAAAACAGGAGCACTCGTCAGTCGCTCTTTCAGGATTATGAAAGCTTGTTCACACTTATCATTCCATCTGAACACTTGATTCTTCTTCGTCAATCCTGTCAACGGTGCAGCTATCTTGGAAAAGTCTTTGATAAATCGACGATAATATCCTGCTAATCCAAGAAAACTTCTTACATCAGATGCATTCTTAGGTCTAATCCAATCCTGGATCGCTGCCACCTTAGCGGGATCAACCGCTATTCCATTTCCAGAGATAACATGGCCTAAGAACCTCACTTCACTCTTCCAGAAGTGGCACTTCGAAAACTTAGCCTTCAGCTGATGTTTCCGCAAGATTTCCAAAACAATCCTCAAGTGCGTCTTGTGCTCTTCTTCAGTTCTGGAATAAATCAGAATATCATCCACGAACACAAGCACGAACTTATCTAACTGATCTCTGAATACTCTATTCATAAGATCCACAAAATATGCTGGTGCGTTAGTCAATCCAAACGGCATTACCAGCCACTCATAAAACCCGGATGGTGTCCTAAAAGCAGTCTTCGGCACACTATCCTTTGCCACTCTCAACTGGTGAAATCCCGTTGCCAAATCCATCTGAGAAAACACCTTAGCCTCGTGAAGCTGATCAAACAAGTCATCTATTCTCGGCAATGGATACTTGTTCTTCTTAGTCACCTTATTCAGCTCACGATAATCGACACACAACCTCAACGATCCATCCGCTTTGGTTGCGAACACAACTGGTGCACCCCATTCGGACACACTTCTCCGAATGAATCCTTTCCTCAAAAGGTCATCAACTTGCACCTTCAGCTCTTGCTGCTCCCTCGGTGCCATCCGCCTAAGAGGCATCACAACAGGTCTGGCTCCCTCAACTAGATCGATACGAAACTCGATCTCCCTATGCGGCGGCAACCCTTTGACTTCATCAAAGACATCCTCAAATCCATTCACAATAGGCACTGATGACAGTCCATCCCGTGGAACAACCAGCGAATACATGAAGCTCATGAAGACGCCTTCCTCATGCTTACATCGTATCACAACCTTTCGCCCTTCCACATTCCCGACTGTCACCTCCAGCCTCTCACAATCAATCCTAGCCGCATACTTCCTAAGCCAGTCCATACCCAAAATAATTCCGAACCCCGCAAAGTTCAGAACAAAGCAATCACAAACAAACGAGCAATCATGACTCGACACAACTAGACCACGACATAACATACACAAACATGACGAACCCCCTACCGGATTAGTCACAACCAATGGCCTATCAACAATATCCGGTTTCATACCTAACCGGCTTACCAAATCATCACAAACAAAAGAATGCGACGCTCCAGTATCAAACAACACTCTAACTGGAACACCACAAATAGAAAGAGTACCTTGAACAACCACACTCTTCCCCTTCTCTTCAGCAGTAGGAGCTTTCGAAGACGATGGAACAGCCCCCAAAGCATAGGCTTGCACAACCTGCCTATCTTTCCTCGGTTCTGGACAATCCTTCTTGATATGTCCCAGCTTATCACAGTTGTAACACTTTCCCGGCACTTTGGGATTCTTACAATCTTTGTAAAGATGGCCCTTCTGCTGGCAGTTATAGCAAGTCACTTCACTCTTCGGCTTCTTCTGGCCATCCCTACCCCTCTGTTGCTGTTGTTTCCTCTTCTTATTGCCACTCTGCTGTGGTTTAGATCCTTCCCTGGTTACAGAAACGACAGAACTTTCCCTAGGAAACAAACTCTCATGCCTAAGAGCTTTTTCCACAAGCTTCTCAAATGGATCGTCCAGATGATCCACTAACTGCCTCCCAAGATAAGCATCCAGACCAGTCACAAACTTTTCATTCTTCTGGTAGGGAGAATCAATATACGATCTGGCATACTTAGACAAAGCTTCAAACTCAGAAATGTACTCAAGAACAGGCCTTCCCCCTTGCTTGAGCTCCACAAACCTCTTAAACAAGACAGATTTCTGGGAAGTAGAGATGAACTTAGCTTCAAATCTAACTTGGAATTGCTCCCAAGTAATCTCTTCTTCTGGAGTATCGATGGTGATAGAATTCCACCAATCAGCAGCTCTTCCCTGAAGCTGTCTCGATGCAAGCTTCCTCTTAGTTGCATCCTCAATCCCTAAGTCACCAAAGATTCTTTTGCAAGCATCAATCCATCTCTGCACCTCAATAGTCGACTCCGTCCCCAAGAAAACTTTCCCTCCAAGAGCAGTATAATCCTTGCAAAGCTTGGCAAAATCCACCGGTCTCGGAGCTTGGACTTGAACTCCCACATCCACAGATGATCCTGAAGCTGGTATTCTCCTCATGATTGAAGTCATCATGGCCTCAAACATAGGAGCATAATCAACAGCTTCCCTAGCATCACGGCTACCCCTCGCAGCTTGTCTCTCACTTCGACTCATCCTTAATATCTGTAAATAAGAATGATTAGAACACCTTAAGAAACAACTGCATAAGGAGTTCAAACCCTTCTAAACTACTATATTATATATAGTAATCATCCATCAAATTACAATTACGTCTCTCTTACGTAGTTACATCAGCGAGCGTTGGCTAAAATCGATTAACCAAAGCTCTGATACCAAATGTGACGACCGCCCATGACTCCCGCACCAAATCAAGGAAATAATGCGCTAAAAGGTGTGCCAGGCAGCCATGGACGATAGTCAGGGTAAAACAAAACAGAAGAATCTCTATCGCATAACTCACAGCGCATGGATAAAATACAATAGAGAAATATAATATAGTGAAGCTCCATAGAACAGAACATCATCATATAAGCATCACAGTAGTTTCATACAATCATCTACTCAAATCCATACATGAAAGCCTCACTACAAATCACTCAACCAAATACAGCAGCGGATACCCAGTACATATAGTAAGAAAACTAATATGCAAAGCCTCCTGCTCGTCTTCGTCATCTTTAGCGTAGAACTCCTAGCACAGCACCTGTCACCTGCTACCTAGTCTGCCCATCCCGACATGGATGAACAGCCCAAGGTAATAAGAGGAGACATAAAACCTTGAGTCAGACAAAGTCTTAGTGAGCAGTAAATCAACTATCAAGCATACCAAAAGAGCATAAAGGATAAAAGAAATAGGAACCAAACCATCCCACTCCACCTCTTTCTACAGTGATAGCCCCAGACATACACTAAGGAGAAGCAAGCATAACAACATAGACAATTAAGGTAAAGCGAATACCACTCGAGTCAAGGACGATGTTTTCCAAATACAAACCCCCAAGGCCTAAACCAAGATCAGATAAGCACCCAGAAAACACCGCTCTTGAAGCCGAATGATAATACAACCAAACATCCATGACTCTGGCTATCACTGTTATCCTTGCCTCGATTTCACCGTTAGTTGAATGACCATCTGTCAAGGGCTAATGGTAACCCCGGTTCTAACCATAACTCCGCACACTGCCTTGTGCCTAGGACTTATCTACTTTGCCCAGAGTACTCAACTACCTACCTGTAGTCTTTTGGGTGTCCCGACTACCTACCTGTAGTCGTTATGGGCGCCCCATGTACTCTTGCTTTTGAGCATGCTAGAACCTTCAACAACGACGAGATCCAAGCCTCCTAGCCATCCTTCTTGACGACTATCCTCATACAAGCTCAAGCTACCTCTTGAACAATCCATTATCAACCAACTTGAACTACTCTTCAAGTTATCAACATGCTTGGAATGATCCCTGCTTGGATTAAGCCAAGACTCACATCATACTTCGCTTCATCGCATCAAAGCAAAGTCTCAACTCAACAACATGGTTTGCCTCATCAAATCATGGCAAAGCCCCATCTCAACATCATCCAATCTATACATATGAGCTTCAACATCCGCTACATATGCCTTAAGCAGCTTTCACCATTCAAGAGCCTTCTTCCATAGCTTTTGAATCCTCTTTCATCATCTTGTTCCAAATCAACTACTAGCTAACTTGGAAACAATCAAATCAATCATACATTCAAATAATCAATCATTCAAACAAGATCTATTAAGCAATTTAAGCAATATCAACTATAATGGCAATTTCGTAAATAAACGAGCAAAAGTCCAACATATGTGAAATCATGGTTTTTAGCATAGATCTATCAATTATAAAACATGGGTTTTGTCTCTAATGCTTATTAAACAAACTTGCATAAGTAAACATCTTCAAAAACCATGGATCTAGACTTAGATCTAAGAAAAATGCATGAAATCTCTAACTTTAACACCCAAACATGCCACCAATCCAATATACTCCTTTGGATCCGCGTGAGAGATAACTACCACTCACCAAATCACCAAAACAACCTAAAATCAATCAACTTCAGATCTGGACAGCAAAGATCAAGGCTTGATCCGGCAATATCTCGTCTCAATCGATGAAATCTAGCTCAAACGGATGAAGATCTTCAACTTTGGCACTTGAATCTTCAATCTAAATCTTCGATCTTGGATGGATGTTAGAACTAGATTGGAATAGAGAAAAGAAGGTGAAGAAATGTTGTAGTCGAGTCTTCAAAATGGCAGCACTTCGTCGCTTCAAAAACCGGTGCCAAAAAGTGAGCCAAACCCCTCTATTTATAGGCTGGATCAACCATGAGTCGTCGTCCCTATGAGTCGTCCACGACTCATCATGAGTCGTTGCCGACTTATCAGCCCTTACCGACTCAACATAACACTGCCTACTTACCATGAGTCGTTCACGACTCATTGCCATGACGACCTACCCCAGCCGACTCAACTGCACAGCCTTCCGACTCAAGCCAACGACTCAATACACCAAGGCACAAGGTCATACGACTCAAACCCAAACCGACTCAACACCTACCGACTCACGACTCAAGACCAGTGCCGACTCAACATAAGTCGGTCACGACCTAAAAGCCTCCGACCTAAGACACTGCCGCGTTTTCCCCAAGTCCTAAGTCGTACGACGACTCAACAATACACACTCACGACTCAACTATGATGCCGACTCACGACTCATCAGGCCCTACGACTCAAAACCCTGCCGACTCATTACCCACGACCTAAGCCTAAACCCCTTAAGTCGCTACACCCTTAACCCGTTAACTCCTTAACTCGGCAAACCCTATGAGTCGTAACTCGTTGACTCGGCCACACTTCTTATCTCGGCCCTCTATGAGTCGGTCATCCTATGAGTCGCCTAACTTCTTGAGTCGGTCCATCCTTATCTCGGCCAACACTTTAAACCGCTACCCCTCCTTGAGTCGGTCCCCTATGAGTCGGTCACGACTCATCACTTGTACCCGGGTTAACTTCTAAACGACTCAAGCTAGAAGCAACACAAACAACACTATCGACCTGCAAATTCTACGATTTATCGACTCGTAAAATACGGGTCGTTACATGTTCCGTTTCAAATCCATGCACACATTTCTAAAAGTCTTACGGCACTGTTTTGCCATTTCGGACGGATGTTGCACCTTGCACCGTGGATGTTGCACCCTGTAGATATCGATTGTACGGACGACCATAACTTCTGGCTCGTTTAGAGTTACGGGAGCCACAACCAGTCAAAACGAAGGCCTCGATGTGTTCTACGGCTTTGACAGCTATCAGCCGTCAACGGATAGATTAATGCCCAAAAAGGACAACCCCAATCTCAATCGGGTCTCGTAAGTTTTTTACTCTTCGTTTTTTCGACACGTGGATTTTTACGGTAAAACCGAATTACCGAGGCTAGCTTTCGATTTACCATCGCTGGAGAGTGGTGCACCATGGTACTGTTCCATTTCAAATCCATGCACGCATTTCTAAAAGTCGTACGACACTGTTTCGCCATTTCGGACGGATGTTGCACCTTGCCCCGTGGATGTTGCACCCTGTAGATATCGATTATTCGGACGGCCATAACTTCTGGCTCGTTTAGAGTTACGGGAGCCAGAACCTGTCAAAACGAAGGCCTCGATGAGTTCTACGGCTTTGATAGCTTTCAGTCGTCAACGAATAGATTAATGCCCAAAAATGACAACCCGAATCTCATTCGGGTCTCGTAAGTTTTTTACCCTTCGTTTTTTCAACACGTGTATTTTTACGTTAAAACGGGATTACCGTGGCTCGTCTTCGAGTTCCCATCACTGGAGAGTGGTGCACCATGGTACTGTTCCATTTCAAATCCATGCACGCATTTCTAAAAGTCGTACGGCACTGTTTCTCCATTTCGGACGGATGTTGCACCTTGCACCGTGGATGTTGCACCCTGTAGATATCGATTATTTAAACGGCAATAACTTCTGGCTCGTTTAGAGTTACGGGAGCCATAACCTGCCAAAATATAGGCCTCGATGAGTGCTACGGGTTTGACAGCTTTCAGCCTTCAACGGATAGATTAATGCCCAGAAAGGACAACCCGAATCTCAATCGGGTCTCGTAAGTTTTTTACCCTTCGTTTTTTCGACACGTGGATTTTTACGGTAAAACGTGTATACCGTGGCCCGTCTTTGACTTCCCATCGCTGGAGAGTGGTGCACCATGGTACCGTTCCGTTATAAATCCATGCACGAATTTCTAAAAGTCGTACGGCACAGTTTCGCCATTTCGGACGGATGTTGCACCTTGCACCGCGGATGTTGCACCCTGTAGATATCGATTATTCGGACGGCCATAACTTCTGGCTCGTTTAGAGTTACGAGAGCCATAACCAGTCAAAATGAAGGCCTCGATGAGTTCTATGGCTTTGACAGCTTTCAGCCGTCAACGGAAAGATTAATGCCCAAAAAAGACAACCCGAATCTCAATCGGGTCTCGTAAGTTTTTTACCCTTCGTTTTTTCGACACGTGGATTTTTACGGTAAAACAGGATTACCGTGGCCCGTCTTCGACTTCCCATCGCTGGAGAGTGGTGCACTATGGTACTGTTCCGTTTCAAATCCATGCACGCATTTCTAAAAGTCTTACGGCACTATTTCTCCATTTCGGACTGATGTTGCACCTTGCACCGTGGATGTTGCACCCTGTAGATATCGATTATTCGGACGGCCATAACTTCTGACGCGTTTGGAGTTACGGGAGCCATAACCTGTCAAAACGAAGGCCTCGATGAGTTCTACGGCTTTTACAGTTTTCAGCCGTCAATGGATAGATTAATGCACAAAATGGACAACCCGAATCTCAATCGGGTCTCGTAAGTTTTTTACCCTTCGTTTTTTCGACACGTGTATTTTTAAGGTAAAACAGGATTATCGTGGCCAGTCTTCGACTTCACATCGCTGAAGAGTGGTGCACCATGGTACTGTTCCGTTTCAAATCCGTGCACGTATTTTTAAAAGTCGTACGGCACTGTTTCGCCATTTCGGACGGATGTTGCACCTTGCACCGCGGATGTTGCACCCTGTAGATATCGATTATTCGGACGGTCATAACTTCTGGCGCGTTTAGAGTTACGGGAGCCATAACCTATCATAACGAAGGCCACGGTGAGTTCTACGGCTTTAACCGCTTTCAGGCGTCAACGGATAGATTAATGCCCAAAAAGGACAACCCGAATCTCAATCGGGTCTCGTAAGTTTTTTACCCTTCGTTTTTTCGACACGTGGATTTATACGGTAAAACAGGAATACGGTGGCCCGTCTTCGACTTCCCATCGCTGGAGAGCGGTGCACCATGGTACTGTTCCGTTTCAAATCCATGCACGCATTTCTAAAAGTCGTACGACCATGTTTCACCATTTCGGACGGATGTTGCACCTTGCACCGTGGATGTTGCACCCTGTAGATATCGATTATTCAAACGGCCATAACTTCTGGCTCGTTTAGAGTTACGGGAGCCATAACCTGTCAAAACGAAGGCCTCGATGAGTTCTACGGGTTTGACAGCTTTCAGCCGTCGACGGATAGATTAATTCCCAAAAAGGACAACCCGAATCTCAATCGGGTCTCTTAAGTTTTTTACCCTTCGTTTTTTCGACACGTGGGTTTTTACGGTAAAACAGGATTACCGTGGCCCGTCTTCGACTTCCCATCGCTGGAGAGTGGTGCACTTATACTGTTCCATTTCAAATCCATCCACGCATTTCTAAAAGTCGTACGGCACTGTTTCGCCATTTCGGACGGATGTTGCACCTTGCACTGTGGATGTTGCACCCTGTAGATATCGATTATTCGAACGGCCATAACGCCTGGCTCATTTAGAGTTACGGGAGCCATAACCTTTCAAAACGAAGGCCTCGATGAGTTCTATGGGTTCGACAGCTTTCAACCATCAACGGATAGAATAATTCCCAAAAAGGACAACCCGAATCTCAATCGGGTCTCGTAAGTTTTTTACCCTTCGATTTTTCGACACATGCATTTTCACGGTAAAATAGGATTACGGTGGCTGGTCTTCGATTTACCATCGCTGGAGAGTGGTGCACCATGGTACTATTCCGTTTCAAATCCATGCACGCATTTCTAAAAGTCGTACGGCACTGTTTCGCCATTTCGGACGGATGTTGCACCTTGCACTGTGGATGTTGCACCCTGTAGATATCGATTATACGGATGACCATAACTTCTAGCTCGTTTAGATTTACGGGAGCCACAACCAGTCAAAATGAAGGCCTCGATGAGTTCTACGGCTTTGACAGCTTTCGGCCGTCAACGGATAGATTAATGCCCAAAAAGGACAACCCGAATCTCAATCGGGTCTCGTAAGTTTTTTACCCTTCGTTTTTTCGACATGTGGATTTTTACGGTAAAACAGGATTACCGTGGCTGGCCTTCGATTTAGCATCGCTGGAGAATGGTGCACCATGGTACTGTTCCGTTTCAAATCCATGCATGCATTTCTAAAAGTCGTACGACACTGTTTTGCCATTTCGGAATGATGTTGCACCTTGCACCGTGGATGTTGCACCCTGTAGATATCGATTATACGGACGACCGTAACTTCTGGCTCGTTTAGAGTTACGGGAGCCACAACCTGTCAAAACGAAGGCCACGATGAGTTCTACGGCTTTGACAGCTTTCAGCCGTCAACGGATAAATTAATGCCCAAAAAGGACAATCCGAATCTCAATCGGGTCTCGTAAGTTTTTTACCCTTCGTTTTTTCGACACGTGGATTTTTATGGTAAAACAAGATTACCGAGGCTGGCCTTCGATATACCATCGCTGGAGAGTGGTGCACCATGGTACTGTTCCATTTCAAATCCATGCATGCATTTCTAAAAGTCGTACGACAGTGTTTCGCCACTTCGGACGGATGTTGCACCTTGCACCGTGGATGTTGCACCCTGTAGATATCGATTGTTCGGACGGCCATAACTTCTGGCTCGTTTAGAGCTACGGGAGCCATAACCTGTCAAAACGAAGGCCTCGATGAGTTCCAGGGCTTTGACAGCTTTCAGTCGTCAACGAATAGATTAATGCCCAAAAAGGACAACCCGAATCTCAATCGGGTCTCGTAAGTTTTTTACCCTTCGTTTTTTCGACACGTGTATTTTTACGGTAAAACGGGATTACCGTGGCCCGTCTTCGACTTCCCATCACTGGAGAGTGGTGCACCATGGTACTGTTCTGTTTCAAATCCGTGCATGCATTTCTAAAAGTCGTACGGCACTGTTTCGCCATTTCGGACGGATGTTGCACCTTGCACCGTGGATGTTGCACCCTGTAGATATCGATTATTCAAACGGCCATAACTTCTGGCTCGTTTAGAGTTACGGGAGCCATAACCTGTCAAAATGTAGGACTCGATGAGTTCTACGGATTTGACAGCTTTCAGCCATCAAAGGATAGACTAATGCCCAAAAAGGACAACCCGAATCTCAATCGGGTCTCGTTAGTTTTTTACCCTTCGTTTTTTCGACACTTGGATTTTTACGGTAAAACAGGATTACCGTGGCACGTCTTCGACTTCCCATCGCTGGAGAGTGGTGCACCATGGTACTGTTCCGTTTCCAATCCATGCACGCATTTCTATAAGTCGTACGGCACTTTTTCGCCATTTCGGATGGATGTTGCACCTTGCACCGTGGATGTTGCACCCTGTAGATATCGATTATTCGGACGGCCATAACTTCTGGCTCGTTTAGAGTTACGGGAGCCATAACCTGTCAAAACGAAGGCCTCGATGAGTTCTATGGCTTTGACAGCTTTCAACCGTCAACGGATAGAATAATGCCCAAAAAGGACAACCTGAATCACAATCGGGTCTCGTATGTTTTTTACCCTTCGTTTTTTCGACACGTGCATTTTTACGATAAAACAGGATTACGGTCGCTGGTCTTCGATTTACCATCACTGGAGAGTGGTGCACCATGGTACTGTTCCGTTTCAAATCCATGCACGCATTTCTAAAAGTCGTACGGCACTGTTTTGCCATTTCGGACGGATGTTGCACCTTGCACCGTGGATGTTGCACCCTGTCGACATCGATTATACGGACGACCATAACTTCTGGCTCGTTTAGAGTTACGGGAGCCACAACCTGTCAAACCGAAGGCCTCGATGAGTTCTACGGCTTTGACAGCTTTCAGCCGTCAACGGATAGATTAATGCCCAAAAAGGACAACCCGAATCTCAATCGGGTCTCGTAAGCTTTTTACCCTTCATTTCTTCGACACGTGGATTTTGACGGTAAAACAGGATTACCGTGACTGGCCTTCGACTTCCCATCGCTGGGGAGCGGTGCACCATGGTACTGTTCCGTTTCAAATCCATGCACGCATTTCTAAAAGTCGTACGGCACTGTTTTTCCATTTAGGACAGATGTTGCGCCTTGCACCGTGGATGTTGCACCCTGTAGATGTCGACTATACGGACGACCATAACTTCTGGCTCGTTTAGAGTTACGGGAGCCACAACCTGTCAAAACGAAGGCCTCGATGAGTTCTATGGCTATGACGGCTTTTAGCCGTCAACGGATAGATTAATGCCCAAAAAGGACAACCCGAATCTCAATCGGGTCTCGTAAGTTTTTTACCCTTCTTTTTTTCGACACGTGGATTTTTACGGTAAAACAGGATTACCGAGGCTGGCCTTCGATTTACTATCGCTGGAGAGTGGTGCACCATGGTACTGTTCCATTACAAATCCATGCTCGCATTTCTAAAAGTCGTACGACACTGCTCGCCATTTCGGACGGATGTTGCACCTTGCACCGTGGATGTTGCACCTGGTAGATATCGATTATTCGGACGGCCATAACATCTGGATCGTTTAGAGTTACGGGATCCACAACCTGTCAAAACGAAGGCCTCGATGAGTTCTACGGCTTTGACATCTTTCAGCCATCAACGGATAGATAAATGCCCAAAAAGGACAACCCGAATCTCAATCGGGTCTCGTAAGTTTTTTACCCTTCGTTTTTTCGACACGTGGATTTTTACGGTAAAACAGGATTACCGTGGCACGTCTTCGACTTCCCATCGCTGGAGAGCGGTGCGCCATGGTACTATTCCATTTCAAATCCATGCACGCATTTCTAAAAGTCGTACGACACTGTTTCACCATTTCGGACGGATGTTGCACCTCGCACCGTGGATGTTGCACCCTGTAGATATCGATTATTCGGACGGCCATAACTTCTGGCTCGTTTAGAGTTACGGGAGCCATAACCTGTCAAAACGAAGGCCTCGATGAGTTCTACGGCTTTGACAGCTTTCAGCCGTCAACGGATAGATTAATGCACAAAAAGGACAACCCGAATCTCAATCGGGTCTCGTAAGTTTTTTACCCTTCGTTTTTTCCACACGTGGATTTTTACGGTAAAACAGGATTACGGTGGCTGGCCTTCGATTTACCATCGCTAGACAGGGGTGCACCATGGTACTGTTCCGTTTCAAATCCAAGCACGCATTTCTAAAAGTCGTACGGCACTGTTTCGCCATTTCGGACGGATGTTGCACCTTGCGCCGTGGATGTTGCATCCTGTAGATATCGATTATTCGGACGGACATAACTTCTGGCTCGTTTAGAGTTACGGGAGCCATAACCTGTCAAAACGAAGGCCTCAATGAGTTCTACGGTTGTGACAGCTTTCAGCCTTCAACGGATAGATTACTGCCCAAAAAGGACAACCCGAATCTCAATCGGGTCTCGTAAGTTTTTTACCCTTCGTTTTTTCGACACGTGGATGTTTACGGTAAAACAGGATAACCGTGGTTGGTCTTCGATTTAACATCGCTGGAGAGTGGTGCACTATGGTACTGTTCTGTTTCAAATCCATGCACGCATTTCTAAAAGTCGTACGACACTGTTTCGCCATTTTCGGATGGATGTTGCACCCTGTAGATATCGATTATTCGGACGGCCATAACTTCTGGCTCGTTTAGAGTTACGGGAGCCATAACCTGTCAAAACGAAGGCCTCGATGAGTTCTACGGCTTTGACAGCTTTCAGCCGTCAACGGATAGATTAATGCCCAAAAAGGACAACCCGAATCTCAATCGGGTCTCGTAAGCTTTTTACCCTTCATTTCTTCGACACGTGGATTTTGACGGTAAAACAGGATTACCGTGACTGGCCTTCGACTTCCCATCGCTGGGGAGCGGTGCACCATGGTACTGTTCCGTTTCAAATCCATGCACGCATTTCTAAAAGTCGTACGGCACTGTTTTTCCATTTAGGACAGATGTTGCACCTTGCACCGTGGATGTTGCACCCTGTAGATATCGATTATACGGACGACCATAACTTCTGGCTCGTTTAGAGTTACGGGAACCACAACCTGTCAAAACGAAGGCCTCGATGAGTTCTATGGCTATGACGGCTTTCAGCCGTCAACGGATAGATTAATGCCCAAAAAGGACAACCAGAATCTCAATCGGGTCTCGTAAGTTTTTTACCCTTCTTTTTTTCGACACGTGGATTTTTACTGTAAAACAGGATTACCGAGGCTGGCCTTCGATTTACTATCGCTGGAGAGTGGTGCACCATGGTACTGTTCCATTACAAATCCATGCTCGCATTTCTAAAAGTCGTACGGCACTGCTCGCCATTTCGGACGGATGTTGCACCTTGCACCGTGGATGTTGCACCCGGTAGATATCGATTATTCGGACGGCCATAACTTCTGGATCGTTTAGAGTTACGGGATCCACAACCTGTCAAAACGAAGGCCTCGATGAGTTCTACGGCTTTGACATCTTTCAGCCATCAACGGATAGATAAATGCCCAAAAAGGACAACCCGAATCTCAATCGGGTCTCGTAAGTTTTTTACCCTTCGTTTTTTCTACACGTGGATTTTTACAGTAAAACAGGATTACCGTGGCACGTCTTCGACTTCCCATCGCTGGAGAGCGGTGCACCATGGTACTATTCCGTTTCAAATCCATGCACGCATTTCTAAAAGTCGTACGACACTGTTTCACCATTTCGGACGGATGTTGCACCTCGCACCGTGGATGTTGCACCCTGTAGATATCGATTATTCGGACGGCCATAACTTCTGGCTCGTTTAGAGTTACGGGAGCCATAACCTGTCAAAACGAAGGCCTCGATGAGTTCTACGGCTTTGACAGCTTTCAGCCGTCAACGGATAGATTAATGCACAAAAAGGACAACCCGAATCTCAATCGGGTCTCGTAAGTTTTTTACCCTTCGTTTTTTCGACACGTGGATTTTTACGGTAAAACAGGATTACGGTGTCTGGCCTTCGATTTACCGTCGCTAGACAGGGGTGCACCATGGTACTGTTCCGTTTCAAATCCAAGCACGCATTTCTAAAAGTCGTACGACACTGTTTCGCCATTTCGGACGGATGTTGCACCTTGCGCCGTGGATGTTGCATCCTGTAGATATCGATTATTCGGACGGACATAACTTCTGGCTCGTTTAGAGTTACGG
Source organism: Allium cepa (assembly GCA_030765085.1). Lineage (NCBI taxonomy): Eukaryota > Viridiplantae > Streptophyta > Magnoliopsida > Asparagales > Amaryllidaceae > Allium > Allium cepa. The sequence continues at coordinate 912,026,178 of CM060938.1, forward strand.
GAGCCATAACCTGTCAAAACGAAGGCCTCAATGAGTTCTACGGTTGTGACAGCTTTCAGCCTTCAACGGATAGATTACTGTCCAAAAAGGACAACCCGAATCTCAATCGGGTCTCGTAAGTTTTTTACCCTTCGTTTGTTCGACACGTGGATTTTTACGGTAAAACAGGATAACCGTGGTTGGTCTTCGATTTAACATCGCTGGAGAGTGGTGCACTATGGTACTGTTCTGTTTCAAATCCATGCATGCATTTCTAAAAGTCGTACGACACTGTTTCACCATTTTCGGATGGATGTTGCACCTTGCACCATGGATGCTGCACCCTGTAGATATCGATTATTCGGACGGCCATAACTTTTGGCTCGTTTAGAGTTACGGGAGCCATAACCTGTCAAAACGAAGGCCTCGATGAGTTCTACGGCTTTGACAGCTTTCAGCCGTCAACGGATAGATTAATGCCCAAAAAGGACAACCCGAATCTCAATCGGGTCTCGTAAGTTTTTTACCCTTCGTTTTTTCGACACGTGGATGTTTACGGTAAAACAGGATAACCGTGGTTGGTCTTCGATTTAACATCGCTGGAGAGTAGTGCACTATGGTACTGTTCTGTTTCAAATCCATGCACGCATTTCTAAAAGTCGTACGACACTGTTTCGCCATTTTCGGATGGATGTTGCACCCTGTAGATATCGATTATTCGGACGGCCATAACTTCTGGCTCGTTTAGAGTTACGGGAGCCATAACCTGTCAAAACGAAGGCCTCGATGAGTTCTACGGCTTTGACAGCTTTCAGCCGTCAACGGATAGATTAATGCCCAAAAAGGACAACCCGAATCTCAATCGGGTCTCGTAAGCTTTTTACCCTTCATTTCTTCGACACGTGGATTTTGACGGTAAAACAGGATTACCGTGACTGGCCTTCGACTTCCCATCGCTGGGGAGCGGTGCACCATGGTACTGTTCCGTTTCAAATCCATGCACGCATTTCTAAAAGTCGTACGGCACTGTTTTTCCATTTAGGACAGATGTTGCACCTTGCACCGTGGATGTTGCACCCTGTAGATATCGATTATACGGACGACCATAACTTCTGGCTCGTTTAGAGTTACGGGAACCACAACCTGTCAAAACGAAGGCCTCGATGAGTTCTATGGCTATGACGGCTTTCAGCCGTCAACGGATAGATTAATGCCCAAAAAGGACAACCAAAATCTCAATCGGGTCTCGTAAGTTTTTTACCCTTCTTTTTTTCGACACGTGGATTTTTACTGTAAAACAGGATTACCGAGGCTGGCCTTCGATTTACTATCGCTGGAGAGTGGTGCACCATGGTACTGTTCCATTACAAATCCATGCTCGCATTTCTAAAAGTCGTACGGCACTGCTCGCCATTTCGGACGGATGTTGCACCTTGCACCGTGGATGTTGCACCCGGTAGATATCGATTATTCGGACGGCCATAACTTCTGGATCGTTTAGAGTTACGGGATCCACAACCTGTCAAAACGAAGGCCTCGATGAGTTCTACGGCTTTGACATCTTTCAGCCATCAACGGATAGATAAATGCCCAAAAAGGACAACCCGAATCTCAATCGGGTCTCGTAAGTTTTTTACCCTTCGTTTTTTCTACACGTGGATTTTTACAGTAAAACAGGATTACCGTGGCACGTCTTCGACTTCCCATCGCTGGAGAGCGGTGCACCATGGTACTATTCCGTTTCAAATCCATGCACGCATTTCTAAAAGTCGTACGACACTGTTTCACCATTTCGGATGGATGTTGCACCTCGCACCGTGGATGTTGCACCCTGTAGATATCGATTATTCGGACGGCCATAACTTCTGGCTCGTTTAGAGTTACGGGAGCCATAACCTGTCAAAACGAAGGCCTCGATGAGTTCTACGGCTTTGACAGCTTTCAGCCGTCAACGGATAGATTAATGCACAAAAAGGACAACCCGAATCTCAATCGGGTCTCGTAAGTTTTTTACCCTTCGTTTTTTCGACACGTGGATTTTTACGGTAAAACAGGATTACGGTGTCTGGCCTTCGATTTACCGTCGCTAGACAGGGGTGCACCATGGTACTGTTCCGTTTCAAATCCAAGCACGCATTTCTAAAAGTCGTACGACACTGTTTCGCCATTTCGGACGGATGTTGCACCTTGCGCCGTGGATGTTGCATCCTGTAGATATCGATTATTCGGACGGACATAACTTCTGGCTCGTTTAGAGTTACGGGAGCCATAACCTGTCAAAACGAAGGCCTCAATGAGTTCTACGGTTGTGACAGCTTTCAGCCTTCAACGGATAGATTACTGTCCAAAAAGGACAACCCGAATCTCAATCGGGTCTCGTAAGTTTTTTACCCTTCGTTTGTTCGACACGTGGATTTTTACGGTAAAACAGGATAACCGTGGTTGGTCTTCGATTTAACATCGCTGGAGAGTGGTGCACTATGGTACTGTTCTGTTTCAAATCCATGCATGCATTTCTAAAAGTCGTACGACACTGTTTCACCATTTTCGGATGGATGTTGCACCTTGCACCATGGATGCTGCACCCTGTAGATATCGATTATTCGGACGGCCATAACTTTTGGCTCGTTTAGAGTTACGGGAGCCATAACCTGTCAAAACGAAGGCCTCGATGAGTTCTACGGATTTGACAGCTTTCAGCCGTCAACGGATAGATTAATGCCCAAAAAGGACAACCCGAATCTCAATCGGGTCTCGTAAGTTTTTTACCCTTCGTTTTTTCGACACGTGGATTTTTACGGTAAAACAGGATTACAATGGCTGGCCTTCGATTTACAATCGCTGGACAGTGGTGCACCATGGTACTATTCCGTTTCAAATCCACGCACGCAATTCTAAAAGTCGTATGGCACTGTTTCGCCATTTCGGACGGATGTTGCACCTTGCACCGTGGATGTTGCACCCTGTGGATATAGATTATTCGGACGGCCATAACTTCTGGCTCGTTTAGAGTTACGGGAGCCATAACCTGTAAAAACGAAGGCCTCGATGAGTTCTACGGCTTTGATAGCTTTCAGCCATCAACGGATAGATTGATGCCCAAAAAGGACAACCCGAATCTCAATCGGGTCTCGTAAGTTTTTTACCCTTCGTTTTTTCGACACGTGGATTTTTACGGTAAAACGGGATTACCGTGGCCCGTCTTCGACTTCCCATCGCTGGAGAGCGGTGCACCATGGTACTATTCCGTTTCAAATCCATGCATGCATTTCTAAAAGTCGTATGACAATGTTTCACCATTTCGGACGGATGTTGCACCTTGCACCGTGGCTGTTGCACCCTGTAGATATCGATTATTCGGACGGCCATAACTTCTGGCTCGTTTAGAGTTACGGGAGCCATAACCTATCAAAACAAAAGCCTCGATGAGTTCTACGGTGTTGACAGCTTTCAGCCGTCAACGGATAGATTAATGGCCAAAAAGGACAACCCGAATCTCAATCGGGTCTCGTAAGTTTTTTACCCTTCGTTTTTTCGACACGTGGATTTTTACGGTAAAACAGGATTACCGTGGCACGTCTTCGACTTCCCATCGCTGGAGAGCGGTGCACCATGGTACTATCCCGTTTCAAATCCATGCACGCATTTTTAAAAGTCGTACGACACTGTTTCACCATTTCGGACGGATGTTGCACCTCGCACCGTGGATGTTGCACCCTGTAGATATCGATTATTCGGACGGCCATAACTTCTGGCTCGTTTAGAGTTACGGGAGCCATAACCTGTCAAAACGAAGGCCTCGATGAGTTCTACGGCTTTGACAGCTTTCAGCTGTCAACGGATAGATTAATGCACAAAAAGGACAAGCCGAATCTCAATCGTGTCTCGTAAGTTTTTTACCCTTCGTTTTTTCGACACGTGGATTTTTATGGTAAAACAGGATTACGATGGCTGGCCTTTGATTTACAGTCGCTGGACAGTGGTGCACCATGGTACTATTCCGTTTCAAATCCATGCATGCATTTCTAAAAGTCGTATGGCACTGTTTCGCCATTTCGGACGGATGTTGCACCTCGCACCGTGGATGTTGCACCCTGTAGATATCGATTATTCGGACGGCCATAACTTCTGGCTCGTTTAGAGTTACGGGAGCCATAACCTGTCAAAACGAAGGCCTCGATGAGTTCTACGGCTTTGACAGCTTTCAGCCATCAACGGATAGATTATGCCCAAAAAGGACAACCCGAATCTCAATCGGGTCTTGTAAGCTTTTTACCCTTCATTTTTTCGACACATGGATTTTTACGGTAAAACAGGATTACCGTGACTGGCCTTCGATTTACCATCGCTGGGGAGTGGTGCACCATGGTACTGTTCCGTTTCAAATCCATGCACGCATTTCTAAAAGTCGTACGGCACTGTTTTTCCATTTCGGACAGATGTTGCACCTTGCACCGTGGATGTTGCACCCTGTAGATATCGATTATACGGACGACCATAACTTCTGGCTCGTTTAGAGTTACGGGAGCCACAACCAGTCGAAACGAAGGCCTCGATGAGTTCTACGGCTATGACGGCTTTCAGCCGTCAACGGATAGATTAACGCCCAAAAAGGACAACCCGAATCTCAATCGGGTCTCGTAAGTTTTTTACCCTTCTTTTTTTCGACACGTGGATTTACGGTAAAACAGGATTACCGAGGCTGGCCTTCGATTTACCATCGCTGGAGAGTGGTGCACCATGGTACTGTTCCATTAAAAATCCATGCACGCATTTCTAAAAGTCGTACGGCACTGTTTCGCCATTTCGGACGGATGTTGCACCTTGCAACGTGGATGTTGCACCCGGTAGATATCGATTATTCGGACGGCCATAACTTCTGGCTCGTTTAGAGTTACGGGATCCACAACCTGTCAAAACGAAGGCCTCGACGAGTTCTACGGCTTTGACAGCTTTCAGCCATCAACGGGTAGATAAATGCCCAAAAAGGACAACCCGAATCTCAATCGAGTCTCGTAAGTTTTTTACCCTTCGTTTTTTCGACACGTGGATTTTTACGGTAAAACAGTATTACCGTGGCTGGCCTTCGATTTACCATCGCTGGAGAGTGGTGCACCATGGTACTGTTTCGTTTCAAATCCATGCACACATTTCTAAAAGTCGTACGACACTGTTTCGCCATTTCGGACGGATGTTGCACCTTGCACCGTGGATGTTGCACCCTGTAGATATCGATTATTCCGACGGTCATAACTTCTGGCTCGTTTAGAGTTACGGGAGCCATAAGCTGTCAAAACGAAGGCCTCGATGAGTTCTACGGTTTTGACAGCTTTCAACCGTCAACGGATAGATTAATGCCCAAAAAGGACAACCCGAATCTCAATCGGGTCTCGTAGGTTTTTACCCATCATTTTTTCGACACGTGGATTTTTACAGTAAAACAGGATTACGATGGCTGGCCTTCGATTTACAGTCGCTGGACAGTGGTGCACCATGGTACAGTTCTGTTTCAAATCCATGCACGCATTTCTAAAAGTCGTATGGCACTGTTTCGCCATTTCGGACGGATGTTGCACCTTGCACCGTGGATGTTGCACCCTGTAGATATCGATTATTCGGACGGCCATAACTTCTGGCTCGTTTAGAGTTACGGGAGCCATAACCTGTAAAAACGAAGGCCTCGATGAGTTCTACGGCTTCGATAGCTTACAGCCATCAATGGATAGATTAATGCCCAAAAAGGACAACCCAAATCTCAATCGGGTCTCGTAAGTTTTTTACCCTTCGTTTTTTCGACACGTGGATTTTTACGGTAAAACGGGATTATCGTGGCCCGTCTTCGAATTCCCATCGCTGGAGAGCGGTGCACCATGGTACTATTCCGTTTCAAATCCATGCACGCATTTCTAAAAGTCGTACGACACTGTTGCACCATTTCGGACGGATGTTGCACCTTGCACCGTGGATGTTGCACCCTGTAGATATTGATTATTCAAACGGCCATAACTTCTAGCTCGTTTAGTGTTACGGGAGCCATAACCTGTCAAAACGAAGGCCTCGATGAGTTCTACGGCTTTGATAGCTTTCAGCCGTCAACGGATAGATTAATGCACAAAAAGGATAACCCGAATCTCAATCGGGTCTCGTAAGTTTTTTACCCTTCGTTTTTTCGACACGTGGATTTTTACGGTAAAACAGGATTACGGTGGCTGGCCTTCGATTTACAATCGCTGAACAGTGGTGCACCATGGTACTGTTCCATTTCAAATCCATGCACGCATTTCTAAAAGTCGTACGGCACTGTTTCGCCATTTCGGACGGATGTTGCACCTCGCACCATGGATGTTGCACCCTGTACATATCGATTATTCGGACGGCCATAACTTCTGGCTCGTTTAGAGTTACGAGAGCCATAACCTGTCAAAATGAAGGCCTCGATGAGTTCTACGGCTTTTATAGCTTTCAGCCATCAACAGATAGGTTAATGACCAAAAAGGACAACCCGAATCTCAATCGGGTCTCGTAAGTTTTTTACCCTTCGTTTTTTCGACACGTGGATTTTTACGGTAAAACGGGATTACCGTGGCCCGTCTTCGACTTCCCATCGCTGGAGAGCGGTGCACCATGGTACTGTTCCGTTTCAAATCCATGCACGCATTTCTAAAAGTCGTACGACACTGTTTCACCATTTCGGACGGATGTTGTACCTTGCACCGTGGATGTTGCACCCTGTAGATATCGATTATTCAAACGGCCATAACTTCAGGCTCGTTTAGAATTACGGGAGCCATAACCTGTCAAAACGAAGGCCTCGATGAGTTCTACGGCTTTGACAGCTTTCAGCCGTCAACGGATAGATTAATGCCCAAAAAGGACAACCCGAATCTCTATCGGGTCTTGTAAGTTTTTTACCCTTCGTTTTTTCGACACGTGGATTTTTACGGTAAAACAGGATTACGGTGGCAGGCCTTCGATTTACAATCGCTGGACAGTGGTGCACATGGTATTGTTCCGTTTCAAATCCATGCACGCATTTCTAAAAGTCGTACGGCACTGTTTCGCCATTTCGGACGGATATTGCACCTTGCACCGTGGATGTTGCACCCTGTAGATATCGATTATTCGGACGGCCATAACTTCTGGCTCGTTTAGAGTTACGGGAGCCTTAACCTGTCAAAACGAAGGCCTTGATGAGTTCTACGGCTTCGATAGCTTTCAGCCTTCAACGGATAGGTTAATGCCCAAAAAGGACAACCCGAATCTCAATCGGGTCTCGTAAGTTTTTTACCCTTCGTTTTTTCGACACGTGGATTTTTATGGTAAAACGGGATTACCGTGGCCCGTCTTCGACTTTCCATCGCTGGAGAGCGGTGCACCATGGTACTGTTCCGTTTCAAATCCATGCACGCATTTCTAAAAGTCGTACGACACTGTTTCACCATTTCGGACGGATGTTGCACCTTGCACCGTGGATGTTGCACCCTGTAGATATCGATTATTCTAACGGCCATAACTTCTGGCTCGTTTAGGGTTACGGGAGCCATAACCTGTCAAAACGAAGGTCTCGATGAGTTCTATGGCTTTGACAGCTTTCAGCCGTCAATGGATAGATTAATCCCCAAAAAGGACAACCCGAATCTCAATCGGGTCTCGTAAGTTTTTTACCCTTCGTTTTTTCGACACGTGGATTTTTACGGTAAAACGGGATTACCGTGGCCCGTCTTCGACTTCCCATCGCTGGAGAGTGGCGCACCATGGTACTGTTCCGTTTCAAATCCATGCATGCATTTCTAAAAGTCGTACGGCACTGTTTCGCCATTTCGGACGGATGTTGCACCTTGCACCGTGGATGTTGCACCCTGTAGATATCGATTATTCGGACGGCCGTAACTTCTGGCTCGTTTAGAGTTACGGGAGCCATAACCTGTCAAAACGAAGGCCTCGATGAGTTCTATGGCTTTGACAGCTTTCAACCGTCAATGGATAGAATAATGCCCAAAAAGGACAACCCGAATCTCAATCGGGTCTCGTAAGTTTTTTACCCTTCGTTTTTTCGACACGTGCATTTTTACGGTTAAACAGGATTATGGTGGCTGGTCTTCGATTTACCATCGCTGGAGAGTGGTGCACTATGGTACTGTTCTGTTTCAAATCCATGCATGCATTTCTAAAAGTCGTACGGCACTGTTTCGCCATTTCGGACGGATGTTGCACCTTGCACCGTGGATGTTGCACCATGTAGATATCGAATATACGGACGACCATAACTTCTGGGTCGTTTAGATTTACGAGAGCCACAACCTGTCAAAATGAAGGCCTCAATGAGTTCTATGGCTTTGACAGCTTTCAGCCGTCAACGGATAGATTAATGCCCAAAAAGGACAACTAGAATCTCAATTGGGTCTCGTAAGTTTTTACCCTTCGTTTTTTCGACACGTGGATTTTTACGGTAAAACAGGATTACCATGGCTGGCCTTCGATTTACCATCGCTGGAGAGTGGTGCACCATGGTACTGTTCCGTTTCAAATCCATGCACGCATTTCTAAAAGTCTTACGGCACTGTTTTGCCATTTCGGACGGATGTTGCACCTTGCACCGTGGATGTTGCACCCTGTAGATATCGATTATACGGACGACCATAACTTCTGGCTCGTTTAGAGTTACGGGAGCCATAACCTGTCAAAACGAAGGCCTCGATATGTTCTACGGCTTTGACAGCTATCAGCCGTCAACGGATAGATTAATGCCCAAAAAGGACAACCCGAATCTCAATCGGGTCTCGTAAGTTTTTTACCCTTCGTTTTTTCGACACGTGGATTTTTACTGTAAAACCGAATTACCGAGGCTAGCTTTCGATTTACCATCGCTGGAGAGTGGTGCACCATGGTACTGTTCCATTTCAAATCCATGCACGCATTTCTAAAAGTCGTACGGCACTGTTTCGCCATTTCGGACGGATGTTGCACCTTGCACCGTGGATGTTGCACCCTGTAGATATCGATTATTCCGACGGCCATAACTTCTGGCTCCTTTAGAGTTACGGGAGCCAGAACCTGTCAAAACGAAGGCCTCGATGAGTTCTACGGCTTTGATAGCTTTCAGTCGTCAACGAATGGATTAATGCCCAAAAATGACAACCCGAATCTCAATCGGGTCTCGTAAGTTTTTTACCCTTCGTTTTTTCAACACGTGTATTTTTACGGTAAAACGGGATTACCTTGGCTCGTCTTCGAGTTCCCATCAATGGAGAGTGGTGCACCATGGTTTTCAAATCCATGCACGCATTTCTAAAAGTCGTACGACACTGTTTCGCCATTTTGGACGGATGTTGCACCTTGCACCGTGGATGTTGCACCCTGTAGATATCGATTATTGAAACGGCCATAACTTCTGGCTCGTTTAGAGTTACGGGAGCCATAACCTGTCAAAATGTAGGCCTCGATGAGTTCTACGGGTTTGACAGCTTTCAGCCGTCAACGGATAGATTAATGCCCAGAAAGGACAACCCGAATCTCAATCGGGTCTCGTAAGTTTTTTACCCTTCGTTTTTTCGACATGTGGATTTTTACGGTAAAACATGAATACCGTGGCCCGTCTTCGACTTTCCATCGCTGGAGAGTGGTCCACCATGGTACTGTCCCGTTTCAAATCCATGCACGCATTTCTAAAAGTCATACGGCACAGTTTCGCCATTTCGGACGGATGTTGCACCTTGCACCGTGGATGTTGCACCCTGTAGATATCGATTATTCGGACGGCCATAACTTATTACTGCCCAAAAAAGACAACCCGAATCTCAATCGAGTCTCGTAAGTTTTTTACCCTTCGTTTTTTCGACACGTGGATTTTTACGATAAAACGGGATTACCGTGGCCCGTCTTCGACTTCCCATCGCTGGAGAGTGGTGCACCATGGTACTGTTCCGTTTCAAATCCGTGCACGCATTTCTAAAAGTCGTACGGCACTGTATCACCATTTCGGACGGATGTTGCCCCTTGCACCGCGGATGTTGCACCCTGTAGATATCGATTATTCGGACGGTCATAACTTCTGGCGCGTTTAGAGTTACGGGAGCCATAACCTATCATAACGAAGGCCACAGTGAGTTCTACAGCTTTGACCGCTTTCAGGCGTCAACGGATAGATTAATGCCCAAAAAGGACAACCCGAATCTCAATCGGGCCTCGTAAGTTTTTTACCCTTCGTTTTTTCGACACGTGGATTTATACGGTAAAACGGGATTACGGTGGCCCGTCTTCGACTTCCCATCGCTGGAGAGCGGTGCACCATGGTACTGTTCCGTTTCAAATCCATGCACGCATTTCTAAATGTCGTACGACACTGTTTCACCATTTCGGACGGATGTTGCACCTTGCACCGTGGATGTTGCACCCTGTAGATATCGATTATTCTAACGGCCATAACTTCTGGCTCGTTTAGAGTTACGGGAGCCATAACCAGTCAAAACGAAGGCCTCGATGAGTTCTACGGGTTTGAGAGCTTTCAGCCGTCGACGGATAGAGTAATTCCCAAAAAGGACAACCCGAATCTCAATCGGGTCTCTTAAATTTTTTACCCTTCGTTTTTTCGACACGTGGATTTTTACGGTAAAACAGGATTACCGTGGCCCGTCTTCGACTTCCCATCGCTGGAGAGTGGTGCACTATGGTACTGTTCCATTTCAAATCCATCCACGCATTTCTAAAAGTCGTACGGCACTGTTTCGCCATTTCGGACGGATGTTGCACCTTGCACCGTGGATGTTGCACCCTGTAGATATCGATTATTCGGACGGCCATAACTTCTGGCTCGTTTAGAGTTACGGGAGCCATAACCTGTCAAAACGAAGGCCTTGATGAGTTCTATGGCTTTGACTACTTTCAACCATCAACGGATAGAATAATGCCCAAAAAGGACAACCCGAATATCAATCGGGTCTCGTAAGTTTTTTACCCTTCGATTTTTCGACACGTGCATTTTTACGGTAAAACAGGATTACGGTGGCAGGTCTTCGATTTACCATCGCTGGAGAGTGGTGCACCATGGTACTGTTCCGTTTCAAATCCATGTACGCATTTCTAAAAGTCGTACGGCACTGTTTCGCCATTTCGGACGGATGTTGCACCTTGCACCGTGGATGTTGCACCCTGTAGATATCGATTATACGGATGACCATAACGTCTGGCTCGTTTAGAGTTACGGGAGCCATAACTTGTCAAAACGAAGGCCTCGATGAGTTCTACAGCTTTGACAGCTTTCAGCCGTCAACGGATAGATTAATGCCCAAAAAGGACAACCCGAATCTCAATCGGGTCTCGTAAGTTTTTTACCCTTCATTTTTTCGACATGTGGATTTTTACGGTAAAACAGGATTACCGTGGCTGGCCTTCGATTTAGCATCGCTGGAGAGCGGTGCACCATGGTACTGTTCCGTTTCAAATCCATGCACGCATTTCTAAAAGTCGTACGGCACTGTTTTGCCATTTCGGACGGATGTTGCACCTTGCACGTGGATGTTGCACCCTGTAGATATCGATTATACGGACGACCGTAACTTCTGGCTCGCTTAGAGTTACGGGAGCCACAACCTGTCAAAACGAAGGCCTCGATGAGTTCTACGGCTTTGACAGCTTTCAGCCGTCAATGGAAAAATTAATGCCCAAAAAGGACAACCCGAATCTCAATCGGGTCTCGTAAGTTTTTTACCCTTCGTTTTTTCGACACGTGGATTTTTATGGTAAAACAAGATTACCGAGGCTGGCCTTCGATATACCATCGCTGGAGAGTGGTGCACCATGGTACTGTTCCATTTCAAATCCATGCACGCATTTCTAAAAGTCGTACGGCAATGTTTCGCCACTTCGGACGGATGTTGCACCTTGCACCGTGGATGTTGCACCCTGTAGATATCGATTGTTCGCACGGCCATAACTTCTGGCTCGTTTAGAGCTACGGGAGCCATAACCTGTCAAAACGAAGGCCTCGATAAGTTCCACGGCTTTGACAGCTTTCAGCCGTCAACGAATAGATTAATGCCCAAAAAGGACAACCCGAATCACAATCGGGTCTCGTAAGTTTTTTACCCTTCGTTTTTTCGACACGTGTATTTTTACGGTAAAACGGGATTACCGTGGCCCGTCTTCGACTTCCCATCACTGGAGAGTGGTGCACCATGGTACTGTTCTGTTTCAAATCCGTGCATGCATTTCTAAAAGACGTACGGCACTGTTTCGCCATTTCGGACGGATGTTGCACCTTGCACCGTGGATGTTGCACCCTGTAGATATCGATTATTCAAACGGCCATAACTTCTGGCTCGTTTAGAGTTACGGGAGCCATAACCTGTCAAAATGTAGGACTCGATGAGTTCCACGGATTTTGACAGCTTTCAGCTATCAAAGGATAGATTAATGCCCAAAAAGGACAACCCGAATCTCAATCGGGTCTCGTTAGTTTTTTACCCTTCGTTTTTTCGACACGTGGATTTTTACGGTAAAACAGGATTACGGTGGCTGGCCTTCGATTTACCATCGCTGGACAATGGTGCACCATGGAAATGTTCCGTTTCAAATCCATGCAGGCATTTCTAAAAGTCGTACGGCACTGTTTCTCCATTTCGGACGGATGTTGCACCTTGCACCGTGGATGTTGCACCCTGTAGATATCGATTATTCGGGCGGCCATAACTTCTGGCTCGTTTAGAGTTACGGGAGCCATAACCTGTCAAAACGAAGGCCTCGATGAGTTCTACGGCTTTGACTGCTTTCAACTGTCAACGGATAGATTAATGCCCAAAAAGGACAACCCGAATCTCAATCGGGTCTCGTAAGTTTTTTACCCTTCGTTTTTTCGACACGTGGATTTTTACGGTAAAACGGGATTACCGCGGCCCGTCTTCGACTTCCCATCGCAGGAGAGCGGTGCACCATGGTACTGTTCCGTTTCAAATCCATGCACGCATTTCTAAAAGTCGTACGACACTGTTTTACCATTTCGGACGGATGTTGCACCTTGCACCGTGGATGTTGCACCCTGTAGATATCGATTATTCAAACGGCCATAACTTCTGGCTCGTTTAGGGTTACGGGAGCCACAACCTGTCAAAACGAAGGCCTCGATGAGTTCTATGGCAGTGACAGCTTTCAGCCATCAACGGATAGATTAATGCCCAAAAAGGACAACCCAAATCTCAATCGGGTCTCGTAAGTTTTTTACCCTTCGTTTTTTCGACACGTGGATTTTTACGGTAAAACAGGATTACCGTGGCCCGTCTTCGACTTTCCATCGCTGGAGAGTGGTGCACCATGGTACTGTTCTGTTTCAAATCCATGCACGCATTTCTAAAAGTCGTACGGCACAGTTTCGCCATTTCGGACGGATGTTGCACCTTGCACCGTGGATGTTGCACCCTATAGATATCGATTATTCGGACGGCCATAACTTCTGGCTCGTTTAGAGTTAGGGGAGCCATTACCTGTCAAAACGAAGACCTCGATGAGTTCTATGGCTTTGACAGCTTTCAACCGTCAACGGATAGAATAATGCCCAAAAAGGACAACCCGAATCTCAATCGGGTGTCGTAAGTTTTTTACCCTTCGTTTCTACGACACGTGCATTTTTACGGTAAAACAGGATTACGGTGGCTGGTCTTCGATTTACCATCGCTGGAGAGTGGTGCACCATGGTACTGTTCCGTTTCAAATCCGTGCACGCATTTCTAAAAGTCGTACGGCACTGTTTCGCCATTTCGGACGGATGTTGCACCTTGTACCGTGGATGTTGCACCCTGTAGATATCGATTATACGGACGACCATAACTTCTGGCTCGCTTAGAGTTACGGGAGCCACAACCTGTCAAAACGAAGGCCTCGATGAGTTCTACGGCTTTGACAGCTTTCAGCCATCAACGGATACATTAATGCCGAAAAAGGACAACACGAATCTCAATCGGGTCTCGTAAGTTTTTTACCCTTCGTTTTTTCGACACGTGGATTTTTACGGTAAAACGGGATTACCGTGGCCCGTCTTCGACTTCCCATCGCTGGACAGTGGTGCACCATGGTACTGTTCCGTTTCAAATCCATGCACGCATTTCTAAAAGTCGTACGACACTGTTTCACCATTTCGGACGGATGTTGCACCTTGCACCGTGGATGTTGCACCCTATAGATATCGATTATTCGGACGGCCATAACTTCTGGCTCGTTTAGAGTTACAGGGGCCATAACCTGTCAAAACGAAGGCCTCGATGAGTTCTACGGCTTTGACAACTTTCAGCCGTCAACGGATAGATGAATGCCCAAAAAGGACAACCCGAATCTCAATCGGGTCTCGTAAGTTTTTTATCCTTCGTTTTTTCGACACGTGGATTTTTATGGTAAAACAGGATTACCGTGGCACGTCTTCGACTTCCCATCGCTGGAGAGTGGTGCACCATGGTACTGTTCCATTTCAAATCCATGCACGCATTTCTAAAAGTCGTACGGCACTGTTTCGCCGTTTCGGACGGATGTTGCACCTTGCACCGTGGATGTTGCACCCTGTAGATATCGATTATTCGGTCGGCCATAACTTCTGCCTCGTTTAGAGTTACGGGAGCCATAACCTGTCAAAACGAAGACCTCAATGAGTTCTATGGCTTTGACAGCTTTCAGCCGTCAACGGATAGACTAATGCCCAAAAAGGACAACTCGAATATCAATCGGGTCTCGTAAGTTTTTTACCCCTCGTTTTTTCGACACGTGGATTTTTACGGTAAAACAGGATTACGGTGGCTGTTCTTCGATTTTCCATCGCTGAAGAGTGGTGCACCATGGAGTTCCGTTTCAAATCCATGCACGAATTTCTAAAAGTCGTACGGCACTGTTTCGCCATTTCGGACGGATGTTGCACCTTGCACCGTGGATGTTGCACCCTGTAGATATCGATTATTCGGACGGCCATAACTTCTGGCTCGTTTAGATTTACGGGAGCCATAACCTATCAAAACGAAGGCCTCGATGAGTTCTACGGCTTCGACGGCTTTCAGCCGTCAACGGATAGATTAATGCCCAAAAAGGACAACCCGAATCTCAATCGGGTCTCGTAAGTTTTTTGCCCTTCGTTTTTTCGACACGTGGATTTTTACGGTAAAACAGGATTACGGTGGCTGGTCTTCGATTTACCATCGCTGAAGAGTGGTGCACCATGGTACGGTTCTGTTTCAAATCCATGCACGCATTTCTAAAAGTCGTACGGCACTGTTTCGCCATTTTGGACGGATGTTGCACCTTGCACCGTGGATGTTGCACCCGGTAGATATCGATTATTCAAACGGCCATAACTTCTGGCTCGTTTAGAGTTACGGGAGCCATAACCTGTCAAAACGAAGGCCTCGATGAGTTCTACGGCTTTGACAGCTTTCAGCCGTCAACGGATAGATTAATGTCCAAAAAGGACAACCTGAATCACAATTGGGTCTCGTATGTTTTTTACCCTTCGTTTTTTCGACACGTGCATTTTTACGGTAAAACAGGATTACGGAGGCTGGTCTTCGATTTACCATCACTGGAGAGTGGTGCACCATGGTACTTTTCCGTTTCAAATCCATGCACGCATTTCTAAAAGTCGTACGGCACTGTTTCGCCATTTCGGACGGATGTTGCACCTTGCACCGTGGATGTTGCACCCTGTAGACATCGATTATACGGACGACCATAACTTCTGGCTCGTTTAGAGTTACGGGAGCCACAACCTATCAAAACGAAGGCCTCGATGAGTTCTACGGTTTTGACAGCTTTCAGCCGTCAACGGATAGATTAATGCCCAAAAAGGACAACCCGAATCTCAATCGGGTCTCGTAAGTTTTTTACCCTTCTTTTTTTCGACACGTGGATTTTTACGGTAAAACAGGATTACCGAGGCTGGCCTTCGATTTACCATCGCTGGAGAGTGGTACACCATGGTACTGTTCCGTTACAAATCCATGCACGCATTTCTAAAAGTCGTACGGCACTGTTTCACCATTTCGGACGGATGTTGCACCTTGCACCGTGGATGTTGCACCCGGTAGATATCGATTATTCGGACGGCCATAACTTCTGGCTCGTTTAAAGTTACGGGATCCACAACCAGTCAAAACGAAGGCCTCGATGAGTTCTACGGCTTTGACAGCTTTCAGCCATCAACGGATAGATAAATGCCCAAAAAGGACAACCCGAATCTCAATCGGGTCTCGTAAGTTTTTTACCCTTCGTTTTTTCGACACGTGGATTTTTACGGTAAAACAGGATTACCGTGGCTGGCCTTCGATTTACCATCGCTGGAGAGTGGTGCACCATGGTACTGTTTCGTTTCAAATCCATGCAGACATTTCTAAAAGTCGTACGGCACTGTTTCGCCATTTCGGACGGATGTTGCACCTTGCACCGTGGATGTTGCACTCTGTAGATATCGATTATTCGGACGGCCATAACTTCTGGCTCGTTTAGAGTTACGGGAGCCATAACCTGTCAAAACGAAGGCCTCGATGAGTTTTACGGCTTTGACAGCTTTCAACCATCAACGGATAGATTAATGCCCAAAAAGGACAACCCGAATCTCAATCGGGTCTCGTAAGTTTTTTACCCTTCGTTTTTTCGACACGTGGATTTTTACGGTAAAACAGGATTACGGTGACTGGCCTTCGATTTACCATTGCTGGACAGGGGTGCACCATGGTAGTGTTCCGTTTCAAATACATGCACGCATTTCTAAAAGTCGTACGGCACTGTTTTTCCATTTCGGACAGATGTTGCACCTTGCACCGTGGATGTTGCACCCTGTAGATATCGATTATACGGACGACCATAACTTCTGGCTCGTTTAGAGTTACGGGAGCCACAACCTGTCAAAACGAAGGCCTCGATGAGTTCTATGGCTATGACGGCTTTCAGCCGTCATCGGATAGATTAATGCTCAAAAAGGACAACCCGAATCTCAATCGAGTCTCGTAAGTTTTTTACCCTTCGTTTTTTCGACACGTGGATTTTTACGGTAAAACAGGATTACCGTGGTAGGCCTTCGATTTAACATCGCTGGAGAGTGGTGCACCATGGTACTGTTCTGTTTCAAGTCCATGCACGCATTTCTAAAAGTCGTACGACACTGTTTCGCCATTTTCGGATGGATGTTGCACCTTGCACCATGGATGTTGCACCCTGTAGATATCGATTATTCGGACGGCCATAACTTCTGGCTCGTTTAGAGTTACGGGGGCCATAACCTGTCAAAACGTAGGCCTCGATGAGTTCTATGGCTTTGACAGCTTTCAGCCGTTAACGGATAGATTAATGCCCAAAAAGGACAACCCGAATCTCAATCGGGTCTCGTAAGTTTTTTACCCTTCGTTTTTTCGACACGTGGATTTTTATGGTAAAACAGGATTACGATGGCTGGCCTTCGATTTACAGTCGCTGGACAGTGGTGCACCATGGTACTGTTCCGTTTCAAATCCATGCACGCATTTCTAAAAGTCGTATGGCACTGTTTCGCCATTTCGGACGGATGTTGCACCTTGCACCATGGATGTTGCACCCTGTAGATATCGATTATTCGGACGGCCATAACTTCTGGCTCGTTTAGAGTTACGGGAGCCATAACCTGTCAAAACGAAGGCCTCGATGAGTTCTACGGCTTTGATTGATTTCAGCCATCAACGGATAGATTAATGCCCAAAAAGGACAACCCGAATCTCAATCGGGTCTCGTAAGTTTTTTACCCTTCGTTTTTTCGACACGTGGATTTTTACGGTAAAACGGGATTACCGTGGCCCGTCTTCGACTTCCCATCGCTGGAGAGCGGTGCACCATGGTACTATTCCGTTTCAAATCCATGCACGCATTTCTAAAAGTCGTACGACACTGTTTCACCATTTTGGACGGATGTTGCACCTTGCACCGTGGATGTTGCATCCTGTAGATATCGATTATTCAAACGGCCATAACTTCTGGCTCGTTTAGAGTTACGGGAGCCATAACCTGTCAAAACGAAGGCCTCGATGAGTTCTACGGCTTTGACAGCTTTCAGCCATCAACGGATAGATTAATGCCCAAAAAGGACAACCCGAATCTCAATCGGGTCTCGTAAGTTTTTTACCCTTTGTTTTATCGACACGTGGATTTTTACGGTAAAACAGGATTACGGTGGCTGGCCTTCGATTTACAATCGTTGAACAGTGGTGCACCATGGTACTGTTCCATTTCAAATCCATGCACGCATTTCTAAAAGTCGTACGGCACTGTTTCGCCATTTCGGACGGATGTTGTACCTCGCACCGTGGATGTTGCACCCTGTAGATATCGATTATTCGGACGGCCATAACTTCTGGCTCGTTTAGAGTTACGGGAGCCATAACCTTTCAAAATGAAGGCCTCGATGAGTTCTACGGCTTTGATTGCTTTCAGCCATCAACAGATAGATTAACGACCAAAAAGGACAACCCGAATCTCAATCGGGTCTCGTATGTTTTTTACCCTTCGTTTTTTCGACACGTGGATTTTTACGGTAAAACGGGATTACCGTGACCCGTCTTCGACTTCCCATCGCTGGAGAGCTGTGCACCATGGTAATGTTCCGTTTCAAATCCATGCACGCATTTCTAAAAGTCGTACGACACTGTTTCACCATTTCGGACTGATGTTGTACCTTGCACCGTGGATGTTGCACCCTGTAGATATCGATTATTCAAACGGCCATAACTTCTGGCTCGTTTAGAGTTACGGGAGCCATAACCTGTCAAAACGAAGGTCTCGATGAGTTCTACGGCTTTGACTGCTTTCAGCCATCAACGGATAGATTAATGCCCAGAAAGGACAACTCGAATCTCAATCGGGTCTCGTAAGTTTTTTACCCTTCGTTTTTTCGACACGTGGATTTTTATGGTAAAACGGGATTACCGTGGCCCGTCTTCGACTTATCATCACTGGAGAGCGGTGCACCATGGTACTGTTCCGTTTCAAATCCATGCACGCATTTCTAAAAGTCGTACGACACTGTTTCACCATTTCGGACGGATGTTGCACCTTGCACCGTGGATGTTGCATCCTGTAGATATCGATTATTCAAACGGCCAAAACTTCTGGCTCGTTTAGAGTTACGGGAGCCATAACTTGTCAAAACGAAGGCCTCGATGAGTTCTACGGCTTTGACAGCTTTCAGCCGTCAACGGATAGATTAATGCCCAAAAAGGACAACCTGAATCTCAATCGGGTCTCGTAAGTTTTTTACCCTTCGTTTTTTCGACACGTGGATTTTTACGGTAAAACGGGATTACCGTGGCCCGTCTTCGACTTCCCATCGCTGGAGAGCGGTGCACCATGGTACTGTTCCATTTCAAATCCATGCACACATTTCTAAAAGTCGTACGACACAGTTTCACCATTTCGGACGGATGTTGCACCTTGCACCGTGGATGTTGCACCCTGTAGATATCGATTATTCAAACGGCCATAACTTCTGGCTCGTTTAGAGTTACGGGAGCCATAACCTGTCAAAACGAAGGCCTCGATGAGTTCCACGGCTTTGACCGCTTTCAGCCGTCAACGTATAGATTAATGCCCAAAAAACACAACCCAAATCTCAATCGGGTCTCGTAAGTTTTTTATCCTTCGTTTTTTCGACACGTGGATTTTTACGGTAAAACAGGATTACGGTTGCTGGCCTTCGATTTACCATCGCTGGACAGTGGTGCACCATTGGATTGTTCCGTTTCAAATCCATGCATGCATTTCTAAAAGTCGTACGGCACTGTTTCGCCATTTCGGACGGATGTTGCACCTTGCACCGTGGATGTTGCACCCTGTAGATATCTATTATTCGGACGACCATAACTTCTGGCTCGTTTAGAGTTACGGGAGCCACAACCTGTCAAAATGAAGGCCTCGATGAATTCTACAGCTATGACATCTTTTAGCCATCAACGGATAGATTAATGCCCAAAAAGGACAACCCGAATCTCAATCAGGTCTCGTAAGTTTTTTACCCTTCGTTTTTTCGACACGTTGATTTTTACGGTAAAATAGGATTACCGAGGTTGGCCTTCGATTTACCATTGCTGGAGAGGGGTGCACCATGGTACTGTTCCGTTTCAAATCCATACACGCATTTCTAAAAGTCGTACGGCACTGTTTCGCCATTTCGGACGGATGTTGCACCTTGCACCGTGGATGTTGCACCCTGTAGATAACGATTATTCAAACGGCCATAACTTCTGGCTCGTTTAGAGTTACGGGAGCCATAACCTTTCAAAACGAAGGTCTCGATGAGTTCGACGGCTTTGACAGCTTTCAGCCGTCAACGGATAGATTAACGCCCAAAAAGGACAACCCGAATCTCAATCGGGTCTCGTAAGTTTTTTACCCTTTGTTTTTTCGACACGTGGATTTTTACTGTAAAACAGGATTACCGTGGCCTGTCTTCGACTTTCCATCGCTGGAGAGTGGTGCACCATGGTACTGTTCCGTTTCAAAACCATGCACGCTTTTCTAAAAGTCGTACGACACTGTTTCGCAATTTCGGACGGATGTTGCACCTTGTACCGTGGATGTTGCATCCTGTAGATATCGATTATTCGGACGGCCATAACTTCTGGCTCGTTTAGAGTTACGGGAGCCATAACCTGTCAAAACGAAGGCCTCGATGAGTTCTATGGCTGGATAGATTACTGCCCAAAAAGGACAACGCAAATCTCAATCAGGTCTCGTAAGTTTTTTACCCTTCGTTTTTTCTACACGTGGATTTTTACGGTAAAACGGGATTACCGTGGCCCGTCTTCGACTTCCCATCGCTGAAGAGCAGTGCACCATCGTACTGTTCCGTTTCAAATCCATGCACGCATTTCTAAAAGTCGTACGACACTGTTTCACCATTTCGAACGGATGTTACACCTTGCACCGCGGATGTTGCACCCTGTAGATATCGATTATTTAAACGACCATAACTTCTGGCTCGTTTAGAGTTACGGGAGCCATAACCTGTCAAAACGAAGGCCTCGATGAGTTCTACGGCTTTGAGAGCTTTCAGCCGTCAACGGATAGATTAATGCCTAAAAAGGACAACCCGAATCTCAATCGGGTCTCGTAAGTTTTTTATCCTTCGTTTTTTCGACACGTGGATTTTTACGGGAAAACAGGATAATGGTTGCTGGCCTTCGATTTACCATCGCTGCACAGTGCTGCACCATGGTACTATTCCGTTTCAAATCCATGCATGCATTTCTAAAAGTCGTACGGCACTGTTTCGCCATTTCGGACGGATGTTGCACCTTGCACCGTGTATGTTGCACCCTGTAGATATCGATTATTCGGACGGCCATAATTCTGGCTCGTTTAGAGTTACGGGAGCCACAACCTGTCAAAACGAAGGCCTCGATGAGTTCTACGGCTTTGATAGCTTTCAGCCGTCAACGGATAGATTAATGCCCAAAAAGGACAACCCGAATCTCAATCGGGTCTCGTAAGTTTTTTACCCTTCGTTTTTTCGACACGCGGATTTTTACGGTAAAACAGGATTACCGAGGCTGGCCTTCGATTTACGATCGCTGGTGAGTGGTGCACCATGGTACTGTTCCGTTTCAAATCCATGCACACATTTCTAAAAGTCGTACGACACTGTTTCGCCACTTCGGACGGATGTTGCACCTTGCACCGTGGATGTTGCACCCTGTAGATATCGATTATACAGACGACCGTAACTTCTGGCTCGTTTAGAGTTACGGGAGCCATAACCTGTCAAAACGAAGGCCTCGATGAGTTCTACGGCTTTGACGGCTTTCAGCCGTCAACGGATAGATAAATGCCCAAAAAGGACAACCCGAATCTCAATCGGGTCCCGTAAGTTTTTTACCCTTCGTTTTTTCGACACGTGGATTTTTACGGTAAAACAGGATTACCGTGGCCCGTATTCGACTTCCCATCGCTGGAGAGTGGTGCACCATGGTACTGTTCCATTTCAAATCCATGCACGCATTTCTAAAAGTCGTACGACACTGTTTCGCCATTTCGGACGGATGTTGCACCTTGCACCGTGGATGTTGCATCCTGTAGATATCGATTATTCAAACGGCCATAACTTCTGGCTCGTTTAGAGTTACGGGAGCCATAACCTGTCAAAACGAAGGCCTCGATGAGTTCTACGGATTTGATAGCTTTCAGCTGTCAACGGATAGATTAATGCCCAAAAAGGACAACCCGAATCTCAATCGGGTCTCGTAAGTTTTTTACCCTTCGTTTTTTCGACACGTGGATTTTTACGGTAAAACAGGATTACCGAGGCTGGCCTTCGATTTACGATCGCTGGTGAGTGGTGCACCATGGTACTGTTCCGTTTCAAATCCATGCACACATTTCTAAAAGTCGTACGACACTGTTTCGCCACTTCGGACGGATGTTGCACCTTGCACCGTGGATGTTGCACCCTGTAGATATCGATTATTCAAACGGCCATAACTTCTGGCTCGTTTAGAGTTACGGGAGCCATAACCTGTCAAAATGAAGGCCTCGATGAGTTCTATGGCTTTGACAGCTTTCAGCCGTCAACGGATAGATAAATGCCCAAAAAGGACAACCCGAATCTCAATCGGGTCCCGTAAGTTTTTTACCCTTCGTTTTTTCGACACGTGGATTTTTACGGTAAAACAGGATTACCGTGGCCCGTATTCGACTTCCCATCGCTGGAGAGCAGTGCACCATGGTACTGTTCCATTTCAAATCCATGCACGCATTTCTAAAATTCGTACGACACTGTTTCGCCATTTCGGACGGATGTTGCACCTTGCACCGTGGATGTTGCACCCTGTAGGTATCGATTATTCGGACGGCCATAACTTCTGGCTCGTTTAGAGTTACGGGACCATAATCTGTCAAAACGAAGGCCTCGATGAGTTCTACGGCTTTGACCGCTTTCAGCTGTCAACGGATAGATTAATGCCCAAAAAGGACAACCCGAATCTCAATCGGGTCTCGTAAGTTTTTTACCCTTCGTTTTTTCGACACGTGGATTTTTACGGTAAAACAGGATTACGGTGGCTGGCCTTCGATTTACCATCGCTAGACAGTGGTGCACCATGGTACTGTTCCATTTCAAATCCATGCACGCATTTCTAAATGTCGTACGACACTGTTTCGCCATTTCGGACGGATGTTGCACCTTGCACCGTGGATGTTGCACCCTGTAGATATCGATTATTCGGACGGCCATAACTTCTGGCTCGTTTAGAGTTACGGGAGCCATAACCTGTCAAAACGAAGGCCTCGATGAGTTCTACAGTATACACAGATTTTAGCCGTCAACGGATAGAATAATGCCCAAAAAGGACAACCCGAATCTCAATCGGGTCTCGTAAGTTTTTTACCCTTCGTTTTTTTGACATGTGGATTTTTACAGTAAAACGGGATTACCGTGGCCCGTCTTCGACTTCCCATCGCTGGAGAGCGGTGCACCATGGTACTGTTCCATTTCAAATCCTCGCACGCATTTCTAAAAGTCGTACGACACTGTTTCACCATTTCGGACGGATGTTGCACCTTGCACCGTGGATGTTACACCCTGTAGATATCGATTATTCAAACGGCCATAACTTCTGGCTCGTTTAGAGTTACGGGAGCCATAACCTGTCAAAACGAAGGCCTCGATGAGTTCTACGGCTTTGGCAGCTTTCAGCCGTCAACGGATAGATTAATGCCCAAAAAGGACAACCCGAATCTCAATCGGGTCTCGTAAGTTTTTTATCCTTCGTTTTTTCGACACGTGGATTTTTACGGTAAAACAGGATTACGGTTGCTGGCCTTCGATTTACCATCACTGGACAGTGGTGCACCATGGGACTGTTACGTTTCAAATCCATGCATGCATTTGTAAAAGTCGTACGACACTATTTCGCCATTTCGGACGGATGTTGCACCTTGCACCGTGGATGTTGCACCATGTAGATATCGGTTATTCGGGCGGCCATAACTTCTGGCTCATTTAGAGTTACGGGAGCCACAACATTTCAAAACGAAGGCCTCGATGAGTTCTACGGCTTTGACCGCTTTCAGCCGTCAACGGAAAGATTAATGCCCAAAAAGGACAATCCGAATCTCAATCGGGTGTCGTAAGTTTTTCACCCTTCGTTTTTTCGACACGTGGATTTTTACGGTAAAACGGGATTACCGTGGTCCGTCTTCGACTTCCCATCGCAGGAGAGCGGTGCACCATGGTACTGTTCCGTTTCAAATCAATGCACGCATTTCTAAAAGTCGTACGAAACTGTTTTACCATTTCGGACGGATGTTGCACCTTGCACCGTGGATGTTGCACCCTATAGATATCGATTATTCAAACGGCCATAACTTCTGGCTCGTTTAGAGTTACAGGAGCCATAACCTGTCAAAACGAAGGCCTCGATGAGTTCTACGGCATTGACAGCTTTTAGCCGTCAACGGATAGATTAATGCCCAAAAAGGACAACCCGAATCTCAATCGGGTCTCGTAAGTTTTTTACCCTTCATTTTTTCGACACGTGGATTTTTCGGTAAAACAGGATTACCGTGGCCCGTCTTCGACTTTCCATCGCTGGAGAGTGGTGCACCATGGTACTGTTATGTTTCAAATCCATGCACGCATTTCTAAAAGTCGTACGTCACAGTTTCGCCATTTCGGACGGTTGTTGCACCTTGCACCGTGGATGTTGCACCCTGTAGATATCGATTATTCGGACGGCCATAACTTCTGGCTCGTTTAGAGTTACGGGAGCCATAACCTGTCAAAACGAAGGCCTCGATGAGTTCTATGGCTTTGACAGCTTTCAACCGTCAACGGATAGAATAATGCCCAAAAAGGACAACCCGAATCTCAATCGGGTGTCGTAAGTTTTTTACCCTACGTTTTTACGACACGTGCATTTTTACGGTAAAACAGGATTACGGTGGCTGGTCTTCGATTTACCATCGCTGGAGAGTGGTGCACCATGGTACTGTTCCGTTTCAAATCCATGCATGCATTTCTAAAAGTCGTACGGCACTGTTTCGCCATTTCGGACGGATGTTGCACCTTGCACCGTGGATGTTGCACCCTGCAGATATCGATTATACGGACGACCATAACTTCTGGCTCGTTTAGAGTGACGGGAGCCACAACCTGTAAAAAAGAAGGCCTCGATGAGTTCTACGGCTTTGACAGCTTTCAGCCGTCAACGGATATATTAATGCCCAAAAAGGACAAACCGAATCTCAATCGGGTCTCGTAAGTTTTTTACCCTTCGTTTTTTCGACACGTGGATTTTTACGGTAAAACGGGATTACCGTGGCCCGTCTTCGACTTCCCATCGCTGGAGAGTGGTGCACCATGGTACTGTTCCGTTTCAAATCCATGCACGCATTTCTAAAAGTCGTATGACACTGTTTTACCATTTCGGACGGATGTTGCACCTTGCACCGTGGACGTTGCACCCTGTAGATATTGATTATTCGGACGGCCATAACTTCTGGCTTGTTTAGAGTTACGGGAGCTATAACCTGTCAAAACGAAGGCCTCGATGAGTTCTACGTTTTTGATAGCTTTCAGCCGTCAACGGATAGGTTAGTGCCCAAAAAGGACAACCCGAATCTCAATCGGGTCTCGTAAGTTTTTTACCCTTCGTTTTTTCGACACGTGGATTTTTACGGTAAAGCAGGATTACCGTGGCACGTCTTCGACTTCCCATCGCTGGAGAGTGGTGCAACATGGTACTGTTCCATTTCAAATCCATGCACGCATTTCTAAAAGTCGTACGGCACTGTTTCGCCATTTCGGACGGATGTTGCACCTTGCACCGTGGATGTTGCACCCTGTAGATATCGATTATTCGGACGGCCATAACTTCTGGCTCGTTTAGAGTTACGGGAGCCATAACCTGTCAAAAGGAAGGCCCCGATGAGTTCTATGGCTTTGACAGCTTTCAACCGTCAATGGATAGAATAATGCCCAAAAAGGACAACCTGAATCACAATCGGGTCTCGTATGTTTTTTACCCTTCGTTTTTTCGACCCGTGCATTTTTACGGTAAAACAGGATTACGGTGGCTGGTCTTCGATTTACCATCACTGGAGAGTGGTGCACCATGGTACTGTTCCGTTTCAAATCCATGCACGCATTTCTAAAAGTCGTACGGCACTGTTTTGCCATTTCGGACGGATGTTGCACCTTGCACCGTGGATGTTGCACCCTGTAGACATCGATTATACGGACGACCATAACTTCTGGCTCGTTTAGAGTTACGGGAGCCACAACCTGTCGAAACGAAGGCCTCGATGAGTTCTACGGCTTTGACAGCGTTCAGCAGTCAACGGATAGATTAATGCCCAAAAAGGACAACCCGAATCTCAATCGGGTCTCGTAAGCTTTTTACCCTTCGTTTTTTCGACACGTGGATTTTTACGGTAAAAAAGGATTACCGTGACTAGCCTTCGATTTACCATCGCTGGGGAGTGGTGCACCATGGTACTGTTCCGTTTCAAATCCATGCACGCATTTCTAAAAGTCGTACGGCAATATTTTTCCATTTCGGACAGATGTTGCACCTTGCACCGTGGATGTTGCACCCCGTAGATATCGATTATACGAACGACCATAATTTCTCGCTCGTTTAGAGTTACGGGTGCCACAACCTGTCAAAACGAAGGCCTCGATGAGTTCTACGGCTATGACGGCTTTCAGCCGTCAACAGATAGATTAATGCCCAAAAACGACAACCCGAATCTCAATCGGGTCAAGTAAGTTTTTTACCCTTCTTTTTTTCGACACGTGGATTTTTACGGTAAAACAGGATTACCGAGGCTGGCCTTCGATTTACCATCGCCGGGGAGTGGTGCACCATGGTACTGCTCCATTACAAATCCATGCACGCATTTCTAAAAGTCGTACGGCACTGTTTCGCCATTTCGGACGGATGTTGCACCTTGCACCGTGGATGTTGCACCCGGTAGATATCGATTATTCGGACGGCCATAACTTCTGGCTCGTCTAGAGTTACGGGATCCACAACCTATCAAAACGAAGGCCTCGATGAGTTCTACGGCTTTGACAGCTTTCAGCCATCAACGGATAGATAAATGCCCAAAAAGGACAATCCGAATCTCAATCGGCTCTCGTAAGTTTTTTACCCTTCGTTTTTTCGACACGTGGATTTTTACGGTAAAACAGGATTACCGTGGCTGGCCTTCGATTTACCATCGCTGGAGAGTGGTGCACCATGGTACTGTTTCGTTTCAAATCCATGCACACATTTCTAAAAGTCGTACGGCACTGTTTCGCCATTTCGGACGGATGTTGCACCTTGCACCGTGGATGTTGCACCCTGTAGATATCGATTACTCGGACGGCCATAACTTCTGGCTCGTTTAGAGTTACGGGAGCCATAACCTGTCAAAAAGAAGGCCTCGATGAGTTCTACGGCTTTGACAGCTTTCAACCGTCAACGGATAGATTAATGCCCAAAAAGGACAACCCGAATCTCAATCGGGTCTCGTAAGTTTTTTACCCTTCGTTTTTTCGACACGTGGATTTTTACGGTAAAATAGGATTACGTTGGCTGGCCTTCGATTTACCATCGCTGGACAGGGGTGCACCATGGTACTGTTCCGTTTCAAATCCATGCACACATTTCTAAAAGTCGTACGGCACTGTTTCGTCATTTCGGACGGATGTTGCACCTTGCGCCGTGGATGTTGCACCCTGTAGATATCGATTATTCGGACGGTCATAACTTCTGGCTCGTTTGGAGTTACGGAAGCCATAACCTGTCAAAACGAAGGCCTTAATGAGTTCTGCGGCTATGACAGCTTTCATCCATCAATGGATAGATTACTGCCCAAAAAGGACAACCCGAATCTCAATCGGGTCTCGTAAGTTTTTTACCCTTCGTTTTTTCGACGCGTGGATTTTTACGGTAAAACAGGATTACCGTGGTTGGCCTTCGATTTAACATCGCTGGAGAGTGGTGCACCATGGTACTGTTCTGTTTCAAATCCATGCACGCATTTCTAAAAGTCGTACGACACTGTTTCGCCATTTTCGGATGGATGATGCACCTTGCACCATGGATGTTGCACCTTGTAGATATCGATTATTCGAACGGCCATAACTTCTGGCTCGTTTAGAGTTACGGGAGCCATAACCAGTCAAAACGAAGGCTCGATGAGTTCTATGGCTTTGACAGCTTTCAGCCGTCAACGGATAGATTAATGCCCAAAAAGGACAACCCGAATCTCAATCGGGTCTCGTAAGTTTTTTACCCTTCGTTTTTTCGACACGTGGATTTTTACGGTAAAACAGGATTACTATGGCTGGCCTTCGATTTACAGTCGCTGGACAGTGGTGCACCATGGTACTGTTCCGTTTCAAATCCATGCACGCATTTCTAAAATACGTATGGCACTGTTTCGCCATTTCGGACGGATGTTGCACCTTGCACCGTGGATGTTGCACCCTGTAGATATCGATTATTCGGACGGCCATAAATTCTGGCTCGTTTAGAGTTACGGGAGCCATAACCTGTCAAAACGAAGGCCTCGATGAGTTCTACGGCTTTGATAGCTTTCAGCTATCAACAGATAGATTAATACCCAAAAAGGACAACCCGAATCTCAATCGGGTCTCGTAAGTTTTTTACCCTTCGTTTTTTCAACACGTGGATTTTTACAGTAAAACGGGATTACCGTGGCCCGTCTTCGACTTCCCATCGCTGGAGAGCGGTGCACCTTGGTACTATTCCGTTTCAAATCCACGCATGCATTTCTAAAAGTCGTACGACACTGTTTCACCATTTCAGACGGATGTTGCACCTTGCACCGTGGATGCTGCACCCTGTAGATATCGATTATTCAAACGGCCATAACTTCTGGCTCGTTTAGAGTTAAGGGAGCCATAACCTGTCAAAACGAAGGCCTCGATGAGTTCTACGGCTTTGACAGCTTTCAGCCGTCAACGGATAGATTAATGCCCAAAAAGGACAACCCGAATCTCTATCGGGTCTTGTAAGTTTTTTACCCTTCGTTTTTTCGACACGTGGATTTTTACGGTAAAACAGGATTACGGTGGCAGGCCTTCGATTTACAATCGCTGGACAGTGGTGCACCATGGTACTGTTCCGTTTCAAATCCAAGCACGCATTTCTAAAAGTCGTACGGCACTGTTTCGCCATTTCGGACGGATGTTGCACCTTGCACCGTGGATGTTGCACCCTGTAGATATCGATTATTCGGACGGCCATAACTTCTAGCTCGTTTTGAGTTACGGGAGCCATAACTTGTCAAAACGAAGGCCTCGATGAGTTCTACGGCTTTGATAGCTTTCAGCCTTCAACGGATAGACTAATGCCCAAAAGGACAACCCGAATCTCAATCTGGTCTCGTAAGTTTTTTACCCTTCGTTTTTTCGACACGTGGATTTTTACGGCAAAACGGGATTACCGTGGCCCGTCTTCGACTTCCCATCGCTGGAGAGCGGTGCACCATGGAACTGTTCCGTTTCAAATCCATGCACGCATTTCTAAAAGTCGTACGACACTGTTTCACCATTTCGGACGGATGTTGCACCTTGCACCGTGGATGTTGCACCCTGTAGATATCGATTATTCAAACGGCCATAACTTCTGGCTTGTTTAGTGTTACGGGAGCCATAACCTGTCAAAACGAAGGCCTCGATGAGTTCTACGGCTTTGACAGCTTTCAGCCGTCAACGGATAGATTAATGCCCAAAAAGGACAACCCGAATCTCAATCGGGTCTCGTAAGTTTTTTACCCTTCGTTTTTTCGACACGTGGATTTTTACGGTAAAACAGGATTACCGTGGCCCGTATTCGACTTCCCATCGCTGGAGAGTGGTGCACATGGTATAGTTCCGTTTCAAATCCATGCACGCTTTTCTAAAAGTCGTACGACACTGTTTCGCCATTTCAGACGGATGTTGCACCTTGCACCGTGGATGTTGCACCCTGTAGATATCGATTATTCGGACGGCCATAACTTCTGGCTCGATTAGAGTTACGGGAGCCATAACCTGTCAAAACAAAGGCTTGATGAGTTCTACGGCTTTGACAGCTTTCAGCCGTCAACGGATAGATTAATGCCCAAAAAGGACAACCCGAATCTCAATCGGGTCTCGTATGTTTTTTACCCTTCGTTTTTTCGACACGTGGATTTTTACGGTAAAACAGGATTACGGTGGCTGGCCTTCGATTTACCATCGCTGGACAGTGGTGCACCATGGTACCGTTCCGTTTCAAATCCATGCACGCATTTCTAAAAGTCGTACGACACTGTTTCGCCATTTCGGACGGATGT
Source organism: Allium cepa (assembly GCA_030765085.1). Classification (NCBI taxonomy): domain Eukaryota; kingdom Viridiplantae; phylum Streptophyta; class Magnoliopsida; order Asparagales; family Amaryllidaceae; genus Allium; species Allium cepa. The sequence goes on from CM060938.1 coordinate 912,056,475, forward strand.
TGCACTTTGCACCGTGGATGTTGCACCCTGTAGATATCGATTATTCGGACGGCCATAACTTCTGGCTCGTTTAGAGTTACGGGAGCCATAACCTGTCAAAACGAAGGCCTCGATGAGTTCTACGGCATACATAGCTTTTAGCCGTCAACGGATAGATTAATCCCCAAAAAGGACAGCCCGAATCTCAATCGGGTCTCGTAAGTTTTTTATCCTTCGTTTTTTCGACACGTGGATTTTTACGGTAAAACGGGAATACCGTGGCCCGTCTTCGACTTCCCATCGCTGGAGAGCGGTGCACCATGGTACTGTTCTATATCAAATCCATGCAGGCATTTCTAAAAGTCGTACGACACTGTTTCACCATTTCGGACGGATGTTGCACCTTGCACCGTGGATGTTGCACCCTGTAGATATCGATTATTCAAACGGCCATAACTTCTGGCTCGTTTAGAGTTACGGGAGTCATAACCTGTCAAAACGAAGGCCTCGATGAGTTCTACGGCTTTGACAGCTTTCAGCCGTCAACGGATAGATTAATGCCCAAAAAGAACAACCCGAATCTCAATCGGGTCTCAAAAGTTTTTTATCCTTCGTCTTTTCGACACGTGGATTTTTACGGTAAAATAGGATTACGGTTGCTGGCCTTCGATTTACCATCGCTGGACAGTGGTGCACCATTGGACTGTTCCGTTTCAAATCCATGCATGCATTTCTAAAAGTCGTACGGCACTGTTTCGCCATTTCGGACGGATGTTGCACCTTGCACCGTGGTTGTTGCACCCTGTAGATATCTATTATTCGGACGGCCATAACTTCTGGCTCGTTTAGAGTTACGGGAGCCACAACCTGTCAAAACGAAGGCCTCGATGAATTCTACGGCTCTGACAGCTTTCAGCCGTCAACGGATAGATTAGTGCCCAAAAAGGACAACCCGAATCTCAATCAGGTCTCGTAAGTTTTTTACCCTTCGTTTTTTCGACACGTGGATTTTTACGGTAAAATAGGATTACCGAGGTTGGCCTTCGATTTACCATCGCTGGAGAGTGGTGCACCATGGTCCGTTTCAAATCCATGCACGCATTTCTAAAAGTCGTACGGCACTGTTTCGCCATTTCGGACGGATGTTGCACCTTGCATCGTGGATGTTGCACCCTATAGATAATGATTATTCAAACGGCCATAACTTCTGGCTCGTTTCGAGTTACGGGAGCCATAACCTGTCAAAACGAAGGCCTCGATGAGTTCTACGGCTTTGAGAGCTTTCAGCCGTCAACGGTTAGATTAATGCCCAAAAAGGACAACCCGAATCTCAATCGGGTCTCGTAAGTTTTTTACCCTTCGTTTTTTCGACACGTGGATTTTTACTGTAAAACAGGATTACCGTGGCCTGTCTACGACTTTCCATCGCTGGAGAGGGGTGCACCATGGTACTGTTCCGTTTCAAATCCATGCACGCTTTTCTAAAAGTCGTACGACACTGTTTTGCCATTTCGGACGGATGTTGAACCTTGCACCGTGGATGTTGCACCCTGTAGATATCGATTACTCGAACGGCCATAACTTCTGGCTCGTTTAGAGTTACGGGAGCCATAACCTGTCAAAACGAAGGCCTCGATGAGTTCTATGGCTTTGAAGCTTTCAGCCGTCAACGGATAGAATAATGCCTAAAATAGACAACCCGAATCTCAATCGGGTCTCGTAAGATTTTATCCTTCGTTTTTTCGACACGTGGATTTTTACGGTAAAACCGGATAATGGTTGCTGGCCTTCAATTTACCATCGCTGGACAGTGGTGCACCATGTTACTATTCCGTTTCAAATCCATTCATGCATTTTTAAAATCGTACGGCACTGTTTCGCCATTTCGGACGGATGTTGCACCTTGCACCGTGTATGTTGCACCCTGTAGATATTGATTATTCGGACGGCCATAACTTCTGGCTTGTTTAGAGTTACGGGAGCCACAACCTGTCAAAACGAAGGCCTCGATGAGTTCTACGGCTTTGATAGCTTTCAGCCGTCAACAGATAGATTAATGCCCAAAAAGGACGACCCGAATCTCAATCGGGTCTCGCAAGTTTTTTACCCTTCGTTTTTTCGACACGTGGATTTTTACGGTAAAACAGGATTACCGAGGCTGGCCTTCGATTTACCATCGCTGGTGAGTGGTGCACCATGGTACTGTTCCGTTTCAAATCCATGCACACATTTCTAAAAGTCGTACGACACTGTTTCGCCATTTCGGACGGATGTTGCACCTTGCACCGTGGATGTTGCACCCTGTAGATATCGATTATTCAAACGGCCATAACTTCTGGCTCGTTCAGAGTTACGGGAGCCATAACCTGTCAAAATGAAGGCCTCGATGAGTTCTACGGCTTTGACAGCTTTCAGCCATCAACGGATAGATTAATGCCCAAAAAGGACGACCCGAATCTCAATCGGGTCTCGTAAGTTTTTTACCCTTCGTTTTTTCGACACGTGGATTTTTACGGTAAAACAGGATTACCGAGGCTGGCCTTCGATTTACCATCGCTGGTGAGTGGTGCACCATGGTACTGTTCCATTTCAAAACCATGCATGCATTTCTAAAAGTCGTACGACACTGTTTCGCCATTTCAGACGGATGTTGCACCTTGCACCGTGGATGTTGCACCCTGTAGATATCGATTATTCGGACGGCCATAACTTCTGGCTCGTTTAGAGTTACGGGAGCAATAACCTGTCAAAACGAAGGCCTCGATATATTCTACGGCTTTGACAGCTTTTAGCTGTCAACGGATAGATTAATGCCCAAAAAGGACAACCCGAATCTCAATCGGGTCTCGTACTTTTTTTACCCTTCGTTTTTTCGACACATGGATTTTTACGGTAAAACAAGATTACGGTGGCTGGCCTTCGATTTACCATCGCTGGACAGTGGTGCACCATGGTACTGTTCTATTTCAAATCCATGCACGCATTTCTAAAAGTGGTACGGCACTGTTTCGCCATTTCGGACGGATGTTGCTCCTTGCACCGTGGATGTTGCACCCTATAGATATCGATTATTCGGACGGCCATAACTTCTGGCTCGTTTAGAGTTACGGGAGCCATAACCTGTCAAAACGAAGGCCTCGATGAGTTCTATGGTATACACAGCTTTCAGCCGTCAACGGATAGATTAATGCCCAAAAAGGACAACCCGAATCTCAATCGGGTCTCGTAAGTTTTTTACCCTTCCTTTTTTCGACATGTGGATTTTTACGGTAAAACGGGATTACCGTGGCCCGTCTTCGACTTCCCATCGCTGGAGAGCGGTGCACCATGGTACTGTTCCATTTCAAATCCATGCACGCATTTCTAAAAGTCGTACGACACTGTTTCACCATTTCGGACGGATGTTGCACCTTGCACCGTGGATGTTGCACCCTGTAGATTTCGATTATTCGGACGGCCATAACTTCTGGCTCGTTTAGAGTTACGGGAGCCATAACCTGTCAAAACGAAGGCCTCGATGAGTTCTATGGTATACACAGCTTTCAGCCGTCAACGGATAGATTAATGCCCAAAAAGGACAACCCGAATCTCAATCGGGTCTCGTAAGTTTTTTACCCTTCCTTTTTTCGACATGTGGATTTTTACGGTAAAACGGGATTACCGTGGCCCGTCTTCGACTTCCCATCGCTGGAGAGCGGTGCACCATGGTACTGTTCCATTTCAAATCCATGCACGCATTTCTAAAAGTCGTACGACACTGTTTCACCATTTCGGACGGATGTTGCACCTTGCACCGTGGATGTTGCACCCTGTAGATATCGATTATTCGGACGGCCATAACTTCTGGCTCGTTTAGAGTTACGGGAGCCAGAACCTGTCAAAACGAAGGCCTCGATGAGTTCTACGGCTTTGACAGCTTTCAGTCGTCAACGAATAGATTAATGCCCAAAAAGGAAAATCCGAATCTCAATCGGGTGTTGAAGTTTTTTACCCTTCGTTTTTTCGACACGTGGATTTTTACGGTAAAATAGGATTACCGAGGCTGGCCGTCGATTTACCATCGTTGGAGAGTGGTGCACCATTGTACTGTTCCGTTTCAAATCCATGCACGCATTTCTAAAAGTCGTACGGCACTGTTTCGCCATTTCGGACGGATGTTGCACCTTGCACCGTGGATGTTGCACCCTGTAGATAACGATTATTCAAACGGCCATAACTTCTGGCTCGTTTAGAGTTACAGGAGCCATAACCTGTCGAATGAAGGCTTCGATGAGTTCTACTGCTTTGATAGCTTTCAGCCGTCAATGGATAGATTAATGCCCAAAAAGGCAACCCGAATCACAATCGGGTCTCCTAAGTTTTTTACCCTTCGTTTTTTCGACATGTAGATTTTTACGGTAAAACAGGATTACCGTGGCCCGTCTTCGACTTCCCATCGCCGGAGAGTGGTGCACCATGGTACTGTTCCGTTTCAAATCCATGCACGCATTTCTAAAAGTCGTACGGCACTGTTTCGCCATTTCGGACGGATGTTGCACCTTGCACCGTGGATGTTGCACCCTGTAGATATCGATTATTCGGACGGCCATAACTTCTGGCTCGTTTAGAGTTACGGGAGCCAGAACCTATCAAAACGAAGGCCTCGATGAGTTCTACGGCTTTGATAATTTTCAGTCGTCAACGAATAGATTAATGCCCAAAAATGACAACCCGAATCTCAATCGGGTCTCGTAAGTTTTTTACCCTTCGTTTTTTCAACACGTGTATTTTTACGGTAAAACGGGATTACCGTGGCTCGTCTTCGAGTTCCCATCACTGGAGAGTGGTGCACCATGGTACTGTTCCATTTCAAATCCATGCATGCATTTCTAAAAGTCGTACGGCACTGTTTCGCCATTTCGGACGGATGTTGCACCTTGCACCGTGGATGTTGCACCCTGTAGATATCGATTATTCAAACGGCCATAACTTCTGGTTCGTTTAGAGTTACGAGAGCCATAACCTGTCAAGACGAAGGCCTCGATGAGTTCTACGGCTTTGACAGCTTTCAGCCGTCAACGGATAGATTAATGCCCAAAAAGGACAACCCGAATCTCAATCGGGTCTCGTAAGTTTTTTATCCTTCGTTTTTTCGACACGTGGATTTTTAATTTAAAACAGGATTACGGTTGCTGGCCATCGATTTACCATCGCTGGAGAGTGCTGCACCATGGTACCGTTTCCTTTCAAATCCATGCATGCATTTCTAAAAGTCGTACGACACTGTTTCGCCATTTCGGACGGATGTTGCACCTTGCACCGTGGATGTTGCACCCTGTAGATATCGATTATTCGGACGGCCATAACTTCTAGCTCGTTTAGAGTTACGGGAGCCACAACCTTTCAAAACGAAGGCCTCGATGAGTTCTACGGCTTTGACAGCTTTCAGCCGTCAACGGATAGATTAATTACCAAAAAGGAAAATCCGAATCTCAATCGGGTGTCGTAAGTTTTTTACCCTTCGTTTTTTCGACACGTGGATTTTTACGCTAAAATAGGATTACCGAGGCTGGCGGTCGATTTACCATCGCTGGAGAGTGGTGCACCATTGTACTGTTCCGTTTCAAATCCATGCACGCATTTCTAAAAGTCGTACGGCACTGTTTCGCCATTTCGGACGGATGTTGCACCTTGCACCGTGGATGTTGCACCCAGTAGATAACGATTATTCAAACGGCCATAACTTCTGGCTAGTTTAGAGTTACGAGAGCCATAACCTGTCGAAATGAAGGTTTCGATGAGTTCTACTGCTTTGATAGCTTTCAGCCGTCAGCGGATAGATTAATGCCCAAAAAGGACAACCCGAATCTCAATCGGGTCTCGTAAGTTTTTTACCCTTCGTTTTTTCGACATGTAGATTTTTACGGTAAAACAGGATTACCGTGGCCCATCTTCGACTTCCCATCGTTGGAGAGTGGTGCACCATGGTACTGTTCCGTTTCAAATCCATGCACGCATTTCTAAAAGTCGTACGGCACTGTTTCGCCATTTCGGACGGATGTTGCACCTTGCACCGTGAATGTTGCACCGTGTAGATATCGATTATTCGGACGGCCATAACTTCTGGCTCGTTTAGAGTTACGGGAGCCAGAACCTGTCAAAACGAAGGCCTCGATGAGTTCTACGGCTTTGATAGCTTTCAGTCGTCAACGAATATATTAATGCCCAAAAATGACAACCCGAATCTCAATCGGGTCTCGTAAATTTTTTACCGTTCGTTTTTTCAACACGTGTATTTTTACGGTAAAACGGGATTACCGTGGCTCGTCTCCGAGTTACCATCACTGGAGAGTGGTGCACCATGGTACTGTTCCATTTCAAATCCATGCATGCATTTCTAAAAGTCGTACGGCACTGTTTCGCCATTTCGGACGGATGTTGCACCTTGCACCGTGGATGTTGCACCCTGTAGATATCGATTATTCAAACGGCCATAACTTCTGGCTCGTTTCGAGTTACGGGAGCCATAACTTGTCAAGACGAAGGCCTCGATGAGTTCTACGGTATACACAGCTTTCAGCCGTCAACGGATAGATTAATGCCCAAAAAGGACAACCCGAATCTCAGTCGGGTCTCGTAAGTTTTTTACCCTTCGTTTTTTCGACATGTGGATTTTTACGGTAAAACGGGATTACCGTGGCCCGTCTTCGACTTCCCATCGCTGGAGAGTGGTGCACCATGGTAGTGTTCCGTTTCAAATCCATGCACGCATTTCAAAAAGTCGTACGGAACTTTTCGCCATTTCGGACGGATGTTGCACCTTGCACCGTGGATGTTGCACCCTGTAGATATCGATTATTCAAACGGCCATAACTTCTGGCTCGTTTAGAGTTACGGGAGCCATAACCTGTCAAAATGAAGGCCTCGATGAGTTCTAGGGTGTTGACAGCTTTCAGCCGTCAAAGGATAGATTAATGCCCAAAAAGGACAACCTGAATCTTAATCGGGTCTCGTAAGTTTTTTACCCTTCGTTTTTTCGACACGTGGATTTTTACGGTAAAACAGGATTACGGTGGCCCGTATTCGACTTCCCATCGCTGGAGTGTGGTGCACCATGGTACTGTTCCGTTTCAAATCCATTCACGCATTTCTAAAAGTCGTACGACACTGTTTCGCCATTTCGGACGGATGTTGCACCTTGCACCGTGGATGTTGCACCCTGTAGATATCGATTATTCGGACGGCCATAACTTCTGGCTCGTTTAGAGTTACGGGAGTCATAACCTGTCAAAACGAAGGCCTCGATGAATTCTACGGCTTTGACAGCTTTCAGCTGTCAACGGATAGATTAATGCCCAAAAAGGACAACCCGAATCTCAATCGGGTCTCGTAAGTTTTTTACCCTTCGTTTTTTCGACACGTGGATTTTTATGGTAAAACAGGATTACGGTGGCTGGCCTTCGATTTACCATCGCTGGACAGTGGTGCACCATGGTACTGTTCCATTTCAAATCCATGCACGCATTTCTAAAAGTCGTACGGCACTGTTTCGCCATTTCGGACGGATGTTGCACCTTGCACCGTGGATGTTGCACCCTGTAGATATCGGTTATTCAAACGGCCATAACTTCTGCCTCGTTTAGAGTTACGGGAGCCATAACCTGTCAAGACGAAGGCCTCGATGAGTTCTACGGCTTTGACCACTTTTAGTCGTCAATGGATAGATTAATGCCCAAAAAGGAGAACCCGAATCTCAATCGGGTCTTGTAAGTTTTTTATCCTTCGTTTTTTCGACACGTGGATTTTTACGGTAAAACAGGATTATGGTTGCTGGCCTTCGATTTACCATCTGGACAGTGGTGCACCATGGGATTGTTCCGTTTCAAATCCATGCATGCATTTCTAAAAGTCGTACGGCACTGTTTCGCCATTTCGGACGGATGTTGCACCTTGCACCGTGGATGTTGCACCCCGTAGATATCGATTATTCGGACGGCCATAACTTCTGGCTCGTTTAGAGTTACGGGAGCCATAAACTGTCAAAACGAAGGCCACGATGAGTTCTACGGTATACATAGCTTTCAGCCGTCAACGGATAGATTAATGCCCAAAAAGGACAACCCGAATCTCAATCGGGTCTCGTAAGTTTTTTACCCTTCGTTTTTTCGACATGTGGATTTTTACGGTAAAACGGGATTACCTTGGCCCGTCTTCGACTTCCCATCGCTGGAGAGCGGTGCACCGTGGTACTGTTCCATTTCAAATCCATGCACGCATTTCTAAAAGTCGTACGACACTGTTTCACCATTTCGGACGGATGTTGCACCTTGCACCGTGGATGTTGCACCCTGTAGATATCGATTATTCAAACGGCCATTACTTCTGGCTCGTTTAGAGTTACGGGAGCCATAACCTGTCAAGACGAAGGCCTCGATGAGTTCTATGGCTTTGACAGCTTTCAGCCATCAACGGATAGATTAATGCCCAAAAAGGACAATCCGAATCTCAATCGGGTCTCGTAAGTTTTTTATCCTTCGTTTTTTCGACACGTGGATTTTTACGTTAAAACAGGATTACGGTTGCTGGCCTTCGATTTACCATCGCTGGACAGTGGTGCACCATGGGACTATTACGTTTCAAATCCATGCATGCATTTCTAAAAGTCGTACGGCACTGTTTCGCCATTTCGGACGGATGTTGCACCTTGCACCGTGGATGTTGCACCCTGTAGATATCGATTATTCGGACGGCCGTAACTTCTGGCCCGTTTAGAGTTACGGGAGCTTCAACCTTTCAAAATGAAGGCCTCGATGAGTTCTACGGCTTTGACAGCTTTCAGCCGTCAATCTGAATCTCAATCGCGTGTCGTAAGTTTATTACCCTTCGTTTTTTCGACACGTGGATTTTTACGGTAAAATAGGATTACCGATGCTGGCCGTCGATTTACCATCGCTGGAGAGTGGTGCACCATGGTACTATTCCTTTTCAAATCCATGCACGCATTTCTAAAAGTCGTACGGCACTGTTTCGCCATTTCGGACGGATGTTGCACCTTGCACCGTGGATGTTGCACCCTGTAGATAACGATTATTCAAACGGCCATAACTTCTGGCTCGTTTAGAGTTACGGGAGCCATAACCTGTCGAAATGAAGGCCTCAATGAGTTCTACGGCTTTGATAGCTTTCAGCCGTCAACGGATAGATTAATGCCCAAAAAGGACAACCCGAATCTCAATCGGGCCTCGTAAGTTTTTTACCCATCGTTTTTTCGACACGTGGATTTTTACGGTAAAACAGGATTACCGTGGCCCGTCTTCGACTTCCCATCGCTGGAGAGTGGTGCACCATGGTAGTGTTCCGTTTCAAATCCATGCACGCATTTCAAAAAGTCGTACGGCACTGTTCGCCATTTCGGACGGATGTTGTAACGACCCGTATTTTACGTGTCGATAAATCGTAGAATTTGCAGGACGATAGTGTTGTTTGTGTTGCTTCTAGCTTGAGTCGTTTAGGAGTTGACCCGAGTGCAAGTGATGAGTCGTGACCGACTCATAGGCATAGCTAAGTTAGGTGATGAGTCGTGACCGACTCATAGGGGACCGACTCAAGGAGGGGTAGCGGTTTAAAGTGTTGGCCGAGATAAGGATGGACCGACTCAAGAAGTTAGGCGACTCATAGGATGACCGACTCATAGAGGGCCGAGATAAGAAGTGTGGCCGAGTCAACGAGTTACGACTCATAGGGTTTGCCGAGTTAAGGAGTTAACGGGTTAAGGGTGTAGCGACTTAAGGGGTTTAGGCTTAGGTCGTGGGTAATGAGTCGGCAGGGTTTTGAGTCGTAGGGCCTGATGAGTCGTGAGTCGGCATCATAGTTGAGTCGTGAGTGTGTATTGTTGAGTCGTCGTACGACTTAGGACTTGGGGAAAACGCGGCAGTGTCTTAGGTCGGAGGCTTTTAGGTCGTGACCGACTTATGTTGAGTCGGCACTGGTCTTGAGTCGTGAGTCGGTAGGTGTTGAGTCGGTTTGGGTTTGAGTCGTATGACCTTGTGCCTTGGTGTATTGAGTCGTTGGCCTGAGTCGGTAGGCACGACTTAACGATGAGTCGTAAGTCGTTAGGCAGCTTGGTGTTGAGTCGTTGATTAGTTAGGTCGGCTCTGGTATTAAGTCGTAGGTCGGCAGGGTTGTTGAGTCGTGTGAGTGGCTTATGGTAAGTCAGCATGTGGATGAGTCGGGGACGACTCAGGAGTTGGGTCGGCGACGACCTAAGAGCGACGACTCATGGTTGATTCAGCCTATAAATAGAGGGGTTTGGCTCACTTTTTGGCACCGGTTTTTGAAGCGACGAAGTGCTGCCATTTTGAAGACTCGACTACAACATTTCTTCATCTTCTTTTCTCCATTCCAATCTAATTCTAACATCCATCCAAGATCGAAGATCGAGATCGAAGATCCAAGTGCCAAAGTTGAAGATCTTCATCCGTTCGAGCTAGAATTCATCGATTGGAGCGAGATATTGCCGGATCAAACCTTGATCTTCGCTGTCCAGATCTGAAGTGTGTAGTTTTTGTAGTGTTTGGGTGATTTGGTGAGTGGTAGTTATCTCTCACGCGGATCCAAGGGAGTATATTGGATTGGTGGCTTGTTTGAGTGTTAAAGTTAGAGATTTCATGCATTTTTCTTAGATCGAAGTCTAGATCCATGGTTTTTGAAGATGTTTACTTATGCAAGTTAGTTTAACAAGTATTAGAGACAAAACCCATGTTTTATACTTGATAGATCTATGCTAAAAACTATGGTTTCACATATGTTGGACTTTTGCTCACTTATTTACGAAATTGCCATTATAGTTGATATTGCTTATATTGCTTAATAGATCTTGTTTGAATGATTGATATTTGAATGTATGATTGATTTGATTGTTTCCAAGTTAGCTAGTAGTTGATTTGGAACAAGAGGATGAAAGAGGATTCAAAAGCTATGGAAGAAGGCTCTTGAATGGTGAAAGCTGCTTAAGGCATATGTAGCGGATGTTGAAGCTCATATGTATAGATTGGATGATGTTGAGATGGGACTTTGCTTTGATGCGATGAAGCGAAGTATGATGTGAGTCTTGGCTTAATCCAAGCAGGGATCATTCCAAGCATGTTGATAACTTGAAGAGTAGTTCAAGTTGGTTGATAATGGATTGTTCAAGAGGTAGCTTGAGCTTGTATGAGGATAGTCGTCAAGAAGGATGGCTAGGAGGCTTGGATCTCGTCGTTGTTGAAGGTTCTAGCATGCTCAAAAGCAAGAGTACATGGGGTGCCCATAACGACTACAGGTAGGTAGTCGGGACACCCAAAAGACTACAGGTAGGTAGTTGAGTACTCTGGGCAAAGTAGATAAGTCCTAGGCACAAGGCAGTGTGCGGAGTTATGGTTAGAACCGGGGTTACCATTAACCCTTGACAGATGGTCATTCAACTAACGGTGAAATCGAGGCAAGGATAACAGTGATAGCCAGAGTCATGGATGTTTGGTTGTATTATCATTCGGCTTCAAGAGCGGTGTTTTCTGGGTGCTTATCTGATCTTGGTTTAGGCCTTGGGGGTTTGTATTTGGAAAACATCGTCCTTGACTCGAGTGGTATTCGCTTTACCTTAATTGTCTATGTTGTTATGCTTGCTTCTCCTTAGTGTATGTCTGGGGCTATCACTGTAGGAAGAGGTGGAGTGGGATGGTTTGGTTCCTATTCCTTTTATCCTTTATGCTCTTTTGGTATGTTTGATAGTTAATTTACTGCTCACTAAGACTTTGTCTGACTCAAGGTTTTATGTCTCCTCTTATTACCTTGGGCTGTTCATCCATGTTGGGATGGGCAGACTAGGTAGCAGGTGACAGGTGCTGTGCTAGGAGTTCTACGATGAAGATGACGAAGACGAGCAGGAGGCTTTGCATATTAGTTTTCTTACTATATGTACTGGGTATCCGCTGCTGTATTTGGTTGAGTGATTTGTAGTGAGGCTTTCATGTATGGATTTGAGTAGATGATTGTATAAAACTACTGTGATGCTTATATGATGATGTTCTGTTCTATGGAGCTTCACTATATTATATTTCTCTATTGTATTTTATCCATGCGCTGTGAGTTGTACGATAGAGATTCTTTTGTTTTGTTTTACCCTGACTATCGTCCATGGCTGCCTGGCACGCCTTTCAGCGCATTATTTCCTTCATTTGGTGCGGGAGTCATGGGCGGTCGTCACAGATGTTGCACCTTGCACCCTGCATGTTGCACCCTGTAGATATCGATTATTCGGACGGCCATAACTTCTGGCTCGTTTAGAGTTATGGGAGCCATAACCTGTCAAAACGAAGGCCTCGATGAGTTCTACGGCATACACAGCTTTCAGCCATCAACGGATAGATTAATGCCCAAAAAGGACAACCCGAATCTCAATCGGGTCTCGTAAGTTTTTTACCCTTCGTTTTTTCGACACGTGGATTTTTACGGTAAAACGGGAGGATTACCGTGGCCCGTCTTCGACTTCCCATCACTGGAGAGCGGTGCACCATGGTACTGTTCCGTTTCAAATCCATGCACGCATTTCTAAAAGTCGTACGACACTGTTTCACCATTTCGGATGGATGTTGCACCTTGCACCGTGGATGTTGCACCCTGTAGATATCGATTATTCAAACGGCCATAACTTCTGGCTCGTTTAGAGTTATGGGAGCCATAACCTGTCAAGACGAAGGCCTCGATGAGTTCTACGGCTTTGACAGCTTTCAGCCGTCAACGGATAGATTAATGCCCAAAAAGGACAACCCGAATCTCAATCGGGTCTCGTAAGTTTTTTATCCTTCGTTTTTTCGACACGTGGATTTTTACGGTAAAACAGGATTACGGTTGCTGGCCTTCGACTTACCATCTGGACAATGGTGCACCACGGTATTGTTCCGTTTCAAATCCATGCATGCATTTCTAAAAGTCCTACGACACTGTTTCGCCATTTCGGACGGATGTTGCACCTTACACCGTGGATGTTGCACCCTGTAGATATCGATTATTCGGACGGCCGTAACTTTTTGCTCGTTTAGAGTTATGGAAGCCATAACCTGTCAAAACGAAGGCCTCTATGAGTTCTACGGTTTTGACAGCTTTCAGCCGTCAACGGATAGATTAATGCCCAAAAAGGACAACCCGAATCTCAATCGGGTCTCGTAAGTTTTTTACCCTTCGTTTTTTCGACACGTGGATTTTTACGGTAAAACAGGATTACCGTGGCCTGTCTTCGACTTCCCATCGCTGAAGAGCGGTGCACCATGGTACTGTTCCATTTCAAATCCATGCACGCATTTCTAAAAGTCGTACGGCACTGTTTCGCCATTTCGGACGGATGTTGCACCTTGCACCGTGGATGTTGCACCCTATAGATATCGATTATTCGGACGGCCATAACTTCTGGCTCGTTTAGAGTTACGGGAGCCATAACCTGTCAAAACGAAGGCCTCGATGAGTTCTACGGCTGTGACAGCTTTCAGCCATCAACGGATAGATTAATGCCCAAAAAGGACAACCCGAATCTCAATCGGGTCTCGTAAGTTTTTTACCCTTCGTTCTTTCGACACGTGGATTTTTACGGTAAAACGGGATTACCGTGGCCCGTCTTCGACTTCCCATCGCTGCAGAGTGGTGCAACATGGTACTGTTCCATTTCAAATCCATGCACGCATTTCTAAAAGTCGTACGGCACTGTTTCGCCATTTCGGACGGATGTTGCACCTTGCACCGTGGATGTTGCACCCTATAGATATCGATTATTCGGACGGCCATAACTTCTGGCTCGTTTAGAGTTACGAGAGCCATAACCTGTCAAAACGAAGGCCTCGATGAGTTCTACAGCTTTGATAGCTTTCATTCATCAACGGATAGATTAATGCCCAATAAGGACAACCCGAATCTCAATCGGGTCTCGTAAGTTTTTTACCCTTCGTTTTTTCGACACGTGGATTTTTACGGTAAAACAGGATTACCGTGGCCCGCCTTCGACTTCGCATCGCTGGAGAGTGGTGCACTATTGTACTGTTTCGTTTCAAATCCATGCACGCATTTCTAAACGTCGTACGGCACTGTTTCGCCATTTCGGACGGATGTTGCACCTTGCACCGTGGATGTTGCACCCTATAGATATCAATTATTCGTACGGCCATAACTTCTGGCTCGTTTAGAGTTACGGGAGCCATAAGTTGTCAAAACGAAGGCCTCGATAAGTTCTACGGCTTTGATAGCTTTCAGCCGTCAACGGATAGATTAATGCCCAAAAAGGACAACCCGAATCTCAATCGGGTCTCGTAAGTTTTTTACCCTTCGTTTTTTCGACACGTGGCTTTTTACGGTAAAACGGGATTACCGTGGCTGGCCTTCGATTTACCATCACTGGAGAGTGGTGCACCATGGTACTGTTATATTTCAAATCCATGCACGCATTTCTAAAAGTCGTACGACACTGTTTCGCCATTTCGGACGGATGTTGCACCTTGCACCGTGGATGTTGCACCCTGTAGATATCGATTATTCAAACGGCCATAACTTCTGGCTCGTTTAGAGTTACGGAAGCCATAACCTGTCAAAATGAAGGCCTTGATGAGTTCTACGGCTTTGACAGCTTTCAGCCATCAACGGATAGATTAATGCCCAAAAAGGACAACCCGAGTCTCAATCGGGTCTCATAAGTTTTTTTACTCTTCGTTTTTTTCGACACGTGGATTTTTACGGTAAAACAGGATTACCGTGGCCCGTCTTCGACTTACCATCACTGGAGAGTGGTTCACCATGGTACTGTTTCGTTTCAAATCCATACACGCATTTCTAAAAGTCGTACGGCACTGTTTCGCCATTTCGGACGGATGTTGCACCCTGCACCGTGGATGTTCCACCCTGTAGACATCGATTATTCAGACGGCCATAACTTCTGGCTCGTTTAGAGCTACGGGAGCCATAACCTGTCAAAACGAAGGCCTCGATGAGTTCTATGGCTTTGATAGCTTTCAGCCGTCAACGGATAGATTAATGCTCAAAAAGGACAATCCGAATCTCAATCAGGTGTCGTAAATTTTTTACCCTTCGTTTTTTCGACACGTGGATTTTTACGGTAAAACGGGATTACCGTGGCCCGTCTTCGACTTCCCTTCGCTGGAGAGTGGTGCACCATGGTAGTGTTCCGTTTCAAATCCATGCACGCATTTCAAAAAGTCGTACGGCACTGTTCGCCATTTCGGACGGATGTTGCACCTTGCACCGTGGATGTTGCACCCTATAGATATCGATTATTCGGATGGCCATAGCTTCTGACTCGTATAGAGTTACGGGAGCCATAGCCTGTCAAAACGAAGGTCTCGATGAGTTCTATGGCTTTGACAGCTCTCAGCCGTCAACGGATAGAATAATGCCCAAAAAGGACAACCCGAATCTCAATCGGGTCTCGTAAGTTTTTTACCCTTCGTTTTTTTGACACGTGGATTTTTACGGTAAAACAGGATTACCTTGGCCCATCTTCGACTTCCCATCGCTGGAGAGTGGTGCACTATGGTACTTTTTCGCTTCAAATCCATGCACTCATTTCTAAAAGTCGTACGGCACTGTTTCGCCATTTCGGACGGATGTTGCACCTTGCACCGTGGATGTTGCACCCTGTAGATATCGATTATTCGGACGGTCATAACTTCTGGCTCGTTTAGAGTTACGAGAGCCATAACCTGTCAAAACGAAGGCCTCGATGAGTTCTACGGCTTTGACGGCTTTCAGCCGTCAACGTATAGATTAATGCCCAAAAAGGACAACCCGAATCACAATCGGGTTTCGTAAGTTTTTTACCCTTCGTTTTTTCGACACGTGGATTTTTACGGTAAAACAGGACTACCGTGGCCCGTCTTCGACCTCCCATCGTTGGAGAGTGGTGCACTATGGTACTGTTCCGTTTCAAATCCATGCACGCATTTCTAAAAGTCGTACGACACTGTTTCACCATTTCGGACTGATGTTGCACCTTGCACCGTGGATGTTGCACCCTGTAGACATCGATTATTCGGACGGCCATAACTTCTGACTCGTTTAGAGTTACGGGAGCCATAACCTGTCAAAACGAAGGCCTCGATGAGTTCTACGGCTTTGACAGCTTTCAGCCGTCAACGGATAGATTAATGCTTAAAAAGGACAACCCGAATCTCAATCGGGTCTCGTAAGTTTTTTACCCTTCGTTTTTTCGACACGTGGATTTTTACGGTAAAACAGGATTACCGTGGCCCGTCTTCGACTTCGCATCGCTAGAGAGTGGTGCACTATGGTACTGTTCTGTTTCAAATCCGTGCACGCATTTCTAAAAAGTCGTACGACACTGTTTCGCCATTTCGGACGGATGTTGCACCTTGCACCGTGGATGTTGCACCCTGTAGATATCGATTATTCAAACGGCTATAACTTCTGGCTCGTTTAGAATTACAGGAGCCATAACCTGTCAAAACGAAGGCCTAGATGAGTTCTACGGCTTTGAGAGCTTTGAGCCGTCAACGGATAGATTAATGCCCAAAAAGGACAACCCGAATCTCAATCGGGTCTCGTAAGTTTTTTACCCTTCGTTTTTTCGACACGTGGATTTTTACGGTAAAACGGGATTACGGTGGCTGGTCTTCGATTTACCATCGCTGGAGAGTGGTGCACATGGTACTGTTCCGTTTCAAATCCATGCACGCATTTCTAAAAGTCGTACGGCACTGATTCGCCATTTCGGACGGATGTTGCACCTTGCACCGTGGATGTTGCACCCTATAGATATCGATTATTCGGACGGCCATAACTTCTGGCTCGTTTAGAGTTACGAGAGCCATAACCTGTCAAAACGAAGGCCTCGATGAGTTCTACAGCTTTGACAGCTTTCATTCGTCAACGGATAGATTAATGCCCAAAAAGGACAACCCGAATCTCAATCGGGTCTCCTAAGCTTTTTACCTTTCGTTTTTTCGACACGTGGATTTTTACGGTAAAACAGGATTACCGTGGCCCGTCTTCGACTTCCCATCGCTGGAGAGTGGTGAACCATGGTAGTGTTCTGTTTCAAATCCATGCACGCATTTCTAAAAGTCGTACGACACTGTTTCTCCATTTCGGACGGATGTTGCACCTTGCACCATGGATGTTGCACCTTGCACCATGGATGTTGCACCCTATAGATATCGATTATTCGGACGGCCATAACTTCTGGCTTGTTTAGAATTACGGGAGCCATAACCTGTCAAAACGAAGGCCTCGATGATTTCTACGGCTTTGACAGCTTTAAGCCGTCAACGAATAGATTAATGCCCAAAAATGACAACCCGAATCTCAATCGGGTCTCGTAAGTTTTTAACCCTTCGTTTTTTCGACACGTGGATTTTTACGGTAAAACGGGATTACGGTGGCTGGTCTTCGATTTACCATCGCAGGAGAGTGGTGCACCATGGTACTGTCCCATTTAAAATCCATGCACACATTTCTAAAAGTCGTACGACACTGTTTCGCCATTTCGGACGGATGTTTCACCTTGCACTATGGATGTTGCACCCTGTAGATATCGATTATTCGGACGGCCATAACTTGTGGCTCGTTTAGAGTTACGGGAGCCATAACCTGTCAAAACGAAGGCCTCGATGAGTTCTACGGCTTTGACAGCTTTCAGCCATCAACGTATAGATTAATGCCCAAAAAGGACAACCCGAATCACAATCGGGTTTCGTAAGTTTTTTACCCTTCGTTTTTTCGACACGTGGATTTTTACGGTAAAACAGGATTACCGTGGCCCGTCTTCGACTTCCCATCGCTGGAGAGTGTTGCATTATGGTACTGTTCCGTTTCAAATCCATGCATGCATTTCTAAAAGTCGTACGACACTGTTTCGCCATTTCGGACGGATGTTGCACCCTGTAGATATCGATTATTCGGACGGCCATAACTTCTGACTCGTTTAGAGTTACGGGAGCCATAACCTGTCAAAACGAAGACCTCGATGAGTTCTATGGCTTTGACAGCTTTCAGCCGTCAACGGATAGATTAATGCTTAAAAAGGACAACCCGAATCTCAATCGGGTCTCTTAAGTTTTTAACCCTTCGTTTTTTCGACACGTGGATTTTTACGGTAAAACATGATTACCGTGGCCCGTCTTCGACTTCGCATCGCTGGAGAGTGGTGCACTATGGTACTGTTTCGTTTCAAATCCATGCACCCATTTCTAAAATTCGTACGGCACTGTTTCGCCATTTCGGACGGATGTTGCACCTTGCACCGTGGATGTTGCACCCTGTAGATATCGATTATTCGTACGGCCATAACTTCTGGCTCGTTTAGAGTTACAGGAGCCATAAGCTGTCAAAACGAAGGCCTCGATGAGTTCTACGGCTTTGACAGCTTTCAGTCATCAACGGATAGATTAATGCCCAAAAAGGACAACCCGAATCTCAATCGGGTCTCGTAAGTTTTTACCCTTCGTTTTTTTGACACGTGGATTTTTACGGTAAAACGGGATTACCGTGGCTGGCCTTCGATTTACCATCACTGGAGAGTGGTGCACCATGGTACTGTTCCATTTCAAATCCATGCACGCATTTCTAAAAGTCGTACGACACTGTTTCGCCATTTCGGACGGATGTTGCACCTTGCACCGTGGATATTGCACCCTGTAGATATCGATTATTCAAACGGCCATAACTTCTGGCTCGTTTAGAGTTACGGAAGCCATAACCTGTCAAAATGAAGGCCTTGATGAGTTCTACGGCTTTGACAGCTTTCAGCCGTCAACGGATAGATTAATGCCCAAAAAGGACAACCCGAATCTCAATCGGGTCTCGTAAGTTTTTTACCCTTTGTTTTTTCGACACGTGGATTTTTACGGTAAAACAGGATTACCGTGGCCCGTCTTCGTCTTCCCATCACTGGAGAGTGGTTCACCAAGGTACTGTTTCGTTTCAAATCCATGCATGCATTTCTAAAAGTCATACGACACTGTTTCGCCATTTCGGACGGATGTTGCACCTTGCGCCGTGGATGTTCCACCCTGTAGACATCGATTATTCGGACGTCCATAACTTCTGGCTCGTTTAGAGTTACGGGAGCCATAACCAGTCAAAACGAATGCCTCGATGAGTTCTATGGCTTTGACAACTTTCAGCCGTCAACGGATGGATTAATGCTCAAAAAGGACAATCCGAATCTCAATCAGGTCTCGTAAGTTTTTTACCCTTCGTTTTTTCGACACGTGGATTTTTACGGTAAAACGGGATTACCGTGGCCCGTCTTCGACTTCCCATCGCTGGAGAGTGGTGCACCATGGTAGTGTTCCGTTTCAAATCCATGCACGCATTTCAAAAAGTCGTACGACACTGTTCGCCATTTCGGACGGATGTTGCACCTTGCACCGTGGATGTTGCACCCTATAGATATCGATTATTCGGACGGCCATAACTTCTGACTCGTATAGAGTTACGGGAGCCATAGCCTGTCAAAACGAAGGCCTCGATGAGTTCTACGGCTTTGACAGCTTTCAGCCGTCAACGGATAGATTAATGCCCAAAAAGGACAACCCGAATCTCAATCGGGTCTCGTAAGTTTTTTACCCTTCGTTTTTTCGACACGTGGATTTTTACGGTAAAACAGGATTACCTTGGCCCGTCTTCGACTTCCCATCGCTGGAGAGTGGTGCACTATGGTACTGCTTCGTTTCAAATCCATGCACGCATTTCTAAAAGTCGTACGGCACGGTTTCGCCATTTCGGACGGATGTTGCACCTTGCACCGTGGATGTTGCACCCTGTAGATATCGATTATTCGGGCGGCCATAACTTCTGGCTCGTTTAGAGTTACAGGAGCCATAACCTGTCAAAACGAAGGCCTCGATGAGTTCTACGGCTTTGACAGCTTTCAGCCGTCAACGTATACATTAATGCCCAAAAAGGACAACCCGAATCACAATCGGGTTTCGTAAGTTTTTTACCCTTCGTTTTTTCGACACGTGGATTTTTACGGTAAAACAGGATTACCGTGGCCCGTCTTCGACCTCCCATCGCTGGAGAGTGGTGCACTATGGTACTGTTCCGTTTCAAATCCATGCACGCATTTCTAAAAGTCGTACGACACTGTTTCGCCATTTCGGACGGATGTTGCGCCTTGCACCGTGGATGTTGCACCCTGTAGATATCGATTATTCGGACGGCCATAACTTCTGACTCGTTTAGAGTTACGGGAGCCATAACCTGTCAAAACGAAGGCCTCGATGAGTTCTACGGCTTTGACAGCTTTTAGCCGTCAACGGATAGATTAATGCTTAAAAAGGACAACCCGAATCTCAATCGGGTCTCGTAAGTTTTTTACCCTTCGTTTTTTCGACACGTGGATTTTTACGGTAAAACAGGATTACCGTGGCCCGTCTTCGACTTCGCATCGCTAGAGAGTGGTGCACTATGGTACTGTTCTGTTTCAAATCCGTGCACGCATTTCTAAAAAGTCGTACGACACTGTTTCGCCATTTCGGACGGATGTTTCACCTTGCACCGTGGATGTTGCACCCTGTAGATATCGATTATTCAAACGGCTATAACTTCTGGCTCGTTTAGAATTACAGGAGCCATAACCTGTCAAAACGAAGGCCTAGATGAGTTCTACGGCTTTGAGAGCTTTGAGCCGTCAACGGATAGATTAATGCCCAAAAAGGACAACCCGAATCTCAATCGGGTCTCGTAAGTTTTTAACCCTTCGTTTTTTCGACACGTGGATTTTTACGGTAAAACGGGATTACGGTGGCTGGTCTTCGATTTACCATCGCTGGAGAGTGGTGCACATGGTACTGTTCCGTTTCAAATCCATGCACGCATTTCAAAAAGTCGTACGACACTGTTCGCCATTTCGGACGGATGTTGCACCTTGCACCGTGGATGTTGCACCCTATAGATATCGATTATTCGGACGGCCATAACTTCTGACTCGTATAGAGTTACGGGAGCCATAGCCTGTCAAAACGAAGGCCTCGATGAGTTCTACGGCTTTGACAGCTTTCAGCCGTCAACGGATAGATTAATGCCCAAAAAGGACAACCCGAATCTCAATCGGGTCTCGTAAGTTTTTTACCCTTCGTTTTTTCGACACGTGGATTTTTACGGTAAAACAGGATTACCTTGGCCCGTCTTCGACTTCCCATCGCTGGAGAGTGGTGCACTATGGTACTGCTTCGTTTCAAATCCATGCACGCATTTCTAAAAGTCGTACGGCACGGTTTCGCCATTTCGGACGGATGTTGCACCTTGCACCGTGGATGTTGCACCCTGTAGATATCGATTATTCGGGCGGCCATAACTTCTGGCTCGTTTAGAGTTACAGGAGCCATAACCTGTCAAAACGAAGGCCTCGATGAGTTCTACGGCTTTGACAGCTTTCAGCCGTCAACGTATACATTAATGCCCAAAAAGGACAACCCGAATCACAATCGGGTTTCGTAAGTTTTTTACCCTTCGTTTTTTCGACACGTGGATTTTTACGGTAAAACAGGATTACCGTGGCCCGTCTTCGACCTCCCATCGCTGGAGAGTGGTGCACTATGGTACTGTTCCGTTTCAAATCCATGCACGCATTTCTAAAAGTCGTACGACACTGTTTCGCCATTTCGGACGGATGTTGCGCCTTGCACCGTGGATGTTGCACCCTGTAGATATCGATTATTCGGACGGCCATAACTTCTGACTCGTTTAGAGTTACGGGAGCCATAACCTGTCAAAACGAAGGCCTCGATGAGTTCTACGGCTTTGACAACTTTTAGCCGTCAACGGATAGATTAATGCTTAAAAAGGACAACCCGAATCTCAATCGGGTCTCGTAAGTTTTTTACCCTTCGTTTTTTCGACACGTGGATTTTTACGGTAAAACAGGATTACCGTGGCCCGTCTTCGACTTCCCATCGCTGGAGAGTGGTGCACTATGGTATTGTTCTGTTTCAAATCCATGCACGCATTTCTAAAAGTCGTACGACACTGTTTCGCCATTTCGGACGGATGTTGCACCTTGCACCGTGGATGTTGCACCCTGTAGATATCGATTATTCGGACGGCCATAACTTCTGGCTCGTTTAGAGTTACAGGAGCCATAACCTGTCAAAACGAAGGCCTCGATGAGTTCTACGGCTTTGACAGCTTTCAGCCGTCAACGTATACATTAATGCCCAAAAAGGACAACCCGAATCACAATCGGGTTTCGTAAGTTTTTTACCCTTCGTTTTTTCGACACGTGGATTTTTACGGTAAAACAGGATTACCGTGGCCCGTCTTCGACCTCCCATCGCTGGAGAGTGGTGCACTATGGTACTGTTCCATTTCAAATCCATGCACGCATTTCTAAAAGTTGTACGACACTGTTTCGCCATTTTGGACGGATGTTGCACCTTGCACCGTGGATGTTGCACCCTGTAGATATCGATTATTCGGACGGCCATAACTTCTGACTCGTTTAGAGTTACGGGAACCATAACTTGTCAAAACGAAGGCCTCGATGAGTTCTATGGCTTTGACAACTTTTAGCCGTCAACGGATAGATTAATGCTTAAAAAGGACAACCCGAATCTCAATCGGGTCTCGTAAGTTTTTTACCCTTCGTTTTTTCGACACGTGGATTTTTACGGTAAAACAGGATTACCGTGGCCCGTCTTCGACTTCCCATCGCTGGAGAGTGGTGCACTATGGTACTGTTCTGTTTCAAATCCATGCACGCATTTCTAAAAGTCGTACGACACTGTTTCGCCATTTCGGACGGATGTTGCACCTTGCATCGTGGATGTTGCACCCTGTAGATATCGATTATTCAAACGGCCATAACTTCTGGCTCGTTTAGAATTACAGGAGCCATAACCTGTCAAAACGAAGGCCTCGATGAGTTCTACGGCTTTGATAGCTTTCAGCCGTCAACGGATAGATTAATGCCCAAAAAGGACAACCCGAATCTCAATCGGGTCTCATAAGTTTTTAACCCTTTGTTTTTTCGACACGTGGATTTTTACGATAAAACGGGATTACGGTGGCTGGTCTTCGATTTACCATCGCTGGAGAGTGGTGCACATGGTACTGTTCTGTTTCAAATCCATGCACGCATTTCTAAAAGTCGTACGGCACTGATTCACCATTTCGGACGGATGTTGCACCTTGCACCGTGGATGTTGCACCCGGTAGATATCGATTATTCGGACGGCCATAACTTCTGGCACGTTTATAGTTACGGGAGCCATAACCTGTCAAAATGAAGGTGTAACGACCCGTAAATTTTCGATAATTAAAATAGCTAATTTAATAAGATTTCGTGATTTAGTGTTAGAAAAAATTTTGTAAATTCGTTTGGAATAATAATAACTGGAATAAATTGCAACAATAATTATCCTAGTAATGAAAAATGAATGCTACTTAGTGAATGCCTTTGAAATCAATAGTTGAATAGGATAATAAATGTTGAAATTCATTGGGTATAATAGAGTAATTGATTGATAAGTAAAATCTATTTAAAATCAAATATTGAATATTGGACAGGTAAGTTGTTCAAATTAAATATTTAAAACTTATTGAATAATTGAATAACTGTAAAATGAAAATAGTGTTCTAAATTGTGAATTGGTTTTAAGGGTTGAATCTTATAAGTTTAATCTCAATATTTCAAAAGATAATGAATTATTGGATAAGCGAAATTGTTTAAATTAAATATTTGGAATTTATTGATAATTTAATAACTGGGATTGAATAACTGTTTTAATAAAAATGGTTGTTATATAAATTTGAATTTGTTAAATTTTATAAGTTCGTTTCGAATATTTCAGAGGATAGTGATTTAAGAATAATCAAATTTGTTAAATTTAATATTACGAATGTTTGAATAATTAAATTCCGAATTTGATATGATTAATATGATATTGAAATTTAATATATGAAAATAGAGTGGATATTTGAAATTTGATTTAATATGATTCAAATTGGTTTCCAAAGTGAATGTAAGTTATATTAGAATTTTAATAGGGTTAGTAAGATTTTAAAATTGGAATTTATTGGATAAATTGAATAACGGGTTTAATATGATTAAAAATGATTGTAAAATTTTATTTTATCATATTGGAGTTATAGTGATGTTATAGAACTTTTAAAACTGAATATAAAATTTATTGGTGAAAATTTAATATTTTAATATTTAATTATCGATTGGAAATTAGCCAAATTTTGAACAGTCTCAGAATTTGACGAAACTAGTCCCATTGGATCCGTAATAGTAAGTTATTATCGGATTTCAATTTTCGTAGCAATCGGAGTTGTCATTTGACCGTGGCAGCTCGAAACGCGTTGAAATTATTTAATATTAATTTAACGAGTTAAAATAGTCATTTTTCAAACGGTCTCGGATTTCGACGAAACCAGTTTCATCGGATCCGTAATGTGATATTATTATATGGTTTCAAATTTCGTGTCAATCGGATTTACCGTTTGTCCGGGGCAAGCCAAAACGCATAAAAATTTAGTTTAATCGGTTTAATTGAAATTTGATCGTTTATCGCTATAACTCTCACATACGATCGAATTAGCTTTCGAAACCTATTCCATTGTGTCCGGAACATGGGATAAACCCTAGAAACGTCGGTCACCGCGCGAGATTTGGAGTTCGGAAATTTGGAGTGAATAGTATTTTTCGTTGAAATTCTATAAAGGGCCACCCATTTTCTCAAAATTGAAAACCCGACCCAGAAAACCCTAGCCGCCACCGTGCTATTTTCAATGGCCAGAATCACGCAAGCTTCCTCCTTCGTTTTCTCCCAATCCATCGACTTTTACCAAAAACTATCAACTGCAATGTTGAAGAGCTAGGGGAGATCTTGAAATCCATACGGATATGATCGATTATAGTGGAGGAAATCATCGGCAAATCGCATGAGAAGTCGCGCCGTTCATCCACGTCGTTCAAGACCTATAAGCGACCGGGTTCGCCGAGATCACTGCCGTGGGTCGAGCTCGCGTTGGGCAACAAGCTGGTGGTCTCTGATCATTTTGGAATCGAGTTAGGTGGCTCGCGTTTCGAGGAAGACGGGGGCGTTGATGGGTTCCTGTACGCGATTTATCACCTGGGAATTGCGTGAGAAGAAGAAGCATGCGGCCTGGATTCCATCAAGCAGCGATCAACGGCAGTGATTGGTTGAGATTTAATTATATAAAAGAAATGTTAATTTAATTCTATTATAATTCGTATTAACTTTAAAATGCTCTAACTTTTGCATACGAGGTCGGAATTCAACGAAATAAATTGCGTTGGCTTCGTTTTGACGAGCACTACGCTATGGAATTGGATTGGAGTCATTTGGAGCTAGTGGAAATTTCGGGTAAAATTAAACGCTCGTTTAATTTTATTCGAAACAAACGCTGGAACTACATTTAAATCAAGGTGAGTGTTTTATAACGCTCACACCGTACTAAATATCTTTATGCTAGTTAATTTGACATTATGAAGTGATATGAATTTTATTTGTCGTCGTTGATATAAATTTAATTGTCATATAGCTTGTTATTTGAATTAACCGTTGAAAAATTAAATTGACAGTTAAATTGAAGTTAAAATTGAATTGCGATTAAATTACCTAACGTTGATAACTATGAAACTGCCATGAATTGTATTGTTTATTGGATGATGTATTTTGATGGATGCTATTGGTTGATAATTGAATGTTTGGATGTTTATTTGCTTATATAGATCCTGTTATGCATACATATGATACCGTGATAAAATTTAAGTAATATATATTCATCCCTGACATTTAATTGAAATAAATAACTACTTGGCCATAGGATAGTAAATTATATACGGACACCGAATTGGCTAAATTAATAATTTTAAAAATCGTCGATTTGAATTTATTTAAATGTTTTGATTTAAAGGTTATAAATAGAAATCGATTTATAGAAATTGAATTTGTCGAAAAATTGAGTTTGGAATGTTGAAATAAATTTTGGTTAAAAGAAATTGTTAAATAATTTAAGTTGAGACTTTGAAATTTAAAAATTTGGATATGATTGAATTTCAGAAATTTATTTGTTTTGAAGATTGAACATTATTTCGAGCTTTGAGTATTACTAAGTAAAAGCGATATAAAAGATATTTTGAATTTGAACTTGAAATTGAATCACATTTGTAATTGGGTTTTAAATTTGGATATTGAAAGATAATTTTGTTAAGTGTTACAAATTGATATTTTGGAAAATCAAGCTTTGAATCGATATAAATTGAAATTGAATTAATTGAAGGTGAATGTAAAATTGAATTAATTTGAAATCAAAACTGACATTGATTTGAGTTGAAATCGAAATCGAATCAGTAGAATGGAAATTGAAATTGATTTGAACTGGGAAGTTATAATTGAAATGGATTGGTTTTGAAGCTGTTTTATTTTGTTTTCCAAATTTCTCGGTTATATAAACCATTTTGAATACTTAAACTATTTTAATCCATTTTAAATCTACTTAACCCAATTTAAATTATTTTGAACTAAATTTATCTATTTCAAATCCATTTTAAGATTTTAAAGTATTTTAACTATTGTAATTACTTAAAACTACTTTTAAACTACTTAAAACTATTTCTAAAATTTTAAGCTAGAAAATAAGGTGAAATGTTATATTTAAACCTTAAATTTAAATACGAATTGAGTTAAACGAAGTTGCAATCTAAATTGAAATCCGAAATGAATTTGAAATCGAAATGAGATATTGATGCGGGAAAATGATTTTGAAACGAAATATTACATTTGGAAAGATACGATGATTTTTGAAATAGATTTAATTTTGAAGCGAATATGATATGTCGATATCAATTATGAATCGATTTGAAATGTAAAAGAGCCAATGGTGTAATAATACGTAGTTATTAAAGAGACCGGGATCGGATATGGACATACTCTCTGTCGATACCGAAAACCACTTTAATAACTATTATACGCGGAGTGTTGATCCAGAATGAAGTGGATGGTTTGGTGAACGCGTTGACTGAAGAAAGA
This sequence comes from Allium cepa, assembly GCA_030765085.1. Lineage (NCBI taxonomy): Eukaryota > Viridiplantae > Streptophyta > Magnoliopsida > Asparagales > Amaryllidaceae > Allium > Allium cepa. Next base: position 912,083,492 of record CM060938.1, read on the forward strand.
GAACGATTATTGGATGACCCCTGACATGACTAAAACAGGAGCCGCGCCGGGCCATTGAGGTTCGCCACCTCTAGCGGACACACTTCTTCGATACCATATCTATTACATTTGTGATGCGATTTGGGTGCACCCCTTTGATTTGGGAGTGTTGTTTCGCGGTGTTGAGGTAGTAGCTGCTACGCTCAACATCAGTCCGGATCACGCAACTACTAGTATCCTAGTTGGTATTGCCTCATGTACCTTGTCATACTGATTATCCTATTCGCGACCACTACGTTTTGATTTTGTACCTTGAGTATATGGATTGCCCTCTGGTGACTTCCGGTTTTGGGGAAACTACGGTCTTGTATATGCTCTTGGGAATATAAATGTGTTAAGCGGTGAATGGGCGTCGCCTTAACACTATTTTGATACCTTTACTTTACTGATAGACATTATCTACTTAGCGTACATTATTACATAGTAGATAGTTTAACGGATCCTTGAGAGATAGAAAAATCCCGTAACATCTCTTAAGTTATTGCACGCACGTTGACACTGGATAGGAGATGTCAAACCCCGTAAACATCTCTAACGCCGTTTACACTCATATTTATTTACGATTGATTTAACTTTCACAAGGATATTTAGTCCTGACTCGAGTGTTTGTCTTTTCATTACGCTCGGGTCAGACCTGAGTTTTCAGATTTTTGAAGATCTATTCTGGAGGACGAAGACGAAGATTTGGTACACTATTACTATTACTATCTATGCATCATGCTGTCTGCTGCATTATTTTAATTGTTCTGTTGTATATGTATAACTCTGATAAATGTCGTATAATAATAATCAAATGTATTCATTTCAAATGTATTCATTTAATTAACAGCTTCATGAACTGTTATTTTATTATTATACTTTAGCCTTCCGCTGTGAGATTCTGTGTTGTTTCATTTCCTTTATTTCTCTTCCTTTTCTTTTCTTAATTACCCCAATAACTATCTGCCCTTTTAATGGTTTGGAATCGATATGTGTATTTGATCGTCGGTTTTAAACTGTCCAAAAAGGCGGGTCGTTACAGTTGGTATCAGAGCTTTGGTTTAGCGATAAACCTTGGCTCTAGTGGGGAATAACTCATTGAAATAGAGGTAAACTATATGAATGAGTTGAGTGTATATGAGAGAGCGTATTTGTTAGTGATATAAAATGTTTTATATTGTGTCGGTTGTTTTGTTGAGTGGCTTATGGATTCTGGTCAATACGAGTAATTAACGTTATTGATAGGGATCTCTAAACACTTAAACAGAACAATTCGACATAGTATTGTTTTGGAATTGGGTAAATGAAATAATTTTGCCCTAACTATATTTTGTATATAAAGAAAATTTTTCAGAAATTATTGTGACTTACCTAGCTTACCTGGTTGTTAGGAATGAAAATATTGGATTATCATTAATTGGATAATGTAATTTAATAAATAAGATGAATTACGATAAGAACAGTAATAAAACACTTGTGAAATGTTTAAGAAAGAAATTCCTATAATTTGAAGAAAATATAAAACACTTGTGAAATCTTATAAGAATATTTTATAAAGGTGACTTATGAATTAAAATAGATTTAAATTGGAAAATATTGAGTTTAAGACCCGGAGATTTTGGAAAATTGTTTTCAAAGTTTTGAAGAAATATATAGTAATATTAGTTGGAAAATATTTATACGTAATATTTTGAAATGATTTTAAGAAGGAATGAATTAAGTACTCCTCTCTTATGTCGCTGGAAAGTAATTTCGGTGATGACTGCGCAGCATCATCGATGTTCATTTTCGAGTTTCAAAGTGGGGGAGGCTTCTAAGAAGCTTTGCTTTTCTTCGAAATTATTTTGGGTAAATGGGTTTTGGTTTAAACTCTAAAGGTATGTTTTGTTATATAAATAATAAAAGATATAAGTGTATATGTTTATTTCAAACGATTTGAAAGGAACCGGGCATTTAAAATTCTAAGTTATGTTAATAAGAAATTTTCAAAGTATTTGAATGAAATGTGAATAACCAAAATTTATAAAATAAGAGGACTAAGATATCCAAGCTTATTGTTTGGGAAAACTTTAAAAGTTGAAAGGTAAAGAGGATTTTAATAAATTAAATTTGTGAACAATTCTAATTAAGTAAAACGAAATTCTATAAATTTGTATAATACCAAAATTACAATCTGATAACATATAACAAGACTTACCAAATATTAAAAAGTTAAACGATGTTTTGGATATGTAATGAGATATTGTACAAATAAAAAGAACCTGGAAGTAATTGAAATATACAAGTAAGGAAAACTAAAATGTATGTAAATGGAAATTGGGTTGTGAAAAATTTAGTTATATACTTATGTATATTCTAAAGTGATCAATGAAAAATTTGAATAAGTAAGTGAACTTAAGAAAGAAGATAAATGAACCGTATTATATCTTTGTAAATTGGTTATAGAAAATAAATATAAAATTGCAAAGGGATTGTGAAGAAAAAAATTGAATTGGTAACCTTTAAGATAACTGTGAACTAAGAAAAGTCATTTATGAGAGGTTAGACTTTTATAGGATGATTAATAAACTAAAGTGTCGGTTAATAAAATGTTCCACAAATGAATTCGTTAATAACTGAAATTTTGAAATGCAATAAATGTAAACAAAGGAATTTCTTATAGCTAAGAATCAATTGGAAAATGAAATTGAATTTAATTAAATTATATAGAATGTTTAAAAAGAACTTGAGTAAGCAAATTCTTTGATATGATGTTTAAGAAAAGATAATGTTAAAGAATATGCTATGTAAAGAAATGAATATACTAACTGAATAATGGATTGTGTGTAATCAAGTGAGAAAAAAAAAATAGAAGTCAACAAAATAATTTAGTATAGATAAATTGGATAGAAATCTATTGGAAGGTAATACGTGAGATTGTACGTATATTATTTTATTCGCATAACGATTTGATCCAAATTCGAGCACAAAATTTCGAGATGATTTATATCGATCCAAGTTAGGATTTATCGCTCGATTTTCGACGGCGAACCCTAGATATGGATTTTTAATTTGATTCTGGAATTCTCTATCATAGTATATGGCTATGCAAGGAGAGTAACAGTTTCCAATCAAGAAACCAAATCTGAGTCCGCACTAGAGAGTCGGGTGAACGATGCTAGTTTGGAAGTGAAATTGTGTGATCGAATAAGCGATTAGATTGATATTGCTCACGGATGATATATGTACGGCTTACGGACTAAATTAAAAGTTAATATTGGAAATTTAAGAGGTCAAATATGTGAAGATAAATTTGCAACTTTTGAGACAACTATGAACTAAGAAAAGTTATATATAAGAAGTTAGACTTTTATGGAATAACTATAAATTAAAGTGATGATTAATAAAATGTTTTGCATTAATCAATTGTTTCGCAAGTAAATTGGTTATTAACTGAAACTGAATATGAAGTAAATGTAAACAAAAGGATTTGGTATGGCTAAGAATAAATTGGAACTGAAAGAATAAACCAAATTGAACGTAAAATTAGTAATTTGGTGATGTTGGGCATGATTTGGTTGTTATATGATTGTTAGTTGATTTGTATGTAATTCATTAAGTGTTATTGAAATGGAAAGCTATAAATTATTGAAATCAAATTGGAAGTGAACTAACGTAAATATAAATTAATGAATGTTAACTAATTGAATTGAGAATGAATGTTAGTAAAATCCAACGTTAATGAATCAACTATGATTAAAATTGAAACCAAGTCAATAAATATTAATGAGAATTGAATTTATATTAATTGGTTATGGATTTGTTGGATGATAATTGATTGATGGTTGCAATTGTTGTTTTGTTGCATTTGCTATGTTGGCACATGTAGTTGTTATGTTGCTATATTGTGTATATTGATATTATTTCCATATATGCCATGTTTCTCATAGTTTGTTGAGTGTTTAGTAGGTGCGGATTGCGCTTGCTTCGCATTTGGAGCTCGCTTTCGCGCTATATTATTCGTATATGCTCGCTAATAAAAATATAAGGTACATGTTTATTTTCTCATTGGATTTGGTGATTTTTGATGAGCCACTTGGCTTTTGGATTTTCTTTTGTTGATTTGGGGCCCGTAGAGGCGTTTTGTAGCTGTACCGATCGAGCCGCGCAAAGGAGACTCTGCCGAAATTTTTCGTAAATCCGGGTGTTAGAAAAATTTTCGAGTTTAAAAAAAAAAAAAAAAAAAAAAAAAAAAAAAAAAAAAAAAAAAAATTATAACTTGTTTTGATAACTAGCTTTTAAAGTTAGAAAGGCGTTTGGAATAAATTAGTAAAAGTGTAGTAATGACTTTATTAAAGGAATTTCATTGTCTTATAAGTTGGCAACTTTGAATAAAATATATCAAATGTTGAATTTTATACTTGGTTTCTTTTCCCTTCTTTTTCCTTTTCGAGGACGAAAAGTTTTGAGTGGGGGAGAATGTAACGACCCGTAAATTTTCGATAATTAAAATAGCTAATTTAATAAGATTTCGTGATTTAGTGTTAGAAAAAATTTTGTAAATTCGTTTGGAATAATAATAACTGGAATAAATTGCAACAATAATTATCCTAGTAATGAAAAATGAATGCTACTTAGTGAATGCCTTTGAAATCAATAGTTGAATAGGATAATAAATGTTGAAATTCATTGGGTATAATAGAGTAATTGATTGATAAGTAAAATCTATTTAAAATCAAATATTGAATATTGGACAGGTAAGTTGTTCAAATTAAATATTTAAAACTTATTGAATAATTGAATAACTGTAAAATGAAAATAGTGTTCTAAATTGTGAATTGGTTTTAAGGGTTGAATCTTATAAGTTTAATCTCAATATTTCAAAAGATAATGAATTATTGGATAAGCGAAATTGTTTAAATTAAATATTTGGAATTTATTGATAATTTAATAACTGGGATTGAATAACTGTTTTAATAAAAATGGTTGTTATATAAATTTGAATTTGTTAAATTTTATAAGTTCGTTTCGAATATTTCAGAGGATAGTGATTTAAGAATAATCAAATTTGTTAAATTTAATATTACGAATGTTTGAATAATTAAATTCCGAATTTGATATGATTAATATGATATTGAAATTTAATATATGAAAATAGAGTGGATATTTGAAATTTGATTTAATATGATTCAAATTGGTTTCCAAAGTGAATGTAAGTTATATTAGAATTTTAATAGGGTTAGTAAGATTTTAAAATTGGAATTTATTGGATAAATTGAATAACGGGTTTAATATGATTAAAAATGATTGTAAAATTTTATTTTATCATATTGGAGTTATAGTGATGTTATAGAACTTTTAAAACTGAATATAAAATTTATTGGTGAAAATTTAATATTTTAATATTTAATTATCGATTGGAAATTAGCCAAATTTTGAACAGTCTCAGAATTTGACGAAACTAGTCCCATTGGATCCGTAATAGTAAGTTATTATCGGATTTCAATTTTCGTAGCAATCGGAGTTGTCATTTGACCGTGGCAGCTCGAAACGCGTTGAAATTATTTAATATTAATTTAACGAGTTAAAATAGTCATTTTTCAAACGGTCTCGGATTTCGACGAAACCAGTTTCATCGGATCCGTAATGTGATATTATTATATGGTTTCAAATTTCGTGTCAATCGGATTTACCGTTTGTCCGGGGCAAGCCAAAACGCATAAAAATTTAGTTTAATCGGTTTAATTGAAATTTGATCGTTTATCGCTATAACTCTCACATACGATCGAATTAGCTTTCGAAACCTATTCCATTGTGTCCGGAACATGGGATAAACCCTAGAAACGTCGGTCACCGCGCGAGATTTGGAGTTCGGAAATTTGGAGTGAATAGTATTTTTCGTTGAAATTCTATAAAGGGCCACCCATTTTCTCAAAATTGAAAACCCGACCCAGAAAACCCTAGCCGCCACCGTGCTATTTTCAATGGCCAGAATCACGCAAGCTTCCTCCTTCGTTTTCTCCCAATCCATCGACTTTTACCAAAAACTATCAACTGCAATGTTGAAGAGCTAGGGGAGATCTTGAAATCCATACGGATATGATCGATTATAGTGGAGGAAATCATCGGCAAATCGCATGAGAAGTCGCGCCGTTCATCCACGTCGTTCAAGACCTATAAGCGACCGGGTTCGCCGAGATCACTGCCGTGGGTCGAGCTCGCGTTGGGCAACAAGCTGGTGGTCTCTGATCATTTTGGAATCGAGTTAGGTGGCTCGCGTTTCGAGGAAGACGGGGGCGTTGATGGGTTCCTGTACGCGATTTATCACCTGGGAATTGCGTGAGAAGAAGAAGCATGCGGCCTGGATTCCATCAAGCAGCGATCAACGGCAGTGATTGGTTGAGATTTAATTATATAAAAGAAATGTTAATTTAATTCTATTATAATTCGTATTAACTTTAAAATGCTCTAACTTTTGCATACGAGGTCGGAATTCAACGAAATAAATTGCGTTGGCTTCGTTTTGACGAGCACTACGCTATGGAATTGGATTGGAGTCATTTGGAGCTAGTGGAAATTTCGGGTAAAATTAAACGCTCGTTTAATTTTATTCGAAACAAACGCTGGAACTACATTTAAATCAAGGTGAGTGTTTTATAACGCTCACACCGTACTAAATATCTTTATGCTAGTTAATTTGACATTATGAAGTGATATGAATTTTATTTGTCGTCGTTGATATAAATTTAATTGTCATATAGCTTGTTATTTGAATTAACCGTTGAAAAATTAAATTGACAGTTAAATTGAAGTTAAAATTGAATTGCGATTAAATTACCTAACGTTGATAACTATGAAACTGCCATGAATTGTATTGTTTATTGGATGATGTATTTTGATGGATGCTATTGGTTGATAATTGAATGTTTGGATGTTTATTTGCTTATATAGATCCTGTTATGCATACATATGATACCGTGATAAAATTTAAGTAATATATATTCATCCCTGACATTTAATTGAAATAAATAACTACTTGGCCATAGGATAGTAAATTATATACGGACACCGAATTGGCTAAATTAATAATTTTAAAAATCGTCGATTTGAATTTATTTAAATGTTTTGATTTAAAGGTTATAAATAGAAATCGATTTATAGAAATTGAATTTGTCGAAAAATTGAGTTTGGAATGTTGAAATAAATTTTGGTTAAAAGAAATTGTTAAATAATTTAAGTTGAGACTTTGAAATTTAAAAATTTGGATATGATTGAATTTCAGAAATTTATTTGTTTTGAAGATTGAACATTATTTCGAGCTTTGAGTATTACTAAGTAAAAGCGATATAAAAGATATTTTGAATTTGAACTTGAAATTGAATCACATTTGTAATTGGGTTTTAAATTTGGATATTGAAAGATAATTTTGTTAAGTGTTACAAATTGATATTTTGGAAAATCAAGCTTTGAATCGATATAAATTGAAATTGAATTAATTGAAGGTGAATGTAAAATTGAATTAATTTGAAATCAAAACTGACATTGATTTGAGTTGAAATCGAAATCGAATCAGTAGAATGGAAATTGAAATTGATTTGAACTGGGAAGTTATAATTGAAATGGATTGGTTTTGAAGCTGTTTTATTTTGTTTTCCAAATTTCTCGGTTATATAAACCATTTTGAATACTTAAACTATTTTAATCCATTTTAAATCTACTTAACCCAATTTAAATTATTTTGAACTAAATTTATCTATTTCAAATCCATTTTAAGATTTTAAAGTATTTTAACTATTGTAATTACTTAAAACTACTTTTAAACTACTTAAAACTATTTCTAAAATTTTAAGCTAGAAAATAAGGTGAAATGTTATATTTAAACCTTAAATTTAAATACGAATTGAGTTAAACGAAGTTGCAATCTAAATTGAAATCCGAAATGAATTTGAAATCGAAATGAGATATTGATGCGGGAAAATGATTTTGAAACGAAATATTACATTTGGAAAGATACGATGATTTTTGAAATAGATTTAATTTTGAAGCGAATATGATATGTCGATATCAATTATGAATCGATTTGAAATGTAAAAGAGCCAATGGTGTAATAATACGTAGTTATTAAAGAGACCGGGATCGGATATGGACATACTCTCTGTCGATACCGAAAACCACTTTAATAACTATTATACGCGGAGTGTTGATCCAGAATGAAGTGGATGGTTTGGTGAACGCGTTGACTGAAGAAAGAGAACGATTATTGGATGACCCCTGACATGACTAAAACAGGAGCCGCGCCGGGCCATTGAGGTTCGCCACCTCTAGCGGACACACTTCTTCGATACCATATCTATTACATTTGTGATGCGATTTGGGTGCACCCCTTTGATTTGGGAGTGTTGTTTCGCGGTGTTGAGGTAGTAGCTGCTACGCTCAACATCAGTCCGGATCACGCAACTACTAGTATCCTAGTTGGTATTGCCTCATGTACCTTGTCATACTGATTATCCTATTCGCGACCACTACGTTTTGATTTTGTACCTTGAGTATATGGATTGCCCTCTGGTGACTTCCGGTTTTGGGGAAACTACGGTCTTGTATATGCTCTTGGGAATATAAATGTGTTAAGCGGTGAATGGGCGTCGCCTTAACACTATTTTGATACCTTTACTTTACTGATAGACATTATCTACTTAGCGTACATTATTACATAGTAGATAGTTTAACGGATCCTTGAGAGATAGAAAAATCCCGTAACATCTCTTAAGTTATTGCACGCACGTTGACACTGGATAGGAGATGTCAAACCCCGTAAACATCTCTAACGCCGTTTACACTCATATTTATTTACGATTGATTTAACTTTCACAAGGATATTTAGTCCTGACTCGAGTGTTTGTCTTTTCATTACGCTCGGGTCAGACCTGAGTTTTCAGATTTTTGAAGATCTATTCTGGAGGACGAAGACGAAGATTTGGTACACTATTACTATTACTATCTATGCATCATGCTGTCTGCTGCATTATTTTAATTGTTCTGTTGTATATGTATAACTCTGATAAATGTCGTATAATAATAATCAAATGTATTCATTTCAAATGTATTCATTTAATTAACAGCTTCATGAACTGTTATTTTATTATTATACTTTAGCCTTCCGCTGTGAGATTCTGTGTTGTTTCATTTCCTTTATTTCTCTTCCTTTTCTTTTCTTAATTACCCCAATAACTATCTGCCCTTTTAATGGTTTGGAATCGATATGTGTATTTGATCGTCGGTTTTAAACTGTCCAAAAAGGCGGGTCGTTACAGAAGGCCTCGATGAATTCTACGGCGTTGATAGCTTACAGCCGTCAACGGATAGATTAATGCCCAAAAAGGACAACCCGAATCTCAATCGGGTCTCGTAAGTTTTTTACCTTTCGTTTTTTCGACACGTGGATTTTTACGGTAAAACAGGATTACCGTGGCCCGTCTTCGACTTCCCATCGTTGGAGAGTGGTGCACCATAGTAGTGTTCCATTTCAAATCCATGCACGCATTTCTAAAAGTCGTACGGCACTGTTTCGCCATTTCGGACGGATGTTGCACCCTATAGATATCGATTATTCGGACGGCCATAACTTCTGGCTCGTTTAGAACTACGGGAGCCATAGCCTGTCAAAACGAAGGCCTCGATGAGTTCTACGGCTTTGACAGCTTTAAGCCATCAACGGATAGATTAATGCCCAAAAATGACAACCCGAATCTCAATCGGGTCTCGTAAGTTTTTAACCCTTCGTTTTTTCGACACGTGGATTTTTACGGTAAAACGGGATTACGGTGGCTGGTCTTCGATTTACCATCGCTGGAGAGTGGTGCACCATGGTACTGGCCCATTACAAATCCATGCACGCATTTCTAAAAGTCGTATGGCACTGTTTCGCCATTTCGGACGGATGTTGCACCTTGCACCGTGGATGTTGCACCCTGTAGATATCGATTATTTGGACGGCCATAACTTCTGACTCGTTTAGAGTTACGGGAGCCATAACCTGTCAAAACGAAGGCCTCGATGATTTCTACGGCTTTGACCGCTTTCAGCCGTCAACGGATAGATTAATGCCCAAAAAGGACAACCCGAATCTCAATCGAGTCTCGTAAGTTTTTAACCCTTCGTTTTTTCGACACGTGGATTTTTACGGTAAAACGGGATTACGGTGGCTGGTCTTTGATTTACCATCGCTGGAGAGTGGTGCACCATGGTACTGTTCCATTTCAAATCCATGCACGCATTTCTAAAAGTCGTACGACACTGTTTCGCCATTTCGGACGGATGTTGCACCTTGCACCGTGGATGTTGCACCCTGTAGATATCGATTATTCGGACGGCCATAGATTCTGGCTCGTTTAGAGTTACGGGAGCCATAACCTGTCAAAACGAAGGCCTCGATGATTTCTACGGCTTTCACAGCTTTCAGCCGTCAACGGATAGATTAATGCCCAAAAAGGAAAACACGAATCTCAATCGGGTCTCGTAAGTTTTTTACCCTTCGTTTTTTTCGACACGTGGATTTTTAAGGTAAAACAGGATTACGGTGGCTGGTCTTCGATTTACCATCACTAGAGAGTGGTGCACCATGGTACTGTTCCGTCTCAAATCCATGCACACATTTCTAAAAGTCGTACGACACTATTTCACCATTTCGGACGGATGTTGCACCTTGCACCGTGGATGTTGCACCCTGTAGATATCGATTATTCGGACGGCCATAACTCATGGCTCGTTTAGAGAAATGGGTGCCATAACCTGTCAAAACGAAGGCCTCAATGAGTTCTACGGCTTTGACAGCTTTCAGCCGTCAACAAATAGATTAATACCCAAAAAGGACAACCCGAATCTCAATCGGGTCTCGTAAGTTTTTTACCCTTCGTTTTTTCGACACGCGGATTTTACGGTAAAATGGGATTACCGTGGCCCATCTTCAACTTCCCATCGCTGGAGAGTGGTGCACCATGCTATTGTTCCGTTTCAAATCCATGCACGCATTTCTAAAAGTCGTACGACACTGTTTCGCCATTTCGGACGAATGTGGCACCTTGCACCGTGGATGTTGCACCATGTAGATATCGATTATACGGACGGCCATAACTTCTGGCTCGTTTAGAGTTAGGGGAGCCATAACCTGTCAAAATGAATGCCTCGATGAGTTCTACGGCTTTGACAGCTTTAAGCCGTCAATGGATAGATTAATGCCCAAAAAGGACAACCCGAATCTCAATCGGGTCTCGTAAGTTTTTTTATCCTTCGTTTTTTCGACAGGTGGATTTTTACGGTAAAACAGGATAACCGTGGCTGGCCTTCGATTTACCATCGCTGGAGAGTGGTGCACCATGGTACTGTTCCGTTTCAAATCCATGCACGCATTTCTAAAAGTCGTACGGCACTGTTTCGCCATTTCGGACGGATGTTGCAACTTGCACCGTGGATGTTGCACCCGGTAGATATCGATTATTCGGACGGCCATAACTTCTGGCTCGTTTAGAGTTACGGGAGCCATAACCTGTCAAAACGAAGGCCTCGATGAGTTCTACGGCTTTGACAGCTTTCAGCCGTCAACGGATAGATTAATGCCCAAAAAGGACAACCCGAATCTCAATCGGGTCTCGTAAGTTTTTAACCCTACGTTTTTTCGACACGTGGATTTTTACGGTAAAGCGGGATTACGGTGGCTGGTCTTCTATTTACCATCGCTGGAGATGGTGCACATGGTACTGTTCCGTTTCAAATCCATGCACGCATTTCTAAAAGTCGTACGACACTGATTCGCCATTTCGGACGGATGTTGCACCTTGCACCGTGGATGTTGCACCCTGTAGATATCGATTATTCGGACGGCCATAACTTCTGGCTCGTTTATAGTTACGGGAGCCATTACCTGTCAAAATGAAGGCCTCGATGAATTCTACGGCATTGACAGCTTACAGCCGTCAACGGATAGATTAATGCCCAAAAAGGACAACCCGAATCTCAATCGGGTCTCGTAAGTTTTTTACCTTTCGTTTTTTCGACACGTGGATTTTTACGGTAAAATAGGATTACCGTGGCCCGTCTTCGACTTCCCATCGCTGGAGAGTGGTGCACCAAGGTAGTGTTCCATTTCAAATCCATGCACGCATTTCTAAAAGTCGTACGGCAATGTTTCGCCATTTCGGACGGATGTTGCACCTTGCACCATGGATGTTGCACCCAATAGATATCGATTATTCGGACGGCCATAACTTCTGGCTCGTTTAGAATTACGGGAGCCATAACCTGTCAAAACGAAGGCCTCGATGAGTTCTACGGCTTTAATAGCTTTAAGCCATCAACGGATAGATTAATGCCCAAAAATGACAACCCGAATCTCAATCGGGTCTCGTAAGTTTTTAACCCTTCGTTTTTTCGACACGTGGATTTTTACGGTAAAACGGGATTACGGTGGCTGGTCTTCGATTTACCATCGCTGGAGAGTGGTGCACCATGGTACTGTTCCATTTCAAATCCATGCATGCATTTCAAAAAGTCGCACGGCACTGTTTCGCCATTTCGGACGGATGTTGCACCTTGCACCGCGGATGTTGCACCCTGTAGATATCGATTATTCGGAAGGCCATAACTTCTGGCTCGTTTAGAGTTACGGGAGCCATAACCTGTCTGAACGAAGGCTACGGTGAGTTCTACGGCTTTGACAGCTTTCAGCCGTCAACGGATAGATTAATGCCCAAAAAGGACAACCCGAATCTCAATCGGGTCTCGTAAGTTTTTTATCCTTCGTTTTTTCGACACGTGGATTTTTACGGTAAAACGGGATTACGGTGGCTGGTCTTCAATTTACCATCGCTGGAGAGTGGTGCACCATGGTACTGTTCCATTTCAAATCCATGCACGCATTTCTAAAAGTCGTACGACACTGTTTCGCCATTTCGGACGGATGTTGCACGTTGCACCGTGGATGTTGCACCCTGTAGATATCGATTATTCGGACGGCCATGGATTCTGGCTCGTTTAGAGTTACGGAAGCCATAACCTGTCAAAACGAAGGCCTCGATGATATCTACGGCTTTGACAGCTTTCAGCCGTCAACGGATAGATTAATTCCAAAAAAGGACAACATGAATCTCAATCGGGTCTCGTAAGTTTTTTACCCTTCGTTTTTTTCGACACGAGGATTTTTAAGGTAAAACAGGATTACGGTGGCTGGTCTTCGATTTACCATCACTAGAGAGTGGTGCACCATGGTACTATTCCGTTTCAAATCCATGCACGCATTTCTAAAAGTCGTACGGCACTATTTCACCATTTCGGACGGATGTTGCACCTTGCACCGTGGATGTTGCACCCTGTAGATATCGATTATTCAGACGGCCATAACTTCTGGCTCGTTTAGAGAAGTGGGAGCCATAACCTGTCAAAACGAAGGCCTCGATGAGTTCTACGGCTTTGACAGCTTTCAGCCGTCAACAAATAGATTAATGCCCAAAAAGGACAACCCGAATCTCAATCGGGTCTCGTAAGTTTTTTACCCTTCGTTTTTTCGACACGTGGATTTTTACAGTAAAATGGGATTACCGTGGCCCGTCTTCGACTTCCCATCGCTGGAGAGTGGTGCACCATGGTATTGTTCCGTTTCAAATCCATGCACGCACTTCTAAAAGTCGTACGACACTGTTTCGCCATTTCGGACGGATGTTGCACCTTGCACCGTGGATGTTGCACCATGTAGATATCGATTATTCGGATGGCCATTACTTCTGGCTCGTTTAGAGTTACAGGAGCCATAACCTGTCAAATGAATGCCTCGATGAGTTCTACGGCTTTCACAGCTTTAAGCCGTCAACGGATAGATTAATGCCCAAAAAGGACAACCTGAATCTCAATCGGGTCTCGTAAGTTTTTTTATCCTTCGTTTTTTCGACACGTGGATTTTTACAGTAAAACAGGATTACCGTGGCTGGCCTTCGATTTACCATCGCTGGAGAGTGGTGCACCATGGTACTGTTCCGTTTCAAACCCATGCATGCATTTCTAAAAGTCGTACGGCACTGTTTCGCCATTTCGGACGGATGTTGCACCTTGCACCGTGGATGTTGCTCCCTGTAGATATCGATTATTCGGACGGCCATAACTTCTGGCTCGTTTAGAGTTACGTGAGCCATAACCTGTCAAAACGAAGGCCTCGATGAGTTCTACGGCTTTAACAGCTTTCAGCCGTCAACGGATAGATTAATGTCCAAAAAGGACAACCCGAATCTCCATTGGGTCTCGTAAGTTTTTTACCCTTCGTTTTTTTGACACGTTGATTTTTACGGTAAAACAGGATTACCATGGTCCGTCTTCGACTTCCCATCGCTGGAGAGTGGTGCACCGTGGTACTGTTCCGTTTCAAATCCATGCATGCATTTCTAAAGGTCGTACGGCACTGTTTCGCCATTTCGGACGGATGTTGCACCTTGCAACGTGGATGTTGCACCCCGTAGATATCGATTATTCAAACGGCCATGACTTATGGCTCCTTTAGAGTTACGGGAGCCATAACCTGTCAAAATGAAGGCCTCGATGAGTTCTACGGCTTTGATAGCTTTCTGCCGTCAACTGATAGATTAATGCCCAAAAAGGACAACCCGAATCTCAATCGGGTCTCGTAAGTTTTTTACCCTTCTTTTTTCGACACGTGGATTTTTACGATAAAACAGGATTACCGTGGCCCGTCTTCGACTTCCCATCGCTGGAGAGTGGTGCACCATGGTACAATTCCGTTTCAAATCCATGCATGCATTTCTAAAAGTCATACAGCACCGTTTCGCCATTTCGGACGGATGTTGCACCTTGCACCGTGGATGTTGCACCTTGTAGATATCGATTATTCGGACGGCCATAACTTCTGGCTCGTTTAGAGTTACGGGAGCCATAACCTGTCAAAACGAAGGCCTCGATGAGTTCTATGGCTTTGACAGCTTTCAACCATCAACGGATAGATTAATTCCCAAAAAGGACAACCCGAATCACAATCGGGTCTCGTAAGTATTTTATCCTTCGTTTTTTCGACATGTGGATTTTTACGGTAAAATAGGATTACCGTGGCCCGTCTTCGACTTCCCATCGCTGTAGAGTGGTGCACTATGGTACTGTTCCGTTTCAAATCCATGCACGCATTTCTAAAAGTCGTACGACACAGTTTCGCCATTTCGGACGGATGTTGCATTTTGCACCGTGGATGTTGCACCCTGTAGATATCGATTATTCGAACGGCCATAACTTCTGGCTCGTTTGGAGTTACGGGAGCCATAACCTGTCAAAACGAAGGCCTCGATGAGTTCTATGGCTTTGATGGCATTCAGCCGTCAACAGAAAGATTAATGCCCAAAAAGGACAACCCGAATCTCAATCGGGTCTCGTAAGTTTTTTACCCTTCGTTTTTTCGACACGTGGATTTTTTCGGTAAAACGGGATTACCGTGGCCCGTCTTCGACTTCCCACCGCTGGAGAGTGGTTCACAATGGTGCTATTTCGTTTCAAATCCATGCACGCATTTCTAAAAGTCGTACGACACTGTTTCACCATTTCGGACGGATGTTGCACCTTGCACCGTGGATGTTGCACCCTGTAGATATCGATTATTCAAACGGCCATAACTTCTGGCTCGTTTAGAGTTACAGGAGCCATAACCTGTTAAAACGAAGGCGTCGATGAGTTCTACGGCTTTGATAGTTTTCAGCCGTCAACGGATAGAATAATGCCCAAAAAGGACAACCCGAATCTTAATCGGGTCTCGTAAGTTTTTAACCCTTCGTTTTTTCGACACGTGGATTTTTACAATAAAACGGGATTACGGTGGCTGGTCTTTGATTTACCATCGCTGGAGAGTGGTGCACATGGTACTGTTCTGTTTCAAATCCATGCACGCATTTCTAAAAGTCGTACGGCACTGATTCGCCATTTCGGACGGATGTTGCACCTTGCACCGTGGATGTTGCACCCTGTAGATATCGATTATTCGGACGACCATAACTTCTGGCTCGTTTAGAGTTACGGGAGCCATAACCTGTCAAAACGAAGGCCTCGATGAGTTCTATGGCTTTGACAGCTTTCAGCCGTCAACGGATAGATTAATGCCCAAAAAGGACAACCCGAATCTCAATCGGGTCTCGTAAGTTTTTTACCCTTCGTTTTTACGACACGTGGATTTTTACGGTAAAACGGGATTACCGTTGCCCGTCTTCGACTTTCCATCGCTGGAGAACGGTGCACCATGGTACTGTTCCGTTACAAATCCATGCACGCATTTCTAAAAGTCGTACGGCACTGTTTCGCCATTACGGACGGATGTTGCACCTTGCACCGTGGATGTTGCACCATGTAGATATCGATTATTCGGACGGCCATAACTTCTGGCTCGTTTAGACTTACGGGAGCCATAACCTGTCAAAACGAAGGCCTAGATGAGTTCTACGGCTTTGACAGCTTTCAGCCGTCAACGGATAGATTAATGCCCAAAAAGGACAACCCGAATCTCAATCGGGTCTCGTAAGTTTTTTACCCTTCGTTTTTTAGACATGTGGATTTTTACGGTAAAACAGGATTACCGTGGCTGGCCTTCGATTTACCATCGCTGGAGAGTGGTGCTCCATGGTACTGTTCCGTTTCAAATCCATGCACGCATTTCTAAATGTCGTACGGCACTGTTTCGCCATTTCGGACGGATGTTGCACCTTGCACCGTCGATGTTGCACCCTGTAGATGTCGATTATTCGGACGGCCATAGATTCTGGCTCGTTTATAGTTACGGGAGCCATAACCTGTCAAAACGAAGGCCTCGATGAGTTCTACGGCTTTGACAGCTTTCAGCCGTCAACGGATAGATTAATGCCCAAAAAGGACAACCCGAATCTCAATCGGGTCTCGTAAGTTTTTTACCCTTCGTTTTTTCGACACGTGGATTTTTACGGTAAAACAGGATTACAGTGGTCGGTCTTCGATTTACCATCACTAGAGAGTGGTGCAACATTGTACTGTTCTGTTTCAAATCCATGCACGCATTTCTAAAAGTCGTACGACACTGGTTCACCATTTCGGACGGATGTTGCACCTTGCACCGTCGATGTTGCACCCTGTAGATATCGATTATTCGGACGGCCATAACTTCTGGAACGTTTAGAGATTCTCTAACTAAAGATCCACCACAAGATCTTTGAGAATTCTTTCATAAAGCGGAAAAGTTCATCCGATTAGAAGAATCACGAGTCGAGAGTCGTGAAATAAATACCACACAAAGCGTAGGAACCTCCAGAGAACAGTCCGGAGCGGACAAGGGAAAGAGGAAACAGGATGACAGACATGATGGTCCTGATAAACGGAAGAAATTCCGAGAGCCAAGATTTAGGCAGTACACAGATCTGACTGCAGGCCTAGAAAGAATCTACACTGAAACTAGGGGGCAACTTCCCTATCGAAAGCCGCCCATAAGGGATCCCACTGAGCGGGAGCGCAGGACTGGAAAATACTGCCTATTCCGCGAGCTGGATGGGCAATGTTATCCCGCTTTTTGGCAAAGCCGTGATACCAAAAGATTGGTCGAAAACGGGAAACAGTTCATCTCAGAGATTGGATATACTTCACTTAGCTATGGATATCGATGAATTTCGCCCGAGTCCGGATCAGGCCACAATTGATAGGACACGACAAGAAAGGTTGTAGGAACCATCATTTCAAGTTTCAAGTCAATCCGAGTTCGTATGCTCAAGATATGATGGATTCAGTGTGAAGAGAAATAGTCATTGTCTGGTTCGAAACCATAAAGTTCGAACCCATCCTTTTCGAACCCATCCTGTTCGAAACCATCCACGCCCTCTCCTTCAAACCCACCTAGTTCGAACCCATCCACGTCCTTGCCTTCGAAGCCATGAAGTTCGAACCCAAGCCACGTTCGAACCCATCAGCTAGTACCTACCTCGACTCCATCGCCTTCGAATCCATCACCTTCGAATCGACCACAGTGACCTACCTTCGAACCCATGACTTCACTCGGCTTCGCATCCTTACTTCGAACCCATCGAGTGACCCAGTTCGAACCGATCAAGTTCGAACCCATAAGGATTCCTGGATTCGAATCAGTCACGTTCGAAACCAGGAATACTTCCTATTTCGAATCCACCGAGTCAATTGGTTTGGATGACGTGTTCGCCGTAGTTTACGGAGTCGAAGCGGGCCATTCGGAGATAAGTTAGGATCGATTCGAAAAATGCGCGCCACGTCACTTCAAGCCCACGTGCACTGATGGATTCGAAATCATGGGTTCGAACTCATGGGTTCGAACGACACAGCCAACCGAAAATGCTAATTTCGAACCGAGCATATCTCCTTAACCACACATCCAAATGCAACCAAATTTTCACAATAGCTTCCATATGAGGTAAAGATTCTTCCTGCCAAGTTTAAGCTCGATTGGACCAATTCTTGATGGGTTCGAAATCACTTCGAACCGATGTCAGATCGAGACGAAACTTGGTGGGATCGGTCACATGGGCCCACTCACATGCCAGAAGAAGTCTCACGAAGTTTCAGCCAGATCTGGGCCTCCAACGCCTATAAATAGCACTCTGAAGCCTTCAGAAAGAGGATCTTCGAACAACTTCTGCCATTGAACGCCAAGACTCTGCCGGATCCAAGTCTATCTATCATAATCACTATTGTATTCAGATTTCGGAGCTAATATCTACTGTAATCCATTGTAATCGATTGAATCGAACAAGGCAATAAAGAGAAATCCTTCAGAGTGGACCTAGGCGCGAACGCCGAACCACTATAAATCCTGTGTTTGTGATTGTTGTTTGAGAATTACTGCGATTTGTTACTTAGAGCTGAATTATATATTGATTGTTGCTGAGTTCTGTGTTGAATATTATCGAATTGAACACGTAAACGGGTGCTTTCACGACTTTGGGTGTTTGTGACCAATTTTGGCGCAAACATTTTGGTGCTTTCACTGAGAATTGAACTCAGGAAGAAGTTGAATTTAAAAATCCAAGAGTTCAAATCTAGGAATTATGGCAAGACAATCGAGTAGGAGGCCAAGGCCTGAGAGAAGCGAACCACAAGGAAGCCAAGAGGCTTCCTCAGGAGCAAATCAACCATCGATATACATCACTAGGGACGAGATGGAAACTATGATGAAGAGGCAAGAGGAAATGATCCAGAGTTTATTCCAACAGATAGGACAGCTTGGAGCACAAAATAGGGAAGCCAATGGAGTCCAGAACGGAGCGGGACCATCCGGTGTAGCACCAGAGCTAGGGGGCACACATATGGACAATGTTGACCCAATCTTGGAAAGAGAAAGAGAAGGATCTGCGCAACCTAGGAGTGGTAGAGGAATGAACGCTCAGTCAAGGGGGCAGATCCCGGAGTTACCTCGTGAACTCGTGGGGCAGGTTGGAAGTAGTGAACAAGGATTACATCTCGGAGACAATGACCGATTAGCAGAGATAATTAGAAGAGCTTTGAGAGGCGGTATGGTGAACAAAGATTTGGAAGATGTCAATAGAAGTCCTTTTACTTCAGCAATCAGGCAAGCTAGGAACCCGCCTGATTTCAAACTACCATCATTGGATATGTATGACGGGAGAACGGACCCCACGGTCCATCTGACAAAATATATGAGGCATATGGAAGTACTGGGGGCATCGGAGGAGGTTATGGCCCGGTGTTTTCCATTGTACTTGACAGATATCGCTGCACTATGGTTTAGACAGTTGGAGAATGGATCCATCGGAACATGGAATGGTTTAGTTGAGAGATTTATGAGGCAATTCAGGATTCATATTACCAGACCCAAAAACGTGATGACTCTGGCAACCCTAAAGCAAAAAGCCGGAGAGACCTTGAGAAGTTATTTAGCACGATTTAATGCAGCAGCAGCTTCAGTGGATAGAGCGGATCCGTCCATGGTGGTAATGGCAGCTGTGTCCGGAATAGCTGACGGCACAGAGTTCAAGAATTCATTGACTAAAGATCCACCCATTGATCTAGAGGAATTCTATCATGAAGCAGAAAAGTTTTTACGATTAGAAGATGCGAATGCCGAGAGAGAAGAAGGAGATGGGATAGAAGTTTTTGCATTTAGAGACGAAAAGCCTCTTAAAAGGGATTCGGATAAAGGTAAAAGAAAGATTGAGAATGACAGAGACAGATCAAAGCGGCAACGGAGGGAGCCGCGATTCACCACCTACGCTGAGTTGAACGAGAGCCTGGAACGAATTTATCAGGATACCAAAGAACAGATTACGTATCATAGGCCGATGCGAAGGGATCCTACCTCTGACGAAAGGAAATCAGATAAGTTCTGTGTATTCCATGAATTAAATGGTCATAACACTAACGATTGTAGGCACCTGAAGGATGAGGTGGAAGGGCATATCAGGAACGGTATGCTCCTTCAATATGTAAGGAGGCGAGCTCCTGCGGCGGAACCGGAGGGACCACCGTCCACATCAGCTAGAGGCAACCCCGAATCAAGGCACCGTATGGTTATCAATTGAATGAAATAACGATGAACAAGTTGTAAGCTTCCACTACCGCAAATAAATCATTTACACATGTATGGGGTCGCGAACGATCCTTAGGCATGCTCTGAGTGATCATTGATCGTTTCGTAGTGGAAACTTACACTTTGACATCCATGCTTTACTTTCATTTCGTTTTAATTTGAACATTTGGACTCTGTTTGTTTGGACAATTGTTTTTGAAACTCATCCGTTTAATAGATATTTGATTCTAATAACTCTCGAATGACCAAGCTACTTACACATGTATGGGGTCGCGAACGATCCTTAGGTATGCTCTGAGACGGCGATGAACCGCCCATACAAACGATCCAGGAACTCACCCGAACGTGACCCTGGCATCGATAACACCAAGCCCTCCCGGGCACACACACAATTCGCTTCAAACGGCATCCGACCTCGAACGGTCACAATCCGCCTCGAACGGCACCCGACTTCGAACAGTCATAACTCGCCTTACCTCAATGGCTTGATCGCGAACGGTCGTCACTTGAGGTCCGACATCCGACCACGAACGGTCACGAATTCGCCTCGAACGGCACACGATCGCGAACGATCACTTCCTGCCTCGAACGCCATCGATCGCGAACGGTCATGGCTCACTGATTATGAAATCCGACCTCGAACGGTCACCATTCGCCTTGAACAGCACTTGGTCGCGAACGATCATCATTTGCCACGAACGGCAGTCGACCGCGAACGGTCCCATCTCATCATTCGCCGCGAGCGGCATCGACCGCGAACGGTCCTATTCCATCTTATGCCACGAACGGCACGGACCGCGAACGGTCCCGATTCACTTCAAGCAGCATACGATCCCGAACGATCGAAGCATGAATTTATACGCTCGACCGCGCACGGTCGCACTTCACCTCGAATGACTCGATCACGAACGATCGTCATTTGAAGTTGAGCGCTCGACCACGAACGGCCGCGCTTTATCCCAAATGGCTCGATCCCGAACGATCGTCATTTGAGGACATATGAAACTATTGAGTTCTTTGCAGGTTGATAATCGGATACGAACATCCAACTCAAGGCATTACAAAACACACCTTCCTACAGCAAGGCATGTTTTGGGGGGCAAAGTGTTATCCCGCTTTTTGGCAAAGCCGTGATACCAAAAGATTGGTCGAAAACGGGAAACAGTTCATCTCAGAGATTGGATATACTTCACTTAGCTATGGATATCGATGAATTTCGCCCGAGTCCGGATCAGGCCACAATTGATAGGACACGACAAGAAAGGTTGTAGGAACCATCATTTCAAGTTTCAAGTCAATCCAAGTTCGTATGCTCAAGATATGATGGATTCAGTGTGAAGAGAAATAGTCATTGTCTAGTTCGAAACCATGAAGTTCGAACCCATCCTTTTCGAACCCATCCTGTTCGAAACCATCCACGCCCTCTCCTTCGAACCCACCTAGTTCGAACCCATCCACGTCCTTGCCTTCGAAGCCATGAAGTTCGAACCCAAGCCACGTTCGAACCCATCAGCTAGTACCTACCTCGACTACATCGCCTTCGAATCCATCACCTTCGAATCGACCACAGTGGCCTACCTTCGAACCCATGACTTCACTCGGCTTCGCATCCTTACTTCGAACCCATCGAGTGACCCAGTTCGAACCGATCAAGTTCGAACCCATAAGGATTCCTGGATTCGAATCAGTCACGTTCGAAACCAGGAATACTTCCTATTTCGAATCCACCGAGTCAATTGGTTTGGATGACGTGTTCGCCGTAGTTTACGGAGTCGAAGCGGTCCATTCGGAGATAAGTTAGGATCGATTCGAAAAATGCGCGCCACGTCACTTCAAGCCCACGTGCACTGATGGATTCGAAATCATGGGTTCGAACTCATGGGTTCGAACGACACAGCCAACCGAAAATGCTAATTTCGAACCGAGCATATCTCCTTAACCACACATCCAAATGCAACCAAATTTTCACAATAGCTTCCATATGAGGTAAAGATTCTTCCTGCCAAGTTTCAGCTCGATTGGACCAATTCTTGATGGGTTCGAAATCACTTCGAACCGATGTCAGATCGAGACGAAACTTGGTGGGATCGGTCACATGGGCCCACTCACATGCCAGAAGAAGTCTCACGAAGTTTCAGCCAGATCTGGGCCTCCAACGCCTATAAATAGCACCCTGAAGCCTTCAGAAAGAGGATCTTCGAACAACTTCTGCCATTGAACGCCAAGACTCTGCCGGATCCAAGTCTATCTATCATAATCACTGTTGTATTCAGATTTCGGTGCTAATATCTACTGTAATCCATTGTAATCGATTGAATCGAACAAGGCAATAAAGAGAAATCCTTCAGAGTGGACGTAGGCGCGAACGCCGAACCACTATAAATCCTGTGTTTGTGATTGTTGTTTGTGAATTACTGCGATTTGTTACTTAGAGCTGAATTATATATTGATTGTTGCTGAGTTCTGTGTTGAATATTATCGAATTGAACACGTAAACGGGTGCTTTCACGACTTTCGGTGTTTGTGACCAATTTTGGCGCAAACAGGCACACCACAGATGAATGCCGCCACCTAAAGGATGAGGTGGAAGAACATGCCATGGGTGGTAGATTGCCACAATTTGTCAGAGAACGGACAACGGCAGCAAGACCTGAACGACTACCGCCTCCACCTAACAGGAACGATCCTGGATCGGGATCACGACTCGTCATCAACTGATTAAAGATGGCAAGGGCCAAGTCCAGGATATGGACTTCGGTCGAATAATTTTATTTAGATTTATTTTCAGAATAAACAGTTACTCCACTTACACATGTACGGGAACCGTAGAGATCCCTAGGCATGCTCTGAGATGGAGATAAACCGATATGCCCGGAGAGGCAATGTTTAGCTTTTTTCTAATGTTTGAGATTGAACATCTAGAACTCGAATTTTAATAAATAAATTAGAATCTCTTGCAATAAACCTTTTGACCGGAGAGTCAAAGGATGAACATTAAATTTCAATATAAACATGATCGCTTTATGACCCTACTCGGAGAGACAGGGTCCGGAGTGCAAGAGGTGAGTTGCTTCGCCGGAGAGCGACAGGATCAACTCACTTAAGCGCTGTTACCCCTTCACCGGAGAGTGACAGGATGGGATCCAGCAAGAGCCCGGAGAGGCTATGATCGGTCTCGAACGACCAAGACATCGCTTAATGTTCAGGTACACTGAACCGGAGTGCAAGAAGAGAGTTGCTTCGCCGAAGAGCGACAGGATCAACTCACTTAAGCGCTGTTTCCCCTTCACCAGAGAGTGACAGGATGGGATCCAGCAAGAGCCCGGAGAGGCTATGATCGGTCTAGAACGACCATGACATCGCTATATGTCCTAACCGGGACCAGAGTGCAAGGGATAGAAGGCAACGCCAGAGTGCAATGGGATCTTTCTATTCAATCACTAAGTTTAGAATGGACTTAGTAAGTGTTTTGAGTAACCAATGATAGTACGGAGAGGCTATGAAACTTCATCCTCAACTTCTACGGAAATAAAGAATGCTAATTCGGCTTCGAACAGCCACAAACTTGATTGTAACACCACAGCTATGGATGAAACATGAATTTACTACACTCGATTTAAGACCGTTCAAAACATACCTTTTACAAAAAGGCATGTTTTGGGGGGCAAAGTGTTATCCCACATTTTGGCAAAGTTGAGATACCCAAGATTTACTAAAAATAGATGATTATTATTCTTGAATGTCGACCATGCATTGCAGGATAACCACGGATATCGATGAATTTTGTCCGAGTCCGGATCGGGCCACAATTGATAGGATGTGACAAGAGATATCGTAGAAGTCCGCACCTCAAATTTCAAGTCAATCCGAGGCTGTATGCTCAAGTTATGATGGATTCGAGTTAAGAGGAATGCACGAAGTCCAGTTCGAACCCATCACGAGGTCCAGTTCGAACCCATCACGAAGTCCAGTTCGAACCCATCACGAGGTCCAGTTCGAACCCATCACGAAGTCCAGTTCGAACCCATCACAGAGGTCCAGTTCGAACCCATCACGAAGTCCAGTTCGAACCCATCACAGAGGTCCAGTTCGAACCCATCACGAAGTCCAGTTCGAACCCATCACGAGGTCCAGTTCGAACCCATCACGAAGTCCAGTTCGAACCCATCACAGAGGTCCAGTTCGAACCCATCACGAAGTCTAGTTCGAACCCATCACAGAGGTCCAGTTCGAACCCACTGGGTCAACCAACCACGATGACGTATCTTCCATCGGTTCGAATGCGCCGAGATATATGGAGTCGAAGCATTCAACTCGGAGCGAAACCCGGATCGAAGCGAAGTGTGCGCTCCACGTCGACACGAAGACACGTGCCACCATGGATTCGAAACCATCGGTTCGAAAGCATGGTTTCGAACCAAACAGCCATGCAATAAACCCCATTTTGAACCCGTCATATCTTCCAATCTACTGATCCAAATGCAATGAAATTTTCGCAGTAGCTTACATACAAGATAAAGATTGCTCCTGCCAAGTTTCAGCTCGATTGGACCATTTCTTGATAGGTTCGAAATCACTTCGAAACGATGTCAGATCGAGACGAAACTTGGTGAGGTCGGTCGCGTGGGCCCACTCATGTGCCAGAAGAAGTCTCCCGAAGTTTGAGCGAGATCTGGGCCCCCAACGCCTATAAATAGAGCCCCAGAGCCAACAGAAAGGGGGACTTTGGGAGCTTCCACCATTGAACGTCCAGACTCTGCCGGATTGAATTACATACTTCATTATCTTTGGTGTGTTCAGATTTCAAGGCTATCATCAACTGTAATCCGCTGTAATCAAGAGTAATCAGCGAAGAACATCAATAAAAGTTAAAACCTTTGAAGTGGACGTAGGCCGGAGATAGCCGAACCACTATAAATTGTGTGTTCGCGTTCATAATTTCTATTTTACTGCGTGTTGCTTGCTTAAATCTGTGATCTGTGTTTGGATATTGCTGATTTATATTCCAACACTGGTGCTTTCACAATACTTGGGGGTTTGTGACCAATTTTGGCGCAAACAAGTTCTACGGCTTTGACAGCTTTAAGCCGTCAACGGATAGATTAATGCCCAAAAAGGACAACCCGAATCTCAATCGGGTCTCGTAAGTTTTTTTAACCTTCGTTTTTTCGACACGTGGATTTTTACGGTAAAATAGGATTACCGTGGCTGGCCTTCGATTTACCATCGCTGGAGAGTGGTGCACCATGGTACTGTTTCGTTTCAAATCCATGCATGCATTTCTAAAAGTCGTACGGCACTGTTTCGCCATTTCGGACGGATGTTGCACCTTGCACCGTGGATGTTGCACCCTGTAAATATCAATTATTCGGACGACCGTAACTTCTGGCTCGTTTAGAGTTACGGGAGCCATAACCTGTCAAAACGAAGGCCTCGATGAGTTCTACGGCTTGACAGCTTTTAGGCGTCAACGGATAGATTAATGCCCAAAAAGGACAACCCGAATCTCAATCGGGTCTTGTAAGCTTTTTACCCTTCGTTTTTTCGACACGTGTATTTTTACGGTAAAACTGGATTACCATGGCCCGTCTTCGACTTCCCATCACTGGAGAGTGGTGAAACATGGTACTGTTCCATTTCAAATCCATGCACGCATTTCTAAAAGTCGTACGACACTGTGTCGCCATTTCGAACGGATGTTGCACCTTGCAGCGTGGATGTTGCACCCCGTAGATATCGATTATTCAAACGGCCATAACTTCGGGCTCGTTTTGAGTTACGGGAACCATAAGCTATCAAAATGAAGGCGTCGATGAGTTCTACGGCTTTGATAGCTTTCTGCCATCAACGGATAGATTAATGCCCAAAAAGGACAACCCGAATCTCAATCGGGTCTCGTAAGTTTTTTACCCTTCGTTTTTTCGACACGTTGATTTTTACGGTAAAACAGGATTACCGTGGCCCGTCTTCGACTTCCCAACGCTGGAGAGTGGTGCACCGTGGTACTTTTCCGTTTCAAATCCATGCACGCATTTATAAAAGTCGTACGGCACTGTTTCGCCATTTCGGACGGATGTTGCACCTTGCACCGTGGATGTTGGACCCTGTAGATATCGATTATTCGGACGGCCATAACTTCGGGCTCGTTTAGAGTTACGGGAGCCATAACCTGTCAAAAAGAAGGCCTCGATGAGTTCTATGGCTTTGACAGCTTTCAGCCGTCAACGGATAGATTAATGCCTAAAAAGGACAACCCGAATCTCAATCGGGTCTCGTAAGTTTTTTACCCTTCGTTTTTTCGACACGTGGATTTTTACGTTAAAACAGGATTACCTTGGCCCGTCTTCGACTTCCCATCGCTGGAGAGTGGTGCACTATGGTACTGTTCCTTGTCAAATCCATGCACGCATTTCTAAAAGTCGTACGGCACTGTTTCTCCATTTCGGACGGATGTTGCACCTTGCACCGTGGATGTTGCACCCTGTAGATATCGATTATTCGGACGGCCATAACTTCTGACTCGTTTAGAATTACGGGAGCAATAACCTGTCAAAACGAAGGCCTCGATGAGTTCTATGGGTTTGACAGCTTTCAGCCGTCAATGGATAGATTAATGCCCAAAAAGGACAACCCGAATCTCAATCGGGTCTTGTAAGTTTTTTACCCTTCGTTTTTTCGACACGTGGATTTTTAAGTTAAAACGGGATTACCTTGGCCCGTCTTCGACTTCCCATCGCTGGAGAGTGGTGCACCATGGTACTGTTCCATTTCAAATCCATGCACGCATTTCTAAAAGACGTACGACACTGTTTCACCATTTCGGACGGATGTTGCACCTTGCACCGTGGATGTTGCACCATGTAGATATCGATTATTCAAACGGCCATAACTTCTGGCTCGTTTAGAGTTACGGGAGCCATAACCTGTCAAAATGAAGGCCTCGATGAGTTCTACGGCTTTGACAGCTTTCTACCGTCAACGGATAGATTAATGCCCAAAAAGGACAACCCGAATCTCAATCGGGTCTCGTAAGTTTTTTACCCTTCGTTTTTTCGACACGTGGATTTTTACGGTAAAACAGGATTGCCGTGGCCCATCTTCGACTTCCCATCGCTGGAGAGTGGTGCACCATGGTACAATTCCGTTTCAAATCCATGCATGCATTTCTAAAAGTCGTACGCCACTGTTTCGCCATTTCGGACGGATGTTGCACCCTGTAGATATCGATTATTCGGATGGCCATAACTTCTGGCTCGTTTAGAGTTACAGGAGCCAGAACCTTTCAAAACGAAGGCCTTGATGAGTTCAACGGCTTTGATGGCTTTCAGCCGTCAACGGATAGATTAATGCCCAAAAAGGACAACTCGAATCTCAATCGGGTCTCGTAAGTTTTTTACCCTTCGTTTTTTCGACACGTGGATTTTTACGTTAAAACAGGATTACCGTGGCCCGTCTTCGACTTCCCATCGCTGGAGAGTGGTGCACTAAGGTACTGTTCCTTTTCAAATCCATGCACGCATTTCTAAAAGTCGTACGGCACTGTTTTGCCATTTCGGACGGATGTTGCACCTTGCACCATGGATGTTGCACCCTTTAGATATCGATTAGTCGAACGGCCATAACTTCTGACTCGTTTAGAGTTACGGGAGCCAAAACTGTCAAAACGAAGGCCTCAATGAGTTCTATGGGTTAGACAGCTTTCAGCCGTCAATGGATAGATTAATGCCCAGGACAACTTGAATCTCAATCGAGTCTCGTAAGTTTTTTACCCTTCGTTTTTTCGACACTGGGGATTTTTACGGTAAAACGGGATTACCGTGGCCCGTCTTCGATTTCCCATCGCTGGAGAGTGGTGCACCATGGTACTGTTCTGTTTCAAATCCATGCACGCATTTCTGAAAGTCGTACGACACTGTTTCACCATTTCGGACGGATGTTGCACCTTGCACCGTGGATGTTGCACCCTGTAGATATCGATTATTCAAACGGCCATAACTTCTGGCTCGTTTAGAGTTACGGGAGCGATAACCAGTCAAAATGAAGGCCTCGATGAGTTCTACGGCTTTGACAGCTTTCTGCCGTCAACGGATAGATTAATGCCCAAAAAGGAAAACCCGAATCTCAATCGGGTCACGTAAGTTTTCTACCCTTCGTTTTTTCAAAACGTGGATTTTTACGGTAAAACAGGATTACCGTGGCCCGTCTTCGACTTCCGTCGCTGGAGAGTGGTGCACCATGGTACAATTCCGTTTCATATCCATGCATGCATTTCTAAAAGTCATACGGCACTGTTTTGCCATTTCGGACGGATGTTGCACCTTGCACCGTGGATGTTGCACCCTGTAGATATCGATTATTCGGACGGCCATAACTTCGGGCTCGTTTAGAGTTACGGGAGCCATAACCTGTCAAAACGAAGGCCTCGATGAGTTCTATGGCTTTGACAGCTTTCAGCCGTCAACGGATAGATTAACGCCCAAAAAAGACAACCCGAACCTCAACGGGTCTCGTAAGTTTTTTACCCTTCGTTTTTTCGACACGTGGCTTTTTACGTTAAAATAGGATTACCGTGGCCCGTCTTCAACTTCCCATCACTGGAGAGTGGTGCACTATGGTACTGTTCCTTTTCAAATCCATGCACACATTTCTAAAAGTCGTACGGCACTGTTTCGCCATTTCGGACGGATGTTGCACATTGCACCGTGGATGTTGCACCCTGTAGATATCGATTATTCGGACGGCTATAACTTCTGACTCGTTTAGAGTTACGGGAGCCATAACCTGTCAAAATGAAGGCCTCGATGAGTTCTATGGGTTTGACAGCTTTCAGCCGTCAGCGGATAGATTAATGTCCAAAAAGGACAACCCGAATCTCAATCGGGTCTCGTAAGTTTTTTGCCCTTCGTTTTTTCGACACGTGGATCTTTGCGGTAAAACGGGATTACCGTGGCCCGTCTTCGACCTCCCATCGCTGGAGAGTGGTGCACCATGGTACTGTTCCGTTTCAAATCCATGCACGCATTTCTAAAAGTCGTACGACACCGTTTCACCATTTCGGACGGATGTTGCACCTTGCACCGTGGATGTTGCACCCTGTAGATATCGATTATTCAAACGGCCATAACTTTTGGCTCGTTTAGAGTTACGGGAGCCATAACCTGTCAAAATGAAGGCCTCGATGAGTTCTACGGCTTTGACAGCTTTCAGCCGTCAACGGATAGATTAATGCCCTAAAAGGACAACCCGAATCTCAATCGGGTCTCGTAAGTTTTTTACCCTTCGTTTTTTCGACACGTGGATTTTTACGGTAAAACGGGATTACCGTGGCTGGCCTTCGATTTACCATCACTGGAGAGTGGTGAACCGTGGTATTGTTCCGTTTCAAATCCATGCACGCATTTCTAAAAGTCCTACGACACTATATCGCCATTTCTGACGGATGTTGCAACTTGCACCGTGGATGTTGCACCCTGTAGATATCGATTATTCGGACGGCTATAACTTCTGGCTCGTTTAGAGTTACGGGAGCCATAACCTGTCAAAACGAAGGCCTCGATGATTTCTATGGCTTTGACAGCTTTCAGCCGTCAACGGATAGATTAATTCCCAAAAAGGACAACCCGAATCTCAATCGGGTCTCATAAGTTTTTTACCCTTCGTTTTTTCGACACGTGGATTTTTACGGTAAAACAGGATTACCGTGGCCCGTCTTCGACTTCCCATCGCTGGAGAGTGGTGCACTATGGTACTGTTCCGTTTCAAATAAATGCACGCATTTCTAAATGTCGTACGACACTGTTTCGCCATTTCGGACGGATGTTGCACCTTGCACCGTGGATGTTGCACCCAGTAGATATCGATTATTCGGACGGCCATAACATCTGACTCGTTTAGGGTTACGGGAGCCATAACCTATCAAAACGAAGGCCTCGATGAGTTCTATGGCTGTGACAGCTTTCAGCCATCAACGAATAGATTAATGCCCAAGAAGGACAACCCGAATCTCAATCGGGTCTCGTAAGTTTTTTACCCTTCGTTTTTTCGACACGTGGATTTTTACGGTAAAACGGGATTACCGTGGCCCGTTTTCGACTTTCCATCGCTGGAGAGTGGTGCACCATAGTACTGTTCCATTTCAAATCCATGCACGCATTTCTAAAAGTCGTACGGCATTGTTTCGCCATTTCGGACGGATGTTGCACCTTGCACCGTGGATGTTGCACCCTGTAGATATCGATTATTCAAACGGCCATAACTTCTGGCTCGTTTAGAGTTACGGGAGCCATAACCTGTCAAAATGAAGGCCTCGATGAGTTCTACGGCTTTGAAACCTTTCAGCCGTCAACGGATAGATTAATGCCCAAAAAGGACAACCCAAATCTCAATCGGGTCTCGTAAGTTTTTTAACCTTCGTTTTTTCGACACGTGGATTTTTACGGTAAAACGAGATTACCATGGCTGGCCTTCGATTTACCATCGCTGGAGAGTGGTGCACCATGGCATAGTTCTGTTTCAAACCTTTGCACACATTTCTAAAAGTCGTACGGCACTGTTTCGCAATTTCGGACGGATGTTGCACCTTGCACCGTGGATGTTGCACCCTGTAGATATCGATTATTCGGACGGCCATAACTTCTGGCTCGTTTAGAGTTACAGGAGCCATTACCTATCAAAACGAAGGCCTCGATGAATTCTACGTCATTGACAGCTTTCAGCCATCAACGGATAGATTATTGCCCAAAAAGGACAACCCGAATCTCAATCGAGTCTCGTAAGTTTTTTACCCTTCGTTTTTTCGACACGTGGATTTTTACGGTAAAACGGGATTAGCGTGGCTGGCCTTCGATTTACCATCGCTGGAGAGTGGTGCACCATGGTACAGTTCTGTTTCAAATCCATGCACGCATTTCTAAAAGTCGTACGGCACTGTTTCGCCATTTCGGACGGATGTTGCACCTTGCACCGTGGATGTTGCACCCTGTAGATATCGATTATACAGACGACCATAACTTCTGGCTCGTTTAGAGTTACGGTAGCCATAACCTGTCAAAACGAATGCCTCGATGAGTTCTATGGCTTTGACAGCTTTAAGCCGTCAACGGATAGATTAATGCCCAAAAAGGACAACCCGAATCTCAATCGGGCCTCGTAAGTTTTTTTACCCTTCGTTTTTTCGACACGTGGATTATTACGGTAAAACAGGATTACCGTGGCTGGCCTTAAATTCACCATCGCTGGAGAGTGGTGCACCATGGTACTGTTCCGTTTCAAATCCATGCACGCATTTCTAAAAGTCGTAAGGCACTGTTTCACCATTTCGGATGGATGTTGCACCTTGCACCGTGGATGTTGCACCCTGCAGATATCGATTATTCGGACGGCCATAACTTCTGGCTCGTTTTGAGAAATGGGAGCCATAACTTGTCGAAACGAAGGCCTCGATGAGTTCTACCGATTTGACAGTTTCAGCCATCAACAGATATATTAATGCCCAAAAAGGACAACCCGATTCTCAATCGGGTCTCGTAAGTTTTTTACCCTTCGTTTTTTCGACACGTGGATTCTTACGGTAAAACGGGATTACCGTGGCCCGTCTTCGACTTCCCATCGCTGGAGAGTGGTGCACCATGTTAGTGTTCCGTTTCAAATTCATGCCCGCATTTCTAAAAGTCGTACGGCACTGTTTCGCATTTCGGACGGATGTTGCACCTTGCATCGTGGATGTTGCACCATGTAGATATCGATTATTCGGACGGCCATAACTTCTGGCTCGTTTAGAGTTACGGGAGCCATAACCTATCAAAACGAAGGCCTCGATGAGTTCTACGGTTTTGACAGCTTTCAGCCATCAACGGATAGATTAATGCCCAAAAATAACAACCCGAATCTCAATCGGGTCTCGTAAGTTTTTTACCCTTCGTTTTTTCGACACGTGGATTTTTACGGTAAAACAGGATTACCGTGGCTGGCATTCGATTTACCGTCGCTGGAGAGTGGTGCACCATGGTACAGTTCCGTTTCAAATCCATGCATGCATTTCTAAAAGTCGTACGGCACTGTTTCGCCATTTCGGATGGATGTCGCACCTTGCACCGTGGATGTTGCACCCTGTAGATATCGATTATACGGACGACCATAACTTCTGGCTCGTTTAGAGTTACGGGAGCCACAACCTGTCAAAACGAATGCCTTGATGAGTTCTACGGCTTTGATAGTGTTAAGCCGTCAACGGATAGATTAATGCCCAAAAAGGACAACCCGAATCTCAATCGGGTCTCGTAAGTTTTTTTATCCTTCGTTTTTCGACACGTGGATTTTACGGTAAAACAGGATTACCGTGGCTGGCCTTCGATTTACCATCGCTGGAGAGTAGTGCACCATGGTACTGTTCCATTTCAAATCCATGCATGCATTTATAAAAGTCGTACGGCACTGTTTCGCCATTTTGGACGGATGTTGCACCTTGCACCGTGGATGTTTCACCCTATAGATATCGATTATTCGGACGGCCATAACTTCTGTTTCGTTTAGAGTTACGGGAGCCATAACCTGTCAAAACGAAGGCCTCGATGAGTTCTACGGCTTTGACAGCTTTCAGTCGTCAACGGATAGATTAATGGCCAAAAAGGACAACCTGAATCTCAATCGGGTCTCGTAAGTTTTTTACCCTTCGTTTTTTTGACACGTGTATTTTTACGGTTAAACGGGATTACCGTGGCCCGTCTTCGACTTCCCATCACCGGAGAGTGGTGCACCATGGTACTGTTCCATTTCAAATCCATGCACGTATTTCTAAAAGTCGTACGGTACTGTTTCGCCATTTCGGACGGATGTTGCACCTTGCACCGCGGATGTTGCACCCCGTAGATATCGATTATTCAAACGGCCATAACTTCTGTTTCGTTTGGAGTTACGGGATCCATAACCTGTCAAAACGAAGGCCTCAATGTGTTCTACGGCTTTGACAGCTTTCAGCCGTCAACGGATAGATTAGTGCCCAAAAAGGACAACCCGAATCTCAATCGGGTCTCGTAAGTTTTTAACCCTTCGTTTTTTCGACACGTGGATTTTTACGGTAAAACGGGATTACGGTGGTTGGTCTTCGATTTACCATCGTTGGAGAGTGGTGCACATGGTACATTTCCGTTTCAAATCCATGCACGCATTTCTAAAAGTCGTACGGCACTGATTCGCCATTTCGGACGGATGTTGCACCTTGCACCGTGGATGTTGCACCCTGTAGATATCGATTATTCGGACGGCCATAACTTCTGGCTCGTTTAGAGTTACAGGAGCCATAACCTGTCAAAACGAAGGCCTCGATGAATTCTACGGCATTGACAGCTTTCAGCCGTCAACGGATCGATTAATGCCCAAAAAAGACAATCCGAATCTGAATCGGGTCTCGTAAGTTTTTTACCTTTCGTTTTTTCGACACGTGGATTTTTACGGTAAAACGGGATTACCATTGCCCGTCTTCAACTTCCCATCGCTGGAGAGTGGTGCACCATGGTCATTTCTAAAAGTCGTACGGCGCTGTTTCAACATTTCGGACGGATGTTGCACCCTGCACCGTGGATGTTGCACCCTGTAGATATCGATTATTCCGACGGCCATAGATTCTGGCTCGTTTAGAGTTACGGGAGCCATAACCTGTCAAAACGAAGAGCTCGATGAGTTCTATGGCTTTGACAGCTTTCAGCCGTCAACGGATAGATTAATGCCCAAACAGGACAACCCGAATCTCAATCGGGTCTCGTAAGTTTTTTACCCTTCGTTTTTTCGACACGTGAATTTTTACGGTAAAACAGGATTACGGTGGCTGGTCTTCGATTTACCATCACTGGAGAGTGGTGCACCATGGTACTGTTCCGTTTCAAATCCATGCACGCATTTCTAAAAGTCGTACGGCACTGTTTCACCATTTCGGATGGATGTTGCACCTTGCACCGTGGATGTTGCACCATGTAGATATCGATTATTCGGACGGCCATAACTTCTGGCTCGTTTTGAGAAATGGGAGCCATAACCTGTCAAAACGAAGGCCTCGATGAGTTCTACGGCTTTGACAGCTTTCAGCCGTCAACAGATAGATTAATGCCCAGAAAGGACAACCCGAATCGCAATCGGGTGTCGTAAGTTTTTTACCCTTCGTTTTTTCGACATGTGGATTTTTACGGTAAAACGGGATTACCGTAGCCTGTCCTCGACTTCCCATTATTTGAGAGTGGTGCACCATGGTAGTGTTCCGTTTCAAATCCATGCACGCATTTCTAAAAGTCGTACGGCACTGTTTCGCCATTTCGGACGGATGTTGCACCTTGCATCGTGGATGTTGCACCATGAAGATATCGATTATTCGGACGGCCATAACTTCTGGCTCGTTTAGAGTTATGGGAGCCATAACCTGTCAAAACGAAGGCCTCGATGAGTTCTACGGTTTTGACAGCTTTCAGCCATCAACGGATAGATTAATGCCCAAAAAGGACAACCCGAATCTCAATCGGGTCTCGTAAGTTTTTTACCCTTCGTTTTTTCGACACGTGGATTTTTCCGGTAAGGGGATTACCGTGGCTGGCCTTCGATTTACCATCGCTGGATAGTGGTGCACCATGGCACAGTTCCATTTCAAATCCATGCACGCATTTCTAAAAGTCGTACGGCACTGTTTCGCCATTTCGGACGGATGTTGCACCTTGCACCGTGGATGTTGCACCCCGTAGATATCGATTATACAGACGACCATAACTTCTGGCTCGTTTAGAGTTACGGGAGCCATAACCTGTCAAAACGAATGCCTCGATGAGTTCTACGGCTTTGACATCTTTTAGCCGTCAACGGATAGATTAATGCCCAAAAAGGACAACCCGAATCTCAATCGGGTCTCGTAAGTTTTTAACCCTTCGTTTTTTCGACACGTGGATTTTTTCGGTAAAATGGGATTACGGTGGCTGGTCTTCGATTTACCATCGTTGGAGGGTGGTTCACATGGTACATTTCCGTTTCAAATCCATGCACGCATTTCTAAAAGTCGTACGACACTGATTCGCCATTTCGGACGGATGTTGCACCTTGCACCGTGGATGTTGCACCCTATAGATATCGATTATTCGGACGGCCATAACTTCTGGCTCGTTTAGAGTTACAGGAGCCATAACCTGTCGAAACGAAGGCCCCGATGAATTCTACGGCATTGACAGCTTTCAGCCATCAACAGATAGATTAATGCCCAAAAAGGACAATCCGAATCTGAATCGGGTCTCGTAAGTTTTTTACCTTTCGTTTTTTCGACACGTGGATTTTTACGGTAAAACGGGATTACCATTGCCCGTCTTCGACTTCCCATCACTGGAGAGTGGTGCACCATGGTAGTGTTCCGTTTCAAATCCATGCACGCATTTCTAAAAGTCGTACGACACTGTTTCGCCATTTCGGACGGATGTTGCACCTTCAACCGTGGATGTTGCACCCTGTAGATATCGATTATTCGGACGGCCATAACTTCTGGCTCGTTTAGAATTACAGGAGCCATAACCTGTCAAAACGAAGGCCTCGATGAGTTCTACGACTTTGACAGCTTGCAGCCATCAACGGATAGATTAATGCCCAAAAAGGACAACCCGAATCTCAATCGGGTCTCGTAAGTTTTTTACCCTTCGTTTTTTCGACACGTGGATTTTTACGGTAAAACAGGATTACCGTGGATGGCCTTCGATTTACAATCGCTGGAGAGTAGTGCACCATGGTACTGTTCTGTTTCAAATCCATGCACGCATTTCTAAAAGTCGTACGGCGCTGTTTCAACATTTCGGACGGATGTTGCACCTTGCACCGTGGATGTTGCACCCTGTAGATATCGATTATTCGGACGGCCATAGATTCTGGCTCGTTCAGAGTTACGGGAGCCATAACCTGTCAAAACGAAGAGCTCGATGAGTTCTACAGTTTTTACAGCTTTCAGCCGTCAACGGATAGATTAATGCCCAAAAAGGACAACCCGAATCTCAATCGGGTCTCGTAAGTTTTTTACCCTTCGTTTTTTCGACACGTGAATTTTTACGGTAAAACAGGATTACGGTGGCTGGTCTTCGATTTACCATCACTGGAGAGTGGTGCACCATGGTACTGTTCCGTTTCAAATCCATGCACGCATTTCTAAAAGTCGTACGACACTGTTTCACCATTTCGAATGGATGTTGCACCTTGCACCGTGGATGTTGCACCCTGTAGATATCGATTATTCGAAGGGCCATAACATCTGGCTCGTTTTGAGAAATGGGAGCCATAACCTGTCAAAACGAAGGCCTCGATGAGTTCTACGGCTTTGATAGCTTTTAGCCGTCAACAAGTAGATTAATGCCCAGAAAGGACAACCCGAATCTCAATCGGGTGTCGTAAGTTTTTTACCCTTCGTTTTTTCGACACGTAGATTTTTACGGTAAAACGGGATTACCGTGGCCTGTCCTCGACTTCCCATCATTTGAGAGTGGTGCACCATGGTAGTGTTCCGTTTAAAATCCATGCACGCATTTCTAAAAGTCGTACGGCATTGTTTCGCCATTTCGGACGGATGTTGCACCTTGCATCGTGGATGTTGCACCATGTAGATATCGATTATTCGGACGGCCATAACTTCTGGCTCGTTTAGAGTTATGGGAGCCATAACCTGTCAAAACGAAGGCCTCGATGAGTTCTACGGTTTTGACAGCTTTCATCCATCAACGGATAGATTAATGCCCAAAAAGGACAACCCGAATCTCAATCGGGTCTCGTAAGCTTTTTACCCTTCGTTTTTTCGACACGTGGAATTTTAAGCAAAACGGGATTACCGTGGATGGTCTTCGATTTACCATCGCTGGAGAGTGGTGCAACGTTGTACTGTTCCGTTGCAAATCCATGCACGCATTTCTTAAAGCCATACGGCACTGTTTCGCCATTTCGGACGGCTGTTGCACCTTGCACCGTGGATGTTGCACCCTGTAGATATCGATTATTCAGACGGCTATAACTTTTGGTTGTTTAGAGTTACGGGAGCCATAACATGTCAAAACGAAGGCCTCGATAAGTTCTACGGCTTTGACAGCTTTCAGCTGTCAACGGATAGATTAATGCCCAAAAAGGACAACCCGAATCTCAATCGGGCCTCGTAAGTTTTTTTAACCTTCGTTTTTTCGACACGTGGATTTTTACGGTAAAACGGGATTACCGTGGCTGGCCTTAAATTTACCATCGCTGGAGAGTGGTGCACCATGGTACTGTTCCGTTTCAAATCCGTGCACGCATTTCTAAAAGTCGTAAGGCACTGTTTCACCATTTCGGATGGATGTTGCTCCTTACACCGTGGATGTCGCACCCTATAGATATCGATTATTCGGACGACCTTAACTTCTGGCTCGTTTTGAGAAATGGGAGCCATAACCTGTCAAAACGAAGGCCTCGATGAGTTCTACGGCTTTGACAGCTTTCAGCCGTCAACAGATAGATTAATGCCCAGAAAGGACAACCCGAATCTCAATCGGGTGTCGTAAGTTTTTTACCCTTCATTTTTTCGACACGTGGATTATTACGGTAAAACGGGATTACCGTGGCCCGTCTTCGACTTCCCATCGCTGGAGAGTGGTGCACCATGGTAGTGATCCGTTTCAAATTCATGCACGCATTTCTAAAAGTCGTACGGCACTGTTTCGCCATTTCAGACGGATGTTGCACCTTGCACCGTGGATGTTGCACCATGTAGATATCGATCATTCGGACGGCCATAACTTCTGGCTCGTTTAGAGTTACGGGAGCCATAACCTGCAAAAACGAAGGCCTCGATGAGTTCTACGGCTTTGACAGCTTTCAGCCATCAATGGATAGATTAATGCCCAAAAATAACAACCCGAATCTCAATCGGGTCTCGTAAGTTTTTTACCCTTCGTTTTTTCGACACGTGGATTTTTACGGTAAAACAGGATTATCGTGGCTGGCCTTCGATTTACCATCGCTGGAGAGTGGTGCACCATGGTACAGTTCCGTTTCAAATCCATGCACGCATTTCTAAAAGTCGTACGGCACTGTTTCGCCATTTTGGACGGATGTTGCACCTTGCACCGTGCATGTTGCACCCTGTAGATATCGATTATTCGGACGGCCATAACTTCTGGCTCGTTTAGAGTTACGGGAGCCATAACCTGTCAAAACGAAGGCCTCGATGAGTTCTACGGCTTTGACAGCTTTCAGTCGTCAACGGATAGATTAATGCCCAAAAAGGACAACCCGAATCTCAATCGGGTCTCGTAAGTTTTTTACCCTTCGTTTTTTTGACACGTTTATTTTTACGGTAAAACGGGATTACCGTGGCCCGTCTTCGACTTCCCATCACTGGAGAGTGGTGCACCATGGTACTGTTCCATTTCAAATCCATGCACGCATTTCTAAAAGTCGTACCGTACTGTTTCTCCATTTCGGACGGATGTTGCACATTGCACCGTGGATGTTGCACCCCCGTAGATATCGATTATTCGAACGGCCATAACTTCTGGCTCGTTTAGAGTTACGGGAGCCATAACCTATCAAAATGAAGGCCTCGATGAGTTCTACGGCTTTGACAGCTTTCAGCCATCAACGGATAGATTAATGCCCAAAAAGGACAACCCGAATCTCAATCGGGTCTCGTAAGTTTTTAACCCTTCGTTTTTTCGACACGTGGATTTTTACGGTAAAACGGGATTACGGTGGCTGGTATTCGATTTACCATCTTTGGAGAGTGGTGCACATGGTACATTTCCGTTTCAAATCCATGCACGCATTTCTAAAAGTCGTACGACACTGATTCGCCATTTCGGACGGATGTTGCACCTTGCACCGTGGATGTTGCACCCTGTAGATATCGATTATTCGGACGGCCATAACTTCTGGCTCGTTTAGAGTTACAGGAGCCATAACCTGTCAAAACGAAGGCCTCGATGAATTCTACGGCATTGACAGCTTTCAGCCGTCAACGGATAGACTAATGCCCAAAAAGGACAATCCGAATCTGAATCGGGTCTCGTAAGTTTTTTACCTTTCGTTTTTTCGACACGTGGACTTTTACGGTAAAACGGGATTACCGTTGCCCGTCTTCGACTTCCCATCGCTGGAGAGTGGTGCACCATGGTAGTGTTCCGTTTCAAATCCATGCACGCATTTCTAAAAGTCGTACGGCACTGTTTCGCCATTTCGGACGAATGTTGCACCTTGCACCGTGGATGTTGCACCCTGTAGATATCGATTATTCGGACGGCCATAACTTCTGGCTCGTTTAGAATTATAGGAGCCATAACCTGTCAAAACGAAGGCCTCGATGAGTTCTACGGCTTTGACAGCTTGCAGCCATCAACGGATAGATTAATGCCCAAAAAGGACAACCCGAATCTCAATCGGGTCTCGTAAGTTTTTTACCCTTCGTTTTTTCGACATGTGGATTTTTACGGTAAAACAGGATTACCGTGGCTGGTGTTATCCCGCTTTTTGGCAAAGCCGTGATACCAAAAGATTGATCGAAAACAAAAGACAGTCCGTCTCAGAGATTGGTTATACTTCACTTTGCTATGGATATCGATGAATTTTGTCCGAGTCCGGAACGGGCCAAAATTGATAGGACATGACAAGAAAGGTCTATGGAGTCGTCATTTCCAATTTCAAGTCAATCCGAGTTCGTATGCTCAAGTTATGATGGATTCAATTTGAGAGAGGTAGTCATTGTCTGGTTCGAAACCATCACCTCGACTCCATCCATCACCTTCGACTCCATCCATCACCTTCGACTCCATCCATCACCTTCGACTCCATGCAACGGAACTCCATGCCATAGTTACCTTCGAATCCCCATGATAAAGCCAACTTCGAATCGATTTGGGGTGACGTGTTTAGATCAATTCGAACGAATGCCACTCCATCGATTCGAAGAAAGCCTTCGAATCCAACACACGAAGCCATCCAGTGAACACGGCGACAAACACGGATCGATTCGAAGAATGCTGCCCACGTCACAGAAGGATCGATTCGACCCTATGGGTTCGAAGTGATCGATTTGAACGAACCCATAGGATCGATTCGAACCATGCAACATACCGAAAAGTGACATTTCGAATCGATGATAACTCCCAATCTACTGATCCAAATCCCATGAAATTTTTACAGAAGTTTTTCTACATGATGAAGAACGTCCACGCCAAGTTTCATCGCAATTGGACAATTTTTTGATCGATTCGAAGTTCACTTCGAATCGATCCCAAACTGGGCACGCATTCCAAGAACGCGGGCCTGTGGGCCCCCCTCACGTGCCAAGCAGCCTCCCTAGGTTTTGGGCGGGATTCCAGCCTTCCAAGCCTATAAATAGAGCCCCTGGTCATTCAGAAAAGGGGTCGGAAAATCAGAATATAGAGAACAAGCCCAGACTCTGCTGAACCCAATTCTATGCATCACTATTGTTGTAGTGTTCAGATTTCAAAGCTATAATTCATTGTAATCGATTAAGATCATCAAGTGAAGCAATAAAGAGAAAACCTTCAAAGTGGACGTAGGCACGAACGCCGAACCACTATAAATCCTGTGTTATTTACTGTTATTTGCGATTTGCTGCATTTATTATCTCTTAGATTTGAGTTCTGTGTTTGTTATCACTGATCTGTGTTGATAAACGGGTGCTTTCACGGTGTTGGGTGTTAGTAACCAATTTTGGCGCTAACATTTTGGTGCTTTCACTGAGAACTGATTCAGGAGAGTTTGAATTTGGAGACTTAGGAATTTAGATCTAAGAACCATGACGAGACAATCAAGCCGAAGGCCAAGGCCAGAGAGAAGTGAACAACAAGGAAGTCAGGAGGCTTCCTCAGGAGCGAATCAACCATCGATCTACATCACTAGGGACGAGATGGAGACGATGATGAAGAAGCAAGAGGAGTTGATCCAGAATTTATTTCAACAGATAGGACAGCTTGGAGCACAGAATAGAGAAGCCAATGGAGTCCAGAACGGAGCAGGACCATCCGGCGTAGCACCCGAGCTAAGGGGCACGCATATAGAAAATGTTGACCCAATCTTGGAAAGAGAGAGAGAAGGATCTGCGCAACCTAGGAGTAGTAGAGGAGTGAACGCTCAGTCAAGGGGGCAGATTCCAGAGTTCCCTCACGAACTCGGGGGGAAGGATGAAAGAAACGAACGAAGGTTACATCTTGGAGACACCGAGAAGTTGGCAGAGATGGTTAGGCGAGCAATGAGAGGCGGTTTGGTGAACAAAGACCTAGAGGATGTTAATAGGAGTCCTTTCACTCCGGCAATCAGACGAGCTAGAAACCCACCGGATTTCAAATTACCATCGTTGGATATGTATGACGGGAGAACGGACCACACGGTCCATCTGACGAAATATATGAGACATATGGAGGTGCTGGGGGAATCAGAGGAGGTTATGGCCCGGTGCTTCCCATTGTATTTAACGGATATTGCGGCGTTATGGTTCAGGCAACTAGATAGTGGGTCCATCGGAACATGGAACGATTTAACTAAGAGATTTATGAGGCAATTCAGGGTTCACATTACAAGACCCAAGAATGTGATGACGTTGGCAACTTTAAAACAGAAGGCTGGAGAAACATTGAGAAGTTTCCTGACACGGTTCAATGCGGTAACAGCTTCGGTGGATCGACCGGATCCATCCATGGTTATGATGGCGGCTGTGTCCGGAATAGTAGACGGAACGGAGTTCAAAAATTCATTAACTTAGGACCCACCCGTGGATCTGGGAGAATTCTAACATGAGGCGGAAAAGTTTTTACGATTAGAGGATGCGAATGCAGAAAGAGAAGAAGGAGATGGGATAGAAGTCTATGCACTTAAAGACGAAAAGCCTCTTAAAAAGGATTCGGACAAGGATAAAGGTAAAAGAAAGATTGAGAATGACGGAGACAGATCAAAGCGGCAACGGAGGGAGCCGCGATTCACCACCTACACTGAGCTGAACGAGAGCCTGGAACGAATTTATCGGGATACCAAAGAACAGACTCCGTATCGTAGGCCGATGCGAAGGGATCCTACCTCTGACGAAAGGAAATCAGATAAGTTTTGTGTATTCCATGAATTAAACGGTCATAACACTAATGATTGTAGGCACCTGAAGGACGAGGTGGAAGGGCATATCAGGAACGGTATGCTCCTTCAATATGTAAGGAGGCGAGCTCCTGCGGCGGAACCAGAGCGACCACCGTCCACCTCAGCTAGAGGGGACCCTGAATTAAGGCACCGTTTGATTATCAATTGAGTGAAATAACGATGAACAAGTTGTAAGCTTCCACTAACGCAATTAAATCATTTACACATGTGCAAGATCGCGAACGATCTCCAGGCATGCTCTGAATGATCATTGACCGTTTCGTAGTGGGAACTTACGCTTCGACATCCATGCTTTGCTTTCATATCATTTTAATTTGAACATTTAGACTCTGTTTGTTTGGACATTGTTTTTGAAACTCATTCGTTTAATAGACATTTGATTCTGATAATTATGAATTGGCTAAGCTACTTGCTCATGTACGGGGTCGCGAACGGTCCTTAGGCATGCTCTGAGATGGCGATGAACTGCCCTGACAAACGATCCAGGAACTCACCCGAACGTGACCCTGGCATCGATAATACCAAGCCCTCCCGGGCACATAATTCGCCTCGAACGGCACCCGACCTCGAACGGTCACAATTCGCCTCGAACGGCACTCGACTTCGAACAGTCACAACTCACCTCACCTCACCTCAAATGGCTTGATCGCGAACGGTCGTCACTTGAGGTCCAACACCCGACCGCGAACGGTCACAAATTCGCCTCGAACGGCACACGATCGCGAACGATCACTTTCTGCCTTGAATGGCACCGACCGCGAACGGTCATGGTTCACTAATTATAAAATCCGACCTCGAACGGTCACCATTCGCCTTGAACGGCACTTGGTCGCGAACGATCATCATTTGCCACGAACAGCAGTCGACCGCGAACGGTCCCATCTCATCATTTGCCGCGAACGGCATCGACCGCGAACGGTCCTATTCCATCCTATGCCACGAACGGCACGGACCGCGAACGGTCCCGATTCACCTCAAACAGCATACGATCCCGAATGATCGACGCATGGATTTAT
Source organism: Allium cepa (assembly GCA_030765085.1). NCBI lineage: Eukaryota > Viridiplantae > Streptophyta > Magnoliopsida > Asparagales > Amaryllidaceae > Allium > Allium cepa. The sequence continues at coordinate 912,127,202 of CM060938.1, forward strand.
ACGCTCGACCACGCACGGTCGCACTTCACCTCGAATGACTCGATCACGAACGATCGTCATTTGAAGTTGAGCGTTTGACCGCGAACGGCCGTGCTTCATCCCAAATAGCTCGATCCCAAACGATCGTCATTTGAGGCCATATGAAACTATCAAGTTCTTTGCAGGTTGATGATTGGATACGAACGTCCTACTCGAAGCATTACAAAACACACCTTCCTACCGCAAGGCATGTTTTGGGGGGGCAAAATGTTATCCCGCTTTTTGGCAATGCCGTGATACCAAAAGATTGATCGAAACAAAAGACAGTCCGTCTCAGAGATTGGTTATACTTCACTTTGCTATGGATATCGATGAATTTTGTCCGAGTTCGGAACGGGCCAAAATTGATAGGACATGACAAGAAAGGTCGAAGGAGTCGTCATTTCAAATTTCAAGTCAATCCGAGTTCGTATGCTCAAGATATGATGGATTCAATTTGAGAGAGGTAGTCATTGTCTGGTTCGAAACCATCACCTTCGACTCCATCCATCACCTTCGACTCCATCCATCACCTTCGACTCCATCCATCACCTTCGACTCCATGCAACGGAACTCCATGCCATAGTTACCTTCGAATCCCCATGATAAAGCCAACTTCGAATCGATTTGGGGTGACGTGTTTAGATCAATTCGAACGAATGCCACTCCATCGATTCGAAGAAAGCCTTCGAATCCAACACACGAAGCCATCCAGTGAACACGGCGACAAACACGGATCGATTCGAAGAATGCTGCCCACGTCACAGAAGGATCGATTCGACCCTATGGGTTCGAAGTGATCGATTCGAACGAACCCATAGGATCGATTCGAACCATGCAACATACCGAAAAGTGACATTTCGAATCGATGATAACTCCCAATCTACTGATCCAAATCCCATGAAATTTTTACAGAAGTTTGTCTACATGATGAAGAACGTCCACGCCAAGTTTCATCGCAATTGGACAATTTTTTGATCGATTCGAAGTTCACTTCGAATCGATCCCAAATTGGGCACGCATTCCAAGAACGCAGGCCTGTGGGCCCCCCTCACGTGCCAAGCAGCCTCCCTAGGTTTTGGGCGGGATTCCAGCCTTCCAAGCCTATAAATAGAGCCCCTGGTCATTCAGAAAAGGGGTCGGAAAATCAGAAGAGAGAGAACAAGCCCAGACTCTGCTGAACCCAATTCTATGCATCACTATTGTTGTAGTGTTCAGATTTCAAAGCTATAATTCGTTGTAATCGATTAAGATCATCAAGTGAAGCAATAAAGAGAAAACCTTCAAAGTGGACGTAGGCACGAACGCCGAACCACTATAAATCCTGTGTTATTTACTGTTATTTGCGATTTGCTGCATTTATTATCTCTTAGATTTGAGTTCTGCGTTTGTTATCACTGATCTGTGTTGATAAAAGGGTGCTTTCACGGTGTTGGGTGTTAGTAACCAATTTTGGCGCTAACAGCTGGCCTTCGATTTACCATCGCTGGAGAGTAGTGCACTATGGTACTGTTCCGTTTCAAATCCATGCACGCATTTCTAAAAGTCGTACGGCGCTGTTTCAACATTTCGGACGGATGTTGCACCTTGCACCGTGGATGTTGCACCCTGTAGATATCGATTATTCGGACGGCCATAGATTCTGGCTCGTTTAGAGTTACGGGAGCCATAACCTATCAAAATGAAAAGCTCGATGAGTTCTACGGCTTTGATAGCTTTCAGCCGTCAACGGATAGATTAATGCCCAAAAAGGACAACCCGAATCTCAATCGGGTCTCGTAAGTTTTTTACCCTTCGTTTCTTCGACACGTGAATTTTTACGGTAAAACAGGATTACGGTGGCTGGTCATCGATTTACCATCACTAGAGAGTGGTGCACCATGGTACTGTTCCATTTCAAATCCATGCACGCATTTCTAAAAGTCGTACGACACTGTTTCACCATTTCGGATGGATGTTGCACCTTGCACCGTGGATGTTGCACCCTGTCAAAATGAAGGCCTCGATGAGTTCTACAGCTTTGACAGCTTTCAGCCGTCAACAGATAGATTAATGCCCAGAAAGGACAACCCGAATCTCAATCGGGTGTCGTAAGTTTTTTACCCTTCGTTTTTTCGACACGTGGATTTTTACGGTAAAACGGGATTACCGTGGCCTGTCCTCGACTTCCCATCATTTGAGAGTGGTGCACCATGGTAGTGTTCCGTTTCAAATCCATGCACGCATTTCTAAATGTCGTACGGCACTGTTTCGACATTTCGGACGGATGTTGCACCTTGCATCGTGGATGTTGCACCATGTAGATATCGATTATTCGTACGGCCATAACTTCTGGCTCGTTTAGAGTTATGGGAGCCATAACCTGTCAAAACGAAGGCCTCGATGAGTTCTACGGTTTTGACAGCTTTCAGCCATCAACGGATAGACTAATGCCCAAAAAGGACAACCCGAATCTCAATCGGGTCTCGTAAGTTTTTTACCCTTCGTTTTTTCGACACGTAGATTTTTACGGTAAAACGGGATTACCGTGGCTGGCCTTCGATTTACCATCGCTGGAGAGTGGTGCACCATGGCACAGTTCTGTTTCAAATCCATGCACGCATTTCTAAAAGTCGTACGACACTGTTTCGCCATTCGGACGGATGTTGCACCTTGCACCGTGGAAGTTGCACCCTGTAGATATCGATTATACAGACGACCATAACTTCTGGCTCGTTTAGAGTTACGGTAGCCACAACCTGTCAAAATGAATGCCTCGATGAGTTCTACGGCTTTGACAGCTTTAAGCCGTCAACGGATAGATTAATGCCCAAAAAGGACAACCCGAATCTCAATCGGGCCTCGTAAGTTTTTTTAACCTACATTTTTTCGACACGTGGATTTTTACGGTAAAACAGGATTACCGTGGCTGGCCTTAAATTTACCATCGCTGGAGAGTGGTGCACCATGGTACTGTTCCGTTTCAAATCCATGCACGCATTTCTAAAAGTCATAAGGCACTGTTTCACCATTTCGGATGGATGTTGCACCTTGCACCGTGGATGTTGCACCCTGTTGATATCGATTATTCGGACGGCCATAACTTCTGGCTCGTTTTGAGAAATGGGAGCCATAACCTGTCAAAACGAAGGCCTCGATGAGTTCTACGGCTTTGACAGTTTCAGCCGTCAACAGATAGATTAATGCCCAAAAAGGACAACCCGAATCTCATTCGGGTCTCGTAAGTTTTTTACCCCTCGTTTTTTCGGTACGTGGATTTTTACGGTAAAACGGGATTACCGTGGCCCGTCTTCGACTTCCCATCGCTGGAGAGTGGTGCACCATGGTATTGTTCCGTTTCAAATTCATGCACGCATTTCTAAAAGTCGTACGGCACTGTTTCGCCATTTCGGACGGATGTTGCACCTTGCATCGTGGATGTTGCACCATGTAGATATCGATTATTCGGACGGCCATAACTTCTGGCTCGTTTAGAGTTACGGGAGCCATAACCTGTCAAAACGAAGGCCTCGATGAGTTCTACGGCTTTGACAGCTTTTTGCCATCAACGGATAGATTAATGCCCAAAAATAACAACCCGAATCTCAATCGGGTCTCGTAAGTTTTTTAACCTTCGTTTTTTCGACACGTGGATTTTTACGGTAAAACGGGATTACTGTGGCTGGCCTTAAATTTACCATCGCTGAAGAGTGGTGCACCATGGTACTGTTCTGTTTCAAATCCATGCACGCATTTCTAAAAGTCATAAGGCACTGTTTCACCATTTTGGATGGATGTTGCACCTTGCACCGTGGATGTTGCACCATGTAGATATCGATTATTCGGACGGCCATAACTTCTGGCTCGTTGTGAGAAATGGGAGCCATAACCTGTCAAAACGAAGGCCTCGATGAGTTCTACGGCTTTGACAGTTTCAGCCGTCAACAGATAGATTAATGCCCAAAAAGGACAACCCGAATCTCATTCGGGTCTCGTAAGTTTTTTACCCTTCGTTTTTTCGACACGTGGATTTTTACGGTAAAACGGGATTACCGTGGCCCGTCTTCGACTTCCCATCGCTGGAGAGTGGTGCACCATGGTAGTGTTCCGTTTCAAATTCATGCATGCATTTCTAAAAGTCGTACGGCACTGTTTCGCCATTTCGGACGGATGTTGCACCTTGCATCATGGATGTTGCACCATGTAGATATCGATTATTCGGACGGCCATAACTTCTGGCTCGTTTAGAGTTACGGGAGCCATAACCTGTCAAAACGAAGGCCTCGATGAGTTCTACGGCTTTGACAGCTTTCAGCCATCAACGGATAGATTAATGCCCAAAAATAACAACCCGAATCTCAATCGGGATTACCGTCGCCTTCGATTTACCATCGCTGGAGAGTGGTGCACCATGGTACAGTTCCGTTTCAAATCCATGCATGCATTTCTAAAAGTCGTACGGCACTGTTTCGCCATTTCGGATGGATGCTGCACCTTGCACCGTGGATGTTGCACCCTGTAGATATCGATTATACGGACGACCATAACTTCTGGCTCGTTTAGAGTTACGGGAGCCACAACCTGTCAAAACGAATGCCTTGATGAGTTCTACGGCTTTGATAGCGTTAAGCCGTCAACGGATAGATTAATGCCCAAAAAGGACAACCCGAATCTCAATCGGGTCTCGTAAGTTTTTTTATCCTTCGTTTTTTCGACACGTGGATTTTTACGGTAAAACAGGATTACCGTGGCTGGCCTTCGATTTACCATCGCTGGAGAGTAGTGCACCATGGTACTATTCCGTTTCAAATCCATGCATGCATTTATAAAAGTCGTACGACACTGTTTCGCCATTTTGGACGGATGTTGCACCTTGCACCGTGGATGTTGCACCCTGTAGATATCGATTATTCGGACGGCCATAACGTCTGGCTCGTTTAGAGCTACGGGAGCCATAACCTGTCAAAACGAAGGCCTCGATGAGTTCTACGGCTTTGACAGCTTTCAGTTGTCAACGGATAGATTAATGCCCAAAAAAGACAACCCGAATCTCAATCGGGTCTCGTAAGTTTTTTCCCCTTCGTTTTTTTGACACGTGTATTTTTGCGGTAAAACGGGATTACCGTGGCCCGTCTTCGACTTCCCATCACTGGAGAGTGGTGCACCATGGTGCTGTTCCATTTCAAATCCATGCACGCATTTCTAAAAGTCGTACGGTACTGTTTCGCCATTTCGGACGGATGTTGCACCTTGCACCGTGGATGTTGCACCCCGTAGATATCGATTATTCGAACGGCCATAACTTCTGGCTCGTTTAGAGTTACGGGAGCCATAACCTGTCAAAACGAAGGCCTCGATGAGTTCTACGGCTTTGACAGCTTTCAGCCGTCAACGGATAGATTAATGCCTAAAAAGGACAACCCGAATCTCAATCGGGTCTCGTAAGTTTTTAACCCTTCGTTTTTTCGACACGTGGATTTTTACGGTAAAACGGGATTACGGTGGCTGGTCTTCGATTTACCATTGTTGGAGTGTGGTGCACATGGTACATTTCCGTTTCAAATCCATGCACGCATTTCTACAAGTCGTACGGCACGGATTCGCCATTTCGGACGGATGTTGCACCTTGCGCCGTGGATGTTGCACCCTGTAGATATCGATTATTCGGACGGCCATAACTTCTGGCTCGTTTAGAGTTACAGGAGCCATAACCTGTCAAAATGAAGGCCTCGATGAATTCTACGGCATTGACAGCTTTCAGCAGATAACGGATAGATTAATGCCCAAAAAGGACAATCCGAATCTGAATCGGGTCTCGTAAGTTTTTTACCTTTCGTTTTTTCGACACGTGGATTTTTACGGTAAAACGGGATTACCGTTGCCCGTCTTCGACTTCCCATCGCTGGAGAGTGGTGCACCATGGTAGTGTTCCGTTTCAAAATCATGCACGCATTTCTAAAAGTCGTACGGCACTGTTTCGCCATTTCGGACGGATGTTGCACCTTGCACCGTGGATGTTGCACCCTGTAGATATCGATTATTCGGACGGCCATAACTTCTGCCTCGTTTAGAATTACAGGAGCCATAACCTATCAAAACGAAGGCCTCGATGAGTTCTACGGCTTTGACAGCTTGCAACCATCAACGGATAGATTAATGCCCAAAAAGGACAACCCGAATCTCAATCGGGTCTCGTATGTTTTTTACCCTTCGTTTTTTCGACACGTGGATTTTTACGGTAAAACAGGATTACCGTGGCTGGCCTTCGATTTACCATCGCTGGAGAGTAGTGCACCATGGTACTGTTCCGTTTCTAATCCATGCACGCATTTCTAAAAGTCGTACGGCGCTGTTTCAACATTTCGGACGGATGTTGCACCTTGCAACGTGGATGTTGCACCCTGTAGATATCGATTATTCGGACGGCCATAGATTCTGGCTCGTTTAGAGTTATGGGAGCCATAACCTGTCAAAACGAAGAGCTCGATGAGTTCTACGGCTTTGACAGCTTTCAGCCGTCAACGGATAGATTAGTGCCCAAAAAGGACAACCCGAATCTCAATCGTGGCTCGTAAGTTTTTTACCCTTCGTTTTTTCGACACGTGAATTTTTACGGTAAAACAGGATTACGGTGGCTGGTCTTCGATTTACCATCACTAGAGAGTGGTGCACCATGGTACTGTTCCGTTTCAAATCCATGCACGCATTTCTAAAAGTCGTACGGCACTGTTTCACCATTTCGGATGGATGTTGCACCTTGCACCGTGGATGTTGCACCCTGTAGATATCGGTTATTCGGACGGCCATAACTTCTGGCTCGTTTTGAGAAATGGGAGCCATAACCTGTCAAAACGAAGGCCTCGATGAGTTCTACGGCTTTGACAGCTTTCAGCCGTCAACAGATAGATTAATGCCCAGAAAGGACAACCCGAATCTCAATCGGGTGTCGTAAGTTTTTTACCCTTCGTTTTTTCGACACGTGGATTTTTACGGTAAAACGGGATTACCGTGGCCTGTCCTCGACTTCCCATCATTTGAGAGTGGTGCACCATGGTAGTGTTCCGTTTCGAATCCATGCACGCATTTCTAAAAGTCGTACGGCACTGTTTCGCCATTTCGGACGGATGTTGCACCTTGCATCGTGGATGTTGCACCATGTAGATATCGATTATTCGGACGGCCATAACTTCTGGCTCGTTTAGAGTTATGGGAGCCATAACCTGTCAAAACGAAGGCCTCGATGAGTTCTACGGTTTTGACAGCTTTCAGCCATCAACGGATAGATTAATGCCCAAAAAGGACAACCCGAATCTCAATCGGGTCTCGTAAGTTTTTTACCCTTCGTTTTTTCGACACCTGGATTTTTACGGTAAAACGGGATTACCGTGGCTGGCCTTCGATTTACCATCGCTGGAGTGGTGCACCATGGCATCGTTCTGTTTCAAATCCATGAACGTATTTCTAAAAGTCGTACGGCACTGTTTCGCCATTTCGGACGGATGTTGCACCTTGCACCGTGGATGTTGCACCCTGTAGATATCGATTATACAGACGGCCATAACTTCTGCCTCGTTTAGAGTTACGGTAGCCACAACCTGTCAAAACGAATGCTTCGATGAGTTCTACGGCTTTGACAGCTTTAAGCCGTCAACGGATAGATTAATGCCCAAAAAGGACAACCCGAATCTCAATCGGGCCTCGTAAGTTTTTTTAACCTTCGTTTTTTCGACACGTGGATTTTTACGGTAAAACAGGATTACCGTGTGTTATCCCATTTTTTGGACAAAGCTGGAATATCAACGTTGAGCGCGTCTCGACCACAGCTAAGAAGAAGCAACCAGCAAGCGTACATAAATCCGGAATTCCACTAAGATCTTAAGCTCATTCGGTGGTGCAAGTTGATCACATTCGGTGGTGCAAGTTATGTTCATTCGGCAATACAAGTTAATGTTCATTCGGCATTGAAGGGTAAATGTTCATTCGGCATTGAAGTACTACGTTCATTCGGCATAAAGGCTCGTTCGGCCACCGAACCACCTCAGCAACCCAATGCCGGACCAGCCTATAACCGGACCACCTACCCACCGAACTAAACTTCTTCAAGCCCGTTCGGCCTCCCCCATGCATGCCGAACCAAGGTCAACACTCCACATATCCACCGATCCAACTCCACTACCGAACCACCACATCAACACCGAACCATCACACAACCCATCTCCATACCGGTCCAACCTATGACCAGACCAACACCACTCCAAGCTCCATGCCGAATGAAGGCTCACCGAACCAAAGTTGCCAGTCCAGATGGCTTCAGCCCAGGCCCACCAGCAGCTATATACTTCCAAGACCCCTGCCCCCAGCCTCACTCTATAAATAGAGGGGCAGGGGTACAACAATGGAGACAAGTTTGAGAGCTCAAACCTGGAAGGAACTTTCAAACAACTTTCATACACTTGTACTACAAGCTTTGTACTTGTAATCGGATTGGAAAAGGAGAATAACATATAAAGTGGACGTAGGCACACTTTGGCCGAACCACTATAAATCTGTGTGTCTTTTACAGTTTAGCCCCTACTTTTTACGTATTTGCATACACCACCTAAATCAATACGAACAACATAAAATCAACTAATTCATACGACTTGGAGTTGTTTGCTCATCTTTTGTGCAAACATATTTGGGTTATTTGCTGAGATCTGTAATTTGTGTTTGAATATCGCTGAATTATATTCATACACTGGTGCTTTCACGACTTTGGGTGTTTGCGGCCATTTTTTACGCAAACATTTTGGTGCTTTCACTGAGAGGAACCAGCTCCCACTACATCGGATAGAAGTTTGGATTTGGAAGACAATGACTAGGCAAAACAGTAGAAGGCTAAGGGCTGAGAGAAGCCAACAAGGAGGAAGTCAACAAGCATCCTCCGGAGGTGAGGAAGGACCGGCTTCGATCTACATAACCCGGGATGAAATGGAAGCCATAACAAATTCACTGCAAGAGAGGTTGCTGAAAAGTCAACAGGAAATGATGCAAACTTTCTTGGAGCAAATGAGAGCTGCAGGGATGCAGAATTTAGGAACAGCTACAACGGCTATGGATGCAGGACAAGAAGCTAGGGTTATGGAACCCAATGAAGGACAGGATACGGAGTCAGGTGGCAATCAACAAGGGCTTGGGGGCAGGCCCACAGGATTCAACACAGGAGAACCTTTGGAAGGAGTTCAACAGGCTAGAACCAACGTTGCTGCTAACGAGCCACACGAAGAGTATGTACCGGAGTTCCCTCGGGGGCAACCCTCAACAGACAATGGCGGATTGGTAGATATAATCAGGAAGACTGTGCGAGGTGGTTTGACCAACGGAGACTTGGAAGGAGTAAACAGGAGTCCGTTCACTCGGGAAATAAGGATGGCTCAGAATCCACCTAAGTTCAAACTACCTAGCGTGGAGGTATACAATGGCAAGGAAGACCCTACGGATCACTTGATGAGATACACCAGACACATGGAAGTGCTGGGGGCATCGGAGGAGGTGATGGCCCGATGCTTTCCTTTATACTTGACGGACTTAGCTGCGATGTGGTTCAGACAGCTGGAGGAAGGATCTATCAGGACTTGGAGGGAATTGGTGGAAAGGTTTCTGGGGCAATTTCGGGTTCATGTCAAGAGACCGAAGAACGTGATGACGTTGACATCGGTAAGGCAAAGGATGGATGAATCACTTAGAGCTTTTCTAACTCGATTCAGTGCCGCAGTTGCTTCGGTGGATCGGCCCGATCCATCGATGGTTTTAATGGCAGCAGTATCAGGAGTCAGGGAGAACTCGGATTTCAAGGTATCTCTGATACGAGATCCCCCACGGAATCTCGACGAATTCTTTCATGAGGCAGAAAGGTTCCTTCGACAAGAAGATGCGAGTTCGGATTTAAAGTTGAAAAAGGTAAATGCAGTTGAAGGGGGAGGACCATCCAGCAATGGTTCGGATAAAAACAAAGGAAAAAGGAAGTTGGACGATGATTCTGGAAATGCTAGGAAGCAATGGAAGGATCCAAAGTTTTCCACATACACAGGATTGAACGAAACACTGGAACGGATATACCTGGATACTCGAAATCGCCTTCACTACCGGAGGCCGGCTAGGAGAGAACCAACAGAACGGGAAAGGACATCAGGAAGGCACTGCCTCTTCCATGATTTGGATGGACACGACACCAACAGCTGCAGGCACTTAAAGGACATAATTGAGGAACATGTAAGGAATGGACAACTGCCGCAATATGTTGGACCTCGGAATGCAACGGCGAGGCAGGAGCAGCTGCCGCCTACCTCAAGCTACGATGGTGGGAGGCCCAGGAATGATGGTCGGTTGATCGTCCCTTGACCAGGTTAACATAAAATAAGTAGCAAACTGTTGGCAAGCAACCAAGTCATTTACACATGTACGGGGACGGAGATAGCCCCTAGGCATGCTCTGAATGATAATGGGCTGCGATGCTATGGTTTGTGAAATTTATCTTTTGCTTTTGGATTGGACACTGCTTTTTTCTTTTTGGTTTTCGGTTTTGGAGCTTGAATTGAGCTCCTGGTTTTCCTTGCTTTTTGATTTGGATTTTCCTTTGGACAATTGTTTTCGGTTTTGGATGCTGGTTTGGATTTCTGGTTTTCTGGTTTTGGATTTGGATTCTGGATTTGGATTTTGGATTTGGATTTTGGATTTGGATTTTGGATTGGATTTTGGATTGGATTTTTATCTGATTTTTGATAAACGGTCGTCGGGTATGGATTATGCCTGGCAAGGGGTGAGTCGCTTTGCCCGAACGAGGTAAATTGACTCATTCAGGTCGTCGAGTATGGACTATGCTCGGCAAGGGTCCGGAGTGACCAGGATTCGGCCTAGGACTTAGGCCCTATATTATCAATCGTTATTTTCAGGTCGTTGAGTATGGACTATGCTCGGCAAGGGTCCGGAGAGACCAGGATTCGGCTTAGGACTTAAGCCATGGCATTGTACAGCGCCCAGGGACACTGGGCCAAGGTCGTCAAGTGTGGATTGCGCTTGGCAAGAACCCGGAGAGGTTAGCTCAACGTCCAGGGACACTGGACCAAGATCGTCAAGTGCGAATTGCGCTTGGCAAGGACCCGGAGAGGTTAGCTCAACGTCCAGGGACACTGGACCAAGGTCGTCAAGTGTGGATTACGCATGGCAAGAAACCGGAGAGGTTAGCTCAACGTCCAGGGACACTGGACCAAGGTCGTCAAGTGTGGATTACGCATGGCAAGAAACCGGAGAGGTTAGCTCAACATCCAGGGACACTGGATCACGACCGTCAGGTGTGGATTGCGCTTGGCAAGAGCCCGGAGAGGTTATGAATTTGGATATCGACCCAGAGAGGTCCTGGATTAGGTTGTTGGCTATTGGATAAGGATGGTTTGGGACTCGGTTGTCGAGTTCGGATGGACAAGGAATAGGCTCAAGCTTTGGTTATTGGATTTGGAACTGGATATCGACTCGGAGCAGTCAAGGATGATCTACTCTGGCAATATGGCTATTGACTTTGGATATTGGATTCAGGACTATTCAAAACACGCCTTGTTATCACAAGGCATGTTTTGGGGGGCAAAGTGTTATCCCATTTTTTGGACAAAGCTGGAATATCAACGTTGAGCGCGTCTCGACCACAGCTAAGAAGAAGCAACCAGCAAGCGTACATAAATCCGGAATTCCACTAAGATCTTAAGCTCATTCGGTGGTGCAAGTTGATCACATTCGGTGGTGCAAGTTATGTTCATTCGGCAATACAAGTTAATGTTCATTCGGCATTGAAGGGTAAATGTTCATTCGGCATTGAAGTACTACGTTCATTCGGCATAAAGGCTCGTTCGGCCACCGAACCACCTCAGCAACCCAATGCCGGACCAGCCTATAACCGGACCACCTACCCACCGAACTAAACTTCTTCAAGCCCGTTCGGCCTCCCCCATGCATGCCGAACCAAGGTCAACACTCCACATATCCACCGATCCAACTCCACTACCGAACCACCACATCAACACCGAACCATCACACAACCCATCTCCATACCGGTCCAACCTATGACCAGACCAACACCACTCCAAGCTCCATGCCGAATGAAGGCTCACCGAACCAAAGTTGCCAGTCCAGATGGCTTCAGCCCAGGCCCACCAGCAGCTATATACTTCCAAGACCCCTGCCCCCAGCCTCACTCTATAAATAGAGGGGCAGGGGTACAACAATGGAGACAAGTTTGAGAGCTCAAACCTGGAAGGAACTTTCAAACAACTTTCATACACTTGTACTACAAGCTTTGTACTTGTAATCGGATTGGAAAAGGAGAATAACATATAAAGTGGACGTAGGCACACTTTGGCCGAACCACTATAAATCTGTGTGTCTTTTACAGTTTAGCCCCTACTTTTTACGTATTTGCATACACCACCTAAATCAATACGAACAACATAAAATCAACTAATTCATACGACTTGGAGTTGTTTGCTCATCTTTTGTGCAAACATATTTGGGTTATTTGCTGAGATCTGTAATTTGTGTTTGAATATCGCTGAATTATATTCATACACTGGTGCTTTCACGACTTTGGGTGTTTGCGGCCATTTTTTACGCAAACACCGTGGCTGGCCTTAAATTTACCATCGCTGGAGAGTGGTGCACCATGGTACTGTTCCGTTTCAAATCCATGCACGCATTTCTAAAAGTCGTAAGGCACTGTTTCACCATTTCGGATGGATGTTGCACCTTGCACCGTGGATGTTGCACCCTGTAGATATCGATTATTCGGACGGCCATAACTTCTGGCTCGTTTTGAAAAATGGGAGCCATAACCTGTCAAAACGAAGGCCTCAACGAGTTCTACGGCTTTGACAGTTTCAGCCGTCAACCGATAGATTAATGCCCAAAAAGGACAACCCGAATCTCATTCGGGTCTCGTAAGTTTTTTACCCTTCGTTTTTTCGACACGTGGATTTTTACGGTAAAACGGTATTACCGTGGCCCGTCTTCGACTTCCCATCGCTGGAGAGTGGTGCACCATGGTAGTGTTCTGTTTCAAATTCATGCACGCATTTCTAAAAGTCGTACGGCACTGTTTCGCCATTTCGGACGGATGTTGCACCTTGCATCGTGGATGTTGCACCACGTAGACATCGATTATTCGGACGGCCATAACTTCTGGCTCGTTTAGAGTTACGGGAGCCATAACCTGTCAAAATGAAGGCCTCGATGAGTTCTACGGCTTTGATAGCTTTCAGCCATCAACGGATAGATTAATGCCCAGAAATAACAACCCGAATCTCAATCGGGTCTCGTAAGTTTTTTACCCTTCGTATTTTCGACACGTGGATTTTTACGGTAAAACAGGATTACCATGGCTGGCCTTCGATTTACCATCGCTGGAGAGTGGTGCACCATGGTACAGTTCCGTTTCAAATCCATGCACGCATTTCTAAAAGTCGTACGGCACTGTTTCGCCATTTCGGATGGATGTTGCACCTTGCACCGTGGATGTTGCACCCTGTAGATATCGATTATACGGACGACCATAACTTCTGGCTCGTTTAAAGTTACGGGAGCCACAACCTGTCAAAAGGAATTCCTTGATGAGTTCTATGGCTTTGATAGCGTTAAGCCGTCAACGGATAGATTAATGCCCAAAAAGGACAACCCGAATCTCAATCGGGTCTCGTAAGTTTTTTTATCCTTCGTTTTTTCGACACGTGGATTTTTACGGAAAACAGGATTACCGTGGCTGGCCTTCGATTTACCATCGCTGGAGAGTAGTGCACCATGGTACTGTTCCGTTTCAAATCCATGCATGCATTTATAAAAGTCGTACGGCACTGTTTCGCCATTTTGGACGGATGTTGCACCTTGCACAGTGGATGTTGCACCCTGTAGATATCGATTTTTCGGACGGCCACAACTTCTGGCTCGTTTAGAGTTACGGGAGCCATAACCTGTCAAAACGAAGGCCTCGATGAGTTCTACGGCTTTGACAGCTTTCAGCCGTCAACGGATAGATTAATGCCCAAAAAGGACAACCCGAATCTCAATCGGGTCTCGTAAGTTTTTTACCCTTCGTTTTTTTGACACTTGTATTTTTACTGTAAAACGGGATTACCGTGGCCCGTCTTCGGCTTCCCATCACTGGAGAGTGGTGCACCATGGTACTGTTCCATTTCAAATCCATGCACGCATTTCTAAAAGTCGTACGGTACTGTTTCGCCATTTTGGACGGATGGTGCACCTTGCACCGTGGATGTTGCACCCCGTAGATATCGATTATTCAAACGACCATAACTTCTGGCTCGTTTAGAGTTACGGGAGCCATAACCTGGCAAAACGAAGGCCTCGATGAGTTCTACGGCTTTGACAGCTTTCAGCCGTTAATGGATAGATTAATGCCCAAAAAGGACAACCCGAATCTCAATCGGGTCTCGTAAGTTTTTTACCCTTCGTTTTTTCGACACATGGATTTTTACGGTAAAACAGGACTACCGTGGCCCGTCTTCGACTTCCCATCGCTGGAGAGTGGTGCACCATGGTACTGTTCCATTTCAAATCCATACACGCATTTCTAAAAGTCGTACATCACTGTTTCGCCATTTCGGACTGATGTAGCACCTTGCACCGTGGATGTTGCACCCTGTAGATATCGATTATTCGGACGGCCATAACTTCTGGCTCGTTTAGAGTTACAGGAGCCATAACCTGTCAAAACGAAGGCCTCGATGAATTCTACAGCATTGACAGCTTTCAGCCGTCACCGGATAGATTAATGCCCAATAAGGACAATCCGAATCTGAATCGGGTCTCGTAAGTTTTTTACCTTTCGTTTTTTCGACACGTGGATTTTTACGGTAAAACGGGATTACCGTTGCCCGTCTTCGACTTCCCATCGCTGGAGAGTGGTGCACCATGGTAGTGTTCCGTTTCAAATCCATGCACGCATTTCTAAAAGTCGTACGGCACTGTTTCGCCATTTCGGACGGATGTTGCTCCTTGCACCGTGGATGTTATACCCTGTAGATATCGATTATTCGGACGGCCATAACTTCTGGCTCGTTTAGAATTACAGGAGCCATAACCTGTCAAAACGAAGGCCTCGATGAGTTCTACGGCTTTGACAGCTTGCAGCCATCAACGGATAGATTAATGCCCAAAAAGGACAACCCGAATCTCAATCGGGTCTCGTAAGTTTTTTACCCTTCGTTTTTTCGACACGTGGATTTTTACGGTAAAACAGGATTACCGTGGCTGGCCTTCGATTTACCATCGCTGGAGAGTAGTGCACCATGGTACTGTTCCGTTTCAAATCCATGCACGCATTTCTAAAAGTCGAACGGCGATGTTTCGAAATTTCGGACGGATGTTGCACCTTGCACCGTGGATGTTGCACCCTATAGATATCGATTATTCGGACGGCCATAGATTCTGGCTCGTTTAGAGTTACGGGAGCCATAACCTGTCAAAACGAAGAGCTCGATGAGTTCTACGGCTTTGACAGCTTTCAGCCGTCAACGGATAGATTAATGCCCAAAAAGGACAACCCGAATCTCAATCGGGTCTCGTAAGTTTTTTACCCTTCGTTTTTTCGACACGTGAATTTTTACAGTAAAACAGGATTACGGTGGCTGGTCTTCGATTTACCATCACTGGAGAGTGGTGCACCATGGTACTGTTCCGTTTCAAATCCATGCACGCATTTCTAAAAGTCGTACGGCACTGTTTCACCATTTCGGATGGATGTTGCACCTTGCACCGTGGATGTCGCACCCTGTGGATATCGATTATTCGGACGGCCATAACTTCTGGCTCGTTTTGATAAATGGGAGCCATAACCTGTCAAAACGAAGGCCTCGATAAGTTCTATGGCTTTGACAGCTTTCAGCCGTCAACAGATAGATTAATGCCCAGAAAGGACAACCCGAATCTCAATCGGGTGTCGTAAGTTTTTTACCCTTCGTTTTTTCGACACGTGGATTTTTACGGTAAAACGGGATTACCGTGGCCTGTCCTCGACTTCCCAACATTTGAGAGTGGTGCACCATGGTAGTGTTCCGTTTCAAATCCATGCACGCATTTCTAAAAGTCGTACGGTACTGTTTCGCCATTTCGGACGGATGTTGCACCTTGCATCGTGGATGTTGCACCATGTTGATACCGATTATTCGGACGGCCATAACTTCTGGCTCGTTTAGAGTTATGGGAGCCATAACCTGTCAAAACGAAGGCCTCGATGAGTTCTATGGTTTTGACAGCTTTCAGCCATCAACGGATAGATTAATGCCCAAAAAGGACAACACGAATCTCAATCGGTTCTCGTAAGTTTTTTACCCTTCGTTTTTTGGACACGTGGATTTTTACGGTAAAACAGTATTACCGTGGCTGGCCTTCGATTTACCATCGCTGGAGAGTGGTGCACCACGGCACAGTTCTGTTTCAAATCCATGCACGCATTTCTAAAAGTCGTACGGCACTGTTTCGCCATTTCGGACGGATGTTGCACCTTGCACCGTGGATGTTGCACCCTATAGATATAGATTATACAGACGACCATAACTTCTGGCTCGTTTAGAGTTACGGTAGCCACAACCTGTCAAAACGAATGCCTCGATGAGTTCTACGGCTTTGACAGCTTTAAGCCGTCAACGGATAGATTAATGCCCAAAATGGACCACCCGAATCTCAATCGGGCCTCGTAAGTTTTTTTAACCTTCGTTTTTTCGACACGTGGATTTTTACGGTAAAACAGGATTACCATGGCTGGCCTTAAATTTACCATCGCTGGAGAGTGGTGCACCATGGTACTGTTCCATTTCAAATCCATGCACGCATTTCTAAAAGTCGTAAGGCACTGTTTCACCATTCCGGATGGATGTTGCACCTTGCACCGTGGATGTTGCACCCTGTAGATATCGATTATTCGGACGGCTATAACTTCTGGCTCGTTTTGAGAAATGGGAGCCATAACCTGTCAAAACGAAGGCCTCGATGAGTTCTACGGCTTTGACAATTTCAGCCGTCAACAGATAGACTAATGCCCAAAAAGGACAACCCAAATCTCAATCGGGTCTCGTAAGTTTTTTACCCTTCGTTTTTTCGACACGTGGATTTTTACGGTAAAACGGGATTGCCGTGGCCCGTCTTCGACTTCCCATCGTTGGAGAGTGGTGCACCATGGTAGTGTTCCATTTCAAATTCATGCACGTATTTCTAAAAGTCGTACGGCAGTGTTTCGCCATTTCGGATCGATGTTGCACCTTGGATCGTGGATGTTGCACCATATAGATATCGATTATTCGGACGGCCATAACTTCTGGCTCGTTTAGAGTTACGGGAGCCATAACCTGTCAAAACGAAGGCCTCGATGAGTTCTACGGCTTTGACAGCTTTCAGCCATCAACGGATAGATTAATGCCCAAAAATAACAACCCGAATCTCAATCGGGTCTCGTAAGTTTTTTACCCTTCGTTTTTTTCGACACGTGGATTTTTACGGTAAAACAGGATTACCATGGCTGGCCTTCGATTTACCATCACTGGAGAGTGGTGCACCATGGTACAGTTCCGTTTCAAATCTATGCACGCATTTCTAAAAGTCGTACGGCACTGTTTCGCCATTTCGGATGGATGTTGCACCTTGCACCGTGGATGTTGCACCCTGTAGATATCGATTATACGGACGACCATAACTTCTGGCTCGTTTAGACTTACGGGAGCCACAACCTGTCAAAACGAATGTCTTGATGAGTTCTACGGCTTTGATAGCGTTAAGCCGTGAACGGATAGATTAATGTCCAAAAAGGACAACCCGAATCTCAATCGGGTCTCGTAAGTTTTTTTATCCTTTGTTTTTTCGACACGTGGATTTTTACGGTAAAACAGGATTACCGTGGCTGGCCTTCGATTTACCATCGCTGGAGAGTAGTGCACCATGGTACTATTCCGTTTCAAATCCATGCATGCATTTATAAAAGTCGTACGACACTGTTTCGCCATTTTGGACGGATGTTGCACCTTGCACCGTGGATGTTGCACCCTGTAGATATCGATTATTCGGACGGCCATAACGTCTGGCTCGTTTAGAGCTACGGGAGCCATAACCTGTCAAAACGAAGGCCTCGATGAGTTCTACGGCTTTGACAGCTTTCAGTCGTCAACGGATAGATTAATGCCCAAAAAAGACAACCCGAATCTCAATCGGGTCTCGTAAGTTTTTTCCCCTTCGTTTTTTTGACACGTGTATTTTTGCGGTAAAACGGGATTACCGTGGCCCGTCTTCGACTTCCCATCACTGGAGAGTGGTGCACCATGGTGCTGTTCCATTTCAAATCCATGCACGCATTTCTAAAAGTCGTACGGCACTGTTTCGCCATTTCGGATCGATGTTGCACCTTGGATCGTGGATGTTGCACCCTGTAGATATCGATTATTCGGACGGCCATAACTTCTGGCTCGTTTAGAGTTACGGGAGCCATAACCTGTCAAAACGAAGGCCTCGATGAGTTCTACGGCTTTGACAGCTTTCAGCCATCAATGGATAGATTAATGCCCAAAAATCACAACCCGAATCTCAATCGGGTCTCGTAAGTTTTTTACCCTTCGTTTTTTTCGACACGTGGATTTTTACGGTAAAACAGGATTACCGTGGCTGGCCTTTGATTTACCATCACTGGAGAGTGGTGCACCATGGTACAGTTCTGTTTCAAATCCATGCACGCATTTCTAAAAGTCGTACGGCACTGTTTCGCCATTTCGGATGGATGTTGCACCTTGCACCGTGGATGTTGCACCCTGTAGATATCGATTATACGGACGACCATAACTTCTGGCTCGTTTAGACTTACGGGAGCCACAACCTGTCAAAACGAATGCCTTGATGAGTTCAAGGGCTTTGATAGCGTTGAGCCGTCAACGGATAGATTAATGCCCAAAAAGGACAACCCGAATCTCAATCGGGTCTCGTAAGTTTTTTTATCCTTCGTTTTTTCGACACGTGGATTTTTATGGTAAAACAGGATTACCGTGGCTGGCCTTCGATTTACAATCACTGGAGAGTAGTGCACCATGGTACTGTTCCGTTTTAAATCCATGCATGCATTTATAAAAGTCGTACGGCACTGTTTCGCCATTTTGGACGGATGTTGCACCTTGCACCGTGGATGTTGCACCCTGTAGATATCGATTATTCGGACGGCCATAACTTCTGGCTCGTTTAGAGCTACGGGAGCCATAACCTGTCAAAACGAAGGTCTCGATGAGTTCTACGGCTTTGATTGCTTTTAGTCGTCAACGGATAGATTAATGCCCAAAAAGGACAACCCGAATCTCAATCGGGTCTCGTAAGTTTTTTACCCTTCGTTTTTTTGACACGTGTATTTTTGCGGTAAAACGGGATTACCGTGGCCCGTCTTCAACTTCCCATCACTGGAGAGTGGTGCACTATGGTACTGTTCCATTTCAAATCCATGCACGCATTTCTAAAAGTCGTACGGTACTTTTTCGCCTTTCGGACGGATGTTGCACCTTGCACCGTGGATGTTGTACCCCGTAGATATCGATTATTCAAACGGCCATAACTTCTGGCTCGTTTAGAGTTACGGGAGCCATAACCTATCAAAATGAAGGCCTCGATGAGTTCTACGGCTTTGATAGCTTTCTGCCGTCAACGGATAGATTAATGCCCAAAAAGGACAACCCGAATATCAATCGTGTCTCGTAAGTTTTTTACCCTTCGTTTTTTTGACACCGGATTTTTACGGTAAAACAGGATTACCGTGGCCCGTCTTCGACTTCCCATCGATGGAGAGTGGTGCGCCGTGGTACTGTTCCGTTTCAAATCCATGCACGCATTTCTAAAAGTCGTACGGCACTGTTTCGCCATTTCGGACGGATGTTGCACCTTGCACCGTGGATGTTGCACCCTGTAGATATCGATTATTCGGACGGCCGTAACTTCGGGCTTGTTTAGAGTTATGGGTGCCATAACCTGTCAAAACGAAGGCCTCGATGAGTTCTATGGCTTTGACAGCTTTCAGTCATCAATGGATAGATTAATGCCCAAAAAGGACAACCCGAATCTCAATCGGGTCTCGTAAGTTTTTACCCTTCATTTTTCCGACACGTGGATTTTTACGTTAAAACAGGATTACCGTGGCCCGTCTTCGACTTCCCATCGCTGGAGAGTGGTGCACTATGGTAATGTTCCTTTTCAAATCCATGCACGCATTTCTAAAAGTCGTACGGCACTGTTTTGCCATTTCGGACGGATGTTGCACCTTGCACCGTGGATGTTGCACCCTGTAGATATCGATTATTCGGACGGCCGTAACTTCTGACTCCTTTAGTGTTACGGGAGCCATAACCTGTCAAAACGAAGGCCTCGATGAGTTCTATGGGTTTGACAGCTTTTAGCCGTCAACGGATAGATTAATGTCCAAAAAGGACAACCCGAATCTCAATCGGGTCTCGTAAGTTTTTTACCCTTCGTTTTTTCGACACGTGGATTTTTACAGTAAAATCGGATTACCGTCGCCCGTCTTCGACTTTCCGTCGCTGGAGAGTGGTGCACCATGGTACTGTTCCATTTCAAATCCATGCACACATTTCTAAAAGTCGTACGACACTGTTTCACCATTTCGGCGGATGTTGCACCTTGCACCGTGGATTTTGCACCCTGTAGATATCGATTATTGAAACGGCCATAACTTCTGGCTCGTTTAGATTTACGGGAGCCATAACCTGTCAAAATGAAGGCCTCGATGAGTTCTACGCTTTGACAGCTTTCTGCCGTCAACGGATAGATTAATGCCCAAAAAGGACAACCCGAATCTCAATCGGGTCTCGTAAGTTTTTTACCCTTCGTTTTTCCGACACGTGGATTTTTATGTTAAAACAGGATTACCGTGGCCCGTCTTCGACTTCCCATCGCTGGAGAGTGGTGCACTATGGTAATGTTGCTTTTCAAATCCATGCACGCATTTCTAAAAGTCGTACGGCACTGTTTTGCCATTTCGGACGGATGCTGCACCTTGCACCGTGGATGTTGCACCCTGTAGATATCGATTATTCGGACGGTCGTAACTTCTGACTCCTTTAGAGTTACGGGAGCCATAACCTGTCAAAACGAAGGCCTCGATGAGTTCTATGGGTTTGACAGCTTTTAGCCGTCGACGGATAGATTAATGCCCAAAAAGGACAACCCGAATCTCAATCGGGTCTCGTAAGTTTTTTACCCTTCGTTTTTTCGACACGTGGATTTTTACGGTAAAACGGGATTACCGTCGCCCGTCTTCGACTTCCCATCGCTGGAGAGTGGTGCACCATGGTACTGTTCCGTTTCAAATCCATGCACACATTTCTAAAAGTCGTACGACACTGTTTCACCATTTCGGACGGATGTTGCACCTTGCACCGTGGATTTTGCACCCTGTAGATATCGATTATTCAAACGGCCATAACTTCTGGCTCGTTTAGAGTTACGGGAGCCATAACCTGTCAAAATGAAGGCCTCGATGAGTTCTACGGCTTTGACAGCTTTCTGCCGTCAACGGATAGATTAATGCCCAAAAAGGACAACCCGAATCTCAATCGGGTCTCGTAAGTTTTTTACCCTTTGTTTTTTCGACACGTGGATTTTTACGGTAAAACAGGATTCCCGTGGCCCGTCTTCGACTTTCCATCGCTGAAGAGTGGTGCACCACGGTACAATTCCGTTTCAAATCCATACATGCATTTCTAAAAGTCGTATGGCACTCTTTCGCCATTTCGGACGGATGTTGCACCTTGCACCGTGGATGTTGCAACCTGTAGATATCGATTATTCGGACGGCCATAACTTTTGGCTCGTTTAGAGTTACGGAAGCCGTAACTTGTCAAAATGAAGGTCTCGATGAGTTCTATGGCTTTGACAGCTTTCTGCCGTCAACGGATAGATTAATGCCCAAAAAGGACAACCCGAATCTCAATCGGGTCTCGTAAGTTTTTTACCCTTTGTTTTTTCGACACGTGGATTTTTACGGTAAAACAGGATTCCCGTGGCCCGTCTTCGACTTTCCATCGCTGAAGAGTGGTGCACCATGGTACAATTCCGTTTCAAATCCATACATGCATTTCTAAAAGTCGTATGGCACTCTTTCGCCATTTCGGACGGATGTTGCACCTTGCACCGTGGATGTTGCAACCTGTAGATATCGATTATTCGGACGGCCATAACTTTTGGCTCGTTTAGAGTTACGGAAGCCGTAACTTGTCAAAATGAAGGTCTCGATGAGTTCTATGGCTTTGACAGCTTTTAGCCATCAACGGATAGATTAATGCCCAAAAAGGACAACCCGAATCTCAATCGGGTCTCGTAAGTTTTTTACCCTTCGTTTTTCCGACACGTGGATTTTTACGTTAAAACAGGATTACCGTGGCCCGTCTTCGACTTCCCATCGCTGGAGAGTGGTGCACTATGGTAATGTTCCTTTTCAAATCCATGCACGCATTTTTAAAAGTCGTACGGCACTGTTTTGCCATTTCGGACGGATGTTGCACCTTGCACCGTGGATGTTGCACCCTGTAGATATCGATTATTCGGACGGCCGTAACTTCTGACTCCTTTAGAGTTACGGGAGCCATAACCTGTCAAAACGAAGGCCTCGATGAGTTCTATGGGTTTGACAGCTTTTAGCCGTCAACGGATAAATTAATGCCCAAAAAGGACAACCCGAATCTCAATCGGGTCTCGTAAGTTTTTTACCCTTCATTTTTTCGACACGTGGATTTTTACGGTAAAACGGGATTACCGTCGCCCGTCTTCGACTTCCCATCGCTGGAGAGTGGTGCACCATGGTACTGTTCCGTTTCAAATCCATGCACATATTTCTAAAAGTCGTACGACACTGTTTCACCATTTCGGACGGATGTTGCACCTTGCACCGTGGATTTTGCACCCTGTAGATATCGATTATTCAAACGGCCATAACTTCTGGCTCATTTAGAATTACGGGAGCCATAACCTGTAAAAATGAAGGCCTCGATGAGTTCTACGGCTTTGACAGCTTTCTGCCGTCAACCGATAGATTAATGCCCAAAAAGGACAACCCGAATCTCAATCGGGTCTCGTAAGTTTTTTACCCTTTGTTTTTTCGACACGTGGATTTTTACGGTAAAACAGGATTCCCGTGGCCCGTCTTCGACTTTCCATCGCTGAAGAGTGGTGCACCATGGTACAATTCCGTTTCAAATCCATGCATGCATTTCTAAAAGTCGTATGGCACTCTTTCGCCATTTCGGACGGATGTTGCACCTTGCACCGTGGATGTTGCAACCTGTAGATATCGATTATTCGGACGGCCATAACTTCTGGCTCGTTTAGAGTTACGGGAGCCATAACCTGTCAAAATGAAGGCCTCGATGAGTTCTATGGCTTTGACAGCTTTCTGCCTTCAACGGATAGATTAATGCCCAAAAAGGACAACCTGAATCACAATCGGGTTTCGTAAGTTTTTCACCCTTCGTTTTTTCGACACGTGGATTTTTACGGTAAAACAGGATTCCCATGGCCCATCTTCGACTTTCCATCGCTGGAGAGTGTTGCACCATGGTACAATTCCATTTCAAATCCATGCGTGCATTTCTAAAAGTCGTACGGCACTGTTTCGCCATTTCGGACGGATGTTGCACCTTGCACCGTGGATGTTGCACCATGTAGATATCGATTATTCGGATGGCCATAACTTCTGGCTCGTTTAGAGTTACGGGAGCCATAACCTGCCAAAACGAAGGTCTCGATGAGTTCTATGGCTTTGAAAGCTTTTAGCCGTCAACGGATAGATTAATGCCCAAAAAGGACAATCCGAATCTCAATCGGGTCTCGTAAGTTTTTTACCCTTTGTTTTTTCGACACGTGGATTTTTACGGTAAAACGGGATTACCGTGGCCAGTCTTCGTCTTCCCATCGCTGGAGAGTGGTGCACCATGGTACTGTTCCGTTTCACATCCATGCACGCATTTCTAAAAGTCGTACGACACTGTTTCGCCATTTCGGACGGATGTTGCACCTTGCACCGTGGATATTGCACCCTGTAGATATCGATTATTCGGACGACCATAACTTCTGGCTCGTTTAGAGTTACGGGAGCCATAACCTGTCACAACCAAGGCCTCGATGAGTTCTACGGCTTTGATAGCTTTCAGCCGTCAAAGTATAGATTAATTCCCAAAAAGGACAACCCGAATCTCAATCGGGTCTCGTAAGTTTTTTACCCTTCGTTTTTTCGACACGTGGATTTTTACGGTAAAACGGGATTACCGTGGCCCGTCTTCGACTTCCCATCGCTGGAGAGTGGTAAACCATGGTAGTGTTCCGTTTCAAATCCATGCACGCATTTCTAAAAGTCGTACGGCACTGTTTTGCCATTTCGGTCGGATGTTGCACCTTGCACCGTGGATGTTGCACCATGTAGATATCGATCATTCGGACGACTATAATTTCTGGCTCGTTTAGAGTTACGGGAGCCATAACCTGTCAAAACGAAGGCCTCGATGAGTTGAACGGATTTGATGGCTTTCAGCCGTCAACAGATAGATTAATGCCCAAAAAGGACAACCCGAATCTCAATCGGGTCTCGTAAGTTTTTTACCCTTCGTTTTTTCGACACGTGGATTTTTACGGTAAAACAGGATTACCGTGGCTGGCCTTCGATTTACCATCGCTGGAGAGTGGTGCACCAAGGTACTATTCCCTTTCAAATCCATGCACGCATTTCTAAAAGTCGTACGGCACTGTTTCGCCATTTCGGACGGATGTTGCACCTTGCACCGTGGATGTTGCACCCTGTAGATATCGATTATACGGACGACCATAACTTCTGGCTCGTTTAGAGTTACGGGAGCCAAAACCTGTCAAAACGAAGGCATCGATGAGTTCTACGGCTTTGACAGCTTTCAGCCGCCAACGGATAGATTAATGCCCAAAAAGGAAAACCCGAATCTCAATCGGGTCTTGTAAGTTTTTTACCCTTCGTTTTTTCGACACGTGTATATTTACGGTAAAACTGGACTACGGTGGATGGTCTTCGATTTACCATCACTGGAGAGTGGTGCACCATGGTACTGTTCCGTTTCAAATCCACGCATGCATTTCTAAAAGTCGTAAGGCACTGTTTCACCATTTCGGATGGATGTTGCACCTTGCACCGTGGATGTTGCACCCTGTAGATATCGATTATTCGGACGGCCATAACTTCTGGCTCGTTTAGGGAAATGGGAGCCATAACCTGTCAAAACGAAGGCCTCGATGAGTTCTACGGCTTTGACAGCTTTCAGCCGTCAACAGATAGATTAATGCCCAAAAAGGACAACCCGAATCTCAATCGGGTCTCGTAAGTTTTTACCCTTCGTTTTTTCGACACGTGGATTTTTACGGTAAAACGGGATTACCGTGGCCCGTCTTCGACTTTCCATCGCTGGAGAGTGGTGCACCATGGTAGTGTTCCGTTTCAAATCCATGCACGCATTTCTAAAAGTCGTACGACACCGTTTCGCCATTTCGGACGGATGTTGCACCTTGCATCGTGGATGTTGCACCATATAGATATCGATTATTCGGACGGGCATAACTTCTGGCTCGTTTAGAGTTACGGGAGCCATAACCTGTCAAAACGAATGCTTCGATGAGTTCTATGGCTTTGACAGCTTTCAACCATCAACGGATAGATTAATGCCCAAAAAGGACAACCCGAATCTCAATCGGGTCTCGTAAGTTTTTTACCCATCGTTTTTTCGACACGTGGATTTTTACGGTAAAACAGGATTACCGTGGCTGGCCTTCGATTTACCATCGCTGGAGAGTGGTGCATCATGGTATTGTTCCGTTTCAAATCTATGCACGCATTTCTAAAAGTCGTACGGCACTGTTTCGCCATTTCGGACGGATGTTGCACCTTGCACCGTCTTCGACTTCCCATCCCTAGAGAGTGGTACACCATGGTACTGTTCCATTTCAAATCCATGCACGCATTTCTAAAGGTCGTACGGCACTGTTTCGCCATTTCGGACGGATGTTGCACCTTGCACCGTGGATGTTGCACCCCGTAGATATCGATTATTCAAACGGCCATAACTTCTGGCTCGTTTAGAGTTCCGGGAGCCATAACCTGTCAAAATGAAGGCCTCGATGAGTTCTATGGCTTGGACAGCTTTCTGCCGTCAACGGATAGATTAATCCCCAAAAAGGACAACCCGAATCTCAATCGGGTCTCGTAAGTTTTTTACCCTTCGTTTTTTTGACACGTGGATTTTTACGGTAAAACAGGATTACCGTGGCCCGTCTTCGACTTTCCATCGCTGGAGAGTGGTGCACCATGGTACTGTTCCGTTTCAAATCCACGCAAACATTTCTAAAAGTCGTACGACACTGTTTCGCCATTTCGGACGGATGTTGCACCTTGCACCGTGGATGTTGCACCCTGTAGATATCGATTATTCGGACGGCCATAACTTCGGGCTCGTTTAGAGTTATAGGAGCCATAACCTGTCAAAACGAAGGCCTCGATGAGTTCTATGGCTTTGATAGCTTTCAGCCGTCAACGGATAGATTAATGCCCAAAAAGGACAACCCGAATCTCAATCGGGTCTCGTAAGTTTTTTACCCTTCGTTTTTCCGACACGTGGATTTTTACGTTAAAACAGGATTAACGTGGCACGTCTTCGACTTCCCATCGCTGGAGAGTGGTGCACTATGGTACCGTTCCTTTTCAAATCCATGCACGCATTTCTAAAAGTCGTACGGCACTGTTTCGCCATTTCGGACGGATGTTGCACCTTGCACAGTGGATGTTGCACCCTGTAGATATCGATTATTCGGACGGCCATAACTTCTGACTCGTTTAGAGTTACGGGAGCCATAACCTGTCAAAACGAAGGCCTCGATGAGTTCTATGGGTTTGATAGCTTTCTGCCGTCAACGGATAGATTAATGCCCAAAAAGGACAACCCGAATCTCAATCGGGTCTCGTATGTTTTTTACCCTTGTTTTTTCGACACGTGGATTTTTACGGTAAAACGGGATTACCGTGGCCCGTCTTCGGCTTCCCATCGCTGGAGAGTGGTGCACCATGGTACTGTTCCGTTTCGAATCCATGCACGCATTTCTAAAAGTTGAACGCCACTGTTTCACCATTTCGGACGAATGTTGCACCTTGCACCGTGGATATTGCACCCTGTAGATATCGATTATTCAAACGGCCATAACTTCTGGCTCGTTTAGAGTTACAGGAGCCATAACCTGTCAAAATGAAGGCCTCGATGAGTTCTACGGCTTTGACAGCTTTCTGCCTTCAACGGATAGATTAATGCCCAAAAAGGACAACCTGAATCACAATCGGGTTTCGTAAGTTTTTTACCCTTCGTTTTTTCGACATGTGGATTTTTACGGTAAAACAGGATTACCATGGCCCGTCTTCGACTTTCCATCGCTGGAGAGTGTTGCACCATGGTACAATTCCATTTCAAATCCATGCGTGCATTTCTAAAAGTCGTACGGCACTGTTTCGCCATTTCGGACGGATGTTGCACCTTGCACCGTGGATGTTGCACCCTGTAGATATCGATTATTCGGATGGCCATAACTTCTGGCTCGTTTAGAGTTACGGGAGCCATAACCTGCCAAAACGAAGGTCTCGATGAGTTCTATGGCTTTGAAAGCTTTTAGCCGTCAACGGATAGATTAATGCCCAAAAAGGACAACCCGAATCAGAATCGGGTCTCGTAAGTTTTTTACCCTTCGTTTATTCGACACGTGGATTTTTACGGTAAAACAGGATTACCGTGGCCCGTCTTCGACTTTCCATCGCTGGAGAGTGGTACACCATGGTACTATTCCGTTTCAAATCCGTGCACGCATTTCTAAAAGTCGTACGACGCTGTTTCGCCATTTCGGACGGATGTTGCACCTTGCACCGTGGATGTTGCACCCTGTAGATATCGATTATTCGGACGGCCATAACTTCTGGCTCGTTTAGAGTTGTGGGAGCCATAACCTATCAAAACGAAGGCCACGATGAGTTCTATTGTTTTGACAGCTTTCAGCCGTCAACGGATAGATTAATGCCAAAAAAGGACAACCCGAATCTCAACCGAGTCTCGTAAGTTTTTTACCCTTCGTTTTTTCGACACGCGGATTTTTACGGTAAAACGGGATTACAGTGGCCCATCTACGACTTTCCATCGTTGGAGAGTGGTGCACCATGGTACTGTTCCGTTTCAAATCCATGCACGTATTTCTAAAAGTCGTATGGCACTCTTTCGCCATTTCGGACGGATGTTGCACCTTGCACCGTGGATGTTGCACCCTGTAGATATCGATTATTCGGACGGTCATAACTTCTGGCTCGTTTAGAGTTACGGGAGCCATAACCTGTCAAAACGAAGGTCTCGATGAGTTCTATGGCTTTGACAGCTTTTAGCCGTCAACGGATAGATTAATGCCCAAAAAGGACAACCCGAATCTCAATCGGGTCTCATAAGTTTTTTACCCTTCGTTTTTTCGACACGTGGATTTTTACGGTAAAACAGGATTACCATGGCCCGTCTTCGGCTTCCCATCGTTGGAGAGTGGTGCACTATGGTACTTTTCCATTTCAAATCCATGCACGCATTTCTAAAAGTCGTACGGCACTGTTTCGCCATTTCGGACTGATCTTACACCTTGCAACGTGGATGTTGCACCCTGTAGATATCGATTATTCGGACGACCATAACTTCTGACTCGTTTAGAGTTACGGGATCCAAAACATTACAAAACGAAGGCCTTGATGAGTTCTATAGCTTTGACAGCTTTCAACCGTCAACGGATAGATTAATGCCCAAAAAGGACAACCCGAATCTCAATCGGGTCTCGTAAGTTTTTTACCCTTCGTTTTTTCGACACGTGGATTTTTACGGTAAAGCGGGATTACCATGGCCCGTCTTCATCTTCCCATCGCTGGAGAGTAGTGCACCATGGTACTGTTCCATTTCGAATCCATGCACGCATTTCTAAAAGTCGTACGACACTGTTTCGCCATTTCGGACGGATGTTGCACCTTGCACCGTGGATGTTACACCCTGTAGATATCGATTATTCGGACGGCCATAACTTCTGGCTCGTTTAGATTTATGGGAGCCATAACCTGTCAAAACGAAGGCCTCTATGAGTTCTAAGCTTTCAGCTGTCAACGGATAGATTAATGCCCTTAAGGACAACCCGAATCTCAATCGGGTCTCGTAAGTTTTTTACCCTTCGTTTTTTCGACACGTGGATTTTTACGGTAAAACGGGATTACCGAGGCCCGTCTTCGACTTCCCATCACTGGAGAGTGGTGTACCATGGTTGTGTTCCGTTTCAAATCAATGCACGCATTTCTAAAAGTCGTACAGCACTGTTTCGCCATTTCGGACGGATGTTGCACCTTGCACCGTGGATGTTGCACCATGTAGATATCGATTATTCGGGCGGCCATAACTTCTAGCTCGTTTAGAGTTACGGGAGCCATAACCTGTCAAAACGAAGGCCTCGATGAGTTCAACGACTTTGACGGCTTTCAGCCATCAACGGATAGATTAATGCCCAAGAAGGACAACTCGAATCTCAATCGGGTCTCGTAAGTTTTTTACCCTTCGTTTTTTCGACATGTGGATTTTTACGGTAAAACAAGATTACCGTGGCTGGCCTTCGATTTACCATCACTGGAGAGTGGTGCACCATGGTACTGTTCCGTTTCAAATCCATGCACGCATTTCTAAAAGTCGTACGACACTGTTTCGCCATTTCGGACGGATGTTGCACCTTTGCACCGTGCATGTTGCACCCTGTAGATATCGATTATACGGACGACCATAACTTCTGGCTCGTTTAGACTTACGGGAGCCACAACCTGTCAAAACGAAGGCATCGATGAGTTCTACAGCTTTGATAGCTTTCAGCCGTCAACGGATGGATTAATGCCCAAAAAGGAAAACCAGAATCTCAATCGGGTCTCGTAAGTTTTTTACCCTTCGTTTTTTCGACACGTGGATTTTTACGGTTAAACAGGATTACCGTGTCTGGCCTTCGATTAACCATCGCTGGAGAGTGGTGCACCATGTTACTGTTCCGTATCAAATCCATGCACGCATTTCTAAAAGTCGTATGGCACTGTTTCGCCATTTCGGACGGATGTTGCACCTTGCACCGTGGATGTTGCACCCTGTAGATATCGATTATTCGGACGGCCATAACTTCTGGCTCGTTTTGAGTTACGGGAGCCATAACCTGCCAAAACGAACGCCTCGATGAGTTCTACGGCTTTGAAAGCTTTCAGTCGTCAACGGATAGATTAATGCCCCAAAAGAACAACCCGAATCTCAATCGGGTCTCGTAAGTTTTTTACCCTTCGTTTTTTCGACGAGTGGATTTCTACGATAAAACGGGATTACGGTGGCTGGACTTCGACTTCCCATCGCTGGAGAGTGCTGCGCCATGGTACTGTTCCATTTCAAATCCATGCACGCATTTCTAAAAGTCGTACGGCACTGTTTCGCCATTTCGGACGGATGTTGCACCTTGCACTGTGGATGTTGCACCCTGTAGATATTGATTATTCGGACGACCATAACTTCTGGCTCGTTTAGACTTACGGGAGCCATAACCTGTCAAAACGAAGGCCTCGATGAGTTCTATGGCTTTGACAGCTTTCAGCCGTCAACGGATAGATTAATGCCCAAAAAGGACAACCCGAATCTCAATCGGGTCTCGTAAGTTTTTTACCCTTCGTTTTTTCGACACGTGGATTTTTACTTTAAAACAGGATTACCGTGGCCCGTCTTCGACTTCCTATCGCTGGAGAGTGGTGCACTATGGTACTGTTCCTTTTCAAATCCATGCACGCATTTATAAAAGTCGTATGGCACTGTTTCGCCATTTCGGACGGATGTTGCACCTTGCGCCGTGGATGTTGCACCCAGTATATATCGATTATTCGGACGACCATACCTTCTGACTCGTTTAGAGTTACGGGAGCCATAACCTGTCAAAACGAAGGCCTCGATGTGTTCTACGGTTTGACAGCTTTCAGCCGTCAACGGATAGATTAATGCCCAAAAAGGACAACCCGAATCTCAATCGGGTCTCGTAAGTTTTTTACCCTTCGTTTTTTCGACACGTGGATTTTTACGGTAAAACAGGATTACCGTGGCCCGTCTTCGACTTTCCATCGCTGGATAGTGGTACACCATGGTACTGTTCCGTTTCAAATCCATGCACGCATTTCTAAAAGTCGTACGACGCTGTTTCGCCATTTTGGACGGATGTTGCACCTTGCACCGTGGATGTTGCACCCTGTAGATATCGATTATTCGGACGGCCATAACTTCTGACTCGTTTAGAGTTAAGAGAGCCATAACCTATCAAAACGAAGGCCACGATGAGTTCTATTGTTTTGACAGCTTTCAGCCGTCAACGGATAGATTAATGCCCAAAAAGGACAACCCGAATCTCAACCGGGTCTCGTAAGTTTTTTACCCTTTGTTTTTTCGACACGCGGATTTTTACGGCAAAACGGGATTACAGTGGCCCGTCTATGACTTTCCATCGTTGGAGAGTGGTGCACCATGGTACTGCTCCGTTTCAAATCCATGCACGTACTTCTAAAAGTCGTACGACACTCTTTCGCCATTTCGGACGGATGTTGCACCTTGCACCGTGGATGTTGCACCCTGTAGATATCGATTATTCGGACGGCCATAACTTTTGGCTCATTTAGAGTTACGGGAGCCATAACCTGTCAAAATGAAGAACTCGATTAGTTCTGCGCCTTTGAAAGCTTTCTGCCGTCAACGGATATATTAATGCCCAAAAAGGACAACCCGAATCTCAACCGGGTCTCGTAAGTTTTTTACCCTTCGTTTTTTCGACATGTGGATTTTTCCAATAAAACAGGATTACCGTGGCTGGCCTTCGATTTACCATCGCTGGAGAGTGGTGCATCATGGTAATGTTCTATTTCAAATCCATGCACCCATTTCTAAAAGTCGTACGACACTGTTTCGCCATTTCGGACGGATGTTGCACCTTGCAACGTGGATGTTGCACCCTGTAGATATCGATTATTCGTACGGCCATAACTTCTATCACGTTTAGAGTTACGGGAGCCATAACCTGTCAAAACGAAGGCCTCGATGAGTTCTACGGCTATAACAGCTTTCAGCCGTCAACGGACAGATTAATGCCCAAAAAGGACAACTCGAATCTCAATCGGGTCTCGTAAGTTTTTTACCCTTCGTTTTTTCGACACGTGGATTTTTACGGTAAAACGGGATTACGGTGGCTGGCCTTCGACTTACCATCGCTGGAGAGTGGTGCACCATGGTACTGTTCTGTTTCAAATCCATGGAACCATTTCTAAAAGTCGTACGGCACTGTTTCGCCATTTCGGACGGATGTTGCACCTTGCAACGTGGATGTTGCACCCTGTAGATATCGATTATTCGTACGGCCATAACTTCTATCACGTTTAGAGTTACGGGAGCCATAACCTGTCAAAACGAAGGCCTCGATGAGTTCTACGGCTATAACAGCTTTCAGCCGTCAACGGACAGATTAATGCCCAAAAAGGACAACTCGAATCTCAATCGGGTCTCGTAAGTTTTTTACCCTTCGTTTTTTCGACACGTGGATTTTTACGGTAAAACGGGATTACGGTGGCTGGCCTTCGACTTACCATCGCTGGAGAGTGGTGCACCATGGTACTGTTCTGTTTCAAATCCATGGAACCATTTCTAAAAGTCGTACGGCACTGTTTCGCCATTTCGGACGGATGTTGCACCCTGCACCGTGGATGTTGCACCCTGTAGATATCGTTTATTCGGACGGCCATAACTTCTGGCTCGTTTAGAGTTACGGGAGCCATAACCTGCCAAAACGAAGGCCTCGATGAGTTCTACGGCTATGACAGCTTTTTGACGTCAACGGATAGATTAATGCCCAAAAAGGACAACACGAATCTCAATCGGGTCTCGTAAGTTTTTTACCCTTCGTTTTTTCGACACGTGGATTTTTACGGTAAAACAGGATTACCATGGCTGGCCTTCGATTTACCATCGCTGGAGAGTGGTTCACCATGGTACTGTTCTATTTCAAATCCATGCACGCATTTCTAAAAGTCGTACGGCACTGTTTCGCCATTTCGGACGGATGTTGCACCTTGCACCGTGGATGTTGCACCCTGTAGATATTGATTATTCGGACGGCCATAACTTCTGGTTCGTTTAGAGCTACGGGAGCCACAACTTGTTAAAACGAAGGCATCGATGAGTTCTACGGCTTTGACAGCTTTCAGCCGTCAACGGATAGATTAATGCCCAAAAAGGAAAACCCGAATCTCAGTCGGGTCTCGTAAGTTTTTTACCCTTTGTTTTTTCGACACGTGGATTTTTACGGTTAAACAGGATGACGTGGCTGGCCTTCGATTAACCATCGCTGGAGAGTGGTGCACCATGGTACTGTTCCGTTTCAAATCCATGCACGCATTTCTAAAAGTCGTGCGGCACTGTTTCGCCATTTCGGACGGATGTTGCACCTTGCACCGTGGATGTTGCACCCTGTAGATATCGATTATTCGGACGGCCATAACTTCTGGCTCGTTTAGAGTTACGGGAGCCATAACCTGTCAAAACGAAGGCCTCGATGAGTTCTACGGCTTTGAAAGCTTTCAGTCGTCAACGGATAGATTAATGCCCAAAAAGGACAACCGGAATCTCAATCGGGTCTCGTAAGTTTTTTACCCTTCGTTTTTTCGACACGTGGATTTTTACGATAAAACGGGATTACGGTGGCTGGTCTTCGACTTACCATCGCTGGAGAGTGGTGCGCTATGGTACTGTTCCATTTCAAATCCATGCACGCATTTCTAAAAGTCGTACGGCACTGTTTCGCCATTTTGGACGGATGTTGCACCTTGCGCCGTGGATGTTGCACCCTGTAGATATTGATTATTCGGACGACCATAACTTCTGGCTCGTTCAGAGTTACGGGAGCCATAACCGGTCAAAACGAAGGCCTCGATGAGTTCTATGGCTTTGACAGCTTTTAGCTGTCAACGGATAGATTAATGCCCAAAAAGGACAACCTGAATCTCAATCGGGTCTCGTAGGTTTTTTACCCTTCGTTTTTTCGACACGTGGATTTTTACGTTAAAACAGGATTACCGTGGCCCGTCTTCGACTTCCTATCACTGGAGAGTGGTGCACTATGGTACTGTTCCTTTTCAAATCCATGCACGCATTTCTAAAAGCCGTACGACACTGTTTCGCCATTTCGGACGGATGTTGCACCTTGCGCCGTGGATGTTGCACCCTGTAGATATCGATTATTCGGACGACCATAACTTCTGACCCGTTTAGAGTACGGGAGCCATAACCTGTCAAAACGAAGGCCTCGATGTGTTCTACGGCTTTGACAGCTTTCAGCCATCAACGAATAGATTAATGCCCAAAAAGGACAACCCGAATCTCAATCGGGTCTCGTAAGTTTTTTACCCTTCGTTTTTTCGACACGTGGATTTTTACGGTAAAACAGGATTACCGTGGCCCGTCTTCGACTTTCCATCACTGGAGAGTGGTACACCATGGTACTGTTCCGTTTCAAATCCATGCACGCATTTCTAAAAGTCGTACGACGCTGTTTCGCCATTTCGGACGGATGTTGCACCTTGCACCGTGGATGTTGCACCCTGTAGATATCGATTATTCGGACGACCATAACTTCTGGCTCGTTTAGAGTTACGGGAGCCATAACCTGTCAAAACGAAGGCCACGATGAGTTCTATTGTTTTGACAGCTTTCAGCCGTCAACGGATAGATTAATTCCCAAAAAGGACAACCAGAATCTCAACCGGGTCTCGTAAGTTTTTTACCCTTCGTTTTTTTGAAACGCGGATTTTTACGGTAAAACGAGATTACAATGGCCCGTCTACGACTTTCGATCGTTGGAGAGTGGTGCACCATGGTACTGTTCCATTTCAAATCCATGCACGCATTTCTAAAAGTCGTACGACACTGTTTCGCCATTTCGGACGGATGTTGCAACTTGCACCGTGGATGTTGCACCCTGTAGATATCGATTATACGGACGACCATAACTTCTGGCTCGTTTAGAGTTACGAGAGCCACAACCTGTCAAAACGAAGGCATCGATGAGTTCTACAGCTTTGACAGCTTTCAGCCGTCAATGGATAGATTAATGCCCAAAAAGGAAAACCAGAATCTCAATCGGGTCTCGTAAGTTTTTTACCCTTCGTTTTTTCGACACGTGGATTTTTACGGTTAAACAGGATTACCGTGTCCGGCCTTCGATTAACCATCGCTGGAGAGTGGTGCACCATGGTACTGTTCCGTTTCAAATCCATGCATGCATTTCTAAAAGTCGTATGGCACTGTTTCGCCATTTCGGACGGATGTTGCACCTTGCACCGTGGATGTTGCACCCTGTAGATATCGATTATTCGGACGGCCATAACTTCTGGCTCGTTTAGAGTTACGGGAGCCATAACCTGTCAAAACGAAGGCCTCGATGAGTTCTACGGCTTTGAAAGCTTTCAGTCGTCAACGGATAGATTAATGCCCAAAAAGAACAACCCGAATCTCAATCGGGTCTCGTAAGTTTTTTACCCTTCGTTTTTTCGACACGTGGATTTTTACGATAAAACGGGATTACGGTGGCTGGTCTTCGACTTTCCATCGCTGGAGAGTGGTGCGCCATGGTACTGTTCCATTTCAAATCTATGCACGCATTTCTAAAAGTCGTACGACACTGTTTCGCCATTTCGGATGGATGTTGCACTTTGCACCGTGGATGTTGCACCCTGTAGATATTGATTATTCGGACGACCATAACTTCTGGCTCGTTTAGAGTTACGGGAGCCATAACCTGTCATAATGAAGGCCTCGATGAGTTCTATGGCTTTGACAGCTTTCAGCCATCAATGGATAGATTAATACCCAAAAAGGACAACCCGAATCTCAATCGGGTCTCGTAAGTTTTTTACCCTTCGTTTTTTCGACACGTGGATTTTTACGTTAAAACAGGATTACCGTGGCCCGTCTTCGACTTCCTATCGCTGGAGAGTGGTGCACTATGGTACTGTTCCTTTTCAAATCCATGCACGCATTTCTAAAAGTCGTACGACACTGTTTCGCCATTTCGGACGGATGTTGCACCATGCGCCGTGGATGTTGCACCCTGTATATATCGATTATTCGGACGACCATAACTTCTGACTCGTTTAGAGTTACGGGAGCCATAACCTGTCAAAACGAAGGCCTCGATGTGTTCTACGGCTTTGACAGCTTTCAGCCGTCAACGGATAGATTAATGCCCAAAAAGGACAACCCGAATCTCAATCGGGTCTCATAAGTTTTTTACCCTTCGTTTTTTCGACACGTGGATTTTTACTGTAAAACAGGATTACCGTGGCCCGTCTTCGACTTTCCATCGATGGCGAGTGGTACACCATGGTACTGTTCCATTTCAAATCCATGCACGCATTTCTAAAAGTCGTACGACGCTGTTTCGCCATTTCGGACGGATGTTGCACCTTGCACCGCGGATGTTGCACCCTGTAGATATTGATTATTTGGACGGCCATAACTTCTAGCTCGTTTAGAGTTACGGGAGCCATAACCTATCAAAACGAAGGCCACGATGAGTTCTATTGTTTTGACAGCTTTCAGCCGTCAACGGATAAATTAATGCCCAAAAAGGACAACCCGAATCTCAACCGTGTCTCGTAAGTTTTTTACCCTTCGTTTTTTCGACACGCGGATTTTTACGGTAAAACGGGATTACAGTGGCCCGTCTACAACTTTCCATCGTTGGAGAGTGGTGTACCATGGTACGGTTCCGTTTCAAATCCATGCACGTATTTCTAAAAGTCGTACGGCACTCTTTCGCCATTTCGGACGGATGTTGCACCTTGCACCGTGGACGTTGCACCCTATAGATATCGATTATTCAGACGGCCATAACTTTTGGCTCGTTTAGAGTTACGGGAGCCATAACCTGTCAAAATGAAGACCTCGATTAGTTCTATGCCTTTGAAAGCTTTCTGCCGTCAACGGATAGATTAATGCCGAAAAAGGACAACCCGAATCTCAGTCGGGTCTCGTAAGTTTTTTACCCTTCGTTTTTTCGACATGTGGATTTTTCCGGTAAAACAGGATT
Organism: Allium cepa; assembly: GCA_030765085.1. Classification (NCBI taxonomy): domain Eukaryota; kingdom Viridiplantae; phylum Streptophyta; class Magnoliopsida; order Asparagales; family Amaryllidaceae; genus Allium; species Allium cepa. The sequence continues at coordinate 912,164,456 of CM060938.1, forward strand.
ACCGTGGCTTGCCTTCGATTTACCATCGCTGGAGAGTGGTGCATCATGGTAATGTTCTATTTCAAATCCATGCACGCATTTCTAAAAGTTGTACGACACTGTTTCGCCATTTCGGACGGATGTTGCACCTTGCAACGTGGATGTTGCACCCTGTAGATATCGATTATTCGGACGGCCATAACTTCTGGCTCGTTTAGAGTTACGGGAGCCATAACCTGTCAAAACGAAGGCCTCGATGAGTTCTATGCCTATAACAGCTTTCAGCCGTCAACGGATAGATTAATGCCCAAAAAGGACAACCCGAATCTCAATCGGGTCTCGTAAGTTTTTTACCCTTCGTTTTTTCGACACGTTGTTTTTACGGTAAAACGGGATTACGGTGGCTGGCCTTCGACTTACCGTCGCTGGAGAGTGGTGCACCATGGTACTGTTCTATTTCAAATCCATGGAAACATTTCTAAAAGTCGTACGACACTGTTTCTCCATTTCGGACGGATGTTGCACCCTGCACCGTGGATGTCGCACCCTGTAGATATCGATTATTCGGACGGCCATAACTTCTGGCTCGTTTAGAGTTACGGGAGCCATAACCTGCCAAAACGAAGGTCTCGATGAGTTCTACGGCTATGACAGCTTTTTGCCGTCAACGGATAGATTAATGCCCAAAAAGGACAACCCGAATCTCAATCGGGTCTCGTAAGTTTTTTACCCTTTGTTTTTTCGACACGTGGATTTTTACGGTTAAACAGGATGACGTGGCTGGCCTTCGATTAACCATCGCTGGAGAGTGGTGCACCATGGTACTGTTCCGTTTCAAATCCATGCACGCATTTCTAAAAGTCGTGCGGCACTGTTTCGCCATTTCGGACGGATGTTGCACCTTGCACCGTGGATGTTGCACCCTGTAGATATCGATTATTCGGACGGCCATAACTTCTGGCTCGTTTAGAGTTACGGGAGCCATAACCTGTCAAAACGAAGGCCTCGATGAGTTCTACGGCTTTGAAAGCTTTCAGTCGTCAACGGATAGATTAATGCCCAAAAAGGACAACCGGAATCTCAATCGGGTCTCGTAAGTTTTTTACCCTTCGTTTTTTCGACACGTGGATTTTTACGATAAAACGGGATTACGGTGGCTGGTCTTCGACTTACCATCGCTGGAGAGTGGTGCGCCATGGTACTGTTCCATTTCAAATCCATGCACGCATTTCTAAAAGTCGTACGGCACTGTTTCGCCATTTTGGACGGATGTTGCACCTTGCGCCGTGGATGTTGCACCCTGTAGATATTGATTATTCGGACGACCATAACTTCTGGCTCGTTCAGAGTTACGGGAGCCATAACCGGTCAAAACGAAGGCCTCGATGAGTTCTATGGCTTTGACAGCTTTTAGCTGTCAACGGATAGATTAATGCCCAAAAAGGACAACCTGAATCTCAATCGGGTCTCGTAGGTTTTTTACCCTTCGTTTTTTCGACACGTGGATTTTTACGTTAAAACAGGATTACCGTGGCCCGTCTTCGACTTCCTATCACTGGAGAGTGGTGCACTATGGTACTGTTCCTTTTCAAATCCATGCACGCATTTCTAAAAGCCGTACGACACTGTTTCGCCATTTCGGACGGATGTTGCACCTTGCGCCGTGGATGTTGCACCCTGTAGATATCGATTATTCGGACGACCATAACTTCTGACCCGTTTAGAGTACGGGAGCCATAACCTGTCAAAACGAAGGCCTCGATGTGTTCTACGGCTTTGACAGCTTTCAGCCATCAACGAATAGATTAATGCCCAAAAAGGACAACCCGAATCTCAATCGGGTCTCGTAAGTTTTTTACCCTTCGTTTTTTCGACACGTGGATTTTTACGGTAAAACAGGATTACCGTGGCCCGTCTTCGACTTTCCATCACTGGAGAGTGGTACACCATGGTACTGTTCCGTTTCAAATCCATGCACGCATTTCTAAAAGTCGTACGACGCTGTTTCGCCATTTCGGACGGATGTTGCACCTTGCACCGTGGATGTTGCACCCTGTAGATATCGATTATTCGGACGACCATAACTTCTGGCTCGTTTAGAGTTACGGGAGCCATAACCTGTCAAAACGAAGGCCACGATGAGTTCTATTGTTTTGACAGCTTTCAGCCGTCAACGGATAGATTAATTCCCAAAAAGGACAACCAGAATCTCAACCGGGTCTCGTAAGTTTTTTACCCTTCGTTTTTTTGAAACGCGGATTTTTACGGTAAAACGAGATTACAATGGCCCGTCTACGACTTTCGATCGTTGGAGAGTGGTGCACCATGGTACTGTTCCATTTCAAATCCATGCACGCATTTCTAAAAGTCGTACGACACTGTTTCGCCATTTCGGACGGATGTTGCACCTTGCACCGTGGATGTTGCACCCTGTAGATATCGATTATACGGACGACCATAACTTCTGGCTCGTTTAGAGTTACGAGAGCCACAACCTGTCAAAACGAAGGCATCGATGAGTTCTACAGCTTTGACAGCTTTCAGCCGTCAATGGATAGATTAATGCCCAAAAAGGAAAACCAGAATCTCAATCGGGTCTCGTAAGTTTTTTACCCTTCGTTTTTTCGACACGTGGATTTTTACGGTTAAACAGGATTACCGTGTCCGGCCTTCGATTAACCATCGCTGGAGAGTGGTGCACCATGGTACTGTTCCGTTTCAAATCCATGCATGCATTTCTAAAAGTCGTATGGCACTGTTTCGCCATTTCGGACGGATGTTGCACCTTGCACCGTGGATGTTGCACCCTGTAGATATCGATTATTCGGACGGCCATAACTTCTGGCTCGTTTAGAGTTACGGGAGCCATAACCTGTCAAAACGAAGGCCTCGATGAGTTCTACGGCTTTGAAAGCTTTCAGTCGTCAACGGATAGATTAATGCCCAAAAAGAACAACCCGAATCTCAATCGGGTCTCGTAAGTTTTTTACCCTTCGTTTTTTCGACACGTGGATTTTTACGATAAAACGGGATTACGGTGGCTGGTCTTCGACTTTCCATCGCTGGAGAGTGGTGCGCCATGGTACTGTTCCATTTCAAATCTATGCACGCATTTCTAAAAGTCGTACGACACTGTTTCGCCATTTCGGATGGATGTTGCACTTTGCACCGTGGATGTTGCACCCTGTAGATATTGATTATTCGGACGACCATAACTTCTGGCTCGTTTAGAGTTACGGGAGCCATAACCTGTCATAATGAAGGCCTCGATGAGTTCTATGGCTTTGACAGCTTTCAGCCATCAATGGATAGATTAATACCCAAAAAGGACAACCCGAATCTCAATCGGGTCTCGTAAGTTTTTTACCCTTCGTTTTTTCGACACGTGGATTTTTACGTTAAAACAGGATTACCGTGGCCCGTCTTCGACTTCCTATCGCTGGAGAGTGGTGCACTATGGTACTGTTCCTTTTCAAATCCATGCACGCATTTCTAAAAGTCGTACGACACTGTTTCGCCATTTCGGACGGATGTTGCACCATGCGCCGTGGATGTTGCACCCTGTATATATCGATTATTCGGACGACCATAACTTCTGACTCGTTTAGAGTTACGGGAGCCATAACCTGTCAAAACGAAGGCCTCGATGTGTTCTACGGCTTTGACAGCTTTCAGCCGTCAACGGATAGATTAATGCCCAAAAATGACAACCCGAATCTCAATCGGGTCTCGTAAGTTTTTTACCCTTCGTTTTTTCGACACGTGGATTTTTACTGTAAAACAGGATTACCGTGGCCCGTCTTCGACTTTCCATCGATGGCGAGTGGTACACCATGGTACTGTTCCATTTCAAATCCATGCACGCATTTCTAAAAGTCGTACGACGCTGTTTCGCCATTTCGGACGGATGTTGCACCTTGCACCGCGGATGTTGCACCCTGTAGATATTGATTATTCGGACGACCATAACTTCTAGCTCGTTTAGAGTTACGGGAGCCATAACCTATCAAAACGAAGGCCACGATGAGTTCTATTGTTTTGACAGCTTTCAGCCGTCAACGGATAAATTAATGCCTAAAAAGGACAACCCGAATCTCAACCGTGTCTCGTAAGTTTTTTACCCTTCGTTTTTTCGACACGCGGATTTTTACGGTAAAACGGGATTACAGTGGCCCGTCTACAACTTTCCATCGTTGGAGAGTGGTGTACCATGGTACGGTTCCGTTTCAAATCCATGCACGTATTTCTAAAAGTCGTACGGCACTCTTTCGCCATTTCGGACGGATGTTGCACCTTGCACCGTGGACGTTGCACCCTATAGATATCGATTATTCAGACGGCCATAACTTTTGGCTCGTTTAGAGTTACGGGAGCCATAACCTGTCAAAATGAAGACCTCGATTAGTTCTATGCCTTTGAAAGCTTTCTGCCGTCAACGGATAGATTAATGCCGAAAAAGGACAACCCGAATCTCAGTCGGGTCTCGTAAGTTTTTTACCCTTCGTTTTTTCGACATGTGGATTTTTCCGGTAAAACAGGATTACCGTGGCTTGCCTTCGATTTACCATCGCTGGAGAGTGGTGCATCATGGTAATGTTCTATTTCAAATCCATGCACGCATTTCTAAAAGTTGTACGACACTGTTTCGCCATTTCGGACGGATGTTGCACCTTGCAACGTGGATGTTGCACCCTGTAGATATCGATTATTCGGACGGCCATAACTTCTGGCTCGTTTAGAGTTACGGGAGCCATAACCTGTCAAAACGAAGGCCTCGATGAGTTCTATGCCTATAACAGCTTTCAGCCGTCAACGGATAGATTAATGCCCAAAAAGGACAACCCGAATCTCAATCGGGTCTCGTAAGTTTTTTACCCTTCGTTTTTTCGACACGTTGTTTTTACGGTAAAACGGGATTACGGTGGCTGGCCTTCGACTTACCGTCGCTGGAGAGTGGTGCACCATGGTACTGTTCTATTTCAAATCCATGGAAACATTTCTAAAAGTCGTACGACACTGTTTCTCCATTTCGGACGGATGTTGCACCCTGCACCGTGGATGTCGCACCCTGTAGATATCGATTATTCGGACGGCCATAACTTCTGGCTCGTTTAGAGTTACGGGAGCCATAACCTGCCAAAACGAAGGTCTCGATGAGTTCTACGGCTATGACAGCTTTTTGCCGTCAACGGATAGATTAATGCCGAAAAAGGACAACCCGAATCTCAATCGGGTCTCGTAAGTTTTTTACCCTTCGTTTTTTCGACACGTGGATTTTTACGGTAAAACTGGATTACTATGGCTGGCCTTCGATTTACCATCGCTGGAGAGTGGTTCACCATGGTACTGTTCTATTTCAAATCCATGCATGCATTTCTAAAAGTCGTACGGCACTGTTTCGCCATTTCGGACGGATGTTGCACCTTACACCATGGATGTTGCACCCTGTAGATATCGATTATTCGGACGGCCATAACTTCTGGCTCGTTTAGAGTTACGGGAGCCATAACCCGTCAAAACGAAGGCCTCGATGAGTTCTACTGCTTTGAAAGCTTTCAGTCGTCAACGGATAGATTAATGCCCAAAAAGGACAACCGGAATCTCAATCGGGTCTCGTAAGTTTTTTACCCTTTGTTTTTTCGACACGTTGATTTTTACGATAAAACGGGATTACAGTGGCTGGTCTTCGACTTCCATCGCTGGAGAGTGGTGCACCATAGTACTGTTCCATTTCAAATCCATGCATGCATTTCTAAAAGTCGTACGGCACTGTTTCGCCATTTTGGACGGATGTTGCACCTTGCGTCGTGGATGTTGCACCCTGTAGATATTGATTATTCGGACGACCATAACTGCTGGCTCGTTTAGAGTTACGGGAGCCATAACCTGTCAAAACGAAGGCCTCGATGAGTTCTATTGCTTTGACAGCCGTCAAAGGATAGATTAATGCCCAAAAAGGACAACCTGAATCTCAATCGGGTCTCGTAAGTTTTTTACCCTTCGTTTTTTCGACACGTGGATTTTTACGGTTAAACAGGATTACCGTGGCCTGTCTTCGACTTCCTATCACTGGAGAGTGGTGCACTATGGTACTGTTCCTTTTCAAATCCATGCACGCATTTCTAAAAGCCGTACGGCACTGTTTCGCCATTTCGGACGGATGTTGCACCTTGCGCCGTGGATGTTGCACCCTATAGACATCGATTATTCGGACGACCATAACTTCTGACCCGTTTAGAGTTACGGGAGCCATAACCTGTCAAAACGAAGGCCTCGATGTGTTCTACGGCTTTGACAGCTTTCAGCCATCAGCGGATAGATTAGTGCCCAAAAAGGACAACCCGAATCTCAATCGGGTCTCGTAAGTTTTTTACCCTTCGTTTTTTCGACACGTGGATTTTTACGGTAAAACAGGATTACCGTGGCCCGTCTTCGACTTTCCATCACTGTAGAGTGGTACACCATGGTACTGTTCCGTTTCAAATCCATGCACGCATTTCTAAAAGTCGTACGACGCTGTTTCGCCATTTCGGATGGATGTTGCACCTTGCACCGTGGATGTTGCACCCTGTAGATATCGATTATTCGGACGGCCATAACTTCTGGCTCGTTTAGAGTTACGGCAGCCATAACCTATCAAAACGAAGGCCACGATGAGTTCTATTGTTTTGACAGCTTTCAGCCGTCAACGGATAGATTAATGCCCAAAAAGGACAACCTGAATCTCAACCAGGTCTCGTAAGTTTTTTACCCTTCGTTTTTTTGACACGCGGATTTTTACGGTAAAACGAGATTACAATGGCCCGTCTACGACTTTCCATCGTTGGAGAGTGGTGCAACATGGTACTGTTCCGTTTCAAATCTATGCACGTATTTCTAAAAGTCGTACGACACTCTTTCGCCATTTCGGACGGATGTTGCACCTTGCACCGTGGATGTTGCACCCTGTAGATATCGATTATTCGGACGGCCATAACTTCTAGCTCGTTTTGAGTTACGGGAGCCATAACCTATCAAAACGAAGGCCTCGATTAGTTCTACGCCTTTGAAAGCTTTCTTCCGTCAACGGATAGATTAATGCCCAAAAAGGACATCCCGAATCTCAATCGGGTCTCGTAAGTTTTTACCCTTCGTTTTTTCGACATGTGGATTTTTCCGGTAAAACAGGATTACCGTGGCTGGCCTTCGATTTACCATCGCTGGAGAGTGGTGCATCATGGTACTGTTCTATTTCAAATCCATGCACGCATTTCTAAAAGTCGTACGACACTGTTTCGCCATTTCGGACGGATGTTGCACCTTGCACCATGGATGTTGCACCCTGTAGATATCGATTATTCGGACGGCATAACTTCTGGCTCGTTTACAGTTACGGGAGCCATAACCTGTCAAAACGAAGGCCTCGATGAGTTCTACGGCTATGACTGCTTTCAGCCGTCAATGGATAGATTAATGCACGAAAAGGACTACCCGAATCTCAATCGGGTCTCGTAAGTTTTTTACCCTTCGTTTTTTCGACACGTGGATTTTTACGGTAAAACGGGATTACCGTGGCTGGCCTTCGACTTCCCATCGCTGGAGAGTGGTGCACCATGGTACTGTTCCGTTTCAAATCCATGGACGCATTTCTAAAAGTCGTACGGTACTGTTTCGCCATTTCGGACGGATGTTGCACCTTGCACCGTGGATGTTGCACCCTGTAGATATCGATTATTCGGACGGCCATAACTTCTGGCTCGTTTAGAGTTACGGCAGCCATAACCTATCAAAACGAAGGCCACGATGAGTTCTATTGTTTTGACAGCTTTCAGCCGTCAACGGATAGATTAATGCCCAAAAAGGACAACCTGAATCTCAACCAGGTCTCGTAAGTTTTTTACCCTTCGTTTTTTTGACACGCGGATTTTTACGGTAAAACGAGATTACAATGGCCTGTCTACGACTTTCCATCGTTGGAGAGTGGTGCAACATGGTACTGTTCCGTTTCAAATCTATGCACGCATTTCTAAAAGTCGTACGACACTGTTTCGCCATTTCGGACGGATGTTGCACCTTGCACCGTGGATGTTGCACCCTGTAGATATCGATTATACGGACGACCATAACTTCTGGCTCGTTTAGAGTTACGGGAGCCACAACCTGTCAAAACGAAGGCATCGATGAGTTCTACAGCTTTGACAGCTTTCAGCCGTCAACGGATAGATTAATGCCCAAAAAGGAAAACCAGAATCTCAATCGGGTCTCGTAAGTTTTTTACCCTTCGTTTTTTCGACACGTGGATTTTTACGGTTAAACAGAATTACCGTGTCCGGCCTTCGATTAACCACCGCTGGAGAGTGGTGCACCATGGTACTGTTCCGTTTCAAATCCATGCATGCATTTCTAAAAGTCGTATGGCACTGTTTCGCCATTTCGGACGGATGTTGCACCTTGCACCGTGGATGTTGCACCCTGTAGATATCGATTATTCGGACGGCCATAACTTCTGGCTCGTTTAGAGTTACGGGAGCCATAACCTGTCAAAACGAAGGCCTCGATGAGTTCTATGGCTTTGAAAGCTTTCAGTCGTCAACGGATAGATTAATGCCCAAAAAGAACAACCCGAATCTCAATCGGGTCTCGTAAGTTTTTTACCCTTCGTTTTTTCGACACGTGGATTTTTACGATAAAACGGGATTACGGTGGCTGGTCTTCGACTTTCCATCGCTGGAGAGTGGTGCGCCATGGTACTGTTCCATTTCAAATCTATGCACGCATTTCTAAAAGTCGTACGGCACTGTTTCGCCATTTCGGATGGATGTTGCACCTTGCACCGTGGATGTTGCACCCTGTAGATATTGATTATTCGGACGACCATAACTTCTGGCTCGTTTAGAGTTACGGGAGCCATAACCTGTCATAATGAAGGCCTCGATGAGTTCTATGGCTTTGACAGCTTTCAGCCATCAACGGATAGATTAATACCCAAAAAGGACAACCCGAATCTCAATCGGGTCTCGTAAGTTTTTTACCCTTCGTTTTTTCGACACGTGGATTTTTACGTTAAAACAGGATTACCGTGGCCCGTCTTCGACTTCCTATCGCTGGAGAGTGGTGCACTATGGTACTGTTCCTTTTCAAATCCATGCACGCATTTCTAAAAGTCGTACGACACTGTTTCGCCATTTCGGACGGATGTTGCACCATGCGCCGTGGATGTTGCACCCTGTATATATCGATTATTCGGACGACCATAACTTCTGACTCGTTTAGAGTTACGGGAGCCATAACCTGTCAAAACGAAGGCCTCAATGTGTTCTACGGCTTTGACAGCTTTCAGCCATCGGTGGATAGATTAGTGCCCAAAAAGGACAACCCGAATCTCAATCGGGTCTCGTAAGTTTTTTACCCTTCGTTTTTTCGACACGTGGATTTTTACGGTAAAACAGGATTACCGTGGCCCGTCTTCGACTTTCCATCACTGTAGAGTGGTACACCATGGTACTGTTCCGTTTCAAATCCATGCACGCATTTCTAAAAGTCGTACGACGCTGTTTCGCCATTTCGGATGGATGTTGCACCTTGCACCGTGGATGTTGCACCCTGTAGATATCGATTATTCGGACGGCCATAACTTCTGGCTCGTTTAGAGTTACGGCAGCCATAACCTATCAAAACGAAGGCCACGATGAGTTCTATTGTTTTGACAGCTTTCAGCCGTCAACGGATAGATTAATGCCCAAAAAGGACAACCTGAATCTCAACCGGGTCTCGTAAGTTTTTTACCCTTCGTTTTTTTGACACGCGGATTTTTACGGTAAAACGAGATTACAATGGCCCGTCTACGACTTTCCATCGTTGGAGAGTGGTGCAACATGGTACTGTTCCGTTTCAAATCTATGCACGTATTTCTAAAAGTCGTACGACACTCTTTCGCCATTTCGGACGGATGTTGCACCTTGCACCGTGGATGTTGCACCCTGTAGATATCGATTATTCGGACGGCCATAACTTCTAGCTCGTTTAGAGTTACGGGAGCCATAACCTATCAAAACGAAGGCCTCGATTAGTTCTACGCCTTTGAAAGCTTTCTTCCGTCAACGGATAGATTAATGCCCAAAAAGGACATCCCGAATCTCAATCGGGTCTCGTAAGTTTTTACCCTTCGTTTTTTCGACATGTGGATTTTTCCGGTAAAACAGGATTACCGTGGCTGGCCTTCGATTTACCATCGCTGGAGAGTGGTGCATCATGGTACTGTTTTATTTCAAATCCATGCACGCATTTCTAAAAGTCGTACGACACTGTTTCGCCATTTCGGACGGATGTTGCACCTTGCACCATGGATGTTGCACCCTGTAGATATCGATTATTCGGACGGCATAACTTCTGGCTCGTTTACAGTTACGGGAGCCATAACCTGTCAAAACGAAGGCCTCGATGAGTTCTACGGCTATGACTGCTTTCAGCCGTCAATGGATAGATTAATGCACGAAAAGGACTACCCGAATCTCAATCGGGTCTCGTAAGTTTTTTACCCTTCGTTTTTTCGACACGTGGATTTTTACGGAAAAACGGGATTACCGTGGCTGGCCTTCGACTTCCCATCGCTGGAGAGTGGTGCACCATGGTACTGTTCCGTTTCAAATCCATGGACGCATTTCTAAAAGTCGTACGGCACTGTTTCGCCATTTCGGACGGATGTTGCACCTTGCACCGTGGATGTTGCACCCTGTAGATATCGATTATTCGGACGGCCATAACTTCTGGCTCGTTTAGAGTTACGGCAGCCATAACCTATCAAAACGAAGGCCACGATGAGTTCTATTGTTTTGACAGCTTTCAGCCGTCAACGGATAGATTAATGCCCAAAAAGGACAACCTGAATCTCAACCAGGTCTCGTAAGTTTTTTACCCTTCGTTTTTTTGACACGCGGATTTTTACGGTAAAACGAGATTACAATGGCCCGTCTACGACTTTCCATCGTTGGAGAGTGGTGCAACATGGTACTGTTCCGTTTCAAATCTATGCACGCATTTCTAAAAGTCGTACGACACTGTTTCGCCATTTCGGACGGATGTTGCACCTTGCACCGTGGATGTTGCACCCTGTAGATATCGATTATACGGACGACCATAACTTCTGGCTCGTTTAGAGTTACGGGAGCCACAACCTGTCAAAACGAAGGCATCGATGAGTTCTACAGCTTTGACAGCTTTCAGCCGTCAACGGATAGATTAATGCCCAAAAAAGAAAACCAGAATCTCAATCGGGTCTCGTAAGTTTTTTACCCTTCGTTTTTTCGACACGTGGATTTTTACGGTTAAACAGGATTACCGTGTCCGGCCTTCGATTAACCACCGCTGGAGAGTGGTGCACCATGGTACTGTTCCGTTTCAAATCCATGCATGCATTTCTAAAAGTCGTATGGCACTGTTTCGCCATTTCGTACGGATGTTGCACCTTGCACCGTGGATGTTGCACCCTGTAGATATCGATTATTCGGACGGCCATAACTTCTGGCTCGTTTAGAGTTACGGGAGCCATAACCTGTCAAAACGAAGGCCTCGATGAGTTCTATGGCTTTGAAAGCTTTCAGTCGTCAACGGATAGATTAATGCCCAAAAAGAACAACCCGAATCTCAATCGGGTCTCGTAAGTTTTTTACCCTTCGTTTTTTCGACACGTGGATTTTTACGATAAAACGGGATTACGGTGGCTGGTCTTCGACTTTCCATCGCTGGAGAGTGGTGCGCCATGGTACTGTTCCATTTCAAATCTATGCACGCATTTCTAAAAGTCGTACGGCACTGTTTCGCCATTTCGGATGGATGTTGCACCTTGCACCGTGGATGTTGCACCCTGTAGATATTGATTATTCGGACGACCATAACTTCTGGCTCGTTTAGAGTTACGGGAGCCATAACCTGTCATAATGAAGGCCTCGATGAGTTCTATGGCTTTGACAGCTTTCAGCCATCAACGGATAGATTAATACCCAAAAAGGACAACCCGAATCTCAATCGGGTCTCGTAAGTTTTTTACCCTTCGTTTTTTCGACACGTGGATTTTTACGTTAAAACAGGATTACCGTGGCCCGTCTTCGACTTCCTATCGCTGGAGAGTGGTGCACTATGGTACTGTTCCTTTTCAAATCCATGCACGCATTTCTAAAAGTCGTACGACACTGTTTCGCCATTTCGGACGGATGTTGCACCATGCGCCGTGGATGTTGCACCCTGTATATATCGATTATTCGGACGACCATAACTTCTGACTCGTTTAGAGTTACGGGAGCCATAACCTGTCAAAACGAAGGCCTCGATGTGTTCTACGGCTTTGACAGCTTTCATCCATCAGCGGATAGATTAGTGCCCAGAAAGGACAACCCGAATCTCAATCGGGTCTCGTAAGTTTTTTACCCTTCGTTTTTTCGACACGTGGATTTTTACGGTAAAACAGGATTACCGTGGCCCGTCTTCGACTTTCCATCGCTGGCGAGTGGTACACCATGGTACTGTTCCGTTTCAAATCCATGCACGCATTTCTAAAAGTCGTACGACGCTGTTTCGCCATTTCGGACGGATGTTGCACCTTGCACCGCGGATGTTGCACCGTGTAGATATTGATTATTCGGACGGCCATAACTTCTAGCTCGTTTAGAGTTACGGGAGCCATAACCTATCAAAACGAAGGCCACGATGAGTTCTATTGTTTTGACAGCTTTCAGCCGTCAACGGATAAATTAATGCCCAAAAAGGACAACCCGAATCTCAACCGTGTCTCGTAAGTTTTTTACCCTTCGTTTTTTCGACACGCGGATTTTTACGGTAAAACGGGATTACAGTGGCCCGTCTACAACTTTCCATCGTTGGAGAGTGGTGTACCATGGTACAGTTCCGTTTCAAATCCATGCACGTATTTCTAAAAGTCGTACGGCACTCTTTCGCCATTTCGGACGGATGTTGCACCTTGCACCGTGGACGTTGCACCCTATAGATATCGATTATTCAGACGGCCATAACTTTTGGCTCGTTTAGAGTTACGGGAGCCATAACCTGTAAAAATGAAGACCTCGATTAGTTCTATGCCTTTGAAAGCTTTCTGCCGTCAACGGATAGATTAATGCCGAAAAAGGACAACCCGAATCTCAGTCGGGTCTCGTAAGTTTTCTACCCTTCGTTTTTTCGACATGTGGATTTTTCCGGTAAAACAGGATTACCGTGGCTGGCCTTCGATTTACCATCGCTGGAGAGTGGTGCATCATGGTAATGTTCTATTTCAAATCCATGCACGCATTTCTAAAAGTTGTACGACACTGTTTCGCCATTTCGGACGGATGTTGCACCTTGCAACGTGGATGTTGCACCCTGTAGATATCGATTATTCGGACGGCCATAACTTCTGGCTCGTTTAGAGTTACGGGAGAGATAACCTGTCAAAACGAAGGCCTCGATGAGTTCTATGCCTATAACAGCTTTCAGCCGTCAACGGATAGATTAATGCCCAAAAAGGACAACCCGAATCTCAATCGGGTCTCGTAAGTTTTTTACCCTTCGTTTTTTCGACACGTGGTTTTTACGGTAAAACGGGATTACGGTGGCTGGCCTTCGACTTACCATCGCTGGAGAGTGGTGCACCATGGTACTGTTCTATTTCAAATCCATGGAAACATTTCTAAAAGTCGTACGGCACTGTTTCGCCATTTCGGACGGATGTTGCACCCTGCACCGTGGATGTTGCACCCTGTAGATATCGATTATTCGGACGGCCATAACTTCTGGCTCGTTTAGAGTTACGGGAGCCATAACCTGCCAAAACGAAGGCCTCGATGAGTTCTACGGCTATGACAGCTTTTTGCCGTCAACGGATAGATTAATGCCCAAAAAGGACAACCCGAATCTCAATCGGGTCTCGTAAGTTTTTTACCCTTCGTTTTTTCGACACGTGGATTTTTACGGTAAAACTGGATTACTATGGTTGGCCTTCGATTTACCATCGCTGGAGAGTGGTTCACCATGGTACTGTTCTATTTCAAATCCATGCACGCATTTCTAAAAGTCGTACGACACTGTTTCGCCATTTAGGACGGATGTTGCACCATGCACCGTGGATGTTGCACCCTGTAGATATCGATTATTCGGACGACCATAACTTCTGGCTCGTTTAGAGTTACGGGAGCCACAACATGTCAAAACGAAGGCATCGATGAGTTCTACGGCTTTGATAGCTTTCAGCCGTCAACGGATAGATTAATGCCCAAAAAGGAAAACCCGAATCTCAATCGGGTCTCGTAAGTTTTTTACCCTTTGTTTTTTCGACACGTGGATTTTTACGGTTAAACAGGATTACGTGGCTGGCCTTCGATTAACCATCGCTGGAGAGTGGTGCACCATGGTACTGTTTCGTTTCAAATCCATGCACGCATTTCTAAAAGTCGTACGGCACTGTTTCGCCATTTCGGACGGATGTTGCACCTTACACCATGGATGTTGCACCCTGTAGATATCGATTATTCGGACGGCCATAACTTCTGGCTCGTTTAGAGTTACGGGAGCCATAACCCGTCAAAACGAAGGCCTCGATTAGTTCTACGCCTTTGAAAGCTTTCAGCCGTCAACGGATAGATTAATGCCCAAAAAGGACATCCCGAATCTCAATCGGGTCTCGTAAGTTTTTACCCTTCGTTTTTTCGACATGTGGATTTTTCCGGTAAAACGGGATTACCGTGGCTGGCCTTCGATTTACCATCGCTGAAGAGTGGTGCATCATGGTACTGTTCTATTTCAAATCCATGCACGCATTTCTAAAAGTCGTACGACACTGTTTCGCCATTTCGGACGGATGTTGCACCTTGCACCGTGGATGTTGCACCCTGTAGATATCGATTATTCGGACGGCATTACTTCTGGCTCGTTTACAGTTACGGGAGCCATAACCTGTCAAAACGAAGGCCTCGATGAGTTCTACGGCTATGACTGCTTTCATCCGTCAATGGATAGATTAATGCACGAAAAGGACTACCCGAATCTCAATCGGGTCTCGTAAGTTTTTTACCCTTCGTTTTTTCGACACGTGGATTTTTACGGTAAAACGGGATTACCGTGGCTGGCCTTCGACTTCCCATCGCTGGAGAGTGGTGCACCATGGTACTGTTCCGTTTCAAATCCATGGACGCATTTCTAAAAGTCGTACGGCAGTGTTTCGCCATTTCGGACGGATGTTGCACCTTGCACCGTGGATGTTGCACCCTGTAGATATCGATTATTCGGACGGCCATAACTTCTGGCTCGTTTAGAGTTACGAGAGCCATAACCTGCCAAAACGAAGGTCTCGATGAGTTCTACGGCTATGACAGCTTACTGCCGTCAACGGATAGATTAATACCCAAAAAGGACAACCCGAATCTCAATCGGGTCTCGTAAGTTTTTTACCCTTCGTTTTTTCGACACGTGGATTTTTACGGTAAAACAGGATTACCGTGGCTGGCCTTCGATTTACCATCGTTGGAGAGTGGTGCACCATGGTACTGTTCTATTTCAAATCCACGCACACATTTCTAAAAGTGGTACGGCACTGTTTCCCCATTTCGAACGGATGTTGCACCTTGCACCGTGGATGTTGCACCCTGTAGATATCGATTATTCGGACGGCCATAACTTCTGGCTCGTTTAGAGTTACGGGAGCCACAACCTGTCAAAACAAAGGCATCGATGAGTTCTACGGCTTTGACAGCTTTCAGCCGTCAACGGATAGATTAATGCCCAAAAAGGAAAACCCGAATCTCAATCAGGTCTCGTAAGTTTTTTACCCTTCGTTTTTTCGACACGTGTATTTTTACGGTTAAACGGGATTACCGTGGCTGGCCTTCGATTAACCATCGCTGGAGAGTGGTGCACCATGGTACTGTTCCGTTTCAAATCCATGCACGCATTTCTAAAAGTCGTACGGCACTGTTTCGCCATTTCAGACGGATGTTGAACCTTGCACCGTGGATGTTGCACCCTGTAGATATCGATTATTCGGACGGCCATAACTTTTGGCTCGTTTAGAGTTACGGGAGCCATAACCTGTCAAAACGAAGGCCTCGATGAGTTCTACGGCTTTGAAAGCTTTCAGTCGTCAACCGATAGATTAATGCCAAAAAAGGACTACCCGAATCTCAATCGGGTCTCGTAAGTTTTTTACCCTTCGTTTTTTCGACACGTGGATTTTTACGATAAAACGGGATTACGGTGGCTGGTCTTCGACTTCCCATTGCTGGAGAGTGGTGCACCATGGTACCGTTCCATTTCAAATCCATGCACGCATTTCTAAAAGTCGTACGGCACTGTTTCGCCATTTCGGACGGATGTTGCACCTTGCACCGTGGATGTTGCACCCTGTAGATATTGATTATTCGGACGACCATAACTTCTGGCTCGTTTAGAGTTACGGGAGCCATAACCTGTCAATACGAAGGCCTCGATGAGTTCTATGGCTTTGACAGCTTTCAGCTGTCAACAGATAGATTAATGCCCAAAAAGGACAACCCGAATCTCAATCGGGTCTCGTAAGTTTTTTACCCTTCGTTTTTTCGACACGTGGATTTTTACGTTAAAACAGGATTACCGTGGCCCGTCTTTGACTTCCTATCGCTGGAGAGGGGTGCACTATGGTACTGTTCCTTTTCAAATCCATGCACGCATTTCTAAAAGTCGTACGACACTGTTTCGCCATTTCGGACGGATGTTGCACCTTGCACCGTGGATGTTGCACCCTGTAGACATCGATTATTCGGACGACCATAACTTCTGACTCGTTTAGAGTTACGGGAGCCATAACCTATCAAAACGAAGGCCACGATGAGTTCTATTATTTTGATAGCTTTCAGCCGTCAACGGATAGATTAATGCCCAAAAAGGACAACCCGAATCTCAACCGGGTCTCGTAAGTTTTTTACCCTTCGTTTTTTTGACTCGCGGATTTTTATGGAAAAACGGGATTACAGTGTCCCGTCTACGACTTTCCATCGTTGGAGAGTGGTGCACCATGGTACTGTTCCGTTTCAAATCCATGCACGTATTTCTAAAAGTCGTACGGCACTCTTTCGCCATTTCGGACGGATGTTGCACCTTGCACCGTGGATGATGCACCCTGTAGATATCGATTATTCGGACGGCCATAACTTTTGGCTCGTTTAGAGTTACGGGAGCCATAACCTGTCAAAACGAAGGCCTCGATTAGTTCTACGCCTTTGAAAGCTTTCTGCCATCAACGGATAGATAAATGCCCAAAAAGGACAACCCGAATCTCAATCGGGTCTCGTAAGCTTTTTGCCCTTCGTTTTTTCGACATGTGGATTTTTCCAGTAAAACAGGGTTACCGTGGCTGGCCTTCGATTTACCATCGCTGGAGAGTGGTGCATCATGGTACTGTTCTATTTAAAATCCATGCACGCATTTCTAAAAGTAGTACGACACTGTTTCGCCATTTCGGACGGATGTTGCACCTTGCACCGTGGATGTGGCACCCTGTAGATATCGATTATTCGGACGGCCATAACTTCTGGCTCGTTTAGAGTTACGGGAGCCATAACCTGTCAAAACGAAGGCCTCGATGAGTTCTACGGCTATGACAGCTTTCAGCCGTCAACGGATAGATAAATGCCCAAAAAGGACAACCCGAATCTCAATCGGGTCTCGTAAGTTTTTTACCCTTCGTTTTTTCGACACGTGGATTTTTACGGTAAAACGGGATTACCGTGACTGGCCTTCGACTTCCCATCGCTGGAGAGTGGTGCACCATGGTACTGTTCTATTTCAAATCCATGGACGCATTTCTAAAAGTCGTACGGCACTGTTTCGCCATTTCGGACGGATGTTGCACCTTGCACCGTGGATGTTGCACCCTGTAGATATCGATTATTCGGACGGCCATAACTTCTAGCTCGTTTAGAGTTACGGGAGCCATAACCTGCCAAAACGAAGGCCTCGATGAGTTCTACGGCTATGACATCTTTCTGCCGTCAACGGATAGATAAATGCCCAAAAAGGACAACCCGAATCTCAATCGGGTCTCGTAAGTTTTTTACCGTTCGTTTTTTCGACACGTGGATTTTTACGGTAAAACAGGATTACCGTGGCTGGCCTTCGATTTACCATCGCTGGAGAGTGGTGCACCATGGTACTGTTCTATTTCAAATCCATGCACGCTGTTTGCACAAAAAATGGACAAACACCTCCAAGTCGTATTATTTAGTTGATTATATGTGATTTTCAATGATTTTAGATGAGTATGTAAATATAAAAGAAGTAGGGGCTGAAATGTAAAAGACACGTGGATTTATAGTGGTTCGGCCAGAATGCGCCTACGTCCACTTTATATGTTATTATCTTCTTTCTTTCAGATTACAAGTACAATGCTTCATATATAAGTATATGAAATTAGTTTGAAAGTTCCTTCCTTGCTTGAGCTCTCAAACTTGTCTGCCATTGTTGTACCCCTGCCCCTCTATTTATAGAATGAGGTAGGGGCAGGGGTCTTGGAAGTATATAACTGCTGGTGAGCCTGGGCTGAAGCAATTTGGACTGGCAATCATCTGGTTCGGCGGAGGTCCATTCGGTGGTGAGGTATGGTTTGGCTCGGTGGCGTTGGTTCGGTCGTGGAGTTGGTTCGGTGGTGAGCTTGAAGGTTGGTTCGGTCGTATGTGGTCCGGTCGTATGTGGTCCGGTCATGTGGGAAAGGGGTTGGACCGGTGGTATTGGAGAGGACGTTGATCCGGTATTGCTTGGTTGTGACTTTGAAGCTGGTTCGGCAGGAACTTGGTCCGGCATTGGGTAGGTGAGGCGTTGGTTCGGTGGAGCGGAGGGAAGGAGGCTGGCTATGCCGGATGGACTTGGGCTTGCACTGCCGAATGAAGCTTCATGTGTGAATGCCGAGCGTACCTTGCCGAATGAATTGGAGGTTGCGAACCCGGGTGAAACTGACGCTTCTTGGTCTCAAGATCCCCTGGGTGAGAATTCGCCCAACATTTGCCCCCCAAAGTGGGGCACGTGCTTGCATGTGTCGCGCTTTGTTTCTTTGTGGTAGGAAGTCTAGCTTTGTAACGCCATGGGTTGGATGTTCGTATTCTGTTGATGTCCTGCAAAGGAATTTACAGTTTTAGAGTGATTTCAAACGACAACCGTTCGTGGTCGAAATATTCGAGTTGAATTGAACTGTGCTGTTTGGGACGAGAGAGTAAGCCCCGAGGGGGCTTAGCATCATTGATGCCAGGTTCATGTCAGAGTGGATCCTTGGATCGTTTGTCAAGATGGTTTATCGCCAGCTCAGAGCATGCCTAGGGATCGTTCGCGACCCCGTACATGTGTAAGTAGCTTAGCCATTTCATAATTATCAGAGTCAAATATCCGTTTAACCTACGAGTTTAAAAAGGCGTGTCAAAGTGTAAATTCCCACGACAATAGGGTTAATAACCATTCAGAGCGTGCCTATGGACCGTTCGTGGTCGCGTACACGTGTAAACGATTAATCCATGTTAGTGAGAGATTTACAACTTATTCATCGTTGTCGTAATCCTCATTTTATTAGTTAGTTCTGGAGTTCGGTACTTATCTGCATGAGGCGCTCTGCATGCCCCTAGTTCCTGGTTGTCGTTGGTAGAGAGATAGTTCATTCGGTTTTTTGTTGGTCCGGTTATTCTCATCCGGCTGTGGTTTCATTCGGCATCTAGTTGGTTCGGTATATTTGTTATTGGTCCGGTGTTCCTATCCGGTGGGCCGAACCAGTTGGTTCGGCGGCCCTGAGCTCGCCTATATATAGAGGCCGTACCCCCCTTGGTTTTCCCTTACCGAACCAGAGAGCCGAATCAACTGACTTGCCGGACCAAATCGTCTGCCGAACCAAATCTCTACCGAATCAGGTATACACTCTATTGCCGAATGCCTTTATTACCGAATGTTTCTGTATGCCGAATGAGTTTAAGGCCTTAGTGCCGAATGAACTTCATGCCCCATTGCCGAATGAATTTGCTTGCACCGTATTACCGAACGAATTCGTATACCGGATGAACCTCTAATGCCGAATGGAACTACCGAATGAGGCATATATCGAATGAGACTCGGAATTTGAATCTTGAGCGAAATCTTAGGCTTTTATATGCTTGGTTTAGATACTTGCTTGTTTATTTTCCTATACTTCTTATTCTAACATCAAGTTTTTCTTGTGCTGCAGAAAATGTCTCGCAAAGAGGAAACACGATCGGACAGAAAGAAGTCTAGAGGCACAGGAGAGTCTTCTTCTTCCTTGCCCCCAGTCCAACCAGGATCCGGGCAACATCGACCTATTCCGAGGTCTCTAGTGGATGGATATGGTCCACAGGAACTTCTGATCTCCCCTCCTGATTGCTTTCCTAGCTCCCTAAAGGAGGAGCAACTTGACGTCATATCCCGTTCCTTCGGGATAGATAGGGCTCTTATGCTGCTGCCGGGAGATGGAGTGATGCCATATAATCCTCCCGAGGGCTACTTTTCTTATAGCAGATACCATTGCATGTGCGGTGCTATCCCTCCTATCAACGCTTGGATAGTAAGCTTCACCACATATTTGAAGGTGGCTCCCTTCCAGCTTCAGCCTAACTCTTATGCCATCCTGGTGAGCCTCTTTGTTATCTTCCAGAGGAGGTACGGGCGTCCTCCTTCTAACCGGGAAATTCGATATTTGTACAACCTGAGAGGCTATAAGAAGGGGTCTCCGTATATCAGTCTGGAAGCGGCCGTGCCCTTCAAACCGGTCCTGGACTTATATTCCAAGTTTACCATGTTCAAGAAAGAGTGGTTCTTCATCAAGGACGATGCTGTTTCTTTCCGCCTTTTCACTTCCGGCTGTAAGATGGATTTCATTTATATTTTCCATGTTTTGACTGTAGTGTTTTTTCTGACATGCTTCTATTTCTGGCTAGCGACAGGTGGTATTGCAGTCGTGGAGGATGATTCCTTGGTGCGAATGGCTGCTGAACTAAAGGCTATTCCGGCACGGGACCGGTCGGCCTCCTTCTTGATCAGGAACGCAACCCTCTTGGAGTATAATTTGATCTTACCGCACCAGTCCGTGGTTAAGCAAAGGGATACGGCTGAGGAGAAGGCTGCTAAAGCTAAGGAGGGGGCTACGGTGAAGAGCGGTAAGAGGGAGCCTTTTGCAGAGCGTCCCGCTGTCGGGGGGAAGAAGCTGAAGAAGTCTGATTGCCCTTCTCCAAGCACTTGTCCGACTGTCCCGGAGGGGGAAGGTGTAGATGAGGAGGAAGGAGGCGAGGTTGGAGAAGGGTCGGAGGTTGGAGGAGACGGCGACGGTCAAGGTGGTATTGGCGTCGGTGCCCTAACCTCTGAGCAAGACCTTGAACTGGATGAGGCTCTCCGTCGGGCCTTCGGGGAGTCGGAGGGAGAGTCGGAAACGGAGAAGGCAAAGGAAACCGGCAAAGCTGTGGCTGACACTGACCCATCCTCTAAGGGTTCCTCAGCTAGGGCGATTCTGGCGATGCAAGGTGAACTTTTGTCTTCTGCCGATTCCATTTTCGATAGGGACTTAGAAATTTTTTACGGTTCACTTCCGTCCTGGAATGAAATTTTTTATTTCTTTTTATCACTGTTTACGTTAGTCATTGACATGTAACTATAACAATATTATTTGCAAAGAATAACTTCGTGTGATTTTATAATATAAGCTGATGTTGTTATGTTTAAATGTTGTTGTCATCTTGATGTGCTGCGTGAGAAATATAACTATGTATATGCCTGTGATTCTAGTTGTGTTTGATGCTAAGTTTTTTGCTAGAAATATAATTTCATGTGTTGCAATGTTATTGTACGAACAAGCTATAGTTACATATTTATGTACAAGAAAAGAGAGTACCGCCCTTTATGTTCCATTCGCAGGCGGTAGCTTAGAGTATCTTATGTAACTGTTCACGGATATAGCTGAGTACCTTGCCACCCAGTACGCAGGCTTAGTTTCTCACGAGTGAACGCTTCCTATTTGGTTTCCTGTACTTTAGAGTTTGTTATACAGGATAGGAGAAAAGTATTTAAATGAAATGGAAATATAGTAAAAGTAAAACTTCCAGTCACGGAAGGCCGTCGATGTGCTTAAGTACGTGGAAAACGGGTTTTGTAGTCACTTTCCCTAGCTGTGGGTCTTGGAGACATTTGTCACCCATCTTACGCCTCCGCGGGGAGTTTTCTTTTTTACCACAGCCGCACTTAAGACACATCGGAGCCAAGATCGCGCACGGTAACTACCCGAACCATTATGGTCCGTAATCGTGGGTATTATTCGATTTACCGTGGCCGGCCAGCGTGGGTGCCGTTGGCCGTGAACTACCCCTGGCTGGCCACACCTTATGTTGGGGCTTAAAGTAGGTTCACAGTTGCCGGCGAGCCGAACGCCGTAATGAGCTGCCATCGGCTATAGTCGGCCTTTATGATGACTTATAATCGGCTCGTTACAGTTGGCTTTGAGGGCAGGCGCGCAATGAGTTAACCCGCAGCAGAGGGATGCTGGAGCAAAAGTGTCTCATTGGCGAGTGCATAGAATCGTAGCGTACCTGTTAGGCCTAGTCCAGATGAGGCCGCGGTGCGTCTTGAGTGGAGATGCCATAGGATTTTGTTCAACAGAAAGGGATAAAACTTAACAAGTAGCCAAGACATAAAGGAACAAGCTAAAAAGAGACAAGATTTTTTAAAGTGGTTCGGCACGAAAGTGCCTACGTCCACTGATTCTCTTTGTTAATTCACTTCATATGGGCAGTACAAGTTAAGAAAAGTATCGACGGAGGTGTCGGATGTTCCATGCCCTCTGGAACACCTCTCCGTCCACTGTTGACAAAATATAAGCTCCGTTGTGGAGATCTTTATGAATTACATACGGTCCGTCCCAGATGGGGTCTAGTGCCCCGGGGCGCGGAAAGATTCGCCTGAGGACAAGATCTCCTTCTTGTAAGCTGCGATGCTTGACTTTGGAATTGTATAGCGCTGCCACTTTTTGCTTGTGAGCTGCTGCTTTAAGTGCTGCATCGTTTCTCCTTTCCTCAACCAGATCCAAAGACATGAGGAGGAGTTCTTCGTTTTCTTCTGGGTTGTAGTGGATCCTACGGTGGGAAGGCATAATAGTCTCAACTGGGAGCATTGCCTCCGATCCATATGCCAAGGAGAAAGGAGTATGTCCCGTTGATGTTCTGAAAGACGTGCGGTATGCCCATAGTGCCGTAGGAAGTTCATCCACCCAGGCGCCTTTTGACTTTTCAAGTTTCTTCTTGATTAGGGTTTTGAGAATTTTGTTGACAGCTTCAACTTGTCCGTTTGCCTGAGGATAAGCTACTGATGAGAAGCTTTTATGAATTCCATGCTCCTGGCACCAGTCGGCAAATTCTTCGCTGTCAAATTGGAGTCCGTTGTCTGATATGATCTTGAGTGCGACTCCGTACCTGCACAGAATATTTTTGATCAAGAAGTTTATAACTTTTGTTGAAGATATTTTATTTAGAGGTTCTGCTTCCACCCATTTGGTGAAATAATCGACTGCCACTACAGCATATTTGGTTCCGCCCCGGCCCGTTGGCAGTTCGCCAATTAAGTCAATTCCCCATACAGCAAAGGGCCAAGGGCTGGTCATTTGAGTAATTTCATTTGTGGGCAGTCGAGGAATCTTGGCAAATTTCTGACATCTGTCGCATTTCTTGACGAAGTCTAGAGCGTCTTTGTTTAGTGTGGGCCAGTAATATCCATATCGGAGTATCTTCCTTGCCAAAGTCTGCCCCCCAGTGTGATCTCCGCATCCTCCCTGATGGATGTTTGATAAGATCTCCTTGGCTTCCCTTCCAGCGACGCATCTCAATAAGGGGCCAGAGAAGCCACGCCGATAGAGGATGCCTTCTTGTATCGTGTAGTGGGGAACTTTCCTCAAGATCCTCTTGGCTTCGTCACGCCTGTCGGGAAGTGTGCCATCTTGCAAATATTTCCGGATGGGAGTCATCCAGGTTCCTTCTTCGATTGCAGTTACCAGATTTACTGGTTTGAAACTTGGGGCTAGCTGCCTTGAGATGGCTAGTGTTCCGGAAATGGTGCTATTCTTCATACTAGCTTGCTTTGCAAGTTCATCTGCCTCTTGGTTCTCTTCTCGAGGAATATGTTTGATTAGATAGTGGTCCAATTGATCGAGCAGCAGTTTGGTTTTCTTTAGGTATGCTGTGAGTCGTTCTCCTCGAGTCTGGAATTCTCCTAGCACCTGGTTTACGATAAGTTGAGAATCACTATGAAGACATAAGGAATCGATTCCAATTTCCAGGGCAAGCTCCAATCCTGCTATTACTGCTTCATATTCAGCATCGTTGTTAGTGGCCGTGAACTCCAACCTTAATGCATAGTACAACTTTCTTCCCCTGGGGGTGATGATCACAATTCCTGCCCCCGAGCCTTGTTCGTTCGATGCTCCATCTACAAAGAGGTTCCACTTGATGTTTTTTGCTACTTCGGATTGTTCCTTGCCTTCGTTGGTAGTGAATTCGGCAATGAAATCGGCCATGGCTTGTCCTTTGATAGCGGTGCGAGGATGGTAGGTGATATCATACTGACTTAGTTCGATGCACCATTTGAGGAGTCGCCCAGAAGTGTCAGGACGATGGAGCACTTGTCTTAGCGGTTGATCGGTTAGAACCCTGATGGAGTGAGACTGGAAGTAGTGTCGCAGTTTTCGTGACGCAGTCAATAAACAATATGCTAATTTCTCTAGTTTAGGATATCTGGCCTTTGCCCCTGTAAATCTCTTACTTACAAAGTAAACCGGGCGTTGTGTGCGGTCTTCTTCTCTTACCAAGGCGGTGCTTAGAGCATGAGATGATACAGCGAGGTATAGGTATAACACTTCACCTTCATTTGGAGTTGAGAGTACTGGTGGTCTCTGAAGGTGTTCGATTAGGTTGAGGAAGGATTTTAAGCATTCATCGGTCCACTCGAATCTCCCTTTGTCTTTCTTGAGAGCTTCGAAGAAAGGGACACACTTGTCAGTTGCCTTGGAAATGAATCTGCTTAGGGCGGCCACCTTTCCGTTTAGGCTCTGCATTTCTTTTCGAGTGGAGGGTATCCTTATTTCTTTTAGAGCCCGGATTTGTTCAGGGTTTGCTTCGATTCCTCTGGCGTGGACGATAAATCCTAAGAATTTTCCCGAAGATACTCCGAAGGAGCACTTTAGAGGATTCAGCTTCATTCCATATCGGCGAAGTACTTGAAACATCTCGCCCAGGTGGCTTACATGGTCGTCGGCTTTCCTGGACTTTACCAACATGTCATCCACATACACTTCCATAGTTCGTCCTATTAGTTCCGCGAACATCTTGTTGACGAGGCGTTGATAGGTAGCTCCAGCATTTTTGAGTCCAAAAGGCATGACTTTGTAACAATATAGTCCGCGGTCGGTGATGAAGCTAGTGTGGTCTTGATCAGGAGCGTGCATGGGAATCTGGTTATATCCGGAGTATGCATCCATAAAAGATAGGAGTTCGTGTCCGGCTGTGCTGTCCACAAGTTGGTCAATTCGGGGAAGTGGGAAGCAATCTTTTGGGCAAGCGTCATTCAGATTGGAGAAGTCAATACATGTTCGCCACTTTCCATTGGCCTTTTTTACTAGCACTCGGTTAGCGATCCATTCTGGGTAGATGGCTTCCCGTATGAAGCCATTAGCAAGTAGATTCTTTACTTCCTCATCAAGGGCTGCCGATCGCTCTGCCCCCATGCTCCTCTTTTTCTGCTTTACTGGTACCTTGGTGGGATCGATGTTCAGCATGTGGCATGCTATGTCGGGGGAGATTCCTGTCATATCGGCATGGGTCCACGCAAATACATCTAAGTTGTGGCGGAGAAAGTCAATGAGTTGATCTTTCAACTCCGTTTTTAGCTGAGATCCGACTTTTAATAGTTTACTTGAATCGTGCTTGTCTACAGATACGAATTCCATAGCCTCTGCAGGCTCGGCGGTAGCCTCCTCCTCTTTATCCCTGGGGTCTAGTTCATTGAAGGGATCGCTTGTGTATCGAAGAGGAGGGGCTTTCTTTAGTTGATATGCCTCCAAGCTTTTCATGCAGAGAGTAGTCTCTGCACCTTTTCCTTTATTCTTTCTGCGGTTATCGCGAAGTTCAGTTACATAGCAGTCTCGGGCAGCATCTTGATCTCCTTCTACTTCTCCTACTCCGTTGTCTGTTGGAAATTTCATTTTCAGGCACCAGGGGGCTAATACAATCTGGAAGTCTGACAAGGCTGGTCTTCCCAAGAAGGCGTTGTAAGCCGAGTGGTTTTCTATTAGTACGAACGTTTGTTTTCGCACAACGGAGCGGGGATGACTTCCTATTTCGACGAAGAGGTCAAGTTGCCCGAGGGGCATTTTTGCATCTCCAGTGAAACCGTGCAGTGGTTTGTCACAGGGGGATACATCCTTCATTGATAACTTCATTTTGTCGAAAGCATGTTTGAATAGGATATTTACGGAGCTTCCTGTGTCTGTTAGAATCCGAAAAACTTTAGCTGGACCGAACCAGGCAGAGATGACCATAGGATCCATATGTGGGTACTGTCTTCCTTCCAAATCACGCCTACTGAATATGATGTCGTCGTTCTCTTTTCGTTTCGGGTGGCGTTCTTTCGTGATGGAGTTAACATAGCCTTCTGCATTTCTAAGTGACTTGCCGTACCTTTCCATCTCTGCCCAACTTCTGTCGGCGATGTGTGGTCCTCCTGAGATGGTAATGACCACTATCTTCTCTTGACTAGAGCCACTGGTGTTGTGATTGTTGCGATTCCCTCCGCCTACCTCTGGGAGGGGTTGCTTTGAGTTCTCATTGGCTGGAGTTGGAGTCCTGTTCTGACCCTTCACATAGCGTTCCAGTCTTCTTCTTCTAATGTGTTCTTCGATCAAGTCCCGAAGATGGTGGCATTCATTGGTGTCATGTCCGTGGGATTCGTGGAAGCGACAGAACTTTCCGGACTTGAGTGCGTTATCTGATTCTTTCTTGTGCGGGGGGCGCTTGTATCCTAGTTCGCCCTGAGTGGCTAGGAAGATATTTTCGATTGTGTCGTTCAAAGGAGTGTAGGAGTCAAATCTCGGTCCTGGTCGATATTGGCGCTTTTCGACCTTTCTGCCCCCAGCATTGTCTCTAGATTCATTTCTTCGAGCGTCCTTAGCTGCAGTGGGAACCTTGTCCTGAACTGTCTTACCTTGTTGTCCTGATTGCCTCTCTGTAGCAGCGTCTTCAAGTCTCATATACTTTCCAGCTTCATGAAAGAAATCAGGCAAGGTAGCTAGTTGTTGGGCGAATTTTCACCCAGAAGATCTCGAGACCGGGAAGCCACAGTTTCACTCGGGTTCGCAATCTCCACTTCATTCAGCACGACCAATCACCTCCTCATTCGGCCTTCACCTCATTCGGGCTCCCTCCATTCGGCTACTCCACTACCGGATCTACCCCCTACCGAGCCAACCTCATTCGGTCCACCACTCCATTCGGCATAAGCTCCTGCCGAACCAACCAAACCGGACCAATCTCCACATCAATGCCGAACCAACCTCTTCATCACCGGACCACCATGACCGGACCACGTACAACCGAACCAACCTCCAAGCTCACTACCGAATCAACCATCTCAGAGACCTCAACACGGCCGAACCAAGGCTTCGCCGAACCAGAACGCTACCAGGCCAGATTGCTTCAGCCCGGGCCCACCAGCAGCTATATACATCCAAGACCCCTGCCCTCTACCTCACTCTATAAATAGAGGGGCAGGGGTACAACAATGGCAGACAAGTTTGAGAGCTCAAGCAAGGAAGGAACTTTCAAACTACTTTCATACACTCGTATACAACGCATTGTACTTGTAATCTGGAAGAAGAAAGATAATAACATATAAAGTGGACGTAGGCACATTCTGGCCGAACCACTATAAATCTGCGTGTCTTTTACATTTCAGCCCTTACTTTTCTCATATTTACATACTCATCTAAAATCATTGAAAATCACACATACTCAACTAAAATAATACGACTTGGAGGTGTTTGTCCATTTTTTGTGCAAACATCTTTGGTGCTTTCACTGAGAGCTGAACTCAAACTTCATCTTCTCCCACTCAACCTTTTTCCTAACGACATCACTCGTTGCTTAGAAATCATGCCTTCCAAACAGAGAAGGGATGTTAACAAAGGAAAGAACATCGCAACTAGCAGCCTTCCAGATCCAGCAATCACAGGTCAGCCCACTTCAACAGCAGTACCAGATGAAAATCAGGAAAATCCAACTGGTCCCGCAACGGAACAACCAATCACTAGGGCAGATCTGGACAGGGTTGTGGCTGAAGTAACTAACCGCTTCACATCCCAACAAGAAACTTTGGTGGACCAACTCATGACACGCTTAAGGGACGCTGAAGAGTCCAACCGCAACACTGAGTCATGGGGTGAATCCCAATCCGGAGGATCCCGGAGGCAACAAAGGTCTTCACTCTTCGAACAAGCTATCAACAGGAAAAACGATGATAGGGGCCGCGCCCGGACTCAGCCCGAATTCCGACTCGAGGAAGCCCTTGGAACCGAACCTAGCGGGGGAGGCACCAGGCGAGGGTCGGATGTAGCTGAGCCAGTCATGCCACCTAATCATAGAAACCCCGCTGAACGGAGCCGAGCTAGAACCCAGCCCGAAGTTGACCCCATGGATGTGCTCGAAACAGAACCCCACAGGGGAAGATCAAGGCAGGGGGCAACTGTAGCTGGTCCTAGCGTGCATCCAAACAGCCAAAGACAACCACTGGATAATGCTAGAGGTGATAGACTGTACCATCCCTACAGGTCATCTGGGCGAGATAGATCCCGCAGGGAAGAACCGAGCTCATTTTTGTCCGCTCCAAGTTCTGACGAGCGGATGGCACGATTATTCAGAGAATGTGTCCAACGGGAGCAAAGGGACCGAGGAATAGGCGCTAGGGTCACCAGTCCCTTTACCCGAAATATCGAAACTGCCATCACTCCCCGGGAATGGAAAATGCCAACCATGGAACCTTACAAAGGAACTTCCGACCCCATCGTACACCTGCAGAGATACACCCAGCATATGCTCATGAGTGGAGCAACAGAAGGAGTATTATGTAAATGCTTTCCGCTATTCCTATCAGATCTAGCTACCTCCTGGTTCTGCCATCTACCCCAAGGATCCATCAACTCATGGGAGATGTTAAAAGAAAGGTTTATTAGCCAGTTCCGCATCCATGTGGAACAACCCAGGGATGCTTATTCTCTATCCAATGTCAAACAGAAAACCGGAGAGACGCTACAACAATATCTAACACGGTTCAACGCCGCAGCGGCAGCAGTTCAAGATGCCGATGAAAAACTCACTCTAATGGCCCTCTGTAGTGGCGTGCATCCAGACACCAAGTTTGCCAGAAGATTAACTAAGGAAAAACCAGTTACCTTGCCTGATTTCTTCCATGAAGCTGGAAAGTATATGAGACTTGAAGACGCTGCTACGGAGAGGCAGCCAGGGCAACAAGGCAAGATAATTCAGGACAAGGTTCCCACTGCAGCTAAGGACGCTCGAAGAAATGAATCTAGAGACAATGCTGGGGGCAGAAAGGGTGAGAAGCGCCAATATCGACCAGGGCCAAGATTTGACTCCTACACTCCTTTGAATGAAACAATCGAAAACATCTACCTAGCCACTCAGGGCGAACTCGGATACAAGCGCCCCCCGCACAAGAAAGAATCAGATAACGCACTCAAGTCCGGAAAGTTCTGTCGCTTCCACGAATCCCACGGACATGACACCAATGAATGCCACCATCTTCGGGACTTGATCGAAGAACACATTAGAAGAAGAAGACTGGAACGTTATGTGAAAAGTCAGAACAGGACTCCAACTCCTGCCAATGAGAACTCAAAGCAACCCCTCCCAGAAGTAGGCGGAGGGAGTCGCAACAATCACAACACCAGTGGCTCTAGTCAAGAGAAGATAGTAGTCCTTACCATCTCAGGAGGACCACACATTGCCGACAGAAGTTGGGCAGAGATGGAAAGGTACGGCAAGTCGCTTAGAAATACCGAAGGATACGTTAACTCCGTCACAGAAGAACGCCAACCAAAACGAAAAGAGAGCGACGACATCATATTCAGTAGACGCGATTTGGAAGGAAGACAGTACCCACATATGGATCCTATGGTCATCTCTGCCTGGTTCGGCCCTGCTAAAGTTTTTCGGATTCTAATAGACACGGGAAGCTCCGTAAACATCTTGTTCAAACATGCTTTCGACAAAATGAAGTTATCAATGAAGGATGTGTCTCCCTGCGACAAACCACTGCACGGTTTCACTGGAGATGCAAAAATGCCCCTCGGGCAACTTGACCTCTTCGTCGAAATAGGAAGTCATCCCCGCTCCGTGGTGCGAAAACAAACGTTCGTGCTAATAGAGAACCACTCGGCTTACAACGCCTTCTTGGGGAGACCAGCCTTGTCTGACTTCCAAATTGTCCTAGCCCCCTGGTGCCTGAAGATGAAATTCCCGACAGACAACGGAATAGGAGAAGTAGAGGGAGATCAAGACGCTGCCCGAGACTGCTATGTAACTGAGCTTCGCAACAACCGCAGAAAGAATAAAGGAAAAGATGCAGAGACTACTCTCTGCATGAAAAGCTTGGAGGCATAGCAACTAAAGAAAGCCCCTCCTCTTCGATACACAAGCGATCCCTTCAATGAACTAGACCCCCGGGATAAAGAGGAGGAGGCTACCGCCGAGCCTGCAGAGGCTATGGAATTCGTATCTGTAGATAAGCATGATTCAAGTAGACTATTAAAAATCGGATCTCAGCTGAAAACGGAATTGAAGGATCGACTCATTGACTTTCTCCGCCACAACTTAGATGTATTTGCGTGGACCCATGCCGATATGACAGGAATCTCCCCAGACGTAGCATGCCACATGTTGAACATCGATCCCACCAAGGTACCAGTAAAGCAGAAAAAGAGGAGCATGGGGGCAGAGCGATCAGCAGCCCTTGATGAGGAAGTAAAAAATCTACTTGCTAATGACTTCATACGGGAAGTCATCTACCCAGAATGGATCGCTAACCCAGTGCTAGTAAAAAAGGCCAATGGAAAGTGGCGAACATGTATTGACTTCTCCAATCTGAATGACGCTTGCCCGAAAGACTGCTTCCCACTTCCCCGAATTGACCAACTCGTGGACAGCACAGCTGGGCACGAACTCCTATCTTTTATGGATGCATACTCCGGATATAACCAGATCCCCATGCACGCTCCCGATCAGGACCACACTAGCTTCATCACCGACCGCGGATTATATTGTTACAAAGTCATGCCTTTTGGACTCAAAAATGCTGGAGCTACCTATCAACGCCTCGTCAACAAAATGTTCGCAGAACTGATAGGACGTACTATGGAAGTATATGTGGATGACATGTTGGTGAAGTCCAGGAAAGCCAACGACCATGTAAGCCATCTGGACGATATGTTTCGGGTACTTCGCCGATATGGAATGAAGCTGAATCCTCTAAAGTGCTCCTTCGGAGTATCATCGGGAAAATTCTTAGGATTCATCGTCCACGCCAGAGGAATCGAAGCAAACCCTGAACAAATCCGAGCTTTAAAAGAAATAAGGATACCTTCCACTCGAAAAGAAATGCAGAGCCTAAACGGAAAGGTGGCCGCCCTAAGCAGATTCATTTCCAAGGCAACTGACAAGTGTGTCCCTTTCTTCGAAGCACTCAAGAAAGACAAAGGGAGGTTCGAGTGGACCGACGAATGCTTAAAAGCCTTCCTCAACCTAATCGAACACCTTCAGAGACCACCAGTACTCTCAACTCCAAATGAAGGTGAAGTGTTATACCTATACCTCGCTGTATCATCTCATGCTCTAAGCGCCGCCTTGGTAAGAGAAGAAGGCCGCACACAACGTCCGGTTTACTTTGTAAGCAAGAGATTTACGGGGGCAGAAGCCAGATATCCTAAACTTGAGAAGTTAGCATATTGTTTATTGATCGCGTCACGGAAACTGCGACACTACTTCCAGTCTCACTCCATCAGGGTTCTAACCGATCAACCACTAAGACAAGTGCTCCATCGTCCTGACACTTCTGGGCGACTCCTCAAATGGTGCATCGAACTAAGTCAGTATGATATCACCTACCATCCCCGCACCGCTATCAAAGGACAAGCCATGGCTGATTTCATTGCCGAATTCACTACCAACGAAGGCAAGGAACAATCCGAAGTAGCAAAAAACATCAAGTGGAACCTCTTTGCAGACGGAGCATCGAACGAACAAGGCTCGGGGGCAGGTATTGTGATCGTCACCCCCAGGGGAAGAAAGTTGTACTATGCATTAAGATTGGAGTTCACGGCCACTAACAACGATGCTGAATATGAAGCAGTAATAGCGGGATTGGAACTGGCCCTAGAAATTGGGATCAATTCCTTATGTATTCATAGTGATTCTCAGCTTATCGTAAACCAGGTACTAGGAGAATTCCAGACTCGAGGAGAACGGCTCGCAGCATACCTAAAGAAAACCAGACTGCTGCTCGATCGATTGGACCATTATCTAATCAAACACATTCCTCGAGAAGAAAACCAAGAGGCAGATGAACTTGCAAAGCAAGCTAGTATGAAGGACGGCACCATTCCCGGAGCACTAGTAATCTCAAGGCAGCTAGCCCCGAGTTTCGAACAAGCGAATCTGATAACTGCAATCGAAGAAGGAACCTGGATGACTCCTATCCGGAAATATTTGCAAGATGGCATACTACCCGACAGGCGTGACGAAGCCAAGAAGATCTTGAGAAAAGTTCCCCACTACACGATACAAGAAGGCATCCTCTACCGGCGTGGCTTCTCTAGCCCCTTATTAAGATGCGTCGCCGGAAGGGAAGCCAAGGAGATATTAACAAACATCCATCAGGGAGGATGCGGAGATCACACTGGAGGACAGACTTTGGCAAGAAAGATACTCCGATATGGATATTACTGGCCCACACTAAACAAAGATACCCTAGACTTCGTTAAGAAATGCGACAGATGTCAGAAGTTCGCCAAGATCCCTCGACTGCCCACAAACGAAATTACTCAAATGACCAGCCCTTGGCCCTTTGCTGTATGGGGAATTGACTTAATTGGCGAACTGCCAACGGGCCGAGGCGGAGCCAAATATGCTATAGTGGCAGTCGATTATTTCACCAAATGGGTGGAAGCGGAACCTTTAAATAAAATATCTTCAGCAAAAATTATTAACTTCTTGATCAAAAACATTCTGTGCAGGTATGGAGTCCCCCTCAAGATCGTATCAGACAACGGACTCCAATTTGACAGCGAAGAATTTGCCGACTGGTGCCAAGAGCATGGAATTCATAAAAGCTTCTCATCAGTAGCTTACCCTCAGGCAAACGGACAAGTTGAAGCTGTCAACAAAATTCTCAAAACCCTAATCAAGAAGAAACTTGAAAAGTCAAAAGGCGCTTGGGTGGACGAACTTCCTACGGCACTATGGGCATACCGCACATCTTTCAGAACATCAACGGGACATACTCCTTTCTCTTTGGCATATGGATCGGAGGCAATGCTCCCAGTTGAGACTATTGTGCCTTCCCACCGTAGGATCCACTACAACCCAGAAGAAAACGAAGAACTCCTCCTCATGTCTTTGGAACTGATTGAGGAAAGGAGAAACGATGCAGCACTCAAAGCAGCAACTCACAAACAAAAAGTGGCAGCACTATACAATTCCAAAGTCAAGCATCGCAGCTTACAAGAAGGAGATCTTGTCCTCAGGCGAATCTTTCCGCGCCCCGGGGCACTGGACCCCATCTGGGACGGACCATATGTAATTCACAAAGATCTCCACAACGGAGCTTACATTTTGTCAACAGTGGACGGAGAGGTGTTCCAGAGGGCATGGAACATCCGACACCTCCGTCGATACTTTTCTTAACTTGTACTGCCCATATGAAGTGAATTAACAAAGAGAACCAGTGGACGTAGGCATTTTCGTGCCGAACCACTTTAAAAAAATCTTGTCTCTTTTTAACTTGTTCCTTTATGTCTTGGCTACTTGTTAAGTTTTATCCCTTTCTGTTGAACAAAATCCTATGGCATCTCCACTCAAGACGCACCGCGGCCTCATCTAGACTAGGCCTAACAGGTACGCCACGATTCTATGCACTCGCCAATGAGACTCTTTTGCTCCAGCATCCCTCTGCTGCGGGTTAACTCATTGCGCGCCTGCCCTCAAAGCCAACTGTAATGAGCCGATTATAAGTCATCATAAAGGCCGACTATAGCCGATGGCAGCTCACTACGGCGTTCGGCTCGTCGGTAACCGTGAACCTACTTTAAGCCCCAACATAAGGTGTGGCCAGCCAGGGGTAGTTCACGGCCAACGGCACCCACGCTAGCCGGCCACGGTAAATCGAATAATACCCACGATTACGGACCATAACGGTTCGGGTAGTTACCGTGCGCGATCTCGGCTCCGATGTGTCTTAAGTGCGGCTGTGGTAAAAAAGAAAACTCCCCGCGGAGGCGTAAGATGGGTGACAAATGTCTCCAAGACCCACAGCTAGGGAAAGTGACTACAAAACCCGTTTGCCACGAACTTAAGCACATCGACGGCCTTCCGTGACTGGAAGTTTTACTTTTACTATATTTCCATTTCATTTAAATATTTTTCTCCTATCCTGTATAACAAACTCTAAAGTACAGGAAACCAAATAGGAAGCATTCACTCATGAGGCTCTAAGCCTGCGTGCTGGGTAGCAGGGCGCTCTGCTATACCCGTGAACAGTTACACAAGACACTCAAAGCTACCGCCTGCGAATAAAACATAAAGGGCGGTACTCTCTTCTCTTGTACATAAATGTGTAACTATAACTTATTCATACACTGACATTGCAAAATGTGAAATTATATTTCAAGCAAAAACTTAACATCAAACACAAGTGGAATCACAGGCATATACATAATTATACTTCTCACACAGCACATAAAGATAGCAACAACATTTAAACATGACAAAATCAGCTTATATTATAAGATCACACGAAGTTATTCTTTGCAAATAATTCTCACCCAGAAGACCTCGAGACTAAGAAGCATTGGTTTCACCCGGAGTCGCGACCCACTCTTCATCCAGCAAGGACAAGGGTCCATTCGGCATGATCATCCGGTAGCCGGACCAACCATATTCGGGCAAATCTCAAGTGCCATTCGGCATGCCCATCCGGTAGCCGAACCAACTCCCCTGCTACAGCCGGACCACCACCACCGAACCACCTACATAACCGGACCAAACGACTACCGGTCCACATTCTCACACTCCTACCACCGGACCAGGCAAGCACCGAACCAACCCTCTCCTTTCCCCTGCCGGTCCACATGCACACCTACCACCGGTCCAAGCTCATAGCCGAATGAAGCCTTGCCGAACCAGAAGATTGCCAGTCCAGATTGCTTCAGCCCGGGCCCACCAGCAGCTATATGCTTCCAAGGCCCCTGCCCTCAACCTCACTCTATAAATAGAGGGGCAGGGGTACAACAATGGCAGACAAGTTTGAGAGCTCAAGCAAGGAAGGAACTTTCAAACTACTTTCATACACTTGTATACAACGCATTGTACTTGTAACCTGAAAGAAAGAGGATAATAACATATAAAGTGGACGTAGGCACATTCTGGCCGAACCACTATAAATCTGTGTGTCTTTTACATTTCAGCCCCTACTTTTCTCATATTTACATACTCATCTAAAATCATTGAAAATTACATATAATCGACTAAATAATACGACTTGGAGGTGTTTGTCCATTTTTTGTGCAAACATTTTTGGTGCTTTCATTGAGAGCTGAACTCAAACTTCATCTTCTCCCACTCAACCTTTTTCCTAACGACATCACTCGTTGCTTAGAAATCATGCCTTCCAAACAGAGAAGGGATGTTAACAAAGGAAAGAACATCGCAACTAGCAGCCTTCCAGATCCAGCAATCACAGGTCAGCCCACTCCAACAGCAGTACCAGATGAAAATCAGGAAAATCCAACTGGTCCCGCAACGGAACAACCAATCACTAGGGCAGATCTGGACAGGGTTGTGGCTGAAGTAACTAACCGCTTCACATCCCAACAAGAAACTTTGGTGGACCAACTCATGACACGCTTAAGGGACGCTGAAGAGTCCAACCGCAACACTGAGTCATGGGGTGAATCCCAATCCGGAGGATCCCGGAGGCAACAAAGGTCTTCACTCTTCGAACAAGCTATCAACAGGAAAAACGATGATAGGGGCCGCGCCCGGACTCAGCCCGAATTCCGACTCGAGGAAGCCCTTGGAACCGAACCTAGCGGGGGAGGCACCAGGCGAGGGTCGGATGTAGCTGAGCCAGTCATGCCACCTAATCATAGAAACCCCGCTGAACGGAGCCGAGCTAGAACCCAGCCCGAAGTTGACCCCATGGATGTGCTCGAAACAGAACCCCACAGGGGAAGATCAAGGCAGGGGGCAACTGTAGCTGGTCCTAGCGTGCATCCAAACAGCCAAAGACAACCACTGGATAATGCTAGAGGTGATAGACTGTACCATCCCTACAGGTCATCTGGGCGAGATAGATCCCGCAGGGAAGAACCGAGCTCATTTTTGTCCGCTCCAAGTTCTGACGAGCGGATGGCACGATTATTCAGAGAATGTGTCCAACGGGAGCAAAGGGACCGAGGAATAGGCGCTAGGGTCACCAGTCCCTTTACCCGAAATATCGAAACTGCCATCACTCCCCGGGAATGGAAAATGCCAACCATGGAACCTTACAAAGGAACTTCCGACCCCATCGTACACCTGCAGAGATACACCCAGCATATGCTCATGAGTGGAGCAACAGAAGGAGTATTATGTAAATGCTTTCCGCTATTCCTATCAGATCTAGCTACCTCCTGGTTCTGCCATCTACCCCAAGGATCCATCAACTCATGGGAGATGTTAAAAGAAAGGTTTATTAGCCAGTTCCGCATCCATGTGGAACAACCCAGGGATGCTTATTCTCTATCCAATGTCAAACAGAAAACCGGAGAGACGCTACAACAATATCTAACACGGTTCAACGCCGCAGCGGCAGCAGTTCAAGATGCCGATGAAAAACTCACTCTAATGGCCCTCTGTAGTGGCGTGCATCCAGACACCAAGTTTGCCAGAAGATTAACTAAGGAAAAACCAGTTACCTTGCCTGATTTCTTCCATGAAGCTGGAAAGTATATGAGACTTGAAGACGCTGCTACGGAGAGGCAGCCAGGGCAACAAGGCAAGATAATTCAGGACAAGGTTCCCACTGCAGCTAAGGACGCTCGAAGAAATGAATCTAGAGACAATGCTGGGGGCAGAAAGGGTGAGAAGCGCCAATATCGACCAGGGCCAAGATTTGACTCCTACACTCCTTTGAATGAAACAATCGAAAACATCTACCTAGCCACTCAGGGCGAACTCGGATACAAGCGCCCCCCGCACAAGAAAGAATCAGATAACGCACTCAAGTCCGGAAAGTTCTGTCGCTTCCACGAATCCCACGGACATGACACCAATGAATGCCACCATCTTCGGGACTTGATCGAAGAACACATTAGAAGAAGAAGACTGGAACGTTATGTGAAAAGTCAGAACAGGACTCCAACTCCTGCCAATGAGAACTCAAAGCAACCCCTCCCAGAAGTAGGCGGAGGGAGTCGCAACAATCACAACACCAGTGGCTCTAGTCAAGAGAAGATAGTAGTCCTTACCATCTCAGGAGGACCACACATTGCCGACAGAAGTTGGGCAGAGATGGAAAGGTACGGCAAGTCGCTTAGAAATACCGAAGGATACGTTAACTCCGTCACAGAAGAACGCCAACCGAAACGAAAAGAGAGCGACGACATCATATTCAGTAGACGCGACTTGGAAGGAAGACAGTACCCACATATGGATCCTATGGTCATCTCTGCCTGGTTCGGCCCTGCTAAAGTTTTTCGGATTCTAATAGACACGGGAAGCTCCGTAAACATCTTGTTCAAACATGCTTTCGACAAAATGAAGTTATCAATGAAGGATGTGTCTCCCTGCGACAAACCACTGCACGGTTTCACTGGAGATGCAAAAATGCCCCTCGGGCAACTTGACCTCTTCGTCGAAATAGGAAGTCATCCCCGCTCCGTGGTGCGAAAACAAACGTTCGTGCTAATAGAGAACCACTCGGCTTACAACGCCTTCTTGGGGAGACCAGCCTTGTCTGACTTCCAAATTGTCCTAGCCCCCTGGTGCCTGAAGATGAAATTCCCGACAGACAACGGAATAGGAGAAGTAGAAGGAGATCAAGACGCTGCCCGAGACTGCTATGTAACTGAGCTTCGCAACAACCGCAGAAAGAATAAAGGAAAAGATGCAGAGACTACTCTCTGCATGAAAAGCTTGGAGGCATAGCAACTAAAGAAAGCCCCTCCTCTTCGATACACAAGCGATCCCTTCAATGAACTAGACCCCCGGGATAAAGAGGAGGAGGCTACCGCCGAGCCTGCAGAGGCTATGGAATTCGTATCTGTAGATAAGCATGATTCAAGTAGACTATTAAAAATCGGATCTCAGCTGAAAACGGAATTGAAGGATCGACTCATTGACTTTCTCCGCCACAACTTAGATGTATTTGCGTGGACCCATGCCGATATGACAGGAATCTCCCCAGACGTAGCATGCCACATGTTGAACATCGATCCCACCAAGGTACCAGTAAAGCAGAAAAAGAGGAGCATGGGGGCAGAGCGATCAGCAGCCCTTGATGAGGAAGTAAAAAATCTACTTGCTAATGACTTCATACGGGAAGCCATCTACCCAGAATGGATCGCTAACCCAGTGCTAGTAAAAAAGGCCAATGGAAAGTGGCGAACATGTATTGACTTCTCCAATCTGAATGACGCTTGCCCGAAAGACTGCTTCCCACTTCCCCGAATTGACCAACTCGTGGACAGCACAGCTGGGCACGAACTCCTATCTTTTATGGATGCATACTCCGGATATAACCAGATCCCCATGCACGCTCCCGATCAGGACCACACTAGCTTCATCACCGACCGCGGATTATATTGTTACAAAGTCATGCCTTTTGGACTCAAAAATGCTGGAGCTACCTATCAACGCCTCGTCAACAAAATGTTCGCAGAACTGATAGGACGTACTATGGAAGTATATGTGGATGACATGTTGGTGAAGTCCAGGAAAGCCAACGACCATGTAAGCCATCTGGACGATATGTTTCGGGTACTTCGCCGATATGGAATGAAGCTGAATCCTCTAAAGTGCTCCTTCGGAGTATCATCGGGAAAATTCTTAGGATTCATCGTCCACGCCAGAGGAATCGAAGCAAACCCTGAACAAATCCGAGCTTTAAAAGAAATAAGGATACCTTCCACTCGAAAAGAAATGCAGAGCCTAAACGGAAAGGTGGCCGCCCTAAGCAGATTCATTTCCAAGGCAACTGACAAGTGTGTCCCTTTCTTCGAAGCACTCAAGAAAGACAAAGGAAGGTTCGAGTGGACCGACGAATGCTTAAAAGCCTTCCTCAACCTAATCGAACACCTTCAGAGACCACCAGTACTCTCAACTCCAAATGAAGGTGAAGTGTTATACCTATACCTCGCTGTATCATCTCATGCTCTAAGCGCCGCCTTGGTAAGAGAAGAAGACCGCACACAACGTCCGGTTTACTTTGTAAGCAAGAGATTTACGGGGGCAGAAGCCAGATATCCTAAACTTGAGAAGTTAGCATATTGTTTATTGATCGCGTCACGGAAACTGCGACACTACTTCCAGTCTCACTCCATCAGGGTTCTAACCGATCAACCACTAAGACAAGTGCTCCATCGTCCTGACACTTCTGGGCGACTCCTCAAATGGTGCATCGAACTAAGTCAGTATGATATCACCTACCATCCCCGCACCGCTATCAAAGGACAAGCCATGGCTGATTTCATTGCCGAATTCACTACCAACGAAGGCAAGGAACAATCCGAAGTAGCAAAAAACATCAAGTGGAACCTCTTTGTAGACGGAGCATCGAACGAACAAGGCTCGGGGGCAGGTATTGTGATCGTCACCCCCAGGGGAAGAAAGTTGTACTATGCATTAAGATTGGAGTTCACGGCCACTAACAACGATGCTGAATATGAAGCAGTAATAGCGGGATTGGAACTGGCCCTAGAAATTGGGATCAATTCCTTATGTATTCATAGTGATTCTCAGCTTATCGTAAACCAGGTACTAGGAGAATTCCAGACTCGAGGAGAACGGCTCACAGCATACCTAAAGAAAACCAGACTGCTGCTCGATCGATTGGACCATTATCTAATCAAACACATTCCTCGAGAAGAAAACCAAGAGGCAGATGAACTTGCAAAGCAAGCTAGTATGAAGGACAGCACCATTCCCGGAGCACTAGTAATCTCAAGGCAGCTAGCCCCAAGTTTCGAACAAGTAAATCTGATAACTGCAATCGAAGAAGGAACCTGGATGACTCCTATCCGGAAATATTTGCAAGATGGCATACTACCCGACAGGCGTGACGAAGCCAAGAAGATCTTGAGAAAAGTTCCCCACTACACAATACAAGAAGGCATCCTCTACCGGCGTGGCTTCTCTAGCCCCTTATTAAGATGCGTCGCCGGAAGGGAAGCCAAGGAGATATTAACAAACATCCATCAGGGAGGATGCGGAGATCACACTGGAGGACAGACTTTGGCAAGAAAGATACTCCGATATGGATATTACTGGCCCACACTAAACAAAGATACCCTAGACTTCGTTAAGAAATGCGACAGATGTCAGAAGTTCGCCAAGATCCCTCGACTGCCCACAAACGAAATTACTCAAATGACCAGCCCTTGGCCCTTTGCTGTATGGGGAATTGACTTAATTGGCGAACTGCCAACGGGCCGAGGCGGAGCCAAATATGCTATAGTGGCAGTCGATTATTTCACCAAATGGGTGGAAGCGGAACCTTTAAATAAAATATCTTCAGCAAAAATTATTAACTTCTTGATCAAAAACATTCTGTGCAGGTATGGAGTCCCCCTCAAGATCGTATCAGACAACGGACTCCAATTTGACAGCGAAGAATTTGCCGACTGGTGCCAAGAGCATGGAATTCATAAAAGCTTCTCATCAGTAGCTTACCCTCAGGCAAACGGACAAGTTGAAGCTGTCAACAAAATTCTCAAAACCCTAATCAAGAAGAAACTTGAAAAGTCAAAAGGCGCTTGGGTGGACGAACTTCCTACGGCACTATGGGCATACCGCACATCTTTCAGAACATCAACGGGACATACTCCTTTCTCTTTGGCATATGGATCGGAGGCAATGCTCCCAGTTGAGACTATTGTGCCTTCCCACCGTAGGATCCACTACAACCCAGAAGAAAACGAAGAACTCCTCCTCATGTCTTTGGAACTGATTGAGGAAAGGAGAAACGATGCAGCACTCAAAGCAGCAGCTCACAAACAAAAAGTGGCAGCACTATACAATTCCAAAGTCAAGCATCGCAGCTTACAAGAAGGAGATCTTGTCCTCAGGCGAATCTTTCCGCGCCCCGGGGCACTGGACCCCATCTGGGACGGACCATATGTAATTCACAAAGATCTCCACAACGGAGCTTACATTTTGTCAACAGTGGACGGAGAGGTGTTCCAGAGGGCATGGAACATCCGACACCTCCGTCGATACTTTTCTTAACTTGTACTGCCCATATGAAGTGAATTAACAAAGAGAACCAGTGGACGTAGGCATTTTCGTGCCGAACCACTTTAAAAAAATCTTGTCTCTTTTTAACTTGTTCCTTTATGTCTTGGCTACTTGTTAAGTTTTATCCCTTTCTGTTGAACAAAATCCTATGGCATCTCCACTCAAGACGCACCGCGGCCTCATCTAGACTAGGCCTAACAGGTACGCCACGATTCTATGCACTCGCCAATGAGACTCTTTTGCTCCAGCATCCCTCTGCTGCGGGTTAACTCATTGCGCGCCTGCCCTCAAAGCCAACTGTAATGAGCCGATTATAAGTCATCATAAAGGCCGACTATAGCCGATGGCAGCTCATTACGGCGTTCGGCTCGTCGGTAACCGTGAACCTACTTTAAGCCCCAACATAAGGTGTGGCCAGCCAGGGGTAGTTCACGGCCAACGGCACCCACGCTAGCCGGCCACGGTAAATCGAATAATACCCACGATTACGGACCATAACGGTTCGGGTAGTTACCGTGCGCGATCTCGGCTCCGATGTGTCTTAAGTGCGGCTGTGGTAAAAAAGAAAACTCCCCGCGGAGGCGTAAGATGGGTGACAAATGTCTCCAAGACCCACAGCTAGGGAAAGTGACTACAAAACCCGTTTGCCACGAACTTAAGCACATCGACGGCCTTCCGTGACTGGAAGTTTTACTTTTACTATATTTCCATTTCATTTAAATATTTTTCTCCTATCCTGTATAACAAACTCTAAAGTACAGGAAACCAAATAGGAAGCATTCACTCATGAGGCTCTAAGCCTGCGTGCTGGGTAGCAGGGCGCTCTGCTATACCCGTGAACAGTTACACAAGACACTCAAAGCTACCGCCTGCGAATAAAACATAAAGGGCGGTACTCTCTTCTCTTGTACATAAATGTGTAACTATAACTTATTCATACACTGACATTGCAAAACGTGAAATTATATTTCAAGCAAAAACTTAACATCAAACACAAGTGGAATCATAGGCATATACATAATTATACTTCTCACACAGCACATAAAGATAGCAACAACATTTAAACATGACAAAATCAGCTTATATTATAAGATCACACGAAGTTATTCTTTGCAAATAATTTTATTACAGTTGCATATCAAAGACTAACATGAACAGTGATAAAAAAGAAACAAAAAGATGGCAGATGCATCCACACTCCATCACCAACTCCCCCAGCCTACTTAGCCGCAGGATCGGAGCCCCCAGCATGTGGATCTGAAGTCCCACCTGTCCAGATCAGAAGAGGAATTCATTAAACGAACGATCAAGTTATGAAAACACGAAAAGAAAAGAAAGGGAAAAGAATAACTCACCAGCATCCGCCGCTTGATCCTCATCATCCAACTGCACGCCCGCTTCCTCCGCAGCGAGTAGCCGCATCCCCTCCTTCACCGCCGCTTGCTCCTCCTTTGAGAACTGAGCAGTAACCGCGCTCAAGTTGAAAGCCTCTCCGCCTTCCTTACCCGCATTCACCCTGGCCTCCTCTAAAGCCTGGAGATACACCTTGGCCATGACCCGAGGGTAATCGTCCATCCAAGACAAGCCGCCCTCTTTCCAAGTATGGAAGTACATATCCTGAAGCATCTCATCCATCATCCCCTCATTTTCCTCAAACTCCCTCACCCGAGCCTCGGAAGCTTGCAACTTAGCGACGGCGACGTCCCTCTCTGATTGGTATCTCAAGCAGTCAGCCTGGAGTGACCTCCTCATTTCCTCCTCCTTCAACCTAAGGGACCTCCTCATCTCCTCCATCTCCTCCTTCAACTCAGCCTGAGCCATCTCCGCAGCCTCGAGTCTCCCCGACAACTCCTCTACCCGCTCGAGATCCGCATTTCGAACCTCATCCACCGTTGTAATGGCCATGTTAATCCGCTCCCTGCAGGTAACCTCCATCTTCCGTAACTCCGCCCTACTGGCCTTCTCCATGGTCTCTTTCAGACGCTTGGAGGCTTCCTCATGCTGGGAAATCTGGATGGCTTGGTCGGCGAGTTGCTTGGCCTGATCGGCAACCTTTAACCTCAACCGAATGTTAGCACTCCCGATCTCTTCCCCGGCCTTGACCAACTTAGCATGATGCTCCATTAACTTCTTGGTCTCTGCGGCCACCCGGTCGATATTAGCCTTGGCCTCATCCCCCATGGTGACTACCCGTGTAGTAAGTAAATCAAGATCTAAAGAT
The DNA here is from genome assembly GCA_030765085.1 of Allium cepa. Lineage (NCBI taxonomy): Eukaryota > Viridiplantae > Streptophyta > Magnoliopsida > Asparagales > Amaryllidaceae > Allium > Allium cepa. The sequence continues at coordinate 912,208,448 of CM060938.1, forward strand.
TTGGCCTCGTCCAGCACTCTTACCATGGGGTTGCGGGGAAGTAGGTGCTCGCCCGTGGTCTCATCGAATGAAATGTCCCGAAAACTTGGGTCTAAATCAGGATGGCCGGCAAAAGGGTCACGAGGCACGGGGCGAGGCACATCGGGACGCCTTATATGAATGACAGTAGAACTCTTGGAAGGAGGAGGAGGGGGGCAGGGCTCCGTGCTCTCCTCCGTAGTATCACGAGGAGGCTGAGTAGGGGGAGACAGAGTAGGAAGCTGCGAAGCAGAAGAAGACTCAAATAAGGAACGGCTCCGCTTCCTTTTCTGAATGCCCTCTTCGATGACCCCAAGAAGAGGGCGGTACTTGACTACGTCCCCAGTGCGATCAGTAGAAGGTTTCGCGGAAGCTCTCCTCGACTTAAATTGTTCAAGGCGGTGTCGAACATCCGACGTTTTACCCGCCTGGCCTGCCCCTGGAATAAAGAACAAGTGTTACGAACATACAATAATCCGCAATTCAAAAAATGTGCTAAGTTAAAAAGAAAGAAAAGTGAGGAGACACATCTGTTATACAAACCCGGCGGAGGAGTGGGATACTGCAATAAGTCCTGGATCTCATTCCAGGACGGAAGTGAACCGTAAAAAATTTCTAAGTCCTTATCGAAAATAGAATCGGCAGAAGACAAAAGTTCACCTTGCATCGCCGGAATCACCCTAGCTGAGGAACCCTTAGAGGATGGGTCAGTGCCAGCCACAGCTTTGCCGGTTTCCTTTGCCTTCTCCGTTCCCTTCTCCGTTTCCGACTCTCCCTCCGACTCCCCGAAGGCCCGACGGAGAGCCTCATCCAGTTCGAGGTCTTGTTCAGAGGTTAGAGCAGCAACACCACTACCACCTTGACCTTCGCCATCTCCTCCACCCTCCGACCCTTCTCCAACTTCGCCTCCTTCCTCCTCTTCTACACCTTCCTCCTCCGGGACAATCGGGCAAGTACTTGGAGAAGGGCCATCGGACTTCCTCAGTTTCTTCCCCCCGACCACGGGACGCTCTGCGAAAGGCTCCCTCTTACCGCTCTTTACCTTATCCCCCTCCTTAGCTTTAGCAGCCTTCTCCTCAGCCGTGTCTCTTTGCTTAACCACGGACTGGTGCGGTAAGATCAAATTATACTCCAAGAGGGTTGCGTTCCTGATCAAGAAGGAGGCCGACCGGTCCCGTGCCGGAATAGCCTTTAGTTCAGCAGCCATTCGCACCAAGGAATCATCCTCCACAACTGCAATACCACCTGTCGCTAGCCAGAAATAGAAGCATGTCAGAAAAAACACTACAGTCAAAACATGGAAAATATAAATGAAATCCATCTTACAGCCAGAAGTGAAAAGGCGGAAAGAAACAGCATCGTCCTTGATGAAGAACCACTCTTTCTTGAACATGGTAAACTTGGAATATAAGTCCAGAACTGGTTTGAAGGGTACGGCCGCCTCCAGACTAATATACGGAGACCCCTTCTTATAGCCTCTCAGGTTGTACAAGTATCGGATCTCCCGGTTAGAAGGAGGACGCCCGTACCTCCTCTGGAAGATGACAAAGAGGCTCACCAGGATAGCATATGAGTTAGGCTGAAGCTGGAAGGGAGCCACCTTCAAATATGTGGTGAAGCTTACTATCCAAGCGTTGATAGGGGGGATAGCGCCGCACATGCAATGGTATCTGCTAAAAGCGAAGTAGCCCTCGGGAGGATTATATGGCATCACTCCATCTCCCGGCAGCAGCATAAGAGCCCTATCTATCCCGAAGGAACGGGATATGACGTCAAGTTGCTCCTCCTTTAGGGAGCTAGGAAAGCAATCCGGGGGAGAGACCAAAAGTTCCTGTGGACCATATCCGTCCACTAGAGACCTCGGAATAGGTCGGTGTTGCCCGGATCCTGGTTGGACTGGGGGCAAGGAAGAAGAAGGCTCTCCTGTGCCTCTAGACTTCTTTCTATCCGATCGTTTTTCCGCTTTGCGAGACATTTTCTGCAACACAAGGAAAGCATGGCATTAGAACAGGGAACATAGAAAAGTAAACAAACAAGTGCGTGCAAGTGTGGGGTTTCATTCGCAAACTAAAGTTTCCAAGTTCACTCAGTTTCCAAGATCGTTCGGTTTCCAAGTTCATTCGGTTTCCAAGTTCATTCGGTTTCCAAGTACATTCGGTTTCCAAGTTCATTCGGTTTCCATCACATTCGGTCATCATGTTCATTCGGTGGTGCTATATCGAGTGCATTCGGTGCACAAGGCATTCGGCCCCAAGGCCGTAGTCCCATTCGGTGAAGCGAAGACATACGTGTGTATTCGGTAATAAGTATATACCTGGTTCGGTATAAGGTTGGTTCGGCAAACACCTGGTTCGGCAATGAAGTGGTTCGGCGCTTGTTGATTCGGTAAAGAAAAACTAAGGGGGTGTAGCCCCTATATATAGACGGTGACAATACCACCGGACCAAACGATTCGGCCTAACGGACCAATCCCCAGCCAAATGAAACCCTCCATACCGGATCAACCCTTAACCGAATGAAAACCACACCTACCTCGGATCAAACGAAAACATATACCTACTCAACGCCAAATGGAGCTGTATCTACCAGCAGAAACTAAAAACTAGTGGCGTGCAAAGCGCCTCCCTCAGATAAGTACCAAACTCCAGAACTAACTAATAAAATAAGATTATGATAACGATGAATAAGTCGTAAAATCCTCACCGACGTGGATTAAATCGTTTACACGTGTACGCGACCTCGAATGGTCCATAGGCACGCTCTGAATGGCTATTAACCCTACCATCGTGGGAATTTACACTTTGACACGCATTTTTAAGCCCATCGGTCAAATGGATATTTGATAATTGTGAAATGGCTAAGCTACTTACACATGTACGGGGTCGCGAACGATCCCTAGGCATGCTCTGAGCTGGCGATAAACCACCTTGGCAAACGACCCAGGGACCCACTCTAACGTGAACCTGGCATCGACGATGCTAAGCCCCTTCGGGGCACACTTGCTCGTCCCGAGCGACACAGTTCACTTCATCTCAGATATTCCGACCACGAACGGTCGTTATTTGAAACCACACTAAAACTGTAAATTCCTTTGCAGGACATCAGCAGGATACGAACGTCCAGCCCATGGCGTTACGAAACAAGCCTTTCTATCACCGGGAAACAAAGCGCGACACGCGCAAGCACGCGCCCCACTTTGGGGGGCAAATGTTGGGCGAATTCTCACCCAGAAGACCTCGAGACTAAGAAGCATTGGTTTCACCCGGAGTCGCGACCCACTCTTCATCCAGCAAGGACAAGGGTCCATTCGGCATGATCATCCGGTAGCCGGACCAACCATATTCGGGCAAATCTCAAGTGCCATTCGGCATGCCCATCCGGTAGCCGAACCAACTCCCCTGCTACAGCCGGACCACCACCACCGAACCACCTACATAACCGGACCAAACGACTACCGGTCCACATTCTCACACTCCTACCACCGGACCAGGCAAGCACCGAACCAACCCTCTCCTTTCCCCTGCCGGTCCACATGCACACCTACCACCGGTCCAAGCTCATAGCCGAATGAAGCCTTGCCGAACCAGAAGATTGCCAGTCCAGATTGCTTCAGCCCGGGCCCACCAGCAGCTATATGCTTCCAAGGCCCCTGCCCTCAACCTCACTCTATAAATAGAGGGGCAGGGGTACAACAATGGCAGACAAGTTTGAGAGCTCAAGCAAGGAAGGAACTTTCAAACTACTTTCATACACTTGTATACAACGCATTGTACTTGTAACCTGAAAGAAAGAGGATAATAACATATAAAGTGGACGTAGGCACATTCTGGCCGAACCACTATAAATCTGTGTGTCTTTTACATTTCAGCCCCTACTTTTCTCATATTTACATACTCATCTAAAATCATTGAAAATTACATATAATCGACTATCCAGGGATGCTTATTCTCTATCCAATGTCAAACAGAAAACCGGAGAGACGCTACAACAATATCTAACACGGTTCAACGCCGCAGCGGCAGCAGTTCAAGATGCCGATGAAAAACTCACTCTAATGGCCCTCTGTAGTGGCGTGCATCCAGACACCAAGTTTGCCAGAAGATTAACTAAGGAAAAACCAGTTACCTTGCCTGATTTCTTCCATGAAGCTGGAAAGTATATGAGACTTGAAGACGCTGCTACGGAGAGGCAGCCAGGGCAACAAGGCAAGATAATTCAGGACAAGGTTCCCACTGCAGCTAAGGACGCTCGAAGAAATGAATCTAGAGACAATGCTGGGGGCAGAAAGGGTGAGAAGCGCCAATATCGACCAGGGCCAAGATTTGACTCCTACACTCCTTTGAATGAAACAATCGAAAACATCTACCTAGCCACTCAGGGCGAACTCGGATACAAGCGCCCCCCGCACAAGAAAGAATCAGATAACGCACTCAAGTCCGGAAAGTTCTGTCGCTTCCACGAATCCCACGGACATGACACCAATGAATGCCACCATCTTCGGGACTTGATCGAAGAACACATTAGAAGAAGAAGACTGGAACGTTATGTGAAAAGTCAGAACAGGACTCCAACTCCTGCCAATGAGAACTCAAAGCAACCCCTCCCAGAAGTAGGCGGAGGGAGTCGCAACAATCACAACACCAGTGGCTCTAGTCAAGAGAAGATAGTAGTCCTTACCATCTCAGGAGGACCACACATTGCCGACAGAAGTTGGGCAGAGATGGAAAGGTACGGCAAGTCGCTTAGAAATACCGAAGGATACGTTAACTCCGTCACAGAAGAACGCCAACCGAAACGAAAAGAGAGCGACGACATCATATTCAGTAGACGCGACTTGGAAGGAAGACAGTACCCACATATGGATCCTATGGTCATCTCTGCCTGGTTCGGCCCTGCTAAAGTTTTTCGGATTCTAATAGACACGGGAAGCTCCGTAAACATCTTGTTCAAACATGCTTTCGACAAAATGAAGTTATCAATGAAGGATGTGTCTCCCTGCGACAAACCACTGCACGGTTTCACTGGAGATGCAAAAATGCCCCTCGGGCAACTTGACCTCTTCGTCGAAATAGGAAGTCATCCCCGCTCCGTGGTGCGAAAACAAACGTTCGTGCTAATAGAGAACCACTCGGCTTACAACGCCTTCTTGGGGAGACCAGCCTTGTCTGACTTCCAAATTGTCCTAGCCCCCTGGTGCCTGAAGATGAAATTCCCGACAGACAACGGAATAGGAGAAGTAGAAGGAGATCAAGACGCTGCCCGAGACTGCTATGTAACTGAGCTTCGCAACAACCGCAGAAAGAATAAAGGAAAAGATGCAGAGACTACTCTCTGCATGAAAAGCTTGGAGGCATAGCAACTAAAGAAAGCCCCTCCTCTTCGATACACAAGCGATCCCTTCAATGAACTAGACCCCCGGGATAAAGAGGAGGAGGCTACCGCCGAGCCTGCAGAGGCTATGGAATTCGTATCTGTAGATAAGCATGATTCAAGTAGACTATTAAAAATCGGATCTCAGCTGAAAACGGAATTGAAGGATCGACTCATTGACTTTCTCCGCCACAACTTAGATGTATTTGCGTGGACCCATGCCGATATGACAGGAATCTCCCCAGACGTAGCATGCCACATGTTGAACATCGATCCCACCAAGGTACCAGTAAAGCAGAAAAAGAGGAGCATGGGGGCAGAGCGATCAGCAGCCCTTGATGAGGAAGTAAAAAATCTACTTGCTAATGACTTCATACGGGAAGCCATCTACCCAGAATGGATCGCTAACCCAGTGCTAGTAAAAAAGGCCAATGGAAAGTGGCGAACATGTATTGACTTCTCCAATCTGAATGACGCTTGCCCGAAAGACTGCTTCCCACTTCCCCGAATTGACCAACTCGTGGACAGCACAGCTGGGCACGAACTCCTATCTTTTATGGATGCATACTCCGGATATAACCAGATCCCCATGCACGCTCCCGATCAGGACCACACTAGCTTCATCACCGACCGCGGATTATATTGTTACAAAGTCATGCCTTTTGGACTCAAAAATGCTGGAGCTACCTATCAACGCCTCGTCAACAAAATGTTCGCAGAACTGATAGGACGTACTATGGAAGTATATGTGGATGACATGTTGGTGAAGTCCAGGAAAGCCAACGACCATGTAAGCCATCTGGACGATATGTTTCGGGTACTTCGCCGATATGGAATGAAGCTGAATCCTCTAAAGTGCTCCTTCGGAGTATCATCGGGAAAATTCTTAGGATTCATCGTCCACGCCAGAGGAATCGAAGCAAACCCTGAACAAATCCGAGCTTTAAAAGAAATAAGGATACCTTCCACTCGAAAAGAAATGCAGAGCCTAAACGGAAAGGTGGCCGCCCTAAGCAGATTCATTTCCAAGGCAACTGACAAGTGTGTCCCTTTCTTCGAAGCACTCAAGAAAGACAAAGGAAGGTTCGAGTGGACCGACGAATGCTTAAAAGCCTTCCTCAACCTAATCGAACACCTTCAGAGACCACCAGTACTCTCAACTCCAAATGAAGGTGAAGTGTTATACCTATACCTCGCTGTATCATCTCATGCTCTAAGCGCCGCCTTGGTAAGAGAAGAAGACCGCACACAACGTCCGGTTTACTTTGTAAGCAAGAGATTTACGGGGGCAGAAGCCAGATATCCTAAACTTGAGAAGTTAGCATATTGTTTATTGATCGCGTCACGGAAACTGCGACACTACTTCCAGTCTCACTCCATCAGGGTTCTAACCGATCAACCACTAAGACAAGTGCTCCATCGTCCTGACACTTCTGGGCGACTCCTCAAATGGTGCATCGAACTAAGTCAGTATGATATCACCTACCATCCCCGCACCGCTATCAAAGGACAAGCCATGGCTGATTTCATTGCCGAATTCACTACCAACGAAGGCAAGGAACAATCCGAAGTAGCAAAAAACATCAAGTGGAACCTCTTTGTAGACGGAGCATCGAACGAACAAGGCTCGGGGGCAGGTATTGTGATCGTCACCCCCAGGGGAAGAAAGTTGTACTATGCATTAAGATTGGAGTTCACGGCCACTAACAACGATGCTGAATATGAAGCAGTAATAGCGGGATTGGAACTGGCCCTAGAAATTGGGATCAATTCCTTATGTATTCATAGTGATTCTCAGCTTATCGTAAACCAGGTACTAGGAGAATTCCAGACTCGAGGAGAACGGCTCACAGCATACCTAAAGAAAACCAGACTGCTGCTCGATCGATTGGACCATTATCTAATCAAACACATTCCTCGAGAAGAAAACCAAGAGGCAGATGAACTTGCAAAGCAAGCTAGTATGAAGGACAGCACCATTCCCGGAGCACTAGTAATCTCAAGGCAGCTAGCCCCAAGTTTCGAACAAGTAAATCTGATAACTGCAATCGAAGAAGGAACCTGGATGACTCCTATCCGGAAATATTTGCAAGATGGCATACTACCCGACAGGCGTGACGAAGCCAAGAAGATCTTGAGAAAAGTTCCCCACTACACAATACAAGAAGGCATCCTCTACCGGCGTGGCTTCTCTAGCCCCTTATTAAGATGCGTCGCCGGAAGGGAAGCCAAGGAGATATTAACAAACATCCATCAGGGAGGATGCGGAGATCACACTGGAGGACAGACTTTGGCAAGAAAGATACTCCGATATGGATATTACTGGCCCACACTAAACAAAGATACCCTAGACTTCGTTAAGAAATGCGACAGATGTCAGAAGTTCGCCAAGATCCCTCGACTGCCCACAAACGAAATTACTCAAATGACCAGCCCTTGGCCCTTTGCTGTATGGGGAATTGACTTAATTGGCGAACTGCCAACGGGCCGAGGCGGAGCCAAATATGCTATAGTGGCAGTCGATTATTTCACCAAATGGGTGGAAGCGGAACCTTTAAATAAAATATCTTCAGCAAAAATTATTAACTTCTTGATCAAAAACATTCTGTGCAGGTATGGAGTCCCCCTCAAGATCGTATCAGACAACGGACTCCAATTTGACAGCGAAGAATTTGCCGACTGGTGCCAAGAGCATGGAATTCATAAAAGCTTCTCATCAGTAGCTTACCCTCAGGCAAACGGACAAGTTGAAGCTGTCAACAAAATTCTCAAAACCCTAATCAAGAAGAAACTTGAAAAGTCAAAAGGCGCTTGGGTGGACGAACTTCCTACGGCACTATGGGCATACCGCACATCTTTCAGAACATCAACGGGACATACTCCTTTCTCTTTGGCATATGGATCGGAGGCAATGCTCCCAGTTGAGACTATTGTGCCTTCCCACCGTAGGATCCACTACAACCCAGAAGAAAACGAAGAACTCCTCCTCATGTCTTTGGAACTGATTGAGGAAAGGAGAAACGATGCAGCACTCAAAGCAGCAGCTCACAAACAAAAAGTGGCAGCACTATACAATTCCAAAGTCAAGCATCGCAGCTTACAAGAAGGAGATCTTGTCCTCAGGCGAATCTTTCCGCGCCCCGGGGCACTGGACCCCATCTGGGACGGACCATATGTAATTCACAAAGATCTCCACAACGGAGCTTACATTTTGTCAACAGTGGACGGAGAGGTGTTCCAGAGGGCATGGAACATCCGACACCTCCGTCGATACTTTTCTTAACTTGTACTGCCCATATGAAGTGAATTAACAAAGAGAACCAGTGGACGTAGGCATTTTCGTGCCGAACCACTTTAAAAAAATCTTGTCTCTTTTTAACTTGTTCCTTTATGTCTTGGCTACTTGTTAAGTTTTATCCCTTTCTGTTGAACAAAATCCTATGGCATCTCCACTCAAGACGCACCGCGGCCTCATCTAGACTAGGCCTAACAGGTACGCCACGATTCTATGCACTCGCCAATGAGACTCTTTTGCTCCAGCATCCCTCTGCTGCGGGTTAACTCATTGCGCGCCTGCCCTCAAAGCCAACTGTAATGAGCCGATTATAAGTCATCATAAAGGCCGACTATAGCCGATGGCAGCTCATTACGGCGTTCGGCTCGTCGGTAACCGTGAACCTACTTTAAGCCCCAACATAAGGTGTGGCCAGCCAGGGGTAGTTCACGGCCAACGGCACCCACGCTAGCCGGCCACGGTAAATCGAATAATACCCACGATTACGGACCATAACGGTTCGGGTAGTTACCGTGCGCGATCTCGGCTCCGATGTGTCTTAAGTGCGGCTGTGGTAAAAAAGAAAACTCCCCGCGGAGGCGTAAGATGGGTGACAAATGTCTCCAAGACCCACAGCTAGGGAAAGTGACTACAAAACCCGTTTGCCACGAACTTAAGCACATCGACGGCCTTCCGTGACTGGAAGTTTTACTTTTACTATATTTCCATTTCATTTAAATATTTTTCTCCTATCCTGTATAACAAACTCTAAAGTACAGGAAACCAAATAGGAAGCATTCACTCATGAGGCTCTAAGCCTGCGTGCTGGGTAGCAGGGCGCTCTGCTATACCCGTGAACAGTTACACAAGACACTCAAAGCTACCGCCTGCGAATAAAACATAAAGGGCGGTACTCTCTTCTCTTGTACATAAATGTGTAACTATAACTTATTCATACACTGACATTGCAAAACGTGAAATTATATTTCAAGCAAAAACTTAACATCAAACACAAGTGGAATCACAGGCATATACATAATTATACTTCTCACACAGCACATAAAGATAGCAACAACATTTAAACATGACAAAATCAGCTTATATTATAAGATCACACGAAGTTATTCTTTGCAAATAATTTTATTACAGTTGCATATCAAAGACTAACATGAACAGTGATAAAAAAGAAACAAAAAGATGGCAGATGCATCCACACTCCATCACCAACTCCCCCAGCCTACTTAGCCGCAGGATCGGAGCCCCCAGCATGTGGATCTGAAGTCCCACCTGTCCAGATCAGAAGAGGAATTCATTAAACGAACGATCAAGTTATGAAAACACGAAAAGAAAAGAAAGGGAAAAGAATAACTCACCAGCATCCGCCGCTTGATCCTCATCATCCAACTGCACGCCCGCTTCCTCCGCAGCGAGTAGCCGCATCCCCTCCTTCACCGCCGCTTGCTCCTCCTTTGAGAACTGAGCAGTAACCGCGCTCAAGTTGAAAGCCTCTCCGCCTTCCTTACCCGCATTCACCCTGGCCTCCTCTAAAGCCTGGAGATACACCTTGGCCATGACCCGAGGGTAATCGTCCATCCAAGACAAGCCGCCCTCTTTCCAAGTATGGAAGTACATATCCTGAAGCATCTCATCCATCATCCCCTCATTTTCCTCAAACTCCCTCACCCGAGCCTCGGAAGCTTGCAACTTAGCGACGGCGACGTCCCTCTCTGATTGGTATCTCAAGCAGTCAGCCTGGAGTGACCTCCTCATTTCCTCCTCCTTCAACCTAAGGGACCTCCTCATCTCCTCCATCTCCTCCTTCAACTCAGCCTGAGCCATCTCCGCAGCCTCGAGTCTCCCCGACAACTCCTCTACCCGCTCGAGATCCGCATTTCGAACCTCATCCACCGTTGTAATGGCCATGTTAATCCGCTCCCTGCAGGTAACCTCCATCTTCCGTAACTCCGCCCTACTGGCCTTCTCCATGGTCTCTTTCAGACGCTGGGAGGCTTCCTCATGCTGGGAGATCTGGATGGCTTGGTCGGCAAGCTGCTTGGCCTGATCGGCAACCTTTAGCCTTAACCGAATATTAGCACTCCCAATCTCCTCCCCGGCCTTGACCAATCGAGCATGATGCTCCATTAACTTCTTAGTCTCTTCGGCCACCCGGTCAATATTAGCCTTGGCCTCGTCCCCCATAGTAACTACCCGAGTAGTAAGCAGATCAAGATCTAGGGACTTGGCCTCATCCAGCACACGTACCATGGGGTTGCGGGGAAGTAGGTGCTCGCCCGTGGTCTCATCAAATGAAATATCCCGAAAACTTGGGTCTAAATCAGGATGACCGGCAAAAGGGTCACGAGGCACGGGGCGAGGCACATCGGGACGCCTTATATGAATGACAGTAGATCTCTTGGAAGGAGGAGGAGGGGGGCAGGGCTCCGTGCTCTCCTCCGTAGTATCACAAGGAGGCTGAGTAGGGGGAGACAGAGTAGGAAGCTGCGAAGCAGAAGAAGACTCAAATAAGGAACGGCTCCGCTTCCTTTTCTGAATGCCCTCTTCGATGACCCCAAGAAGAGGGCGGTACTTGACTACGTCCCCAGTGCGATCAGTAGAAGGTTTCGCGGAAGCTCTCCTCGACTTAAATTGTTCGAGGCGGTGTCGAACATCCGACGTTTTACCCGCCTGGCCTGCCCCTGGAATAAAGAACAAGTGTTACGAACATACAATAATCCGCAATTCAAAAAATGTGCTAAGTTAAAAAGAAAGAAAAGTGAGGAGACACATCTGTTATACAAACCCGGCGGAGGAGTGGGATACTGCAATAAGTCCTGGATCTCATTCCAGGGCGGAGGAGTTGTCGGGGAGACTCGAGGCTGCGGAGATGGCTCAGGCTGAGTTGAAGGAGGAGATGGAGGAGATGAGGAGGTCCCTTAGGTTGAAGGAGGAGGAAATGAGGAGGTCACTCCAGGCTGACTGCTTGAGATACCAATCAGAGAGGGACGTCGCCGTCGCTAAGTTGCAAGCTTCCGAGGCTCGGGTGAGGGAGTTTGAGGAAAATGAGGGGATGATGGATGAGATGCTTCAGGATATGTACTTCCATACTTGGAAAGAGGGCGGCTTGTCTTGGATGGACGATTACCCTCGGGTCATGGCCAAGGTGTATCTCCAGGCTTTAGAGGAGGCCAGGGTGAATGCGGGTAAGGAAGGCGGAGAGGCTTTCAACTTGAGCGCGGTTACTGCTCAGTTCTCAAAGGAGGAGCAAGCGGCGGTGAAGGAGGGGATGCGGCTACTCGCTGCGGAGGAAGCGGGCGTGCAGTTGGATGATGAGGATCAAGCGGCGGATGCTGGTGAGTTATTCTTTTCCCTTTCTTTTCTTTTCGTGTTTTCATAACTTGATCGTTCGTTTAATGAATTCCTCTTCTGATCTGGACAGGTGGGACTTCAGATCCACATGCTGGGGGCTCCGATCCTGCGGCTAAGTAGGCTGGGGGAGTTGGTGATGGAGTGTGGATGCATCTTCAGATAAGTGACGAAGCTTAATATCCAGGCGTTGACTGGAGGAATAGCCCCGCACATACAATGGTAACGGCTGTAAGCAAAGTACCCCTCAGGGGGATCATATGGCATGACCCCCTCCCCCGGTAACAGCATAAGAGCCCTGTCTATCCCAAAGGAACGGGATATAACGTCAAGTTGCTCCTCCTTTAGGGAGCTAGGAAAGCAGTCGGGAGGGGAGACCAGAAGTTCCTGTGGACCATGTCCGTCCACCAACGACCTCGGAACAGGTCGATGTTGCCCGGATCCTGGTTGGGCTGGGGGCACAGAAGAAGACTCTCCTCCATCCTTGGATTTCCGTCTGTCTGATCGTGTTTCCGCCTTGCGAGACATTTATCTGCATACACAAAAGTGAAAAACATGATGTTAGAACAAGAATACAAGCAAGCATACATAAGTCCAGAGTTCCACCCAAAGACCGAATACAAAGTTCATTCGGCACTAGGGTCTTATGCTCATTCGGCACGAGGGACTTAAGTTCATTCGGCAATGGGGTCATAAGTCCATTCGGCACTAAAAAACACATCCGGTATACATATCATTCGGTAAAACAAAACCCTTCGTGTGCATTCGGCAATCATATTCATTCGGTGATAAAAAACCATTCGGCAAAAGAATATATACCTAATTCGGTATAAGCTTGGTTCGGCAGAAGTTTGGTTCGGCTAAAAATTGATTCGGCTCTCTTTGGTTCGGTAAGGGAAAACTAAGGGGGGTAGCCTCTATATATAGGCAAACTCAGGATTGCCGAACCAGCTGGTTCGGCCTACCGGACCAACATACCGGACCAGCGTACCGGTCCAACCAAAAACCGAATGAGATTTTCTCTCTACCGATCAAGACCAGGAACTAGTGGCGTGCAAAGCGCCTCCCTCAGATAAGTACCGAACCCCAGAACTAACTAATAAAATAAGGTTATGATAACGATGAATAAGTCGTAAAATCCTCACCGACGTGGATTAAATCGTTTACACGTGTACGCGACCTCGAATGGTCCATAGGCACGCTCTGAATGGTTGTTAACCCTACCATCGTGGGAATTTACACTTTGACACGCATTCTTAAGCCCATCGGTCATATGGATATTTGATAATTATTATGAAATGGCTAAGCTACTTACACATGTACGGGGTTGCGAACGATCCCTAGGCATGCTCTGAGCTGGCAATAAACCATCTTCACAAACATAAACCGGGCATCGACGATGCCAAGCCCCTTCGGGGCTCACTGGGGCTCACTCTATCGTCCTTAACGGCACAGTTCACTTCAACTCGAATATTTCGATCATGAACGGTCGTTATTCGAAATCACGCTAAAACTGTAAATTTCTTTGCAGGACATTAACGGAATACGAACGTCCGATCACCGGCGTTACAAAGCCAATCTCCCTGCCACAAGAAAAACAAAGCGCGACACATGCAAGCACGTGCCCCACTTTGGGGGGCAAATGTTGGGCGAATTTTCACCCAGAAGATCTCGAGACCGGGAAGCCACAGTTTCACTCGGGTTCGCAATCTCCACTTCATTCAGCACGACCAATCACCTCCTCATTCGGCCTTCACCTCATTCGGGCTCCCTCCATTCGGCTACTCCACTACCGGATCTACCCCCTACCGAGCCAACCTCATTCGGTCCACCACTCCATTCGGCATAAGCTCCTGCCGAACCAACCAAACCGGACCAATCTCCACATCAATGCCGAACCAACCTCTTCATCACCGGACCACCATGACCGGACCACGTACAACCGAACCAACCTCCAAGCTCACTACCGAATCAACCATCTCAGAGACCTCAACACGGCCGAACCAAGGCTTCGCCGAACCAGAACGCTACCAGGCCAGATTGCTTCAGCCCGGGCCCACCAGCAGCTATATACATCCAAGACCCCTGCCCTCTACCTCACTCTATAAATAGAGGGGCAGGGGTACAACAATGGCAGACAAGTTTGAGAGCTCAAGCAAGGAAGGAACTTTCAAACTACTTTCATACACTCGTATACAACGCATTGTACTTGTAATCTGGAAGAAGAAAGATAATAACATATAAAGTGGACGTAGGCACATTCTGGCCGAACCACTATAAATCTGCGTGTCTTTTACATTTCAGCCCTTACTTTTCTCATATTTACATACTCATCTAAAATCATTGAAAATCACACATACTCAACTAAAATAATACGACTTGGAGGTGTTTGTCCATTTTTTGTGCAAACACTAGTTTTTCCTTAGTTAATCTTCTGGCAAACTTGGCGTCTGGATGTACACCACTACAGAGGGCCATTAGAGTGAGTTTTTCATCGGCATCTTGAACTGCTGCCGCTGCGGCGTTGAACCGTGTTAGATATTGTTGCAGCGTCTCTCCGGTTTTCTGTTTGACATTGGATAAAGAATAAGCATCCTTGGGTTGTTCCACATGGATGCGGAACTGGTTAATAAACCTTTCTTTCAACATCTCCCATGAGCTGATGGATCCTTGGGGTAGATGGCAGAACCAGGAGGTAGCTAGATCAGCTAGGAATAGCGGAAAACATTTACATAACACTCCTTCTGTTGCTCCACTCATGAGCATATGCTGGGTGTATCTCTGCAAGTGTACGATGGGGTCGGAAGTTCCTTTGTGTTCCATGGTTGGCATTTTCCATTCCCGGGGAGTGATGGCAGTTTCGATATTTCGGGTAAAGGGACTGGTGACCCTAGCGCCTATTCCCCGGTCCCTTTGCTCCCGTTGGACACATTCTCTGAATAATCGTGCCATTCGTTCGTCAGAACTTGGAGCGGACAAAAATGAGCTTGGTTCTTCCCTGCGGGATCTATCTCGTCCAGATGACCTGTAGGGATGGTACAGTCTATCACTTCTAGCATTATCCAGTGGTTGTCTTTGGCTGCTCGGATGCACGCTAGGACCAGCTACAGTTGCCCCCTGCCTTGATCTTCCCCTGTGGGGTTCTGTTTCGAGCACATCCATGGGGTCAACTTCGGGCTGGGTTCTAGCTCGGCTCCGTTCAGCGGGGTGTCTATGATTAGGTGGCATGACTGGCTCAGCTACATCCGACCCTCGCCTGGTGCCTCCCCCGCTGGGTTCGGTTCCAAGGGCTTCCTCGAGTCGGAATTCGGGCTGAGTCCGGGCATGGCCCCTATCATTGTTGTTCCTGTTGATAGCTTCTTCGAAGAGGGAAGACCTTTGTTGCCTCCGAGATCCTTCGGATTGGGACTCACCCCATGATTCAGTGTTGTGGTTGGACTCTTCAGCATCCCTTAAGCGTGACATGAGTTGGTCCACCAAAGCTTCTTGTTGGGATGTGAAGCGGTTAGTTACTTCAGCCACAACCCTGTCCAGATCTGCCCTAGTGATTGGTTGTTCCGTTGCGGGACCAGCTGGATTTTCCTGATTTTCATATGGTACTGCTGTTGAAGTGGGCTGATCTGCGATTGCTGGATCTGGAAGGCTGCTAGTTGCGATGTTCTTTCCTTTGTTAACATCCCTTCTCTGTTTGGAAGGCATGATTTTTAAGCAACGAGCGATGTTGTTAGGAAGAAGGTTGAGTGGGAGAAGATGAAGCCTGAGTTCAACTCTCAATGAAAGCACCAAAAATGTTTGCACAAAAAATGGACAAACACCTCCAAGTCGTATTATTTAGTTGATTATATGTGATTTTCAATGATTTTAGATGAGTATGTAAATATAAAAGAAGTAGGGGCTGAAATGTAAAAGACACGCGGATTTATAGTGGTTCGGCCAGAATGCGCCTACGTCCACTTTATATGTTATTATCTTCTTTCTTTCAGATTACAAGTACAATGCTTCATATATAAGTATATGAAATTAGTTTGAAAGTTCCTTCCTTGCTTGAGCTCTCAAACTTGTCTGCCATTGTTGTACCCCTGCCCCTCTATTTATAGAATGAGGTAGGGGGCAGGGGTCTTGGAAGTATATAACTGCTGGTGAGCCTGGGCTGAAGCAATTTGGACTGGCAATCATCTGGTTCGGCGGAGGTCCATTCGGTGGTGAGGTATGGTTTGGCTCGGTGGCGTTGGTTCGGTCGTGGAGTTGGTTCGGTGGTGAGCTTGAAGATTGGTTCGGTCGTATGTGGTCCGGTCATGTGGGAAAGGGGTTGGACCGATGGTATTGGAGAGGACGTTGATCCGGTATTGCTTGGTTGTGACTTTGAAGCTGGTTCGGCAGGAACTTGGTCCGGCATTGGGTAGGTGAGGCGTTGGTTCGGTGGAGCGGAGGGAAGGAGGCTGGCTATGCCGGATGGACTTGGGCTTGCACTGCCGAATGAAGCTTCATGTGTGAATGCCGAGCGTACCTTGCCCAATGAATTGGAGGTTGCGAACCCGGGTGAAACTGACGCTTCTTGGTCTCAAGATCCCCTGGGTGAGAATTCGCCCAACACACGCATTTCTAAAAGTCGTACGGCACTGTTTCGCCATTTCGGACGGATGTTGCACCTTGCGCCGTGGATGTTGCACCCTGTAGATATCGATTATTCGGACGGCCATAACTTCTGGCTCGTTTAGAGTTACGGGAGCCACAACCTGTCAAAACGAAGGCATCGATGAGTTCTACGGCTTTGACAGCTTTCAGCTGTCAACGGATACATTAATGCCCAAAAAGGACAACCCGAATCTCAATCGGGTCTCGTAAGTTTTTTACCCTTCGTTTTTTCGACACGTGGATTTTTAAGGTAAAACGGGATTACCGTGGCTTGCCTTCGACTTCCCATCGCTAGATAGTGGTGCGCCATGGTTCTGTTCCGTTTCAAATCCATGGACGCATTTCTAAAAGTCGTACGGCACTGTTTCGCCATTTCGGACGGATGTTGCACCTTGCACCGCGGATGTTGCACCCTGTAGATATCGATTATTCGGACGGCCATAACTTCTGGCTCGTTTAGAGTTACGGGAGCCATAACCTGCCAAAACGAAGGCTGTGACGACCGCCCATGACTCCCGCACAAAACAAGGGAATGGTGCACTGAAAGGTGTGCCAGGCAACCATGGACGATAGTCAGGGTAAGATAAAACAGAAACTCTATCGTACAACTCACAGCGCATGGACAAAATAAAATAGAGAAATATATGTATATAGTGAAGCTCATAACAGAATATCATCATATAGACTTCATAAAGGTTTGATACAAACATCTGAACAATCAATACATCATGCCTCACTACATAGCACTCGAAACATATACAAGCAGCAGAATATCCAGTACATATAGTAAGAAAACTAATATGCTAGCCTCCAGCTCGTCTTCGTCATCAATAGCGTTGGTAGCCAAGATCAGCACCTGTCACCTGCTACCTAGTCTGCCCATCTCAACATGGATGAACAGCCCAAGGTAATAGGAGTTGAACATAAAACCTTGAGTCAGACAACAGTCTTAGTGAGCAGTAAATTAACTATCAAACATACAAAGAGCATAAAGGATAAAAGGAATAGGAACTAACCAATCCCACTCCACCTCATTCTAAAGTGATAGCCCCTAGACCCACTAAGCATAACAAGCATAGCAAAACAGACAATTTAAGTAAAGTAATTATCACTCGAGTCAAGGTCGATGTTTTCCAAGCACAAACCCCCAAGGCCTAAACCAAGATCAGATAAGCACCCAGAAAACACCACTCTTGAGTCCGAATGATGATACAACCAAACATCCATGACTTTGGCTATCACTGTTATCATTGCCTCGATTTCACCGTTAATTGAATGACCTCCTGTCAAGGGCTAATGGTAACCCCGGTTCAAGATAAACTCTGCACGTCATCGTGACCCGTGCCTAGGACTTACCTACTCTGTCCAGAGTACTCGACCACCTTCCTGTAGTCTTTTGGGTGTCCCGACCACCTACCTGTAGTCGTTTGGATGCCCCACGTACTCTTGCTTTGAGTTTACTAGAACCTTCAAAAACGATGAGATCCAAGCCTCCTAGTCATCCTCCTTGACGACTATTCTCATACTAGCCCAAGCTACCTCTCGAGCAATCCATTATCAACCAATTCGAACCATCCCTCGAGTTATCAACATGCTTGGAATGATCCCTGCCTGGATTACGCCAAGACTACATCACATCATACTTCGCTTCATCGCATCATAGCAAAGTCCCATCTCAACATCATGGTTTGCCTCATCGCATCATGGCAAAGTCCATCATCATCAAATCTATCCATATGAGCTTCCACATCCGCTTCATATGCCACAAGCAGCTTCCACTATTCAAAAGCCTTTCCACTTAGCTTTTGAATCATCTTCGATCAACTTGTCCAAATCAACTACTAGCCAATTTGAAACAATCAAATCAATCATAAATCAATCATTAATCCAAGCAATCAAACATTCATCAAGATCTAATAAGCAATTACATCAATAATGGTAATTTGGTAATTAACGTGTCCAAATCTAACAAGTATGAATCATAGGCAAAAGTCTCTATAACTTGATGAATGAACTTATACAAGTAATCATGTAGAAAAATAGGTATCAAAACTTCATAGATGATAGATCTACATGCAGACTTTAGGAAAATGCAAGAAATCACTATCTTTAACACGTAAACAAGCCACCAATCCAATATACTCCCTTGGGTCCGTGTGAGAGATAACTACCACTCACCGAATCACCTAAACACCTCAAAATCAACTAACTTCAGATCTGGACAGCGAAGAACAAATCTTGATCCGGCAAAATCTCGCTTCAATCGATGAAATCTCAGTTCAATGGATGAAGATCTTCAACTTAGGCTCTTGGATCTTCGATTTGATCTTCAATCTTGGATGGATGGAATCACTAGATTAGAGTGGAGAAAAGAAGTGAAGAAGTGTTGTAGTCGAGCTCTCAAAATGGTAGCACTTCGTCGCTTCAAAATCCGGTGCCAAAAAGTGAACCAAACCCCTCTATTTGTAGGCTGGAACCCCCATGAGTCGTCCGCCCCTATGAGTCTTCCACGACTCACGACTCAAGCCACCATACGGCTTAACACAACATGGCTCAACACTCTACGACCCACGACTTATCTACACTGCCGACTCAACGACCTAACTACCACGGCCTAACGACTTACGACTTAACTCAAACGTGGCTCAACACATGCGCGCGACTCACGACTCAAGCACACTGCCAACCTATCCTTAACTCGTATACGACTTACAGCATACACAACCTAACACGTAGCAGTGTTTCACGACCTAAACACCATCACAGCATCCCAACGACCTACGACTTATACCATAACCCGTCCACAATTTAACTACACACCCTATCACCATAAGTCGTGTACGACTTAAGCCTGCGGTCACTAACTCCTATAGGTCGTTTGTTCCTATAAGTCGTTTACGACTTAAAACCCCAGTAACTCACTAACTCGTTAACGATTTATTCCTTAACTCGTTAACTCATTCCATCCCCTAAGCCGCTAACTCCACTAACCCGCTGACTCTTAGGTCGTTCTAACCCTATGAGTCGTCAATTCTTAAGTCGGCTGACTACTTTAACTCGGCCACACGACTCATCCCAACACAGAGACTCAAAGATGCCACGACCTGCCACTAAGTCGTAACTCGTACACGACCCAACTCCGAACAACTTATGCTACCCTACAACCTAAGCCTCTACACGAGTTAACCTCCATACGACTTAAGCACTAAGTCGTTGACTCCCATAAGTCGCTCCACTCGATCTAGCATTCACACGACTTGATGGTAACTATTTTACGATATGTCGACACGTAAAATACGGGTCGTTACATTCTCTCCCCCTTAGGAATTTCGCCCCCAAAATTCCAAACAAACAAGAGCAAACAAAGTTATTCTGCATGCCTACCATCCATAGCAATCAACAAACCATGCATCCAATTACTAGCCTAGCATGCAGAATTCGAAGACTTAGAACAAGCTACAAATTTGTGAGATGTCACGACACCTTAGGGCCATACCTCGAAGAGTTCAGGATGAGCTGCCTTCATCCTCTCTTCCTCCTCCCATGTACAGTCGTCAACATCATCACTCCATTGTACCTTGAGCAACGTAATCGTCTTCCTCCTAAGCTGTTTCGTGTCGGTTTCAACAACACGAAGCGGCTTACGAGGCCTCGTAACAACTGGATCAACTTCTAAATCTTCACAGCTATCAGCAGAAACCACCGTATTCGAGTCATGCACATACTTCCGTAGATAAGATACATGAAAAACATTGTGCACACCCGCCATCTTTTCCGGTAACTCCAATCTATAAGCGAGCTTTCCAATTCGCTCGATGATCGGGAATGGTCCAACAAATCTCGGAGTCAATTTCCCTTTCTTCCCGAATCTAATAACATTCTTTAGAGGAGAAATCTTCACAAAAACCATATCACCTACGTCGAATACCAAATCCTTACGACGATTATTGGCATAACTTTTCTGACGATCTTGGGCTGCCTTCATTCGTCTCCGAATGATCTCTATACAATCCGTAGTCTGTCGAATCATTTCTGGCCCAAGTATCAACTTTTCTCCAGTTTCTAACCAACATGTCGGAGAGTTACACGGTCTTCCATAAAATGATTCATACGGTGCCATACCAATACTTGACTGGTAACTGTTATTATATGCAAATTCCACCAAATGAAGGTGATCTTCCCATGATCCTCCGAAATCCAAAACACATGCTCTCTGGAGATCTTCTAAAACTCGGTTGACCCTCTCGGTCTGACTATCTGTTTGAGGGTGATAAGCTGTACTCAAACACAACTCGGTTCCCAAAACTTCTTGGAAGCTCTTCCAAAATCCACTAGTGAACAATGGGTCTCGATCGCTCACTATACTCTTCGGAATACCATGGAATCGAACTATCCACTTAACATACAACTCAGCCAGTTTCGATGCAGTCCTAGTTGACCGAACAGGAATGAATCTTGCACTCTTAGTCAAACGATCTACAATGACCCAAATCCCTTCATTCCCTGCCCTGGTTCTAGGTAGACCATCGATAAAATCCATCGATATCTGCCCCCACTTCCATGTAGGAACCTCTAATGGCTGAAGCAATCCACTGGGCTTTTTCTGCTCATCTTTTACCAACTGGCAGTTCATACAGTTGGAAATAAAATTTCCAACATCCTTCCTCATACCTTCCCAATAATAGGTTCTCTTCATATCCCGATACATCTTATTTCCACCTGGATGAATCGTCAACTTCGAGTGATGACTTTCCCTCAGAACTTCATCTCTCAACCCATCTATATCAGGAACAACTAATCGTCTTTGCTTCCGAAGCCAACCCTCTTGATCGACTTCGAATCCTTTATCCTTTTCTGGGTTCAATCCAGATTCCTAATCACGGATAACCTTGACAAGCTTATCATCTTGCTTTTGGCTCTCGCCAATCCTTTCCACAAGAGTAGGTCTTATCGATAAGTTTGCCAACATCCCAGGTTCCAATTCACATCTAGGCCTGAAGTCAAATCCAGCCAAATACTCAAGGCTCTTCCATTCCGAAAACATGGCTCCCAATCCTGCATGTCTTCGACTTAACGCATCTGCCACTGCGTTACCTTTTCCCGGAGTATAGGCTATACCAAAATCATATGATGCTAAAAACTCAAGCCATCGTTGCTGCCGAAGATTCAAATCCTTTTGGGAGAACATATACTTCAATGACTTATGATCCGTAAACAACTCGAATCGAAATCCCAACAGATAATGTCTCCACATCTTCAGAGCAAAAACAATCGCTGCTAACTCCAAATCATGAGTCGGGTAATTCCTTTCATGCGGCTTCAGTTGTCGACTTGCATACGCAACAACTTTATCCTTCTGCATTAGCACTGCTCCAAGTCCAGTACCACATGCATCGGTGTAAACCACCATCTCATCATTCCCACTTGGAATAATCAAAACAAGAGCACTTGTCAGTCGCTCTTTCATGATTACGAAAGCTTGTTCACACTTATCATCCCATATAAATACCTGATTCTTTTTCGTCAATCCTGTTAACGGTGCAGCTATCTTGGAAAGTCTTTGATAAACCGACGATAATATCCTGCTAATCCAAGAAAACTTCTCACATCAGATGCATTCTTAGGTCTAATCCATTCCTGGATTGCTGCCACCTTAGCGGGATCAACCGCTACTCCATTTCCAGAGATAACATGGCCTAAGAACCTCACTTCACTCTTCCAGAAGTGACACTTCGAAAACTTAGCCTTCAGCTGATGTTTCCGCAAGATTTCCAAAACAATACGCAAGTGTGTCTTGTGCTCTTCCTCAGTTCTGGAATAAATCAGAATATCATCCACAAACACAAGTACAAACTTGTTCAACTGATCTCTGAACACTCTATTCATAAGATCCACAAAATATGCTGGTGCGTTAGTCAATCCAAACGGCATTACCAGCCACTCATAAAAACCGGATGGTGTCCTAAAAGCATTCTTCGGCACACTATCCTTAGCCACTCTCAACTGGTGAAATCCCGTTGCCAAATCCATCTGAGAAAACACCTTAGCCTCGTGAAGCTGATCAAACAAGTCATCTATTCTTGGCAATGGATACTTGTGCTTTTTAGTCACCTTATTCAGCTCACGATAATCTACACACAACCTCAACGATCCATCCGCTTTAGTTGTGAACACAACTGGTGCACCCCATTCGGACACACTATGCCGAATGAGTCCTTTCCGAAAAAGGTCGTCAACCTGCACCTTCAGCTCTTGTTGTTCTCTCGGCGCCATCCGTCTAAGAGGCATCACAACAGGTCTGGCTCCCTCAACTAGATCGATACGAAACTCGATCTCCCTATGCGGCGGTAACCCTTTGACCTCGTCAAAGACGTCCTCAAATCCATTCACAACCGGCATCGATGACAGTCCATCCCGTGGAACAACCAGCGAATACATGAAGCCCATGAAGACGACTTCTTCATGCTTACATCGTATCACAACCTTTCGCCCTTCCACATTCCCGACTGTCACCTCCAGTTTCTCACAATCAACCTTTGCCGCATACTTCCTAAGCCAGTCCATACCCAAAATAATTCCGAACCCCGCAAAGTTCAGAACAAAACAGTCACAAACAAAAGAGCAATCATGACTCGATACTACTAGACCACGGCATACCATGCACAAACACGACGAACCCCCAACTGGATTAGTCACAACCAATGGTCTATCAACAATTTCCGGTTCCAAATCCAACCGGCCTACAAGATCATCACAAACAAACGAATGCGATGCCCCTGTATCAAACAACACTCTAACTGGAACACCACAAATGGAAAGAGTACCTTGAACCACCACACTCTTCCCTCTCTCATCAACAGTAGGAGCTTTCGAAGACGATGGAACATCTCCCAAAGCATAAGCTTGCACAATCTGCTTATCTTTCCTCGGTTCTGGACAGTCGTTCTTGATATGCCCCAGCTTATCACAGTTGTAACACTTTCCCGGCACCTTGGGATTCCTACAATCTTTGGAGAGATGGCCCTTCTGCTGACAGTTGTAGCAAGTCACTTCGCCCTTCGGCTTCTTCTGGCCATCCTTACCCTTCTGTTGCTGCTGCTTCCTCTTCTTGTTTCCACCCTGCTGTGGCCTAGACCCTTCCTTGGTTACAGCAACAACAGATCCTTCCTTTGGAAATAAACTCTCATGCCTGAGAGATTTCTCCACAAGCTTCTCAAATAGATCATCCAAATGATCCACCAACTGTCTCCCCAGATAATAGTCCAAGCCTGTTACAAACTTCTCGTTCTTCTGGTAGGGGGATTCAATATACGACCAAGCATACTTGGACAAAGCTTCAAACTCAGAAACATACTCAAGAACTGGTCTCCCACCTTGCTTGAGCTCCACAAACTTCTTAAAAAGAACAGACTTCTGTGCCGTAGAGATGAACTTAGCTTCAAATCTAACTTGGAATTGCTCCCAAGTAATCTCTTCTTCTGGAGTATCAATAGTGACAGAACCCCACCAATCAGTAGCTCTTCCCTAAAGCTGTCTCGATGCAAGCTTCCTCTTAGTTGTATCCTCAATTCCTAAATCACCAAAGATCCTTCTACAAGCGTCAATCCATCTCTGAACTTCTATGGTTGATTCTGTCCCCAAGAAAACTTTTCCTCCAAGAGAAGTATAGTCTTTACACAACTTAGCAAAATCCACTGGTCTTGGAGCTTGAACTTGAACTCCAACATCTACTGACTGTCCTGAAGTTGGTATCCTTCTCATGATCGAAGTCATCATAGCTTCGAACACTGCACCATAGTCAGTAGCTCCCCCAACAGCACGGCTTTCCCTAGCAGCTTGTCTCTCACTTCGACTCATCCTTAATATCTACAAAAAGGAATGATTTAGAACACCTTGAGAAACAACTACATAAGGAGTTCAAATTCTTTTAAACTACTATATTATATATACAGTAATCATCCATCAAAATACAATTACGTCTCTCAAACGTAGTTACGTCAGTGAGCGTTGGCTAAAATCGACTAACAAAAGCTCTGATACCAAATCTGACGACCGCCCATGACTCCCACACAAAACAAGGGAATGGTGCGCTGAAAGGTGTGCCAGGCAACCATGGACGATAGTCAGGGTAAGATAAAATAGAAACTCTATCGTACAACTCACAGCGCATGGAAAAAATACAATAGAGAAATATATGTATATAGTGAAGCTCATAACAGAATATCATCATATAGACTTCATAAAGGTTTGATACAAACATCTGAACAATCAATACATCAAGCCTCACTACATAACACTCGAAACATATACAAGCAGCAGAATATCCAGTACATATAGTAAGAAAACTAATATGCTAGCATCCAGCTCGTCTTCGTCATCAATAGCGTTGGTAGCCAAGATCAGCACCTGTCACCTGCTACCTAGTCTGCCCATCCCAACATGGATGAACAGCCCAAGGTAATAAGAGTTGAACATAAAACCTTGAGTCAGACAACAGTCTTAGTGAGCAGTAAATTAACTATCAAACATACCAAAAGAGCATAAAGGATAAAAGGAATAGGAACTCAACCATCCCACTCCACCTCATTCTACAGTGATAGCCCCTAGACCCACTAAGCATAACAAGCATAGCAAAACAGACAATTTAAGTAAAGTAATTATCACTCGAGTCAAGGTCGATGTTTTCCAAGCACAAACCCCCAAGGCCTAAACCAAGATCAGATAAGCACCAAGAAAACACCGCTCTTGAGTCCGAATGATGATACAACCAAACATCCATGACTTTGGCTATCACTGTTATCATTTCCTCGATTTCACCGTTAATTGAATGACCTCCTGTCAAGGGCTAATGGTAACCCCGGTTCTAGATAAACTCTGCACGTCATCGTGACCCGTGCCCAGGACTTACCTACTCTGTCCAGAGTACCCGACCACCTTCCTGTAGTCTTTTGGGTGTCCCGACCACCTACCTGTAGTCGTTTGGACGCCCCACGTACTCTTGCTTTGAGTTTACTAGAACCTTCAAAAACGATGAGATCCAAGCCTCCTAGTCATCCTCCTTGACGACTATTCTCATACTAGCCCAAGCTACCTCTCGAGCAATCCATTATCAACCAACTCGAACCATCCCTCGAGTTATCAACATGCTTGGAATGATCCCTGCCTGGATTACGCCAAGACTACATCACATCATACTTCGCTTCATCGCATCATAGCAAAGTCCCATCTCAACATCATGGTTTGCCTCATCGCATCATAGCAAAGTCCATCATCATCAAATCTATCCATATGAGCTTCCATATCCGTTCACATGCCACAAGCAGCTTCCACTATTCGAAAGCCTTTCCACTTAGCTTTTGAATCATCTTCGATCAACTTGTCCAAATCAACTACTAGCCAATTTGAAACAATCAAATCAATCATAAATCAATCATTAATCCAAGCAATCAAACATTCATCAAGATCTAATAAGCAATTACATCAATAATGGTAATTTGGTAATTAACGTATCCAAATCTAACAAGTATGAATCATAGGCAAAAGTCTCTATGACTTGATGAATTAACTTATACAAGTAATCATGTAGCAAAATAGGTATCAAAACTTCATAGATGATAGATCTACATGCAGACTTTAGGAAAATGCAAGAAATCACTATCTTTAACACGTAAACAAGCCACCAATCCAAATACTCCCTTGGGTCCGTGTGAGAGATAACTACCACTCACCGAATCACCTAAACACCCCAAAATCAACTAACTTCAGATCTGGACAGCGAAGAACAAAGCTTGATCCGGCAAAATCTCGCTTCAATCGATGAAATCTCACTTCAATGGATGAAGATCTTCAACTTTGGCTCTTGGATCTTCGATTTGATCTTCAATCTTGGATGGATGGAATCACTAGATTAGGGTGGAGTAAAGAAGTGAAGAAGTGTTGTAGTCGAGCTCTCAAAATGGCAGCACTTCGTCGCTGCAAAATCCGGTGCCAAAAAGTGAGCCAAACCCCTCTATTTATAGGCTGGAACCCCCATGAGTCGTCCGCCCCTATGAGTCGTCCACGACTCACGACTCAAGCCACCATACGGCTTAACACAACACGGCTCAACACTCTACGACCCACGACTTATCTACACTGCCGACTCAACGACCTAACTACCACGGCCTAACGACTTACGACTTAACTCAAACGTGGCTCAACACATGCGCGCGACCTACGACTCAAGCACACTGCCAACCTATCCTTAACTCGTATACGACTTACAGCATACACGACCTAACACGTAGCAGTGTTTCACGACCTAAACACCATCACAGCATCCCAACGACCTACGACTTATACCATAACCCGTCCACAATTTAACTACACACCCTATCACCATAAGTCGTGTACGACTTAAGCCTGCGGTCACTAACTCCTATAGGTCGTCTGTTCCTATAAGTCGTTTACGACTTAAAACCCCAGTAACTCACTAACTCGTTAACGATTTATTCCTTAACTCGTTAACTCGTTCCAGCCCCTAAGCCGCTAACTCCACTAACCCGCTGACTCTTAGGTCGTTCTAACCCTATGAGTCGTCAATTCTTAAGTCGGCTGACTACTTTAACTCCACCACACGACTCATCCCAACACAGAGACTCAAAGAAGCCACGACCTGCCACTAAGTCGTAACTCGTACACGACCCAACTCCGAACAACTTATGCAACCCTACAACCTAAGCCTCTACACGAGTTAACCTCCATACGACTTAAGCACTAAGTCGTTGACTCCCATAAGTCGCTCCACTCGATCTAGCATTCACACGACTTGATGGTAACTATTTTACGATATGTCGACACGTAAAATACGGGTCGTTACAAAGGCCTCGATGAGTTCTACGGCTATGACAGCTTTCTGCCGTCAACGGATAGATTAATACCCAAAAAGGACAACCCGAATCTCAATCGGGTCTCGTAAGTTTTTTACCCTTCGTTTTTTCGACACGTGGATTTTTACGGTAAAACAGGATTACCATGGCTGGCCTTCGATTTACCATCGTCGGAGAGTGGTGCACCATGGTACTGTTCTATTTCAAATCCATGCACGCATTTCTAAAAGTCGTACGGCACTGTTTCGCCATTTCGGACGGATGTTGCACCTTGCACCATGGATGTTGCACCCTGTATATATCGATTATTCGGACGGCCATAACTTCTGGCTCGTTTAGAGTTACGGGAGCCACAACCTGTCAAAACAAAGGCATCGATGAGTTCTACGGCTTTGACAGCTTTCAGCTATCAACGGATAGATTAATACCCAAAAAGGAAAACCCGAATCTCAATCGGGTCTCGTAAGTTTTTAACTCTTCGTTTTTTCGACACGTGGATTTTTACGGTTAAACAGGATTACCGTGGCTAGCCTTCGATTAACCATCGCTGGAGATTGGTGCACCATGGTACTGTTCCGTTTCAAATCCATGCACGCATTTCTAAAAGTCGTACGACACTGTTTCGCCATTTTGGACGGATGTTGCACCTTGCACCGTGGATGTTGCACCCTGTAGATATCGATTATTCAGACGGCCATAACTTCTGGCTCGTTTAGAGTTACGGGAGCCATAACCTGTCAAAACGAAGGCCTCGATGAGTTCTACGGCTTTGAAAGCTTTCAGTCGTCAACGGATAGATTAATGCCCAAAAAGGACAACCCGAATCTCAATCGGGTCTCGTAAGTTTTTTACCCTTCGTTTTTTCGACACGTGGATTTTTACGATAAAACGGGATTACGATGGCTGGTCTTCGACTTCCCATCACTGGAGAGTGGTGCACCATGGTACTGATCCACTTCAAATCCATGCACGCATTTCTAAAAGTCGTACGGCACTGTTTCGCCATTTCGGACGGATGTTGCACCTTGCACCGTGGATGTTGGACCCTGTAGATATTGATTATTCGGACGACCATAACTTCTGGCTCGTTTAGAGTTACAGGAGCCATAACCTGTCAAAACGAAGGCCTCGATGAGTTCTATGGCTTTGACAACTTTCAGCCGCCAACGGATAGATTAATGCCCAAAAAGGACAACCCGAATCTCAATCGGGTCTCGTAAGTTTTTTACCCTTCGTTTTTTCGACACGTGGATTTTTACGGTAAAACAGGATTACCGTGGCTGGCCTTCGATTTACCATCGTCGGAGAGTGGTGCACCATGGTACTATTCTATTTCAAATCCATGCACGCATTTCTAAAAGTCGTAAGGCACTGTTTCGCCATTTCCGACGGATGTTGCACCTTGCACCGTGGATGTGTCACCCTGTATATATCGATTATTCGGACGGCCATAACTTCTGACTCGTTTAGAGTTACGGGAGCCACAACCTGTCATAACAAAGGCATCGATGAGTTCTACGGCTTTGACAGCTTTCAGCCGTCAACGGATAGATTAATACCCAAAAAGGAAAACCCGAATCTCAATCGGGTCTCGTAAGTTTTTTACCCTTCGTTTTTTCGACACGTGGATTTTTACGGTTAAACAGGATTACCGTGGCTAGCCTTCGATTAACCATCGCTGGAGAGTGGTGCACCATGGTACTGTTCCGTTTCAAATCCATGCACGCATTTCTAAAAGTCGTACGACACTGTTTTGCTATTTTGGACGGATGTTGCACCTTGCACCGTGGATGTTGCACCCTGTAGATATCGATTATTCAAACGGCCATAACTTCTGGCTCTTTTAGAGTTACGGGAGCCATAACCTGTCAAAACGAAGGCCTCGATGAGTTCTACGGCTTTGAAAGCTTTCAGTCGTCAACGGATAGATTAATGCCCAAAAAGGACAACCTGAATCTCAATCGGGTCTCGTAAGTTTTTTACCCTTCGTTTTTTCGACACGTGGATTTTTACGATAAAACGGGATTACGGTGGCTGGTCTTCGACTTCCCATCACTAGAGAGTGGTGCACCACGGTACTGATCCATTTCAAATCCATGCACGCATTTCTAAAAGTCGTACGGCACTGTTTCGCCATTTCGGACGGATGTTGCACCTTGCACCGTGGATGTTGGACCCTGTAGATATTGATTATTCGGACGACCATAACTTCTGGCTCGTTTAGAGTTACGGGAGCCATAACCTGTCAAAACGAAGGCCTCGATGAGTTCTATGGCTTTGACAGCTTTCAGCCGTCAACGGATAGATTAATGCCCAAAAAGGACAACCCGAATCTCAATCGGGTCTCGTAAGTTTTTTACCCTTCGTTTTTTCGACACGTGGATTTTTACGTTAAAACAGGATTACCGTGGCCCGTCTTCGACTTCCTATCGCTGGAGAGTGGTGCACTATGGTGCTGTTCCTTTTCAAATCCATGCACGCATTTCTAAAAGTCGTACGACACTGTTAAGCCATTTCGGACGGATGTTGCACCTTGCGCCGTGGATGTTGCACCCTGTAGATATCGATTATTCGAACGATCATAACTTCTGACTCGTTTAGAGTTACGGGAGCCATAACCTGTCAAAACGAAGGCCTCGATGTGTTCTACGGCTTTGACAGCTTTCAGCCGTCAACTGATAGATTAATGCCCAAAAAGGACAACCCGAATCTCAATCGGGTCTCGTAAGTTTTTTACCCTTCGTTTTTTCGACACGTGGATTTTTACGGTAAAACAGGATTACCGTGGCCCGTCTTCGACTTTTCATCGCTGGAGAGTGGTACACCATGGTACTGCTCTGTTTCAAATCCACGCACGCATTTCTAAAAGTCGTACGACGCTGTTTCGCCATTTCGGACGGATGTTGCACCTTGCACCGTGGATGTTGCACCCTGTAGATATCGATTATTCGGACGGCCATAACTTCTGGCTCGTTTAGAGTTACGGGAGCCATAGCCTATCAAAACGAAGGCCACGATGAGTTCTATTGTTTTGACAGCTTTCAGCCGTCAACGGATAGATTAATGCCCAAAAAGGACAACCCGAATCTCAACCGGGTCTCGTAAGTTTTTTACCCTTCGTTTTTTCGACACGCGGATTTTTCCGGTAAAACAGGATTACCGTGGCTGGCCTTCGATTTACCATCGCTGGAGAGTGGTGCACACTGTTCTATTTCAAATCCATGCATGCATTTCTAAAAGTCGTACGACACTGTTTCGCCATTTCGGACGGATGTTGCACCTTGCACCGTGGATGTTGCACCCTGTAGATATCGATTATTCGGACGGCCATAACTTCTGGCTCGTTTAGAGTTACGGGAGCCATAACCTGTCAAAACGAAGGCCTCGATGAGTTCTACGGCTATGACAGCTTTCAGCCGTCAACAGATATATTAATGCCCAAAAAGGACAACCCGAATCTCAATCGGGTCTCGTAAGTTTTTTACCCTTCGTTTTTTCGACACGTGGATTTTTACGGTAAAACAGGATTACCGTGGCTGGCCTTCGATTTACCATCGCTGGAGAGTGGTGCACCATGGTACTGTTCTATTTCAAATCCATGCACGCATTTCTAAAAGCGTACGACACTGTTTCGCCATTTCGGACGGAAGTTGCACCTTGCACCGTGGATGTTGCACCCTGTAGATATCGATTATTCGGACGGCCATAACTTCTGGCTCGTTTAGAGTTACGGGAGCCATAACCTGCCAAAACGAAGGCCTCGATGAGTTCTACGGCTATGACAGCTTTCTGCCGTCAACGGATAGATTAATGCCCAAAAAGGACAACCCGAATCTCAATCGGGTCTCGTAAGTTTTTTACCTTTCGTTTTTTCGATAGGTGGATTTTTACGGTAAAACGGGATTACCGTGGCCCGTCTTCGACTTCCCATTGCTGGAGAGTGGTGCACCATGGTACTGTTCCGTTTCAAATCCATGCACGCTTTTCTAAAAGTCGTACGACACTGTTTCACCATTTAGGACGGATGTTGCACCTTGCACCGTGGATGTTGCACCCTGTTGATATCCATTATTCAAACGGCCATAAATTCTGGCTCGTTTAGAGTTACGGGAGCCATAACCAGTCAAAATGAAGGCCTCGATGAGTTCTACGGCTATGATAGCTTTCAGCCATCAACGGATAGATTAATGCCCAAAAAGGACAACCCGAATCCCAATCGGGTCTCGTAAGTTTTTTACCCTTCGTTTTTTCGACACGTGGATTTTTACGGTAAAACGGGATTACCGTGGCTGGCCTTCGATTTACCATCGCTGGAGAGTGGTGCACCATGGTACTTTTCCGTTTCAAATCCATGCACGCATTTCTAAAAGTCGTACGACACTGTTTCGCCATTTCGGATGGATGTTGCACCTTGCACCGTGGATGTTGCACCCTGTAGATATCGATTATTCGGACGGCCATAACTTCTGGCTCGTTTAGAGTTACGGGAGCCATAACCTGTCAAAACGAAGGCCTCGATGAGTTCTACGGCTTTGATAGCTTTCAGTCGTCAACGGATAGTTTAATGCCCAAAAAGGACAACCCGAATCCCAATCGGGTGTCGTAAGTTTTTTACCCTTCGTTTTTTCGACACGTGTATTTTTACGGTAAAACGGGATTACCTTAGCCCGTCTTCCACTTCCCATCACTGAAGAGTGGTGCACCATGGTACTGTTCAGTTTCAAATCCATGCACGCATTTCTAAAAGTCGTACGACACTGTTTCGCCATTTCGGACGGATGTTGCACCTTGCACCGTGGATGTTGCACCCTGTAGATATCGATTATTCAAACGGCCATAACTTCTGGCTCGTTTTGAGTTACGGGAGCCATAACCTGTCAAAACGAAGGACTCGATGAGTTCTACGTCTTTGACAGCTTTCAGCCGTCAACGGATAGATTAATGCCCAAAAAGGACAACCCGAATCTCAATCTGGTCTCGTAAGTTTTTTACCTTTCGTTTTTTCGACACGTCGATTTTCACGGTAAAACAGGATTACCATGGCCCGTCTTCGACTTCCCATCGCAGGAGAGTGGTGCACCATGGTACTGTTCCGTTTCAAATCCATGCACGCATTTCTAAAAGTCGAACGGCACTGTTTCTCCATTTCGGTCGGATGTTGCACCTTGCACCGTGGATGTTGCACCCTGTAGATATCGATTATCCGGACGGCCATAACTTCTGGCTCGTTTAGAGTTACGGGAGCCACAACCTGTCAAAACGAAGTCCTCGATGAGTTCTACGGCTTTGACCGCTTTCATCCGTCAACGGATAGATTAATGCCCAAAAAGGACAACCCGAATCTCAATCGGGTCTCGTAAGTATTTTACCCTTCGTTTTTTCGACACGTGGATTTTTACGGTAAAACAGGATTACCGTGGCCCGTCTACGACTTTCCATCGTTGGAGAGTGGTGCACCAGGGTACTGTTCCATTTCAAATCCATGCACACATTTCTAAAAGTCGTACGACACTGTTTCGCCATTTCGGACGGATGTTGCACTTTGCACCGTGGATGTTGCACCCTGTAGATATCGATTATTCAAACGGCCATAAATTCTGGCTCGTTTAGAGTTACGGGAGCCATATCCTGTCAAAACGAAGGCCTCAATGAGTTCTACGGCTTTGATAGCTTTCAGCCGTCAACGGATAGATTAATGCCCAAAAAGGACAACCCGAATCTTAATCGGGTCTCGTAAGTTTTTTACCCTTCGTTTCGTTTTTTCGACACGTGGATTTTCACAGTAAAACTGGATAACCGTGGCTGGCCTTCGATTTACCATCGCTGGAGAGTGGTGCACCATGGTACTGTTCCGTTTCAAATCCATGCCCGCATTTCTAAAAGTCGTACGACACTGTTTCGCCATTTCGGACGGATGTTGCACCTTGCACCGTGGATGTTGCATCCTGTAGATATCGATTATTCGGATGGCCGTAACTTCTGGCTCGTTTAGAGTTACGGGAGCCATAACCTGTCAAAACGAAGGCCTCGATGAGTTCTACGGCTTTGATAGCTTTCAGTCGTCAACGGATAGATTAATGACCAAAAATGACAACCCGAATATCCATCGGGTCTCGTAAGTTTTTTACCCTTCGTTTTTCGACACGTGGATTTTTACGGTGAAACAGGATTACGGTGGCTGGTCTTCGATTTACCATCGCTGGAGAGTGGTGCACCATGGTACTGTTCCGCTTCAAATCCATGCACGCATTTCTAAAAGACGTACGACACTGTTTCGCCATTTCGGACAGATGTTGCACCTTGCACCGTGGATGTTGCACCCTGTAGATATCGATTATTCAGACGGCCATAACTTCTGGCTCGTTTAGAGTTACGGGAGCTGTCACCTGTCAAAACGAAGGACTCGATGAGTTCTACGGTTTGACAGCTTTCAGCCGTTAACGGATAGATTAATGCCCAAAAAGGACAACCCGAATCTCAATCGGGTCTCGTAAGTTTTTTACCCTTCGTTTTTTCGACACGTGTATTTTTACGGTAAAACGGGATTACCGTGGCTGGTCTTCGATTTACCATTGCTGGAGAGTGTTGCACCATGGTTCTGTTCCGTTTCAAATCCATGCATGCATTTCTAAAAGTCGTACTGCACTGTTTCGCCATTTCGGACGGATGTCGCACCTTGCACCGTGGATGTTACACCCTGTAGATATCGATTATTCGGACGACCATAACTTCTGCCTCGTTTAGAGTTACGGGAGCCATAACCTATCAAAACGAAGGCCTCGATGATTTCTACGGTTTTGATGGCTTTCAGCCGTCAACGGATAGATTAATGCCCAAAAAGGTCAACCGAATCTCAATCGGGTCTCATAAGTTTTTTACCCTTCGTTTTTTCGACACGTGGATTTTTACGGTAAAACGGGATTACGGTGGCTGGTCTTCGATTTATCATCGCTGGAGAGTGGTGCACCATGGCACTGTTCCGTTTCAAATCCATGCACGCATTTCTAAAAGTCGTACGACACTGTTTCGCCATTTCGGACGGATGTTGCACCTTGCACCGTGGATGTTGCACCCTGTAGATATCGATTATTCGGACGGCCATAGCTTTTGGCTCGTTTAGAGTTACGGGAGCCATAACCTGTCAAAACGAAGGCCTCGATGAGTTCTACGGCTTTGAAAGCTTTCAGCCGTCAACGGATAGATTAATGCCCAAAAAGGACAACCCGAATCTCAATTGGGTCTCGTAAGTTTTTTACCCTTCGTTTTTTCGACACGTGGAATTTTACGGTAAAACGGGATTACGGTGGCTGGTCTTCGATTTACCATCGCTGGAGTGTGGTGCACCATGGTACTGTTACGTTTCAAATCCATGCACGCATTTCTAAAAGTTGTACGGCACTGTTTCTCTATTTCGGACGGATATGGCACCTTGCACCGTGGATGTTGCACCCTGTAGATATCGATTATTCGGACGGCCATTACTTCTGGCTCGTTTAGAGTTACGGGAGCCATAACCTGTCAAAACGAAGGCCTCGATGAGTTCAACGGTTTTGATAGCTATCAGCCGTCAACGGATAGATTATTTCCCAAAAAGGACAACCCGAATCTCAATCGGGTCTCGTAAGTTTTTACCCTACGTTTTTTCGACACGTGGATTTTTACGGTAAAACGGGATTACGGTGGCTGGTCTTCGATTTACCTTCGTTGGAGAGTGGTGCACCATGGTATCGTTCCATTTCAAATCCATGCACGCATTTCTAAAAGTCGTACGGCACTGTTTCGCCATTTCGGACGGATGTTGCACCTTGCACCGTGGATGTTGCACCCTGTAGATATCGATTATTCGGACGGCCATAACTTCTGGCTCGTTTAGAGTTACGGGAGCCATAACCTGTCAAAACGAAGGCCTCGATGAGTTCAACGGCTTTGATAGCTTTCAGCCATCAACGGATAGATTAATGCCAAAAAAGGACAACCCGAATCTCAATCGGGTCTCGTAAGTTTTTTACCCTACGTTTTTTCGGCACGTGGATTTTTATGGTAAAACGGGATTACGGTGGCTGGTCTTCGATTTACCATCGTTGGAGAGTGGTGCACCATGGTACTGTTCCGTTTCAAATCCATGCATGCATTTCTAAAAGTCGTACGACACTGTTCCGCCATTTCGGACGGATGTTGCACCTTGCACCGTGGATGTTGCACCCTGTAGATATCGATTATTCGGGCGGCCATAACTTCGGGATTGTTTAGAGTTACAAAAGCCATAACCTATCAAAATGAAGGCCTCGATGAGTTCTACGGCTTTGACAGCTTTCAGCAGTCAACGGATAGATTAATGTCCAAAAAGGACAAACCGAATCTCAATCGGGTCTCGTAAGTTTTTTACCGTTCCTTTTTTTCGACACGTGGAATTTTACGGTAAAACGGGTTTACGGTGGCTGGTCTTCGATTCACCATCGCTGGAGAGTGGTGCACCATGGTGCTGTTCCGTTTGAAATCCATGCACGCATTTCTAAAAGTCATACGGCACTGTTTCGCCATTTCGGACGGATGTTGCACCTTGCACCGTGGATGTTGCACCCTATAGATATCGATTATTCGGGCGGCCGTAACATCTGGCTCGTTTAGAGTTACGGGAGCCATAACCTGTTAAAACGAAGGCCTCGATGAGTTCTGCGGCTTTGACCGCTTTCAGCCGCCAATAGATAGATTAATGCCCAAAAAGGACAACCCGAATCTCAATCGGGTCTCGTAAGTTTTTTACCCTTCGTTTTTTCGACACGTGGATTTTTACGGTAAAACAGGATTACGGTGGCTGGTCTTCGATTTACCATCGTTGGAGAGTGGTGCACCATGGTACTGTTCCGTTTCAAATCCATGCACGCATTTCTAAAAGTCGTACGGCGCTGTTCCGCCATTTCGGACGGATGTTGCACCTTGCACCGTGGATGTTGCACCCTGTATATATCGATTATTCGGACGGCCATAACTTCTGGCTCGTTTAGAGTTACGGGAGCCATAACCTGTCAAAACGAAGGTCTCGATGAGTTCGACGCTTTTGATAGCTTTCAGCCGTCAATGGATAGATTAATGCCAAAAAAGGACAACCCGAATCTCAATCGGGTCTCGTAAGTTTTTTACCCTACGTTTTTTCGACACGTGGATTTTTATGGTAAAACGGGATTACGGTGGCTGGTCTTCGATTTACCATCGTTGGAGAGTGGTGCACCATGGTACTGTTCCGTTTCAAATCCATGCACGCATTTCTAAAAGTCGTACGGCACTGTTTCGCCTTTTCGGACGGATGTTGCACCTTGCACCGTGGATGTTGCACCCTGTAGATGTCGATTATTCGGACGGCCATAAATTCAGGATCGTTTAGAGTTACAAAAGCAATAACCTATCAAAACGAAGGCCTCGATGAGTTCTATGGCTTTGACAGCTTTCAGCCGTCAACGGATAGATTAATGCGCAAAAAGGACAACCCGAATCTCAATCGGGTCTCCTAAGGTTTTTACCCTTCGTTTTTTCGACACGTGGATTTTTACGGTAAAACGGGATTACGGTGGTTGGTCTTCGATTTACCATCGCTGGAGAGTGGTGCACCATGGCACTGTTCTGTTTCAAATCCATGCACACATTTCTAAAAGTCGTACGGCATTGTTTCGCCATTTCGGACGGATGTTGCACCTTGCACCGTAGATGTTGCACCTTGTAGATATCGATTATTCGAACTGCCATAACTTCTGGCTCGTTTAGAGTTACGGGAGCCATAACCTGTCAAAACGAAGGCCTCGATGAGTTCTACGGCTCTGAAAGCTTTCAGCCGTCAACGGATAGATTAATGCCCAAAAAGGACAACCCGAATCTCTATCGCGTCTCGTAAGTTTTTTACCCTTCGTTTTTTCGACACGTGGAATTTTATGGTAAAACGGGATTACGGTGGCTGGTCTTCGATTTACCATCGCTGGAGAGTGGTGCACCATGGTACTTTTCTGTTTCAAATCCATGCACGCATTTCTAAAAGTCGTACGGCACTGTTTCGCCATTTCAGACGGATGTTGCACCTTGCACCGTGGATGTTGCACCCTGTAGATATCGATTATTCGGACGGCCATAACTTCTGGCTCGTTTAGAGTTACGGGAGCCATAATCTGTCAAAACGAAGGCCTCGATGAGTTCTACGGCTTTGAAAGCTTTCAGCCATCAATGGATAGATTAATGCCCAAAAAGGACAACCCGAATCTCTATCGGGTCAAGTAAGTTTTTTACCCTTCGTTTTTTCGACACGTGGAATTTTACAGTAAAACGGGATTACGGTGGCTGGTCTTCGATATACCATCGCTGGAGAGTGGTGCACCGTGGTACTGTTCCGTTTCAAATCCATGCACACAATTCTAAAAGTCGTACGGCACTGTTTCGCCATTTCGGACGGATGTTGCACCTTGCACCGTGGATGTTGCACCCTGTATATATCGATTATTCAAACGGCCATAACTCCTGTTTCGTTTAGAGTTACGGGAGCCATAACCTGTCAAAACGAAGGCCTCGATGAGTTCTACGGCTTTGACAGCTTTCAGCCTTCAATGGATAGATTAATGCCTAAAAAGGAAAACTCGAATCTCTATCGGGTCAAGTAAGTTTATTACCCTTCATTTTTTCGACACGTGGAATTTTACAGTAAAAAGGGATTACGATGGCTGGTCTTCAATTTACCATCGCTGGAGAGTGGTGCACCGTGGTACTGTTCCGTTTCAAATCCATGCACGCAATTTTAAAAGTCGTACGACACTGTTTCGCCATTTCGGACGGATGTTGCACCTTGCACCGTGGATGTTGCACCCTGTAGATATCGATTATTCAAATGGCCATAACTTCTGGCTCGTTTAGATTTACGGGAGCCATAACCTGTCAAAACGAAGGCCTCGATGAGTTCTACGGCTTTGACAGCTTTCAGCCATCAACGGATAGATTAATGCCCAAAAAGGACAACCCGAATCTCAATCGGGTATCGTAAGTTTTTTACCCTTCGTTTTTTCGACACGTGGATTTTTACGGTAAAACGGGATTACCGTGGCTGGCCTTCGATTTACCATCGCTGGAGAGTGGTGCACCATGGTACTGTTCCGTTTAAAATCCACGCACGCATTTCTAAAAGTCGTACGGCACTATTTCGACATTTCGGACGGATGTTGCACCTTGCACCGTGGATGTTGCAACCTGTAGATATCGATTATTCGGACGGCCATAACTTCTGGCTCGTTTAGAATTACGAGAGCCATAACCTGTCAAAACGAAGGCCTCGATGAGTTCTACGGCTTTGAAAGCTTTCAGCCGTCAATGGATAGATTAATGCCCAAAAAGGACAACCCTAATCTCAATCGGGTCTCGTAAGTTTTTTACCCTTCGTTTTTTCGACACGTGGATTTTTACGGTAAAACGAGATTACGGTGGCTGGTCTTCGATTTACCATCGTTGGAGAGTGGTGCACCATGGTACTGTTCTGTTTCAAATCCATGCACGCATTTCTAAAAGTCGTACAGCACTGTTTCGCC
This sequence comes from Allium cepa, assembly GCA_030765085.1. Lineage (NCBI taxonomy): Eukaryota > Viridiplantae > Streptophyta > Magnoliopsida > Asparagales > Amaryllidaceae > Allium > Allium cepa. The sequence continues at coordinate 912,247,531 of CM060938.1, forward strand.
ATTTCGGACGGATGTTGCACCTTGCACCGTGGATGTTGCACCCTGTAGATATCGATTATTCGGACGGCCATAACTTCTGGCTCGTTTAGAGTTACAAAAGCCATAACCTATCAAAACGAAGGCCTCGATGAGTTCTACGGCTTTGACTTCTTTCAGCCGTCAAAGGATAGATTATTGCCCAAAAAGGACAAACCGAATCTCAATCGGGTCTCGTAAGTTTTTTACCCATCGTTTTTTCGACATGATGATTTTTACGGTAAAATGGGATTACGAAGGTTGGTCTTCGATTTACCATCACTGGAGAGTGGTGCACCATGGTATTGTTCTGTTTCAAATCCATACACGCATTTCTAAAAGACGTACGGCACTGTTTCGCCATTTCGACGGATGTTGCACCGTGAATGTTGCACCCTGTAGATATAGATTATTCGGACGGCCATAACTTCTGGCTCTTTTAGAGTTACGGGAGCCATAACCTGTCAAAACGAAGGCCTCGATGAGTTCTACGGCTTTGAAAGCTTTCAGCCGTCAACGGATAGATTAATGCCCAAAAAGGACAACCCGAATCTCTATCGTGTCTTGTAAGTTTTTTACCCTTCGTTTTTTTGACACTTGGAATTTTACGGTAAAACGGGATTACGGTGGATGGTCTTCGATTTACAACCGCTGGAGAGTGGTGCACCATGGTACTGTTCCGTTTCAAATCCATGCACGCGTTTCTGAAAGTCGTACGGCACTGTTTCGCCATTTCGGACGGATGTTGCACCTTGCACCGTGGATGTTGCACCCTGTAGATATCGATTATTCGGGCGGCCGTAACATCTGGCTCGTTTAGAGTTACGGGAGCCATAACCTATCAAAACGAAGGCCTCGATGAGTTCTATGGCTTGGATAGCTTTCAGCCATCAACGGATAGATTAATGCCCAAAAAGGACAACCCGAATCTCAATCGGGTCTCGTAAGTTTTTTACCCTTCATTTTTTCGACACGTGGAATTTTACGGTAAAACGGGATTACGGTGGCTGGTCTTCGATTTACCATCGCTGGAGAGTGGTGCACTATGGTACTGTTCCGTTTCAAATCCATGCACGCATTTCTAAAAGTCGTACGGCACTGTTTCGCCATTTCGGACAGATGTTGCACCTTGCACCGTGGATGTTGCACCCTGTAGATATCGATTATTCGGACGACCATAACTTCTGGCTCGTTTAGAGTTTCGGGAGCCATAACCTGTCAAAACGAAGGCCTCGATGATTTCAACAGCTTTGACAGCTTTCAGCCGTCAACGGATAGATTAATGCCCAAAAAGGACAACCCGAATCTCAATCGGGACTCGTAAGTTTTTTACCCTTCGTTTTTTCGACACGTGGATTTTTACGGTAAAACGGGATTACCATGGCCCGTCTTTGACTTCCCATCGCTGGAGAGTGGTGCACCACGGTACTGTTCCGTTTCAAATCCATGCACGCATTTCTAAAAGTCGTACGGCACTGTTTCGCCATTTCGGACGGATGTTGCACCATGCACCGTGGATGTTGCACCCTATAGATATCGATTATTCAAACGACCATAACTTCTGGCTCGTTTAGAGTTACAGGAGCCATAACCTTTCAAAACGAAGGCGTTGATGAGTTCTACGGCTTTGACAGCTTTTAGCCGTCAACGGATAGATTAATGCCCAAAAAGGACAACCCGAATCTCAATCGGGTCTCGTAAGTTTTTTACCCTTCGTTTTTTCGACACGTGGATTTTTACGGTAAAACAGGACTGCCGTGGCCCGTCTTCGACTTCCCATCGCTGGAGAGTGGTGCACCATGGTACTGTTCCATTTCAAATCCATACACGCATTTCTAAAAGTCGTACGGCACTGTTTCGCCATTTCGGTCGGATGTTGCACCTTGCACCGTGGATGTTGCACCCTGTAAATATCGATTATTCGGACGGCCATAACTTCTGGCTCGTTTAGAGTTACGGGAGCCATAACCTGTCAAAACGAAGGCCTCGATGAGTTCTACGGCTTTGATAGCTTTCAGCCGTCAACGGATAGATTAATGCCCAAAAAGGACAACCCGAATCTCAATCGGGAATCTTAAGTTTTTTACCCTTCGTTTTTTTCGACACGTGGATTTTTACGGTAAAACAGGATTATCGTGGCCCGTCTTCGACTTCCCATCGCTGGAGAGTGGTGCACCATGGTACTGTTCCGTTTCAAATCCATGCACGCATTTCTAAAAGTCATACGACACTGTTTTGCCATTTCGGACGGATGTTGCACCTTGCACCGTGGATGTTGCACCCTGTAGATATCGATTATTCGGACGGCCATAACTTCTGGCTCGTTTAGAGTTACAAAAGCCATAACCTGTCAAAACGAAGGCCTCGATGAGTTCTACGGTTTTGACAGCTTTCATCCATCAACGGTTAGATTAATGCCCAAAAAGGACAACCCGAATCTCAATCGAGTCTCGTAAGTTTTTTACCCCTCGTTTTTTCGACACGCGGATTTTTATGGTAAAACAGTATTACCGTGGCTGGCCTTCGAATTACCATCGCTGGAGAATGGTGCACCATGGTACTGTTCCATTTCAAATCCATGCACGCATTTCTAAAAGTCGTATGAAACTGTTTCGCCATTTCGGACGAATGTTGCACCCTGCACCGTGGATGTTGCACCCTATAGATATCGATTATTTGGACGGCCATAACTTCTAGCTCGTTTAGAGTTACGGGAGCCATAACCTGTCAAAACGAAGGCCTCGATGAGTTCTACGGCTTTGATAGCTTTCAGCCGTCAATGGATAGATTAATGCCCAAAAAGGACAACCGAATCTCAACGGGTCTCGTAAGTTTTTTACCCTTCGTTTTTTCGACACGTGGATTTTTACGGTAAAACAGGATTACAATGGTTGGTCTTCGATTTACCATCGCTGGAGAGTGGTGCACCATGGTACTGTTCCGTTTCAAATCCATGCACGCATTTCTAAAAGTCGTACGGCACTATTTCGCCATTTCGGACGGATGTTGCACCTTGCACCGTGGATGTTGCTCCCTGTAGATATTGATTATTCGGATGGCCATAACTTCTGCCTCGTTTAGAGTTACGGGAGCCATAACCTGTTAAAACGAAGGCCTCGATGAGTTCTACGTCTTTTACAGCTTTCAGCTGTCAACGGATAGATTAATTCCCAAAAAGGACAACCCGAATCTCAATCGGGTCTCGTAAGTTTTTTACCCTTCGTTTTTTCGACACGTTGATTTTTATGGTAAAACGGGATTACCGTGGCCCGTCTTCGACTTCCCATCGCTGGAGAGTGGTGCACCATGGTACTGTTCCGTTTCAAATCCATGCACGCATTTCTAAAAGTCGTACGGCACTGTTTCGCCATTTCGGACGGATGTTGCACCTTGCACCGTAGATGTTGCACCCTGTAGATATTGATTATTCGGACGGCCATAACTTATGCCTCGTTTAGAGTTACGGGAGCCATAACCTGTCAAAACGAAGGCCTCGATGAGTTCTACAGCTTTGACTGGTTTCAGCCGTCAACGGATAAATTAATGCCCAAAAAGGACAACCCGAATCTCAATCGGGTCTCGTAAGTTTTTCACCCTTCGTTTTTTCGACACGTGGATTTTTACGGTAAAACCGGACTACCGTGGCCCGTCTTCGACTTCCCATCGCTGGAGAGTGGTGCACCATGGTACTGTTCCATTTCAAATCCATACACGCATTTCTAAAAGTCGTACGGCACTGTTTCGCAATTTCAGACGGATGTTGCACCTTGCACCGTGGATGTTGCACCCTGTAGATATTTATTATTCGGACGGCCATAACTTCTGCCTCGTTTAGAGTTACGGGAGCCATATCCTGTTAAAACGAAGGCCTCGATGAGTTCTACGGCTTTGACAGCTTTTAGCCATCAACGGATAGATTAATTCCCAAAAAGGACAACCCGAATCTCAATCGGGTCTCGTAAGTTTTTTACCCTTCGTTTTTTTGACACGTGGATTTTTACGGTAAAACAGGATTATCGTGGCCCGTCTTCGACATCCCATCGCTGGAGAGTGGTGCACCATGATACTGTTCCGTTTCAAATCCATGCACGCATTTCTAAAAGTCGTACGACACTGTTTTGCCATTTCGGACGGATGTTGCACCTTGCACCGTGGATGTTGCACCCTGTAGATATCGATTATTCGGACGGCCGTAACTTCTGGCTCGTTTAGAGTTACAAAATCCATAACCTGTCAAAACGAAGGCCTCGATGAGTTCTACGGTTTTGAAAGCTTTCAGCCGTCAACGGATAGATTAATGCCCAAAAAGGACAACCCGAATCTCAATCGAGTCTCGTAAGTTTTGTACCCTTCGTTTTTTCGACATGCGGATTTTTACGGTAAAACAGGATTACCGTGGCTGGCCTTCGATTTACCATCGCTGGAGAGTGGTGCACCGTGGTACTGTTCCATTTCAAATCCATGCACGCATTTCTAAAGTCGTATGACACTGTTTCGCCATTTCGGACGGATGTTGCACCCTGCACCGTGGATGTTGCACCCTATAGATATCGATTATTTGGACGGCCATAACTTCTGGCTCGTTTAGAGTTACGGGAGCCATAACCTATCAAAACGAAGGCATCGATGATTTCTTCGGCTTTGACAGCTTTCAGCCGTCAATGGATAGATTAATGCCCAAAAAGGACAACCGAATCTCAACGGGTCTCGTAAGTTTTTTACCCTTCGTTTTTTCGACACTTTGATTTTTACGGTAAAACCGGATTACAGTGGCTGTTCTTCGATTTACCATCACTGGAGAGTGGTGCACCATGGTACTGTTCCATTTCAAATCCATGCACGCATTTCTACAAGTCGTACGGCACTGTTTCGCCATTTCGGACGGATGTTGCACCTTGCACCGTGGATGTTGCACCCTGTAGATATTGATTATTCGGACGGCCATAACTTCTGCCTCGTTTAGAGTTACGGGAGCCATAACCTGTTAAAACGAAGGCCTCGATGAGTTCTACGGCTTTGACAGCTTTCAGCCGTCAATGGATAGATTAATGCCTAAAAAGGACAACCGAATCTCAACGGGTCTCGTAAGTTTTTTACCCTTCGTTTTTTCGACACGTGGATTTTTACGGTAAAACAGGATTACAGTGGCTGGTGTTCGATTTACCATCGCTGGAGAGTGGTCCACCATGGTATTGTTCCGTTTCAAATCCATGCACGCATTTCTAAAAGTCGTACGGCACTGTTTCGCCATTTCGGACGGATGTTGCACCTTGCACCGTGGATGTTGCACCCTGTAGATATTGATTATTCGGACGGCCATAACTTCTGCCTCGTTTAGAGTTACGGGAGCCATAACCTGTCAAAACGAAGGCCTCGATGAGTTCTACAGCTTTGACTGGTTTCAGCCGTCAACGGATAGATTAATGCCCAAAAAGGACAACCCGAATCTCAATCGGGTCTCGTAAGTTTTTTACCCTTCGTTTTTTCGACACGTGGATTTTTACGGTAAAACAAGATTATCGTGGCCCGTCTTCGACTTCCCATCATGAAGAGTGGTGCACCATGGTAATTTTCCATTTTAAATCCATACACGCATTTCTAAAAGTCGTACGGCACTGTTTCGCCATTTCGGACGAATGTTGTACCTTGCACCGTGGATGATGCACCCTGTAGATATCGATTATTCGGACGGCCATAACTTCTGGCTCGTTTAGAGTTAGGGAGCCATAACCTGTCAAAACGAAGACTTCGATGAGTTATACGGTTTTGACAGCTTTCAGCCATTAACGGATAGATTAATACCCAAAAAGGACAACCCGAATCTCAATCGGGTCTCGTAAGTTTTTTACCCTTCGTTTTTTCGACACGTGGATTTTTACGGTAAAACAGGATTACAGTGGCTGGCCTTCGATTTACCATCGCTGGAGAGTGGTGCAACATAGTACTGTTCCGTTTCAAATCCATGCACGCATTTCTAAAAGTCGTACGGCACTGTTTCGCCATTTCGGACGGATGTTGCACCTTGCACCGTGGATGTTGCACCCTGTAGATATCGATTATTCGAACGGCCGTAACTTCTGGCTCGTTTAGACTTACGGGAGCCATAACCTGTCAAAACGAAGGACTCGATGAATTCTGCGGCTTTGACCGCTTTCAGCCGTCAACGGATAGATTAATGCCCAAAAAGGACAACCCGAATCTCAATCGGGTCTCGTAAGTTTTTTACCCTTCATTTTTTCGACACGTGGATTTTTTACGGTAAAACAGGATTACCGTGGCCCGTCATCGACTTCCCATCGCTGGAGAGTGGTGCACCATGGTACTGTTCCGTTTCAAACCCATGCACGCGTTTCTAAAAGTCGTACGGCACTGTTTCGCCATTTCGGACGGATGTTGCACCTTGCACCGTGGATGTTGCACCCTGTAGATATCGATTATTCGGACGGCCATAACTTCTGGCTCGTTTAGAGTTACGGGAGCCATAATCTGTCAAAACGAAGGCCTCGATGAGTTCTATGGCTTTGACAGCTTTCAGCCGTCAACGGATAGATTAATGCCAAAAAAGGACAACCCAAATCTTAATTGGGTCAAGTAAGTTTTTTACCCTTCGTTTTTTCGACACGTGGAATTTTACGGTAAAACGGGATTACGGTGGCTGGTCTTCGATTTACCATCGCTGGAGAGTGGTGCACCTTGGTACTGTTCTGCTTCAAATCCATGCACGCATTTCTAAAAGTCGTACGACACTGTTTCCCCATTACGGACGGATGTTGCACCTTGCACTGTGGATGTTGCACCCTGTAGATATCGATTATTCGGACGGCCATAACTTCTGGCTCGTTTAGAGTTACGGGAGCCATAACCTGTCAAAACGAAGGCCTAGATGAGTTCAACGGCTTTGACTGCTTTCAGCCGTCAACGGATAGATTAACGCCCATAAAGGACAACCCGAATCTCTATCGGGTCTCGTAAGTTTTTTACCCTTCGTTTTTTCGACACGTGGATTTTTACGGTAAAACAGGATTACTGTGGCCCGTCTTCGACTTCCCATCGCTGGAGAGTGGTGCACCATGGTATTGTTCCGTTTCAAATCCATGCACGCATTTCTAAAAGTCGTACGGCACTGTTTCGCCATTTCAGAAGGATGTTGCACCTTGCACCGTGGATGTTGCACCTTGTAGATATCGATTATTCGGACGGCCATAACTTCTGGCTCGTTTAGAGTTACTAAAGGCATAACCTGTCAAAACGAAGACCTCGATGAGTTCTACGGTTTTGACAGCTTTCAGCCGTCAATGGATAGATTAATGCCCAAAAAGGACAACCCGAATCTCATTCGGGTCTCATAAGTTTTTTACCCTTCGTTTTTTCGACACGTGGATTTTTACGGTAAAACAGGGTTACCGTGGCTGTCCTTCGGTTTACCATCGCTGGAGAGTGATGCACCATGGTATTGTTCCATTTCAAATCCATGCACGCATTTTCAAAAGTCGTACGGCACTGTTTCGCCATTTCGGACGGATGTTGCACCTTGCACCGTGTATGTTGCACCCTGTAGATATCGATTATTCGGACGGCCATAACTTCTGGATCATTTAGAGTTACGGGAGCCATTACCTGTCAAAACGGAGGCCTCATTGAGTTCTAAGGCGTTGACAGCTTTCAGCCATCAACGAATAGATTAATGCCCAAAAAGGACAACCCGAATCTCAATCGGGTCTCGTAAGTTTTTTACTCTTCTTTTATTCGACACGTGGATTTTTACGGTAAAACAGGATTACGGTGGCTAGTCTTTGATTTACCATCGCTGGAGAGTGGTGCACCATGGTACTGTTCCGTTTCAAATCCATGCACGCATTTCAAAAAGTCGTACGGCACTGTTTCGCCATTTCGGACGTACGTTGCACCTTGCACCGTGGATGTTGCACCCTTTAGATATCGATTATTTGGACGGCCATAACTTCTGGCTCGTTTAGAGTTACGGGAGCCGTAACCTGTCAACACAAAGGCCTCGATGAGTTCTACGGCTTTGACAGCTTTCAGCCATCAACGGATAGTTTAATGCCCAAAAAGGACAACCCGAATCTCAATCGGGTCTCGTAAGTTTTTTACCCTTCGTTTTTTCGACACGTGGATTTTTACGGTAAAACAGGATTACCGCGGCTGGCCTTCGATTTACCATCACTGGAGAGTGGTGCACCATGGTACTGTTCCATTTCAAATCCATGCATGCATTTCTAAAAGTCGTACGGCACTGTTTCGCCATTTCGGACGGATGTTGCACCTTGCACCGTGGATGTTGCACCCTGTAGATATCGATTATTCGGAAGGCCATAACTTCTGGATCGTTTAGAGTTACGGGAGCCATAACCTGTCAAAACGAAGGCCTCATTGAGTTCTACGGCTTTGACAGCTTTCAGACATCAACGGATAGATTAGTGTCCAAAAAGGACAACCCGAATCTCTATCGGGTCTCGTAAGTTTTTTACCCTTCTTTTATTCGACACGTGGATTTTTATGGTAAAACAGGATTACGGTGGCTGGTCTTCGATTTACCATCGCTGGAGAGTGGTGCACCATGGTATGTTCCGTTTCAAATCCAAGCACGCATTTCTAAAAGTCGTACGGCACTGTTTCGCCATTTCGGACGGATGTTGCACCTTGCACCGTGGACGTTGCACCCTGTAGATATCGATTATTCGGACGGCCATAACTTCTGGCTCGTTTAGAGTTACGGGAGCCATAACCTGTCAAAAGGAAGGCCTCGATGAGTTCTACGGCATTGATAGCTTTCAGCCATCAGCGGATAGACTAACGAACAAAAAGGACAACCCGAATCTCAATCGGGTCTCGTAAGTTTTTTCCCTTCATTTTTTCGACATGTGGATTTTTACGGTAAAACGGGATTACCGTGGCCCGTCTTCGACTTCCCATCGCTGGAGAGTGGTGCACCATGGTACTGCTCCGTTTCAAATCCATTCACGCATTTCTAAAAGTCGTACGGCACTGTTTCACCATTTCGGACGGATGTTGCACCATGCACCGTGGATGTTGCACCCTTTAGATATCGATTATTCAAACGGCCATAACTTCTGGCTCGTTTAGAGTTACGGGAGCCATAACCTGTCAAAACGAAGGCCTCGATGAGTTCTACGGCTTTGACAGCTTTTAGCCGTCAACAGATAGATTAATGCCCAAAAAGGACAACCCGAATCTCAATCGGGTCTCGTAAGTTTTTTACCCTTCGTTTTTTCGACAAGTGGATTTTTACGGTAAATCTGGATTACCGTGGCCCGTCTTCGACTTCCCATCGCTGGAGAGTCGTGCACCATGGTACTGTTCCGTTTCAAATCCATACACGCATTTCTAAAAGTCGTACGGCACTGTTTCGCCATTTCGGACGGATGTTACACCTTGCACCGTGGATGTTGCACCCTGTAGATATCGATTATTCGGACGGCCATAACTTCTGGCTCGTTTAGATTACGGGAGCCATAACCTGTCAAAACGAAGGCCTCGATGAGTTCTACGGCTTTGACAGCTTTCGGCCGTCAACGGATAGATTAATGCCCAAAAAGGACAACCCGAATCTCAATCGGGTCTCGTAAGTTTTTACCCTTCGTTTTTTCGACACGTGGATTTTTATGGTAAAACAGGATTACCGTGGCTGGCCTTCGATTTACCATCGCTGGAGAGTGGTGCACCATGGTACTTTTCCGTTTCAAATCCATGCATGCATTTCTAAAAGTCGTACGGCACTGTGTCGCCATTTCGGACGGATGTTGCACCTTTCACCGTGGATGTTGCACCCTGTAGATATCGATTATACGGACGACCATAACTTCTGGCTCGCTTAGAGTTACGGGAGCCACAACCTGTCAAAACGAAGGCCTCCAGGAGTTCTACGGCTTTGACTGCTTTCAGCCGTCAACGGATAGATTAATGCCCAAAAAGGGCAACCTGAATCTCAATCGGGTCTCGTAAGTTTTTTACCCTTCGTTTTTTCGACACGTGGATTTTTACGGTAAAACAGGATTACGGTGGCTGGTCCTCCATTTACCATCGCTGGACAGTGGTTCACCATGGTACTGTTCCGTTTCAAATCCATGCACGCATTTCTAAAAGTCGTATGGCACTGTTTCGCCATTTCGGACGGATGTTGCACCTTGCACCGTGGATGTTGCACCCTGTAGATATCGATTATTCGGACGACCATAACTTCTAGCTCGTTTAGAGTTACGGAAGCAATAACCTGTTAAAACGAAGGCCTCGATGTGTTCTACGGCTTTGACAGCTTTTAGCCGTCAACAGATAGATTAATGCCCAAAAAGCACAACCCAAATCTCAATCGGGTCTCGTAAGTTTTTTACCCTTCGTTTTTTCGACACGTGGATTTTTACGGTAAAACAGGATTACCGTGGCCCGTCTTCGACTTCCCATCGTTGGAGAGTGGTGCACCATGGTACTGTTCGGTTTCAAATCCATGCACGCATTTCTAAAAGTCGTACGACACTGTTTCGCCATTTCGGACGGATGTTGCACCTTGCACCGTGGATGTTGCACCCTGTAGATATCGATTATTCGGACGGCCATAACTTCTAGCTCGTTTAGAGTTACTTGAGCCATAACCGGTCAAAACGAAGGCCTCGATGAGTTCTATGGATTTGTTAGCTTTCAGCCGTCAACAGATAGATTAACGAACAAAAAGGACAACCCGAATCTCAATCGGGTCTCGTAAGTTTTTTACCCTTCGTTTTTTCGACAAGTGGATTTTTACGGTAAAACGGGATTACCGTGGCCCGTCTTCGACTTCCCATCGCTGGAGAGTGGTGCACCATGGTACTGTTCCGCTTCAAATCCATGCACACAATTCTAAAATTCTTACGGCACTGTTTCACCATTTCGGACGGATGTTGCACCATGCACCATGGATGTTGCACCCTGTAGATATCGATTATTCAAACGGCCATAACTTCTGGCTCATTTAGAGTTACGGGATCCATAACCTGTCAAAACGAAGGCCTCGATGAGTTCTACGGCTTTGACAGTTTTCAGCCGTCAACGGATAGATTAATGCCCAAAAAGGACAACCCGAATCTCAATCGGGTCTCGTAAGTTTTTTACCCTTCGTTTTTTCGACAAGTGGATTTTTACGGTAAATCTGGATTACCTTGGCCCGTCTTCGACTTCCCATCGCTGGAGAGTGGTGAACCATGGTACTGTTTCGTTTCAAATCCATACACGCATTTCTAAAAGTCGTACGGCACTGTTTCGCCATTTCGGACGGATGTTGAACCTTGCACCGTGGATGTTGCACCCTGTAGATATCGATTATTCAGACGGCCATAACTTCTGGCTCGTTTAGAGTTATGAGAGCCATAACCTGTCAAAACGAAGGCCTCGATGAGTTCTACGGCTTTGATAGCTTTCAGCCGTCAACGGATAGATTAATGCCCAAAAAGGACAACCCGAATCTCAATCGGGTCTCGTAAGTTTTTTACCCTTCATTTTTTCGACACGTGGATTTTTACGGTAAAATAGGATTATCGTGGCTGGCCTTCGATTTACCATCGCTGGAGAGAGGTGCACCATGGTACTGTTCCGTTTCAAATCCATGCATGCATTTCTAAAAGTTGTACTGCACTGTTTCGCCATTTCGAACGGATGTTGCACCTTGCACCGTGGACGTTGCACCCTGTAGATATCGATTATACGGACGACCATAACTTCTGCCTCGTTTAGAGTTACGGGAGACATGACAAGAAGGCCTCGATGAGTTCTACGGCTTTGAATGCTTTCAGCCGTCAACGGATAGATTAATGCCCAAAAAGGACAACCTGAATCTCAATCGGTTCTCGTAAGTTTTTTACCCTTCGTTTTTTCGACACGTGGATTTTTACGGTAAAATAGGATTACGGTGGCTGGTCCTCGATTTACCATCGCTGGAGAGTGGTGCACCATGGTACTGTTCCGTTTCAAATCCATGCACGCATTTTTAAAAGTCGTACGGCACTGTTTCGCCATTTCGGACGGATGTGGCACCTTGCACCGTGGATGTTGCACCCTATAGATATCGATTATTCGGACGGCCATAACTTCTGGCTCGTTTAGAGTTACGGAAGCAATAACCTGTCAAAACGAAGGCCTCGATGATTTCTACGGCTTTGACAGCTTTCAGCCGTCAACGGATAGATTAATGCCCAAAAAGGACAACCCGAATCTCAATCGGGTCTCGTAAGTTTTTTACCCTTCGTTTTTTCGACACGTGGATTTTTACGGTAAAACAGGATTACCGTGGCCCGTCTTCGACTTTCCATCGTTGGAGAGTGGTGCACCATGGTACTGTTCCGTTTCAAATCCATACACGCATTTCTAAAAGTCGTACGGCACTGTTTCTCCATTTCAGACGGATGTTGAACCTTGCACCGTGGATGTTGCACCCTGTAGATATCGATTATTCGGACGGCCATAACTTCTGGCTCGTTTAGAGTTACGGGAGCCACAACCTGTCAAAACGAAGGCCTCGATGAGTTCTACGGCTTTGACAGCTTTCAGCCATCAAAGGATAGATTAATGCCCAAAAAGGACAACCCGAATCTCAATCGGGTCTCGTAAGTTTTTTACCCTTCGTTTTTTCGACACGTGGATTTTTATGGTAAAATAGGATTACCGTGGCTGGCCTTTGATTTACCATCGCTGGAGAGAGGTGCACCATGGTACTGTTCCGTTTCAAATCCATGCATGCATTTCTAAAAGTCGTACGGCACTGTTTCGCCATTTCGGACGGATGTTGCACCTTGCACCGTGGATGTTGCACCCTGTCAATATCGATTATACGGACGACCATAACTTCTGGCTCGCTTAGAGTTACGGGAGCCACAACCTGTCAAAACGAAGGCCTCGATGAGTTCTACAGCTTTGAATGCTTTCAGCCGTCAACGGATAGATTAATGCCCAAAAAGGACAACCTGAATCTCAATCGGGTCTCGTAAGTTTTTTACCCTTCGTTTTTTCGACACGTGGATTTTTACGGTAAAACAGGATTACGGTGGCTGGTCCTCCATTTACCATCGCTGGACAGTGGTTCACCATGGTACTGTTCCGTTTCAAATCCATGCACGCATTTCTAAAAGTCGTACGGCACTGTTTCGCCATTTCGGACGGATGTTGCACCTTGCACCGTGGATGTTGCACCCTGTAGATATCGATTATTCGGACGACCATAACTTCTAGCTCGTTTAGAGTTACGGAAGCAATAACCTGTTAAAACGAAGGCCTCGATGTGTTCTACGGCTTTGACAGCTTTTAGCCGTCAACAGATAGATTAATGCCCAAAAAGGTCAACCCAAATCTCAATCGGGTCTCGTAAGTTTTTTACCCTTCGTTTTTTCGACACGTGGATTTTTACGGTAAAACAGGATTACCGTGGCCCGTCTTCGACTTCCCATCGTTGGAGAGTGGTGCACCATGGTACTGTTCGGTTTCAAATCCATGCACGCATTTCTAAAAGTCGTACGACACTGTTTCGCCATTTCGGACGGATGTTGTACCTCGCACCGTGGATGTTGCACCCTGTAGATATCGATTATTCGGACGGCCATAACTTCTAGCTCGTTTAGAGTTACTTGAGCCATAACCTGTCAAAACGAAGGCCTCGATGAGTTCTATGGATTTGTTAGCTTTCAGCCGTCAACAGATAGATTAACGAACAAAAAGGACAACCCGAATCTCAATCGGGTCTCGTAAGTTTTTTACCCTTCGTTTTTTCGACAAGTGGATTTTTACGGTAAAACGGGATTACCGTGGCCCGTCTTCGACTTCCCATCGCTGGAGAGTGGTGCACCATGGTACTGTTCCGCTTCAAATCCATGCACGCAATTCTAAAATTCTTACGGCACTGTTTCACCATTTCGGACGGATGTTGCACCATGCACCATGGATGTTGCACCCTGTAGATATCGATTATTCAAACGGCCATAACTTCTGGCTCATTTAGAGTTACGGGATCCATAACCTGTCAAAACGAAGGCCTCGATGAGTTCTACGGCTTTGACAGTTTTCAGCCGTCAACGGATAGATTAATGCCCAAAAAGGACAACCCGAATCTCAATCGGGTCTCGTAAGTTTTTTACCCTTCGTTTTTTCGACAAGTGGACTTTTACGGTAAATCTGGATTACCTTGGCCCGTCTTCGACTTCCCATCGCTGGAGAGTGGTGAACCATGGTACTGTTTCGTTTCAAATCCATACACGCATTTCTAAAAGTCGTACGGCACTGTTTCGCCATTTCGGACGGATGTTGAACCTTGCACCGTGGATGTTGCACCCTGTAGATATCGATTATTCAGACGGCCATAACTTCTGGCTCGTTTAGAGTTATGGGAGCCATAACCTGTCAAAACGAAGGCCTCGATGAGTTCTACGGCTTTGATAGCTTTCAGCCGTCAACGGATAGATTAATGCCCAAAAAGGACAACCCGAATCTCAATCGGGTCTCGTAAGTTTTTTACCCTTCATTTTTTCGACACGTGGATTTTTACGGTAAAATAGGATTATCGTGGCTGGCCTTCGATTTACCATCGCTGGAGAGAGGTGCACCATGGTACTGTTCCGTTTCAAATCCATGCATGCATTTCTAAAAGTTGTACTGCACTGTTTCGCCATTTCGAACGGATGTTGCACCTTGCACCGTGGACGTTGCACCCTGTAGATATCGATTATACGGACGACCATAACTTCTGGCTCGTTTAGAGTTACGGGAGACACAACCTGTCAAAACGAAGGCCTCGATGAGTTCTACGGCTTTGAATGCTTTCAGCCGTCAACGGATAGATTAATGCCCAAAAAGGACAACCTGAATCTCAATCGGTTCTCGTAAGTTTTTTACCCTTCGTTTTTTCGACACGTGGATTTTTACGGTAAAATAGGATTACGGTGGCTGGTCCTCGATTTACCATCGCTGGAGAGTGGTGCACCATGGTACTGTTCCGTTTCAAATCCATGCACGCATTTTTAAAAGTCGTACGGCACTGTTTCGCCATTTCGGACGGATGTGGCACCTTGCACCGTGGATGTTGCACCCTATAGATATCGATTATTCGGACGGCCATAACTTCTGGCTCGTTTAGAGTTACGGAAGCAATAACCTGTCAAAACGAAGGCCTCGATGATTTCTACGGCTTTGACAGCTTTCAGCCGTCAACGGATAGATTAATGCCCAAAAAGGACAACCCGAATCTCAATCGGGTCTCGTAAGTTTTTTACCCTTCGTTTTTTCGACACGTGGATTTTTACGGTAAAACAGGATTACCGTGGCCCGTCTTCGACTTCCCATCGTTGGAGAGTGGTGCACCATGGTACTGTTCCGTTTCAAATCCATACACGCATTTCTAAAAGTCGTACGGCACTGTTTCTCCATTTCAGACGGATGTTGAACCTTGCACCGTGGATGTTGCACCCTGTAGATATCGATTATTCGGACGGCCATAACTTCTGGCTCGTTTAGAGTTACGGGAGCCACAACCTGTCAAAACGAAGGCCTCGATGAGTTCTACGGCTTTGACAGCTTTCAGCCATCAAAGGATAGATTAATGCCCAAAAAGGACAACCCGAATCTCAATCGGGTCTCGTAAGTTTTTTACCCTTCGTTTTTTCGACACGTGGATTTTTATGGTAAAATAGGATTACCGTGGCTGGCCTTTGATTTACCATCGCTGGAGAGAGGTGCACCATGGTACTGTTCCGTTTCAAATCCATGCATGCATTTCTAAAAGTCGTACGGCACTGTTTCGCCATTTCGGACGGATGTTGCACCTTGCACCGTGGATGTTGCACCCTGTCAATATCGATTATACGGACGACCATAACTTCTGGCTCGTTTAGAGTTACGGGAGCCACAACCTGTCAAAACGAAGGCCTCGATGAGTTCTACAGCTTTGAATGCTTTCAGCCATCAACGGATAGATTAATGCCCAAAAAGGACAACCTGAATCTCAATCGGGTCTCGTAAGTTTTTTACCCTTCGTTTTTTCGACACGTGGATTTTTACGGTAAAACGGGATTACGGTGGCTGGTCCTCGATTTACCATCGCTGGAGAGTGGTGCACCATGGTACTGTTCCGTTTCAAATCCATGCATGCATTTTTAAAAGTCGTACGGCACTGTTTCGCCATTTCGGACGGATGTTGCACCTTGCACCGTGGATGTTGCACCCTATAGATATCGATTATTCGGAAGGCCATAACTTCTGGCTCGTTTAGAGTTACGGAAGCAATAACCTGTCAAAACGAAGACCTCGATGAGTTCTACGGCTTTGACAGCTTTCAGCCGTCAACGGATAGATTAATGCCCAAAAAGGACAACCCGAATCTCAATCGGGTCTCGTAAGTTTTTTACCCTTCGTTTTTTCGACACGTGGATTTTTACGGTAAAACATGATTGCCGTGGCCCGTCTTCGACTTTCCATCGTTGGAGAGTGGTGCACCATGGTACAGTTTGGTTTCAAATCCATGCACGCATTTCTAAAAGTCATACGGCACCGTTTCGCCATTTCGGACGGATGTTGCACCTTGCACCGTGGATGTTGCACCCTGTAGATATCGATTATTCGAACGACCATAACTTCTGGCTCGTTTAGAGTAACGGAAGCCATAACCTGTCAAAACGAAGGCCTCGATGAGTTCTACGGCTTAGACAGCTTTCAGTCGTCAACGGATAGATTAATGCCCAAAAAGGACAACCCGAATCTCAATCGGGTCTCGTAAGTTTTTTACCCTTCGTTTTTTCGACACGTGGATTTTTACGGTAAAACAGGATTACCGTGGCCCGTCTTCGACTTTCCATCACTGGAGAGTGGTGCACCATGGTTCTGCTTCAAATCCATGCACTCATTTCTAAAGGTCGTAGGCACTGTTTTGCCATTTCGGACGGATGTCGCACCTCGCACCGTGGATGTTGCACCCTGTAGATATCGATTATTCGGACGGCCATAACTTCTGGCTCGTTTAGAGTTACGGGAGCCATAATCTGTCAAAACGAAGGCCTCCATGAGTTCTATGGCTTTGACACCTTTCAGCCGTCAACGGATAGATTAATGCCCAAAAAGGACATCCCGAATCTCAATCGGGTCTTGTAAGTTTTTTACCCTTCGTTTTTTTGGACACGTGGAATTTTACGGTAAAACGGGATTACGGTGGCTGGTCTTCGATTTACCATCGTTGGAGAGTGGTGCACCATGGTACTGTTCCTCTTCAAATCCATGCACGCATTTCTAAAAGTCGTACGGCACTGTTTCGCCATTTCGGACGGATGTTGCACCTTGCACCGTGGATATTGCACCCTGTAGATATCGATTATTCGGACGGCCATAACTTCTGGCTCGTTTAGAGCTATGGGAGCCATAACCTTTCAAAACGAAGGCCTCGATGAGTTCAATGGCTTTGACATCTTTCAGCCGTGAACGGATAGACTAATGCCCAAAAAGGACAACCCGAATCTCAATCGGGTCTCGTAAGTTTTTTACCCTTCGTTTTTTCGACACGTGGATTTTTACGGTAAAACGGTATTACCGTGGCCCGTCTTCGACTTCCCATCGCTGGAGAGTGGTGCACCATGGTACTCTTCCGTTTCAAATCTATGCACGCATTTCTAAAAGTCGTACGACACTGTTTCTCCATTTCGGACGGATGTTGCACCTTGCACCGTGGATGTTGCACCCTGTGGATATCGATTATTTGGAAGGCCATAACTTCTGGCTCGTTTAGAGTTACAAAAGCCTTAACCTGTCAAAACGAAGGCCTCGATGAGTTCTACGGTTTTGACAGCTTTCAGCCGTCAACGGATAGATTAATGCCCAAAAAGGACAACCCGAATCTCAATCGGGTCTCGTAAGTTTTTTACCCTTCGTTTTTTCAACACGTGGATTTTTACGGTAAAACAGGATTACCGTGGCTGGCCTTCGATTTACCATCGCTGGAGAGTGTTGCACCATGGTACTGTTCCGTTTCAAATCCATGCACGCATTTCTAAAAGTCGTACGGCACTGTTTCGCCATTTCGGACGGATGTTGCACCTTGCAACGTGGATGTTGCACCCTGTGGATTTCGATTATTCGGACGCCCATAACTTCTGGCTCGTTTAGAGTTACGGGAGCCATAAGCTGTCAAAACGAAGGCCCCGATGAGTTCTACGGCTTTGGCAGCTTTCAGCCATCAACGGATAGATTAATGCCCAAAAAGGACAACCCGAATCTCAATCGGGTCTCGTAAGTTTTTTAACCTTCGTTTTTTCGACACGTGGATTTTTACGGTAAAACAGGATTACGGTGGCTGGTCCTCGATTTACCATCGCTGGAGAGTGGTGCACCATGTGCTATTCCGTTTCAAATCCATGCACGCAATTCTAAAAGTCGTACGGCACTGTTTCTCCATTTAGGACGGAAGTTGCACCTTGCACCGTGGATGTTGCACCCTGTAGATATCGATTATTCGGACGGCCATAACTTCTGGCTCGTTTAGAGTTACAAAAGCCATAACCTGTCAAAACGAAGGCCACGATGAGTTCTACGGTTTTGACAGCTTTCAGCCGTCAACGGATAGATTAATGCCCAGAAAGGACAACCTGAATCTCAATCGGGTCTCGTAAGTTTTTTACCCTTCGTTTTTTCGACACGTGGATTTTTAAGGTAAAACAGGATTACCGTGGCCCGTTTTCGACTTCCCATCGCTGGAGAGTGGTGCACCATTGTACTATCCCGTTTCAAATCCATACACGCATTTCTAAAAGTCGTACGGCACTGTTTCGCCATTTCGGACGGATGTTGCACCTTGCACCATGGATGTTGCACCCTGTAGATATCGATTATACGGACGGCCATAACTTCTGGCTCATTTAGAGTTACGGGAGACATAACTTGTCAAAACGAAGGCCTTGATGAGTTCTACGGCTTTGACAGCTTTCAACCGTCAACGGATAGATTAATGCATAAAAAGGACAACCCGAATCTCAATCGGGTCTCGTATGTTTTTTACCCTTCGTTTTTTCGACACGTGGATTTTTACGGTTAAACAAGATTACCGTGGCCCGTCTTCGACTTCCCATCGCTGGAGAGTGGTGCACCATAGTACTGTTCCGTTTTAAATCCATGCATGCATTTCTAAAAGTCGTACGACACTGTTTCGCCATTTTGGACGGATGTTGCGCCTTGCACCGTGGATGTTGCGCCCTGTAGATATCGATTATTCGGACGGCCATAACTTCTGGCTCGTTTAGAGTTACGGGAGCCATAACCTGTCAAAACAAAGGCCTCGATGAGTTCTACGGCTTTGACAGCTATCAGCCATCAATGGATATATTAATGCCCAGAAAGGACAACCCGAATCTCAATCGGGTCTCGTAAGTTTTTTACCCTTCGTTTTTTCGACACGTGGATTTTTACGGTAAAACAGGATTACGGTGGCCCGTCTTCGACTTCCCATAGCTGGAGAGTGGTGCACCATGGTACTGTTCCGTTTCAAATCGATGCATGCATTTCTAAAAGTCATACGGCACTGTTCCGCCATTTCGGACGGATGTTGCACCTTGCACCGTGGATGTTAAACCCTGTAGATATCGATTATTCGAACGGCCATAACTTCTGGCTCGTTTAGAATTACAAGAGCCATAACCTGTCAAAACGAAGGCTTCGATGAGTTCTACGGCTTTCATAACTTTCAGCCGTCAACGGATAGATTAATGCCCAAAAAGGACAACCCGAATCTCAATCGAGTCTCGTAAGTTTTTTACCCTACGTTTTTTCGACACGTGGATTTTTACGGTAAAACGGGATTACCGTGGCCCGTCTTCGACTTCCCATCGCTGGAGAGTGGTGCACCATTGTACTGTTCCGTTTCAAATCCATGCACGCATTTCTAAAAGTCATACGGCACTGTTTCAAAATTTTGGACGGATGTTGCACCTTGCACCGTGGATGTTGCACCCTGTTGATATCGATTATTCAAACGGCCATAACTTCTGGCTCGTTTAGAATTACGGGAGCCATAACCTGTCAAAACAAAGGCCTCGATGAGTTCTAGGGCGTTTACAGCTTTTAGCCGTCAACGGAAAGATTAATGCCCAAAAAGGACAACCCGAATCTCAATCGGGTCTCGTTAGTTTTTTACCCTTCGTTTTTTTGACACGTGGATTTTTACGGTAAAACAGGATTACCGTGGGCGGTCTTCGACTTCCCATCGCTGGAGAGTGGTGCACCATGGCACTGTTCCGTTTCAAATCCATGCACACATTTCTAAAAGTCGTACGACACTGTTTCGCCATTTCGGACGGATGTTGCACCTTGCACCGTGGATGTTGCACCCTGTAGATACCGATTATTCGGACGGCCATAACTTCTGGCTCGTTTAGAGTTACGGGAGCCATAATCTGTCAAAACGAAGGCCTCGATGAGTTCTATGGCTTTGACAGCTTTCAGCCGTCAATGGATAGATTAATGCTCAAAAAGGACAACCCGGATCTCAATCGGGTGTCGTAAGTTTTTTACCCTTCCTTTTTTCGACACGTGGAATTTTACGGCAAAACGGGATTACGGTGGCTGGTCTTCGATTTACCATCGCTGGAGAGTGTTGCACCATGGTACTGTTCCGTTTCAAACCCATGCACGCATTTCTAAAAGTCGTACGACACTGTTTCGCCATTTCGGGAGGATGTTGCACCTTGCACCGTGGATGTTGCACTCTGTAGATATCGATTATTCGGACGACGATAGCTTCTGGCTCGTTTAGAGTTACGGGAGCCATAAACTGTCAAAACGAAGGCCTCGATGAGTTCTACGGCTTTGACAGCTTTCAGCCGTCAACGGATAGATTAATACCTAAAAAGGACAACCCGAATCTCAATCGGGTCACGTAAGTTTTTTACCCTTCGTATTTTCGACATGTGGATTTTTACGGTAAAACGGGATTACCGTGGCCCGTCTTCGACTTTCCATCACTGGAGAGTGGTGCACCATGGTACAGTTGCGTTTCAAATCCATGCACGTATTTCTAAACGTCGTACGACACTGTTTAACCATTTTGGACGGATGTTGCACCATGCACCGTGGATGTTGCACCCTTTAGATATCGATTATTCAAACGGCCATAACTTCTGGCTCGTTTAGAGTTACAAAAGCCATAACCTGTCAAAACGAAGGCCTCGATGAGTTCTACGTTTTTGACCGCTTTCAGCCGTCAACGGATAGATTAATGCCCAAAAAGGACAACCCGAATCTCAATCGGGTCTCGTAAGTTTTTTACCCTTCGTTTTTTCGACATGTGGATTTTTACGGTAAAACAGGATTACCGTGGCGGGCCTTCGATTTACCATCGTTGCAGAGTGTTACACCATGGTACTGTTCCGTTTCAAATCCATGGACGCATTTCTAAAAGTCGTACGGCACTGTTTCGCCGTTTCGGACGGATTTTGCACCTTGGATCGTGGATTATGCACCCTGTAGATATCGATTATTCGGACGGCCATAACTTATGGCTCGTTTAGAGTTACGGGAGCCAGAACCTGTCAAAACGAAGGCCTCGATGAGTTCTACGGCTTTGACTGCTTTCAGCCGTCAACGGATAGATTAATGCCCAGAAAGGACAACCCGAATCTCAATCGCGTCTCGTAAGTTTTTTACCCTTCGTTTTTTAGACACGTGGATTTTTGCGGTAAAACAGGATTACCGTGGCCCGTCTTCGACTTCCCATCGCTGGAGAGTGGCGCACCATGGTACTGTTCCGTTTCAAATCCATACATGCATTTCTAAAAGTCGTACGGCACTGTTTCGCCATTTCGGACGGATGTTGCACCTTGCACCATGGATGTTGCACCCTGTAGATATCGATTATTCGGACGGCCGTAACTTCTGGCTCGTTTAGAGTTACAAAAGCCATAACCTGTCAAAACGAAAGCCTCGATGAGTTCTACGGTTTTTACAGCTTTCAGCCGTCAACGGATAGATTAATACCCAAAATGGACAACCCGAATCTGAATCGGGTCTCGTAAGTTTTTTACCCATCGTTTTTTCGACACGTGGATTTTTAAGGTAAAACAGGATTACCGTGGTTGTCCTTCGATTTACCATCGCTGGAGAGTGGTTCACCATGGTACTGTTCCGTTTCAAATCCATGCACGCATTTCTAAATGTCGTACGGCACTATTTCACCATTTCGGACGGATGTTGCACCTTGCACCGTGGATGTTGCACCCTGTAGATATCGATTATTCGGACGGCCATAACTTCTGGCTCGTTTAGAGTTACGGGAGCCATAACCTGTCAAAACGAAGGCCTCGATGAGTTCTACGGTTTTGACTGCTTTCAACCGTCAACGGATAGATTAATTCCCAAAAAGGACAACCCGAATCTCAATCGGGTCTCGTAAGTTTTTTACCCTTCGTTTTTTCGACACGAGGATTTTTACGGTAAAACAGGATTACGGTGGCTGGTCTTCGATTTACCATCGCTGGAGAGTGGTGTACCATGGTACTGTTCCGTTTCAAATACATGCACGCATTTCTAAAAGTCGTACGGCACTGTTTCGCCATTTCGGACGGATGTTGCACCTTGCACCGGGGATGTTGCACCCTGTAGATATCGATTATTCGGACGGCCATAACTTTTGGCTCGTTTAGAGTTACGGGAGGCATAACCTGTCAAAACGAAGGCCTCGATGAGATCTACGGCTTTGACAGCTTTCAGCCGTCAACGGATAGATTAATGCCCAAAAAGGACAACCCGAATCTCAATCGGGTCTCGTAAGTTTTTTACCCTTCGTATTTTCGACATGTGGATTTTCACGGTAAAACGGGATTACCGTGGCCCATCTTCGACTTCCCATCGCTGGAGAGTGGTGCACCATGGTACTGTTGCGTTACAAATCCATGCACGCATTTCTAAAAGTCGTACGGTACTGTTTCACCATTTCAGACGGATGTTGCACCATGCACCGTGGATGATGCACCCTGTAGATATCGATTATTCAAACGGCCATAACTTCTGGCTCGTTTAGAGTTACGGGAGCCATAACCTGTTAAAACGAAGGCCTCGATGAGTTCTACGACTTTGACAGCTTTCAGCCGTCAACGGATAGATTAATGCCCAACAAGGACAACCCGAATCTCAATCGGGTCTCGTAAGTTTTTTACACTTCGTTTTTTCGACACGTGGATTTTTACGGTAAAACAGGATTACCGTGGCCCGTCTTTGACTTCCCATCGCTAGAGAGTGGTGCACCATGGTTCTGTTCCGTTTCAAATCCATACGCGCATTTCTAAAAGTCGTACGGCACTGTTTCGCCATTTCGGACGGATGTTGCACCTTGCACCATGGATGTTGCACCCTGTAGATATCGATTTTTCGGACGGCCATAACTTATGGCTCGTTTAGAGTTACGTTAGCCACAACCTGTCAACACGAAGGCCTCGATGAGTTCTACGGATTTGACAACTTTCAGCCGTCAACGGATAGATTAATGCCCAACAAGGACAACCCGAATCTCAATCCGGTCTCGTAAGTTTTTTACCCTTCATTTTTTCGACACGTGGATTTTTACGGTAAAACGGGATTACCGTGGCCCGTCTTCGACTTCCCATCGTTGGAGAGCGGTACACCATGATACTGTTCCGTTTCAAATCCATACACGCATTTCTAAAAGTCGTACGACACTGTTTCGCTATTTCGGACGGATGTTGCACCTTGCACCATGGATGTTGCATCCTGTAGATATCGATTATTCGGACGGCCATAACTTCTGGCTCGTTTAGAGTTACGGGAGCCATAACCTGTCAAAACGAAGGCCTCGATGAGTTCTACGGCTTTGACAGCTTTCAGCCATCACCGGATAGATTAATGCCCATCAAGGACAACCCGAATCTCAATCGGGTCTCGTAAGTTTTTTACCCTTCGTTTTTTCGACACGTGGATTTTTACGGGAAACTGTATTACCGTGGCCCGTCTTTGACTTCCCATCGCTGGAGAGTGGTGCACCATGGTACTGTTCCGTTTCAAATCCATACACGCATTTCTAAAAGTCGTACGGCACTGTTTCGCCATTTCGGACGGATGTTGCACCTTGCACCATGGATGTTGCACCCTGTAGATATCGATTATTCGGACAGCCATAACTTCTGGCTCGTTTAGAGTTACGGGAGCCATAACCTGTCAAAACGATGGCCTCGATGAGTTCTACGGCTTTGACAGCTTTCAACCATCAATGGATAGATTAATGCACAAAAAGGACAACCCGAATCTCGATCGGGTCTCGTATGTTTTTTACCCTTCGTTTTTTCGACACGTGGATTTTTACGGTAAAACAGGATTACCGTGGCCCGTCTTCGACTTCCCATCGTTGGAGAGTGGTGCACCATGGTACTGTTCCGCTTCAAATCCATGCACGCATTTCTATAAGTCGTACGACACTGTTTCGCCATTTCGGACGGATTTGCACCTTGCACCGTGGATGTTGCACCCTGTAGATATCGATTATTCGGACGGCCATAACTTCTGGCTCGTTCAGAGTTACGTTAGCCATAACCTGTCAACACGAAGGCCTCGATGAGTTCTACGGGTTGACAACTTTCAGCCATCAGTGGATAGATTAATGCCCAGAAAGGACAACCTGAATCTCAATCGGGTCTCGTAAGTTTTTACCCTTCGTTTTTTCGACACGTGGATTTTTATGGTAAAACAGGATTACGGTGGCTGGTCTTCGATTTACCATCGCTGAAGAGTGGTACACCATGGTACTGTTCCGTTTCAAATCGATGCATGCATTTCTAAAAGTCATACAGCACTGTTTCGCCATTTCGGACGGATGTTGCACCTTGCACCGTGGATGTTGCACCCTGTAGATATCTATTATTCGGACGGCCATAACTTCTGGCTCGTTTAGGGTTACGGGAGCCATAACCTGTCAAAACAAAGGCCTTGATGAGTTCTACGGCTTTGACAGCTTTCAGCCGTCAACGGATAGATTAATTCCCAAAAAGGACAACCCGAATCTCAATCGGGTCTCGTAAGTTTTTTACCCTTCGTTTTTTCGACACGTGGATTTTTACGGTAAAACAGGATTACGGTGGCCCGTCTTCGACTTCCCATAGCTGGAGAGTGGTGCACCATGGTACTGTTCCGTTTCAAATCGATGCACGCATTTCTAAAAGTCGTACGGCACTGTTTCAAAATTTCGGACGGATGTTGCACCTTGCACCGTGGATGTTGCACCCTGTTGATATCGATTATTCAAACGGCCATAACTTCTGGCTCGTTCAGAGTTACGGGAGTCATAACTTGTCAAAACAAAGGCCTCAATGAGTTCTTGGGCTTTTACAGCTTTTAGCCGTCAACGGAAAGATTAATGCCCAAAAAGGACAACCCGAATCTCAATCGGGTCTCGTTAGTTTTTTACCCTTCGTTTTTTCGACACGTGGATTTTTACGGTAAAATAGGATTATCGTGGCCCGTCTTCGACTTCCCATCGCTGGAGAGTGGTGCACCATGGCACTGTTCCGTTTCAAATCCATGCACGCATTTCTAAAAGTCATACGGCACTGTTTCGCCATTTCGGACGGATGTTGCACCTTGCACCGTGGATGTTGCACCCTGTAGATATCGATTTTTCGGACGGCCATAACTTCTGGCTCGTTTAGAGTTGCGGGAGCCACAATCTGTTAAAACGAAGGCCTCGATGAGTTCTATGGCTTTGATAGCTTTCAGCCGTCAATGGATAGATTAATGCTCAAAAAGGACAACCCGAATCTCAATCGGGTCTCGTAAGCTTTTTACCCTTCGTTTTTTCGACACGTGGAATTTTACGGCAAAACAGGATTACGGTGGCTGGTCTTCGATTTACCATCGCTGGAGAGTGGTGCACCATGGTACTGTTCCGTTTCAAACCCATGCACGCATTTCTAAAAGTCGTACGACACTGTTTCGCCATTTCGGACGGATGTTGCACCTTGCACCGTGGATGTTGCACCCTGTAGATATCGATTATTCGGACGGCCATAACTTCTGGCTCGTTTAGTGTTACAGGAGCCATAACCTGTCAAAACAAAGGCCTCGATGAGTTCTACGGCTTTGACAGCTTTCAACCGTCAACGGATAGATTAATGCCCAAAAAGAACAACACGAATCTCTATCGGGTCCTGTAAGTTTTTTACCCTTCGTATTTTCGACATGTGGATTTTTACGGTAAAACGGGATTACCGTGGCCCGTCTTCGACTTCCCATCGCCGGAGAGTGGTGCACCATGGTACTGTTGCATTTCAAATCCATGCACGCATTTCTAAATGTCGTACGACACTGTTTCACCTTTTCGGACGGATGTTGCACCATGCACGGTGGATGTTGCACCCTCTAGATATCGATTATTCAAACGGCCATAACTTCTGGCTCGTTTAGAGTAACGGGAGCCATAACCTGTCAAAACGAAGGCCTCGATGAGTTCTACGGCTTTGACAGCTTTCAGCCGTCAACAGATAGATTAATGCCCATCAAGGACAACCCGAATCTCAATCGGGTCTCGTAAGTTTTTTACCCTTCGTTTTTTGACACGTGGATTTTTACGGTAGAACAGTATTACCGTGGCCCTCTTCGACTTCCCATCGCTGGAGTGTGGTGCACGGTGGATGTTGCACCCTGTAGATATCGATTATTCGGACGGCCATAACTTCTGGCTCGTTCAGAGTTACGGGAGCCATAACCTGTCAAAACGAAGGCCTCGATGAGTTCTACGGGTTTGACAGCTTTCAGCCGTCAATGGATAGATAAATGCACAAAAAAGACAACCCGAATCTCAATCGGGTCTCGTACGTTTTTTAGCTTTCGTTTTTTCGACACGTGGATTTTTACGGTAAAACAGGATTACCGTGGCCCGTCTTCGACTTCCCATCGCTGGAGAGTGGTGCACCATGGTATTGTTCCGTTTCAAATCCATGCACGCATTTCTATAAGTCGTACGACACTGTTTCGCCATTTCGGACGGATGTTGCACCTTGCACCGTGGATATTGCACCCTGTAGATATCGATTATTCGGACGGCCATAACTTCTGGCTCGTTTAGAGTTACGGGAGCCATAACCTGTCAAAACGAAGGCCTCGATGAGTTCTACGGCTTTGACAGCTTTCTACCGTCAACGGATAGATTAATGCCCAAAAAGGACAACCCGATTCTCAATCGGGTCTCGTAAGTTTTTTACCCTTCGTATTTTCGACATGTGGATTTTTACGGTAAAACGGGATTACCGTGGCCCATCTTCGACTTCCCATCGCTGGAGAGTGGTGCACCATGGTACTGTTGCGTTTCAAATCCATGCACGCATTTCTAAACGTCGTACGGCACTGTTTCACCATTTTGGACGGATGTTGCACCATGCACCGTGGTTGTTGCACCCTGTAGATATCGATTATTCAGACGGCCATAAATTCTGGCTCGTTTGGAGTTACGGGAGCCATAACCTGTCAAAACGAAGGCCTCGATGAGTTCTACGGCTTTGACAACTTTCAGCCATCAACTGATAGATTAATGCCCAACAAGGAGAACCCGAATATCAATCGGGTCTCGTAAGTTTTTTACCCTTCCTTTTTTCGACACGTGGATTTTTACGGTAAAACAGTATTATCGTGGCCCGTCTTCGACTTCCTATCGCTGGAGAGTGGTGCACCATGGTACTGTTCCTTTTCAAATTCATACACGCATTTCTAAAAGTCGTACGGCACTGTTTCGCCTTTTCGGACGGATGTTGCACCTTGCACCATGGATGTTGCACCCTGTAGATATCGATTATTCGGACGGCCATAACTTCTGGTTCGTTTAGAGTTACGGGAGCCATAACCTGTCAAAACGAAGGCCTCGATGAGTTCTACGACTTTGACAGCTTTCAGCCGTCAACGGATAGATGAATGCCCAAAAAGGACAACCCGAATCTCAATCGGGTCTCGTAAGTTTTTTACCCTTCATTTTTTAGACACGTGGATTTTTTCGGTAAAACGGGATTACCGTGGCTTGTCTTCGACTTCCCATTGCTGGAGAGTGGTGCACCATGGTACTGTTCCGTTTCAAATCCATACACGCATTTCTAAAAGTCGTACGGCACTGTTTCGCCATTTCGGACGGATGTTGCACCTTGCACCATGGATGTTGCACCCTGTAGATATCGATTATTCGGACGGCCATAACTTCTGGCTCGTTTAGAGTTACAAAAGCCATAACCTGTCAAAACGAAGGCCTCGATGAGTTCTATGGTTTTGACAGCTTTCAACCGTCAACGGATAGATTAATGCCCGAGACGGACAACCCGAATCTCAATCGGGTCTCGTAAGTTTTTTACCCTTCGTTTTTTCGACACGTGGATTTTAAGGTAAAACAGGATTACCGTGGCTGTCCTTCGATTTACCATCGCTAGAGAGTGGTGCACCATGGTACTGTTCCGTTTCAAATCCATGCACGCATTTCTAAACGTCGTACGGCACTGTGTCGCCATTTCGGGCGGATGTTGCACCATGCACCGTGGTTGTTGCACCCTGTAGATATCGATTATTCGGACGGCCATAAATTCTGGCTCGTTTAGTGTTACGGGAGCCATAACCTGTCAAAACGAAGGCCTCGATGAGTTCTACGGCGTTGACAGATTTCAGCCATCAACGGATAGATTAATGCCCAACAAGGAGAACCCGAATCTCAATCGGGTCTCGTAAGTTTTTTACCCTTCCTTTTTTCGACACGTGGATTTTTACGGTAAAACAGTATTACCGTGGCCCGTCTTCGACTTCCCATCGCTGGAGAGTGGTGCACCATGGTACTGTTCCGTTTCAAATCCAAACACGCATTTCTAAAAGTCGTACGGCACTGTTTCGCCTTTTCGGACGGATGTTGCACCTTGCACCATGGATGTTGCACCCTGTAGATATCGATTATTCGGACGGCCATAACTTCTGGCTCGTTTAGAGTTACGGGAGCCATAACCTGTCAAAACGAAGGCCTCGATGAGTTCTACGACTTTGACAGCTTTCAGCCGTCAACGGATAGATTAATGCCCAAAAAGGACAACCAGAATCTCAATCGGGTCTCCTAAGTTTTTTACCCTTCATTTTTTAGACACGTGGATTTTTGCGGTAAAACAGGATTACCGTGGCCCGTCTTCGACTTCCCATTGCTGGAGAGTGGTGTACCATGGTACTGTTCCGTTTCAAATCCATACACGCATTTGTAAAAGTCGTACGGAACTGTTTCGCCATTTCGGACGGATGTTGCACCTTGCACCATGGATGTTGCACCCTGTAGATATCGATTATTCGGACGGCCATAACTTCTGGCTCGTTTAGAGTTACAAAAGCCATAACCTGTCAAAACGAAGGCCTCGATGAGTTCTATGGTTTTGACAGCTTTCAGCCGTCAACGGATAGATTAATGACCCAGAAGGACAACCCGAATCTCAATCGCGTCCCGTAAGTTTTTTACCCTTCGTTTTTTCTACACGTGGATTTTAAGGTAAAACGGGATTACCGTGGCTGGCCTTCGATTTACCATCGCTGGTGAGTGGTGCACCATGGTACTGTTCCGTTTCAAATCCATGCACGCATTTCTAAAAGTCGTACGACACTGTTTCGCCATTTCGGGCGGATGTTGCACCTTGCACTGTGGATGTTGCACCATGTAGATATCGATTATTCGGAAGGCCATAACTTCTGGCTCGTTTAGAGTTACGGGAGCGATAACCTGTCAAAACGAAGGCCTCGATGAGTTCTACGGCTTTGACTGCTTTCAGCCGTCAACGGATGGATTAATGCCCAAAAAGGACAACCCGAATCTCAATCGGGTCTCGTAAGTTTTTTACCCTTCGTTTTTTCGACACGTGGATTTTTACGGTAAAACATTATTACCGTGGCCCGTCTTCGACTTCCCATCGTTGGAGAGTGGTGCACCATGGTACTGTTCCGTTTCAAATCCATACACGTATTTCTAAAAGTCGTACGACACTGTTTCGCCATTTCGGACGGATGTTGCACCTTGCACCATGGATGTTGCACCCTGTAGATATCGATTATTCGGACGGCCATAACTTCTGGCTCGTTTAGAGTTACGGGAGGCATAACCTGTCAAAACGAAGGCCTCGATGAGTTCTATGGCTTTGACAGCTTTCAGCCGTCACCGGAAGGATTAATGCCCATCAAGGACAACCCGAATCTCAATCGGGTCACGTAAGTTTTTTACCCTTCGTTTTTTCGACACGTGGATTTTTACGATAAAACTGTATTATCGTGGCCCGTCTTTGACTTCCCATCGCTGGAGAGTGGTGCACCATGGTACTGTTCTGTTTCAAATCCATACACGCATTTCTAAAAGTCGTACGGCACTGTTTCGCCATTTAGGACGGATGTTGCACCTTGCACCATGGATGTTGCACCCTGTAGATATCGATTATTCAAACGGCCATAACTTCTGGCTCGTTTAGAGTTACGGGAGCCATAACCTGTCAAAACGAAGGCCTCGATGAGTTCTACGGCTTTGTCAGCTTTCAGCCGTCAATGGATAGATTAATGCACAAAAAGGACAACCCGAATCTCAATCGGGTCTCGTATGTTTTTTACCTTTCGTTTTTTCGACACGTGGATTTTTACGGTAAAACAGGATTACCGTGGCCCGTCTTCGACTTCCCATCGCTGGAGAGTGGTGCACCATGGTATAAGTCCGTTTCAAATCCATGCACGCATTTCTATAAGTCGTACGACACTGTTTCGCCATTTCGGACGGATTTGCACCTTGCACCGTGGATGTTGCACCCTGTAGATATCGATTATTCGGACGGCCATAACTTCTGGCTCGTTTAGAGTTATGGGAGCCATAACCTGTCAAAACGAAGGCCTCGATGAGTTCTACGGCTTTGACAGCTTTCTGCCATCAACGGATAGATTAATGCATAAAAAGGACAACCCGAATCTCAATCGGGTCTCGTAAGTTTTTTACCCTTCTTATTTTCGACATGTGGATTTTTATGGTAAAACGGGATTACCGTGGCCCGTCATCGACTTCCCATCGCTGGAGAGTGGTGCACCATGGTACTGTTGCGTTCCAAATCCATGCAGCATTTCTAAAAGTCGTACGGCACTGTTTCACCATTTCGGACGGATGTTGCACCATGCACCGTGGATGATGCACCCTGTAGATATCGATTATTCAAACGGCCATAAATTCTGGCTCATTTAGAGTTATGGGAGCGATAACCTGTCAAAACGAAGGCCTCGATGAGTTCTACGGCTTTGACAGCTTTCAGCCGTCAACGGATAGATTAATGCCCAACAAGGAGAACCCGAATCTCAATCGGGTCTCGTAAGTTTTTTACCCTTTCTTTTTTCGACACGTGGATTTTTACGGTAAAACAGTATTACCGTGGCCCGTCTTTGACTTCCCATCGCTGGAGAGTGATGCACCATGGTACTGTTCCGTTTCAAATCCATACACGCATTTCTAAAAGTCGTACGACACTGTTTCGCCATTTCGGACGGATGTTGCACCTTGCACCATGGATGTTGCACCCTGTAGATATCGATTATTCGGACGGCCATAACTTCTGGCTCGTTTAGAGTTACAAAAGCCATAACCTGTCAAAACGAAGGCCTCGATGAGTTCTACGGTTTTGACAGCTTTCAGCCATCAACGGATAGACTAATGCCAAAAAAGGACAACCCGAATCTCAATCGGGTCTCGTAAGTTTTTTACCCTTCGTTTTTTAGACACGTGGATTTTTGCGGTAAAACAGGATTACCGTGGCTGGCCTTCGATTTACCATCGCTGGAGAGTGGTGCACCATGGTACTGTTCTGTTTCAAATCCATGCATGCATTTCTAAAAGTCGTACGACACTGTTTCGCCATTTCGGGCGGATGTTGCACCTTGCACTGTGGATGTTGCACCCTGTAGATATCGATTATTCGGACGGCCATAACTTCTGGCTCGTTTAGATTTACGGGAGCGATAACCTGTCAAAACGAAGGCCTCGATGAGTTCTACGGCTTTGACTACTTTCAGCCGTCAATGGATGTATTAATGCCCAAAAAGGACAACCCGAATCTCAAGCGTGTCTCGTAAGTTTTTTGCCCTTCGTTTTTTCGACACGTGGATTTTTACGGTAAAACAGGATTATGGTGGCTGGTCTTCGATTTACCATCATTGGAGAGTCGTGCACCATGGTACTGTTCCGTTTCAAATCTATGCACGCATTTCTAAAAGTCGTACGGTACTGTTTCGCCATTTAGGACGGATATTGCACCTTACACCGTGGATGTTGCACCCTGTAGATATCGATTATTTGGACGACCATAACTTCTGGCTCGTTTAGAGCTACGGGAGTCATAACCTGTCAAAACAAAGTCCTCAATGAGTTCTACGGCTTTGACTGCTTTCAGCCGTCAACGGATAGATTAATACCCAAAAAGGACAACCCGAATCTCAATCGGGTCTCGTAAGTTTTTTACCCTTCGTTTTTTCGACACATGGATTTTTACGGTAAAACGGGATTACCGTGGCCCGTCTTCGACTTCCCATCGCTGGAGAGTTGTGCACCACGGTACTGTTGCTTTTCAAATCCATGCACACGTTTCTAAAAGTCGTACGGCACTGTTTCACCATTTCGGACGGATGTTGCACCATGCACCGTGGATTTTGCACCCTGTAGATATCGATTATTCAAACGACCTTAACTTCTGGCTCGTTTACAGTTACGGGACCCATAACATGTCAAAACGAAGGCCTCGATGATTTCTACGGCTTTGACAGCTTTCAGCCGTCAACGGATAGATTAATGCCCAACAAGGACAACCCGAATCTCAATCGGGTCTCGTAAGTTTTTCACCCTTCGTTTTTTCGACACGTGGATTTTAACGGTAAAACAGGATTACCGTGGCCCGTCTTCGACTTCCCGTCGCTGGAGAGTGGTGCACCATGGTATTGTTCCGTTTCAAACCCATACACGCATTTCTAAAAGTCGTATGGCACTGTTTCGCCATTTCGGACGGATGTTGCACCTTGCACCATGGATGTTGCATCCTGTAGATATCGATTATTCGGACGACCATAACTTCTGGCTCGTTTGGAGTTACGGGAGCCATAACCTGTCAAAACGAAGGCCTCGATGAGTTCTACGGCTTTGACAGCTTTCAGCCGTCAATGGATAGATTTATGCACAAAAAAAACAACCCGAATCTCAATCGGGTCTCGTAAGTTTTTTACCCTTCATTTTTTCGACACGTGGATTTTTACGGTAAAACAGGATTGCCGTGGCCGGTCTTCGACTTCCCATCGCTGGAGAGTGGTGCACCATGGTACTGTTCCGTTTCAAATCCATGCACGCATTTCTAAAAGTCGTACGACACTGTTTCGCCATTTCGGACGGATGTTGCACCTAGCACCGTGGATGTTGCACCCTGTAGATATCGATTATTCGGACGGCAATAACTTCTGGCTCGTTTAGAGTTACGTGAGCCATAACCTGTCAAAACGAAGGCCTCGATGAGTTCTACGGCTTTGACTGCTTTCAGTCATCAACGGATAGATTAATGCCCAGAAAGGACAACCCGAATCTCGATCGGGTCTCGTAAGTTTTTTACCCTTCCTTTTTTCGACACGTGGATTTTTTTGGTAAAACAGGATTACGGTGGATGGTCTTCGATTTACCATCGCTGGAGAGTGGTGCACCATGGTACTGTTCCGTTTCAAATCTATGCATGCATTTCTAAAAGTCATACGGCACTGTTTCGCCATTTCGGACGGATGTTGCACCTTGCACCATGGATGTTGCACCCTGTAGATATCTATTATTCGGACGGCCATAACTTCTGGCTCGTTTAGAGTTACGGGAGCCATAAACTGTCAAAACGAAGGCCTCGATGAGTTCTACGGCTTTGACAGCTTTCAGCCGTCAACGGATAGATTAATGCCCAAAAGGACAACCCGAATCTCAATCGGGTCTCGTAAGTTTTTTACCCTTCGTTTTTTCGACACGTGGATTTTTACGGTAAAACGGGATTACCGTGGCCCTTCTTCGACTTCCCATCGCTGGAGAGTGGTGCACCATGGTACTGTTCCATTTCAAATCCATGCATGCATTTCTAAAAGTCGTACGGCACTGTTTCAAAATTTCGGACGGATGTTGCACCTTGCACCGTGGATGTTGCACCCTGTTGATATCGATTATTCAAACGGCCATAACTTTTGGCTCGTTTAGAGTTACGGGAGCCATAACTAGTCAAAACAAAGGCCTCGATGAGTTCTAGGGCTTTTACAGCTTTTAGCCGTCAAATGAAAGATTAATGCCCAAAAAGAACAACCCAAATCTCAATCGGGTCTCGATAGTCTTTTACCCTTCGTTTTTTCGACACGTGGATTTTTACGGTAAAACAGGATTACCGTGGCCCGTCTTCGACTTCCCATCGCTGGAGAGTGGTGCACCATGGCACTGTTCCATTTCAATTCCATGCACGCATTTCAAAAAGTCATACGGCACTGTTTCGCCATTTCGGACGGATGTTGCACCTTGCACCGTGGATGTTGCACCCTGTAAATATCGATTATTCGGACGGCTATAACTTCTGGCTCGTTTAGAGTTACGAGAGCCATAATCTGTCAAAACAAAGGCCTCGATGAGTTCTATGGCTTTGACAGCTTTCAGCCATCAATGGATAGATTAATGCTCAAAAAGGACAACCCGAATCTCAATCGGGTCTCGTAAGTATTTTACCCTTCGTTTTTTCGACACGTGGAATTTTACGGCAAAACGGGATTACAGTGGCTGGCCTTCGATTTACCATCGCTGGAGAGTGGTGCACCATGGTACTATTCCGTTTCAAACCCATGCACGCATTTCTACAAGTCGTACGATACTGTTTCGCCATTTTGGACGGATGTTGCACCTTGCACCGTGGATGTTGCACCCTGTAGATATCGATTATTCGGACGGCCATAACTTCTGGCTCGTTCAGAGTTACGGGAGCCATAACCCGTCAAAACGAAGGCCTCGACGAGTTCTACGGCTTTAACAGCTTTCAGCCGTCAACGGATAGATTAATGCCCAATAAGGACAACCCGAATCTCAATCGGGTCTCGTAAGTTTTTTACCCTTCGTATTTTCGACACGTGGATTTCCACGGTAAAACGGGATTACCGTGGCCCGTCTTCGACTTCCCATCGCTGGAGAGTGGTGCACCATGGTACTGTTGCATTTCAAATCCATGCACGCATTTCTAAACGTTGTACGACACTGTTTCACCATTTCGGACGAATGTTGCACCATGCACCGTGGATGTTGCACCCTGTAGATATCGATTATTCAAACAGCCATAACTTCTGGCTCGTTTAGAGTTACGGGAGCCATAACCTGTCAAAACGAAGGCCTCGATGAGTTCTACGGCGTTAACAGCTTTCAGCCGCCAACGGATAGAATAATGCCCAACAAGGACAACCCGAATCTCAATCGGGTCTCGTAAGTTTTTCGCCCTTCGTTTTTTCGACACGTGGATTTTTACGGTAAAACAGTATTACCGTGGCCCGTCTTCAACTTCCCATCGCTGGAGAGTGGTGCACCATGGTACTGTTCTATTTCAAATCCATAAATGCATTTCTAAAAGTCGTACGGCACTGTTTCGCCATTTCGGACGGATGTGGCACCTTGCACCATGGATGTTGCACCCTGTAGATATCGATTATTTGGACGGCCATAACTTCTGGCTCGTTTAGAGTTACGGGAGCCATAACCTGTCAAAACGAAGGCCTCGATGAGTTCTACAGCTTTGTCAGCTTTCAGCCGTCAATGGATAGATTAATGCACAAACAGGACAACCCGAATCTCAATCGGGTCTCGTATGTTTTTTACCCGTCGTTTTTTCGACACGTGGATTTTTACGGTAAAACGGGATTACCGTGGCCCGTCTTCGACTTCCCATCGCTGGAGAGTGGTGCACCATGGTAATGTTCCTTTTCAAATCCATGCACGCATTTCTAAAAGTCATACGACACTGTTTCACCATTTTGGACGGATGTTGCACCTTGCACCGTGGATGTTGCACCCTGTAGATATCGATTATTCGGACGGCCATAACTTCTGGCTCGTTTAGAGTTACGGGAGCCATAACCTGTCAAAACGAAGGCCTCGATGAGTTCTACGGCTTTGACAGCTTTCAGCCATCAACGGATAGATTAATGCCCAGAAAGGACAACCCGAATCTCAATCGGGTCTCGTAAGTTTTTTACCCTTCGTTTTTTCGACACGTTGATTTTTAGGGTAAAACAGGATTACGGTGGAAGATCTTCGATTTACCATCGCTGGAGAGTGGTGCACCATGGTACTGTTCCGTTTCAAATCGATGCATGCATTTCTAAAAGTCGTACGACACTGTTTCGCCATTTCGGACGGATGTTGCACCATGCACCGTGGATGTTGCACTCTGTAGATATCGATTATTCGACGGCCATAAATTCTGGCTCGTTTAGAGTTATGGGAGCCATAACCTGTCAAAACGAAGGCCTCGATGAGTTCTACGGCTTTGATGGCTTTCAGCCGTCAACGGATAGATTAATGCCCAAAAAGGACAACCCGAATCTCAATCGGATCTCGTATGTTTTTACCCTTCGTTTTTTCGACACGTGGATTTTTATGGTAAAACAGGATTACCGTGGCCCGTCTTCGACTTCCCATCGCTGGAGAGTGGTGCACCATGGAACTGTTCCGTTTCAAATCCATGCACGCATTTCTAAAAGTCGTACGGCACTGTTTCAAAATTTCGGACGGATGTTGCACCTTGCACCGTGGATGTTGCACCCTGTTGATATCGATTATTCAAATGGTCATAACTTCTGGCTCGTTTAGAGTTACGGGAGCCATAACCTGTCAAAACAAAGGCATCGATGAGTTCTAGGGATTTTACAGCTTTTAGCCGTCAATGGAAAGATTAATGCCCAAAGAGGACAACCCGAATCTCAATCGGGTCTCGTTAGTTTTATACCCTTCGTTTTTTCGACACGTGGATTTTTACGGTAAAACAGGATTACCGTGGCCCGTCTTCGACTTCCCATCGCTGGAGAGTGGTGCCCCATGGTACTGTTCCGTTTCAAATCCATGCACGCATTTCTAAAAGTCATACGGCACTGTTTTGCCATTTCGCACGGATGTTGCACCTTGCACCGTGGATGTTGCACCCTGTAGATATCGATTATTCGGACGGCCATAACTTCTGGCTCGTTTAGAGTTACGGGAGCCATAATCTGTCAAAACGAAGCCTCGATGAGTTCTGTGGCTTTGATAGCTTTCAAACATCAATGGATAGATTAATGCTCAAAAAGGACAACCCGAATCTCAATCGGGTCTCGTAAGTTTTTTACCCTTCGTTTTTTCGACTCGTGGAATTTTTCGGCAAAACAGAATTACGGTAGCTGGTCTTCGATTTACCATCGCTGGAGAGTGGTGCACCATGGTACTGTTCCGTTTCAAACCCATGCAAGCATTTCTAAAAGTCGTACGACACGGTTTCGCCATTTCGGACGGATGTTGCACCTTGCACCGTGGATGTTGCATCCTGTAGATATCGATTATTCGGACGGCCATAATTTCTGGTTCGTTTAGAGTTACGGGAGCCATAACATGTCAAAACGAAGAACTCGATGAGTTCTATGGCTTTGACCGCTTTCAGCCGTCAACGGATAGATTAATGCCCAAAAAGGACAACCCGAATCTCAATCGGGTCTCGTAAGTTTTTTACCCCTCGTTTTTTCGACACGTGGATTTTTACGGTAAAACGGGATTACGGTGGCTGGTCCACGATTTACCATCGCTGGAGAGTGGTGCACCACTGTTCCGTTTCAAATCCATGCACGCATTTCTAAAAGTCGTACGGCACTGTTTCGCCATTTCGGACGGATGTTGCACCTTGCACCGTGGATGTTGTACCCTGTAGATATCAATTATTCGGACGGCCAGAACTTTTGGCTCGTTTAGAGTTACGGGAGCCATAACCTATCAAAAGGAAGGCCTCGATGAGTTCTACGGCTTTGACAGCTTTCAGCCATCAACGGATAGATTAATGCCCAAAAATGACAGCCGAATCTCAATCGGGTCTCGTAAGTTTTTTACCCTTCGTTTTTTCGACACGTGGATTTTTACGGTAAAACGGGATTACCGTGGCCCGTCTTCGACTTCCCATCGCTTGAGAGTGGTGCACCATGGTACTGTTCCGTTTCAAATCCATGCACACATTTCTAAAAGTCGTACGACACTGTTTCACCATTTCGGACGGATGTTGCACCTTGCACCGTGGATGTTGCACGCTGTTGATATCGATTATTCAAACGGCCATAACTTCTGGCTCGTTTAGAGTTACGGGAGCCATAACCTGTCAAAACGAAGGCTTCGATGAGTTCTACGGCTTTGAAAGCTTTCAGCCGTCAATGGATAGATTAATGCCCAAAAAGGACAACCCGAAGCTCAATCGGGTCTCGTAAGTTTTTTACCCTTTGTTTTTTCGACATGTGGATTTTTACGGTAAAACAGGATTACCGTGGCCCGTCTTCGACTTCACATCGCTGGAGAGTGGTGCACCATGGTACTGTTCCGTTTCAAATCCATGCACGCATTTCTAAAAGTCGCACGGCACTGTTTCACCATTTCAGACGGATGTTGCACCATGCACCATGGATGTTGCACCCTGTAGATATCGATTATTCAAACGGCCATAACTTCTGGCTCGTTTAGAGTTACGGGAGCCATAACCTGTCAAAATGAAGACCTCGATGAGTTCTACGGCTTTGACAGCTTTCAGCCGTCAACGGATAGATTAATACCCGAAAAGAACAACCCGAATATCAATCGGGTCTCGTAAGTTTTTTACCCTTCGTTTTTTCGACACGTGGATTTTTATGGTAAAACAGGATTACCGTGGCCCGACTTCGACTTCCCATCGCTGGAGAGTGGTGCACCATGGTACTGATCCATTTCAAATCCATACACGCATGTCTAAAAGTCGTACGGCACTGTTTCGCCATTTCGGACGGATGTTGCAACTTGCACCGTGGATGTTGCACCCTGTAGATTTCGATTATTCGGACGGCCATAGCTTCTGGCTCGTTTATAGTTACGGGAGCCATAACCTGTCAAAACGAAGG
This sequence comes from Allium cepa, assembly GCA_030765085.1. Taxonomy (NCBI): domain Eukaryota; kingdom Viridiplantae; phylum Streptophyta; class Magnoliopsida; order Asparagales; family Amaryllidaceae; genus Allium; species Allium cepa. The sequence goes on from CM060938.1 coordinate 912,286,717, forward strand.
CCTCGATGAGTTCTACGGCTTTGACAGCTTCTAGTCGTCAACGGATAGGCTAATGCACAAAAAGGACAACCTGAAACTCAATCGGGTCTCGTAAGTTTTTTATCCTTCGTTTTTTCGAAACGTGGATTTTTACGGTAAAACAGGATTACCGTGGGCCGTCTTCGACTTCCCATCGCTGGAGAGTGGTGCACCATGGTACTGTTCCATTTAAAATCCATGCACGCATTTCTAAAAGTCGTACGGCACTGTTTCGTCATTTCGGACGGATGTTGCACCTTGCATAGTGGATGTTGCACCTTGTAGATATCGATTATTCGGACGGCCATAACTTCTGGCTCGTTTAGAGTTACGGGAGCCATAACCTATCAAAACGAAGGCTTCGATGAGTTCTACGGCTTTGACAGCATTCAGCCGTCAACGGATAGATTAATGCCCAAAAAGGACAACCCAAATCTCAATCATGTCTCGTAAGTTTTTTACCCTTCGTTTTTTCGACACGTGGATTTTTACGGTAAAACAGGATTACCGTGGCTGGCCTTCGATTTACCATCATTGGAGAGTGGTGCACAGTGGATGTTGCACGCTATTGATATCGATTATTCAAACGGCCATAACTTCTGGCTCGTTTAGAGTTACGGGAGCCATAACCTGTCAAAACGAAGGCCTCGATGAGTTCTACGGCTTTGAAAGCTTTCAGCCGTCAATGGATAGATTAATGCCCAAAAAGGACAACCCGAATCTCAATCGGGTCTCGTAAGTTTTTTACCCTTCGTTTTTTCGACATGTGGATTTTTACGGTAAAACAGGATTACCGTGGCCCGTCTTCGACTTCCCATCGCTGGAGAGTGGTGCACCATGGTACTGTTCCGTTTCAAATCCATGCACGCATTTCTAAAAGTCGCACGGCACTGTTTCACCATTTCGGAAGGATGTTGCACCATGCACCATGGATGTTGCACCCTGTAGATATCGATTATTCAAACGGCCATAACTTTTGGCTCGTTTAGAGTTACGGGAGCCATAATCTGTCAAAACGAAGGCCTCGATGAGTTCTACGGCTTTGACAGCTTTCAGCCGTCAATGGATAGATTAATACCCAAAAAGAACAACCCGAATATCAATCGGGTCTCGTAAGTTTTTTACCCTTCGTTTTTTCGACACGTGGATTTTTACGGTAAAACAGGATTACCGTGGCCCGTCTTCGACTTCCCATCGCTGGAGAGTGGTGCACCATGGTACTGATCCATTTCAAATCCATACACGCATTTCTAAAAGTCGTACGGCACTGTTTCGCCATTTCGGACGGATGTTGCAACTTGCACCGTGGATGTTGCACCCTGTAGATTTCGATTATTCGGACGGCCATAGCTTCTGGCTCGTTTAGAGTTACGGGAGCCATAACCTATCAAAACGAAGGCCTCGATGAGTTCTACGGCTTTGACAGCTTCTAGCCGTCAACGGATAGACTAATGCACAAAAAGGACAACCCGAAACTCAATCGGGTCTCGTAAGTTTTTTACCGTTCGTTTTTTCGAAACGTGGATTTTTACGGTAAAACAGGATTACCGTGGGCCGTCTTCGACTTCCCATCGCTGGAGAGTGGTGCACCATGGTACTGTTCCATTTCAAATCCATGCATGCATTTCTAAAAGTCGTACGGCACTGTTTCGTCATTTCGGACGGATGTTGTACCTTGCACCGTGGATGTTGCACCTTGTAGATATCGATTATTCGGACGGCCATAACTTCTGGCTCGTTTAGAGTTACGGGAGCCATAACCTATCAAAACGAAGGCCTCGATGAGTTCTCGGCTTTGACAGCATTCAGCCGTCAACGGATAGATTAATGCCCAAAAAGGACAACCCGAATCTCAATCGTGTCTCGTAAGTTTTTTACCCTTCGTTTTTTCGACACGTGGATTTTTACGGTAAAACAGGATTATCGTGGCTGGCCTTCGATTTACCATCACTGGAGAGTGGTGCACCATGGTACTGTTCCGTTTCAAATCTATGCACGCATTTCTAAAAGTCGTATGCCACTGTTTCGCCATTTCGGACGGATGTTGCACCTTGCACCGTAGATGTTGCACCCTGTAGATATCAATTATTCGGACGGCCATAACTTCTGGCTCGTTTAGAGTTACGGGAGCCATAACCTGTCAAAACGAAGGCCTCGATGAGTTCTACGGCTTTTACAGCTTTCAGTCGTCAACGGATAGATTAATGCCCAGAAAGGACAACCCAAATCTCAATCGAGTCTCGTAAGTTTTTACCCTTCGTTTTTTCGACACGTGGATTTTTACGGTAAAACAGGATTACCTTGGCCGTCTTCGACTTCCCATCGCTGGAGTGTGGTGCACCATGGTACTGTTCCGTTTCAAATCCATACGCGCATTTCTAAAAGTCGTACGGCACTGTTTCGCCATTTCGGACGGATGTTGCACCTTGCACCATGGATGTTGCACCCTGTAGATATCGATTATTCGGACGGCCATAACTTCTGGCTCGTTTAGAGTTACGGTACCATTAACCTGTCAAAACGAAGTCCTCGATCGGTTCTACGTCTTTGACAGCTTTCAGCCGTCAACGGATGGATTAAAGCCCAAAAAGGACAACCCGAATCTCAATCGGGTCTCGTAAGTATTTTACCCTTCGTTTTTTCGGCACGTGGATTTTTACGGTAAAACGGGATTACCGTGGCACGTCTTCGACTTCCCATCGCTTGAGAGTGGTGCACCATGGTATTGTTCCGTTTCAAATCCATGCACGCATTTCTAAAAGTCGTACGACACTGTTTCACCATTTCGGACTGATGTTGCACCTTGCACCGTGGATGTTGCACCCTGTTGATATCGATTATTCAAGCGGCCATAACTTCTGGCTCGTTTAGAGTTACGGGAGCCATAACCTGTCAAAACGAAGGCCTCGATGAGTTCTACGGCTTTGAAAGCTTTCAGCCGTCAACGGATAGATTAATGCCCAAAAAGGACAACCCGAATCTCAATCGGATCTCGTAAGTTTTTTACCCTTCGTTTTTTTTGACATGTGGATTTTTACAGTAAAACGAGACTACCGTGGCCCGTCTTCGACTTCCCATCGCTGGAGAGTGGTGCACCATGGTACTGTTCCGTTTCAAATCCATGCACGCATTTCTAAAAGTCGTACGGCCCAGTTTCGCCATTTCGGACGGGTGTTGCACCATGCACCGTGGATGTTGCACCTTGTAGATATCGATTATTCAAACGGCCATAACTTCTGGCTCGTTTAGAGTTACGGGAGGCATAACCTGTCAAAACGAAGGCCTCGATGAGTTCTACGGCTTTGACAGCTTTCAGCCGTCAACGGGTAGATTAATGCCCGAAAAAGACAACCCGAATCTCAATCGGGTCTCGTTAGTTTTTTACCCTTCGTTCTTTCGACAGGTGGATTTTTACGGTAAAACAGGATTACCGTGGCCCGTCTTCAACTTCCCATCGCTGGAGAGCGGTGCACCATGGTACGGTTCCGTTTCAAATCCATGCACGCATTTCTAAAAGTCGTACGGCACTGTTTCGCCATTTCGGACGGATGTTGCACCTTGCACCGCGGATGTTGCACCCTCTAGACATCGATTATTCGGACGGTCATAACTTCTGGCTCGTTTAGAGTTACGGGAGCCATAACCTGTCAAAACGAAGGCCACGGTGAGTTCTACAACTTTGATAGCTTTCAGCCGTCAACGAATAGATTAATGCCCGAAAAGGACAACCCGAATCTCAATTGGGTCTCGTAAGTTTTTTACCCGTCGTTTTTTCGACACCGGATTTGTACGGTAAAACGGGATTACCGTGGCTCGTCTTCGATTTACCATCGCTGGAGAGTGGTGCACGTTGGTACTGTTCCGTTTCAAATCCATGCACGCATTTCTAAAAGTCGTACGACACTGTTTCTCCATTTCGGACAGATGATGCACCTTGCACCGCGGATGTTGCACCCTGTATATATCGATTATTCGGACAGCCATAACTTCTGGCTCGTTTAGAGTTACGGAGCCGTAACCTGTCAAAACGAAGGCCACGGTGAGTTCTACAGCTTTGATAGCTTTTAGCTGTCAATGGATAGATTAATGCCCGAAAAGGACAACCCGAATCTCAATCGGGGTTCGTAAGTTTTTTACCCTTCGTTTTTTTAACACCGGATTTTTACGGTAAAACGGGATTACTGTGGCTCGTCTTCGATGTACCATCGCTGGTGAGTGGTGAACCATGGTACTGTTCCGTTTCAAATCCATGTACGTAGTTCTAAAAGTCGTACGACACTGTTTCACCATTTCGGACGAATGTTGCACCTTGCACCGCGGATGTTGCACCCTGTAGATATCGATTATTCGGACGGCCATAACTTCTGACTCGTTTAGAGTTACGAGAGCCATAATTTTTGAAAACGGAGGCCACGATGAGTTCTACGGCGATGACAGCTTTCAGCCATCAACGGATAGATTAATGCCCAAAACGGACAACCCGAATCTCAATTGGATCTCGCAAGTTTGTTACCCTTCGTTTTTACGACACCGGATTTTTGCGGTAAAACGGGATTACCGTGTCTCGCCTTCGATTTACCATCGCTGGAGTGTGGTGCACCATGGTAATGTTCCGTTTCAAATCCATGCACGCATTTCTAAAAGTCGTACGGCACAGTTTCGCCATTTCGGACGGATGTTGCACATTGCACCGCGGATGTTACACCCTGTAGATATCGATTATTCGGACGGCCATAGCTTCTGGCTCGTTTAGAGTTACGGGAGCCATAACCTGTCAAAACGAAGGCCACGATGAGTTCTACGGCTTTGACGGCTTTCAGCCGTCAACGGATAGATTAATCCCCAAAAAGGTCAACCCGAATCTCAATCGCGTCTCGTAAGTTTTTTACCCTTCGTTTTTTCGACACGTGGATTTTTACGGTAAAACGGGATTACGGTGGCTGGTCTTCGATTTACCATCACTGGAGAGTGGTGCACCATGGTACTGTTCTGTTTCAAATCCATGCACGCATTTCTAAAAGACGTACGACACTGTTTCGCCATTTCGGACGGATGTTGCACCTTGCACCGCGGATGTTGCACCCTGTAGATATCGATTATTCGGATGGCCATAACTTCTGGCTCGTTTAGAGTTACGGGAAGCATAACCTGTCAAAACGAAGGCCTCGATGAGTTCTATGGCTTTGACTGCTTTCAGCCGTCAATGGATAGATTAATGCCCAAAAAGGACAACCCGAATCTCAATCGGGTCTCGTAAGTTTTTTACCCTTCATTTTTTCGACACGTGGATTTTTACAGTAAAACGGGATTACGGTGGCTGGTCTTCGATTTACCATCACCGGAGAGTGGTGCACCATGGTACTGTTCCGTTTCAAATCCATGCACGCTTTTCTAAAAGACGTACGGCACAGTTTCGCCATTTCGGACGGATGTTGCACCTTGCACTGCGGATGTTGCACCCTGTAGATATCGATTATTCGGACGGCCATAACTTCTTGCTCGTTTAGAGTTACGGGAGCCTTAACCTGTCAAAACGAAGGCCACGATGAGTTCTACGGCTTTGACAGCTTTCAGCCATCAACGGATAGATAAATTCCCAAAAAGGACAACCCGAATCTCAATCAGGTCTCGTAAGTTTTTTACCCTTCGTTTTTTCGACACCGGATTTTTACGGTAAAACGGGGCTACCGTGCCTCGTCTTCGATTTACCATCGCTGGAGAGTGGTGCACCATGGTACTGTTCCGTTTCAAATCCATGCACGCATTTCTAAAAGTCGTTCGACGCTATTTCGCCATTTCGGACGAATGTTGCACCTTGCACCGCGGATGTTGCACCCTGTAGATATCGATTATTTGGACGACCATAACTTCTGGCACGTTTAGAGTTACGGGAGCCATAACCTGTCAAAACGAAGGCCACGATGAGTTCTACGGCTTTGACCGCTTTCAGCCATCAACGGATAGATTAATGCCCAAAAAGGACAACCCGAATCTCAATCGGGTCTCATAAGTTTTTTACCCTTCGTTTTTTCGACACCGGATTTTTACGGTAAAACGGGATTACCGTGCCACGCCTTCGATTTACCATCGCTGGAGAGTGGTGCACCATGGTACTGTTCCGTTTCAAATCCATGCACGCATTTCTAAAAGTCCTATGCCACTGTTTCACCATTTCAGACGGATGTTGCACTTTGCACCGCGGATGCTGCACCCTGTAGATATCGATTATTCGGACGGCAATAACTTCTGGCTCGTTTAGAGTTACGAGAGCCATAACCTGTCAAAACGAAGGCCACGATGAGTTCTATGGCTTTGACAGCTTTCAGCCGTCAATGGGTAGATTAATGCCCAAAAAGGACAACCCGAATCTCAATCGGGTCTCGTAAGTTTTTTACCCTTCGTTTTTTCGACACCGGATTTTCACGGTAAAACGGGTTTACCGTGCCTCGTCTTCGATTTACCATCGCTGGAGAGTGGTACACCATGTTACTGTTCCATTTCAAATCCATGCAAGCATTTCTAAAAGTCGTACGACACTGTTTCGCCATTTCGGACGGATGTTGCACCTTGCACCGCGGATGTTGCACCCTGTAGATATCGATTATTCGCACGGCCATAACTTCTGGCTCATTTAGAGTTACCGGAGCCAAAACCTGTCAAAACGAAGGCCACGATGAGTTCTACGGCTTTAACCGCTTTCAGGCGTCAACGGATAGATTAACGCCCAATAAGGACAACCCGAATCTCAATCGGGTCTCGTAAGTTTTTTACCCTTCGTTATTTCGACACCGGATTTTTACGGTAAAACGGGATTACCGTGCCTCGCCTTCGATTTACCATCGCTGGAGACTGGTGCACCATGGTACTGTTCCATTTCAAATCCATGCACGCTTTTCTAAAAGTCGTACGGCACAGTTTCGCCATTTCGGACGGATGTTCCACCTTGCACCGCGGATGTTGCACCCTGTAGATATCGATTATTCGGACGGCCATAACTTCTAGCTCGTTTAGAGTTACGGGAGCCATAACCTGTCAGAACGAAGGCCATGGTGAGTTCTACAGCTTTCAGCCGTCAACGGATAGATTAATGCTCAAAAAGGACAACCCGAATCTCAATCGGGTCTCGTAAGTTTTTTACCCTTCGTTTTTTCAACACCGATTTTTTACGGTAAAGCGGGATTACCGGGCCTCGTCTTCGATTTACCATCGCCGGAGAGTGGTGCACCATGGTACTGTTCCGTTTCAAATCCATGCACGCATTTCTGAAAGTCGTACGGCACTATTTCGCCATATCGGACGGATGTTGCACCTGGCACCGCGGATGTTGCACCCTATAGATATCGATTAGAGTTACGGGAGCCATAACCTGTGAAAACGAAGGCCACGATGAGTTCTACGGCTATGACAGCTTTCAGCCGTCAATGGATAGATTAATGCCCAAAACGGACAACACGAATCTCAATCGGGTCTCGTAAGTTTTTTACCCTTCGATTTTTCGACACCGGATTTTTATGGTAAAATGGGATTACCGTGCCTCGCCTTCGATTTACCATCGCTGGAGAGTGGTGCACCATGGTACTATTCTGTTTCAAATCCATGCATGCTTTTCTAAAAGTCGTGCGGCACTGTTTCACCATTTCGGACGAATGTTGCACCTTGCACCGCGGATGTTGCACCCTGTAGATATCGATTATTCGGACGGCCATAACTTCTGGCTCGTTTAGAGTTACGAGAGCGATAACTTGTGAAAATGAAGGCCACGATGAGTTCTACGGCTTTGACAGCTTTTAGCCCTCAACTGATAGATTAATACCCAAAACGGACTACCCGAATCTCAATTGGGTCTCGTAAGTTTTTTACCCTTCGTTTTTTCGACACCGGATTTTTACGGTAAAACGGGATTACTGTTCCTCGCCTTCGATTAACCATCGCTGGAGAGTGGTGCACCATAGTACTGTTCCGTTTCAAATCCATGCACGCTTTTCTAAAAGTCGTACGGCACAGTTTCGCCATTTCGGACCGATGTTGCCCCTTGCACCGCGGACGTTGCACCCTGTAGATATCGATTATTCGAACGGCCATAACTTCAGGCTCATTTAGAGTTACGGGAGCCATAACCTGTCAAAACGAAGGCCATGATTAGTTCTACGGCTTTGACAGCTTTCAGCCGTCAACGGATAGATTAATGCCCAAAAAGGACAACCCGAATCTCAATCGGGTCTCGCAAGTTTTTTACCCTTCGTTTTTTCGACACCGGGTTTTTACGGTAAAACGGGGTTACCGTGCCTCGTATTCGATTTACCATCGCTGGAAAGTGGTGCACCATGGTACTGTTCCGTTTCAAATCCATGCACGCATTTCTAAAAGTCGTACGACACTGTTTCGCCATTTCTGACGGATGTTGCACCTTGCACCGCAGATGTTGCACCCTATAGATATCGATTATTCGGACGGCCATAACTTCTGGCTCGTTTAGAGTTACGGGAGCCATAACCTGTCAAAACGAAGTCCATGTTGTGTTCTACGGCTTTGATAGCTTTCAACCGTCAACGGATAGATTAATGCCCAAAAAGGACAACCCGAATCTCAATCGGGTCTCGTAAGTTTTTTACCCTTCGTTTTTTCGACACCAGATTTTTACGGTAAAACGGGATTACCTTGCCACGCCTTCGATTTACCATCGCTGGAGAGTGGTGCACTATGGTACTGTTCCGTTTCATATCCATGCACGCATTTCTAAAAGTCGTACGCCACTGTTTCGCCATTTCGGACGGATGTTGCACCTCGCACCGCGAATGTTGCACCCTGTAGATATCGATTATTCGGACGGCCATAACTTTTGGCTTGTTTAGAGTTATGGGAGCCATAACAAGTCAAAACGAAGGCCACAATAAGTTCTACGGGTTTGACAGCTTTCAGCCGTCAACGGATAGATTAATGCCCAAAAAGGACAAACCGAATCTCAATCGGGTGCCGTAAGTTTTTTACCCTTCATTTTTTCGACACCGTATTTTTACGGTAAAACGGGATTACCGTGGCTCGTCTTCGATTTACCATCGCTGGAGAGTGGTGCACCATTGTACTGTTCTGTTTCAAATCCATGCATGCATTTCTAAAAGTCGTACGGCATTGTTTCGCCATTTCGGACGGATGTTGCACCTTGCACCGCGGATGTTGCACCCTGTAGATATCGATTATTCGGACGGCTATAACTTCTGGCTCGTTTAGAGTTACGGGAGCCATAATCTATCAAAACGAAGGCCACGATGAGTTCTACGGCTTTGACAGCTTTCAGCCGTCAATGGATAGATTATTGCCGAAAAAGGACAACCCGAATCTCAATCGCGTCTCGTAAGTTTTTTACCCTTCGTTTTTTCGACACCGGATTTTTACGGTAAAATGGGATTACCGTGCCTCGCCTTCGATTTGCCATCGCTGGACAGTGGTGCACCATGGTACTGTTCCGTTTCAAATCCGTGCACGCATTTCTAAAAGTCGTACGACACTGTTTCGCCATTTCAAACGGATGTTGCACCTTGCATCGCGGATGTTGCACCCTATAGATATCGGTTATTCGGACGGCCATAACTTCTGGCTCGTTTAGATTTACGGGAGCCATAACCTGTCAAAACGAAGGCCACGATGAGTTCTACGGCTTTGACAGCTTTCAGCCGTCAATGGATAGATTAATGTCCAAAAAGGACAAACCGAATCTCAATCGGGTGTCGTAAGTTTTTTACCCTTCATTTTTTCGACACCGTATTTTTACGGTAAAATGGGATTACCGTGGCTCGTCTTCGATTTTCCATCGCTGGAGAGTGGTGCACCATGGTACTGTTCCGTTTCAAATCCATGCACGCTTTTCTAAAAGTCGTACGGCACAGTTTCGCCATTTCGGACGGATGTTGCACCTTGCACCGCGGATGTTGCACCTGTAGATATCGATTATTCGGACGGCCATAACTTCTGGCTCGTTTAGAGTTACGGGAGCCATAACCTTTCAAAACGAAGGCCACGATGAGTTCTACGACTTTGACAGCTTTCAGCCATCAACGGATAGATTAATGCCCAAAAAGGACAACCCGAATCTCAATCGGGTCTCGTAAGTTTTTTACCCTTCGTTTTTTCGACACCGGATTTTTACGGTAAAACGGGATTACCGTGACTCGCTTTCGATTTACCATCGCTGGAGAGTGGTGCACCATGGTACTGTTCCATTTCAAATCCATGCACGCATTTCTGAAAGTCATACGGCACTGTTTCGCCATTTCAGACGGATGTTGCACCTTGCACCGCGGATGTTGCACCCTGTAGATATCGATTATTCGGACGGCCATAACTTCTGGCTCGTTTAGAGTTACGGGAGCCATTACTTGTCAAAACGAAGGCCACGATGAGTTCTACGGCTTTGACCGCTTTCAGGCGTCAACGTATTGATTAATGCCCAAAAAAGACAAACCGAATCTCAATCGGGTGTCGTAGGTTTTTTACCCTACATTTTTTCGACACCGTATTTTTACGGTAAAACCGGATTATCGTGGCTCATCTTCGATTTACCATCGCTGGAGAGTGGTGCACAATGGTACTGTTCCGTTTCAAATCCATGCATGCATTTCTAAAAGTCGTACGACACTGTTTCGCCATTTCGGACGGATGTTGCACCTTGCACCGCAGATGTTGCACCCTGTAGATATCGATTATTCGGACGACCATAACTTCTGGCTCGTTTAGAGTTACGGGAGCCATAACCTGTCAAAACGAAGGCCATGGTGAGTTCTACGGCTTTGACCGCTTTCAGTCGTCAACGAAAAGATTAATGCCCAGAGAGGACAACCCGAATCTCAATTGGGTCCCGTAAGTTTTTTACCCTTCGATTTTTCGACACCGGATTTTTACGGTAAAGCTGGATTACCGTGCCTCGTCTTCGATTTACCATCGCTGGAGAGTGGTTCGCCATGGTACTGTTCCGTTTCAAATACATTCACGTATTTCTAAAAGTCGTACGGCACTGTTTCGCCATTTCGGACGGAAGTTGCACCTTGCACCGTGAATGTTGCACCCTGTAGATATTGATTATTCGGACGGTCATAACTTCTGGCTCGTTTAGAGTTACGGGAGCCATTACCTGTCAAAACGAAGGCCACGGTGAGTTCTACAGCTTTGATAGCTTTCAGCCGTCAACGAATTGATTAATGCCCGAAAAGGACAACCCGAATCTCAATGGGGTCTCGTATGTTTTTTACCCTTCGTTTTTTCGACACCGGATTTTTACGGTAAAACGGGATTACCGTGCCTCGTCTTCGATTTACCATCGTTGGAGAGTGGTGCACCATGGTACTGTTCCGTTTCAAATCCATGCACGCATTTCTAAAAGTTGTACGACACTGTTTCAACATTTCGGACAGATGTTGCACATTGCACCGCGGATGTTGCACCCTGTAGATATCGATTATTCAAACGGCCATAACTTTTGGCTCGTTTAGAGTTACGGGAGCCATAACCTGTCAAAATGAAGGCCACGGTGAGTTCTACAGCTTTGACAGCTTTCAGCCGTCAACGGATAGATTTATTCCCGAAAAGGACAATCCTAATCTCAATCGAGGTTCGTAAGTTTTTTAACCTTCGTTTTTTCGACACCGGATTTTTGCGGTCAAACGGGATTACAGTGCCTCGCCTTCGATTTACCATTGCTGGAGAGTGGAGCACCATGGTACTGTTACGTTTCAAATTCATGCATGCATTTCTAAAAGTCGTACGACACTGTTTCGCCATTTTGGATGGATGTTGCACCTTGCACCGCGGATGTTGCACCCTGTAGATATCGATTATTCGGACGGCCATAACTTCTGGCTCGTTTAGAGTTACGGGAGCCATAACCTGTCAAAACGAAGGCCACGATGAGTTCTAAGGCATTGACAGCTTTCAGCCGTCAACAGATAGATTAATTCCCAAAAAGGACAAACCGAATCTCAATCGGCTGTCGTAAGTTTTTTACCCTTTATTTTTTCGACACCGTATTTTTACGGTAAAACGGGATTACCGTGGCTCGTCTTCGATTTACCATCGCTGGAGAGTGGGTTACCATGGTACTGTTCCATTTCAAATCCATGCACGCTTTTTTAAAAGTCGTACGGCACAGTTTCGCCATTTCGGACGGATGTTGCACCTTGCACCGCGGATGTTGCACCCTGTAGATATCGATTATGCGGACGGCCATAACTTCTGGCTCGTTTAGAGTTACGGGAGCCATAACCTGTCAAAACGAAGGCCACATGAGTTCTACGACTTTGACCGCTTTCAGCCATCAACGGATAGATTAATGCCCAAAAAGGACAAACCGAATCTCAATCGGGTGTCGTAGGTTTTTTACCCTTCATTTTTTCGACACCGTATTTTTACGGTAAAACGGGATTACCGTGGCTCGTCTTCGATTTACCATCGCTAGGGAGTGGTGCACCATGGTACTGTTCCGTTTCAAATCCATGCACGCATTTCTAAAAGTCATACGGCACTGTTTCGCCATTTCAGATGGATGTTGCACCTTGCACCGCGGATGTTGCACCCTGTAGATATCGATTATTCGGACGGCCATAACTTCTGGCTCGTTTAGAGTTACGGGAGCCATAATCTGTCAAAACGAAGGCCACGGTGAGTTCTACGGTTTTGACCGCTTTCAGCCGTGAACGGAAAGATTAATGCCCAAAGAGGACAACCCGAATCTCAATCGGGTCTCGTAAGTTTTTTACCCTTCGTTTTTTCGACACCGGATTTTTACAGTAAAGCGGGATTACCGTGCCTCGTCTTCGATTTACCATCGCTGGAGAGTGGTTCACCATGGTACTGTTTCGTTTCAAATCCATTCACGCATTTCTAAAAGTCGTACGGCACTGTTTCGCCATTTTAGACGGATGTTGCACCTTGCACCGCGAATGTTGCACCCTGTAGATATTGATTATTCGGACGGTCATAACTTCTCGCTCGTTTAGAGTTACGAGAGCCATAACCTGTCAAAACGAAGGCCACGGTGAGTTCTACAGCTTTGACAGCTTTCAGCCGTCAACGGATAGATTAATGCCCGAAAAGGACAACCCGAATCTCAATCGGATGTCGTAAGTTTTTTACTCTTCGTTTTTTCGACACCGGATTTTTACGGTAAAACGGGATTACCGTGCCTCGTCTTCGATTTACCATTGTTGGAGAATGGTGCACCACGGTACTGTTCCGTTTCAAATCCATGCACGCATTTCTAAAAGTCGTACGACACTGTTTCGCCATTTCGGACGGATGTTGCACCTTGCACCGTGGATGTTGCACCATGTAGATATCAATTATTCGGACGACCATAACTTCTGGCTCGTTTAGAATTATGGGAGCCATAACCTGTCAAAACGAAGGCCACGGTGAGTTTTACAGCTTTGACAGCTTTCAGCCGTCAACGGAAAGATTTATGCCCGAAAAGGACAACCCGAATCTCAATCGAGGTTCGTAAGTTTTTTAACCTTCATTTTTTCGACACCGGATTTTTACGGTAAAACGGGATTACCGTGCCTCGCCTTCGAATTACCATCGCTGGAGAGTGGTGCACCATGGTACTGTTCCGTTTCAATTCCATGCACGCTTTTCTAAAAGTCGTAGGGCACAGTTTCTCCATTTCGGACGGATGTTGCACCTTGCACCGCGGATGTTGCACCCTGTAGATATCGATTATTCGTACGACCATAACTTCTGGCTCGTTTAGAGTTACGGGAGTGATAACCTGTGAAAACGAAGTCCACGATGAGTTATACGGCTTTGACAGCTTTCAGCCGTCAACGGAAAGATTAATGGCCAAAAAGGACAACTCGAATCTCAATCGGATCTCGTAAGTTTTTTACCCTTCGTTTTTTCGACACCGGATTTTTACGGTAAAACGGGATTACCGTGCCTAGCCTTCGATTTACCATCGCTGGAGAGTGGTGCACCATGGTACTGTTCCGTTTCAAATCTATGCACGCTTTTCTAAAAGTCGTACGGCACAGTTTCGACATTTCGGACGGATGTTGCACCTTGCACCGCGGATGTTGCACCCTGTAGATATCGATTATTCGAACGGCCATAACTTCTGGCTCGTTTAGAGTTACGGGAGCCATAACCTGTCAAAACGAAGGCCACGATGAGTTCTACGGATTTGACAGCTTTCAGCCGTCAATGGATAGATTAATGCCCAAAAAGGACAACCCGAATCTCAATCGGGTCTCGTAAGTTTTTTATCCTTCGTTTTTTCGACGCCGGATTTTTACGGTAAAACGGGATTACCGTGCCACGCCTTCGATTTACCAACGCTGGAGAGTGGTGCACCATGGTACTGTTCCGTTTCAAATCCATGCACGCATTTCTAAAAGTCGTGCGCCACTATTTCGCCATTTCGAATGGATGTTGCACCTTGTATCACGGATGTTGCACCATGTAGATATCGATTATTCGGACGACCATAACTTCTGGCTCGTTTAGAGTTACGGGAGCCATAACCTGTCAAAACGAAGGCCACGATGAGTTCTACGGCTTTGACAACTTTCAGCCGTCAACGTATAGATTAATGCCCAAAAAGGACGAGCCGAATCTCAATCGGGTGTCGTAAGTTTTTTACCCTTCATTTTTTCGACACCGTATTTTTACGGTAAAATGGGATTACCGTGGCTCGTCTTCGATTTACCATCGCTGGAGAAAGTGCACCATGGTACTATTCCGTTTCAAATCCATGCGTGCATTTCTAAAAGTCATACTGCACTGTTTCGCCATTTCGGACGGATGTTGCACCTTGCACCGCGGATGTTGCACCCTGTAGATATCGATTATTCGGACCGCCATAACTTCTGGCTCGTTTAGAGTTACGGGAGCCATAACCTATCAAATCGAAGGCCACGGTGAGTTCTACGGCTTTGACCGCTTTTAGCCGTCAACGGATAGATTAATGCCCAAAGAGGACAACCCGAATCTCAATCGGGTCTCGTTAGTTTTTACCCTTCATTTTTTCGACACCGGATTTTTACGGTAAAGTGGGATTACCGTGCCTCGTCTTCGATTTACCATCGCTGGAGAGTGGTGCACCATGTTCCGTTTCAAATCCATGCACGCATTTCTAAAAGTCGTACGGCACTGTTTCGCCATTTCGGACGGATGCTGCACCTTGCACCGCGGATGTTGCACCCTGTAGATATCGATTATTCGGACGGCCATAACTTCTGGCTCGTTTAGAGATACGGGAGCCATAACCTGTCAAAACGAAGGCCACAGTGAGTTCTACAGCTTTGACAGCTCTCAACCATCAACGGATAGATTAATGCCCGAAAAGGACAACCCGAATCTCAATCGGGGTTCGTAAATTTTTAACCATTCGTTTTTTCGACACCGGATTTGTACGGTAAAACGGGATTACCGTGGCTCGTCTTCAATTTACCATCGCTGGAGAGTGGTGCACCATGGTACTGTTCCGTTTCAAATCCATGCACGCATTTGTAAAAGTAGTACGACGCTGTTTCGCCATTTCGGACAGATGTTGCACCTTGCACCGCGGATGCTGCACCATGTATATATCGATTATTCAGACAGCCATAACTTCTGGCTCGTTTAGAGTTACGGGAGCCATAACCCGTCAAAACGAAGGCCACGGTGAGTTCTACAGCTTTGACAGCATTCAGCCGTCAACGGATAGATTAATGCTCGAAAAGGACAACCCGAATCTCAATCGAGTCTCGTAAGTTTTTTACCCTTCGTTTTTTCGACACCGGATTTTTATGTTAAAACGGGATTACCGTGCCTCGCCTTCGATTTACCATCGCTGGAGAGTGGTGCACCATGGCACTGTTCCGTTTGAAATCTATGCATGCATTTCTAAAAGTCGTACGTCACCGTTTCGCCATTTCGGACGGATGTTGCACCTTGCACCGCGGATGTTGCACCCTGTAGATATCGATTATTCAGACGGTCATAACTTCTGGCTTGTTTAGAGTTACGGGAGCCATAACCCGTCAAAACGAAGGCCATGGTGAGTTCTACAGCTTTGACAGCTTTCAACCGTCAACGGATAGATTAATGCCTGAAAAGGACAACCCGAATCTCAATCTGGGTTCGTAAGTTTTTTACCCTTCGTTTTTTCGACACCGGATTTTTACGGCAAAACAGGATTATCGTGGCTCGTCTTCGATTTACCATCGCTAGAGAGTGGTGCACCATGGTAATGTTCCGTTTCAAATCCATGCACGCATTTTTGAAAGTCGTACGACACTGTTTCGCCATTTCGGACGGATGTTGCAACTTGCACTGCGGATGTTGCACCCTGTAGATATCGATTATTCGGACGGCCATAACTTCTGGCTCATTAAGAGTTACAGGAGCCATAACCTGTCAAAACGAAGGCCACGATGAGTTCTACAGCTTTGACAGCATTCAGTCATCAGCGGATAGATTAATGCCCGAAAAGGACGAACCGAATCTCAATCGGGTCTCGTAAGTTTTTTACCCTTCGTTTTTTCGACACCGGATTTTTACGTTAAAACGGGATTACCGTGCCTCGTCTTCGATTTACCATCGCTGGAGAGTGGTGCACCATGGTACTGTTCCGTTTCAAATCCACGCACGCATTTCTAAAAGTCGTACGGCACTGTTTCGCCATTTCGGACGGATGTTGCACCTTGCACCGCGGATGTTGCACCCTGTAGATATCGATTATTCGGACGGCCATAACTTCTGGCTCGTTTAGAGTTACGGGAGCCATAACCTGTCAAAACGATGGCCACGATGAGTTCTACGACTTTGACAGCTTTTACTCGTCAACAGATAGAGTAATGCCTAAAAAGGACAACTCGAATCTCAATCGGGTCTCGTAATTTTTTTACCCTTCGTTTTTTCGACACCGGTTTTTTTACGGTAAAACGGGATTACCGTGCGTCACCTTCGATTTACCATCGCTGGAGAGTGGTGCACCATGGTACTGTTCCATTTCAAATCCATGCACGTATTTCTAAAAGTCGTACGGTGTTTGCGTAAAAAATGGTCGCAAACACCCAAAGTCGTATGAGTTGGTTGATTTTATGTTGTATTTAGTGATTTGGGTGATTTATGCAAATATATAAAAAGCAGGGACTAAACTGTAAAAGACACACAGATTTATAGTGGTTCGGCCGGAACGTGCCTACGTTCACTTTATATGTTATTCTCCTTTTTTCTTTAGATTACAAGTACAAAGCTTTGATTACAAGTATCTAAAGTTGTTTGAGAGTTCCTTCCACGCTTAAGCTCTCAAACTTGGCTGCCATTGTTGTACCCCTGCCCCTCTATTTATAGAGTGAGGTTGGGGGCAGGGGTCTTGGATGTTTATAGTTGCTGGTGGGCTTGGGCTGAAGCAATCTGGACTGGCAACTTTGGTTCGCCATTCCTTGGTTCGGCTATGCTTGGAGAGAAGGATGGAGAAGCTTCGGTTCGGTGGTCACCTGGTTCGGTGGTAGGAAAGGAGTGGACCGGTGGAGCTTGGGTTTGGTAGGAGGATGAAGGATGAGATGGTTCGGTGGATTTTGGACCGGTGATGGTGGGTTTGGTCCGGTGATAGCATGGCTCGGTAGTGATAGGTAGGGGATGGTTCGATGGTAGGAAAGGAGTGGACCGGTGGAGCTTGGTTCGGTGGGGAGTTTGGAGGCATGTTTGGCCGAATGAGATCCGAAACTCTAAATGCCGAATGAGGCTCTGCTTCATACTGCCGAATGAATGAATACCGAATGTACTTCGGCACTGGGAATGCCGGATGAAGCTGCCGAATGAAGCCTTATTCTAGATATGCCGAATGACTCTGTTGATGATTACCGAATGAACCATATGTTGTAGACGCCGAATGGGCTTGAGTGTTGGAGCGCCGAATGAACTTTTATATGTGAACTTTGAGTGAAACCCTTGACTTATGTATGCTTGCTTGCTTCTTTTTGCTCCGGTCGTGGTGGAAACGCACACAACATGGATATCCTAGTTTTGACCAAAAAATGGGATAACATTTTGCCCCCCAAAATATGCCTTGCGGTAGGAAGGCGTGTTTTGTAATGTCATGTGCTGGATGTTCGTATCCTGTTGACAACCTGTAAAGAGCTTGATATTTTATATGGCCCAAAATGACGACCGTTCGGGATCGAGCTATTTGGGATGAAGCGCGGCCGTTCATAGTCAAGCGCCTAACTTCAAATGACGATCGTTCGTAATCAAGTCATTTGAGGTGAAGTGCGACCGTGCGCGGTCAAGCGCATAAATCCGTGCGTCGACCGTTCGGGATCGAGTCATCTGCAGTGAAATGTGACCGTTCAAGGTCAAGCGCTTTACTTAAAATGACGACCGTTCGGGATCGAGTCATTCGAGGTAAAGTGCGACAGTGCGCGGTCGAGTGGGGACCGTTCAAGGTCAAGAGCTTAACTTCAAATGACGATCGTTCGTGATCGAGTCATTCGAGGTAAAGTGCGACAGTGCGCGGTCAAGTGGTGGTCCTCAAATGACGACCGTACGCGATCAAGCCATTTGAGGTAAGGCGTAACAGTCAGTGATCAGGTGGCGGACCTCAAATGACGACCGTTCGCGATCGAGCCATTTGAGGTAAGGTGAGTTGTGCCGTTCGAGGCGAGTTGTGCCGTTCGAGGCGAGTTATGCCGTTCGAGGCGAGTTTGTGACCGTTCGCGGTCGGGTGCCGTTCGAGGCGAGTTGTGACTGTTCGAAGTCGGGTGCCGTTCGAGGCGAGTTGTGACTGTTCGAAGTCGGGTGCCGTTCGAGGCGAATTGTGACTGTTCGAAGTCGAGTTTGTGACCGTTCGCGGTCGGGTGCCGTTCGAGGCGAATGAGTGTGCCCGGTGGGGACTTAATATTATCAGTGTTGGAGTCATTGTTTGGGGGGATTTTTCGAATCAAAGACTTCGGCAGTTCGTTGCCATGCAATAGGTGCTCGTGGACCGTTCGCGATCCAACGGGCATAAAAGTAAATAATTTTTTCATAGAATTGTAAATGTTAAAGCAATAGTACCTTACAGCAGAAATGTCCAAACAGGAAGAATTCAAATGTTCAAATCGAAACAAAAGCAAAGCAAGGATGTCAAAGTGTAAGTTCCCACTCCGAAGCAGTCAATGATCATTCAGAGCATGCCTGGAGATCGTTCGCGATCTCGTACATGTGTAAACGATTTAATTGCGTTAGTGCAAGCTTACGACCTATTCATCATTATTTTTATCAAGCAATCAATGGATGATCAAATGGTGCCTTGATCCAGGGTCACCTCTAGCTGACGTAGAGGGCGGTCGCTCTGGCTCCACCGCTGGAGTTCGCCTCCTCACATACTGAAGGAGCATACTGTTTCTGATATGCCCTTCTACCTCGTCCTTCAAATGCCTACAATCATTAGTGTTATGACCATTCAATTCATGAAATACACAAAACTTATCTGATTTTCTTTCGTCAGAGGTTGGATCCCTTCGCATTGGTCTACGATACGGAACCTGCCCCTTGGTATCCTGATAAATCCGTTCCAAACTCTCATTCAGCTCTGAATAGGTGGTGAAGCATGGTTCTCTTCGTAGCCACTTTGTCCTGTCATCATTATCCTCAGCCTTTCTTTTTCCTTTGCTAGTCTCCGCACCCTTTCCAGGTGGGTTTCCGCTCTTGATTACGTAAACGTCATCTTCTTCCTCTCTTTCTGCACTAGCATCTTCCAAACGCAGAAACTTTTCAGCCTCATGATAGAACTCTCCCAGATTCATAGGCGGGTCCTTGGTTAATGAATTCTTGAACTCTGTATTACCAGCTATTCCAGATACAGCTGCCATCATGACCATAGATGGATCTGGTCGATCCACTGATGTTGCCGCCGCATTAAATCGCGTTAGAAAGCTCCTCAAAGTCTCTCCAGTTTTCTGTTTCAAGGTTGCCAAAGTCATCACATTCTTGGGTCTCGCAATATGAACCCTGAATTGCCTCATGAATCTCTCAGTTAAATCTGCCCATGTTCCTATGGAGCCGCTCTCCAGTTGCCTAAACCATAACGCTGCAATGTCCGTCAAATACAGTGGAAAGCATCGGGCCATAACCTCCTCTGATGCCCCCGGCACTTCCATATGTCTCATATACTTCGTTAGGTGGACCGTGGGGTCCGTTTTCCCGTTGTACATGTCCAATGATGGTAGCTTGAATTCTGGTGGGTTCCTAGCCATCCTAATCGCAGAAGAAAAAGGACTCCTGTTTACATCTTCCAAGTCTCTGTTTACTAAACCGCCTCTCATAGCTCTTCTAACCATCTCTGCTAATCTGTCATTGTCTCCAAGCTGTAGTTCTCGTTCACTGTCTTCGACCTTCCCCCAAGTCCGCGGGAGTTTTCATGTGTATTACTCCCTGGCTGAACGTTCATTCCTCTATTGCTACCAGGTGGTTCGGATGCCCCCATCTCACTTCCCGGGGTCGGATCAACATGCTCTGCGTGAGTGCCCCCTAGCTCTGGTGCTGCGCCAGATGGTCCTGCCCCGTTCTGAACCCCGGTTGCTCCATGGATTTGTGCTCCAATTTGCCCAATTTGTTGAAGTAGGTTCTGGATCATCTCTTCTTGTCTTCTCATCATGGCCTCCATCTCATCCCTAGTGATGAAGATCGACGCTTGATTCCCTCCTGAGGAAGCCTCTTGACTTCCTTGGTGTTCACTTCTCTCTGGCCTTTGCCTTCTACTTGTTTGTCTCGTCATAACTCTTAGATCTGAACTCTTAGATTTTCAAATTCAACTTCTATCCGATGTAGCGGGAGCTGGTTCCTCTCAGTGAAAGCACCAAAATGTTTGCGTAAAAAATGGTCGCAAACACCCAAAGTCGTATGAGTTGGTTGATTTTATGTTGTATTTAGTGATTTGGGTGATTTATGCAAATATATAAAAAGCAGGGACTAAACTGTAAAAGACACACAGATTTATAGTGGTTCGGCCAGAACGTGCCTACGTCCACTTTATATGTTATTCTCCTTTTTTCTTTAGATTACAAATACAAAGCTTTGATTACAAGTATCTAAAGTTGTTTGAGAGTTCCTTCCAGGCTTGAGCTCTCAAACTTGTCTGCCATTGTTGTACCCCTGCCCCTCTATTTATAGAGTGAGGTTGGGGGCAGGGGTCTTGGATGTTTATAGCTGCTGGTGGGCTTGGGCTGAAGCAATCTGGACTGGCAACTTTGGTTCGGCATTCCTTGGTTCGGCTATGCTTGGAGAGAAGAATGGAGAAGCTTCGGTTCGGTGGTCACCTGGTTCGGTGGTAGGAAAGGAGTGGACCGGTGGAGCTTGGGTTTGGTAGGAGGATGAAGGATGAGATGGTTTGGTGGATTTTGGACCGGTGATGGTGGGTTTGGTCCGGTGATAGCATGGCTCAGTAGTGATAGGTAGGGGATGGTTCGGTGGTAGGAAAGGAGTAGACCGGTGGAGCTTGGTTCGGTGGTGAGTTTGGAGGCATGTTTGGCCGAATGAGATCCGGAACTCTAAATGCCGAATGAGGCTCTGCTCCGTACTGCCGAATGAATGAATACCGAATGTACTTCGGCACTAGGAATGCCGGATGACGCTGCCGAATGAAGCCTTATTCTAGATATGCCGAATGACTCTGGTGATGATTACCGAATGAACCATATGTTGTAGACGCCGAATGGGCTTGAATGTTGGAGCGCCGAATGAACTTTTATATGTGAACTTTGAGTGAAACCCTTGACTTATGTATGCTTGCTTGCTTCTTTTTGCTCCGGTCGTGGTGGAAACGCACACAACATGGATATCCTAGTTTTGACCAAAAAATGGGATAACATACGACACTGTTTCGCCATTTCAAACGGATGTTGCACCATGCACCGCGAATGTTGCACCATGTAGATATCGATTATTCGGACGGCCATAACTTCTGGCTCGTTAAGAGTTATGGGAGCCATAACCTGTCAAAACGAAGGCCACGATGAGTTCAACGGCTTTGACAGCTTTCAGCCGTCAACGGATAGATTAATGCCCAAAAAGGATAACCCGAATCTCAATCGGGACTCGTAAGTTTTTTACCCTTCGTTTTTTCGACACGTGGATTTTTTCGGTAAAACGGGATTACGGTGGACCGTCTTCGACTTCCCATCGCTGGAGAGTGGTGCACCATAGAACTGTTCCATTTCAAATCCATGCACGCATTTCTAAAAGTCGTATGGCACTGTTTCGCCATTTCGGACGGATGTTGCACCTTGCACCGTGGATGTTGCGCCCTGTAGATATCGATTATTCGGACGGCCATAACTTCTGGCTCGTTTAGAGTTACGGGAGCCATAACCTGTCAAAACGAAGGCCTCGATGAGTTCTACGGGTTTGACAGCTTTCAGCCGTCAACGAATAGATTAATGTCCAAAAAGGACAACCTGAATCTCAATCGGGTCTCGTAAGTTTTTTACCCTTCGTTTTTTCGACACGTGGATTTTCACGGTAAAACAGGATTACCGTGGCCCGTCTTCGACTTCCCATCGCTGGAGAGTGGTGCACCATGGTACTGTTCCGTTTCAAATCCATGCACGCATTTCTAAAAGTCGTACGGCACTGTTTCACCATTTCGGACGGATGTTGCATCTTGCACCGTGGATGTTGCACCCTGTAGATATCGATTATTCGGACGGCCATAACTTCTGGCTCGTTTAGAGTTACGGGAGCCATAACCTGTCAAAACGAAGGCCTCAATGAGTTCTACGGGTTTGATAGCTTTCAGCCGTCAACGGATAGATTAATGCCCAAAAATGACAACCCGAATCTCAATCGGGTCTCGTAGGTTTTTTACCCTTCGTTTTTTCGACACGTGGATTTTTACGGTAAAACGGGGATTACGGTGGCTGGTCTTCGATTTAACATCGCTGGAGAGTGGTGCACCATAGTACTATTCCGTTTCAAATCCATGCACGCATTTCGAAAAGTCGTACGACACTGTTTCGCCATTTCGGACGGATGTTGCACCTTGCACCGTGGATGTTGCACCCTGTAGATATCGATTATTCGGACGGTAATAACTTCTGGCTCGTTTAGAGTTACGGGAGCCATAACCTGTCAAAACGTAGGCCACGTTGAGTTCTACGGCTTTGACAGCTTTCAGCCGTCAACGGATAGATTAATCCCCGAAAAGGACAACCCGAATCTCAATCGAGTCTCGTAAGTTTTTTACCCTTCGTTTTTTCGACACCGGATTTTTATGGTAAAACGGGATTACAGTGCCTCGCCTTCGATTTACCATCGCTGGAGAGTGGTGCAAAATGGCACTGTTTCGTTTGAAATCCATGCGTGCATTTCTAAAAGTCGTACAGCACTGTTTCGCCATTTCGGACGGATGTTGCACCCTGTAGATATCGATTATTCGGACGGTCATAACTTCTGGCTCGTTTAGAGTTATGGGAGCCGTAACCTATCAAAACGAAGGCCACGGTGAGTTCTACAGCTTGACAGCTTTCAACCGTCAACGGATAGATTAATTCCCGAAAAGGACAACCCGAATCTTAATCTGGGTTCGTAAGTTTTTTACCCTTCATTTTTTCGACACCGGATTTTTACGGTAAAACGGGATTACCGTGGCTCGTCTTCGATTTACCATCGCTGGAGAGTGATGCACCATGGCAATGTTCCGTTTCAAATCCATGCACGAATTTCTAAAAGTCGTACGACACTGTTTCGCCATTTCGGACGGATGTTGCACCTTGCACCGCGAATGTTGCACCCTGTAGATATCGATTATTCGGACGGCCATAACTTCTGGCTCGTTTAGAGTTATGGGAGCCATAACCTGTCTAAACGAAGGCAATGGTGAGTTCTACGGCTTTGACGGCTTCCAACCATCAACGGATAGATTAATGCCCAAAAAGGACAACCGAATCTCAATCGGGTCTCGTAAGTTTTCTACCTTTCGTTTTTTCGGCACCGGATTTTTACGGTAAAACAGGTTTACCGTGCCTCGTCTTCGATTTACCATCGTTGGAGAGTGGTGCACCAGGGTACTATTCCGTTTCAAATCCATGCACGCTTTTCTAAAAGTCGTACGGCACTGTTTCGCCATTTCGGACGGATGTTGCACCTTGCACCGCGGATATTGCACCCTGTAGATATCGATTATTCGGACGGTCATAACTTCTGGCTCGTTTAGAGTTACGGGAGCCATAACCTGTCAAAACGAAGGCCACTGTGAGTTCTATAGCTTTGACAGCTTTCAGCCGTCAACGGATAGATTAATGCCCGAAAAGGACAACCCGAATCTCAATCGGGGTTCATAAGTTTTTTACCCTTCGTTTTTTCGACATCGGATTTTTATGGTAAAACGGGATTAACGTGGCTCGTCGTCGATTTACCTTCGCTGGAGAGTGGTGCACCATGGTACTGTTCCGTGTCAAATCCATGCACGCATTTCTAAAAGTCGTACGACACTGTTTCGCCATTCGGACGGATGTTGCACCTTGCACCGCGGATGTTGCACCCTGTAGATATCGATTATTCGGACGGCAATAACTTCTGGCTCGTTTAGAGTTACGGGAGCCATAACCTATCAAAACGAAGGCCACGTTGAGTTCTACGTCTTTGACAGCTTTCAGCCGTTAACGGATAGATTAATGCCCAAAAAAGTACAACCCGAATCTCAATCGGGACTCGTATGTTTTTTACACTTCGTTTTTTCGACACGTGGATTTTTACGGTAAAACGGGATAACGGTGGCTGGCCTTCGATTTACCATTGCTAGAGAGTGGTGCACCATGGAACTGTTCCATTTCAAATCAATGCACGCATTTCTAAAAGTCGTACGACACTGTTTCGCCATTTCGAACGGATGTTGCACCTTGCACCGCGTATGTTGCACCCTGTAGATATCGATTATTCGGACGGACATAACTTCTGGCAAGTTTAGAGTTACGGGAGCCATAACCTGTCAAAACGAAGGCCTCGATGAGTTCTACGGATTTGACAGCTTTCAGCCGTAAACGGATAGATTAATGCCCAAAAAGGACAACCCGAATCTCAATCGGGTCTCGTAAGTTTTTTACCCTACGTTTTTTCGACACGTGGATTTTTACGGTAAAACAGGATTACCGTGGACCGTCTTCGACTTCCCACCGCTGGAGAGTGGTGCACCATGGTACTGTTCCATTTCAAATCCATGCACGCATTTCTAAAAGTCGTACGGCACTGTTTCGCCATTTCGGACGGATGTTGCACCTCGCACCGTGGATGTTGCACCCTGTAGATATCGATTATTCGGACGGCCATAACTTCTGGCTCGTTTAGAGTTACGGGAGCCATAACCTGTCAAAACGAAGGCCACGGTGAGTTCTACAGCTTTGACAGCTTTCATCCATCAACGGATAGATTAATGCCCGAAATGGACAACCCGAATCTCAATCGGGGTTCGTAAAATTTTAACCTTCGTTTTTTCGACACCGGATTTGTACGGTAAAACGGGATTACCGTGGCTAGTCTTCGATTTACCATCGCTGGAGTGTGGTGCACCATGGTACTGTTCCGTTTCAAATCCATGCACGAATTTGTAAAAGTCGTACGACACTGTTTCGCCATTTCAGACAGATGTTGCACCTTGCATCGCGGATGTTGCACCCTGTATATATCGATTATTCGGACAACCATAACTTCCGGCTCGTTTAGAGTTACGGGAGCCATAACTTGTCAAAACGAAGGCCGCAGTGAGTTCTACTACTTTGACAGCTTTCAGCCGTCAACGGATAGATTAATGCCTGAAAAGCACAACCCGAATCTCAATCGAGTCTCGTAAGTTTTTTACCCTTCGTTTTTTCGACACCGGATTTTTACTGAAAAACGGGATTACCGTGCCTCGCCTTCGATTTACCATCGCTGGAGAGTGGTGCACCATGGCACTGTTCTGTTTTAAATCCATGCACGCATTTCTAAAAGTCGTACGGCACTGTTTCGCCATTTCGGACGGATGTCGCACCTTGCACCGCGGATGTTGCAACCTGTAGATATCGATTATTCGGACGTCCATAACTTCTGGCTCGTTTAGAGTTAGGGGAGCCATAACCTGTCAAAACGAAGGCCTCGATGAGTTCTACGGCTTTGACAGCTTTCATCCGTCAACGGATAGACTAATGCCCAAAAAGGACAACCCGAATCTCAATCGGGTCTCGTAAGTTTTTTACCCTTCCTTTTTTCGACACGTGGATTTTTACGGTAAAACGGGGATTACGGTGGCTGGTCTTCGATTTACCATCGCTGGAGAGTGGTGCACCATGGTACTATTCCTTTTGAAATCCATGCACGCATTTCGAAAAGTCCTACGGCACTGTTTCGCCATTTCGGACGGATGTTGCACCTTGCACCGTGGATGTTGCACCCTGTAGATATCGATTATTCGGACGGCAATAACTTCTGGCTCGTTTAGGGTTACGGGAGCCATAACCTGTCAAAACGAAGGCCACATTGAGTTCTACGGCTTTGACAGCTTTCAGCCGTCAATGAATAGATTAATGCCCGAAAAGGACAACCCGAATCTCAATCGAGTCTCGTAAGTTTTTTACCCTTCGTTTTTTCGGCACCGGATTTTTACTGTAAAACGGGTTTACCGTGCCTCGTCTTCGATTTACCATCGCTGGAGAGTGGTGCACAATGGTATTATTCCGTTTCAAATCCATGCACGCATTTCTAAAAGTCGTACGGCACTGTTTCGCCATTTCGGACGGATGTTGCACCTTGCACCTCGGATGTTGCACCCTGTAGATATCGATTATTCGGACGTTCATAACTTCTGGCTCGTTTAGAGTTACGGGAGCCATAACCTGTCAAAACGAAGGCCACGGTGAGTTCTACAGTTTTGACAGCTTTCAGCCATCAACGGATAGACTAATGCCCGAATAGGACAACCCGAATCTCAATCGGGTCTCGTAAGTTTTCTACCCTTCGTTTTTTCGGCACCGGATTTTTACGGTAAAACAGGTTTACCGTGCCTCGTCTTCGATTTACCATCGCTGGAGAGTGGTGCACCATGGTACTGTTCCTTTTCAAATCCATGCACCTTGCACCTTGCACCGTCGATGTTGCACCTTGTATATATCGATTATTCGGACAGCCATAACCTCTGGCTCGTTTAGAATTAAGGGAGCCATAACCTGTCAAAATGAAGGCCACGGTGAGTTCTACAGCTTTGACAGCTTTCAGCCGTCAACGGATAGATTAATGCCCGAAAAGGACAACTCGAATCTCAATCGGGGTTCGTAAGTTTTTTACCCTTTGTTTTTTCGACACCAGATTTTTACGGTAAAACGGGATTACCGTGGCTCGTCTTCGATTTACCATCGCTGGAGAGTGGTGCACCATGGTATTGTTCCGTTTCAAATCCATGCACGCATTTCTAAAAGTCGTACGACACTGTTTCGCCATTTCGGACGGATGTTGCACCTTGCACCGTGGATGTTGCACCCTGTATATATATATATCGATTATTCGGACTGCCATAACTTCTGGCTCGTTTAGAGTTACGGGAGCCATAACCTATCAAAACGAAGGCCATGGTGATTTCTACGGCTTTCAGCCATCAACGGGTAGATTAATGCCCGAAAAGGACAACTCGAATCTCAATCGGGTCTCGTAAGTTTTTTACCCTTCATTTTTTCGACACCGGATTTTTACGGTGAAACGGGATTACCGTCCCCCGTCTTCGATTTACCATCGCTGGAGAGTGGTGCACCATGGTACTGTTCCGTTTCAAATCCATGCACGCATTTTTAAAAGTCGTACGACACTGTTTCGCCGTTTCGGACGGATGTTGCACCTTGCACCGCGGATGTTGCACCCTGTAGATATCGATTATTCGGACGGCCATAACTTCTGGCTCGTTTAGAGTTACGGGAGCCATAACCTGTCAAAACAAAGGCCACGATGAGTTCTACGGCTTTGTCAGTTTTCAACCGTCAACGGATAGATTAATGCCCAGAAAGGACAACCCGAATCTCAATCTGGTCCCGTAAGTTTTTTACCCTTCGTTTTTTTTACACCGGATTTTTATGGTAAAACGGTATTAGCATGCCTCGTCTTCGATTTACCATCGCTGGAGAGTGTGTACCATGGTACTGTTCCGTTTCAAATCCATGCACGCATTTCTAAAAGTCGTATGACACTGTTTCGCCATTTCGGACGGATGTTCCACCTTGCACGTGGATGTTGCACCCTGTAGATATCGATTATTCGGACGGCAATAACTTCTGGCTCGTTTAGAGTTACGGGAGACATAACCTGTCAAAACGAAGGCCACGTTGAGTTCTACGGCTTTGACAGGTTTCAGCCGTCAACGGATAGATTAATGCCCGAAAAGCACAACCCGAATCTCAATCGGGTCTCGTAAGTTTTTTACTCTTCGTTTTTTCGACACCGGATTTTTACGGTAAAACGGGATTACCGTGCCTCGTCTTCGATTTACCATCGCTGAAGAGTGTTGTACCATGGTACTGTTCCATTTCAAATCTATGCACGCATTTCTAAAAGTCGTACGGCACTGTTTTGCCATTTCAGACAGATGTTGCACCTTGCACCGTGGATGTTGCACCCTGTAGATATCGATTATTCGGACAGCCATAACATCTGGCTCGTTTAGAGTTACGGGAGGCATAACCTGTCAAAACGAAGGCCACGGTGAGTTCTACAGCTTTGACAGCTTTCAGCTGTCAACGGATAGATTAATGCCCGAAAAGGACAACTCAAATCTCAATCGGGGTTCGTAAGTTTTTTACCCTTCGTTTTTTTGACACCGGATTTTTACGGAAAAACGGGATTACCGTGGCTCGTCTTCGATTTACCATCGCTGGAGAGTGGTGACCATGGTACTGTTCCGTTTCAAATCCATGCACGCATTTCTAAAAGTCGTACGGCACTGTTTCCACATTTCGGACGGATGTTGCACCTTGCACCGTGGATGTTGCACCCTGTATATATCGATTATTTGGACGGCCATAACTTCTGGCTCGTTTAGAGTTACGGGAGCCATAACCTGTCAAAACAAAGGCCACGGTGATTTCTACGGCTTTGATGGATTTCAGCCGTAAACGGGTAGATTAATGCCCGAAAAGGACAACCCGAATCTCAATCGGGTCTCGTAAGTTTTTTACCCTTCATTTTCTCGACACCGGATTTTTACGGTAAACGGGATTACGGTGCCTCGCCTTCGATTTACCATTGCTGGAGAGCGGTGCACCATGGTACTCTTCCGTTTCAAATCCATGCACGCATTTATAAAAGTCGTACGACACTGTTTCGCCATTTCGGACGGATGTTGCACCTTGCACCGCGGATGTTGCACCTGTAGATATCGATTATTCGGACGGCCATAACTACTGGCGCGTTTAGAGTTACGGGAGCCATAACCTTTCAAAACTAAGGCCACGATGAGTTCTACGACTTTGACCGCTTTCAGCCATCAACGGATAGATTAATGCCCAAAAAGGTCAACCCGAATCTCAATCGGGTCTCCTAAGTTTTTTACCCTTCGTTTTTCGACACCGGATTTTTACGGTGAAACGGGATTACCGTGCCTCGTCTTCGATTTGCCATCGCTGGAGAGTGGTGCACCATGGTACTGTTCCGTTTCAAATCCATGTACGCATTTTTAAAAGTCGTACGACACTGTTTCGCAATTTCGGACGGATGTTGCACCTTGCACCGCGGATGTTGCACCCCGTAGATATCAATTATTCGGACGACCATAACTTCTGGCTCGTTTAGAGTTACGGGAGCCATAACCTGTCAAAACGAAGGCTACGATGAGTTCTACGGCTTTAACATCTTTCAGCCGTCAACGGATTGATTAATGCCTAAAAAGGACAACCCGAATCTCAATCGGGTCTCGTAAGTTTTTTACCCTTCGTTTTTTCGACACCGGATTTTTACGGTAAAACGGTATTTGCGTGCCTCGTCTTCGATTTACCATCGCTGGAGAGTGTGCACCATGGTACTATTCTGTTTCAAATCCATGCACGCATTTCTAAAAGTCGTACCACACTGTTTCGCCATTTCGGACGGATGTTGCACCTTGCACCTTGCACCGCGGATGTTGCACCCTGTAGATATCGATTATTCGGACGGCAATAACTTCTGGCTCGTTTAGAGTTACGGGAGCCATAACCTGTCAAAACGAAGGCCATGATGAGGTCTACGGCTTTGACCACTTTCAGCCGACAACGGATAGATTAGTGCCCAAAAAGGACAACCCGAATCTCAATCGGGTCTCGAAAGTTTTTTACCCATCGTTTTTTTGACACCGGATTTTTACAGTAAAACGGGATTACCATGCCTCGTCTTCGTTTTACCATCGTTGGAGAGTGGTGCACCATGGTACTGTTCCGTTTCAAATCCATGCACACATTTCAATAAGTCGTACGACACTGTTTCGCCATTTCGGACGGATGTTGCACCTCGCACCGCGGATGTAGCATCCTGTAGATATCGATTATTCGGACGGGCATAATTTCTGGCTCGTTTAGAGTTACGGGATCCATAACCTGTCAAAACGAAGGCCTTAGTGGGTTCTGCAGCTTTGACAGCTTTCAGCCCTCAACGGATAGATTAATGCCCGAAAAGGACAACCCGAATCTCAATCGGGGTTCGTAAGTTTTTTACCCTTCTTTTTT
Organism: Allium cepa; assembly: GCA_030765085.1. Classification (NCBI taxonomy): domain Eukaryota; kingdom Viridiplantae; phylum Streptophyta; class Magnoliopsida; order Asparagales; family Amaryllidaceae; genus Allium; species Allium cepa. The sequence continues at coordinate 912,317,391 of CM060938.1, forward strand.
TCGACACCGGATTTTTACAGTGAAACGGGATTACCGTGGCTTGTCTTCGATTCACCATCGCTGTAGATTGGTGCACTATGGTACTGTTCCGTTGCAAATCCATGCACGCATTTCTTAAAGTCGTACGACACTGTTTCGACATTTCGGACGGATGTTGCACCTTGCACCGCGGATGTTGCACCCTGTATATATATCGATTATTCGGACAGCCATAACTTCTGGCTCATTTAGATTTACGGGAGACATAACCTGTCAAAACGAAGGCCACGGTGATTTCTAACGCTTTGACAGCTTTCAGCCATCAACGGATAGATTAATGCCCGAAATGGACAACCCGAATCTCAATCGGGGTTCGTAAGTTTTTTACCCTTCGTTTTTTTGGCACCGGATTTTTACAATAAAACGGGATTACCGTGGCTCGTCTTCAATTTACCATCGCTGGAGAGTGGTGCACCATGGTACTGTTCCGTTTCAAATCCATGCACGCATTTCTAAAAGTCGTACGGCACTGTTTCGACATTTCGGACGGATGTTGCACCTCGCACCGTGGATGTTGCACCCTGTATATATCGATTATTCGGACGGCCATAACTTCTGGCTCGTTTAGAGTTACGGGAGCCATAACCTGTCAAAACGAAGGCCACAGTGATTTCTACGGCTTTGATGGCTTTCAGCTGTAAACGGGTAGATTAATGCCCGAAAAGAGCAACCCGAATCTCAATCGGGTCTCGTAAGTTTTTTTACCCTTCATTTTCTCGACACCGGATTTTTACCGTAAACGGGATTACGCTGCCTCGCCTTCGATTTACCATTGCTGGAGAGTGGTGCACCATGGTACTCTTCCGTTTCAAATCCATGCACGCATTTATAAAAGTCGTACGACACTGTTTCGCAATTTCGGACGGATGTTGCACCTTGCACCGCGGATGTTGCACCTGTAGATATCGATTATTCGGACGGCCATAACTTCTGGCGCGTTTAGAGTTACGGGAACCATAACCTTTCAAAACTAAGGCCACGATGAGTTCTACGGCTTTGACCGCTTTCAGCCATCAACGGATAGATTAATGCCCAAAAAGGTCAACCCGAATCTCAATCGGGTCTCCTAAGTTTTTTACCCTTCGTTTTTCGACACCGGATTTTTACGGTGAAACGGGATTACCGTGCCCCGTCTTCGATTTACCATCGCTGGAGAGTGGTGCACCATGGTACTGTTCCGTTTCAAATCCATGCACGCATTTCTAAAAGTCGTACGATACTGTTTCGCAATTTCGGACGGATGTTGCACCTTGCACCGCGGATGTTGCACCCCGTAGATATCAATTATTCGGACTACCATAACTTCTGGCTCGTTTAGAGTTACGGGACCCATAACCTGTCAAAACGAAGGCCACGATGAGTTCTACGGCTTTGACATCTTTCAGCCGTCAACGGATTGATTAATGCCCAAAAAGGACAACCCGAATCTCAATCGGGTCTCGTAAGTTTTTTACCCTTCGTTTTTTCGACACCGTATTTTTACGGTAAAACGGTATTTGTGTGCCTCGTCTTCGATTTACCATCGCTGGAGAGTGTGCACCATGGTACTGTTCCGTTTCAAATCCATGCACGCATTTCTAAAAGTCGTACGACACTGTTTCGCCATTTCGGACGGATGTTGCACCTTGCACCTTGCACCGCGGATGTTGCACCCTGTAGATATCGATTATTCGGACGGCAATAACATCTTGCTCGTTTAGAGTTACGGGAGCCATAACCTGTCAAAACAAAGGCCACGATGAGGTCTACGGCTTTGACCACTTTCAGCTGACAACAGATAGATTAATGCCCAAAAAGGACGACCCGAATCTCAATCGGGTCTCGAAAGTTTTTTACCCTTCGTTTTTTTGACACCGGATTTTTACAGTAAAACGGGATTACCGTGCCTCGTCTTCGTTTTACCATCGTTGGAGAGTGGTGCACCATGGTACTGTTCCGTTTCAAATCCATGCACACATTTTTAAAAGTCGTACGACACTGTTTCGCCATTTCGGACGGATGTTGCACCTTGCACCGCAGATGTCGCATCCTGTAGATATCGATTATTTGGACGGGCATAATTTCTGGCTCGTTTAGAGTTACGGGAGCCATAACCTGTCAAAACGAAGGCCACGGTGAGTTCTGCAGCTTTGACAGCTTTCAGCCCTCAACGGATAGATTAATACCCGAAAAGGACAACCCGAATCTCAATCGGGGTACGTAAGTTTTTTACCCTTCGTTTTTTCGACACCGTATTTTTACGGTAAAACGGGATTACCGTGGCTCGTCTTCGATTCACCATCGCTGGAGATTGGTGCACTATGGTACTGTTCCGTTGCAAATCCATGCACGCATTTCTTAAAGTAGTACGACACTGTTTCGACATTTCGGACGGATGTTGCACCTTGCACCGCGGATGTTGCACCCTGTATATATATCGATTATTCGGACAGCCATAACTTCTGGCTCATTTAGATTTACGGGAGACATAACCTGTCAAAATGAAGGCCACGGTGAGTTCTAAAGCTTTGACAACTTTCAGCCATCAACGGATAGATTAATGCCCGAAAAGGACAACCCGAATCTCAATCGGGGTTCGTAAGTTTTTTACCCTTCGTTTTTTTGGCACCGGATTTTTACGATAAAACGGGATTACCGTGGCTCGTCTTCGATTTACCATCGCTGGAGAGTGGTGCACCATGGTACTGTTCTGTTTCAAATCCATGTACGCATTTCTAAAAGTCGTACGGCACTGTTTCGCCATATCGGACGGATGTTGCACCTTGCACCGCGGATGTTGCACCCTGTAGATATTGATTATTCGGACGGTCATAACTTCTGGCTCGTTTCGAGTTACGGGAGCCATGACCTGTCTAAATGAAGGCCACGATGAGTTCTACGGCTTTGACAGCTTTCACCGTCAACGGATAGATTAATGCCCAAAAAGGACAACCCGAATCTCAATCGGGTCTCGTAAGTTTTTTACCCTTCGTTTTTTCGACATCGGATTTTTACGGTAAAACAGGATTACCGTGCCTCGCCTTCGATTTACCGTCGCTGGAGTGTGATGCACCATGGTATTGTTCCGTTTCAAATCCAAGCACGCTTTTCTAAAAGTCGTACGACACTGTTTCGCCATTTCAGACGGATGTTGCACCTTACACCGCGAATGTTGCACCCTGTAGATATCGATTATTTGGACGACCATAACTTCTGGCTCGTTTAGAGTTACGGGAGTCATAACCTGTCAAAACGAAGGCCACAATGAGTTCTACGGCTTTGACAAGTTTCAGCCGTCAACGGATAGATTAATGCCCAAAAAGTACAACCCGAATCTCAATCGGGTCTCGTAAGTTTTGTACCCTTCATTTTTTCGACACCGGATTTTTACGGCAAAACGGGATTACCATGCCTCGTCTTCGATTTACCATCGCTGGAGAGTGGTGCACCATGGCACTGTTCCGTTTCAAATCCATGCACGCATTTCTAAAAGTCGTACGACACTGTTTCGCCATTTCCGACGGATGTTGCACCTTGCACCGCGGATGTTGCACCCTGTAGATATCGATTATTCGGACGGCCATAACTTCTGGCTCGTTTAGAGTTACGAGAGCCATAACCTGTCAAAACGAAGGCCACGATGAGTTTTACGGCTTTGTCAGCTTTCAGCCATCAACGGATAGATTAATGCCCAAAAAGGACAACCCGAATCTCAATCGGGTCCCGTAAGTTTGTTACCCTTCGTTTTTTTGACACCAGATTTTTACGGTAAAACGGTATTAGCGTGCCTCGTCTTCGGTTTACCATCGCTGGAGAGTGTGCACCATGGTACTGTTCCGTTTCATATCCATGCACGCATTTCTAAAAGTCGTACGACACAGTTTCGCCATTTCGGACGGATGTTGCACCTTGCACCGCGGATGTTGCACCCTGGAGATATCGATTATTCGGACGGCAATAACTTCTGGCTCGTTTAGAGTTACGGGAGCCATAACCTGTCAAAACGAAGGCCACGTTGGGTTCTACGGCTTTGGCAGGTTTCAGCCGTCAACGGATAGATTAATGCCCAAAAAGGACAACCCGAATCACAATTGGGTCTCGTAAGTTTTTTACCCTTCGTTTTTTCGACACCGGATTTTTACGGTAAAACGGGATTACCGTGCCTCGTCTTCGATTTACCATCGCTGGAGAGTGGTGCACCATGTAACTGTTCCGTTTCAAATCCATGCACGCATTTCTAAAAGTCATACGAGCCTGTTTTGCCATTTCGGACGGATGTTGCACCTTGCACCGTGGATGTTGCACCCTGTAGATATCGATTATTCGGACGGCCATAACTTCTGGCTCGTTTAGAGTTATAGGAGCCATAACCTGTCAAAACGAAGGCCACGATGAGCTCTACGGCTTTGACCAATTTCAGCCGACAACGGATAGATTAATGCCTAAAAAGGACAACCCGAATCTCAATCGGGTCCGTAAGTTTTTTACCCTTCGTTTTTTTGACACCGGATTTTTATGGTAAAACGGGATTACCGTGCCTCGTCTTCGATTTACCATCGCTGGAGATTGGTGCACCATGGTACTGTTCCGTTTCAAATCCATGCACGCATTTCTAAAAGTCGTACGACACTGTTTCGCCATTTCGGACGGATGTTGCACCTTGCACCGCGGATGTCCCATCCTGTAGATATCGATTATTCGGACGGGCATAACTTCTGGCTCGTTTAAAGTTACGGAAGCCATAACTTGTCAAAACGAAGGCCACGGTGAGTTCTACAGCTTTGACAGCTTTCAGCCGTCAACAGATAGATTAATGCCCGAAAAGGACAACCCGAATCTCAATCGGCGTTCGTAAGTTTTTTACCCTTCGTTTTTTGGACACCGGATTTTTATGGTAAAACGGGATTACCGTGGCTTGTCTTCGATTTACCATCGCTGGAGAGCGGTGCACCATGGTACTGTTCCGTTTCAAATCCACGCATGCATTTCTTAAAGTCGTACGACACTGTTTCGACATTTCGGACGGATGTTGCACCTTGCACCGCGGATGTTGCACCCTGTATATATATCGATTATTCGGACAGTCATAACTTCTGGCTCGTTTAGATTTACGGGAGCCATAACCTGTCAAAACGAAGGCCACGGTGAGTTCTACAGCGTTGACAGATTTCAGCCGTCAACGGATAGATTAATGCCCGAAAAGGACAACCCAAATCTCAATCGGGGTTCGTAAGTTTTTTACCCTTTGTTTTTTTGGCACCGGATTTTTACGATAAAACGGGATTACCGTGGCTCGTCTTCGATTTACCATCGCTGAAGAGTGGTGCACCATGGTACTGTTCCGTTTCAAATCCGTGCACGCATTTCTAAAAGCCGTACGACACTGTTTCGCCATTTCGGACGGATTTTGCACCTTGCACCGCGGATGTTGCACCCTGTAGATATTGATTATTCCGACGGTCATAACTTCTGGCCCGTTTCGAATTACGGGATCCATAACCTGTCTAAATGAAGGCCACGATGAGTTCTACGGCTTTGACAGCTTTCAGCCGTCAACGGACAGATTAATGCCCAAAAAGGACAACCCGAATCTCAATCGGGTCTCGTAAGTTTTTTACCCTTCGTTTTTTCGGCACCGGATTTTTACGGTAAAACGGGATTACCGTGCCTCGCCTTCGATTTACCATCACTGGATAGTGATGCACCATGGTAATGTTCCGTTTCAAATCCAAGCACGCTTTTCTAAAAGTCGTACGGCACTGTTTCGCCATTTCAGACAGATGTTGCACCTTGCACCGCGGATGTTGCACCCTGTAGATATCGATTATTCGGACGACCATAACTTCTGGCTCGTTTAGAGTTACGGGAGTCATAACTTGTCAAAACGAAGGCCACAATGAGTTCTACGGCTTTGACAAGTTTCAGCCGTCAACGGATAGATTAATGCCCAAAAAGTACAACCCGATTCTCAATCGGGTCTCGTAAGTTTTGTACCCTTCGTTTTTTCGACACCGGATTTTTACGGTAAAACGGCATTACCGTGCCTCGTCTTCGATTTACCATCGCTGGAGAGTGGTGCACCATGGCACTGTTCCGTTTCAAATCCATGCACGCATTTCTGAAAGTCGTACGACACTGTTTCGCCATTTCGGTCGGATGTTGCACATTGCACCGCGGATGTTACACCCTGTAGATATCGATTATTCGGACGGCCATAACTTCTGGCTCGTTTAGAGTTAAGGAAGCCATAACCTATCAAAACGAAGGCCACGATGAGTTCTATGGCTTTGACAGCTTTCATCCGTCAACGGATAGACTAATGCCCAAAAAGGACAACCCGAATCTCAGTCGGGCCTCGTAAGTTTTTTACCTTTCGTTTTTTCGACACCGGATTATTACAGTAAAACGGGATTACCGTGCCTCGCCTTTGATTTACCATCGCTGGAGAGTGGTGCACCATGGTACTGTTCCATTTCAAATCCATGCACGCATTTCTAAGAGTCGTACGACACTGTTTTGCCATTTCCGACGGATGTTGCACCTTGCACCGCGGATGTTGCACCCTGTAGATATCGATTATTCGCACAGCCGTAACTTCTGGCTCGTTTAGAGTTACGGGAGCCATAACCTGTCAAAACGAAGGCCATGGTGAGTTCTACGGCTTTGACCGCTTTCAGCCGTCAACGGATAGATTAATGCCCCAAAAGGACAACCCGAATCTCAATCGGGTCTCGTAAGTTTTTTACCCTTCGTTTTTTCGACACCGGATTTTTACGGTAAAACGGGATTACCGTGCCTCGTCTTCGATTTACCATCGCTGGAGAGTGGTGCACCATGGTTCTGTTCCGTTTCAAATCCATGCACGTATTTCTAAAAGTCGTACAACACTGTTTCGCCATTTCGGACGGATGTTGCACTTTGCACCGCGGATGTCGCACCCTGTAGATATCGATTATTCGGACGGGCATAACTTCTGGCTCGTCTACAGTAACGGGAGCCATAACCTGTCAAAACGAAGGCCAAGGTGAGTTCTACAGCTTTGACAGCTTTCAGCCATCAACGGATAGGTTAATGCCCAAAAAGGACAACCCGAATCTCAATCGAGTCTAGTAAGTTTTTTACCCTTCGTTTTTTCGACACCGGATTTTTACGGTAAAACGGGATTACCGTGCCTCGCCTTCGATTTACCATCGCTGGAGAGTGGTGCACCATGGCACTGTTCCGTTTCAAATCCATGCACGCATTTCTAAAAGTCGTACGGCACAGTTTCTCCATTTCGAACGGATGTTGCACCTTGCACCGCAGATGTTGCACCCTGTGGATATCGATTATTCGGACGGTCATAACTTCTGGCTCGTTTAGAATAACGGGAGCCATAACCTATCAAAACGAAGGCAACGGTGAATTCTACAGTTTTGACATCTTCCAACCGTCAACGGATAGATTTGTACCTGAAAAGGATAGCTCGAATCTCAATCGGGGTTCGTAAGTTTTTTACCCTTCGTTTTTTCGACACCGGATGTTTACGGTAAAACGGGATTACCGTGGCTCGTCTTAGATTTACCATCGCTGGAGAGTGGTGCACCATGGTACTATTCCGTTTCAAATCCATGCACGCATTTCAAAAAGTCGTACGGCACTGTTTCTCCATTTTGGACGGATGTTGCACCTTGCACCGCAGATGTTGCACCCTGTATATATCGATTATTCAGACAGCCATAATTTATGGCTCGTTTAGATTTACGGTAGCCACAACCTGTCAAAACGAAGGCCACGGTGAGTTCTACAACTTTGACAGCTTTCAGCCGTCAACGGATAGATTAATGCCAGAAAAGGACAACCCGAATCTCAATCGGGTCTCGTAAGTTTTTACTCTTCGTTTTTTCGACACCGGATTTTTACGGTAAAACGGGATTACCGTGCCTCGTCTTCGATTTACCATCGCTGGAGAGCGGTGCACCATGGTACTGTTCCGTTTCAAATCCATGCATGCATTTCTAAAAGTCGTAAGGCACTGTTTTGCCATTTCGGACGGATGTTGCACCTTGCACTGCGGATGTTGCACCCTGTAGGTATCGATTTATTCAGACGGCCATAACTTCTGGCTCGTTTAGAGTTACGGGAGCCATAACCTGTCAAAACGAAGGAAACGATGAGTTCTACAGCTTTGACAGCTTTCATCCGTCAACGGATAGATTAATGCCCGAAAAGGACAACCCGAATCTCAATCGAGTCTCGTAAGTTTTTTACCATTCGTTTTTTCGACACCGGATTTTTACAGTAAAACGGGATTACCGTGCCTCGCCTCCGATTTACCATCACTGGAGAGTGTTGCACCATGGCACTGTTCCTTTTCAAATCCATGCACGCATTTCTAAAAGTCGTATGATACTGTTTCGCCATTTCGGATGAATGTTGCACCTTGCACCGCGGCTGCTGCACCCTGTAGATATCGATTATTCGGACGGCCATAACTTCTGGCTCGTTTAGAGTTACGGGAGCCATAACCTGTCCAAAACGAAGGACACGATGAGTTCTACGGCTTTGACAGCTTTCAGCCGTCAACCGATAGATTAATGCCCAAAAAGGACAACCCAAATCTCAATCGGGTCTCGTAAGTTTTTTACCCTTCGTTTTTTCGACACCGGATTTTTACGGTAAAACGGGATTACCGTGCCTCGCCTTCGATTTACCATCGCTGGAGAGTGGTGCACCATGGTACAGTTCCGTTTCAAATCCATGCACGCATTTCTAAAAGTCGTACGACACTGTTTCGCCATTTCGGACGGATGTTGCACCTTGCACCGCGGATGTTGCACCCTGTAGATATCGATTATTCGGACGGGCATAACTTCTGGCTCGTTTAGAGTACCGGGAGCCATAACCTGTCAAAACGAAGGCCATGATGAGTTCTACGGCTTTGACAGCTTTCAACCGTCAACGGATAGATTAAAGCCCAAGAGGACAACCCGAATCTCAATCGAGTCTCGTAAGTTTTTTACCCTTCGTTTTTTCGACACTGGATTTTTACGGTAAAATGGGATTACCGTGCCTCACCTTCGATTTACCATCGCTGGAGAGTGGTGCACCATGGTAATGTTCCGTTTCGAATCCATGCACGCATTTCTAAAAGTCGTACGGCACTGTTTCGCCATTTCGGATGGATGTTGCACCTTGCACCGCGGATGTTGCACCCTGTAGATAGCGATTATTCGGACGGCCATTACTTCTGTCTCGTTTAGAGTTACGGGAGCCATAACCTGTCCAAACGAAGGCCACGATGAGTTCTACGGCTTTGACGGCTTTCAGCCGTCAACGGATAGATTAATGCCCAAAAGGACAACCCGAATCTCAATCGGGTCTCGTAAGTTTTTTACCCTTCGTTTTTTCGACACCGGATTTTTATGGTAAAACGGGATTACCGTGCCTCGTCTTCGATTTACCATCGCTGGAGAGTGGTGCACCATGGTACTGTTCCGTTTTAAATTCATGGATGCATTTCTAAAACTCTTACGGCACTGTTTCGCCATTTCAGACGGATGTTGCACCTTGCACCGCGGATGTTGCACCCTGTAGATATCGATTATTCGGACGGCCATAACTTCTGGCTCGTTTAGAGTTACGGGAGTCATAACCTGTCAAAACGAAGCCCACGTTGAGTTCTACGGCTTTGTCATCTTTCAGCCATCAACGGATAGATTAATGCCCAAAAAGGACAACCCGAATCTCAATCGGGTCCCGTAAGTTTTTACCCTTTGTTTTTTCGACACCGGATTTTTACGGTAAAACGGGATTACCGTGGCTCGTCTTCGATTTACCATCGCTGGAGAGTGGTGCACCATGGTACTGTTCCGTTTCAAATCCATGCACGCATTTCTAAAAGTCGTACGACACTGTTTCGCCATTTCGGACGGATGTTGCACCTTGCACCGCGGATGTTGTACCCTGTATATATCGATTATTCGGACAGCCATAACTTATGGCTCGTTTAGATTTACGGGAGCCATAACCTGTCAAAACGAAGGCCACGGTGAGTTCTACAGCTTTGACAGCTTTCAGCCGTCAACGGATAGATTAATGCTAGAAAAGGACAACCCGAATCTCAATCTGGGTTCGTAAGTTTTTATCCTTCGTTTTTTCGACACCGGATTTTGACGGTAAAACGGGATTACTGTGGTTCGTCTTCGATTTACCATCGCTGGAGAGTGGTGCACCATGCTGATGTTCCGTTTCAAATCCATGCACGCATTTCTAAAAGTCGTACGACACTGTTTCGCCAATTCGGACGGATGTTGCACCTGGCACCGCGGATGCTGCACCCTGTAGATATCGATTATTCGGACGACCATAACTTCTGGCTCGTTTAGGGTTACGGGAGCCATAACCTGTCTAAACGAATGCCACGGTGAGTTCTACGGCTTTGACCTGCTTTCAGCCGTCAATGGATAGATTAATGCCTAAAAAGGACAACCCGAATCTCAATCGGGTCTCGTAAGTTTTTTACCCTTCGTTTTTTCGACACCGGATTTTTACGGTAAAACGGGATTACAGTGCCTCGTCTTCGATTTACCATCGCTGGAGAGTGGTGCACCATGGTACTGTTCCATTTCAAATCCATGCACGCATTTCTAAAAGTCGTAAGCCACTGTTTCGCCATTTCGGACGGATGTTGCACCTTGCACCGCGGATGCTGCACCCTGTAGATATCGATTATTCGGACGGCCATAACTGCTGGCTCGTTTAGAGTTACGGGAGCCATAACCTGTCAAAACGAAGGAAACGATGAGTTCTACGGCTTTGACAGCTTTCAGCCGTCAACGGATAGATTAATGCCCGAAAAGGACAACCCGAATCTCAATCGGGTCTCGTAAGTTTTTTACCCTTCGTTTTTTCGACACCGGATTTTTACGGTAAAACGGGATTACCGTGCCTCGCCTTCGATTTACCATCGCTGAAGAGTGGTGCACCATGGTACTGTTTCGTTTCAAATCCATGCATGCATTTCTAAAAGTCATACGACACTGTTTCGCCATTTCGGACGGATGTTGCACCTTGCACCGCGGATGTTGCACCCTGTAGATATCGATTATTCGGACGGGCATAACTTCTGGCTCGTTTAGAGTAACGGGAGCCATAACCTGTCAACACGAAGGCCACGATGAGTTCTACGGCTTTGATAGCTTTCAACCGTGAACGGATAGATTAAAGCCCCAAGAGGACAACCCGAATCTCAATCGAGTCTCGTAAGTTTTTTACCCTTCGTTTTTTCGACACTGGATTTTTACGGTAAAAGGGGATTACCGTGCCTCGCCTTCGATTTACCATCGCTGGAGAGTGGTGCACCATGGTAATGTTCCGTTTCGAATCCATGCACGTATTTCTAAAAGTCGTACGGCACTGTTTCGCCATTTCGGACGGATGTTGCACCTTGCACCGCGGATGTTGCACCCTGTAGATAGCGATTATTCGGACGGCCATGACTTCTGTCTCGTTTAGAGTTACGGGAGCCATAACCTGTCCAAACGAAGGCCACGATGAGTTCTACGGCTTTGACAACTTTCAGCCATCAACGGATAGATTAATGCCCAAAAGGACAACCCGAATCTCAATCGGGTCTCGTAAGTTTTTTACCCTTCGTTTTTTCGACAACGGATTTTTATGGTAAAACTGGATTACCGTGCCTCGCCTTCGATTTACCATTGCTGGAGAGTGGTGCACCACGGTACTGTTCCGTTTTAAATTCATGGATGCATTTCAAAAAGTCTTACGGCACTGTTTCGCTATTTCAGACGGATGTTGCACCTTGCACTGCGGATGTTGCACCTTGTAGATATCGATTATTCGAACGGTCGTAACTTATGGCTCGTTTAGAGTTACGGGAGCCATAACCTGTCAAAACGAAGCCCACATTGAGTTCTACGGCTTTGTCATCTTTCAGCCGTCAACGGATAGATTAATGCCCAAAAAGGACAACCCGAATCTCAATCGGGTCCCGTAAGTTTTTACCCTTCGTTTTTTCGGCACCGGATTTTTACGGTAAAACGGGATTACCGTGGCTCGTCTTCGATTTACCATCGCTGGAGAGTGGTGCACCATGGTACTGTTCCATTTCAAATCCATGCACGCATTTCTAAAAGTCGTTAGGCACTGTTTCGCCATTTCGGACGGATGTTGCACCTTGCACCGCGGATGTTGCGCCCTGTAGATATCGATTATTCGGACGGCCATAACTTTTGGCTTGTTTAGAGTTATGGGAGCCACAACCTGTCTAAACGATGGCCACGGTGAGTTCTACGGCTTTGACCGCTTTCAGCCGTCAATGGATAGATTAATGCCCAAAAAGGACAACCCGAATCTCAATCGGGTCTCGTAAGTTTTTTACCCTTCGTTTTTTCGACACCGGATTTTTACGGTAAAACGGGATTACTGTGCCTCGTCTTCGATTTACCATCGCTGGAGAGTGGTGCACCATGGTACTGTTCCGTTTCAAATCCATGCACGCATTTCTAAAAGTCGTACGACACTGTTTCGCCATTTCGGACGGATGTTGCACCTTGCACCGCGGATGTTGCACCCTGTAGATATCGATTATTTGGACGGTCATAACTTCTGGCTTGTTTAGAGTAACGGGAGCCATAACCTGTCAAAACGAAGGTCACGGTGAGTTCTATAGCTTTGACAACTTTTAGCCGTCAACGGATAGATTTATGCCCGAAAAGGACAACCCTAATCTCAATCGGGGTTCGTAAGTTTTTTACCCTTCGTTTTTTCGACACCGGATTTTTACGGTAAAACGGTCTGACCGTGGCTCGTCTTCGATTTACCATCGCTGGAGAGTGGTGCACAATGGTACTTTTCCATTTCAAATCTATGCACGCATTTCTAAAAGTCGTACGGCACTGTTTCGCCATTTCAGACGGATGTTGCACCTTGCACCGCGGATGTTGTACCCTGTATATATCGATTATTCGGAAAGGCATAACTTTTGGCTCGTTTAGATTTACGGGAGCCATAACCCGTCAAATCGAAGGCCACGGTGTGTTCTACAGCTTTGACAGCTCTCAGCCGTCAGTGGATAGATTAATGCCCGAAAAGGGGAACCCGAATCTCAATCGGGGTTCGTAAGTTTTTTACCGTTCGTTTTTTTGACACCGGATTTTTACGGTAAAACGGGATTACGGTGGCTCGTCTTCGATTCACCATCGCTGGAGAGTGGTGCACCATGGGACTGTTCCGTTTTAAATCCATGCACGCTGTTTGCGCCAAAATTGGTCACAAACACCCAGGGTCGCGAAAGCACCCGTTTACGTGTTCAATTCGATAATATTCAGCACAGAACTCAGCAACAATCAGTATAGAATTCAGCTCTAAGTAACAAATCACAGTAATTCACAAGCAACAATCACAAACACAGGATTTATAGTGGTTCGGCGTTCGTGCCTACGTCCACTTTGAAGGGTTTCTCTTTATTGCTTTGCTCGATTCAATCGATTACAATGGATTACAGCTGACAATTGCTTTGAAATCTGAATACAACAGCGATTCTGATAGTTAAACTTGAATCCGGCAGAGTCTTGGCGTTCAATGGCGGAAAGATCCCCTTTTCTGAAGGCTTCAGGGTGCTATTTATAGGCGTTGGAGGCCCAGATCTTGCTGAAACTTCGTGAGACTCCTTCTGGCACGTGAGTGGGCCCACGCGACCGACCCCACCAAGTTTCGTCTCGATCTGACATCGGTTCGAAGTGATTTCGAACCCATCAATAAATGGTCCAATCGAGCTGAAACTTGGCAGGAACAATCTTTACCTCACATGGAAGATACTGTGAAAATTTGGTTGCATTTGGATCTATGGTTAAGGAGATATGCTCGGTTCGAAATCGACACCTTCGGTTGGCTGAGGCGTTCGAACCCATTATTTCGAACCCTTCGCTTCGAATCCATCAGTGCACGTGAGCTTGCAGTGACGTGGCGCGCAATATTCGAATCGATCCTAACTTATCTCCGAATGGACCGCTTCGACTCCGTGAACTACGGCGAACACGTCCTCCAAACCAATTGACTCGGTGGATTCGAAATAGGAAGCACTCTTGGTTTCGAACGTGACATTCGAATCCAGGAATTCTTATGGGTTCGAAGTTGATCGGTTCGAATTGGGTTATTCGATGGGTTCGAAGTGAGGATGTGAGGCCGAGTGAAGTCGTGGATTCGAAGGTATGCTACTGTGGTGGGTTCGAAGGTAATGGAGTCGAAGGCGATGGAGTCGAGGCTGGGTACTAGCTGATGGGTTCGAACATCATGGGTTCGAAGGCAAGGGCGTGGATGGTTTCGAACAGCATGGTTTCGAAAAGGATGGGTTCGAAATTCATGGTTTCGAACCAGACAATGACTATTTCTCTTCACACTGAATCCATCATATCTTGAGCATACGAACTCGGATTGACTTGAAACTTGAAATGATGGCTCCTACAACCTTTCTTGTCGTGTCCTATCAATCGTGGCCTGATCCGGACTCGGGCAAAATTCATCGATATCCATAGCTAAGTGATGTATAACCAATCTCTAAGACGGACTGTTTCCCGTTTTCGACCAATCTTTTGATATCACGGCTTTGCCAAAAAGCGGGATAACATTTTGCCCCCCAAAACATGCCTTGCGGTAGGAAGGTGTGTTTTGTAATGCTTCGAGTTGGATGTTCGTATCCGATTATCAACCTGCAAAGAACTCAATAGTTTCATATGTCCTCAAATGACGATCGTTCGGGATCGAGCCATTTGGGATGAAGTGCGGCCGTTCATGGTCAAGCGCTCAACTTCAAATGGCGATCGTTCGTGATCGAGCCATTCGAGGGGAAGTGCGACCGTGCGCGGTCGAGCGTACAAATGCATGCTTCGATCGTTCGGGATCGCATGCTGCTTGAAGTGAATCGGGACCGTTCGCGGTCCGTGCCGTTCGTGGCATAAGATGGAATAGGACCGTTCGCGGTCGATGCCGTTCGCGGCGAATGATGAGATGGGACCGTTCGCGGTCGACTGCCGTTCGTGGCAAATGATGATCGTTCGCGACCAAGTGCCGTTCAAGGCGAGTGGTGACCGTTCGAGGTCGGATTTCATAATCAGTGAGCCATGACCGTTCGCGATCGATGGCGTTCGAGGCAGGAAGTGATCGTTCGCGATCGTGTGCCGTTCGAGGCGAATTCGTGACCGTTCGTGGTCAGATGTCGGACCTCAAGTGACGACCGTTCGCGATCAAGCCAT
The DNA here is from genome assembly GCA_030765085.1 of Allium cepa. NCBI lineage: Eukaryota > Viridiplantae > Streptophyta > Magnoliopsida > Asparagales > Amaryllidaceae > Allium > Allium cepa. Next base: position 912,332,663 of record CM060938.1, read on the forward strand.
TGAGGTAAGGTGAGCTATGACTGTTCGAAGTCGGGTGCCGTTCGAGGCGGATTGTGTGTGTGCCCGGGAGGGCTTGGTGTTATCGATGCCAGGGTCACGTTCGGGTGAGTTCCTGGATCGTTTATAGGGGCGGTTCATCGCCGTCTCAGAGCATACCTAGGGATCGTTCGTGACCCCATACATGTGTGCGTAACTTAGTCATTCCAGAGTTATCAAAATCAAATAATTATCAAACAGATGAGTTCCAAAAACAATGTCCAAATAAACAAAGTCCAAACGTTCAAATCAAAATGAAACGAAGGTAAAGCATGGATGTCAAAGTGTAAGTTCCCACTACGAAACGGTCGACGATCACTCAGAGCATGCCTGGAGATCGTTCGCGATCTCGCGCATGTGAAAATGATTTAATTGTGGTAGTGGAAGCTTACGACTTGTTCATCGTTATTTCATTCAGTTGATAACCAAACGGTGCCTTGGTTCGGGGTCGCCTCTAGCTGATGTGGACGGTGGTCGTTCTGGTTCCGCCACAGGAGCTCGTCTCCTCACATATTGAAGGAGCATACCGTTCCTGATATGCCCTTCCACCTCATCCTTCAGGTGCCTACAATCGTTAGTATTATGACCATTTAATTCATGGAATATACAGAACTTATCTGATTTCCTTTCGTCAGAAGTAGGATCCCTTCGCATTGGCCTACGATACGGAATCTGTTCTTTGGTATCCTGATAAATTCGTTCCAGGCTCTCGTTTAACTCAGTGTAGGTGGTGAATCGCGGCTCCCTTCGTTGCCGCTTCGATCTGTCTCTGTCATTCTCAATCTTTCTTTTACCTCTATCCTTGTCCGAATCCTTTTTAAGAGGCTTTTCGTCTCTAAATGCAAAAATTTCTATCCCATCTCTTTCTTCTCTCTCGGCATTCGCATCTTCTAATCGTAAAAACTTTTCTGCTTCATGATAGAATTCCTCCAGATCTGTGGGTGGATCTTTAGTCAATGAATTCTTGAACTCTGTGCCGTCAGCTATTCCGGACACAGCTGCCATTACCACCATGGATGGATCCGCTCTATCCACTGAAGCTGCTGCTGCATTAAATCGTGTTAGATAACTTCTCAAGGTCTCTCCGGCCTTCTGCTTTAGGGTTGCCAGAGTCATCACGTTCTTGGGTCTTGTAATATGAACCCTGAATTGCCTCATAAATCTCTCCACTAAACCATTCCATGTTCCGATGGATCCGTTCTCCAACTGTCTAAACCATAGTGCAGCGATATCTGTTAAGTACAATGGAAAACACCGGGCCATAACCTCCTCCGATGCCCCCAGCACTTCCATATGCCTTATATATTTTGTCAGATGGACCGTGGGGTCCGTTCTCCCGTCATACATATCCAATGATGGTAGTTTGAAATCAGGTGGGTTCCTGGCTTGCCTGATTGCTGAAGTAAAAGGGCTTCTATTAACATCTTCCAAATCTTTGTTCACCATACCGCCTCTCAAAGCTCTCCTAACTATCTCTGCTAATCGGTCATTGTCTCCGAGATGTAACCCTTGTTCACTACTTCCAACCTGCCCCCCGAGTTCACGAGGTAACTCCGGGATCTGCCCCCTTGACTGAGCGTTTGCATCTCTACTACTACCGGGTTGCGCAGATGCTCCCCTTTCTCCCTCCGAAACCTCCAAGGGTGTGCCCCCTAATCCAGGTGCTACTCCGGATGGTCCTGCTCCGTTCTGGGCTCCATTGGCTTCCCTATTCTGTGCTCCGAGCTGTCCTATCTGATGGAGTAAACTCTGAATCATTTCCTCTTGCCTCTTCATCATAGTTTCCATCTCGTCCCTAGTAATGTATATTGATGGTTGATTTGCTCCTGACGAAGCCTCTTGGCTTCCCTGTGGTTCGCTTCTCTCAGTCCTTGGTCTCCTACTCGATTGCCTTGCCATAATTCCTAAATCTGAACTTCTGAACTTTCAAATCCAACTTCTTCCTGAGTTCAATTCTCAGTGAAAGCACCAAAATGTTTGCGCCAAAATTGGTCACAAACACCCAGGGTCGCGAAAGCACCCGTTTACGTGTTCAATTCGATAATATTCAGCACAGAACTCAGCAACAATCAGTATAGAATTCAGCTCTAAGTAACAAATCACAGTAATTCACAAGCAACAATCACAAACACAGGATTTATAGTGGTTCGGCGTTCGTGCCTACGTCCACTTTGAAGGGTTTCTCTTTATTGCTTTGCTCGATTCAATCGATTACAATGGATTACAGCTGACAATTGCTTTGAAATCTGAATACAACAGCGATTCTGATAGTTAAACTTGAATCCGGCAGAGTCTTGGCGTTCAATGGCGGAAAGATCCCCTTTTCTGAAGGCTTCAGGGTGCTATTTATAGGCGTTGGAGGCCCAGATCTTGCTGAAACTTCGTGAGACTCCTTCTGGCACGTGAGTGGGCCCACGCGACCGACCCCACCAAGTTTCGTCTCGATCTGACATCGGTTCGAAGTGATTTCGAACCCATCAATAAATGGTCCAATCGAGCTGAAACTTGGCAGGAACAATCTTTACCTCACATGGAAGATACTGTGAAAATTTGGTTGCATTTGGATCTATGGTTAAGGAGATATGCTCGGTTCGAAATCGACACCTTCGGTTGGCTGAGGCGTTCGAACCCATTATTTCGAACCCTTCGCTTCGAATCCATCAGTGCACGTGAGCTTGCAGTGACGTGGCGCGCAATATTCGAATCGATCCTAACTTATCTCCGAATGGACCGCTTCGACTCCGTGAACTACGGCGAACACGTCCTCCAAACCAATTGACTCGGTGGATTCGAAATAGGAAGCACTCTTGGTTTCGAACGTGACATTCGAATCCAGGAATTCTTATGGGTTCGAAGTTGATCGGTTCGAATTGGGTTATTCGATGGGTTCGAAGTGAGGATGTGAGGCCGAGTGAAGTCGTGGATTCGAAGGTATGCTACTGTGGTGGGTTCGAAGGTAATGGAGTCGAAGGCGATGGAGTCGAGGCTGGGTACTAGCTGATGGGTTCGAACATCATGGGTTCGAAGGCAAGGGCGTGGATGGTTTCGAACAGCATGGTTTCGAAAAGGATGGGTTCGAAATTCATGGTTTCGAACCAGACAATGACTATTTCTCTTCACACTGAATCCATCATATCTTGAGCATACGAACTCGGATTGACTTGAAACTTGAAATGATGGCTCCTACAACCTTTCTTGTCGTGTCCTATCAATCGTGGCCTGATCCGGACTCGGGCAAAATTCATCGATATCCATAGCTAAGTGATGTATAACCAATCTCTAAGACGGACTGTTTCCCGTTTTCGACCAATCTTTTGATATCACGGCTTTGCCAAAAAGCGGGATAACACACGCATTTCTAAAAGTCGTACGACACTGTTTCGCCATTTCGAACGGATGTTGCACCTTGCACCGCGGATGTTGCACCCTGTAGATATCGATTATTCGGACGGTCATAACTTCTGGCTTGCTTGGAGTTACGGGAGCCATAACCTGTCAAAACGAAGGCCACGATGAGTTCTACGGCTTTGACATCTTTCAGCCGTCAACGGATAGATTAATGCCCAAAAAGGACAACCCGAATCTCAATCGGGTCTCGTAAGTTTTTTACCCTTCGTTTTTTCGACACCGGATTTTTACGGTAAAACGGGATTACCGTGCCTCGCCTTCGATTTACCATCGCTGGAGAGTGATGCACCATGGTACTGTTCCGTTTCAAATCCATGCATGCTTTTCTAAAAGTCGTACGACACTGTTTCGCCATTTCAGGCGGATGTTGCACCTTGCACCGCGGATGTTGCACCCTGTAGATATCGATTATTCGGACGGCCATAACTTCTGGCTCGTTTAGAGTAACGGGAGCCATAACCTGTCAAACCGAAGGCCACGATGAGTTCTACGGCTTTGACAGCTTTCAGTCGTCAACGGATAGATTAATGCCCAAAAAGGACAACCCGAATCTCAATCGAGTCTCGTAAGTTTTTTACCCTTCGTTTTTTCGACACCGGATTTTTACGGTAAAACGGGATTACCGTGCCTCGCCTTCGATTTACCATCGCTGGAGAGTGGTGCACCATGGCACTGTTCCGTTTCAAATCCATGCACGCATTCCTAAAAGTCGTACGTCACTGTTTCGCCATTTCGGACGGATGTTGCACCTTGCACCGCAGATGTTGCACCCTGTAGATATCGGTTATTCGGACGGTCATAACTTCTGGCTCGTTTAGATTTACGGGAGCCATAACCTATCAAAACGAAGGCCACGGTGAGTTCTACAGCTTTGACAACTTCCAACCTTCGACGTATAGATTTATGCCCGAAAAGGACAACCTGAATCTTAATCGGGGTTCGTCAGTTTTTATCCTTCGTTTTTTCGACACCGGATTTTTATGGTAAAACGGGATTACCGTGGTTCGTCTTCGATTTACCATCGCTGGAGAGTGGTGCACCATGGTACTGTTCCGTTTGAAATCCATGCACGCATTTCTAAAAGTCGTACGGCACTGTTTCGCCATTTCGGACGGATGTTGCACCTTGCACCGCGGATGTTGCACCCTGTATATATCGATTATTCGGACAGCCATAACTTCTGGCTCGTTTAGATTTACGGGAGCCATAACCTGTCAAAACGAAGGCCACGGTGAGTTCTACAGCTTTGACAGCTTTCAGCCGTCAACGGATAGATTAATGCCAGAAAAGGACAACCCGAATCTCAATCTGGGTTCATAAGTTTTTACCCTTCGTTTTTTCGACACCGGATTTTTACGGTAAAACGGGATTATTGTGGCTCGTCTTCGATTTTCCATCGCTAGAGAGTGGTGCACCATGGTAATGTTCCGTTTCGAATCCATGCACGCATTTCTAAAAGTCGTACGATACTGTTTCGCCAATTCGGACGGATGTTGCACCTGGCACCGCGGATGTTGCACCCTGTAGATATCGATTATTCGGACGGCCATAACTTCTGGCTCGTTTAGGGTTACGGGAGCCATAACCTGTCTAAACGAAGACCACGGTGAGTTCTACGGCTTTGACCACTTTCAGCCATCAACGGATAGATTAATGCCCAAAAAGGACAACCCGAATCTCAATCGGTTCTCGTAAGTTTTTTACCCTTCGTTTTTTCAACACCGGATTTTTACGGTAAAACGGGATTACCTTGCCTCGTCTTCGATTTACCATCGCTGGAGAGTGGTGCACCATGGTATTGTTCCATTTCAAATCCATGCACGCATTTCTAAAAGTCGTAAAGAACTGTTTCGCCATTTCGGACGGATGTTGCACCTTGCATCGCGGATGTTGCACCCTGTAGATATCGATTATTCGGACGGCCATAACTTCTGGCTCGTTTAGAGTTACGAGAGCCATAACCTATCAAAACGAAGGAAACGATGAGTTCTACGGCTTTGACAGCTTTCAGCCGTCAACGGATAGATTAATGCCCGAAAAGGACAACCCGAATCTCAATCGAGTCTCGTAAGTTCTTTACCCTTCGTTTTTTCGACACCGGATTTTTACGGTAAAACGGGATTACCGTGCCTCGACGTCGATTTACCATCGCTGGAGAGTGGTGCACCATGGTACTGTTCCGTTTCAAATCCATGCACGCATATCTAAAAGTCGTACGGCACTGTTTCGCCATTTCGGACGGATGTTGCACCTTGCACCGCGGATGTCGCACCCTGTAGATATCGATTATTCGGACGGGCATAACTTCTGGCTCGTTTAGAGTAGCGAAGCCATAACCTTTCAAAATGAAGGCCACGATGAGTTCTATGGCTTTGACAGCTTTCATCCGTCAACGGATAGAATAACGCCCAAAAAGGACAACCCGAATCTCAATCGAGTCTCGTAAGTTTTTTACCCTTCGTTTTTTCGACACCGGATTTTTACGGTAAAACGGGATTACCGTGCCTCGCCTTCGATTCACTATCGCTGGAGAGTGGTGCACCATGGAACTGTTCCGTTTCAAATCCATGCACGCATTTCTAAAAGTCGTATGGAACTGTTTCGCCATTTCGGACGGATGTTGCACCTTGCACCGCAGATGTTGCACCCTGTAGATATCGATTATTCGGACGGTCATAACTTCTGGCTCGTTTAGAGTTACGGGAGCCATAACCTATCAAAACGAAGGCCACGGTGAGTTCTACAGCTTTGACATCTTCCAACCGTCAACGGATAGATTTATGCCCGAAAAGGACAACCCGAATCTCAATCGGGGTTCGTAAATTTTTTACCCTTCGTTTTTTCGACACCGGATTTTTACGGTAAAACGGGATTATCGTGGCTCGTCTTCGATTTACCTTCGCTGGAGAGTGGTGCACCAGTGTACTGTTCCATTTCAAATCCATGCACGCATTTCTAAAATTCGTAAGGCACTGTTTCGCCATTTCGTATGGATGTTGCACCTTGCACCGCGGATGTTGCACCCTGTATATATCGATTATTCGGACAGCCACAACTTCTGGCTCGTTTAGATTTACGGGAGCCATAACCTGTCAAAAAGAAGGCCACGGTGAGTTATACGGCTTTGACCGCTTTCAGCTGTCAACGGATAGATTAATGCCCAAAAAGGACAACCCTAATCTCAATCGGGTCTAGTAAGTTTTTTACCCTTCGTTTTTTCGACACCGGGTTTTTACGGTAAAACGGGATTACCATGCCTCGTCTTCGATTTACCATCGCTGGAGAGTGGTGCACCATGGTACTGTTCCGTTTTAATTCCATGGACGCATTTCTAAAAGTCGTAAGGCACTGTTTCGCCATGTCGGACGGATGTTGCACCTCGCACCGCGGATGTTGCACCCTGTAGATATCGATTATTCGGACGACTATAACTTCTGGCTCGTTTAGATTTACAGGAGCCATAACCTGTCAAAACGAAGGAAACGATGGGTTCCACGGCTTTGACAGCTTTCAGCTGTCAACGGATAGATTAATGCCCGAAAAGGACAACCCGAATCTCAATCGAGTCTCGTAAGTTTTTTACCCTTCGTTTTTTCGACACCGGATTTTTAAGGTAAAACGAGATTACCGTGCCTCGTCTCTGATTTACCATCGCTGGATAGTGGTGCACCATGGTACTTTTCCATTTCAAATCCATGCACGCATTTCTAAAAGTCGTACGACACTGTTTCGCCATTTCGGACGGATGTTGCACCTTGCACCACATATGTTGCACCCTGTAGATATCGATTATTCGGACGGGCATAACTTCTGGCCACGGTGAGTTCTACAGCTTTGACAGCTTTCAGCCGTCAATGGATAGATTAATGCCCGAAAAGGACAACCCGAATCTCAATCGGGGTTCGTAAGTTTTTTACCCTTCGTTTTTTTGACACCGGATTTTTACGGTAGGGATTAACATGGCTCGTCTTCGATTCACCATCGCTGGAGAGTGTTGCACCATGGGACTGTTCCGTTTCAAATCCATGCATGCATTTCTAAAAGTCGTACGGCGCTGTTTCGCCATTTCGGACGGATGTTGCACCTTGCACTGCGGATGTTGCACCCTGTAGATATCGATTATTCGGACGGTCATAACTTCTGCTTGTTTAGAGTTACAGGAGCCATAACCTGTCAAAACGAAGGCCACGATGAGTTCTACGGCTTTGACATCTTTCAGCCGTCAACGCATAGATTAATGCCCAAAAAGGACAACCCAAATCTCAATCGGGTCTCGTAAGTTTTTTACCCTTTTTTTTTTCGACACCGAATTTTTACGGTAAAACGGGATTACCCTGCCTCGCCTTCGATTTACCATCACTGGAGAGTGATGCACCATGGTACTGTTCCATTTCAAATCCATGCATGCTTTTCTAAAAGTCGTACGACACTGTTTCGCCATTTCAGACGGATGTTGCACCTTGCACCACGGATGTTGCACCCTGTAGATATCGATTATTCGGACGGCCATAACTTCTGGCTCGTTTAGAGTTACGTGAGTCATAACCCGTCAAAACGAAGGCCACAATGAGTACTACGAATTTGACAGTTTTCAGCCGTCGATGGATAGATTAATGCCCAAAAAGGACAACCCGAATCTTAATCGGGTCTCGTAAGTTTTTTACCCTTTGTTTTTTCGACACCGGATTTTTACGGTAAAACGGGATTATCGTGCCTCGTCTTCGATTTACCATCGCTGGAGAGTGGTGCACCATAGTACTGTTCCATTTCAAATCCATGCATGCTTTTCTAAAAGTCGTACGACACTGTTTCACCATTTCAGACGGATGTTGCACCTTGCACCGCGGATGTTGCACCCTGTAGATATCGATTATTCGGACGGCCATAACTTCTGGCTCGTTTAGAGTAACGGGAGCCATAACCTGTCAAACCGAAGGCCACGATGAGTTCTACGGCTTTGACAGCTTTTAGTCGTCAACGGATAGATTAATGCTCAAAAAGGACAACCCGAATCTCAATCGAGTCTCGTAAGTTTTTTACCCTTCGTTTTTTCGACAGCGGATTTTTACGGTAAAACGGGATTACCGTGCCTCGCCTTCGATTTACCATCGCTGGAGAGTAGTGCACCATGGCACTGTTCCGTTTCAAATCCATGCACGCATTCCTAAAAGTCGTACGTCACTGTTTCGCCATTTCGGACGGATGTTGCACCTTGCACCGTAGATGTTGCACCCTGTAGATATTGATTATTCGGACGGTCATAACTTCTGGCTCGTTTAGATTTACGGGAGGCATAACCTATCAAAACGAAGGCCACGGTGAGTTCTACAGCATTGACAACTTCCAACCTTCGACGTATAGATTTATGCCCGAAAATGACAACCTGAATCTTAATCGGGGTTTGTAAGTTTTTATCCTTCGTTTTTTCGACACCGGATTTTTATGGTAAAACGGGATTACTGTGGTTCATCTTCGATTTACCATCGCTGGAGAGTGGTGCACCATGGTACTGTTCCGTTTCAAATCCATGCACGCATTTCTAAAAGTCGTACGACACTGTTTCGCCATTTCGGACGGATGTTGCACCTTGCACCGCGGATGTTGCACCCTGTATATATTGATTATTCGGACAGCCATAACTTCTGGCTCGTTTAGATTTACGGGAGCCATAACCTGTCAAAACGAAGGCCACGGTGAGTTCTACAGCTTTGACAGCTTTCAGCCGTTAACGGATAGATTAATGCCAGAAAAGGTCAACCCGAATCTCAATCTGGGTTCATAAGTTTTTACCCTTCGTTTTTTCGACACCGGATTTTTACGGTAAAACGGGATTATTGTGGCTCGTCTTCGATTTACCATCGCTGGAGAGTGGTGCACCATGGTAATGTTCCGTTTCAAATCCATGCACGCATTTCTAAAAGTCGTACGACACTGTTTCGCCAATTCGGACGGATGTTGCACCTGGCACCGCGGATGTTGCACCCTGTAGATATCGATTATTCGGACGGCCATAACTTCTGGCTCGTTTAGGGTTACGGGAGCCATAACCTGTCTAAACGAAGACCACAGTGAGTTCTACGGCTTTGACCGCTTTCAGCCGTCAACGGATAGATTAATGCCCAAAAAGGACAACCCGAATCTCAATCGGGTCTCGTAAGTTTTTTACCCTTCGTTTTTTCGACACCGGATTTTTACGGCAAAACGGGATTACCGTGCCTCGTCTTCGATTTACCATCGCTGGAGAGTGGTGCACCATGGTACTGTTCCATTTCAAATCCATGCACGCATTTCTAAAAGTCGTAAGGAACTGTTTCGCCATTTCGGACGGATGTTGCACCTTGCATCGCGGATGTTGCACCCTGTAGATATCGATTATTCGGACGGCCATAACTTCTGGCTCGTTTAGAGTTACGGGAGCCATAACCTATCAAAACGAAGGAAACGATGAGTTCTACGGATTTGACAGCTTTCAGCCGTCAACGGATATATTAATGCCCGAAAAGGACAACCCGAATCTCAATCGAGTCTCGTAAGTTCTTTACCCTTCGTTTTTTCGACACCGGATTTTTACGGTAAAACGGGATTACCGTGCCTCGCCTTCGATTTACCATCGCTGGAGAGTGGTGCACCATGGTACTGTTCCGTTTCAAATCCATGCACGCATATCTAAAAGTCGTACGACACTGTTTCGCCATTTCGGACGGATGTTGCACCTTGCACCGCTGATGTCGCACCCTATAGATATCGATTATTCGGACGGGCATAACTTCTGGCTCGTTTAGAGTAGCGGAGCCATAACCTTTCAAAATGAAGGCCACGATGAGTTCTATGGCTTTGACAGCTTTCAGCCGTCAATGGATAGATTAATGCCCAAAAAGGACAACCCGAATCTCAATCGAGTCTCGTAAGTTTTTTACCCCTCGTTTTTTCGACACCGGATTTTTACGGTAAAACGGGATTACCGTGCCTCGCCTTCGATTTACCATCGCTGGAGAGTGGTGCACCATGGAACTGTTCCGTTTCAAATCCATGTACGCATTTCTAAAAGTCGTACGGCACTGTTTCGCCATTTCGGACGGATGTTGCACCTTGCACCGCAGATGTTGCACCCTGTATATATTGATTATTCGGACAGCCATAACTTCTGGCTCGTTTAGATTTACGGGAGCCATAACCTGTCAAAACGAAGGCCACGGTGAGTTCTACAGCTTTGACAGCTTTCAGCCGTTAACGGATAGATTAATGCCAGAAAAGGACAACCCGAATCTCAATCTGGGTTCATAAGTTTTTACCCTTCGTTTTTTCGACACCGGATTTTTACGGTAAAACGGGATTATTGTGGCTCGTCTTCGATTTACCATCGCTGGAGAGTGGTGCACCATGGTAATGTTCCGTTTCAAATCCATGCACGCATTTCTAAAAGTCGTACGACACTGTTTCGCCAATTCGGACGGATGTTGCACCTGGCACCGCGGATGTTGCACCCTGTAGATATCGATTATTCGGACGGCCATAACTTCTGGCTCGTTTAGGGTTACGGGAGCCATAACCTGTCTAAACGAAGACCACAGTGAGTTCTACGGCTTTGACCGCTTTCAGCCGTCAACGGATAGATTAATGCCCAAAAAGGACAACCCGAATCTCAATCGGGGTTCGTAAATTTTTTACCCTTCGTTTTTTCGACACTGGATTTTTACGGTAAAACGGGATTATCGTGGCTCGTCTTCGATTTACCATCGCTGGAGAGCGGTGCACCATTGTACTGTTCCATTTCAAATCCATGCACGCATTTCTAAAAGTCGTACGGCACTGTTTCGCCATTTCGTATGGATGTTGCACCTTGCACCGCGGATGTTGCACCCTGTATATATCGATTATTCGGACAGCCATAACTTCGGACAGCCATAACTTCTGGCTTTGACCGCTTTCAGCCATCAACGGATAGATTAGTGCCCAAAAAGGACAACCCTAATCTCAATCGGGTCTCGTAAGTTTTTTACCCTTCGTTTTTTCGACACCGGGTTTTTACGGTAAAACGGGATTACCGTGCCTCGTCTTCGATTTACCATCGCTGGAGAGTGGTGCACCATGGTACTGTTCCATTTTAAATCCATGGACGCATTTCTAAAAGTCGTAAGGCACTGTTTCGCCATGTCGGACGGATGTTGCACCTCGCACCGCGGATGTTGCACCCTGTAGATGTCGATTATTCGGACGACTATAACTTCTGGCTCGTTTAGGGTTACAGGAGCCATAACCTGTCAAAACGAAGGAAACGATGGGTTCTACGGCTTTGACAGCTTTCAGCTGTCAACGGATAGATTAATGCCCGAAAAGGACAACCCGAATCTCAATCGAGTCTCGTAAGTTTTTTACCCTTCGTTTTTTCGACACCGGATTTTTAAGGTAAAACGAGATTACCGTGCCTCGTCTTCGATTTACCATCGCTGGATAGTGGTGCACCATGGTACTGTTCCGTTTCAAATCCATGCACGCATTTCTAAAAGTCGTACGACACTGTTTCGCCATTTCGGACGGATGTTGCACCTTGCACCACAGATGTTGCACCCTGTAGATATCGATTATTCGGACGGGCATAACTTCTGGCCACGGTGAGTTCTACAGCTTTGACAGCTTTCAGCCGTCAATGGATAGATTAATGCCCGAAAAGGACAACCCGAATCTCAATCGGGGTTCGTAAGTTTTTTACCCTTCGTTTTTTTGACACCCGGATTTTTACGGTAGGGATTAACATGGCTCGTCTTCGATTCACCATCGCTGGAGAGTGTTGCACCATGGGACTGTTCCGTTTCAAATCCATGCACGCATTTCTAAAAGTCGTACGGCGCTGTTTCGCCATTTCGGACGGATGTTGCACCTTGCACTGCGGATGTTGCACCCTGTAGATATCGATTATTCGGACGGTCATAACTTCTGCTTGTTTAGAGTTACAGGAGCCATAACCTGTCAAAACGAAGGCCACGATGAGTTCTACGGCTTTGACATCTTTCAGCCGTCAACGCATAGATTAATGCCCAAAAAGGACAACCCAAATCTCAATCGGGTCTCGTAAGTTTTTTACCCTTTTTTTTTCGACACCGAATTTTTACGGTAAAACGGGATTACCCTGCCTCGCCTTCGATTTACCATCACTGGAGAGTGATGCACCATGGTACTGTTCCATTTCAAATCCATGCATGCTTTTCTAAAAGTCGTACGGCACTGTTTCGCCATTTCAGACGGATGTTGCACCTTGCACCACGGATGTTGCACCCTGTAGATATCGATTATTCGGACGGACATAACTTCTGGCTCGTTTAGATTTACGGGAGTCATAACCCGTCAAAACGAAGGCCACAATGAGTTCTACGAATTTGACAGTTTTCACCCGTCGACGGATAGATTAAATCCCAAAAAGGACAACCCGAATCTCAATCGGGTCTCGTAAGTTTTTTACCCTTCGTTTTTTCGACACCGGATTTTTACGGTAAAACGGGATTACCGTGCCTCGTCTTCGATTTACCATCGCTGGAGAGTGGTGCACCATGGTACTGTTCCGTTTCAAATCCATGCATGCTTTTCTAAAAGTCGTACGACACTGTTTCGCCATTTCAGACGGATGTTGCACCTTGCACCGCGGATGTTGCACCCCGTAGATATCGATTATTCGGACGACCATAACTTCTGGCTCGTTTAGAGTAACGGGAGCCATAACCTGTCAAACCGAAGGCCACGATGAGTTCTACGGCTTTGACAGCTTTTAGTCGTCAACGGATAGATTAATGCCCAAAAAGGACAACCCGAATCTCAATCGAGTCTCGTAAGTTTTTTACCCCTCGTTTTTTCGACACCGGATTTTTACGGTAAAACGGGATTACCGTGCCTCGCCTTCGATTTACCATCGCTGGAGAGTGGTGCACCATGGCACTGTTCCGTTTCAAATCCATGCACGCATTCCTAAAAGTCGTACGTCACTGTTTCGCCATTTCGGACGGATGTTGCACCTTGCACCGCAGATGTTGTACCCTGTAGATATCGATTATTCGGACGGTCATAACTTCTGGCTCGTTTAGATTTACGGGAGCCATAACCTAACAAAACGAAGGCCACGGTGAGTTCTACAGCTTTGACCACTTCCAACCTTCGACGTATAGATTTATGCCCGAAAAGGACAACCTGAATCTTAATCGGGGTTCGTCAGTTTTTATCCTTCGTTTTTTCGACACCGGATTTTTATGGTAAAACGGGATTACCGTGGTTCGTCTTCGATTTACCATCGCTGGAGAGTGGTGCACCATGTTATGTTCCGTTTCAAATCCATGCACGCATTTCTAAAAGTCGTACGGCACTGTTTCGCCATTTCGGACGCATGTTGCACCTTGCACCGCGGATGTTGCACCCTGTATATATCGATTATTCGGACAGCCATAACTTCTGGCTCGTTTAGATTTACGGGAGCCATAACCTGTCAAAACGAAGGCCACGTTGAGTTCTACAGCTTTGACAGCTTTCAGCTATCAACGGATAGATTAATGCCAGAAAAGGACAACCCGAATCTCAATCTGGGTTCATAAGTTTTTACCCTTCGTTTTTTCGACACCGGATTTTTACGGTAAAACGGGATTATTGTGGCTCGCCTTCGATTTACCATCGCTGGAGAGTGGTGCACCATGGTAATGTTCCGTTTCAAATCCATGCGCGCATTTCTAAAAGTCGTACGACACTGTTTCGCCAATTCGGACGGATGTTGCACCTGGCACCGCGGATGTTGCACCCTGTAGATATCGATTATTCGGACGGCCATAACTTCTGGCTCGTTTAGGGTTACGGGAGCCATAACCTGTCTAAACGAAGACCACGGTGAGTTCTACGGCTTTGACCGCTTTCAGCCGTCAACGGATAGATTAATGCCCAAAAAGGACAACCCGAATCTCAATCGGGTCTCGTAACTTTTTTACCCTTCGTTTTTTCGACACCGGATTTTTACGGTAAAACGGGATTACCGTGCCTCGTCTTCGATTTACCATCGCTGGAGAGTGGTGCACCATGGTACTGTTCCATTTCAAATCCATGTACGCATTTCTAAAAGTCGTAAGGAACTGTTTCGCCATTTCGGACGGATGTTGCACCTTGCATCGCGGATGTTGCACCCTGTAGATATCGATTATTCGGACGGCCATAACTTCTGGCTCGTTTAGAGTTACGGGAGCCATAACCTATCAAAACGAAGGAAACGATGAGTTCTACGGCTTTGACAGCTTTCAGCCGTCAACGGATAGATTAATGCCCGAAAAGGACAACCCGAATCTCAATCGAGTCTCGTAAGTTCTTTACCCTTCGTTTTTTCGACACCGGATTTTTACGGTAAAACGGGATTACCGTGCCTCGCCTTTGATTTACCATCGCTGGAGAGTGGTGCACCATGGTATTGTTCCGTTTCAAATCCATGCACGCATATCTAAAAGTCGTACGACACTGTTTCGCCATTTCGGACGGATGTCGCACCTTGCACCGCGGATGTCGCACCCTGTAGATATCGATTATTCGGACGGGCATAACTTCTGGCTCGTTTAGAGTAGCGGAGCCATGACCTTTCAAAATGAAGGCCACGATGAGTTCTATGGCTTTGACAGCTTTCAGCCGTCAACGGATAGATTAATGCCCAAAAAGGACAACCCGAATCTCAATCGAGTCTCGTAAGTTTTTTACCCGTCGTTTTTTCGACACCGGATTTTTACGGTAAAACGGGATTACCGTGCCTCGCGTTCGATTTACTATCGCTGGAGAGTGGTGCACCATGGAACTGTTCCGTTTCAAATCCATGCACGCATTTCTAAAAGTCGTACGGAACTATTTCGCCATTTCGGACGAATGTTGCACCTTGCACCGCAGATGTTGCACCCTATAGATATCGCTTATTCGGACGGTCATAACTTCTGGCTCGTTTAGAGTTACGGGAGCCATAACCTATCAAAACGAAGGCCACGGTGAGTTCTACAGCTTTGACATCTTCCAACCGTCAACAGATAGATTTATGCCCGAAAAGGACAACCCGAATCTCAATCGGGGTTCGTAAATTTTTTACCCTTCGTTTTTTCGACACCGGATTTTTACGGTAAAACAGGATTATCGTGGCTCGTCTTCGATTTACCTTCGCTGCAGATTGGTGCACCATTGTACTGTTCCATTTCAAATCGATGCACGCATTTCTAAAAGTCGTACGGCACTGTTTCGCCATTTCGTATGGATGTTGCACCTTGCACCGCGGATGTTGCACCCTGTATATATCGATTATTCGGACAGCCATAACTTTTGGCTCGTTTAGATTTACGGGAGCCATAACCTGTCAAAAAGAAGGCCACGGTGAGTTCTATGGCTTTGACCGCTTTCAGCCGTCAACGGATAGATTAATGCCCAAAAAGGACAACCCTAATCTCAATCGGGTCTCGTAAGTTTTTTACCCTTCGTTTTTTCGATACCGGGTATTTACGGTAGAACGGGATTACCGTGCCTCGTCTTCGATTTACCATCGCTGGAGAGTGGTGCACCATGGTACTGTTCCGTTTTAAATCCATGGACGCATTTCTAAAAGTTGTAAGGCACTGTTTCGCCATGTCGGACGGATGTTGCACCTCGCACCGCGGATGTTGCACCCTGTAGATATCGATTATTCGGACGACTATAACTTCTGGCTCGTTTAGAGTTACAGGAGCCATAACCTGTCAAAACGAAGGAAACGATGGGTTCTACGGCTTTGACAGCTTTCAGCTGTCAACGGATAGATTAATGCCCGAAAAGGACAACCCGAATCTCAATCGAGTCTCGTATGTTTTTTACCCTTCGTTTTTTCGACACCGGATTTTTAAGGTAAAACGAGATTACCGTGCCTCGTCTTCGATTTATCATCGCTGGATAGTGGTGCACCATGGTACTATTGCGTTTCAAATCTATGCACGCATTTCTAAAAGTGGTACGACACTGTTTCGCCATTTCGGACGGATGTTGCACCTTGCACCGCGGATGTTGCACCCTGTAGATATCGATTATTCGGACGGGCATAACTTCTGGCCACGGCGATTTCTACAGCTTTGACAGCTTTCAGCCGTCAATGGATAGATTAATGCCCGAAAAGGACAACCCGAATCTCAATCGGGGTTCGTAAGTTTTTTACCCTTCGTTTTTTTTGACACCGGATTTTTGCTGTAGGGATTAACATGGCTCGTCTTCGATTCACCATCGGTGGAGAGTGGTGCACCGTGGGACTGTTCCGTTTCAAATCCATGCACGCATTTCTAAAAGTCGTACGGCACTGTTTCGCCATTTCGGACGGATGTTGCACCTTGCACCGCGGATGTTGCACCCTGTAGATATCGATTATTCGGACGGTCATAACTTCTGGCTTGTTTAGAGTTACGGGAGCCATAACCTGCCAAAACGAAGGCCACGAAGAGTTCTACGGCTTTGACATCTTTCATCCATCAACGGATAGATTAATGCCCAAAAAGGACAACCCGAATCTCAATCGGGTCTCGTAAGTTTTTTACCCTTCGTTTTTTCGACACCGGATTTTTACGTAAAACGGGATTACCGTGCCTCGCCTTCGATTTACCATCGCTGGAGAGTGATGCACAATGGTAGTGTTCCGTTTCAAATCCATGCATGCTTTTCTAAAAGTCGTACGACACTGTTTCGCCATTTCAGACGGATGTTGCACCTTGCACCGCGGATGTTGCACCCTGTAGATATCGATTATTCGGACGGCCATAACTTCTGGCTCGTTTAGTGTTACAGGAGTCATAACCTGTCAAAACGAAGGCCACAATGAGTTCTACGACTTTGACAGCTTTCAGCCGTCGACGGATAGATTAATTCCCAAAAAGGACAACCCGAATCTCCAATCGGCTCTCGTAAGTTTTTTACCCTTCGTTTTTTCGACACCGGATTTTTACGGTAAAACAGGATTACCGTGCCTCGTCTTCGATTTACCATCGCTGGAGAGTGGTGCACCATGGTACTGTTCCGTTTCAAATCCATGCACGCATTTCTAAAAGTCGTACGACACTGTTTCGCCATTTCGGACGGATGTTGCACCTTGCACCGCGGATGTCACACCCCGTAGATATCGATTATTCGGATGGGCATAACTTCTTGCTCGTTTAGAGTAACGGGAGCCATAACCTGTCAAAACGAAGGCCACGATGAGTTCTACGGCTTTGACAGCTTTCAGCCGTCAACGGATAGATTAATGCCCAAAAAGGACAACCCGAATCTCAATCGAGTCTCGTAAGTTTTTTACCCTTCGTTTTTTCGACACCGGATTTTTCCGATAAAACGGGATTACCGTGCCTCGCCTTCGATTTACCATCGCTGGAGAGTGGTACACCATGGCACTGTTCCGTTTCAAATCCATGCACGCATTTCTAAAAGTCGTACGTCACCGTTTCGCCATTTCGGACGGATGTTGCACCTTGCACCGTAGATGTTGCTCCCTGTAGATATCGATTATTCGGACGGTCATAACTTCTGGCTCGTTTAGTGTTACGGGAGCCATAACCTATCAAAACGAAGGCCACGGTGAGTTCTACAGCTTTGACATCTTCCAACCGTCAACGGATAGATTTATGCCCAAAAAGGACAACCCAAATCTCAATCGGGGTTCGTAAGTTTTTTACCCTTCGTTTTTTCGACACCGGATTTTTATGGTAAAACGGGATTACCGTGGCTCGTCTTCGATTTACCATCGCTGGAGAGTGGTGCACCATGGTACTGTTCCGTTTCAAATCCATGCACGCATTTCTAAAAGTCGTACGGCACTGTTTCGCCATTTCGGACAGATGTTGCACCTTGCACCGCGGATGTTGCACCCTGTAGATATCGATTATTCGGACGGTCATAACTTCTGGCTTGTTTAGAGTTACGGGAGCCATAACCTATCAAAACGAAGGCCACGATGAGTTCTACGGCTTTGACATCTTTCAGCCGTCAACGGATAGATTAATGCCCAAAAAGGACAACCCGAATCTCAATCGGGTCTCGTAAGTTTTTTACCCTTCGTTTTTTCGACACAGAATTTTTACGGTAAAACGGGATTACCCTGCCTCGCCTTCGATTTACCATCGCTGGAGAGTGATGCACCATGGTACTGTTCTGTTTCAAATCCATGCATGCTTTTCTAAAAGTCGTACGACACTGTTTCGCCATTTCAGACAGATGTTGCACCTTGCACCGCGGATGTTGCACCCTGTAGATATCGATTATTCGGACGGCCATAACTTCTGGCTCGTTTAGAGTTACGGGAGCCATAACCTATCAAAACGAAGGCCACGGTGAGTTCTACAGCTTTGACAGCTTTCAGCCGTCAACGGATAGATTAATGCCCGAAAAGGACAACCCGAATCTCAATCGGCGTTCGTAAGTTTTTTACCCTTCATTTTTTCGACACCGGATTTTTACGGTAAAACGGTCTGACCGTGGCTCGTCTTCGATTTACCATCGCTGGAGAGTGGTGCACCATGGTACTGTTCCGTTTCAAATCCATGCACGCATTTCTAAAAGTCGTAAGGCACTGTTTCGCCATTTCGGACGGATGTTGCACCTTGCACCGCGGATGTTGCACCCTGTAGATATCGATTATTCGGACGGTCATAACTTCTGGCTTGTTTAGAGTTACGGGAGACATAACCTGTCAAAACGAAGGCCACGATGAGTTCTACGGCTTTGACATCTTTCAGCCGTCAACGGATAGATTAATGCCCAAAAAGGACAACCCGAATCTCAATCGGGTCTCGTAACTTTTTTACCCTTCGTTTTTTCGACACCGGATTTTTACGGTAAAACGGGATTACCGTGCCTCGTCTTCGATTTACCATCGCTGGAGAGTGGTGCACCATGGTACTGTTCTATTTCAAATCCATGTACGCATTTCTAAAAGTCGTAAGGAACTGTTTCGCCATTTCGGACGGATGTTGCACCTTGCATCGCGGATGTTGCACCCTGTAGATATCGATTATTCGGACGGCCATAACTTCTGGCTCGTTTAGAGTTACGGGAGCCATAACCTATCAAAACGAAGGAAACGATGAGTTCTACGACTTTGACAGCTTTCAGCCGTCAACGGATAGATTAATGCCCGAAAAGGACAACCCGAATCTCAATCGAGTCTCGTAAGTTCTTTACCCTTCGTTTTTTCGACACCGGATTTTTACGGTAAAACGGGATTACCGTGCCTCGCCTTTGATTTACCATCGCTGGAGAGTGGTGCACCATGGTACTGTTCCGTTTCAAATCCATGCACGCATATCTAAAAGTCGTACGACACTGTTTCGCCATTTCGGACGGATGTCGCACCTTGCACCGCGGATGTCGCACCCTGTAGATATCGATTATTCGGACGGGCATAACTTCTGGCTCGTTTAGAGTAGCGGAGCCATAACCTTTCAAAATGAAGGCCACGATGAGTTCTATGGCTTTGACAGCTTTCAGCCGTCAACGGATAGATTAATGCCCAAAAAGGACAACCCGAATCTCAATCGAGTCTCGTAAGTTTTTTACCCGTCGTTTTTTCGACACCGGATTTTTACGGTAAAACGGGATTACCGTGCCTCGCGTTCGATTTACTATCGCTGGAGAGTGGTGCACCATGGAACTGTTCCGTTTCAAATCCATGCACGCATTTCTAAAAGTCGTACGGAACTATTTCGCCATTTCGGACGAATGTTGCACCTTGCACCGCAGATGTTGCACCCTGTAGATATCGCTTATTCGGACGGTCATAACTTCTGGCTCGTTTAGAGTTACGGGAGCCATAACCTATCAAAACGAAGGCCACGGTGAGTTCTACAGCTTTGACATCTTCCAACCGTCAACAGATAGATTTATGCCCGAAAAGGACAACCCGAATCTCAATCGGGGTTCGTAAATTTTTTACCCTTCGTTTTTTCGACACCGGATTTTTACGGTAAAACGGGATTATCGTGGCTCGTCTTCGATTTACCTTCGCTGCAGATTGGTGCACCATTGTACTGTTCCATTTCAAATCGATGCACGCATTTCTAAAAGTCGTACGGCACTGTTTCGCCATTTCGTATGGATGTTGCACCTTGCACCGCGGATGTTGCACCCTGTATATATCGATTATTCGGACAGCCATAACTTTTGGCTCGTTTAGATTTACGGGAGCCATAACCTGTCAAAAAGAAGGCCACGGTGAGTTCTATGGCTTTGACCGCTTTCAGCCGTCAACGGATAGATTAATGCCCAAAAAGGACAACCCTAATCTCAATCGGGTCTCGTAAGTTTTTTACCCTTCGTTTTTTCGATACCGGGTATTTACGGTAGAACGGGATTACCGTGCCTCGTCTTCGATTTACCATCGCTGGAGAGTGGTGCACCATGGTACTGTTACGTTTTAAATCCATGGACGCATTTCTAAAAGTTGTAAGGCACTGTTTCGCCATGTCGGACGGATGTTGCACCTCGCACCGCGGATGTTGCACCCTGTAGATATCGATTATTCGGACGACTATAACTTCTGGCTCGTTTAGAGTTACAGGAGCCATAACCTGTCAAAACGAAGGAAACGATGGGTTCTACGGCTTTGACAGCTTTCAGCTGTCAACGGATAGATTAATGCCCGAAAAGGACAACCCGAATCTCAATCGAGTC
The DNA here is from genome assembly GCA_030765085.1 of Allium cepa. Taxonomy (NCBI): domain Eukaryota; kingdom Viridiplantae; phylum Streptophyta; class Magnoliopsida; order Asparagales; family Amaryllidaceae; genus Allium; species Allium cepa. Next base: position 912,353,771 of record CM060938.1, read on the forward strand.
TCGTATGTTTTTTACCCTTCGTTTTTTCGACACCGGATTTTTAAGGTAAAACGAGATTACCGTGCCTCGTCTTCGATTTATCATCGCTGGATAGTGGTGCACCATGGTACTATTGCGTTTCAAATCCATGCACGCATTTCTAAAAGTGGTACGACACTGTTTCGCCATTTCGGACGGATGTTGCACCTTGCACCGCGGATGTTGCACCCTGTAGATATCGATTATTCGGACGGGCATAACTTCTGGCCACGGCGATTTCTACAGCTTTGACAGCTTTCAGCCGTCAATGGATAGATTAATGCCCGAAAAGGACAACCCGAATCTCAATCGGGGTTCGTAAGTTTTTTACCCTTCGTTTTTTTTGACACCGGATTTTTACTGTAGGGATTAACATGGCTCGTCTTCGATTCACCATCGCTGGAGAGTGGTGCACCATGGGACTGTTCCGTTTCAAATCCATGCACGCATTTCTAAAAGTCGTACGGCACTGTTTCGCCATTTCGGAGGGATGTTGCACCTTGCACCGCGGATGTTGCACCCTGCAGATATCGATTATTCGGACGGTCATAACTTCTGCTTGTTTAGAGTTACGGGAGCCATAACCTGTCAAAACGAAGGCCATGATGAGTTCTACGGCTTTGACATCTTTCAGCCGTCAACGAATAGATTAATGCCCAAAAAGGACAACCCAAATCTCAATCGGGTCTCGTAAGTTTTTTACCCTTTGTTTTTTCGACACCGAATTTTTACGATAAAACGGGATTACCCTGCCTCGCCTTCGATTTACCATCACTGGAGAGTGATGCACCATGGTACTGTTCCGTTTCAAATCCATGCATGCTTTTCTAAAAGTCGTACGGCACTGTTTCGCCATTTCAGACGGATGTTGCACCTTGCACCACGGATGTTGCACCCTGTAGATATCGATTATTCGGACGGCCATAACTTCTGGCTCGTTTAGAGTTACGGGAGTCATAACCCGTCAAAACGAAGGCCACAATGAGTTCTACGAATTTGACAGTTTTCAGCCGTCGATGGATAGATTAAATCCCAAAAAGGACAACCCGAATCTCAATCGGGTCTCGTAAGTTTTTTACCCTTCGTTTTTTCGACACCGGATTTTTACGGTAAAACGGGATTACCGTGCCTCGTCTTCGATTTACCATCGCTGGAGAGTGGTGCACCATGGTACTGTTCCGTTTCAAATCCATGCACGCATTTCTAAAAGTCGTACGACACTGTTTTGCCATTTCGGACGGATGTTGCACCTTGCACCGCGGATGTTGCACCCTGTAGATATCGATTATTCGGACGGGCATAACTTCTGGCCACTGTGAGTTCTACAGCTTTGACACCTTTCAGCCGTCAATGGATAGATTAATGTCCCAAAAGGACAACCCGAATCTCAATCGGGGTTCGTAAGTTTTTTGTCCTTCATTTTTTTGACACCGGATTTTTACGGTAAAACGGGATTACCGTGGCTCATCTTCGATTCACCATCGGTGGAGAGTGGTGCACCATGGGACTGTTCCGTTTCAAATCCATGCACGCATTTCTAAAAGTCGTACGGCACTATTTCGCCATTTCGGACGGATGTTGCACCTTGCACCGCGGATGTTGCACCCTGTAGATATCGATTATTCGGACGGTCATAACTTCTGGCTTGTTTAGAGTTACGGGAGCCATAACCTGCCAAAACGAAGGCCACGAAGAGTTCTACGGCTTTGACATCTTTCATCCATCAACGGATAGATTAATGCCCAAAAAGGACAACCCGAATCTCAATCGGGTCTCGTAAGTTTTTTACCCTTCGTTTTTTCGACACCGGATTTTTACGTAAAACGGGATTACCGTGCCTCGCCTTCGATTTACCATCGCTGGAGAGTGATGCACAATGGTAGTGTTCCGTTTCAAATCCATGCATACTTTTCTAAAAGTCGTACGACACTGTTTCGCCATTTCAGACGGATGTTGCACCTTGCACCGCGGATGTTGCACCCTGTAGATATCGATTATTCGGACGGCCATAACTTCTGGCTCGTTTAGTGTTACAGGAGTCATAACCTGTCAAAACGAAGGCCACAATGAGTTCTACGACTTTGACAGCTTTCAGCCGTCGACGGATAGATTAAATCCCAAAAAGGACAACCCGAATCTCCAATCGGCTCTCGTAAGTTTTTTACCCTTCGTTTTTTCGACACCGGATTTTTACGGTAAAACAGGATTACCTTGCCTCGTCTTCGATTTACCATCGCTGGAGAGTGGTGCACCATGGTACTGTTCCGTTTCAAATCCATGCACGCATTTCTAAAAGTCGTACGACACTGTTTCGCCATTTCGGACGGATGTTGCACCTTGCACCGCGGATGTCACACCCCGTAGATATCGATTATTCGGATGGGCATAACTTCTTGCTCGTTTAGAGTAACGGGAGCCATAACCTGTCAAAACGAAGGCCACGATGAGTTCTACGGCTTTGACAGCTTTCAGCCGTCAACGGATAGATTAATGCCCAAAAAGGACAACCCGAATCTCAATCGAGTCTCGTAAGTTTTTTACCCTTCGTTTTTTCGACACCGGATTTTTCCGGTAAAACGGGATTACCGTGCCTCGCCTTCGATTTACCATCGCTGGAGAGTGGTACACCATGGCACTGTTCCGTTTCAAATCCATGCACGCATTTCTAAAAGTCGTACGTCACCGTTTCGCCATTTCGGACGGATGTTGCACCTTGCACCGTAGATGTTGCTCCCTGTACATATCGATTATTCGGACGGTCATAACTTCTAGCTCGTTTAGTGTTACGGGAGCCATAACCTATCAAAACGAAGGCCACGGTGAGTTCTACAGCTTTGACATCTTCCAACCGTCAACGGATAGATTTATGCCCAAAAAGGACAACCCAAATCTCAATCGGGGTTCGTAAGTTTTTTACCCTTCGTTTTTTCGACACCGGATTTTTACGGTAAAACGGGATTACCGTGGCTCGTCTTCGATTTACCATCGCTGGAGAGTGGTGCACCATGGTACTGTTCCGTTTCAAATCCATGCACGCATTTCTAAAAGTCGTACGGCACTGTTTCGCCATTTCGGACAGATGTTGCACCTTGCACCGCGGATGTTGCACCCTGTAGATATCGATTATTCGGACGGTCATAACTTCTGGCTTGTTTAGAGTTACGGGAGCCATAACCTGTCAAAACGAAGGCCACGATGAGTTCTACGGCTTTGACATCTTTCAGCCGTCAACGGATAGATTAATGCCCAAAAAGGACAACCCGAATCTCAATCGGGTCTCGTAAGTTTTTTACCCTTCGTTTTTTCGACACAGAATTTTTACGGTAAAACGGGATTACCCTGCCTCGCCTTCGATTTACCATCGCTGGAGAGTGATGCACCATGGTACTGTTCCGTTTCAAATCCATGCATGCTTTTCTAAAAGTCGTACGGCACTGTTTCGCCATTTCAGACAGATGTTGCACCTTGCACCGCGGATGTTGCACCCTGTAGATATCGATTATTCGGACGGCCATAACTTCTGGCTCGTTTAGAGTTGCGGGAGTCATAACCTGTCAAAACGAAGGCCACAATGAGTTCTACGAATTTGACAGTTTTCAGCCGTCGACGGAAAGATTAAATCCCAAAAAGGACAACCCGAATCTCAATCGGGTTTCGTAAGTTTTTTACCCTTCGTTTTTTCGACACCGGATTTTTATGGTAAAACCGGATTACCGTGCCTCGTCTTCGATTTACCATCGCTGGAGAGTGGTGCACCATGGTACTGTTCCGTTTCCAATCCATGCACGCATTTCTAAAAGTCGTACGACACTGTTTCGCCATTTCGGACGGATGTTGCACCTTGCACCGCGGATGTTGCACCCTGTAGATATCGATTATTCGGACGGGCATAACTTCTGGCCACTGTGAGTTCTACAGCTTTGACAGCTTTCAGCTGTCAATGGATAGATTAATGTCCCAAAAGGACAACCCGAATCTCAATCGGGGTTCGTAAGTTTTTTATCCTTCATTTTTTTGACACCGGATTTTTACGGTAAAACGGGATTACCGTGGCTCATCTTCGATTCACCATCGGTGGAGAGTGGTGCACCATGGGACTGTTCCGTTTCAAATCCATGCACGCATTTCTAAAAGTCGTACGGCACTGTTTCGCCATTTCGGACGGATGTTGCACCTTGCACCGCGGATGTTGCACCCTGTAGATATCGATTATTCGGACGGTCATAACTTCTGGCTTGTTTAGAGTTACGGGAGCCATAACCTGCCAAAACGAAGGCCACGATGAGTTCTACGGCTTTGACATCTTTCAGCCATCAACGGATAGATTAATGCCCAAAAAGGACAACCCGAATCTCAATCGGGTCTCGTAAGTTTTTTACCCTTCGTTTTTTCGACACTGAATTTTTACGGTAAAACGGGATTACCCTGCCTCGCCTTCGATTTACCATCGCTGGAGAGTGATGCACCATGGTAGTGTTCCGTTTCAAATCCATGCATGCTTTTCTAAAAGTCGTACGGCACTGTTTCGCCATTTCAGACGGATGTTGCACCTTGCACCGCGGATGTTGCACCCTGTAGATATCGATTATTCGGACGGCCATAACTTCTGGCTCGTTTAGAGTTACGGGAGTCATAACCTGTCAAAACGAAGGCCACAATGAGTTCTACGACTTTGACAGCTTTCAGCCGTCGATGGATAGACTAAATCCCAAAAAGGACAACCCGAATCTCAATCGGCTCTCGTAAGTTTTTTACCCTTCGTTTTTTCGACACCGGATTTTTACGGTAAAACAGGATTACCGTGCCTCGTCTTCGATTTACCATCGCTGGAGAGTGGTGCACCATGGTACTGTTCCGTTTCAAATCCATGCACGCATTTCTAAAAGTCGTACGACACTGTTTCGCCATTTCGGACGGATGTTGCACCTTGCACCGTGGATGTCGCACCCCGTAGATATCGATTATTCGGATGGGCATAACTTCTTGCTCGTTTAGAGTAACGGGAGCCATAACCTGTCAAAACGAAGGCCACGATGAGTTCTACGGCTTTGACATCTTTCAGCCGTCAACGGATAGATTAATGCCCAAAAAGGACAACCCGAATCTCAATCGAGTCTCGTAAGTTTTTTACCCTTCGTTTTTTCGACACCGGATTTTTCCGGTAAAACGGGATTACCGTGCCTCGCCTTCGATTTACCATCGCTGGAGAGTGGTACACCATGGCACTGTTCAGTTTCAAATCCATGCACGCATTTTTAAAAGTCGTACGTCACCGTTTCGCCATTTCGGACGGATGTTGCATGTTATCCCGCTTTTTGGCAAAGCCGTGATACCAAAAGATTGGTCGAAAACGGGAAACAGTTCATCTCAGAGATTGGATATACTTCACTTAGCTATGGATATCGATGAATTTTGCCTGGGTCTGGATCAGGCCACAATTGATAGGACACGACAAGAAAGGTCGTAGGAGCCATCATTTCAAGTTTCAAGTCAATCGGAGTTCGTATGCTCAGGATATGATGGATTCGGTGTGAAGAGAAATAGTCATTGTCTGGTTCGAAACCATGAAGTTCGAACCCATCCTTTTCGAACCCATCCTGTTCGAAACCATCCACGCCCTCTCCTTCGAACCCATCCTGTTCGAAACCATCCACGCCCTCTCCTTCGAACCCACCTCGTTCGAACCCATCCACGTCCTTGCCTTCGAAGCCATGGAGTTCGAACCCAAGCCACGTTCGAACCCATCAGCTAGCACCTACCTCGACTCCATCGCCTTCGAATCCACCACAGTGGCCTACCTTCGAATCCATGACTTCACTCAGCCTCGCATCCTCACTTCGAACCCATCGAGTGACCCAGTTCGAACCGATCAATTTAGAACCCATAAGGACTCCTGGATTCGAATCAGTCACGTTCGAAACCAGGAATACTTCCTATTTCGAATCCACCGAGTCAATTGGTTTGGAAGACGTGTTCGCCGTAGTTCACGGAGTCGAAGCGGTCCATTTGGAGATAAGTTAGGATCGATTCGAAAAATGCGCTCCACATCACTGCAAGCCCACGTGCACTGATGGATTCGAAATCATGGGTTCGAACTCATGGGTTCGAACGACACAGCCAACCGAAAATGCTAATTTCGAACCGAGCATATCTCCTTAACCACACATCCAAATGCAACCAAATTTTCACAGTAGCTTCCATATGAGGTAAAGATTGTTCCTGCCAAGTTTCAGCTCGATTGGACCATTTCTAGATGGGTTCGAAATCACTTCGAACCGATGTCAGATCGAGACGAAACTTGGTGGGGTCGGTCGCGTGGGCCCACTCACGTGCCAGAAGGAGTCTCACGAAGTTTCAGCAAGATCTGTGCCTCCAACGCCTATAAATAGCACCCTGAAGCCTTCAGAAAGGGGGGGAACTTCTGCCATTGAACGCCAAGACTCTGCCGGATTCAAGTTTAACTATCAGAATAGTTGTTGTATTCAGATTTCAGAGCAATTGTCAGCTATAATCCATTGTAATCGATTGAATCGAGCAAAGCAATAAAGAGAAACCCTTCAAAGTGGACGTAGGCACGAACGCCGAACCACTATAAATCCTGTGTTTGTGATTGTTGCTTGTGAATTACTGTGATTTGTTATCTAGAGCTGAATTCTATATTGATTGTTGCTGAGTTCTGTGTTGATTATTATCAAGTTGAGTACGTAAACGGGTGCTTTCGTGATATTGGGTGTTTGTGACCAATTTTGGCGCAAACATTTTGGTGCTTTCACTGAGAAACTAATTCAGGAAGAAGTTGAATTTGAAAATTCAGGAGTTCAGATCTAGGAATTATGGCAAGACAATCGAGTAGGAGGCCAAGGACTGAGAGAAGTGAACCACAAGGAAGCCAAGAGGCATCCTCAGGAGCAAATCAACCATCGATATACATTACTAGGGACGAGATGGAAACTATGATGAAGAGGCAAGAGGAAATGATCCAGAGTTTATTCCAACAGATAGGACAGCTTGGAGCACAAAATAGGGAAGCCAATGGAGTCCAGAACGGAGCGGGACCGTCCGGCGTAGCACCAGAGCTAGGGGGCACACATATGGAGAATGTTGACCCAATCTTGGAAAGAGAAAGAGAAGGATCTGCGCAACCTAGGAGTAGTAGAGGAGTGAACGCTCAGTCAAGGGGGCAGATCCCGGAGTTACCTCGTGAACTCGGGGGGCAGGTTGGAAGTAGTGAACAAGGATTACATCTCGGAGACAATAACCGATTAGCAGAGATAGTTAGGAGAGCTTTGAGAGGCGGTATGGTGAACAAAGATTTGGAAGATGTCAATAGAAGTCCTTTTACTTCAGCAATCAGGCAAGCTAGGAACCCACCTGATTTCAAACTACCATCATTGGATATGTATGACGGGAGAACGGACCCCACGGTCCATCTGACAAAATATATGAGACATATGGAAGTACTGGGGGCATCGGAGGAGGTTATGGCCCGATGTTTTCCATTGTACTTGACAGATATCGCTGCACTATGGTTTAGACAGCTGGAGAACGGATCCATCGGAACATGGAATGGTTTAGTGGAGAGATTTATGAGGCAATTCAGGGTCCATATTACGAGACCCAAGAACGTGATGACTCTGGCAACTCTAAAGCAAAAAGCCGGAGAGAGCTTGAGAAGTTATTTAGCACGATTTAATGCAGCAGCAGCTTCAGTGGATAGAGCGGATCCGTCCATGGTGGTAATGGCAGCTGTGTCCGGAATAGCTGACGGCACAGAGTTCAAGAATTCATTGACTAAAGATCCACCCATTGATCTGGAGGAATTCTATCATGAAGCAGAAAAGTTTTTACGATTAGAAGATGCGAATGCCGCGAGAGAAGAAGGAGATGGGATAGAAGTTTTTGCATTAAGAGACGAAAAGCCTCTTAAAAAAGATTCGGATAAAGGTAAAAGAAAGATTGAGAATGACAGAGACAGATCAAAGCGGCAACGGAGGGAGCCACGATTCACCACCTACGCTGAGTTGAACGAGAGCCTGGAACGAATTTATCAGGATACCAAAGAACAGATTCCGTATCGTAGGCCAATGCGAAGGGATCCTACTTCTGACGAAAGGAAATCAGATAAGTTCTGTGTATTCCATGAATTAAATGGTCATAACACTAATGATTGTAGGCACCTGAAGGACGAGGTGGAAGGGCATATCAGGAACGGTATGCTCCTTCAATATGTAAGGAGACGAGCTCCTGTGGCGGAACCAGAACGACCACCGTCCACATCAGCTAGGGGCGACCCCGAATCAAGGCACCGTATGGTTATCAATTGAGTAAGATAACGATGAACAAGTTGTAAGCTTCCACTAACGCAATTAAATCATTTACACATGTGCGAGATCGCGAACGATCTCCAGACATGCTCTGAATGATCGTTGACCGTTTTGTAGTGGGAACTTACACTTTGACATCCATGCTTTACTTTCATTTCGCTTTAATTTGAACATTTAGACTCTGTTTGTTTGGACAATTGTTTTTGAAGCTCATCCGTGTAATAGATATTTGATTCTGATAACTCTGGAATGGTTAAGCTACTTACACATGTACGGGATCGCGAACGATCCTTAGGTATGCTCTGAGACGGCGATGAATCGCCCATGCAAACGATCCAGGAACTCACCCGAACGTGACCCTGGCATCGATAACACCAAGCCCTCCCGGGCACACACACAATCCGCCTCGAACGGCACCCGACTTCGAACAGTCATAACTCACCTTACCTCAATGGCTTGATCGCGAACGGTCGTCACTTGAGGTCCGACATCCGACCACGAACGGTCACAGATTCGCCACGAACGGCACACGATCGCGAACGATCACTTTCTGCCTTGAACGGCACAGACCGCGAACGGTCACAGATTTGCCTCGAACGGCACACGATCGCGAACGATCACTTCCTGCCTCGAACGCCATCGATCGCGAACGGTCATGGCTCACTGATTATGAAATCCGACCTCGAACGGTCACCATTCGCCTTGAACGGCACTTGGTCGCGAACGATCATCATTTGCCACGAACGGCAGTCGACCGCGAACGGTCCCATCTCATCATTCGCCGCGAACGGCATCGACCGCGAACGGTCCTATTCCATCTTATGCCACGAACGGCACGGACCGCGAACGGTCCCGATTCACTTCAAGCAGCATACGATCCCGAACGATCGAAGCATGAATTTATACGCTCGACCGCGCACGGTCGCACTTCCCCTCGAATGACTTGATCACGAACGATCGTCATTTGAAGTTGAGCGCTTGACCATGAACGGCCGCACTTCATCCCAAATGGCTCGATCCCGAACGATCGTCATTTGAGGACATATGAAACTATTGAGTTCTTTGCAGGTTGATGATCGGATACGAACATCCAACTCAAGGCATTACAAAACACACCTTCCTACAGCAAGGCATGTTTTGGGGGGCAAAGTGTTATCCCGCTTTTTGGCAAAGCCGTGATACCAAAAGATTGGTCGAAAACGGGAAACAGTTCATCTCAGAGATTGGATATACTTCACTTAGCTATGGATATCGATGAATTTTGCCCGGGTCCGGATCAGGCCACAATTGATAGGACACGACAAGAAAGGTCGTAGGAGCCATCATTTCAAGTTTCAAGTCAATCGGAGTTCGTATGCTCAGGATATGATGGATTCAGTGTGAAGAGAAATAGTCATTGTCTGGTTCGAAACCATGAAGTTCGAACCCATCCTTTTCGAACCCATCCTGTTCGAAACCATCCACGCCCTCTCCTTCGAGCCCATCCTGTTCGAAACCATCCACGCCCTCTCCTTCGAACCCACCTAGTTCGAACCCATCCACGTCCTTGCCTTCGAAGCCATGGAGTTCGAACCCAAGCCACGTTCGAACCCATCAGCTAGCACCTACCTCGACTCCATCGCCTTCGAATCCACCACAGTGGCCTACCTTCGAATCCATGACTTCACTCAGCCTCGCATCCTCACTTCGAACCCATCGAGTGACCCAGTTCGAACCGATCAATTTCGAACCCATAAGGACTCCTGGATTCGAATCAGTCACGTTCGAAACCAGGAATACTTCCTATTTCGAATCCACCGAGTCAATTGGTTTGGATGACGTGTTCGCCGTAGTTCACGGAGTCGAAGCGGTCCATTTGGAGATAAGTTAGGATCGATTCGAAAAATGCGCGCCACGTCACTGCAAGCCCACGTGCACTGATGGATTCGAAATCATGGGTTCGAACTCATGGGTTCGAACGACACAGCCAACCGAAAATGCTAATTTTGAACCGAGCATATCTCCTTAACCACACATCCAAATGCAACCAAATTTTCACAGTAGCTTCCATATGAGGTAAAGATTGTTCCTGCCAAGTTTCAGCTCGATTGGACCATTTCTAGATGGGTTCGAAATCACTTCGAACCGATGTCAGATCGAGACGAAACTTGGTGGGGTCGGTCGCGTGGGCCCACTCACGTGCCAGAAGGAGTCTCACGAAGTTTCAGCAAGATCTGTGCCTCCAACGCCTATAAATAGCACCCTGAAGCCTTCAGAAAGGGGGGGAACTTCTGCCATTGAACGCCAAGACTCTGCCGGATTCAAGTTTAACTATCAGAATAGTTGTTGTATTCAGATTTCAGAGCAATTGTCAGCTGTGATCCATTGTAATCGATTGAATCGAGCAAAGCAATAAAGAGAAACCCTTCAAAGTGGACGTAGGCACGAACGCCGAACCACTATAAATCCTGTGTTTGTGATTGTTGCTTGTGAATTACTGTGATTTGTTATCTAGAGCTGAATTCTATATTGATTGTTGCTGAGTTCTGTGTTGATTATTATCAAGTTGAGTACGTAAACGGGTGCCTTCGTGATATTGGGTGTTTGTGACCAATTTTGGCGCAAACATTGCACCTTGCACCGTAGATGTTGCTCCCTGTAGATATCGATTATTCGGACGGTCATAACTTCTGGCTCGTTTAGAGTTACGGGAGCCATAACCTATAAAAACGAAGGCCACGGTGAGTTCTACAGCTTTGACATCTTCCAACCGTCAACGGATAGATTTATGCCCAAAAAGGACAACCCAAATCTCAATAGGGGTTCGTAAGTTTTTTACCCTTCGTTTTTTCGGCACCGGATTTTTACGGTAAAACGGGATTACCGTGGCTCGTCTTCGATTTACCATCGCTGGAGAGTGGTGCACCATGGTACTGTTCCGTTTCAAATCCATGCACGCATTTCTAAAAGTCGTAAGGCACTGTTTCGCCATTTCGGACGGATGTTGCACCTTGCACCGCGGATGTTGCACCCTGTAGATATCGATTATTCGGACGGTCATAACTTCTGGCTTGTTTAGAGTTACGGGAGACATAACCTGTCAAAACGAAGGCCACGATGAGTTCTACGGCTTTGACATCTTTCAGCCGTCAACGGATAGATTAATGCCCAAAAAGGACAACCCGAATCTCAATCGGGTCTCGTAAGTTTTTTACCCTTCGCTTTTTCGACACCGAATTTTTACGGTAAAACGGAATTACCCTGCCTCGCCTTCGATTTACCATCGCTGGAGAGTGATGCACCACGGTACTGTTCCGTTTCAAATCCATGCATGCTTTTCTAAAAGTCGTACGGCACTGTTTCGCCATTTCAGACAGATGTTGCACCTTGCACCGCGGATGTTGCACCCTGTAGATATCGATTATTCGGACGGCCATAACTTCTGGCTCGTTTAGAGTTACGGGAGTCATAACCTGTTAAAACGAAGGCCACAATGAGTTCTACGAATTTGACTGTTTTCAGCCGTCGACGGAAAGATTAAATCCCAAAAAGGACAACCCGAATCTCAATCGGGTTTCGTAAGTTTTTTACCCTTCGTTTTTTCGACACCGGATTTTTACGGTAAAACCGGATTACCGTGCCTCGTCTTCGATTTACCATCGCTGGAGAGTGGTGCACCATGGTACTGTTCCGTTTCCAATCCATGCACGCTTTCTAAAAGTCGTACGACACTGTTTCGCCATTTCGGACGGATGTTGCACCTTGCACCGCGGATGTTGCACCCTATAGATATCGATTATTCGGACGGGCATAACTTCTGGCCACGGTGAGTTCTACAGCTTTGACAGCTTTCAGCCTTCAATGGATAGATTAATGCCCCAAAAGGACAACCCGAATCTCAATCGGGGTTCGTAAGTTTTTTATCCTTAATTTTTTTGACACCGGATTTTTACGGTAAAACGGGATTACCGTGGCTCGTCTTCGATTCACCATCGCTGGAGAGTGGTGCACCATGGGACTGTTCCGTTTCAAATCCATGCACGCATTTCTAAAAGTCGTACGGCACTGTTTCGCCATTTCGGACGGATGTTGCACCTTGCACCGCGGATGTTGCACCCTGTAAATATCGATTATTCGGACGGTCATAACTTCTGGCTTGTTTAGAGTTACGGGAGCCATAACCTGTCAAAACGAAGGCCACGATGAGTTCTACGGCATTGACATCTTTCAGCCGTCAACGGATAGATTAATGCCCAAAATGGACTACCCGAATCTCAATCGGGTCTCGTAAGTTTTTTACCCTTCGTTTTTTCGACACCGGATTTTTACGTAAAACGGGATTGCCGTGCCTCGCCTTTGATTTACCATCGCTGGAGAGTGATGCACCATGGTACTGTTCCGTTTCAAATCCATGCATGCTTTTCTAAAAGTCGTACGGCACTGTTTCGCCATTTCAGACGGATGTTGCACCTTGCACCGCGGATGTTGCACCTTGTAGATATCGATTATTCGGACGGCCATAACTTCTGGCTCGTTTAGAGTTACGGGAGTCATAGCCTGTCAAAACGAAGGCCACAATGAGTTCTACGACTTTGACAGCTTTCAGCCGTCGACGGATAGACTAAATCCCAAAAAGGACAACCCAAATCTCAATCGGGTCTCGTAAGTTTTTTACCCTTCATTTTATCGACACCGGATTTTTATGGTAAAACGGGATTACCGTGCCTCGTCTTCGATTTACCTTCGCTGGAGAGTGGTGCACCATGGTACTGTTCCGTTTCAAATCCATGCACGCATTTCTAAAAGTCGCACGACACTGTTTCGCCATTTCGGACGGATGTTGCACCTTGCACCGCGGATGTCGCACCCTGTAGATATCGATTATTCAGACGGGCATAACTTCTTGCTCGTTTAGAGTAACGGGATCCATAACCTGTCAAAACGAAGGCCACGATGAGTTCTACGGCGTTGAAAGCTTTCAGCCGTCAACGGATAGATTAATACCCAAAAAGGACAACCCGAATCTCAATCGAGTCTCGTAAGATTTTTACCCTTCGTTTTTTCGACACCGGATTTTTACGGTAAAACGGGATTACCGTGCCTCGCCTTCGATTTACCATCTCTGGAGAGTGGTACACCATGGTACTGTTCCGTTTCAAATCCATGCATGCATTCCTAAAAGTCGTACGGCCCTGTTTCGCCGTTTTGGATGGATGTTGCACCTAGCACCGCGGATGTTGCACCCTGTATATATCGATTATTCGGACAGCCATAACTTCTGGCTCGTTTAGATTTACGGGAGCCATAACCTGTCAAAACGAAGGCCACGGTGAGTTCTACAGCTCTGACAGCTTTCAGCCGTCAACGGATAGATTAATGCCAGAAAAGGACAACCCGAATCTCAATCTAGGTTCGTAAGTTTTTACCCTTAGTTTTTTCGACACCGGATTTTTACGGTAAAACGGGATCACCGTGGCTCGTCTTCGATTTACCATCGCTGGAGAGTGGTGCACCATGGTAATGTTCCGTTTCAAATCCATGCACGCATTTCTAAAAGTCGTATGGCACTATTTCGCTAATTCGGACGGATGTTGCACCTTGCACCGCGGATATTGCACCCTGTAGATATCGATTATTCGGACGGCCATAACTTCTGGCTAGTTTAGAGCTACGAGAGCCATATCCTGTCTAAACGAAGGCCACGGTGAGTTCTACGGCTTTGACCACTTTCAGCCATCAACGGATAGATTAATGCCCAAAAAGGACAACCCGAATCTCAATCGGGTCTCGTAAGTTTTTTACCCTTCGTTTTTTCGACACCGGATTTCTACGGTAAAACGGAATTACCGTGCCTCGTCTTCAATTTACCATCGCTGGAGAGTGGTGCACCATGGTACTGTTTCGTTTCAAATCCATGCACGCATTTCTAAAAGTCGTAAGGCACTGTTTCGCCATGTCGGGCGGATGTTGCACATTGCACCGCGGATGTTGCACCCTGTAGATATCGATTATTCGGACGGCTATAACTTCTGGCTCGTTTAGAGTTACAGGAGCCATAACCTGTCAAAACGAAGGAAACGATGAGGTCTACGGCTTTGACAGCTTTCAGCCGTCAACGGATAGATTAATGCCCGAAAAGGACAACCCGAATCTCAATCGAGTCTCGTAAGTTTTTTACCCTTCGTTTTTTCGACAACGGATTTTTACGGTAAAACGAGATTATCGTGCCTCGTCTTCGATTTACCATCGCTGGAGAGTGGTGCACCATGGTGCTATTCTGTTTCAAATCCATGCACGCATTTCTAAAAGTCGTACGACACTGTTTCGCCATTTCGGACGGATGTTGCACCTTGCACCGCGGATGTTGCACCCTGTAGATATCGATTATTCGGACGGTCATAACTTCTGGCTCGTTTAGAGTTACGGGAGCCATAACCTATCAAAACGAAGGCCACGGTGAGTTCTACAGCTTTGACAGCTTTCAGCCGTCAACGGGTAGATTAATGCCCGAAAAGGACAACCCGAATCTCAATCGGGGTTCGTAAGTTTTTTACCCTTCGTTTTTTCGACACCGGATTTTTACGGTAAAACGGTCTGACCGTGGCTCATCTTCGATTTACCATCGTTGGAGAGTGGTGCACCATGGTACTTTTCCGTTTCAAATCCATGCACGCATTTCTAAAAGTCGTACGGCACTGTTTCGCCATTTCAGACGGATGTTGCACCTTGCACCGCGGATGTCGTACCCTGTATATATCGATTATTCGGACAGGCATAACTTTTGGCTCGTTTAGATTTACGGGAGCCATAACCTGTCAAAACGAAGTCCACGGTGAGTTCTATAGCTTTGACAGCTTTCAGCCGTCAGTGGATAGATTAATGCCCGAAAAGGACAACCCGAATCTCAATCGGGGTTCGTAAGTTTTTTATCCTTAATTTTTTTGACACCGGATTATTACGGTAAAACGGGATTACCGTGGCTCGTCTTCGATTCACCATCGCTGGAGAGTGGTGCACCATGGGACTGTTCCGTTTCAAATCCATGCACGCATTTCTAAAAGTCGTACGGCACTGTTTCGCCATTTCGGACGGATGTTGCACCTTGCACCGCGGATGTTGCACCCTGTAAATATCGATTATTCGGACGGTCATAACTTCTGGCTTGTTTAGAGTTACGGGAGCCATAACCTGTCAAAACGAAGGCCACGATGAGTTCTACGGCTTTGACATCTTTCAGCCATCAACGGATAGATTAATGCCCAAAAAGGACTACCCGAATCTCAATCGGGTCTCGTAAGTTTTTTACCCTTCGTTTTTTCGACATCGGATTTTTACGTAAAACGGGATTGCCGTGCCTCACCTTCGATTTACCATCGCTGGAGAGTGATGCACCATGGTACTGTTCCGTTTCAAATCCATGCATGCTTTTCTAAAAGTCGTACGGCACTGTTTCGCCATTTCAGACGGATGTTGCACCTTGCACCGCGGATGTTGCACCCTGTATATATCGATTATTCGGACGGCCATAACTTCTGGCTCGTTTAGAGTTACGGGAGTCATAACCTGTAAAAACGAAGGCCACAATGAGTTCTACGACTTTGACAGCTTTCAGCCGTCGACGGATAGACTAAATCCCAAAAAGGACAACCCGAATCTCAATCGGGTCTCGAAAGTTTTTTACCCTTCGTTTTTTCGACACCGGATTTTTATGGTAAAACGGGATTACCATGCCTCGTCTTCGATTTACCATCGCTGGAGAGTGGTGCACCATGGTACTGTTCCGTTTCAAATCCATGCACGCATTTCTAAAAGTCGTACGACACTGTTTCGCCATTTCGGACGGATGTTGCACCTTGCACCGCGGATGTCGCACCCCGTAGATATCGATTATTCAGACGGGCATAACTTCTTGCTCGTTTAGAGTAACGGGAGCCATAACCTGTCAAAACAAAGGCCACGATGAGTTCTACGGCTTTGACAGCTTTCAGCCGTCAACGGATAGATTAATGCCCAAAAAGGACAACCCGAATCTCAACCGAGTCTCGTAAGATTTTTACCCTTCATTTTTTCGACACCGGATTTTTATGGTAAAACGGGATGACCATGCCTCGCCTTCGATTTACCATCTCTGGAGAGTGGTACACCATGGCACTGTTCTGTTTCAAATCCATGCACGCATTTCTAAAAGTCGTACGTCACTGTTTCGCCATTTCGGACGGATGTTGCACCTTGCACCGTAAATGTTGCACCCTGTAGATACCGATTATTCGGACGGTCATAACTTCTGGCTCGTTTAGAGTTACGGGAGCCATAACCTATCAAAACGAAGGCCACGATGAGTTCTACATCTTTGACAACTTCCAACCGTCAACGGATAGATTTATGCCCGAAAAGGACAACCCGAATCTCAATCGGGGTTCGTAAGTTTTTTACCCTTCGTTTTTTCGACACCGGATTTTTATGGTAAAACGGGATTACCGTGGCTCGCCTTCGATTTAACATCGCTGGAGAGTGGTGCACCATGGTACTGTTCCGTTTCAAATCCATGCACGCATTCCTAAAAGTCGTATGGCAATGTTTCGCCGTTTCGGATGGATGTTGCACCTAGCACCGCGGATGTTGCACCCTGTATATATCGATTATTCGGACAGCCGTAACTTCTGGCTCGTTTAGATTTACGGGAGCCATAACCTGTCAAAACGAAGGCCACGGTGAGTTCTACATCTTTGACAGCTTTCAGCCGTCAACGGATAGATTAATGCCAGAAAAGGACAACCCGAATCTCAATCTAGGTTCGTAAGTTTTTACCCTTAGTTTTTTCGACACCGGATTTTTACGGTAAAACGGGATCACCGTGGATCGTCTTCGATTTACCATCGCTGGAGAGTGGTGCACCATGGTATTGTTCCGTTTCAAATCCATGCACGCATTTCTAAAAGTCGTACGGCACTGTTTCGCCAATTCGGACGGATGTTGCACCTTGCACCGCGGATATTGCACCCTGTAGATATCGATTATTCGGACGGCCATAACTTCTGGCTCGTTTAGAGCTACGAGAGCCATATCCTGTCTAAACGAAGGCCACGGTGAGTTCTACGGCTTTGACCGCTTTCAGCCATCAACGGATAGATTAATGCCCAAAAAGGACAACCCGAATCTCAATCGGGTCTCGTAAGTTTTTTACCCTTCGTTTTTTCGACATCGGATTTCTACGGTAAAACGGAATTACCATGCCTCGTCTTCAATTTACCATCGCTGGAGAGTGATGCACCATGGTACTGTTCCGTTTCAAATCCATGCACGCATTTCTAAAAGTCGTAAGGCACAGTTTCGCCATGTCGGGCGGATGTTGCACCTTGCACCGCGGATGTTGCACCCTGTAGATATCGATTATTCGGACGGCTATAACTTCTGGCTCGTTTAGAGTTACAGGAGCCATAACCTGTCAAAACGAAGGAAACGATGAGTTCTTCGGCTTTGACAGCTTTCAGCCGTCAACTATAGATTAATACCCGAAAAGGACAACCCGAATCTCAATCGAGTCTCGTAAGTTTTTTACCCTTCGTTTTTTCGACAATGGATTTTTACGGTAAAACGAGATTACCGTGCCTCGTCTTCGATTTACCATCGCTGGAGAGTGGTGCACCATAGTACTGTTCTGTTTCGAATCCATGCGCGCATTTCTAAAAGTCATACGACACTGTTTCGCCATTTCGGACGGATGTTGCACCTTGCACCGCGGATGTTGCACCCTGTAGATATCGATTATTCGGACGGTCATAACTTCTGGCTCGTTTAGAGTTACGGGAGCCATAACCTATCAAAACGAAGGCCACGGTGAGTTCTACAGCTTTGACAGCTTTCAGCCGTCAACGGATAGATTAATGCCCGAAAAGGACAACCCGAATCTCAATCGGCGTTCGTAAGTTTTTAACCCTTCATTTTTTCGACACCGGATTTTTACGGTAAAACGGTCTGACCGTGGCTCGTCTTCGATTTACCATCGCTGGAGAGTGGTGCACCATGGTACTTTTCCGTTTCAAATCCATGCACGCATTTCTAAAAGTCGTACGGCACAGTTTCGCCATTTCAGACGGATGTTGCACCTTGCACCGCGGATGTTGTACCCTGTATATATCGATTATTCGGACAGGCATAACTTCTGGCTCGTTTAGATTTACGGGAGCCATAACCTGTCAAAACGAAATCCACGGTGAGTTCTATAGCTTTGACAGCTTTCAGCCGTCAGTGGATAGATTAATGCCCGAAAAGGACAACCCGAATCTCAATCCGGGTTCGTAAGTTTTTTACCCTTCGTTTTTTTGACACCGGATTTTTACGGTAAAACATGATTACCGTGGCTCGTCTTCGATTCACCATCGCTGGAGAGTGGTGCACCATGGGACTGTTCCGTTTCAAATCCATGCACGCTTTCTAAAAGTCGTACGGCACTGTTTTGCCATTTCGGACGGATGTTGCACCTTGCACCGCGGATGTTGCACCCTGTAGATATCGATTATTCGGACGGTCATAACTTCTGGCTTGTATAGAGTTACGCGAGCCATAACCTGTCAAAACGAAGGCCACGATGAGTTCTACGGCTTTGAAATCTTTCAGCCATCAACGGATAGATTAATGCCCAAAAAGGACAACCCGAATCTCAATCGGGTCTCGTAAGTTTTTTACCCTTCGTTTTTTCGACACCGGATTTTTACGGTAAAATGGGATTACCGTGCCTCGCCTTCGATTTACCATCGCTGGAGAGTGATGCACCATGGTACTGTTCCGTTTCAAATCCATGCATGCTTTTCCAAAAGTCGTACGGCACTGTTTCGCCATTTCAGACGGATGTTGCACCTTGCACCGCGGATGTTGCACCATGTAGATATCGATTATTCGGACGGCCATAACTTCTGGCTCGTTTAGAGTTACGGGAGTCATAACCTGACAAAACGAAGGCCACAATGAGTTCTACGACTTTGACAGCTTCCAGCCGTCGACGGATAGATTAAATCCCAAAAAGGACAACCCGAATCTCAATCGGGTCTCGTAAGTTTTTTACCCTTCGTTTTTTCGACACCGGATTTTTACGGTAAAACGCGATTACCGTGCCTCGTCTTCGATTTACCATCGCTGGAGAGTGGTGCACCATGGTACTGTTCCGTTTCAAATCCATGCACGCATTTCTAAAAGTCGTACGACACTGTTTCGCCATTTCGGACGGATGTTGCACCTTGCACCGCGGATGTCGCACCGTGTAGATATCGATTATTCGGACGGGCATAACTTCTGGCTCGTTTAGAGTAACGGGAGCCACAACCTGTCAAAACGAAGGCCACGATGAGTTCTACGGCTTTGACAGCTTTCAACCGTCAACGGATAGATTAATGCCCAAAAAGGACAACCTGAATCTCAATCGAGTGTTGTAAGTTTTTTACCCTTCGTTTTTTTGACACCGGATTTTTACGGTTAAACGGGATTACCGCGCCTCGTCTTCGATTTACCATCGATGGAGAGTGGTGCACCATGGTACTGTTCCGTTTCAAATCCATGCACGCATTTCTAAAAGTCGTACGACACTGTTTTGCCATTTCGGACGGATGTTGCACCTTGCAACGCGGATGTTGCACCCTGTAGATACCGGTTATTCGGACGGCCATAACTTCTGGCTCGTTTAGAGTTACGGGAGTCATAACCTGACAAAACGAAGGCCACAATGAGTTCTACGACTTTGACAGCTTCCAGCCGTCGACGGATAGATTAAATCCCAAAAAGGACAACCCGAATCTCAATCGGGTCTCGTAAGTTTTTTACCCTTCGTTTTTTCGACACCGGATTTTTACGGTAAAACGCGATTACCGTGCCTCGTCTTCGATTTACCATCGCTGGAGAGTGGTGCACCATGGTACTGTTCCGTTTCAAATCCATGCACGCATTTCTAAAAGTCGTACGACACTGTTTCGCCATTTCGGACGGATGTTGCACCTTGCACCGCGGATGTCGCACCGTGTAGATATCGATTATTCGGACGGGCATAACTTCTGGCTCGTTTAGAGTAACGGGAGCCACAACCTGTCAAAACGAAGGCCACGATGAGTTCTACGGCTTTGACAGCTTTCAACCGTCAACGGATAGATTAATGCCCAAAAAGGACAACCTGAATCTCAATCGAGTGTTGTAAGTTTTTTACCCTTCGTTTTTTTGACACCGGATTTTTACGGTTAAACGGGATTACCGCGCCTCGTCTTCGATTTACCATCGATGGAGAGTGGTGCACCATGGTACTGTTCCGTTTCAAATCCATGCACGCATTTCTAAAAGTCGTACGACACTGTTTTGCCATTTCGGACGGATGTTGCACCTTGCAACGCGGATGTTGCACCCTGTAGATACCGGTTATTTGGACGGCCATAACTTCTGGCTCGTTTAGAGTTACGGGAGCCATAACCTGTCAAAACGAAGGCCACAATGAGTTCTACGGCTTTGACAGCTTTCAACCGTCAACAGATAGATTAATTCCCAAAAAGGAAACCCGAATCTCGATCGGGTCTCATACGTTTTTTACCCTTCGTTTTTTAGACACAAGATTTTTACGGTAAAACGGGATTACCGTGCCTCGCCTTCAATTTACCATCGCTGGAGAGTGGTGCACCATGATACTATTCCGTTTCAAATCCATGCACGCATTTCTAAAAGTCGTACGACACTGTTTTGCCATTTCAGACGGATGTTGCACCTTGCACAGCGAATGTTGCACCCTGTATATATCAATTATTCGGACAGCAATAACTTCTGGCTCGTTTAGAGTTACCGGCGCGATAACCTGTCAAAACGAAGGCCACGATGAGTTCTACGGCTTTGACAGCTTTCAGCCGTCAATGGATAGATTAATGCCCAAAAAGGACAACCCGAATCTCAATTGGGTCTCGTAAGTTTTTTACCCTTCGTTTTTTCGACAACGGATTTTTACGGTAAAATGAGATTACCGTGCCTCGTCTTCGATTTACCATCGCTGGATAGTGGTGCACCGTGGTACTGTTCTGTTTCAAATCCATGCATGCATTTCTAAAAGTCGTATGACATTGTTTCGCCATTTCGGACGGATGTTGCACCTTGCACCGCGGATGTTGCACCGTGTAGATATCGATTATTCGGACGGGCATAACTTCTGGCTCGTTTAGAGTAACGGGAGCCATAACCTGTCAAAACGAAGGCCACGATGAGTTCTACGGCTTTGACAGCTTTCAGCCGTCAACGGATAGATTAATGCCCAAAAAGGACAACCCGAATCTCATTCGAGTCTCGTAAGTTTTTTACCCTTCGTTTTTTCGACACCGGATTTTTACGGTAAAACGGGATTACCGTGCCTCGCCTTCGATTTACCATCGCTGGAGAGTGGTGCACCATGGTAATGTTCCATTTCGAATCCATGCACGCATTTCGAAAAATTATACGGCACTGTTTCGCCATTTCGGACGGATGTTGCACCATGCACCGCGAATGTTGCACCCTGTAGATATCGATTATCCGGACGGCCATAACTTCTGCCTCGTTTAGAGTTACAGGAGCCATAACCTGTCAAAACGAAGGCCACGATGAGTTCTACGGATTTGACAGCTTTCAGCCGTCAACGGATAGATTAATGCCCAAAAGGACAACCCGAATCTCAATCGGGTCTCATAAGTTTTTTACCCTTCGTTTTTTTGACGCCGGATTTTTACGGTAAATCGGGATTATCGAGCCTCGCCTTCGATTTACCATCGCTGGAGAGTGGTGCACCATGGTACTGTTCCGTTTCAAATCCATGCATGCATTTCTAAATGTCGTACGACACTGTTTCGCCATTTCGGACGGATGTTGCACCTTGCACCGCGGATGTTGCACCCTGTAAATATCGATTATTCGGACGGCCATAACTTCTGGCTCGTTTAGAGTTACGGGAGCTATAAGTTGTCAAAACGAAGGCCACGTTGAGTTCTACGGCTTTGACAGCTTTCAGCCGTCAACGGATAGATTAATGCCCAAAAAGGACAACCCGAATCTCAATCGGGTCTCGTAAGTTTTTTACCCTTCGTTTTTTCGACACCGGATTTTTACGGTAAAACGGGATTACCGTGGCTCGTCTTCGATTTACCATCGCTGGAGAGTGGTGCACCATGGTACTGTTCCGTTTCAAATCCATGAATGCATTTATAAAAGTCGTACGGCACTGTTTCACCATTTCGGACGGATATTGCACCTTGCACCGCGGATGTTGCACCCTATAAATATCGATTATTCGGGCGGCCATAACTTTTGGCTCGTTTAGAGTTACGGCAGCCATAACCTGTCTAAACGAAGGCCACGGTGAGTTCTACGGCTTTGACCGCTTTCAGCCGTCAACGGATATATTAATGCCCAAAAAGGACAACCCGAATCTCAATCGGGTCTCGTAAGTTTTTTACCCTTCGTTTTTTCGACACCGGATTTTTACGGTAAAACGGGATTACCGTGCCTCGTCTTCGATTTACCTTCGCTGGAGAGTGGTGCACCAGGGAACTGTTCCGTTTCAAATCCATGCACGCATTTCTAAAAGTCTTACGACACTGTTTCGCCATTTCGGACGGATGTTGCACCTTGCACCGCGGATGTTGCACCTTGCACCACGGATGTTGCACCCTGTAGATATCGATTATTCGGATGGTCGTAACATCTGGCTCGTTTAGAGTTACGGGAGCCATAACCTGTCAAAACGAAGGCCACGGTGAGTTCTACCGCTTTGACAGCTTTCATCCGTCAATGGATAGATTAATGCCCGAAAAGGACAACCCAAATCTCAATCGGGGTTTGTAAGTTTTTTACCCTTCGTTTTTTCGACACCGGATTTTTACGGTAAAACGGTCTTACCGTGGCTCGTCTTCGATTTACCATCGCCTTCGATTCACTATCGCTGGAGAGTGGTGCACCAAGGGACTGTTCCATTTCAAATCCATGCACGCATTTCTAAAAGTCGTACGGCACTGTTTCGCCATTTCGGACGGATGTTGCACCTTGCACCGCGGATGTTGCACCCTGTAGATATCGATTATTCGGACGGTTATAACCTCTGGCTCGTTTAGAGTTACGAGAGCCATAACCTGTCAAAACGAAGGCCACGATGAGTTCTACGGCTTTGACATCTTTCAGTCATCAACGGGTAGATTAATGCCCAAAAAGGACAACCCGAATCTCAATCGGGTCTCGTAAGTTTTTTACCCTTTGTTTTTTCGACACCGGATTTTTACAGTAAAACGGGATTACCATGCCTCGCCTTCGATTTACCATCGCTGGAGAGTGAAGCACCAAGGTACTGTTCTGTTTCAAATCCATGCATGCTTTTCTAAAAGTCGTACGGCACTGTTTCGCCATTTCAGACGGATGTTGCTCCTTGCACCGCGGATGTTGCACCCTGTAGATATCGATTATTCGGACGGCCATAACTTCTGGCTCGTTTAGAGTTACGGGAGTCATAGCCTGTCAAAACGAAGGCCATAATGAGTTCTACGGGTTTGACAGCTTTCAGACGTCAACGGATAGATTAAATCCCAAAAAGGACAACCCGAATCTCAATCGGGTCTCGTAAGTTTTTTACCCTTCGTTTTTTCGACACCGGATTTTTACGGTAAAACGGCATTACCATGCCTCGTCTTCGATTTACCATCGCTGGAGAGTGGTGCACTATGGTACTGTTCCACTTCAAATCCATGCACGCATTTCTAAAAGTCGTATGACACTGTTTCGCCATTTCAGACGGATGTTGCACCTTGCACCGCGGATGTCGCACCCTGTAGATATCGATTATTCGGACGGGCATAACTTCTGGCTCGTTTAGAGTAACGGGAGCCATAACCTCTCAAAACGAAGCCACGATGAGTTCTACGGCTTTGACAGCTTTCAATCGTCAACGGATAGATTAATGCCCAAAAAGGACAATCCGAATCTCAATCGAGTCTCGTAAGTTTTTTACCCTTCGTTTTTTCGACACCGGATTTTTACGGTAAAACGGGATTACCGTGCCTCGCCTTCGATTTACATCGCTGGAGAGTGGTGCATCATGGCACTGTTTCGTTTCAAATCCACGCACGCCTTCCTAAAAGACGTACGACACTGTTTCGCCATTTCGGACGGATGTTGCACCTTGCACCGCAGATGTTGCACCCTGTAGATATCGATTATTCCGACGGTCATAACTTCTGGCTCGTTTAGAGTTACGGGAGCCATAACCTATCAAAACGAAGGCCACGGTGAGTTTTACAGCTTTGACATCTTCCAACCGTCAACGGATAGATTTGTTCCCGAAAAGAACAACCCGAATCACAATCGGGGCTCGTAAGTTTTTTACCCTTCATTTTTTCGACGCCGGATTTTTACGGTAAAACGGGATTACCGTGGCTCGTCTTCGATTTACCATCGCTGGAGAGTGGTGCACCAAGGTACTGTTACGTTTCAAATCCATGCACGCATTTCTAAAAGTCGTACGACACTGTTTTGCTATTTCGGACGGATGTTGCACCTTGCACCGCGGATGTTGCACCCTGTATATATCGATTATTCGGATAGCCAAACTTCTGGCTCGTTTAGATTTACGGGAGCCATAACCTGTCAA
Source organism: Allium cepa (assembly GCA_030765085.1). NCBI lineage: Eukaryota > Viridiplantae > Streptophyta > Magnoliopsida > Asparagales > Amaryllidaceae > Allium > Allium cepa. The sequence goes on from CM060938.1 coordinate 912,378,716, forward strand.
AACGAAGGCCACGGTGAGTTCTACAGCTTTGACAGCTTTCAACCGTCAATGGATAGATTAATGGTAGAAAAGGACAACCCGAATCTCAATCTGAGTTCGTAAGTTTTTACCTTTCGTTTTTTCGACACCGGATTTTTACGGTAAAACGGGATTACCGTGGCTCGTCTTCGATTTACCATCGCTGGAGAGTGGTGCACCATGGTAATGTTCCGTTTCAAATCCATGCACGCATTTGTAAAAGTCGTACGACACTGTTTCGCCAATTCGGACGGATGTTGCACCTTGCACCGCGGATATTGCACCCTGTAGATATCGATTATTCGGACGGCCATAACTTCTGGCTTGTTTAGAGTTACGGGAGCCATAACCTGTCTAAACGAAGGCCACGGTGAGTTCTACGGCTTTTACCGCTTTCAGCCGTCAACGGATAGATTAATGCCCAAAAAGGACAACCCGAATCTCAATCGGGTCTCGTAAGTTTTTTACCCTTCGTTTTTTGGACACCGGATTTTTACGGTAAAACGGGATTACCTTGCCTCGTCTTCGATTTACCATCGCTGAAGAGTGGTGCACCATGGTACTGTTCCGTTTCAAATCCATGCACGCATTTCTAAATGTTGTAAGGCACTGTTTCGCCATTTCGGACGGATGTTGCACCTTGCACCGCGGATGTTGCACCCTGTAGATATCGATTATTCGGACGGCCATAACTTCTGGCTCGTTTAGAGTTACGGGAGCCATAACCTGTCAAAACGAAGGAAACGATGAGTTCTACGGCTTTGACAGCTTTCAGCCGTCAACGGATAGATTAATGCCAGAAGAGGACAACCCGAATCTCAATCTGGGTTCGTAAGTTTTTACCCTTCGTTTTTTCGACGTCGGATTTTTACGGTAAAACGGGATTACCGTGGCTCATCTTCGATTTACCATCGCTGGAGAGTGGTGCACCATGGTAATGTTCCGTTTCAAATCCACGCACGCATTTCTAAAAGTCGTACGACACTGTTTCGCCACTTCGGACGGATGTTGCACCTTGCACCGTGGATGTTGCACCCTGTAGATATCGATTATTCGGAAGGCCATAACTTCTGGCTCGTTTAGACTTACGGGAGCCATAACCTGTCTAAACGAAGGCCACGGTGAGTTCTACGGCTTTGACCGCTTTCAACCGTCAACGGATAGATTAATGCCCAAAAAGGACAACCCGAATCTCAATCGGGTCTCGTAAGTTTTTTACCCTTCGTTTTTTCGACACCGGATTTTTACGATAAAACGGGATTACCGTGCCTCGTCTTCGATTTACCATCGATGGAGATCCACGCACGCATTTCTAAAAGTCGTAAGGCACTGTTTCTCCATTTCGGAGGGATGTTGCACTTTGCACCGCGGATGTTGCACCCTGTAGATATCGATTATTCGGATGGTCATAACTTCTGGCTCGTTTAGAGTTACGGGAGCCATAACCTGTCAAAACAAAGGCCACGGTGAGTTCTATCGCTTTGACAGCTTTCAGCCGTCAACGGATAGATTAATGCCCGAAAAGGACAGCCCGAATCTCAATCGAGTCTCGTAAGTTTTTTACCCTTCGTTTTTCGACACCGGATTTTTACGGTAAAACGGGATTACCATGCCTCGTCTTCGATTTACCATCGCTGGAGAGTGGTGCACCATGGCACTGTTCCGTTTCAAATCCATGCACGCATTTCTAAAAGTCGTATGATACTGTTTCGCCATTTCGGACGGATGTTGCACCTTGCACCGCGGATGTTGCTCCCTGTAGATATCGATTATTCGGACGGCCATAACTTCTGGCTCGTTTAGAGTTACGGGAACCATAACCTGTCCAAACGAAGGCCACGATGAGTTCTACGGCTTTGACAGCTTTCAGCCATCAACAGATAGATTAATGCCCAAAAAGGACAATCCGAATCTCAATCGGGTCTCGTAAGTTTTTTACCCTTCGTTTTTTCGATGCCGAATTTTTACGGTAAAACGGGATTACCGTGCCTCGTCTTCGATTTACCATCGATGGAGAGTGGTGCACCATGGTACTGTTCCGTTTCAAATCCATGCACGCATTTCTAAAAGTCGTACGTGTTATCCCGCCTTTTGGGAAAGCCGTGATACCAAAAGATTGTTCGAAAACAAGAAACAGTTCATCTCAGTGATTGGTTGTATTTCGCTTCACTATGGATATCGACGAATTTTGTTCGAGCTCGGATCAAGCCACAATTGATAAGACATGACAAGCAAAGCTATAGAAGCCAGCGTTTCAAGTTTCAAGTCAATCCGAGTTCATATGCTCAAGATATGATGGTTTAAATTTGAGAACGATAGCCCCTTGTTCGGTTCGAACCCATAGGGTACCCATGGTTCGAATCGATGGCCAGAGATTATGTTCAAACCCATCATCTTCGAAACCATCTACTCCGAACCCATCCGGTATCCTACCTTCGAAGCCATCTAGTTCGAATCCATCAACCAGTGTCTGCCTCACAACCATGAACTTCGACTCCATTACCTTCGAAACCATCATCTTCGAATCCATTCAAGCCCACCAGCTTCGAATCCAAGTCGCTTCGAATCGATCTTGTTCGAATCGATCGAGTTCAAACCCACGAGTATACCTTAGTTCGAAACGGTCGCGTTCGAACCCAGGAACATTCACTTGTTCGTATCCACCAAGTCAACTAACTTGGATGACGTGTAGCCCCACGATACGGACGAGGCGAAATCCATGGGTGCAAAGCGGTCAACTCGGAGATAAAATAGGATCGATGCGAGGAGTGCGCGCCACGTCACCGGAGATCCACGTGACCGATCGAGTCGAAGGGGTTGGATTCGAAATGATGGGTTCGAATGCAACAGCCCTCACGAAAAACCACAACTTGAATCGATCACATCTCCTAAACCACTGATCCAAATGCAACGAAATTTTCACAGTAGCTTCCATACATGATAAAGATTGTTCCTGCCAAGTTTCAGCTCGATTGGACCATTTCTTGATGGGTTCGAAATCACTTCGAATCGATGTCAGATCGAGTCGAAACTTGGTGGGGTCGGTCGCGTAGGCCCACTCACGTGCCAGAAGAAGTCTTTCGAAGTTTGAGCGACATCTGGGCCTCCAACGCCTATAAATAGCACCCTGAAGCCTTCAGAAAGGGGGGATCTTTTGGAGCTTCCACCATTGAACGTCCAGACTCTGCAGGATCGAATTCCATACTTCATTATCGCTGTTGTATCCAGATTTAAAAGCTATCATGAACTGTAATCCATTGTAATCAATCATTATCATCAAGTGAATCAATAAAGAGAGAACCTTCAAAGTGGACGTAGGCAAGATTGCCGAACCACTATAAATCCTGTGTTTGTGATCGTTATCTGTGAACTATTGTGATTGTTGTTGCTTAGATCTGAATTCTATATTGATTGTTGCTGATCTGTGTTGACAAACGGGTGCTTTCACGGTATTGGGTGTTTGTGACCAATTTTGGCGCAAACATTTTGGTGCTTTCACCGAGAATAGCTGATTCAGGATAATTTGAATTTGAAAGCTTAAAGATTTAGATCTAAGAACCATGACGAGACAAACAAGTAAGAAACAAAGGCCAGAGAGGAGCAAACACCAAGGAAGTCAAGAGGCTTCTTCAGGAGCAAACCAAGCTTCAATCTTCATCACAAGGGACGAGATGGAAACAATGATGAAAAAACAAGAGGAGTTGATCCAGAGTTTGTTTCAGCAAATAGCACAGCTTGGAGCACAGAATCAAGGAGTAACCGGAGTCCAGAACGGAGCAGGACCATCCGGCGTAGCATATGAACTAGGGGGCACGCCCATAGAGAATGTTGACCCAATTTCAGAGAGAGAGAGAGGAACATCTGCACAACCCGGGAGTAGTAGAGGGGTGAACTCTCGATCAAGGGAGCAGATCCCAGATTTCCCTCGTGGACTCGGGGCGCAGGTCGAAAGTGATGAGCGATGGTTACATCTTGGGGACAATGACAGATTGGCAGAGATAGTCAGGCGAGCCATGAGAGGCGGATTAGTGAACAAGGATTTGGAAGATGTTAATAGGAGTCCTTTTACTCCAGCAACCAGACGAGCTAGGAACCCACCGGATTTCAAATTACCATCGTTGGACATGTACGATGGGAGAACGGATCCCACAGTTCATCTAACAAAGTATATGAGAAATATGGAAGTGCTGGGGGCATCAAAGGAGGTTATGGCCTGGTGCTTTCCATTGTACTTGGCGGATATCGCAGCATTGTGGTTTAGACAATTGGAGAATGGATCCATCGGAACGTGGAATGGTTTAGTTGAGAGATTTATGAGGCAATTCAGGGTTCACATTACAAGACCCAAGAATGTGATGACTTTGGCAACCCTAAAGCAGAAAGCCGGAGAGACCTTGAGGAGTTATCTATCACGATTCAATGCAGCAGCAGCTTCGGTGGATCGAGCAGATCCATCTATGGTGGTGATGGCAGCTGTGTCCGGAGTAGCTGACAGCACAGAGTTCAAAAATTCATTGACTAATGATCCACCCGTGGATCTAGAGGAATTTTACAACGAGCCAGAAAAGTTTCTACGATTAGAGGATGCGAATGCAAAGAGAGAAGAAACAGAGGGAATAGAAGTTTACGTGCTTAAAGACAAAAAGCCTCTCGAAATGGACTCAGACAAGGATAAAGGAAATCGAAGGGCTGAGGATTATAATGAAAGGTCAAAACGGCAACGGAGGGAGCCGCGATTCACTACTTACACCGAGCTGACTGAGAGTTTGGAGAGGATTTATCAGGATACAAAAGAGCAGATTCCCTATCGTTGACCGATGCGAAGGGATCCAACTTCTGATGAAAAGAGATCAGATAAGTTTTGTGTATTTCATGAATTAAATGGTCATAACACTAATGATTGTAGGCATCTGAAGGACGAGGTGGAAGGGCATATCAGGAACGGTATGCTCCTTCAATATGTGAGGAGGCGAGCTTCAACGGTGGAGCCAGAGCGCCAACCATCTACATCAGCCAGGGGCAACCCTAAACCAGGACATCGTTTGGTTATCAATTAATTAAAATAACGATGAACAAGTCGCAAGCTTCCACTAACACAATTAAATCATTTACACATGTACGAGATAGCGAACGTTCTCCAGGCATGCTCTGAATGATCATTGATTGCTTCGTAGTGGGAACTTACACTTTGACATCTTTGCTTTGCTGTTGTTTCGTTTCGATTTGAACATTTAAACTTGGTTTGTTTGGACATTTATGTTTTTTAAATTCACCCGTTGAATAGATATTTGATTCTGATAACTCTGAAATGACTAAGCTGCTTGCACATGTACGGGGTCGCGGACGGTCCTTAGGCATGCTCTGAGATAGTGATATACCCTAACAAATGATCCTGGGACCCACTCGAACGTGAACCTGATATCAACGGTACCAAGCCCCCCCGGGCACACTTATTCGCCTCCAACAGGCACACAAACAATCCAGGAACTCACCCGAACGTGACCCTGGTATCCATAACATCAAGCCCTCCCAAGCACGCAAACTCGCCTCGAACGGCACACGATCACGAACGATCACAACTCGCCACCAACGGCACTCGACTTCGAACAGTCACAACTCGCCATGAACGGCGCCCGACTTCGAACAGTCACCACTCGCCACGAACAACACCCGACCTCGAACAGTCACAACTCGCCTCGAACAGGCACGATTCACCCCGAACGGCACAACTCATCTCACTTCAAATGGCTCGATCGCGAACGGTCGTCATTTGAGGTCCACCAATTGACCGCGCACTGTCGCACTTTACCTCGAATGGCTCGATCACGAACGATCGTCATTTGAGGTTAAGCGCTTGACCTTGAACGGTCACATTTCGCCGCAGATAACTCGATCCCGAACGATCGACGCATGGATTTATGCGCTTGACCGTGCACGGTCGCACTTCACCTCAAGTGACTCGATCACGAACGATCGTCATTTGAAGTTAGGCGCTTGACCATGAACGACCGCGCTTCATCCCAAATAGCTCGATCCTGAACGATCGTCATTGGAGGACATATGAAACTATCAAATCCTTTACAGGTTGGTGATAGGATATGAACATCCAACTCAAGGCATTGCAAAACACACCTTCCTACCGCAAGGCATGTTTTGGGGGGCAAATGTTATCCCGCCTTTTGGCAAAGCCGTGATACCAAAAGATTGTTCGAAAACAAGAAACAGTTCATCTCAGAGATTGGTTGTACTTCGCTTCGCTATGGATATCGACGAATTTTGTCCGAGCTCGGATCAGGCCACAATTGAAAAGACATGACAAGCAAAGCTGTAGAAGCCAGCGTTTCAAGTTTCAAGTCAATCCGACTTCGTATGCTCAAGATATGATGGTTCAAATTTGAGAAAGATAGCCCCTTGTTCGGTTCGAACCCATAGGGTACCCATGGTTCGAATCGATGGCCAGAGATTATGTTCGAACCCATCATCTTCGAAACCATCTACTCCGAACCCATCCGGTATCCTACCTTCGAACCCATCTAGTTCGAATCCATCAACCAGTGCCTGCCTCACAACCATGAACGTCGACTCCATTACCTTCGAAACCATCATCTTCGAATCCATTCAAGCCCACCAGCTTCGAATCCAAGTCGCTTCGAATCGATCTTGTTCGAATCGATCGAGTTCGAACCCACGAGTATACCTTAGTTCGAAACGGTCGCGTTCGAACCCAGGAACATTCACTTATTCGTTCCACCAAGTCAACTAACTTGGATGACGTGTCGCCCCATGATACGAAGGAGGCGAAATCCATGGGTGTGAAGCGGTCAACTCGGAGATAAAACAGGATCGATGCGAGGAGTGCGCGCCACGTCACCAGAGATCCATGTGACCGATCGAGTCGAAGGGGATGGATTCGAAATGATGGGTTCAAATGCAACAGCCCTCATGAAAAACCACAACTTGAATCGATCACATCTCCTAAACCACTGATCCAAATGCAACAAAATTTTCATAGTAGCTTCCATACATGATAAAGATTGTTCCTGCCAAGTTTCAGCTCGATCGGACCATTTCTTGATGGGTTCGAAATCACTTCGAATCTTTGTCAGATCGAGTCGAAACTTGGTGGGGTCGGTCGCGTGGACCCACTCACGTGCCAGAAGAAGTCTTCCGAAGTTTGAGCGAGATCTGGGCCTCCTACGCCTATAAATAGCACCCTGAAGCCTTCAGAAAGTGGGAATCTTTTAGAGCTTCCACCATTGAACGTCCAGACTCTGCCAGATCGAATTCCATACTTCATTATCGCTGTTGTATCTAGATTTAAAAGCTATCATGAACTGTAATCAATTGTAATCAATCATTATCATCAAGTGAATCAACAAAGAGAGAACCTTCAAAGTGGACGTAGGCAAGATCGCCGAACCACTATAAATCCTGTGTTTGTGATCGTTATCTGTGAACTATTGTGATAGTTGTTGCTTAGATCTGAATTCTATATTGATTGTTGCTGATCTGTGTTGACAAACGGGTGCTTTCACGGTATTGGGTGTTTGTGACCAATTTTGGCGCAAACAGTACGGCACTGTTTCGCCATTTCGGACAGATGTTGCACCTTGCACCGCGGATGTTGCACCCTGTAGATATCGATTATTCGGACGGTCATAACTTCTGGCTCGTTTAGAGTTACGGGAGCCATAACCTGTCAAAACGAAGGCCACGGTGAGTTCTATAGCTTTGACAGCTTTCAGCCGTCAACGGATAGATTAATGCCCGAAAAGGACAACCCGAATCTCAATCGGGTCTCGTAAGTTTTTTACCCTTCGTTTTTTCGACACCGGATTTGTACGGTAAAATGGGATTACCGTGGCTCGTCTTCGATTTACCATCGCTGGAGAGTGGTGCACCATGGTACTGTTCCGTTTCAAATCCACGCACGCATTTCTAAAAGTCGTACGACACTGTTTCGCCATTTCGGACAGATGTTGCACCTTGGACCGCGGATGTCGCACCCTGTATAGATCGATTATTCAGACGGTCATAACTTCTGGCTAGTTTAGAGTTACGGGAGCCATAACCAGTGAAAATGAAGGCCACGATGAGTTCTACGGCTATGACAGCTTCCAGCCGTCAACGAATAGATTAATGCCCGAAAAGGACAACCCGAATCTCAATCGGGTCTCGTAAGTTTTTTACCCTTCGTTTTTTCGACACCGGATTTTTACGGTAAAACGGGATTACTGTGCCTCGCCTTCGATTTACCATCGCTGGAGAGTGGTGCACCATGGTACTGTTCCGTTGCAAATCCATGCACGCTTTCCTAAAAGTCGTACGGCACAGTTTCGCCATTTCGGACGGATGTTGCACCTTGCACCACGGATGTTGCACCCTGCAGATATCGATTATTCGGACGGCCATAACTTCTGGCTCGTTTAGAGTTACGGAAGCCATAACCTATCAAAATGAAGGCCACGATGAGTTCTACGGCTATGATAGCTTTCAGCTGTCAAAGAATAGATTAATGATCAAAAAGGACAACCCGAATCTCAATCGGGTCTCGTAAATTTTTTACCCTTCGTTTTTTCGACAGCGGATTTTTACGGTAAAACGGGATTACCGTGCCTCCCCTTCGAATTACCATCGCTGGAGAGTGGTCCACCATGGTACTGTTCCGTTTCAATTCCATGCACGCTTTTCTAAAAGTCGTAGGGCACAGTTTCGCCATTTCGGGCGGATGTTGCACCTTGTACCGCGGATGTTGCACCCTCTAGATATCGATTATTCGGACGACCATAACTTCTGGCTCATTTAGAGTTACGGGAGCCATAACCTGTCAAAACGAAGGCAACGATGAGTTCTACGGCTTTGACGGCTTTCAGCCGTCAACGGATAGATTAATGCCCAAAAAGGACAACCCGAATCTCAATCGGGTCTCGTAAGTTTTTTACCCTTCGTTTTTTCGACACCGGATTTTTACGGTAAAACGGGATTACCTTGGCTCGCCGTCGATTTACCATCGCTGGAGAGTGGTGCACCATGGTACTGTTCCGTTTCAAATCCATGCACGCATTTGTAAAAGTCGTACGACACTGTTTCTCCATTTCAGACGGATGTTGCACCTTGCACCACAGATGTTGCACCCTTTAGATATCGATTATTCGGACGACCATAACTTCTGGCTCGTTTAGAGTTACGGGAGCCATAACCTGTCCAAACGAAGGGCACGATGAGTTCTACGAGTTTGATAGCTTCCAGCCTCCAACGAATAGATTAATGCCCAAAAAGGGCAAACCGAATCTCAATCGGTTGTCGTAAGTTTTTTACCCTTCATTTTTTCGACACCGTATTTTTACGGTAAAACTTGATTACCGTGGCTCGTCTTCGATTTACCATCGCTGGAAAGTGGTGCACCAAGGTACTGTTTCGTTTCAAATCCATGCATGCATTTCTAAAAGTCGTACGGCACTGTTTCGCCATTTCGGACGGATGTTGCACCTTGCACCGCAGATGTTGCAACCTATACATATCGATTATTCGGACGGCCATAACTTCTGGCTCGTTTAGAGTTACGGGAGCCATAACCTGTCAAAACGAAGGCCACGGTGAGTTCTACGGCATTGACTGCTTTCAGCCGTCAACGGGAAGATTAATGCCCAAAGAGGACAACCCGAATCTCAATCGGGTCTCGTAAGTTTTTTACCCTTCGTTTTTTCGACACCGGATTTTTACGGTAAAGCGGGATTACCGTGCCTCGTCTTCGATTTACCATCGCTGGAGAGTGGTGCACCATGGCACTGTTCCGTTTCAAATCCATGCACGCATTTCTAAAAGTCGTACGGCACTGTTTCGCCATTTCGGATGGATGTTGCACCATGCAACGCGGATGTTGCACCCTATAGATATCGATTATTCGGACGGTCATAACTTCTTGCTCGTTTAGAGTTACGAGAGCCATAACCTGTCAAAACGAAGGCCACAGTGAGTTCTACAGATTTGACAGCTTTCAACCGTCAACGGATAGATTAATGCCCGAAAAGAACAACCCGAATCTCAATCGGGGTTCGTAAGTTTTTTACCCTTCGTTTTTTCGACACCGGATTTGTACAGTAAAACGGGATTACCGTGGCTCGTCTTCGATGTACCATCGCTAGAGACTGGTGCACCATGGTACTGTTCCGTTTCAGATCCATGCACGCATATCTAAAAGTCGTACGACACTGTTTCGCCATTTCGGACAGATGTTGCACCTTGCACCGCGGATGTTGCACCCTGTATATATCGATTATTCGGACAGCCATAACTTCTGGGTCGTTTAGAGTTACGGGAGCCATAACCTATCAAAATGAAGGCCACGGTGAGTTCTACAGCTTTGACAGCTTTCAGCTGTCAACGGATAGATTAATGCCCGAAAAGGACAACCCGAATCTCAATCGGGGTTCGTAAGTTTTTTACCCTTCGTTTTTTGACACCGGATTTTTACGGTAAAACGGGACTAACGTGGCTCGTCTTCGATTTACCATCGCTGGAGAGTGGTGCACCACGGTACTGTTCCGTTTCAAATCCATGCACGTATTTCTAAAAGTCGTACGGCACTGTTTCGCCATTTCGGACGAATGTTGCACCTTGCACCGCGGATGTTGCACCCTGTAGATATCGATTATTCGAACGGCCATAAATTCTGGCTCGTTTAGAGTTACGGGATCCATAACCTGTGAAAACAAAGGCCACGATGAGTTCTACGGCTTTGATATCTTTCAGCCGTCAACGGATAGATTAATGCCCAAAAAGGACAACCCGAATCTCAATCGGGTCTCGTAAGTTTTTTACCCTTTGTTTTTTCGACACCGGATTTTTACGGTAAAACGGGATTACCGTGCCTCGCCTTCGATTTACCATCGCTGGAGAGTGGTGCACCATGGTACTGTTCCATTTCAAATCCATGCATGCTTTTCTAAAAGTCGTACGGCACAGTTTCGCCATTTCGGACGGATGTTGTACCTTGCACCGTGGATGTTGTACCCTGTAGATATCGATTATTCGGACGGCCATAACTTCTGGCTCGTTTAGAGTTACGGGAGCCATAACCTATCAAAATAAAGGCCACGATGAGTTCTACGGCTTTGATAGCTTTCAGCCGTCGACGGATAGATTAATGCACAAAAAGGACAACCCGAATCTCAATCGGGTCTCGTAAGTTTTTTACGCTTCGTTTTTTCGACCCCGGATTTTTACGGTAAAACGGGATTACCTTCCCTCGCCTTCGATTTACCATCACTGGAGAGTGGTGCACCACGGTACTGTTCCGTTTCAAATCCATGCACGCTTTTCTAAAAGTCATAAGGCACAGTTTCGCCATTTCGGACGGATGTTGCACCTTGCACCGCGGATGTTGCACCCTGTAGATATCGATTATTCGGACGACCATAACTTCTGGCTCGTTTAGATTTACGGGAGCCATAACCTGTCAAAACGAAGGCCACGATGAGTTCTACGGATTTGACAGCTTTCAGTCGTCAACGAATAGATTAATGCCCAAAAAGGACAACCCGAATCTCAATCGGGTCTCATAAGTTTTTTACCCTTCGTTTTTTCGACACCGGATTTTTACGGTAAAACGTGATTACCGTGCCTCGTCTTCGATTTACCATCGCTGGAGAGTGGTGCAACATGGTACTGTTCCGTTTCAAATCCATGCACGCATTTCTAAAAGTCGTACGTCACTGTTTCGCCATTTCGGACGGATGTTGCACCTTCAACCGCGGATGTTGCACCCTGTAGATATCGGTTATTCGGACGGCCATATCTTCTGGCTCGTTTAGAGTTACGAGAGCCATAACCTATCAAAACGAAGGCCACGGTGAGTTCTACGGCTTTGACCGCTTTCAGCCATCAACGGATAGATTAATGCCCAAAGAGGACAACCCGAATCTCAATCGGGTCTCGTTAGATCTTTACCCTTTGTTTTTTCGACACCGGATTTTTACGCTAAAGCGGGATTACCGTGCCTCATCTTCGATTTACCATCGCCGGAGAGTGGTGCACTATGGTACTGTTCCTTTTCAAATCCATGCACGCATTCCTAAAAGTCGTGCGGCAATGTTTCTCCATTTCGGACGGATGTTGCACCTTGCACCGCGGATGTTGCACCCTGTGGATGTCGATTATTCGGACGGCCATAACTTCTGGCTCGTTTGGAGTTGCGGGAGCCATAACCTGTCAAAACGAAGGCCACGGTGAGTTCTACAGCTTCGACAGCTTTCAGCCATCAACGGATAGATTAATTCTCGAAAAGGACAACCCGAATCTCAATCGGGGTTCATAAAATTTTTGCCGTTCGTTTTTTCGACACCGGATTTGTACATTAAAACGGGATTACCGTGGCTCGTCTTCGATTTACCATCGCTGGAGAGTGGTGCACCATGGTACAGTTCCGTTTCAAATCCATGCACGCATTCCTAAAAGTCGATTATTCGGACGGCCATAACTTCTGGCTCGTTTGGAGTTACGGGAGCCATAACCTGTCAAAACGAAGGCCACGGTGAGTTCTACAGCTTCGACGGCTTTCAGCCATCAACGGATAGATTAATTCTCGAAAAGGACAACCCGAATCTCAATCGGGGTTCGTAAGTTTTTTACCCTTCGTTTTTTTGACACCGGATTTTTACGGTAAAACGGGATTACCGTGGCTCGTTTTCGATTTACCATCGCTGGAGAGTGCTGCACCATGGTACTGTTCCGTTTCGAATCCATGCACTCATTTCTAAAAGTCGTACGGCACCCTGTAGATATCGACTATTCGGACGGCCATAACTTCTGCCTCGTTTAGAGTTACGGGAGCCATAACCTGTGAAAACGAAGGCCACGATGAGTTCTATGGCTTTGACAGCTTTCAGCCGTCAACAGATAGATTAATGCCCAAAAAGGACAACCCGAATCTCAATCGGGTCTCGTAACTTCGTTTTTTCGACACCGGATTTTTACTGTAAAACAGGATTACCGTGCCTCGCCTTCGATTTACCATCGCTGGAAAGTGGTGCACCATGGTACTGTTCCGTTTCAAATCCATGCACGCTTTACTAAAAGTCGTATGGCATAGTTTATCCATTTCGGACGGATGTTGCACCTTGCACCGCGAATGTTTCACCCTGTAGATATCGATTATTCGGACGACCATAACTTCTGGCTCATTTAGAGTTACGGGAGCCTTAACCTGTCCAAACGAAGGCCACGATGAGTTCTACGGCTTTGACAGCTTTCAGCCGTCAATGGATAGATTAATGCCCAAAAAGAACAACCCGAATCTCAATCGGGTCTCGTAATTCTTTTACCCTTCGTTTTTTCGACACCGGATTTTCACGGTAAAACGGGATTACCGTGCCTCGTCTTCGATTTACCATTGCTGGAGAGTGGTGCACCATGGTACTGTTCTGTTTCAAATCCATGCACGCATTTCTAAAAGTCGTACGACACTGTTTCGCCATTTCGGACGGAAGTTGCACCTTGCACCGCGGATGTTGCACCCTTTAGATATCGATTATTCGGACGGCCATAACTTCTGACTCGTTTAGAGTTACAGGAGATATAACCTATCAAAACGAAGGATACGATGAGTTCTACGGCTTTGACCGCTTTCAGCCGTCAACGGATAGATTAATGCCCAAAAAGGACAACCCGAATCTCAATCGGGTCTCCTAAGTTTTTTACCCTTCGTTTTTTCGACACCGGATTTTTACGGCAAAACGGGATTACCGTGCCTCGTCTTCGATTTACCATCGCTGGAGAGTGGTGCACCATGGTACTGTTTCATTTCAAATCCATGCACGCATTTCTAAATGTCGTATGACACTGTTTCGCCACGGACGGATGTTGCACCTTGCACCGCGGATGTTGCACCCTGTAGATATCGAGTATTCGGACGGCCATAACTTCTGGCTCGTTTAAGGTTACGGGAGCCATAACCTGTCAAAACGATGGCCACGATGAGTTCTACGGCTTTGACAGCTTTCAGCCATCAACGGATAGATTAATGCCCAAAAAGGACAACCCGAATCGCAATCGAGTCTCGTAAGTTTTTTACCCTTCGTTTTTTCGACACCGGATTTTTACGGTAAAACGGGATTACCGTGCCTCGTCTTTGATTTACTATCGCTGGAGAGTGGTGCACCATGGTACTGTTCCGTTTCAAATCCATGCATGCATTTCTAAAAGTCGTACGACACTGTTTCGCCATTTCGGACGGATGTTGCACCTTGCACCGCGGATGTTGCACCCTGTAGATATCGATTATTCGGGCGGCCATAACTTCTGGCTCTTTTAGAGTTACGGGAGCCATATCCTGTCTAAACGAAGGCCACGGTGAGTTCTACGGCTTTGACCGCTTTCATCCGTCAACGGATAGATTAATTCCCAAAAAGGACAACCCGAATCTCAATCGGGTCTCGTAAGTTTTTTGCCCTTCGTTTTTTCGACACCGGATTTTTACGGTAAAACGGGATTACCGTGCCTCGTCTTCGATTTACCATGGCTGGAGAGTGGTGCACCATGGTACTATTCCATTTGAAATCCATGCATGCATTTCTAAAAGTCGTACGTCACTGTTTCACCATTTCGGACGGATGTTGCACCTTGCGCTTTGGATGTTGCACCCTGTAGATATCGATTATTCGGACGGTCATAACTTCTGGCTCGTTTAGAGTTACGGGAGCCGTAACCTGTCAAAACAAAGGCTATGGTGAGTTCTACAGCTTTGACAGCTTTCAGCCGTCAACGGATAGATTAATGCCCGAAAAGGACAACCCGAAGCTCAATCGGGGTTCGTAAGTTTTTTACCCTTCGTTTTTTCGACACCGGATTTTTACGGTAAAACGGGATTACCGTGGCTCATCTTTGATTTACCATCGCTGGATAGTGGTGCACCATGGTACTGTTCCGTTTCAAATCCATGCACGCATTTCTAAAAGTCGCACGTCACTGTTTTGCCATTTCGGACAGATGTTGCACCTTGCACCGCGGATGTTGCACCCTGTATATATCGATTATTCGGACAACCATAACATCTGGCTCGTTTAGATTTATGGGAGCCATTACCTGTCAAAATGAAGGCCATAGTGAGTTCTACAGCTTTGACAGTTTTCAGCCGTCAACGGATAGATTAATGCCCAAAAGGACAACTCGAATCTCTATCGGGGTTCGTAAGTTTTTTACCCTTCGTTTTTTCGACACCGAATTTTTACGGTAAAACGGGATTATCGTGCCTCGCCTTCGATTTACCATCGCTGGAGAGTGGTGCACCATGGTACTGTTCCGTTTCAAATCCATGCACGCTTTTCTAAAAGTCGTACGGCACAGTTTTGCCATTTCGGACGGATGTTGCACCTTGCACCGCGGATGTTGCACCCTGTAGATATCGATTATTCGGACGGCCATAACTTCTGGCTCGTTTAGAGTTACGGGAGCCATAACCTGTCAAAATGAAGGCCACAATGAGTTCTACGGCTTTGATAGCTTTCAGCCGTCAACGGATAGATTAATGCCCGAAAAGGACAACCCGAATCTCAATCGGGGTTCGTAAGTTTTTTACCCTTCGTTTTTTCGACACCAGATTTTTACGGTAAAACGGTATTACCGTGGCTCATCTTCGATTTACCATCGCTGTAGAGTGGTGCACCATTGTACTGTTCCGTTTCAAATCCATGCACGCATTTCTAAAAGTCGTACGGCACTGTTTCGCCATAGCGGACAGATGTTGCACCTTGCACCGCGGATGTTGCACCCTGTATATATCGATTATTCGGACAGCCATAACCTCTGGCTCGTTTAGATTTACGGGAGCCATAACCTGTCAAAACGAAGGCCACAGTGAGTTCTACAGCTTCGACAGTTTTCAGCCGTCAACAGATAGATTAATGCCCGAAAAGGACAACTCGAATCTCAATCGAGGTTCGTAATTTTTTTACCCTTCGTTTTTTCGACACCGGATTGTTACGGTAAAACGGGATTACCGTGCCTCGCCTTCGATTTACCATCGCTGGAGAGTGGTGCACCATTGTACTGTTCCGTTTCAAATCCATGCACGCTTTTCTAAAAGTCGTACGACACAATTTCGCCATTTCGGACGGATGTTGCACCTTGCACCGCTGATGTTGCACCATGTAGATATCGATTATTCGGACGGCCATAACTTCTGGCTCGTTTTAGAGTTATGGGAGCCATAACCAGTCAAAACGAAGGCCACGATGAGTTCTACGGCTTTGACCACTTTCAACCGTCAACGGATAGACTAATGCCCAAAAAGGACAACCCGAATCTCAATCGGGTCTCGTAAGTTTTTTACCCTTCGTTTTTTCGCCACCGGATTTTTACCGTAAAATGGGATTACCGTGCCTCGTCTTCGATTTACCATCGCTGGAGAGTGGTGCACCATGGTACTGTTCCGTTTCAAATTCATGCATGCATTTTTAAAAGTCGTGCGGCACTGTTTCGCCATTTCGGACGGATGTTGCACCATGCACCGTGGATGTTACACCCTGTAGATATCGATTATTCGGATGGCCATAACTTCTGGCTCGTTTAGAGTTACGGGAGCCATAACCTGTCAAAACGAAGGCCACGAGGAGTTCTACGGCTTTGACAGCTTTCAGCCATCAACGGATAGATTAATGCCCAAAAAGGACAACCCGAATCTCAATCGAGTCTCGTAAGTTTTTTACCCTTAGTTTTTTCGACACCGGATTTTTACGGTAAAATGGGATTACCATGCCTCGCCTTCGATTTAACATCGCTGGAGAGTGGTGCACCATGGCACTGTTCTATTTGAAATCCATGCATGCATTTCTAAAAGTCGTACGGCACTGTTTCGCCATTTTGGACGGATGTTGCACCTTGCATCGCGGATGTTGCACCCTATAGATATCGATTATTCGGACGGTCATAACTTCTGGCTCGTTTAGAGTTACGGGAGCCATAACCTGTCAAAACGAAGGCCACAGTGAGTTCTACAGCTTTGACATCTTTCAACCGTCAACGGATAGATTAATGCCCGAAAAGGACAACCCGAATCTCAATCTGGGTTCGTAAGTTTTTTACCCTTCGTTTTTTCGACACCGGATTTTTGCGGTAAAACGTGATTAACGTGGCTTGTCTTCGATTTACCATCACTGGAGAGTGGTGCACCATGGTAATGTTCCGTTTCAAATCCATGCACGCATTTTCAAAAGTCGTACGACACTGTTTCGCCATTTCGGACGGTTGTTGCACCTTGCACCGCAGATGTTGGACCCTGTAGATATCGATTATTCGAACGGCCATAACTTCTGGCTCGTTTAGATTTACGGGAGCCATAACCTGTCTAAACGAAGGTCATGGTGAGTTCTACGGCTTTGATGGCTTTCAGCCGTCAACGGATAGATTAATGCCCAAAAAGAACAACCCGAATCTCAATCGGGTCTCGTAAGTTTTTTACCCTTCGTTTTTTCGGCACCGGATTTTTACGGTAAAACGGGTTTACCGTGCCTCGTCTTCGATTTACCATCGCTGGAGAGTGGTGCACCATGGTACTGTTCCGTTTTCAATCCATGCACGCATTTCTAAAATTCGTACGGCACTGTTTCGCCATTTCGGACGGATGTTGCACCTTGCACCGCGGATGTTGCACCCTG
Organism: Allium cepa; assembly: GCA_030765085.1. Lineage (NCBI taxonomy): Eukaryota > Viridiplantae > Streptophyta > Magnoliopsida > Asparagales > Amaryllidaceae > Allium > Allium cepa. The sequence goes on from CM060938.1 coordinate 912,396,385, forward strand.
TAGATATCGATTATTCGGACGGTGTTTGCGCCAAAATTGGTCACAAACCCCGAATACCATGAAAGCACCAGTGTATGAATACAAATCAATAATATTCAAACACAAATCTCAGATCTCAGCAAATATTAAACAGCAATCCCAAAGTAAAGAACAGAGACACAAGTTTTATAGTGGTTCGGCTATCTTCGGCCTACGTCCACTCTAAAGTTTTTTATCCTTTTATTGATTATCCTTGATGATTACAGATGATTACAGCAATTACAAAGTCCAAAACTTGAAATAAATAGTAGCGACGATGATATGGAATGATTCTGGCAGCGTCCGAGCGTGCTTTCTCTCTCCAGAATCTCCGACCCCTTTTGTGGATGACCAGGGGCTCTATTTATAAGCATAGGAGGCTAATATTTCTCCTAAAATCCAGGAAGACCGCCTCAGGCACGTGAGGGGGCCCACACGCCCGAAATCTGGAGGTCCGGGCCCACCTTGGGATCGATTCGAAGTAAGGTTCGAATCGATCAAGAAATCATCCAATTGAGCTGAAATTTGGTGAGAACATTCTTCAACATGTTTGTAAGCTCCTGAAAAAATTTCATTGCATTGGGATCAACGGTTTGGAAGATATGATCGATTCAAGATTCAAAGTTCCGTGTATTCTGCCTGGTTCGAATCCATCCTTCGAACCTACTTCCTTCGAATCCATGTTCCGAACCCACCTTCTCTTCGAATCCATGAAGCCGCCTCTCTTTCTTTCGAATCCATGGAATCGACTCCCCCTTCTTCGAATCCATGAAGTCGACTCCCTCTCCTTCGAATCCATGACTTCGTATCCACAAAGTCGTCCCCCAACGTATACTTCTCGTGTGCCATCGATCTTCTTCGAATCGATCCCGGGAGCATGCTTCGAATCGATCTCGTTTACCGATCGATTCGAACATACCCTAACCTGATGGATTCGAACTCTCCTTGACCTCATCGGTTCGAAGCATTATGCTTTGTTTGGACCGATTCGAACCTATCCATTTTGGGTCCATCGTCAATGGGCCGAAGTCCATTTATCTTTCTCGCCTGATCGATACGAACTTCACCAAGCCGAACCTCTTCCGAATCGATACGAACCCCATCGATTCGAACCTTCCCTGTGCCTTGTCCACGATCGATGCGAACCTGATGGGTTCGAATCCAATGGATTCGAACCGAGCACTACCTTGATGGATTCGAACAACATGCCTCACCTACCTTGAATCAATCATAACTCCTCTATATGAACTCTGATTAACCTAAAATTTGAAACATAGCATTCCCTAATCCTTATCATCATTTCCAATTAATTTCGTCCCGATCGGAGTTCAACCAAATTTTGATGATATCGATCGTTGCCTCGATTCCAACCGATCTCCAATCCTGATATCCACAATTCTTTGCCAATTCGTTGATTCCAGTTTTGACCGAAAAATGGGATAAGATTTTGCCCCCCAAAACATGCCTTGTGATAACAAGGCGTGTTTTGAATAGTACCGAATCCAATATCCGAAGTCCATAGCCACATTGCCAGAGTATATCATCCTTGACTGCTTCGAGTCGATGCCCGATCCCAAATCCCATAACCAAAGCCTTAGCCAATTCCATATCCATTCGAACTCGACAACCGAGTCCCAATCCATCCTTATTCAATAGCCAATAACTGAATCCAGGACCGTTCCGGGTCGATATTCAAATCCATAATCTCTCCGCGCTCTTGCCAAGTGCAATCTACACCTGATGATCGTGATCCAGTGTCCCTGGATGTTAAGCTAGCCTCATCGTGTTCTTGTTGAGCGTAATCCACACTTGATGATCTTGGTCCAGTGTCCCTGGACGTTAAGCTAACCTCTCCGGGTTCTTGCCAAGCGTAATCCACACTTGACGACCTTGGTCCAGTGTCCCTGGACGCTGTACAATGTCATGGCTTAAGTCCTAAGCCGAATCTTGGTCTCTCCGGACCCTTGTTGAGCATAGTCCATACTCAACGACCTGAAGATAACAATTGATAATACAGGGCCTAAGTCCTAGGCCGAATCCTGGTCACTACGGACCCTTGCCGAGCATAGTCCATACTCAACGACCTGAATGAGTCAATTTACCACGTTTGGGCAAAGTGACTCACCCCTTGCCAGGCATAATCCATACCCAACGACCATTTATCAAAAACCAGATGAAAATCCAATCAAAATCCAATCTAACATCCAAACCCAAAAATCCAAATCCAAAACCAGAAAACCAGAAAACCAAACCAGCATTCAAAACCGAAAACAACCATCCAAAGAAAAATCTAAATCAAAAGAAAGCAAAACCAGGAGCTCGATACAAACTCCAAAACCAAAATCCGAAAAGAAAAGTAGTGTCCAATCCAAAAGCAAAAGATAGATTTCACAAACCATAGCGTTGCGGTTTATCATCATTCAGAGCATGCCTAGGGGCCATCTCCGTCCCCGTACATGTGTAAATGACTTGGTTGCTTGCTAATAGTTTGCTACTTATTCCATATTATCCTGATTAGTGGATGATCAATCGACCACCATCCCTCGGTCTCCCATCATCACGGTGAGAGGTTGTCGGTGGTTGCTCCTGCTCCACCGTTGCATTCCGAGCTCCGACATACTGCTGTAACTGTCCATTCCTTACATGCTCCTCGATTATATCCTTCAAGTGCCTGCAGCTGTTGGTGTCATGTCCGTCTAAGTCATGGAAGAGACAATGCCTCCCTGATGCCCTCTCTCGTTCAGAAGGATCTCTCCTGGTCGGCCTCCGGTAGGGAAGGCGATTTTGAGTATCCATGTATATCCGCTCCAGCGTCTCGTTCAATCCTGTATATGTGGAAAACTTTGGATCCTTCCATCGCTTCCTAGCGTTTCCAGAATCATTATCCGATTTCCTTTTTCCTTTGCCTTTATCCAAACCACCGCTGGATATTGCTCCAACCTCGATTGCACTAACCTTTTTCACCTTTAAATCCGTACTTGCATCTTCTTGCCGAAGGAACCTTTCTGCCTCGTGAAAGAATTCGTCGAGATCTTGTGGAGGATCTCGTATCAGAGATACCTTGAAATCAGAGTCCTCCCTGGCTCCTGATACTGCAGCCATTAAAACCATCGACGGATCAGGCCGATCCACCGAAGCGACTGCCGCACTGAATCGAGTTAGAAAAGCTCTAAGCGATTCATCCATTCTTTGCTTTACCGATGTCAATGTCATCACGTTCTTTGGTCTCTTGACATGAACCCGAAACTGCCCCAAAAACCTTTCCACTAATTCCCTCCAAGTCCTGATAGATCCTTCTTCCAGCTGCCTAAACCACATCACAGCTAAGTCCGTCAAATACAAAGGGAAGCATCGGGCCATCACTTCCTCCGATGCCCCCAGCACCTCCATGTGTCTGGTGTACCTCATCAAGTGATCCGTTGGATCTGTCTTGCCATCATATATCTCCACGCTAGGCAACTTAAACTTAGTTGGGTTCTGAGCCATCCTTATTTACCGAGCAAACGGACTCCTATTCACTCCTTCCAAGTCTCCCTTGGCCAAACCACCTCGCACAGTTTTCCTAATCATCTCTACCAATCCAGCGTTGTCTGTCGGGGGTTGCCCCCGAGGGAACTCCGGCACATACTCTTCATGTGGCTCGTTAGTAGCAACGTTGGTTCTAGCCTGTTGAACTCCTTCCAGATGTCCTCCTGTGTTGGATCCTGTGGGTCTGCCCCAAGCCCTTGTTGATTGCTTTGTGGCTCCATATCTCGTCCTCCATTGGGTTCCACGACCCTAGTCCCCTATCCTGCATCCACAGCGGCTGTAGCTGTTCCTAAATTCTGCATCCCTGCAGCTCTTATTTGTTCGAAGAAAGTCTGCATCATTTCCTGTTGGTTCTTTAACAATCTCTCTTGCAAAGAATTTGCCATAGCCTCCATTTCATCCCGAGTTATGTAGATTGAAGCCTGTCCTTCCCCCGCTACGGAGGATGCTTGTTGACTTCCTTCCTGTTAGCCTCTCTCAGCCCTCTGCCTTCAACTAATTTGCCTGGTCATTGTCCTTGAATCCAAACTCTTTAAAATCTTCAAATCCAAACTTCAAATCCGATGTAGCGGGTGCTAGTCGCTCTCAATGAAAGCACCAAAGAGTTTGCGCCAAAATTGGTCACAAACCCCGAATACCGTGAAAGCACCAGTGTATGAATACAAATTAATAATATTCAAACACAAATCTTAGATCTCAGCAAATATTAAACAGTAATCCCAAAGTAAAGAACAGAGACACAAGTTTTATAGTGGTTCGGCTATCTTCGGCCTACGTCCACTCCAAAGTTTTTAATCCTTTTATTGATTATCCTTGATGATTACAGATGACTACAGCAATTACAAAGTCCAAAACTTGAAATAAATAGTAGCGATGATGATATGGAATGATTCTGGCAGCGTCCGAGCGTGCTTTCTCTCTCTAGAATCTCCGAGCCCTTTTCTGAATGACCAGGGGCTCTATTTATAAGCGTAGGAGGCTAATATTTCTCCTAAAATCCGGGAAGACCTCCTCAGGCACGTGGGGGGGCCCACACGCCCGAAATCTGGAGGTCCGGGCCCACCTTGGGATCGATTCGAAGTAAGGTTCGAATCGAGCAAGAAATCATCCAATTGAGCTGAAATTTGGTGAGAACATTATTCAACATGTATGTAAGCTCTTGAAAAAATTTCATTGCATTTGGATCAACGGTTTGGAAGATATGATCGATTCAAGATTCAAAGTTCTGTGTGTTCTGCCTGGTTCGAATCCATCCTTCGAACCCACTTCCTTCGAATCCATGTTCCGAACCAACCTTCTCTTCGAATCCATGAAGCCGCCTCTCTTTCTTTCGAATCCATGGAATCGACTCCCCCTTCTTCGAATCCATGAAGTCGACTCCCTCTCCTTCAAATCCATGACTTCGTATCCACAAAGTCGTCCCCCAACATATACTTCTCGTGTGCCATTGATCTTCTTCGAATCGATCCCGGGAGCATGCTTCGAATCGATCTCGTTTACCGATCGATTCGAACATACCCTAACCTGATGGATTCGAACTCTCCTTGACCTCATCGGTTCGAAGCATTATGCTTTGTTTGGACCGATTCGAACCTATCCATTTCGGGTCCATCGTCATTGGGCCGAAATCCTTTTATCTTTCTCGCCTGATCGATACGAACTTCACCAAGCCGAACCTCTTCCGAATCGATTCGAACCTTCCCTGTGCCTTGTCCACTATCGATGCGAACCTGATGGGTTCGAATCCAATGGATTCGAACCGAGCACTACCTTGGTGGATTCGAACAACATGCCTCACCTACATTTAATCGATCATAACTCCTCCATATGAACTCTGATTAACCTGAAATTTGAAACATAGCCTTCCCTAATCCTTATCATCATTTCCAATTAATTTCATCCCGATCGGAGTTCAACCAAATTTTGACGATATCGATCGTTGCCTCGATTCCAACCGATCTCCAATCCTGATATCCATAATTCATTGCCAATTCGTTGATATTCCAGTTTTGACCAAAAAATGGGATAACAGACGGTCATAACTTATGGCTCGTTTAGAGTTACGGGAACCATAACCTGTCAAAATGAAGGCCACGGTGAGTTCTACAGCTTTCAGCCGTCAACGGATAGATTAATGTCTGAAAAGGACAACCCGAATCTCAATCGGGGTTCGTAAGTTCTTTACCCTTCGTTTTTTCGACACCGGATTTTTACGGTAAAACGGGATTACCATGGCTCGTCTTCGATTTACCATCGCTGGAGAGTGGTGCACCATGGTACTGTTCCGTTTCAAATCCACGCACGCATTTCTAAAAGTCGTACGGCACTGTTTCACCATTTCGGACGGATGTTGCACCTTACACCGCGGATGTTGCACCCTGTAGATATCGATTATTCGGACGACCATAACTTCTGGCTCGTTTAGAGTTACAGGAGACATAACCTGTCAAAACGAAGGATACGATGAGTTCTACGGCTTTGACCGCTTTCAGCCGTCAATGGATAGATTAATGCCCAAAAAGGACAACCCGAATCGCAATCGGGTCTCGTAAGTTTTTTACCCTTCGTTTTTTCGACACTGGATTTTTACTGTAAAACAGGATTACCGTGCCTCGCCTTCGATTTACCATCGTTGGAAAGTGGTGTACCATGGTACTGTTCCGTTTCAAATCCATGCACGCTTTACTAAAAGTCGTACGGCACAGTTTCGCCATTTCGGACAGATGCTGCACCTTGCACCGCGAATGTTGCACCCTGTAGATATCGATTATTCGGACGACCATAACTTCTGGCTCATTTAGAGTTACGGGAGCCATAACCAGTCCAAATTAGGGCCACGATGAGTTCTACGGCTTTGACAGCTTTCAGCCATCAACAGATAGATTAATGCCCAAAAAGAACAACCCGAATCTCAATCGGGTCTCGTAAGTTTTTTACCCTTCGTTTTTTCGACACCGGATTTTTATGGTAAAACGGGATTACCGTGCCTCGTCTTCGATTTACCATCGCTGGAGAGTGGTGCACCATGGTACTGTTCCGTTTCAAATCCATGCACGCATTTCTAAATGTCGTATGACACTGTTTCGCCATTTCGGACGGATGTTGCACCTTGCACCGCGGATGTTGCACCCTGTAGATATCGAGTATTCGGACGGCCATAACTTCTGGCTCGTCTAGGGTTACGGGAGCCATAACCTGTCAAAACGATGGCCACGATGAGTTCTACGACTTTGACAGCTTTTAGCCGTCAACGGATAGATTAATGCTAAAAAGGACAACCCGAATCTCAATCGGGTCTCGTAAGTTTTTTACCCTTCGTTTTTTCGACACCGGTTTTTTTACGGTAAAACGGGATTGCCGTGCCTCACCTTCGATTTACCATCGCTGGAGAGTGGTGCACCATGGTACTGTTCCATTTCAAATCCATGCACGTATTTCTAAAAGTCGTACGACACTGTTTCGCCATTTCAGACGGATGTTGCACCTTGCACCGCGGATGTTGCACCCTGTAGATATCGATTATTCGGACGGCCATAACTTCTAGCTCGTTATGAGTTACGGGAGCCATAACCTGTCAAAACGAAGGCCACGATGATTTATACGGCTTTGACCGCTTTCAGCCGTCAACGGATAGATTAATGCCCAAAAAGGACAACCCGAATCGCAATCGGGTCTCGTAAGTTTTTTACCCTTCGTTTTTTCGACACCGGATTTTTACGGTAAAACGGTATTACCGTGCCTCGTCTTCGATTTACCATCGCTGGAGAGTGGTGCACCATGGTACTGTTCCGTTTCAAATCCATGCACGCATTTCTAAAAGTCGTACGGCACAGTTTCGCCATTTCGGACGGATTTTGCACCTTGCACCGCGGATGTTGCACCCTGTAGATATCGATTATTCGGACGGCCATAACTTCTGGCTCGTTTAGAGTTACGGGAGCCATATCCTGTCTAAACGAAGGCCACGGTGATTTCTACGGCTTTGACCGCTTTCAGCCGTCAGCGGATAGATTAATGCCCAAAAAGGACAATCCGAATCTCAATCGGGTCTCGTAAGTTTTTTACCCTTCGTTTTTTCGACACCGGATTTTTACGGTTAAACGGGATTACCGTGCCTCGTATTCGATTTACCATGGCTGGAGAGTGGTGCACCATGGTACTGTTCCATTTGAAATCCATGCACGCATTTCTAAAAGCCGTACGTCACTGTTTCGCCATTTCGGACGAATGTTGCACCTTCCACCGCGGATGTTGCACCCTGTAGATAACGATTATTCGGACGGTCATAACTTCTGGCTCGTTTAGAGTTACGGGAACCATAACCTGTCAAAACAAAGGCTACGGTGAGTTCTACAGCTTTGACAGCTTTCAGCCGTCAATGGATAGATTAATGCCCGAAAAGGACAACCCGAATCTCAATCGGGGTTCGTAAGTTTTTTACCCTTCGTTTTTTGACACCGGATTTTTACGGTAAAACTGGATTACCGTGGCTCATCTTCGATTTACCATCGCTGGAGGTGCACCATGGTACTGTTCCGTTTCAAATCCATGCATGCATTTCTAAAAGTCGTACGGCACTGTTTCGCCATTTCGGACAGATGTTGCACCTTGAACCGCGGATCTTGCACCATGTATATATTGATTATTCAGACAGCCATAACCTCTGGCTCGTTTAGAGTTACGGGAGCCATAACCTGTCAAAACGAAGGCCACGATGATTTATACGGCTTTGACAGCTTTCAGCCGTCAACGGATAGATTAATGCCCAAAAAGGACAACCCGAATCGCAATCGGGTCTCGTAAGTTTTTTACCCTTCGTTTTTTCGACACCGGATTTTTACGGTAAAACGGGATTACCGTGCCTCGTCTTCGATTTACCATCGCTGGAGAGTGGTGCACCATAGTACTGTTCCGTTTCAAATCCATGCACGCATTTCTAAAAGTCGTACGGCACTGTTTCGCCATTTCGGACGGATGTTGCACCTTGCACCGCGGATGTTGCACCCTGTAGATATCGATTATTCGGACGGCCATAACTTCTGGCTCGTTTAGAGTTACAGGAGCCATATCCTGTCTAAACGAAGGCCACGGTGAGTTCTACAGCTATGACCGCTTTCAGCCGTCAACGGATAGATTAATGCCCAAAAAGGACAACCCGAATCTCAATCGGGTCTCGTAAGTTTTTTACCCTACGTTTTTTCGACACTGGATTTTTACGGTAAAACGGGATTACCGTGCCTCGTATTCGATTTACCATGGCTGGAGAGTGGTGCACCATGGTACTGTTCCATTTGAAATCCATGCACACATTTCTAAAAGCCGTATGTCACTGTTTCGCCATTTCGGACGGATGTTGCACCTTTCACCGCGGATGTTGCACCCTGTAGATATCGATTATTCGGACGGTCATAACTTCTGTCTCGTTTAGAGTTACGGGAGCCATAACCTGTCAAAACAAAGGCTACGGTGAGTTCTACAGCTTTGACAGCTTTCAGCCGTCAATGGATAGATTAATGCCCGAAAAGGACAACCCGAATCTCAATCGGGGTTCGTAAGTTTTTTACCCTTCATTTTTTCGACACCGGATTTTTACGGTAAAACTGGATTACCGTGGCTCATCTTCGATTTACCATCGCTGGAGAGTGGTGCACCATGGTACTGTTCCGTTTCAAATCCATGCACACATTTCTAAAAGTCGTACGGTGTTATCCCGCTTTTTGGCAAAGCCGCGATACCAAAAGATCGATCAGAAACGAAGGACAGTTTGCCTCAGAGGTTGATCGTACTCCCTTTCGCCATGGATATCACTGAATTTTATCCAAGTCCAGAATGAGCTACAATTGATAGGACACGGCAAGAAAGGCCATGGGAGTCAGCATTTCAAATTTCAAGTCGATCCGAGTTCGTATGCTCAAGTTACGATCGAGGCAACTTGGAGGGAACACACTGGTTTCGAACCCATAATGATGGTTGTCTTCGAATCCATCGTCACGCCCCGGTTCGAAACCATCTCCTTCGAACCCTTCGAATCCCCCACGGGTTCGACTCCATTACTTTCGAACCCATCGGATCCATCCATACTCGGCTGCCTTATTTCGAACCCACCGGACATGCATGCTTCGAAACCATCCATAAGCTAAGTTCGAACCCATCCCTGAAGTCATGTTCGAACCCATCACAGAGCCATGCTTCGAACCCATCACAAAGGCCTTCTTCGAACCCATCCGTGATGCCATGTTCGAACCCATCCTGTGTTGCCTTGTTCGAACCCACTGGGTCAACCAACGTGTCTTCCATCGGTTCGAAGTCACCGAGATACACAGAGTCGAAGCGGTCACCACGGAGTGAAGTCCGGATCGATTCGAATTTTGCGCTCCACGTCACCACGAAGCCGCGTGCCATGATGGATTCGAAACCATCGTTTCGAATGCATGGGTTCGAACCAAACAGCCCTGCCATAAACTCAATTTTGAATCCATCATATCTCCTAACCTGCTGATCCAAATGCTATGAAATTTTCACAGATGTTTGCATACATGTTGAAGAATGTCCACGCCAAATTTCACCTCGATTGGATGAATTCTTGATCGGTTCGAATGGAGTTCGAACCGATGCCAAAGTGGGCCCAAACTTCCTGAGACCGTGCATGTGGGCCCCCTCACGTGCCAAACGTGGTCACCCGAGTTTTCAGCGAAATATCAGCAGCCTACGCCTATAAATAGAGCCCCAGGGCCAACAGAAAAGGGATCTTTCGACTCTCAAGCGCCCAGACTCTGCCGGATCGAGATCTCCATCATCCTACATCATAATTCTACTATTGATTTCGAATTTCCAGTTGTAATTTGCTGTTGATTGCTGCAACAACTTGTAATCATTGAAAGAAAATCAATAAAACAACAAAACACTTCACAGTGGACGTAGGCAACACGGCGAACCACTATAAATCGCTTGTCTACGCATTTATTTTACTGTTGAATGGAGTTTTTGTTAGATAATTTCTGTTTTGAACTTGCATTCTTGACTATTATCTCTTCAACGACTCCCGAAGAGTGTTGTGCCCAATTTTGACACAAACACTTTGGTGCTTTCACTGAGAAAACCCAGATTTTCTCCTGCTCGTTGGATCTGTCATCGATACCGGATTGAATAAATCTAAGAGAGAGATCCAGATTGTTAAATCCAACTTCCTTCCCTTCTATTCAGATTTGCATAAAGTCTAGGAAAGGAACTCAACTGTAAAAATGGTTAGCGCAAGAACCACCTCGAACGCCATCAATCAAGAAGGACAGGATAGACAGAATCCTGCCCCTCTGCCTCCACCTAATCAAGATGCCGCTGGGCACTCAGAACCATCGGGTCCAGTTACCCGACAAGAATTGCAGTTGTTACTTCAAGAGCTGACTCAGAGTCGGCGACAACTAGAAGAACAGCTACGCGCTAACGCTGAGCTAATCAACCAGCAGGATCGCCAGAAACGAAAACGATCCACGAGAGATCGTGCTTCCCGCTCTCCTAGCGAAAGTTCTTCATCTTCTGATTATCATAACCGACCTCCACGACCCCGGTTAGATGAGGGTCGTATGCCACCCGCTGGAAACCAACCGACATTGACCGTTGGACAAATAAGAGTAGGTCCGTCAGCCAGTTTCCAAACCGGACCCTCCTCCCGAGGGGGTGCCATTCCTCACCACACCGCTGAATACCGCAACGCTAGCGTTGCGGCTGAACCAGGGGTCGACGCTCGAGATCAGTCGGACCCGGACCGTCGTCAAAGCGGCCATACTCCTGAACCGTACGTCCCAGAGGACTATGAGCCGAGAAGGCAAGATGTGAACCGTCAGCGATATCTGGTTCAAACTCGAAGTATGGAACGTGACCATACTCCGGCGCAAATGCCGGATCTTTCAACTATGATACGTCAGATGATTCGTGAGAGTCAGGGATTCACAAAAGACGATTGGGGGGTTTCCCGAAGTCACACTCCCTTTACGGACAACATTCTTAATGCTGAACCCCCACGGCGATTCTGAATGCCCACTCTGCCCATGTATGAGGGAAACTCCGATCCCAATCAACATATTCTAAAATATGAATGGTCGATGACGGCTGCCAGAGCCGACGACGCTGTGAAATGTCGTAGTTTCCCCATATCCCTGGGGGGCATCGCCACCATGTGGTTCACCCGATTGCCTCCTCGATCCATCTCCTCCTTCGACCAGCTGGCCACAAAATTCGTTGAGCAATTCCGCATGCACGTCGCAAGGCCGAAAGATGTCAACACTTTATCTAGTGTCACACAAGCTCCCGGAGAGACACTTAGACACTACTTAGAAAGATTCCACACTGCATGTGCGGAGATTAGTAATCCAAATGATAACTCCATCCTTATGGCGTTAACTAAGGGGATCGACCCCGATTCTGAATTCGGCAATTGGCTAGCTGGAAAACCACCTGCGTCATTGGACCGTTTCCATGCCAAAGCAGCTCAATTCCTGAGACGGGAAGACGCGAAACAGTCTAGGAAGCAAACTAACGCAGGATCAAACGCGGGAGGAACCCAAAGCAATGTTGCAATAAAACAATCCGGTGAGAGCTCCGGAAAAGTTCAGTTGAACATTAAAAATAAACAAGCTCGATGAAGAGAGAGCGTGAATCAAATTAAAAAACAAGATCAAAATCGCGGTCCGCAACGCAAAAATCCGAAGTTCGACAGTTATACTCCTTTGAATACTTCATTGGAGGACTTGTATTTACAAACCCGTAGTACAATTCAATATGAAAAACCTGCTCCGAGACCGTCGTCAGAGAGACAAATCCAAACAGGAAAGTTTTGCAGGTTCCATGAAAGCTACGGGCACGATACGAACGAGTGTCGTCACTTACAAGATCTCGTTGAAAAACTGATCAGGGAAAGGAAGCTTCATCGATTTGTGCGGACACCGAAACCCAGGGAAGCAGGTCCATCAAATCAAAACAATGAACCCGATCGACCGAGGCATGAGGACTCCAATGGTCCTGGCGGGAGATTGGTGATAAACGCCATCAGTGGCGGACCGACTTTCTCAGGAGCCTGGAACGACGAGGATCTTCGTCACTGTCACACATGACATGCTCATTCAATCTATGAATATTTTGCAATTTCATTTACATTCTGAAATTTGATTTTGTAATAAGGCACTGACTTTGCCATATTTTCTTATTTCAGCAATAAAACATTATCTCTTCAAGCTAAAGCTGTGATTCATCGAATACAACATTCAACAATCGCGACACACGAAGAGCTAAGTTCCATCGAACAATGGAATTTATTCAAATAGCGAGTGACTGCGTTACAACCGGCCACTCACTAACTGAAACCCCAGCTCAGGGGCAAGTCAACACATCGAAGGCTGAACTGGACCAACACACGACAGTCCATTTAACAACTCGTTCCCGGAGTGCGAACGGACTCCAACTTCCCACAGCGTGAATTGGAGTATAAACATTTAACAATTCGTTCCCGGAGTGCGAACGGACTCCAACTTCCCACAGCGTGAATTGGAGCATAAACATTTAACAACTCGTTCCCGGAGTGCGAACGGACTCCAACTTCCCACAGCGTGAATTGGAGTAGAAACATTTAACAACTCGTTCCCGGAGTGCGAACGGACTCCAACTTCCCACAGCGTGAATTGGAGTACAAACATTTAACAACTCGTTCCCGGAGTGCGAACGGACTCCAACTTCCCACAGCGTGAATTGGAGTATAAACATTTAACAACTCGTTCCCGAAGTGCGAACGGACTCCAACTTCCCACAGCGTGAATTGGAGTATAAACATTTAACAACTCGTTCCCGTAGTGCGAACGGACTCCAACTTCCCACAGCGTGAATTGGAGTATAAACATTTAACAACTCGTTCCCGGAGTGCGAACGGACTCCAACTTCCCACAGCGTGAATTGGAGTATAAACATTTAACAACTCGTTTCCGGAGTGCGAACGGACTCCAATTTCCCACAGCGTGAATTGGAGTATAAACATTTAACAATTCGTTCTCGGAGTGCGAACGGACTCCAACTTCCCACAGCGTGAATTGGAGTATAAACATTTAACAATTCGTTCCCGGAATGCGAACGGACTCCAAATTCCCGGAGTGCAAATTGGAGTATAAACACTTAACAATTCGTTCCCAGAGCGTGAACGGGCTCCAAATTCCCGCAGCGCGAATTGGAGTATAAACATTTAATAATTCGTTCCCGCTGCACGAACCAACCCATCAATGCGGACTCCAAATTCCCAGAGTGTGGATTGGAGTATAAACATCAATTCAAAGTTCCCGGAGTGCGAACCGAAGCATCCGTGCAAACTCCATATTCCCGAAATGCGAGTTGGAGTATAAATGTCAATTCCGGGTTCCTGAAGTACGAACCCAAACATACATGTTTTATCCAAGCTCCCGGCGTGTGAATTGGAGCACCAACACCAAGTCAAAGTTCCCGTAGTGCGAACTAAAGCGTTAATACTAACTCCGAGTTAGTAGAGTGCAAGTTGGAATGTGAACACCATTCCCAAGTTCCCGGAGCACGAACCATGTTACAAGCATCAATAACACTCGAACTCCTGGAATGCAAACCAGGTCATCGATCTCAAATTATTCTAAGTCCCCGGAAGGCGGACGTGTGCTCAAAACTTGCAACAAGTGCGATCAACCATCATAAATACAAGTGTTGTTCCCCAGAACTGGGTGGCACGAAAGCTAAATATTACTCACTAACCGAAGTGATACAACGTCCGAAGTTCAACTCATTCATCAATCACGACGTGTGACCAAGATCTTCAGACTTGGAAAATGTGACGAACTCTACTTAAACGATAAAAACACCACAAGTACACCGGACCGAAAACAAGGCATTGCAAGTACTGAAGCACAAATAAAACAAGAGTTGAAACAAAGAAATAAAATTTTATTTCAACTAACTTAAAACGAGGACTTACACGCATGTAAGTTCTTCCAAAAAGAATGCCTACTAGCAGGGGCCGAACCTGCATCTATACACGACCTATTAACGAAGAAAAAACGAAGACAAGTGCCTATCTACCAAAACATCTACTTGTAAAGCCAGTCTATTTCTTCTTCTTTTTCGTCTTCCTTATTAGTGGTTCATCATCATCAGAATCACTAGCGACAGAAATTCTTTTTGAGTGCCTCCTCTTCGGCGGTGACTCTTCGGCTAGGGGCATGATATCGATATCCTCCTCAGAGCCCGAATCAACAGGGAGGCTTCCCGCCGGAGGAGTAGGGGGGACTGGATCTATGACGGAAGATGGGATAGTGCCACCCGACGACACTACCCTAGCAGACGCTGGACTATGCGCCGTCGTGATGCCACCGGCGCTACCACTGTGCCCCGCAGCTTCTATTTCAGCATTGATTTCAGCCAAAATTTCCTCATCTCGAGCCGCTTGAGCCTGGCTGGGGGCATCCGCAGTTTGCATCGAAGAACTTGAGGTCGGTAGGGGATCACTAACGATGATAAACTGTAAGTCCGTAGAGAAACCGCCCTGCTCACCGAGCAGCTCGCTCACCATCTGTTCCTCGAGAGATAACCCACTCCCCTGTGCCGCCTCGATCGATACCGCAGTTACAGCAATAGCCTTGGTAGCGATGGCCTTATCCCTTTGGCTTGATTCTTGAGCCGCGACTGTCGGCACAGCCTCCGTCACTAGGCAAAAACAACAAGTTATCAGTAACTTCTTCAAAACAAACTCTCTATTTGGAAAACGCTTGAGATAACTTAAGAGTACCTTCCCCAGTTTGACTCGCAGACGGCTGAGCGGCCTCGGAAGTGTGCTCATGGATAGGAGATAAGCGCGGCTGCTCCGGGTCGTAAGCAGGAACAAGTGGCAAGCTGACCGCAGATACAGGCACTCACGAAGGCGATGTGGTGAATTCAGTAACATCAGAATGGTGCTCAACACCCGATCCCTCTCCGACTTCCAAGGAATGACCACCCATCATCTCCTTCTCATGAGCAATGATAGCATCATGAAGGACCTTCTTTTCATCCTCAGTCAATAGCCGGTTCTCAAGCTCGAATCGGTCAACCGATTCGCCCGAATGCGCTTCCTCCTCTTCCTCGACCAATCGTTCCCAAGCACCGCGGAGGTGAACCGGATAATCTCGAAGCCATGCCAAGTTCCTGTGTTTCAACACGTTGGCATTATAAGTTATAAGCAAATCTTCAATATCGGCCTCTAGCCTGGCCTCTGCCTGTTGAACTTTCTCCTCCACCTCTGCCTCGACTGCTTGAACTCTCGCCACCGCCGCATCCCTATCGGTGCGGAGAATCACAGCTTGTTCACACGCCTCTTGGGCTGCGCTATTCGCATCATCCCTTTCCTTGGCGATTTCGGCGAATTTTGACTTAAGCTCGTTCAACTCCTTCAGGGCTGCGTCCCTCTCTGCAGTAACCAAGGTGTTTCGATGACCCATATCCTCAACCGTTGCGTAGTGCTCGCGTTTCATCCTATCCATGATTGCCTGGGCTTCATCGGCTCTCTTGGTGGCCTCTATTTCAGATTTACGAGATGATTCAGCCTCACTATTCAGCACTTGAATGATGCGGTCTCTTTGTGCTAAATCGGCTTGCAATTTTTCAATGGTGGCCGCTCGTTCGAAAGCCAACGCCGATGCCTTATCGGCCGCCCTATACCATGCCTTGTATTGGGAGTAAAAGTCATGAACATAGTCGAGCGCTAACCGCTCAGCCTCCGGCGGGACCCTTTTCAGGTTCGGGGGAAATACGTAGTTGTCGAAGCAGATATTCGGAAACTCCCTTTTTAGTGGCGCAAGTCTAATTGCCCCTTCTCCCGAGATCTCTGTAGGAGGCTGCTCTGCGACTATCGGGGTCATCGCCTCGGATCGGGAAGCTTGAGAAGCCGACGTATATCGAGAGGACTCGGAAGGATGAGGGACATGAGCAGGAGGTTGTACGGGATCTCTGGAAGGAGGAGGAGTACGCGACCGCGATCGACGCTTATAGCCCCTGTCCGTGTCATATCTCTCGTGACTAGAATACCCAGAGCGTCCCTGGTCATAATACCCAGGACGCCCCTGATCATAACCTCTATCCCCTTCGTGCCTACGCGAATCGTAATATGAAGGCTTGCGGGCGTGTCGAAGACTCCCAAGCATCGAACCTCGCTTAGACATGATATCTGCGAAGCAAAGTAAAATAGAATTAATCACCTTTCAAAACTAATAGTTTTCAGTCAAAGATTATGCAGTGTCGTGAAATGTGTATGAATATGCATTCCCCCCGACCAACCGGAAGTGTCGACCTCGCTAGTTATAAGAGGCTCGTTCAATTCTAAGGTGCGATGGAATTCCTCCAACCCGGCATCATGTTGAAAAGACGCATCGTCCGGGATTGGAAGATTGGCAAGCCCTTCAAAAAGATTTTCAGTTCTCGGAGGAGGCGTCTCCGAGATTCTAACTCCGGGAGCAGAACGGGCCGTGACGACCGATTTCCATCTCCCCTTCTTACTTGACTTAACCATGGCAGCCTTACCTTTTCTTTGCTCCGCGACATCCGGAGCTGCATCAGTAGGCCCGGTCAGCGGCTCATCATCAGTATGGGTTCTTTCAGAGTCCGCTTCCTCAGCTATGGTAACTCTGGGTTTCTTGTGCTTGACTCGTTTCTTCGAGACGACCCTTAGTGCCACTTCAAAACTTATGCTCTGCCCATGTTCGATCAAACCGCAGGCCCGGAGATTCCTATCCGTCAATAACACATCGATATCCCTATCTCCATCCGGGACTTCTCGAAGCACTCGCACCATCTCCCTAAAGTGCTCGCCTTCAGGTCGCTGAATCACCGCTGCAAAAAGAAGAAATTAACATAAGTTCCACTTCGGCTACAATTACCGTAGTAATTATCTACAAACTTGGTTATACTCACGTCTGAATAACCATCGTCGAGCAAAGCCTGGAGGGCATCTAACATAGAACCATTCTGTCCTATAGTAACTCAGCCTTGTCCAGGATCTGGTGACCACTTGACAATTTCTCACCGCTTCCAGAAATGTGAAAGAAGGATAATCACCCCGAGTTTTGAAGTTGAACAAGTATCTAATTTCGATTGGAAGCGGCGGTCGATGGAGACATTCCATAAATGCAATGAACAAGCTATTGATCGACGCATATCCGTTCGGATGCAGCTGAGATGGGGCGATCCTCAAAAACGACAATACTTCTCTTATATACTCGTTGAATGGGGGAAGTGTCCCGGCCGCGCACGCGTGGCGGTTAAATGCCGTATATCCCTCCGGTGGATTATGCGGTCTATCATTCGGCCCCGGCAGTAACACATCGTCCAATGACAAGCCGTGCCTCAAACATATTCTCCCCAACATGTCTTCAGAGATATTCGATGGAACGGAGTCCGATGGATTGGCAATGAACGACGCATCAGGAAGCTCATCCGGAGCCGGTCCAATAATCTCAGGATCAATATCAGGAATCTCTAGCCTCGGAGAGACGGTAACTTGAGTTTCCTGCTGCTGTGAACTTGACGGTTCCAAAACTAGCTAAATCATGAGAAACCATCGTTAGACGACAAAGAACCCGTGTTTTCCCCAGTGTAACGTGTATGAATGTGTGTGGTACCGTGCCATGCATTACTTGAATAAATGTTGCAGAGTTAAAGTAAATATGCAAACGACAAAGCTACGGAGTCCAGCTATAATGACCGTCATCGCTGACCGTCATCACTAAATCACTTATATGATGGAAGTCGGTTCGAATAGAAGTTGTTATAGTTCCATCGACGAGCTTCAAAAGGCAATCAAATATGCAGTTCTATATTCAAGTCCAAATATGCAGGAATGAAGCTCGTCGGAGTTATGCTTGAAAAATTTCGAATTTTGGAATCCATCATGTAGGGTTCGAAACCGTCACAGAGACCTCGTTCGAACCCAACCGAACACCTCTTTGTTCGAACCCATGCGTTCGAACCCATCCTGACGTGGTTTCGAACCCATGCGTTCGAACCCATCCTGAATTCGCTCCGAAACCATGAAGTTAAACGCGCTTCGAACCGATAGACAGACAGCAAGTTCGAACCGATCACTGCTTGACGAGTTCGAACCGATAAGGAAACTTCAACTCCACATCATCCACTTTCGAACCGATCCGCTTCGTATCGATACGAAGTTGAGGACTTCGAAACGATAGACTATGGGTTCGAATCCATCGATTCGAATGGATCCCTCGAATCCCCCAATCGGTGCGAACTGCGCATCCAAATAAAGACATTCCAAGGATCGATTCGAAATCCAATGAAAAGACGCCACCGTCATCGATTCGAACTCAAGCCCACGCATCGGTTCGGATCCTTCCCAAACCAGATCTGGTTTTGTCAACCTCGAGGCCATGCAATCGATAAACAGAAATGGGTTCAAAATCACTTCGCCGTTTGAATCCGAGGATAATTACCTAATTTGAACGATAGATTCGAGAGATTGAAGACTTGAATCTGGATTGATTCGATGATACGACACAGTGTTTCCCCTTTTTATGCTTCGAAACGATGCACTGCGCAGTAGAAAGCAAGAAAAGAGTAAGAGTAAAAGTGAAAGAGTGGCAGGCCCACTGCTATTTATACGAAACTTGGGATGTGACCGAGGCGATTGCTCTCCCAGTCAACCCAACCGGTCACAACCGGTCAAGCATCGGGACGTTTCGAAGTTAACCTTCGAACCCATCGGCCTAAAGCCCTATCGATTCGAAGTTCACTCCATACTTCATCGGTACGAAACGCACTACAGAGTAACATGCTGCATCGATGCGAAATGAACTGTAGGCACATCGATTCGAAGACCTTGTTCACATCGACCGCTTCGAATCCAACCACGCGACAGATGACTTCGTACCCATCATCTCATAATCGATACGAGCGACGACTTCGTATCCTCCCATTACCCACCGAAACGAACTATTAGTTCGAAACCATCATTCCACATCGGTTCAAATGTCAGTTTCGAAACCATCACAGCACAAGTATACTCCATCCTTTCGGACCAGCTCGAAAGTCAACTTCGAATCCACCATAGCACGAGTATACTCCATCGGTTCAAATGTAGATTTCGAATCCATCAACGCTCCAACGCATCGATTCGAAGTCCCATAACACGCAACCCATCATTGCACGGGCATATTGCATCCATACAAACTTGGATTTCGAACCCATCAATGCTCGAACGCATCGGTTCGAAACATTACACTCGCGCAATGCAAATTCGATTCCTTTAACCTTCTACATCGGTTCAGGAGAGGATTGATACGAAGGAACCTTTCAAAACAACCATCAAGCGTTGTCTCAATTCAAATTTCAAAATCGATTCAGGAGAGAATCGATACGAAATTCTATAGCAAACCAAACTGACAACGACTCGTGGACGCACGACGTTTACAAGGTTCAAATCAACATATGTGCATACATGTCGGACTAACATTCGATTTTGAACATTCACAGGGATCGAACACTCATCCTATTATAAATGCGGCAGCCAACGGCTAAGCACTATTATACAGCAATCAATCACATCAACGCAAGGTTACAGCAGTACAGCATACGAGTTTCGACAAAAAAAAAGAGAGCCATGATTGTTCAGATAGAAATGGCAGCTATTCAAAGCACGTCATGTTCCCACAAGGCGTACTTTGGGGGGCAAAATGTTATCCCGCTTTTTGGCAAAGCCATGATACCAAAAGATCGATCAGAAACGAAGGACAGTTCGCCTCAGAGGTTGATCATACTCCCTTTCGCCATGGATATCACTGAATTTTATCCGAGTCCAGATTGAGCTACAATTGATAGGACACGGCAAGAAAGGCCACGGGAGTCAGCATTTCAAATTTCAAGTCGATCCGAGTTCGTATGCTCAAGTTATGATCGAGGCAACTTGGAGGGAACACACTGGTTTCGAACCCATAATGATGGTTGTCTTCGAATCCATCGTCACGCCCCGGTTCGAAACCATCTCCTTCGAACCCTTCGAATCCCCCACGGGTTCGACTCCATTACTTTCGAACCCATCGGATCCATCCATACTCGGTTGCCTTATTTCGAATCCACCGGACATGCATGCTTCGAAACCATCCATAAGCTTCGTTCGAACCCATCCCTGAAGTCATGTTCGAACCCATCACAGAGCCATGCTTCGAACCCATCACAAAGGCCTTCTTCGAACCCATCCGTGATGCCATGTTCGAACCCATCCTGTGTTGCCTTGTTCGAACCCACTGGGTCAACCAACGTGTCTTCCATCGGTTCGAAGTCACCGAGATACACGGAGTCGAAGCGGTCAACACGGAGTGAAGTCCGGATCGATTCGAATTTTGCGCTCCACGTCACCACGAAGCCGCGTGCCATGATGGATTCGAAACCATCGTTTCGAATGCATGGGTTCGAACCAAACAGCCCTGCCATAAACTCAATTTTGAATCCATCATATCTCCTAACCTGCTGATCCAAATGCCATGAAATTTTCTAAGATGTTTGCATACATGTTGAAGAATGTCCACGCCAAATTTCACCTCGATTGGATGAATTCTTGATCGGTTCGAATGGAGTTCGAACCGATGCCAAAGTGGGCCCAAACTTCCTGAGACCGTGCATGTGGCCCCCCTCACGTGCCAGACGTGGTCTCCCGAGTTTTCAACGAAATATCAGCAGCCTACGCCTATAAATAGAGCCCCAGGGCCAATAGAAAAGGGATCTTTCGACTCTCAAGCGCCCAGACTCTGCCGGATCGAGATCTCTGTCATCCTACATCATAATTCTACTGTTGATTTCGAATTTCCAGTTGTAATTTGCTGTTGATTGCTGCAACAACTTGTAATCATTGAAAGAAAATCAATAAAACAACAAAACACTTCACAGTGGACGTAGGAAACACGCCGAACCACTATAAATCGCTTGTCTACGCATTTATTTTACTGTTGATTGGAGTTTTTGTTAGATAATTTCTGTTTTGAACTTGCATTCTTGACTATTATCTCTTCAACGACTCCCGAAGAGTGTTGTGCCCAATTTTGACACAAACACTTTGGTGCTTTCACTGAGAAAACCCAGATTTTCTCCTGCTCGTTGGATCTGTCAACGATACCGGATTGAATAAATCTAAGAGAGAGATCCAGATTGTTAAATCCAACTTCCTTCCCTTCTATTCATATTTGCATAAAGTCTAGGAAAGGAACTCAACTGTAAAAATGGTTAGCACAAGAACCACCTCGAACGCCGTCAATCAAGAAGGACAGGATAGACAGAATCCTGCCCCTCTGCCTCCACCTAATCAAGATGCCGCTGGGCACTCAGAACCATCGGGTCCGGTTACCCGACAACAATTGCAGTTGTTACTTCAAGAGCTGACCCAGAGTCGGCGACAACTAGAAGAACAGCTACGCGCTAACGCTGAGCTAATCAACCAGCTGGATCGCCAGAAACGAAAATGATCCACGAGAGATCGTGCTTCCCGCTCTCCTAGCGAAAGTTCTTCATCTTCGATTTACCATGGCTGGAGAGTGGTGCACCATGGTACTGTTCCATTTGAAATCCGTGCATGGATTTCTAAAAGTCGTACGTCACTGTTTCGCCATTTCGGATGGATGTTGCAACTTGCACCGCGGATGTTGCACCCTATAGATATCGATTATTCGAACGGTCATAACTTCTGGCTCGTTTAGAGTTACGGGAGCCATAACCTGTCAAAACAAAGGCCACAGTGAGTTCTACAGCTTTGACAGCTTTCAGCCGTCAATGGATAGATTAATGCCCGAAAAGGACAACCCGAATCTCAATCGGGGTTCGTAAGTTTTTTACCCTTCGTTTTTTTTGACACTGGATTTTTACGGTAAAACGGGATTACCTTGGCTCGTCTTCGATTCACCGTCGCTGGAGAGTGGTGCACCATGGGACTATTCTGTTTCAAATCCATGCACGCATTTCTAAAAGTCGTACGGCACGGTTCCGCCATTTCGGACGGATGTTGCACCTTGCACCGCGGATGTTGCACCCTGTAGATATCGATTATTCGGACGGTCATAACTTCTGGCTCGTTTAGATTTACGGGAGCCATAACCTGTCAAAACAAAGGCCACGATGAGTTATGCGGCTTTGACATATTTTAGCCATCAACGGATAGATTAATGCCCAAAAAGGACAACCCGAATCTCAATCGGGTCTCGTAAGTTTTTTACCCTACGTTTTTTCGACACCGGATTTTTACCATAAAGCGGGATTACCGTGCCTCGCCTTCGATTTACCATCGCTGGAGAGTGATGCACCAAGGTACTGTTCCGTTTCAAATACATGCATGCTTTTCTAAAAGTCGTACGGCACTGTTTTGCCATTTCAGACGGATGTTGCACCTTGCACCGTGGATGTTGCACCCTGTAGATATCGATTGATCGGACGGCCATAACTTCTGGCTCATTTAGAGTTACGGGAGTCATAACCTGTCAAAACGAAGGCCACAACGTGTTCTACGGCTTTGACAGCTTTCAGCCGTCAACGGATAGATTAAATCCCAAAAAGGACAACCGGAATCTCAATCGGGTCTCGTAAGTTTTTTACCCTTCGTTTTTTCGACACCGGATTTTTACGGTAAAACGGGATTACCGTGCCTTGTCTTCGATTTACCATCGCTGGAGAGTGGTGCGCCATGGCACTGTTCTGTTTCAAATCCATGCACGCATTTCTAAAAGTCGTACGACACTGTTTCGCCATTTCGGACAGATGTTGCACCTTGCACCGCGGATGTTGCACCCTGTAGATATTGATTATTCGGACGGCCATAACTTCTGGCTCGTTTAGAGTAACGGGAGCCATAACCTGTCAAAATGAAGGCCACGATGAGTTCTACGGCTTTGACTGCTTTCAGCCGTCAACGGATAGATTAATGCCCAAAAAGGACAACCCGAATCTCAATCGAGTCTCGTAAGTTTTTTACCCTTCGTTTTTTCGACACCGGATTTTTACGGTAAAACGGGATTACCGTGCCTCGCCTTCGATTTACCATCGCTGGAGAGTGGTGCACCATGGCACTGTTCCGTTTCAAATCCATGCATGCATTTCTAAAAGTCGTACGGCACTGTTTCGCCATTTCGGACGGATGTTGCACCTTGCACCGCAGATGTTGCACCCTGTAGATATCGATTATTCGGACGGTCATAACTTCTGGCTCGTTTAGAGTTACGGGAGCCATAACCTATCAAAACGAAGGCCATGGTGAGTTCTATAGCTTTGACATATTCCAACCGTCAACGGATATATTTATGCCTGAAAAGGACAACACGAATCTCAATCGGGGTTCGTAAGTTTTTTACCCTTCGTTTTTCGACACCGGATTTTTACGGTAAAACGGGATTACCGTGGCTCGTCTTCGATTTACCATCGCTGGAGAGTGGTGCACCATGGTACTGTTCCGTTTCAAATCCATGCACGCATTTCTAAAAGTCGTACGGCACTGTTTCGCCATTTCGGACGGATGTTGCACCTTGCACCGCGGATGTTGCACCCTGTATATATCGATTATTCGGACAGCCATAACCTCTGGCTCGTTTAGATTTACGGGAGCCATAACCTGTCAAAACGAAGGCCATGGTAAGTTCTACAGCTTTGACAGCTTTCAGCCGTCAACGGATAGATTAATGCCAGAAAAGGACAACCCGAATCTCAATCTGGGTTCGTAAATTTTTACCCTTCGTTTTTTCGACACCGGATTTTTACGGTAAAACGGGATTACCTTGGCTCGTCTTCGATTTACCATCGCTGGAGAGTGGTGCACCATGGTAATGTTCCGTTTCAAATCCATGCACGCATTTCTAAAAGTAGTACGGCACAGTTTCGCCAATTCGGACGGATGTTGCACCTTGCACCGCGGATATTCAACCCTGTAGATATCGATTATTCGGACGGCCATAACTTCTGGCTCGTTTAGAGTTACGGGAGCCATAACCTGTCTAAACGAAGGCCACGGTGAGTTCTATTGCTTTGACCACTTTCAGTCGTCAACGGATAGATTAATGCCCAAAAAGGACAACCCGAATCTCCATCGCGACTCGTAAGTTTTTTACCCTTCGTTTTTTCGACACCGGATTTTTATGGTAAAACGGGATTACCGTGCCTCGTCTTCGATTTACCATCGCTGGAGAGTGGTGCACCATGCTACTTTTCCGTTTCAAATCCATGCACGCATTTCTAAAAGTCGTAAGGCACTGTTTCGCCACTTCGGACGGATGTTGCACCTTGCACCGCGGATGTTGCACCCTGTAGATATCGATTATTCGGACGGCCATAACTTCTGGCTCGTTTAGAGTTACGGGAGCCATAACCTGTCAAAACGAAGGAAACGATGAGTTCTACGACTCTGACAGCTTTCAGCCGTCAACGGATAGAATAATGCCCGAAAAGGACCACCCGAATCTCAATCGAGTCTCGTAAGTATTTTACCCTTTGTTTTTTCGACACCTGATTTTTACGGTAAAATGGGATTACCGTGCCTCGCCTTCGATTTACCATCGCTGGAGAGTGGCGCACCATGACTCTGTTCCGTTTCAAATCCATGCACGCATTTCTAAAAGTCGTATGATACTGTTTTGCCATTTCGGACGGATGTTGCACCTTGCACCGCGGATGTTGCACCCTATAGATATCGATTATTCGGACGGCCATAACTTCTGGCTCGTTTAGAGTTACGGGAGCCATAACCTGTCAAAACGAAGGCCACGATGAGTTCTACGGCTTTGACTTCTTTCAGCCGTCAACGGATAGATTAATGCCCAAAAAGGACAACCCGAATCTCAATAGGGTCTCGTAAGTTTTTTACCCTTCGTTTTTTCGACACTGGATTTTTACGGTAAAACGGGATTACCGTGCCTCGTCTTCGATTTACCATCGATGGAGAGTGGTGCACCATGGTACTGTTCCGTTTCAAATCCGTGCATGCATTTCTAAAAGTCGTATGACACTGTTTCGCAATTTCGGACGGATGTTGCACCTTGCACCGCGGATGTTGCACCCTTTAGATATCGGTTATTCGGACGACCATAACTTCTGGTTCGTTTAGAGTCACGGGAGCCATAACCTTTCAAAAAAAAGGCCATGATGAGTTCTACGGCTTTGACAGCTTTCAACTGTCAACGGATAGATTAATGCCCAAAAAGGACAACCCGAATCTCAATCGGGTCTCGTAAGTTTTTTACCCTTCGTTTTTTCGACAACGGATTTTTACGGTGAAACGAGATTACCGTGCCTCGTCTTCGATTTACCATCGCCAGAGAGTGGTGCACCATGGTACAGTTCCGTTTCAAATCCATGCATGCATTTCTAAAAGTGGTACGACACTGTTTCGCCATTTTGGACGGATGTTGCACCTTGCATCGCGGATGTTGCACCCTGTAGATATCGATTATTCGGACGGGAATAACTTCTGGCTCGTTTTGAGTAACGGGAGTCATAACCTGTCAAAACGAAGGCCACGATGAGTTCTACGGCTTTGACAGCTTTCAGCCATCAACGGATAGATTAATGCCCAAAAAGGACAACCCAAATGTCAATCGAGTCTCGTAAGTTTTTTACCCTTCGTTTTTTCGACACCGGATTTTTACGATGAAACGGGATTATCGTGCCTCGCCTTCGATTTACCATCGCTTGAGAGTGGTGCACCATGGTAATGTTCCATTTCGAATCCATGCACGCATTTCTAAAAGTCATACGGCACCGTTACGCCATTTCGGACGGATGTTGCACCTTGCACCGCGAATGTTGCACCATGTAGATATCTATTATTCGGACGGGCATAACTTCTGGCTCGTTTAGAGTAACGGGAGTCATAACCTGTCAAAACGAACTCCATGATGAGTTCTATTGCTTTGATAGCTTTCAACCGTCGACGGATAGATTAATGCCCAAAAAGGACAACCTGAATCTCAATCGAGTCTCGTAAGTTTTTTACCCTTCGTTTTTTCGACACCGGATTTTTACGGAAAACGGGATTACCGTGCCTCGCCTTCGATTTACCAACGCTGGAGAGTGGTGCACCATGGTAATGTTAATCCATGCACGCATTTCTAAAAGTCGTACGACACTGTTATGCCATTTCGGACGGATGTTGCACCTTGCACCGCGGATGTTGCACCCTGTAGATATCGATTATTCGGACGACCATAACTTCTGGCTCGTTTAGAGTTACGGGAGCCATAACCTGTCAAAACGAAGGCCACGATGAGTTCTACGGCTTTGTCAGCTTTCAGCCGTCAACGGATAGATTAATGCCCAAAAAGGACAACCCAAATCTCAATCGGGTCCCGATAGATTTTTACCCTTCGTTTTTTTGACACCGGATTTTTACGGTAAAACGGTATTAGCGTGCCTCGTCTTCGATTTACCATCGCTGGAGAGTGTGCACCATGGTAGTGTTCCGTTTCAAATCCATGCATGCATTTCTAAAAGTCGTACGACGCTGTTTCGCCATTTCGGACCGATGTTGCACTTTGCACCGCGGATATTGCACCCTGTAGATATCGATTATTCGGACGGCAATGACTTCTGGCACGTTTAGAGTTACGGGAGCCATAACCTGTCAAAACGAAGGCCACGTTGAGTTCTCCGGCTTTGACAGCTTTCAGCCGGCAACGGATAGATTAATGCCCAAAAAGGACAACCCGAATCTCAATCGGGTCTCGTAAGTTTTTTACCCTTCGTTTTTTCGACTCCGGATTTTTACGGTAAAACGGGATTACCGTGCCTCGTCTTCGATTTACCATCGCTGGAGAGTGGTGCACCATGGTACTGTTCCGTTTCAATTCCATGCATGCATTTCTAAAAGTCGTACGGCACTGTTTTGCCATTTCGGACGGATGTTGCACCTTGCACCGCTGATGTTGCATCCAATATATATCGATTATTCGGACGACCATAACTTTTGGCTCGTTTAGAGATATGGGAGCCATAACCTGTCAAAACGAAGGCCACGATGAGTTCTACGGCTTTGACCACTTTCAGCCGCCAACGGATAGATTAATGCCCAAAAAGGACAACCCGAATCTCAATCGGGTCTCGTAAGTTTTTTACCCTTCGTTTTTTTGACACCGGATTTTTACGGTAAAACGGGATTACCGTGCCTCGTCTTCGATTTACCATCGCTGGAGAGTGGTGCACCATGGTACTGTTCCGTTTCAAATCCATGCACGCATTTCTAAAAGTTGTACGGCACTGTTTCGCCATTTCGGACGGATGTTGCACCTTGCACCGCGGATGTCGCACCCTGTAGATATTGATTATTCGGACGGGCATAACTTCTGGCTCGTTTAGAGTTACGGGAGACATAACCTGTCAAAACGAAGGCCACGGTGAGTTTTACAGCTTTGACAGGTTTCAGCCGTCAACGGATAGATTATTTCCCGAAAAGGACAACCCGAATCTCAGTCGGGGTTCGTAAGTTTTTTACCCTTCGTTTTTTCGACACCGGATTTTTACGGTAAAACGGGATTACCGTGGCTCGTCTTCGATTTACCATCGCTGGAGAGTGGTGCACCATGGTACTGTTCCGTTTCAAATCCATGCACGCATTTCTAAAAGTCGTACGACATTGTTTCGACATTTCAGACGGATGTTGCACCTTGCACCGCGGATGTTGCACCCTGTATATATATATCGATTATTCGGACAGCCATAACTTCTGGCTCGTTTAGATTTACGGAAGCCATAACCTGTCAAAACGAAGGCCACGGTGAGTTCTACAGCTTTGATAGCTTTCAGCCATCAACGGATAGATTAATGCCGGAAAAGGACAACCCGAATCTCAATCGGGGTTCGTAAGTTTTTTACCCTTCGTTTTTTTGACACCGGATTTTTACGGTAAAACAGGATTACCGTGGCTCGTCTTCGATTTACCATCGCTGGAGAGTGATGCGCCATGGTACTGTTCCGTTTCAAATCCATGCACGCATTTCTAAAAGTCGTACGGCACTGTTTCGCCATTTCGGACGGATGTTGCACCTTGCACCGCGGATGTTGCACCCTGTAGATATTGATTATTCGGACGGTCATAACTTCTGGCTCGTTTAGAGTTACGGGAGCCATAACCTGTCTAAACGAAGGCCACGATGAGTTCTACGGCTTTGACAGCTTTCAGCCGTCAACGGATAGGTTAATGCCCAAAAAGGACCACCCGAATCACAATCGGGTCTCGTAAGTTTTTTACCCTTCGTTTTTTCGACATCGGATTTTTACGGTAAAACGGGATTACCGTGCCTCGCCTTCGATTTACCATCGCTGGAGAGTGATGCACCATGGTAATGTTCCGTTTCAAATTCAAGCACGCTTTTCTAAAAGTCGTACGACACTGTTTCGCCATTTCAGACGGATGTTGCACCTTGCACCGCAGATGTTGCACCCTGTAGATATCGATTATTCGGACGACCATAACTTCTGGCTCGTTTAGAGTTATGGGAGTCATAACCTGTCAAAACGAAGGCCACAATGAGTTCTATGGCTTTGACAAGTTTCAGCCATCAACGGATAGATTAATGCCCAAAAAGGACAACCCGAATCTCAATCGGGACTCGTAAGTTTTGTACCCTTCGTTTTTTCGACACCGGATTTTTACGGTAAAACGGGATTACCATGCCTCGTCTTCGATTTACCATCGCTGGAGAGGGTTGCACCATGGCACTGTTCCGTTTCAAACCCATGCACGCATTTCTAAAAGTCGTACGACACTATTTCGCCATTTTGGACGGATGTTGCACCTTGCACCGCGGATGTTGCACCCTGTAGATATCGAATATTCTAACGGCCATAACTTCTGGCTCGTTTAGAGTTAAGTGAGCCATAACCTGTCAAAACGAAGGCCACGGTGAGTACTACGGCTTTGACAGCTTTCAGCCGTCAACGGATAGACTAATGCCCAAAAAGGACAACCCGAATCTCAATCGGGTCTCGTAAGTTTTTTACCTTTCGTTTTTTCGACACCGGATTTTTACGGTAAAACGGGATTACCGTGCCTCGCCTTCGATTTACCATCGCTGGAGAGTGGTGCACAATGGGACTATTCCTTTTCAAATCCATGCACGCATTTCTAAGAGTCGTACGACACTGTTTCCCCATTTTAGACGGATGTTGCACCTTGCACCGCGGATGTTGCACCCTGTAGATATCGATTATTCGAACGGCCGTAACTTCTGGCTCGTTCAGAGTTACGGGAGCCATAACCTGTCAAAACGAAGGCCACGGTGAGTTCTACGGCTTTGACCGCTTTCAGCCGTCAACAGATAGGTTAATGCCCGAAAAGGACAACCCGAATCTCAATCAGGGTTCGTAAGGTTTTTACCCTTCGTTTTTTCGACACCGGATTTTTACGGTAAAACGGTCTTACCGTGGCTCGTCTTCGATTTACCATCGCTGGAGAGTGGTGCACCATGGTACTGTTCCGTTTCAAATCCATGCACGCATTTCTAAAAGTCGTACGGCACTGTTTCGCCATTTCGGACGGATGTTGCACCTTGCACCGCGGATGTTGCACCCTGTATATATCGATTATTCGGACAGGCATAACTTCTGGCTCGTTTAGATTTACGGGAGCCATAACCTCTCAAAACGAAGGCCACGGTGAGTTCTACAGCTTTGACAGCTTTCAGCCGTCAGTGGATTGATTAATGCCCGAAAAGAACAACCCGAATCTCAATCGGGGTTTGTAAGTTTTTTACCCTTCGTTTTTTCGACACCGGATTTTTACGGTAAAACGGTCTTACCGTGGCTCGTCTTCGATTTACCATCGCTGGAGAGTGGTGCACCATGGTACTGTTCCGTTTCAAATCCATGCACGCATTTCTAAAAGTCGTACGGCACTGTTTCGCCATTTCCGACGGATGTTGCACCTTGCACCGCCGATGTTGCACCCTGTAGATATCGATTATTCGGACGGCCATAACTTCTGGCTCGTTTTGAGTTACAGGAGCCATAACCTGTCAAAACAAAGGCCACGATGAGTTATATGGCTTTGACATATTTCAGCCGTCAACGGATAGATTAATGCCCAAAAAGGACAACCCGAATCTCAATCGGGTCTCGTAGGTTTTTTACACTATGTTTTTTCGACACCGGATTTTTACGGTAAAACGGGATTACCGTGCCTCGCCTTCGATTTACCATCGCTGGAGAGTGGTGCACCATGGCACTGTTCCGTTTCAAATCCATGCGCGCATTTTTAAAAGTCGTACGACACTGTTTGGCCATTTCGGACGGATGTTGCACCTTGCACCGCAGATGTTGCACCCTGTAGATATCGATTATTCGGACGGTCATAACTTCTGGCCCGTTTAGAGTTACGGGAGCCATAACCTATCAAAACGAAGGCCATGGTGAGTTCTACAGCTTTGACATCTTCCAACCATCAACGGATAGATTTTTTCCCGAAAAGGACAACCCGAATCTCAATCGGGGTTCGTAAGTTTTTCACCCTTCGTTTTTTCGACACCGGATTTTTACGGTAAAACGGGATTACCGTGGCTCGTCTTCGATTTACCATCGCTGGAGAGTGGTGCACCACGGTATTTTTCCGTTTCGAATCCATCCACGCATTTCTAAAAGTCGTACGGCACTGTTTCGCCATTTCGGATGGATGTTGCACCTTGCACCGCGGATGTTGCACCCTGTATATATCGATTATTCGGACAGCCAGAAATCCTGGCTCGTTTAGATTTACGGGAGCCATAACCTGTCAAAACGAAGGCCACGGTAAGTTCCACAGCTTTGACAGCTTTCAGCCATCAACGGATAGATTAATGCCAGAAAAGGACAACCCGAATCTCAATATGGGTTCGTAAGTTTTTACCCTTCGTTTTTTCGACACCGGATTTTCACGGTAAAACGGGATTAACGTGGCTCGTCTTCGATTTACCATCGCTGGAGAGTGGTGCACCATGGTAATGTTCCGTTTCAAATCCATGCACGCATTTCTAAAAGTCGTACGACACTGTTTCGCCAATTCGGACGGATGTTGCACCTTGCACCGCGGATATTCCACCCTGTAGATATCGATTATTCGGACGGCCATAACTTCTGGCTCTTTAGAGTTACGGAAGCCATAACCTGTCTAAACGAAGTCCACGTTGAGTTCTACTGCTTTGACCGCTTTCAGCCGTCAACGGATAGATTAATGCGCAAAAAGGACAACCCGAATCTCAATCGGGTCTCGTAAGCTTTTTACCCTTCATTTTTTCGACACCGGATTTTTATGGTAAAACGGGATTACCGTGCCTCGTCTTCGATTTACCATCTCTGGAGAGTGGTGCACCATGGTACTGTTCCATTTCAAATCCATGCACGCATTTCCAAAAGTCGTAAGGCAATGTTCCGCCATTTCGGACGGATGTTGCACCTTGCACCGCGGATGTTGCACCCTGTAGATATCGATTATTCAGACGGCCATAACTTCTGGCTCGTTTAGAGTTACGGGAGCCATAACCTTTCAAAACGAAGGAAACGATGAGTTCTAGGGCTTTGACAGCTTTCAGCTGTCAACGGATAGATTAATGCCCGAAAAGGACAACCCGAATCTCAATCGAGTCTCGTAAGTTTTTTACCCTTCGTTTTTTCGACACCGGATTTTTACGGTAAAACGGGATTACCATGCCTCACCTTCGATTTACCATCGCTGGAGAGTGGTGCACCATGGCCCTGTTCCGTTTCTAATCCATGCACGCATTTCTAAAAGTCTTATGATACTGTTTCGCCATTTCGGACGGATGTTGCACCTTGCACCGCGGATGTTGCACCCTATAGATATCGATTATTCGGACGGCCATAACTTCTGCCTCGTTTAGAGTTACGGGAGCCATAACCTGTCCAAATGAAGGCCACGATGGGTTCTACGGCTTTGACTTCTTTCAGCCGTCAACGTATAGATTAATGCCCAAAAAGGACAAACCGAATCTCAATCGGGTCTCGTAAGTTTTTACCCTTCGTTTTTTCGACACCGGATTTTTACGTTAAAACGGGATTACCGTGCCTCGTCTTCGATTTACCATCGATGGAGAGTGGTGCACCATGGTATTGTTCCGTTTCAAATCCACGCATGCATTTCTAAAAGTCGTATGACACTGTTTCACCATTTCGGACGGATGTTGCACCTTGCACCGCGGATGTTGCACCCTGTAGTTATCGGTTATTCGGACGGCCATAACTTCTGGCTCGTTTAGAGTCACGGATGCCATAACCTGTCAAAAAAAAGGCCACGATGAGTTCTACGGATTTTACAGCTTTCAACCGTCAACGGATAGACTAATGCCCAAAGGAAACCCGAATCTCAATCGGGTTTCGTAAGTTTTTTACCCTTCGTTTTTTCGACACAGGATTTTTACGGTAAAACGGGATTACCGTGCCTCACCTTCGATTTACCTTCGCTAGAGAGTGGTGGACCATGATTCTGTTCCGTTTCAAATCCATGCACGCATTTCTAAAAGTCTTACGGCACTATTTCGCCATTTCAGACGGATGTTGCACCTTGCACCGCGAATGTTGCACCCTGTATATATCGATTATTCGGACGGCAATAACTTCTGGCTCGTTTAGAGTTACGGGTGCCATAACCTGTCAAAACGAAGGCCACGATAAGTTCTACGGTTTTGACAGCTTTCAGCCGCCAACGGATAGATTAATGCCCAAAAAGGACAACCCGAATCTCAATCGGGTCTCGTAAGTTTTTTACCCTTCGTTTTTTCGACAACGGATTTTTACGGTAAAACGAGATTACCGTGCCTCGTCTTCGATTTACCATCGCTGGAGAGTGGTGCACCATGGTACTGTTCCGTTTCAAATCCATGCATGCATTTCTAAAAGTCGTACGACACTGTGTCGCCATTTAGGACGGATGTTGCACCTTGCACCGTGGATGTTGCACCATGTAGATATCTATTATTCGGACGGGCATAACTTCTGGCTCGTTTAGAGTAACGGGAGCCATAACCTGTCAAAACGAAGACAACGATGAGTTCTGCGGCTTTGATAGCTTTCAACCGTCGACGGATAGACTAATGCCCAAAAAGGACAACCCGAATCTCAATCGAGTCTCGTAAGTTTTTTACCCTTCGTTTTTTCGACACCGGATTTTTACGGAAAACGGGATTACCGTGCCTCGCCTTCGATTTACCATCACTGGAGAGTGGTGCACCATGGTATTGTTCCGTTTTGAATCCATATAAGCATTTCTAAAAGTCGTACGGCACTGTTTCGCCATTTCGGACGGATGTTGCACCTTGCACCGCGGATGTTGCACCCTGTAGATATCGATTATTCGGACGACCATAACGTCTGGCTCGTTTAGAGTTACGGGAGCCATAACCTGTCAAAACGAAGGCCACGATGAATTCTACGGCTTTGACAGCTTTCAGCCGTCAACGGATAGATTAATGCCCAAAAGGACAGCCCGAATCTCAATCGGGTCTCGTAAGTTTTTTACCCTTCGTTTTTTCGACACCGGATTTTTACGGTAAAACGGGATTACCGTGCCTCGCATTCGATTTACCATCGCTGGAGAGTGGTGCACCGTGGTACTGTTCCATTTCAAATCCATGCATGCATTTCTAAAAGTTGTACGGCACTGTTTCGCCATTTCGGACGGATGTTGCACCTTGCACCGCGGATGTCGCACCCTGTAGATATCGATTATTCGGACGGTCATAACTTCTGGCTCGTTTAGAGTTACGGGAGCCATAACTTGTCAAAACAAAGGCCACGGTGAGTTCTACAGCTTTGACGGCTTTCAGCCATCAACGGATAGATTAACGCCTGAAAAGGACAACCCAAATCTCAATCGGGGTTCGTAAGTTTTTTACCCTTCGTTTTTTCGACACCGGATTTTTACGGTAAAACGGTCTTAACATGGCTCGTCTTCGATTTACCATCACTGGAAAGTGGTGCACCATGGTACTGTTCCGTTTCGAATCCATGCATGTATTTCTAAAAGTCGTACGGCACTGTTTCACCATTTCGGACGGATGTTGCACCTTACACCGCGGATGTTGCACCCTGTAGATATCGATTATTCGGACGGCCATAACTTTTGGCTCGTTTAGAGTTACGGGAGCCATAACCTGTCTAAACGAAGGCCACGGTGATTTCTACTGCTTTGACCGCTTTCAGCCGTCAACGGATAGATTAATACCCAAAAAGGACAACCCGAATCTCAATCGGGTCTCGTAAGTTTTTTACCCTTCGTTTTTTCGACACCGGATTTTTACGGTAAAACAGGATTACCGTGGCTGACCTTCGATTTACCATCGCTGGAGAGTGGTGCACCATGGTACTGTTCCGTTTCAAATCCATGCACGCATTTCTAAAAGTCGTACGACACTATTTCGCCATTTCGGACGGATGTTGCACCTTGCACCGCGGATGTTGCACCTTGTAGATATCGATTATTCGGACGACCATATCTTTGGCTCGTTTAGAGTTACGCGAGCCATAACCTGTCTAAACGAAGGCCACGGTGATTTCTACGGCTTTGACCGCTTTCAGCCGTCAACGGATAGATTAATGCCAGAAAAGGACAACCCGAATCTCAATCTGGGTTCGTAAGTTTTTACCCTTCGTTTTTTCGACACCGGATTTTTACGGTAAAACGGGATTAACGTGGCTCGTCTTCGATTTACCATCGCTGGAGAGTGGTGCACCATGGTAATATTCCGTTTCAAATCCATGCACACATTTCCAAAAGTCGTACGACACTGTTTCGCCAATTCGAACGGATGTTGCACCTTGCACCGCGGATATTCCACCCTGTAGATATCGATTATTCGGACGGCCATAACTTCTGGCTCGTTTAGAGTTACGGGAGCCATAACCTGTCTAAACGAAGGCCACGGTGAGTTCTACAGCTTTGACCGCTTTCAACCGTCAACGGATAGACTAATGCCCAAAGGGGACAACCCGAATCTCAATCGGGTCTCGTAAGTTTTTTACCCTTCGTTTTTTCGACACAGGATTTTTACGGTAAAACGGGATTACCGTGCCTCACCTTCGATTTACCATCGCTGGAGAGTGGTGGACCACGATTCTGTTCCGTTTCAAATCCATGCACGCATTTCTAAAAGTCTTAAGGCACTGTTTCGCCATTTCAGACGGATGTTGCACCTTGCACCGCGAATGTTGCACCCTGTATATATCGATTATTCGGACGGCAATAACTTCTGGCTCGTTTAGAGTTACGGGCCCCATAACCTGTCAATACGAAGGCCACGATGAGTTCTACGGCTTTGATAGCTTTCAGTCGTCAACGGATAGATTAATTCCCAAAAAGGACAACCCGAATATCAATCGGGTCTCGTAAGTTTTTTACCCTTCGTTTTTTCGACAACGGATTTTTACGGTAAAACGAGATTACCGTGCCTCGTCTTCGATTTACCATCGCTGGAGAGTGGTGCACCAGGGTACTGTTCCGTTTCAAATCCATGCATGCATTTCTAAAAGTCGTACGACACTGTGTCGCTATTTAGGACGGATGTTGCACATTGCACCGTGGATGTTGCACCATGTAGATATCTATTATTCGGACGGGCATAACTTCTGGCTCGTTTAGAGTAACGGGAGCCATAACCTGTCAAAACGAAGACCACGATGAGTTCTACGGCTTTGATAGCTTTCAACCATCGACGGATAGATTAATGCCCAAAAAGGACAACCCGAATCTCAATCGAGTCTCGTAAGTTTTTTACCCTTCGTTTTTTCGACACCGGATTTTTACGGAAAACGGGATTACCGTGCCTCGCCTTCGATTTACCGTCGCTGGAGAGTGGTGCACCATGGTATTGTTCCGTTTTGAATCCATACAAGCATTTCTAAAAGTCGTACGGCACTGTTTCGCCATTTCGGACGGATGTTGCACCTTGCACCGCGGATGTTGCACCCCGTAGATATCGATTATTCGGACGGCCATAACGTCTGGCTCGTTTAGAGTTACGGGAGCCATAACCTGTCAAAACGAAGGCCACGATGAATTCTTCGGCTTTGACAGCTTTCAGCCGTCAACGGATAGATTAATGCCCAAAAGGACAGCCCGAATCTCAATCGGGTCTCGTAAGTTTTTTACCCTTCGTTTTTTCGATACCGGATTTTTACGGTAAAACGGGATTACCGTGCCTCGCCTTCGATTTACCATCGCTGGAGAGTGGTGCACCATGGTACTGTTCCATTTCAAATCCATGCATGCATTTCTAAAAGTTGTACGGCACTGTTTCGACATTTCGGACGGATGTTGCACCTTGCACCGCGGATGTTGCACCCTATAGATATCGATTATTCGGACGGTCATAACTTCTGGCTCGTTTAGAGTTACGGGAGCCATAACTTGTCAAAACGAAGGCCACGGTGAGTTCTACAGCTTTGACAGCTTTCAGCCGTCAACGGATAGATTAATGCCCGAAAAGGACAACCCAAATCTCAATCGGGGTTCATAAGTTTTTTACCCTTCTTTTTTCGACACCGGATTTTTACGGTAAAACGGTCTTACCATGGCTCGTCTTCGATTTACCATCGCTGGAGAGTGGTGCACCATGGTACTGTTCCGTTTCAAATCTATGCATGTATTTCTAAAAGTCGTACGGCACTGTTTCACCATTTCGGACGGATGTTGCACCTTACACCGCGGATGTTGCACCTTACACCGCGGATGTTGCACCCTGTAGATATCGATTATTCGGACGGCCATAACTTTTGGCTCGTTTAGAGTTACGGGAGCCATAACCTGTCTAAACGAAGGCAACGGTGAGTTCTACTGCTTTGACCGCTTTCAGCCGTCAACGGATAGATTAATACCCAAAAAGGACAACCCGAATCTCAATCGGGTCTCGTAAGTTTTTTACCCTTCGTTTTTTCGACACCGGATTTTTACGGTAAAACGGGATAACCGTGGCTGGCCTTCGATTTACCATCGCTGGAGAGTGGTGCACCATGGTATTGTTCCGTTTCAAATCCATGTACGCATTACTAAAAGTCGTACGGCACTGTTTCGCCATTTCGGACGGATGTTGCACCTTGCACCGCGGATGTTGCACCCTGTAGATATCGATTATTCGGACGACCATAACTTTTGGCTCGTTTAGAGTTACGCGAGCCATAACCTGTCTAAACGAAGGCCACGGCGATTTCTACGGCTTTGACCGCTTTCAGCCGTCAACGGATAGACTAATGCCCAAAAAGGACAGCCCGAATCTCAATCGGGTCTCGTAAGTTTTTTACCCTTCGTTTTTTCGACAACAGATTTTAATGGTAAAACGGGATTACCGTGCCTCGTCTTCGATTTACCATCGCTGGAGAGTGATGCACCATGGTACTGTTCCGTTTCAAATCCATGCATGCATTTATAAAAGTTGTATGGCACTGTATCGCCATTTCGGACGGATGTTGCACCTTGCACAGCGGATGTTGCACCCTGTAGATATCGATTATTCGGACGGTCTTAACTTCTGGCTCGTTTAGAGTTACGGGAGCCATAACTTGTCAAAACGAAGGCCACGGTGAGTTCTACAGCTTTGACAGCTTTCAGCCGTCACCGGATAGATTAATGCCCGAAAAGGACAACACGAATCTCAATCGGGGTTCGTAAGTTTTTTACCCTTCGTTTTTTCGACACCGGATTTTTACGGTAAAACGGTCTTACCGTGGCTCGTCTTCGATTTACCATCGCTGGAGAGTGGTGCACCATGGTACTGTTCCGTTTCAAATCCATGCATGCATTTCTAAAAGTCGTACAGCACTGTTTCGCCATTTCGGACGGATGTTGCACCTTACACCGCGGATGTTGCACCCTGTAGATATCGATTATTCGGACGGCCATAACTTTTGGCTCGTTTAGAGTTACGGGAGCCATAACCTGTCTAAACGAAGGCCACGGTGAGTTCTATGGCTTTAACCGCTTTCATCCGTCAACGGATAGATTAATACCCAAAAAGGACAACCCGAATCTCAATCGGGTCTCGTAAGTTTTTTACCCTTCGTTTTTTCGACACCGGATTTTTACGGTAAAACGGGATTACCGTGCCTCATCCTCGATTTATCTTCGCTGGAGAGTGGTGCGCCATGGTACTGTTCCATTTCAAACCCATGCACGCATTTCTAAAAGTCGTACGATACTGTTTCGCTATTTCGGACGGATGTTGTACCTTGCACCGCGGATGTTGCACCCTGTAGATATCGATTATTCGGACGGTCATCACTTCTGGCTCGTTTAGAGTTACGGGAGCCATAACTTGTCAAAACGAAGGCCACGGGGCGTTCTACTGCTTTGACAGCTTTCAGCCGTCAACGGATAGATTAATGCCCGAAAAGGACAACCCAAATCTCAATCGGGGTTCGTAAGTTTTTTACCCTTCGTTTTTTCGACACCGGATTTTTACGGTAAAACGGTCTTACCGTGGATCGTCTTCGATTGACCATCGCTGGAGAGTGGTGCACCACGGTACTGTTCCGTTTCAAATCCATGCATGCATTTCTAAAAGTCGTACGACACTGTTTCGCCATTTCAGACGGATGTTGCACCTTGCACCGCCGTTGTCGCACCCTGTAGATATCGATTATTCGGACGGGCATAACTTCTGGCTCGTTTAGAGTAACGGGAGCCATAACCTGTCAAAATGAAGGCCAAGATGAGTTCTATGTCTTTGACAGCTTTCAGTCGTCAACGGATAGATTAATGCCCAAAAAGGACAACCCGAATCTCAATCGAGTCTCGTAAGTTTTTTACGCCTCGTTTTTTCGACACCGGATTTTTACGGTAAAACGGGATTACCATGCCTCGCCTTTGATTTACCATCGCTGGAGAGTGGTGCACCATGGCACTGTTCCGTTTCAAATCCATGCACGCATTCCTAAAAGTTGTACGACACTATTTCGCCATTTCAGACGGATGTTGCACCTTGCACCGCAGATGTTGCACCCTGTAGATATCGATTATTTCTGGCTCGTTCAGAGTTACGGGAGCCATAACCTATCAAAACGAAGGCCACGGTGAGTTCTACAGCTTTGACATCTTCCAACCGTCAACGGATAGATTTATGCCCGAAAAGAACAACCCGAATCTCAATCGGGGTTCGTAAGTTTTTTACCCTTCTTTTTTTCGACACCGGATTTTTACGGTAAAACGGGATTACCGTGGCTCGTCTTCGATTTACCATCGCTGGAGAGAGGTGCACCATGGTACTGTTCCGTTTCAAATCCATGAACGCATTTCTAAAAGTCGTACGGCACTGTTTCGCCATTTCGGACGGATGTTGCACCTTGCACCGCGGATGTTGCACCCTGTATATATCGATTATTCGGAC
This sequence comes from Allium cepa, assembly GCA_030765085.1. Lineage (NCBI taxonomy): Eukaryota > Viridiplantae > Streptophyta > Magnoliopsida > Asparagales > Amaryllidaceae > Allium > Allium cepa. The sequence goes on from CM060938.1 coordinate 912,436,293, forward strand.
AGCCATAACTTCTGGCTCGTTTAGATTTACGGGAGCCATAACCTGTCAAAACGAAGGCCACAGTGAGTTCTACAGCTTTGACCGCTTTCAGCCGTCAACGGATAGATTAATGCCAGAAAAGGACAACCCGAATCTCAATCTGGGTTCGTAAGTTTTTACCCTTCGTTTTTTCGACACTTGATTTTTAGATAAAACGGGATTACCGTGGCTCGTCTTCGATTTACCATCGCTGGAGAGTGGTGCACCATGGTAATGTTCCATTTCAAATCCATGCACGCATTTCTAAAAGTCGTACGGCAATGTTTCGCCAATTCGGACGGATGTTGCACCTTGCACAGCGGATTTTGCACCATGTAGATATCGATTATTCGGACGGTCATAACTTCTAGCTCGTTTGGAGTAACGGTTGCCATAACATGTCAAAACGAAGGCCACGATGATTTCTACGGCTTTGACAGCTTTCAGCCGTCAACGGATAGATTAATACCCAAAAAGGACAACCTGAATCTCAATCGAGTCTCGTAAGTTTTTTACCCTTCGTTTTTTCGACACCGGATTTTTACGGTAAAACGGGATTACCGTGCCTCGCCTTCAATTTACCATCGCTGGAGAGTGGTGCACCATGGTAATGTTCCATTTCGAATCCATGCACGCATTTCTAAAAGTCGTACGGCACTGTTTCGCCATTTCGGACGGATGTTGCACCTTGCACCGTGGATGTTGCATCCTGTAGATATCGATTATTCGGACGGCCATAACTTCTGGCTAGTTTAGAGTTACGGGAGCCATAACCTGTCAAAACGAAGGCCACGATGAGTTCTACGGCTTTGACAGCTTTCAGCCGTCAACGGATAGATTAATGCCCAAAAGGACAACCCGAATCTCAGTCGGGTCTCGTAAGTTTTTTACCCTTCGTTTTTTCGACACCGGATTTTTACGGTAAAACGGGATTACCGTGGCTCGCCTTCGATTTTCCATCGCTGGAGAGTGGTGCACCATGGTAATGTTCCATTTCAAATCCATGCACGCATTTCTAAAAGTCGTACGGCACTGTTTCGCCAATTCAGACGGATGTTGCACCTTGCACCGCGGATGTTGCACCCTGTCGATATCGATTATTCGGATGGCCATAACTTTTGGCTCGTTTAGAGTTACGGGAGCCATAACCTTTCAGAACGAAGGCCACGTTGAGTTCTACGGCTTTGACAGCTTTCAGCCATCAACGGATAGATTAATGCCCAAAAAGGACAACCCGAATCTCAATCGGGTCTCGTAAGTTTTTTACCCTTCGTTTTTTCGACACCGGATTTTTACGGTAAAAGGGAATTACCGTGGCTCGTCTTCGATTTACCATCGCTGGAAAGTGGTGCACCATGGTACTGTTCCGTTTCAAATCCATGCATGCATTTCTAAAAGTCGTACGGCACTGTTTCGCCATTTCGGACGGATGTCGCACGTTGCACCGCGGATGTTGCACCCTGTAGATATCGATTATTCGGACGGCCATAACTTTTGGCTCGTTTATAGTTACGGAAGCCATAACCTGTCTAAACGAAGGCTATGGTGGGTTCTACGGCTTTGACCGCTTTCAGCCGTCAACGGATAGATTAATGCCCAAAAAGGACAACCCGAATCTCAATCGGGTCTCGTAAGTTTTTTACCCTTCATTTTTTCGACACCGGATTTTTACGGTAAAACGGGATTACCGTGCCTCGTCTTTGATTTATCATCGCTGGAGAGTGGTGCTCCATGGTACTATTCCATTTCAAATCCATGCACGCATTTCTAAAAGTCGTACGACACTGTTTCGCCATTTCGGACGGATGTTGCACCTTGCAACCCGGATGTTGCACCCTGTAGACATCGATTATTCGGACGGTCATAACTTCTGACTCGTTTAGAGTTACGGGAGCCATAACCTGTCAAAACGAAGGCCACGGTGAGTTCTACAGCTTTGACAGCTTTCAGCCGTAACCGGATAGATTAATTCCCGAAAAGGACAACCCGAGTCTCAATTGGGGTTCGTAAGTTTTTTACCCTTCGTTTTTTCGACACCGGATTTTTACGGTAAAACGGTCTTACCGTGGCTCGTCTTCGATTTACCATCGCTGGAGAGTGGTGCACCATGGTACTGTTCCGTATCAAATCCATGCACGCATTTCTAAAAGTCCTACGGCACTGTTTCGCCATTTCGGACGGATGTCGCACCTTGCACCGCGGATGTTGCACCCTGTAGATATCGATTACTCGGACGGTCATAACTTCTGGCTCGTTTAGATTTACGGGAGCCATAACCTGTTAAAACGAAGGCCACAGTGAGTTCTACAGCTTTGAAAGCTTTCAGCCGTCAATGGATAGATTAATGCCCGAAAAGGACAACCCGAATCTCAATCGGGGTTCGTAAGTTTTTTACCCTTCGTTTTTTTGACACCGGAATTTTACGGTAAAGGGCATTACCGTCGCTCGTCATCGATTCACCATCGCTGGAGAATGGTGCACCTTGGGACTGTTCCGTTTCAAATCCATGCATGCATTTCTAAAAGTCGTACGGCACTGTTTCGCCATTTCGGACGGATGTTGCACCTTGCACCGCGGATGTTGCACCCTGTAGATATCGATTACTTGGACGGTCATAACTTCTGGCTCGTTTAGAGTTACGGGAGCCATAACCTGTCAAAACGAAGGCCACGATTAGTTCTACAGCTTTGACATCTTTCAGCCGTCAACGGATAAATTAATTCCCAAAAAGGACAACCCGAATCTCAATCGGGTCGCGTAAGTTTTTTACCCTTCGTTTTTTCGACACCGGATTTTTACGGTAAAACGGGATTACCGTACCTCGCCTTCGATTTACCATCGCTGGAGAGTGAAGCACCATGGGACTGTTCCGTGTCAAATCCATGAATTCCTTTCTAAAAGTCGTACGGCACTGTTTCGCCATTTCAGACGGATGTTGCACCTTGCACCGCGGATGTTGCACCCTGTATATATCGATTATTCGGACGGCCATAACTTCTGGCTCGTTTAGAGTTATGGGAGTCATAACCTATCAAAACGAAGGCCACAATGAGTTCTAAAGCTTTGACGGCTTTCAGCCATCAACGGATAGATTAATGCCCAAAAAGGACAATCCGAATCTCAATCGAGTCTCGTAAGTTTTTTACACTTCGTTTTTTCGACACCGGATTTTTACGGTAAAACGGGATTACTGTGGCTCGTCTTCGATTTACCATCGCTGGAGAGTGGTGTGGTACTGTTCCACTTCAAATCCATGCATGCATTTCTAAAAGTCGTACGGCACTGTTTCGCCATTTCGGACGAATGTTGCACCTTGCACCGCGGATGTTGCACCCTGTAGATATCGATTATTCGGACGGACATAACTTTTGGCTCGTTTAGAGTTACGGGAGCCATAACCTATCTAAACGAAGGCCACGGTGAGTTCTACGGCTTTGATCGCTTTCAGCCGTCAACGGATAGATTAGTGCCCAAAAAGGACAACCCGAATCTCAATCGGGTCTCGTAAGTTTTTTACCCTTCGTTTTTTCGACACCAGATTTTTACGGTAAAACGGGATTACCGTGCCTCGTCTTCGATTTACCATCGCTGGAGAGTGGTGCACCATGGTACTGTTCCGTGTCAAATCCATGCATGCATTTCTAAAAGTCGTATTCGGACGAATGTTGCAAATTGCACCGCGGATGTTGCACCCTGTAGATACCGATTATTCGGACGGTCATAACTTCTGGCTCGTTTAGATTTACGGGAGCCGTAACCTGTCAGAACGAAGGCCATGGTGAGTTCTAAAGCTTTGACCGCTTTCAGCCGTCAATGGATAGATTAATACCCGAAAAGGACAACCCGAATCTCAATCGGGGTTTGTAAGTTTTTTACCCTTCGTTTTTTTGACACCGGGATTACCGTGGCTCGTCTTCGATTCACCATCGCTGGAGAGTGGTGCACCATGGTACTGTTCTATTTCAAATCCATGCACGCATTTCTAAAAGTCGTACGGCACTGTTTCGCCATTTCAGACGGATGTTGCACCTTGCACCGCAGATGTTGCACCCTGTAGATATCGATTATTCGGACGGTCATAACTTCTAGCTCGTTTAGAGTTACAGGAGCCTTAACCTGTCAAAGCGAAGGCCACGATGAGTTCTACGGCTTTGACATCTTTCAGCCGTCAACGGATTGATTAATGCCCAAAAAGGAAAACCCGAATCTCAATCGGGTCTCGTAAGTTTTTTACCCTTCGTTTTTTCGACACCGGATTTTTACGGTAAAACGGGATTACCGTGCCTCGCCTTCGATTTACCATCGCTGGAGAGTGATGCAACATGGTATTGTTCCATTTCAAATCCATGCACGCATTTCTAAAAGTCGTACGGCACTGTTTCGCCATTTCGGACGGATGTTGCACCTTGCACCGCGGATGTTGCACCCTGTAGATATCGATTATTCGGACGGCCATAACTTCTAGCTCGTTTAGAGTTACGGGAGTCATAACCTGACAAAACGAAGGCCACAATGAGTTCTACGGCTTTGACCACTTTTAGCCGTCAACGGACAGATTAATGCCCAAAAAGGACAACCCGAATCTCAATCGGGTCTCGTAAGTTTTTTACCCTTCGTTTTTTCGACACTGGATTTTTACGGTAAAACGGGATTACCGTGCCTCGCCTTCGATTTACCATCGCTGGAGAGTGGTGCACCATGGTAATGTTCCGTTTCGAATCCATGCACGCATTTCTAAAATTCGTACGGCACTGTTTCACAATTTCGGACGGATGTTGCACCCTGTAGATATCGATTATTCGGACGGCCATAACTTCTGGCTCGTTTAGAGTTACGGGAGCCATAACCTGTCAAAACGAAGGCCACGATGAGTTCTACGGCTTTGATAGCTTTCAGCCATCAACGGATAGATTAATGCCCTAAAGGACAACCCGAATCTCAATCGGGTCTCGTAAGTTTTTTACCCTTCGTTTTTTCGACACTGGATTTTTACGGTAAAACGGGATTACCGTGCCTCGCCTTCGATTTACCATCGCTGGAGAGTGGTGCACCATGGTAATGTTCCGTTTCAAATCCATACATGCATTTCTAAAAGTCGTACGGCACTGTTTCACCATTTCAGACGGATGTTGCACCTTGCACCGCGGATGTTGCACCCTATAGATATCGATTATTAGGACGGCCATAACTTCTGGCTCGTTTAGAGTTACGGGAGCCATAACCTGTCAAAACGAAGGCCACGTTGAGTTCTACGGATTTGATAGCTTTCAGCCGTCAACGGATAGATTAATGCGCAAAAAGGACAACCCGAATCTTAGTCGGGTCTCGTAACTTTTTTACCCTTCGTTTTTTCGACACCGGATTTTTACGGTAAAATAGGATTACCGTGGCTCGTCATCGATTTACCATCGCTGGAGAGTGGTGCACCATGGTACTGTTCCGTTGCAAATCCATGCATGCATTTGTAAAAGTCGTACGACACTGCTTCTCCATTTCGGACCGATGTTGCACCTTGCACCGCGGATGTTGCACCCTGTAGATATCGATTATTCGGACGGCCATAACTTCTGGCTGTTTAGAGTTACGGGAGCCATAACCTGTCAAAACGAAGGCCTTGATGAGTTCTACGGCTTTGACCGCTTTCAGCCGTCAACGGATAGATTAATGCCCAAAAAGGACAACCCGAATCTCAATCGGGTCTCGTAAGTTTTTTACCCTTCGTTTTTTCGACACCGGATTTTTATGGTAAAACGGGATTACCGTGCCTCGCCTTCGATTTTCCATCGCTGGAGAGTGGTGCACCATGGTAATGTTCCATTTCAAATCCATGCACGCATTTCTAAAAGTCGTACGGCACTGTTTCGCCATTTCAGACGGATGTTGCACCTTGCACCGCGGATGTTGCACCCGGTAGATATCGATTATTCGGACGGCCATAACTTCTGGCTCGTTTAGAGTTACGGGAGCCATAACCTATCAAAACGAAGGCCACGTTGAGTTATATGGCGTTGATAGCTATCAGCCGCCAATGGATAGATTAATGCCCAAAAAGGACAACCCGAATCTCAATCGGGTCTCGTAAGTTTTTTACCCTTCGTTTTTTTGACACCGGATTTTTACGGTAAAACGGGATTACCGTGGCTCGTCTTCGATTTACTATCGCTGGAGAGTGGTGCACCATGGTACTGTTCCGTTTCAAATCCATGCATGCATTTCTAAAATTCGTACGACACTTTTTACCATTTCGGACGGATGTTGCACCTTGCACCGCGGATGTTGCACCCTGTAGATATCGATTATTCGGACGGCCATAACTTTTGGCTCGTTTATGGTTACGGGAGCCATAACCTGTCTAAACGAAGTCCACGGTGAGTTCTACGTTTTTGACCGCTTTCAGCCGTCAACGGATAGATTAATGCCCAAAAAGGACAACCCGAATCTCAATCGGGTCTAGTAAGTTTTTTACCCTTCGTTTTTTCGACACCGGATTTTTACGGTAAAACGGGATTACCGTGCCTCCTTCGATTTACCATCGCTGGAGAGTGGTGCTCCATGGTACTATTCCGTTTCAAATCCATGCACGCATTTCTAAAAGTCGTAAGACACTGTTTCGCCATTTTGGACGGATGTTGCACCTTGCAACGCGGATGTTGCACCCTGTAGATATCGATTATTCGGATGGTCATAACTTCTGGCTCGTTTAGAGTTACGGGAGCCATAACCTGTCAAAACGAAGGCCACGGTGAGTTCTACAGCTTTGACAGCTTTCAGCCATAACCGGACAGATTAATGCCCGAAAAGGACAACCCGAATCTCAATCGGGGTTCGTAAGTTTTTTACCCTTCGTTTTTTCGACACCGGATTTTTACGGTAAAACGGTCTTACCGTGGCTCGTCTTCGATTTACCATCGCTGGAGAGTGGTGCACCATGGCACTGTTCCGTTTCAAATCCATGCACGCAATTCTAAAAGTCGTACGGCACTGTTTCGCCATTTTGGACGGATGTTGCACCTTGCACCGCGGATGTTCCACCCTGTATATATCGATTATTCGGACAGGCATAACTTCTGGCTCGTTTAGATTTACGCGAGCCATAACCTATGAAAACGAAGGCCGCGGTGAGTTCTACATCTTTGATAGCTTTCAACCGTCAATGGATAGATTAATGCCCGAAAAGGACAACCCGAATTTCAATCGGGGTTCGTAAGTTTTTTACCCTTCGTTTTTTTGACACCGGATTTTTACGGTAAAACGGGATTACCGTGGCTCGTCATCGATTCACCATCGCTGGAGAGTGGTGCACCATGGGACTATTCCGTTTCAAATCCATGCACGCATTTCTAAAAGTCGTACGGCGCTGTTTCGCCATTTCGGACGGATGTTGCACCTTGCACCGCGGATGTTGCACCCTGTAGATATCGATTATTCGGACGGTCATAACTTCTCGCTCGTTTAGAGTTACGGGAGCCATAACCTGTCAAAACGAAGGCCACGATGAGTTCTACGGCTTTGACATCTTTCAACCGCCAACGGATAGATTAATGCCCAAAAAGGACAACCCGAATCTCAATCGGGTCTCGTAAGTTTTTTACCCTTCGTTTTTCGATACCGGATTTTTACGGTAAAACGGGATTACCGTGCCTCGTCTTCGATTTACCATCGCTGGAGAGTGGTGCACCATGGTACTGTTCCTTTTCAAATCCATGCACGCATTTCTAAAAGTCGTACGACACTGTTTCGCCATTTCGGACGGATGTTGCACCTTGCACCGCGGATGTCGCACCCTGTTGATATCGATTATTCGGATGGGAATAACTTCTGGCTCGTTTAGAGTAAAGGGAATCATAACCTGTCAAAACGAAGGCCACGATGAGTTCTACGGCTTTGACAGCTTTCAGCCGTCAACGGATAGATTAATGCCCAAAACGGACAACCCGATTCTCAATCGAGTCTTGTAAGTTTTTTACCCTTCGCTTTTTCGACACCGGATTTTTACGGTAAAACGGGATTACCGTGCCTCGCCTTCGATTTACCATCGCTGGAGAGTGGTGCACCATGGCGATGTTCCATTTCAAATCCATGCACGCATTTCTCAAAGTCGTACGGCACTGTTTCTCCATTTCGGACGGATGTTGCACCTTGCACCGCAGATGTTGCACCCTGTAGATATCGATTATTCGGACGGTCATAACTTCTGGCTCGTTTAGAGTTACCGGAGCCATAACCTATCAAAACGAAGTCCACGGTGAGTTCTACAGCTTTGACAGCTTTCAGCCGTCAACGAATAGATTAATGCCAGAAAAGGACAACCCGAATCTCAATCTGGGTTCGTAAGTTTTTACCCTTCGTTTTTTCGACACCGGAATTATACGGTAAAACGGGATTACCGTGGCTCGTCTTCGATTTACCATCGCTGGAGAGTGGTGCACCATGGTAATGTTCCGTTTCAAATCCATGCACGCATTTCTAAAGGTCGTATGGCACTGTTTCGCCAATTCGGACGGATGTTGCACCTTGCACCGCAGATGTTGCACCCTGTAGATATCGATTATTCGGACGGCCATAACTTCTGGCTCGTTTAGAGTTACGGGAGCCATAACCTGTCTAAACGAAGGCCACGGTGAGTTCTACAGCTTTGACCGCTTTCAACCGTCAACGGAAAGATTAATGCCCAAAAAGGACAACCCGAATCTCAATCGGGTCTCGTAAGTTTTTTACCCTTCGTTTTTTCGACACCGGATTTTTACCGTAAAACGGGATTACCGTGCCTCGTCTTCGATTTACCATCGCTGGAGAGTGGTGCACCATGGTACTGTTCCGTTTCAAATCCATGTACGCATTTCTAAAAGTCGTAAGGCACTGTTTCGCCATTTCGGACGGATGTTGCACCTTGCACCGCGGATGTTGCACCCTGTAGATATCGATTATTCGAACGGCCATAACTTCTGGCTCGTTTAGAGTTACGGGAGCCATAACCTGTCAAAACGAAGGAAACGATGAGTTCTACGGCTTTGACAGCTTTCAGCTGTCAACGGATAGATTAATACCCAAAAAGGACAACCCGAATCTCAATCGAGTATCGTAAGTTTTTTACCCTTCATTTTTTCGACACCGGATTTTTACGGTAAAACGGCAATACCGTGCCTCGCCTTCGATTTACCATCGCTGGAGAGTGGTGCACCATGGCACTGTTCCGTTTCAAATCCATGCATGCATTTCTAAAAGTCGTATGATACGGTTTCGCCATTTCGGACGGATGTTGCACCTTGCACCGCGGATGTTGCACCCTGTAGATATCGATTATTCGGACGGCCATAACTTCTGGCTCGTTTAGAGTTACGGGAAACATAACCTGTCCAAACGAAGGCCGCGATGAGTTCTACGGCTTTGACAGCTTTCAGCCGTCAACGGATAGATTAATGCCCAAAAAGGACAACCCGAATCTCAATCGGGTCTCGTAAGTTTTTTGCCCTTCGTTTTTTCGACACCGTATTTTTACGGTAAAATGGAATTACCGTGCCTCGTCTTCGATTTACCATCGATGGAGAATGGTGCACCATGGTACTGTTCCGTTTCAAATCCATGCATGCATTTCTAAAAGTCGTACGACACTGTTTCGCCATTTCGGACGGATGTTGCACCTTGCCCCGCGGATGTTGCACCCTGCAGATATCGGTTATTCGGACGGCCATAACTTCTGGCTCGTTTAGAGTTACGGGAGCCATAACCTGTCAAAACGAAGGCCACGATGAGTTCTACGGCTTTGACAGCTTTCAACCTTCAACGGATAGATTAATGCCCAAAAAGGAAACCCGAATCTCAATCGGGTCTCGTAAGTTTTTTACCCTTCGTTTTTTCGACACGGGATTTTTATTGTAAAACGGGATTACCGTGCCTCGCCTTCGATTTACCATCGCTGGGGAGTGGTGCACCATGATATTGTTCCGTTTCAAATCCATGCACGCATTTCTATAAGTCGTACGGCACTGTTTCGCCATTTCAGATGGATGTTGCACCTTGCACCGCGAATGTTGCACCCTGTATATATCGATTATTCGGACGGCAATAACTTCTGGCTCGTTTAGAGTTACGGGCGCCATAACCTATCAAAACGAAGGCCACGATGAGTTCTACGGCTTTGACCGCTTTCAGCCATCAACAGATAGATCAATGCCCAAAAAGGACAACCCGAAACTCAATCGGGTCTCGTAAGTTTTTACCCTTCGTTTATTCGACAACGGACTTTTACGGTAAAACGAGATTACCGTGCCTCGTCTTCGATTTACCATCGCTGGAGAGTGGTGCACCATGGTACTGTTCCGTTTCAAATCCACGCACGCATTTCTAAAAGTCGTACGACACTGTTTCGCCATTTCGGACGGATGTTGCACCTTGCACCGCGGATGTTGCACCCTGTAGATATCGATTATTCGGACGGGAATAACTTATGGCTCGTTTAGAGTAACGGGAGTCATAACCTGTCAAAACGAAGGCCACGATGAGTTCTACGGCTTTGACAGCTTTCAGCCATCAACAGATAGATTAATGCCCAAAAAGGACAACCCGAATGTCAATCGAGTCTCGTAAGTTTTTTACCCTTCGTTTTTTCGACACCGGATTTCTACGGTAAAACGGGATGACCGTGCCTCGCCTTCGATTTACCATCGCTGGAGAGTGGTGCACCATGGTAATGTTCCGTTTCGAATCCATGCACGCATTTCTAAAAGTCGTACGGCACTGTTTCGCCATTTCGGATGGATGTTACACCTTGCACCACGGATGTTGCACCCTGTAGATATCGATTATTCGGACGGCCATAGCTTTTGGTTCGTTTAGAGTTACGGGAGCCATAACCTGTCTAAACGAAGGCCACGGTGAGTTCTACGGCTTTGACCGCTTTCAGCCGTCAACGGATAGATTAATGCCCAAAAAGGACAACCCGAATCTCAATCGGGTCTCGTAAGTTTTTTACCCTTCGTTTTTTCGACACTGGATTTTTACGGTAAAACGGGATTAGCGTGCCTCGTCTTCGGTTTACCATCGCTGGAGAGTGGTGCACAATGGTACTGTTCCATTTCAAATCCATGCACGCATTCTTAAAAGTCGTACGGCACTGTTTCGCCATTTCGGACGGATGTTGCACATTGCACCGCGGATGTTGCACCTTGTAGATACCGATTATTCGGAAGGTCATAACCTCTGGCTTGTTTAGAGTTACGGGAGTCGTAACCAGTCAAAACGAAGGCCACGGTGAGTTCTACAGCTTTGACAGCTTTCAGCCGTCAACGGATAGATTAATGACCGAAAAGGACAACCCGTATCTCAATCGGGGTTCGTAAGTTTTTTACACTTCGTTTTTTCGACACCGGATTTTTACGGTAAAACGGTCTTACCGTGGCTCGTCTTCGATTTACCATCGTCGGAGAGTGGTGCACCATGGTACTGTTCCGTTTCAAATCCATGCGCGCATTTCTAAAAGTCGTACGGCACTGTTTCGCCATTTCGGACGGATGTTGCACCTTGCACCGCGGATGTTGCACCCTGTATATATCGATTATTCGGACAGGCATAACTTCTGGCTCGTTTAGATTTACGGGAGCCATAACCTATCAAAACGAAGGCCACGGTGAGTTCTACAGCTTTGACAAGTTTCAGCCGTCAATGGATAGATTAATGCCCGAAAAGGACAACCCGAATCTCAATCGGGGTTCGTAAGTTTTTTACCCTTCGTTTTTTTGACACTGGATTTTTACGGTAAAACGGGATTATCGTGGCTCGTCTTTGATTCACCATCGCTGGAGAGTGGTGCACCATGGTACTGTTCCGTTTCAAATCCCTGCACGCATTTCTAAAAGTCGTACGGCACTGTTTCGCCATTTCGGACGGATGTTGCACCTTGCATCGCGGATGTTGCACCCTGTAGATATCGATTATTCGGACGGTCATAACTTCTGGCTCATTTAGAGTTACGGGAGCCAAAACCTGTCAAAACGAAGGCCACGATGAGTTCTACGGCTTTGACATCTTTCAGCCGTCAACGGATTGATTAATGCCCAAAAAGGACAACCCGAATCTCAATCGGTTCTCGTAAGTTTTTTACCCTTCGTTTTTTCGACACCGGATTTTTACGGTAAAACGGGATTACCGTGCCTCGCCTTCGATTTACCATCGCTGGAGAGTGATGCAACATGGTACTGTTCCGTTTCAAATCCATGCATGCTTTTTTAAAAGTCGTACGGCACTGTTTCGCCATTTCAGACGGATGTTGCACCTTGCACCGTGGATGTTGCACCCTGTAGATATCGATTATTTGGACAGCCATAACTTCTGGCTCGTTTAGAGTTATGGGAGTCATAATCTGTCAAAACGAAGGCCACAATGAGTTCTACGGCTTTGACCGCTTTTAGCCGTCAACGGATAGATTAATGCCCAAAAAGTGCAACCCGAATCTCAATCGGGTCTCGTAAGTTTTTTACCCTTCGTTTTATCGACACCGGATTTTTACGGTAAAACGAGATTACCGTGCCTCGTCTTCGATTTACCATCGCCGGAGAGTGGTGCACCAATGTATTGTTCTATTTCAAATACATACATGCATTTCTAAAAGTCGTATGATACTGTTTCTCCATTTCGGACGGATGTTGCACCTTGCACCGCGGATGTTGCACCCTGCAGATATCGATTATTCGGACGACCATAACTTCTGGCTCGTTTAGAGTTACGGTAGCCATAACCTGTCCAAACAAAGGCCACGATGAGTTCTACGGCTTTGACCGCTTTCAGCCGTCAACGGATAGATTAATGCCCAAAAAGGACAACCAGAATCTCAATCGGGTCTCCTAAGTTTTTTACCCTTCGTTTTTTCGACGCCGGATTTTTATGGTAAAACGGGATTACCGTGCCTCGTCTTCGATTTACCATCGCTGGATAGTGGCGCACCATGGTACTGTTCCGTTTCAAATCCATGCACGTATTTCTAAAAGTCATACGACACTGTTTCGCCATTTCGGACGGATGTTGCACCTTGCACCACGGATGTTCCACCCTGTAGATATCGGTTATTCGGACGGCCATAACTTCTGGCTCGTTTAGAGTTACGGGAGACATAACCTGTCAAAATGAAGGCCACGACGAGTTCTACGGCATTGACAGCTTTCTGCCGTCAACGGATAGATTAATTCCCGAAAAGGACAACCCGAATCTCAATCGAGTCTCGTAAGTTTTTTACCCTTCGTTTTTTCGACACCGGATTTTTACGGTAAAACGGGATTACCGTGCCTCGCCTTCGATTTACCATCGCTGGAGAGTGGTGCACCATGGTCTTGTTCCGTTTCAAATCCATGCACGCATTTCTAAAAGTTGTAGGGCACTGTTTCGCCATTTCAGACGGATGTTGCACCTTGCACCGCGGATGTTGCACCCTGTAGATATCGATTATTCGGACAGCCTTAACGTCTGGCTCGTTTAGAGTTACGGGAGTCATAACCTGTAAAAACGAAGGCCACGATGAGTTCTACGGCTTTGACAGCTTTCAGCCATCAACGGATAGATTAAATCCGAAAAAGGACAACCCGAATCTCAATCGGGTCTCGTAAGTTTTTTACCCTTCGTTTTTTCGACACCGGATTTTTACGGTAAAACGGGATTACCGTGTCTCGTCTTCGATTTACCATCGCTGGAGAGTGGTGCACCATGGTACTGTTTCGTTTCAAATCTATGCACGCATTTCTATTAGTCATTCGACACTGTTTCTCCATTTCGGACGGATGTTGCACCTTGCACCGCGGATGTTGCACCCTGTATATATCGATTATTCGGACGGCCATAACTTCTGGCTCGTTTAGAGTTACGGGAGCCATAACCTGTCAAAACGAAGGCCACGATGAGTTCTACGGCTTTGACAGCTTTCAGCCGTCAACGGATAGATTAGTGCCCAAAAAGGAAAACCCGAATCTCAATCGGGTCTCGTAAGTTTTTTACCCTTCGTTTTTTCGACGCCGGATTTTTACGGTAAAACGGGATTACCGTGCCTCGTCTTCGATTTACCATCGCTGGAGAGTGGTGCACCACGGTACTGTTCCGTTTCAAATCCGTGCACGCAATTCTAAAAGTCGTACGGCACTGTTTCGCCATTTCGGACGGATTTTGCACCTTGCACCGTGGATGTTGCACCCTATAGATATCGATTATTCAAACGGCCATAACTTCTGGCTCGTTTAGAGTTACGGGAGCCATAACCTGTCAAAACGAAGGCCTCGATGAGTTCTACGGCTTTGACAGCTTTCAGCCGTCAACGGATATATTAAATCCCAAAAAGGACAACCCGAATCTCAATCTGGGTTCGTAAGTTTTTACCCTACGTTTTTTCGACACCGGATTTTTACGGTAAAACGGGATTACCGTGCCTCGTCTTCGATTTACCATCGCTGGAGAGTGGTGCACCATGGTACTGTTCCGTTTCAAATCCATGCACGCATTTCTAAAAGTCGTACGACACTGTTTCGTCATTTCGGACGGATGTTGCACCTTGCACCGCGGATGTCGCACCCTGTTGATTTCGATTATTCGGACGGGCATAACTTCTGGCTCGTTTAGAGTAACGGGAGCCATAACCTGTCAAAACGAAGGCCACGATGAGTTCTACGGCTTTGACAGCTTTCAGCCGTCAACGGATAGATTAATGCCCAAAACGGACAACCTGAATCTCAATCGAGTCTCGTAAGTTTTTTACCCTTCGCTTTTTCGACACCGGATTTTTACGGGAAAACGGGATTACCGTGCCTCGCCTTCGATTTACCATCGCTGGAGAGTGGTGCACCATGGCACTGTTCCATTTCAAATCCATGCACGCATTTCTCAAAGTCGTACGGCACTGTTTCGCCATTTCGGACGGATGTTGCACCTTGCACCGCAGATGTTGCACCCTGTAGATATCGATTATTCGGACGGTCATAACTTCTGGCTCGTTTAGAGTTACGGGAGCCATAACCTATCAAAACGAAGGCCACGGTGAGTTCTACAGCTTTGACAGCTTTCAGCCGTCAACGGATAGATTAATGCCAGAAAAGAACAACCCGAATCTCAATCTGGGTTCGTAAGTTTTTACCCTTCGTTTTTTTGACAACGGAATTTTACGGTAAAACGGGATTACCTTGGCTCGTCTTCGATTTACAATCGCTGGAGAGTGGTGCACCATGGTAATGTTCCGTTTCAAATCCATGCACGGATTTCTAAAAGTCGTATGGCACTGTTTCGCCAATTCGGACGGATGTTGCACCTTGTACCGCGGATGTTGCACCCTGTAGATATCGATTATTCGGACGGCCATAACTTCTGGCTCGTTTAGAGTTACGGGAGCCATAACCTATCTAAACGAAGGCCACGGTGAGTTCTATAGCTTTGACCGCTTTCAACCGTCAACAGATAGATTAATGCCCAAAAAGGACAACCCGAATCTCAATCGGGTCTCGTAAGTTTTTTACCCTTCGTTTTTTCGACACCGGATTTTTACCGTAAAACGGGATTACCGTGCCTCGTCTTCGATTTACCATCGCTGGAGAGTGGCGCACCATGGTACTGTTCCGTTTCAAATCCATGCACGCATTTCTAAAAGTCGTAAGGCACTGTTTCGCCATTTCGGACGGATGTTGCACCTTGCACCGCGGATGTTGCACCCTGTAGATATCGATTATTCGGACGGCCATAACTTCTGGCTCGTTTAGAGTTACGGGAGCCATAACCTGTCAAAACGAAGGAAATGATGAGTTCTACGGCTTTGACAGCTTTCAAGTGTCAACGGATAGATTAATACCCGAAAAGGACAACCCGAATCTCAATCGAGTATCGTAAGTTTTTTACCCTTCGTTTTTTGGACATCGGATTTTTACGGTAAAACGGGAATACCGTGCCTCGCCTTCGATTTACCATCGCTGGAGAGTGGTGCACCATGGCACTGTTCCGTTTCAAATCCATGCATGCATTTCTAAAAGTCGTATGATACGGTTTCGCCATTTCGGACGGATGTTGCACCTTGCACCGCGGATGTTGCACCCTGTAGATATCGATTATTCGGACGGCCAACTTCTGGCTCGTTTAGAGTTACGGGAACCATAACCTGTCCAAACGAAGGCCACGATGAGTTCTACGGTTTTGACAGCTTTCAGCTGTCAACGGATAGATTAATGCCCAAAAAGGACAACCCGATTCTCAATCGGGTCTCGTAAGGTTTTTACCCTTCGTTTTTTCGACACCGTATTTTTACGGTAAAACGGGATTACCGTTGCTCGTCTTCGATTTACCATCGATGAAGAATGGTGCACCATGGTACTGTTCCGTTTCAATTCCATGCACGCATTTCTAAAAGTCGTACGACACTGTTTCGCCATTTCGGACGGATGTTGCACCTTGCACCGCGGATGTTGCACCCTGCAAATATCGGTTATTCGGACAACCATAACTTCTGGCTCGTTTAGAGTTACGGGAGCCATAACCTGTCAAAACGAAGGCCACGATGAGTTCTACGGCTTTGACAGCTTTCAACCTTCAACGGATATATTAATGCCCAAAAAGGAAACCCGAATCTCAATCGGGTCTCGTAAGTTTTTTACCCTTCGTTTTTTCGACACTGGATTTTTATTGTAAAACGGGATTACCGTGCCTCGCCTTCGATTTACCATCGCTGGGGAGTGGTGCACCATGATATTGTTCCATTTCAAATTCATGCACGCATTTCTATAAGTCGTACGGCACTGTTTCCCCATTTCAGACGGATGTTGCACCTTGCACCGCGAATGTTGCACCCTGTATATATCGATTATTCGGATGGCAATAACTTCTGGCTCGTTTAGAGTTACGGGCGCCACAACCTGTCAAAACGAAGGCCACGATGAGTTCTACGGCTTTGACGGCTTTCAGCCATCAACGGATAGATTAATGCCCAAAAAGGACAACCCGAAACTCAATCGGGTCTCGTAAGTTTTTTACCCTTCGTTTATTCGACAACGAACTTTTACGGTAAAACGAGATTACCGTGCCTCATCTTCGATTTACCATCGCTGGAGAGTGGTGGACCATGGTACTGTTCCGTTTCAAATCCATGCACGCCATTTCGGACGGATGTTGAACCTTGCACAGCGGATGTTGCACCCTGTAGATATCGATTATTCGGACGGGAATAACTTATGGCTCGTTTAGAGTAACAGGAGTCATAACCTGTCAAAACGAAGGCCACGATGAGTTCTACGGCTTTGACAGCTTTCAGCCATCAACGGATAGATTAATGCCCAAAAAGGACAACCCGACTGTCAATCGAGTCTCGTAAGTTTTTTACCCTTCGTTTTTTCGACACCGGATTTTTACGGTAAAACGGGATTACCGTGCCTCGCTTTCGATTTACCATCGCTGGAGAGTGGTGCACCATGGTAATGTTCCGTTTCGAATCCATGCACGCATTTCTAAAAGTCGTACGGCAATGTTTCACCATTTCGGATGGATGTTGCACCTTGCACCGCGGATGTTGCACCCTGTAGATATCGATTATTCGGACGGCCCTAACTTTTGGCTCGTTTAGAGTTACGGGAGCCATAACCTGTCTAAACGAAGGCCACAGTGAGTTCTACGGCTTTGACCGCTTTCAGCCGTCAACGGATAGATTAATGCCCCAAAAGGACAACCCGAATCTCAATCGGGTCGCGTAAATTTTTTACCCTTCGTTTTTTCGACACTGGATTTTTACGGTAAAACGGGATTACCGTGCCTCGTCTTCGATTTACCATCGCTGGAGAGTGGTGCATAATGGTACTGTTCCGTTTCAAATCCATGCATGCATTCCTAAAAGTCGTACGACACTGTTTCGCCATTTCGGACGGATGTTGCACATTGCACCGCGGATGTTGCACCTTGTCGATACCGATTATTCGGAAGGTCATAACTTCTGGCTTGTTTAGAGTTACGGGAGCCGTAACCTGTCAAAACGAAGGCCACGGTGAGTTCTACAGCTTTGACAGCTTTCAGCCGTCAACGGATAGATTAATGCCCGAAAAGGACAACCAGAATCTCAATCGGGGTTCGTAAGTTTTATACCCTTCGTTTTTTTGACACCGGATTTTTACGGTAAAACGGGATTATCGTGGCTCGTCTTCGATTCACCATCGTTGGAGAGTGGTGCACCATGGTACTGTTCCGTTTCAAATCCATGCACGCATTTCTAAAAGTCGTACGGCACTGTTTCGCCATTTCGGACGGATGTTGCACCTTGCACCGCGGACGTTGCACCCTGTAGATATCGATTATTCGGACGGTCATAACTTCTGGGTCGTTTAGATTTACGGGAGCCATAACCTGTCAAAACAAAGGCCACGGTGAGTTCTACGGCTTTGATAGCTTTCAGCCGCCAATGGATAGATTAATGCCCGAAAAGGACAACCCGAATCTCAATCGGGGTTCGTAAGTTTTTTACCCTTCGTTTTTTTGACACCGGATTTTTACGGTAAAACGGGATTATCGTGGCTCGTCTTCGATTCACCATCGCTGGAGAGTGGTGCACCATGGCACTGTTCCGTTTCAAATCCATGCACGCATTTCTAAAAGTCGTACGGCACTGTTTCGCCATTTCGGACGGATGTTGCACCTTGCACCACGGATGTTGCACCCTGTAGATATCGATTATTCGGACGGTCATAACTTCTGGCTCGTTTAGAGTTATGGGAGCCATAACCTGTCAAAACGAAGGCCACGATGAGTTCTACGGCTTTGACATCTTTCAGCCGTCAACGGATTGATTAATGCCCAAAAAGGACAACCCGAATCTCAATCGGGTCTCGTAAGTTTTTTACCCTTCGTTTTTTCGACACCAGATTTTTACGGTAAAACGGGATTTCCGTGCCCCGCCTTCGATTTACCATCGCTGGAGAGTGATGCAACATGGTACTGTTCCGTTTCAAATCCATGCATGCTTTTCTAAAAGTCGTACGGCACTGTTTCGCCATTTCAGACGGATGTTGCACCTTGCACCGCGGATGTTGCACCCTGTAGATATCGATTATTCGGACGGCCATAACTTCTGGCTCGTTTAGAGTTACGGGAGCCACAACCTGTCAAAACGAAGGCCACAATGAGTTCTACGGCTTTGACCGCTTTTAGCCGTAAACGGATAGATTAATACCCAAAAAGGACAACCCGAATCTCAATCGGGTCTCTTAAGTTTTTAACCCTTCGTTTTATCGACACCGAATTTTTACGGTAAAACGAGATTACCGTGCCTCGTCTTCGATTTACCATCGCTGGAGAGTGGTGCACCAATGTATTGTTCTATTTCAAATACATACATGCATTTCTAAAAGTCGTATGATACTGTTTCGCCATTTCGGACGGATGTTGCACCTCGCACCGCGGATGTTGCACCCTGTAGATATCGATTATTCGGACGGCCATAACTTCTGGCTCGTTTAGAGTTACGGTAGCCATAACCTGTCCAAACAAAGGCCACAATGAGTTCTACGGCTTTGACCGCTTTCAGCCGTCAACGGATAGATTAATGCCCAAAAAGGACAACCAGAATCTCAATCGGGTCTCGTAAGTTTTTTACCCTTCGTTTTTTCGACACCGGATTTTTACGGTAAAACGGGATTACCGTGCCTCGTCTTCGATTTACCATCGCTGGATAGTGGCGCACCATGGTACTGTTCCGTTTCAAATCCATGCACGCATTTCTAAAAGTCGTACGACACTGTTTTGCCATTTCGGACGGAAGTTGCACCTTACACCGCGGATGTTGCACCCTGTAGATATCGGTTATTCGGACGGCCATAACTTCTGGCTCGTTTAGAGTTATGGGAGACATAACCTGTCAAAATGAAGGCCACGATGAGTTCTACAGCTTTGACAGCTTTCTGCCGTCAACGGATAGATTAATGCCCAAAAAGGACATCCCGAATCTCAATCGAGTCTCGTAAGTTTTTTACCCTTCGTTTTTTCGACACCGGATTTTTACGGTAAAACGGGATTACCGTGCCTCACCTTCGATTTACCATCGCTGGAGAGTGGTGCACCATGGTCTTGTTCCGTTTCAAATCCATGCACGCATTTCTAAAAGTCGTACGGCACTGTTTCCCCATTTCAGACGGATGTTACACCTTGCACCGCGGATGTTGCACCCTATAGATATCGATTATTCGGACAGCCTTAACATCTGGCTCGTTTAGAGTTACGGGAGTCATAACCTGTCGAAACGAAGGCCACGATGAGTTCTACGGCTTTGACAGCTTTCTGCCATCAACGGATAGATTAAATCCGAAAAAGGACAACCCGAATCTCAATCGGGTCTCGTAAGTTTTTTACCCTTCGTTTTTTCGACACCGGATTTTTACGGTAAAACGGGATTACCGTGTGTTTGCGCAAAAAATGGGCAAACACCTCCAAGTCGTATGATTTAGTTGATTTTATGTGATTCTTAATGATTTAGATGAGTTATGTAAATTTGAAAAAAGCAGGGGCTGAAATGTAAAAGACACACAGATTTATAGTGGTTCGGCCAGAACGTGCCTACGTCCACTTTATATGTTATTATCTTCTTTCTTTCAGATTACAAGTACAATGCTTTGTGTACAAGAATATGAAAGTAGTTTGAAAGTTCCTTCCATGCTTGAGCTCTCAAACTTGTCTGCCATTGTTGTACCCCTGCCCCTCTATTTATAGAGTGGGGTAGGGGATAGGGGTCTTGGATGTATATAGCTGCTGGTGGGCCCGGGCTGAAGCAATCTGGCCTGGTAGCATTCTGGTTCGGCGAAGCTTGGTCCGGTCTTGAGTGTGTGGTGTTGGACCGGTAGGACTTTGGTCCGGTACCAATCTGGTCCGGTGGTAGGAGTGTTATCCGGTTGCAGGAGATGGTCTGGTCCGGTGGAGCGTGTGAGAGCGGCTGGTCCGGTAGGGTATTGGACCGGCTGGAGCTTGGTTCGGTATGGGGGAAGTATGAGTTGGTTCGGCATGGAGACTGCCGAATGGTGTTTGACCGGATGGAGGTTGGATGCATGGACTATCGTCACCGAATGAACCTTGCTTTGCCAGATGGATTGGAGGTTGCGAACCCGGGTGAAACTGGCGCTTCTTAGTCTTGAGATCTTCTGGGTGAAAATTCGCCCAACAATTGCCCCACAAAGTGGGGCACGTGCTTGCATGTGTCGCGCTTTGTTTCCCTATGGCAGGAAATCTTGTTTTGTAATGCCATGTGCTGGATGTTCCTATGCTGTTGGTGTCCTGCGAAGGAATTGACAGTTTTAATGTGATTTCAAATGACGACCATTCGGGATCGAAATATTTGAGATGAAGTGAATTTTGCCGTTCGGGGCGAGTAAGTGTGCCCCGAGGGGGCTTAGCATTATCGATGTCAGGTTCACGTTCGAGTGGGTTCCTGGATCGTTTGTTAGGGTGGTTTATCGCCATCTCAGAGCATGTCTAAGGATCGTTCGCGACCCCGTACATGTGTAAGTAGCTTAGCCATTTCATAATTATCAGAATCAAATATCCATTTAACCGATGAGCTTAAAAATGATGTCAAAGTGTAAATTTTCACGATGATAGGGTTAATAGTTATTCAGAGCATGCCTGTGGACTGTTCGTGGTTGCGTACATGTGTAAATGATTAACCTGTGTTAGTAAGAGATTTACTACTTGTTCATCGTTATCATAATTTCTACTTTATTAGTAGGCCCTAGAGTTCGGTACTTATCTGAGTGAGGTGCTTTGCATGCCCCCTGCTTCTGGTCTTTGCTGGCTGAGATGGTTTCATTCGGCTTTGAGCTGGTAGAGATAGCTTCATTCGGTCTTAGTTGGTCCGGTCTACCGAATGGGTTGGTCCGGTCGTGTTGCGCTCCCCTATATATAGGGGCTACACCCCCTTGTTTTTTTTCTACCGAATCAACGAAAGCCAAACCGACACTATACTGAATCAAACACTTTGCCGAATCAAGTCATTTCCGAACCAGGTATACACTCCTTTACCGAATGAGCTTTATTACCGGATGTACCTGATTTGCCGAATACATACGAAGGGCTTTGCTTTACCGAATGAGACTTAGGCCTTAGGGCCGAATGATATGTATACCGAATCAAATTTTAGTGCCGAATGTCCATACACTTTCAATGCCGAATGAACTTATCATTTCACTGCCGAATGAGATTACTATCTTACTGCCGAATGAGATTACTATCTTACTGCCGAATGGATATAATACTCGGCTGCCGAATGAACTTGATATTTTAGTGGAATTCCGAACTTATGCATTCTTTTTCGCTTGCATCTCTGTATTCCTTGTTCTAACAACTTGTCTTTTTGCTTTTGTGTATGCAGATAAATGTCTCGCAAGGCGGAAACACGATCAGACAGACGGAAACCCAAGGATGGAGGAGTGTCTTCTTCCGTGCCCCCAGCCCAACCAGGGCCGGTGCAACATGGGCCTGTTCCGAGGTTGTTAGTGGACGGGTACGGTCCTCAGGAACTTCTGGTCTCCCCTCCCAATTGCTTTCCTAGCTCCCTAAAGGAGGAGCAACTTGATGTTATATCCCGTTCCTTCGGGATAGACAGGGCTCGCATGCTGTTGCCGGGAGATGGAGTGATGCCGTATAATCCCCCCGAAGGCTATTTTGCTTACAGCAGATATCATTGCATGTGTGGTGCTATCCCTCCTATCAATGCATGGATAGTTAGCTTTACCACATATTTGAAGGTGGCTCCATTCCAGCTTCAGCCTAACTCTTATGCCATTCTGGTAAGCCTTTTCGTCATCTTCCAGAGGATGTATGGGCGCCCTCCTTCTAACCGGGAAATTCGATATTTGTATAACCTGAGAGGCTACAAGAAGGGGTCTCCGTATATTAGTCTGGAAGCGGCCGTGCCCTTCAAACCGGTCTTGGACTTATATTCAAAGTTTACCATGCTCAAGAAGGAATGGTTTTTTATCAAGGACGATTCTATTTCTTTCCGCCTTTTCACTTCTGGCTGTAAGATGAATTTCATTTATATATTTTCCATGTTCTGACTGTAGTGCTTCTTCTGACACGCTTCTATTTCTTGCTAGCGACAGGTGGCATTTCTGTCGTGGAAGATGATTTTTTGGCGCGGATGGCTGCTGGAATAAAGGTCATTCCCGCGTGGGACAGGTCGGCTTCGTTCCTGATCAGGAACGCTACCCTCCTGGAGTACAATTTGATCCAGCCGCACCAGTCCGTGGTTAAGCAAAGGGACACGGCTGAGGAGAAGGCTGCTAAAGCTAAGGAGGGGGCCACGGTGAAGAGTAGCAAGAGGAAACCCTTTGCACAACATCCGGTCGCAGGAGGCAAGTAGCTTAAGGAGTCTGAGGGCCCCTCTCCTAGTACTTGCCCGATCATCCCGAAGGAGGAAGGTGTGGAAGAGGGCGAAGGAGGCGATACGGAAGGAGAGTCGGAGGGCGGAGGAGATGGAGATGGTCAGGGTGGTAGTGGTGCTGGTGCCTTAACTTCTGGGCAAGATTCTGAACTGGATGAGGCCCTCCGCCAGGCCTTCGGGGAATCGGAGGGGGAATCGGGAGCGGAGAAGGCGAAGGAGACTGGCAGGGTCGGGGCTGGTGCCGATCTATCCCCTAGGGGTTCCTCAGCCAGGGTGACTTTGGCGGTGCAAGGTGAACTTTTGTCCTCTATCGATTCCATTTTCGATAAGGACTTAGAAATATTTTATGGTTCACTTCCGTCCTGGAATGAGATTCAGGACTTATTGCAGTATCCCACTCCTCCGCAGAGTTTGTATAACAGATGTGCCTTCTCACCTTTTTTTTTTTTTTTACTTAACATGTTTCTTGAATTGTGGACCATTGTATGTTCGTAACACTTGTTCTTTATTCCAGGGGCAGGCCAGGTGGTTAAAACGTCATACGTTCGACACCGCCTCGAACAGTTCAAGTTGATGAGAGCTTCTGCGAAGCCTCCCACTGGTCGTACTGGGGACGTGGTCAAATATCGTCCTCTTCTTGGGGTCATTGAAGAGAGCATTCAGAAAAAGAAGAGGAGTCGTTCTTTATTTGAGCCTTCCCCTGGTCCGCAGCTTCCTGTTCAGCCTCCTCGTGATGCCACGGAGGAGAGCACGGAGTTTATCCCCCCTCCACCTCCCTCCAAGAATCCCACTGTTATCCGTATAAGGCGTCCTGACGTGCCTCGTGACCCCTTTGCCGGTCACCCTGATTTAGATCCAAGCTCTCGGGATATTTCATTTGATGAGGCCACGGGTGAACACCTCCTTCCCCGCAACCCCATGGTACGAGTGTTAGACGAGGCTAAGTCCCTAGATCTTGATCTGCTTACCACTCGGGTAGTTACCATAGGAGACGAGGCCAAAGCTAATATCGATCGGGTAGCTGAAGAGACCAAGAAGTTAATGAAGTATCATACTCAATTGGTCAAGGCCGGGGAGGAGATTGGGAGTGCTAATATTCGGTTGCGGCTGAAGGTTGCTGATCAGGCCGAACAGCTTGCCGGTCAAGCCGTTCAGATTTCTCGGCACGAGGAAGCCTCCAGGCGGCTGAAAGAGACCATGGAAAAGGCTAGTAGGGCGGAATTACGGAAGATGGAGGTTGCCTGTAAGGAGCGGATCGACATGGCCATTGCGACAGTGGATGAGGTTCGGAATGCGGATCTCGAGCAGGTAGAGGAGTTGTCTGGAAGGCTTGAGGCCGCGGAGGCGGCTCAAGTCAAGCTAAAGGAGGAGATGGAGGAGATGAGGAGGTCTCTCCATGCTGACTGCTTGAGATACCGATCAGAGAGGGATGTCGCTGTCGCCAAGTTGCAGGTTTCCGAGGCCCGAGTGAGGGAGTTCGAGGAGAATGAGGGGATGATGGACGAGATGCTGCAGGACATGTACTTCCGCACTTGGAAGGAGGGCAGCTTGTCTTGGATGGATGACTATCCCCGGGTCATGGCCAAGATATATCTTCGGGCTTTAGAGGAGGCCAGGGTCAATGCGGGTAAGGAAGGTGGAGTGGCTTTTTGTGTGGATGTGGTCACTGCTCAGTTCTCGAAAGAGGAGCAAGCGGCGGTGAAGGAGGGGATGCGGTTGCTTGCTGCGGAGGAAGCGGGTGTGCAACTGGAGGATGAGGATCAAGCGGAGGACGCTGGTGAGTTATTCTTCTCTTTTCCTTTTCTTTCTGGGTTTCCATAACTTGATCGTTTATCGTTTGTTTAATGGATTCCTTTTCTGAATTGGACATGTGGAACTTCCGATCAACATGCTGGGGGTTCCGGCCCTGCGGCCAAGTAGGCTTGGGAAGTTGGTGATGGAGTGTGGACGCAGCTGGTCACTTGTCCGGATTCGGCCGCTTTTTATTTCTTTTTACTGTTGTTTACGTTAGTCCAAAACATTGATGTGGCTGTAATAATATTATTTGCAGAGGATAACTTGGTGTGATTTTATAATATAAGCTGATTTTGTTACGTTTAAACGTTGTTGTCATTTTGATGTGCTGCGTGAGAAGTATAACTATGTATATGCCTGTGATTTTAGTTGTGTTTGACGTTAAGCCTTTGCTTGAAATATAATTTCCTGTTTTGCAATGTTAGTGTGACATATGAATAAGCTATAGTTATGTATTTATGTACAAGAGAAGAGAGTACCGCCCTTCATGTTTTATTTGCAAGCGGTAGCTTTGAGCTTCTTGTGTAACTGATCATGGATATATCTGAGTACCTTGCCACCCAGTACGCAGGCTTAGATTCTCATGAGTGAATGCTCCCTATTTGGTTTCCTGTACTTTAGAGTTTGTTATACAGGATAGGAGAAAAGTGTTTAAATGAAATGGAAATATAGAAAAAGTAAAACTTCCAGTCACGGAAGGCCGTCGATGTGCTTAAGTTCGTGGCAAACGAGTTTTGTAGTCACTTTCCCTAGCTGTGGGTCTTGGAGACATTTGTCACCCATCTTACGCCTCCGCGGGGAGTTTTCTTTTTTACCACAGCCGCACTTAAGACACATCGGAGCCGAGATCGCGCACGGTAACTACCCGAACCATTATGGTCCGTAATCGTGGGTATTATTCGATTTACCGTGGCCGGCTAGCGTGGGTGCCATTGGCCGTGAACTACCCCTGGCTGGCCACACCTTATGTTGGGGCTTAAAGTAGGTTCACAGTTGCCGGCGAGCCGAACGCCATAATGAGCTGCCATCGGCTATAGTCGGCCTTTAGGATGACTTATAATCGGCTCATTACCGTTGGCTTTGAGGGCAGGCGCGAGCAATGAGTTAGCCCGCAGCAAAGGGATGCTGGAGCAAAAGAGTCTCATTGGCGAGTGCATAGAATCGTAGCGTACCTGTTAGGCCTTGTCCAGATGAGGCCGTGCTGCGTCTTGAGTGGAGGTGCTATAAGGTTTTGTTCAACAGAAAAGGATAAAGCTTAACAAGCAGCCAAGATATAAAGGAACAAGTTAAAAAGAGACAAGATTTTTTAAAGTGGTTCGGCATGAAAATGCCTACATCCACTGATTCTCTTTGTTAATTCACTTCATATGGGCAGTACAAGTTAAGAAAAGTATCGATGGAGGTGTCGGATGTTCCATGCCCTCTGGAACACCTCTCCGTCCACTGTTGACAAAATATAAGCTCCGTTGTGGAGATCTTTATGAATTACATATGGTCCGTCCCAGATGGGGTCCAGTGCCCCGGGGCGTGGAAAGATTCGCCTGAGGACAAGATCTCCTTCTTGTAAGATGCGATGCTTGACTTTGGAGTTGTATAGCGCTGCCACTTTTTGTTTGTGAGCTGCTGCTTTGAGTGCTGCATCGTTTCTCCTTTCCTTAATCAGATCCAAAGACATGAGGAGGAGTTCTTCGTTTTCTTCTGGATTGTAGTGGATCCTACGGTGGGAAGGAACAATAGTCTCAACAGGGAGCATTGCCTCCGATCCGTATGCCAAAGAGAAAGGAGTATGTCCCGTTGATGTTCTGAAAGATGTGCGGTAGGCCCAAAGTGCCGTAGGAAGTTCGTCCACCCAAGCGCCTTTTGACTTTTCAAGTTTCTTCTTGATTAGGTTTTTGAGAATTTTTTTGACAGCTTCGACTTGCCCGTTTTCCTAAGGATAGGCTACTGATGAGAAGCTTTTATGAATTCCATGCTCTTGGCACCAGTCGGCGAATTCTTCGCTGTCAAATTGGAGTCCGTTGTCCGATATGATCTTGAGTGGTACTCCGTACCTGCACAGAATATTTTTGATCAAGAAGTTGATAACTTTTGCTGAAGATATTTTATTTAGGGGTTCCGCTTCCACCCATTTGGCGAAATAATCGACTACCACTATAGCATATTTGGCTCCGCCCCTGCCCGTTGGCAGTTCGCCAATTAAATCAATTCCTCATACAGCAAAGGGCCAAGGGCTGGTCATTTGAGTAATCTCATTTGCGGGTAGTCGAGGAATCTTGGCAAATTTCTGACATCTGTCGCATCTCTTGACGAAGTCTAAGGCGTCTTTGTTTAGTGTGGGCCAGTAATATCCATATCGGAGTATCTTTTTCGCCAGAGTCTGCCCTCCAGTGTGATCTCCGCAACTTCCTTGATGGATGTTGAATAAGATTTCCTTGGCTTCCCTTCCAGCGACGCATCTGAATAAGGGGCTAGAGAAGCCACGCCGATAGAGGATGCCTTCTTGTATTGTGTAGTGGGGAGCTTTCCTCAAAATTCTCCCGACTTCATCACGTTTGTCTGGTAGTGTGCCGTCCTGCAAATATTTCCGGATAGGAGTCATCCAAGTTTTTTCTTCGATTGCAGTTATCAGATTCACTTGTTCGAAACTTGGGGCTAGCTGCCTTGAGATGGCTAGTGCTCCGGAGATGGTGCTATTCTTCATACTAGCTTGCTTTGCTAGTTCATCGGCCTCTTGGTTATCTTCTCGAGGAATGTGTTTGATTAGATAATGGTCCAATTGATCGAGCAGCAGTTTGGTTTTCTTTAGATATGCTGTGAGTCGTTCTCCTCGTGTCTGGAATTCTCCTAGTACTTGGTTTACGATAAGTTGAGAATCACTATGAAGACATAAAGAATTGACTCCAATTTCTAAGGCAAGCTCCAATCCCGCTATTACTGCCTCATACTCCGCATCGTTGTTAGTGGCCGCGAATTCTAACCTTAATGCATAGTACATCTTTCTTCCCCTGGGGGTGATTATCACAATACCTGCCCCTGAGCCTTGTTCGTTCGATGCTCCATCTACAAAGAGGTTCCACTTGATGTCTTTTGCTATTTCAAACTGATCCTTACCCTCGTTGGTAGTGAATTCGGCAATGAAATCGGCCATGGCTTGTCCCTTGATAGCGGTGCGAGGATGGTAGGTGACGTCATACTGACTTAGTTCAATGCACCATTTGAGGAGTCGTCCAGAAGTGTCGGGACGATGGAGCACCTGTCTTAGTGGTTGATCGGTTAGAACTCTGATGGAGTGAGATTGGAAGTAGTGTCGCAGTTTTCGTGACGCGATCAATAGACAATACGCCAATTTCTCAAGTTTAGGATATCTGGCTTCTGCCCCAGTAAATCTCTTACTTATAAAGTACACCGGGCGTTGTGTGTGGTCTTCTTCTCTTACCAGGGCAGCGCTTAGAGCATGAGATGATACAACGAGGTATAGGTATAGCTCTTCGCCTTCGTTTGGAGTTGAGAGTACTGGTGGTTTCTGAAGGTGTTCGATCAGGTTAAGGAAGGCTTTTAAGCATTCATCGGTCCATTCGAACTTTCCTTTGTCTTTCTTGAGAGCTTCGAAGAAAGGGACGCACTTGTCAGTTGCTTTGGAAATGAATCTGCTTAGGGCGGCCACCTTTCCGTTTAGGCTCTGCATTTCTTTTCGAGTGGAAGGTATCCTTATTTCTTTTAGAGCCCGGATTTGTTCAGGGTTTGCTTCAATTCCTCTGGCATGGACAATGAATCCTAAGAATTTTCCCGATGACACTCCGAAGGAGCACTTTAGAGGATTCAACTTCATTCCATATCGGCGAAGTACCTGAAACATCTCGCTCAGGTGGCTCACATGATTGTCGGCTCTCCTGGACTTTACCAACATGTCATCCACATATACTTCCATAGTTCGCCCTATTAATTCCGCGAACATCTTGTTGACGAGGCGTTGATAGGTAGCTCCGGCATTTTTGAGTCCAAAAGGCATGACTTTGTAACAATATAATCCCCGGTCAGTGATGAAGCTAGTGTGGTCTTGATCGGGGGCGTGCATGGGAATCTGGTTGTATCCGGAGTATGCATCCATAAAAGATAAAAGTTCGTGCCCGGCAGTGCTGTCCACAAGTTGATCGATTTGGGGGAGCGGGAAGCAGTCTTTCGGGCAAGCGTCATTTAAGTTGGAGAAATCAATGCATGTTCGCCACTTCCCATTAGCTTTCTTTACTAGTACCCGGGTTAGCGATCCATTCTGGGTAGATGGCTTCTCGTATGAAGTCATTAGCAAGTAGGTTCTTTACTTCCTCATCGAGGGCTGCTGATCGTTCTGCTCCCATGCTTCTCTTTTTCTGCTTTATCGGTACCTTGGTGGGATCGATGTTCAGCATGTGGCATGCTATGTCTGGGGAGATTCCTGTCATATCGGCATGTGTCCACGCAAATACATCTAAGTTGTGGCGGAGAAAGTCAATGAGTTGATCCTTCAATTCTGTTTTTTGCTGAGATCCTATTTTTAATAGTCTGCTTGAATCATGTTTGTCTACAGACACGAATTCCATGGCCTCTGCAGGCTCAGCGGTAGCCTCCTCCTCCTTATCCCTGGGGTCTAGTTCATTGAAAGGATCGCTGGTGTATCGAAGAGGAGGGGCTTTCTTTAGTTGCTATGCTTCCAAGCTTTTCATGCAGAGAGTAGTCTCTGCATCTTTCCCTTTATTCTTTCTACGGTTATTGCGAAGTTCAGTTACATAGCAATCTCGAGCGGCGTCTTGATCTCCTTCAACTTCTCCTATTCCGTTATCCGTTGGGAATTTCATTTTTAGGCACCACGGGGCTAGGACAATTTGGAAGTCAGACAAGGCTGGTCTTCCCAAGAAGGCGTTGTAGGCCGAGTGGTTTTCTATTAGTACGAACGTTTGTTTTCGCACAATGGAGCGGGGATGACTTCCTATTTCGACGAAGAGGTCAAGTTGCCCGAGTGGCATTTTCGCATCTCCAGTGAAACCGTGCAGGGGTTTGTTGCAGGTAGACACATCCTTCATTGACAGCTTCATCTTGTCGAAAGCATGTTTGAATAGGATATTTACGGAGATTCCTGTGTCTATTAGAATTCGGAAAACTTTAGGTGGACCGAACCAGGCAGAGATGACCATGAGATCCATATGTGGATACTGTCTTCCTTCTAAATCACGCCTACTGAATACGATGTCGTCACTCTCTTTCCGTTTCGGGTGGCGTTCTTCCATAATGGAGTTAACATAGCCTTCAGCATTTCTAAGTGAACTTGCCGTATCTTTCCATCTCTGCCCAGCTTCTGTCGGCGATGTGTGGTCCTCCCGAGATGGTATGGACCACTACCTTCTCTTGACTAGAGCCACTGGTGTTGCGATTCCCTCCGCCCACTTCTGGGAGGGGTCGCTTTGAGTTCTCATTGGCAGGAGTTGGAGGCCTGTTCTGACCTTTCACATAGCGTTCCAGCCTTCTTCCTCTGATGTGTTCTTCGATCAAGTCCCGGAGATGGTGGCATTCATTGGTGTCATGTCCGTGGTATTCGTGGAAGCGGCAGAACTTTCCAGACTTGAGTGCGTTATCAGATTCTTTCTTGTGCGGGGGGCGCTTGTATCCGAGTTCTCCCTGAGTGGCTAGAAAGATGTTTTCGATTGTTTCATTCAAAGGAGTGTAGGAGTCAAATCTTGGTCCTGGTCGATATTGGCGTTTTTCAACCTTCCTGCCCCCAACATTGTCTCTAGATTCATTTCTTCGAGTGTCCTTAGCTGCAGCGGGAACCTTGTCCGAAGTTGTCTTACCTTGTTGCCCTGACTGCCTTTCAGTGACGGCGTCTTCAAGTCTCATACACTTTCCAGCTTCATGGAGGAAATCAGGTAAAGTAGCTGGTTTTTCCTTAGTCAGTCTTCTTGCGAACTTGGTATCTGGGTGTACACCGCTACAGAGGGCCATTAGGGTGAGTTTCTCATCGACATCTTGGACTGCGGCCGCTGCGGCGTTGAACCGAGTTAGATATTGTTGCAGTGTCTCTCCGGATTTCTGTTTGACATTGGATAGATAATAAGCATCCTTGGGTTGTTCTACATGGATGCGGAACTGGCTAATGAACCTTTCTTTCAACATCTCCCAAGAGCTGCTTGGGGCAGATGGCAGAACCAGAAGGTAGCTAGATCTGCTAGGAATAGCGGAAAGCATATACACAGCACCCCTTCTGTTGCTCCGCTCATGAGCATATGCTGGGTGTATCTTTGTAAGTGTACGATGGGGTCGGAAGTTCCCTTGTAAGGTTCCATGATTGGCATTTTCCATTCCCGGGGGGTGATGGCAGTTTCGATATTGCGGGTGAAGGGGCTGGTGACCCTAGCGCCTATTCCTCGATCCCTTTGCTCCCGTTGGACGCATTATCTAAATAATCGTGCCATTCTTTCATCAGAATTTGGAGCGGATAGAAATGAACTTGGCTCTTCCCTGCGGGATCGATCTCGTCCAGATGACCTGTAGGGTTGTTATAGTCTATCACTTCTGACGTTATCCAGTGGTTGCCTCTGGCTGCTCGGATGCATGCTAGGACCAGCTACAGTTGCCTCATGCCTTGATCTTCCCCTGTGGGGTTCTGTTTCGAGCATTTCCATGGGGTCAACTTCGGGCTGGGTTCTAGCTCGGCTCCGTTCAGCGGGGTTTCTATGATTAGGTGGCATGACTGGCTCAGCTACATCCGACCCTCGCCTGGCGCCTTCCCCACTGGGTTCGGTTCCAAGCGCTTCCTCGAGTCGGAGTTCGGGCTGAGTCCGGGCGCGGCCCCTATCATTGTTGTTCCTGTTGATGGCTTCCTCGAAGAGGGAAGACCTTTGCTGTCTCCGAGATCCTCCAGATTGAGATTCATCCCATGATTCAGTGTTGCGGTTGGATTCTTCGACATCCCTCAAGCGTGACATGAGTTGGTTCACCAAAGCTTCTTGTTGGGATGCAAAGCGGTTAGTCACTTCCACCACAACTCTGTCTAGGTCTTCTCTAGTGATTACTGCCGGTTGTTCCGCGGCAGGGGCTGTTGGAATTGCCTGATCTACATGTGGCACCGCTGCTGTAGTGGGATGGTTCTCTTGGTCTGGATCCACTGGATTTGGAGCGCTGCTAGTTGCAACGTTCTTTCCCTTGTTGGCGTCTTTTCTTGGCCTGGAAGTCATGTTTCCTAGGCAACGAAGGGTGCTATTGGGAAAGAAGGTTGAATGAGGGAAGCTGAAGTTTCGAGTTCGAAGCTCTCAATGAAAGCACCAAAAATGTTTGCGCAAAAAATGGACAAACACCTCCAAGTCGTATGATTTAGTTGATTTTATGTGATTCTTAATGATTTAGATGAGTTATGTAAATATGAAAAAAAGCAGGGGATGAAATATAAAAGACACACAGATTTATAGTGGTTCGGCCATAACATGCCTACGTCCACTTTATATGTTATTATCTTCTTTCTTTCAGATTACAAGTACAATGCTTTGTGTACAAGAATATGAAAGTAGTTTGAAAGTTCCTTCTGTGCTTGAGCTCTCAAACTTGTCTTCCATTGTTGTACCCCTGCCCCTCTATTTATAGAGTGGGGTAGGGGACATGGGTCTTGGATGTATATAGCTGCTGGTGGGCCCGGGCTGAAGCAATCTCGCCTGGTAGCATTCTGGTTCGGCGAAGCTTCGTCCGGTCTTGAGTGTGTGGTGTTGGACCGGTAGGACTTTGGTCCGGTACCAATCTGGTCCGGTGGTAGGAGTGTTATCCGGTTGCAGGAGATGGTCTGATCCGGTGGAGCGTGTGAGAGGGCTGGTCCGGTAGGGTATTGGACCGGTTGGAGGTTGGTTCGGTATGGGGGAAGTATGAGTTGGTTCGGCATGGAGACTGCCGAATGGTGTTTGACCGGATGGAGGTTGGATGCACGGACTATCGTCACCGAATGAACCTTGCTTTGCCAGATGGATTGGAGGTTGCGAACCAGGGTGAAACTGGCGCTTCTTAGTCTCGAGATCTTCTGGGTGAAAATTCGCCCAACACCGTGCCTCGTCTTCGATTTACCATCGCTGGAGAGTGGTGCACCATGGTACTGTTTCGTTTCAAATCCATGCACGCATTTCTACAAGTCGTACGACACTGTTTCGCCATTTCGGACGGATGTTGCACCTTGCACCGCGGATGTTGCACCCTGTATATATCGATTATTCGGATGGCCATAACTTCTGGCTCGTTTAGAGTTACGGGAGCCATAACCTGTCAAAACGAAGGCCACGATGAGTTCTACGGCTTTGACAGCTTTCAGCCGTCAACGGATAGATTAGTGCCCAAAAAGGAAAACCCAAATCTCAATCGGGTCTCGTAAGTTTTTTACCCTTCATTTTTTCGACACCGGATTTTTACGGTAAAACGGGATTACCGTGCCTCGTCTTCGATTTACCATCGCTGGAGAGTGGTGCACCACGGTATTGTTCCGTTTCAAATCCTTGCACGCAATTCTAAAAGTCGTACGGCACTGTTTCGCCATTTCGGACAGATGTTGCACCTTGCACCGCGGATGTTGCACCCTGTAGATATCGATTATTCGGACGGCCATAACTTTTGGCTCGTTTAGAGTTACGGGAGCCATAACCTGTCAAAACAAAGGCCACGATGAGTTCTACGGCTTCGACCGCTTTCAGCCGTCAACAGATAGATTAATGCCCAAAAAGGACAACCCAAATCTCAATCGAGTCTCGTAAGTTTTTTACCTTTCGTTTTTTCGACACCGGATTTTTACGGTAAAACGGGATTACCGTGCCTCGTCTTCGATTTACCATCGCTGGAGAGTGGTGCACCATGGTACTGTTCTGTTTCAAATCCATGCACGCATTTCTAAAAGTCGTATGATACTGTTTCGCCATTTCGGACGGATGTTGCACCTTGCACCGCGGATGTTCAACCCTGTAGATATCGATTATTCGGACGGCCATAACATCTGGCTCGTTTAGAGTTACGGGAGTCATAACCTGTCCAAACGAAGGCCACGATGAGTTCTACGGCTTTGACAGCTTTCATCCGTCAACAGATAGATTAATGCCCAAAAAGCACAACCCGAATCTCAATTGGGTCTCGTAAGTTTTTTACCCTTCGTTTTTTCGACACCGGATTTTTACGGTAAAACGGGATTACCGTGCCTCCCCTTCGATTTACCATCGCTGGAGAGTTGTGCACCATGGTACTATTCCGTTTCAAATCCATGCACGCTTTTCTAAAAGTCGTACGACACTATTTCGCCATTTCGGACGGATGTTGCACCTTGCACCGAAGATATTGCACCCTGTAGATATCGATTATTCGGACGGTCATAACTTCTGGCTCATTTAGAGTTACGGGAGCCATAACCTGTCAAAACGAAGGCCACGGTGAGTTCTACAGCTTTGACAGCTTTCAGCCGTCAACGAATAGATTAATGCCCGAAAAGGCAACCCGAATCTCAATCGGGGTTCGTAAGTTTTTTACCCTTCGTTTTTTCGACACCGGATTTTTACGGTAAAACGGGATTACCGTGGCTCGTCATCGATTTACCATCGCTGGAGAGTGGTGCCCTATGGTACTGTTCCGTTTCAAATCCATGCACGCATTTCTAAAAGTCATACGACACTGTTTCGCCATTTCGCACGGATGTTGCACCTTGCACCGCGGATGTAGCACCCTATAGATATCGATTATTCGGACGGCCATAACTTCTGGCTCGTTTAGAGTTACGGGAGCTATAACCTATCAAAACGAAGGCCACAGTGAGTTCTACGGCTTTGAATACTTTCAGCCGTCAACGGATAGATTAATACCCAAAAAGGACAACCCGAATCTCAATCGGGTCTCGTAAGTTTTTTAACCTTCGTTTTTTCGACACCGGATTTTTACGGTAAAACGGGATTACCGTGCCTCGTCTTCGATTTACCATCGCTGGAGAGTGGTGCACCATGGTACTGTTCCGTATCAAATCCATGCACGCATTTCTAAAAGTCGTACGGCACTGTTTCGCCATTTCGGACGGATGTTGCACCTTGCACCGCGGATGTTGCACCCTGTAGATATCGATTATTCGGACGGTCATAACTTCTGGCTCGTTTAGAGTTACGGGAGCCATAACCTGTCAAAACGAAGGCCACGGTGAGTTCTACAGCTTTGACAGCTTTCAGCCGTCAACGGATAGATTAATGCCCGAAAAGGGCACCCGAACCTCAATCGGGGTTCCTAAGTTTTTTACCCTTCGTTTTTTCGACACTGGATTTTTACGGTAAAACGGGATTACCGTGGCTCGTCTTCAATTTATCATCGCTGGAGAGCGGTGCACCATGGTACTGTTCCGTTTCAAATCCATGCACGTATTTCTAAAAGTTGTACGGCACTGTTTCGCCATTTCGGACAGATGTTGCACCTTGCACCGCGGATGTTGCACCCTGTATATATCGATTATTCAAACAGCCATACCTTCTGGCTCGTTTAGATTTACGGGAGCCATAACCTGTCAAAATGAAGGCCTCGGTGAGTTCTACACCTTTGACTACTTTCAGCCGCCAACGGATAGATTAATGCCCGAAAAGGACAACCCGAATCTCGTATGTTTTTTACCCTTCGTTTTTTTGACACCGGATTTTTACGGTAAAACGGGATTACCGTGGCTCGTCTTCGATTTACCATCGCTGGGGAGTGGTGCACCATGGTACTGTTCCGTTTCAAATCCATGCACGCATTTCTAAAAGTCTACGGCACAGTTTCGCCATTTCGGACGGATGTTGCACCTTGCACCGCAGATGTTGCACCCTGTAGATATCGATTATTCGGACGACCATAACTTCTGGGTCGTTTAGAGTTACGGGAGCCATAACCTGTCAAAACGAAGGCCACGGTGAGTTCTACGACTTCGAAAGCTTTCAGCCATCAACGGATAGATTAATGCCCAAAAAGGAGAACCCGAATCTCGATCGGGTCTCGTAAGTTTTTTGCCCTACGTTTTTTCGACAACGGATTTTTACAGTAAAACGGGATTACCGTGCCTCGTCTTCGATTTACCATCGCAGGAGAGTGGTGCACCATGGTACTGTTCCGTTTCAAATCCATGCATGCATTTTTAAAAGTCGTACGACACTGTTTCGCCATTTCGGACGGATGTTGCACCTTGCACCGCGGATGTTGCACCCTGTAGATATCGATTATTCGGATAGATTAATGCCCAAAAAGGAGAACCCGAATCTCAATCCGGGTTCGTAAGTTTTTTACCCTTCGTTTTTTCGACACCGGATTTTTACGGTAAAACGGGATTACCGTGGCTCGTCATCGATTTACCATCGCTGGAGAGTTGTGCCCTATGGTATTGTTCCGTTTCAAATCCATGCACGCATTTCTAAAAGTCGTATGACACTGTTTCGCCATTTCGGACGGATGTTGCACCTTGCACCGCGGATATTGCACCCTGTAGATATCGATTATTCGGACGGCCATAACTTCTGGCTCGTTTAGAGTTACGGGAGCCATAACCTGTCAAAACGAAGGCCACGGTGAGTTCTATGGCTTTGACAGCATTCAGCCGTCAACGGATAGATTAATGTACAAAAAGGACAACCTGAATCTCAATCGGGTCTCGTAAGTTTTTTCACCCTTCGTATTTTCGACACCGGATTTTTACGGTAAGACGGGATTACCATGCTTCGTCTTCGATTTACCATCGCTGGAGAGTGGTGCACCACGGTACTGTTCCGTTTCAAATCAATGCACGCATTTCTAAAAGTCGTACGACACTATTTCTCCATTTTGGACGGATGTTGCAACTTGCACCGTGGATGTTGAACCATGTATATATCGATTATTCGGACGGCCATAACTTCTGGCTCGTTTAGAGTTACGGGAGCCATAACCTGTCAAAACGAAGGCCACGATGAGTTCTACGGCTTTGACCACTTTCAGCCGTCAACGGGTAGATTAATGCCCAAAAAGGACAACCCGAATCTCAATCGGGGTTCGTCAGTTTTTTACCCTTCATTTTTTCGACACCGGATTTTTATGGTAAAACGGGATTACCGTGGCTCGTCTTCGACTTACCATCGCTGGAGAGTGGTGCACCATTGTACTGTTCCGTTTCAAATCCATGCACGCATTTCTAAAAGTCGTACGGCACTGTTTCGCCATTTCGGACGGATGTTGCACCTTGCACCGTGGATGTAGCACCCTGTATACATCGATTATTCGGACAGCCATAACTTCTGGCTCATTTAGATTTACGGGAGCCATAACCTGTCAAAACGAAGGCCACGGTGAGTTCTACAACTTTGACAGCTTTCAGCCTTCAACGGACAGATTAATGTCCGAAAAGGACAACCCGAATCTCAATTGGGTTCGTAAGTTTTTTACCCTTCGTTTTTTCGACACCGGATTTTTACGGTAAAACGGGATTACGGTGGCTCGTTTCGGTTTACCATCGCTGGAGAGTGGTGCACCATGGTAATGTTCCGTTTCAAATCCATGCACGCATTTCTAAAAGTCGTACGGCACTGTTTCGCCATTTCGGACGGATGTTGCACCTTGCACCGCGGATGTTGCACCCTGTAGATATCGATTATTCGGATGGCCATAACTTCTGGCTCATTTAGAGTTACGGGAGCCATAACCTATCAAAACGAAGGCCACGGTGAGTTCTACAGCTTTGACAGCTTTCAGCCATCAACGAATAGATTAATGCCCAAAAAGGACAACCCGAATCTCAATCGGGGTTCGTAAGTTTTTTACCCTTCGTTTTTTCGACACCGGATTTTTGCGGTAAAACGGGATTACCGTGGCTCGTCATCGATTTACCAACGCTGGAGAGTGGTGCCCTATGGTACTGTTCCGTTTCAAATCCATGCACGCATTTCTAAAAGTAGTACGACACTGTTTCGCCATTTCGGATGGATGTTGCACCTTGCACCGCGGATGTTGCACCCTGTAGATATCGATTATTCAGACGGCCATAACTTCTGGCTCGTTTAGAGTTACGGGAGCTATAACCTGTCAAAACGAAGGCCACGGTGAGTTCTACGGCTTTGAATACTTTCAGCCGTCAACGGATAGATTAATACCCAAAAAGGACAACCCGAATCTCAATCGGGTCTCGTAAGTTTTTTACCCTTCGTTTTTTCGACACCGGATTTTTACGGTAAAACGGGATTACCGTGCCTCGTCTTCGATTTACCATCGCTGGAGAGTGGTGCACCATGGTACTGTTCCGTATCAAATCCATGCACGCATTTCTAAAAGTCGTACGGCACTGTTTCGCCATTTCGGACGGATGTTGCACCTTGCACCGCGGATGTTGCACCCTGTAGATATCGATTATTCGGACGGTCATAACTTCTGGTTCGTTTAGAGTTACGGGAGCCATAACCTGTCAAAACGAAGGCCACGGTGAGTTCTACAGCTTTGACAGCTTTCAGCCGTCAACGGATAGATTAATGCCCGAAAAGGACAACCCGAACCTCAATCGGGGTTCCTAAGTTTTTTACCCTTCGCTTTTTCGACACTGGATTTTTACGGTAAAACGGGATTACCATGGCTCGTCTTCAATTTATCATCGCTGGAGAGCGGTGCACCATGGTACTGTTCCGTTTCAAATCCATGCACGTATTCCTAAAAGTTGTACGGCACTGTTTCGCCATTTCGGACAGATGTTGCACCTTGCACCGCGGATGTTGCACCCTGTATATATCGATTATTCAGACAGCCATACCTTCTGGCTCGTTTAGATTTACGGGAGCCATAACCTGTCAAAATGAAGGCCTCGGTGAGTTCTACACCTTTGACTGCTTTCAGCCGTCAACGGATAGATTAATGCCCGAAAAGGACAACCCGAATCTCGTAAGTTTTTTACCCTTCGTTTTTTTGACACCGGATTTTTACGGTAAAACGGGATTACCGTGGCTCGTCTTCGATTTACCATCGCTGGGGAGTGGTGCACCATGGTACTGTTCCGTTTCAAATCCATGCACGCATTTCTAAAAGTCTACGGCACAGTTTCGCCATTTCGGATGGATGTTGCACCTTGCACCGCAGATGTTGCACCCTGTAGATATCGATTATTCGGACGACCATAACTTCTGGGTCGTTTAGAGTTACGGGAGCCATAACCTGTCAAAACGAAGGCCACGCTGAGTTCTACGACTTTGAAAGCTTTCAGCCATCAACGGATAGATTAACGCCCAAAAAGGAGAACCCGAATCTCGATCGGGTCTCGTAATTTTTTTACCCTACGTTTTTTCGACACCGGATTTTTACGGTAAAACGGGATTACCGTGCCCTTCGTCTTCGATTTACCATCGCTGGAGAGTGGTGCACCATGGTACTGTTCCGTATCAAATCCATGCACGCATTTCTAAAAGTCGTACGGCACTGTTTCGCCATTTCGGACGGATGTTGCACCTTGCACCGCGGATGTTGCACCCTGTAGATATCGATTATTCGGACGGTCATAACTTCTGGCTCGTTTAGAGTTACGAGAACCATAACCTGTCAAAACGAAGGCCACAGTGAGTTCTACAGCTTTGACAGCTTTCAGCCGTCAACGGATAGATTAATGCCCGAAAAGGACAACCCGAATCTCAATCGGGGTTCCTAAGTTTTTACCCTTCGTTTTTTCGACACCGGATTTTTACGGTAAAACGGGATTACCGTGGCTCGTCTTCAATTTACCATCGCTGGAGAGCGGTGCACCATGGTACTGTTCCGTTTCAAATCCATGCACGTATTTCCAAAAGTTGTACGGCACTGTTTCGCCATTTCGGACAGATGTTGCACCTTGCACCACGGATGTTGCACCCTGTATATATCGATTATTCAGACAGCCATACCTTCTGGCTCGTTTAGATTTACGGGAGCCATAACCTGTCAAAATGAAGGCTTCGGTGAGTTCTACACCTTTGACTGCTTTCAGCCGTCAACGGATAGATTAATGCCCGAAAAGGACAACCCGAATCTCGTAAGTTTTTTACCCTTCGTTTTTTTGACACCGGATTTTTACGGTAAAACGGGATTACCGTGGCTCGTCTTCGATTTACCATCGCTGGGGAGTGGTGCACCATGGTACTGTTCCGTTTCAAATCCATGCACGCATTTCTAAAAGTCTACGGCACAGTTTCGCCATTTCGGACGGATGTTGCACCTTGCACCGCAGATGTTGCACCCTGTAGATATCGATTATTCGGACGACCATAACTTCTGGGTCGTTTAGAGTTACGGGAGCCATAACCTGTCAAAACGAAGGCCACGCTGAGTTCTACGACTTCGAAAGCTTTCAGCCATCAACGGATAGATTAACGCCCAAAAAGGAGAACCCGAATCTCGATCGGGTCTCGTATGTTTTTTACCCTACGTTTTTTCGACACCGGATTTTTACGGTAAAACGGGATTACCATGCCTCGTCTTCGATTTACCATCGCTGGAGGGTGGTGCACCATGGTACTGTTCCGTTTCAAATCCATGCATGCATTTTTAAAAGTCGTACGACACTGTTTCGCCATTTCGGACGGATGTTGCACCTTGCACCGCGGATGTTGCACCCTGTAGATATCGATTATTCGGATAGATTAATGCCTAAAAAGGAGAACCCGAATCTCAATCCGGGTTCGTAAGTCTTTTACCCTTCGTTTTTTCGACACCGGATTTTTACGGTAAAACGGGATTACCGTGGCTCGTCATCGATTTACCATCGCTGGAGAGTTGTGCCCTATGGTACTGTTCCGTTTCAAATCCATGCACGCATTTCTAAAAGTCGTATGACACTGTTTCGCCATTTCGGACGGATGTTGCACCTTGCACCGCGGATATTGCACCCTGTAGATATCGATTATTCGGACGGCCATAACTTCTGGCTCGTTTAGAGTTACGGGAGCCATAACCTGTCAAAACGAAGGCCACGGTGAGTTCTACGGCTTTGACAGCATTCAGCCGTCAACGGATAGATTAATGTACAAAAAGGACAACCCGAATCTCAATCGGGTCTCGTAAGTTTTTTCACCCTTCGTTTTTTCGACACCGGATTTTTACGGTAAGACGGGATTACCGTGCCTCGTCTTCGATTTACCATCGCTGGAGAGTGGTGCACCACGGTACTGTTCTGTTTCAAATCCATGCACGTATTTCTAAAAGTCGTACGGCACTGTTTCTCCATTTCGGACGGATGTTGCAACTTGCACCGTGGATGTTGAACCCTGTATATATCGATTATTCGGACGGCCATAACTTCTGGCTCGTTTAGAGTTACGGGAGCCATAACCTATCAAAACGAAGGCCACGATGAGTTCTACGGCTTTGACCACTTTCAGCCGTCAATGGATAGATTAATACCCAAAAAGGACAACCCGAATCTCAATCGGGGTTCGTAAGTTTTTTACACTTCGTTTTTTCGACACCGGATTTTTACGGTAAAACGGGATTACCGTGGCTCGTCTTCGATTTAGCATCGCTGGAGAGTGGTGCACCATGGTACTGTTCCATTTCAAATCCATGCACGCATTTCTTAAAGTCGTACGGCACTGTTTCGCCATTTCGGACGGATGTTGCACTTTGCACCGCGGATGTTGCACCCTGTATACATCGATTATTCGGACAGCCACAGCTTCTGGCTCGTTTAGATTTACGGGAGCCATAACCTGTCAAAATGAAGGCCACGGTGAGTTCTATAGCTTTGACAGCTTTCAGCCGTCAACGGATAGATTAATATCCGAAAAGGACAACCCGAATCTTAATTGGGTTCGTAAGTTTTTTACCCTTCGTTTTTTCGACACCGGATTTTTACGGTAAAACGGGATTACCGTGGCCCGTTTCGATTTACCATCGCTGGAGAATGGTGCACCATGGTAATGTTCCGTTTCAAATCCATGCACGCATTTCTAAAAGTCGTACGACACTGTTTCGCCATTTCGGACGGATGTTGCACCTTGCACCGCGGATGTTGCACCATGTAGATATCGATTATTCGGACGGCCATAACTTCTGGCTCATTTAGAGTTACGAGAGCCATAACCTGTCAAAACGAAGGCCAAGGTGAGTTCTACGGCTTTGACCGCTTTCAGCCGTCAATGGATAGATTAATGCCCAAAAAGGACAACCCGAATCACAATCGGGTCTCGTAAGTTTTTTACCCTTCGTTTTTTTGACACCAGATTTTTGCGGTAAAACGAGATTACCGTGCCTCGTCTTCGATTTACCATCGCTGGAGAGTGGCGCACCATGGTACTTTTCCGTTTCAAATCCACACACGCATTTCTAAAAGTCGTACGGCAATATTTCGCCATTTCGGACGGATGTTGGACCTTGCACCGCGGATGTTGCACCCTGTAGATATCGATTATTCGGACGGTCATAACTTCTGGCTCGTTTAGAGTTACGGGAGCCATAACCTGACAAAACGAAGGCCACGGTGAGTTCTACAGCTTTGACTACTTTCAGCCATCAGTGGATTGATTAATGCCCGAAAAGGACAACCCGAATCTCAATCGGGGTTCGTAAGTTTTTTACCCTTCGTTTTTTTGACACCGGATTTTTACGGTAAAACGGGATTACCGTGGCTCGTCTTCGATTTACCATCGCTGGAGAGTGGTGCACCATGGTACTGTTCCGTTTCAAATCCATGCACGCATTTCTAAAAGTCGTACGGCACTGTTTCGCCATTTTGGACGGATGTTGCACCTTGCACCGCAGATGATGCACCCTGTAGATATCGATTATTCGGACGGCCATAACTTCTGGCTCGTTTAGAGTTGCGGGAGCCATAACCGATCAAAACGAAGGACACGGTGAGTTCTACGGCGTTGAAAGCTTTCAGCCATCAACGGATAGACTAATGCCCAAAAAGGAGAACCCGAATCTCGATCGGGTCTCGTAAGTTTTTACCCTTCGTTTTTTCGACACCGGATTTTTACGGTAAAACGGGATTACCATGCCTCGTCTTCGATTTACCATCGCTGGAGAGTGGTGCACCATAGTACTGTTCCGTTTTAAATCCATGCACGCGTTTCTAAAAGTCGTACGGCAATGTTTCGCCATTTCTGACGGATGTTGCACCTTGCACCGCAGATGTTGCACCTTGTAGATATCGATTATTCGGACGGCCATAACTTCTGGCTCGTTTAGAGTTACGGGAGCCATAACCTGTCAAAACGAAGGCCACGGTGAGTTCTACAGCTTTGACAGCTTTCAGCCGTCAACGGATAGATTAATGCCCGAAAAGGACAACCCGAATCTCAATCGGGGTTCCTAAGTTTTTTACCCTTCGTTTTTTCGACACCGGATTTTTACTGTAAAACGTGATTACCGTGGCTCGTCTTCAATTTACCATCGCTGGAGAGCGGTGCACCATGGTACTGTTCCGTTTCAAATCCATACACGCATTTCTAAAAGTCGTACGGCACTATTTAGCCATTTCGGACGGATGTTGCACCTTGCACCGCGGATGTTGCACCCTGTAGATATCGATTATTCGGACGGCCATAACTTCTGGCTCGTTTAGATTTACGGGAGCCATAACCAGTCAAAACGAAGGCCTCGGAGAGTTCTACAGCTTTGACTGCTTTCAGCCGTCAACGGATAGATTAATGCCCGAAAAGGACAACCTGAATCTCAATCGGGGTTCGTAAGTTTTTTACCCTTCGTTTTTTTGACACTGGATTTTTACGGTAAAACGGGATTACCGTGGCTCGTCTTCGATTTACCATCGCTGGAGAGTGGTGCACCATGGTACTGTTCCGTTTCAAATCCATGCACGCATTTCGAAAAGTCGTACGGCACAGTTTCGCCATTTCGGACGGATGTTGCCCCTTGCACCGCAGATGTTGCACCCTGTAGATATCGATTATTCGGACGACCATAACTTCTGGGTCGTTTAGAGTTACGGGAGCCATAACCTGTCAAAACGAAGGCCACGGTGAGTTCTACGGCTTTGAAAGCTTTCAGCCATCAATGGATAGATCAATGCCCAAAAAGGAGAACCCGAATCTCGATCGGGTCTCGTAAGTTTTTTACCCTTCGTTTTTTGGACACCGGATTTTTAAGGTAAAACGGGATTACCGTGCCTCGTCTTCGATTTACCATCGCTGGAGAGTGGTGCACTATGGTACTGTTCCGTTTCAAATCCATGCACGCATTTCTAAAAGTCGTATGACACTGTTTCGCCATTTCAGACGGATGTTGCACCTTGCACCGCGGATGTTGCACCCTGTAGA
This sequence comes from Allium cepa, assembly GCA_030765085.1. Classification (NCBI taxonomy): domain Eukaryota; kingdom Viridiplantae; phylum Streptophyta; class Magnoliopsida; order Asparagales; family Amaryllidaceae; genus Allium; species Allium cepa. The sequence goes on from CM060938.1 coordinate 912,480,708, forward strand.
CATCGATTATTCGGACGGCCATAACTTCTGGCTCGTTTCAAGTTACGGGATCCATAACCTGTCAAAACAAAGGCCACGGTGAGTTCTACGGCTTTGAAAGATTTCAGCCATCAACGGATAGATTAATGCCCAAAAAGGAGAACCCGAATCTCAATCGGGTCTCGTAAGTTTTTACACCGTTCATTTTTTCGGCACCGGATTTTTATGGTAAAATGGGATTACCGTGCCTCGTCTTAGATTTACCATCGCTGGTGAGTGGTGCACCACGATACTGTTCCGTTTCAAATCCATGCACGCATTTCTAAAAGTCGTACGGCACTGTTTCTCCATTTCGGACGGATGTTGCACCTTGCACCGTGGATGATGCACCCTATATATATCGATTATTCGGACGGCCATAACTTCTGGCTCGTTTAGAGTTACGGGATCCATAACCTGTCAAAACGAAGGCGACGGTGAGTTCTACAGCTTTGACAGCATTCATCCGTCAACGGATAGATTAATGTCCAAAAAGGACAACCCGAATCTCAATCGGGTCTCGTAAGTTTTTTCACCCTTCGTTTTTTCGACACCGGATTTTTACGGTAAAACGGGATTACCGTGCCTCGTCTTCGATTTACCATCGCTGGAGAGTGGTGCACCACGGTACTGTTATGTTTCAAATCCATGCACGTATTTCTAAAAGTCGTACGACACTGTTTCGCCATTTCGGACGGATGTTGCACCTTGCATCGTGGATGTTGAACCCTGTATATATCGATTATGCGGACGGCCATAACTTCTGGCTCGTTTAGAGTTACGGGAGCCATAACCTGTCAAAACGAAGGCCACGATGAGTTCTACGGCTTTGACTACTTTCAGCCGTCAACGGATAGATTAATGCCCAAAAAGGACAACCCGAATCTCAATCGGGGTTCGTAAGTTTTTTACCCTTCGTTTTTCGACACCGGATTTTTAAGGTAAAACGGGATTACCGTGGCTCGTCTTCGATTTACCATCGCTGGAGAGTGGTGCACTATGGTAATGTTCCGTTTCAAATCCGTGCACGCATTTCTAAAAGTCGTACGGCACTGTTTCGCCATTTCGGACGGATGCTGCACCATGTAGATATCGATTATTCGTACGGCCATAACTTCTGGCTAGTTTAGAGTTACGAGAGCTATAACCTGTCAAAACGAAGGCCATGGTGAGTTCTACGGTTTTGACTGCTTTCAGCCGTTAATGGATAGATTAATGCCCAAAAAGGACAACCCGAATCTCAATCGGGTCTCGTAATTTTTTTACCCTTCGTTTTTTTGACACTGGATTTTTGCGGTAAAACGGGATTACCGTGCCTCGTCTTCGATTTACCATCGCTGGAGAGTGGTGCACCAGGGTACTGTTTCGCCATTTCGGACGGATGTTGCACCTTGGGCCGCGGATGTTGCACCCTGTAGATATCGATTATTCGGACGGCCATAACTTCTGGCTCGTTTAGATTTACGGGAGCCATAACCTGTCAAAACGAAAACCACAGTGAGTTCTACAGCTTTGACAGCTTTCAGCCATCAACGGATAGATTAATGTCCGAAAAGGACAACCCAAATCTCAATTGGGTTCGTAAGTTTTTTACCCTTCGTTTTTTTGACACCGGATTTTTACGGTAAAACGGGATTACCGTGGCTCGTCTTCGATTTACCATCGCTGGAGAGTGGTGCACCATGGTAATGTTCCGTTTCAAATCCATGCACGCATTTCTAAAAGTCGTACGGCACTGTTTCGCCATTTCGGACGGATGTTGCACCATGTAGATATCGATTATTCGGACAGCCATAACTTCTGGCTCGTTTAGAGTTACAAGAGCGATAACCTGTCAAAACGAAGGCCACGGTGAGTTCTATGGCTTTGACCGCTTTCAGCCGTCAATGGATAGATTAATGCCCAAAAAGGACAACCCGAATCTCAATCGGGTCTCGTAAGTTTTTTACCCTTCGTTTTTTTGACACCGGATTTTTGCGGTAAAACGGGATTACCGTGCCTCGTCTTTGATTTACCATCGCTGGAGAGTGGCGCACCATGGTACTGTTCCGTTTCAAATCCACGCACGCATTTCTAAAAGTCGTACGGCACTATTTCGCCATTTCGGACAGATGTTGCACCTTGCACCGCGGATGTTGCACCCTGTAGATATCGATTATTCGGACGGTCATAACTTCTGGCTCGTTTAGAGTTACGGGAGCCATAACCTGTCAAAACGAAGGCCATGGTGAGTTCTACAGCATTGACTGCTTTCAGCCATCAGCGGATAGATTAATGCCCGAAAAGGACAACCCGAATCTCAATCGGTGTTCGTAAGTTTTTTACCCTTCGTTTTTTTGACACCGGATTTTTACGGTAAAACGTGATTACCGTGGCTCGTCTTCGATTTACCATCGCTGGAGAGTGGTGCACCATGGTACTGTTCCGTTTCAAATCCATGCACGCATTTCTAAAAGTCGTACGGCACTGTTTCGCCATTTCGGACGGATGTTGCACCTTGCACCGCAGATGATGCACCCTGTAGATATCGATTATTCGGACGGCCATAACTTCTGGCTCATTCAGAGTTGCGGGAGCCATAACCTGTCAAAACGAAGTCCACGGTGAGTTCTACGGCTTTGAAAGCTTTCAGCCTTCAGCGGATAGACTAATGCCCAAAAAGGAGAACCCGAATCTCGATAGGGTCTCGTAAGTTTTTTACCCTTCGTTTTTTCGACACCGGATTTTTACGGTAAAACGGGATTACCGTGCCTCGTCTTCGATTTACCATCGCTCGAGAGTGGTGCACCATGGTACTGTTCCTTTTCAAATCCATGCACGCATTTCTAAAAGTCGTACGGCACTGTTTCGCCATTTCGGACGGATGTTGCACCTTGCACCGCGGATGTTGCACCTTGTAGATATCGATTATTTGGACGGCCATAAATTCTGGCTCGTTTAGAGTTACAGGAGCCATAACCTGTCAAAACGAAGGCCACGGTGAGTTCTACAGCTCTGAAAGCTTTCAGCCATCAACGGATAGATAAATGCCCAAAAAGGAGAACCCGAATCTCAATCGGGTCTCGTAAGTTTTTTCACCCTTCGTTTTTTCGACACCGTATTTTTACGGTAAAACGGGATTACCGTGCCTCGTCTTCGATTTACCATCGCTGGAGAGTGGTGCACCATGGTACTGTTAAGTTTCAAATTCATGCACGCATTTCTAAAAGTGGTACGACACTGTTTCTCCATTTCGGACGGATGTTGCACCTTGCACCGTGGATGTTGCACCCCGTATATATCGATTATTCGGACGGCCATAACTTCTGGCTCGTTTAGAGTTACGGGAGCCATAACCTGTCAAAACGAAGTCCACGGTGATTTCTACGGCTTTGAAAGCTTTCAGCCATCAATGAATTTTTACGGTAAAACGGGATTACCGTGGCTCGTCTTCAATTTACCATCGCTGGAGAGCGGTGCACCATGGTACTGTTCCGTTTCAAATCCATGCACGCATTTCTAAAAGTCGTACGGCACTGTTTCGCCATTTCGGACGGATGTTGCACCTTGACCGCGGATGTTGCACCCTATAGATATCGATTATTCGAACGACCATAACTTCTGGCTCGTTTAGAGTTACGGGAGCCATAACCTGTCAAAACGAAGGCCACGGTGAGTTCCACGGCTTTGACAGCTTTCAGCCGTCAACGGATAGATTAATGCCCAAAAAGGACAACCCGAATCTCAATCGGGTCTCGTAAGTTTTTTACCCTTCGTTTTTTCGACACCGGGTTTTTACGGTAAAACGGGATTACCGTGCCTCGCCTTCGATTTACCATCGCTGGAGAGTGATGCAGCAAGGTACTGTTCCGTTTCAAATCCATGCACGCTTTTCTAAAAGTCGTACGACACTGTTTCGCCATTTCAGACGGATGTTGCACCTTGCACCACGGATGTTGTACCCTGTAGATATTGATCATTCGGACGGCCATAACTTCTGGCTCGTTTAGAGTTACTGGAGCCATAACCTGTCAAAACGAAGGGCACTATGAGTTCTATGGCTTTGACAGCTTTCAGCCGTCAATGGATAGATTAATTCCCAAAAGGGACAACCCGAATCTCAATCGGGTCTCGTAAGTTTTTTATTTTCGACACCGGATTTTTACGGTAAAACGGGATTACCGTGGCTCGTCTTTGATTTACCATCGCTGGAGAGTGGTGCACCATGGTAATGTTCCGTTTCAAATCCATGCACGCACTTCTAAAAGTCGTACGGCACTGTTTCGCCATTTCGGACGGATGTTGCACCATGTAGATATCGATTATTCGGACGGCCATAACTTCTGGCTCGTTTAGAGTTACGAGAGCGATAACTGTTGAATATGCGCTTATATGATTTTTGTTTGATGATAATAAACATATATACATTCGTTTAAATGTATTTGATAATATACTACTTTATTCTTCACAAATTAAATAAATTTTTGCTGAATAAAATAAATAACACGGAATTGAATTCAAACGAATATTTTATTCAAACAAATATTTATTACAATTTTGAATAGTATACAAATTCAAGCTCTCACTATTCACTATACAACTTTAATACAAATTCAATTGCATCACTATTTTACATATCATCACCTCACTACATATCACTCACACTCGTATTTCATCTTCAACTTCATTCCAGTTTCAATCCAGCATCTGAGCAATCTGCAAAAATATTCACTAACGCAGTAAAATTGAAAAAGAAATATTTTTGCAATATAAAATAAAAGATGAATTTTGAAAATGATTTTTGCCTCAGTTATTTGGGTTGTTCGTCATCATTTATATTTGAATTCATCGTACACGAACAACTTGTGACATACACAGTGTATTACTGTATATGCCACAAGGCCGTGCACGCCGATATATACACTTGATTGTTTTACAGGGACAGGTGAGCACAGGTCAAACCCAAATAAAAAAAACCGGGTTCAACTCACGTGCAATAACATTGAAAATCACGAAACAAGCACAAGGTCAAATCCGAGTTTTGAAACTGGATTCAACACAAGGCGACATGACATGAATGCAACGAAGACCAACATCAAAATGGACTACAACATGGATATCACAATCAAACTGCAACAGAACATCAACTGACAGCAAACACAAATGGAATGCAACAGTGAAGTTCAACATTATCAAAGAGCATATGGAAGGGTCAGGTAAGTGGTAACTTCAAATAACACAAAAACCAATGTCGAAATCATTCCAGACCACATGGTTAGTGAGAACAGAGCAAAAGACACACAGATGTATACATGAACAAGTATGAACCCAAATCAAGCACCAAGTATACATGGAGCAATGGTCAAGTGAAGTCCAGGCCAAACCAACCAGAAGTTCAAAGCAGTAAGGTACATGAAACAAAGCAACACATGGGAGCAACAGCTACATGTAGGTGAACAGCAAGCTGATGCAAGCTAACCGGCAAATGAACAGAGGCAACAAGGTCAGAGAACCATGCAACAATGTGCACAGTTCAGAAAGGCAATACACAAGTGACCATGCATATATATACATACAAGAATGTATGTATACAAATGATCAGCCCAAATATACACAAGTGCAGAAGTAACCAAAGGCAACAGTGAAAGTGCAGACCAAATGCAATTTGCAACAAAACCATGCATGATACAGGTGGACAGTGAAGGCAGCAACACACCACCAAATGAATGCACAACAAAAATAAGACCAAACTGCATAAGTGACCACAAAGACAGATGTGCGTAATGAAGCAATACAATATGTAAAGTCTGCAAGAACTCAAAGTGTACATGGAACAATGCAACAGTATCGAGTACAATATGCACAAGCGAAGAAACAAATGACAGTAATTCAAACTACTCACAACAATGCTCGAAGACTCGCCAAGTATAGGACACAGTAGTGACAGTAAGCAATGCAGCAACAATGGTAAGGTAATATGCATCAGGCATTAACAAATGAGTAGTTCAAATGAACTCGATCAGTAACCAAGGCTACAACAATGAAAAGTAATGTATGCAACAGAATTTCAAATGAAACAAATCCAACTTTATATGCATCAGTAACCTAGCAAGCAGAATCAATAATTCAACAGTGACAAACATCATATGGAAATGCCCAACACAAATGACCAGAGACGAAGACTACAAGATGAATGAGTCAAGGCCGAAGCAGTAGAAATCAACATCGTGGTCATCACGAAAATGAATTAAAGCCATGACCACCAAGCAATGAATATACAGGAGTTGAAAAGGTCAGAAAACACCTCAATCATCGAAACGAAATCAAGTGGCCGAGGTGAATAATATGACAAATTCAAATACGAATATACGAACGCAAAAATAGGATTTCAAATCCTATAAATAACCACAAATCATCATCGGCAATTTATTGAGTTCGAACAAGCCAAAATCAGAAAAGCAAAAGGATAAAATACATACCGAAATCACAAAACGAACTCGATCCAAATTGAAGAGCCGTGGGCAAAGCAAAAAGCATCGAAGCATACAATCAAACTGTATCAAGCGGCGAACATCAATTTGCACAACCCTAATTTGAATCGCAAGGAGCAAACGCACAAAATTTGCAAAAGCCCTAATTGAGTTGAGGAACAACGACCATTTTTTTTCTCAGGCCAAACAAAGAAGGAAATAACAAACGGGTTAAAGAAAAAGCGTGGGCCGGCCTTTTGTTTTAGATTAGGGGTTTTAAAATATAATAAGGGTTTTATTTTAAATTAGGGTTATTTTAATTTTGAATTGTTTTTAATTGTATTTTCCTTTTTAAAACCGTTTTAAAATTTCTAGTCGTGTGACTAGGGGATAAGCTACGTGGCGTAGCTTGAGAATTCGCAACTCGGTAGTTGAGTTGTGGCAGGGTTTTGAGCGTAGAGTTAGATTAGTCAATAGCGGGTATAGCGAGTTTACGTGTGTAAGCGAGGGACTATCTAATTTCTAGTAGAAACCTTGGGGGCAACACGTAGGCAGGTTTTTGCCGAAGCTGGGTAAATTCTGTGTTGTTCTGTTATTTATATTCTGCAATATCTGTGCTGCTATTCTGTGATCTGAATTGAAATTAATTCATAAGCTTCCGCGATTAATTTTAATAATTCACACAATCACCCTATTCACCCCCCCCCCCACCCTCTAGGGTGAAATCGATCCTACAAGTGGTATCAGAGCTGGGAACAAAAGCCATTTTTGTTTTAAAATTTTGATTTTACAAAAACCAATTTTTGTTTTAAAAATTCGTGTTTCAAAAATCAATTTTTGTTTTAAAAATTTGTGTTTCAAAAAAATCGGTTTTTGTTTTAAAAATTTGAATTGTTAAAATGGCTTCTTTTAATACCGCTTTTGCTGAGGGTCAATCCATAGTTAGACCACCAATGTTCAATGGTGAATATGCTTACTGGAAAAATAGAATGCAAATTTTTATGAAAACCATTGACGCTTGGAATATTGTTGAGACAGGTTATAGAATACCAACTATAACTGTAGATAATCAGGAAATAGAGAAACCAAAGGAACAATGGACAGAACTAGAAAATAAATTACAAAATACTAATGCCAAAGCTATGAATTCTATTATATGTTCATTGGATCAATTTGAATTTAATCGTGTCTCACCTTGTCTAACTGCGCAGGAAATATGGCACATACTAGAAGTGACTCACGAAGGAACATCTCAAGTCAAAGAATCTCGCCTTGCAATGCTAAGCAGCGAATTCGAGAACTTCAAAATGGCAAAGGAAGAAAATGTCAAAGAGATGTACGGACGACTCTCCAATATCGTATACAAATCAAAAGCTCTCGGAAAAACATACACTGAATTAGAAATAGTCCGGAAAATCCTCAGAGTCCTTCCACGAAGCTTTGAAGCAAAAGTAACTGCCATACAAGAATCGAAAGATTTAAAACAACTTAAAGTTGAAGAACTCATCGGAAATCTCACCACTTATGAGCTAGAAATGAAATTCAAAGAAGAGCGTGAAGGAGGTGACACTCAAAAGAAATCAATAGCTCTCAAAGGAACAACCGAAAGTGATGATGATAACGATGAAGATGATGGAGCAGCGGAATTGGAGCTGTTAATAAGGAAATTCAAACAATGGAATCAAAAACATGGTAGTTCAGCTCGAATTCAAAAAGCGAAAAGCAGAATAGCCAAAGCACTAGACTACTCGGAAGAACAAAAGTTTATTTGTTATAATTGCAACAAACCCGGCCATATCAAGCCCGATTGTCCACAAATTAAATCCAGCCATGGAAAGAAACAGAAAAAGAAAAGTTTTGCAGCCACTTGGGATGAAATAGACGAGAATGATCAAAGCACTGGCAGTGAAAGCGAAAAGGCAGAATTGTGTCTTCAAGGTGATACAACTGACAGTGACGATGACGAGCCAAGTGAGGTATCAAAACTTACCCATTCTGAGTTGCTTATATATTTTCATGATGTAAACGGTTGTTTTGAACGACTTAGGGAAAAATACGCCAAACTTGAATCTCAAAAAGATACTTTGATAGAATGTAATAAACAACTTGATCAATTAGTTAAAACCTATCAACGTAGAATCCCTAAGTGTGATAAGTGTCCAACATTCGAAGAAGAAATTAAAAAATCAGAAATCAATATAAAATCACTTGAAAATGAAATTCTGATTTTAAAAGAGAATGAAAATACTAGGAGAGAGAATTCTATTAAAAGGTGCACACAATTGTTAAACGAAAATGAATCTCTCAAAACACAAGTCCAACAATTGTCAACGACTTCGGATAAATTTTCAAAAAGTGAAAAATCGTTGAATATGCTATTAGGAAAGCAAACTGTTAATTCGGTTAGATAAGGACTTGGATATAATAGTTCGAAAATTGTTGAAAGCAATATTAGTCAAGCTAAATCCATGTGCACAATTTGTAGAAAATATGGACACAATCACAATAATTGTTGGTATAGACCCAAACTTGTGAAAAATATACCGATTTGGGTTCCAAAAGGCACAAATATAGAATCTCTCAAAGTTAAACAAATTTGGGTGCCAAAGGGAACAATTATAAATAGTTTTGGGTCTTTGCAAAATTGTTTTGCGAAATATTCCGCCACTAACAATCATGGACCTATAAAAACAAATAGGTCACATAAATCTTTTCTCGTGTAGGTGTGGTGGCAGGATAAGGAACAACAATAGTGTTCTCTGGATTTTGGCTGCTCCAGAAATGCAACGGGCGACAAAACAAAATTCCTTAGCCTAGTATAAAGGTGACAGAATCACAATCGACAACGACGAAAAATATCGTAAAGGTAAAACAGGTAATGTAATGTTTTAAACGATATATTAAATGTGATAATCTGCACCATATTCTGAATTAAAATCAGCCAATATTGAGATTGATGAAAAGATGATGATTTTTGATTCTAACTTATTCAAAATAGTTGGCCGATTATATTCTTATGCCAAAAACACTATAAAATTCTCTAGATTCTTTGAATTACTTCTTATACATCAGTTTGGATTAAAAATAGTGTTTTTTTGAATGATCCATCGACGGCTGAAAGCTGTCATAGCCGTAGAACTCACTGAGGCCTTCGTTTCGGCTGGTTATGGCTCCCGTAACTCTAAACGAGCCAGAAGTTATGGCCGTCCGAATAATCGATATCTACAGGGTGCAACATCCACGGTGCAAGGTGCAACATCCGTCCGAAATGGCGAAACAGTGTCGTACGACTTTTTGAAATGCGTGTGGATTTGAAATGAAACGGTACCATGGTGCACCACTCTCCAGCGATGGTAAATCGAAGACCAGCCACGGTAAACACGTTTTACCGTAAAAATCCACGTGTCGAAAAAACGAAGGGTAAAAAACTTCCTAGCCTCGATTGAGATTCGGATAGTCTTTTTTGGGCATTAAACAATCCATTGACAGCTGAAAGCTGTCAGAGCCGTTGAACTTACTGAGGACTTCGTTTTGACTGGTTATGGCTCCCGTAACTCTAAACGAGCCAGATGTTATGGTCGTCCGAATAATCGATATCTACAGGGTGCAACATCCACGGTGCAAGGTGCAACATCCGTCCGAAATGGCGAAACAGTGTCGTACGACTTTTTGAAATGCATGCGTGGATTTGACACGGAATGGTACCATGGTGCACCACTCTCCAGCGATGGTAAATCGAAGACTAGCTACGGCAATCCAGTTTTACCGTAAAAATCCACGTGTCGAAAAAACGATGGGTAAAAAACTTCCGAGACCCGATTGAGATTCGGATAGTCTTTTTTGGGCATTGAACAACCCATTGACGGTTGAAAGCTGTCAGAGCCATAGAACTCACTGAGGCCTTCGTTTCGACTGGTTATGGCTCCCGTAACTCTAAACGAGCAAGAAGTTATGGCTGTCCGAATAATCGATATCTACAAGGTGCAACATCTACAGTGCAAGGTGCAACATCCGTCCGAAATGGCGAAACAGTGTCGTACGACTTTTTGAAATGCGTGCATGGATTTGAAACGGAACGGTACCATGGTGCACCACTCTCCAGCGATGGTAAATCGAAGACCAGCCACGGTAATCCAGTTTTAACACTAAAATCCACGTGTCGAAAAAACTAAGGGTAAAAAACTTCCGACACCCGATTGAGATTCAGATAGTCTTTTTTGGGCATTAAACAATCCATTTACGGCTGAAAGCTGTCGGAGCCGTAGAACTCACTGTGGCCTTCGTTTTGACTGGTTATGGCTCCCGTTACTCTAAACGAGGCAGATGTTATGGTCGTCCGAATAATCGATATCTACAGGGTGCAACATCCACGGTGCAAGGTGCAACATCCGTCCGAAATGGGGAAACAGTGTCGTACGACTTTTTGAAATGCATGCATGGATTTGACACGGAATGGTACCATGGTGCACCACTCTCCAGCGATGGTAAATCGAAGACTAGCCGCGGCAATCCAGTTTTACCGTAAAAATCCACGTGTCGAAAAAACGAAGAGTAAAAAACTTCCGACACCCGATTGAGATTCAGATAGTCTTTTTTGGGCATTAAACAATCCATTGACGGCTGAAAGCTGTTAGAGACATAGAACTCATTGAGGCCTTTGTTTTGACTGGTTATGGCTCATGTAACTCTAAACGAGCCAGAAGTTATGGCCGTCCGAATAATCGATATCTACAGGGTGCAACATCCACGGTGCAAGTTCAACATCCGTCCGAAATGGAGAAACAGTGTCTTACGACTTTTTGAAACGCGTGCATGGATTTGAAATGGAACGGTACCATGGAGCACCACTCTCCAGCGATGGTAAATCGAAGACCAGCCAAGGTAATCCAGTTTTAACGTTAAAATCCACGTGTCGAAAAAATGAAGGGTAAAAACTTCCGAGACCCGATTGAGATTCGGATAGTCTTTTTTGGGCACTAAACAATCCATTGACAGCTGAAAGCAGTCGGAGCCGTAGAACTCGCTGAGTCCTTCATTTTGACTGGTTATGGCTCCCGTAACTCTAAACGTCCCAGAAGTTATGGTCGTCCGAATAATCGATATCTACAGGGTGCAACATCCACGGTGCAAGGTGCAACATCCGTCCGAAATGGCGAAACAGTGTCGTATGACTTTTTGAAATGCATGCATGGATTTGAAACGCAACGATACCGTGGTGCACCACTGTCCAGCGATGGTAAATCGAAGACCAGCCACGGTAATCCAGTTTTACAGTAAAAATCCACGTGTCGAAAAAACGAAGGGTAAAAAACTTCCTAGACCCGATTGAGATTCGGATAGTCTTTTTTGGGCATTAAACAATCCATTGACGACTGAAAGCTGTCAGTGCCGTAGAACTCATTGAGGCCTTCGTTTTGACTGGTTATGGCTACCGTAACTCTAAACGAGCCAGAAGTTATGGCCATCCGAATAATCGATATCTACAGGGTGCAACATCCACGGTGCAAGGTGCAACATCCGTCCGAAATGGCGAAACCATGTCGTACGACTTTTCGAAATGCGTGCATGGATTTGAAATGGAACAGTACCATGGTGCACCACTCTCCGGCGATGGTAAATCGAAGGCCAGTCACGGTAATCCCGTTTTACCGTAAAAATCCATGTGTCGAAAAAACGAATGGTAAAAAACATCCGAGACCCGACTGAGAATCGGATAGTCTTTTTTGGGCATTAAACAATCCATTGACGGCTGAAAGCTGTCAGAGCCGTAGAACTCACGGAGGCCTTTTTTTGACTTGTTATGGCTCCCGTAACTCTAAACGAGGCAAAAGTTATGGCCGTCCGAATAACCGATATCTACAGGGTGCAACATCCACGGTGTAAGGTGCAACATCCGTCCGAAATGACGAAACCGTGTCGTACGACTTTTTGAAATGCGTGCATGGATTTGAAATGGAACGGTACCATGGTGCACCACTCTCCCGCGATGGTAAATCGAAGACCAGCCAAGGCAATCCCGTTTTACCGTAAAAATCCATGTGTCGAAAAAACGAAGGGTAAAAAACTTCCGAGACCCGATTGAGATTCGGATAGTCTTTTTTGGGCATTAAATAATCCATTGACGGTTGAAAGCTATCAGAGCCGTAGAACTCACTGAGATCTTCGTTTCGACTGGTTATGGCTCCCGTAACTCTAAACGAGCCAGAAGTTATGGCCGTCCGAATAATCGATATCTACAGGGTGCAACATCCACGGTGCAAGGTGCAACATTCGTCCGAAATGGCGAAACAGTGTCGTAGGACTTTTTGAAATGCGTGCATGGATTTGAAATGAAACGTCACCATGGTGCACCACTCTCCAGCGATGGTAAATCGAAGACCAGCCACGGTAATCCCATTTAACCGTAAAAATCCACGTGTCGAAAAAACGAAGGGTAAAAAACTTCCTAGACCCGATAGAGATTCGGAAAGTCTTTTTTGGGCATTAAACAATCCATTGACGGCTGAAAGCTGTCAGAGCCGTAGAACTCACTGAGGCCTTCGTTTTGATTGGTTATGGCTCCCGTAACTCTAAACGAGCCAGATGTTATGGCGTTCGAATAATCGATATCTACAGGGTGCAACATCCACGGTGCAAGGTGCAACATCCGTCCGAAATGGCGAAACAGTGTCGTACGTCTTTTTGAAATGCATGCATGGATTTGACACGGAATGGTACCATGGTGCACACTCTCCAACGATGGTAAATCGAAGACTAGCCACGGCAATCCAGTTTTAGCGTAAAAATCCACGTGTCGAAAAAACGAAGGGTAAAAAACTTCCGAGACCCGATTGAGATTCGGATAGTCTTTTTTGGGCATTGAACAATCCATTGACGGTTGAAAGCTGTCAGAGCCGTAGAACTCACTGAGGCCTTCGTTTCGACTGGTTATGGCTCCCATAACTCAAAACGAGCCAGAAGTTATGGCCGTCCGAATAATCGATATCTATAGGGTGCAACATCCACGGTGCAAGGTGCAACATCCATCCGAAAAGGCGAAACAGTGTCGTACGACTTTTTGAAATGCGTGCATGGATTTGAAACGGAACGGTACCATGTTGCACCACTCTCCAGCGATGGTAAATCGAAGACCAGCCATGGTAATCCAGCTTTAACGTTAAAATCCACGTGTCGAAAAAACGAAGGGTAAAAAACTTCCGAGACCCGATTGAGATTCGGATAGTATTTTTTGGGCATTAAACAATCCATTGACGGCTGAAAGCTATCGGAGCCGTAGAACTCACTGTGGCCTTCGTTTTGACTGGTTATGGCTCCCGTAACTCTAAACGAGCCAGATGTCATGGACGTCCGAATAATCGATATCTACAGGGTGCAACATCCACGGTGCAAGGTGCAACATCCGTCCGAAATGGCGAAACAGCGTCGTACGACTTTTTGAAATGCATGCATGGATTTGACATGGAATGGTACCATGGTGCACCACTCTCCAGCGGTGGTAAATAGAAGACTAGCCGCGGCAATCCAGTTTTACGGTAAAAATCCACGTGTCAAAAAAACGAAGAGTAAAAAACTTCCGACACCCGATTGAGATTCGGATAGTCTTTTTTGGGCATTAAACAATCCATTGACGGCTGAAAGCAGTTAGAGCCGTAGAACTCACTGAGGCCTTTGTTTTGACTGGTTATGGCTCCCGTAACTCTAAACGAGCCAGAAGTTATGGCCGTCCGAATAAACGATATCTACAGGGTGCAACATCCACGGTGCAAGGTGCAACATCCGTCCAAAATGGAGAAATAGTGTCGTACGACTTTTTGAAACGCGTGCATGGATTTGAAACGGAACGGTACCATGGCGCACCACTCTCCAGCGATGGTAAATCGAAGACCAGCCATGGTAATCCAGTTTTAACGTTAAAATCCACGTGTCGAAAAAACGAAGCGTAAAAAACTTCCGAGACCCGACTGGGATTCGGATTGTCTTTTTTGGGCATTAAACAATCCATTGACGGCTGAAAACTGTCGGAGCCGTAGAACTCACTGAGGCCTTCGTTTTGACTGGTTATGGCTCCCGTAACTCTAAACGACCCAGAAGTTATGGCCGTCCAAATAATCGATATCTAGAGGGTGCAACATCCACGGTGCAAGGTGCAACATCCGTCCGAAATGGAGAAACAGTGTCGTACGACTTTTTGAAATGCGTGCATAGATTTGAAACGCAACGGTACCATGTTGCACCACTGTCCAGCGATGGTAAATCGAAGACCAGCCACGGCAATCCCGTTTTACCGTAAAAATCCACGTGTTGAAAAAACGAAGGGTAAAAAAACTTCCGAGACCCGATTGAGATTCGGATAGTCTTTTTTGGGCATCAAGCAATCCATTGACGGCTGATAGCTGTCAGTGCCGTAGAACTCACCGAGGCCTTCGTTTTGACTGGTTATGGCTACCGTAACTCTAAACGAGCCAGAAGTTATGGCCATCCGAATAATCGATATCTCGTTTATTCGACACGTGGATTTCTATGGCTCGTTTATTCGGACGGCCGTAACTTCTGGGTCGTTTACATTTACGGGAGCCATAACAAGTCAAAACGAAGGCCTCAGTGAGTTCTACGGCTATGACAGCTTTCAGCCGTGAATGGATTGTTTAATGCCCAAAAAAGACTATCCGAATCTCAATCGGGTCTCGGAAGTTTTTTACCCTTCGTTTTTTCGACACTTGGATTTTTACGGTAAAAAGGGATTATCGTTGCTGGTCTTCGATTTACCTTCGCTGGAGAGTGGTGCACCATGGTACAGTTTCGTTTCAAATCCATGCACGCATTCAAAAAGTCGTACGACACTGTTTCGCCATTTCGGACGGATGTTGCACCTTGCATCGTGGATGTTGCACCCTGTAGATATCGATTATTCGGACGGCCATAACTTCTGGCTCGTTTAGAGTAACGGGACCATAACCAGTCAAAACGAAGGCCTCAGTGAGTTCTACGGCTCTGACAGCTTTCAGCCGTCAATGGACAGTTTAATGCCCAAAAAAGACTATCCGAAACCCAGTCGGGTCTCGGAAGTTTTTTACCCTTCGTTTTTTCGACACATGGATTTTTACGGTAAAACGGGATTACCGTTGCTGGTCTTCGATTTACCATCGCTGGAGAGTGGTGCACCATGGTACCATTCCGTTTCAAATCCATGCACGCATTTCAAAAAGTCGTACGACATTGTTTCGCCATTTCGGACGGATGTTGCACCTTGCACCGTGGATGTTGCACCCTTTAGATATCGATTATTCGGACGGCCATAACTTCTGGCTCGTTTAGACTTACGGGAGCCATAACCAGTCAAAACGAAGGCCATAGCGAGTTCTACGGCTCTGACAGCTTTCATTCGCCAGTGGATGCCCAAAAAAGACTATCCGAATCTCAATCGGGTCTCGGAAGTTTTTTACCCTTCGTTTTTTCGATACGTGGATTTTTACGATAAAACGGGATTACTGTGGCTGGTCTTCGATTTACCATCGTTGGAGAGTGGTGCACCATGGTACCATTCCGTTTCAAATCCATGCACGCATTTCAAAAAGTCGTACGACACTGTTTTGCCATTTCGGATGGATGTTGCACCTTGCACCATGGATGTTGCACCTTGTAGATATCGATTATTCGGACGACCATAACTTCTGGCTCGTTTAGAGTTACGGGAGCCATAACCAGTCAAAACGAAGGCCTCAGTGAGTTCTACGGCTATGACAACTTTCAGCCGTCAATGGATTGTTTAATGCCCAAAAAAGACTATCTGAATCTCAATAGGGTCTAGGAAGTTTTTTACCCTTCCTTTTTTGGCACGTGGATTTTTACGGTAAAACTGGATTACCGTGGCTGGTCTTCGATTTACCATCGCTGGACAGTGGTGCACCATGGTACCATTACGTTTCAAATCCATGCACGCATTTCAAAAAGTCAGACGACACTGTTTCGCGATTTCGGATGGATGTTGCACCTTTCACCGTGGATGTTGCACCCTGTAGATATCGATTATTCGGATGGCCATAACTTCTGGCTCGTTTAGAGTTACGGGAGCCATAACAAGTCAAAATGAAGGCCTCAGTGAGTTCTACGGCTCTGACAGCTTTCAGCCATCAATGGATTGTTTAATGCCCAAAAAAGACTATTCGAATCTCAATCGGGTCTCGGAAGTTTTTTACCCTTCGTTTTTTCGACACGTGGATTTTTACGGTAAAACGGGATTACCGTGGCTGGTCTTCGATTTACCATCGCTGGAGAGTGGTGCACCATGGTACCGTTGCGTTTCAAATCCATGCACGCATTTCAAAAAGTCGTACGACACTGTTTCGCAATTTCGGACGGATGTTGCACCTTGCACCGTGGATGTTGCACCCCTGTAGATGTCGATTATTCGGACGACCATAACTTCTGGCTCGTTTAGAGTTACGGCAGCCATAACCAGTCAAAACGAAGGCCTCGGCGAGTTCTACGGCTCTGACAGCTTTCAGCCGTCAATGGATTGTTTAATGCCCAAAAAAGACTATCCGAATCTCAACCGGTTCTCGGAAGTTTTTTACCCTTCGTTTTATCGACAGGTGGATTTTTACGGTAAAACTGGATTACCGTGGCTGGTCTTCGATTTACCATCGCTGGAGAGTGGTGCACCATGGTACCGTTCCGTTTCAAATCCATGCACGCATTTCAAAAAGTCATACGACACTGTTTCGTCATTTCGAACGGATGTTGCACCTTGCACCGTGGATGTTGCACCCTGTAGATATCGGTTATTCGGACGGCCATAACTTTTGCCTCATTTTGAGTTACGAGAGCCATAACCAGTCAAAACAAAGGCCTCAGTGAGTTCTACGGTTCTGACAGCTTTCAGCAGTCAATGGATTGTTTAATACCCAAAAAAGACTATCCGAATCTCAATCGGGTCTCTGATGTTTTTTACCCTTTGTTTTTTCGACACGTGGATTTTTACGGTAAAACAGGATTACCGTGGCTGGTCTTTGATTTACCATCGCTGGAGAGTGGTGCACCATGGTACCGTTCTGTTTCAAATCCATGCACGCATTTCAAAAAGTCGTACGACACGGATTCGCCATTTCGGACGGATGTTGCACCTTGCACCGTGGATGTTGCACCCTGTAGATATCGATTATTCGGACGGCCATAACTTCTGGCTCGTTTAGAGTTAGGGTAGCCATAGCCAATCAAAATGAAGGCCTTAGTGAGTTCTACGGCACTGACAGCTTTCAGCCGTCAATGGATTGTTTAATGCCCAAAAAAGACTATCCGAATCTCAATCGGGTCTAGGAAGTTTTTTACCCTTCGTTTTTTCGACACGTGGATTTTTACGGTAAAACTGGATTACTATGGCTGGTCATCGATTTACCATCGCTAGACAGTGGTGCACCATGGTACCATTACGTTTCAAATCCATGCACGCATTTCAAAAAATTGTACGACACTGTTTCGCCATTTCGGATGGATGTTGCACCTTGCACCGTTGATGTTGCACCCTGTAGATATCGATTATTCCGACGGCCATAACTTCTGGGTCGTTTAGATTTACGGGAGCCATAACAAGTCAAAACGAAGGCCTCGGTGAGTTCTACGGATCTGACAGCTTTCAGCCGTCAATGGATTATTTAATGCCCAAAAAAGACTATCTGAATCTCAATCGGGTCTGGGAAGTTTTTTACCTTTCGTTTTTTCGACACGTGGATTTTTACGGCAAAACGGGATTACCGTGGCTGGTCTTCGATTTACCATCACTGGAGAGTGGTGCACCATGGTACCGTTTCGTTTCAAATCCTTGCACGAATTTCAAAAAGTCGTACGACACTGTTTCGCCATTTCGGACGGATGTTGCACCTTGCACCGTGGATGTTGCACCCTGTAGATATCGATTATTCGGACGGCCATGAATTCTGGCTCGTTTAAAGTAACGGGACCATAACCAGCCAAAACGAAGGCCTCAGTGAGTTCTATGGCTTTGACAGCTTTCAGCCGTCAATGGATTGTTTAATGCCCAAAAAAGACTATTCGAATCTCAATCGGGTCTCGGAAGTTTTTTACCCTTCGTTTTTTCAACACATGGATTTTTACGGTAAAACGGGATTACCGTTGCTGCTCTTCAATTTACCATCGTTGGAGAGTGGTGCACCATGGTACCTTTTTGTTTCAAATCCATGCACGCATTTGAAAAAGTTGTACGACACTGTTTCGCCATTTCGGACGGATGTTGCACCTTGCACCGTGGATGTTGCACCCTGTAGATATCGATTATTAGGACGGCCATAACTTCTGGCTCGTTTAGATTTACGGGAGCCATAACAAGTCAAAACGAAGGCCTCGGTGAGTTCTACGGCTCTGACAGCTTTCAGCCGTCAATGGATTGTTTAATGCCCAAAAAAGACTATCTGAATCTCAATCGGGTCTAGGAAGTTTTTTACCTTTCGTTTTTTCGACACGTGGATTTTTACGGAAAAACGGGATTACCGTGGCTGGTCTTCCATCGCTGGAGAGTGGTGCACCATGGTACCGTTTTGTTTCAAATCCTTGCACGCATTTCAAAAATCGTACGACACTGTTTCGCCATTTCGGACGGATGTTGCACCTTGCACCGTGGATGTTGCACCCTGTAGATATCGATTATTCGGACGGCCATGACTTCTGGCTCGTTTAAAGTAACGGGACCATAACCAGTCAAAACGAAGGCCTCAGTGAGTTCTACGGCTTTGACAGCTTTCAGCCGTCAATGGATTTTTTAATGCCCAAAAAAGACTATCCGAATCTCAATCGGGTCTCGGAAGTTTTTTACCCTTCGTTTTTTCGACACATGGATTTTTACGTTAAAACGGGATTACCGTTGCTGCTCTTCGATTTACCATCGTTGGAGAGTGGTGCACCATGGTACCTTTTTGTTTCAAATCTATGCACGCATTTCAAAAAGTTGTACGACACTGTTTCGCCATTTCGGACGGATGTTGCACCTTGCACCGTGGATGTTGCACCCTGTAGATATCGGCTATTAGGACGGCCATAACTTCTGGCTCGTTTAGAGTTACCGGAGCCATAACCAGTCAAAATGAAGGCCTCAATGAGTTCTACAGCTCTGACAGCATTCAGCCGTCAATGGATTGTTTAATGCCCAAAAAAGACTATCGGAATCTCAATCGGGTCTCGGAAGTTTTTTACCCTTCGTTTTTTCGACACGTGGATTTTTACGGTAAAACCGGACTACCGTGGCTGGTCTTCGATTTTCCATCGCTGGAGAGTGTTGCACCGTGGTACCGTTCCGTTTCAAATCCATGCATGCATTTCAAAAATTCATACGACACGGTTTCGCCATTTCGGACGGATGTTGCACCTTACACCGTGGATGTTGCACCCTGTAGATATCAGTTATTCGGACGACCATAACTTTTGCCTCGTTTAGAGTTACGGGAGCCATAACCAGTCAAAACAAAGGCCTCAGTGAGTTCTACGGCTTTGACAGCTTTCAGCCGTCAATGGATTGTTTAATGCCCAAAAAAGACTATCGGAATCTCAATCGGGTCTAGGAAGTTTTTTACCCTTTGTTTTTTCGACACGTGGATTTTTACGGTAAAACAGGATTACCGTGGCTGGTCTTCGATTTACCATCGCTGGACAGTGGTGCACCATGGTACCGTTTTGTTTCAAATCCTTGCATGCATTTCAAAACGTCGTACGACACTGTTTCGCCATTTCGGACGGATGTTGCACCTTGCACCGTGGATGTTGCACCCTGTAGATATCGATTATTCGGACGGCCATAACTTCTGGCTCGTTTAGAGTAACGGGACCATAACCCGTCAAAATGAAGGCCTCAGTGAGTTCTATGGCTCCGACAGCTTTCAGCCGTCAATGGATTGTTTAATGCCCAAAAAAGACTATCCGAATCTCAATCGGGTCTCGGAAGTTTTTTACCCTTCGTTTTTTCGACACATGGATTTTTACGGTAAAACGGGATTACCGTTGCTGGTCTTCGATTTACCATCGCTGGAGAGAGGTTAACCATGATACCGTTTTGTTTCAAATCCATGCACGCATTTCAAAAAGTCGTACGACACTGTTTCTCCATTTCGGACGGATGTTGCACCTTGCACCGTGGATGTTGCACCCTGTAGATATCGGTTATTTGGACGGCCATAACTTCTGGATCGTTTAGAGTTACGGGAGCCATAACCAGTCAAAATGAAGGCCTCAGTGAGTTCTACAGCTCTGCCAGCTTTCAGCCGTCAATGGATTGTTTAATGCCCAAAAAAGACTATCAGAATCTCAATCGGGTCTCAGAATTTTTTTACCCTTCATTTTTTCGACACGTGGATTTTTACGGTAAAACGGGATTACCGTGGCTGGTCTTTGATTTACCATCACTGGAGAGTGTTGCACCATGGTACCGTTCCGTTTCAAATCCATGCATGCATTTCAAAAAGTCGTACGACACGGTTTCGCCATTTCGGACGGATGTTGCACCTTACACCGTGGATGTTGCACCCTGTAGATATCGGTTATTCGGACGGCCATAACTTTTGTTTAGAGTTACGGGAGCCATAACCAGTCAAACCAAAGGCCTCAGTGAGTTCTATGGCTCTGACAGCTTTCAGCCGTCAATGGATTGTTTAATGCCCAAAAAAGACTGTCCGAATCTCAATCGGATCTCGGATGTTTTTTACCCTTCGTTTTTTCGACAGATGGATTTTTACGGTAAAACGGGATTACCGTGGCTGATCTTCGATTTACCATCGCTGGAGAGTGGTGCACCATGATACCGTTCCGTTTCAAATCCATGCACGCATTTCAAAAAGTCGTACGACACGGTTTCGCCATTTCGGACGGATGTTGCACCTTGAACCGTGGATGTTGCACCCTGTAGATATCGATTATTCGGACGGCCATAACTTCTGGCTCGTTTAGAGTAACGGTATCCATAACCAGTCAAAACGAAGGCCTCAGTGAGTTCTATGGCTCTGACAGCTTTCAGCCGTCAATGGATTGTTTAATGCCCAAAAAAGACTATCCGAATCTCAATTGGGTCTTGGAAGTTTTTTACCCTTCGTTTTTCCGACACATGGATTTTTACGGTAAAACTGGATTACCGTGGCTGGTCTTCGATTTACCATCGCTGGACAATGGTGCACCATGGTACCGTTGCGTTTCAAATCCATGCACGCATTTCAAAAAGTCGTACGACGCTGTTGTGCCATTTCGGACGGATGTTGCACCTTGCACCGTGGATGTTGCACCCTGTGGATATCGATTATTCGGACGGCCATAACTTCTGGGTCGTTTAGAGTTACGGGAGCCATAACCAGTCAAAACGAAGGCCTCGGTGAGTTCTACGGCTCTGACAGCTTTCAGCCGTCAATTGATTGTTTAATGCCCAAAAAAGACTATATGAATCTCAATCGGGTCTAGGAAGTTTTTTACCTTTCGTTTTTTCGACACGTGGATTTCTACGGTAAAACGGGATTACCGTGGCTGGTCTTCGATTTACCATCGCTGGACAGTGTTGCACCATGGTGCCGTTCCGTTTCAAATCCATGCATGCATTTCAAAAAGTCGTACGACACGGTTTCGTCATTTCGGACGGATGTTTCACCTTACACCGTGGATGTTGCACCCTGTAGATATCGGTTATTCGGACGGCCATAACTTTTGTTTAGAGTTACGGGAGCCATAACCAGTCAAAACAAAGGCCTTAGTGAGTTCTATGACTCTGACGGCTTTCAGCCGTCAATGGATTGTTTAATGCCCAAAAAAGACTATCTGAATCTCAATCGGGTCTAGGAAGTTTTTTACCTTTCGTTTTTTCGACACGTGGATTTTTACAGTAAAACGGGATTGCCGTGGCTGGTCCTCGATTTACCATCGCTGGAGAGTGTTGCACAATGGTACCGTTCCGTTTCAAATCCATGCATGCATTTCAAAAAGTCGTACGACACGGTTTCGCCATTTCGGACGGATGTTGCACATTACACCGTGGATGTTGCACCCTGTAGATATCGGTTATTCGGACAGCCATAACTTTTGTTTAGAGTTACGGGAGCCATAACCAGTCAAAACAAAGGCCTCAGTGAGTTCTATGGCTCTGACGGCTTTCAGCCGTCAATGGATTGTTTAATGCACAAAAAAGACTATCTGAATCTCAATCGGGTCTCGGATGTTTTTTACCCTTCGTTTTTTCGACACGTGGATTTTTACGGTAAAACGGGATTACCGTGGCTGGTCTTTGATTTACCATCGCTGGAGAGTGGTGCACCATGGTACCGTTCCGTTTCAAATCCATGCACGCATTTCAAAACGTCGTACGACACGGTTTCGCCATTTCGGACGGATGTTGCACCTTGCACCGTGGATGTTGCACCCTATAGATATCGAGTATTCGGATGGCCATAACTTCTGGCTCGTTCACAGTTACGGTAGCCATAACCAGTCAAAACGAAGGCCTTAGTGAGTTCTACGGCTCTGACAGCTTTCAGCCGTCAATGGATTGTTTAATGCCCAAAAAAGACTATCCGAATCTCAATCGGGTCTAGGAAGTTTTTTACCCTTCATTTTTTTGACACGTGGATTTTTACGGTAAAACTGGATTACCGTGGCTGGTCTTCGATTTACCATCGCTGGACAGTGGTGCACCATGGTACCGTTGTGTTTCAAATCCATGCACTCATTTCAAAAAGTCGTACGACACTGTTTCGCCATTTCGGACGGACGTTGCACCTTGCACCGTGGATGTTGCACCCTATGGATATCGTTTATTCGGACGGCCATAACTTCTGGGTCGTTTAGAGTTACGGGAGCCATAACCAGTCAAAACGAAGGCCTCAGTGAGTTCTACGGCTCTGACAGTTTTCAGCCGTCAATGGATTGTTTAATGCCCAAAAAAGACTATCTGAATCTCAATCGGGTCTAGGAAGTTTTTTACCTTTCGTTTTTTCGACACGTGGATTTTTACGGTAAAACGGGATTACCGTGGCTGGTCTTCGATTTACCATCGCTGGAAAGTGGTGCACCATGGTACTATTTCGTTTTAAATCCTTGCACGCATTTCAAAAAGTCGTACGACACTGTTTCGCCATTTCGGACGGATGTTGCACCTTGCATGTTGCACCCTGTATATATCGATTATTCGGACGGCCTTAACTTCTGGCTCGTTTAGAGTAACGGGACCATAACCAGTTAAAACGTAGGCCTCAGTGAGTTCTACGTCTCTGACAGCTTTCAAACGTCAATGGATTGTTTAATGCCCAAAAAAGACTATCCGAATCTCAATCGGGTCTTGGAAGTTTTTACCCTTCGTTTTTTCGACACACTGATTTTTACGGTAAAACGGGATTACCGTTGCTGGTCTTTGATTTACCATCGCCGGAGAGTGGTGCACCATGGTACCATTTTGTTTCAAATCCATGCATGTATTTTAAAAAGTCGTACGACACTGTCTCGCCATTTCGGATGGATGTTGCACCTTGCACCATGGATGTGGCACCCTGTAGATATCGGTTAGTCGGACGGCCATAATTTCTGGCTCGTTTAGAGTTACGGGAGCCATAACCAGTCAAAACGAAGGCCTCAGTGAGTTCTACGGCTCTGATAGATTTCAGCCGTCAATGGATTGTTTAATGCCCAAGAAAGACTATCGGAATCTCAATCGGGTCTCGGAAGTTTTTTACCCTTCGTTTTTTCGACACGTGGATTTTTACGGTAAAACGGGATTACCGTGGCTGGTCTTTGGTTTACCATCGCTGGAGAGTGTTGCACCATGGTACCGTTCCGTTTCAAATCCATGCATGCATTTCAAAAAGTTGTACGACACTGTTTCGCCATTTCGGACGGATGTTGCACCTTGCACCGTGGATGTTGCACCCTGTAGATATCGATTATTCGGACGGCCATAACTTCTGCCTCGTTTAGAGTTAGGGTAGCCATAACCAGTCAAAACGAAGGCCTCAGTGTGTTCTACGGCTCTGACAGCTTTCAGCCGTCAATGGATTGTTTAATGCCCAAAAAAGACTATCCAAATCTCAATCGGGTCTTGGAAGTTTTTTACCCTTCGTTTTTTCGACCCGTGGATTTTTACGGTAAAACGGGATTACCGTGGCTGGTCTTCGATTTACCATCACTGGAGAGTGGTGCACCATGGTACCGTTCCGTTTCTAATCCATGCACGCATTTCAAAAAGTCGTACGACACGGTTTTGCCATTTCGGACGGATGTTGCAACTTGCACCGTGGATGTTGCACCCTGTTGATATCGATTATTCGGACGGCCATAACTTCTGGCTCGTTTAGAGTAACGGGACCATAACCAATCAAAACGAATGCCTCAGTAAGTTCTATGGCTTTGACAGCTTTCAGCCGTCAATGGATTGTTTAATGCCCAAAAAAGACTATCTGAATCTCAATCGGGTCTCGGAAGTTTTTTACCCTTCGTTTTTTCGACACATGGATTTTATGGTAAAACGGGATTATCGTTGCTGGTCTTCGATTTACCTTCGCTGGAGAGTGGTGCACCATGGTACAGTTTCGTTTCAAATCCATGCACGCATTTCAAAAGGTCGTACGACACTGTTTCGCCATTTCGGACGGATGTTGCACCTTGCATCGTGGATGTTGCACCCTGTAGATATCGATTATTCGGACGGCCATACTTCTGGCTCGTTTAGAGTAACGGGACCTTAAACAGCCAAAACGAAGGCCTCAGTGAGTTCTATGGCTCTGACAGCTTTCAGCCGTCAATGGATTGTTTAATGCCCAAAAAAGACTATCTGAATCTCAATCGGGTCTCGGAAGTTTTTTACCCTTCGTTTTTTTGATACATGGATTTTTACGGTAAAATGGGATTACCGTTGCTGGTCTTCGATTTACCATCGCTGGAGAGTGGTGCACCATGGTACCGTTCCGTTTCAAATCCATGCACGCATTTCAAAAAGTCGTACGACACTGTTTTGCCATTTCGGACGGATGTTGCACCTTGCACCGTGGATGTTGCACCATGTAGATATCGATTATTCGGACGGCCATAACTTCTGGCTCGTTTAGACTTACGGGAGCCATAACCAGTCAAAACGAAGGCCTTAGTGAGTTCTACTGCTCTGACAGCTTTCATCCGTCAATGGATGTCCAAAAAAGACTATCTGAATCTCAATCGGGTCTCAGAAGTTTTTTACCCTTCGTTTTTTCGACACGTGGATTTTTACGATAAAACGGGATTACTGTGGCTGGTCTTTGATTTACCATCGTTGGAGAGTGGTGCACCATGGTACCGTTCCGTTTCAAATCCATGCACGCATTTCAAAAAGTCGTACGACACTGTTTTGCCATTTCGGACGGATCTTGCACCTTGCACCATGGATGTTGCACCTTGTAGATATCGATTATTCGGACGGCAATAACTTCTGGCTCGTTTAGAGTTACGGGAGCCATAACCAGTCAAAACGAAGGCCTCGGTGAGTTCTACGGCTCTGACAACTTTCAGCCGTCAATGGATTGTTTAATGCCCAAAAAAGACTATCTGAATCTCAATAGGGTCTAGGAAGTTTTTTACCCTTCGTTTTTCCGACACGTGGATTTTTACGGTAACACTGGATTACCGTGGCTGGTCTTCAATTTACCATCGCTGGAAAGTGGTGCACCATGGTACCGTTGCGTTTCAAATCCATGCACGCATTTCAAAAAGTCGTACGACACGGTTTCGCCATTTCGGACGGATGTCGCACCTTGCACCGTGGATGTTGCACCCTGTAGATATCGATTATTCGGACGGCCATAACTTCTGGCTCGTTTAGAGTTACGGGAGCCATAACCAGTAAAAACGAAGGCCTCAGTGAGTTTTACGGCTCTGATAGCTTTCAGCCGTCAATGGATTGTTTAATGCCCAAAAAAGACTATCTGAATCTCAATCGGGTCTAGGAAGTTTTTTACCCTTCGTTTTTTCGACACGTGGATTTTAACGGTAAAACGGGATTACCGTGGCTGGTCTTCGATTTACCATCGCTGGAGAGTGGTGCACTATGGTACCGTTTTGTTTCAAATCCATGCACGCATTTCAAAAAGTCGTACGACACTGTTTCGCCATTTCGGACGGATGTTGCACCTTGCACCGTGGATGTTGCACCCTGTAGATATCGATTATTCGGACGGCCATAACTTCTGGCTCGTTTAGAGTAACGGGACCATGACCAGTCAAAACGAAGGCCTCAGTGAGTTCTACGGCTCAGATAGCTTTCAGCCGTCAGTGGATTGTTTAATGCCCAAAAAAGACTATCCGAATCTCAATCGGGTCTCGGAAGTTTTTTGCCGTTCGTTTTTTCGACACATTGATTTTTACGGTAAAACGGGATTACCGTTGCTGGTCTTCGATTTAGCATCGCTGGAGAGTGGTGCACCATGGTACCATTTTGTTTCAAATCCATGCACGCATTTTAAAAAGTCATACGACATTGTTTCGCCATTTCGGACGGATGTTGCACCTTGCACCGTGGATGTTGCGCCCTATAGATATCGGTTATTCGGACGGCCATAACTTCTGGCTCGTTTAGAGTTACGGGAGCCGTAACCAGTCAAAATGAAGGCCTCAGTGAGTTCTAATGCTCTGACAGCTTTCAGCCGTCAATGGATTGTTTAATGGCCAAAAAAGAGTATTGGAATCTCAATCGGGTCTCGAAAGTTTTTTACCCTTCGTTTTTTCGACACGTGGATTTTTACGGTAAAACGGGATTACCGTGGCTGGTCTTCGATTTACCATCACTGAAGAGTGTTGCACCATTGTACCGTTCCGTTTCAAATCCATGCTTGCATTTCAAAAAGTTGTACGACACTGTTTCGCCATTTCGGACGGATGTTGCACCTTGCACCATGGATGTTGCACCATGTAGATATCGATTATTCGGACGGCCATAACTTCTGGCTCGTTTAGCGTAACGGGACCACAACCAGTCAAAACGAAGGCCTCAATGAGTTCTACGTCTATGACAGCTTTCAGCCCTCAATGGATTGTTGATTGCCCAAAAAAGACTATCCGAATCTCAATCGGGTCTCGGAAGTTTTTTACCCTTCGTTTTTTCGACACGTGGATTTTTACGGTAAAACGGGATTACCGTTGCTGGTCTTCGATTTACCATCGCTGGAGAGTGGTGCACCCTGGTACCGTTCTGTTTCAAATCCATGCACGCATTTCAAAAAGTCGTATGACACGGTTTCGCCATTTCGGACGGATGTCGCACCTTGCACCGTGGATGTTGCACCCTGTAGATATCGATTATTCGGACGGCCATAACTTCTGGCTCGTTTAGAGTTACGGGAGCCATAACCAGTCAAAACGAAGGGCTCAGTGAGTTCTACGGCTCTGATAGCTTTCAGCCGTCAATGGATTGTTTAATGCCCAAAAAAGACTATCTGAATCTCAATCGGGTCTAGGAAGTTTTTTACCCTTCGTTTTTTCGACACGTGGATTTTAACGGTAAAACGGGATTACCGTGGCTGGTCTTCGATTTACCATCGCTGGAGAGTGGTGCACTATGGTACCCTTTTGTTTCAAATCCATGCACGCATTTCAAAAAGTCGTACGACACTGTTTCGCCATTTCGTACGGATGTTGCACCTTGCACCGTGGATGTTGCACCCTGTAGATATCGATTATTCGGACGGCCATAACTTCTGGCTCGTTTAGAGTAACGGGACCATGACCAGTCAAAACGAAGGCCTCAGTGAGTTCTACGGCTCAGATAGCTTTCAGCCGTCAATGGATTGTTTAATGCCCAAAAAAGACTTTCCGAATCTCAGTCGGGTCTCGGAAGTTTTTTGCCCTTCGTTTTTTCGACACATTGATTTTTACGGTAAAACGGGATTACCGTTGCTGGTCTTCGATTTAGCATCGCTGGAGAGTGGTGCACCATGGTACCATTTTGTTTAAAATCCATGCACGCATTTTAAAAAGTCGTACGACACTGTTTCGCCATTTCGGACGGATGTTGCACCTTGCACCGTGGATGTTGCGCCCTATAGATATCGGTTATTCGGACGACCATAACTTCTGGCTTGTTTAGAGTTACGGGAGCCATAACCAGTCAAAATGAAGGCCTCAGTGAGTTCTACCGCTCTGACAGCTTTCAGCCGTCAATGGATTGTTTAATGGCCAAAAAAGAGTATCGGAATCTCAATCGGGTCCCGAAAGTTTTTTACCCTTCGTTTTTTCGACACGTGGATTTTTGCGGTAAAACGGGATTACCGTGGCTGGTCTTCGATTTACCATCGCTGAAGAGTGTTGCACCATTGTACCGTTCCGTTTCAAATCCATGCTTGCATTTCAAAAAGTTGTACGACACTGTTTCGCCATTTCGGACTGATGTTGCACCATGTAGATATCGATTATTCGGACGGCCATAACTTCTGGCTCGTTTAGCGTAACGGGACCATAACCAGTCAAAACGAAGGCCTCAATGAGTTCTACGGCTCTGCAGCTTTCAGCCGTCAATGGATTGTTGATTGCCCAAAAAAGACTATCCGAATCTCAATCGGGTCTCGGAAGTTTTTTACCCTTCGTTTTTTCGACACGTGGATTTTTACGGTAAAACGGGATTACCGTTGCTGGTCTTCGATTTACCATCGCTGGAGAGTGGTGCACCATGGTACCGTTCTGTTTCAAATCCATGCACGCATTTCAAAAAGTCGTATGACACGGTTTCGCCATTTCGGACGGATGTCGCACCTTGCACCGTGGATGTTGCACCCTGTAGATATCGATTATTCGGACGGCCATAACTTCTGGCTCGTTTAGAGTTACGGGAGCCATAACCAGTCAAAACGAAGGCCTCAGTGAGTTCTACGGCTCTGACAGCTTTCAGCCGTCAATGGATTGTTTAATGCCCAAAAAAGACTATTCGAATCTCAATTGGGTCTAGGAAGTTTTTTACCCTTCGTTTTTTCGACACGTGGATTTTTACGGTAAAACTGGATTACCGTGGCTGGTCTTCGATTTACCATCGCTGGACAGTGGTGCACCATGGTACCGTTGAGTTTCAAATCCATGCACGCATTTCAAAAAGTCGTACGACACTGTTTCGCCATTTCGGACGGATGTTGCACCTTGCACCGTGGATGTTGCACCCTGTAGATATCGATTATTCGGACGGCCATAACTTCTGGCTCGTTTAGAGTTACGGGAGCCATAACCAGTAAAAACGAAGGCCTCAGTGAGTTCTACGGCTCTGATAGCTTTCAGCCGTCAATGGATTGTTTAATGCCCAAAAAAGACTATCTGAATCTCAATCGGGTCTAGGAAGTTTTTTACCCTTCGTTTTTTCGACACGTGGATTTTAACGGTAAAACAGGATTACCGTGGCTGGTCTTCGATTTAACATCGCTGGATAGTGGTGCACTATGGTACCGTTTTGTTTGAAATCCATGCACGCATTTCAAAAAGTCGTACGACACTGTTTCACCATTTCCGACGGATGTTGCACCTTGCACCGTGGATGTTGCACCCTGTAGATATCGATTATTCGGACGGCCATAACTTCTGGCTCGTTTAGAGTTACGGGACCATAACCAGTCAAAACGAAGGCCTCAGTGAGTTCTACGGTGCTGATTGCTTTCAGCCGTCAATGGATTGTTTAATGCCCAAAAAAGACTATCCGAATCTCAATCGGGTCTTGGAAGTTTTTTACCCTTCGTTTTTTCGACACATTGATTTTTACGGTAAAACGGGATTACCGTTGCTGGTCCTCGATTTACCATCACTGGAGAGTGGTGCACCATGGTACCGTTTTGTTTCAAATCCATGCACGCATTTTAAAAAGTCGTACGACACTGTTTCGCCATTTCGGACGGATGTTGCACCTTGCACCGTGGATGTTGCACCCTGTAGATATCGGTTATTCGGACGACCATAACTTCTGGCTCGTTTAGAGTTACGGGAGCCATAACCAGTCAAAATGAAGGCCTCAGTGAGTTCTATAGCTCTGACAGCTTTCAGCCGTCAATGGATTGTTTAATGGCCAAAAAAGACTATCGGAATCTCAATCGGGTCTCGAAAGTTTTTTACCCTTCGTTTTTTCGACACGTGGATTTTTACGGTAAAACGGGATTACCGTGGCTGGTCTTCGATTTACCATCGCTGAAGAGTGTTGCACCATTGTACCGTTCCGTTTCAAATCCATGCATGCATTTCAAAAAGTTGTACGACACTGTTTCGCCATTTCGGACGGATGTTGCACCTTGCACCGTGGATGTTGCACCCTGTAGATATCGATTATTCGGACGGCCATAACTTCTGGCTCGTTTAGAGTAACGGGACCATAACCAGTCAAAACGAAGGCCTCAGTGAGTTCTACGGTTCTGATTGCTTTCAGCCGTCAATGGATTGTTTAATGCCCAAAAACGACTATCCGAATCTCAATCGGGTCTCGGAAGTTTTTTACCCTTCGTTTTTTCGACACATGGATTTTTACGGTAAAACGGGATTACCGTTGCTGGTCTTCGATTTACCATCGCTGGAGAGTGGTGCACCATGGTACCGTTCCGTTTCAAATCCATGCACGCATTTCAAAAAGTCGTATGACACTGTTTCGCCATTTCGGACGGATGTTGCACCTTGCACCGTGGATGTTGCACCCTGTAGATATCGATTATTCGGACGGCCATAACTTCTTGCTCGTTTAGACTTACGGGAGCCATAACCAGTCAAAACGAAGGCCTCAGTGAGTTCTACAGCTCTGACAGCTTTCAGCCGTCAATGGATTGTTTAATGGCCAAAAAAGACTATCGGAATCTCAATCGGGTCTCGAAAGCTTTTTACCCTTCGTTTTTTCGACACGTGGATTTTTACGGTAAACCGGGATTACCATGGCTGGTCTTCGATTTACCATCGCTGAAGAGTTTTGCACCATTGTATTGTTTTGTTTCAAATCCATGCATGCATGTCAAAAAGTTGTACGACACTGTTTCGCCATTTCGGACGGATGTTTCACCTTGCACCGTGGATGTTGCACCCTGTAGATATCGATTATTCGGACGGCCATAACTTCTGGCTCGTTTAGAGTTACGGGACCATAACCAGTCAAAAGGAAGGCCTCAGTGAGTTCTACGGCTCTGACAGTTTTCAGCCGTCAATGGATTGTTTAATGCCCAAAAAAGACTATCCGAATCTCAATCGGGTCTCGGAAGTTTTTTACCCTTCGTTTTTTCGACACGTGGATTTTTACGGTAAAACGGGATTACCGTGGCTGGTCATCAATTTACCATCGTTGGAGAGTGGTGCACCATCGTACCGTTCCGTTTCAAATCCATGCACGCATTTCAAAAAGTCGTACGACACGGTTTCGCAATTTCGGACGGATGTTGCACCCTGTAGATATCGATTATTCGGACGGCCATAACTTCTGACTCGTTTAGCGTAATGGGACCACAACCAGTCAAAACGAAGGCCTCAGTGAGTTCTACGGCTTTGACAGCTTTCAGCCGTCAATGTATTGTTTATTGCCCAAAAAAGACTATCCGAATCTCAATCGGGTCTCGAAAGTTTTTTACCCTTCGTTTTTTCGACATGTGGATTTTTACGGTAAAACGGGATTACCGTGGCTGGTCGTCGATTTACCATCGCTGGAGAGTAGTGCACCATGGTACCGTTCCATTTCAAATCCATGCACGCATTTCAAAAGTCGTACGACACTGTTTCGCCATTTCGGAAGGATGTTGCACCTTGCACCGTGGATGTTGCACCCTGTAGATATCGATTATTCGGACGGCCATAACTTCTGGATCATTTAGAGTAACGGGACCATAATCAGTCAAAACGAAGGCCTCAGTGAGTTCTACGGCTCTGACAGCTTTCAGCCGTCAATGGATTGTTTAACGCCCAAAAAAGACTATCTGAATCTCAATCGGGTCTCGGAAGTTTTTTACCCTTCGTTTTTTCGACACGTGGATTTTTACGGTAAAACGGGGTTACCGTGGCAGGTCATCGATTTACCATTGCTGGAGAGTGGTGCACCATGGTACCGTTCCGTTTCAAATCCATGCACGCATTTCAAAAACTCGTACGACACGGTTTCGCCATTTCGGACAGATGTTGCACCATGTAGATATCGATTATTCGGACGGCCATAACTTCTGGCTCGTTTAGCGTAACGGGACCATAACCAGTCAAAACGAAGGCCTCAATGAGTTCTACGGCTCTGACAGCTTTCAGCCGTCAATGGATTGTTGATTGCCCAAAATAGACTATCCGAATCTCAATCGGGTCTCGGAAGTTTTTAACCCTTCGTTTTTTCGACACGTGGATTTTTACGTTAAAACGGGATTACCGTTGCTGGTCTTTGATTTACCATTGCTGGTGAGTGGTGCACCATGGTACCGTTCTGTTTCAAATCCATGCACGCATTTCAAAAAGTCGTACGATACGGTTTCGCCATTTCGGACGGATGTTGCACCTTGCACCGTGGATGTTGCACCCTGTAGATATCGATTATTCGGACAGCCATAACTTCTGGATCGTTTAGAGTAACGGGACCATAACCAGTCAAAACGAAGGCCTCGGTGAGTTCTACGGCTCTGACGGCTTTCAGCCGTCAATGGATTGTTTAATGCCCAAAAAAGACTATCCGAATCTCAATCGGGTCTCGGAAGTTTTTTACCCTTCGTTTTTTTGACACATGGATTTTTACGGTAAAACGGGATTACCGTTGCTTGTCTTCGATTTACCATCGCTGGAGAGTGGTGCACCATGGTACAGTTTTGTTTCAAATCCATGCACGCATTTCAAAAAGTCATACGACATTGTTTCTCCATTTCGGACGGATGTTGCACCTTGCACCGTGGATGTTGCACCCAGTAGATATCCATTATTCGGACGGCCATAACTTCTGGCTCGTTTAGAGTAACGGGACCATAACCAGTCCAAACGAAGGCCTCAGTGAGTTCTACGGCTCTGACAGCTTTCAGCCGTCAATGGATTGTTTAATGCCCAAAAAATACTATCCGAATCTCAATCGGGTCTCGGAAGTTTTTTACCCTTCGTTTTTTCGACACATGGATTTTTACGGTAAAACGGGATTACCGTTGCTGGTCTTCAATTTACCATCGCTGGAGAGTGGTGCACCATGGTACCGTTCCGTTTCAAATCCATGCACGCATTTCAAAAAGTCGTATGACACTGTTTCGCCATTTCGGACGGATGTTGCACCTTGCACCGTGGATGTTGCACCCTATAGATATCGATTATTCGGACGGCCATAACTTCTTGCTCGTTTAGACTTACGGGAGCCATAACCAGTCAAAACGAAGGCCTTAGTGAGTTCTACGGCTCTGACAGCTTTCATCCGTCAATGGATTGTTTAATGCCCAAAAAAGACTATCCGAATCTCAATCGGGTCTCGGAAGTTTTTTACCCTTCGTTTTTTCGACACGTGGATTTTTACGGTAAAATGGGATTACCGTGGCTGGTCTACAATTTACCATCATTGGAGAGTGGTGCACCATGGTACCGTTTCGTTTCAAATCAATGCACGCATTTCAAAAAGTCGTACGACACGG
This sequence comes from Allium cepa, assembly GCA_030765085.1. Classification (NCBI taxonomy): domain Eukaryota; kingdom Viridiplantae; phylum Streptophyta; class Magnoliopsida; order Asparagales; family Amaryllidaceae; genus Allium; species Allium cepa. Next base: position 912,514,735 of record CM060938.1, read on the forward strand.
TTTCGCCATTTCGGACGGATGTTGCACCTTGCACCGTGGATGTTGCACCCTGTAGATATCGATTATTCAGACGGCCATAACTACTGGCTCGTTTAGAGTTACGGGAGCCATAACCAGTCAAAACGAAGGCCTCAGTGAGTTCTACGGCTCTGAAAAATTTCAGTCGTCAATGGATTTTTTAATCCACAAAAAGGACTATCCGAATCTCAATAGGGTCTTGGAAGTTTTTTACCCTTCGTTTTTTCGACACGTGGATTTTTACGGTAAAACTGGATTACCGTGGCTGGTCTTCGATTTACCATCGCTGGACAGTGGTGCACCATGGTACCGTTGCGATTCAAATCCATGCACGCATTTCAAAAAGTCGTATGACACGGTTTCGCCATTTCGGACGGATGTTGCACCTTGCTCCGTGGTTGTTGCACCCTGTAGATATCGATTATTCGGACGGCCATAACTTCTGGCTCGTTTAGAGTTACGGGAGCCATAACCAATCAAAACGAAGGCCTCAGTGAGTTCTACGGCTCTGACAGCTTTCAGCCGTCAATGGATTGTTTAATGCCCAAAAAAGACTATTCGAATCTCAATCGGGTCTAGGAAGTTTTTTACCCTTCGTTTTTTCGACACGCGGATTTTTACGGTAAAACTGGATTACCTTGGCTGGTCTTCGATTTACCATCGCTGGAAAGTGGTGCACCATGGTACCGTTGCGTTTCAAATCCATGCACGCATTTCAAAAAGTCGCACGACACTGTTTCGCCATTTCGGACGGATGTTGCACCTTGCACCATGGATGTTGCACCCTGTAGATATCGATTATTCGGACGGCCATAACTTCTGGCTCGTTTAGAGTTACGGGAGCCATAACCAGTCAAAACGAAGGCCTCAGTGGGTTCTACGGCTCCGACAGCTTTCAGCCGTCAATGGATTGTTTAATGCCCAAAAAATACTATCCGAATCTCAATCGGGTCTCGGAAGTTTTTTACCCTTCGTTTTTTCGACACATGGATTTTTACGGTAAAACGGGATTACCGTGGCTGGTCTTCGATTTAACATCGCTGGATAGTGGTGCACTATGGTACCGTTTTGTTTGAAATCCATGCACGCATTTCAAAAAGTCGTACGACACTGTTTCACCATTTCCGACGGATGTTGCACCTTGCACCGTGGATGTTGCACCCTGTAGATATCGATTATTCGGACGGCCATAACTTCTGGCTCGTTTAGAGTTACGGGACCATAACCAGTCAAAACGAAGGCCTCAGTGAGTTCTACGGTGCTGATTGCTTTCAGCCGTCAATGGATTGTTTAATGCCCAAAAAAGACTATCCGAATCTCAATCGGGTCTTGGAAGTTTTTTACCCTTCGTTTTTTCGACACATTGATTTTTACGGTAAAACGGGATTACCGTTGCTGGTCCTCGATTTACCATCACTGGAGAGTGGTGCACCATGGTACCGTTTTGTTTCAAATCCATGCACGCATTTTAAAAAGTCGTACGACACTGTTTCGCCATTTCGGACGGATGTTGCACCTTGCACCGTGGATGTTGCACCCTGTAGATATCGGTTATTCGGACGACCATAACTTCTGGCTCGTTTAGAGTTACGGGAGCCATAACCAGTCAAAATGAAGGCCTCAGTGAGTTCTATAGCTCTGACAGCTTTCAGCCGTCAATGGATTGTTTAATGGCCAAAAAAGACTATCGGAATCTCAATCGGGTCTCGAAAGTTTTTTACCCTTCGTTTTTTCGACACGTGGATTTTTACGGTAAAACGGGATTACCGTGGCTGGTCTTCGATTTACCATCGCTGAAGAGTGTTGCACCATTGTACCGTTCCGTTTCAAATCCATGCATGCATTTCAAAAAGTTGTACGACACTGTTTCGCCATTTCGGACGGATGTTGCACCTTGCACCGTGGATGTTGCACCCTGTAGATATCGATTATTCGGACGGCCATAACTTCTGGCTCGTTTAGAGTAACGGGACCATAACCAGTCAAAACGAAGGCCTCAGTGAGTTCTACGGTTCTGATTGCTTTCAGCCGTCAATGGATTGTTTAATGCCCAAAAACGACTATCCGAATCTCAATCGGGTCTCGGAAGTTTTTTACCCTTCGTTTTTTCGACACATGGATTTTTACGGTAAAACGGGATTACCGTTGCTGGTCTTCGATTTACCATCGCTGGAGAGTGGTGCACCATGGTACCGTTCCGTTTCAAATCCATGCACGCATTTCAAAAAGTCGTATGACACTGTTTCGCCATTTCGGACGGATGTTGCACCTTGCACCGTGGATGTTGCACCCTGTAGATATCGATTATTCGGACGGCCATAACTTCTTGCTCGTTTAGACTTACGGGAGCCATAACCAGTCAAAACGAAGGCCTCAGTGAGTTCTACAGCTCTGACAGCTTTCAGCCGTCAATGGATTGTTTAATGGCCAAAAAAGACTATCGGAATCTCAATCGGGTCTCGAAAGCTTTTTACCCTTCGTTTTTTCGACACGTGGATTTTTACGGTAAACCGGGATTACCATGGCTGGTCTTCGATTTACCATCGCTGAAGAGTTTTGCACCATTGTATTGTTTTGTTTCAAATCCATGCATGCATGTCAAAAAGTTGTACGACACTGTTTCGCCATTTCGGACGGATGTTTCACCTTGCACCGTGGATGTTGCACCCTGTAGATATCGATTATTCGGACGGCCATAACTTCTGGCTCGTTTAGAGTTACGGGACCATAACCAGTCAAAAGGAAGGCCTCAGTGAGTTCTACGGCTCTGACAGTTTTCAGCCGTCAATGGATTGTTTAATGCCCAAAAAAGACTATCCGAATCTCAATCGGGTCTCGGAAGTTTTTTACCCTTCGTTTTTTCGACACGTGGATTTTTACGGTAAAACGGGATTACCGTGGCTGGTCATCAATTTACCATCGTTGGAGAGTGGTGCACCATCGTACCGTTCCGTTTCAAATCCATGCACGCATTTCAAAAAGTCGTACGACACGGTTTCGCAATTTCGGACGGATGTTGCACCCTGTAGATATCGATTATTCGGACGGCCATAACTTCTGACTCGTTTAGCGTAATGGGACCACAACCAGTCAAAACGAAGGCCTCAGTGAGTTCTACGGCTTTGACAGCTTTCAGCCGTCAATGGATTGTTTATTGCCCAAAAAAGACTATCCGAATCTCAATCGGGTCTCGAAAGTTTTTTACCCTTCGTTTTTTCGACATGTGGATTTTTACGGTAAAACGGGATTACCGTGGCTGGTCTTCGATTTACCATCGCTGGAGAGTAGTGCACCATGGTACCGTTCCATTTCAAATCCATGCACGCATTTCAAAAGTCGTACGACACTGTTTCGCCATTTCGGAAGGATGTTGCACCTTGCACCGTGGATGTTGCACCCTGTAGATATCGATTATTCGGACGGCCATAACTTCTGGATCATTTAGAGTAACGGGACCATAATCAGTCAAAACGAAGGCCTCAGTGAGTTCTACGGCTCTGACAGCTTTCAGCCGTCAATGGATTGTTTAACGCCCAAAAAAGACTATCTGAATCTCAATCGGGTCTCGGAAGTTTTTTACCCTTCGTTTTTTCGACACGTGGATTTTTACGGTAAAACGGGGTTACCGTGGCAGGTCATCGATTTACCATTGCTGGAGAGTGGTGCACCATGGTACCGTTCCGTTTCAAATCCATGCACGCATTTCAAAAACTCGTACGACACGGTTTCGCCATTTCGGACAGATGTTGCACCATGTAGATATCGATTATTCGGACGGCCATAACTTCTGGCTCGTTTAGCGTAACGGGACCATAACCAGTCAAAACGAAGGCCTCAATGAGTTCTACGGCTCTGACAGCTTTCAGCCGTCAATGGATTGTTGATTGCCCAAAATAGACTATCCGAATCTCAATCGGGTCTCGGAAGTTTTTAACCCTTCGTTTTTTCGACACGTGGATTTTTACGTTAAAACGGGATTACCGTTGCTGGTCTTCGATTTACCATTGCTGGTGAGTGGTGCACCATGGTACCGTTCTGTTTCAAATCCATGCACGCATTTCAAAAAGTCGTACGATACGGTTTCGCCATTTCGGACGGATGTTGCACCTTTCACCGTGGATGTTGCACCCTGTAGATATCGATTATTCGGACAGCCATAACTTCTGGATCGTTTAGAGTAACGGGACCATAACCAGTCAAAACGAAGGCCTCGGTGAGTTCTACGGCTCTGACGGCTTTCAGCCGTCAATGGATTGTTTAATGCCCAAAAAAGACTATCCGAATCTCAATCGGGTCTCGGAAGTTTTTTACCCTTCGTTTTTTTGACACATGGATTTTTACGGTAAAACGGGATTACCGTTGCTTGTCTTCGATTTACCATCGCTGGAGAGTGGTGCACCATGGTACAGTTTTGTTTCAAATCCATGCACGCATTTCAAAAAGTCATACGACATTGTTTCTCCATTTCGGACGGATGTTGCACCTTGCACCGTGGATGTTGCACCCTGTAGATATCCATTATTCGGACGGCCATAACTTCTGGCTCGTTTAGAGTAACGGGACCATAACCAGTCCAAACGAAGGCCTCAGTGAGTTCTACGGCTCTGACAGCTTTCAGCCGTCAATGGATTGTTTAATGCCCAAAAAATACTATCCGAATCTCAATCGGGTCTCGGAAGTTTTTTACCCTTCGTTTTTTCGACACATGGATTTTTACGGTAAAACGGGATTACCGTTGCTGGTCTTCAATTTACCATCGCTGGAGAGTGGTGCACCATGGTACCGTTCCGTTTCAAATCCATGCACGCATTTCAAAAAGTCGTATGACACTGTTTCGCCATTTCGGACGGATGTTGCACCTTGCACCGTGGATGTTGCACCCTATAGATATCGATTATTCGGACGGCCATAACTTCTTGCTCGTTTAGACTTACGGGAGCCATAACCAGTCAAAACGAAGGCCTTAGTGAGTTCTACGGCTCTGACAGCTTTCATCCGTCAATGGATTGTTTAATGCCCAAAAAAGACTATCCGAATCTCAATCGGGTCTCGGAAGTTTTTTACCCTTCGTTTTTTCGACACGTGGATTTTTACGGTAAAATGGGATTACCGTGGCTGGTCTACGATTTACCATCATTGGAGAGTGGTGCACCATGGTACCGTTTCGTTTCAAATCAATGCACGCATTTCAAAAAGTCGTACGACACGGTTTCGCCATTTCGGACGGATGTTGCACCTTGCACCGTGGATGTTGCACCCTGTAGATATCGATTATTCAGACGGCCATAACTACTGGCTCGTTTAGAGTTACGGGAGCCATAACCAGTCAAAACGAAGGCCTCAGTGAGTTCTACGGCTCTGAAAAATTTCAGTCGTCAATGGATTTTTTAATCCACAAAAAGGACTATCCGAATCTCAATAGGGTCTTGGAAGTTTTTTACCCTTCGTTTTTTCGACACGTGGATTTTTACGGTAAAACTGGATTACCGTGGCTGGTCTTCGATTTACCATCGCTGGACAGTGGTGCACCATGGTACCGTTGCGATTCAAATCCTTGCACGCATTTCAAAAAGTCGTATGACACGGTTTCGCCATTTCGGACGGATGTTGCACCTTGCTCCGTGGTTGTTGCACCCTGTAGATATCGATTATTCGGACGGCCATAACTTCTGGCTCGTTTAGAGTTACGGGAGCCATAACCAATCAAAACGAAGGCCTCAGTGAGTTCTACGGCTCTGACAGCTTTCAGCCGTCAATGGATTGTTTAATGCCCAAAAAAGACTATTCGAATCTCAATCGGGTCTAGGAAGTTTTTTACCCTTCGTTTTTTCGACACGCGGATTTTTACGGTAAAACTGGATTACCTTGGCTGGTCTTCGATTTACCATCGCTGGAAAGTGGTGCACCATGGTACCGTTGCGTTTCAAATCCATGCACGCATTTCAAAAAGTCGCACGACACTGTTTCGCCATTTCGGACGGATGTTGCACCTTGCACCATGGATGTTGCACCCTGTAGATATCGATTATTCGGACGGCCATAACTTATGGCTCGTTTAGAGTTACGGGAGCCATAACCAGTCAAAACGAAGGCCTCAGTGGGTTCTACGGCTCCGACAGCTTTCAGCCGTCAATGGATTGTTTAATGCCCAAAAAATACTATCCGAATCTCAATCGGGTCTCGGAAGTTTTTTACCCTTCGTTTTTTCGACACATGGATTTTTACGGTAAAACGGGATTACCGTTGCTGGTCTTCGATTTACCATCGCTGGAGAGTGGTGCACCATGGTACCATTTGGTTTCAAATCCATGCACGCATTTTAAAAAGTCGTACGACACTGATTCACCATTTCGGACGGATGTTGCACCTTGCACCGTGGATGTTGCACCCTGTAGATATCGGTTATTCGGACGGCCGTAAGTTATGGCTCGTTTAGAGTTACGGGAGCCATAACCAGTCAAAATGAAGGCCTCAGTGAGTTCTACAGCTCTGACAGCTTTCAGCCGTCAATGAATTGTTTAATGCACGAAAAAGACTATCGGAATCTCAATCAGGTCTCGGAAGTTTTTTACCCTTCGTTTTTTCGACACGTGGATTTTTACGGTATAACGGGATTACCGTGGCTGGTCTTCGATTTACCATCGCTGGAGAGTGTTGCACCATGGTACCGTTCCGTTTCAAATCCATGCATGCATTTCAAAAAGTTATACGATGCTGTTTCACCATTTCGGACGGATGTTGCATCTTGCACCGTGGATGTTGCACCCTGTAGATATCGATTATTCGGACGGCCATAACTTCTGGCTCGTTTAGAGTTACGGGAGCCATAACCAGTGCAAACGAAGGCCTCAGTTGGTTCTACGGCTCTGACTGCTTTCAGCCGTCAATGGATTGTCTAATCCCCAAAAAAGACTATCCGAATCTCAATCGGGACTAGGAAGTTTTTTAACCTTCGTTTTTTCGACACGTGGATTTTTACGGTAAAACGGGATTACCGTGGCTGGTCATCGATTTACCATTGCTGGAGAGTGTTGCACCATGGTACCGTTTCGTTTCAAATCCATGCACGCATTTCAAAAAGTCATATGACACGGTTTGGCCATTTCGGACGGATGTTGCACCCTGTAGATATCGATTATTCGGACGGCCATAACTTCTGGCTCGTTTAGAGTAACGGGACCATAACCAGTCAAAACGAAGACCTCAGTGAGTTCTACGGCTCTAACTGCTTTCAGCCATCAATGGATTGTTTATTTCCCAAAAAAGACTATCCGAATCTCTATCGGGTCTCGGAAGTTTTTTACCCTTCGTTTTTTGGACACATGGATTTTTACGGTAAAACGGGACTACCGTTGCTGGTCTTCGATTTACCATCGCTGGAGAGTGGTGCACCATGGTACAATTTCGTTTCAAATCCATGGACGCATTTCAAAAAGTCGTACGACACTGTTTCGCCATTTCGGACGGATGTTGCACCTTGCACCGTGGATGTTGCACCCTGTAGATATCGATTATTCGGACGGCCATAACTTCTGGCTCGTTTAGACTTACGGGAGCCAAAACCAGTCAAAACGAAGGCCTTAGTGAGTTCTACGGCTCTGACAGCTTTCAGCCATCAATGGATTGTTTAATGCCCAAAAAAGACTATTCGAATCTCAATCGGGTCTAAGAAGTTTTTTACCCTTCGTTTTTTCGACACGTGGATTTTTACGGTAAAATTGGATTACCCTGGCTGGTCTTCGGTTTACCATCGCTGGACAGTGGTGCACCATGGTACCGTTGCATTTCCAATCCATGCACGCATTTCAAAAAGTCGTACGACACTGTTTCGCCATTTCGGACGGATGTTTTCACCTTGCACCGTGGATGTTGCACCCTGTAGATATCGATTATTCAGACGGCCATAACTTCTGGCTCGTTTAGAGCTACGAGAGCCATAATCAGTCAAAACGAAGGCCTTAGTGAGTTCTACGTCTCCGACAGCTTTCAACCGTCAAAGGATTGTTTAATGCCCAAAAAAGGCTATCTGAATCTCAATCGGGTCTAGGAAGTTTTTTACCCTTCGTTTTTTTGACCCGGATTTTTATGGCAAAACGGGATTACCATGGCAGGTCTTCGATTTACCATCGCTGGAGAGTGGTGCACCATTGTACCGTTTTGTTTCAAATCCATGCACGCATTTCAAAAAGTCGTACGACACTGTTTCGCCATTTCGGACGGATGTTGCACCTTGCACCGTGGATGTTGCACCCTGTAGATATCGATTATTCGGACGGCCATAACTTCTGGCTCGTTTAGAGTTATGGGACCATAACCAGTCAAAACGAAGGGCTCAGTGAGTTCTACGGCTCTGACAGCTTTCAGCCGTCAATGGATTGTTTAATGCCCAAAAAAGACTATACGAATCTCAATCGGGTCTCGGAAGTTTTTTACCCTTCGTTTTTTCGACACATGGATTTTTACGGTAAAACTGGATTACCGTGGCTGGTCTTCGATTTACCATCGCTGGACAGTGGTGCACCATGGTACCGTTGCGTTTCAAATCCATGCACGCATTTCAAAAAGTCGTACGACACGGTTTCGCCATTTCGGACGGATGTTACACCTTGCACCGTGGATGTTGCACCCTGTAGATATCGATTATTCGGACGGCCATAACTTCTGGCTCGTTTAGAGTTACGGGAGCCAAAACCAGTCAAAACGAAGGCCTCAGTGAGTTCTATGGCTCTGACAGCTTTCAGCCATCAATGGATTGTTTAATGCCCAAAAAAGACTATTCGAATCTCAATCGGGTCTAGGAAGTTTTTTACCCTTCGTTTTTTCGACACGTGGATTTTTACGGTAAAATTGGATTACCGTGGCTGGTCTTCGGTTTACCATCGCTGGGCAGTGGTGCACCATGGTACCGTTGCGTTTCAAATCCATGCACGCATTTCAAAAAGTCGTACGACACTGTTTCGACATTTCGGACGGATGTTGCACCTTGCACCGTGGATGTTGCACCCTGTAGATATCGATTATTCAGACGGCCATAACTTTTGGCTCGTTTAGAGCTACAGGAGACATAACCAGTCAAAACGAAGGCCTCAGTGAGTTCTACGTCTCTGACAGCTTTCAGCCGTCAATGGATTGTTTAATGCCCAAAAAAGACTATCTGAATCTCAATCGGGTGTAGGAAGTTTTTTACCCTTCGTTTTTTCGACACGGATTTTTATGGTAAAACGGGATTACCATGGCTGGCGTTCGATTTACCATCGCTAGAGAGTGGTGCACCATTGTACCGTTTTGTTTCAAATCCATGCACGCATTTCAAAAAGTCGTACGACACTGTTTCGCCATTTCGGACGGATGTTGCACCTTACACCGTGGATGTTTCACCCTGTAGATATCGATTATTCGGACGGCCATAACTTCTGGCTCGTTTTGAGTTAAGGGAGCCATAACCAGTCAAAACGAAAGCCTCAGTGAGTTTTACAGCTCTGACAGCTTTCAGCCGTCAATGGATTGTTTAATGCCCAAAAAAGACTATCCGAATCTCAATCGGGTCTCGGAAGTTTTTTACCCTTCGTTTTTTCGACACGTGGATTTTTACGGTAAAACTGGATTACCGTGGCTGGTCTTCGATTTACCATCGCAGGAGAGTGGTGCACCATGGTACCGTTCCGTTTCAAATCCATGCATGCATTTCAAAAAGTCGTACGACACTGTTTCGCCCTTTCGGACGGATGTTGCACCTTGCACCGTGGATGTTGCACCCTGTAGATATCGATTATTCGGACGAACATAACTTCAGGCTCGTTTAGAGTTACGGGAGCAGTAACCAGTCAAAACGAAGGCCTCAGTGAGTTCTATGCCTCCGATAGCTTTCAGCCACCAATGGATTGTTTAATGCCCAAAAAAGTCTTTCTGAATCTCAATCGGGTCTCGGAAGTTTTTTACCCTTCCTTGTTTCTACACGTGGATTTTTACGGTAAAACGGGATTACCGTGGCTGGTCTTCGATTTACCATCGCCGGAGTAATGTACACCATGGCATTGTTCCTTTTCAAATCCATGCACGCATTTCAAAAAGTCGTACCACACTGTTTCGCCATTTCGGACGGATGTTGCACCTTGCGCCGTGGATGTTGCACCCTGTGGATATCGATTATTCGGACGACCATAACTTCTGGCTCGTATAGAGTTACGAGAGCCATAACCTGTCAAAACGAAGGCCTCAGTGTGTTCTACAGCTCTGATAGCTTTCAGCCGTCAATATATTGTTTAATGCCCAAAAAAGACTATCCGAATTTCAATCGGGTCTCGGATGTTTTTTACCCTTCGTTTTTTCGACACGTGAATTTTTACTGTAAAACGGGATTACCGTGGATGGTCTTCGATTTACCATCACTAGAGAGTGGTGCACCATGGTACCGTTCCATTTCAAATCCATGCACGCATTTCAAAAAGTCGTACGACACTGTTTCGCCATTTCAGACGGATGTTGCACCTTGCACCGTGGATGTTGCACCTTGTAGATATCGGTTGTTCGGACGGCCATAACTTCTGGCTCGTTTAGAGTTACAGGAGCCATAACCTGTCAAAACGAAGGCCTCAGTGAGTTCTACGGCTCCGACAGCTTTCAGCCGTCAATGTATTGTTTAATGCCCAAAAAAGACTATCCGAATCTCAATCGGGTCTCGGAAGTTTTTTACTCTTCGTTTTTTCGACACGTGGATTTTTACGGTAAACCTGGATTGTCGTGGCTGGTCTTCGATTTACCATCGCTAGAGAGTGGTGCACCATGGTACCGTTTGGTTTCAAATCCATGCACGCATTTTAGAAAGTCGTACGACACTGATTCACCATTTCGGACGGATGTTGCACCTTGCACCGTGGATGTTGCACCCTGTAGATATCGGTTATTCGGACGGCCATGACTTCTGGCTCGTTTAGAGTAACGGGACCATAACTAGTCAAAACGAAGACCTCAGTGAGTTCTACGGCTCTGACTGCTTTCAGCCATCAATGGATTGTTTATTTCCCAAAAAAGACTATCCGAATCTCTATCGGGTCTCGGAAGTTTTTTACCTTTCGTTTTTTGGACACATGGATTTTTACGGTAAAACTCTTCGATTTACCATCGCTGGAGAGTGGTGCACCATGGTACATTTTCGTTTCAAATCCATGGACGCATTTCAAAAAGTCGTACGACACTGTTTCGCCATTTCGGACGGATGTTGCACCTTGCACCGTGGATGTTGCACCCTGTAGATATCGATTATTCGGACGGCCATAACTTCTGGCTCGTTTAGAGTTACGGGAGCCAAAACCAGTCAAAACGAAGGCGTCAGTGAGTTCTACGGCACTGACAGCTTTCAGCCATCAATGGATTGTTTAATGCCCAAAAAAGACTATTCGAATCTCAATCGGGTCTAAGAAGTTTTTTACCCTTCGTTTTTTCGACACGTGGATTTTTACGGTAAAATTGGATTACCCTGGCTGGTCTTCGGTTTACCATCGCTGGACAGTGGTGCACCATGGTACCGTTGCGTTTCCAATCCATGCACGCATTTCAAAAAGTCGTACGACACTGTTTCGCCATTTCGGACGGATGTTTTCACCTTGCACCGTGGATGTTGCACCCTGTAGATATCGATTATTCAGACGGCCATAACTTCTGGCTCGTTCAGAGCTACGGGAGCCATAATCAGTCAAAACGAAGGACTTAGTGAGTTCTACGTCTCCGACAGCTTTCAGCCGTCAAAGGGTTGTTTAATGCCCAAAAAAGACTATCTGAATCTCAATCGGGTCTAGGAAGTTTTTTACCCTTCGTTTTTTCGACCCGGATTTTTATGGCAAAACGGGATTACCATGGCTGGTCTTCGATTTACCATCGCTGGAGAGTGGTGCACCATTGTACCGTTTTGTTTCAAATCCATGCACGCATTTCAAAAAGTCGTACGACACTGTTTCGCCATTTCGGACGGATGTTGCACCTTGCACCGTGGATGTTGCACCCTGTAGATATCGATTATTCGGACGGCCATAACTTCTGGCTCGTTTAGAGTTATGGGACCATAACCAGTCAAAACGAAGGGCTCAGTGAGTTCTACGGCTCTGACAGCTTTCAGCCGTCAATGGATTGTTTAATGCCCAAAAAAGACTATACGAATCTCAATCGGGTCTCGGAAGTTTTTTACCCTTCGTTTTTTCGACACATGGATTTTTACGGTAAAACTGGATTACCGTGGCTGGTCTTCGATTTACCATCGCTGGACAGTGGTGCACCATGGTACCGTTGCGTTTCAAATCCATGCACGCATTTCAAAAAGTCGTACGACACGGTTTCGCCATTTTGGACGGATGTTACACCTTGCACCGTGGATGTTGCACCCTGTAGATATCGATTATTCGACGGCCATAACTTCTGGCTCGTTTAGAGTTACGGGAGCCGAAACCAGTCAAAACGAAGGCCTCAGTGAGTTCTACGGCTCTGACAGCTTTCAGCCATCAATGGATTGTTTAATGCCCAAAAAAGACTATTCGAATCTCAATCGGGTCTAGGAAGTTTTTTACCCTTCGTTTTTTCGACACGTGGATTTTTACGGTAAAATTGGATTACCGTGGCTGGTCTTCGGTTTACCATCGCTGGACAGTGGTGCACCATGGTACCGTTGCGTTTCAAATCCATGCACGCATTTCAAAAAGTCGTACGACACTGTTTCGCCATTTCGGACGGATGTTGCACCTTGCACCGTGGATGTTGCACCCTGTAGATATCGATTATTCAGACGGCCATAACTTCTGGCTCGTTTAGAGCTACGGGAGATATAACCAGTCAAAACGAAGGCCTCAGTGAGTTCTACGTCTCTGACAGCTTTCAGCCGTCAATGGATTGTTTAATGCCCAAAAAAGACTATCTGAATCTCAATCGGGTGTAGGAAGTTTTTTACCCTTCGTTTTTTCGACACGGATTTTTATGGTAAAACGGGATTACCATGGCTGGTGTTCGATTTACCATCGCTGGAGAGTGGTGCACCATCGTTTTGTTTCAAATCCATGCACGCATTTCAAAAAGTCGTACGACACTGTTTCGCCCTTTCGGAAGGATGTTGCACCTTGCACCGTGGATGTTGCACCCTGTAGATATCGATTTTTCGAAAGGCCATAACTTCTGGCTCGTTTTGAGTTAAGGGAGCCATAACCAGTCAAAACGAAGGCCTCAGTGAGTTTTACAGCTCTGACAGCTTTCAGCCGTCAATGGATTGATTAATGCCCAAAAAAGACTATCCGAATCTCAATCGGGTCTCGGAAGTTTTTTACCCTTCGTTTTTTCGACACGTGGATTTTTTCGGTAAAACTGGATTACCGTGGCTGGTCTTCGATTTACCATCGCAGGAGAGTGGTGCACCATGGTACCGTTCCGTTTCAAATCCATGCATGCATTTCAAAAAGTCGTACGACACTGTTTCGCCCTTTCGGACGGATGTTGCACCTTGCACCGTGGATGTTGCACCCTGTAGATATCGATTATTCGACGAACATAACTTCAGGCTCGTTTAGAGTTACGGGAGCAGTAACCAGTCAAAACGAAGGCCTCAGTGAGTTCTATGCCTCCGATAGCTTTCAGCCACCAATGGATTGTTTAATGCCCAAAAAAGTCTTTCTGAATCTCAATCGGGTCTCGGAAGTTTTTTACCCTTCGTTGTTTCTACACGTGGATTTTTACGGTAAAACGGGATTACCGTGGCTGGTCTTCGATTTACCATCGCTGGAGTAATGTACACCATGGCATTGTTCCTTTTCAAATCCATGCACGCATTTCAAAAAGTCGTACCACACTGTTTCGCCATTTCGGACGGATGTTGCACCTTGCGCCGTGGATGTTGCACCCTGTGGATATCGACTATTCAGACGACCATAACTTCTGGCTCGTATAGAGTTACGGGAGCCATAACCTGTCAAAACGAAGGCCTCAGTGTGTTCTACAGCTCTGATAGCTTTCAGCCGTCAATATATTGTTTAATGCCCAAAAAAGACTATCCGAATTTCAATCGGGTCTCGGATGTTTTTTACCCTTCGTTTTTTCGACACGTGAATTTTTACTGTAAAACGGGATTACCGTGGATGTTCTTCGATTTACCATCACTAGAGAGTGGTGCACCATGGTACCGTTCCATTTCAAATCCATGCACGCATTTCAAAAAGTCGTACGACACTGTTTCGCCATTTCAGACGGATGTTGCACCTTGCACCGTGGATGTTGCACCTTGTAGATATCGGTTATTCGGACGGCCATAACTTCTGGCTCATTTAGAGTTACAGGAGCCATAACCAGTCAAAACGAAGGCCTCAGTGAGTTCTACGGCTCCGATAGCTTTCAGCCGTCAATGTATTGTTTAATGCCCAAAAAAGACTATCTGAATCTCAATCGGGTCTCGGAAGTTTTTTACTCTTCGTTTTTTCGACACGTGGATTTTTACGGTAAACCTGGATTGCCGTGGCTGGTCTTCGATTTACCATCGCTGGAGAGTGGTGCACCATGGTACCGTTTGGTTTCAAATCCATGCACGCATTTTAAAAAGTCGTACGACACTGATTCACCATTTCGGACGGATGTTGCACCTTGCACCGTGGATGTTGCACCCTGTAGATATCGGTTATTCGGACGGCCATGACTTCTGGCTCGTTTAGAGTAACGGGACCATAACTAGTCAAAACGAAGACCTCAGTGAGTTCTACGGCTCTGACTGCTTTCAGCCATCAATGGATTGTTTATTTCCCAAAAAAGACTATCCGAATCTCTATCGGGTCTCGGAAGTTTTTTACCCTTCGTTTTTTGGACACATGGATTTTTACGGTAAAACGGGATTACCGTTGCTGGTCTTCGATTTACCATCGCTGGAGAGTGGTGCACCATGGTACATTTTCGTTTCAAATCCATGGACGCATTTCAAAAAGTCGTACGACACTGTTTCGCCATTTCGGACGGATGTTGCACCTTGCACCGTGGATGTTGCACCCTGTAGATATCGATTATTCGGACGGCCATAACTTCTGGCTCGTTTAGAGTTACGGGAGCCAAAACCAGTCAAAACGAAGGCGTCAGTGAGTTCTACGGCACTGACAGCTTTCAGCCATCAATGGATTGTTTAATGCCCAAAAAAGACTATTCGAATCTCAATCGGGTCTAGGAAGTTTTTTACCCTTCGTTTTTTCGACACGTGGATTTTTACGGTAAAATTGGATTACCCTGGCTGGTCTTCGGTTTACCATCGCTGGACAGTGGTGCACCATGGTACCGTTGCGTTTCCAATCCATGCACGCATTTCAAAAAGTCGTACGACACTGTTTCGCCATTTCGGACGGATGTTTTCACCTTGCACCGTGGATGTTGCACCCTGTAGATATCGATTATTCAGACGGCCATAACTTCTGGCTCGTTTAGAGCTACGGGAGCCATAATCAGTCAAAACGAAGGCCTTAGTGAGTTCTACATCTCCGACAGCTTTCAGCCGTCAAAGGATTGTTTAATGCCCAAAAAAGACTATCTGAATCTCAATCGGGTCTAGGAAGTTTTTTACCCTTCGTTTTTTCGACCCGGATTTTTATGGCAAAACGGGATTAGCATGGCTGGTCTTCGATTTACCATCGATGGAGAGTGGTGCACCATTGTACCGTTTTGTTTCAAATCCATGCACGCATTTCAAAAAGTCGTACGACACTGTTTCGCCATTTCGGACGGATGTTGCACCTTGCACCGTGGATGTTGCACCCTGTAGATATCGATTATTCGGACGGCCATAACTTCTGGCTCGTTTAGAGTTATGGGACCATAACCAGTCAAAACGAAGGGCTCAGTGAGTTCTACGGCTCTGACAGCTTTCAGCCGTCAATGGATTGTTTAATGCCCAAAAAAGACTATACGAATCTCAATCGGGTCTCGGAAGTTTTTTACCCTTCGTTTTTTCGACACATGGATTTTTACGGTAAAACTGGATTACCGTGGCTGGTCTTCGATTTACCATCGCTGGACAGTGGTGCACCATGGTACCGTTGCGTTTCAAATCCATGCACGCATTTCAAAAAGTCGTACGACACGGTTTCGCCATTTTGGACGGATGTTACACCTTGCACCGTGGATGTTGCACCCTGTAGATATCGATTATTCGGACGGCCATAACTTCTGGCTCGTTTAGAGTTACGGTAGCTGAAACCAGTCAAAACGAAGGCCTCAGTGAGTTCTACGGCTCTGACAGCTTTCAGCCATCAATGGATTGTTTAATGCCCAAAAAAGACTATTCGAATCTCAATCGGGTCTAGGAAGTTTTTTACCCTTCGTTTTTTCGACACGTGCATTTTTACGGTAAAATTGGATTACCGTGGCTGTGTTATCCCAACTTTTGGCAAAGTTGAGATATCCAAAATTTACTAAAAATCAATGATTACTATTCATGAATATCAACCATGCATTGCAGGATAACCATGGATATCAATGAATATTGTCCGAGTCCGGAACGGGCCACAATTGATAGGGCATGACAAGAAAGACCATAGGAATCTGCATTCCAAATTTCAAGTCAATCCGAAGTCGTATGCTCAAGTTATGATGGATTCAAGATAAGGGGGACTGACATTGTTCGGTTCGAACCCATTGTGTTCGAACCCATCACATTCGAAACCGTCTGGTTCGAACCCAAGAAATAGGTCCGCGCCTCGAATCCATAAGCATTTGCCCCAGTTCGAATCGATGGAGTTCGTACCCATCGGTTCGAAGCCATCTAGTTCGAACCCACCTGCGTTCGAACTGATAGCCCAGCCATGTCACACTCGAACCCATCGGGTTCGAGTCCACCTAGTTCGCATCCATTAGCCTCGACTCCACTTCGAACCCACCAAGCCATTGCCTACTTCGAACCCATCACAATGTCCTCTCTTCGAACCCATCACAGAGCCACACTTCGAACCCATCCATGATATCGTCTTCGAACCCAACCTGTGTAGCTTCATTCGAACCGACTGAGTCAACCAATCACGATGACGTGTCTTCCATCGGTTCGAATGCGCCGAGATATATGGAGTCGAAGCGGTCAACACGGAGAGAAGTCCGGATCGATTCGAAACTTGCGCTCCACGTCACCACGAAGTCGCGTGCCACACTGGTTTCGAAATCATCGTTTCAAGCAACAGGGGTTCGAACGCAACAGCCTCACCGTGAAGTCAATTTCGAACCCTGCATATCTCCTAACCTACTGATCCAAATGCCATGAAATTTTCACAGATGCTTGCATACATGATGAAGAATGTCCATGCCAAATTTCACCTCGATTGGATGAATTCTTGATCGGTTCGAATGGAGTTCGAACCGATGCCAAAGTGGGCCCAAACTTCCCGGGACCGTACGTGTGGGCCCCCTCACGTGCCAGAAGAGGTCTCCCAAGTTTTCAGCGAGATAGCAGCAGCCTCCGCCTATAAATAGACCTCCAGGTCATTCAGAAAAGGGACCTTTCCGCCATTAAACGCCAAGACTCTGCCGGATTCAAGTTTAACTATCAGAACCACCGTTGTACCTGAATTTCCGAACTACAATTCATTGTAATCCGCTGTAATCGATTGTAATCAGCGAAGAACATCAATAAAAGGAAAAACCATTGAAGTGGACGTAGGCCGGAGATAGCCGAACCACTATAAATAGTGTGTTCTTGTTTACATTTACTATTTTGCTACTTAGATCTGTGATTTGTGTTTGGATATCGTTGATTTATATTCCAACACTGGTGCTTTCACATTCATCGGGGTTTGTGACCAATTTTGGCGCAAACACTTTGGTGCTTTCACTGAGAAGAACTAGCACCCGCTACATCAGATTCAGAACTCGGATTCAAAAGTTTGAAGAAACTCCAATTCAGTGACAATGACTCGACAAACAAGACAAAGAGTTGATAGGAGCCAACAAGGAGGAAGCCAAGAAGCATCCTCTGGATCGAGAGAAGGACCGGCTTCCGTCTACATTACCAGAGACGAGATGGAAGCAATGGCTAATTCACTGCGCGAAAGCATGATGAAGAGTCAGCAGGAGATGCTGCAGAATTTCCTCGAACAGATGAGGGCGACGAACATGCAGAACCTTGGACCAACTACAACAGCTACGAGTGCGGGACAAGGAATCAGGATTACAGAAGCTAATGAAGGTCAGGCTCAAGACCAGAATACAGGAGTTGAAGGTGGTCAACAAGGCCTTGGGGGCAGACCCTCAGGGTCCGATACTGGGAGACCAACAAACAGAGCTCAACAAGTTGGAGCCAATGCATATGCCAACGAGCCACCAGAAGAGTACGTACCGGAATTCCCTTCAAGGCTCGGGGGGCAAGACAGAAACTTGACAAGGGGGCAACCCCTAGACGGAGATGAGAGAATGATAGGCCTAATGCGACGAATCATGAGAGGAGGATTGCCTAGCGGAGGGCTAGAAGAAGTTAGTCGGAGTCCATTCACTCCAAACATCCGAAACGCAAGGAACCCTCCAAAGTTCAAATTACCAGCGCTAGATCCCTATGACGGAAGATCAGACCCAACCGTACACATCACAAGATATATCAGGCACATGGAAGTACTGGGGGCATCCGAGGAAGTGATGGCACGATGCTTCCCTCTATATTTATCAGATTTAGCTTCACTATGGTTCAGACAACTAGAGACTGGATCAATTGGAACATGGAGCGAGCTCGTTGATTGCTTCATGAGACAGTTCAGGGTCCACGTGACGCGACCCAAGAGTGTGATGACTTTGGCAACAATCAAGCAGAGGACCGGAGAGTCCATAAAAGATTTTCTACTCAGATTCAACGTGACAGTGACTTCTGTGGATCGCCCGGATCCATCGATGATTTTGATGGCGGCGGTGGCAGGAGTCGCGGAAGGCACCAAATTTAAGGATTCTCTAACTAAAGATCCACCGCAAGATCTTGGAGAATTCTTCCATAAAGCTGAAAAATTCATTCGATTAGAAGAATCACGAGTCGAGAGTCGTGAAATAAATGCCACGAAAAGCATAGGAACCTCTGGAGAGCAGTCCGGAGCGGACAAGGGAAAAAGGAAACAGGATGACAGACATGATGGTCCTGATAAACGGAAGAAATTCCGAGAACCAAGATTCAGGCAGTACACAGATCTGAATGCAAGCCTAGAAAGAGTCTTCACTGAAACCAGGGGGCAACTTCACTATCGAAAGCCACCTGTAAGGGATCCCACCGAGCGGGAGCGCAGGACTGGAAAATATTGCCTATTCCATGAGCTGGATGGGCACACCACAGATGAATGCCGTCACTTGAAGGATGAGGTGGAAGAACACGCTAGGGGTGGTAGATTACCGCAGTATGTCAGAGAACGGACAACAGCGACAAGGCATGAACAACTACCGCCTCCACCTTGCAGGAACGATCCTGGATCGGGATCACGACTCGTCATCAACTGATCAAAGATGGCAAGGGCCAAGTCCACGATCTGGACTTCGGTCGAATAATTTTATTTAGATTTATTTTCAGAATAAAACGGTTACTCCACTTACACATGTACGGGAACCGGAGAGATCCCTAGGCATGCTCTGAGATGGAGATGAACCGCTACGCCCGGAGAGGCAATCCTTAGTTTTTTCTGATGTTTGAGATTGAACATCTAGAACTTGAATTTTAATAATTAAATTTGAACTTCTTGCAATAAACCTTTTGACCGGAGAGTCAAAGGATGAACATTGAACACCAGTATAAACACGATCGCTTTATAACCCTATCCGGAGAGACGGGGTCCGAAGGCAAGAAGTGAGTTGCTTCGCCGGAGAGCGACGGGATCGACTCACTTATACAAGAAAGATCGCCTTCACCCGGAGAGGTGAATCCAGAAGGCAAGAAGTGAGTTGCTTCGCCGAAGAGCGACAGGATCGACTCACTTATCGTCGTTTCCCCTTCACCAGAGAGTGACAGGATGGGATCCGACAAGAGTCCGGAGAGACTATGATCGGCCGATGATTCAGGTCATGACATCGCTTAATGTTCAACTGCTTTGAACCGGAGTGCAAGAAGTGGGTTGCTTCGCCGGAGAGCGACAGGATCAACTCACTTAAGCGCTGTTTCCCCTTCACCGGAGAGTGACAGGATGGGATCCAGCAAGAGCCCGGAGAGGCTATGATCGGTCCCGAACGACCATGATATCGCTATACGTCCTAACTGGGACCAGAGTGCAAGGAATAGAAGGCAACGCCAGAGAGCAATGGGATCTTTCTATTCAATCACTGAGTCTAGAATGAGCTCAGTAAGGGCTTAGAGCGGCCAATAATAGTCCAGAGAAACTATGAAACTTCATTCTCAACTCCTACGGGAAGAACAAACATTGATTTGGCTTCGAACAGCCACATACTTGATCGATAATGCCACAGCTATCAACGAAACATGAATTTATCACACTTGATATAAGACCATTCAAAACATACCTTTTACAAAAAGGCATGTTTTGGGGGGCAAAATGTTATCCCAACTTTTGGCAAAGTTGAGATATCCAAAATTTACTAAAAATCAATGATTACTATTCATGAATATCAACCATGCATTGCAGGATAACCATGGATATCAATGAATATTGTCCGAGTCCGGAACGGGCCACAATTGATAGGGCATGACAAGAAAGACCATAGGAATCTGCATTCCAAATTTCAAGTCAATCCGAAGTCGTATGCTCAAGTTATGATGGATTCAAGATAAGGGGGACTGACATTGTTCGGTTCGAACCCATTGTGTTCGAACCCATCACATTCGAAACCGTATGGTTCGAACCCAAGAAATAGGTCCGCGCCTCGAATCCATAAGCATTTGCCCCAGTTCGAATCGATGGAGTTCGTACCCATCGGTTCGAAGCCATCTAGTTCGAACCCACCTGCGTTCGAACTGATAGCCCAGCCATGTCACACTCGAACCCATCGGGTTCGAGTCCACCTAGTTCGCATCCATTAGCCTCGACTCCACTTCGAACCCACCAAGCCATTGCCTACTTCGAACCCATCACAATGTCCTCTCTTCGAACCCATCACAGAGCCACACTTCGAACCCATCCATGATATCGTCTTCGAACCCAACCTGTGTAGCTTCATTCGAACCGACTGAGTCAACCAATCACGATGACGTGTCTTCCATCGGTTCGAATGCGCCGAGATATATGGAGTCGAAGCGGTCAACACGGAGAGAAGTCCGGATCGATTCGAAACTTGCGCTCCACGTCACCACGAAGTCGCGTGCCACACTGGTTTCGAAGTCATCGTTTCAAGCAACAGGGGTTCGAACGCAACAGCCTCACCGTGAAGTCAATTTCGAACCCTGCATATCTCCTAACCTACTGATCCAAATGCCATGAAATTTTCACAGATGCTTGCATACATGATGAAGAATGTCCATGCCAAATTTCACCTCGATTGGATGAATTCTTGATCGGTTCGAATGGAGTTCGAACCGATGCCAAAGTGGGCCCAAACTTCCCGGGACCGTACGTGTGGGCCCCCTCACGTGCCAGAAGAGGTCTCCCAAGTTTTCAGCGAGATAGCAGCAGCCTCCGCCTATAAATAGACCTCCAGGTCATTCAGAAAAGGGACCTTTCCGCCATTAAACGCCAAGACTCTGCCGGATTCAAGTTTAACTATCAGAACCACCGTTGTACCTGAATTTCCGAACTACAATTCATTGTAATCCGCTGTAATCGATTGTAATCAGCGAAGAACATCAATAAAAGGAAAAACCTTTGAAGTGGACGTAGGCCGGAGATAGCCGAACCACTATAAATCGTGTGTTCTTGTTTACATTTACTATTTTGCTACTTAGATCTGTGATTTGTGTTTGGATATCGTTGATTTATATTCCAACACTGGTGCTTTCACATTCATCGGGGTTTGTGACCAATTTTGGCGCTGGACAGTGGTGCACCATGGTACCGTTGCGTTTCAAATCCATGCACGCATTTCAAAAAGTCGTACGACACTGTTTCGCCATTTCGGACGGATGTTGCACCTTGCACCGTGGATGTTGCACCCTGTAGATATCGATTATTCAGACGGCCATAACTTCTGGCTCGTTTAGAGCTACGGGAGACATAACCAGTCAAAACGAAGGCCTCAGTGAGTTCTACGTCTCTGACAGCTTTCAGCCGTCAATGGATTGTTTAATGCCCAAAAAAGACTATCTGAATCTCAATCGGGTGTAGGAAGTTTTTTACCCTTCGTTTTTTCGACACGGATTTTTATGGTAAAACCGGATTACCATGGCTGGTGTTCGATTTACCATCGCTGGAGAGTGGTGCACCATCGTTTTGTTTCAAATCCATGCACGCATTTCAAAAAGTCATACGACACTGTTTCGCCCTTTCGGAAGGATGTTGCACCTTGCACCGTGGATGTTGCACCCTGTAGATATCGATTTTTCGAAAGGCCATAACTTCTGGCTCGTTTTGAGTTAAGGGAGCCATAACCAGTCAAAACGAAGGCCTCAGTGAGTTTTACAGCTCTGACAGCTTTCAGCCGTCAATGGATTGATTAATGCCCAAAAAAGACTATCCGAATCTCAATCGGGTCTCGGAAGTTTTTTACCCTTCGTTTTTTCGACACGTGGATTTTTACGGTAAAACTGGATTACCGTGGCTGGTCTTCGATTTACCATCGCAGGAGAGTGGTGCACCATGGTACCGTTCCGTTTCAAATCCATGCATGCATTTCAAAAAGTCGTACGACACTGTTTCGCCCTTTCGGACGGATGTTGCACCTTGCACCGTGGATGTTGCACCCTGTAGATATCGATTATTCGACGAACATAACTTCAGGCTCGTTTAGAGTTACGGAAGCAGTAACCAGTCAAAACGAAGGCCTCAGTGAGTTCTATGCCTCCGATAGCTTTCAGCCGCCAATGGATTGTTTAATGCCCAAAAAAGTCTTTCTGAATCTCAATCGGGTCTCGGAAGTTTTTTACCCTTCGTTGTTTCTACACGTGGATTTTTACGGTAAAACGGGATTACCGTGGCTGGTCTTCGATTTACCATCGCTGGAGTAATGTACACCATGGCACTGTTCCTTTTCAAATCCATGCACGCATTTCAAAAAGTCGTACCACACTGTTTCGCCATTTCGGACGGATGTTGCACCTTGCGCCGTGGATGTTGCACCCTGTGGATATCGATTATTCGGACGACCATAACTTCTGGCTCGTATAGAGTTACGGGAGCCATAACCTGTCAAAACGAAGGCCTCAGTGCGTTCTACAGCTCTGATAGCTTTCAGCCGTCAATATATTGTTTAATGCCCAAAAAAGACTATCCGAATCTCAATCGGGTCTCTGAAGTTTTTTACTCTTCGTTTTTTCGACACGTGGATTTTTACGGTAAACCTGGATTGCCGTGGCTGGTCTTCGATTTACCATCACTAGAGAGTGGTGCACCATGGTACCGTTCCATTTCAAATCCATGCACGCATTTCAAAAAGTCGTACGACACTGTTTCGCCATTTCAGACGGATGTTGCACCTTGCACCGTGGATGTTGCACCTTGTAGATATCGGTTATTCGGACGGCCATAACTTCTGGCTCGTTTAGAGTTACAGGAGCCACAACCAGTCAAAACGAAGGCCTCAGTGAGTTCTACGGCTCCGACTGCTTTCAGCCGTCAATGGATTGTTTAATGCCCAAAAAAGACTATCCGAATCTCAATCGGGTCTCGGAAGTTTTTTACTCTTCGTTTTTTCGACACGTGGATTTTTACGGTAAACCTGGATTGCCGTGGCTGGTCTTCGATTTACCATCGCTGGAGAGTGGTGTACCTTGGTTCCGTTTCAAATCCATGCACGCATTTAAAAAGGACGTACGACCCTGTTTCGCCATTTCGGACGGATGTTACACCTTGCACCGTGGATGTTGCACCCTATAGATATTGATTATTCGGACGGCCATAACTTCTGGCTCGTATAGAGTTACGGGTGCCATAACCAGTCAAAACGAAGGCCTCTGTGAGTTCTACCGCTCTGACAGCTTTCAGCCGTCAATATATGGTTTAATGCCCAGAAAAGACTATCTGAATCTCAATCGGGTCTCGGAAGTTTTTTACCCTTCGTTTTTTCTACACGTGGATTTTTACGGTAAAAGGGATTACCGTGGCTGGTCTTCGATTTACCATCGCTGGAGAAATGTACACCATGGCAACATTCCTTTTCAAATCCATGCACGCATTTCCAAAAGTCGTACGACACTGTTTCGCCATTTCGGACGGATGTTGCACCTTGCACCGTGGATGTTGCACCCTGTAGATATCGAATTATTCGGACGACCATAACTTCTGGCTCGTATAGAGTTACGGGATCCATAACCAGTCAAAACGAAGGCCTCAGTGTGTTCTATGGCTCTGATAGCTTTCAGCCGTCAATATATTGTTTAATGCCTAAAATAGACTATCCGAATTTCAATCGGGTCTCGGATGTTTTTTACCCTTCGTTTTTTCGACACGTGAATTTTTACTGTAAAACGGGATTACCGTGGATGGTCTTCGATTTACCATCACTGGAGAGTGGTGCACCATGGTACCGTTCCGTTTCAAATCCATGCACGCATTTCGAAAAGTCGTACGACACTGTTTCGCCATTTCGGACGGATGTTGCACCTTGCACCGTGGATGTTGCACCTTGTAGATATCGGTTATTCGGACGGCCATTACTTCTGGCTCGTTTAGAGTTACGGGAGCCATAACCCGTTAAAACGAAGGCCTCAGTGAGTTTTACGGCTCCGACAACTTTAAGCCGTCAATGGATTGTTTAATGCCCAAAAAAGACTACCCGAATCTCAATCGGGCCTCGTAATTTTTTACCCTTCGTTTTTTCGACACGTGGATTTTTACGGTAATACTGGATTGCCTTGGCTGGTCTTCGATTTACCATCGCTGGAGAGTGGTGCACCTTGGTTCCGTTTCAAATCCATGCACGCATTTCAAAAAGACGTACGACACAGTTTCGCCATTTCGGACGGATGTTGCACCTTGCACCGTGGATGTTGCACCCTGTAGATATCGATTATTCGGACGGCCATAACTTCTGGCTCGTTTAGTGTTACGGGAGCTATAACCAGTCAAAACGAAGGCCTCAGTGAGTTCTACGGCTCTGACAGCGTTCAGCCGTCAATGGATTGTTTAATGCCCAAAAAGACTATCCGAATCTCAATCGGGTTTCGAAGTTCTTTACCCTTCGTTTTTTCGACACATGGATTTTTACGGTAAAACGGGATTACCGTGGCTGGTCTTCGATTTACCATCGCTGGAGAGTGGTGCACTATGGTACCGTTCCATTTCAAATCCATGCACGCATTTCAAAAAGTCGTACGCCACTGTTTCGCCATTTCGAACGGATGTTGCACCTTGCACCGTGGATGTTGCACCCTGTAGATATCGGTCATTCGGACGGCCATAACTTCTGCCTCGTTTAGAGTTACGGGAGCCATAACCAGTCAAAACGAAGGCCTCAGTGAGTTCTGCGGCTGTGACATCATTCATCCGTCGATGGATTGTTTAATGCCCAAAAAATATTATCCGAATCTCAATCGGGTCTCGAAAGTTTTTTACCCATCGTTTTTTCGACACGTGGATTTTTGCGGTAAAACTGGATTACCGTGGCTTGTCTTCGATTTACCATCGCTGGAGAGTGGTGCACCGTGGTACCGTTCCGTTTCAAATCCATGCATGCATTTCAAAAAGTCGTACGACACCGTTTCGCCATTTCGAACGGATGTTGCACCTTGCACCGTGGATGTTGCACCCTGTAGATATCGATTATTCGGACGACCATAACTTCTGGCTCGGTTAGAGTTACGGGAGCCATAACCACTCAAAACGAAGGCCTTAGTGAGTTCTACGGCTCTGACAGCTTTCAGCCATCAATGGATTGTTTAATGCCAAAAAAAGACTATCTGAATCTCAATCGGGTCTAGGAAGTTTTTTACCCTTCGTTTTTTCGACACGTGGATTTTTACGGTAAAACGGGATTACCGTGGCTGGTCTTCGATTTACCATCGCTGGAGAGTGGTGCACCATGGTACCGTTCCATTTCAAATCCATGCACGCATTTCAAAAAGTCGTACGACGCTGTTTCTCCATTTCGGACGGATGTTGCACCTTGCACCGTGGATGTTGCACCCTGTAGATATCGATTATTCGGACGGCCATAACTTCTGGCTCGTTTAGAGTTACGGGAGCCTTAACCAGTCGAAACGAAGGCCTCAGTGTGTTCTACGGCTGTAACGGCTTTCAGCCGTCAATGGATTGTTTAATGCCCAAAACAGACTATCCGAATATCAATCGGGTCTCGGAAATTTTTTACCCTTCGTTTTTTCGACACGTGGATTTTTACGGTAAAACTGGATTGCCGTCGTTGGTCTTCGATTTACCATCGCTGGAGAGTGGTGCACCTTGGTACCGTTCCGTTTCAAATCCATGCACGCATTTCAAAAAGTCGTACGACATTGTTTCGCCCTTTCGGACGGATGTTGCACCTTGCACCGTGGATGTTGCACCCTGTAGATATCGATTATTCGGACAGCCATAACTTCTGGCTCGTTTAGATTTACGGGAGCCATAACCAGTCAAAACGAAGGGCTCGGTGAGTTCTACAGCTCTAACAGCTTTCAGCCGTCAATGGTGTTTGTGTCAAAATTGGGCACAACACTCTTCGGGAGTCGTTGAAGAGATAATAGTCGAGAATGCAAGTTCAAAACAGATATTATCTAACAAAAACTCCAATCAACAGTAAAGTAAATGCATAGACAAGCGATTTATAGTGGTTCGGCGTGTTGCCTACGTCCACTGTGAAGTTTTTTGATGTTTTATTGATTCTCTTTCAATGATTACAAGTTGTTACAGCGATCCACAGCAAGTTACAACTGGAAATTCGAAATCAACAATAGAATTATGATGTAGGATGATGGAGATCTTGATCCGGCAGAGTCTCGGCGTCTCAGAGTCAGAAGATCCCTTTTCTGTTGGCCCTGGGGCTCTATTTATAGGCGTAGGCTGCTGATATTTCGCTGAAAACTCGGGAGACCACTTCTGGCACGTGAGGGGGCCCACGCGTACGGTCTCGGGAAGTTTGGCCCCACTTTGGCATCGGTTCGAACTCCATTCGAACCGATCAAGAATTCATCCAATCGAGGTGAAATTTGGCGTGGACATTCTTCAACATGTACGCAAACATCTGTGAAAATTTCATGGCATTTGGATCGGTAGATTAGGAGATATGATGGGTTCGAAATAGGGTTCACGACACGGCTGTCTGGTTCGAATCCCTGCATTCGAAACGATGGTTTCGAATCCATCATGGCACGCGACTTCGTGGTGACGTGGAGCGCAAACTTCGAATCGATCCGGACTTCACTCCGTGTTGACCGCTTCGACTCCGTGTATCTCGGTGATTTCGAACCGATGGAAGACACGTTGGTTGACCCAGTGGGTTCGAACAAGGCAACACAGGATGGGTTCGAAGAAGGCCTTTGTGATGGGTTCGAAGCATGGCTCTATGATGGTTGCGAACATGACTACAGGGATGGGTTCGAACGAAGCTTATGGATGGGTTCGAAGCATGCATGTCCGATGGTTTCGAAATGAGGCAGCCGAGTATGGATTCGAATCAGCTACTCTCTGATGGGTTCGAGGTCGAGGCATCCCGAGGGTTTCGAAGGTGATGGTTTTGAACTTGATGGGTTCGAAGTGATGGTTTCGAATGGTGCATGATGATGGGTTCGAAGACACCCATCATGGTGGGTTCGAAACCAGTGTGTTCCCTCCAAGTTGAACCGATCATAACTTGAGCATACGAACTCGGATTGACTTGAAATTTGAAATGCTGACTCCTGTGGCCTTTCTTGCAGTGTCCCATCAATTGTAGCTCATTCTGGACTCGGATAAAATTCAGTGATATCCATGGCGAAAGAAAATACGATCAACCACTGAGGCGAACGGTCCTTCCTTTTCAATCGCTCTTTTGGTATCGCGGCTTTGCCAAAAAGCGGGATAACAAATGGGTTGTTTAATGCCCAAAAATGACTATCGGAATCTCAATCGGTTCTACGAAGTTTTTTACCCTTCGTTTTTTCGACACGTGGATTTTTACGGTAAAACGGGATTACCGTGGCTGGTCTTTGATTTACCATCGCTGGAGAGTGGTGCACCATGGTACCGTTCCGTTTCAAATCCATGCATGCATTTAAAAAAGTCGTACGAAACTGTTTCTCCCTTTCGGACGGAAGTTGCACCTTGCACCGTGGATGTTGCACCCTGTAGATATCGATTATTCGGACGGCCATAACTTCTGGCTCGTTTAGAGTTACGGGAGCCATAACCAGTAAAAACGAACGCCTCAGTGAGTTCTACGGCTCTGACAGCTTTCAGCCGTCAATGGATTGTTTAATGCCTAAAAAAGACTATCCGAATCTCAATCGGGTCTAGAAAGTTTTTTACCCTTCGTTTTTTCGACACGTGGATTTTTACGGTAAAACGGGATTACCGTGGCTGGTCTTCGATTTAGCATTGCTGGAGAGTGGTGCACCATGGAACCGTTCCGTTTCAAATCCATGCACGCATTTCAAAAAGTCGTATGACACTGTTTCGCCATTTCGGACGGATGTTGCACCTTGCACCGTGGATGTTGCACCCTGTAGATATCGATTATTCGGACGGCCATAACTTCTGGCTCGTTTAGAGTTACGGGAGCCATAACCAGTCAAAACGAAGGCCTCGGTGAGTTCTACGGCTCTGACAGCTTTCAGCCGTCAATGGGTTGTTTAATGCCCAAAAACGACTATCGGAATCTCAATCGGGTCTTGGAAGTTTTTTACCCTTCGTTTTTTCGACACGTGGATTTTTACGGTAAAACGGGATTACCGTTGTTGGTCTTCGATTTACCATCGCTGGAGAGTGGTGCACCATGGTACCGTTCCGTTTCAAATCGATGCACGCATTTCAAAAAGTCGTACGACACTGTTTCCCCATTTCGGATGGATGTTGCACCTTGCACCGTGGATGTTGCACCCTGTAGATATCGATTATTCGGACGGCTATAACTTCTGGCTCGTTTAGAGTTACGGGAGCCATAACCAGTCAAAACGAAGGCCTCAGTGAGTTCTACGGCTGTAACGGCTTTCAGCCATCAATGGATTGTTTAATGCCCAAAACAGACTATCCGAATATCAATCGGGTCTCGGAAGTTTTTTACCCTTCGTTTTTTCGACACGTGGATTTTTACGGTAAAACTTGATTACCGTAGTTGGTCTTTGATTTACCATCGTTGGAGAGTGGTGCACCTTGGTACTGTTCCGTTTCAAATCCATGCACGCATTTCAAAAAGTCGTACGACACTGTTTCGCCCTTTCGGACGGATGTTGCACCTTGCACCGTGGATGTTGCACCCTGTAGATATCGATTATTCGGACAGCCATAACTTCTGGCTCGTTTAGATTTACGGGAGCCATAACCAGTCAAAACGAAGGGCTCGGTGAGTTCTACAGCTCTGACAGCTTTCAGCCGTCAATGGGTTGTTTAATGCCCAAAAACGACTATCGGAATCTCAATCGGTTCTAGGAAGTTTTTTACCCTTCGTTTTTTCGACACGTGGATTTTTACGGTAAAACGGGATTACCGTTGTTGGTCTTCGATTTACCATCGCTGGAGAGTGGTGCACCATGGTACCGTTCCGTTTCAAATCGATGCACGCATTTCAAAAAGTCGTACGACACTGTTTCCCCATTTCGGATGGATGTTGCACCTTGCACCGTGGATGTTGCACCCTGTAGATATCGATTATTCGGACGGCTATAACTTCTGGCTCGTTTAGAGTTACGGGAGCCATAACCAGTCAAAACGAAGACCTCAGGGAGTTCTACGGCTATGACAGCTTTCAGCTGTCAATGGATTGTTTAATGCCCAAAAAACACTATCCGAATCTCAATCGGGTCTCGGAAGTTTTTTACCCTTCGTTTTTTCGTCACATGAATTTTTACGGTAAAACGGGATTACCGTGGCTGGTCTTCGATTTACCATCGCTGGAGAGTGGTGCACCATGGTACTGTTCCGTTTCAAATCCATGCACGCATTTCAAAAAGTTGTATGACACTGTTTCGCCATTTCGGATGGATGTTGCACCTTGCACCGTGGATGTTGCACCTTGTAGATATCGATTATTCGGACGGCCATAACTTCTGGCCCGTTTAGAGTTATGGGAGCCATAACCAGTCAAAACGAAGGCCTCAGTGAGTTCTACGGCTCTAACTGCTTTCAACCGTCAATGGATTGTTTAATGCCCAAAAAAGACTCTCCGAATCTCAATCGGGTCTCGGAAGTTTTTTACCCTTCTTTTTTTCGACACGTGGATTTTTACGGTAAAACTGGATTGTCGTGGCTGGTCTTCGATTTACCATCGCTGGAGAGTGGTGCACCATTGTACCGTTCCGTTTCAAATCCATGCACGCATTTCAAAAAGTCGTACGACACTGTTTCGCCCTTTCGGACGGATGTTGCACCTTGCACCGTGGATGTTGCACCCTTTAGATATCGATTATTCGGACGGCCATAACTTCCGGCTCGTTCAGAGTTACGGGAGCCATAACCAGTCAAAACGAAGGCCTCGGTGAGTTCTATTGCTCTGACAGCTTTCAGCCGTCAATGGGTCATTTAATGCGAAAAAAGACTATCCGAATCTCAATCGGTTCTAGGAAGTTTTTTACCCTTCGTTTTTTCGACACGTGGATTTTTACGGTAAAACGGGATTACCGTGGCTGGTCTTCGATTTACCATCGCTGGAGAGTGGTGCACCATGGTACCGTTCCGTTTCAAATCCATGCACGCATTTCAAAAAGTCGTACGACACTGCTTCGCCATTTCGGACGGATGTTGCACCTTGCACCGTGGATGCTGCACCCTGTAGATATCGGTTATTCGGACGGCCATAACTTCTGGCTCGTTTAGAGTTACGGGAGCCATAACCAGTCAAAACGAAGGCCTCAATGAGTTCTACGGCTCCGACAGCTTTCAGCGATCAATGGATTGTTTAATGCCCAAAAAAGACTATCCGAATCTCAATCGGGTCTCGGAAGTTTTTACCCGTTGTTTTTTCGACACGTGGATTTTTGCGGTAAAACTAGATTACCGTGGCTGGTCTTCGATTTACCATCGCTGGAGAGTGGTGCACCATGGTACCGTTCCGTTTCAATCCATGCACGCATTTCAAAAAGTCGTACGGCACTGTTTCGCCATTTCGGACGGATGTTGCACCTTGCACCGTGGATGTTGCACCCTGTAGATATCGATTATTCGGACATCCATAACTTCTGGCTCGTTTAGATTTACGGGAGCCATAACCAGTCAAAACGAAGGCCTCGGTGAGTTCTACAGCTTTGATAGCTTTCAGCCGTCAATGGGTTGTTTAATGCCCAAAAAAGACTATCCAAATCTCAATCGGGTCTAGGAAGTTTTTTACCCTTCGTTTTTTCGACACGTGGATTTTTACGGTAAAACGGGATTACCGTGGCTGGTCTTCGATTTACCATCGCTGAAGAGTGGTGCACCATGGTACCGTTCCGTTTCTAATCCATGCACGCATTTCAAAAAGTCGTACGACACTGTTTCGCCCTTTCGGACGGATGTTGCACCTTGCACCGTGGATGTTGCACCCTGTAGATATCGATTATTCGGACGGCCATAACTTCTGGCTCGTTTAGAGTTACGGTAGCCATAACCAGTCAAAACGAATGCCTCAGGGAGTTCTACGGCTATGACCGCTTTCAGCCGTCAATGGATTGTTTAATGCCCAAAAAAAACAATCCGAATCTCAATCGGGTCTCGGAAGTTTTTTACCCTTCGTTTTTTCGACACATGAATTTTTACGGTAAAACGGGATTACCGTGGCTGGTCTTCGATTTACCATCGTTGGAGAGTGGTGCTCCATGGTACCATTCCGTTTCAAATCCATGCACGCATTTCAAAAAGTTGTATGACACTGTTTCGCCATTTCGGATGGATGTTGCACCTTGCACCGTGGATGTTGCACCCTGTAGATATCGATTATTCGGACGGCCATAACTTCTGGCCCGTTTAGAGTTATGGGAGCCATAACCAGTCAAAACGAAGGCCTCAGTGAGTTCTACGGCTCTAACTGCTTTCAACTGTCAATGGATTGTTTAATGCCCAAAAAAGACTCTCCGAATCTCAATCGGGTCTCGGAAGTTTTTTACCCTTCTTTTTTTCGACACGTGGATTTTTACGGTAAAACTGGATTGTCGTGGCTGGTCTTCGATTTACCATCGCTGGAGAGTGGTGCACCATGGTACCGTTCCGTTTCAAATCCATGCACGCATTTCAAAAAGTCGTACGACACTGTTTCGCCCTTTCGGACGGATGTTGCACCTTGCACCGTGGATGTTGCACCCTGTAGATATCGATTATTCGGACGGCCATAACTTCTGGCTCGTTCAGAGTTACGGGAGCCATAACCAGTCAAAACGAAGGCCTCGGTGAGTTCTACGGCTCTGATAGCTTTCAGCCGTCAATGGGTCGTTTAATGCCAAAAAAGACTATCCGAATCTCAATCGGGTCTAGGAAGTTTTTTACCCTTCGTTTTTTCGACACGTGGATTTTTACGGTAAAACGGGATTACCGTGGCTGGTCTTCAATTTACCATCGCTGAAGAGTGGTGCACCATGGTACCGTTCCGTTTCTAATCCTTGCACGCATTTCAAAAAGTCGTACGACACTGTTTCGCCCTTTCGGACGGATGTTGCACCTTGCACCGTGGATGTTGCACCCTGTAGATATCGATTATTCGGACGGCCATAACTTCTGGCTCGTTTAGAGTTACGGTAGCCATAACCAGTCAAAACGAAGGCCTCAGGGAGTTCTACGGCTATGACAGCTTTCAGCCGTCAATGGATTGTTTAATGCCCAAAAAAAACTATCCGAATCTCAATCGTGTCTCGGAAGTTTTTTACCCTTCGTTTTTTCGACACATGAATTTTTACGGTAAAATGGGATTACCGTGGCTGGTCTTCGATTTACCATCGTTGGAGAATGGTGCACCATGGTACCATTCCGTTTCAAATCCATGCACGCATTTCAAAAAGTTGTATGACACTGTTTCGCCATTTCGGATGGATGTTGCACCTTGCACCGTGGATGTTGCACCCTGTAGATATCGATTATTCGGACGGCCATAACTTCTGGCCCGTTTAGAGTTATGGGAGCCATAACCAGTCAAAACGAAGGCCTCAGTGAGTTCTACGGCTCTAACTGCTTTCAACCGTCAATGGATTGTTTAATGCCCAAAAAAGACTCTCCGAATCTCAATCGGGTCTCGGAAGTTTTTTACCCTTCTTTTTTTCAACACGTGGATTTTTACGGTAAAACTGGATTGTCGTGGCTGGTCTTCGCTTTACCATCGCTGGAGAGTGGTGCACCATGGTACCGTTCCGTTTCAAATCCATGCACGCATTTCAAAAAGTCGTACGACACTGTTTCGCCCTTTCGGACGGATGTTGCACCTTGCACCGTGGATGTTGCACCCTGTAGATATCGATTATTCGGACGGCCATAACTTCTGGCTCGTTCAGAGTTACGGGAGCCATAACCAGTCAAAACGAAGGCCTCGGTGAGTTCTACGGCTCTGACAGCTTTCAGCCGTCAATGCGTCATTTAATGCCAAAAAAAACTATCCGAATCTCAATCGGTTCTAGGAAGTTTTTTACCCTTCGTTTTTTCGACACGTGGATTTTTACGGTAAAACGGGATTACCGTGACTGGTCTTCGATTTACCATCGCTGGAGAGTGGTGCACCATGGTATCGTTCTGTTTCAAATCCATGCACGCATTTCAAAAAGTCGTACGACACTGCTTCGCCATTTCGGACGGATGTTGCACCTTGCACCGTGGATGTTGCACCCTGTAGATATCGATTATTCGGACGGCCATAACTTCTGGCTCGTTTAGAGTTACGGGAGCCATAACCAGTCAAAACGAAGGCCTCAGTGAGTTCTACGGCTCTGACAGCTTTCAGCCGTCAATGGATTGTTTAATGCCCAAAAAAGACTATCCGAATCTCAATCGGGTCTCGGAAGTTTTTTACCCTTCGTTTTTCCGACAACGTGGATTTTTACGGTAAAACGGGATTACCGTGGCTGGTCTTCGATTTACCATCGCTGGAGAGTGGTGCACCATGGTACCGTTCCGTTTCCAATCCATGCACGCATTTCAAAAAGTCATACGACACTGTTTCGCCATTTCTGACAGATGTTGCACCTTGCACCGTGGATGCTGCACCCTGTAGATATCGGTTATTCGGACGGCCATAACTTCTGGCTCGTTTAGAGTTACGGGAGCCATAACCAGTCAAAACGAAGGCCTCAATGAGTTCTACGGCTCCGACAGCTTTCAGCGGTCAATGAATTGTTTAATGCCCAAAAAAGACTATCCGAATCTCAATCGGGTCTCGGAAGTTTTTACCCGTTGTTTTTTCGACACGTGGATTTTTGCGGTAAAACAGGATTACCGTGGCTGGTCTTCGATTTACCATCGCTGGAGAGTGGTGCACCATGTTACTGTTCCGTTTCAAATCCATGCACTCATTTCAAAAAGTCGTACGACACTGTTTCGCCATTTCGGACGGATGTTGCACCTTGCACCGTGGATGTTGCACCCTATAGATATCGATTATTCGGACATCCATAACTTCTGGCTCGTTTAGATTTACGGGAGCCATAACCAGTCAAAACGAAGGCCTCGGTGAGTTCTACAGCTCTGACAGCTTTCAGCCGTCAATGGGTTGTTTAATGCCCAAAAAAGACTATCCGAATCTCAATCGGGTCTAGGAAGTTTTTTACCCTTCGTTTTTTCGACACGTGGATTTTTACGGTAAAACGGGATTGCCGTGGCTGGTCTTCGATTCACCATTGCTGGAGAGTGGTGCACCATGGTACCGTTCCGTTTCTAATCCATGCACGCATTTCAAAAAGTCGTACGACACTGTTTCGCCCTTTCGGACGGATGTTGCACCTTGCACCGTGGACGTTGCACCCTGTAGATATCGATTATTCGGACGACCATAACTTCTGGCTCGTTCAGAGTTACAGTAGCCATAACCAGTCAAAACGAAGGCCTCAGTGAGTTCTACGGCTCTAACTGCTTTCAACCGTCAATGGATTGTTTAATGCCCAAAAAAGACTCTCCGAATCTCAATCGGGTCTCGGAAGTTTTTTACCCTTCTTTTTTTCGACACGTGGATTTTTACGGTAAAACTGGATTGTCGTGGCTGGTCTTCGCTTTACCATCGCTGGAGAGTGGTGCACCATGGTACCGTTCCGTTTCAAATCCATGCACGCATTTCAAAAAGTCGTACGACACTGTTTCGCCCTTTCGGACGGATGTTGCACCTTGCACCGTGGATGTTGCACCCTGTAGATATCGATTATTCGGACGGCCATAACTTCTGGCTCGTTCAGAGTTACGGGAGCCATAACCAGTCAAAACGAAGGCCTCGGTGAGTTCTACGGCTCTGACAGCTTTCAGCCGTCAATGCGTCATTTAATGCCAAAAAAAACTATCCGAATCTCAATCGGTTCTAGGAAGTTTTTTACCCTTCGTTTTTTCGACACGTGGATTTTTACGGTAAAACGGGATTACCGTGACTGGTCTTCGATTTACCATCGCTGGAGAGTGGTGCACCATGGTATCGTTCTGTTTCAAATCCATGCACGCATTTCAAAAAGTCGTACGACACTGCTTCGCCATTTCGGACGGATGTTGCACCTTGCACCGTGGATGTTGCACCCTGTAGATATCGATTATTCGGACGGCCATAACTTCTGGCTCGTTTAGAGTTACGGGAGCCATAACCAGTCAAAACGAAGGCCTCAGTGAGTTCTACGGCTCTGACAGCTTTCAGCCGTCAATGGATTGTTTAATGCCCAAAAAAGACTATCCGAATCTCAATCGGGTCTCGGAAGTTTTTTACCCTTCGTTTTTCCGACAACGTGGATTTTTACGGTAAAACGGGATTACCGTGGCTGGTCTTCGATTTACCATCGCTGGAGAGTGGTGCACCATGGTACCGTTCCGTTTCCAATCCATGCACGCATTTCAAAAAGTCATACGACACTGTTTCGCCATTTCTGACGGATGTTGCACCTTGCACCGTGGATGCTGCACCCTGTAGATATCGGTTATTCGGACGGCCATAACTTCTGGCTCGTTTAGAGTTACGGGAGCCATAACCAGTCAAAACGAAGGCCTCAATGAGTTCTACGGCTCCGACAGCTTTCAGCGGTCAATGGATTGTTTAATGCCCAAAAAAGACTATCCGAATCTCAATCGGGTCTCGGAAGTTTTTACCCGTTGTTTTTTCGACACGTGGATTTTTGCGGTAAAACTGGATTACCGTGGCTGGTCTTCGATTTACCATTGCTGGAGAGTGGTGCACCATGTTACTGTTCCGTTTCAAATCCATGCACTCATTTCAAAAAGTCGTACGACACTGTTTCGCCATTTCGGACGGATGTTGCACCTTGCACCGTGGATGTTGCACCCTGTAGATATCGATTATTCGGACATCCATAACTTCTGGCTCGTTTAGATTTACGGGAGCCATAACCAGTCAAAACGAAGGCCTCGGTGAGTTCTACAGCTCTGACAGCTTTCAGCCGTCAATGGGTTGTTTAATGCCCAAAAAAGACTATCCGAATCTCAATCGGGTCTAGGAAGTTTTTTACCCTTCGTTTTTTCGACACGTGGATTTTTACGGTAAAACGGGATTGCCGTGGCTGGTCTTCGATTCACCATTGCTGGAGAGTGGTGCACCATGGTACCGTTCCGTTTCTAATCCATGCACGCATTTCAAAAAGTCGTACGACACTGTTTCGCCCTTTCGGACGGATGTTGCACCTTGCACCGTGGACGTTGCACCCTGTAGATATCGATTATTCGGACGACCATAACTTCTGGCTCGTTCAGAGTTACAGTAGCCATAACCAGTCAAAACGAAGGCCTCAGGGAGTTCTACGGCTATGACAGCTTTCAGCCGTCAATGGATTGTTTAATGCCCAAAAAAAACTATCCGAATCTCAATCGGGTCTCGGAAGTTTTTTACCCTTCGTTTTTTCGACACATGAATTTTTACGGTAAAACGGGATTACCGTGGCTGGTCTTCGATTTACCATCATTGGAGAGTGGTGCAC
Organism: Allium cepa; assembly: GCA_030765085.1. Lineage (NCBI taxonomy): Eukaryota > Viridiplantae > Streptophyta > Magnoliopsida > Asparagales > Amaryllidaceae > Allium > Allium cepa. The sequence continues at coordinate 912,551,996 of CM060938.1, forward strand.
CATGGTACCATTCCATTTCAAATCCATGCACGCATTTCAAAAAGTTGTATGACACTGTTTCGCCATTTCGGATGGATGTTGCACCTTGCACCGTGGATGTTGCACCCTGTAGATATCGATTATTCGGACGGCCATAACTTCTGGCCCGTTTAGAGTTATGGGAGCCATAACCAGTCAAAACGAAGGCCTCAGTGAGTTCTACGGCTCTAACTGCTTTCAACCGTCAATGGATTGTTTAATGCCCAAAAAAGACTCTCTGAATCTCAATCGGGTCTCGGAAGTTTTTTACCCTTCTTTTTTTCGACACGTGGATTTTTACGGTAAAACTGGATTGTCGTGGTTGGTCTTCGATATACCATCGTTGGAGAGTGGTGCACCATGGTACCGTTCCGTTTCAAATCCATGCACGCATTTCAAAAAGTCGTACGACACCGTTTCGCCCTTTCGGACGGATGTTGTACCTTGCACCGTGGATGTTGCACCCTTTAGATATCGATTATTCGGACGGCCATAACTTCTGGCTCGTTCAGAGTTACGGGAGCCATAACCAGTCAAAACGAAGGCCTCGGTGAGTTCTGCGGCTCTGACAGCTTTCAGCCGTCAATGGGTCGTTTAATGCCAAAAAAGACTATCCGAATCTCAATCGGTTCTAGGTAGTTTTTTACCCTTCGTTTTTTCGACACGTGGATTTTTACGGTAAAATGGGTTTACCGTGGCTGGTCTTCGATTTACCATCGCTGGAGAGTGGTGCACCATGGTACCTTTCTGTTTCAAATCCATGCACGCGTTTCAAAAAGTCGTACGACACTGCTTCGCCATTTCGGACGGATGTTGCACCTTGCACCGTGTTTGTTGCACCCTGTAGATATCGATTATTCGGACGGCCATAACTTCTGGCTCGTTTAGAGTTACGGGAGCCATAACCAGTCAAAACGAAGGCCTCAGTGAGTACTACGGCTCTGACAGCTTTCAGCCGTCAATGGATTGTTTAATGCCTAAAAAAGACTATCCGAATCTCAATCGGGTCTCGAAAGTTTTTTACCCTTCGTTTTTTCGACACATGAATTTTTACGGTAAAACGGGATTACTGTGGCTGGTCTTCGATTTACCATCATTGGAGAGTGGTGCACCATGGTACCATTCAGTTTCAAATCCATGCACGCATTTTAAAAAGTTGTATGACACTGTTTCGCCATTTCGGATGGATGTTGCACCTTGCACCGTGGATGTTGCACCCTGTAGATATCGATTATTCGGACGGCCATAACTTATGGCCCGTTTAGAGTTATGGGAGCCATAACCAGTCAAAATGAAGGCCTTAGTGAGTTCTACGGCTCTAACCGCTTTCAACCGTCAATGGATTGTTTAATGCCCAAAAAAGACTCTCTGAATCTCAATCGGGTCTCGGAAGTTTTTTACCCTTCTTTTTTTCGACACGTGGATTTTTACGGTAAAACTGGATTGTCGTGGTTGGTCTTCGATTTACCATCGTTGGAGAGTGGTGCACCACGGTACCGTTCCGTTTCAAATCCATGCACGCATTTCAAAAAGTCGTACGACACTGTTTCGCCCTTTCGGACGGATGTTGTACTTGCACCGTGGATGTTGCACCCTTTAGATATCGATTATTCGGACGGCCATAACTTCTGGCTCGTTCAGAGTTGCGGGAGGCATAACCAGTCAAAACGAAGGCCTCGGTGAGTTCTGCGGCTCCGATAGCTTTCAGCGGTCAATGGATTGTTTAATGCCCAAAAAAGACTATCCGAATCTCAATCGGGTCTCGGAAGTTTTTACCCGTTGTTTTTTCGACACGTGGATTTTTGCGGTAAAACTGGATTACCGTGGCTGGTCTTCGATTTACCAACGCTGGAGAGTGGTGCACCATGGTACCGTTCTGTTTCAAATCCATGCACGCATTTCAAAAAGTCGTACGACACTGCTTCGCCATTTCAGACGGATTTTGCACCTTGCACCGTGGATGTTGCACCCTGTAGATATCGATTATTCGGACGGCCATAACTTCTGGCTCGTTTAGAGTTACGGGAGCCATAACCAGTCAAAACGAAGGCCTCAGTGAGTTCTACGGCTCTGACAGCTTTCAGCCGTCAATGGATTGTTTAATGCCCAAATAAGACTATCCGAATCTAAATCGGGTCTCGGAAGTTTTTTACCCTTCGTTTTTTCGACACGTGGATTTTTACGGTAAAACGGGATTACCGTGGCTGGTCTTCGATTTACCATCGCTGGAGAGTGGTGAACCATGGTACCGTTCCGTTTCAAATCCATGCACGCATTTCAAAAAGTCATACGACACTGTTACGCCATTTCTGACGGATGTTGCACCTTGTACCGTGGATGTTGCACCCTGTAGATATCGGTTATTCGGACGGCCATAACTTCTGGCTCGTTTAGAGTTACGGGAGCCATAACCAGTAAAAACGAAGGCCTCAGTGAGTTCTACGGCTCCGATAGCTTTCAGCGGTCAATGGATTGTTTAATGCCCAAAAAAGACTATCCGAATCTCAATCGGGTCTCGGAAGTTTTTACCCGTTGTTTTTTCGACACGTGGATTTTTGCGGTAAAACTGGATTACCGTGGCTGGTCTTCGATTTACCATCGCTGGAGAGTGGTGCACCATGGTACCGTTCCGTTTCAAATCCATGCACGCATTTCAAAAAGTCGTACGACACTGTTTCGCCATTTCGGACGGATGTTGCACCTTGCACCGTGGATGTTGCACCCTGTAGATATCGATTATTCGAACATCCATAACTTCTGGCTCGTTTAGATTTACGGGAGCCATAACCAGTCAAAACGAAGGCCTCGGTGTGTTCTACAGCTCTGACAGCTTTCAGCCGTCAATGGGTTGTTTAATGCCCAAAAAAGACTATCCGAATCTCAATCGGTTCTAGGAAGTTTTTTACCCTTCGTTTTTTCGACACGTGGATTTTTACGGTAAAACGGGATTACCGTGGCTGGTCTTCGATTTACCATCGCTGGAGAGTGGTGCACCATGGTACCGTTCCATTTCAAATCCATGCACGCATTTCAAAAAGTCGTACGACACTGTTTCCCCATTTCGGACGGATGTTGCAACTTGCACCGTGGATGTTGCACCCTGTAGATATCGATTATTCGGACGGCCATAACTTCTGGCTCGTTCAGAGTTACGGGAGCCACAACCAGTCAAAACGAAGGCCTCAGGGAGTTCTACGGCTATGACAGCTTTCAGCCGTCAATGGATTGTTTAATGCCCAAAAAAACTATCCGAATCTCAATCGGGTCTCGGAAGTTTTTTACCCTTCGGTTTTTCGACACGTGGAATTTTATGGTAAAACGGGATTACCGTGGCTGGTCTTCGATTTACCATCGCTGGAGAGTGGTGCACCATGGTACCATTCAGTTTCAAATCCATGCACGCATTTCAAAAAGTCGTACGACACTGTTTCGCCATTTGGGATGGATGTTGCACCTTGCACCGTGGATGTTGCACCCTGTAGATATCGATTATTCGGACGGCCATAACTTCTGGCTCATTTAGAGTTACGGGAGCCATAACTAGTCAAAACGAAGGCCTCAGTGGGTTCTACGGCTCTAACGGCTTTCAGCCGTCAATGGATTGTTTAATGCCCAATAAAGACTATCTGAATCTCAATCGGGCCTCGGAAGTTTTTTACCCTTCGTTTTTACGACACGTGGATTTTTACGGTAAAACTGGATTACCATGGTTGGTCTTCGATTTACCATCGCTGGAGAGTGGTGCACCTTGGTACCGTTCCGTTTCAAATCCATGCATGCATTTCAAAAAGTCGTACGACACTGTTTCGCCATTTCGGACTGATGTTGCACCTTGCACCGTGGATGTTGAACCCTGTAGATATCGGTTTTTCGGACGACCATAACTTCTGGCTCGTTTAGAGTTACGGGAGCCATAACCAGTCAAAACGAAGGCCTCAGTGATTTCTACGACTACGACAGCTTTCAGCCGTCAATGAATTGTTTAATGCCCAAAAAAGACTATCCGAATCTCAATCGGGTCACGGAAGTTTTTTACCCATCGTTTTTTCGACACGTGGATTTTTGCGGTAAAACTGGATTACCGTGGCTGCTCTTCGATTTACCATCGCTGGAGAGTGGTGCACCATGGTACCGTTCCGTTTCAAATCCATGCACGCATTTCAAAAAGTCGTACGACACGGTTTCGCTATTTCGGACGGATGTTGCACCTTGCACCGTAGATGTTGCATCCTGTAGATATCGATTATTCAGACGGCCATAACTTCTGGCTCGTTTAGATTTACGGGAGCCATAACCAGTCAAAACGAAGGCCTCAGTGATTTCTACGGCTCTGACAGCTTTCAGCCGTCAATGGATTGTTTAATGCCCAAAAAAGACTATCCGAATCTCAATCGGGTCTCGGAAGTTTTTTACCCTTCGTTTTTTCGACACATGGATTTTTACGGTAAAACGGGATTACCGTGGCTGGTCTTCGATTTTCGATCGCTGGAGAGTGGTGCACCATGGTACCGTTCCGTTTCAAATCCATGCACGCATTTCAAAAAGTCGTACGACACTGTTTCCCCATTTCGGACGGATGTTGCACCTTGCACCGTGGATCTTGCACCCTGTAGATATCGGTTATTCGGACAGCCATAACTTCTGGCTCGTTTAGACTTATGTTTGCGCAAAAAATGGTCAGACACCTCCAAGTCGTGTGATTTAGTTGAGTTATGTAAATATGAATAAAGTAGGGGCTGAAATGTAAAAGACACACAGATTTATAGTGGTTCGGCCTGAACGTGCCTACGTCCACTTTATATGTTATTATCTTCTTTCTTTCTGATTACAAATACAATGCTTTGTGTATAAGTATATGAAAGTAGTTTGAAAGTTCCTTCCATGCTTGAGCTCTCAAACTTGTCCGCCGTTGCTGTACCCCTACCCCTCTATTTATAGAGTGAGGCTGGGGGCAGGGGTCCTAGATGCATATAGCTGCTGGTGGGCTTGGGCTGAAGCAATCTGGCCTGGTAGCGTTCTGGTTCGGCGAGGCTTCATTCGGTGGTGAGGTATGAGGTTGGCTCGGTGGTGTTGGTCCGGTCATGGTGGTCCGGTGATGGTGGGAAATGGTGTTGGACCGGTGGTGATGGGATAGGCACTTGGTTCGGTTGTGGATGGTTCGGCCTTACTTTGGTTTGGTATTGAAGGGGGTTGTGGTTTGACCGGTAGAATGTTTGGACCGGTAGTGGTTTGGACCGGTAGTGGTTTGGACCGGTAGAATGTTTGGACCGGTAGTGGTTTGGACCGGTAGTGGTTTGGACCGGTGATGGTGAGAACTTTGAGGGTTGGTACGACCTTGGTGGTGAAGTATGCTTGTGACCGGATGGACTTATGCCGAATGAAGTGGAGGTTGCGAACCCGGGTGAAACTGGCACTTCTTGGTCTCGAGATCTCCTGGGTGAGAATTCGCCCAACATTTGCCCCCCAAAGTGGGGCGCGTGCTTGCATGTGTCGCGCTTTGTTTCCCTATGGTAGGAAAGCTTGTTTCGTAACGCCATGGGATGGATATTCATGTCCTGTCAGTGTCCTCATGCCTCCCTGTAGGAAGGCGTGTTTTGTAATGCAATGAGCTGGATGTCCATATCCTGTTGATTTCCTGCAAAGGAATTTACAGTTTTAATGTGATTTCAAATGATGATCGTTCGGGATCGAAATATTTGAGGCGAAGTGAATTGTGCCGTTCAGGGCGAGATGTGACCGTTCGAGGTCGGGTGCCGTTTGAGGCGAGTAGGTGTGCCCCGAGGGGGCTTAGCGTTACCGATGCCAGGCTCACGTTCGAGTGGATTCCTGGATCGTTTGTGAAGATGGTTTATCGCCAGCTCAGAGCATGCCTAAGGATCGTTCGCGATCCCGTACATGTTTAAGTAGCTTAGCCATTTCAGAATTAGCAGAGCTAAATATCCATCCAATCGATGAATTTTAAAAGGATGTCAAAGTGTAGATTCTCGCAACGATAGGGTTAATAGCCATTCAGAGCATGCATGTGGACCGTTCGTGGTCGCGTACATGTGTAAATGGGTAACCCATGTTAGTGAGCGATTTACGACTTGTTCATCGTTATCATACTCTCTATTTTATTAGTAGGTCCTAGAGTTCGGTACTTATCTGTGTGAGGTGCCTTGTATGCCACCTGTTTCTGGGTTTTGCTGGCTGAGATGGTTTCATTCGGTTTTTGGTTGGTCCGGTATGCCGAACCGGCTGGACCGGTGCTTCTGCCCTCGTCTATATATAGGGGCTACACCACCCTAAGTTATTCCTTACCGAACCAACGAGTGCCGAATCAATCTCTAACCGAACCAACTTCTCTGCCGAACCAAACTTTTACCGAATCAGGTATAAGTTCCTTTGCCGAATGACCTTTACCACTGAATGAATCTGATTGCCGAATACACGCGTAAGGCTGTTAATCGGGTCTCGGAAGTTTTTTACCCTTCGTTTTTCCGACAACTTGGATTTTTACGGTAAAACGGGATTACCGTGGCTGGTCTTCGATTTACCATCGCTGGAGAGTGGTGAACCATGGTACCGTTCCGTTTCAAATCCATGCACGCATTTCAAAAAGTCATACGACACTGTTTCGCCATTTCTGACGGATGTTGCACCTTGTACCGTGGATGTTGCACCCTGTAGATATCGGTTATTCGGACGGCCATAACTTCTGGCTCGTTTAGAGTTACGGGAGCCATAACCAGTCAAAACGAAGGCCTCAGTGAGTTCTACGGCTCCGATAGCTTTCAGCGGTCAATGGATTGTTTAATGCCCAAAAAAGACTATCCGAATCTCAATCGGGTCTCGGAAGTTTTTACCCGTTGTTTTTTCGACACGTGGATTTTTGCGGTAAAACTGGATTACCGTGGCTGGTCTTCGATTTACCATCGCTGGAGAGTGGTGCACCATGGTACCGTTCCGTTTCAAATCCATGCATGCATTTCAAAAAGTCGTACGACACTGTTTCGCCATTTCGGACGGATGTTGCACCTTGCACCGTGGATGTTGCACCCTGTAGATATCGATTATTCGGACGGCCATAACTTCTGGCTCGTTTAGAGTTACGGGAGCCATAACCAGTCAAAACGAAGGCCTCGGTGAGTTCTACCGCTTTGACAGCTTTCAGCCGTCAATGGGTTGTTTAATGCCCAAATAAGACTATCCGAATCTAAATCGGCTCTCGGAAGTTTTTTACCCTTCGTTTTTTCGACAAGTGGATTTTTACGGTAAAACGGGATTACCGTGGCTGGTCTTCGATTTACCATCGCTGGAGAGTGGTGCACCATGCTACCATTCCGTTTCAAATCCATGCACGCATTTCAAAAAGTCGTACGACACTGTTTCGCCATTTCGGACAAATGTTGCACCTTGCACCGTGGATGTTGCACCATGTAGATATCGATTATTCGGACGGCCATAACTTCTGGCCCGTTTAGAGTTATGGGAGCCATAACCAGTCAAAACAAAGGCCTTAGTGAGTTTTATGGCTCTAACAGCTTTCAGCCGTCAATGGATTGTTTAATGCCAAAAAAAGACTATCCGAATCTCAATCGGGTCTCGGAAGTTTTTTACCCTTCGTTTTTTCGACACGTGGATTTTTATGGTAAAACTGGATTACTGTGGCTGGTCTTCGATTTACCATCGCTGTAGAGTGGTGCACCATGGTACCGTTCTGTTTCAAATCCACGCACGCATTTCAAAAAGTCGTACGACACTGTTTCGCCCTTTCGGACGGATGTTGCACCTTGCACCGTGGATGTTGCACCCTGTAGATATCGATTATTCGGACGGCCATAACTTCTGGCTCGTTCAGAGTTACGGGAGCCATAACCAGTCAAAACGAAGGCCTCGGTGAGTTCTACGGCTCTGACAGCTTTCAGCCGTCAATGGGTCGTTTAATGCCAAAAAAGACTATCCGAATCTCAATCGGTTCTAGGAAGTTTTTTACCCTTCGTTTTTTCGACATGTGGATTTTTACGGTAAAACGGGATTACCGTGGCTGGTCTTCGATTTACCATCGCTGGAGAGTGGTGCACCATGGTACCGTTCCGTTTCAAATCCACGCACGCGTTTAAAAAAGTCATACGGCACTGTTTCGCCATTTCGGACGGATGTTGCACCTTGCACCATGGATGTTGCATCCTGTAGATATCGATTATTTGGACGGCCATAACTTCTGGGTCGTTTAGAGTTACGGGAGCCATAACCAGTCAAAACGAAGGCCTTAGTGAGTTCTATGGCTCTGACAGGTTTCTGCCATCAATGGATTGTTTAGTGCCCAAAAAAGACTATCCGAATCTCAATCGGGTCTCGGAAGTTTGTTACCCTTCGTTTTTTCGACACGTGGATTTTTACGGTAAAACGGGATTACTGTGGCTGGTCTTCGATTTACCATCGCTGGAGCGTGGTGCACCATGGTACCGTTCCGTTTCAAATCCATGCACGCATTTTAAAAAGTCATACGACACTATTTCGCCATTTCGGACGGATGTTGCACCTTGCACCGTGGATATTGCACCCTGTAGATATCGGTTATTCGGACGGCCATAACTTCTTGCTCGTTTAGAGTTACGGGAGTCATAACCAGTCAAAACGAAGGCCTCAATGAGTTCTACGGCTCCGACAGCTTTCAGCAGTCAATGGATTGTTTAAGCCCTAAAAAGACTATCTGAATCTCAATCGGGTCTCAAAAGTTTTTACCCATCGTTTTTTCGACACGTGGATTTTTGCTGTAAAACTGGATTACCGTGGCTGGTCTTCGATTTACCATCGCTGGAGAGTGGTGCACCATGGTACCGTTCCGTTTCAAATCCATGCACACATTTCTAAAAGTCGTACGACACCGTTTTGCCATTTCGGACGGATGTTGCACCTTGCACCGTGGATGTTGCACCCTGTAGATATCGATTATTCGGACGGCCATAACTTCTGGCTTGTTTAGAGTTGCGGGAGCCATAACCAGTCAAAACGAAGGCCTCAGTGAGTTCTACGGCTCTGACAGCTTTCATCCGTCAATGGATTGTTCAATGCCCAAAAAAGACTATCCGAATCTCAATCGAGTCTAGGAAGTTTTTTACCCTTCGTTTTTTCGACACGTGGATTTTTACGGTAAAATGGGATTAACGTGGCTGGTCTTCGATTTACCAACGCTGGAGAGTGGTGCACCATGGTATCGTTCCGTTTCAAATCCATGCATGCATTTCAAAAAGTCGTACGACACTGTTTCTCCATTTCGGACGGATGTTGCACCTTGCACCGTGGATGTTGCACCCTGTAGATATCGATAATTCGGGCGGCCATAACTTCTGGCTCGTTTAGAGTTACGGGAGCCATAACCAGTCAAAACGAAGGCCTCAGTGAGTTCTACGGCTCTGACCACTTTCAGCCGTCAATGGATTGTTTAATGCCCAAAAAAGGCTATCCGAATCTCAATCGGGTCTTGGATGTTTTTTACCCTTCGTTTTTTCGACACGTGGAATTTTACGGTAAAACGGGATTACCATGGCTGGTCTTCGATTTACCATCGCAGGAGAGTGGTGCACCATGGTACCGTTCCATTTCAGATCCATGCACGGATTTCAAAAAGTCGTACGATACTCTTTCGCCATTTCGGACGGATGTTGCACCTTGCACCGTGGATGTTGCACCCGGTAGATATCGATTATTTGGACGGCCATTACTTTTGGCTAGTTTAGAGTTACGGGAGCCATAACCAGTCAAAAAGAAGGACTCAGTAAGCTCTACCGCTTTAACAGCCTTCAGCCGTCAATGGATTGTTTAATGCCCAAAAAAGACTATCCTAATCTCAATCGGGTCTCGGAAGTTTTTTACCCTTCGTTTTTTCGACACGTGGATTTTTACGGTAAAACTGTATTACCATGGCTGGTCTTCGATTTACCATCGCTGGAGAGTGGTGCACCTTGGTACCATTCCGTTTCAAATCCATGCACGCATTTCAAAAAGTCGTACGACACTGTTTCGCCATTTCGGACTGATGTTGCACCTTCCACCGTGGATGTTGCACCCTGTAGATATCGATTATTCGGACGGTCATAACTTCTGACTCGTTTAGAGCTACGGGAGCCATAACCAGTCAAAACGAAGGCCTCGGTGAGTTCTACGACTCCGACAGCTTTCAGCCATCAATGTATTGTTTGATACCCAAAAAAGACTATCCGAATCACAATCGGGTCTAGGAAGTTTTTTACCCTTCGTTTTTTCGACACGTGGATTTTTACGGTAGAACTGGATTACCGTGGCTGGTCTTCGATTTACAATCGCTGGAGAGTGGTGCACCATGGTACCGTTCCATTTCAAATCCATGCACGCATTTCAAAAAGTCGTACGACACTGTTTCGCCATTTCGCACGGATGTTGCACCTTGCACCGTGGATGTTGCACCCTGTAGATATCGATTATTCGGGCGGCCATAACTTCTGGCTCGTTTAGAGTTACGGGAGCCATAACCAGTCAAATCGAAGGCCTCAGTGAGTTCTACGGCTCTGACCGCTTTCAGCCGTCAATGGATTGTTTATTCCCAAAAGAGACTATCTGAATCTCAATCGGGTCTCGGAAGTTTTTTACCCTTCGTTTTTTCGACACGTGGATTTTTACGGTAAAAGGGGATTACCGTGGCTGGTCTTCGATTTACCATCGCTGGAGAGTGGTGCAGCATGCTACCGTTCCGTTTCAAATCCTTGCACGCATTTTAAAAAGTCATACGACACTGTTTCGCCATTTGGATGGATGTTGCACCTTGCACCGTGGATGTTGCACCCTGTAGATATCGATTATTCGGACGGCCGTAACTTCTGGCTCGTTTTGGGTTACGGGAGCCTTAACCAGTCAAAACGAAGGCCTCAGTGAGTTCTACGGCTCTGACAGCTTTCAGCCGTCAATGGATTTTTTAATGCCCAAAAAAGACTATCCGAATATCAATCGGGCCTCGGTAGTTTTTTACCCTTCGTTTTTTCGACACATGGATTTTAACGGTAAAACGGGATTACCGTGGCTGGTCTTCGATTTACCATCGCTGGACAGTGGTGCACCATGGTACCGTTCCGTTTCAAATCCATGCACGCATTTTAAAAAGTCATACGACACTGTTTCGCCATTTTGGACGGATGTTGCACATTGCACCGTGGATGTTGCACCCTGTAGATATCGGTTATTCGGACGGCCATAACTTCTGGCTCGTTTAGAGTTACGGGAGCCATAACCAGTCAAAACGAAGGCCTCAGTGAGTTCTACGGCTCCGAAAGCTTTCAGCAGTCGATGGATTGTTTAGTTCCCAAAAAAGACTATCCGAATCACAATCAGGTCTCGGAAGTTTTTGCCCATCGTTTTTTCGACACGTGGATTTTTGCGGTAAAACTGGATTACCGTGGCTGGTCTTCGATTTACCATCGCTGGAGAGTGGTGCAGCATGGTACCGTTCCGTTTTAAATCCATGCATGCATTTCAAAAAGTCGTACGACACTGTTTCGTCATTTCGGACGGATGTTGCACCTTGCACCGTGGATGTTGCACCCTGTAGATATCGATTATTCGGACGGCCATAACTTCTGGATCGTTTAGAGTTACGGGAGCCATAACCAGTCAAAACGAAGGCCTCAGTGAGTTCTACGGCTCTGACAACTTTCAGACGTTAATGGATTGTTTAATGCCCAAAAAAGACTATCCGAATCTCAATCGGGTCTCGGAAGTTTTTTACCCTTCTTTTTTCGACACATGGATTTTTACGGTAAAACGGGATTACCGTGGCTGGTCTTCGATTTACCATCGCTGGAGAGTGGTGCACCGTGGTACCGTTCCATTTCAAATCCATGCACGCATTTCAAAAAGTCGGACGACACTGTTTCTCCATTTCGGACAGATGTTGCACCTTGCACCGTGGATGTTGCACCCTGTAGATATCGGTTATTCGGACAGCCATAACTTCTGGCTCATTTAGAGTTACGGCAGCCATAACCAGTCAAAACGAAGGCCTCAGTGAGTTCTACGGCTCCGACAGCTTTCAGCCGTCAATGGATTGTTTAATGCCCAAAAAAGACTATCCGAATCTCAATCGAGTCTCGAAAGATTTTAACCCTTCGTTTTTTCGACACGTGGATTTTTACGGTAAAACGGAATTACCGTGGCTGGTCTTCAATTTTCCATCGCTGGAGAGTGATGTACCATGGTACCGTTCCGTTTCAAATCCATGCATGCATTTTAAAAAGTCGTACGACACTGTTTCGCAATTTCGAACGGATGTTGAATCATGCACAGTGGATGTTGCACCCTATAGATATCGATTATTCGGACGACCATAACTTCTGGCTCGTTTAGAGTTAAGGGAGCCATAACCAATCAAAACGAAGGCCTCGGTGAGTTCTACGTCTCTGACAGCTTTCAGCCGTCAATGGATGGCTTAATGCCTAAAAAAGACTATCCGAATTTCAACCGCGTCTCGGAAGTTTTTTACCCTTCGTTTTTTCGACACGTGGATTTTTATGGTAAAACGGGATTACCGTGGCTGGTCTTTGATTTACCATCGCTGGAGAGTGATGCACCATGGTACCGTTCCGTTTCAAATCCATGCACGCATTTTAAAAAGTCATACGACACTGTTTCGCCATTTCAGACGGATGTTGCACCTTGCACCGTAGATGTTGCACCCTGTAGATATCGGTTATTCGAACGGCCATAACTTCTAGCTCGTTTAGAGTTACGGAAGCCATAACCAGTCAAAACGAAGGCCTCAGTGAGTTCTACATCTCCGACAGCTTTCAGCAGTCAATGAATTGTTCAATGCCCAAAAAAGACTATCCGAATCTCAATCGGGTCTCGGAAGTTTTTTACCCTTCGTTTTTTCGACACGTGGATTTTTACGGTAAAACTGGATTACCGTGGTTGGTCTTCGATTTACCATCGCTGGTGAGTGGTGCACCTTGGTACCGTTCCGTTTCAAATCCATGCACGCATTTCAAAAATTCGTACGACGCTGTTTCGCCATTTCGGACTGATGTTGCACCTTGCACCGTGGATGTTGCACCCTGTAGATATCGATTATTCGGACGGCTATAACTTCTGGCTCGTTTAGAGTTACGGGAGCCATAACCAGTCAAAACGAAGGCCTCAGTGAGTTCTACGGCTTTGACAGCTTTTGGCCGTCAATGGATTGTTTAATGCCCAAAAAAGACTATCCGAATCTCAATCGGGTCTAGGAAGTTTTTTACCCTTCGTTTTTTCGACACGTGGATTTTTACGGTAAAACGGGATTACCGTGGCTGGTCTTTGATTTACCATCGCTGGAGAGTAGTGCACCATGGTACCGTTCCGTTTCAAATCCACGCACACATTTCAAAAAGTCGTACGACACTGTTTCGCCATTTCGGACGGATGTTGCACCTTGCACCGTGGATGTTGCACCCTGTAGATATCGGTTATTCGGACGGCCATAACTTCTGCCTCGTTTAGACTTACGGGAGCCATAACCAGTCAAAACGAAGGCCTCAGTGAGTTCTACGGCTACGACAGCTTTTAGCCGTCAATGGATTGTTTAATTCCCAAAAAGGACTATCCGAATCTCAATCGGGTCTCGGAAGTTTTTTACCCTTCGTTTTTTCGACACGTGGATTTTTGCGGTAAAACTGGATTACCGTGGCTGGTCTTCGATTTACCATTGCTGGAGAGTGGTGCACCATGGTACCATTCCGTTTCAAATCCATGCACGCATTTCAAAAAGTCGTACGACACTGTTTCGCCATTTCGGACGGATGTTGCACCTTGCATCGTGGATGTTGCACCCTGTAGATATCGATTATTCGAACGGCCATAACTTCTGGCTCGTTTAGAGTTATGGGAGCCATAATCAGTCAAAACGGAGGCCTCAGTGAGTTCTATGGCTCTAACAGCTTTCAGCCGACAATGGATTGTTTAATGCCCAAAAAATACTATCCGAATCTCAATCGGGTCTATGAAGTTTTTTAGCCTTCTTTTTTTCGACAGGTGGATTTTTACGGTGAAACGGGATTACCGTGGCTGGTCTTCGATTTACCATCACCGGACAGTGGTGCACCATGGTACCGTTCCGTTTCAAATCCATGCACGCATTTCAAAAAGGCGTACAACGCTGTTTCGCCATTTCGGACGGATGTTGCACCTTGCACCGTGGATGTTGCACCCTGTAGATATCGATTATTCGGACGGCCATAACTTCTGGCTCGTTTAGAGTTACGGGAGACATAATCAGTCAAAACGAAGGCCTCAGTGAGTTCTACGGCTCTGACAGCTTTCAGCCGTCAATGGATTGTTTATGCCCAAAAGAGACTATCCGAATCTCAATCGGGTCTTGGAAGTTTTTTACCCTTCGTTTTTTCGACACGTGGATTTTTACGGTAAAAGGGGATTACCGTGGCTGATCTTCGATCTACCATCGCTGGAGAGTGGTGCACCATGCTACCGTTCCGTTTCAAATCCACGCACGCATTTCAAAAAGTCGTACGACACTGTTTCGCCATTTCGGACGGATGTTGCACCTTGCACCGTGGATGTTGTATCCTGTAGATATCGATTATTCGGACGGCCATAACTTCTGGCTCATTTAGAGTTACGGGAGCCATAACCAGTCAAAACGAAGGCCTCAGTGAGTTCTACGGCTCTGACAACTTTCAGACGTTAATGGATTGTTTAATGCCCAAAAAAGACTATCCGAATCTCAATCGGGTCTCGGAAGTTTTTTACCCTTCTTTTTTCGACACATGGATTTTTACGGTAAAACGGGATTACCGTGGCTGGTCTTCGATTTACCATCGCTGGAGAGTGGTGCACCGTGGTACCGTTCCATTTCAAATCCATGCACGCATTTCAAAAAGTCGGACGACACTGTTTCTCCATTTCGGACAGATGTTGCACCTTGCACCGTGGATGTTGCACCCTGTAGATATCGGTTATTCGGACAGCCATAACTTCTGGCTCATTTAGAGTTACGGCAGCCATAACCAGTCAAAACGAAGGCCTCAGTGAGTTCTACGGCTCCGACAGCTTTCAGCCGTCAATGGATTGTTTAATGCCCAAAAAAGACTATCCGAATCTCAATCGAGTCTCGAAAGATTTTAACCCTTCGTTTTTTCGACACGTGGATTTTTACGGTAAAACGGGATTACCGTGGCTGGTCTTCAATTTGCCATCGCTGGAGAGTGATGTACCATGGTACCGTTCCGTTTCAAATCCATGCATGCACTTTAAAAAGTCGTACGACACTGTTTCGCAATTTCGAACGGATGTTGAATCATGCACAGTGGATGTTGCACCCTATAGATATCGATTATTCGGACGACCATAACTTCTGGCTCGTTTAGAGTTAAGGGAGCCATAACCAATCAAAACGAAGGCCTCGGTGAGTTCTACGTCTCTGACAGCTTTCAGCCGTCAATGGATGGCTTAATGCCTAAAAAAGACTATCCGAATTTCAACCGCGTCTCGGAAGTTTTTTACCCTTCGTTTTTTCGACACGTGGATTTTTATGGTAAAACGGGATTACCGTGGCTGGTCTTTGATTTACCATCGCTGGAGAGTGATGCACCATGGTACCGTTCCGTTTCAAATCCATGCACGCATTTTAAAAAGTCATACGACACTGTTTCGCCATTTCAGACGGATGTTGCACCTTGCACCGTAGATGTTGCACCCTGTAGATATCGGTTATTCGAACGGCCATAACTTCTAGCTCGTTTAGAGTTACGGAAGCCATAACCAGTCAAAACGAAGGCCTCAGTGAGTTCTACATCTCCGACAGCTTTCAGCAGTCAATGAATTGTTCAATGCCCAAAAAAGACTATCCGAATCTCAATCGGGTCTCGGAAGTTTTTTACCCTTCGTTTTTTCGACACGTGGATTTTTACGGTAAAACTGGATTACCGTGGTTGGTCTTCGATTTACCATCGCTGGTGAGTGGTGCACCTTGGTACCGTTCCGTTTCAAATCCATGCACGCATTTCAAAAATTCGTACGACGCTGTTTCGCCATTTCGGACTGTGTTGCACCTTGCACCGTGGATGTTGCACCCTGTAGATATCGATTATTCGGACGGCTATAACTTCTGGCTCGTTTAGAGTTACGGGAGCCATAACCAGTCAAAACGAAGGCCTCAGTGAGTTCTACGGCTTTGACAGCTTTCGGCCGTCAATGGATTGTTTAATGCCCAAAAAAGACTATCCGAATCTCAATCGGGTCTAGGAAGTTTTTTACCCTTCGTTTTTTCGACACGTGGATTTTTACGGTAAAACGGGATTACCGTGGCTGGTCTTTGATTTACCATCGCTGGAGAGTAGTGCACCATGGTACCGTTCCGTTTCAAATCCACGCACACATTTCAAAAAGTCGTACGACACTGTTTCGCCATTTCGGACGGATGTTGCACCTTGCACCGTGGATGTTGCACCCTGTAGATATCGGTTATTCGGACGGCCATAACTTCTGCCTCGTTTAGACTTACGGGAGCCATAACCATTCAAAACGAAGGCCTCAGTGAGTTCTACGGCTACGACAGCTTTTAGCCGTCAATGGATTGTTTAATTCCCAAAAAGGACTATCCGAATCTCAATCGGGTCTCGGAAGTTTTTTACCCTTCGTTTTTTCGACACGTGGATTTTTGCGGTAAAACTGGATTACCGTGGCTGGTCTTCGATTTACCATTGCTGGAGAGTGGTGCACCATGGTACCGTTCCGTTTCAAATCCATGCACGCATTTCAAAAAGTCGTACGACACTGTTTCGCCATTTCGGACGGATGTTGCACCTTGCATCGTGGATGTTGCACCCTGTAGATATCGATTATTCGAACGGCCATAACTTCTGGCTCGTTTAGAGTTATGGGAGCCATAATCAGTCAAAACGGAGGCCTCAGTGAGTTCTATGGCTCTAACAGCTTTCAGTCGACAATGGATTGTTTAATGCCCAAAAAATACTATCCGAATCTCAATCGGGTCTATGAAGTTTTTTAGCCTTCTTTTTTTCGACAGGTGGATTTTTACGGTGAAACGGGATTACCGTGGCTGGTCTTCGATTTACCATCACCGGACAGTGGTGCACCATGGTACCGTTCCGTTTCAAATCCATGCACGCATTTCAAAAAGGCGTACAACGCTGTTTCGCCATTTCGGACGGATGTTGCACCTTGCACCGTGGATGTTGCACCCTGTAGATATCGATTATTCGGACGGCCATAACTTCTGGCTCGTTTAGAGTTACGGGAGACATAATCAGTCAAAACGAAGGCCTCAGTGAGTTCTACGGCTCTGACAGCTTTCAGCCGTCAATGGATTGTTTATGCCCAAAAGAGACTATCCGAATCTCAATCGGGTCTTGGAAGTTTTTTACCCTTCGTTTTTTCGACACGTGGATTTTTACGGTAAAAGGGGATTACCGTGGCTGATCTTCGATCTACCATCGCTGGAGAGTGGTGCACCATGCTACCGTTCCGTTTCAAATCCATGCACGCATTTCAAAAAGTCGTACGACACTGTTTCGCCATTTCGGACGAATGTTGCACCTTGCACCGTGGATGTTGCACCCTGTAGATATCGATTATTCGGACGGCCATAACTTCTGGCCCGTTTAGAGTTATGGGAGTCATCACCAGTCAAAACGAAGGCCTCAGTGAGTTCACGGCTCTAACAGGTTTCAGCCATCAATGGATTGTTTAATGCCCAAAAAAGACTATCCGAATCTCAATCGGGTCTCGGAAGTTTTTTACGCTTTGTTTTTTCGACACGTGGATTTTTACGGTGAAACTGGATTACCGTGGCTGGTCTTCGATTTACCATCGCAGAAGAGTGGTGCACCATGGTACCATTCCATTTCAAATTCATGCACGCAATTCAAAAAGTCGTACGACACTGTTTCGCCCTTTCGGACGGATGTTGCACCTTGCACCATGGATGTTGCACCCTGTAGATATCGATTATTCGGATGGCCGTAATTTCTGTCTCGTTTAGAGTTACGGGAGACATAACCAGTCAAAACGAAGGCCTCAGTGAGTTCTACGGCTTTGACAGCTTTCAGCCGTCAATGGATTGTTTAATGCCCAAAAAGGACTATCCGAATCTCAATAGGGTTTAGGAAGTTTTTTGCCCTTCGTTTTTTCGACACGTGGATTTTTACGGTAAAACGGGATTACCATGGCTGGTCTTCGATTTACCATCGCTGGAGAGTGGTGCACCATGGTACCGTTCCATTTCAAATCCACGCACGCATTTCAAAAAGTCGTACGACCCTGTTTCGCCATTTCGGACGGATGTTGCACCTGGCACCGTGGATATTGCATTCTGTAGATATCGATTATTCGGACGGCCATAACTTCTGGCTCGTTTAAAGTTACGGGAGCCATAACCGGTCAAAACGAAGGCCTCAGTGAGTTCTACGGCTCTGACAGCTTTTAGCCGTCAATGGATTGTTTAATGCCCAAAAAATACTATCCGAATCTCAATCGGGTCTCGGAAGTTTTTTACCCTTCGTTTTTTCGACACATGGATTTTTACGGTAAAACGGGATTACCGTGGCTGGTCTTCGATTTACCATCGCTGGACAGTGGTGCACCATGGTACCGTTCCGTTTCAAATCCATGCACGCATTTTAAAAAGTCATACGACACTGTTTCGCCATTTCGGACGGATGTTGCACCTTGTACCGTGGATGTTGCACCCTGTAGATATTGGTTATTCGGACGGCCATAACTTCTGCCTCGTTTAGAGTTACGGGAGCCATAACCAGTCAAAACGAAGGCCTCAGTGCGTTCTATGGCTCCGACAGCTTTCAGCTGTCGATGGATTGTTTAATTCCCAAAAAAGACTATCCGAAACTCAATCGGGTCTCGGAAGTTTTTGCCCATCGTTTTTTCGACACGTGGTTTTTTGCGGTAAAACTGGATTACCGTGGCTGGTCTTCGATTTACCATCGCTGGAGAGTGGTGCACCTTGGTACCGTTCCATTTCAAATCCATGCACGCATTTCAAAAAATCGTACGACACTGTTTCGCCATTTCGGACGGATGTTGCACCTTGCACCGTGGATGTTGCACCATGTAGATTTCGATTATTCGGACGGCCATAACTTCTGGCTCGTTTCGAGCTACGGGAGCCATAACCAGTCAAAACGAACGCCTCAGTGAGTTCTACGGCTCTAACAGCTTTCAGCCGTCAATGGACTGTTTAATGCCCAAAAAAGACAATCCGAATCTCAATCGGGTCTCGGAAGTTTTTTACCCTTCGTTTTATCGACACATGGATTTTTACGGTAAAACAGGATTACCGTGGCTGGTCTTCGATTTACCATCGCTAGAGAGTGGTGCACCATGGTATCGTTCCATTTCAAATCCATGCACGCATTTCCAAAAGTCGTACGACGTTGTTTCCCTATTTCGGACGGATGTTGCACCTTGCACCGTGGATGTTGCACCCTGTGGATATCGGTTATTCGGACGGCCATAACTTCTGGCTCGTTTAGAGTTAAGTGAGCCATAACCAGTAAAAACGAAGGCCTTAGTGAGTTCTACGGCTCCGACAGCTTTCAGCCGTCAATGGATTGTTTAATGCCCAAAAAAGACTATCCGAATCTCATTCGGGTCTCGGAAGTTTTTAACCCATCGTTTTTTTCGACACGTGGATTTTTGCGGTAAAACTGGATTACCGTGGCTGGTCTTCAATTTACCATCGCTGGAGAGTGGTGCACCATGGTACCGTTCCGTTTCAAATCCATGCACGCATTTCAAAAAGTTGTACGACACTGTTTCGCCATTTCGGAGGGATGTTGCACCTTGCACCGTGGATGTTGCACCCTGTGGATATCGGTTATTCGGACGGCCATAACTTCTGGCTCGTTTACAGTTAAGGGAGCCATAACCAGTCAAAACGAAGGCCTCAGTGAGTTCTACGGCCCCGACAGCTTTCAGCCGTCAATGGATTGTTTAATGCCCAAAAAATACTATCCGAATCTCAATCGGGTCTCGGAAGTTTTTAACCCTTCGTTTTTTCGACACGTGGATTTTTGCGGTAGAACTGGATTACCGTGGCTGGTCTTCGATTTACAATCGCTGGAGAGTGGTGCACCATGGTACCGTTCCATTTCAAATCCATGCACGCATTTCAAAAAGTCGTACGACACTGTTTCGCCATTTCGCACGGATGTTGCACCTTGCACCGTGGATGTTGCACCCTGTAGATATCGATTATTCGGGCGGCCATAACTTCTGGCTCGTTTAGAGTTACGGGAGCCATAACCAGTCAAATCGAAGGCCTCAGTGAGTTCTACGGCTCTGACCGCTTTCAGCCGTCAATGGATTGTTTATTCCCAAAAGAGACTATCTGAATCTCAATCGGGTCTCAGAAGTTTTTTACCCTTCGTTTTTTCGACACGTGGATTTTTACGGTAAAAGGGGATTACCGTGGCTGGTCTTCGATTTACCATCGCTGGAGAGTGGTGCAGCATGCTACCGTTCCGTTTCAAATCCTTGCACGCATTTTAAAAAGTCATACGACACTGTTTCGCCATTTGGACGGATGTTGCACCTTGCACCGTGGATGTTGCACCCTGTAGATATCGATTATTCGGACGGCCGTAACTTCTGGCTCGTTTTGGGTTACGGGAGCCTTAACCAGTCAAAACGAAGGCCTCAGTGAGTTCTACGGCTCTGACAGCTTTCAGCCGTCAATGGATTTTTTAATGCCCAAAAAAGACTATCCGAATATCAATCGGGCCTCGGAAGTTTTTTACCCTTCGTTTTTTCGACACATGGATTTTAACGGTAAAACGGGATTACCGTGGCTGGTCTTCGATTTACCATCGCTGGACAGTGGTGCACCATGGTACCGTTCCGTTTCAAATCCATGCACGCATTTTAAAAAGTCATACGACACTGTTTCGCCATTTTGGACGGATGTTGCACATTGCACCGTGGATGTTGCACCCTGTAGATATCGGTTATTCGGACGGCCATAACTTCTGGCTCGTTTAGAGTTACGGGAGCCATAACCAGTCAAAACGAAGGCCTCAGTGCGTTCTACGGCTTCGACAACTTTCAGCAGTCGATGGATTGTTTAGTTCCCAAAAAAGACTATCCGAATCACAATCAGGTCTCGGAAGTTTTTGCCCATCGTTTTTTCGACACGTGGATTTTTGCGGTAAAACTGGATTACCGTGGCTGGTCTTCGATTTACCATCGCTGGAGAGTGGTGCAGCATGGTACCGTTCCGTTTCAAATCCATGCATGCATTTCAAAAAGTCGTACGACACTGTTTCGTCATTTCGGACGGATGTTGCACCTTGCACCGTGGATGTTGCACCCTGTAGATATCGATTATTCGGACGGCCATAACTTCTGGCTCATTTAGAGTTACGGGAGCCATAACCAGTCAAAACAAACGCCACAGTGAGTTCTACGGCTCTGATAGCTTTCAGACGTCAATGGATTGTTTAATGCCCAAAAAAGACTATCCGAATCTCAATCGGGTCTCGGAAGTTTTTAACCCATCGTTTTTTCGACACGTGGATTTTTGCGGTAAAACTGGATTACCGCGGCTGGTCTTCGATTTACCATCGCTGGAGAGTGGTGCACCATGGTACCATTCCATTTCAAATCCATGTACGCATTTCAAAAAGTCGTACGACACTGTTTCGCCATTTCGGACGGATGTTGCACCTTGCACCGCGGATGTGGCACCCTGTAGATATCGATTATTCGGACGGCCATAACTTCTGGCTCGTTTAGAGTTAAGGGAGCCATAACCGGTCAAAATGAAGGCCTCAGTGAGTTATACGGCTCCGACAGCTTTCAGCCGTCAATGGATTGTTTAATGCCCAAAAAAGACTATCCGAATCTCAATCGGGTCTCGGAAGTTTTTAACCCATAGTTTTTTCGACACGTGGATTTTTGCGGTAAAACTGGATTATCGTGGCTGGTCTTCGATTTTCCATCGCTGGAGAGTGGTGCAACATGGTACCGTTCCGTTTCAAATCCATGCACGCGTTTCAAAAAGTCGTACGACACTCTTTCGACATTTCGGACGGATGTTGCACCTTGCACCGTGGATGTTGCACCATGTGGATATCGGTTATTCGGACGGCCATAACTTCTGGCTCGTTTAGAGTTAAGAGAGCCATAACCAGTCAAAACGAAGGCCTCAGTGAGTTCTACGGCCCCGATAGCTTTCATCCGTCAATGGATTGTTTAATGCCCAAAAAAGACTATCCGAATCTCAATCGGGTCTCGGAAGTTTTTAACCCATCGTTTTTTCGACACGTGGATTTTTGCGGTAAAACTGGATTACCGTGGCTGGTCTTCGATTTACCATCGCTGGAGAGTGGTGCACCATGGTAACGTTCCGTTTCAAATCCATGCACGCATTTCAAAAAGTCGTACGACACTGTTTCGCCATTTCGGACGGATGTTGCACCTTGCACCGTGGATGTTGCACCCTGTAGATATCGATTATTCGGACGGCCATAACTTTTGGATCGTTTAGAGTTACGGGAGCCATAACAAGTCAAAACGAAGGCCTCAGTGAGTTCTACGACTATGACAGCTTTCAGCCGTCAATGGTTCGTTTAATGCCAAAAAAGACTATCCGAATCTCAATCTGGTCTCGGAAGTTTTTACCCTTCGTTTTTTCGACACTTGGATTTTTACGGTAAAACGGGATTACCGTGGATGGTCTTCGATTTACCATCGCTGGAGAGTGGTGCATCATGGTAACGTTCCGTTTCAAATCCATGCACGCATTTCAAAAAGTCGTACGACACTGTTTCGCCATTTCGGACGGATATTGCACCTTGCACCGTGGATGTTGCACCCTGTAGATATCGTTTATTCGGACGGCCATAACTTCCGGCTCGTTTAGAGTTACGGGAGCCATAACCCGTCAAAACGAAGGCCTCAGTGAGTTCTACGGCTCCGACAGCTTTCAGCCGTCAATGGATTGTTTAATGCCAAAAAAAGACTATCCTAATCTCAATCGGGTCTCGGAAGTTTTTTACCCTTCGTTTTTTCGACACGTGGATTTTTACGGTAAAACGGGATTACCGTGGCTGGTCTTCGATTTACCATCGCTGGAGAGTGGTGCACAATGGTACCGTTCCGTTTCAAATCCATGCACGCATTTTAAAAAGTCCTACGACACTGTTTCGCCATTTCGGACGGATGTTGCGCCTTGCACCGTGGATGTTGCACCATGTAGATATCGGTTATTCGGACGGCCATAACTTCTGGCTCGTTTAGAGTTACGGGAGCCCTAACCAGTCAAAACGAAGGCCTCAGTGAGTTCTACGGCTCTGACAGCTTTTAGCCGTCAATGGATTGTTTAATGCCCAAAAAATACTATCCGAATCTCAATCGGGTCTCGGAAGTTTTTTACCCTTCGTTTTTTCGACACATGGATTTTTACGGTAAAACGGGATTACCGTGGCTGGTCTTCGATTTACCATCGCTGGACAGTGGTGCACCATGGTACCGTTCCGTTTCAAATCCATGCACGCATTTTAAAAAGTCATACGACACTGTTTCGCCATTTCGGACGGATGTTGCACCTTGTACCGTGGATGTTGCACCCTGTAGATATTGGTTATTCGGACGGCCATAACTTCTGCCTCGTTTAGAGTTACGGGAGCCATAACCAGTCAAAACGAAGGCCTCAGTGCGTTCTATGGCTCCGACAGCTTTCAGCTGTCGATGGATTGTTTAATTCCCAAAAAAGACTATCCGAATCTCAATCGGGTCTCGGAAGTTTTTGCCCATCGTTTTTTCGACACGTGGTTTTTTGCGGTAAAACTGGATTACCGTGGCTGGTCTTCGATTTACCATCGCTGGAGAGTGGTGCACCATGGTACCGTTCCATTTCAAATCCATGCACGCATTTCAAAAAGTCGTACGACACTGTTTCGCCATTTCGGACGGATGTTGCACCTTGCACCGTGGATGTTGCACCATGTAGATTTCGATTATTCGGACGGCCATAACTTCTGGCTCGTTTCGAGCTACGGGAGCCATAACCAGTCAAAACGAACGCCTCAGTGAGTTCTACGGCTCTAACAGCTTTCAGCCGTCAATGGACTGTTTAATGCCCAAAAAAGACAATCCGAATCTCAATCGGGTCTCGGAAGTTTTTTACCCTTCGTTTTATCGACACATGGATTTTTACGGTAAAACAGGATTACCGTGGCTGGTCTTCGATTTACCATCGCTAGAGAGTGGTGCACCATGGTATCGTTCCATTTCAAATCCATGCACGCATTTCCAAAAGTCGTACGACGTTGTTTCCCTATTTCGGACGGATGTTGCACCTTGCACCGTGGATGTTGCACCCTGTGGATATCGGTTATTCGGACGGCCATAACTTCTGGCTCGTTTAGAGTTAAGTGAGCCATAACCAGTAAAAACGAAGGCCTTAGTGAGTTCTACGGCTCCGACAGCTTTCAGCCGTCAATGGATTGTTTAATGCCCAAAAAAGACTATCCGAATCTCATTCGGGTCTCGGAAGTTTTTAACCCATCGTTTTTTTCGACACGTGGATTTTTGCGGTAAAACTGGATTACCGTGGCTGGTCTTCAATTTACCATCGCTGGAGAGTGGTGCACCATGGTACCATTCCGTTTCAAATCCATGCACGCATTTCAAAAAGTTGTACGACACTGTTTCGCCATTTCGGAGGGATGTTGCACCTTGCACCGTGGATGTTGCACCCTGTGGATATCGGTTATTCGGACGGCCATAACTTCTGGTTCGTTTACAGTTAAGGGAGCCATAACCAGTCAAAACGAAGGCCTCAGTGAGTTCTACGGCCCCGACAGCTTTCAGCAGTCAATGGATTGTTTAATGCCCAAAAAAGACTTTCCGAATCTCAATCGGGTCTCGGAAGTTTTTAACCCTTCGTTTTTTCGACACGTGGATTTTTGCGGTAAAACTGGATTACCGTGGCTGGTCTTCGATTTACAATCGCTGGAGAGTGGTGCACCATGGTACCGTTCCATTTCAAATCCATGCACGCATTTCAAAAAGTCGTACGACACTGTTTCGCCATTTCGCACGGATGTTGCACCTTGCACCGTGGATGTTGCACCCTGTAGATATCGATTATTCGGGCGGCCATAACTTCTGGCTCGTTTAGAGTTACGGGAGCCATAACCAGTCAAATCGAAGGCCTCAGTGAGTTCTACGGCTCTGACCGCTTTCAGCCGTCAATGGATTGTTTATTCCCAAAAGAGACTATCTGAATCTCAATCGGGTCTCGGAAGTTTTTTACCCTTCGTTTTTTCGACACGTGGATTTTTACGGTAAAAGGGGATTACCGTGGCTGGTCTTCGATTTACCATCGCTGGAGAGTGGTGCAGCATGCAACCGTTCCGTTTCAAATCCTTGCACGCATTTTAAAAAGTCATACGACACTGTTTCGCCATTTGGACGGATGTTGCACCTTGCACCGTGGATGTTGCACCCTGTAGATATCGATTATTCGGACGGCCGTAACTTCTGGCTCGTTTTGGGTTACGGGAGCCTTAACCAGTCAAAACGAAGGCCTCAGTGAGTTCTACGTCTCTGACAGCTTTTAGCCGTCAATGGATTTTTTAATGCCCAAAAAAGACTATCCGAATATCAATCGGGTCTCGGAAGTTTTTTACCCTTCGTTTTTTCGACACATGGATTTTAACGGTAAAACGGGATTACCGTGGCTGGTCTTCGATTTACCATCGCTGGACAGTCGTGCACCATGGTACCGTTCCGTTTCAAATCCATGCACGCATTTTAAAAAGTCATACGACACTGTTTCGCCATTTTGGACGGATGTTGCACATTGCACCGTGGATGTTGCACCCTGTAGATATCGGTTATTCGGACGGCCATAACTTCTGGCTCGTTTAGAGTTACGGGAGCCATAACCAGTCAAAACGAAGGCCTCAGTGCGTTCTACGGCTTCGACATCTTTCAGCAGTCGATGGATTGTTTAGTTCCCAAAAAAGACTATCCGAATCACAATCGGGTCTCGGAAGTTTTTGCCCATCGTTTTTTCGACACGTGGATTTTTGCGGTAAAACTAGATTACCATGGCTGGTCTTCGATTTACCATCGCTGGAGAGTGGTGCAGCATGGTACCGTTCCGTTTCAAATCCATGCATGCATTTCAAAAAGTCGTACGACACTGTTTCGTCATTTCGGACGGATGTTGCACCTTGCACCGTGGATGTTGCACCCTGTAGATATCGATTATTCGGACGGCCATAACTTCTGGCTCGTTTAGAGTTACGGGAGCCATAACCAGTCAAAACAAACGCCACAGTGAGTTCTACGGCTCTGATAGCTTTCAGACGTTAATGGATTGTTTAATGCCCAAAAAAGACTATCCGAATCTCAATCGGGTCTCGGAAGTTTTTAACCCATCGTTTTTTCGACACGTGGATTTTTGCGGTAAAACTGGATTACCGCGGCTGGTCTTCGATTTACCATCGCTGGAGAGTGGTGCACCATGGTACCATTCCATTTCAAATCCATGTACGCATTTCAAAAAGTCGTACGACACTGTTTCGCCATTTCGGACGGATGTTGCACCTTGCACCGCGGATGTTGCACCCTGTAGATATCGATTATTCGGACGGCCATAACTTCTGGCTCGTTTAGAGTTAAGGGAGCCATAACCGGTCAAAATGAAGGCCTCAGTGAGTTATACGGCTCCGACAGCTTTCAGCCGTCAATGGATTGTTTAATGCCCAAAAAAGACTATCCGAATCTCAATCGGGTCTCGGAAGTTTTTAACCCATAGTTTTTTCGACACGTGGATTTTTGCGGTAAAACTGGATTATCGTGGCTGGTCTTCGATTTTCCATCGCTGGAGAGTGGTGCAACATGGTACCGTTCCGTTTCAAATCCATGCACGCGTTTCAAAAAGTCGTACGACACTCTTTCGCCATTTCGGACGGATGTTGCACCTTGCACCGTGGATGTTGCACCATGTGGATATCGGTTATTCGGACGGCCATAACTTCTGGCTCGTTTAGAGTTAAGAGAGCCATAACCGGTCAAAACGAAGGCCTCAGTGAGTTCTACGGCCCCGATAGCTTTCATCCGTCAATGGATTGTTTAATGCCCAAAAAAGACTATCCGAATCTCAATCGGGTCTCGGAAGTTTTTAACCCATCGTTTTTTCGACACGTGGATTTTTGCGGTAAAACTGGATTACCGTGGCTGGTCTTCGATTTACCATCGCTGGAGAGTGGTGCACCATGGTAACGTTCCGTTTCAAATCCATGCACGCATTTCAAAAAGTCGTACGACACTGTTTCGCCATTTCGGACGGATGTTGCACCTTGCACCGTGGATGTTGCACCCTGTAGATATCGATTATTCGGACGGCCATAACTTTTGGATCGTTTAGAGTTACGGGAGCCATAACAAGTCAAAACGAAGGCCTCAGTGAGTTCTACGGCTATGACAGCTTTCAGCCGTCAATGGTTCGTTCAATGCCAAAAAAGACTATCCGAATCTCAATCGGGTCTCGGAAGTTTTTACCCTTCGTTTTTTCGACACTTGGATTTTTACGGTAAAACGGGATTACCGTGGCTGGTCTTCGATTTACCATCGCTGGAGAGTGGTGCATCATGGTAACGTTCCGTTTCAAATCCATGCACGCATTTCAAAAAGTCGTACGACACTGTTTCGCCATTTCGGACGGATATTGCACCTTGCACCGTGGATGTTGCACCCTGTAGATATCGTTTATTCGGACGGTCATAACTTCTGGCTCGTTTAGAGTTACGGGAGCCATAACCCGTCAAAACGAAGGCCTCAGTGAGTTCTACGGCTCCGACAGCTTTCAGCCGTCAATGGATTGTTTAATGCCAAAAAAAGACTATCCTAATCTCAATCGGGTCTCGGAAGTTTTTTACCCTTCGTTTTTTCGACACGTGGATTTTTACGGTAAAACGGGATTACCGTGGCTGGTCTTCGATTTACCATCGCTGGAGAGTGGTGCACAATGGTACCGTTCCGTTTCAAATCCATGCACGCATTTTAAAAAGTCCTACGACACTGTTTCGCCATTTCGGACGGATGTTGCACCTTGCACCGTGGATGTTGCACCATGTAGATATCGGTTATTCGGACGGCCATAACTTCTGGCTCGTTTAGAGTTACGGGAGCCCTAACCAGTCAAAACGAAGGCCTCAGTGAGTTCTACGGCTCCGACAGCTTTCAGCCGTCAATGGATTGTTTAATGCCCAAAAAAGACTATCCGAATCTCAATCGTGTCTCGGAAGTTTTTAACCCATCGTATTTTCGACACGTGGATTTTTGCGGTAAAACTGGATTACCGTGGCTGGTCTTCGATTTACCATCCCTGGAGAGTGGTGCACCATGGTATCGTTCTGTTTCAAATCCATGGACGCATTTCAAAAAGTCGTACGACACTGTTTCGCCATTTCGGACGGATGTTGCATCATGCACCGTGGATGTTGCACCCTGTAGATATCGGTTATTCGGACAACCATAACTTCTGGCTCGTTTACAGTTAAGGGAGCCATAACCAGTCAAAACGAAGGCCTCAGTGAGTTCTACGGCTCTGACAGCTTTCAACCGTCAATGGATTGTTTAATGCCCAAAAAAGACTATCCTAATCTCAATCGGGTCTCGGAAGTTTTTTGCCCTTCGTGTTTTCGACACGTGAATTTTTACGGTAAAACGGGATTACCATGGCTGGTCTTCGATTTACCATCGCTGGAGAGTGGTGCACCATGGTACCGTTCCGTTTCAAATCCATGCACGCATTTGAAAAAGTCATACGACACTGTTTCGCCATTTCGGACGGATGTTTCACCTTGCACTATGGATGTTGCATCCTGTAGATATCGGTTATTCAGGCGGCCATAACTTCTGGCTCGTTTAGAGTTACGGCAGACATGACCAGTCAATACGAAGGCCTCAGTGAGTTCTACGGCTCTGACAGC
This sequence comes from Allium cepa, assembly GCA_030765085.1. Taxonomy (NCBI): domain Eukaryota; kingdom Viridiplantae; phylum Streptophyta; class Magnoliopsida; order Asparagales; family Amaryllidaceae; genus Allium; species Allium cepa. The sequence continues at coordinate 912,581,005 of CM060938.1, forward strand.
TTTCAGCAGTCAATGGATTGTTTAATGTCCAAGAAAGACAATCCGAATCTCAATCGGGTCTCGGATGTTTTTACCCATCGTTTTTTCGACACGTGGATTTTTTCGATAAAACTGGATTACCGTGGCTGGTCTTCGATTTACCATCACAGGAGAGTGGTGCACCATGGTACCGTTCCGTTTCAAATCCATGCACGCATTCCAAAAAGTCGTACGACACTGTTTCGTCATTTCGGACGGATGTTGCAGCTGGCACCGTGGATGTTGCACCCTGTAGATATCGATTATTCGGACGGCCATAACTTCTGGCTCGTTTAGAGTTACGGGAGCCATAACTAGTCAAAACGAAGGACTCAGTGAGTTCTACGACTTCGATAGCTTTCAGCCGTAAATGGATTGTTTAATGCCCAAAAAAGACTATCCGAATCTCAATCGGGTCTCGGAAGTTTTTTACCCATCGTTTTTTCGACACGTGGATTTTTATGGTAAAACGGGATTACCGTGGCTGGTCTTCATTTTACCATCGTTGGAGAGTCGTGCACCATGGTACCGTTCCGTTTCAAATCCATGCACGCATTTCAAAAAGTCGTACGACACTGTTTCGCCATTTCGGACGGATGTTGCACCTTGCAAAGTGGATGTTGCACCCTGTAGATATCGATTATTCGGACGGCCATACCTTCTGGCTCGTTTAGAGTTACGGGAGCCATAACGAGTCAAAACGAAGGCCTCGGTGAGTTCTACGGCTCTGACTGCTTTCAGCCGTCAATGGATTGTTTAATGCCCAAAAAAGACTATCCTAATCTCAATCGGGTCTCGGAAGTTTTTTACCCTTCGTTTTTTCGACACGTGGATTTTTACGGTAAAACAGGATTACCGTTGCAGGTCTTCGATTTACCATCGCTGGAGAGTGGTGCACCATGGTACCGTTCCGTTTCAAATCCATGCACGCATTTTAAAATGTCATACGACACGGTTTCGCCATTTCGGACGGATGTTGCACCTTGCACTGTGGATGTTGCACCCTGTAGATATCGGTTATTCGGGCGGCCATAACTTCTGGCTCGTTTAGAGTTACCGGAGCCATAACTAGTCAAAACGAAGGCCTCAGTGAGTTTTACGGCTCTGACAGCTTTCAGCCATCAATGGATTGTTTAATGCCCAAAAAAGACTATCCTAATCTCAATTGGGTCTCGGAAGTTTTTTACCCTTCGTTTTTTCGACACGTGGATTTTTACGGTAAAATGGGATTACCGTGGCTGGTCTTCGATTTACCATCGCTGGAGAGTGGTGCACCAAGGTACCGTTCCATTTCAAATCCATGCACGCATTTCAAAAAGTCGTACGACACTGTTTCGCCATTTCGGACGGATGTTGCACCTTGCACCGTGGATGTTGCACCCTGTAGATATCGATTATTCGGACGGCCATAACTTCTGGCTCGTTTAGAGTTATGGGAGCCATAACCAGTTAAAACGAAGGCCTCAGTGAGTTCTACGGCTCCGACAGCTTTCAGCCGTCAATGGATTGTTTAATGCCCAAAAAAGACTATCCTAATCTCAATCGGGTCTCGGAAGTTTTTTACCCATCGTTTTTTCGACACGTGGATTTTTACGGTAAAACGGGATTACCGTGGCTGGTCTTCGATTTACCATCGCTAGAGAGTCGTGCACCATGGTACCGATCCGTTTCAAATCCATGCACGCATTTTAAAAAGTCGTATGGCACTGTTTCGCCATTTCGGACGGATGTTGCACCTTGCATAGTGGATGTTGCACCCTGTAGATATCGATTATTCGGACGGCCATAACTTCTGGCTCGTTTAGAGTAACGGGAGCCATAACCAGTGAAAACGAAGGCCTCAGTGAGTTCTACGGCTCCGATAGCTTTCAGCCGTTAATGGATTGTTTAATGCCCAAAAAAGACTATCCGAATCTCAATTGGGTCTCGGAAGTTTTTTACCCATCGTTTTTTCGACACGTGGATTTTTACGGTAAAACGGGATTACGTGGATGGTCTTCATTTTACCATCGCTGGAGAGTCATGCACCATGGTACCGTTCCGTTTCAAATCCATGCATGCATTTCAAAAAGTCGTACGACACTGTTTCTCCATTTCGGACGAATGTTGCACCTTGCACCGTGGATGCTGCACCCTGTAGATATCGATTATTCGGACGGCCATAACTTCTGGCTCGTTTAGAGTTACGGGAGCCATAACCAGTCAAAACGAAGGCCTCAGTGATTTCTACGGCTTTGACAGCTTTCAGCCGTCAATGGATTGTTTAATGCCCAAAAAAGACTATCCGAATCTCAATCGGGTCTCGGAAGTTTTTTACCCTTCGTTTTTTCGACACGCGGATTTTTACGGTAAAACGGGATTACCGTGGCTGTTCTTCGATTTACCATCGCTGGAGAGTGGTGCACCATGGTACCGTTCCGTTTCAAATCCATGCACGGATTTTAAAAAGTCATACGACACTGTTTCCCCATTTCGGACGGATGTTGCACCTTGCACCGTGGATGTTGCACCCTGTAGATATCGGTTATTCGGACGGCCATAACTTCTGGCTCGTTTAGAGTTATGGGAGCCATAACCAGTCAAAACGAAGGCCTTAGTGAGTTCTACGGGTGCAACAGCTTTCAGCAGTCAAGGGATTGTTTAATGCCCAAAAAAGACTATCTGAATCTCAATCACGTCTTGGAAGTTTTTACCCTTCGTTTTTTCGACACGTGGATTTTTACGGTAAAACGGGATTACCGTGGCTGGTCTTCGATTTACCATCGCTGGAGAGTGGTGCACCATGGTAACATTCCGTTTCAAATCCATGCACGCATTTCAAAAAGTTTTACGACACTGTTTCGCCATTTCGGACGGATGTTGCACCTTGCACCGTGGATGTTGCACCCTGTAAATATCGATTATTCGGACGGCCATAACTTCTGGCTTGTTTAGAGTTACGGGAGCCATAACCAGTCAAAACGAAGGCCTCAGTGAGTTCTACGGCTCCGACAGCTTTCAGCCGTCAATGGATTGTTTAATACCCAAAAAAGACTATCCGAATCTCGATCGGGTCTTTGAAGTTTTTACTCTTCGTTTTTTCGACAGGTGGATTTTTACGGTAAAACGGGATTACCGCGGCTGGTCTTCGATTTCTCATCGCTGGAGAGTGGTGCACATTGGTAACGTTCCATTTCAAATCCATGCACGCATTTCAAAAAGTCGTACGACACTGTTTCGCCATTTCGGACGGATGTTGCACCTTGCACCGTGGATGTTGCACCCTGTAGATATCGATTATTTGGACGGCCATAACTTCTGGCTCGTTTAGAATTACGGGAGCCATAACCAGTCAAAACGAAGGGCTCAGCGAGTTCTACGGCTCCGATAGCTTTCAGCCGCCAATGGAATTTTTAATGCCCAAAGAAGACTATCCTAATCTCAATCGTGTCTCGGAAGTTTTTTACCCTTCGTTTTTTCGAAACGTGGATTTTTACGGTAAAACGGGATTACCGTGGCTGGACTTCGATTTCCCATCGCTGGAGAATGGTGCACCATGGTACCGTGCCGTTTCAAATCCATGCACGCATTTTAAAAAGTCATACGACATTGTTTCGCTATTTCGGACGGATGTTGCACCTTGCACCGTGGAAGTTGAACCCTGTAGATATCGGTTATTCGGACGGCCATAACTTCTGGCTCGTTTAGAGTTATGGGAGCCTAACCAGTCAAAACGAAGGCCTCAGTGAGTTCTACGGCTCCGACAGCTTTCAGCCGTCAATGGACTGTTTAGTGCCCAAAAAAGACTATTCGAATCTCAATCGGGTCTCGGAAGTTTTTAACCCATCGTTTTTCGACACGTGGATTTTTGCGGTAAAACTGGATTACCGTGGCTGGTCTTCGATTTACCATCGCTGGAGAGTGGTGCACCATGGTACCGTTCCGTTTCAAATCCATGGACGCATTTCAAAAATTCGTACGACACTGTTTCGCCATTTCGGACGGATGTTGCATCATGCACCGTGGATGTTGCACCCTGTAGATATCGGTTATTCGGACAACCATAACTTCTGCCTCGTTTAGAGTTAAGGGAGCCATAACCAGTAAAAACGAAGGCCTCAGTGAGTTCTACGGCTCTGACGGCTTTCAGCCGTCAATGGATTGTTTAATGCCCAAAAAAGACTATCCTAATCTCAATCTGGTCTCGGAAGTTTTTTACCCTTCGTTTTTTCGACACGTGGATTTTTACGGTAAAACGGGATTACCGTGGCTGGTCTTCGATTTACCATCGCTGGAGAGTGGTGCACCATGGTACCGTTCCGTTTCAAATCCATGCACGCATTTTAAAAAGTCAACGACACTGTTTCGCCATTTCGGACGGATGTTGCACCTTGCACTGTGGATGTTGCACCCTGTAGATATCGGTTATTCGGGCGGCCATAACTTCTGGCTCGTTTAGAGTTACGGGAGACATAACCAGTCAAAACGAAGGCCTCGGTGAGTTCTACGTCTCCGACAGCTTTCAGCAGTCAATGGATTGTTTAATGCCCAAGAAAGACTATCCGAATCTCAATCGGGTCTCGGAAGTTTTTACCCATCGTTTTTTCGACACGTGGATTTTTTCGGTAAAACTGGATTACCGTGGCTGGTCTTCGATTTACCATCACAGGAGAGTGGTGCACCATGGTACCGTTCCGTTTCAAATCCATGCACGCATTTCAAAAAGTCGTACGACACTGTTTCGCCATTTCGGACGGATGTTCCACCTTGCACCGTGGATGTTGAACCCTGTAGATATCGATTATTCGGACGGCCATAACTTCTGGCTCGTTTAGAGTTACGGGAGCCATAACCAGTCAAAACGAAGGCCTCAGTGAGTTCTATGGCTCCGACAGCTTTCAGCCGTCAATGGATTATTTAATGCCCAAAAAAGACTATCAGAATCTCAATCGGGTCTCGTAAGTTTTTTACCCATCGTTTTTTCGACACGTGGATTTTTGCGGTAAAACGGGATTACCGTGGCTGGTTTTCGATTTACCATCGCTGGAGAGTGGTGCACCTTGGTACCGTACCGTTTCAAATCCATGCACGCATTTCAAAAAGTCGTACGACAATGTTTCGCCATTTCGGACTGATGTTGCACCTTGCACCGTGGATGTCGCACCCTGTAGATATCGGTTTTTCGGACGGCCATAACTTCTGGCTCGTTTTGAGTTACTGGAGCCATAACCAGTCAAAACGAAGGACTCAGTGAGTTCTACGGCTCTGATAGGTTTCAGCCGTCAATGGATTGTTTAATGCCCAAAAAAGACTATCCGAATGTCAATCGGGTCTTGGAAGTTTTTTACCCTTCGTTTTTTCGACACGCGGATTTTTACGGTAAAACGGGATTACCGTGGCTGGTCTTCGATTTACCATCGCTGGAGAGTGGTGCACCATGGTACCTTTCCGTTTCAAATCCATGCACGGATTTTAAAAAGTCATACGACACTGTTTCGCCATTTCGGACGGATGTTGCACCTTGCACCGTGGATGTTGCACCCTGTAGATATCGGTTATTCGGACGGCCATAACTTTTGGCTCGTTTAGAGTTATGGGAGCCATAACCAGTCAAAACGAAGGCCTCAGTGAGTTTTACGACTCTGACAGCTGTCAGCCATCAATGGATTGTTTAATGCCCAAAAAAGACTATCCTAATCTCAATCGGGTCTCGGAAGTTTTTTACCCTTCATTTTTTCGACACGTGGATTTTTACGGTAAAACGGGATTACCGTGGCTGGTCTTCGATTTACCATCGCTGGAGAGTGGTGCACCAAGGTACCGTTCCATTTCAAATCCATGCACGCATTTCAAAAAGTCGTACGACACTGTTTCGCCATTTCGGACGGATGTTGCACCTTGCACCGTGGATGTTGCACCCTGTAGATATCGATTATTCGGACGGCCATAACTTCTGGCTCGTTTAGAGTTACGGGAGCCATAACCAGTTAAAACTAAGACCTCAGTGAGTTCAACGGCTCCGACAGCTTTCAGCCATCAATGGATTGTTTAATGCCCAAAAAAGACTATCCGAATCTCAATCGGGTCTCGGAAGTTTTTTACCCATCGTTTTTTCGACACGTGGATTTTTACGGTAAAACGGGATTACCGTGGCTGGTCTTCGATTTACCATCGCTGGAGAGTCGTGCACCATGGTACCGTTCCGTTTCAAATCCATGCACGCATTTCAAAAAGTCGTACGGCACTGTTTCGCCATTTCGGACGGATGTTGCACCTTGCATCGTGGATGTTGCACCCTATAGATATCGATTATTCGGACGACCATAACTTCTGGCTCGTTTAGAGTTACGGGAGCCATAACCAGTCAAAACGAAGGCCTCAGTGAGTTCTACGGCTCCGATAGCTTTCAGCCGTTAATGGATTGTTTAATGCCCAAAAAAAGACTACCCGAATCTCAATCGGGTCTCGGAAGTTTTTTACCCATCGTTTTTTCGACACGTGGATTTTTACGGTAAAACGGGATTACCGTGGATGGTCTTCATTTTACCATCGCTGGAGAGTCGTGCACCATGGTACCGTTCCATTTCAAATCCATGCACGAATTTCAAAAGGTCGTACGACACTGTTTCGCCATTTCGGACGGATGTTGCACCTTGCACCGTGGATGTTGCACCCTGTGGATATCGGTTATTCGGACGGCCATAACTTCTGGCTCGTTTAGAGTTAAGAGAGCCATAACCAGTAAAAACGAAGGCCTCAGTGAGTTCTACGACCCCGATAGCTTTCATCCGTCAATGGATTGTTTAATGCCCAAAAAAGACTATCCGAATCTCAATCGGGTCTCGGAAGTTTTTTACCCTTCGTTTTTTCGACACGCGGATTTTTACGGTAAAACGGGATTACCGTGGCTGGTCTTCGATTTACCATCGCTGGAGAGTGGTGCACCATGGTACCGTTCCGTTTCAAATCCATGCACGGATTTTAAAAAGTCATACGACACTGTTTCGCCATTTCGGATGGATGTTGCACCTTGCACCGTGGATGTTGCACCCTGTAGATATCGGTTATTCGGACGGCCATAACTTCTGGCTCGTTTAGAGTTATGGGAGCCATAACCAGTCAAAACGAAGGCCTCAGTGAGTTCTACGGGTGCAACAGCTTTCAGCAGTCAAGGGATTGTTTAATGCCCAAAAAAGACTATCCGAATCTCAATCGGGTCTTGGAAGTTTTTACCCTTCGTTTTTTCGACACGTGGATTTTTACGGTAAAACGGGATTACCGTGGCTGGTCTTCGATTTACCATCGCTGGAGAGTGGTGCACCATGGTAACATTCCGTTTCAAATCCATGCACGGATTTCAAAAAGTTTTACGACACTGTTTCGCCATTTCGGACGGATGTTGCACCTTGCACCGTGGATGTTGCACCCTGTAAATATCGATTATTCGGACGGCCATAACTTCTGGCTCGTTTAGAGTTACGGGAGCCATAACCAGTCAAAACGAAGGCCTCAGTGAGTTCTACAGCTCCGACAGCTTTCAGCCGTCAATGGATTGTTTAATGCCCAAAAAAGACTATCCGAATCTCGATCGGGTCTTTGAAGTTTTTACCCTTCGTTTTTTCGACAGGTGGATTTTTATGGTAAAACGGGATTACCGCGGCTGGTCTTCGATTTCTCATCGCTGGAGAGTGGTGCACCATGGTAACGTTCCGTTTCAAATCCATGCACGCATTACAAAAAGTCGTACGACACTGTTTCGCCATTTCGGACGGATGTTGCACCTTGCACCGTGGATGTTGCACCCTGTAGATATCGATTATTCGGACGGCCATAACTTCTGGCTCGTTTAGAATTACGGGAGCCATAACCAGTCAAAACGAAGGCCTTAGTGAGTTCTACGGCTCCGATAGCTTTCAGCCGTCAATGGATTGTTTAATGCCCAAAGAAGACTATCCTAATCTCAATCGTGTCTCGGAAGTTTTTTACCCTTCGTTTTTTCGAAACGTGGATTTTTACGGTAAAACGGGATTACCGTGGCTGGTCTTCGATTTACCATCGCTGGAGAGTGGTGCACCATGGTACCGTGCCGTTTCAAATCCATGCACGCATTTTAAAAAGTCATTCGACACTGTTTCGCTATTTCGGACGGATGTTGCACCTTGCACCGTGGATGTTGAACCCTGTAGATATCGGTTATTCGGACGGCCATAACTTCTGGCTCGTTTAGAGTTACGGGAGCCTAACCAGTCAAAACGAAGGCCTCAGTGAGTTCTACGGCTCCGACAGCTTTCAGCCATCAATGGACTGTTTAATGCCCAAAAAAGACTATCCGAATCTCAATCGGGTCTCGGAAGTTTTTAACCCATCGTTTTTTCGACACGTGGATTTTTGCGGTAAAACTGGATTACCGTGGCTGATCTTCGATTTACCATCGCTGGAGAGTGGTGCGCCATGGTACCATTCCGTTTCAAATCCATGGACGCATTTCAAAAAGTCGTACGACACTGTTTCGCCATTTCGGACCGATGTTGCATCATGCACCGTGGATGTTGCACCCTGTAGATATCGGTTATTCGGACAACCATAACTTCTGCCTCGTTTAGAGTTAAGGGAGCCATAACCAGTAAAAACGAAGGCCTCAGTGAGTTCTACGGCTCTGACAGCTTTCAGCCGTTAATGAATTGTTTAATGCCCAAAAAAGACTATCCTAATCTCAATCGGGTCTCGGAAGTTTTTTACCCTTCGTTTTTTCGACACGTGGATTTTTACGGTAAAACGGTATTACCGTGGCTGGTCTTCGATTTATCATCGCTGGAGAGTGGTGCACCATGGTACCGTTCCTTTTCAAATCTATGCACGCATTTTAAAAAGTCAACGACACTGTTTCGCCATTTCGGACGGATGTTGCACCATGCGCTTTGGATGTTGCACGCTGTAGATATCGGTTATTCGGGCGGCCATAACTTCTGGCTCGTTTAGAGTTACGGGAGACATAACCAGTCAAAATGAAGGCCTCAGTTAGTTCTACGGCTCTGACAGCTTTCAGCAGTCAATGGATTGTTTAATGTCCAAGAAAGACTATCCGAATCTCAATCGGGTCTCGGAAGTTTTTACCCATCGTTTTTTCGACACGTGGATTTTTTCGGTAAAACTGGATTAACGTGGCTGGTCTTCGATTTACCATCACAGGAGAGTGGTGCACCATGGTACCGTTCCGTTTCAAATCCATGCACGCATTTCAAAAAGTCGTACGACACTGTTTCGCCATTTCGGACGGATGTTGCACCTTGCACCGTGGATGTTGAACCCTGTAGATATCGATTATTCGGACGGCCATAACTTCTGGCTCGTTTAGAGTTACGGGAGCCATAACCAGTCAAAACGAAGGCCTCAGTGAGTTCTATGGCTCCGACAGCTTTCAGCCGTCAATGGATTATTTAATGCCCAAAAAAGACTATCCGAATCTCAATCGGGTCTCGGAAGTTTTTTACCCATCGTTTTTTCGACACGTGGATTTTTACGGTAAAACGGGATTACCGTGGCTGGTTTTCGATTTACCATCGCTGTAGAGTCGTGCACCATGGTACCGTTCCATTTCAAATCCATGCACGCATTTCAAAAAGTCGTACGACACTGTTTCGCCATTTCGGACGGATGTTGCACCTTGCATCGTGGATGTTGCACCCTGTAGATATCGATTATTCGGACGACCATAACTTCTGGCTCGTTTAGAGTCACGGGAGCCATAACCAGTCAAAACGAAGGCCTCAGTGAGTTCTACGGCTCCGATAGCTTTCAGCCACAAATGGATTGTTTAATGCCCAAAAAAGACTATCCGAATCTCAATCGCGCCTCGGAAGTTTTTTACCCATTGTTTTTTCGACACGTGGATTTTTACGGTAAAACGGGATTACCGTAGCTGGTCTTAATTTTACCATCGCTGGAGAGTCGTGCACCATGGTACCGTTCCGTTTCAAATCAATGCACGCATTTCAAAAAGTCGTACGACACTGTATCGCCATTTCGGACGGATGTTGCACCTTGCACCGTGGATGTTGCACCCTGTAGATATCGATTATTCGGACGGCCATAACTTCTGGCTCGTTTAGAGTTACGGGAGCCATAACTAGTCAAAACGAAGGCCTCAGTGAGTTCCACGGCTCTGACAGCTTTCAGCCGTCAATGGATTGTTTAATGCCCAAAAAAGACTATCCGAATATCAATCGGGTCTTGGAAGTTTTTTACCCTTCGTTTTTTCGACACGCGGATTTTTACGGTAAAACGGGATTACCGTGGCTGGTCTTCGATTTACCATCGCTAGAGAGTGGTGCACCATGGTACCGTTCCATTTCAAATCCATGCACGGATTTTAAAAAGTCATACGACACTGTTTCGCCATTTCGGACGGATGTTGCACCTTGCACCGTGGATGTTGCACCCTGTAGATATCGGTCATTCGGACGGCCATAACTTCTGGCTCGTTTAGAGTTATGGGAGCCATAACCAGTCAAAACGAAGGCCTCAGTGAGTTCTACGGGTGCGACAGCTTTCAGCAGTCAAGGGATTGTTTAATGCCCAAAAAAGACTATCCGAATCTCAATCGGGTCTCGGAAGTTTTTGCCCTTCGTTTTTTCGACACGTGGATTTTTACGGTAAAACGGGATTACCGTGGCTGGTCTTCGATTTACCATCGCTGGAGAGTGGTGCACCATGGTAACGTTCCGTTTCAAATCCATGCACGCATTTCAAAACGTTGTACGACACTGTTTTGCCATTTCGGACGGATGTTGCACCTTGCACCGTGGATGTTGCACCCTGTAGATATCGATTATTTGGACGGCCATAACTTCTGGCTCGTTTAGAGTTACGGGAGCCATAACCAGTCAAAACGAAGGCCTCAGTGAGTTCTACGGCTCCGACAGCTTTCAGCCGTCAATGGATTGTTTAATGCCCAAAAAAGACTATCCGAATCTCAATCGGGTCTTTGAAGTTTTTACCCTTCGTTTTTTTGACACGTGGATTTTTACGGTAAAACGGGATTACCACGGCTGGTCTTCGATTTACCATCGCTGGAGAGTGGTACACCATGGTAACGTTCCTTTTCAAATCCATGCAAGCATTTCAAAAAGTCGTACGACACTGTTTCGCAATTTCGGACGGATATTGCACCTTGCACCGTGGATGTTGCACCCGGTAGATATCGATTATTCGGACGGCCATAACTTCTGGCTCATTTAGAGTTACGGGAGCCATAACCAGTCAAAACGAAGGCCTCAGTGAGTTCTACGGCTCCGATAGCTTTCAACCGTCAATGGATTGTTTAATGCCCAAAGAAGACTATCCTAATCTCAATCGTGTCTTGGAAGTTTTTTACCCTTCGTTTTTTCGACACGTGGATTTTTACGGTAAAACGGGATTACCGTGGCTGGTCTTCGATTTACCATCGCTGGAGAGTGGTGCACCATGGTACAGTTCCGTTTCAAATCCATGCACGCATTTTAAAAAGTCATAGGACACTGTTTTGCTATTTCGAACGGATGTTGCACCTTGCACCGTGGATGTTGCACCCTGTAGATATCGGTTATTCGGACGGCCATAACTTCTGGCTCGTTTAGAGTTACGGGAGCCCTAACCTTTCAAAAAGAAGGCCTCAGTGAGTTCTACGGCTCCGACAGCTTTCAGTCGTCAATGGACTGTTTAATGCCCAAAAAAGACTATCCGAATCTCAATCGGGTCTCGGAAGTTTTTAACCCATCGTTTTTTCGACACGTGGATTTTTGCGGTAAAACTGGATTACCGTGGCTGGTCTTCGATTTACCATCGCTGGAGAGTGGTGCACCATGGTACCGTTCCGTTTCAAATCCATGGACGCATTTCAAAAAGTCGTACGACACTGTTTCGCCATTTCGGACGGATGTTGCATCATGCACCATGGATGTTGCACCCTGTTGATATCGGTTATTCGGACAACCATAACTTCTGCCTCGTTTAGAGTTAAGGGAGCCATAACCTGTAAAAACGAAGGCCTCAGTGAGTTCTACGGCTCTGACAGCTTTCAGCCGTCAATGGATTGTTTAATGCCCAAAAAAGACTATCCTAATCTCAATCGGGTCTCGGAAGTTTTTTACCCTTCGTTTTTTCGACAAGTGGATTTTTACGGTAAAACGGGATTACCGTGGCTGGTCTTCGATTTACTATCGCTGGAGAGTGCTGCACCGTGGTACCGTTCCGTTTCAAATCCATGCACGCATTTTAAGAAGTCATAGGACATTGTTTCGCCATTTCGGACGGATGTTGCACCTTGCACTGTGGATGTTGCACCCTGTAGATATCGGTTATTCGGGCGGCCATAACTTCTGGCTCGTTTAGAGTTACGGGAGACATAACCAGTCAAAACGAAGGCCTCAGTGATTTCTACGGCTCCGACAGCTTTCAACAGTCAATGGATTGGTTAATGCCCAAGAAAGACTATCCGAATCTCAATCGGGTCTCGGAAGTTTTTACCCAACGTTTTTTCGACACGTGGATTTTTTCGGTAAAACTGGATTACCGTGGCTGGTCTTCGATTTACCATCACTGGAGAGTGGTGCACCATGGTACCGTTCCGTTTCAAATCCATGCACGCATTTCAAAAAGTCGTACGACACTGTTTCGCCATTTCGGACGGATGTTGCACCTTGCACCGTGGATGTTGAACCCTGTAGATATCGATTATTCGGACGGCCATAACTTCTGGCTCGTTTAGAGTTACGGGAGCCATAACCAGTCAAAACGAAGGCCTCAGTGAGTTCTATGGCTCCGACAGCTTTCAGCCGTCAATGGATTGTTTAATGCCCAAAAAAGACTATCCGAATCTCAATCGGGTCTCGGAAGTTTTTTACCCATCGTTTTTTCGACACGTGGATTTTTACGGTAAAACGGGATTACCGTGGCTGGTCTTCGATTTACCATCGCTGGAGAGTCGTGCACCATGGTACCGTTCCATTTCAAATCCATTCACGCATTTCAAAAAGTCGTACGACACTGTTTCGCCATTTCGGTCGGATGTTGCACCTTGCATCGTGGATGTTGCACCCTGTAGATATCGATTATTCGGACGACCATAACTTCTGGCTCGTTTAGAGTTACGGGAGCCATAACTAGTCAAAACGAAGGCCTCAGTGAGTTCTACGGCTCCGATAGCTTTCAGCCGTAAATGGATTGTTTAATGCCCAAAAAAGACTATCCGAATCTCAATCGCGTCTCGGAAGTTTTTTACCCATTGTTTTTTCGACACGTGGATTTTTACGGTAAAACGGGATTACCGTGGCTGGTCTTAATTTTACCATCGCTGGAGAGTCGTGCACCATTGTACCGTTCCGTTTCAAATCCATGCATGCATTTCAAAAAGTCGTACGACACTGTTTCGCCATTTCGGGCGGATGTTGCACCTTGCACCGTGGATGTTGCACACTGTAGATATCGATTATTCGGACGGCCATAACTTCTGGCTCGTTTAGAGTTACGGGAGCCATAAGCAGTCAAAACGAAGGCCTCAGTGAGTTCTACGGCTCTGACAGCTTTCAGTCGTCAATGGATTGTTTAATGCCCAAAAAAGACTATCCGAATCTCAATCGGGTCTCGGAAGTTTTTTACCCTTCGTTTTTTCGACACGCGGATTTTTACGTTAAAACGGGATTACCGTGACTGGTCTTCGATTTACCATCGCTGGAGAGTGGTGCACCATGGTACCGTTCCGTTTCAAATCCATGCACGGATTTTTAAAAGTCATACGACACTGTTTCGCCATTTCGGACGGATGTTGCACCTTGCACCGTGGATGTTGCACCCTGTAGATATCGGTTATTCGGACGGCCATAACTTCTGGCTCGTTTAGAGTTATGGGAGCCATAACCAGTCAAAACAAAGGCCTCAGTGAGTTCTACGGCTCCGACAGCTTTCAGCAGTCAATGGATTGTTTAATGACCCAAAAATACTATCTGAATCTCAATCGGGTCTCGGAAGTTTTTACCCTTCGTTTTTTCGACACGTGGATTTTTACGGTAAAATGGGATTACCGTGGCTGGTCTTCGATTTACCATCGCTGGAGAGTGGTGCACCATGGTAACATTCCGTTTCAAATCCTTGCACGCATTTCAAAAAGTCGTACGACACTGTTTCGCCATTTCGGACGGATGTTGCACCTTGCACCGTGGATGTTGCACCCTGTAGATATCGATTATTCGGACGGCCATAACTTCTGGCTCGTTTAGAGTTACGGGAGCCATAACCAGTCAAAACGAAGGCCTCAGTGAGTTCTACGCCTCCGACAGCTTTCAGCTGTCAATGGATTGTTTAATGCCCAAAAAAGACTATCCGAATCTCAATCGGGTCTTGGAAGTTTTTACCCTTCGTTTTTTCGACATGTGGATTTTTACGGTAAAACGGGATTACCATGGCTGGTCTTCGATTTACCATCGTCGGAGAGTGGTGCACCATGATAACGTTCCGTTTCAAATCCATGCACGCATTTCAAAAAGTCGTACGACACTGTTTCGCCATTTTGGACGGATGTTGCACCTTGCACCGTGGATGTTGCACCCTGTAGATATCGATTATTCAGACGGCCATAACTTCTGGCTCGTTTAGAGTTACGGGAGCCATAACCAGTCAAAACGAAGGCCTCAGTGAGTTCTATGGCTCCGACAGCTTTCAGCCGTCAATGGATTGTTTAATGCCCAAAAAAGACTATCCTAATCTCAATCGGGTCTCGGAAGTTTTTTACCCTTCGTTTTTTCGACACGTGGATTTTTACGGTAAAATGGGATTACCGTGGATGGTCTTCGATTTACCATCGCTGGAGAGTGGTGCACCATGGTACCTTTCCGTTTCAAATCCATGCACGCATTTTAAAAAGTCATACGACACTGTTTCGCCATTTCGGACGGATGTTGCACCTTGCACCGTGGATGTTGCACCCTATAGATATCGGTTATTCGGACGGCCATAACTTCTGGCTCGTTTAGAGCTATGGGAGCCCTAACCAGTCAAAACGAAGGCCTCAGTGAGTTCTACGGCTCCGACAGCTTTCAACCGTCAATGGATTGTTTAATGTCCAAAAAAGACTATCCGAATCTCAATCGGGTCTCGGAAGTTTTTAACCCTTCGTTTTTTCGACACGTGGATTTTTGCGGTAAAACTGGATTACCGTGGGTGGTCTTCGATTTACCATCGCTGGAGAGTGGTGCACCATGGTACCGTTCCGTTTCAAATCCATGGACGCATTTCAAAAAGTCGTACGACACTGTTTTGCCATTTCAGACGGATGTTGCATCATGCACCGTGGATGTTGCACCCTGTAGATATCGGTTATTCGGACAACCATAACTTCTGGCTCGTTTAGAGTTATGGGAGCCATAACTAGTCAAAACGAAGGCCTCAGTGAGTTCTATGGCTCCGACAGCTTTCAGCCATCAATGGATTGTTCAATGCTCAAAAAAGACTATCCGAATCTCAATCGGGTCTCGGAAGTTTTTAACCCGTCGTTTTTTCGACACGTGGATTTTTGCGGTAAAACTGGATTACCGTGGCTGGTCTTCGATTTACCATCGCTGGAGAGTGGTGCACCATGGTACCGTTCCGTTTCAAATTCATGCACGCATTTTAAAAAGTCGTACGACACTGTTTCTCCATTTCGGACGGATGTTGCACCTTGCACCGTGGATGTTGCACCCTGTAGATATCGATTATTCGGACGGCCATAACTTCTGGCTCGTTTAGAGTTACGGGAGCCATAACCAGTCAAAACAAAGGCCTCAGTGAGTTCTACGGCTCCGACAGCTTTCAACCGTCAATGGATTGTTTAATGCCCAAAAAAGACTATCCGAATCTCAATCGGGTCTCGGAAGTTTTTTACCCATCATTTTTTCGAAACATGGATTTTTACGGTAAAACGGGATTACTGTGGCTGGTCTTCGATTTACCATCGCTGGAGAGTCGTGCACCATGGTACCGTTCCGTTTCAAATCATGCACGCATTTCAAAAAGTCATACGACACTGTTTCTCCATTTCGGACGGATGTTGCACCTTGCATCGTGGATGTTGCACCCTGTAGATATCGATTATTCGGACGGCCATAACTTCTAGCTCGTTTAGAGTTACGGGAGCCATAACCAGTCAAAACGAAGGCCTCAGTGAGTTCTATGGCTCCGACTGCTTTCAGCCGTCAATGGATTTTTTGATGCCCAAAAAAAATATCCGAATCTCAATCGGGTCTCGGAAGTTTTTAACCCATCGTTTTTTCGACACGTGGATTTTTGCGGTAAAACTGGATTACCGTGGCTGGTCTTCGATTTGCCATCGCTGGAGAGTGGTGCACCATGGTACCGTTCCGTTTCAAATCCATGCATGCATTTCAAAAAGTCGTACGACACTGTTTCGCCATTTCGGACGGATGTTGCACCTTGCACCGTGGATGTTGCACACTGTAGATATCGATTATTCGGACGACCATAACTTCTGGCTCGTTTAAAGTTACGGGAGCCATAACTAGTCAAAACGAAGGCCTCAGTGAGTTCTACGGCTCCGACAGCTTTCAGCCGTCAGTGGATTGTTTAATGCCCAAAAAAGGCTATCCGAATCTCAATCGGGTCTTAGAAGTTTTTAACCCATCGTTTTTTCGACACGTGGATTTTTGCGGTAAAACTGGATTACCGTGGCTGGTCTTCGATTTACCATCGCTGGAGAGTGGTGCACCATGGTACCGTTCCGTTTCAAATCCATGGACGCATTTCAAAAAGTCGTACGACACTGTTTCGCCATTTCGGCGGATGTTTCAAATTGCACTGTGGATGTTGCACCCTGTAGATATCGGTTATTCGGGCGGCCATAACTTCTGGCTCGTTTAGAGTTACAGGAGCCATAACCAGTCAAAACGAAGGCCTTAGTGAGTTCTACGGCTTCGACGGCTTTCAGCAGTCAATGGATTGTTTAATGCCCAAGAAAGACTATTCGAATCTCAATCGGGTCTCGGAAGTTTTTACCCATCGTTTTTTCGACACGTGGATTTTTTCGGTAAAACTGGATTACCGTGGCTGGTCTTCGATTTACCATCACTGGCGAGTGGTGCACCATGGTACCGTTCCGTTTCAAATCCATGCACGCATTTCAAAAAGTCGTACGACACTGTTTCGCCATTTCGGACGGATGTTGCACCTTGCACCGTGGATGTTGCACCCTGTAGATATCGATTATTCCGACGGCCATAACTTCTGGCTCGTTTAGAGTTACGGGAGCCGTAACCAGTCAAAACGAAGGCCTCGGTGAGTTCTACGGCTCCGACAGCTTTCAGCCGTCAATGGATTGTTTAATGCCCAAAAAAGACTATCCGAATCTCAATCGGGTCTCGGAAGTTTTTTACCCATCGTTTTTTCGACACGTGGATTTTTACGGTAAAACGGGATTTCCGTGGCTGGTCTTCGATTTACCATCGCTGGAGAGTCGTGCATCATGGTACCGTTCCGTTTCAAATCCATGCACGCATTTCAAAAAGTCGTACGACACTGTTTCGCCATTTCGTACGGATGTTGCACCTTGCACCGTGGATGTTGCACTCTATAGATACCGATTATTCGGACGGCCATAACCTTGCATCGTGGATGTTGCACCCTGTAGATATCGATTATTCGGACGGCCATAACTTCTGGCTCGTTTAGAGTTACGGGAGCCATAACCACTCAAAACGAAGGCTTCAGTGAGTTCTATGGCTCCGATAGCTTTCAGCCGTAAATGGATTGTTTAATGCCCAAAAAAGACTATCCGAATCTCAATCGGGTCTCGGAAGATTTTTACCCATCGTTTTTTCGACACGTGGATTTTTACGGTAAAACGGGATTACCGTGGCTGGTCTTCATTTTAACTTCGCTGGAGAGTCGTGCACCATGGTGCCGTTCCGTTTCAAATCCATGCGCGCATTTCAAAAAGTCGTACGACACTGTTTAGCCATTTCGTACGGATGTTGCACCTTGCACTGTGGATGTTGCACTCTATAGATACCGATTATTCGGACGGCCATAACTTCTGGCTCGTATAGAGTTACGGGAGCCATAACCAGTCAAAATGAAGGCCTCAGTGAGTTCTACGGCTCCGACAGCTTTCAGCCGTCAATGGATTGTTTAATGCCCAAAAAAGACTATCCTAATCTCAATCGGGTCTCGGAAGTTTTTTACCCTTCGTTTTTTCGACACGTGGATTTTTACGGTAAAACGGGATTACCGTGGCTGGTCTTCGATTTACCATCGCTGGAGAGTGGTGCACCATGGTACCGTTGCGTTTCAAATCCATGCACGCATTTCAAAAAGTCGTACGACACTGTTTTGCCATTTCGGACGGATGTTGCACCTTGCACCGTGGATGTTGCACCCTGTAGATATCGGTTATTCGGACGGCCATAACTTCTGGCTCGTTTAGAGTTACGGGAGCCCTAACCAGTCAAAACGAAGGCCTCAGTGAGTTCTACGGCTCCGACAGCTTTCAGCCATCAATGGATTGTTCAATGCTCAAAAAAGACTATCCGAATCTCAATCGGGTCTCGGATGTTTTTAACCCGTCGTTTTTTCGACACGTGGATTTTTGCGGTAAAACTGGATTACCGTGGCTGGTCTTCGATTTACCATCGCTGGAGAGTGGTGCACCATGGTACCGTTCCGTTTCAAATTCATGGACGCATTTCAAAAAGTCGTACGACACTGTTTCGCCATTTCGGAAGGATGTTGCATCATGCACCGTGGATATTGCACCCTGTAGATATCGGTTATTCGGATAACCATAACTTCTGGCTCGTTTAGAGTTAAGGGAGCCATAACCAGTCAAAATGAAGGTCTCGGTGAGTTCTACGGTCTGACAGCTTTCAGCCGTCAATGGATTGTTTAATGCCCAAAAAAGACTATCCTAATCTCAATCGGTTCTCGGAAGTTTTTTACCCTTCGTTTTTTCGACACGTGGATTTTTACGGTAAAACGGGATTACCGTGGCTGGTCTTCGATTTACCATCGCTGGAGAGTGGTGCACCATGGTACCATTCCGTTTCAAATCCGTGCACGCATTTTTAAAAGTCATACGACACGGTTTCGCCATTTCGGACGGATGTTGCACCTTGTACTGTGGATGTCGCACCCTGTAGATATCGGTTATTCGGGCGGCCATAACTTCTGGCTCGTTTAGAGTTACGGGAGGCATAACCAGTCAAAACGAAGCCCTCCGTGAGTTCTACGGCTCCGAAAGCTTTCAGCAGTCAATGGATTGCTTAATGCCCAAGAAAGACTATCCGAATCTCAATCGGGTCTCGGAAGTTTTTACCCATCGTTTTTTCGACACGTGGATTTTTTCCGTAAAACTGGATTACCGTGGCTGGTCTTCGATTTACCATCACTGGAGAGTGGTGCACCATGGTACCGTTCCGTTTCAAATCCATGCACGCATTTCAAAAAGCCGTACGACATTGTTTCGCCATTTCGGACGGATGTTGCACCTTGCACCGTGGATGTTGCACCCTATAGATATCGATTATTCGGACGGCCATAACTTCTGGCTCGTTTAGAGTTACGGGAGCCATAACCAGTCAAAACGAAGGCCTCAGTGAGTTCTACGGCTCCGACAGCTTTTAGCCATCAATGGATTGTTTAATGCCCAAAAAAGACTATCCGAATCTCAATCGGGTCTCGTAAGTTTTTTACCCATCATTTTTTCGACACGTGGATTTTTACGGTAAAACGGGATTACCGTGGCTGGTCTTCGATTTACCATCGCTGGAGAGTCGTGCACCATGGTACCGTTCCGTTTCAAATCCATGCACGCATTTCTAAATGTCGTACGACACTGTTTCGCCATTTCGGACGGATGTTGCACCTTTCATCGTGGATGTTGCACCCTGTAGATATCGATTATTCGGACGGCCATAACTTCTGGCTCGTTTAAAGTTACGGGAGCCATAACCAGTCAAAACGAAGGCCTCAGTGAGTTCTACGGCTCCGATAGCTTTCAGCCGTAAATGAATTGTTTAATACCGAAAAAAGACTATCCGAATCTCAATCGGGTCTCGGAAGTTTTTTACCCATCGTTATTTCGACATGTGGATTTTTACGGTAAAACTGGATTACCGTGGCTGGTCTTCATTTTACCATCGCTGGAGAGTCGTGCACCATGGTATCGTTCCGTTTCAAATCCATGCACGCATTTCAAAAAGTGGTACGACACTGTTTCGCCATTTCGGACGGATGTTGCACCTTGCACCGTGGATGTTGCACCCTGTAGATATCGATTATTCGGACGGTCATAACTTCTGGCTCGTTTAGAGTTACGGGAGCCATGACCAATCAAAACGAAGGCCTCAGTGAGTTCTACGGCTCTGACAGCTCTCAGCCGTCAATGGATTGTTTAATGCCCAAAAAAGACTATCCGAATCTCAATCGGGTCTCGGAAGTTTTTTACCCTTCGTTTTTTCGACACGCGGATTTTTACGGTAAAACGGGATTACCGTGGCTGGTCTTCAATTTACCATCGCTGGAGAGTGGTGCACCATGGTACCGTTCCGTTTCAAATCCATGCACGGATTTTAAAAAGTCATACGACACTGTTTTGCCATTTCGGACGGATGTTGCACCTTGCACCGTGGATGTTGCACCCTGTAGATATCGGTTATTCGGACGGCCATAACTTCTGGCTCGTTTAGAGTTATGGGAGCCATAACCAGTCAAAACGAAGACCTTAGTGAGTTCTACGGCTCTGACAGCTTTCAGCAGTCAATGGATTGTTTAATGCCCAAAAAAGACTATCCGAATCTCGATCGGGTCTCGGATGTTTTTACCCTTCGTTTTTTCGACACGTGGATTTTTACGGTAAAACGGGATTACCGTGGATGGTCTTCGATTTACCATCGCTAGAGAGGGGTGCACCATGGTAACGTTCCGTTTCAAATCCATGCACGCATTTCAAAAAGTCGTACGACACTGTTTCGCCATTTCGGACGGATGTTGCACCTTGCACCGTGGATGTTGCACCCTGTAGATATCGATTATTCGGACGGCCATAAGTTCTGGCTCGTTTAGAGTTACGGGAGCCATAACCAGTCAAAATGAAGGCCTCAGTGAGTTCTATGGCTCCGACAGCTTTCAGCTGTCAATGGATTGTTTAATGCCCAAAAAAGACTATCCGAATCTCAATCGGGTCTCGAAAGTTTTTACCCTTCGTTTTTTCGACACGTAGATTTTTACGGTAAAACGGGATTACCGTGGCTGGTCTTCGATTTACCATCGCTGGAGAGTGGTGCACCATGGTAACGTTCCGTTTCAAATCCATGCACGCATTTCAAAAAGTCGTACGACACTGTTTCGCCATTTCGGACGGATGTTGCACCTTGCACCGTGGATGTTGCACCCTGTAGATATCGGTTATTTGGACGGCCATAACTTCTGGCTCGTTTAGAGTTACGGGAGCCCTAACCAGTCAAAACGAAGGCCTCAGTTAGTTCTACGGCTCCGACAGCTTTCAGCCATCAATGGATTGTTCAATGCTCAAAAAAGACTATCCGAATCTCAATCGGGTCTCGGAAGTTTTTAACCCGTCGTTTTTTCGACACGTGGATTTTTGCGGTAAAACTGGATTACCGTGGCTGGTCTTCGATTTACCATCGCTGGAGAGTGGTGCACCATGGTACCGTTCTGTTTCAAATTCATGGACGCATTTCAAAAAGTCGTACGACACTGTTTCGCCATTTCAGAAGGATGTTGCATCACGCACTGTGGATGTTGCACCCTGTAGATATCGGTTATTCTGATAACCATAACTTCTGGGTCGTTTAGAGTTAAGGGAGCCATAACCAGTCAAAATGAAGGCCTCAGTGAGTTCTACGGCTCTGACAGCTTTCAGCCGTCAATGGATTGTTTAATGCCAAAAAAAGACTATCCTAATCTCAATCGGTTCTCGGAAGTTTTTTACCCTTCGTTTTTTGGACACGTGGATTTTTACGGTAAAACGGGATTACCGTGGCTGGTCTTCGATTTACCATCGCTGGAGAGTGGTGCACCATGGTACCGTTCCGTTTCAAATCCGTGCATGCATTTTTAAAGGTCATACGACACGATTTCGCCATTTCGGACGGATGTTGCACCTTGCACTGCGGATGTCGCACCCTGTAGATATCGGTTATTCGGGCGGCCATAACTTCTGGCTCGTTTAGATTTACGGGAGTCATAACCAGTCAAAACGAAGGCCTTCGTGAGTTCTACGGCTCCGACAGCTTTCAGCAGTCAATGGATTGTTTAATGCCCAAGAAAGACTATCCGAATATCAATCGGGTCTCGGAAGTTTTTACCCATCGTTTTTTCGACACGTGGATTTTTTCCGTAAAACTGGATTACCGTGGCTGGTCTTCGATTTACCATCACTGGAGAGTGGTCCACCATGGTACCGTTCCGTTTCGAATCCATGCACGCATTTCAAAAAGTCGTACGACACTGTTTCGCCATTTCGGACGGATGTTGCACCTTGCACCGTGGATGTTGCACACTGTAGATATCGATTATTCGGACGGCCATAAATTCTGGCTCGTTTAGAGTTACGGGAGCCATAACCAATCAAAACGATGGCCTCAGTGAGTTCTACGGCTCTGACAGCTTTTAGCCATCAATGGATTGTTTAATGCCCAAAAAAGACTATCCGAATCTCAATCGGGTCTCGGAAGTTTTTTACCCTTCGTTTTTTCGACACGCGGATTTTTACGGTAAAACGGGATTACCGTGGCTGGTCTTCGATTTACCACCGCTGGAGAGTGGTGCACCATGGTACCGTTCCGTTTCAAATCCATGCACGGATTTGAAAAAGTCATACGACACTGTTTCTCCATTTCGGACGGATGTTGCACCTTGCACCGTGGATGTTGCACCCTGGAGATATCGGTTATTCGGACGGCCATAACTTCTGGCTCGTTTAGAGTTATGGGAGCCACAACCAGTCAAAACGAAGGCCTCAGTGAGTTCTACGGCTCCGATAGCTTTCAGCAGTCAGGGGATTGTTTAATGCCCAAAAAAGACTATCCGAATCTCAATCGGGTCTCGGAAGTTTTTACCCTTCGTTTTTTCGACACGTGGATTTTTACGGCAAAACGGGATTACCGTGGCTGGTCTTCGATTTACCATCACTGGAGAGTGGTGCACCATGGTAAAGTTCCGTTTCAAATCCATGCACGCATTTCAAAAAGTCGTACGACACTGTTTCGCCATTTCGGACGGATGTTGCACCTTGCACCGTGGATGTTGCACCCTGTAGATATCGATTATTCGGACGGCCATAACTTCTGGCTCGTTTAGAGTTACGGGAGCCATAACCAGTCAAAACGAAGGCCTCAGTGAGTTCTACGGATCCGACAACTTTCAGCCGTCAATGGATTGTTTAATGCCCAAAAAAGACTATCCGAATCTCAATCGGGTCTCGGAAGTTTTTACCCTTCGTTTTTTCGACACGTGGATTTTTACGGTAAAACGGGATTACCATGGCTGGTCTTCGATTTACCATCGCTGGAGAGTGGTGCACCATGGTAACGTTCCGTTTCAAATCCATGCACGCATTTCAAAAAGTCGTACGACACTGTTTCGCCATTTCGGACGGATGTTGCACCTTGCACCGTGGATGTTGCACCCTGTAGATATCGATTATTCGGACGGCCATAACTTCTGGCTCGTTCAGAGTTATGGGAGCCATAACCAGTCAAAACGAAGGCCTCAGTGAGTTCTACGGCTCCGGCAGCTTTCAGCCGTCAATGGATTGTTTAATGCCCAAAAAAGACTAACCTAATCTCAATCGGGTCTCGGAAGTTTTTTACCCTTCGTTTTTTCGACACGTGGATTTTTACGGTAAAACGGGATTACCGTGGCTGGTCTTCGATTTACCATCGCTGGAGAGTGGTGCAACATGGTACCGTTTCGTTTCAAATCCATGCACGCATTTTAAAAAGTCATACGACACTGTTTCGCCATTTCGGATGGATGTTGCACCTTGCATCGTGGATGTTGCACCCTGTAGATATCGATTATTCGGACGGCCATAACTTCTGGCTCGGTTAGAGTTACGGGAGCCATAACCAGTCAAAACGAAGGCCTCACTGAGTTCTACGGTTCCGATAGCTTTCAGCCGTCAATGGAGTTTAATGCCTAAAAAAGACTATCCGAATCTCAATCGGGTCTCGGAAGTTTTTAACCCATCGTTTTTTCGACACGTGGATTTTTGCGGTAAAACTGGATTACCGTGGCTTGTCTTCGATTTACCATCGCTGGAGAGTGGTTCACCATGGTACCGTTCCATTTCAAATCCATGCACGCATATCAAAAAGTCGTACGACACTGTTTCGCCATTTCGGACGGATGTTGCACCTTGCACCGTGGATGTTGCACCCTGTAGATATCGATTATTCGGACGGCCATAACTTCTGGCTCGTTTAGAGTTACGGGAGCCATAACCAATCAAAACGAAGGCCTCAGTGAGTTCTACGGCTCTGACAGCTTTCAGCCGTCAATGGATTGTTTAATGCCCAAAAAAGACTATCCTAATCTCAATCGGTTCTCGGAAGTTTTTTACCCTTCGTTTTTTCGACACGTGGATTTTTACGGTAAAACGGGATTACCGTGGCTGGTCTTCGATTTACCACCGCTGGAGAGTGGTGCACCATGGTACCATTCCGTTTCAAATCCATGCATGGATTTGAAAAAGTCATACGACACTGTTTCGCCATTTCGGACGGATGTTGCACCTTGCACCGTGGATGTTGCACCCTGTAGATATCGGTTATTCGGACGGCCATAACTTCTGGCTCGTTTAGAGTTATGGAGCCATAACCAGTCAAAACGAAGGCCTCAGTGAGTTCTACGGCTCCGATAGCTTTCAGCAGTCAAGGATTGTTTAATGCTCAAAAAAGACTATCCGAATCTCAATCGGGTCTCGGAAGTTTTTACCCTTCGTTTTTTCGACACGTGGATTTTTACGGTAAAACGAGATTACCGTGGCTGGTCTTCGATTTACCATCGCTGGAGAGTGGTGCACCATGGTAACGTTCCGTTTCAAATCCATGTACGCATTTCAAAAAGTCGTACGACACTGTTTCGCCATTTCGGACGGATGTTGCACCTTGCACCGTGGATGTTGCACCCTGTAGATATCGATTATTCGGACGGCCATAACTTCTGGCTCGTTTAGAGTTACGGGAGCCATAACCAGTCAAAACGAAGGCCATAGTGAGTTCTACGGCTCCGACAGCTTTCAGCCGTCAATGGATTATTTAATGCCCAAAAAAGACTATCCTAATCTCAATCGGGTCTCGGAAGTTTTTTACCCTTCGTTTTTTCGACACGTGGATTTTTACGGTAAAACGGGATTACCGTGGCTGGTCTTCGATTTACCATCGCTGGAGAGTGGTGCACCATGGTACCATTCCGTTTCAAATCCATGCACGCATTTTAAAAAGTCATACGACACTGTTTTTCCATTTCGGACGGATGTTGCACCTTGCACCGTCGATGTTGCACCCTGTAGATATCGGTTATTCGGACGGCCATAACTTCTAGCTCGTTTGGAGTTACGGGAGCCCTAACGAGTCAAAACGAAGGCCTCAGTGAGTTCCACCGCTCCGACAGCTTTCAGCCATCAATGGATTGTTTAATGCCCAAAAAAGACTATCCCAATCCCAATTGGGTCTCGGAAGTTTTTAACCTATCGTTTTTTCGACACATGGATTTTTACGGTAAAACAGGATTACCGTGGCTGGTCTTCGATTTACCATCGCTGGAGAGTGGTGCAGCATGCTACCGTTCCGTTTCAAATCCATGCACGTATTTCAAAAAGCCGTACGACACTGTTTCGCCCTTTCGGATGGATGTTGTACCTTGCACCGTGGATGTTGCACCCTGTAGATATCGATTATTCGGGCGGCCATAACTTCTGGCTTGTTTAGAGTTACGGGACCCATAACCAGTCAAAACGAAGGCCTCGGTGAGTTCTACGGCTCTGACCGCTTTCAGCCATCAATGGATTGTTTATGCCCAAAAGTGACTATCCGAATCTCAATCGGGTCTCGGAAGTTTTTTACCCTTCGTTTTTTCGACACATGGATTTTTATGGTAAAACGGGATTACCGAGGCTGGTCTTCGATTTACCATCGCTGGACAGTGGTGCACCATGGTACCGTTCCGTTTCAAATCCATGCACGCATTTTAAAAAGTCATACGACACTGTTTCGCCATTTTGGACGGATGTTGCACCTTGCACCGTGGATGTTGCACCCTGTAGATATCGATTATTCGGACGGCCGTAACTTCTGGCTCGTTTATGGTTACGGGAGCCATAACAAGTCAAAACGAAGGCGTCAGTGAGTTCTACGGCTCTGACCGCTTTCAGCCGTCAATGGATTTTTTAATGCCCAAAAAAGTCTATCCGAATATCAATCGGGTCTCGGAAGTTTATTACCCTTCGTTTTTTCGACACATGGATTTTTACGGTAAAACAGGATTGCCGTGGCTGGTCTTCGATTTACCATCGCTGGACAGTGGTGCACCATGGTACCGTTCCGTTTCAAATCCATGCACGCATTTTAAAAAGTCATATGACACTGTTTCGCCATTTTGGACGGATGTTGCACCTTGCACCGTGGATGTTGCGCCATGTAGATATCGGTTATTCGGACGGCCATAACTTTTGGCTCGTTTAGAGTTACGGGAGCCATAACCAGTCAAAACGAAGGCCTCGGTGAGTTCTACGGCTCTGACCGCTTTCAGCCATCAATGGATTGTTTATGCCCAAAAGTGACTATCCGAATCTCAATCGGGTCTCGGAAGTTTATTACCCTTCGTTTTTTCGACACATGGATTTTTACGGTAAAACAGGATTACCGTGGCTGGTCTTCGATTTACCATCGCTGGAGAGTGGTGCACCATGGTACCGTTCCGTTTCAAATCCATGCACGCATTTCAAAAAGTCGTACGACACTGTTTCGCTATTTCGGACGGATGTTGCACCTTGCACCGTGTATGTTGCACCTTATAGATATCGATTATTCGGACGGCCATAACTTCTGGCTCGTTTAGAGTTACGGGAGCCATAACCTGTCAAAACGAAGGCCTCGATGAGTTCTACGGCTTTGACAGCTTTCAGTCGTCAACGGATAGATTAACGCCCAAAAAGGACAACCCGAATCTCAATCGGGTCTCGTAAGTTTTTTACCCTTCGTTTTTTCGACACGTGTATTTTTACGGCAAAACGGGATTATCATGGCCCGTCTTCGATTTCCCATCACTGGAGGGTGGTGCACCATGGTACTGTTCCGTTTCATATCCATGCACACATTTCTAAAAGTCGTACGACACTGTTTCTCCATTTCGGACTGATGTTGCACCTTGAACCGTGGATGTTGCACCCTGTATATATTGATTATTCAAACGGTCATAACTTCTGGCTCGTTTAGAGTTACGGGAGCCATAACCTGTCAAAACGAAGGCCTCGATGAGTTCTACGGCTTTGACAGCTTTCAGCCGTCAAGGGATAGATTAATGCCCAAAAAGGACAACCCGAATCTCAATCGGGTCTCTTAAGTTTTTTACCCTTCGTTTTTTCGACACGCGGATTTTTACGGTAAAACGGGATTACCGTGGCTGGTCTTCAATTTACCATCGCTGGAGAGTGGTGCACCATGGTACCGTTCCGTTTCAAATCCATGCACGGATTTTAAAAAGTCATACGACACTGTTTCGCCATTTTGGACGGATGTTGCACCTTGCACCGTGGATGTTGCACCCTGTAGATATCTGTTATTCGGACGGCCATAACTTCTGGCTCGTTTAGAGTTACGGGAGCCATAACCAGTCAAAACGAACGCCTCAGTGAGTTCTACGGCTCTGACAGCTTTCAGCCGTCAATGGATTGTTTAATGCCCAAAAAATACTATCCGAATCTCAATCGGGTCTCGGAAGTTTTTTACCCTTCATTTTTTCGACACATGGATTTTTACGGTAAAACGGGATTACCGTGGCTGGTCTTCGATTTACCATCGCTAGAGAGTGGTGCACCATAGTACCGTTCCATTTCAAATCCATGCACGCATTTCCAAAAGTCGTGCGACGCTGTTTCTCCATTTCGAACGGATGTTGCACCTTGGACCGTGGATGTTGCACCCTGTGGATATCGGTTATTCGGATTGCCATAACTTCTGGCTCGTTTAGAGTTAAGGGAGCCATAACCGGTCAAAATGAAGGCCTCAGTGAGTTATACGGCTCCGACAGATTTCTGCCGTCAATGGATTGTTTAATGCCCAAAAAAGACTATCCGAATCTCAATCGGGTCTCGGAAGTTTTTAACCCATCGTTTTTTCGACACGTGGATTTTTGCGGTAAAACTGGATTATCGTGGCTGGTCTTCGATTTACCATCGCTGGAGAGTGGTGCAACATGGTACCGTTCCGTTTCAAATCCATGCACGCGTTTCAAAAAGTCGTACGACACTGTTTCGCCATTTCGGACGGATGTTGCACCTTGCACCGTGGATGTTGCACCCTGTGGATATCGGTTATTCGGACGGCCATAACTTCTGGCTCGTTTAGAGTTAAGAGAGCCATAACCAGTAAAAACGAAGGCCTCAGTGAGTTCTACGACCCCGATAGCTTTCATCCGTCAATGGATTGTTTAATGCCCAAAAAAGACTATCCGAATCTCAATCGGGTCTCGGAAGTTTTTAACCCATCGTTTTTTCGACACGTGGATTTTTGCGGTAAAACTGGATTACCGTGGCTGGTCTTCGATTTACCATCGCTGGAGAGTGGTGCATCGTGGTAACGTTCCATTTCAAATCCATGCACGCATTTCAAAAAGTCGTACGACACTGTTTCGCCATTTCGGACGGATGTTGCACCTTGCACCGTGGATGTTGCACCCTGTAGATATCGATTATTCGGACGGCCATAACTTTTGGATGTTTAGAGTTACGGGAGCCATAACCAGTCAAAACGAAGGCCTCAGTGAATTCTACGGCTCTGACAGCTTTCAGCCGTCAATGGTTCGTTTAATGCCAAAAAAGACTATCCGAATCTCAATCGGGTCTCGGAAGTTTTTACCCTTCGTTTTTTCGACACCTGGATTTTTACGGTAAAACGGGATTACCGTGGCTGGTCTTCGATTTACCATCGCTGGAGAGTGGTGCATCATGGTAACGTTCCGTTTCAAATCCATGCACGCATTTCAAAAAGTCGTACGACACTGTTTCGCCATTTCGGACGGATGTTGCACCTTGCAACGTGGATGTTGCACCCTGTAGATATCGATTATTCGGACGGCCATAACTTCTGGCTCGTTTAGAGTTACGGGAGCCATAACCAGTCAAAACGAAGGCCTCAGTGAGTTCTACGGCTCCGACAGCTTTCAGCCGTCAATGGATTATTTAATGCCAAAAAAAGACTATCCTAATCTCAATCGGGTCTCGGAAGTTTTTTACCCTTCGTTTTTTCGACACGTGGATTTTTACGGTAAAACGGGATTACCGTGGCTGGTCTTCGATTTACCATCGCTGGAGAGTGGTGCACAATGGTACCGTTCCGTTTCAAATCCATGCACGCATTTTAAAAAGTCATACGACACTGTTTCGCCATTTCGGACGGATGTTGCACCTTGCACCGTGGATGTTGCACCATGTAGATATCGGTTATTCGGACGGCCATAACTTCTGGCTTGTTTAGAGTTACGGGAGCCCTAACCAGTCAAAACGAAGGCCTCAGTGAGTTCTACGGCTCCGACAGCTTTCAGCCGTCAATGGATTGTTTAATGCCCAAAAAAGACTATCCGAATCTCAATCGTGTCTCGGAAGTTTTTAACCCATCGTATTTTCGACACGTGGATTTTTGCGGTAAAACTGGATTACCGTGGCTGGTCTTCGATTTACCATCCCTGGAGAGTGGTGCACCATGGTACCGTTCTGTTTCAAATCCATGGAAGCACTTCAAAAAGTCGTACGACACTGTTTCGCCATTTCGGACGGATGTTGCATCATGCACCTTGGATGTTGCACCCTGAAGATATCGGTTATTCGGACAACCATAACTTCTGGCTCGTTTACAATTAAGGGAGCCATAACCAGTCAAAATGAAGGCATCAGTAAGTTCTACGGCTCTGACAGCTTTCAACCGTCAATGGATTGTTTAATGCCCAAAAAAGACTATCCTAATCTCAATCGGGTCTCGGAAGTTTTTTGCCCTTCGTGTTTTCGACACGTGAATTTTTACGGCAAAACGGGATTACCGTGGCTGGTCTTCGATTTACCATCGCTGGAGAGTGGTGCACCATGGTACCGTTCCGTTTCAAATCCATGCACGCATTTGAAAAAGTCATACGACACTGTTTTGCCATTTCAGACGGATGTTTCACCTTGCACTGTGGATGTTGCACCCTGTATATATCGGTTATTCAGGCGGCCATAACTTCTGGCTCGTTTAGAGTTTCGGGAGCCATAACCAGTCAAAACGAAGGCCTCAGTGAGTTCTACGGCTCTGACAGCTTTCAGCAGTCAATGGATTGTTTAATGTCCAAGAAAGACTATCCGAATCTCAATCGGGTCTCGGAAGTTTTTACCCATCGTTTTTTCGACACGTGGATTTTTTCGGTAAAACTGGATTACCGTGGCTGGTCTTCGATTTACCATCACTGGAGAGTGGTGCACCATGGTACCGTTCCGTTTCAAATCCATGCACGCATTCCAAAAGGTCGTACGACACTGTTTCGCCATTTCGGACGGATGTTGCAGCTGGCACCGTGGATGTTGCACCCTGTAGATATCGATTATTCGGACGGCCATAACTTCTGGCCCGTTTGGAGTTACGGGAGCCATAACCAGTCAAAACGAAGGACTCAGTGAGTTCTACGGCTTTGATAGCTTTCAGCCGTAAATGGATTGTTTAATGCCCAAAAAAGACTATCCTAATCTCAATCGGGTCTCGGAAGTTTTTTACCCATCGTTTTTTCGACACGTGGATTTTTATGGTAAAACGGGATTACCGTGGCTGGTCTTCATTTTACCATCGTTGGAGAGTCGTGCACCATGGTACCGTTCCATTTCAAATCCATGCACGCATTTCAAAAAGTCGTACGACATTGTTTCGCCATTTCGGACGGATGTTGCACCTTGCAACGTGGATGTTGCACCCTGTAGATATCGATTATTCGGACGACCATACCTTCTGGCTCATTTAGAGTTACGGGAGCCATAACGAGTCAAAACGAAGGCCTCAGTGAGTTCTACGGCTCTGGCTGCTTTCAGCCGTCAATGGATTGTTTAATGCCCAAAAAAGACTATCCTAATCTCAATCGGGTCTCGGAAGTTTTTTACCCTTCGTTTTTTCGACACGTGGATTTTTACGGTAAAACGGGATTACCGTTGCAGGTCTTCGATTTACCATCGCTGGAGAGTGGTGCACCAAGGTACCGTTCCATTTCAAATCCATGCACGCATTTCAAAAAGTCGTACGACACTGTTTCGCCATTTCGGACAGATGTTGCACCTTGCACCGTGGATGTTGCACCCTGTAGATATCGATTATTCGGACGACCATAACTTCTGGCTCGTTTAGAGTTATGGGAGCCATAACCAGTTAAAACGAAGGCCTCAGTGAGTTCTACGGCTCCGACATCTTTCAGCCGTCAATGGATTGTTTAATGCCCAAAAAAGACTATCCGAATCTCAATCGGGTCTCCGAAGTTTTTTACCCATCGTTTTTTCGACACGTGGATTTTTACGGTAAAACGGGATTACCGTGGCTGGTCTTCGATTTACCATCGCTGGAGAGTCGTGCGCCATGGTACCGATCCGTTTCAATTCCATGCACGCATTTCAAAAAGTCGTATGGCACTGTTTCGCCATTTCGAACGGATGTTGCACCTTGCATCGTGGATGTTGCACCCTGTAGATATCGATTATTCGGACGGCCATAACTTCTGGCTCGTTTAGAGTTACGGGAGCCATAACCAGTCAAAACGAAGGCCTCAGTGAGTTCTACGGCTCCGATAGCTTTCAGCCGTTAATGGATTGTTTAATGCCCAAAAAAGACTATCCGAATCTCAATCGGGTCTCGGAAGTTTTTTACCCATCGTTTTTTCGACACGTGGATTTTTACGGTAAAACGGGATTACGTGGATGGTCTTCATTTTACCATCGCTGGAGAGTCGTGCACCATGGTACCGTTCCGTTTCAAATCCATGCACGCATTTCAAAAAGTGGTACGACACTGTTTCGCCATTTCGGACGGATGTTGCACCTTGCACCGTGGATGCTGCACCCTGTAGATATCGATTATTCGGACGGCCATAACTTCTGGCTCGTTTAGAGTTACGGGAGCCATAACCAGTCAAAACGAAGGCCTCAGTGATTTCTACGGCTCCGACAGCTTTCAGCCGTCAATGGATTGTTTAATGCCTAAAAAAGACTATCCGAATCTCAATCGGGTCTCGGAAGTTTTTTACCCTTCGTTTTTTCGACACGCGGATTTTTACGGTAAAACGGGGTTACCGTGGCTGGTCTTCAATTTACCATCGCTGGAGAGTGGTGCACCATGGTACCGTTCCGTTTCAAATCCATGCACGGATTTTAAAAAGTCCTACGAGACTGTTTCGCCATTTCGGACGGATGTTGCACCTTGCACCGTGGATGTTGCACCATGTAGATATCGGTTATTCGGACGGCCATAACTTCTGGCTCGTTTAGAATTATGGGAGCCACAACCAGTCAAAACGAAGGCCTCAGTGAGTTCTACGGGTGCAACAGCTTTCAGCAGTCAAGGGAGTGTTTAATGCCCAAAAAAGACTATCCGAATCTCAATCACGTCTTGGAAGTTTTTACCCTTCGTTTTTTCGACACGTGGATTTTTACGGTAAAACGGGATTACCGTGGCTGGTCTTCGATTTACCATCGCTGGAGAGTGGTGCACCATGGTAACATTCCGTTTCAAATCCATGCACGCATTTCAAAAAGTTTTACGACACTGTTTCGCCATTTCGGACGGATGTTGCACCTTGCACCGTGGATGTTGCACCCTGTAAATATCGATTATTCGGACGGCCATAACTTCTGGCTTGTTTAGAGTTACGGGAGCCATAACCAGTCAAAACGAAGGCCTCAGTGAGTTCTACGGCTCCGACAGCTTTCAGCCATCAATGGATTGTTTAATACCCAAAAAAGACTATCCGAATCTCGATCGGGTCTTTGAAGTTTTTACCCTTCGTTTTTTCGACAGGTGGATTTTTACGGTAAAACGGGATTACCGCGGCTGGTCTTCGATTTCTCATCGCTGGAGAGTGGTGCACTATGGTAACGTTCCGTTTCAAATCCATGCACGCATTTCAAAAAGTCGTACGACACTGTTTCGCCATTTCGGACGGATGTTGCACCTTGCACCGTGGATGTTGCACCCTGTAGATATCGATTATTCGGACGGCCATAACTTCTGGCTCGTTTAGAATTACGGGAGCCATAACCAGTCAAAACGAAGGCCTCAGCGAGTTTTACGGCTCCGATCGCTTTCAGTCGTCAATGGATTGTTTAATGCCCAAAAAAGACCATCCTAATCTCAATCGTGTCTCGGAAGTTTTTTACCCTTCGTTTTTTCGAAACGTGGATTTTTACGGTAAAACGGGATTACCGTGGCTGGTCTTCGATTTCCCATCGCTGGAGAGTGGTGCACCATGGTACCGTGCCGTTTCAAATCCATGCACGCATTTTAAAAACTCATACGACACTGCTTCGCTATTTCGGACGGATGTTGCACCTTGCACCGTGGATGTTGAACCCTGTAGATATCGGTTACTCGGACGGCCATAACTTCTGGCTCGTTTAGAGTTACGGGAGCCTAACCAGTCAAAACGAAGGCCTCAGTGAGTTCTACGGCTCCGACAGCTTTCAGCCGTCAATGGACTGTTTAATGCCCAAAAAAGACAATCCGAATCTCAATCGGGTCTCGGAAGTTTTTAACCCATCGTTTTTTCGACACGTGGATTTTTACGGTAAAACTGGATTACCGTGGCTGGTCTTCGATTTACCATCGCTGGAGAGTGGTGCACCATGGTACCGTTCCGTTTCAAATCCATGGACGCATTTCAAAAAGTCGTACGACACTGTTTCGCCATTTCGGACGGATGTTGCATCATGCACCGTGGATGTTGCACCCTGTAGATATCGGTTATTCGAACAACCATAACTTCTGCCTCGTTTCGAGTTAAGGGAGCCATAACCAGTAAAAACGAAGGCCTCAGTGAGTTCTACGGCTCTGACAGCTTTCAGCCGTCAATGGATTGTTTAATGCCCAAAAAAGACTATCCTAATCTCAATCGGGTCTCGGAAGTTTTTTACCCTTCGTTTTTTCGACACGTGGATTTTTACGGTAAAACGGGATTACCGTGGCTGGTCTTCGATTTACCATCGCTGGAGAGTGGTGCACCATGGTACCGTTCCGTTTAAAATCCATGCACGAATTTTAAAAAGTCAACGACACTGTTTCGCCATTTCGGACGGATGTTGCACCTTGCACCGTGGATGTTGCACCCTGTAGATATCGGTTATTCGGGCGGCCATAACTTCTGGCTCGTTTAGAGTTACGGGAGACATAACCTGTCAAAACGAAGGCCTCAGTGAGTTCTACGGCTCCGACAGCTTTCAGCAGTCAATGGATTGTTTAATGCCCAAGAAAGACTATCCGAATCTCAATCGGGTCTCGGAAGTTTTTACCCATCGTTTTTTCGACACGTGGATTTTTTCGGTAAAACTGGATTACCGTGGCTGGTCTTCGATTTACCATCACAGGAGAGTGGTGCACCATGGTATAGTTCCATTTCAAATCCATGCACGCATTTCAAAAAGTCGTACGACACTGTTTCGCCATTTCGGACGGATGTTGCACCTTGCACCGTGGATGTTAAACCCTGTAGATATCGATTATTCGGACGGCCATAACTTCTGGCTCGTTTAGAGTTACGGGAGCCATAACCAGTCAAAACGAAGGCCTCAGTGAGTTCTATGGCTCCGACAACTTTCAGCCGTCAATGGATTATTTAATGCCCAAAAAAGACTATCCGAATCTCAATCGGGTCTCGGAAGTTTTTTACCCATCGTTTTTTCGACACGTGGATTTTTACGGTAAAACGGGATTACCGTGGCTGGTTTTCGATTTACCATCGCTGGAGAGTCGTGCACCATGGTACCGTTCCATTTCAAATCCATGCACGCATTTCAAAAAGTCGTACGACACTGTTTCGCCATTTCGGACGGATGTTGCACCTTGCATCGTGGATGTTGCACCCTGTAGATATCGATTATTCGGACGACCATAACTTCTGGCTCGTTTAGAGTCACGGGAGACATAACCAGTCAAAACGAAGGCCTCAGTGAGTTCTACGGCTCCGATAGCTTTCAGCCGTAAATGGATTGTTTAATGCCCAAAAAAGACTATCCGAATCTCAATCGCGTCTCGGAAGTTTTTTACCCATTGTTTTTTCGACACGTGGATTTTTACGGTAAAACGGGATTACCGTGGCTGGTCTTAATTTTACCATCGCTGGAGAGTCATGCACCATGGTACCGTTCCGTTTCAAATCAATGCACGCATTTCAAAAAGTTGTATGACACTGTTTCGCCATTTCGGACGGATGTTGCACCTTGCAAAGTGGATGTTGCACCCTGTAGATATCGATTATTCGGACGGCCATAACTTCTGGCTCGTTTAGAGTTACGGGAGCCATAACCAGTCAAAACGAAGGCCTCAGTGAGTTCTATGGCTCTGACAGCTTTCAGCCGTCAATGGATTGTTTAATGCCCAAAAAAGACTATCCGAATCTCAATCGGGTCTTGGAAGTTTTTTACCCTTCGTTTTTTCGACACGCGGATTTTTACGGTAAAATGGGATTACCGTGGCTGGTCTTCGATTTACCATCGCTGGAGAGTGGTGCACCATGGTACCTTTCCGTTTCAAATCCATGCACGGATTTTAAAAAGTCATACGACACTGTTTCGCCATTTCGGACGGATGTTGCACCTTGCACCGTGGATGTTGCACCCTGTAGATATCGGTTATTCGGACGGCCATAACTTCTGGCTCGTTTAGAGTTATGGGAGCCATAACCAGTCAAAACGAAGGCCTTAGTGAGTTTTACGACTCTGACAGATTTCAGCCATCAATGGATTGTTTAATG
The DNA here is from genome assembly GCA_030765085.1 of Allium cepa. NCBI lineage: Eukaryota > Viridiplantae > Streptophyta > Magnoliopsida > Asparagales > Amaryllidaceae > Allium > Allium cepa. The sequence goes on from CM060938.1 coordinate 912,617,233, forward strand.
CCCAAAAAAGACTATCCTAATCTCAATCGGGCCTCGGAAGTTTTTTACCCTTCGTTTTTTCGACACGTGGATTTTTACGGTAAAACGGGATTACCGTGGCTGGTATTCGATTTACCATCGCTGGAGAGTGATGCACCAAGGTACCATTCCATTTCAAATCCATGCACGCATTTCAAAAAGTCGTACGACACTGTTTCGCCATTTCGGACGGATGTTGCACCTTGCACCGTGGATGTTGCACCCTGTAGATATCGATTATTCGGACGGCCATAACTTCTGGCTCATTTAGAGTTATGGAAGCCATAACCAGTTAAAACGAAGGCCTCAGTGAGTTCTACGGCTCCGACAGCTTTCAGCCGTCAATGGTTTGTTTAATGCCCAAAAAAGACTATCCGAATCTCAATCGGGGCTCGGAAGTTTTTTACCCATCGTTTTTTCGACACGTGGATTTTTACGGTAAAACGGGATTACCGTGGCTGGTCTTCGATTTACCATCACTAGAGAGTCGTGCACCATGGTACCGTTCCGTTTCAAATCCATGCACGCATTTCAAAAAGTCGTACGGCACTGTTTCGTCATTTCGGACGGATGTTGCACCTTGCATCGTGGATGTTGCGCCCTGTAGATATCGATTATTCGGACGGCCATAACTTCTGGCTCGTTTAGAGTTACGGGAGCCATAACCAGTCAAAACGAAGGCCTCAGAGAGTTCTACGGCTCCGATAGCTTTCAGCCATTAGTGGATTGTTTAATGCCCAAAAAAGACTATCCGAATCTCAATCGGGTCTCGGAAGTTTTTTACCCATCGTTTTTTCGACACGTGGATTTTTACCGGAAAACGGGATTACCGTGGATGGTCTTCATTTTACCATCATTGGAGAGTCGTGCACCATGGTACCGTTCCATTTCAAATCCATGCACGCATTTCAAAAAGTCGTACGACACTGTTTCGCCATTTCGGATGAATGTTGCACCTTGCACCGTGGATGTTGCACCCTGTAGATATCGGTCATTCGGACGGCCATAACTTCTGGCTCGTTTAGATTTACGGGAGCCATAACCAATCAAAACGAAGGTCTCAGTGAGTTCTACGGCTTTGACAGCTTTCAGGCATCAATGGATTGTTTAATGCCCAAAAAAGACTATCCGAATCTCAATCGGGTCTCGGAAGTTTTTTACCCTTCGTTTTTTTGACACGCGGATTTTTACGGTAAAACGGGATTACCGTGGCTGGTCTTCGATTTACCATCGCTGGAGAGTGGTGCACCATGGTACCGTTCCGTTTCAAATCCATGCACGGATTTTAAAAAGTCATACGACACTGTTTCGCCATTTCGGACGGATGTTGCACCTTGCACCGTGGATGTTGCACCCTGTAGATATCGGTTATTCGGACGGCCATAACTTCTGGCTCGTTTAGAGTTATGGGAGCCATAACCAGTCAAAACGAAGGCCTCAGTGAGTTCTACGGGTGCAACAGCTTTCAGCAATCAAGGGATTGTTTAATGCCCAAAAAAGACTATCCGAATCTCAATCGGGTCTTGGAAGTTTTTACCCTTCGTTTTTTCGACACGTGGATTTTTACGGTAAAACGGGATTACCGTGGCTGGTCTTCGATTTACCATCGCTGGAGAGTGGTGGACCATGGTAACATTCCGTTTCAAATCCATGCACGGATTTCAAAAATTTTACGACACTGTTTCGCCATTTCGGACGGATGTTGCACCTTGCACCGTGGATGTTGCACCCTGTAAATATCGATTATTCGGATGGCCATAACTTCTGGCTCGTTTAGAGTTACGGGAGCCATAACCAGTCAAAACGAAGGCCTCAGTGAGTTCTACGGCTCCGACAGCTTTCAGCCGTCAATGGATTGTTTAATGCCCAAAAAAGACTATCCGAATCTCGATCGGGTCTTTGAAGTTTTTACCCTTCATTTTTTGACAGGTGGATTTTTACGGTAAAACGGGATTACCGCGGCTGGTCTTCGATTTCTCATCGCTGGAGAGTGGTGCACCATGGTAACGTTCCGTTTCAAATCCATGCACGCATTACAAAAAGTCGTACGACACTGTTTCGCCATTTCGGTCGGATGTTGCACCTTGCACCGTGGATGTTGCACCCTGTAGATATCGATTATTCGGACGGCCATAACTTCTGGCTCGTTTAGAATTACGGGAGCCATAACCAGTCAAAACGAAGGCCTCAGTGAGTTCTACGGCTCCGATAGCTTTCAGCCATCAATGGATTGTTTAATGCCCAAAGAAGACTATCCTAATCTCAATCGTGTCTCGGAAGTTTTTTACTCTTCGTTTTTTCGAAACGTGGATTTTTACGGTAAAACGGGATTACCGTGGCTGGTCTTCGATTTACCATCGCTGGAGAGTGGTGCACCATGGTACCGTGCCGTTTCAAATCCATGCACGCATTTTAAAAAGTCATACGACACTGTTTCGCTATTTCGGACGGATGTTGCACCTTGCACCGTGGATGTTGAACCCTGTAGATATCGGTTATTCGGACGGCCATAACTTCTGGCTCGTTTAGAGTTACGGGAGCCTAACCAGTCAAAACGAAGGCCTTAGTGAGTTCTACGGCTCCGACAGCTTTCAGCCGTCAATGGACTGTTTAATGCCCAAAAAAGACTATCCGAATCTCAATCGGGTCTCGGAAGTTTTTAACCCATCGTTTTTTTCGATACGTGGATTTTTGCGGTAAAACTGGATTACGGTGGCTGGTCTTCGATTTACCATCGCTGGAGAGTGGTGCACCATGGTACCGTTCCGTTTCAAATCCATGGACGCATTTCAAAAAGTCGTACGACACTGTTTCGCCATTTCGAACCGATGTTGCATCATGCACCGTGGATGTTGCACCCTGTAGATATCGGTTATTCGGACAACCATAACTTCTGCCTCTTTTAGATTTAAGGGAGCCATAACCAGTAAAAACGAAGGCCTCAGTGAGTTCTACGGCTCTGACAACTTTCAGCCGTTAATGGATTGTTTAATGCCCAAAAAAGACTATCCTAATCTCAATCGGGTCTCGGAAGTTTTTTACCCTTCGTTTTTTCGACACGTGGATTTTTACGGCAAAACGGGATTACCGTGGCTGGTCTTCGATTTACCATCGTTGGAGAGTGGTGCACCATGGTACCGTTCCGTTTAAAATCCATGCACGCATTTTAAAAAGTCAACGACACTGTTTCGCCATTTCGGACGGATATTGCACGCTGTAGATATCGGTTATTCGGGCGGCCATAACTTCTGGCTCGTTTAGAGTTACGGGAGACATAACCAGTCAAAACGAAGGCCTTAGTGAGTTCTACGGCTCCGACAGCTTTCAGCAGTCAATGGATTGTTTAATGCCCAAGAAAGACTATCCAAATCTCAATTGGGTCTCGGAAGTTTTTACCCATCGTTTTTTCGACACGTGGATTTTTTCGGTAAAACTGGATTAACGTGGCTGGTCTTCGATTTACCATCACAGGAGAGTGGTGCACCATGGTACCGTTCCGTTTCAAATCCATGCACGCATTTCAAAAAGTCGTACGACACTGTTTCGCCATTTCGGACGGATGTTGCACCTTGCACCGTGGATGTTGAACCCTGTAGATATCGATTATTCGGACGGCCATAACTTCTGGCTCGTTTAGAGTTACGGGAGCCATAACCAGTCAAAACGAAGGCCTCAGTGAGTTCTATGGCTCCGACAGCTTTCAGCCATCAATGGATTATTTAATGCCCAAAAAAGACTATCCGAATCTCAATCGGGTCTCGGAAGTTTTTTACCCATCGTTTTTTCGACACGTGGATTTTTACGGTAAAACGGGATTACCGTGGCTGGTTTTCGATTTACCATCGCTGGAGAGTCGTGCACCATGGTACCGTTCCATTTCAAATCCATGCACGCATTTCAAAAATTAGTACGACACTGTTTCGCCATTTCGGACAGATGTTGCACCTTGCATCGTGGATGTTGCACCCTGTAGATATCGATTATTCGGACGACCATAACTTCTGGCTCGTTTAGAGTCACGGGAGCCATAACCAGTCAAAACGAAGGCCTCAGTGAGTTCTACGGCTCCGATAGCTTTCAGCCGTAAATGGATTGTTTAATGCCCAAAAAAGACTATCCGAATCTCAATCGCGTCTCGGAAGTTTTTTACCCATTGTTTTTTCGACACGTGGATTTTTACGGTAAAACGGGATTACCGTGGCCGGTCTTAATTTTACCATCGCTGGAGAGTCGTGCACCATGGTACCGTTCCGTTTCAAATCAATGCACGCATTTCAAAAAGTCGTACGACACTGTTTCGCCATTTCGGACGGATGTTGCACCTTGCACCGTGGATGTTGCACCCTGTAGATATCGATTATTCGGACGGCCATAACTTCTGGCTCGTTTAGAGTTACGGGAGTCATAACCAGTCAAAACGAAGGCCTCAGTGAGTTCTACGGCTCTAACAGCTTTCAGCCGTCAATGGATTGTTTAATGCCCAAAAAAGACTATCCGAATATCAATCGGGTCTTGGAAGTTTTTTACGCTTCGTTTTTTCGACACGCGGATTTTTACGGTAAAACGGGATTACCGTGGCTGGTCTTCGATTTACCATCGCTGGAGAGTGGTGCACCATGGTACCGTTCCGTTTCAAATCCATGCACGGATTTTAAAAAGTCATACGACACTGTTTCGCCATTTCGGACGGATGTTGCACCTTGCACCGTGGATGTTGCACCCTGTAGATATCGGTTATTCGGACGGCCATAACTTCTGGCTCGTTTAGAGTTATGGGAGCCATAACCAGTCAAAACGAAGGCCTCAGTGAGTTCTACGGGTGCGACAGCTTTCAGCAGTCAAGGGATTGTTTAATGCCCAAAAAAGACTATCTGAATCTCAATCGGGTCTCGGAAGTTTTTGCCCTTCGTTTTTTCGACACGTGGATTTTTACGGTAAAACGGGATTCCCGTGGCTGGTCTTCGATTTACCGTCGCTGGAGAGTGGTGCACCATGGTAACGTTCCATTTCAAATCCATGCACGCATTTCAAAAATTTGTACGACACTGTTTTGCCATTTCGGACGGATGTTGCACCTTGCACCGTGGATGTTGCACCCTGTAGATATCGATTATTCGGACGGCCATAACTTCTGGCTCGTTTAGAGTTACGGGAGCCATAACCAGTCAAAACGAAGGCCTCAGTGAGTTCTACGGCTCCGACAGCTTTCAGCCATCAATGGATTGTTTAATGCCCAAAAAAGACTATCCGAATCTCAATCGGGTCTTTGAAGTTTTTACCCTTCGTTTTTTTGACACGTGGATTTTTACGGTAAAACGGGATTACCGCGGCTGGTCTTCGATTTACCGTCGCTGGAGAGTGGTACACCATGGTAACGTTCCTTTTCAAATCCATGCACGCATTTCAAAAAGTCGTACGACACTGTTTCGCCATTTCGGACGAATATTGCACCTTGCACCGTGGATGTTGCACCCTGTAGATATCGATTATTCGGACGGCCATAACTTCTGGCTCGTTTAGAGTTACGGGAGCCATAACCAGTCAAAACGAAGGCCTCAGTGAGTTCTACGGCTCCGATAGCTTCCAACCGTCAATGGATTGTTTAATGCCCAAAGAAGACTATCCTAATCTCAATCGTGTCTTGGAAGTTTTTTACCCTTCGTTTTTTCGACACGTGGATTTTTACGGTAAAACGGGATTACCGTGGCTGGTCTTCGATTTACCATCGCTGGAGAGTGGTGCACCATGGTACTGTTCCGTTTCAAGTCCATGCACGCATTTTAAAAAGTCATAGGACACTGTTTCGCTATTTCGAACGGATGTTGCACCTTGCACCGTGAATGTTGCACCCTGTAGATATCGGTTATTCGGACGGCCATAACTTCTGGCTCGTTTAGAGTTGCGGGAGCCCTAACCTGTCAAAAAGAAGGCCTCAGTGAGTTCTACGGCTCCGACAGCTTTCAGCCGTCAATGGACTGTTTAATGCCCAAAAAAGACTATCCGAATCTCAATCGGGTCTCGGAAGTTTTTAACCCATCGTTTTTTCGACACGTGGATTTTTGCGGTAAAACTGGATTACCGTGGCTGGTCTTCGATTTACCATCGCTGGATAGTGGTGCACCATGGTACCGTTACGTTTCAAATCCATGGACGCATTTCAAAAAGTCGTACGACACTGTTTCGCCATTTCGGACGGATGTTGCATCATGCACCGTGGATGTTGCACCCTGTAGATATCTGTTATTCGGACAACCATAACTTCTGCCTCGTTTAGAGTTAAGGGAGCCATAACCTGTAAAAACGAAGGCCTCAGTGAGTTCTACGGCTCTGACAGCTTTCAGCCGTCAATGGATTGTTTAATGCCCAAAAAAGACTATCCTAATCTCAATCGGGTCTCGGAAGATTTTTACCCTTCGTTTTTTCGACAAGTGGATTTTTACGGTAAAACGGGATTACCGTGGCTGGTCTTCGATTTACTATCGCTGGGGAGTGGTGCACCGTGGTACCGTTCCGTTTCAAATCCATGCACGCATTTTAAGAAGTCATACGACACTGTTTCGCCATTTCGGACGGATGTTGCACCTTGCACTGTGGATGTTGCACCCTGTAGATATCGGTTATTCGGGCGGCCATAACTTCTGGCTCGTTTAGAGTTACGGGAGACATAACCAGTCAAAACGAAGGCCTCAGTGATTTCTACGGCTCCGACAGCTTTCATCAGTCAATGGATTGTTTAATGCCCAAGAAAGACTATCCGAGTCTCAATCGGGTCTCGGAAGTTTTTACCCAACGTTTTTTCGACACGTGGATTTTTTCGGTAAAACTGGATTACCGTGGCTGGTCTTCGATTTACCATCACTGGAGAGTGGTGCACCATGGTACCGTTCCGTTTCAAATCCATGCACGCATTTCAAAAAGTCGTATGACACTGTTTCGCCATTTCGGACGGATGTTGCACCTTGCACCGTGGATGTTGAACCCTGTAGATATCGATTATTCGGACGGCCATAACTTCTGGCTCGTTTAGAGTTACGGGAGCCATAACCAGTCAAAACGAAGGCCTCAGTGAGTTCTATGGCTCCGACAGCTTTCAGCCGTCAATGGATTGTTTAATGCCCAAAAAAGACTATCCGAATCTCAATCGGGTCTCGGAAGTTTTTACCCATCGTTTTTTCGACACGTGGATTTTTACGGTAAAACGGGATTACCGTGGCTGGTCTTCGATTTACCATCGCTGGAGAGTCGTGCACCATGGTACCGTTCCATTTCAAATCCATGCACGAATTTCAAAAAGTCATACGACACTGTTTCGCCATTTCGGACGGATGTTGCACCTTGCATCATGGATGTTGCACCCTGTAGATATCGATTATTCGGACGACCATAACTTCTGGCTCGTGTAGAGTTACGGGAGCCATAACTATTCAAAACGAAGGCCTCAGTGAGTTCTACGGCTCCGATAGCTTTCAGCCGTAAATGGATTGTTTAATGCCCAAAAAAGACTATCCGAATCTCAATCGCGTCTCGGAAGTTTTTTACCCATTGTTTTTTCGACACGTGGATTTTTACGGTAAAACGGGATTACCGTGGCTGGTCTTAATTTTACCATCGCTGGAGAGTCGTGCACCATTGTACCGTTCCGTTTCAAATCCATACATGCATTTCAAAAAGTCGTACGACACTGTTTCGCCATTTCGGGCGGATGTTGCACCTTGCACCGTGGATGTTGCACACTGTAGATATCGATTATTCGGACGGCCATAACTTCTGGCTCGTTTAGAGTTACGGGAGCCATAAGCAGCCAAAACGAAGGCCTCAGTGAGTTCTACGGCTCTGACAGCTTTCAGTCATCAATGGATTGTTTAATGCCCAAAAAAGACTATCCGAATCTCAATCGGGTCCCGAAAGTTTTTTACCCTTCGTTTTTTCGACACGTGGATTTTTACGGTAAAACGGGATTACCGTGACTGGTCTTCGATTTACCATCGCTGGAGAGTGGTGCACCATGGTACCGTTCCGTTTCAAATCCATGCACTGATTTTAAAAAGTCATACGACACTGTTTCGCAATTTCGGACGGATGTTGCACCTTGCACCGTGGATGTTGCACCCTGTAGATATCAGTTATTCGGACGGCCATAACTTCTGGCTCGTTTAGAGTTATGGGAGCCATAACCAGTCAAAACGAAGGCCTCAGTGAGTTCTACGGCTCCGACAGATTTCAGCAGTCAATGGATTGTTTAATCACCCAAAAATACTATCTGAATCTCAATCGGGTCTCGGAAGTTTTTACCCTTCGTTTTTTCGACACGTGGATTTTTACGGTAAAATGGGATTACCGTGGCTGGTCTTCGATTTACCATCGCTGGAGAGTGGTGCACCATGGTAACATTCCGTTTCAAATCCATGCACGCATTTCAAAAAGTCGTACGACACTGTTTCGCCATTTCGGACGGATGTTGCACCTTGCACCGTGGATGTTGCACCCTGTAGATATCGATTATTCGGACGGCCATAACTTCTGGCTCGTTTAGAGTTACGGGAGCTATAACCAGTCAAAACGAAGGCCTCAGTGAGTTCTACGCCTCCGACAGCTTTCAGCTGTCAATGGATTGTTTAATGCCCAAAAAAGACTATCCGAATCTCAATCGGGTCTTGGAAGTTTTTACCCTTCGTTTTTTCGACATGTGGATTTTTACGGTAAAACGGGATTACCGTGGCTGGTCTTCGATTTACCATCGCCGGAGAGTGGTGCACCATGATAACGTTCCGTTTCAAATCGATGCACGCATTTCAAAAAGTCGTACGACACTGTTTCGCCATTTCGGACGGATGTTGCACCTTGCACCGTGGATGTTGCACCCTGTAGATATCGATTATTCGGACGGCCATAACTTCTGGCTCGTTTAGAGTTACGGGAGCCATAACTAGTCAAAACGAAGGCCTTAGTGAGTTCTATGGCTCCGACAGCTTTCAGCCGTCAATGGATTGTTTAATGCCCAAAAAAGACTATCCTAATCTCAATCGGGTCTCGGAAGTTTTTTACCCTTCGTTTTTTCGACACGTGGATTTTTACGGTAAAACGGGATTACCGTGGCTGGTCTTCGATTTACCATCGCTGGAGAGTGGTGCACCATGGTACCTTTCCGTTTCAAATCCATGCACTCATTTTAAAAAGTCATACGACACTGTTTCGCCATTTCGGACGGATGTTGCACCTTGCACCGTGGATGTTGCACCCTATAGATATCGGTTATTCGGACGGCCATAACTTCTGGCTCGTTTAGAGTTATGGGATCCCTAACCAGTCAAAACGAAGGCCTCAGTGAGTTCTACGGCTCCGACAGCTTTCAGCCGTCAATGGATTGTTTAATGTCCAAAAAAGACTATCCGAATCTCAATCGGGTCTCGGAAGTTTTTAACCCTTCGTTTTTTCGACACGTGGATTTTTGCGGAAAAACTGGATTACCGTGGCTGGTCTTCGATTTACCATCGCTAGAGAGTGGTGCACCATGGTACTGTTCCGTTTCAAATCCATGGACGCATTTCAAAAAGTCGTACGACACTGTTTCGCCATTTCAGACGGATGTTGCATCATGCACCGTGGATGTTGCACCCTGTAGATATCGGTTATTCGGACAACCATAACTTCTGGCTCGTTTAGAGTTACGGGAGCCATAACCAGTCAAAACGAAGGCCTCAGTGAGTTCTACGGCTCCGACAGCTTTCAGCCGTCAATGGATTGTTTAATGCCTAAAAAAGACTATCAGAATCTCAATCGGGTCTCGGAAGTTTTTTACCCATCATTTTTTCGACACGTGGATTTTTACGGTAAAACGGGATTACTGTGGCTGGTCTTCGATTTACCATCGCTGGAGAGTCGTGCACCATGGTACCGTTCCGTTTCAAATCATGCACGCATTTCAAAAAGTCATACGACACTGTTTCGCCATTTCGGACGGATGTTGCACCTTGCATCGTGGATGTTGCACCCTGTAGATATCGATTATTCGGACGGCCATAACTTCTGGCTCGTTTAGAGTTACGGGAGCCATAACCAGTCAAAATGAAGGCCTCAGTGAGTTCTACGGCTCCGACTGCTTTCAGCCGTCAATGGATTGTTTGATGCCCAAAAAAGACTATCCGAATCTCAATCGGGTCTCGGAAGTTTTTAACCCATCGTTTTTTCGACACGTGGATTTTTACGGTAAAACGGGATTACCGTGGCTGGTCTTCGATTTACCATCGCTGGAGAGTGGTGCACCATGGTACCTTTCCGTATCAAATCCATGCACTCATTTTAAAAAGTCATACGACACTGTTTCGCCATTTCGGACGGATGTTGCACCTTGCACCGTGGATGTTGCACCCTATAGATATCGGTTATTCGGACGGCCATAACTTCTGGCTCGTTTAGAGTTATGGGATCCCTATCCAGTCAAAACGAAGGCCTCAGTGAGTTCTACGGCTCCGACAGCTTTCAGCCGTCAATGGATTGTTCAATGCTCAAAAAAGACTATCCGAATCTCAATCGGGTCTCGGAAGTTTTTAACCCGTCGTTTTTTCGACACGTGGATTTCTGCGGTAAAACTGGATTACCGTGGCTGGTCTTCGATTTACCATCGCTGGAGAGTGGTGCACCATGGTACCGTTCCGTTTAAAATTCATGCACGCATTTTAAAAAGTCGTACGACACTGTTTCGCCATTTCGGCTGATGTTGCAAATTGCACTGTGGATGTTGCACCCTGTAGATATCGGTTATTCGGGCGGCCATAACTTCTGGCTCGTTTAGAGTTACAGGAGCCATAACCAGTCAAAACGAAGGCCTCAGTGAGTTCTACGGCTCCGACGGCTTTCAGCAGTCAATGGATTGTTTAATGCCCAAGAAAGACTATTCGAATCTCAATCGGGTCTCGGAAGTTTTTACCCATCGTTTTTTCGACACGTGGATTTTTTAGGTAAAACTGGATTACCGTGGCTGGTCTTCGATTTACCATCACTGGCGAGTGGTGCACCATGGTACCGTTCCGTTTCAAATCCATGCACGCATTTCAAAAAGTCGTACGACACTGTTTCGCCATTTCGGACGGATGTTGCACCTTGCACCGTGGATGTTGCACCCTGTAGATATCGATTATTCGGACGGCCATAACTTCTGGCTCGTTTAGAGTTACGGGAGCCATAACCAGTCAAAAAGAAGGCCTCGGTGAGTTCTACAGCTCCGACAGCTTTCAGCCGTCAATGGATTGTTTAATGCCCAAAAAAGACTATCCGAATCTCAATCGGGTCTCGGAAGTTTTTTACCCATCGTTTTTTCGACACGTGGATTTTTACGGTAAAACGGGATTTCCGTGGCTGGTCTTCGATTTACCATCGCTGGAGAGTCGTGCATCATGGTACCGTTCCGTTTCAAATCCATGAACGCATTTCAAAAAGTCGTACGACACTGTTTCGCCATTTCGTACGGATGTTGCACCTTGCACCATGGATGTTGCACTCTATAGATACCGATTATTCGGACGGCCATAACCTTGCATCGTGGATGTTGCACCCTGTAGATATCGATTATTCGGACGGCCATAACTTCTGGCTCGTTTAGAGTTACGGGAGACATAACCACTCAAAACGAAGGCTTCAGTGAGTTCTACGGCTCCGATAACTTTCAGCCGTAAATGGATTGTTTAATGCCCAAAAAAGACTATGCGAATCTCAATCGGGTCTCGGAAGATTTTTACCCATCGTTTTTTCGACACGTGGATTTTTACGGTAAAACGGGATTACCGTGGCTGGTCTTCATTTTAACTTCGTTGGAGAGTCGTGCACCATGGTGCCGTTCCGTTTCAAATCCATGCGCGCATTTCAAAAAGTCGTACGACACTGTTTTGCCATTTCGTACGGATGTTGCACCTTGCACCGTGGATGTTGCACTCTATAGATACCGATTATTCGGACGGCCATAACTTCTGGCTCGTTTAGAGTTACGGGAGCCATAACTAGTCAAAATGAAGGCCTCAGTGAGTTCTACGGCTCCGACAGCTTTCAGCCGTCAATGGATTGTTTAATGCCCAAAAAAGACTATCCTAATCTCAATCGGGTCTCGGAAGTTTTTTAGCCTTCGTTTTTTCGACACGTGGATTTTTACGGTAAAACGGGATTACCGTGGCTGGTCTTCGATTTACCATCGTTGGAGAGTGGTGCACCATGGTACCGTTCCGTTTCAAATCCATGCACGCATTTTAAAAAGTCATACGACACTGTTTTGCCATTTCGGACGGATGTTGCACCTTGCACCGTGGATGTTGCACCCTGAAGATATCGGTTATTCGGACGGCCATAACTTCTGGCTCGTTTAGAGTTACGGGAGCCCTAACCAGTCAAAACGAAGGCCTCAGTGAGTTCTACGGCTCCGAAAGCTTTCAGCCATCAATGGATTGTTCAATGCTCAAAAAAGACTATCCGAATCTCAATCGGGTCTCGGAAGTTTTTAACCCGTCGTTTTTTCGACACGTGGATTTTTGCGGTAAAACTGGATTACCGTGGCTGGTCTTCGATTTACCATCGCTGGAGAGTGGTGCACCATGGTACCGTTCCGTTTCAAATTCATGGACGCATTTCAAAAAGTCGTACGACACTGTTTCGCCATTTCGGAAGGATGTTGCATCATGCACCGTGGATGTTGCACCCTATAGATATCGGTTATTCGGATAACCATAACTTCTGGCTCGTTTAGAGTTAAGGGAGCCATAACCAGTCAAAATGAAGGCCTCGGTGAGTTCTACGGTCTGACAGCTTTCAGCCGTCAATGGATTGTTTAATGCCCAAAAAAGACTATCCTAATCTCAATCGGTTCTCGGAACTTTTTTACCCTTCGTTTTTTCGACACGTGGATTTTTACGGTAAAACGGGATTACCGTGGCTGGTCTTCGATTTACCATCGCTGGAGAGTGGTGCACCATGGTACCGTTCCGTTTCAAATCCGTGCACGCATTTTTAAAAGTCATACGACACGGTTTCGCCATTTCGGACGGATGTTGCACCTTGCACTGTGGATGTCGCACCCTGTAGATATCGGTTATTCGGGCGGCCATAACTTCTGGCTCGTTTAGAGTTACGGGAGTCATAACCAGTCAAAACGAAGGCCTCCGTGAGTTCTACGGCTCCGACAGATTTCAGCAGTCAATGGATTGCTTAATGCCCAAGAAAGAATATCCGAATCTCAATCGGGTCTCGGAAGTTTTTACCCATCGTTTTTTCGACACGTGGATTTTTTCCGTAAAACTGGATTACCGTGGCTGGTCTTCGATTTACCATCACTGGAGAGTGGTGCACCATGGTACCGTTCCGTTTCAAATCCATGCACGCATTTCAAAAAGTCGTACGACATTGTTTCGCCATTTCGGACGGATGTTGCACCTTGCACCGTGGATGTTGCACCCTGTAGATATCGATTATTCGGACGGCCGTAACTTCTGGCTCGTTTAGAGTTACGGGAGCCATAACCAGTCAAAACGAAGGCCTCCGTGAGTTCTACGGCTCCGACAGCTTTCAGCCATCAATGGATTGTTTAATGCCCAAAAAAGACTATCCGAATCTCAATCGGGTCTCGGAAGTTTTTTACCCATCATTTTTTCGACACGTGGATTTTTACGGTAAAACGGGATTACCGTGGCTGGTCTTCGATTTACCATCGCTGGAGAGTCGTGCACCATGGTACCGTTCTGTTTCAAATCCATGCACGCATTTCAAAAAGTCGTACGACACTGTTTCGCCATTTCGGACGGATGTTGCACCTTGCATCGTGGATGTTGCACCCTGTAGATATCGATTATTCGGACGGCCATAACTTCTGGCTCGTTTAGAGATACGGGAGCCATAACCAGTCAAAACGAAGGCCTTAGTGAGTTCTACGGCTCCGATAGCTTTCAGCCGTAAATGAATTGTTTAATACCGAAAAAAGACTATCCGAATCTCAATCGGGTCTCGGAAGTTTTTTACCCATCGTTTTTTCGACATGTGGATTTTTACGGTAAAACGGGATTACCGTGGCTGGTCTTCATTTTACCATCGCTGGAGAGTCGTGCACCATGGTACCATTCCGTTTCAAATCCATGCACGCATTTCAAAAAGTGGTACGGCACTGTTTCGCCATTTCGGACGGATGTTGCACCTTGCACCGTGGATGTTGCACCCTGTAGATATCGATTATTCGGACGGCCATAACTTCTGGCTCGTTTAGAGTTACAGGAGCCATGACCAATCAAAACGAAGGCCTCAGTGAGTTCTACGGCTCTGAAAGCTCTCAGCCGTCAATGGATTGTTTAATGCCCAAAAAAGACTATCCGAATCTCAATCGGGTCTCGGAAGTTTTTTACCCTTCGTTTTTTCGACACGCGGATTTTTACGGTAAAACGGGATTACCGTGGCTGGTCTTCAATTTACCATCGCTGGAGAGTGGTGCACCATGGTACCGTTGCGTTTCAAATCCATGCACGGATTTTAAAAAGTCATACGACACTGTTTCGCCATTTCGGACGGATGTTGCACCTTGCACCGTGGATGTTGCACCCTGTAGATATCGGTTATTCGGACGGCCATAACTTCTGGCTCGTTCAGAGTTATGGGAGCCATAACCAGTCAAAACGAAGGCCTTAGTGAGTTCTACGGCTCTGACAGCTTTCAGCAGTCAATGGATTGTTTAATGCCCAAAAAAGACTATCTGAATCTCGATCGGGTCTCGGAAGTTTTTACCCTTCGTTTTTTCGATACGTGGATTTTTACGGTAAAACGGGATTACCGTGGCTGGTCTTCGATTTACCATCGCTAGAGAGGGGTGCACCACGGTAACGTTCCGTTTCAAATCCATGCACGCATTTCAAAAAGTCGTACGACACTGTTTCGCCATTTCGGAAGGATGTTGCATCTTGCACCGTGGATGTTGCACCCTGTAGATATCGATTATTCGGACGGCCATAACTTCTGGCTCGTTTAGAGTTACGGGAGCCATAACCAGTCAAAACGAAGGCCTCAGTGAGTTCTACGGCTCCGACTGCTTTCAGCCGTCAATGGATTGTTTGATGCCCAAAAAAGACTATCCGAATCTCAATCGGGTCTCGGAAGTTTTTAACCCATCGTTTTTTCGACACGTGGATTTTTACGGTAAAACGGGATTACCGTGGCTGGTATTCGATTTACCATCGCTGGAGAGTGGTGCACCATGGTAACGTTCCGTTTCAAATCCATGCATGCATTTCAAAAAGTCGTACGACACTGTTTCGCCATTTCGGACGGATGTTGCACCTTGCACCGTGGATGTTGCACCCTGTAGATATCGATTATTCGGACGGCCATAACTTCTGGCTCGTTTAGAGTTACGGGAGCCATAACCAGTCAAAACGAAGGCCTCAGTGAGTTCTACATCTCCGACAGCTTTCAGCCGTCAATGGATTGTTTAATGCCCAAAAAAGACTATCCTAATCTCAATCGGGTCTCGGAAGTTTTTTACCCTTCGTTTTTTCGACACGTGGATTTTTACGGTAAAACGGGATTACCGTGGCTGTTCTTCGGTTTACCATCGCTGGAGAGTGGTGCACCATGGTACCGTTCCGTTTCAAATCCATGCACGCATTTTAAAAAGTCATAAGACACTGTTTCGCCATTTCGGACGGATGTTGCACCTTGCACAGTGGATGTTGCACCCTGTAGATATCGGTTATTCGGACGGCCACAACTTCTGGCTCGTTTAAAGTTACGGGAGCCCTAACCAGTCAAAACGAAGGCCTCAGTGAGTTCTACGGCTCCGACAGCTTTCAGCCATCAATGGATTGTTCAATGCTCAAAAAAGACTATCCGAATCTCAATCGGGTCTCGGAAGTTTTTGACCCGTCGTTTTTTCGACACGTGGATTTTTGCGGTAAAACTGGATTACCGTGGCTGGTCTTCGATTTACCATCGCTGGAGAGTGGTGCACCATGGTACCGTTCCGTTTCAAATTCATGGACGCATTTCAAAAAGTCGTACGACACTGTTTCGCCATTTCAGAAGGATGTTGCATCATGCACCGTGGATATTGCACCCTGTAGATATCGGTTATTCGGATAACCATAACTTTTGGCTCGTTTAGAGTTAAGGGAGCCATAACCAGTCAAAATGAAGGCCTCAGTGAGTTCTACGGCTCGGACAGCTTTCAGCCGTCAATGGATTGTTTAATGCCAAAAAAAGACTATCCTAATCTCAATCGGTTCTCGGAAGTTTTTTACCCTTCGTTTTTTGGACACGTGGATTTTTACGGTAAAACGGGATTACCGTGGCTGGTCTTCGATTTACCATCGCTGGAGAGTGGTGCACCATGGTACCGTTCCGTTTCAAATCCGTGCACGCGTTTTTAAAGGTCATACGACATTGTTTCGCCATTTCGGACGGATGTTGCACCTTGCACCGTGGATGTTGCACCCTGTAGATATTGATTATTCGGACGGCCATAACTTCTGGCTCGTTTAGAGTTACGGGAGCCATAACCAGTCAAAACGAAGGCCTTAGTGAGTTCTACGGCTCCGACAGCTTTCAGCCGTCAATGGATTGTTTAATGCCCAAAAAAGACTATCCGAATCTCAATCGGGTCTCGGAAGTTTTTTACCCATCGTTTTTTCGACACGTGGATTTTTACGGTAAAACGGGATTACCGTGGCTGGTCTTCGATTTACCATCACTGGAGAGTCGTGCACCATGGTACCGTTCCGTTTCAAATCCATACACGCATTTCAAAAAGTCGTACGACACTGTTTCGCCATTTCGGACGGATGTTGCACCTTGCATCGTGGATATTGCACCCTGTAGATATCGATTATTCGGACGGCCATAACTTCTGGCTCGTTTAGAGTTACGGGAGCCATAACCAGTCAAAACGAAGGCCTCAGTGAGTTCTACGGCTAGGATAGCTTTCAGCCGTAAATGGATTGTTTAATACCCAAAAAAGACTATCCGAATCTCAATCGGGTCTCGGAAGTTTTTTACCCATCGTTTTTTCGACTCGTGGATTTATACGGTAAAACGGGATTACCATGGATGGTCTTCATTTTACCATCGCTGGAGAGTCGTGCACCATGGTACCGTTCCGTTTCTAATCCATGCACGCATTTCAAAAAGTGGTACGACACTTTTTCGCCATTTCGGACGGATGTTGCACCTTGCACCGTGTATGTTGCACACTGTAGATATCGATTATTCGGACGGCCATAAATTCTGGCTCGTTTAGAGTTACGGGAGCCATAACCAATCAAAACGATGGCCTCAGTGAGTTCTACGGCTCTGACAGCTTTTAGCCATCAATGGATTGTTTAATGCCCAAAAAAGACTATCCGAATTTCAATCGGGTCTCGGAAGTTTTTTACCCTTCGTTTTTTCGACACGCGGATTTTTACGGTAAAACGGGATTACCGTGGCTGGTCTTCGATTTACCACCGCTGGAGAGTGGTGCACCATGGTACCATTCCGTTTCAAATCCATGCACGGATTTGAAAAAG
Organism: Allium cepa; assembly: GCA_030765085.1. NCBI lineage: Eukaryota > Viridiplantae > Streptophyta > Magnoliopsida > Asparagales > Amaryllidaceae > Allium > Allium cepa. The sequence goes on from CM060938.1 coordinate 912,634,770, forward strand.
TCATACGACACTGTTTCGCCATTTCGGACGGATGTTGCACCTTGCACCGTGGATGTTGCACCCTGGAGATATCGGTTATTCGGACGGCCATAACTTCTGGCTCGTTTAGAGTTATGGGAGCCATAACCAGTCAAAACGAAGGCCTCAGTGAGTTCTACGGCTCCGATAGCTTTCAGCAGTCAAGGGATTGTTTAATGCCCAAAAAAGACTATCCGAATCTCAATCGGGTCTCGGAAGTTTTTACCCTTCGTTTTTTCGACACTTGGATTTTTACGGTAAAACGGGATTACCGTGGCTGGTCTTCGATTTACCATCACTGGAGAGTGGTGCACCATGGTAACGTTCCGTTTCAAATCCATGCACGCATTTCAAAAAGTCGTACGACACTGTTTCGCCATTTCGGACGGATGTTGCACCTTGCACCGTGGATGTTGCACCCTGTAGATATCGATTATTCGGACGGCCATAACTTCTGGCTCGTTTAGAGTTACGGGGGCCATAACCAGTCAAAACGAAGGCCTCAGTGAGTTCTACGGATCCGAAAGCTTTCAGCCGTCAATGGATTGTTTAATGCCCAAAAAAGACTATCCGAATCTCAATCGGGTCTCGGAAGTTTTTACCCTTCGTTTTTTCGACACGTGAATTTTTACGGTAAAACGGGATTACCGTGGCTGGTCTTCGATTTACCATCGCTGGAGAGTGGTGCACCATGGTAACGTTCCGTTTCAAATCCATGCACGCATTTCAAAAAGTCGTACGACACTGTTTCGCCATTTCGGACGGATGTTGCACCTTGCACCGTGGATGTTGCACCCTGTAGATATCGATTATTCGGACGGCCATAACTTCTGGCTCGTTCAGAGTTATGGGAGCCATAACCAGTCAAAACGAAGGCCTCAGTGAGTTCTACGGCTCCGACAGCTTTCAGCCGTCAATGGATTGTTTAATGCCCAAAAAAGACTATCCTAATCTCAATCGGGTCTCGGAAGTTTTTCACCCTTCGTTTTTTCGACACGTGGATTTTTACGGTAAAACGGGATTGCCGTGGCTGGACTTCGATTTACCATAACTGGAGAGTGGTGCAACATGGTACCGTTCCGTTTCAAATCCATGCACGCATTTTAAAAAGTCATACGACACTGTTTCGCCATTTCGGACGGATGTTGCACCTTGCATCGTGGATGTTGCACCCTGTAGATATCGATTATTCGGACGGCCATAACTTCTGGCTCGGTTAGAGTTACGGGAGCAATAACCAGTCAAAACGAAGGCCTCACTGAGTTCTACGGCTCCGACAGCTTTCAGCCGTCAATGGATTGTTTAATGCCTAAAAAAGACTATCCGAATCTCAATCGGGTCTCGGAAGTTTTTAACCCATCGTTTTTTCGACACGTGGATTTTTGCGGTAAAAATGGATTACCGTGGCTTGTCTTCGATTTACCATCGCTGGAGAGTGGTTTACCATGGTACTGTTCCGTTTCAAATCCATGCACGCATATCAAAAAGTCGTACGACACTCTTTCGCCATTTCGGACGGATGTTGCACCTTGCACCGTGGATGTTGCACCCTGTAGATATCGATTATTCGGACGGCCATAACTTCTGGCTCGTTTAGAGTTACGGGAGCCATAACCTATCAAAACGAAGGCCTCAGTGAGTTCTACGGCTCTGACAGCTTTCAGCCGTCAATGGATTGTTTAATGCCCAAAAAAGACTATCCGAATCTCAATCGGGTCTCGGAAGTTTTTTACCCTTCGTTTTTTCGACACGCGGATTTTTATGGTAAAACAGGATAACCGTGGCTGGTCTTCGATTTACCACCGCTGGAGAGTGGTGCACCATGGTACCATTCTGTTTCAAATCCATGCATGGATTTGAAAAAGTCATACGACACTGTTTCGCCATTTCGGACGGATGTTGCACCTTGCACCGTGGATGTTGCACCCTGTAGATATCGGTTATTCGGACGGCCATAACTTCTGGCTCGTTTAGAGTTATGGAGCCATAACCAGTCAAAACGAAGGCCTCAGTGAGTTCTACGGCTCCGATAGCTTTCAGCAGTCAAGGGATTGTTTAATGCCCAAAAAAGACTATCCGAATCTCAATCGGGTCTCGGAAGTTTTTACCCTTCGTTTTTTCGACACGTGGATTTTTACGGTAAAACGAGATTACCGTGGCTGGTCTTCGATTTACCATCACTGGAGAGTGGTGCACCATGGTAACTTTCCATTTCAAATCCATGTACGCATTTCAAAAAGTCGTACGACACTGTTTCGCCATTTCGGACGGATGTTGCACCTTGCACCGTGGATGTTGCACCCTGTAGATATCGATTATTAGGACGGCCATAACTTCTGGCTCGTTTAGAGTTACGGGAGCCATAACCAGTCAAAACGAAGGCCTCAGTGAGTTCTACGGCTCCGAATGCTTTAAGCCGTCAATGGATTGTTTAATGCCCAAAAAAGACTATCCTAATCTCAATCGGGTCTCGGAAGTTTTTTACCCTTCGTTTTTTCGACACGTGGATTTTTACGGTAAAACGGGATTACCGTGGCTGGTCTTCGATTTACCATCGCTGGAGAGTGGTGCACCATGGTACCATTCCGTTTCAAATCCATGCACGCATTTTAAAAAGTCATACGACACTGTTTTTCCATTTCGGACGGATGTTGCACCTTGCACCGTGGATGTTGCACCCTGTAGATATCGGTTGTTCGGACGGCCATAACTTCTGGCTCGTTTGGAGTTACGGGAGCCCTAACAAGTCAAAACGAAGGCCTCAGTGAGTTCCACCGCTCCAACAGCTTTCAGCCGTCAATGGATTGTTTAATGCCCAAAAAAGACTATCCCAATCCCAATTGGGTCTCGGAAGTTTTTAACCTATCGTTTTTTCGACACGTGGATTTTTGCGGTAAAACTGGATTACCGTGGCTGGTCTTCGATTTACCATCGCTGGAGAGTGGTGCACCATGGTATTGTTCCATTTCATATCCATGGACGCATTTCAAAAAGTCGTACGACACTGTTTCGCCACTTCGGATGGATGTTGCATCATGCACCGTGGATGTTGCACCCTGTAGATATCGGTTATTCGGACAACCATAACTTCTGGCTCGTTTAGAGTTAAGGGAGCCATTACCAGTCAAAACGAAGGCCGCAGTGAGTTCTACGGCTCTGACAGCTTTCAGCCGTCAATGGATTGTTTAATGCCCAAAAAAGACTATCCTAATCTCAATCGGGTCTCGGAAGTTTTTTACCCTTCGTTTTTTCGACACGTGGATTTTTACGGTAAAACGGGATTACCGTGGCTAGTCTTCGATTTACCATCGTTGGAGAGTGGTGCACCATGGTACCGTTCCGTTTCAAATCCATGCACGCATTTTAAAAAGTCATACGACACTGTTTCGCCATTTCGGACGGATGTTGCACCTTGCACTGTGGATGTTGCACCCTGTAGATATCGGTTATTCCGACGGCCATAACTTCTGGCTCGTTTAGAGTTACGGGAGCCATAACCAGTCAAAACGAAGGCCTCAGTGAGTTCTACGGCTCCGACTCCTTTCAGTAGTCAATGGATTGTTTAATGCCCAAGAAAGACTATCTGAATCTCAATCGGGTCTCGGAAGTTTTTACCCATCGTTTTTTCGACACGTGGATTTTTTCGGTAAAACTGGATTACCGTGGCTGGTCTTCGATTTACCGTCACTGGAGAGTGGTGCACCATGGTACCGTTCCGTTTCAAATCCATGCATGCATTTCAAAAAGTCGTACGACACTGTTTCGCAATTTCGGACGGATGTTGCACCTTGCACCGTGGATGTTGCACCCTGTAGATATCGATTATTCGGACGGCCATAGCTTCTGGCTCGTTTAGAGTTACGGGAGCCATAACCAGTCAAAACGAAGGCCTCAGTGAGGTCTATGGCTCCGACAGCTTTCAGCCGTCAATGGTTTATTTAATGCCCAAAAAAGACTATCCTAATCTCAATCGGGTCTCGGAAGTTTTTTACGCATCGTTTTTTCGACACGTGGATTTTTATGGTAAATCGGGATTACCGTGGCTGGTCTTCATTTTACCATCGCTGGAGAGTCGTGCACCATGGTACCATTCCGTTTCAAATCCATGCACGCATTTCAAAAAGTGGTACGACACTGTTTCGTCATTTCGGACGGATGTTGCACCTTGCACCGTGGATGTTGCACCCTGTAGATATCGATTATTCGGACGGTCATAAATTCTGGCTCGTTTAGAGTTACGGGAGCCATAACCAATCAAAACGAAGGCCTCAGTGAGTTCTACGGCTCTGACAGCTTTCAGCCATCAATGGATTGTTTAATGCCCAAAAAAGACTATCCGAATCTCAATCGTGTCTCGGAAGTTTTTTACCCTTCGTTTTTTCGACACGCGGATTTTTACGGTAAAACGGGATTACCGTGGCTGGTCTTCGATTTACCGCCGCTAGAGAGTGGTGCACTATGGTACCATTCCGTTTCAAATCCATGCACGGATTTGAAAAAGTCATACGACACTGTTTCGCCATGTCGGACGGATGTTGCACCTTGCACCGTGGATGTTGCACCCTGTAGATATCGGTTATTCGGACGGTCATAACTTCTGGCTCGTTTTGAGTTATGGGAGCCATAACCAGTCAAAACGAAGGCCTCAGTGAGTTTTACGACTACGATGGCTTTCAGTAGTCAAGGGATTGTTTAATGCCCAAAAAAGACTGTCCGAATCTCAATCGGGTCTCGGAAGTTTTCACCCTTCGTTTTTTCGACACGTGGATTTTTACGGTAAAACGGGATTACCGTGGCTGGTCTTCGATTTACCATCACTGGAGAGTCGTGCACCATGGTAACGTTCCGTTTCAAATCCATGCATTCATTTCAAAAAGTCGTACGACACTGTTTCGCCATTTCGGACGGATGTTGCACCTTGCACCGTGGATGTTACACCCTGTAGATATCGATTATTCGGACGGCCATAACTTCTGGCTCGTTTAGAGTTACGGGAGCCATAACCAGTCAAAACGAAGGCCTCAGTGAGTTCTACGGCTCCGACAGCTTTCAGCCATCAATGGATTATCTAATGCCCAAAAAAGACTATCCGAATCTCAATCGGGTCTCGGAAGTTTTTTAACCATCGTTTTTTCGACACGTGCATTTTTATGGTAAAACGGGATTACCGTGGCTGGTCTTCGATTTAGCATCGCTGGAGAGTCGTGCACGATGGTACCGTTCCGTTTCAAATCCATGCACGCATTTCAAAAAGTCGTACGACACTGTTTCGCCATTTCGGATGGATGTTGCACCTTGCATCGTGGATGTTGCACCCTGTAGATATCGATTATTCGGACGGCCATAACTTCTGGCTGGTTTAGAGTTACAGGAGCCATAACTAGTCAAAACGAAGGCCTCAGTGAGTTCTACGGCTCCGATAGCTTTCAGCCGTAAATGGATTGTTTAATGCCAAAAAAAGACTATCCGAATCTCAATTGGGTCTTGGACGTTTTTTACCCATCGTTTTTTCGACACGTGGATTTTTACGGTAAAACGGGATTACCGTGGCTGGTCTTCATTTTACCATCGCTGGAGAGTCGTGCACCATGGTACCGTTCCGTTTCAAATCCATTCACGCATTTCAAAAAGTCGTACGACACTGTTTCGCCATTTCGGACGGATGTTGCACCTTGCGCCGTGGATGTTGCACCCTGTATATATCGATTATTCGGACGGCCATAACTTCTGGCTCGTTTAGAGTTACGAGAGCCATAACCAGTCAAAATGAAGGCCTCAGTGAGTTCTACGGCTCTGACAGCTTTCAGCCGTCAATGGATTGTTTAATGCCCAGAAAAGACTTTCCGAATCTCAATCGGGTCTCGGAAGTTTTTTACCCTTCATTTTTTCGACGCGCGGATTTTTACGTTAAAACGGGATTACCGTGGCTGGTCTTCGATTTACCATCGCTGGAGAGTGGTGCACCATGGTACCGTTCCGTTTCAAATCCATGCATGGATTTTAAAAAGTCATACGACACTGTTTCGCCATTTCGGACGGATGTTGCACCTTGCACCGTGGATGTTGCACCCTGTAGATATCGGTTATTCGGACGGCCATAACTTATGGCTCGTTTAGAGTTATGAGGGCCATAACCAGTCAAAACGAAGGCCTCAGTGAGTTCTACGGCTCCGACAGCTTTCAGCAGTCAATGGATTGTTTAATGCCCAAAAAAGACTATCCGAATCTCAATCGGGTCACGGAAGTTTTTACCCTTCGTTTTTTCGACACGTGGATTTTTACGGTAAAACGGGATTACCGTGGCTGGTCTTCGATTTACCATCGCTGGAGAGTGGTGCACCATTGTAGCGTTCCATTTCAAATCCATGCACGCATTTCAAAAAGTCGTACGACACTGTTTCGCCATTTCGGACGGATGTTGCACCTTGCACCGTGGATGTTGCACCCTATAGATATCGATTATTCGGACGGCCATAACTTCTGGCTCGTTTAGAGTTACGGGAGCCATAACCAGTCAAAACGAAGGCCTCAGTTAGTTCTACGGCTCCGACAGCTTTCAGCCATCAATGGATTATCTAATGCCCAAAAAAGACTATCCGAATCTCAATCGGGTCTCGGAAGTTTTTTAACCATCGTTTTTTCGACACGTGCATTTTTATGGTAAAACGGGATTACCGTGGCTGGTCTTCGATTTAGCATCGCTGGAGAGTCGTGCACGATGGTACCGTTCCGTTTCAAATCCATGCACGCATTTCAAAAAGTCGTACGACACTGTTTCGCCATTTCGGATGGATGTTGCACCTTGCATCGTGGATGTTGCACCCTGTAGATATCGATTATTCGGACGGCCATAACTTCTGGCTGGTTTAGAGTTACAGGAGCCATAACTAGTCAAAACGAAGGCCTCAGTGAGTTCTACGGCTCCGATAGCTTTCAGCCGTAAATGGATTGTTTAACGCCAAAAAAAGACTATCCGAATCTCAATTGGGTCTCGGACGTTTTTTACCCATCGTTTTTTCGACACGTGGATTTTTGCGGTAAAACGGGATTACCGTGGCTGGTCTTCATTTTACCATCGCTGGAGAGTCGTGCACCATGGTACCGTTCCGTTTCAATTCCATTCACGCATTTCAAAAAGTCGTACGACACTGTTTCGCCATTTCGGACGGATGTTGCACCTTGCGCCGTGGATGTTGCACCCTGTATATATCGATTATTCGGACGGCCATAACTTCTGGCTCGTTTAGAGTTACGAGAGCCATAACCAGTCAAAATGAAGGCCTCAGTGAGTTCCACGGCTCTGACAGCTTTCAGCCGTCAATGGATTGTTTAATGCCCAGAAAAGACTTTCCGAATCTCAATCGGGTCTCGGAAGTTTTTTACCCTTCATTTTTTCGACGCGCGGATTTTTACGTTAAAGCGGGATTACCGTGGCTGGTCTTCGATTTACCATCGCTGGAGAGTGGTGCACCATGGTACCGTTCCGTTTCAAATCCATGCATGGATTTTAAAAAGTCATACGACACTGTTTCGCCATTTCGGACGGATGTTGCACCTTGCACCGTGGATGTTGCACCCTGTAGATATCGGTTATTCGGACGGCCATAACTTATGGCTCGTTTAGAGTTATGGGGGCCATAACCAGTCAAAACGAAGGCCTCAGTGAGTTCTACGGCTCCGACAGCTTTCAGCCGTCAATGGATTGCTTAATGCCCAAAAAAGACTATCCGAATCTCAATCGGGTCTCGGAAATTTTTACCCCTCGTTTTTTCAACACGTGGAATTTTACGGAAAAACGCGACTACCGTGGCTGGTCTTCGATTTACCATCGCTGGAGAGTGGTGCACCATGGTAACGTTCCGTTTCAAATCCATGTACGCATTTCAAAAAGTCGTACGACACTGTTTCGCCATTTCGGACGGATGTTGCACCTTGCACCGTGGATGTTGCACCCTGTAGATATCGATTATTCGGACGACCATAACTTCTGGCTCGTTTAGAGTTACGGGAGCCATAACCAGCCAAAACGAAGGCCTCAGTGAGTTCTACGGCTCCGACAGCTTTCAACCATCAATGGATTGTTTAATGCCCAAAAAAGACTATCCTAATCTCTATCGGGTCTCGGAAGTTTTTTACCCTTCGTTTTTTCGACACGTGGATTTTTACGGTAAAACGGGATTACCGTGGCTGGTCTTTGATTTACCATCGCTGGAGAGTGGTGCACCATGGTACCGTTCCGTTTCAAATCCATGCACGCATTTTAAAAAGTCATACGACACTGTTTCGCCATTTCGGACGGATGTTGCACCTTGCACCGTGGATGTTGCACCCTGTAGATATCGGTTATTCGGACGGCCATAACTTCTAGCTCGTTTAGAGTTACGGGAGCCCTAATCAGTCAAAACGAAGGCCTTAGTGAGTTCTACGGCTCCGATAGCTTTCAGCCATCAATGGATTGTTCGTTGCCCAAAAAAGACTATCCGAATCTCAATCGGGTCTCGGAAGTTTTTAACCCGTCATTTTTTCGACACGTGGATTTTTGCGGTAAAACTGGATTACCGTGGCTGGTCTTCGATTTACCATCGCCGGAGAGTGGTGCACCATGGTACCGTTCCTTTTCAAATTCATGGACGCATTTCAAAAAGTCGTAAGACACTGTTTCGCCATTTCGGAAGGATGTTGCATCATGCACCGTGGATGTTGCACCCTGTAGATATCGGTTATTCGGACAACCATAACTTCTGGCTCCTTTAGAGTTAAGGGAGCCATAACCAGTCAAAACGAAGGCCTCAGTGAGTTCTACGGCTTCGACAGCTTTCAGCAGTCAATGGATTGTTTAATGCCCAAGAAAGACTATCTGAATCTCAATCGAGTCTCGGAAGTTTTTACCCATCGTTTTTTCGACACGTGGATTTTTTCCGTAAAACTGGATTACCGTGGCTGGTCTTCGATTTACCATCGCTGGAGAGTGGTGGACCATGGTACCGTTCCGTTTCAAATCCATACATGCATTTCAAAAAGTCGTACGACATTGTTTCGCCATTTCGGACGGATGTTGCACCTTGCACCGTGGATGTTGCACCCTATAGATATCGATTATTCGGACGGCCATAATTTCTGGCTCGTTTAGAGTTACCGGAGCCAAAACCAGTCAAAACGAAGGCCTCAGTGAGTTCTATGGCTCCGATAGCTTTCAGCCGTCAATGGATTGTTTAATGCCCAAAAAAGACTATCCGAATCTCAATCGGGTCTCGGAAGTTTTTTACCCATCGTTTTTTCGACACGTGGATTTTTACGGTAAAACGGGATTACCGTGGCTGATCTTCGATTTACCATCGCTGGAGAGTCGTGCACCATGGTACCGTTCCGTTTAAAATCCATTTACGCATTTCAAAAAGTGGTACGACACTGTTTCGCCATTTCGGACGGATGTTGCACCTTGCATCGTGGATATTGCACCCCGTAGATATCGATTATTCGAAAGGCCTTAACTTCTGGATCGTTTAGAGTTACGGGAGCCATAACCAGTCCAAACGAAGGCCTCAGTGAGTTCTACGGCTCCAATAGCTTTCAGCCGTAAATGGATTGTTTAATGCCCAAAATAGACTATCCGAATCTCAATCGGGTCTCGGAAGTTTTTTACCCATCGTTTTTTCGACACGTGGATTTTTACGGTAAAATGGGATTACCGTGGCTGGTCTTCATTTTACCATCGCCGGAGAGTCATGCACCATGGTACCGTTCCGTTTCAAATCCATGCACGCATTTTAAAAAGTCGTACAACACTGTTTCGCCATTTCGGACGGATGTTGCACCTTGCACCGTGGATGTTGCACCCTGCAGATATCGATTATTCGGACGGCCATAACTTCTGGCTCGTTTAGAGTTACGGGAGCCATAACCAGTCAAAACGAAGGCCTCAGTGAGTTCTACGGCTCTGACAGATTTCAGCCGTCAATGGATTGTTTAATGCCCAAAAAATACTATCCGAATCTCAATCGGGTCTCGGAAGTTTTTTACCCTTCGTTTTTTCGACACGCGGATTTTTACGGTAAAACGGGATTACCGTGGCTGGTCTTCGATTTACCATCGCTGGAGAGTGGTGCACCATGGTACCATTCCGTTTCAAATCCATGCACGGATTTTAAAAAGTCATACGACACTGTTTCGCCATTTCGGACGGTGTTGCACCTTGCACCGTGGATGTTGCACCCTGTAGATATCGGTTATTCGGACGGCCATAACTTCTGGCTCGTTTAGAGTTATGGGAGCCATAACCAGTCAAAACGAAGGCCTCAGTGACTTCTACGGCTCCGACAGCTTTCAGCAGTGAAGGGGTTGTTTAATGCCCAAAAAAGACTATCCGAATCTCAATCGGGTCTCGGAAGTTTTTAACCTTCGTTTTTTCGACACGTGGATTTTTACGGTAAAACGGGATTACCGTGGCTGGTCTTCGATTTACCATCGCTGGAGAGTGGTGCACCATGGTAACGTTCCATTTCAAATCCATGCACGCATTTCAAAAAGTCGTACGACACTGTTTCGCCATTTCGGACGGATGTTGCACCTTGCACCGTGGATTTTGCACCCTATAGATATCGATTATTCGGACGGCCATAACTTCTGGCTCGTTTAGAGTTACGGGAGCCATAACCAGTCAAAACGAAGGCCTCAGTGAGTTCTACGACTCCGACAGCTTTCAGCCGTCAATGGATTGTTTAATGCCCAAAAAAGACTATCCGAATCTCAACCGGGTCTCGGAAGTTTTTACACTTCGTTTTTTCGCACGTGGATTTTTACGGTAAAACGGGATTACCGTGGCTGGTCCTCGATTTACCATCGCTGGAGAGTGGTGCACCATGGTAACGTTCCGTTTCAAATCCATGCACGCATTTCAAAAAGTCGTACGACACTGTTTCGCCATTTCGGACGGATGTTGCACCTTGCACCGTGGATGTTGCACCCTGTAGATATCGATTATTCGGACGGCCATAACTTCTGGCTCGTTTAGAGTTACGGGAGTCATAGCCAGTCAAAACGAAGGCCTCAGTGAGTTCTACGGCTCCGGCAGCTTTCAGCCGTCAATGGATTGTTTATTGCCCAAAAAAGACTATCCTAATCTCAATCGGGTCTCGGAAGTTTTTTACCCTTCGTTTTTTCGACACGTGGATTTTTACGGTAAAACGGGATTACCGTGGCTGGTCTTCGATTTACCATCGCTGGAGAGTGGTGCACCATGGTACTGTTCCGTTTCAAATCAATGCACGCATTTTAAAAAGTCATACGGCACTGTTTCCCCATTTCGGACGGATGTTGTACCTTGCACCATGGATGTTGCACCCTGTAGATATCGGTTATTCGGCCTGCCATAACTTCTGACTCGTTTGGAGTTACGAGAGCGCCAACCAGTCAAAACGAAGGCCTCAGTGAGTTCTACCGCTCCGACAGCTTTCAGCCGTCAATGGATTGTTTAATGCCCAAAAAAGACTATCTGAATCTCAATCGGGTCTCGGAAGTTTTTAACCCGTCGTTTTTTCGACACGTGGATTTTTGCGATAAAACTGGATTACCGTGGCTGGTCTTCGATTTACCATCGCTGGAGAGTGGTGCACCATGGCACCGTTCCGTTTCAAAGCCATGGACGCATTTCAAAAAGTCGTACGACACTGTTTCGCCATTTCGGACGGATGTTGCATCATGCACCGTGGATGTTGCACCCTGTAGATATCGGTTATTCGGACAACCATAACTTCTGGCTCGTTTAGAATTAAGGGAGCCATAACCAGTCAAAACGAAGGACTCAGTGAGTTCTACGGCTCTGACATCTTTCAGCCATCAATGGATTGTTTAGTGCCCAAAAAAGACTATCCTAATCTCAATCGGGTCTCGGAAGTTTTTTACCCTTCGTTTTTTCGACACGTGGATTTTTACGGTACAACGGGATTACCGTGGCTGGTCTTCGATTTACCATCGCTGGAGAGTGGTGCACCATGGTACCGTTCCGTTTCAAATCCATGCATGCATTTTAAAAAGTCATACGACACTGTTTCGCCATTTCGGACGGATGTTCCACCTTGCATTGTGGATGTTGCACCCTGTAGATATCGGTTATTCGGGCGGCCATAACTTCTGGCTCGTTTAGAGTTACGGGAGCCATAACCAGTCAAAACGAAGGCCTCAGTGAGTTCTACGGCTCCGACAGCTTTCAACAGTCAATGGATTGTTTAATGCCCAAGAAAGACTATCCGAATCTCAATCGGATCTCGGAAGTTTTTACCCATCGTTTTTTCGACACGTGGATTTTTTGGGTAAAACTGGATTACCGTGGCTGGTCTTCGATTTACCATCACTGGATAGTGGTGCACCATGGTACCGTTCCGTTTCAAATCCATGCACGCATTTCAAAAGGTCGTACGACACTGTTTCGCCATTTCGGACGGATGTTGCACCTTGCACCGTGGATGTTGCACCCTGTAGATATCGATTATTCGGACGGCCATAACTTCTGGCTCGTTTAGAGTTACGGGAGCCATAACCAGTCAAAACGAAGGCCTCAGTGAGTTCTATGGCTCCGACAGCTTTCAGCCATCAATGGATTGTTTAATGCCAAAAAAAGACTATCCGAATCTCAATCGGGTCTCGGAAGTTTTTTACCCATCGTTATTTCGACACGTGGATTTTTACGGTAAAACGGGATTACCGTGGCAGGTCTTCGATTTACCATCGCTGGAGAGTGGTGCACCAAGGTATCGTTTCATTTCAAATCCATGCACGCATTTCAAAAAGTCGTACGACACTGTTTCGCCGTTTCGGACTGATGTTGCACCTTGCACCGTGGATGTTGCACCCTGTAGATATCGATTATTCGGACGTCCATAACTTCTGGCTCGTTTAGAGTTACGGGGGCCATAACCAGTCAAAACGAAGGCCTCAGAGAGTACTACGGCTCTAACAGCTTTCAGCAGTCAATGGATTGTTTAATGCCCAAAAAAGACTATCCGAATCTCAATCGAGTCTCGGAAGTTTTTTACCCTTCGTTTTTCGACTCGTGGATTTTTTGGTAAAACTGGATTACAGTGGCTGGTCTTCGATTTACCATCGCTGAAGAGTGGTGCACCATGGTACCGTTCCGTTTCAAATCCACGCACGCATTTCAAAAAGTCGTACGACATTGTTTCGCCATTTCGGACGGATGTTGCACCTTGCACCGTGGATGTTGCACCCTGTAGATATCGATTATTCGGACGGCCATAACTTCTGGCTCGTTTAGAGTTACGGGAGCCATAACCAGTCAGAACGAAGGCCTCAGTGAATTCTACGGCTCTGACAGCTTTTAGCCGTCAATGGATTGTTTAATGCCCAAAAAAGACTATCCGAATCTCAATCGGGTCTCGGAAGTTTTTACCCTTCGTTTTTTCGACACGTGGATTTTTACGGTAAAACGGGATTACCGTGGCTGGTCTTCGATTTACTACCGTTCCGTTTGAAATCCACGCACGCATTTCAAAAAGTCGTACGACACTGTTTCTCCATTTCGGACGGATGTTGCACCTTGCACCGGGGATGTTGCATCCTGTAGATATCGATTATTCGGACAGCCATAACTTCTGGCACATTTAGAGTTACGAGAGCCATAACCAGTCAAAACGAAGGCCTCAGAGAGTTCTACGGCTCTGACAGCTTTCAGCTGTCAATGGATTGTTTAATGCCCAAAAAAGACTATCCGAATCTCAATCGGGTCTCGGAAGTTTTTTACCCTTCGTTTTTTCGACGCGTGGATTTTTGCGGTAAAACTGGATTACCGTGGCTGGTCTTCGATTTACCATCGCTGGAGAGTGGTGCACCAAGGTATCGTTTCATTTCAAATCCATGCACGCATTTCAAAAAGTCGTACGACACTGTTTCGCCGTTTCGGACGGATGTTGCACCTTGCACCGTGGATGTTGCACCCTGTACATATCGATTATTCGGACGGCCATAACTTCTGGCTCGTTTAGAGTTACGGGAGCCATAACCAGTCAAAACGAAGGCCTCAGTGAGTTCTATGGCTCCGACAGCTTTCAGCCATCAATGGATTGTTTAATGCCAAAAAAAGACTATCCGAATCTCAATCGGGTCTCGGAAGTTTTTTACCAATCGTTTTTTCGACACGTGGATTTTTATGGTAAAACGGGATTACCGTGGCAGGTCTTCGATTTACCATCGCTGGAGAATGGTGCACCATGGTACCGTTTCGTTTCAAATCCATGCACGCATTTCAAAAAGTCGTACGACACTGTTTCGCCGTTTCGGACTGATGTTGCACCTTGCACCGTGGATGTTGCACCCTGTAGATATCGATTATTCGGACGTCCATAACTTCTGGCTCGTTTAGAGTTACGGGAGCCATAACCAGTCAAAACGAAGGCCTCAGTGAGTACTACGGCTCTAACAGCTTTTAGCAGTCAATGGATTGTTTAATGCCCAAAAAAGACTATCCGAATCTCAATCTAGTCTCGGAAGTTTTTTACCCTTCGTTTTTCGACACGTGGATTTTTCGGTAAAACTGGATTACAGTGGCTGGTCTTCGATTTACCATCGCTGAAGAGTGGTGCACCTTGGTACCGTTCCGTTTCAAATCCATGCACGCATTTTAAAAAGTCGTACGACACTGTTTCGCCATTTCGGACGGATGTTGCACCTTGCACCGTGGATGTTGCACCCTGTAGATATCGATTATTCGGACGGCCATAACTTCTGGCTCGTTTAGAGTTACGGAAGCCATAACCAGTCAAAACGAAGGACTCAGCGAGTTCTACGGCTCCGACAACTTTCAGCCGTCAATGGATTGTTTAATGCCCAAAAAAGACTATCCTAATCTCAATCGGGTCTCGGAAGTTTTTTACCCATCGTTTTTTCGACACGTGGATTTTTACGGTAAAACGGGATTACCGTGGCTGGTCTTCGATTTACCATCGCTGGAGAGTCGTGCACCATGGTACTGTTTCGTTTCAAATCCATGCACGCATTTCAAAAAGTCGTACGACACTGTTTCGCCATTTCGGACGGATGTTGCACCTTGCATCGTGGATGTTGCACCCTGTAGATATCGATTATTCGGACGACCATAACTTCTGGCTCGTTTAGAATTACGGGAGCCATAACCCGTCAAAACGAAGGCCTCAGTTAGTTCTACGGCTCCGACAGCTTTCAGCCGTCAATGGATTGTTTAAAGCCCAAAAAAGACTATCCAAATCTCAATTGGGTCTCGGAAGTTTTTTACCCACCGTTTTTTCGACATGTGGATTTTTACTGTAAAACGGGATTACCGTGGCTGGTCATCGATTTACCATCGCTGGAGAGTGGTGCACCATGATACCGTTCCGTTTCAATTCCACGCATGCATTTCAAAAAGTCGTGCGACACTGTTTCGCCATTTCGGACGGATGTTGCACCTTGCACCGTGGATGTTGCACCCTGTAGATATCGATTATTCGGACGACCATTACTTCTGGCTCGTTTAAAGATATGGGAGCCATAACCAGTCAAAACGATGGACTCGGTGAGTTCTACGGCTCTGACAGCTTTCAGCCGTCAATGGATTGTTTAATGCCCAAAAAAGACTATTCGAATCTCAATCGGGTCTAGGAATCTTTTTACCCTTCGTTTTTTCGACACGTGGATTTTTACGGTAAAACGGGATTACCGTGGCTGGTCTTCGATTTACCATCACTGGAGAGTGGTGCAACATGGTACCGTTCCGTTTCAAATCCGCGCACGCATTTCAAAAAGTCGTACGACGCTGTTTCGCCATTTCGGACGGATGTTGCACCTTGCACTGTGGATGTTACACCCTGTAGATATCGATTATTCGGACGGCCATAACTTCTGGCTCGTTTAGAGTTACGGGAGCCAAAACCAATCAAAAACGAAGGCCTCAGTGAGTTCTACGGCTCTGACAGGTTTCAGCCGTCAATGGATTGTTTAATGCCCAAAAAAGACTATCCGAATATCAATCGGGTCTCGGAAGTTTTTTACCCTTCGTTTTTTCGACACGTGGATTTTTACGGTAAAACGGGATTACCGTGGCTGGTCTTCGATTTACCATCGCTGGAGTGTGGTCCACCATGGTACCGTTCCGTTTCAAATCCATGCACGGATTTTAAAAAGTCATACGACACTGTTTCGCCATTTCGGATGGATGTTGCACCTTGCACCGTGGATGTTGCACCCTGTAGATATCGGTTATTCGGACGGCCATAACTTCTGGCTCGTTTAGAGTTACGGGAGCCATAACCAGTCAAAACGAAGGCCTCAGCGAGTTCTACGGCTCCGACAGCTTTCAGCAGTCAATGGATTGTTTAATGCCCAAAAACGATAATCCGAATCTCAATCGGGTCTCGGAAGTTTTTACCCTTCGTTTTTTCGACACGTGGATTTTTACGGTAAAACGGGATTACCGTGGCTGGTCTTCGATTTACCATCGCTGGCGAGTGGTGCACCATGGTAACATTCCGTTTCAAATCCATGCACGCATTTCAAAAAGTCGTACGACACTGTTTCGCCACTTCGGACGGATGTTGCACCTTGCACCGTGGATGTTGCACCCTGTAGATATCGATTATTCGGACGGCCATAAATTCTGGCTCGTTTAGAGTTATGGGAGCCATAACTAGTCAAAACGAAGGCCTCAGTGGGTTCTACGGCTCCGATAGCTTTCAGCCGTCAATGGATTGTTTAATGCCCAAAAAAGACTATCCTAATCTCAATCGGGTCTCAGAAGTTTTTTACCCTTCGTATTTTCGACACGTGGATTTTTACGGTAAAACGGGATTACCGTGGCTGGTCTTCGATTTACCATCGCTGGAGAGTGGTGCACCATGGTACCGTTCCGTTTCAAATCCATGCACGCATTTTAAAAATTCATACGACACTGTTTCGCCATTTCGGATGGATGTTGCACCTTGCACCGTGGATGTTGCACCCTATAGATATCAGTTATTCGGACGGCCATAACTTCTGGCTCGTTTCGAGTTACGTGAGCCCTAACCAGTCAAAACGAAGGCCTCAGTGAGTTCTACGGCTCCGACAGCTTTCAGCCATCATTGGATTGTTTAATGCCCAAAAAAGACTATACGAATCTCAATCGGGTCTCGGAAATTTTTAACCCATCGTTTTTTCGACACGTGGATTTTTGCGGTAAAACTGGATTACCGTGCCTGGTCTTCGATTTACCATCGCTGGAGAGTGGTGCACCATGGTACCGTTCCGTTTCAAATCCATGGACGCATTTGAAAAAGTCGTACGACACTGTTTCGCCATTTCGGACGGATGTTGCATCATGCACCGTGGATGTTGCACCCTGTAGATATCGGTTATTCGGACAACCATAATTTCTGGCTCGTTTAGAGTTAAGGGAGCCATAACCAGTCAAAACAAAGGCCTCAGTGAGTTATACGGCTCTGACAGCTTTCAGCCGTCAATGGATTGTTTAATGCCCAAAAAAGACTATCCTAATCTCAATCGGGTCTCGGAAGTTTTTTACCCTTCGTTTTTTCGACACGTGGATTTTTACGGTAAAACAGGATTACCGTGGCTGGTCTTCGATTTACCATCGCTGGAGAGTGGTGCACCATGGTACCGTTCCATTTCAAATCCATGCACGCATTTTAAAAAGTCAAACGACACTGTTTCGCCATTTCGGACGGATGTTGCACCTTGCACCGTGGATGTTGCACCCTGTAGATATCGGTTATTCAGACGGCCATAACTTATGGCTCGTTTAGAGTTACGGGAGCCATAACCTGTCAAAACGAAGGCCTCGGTGAGTTCTACGACTTCGAAAGCTTTCAGCAGTCAATGGATTGTTTAATGCCCAAGAAAGGCTATCCGAATCTCAATCAGGTCTCGGAAGTTTTTACCTATCGTTTTTTCGACACGCGGATTTTTGCGGTAAAACTGGATTACCGTGGCTGGTCTTCGATTTACCATCACTGGAGAGTGGTGCACCATGATACCGTTCCGTTTAAAATCCATGCACGCATTTCAAAAAGTCGTACGACACTGTTTCGCCATTTCGGACGGATGTTGCACCCTGTAGATATCGATTATTCGGACGGTCATAACTTCTGGCTCGTTTAGAGTTACGGGAGCCATAACCAGTCAAGACGAAGGCCTTAGTGAGTTCTACGATCCGACAGCTTTGAGCCGTCAATGGATTGTTTAACGCCCAAAAAAGACTATCCGAATCTTAATCGGGTCTCGGAAGTTTTTTACCCATCGTTTTTTCGACACGTGGATTTTCACGGTAAAACGGGATTACCGTGGCTGGTCTTCGATTTACCATCGCTGGAGAGTCGTGCACCATGGTACTGTTCCGTTTCAAATCCATGCACGCATTTCCAAAAGTCGTACGAAACTGTTTCGCCATTTCGGACGGATGTTGCACCTTGCACCGTGGATGTTGCACCCTGTATATATCGATTATTCGGACGGCCATAACTTCTGGCTCGTTTAGAGTTACGGGAGCCATAACCAGTCAAAGCGAAGGCCTCAGTGAGTTCTATGGCTCTGACAGCTTTCAGCCGTCAATGGATTGTTTAATGCCCAAAAAAGACTATCCGAATCTCAATCGGCTCTCGGAAGTATTTACCCATCGTTTTTTCGACACGTGGATTTTTACGGTAAAACGGGATTACCGTGGCTGGTCTTCGATTTACCATCGCTGGTGAGACGTGCACGATGGTACCGTTCCGTTTCAAATCCATGCACGCATTTCAAAAAGTCGTACGACACTGTTTCGCCATTTCGGACGGATGTTGCACCTTGCACCGTGGATGTTGCACACTGTAGATATCGATAATTCGGACGGCCATAACTTCTGGCTAGTTAGAGTTACGAGAGCCATAACCAGTCAGCACGAAGGCCTCAGTGAGTTCTACGGCTCTGACAGCTTTCAGCTGTCAGTGGATTGTTTAATGCCCAAAAAAGACTATCCGAATCTCAATCAGGCCTCGGAAGTTTTTACCCTTCGTTTTTTCGATACGTGGATTTTTACGGTAAAACGGGATTACCGTGGCTGGTCTTCGATTTACCATCGCTGGAGAGTAGTGCACCATGGTACCATTCCGTTTCAAATCCACGCACGCATTCCAAAAAGTCGTACGACACTGTTTCGCCATTTCGGACGGATGTTGCACCTTGCACCGTGGATGTTGCACCCTGTAGATATCGATTATTCAGACGGCCATAACTTCTGGCTCGTTTAGAGTTACGGGAGCCATAACCAGTCAGAACGAAGGCCTTAGTTAGTTCTACGTCTCTGACAGCTTTCAGCCGTCAATGGATTGTTTAATGCCCAAAAAAGACTATCCGAATCTCAATCGGGTCTCGGAAGTTTTTACCCTTCGTTTTTTCGACACGTGGATTTTTACGGTAAAACGGGATTACCGTGGCTGGTCTTTGATTTACTACCGTTCCGTTTCAAATCCACGCACGCATTTCAAAAAGTCGTACGACACTGTTTCTCCATTTCGGACGGATGTTGCACCTTGCACCGTGGATGTTGCATCCTGTAGATATCGATTATTCGGACGGCCATAACTTCTGCCTCGTTTAGAGTTACGGGATCCATAACCAGTCAAAACGAAGGCCTCACTGAGTTCTACGGCTCCGACAGCTTTCAGTCGTCACTGGATTGTTTAATGCCCAAAAAAGATTATCCGAATCTCAATCGGGTCTCGGAAGTTTTTAACCCATCGTTTTTTCGACACGTGGATTTTTGCGGTAAAACTGGATTACCGTGGCTGGTCTTCGATTTACCATCGCTGGAGAGTGGTGCACCATGGTGCCGTTCCGTTTCAAATCCATGGACGCATTTCAAAAAGTCGTACGACACTGTTTCGCCATTTCGGACGGATGTTGCATCATGCACCGTGGATGTTGCACACTATAGATATCGGTTATTCGGACAACCATAACTTCTGGCTCGTTTAGAGTTAAGGGAGCCATAACCAGTCAAAACGAAGGCCTTAGTGAGTTCTACGGCTCTGACAGCTTTCAGCCGTCAATGGATTGTTTAATGCCCAAAAAAGACTATCCTAATCTCAATCGGGTCTCGGAAGTTTTTTACCCTTTGTTTTTTCGACACGTGGATTTTTACGGTAAAACGGGATTACCGTGGCTGGTCTTCGATTTACCATCGCTGGAGAGTGGTGCACCATGGTACTGTTCCGTTTCAAATCCATGCACGCATTTTAAAAAGTCATACGACACTGTTTCGCCATTGCGGACGGATGTTGCACCTGCACCGCGGATGTTGCACCCTGTAGATATCGGTTATTCGGACGGCCATAACTTATGGCTCGTTTAGAGTTACGGGAGCCATAACCAGTCAAAACGAAGGCCTCAGTGAGTACTACGGCTCCGACAGCTTTCAGCAGTCAATGGATTGTTTAATGCCCAAGAAAGACTATCCGAATCTCAATCGGGTCTCGGAAGTTTTTACCCATCGTTTTTTCGACACGTGGATTTTTGTGGTAAAACTGGATTACCGTGGCTGGTCTTCGATTTACCATCACTGGAGAGTGGTGCACCATGGTACCGTTCCGTTTCAAATCCATGCACGCATTTCAAAAAGTCGTACGACACTGTTTCGCCATTTCGGACGGATGTTGCACTCTGTAGATATCAATTATTCGGACGGCCATAACTTCTGGCTCGTTTAGAGTTACGGGAGCCATAACCAGTCAAAACGAAGGACTTAGTGAGTTCTACGACTCCGACAGCTTTCAGTCGTCAATGGATTGTTTAATGCCCAAAAAAGACTATCCGAATCTCAATCGGGTCTCTGAAGTTTTTTACCCATCGTTTTTTCGACACGTGGATTTTTACGGTAAAACGGGATTACCGTGGCTGGTCTTCGATTTACCATCGCTGGAGAGTCGTGCACCATGGTACCGTTCCGTTTCAAATCCATGCACGCATTTTAAAAAGTCATACGACACTGTTTCGCCATTTTGGACGGATGTTGCACCTTGCACCGTGGATGTTGCACCCTGTATATATCGATTATTCGGACGGCCGTAACTTCTGGCTCGTTTAGAGTTACGGGAGCCATAACCAGTCAAAGTGAAGGCCTCAGCGAGTTCTATGGCTCCGACAGCTTTCAGCCGTCAATGGATTGTTTAATGCCCAAAAAAGACTATCCGAATCTCAATCGGGTCTCGGATGTTTTTTACCCATCGTTTTCGACACGTGGATTTTTACGGTAAAACGGGATTACCGTGGCTGGTCTTCAATTTACCATCGCTGGTGAGTCGTGCACCTTGGTACCGTTCCGTTTCAAATCCATGCACACATTTCAAAAAGTCGTACGACACTGTTTCGCCATTTCGGACGGATGTTGCATCATGCACCGTGGATGTTGCACACTATAGATATCGGTTATTCGGACAACCGTAACTTCTGGCTCGTTTAGAGTTAAGGGAGCCATAACCAGTCAAAACGAAGGCCTCAGTGAGTTCTACGGCTCTAACAGCTTTCAGCCGTCAATGGATTGTTTAATGCCCAAAAAAGAGTATCCGAATCTCAATCGGGTCTCGAAAGTTTTTTACCCTTCGTTTTTTCGACACGTGGATTTTTACGGTAAAACTGGATTACCGTGGCTGGTTTTCGATTTACCATCGCTGGAGAGTGGTGCACCATGGTACCGTTCTGTTTCAAATCCATGCACGCATTTCAAAAAGTCTTACGACACTGTTTCGCCATTTCGGACGGATGTTGCACCTTGCACCGTGGATGTTGCACCATGTAGATATCGGTTATTCGGACAGCCATAACTTCTGGCTCGTTTAGAGTTACGGGAACCAAAACTAGTCAAAACGAAGGCCTTAGTGAGTTCTACGGCTCCGACAGGTTTCGGCCGTCAATGGATTGTCTAATGCCCAAAAAAGACTACCCGAATCTCAATCGGGTCTCGGAAGTTTTTAACCCATCGTTTTTTCGACACGTGGATTTTTGCGGTAAAACCGGATTACCATGGCTGGTCTTCGATTTACCATCGCTGGAGAGTGGTGCACCATGGTAGCGTTCCGTTTCAAATCCATGCACGCATTTCAAAAAGTCTTACGACACTGTTTCGCCATTTCGGACGGATGTTGCACCTTGCACCGTGGATGTTGCACCTTGTAGATATAGGTTATTAGGACGGCCATAACTTCTGGCTCGTTTAGAGTTACGGGAGCCATAACCAGTCAAAACGAAGGCCTCAGTGAGTTCTACGGCTCTGACAGCTTTCAGCCATCAATGGATTGTTTAATGCCCAAAAAAGACTATCCGAATCTCAATCGGGTCTCGGAAGCTTTTTACCCATCATTTTTTCGACACGTGGATTTTTACGGTAAAACGGGATTACCGTGCCTGGTCTTCGATTTACCATCGCTGGAGAGTGGTGAACCAAGGTACCGTTCCGTTTCAAATCCATGCACGCATTTCAAAAAGTCGTACGAAACTGTTTCGTCATTTCGGACGGATTTTGAATCATGCACTGTGGATGTTGCACCCTGTAGATATCGATTATTCGAACGACCATAACTTCTGGCTCGTTTAGAGTTAAAGGAGCCATAACTAGTCAAAACGAAGGCCTCAGTGAATTCTACGGCTCTGACAGCTTTCAGCCGTCAATGGATTGTTTAATGCCCAAAAAAGACTATCCGAATCTCAATCGGGTCTCGGAAGGTTTTTACCCTTCGTTTTTCGACACGTGGATTTTGACGGTAAAACGGGATTACCAAGGCTGGTCTTCGATTTACCATCGCTGGAGAGTGGTGCACCATGGTACCGTTCCGTTTCAAATCCATGCACGCATTTTAAAAAGTCATACGACACTGTTTCGCCATTTCGGACAGATGTTGCACCTTGCACCGTGGATGTTGCAACCTGTAGATATCGGTTATTCGGACGGCCATAACTTCTGGCTCGTTTAGAGTTACAGGAGCCATAACCAGTCAAAACGAAGGCCTCAGTGAGTTCTACGGCTCCGACAGCTTTCAGCCGTCAATGGATTGTTTAATGCCCAAAAAAGACTATCCGAATCTCAACCGGGTCTCGGAAGTTTTTACCCTTCGTTTTTTCGGCACGTGGATTTTTACGGTAAAACGGGATTACCGTGGCTGGTCCTCGATTTACCATCGCTGGAGAGTGGTCCACCATGGTAACGTTCCGTTTCAAATCCATGCACGCATTTCAAAAAGTCGTACGACACTGTTTCGCCATTTCGGACGGATGTTGCACCTTGCACCGTGGATGTTGCACCCTGTAGATATCGATAATTCGGACGGCCATAACTTCTGGCTCATTTAGAGTTACGGGAGCCATAACCAGTCAAAACGAAGGTCTCAGTGAGTTCTACGGCTCCGACAGCTTTCAGCCGTCAATGGATTGTTTAATGCCCAAAAAAGACTATCCGAATATCAATCGGGTCTAGGAAGTTTTTTACCCTTCGTTTTTTCGACACGTGGATTTTTACGGTAAAACGGGATTACCGTGGCTGGTCTTCGATTTACCATCGCTGGAGAGTGGTGCACCATGGCACCGTTCCGTTTCAAATTCATGCACGCATTTCAAAAAGTCGTACGACACTGTTTCGCCATTTCGGACGGATGTTGCACCTTGCACCGTGGATGTTGCACCCTGTAGATATCGATTATTCGGATGGCCATATCTTCTGGCTCGTTTAGACTTACGGGAGCCTTAACCAGTCAAAACGAAGGCCTCAGTGAGTTCTACGGCTCTAACAGCTTTCAGCCGTCAATGGATTGTTTAATGCCCAAAAAAGACTATCCGAATCTCAATCGGGTCTCGGAAGTTTTTTACCCTTCGTTTTTTCGACACGTGGATTTTTACGGTAAAACTGGATTACCGTGGCTAGTCTTCGATTTACCATCGCTGGAGAGTGGTGCACCTTGGTACCATTCCGTTTCAAATCCATGCACAAATTTCAAAAAGTCGTACGACACTGTTCGCCATTTCGGACTGATTTTGCACCTTGCACCGTGGATGTTGCACCCTGTATATATCGATTATTCGGACGGCCATAACTTCTGGCTTGTTTAGATTTACGGGAGCCATAACCAGTCAAAACGATGGCCTCAGTGAGTTCTACGGCTCTGCCAGCTTTCAGCCGTCAATGGATTGTTTAATGCCCAAAAAAGACTATCCGAATCTCAATCGGGTCTAGAAAGTTTTTTACCCTTCGTTTTTTCGACACGTGGATTTTTACGGTAAAATTGGATTACCGTGGCTGGTCTTCGACTTACCATCGCTGGAGAGTGGTGCACCTTGGTACCGTTCCGTTTCAAATCCATGCACGCATTTCAAAAAGTCGTACGACACTGTTTCGCCATTTCGGACTGATGTTGCACCTTGCACCGTGGATGTTGCATCCTGTAGATATCGATTATTCGGACGGCCATAACTTCCGGCTCGTTTAGAGTTACGGGATCCATAACCAGTCAAAACGAAGGCCTCGGTGAGTTCTACGGCTCTGACAGCTTTCAGTCATCAATGGATTGTTTAATCCCCAAAAAAGACTATCCGAATCTCAATCGGGTCTAGGAAGTTTTTTACCCTTCGTTTTTTCGACACGTGGATTTTTACGGTAAAACGGGATTACCGTGGCTGGTCTTCGATTTACCATTGCTGGAGAGTAGTGCACTATGGTACCGTTCCGTTTCAAATCCATGCACGCATTTCAAAAAGTCGTACGACACTGTTTGGCCATTTCGGACGGATGTTGCACCTTGCAACGTGGATGTTGCATCCTGTACATATCGATTATTCGGACGGCCATAACTTCCGGCTCGTTTAGAGTTACGGGAGCCATAACCAGTCAAAACAAAGGCCTCAGTGAGTTCTAAGGCTCTGATAGCTTTCAGCCGTCAATGGATCGTTTAACGCCCAAAAAAGACTATCCGAATCTCAATCGGGTCTCGGAAGTTTTTTACCCTTCGTTTTTTCGACACATGGATTTTTACGGTAAAACGGGATTACCGTGGCTGGTCTTTGATTTACCATCGCTGGAGAGTGGTGCACCATGGTACCGTTCTGTTTCAAATCCATGCACGCATTTCAAAAAGTCGTACGACACTGTTTTGCCATTTCGGACGGATGTTGCACCTTGCACCGTGGATGTTGCAACCTGAGGATATCGGTTATTCGGACGGCCATAACTTCTGGCTTGTTTAGAGTTACGGGAGCCATAACCAGTCAAAACGAAGGCCTTGGTGAGTTCTATGGCTCCGACAGCTTTCAGCCGTCAATGGATTGTTTAATGGCCAAAAAAGACTATTCGAATCTCAATCGGGTCTCAGAAGTTTTTTCCCCTTCGTTTTTCGACACGTGGATTTTTACGGTAAAACGGGATTACCGTGGCTAGTCTTCGATTTACCATCGCTGGAGAGTGGTGCACCATGGTACCGTTCCGTTTCAAATCCATGCACGAATTTCAAAAGGTCGTACGACACTGTTTCGCCATTTCGGACGGATGTTGCACCTTGCACCGTGGATGTTGTACCCTGTAGATATCGATTATCCGGACGGCCATAACTTCTGGCTCGTTTAGAGTTATGGGAGCCATAACCAGTAAAAACGAAGGCCTCAGTGAGTTCTACGGCTCTGACAGCTTTCAGCCGTCAATGGATTGTTTAATGCCCAAAAAAGACTATCTGAATCTCAATCGGGTCTCGGAAGTTTTTTACCCTTCGTTTTTTCGACACATGGATTTTTACGGTAAAAAGGGATTACCGTGGCTGGTCTTCGATTTACCATCGCTGGAGAGTGGTGCACCATGGTACCGTTCCGTTTCAAATCCATGCACGCATTTTAAAAAGTCATACGACACTGTTTCGCCATTTCGGACATATGTTGCACCTTGCACCGTGGATGTTGCACCCTGTACATATCGGTTATTCGGACGGCCATAACTTCTGGCTCGTTTAGAGTTACAGGAGCCATAACCAGTCAAAACGAAGGCCTCAGTGAGTTATACGGCTCCGGCAGCTTTCAGCAGTCAATGGATTGTTTAATGCCCAAAAAAGACTATCCGAATCTCAATCGGGTCTCCGAAGTTTTTACCCATCGTTTTTTGACACGTGGATTTTTGCAGTAAAACTGGATTACCGTGGCTAGTCATCGATTTACCATCACTAGAGAGTGGTGCACCATGGTACCATTTTGCTTCAAATCCATGCACGCATTTCAAAAAGTCGTACGACACTGTTTCGCCATTTCGGACGGATGTTGCACCTTGCACCGTGGATGTTGCACCCTGTAGATATCGATTATTCGGACGGGCATAATTCTGGCTCATTCAGAGTTACGGGAGCCATAACCAGTCAAAACGAAGGCCTCAGTGAGTTCTACGGCTATGACAGCTTTCAGCCGTCAATGGATTGTTTAGTGCCCAAAAAAGACTATCCGAATCTCAATCGGGTCTAGGAAGTTTTTTACCCTTCGTTTTTTCGACACGTGGATTTTTACGGTAAAACGGGATTACCGTGGCTGGTCTTCGATTTACCATCGCTGGAGAGTGGTGCACCATGGTATCATTCCATTTCAAATCCATGCACGCATTTCAAAAAGTCGTACGACACTGTTTCGCCATTTCGGACGGATGTTGCACCTTGCACCGTGGATGTTGCACCTGTAGATATCGATAATTCGGACGGCCATAACTTCTGGCTCGTTTAGAGTTACGAAAGCCATAAGCAGTCAAAACGATGGCCTCAGTGAGTTCTATGGCTCTAACAGCTTTCAGCCGTCAATAGATTGTTTAATGCCTAAAAAAGACTATCCGAATCTCAATCGGGTCTCGGAAGTTTTTTACCCTTCGTTTTTTTCGACACGTGGAATTTTACGGTAAAACAGGATTACCGTGGCTGGTCTTCGATTTACCATCGCTGGAGAGTGGTGCACCATGGTACCGTTCCGTTTCAAATCCATGCACGTATTTCAAAAAATCGTACGACACTGTTTCGCCATTTCGGACGTATGTTGCACCTTGCACCGTGGATGTTGCACCCTGTAGATATCGATTATTCGGATGGCCATAACATCTGGCTCGTTTAGAGTTACGGGAGCCATAACCAGTCAAAACGAAGGCCTCAGTGAGTTCTACGGCTTTAACAGCTTTCAGCCGTCAATGGATTGTTTAATGCCCAAAAAAGACTATCCGAATCTCAATTGGGTCTCGAAAGTTTTTTACCCTTCGTTTTTTCGACATGTGGATTTTTACGGTAAAACTGGATTACCGTGGCTGGTCTTCGATTTACCATCACTGGAGAGTGGTGCACCTTGGTACCGTTCCGTTTCAAATCCATGCACATATTTCAAAAAGTCGTACGACACTGTTTGGCCATTTCGGACGTATGTTGCACCTTGCACCGTGGATGTTGCACCCTGTAGATATCGATTATTCGAACGGCCATAACTTCTGGCTCGTTTAGATTTACGGGAGCCGTAACCGGTCAAAACGACGGCCTCAGTGAGTTCTACGGCTCTGACAGCTTTCAGCCGTCAATGGAATGTTTAATGCCCAAAAAAGACTATCCGAATCTCAATCGGGTCTAGAAAGTTTTTTACCCTTCGTTTTTTCGACACATGGATTTTTACGGTAAACTGGATTACCGTGGCTGGTCTTCGATTTACCATCGCTGGAGAGTGGTGCACCTTCGTACCGTTCCGTTTCAAATCCATGCACGCATTTCAAAAAGTCGTACGACACTGTTTCGCCATTTCGGACTGATGTTGCACCTTGCACCGTGGATGTTGCACCCTGTAGATATCGATTATTCGGACGGCCATAACTTCCGGCTCGTTTAGAGTTACGGGAACCATAACCAGTCAAAACGAAGGCCTCGGTGATTTCTACGGCTATGACAGCTTTCAATCGTCAATGGATTATTTAAAGACTATCCGAATCTCAATCGGGTCTAGGAAGTTTTTTACCCTTCGTTTTATCGACACGTGGATTTTTACGGTAAAACGGGATTACCGTGGCTGGTCTACGATTTACCATTGCTGGAGAGTAGTGCACCATGGTACCGTTCCGTTTCAAATCCATGCACGCATTTCAAAAAGTCGTACGACACTGTTTGGCCATTTCGGACGGATGTTGCACCTTGCACCGTGGATGTTGCATCCTGTACATATCGATTATTCGGATGGCCATAACTTCCGGATGTTGCATCCTGTTCTACGGCTCTGATAGCTTTCAGCCGTCAATGGATTGTTTAATGCCCAAAAAAGACTATCCGAATCTCGGAAGTTTTTTACCCTTCGTTTTTTCGACACATGGATTTTTACGGCAAAACTGGATTGCCGTGGCTGGTCTTCGATTTACCATCGCTGGAGAGTGGTGCACCATGGTACCGTTCTGTTTCAAATCCATGCACGCATTTCAAAAAGTCGTACGACACTGTTTCGCCATTTCGGACGGATGTTGCTCCTTGCACCGTGGATGTTGCAACCTGTGGATATCGGTTATTCGGACGGCCATAACTTCTGGCTCGTTTAGAGTTACGGGAGCCATATCCAGTCAAAACGAAGGCCTCGGTGAGTTCTACGGCTCCGAAAGCTTTCAGCCGTCAATGGATTGTTTAGTGGCCAAAAAAGACTATCCGAATCTCAATCGGGTCTCGGAAGTTTTTTCCCCTTCGTTTTTCGACACGTGGATTTTTACGGTAAAACGGGATTACCGTGGCTAGTCTTCGATTTACCATCGCTGGAGAGTGGTGCACCATGGTACCGTTCCGTTTCAAATCCATGCACGAATTTCAAAAAGTCGTACGACACTGTTTCGCCATTTCGAACGGATGTTGCACCTTGCACCGTGGATGTTATACCCTGTAGATATCGATTATTCGGACGGTGTAACGACCCGTAAATTTTCGATAATTAAAATAGCTAATTTAATAAGATTTCATGATTTAGTGTTAGAAAAAAAAATTGTAAGTCGTTTGGAATAATAATAAATGTTGAATCCATTGGGTTTAGTATGATTAAAAATGATTTGTAAAATTTTATTTTATCATATGAACGTTATAGTGATGTTACAGAACTTTTAAAACTGAATTTAAAATTTATTTGCGAAAATTGAATATTTTAATATTTAATTAGCGACTGAAAAATAGCCAATCTTCGAACAGTCTCAGAATTGGACGAAACAAGTTCCATTGGATCCGTAATAGTTAGTTATTATCGGATTTCAATTTTCGTAGCAATCAGAGTTGTCGGTTGACCGAGGCAGCTCGGAACGCGTTGAAATTGTTTTAATATTAATTTGGCGAGTTAAAATAGTCATTTTTCAAACGGTCTCGGATTTCGACGAAATCAGTTTCATCGGATCCGTAATGTCATATTATTGTAAGGTTTTAAATTTCGAGTCAATCGGATTTACCGTTTGTCCGGGGCGAGCCCAAACGCACAGAAATTTGATTAACCGATTTAATTTCAAATCGATCGTTTATTGCCGTAACTCACGCAGATGATCGAATTAGCTTCCGAAACATATTTCATTGTGTTCGGAACATGGGTATAACCTTAGAAATGTCTGGCGGCACGTTTGAATTGGAGTTCGTTTGAAAGTGCTCGTTATAAATTGAATTTAATATTAAATTAATAGGTATAAACGTTTATATATTCATTTTATTAGGGCCGAAACCCTATCTTCTTAAGCAGCCGCCGCGTTTATAAACCCATGGCCGATATCCTCTTTCGTTCTCCCTCGATTATCATCAAATCCACTCGACGATTCAAAAATTTCCCAACTACAAACTTGCAGAGGGCTCTGGGATCTTCTTTTAGACCGGTCATGATCGAGTATAACGTGACGATGGAGGCGTGACGGGGTCGTGAACGTAGGCCGTTCAAGCTCGTTTTGCGTGCAGCATATAGGGCCGAGTGGGCCATGGGTTGGGGCGTTGGTGGAGCTCGTGGAGGCGCTTGATATAGCGTCGCCTGATCGTCGTCTCGTCGAACGTTGGAGGCTCGACATTTAGGGTTTCGTGCGTGATTTGGGTTCTGGCTCGCGTAAAAGCTGGGAACGAAGAAGAATGGAAAAGGAGAAGGGGCGGCACTGATCGCAGGAAGCACAATGGATGGCTGTGATTATCTAAGGTTCAAAATTGAAAAATAAAGGTGTAAATTAATTTATATTAATCCGTTCAAACTTTAAAACTGTATAACTTTTGATGCGAGGTCGGAATTTCACGAAACCAGTTGCGTCGGGTTCGTTTTGTCAAGCACTACGCAATGGAGCTGGATTGGAATCGGTTGGAGTTAGAGAAAATTTTGGATTAAATCGAACGTCGTTCGATTTGATTTAAAATCGTAAAAATCAAGGTGAGTGTTTTATAACGCTCACACCGTACTAAATATCTTTATGCTAGTTAAATTGACATTATGAAGTGATATGAATTTTATTTGTTGTTGTTTGATATAAATTTAATTGTCATATAGTTTGTTATTTGAATTAACCGTTGAAAAATTAAATTGACAGTTAAATTGAAATTGAATTGCGATTTAATTACCTGACCTCGATAACTATGAAATTGCCATGAATTGTATTGCCTATTGGATGATGTATTTCGATGGATGCTATTGGTTGATATTTGAATGTTTGGATGTTTATTTGCTTATATATATCCTGTTATGCATACATATGATACTGTGATTTAATTTAAGTGATATATATTCATCCCTGACATTTAATTGAAATAAATAATTACTTGGCCATAGGATAGAAAATTATATACGGACACCGAATTGGCTAAATTAATAATAAATTAATAATTTTTGAAATCGTCGATTTGAAATTTATGTAAATGTTTCGATTTAAAAGTGATAAATAGAAATCAATTTATAGAAATCGAATTTGTCGAAAATTTGAGTTGGAATGTTGAAATAAATTTTGGTTAAAAGAATTTGGTAAATAATTTAAGTTGTGACTTTAAAATTTAAAATTTGGATATGATTGAATTTCGAAAATCTATTTATTTTAAAGATTTAACATTATTTCGAGCTTTGAATATTACTAAGTAAAAGTGATATGAAAATGATATTTTGAAATCGAGTTTGGAATTGAATCATATTTGGAATTTGGATTTAAACTTGAATATTGTTGGAAATTTTGTTAAGTGTTATAAATTGATATTTTGAGAAATCAAGCTCCAAATCGATATAAATTGAAATTGAATTAATTAAAGGTGAATGTAGAATTGAATTGATTTGAAGTAAAAGTTGACATTGTTTTGAATTGAAATCGAAATTGAATCGGTAGAATGGAAATTGAAATTGATTTGAATTGGGAAGTTATAATTGAAATGGATTGATTTTGAAGCTGTTTTAATTTGTTTCCAAATTACTCTGTTATATAAACCATTTTGAATACTTAAACTATTTTAATCTATTTTAAATCTACTTAACCCAATTTAAATTATTTTAAACTAATTTATCTATTTTAAAGATTTTAAGTGTTTTAACTATTTTAATTATTTAAAACTACTTTTAAACTACTTAAAACCATTTTTCTAAAATCCTAAGCTGGTCAATAAGGTGAAATGTTTATATTTAAATCTTGAATTTAAATATGAAATCTGATATTTTGAAAGATACGATGATATTTGAATGGATTTGATTTTTGAAGCGAATATGATATTTTGATATCAATTATGAATCGATTTGAAATATAAAGAGCCAAAGGTGTAATAATACGTAGTTATTAAAGAGACCGGGATCGGATATGGACATACTCTCTGTCGATACCGAAAACCACTTTAATAACTATTATACGCGGAGTGATGATCCAGAATGAAGTGGATGGTTTGGTGAACGCGTTGACTGAAGAAAGAGAACGATTATTGGATGACCCCTGACATGACTAAAACAGGAGCCGTGCCGGGCCATTGAGGTTCGCCACCTCTAGCGGACACACTTCTTCGATACCATATCTATTACATTTGTGATGCGATTTGGGTGCACCCCTTGATTTGGGAGTGTTGTTTCGCGGTGTTGGGGTAGCTGCTGGCTATGCCCAACATCAGTCCGGATCACGCAACTACTAGTATCCTAGTTGGTATCGCCTCATGTACCTTGTCATACTGATTATCCTATTCGCGACCACTACGTTTTGATTTGTACCTTGAGTATATGGATTGCCCTCTGGTGACTTCCGGTTTTGGGGAAACTACGGTCTTGTATATGCTTTTGGGAATATAAAATGTGTTAAGGGGGATTATGGTAACGCCTTAACGCTATTTTGATACTTTATATTACTGATAGACATTATCTACTTAGCGTATATTACTACATAGTAGATAGTTTCACGGATCCTTGAGAGATGGAAAATCCCGTAACATCTCTTGAGTTATTGCACGCACGTTGACACTGGATATGAGATGTCAAACCCCGTAAACATCTCTGACGCCGTTACACTCATATTTATTTACGATTGATTTAACTTTCATAAGGATATTTTAGTCCTGACTCGAGTGTTTTGTCTTTTCATTACGCTCGGGTCAGTCCTGAGTTTTCAGTTCAGGTTGAAGATCATTTCCTTGGAGGACGGAGACGAAGATTTGGTATATTATCTACTACTATTATATTCATTCCATTCCGCTGCATTGTTGTATGATATTTGTTGTGTATGTAACTCTGATAAATGTCGTATATTAATAATCAAATGTATTCATTTCAAATGTATTCATTTAATTAACAGCTTCATGAACTGTTATTTTATTATTATACTTTAGCCTTCCGCTGTGAGATTCTGTGTTGTTTCATTTCCTTTATTTCCCTTCCTTTGCTTTTCTTAATTACCCTAATAACTATCTGCCCTTTTAATGGTTTGGAATCGACATGTGTATTTGATCGTCGGTTTAAATTGTCCAAAAAGGCGGGTCGTTACAGTTGGTATCAGAGCTTTGGTTTAGCGATAGACCTTGGCTCTAGTGGGGAATAACTCATTGAAATAGAGGTAAACTATATGAATGAGTTGAGTGTATATGAGAGAGCGTACTTGTTATTTGATATAAAATGGTTTTATATTGTGTTAATTTGTTCCGTTGAGTATTTACGAATTCTGGTTGATACTTGGGACGCCAAGGCATCGATAGGAATTTCTAAACACTCGAATAGGACAAACCAACACAATATCGTTTTGGAATATATTTTTATATAAAGAATTATTTGAATATTTATTCATTTTGATTGAATTGATTGTTAGGAGATGATAATATTAGATTATTATCGTTATTGTTTGATCAGTCAATATTTACAACAATTGATTAAATAATAATGGATTTAGGAAAATGAAATCTTGTAAACACAATTGATAATGAATATAAATGAATTTTAACTTGGATTTGGGAATTTAAATTCCGGTGCTTGAAATTGACTTACAAGAATATGAAAAACATAATATGAGTATTATATGATAGTATAATTGAGTTGAAATTATTTTCGAAGGATTTTTTTTTATGATAAGTGTTATATTCCCTTCTCTTGACGCTAGAAAATGATTTCGGTGATGAGTGCACGCATCATCGGCGTTTATTTTCGAGAGTCCGAGTGGGGGAGACCACTTAATAGCTTGTCTAAACTTTGTTTTGATTCAAATTTTATTTTATTTTGTACTCTCTATAGTATGATTTGTTATATAAATTATATAAGTATATATTATTTCAAAACTTGATTTGAAATGAAACCGGGATAGGAATTCTTAAGTCCTTTAATAATTAATGATTTTTTTTTAAGGATTGAAATGAATTTAGACTTGAACCATTAAGGAACTTCTGAATTGTGAAATGAGAAATGAACCTAAGAGCTAAGTGAAAATATCAAGTGAGGTAGAAATCCTTAGAATTAGAAAATTATGAACTTAAAATAAAAGTGAAACTGTAAAACTCGCGTAGTATTAAAATTCATTCTATAGCATAGATATAACTTACCAAAATATTTAAGAAGTTCAAAAGTGTTATATGAATTGTTAATTGGATAATATACAAGTATAGGTTTGAATAATGGAATATGCATTTAATCAATGGTTTGCAAATATAAATAAAATTGTTAGTCAATAATTGGAATTTAAATTAACATTTATAGGTGATTCACAATTATGTTAATATAAAATGGAAATACTAT
The DNA here is from genome assembly GCA_030765085.1 of Allium cepa. Classification (NCBI taxonomy): domain Eukaryota; kingdom Viridiplantae; phylum Streptophyta; class Magnoliopsida; order Asparagales; family Amaryllidaceae; genus Allium; species Allium cepa. The sequence continues at coordinate 912,668,964 of CM060938.1, forward strand.
ATGTGAATGTAAATGTGAAAAAAATTATAGTGAAATTTAAGTAATGACTTAAGAATTAATAAATTGAAATTTCAACTTTAAATGGAAAGAAGTTGTATGTTGTTTGACTACATTCTATTTGCATAACTATAACTTACCAAATACTTAAAAGGTTTAAAATGCTAATAAGGATAAGTAGAGAAATAATATACCAGTGAGAGAGTGAAAAATAAAATGTGAAGATCTAATTGATAGTTGTAAATATAAAAGAAATTTAAGCGGTAAAATGAATGATATATATAAGTGAATGAATAAAATTTAAACTTAATGAAATATAGAATTGGTAAATGGAAACTAATTAAATTTGAATATAACTAAATGTCTATAAGCTTGGAAGTGTATGAAATTAAAACTGACATGGAAATGTATAATTGATTTAGTGTAGATTTTGGATGGATGTCAATGTTTGATATGCGTTGGTTGTTAGATGGATGATAATTGATTAAGTAAAATTCATTAATGTTAATGGAATTGAATAAACGGAATAAAATTTTAAAAATAATTAACTTCAAATTTGAAGCAAAGTGAAATTAAATATAATTGAATTCAATTTAAATTGAAGCAAATTGACTTGAATTAAAAATGTGAATGAAGCAAACTTGAATAAATCGGAAACAAATTGAATGTAAACCTATTGTGTGGATGAATAAGAAAATAAATGGCTTTGTGTTTATGATTGTTCTTTAGAAAATTTGATGGTTTGTACTTTGAAATAATAAAAGCATAATTTTGGAAAAAAAATCCAAAATGGTCCAATACATGCTGAAACGAAAACAACCATAACTTTTAAATGGCTGAACGGAATTCGACGATTTTGGACTTTCCGAAAAGCTTAGAAACTATAGCACAACTTTTATTTAGAGTGTCTTGAGAAACTCCTTCGTCTACTAGGTTAAAAATTTGAATGTTACTCGCTGTTCTGTGTAAAAAATAAGAAAAATCTGAATCATACAACCTTAGTATTTTCGCCATATCTTTTGACTGGTCTATCGGATTTTGATGATCTTGCCCTTTATGGAAAGCTAAGAACTTAAGCTAAAACTTTTGTTTTAAGTGTTCTGTGTTTTGATGTCGTTTAGAAGGTCGGAAATGTGGGTGAACGTCGCGGACCTGCGCAAACACTGCCCAGGCTGAAGCGTATCCCCTAAGTAAAACGGCCATAACTTTTGAACGGATGATCCGAATTCGATGATTTTGGACATTCCGGAAAACCTGAAATGAATGCAACAACTTTTGTTTAGATTCTGTTGTCAAATTTTACAGTTTAGGTGACCTAAAGCTAAGATTTGTTTGCTGTCCAGAAATTGAAATCTCAGTTTTGAAGCTAAATATGTTATATATATGTTGTGTAGGCTAAGTATAGCGATCTATCTTTATATGCATGATTCTAACTTAGTTATTGAGAATTTTAGTAGGTAGCAAAGGGGTTGCGCTTCGTTGTGGAACTCGCTTCTACGCTAAATGCATAATGTAAGTAAAATGCTAATAAATGCAAAATAAAAGGTACGCTTACAGTTTTATATGATATTGGTGATATTTATATGTTGTTTCCCCACATATGGGATGCCTCATCATTGAATTGAGATGTATATTTGTGATATATATGCTATTATATTTTTTCCGATCGAGCCGCGTAAAGGAGACTCTGCCGAAATTTTCCGAAAAATCCGGGTGTTAGAAAATTTTTCAAGTTTTAAATTTTTTTATAACTTGTTTTGATTACTAACTTTTAATGTTAGGAAGCCGTTTGGAGTAACTTAGTGGAAGCGTAGTTATGACTTTATAAATGGAATTTCATTGCTTTATAAGTGGATAATTTTGAATAAAAATATATCAAATGTTGAATTCTATACTTAGTTCTTTTTCCCTTCTTTTTCCTTTTCGAGGACGAAAAGTTTTGAGTGGGGGAGAGTGTAACGACCCGTAAATTTTCGATAATTAAAATAGCTAATTTAATAAGATTTCATGATTTAGTGTTAGAAAAAAAAATTGTAAGTCGTTTGGAATAATAATAAATGTTGAATCCATTGGGTTTAGTATGATTAAAAATGAATTGTAAAATTTTATTTTATCATATGAACGTTATAGTGATGTTACAGAACTTTTAAAACTGAATTTAAAATTTATTTGCGAAAATTGAATATTTTAATATTTAATTAGTGACTGAAAAATAGCCAATCTTCGAACAGTCTCAGAATTGAACGAAACAAGTTCCATTGGATCCGTAATAGTTAGTTATTATCGGATTTCAATTTTCGTAGCAATCAGAGTTGTCGGTTGACCGAGGCAGCTCGGAACGCGTTGAAATTGTTTTAATATTAATTTGGCGAGTTAAAATAGTCATTTTTCAAACGGTCTCGGATTTCGACGAAATCAGTTTCATCGGATCCGTAATGTCATATTATTGTAAGGTTTTAAATTTCGAGTCAATCGGATTTACCGTTTGTCCGGGGCGAGCCCAAACGCACAGAAATTTGATTAACCGATTTAATTTCAAATCGATCGTTTATTGCCGTAACTTACGCAGATGATCGAATTAGCTTCCGAAACATATTTCATTGTGTTCGGAACATGGGTATAACCTTAGAAATGTCTGGCGGCACGTTTGAATTGGAGTTCGTTTGAAAGTGCTCGTTATAAATTGAATTTAATATTAAATTAATAGGTATAAACGTTTATATATTCATTTTATTAGGGCCGAAACCCTATCTTCTTAAGCAGCCGCCGCGTTTATAAACCCATGGCCGATATCCTCTTTCGTTCTCCCTCGATTATCATCAAATCCACTCGACGATTCAAAAATTTCCCAACTACAAACTTGAAGAGGGCTCTGGGATCTTCGTTTAGACCGGTCATGATCGAGTATAACGTGACGATGGAGGCGGGACGGGGTCGTGAACGTAGGCCGTTCAAGCTCGTTTTGCATGCAGCATATAGGGCCGAGTGGGCCATGGGTTGGGGCGTTGGTGGAGCTCGTGGAGGCGCTTGATATAGCGTCGCCTGATCGTCGTCTCGTCGAACGTTGGAGGCTCGACATTTAGGGTTTCGTGCGTGATTTGGGTTCTGGCTCGCGTAAAAGCTGGGAACGAAGAAGAATTGAAAAGGAGAAGGGGCGGCACTGATCGCAGGAAGCACAATGGACGGCTGTGATTATCTAAGGTTCAAAATTGAAAAATAAAGGTGTAAATTAATTTATATTAATCCGTTCAAACTTTAAAACTGTATAACTTTTGATGCGAGGTCGGAATTTCACGAAACCAGTTGCGTCGGGTTCGTTTTGTCGAGCACTACGCAATGGAGCTGGATTGGAATCGGTTGGAGTTAGAGAAAATTTTGGATTAAATCGAACGTCGTTCGATTTGATTTAAAATCGTAAAAATCAAGGTGAGTGTTTTATAACGCTCACACCGTACTAAATATCTTTATGCTAGTTAAATTGACATTATGAAGTGATATGAATTTTATTTGTTGTTGTTTGATATAAATTTAATTGTCGTATAGTTTGTTATTTGAATTAACCGTTGAAAAATTAAATTGACAGTTAAATTGAAATTGAATTGCGATTTAATTACCTGACCTCGATAACTATGAAATTGCCATGAATTGTATTGCCTATTGGATGATGTATTTCGATGGATGCTATTGGTTGATATTTGAATGTTTGGATGTTTATTTGCTTATATATATCCTGTTATGCATACATATGATACTGTGATTTAATTTAAGTGATATATATTCATCCCTGACATTTAATTGAAATAAATAATTACTTGGCCATAGGATAGAAAATTATATACGGACACCGAATTGGCTAAATTAATAATAAATTAATAATTTTTGAAATCGTCGATTTGAAATTTATGTAAATGTTTCGATTTAAAAGTGATAAATAGAAATCAATTTATAGAAATCGAATTTGTCGAAAATTTGAGTTGGAATGTTGAAATAAATTTTGGTTAAAAGAATTTGGTAAATAATTTAAGTTGTGACTTTAAAATTTAAAATTTGGATATGATTGAATTTCGAAAATCTATTTATTTTAAAGATTGAACATTATTTCGAGCTTTGAATATTACTAAGTAAAAGTGATATGAAAATGATATTTTGAAATCGAGTTTGGAATTGAATCATATTTGGAATTTGGATTTAAACTTGAATATTGTTGGAAATTTTGTTAAGTGTTATAAATTGATATTTTGAGAAATCAAGCTCCAAATCGATATAAATTGAAATTGAATTAATTAAAGGTGAATGTAGAATTGAATTGATTTGAAGTAAAAGTTGACATTGTTTTGAATTGAAATCGAAATTGAATCGGTAGAACGGAAATTGAAATTGATTTGACTTGAGAAGTTATAATTGAAATGGATTGATTTTGAAGCTGTTTTAATTTGTTTCCAAATTACTCTGTTATATAAACCATTTTGAATACTTAAACTATTTTAATCTATTTTAAATCTACTTAACCCAATTTAAATTATTTTAAACTAATTTATCTATTTTAAAGATTTTAAGTGTTTTAACTATTTTAATTATTTAAAACTACTTTTAAACTACTTAAAACCATTTTTCTAAAATCCTAAGCTGGTCAATAAGGTGAAATGTTTATATTTAAATCTTGAATTTAAATATGAAATCTGATATTTTGAAAGATACGATGATATTTGAATGGATTTGATTTTTGAAGCGAATATGATATTTTGATATCAATTATGAATCGATTTGAAATATAAAGAGCCAAAGGTGTAATAATACGTAGTTATTAAAGAGACCGGGATCGGATATGGACATACTCTCTGTCGATACCGAAAACCACTTTAATAACTATTATACGCGGAGTGATGATCCAGAATGAAGTGGATGGTTTGGTGAACGCGTTGACTGAAGAAAGAGAACGATTATTGGATGACCCCTGACATGACTAAAACAGGAGCCGCGCCGGGCCATTGAGGTTCGCCACCTCTAGCGGACACACTTCTTCGATACCATATCTGTTACATTTGTGATGCGATTTGGGTGCACCCCTTGATTTGGAAGTGTTGTTTCGCGGTGTTGGGGTAGCTGCTGGCTATGCCCAACATCAGTCCGGATCACGCAACTACTAGTATCCTAGTTGGTATCGCCTCATGTACCTTGTCATACTGATTATCCTATTCGCGACCATTACGTTTTGATTTGTACCTTGAGTATATGGATTGCCCTCTGGTGACTTCCGGTTTTGGGGAAACTACGGTCTTGTATATGCTTTTGGGAATATAAAATGTGTTAAGGGGGATTATGGTAACGCCTTAACGCTATTTTGATACTTTATATTACTGATAGACATTATCTACTTAGCGTATATTACTACATAGTAGATAGTTTCACGGATCCTTGAGAGATGGAAAATCCCGTAACATCTCTTGAGTTATTGCACGCACGTTGACATTGGATATGAGATGTCAAACCCCGTAAACATCTCTGACGCCGTTACACTCATATTTATTTACGATTGATTTAACTTTCATAAGGATATTTTAGTCCTGACTCGAGTGTTTTGTCTTTTCATTACGCTCGGGTCAGTCCTGAGTTTTCAGTTCAGGTTGAAGATCATTTCCTTGGAGGACGGAGACGAAGATTTGGTATATTATCTACTACTATTATATTCATTCCATTCCGCTGCATTGTTGTATGATATTTGTTGTGTATGTAACTCTGATAAATGTCGTATATTAATAATCAAATGTATTCATTTCAAATGTATTCATTTAATTAACAGCTTCATGAACTGTTATTTTATTATTATACTTTAGCCTTCCGCTGTGAGATTCTGTGTTGTTTCATTTCCTTTATTTCCCTTCCTTTGCTTTTCTTAATTACCCCAATAACTATCTGCCCTTTTAATGGTTTGGAATCGACATGTGTATTTGATCGTCGGTTTAAATTGTCCAAAAAGGCGGGTCGTTACAGACGGCCATAACTTCTGGCTCGTTTAGAATTACGGGAGCCATAACCAGTAAAAACGAAGGCCTTAGTGAGTTCTACGGCTCTGACAGCTTTCAGCCGTCAATGGATTGTTTAATGCCCAAAAAAGACTATCTGAATCTCAATCGGGTCTCGGAAGTTTTTTACCCTTCGTTTTTTCAACACATGGATTTTTACGGTAAAAAGGGATTACCGTGGCTGGTCTTCGATTTGCCATCGCTGGAGAGTGGTGCACCATGGTACCGTTCCGTTTCAAATCCATGCACGCATTTCAAAAAGTCATACGACACTGTTTCGCCATTTCAGACGGATGTTGCACCTTGCACCGTGGATGTTGCACCCTGTAGATATCGGTTATTCGGACGACCATAACTTCTGGCTCGTTTAGAGTTACGGGAGCCATAACCCGTCAAAACGAAGGCCTCTATGAGTTCTATGGCTCCGCCAGCTTTCAGCCGTCAATGGATTGTTTAATGCCCAAAAAAGACTATCCGAATCTCAATCGGGCCTCAGAAGTTTTTTATCCATCGCTTTTTCGACACGTGGATTTTTGCGGTAAAACTGGATTACCGTGGCTGGTCTTCGATTTACCATCGCTGGTGCACCATAGTACCGTTCTATTTCAAATCCATGCATGCATTTCAAAACGTCGTACGACATTGTTTCGCCATTTCGGACGAATGTTGCACCTTGCACCGTGGATGTTGTACCCTGTAGATATCGATTATTCGGACGGCCATAACTTCTGGCTCGTTTAGAGTTACGGGAGCCATAACTAGTCAAAACGAAGGCCTCAGTGAGTTCTATGGCTCTCATCGCTTTTAGCCATCAAGGGATTGTTTAATGCCCAAAAAAGACTATCTGAATCTCAACCGGGTCTTGGAAGTTTTTTACCCTTCGTTTTTTCGACACGTGGATTTCTACGGTAAAACGGGATTACCGTGGCTGGACTTCGATTTACCATCGCTGGAGAGTGGTGCACCATGGTACCGTTCCGTTTCAAATCCATGCACGCATATCAAAAAGTCGTACGACACTGTTTCGCCATTTCGGACGGATGTTGCACCTTGCGCCGTGGATGTTGCACCCTGTAGATATCGATTATTCGGACGGCCATAACTTCTAGCTCGTTTAGAGTTACGGGAGCCATAACCAGTCAAAACGAAGGCCTCAGTGAGTTCTACGCCTCTAACAGTTTTCACCCGCCAATGGATTGTTTAATGCCCAAAAAAGACTATCCGAATCTCAATCGGGTCTTGGAAGTTTTTTACCCTTCGTTTTTTCGACACGTGGATTTTTACGGTAAAACTGGATTACAGTGGCTGGTCTTCGATTTACCATCGCTAGAGAGTGGTGCACCATGGTATCGTTCCGTTTCAAATCCATGCACGCATTTCAAAATGTCGTATGACACTGTTTCGCCCTTTCGGACGGATGTTGCACCTTGCACCGTGGATGTTGCACACTGTAGATATCGATTATTCGGACGACCATAACTTCTGGTTCTTTAGAGTTATGGGAGCCATAACCAGTCAAAACAAAGGCCACAGTGAGTTCTACGGCTCTGACAGATTTCAGCCGTCAATGGTTTGTTTAATGCCCAAAAAAGACTATCCGAATCTCAATCGGGTCTAGAAAGTTTTTTACCCTTCGTTTTTTCGACACGTGGATTTTTACGGTAAAACGGGATTACCGTGGCTGGTCTTCGATTTACCATCGCTGGAGAGTGGTGCACCATGGTACCGTTCCGTTTCAAATCCATGCACGCATTTCAAAAAGTCGTGCGACACTGTTTCGCTATTTCGGACGGATGTTGCACCTTGCAACGTGGATGTTGCATCCTGTAGATATCGATTATTCGGACGGCCATAACATCTGGCTCGTTTAAACTTACGGGAGCCAGAACCCGTCAAAACGAAGGCATCAGTGAGTTCTACGGCTCTGACAGCTTTCAGCCGTCAATGGATTGTTTAATGCCCAAAAAAGACTATCCGAATCTCAATCGGGTCTAGGATGTTTTTTACCCTTCGTTTTTTCGACACGTGGATTTTTACGGTAAAACGGGATTACCGTGGCTGGTCTTCGATCTACCATCGCTGGAGAGTGGTACACTATGGTACCGTTCCGTTTCAAATCCACGCACGCATTTCAAAAAGTCGTACGACACTGTTTCGCCATTTCGGACAGATGTTGCACCTTGCACCGTGGATGTTGCACCCTGTAGATATCGATTTTTCGGACGGCCATAACTTCTGGCTCGTTTAGAGTTACGGGAGCCAAAACCAGTCAAAACGAAGGCCTCAGTGAGTTTTACGGCTTCGATGGCTTTCAGCCGTCAATGGATTGTTTAATGCCCAAAAAAGACTATCCAAATCTCAATCGGGTTTCGGAAGTTTTTTATCCTTCGTTTTTTCGACACGTGGATTTTTACGGTAAAACGGGATTACCGTGGTTGGTCTTCGATTTACCATCGCTAGAGAGTGGTGCACCATGTTACCGTTCCGTTTCAAATCCATGCACTCATTTCAAAAAGTCATACAATAGTGTTTCGCCATTTCAGACGGATGTTGGTCCTTGCACCGTGGATGTTGCACCCTATAGATATCGGTTATTCGGACGACCATAACTTCTGGCTTGTTTAGAGTTATGGGAGCCATAACCAGTCAAAAAGAAGGCCTTAGTGATTTCTACGGCTCCGACAGCTTTCAGCCGTCAATGGATTGTTTAATGCCCAAAAAAGACTATTCGAATCTCAAACGGGTCTCGGAAGTTTTTTACCCTTCGTTTTTTCGACACGTGGATTTTTACGGTAAAACGGGATTACCGTGGCTGGTCTTCGATTTACCATCGCTGGAGAGTGGTGCACCATGGTACCGTTCCGTTTCAAATCCATTCACGCATTTCAAAAAGTCGTACGACACTGTTTCGCCATTTCGGATGGATGTTGCACCTTGTACCGTGGATGTTGCACCCTGTAGATATCGGTTATTCGGACGGCCATAACTTCTGGCTCGTTTAGAGTTACGGGAGGCATAACCAGTCAAAACGAAGGCCTCAGTGAGTTCTACGGCTCTGACATCTTTCAGCCGTCAATGGATTGTTTAATGCCCAAAAAAGACTATCCGAATCTCAATCGGGTCTCGGAAGTTTTTTACCCTTCGTTTTTTCGACACGTGGATTTATACGGTAAAACTGGATTATCGTGGCTGGTCTTCGATTTACCATCGCTGGAGAGTGGTGCACCATGATACCGTTCCGTTTCAAATCCATGCACGCATTTCCAAAATACGTACGACACTGTTTCACCATTTCGGACGGATGTTGCACCTTGCACCGTGGATGTTGCATCCTGTAGATATCGATTTTTCGGACGGCCATAACTTCTGGCTCGTTTAGAGTTACGGGAGCTAAAACCAGTCAAAACGAAGGCCACAGTGAGTTCTACGGCTTCGACAGCTTTTAGCCGTCAATGGATTGTTTAATGCCCAAAAAAGACTATCCAAATCTCAATCGGGTCTAGGAAGTTTTTTACCATTCGTTTTTTCGACACGTGGATTTTTACGGTAAAACGGGATTACCGTGGTTGGTCTTCGATTTAACATCGCTAGAGAGTGGTGCGCCATGGTACCGTTCCGTTTCAAATCCATGCACTCATTTCAAAAAGTCGTACGATACTGTTTCGCCATTTCAGACGGATGTTGCACCTTGCACCCTGGATGTTGCACCCTATAGATATCGGTTATTCGGACGGCCATAACTTCTGGCCCGTTTAGAGTTACGGGAGCCATAGCCAGTCAAAACGAAGGCCTCAGTGAGTTCTACGGCTCCGACAGCTTTCAGCCGTCAATGGATTGTTTAATGCCCAAAAAAGACTATTTGAATCTCAATCGGGTCTCGGAAGTTTTTTACCCTTCGTTTTTTCGACACGTGGATTTTTACGGTAAAACGGGATTACCGTGGCTGGACTTCGATTTACCATCGCTGGAGAGTGGTGCACCATGGTACCGTTCTGTTTCAAATCCATGCACGCATTTCAAAAAGTCGTACGACACTGTTTCGCCATTTCGGACGGATGTTACATCTTGCACCGTGGATGTTTCACCCTGTAGATATCGGTTATTCGGACGGCCATAACTTTTGGTTCGTTTATAGTTACGGGAGGCATAACCAGTCAAAAACAAGGCCTCAGTGAGTTCTACGGCTCTGGCATCTTTCAGCCGTCAATGGATTGTTTAATGCCCAAAAAAGACTATCCGAATCTCAATCGGGTCTCGGAAGTTTTTTACCCTTCGTTTTTTCGACACGTGGATTTTTACGGTAAAACTGTATTATCGTGGCCAGTCTTCGATTTACCATCGCTGGAGAGTGGTGCACCATGGTACCGTTCCGTTTCAAATCCATGCACGCATTTCAAAAATACATACGACACTGTTTCGCCATTTCGGACGGATGTTGCACCTTGCACCGTGGATGTCGCACCCTATAGACATCGGTTATTCGGACGGCCATAACTTCTGGCTCGTTTAGAGTTACGGGAGCCATAACCAGTCAAAACGAAGGCCTCAGTGAGTTCTACGGCTCTGACAGCTTTCAGCCGTTAATGGATTGTTTAATGCCCAAAAAAGACTATCTGAATCTCAATTGGGTCTCGGAAGTTTTTTACCCTTCGTTTTTTCGACACATGGATTTTTACGGTAAAAAGGGATTACCGTGGCTGGTCTTCGATTTACCATCGCTGGAGAGTGGTGCACCATGGTACCGTTCCATTTCAAATCCATGCACGCATTTCAAAAAGTCGTACGACACTGTTTCGCCATTTCAGACGGATGTTGCACCTTGCACCGTGGATGTTGCACCCTGTTGATATCGGTTATTCGGACGGCCATAACTTCTGGCTCGTTTAGAGTTACGGGATCCATAACCCGTCAAAACGAAGGCCTCTATGAGTTCTATGGCTTCGACAGATTTCAGCCGTCAATGGATTGTTTAATGCCCAAAAAAGACTATCCGAATCTCAATCGGGCCTCGGAAGCTTTTTATCCATCGTTTTTTCGACACGTGGATTTTTGCGGTAAAACTGGATTAACGTGGCTGGTCTTCGATTTACCATCGCTGGTGCACCATGGTACCGTTCTATTTCAAATCCATGCATGCATTTCAAAAAGTCGTACGACAATGTTTCGCCATTTCGGACGGATGTTGCACCTTGCACCGTGGATGTTGCACCCTGTAGATATCGATTATTCGGACGGCCATAACTTCTGGCTCGTTTAGAGTTACGGGAGCCATAACCAGTCAAAACGAAGGCCTCAGTGAGTTCTACGGCTCTCATCGCTTTCAGCCATCAATGGATTGTTTAATGCCAAAAAAAGACTATCTGAATCTCAACCGGGTCTCGGAAGTTTTTTACCCTTCGTTTTTTCGACACGTGGATTTTTACGGTAAAACGGGATTACCGTGGATGGACTTCGATTTACCATCGCTGGAGAGTGGTACACCATGGTACCGTTTCGTTTCAAATCCATGCACGCATATCAAAAAGTCGTACGACACTGTTTCGCCATTTCGGACGGATGTTGCACCTTGCGCCGTGGATGTTGCACCCTGTAGATATCGATTATTCGGACGGCCATAACTTCTAGCTCGTTTAGAGTTACGGGAGCCATAACCAGTCAAAACGAAGGCCTAAGTGAGTTCTACGCCTCTAACAGCTTTCAGCCGCCAATGGATTGTTTAATGCCCAAAAAAGACTATCCGAATCTCAATCGGGTCTCGGAAGTTTTTTACCCTTCGTTTTTTCGACACGTGGATTTTTACGGTAAAACTGGAATACAGTGGCTGGTCTTCGATTTATCATCGCTGGAGAGTGGTGCACTATGGTACCGTTCCGTTTCAAATCCATGCACGCATTTCAAAATGTCGAACGACACTGTTTCGTCCTTTCGGATGGATGTTGCACCTTGCACCGTGGATGTTGCACCCTATAGATATCGATTATTCGGACGACCATAACTTCTGGTTCGTTTAGAGTTATGGGAGCCATAACCAGTCAAAACGAAGGCCACAGTGAGTTCTACGGCTCTGACAGATTTCAGCCGTCAATGGTTTGTTTAATGCCCAAAAAAGACTATCCGAATCTCAATCGGGTCTAGAAAGTTTTTTACCCTTCGTTTTTTCGACACGTGGATTTTTACGGTAAAACGGGATTACCGTGGCTGGTCTTCGATTTACCATCGCTGGAGAGTGGTGCACCATGGTACCGTTCCGTTTCAAATCCATGCACGCATTTCAAAAAGTCGTACGACACTGTTTCGCCATTTCGGACGGATGTTGCACCTTGCAACGTGCATGTTGCATTCTGTAGATATCGATTATTCGGACGGCCATAACTTCTAGCTCGTTTAAAGTTACGGGAGCCAGAACCAGTCAAAACGAAGGCATCAGTGAGTTCTACGGCTCTGACAGCTTTCAGCCGTCAGTGGATTGTTTAATGCCCAAAAAAGACTATCCGAATCTCAATCGGGTCTAGGAAGTTTTTTACCATTCGTTTTTTCGACACGTGGATTTTTACGGTAAAACGGGATTACCGTGGCTGGTCTTCAATTTACCATCGCTGGAGAGTGGTACGCCATGGTATCGTTCTGTTTCAAATCCACGCACGCATTTCAAAAAGTCGTACGACACCGTTTCGCCATTTCGGACAGATGTTGCACCTTGCGCCGTGGATGTTGCACCCTGTAGATATCGATTTTTCGGACGGCCATAACATCTGGCTCGTTTAGAGTTACGGGAGCCAAAACCAGTCAAAACGAAGGCCTTAGTGATTTTTACGGCTCCGACAGCTTTCAGCCGTCAATGGATTGTTTAATGCCCAAAAAAGACTATCCAAATCTCAATCGGGTCTCGGAAGTTTTTTATCCTTCGTTTTTTCGACACGTGGATTTTTACGGTAAAACGGGATTACCGTGGTTGGTCTTCGATTTACCATCGCTAGAGAGTGGTTCACCATGGTACCGTTCCATTTCAAATCCATGCACTCATTTCAAAAAGTCATACGATAGTGTTTCGCCATTTCAGACGGATGTTGCACCTTGCACCGTGGATGTTACACCCTATAGATATCGGTTATTCGAACGGCCATAACTTCTGGCTTGTTTAGAGTTATGGGAGCCATGACCAGTCAAAACGAAGGCCTCAGTGATTTCTACGGCTCCGACAGCTTTCAGCCGTCAATGGATTGTTTAATGCCCAAAAAAGACTATCCGAATCTCAAACGGGTCTCGGAAGTTTTTTACCCTTCGTTTTTTCGACACGTGGATTTTTACGGTAAAACGGGATTACCGTGGCTGGTCTTCGATTTACCATCGCTGGAGAGTGGTGCACCATGGTACCATTTCGTTTCAAATCCACGCACGCATTTCAAAAAGTCGTACGACACTATTTCGCCATTTCGGACGGATGTTGCACCTTGCACCGTGGATGTTGCACCCTGTAGATATCGGTTATTCGGACGGCCATAACTTCTGGCTCGTTTAGAGTTACGGGAGGCATAACCAGTCAAAACGAAGGCCTCAGTGAGTTCTACGGCTCTGACATCTTTCAGCCGTCAATGGATTGTTTAAAGCCCAAAAAAGACTATCCGAATCTCAATCGGGTCTCGGAAGTTTTTTACCCTTCATTTTTTCGACACGTGGATTTTTACGGTAAAACTGGATTATCGTGGCTGGTCTTCGATTTACCATCGCTGGAGAGTGGTGCACCATAATACCGTTCCGTTTCAAATCCATGCACGCATTTTCAAAATACGTACCACACTGTTTCGCCATTTCGGACGGATGTTGCACCTTGCACCGTGGATGTTGCACCCTGTAGATATCGATTTTTCGGACGGCCATAACTTCTGGCTCGTTTAGAGTTACCGGAGCTAAAACCAGTCAAAACGAAGGCCTCAGTGAGTTCTACGGCTCCGACAGCTTTTAGCCGTCAATGGATTGTTTAATGCCCAAAAAAGACTATCCAAATCTCAATCGGGTCTAGGAAGTTTTTTACCCTTCGTTTTTTCGACACGTGGATTTTTACGGTAAAACGGGATTACCGTGGTTGGTCTTCGATTTACCATCGCTAGAGAGTGGTGCACCACAGTACCGTTCCATTTCAAATCCATGCACTCATTTCAAAAAGTCGTACGATACTGTTTCGCCATTTTAGACAGATGTTGCACCTTGCACCCTGGATGTTGCACCCTATAGATATCGGTTATTCGGACGGCCATAACTTCTGGCCCGTTTAGAGTTACGGGAGCCATAGCCAGTCAAAACGAAGTCCTCAGTGAGTTCTATGGCTCCGACAGCTTTCAGCCGTCAATGGATTGTTTAATGCCCAAAAAAGACTATCTGAATCTCAATCGGGTCTCGGAAGTTTTTTACCCTTCGTTTTTTCGACACGTGTATTTTTACGGTAAAACGGGATTACCGTGGCTGGACTTCGATTTACCACCGCTGGAGAGTGGTGCACCATGGTACCGTTCTGTTTCAAATCCATGCAAGCATTTCAAAAAGTCGTACGACACTGTTTCTCCATTTCGGACGGATGTTGCATCTTACACCGTGGATGTTTCACCCTATAGAGATCGGTTATTCGGACGGCCATAACTTCTGGCTCGTTTAGAATTACGGGAGGCATAACCAGTCAAAACGAAGGCCTCAGTGAGTTCTACGGCTCTGACATCTTTCAGCCGTCAATGGATTGTTTAATGCCCAAAAAAGACTATACGAATCTCAATCGGGTCTCGGAAGTTTTTTACACTTCGTTTTTTCGACACGTGGATTTTTACGGTAAAACTGTATTATCGTGGCTGGTCTTCGATTTACCATCGCTGGAGAGTGGTGCACCATGGTACCGTTCCGTTTCAAATCCATGCACGCATTTCAAAAATATGTACGACACTGTTTCGCCATTTCGGACGGATGTTGCACCTTGCACCGTGGATGTTGCACCCTGTAGATATCGGTTATTCGGACGGCCATAACTTCTGGGTCTTTTAGAGTTACGTAAGCCATAACCAGTCAAAACGAAGGCCTCAATGAGTTCTACGGCTCCGACAGCTTTCAGCCGTCAATGGTTTGTTTAATGCCCAAAAAAGATTATCCGAATCTCAATCGGGTCTCGAAAGTTTTTTACCCATTGTTTTTTCGACACGTGGATTTTTGCGGTAAAACTTGATTACCGTGGCTGGTCTTTGATTTACCGTCGCTGGTGCACCATGGTACCGTTCCGTTTCAAATCCATTCACGCATTTCAAAAAGTCGTACGACACTGTTTCGTCATTTCGAACGGATGTTGCACCTTGCACCGTGCATGTTGCACCCTGTAGATATTGATTATTCGGACGGCCATAACTTCTGGCTCGTTTAGAGTTACGGGAGCCATAACCAGTCAAAACGAAGGCCTCAGTGAGTTCTACGCCTGTAACAGCTTTCAGCCGTCAATGGATTGTTTAATGCCCAAAAAAGACTATCAGAATCTAAATCGGGTCTTGGAAGTTTTTTTACCATTCGTTTTTTCGACACGTGGATTTTTACGGTAAAACTGGATTACCGTGGCTGGTCTTCGATTTACCATTGCTAGAGAGTGGTGCACCACGGTACCATTCCGTTTCAAATCCATGCACGCATTTCAAAAAGTCGTACGACACTGTTTCGCCCTTTCGGACGGATGTTGCACCTTGCACCGTGGATGTTGCACCCTGTAGTTATCGATTATTCGGACGGCCATAACTTCTGGCTCGTTTAGAGTTACGGGAGACATAACCAGTCAAAACGGAGGCCTCAGTGAGTTCTATGGCTCTGAAAGATTTCAGCCGTCAATGGATTGTTTAATGCCCAAAAAAGACTATCTGAATCTCAATCGGGTCTAGGAAGTTTTTTACCCTTCATATTTTCGACACGTGGATTTTTACGGTAAAACGGGATTACCGTGGCTGGTCTTCGATTTACCATCGCTGGAGAGTGGTCCACCATGGTACCGTTCCGTTTCAAATCCATGCACGCATTTCAAAAAGTCGTACGACGCTGTTTCGCCATTTCGGACGGATGTTGCACCTAGAAACATGGATGTTGCATCCTGTTGATATCGATTATTCGGACGGCCATCACTTCTGGCTCGTTTAAAATTACAGGAGCCAGAACCAGTCAAAACGAAGGCCTCAGTGAGTTCTACAGCTCTGACAGCTTTCAGCCGTCAATGGATTGTTTAATGCCCAAAAAAGACTATCCGACTCTCAATCGGGTCTAGGAACTTTTTTACCCTTCATTTTTTCGACACGTGGATTTTTACGGTAAAACAGGATTACCGTGGCTGGTCTTCGATTTACCATCGCTGGAGAGTGGTGCACCATGGAACCGTTCCATTTCAAATCCACGCACGCATTTCAAAAAGTCGTACGACACTGTTTCGCCATTTCGGACGGATGTTGCACCTTGCAACGTGGATGTTGCATCCTGTAGATATCGATTATTCGGACGACCATAACTTCTGGCTCGTTTAAAGTCATGAGAGCCAGAACCAGTCAAAACGAAGGCCTCAGTGAGTTCTACGGCTCTGACAGCTTTCAGCTGTTAATAGATTGTTTAATGCCCAAAAAAGACTATCCGAATCTCAATCGGGTCTAGGAAGTTTTTTACCCTTCGTTTTTTCGACACGTTGATTTTTACGGTAAAGCGGGATTACCGTGGCTGGTCTTCGATTTACCATCTCTGGAGAGTGGTGCACCATGGTACTGTTCCGTTTCAAATCCATGCATGCATGTCAAAAAGACGTACGACACTGTTTCACCATTTCGAACGGATGTTGCACCTTGCACCGTGGATGTTGCACCCTGTAGATATCGATTATTCGGACGGCCAACATTCTGGCTCGTTTAGAGTTACGGGAGCCAGAACCAGTCAAAACGAAGGCCTCAGTGTGTTCTACGTCTCCGACAGCTTTCAGCCGTCAATTGATTGTTTAATGCCCAAAAAAGACTATCCGAATCTCAATCGGGTCTCGGAAGTTTTTTACCCTTCGTTTTTTCGACACGTGGATTTTTACGGTAAAACGGGATTACCGTGGTTGGTCTTCGATTTACCATCGCTAGAGAGTGGTGCACCATGGTACCGTTCCGTTTCAAATCCATGCACTCATTTCAAAAAGTCGTACGATACTGTTTCGCCATTTCGGACGGATGTTGCACCTTGCACCGTGGATGTTGCACCCTGTAGATATCGGTTATTCAGACGGCCATAACTTCTGGCTCGTTTAGATTTACGGGAGCCATAACAAGTCAAAACGGAGGCCTCAGTGAGTTCTACGGCTCCAATAGCTTTCAGTCGTCAATGGATTGTTTAATGCCCAAAAAAGACTATCCGAATCTTAATCGGGTCTCGGAAGTTTTTTACCCTTCGTTTTTTCGACACGTGGATTTTTACGGTAAAACGGGATTACCGTGGCTGGCCTTCGATTTACCATCGCTAGAGAGTGGTGCACCATGGTACCGTTCCGTTTCAAATCCATGCACGTATATCAAAAAGTCGTACGTCACTGTTTCGCCATTTAGGACGGATGTTGCACCTTGCACCGTGGATGTTGCACCCTGTAGATATCGGTTATTCAGATGGCCATAACTTCTGGCTCGTTCAGAGTTACGGGAGGCATAACCAGACAAAACGAAGGCTTCAGTGAGTTCTACGGCTCTGACATCTTTCATCCGTCAATGGATTGTTTAATGCCCAAAAAAGACTATCCGAATCTCAATCGGGTCTCGTAAGTTTTTTACCCTTCGTTTTTTCGACACGTGGATTTTTTACGGTAAAACTGGATTATCGTGGCTGGTCTTCGATTTACCATCGCTGGAGAGTGGTGCACCATGGTATCGTTCTGTTTCAAATCCATGCAGCATTTCCAAAATTCGTACGACACTGTTTCGCCATTTCGGACTGATGTTGCACCTTGCACCGTGGATGTTGCACCCTGTAGATATCGGTTATTCGGACGGCCATAACTTCTGGCTCGTTTAGAGTAACGGGAGCCATAACCAGTCAAAACGAAGGCCACAATGAGTTCTACGGCACTGAAAGCTTTCAGCCGTCAATGGATTGTTTAATGCCCAAAAAAGACTATCTGAATCTCAATCGGGTCTGGGAAGTTTTTTACCCATCGTTTTTTGGGCACGTGGATTTTTGCGGTAAAACTGGATTACCGTGGCTGGTCTTCGATTTACCGTCGCTGGGGCACCATGGTACCGTTCCGTTTCAAATCCATGTACGCATTTCAAAAAGTCGTACGACACTGTTTCGCCATTTCGGACGGATGTTGCACCTTGCACCGTGGATGTTGCACCCAGTAGATATCGATTATTCGGACGACCATAACTTCTGGCTCGTTTAGACTTACGGGAGCCATAACCAGTCAAAACGAAGGCCTCGGTGAGTTCTACGGCTCTGACAACTTTCAGCCGTCAATAGATTGCTTAATGCCCAAAAACGACTATCTGAATCTCAACCGGGTCTCGGAAGTTTTTTACCTTTCGTTTTTTTGACACGTGGATTTTTACGGTAAAACGGGATTACTGTGGCTGGACTTCGATTTACCATCGCTGGAGAGTTGTGCACCATGGTACCGTTCCGTTTCAAATCCATGCACGCATTTCAAAAAGTCGTACGACACTGTTTCGCCATTTCGGACGGATGTTGCACCTTGCACCGTGGATGTTGCACCCTGCAGATATCGGTTATTCGGACGCCATAACTTCTGGCTCGTTTAGAGTTACGGGAGGCACAACCAGTCAAAACTAAGGCCTCAGTGAGTTCTACGGCTCTGACATCTTTCAGCCGTCAATGGATTGTTTAATGCCCAAAAAAGACTATCCGAATCTCAATCGGATCTTGGAAGTTTTTTACCCTTCGTTTTTTCGACACGTGGATTTTTACGGTAAAACTGGATTACCGTGGCTGGCCTTCGATTTACCATCGCTGAAGAGTGGTGCACCATGGTACCGTTCCGTTTCAAATCCATGCACGCATTTCAAAAAGTTATACGTCACTGTTTCGCCATTTTGGACGGACGTTGCACCTTGCACCGTGGATGTTGCACCCTGTAGATATCGATTATTCGGACGGCCATAACTTCTGGCTCGTTTAGAGTTACGGGAGCCATAACTAGTCAAAACAAAGGCCTCAGTGAGTTCTACGGCTCCGACAGCTTTTAGCCGTCAATGGATTGTCTAATTCCCAAAAAAGACTATCCGAATCTCAATCGGGTATCTGAAGTTTTTTACCCTTCGTTTTTTCGATACGTGGATTTTTACGGTAAAACGGGATTACCATGGCTGGTCTTCGATTTATCATCCCTGGAGAGTGGTGCACCATGGTACCGTTCCGTTTCAAATCCATGCACGCATTTCAAAAAGTCGTACGACACTGTTTCGCCATTTCGGGCGGATGTTGCACCTTGCACGGTGGATGTTGCACACTGCAGATATCAGTTATTCGGATGGCCATAACTTCTGGCTCGTTTAGAGTTACGGGAGGTATAATCAGTCAAAACGAAGGCCTCAGTGAGTTCTACGGCTCTGACATCTTTCAGCCGTCAATGGATTGTTTAATGCCCAAAAAAGACTATCCGAATCTCAATCGGGTCTCGGAAGTTTTTTACCCTTCGTTTTTTCGACACGTGGATTTTTACGGTAAAACAAGATTACCGTGGCTGGTCTTCGATTTACCATCGCTGGAGAGTGGTGCACCAAGGTACTTTCCGTTTCAAATCCACGCACGCATTTCAAGAAGTTGTACGTCACTGTTTCGCCATTTCGGACGGGCGTTGCACCTTGCACCGTGGATGTTGCACCCTGTAGATATCGATTATTCGGACGGCCATAACTTCTGGCTCATTTAGAGTTACGGGAGCCATAACCAGTCGAACAAAGGCCTCAGTGAGTTCTACGGCTCTGACAGCTTTCAGCCGTCAATGGATTGTTTAATGCCCAAAAAAGACTATCCGAATCACAATCAGGTCTCCGATGTTTTTTACCCTTCGTTTTTTCGACACGTGGATTTTTACGGTAAAACGGGATTACCGTGGCTGGTCTTCGATTTACCATCGCCGGAGAGTGGTGCACCAAGGTAGCGTTCCGTTTCAAATATATGCACGCGTTTCAAAAGGTCGTACGACACTGTTTCGCCATTTCGGACGGACGTTGCACCTTGCACCGGGGATGTTGCACCCTGTAGATATCGATTATTCGGACGGCCATAACTTCTGGCTCGTTTAGAGTTACGGGAGCCATAACCAGTCGAAACAAAGGCCTCAGTGAGTTCTACGGCTCTGACAGATTTCAGCCGTCAATGGATTGTTTAATGCCCAAAAAAAGACTATCCGAATCTCAATCGGGTCTAGGAAGTTTTTTACACTTCGTTTTTCGACACGTAGATTTTTACTGTAAAACGGGATTACCGTGGCTGGTCTTCGATTACCATCGCTGGAGAGTGGTCCACCATGGTACCATTCCATTTCAAATCCATGCACGCATTTCAAATAGTTGTACGACGCTGTTTCGCCATTTCGGACGGATGTTGCACCTTGAAACATGGATGTTGCATCCTATAGATATCGATTATTCGGACGGCCATAACTTCTGGCTCGTTTAAAGTTACGGGAGCCAGAACCAGTCAAAACGAAGGCATCAGTGAGTTCTATGGTTTTGACAGCTTTCAGCCGTCAATGGATTGTTTAATGCCCAAAAAAGACTATCCGATTCTCAATCGGGTCTAGGAACTTTTTTACCCTTCGTTTTTTCGACACATGGATTTTTACGGTAAAACGGGATTACCGTGGCTCGTCTTCGATTTACCATCGCTGGAGGGTGGTGCACCATGGTACCGTTCTGTTTCAAATCCACGCACGCATTTCAAAAAGTCGTACAACACTGTTTCGCCATTTCGGACGGATGTTGCACCTTGCAACGTGGATGTTGCATCCTGTAGATATCGATTATTCGGACGGCCATAACTTCTGGCTCGTTTAAAGTTACGGGAGCCAGAACCAGTCAAAACGTAGGCCTCAGTGAGTTCTACGGCTCTGACAGCTTTCTGCCGTCAATAGATTGTTTAATGCCCAAAAAAGACTATCCGAATCACAATCGGGTCAAGGAAGTTATTTACCCTTCGTTTTTTCGACACGTGGATTTTTACGGTAAAGCGGGATTACCGTGGCTGGTCTTCGATTGACCATCGCTGGAGAGTGGTGCACCATGGTACTGTTCCGTTTCAAATTCACGCATGCATTTCAAAAAGTAGTACGACACTGTTTCGCCATTTCGGACGGATGTTGCACCTTGCACTGTGGATGTTGCACCCTATAGATATCGATTTTTCGGACGGCCCTAACTTCTGGCTCGTTTAGAGTTACGGGAGCCAGAACCAGTCAAAACGAAGGCCTCAGTGAGTTCTACGGCTCTGATAGCTTTCAGCCGTCAATAGATTGTTTAATGCCCAAAAAAGACTATCCAAATCTCAATCGGGTCTCGGAAGTTTTTTACCCTTCGTTTTTTGGACACGTGGATTTTTACGGTAAAACAAGATTACCGGGGTTGGTCTTCGATTTACCATCGCTAGAGAGTGGTGCACCATGGTACCGTTCCGTTTCAAATCCATGCACTCATTTCAAAAAGTCGTACGATACTGTTTCGCCATTTCGGACGGATGTTGCACCTTGCACCGTGGATGTTGCACCCTGTAGATATCGGTTATTCGGACGGCCATAACTTCTGGCTCGTTTAGATTTACGGGAGCCATAACTAGTCAAAACGAAGGCCTCAGTGAGTTCTACGGCTCCGATAGCTTTCAGCCATCAATGGATTGTTTAATGCCCAAAAAATACTATCCGAATCTCAATTGGGTCATGGAAGTTTTTTACCCTTCGTTTTTTCGACACGTGGATTTTTATGGTAAAACGGGATTATCGTGGCTGGTCTTCGATTTACCATCACTGGAGAGTGGTGCACTATGGTACCGTTCCGTTTCAAATCCATGCACGTATATCAAAAAGTCGTACGACACTGTTTCGCCATTTCGGACGGATGTTGCACCTTGCACCGTGGATGTTGCACGCTGTAGATATCGGTTATTCGGACGGCCATAACTTCTGGCTCGTTTAGAGTTACGGGAGGCATAACTAGTCAAAACGAAGGCTTCAGTGAGTTCTATGGCTCTGACATCTTTCAGCCGTCAATGGATAGTTTAATGCCCAAAAAAGACTATCCGAATCTCAATCGGGTCTCGAAAGTTTTTTACCCTTCGTTTTTTCAACACGTGGATTTTTACGGTAAAACTGGATTATCGGGGCTGGTCTTCGATTTACCATCGCTGGAGAGTGGTGCACCATGGTACCGTTCCGTTTCAAATCCATGCAGCATTTCAAAAATTCGAACGACACTGTTTCGCCATTTCGGACGGATGTTGCACCTTGCACCGTGGATGTTGCACCCTGTAGATATCGGTTATTCGGACGGCCATAACTTCTGGCTCGTTTAGAGTTACGGGATCCATAACCAGTCAAAACGAAGGCCTCAATGACTTCTACGGCTCCGAAAGCTTTCAGCGGTCAATGGATTGTTTAATGCCCAAAAAAGACTATCCGAATCTCAATCGGGTCTCGGAAGTTTTTTACCCATCGTTTTTTCGGCACGTGGATTTTTAGGGTAAAACTGGATTACCGTGGCTGGTCTTCGATTTACCGTCGCTGGTGCACCATGGTACCGTTCCGTTTCAAATCCATGCATGCATTTCAAAAAGTCGTACGACTATGTTTCGCCATTTCGGACGGATGTTGCACCTTGCACCGTGGATGTTGCACCCTGTAGATATCGATTATTCGGACGGCCATAACTTCTGGCTCGTTTAGAGTTACGGGAGCCATAACCAGTCAAAACGAAGGCCTCAGTGAGTTCTACGGCTCTGACAGCTTTTAGCCGTCAATAGATTGTTTAATGCCCAAAAAATACTATCTGAATCTCAACCGGGTCTCGGAAGTTTTTTACGCTTCGTTTTTTTGACACGTGGATTTTTACGGTAAAATGGAATTACCGTGGCTGGACTTCGATTTACCATCGATGGAGGGTGGTGCACCATGGTACCGTTCCGTTTCAAATCCATGCACACATTTCCAAAAGTCGTACGATACTGTTTCGCCATTTCGGACGGATGTTGCACCTTGCGCCGTGGATGTTGCACCCTGTACATATCGATTATTCGGACGGCCATTACTTCTAGCTTGTTTAGAGTTATGGGAGCCATAACCAGTCAAAACGAAGGCCTCAGTGAGTTCTACGCCTCTAACAGCTTTCAGCCGTCAATGGACTGTTTAATGCCCAAAAAAGTCTATCCGAATCTCAATCGGGTCTCGGAAGTTTTTTACCCTTCGTTTTTTCGACACGTGGATTTTTACGGTAAAACTGAATTACCGTGGCTGGTCTTCGATTTACCATCACTGGAGAGTGGTGCACCATGGTACCGTTCCGTTTTAAATCCATGCACGCATTTCAAAAAGTCGTACGACACTGTTTCGCCCTTTCGGACGGATGTTGCACCTTGCACCGTGGATGTTGCACCCTGTAGATATCGATTATTCAGACGGCCATAGCTTCTGGCTCGTTTAGAGTTACGGGAGCCATAACCAGTCAAAACGAAGGCCTCAGTGAGTTTTACGTCTCTGACAGATTTCAGCCGTCAATGGATTATTTAATGCCCAAAAAAGACTATCCGAATCTCAATCCGGTCTAGGAAGTTTTTTACCCTTCGTTTTTTCGACACGTGGATTTTTATGGTAAAACAGGATTACCGTGGCTGGTCTTCGATTTACCATCGCTGGAGAGTGGTCCACCATGGTACCGTTCCGTTTCAAATCCATTCACGTATTTCAAAAAGTCGTACGACGTTGTTTCGCCATTTCGGACGGATGTTGCACCTTGAAACATGGATGTTGCATCCTGTAGATATCGATTATTCGGACGGCCATAACTTCTGGCTCGTTTAAAGTTACGGGAGCCAGAACCAGTCAAAACGAAGACTATCTGATTCTCAATCGGGTCTAGGAAGTTTTTTACCCTTCGTTTTTTTGACACGTGGATTTTAACGGTTAAACGGGTTTATCGTGGCTGGTCTTCGATTTACCATTACTGGAGAGTGGTGCACCATGGTACCGTTCCGTTTCAAATCCACGCACGCATTTCAAAAAGTCGTACGACACAGTTTCGCCATTTCGGACGGATGTTGCACCTTGCACCGTGGATGTTGCACACTGTAGATATCGATTATTCGGAGGCCATAACTTCTGGCTCGTTTAGAGTTATGGGAGCTAGAACCAGTCAAAACGAAGGCCTCAGTGAGTTCTACGGCTCCGATGGCTTTCAGCCGTCAATGGATTGTTTAATGCCCAAAAAAGACTATCCAAATCTCAATCGGGTCTCGGAAGTTTTATACCTTTCGTTTTTTCGACACGTGGATTTTTACGGTAAAACGGGATTACCGTGGTTGGTCTTCGATTTACCATCGCTAGAGAGTGGTGCACCATGGTAACGTTCCGTTTCAAATCCATGCACGCATTTCAAAAAGTCGTACGATACTGTTTCGCCATTTCGGACGAATGTTGCACCTTGCACCGTGGATGTTGCACCCTGTAGATATCGGTTATTTGGATGGCCATAACTTCTGGCTCGTTTAGAGTTACGGGAGCCATAACCAGTCAAAACGAAGGCCTCGGTGAGTTCTACGGCTCTGATAGCTTTCAGCCGTCAATGGATTGATTAATGCCTAAAAAAGACTATACGGATCTCAATCGGGTCTCGGAAGTTTTTTACCTTTCGTTTTTTCGACACGTGGATTTTTACGGTAAAACTGGATTACAGTGGCTGGTCTTCGATTTACCATCGCTGGAGAGTGGTGCACCATGGTACCGTTCCGTTTCAAATCCATGCAGGCATTTTAAAAAGTCGTACGACATTGTTTCGCCATTTCGGACGGATGTTGCACCATGCACCGTGGATGTTGCACACTATAGATATTGATTATTCGAACGGCCATAACTTCTGGCTCGTTTAGAGTTATGGGAGCGATAAACTGTCAAAACAAAGGCCTCAGTGAGCTCTACGGCTCTGACATCTATCAGACGTCAATGGATTGTTCAATGCCCAAAAAAGACTATCCGAATCTCAATCGGGTCTCAGAAGTTTTTTACCCTTCGTTTTTTCGACATGTGGATTTTTACGGTAAAACTGGATTACCGTGGCTGGCCTTCGATTTACCATCGCTGGAGAGTGGTGTATCATGGTACCGTTCCGTTTCAAATCCATGCACGCATTTCAAAAAGTCGTACGTCACTGTTTCGCCATTTCGGACGGACGTTGCACCTTGCACCATGGATGTTGCACCCTATAGATATCGATTATTCGGACGGCCATAACTTCTGGCTCGTTTAGAGTTACGGGAGCCATAACCAGTCAAAACAAAGGCCTCAGTGAGTTCTACGGCTCTGACAGCTTTCAGCCGTCAATGGACTGTTTAATGCCCAAAAAAGACTATCTGATTCACAATCGGGTCTTCGAAGATTTTTACCATTCGTTTTTTCGACACGTGGATTTTTACGGTAAAACGGGATTACCGTGGCTGGTCTTCGATTTACCATCACTGGAGAGTGGTGCACCATGGTACCGTTCCGTTTCAAATCCATGCACGCATTTCAAAATGTCGTACGACACTGCTTCGCCATTTCAGACGGATGTTGCACCTTGCACCATGGATGTTGCACCCTATAGGTATG
Organism: Allium cepa; assembly: GCA_030765085.1. NCBI lineage: Eukaryota > Viridiplantae > Streptophyta > Magnoliopsida > Asparagales > Amaryllidaceae > Allium > Allium cepa. The sequence continues at coordinate 912,694,815 of CM060938.1, forward strand.
GATTATTCGGACGGCCATAACTTCTGGCTCGTTTAGAGTTACGGGAGCCATAACCAGTCGAAACAAAGGCCTCAGTGAGTTCTACGGCTCTGACAGCTTGCAGCCGTCAATGGATTGTTTAATGACCAAAAAAGACTATCCGAATCTGAATCGGGACTTGAGAGTTTTTTACCCTTCGTTTTTTCGACACGTGGATTTTTACGGTAAAACGGGATTACCGTGGCTGGTCTTCGATTTACCATGACTAGAGAGTGGTGCACCATGGTACCGTTCCGTTTCAAATCCATGCACGCATTTCAAAAAGTCGTACGACACTGTTTCGCCATTTCGGACGGATGTTGCATCTTGCACCGTGGATGTTGCACCCTGTAGATATTGATTATTCGGACGGCCATAACTTCTAGCTCGTTTAGAATTACGGGGGCCATAACAATTCAAAACGAAGGCCTCAGTGTGTTCTACGGCTCTGACAGCTTTCAGCCGTCAATGGATTGTTTAATGCCCAAAAAAGACTATCCGAATCACAAATGGGTCTCCAAAGTTTTTTACCCTTCGTTTTTTCGACACGTGGATTTTTACGGTAAAACGGGATTACCGTGGCTGGTCTTCGATTTACCATCACTGGAGAGTGGTGCACCATGGTACCGTTCCGTTTCAAATCCATGCACGCATTTCAAAAAGTCGTACGACACTGTTTCGCCATTTCGGACGGATGTTGCACCTTGCACCGTGGATGTTGCAACCCGTAGATATCGATTATTCGAACGGCCATAACTTCTGGCTCGTTTAGAGTTATGGGAGCCATAAGCAGTCAAAACGTAGGCCTCAGTGAGTTCTACGGCACTGACAGCTTTCAGCCGTCAATGGATTGTTTAATGCCCAAAAAAGACTATCCGAATCTCAATCGGGTCTCGGAAGTTTTTTACCCTTCATTTTTTCGACACGTGGATTTTTACGGTAAAACTGGATTACCGTGGCTAGTCTTCGATTTACCATCACTGGAGAGTGGTGCACCACGGTACCATTCCGTTTCAAATCCATGCACGCATTTCGAAAAGTCGTGCGACACTGTTTCGCCCTTTCGGACGGATGTTGCACCTTGCACCGTGGATGTTGCACCATGTAGATATCGATTATTCAGACGGCCATAACTTTTGGCTCGTTTAGAGTTACGGGAGCCGTAACCAGTCAAAACGAAGGCCTCAGTGAGTTCTACGGCTGCGACATCTTTCAGCCATCAATGGATTGTTTAATGCCCAAAAAAGACTATCCGAATCTCAATCGGGTCTAGGAAGTTTTTTACCCTTCGTTTTTTGGACACATGGATTTTTACAGTAAAACGGGATTACCGTTGCTGGTCTTCGATTTACCATCACTGGAGAGTGATGCACCATGGTACCGTTCCATTTCAAATCCACGCAAGCATTTCAAAAAGTCGTACGACACTGTTTCGCCATTTCGGACGGATGTTGCACCTTGCACCGTGGATGTTGCATCCTGTAGATATCGATTATTCGGACCACTCTGACAGCTTTCAGCCGTCAATGGATTGTTTAATGCCCAAAAAAGACTGTCCGAATCTCAATCGGGTCTCGGAAGTTTTTTACCCTTCGTTTTTCGACGCGTGGATTTTTACGGTGAAACGGGATTACCATGGCTGGTCTTCGATTTACCATCACTGGAGAGTGGTGCACCATGGTACCGTTCCGTTTCAAATCCATGCACGCATTTCAAAAAGTGGTACGACACTGTTTCGCCATTTCGGTCGGATGTTGCACCTTGCACCGTGGATGTTGCACCCTGTAGATATCGATTATTCGGACGGCCATAACTTCTGGCTCCTTTAGAGTTACGGGAGCCATAACCAGTCAAAACGAAGGCCTTATTGAGTTCTACGGCTCTGACAGCTTTCAGCCGTCAATGGATTGTTTAATGCCCAAAAAAGACTATCCGAATCACAATCGGGTCTCCAAAGTTTTTTACCCTTCGTTTTTTTGACACGTGGATTTTTACGGTAAGACGGGATTACCGTGGTTGGTCTTCGATTTACCATCGCTGGAGAGTGGTGCACCATGGTACCGTTCTGCTTCAAATCCATGCACGCATTTCAAAAAGTTGTACGACATTGTTTCGCCATTTCGGACGGATGTTGCACTTTGCACCGTGGATGTTGCACCCTATAGAATCGATTATTCGGACGGTCATAACTTCTAGCTCGTTTAGAGTTACGGGATCCATAACCAGTCAAAATGAAGGCCTCAGTGAGTTCTACGGCTCTAACAGCTTTCAGCCGTCAATGGATTGTTTCATGCCCAAAAAAGACTATCCGAATCTCAATCGGGTCTCGGAAGTTTTTTACCCTTCGTTTTTTCGACACGTGGATTTTTACGGTAAAACTCGATTACCATGGCTGGTCTTCGATTTACCATCGCTGGAGAGTGGTGCACCATGGTACCGTTCCGTTTCAAATCCATGCACGCGTTTCAAAAAGTCGTACGACACTGTTTCGCCCTTTCGGACGGATGTTGCACCTTGCACCGTGGATGTTGCACCCTGTAGATATCGATTATTCGGACGGCCATAACTTCTGCCTCGTTTAGAGTTACCGGAGCCATTACCATTCAAAACGAAGGCCTCAGTGAGTTCTACGGCTCCGACAGCTTTTAGCCGTCAATGGATTGTTTAATGCCCAAAAAAGACTATCCGAATCTCAATCGGGTCTTCGAAGTTTTTTACCCTTCGTTTTTTCGACACGTGAATTTTTACGGTAAAACGTGATTACCGTGGCTGGTCTTCGATTTACCATCGCTGGAGAGTGGTGCACCATGGTACTGTTCCGTTTCAAACCACGCACGCATTTCAAAAAGTCGTACGACACTGTTTCGCCATTTCGGACGGATGTTGCACCTTACGCCGTGGATGTTGCATCCTGTATATATCGGTTATTCGGACGGCCATAACTTCTGGCTCGTTTAGAATTACGGGAGCCAGAACCAGTCAAAACGAAGGCCTCAGTGAGTTCTACGGCTCTGACAGCTTTCAGCCGTCAATGGATTGTTTAAGGCCCAGAAAAGACTATCCGAATCTCAATCGGGTCTCGGAAGTTTTTTACCCTTCGTTTTTCGACACGTGGATTTTTACGGTAAAACGGGATTACAATGGCTGGTCTTCGATTTACCATCGCTGGAGAGTGGTGCACCATGGTACCGTTCCGTATCAAATCCATGCATGCATTTCAAAAAGTCGTACGACACTGTTTCGCCATTTCGGACAGATGTCGCACCTTGCACCGTGGATGTTGCACCCTGTAGATATCGGTTATTCGGACGGCCATTACTTCTGGCTCGTTTAGAGTTAAGGGAGCCATAACAAGTCAAAACGAAGGCCTCAGTGAGTTCTACGGCTCCGATAGCTTTCAGCCGTCAATGGACTGTTTAATGCCCAAAAAAGACTATCCGAATCTCAATCGGGACTCGGAAGTTTTTTGCCCTTCGTTTTTTCGACACGTGGATTTTTACGGTAAAACGAGATTACCGTGGCTGGTCTTTGATTTACCATCGCTGGAGAGTGGTGCACCATGGTACCGTTCCGTTTCAAATCCATACACGCATTTCAAAAAGTGGTACGACACTGTTTCACCATTTCGGACGGATGTTGCACCTTGCACCGTGGATGTTGCACCCCGTAGATATCGATTATTCGGACGGCCATAACTTCTAGCTCGTTTAGAATTACGGGAGCCATAACAATTCAAAACGAAAGCCTCAGTGAGTTCTACGGCTCTGACAGCTTTCAGCCGTCAATGGACTGTTTAATGCCCAAAAAAGACTATCCGAATCACAAACGGGTCTCCAAAGTTTTTTACCCTTCGTTTTTTCGACACGTGGATTTTTACGGTATAATGGGATTACCGTGGCTGGTCTTCGATTTACCATCGCTGGAGAGTGGTGCACCATGGTACCGTTCCCTTTCAAATCCATGCACGCATTTCAAAAAGTCGTACGACACTGATTCGCCATTTCGGACGGATGTTGCACCTTGCACCGTGGATGTTGCAACCTGTAGATATCGATTATTCGAACGGCCATAACTTCTGGCTCGTTTAGAGTTATGGGAGCCATAAGTAGTCAAAACGTAGGCCTCAGTGAGTTCTACGGCACTGACAGCTTTCAGCCGTCAATGGATTGTTTAATGCCCAAAAAAGACTATCCGAATCTCAATCGGGTCTCGGAAGTTTTTTACCCTTCATTTTTTCGACACGTGGATTTTTACGGTAAAACTGGATTACCGAGGCTGGTCTTCGATTTACCATCACTAGAGAGTGGTGCACCATGGTACCGTTCCGTTTCAAATCCATGCACGTATTTCGAAAAGTCGTACGACACTGTTTCGCCCTTTCGCACGGATGTTGCACCTTGCACCGTGGATGTTGCACCCTGTAGATATCGATTATTCGGACGGCCATAACTTTTGGCTCGTTTAGAGTTACGGTAGCCGTAACCAGTCAAAACGAAGGCCTCAGTGAGTTCTACGGCTACGACAACTTTCAGCCATCAATGGATTGTTTAATGCCCAAAAAAGACTATCCGAATCTCAATCGGGTCTAGGAAGTTTTTTACCCTTCGTTTTTTCGACACGTGGATTTTTACGGTAAAACGGGATTACCGTGGCTGGTCTTCGATTTACCATCGCTAGAGAGTGGTGCACCATGGTACCGTTCCATTTCAAATCCACGCACGCATTTCAAAAAGTCGTACGACACTGTTTCGCCATTTTGGACGGATGTTGCACCTTGCACCGTGGATGTCGCATCCTGTAGATATCGATTATTTGGACGGCCATAACTTCTGGTTCGTTTAGAGTTACGGGAGCAAGAACCAGTCAAAACGAGGGCCTCGGTGAGTTCTACGGCTCTGACAGCATTTAGCCGTCAATGGGTTGTTTAATGCCCAAAAAAGACTATCCGAATCTCAATCGGGTCTCGGAAGTTTTTTACCCTTCGTTTTTCGACGCGTGGATTTTTACGGAAAAACGGGATTACCGTGGCTGGTCTTCGATTTACCATCACTGGAGAGTTGTGCACCATGGTACCATTCCGTTTGAAATCCATGCACGCATTTCAAAAAGTGGTACGACACTGTTTCGCCATTTCCGACGGATGTTGCACCTTGCACCGTGGATGTTGCACCCTGTAGATATCGATTATTCGGACGGCCATAACTTCTGGCTCGTTTAGAGTTACGGGAGCCATAACCAGTCAAAACGAAGGCCTTAGTGAGTTCTACGGCTCTGACTGCTTTCAGCCGTCAATGGATTGTTTAATGCCCAAAAAAGACTATCCGAATCACAATCGGGTCTGCAAAGTTTTTTACCCTTCGTTTTTTCGACACGTGGATTTTTACGGTAAAACGTGATTACCGTGGCTGGTCTTCGATTTACCATCGCTGGAGAGTGGTGCACCATGGTACCGTTCTGCTTCAAATCCATGCACGCATTTCAAAAAGTTGTACGACATTGTTTCGCCATTTCGGATGGATGTTGCACTTTGCACCGTGGATGTTGCACCGTAGATATCGATTATTCGGACGGTCATAACTTCTAGCTCGTTTATTGTTACGGGATCCATAACCAATCAAAACGAAGGCCTCAGTGAGTTCTACGGCTCTAACAGCTTTCAGCCGTCAATGGATTGTTTAATGCCCAAAAAAGACTATCCGAATCTCAATCGGGTCTCGGAAGTTTTTTACCCTTCGTTTTTTCGACACGTGGATTTTTACGGTAAAACTGGATTACCGTGGCTGGTCTTCGATTTACCATCGCTGGAGAGTGGTGCACTATGGTACCGTTCCGTTTCAAATCCACGCACGCATTTCAAAAAGTCGTACGACACTGTTTCGCCATTTCGGACGGATGTTGCACCTTGCACCGTGGATGTTGCATCCTGTAGATATCGATTATTTGGATGCCATATCTTCTGGTTCGTTTAGAGTTACGGGAGCAAGAACCAGTCAAAACGAGGGCCTCAGTGAGTTCTACGGCTCCGACAACTTTCAGCCGTCAATGGATTGTTTAATGCCCAAAAAAGACTATCCGAATCTCAATCGGGTCTCGGAAGTTTTTTACCCTTCGTTTTTCGACGCGTGGATTTTTACGGTAAAACGGGATTACCGTGGCTGGTCTTCGATTTACCATCACTGGAGAGTGGTGCACCATGGTACCGTTCCGTTTCAAATCCATGCACGCATTTCAAAAAGTGGTACGACACTGTTTCGCCATTTCTGACGGATGTTGCACCTTGCACCGTGGATGTTGCACCCTGTAGATATCGATTATTCGGACGGCCATAACTTCTGGCTCGTTTAGAGTTACGGGAGCCATAACCAGTCAAAACGAAGGCCTTAGTGAGTTCTACGGCTCTGACAGCTTTCAGCCGTCAATGGATTGTTTAATGCCCAAAAAAGACTATCCGAATCACAATCGGGTCTCCAAAGTTTTTTACCCTTCGTTTTTTCGACACGTGGATTTTTACGGTAAAACGGGATACCGTGGCTGGTCTTCTATTTACCATCGCTGGAGAGTGGTGCACCATGGTACCGTTCTGCTTCAAATCCATGCACGCATTTCAAAAAGTTGTACGACATTGTTTCGCCATTTCGGACGGATGTTGCACTTTGCACCGTGGATGTTGCACCCTGTAGATATCGATTATTCGGACGGTCATGACTTCTAGCTCGTTTAGAGTTACGGGATCCATAACCAGTCAAAACGAAGGCCTCAGTGAGTTCTACGGCTCTAACAGCTTTCAACCGTCAATGGATTGTTTAATGCCCAAAAAAGACTATCCGAATCTCAATCGGGTCTCGAAAGTTTTTTACCCTTCGTTTTTTCGACATGTGGATTTTTACGGTAAAACTGGATTACCGTGGCTGGTCTTCGATTTACCATCGCTGGAGAGTGGTGCACCATGGTACCGTTCCGTTTCAAATCCATGCACGCGTTTCAAAAAGTCGTACGACACTGTTTCGCCCTTTCGGACGGATGTTGCACCTTGCACCGTAGATGTTGCACCCTGTAGATATCGATTATTCGGACGGCCATAACTTCTGCCTCGTTTAGAGTTACCGGAGCCATTACCAGTCAAAACGAAGGCCTCAGTGAGTTCTACGGCTCCGACAGCTTTTAGCCGTCAATGGATTGTTTAATGCCCAAAAAAGACTATCCGAATATCAATCGGGTCTAGGAAGTTTTTTACCCTTCGTTTTTTCGACACGTGAATTTTTACGGTAAAACGTGATTACCGTGGCTGGTCTTCGATTTACCATCACTGGAGAGTGGTGCACCATGGTACTGTTCCGTTTCAAACCACGCACGCATTTCAAAAAGTCGTACGACACTGTTTCGCCATTTCAGACGGATGTTGCACCTTGCACCGTGGATGTTGCATCCTGTAGATATCGATTATTCGGACGGCCATAACTTCTGGCTCGTTTAGAATTACGGGAGCCAGAACCAGTCAAAACGAAGGCCTCGGTGAGTTCTACGGCTCTGACAGCTTTCAGCCGTCAATGGATTGTTTAAGGCCCAAAAAAGACTATCCGAATCTCAATCGGGTCTCGGAAGTTTTTTACCCTTCGTTTTTCGACACGTGGATTTTTACGGTAAAACGGGATTACCATGGCTGGTCTTCGATTTACCATCGCTGGAGAGTGGTGCACCATGGTACCGTTCCGTATCAAATCCATGCATGCATTTCAAAAAGTCGTACGACACTGTTTCGCCATTTCGGACAGATGTCGCACCTTGCACCGTGGATGTTGCACCCTGTAGATATCGGTTATTTGGACGGCCATTACTACTGGCTCGTTTAGAGTTAAGGGAGCCATAACCAGTCAAAACGAAGGCCTCAGTGAGTTCTATGGCTCTGACAGCTTTCAGCCGTCAATGGATTGTTTAATGCCCAAAAAAGACTATCCGAATCTCAATCGGGACTCAGAAGTTTTTTACCCTTCGTTTTTTCGACACGTGGATTTTTACGGTAAAACGAGATTACCGTGGCTGGTCTTTGATTTACCATCGCTGGAGAGTGGTGCACCATGGTACCGTTCCGTTTCAAATCCATACACGCATTTCAAAAAGTGGTACGACACTGTTTCACCATTTCGGACGGATGTTGCACCTTGCACCGTGGATGTTGCACCCTGTAGATATCGATTATTCGGACGGCCATAACTTCTGGCTCGTTTAGAGTTACGGGAGCCATAACCAGTCAAAACAAAGGCCTGAGTGAGTTCTGTCGCTCTGACATCTTTCAGCCGTCAATGGATTGTTTAATGCCCAAAAAAGACTATCCGAATCTCAATCGGGCCTCGGAAGTTTTTTACCCTTCGTTTTTTCGACACGTGGATTTTTACGGTAAAACTGGATTACCGTGGCTGGTCTTTGATTTTCCATCGCTGGAGAATGGTGCACCATGGTACCGTTCCGTTTCAAATCCATGCACACATTTCAAAAAGTCGTACGACACTATTTCGCCACTTCGGACGGATGTTGCACCTTGCACCGTGGATGTTGCACCCTGTAGATATCGATTGTTCGGACAGCCAGAACTTCTGGCTCGTTTAGTGTTACGGGAGCCATAACTAGTCAAAGCAAAGGCCTCGGTGAGTTCTACGGCTCTGACAGCTTTCAGCCGTCATTGGATTGTTTAATGCCCAAAAAAGTCTATCCGAATCTCAATTGGGTCCCGAAAGTTTTTTACACTTCGTTTTTTCGCCACGTGGATTTTTACGGTAAAACTGGATTACCGTGGCTGGTCTTCGATTTACCATCTCTGGAGAGTGGTGCACCATGGTACCGTTCCGTTTCAAATCCATGCACACATTTCAAAAAGTCGTACGACACTATTTCGCCACTTCGGACGGATGTTGCACCTTGCACCGTGGATGTTGCACCCTGTAGATATCGATTGTTCGGACAGCCAGAACTTCTGGCTCGTTTAGTGTTACGGGAGCCATAACTAGTCAAAGCAAAGGCCTCGGTGAGTTCTACGGCTCTGACAGCTTTCAGCCGTCATTGGATTGTTTAATGCCCAAAAAAGTCTATCCGAATCTCAATTGGGTCCCGAAAGTTTTTTACACTTCGTTTTTTCGCCACGTGGATTTTTACGGTAAAACTGGATTACCGTGGCTGGTCTTCGATTTACCATCTCTGGAGAGTCGTGCACCATGGTACTGTTCCGTTTCAAATCCTTGCATGCATTTCAAAAAGTCGTACGACACTGTTTCGCCATTTCGGACGGATGTTGCACCTTGCACCGTGGATGTTGCACCCTGTAGATATCGATTATTCGGACGGCCATAACTTCTGTCTCGTTTAGAGTTACGGGAGCCATAACCTGTCAAAACGAAGGCCTCAGTGAGTTATACGGCTCTGACATCTTTCAGCTGTCAATGGATTGTTTAATGCCAAAAAAAGACTATCCGAATCTCAATCGGGTCTAGGAAGTTTTTTACCCTTCGTTTTTTCGACACGTGGATTTTTACGGTAAAACGGGATTACCGTGGCTGGTCTTCGATTTACCATCGCTGGAGAGTGATGCACCATGGTACCGTTCCGTTTCAAATCCATGCACGCATTTCAAAAGGATGTACGACACTGTTTCGCCATTTCGGACGGATGTTGCACCTTGCACCGTGGATGTTGCACCCTTTAGATATCGATTATTCGGACGGCCATAATTTCTGGCTCGTTTAGGGTTACGGGAGCGATAACCTGTCAAAACGAAGGCCTCAGTGAGTTCTACGGCTCTGACAGGTTTCATTCGTCAATGGATTGTTTAATGCCCAAAAAAGACTATCCGAATCTCAATCGGGTCTCGGAAGTTTTTTACCCTTCGTTTTTTTGACACGAGGATTTTTACGGTAAAACTGGATTACCGTGGCTGGTCTTCGATTTACCATCGCTAGAGAGTGGTTCACCATGGTACCGTTCCGTTTCAAATCCATGCACGCATTTCAAAAAGTTGTACGACACTGTTTCGCCATTTCGGACGGATGTTGCACCTTGCACCGTGGATGTTGCACCCTGTAGATATCGATTATTCGGACGGTCATAACTTCTAGCTTATTTAGAGTTACGGGAGCCATAACCAGTCAAAACGAAGGCCTCAGTGAGTTCTACGGCTCTAATAGCTTTCAGCCATCAATGGATTGTTTAATGCCCGAAAAAGACTATCCGAATCTCAATCGGGTCTCGGAAGTTTTTTACCCTTCGTTTTTTCGACACATGGATTTTTACGGTGAAACTGGATTACCCTGGCTGGTCTTCGATTTACCATCGCTGGAGAGTGGTGCACCATGGTACCGTTCCGTTTCAAATCCATGCACGCATTTCAAAAAGACGTACGACACTGTTTCGCCCTTTCGGACGGATGTTGCACCTTGCACCGTGGATGTTGCACCCTGTAGATATCGATTATTCGGACGACCATAACATCTGGCTCGTTTAGAGTTACGGGAGCCATAACCAGTCAAAACAAAGGCCTCAGTGAGTTCTGTGGCTCCGACAGCTTATAGCCGTCAATGGATTGTTTAATGCCCAAAAAAGACTATCCGAATCTCAATCTTGTCTAGGAAGTTTCTTACCCTTCGTTTTTTCGACACGTGGATTTTTATGGTAAAACGGGATCACAGTGGCTGGTCTTCGATTTACCATCGCTGGAGAGTGGTGCACCATGGTACCGTTCCGTTTCAAATCCATGCACGCATTTCAAAAAGCCGTACGACACGGTTTCGCCATTTCGGACGGATGTTGCACCTTGCACCGTGGATGTTGCATCCTATAGATATCGATTATTCGGACGGCCATAACTTCTGGCTCGTTTAGAGTTACGGGAGCCAGAACCAGTCGAAACGAAGGCCTCAGTAAGTTCTACGGCTCTGATAGCTTTCAGCCGTCAATAGATTGTTTAATGCCCAAAAAAGACTATCCGAATCTCAATCGGGTCTCGGAAGTTTTTTACCCTTCGTTTTTAGACACGTGGATTTTTACGGTAAAACGGGATTACCATGGCTGGTCTTCGATTTACCATCGTTGGAGAGTGGTGCACCATGGTATCGTTCCGTTTCAAATCCATGCACGAATTTCAGAAAGTCGTACGACACTGTTTGGCCATTTCGGACGGATGTCGCACCTTGCACCGTGGATGTTGCACCCTGTAGATATCGGTTATTCGGATGGCAATAACTTCTGGCTCGTTTAGAGTTACGGGAGCCATAACCAGTCAAAACGAAGGCCTTAGTGAGTTCTACGGCTCTGATAGCCTTCAGCCGTCAATGGATTGTTTAATGCCCAAAAAAGACTATCCGAATCTCAATCGGGTCTCGGAAGTTTTTTACCCTATGTTTTTTCGACACGTGGATTTTTACGGTAAAACGGGATTGCCGTGGCTGTTCTTCGACTTACCATCGCTGGAGAGTGGTGCACCATGGTACCGTTCCGTTTCAAATCCATGCACGCATTTCAAAAAGTCGTACGCACTGTTTCGCCATTTCGGACGGATGTTGCACCTTGCACCGTGGATGTTGCACCCTGTAGATATCCGTTATTCGGACGGCCATAACTTCTGGCTCGTTTAGGGTTACGGGATCCATAACCAGTCAAAACGAAGGCCTCGGTGAGTTCTACAGCTCCGACAGCTTTCAGCCGTCAATGCATTGTTTAATGCCCAAAAAAGACTATCCGAATCTCAATCGGGTCTCGGAAGTTTTTTACCCTTCGTTTTTTCGACACGTGGATTTTTACGGTAAAACGGGATTACCGTGGCTGGTCTTCGATTTACCATCGCTGGAGAGTGGTGCACCATGGTACCGTTCCGTTTCAAATGCATGACGCATTTCAAAAAATCATACGACACTGTTTCGCTATTTCGGACGGATGTTGCACCTTGCATCGTAGATGTTGCACCCTGTAGATATCGATTATTCGGACGGCCATAACTTCTGGCTCGTTTAGAGTTACGGGAGCCATAACCAGTCAAAACAAATGCCTCAGTGAGTTCTACGGCTCTGACATCTTTCAGCCGTCAATGGATTGTTTAATGCCCAAAAAAGACTATCCGAATCTTAATCCGGTCTCGGAAGTTTTTTACCCTACGTTTTTTCGACACGTGGATTTTTACGGTAAAACTGGATTGCCGTAGCTGGTCTTTGATTTACCATTGCTGGAGAATGGTGAACCATGGTACCGTTCCGTTTCAAATCCATGCACGCATTTCAAAAAGTCGTACGACACTGTTTCACCATTTCGGACGGATGTTGCACCTTGCACCGTGGATGTTGCACCCTGTAGATATCGATTATTCGGACGGCCATAACTTCTGGCTCGTTTAGAGTTACGGGAGCCATAACGAGTCAAAGCAAAGGCCTCAGTGAGTTCTACGGCTCTGATAGCTTTCAGCCGTCAATGGATTGTTTAATGCCCAAAAAAGACTATCCGAATCTCAATCGGGTCCCGGAAGTTTTTTACCCTTCGTTTTTTCGCCACGTGGATTTTTACAGTAAAACTGGATTACCGTGGCTAGTCTTCGATTTACCATCGCTGAAGAGTGGTGCACCATGGTACCGTTCCGTTTCAAATCCTTGCATGCATTTCAAAAAGTCGTACGACACTGTTTCGCCATTTCGGACGGATGTTGCACCTTGCACCGTGGATGTTGCACCCTGTAGATATCGATTATTCGGACGGCCATAACTTCTGGCTCGTTTAGAGTTACGGGGGCCATAACCAGTCAAAACGAAAGCCTCGGTGAGTTTTACGACTCTGACAGCTTTCAGCCGTCAATGGATTGTTTAATGCCAAAAAAAGACTATCCAAATCTCAATCGGGTCTAGGAAGTTTTTTACCCTTCCTTTTTTCGACACGTCGATTTTCACGGTGAAATGGGATTACCGTGGCTTGTCTTCGATTTTCCATCGCTGGAGAGTGATGCACCATGGTACCGTTACGTTTCAAATCCATGCACGGATTTCAAAAGGTCGTACGACACTGTTTCGCCATTTCGGACGGATGTTGCACCTTGCACCGTGGATGTTGCACCCTGTAGATATCGATTATTCGGACGGCCATAACTTCTGGCTCGTTTAGAGTTACGGGAGCCATAACCAGTCAAAACGAAGGCCTTAGTGAGTTCTACGGCTCTGACAGCTTTCAGTCGTCAATGGATTGTTTAATGCCCAAAAAAGACTATCCGAATCTCAATCGGGTCTCGGAAGTTTTCACCCTTCAATTTTTCGACACGTGGATTTTTACGGTAAAACTGGATTACCGTGGCTGGTCTTCGATTTACCATCGCTGGAGAGTGGTTCACCATGGTACCGTTCCGTTTCAAATCCATGCACGCATTTCAAAAAGTCGTAAGACACTGTTTCGCCATTTCGCACGGATGTTGCACCTTGCACCGTGGATGTTGCACCCTGTAGATATCGATTATTCGGACGCCCATAACTTCTGGCTCGTTTAGAGTTACAGGACCCATAACCAGTCAAAACAAAGGCCTCAGTGACTTCTATGGCTATGACAGCTTTCAGCCTTCAGCCTTCAATGGATTGTTTAATTCCCAAAAAAGACTATCCGAATCTCAATCAGGTCTCAGAAGTTTTTTACCCTTCGTTTTTTCGACACGTGGATTTTTACTGTAAAATGGGATTACCGTGGCTGGTCTTCGATTTACCATCGCTGGAGAGTGGTGCACCATGGTACCGTTCCGTTTCAAATCCATGCACGCATTTCAAAAAGTCGTACGACACTGTTTCGCCATTTCGGACGGATGTTGCACCTTACACCGTGGATGTTGCACCCTGTAGATATCGATTATTCGGACGACCATAACTTCTGGCTCGTTTAGAGTTACGGGAGCCATAACCAGTCAAAACGAAGGCCTCAGCGAGTTCTACGGCTATGAGAGCTTTCAGCCGTCAATGGATTGTTTAATGCCCCAAAAAGACTATCCGAATCTCAATCGGGTCTCGGAAGTTTTTTACCCTTCGTTTTTTCGACACGTGGATTTTTACGGTAAAACGGGATTACCGTGGCTGGTCTTCGATTTACCTTCGCTGGAGAGCGGTGCACCATGGTACCGTTCCGTTTCAAATCCACGCATGCATTTCAAAAAGTCGTACGACACTCTTTCGCCATTTCGGACGGATGTTGCACCATGCACCGTGGATGTTGCAACCTGTAGATATCGATTATTCGGACGGCCAAAACTTCTGGCTTGTTTAGAGTTGTGGGAGCCATAACCAGTCAAAACGAAGGCCTCGGTAATTTCTACGGCTCTGACAGCTTACAGCCGTCAATGGATTGTTTAATGCCCAAAAAAGACTATCCGAATCTCAATCGGGTCTCGGAAGTTTTTTACCCTTCGTTTTTTCGACACGTGGATTTTTATGGTAAAACGGGACTACCGTGGCTGGTCTTCGATTTACCATCGCTGGAGAGCGGTGCACCATGGTACCATTCCGTTTCAAATGCATGCACGCATTTCAAAAAGTCGTATGACACTGTTTCGCCATTTCGGACGGATGTTGCACCTTGCACCGCGGATGTTGCACCCTGTAGATATCGGTTATTCGGACGGCCACAACTTCTGGCTCGTTTAGAGTTACGGGAGCCATAACCAGTCAAAACTAAGGCCTCAGTGATTTCTACGGCTCCGACAGCTTTCAACCGTCAATGGATTGTTTAATGCCCAAAAAAGACTATCCGAATCTTTATCGGGTCTCGGAAGTTTTTTACCCTTCGTTTTTTCGACACGTGGATCTTTACGGTAAAACGGGATTACCATGGCTGGTCTTTGATTTACCATCGCTGGAGAGTGGTGCTCCATGGTACCATTCCATTTCAAATCTATGCATGCATTTCAGAAAGTCGTACGCCACTGTTTCGCCATTTCGGACGGATGTTGCACCTTGCACCGTGGATGTTGCACCCTGTAGATATCGGTTATTCGGACGGCCATAACTTCTGTCTCGTTTAGAGTTACGGGAGCCATAACCAGTCAAAACTAAGGCCTCAGTGATTTCTACGACTCCGATAGCTTTCACCCATCAATGGATTGTTTAATGCCCAAAAAAGACTATCCGAATCTCAATCGGGTCTCGGAAGTTTTTTACCCTTCGTTTTTTCGACACATGGATTTTTACGGTGAAACTGGATTACCCTGGCTGGTCTTCGATTTACCATCGCTGGAGAGTGGTGCACCATGGTACCGTTCCGTTTCAAATCCATGCACGCATTTCAAAAAGACGTACGACACTGTTTCGCCCTTTCGGACGGATGTTGCACCTTGCACCGTGGATGTTGCACCCTGTAGATATCGATTATTCGGACGACCATAACATCTGGCTCGTTTAGAGTTACGGGAGCCATAACCAGTCAAAACAAAGGCCTCAGTGAGTTCTGTGGCTCCGACAGCTTATAGCCGTCAATGGATTGTTTAATGCCCAAAAAAGACTATCCGAATCTCAATCTTGTCTAGGAAGTTTCTTACCCTTCGTTTTTTCGACACGTGGATTTTTATGGTAAAACGGGATCACAGTGGCTGGTCTTCGATTTACCATCGCTGGAGAGTGGTGCACCATGGTACCGTTCCGTTTCAAATCCATGCACGCATTTCAAAAAGCCGTACGACACGGTTTCGCCATTTCGGACGGATGTTGCACCTTGCACCGTGGATGTTGCATCCTATAGATATCGATTATTCGGACGGCCATAACTTTTGGCTCGTTTAGAGTTACGGGAGCCAGAACCAGTCGAAACGAAGGCCTCAGTAAGTTCTACGGCTCTGATAGCTTTCAGCCGTCAATAGATTGTTTAATGCCCAAAAAAGACTATCCGAATCTCAATCGGGTCTCGGAAGTTTTTTACCCTTCGTTTTTAGACACGTGGATTTTTACGGTAAAACGGGATTACCATGGCTGGTCTTCGATTTACCATCGTTGGAGAGTGGTGCACCATGGTATCGTTCCGTTTCAAATCCATGCACGAATTTCAAAAAGTCGTACGACACTGTTTGGCCATTTCGGACGGATGTCGCACCTTGCACCGTGGATGTTGCACCCTGTAGATATCGGTTATTCGGATGGCAATAACTTCTGGCTCGTTTAGAGTTACGGGAGCCATAACCAGTCAAAACGAAGGCCTTAGTGAGTTCTACGGCTCTGATAGCCTTCAGCCGTCAATGGATTGTTTAATGCCCAAAAAAGACTATCCGAATCTCAATCGGGTCTCGGAAGTTTTTTACCCTATGTTTTTTCGACACGTGGATTTTTACGGTAAAACGGGATTGCCGTGGCTGTTCTTCGACTTACCATCGCTGGAGAGTGGTGCACCATGGTACCGTTCCGTTTCAAATCCATGCACGCATTTCAAAAAGTCGTACGCACTGTTTCGCCATTTCGGACGGATGTTGCACCTTGCACCGTGGATGTTGCACCCTGTAGATATCCGTTATTCGGACGGCCATAACTTCTGGCTCGTTTAGGGTTACGGGATCCATAACCAGTCAAAACGAAGGCCTCGGTGAGTTCTACAGCTCCGACAGCTTTCAGCCGTCAATGCATTGTTTAATGCCCAAAAAAGACTATCCGAATCTCAATCGGGTCTCGGAAGTTTTTTACCCTTCGTTTTTTCGACACGTGGATTTTTACGGTAAAACGGGATTACCGTGGCTGGTCTTCGATTTACCATCGCTGGAGAGTGGTGCACCATGGTACCGTTCCGTTTCAAATGCATGACGCATTTCAAAAAATCATACGACACTGTTTCGCTATTTCGGACGGATGTTGCACCTTGCATCGTAGATGTTGCACCCTGTAGATATCGATTATTCGGACGGCCATAACTTCTGGCTCGTTTAGAGTTACGGGAGCCATAACCAGTCAAAACAAATGCCTCAGTGAGTTCTACGGCTCTGACATCTTTCAGCCGTCAATGGATTGTTTAATGCCCAAAAAAGACTATCCGAATCTTAATCCGGTCTCGGAAGTTTTTTACCCTACGTTTTTTCGACACGTGGATTTTTACGGTAAAACTGGATTGCCGTAGCTGGTCTTTGATTTACCATTGCTGGAGAATGGTGAACCATGGTACCGTTCCGTTTCAAATCCATGCACGCATTTCAAAAAGTCGTACGACACTGTTTCACCATTTCGGACGGATGTTGCACCTTGCACCGTGGATGTTGCACGCTGTAGATATCGATTATTCGGACGGCCATAACTTCTGGCTCGTTTAGAGTTACGGGAGCCATAACGAGTCAAAGCAAAGGCCTCAGTGAGTTCTACGGCTCTGATAGCTTTCAGCCGTCAATGGATTGTTTAATGCCCAAAAAAGACTATCCGAATCTCAATCGGGTCCCGGAAGTTTTTTACCCTTCGTTTTTTCGCCACGTGGATTTTTACAGTAAAACTGGATTACCGTGGCTAGTCTTCGATTTACCATCGCTGAAGAGTGGTGCACCATGGTACCGTTCCGTTTCAAATCCTTGCATGCATTTCAAAAAGTCGTACGACACTGTTTCGCCATTTCGGACGGATGTTGCACCTTGCACCGTGGATGTTGCACCCTGTAGATATCGATTATTCGGACGGCCATAACTTCTGGCTCGTTTAGAGTTACGGGGGCCATAACCAGTCAAAACGAAAGCCTCGGTGAGTTTTACGACTCTGACAGCTTTCAGCCGTCAATGGATTGTTTAATGCCAAAAAAAGACTATCCAAATCTCAATCGGGTCTAGGAAGTTTTTTACCCTTCCTTTTTTCGACACGTCGATTTTCACGGTGAAATGGGATTACCGTGGCTTGTCTTCGATTTTCCATCGCTGGAGAGTGATGCACCATGGTACCGTTACGTTTCAAATCCATGCACGGATTTCAAAAGGTCGTACGACACTGTTTCGCCATTTCGGACGGATGTTGCACCTTGCACCGTGGATGTTGCACCCTGTAGATATCGATTATTCGGACGGCCATAACTTCTGGCTCGTTTAGAGTTACGGGAGCCATAACCAGTCAAAACGAAGGCCTTAGTGAGTTCTACGGCTCTGACAGCTTTCAGTCGTCAATGGATTGTTTAATGCCCAAAAAAGACTATCCGAATCTCAATCGGGTCTCGGAAGTTTTCACCCTTCAATTTTTCGACACGTGGATTTTTACGGTAAAACTGGATTACCGTGGCTGGTCTTCGATTTACCATCGCTGGAGAGTGGTTCACCATGGTACCGTTCCGTTTCAAATCCATGCACGCATTTCAAAAAGTCGTAAGACACTGTTTCGCCATTTCGCACGGATGTTGCACCTTGCACCGTGGATGTTGCACCCTGTAGATATCGATTATTCGGACGCCCATAACTTCTGGCTCGTTTAGAGTTACAGGACCCATAACCAGTCAAAACAAAGGCCTCAGTGACTTCTATGGCTATGACAGCTTTCAGCCTTCAGCCTTCAATGGATTGTTTAATTCCCAAAAAAGACTATCCGAATCTCAATCAGGTCTCAGAAGTTTTTTACCCTTCGTTTTTTCGACACGTGGATTTTTACTGTAAAATGGGATTACCGTGGCTGGTCTTCGATTTACCATCGCTGGAGAGTGGTGCACCATGGTACCGTTCCGTTTCAAATCCATGCACGCATTTCAAAAAGTCGTACGACACTGTTTCGCCATTTCGGACGGATGTTGCACCTTACACCGTGGATGTTGCACCCTGTAGATATCGATTATTCGGACGACCATAACTTCTGGCTCGTTTAGAGTTACGGGAGCCATAACCAGTCAAAACGAAGGCCTCAGCGAGTTCTACGGCTATGAGAGCTTTCAGCCGTCAATGGATTGTTTAATGCCCCAAAAAGACTATCCGAATCTCAATCGGGTCTCGGAAGTTTTTTACCCTTCGTTTTTTCGACACGTGGATTTTTACGGTAAAACGGGATTACCGTGGCTGGTCTTCGATTTACCTTCGCTGGAGAGCGGTGCACCATGGTACCGTTCCGTTTCAAATCCACGCATGCATTTCAAAAAGTCGTACGACACTCTTTCGCCATTTCGGACGGATGTTGCACCATGCACCGTGGATGTTGCAACCTGTAGATATCGATTATTCGGACGGCCAAAACTTCTGGCTTGTTTAGAGTTGCGGGAGCCATAACCAGTCAAAACGAAGGCCTCGGTAATTTCTACGGCTCTGACAGCTTACAGCCGTCAATGGATTGTTTAATGCCCAAAAAAGACTATCCGAATCTCAATCGGGTCTCGGAAGTTTTTTACCCTTCGTTTTTTCGACACGTGGATTTTTATGGTAAAACGGGACTACCGTGGCTGGTCTTCGATTTACCATCGCTGGAGAGCGGTGCACCATGGTACCATTCCGTTTCAAATGCATGCACGCATTTCAAAAAGTCGTATGACACTGTTTCGCCATTTCGGACGGATGTTGCACCTTGCACCGCGGATGTTGCACCCTGTAGATATCGGTTATTCGGACGGCCACAACTTCTGGCTCGTTTAGAGTTACGGGAGCCATAACCAGTCAAAACTAAGGCCTCAGTGATTTCTACGGCTCCGACAGCTTTCAACCGTCAATGGATTGTTTAATGCCCAAAAAAGACTATCCGAATCTTTATCGGGTCTCGGAAGTTTTTTACCCTTCGTTTTTTCGACACGTGGATCTTTACGGTAAAACGGGATTACCATGGCTGGTCTTTGATTTACCATCGCTGGAGAGTGGTGCTCCATGGTACCATTCCATTTCAAATCTATGCATGCATTTCAGAAAGTCGTACGCCACTGTTTCGCCATTTCGGACGGATGTTGCACCTTGCACCGTGGATGTTGCACCCTGTAGATATCGGTTATTCGGACGGCCATAACTTCTGTCTCGTTTAGATTTACGGGAGCCATAACCAGTCAAAACTAAGGCCTCAGTGATTTCTACGACTCCGATAGCTTTCACCCATCAATGGATTGTTTAATGCCCAAAAAAGACTATCTGAATCTCAATCGTGTCTCGGAAGTTTTTTACCCTTCGTTTTTTCGACACGTGGATTTTTACGGTAAAACGGGATTACCGTGGCTGGTCTTTGATTTACCATCGCTGGAGAGTGGTGCTCCATTGTACCGTTCCGTTTCAAATCTATGCACGCATTTCAAAAAGTCGTACGACACTGTTTCGCCATTTCGGACGGATGTTGCACCTTGCACCGTGGATGTTGCACCCTGTAGATATCGGTTATTCGGACAGCCATTACTTCTAGCTCGTTTAGAGTTACGAAAGCCATAACCAGTCAAAACGAAGGACTCAGTGAATTCTACGGCCCCGACAGCTTTCAGCCGTCAATGGATTTTTTAATGCCTAAAAAAATCTATCCGAATCTCAATCGGGTCTCGGAAGTTTTTTACCCTTCGTTTTTTCGAAACGTCGATTTTTACGGTAAAACGGGATTACCGTGGCTGGTCTTCGATTTACCATCGCTGGAGAGTGGTGCACCATGGTACCGTTCCGTTTCAAATCCATGCACGCATTTCAAAATGTCGTACGACACAGTTTCGCCATTTCGGACGGACGTTGCACCTTGCACCGTGGATGTTGCACACTGTAGATATCGGTTATTCGGACGGCCATAACTTCTGGCTCGTTTAGAGTTACGGGTGCCCTAAAAAGTCAAAACGAAGGCCTCAGTGAGTTCTACGGCTTTGACATCTTTTAGCCATCAATGGATTGTTTAATGCCCAAAAAAGACTATCCGAATCTCAATCGGGTCTCGGAAGTTTTTTACCCTTCGTTTTTTCGACACGTGGATTTTTACGGTAAAACAGGATTACCGTGGCTGGTCTTCGATTTACCATCGCTGGATAGTGGTACACCATGGTACCGTTCCGTTTCAAATCCATGCATGCATTTAAAAAAGTCGTACGACACTGTTTCGCCATTTCGGACGGATGTTGCACCTTGCACCGTGGATGTTGCACCCTATAGATATCGATTATTCGGACGGCCATAACTTCTGGATCGTTGAGAGTTACGTGAGCCATAACCAGTCAAAACAAAGGCCTCAGTGAGTTCTATGGCTCTGTCAGCTTTCAGTCGTCAATGGATTGATTAATGCCCAAAAAAGACTATCCGAATCTCAATCGGGTCTCGGAAGTTTTATACCCTTCGTTTTTTCGACACGTGGATTTTTACGGTAAAACGGGACAACCGTGGCTGGTCTTCGATTTACCATCGCTGGAGAGCGGTGCACCACGGTACCATTCCATTTCAAATGCATGCACGCATTTCAAAAAGTCGTACGACACTGTTTCGCCATTTCGGACGGATGTTGCACCTTGCACCGTGGATGTTGCACCCTGTAGATATCGGTTATTCGGACGGCCTTAACTTCTGGCTCGTTTAGAGTTACGGGAGCCATAACCAGTCAAAACTAAGGCCTCAGTGATTTCTACGGCTCCGACAGCTTTCAACCGTCAATGGATTGTTTAATGCCCAAAAAAGACTATCCGAATCTCAATCGGGTCTCGGAAGTTTTCTACCCTTCGTTTTTTCGACACGTGGATTTTTACGGTAAAACGGGATTACCGTGGCTGGTGTAACGACCCGTAAATTTTCGATAATTAAAATAGCTAATTCAATAAGATTTCGTGATTTGACGTTAGAAAAATTTTTGTAATTCGTTTAGAATAATAATAACTGAAATGAATTGCAACAATAATTATCCAAGTAATGAAAATGAATGCTACTTAGTTAATGCTTTTGAAATAAATAGTTGAATAGGATAATAAATGTTGAAATTCATGGGGTATAATAGAGTAATTGATTGTTAAGTAAAACCTATTCAAATCAAATATCGAATATTGAACACGTAAATTGTTTAAATTAAATATTTAAAACTTATTGAATAATTGAATAACTGTAAAATTAAAAATATTGTTCTAAATTGTGAATTGGCTTTAAAAGTTGAATCTTATAAGTTCAATTTCAATATTTCAAAAGATAATGAATTATTGGATAAGCGAAATTGTTTAAATTTAATATTTGGAATTTATTGAATAATTTAATAATGGGAATTGAATAACCGTATAATGGAAATAGTTGTTTTATAAATTTTAATTCGTTTCAAAAGTTAAATTTAATAAGTTCGTTTTGAATATTTCAAAAAGATAGTGATTTAGGAATAATCAAATTTGTTTAAAATTTAATAGTACAAATGTTGAATAATTAAATTTCGAATTTGATATGATTAATTTGATATTGAAATTTAATATATGAAAATAGAGTGAATAATTGAAATTTGATTTAATATGATTCAAATTGGTTTCCAAAGTGAACGTAAGTTATATTTGGATTTTAATAGAGTTAATAAGATTTTTAAATTGGAATTTATTGGATAAATTGAATAACGGGTTTAATATGAATAAAAATGATTTGTAAAATTTTATTTTATCACATTGGAGTTATAGTGATGTTATAGAACTTTTAAAACTGAATTTAAAATAAATTTGTGAAAATTGAATATTTTAATATTTAATTATCGACTGAAAAATAGCCAATTTTTGAACAGTCTCAGAATTGGACGAAACTAGTTCCATTAGATCCGTAATAGTTAGTTATTATCGGATTTCAATTTTCGTAGCAATCGGAGTTGTCGTTTGACCGTGGCAGCTCGAAACGCGTTGAAATTATTTTAATATTAATTTGGCGAGTTAAAATAGTCATTTTTCAAACGGTCTCGGATTTCGACGAAACCAGTTTCATCGGATCCGTAATGTGATATTATTGTAAGATTTCAAATTTCGTGTCAATTGGATTTACCGTTTGTCCGGGGCGAGCCAAAACGCCTAGAGAATCGTTTAATCGGTTTAATTTAAATTTGATCGTTTATTTCCGTAACTCTCACATACGATCAAATTAGCTTCCGTAACCTGTTCCATTGTGTTCGGAACGCGGCATAAACCCTAGGAACGTCAGTTACCGTGCGAAATTCGGAGTTTGGAAAGCCGGATAAATAATATTAGTCGTTTCCTATAAATAGCCTTTCACAAATTAAAAATAAAAATATAACTAGGGTTTCCTCTTCATCACGTTCAGCCGCCGGTGATAAAAATTTAATGGCCGAAATTACACGATTCTTTCTCCCTCAAAATCTTCAAATCCATCGTTTAATTCAAGAACCTTCCTACATGAAAGTTGTAGAGGGTCTCGAGTACTACAAATCTATACGGTGGAGTTGGCTATTATCGTCGTTTAAAGGAGATAGGTAGCTGCGTTCGTCCATGATTGGGCACGGTTTTCGAGGGTCTAGGGGTGGCCGAGTGCCACGTTGCTGGGCGCGGGGGTGCATGGCGGCGAGGCCCTCGATATGGCGTCGCCTGATCAACGTCTGGAGGTTGGTAGGTGGTCGCGTCTTTGTTGTAGCCGATCGTGTTTGGGTTTCGTATCGCGGCTTTGAACTGGGAAGAAGAAGCATGAATCAGCGGCCGAGATTCTTGGCTTTGGAACGTGCGGCCCAGATGGATTAGGTATAAAAATTAAATTATGTTGTAATTTTATAATTAAAAACTCGTATAACTTTGAAAATTCATATCTTTCGCATACGAGGTCCGATTGAGACGAGACTTTTTGCGTTGGAATCGTTTCGTCGAGCTCTACGCGATGCATCTGGATTGGAGTCGTTTGAAGCTAGAGAATTTTGGGTTAAATCGAACGTCGTTCGATTTGATTTAAAATCGTAAAATCAAGGTGAGTGTTTTATAACGCTCACACCGTACTAAATATCTTTATGCTAGTTAAATTTGACATTATGAAGTGTTATGATCTTATTTGTCGTTGTTTGATAAAATTTAATTGTCATATAGCTTGTCTTTTGCATTAACCGTTGAAAAATTAAATTGACAGTTAAATTGAAATTAAAATTGAATTGCGATTAAATTACCTGACATTGATAACTATGAAACTGCCATGAATTGTATTGTTTATTGGACGATGTACTTTGATGGATGCTATTGGTTGATAATTGAATGTTTGGATGTTTATTTGCTTATATAGATCCTGTTATGAATACATATGATAGTGAGATTTAATTTAAGTAATATATACTCATCCCTGACATTTAATTGAAATAAATAATTACTTGGCCATAGGATAGAAAATTATATACGGGCACCGAATTGGCTAAATTAATAATTTTTGAAATCGTCGATTTGAAATTTATGTAAATGTTTCGATTTAAAAGTGATAAATAGAAATCAATTTATAGAAATCGAATTTATCGAAAAATTGAGTTTGAAATGTTGAAATAAAATTTTGGTTAAAAGAAATTGTTGAATAAATTTAAGTGGAGACTTTGAGATTTAAAATTTGGATATGATTGAATTTCGGAAATTTATTTGTTTTAAAGATTGAACATTAAATGGATTGATTTTGAAGCTGTTTTAATTTGTTTTCCAAATTACTCTGTTATATAAACCATTTTGAATACTTAAACTATTTTAATCTATTTTTAATCTACTTAACCCAATTTAAATTATTTTAAACTAATTTATCTATTTTAAATCCATTTTAAAGATTTTAAGTATTTTTAACTATTTTAATTATTTAAACTACTTTTAAACTACTTAAAACTATTTTCTAAAAATTTCAAGCTGGTTAATAAGGTGGAATGTTTATGTTTAAATCTTGAATTTAAATACGAATTGGGTTAAATGAAGTTGCAACATAAAATTGAAATTCGGAATGATTTTGAAACCGAAATGAGTTATTAAGACGCAAAATGATTTTTGAAAAGGAACCTTATATTTTGAATGGCTATGTCGATATTTGAAATGGATTTGATTTTGAAGTGAATATGACATTTGATATCAATTATGAATCGATTTGAAATGTAAAAGAGCCAACGGTGTAATAATACGTAGTTATTAAAGAGACCGGGATCGGATATGGACATACTCTCTGTCGATACCGAAAACCACTTTAATAACTATTATACGCGGAGTGTTGATCCAGAATGAAGTGGATGGTTTGGTGAACGCGTTGACTGAAGAAAGAGAACGATTATTGGATGACCCCTGATATGACTAAAACAGGAGCCGCGCCGGGCCATTGAGGTTCGCCACCTCTAGCGGACACACTTCTTCGATACCATTTCTATTACATTTGTGATGCGATTTGGGTGCACCCCTTGATTTGGGAGTGTTGTTTCGCGGTGTTGGGGTAGCTGCTGGCTATGCCCAACATCAGTCCGGATCACGCAACTACTAGTATCCTAGTTGGTATCGCCTCATGTACCTTGTCATACTGATTATCCTATTCGCGACCACTACGTTTTGATTTGTACCTTGAGTATATGGATTGCCCTCTGGTGACTTCCGGTTTTGGGGAAACTACGGTCTTGTATATGCTTTTGGGAATATAAAATGTGTTAAGGGGGATTATGGTAACGCCTTAACGCTATTTTGATACTTTATATTACTGATAGACATTATCTACTTAGCGTATATTACTACATAATAGATAGTTTCACGGATCCTTGAGAGATGGAAAATCCCGTAACATCTCTTGAGTTATTGCACGCACGTTGACACTGGATATGAGATGTCAAACCCCGTAAACATCTCTGACGCCGTTACACTCATATTTATTTACGATTGATTTAACTTTCATAAGGATATTTTAGTCCTGACTCGAGTGTTTTGTCTTTTCATTACGCTCGGGTCAGTCCTGAGTTTTCAGTTTAGGTTGAAGATCATTTCCTTGGAGGACGGAGACGAAGATTTGGTATATTATCTACTACTATTATATTCATTCCATTCCGCTGCATTGTTGTATGATATTTGCTGTATATGTAACTCTGATAAATGTTGTATAATAATAATCAAATGTATTCATTTCAAATGTATTCATTTAATTAACAGCTTCATGAACTGTTATTTTATTATTATACTTTAGCCTTCCGCTGTGAGATTCTGTGTTGTTTCATTTCCTTTATTTCCCTTCCTTTTCTTTTCTTAATTACCCCAATAACTATCTGCCCTTTTAATGGTTTGGAATCGACATGTGTATTTGATCGTCGGTTTAAACTGTCAAAAAAGGCGGGTCGTTACAGTTGGTATCAGAGCTTTGGTTTAGCGATAAACCTTGGCTCTAGTGGGGAATAACTCATTGAAATAGAGGTAAACTATATGAATGAGTTGAGTGTATATGAGAGAGCGTACTTGTTAGTGATATAAAATGTTTTATATTGTGTCGGTTGTTTTGTTGAGTGGCTTATGGATTCTGGTCAGTACGAGTAATTAACGTCATTGATAGGGATCTCTAAACACTTAAACAGAACAATTCGACATAGTATTGTTTTGAAATTGGGTAAATGAAATAATTTTGCCCTAATTATATTATGTATATAAAGAAAATTCTTCAGAAATTAGTGTGACTTATCTAGCTTACCTGGCTGTTAGGAATAAAAATATTGGTTATTATCACTAATTGGATATTGTAATTTGATAACTAAGTTGAATTACAAAAGAACAGTAATAAAATACTTGTGGAATGTTTTAAGAAAGAAATTCCTATAATTTGAAGAAGATATAAAACACTTGTGAAATCTTATAAGAATATTTTATAAAGGTGACTTATGAATTAAAATAGATTTAAATTTGGAAAATATTGAATTATGTCCCGGAGGTTTTAAATGGTTTTCCAAGCTTTGAAGAAATATATATTAATATTAGTTGGAAATTGTTTATGGAAATATTTTGAAAGGGTTTTAAAAGAAGGAATGAATTAAGTACTCCTCTCTTATGTCGCTGGAAAATAATTTCGGTAATGACTGCGCAGCATCATCGATTTTCATTTTCGAGTCTCAAAGTGGGGGAGACTTCTAAGAAGCTTTGCTTTTCTTCAAAATTATTTTGGGTAAATGGGTTTTGGTTTGAACTCAAAAGGTATGATTTGTTATATATATATATAAAAAAAGATAAGTATATATGTTTATTTCAAATGATTTGAAAAGAACCGGGCATTTAAATTTCTAAGTTCCATTAATTAATAATTTTCAAATTATTTGAATGAAATGTGAATAACCAAATTTATAAAATAAGAGGATTAAGATATCTAAGCTATTGTTTGGAAACTTTAAAGTTGAAAGGTAATGAGAATTTAAACAAAGTAAGTTGTGAACATTCTAAGTTGGTAAAATGAAATTCTATAAATTTGTATAATACAAAATTTGCATTCTGATAACATATAACAAGACTTACCAAATATTAAAAGTTAAAATGATGTTTTGATATGTAATGAGGTATTGTACAAATAAACAGAACTTGGATGTAATTGAAGTATATAAGTGAGGAAAAAAAAAACTCAAAAAGGAATGAAATGTATATAAAAGGAAAATTTGTTTGTGATAAATTTTTTTGTATATATACTTAAATATAGCATGAAATGATGAATGGATAAATGGAACTAGTAAGTGAACTTAAGAAAGAAGATAAATGAATCGTATTATATCTTTGTAAATTGATTATAGAAAATAAATATAAATTGCAAAGGGATTGTAACAAAATTAAATTTGTAATCTTTAAGATAACTGTAAACTAAGAAAAATCATGTATGAGAAGTTAGACCTTTAGGGAATGACTACAAACTAAAGTGTTGATTAATAAAACGTTCCACAAATGAATTCGTTATTAACTGAAATTATGAAAATGAAATAGATGTAAACAAATAAATTTCTTATAGCTAAGAATCAATTGGAAAATGAAATTGAATTTAATTAAATTACATAGAATGTTTAAAAATGAACTTGAGTAAGCAAATTCTTTAATATGATGTTTAAGAAAAGATAACGTTAAAGAATATGCTATGTAAAGAAATGAATATACTAACTGAATAATGAATTGTGAATAATTAATGGTAAATAAAATGATAGTCAATAAAATAATTTAATATAGATAAATTAGATAGAAATCCATTGGAAGGAAATACGTGAGATTGTACGTATATTATTTTATTCGCATAACGATTTGATCCCAATTCGAGCACAAAATTTCGAGATGATTTATATCGATCCAAGTTAGGATTTTTCACTCGATTTTCGACAGCGAACCTTGGATATGGATTTTTAATTTGATTCTAAAATTCTCTATCGTAGTATATGGCTATGCAAGGAGAGTAACAGTTTCCAATCAATGAACCAAATCCGAGTCCGCACTAGAGAGTCGTGTGAACGATACTAGTTTGGAAGTGAAATTGTGTGATCGAATAAGCGATTAGATCGATATTGCTCACGGATGATATATGTACGGCTTACGGACTTAATTAAAGAATATTGAAAATTTAAGATACCAAATAAAAATGATTTTTTTTTTTTAATTTATATAACATGATATATATATATATATATATATATATATATATATATATATATATATATATATATATAAAATTGAATGTAAAATTAATAAATTGGTTATGTTGGGTATGATTTGGTTGTTACATGATTGTTAGTTGATTGTGTATAATTCATTAAGTGTTGATGAAATTGGAAGTTATAAGTTATTGAAATCAAATTGGAAGTTAAATAAATTTAAATAGAATTTAATTTGATTCAAATTGGAAGTGGACTAATATAAATATAAATTAGTGAATGTTAACTAATTGAATTGAGAATGAATGTTAGTAAAATCCAACGTAAATGAATCAACGGTTATTAAAATTGAAAACCAAGTCAATAAATATTAATGAGAAGTGAATTTATATTGATTGGTTATGGATTTGTTGGATGATTGTTGATTGATGGTTGCATTTGTTGTTTGTTGCATTTGCTATGTTGGCACATGTAGTTGTTATGTTGCTATATTGTGTATATTGATATTATTTTCATATATGCATGTTTCTCATAGTTTGTTGAGTGTTTAGTAGGTGCGGATTGCGCTTGCTTCGCATTTGGAGCTCGCTTTCGCGCTATATTATTCGTATATGCTCGCTAATAAAAATATAAGGTACATGTTTATTTTATCATTGGATTTGGTGATTTTTGATGAGCCACTTGGCTTTTGGATTTTCTTTTGTTGGTTTGGTGCCCGTAGAGGCGTTTTGTAGTTGTATCGATCGAGCCGCGCAAAGGAGACTCTGCCGAAATTTTCCGTAAAATCCGGGTGTTAGAAAATTTTCAAGTTTTAAAAATTTTATAACTTGTTTTGATAACTAACTTTTAAAGTTAGAGAGGCGTTTGGAATAACTTAGTAAAAGTGTAGTAATGACTTTATAAAAAGGAATTTCATTGTTTTATAAGTTGGCAACTTTGAATAAAATATATCTAAGGTCAAATTCTATACTTTGTTCCTTTTCCCTTCTTTTTCCTTTTCGGGGACGAAAAGTTTTGAGTGGGGGAGAGTGTAACGACCCGTAAATTTTCGATAATTAAAATAGCTAATTCAATAAGATTTCGTGATTTGACGTTAGAAAAATTTTTGTAATTCGTTTAGAATAATAATAACTGAAATGAATTGCAACAATAATTATCCAAGTAATGAAAATGAATGCTACTTAGTTAATGCTTTTGAAATAAATAGTTGAATAGGATAATAAATGTTGAAATTCATGGGGTATAATAGAGTAATTGATTGTTAAGTAAAACCTATTCAAATCAAATATCGAATATTGAACACGTAAATTGTTTAAATTAAATATTTAAAACTTATTGAATAATTGAATAACTGTAAAATTAAAAATATTGTTCTAAATTGTGAATTGGCTTTAAAAGTTGAATCTTATAAGTTCAATTTCAATATTTCAAAAGATAATGAATTATTGGATAAGCGAAATTGTTTAAATTTAATATTTGGAATTTATTGAATAATTTAATAATGGGAATTGAATAACCGTATAATGGAAATAGTTGTTTTATAAATTTTAATTCGTTTCAAAAGTTAAATTTAATAAGTTCGTTTTGAATATTTCAA
The DNA here is from genome assembly GCA_030765085.1 of Allium cepa. Lineage (NCBI taxonomy): Eukaryota > Viridiplantae > Streptophyta > Magnoliopsida > Asparagales > Amaryllidaceae > Allium > Allium cepa. The sequence continues at coordinate 912,724,821 of CM060938.1, forward strand.
AAAGATAGTGATTTAGGAATAATCAAATTTGTTTAAAATTTAATAGTACAAATGTTGAATAATTAAATTTCGAATTTGATATGATTAATTTGATATTGAAATTTAATATATGAAAATAGAGTGAATAATTGAAATTTGATTTAATATGATTCAAATTGGTTTCCAAAGTGAACGTAAGTTATATTTGGATTTTAATAGAGTTAATAAGATTTTTAAATTGGAATTTATTGGATAAATTGAATAACGGGTTTAATATGAATAAAAATGATTTGTAAAATTTTATTTTATCACATTGGAGTTATAGTGATGTTATAGAACTTTTAAAACTGAATTTAAAATAAATTTGTGAAAATTGAATATTTTAATATTTAATTATCGACTGAAAAATAGCCAATTTTTGAACAGTCTCAGAATTGGACGAAACTAGTTCCATTAGATCCGTAATAGTTAGTTATTATCGGATTTCAATTTTCGTAGCAATCGGAGTTGTCGTTTGACCGTGGCAGCTCGAAACGCGTTGAAATTATTTTAATATTAATTTGGCGAGTTAAAATAGTCATTTTTCAAACGGTCTCGGATTTCGACGAAACCAGTTTCATCGGATCCGTAATGTGATATTATTGTAAGATTTCAAATTTCGTGTCAATTGGATTTACCGTTTGTCCGGGGCGAGCCAAAACGCCTAGAGAATCGTTTAATCGGTTTAATTTAAATTTGATCGTTTATTTCCGTAACTCTCACATACGATCAAATTAGCTTCCGTAACCTGTTCCATTGTGTTCGGAACGCGGCATAAACCCTAGGAACGTCAGTTACCGTGCGAAATTCGGAGTTTGGAAAGCCGGATAAATAATATTAGTCGTTTCCTATAAATAGCCTTTCACAAATTAAAAATAAAAATATAACTAGGGTTTCCTCTTCATCACGTTCAGCCGCCGGTGATAAAAATTTAATGGCCGAAATTACACGATTCTTTCTCCCTCAAAATCTTCAAATCCATCGTTTAATTCAAGAACCTTCCTACATGAAAGTTGTAGAGGGTCTCGAGTACTACAAATCTATACGGTGGAGTTGGCTATTATCGTCGTTTAAAGGAGATAGGTAGCTGCGTTCGTCCATGATTGGGCACGGTTTTCGAGGGTCTAGGGGTGGCCGAGTGCCACGTTGCTGGGCGCGGGGGTGCATGGCGGCGAGGCCCTCGATATGGCGTCGCCTGATCAACGTCTGGAGGTTGGTAGGTGGTCGCGTCTTTGTTGTAGCCGATCGTGTTTGGGTTTCGTATCGCGGCTTTGAACTGGGAAGAAGAAGCATGAATCAGCGGCCGAGATTCTTGGCTTTGGAACGTGCGGCCCAGATGGATTAGGTATAAAAATTAAATTATGTTGTAATTTTATAATTAAAAACTCGTATAACTTTGAAAATTCATATCTTTCGCATACGAGGTCCGATTGAGACGAGACTTTTTGCGTTGGAATCGTTTCGTCGAGCTCTACGCGATGCATCTGGATTGGAGTCGTTTGAAGCTAGAGAATTTTGGGTTAAATCGAACGTCGTTCGATTTGATTTAAAATCGTAAAATCAAGGTGAGTGTTTTATAACGCTCACACCGTACTAAATATCTTTATGCTAGTTAAATTTGACATTATGAAGTGTTATGATCTTATTTGTCGTTGTTTGATAAAATTTAATTGTCATATAGCTTGTCTTTTGCATTAACCGTTGAAAAATTAAATTGACAGTTAAATTGAAATTAAAATTGAATTGCGATTAAATTACCTGACATTGATAACTATGAAACTGCCATGAATTGTATTGTTTATTGGACGATGTACTTTGATGGATGCTATTGGTTGATAATTGAATGTTTGGATGTTTATTTGCTTATATAGATCCTGTTATGAATACATATGATAGTGAGATTTAATTTAAGTAATATATACTCATCCCTGACATTTAATTGAAATAAATAATTACTTGGCCATAGGATAGAAAATTATATACGGGCACCGAATTGGCTAAATTAATAATTTTTGAAATCGTCGATTTGAAATTTATGTAAATGTTTCGATTTAAAAGTGATAAATAGAAATCAATTTATAGAAATCGAATTTATCGAAAAATTGAGTTTGAAATGTTGAAATAAAATTTTGGTTAAAAGAAATTGTTGAATAAATTTAAGTGGAGACTTTGAGATTTAAAATTTGGATATGATTGAATTTCGGAAATTTATTTGTTTTAAAGATTGAACATTAAATGGATTGATTTTGAAGCTGTTTTAATTTGTTTTCCAAATTACTCTGTTATATAAACCATTTTGAATACTTAAACTATTTTAATCTATTTTTAATCTACTTAACCCAATTTAAATTATTTTAAACTAATTTATCTATTTTAAATCCATTTTAAAGATTTTAAGTATTTTTAACTATTTTAATTATTTAAACTACTTTTAAACTACTTAAAACTATTTTCTAAAAATTTCAAGCTGGTTAATAAGGTGGAATGTTTATGTTTAAATCTTGAATTTAAATACGAATTGGGTTAAATGAAGTTGCAACATAAAATTGAAATTCGGAATGATTTTGAAACCGAAATGAGTTATTGAGACGCAAAATGATTTTTGAAAAGGAACCTTATATTTTGAATGGCTATGTCGATATTTGAAATGGATTTGATTTTGAAGTGAATATGACATTTGATATCAATTATGAATCGATTTGAAATGTAAAAGAGCCAACGGTGTAATAATACGTAGTTATTAAAGAGACCGGGATCGGATATGGACATACTCTCTGTCGATACCGAAAACCACTTTAATAACTATTATACGCGGAGTGTTGATCCAGAATGAAGTGGATGGTTTGGTGAACGCGTTGACTGAAGAAAGAGAACGATTATTGGATGACCCCTGATATGACTAAAACAGGAGCCGCGCCGGGCCATTGAGGTTCGCCACCTCTAGCGGACACACTTCTTCGATACCATTTCTATTACATTTGTGATGCGATTTGGGTGCACCCCTTGATTTGGGAGTGTTGTTTCGCGGTGTTGGGGTAGCTGCTGGCTATGCCCAACATCAGTCCGGATCACGCAACTACTAGTATCCTAGTTGGTATCGCCTCATGTACCTTGTCATACTGATTATCCTATTCGCGACCACTACGTTTTGATTTGTACCTTGAGTATATGGATTGCCCTCTGGTGACTTCCGGTTTTGGGGAAACTACGGTCTTGTATATGCTTTTGGGAATATAAAATGTGTTAAGGGGGATTATGGTAACGCCTTAACGCTATTTTGATACTTTATATTACTGATAGACATTATCTACTTAGCGTATATTACTACATAATAGATAGTTTCACGGATCCTTGAGAGATGGAAAATCCCGTAACATCTCTTGAGTTATTGCACGCACGTTGACACTGGATATGAGATGTCAAACCCCGTAAACATCTCTGACGCCGTTACACTCATATTTATTTACGATTGATTTAACTTTCATAAGGATATTTTAGTCCTGACTCGAGTGTTTTGTCTTTTCATTACGCTCGGGTCAGTCCTGAGTTTTCAGTTTAGGTTGAAGATCATTTCCTTGGAGGACGGAGACGAAGATTTGGTATATTATCTACTACTATTATATTCATTCCATTCCGCTGCATTGTTGTATGATATTTGCTGTATATGTAACTCTGATAAATGTTGTATAATAATAATCAAATGTATTCATTTCAAATGTATTCATTTAATTAACAGCTTCATGAACTGTTATTTTATTATTATACTTTAGCCTTCCGCTGTGAGATTCTGTGTTGTTTCATTTCCTTTATTTCCCTTCCTTTTCTTTTCTTAATTACCCCAATAACTATCTGCCCTTTTAATGGTTTGGAATCGACATGTGTATTTGATCGTCGGTTTAAACTGTCAAAAAAGGCGGGTCGTTACAGCTGGTCTTTGATTTACCATCGCTGGAGAGTGGTGCTCCATGGTACCATTCCGTTTCAAATCCATGCACGCATTTCAAAAAGTCGTACGACACTGTTTCGCCATTTCGGACGGATGTTGCACCTTGCACCGTGGATGTTGCACCCTGTAGGTATCGATTATTCGGACGACCATAACTTCTGGCTCGTTTAGAGTTACGGGAGCCATAACCAGTCAAAACGAAGGCCTCAGTGAGTTCTACGGCTCTGACAGCGTTCAGCCATCAATGGATTGTTTAATGCCCAAAAAAGACAATCGGAATCTCAGTCGGGTCTAGGAAGTCTTTTACCCTTCGTTTTTTCGACACGTGGATTTTTACGGTAAAACGGGATTGCCGTGGCTGGTCTTCGATTTACCATCGCCGGAGAGTGGTGCACCATGGTACCGTTGCGTTTGAAATACATGCACGCATTTCAAAAAGTCGTACGACATTGTTTCGCCATTTCGGATGGACTTTGCACCTTGCACCGTGGATATTGCACCCTATAGATATCGATTATTCGGACGGCCATAACTTCTGGCTCGTTTAGAGTTACGGGAGCCATAACCAGTCAAAACGAGGGCCTCAGTGAGTTCTACGGCTCTGACAGCTTTCAGTCATCAATGGATGGTTTAATGCCCAAAAAAGACTACCCGAATCTCAATCGGGTCTTGGAAGTTTTTTACCCTTTGTTTTTTCGACACGTGGATTTTTACGGTAAAACGGGATTACCGTGGCTGGTCTTCAATTTACCATCGCTGGAGAGTGGTGCACCATGGTACCGTTCCGTTTCAAATCCATGCACGCATTTCAAAAGGTCGTACGACACTGTTTCGCCATTTCGGACGGATGTTGCACCTTGCACCGTGGATGTTGCACCCTGTAGATATCAGTTATTCGAACGGCCATAACTTCTGGCTCGTTTAGAGTAACGGGATCCCTAACAAGTCAAAATGAAGGCCTCAGTGAGTTCTACGGCTTTGACATCTTTCAGCCGTCAATGGATTGTTTAATGCCCAAAAAAGACTTTCCGAATCTCAATCGGGTCTCGGAAGTTTTTTACCCTTCGTTTTTTCGACACGTGGATTTTTACGGTAAAACAGGATTACCGTGGCTGGTCTTCGATTTACCATCGCTGGAGAGTGGTACACCATGGTACCGTTCCGTTTCAAATCCATGCACGCATTTCAAAAAGTCGTACGACACTGTTTCGCCATTTCGGACGGATGTTGCACCTTGCACTGTGGATGTTGCACCCTGTAGATATCGATTATTCGGACGGCCATAACTTCTGGCTCATTGAGAGTTACGGGAGCCATAACCTGTCAAAACAAAGGCCTCAGTGAGTTCTATGGCTCTGTCAGCCTTCAGCCGTCAATAGATTGTTTAATGCCTAAAAAAGACTATCCGAATCTCAATCGGGACTCGGAAGTTTTTTACCCTTCGTTTTTTCGACGCGTGGATTTTTACGGTAAAACTGGATTACCGTGGCTGGTCTTCGATTTACATCGCCGGAGAGTGGTGCACCATGGTACCATTCCGTTTTAAATCCATGCATGCATTTCAAAAAGTCGTACGACACTGTATCGCCATTTCGGACGGATGTTGCACCTTGCACTGTGGATGTTGCACCCTGTAGATATCGATTATTCGGACGGCCATAACTTCTGGCTCGTTTAGAGTTACGGGAGCCATAACCAGTCAAAACGAAGGCCTCAGTGAGTTCTACGGCTCTGACAGCGTTCAGCCGTCAATGGATTGTTTAATGCCCAAAAAAGACAATCGGAATCTCAGTCGGGTCTAGGAAGTTTTTTACCCTTCGTTTTTTCGACACGTGGATTTTTACGGTAAAACGGGATTACCGTGGCTGGTCTTCGATTTACCATTGCCGAAGAGTGGTGCACCATGGTATCGTTCTGTTTCAAATCCATGCACGCATTTCAAAAAGTCGTACGACACTGTTTCGCCATTTCGGACGGATGTTGCACCTTGCACCGTGGATGTTGCACCCTGTAGATATCGATTCGGACGGCCATAACTTCTGGCTCGTTTAGAGTTACGGGAGCCATAACCTGTCAAAAGAAAGGCCTCCGTGAGTTCTACGGCTCTGACAGCTTTCAGTCGTCAATGGATGGTTTAATGCCCAAAAAAGACTATCCGAATATCTATCGGGTCTCGGAAGTTTTTTACCCATCGTTTTTTCGACGCGTGGATTTTTACGGTAAAACTAGATTACCGTGGATGGTCTTCGATTTACCATCACTGGAGAGTGGTGCACCATGGTACCGTTCCGTTTCAAATCCATGCACGCATTTCAAAAGGTCGTACGACACTGTTTCGCCATTTCGGACGGATGTTGCACCTTGCACCGTGGATGTTGCACCCTGTGGATATCGATTATTCGGACGGCCATAACTTCTGACTCGTTTAGAGTTACGGGAGCCATAACCAGTCAAAACGAAGGCCTCAGTGAGTTCTACGGCCCTGATAGCTTTCAGCCATCAATGCATTGTTTAATGCCCAAAAAAGACTATCCGAATCTCAATCGGGTCTCGGAAGTTTTTTACCCTTCGTTTTTTCGACACGTGGATTTTTACGGTAAAACGGGATTACCGTGGCTGGTCTTCGATTTTCCATCACTGGAGAGTGGTGCAACATGGTACCGTTCCGTTTCGAATCCATGCACGCATATCAAAAAGTCGTACGACACTGTTTCGCCATTTCGGACGGATGTTGCACCTTGCACCGTGGATGTTGCACCCTGTAGATATCGGTTATTCGGACGGCCATAACTTCTGGCTCGTTTAGAGTTACGGGAGCCATAACCAGTCAAAACGAAGGCCTCAGTGAGTTCTACGGCACCGTTAGCTTTCAGCCATCAATGGATTGTTTAATGCCCAAAAAAGACTATCCGAATCTCAATCGGGTCTCGGAAGTTTTTTACCCTTCGTTTTTTCGACACGTGGATTTTTACGGTAAAACGGGATTACCGTGGCTGGTCTTCGATTTAACATCGCTGGAGAGTGGTGCACCATGGTACCGTTCCGTTTCAATTCCATGCACGCATTTCAAAAAGTCGTACGACAGTGTTTCGCCATTTCGGACGGATGTTGCAACTTGCACCGTGGATGTTGCACCCTGTAGATATCGATTATTCGGACGGCTGTAACTTCTGGCTCGTTTAGAGTTACGGGAGCCATAACCAGTCAAAACGAAGCCCTCAGTGAGTTCTACGGCTCTGACAGCTTTTAGCCTTCAATGGATTGTTTAATGCCCAAAAAAGACTATCCGAATATCAATCGGGTCTCGGAAGTTTTTTACCCATCGTTTTTTCGACGCGTGGATTTTTACGGTAAAACTGGATTACCGTGGATGGTCTTCGATTTACCATCACTGGAGAGTGGTGCACTATGGTACCGTTCCGTTTCAAATCCATGCACGCATTTCAAAAAGTCGTACGACACTGTTTCGCCATTTCAGACGGATTTTGCACCTTGCACCGTGGATGTTGCACCCTGTAGATATCGGTTATTCGAACGGCCATAACTTCTGGCTCGTTTAGAGTTACGGGAGCCATAACCAATCAGAACGAAGGCCTCAGTGAGTTCTACGGCTCCGATAGCTTTCAGCCGTCAATGGATAGTTTAATGCCCAAAAAAGACTATCCGAATCTCAATCGGGTCTCGGAAGTTTTTTACCCTTCGTTTTTTCGACACGTGGATTTTTACGGTAAAACAGGATTACCGTGGCTGGTCTTCGATTTAACATCGCTGGAGAGTGGTGCACCATGGTACTGTTCCGTTTCAATTCCATGCACGCATTTCAAAAAGTCGTACGACACTGTTTCGCCATTTCGGACGGATGTTGCACCTTGCACCGTTGATGTTGCACCCTATAGATATCGATTATTCGGACGGCCATAACTTCTAGCTCGTTTAGAGTTACGGGAGCCATAACTAGTTAAAACGAAGCCCGCAGTGAGTTCTACGCCTCTGACAGCTTTCAGCCTTCAATGGATTGTTTAATGCCCAAAAAGGACTATCCGAATATCAATCGGGTCTCGGAAGTTTTTTACCCATCGTTTTTTCGACGCGTGGATTTTTACGGTAAAACTGGATTACCGTGAATGGTCTTCGATTTACTATCGCTGGAGAGTGGTGCACCATGGTACCGTTCCGTTTCAAATACATGCACGCATTTCAAAAAGTCGTACGACACAGTTTCGCCATTTCGGACGGATGTTGCGCCTTGCACCGTGGATGTTGCACCTTGTAGATATCGATTATTCGGACGACCATAACTTCTGGCTCGTTTAGAGTTACGGGAGCCATTACCAGTCAAAACGAAGGCCTCAGTGAGTTCTACGGCTCTGACAGCGTTCAGCCGTCAATGGATTGTTTAATGCCCAAAAAAGACAATCGGAATCTCAGTCGGGTCTAGGAAGTTTTTTACCCTTCGTTTTTTCGACACGTGGATTTTTACGGTAAAACGGGATTGCCGTGGCTGGTCTTCGATTTACCATCGCCGGAGAGTGGTGCACCATGGTACCGTTGCGTTTGAAATACATGCACGCATTTCAAAAAGTCGTACGACACTGTTTCGCCATTTCGGATGGATTTTGCACCTTGCACCGTGGATATTGCACCCTATAGATATCGATTATTCCGACGGCCATAACTTCTGGCTCGTTTAGAGTTACGGGAGCCATAACCAGTCAAAACGAAGGCCTCAGTGAGTTCTACGGCTCTGACAGCTTTCAGTCATCAATGGATGGTTTAATGCCCAAAAAAGACTACCCGAATCTCAATCGGGTCTTGGAAGTTTTTTACCCTTCGTTTTTTCACACGTGGATTTTTACGGTAAAACGGGATTACCGTGGCTGGTCTTCGATTTACCATCGCTGGAGAGTGGTGCACCATGGTACCATCGCTGGAGAGTTGTGCACCATGGCCATAACTTCTGGCTCGTCTTCGATTTATGGCGGTCAGCGTCGTACGACACTGTTTCGCCATTTCGGACGGATTTTCCACCTAGCACCGTGGATGTTGCACCCTGTAGATATCGATTATTCGGACGGCCATAACTTCTGGCTCGTTTAGAATTACGGAAGCCATAACAAGTCAAAACGAAGGCCACAGTGAGTTCTACGGCTCTGACAGCTTTCAGCCGTCAATGGATTATTTAATGCCCAAAAAACACAATCGGAATCTCCATCGGGTCTAGGAAGTTTTTTACCCTTCATTTTTCCGACACGTGGATTTTTACGGTAAAATGGAATTACCGATTCTGATCTTCGATTTACCATCGCCGGAGAGTGGTGCACCATGGTACCGTTCCATTTCAAATCCATGCGCGCACTTCAAAAAGTCGTACGACACTGTTTCTCCATTTCGGACGGATGTTGCACCTTGCACCGTGGATGTTGCACCCTGTAGATATCGATTATTCGGACGACCATGACTTATGGCTCGTTTAGAGTTACGGGAGCCATAACCTATCAAAACGAAGGCCTCAGTAAGTTGTACCGCTCTGACAGCTTTCAGTTGTCAATGGATGGTTTAATGCCCAAAAAAGACTATCCGAATCTCAATCGGGTCTAGGAAGTTTTTTACCCTTCGTTTTTTCGACACGTGGATTTTTACGGTAAAACGGGATTACCGTGGCTGGAGAGTGGTGCACCATGGTACCATTTTGTTTCAAATCCATGCACGCATTTCAAAAAGTCGTACGACACTGTTTCGCCGTTTCGGACGGATGTTGGACCTCGCACCGTGGATGTTGCACCCTGTAAATATCGATTATTCGGACGGCCATAACTTCTGGCTCGTTTTGAGTTACGGGAGCCATAACCAGTCAAAATGAAGGCCTCAGTGAGTTCTACGGCTTTGACAGCTACTAGCCGTCAATCGATTATTTAATGCCCAAAAAAGACTATCCGAATCTCAATCGGGTCTCGAAAGTTTTTTACCCTTCGTTTTTTAGACACGTGGATTTTTACGGTTTGGATTACCGTGGCTGGTCTTCGATTTACCATCGCTGGAGAGTGGTGCACCATGGTACCATTCCGTTTCAAATCCATGCATGTATTTCAAAAAGTCGTACGACGCTAGTTCTCCATTTCGGACGGATGTTGCACCTTGCACCGTGAATGTTGCACCCTGTAGATATCGATTATTCGGACGGCCATAACTTCTGGCTCGTTTAGAGTTACGGGAGCCATAACCAGTCAAAACGAAGGCCTCAGTGAGTTTTACGGCTCCGACAGCTTTCAGCCATCAATGGATTTGTTAATGCCCAAAAAAGACTATCCGAATCTCAATCGGGTCTAGGGAGTTATTTACCCTTCGTTTTTTCGACACGTGGATTTTTACGGTAAAACGGGATTACCGTGGCTGGTCTTCGATTTACCATCGCTGGAGAGTGGTGCACCATGGTACCGTTCCATTTCAAATCCATGCACGCATTTCAAAAAGTCGTACGACACTGTTTCGCCATTTCGGACGGATGTTGCACCTTGCACCGTGGATGTTGCACCCTGTAGATATCGATTATTCGGACGGCCATAACTTCTGGCTCGTTTAGAGTTACGGGAGCCATAACCAGTCAAAACGAAGGCCTCAGTGAGTTCTACGGCTCTGATAGCTTTCAGCCGTCAATGGATTGTTTATTTCCCAAAAAAGACTATCCGAATCACAATCGGGTCTAGGATGTTTTTTACCCTTCGTTTTTTCGACACGTGGATTTTTACGGTAAAACGGGATTAAAGTGGCTGGTCTTCGATTTACCATCGCTGGAGAGTGGTGCACCATGGTACCGTTGCGTTTCAAAACCATGCACGCATTTCAAAAAGTCGTACGACACTGTTTTGCCATTTCGGACAAAAGTTGCACCTTGCACCGTGGATGTTGCACCCTGTAGATATCGATTATTCGTACGGCCATAACTTCTGGTTCGTTTAGAGTTACGGGAGCCATAACCAGTGAAAACGAAGGCCACAGCGAGTTCTACGGCTCTGACAGCTCTCAGCCGTTAATGGATTGTTTAATGCCCAAAAGAGACTATCCGAATCTCAATCGGGTCTCGGAAGTTTTTTGCCCTTCGTTTTTTGGACACGTGGATTTTTACGGTAAAACGGGATTACCGTGGCTGGTCTTCGATTTACAATCGCTGGAGAGTGGTTCACCATGGTACCGTTCCTTTTCAAATCCATGCACGCATTTCAAAAATTCGTACGACACTGTTTCGCCATTTCGGACGGATGTCGTACCTTGCACCGTGGATGTTGCACCCCGTAGATATCGATTATTCGGACGGCCATAACTTCTGGTTCGTTTTGAGTTACGGGAGCCATAACCTGTCAAAACGAAGGCCTCGGTGAGTTCTACGGCTTCGACAGCTTTTAGCCGTCAATGGATTATTTAATGCCCAAAAAAGACTACCCGAATCTCAATCGGGCCTCGGAAGTTTTTTACCCTTCGTTTTTTCGACACGTGGATTTTTACGGTAAAACTGGATTACCGTGGCTGGTCTTCGATTTACCATCGCTTGAGAGTGGTGCACCATGGTACCGTTCCGTTTCAAATCCACGCACGCATTTCAAAAAGTCGTACGACACTGTTTCGCCATTTCGGACGGATGTTGCACCTTGCACCGTGGATGTTGCACCCTGTAGATATCGATTATTCGGATGGCCTTAACTTCTGGCTCGTTTAGAGTTACGGGAGCCGTAACAAGTCAAAACGAAGGCTTCAGTTAATTCTACGGCTCCGACAGCTTTCATCCGTCAAAGGATTGTTTAATGCCCAAAAAGGACTATCCGAATCTCAATCGGGTCTCGGAAGTTTTTTACCCTTCGTTTTTTCGACACGTGGATTTTTACGGTAAAACGGGATTACCGTGGCTGTTCTTCGATTTACCATCGCTGGAGAGTGGTGCACCATGGTACCGTTCCGTTTCAAATCCATGCACGCATTTCAAAAAGTCGTACGACACTGTTTCGCCATTTCGGACGAATGTTGCACCATGCACCGTGGATGTTGCATCCTGTAGATATCGATTATTCGTACGGCCATAACTTCTGGCTCGTTTAGAGTTACGGGAGCCATAACTAGTCAAAACGAAGGCCTCAGTTAGTTCTACGGCTCTGACAGCTTTCAGCTGTCAATGGATTGTTTAATGCCCAAAAAAGACTATCCGAATCTCAATCGGGTCACGGAAGTTTTTTACCCTTCGATTTTTCGACACGTGGATTTTTACGGTAAAACGGGATTACCGTGGCTGGTCTTCGATTTACCATCGCTGGAGAGTGGTGCACCATGGTACCGTTCCGTTTCACATCCACGCACGCATTTCAAAAAGTCGTACGACACTGTTTTGCCATTTCGGACGGATGTTGCACCTTGCACCGTGGATGTTGCACCCTGTAGATATCGGTTATTCGGACGGCCATAACTTCTGGCTCGTTTAGAATTACGGGAGCCATAACCAGTCAAAACGAAGGCCTCAGTGAGTTTTACGGCTCTAACAGCGTTCAGCCGTCAATGGATTGTTTAATGCCCAAAAAAGACAATCGGAACCTCAGTCGGGTCTAGGAAGTTTTTTACCCTTTGTTTTTTCGACACGTGGATTTTTACGGTAAAACGGGATTACCGTGGCTGGTCTTCGATTTACCATCGCCGGAGAGTGGTGCACCATGGTACCATTCCGTTTCAAATACATGCACGCATTTCAAAAAGTCGTACGACACTGTTTCACCATTTCGGACGGATGTTGCACCTTGCGCTGTGGATGTTGCACCCTGTAGATATCGATTATTCGGACGACCATAATTTCTGGCTCGTTTAGAGTTACGGGAACCATAACCAGTCAAAACGAAGGCCTCTGTGAGTTCTACGGCTCTGATAGCTTACATCCGTCAATGGATTGTTTAATGCCCAAAAAAGACTATCCGAATCTCAATCGGGTCTTGGAAGTTTTTTACCCTTTGTTTTTTCGACACGCGGATTTTCACGGTAAAACGGGATTACCGTGGCTGGTCTTCGATTTACCATCGCTGGAGAGTGGTGCACCATGGTACCGTTCCGTTTCAAATCCATGCACGCATTTCAAAAAGTCGTACGACACTGTATCGCCATTTCGGACGGATGTTGCACCTTGCACCGTTGATGTTGCACCCTGTAGATATCGATTACTCGGACGACCATAACTTCTGGCTCGTTTAGAGTTACGGGAGCCATAACTAGTCAAAACGAAGGCCTCAGTTAGTTCTACGGCTCTGACAGCTTTCAGTCTCCAATGGATTGTTTAATGCCCAAAAAAGACTATCCGAATCTCAATCGGGTCACGGAAGTTTTTTACCCTTCGATTTTTCGACACGTGGATTTTTACAGTAAAACGGGATTACCGTGGCTGGTCTGCGATTTACCATCGCTGGAGAGTGGTGCACCATGGTACCGTTCCGTTTCAAATCCACGCACGCATTTCAAAAAGTCGTACGACACTGTTTTGCCATTTCGGACGAATGTTGCACCTTGCACCGTGGATGTTGCACCCTGTAGATATCGGTTATTCGGACGGCCATCACTTCTGGCTCGTTTAGAGTTACGGGAGCCATAACCAGTCAAAACGAAGGCCTCAGTGAGTTCTACGGCTCTGACAGCGTTAAGCCATCAATGGATTGTTTAATTCCCAAAAAAGACAATCGGAATCTCAGTCGGGTCTGGGAAGTTTTTTACCCTTCGTTTTTTGGACACGTGGATTTTTACGGTAAAACAGGATTACCATGGCTGGTCTTCGATTTACCATCGCCGGAGAGTGGTGCACCATGGTACCGTTCCATTTCAAATCCATGCACGTATTTCAAAAAGTCGTACGACACTGTTTCGCCATTTCGGACGGATGTTGCACCTTGCACTGTGGATGTTGCACCCTGTAGATATCGATTATTCGGACGGCCATAATTTCTGGCTCAATTTAGAGTTACGGGAGCAATAACCAGTCAAAACGAAGGCCTCTGTGAGTTCTACGGTCTGATAGCTTACATCCGTCAATGGATTGTTTAATGCCCAAAAAAGACTATCCGAATCTCAATCGGGTCACGGAAGTTTTTTACCCTTCATTTTTTCGACACGCGGATTTTCACGGTAAAACGGGATTACCGTGGCTGGTCTTTGATTTACCATCGCTGGAGAGTGGGGCACCATGGTACCGTTCCGTTTCAAATCCATGCACGCATTTCAAAAAGTTGTACGACACTATTTCGCCATTTCGGACGGATGTTGCACCTTGCACCGTGGATGTTGCACCCTGTAGATATCGGTTATTCGGACGGCCATAACTTCTGGCTCGTTTAGAGTTATGGGAGCCATAACCAGTCAAAACGAAGGCCTCAGTGAGTTCTACGGCTCTGACCGCTTTCAGCCGTCAATGGATTGTTTAATGCCCAAAAAAGACTATCCGAATCTCAATCGGGTCTCGGAAGTTTTTTACCCTTCTTTTTTTCGAAACGTGGATTTTTATGGTAAAACGGGATTACTGTGGCTGGTCTTCGATTTACCATCGCCGGAGAGTGGTGCACTATGGTACCGTTCCTTTTCAAATCCATGCATGCATTTCAAAAAGTCGTACGACACGGTTTCGCCATTTCGGACGGATGTTGCACCTTGCACCGTGGATGTTGCACCCTGTAGATATCGATTATTCGGACGGCCATAACTTCTGGCTCGTTTAGAGTTACGGGAGCCATAACCAGTCAAAACGAAGGCCTCAGTGAGTTCTACGGCTCTGACAGCTTTCAGCCGTCAATGGATTGTTTAGTGCCCAAAAAAGACTATCCGAATCTCAATCGGGTCTCGGAAGTTTTTTACCCTTCGTTTTTTCGACACGTGGATTTTTACGGTAAAACGGGATTACCGTGGCTGGTCTTCGATTTACCATCGCCGGAGAGTGGTGCACCATGGGACCGTTCCATTTCAAATCCATGAACGCATTTCAAAACGTCGTACGACACGGTTTCGCCATTTCGGACGGATGTTGCACCTTGCACCGTGGATGTTGCACCCTGTAGATATCGATTATTCGGACGACCATAACTTCTGGCTCGTTTAGTGTTACGGGAGCAATAACCAGTCAAAACGAAGGCCTCAGTGAGTTCTACGGCTCTGACAGCTTTCAGCCGTCAATGGACTGTTTAATGCCCAAAAAAGACTATCTGAATCTATATCGGGTCTAGGGAGTTTTTTACCCTTCGTTTTTTCGACACGTGGTTTTTTACGTTAAAACGGGATGACCGTGGCTGGTCTTCGATTTACCATCGCTGGAGAGTGGTGCACCATGGTACCGTTCCGTTTCAAATCCACGCACGCATTTCAAAAAGTCGTACGACACTGTTTCGCTATTTCGGACGGATGTTGCACCTTGCACCGTGGATGTTGCACCTTGCACCGTGGATGTTGCACCCTGTAGATATCGGTTATTCGGGCGGCCATAACTTCTGCCTCGTTTAGAGTTACGGGAGCCATAACAAGCCAAAACGAAGGCCTCAGTGAGTTCTATGGCTCTGACAGCTTTCAGCCGTCAATGGATTGTTTATTGCCCAAAAAAGACTATCCGAATCTCAATCGGGTCTCGGAAGTTTTTTACCCTTCGTTTTTTCGACACGTGGATTTTTATGGTAAAACGGGATTACCGTGGCTGGTCTTCGATTTACCATCGCTGGAGAGTGGTGCACCATGGTACCGTTCCATTTCAAATCCATGCACGCATTTAAAAAGTCATACGACACTGTTTCGCCATTTCGGACGGATGTTGCACCTTGCATCGTGGATGTTGCACCCTGTAGATATCGATTATTTGGACGGCCATAACTTCTGGCTCGTTTAGAGTTACGGAAGCCATAACCAGTCAAAACGAAGGCCTCAGTGAGTTCTACGGCTATGACAGCTTTCAGCCGTCAATGGATTGTTTAATGCCCAAAAAAGACTATCCGAATCTCAATCGGGTCTCGGAAGTTTTTTACCCTTCTTTTTTTCGACATGTGGATTTTTACGGTAAAACGGGATTACCGTGGCTGGTCTTCGATTTACCATCGCCGGAGAGTGGTGCACCATGGCACCGTTCCGTTTCAAATCCATGCACGCATTTCAAAAAGTCGTACGACACTGTTCCGCCATTTCGGACGGATGTTGCACCTTACACCGTGGATGTTGCACCCTGTAGATATCGATTATTCGTACGGCCATAACTTCTGCCTCGTTTAGAGTTACGGGAGCCATAACTAGTCAAAACGAAGGCCTCTGTGAGTTCTACGGCTCTGATAGCTTACATCCGTCAATGGATTGTTTAATGCCCAAAAAAGACTATCCGAATCTCAATCGGGTCGCGGAAGTTTTTTACCCTTCGTTTTTCCGACACGCGGATTTTTACGGTAAAACGGGATTACCGTGGCTGGTCTTCGATTTCACATCGCTGGAGAGTGGTGCACCGTGGTACCGTTCCGTTTCAAATCCATGCACGCATTTCAAAAAGTCGTACGACACTGTTTCGCCATTTCAGACGGATGTTGCACCTTGCAACGTGGATATTGCACCCTGTAGATATCGATTATTCGGACGGCCATAACTTCTGGCTCATTTAGAGTTACGGGAGCCATAACCAGTCAAAACGAAGATCTCAGTGAGTTCTACGGCTCTGACAGCTTTCAGCCGTCAATGGATTGCTTAATGCCCAAAAAAGACTATCCGAATCTCAATCGGGTCTCGGATGCTTTTTACCCTTTTTTTTCGACACGTGGATTTTTATGGTAAAACGGGATTACCGTGGCTGGTCTTCGATTTACCATCGTCGGAGAGTGGTGCACCATGGTACCGTTCCGTTTCAAATCCATGCACGCATTTCCAAAAGTCGTACGACACGGTTTCTCCATTTCGGACGGATGTTGCACCTTGCACCGTGGATGTTGCACCCTGCAGATATCGATTATTCGGACGGCCATAACTTCTGGGTCGTTTAGAGTTACGGGAGCCATATCCAGTCAAAACGAACGCCTCAGTGAGTTTTACGGCTCTGACAGCTTTCAGCCGTCAATGGATTGTTTAATGCCCAAAAAAGTCTATCCGAATCTCAATCGGGTCTCGAAAGTTTTTTACCCTTCGTTTTTTCGACACGTGGATTTTTATAGTAAAACGGGATTACCGTGGCTGGTCTTCGATTGACCATCGCTGGAGAGTGGTGCACCATGGTACCGTTCCGATTCAAATCCATGCACGCATTTCAAAAAGTCATACGACACTGTTTCGCCATTTCGGTCGGATGTTGCACCTTGCACCGTGGATGTTGCACCCTGTTGATATCGATTATTCGGACGGCCATAACTTCTGGCTCGTTTAGAGTTACGGGAGCCATAACCAGTCAAAACGAAGGCCTCAGTGGGTTCTACGGCTCTGACAGCTTTCAACCGTCAGTGGATTGCTTAACGCGCAAAAAAGACTATCCGAATCTCAATCGGGTCTCGGAAGTTTTTTACCCTTCGTTTTTTGGACATGTGGATTTTTACGGTAAAACGGGATTACCATGGCTGATCTTCGATTTACCATCACTGGAGAGTGGTGCACCATGGTACCGTTCCATTTCAAATCCATGCACGCATTTCAAAAGGTCGTACGACATGGTTTCGCCATTTCGGACGGATGTTGCACCTTGCACCGTGGATGTTGCACCCTGTAGATATCGATTATTCGGACGGCCATAACTTCTGGCTTGTTTAGAGTTACGGGAGCCATAACCAGTCAAAATGAAGGCCTCAGTGAGTTCTACTGCTCTGACAGCTTTCAGCCGTCAATGGATTGTTTAATGCCCAAAAAAGACTATCCGAATCTCAATCGGGTCTAGGGAGTTTTTTACCTTTCGTTTTTTCGACACGTGGATTTTTACGGTAAAACGGGATTACCGTGGCTGGTCTTCAATTTACAATCGTTGGAGGGTGGTGCACCGTGGTATCATTCCGTTTCAAATCCATTCACGCATTTCAAAAAGTCGTACGACACTGTTCCGCCGTTTCGGACGGATGTTGCACCTTGCACCGTGGATGTTGCACACTGTAGATATCGGTTATTCGGGCGGCCATAACTTATGCCTCGTTTAGAGTTACGGGAGCCATAACAAGCCAAAACGAAGGCCTCAGTGAGTTCTACGGCTCTGACAGCTTTCAGCCGTCAATGGATTGTTTATTGCCCAAAAAGGACTATCCGAATCTCAATCAGGTCTCGGAAGTTTTTTACCCTTCGTTTTTTCGACACGTGGATTTTTACGGTAAAACGGGATTACCGTGGCTGGTCTTCGATTTACCATCGGTGGAGAGTGGTGCACCATGGTACCGTTCCGTTTCAAATCCATGCACGCATTTCAAAAAGTCGTACGACACTGTTTCGCCATTTCGGACGGATGTTGCACCTTGCACTGTGGATTTTGCACCCTGTAGATATCGATTATTCGGACGGCCATAACTTCTGGCTCGTTTAGAGTTACGGGAGCCTTAACCAGTCACAACGAAGGCGTCAGTGAGTTCTACGGCTATGACAGCTTTCAGCCGTCAATGGATTGTTTAATGCCCAAAAAAGACTATCCGAATCTCAATCGGGTCTCGGAAGTTTTTTACCCTTCTTTTTTTCGACACGTGGATTTTTACGGTAAAACGGGATTACCGTGTCTGGTCTTCGATTTACGATCGCTGGAGAGTGGTGCACCATAGTGCCGTTCCGTTTCAAATCCATGCACGCATTTCAAAAAGTCATACGACACTGTTCGCCATTTCAGACGGATGTTGCACCTTGCACCGTGGATGTTGCACCCTGTAGATATCGATTAT
Source organism: Allium cepa (assembly GCA_030765085.1). Lineage (NCBI taxonomy): Eukaryota > Viridiplantae > Streptophyta > Magnoliopsida > Asparagales > Amaryllidaceae > Allium > Allium cepa. The sequence goes on from CM060938.1 coordinate 912,743,646, forward strand.
TCGTACGGCCATAACTTCTGGCTCGTTTAGAGTTACGGGAGCCATAACCAGTCAAAACGAAGGCCTCTGTGAGTTCTACGGCTCTGATAGCATACATCCGTCAATGGATCGTTTAATGCCCAAAAAAGACTATCCGCAATCGGGTCTCGGAAGTTTTTTACCCTTCGTTTTTTCAACACGCGGATTTTTACGGCAAAACGGGATTACCGTGGCTGGTCTTCGATTTACCATCGCTGGAGAGTGGTGCACCATGGTACCATTCCGTTTCAAATCCATGCAAGCATTTCAAAAAGTCGTACGACACTGTTTCGCCATTTCGGACGGATGTTGCTCCTTGCATCGTGGATGTTGCACCCTGTAGATATCGATTATTCGGACGGCCATAACTTCTGGCTCGTTTGGAGTTACGGGAGCCATAACCAGTCAAAACGAAGGCCTCAGATAGTTCTACGGCTCTGACAGCTTTTAGCCGTCAATGGATTGTTTAATGCCCAAAAAAGATATCCGAATCTCAATCGGGTCTCGGAAGTTTTTTACCCTTCTTTTTTTCGACACGTGGATTTTTATGGTAAAACGGGATTACCGTGGCTGGTCTTCGATTTACCATCGCTTAAGAGTGGTGCACCATGGTACCGTTCCGTTTCAAATCCATGCACGCATTTCAAAAAGTCGTACGACACGGTTTCGCCATTTCGGACGGATGTTGCACCTTGCACCGTGGATGCTGCACCCTGTAGATATCGATTATTCGGACGGCCATAACTTCTGGCTCGTTTAGAGTTACGGGAGCCATAACCAGTCAAAACGAAGGCCTCAGTGAGTTCTACGGCTCTGACAGCTTTCAGCCGTCAATGGATTGTTTAATGGCCAAAAAAGACTATCTGAATCTCAATCGGGTCTAGGGAGATTTTTACCCTTCGTTTTTTCGACACGTGGATTTTTACGGTAAAACGGGATTACCGTGGCTGGTCTTTGATTTACCATCGCTGGAGAGTCGTGCACCATGGTACTGTTCCGTTTCAAATCCATGCACGCATTTCAAAAAGTCGTACGACACTATTTCGCCATTTCGGACGGATGTTGCACCTTGCACCCGTGGATGTTGCACCATGTTGATATCGATTATTCGGACGGCCATAACTTCTGGCTCGTTTAGAGTTACAGGAGCCGTAACCAGTCAAAACGAAGGCCTCAGTGGGTTCTACGGCTCTGACGGCTTTCAGCCGTCAATGGATTGCTAAATGCCCAAAAAAGACTATCCGAATCTCAATTGGGTCTCGGAAGTTTTTTACCCTTCGTTTTTTGGACACGTGGATTTTTACGGTAAAACAGGATTACCAAGACTGGTCTTCGATTTACCATCACTGGAGAGTGGTGCACCATGGTACCGTTCAATTTCAAATCCATGCACGCATTTCAAAAAGTCGTACGACACGGTTTCGCCATTTCGGACGGATGTTGCACCTTGCACCGTGGATGCTGCACCCTGTAGATATCGATTATTCGGACGGCCATAACTTCTGGCTCGTTTAGAGTTACGGGAGCCATAACCAGTCAAAATGAAGGCCTCAGTGAGTTCTACTGCTCTGACAGCTTTCAGCCGTCAATGGATTGTTTATTGCCCAAAAAAGACTATCCGAATCTCAATCGGGTCTCGGAATTTTTTTACCCTTCTTTTTTTCGACACGTGGATTTTTACGGTAAAACGGGATTACCGTGGCTGGTCTTCGATTTACCATCGCCGGAGAGTGGTGCACCATGGCACCATTCCGTTTCAAATCCATGCACGCATTTCAAAAAGTCGTACGACACTGTTCCGCCATTTCGGACGGATGTTGCACCTTACACCGTGGATGTTGCACCCTGTAGATATCGATTATTCGTACGGCCATAACTTCTGCCTCGTTTAGAGTTACGGGAGCCATAACTAGTCAAAACGAAGGCCTCTGTGAGTTCTACGGCTCTGATAGCTTACATCCGTCAATGGATTGTTTAATGCCCAAAAAAGACTATCCGAATCTCAATCGGGTCGCGGAAGTTTTTTACCCTTCGTTTTTCCGACACGCGGATTTTTACGGTAAAACGGGATTACCGTGGCTGGTCTTCGATTTCATATCGCTGGAGAGTGGTGCACCGTGGTACCGTTCCATTTCAAATCCATGCACGCATTTCAAAAAGTTGTACGACACAGTTTCGCCATTTCAGACGGATGTTGCACCTTGCAACGTGGATATTGCACCCTGTAGATATCGATTATTCGGACAGCCATAACTTCTGGCTCATTTAGAGTTACGGGAGCCATAACCAGTCAAAACGAAGATCTCAGTGAGTTCTACGGCTCTGACAGCTTTCAGCCGTCAATGGATTGCTTAATGCCCAAAAAAGACTATCCGAATCTCAATCGGGTCTCGGATGCTTTTTACCCTTTTTTTTTCGACACGTGGATTTTTATGGTAAAACGGGATTACTGTGGCTGGTCTTCGATTTACCATCGCTGGAGAGTGGTGCACCATGGTACCGTTCCGTTTCAAATCCATGCACGCATTTCCAAAAGTCGTACGTCACGGTTTCTCCATTTCGGACGGATGTTGCACCTTGCACCGTGGATGTTGCACCCTGCAGATATCGATTATTCGGACGGCCATAACTTCTGGGTCGTTTAGAGTTACGGGAGCCATATCCAGTCAAAACGAACGCCTTAGTCAGTTTTACGGCTCTGACAGCTTTCAGCCGTCAATGGATTGTTTAATGCCCAAAAAAGTCTATCCGAATCTCAATCGGGTCTCGAAAGTTTTTTACCCTTCGTTTTTTCGACACGTGGGTTTTTATAGTAAAACGGGATTACCGTGGCTGGTCTTCGATTGACCATCGCTGGAGAGTGGTGCACCATGGTACCGTTCCGATTCAAATCCATGCACGCATTTCAAAAAGTCGTACGACACTGTTTCGCCATTTCGGTCGGATGTTGCACCTTGCACCGTGGATGTTGCACACTGTTGATATCGATTATTCGGACGGCCATGACTTCTGGCTCGTTTAGAGTTACGGGAGCCATAACCTGTCAAAACGAAGGCCTCAGTGGGTTCTACGGCTCTGACAGCTTTCAACCGTCAGTGGATTGCTTAACGCCCAAAAAAGACTATCCGAATCTCAATCGGGTCTCGGAAGTTTTTTACCCTTCGTTTTTTGGACATGTGGATTTTTACGGTAAAACGGGATTACCATGGCTGATCTTCGATTTACCATCACTGGAGAGTGGTGCACCATGGTACCGTTCCATTTCAAATCCATGCACGCATTTCAAAAAGTCGTACGACACGGTTTCGCCATTTCGGACGGATGTTGCACCTTGCACCGTGGATGTTGCACCCTGTAGATATCGATTATTCGGACGGCCATAACTTCTGGCTTGTTTAGAGTTACGGGAGCCATAACCAGTCAAAATGAAGGCCTCAGTGAGTTCTACTGCTCTGACAGCTTTCAGCCGTCAATGGATTGTTTAATGCCCAAAAAAGACTATCCGAATCTCAATCGGGTCTAGGGAGTTTTTTACCTTTCGTTTTTTCGACACGTGGATTTTTACGGTAAAACGGGATTACCGTGGCTGGTCTTCGATTTACAATCGTTGGAGGGTGGTGCACCATGGTATCATTCCGTTTCAAATCCATGCACGCATTTCAAAAAGTCGTACGACACTGTTCCGCCGTTTCGGACGGATGTTGCACCTTGCACCGTGGATGTTGCACACTGTAGATATCGGTTATTCGGGCGGCCATAACTTATGCCTCGTTTAGAGTTACGGGAGCCATAACAAGCCAAAACGAAGGCCTCAGTGAGTTCTACGGCTCTGACAGCTTTCAGCCGTCAATGGATTATTTATTGCCCAAAAAGGACTATCCGAATCTCAATCAGGTCTCGGAAGTTTTTTACCCTTCGTTTTTTCGACACGTGGATTTTTACGGTAAAACGGGATTACCGTGGCTGGTCTTCGATTTACCATCGGTGGAGAGTGGTGCACCATGGTATCGTTCCGTTTCAAATCCATGCACGCATTTCAAAAAGTCGTATGACACTGTTTCGCCATTTCGGACGGATGTTGCACCTTGCACTGTGGATTTTGCACCCTGTAGACATCGATTATTCGGACGGCCATAACTTCTGGCTCGTTTAGAGTTACGGGAGCCTTAACCAGTCACAACGAAGGCGTCAGTGAGTTCTACGGCTCTGACAGCTTTCAGCCGTCAATGGATTGTTTAATGCCCAAAAAAGACTATCCGAATCTCAATCGGGTCTCGGAAGTTTTTTACCCTTCGTTTTTTCGACACGTGGGTTTTTATAGTAAAACGGGATTACCGTGGCTGGTCTTCGATTGACCATCGCTGGAGAGTGGTGCACCATGGTACCGTTCCGATTCAAATCCATGCACGCATTTCAAAAAGTCGTACGACACTGTTTCGCCATTTCGGTCGGATGTTGCACCTTGCACCGTGGATGTTGCACCCTGTAGATATCGATTATTCGTACGGCCATAACTTCTGGCTTGTTTAGAGTTACGGGAGCCATAACCAGTCAAAACGAAGGCCTCTGTGAGTTCTACGGCTCTGATAGCATACATCCGTCAATGGATCGTTTAATGCCCAAAAAAGACTATCCGCAATCGGGTCTCGGAAGTTTTTTACCCTTCGTTTTTTCAACACGCGGATTTTTACGGTAAAACGGGATTACCGTGGCTGGTCTTCGATTTACCATCGCTGGAGAGTGGTGCACCATGGTACCGTTCCGTTTCAAATCCATGCAAGCATTTCAAAAAGTCGTACGACACTGTTTCGCCATTTCGGACGGATGTTGCTCCTTGCATCGTGGATGTTGCACCCTGTAGATATCGATTATTCGGACGGCCATAACTTCTGGCTCGTTTAGAGTTACGGGAGCCATAACCAGTCAAAACGAAGGCCTCAGATAGTTCTACGGCTCTGACAGCTTTTAGCCGTCAATGGATTGTTTAATGCCCAAAAAAGATATCCGAATCTCAATCGGGTCTCGGAAGTTTTTTACCCTTCTTTTTTTCGACACGTTGATTTTTATGGTAAAACGGGATTACCGTGGCTGGTCTTCGATTTACCATCGCTTAAGAGTGGTGCACCATGGTACCGTTCCGTTTCAAATCCATGCACGCATTTCAAAAAGTCGTACGACACGGTTTCGCCATTTCGGACGGATGTTGCACCTTGCACCGTGGATGCTGCACCCTGTAGATATCGATTATTCGGACGGCCATAACTTCTGGCTCGTTTAGAGTTACGGGAGCCATAACCAGTCAAAACGAAGGCCTCAGTGAGTTCTACGGCTCTGACAGCTTTCAGCCGTCAATGGATTGTTTAATGGCCAAAAAAGACTATCCGAATCTCAATCGGGTCTAGGGAGATTTTTACCCTTCGTTTTTTCGACACGTGGATTTTTACGGTAAAACGGGATTACCGTGGCTGGTCTTCGATTGACCATCGCTGGAGAGTGGTGCACCATGGTACCGTTCCGATTCAAATCCATGCACGCATTTCAAAAAGTCGTACGACACTATTTCGCCATTTCGGACGGATGTTGCACCTTGCACCCGTGGATGTTGCACCATGTTGATATCGATTATTCGGACGGCCATAACTTCTGGCTCGTTTAGAGTTACAGGAGCCGTAACCAGTCAAAACGAAGGCCTCAGTGGGTTCTACGGCTCTGACGGCTTTCAGCCGTCAATGGATTGCTAAATGCCCAAAAAAGACTATCCGAATCTCAATTGGGTCTCGGAAGTTTTTTACCCTTCGTTTTTTGGACACGTGGATTTTTACGGTAAAACAGGATTACCAAGACTGGTCTTCGATTTACCATCACTGGAGAGTGGTGCACCATGGTACCGTTCAATTTCAAATCCATGCACGCATTTCAAAAAGTCGTACGACACGGTTTCGCCATTTCGGACGGATGTTGCACCTTGCACCGTGGATGCTGCACCCTGTAGATATCGATTATTCGGACGGCCATAACTTCTGGCTCGTTTAGAGTTACGGGAGCCATAACCAGTCAAAATGAAGGCCTCAGTGAGTTCTACTGCTCTGACAGCTTTCTGCCGTCAATGGATTGTTTATTGCCCAAAAAAGACTATCCGAATCTCAATCGGGTCTCGGAAGTTTTTTACCCTTCTTTTTTTCGACACGTGGATTTTTACGGTAAAACGGGATTACCGTGGCTGGTCTTCGATTTACCATCGCCGGAGAGTGGTGCACCATGGCACCGTTCCGTTTCAAATCCATGCACGCATTTCAAAAAGTCGTACGACACTGTTCCGCCATTTCGGACGGATGTTGCACCTTACACCGTGGATGTTGCACCCTGTAGATATCGATTATTCGTACGGCCATAACTTCTGCCTCGTTTAGAGTTACGGGAGCCATAACTAGTCAAAACGAAGGCCTCTGTGAGTTCTACGGCTCTGATAGCTTACATCCGTCAATGGATTGTTTAATGCCCAAAAAAGACTATCCGAATCTCAATCGGGTGGCGGAAGTTTTTTACCCTTCGTTTTTCCGACACGCGGATTTTTACGGTAAAACGGGATTACCGTGGCTGGTCTTCGATTTCATATCGCTGGAGAGTGGTGCACCGTGGTACCGTTCCGTTTCAAATCCATGCACGCATTTCAAAAAGTCGTACGACACTGTTTCGCCATTTCAGACGGATGTTGCACCTTGCAACGTGGATATTGCACCCTGTAGATATCGATTATTCGGACGGCCATAACTTCTGGCTCATTTAGAGTTACGGGAGCCATAACCAGTCAAAACGAAGATCTCAGTGAGTTCTACGGCTCTGACAGCTTTCAGCCGTCAATGGATTGCTTAATGCCCAAAAAAGACTATCCGAATCTCAATCGGGTCTCGGATGCTTTTTACCCTTTTTTTTTCGACACGTGGATTTTTATGGTAAAACGGGATTACCGTGGCTGGTCTTCGATTTACCATCGCCGGAGAGTGGTGCACCATGGTACCGTTCCGTTTCAAATCCATGCACGCATTTCCAAAAGTCGTACGACACGGTTTCTCCATTTCGGACGGATGTTGCACCTTGCACCGTGGATGTTGCACCCTGCAGATATCGATTATTCGGACGGCCATAACTTCTGGGTCGTTTAGAGTTACGGGAGCCATATCCAGTCAAAACGAACGCCTTAGTGAGTTTTACGGCTCTGACAGCTTTCAGCCGTCAATGGATTGTTTAATGCCCAAAAAAGTCTATCCGAATCTCAATCGGGTCTCGGAAGTTTTTTACCCTTCGTTTTTTCGACACGTGGGTTTTTATAGTAAAACGGGATTACCGTGGCTGGTCTTCGATTGACCATCGCTGGAGAGTGGTGCACCATGGTACCGTTCCGATTCAAATCCATGCACGCATTTCAAAAAGTCGTACGACACTGTTTCGCCATTTCGGTCGGATGTTGCACCTTGCACCGTGGATGTTGCACCCTGTTGATATCGATTATTCGGACGGCCATAACTTCTGGCTCGTTTAGAGTTACGGGAGCCATAACCAGTCAAAACGAAGGCCTCAGTGGGTTCTACGGCTCTGACAGCTTTCAACCGTCAGTGGATTGCTTAACGCCCAAAAAAGACTATCCGAATCTCAATCGGGTCTCGGAAGTTTTTTACTCTTCGTTTTTTGGACATGTTGATTTTTACGGTAAAACGGGATTACCATGGCTGATCTTCGATTTACCATCACTGGAGAGTGGTGCACCATGGTACCGTTCCATTTCAAATCCATGCACGCATTTCAAAAAGTCGTACGACACGGTTTCGCCATTTCGGACGGATGTTGCACCTTGCACCGTGGATGTTGCACCCTGTAGATATCGATTATTCGGACGGCCATAACTTCTGGCTTGTTTAGAGTTACGGGAGCCATAACCAGTCAAAATGAAGGCCTCAGTGAGTTCTACTGCTCTGACAGCTTTCAGCCGTCAATGGATTGTTTAATGCCCAAAAAAGACTATCCGAATCTCAATCGGGTCTAGGGAGTTTTTTACCTTTCGTTTTTTCGACACGTGGATTTTTACGGTAAAACGGGATTACCGTGGCTGGTCTTCGATTTACAATCGTTGGAGGGTGGTGCACCATGGTATCATTCCGTTTCAAATCCATGCAAGCATTTCAAAAAGTCGTACAACACTGTTCCGCCGTTTCGGACGGATGTTGCACCTTGCACCATGGATGTTGCACACTGTAGATATCGGTTATTCGGGCGGCCATAACTTATGCCTCGTTTAGAGTTACGGGAGCCATAACAAGCCAAAACGAAGGCCTCAGTGAGTTCTACGGCTCTGACAGCTTTCAGCCGTCAGTGGATTGTTTATTGCCCAAAAAGGACTATCCGAATCTCAATCAGGTCTCGGAAGTTTTTTACCCTTCGTTTTTTCGACACGTGGATTTTTACGGTAAAACGGGATTACCGTGGCTGGTCTTCGATTTACCATCGGTGGAGAGTGGTGCACCATGGTACCGTTCCGTTTCAAATCCATGCACGCATTTCAAAAAGTCGTACGACACTGTTTCGCCATTTCGGACGGATGTTGCACCTTGCACTGTGGATTTTGCACCCTGTAGATATCGATTATTCGGACGGCCATAACTTCTGGCTCGTTTAGAGTTACGGGAGCCTTAACCAGTCACAACGAAGGCGTCAGTGAGTTCTACGGCTCTGACAGCTTTCAGCCGTCAATGGATTGTTTAATGCCCAAAAAAGACTATCCGAATCTCAATCGGGTCTCGGAAGTTTTTTACCCTTCTTTTTTTCGACACGTGGATTTTTACGGTAAAACGGGATTACCGTGGCTGGTCTTCGATTTACGATCGCTGGAGAGTGGTGCACCATAGTGCCGTTCCGTTTCAAATCCATGCACGCATTTCAAAAAGTCATACGACACTGTTCGCCATTTCAGACGGATGTTGCACCTTGCACCGTGGATGTTGCACCCTGTAGATATCGATTATTCGTACGGCCATAACTTCTGGCTCGTTTAGAGTTACGGGAGCCATAACCAGTCAAAACGAAGGCCTCTGTGAGTTCTACGGCTCTGATAGCATACATCCGTCAATGGATCGTTTAATGCCTAAAAAAGACTATCCGCAATCGGGTCTCGGAAGTTTTTTACCCTTCGTTTTTTCAACACGCGGATTTTTACGGTAAAACGGGATTACCGTGGCTGGTCTTCGATTTACCATCGCTGGAGAGTGGTGCACCATGGTACCGTTCCATTTCAAATCCATGCAAGCATTTCAAAAAGTCGTACGACACTGTTTCGCCATTTCGGACGGATGTTGCTCCTTGCATCGTGGATGTTGCACCCTGTAGATATCGATTATTCGGACGGCCATAACTTCTGGCTCGTTTAGAGTTACGGGAGCCATAACCAGTCAAAACGAAGATCTCAGTGAGTTCTACGGCTCTGACAGCTTTCAGCCGTCAATGGATTGCTTAATGCCCGAAAAAGACTATCCGAATCTCAATCGGGTCTCGGATGCTTTTTACCCTTTTTTTTTCGACACGTGGATTTTTATGGTAAAACGGGATTACCGTGCCTGGTCTTCGATTTACCATCGCCGGAGAGTGGTGCACCATGGTACCGTTCCGTTTCAAATCCATGCACGCATTTCCAAAAGTCGTACGACACGGTTTCTCCATTTCGGACGGATGTTGCACCTTGCACCGTGGATGTTGCACCCTGCAGATATCGATTATTCGGACGGCCATAACTTCTGGGTCGTTTAGAGTTACGGGAGCCATATCCAGTCAAAACGAACGCCTTAGTGAGTTTTACGGCTCTGACAGCTTTCAGCCGTCAATGCATTGTTTAATGCCCAAAAAAGTCTATCCGAATCTCAATCGGGTCTCGAAAGTTTTTTACCCTTCGTTTTTTCGACACGTGGGTTTTTATAGTAAAACGGGATTACCGTGGCTGGTCTTCGATTGACCATCGCTGGAGAGTGGTGCACCATGGTACCGTTCCGATTCAAATCCATGCACGCATTTCAAAAAGTCGTACGACACTGTTTTGCCATTTCGGTCGGATGTTGCACCTTGCACCGTGGATGTTGCACCCTGTTGATATCGATTATTCGGACGGCCATAACTTCTGGCTCGTTTAGAGTTACGGGAGCCATAACCAGTCAAAACGAAGGCCTCAGTGGGTTCTACGGCTCTGACAGCTTTCAACCGTCAGTGGATTGCTTAACGCCCAAAAAAGACTATCCGAATCTCAATCGAGTCTCGGAAGTTTTTTACCCTTCGTTTTTTGGACATGTGGATTTTTACGGTAAAACGGGATTACCATGGTTGATCTTCGATTTACCATCACTGGAGAGTGGTGCACCATGGTACCGTTCCATTTCAAATCCATGCACGCATTTCAAAAAGTCGTACGACACGGTTTCGCCATTTCGGACGGATGTTGCACCTTGCACCGTGGATGTTGCACCCTGTAGATATCGATTATTCGGACGGCCATAACTTCTGGCTTGTTTAGAGTTACGGGAGCCATAACTAGTCAAAATGAAGGCCTCAGTGAGTTCTACTGCTCTGACAGCTTTCAGCCGTCAATGGATTGTTTAATGCCCAAAAAAGACTATCCGAATCTCAATCGGGTCTAGGGATTTTTTACCTTTCGTTTTTTCGACACGTGGATTTTTACGGTAAAACGGGATTACCGTGGCTGGTCTTCGATTTACAATCGTTGGAGGGTGGTGCACCATGGTATCATTCCGTTTCAAATCCATGCAAGCATTTCAAAAAGTCGTACAACACTGTTCCGCCGTTTCGGACGGATGTTGCACCTTGCACCATGGATGTTGCACACTGTAGATATCGGTTATTCGGGCGGCCATAACTTATGCCTCGTTTAGAGTTACGGGAGCCATAACAAGCCAAAACGAAGGCCTCAGTGAGTTCTACGGCTCTGACAGCTTTCAGCCGTCAGTGGATTGTTTATTGCCCAAAAAGGACTATCCGAATCTCAATCAGGTCTCGGAAGTTTTTTACCCTTCGTTTTTTCGACACGTGGATTTTTACGGTAAAACGGGATTACCGTGGCTGGTCTTCGATTTACCATCGGTGGAGAGTGGTGCACCATGGTACCGTTCCGTTTCAAATCCATGCACGCATTTCAAAAAGTCGTACGACACTGTTTCGCCATTTCGGACGGATGTTGCACCTTGCACTGTGGATTTTGCACCCTGTAGATATCGATTATTCGGACGGCCATAACTTCTGGCTCGTTTAGAGTTACGGGAGCCTTAACCAGTCACAACGAAGGCGTCAGTGAGTTCTACAGCTCTGACAGCTTTCAGCCGTCAATGGATTGTTTAATGCACAGAAAAGACTATCCGAATCTCAATCGGGTCTTGGAAGTTTTTTACCCTTCTTTTTTTCGACACGTGGATTTTTACGGTAAAACGGGATTACCGTGGCTGGTCTTCGATTTACGATCGCTGGAGAGTGGTGCACCATAGTGCCGTTCCGTTTCAAATCCATGCACGCATTTCAAAAAGTCATACGACACTGTTCGCCATTTCAAACGGATGTTGCACCTTGCATCGTGGATGTTGCACCCTGTAGATATCGATTATTCGTACGGCCATAACTTCTGGCTCGTTTAGAGTTACGGGAGCCATAACCAGTCAAAACGAAGGCCTCTGTGAGTTCTACGGCTCTGATGGCATACATCCGTCAATGGATCGTTTAATGCCCAAAAAAGATTATCCGCAATCGGGTCTCGGAAGTTTTTTACCCTTCGTTTTTTCAACACGCGGATTTTTACGGTAAAACGGGATTACCGTGGCTGGTCTTCGATTTACCATCGCTGGAGAGTGGTGCACCATGGTACCGTTCCATTTCAAATCCATGCAAGCATTTCAAAAAGTCGTACGACACTGTTTCGCCATTTCGGACGGATGTTGCTCCTTGCATCGTGGATGTTGCACCCTGTAGATATCGATTATTCGGACGGCCATAACTTCTGGCTCGTTTAGAGTTACGGGAGCCATAACCAGTCAAAACGAAGGCCTCAGACAGTTCTACGGCTCTGACAGCTTTCAGCCGTCAATGGATTGTTTAATGCCCAAAAAAGATATCCGAATCTCAATCGGGTCTCGGAAGTTTTTTACCCTTCTTTTTTTCGACACGTGGATTTTTATGGTAAAACGGGATTACCGTGGCTGGTCTTCGATTTACCATCGCTTAAGAGTGGTGCACCATGGTACCATTGCGTTTCAAATCCATGCACGCATTTCAAAAAGTCGTACGACACGGTTTCGCCATTTCGGACGGATGTTGCACCTTGCACCGTGGATGTTGCACCCTGTAGATATCGATTATTCGGACGGCCATAACTTCTGGCTCGTTTAGAGTTACGGGAGCCATAACCAGTCAAAACGAAGGCCTCAGTGAGTTCTACGGCTCTGACAGCTTTCAGCCGTCAATGGATTGTTTAATGGCCAAAAAAGACTATCCGAATCTCAATAGGGTCTAGGGAGATTTTTACCCTTCGTTTTTTCGACACGTGGATTTTTACGGTAAAACGGGATTACCGTGGCTGGTCTTTGATTTACCATCGCTGGAGAGTGGTGCACCATGGCACTGTTCCGTTTCAAATCCATGCACGCATTTCAAAAAGTCGTACGACACTATTTCGCCATTTCGGACGGATGTTGCACCTTACACCCGTGGATGTTGCACCATGTTGATATCGATTATTCGGACGACCATAACTTCTGGCTCGTTTAGAGTTACAGGAGCCGTAACCAGTCAAAACGAAGGCCTCAGTGGGTTCTACGGCTCTGACAGCTTTCAGCCGTCAATGGATTGCTAAATGCCCAAAAAAGACTATCCGAATCTCGATTGGGTCTCGGAAGTTTTTTACCCTTCGTTTTTTGGACACGTGGATTTTTACGGTAAAACGAGATTACCAAGACTGGTCTTCGATTTACCATCACTGGAGAGTGGTGCACCACGGTACCGTTCAATTTCAAATCCATGCACGCATTTCAAAAAGTCGTACGACACGGTTTTGCCATTTCGGACGGATGTTGCACCTTGCACCGTGGATGCTGCACCCTGTAGATATCGATTATTCGGACGGCCATAACTTCTAGCTCGTTTAGAGTTACGGGAGCCATAACCAGTCAAAATGAAGGCCTCAGTGAGTTCTACTGCTCTGACAGCTTTCAGCCGTCAATGGATTGTTTAATGCCCAAAAAAGACTATCCGAATCTCAATCGGGTCTAGGGAGTTTTTACCTTTCGTTTTTTCGACACGTGGATTTTTACGGTAAAACGGGATTACCGTGGCTGGTCTTCGATTTACCATCGCTGGAGAGTGGTGCACCATGGTACCGTTCCGTTTCAAATCCTTGCATGCATTTCAAAAAGTCGTACGACACTGTTCCGCCATTTCGTACGGATGTTGCACCTTGCACCGTGGATGTTGCACCCTGTAGATATCGGTTATTCGGGCGGCCATAACTTATGCCTCGTTTAGAGTTACGGGAGCCATAACAAGCCAAAACGAAGGCCTCGGTGAGTTCTACGGCTCTGACAGCTTTCAGCCGTCAATGGATTGTTTATTGCCCAAAAAAGACTATCCGAATCTCAATTGGGTGTCGGAAGTTTTTTACCCTTCGTTTTTTCGACACGTGGATTTTTACGGTAAAACGGGATTACCGTGGCTGGTCTTCGATTTACCATCGGTGGAGAGTGGTGCACCATGGTACCGTTCCGTTTCAAATCCATGCACGCATTTCAAAAAGTCATACGACACTGTTTCGCCATTTCGGACGGATGTTGCACCTTGCACCGTGGATTTTGCACCCTGTAGATATCGATTATTCGGACGGCCATAACTTCTGGCTCGTTTAGAGTTATGGGAGCCTTAACCAGTCAAAATGAAGGCCTCAGTGAGTTCTACGGCTCTGACAGCTTTCAGCCGTCAATGGATTGTTTAATGTCCAAAAAAGACTATCCGAATCTCAATCGGGTCTTGGAAGTTTTTTACCCTTCTTTTTTTCGGCACGTGGATTTTCACGGTAAAACGGGATTACCGTGGCTGGTCTTCGATTTACGATCGCTGGAGAGTGGTGCACCAAGGTACTGTTCCGTTTCAAATCCATTCACGCATTTCAAAAATTCATACGACACTGTTCGCCGTTTCGGACGGATGTTGCACCTTGCACCGTGGATGTTTCACCCTGTAGATATCGATTATTCGTACGGCCATAACTTCTGGCTCGTTTAGAGTTACGGGAGCCATAACCAGTCAAAACGAAGGCCTCTGTGGGCTCTGATAGCTTACATCCGTCAATGGATCGTTTAATGCCCAAAAAAGACTATCCGCAATCGGGTCTCGGAAGTTTGTTACCCTTCGTTTTTTCGACACGCGGATTTTTACGGTAAAACGGGATTACCGTGGCTGGTATTCGATTTGCCATCGCTGGAGAGTGGTGCACCATGGTACCGTTCCGTTTCAAATCCATGCAAGCATTTCAAAAAGTCGTACGACACTGTTTCGCCATTTCAGACGGATGTTGCTCCTTGCATCATGTATGTTGCACCCTGTAGATATCGATTATTCGGACGGCCATAACTCCTGGCTCGTTTAGAGTTACGGGAGCCATAACCAGTCAAAGCGAAGGCCTCAGATAGTTCTACGGCTCTGACCGCTTTCAGCCGTCAATGGATTGTTTAATGCCCAAAAAAGATATCCGATTCTCAATCGGGTCTCGGAAGTTTTTTACCCTTCTTTTTTCGACACGTGGATTTTTATGGTAAAACGGGATTACCGTGGCTGGTCTTCGATTTACCATCGCTTAAGAGTGGTGCACCATGGTACCGTTCCGTTTCAAATCCATGCACGCATTTCAAAAAGTCGTATGACACGGTTTAGCCATTTCGGACGGATGTTGCACCTTGCACCGTGGATGCTGCACCCTGTAGATATCGATTATTCGGACGGCCATAACTTCTGGCTCGTTTAGAGTTACGGGAGCCATAACCAGTCAAAATGAAGGCCTTAGTGAGTTCTACGGCTCTGACAGCTTTCAACCGTCAATGGATTGTTTAATGGCCAAAAAAGACTATCCGAATATCAATCGGGTCTAGGGAGATTTTTACCCTTCGTTTTTTCGACACGTGGATTTTTACGGTAAAACGGGATTATCGTGGCTGGTCTTCGATTTACCATCGCTGGAGAGTGGTGCACCATGGTACTGTTCCGTTTCAAATCCATGCACGCATTTCAAAAAGTCGTACGGCACTATTTCGCCATTTCGGACGGATGTTGCACCTTGCACCGTGGATGTTGCACCATGTTGATATCGATTATTCGGACGGCCATAATTTCTGGCTCGTTTAGAGTTACAGGAGCCATAACCAGTCAAAACGAAGGCCTCAGTGGGTTCTACGGCTTTGACAGCTTTCAGCCGTCAATGGGTTGCTAAATGCCCAAAAAAGACTATCTGAATCTCAATTGGGTCTCGGAAGTTTTTTACACTTCGTTTTTTGGACACGTGGATTTTTACGGTAAAACGGGATTACCAAGGCTGGTCTTCAATTTACCATCGCTGGAGAGTGGTGCACCATGGTACCGTTCAATTTCAAATCCATGCACGCATTTCAAAAAGTCGTACGACACGGTTTCGCCATTTCGGACGGATGTTGCACCTTGCACCGTGGATGCTGCACCCTGTAGATATCGATTATTCGGACGGCCATAACTTCTGGCTCGTTTAGAGTTATGGGAGCCATAACCAGTCAAAATGAAGGCCTCAGTGAGTTCTACTGCTCTGGCAGCTTTCAGCCGTCAATGGATTGTTTAATGCCCAAAAAAGACTATCTGAATCTCAATCCGGTCTAGGGAGTTTTTTACCTCTCGTTTTTTCGACACGTGGATTTTTACGGTAAAACGGGATTACCGTGGCTGGTCTTCGATTTACCATCGCTGGAGAGTGGTGCACCATGGTACCGTTCCGTTTCAAATCCATGCACGCATTTCAAAAAGTCGTACGACACTGTTTCGCCATTTCGGACGGATGTTGCACCTTGCACCGTGGATGTTGGATCTAGTAGATATCGGTTATTCGGGCAGCCATAACTTCTGCCTCGTTTAGAGTTACGGGAGCCATAACAAGCCAAAACGAAGGCCTCACTGAGTTCTACGGCTCTGACAGGTTTCAGCCGTCAATGGATTGTTTATTGCCCAAAAAAGACTATCTGAATCTCAATCGGGTCTCGGAAGTTTTTTACCCTTCGTTTTTTCGACACGTGGATTTTTACGGTAAAACGGGATTACCGTGGCTGGTCTTCGATTTACCATCGCTGGAGAGTGGTGCACCATGGTACCGTTTCATTTCAAATCCATGCACATATTTCAAAAAGTCGTACGACACTGTTTCGCCATTTCGGACGGATGTTGCACCATGCACCGTGGATGTTGCACCCTGTAGATATCGATTAGTCGGACGGCCATAACTTCTGGCTCGTTTAGAGTTAAGGGAGCCATAACCAGTCAAACAAAGGCCTCAGTGAGTTCTACGGCTCTGACAGCTTTCAACCGTCAATGGATTGTTTAAAGCCCAAAAAAAATATCCGAATCTCAATCGGGTCTCGGAAGTTTTTTACCCTTCGTTTTTTCGACACGTGGATTTTTACGGTAAAACAGGATTGCCGTGCTGGTCTTCGATTTACCATCGCTGGAGAGTGGTGCACCATGGTACCGTTCCGTGTCAAATCCATGCATGCATTTCAAAAAGTCGTACGACACTGTTTCTCCATTTCGGACGGATGTTGCACCTTGCACCGTGGATGTTGCACCCTGTAGATATCGATTATTTGGACGGCCATAACTTCTGGCTCGTTTAGAGTTACGGGAGCCGTAACTAGTCAAAATGAAGGCCTCAGTGAGTTCTACAGCTCTGATAGCTTTCAGCCGTCAATGGATTGTTTAATTGCCCAAAAAGATTATCCGAATCTCAATCGGGTCTAGGAAGTTTTTTACCCTTCGTTTTTTCGACACGTGGATTTTTACGGTAAACGGGATTACCGTGGCTGGTCTTCGATTTACCCTCGCTGGAGAGTGGTGCACCATGGTACCGTTTCGTTTCAAATCCATGCACGCATTTCAAAAAGTCGTACGACACTGTTTCGCCATTTCGGACGGATGTTGCACCTTGCACCGTGGATGTTGCACCCTGTAGATATCGATTATTCGGACGGCCACAACTACTGGCTCGTTTAGAGTTACGGGAGCCATAACCAGTCAAAACGAAGGCCTCGGTGAGTTCTACGGCTCTGACCGCTTTCAGCCGTTATTGGATTGTTTAATGACCAAAAAAGACTTTCCGAATCTCAATCGGGTCTCGGAAGTTTTTTGCCCTTCGTTTTTTCGACACGTGGATTTTTACAGTAAATCGGGATTACCGTGGCTGGTCTTCGATTTACCATTGCTGGAGAGTGGTGCGCCATGGTACCGTTCCATTTCAAATCCATGCACGCATTTCAAAAAGTCGTACGACACGGTTTCGCTATTTCGGACGGTGTTGCACCATGCACCGTGGATGTTGCACCCTGTAGATATCGATTATTCGGAAGGCCATAACTTTTGCCTCGTCTAGAGTTACGGGAGCCATAACCAGTCAAAACAAAGGCCTCAGTGAGTTCTACGGCTCTGACAGCTTTCAGCCGTCAATGGATTGTTTAATGCCCAAAAAAGACTATCCGAATCTCAATCGGGTCTCGGAAGTTTTTTACCCTATGTTTTTTCGACACGTGGATTTTTACGGTAAAACGGGATTACCGTGGCCGGTCTTCGATTTACCATCTCCGAAGAGTGGTGCACCATGGTACCGTTCCGTTTCAAATCCACGCACGCATTTCAAAAAGTCGTACGACACTGTTTCGCCATTTCGGACGGATATTGCACCTTGCACCGTGGATGTTGCACCCTGTAGATATTGGTTATTCGGATGGCCATAACTTCTGGCTCGTTTAGAGTTACAGAAGCCATAACTAGTCACAACGAAGGCATCGGTGAGTTCTACGGCTCCGACAGCTTTCAGCCGTCAATGGATTGTTTAATGCCCAAAAACGACTATCTGAATCTCAATCGGGTCTCGAAAGTTTTTTACCATTCGTTTTTTCGACACGTGGATTTTTACGGTAAAATGGGATTACCGTGGCTGGTCTTTGATTTACCATCGCTGGAGAGTGGTGCACCATGGTACCGTTCCATTTCAAATCCATGCATGCATTTCAAAAAGTCGTACGACGCTGTTTCGACATTTCGGACGGATGTTGCATCTTGCACCGTGGATGTTGCACACTGTAGATATCGATTATTCGGACGGCAATAACTTCTGGCTCGTTTAGAGTTACGGGAGCCATAACCAGTAAAACGAAGGCCTCAGTGAGTTCTACGGTTGTGACAGCCTTCAGCCTTCAATGGTTTGTTTAATGCCCAAAAAAGACTATCCGAATCTCAATCGGGTCTCGGATGTTTTTTACCCATCGTTTTTTCGACACGTGGATTTTTACGGTAAAACTGGATTACCGTGGCTGGTCTTCGATTTACCATCGCTGGAGAGTGGTGCACCATGGTACCGTTCTGTTTCAAATCTATGCACGCATTTCAAAAAGTCGTACGACACTGTTTCGCCATTTCGGACGGATGTTGCACCTTGCACCGTGGATGTTGCACCCTGTAGATATCGATTATTCGGACGGCCATAACTTCTGGCTCGTTTAGAGTTACGGGAGCCATAACCAGTCAAAACGAAGGCCTCAGTGTGTTCTACGGCTTTGGCTGCTTTCAGCCGTCAATGGATTGTCTAATGTCCAAAAAAGACAGTCCGAATCTCAATCGGGTCTAGGAAGTTTTTTACCGTTCGTTTTTCCGACACGTGGATTTTTGCGGTAAAACGAGATTACCGTGGCTGGTCTTCGATTTACCATCGCTGGTGAGTGTTGCACCATGGTACCATTGCGTTTCAAATCCATGTACGCATTTCAAAAAGTCGTACGACACTGTTTCGCCATTTCGGACGGATGTTGCACCTTGCACCATGGATGTTGCACCCTGTAGATATCGATTATTCGGACGGCCATAACTTCTGGCTCGTTCAGAGTTACGGGAGCCATAACCAGTCAAAACGAAGCCTCAGTGAGTTCTACGGCTCTGACAGCTTTCAGCCGTCAATGGAATGTTTAATGCCGAAAAAAGACTATCCGAATCTCCATCGCGTTTCGGAAGTTTTTTACCCTTCGTTTTTTCGACACATGGATTTTTACGGTAAAACGGGATTACCGTGGCTGGTCTTCAATTTACCATCGCTGGAGAGTGGTGCACCATGGTACCGTTCCGTTTCAAATCCATGCATGCATTTCAAAAAGTCGTACGACACTGTTTCGCCATTTCGGACGGATGTTGCACCTTGCACCGTGGATGTTGCACCCTGTAGATATCGGTTATTCGGACGGCCATAACTTCTGGTCGTTTGGAGTTACGGGAGCCATAACCAGTCAAAACGAAGGCATCCGTGAGTTCTACGGCTCCGACAGCTTTCAGCCGTCAATGGATTGTTTAATGCCCAAAAACGACTATCCGAATCTCAATCGGGTCTCGGATGTTTTTTACCCTTCGTTTTTTCGACACGTGGATTTTTACGGTAAAACGGGATTACCGTGGCTGGTCTTCGATTTACCATCGCTGGAGAGTGGTGCACCATGGTACCGTTCCGTTTCAAATCCATGCACACATTTCAAAAAGTCGTACGACACTGTTTCGTCATTTCGGACGGATGTTGCATCTTGCACCGTGGATGTTGCACCCTGTAGATATCGAATTATTCGGACGACCATAACTTCTGGCTCGTTTAGAGTTACGGGACCATAACCAGTCAAAACGAAGGCCTCAGTGAGTTCTGCGGTTCTGACAGCTTTCAACCTTCAATGGATTGTTTAATTCCCAAAAAATACTATCCGAATCTCAATCGGGTCTCTGAAGTTTTTTACCCTTCGTTTTTTCGACACGTGGATTTTTACGGTAAAACGGGATTACCGTGGCTGGTCTTCGATTTACCATCGCTGGAGAGTGGTGCACCATGGTATCGTTCCTTTTCAAATCCATGCACGCATTTCAAAATGTCGTACGACACTGTTTCGCCATTTCGGACGGATGTTGCACCTTGCACTATGGATGTTGCACCCTCTAGATATCGATTATTCGGACGGCCATAACTTCTGGCTCGTTTTGAGTTACGGGAGCCATAAACGGTCAAAACGAAGGCCTCGGTGAGTTCTACGGCTTTGACAGCTTTCAGCCATCAATGGATTATTTAGTGCCCAAAAAAGACTATCTGAATCTCAATCGGGTCTAGGGAGTTTTTTATCCTTCGTTTTTTCGACACGTGGATTTTTACGGTAAAACGGGATTACCGTGGCTGGTCTTCGATTTACCATCGCTGGAGAGTGGTGCACCATGGTACCGTTCCATTTCAAATCCATGCATGCATTTCAAAAAGTCGTACGACACTGTTTCGCCATTTCGGACGAATGTTGCACCTTGCACCGTGGATGTTGCATCTTGCACCGTAGATGTTGCACCCTGTAGATATTGATTATTCGGACTGCCATAACTTCTGGCTCATTTAGAGTTACGGGAGCCATAACCAGTCAAAACGAAGGCCTCAGTGAGTTCTACAGCTCTGACAGCTTTCAGCCTTCAATGGATTGTTTAACGCCCAAAAAAGACTATCCGAATCTCAATCGGGTCTCGGAAGTTTTTTACCCATCGTTTTTTCGACGCGTGGATTTTTACGGTAAAACTGGATTACCGTGGATGGTCTTCGATTTACCATCGCTTGAGAGTGGTGCACCATGGTACCATTCCGTTTCATATCCATGCACGCATTGCAAAAAGTCGTACGACACTGTTTCGCCATTTCGGACGGATTTTGCACCTTGCACCGTGGATGTTGCACCCTGTAGATATCGATTATTCGGACGGCAAAAGTTCTGGCTCGTTTAGATTTACGGGAGCCATAGCTAGTCAAAACGAAGGCCTCGGTGAGTTCTACGGCTCTGACAGCTTTCAGCCGTCAATGGATTGTTTATTGCCCAAAAAAGACAATCTGAATCTCAATCGGGTCTAGATGTTTTATACCCTTCGTTTTTTCGACACGTGGATTTTTACGGTAAAAAGGGATTACCGCGGTTGGTCTTCGATTTACCATCGGTGGAGAGTGGTGCACCATGGTACGGTTGCGTTTCAAAACCATGCACACATTTCAAAAAGTCGTACGACACTGTTTCGCCATTTCGGACGGATGTTGCACCTTGCACCGTGGATGTTGCACCCTTTAGATATCGATTATTCGGACGGCCACAACTTCTGGCTCGTTTAGAGTTACGGGAGCCATAACTAGTCAAAACAAAGGCCTCAGTGAGTTCTACGGCTCTGACAGCTCTCAGCCATCAATGGATTGTTTAATGCCCAAAAAAGACTATCCGAATCTCAATCGGGTCTCGGAAGTTTTTTGCCCTTCGTTTTTTCGACACGTGGATTTTTACGGTAAAACGGGATTACCGTGGTTGGTCTTCGATTTACAATCGCTGGAGAGTGGTGCACCATGGTACTGTTCCTTTTCAAATCCATGCACGCATTTCAAAAAAGTCGTACGACATTGTTTCGCCATTTCGGACGGATGTTGACCTTGCACCGTGGATGTTGCACCCTGTAGATATCGATTATTCGGACGGCCATAACTTCTGGCTCGTTTTGAGTTACGGGAGCCATAACCTATCAAAACGAAGGCCTCAGTGAGTTCTACAGCTTCGACGGCTTTCAGCCATCAATGGATTATTTAATGCCCAAAAAAGACTATCCGAATCTCAATCGGGTCTCGGAAGTTTTTTACCCTTCGTTTTTTCGACACGTGGATTTTTACAGTAAAACTGGATTACCGTGGCTGGTCTTCGATTTACCATCGCTGGAGAGTGGTGCACCATGGTACCATTCCGTTTCAAATCCACACACGCATTTAAAAAGTCGTACGACACTGTTTCGCCATTTCGGACGGATGTTGCACCCTGTATATATCGATTATTCGGACGTCCTTAACTTCTGGCTTGTTTAGAGTTACGGGAGCCGTAACCAGTCTAAACGAAGGCATCCGTGAGTTCTACGGCTCAGACAGCTTTCAGCCGTTAATGGATTGTTTAATGCCCAAAAACGACTATCCGAATCTCAATCGGGTCTCGGAAGTTTTTTACCCTTCGTTTTTTCGACACGTGGATTTTTACAGTAAAACGGGATTACCGTGGCTGGTCTTCGATTTACCATCGCTGGAGAGTGGTGCACCATGGTACTGTTCTGTTTCAAATCCATGCATGCATTTCAAAAAGTCGTACGACACTGTTTCGCCATTTCGGACGGATGTTGCACCTTGCACCGTGGATGTTGCATCCTGTAGATATCGAATTATTCGAACGGCCATAACTTCTGGCTCGTTTAGAGTTACGGAAGCCATAACCAGTCAAAACGAAGGCCTCAGTGAGTTCTGCGGTTCTGACAGCTTTCAACCTTCAATGGATTGTTTAATGCCCAAAAAAGACTATCTGAATCTCAATCGGGTCTCGGAAGTTTTTTACCCATCGTTTTTTCGACACGTGGATTTTTATGGTAAAACTGGACTACCGTGGCTGGTCTTCGATTTACCATCGCTGGAGAGTGGTGCACCATGGTACCGTTCCGTTTCAAATCCATGCACGTATTTCAAAAAGTCGTACGACACTGTTTCGCCATTTCGGACGGATGTTGCACCTTGCACCGTGGATGTTGCACCTTGTAGATATCGATTATTCGGACGGCCATAACTTCTGCCTCGTTTAGAGTTACGGGAGCCATAACCAGTTGTTATCCCGTTTTTGGTCAAAACTGGGATATCAACAAATGGACAAGGAATGATGGATATCAGGATTGGATATCAGTTGGAATCAAGGCTACGATCGATATCGTCAAAATTTGGTTGAACTCCGATCGGGACGAAATTAATTGGAAATGATGATAAGGATTAGGGAAGGCTACGTTTCAAATTTCAAGATAATCGGAGTTCATATGGAGGAGTTATGATCGATTCAAGGTAGGAGAGGCATGCTGTTCGATTCCATCAGGTTCGAACCCATCAGGTTCGAATCGATCGAAGGCACGGCGTGCATGGATGGTTCGAATCAAACAAAGGTAGCGGCCACTTCGAATCGATACACTTCGTATCGATCAATATGGATTCGGCTCTGAAGGGTTCACATTGGATGTTAGTTCGACTCGATGGACTTCGAATCGATCGAGCTACTGTTTCTAACATGGTTGCTTCGTATCGATACGAAGAGGGTGTTCGAAAAGGGTACGCAGTGACTCGAAGAGATGGATTCGAAGAAGAGGGATTCGAAGGAGATGGATTCGAAGGAAGGACAGAAGTGCAGGGATACGAAGGACTCGGGGAGGACATTCGAATCGATCGTATTCGAACCGATCTTGTTCGAACCGATCGGTTCGAAGGAAATAGTCAGCGCGGCTCAAACAAGTGGATACTAGCATGACTGTAAAGTTGTGGATAAGGATGAAGCATGGAAAATGGATACGAACGCGTCTTCAGGGAGGGAAGCGCTCAACTCGGCGACAAAGATGGATCAACCCGAAGCATGCGCGCCACGTCGAACTACTAGCGCGTGCTTGGATCATTCGAATCAATCGATTCGAAGTGATCGGTTCGAACGAAGCAAAGTCCAGGAAACCCAAAATTCGAATCGATCATATCTTCCAAACCGTTGATCCAAATGCAATGAAATTTTTACAGGAGCTTGCTTACATGTTGAAGAATGTTCTCACCAATTTTCAGCTCAATTGGACAATTTCTAGATCGATTCGAATGGAGTTCGAATCGATCCCAGTGTGGGCCCGGATCTCCAGGTTTCGGCCGTGTGGGCCCTCTCATGTGCCTGAAGCGGTCTACCTTGTTTCTAGGAGAAATATCAGCCTTCTATGCCTATAAATAGAGCCCCTGGTCATTTAGAAAGGGGGTCGGAAATTCTAGAGAGAGAAAACACGCTTGGACGCTGCCAGAATCATTCCATATCATCATTGCTGCTATTTATTTCAAGTTTTGGACTTTGTAACTACTGTAATCATCTGTAATCATCAAGGATAATCAATAAAAGGATAAAAACTTTGGAGTGGACGCAGGCCGGAGATAGCCGAACCACTATAAAACTTGTGTTTCCGTTCTTTACTTTTGGACTGCTGCTTAATATTTGCTGAGATCTGAAATTTGTGTTTGAATATTATCGATTTGTATTCATACACTGGTGCTTTCACGGTATTCGGGGTTTGTGACCAATTTTGGCGCAAACACCAGTCAAAGCGAAGGCCTCAGTGATTTCTACGGCTCTGACAGCTTTCAGCCGTCAATGGATTGTTTAATGCCCGAAAAAGACTATCCGAATCTCAGTCGGGTCTAGGAAGTTTTTTACCCTTCGTTTTTTCGACACGTGGATTTTTACGGTAAAACTGGATTACCGTGGCTGGTCTACGATTTACCATCGCTGCAGAATGGTGCACCAAGGTACCGTTGCGTTTCAAATCCATGCACGCATTTCAAAAAGTCGTACGACACCATTTCGCCATTTCGGACGGATGTTGCACCTTGCACCGTGGATTTTGCACCCTGTAGATATCGATTATTCGGACGGCCATAACTTCTGGCTCGTTTAGAGTTATGGGACCATAACCAGTCAAAACAAAGGCCTCAGTGAGTTCTATGGCTCTGACAGCTTTCAACCGTCAATGGATTGTTTAATTCCCAAAAAATACTATCTGTATCTCAATCGGGTCTCTGAAGTTTTTTACCTTTCGTTTTTTCGACACGTGGATTTTTACGATAAAACGGGATTACCGTGGCTAATCTTCGATTTACCATCGCTGGAGAGTGGTGCACCATGGTACCGTTCCTTTTCAAATCCATGCACGCATTTCAAAATGTCGTACGACACTGTTTCGCCATTTCGGACGGATGTTGCACCTTGCACTATGGATGTTGCACCCTGTAGATATCGATTATTCGGACGGCCATAACTTCTGGCTCGTTTTGAATTACGGGAGCCATAACCTGTCAAAACGAAGGCCTCAGTGAGTTCTACGGCTTTGACAGCTTTCAGCCATCAATGGATTATTTAATGCCCAAAAAAGACTATCCGAATCTCAATCGGGTCTAGGGAGTTTTTTACCCTTCGTTTTTTGGACACGTGGATTTTTACGGTAAAACGGGATTACCGTGGCTGGTCTTCGATTTACCATCGCTGGAGAGTGGTGCACCATGGTTCCGTTCCATTTCAAATCCATGCACGCATTTCAAAAAGTCGTACGACACTGTTTCGCCATTTCGGACGAATGTTGCACCTTGCACCGTGGATGTTGCATCTTGCACCGTAGATGTTGCACCCTATAGATATCGATTATTCGGACTGCCATAACTTCTGGATCATTTAGAGTTACGGGAGCCATAACCAGTCAAAACGAAGGCCTCAGTGAGTTCTACAGCTCTGACAGCTTTCAGCCTTCAATGGATTGTTTAATGCCCAAAAAAGACTATCCGAATCTCAATCGGGTCTCAGAAGTTTTTTACCCATCGTTTTTTCGACGCGTGGATTTTTACGATAAAACTGGATTACCGTGGGTGGTCTTCGATTTACCATCGCTTGAGAGTGGTGCACCATGGTACCGTTCCGTTTCATATCCATGCACGCATTTCAAAAAGTCGTACGACACTGTTTCGCCATTTCGGACGGGTGTTGCACCTTGCACCGTGGATGTTGCACCCTGTAGATATCGATTATTCGGACGGACAAAAGTTCTGGCTCGTTTAGATTTACGGGAGCCATAACCAGTCAAAACGAAGGCCTCAGTGAGTTCTACGGCTCTGACAGCTTTCAGCCGTCAATGGATTGTTTATTTCCCAAAAAAGACTATCCGAATCTCAATCGGGTCTAGATGTTTTTTACCCTTCGTTTTTTCGACACGTGGATTTTTACGGTAAAACGGGATTACCGTAGTTGGTCTTCGATTTACCATCGCTGGAGAGTGGTGCACCATGGTACCGTTACGTTACAAATCCATGCACACATTTCAAAAAGTCGTACGTTACTGTTTCGCCATTTCGGACGGATGTTGCACCTTGCACCGGGGATGTTGCACCCTGTAGATATCGATTATTCGGACGGCCACAACTTCTGGCTCGTTTAGAGTTACGGGAGCCATAACTAGTCAAAACGAAGGCCTCAGTGAGTTCTATGGCTCTGACAGCTCTCAGCCATCAATGGATTGTTTAATGCCAAAAAAAGACTATCCGAATCTCAATCGGGTCTCGGAAGTTTTTTGCCCTTCGTTTTTTCGACACGTGGATTTTTACGGTAAAACGGGATTACCGTGGTTGGTCTTCGATTTACAATCGCTGGAGAGTGGTACACCGTGGTACCGTTCCTTTTCAAATCCATGCACGCATTTCAAAAAGTTGTACGACACTGTTCGCCATTTCGGACGGATGTTGACCTTGCACCGTGGATGTTGCACCCTATAGATATCGATTATTCGGACGGCCATTACTTCTGGCTCGTTTTGAGTTACGGGAGCCATAACCTATCAAAACGAAGGCCTCAGTGAGTTCTACAGCTTCGACAGCTTTCAGCCCTCAATGGATTATTTAATGCCCAAAAAAGACTATCCGAATCTCAATCGGGTCTCGGAAGTTTTTTACCCTTCGTTTTTTCGACACGTGGATTTTTACCGTAAAACTGGATTACCGTGGCTGGTCTTCGATTTACCATCGCTGGAGAGTGGTGCACCATGGTACCGTTCCGTTTCAAATCCACACACGCATTTCAAAAAGTCGTACGATACTGTTTCGCCATTTCGGACGGATGTTGCACCTCGCACCGTGGATGTTGCACCCTGTAGATATCGATTATTTGGACGGCCTTAACTTCTGGCTCGTTTAGAGTTACGGGAGCCGTAACTAGTCAAAACGAAGGCATCAGTGAGTTCTACGGCTCTGACAGCTTTCAGCCGTCAATGGATTGTTTAATGCCCAAAAAAAGACTATCCGAATCTCAATCGGGTCTAGGGAGTTTTTTAACCTTCGTTTTTTCGACACGTGGATTTTTACGGTAAAACGGGATTACCGTGGCTGGTCTTCGATTTATCAACGCTGGAGAGTGGTGCACCATGGTACCGTTCCGTTTCAAATCCATGCACGCATTTCAAAAAGTCGTACGACACTGTTTCGCCATTTCGGACGAATGTTGCACCTTGCACCGTGGATGTTGCATCCTGTAGATATCGATTATTCGTACGGCCATAACTTCTGGCTCGTTTAGAGTTATGGGAGCCATAACCAGTCAAAACGAAGGCCTCAGTTAGTTCTACGGATCTGACAGCTTTCAGCCATCAATGGATTGTTTAATGCCCAAAAAAGACTATTCGAATCTCAATCGGGTCTTGGAAGTTTTTTACCCATAGTTTTTTCGACACGTGGATTTTTACGGTAAAACGGGATTACCGTGGCCGGTCTTCGATTTACCATCGCTGGAGAGTGGTGCATTGTTATCCCGGTTTTTGGCAAAGCCGTGATACCAAAAGATTGTTCGAAAACAAGAAACAGTTCATCTCAGAGATTGGTTGTACTTCGCTTCGCTATGGATATCGACGAATTTTGTCTGAGCTCGGATCAGGCCACAATTGATAAGACATGACAAGCAAAGATGTAGAAGCCTGCGTTTCAAGTTTCAAGAAAATCCGAGTTCGTATGCTCAAGATATGATGGTTTAAATTTGAGAAAGATAACCCCTTGTTCGGTTCGAACCCATAGGGTACCCATGGTTCGAATCGATGGCCAGAGATTATGTTCGAACCCATCATCTTCGAAACCATCTACTCCGAACCCATCCGGTATCCTACCTTCGAACCCATCTAGTTCGAATCCATCAACCAGTGCATGCCTTACAACCATTAACTTCGACTCCATTACCTTCGAAAATCATCTTCGAATCCATTCAAGCCCACCAGCTTCGAATCCAAGTCGCTTTGAATCGATCTTGTTCGAATCGATCGAGTTCGAACCCACGAGCATACCTTAGTTCGAAACGGTCGCGTTCGAACCCAGGAACATTCACTTGTTCGTATCCACCAAGTCAACTAGCATGGATGACGTGTCGCCCCACGATACGAACGAGGCGAAATCCATGGGTGCGAAGCGGTCAACTCGGAGATAAAATAGGATCGTTGCGGGGAGTGCACGCCACGTCACCAGAGATCCACGTGAGCTGATGGATTCGAAGGGGAGGGATTCGAAGGGATGCATTCGAACTACACAGCCAGCCGAAGAACTCCAATTCGAATCGATCGAATCTCCTAAACCATTGATCCAAATGCAACGAAATTTTCACAGTAGTTTCCATTCATGATAAAGATTGTTCCTGCCAAGTTTTAGCTCGATTGGACCATTTCTTGATGGGTTCGAAATCACTTCGAATCGATGTCAGATCGAGTCGAAACTTGGTGGGGTCGGTCGCGTAGGCCCACTCACGTGCCAGAAGAAGTCTTCCAAAGTTTGAACGAGATCTGGGCCTCCTACGCCTATAAATATCACCCTGAAGCCTTCAGAAAGGGGGATGTTGTTATCCCGCTTTTTGGCAAAGCCGTGATACCAAAAGATTGGCCGAAAACGAAAGACAGTTCGTCTCAGAGATTGGTCATACTTCACTTTACTATGGATATCAATGAATTTTGTCCGAGTCCGGAACGGGCCACAATTGATAGGACATGACAAGAGAGATCGTAGGAGTCATCGTTTCAAATTTCAAGACAATCCGAGTTCGTATGCTCGAGATATGATGGATCCAATTTAAGAAAAGTAGTCATTGTCTGGTTCGAAACCGTCACCTTCGAACCCATCCAATACCCCTACCTCGAAACCATCGGCTTGTTGAGAGGACGCCCGTTTCGAACCGATGGAGTTCGAGCCCATCAGTAACCCCTCTATTCGAACCCATCAGTCTGCACATACTTCGAATCGAACGAGTTCGAACCGATCAGGCGTGATAATTGTTCGCTTCGAACCCAACGGTTCGAACCCATCAGAAAGGCATCGTCTCAACAAGTTCGAAACCATCAAGCTTCGTATACTTCGAACCGATCAGTTCGAACCCATCGCCTGAGCGTTGTTTCATTTGTCCGGAGTACTTCGAACCCATCACCATGTACCCTACTTCGTATCGATCAACCTCGCCTCCATCAAAAATGCCAGATCGTTCTTTCGTATCCATGAATTCTGCCATGTTCGAATCCACTCGGCTCGCCTTGATCCCCTTCGTATTGATCCATTTCGAATCCATTGATGCGAGCTGGGTCGCGGCGCATGATACGAACGAGGCGAAATCCATGGGTGCGAAGCGGTCAACTCGGAGATAAAGTAGGGTCGATTCGAGAGATACGCGCCACGTCACTGCAGAATCACGTGCGTCCATGGGTTCGAAGTCGTGGTTTCGAAGTGATCGGTTCGAACTCCACAGCCAACCGAGAATCCCCATTTCGAACCTAGTATATCTCCTCAACCACACATCCAAATGCAACCAAATTTTCACAGTAGCTTCCATATGAGGTAAAGATTGTCCCTGACAAGTTTCAGCTCGATTGGACCAATTCTTGATGGGTTCGAAATCACTTCGAACCGATGTCAGATCGAGACGAAACTTGGTGAGATCGGTCCCGTGGGTCCACTCACGTGCCAGAAGAAGTCTCCCGAAGTTTCAGCCAGATCTGGGCCTCCAACGCCTATAAATAGCACCCTGAAGCCTTCAGAAAAGGGGATCTTCGAACAACTGCTGCCATTGAACGCCAGGAATCTGCCGGATTCAAGTCTATCTATCATAATCACTGTTGTATTCAGATTTCGGAGCTAATATCTACTGTAATCCATTGTAATCGATTGAATCGAACAAGGCAATAAAGAGAAATCCTTCAAAGTGGACGTAGGCGCGAACGCCGAACCACTATAAATCCTGTGTTTGTGATTGTTGTTTGTGAATTACTGCGATTTGTTACTTAGAGCTGAATTCTATATTGATTGTTGCTGAGTTCTGTGTTGATCATTATCAAGTTGAACACGTAAATGGGTGCTTTCGTGATATTGGGTGTTTGTGACCAATTTTGGCGCAAACATTTTGGTGCTTTCACTGAGAAACTGAACTCAGGAGTTCTACCAGTTGATAATTGATTCAGAGAAAGTTTGGAAGTTTAAATTTGAGAAGTTATGACGAGACAATCGAGTAGAAGGCCAAGGCCAGAAAGAAGTGAACAACAAGGAAGTCAGGAGGCTTCCTCAGGAGCGAATCAACCATCGATCTACATCACTAGAGACGAGATGGAGACGATGATGAAGAAGCAGGAGGAGTTGATCCAGAGTTTGTTTCAACAGATAGGACAGCTTGGAGCGTAGAATAGGGAAACCAATGGAGTTCAGAACGAAGCAGGACCATCTGGCGTCGCACCCGGATTAGGGGGCACACCCATGGAGAATGTTGGTCCAATTTCGGAAGGAGAAAGAGGAATATCTGCACAACCTGGAGACAGCAGAGGAATGAACGCTCAGTCAAGGGGGCACATCTCAGAATTCCCTCGTGAACTCGGGGGGCAGGATGAAAGTGACGAACGAAGGCTGCATCTTGGAGACACCGACAAGCTGGCAGAGATGGTTAGGCGAGCAATGAGAGGCAGTTTGGTGAATAAGGACCTAGAGGATGTTAATAGGAGTCCTTTCACTCCGGCAATCAGACGAGTTAGAAACCCACCAGATTTCAAACTACCATCGTTGGACATGTATGACGGGAGAACGGACCCCACGGTCCATCTGACAAAATATATGAGGCATATGGAAGTGCTGGGGGCATCAGAGGAAGTTATGGCCCGGTGCTTTCCACTGTACTTGGCGGATATTGCGGCGTTATGGTTCAGGCAATTAGATAGTGGGTCCATCGGAACATGGAACGATTTAACTGAGAGGTTTATGAGGCAGTTCAGGTTTCACATTACAAGACCTAAGAATGTGATGACACTAGCAACTTTGAAACAGAAGGCTGGAGAAACATTGAGAAGTTTCCTGACACGGTTCAATGCAGCGGCGGCTTCCGTGGATAGACCGGATCCATCCATGGTTATGATGGCGGCTGTGTCCGGAATAGCGGACGGAACAGAGTTCAAAAATTCGCTAACTAAGGATCCACCTATGGATCTAGGGGAATTTTATCACGAGGCGGAAAAGTTTTTACGATTAGAGGATGCGAGTGCAGAAAGAGAAGAAGGAGACGGGATAGAAGTTTATGCACTCAAAGACGAAAAGCCCCCTAGAAGGGATTCAGACAAGGATAAAGGTAAAAGAAGGATTGAGAATGACAGAGACAGATCAAAGCGGCAACGGAGGGAGCCGCGATTCACCACCTACACTGAGTTGAATGAGAGCCTGGAGCGAATTTATCAAGATACCAAAGAACAGACTCCGTACCGTAGGCCGATGTGAAGGGATCCTACCTCTGACGAAAGGAAATCAGATAAGTTCTGTGTATTCCGTGAATTAAATGGTCATAACACTAATGATTGTAGGCACCTGAAGGACGAGGTGGAAGGGCATATCAGGAACGGCATGCTCCTTCAATATGTAAGGAGACGAGCTCCTGTGGCAGAACCAGAACGACCACCGTCCACATCAGCTAGGGGCGATCCTGAATCAAGGCGCCGTTTGGTTATCAATTGAGTAAGATAACGATGAACAAGTTGTAAGCTTCCACTAACGCAATCAAATCATTTACACATGTGCGAGATCGCGAACGATCTCCAGACATGCTCTGGATGATCATTGACCGTTTCGTAGTGGGGACTTACGCTTCGACATCCATGCTTTGCTTTCATATCATTTTGATTTGAACATTTAGACCCTGTATGTTTGCTGTTTGTTTGGACATTGTTTTTGAAACTCATCCGTGTAATAGATATTTGATTCTGATAACTCTGGAATGGCTAAGCTACTTACACATGTATGGGGTCGCGAACGGTCCTTAGGCATGCTCTGAGATGGCGATGAACCGCCCTGACAAACGATCCAGGATCTCACCCGAACGTGACCCTGACATCGATAACATCAAGCCCTCCCGGGCACACAACTCGCCTCGAACGACACCCGATCGCGAACGATCACCACTCGACTTCGAACAGTCACAACTCACCACGCCTCAAACGGCTTGATCGCGAACGGTCGTCACTTGAGGTCCAACACCCGACCGCGAACGGTCACAAAACCGCCTCGAACGGCACACGATCGCGAATGATCACTCTCTGCCTTGAACGGCACCGACCGCGAACGGTCATGATTCACTAATCATAAAATCCGACCTCGAACGGTCACCCTTCGCCTTGAACGGCACTTGGTCGCGAACGATCATCAATTGCCGCGAACGGCATCGACCGCGAACGGTCCCATTCAATCTTTTTGCCATAAATAGCATCGACCGCGAACGGTCCTATTCTCATCATTTGCCGCGAACGGCATCGACCGCGAACGGTCCTATTCCATCCTATGCCGCGAATGGCACGGACCGCGAACGGTCCCAATTCACCTCAAACAGCATATGATCCCGAATGATCGATGCATGGATTTATACGCTCGACCGCGCACGGTCGCACTTCACCTCGAATGACTCGATCACGAACGATCGTCATTTGAAGTTAAGCGCTCGACCATGAACGGCCGCGCTTCGTCCCAAATGGCTTGATCCCGAACGATCGTCATTTGAGGCCATATGAAAACTATCAAGTTCTTTGCAGGTTGATGATCGGATACGAACATCCAACTCGAGGCATTACAAAACACACCTTCCTACTGCAAGGCATGTTTTGGGGGGCAAAATGTTATCCCGCTTTTTGGCAAAGCCGTGATACCAAAAGATTGGCCAAAAACGAAAGACAGTTCGTCTCAGAGATTGGTCATACTTCACTTTACTATGGATATCGATGAATTTTGTCCGAGTCCGGAACGGGCCACAATTGATAGGACATGACAAGAGAGATCGTAGGAGTCATCATTTCAAATTTCAAGACAATCCAAGTTCGTATGCTCGAGATATGATGGATCCAATTTAAGAAAAGTAGTCATTGTCTGGTTCGAAACCGTCACCTTCGAACCCATCCAATACCCTTACCTCGAAACCATCGGCTTGTTGAGAGGACGCCCGAACCGATGGAGTTCGAACCCATCAGTAACCCCTCTATTCGAACCCATCAGTCTGCACATACTTCGAATCGAACGAGTTCGAACCGATCAGGCGTGATAATTGTTCGCTTCGAACCCAACGGTTCGAACCCATCAGAAAGGCATCGTCTCAACAAGTTCGAAACCATCAAGCTTCGTGTACTTCGAACCGATCAGTTCGAACCCATCGCCTGAGCGCTGTTTCATTTGTCCGGAGTACTTCGAACCCATCACCATGTACCCTACTTCGTATCGATCAACCTCGCCTCCATCAAAAATGCCAGATCGTTCTTTCGTATCCAAGAATTCTGCCATGTTCGAATCCACTCGGCTCGCCTTGATCCCCTTCGTATTGATCCATTTCGAATCCATTGATGCGAGCTGGGTCGCGGCGCACGATACGAACGAGGCGAAATCCATGGGTGCGAAGCGGTCAACTCGGAGATAAAGTAGGGTCGATTCGAGAGATACGCGCCACGTCACTGCAGAATCACGTGCGTCCATGGGTTCAAAGTCGTGGTTTCGAAGTGATCGGTTCGAACTCCACAGCCAACCGAGAATCCCCATTTCGAACCGAGTATATCTCCTCAACCACACATCCAAATGCAACCAAATTTTCACAGTAGCTTCCATATGAGGTAAAGATTGTCCCTGACAAGTTTCAGCTCGATTGGACCAATTCTTGATGGGTTCGAAATCACTTCGAACCGATGTCAGATCGAGACGAAACTTGGTGGGATCGGTCGCGTGGGTCCACTCACGTGCCAGAAGAAGTCTCCCGAAGTTTCAGCCAGATCTGGGCCTCCAACGCCTATAAATAGCACCCTGAAGCCTTCAGAAAAGGGGATCTTCGAACAACTGCTGCCATTGAACGCCAGGACTCTGCCGGATTCAAGTCTATCTATCATAATCACTGTTGTATTCAGATTTCGGAGCTAATATCTACTGTAATCCATTGTAATCGATTGAATCGAACAAGGCAATAAAGAGAAATCCTTCAAAGTGGACGTAGGCGCGAACGCCGAACCACTATAAATCCTGTGTTTGTGATTGTTGTTTATGAATTACTGCGATTTGTTACTTAGAGCTGAATTCTATATTGATTGTTGCTGAGTTCTGTGTTGATCATTATCAAGTTGAACACGTAAACGGGTGCTTTCGTGATATTGGGTGTTTGTGACCAATTTTGGCGCAAACAGATGTAACGACCCGTATTTTACGTGTCGATAAATCGTAGAATTATTAGGTCGTTAGTGTTGTTATGGCATCTATAGCCTAAGTCGTGTTTGTTAAGTCGTAAACGAGTCAACGATAGCGACTTAACGTGTTTATGGTGGTTGCCGACTTAAGGGTTATCGGCCTAAGGTGATAAGCCGTGTGATAGCTTAGGTCGTATAGTGTTGGGTCGGCATGAAGATAAGTCGTTTGGGTGACTCAGTGCATAGCTCAGGTTGGTTATGTCAAGTTATAGGTTAGGTCGTTAGACGACTTATAGGATGTTACGACTTAAGTATAGGAACGACCTAAGATTAGCTCGGAGTGTAGTTAGGTCGAAGTTTACGAGTTATAGTAGTTAACGGGTTAACTAGTGGACGAGATAAGGTTTAACTCGTATGGCCGAGTTAAGGTAGTAACCGACTTATAGGATGACCGGCTTAAGAATTGGACCGAGTTTGCAGGTTAAGGAGATGAGTCGTGACCGACCTATAGGAAGTAACGACCTAGTGGTTGGTGTGTGTTGTAGTTAGGTCGCTGAGTCGTGTGAACGACTTAGGGATAGGTCATGGCTTCGTTGAGTCGGTAGAGGCTTGGGTCGGCATGGTGTGTTATCTCGTGAGACGTTGGATCTTAGGATGGGTGATAGGTCATATGCCACCTAAGGTTGGTTAATTGTTAACTCGTGAAGTCGTTAGGTCGTAAGCTGATGAGTCGTGAGTCGTTGAGGCATAGGTTGCTAGGTCGTAAACGACCTAGTTAAGTCGTGGCATGTTGATCTGTGTTGTGTTAGGTCGGTGGTTCGAGTTAAGGGACACGGCAGTGTTTTAAGTCGCGTGCATTCTGTGGTCTTAGGTCGTAATGGGGTTAGGTCGTAGCATGTTAGGTCGGCAACGACCTAAAACCGAACATACGACTTAAGCGGCGACGACTCATGGGGTTTCCAGCCTATAAATAGAGGACTTTGGCTCACTTTTTGGCACCGGTTTTTGAAGCAACGAAGAGCTGCCATTTTGAGAGCTCGACTACAACATTTCTTCACTTCTTTTCTCCACTTTGATCGAGTGCTAACATCCATCCAAGATCGAAGATCAAGATAGAAGATCCAAGAGCCAAAGTTGAAGAT
Source organism: Allium cepa (assembly GCA_030765085.1). Classification (NCBI taxonomy): domain Eukaryota; kingdom Viridiplantae; phylum Streptophyta; class Magnoliopsida; order Asparagales; family Amaryllidaceae; genus Allium; species Allium cepa. The sequence continues at coordinate 912,779,417 of CM060938.1, forward strand.
CTTCATCCAACGAAGCTAGATTTCATCGTTTCAAGCGGGATTTCGACGAATCAAGCTTGAATCTTCGCTGTCCAGATCTAGAGTTGATAGTTTTTGAAGTGTTTGGGTGATTCTGTGAGTGGTGGTTATCTCTCACGCGGACCCAAAAGAGTATATTGGATCAGTGGCTTGCTTATGTGTTAAAGATAGAGATTTCTTGCATTTTCCTTAAGTCTGCATGTAGATTCATTGTATATGAAGTTTTGGATACCCATCTTACTATATGTTTACTTATGCAAGTTCATTCATCAAGTTGTATAGACAAAAACCCATGATTTATATATGTTAGGTCTATGCTAAAAACCCATGATTCATGTATGTTAGACTTATGCTCATTTATTTACGAAATTGCCATTATAGTTAAATTGCTTGTTAGATCTTGTTTGAATGCTTGATTGTTTGGATGTATGATTGATTTTATTGTTTCAAGTTAGCTAGTAGTTGATTTGGAACAAGGTGGTCGAAGATGATTCGAAAGCTAAATGGAACGGCTCTTGAATGGTGAAAGCTGCTTGTGGCATATGAAGCGGATGATAAAGCTCATATGGATGGATTCGATGACGATGGACTTTGCTATGATTAGAGGAAGCGAAGCATGATGTTGAGATGGACTTTGCCATGATATGATGAGGCGAAGCATGATGATGAGATGGACTTTGCTAAGATGCGATGGAGCAAAGTATGATGTGAGATAGTCTTGGCTTAATCCAGGCAGGGATCATTCCAAGCATGTTGATAACTCGAGGGATGGTTCGAGTTGGTTGATAATGGATTGCTTAAGAGGTAGCTTGGGCTAGTATGAGAGTAGTCGTCGAGGAGGATGACTAGGAGGCTTGGATTTCATCGTTATTGAAGGTTCTAGCAAACTTAAAGCAAGAGTACATGGGGACGCCCAAAAGACTACAGGCAGGTGGTCGAGTACTCTGGGCAGGGTAGGTAAGTCCTAGGCACGAGCTACGACGATGTGCGAAGTTTGTCTAGAACTGGGGTTACCATTAGCCCTTGATAGATGGCTCAGGAAGGAGTCGGTCATTCAATTAACGGTGATATCGAAGCAAGGTTAACAGTGATAGCCAGAGTCATGGATGTTTGGTTGTATCATCATTCGGTCTCAAGAGCGGTGTTTTCTGGGTGCTTATCTGATCTTGGTTTAGGCCTTGGGGGTTTGTATTTGGAAAACATCGACCTTGACTGGAGTGATTATTGCTTTACTTTAATTATCTGCTTTGCTATACTTGCTTCTCCTTAGTGTGTCTGGGGGCTATCACTGTAGAATGAGGTGGAGTGGGATGGTTTGGGTTCCTATTCCTTTTTATCCCTTATGCTCTTTTGGTATGTTTGATAGTTGATTTACTGCTCACTAAGACTGTTGTCTGACTCAAGGTTTTATGTCTCCTCTTATAACCCTGGGCTGTTCATCCATGTTTGGGATGGGCAGACTAAGTGACAGGTGGCGGGCGCTGATCTTAGTGATTGATGATGCTGATGGCGAAGACGAGCAGGAGGCTTGCGTATTATTTTCTTAATAATATGTACTGGATTTTTTCCGCTGTTTGTTGTTACTCTGAGTGCTATGTAGTGAGGTTTCTTGTATTGATTGTTTAGACCTATGTATAAAACTGTTCTGATGCTTATATGATGATGTTCTGTTCTATGGAGCTTCTCTATATTATATCTTTCTATTATACTTTATCCATGCACTGTGAGTTGTACGATAGATTCTGCGATTTTATTCTTACCTTGATCATCGTCCATGGCTGCCTGGCACACTTTTCAGCGCACTATTTCCTTGTTTTGGTGCGGGAGTCATGGGCGGTCGTCACATTTGGTATCAGAGCTTTGGTTAATCAATTTTAGCCAACGCTCGCTAACGTAACTACGTAAGAGAGACGTAATTGTATTTTGATGAATGATTACTATATATAATATATAGTAGTTAGAAGGATTTGAACTCCTTATGCAATTATTGCTCAAGGTATTCCAAATCATTCCTTTTTGTAGATATTAAGGATGAGTCGAAGTGAGAGACAAGCTGCTAGGGAAAGCCGTGCTGCTAGGGAAAGCCGTGCTGCTAGGGGAGCTACTGATTATGGAGCTATGTTTGAAGCTATGATGACCTCTATCATGAGAAGGGTACCAGCTCCAGGGCCATCGGTAGATGTTGGAGTTCAAGTTCAAGCTCCAAGACCGGTGGATTTTGCTAAGCTTTGTAAGGACTACACTGCTCTTGGAGGGAAGGTTTTCTTGGGGACGGAATCGACCATTGAAGTCCAAAGATGGATAGATGCTTGCAGAAGGATCTTTGGAGATTTGGGGATTGAGGATGCGACTAAAAGGAAGCTTGCATCAAGACAGCTTCAAGGAAGAGCTGCTGATTGGTGGAACTCTATCACCATAGATACTCCGGAGGAAGAGATTACTTGGGTGCAGTTCCAAGCTAGATTTGAAGCCAAGTTCATCTCTACGGCTCAGAGGTCTGTTTTGTTCAAGAAGTTTGTTGAGCTCAAGCAAGGTGGGAGACCAGTTCATGAGTATGTTTCTGAGTTCGAGGCTTTGTCCAAGTATGCTCGATCGTATATTGAATCCCCATACCAGAAGAATGAGAAGTTCGTGATGGGCTTGGACAGTTATCTTTGAAGGCAGTTGGTGGATCATCTGGACGATCCATTTGAGAAGCTAGTGGAGAAAGCTCTCAGGCATGAGAGTTTGTTTCCAAAGGAAGGGTCTGTTGTTGCTGTGACCAAGGAGGAGTCTAAACCGCAGCAGGGTGGAAACAAGAAGAGGAAGCAGCAGCAACATAAGGGAAAGAATGGCCAGAAGAAACCGAAGGGCGAAGTGACCTGCAATAACTGCCAGCAGAAGGGTCATCTCTCCAGGGATTGTAGGAATCCCAATGTGCCGGGAAAGTGCTATAACTGTGATAAGCTGGGACACATCAAGAAGGATTGCCCAGAACCAAGGAAAGACAGGCAGATTGTGAAAGCTTATGCTTTGGGGGCTGTTCCATCGTCTTCGAAAGCTCCTACTGCTGAAGAGAAGGGGAAGAGTGTGGTGGTTCATGGTACTCTTTCCATTTGTGGTATTCCAGTTAGAGTGTTATTTGATACTGGAGCGTCGCATTCCTTTGTTTGTAATGAGTTAGTAGACCGGTTGGGTTTGGAACCGGATATTGTTGATAGGCCATTGGTTGTGACTAATCCAGTTGGGGGTTCGTCTTGTTTATGTATGCTATGCCGTGGTCTAGTTGTATCGAGTCATGATTGCTCTTTTGTTTGTGATTGTTTTGTTCTGAACTTTGCGGGGTTCGAAATTATTTTGGGTATGGACTGGCTTAGGAAGTATGCGGCAATAGTTAATTGTGAAAGGCTGGAAGTGACAGTCGAGGAGGTGGAGGGGCAAAAGGTTGTGATACGATGTAAGCATGAAGAAGGCGTCTTCATGAGCTTCATGTATTCGCTTGATGTTCCACGGGATGGACTGTCATCCGAGCCAATCACAAATGGATTTGGGGATGTCTTTGAGGAAGTCAAAGGGTTACCGCCGCATAGAGAGATAGAGTTTCGTATCGATCTAGTTGAGGGAGCCAGACCTGTTGTGATGCCGCTTAGGCGAATGGCGCCTAGGGAACAACAAGAGTTGAAGGTGCAAGTTGACGACCTTTTACGGAAAGGATTCATTTGACGTAGTGTGTCCGAATGGGGTGCACCAGTTGTGTTCGCAACCAAAGCGGATGGATCGTTGAGGTTGTGTGTCGATTATCGTGAGCTGAATAAGGTGACTAAGAAGAACAAGTATCCATTGCCGAGAATAGATGACTTGTTTGATCAGCTCCACGAGGCGAAGGTGTTTTCTCAGATAGATTTGGCAACGGGATTTCACCAGTTAAGAGTGGCGAAGGATAGTGTGCCGAAGACTGCTTTCAGGACACCATCCGGTTTTTATGAGTGGCTGGTAATGCCGTTTGGATTGACTAATGCACCAGCATATTTTGTGGATCTTATGAATAGAGTGTTCAGAGATCAGTTGAACAAGTTTGTACTTGTGTTCGTGGATGACATTCTGATTTACTCCAGAACTGAAGAAGAGCACAAGACGCACTTGCGTATTGTTTTGGAAATCTTACGGAAACATCAGCTGAAGGCTAAGTTTTCGAAGTGTCACTTCTGGAAGAGTGAAGTGAGATTCTTAGGCCATGTTATTTCTGGAAATGGAATAGCGGTTGATCCCGCTAAGGTGGCAGCAATCCAGGATTGGGTTAGACCTATGAATGCATCTGATGTGAGAAGTTTTCTTGGATTAGCAGGATATTATCGTCGGTTTATCAAATACTTTTCCAAGATAGCTGCACCATTAACAGGATTGACGAAGAAGAACCAAGTATTCAGCTGGGATGCTAAGTGTGAGCAAGCTTTTGGAATCCTGAAAGAGCGACTGACAAGTGCTCCTGTTTTGACTATTCCAAGTGGGAACGATGCGATGGTGGTTTACACCGATGCATGTGGTACTGGACTTGGAGCAGTGCTGATGTAGAAGGATAGAGTTGTTGCGTATGCAAGTCGACAACTGAAGCCGCATGAAAGGAATTACCCGACTCATGATCTGGAGTTAGCGGTAATTGTTTTTGCTCTGAAGATGTGGAGACATTACCTATTGGGAGTTCGATTCGAGTTGTTTACGGATCACAAGTCGTTGAAGTATCTTTTCTCCCAAAAGGATTTAAATCTTCGGCAGCAACGATGGCTAGAGTTTTTAGCACCATATGATTTTGGTATAGCCTATACTCCGGGAAAAGGAAACGCGGTAGCAGATGCGTTGAGTCGAAGACATGCAGGATTGGGAGTCATGTTTTCGGAATGGAAGAGTCTCGAGTATTTGGCTGGATTTGACTTCAGGCCCAGATGTGGATTGGAACCTGAGATGTTGGCAAACTTATCGATAAGACCCACTCTTGTGGAAAGAATTGGCGAGAGCCAAAAGCGAGACGATAAGCTTGTCAAGACTATCCGAGATTTGGAATCTAGATTAGACCCAAAAAAGAATAAGGGATTCGAGGTCGATCGAGAAGGTTGGCTTCGGAAGCAAGGACGACTAGTTGTTCCCGATATCGATAAATTGAGAGATGAAGTTCTGAAGGAAAGTCATCACTCGAAGTTGAAAATTCATCTAGGTGGAAATAAGATGTATCGGGATATGAAGAGAACCTATTACTGGGAAGGTATGAAGAAGGAGGTTGGAAATTTTATTTCCAAATGTATGAACTGTCAGTTGGTAAAAGCTGAAAAGAAGAAGCCAAGTGGATTGCTTCAGCCATTAGAAGTTCCTACGTGGAAGTGGGAGCAAATATCGATGGATTTTGTTGATGGTCTACCTAGAACAAGAGCGGGAAATGAAGGGATTTGGGTCATTGTAGATCGTTTGACTAAAACTGCAAGATTCATTCCTGTTCGATCAACTAGGACTGCATCGAAGTTGGCTGAGTTGTATGTTAAGTGGATAGTCCGATTCCATGGTATTCCGAAGAGTATAGTGAGCGATCGAGACCCATTGTTCATTAGTGGATTTTGGAAGAGCTTCCAGGAAGTTTTGGGAACTGAGTTGTGTTTGAGTACAGCTTATCATCCCCAAACAGATGGTCAGACCGAGAGAGTCAACAGAGTTTTGGAAGATCTCTTGAGGGCATGTGTTTTGGATTTCGGAGGATCATGGGAAGATCATCTTCATTTGGTGGAATTTGCGTATAATAACAGTTACCAGTCAAGTATTGGTATGGCACCATATGAAGCCTTGTATGGAAGACCGTGTAACTCTCCGACATGCTGGTTGGAAGCTGGAGAAAAGTTGATACTTGGGCCAGAGATGATTCGACAGACTTCAGATTGTATAGAGATCATTCGGCAACGAATGAAGGCAGCCCAAGACCGCCAAAAAAGTTATGCAGATAAGCGTCGTAAAGATTTGGAATTCGACGTAGGTGATATGGTTTTTGTGAAGATTTCTCCTCTGAAGAATGTTATTTGATTCGGGAAGAAAGGAAAGTTGACTCCAAGATTTGTTGGACCATTCCCGATCATTGAGCGAATTGGAAAGCTCGCTTATAGATTGGAGTTACCGGAAAAGATGGCGGGTGTGCACAATGTTTTTCATGTATCTTATCTACGGAAGTATGTGCACGACTCGAATACAGTGGTTTCTGCTGATAGCTGTGAAGATTTAGAGGTTGATCCAGTGGTTACAAGACCTCGTAAGCCGCTTTGTGTTGTTGAAACCGACACGAAACAGCTTAGGTGGAAGATGATTACGTTGCTCAAGATACAATGGAGTGATGATGTTAACGACTGTACGTGGGAGGAGGAAGAGAGGATGAAGGCAGCTCATCCTGAACTCTTCGAGGTATGGCCCTAAGTTGTCGTGACATCTCATGAATTTGTAACTTGTTCTAATCTTAGAATTCTGCATGCTAGGCTAGAATTGGATGCATGGTTTGTTGATTGCTATGGATGGTAGGCATGCGGAATAGTTTTGGTTGCTGTTGTTTGCTTGGAATTTCGAGGGCGAAATTCCTAAGGGGGAGAGAATGTAACGACCCGTATTTTACGTGTCGATAAATCGTAGAATTATTAGGTCGTTAGTGTTGTTATGGCATCTATAGCCTAAGTCGTGTTTGTTAAGTCGTAAATGAGTCAACGGTAGCGACTTAACTTGTTTATGGTGGTTGCCGACTTAAGGGTTATCGGCCTAAGGTGATAAGCCGTGTGATAGCTTAGGTCGTATAGTGTTGGGTCAGCATGCAGATAAGTCGTTTGGGCGACTCAGTGCATAGTTCAGGTCGGTTATGTCAAGTTATAGGTTAGGTCGTTAGACGACTTATAGGATGTTACGACTTAAGTATAGGAACGACATAAAATTAGCTCGGAGTGCAGATAGGTCGTAGTTTACGAGTTATAGTAGTTAACGGGTTAACTAGTGGACGAGATAAGGTTTAACTCGTATGGCCGAGTTAAGGTAGTAACCGACTTATAGGATGACCGACTTAAGAATTGGACCGAGTTAGCAGGTTAAGGAGATGAGTCGTGACCGACCTATAGGAAGTAACGACCTAGTGGTTGGTGTGTGTTGTAGTTAGGTCGCTGAGTCGTGTGAACGACTTAGGGATAGGTCGTGGCTTCGTTGAGTCGGTAGAGGCTTGGGTCGGCAGGGTGTGTTATCTCGTGAGACGTTGGATCATAGGATGGGTGATAGGTCGTATGCGACCTAAGGTTGGTTAATTGTTAACTCGTGAAGTCGTTAGGTCGTAAGCTGATGAGTCGTGAGTCGTTGAGGCATAGGTTGCTAGGTCGTAAACGACCTAGTTAAGTCGTGGCATGTTGATCTGTGTTGTGTTAGGTCGGTGGTTCGAGTTAAGGGACACGGCAGTGTTTTAAGTCGCGTGCATTCTGTGGTCTTAGGTCGTAGTGGGGTTAGGTCGTAGCATGTTAGGTGGGCAACGACCAAAAACCGAGCATACGACTTAAGGGGCGACGACTCATGGGGTTTCCATCCTATAAATAGAGGACTTTGGCTCACTTTTTGGCACCGGTTTTTGAAGCAACAAAGAGCTGCCATTTTGAGAGCTCGACTACAACATTTCTTCACTTCTTTTCTCCACTTTGATCGAGTGCTAACATCCATCCAAGATCGAAGATCAAGATAGAAGATCCAAGAGCCAAAGTTGAAGATCTTCATCCAACGAAGCTAGATTTCATCGTTTCAAGCGGGATTTCGACGAATCAAGCTTGAATCTTCGCTGTCCAGATCTAGAGTTGATAGTTTTTGAAGTGTTTGGGTGATTCGGTGAGTGGTGGTTATCTCTCACGCGGACCCAAAGGAGTATATTGGATCGGTGGCTTGCTTATGTGTTAAAGATAGAGATTTCTTGCATTTTCCTTAAGTCTGCATGTAGATTCATTGTATATGAAGTTTTGGATACTCATCTTACTATATGTTTACTTATGCAAGTTCATTCATCAAGTTGTATAGACAAAAACCCATGATTTATATATGTTAGGTCTATGCTAAAAACCCATGATTCATGTATGTTAGACTTATGCTCATTTATTTACGAAATTGCCATTATAGTTAAATTGCTTGTTAGATCTTGTTTGAATGCTTGATTGTTTGGATGTATGATTGATTTGATTGTTTCAAGTTAGCTAGTAGTTGATTTGGAACAAGGTGGTCGAAGATGATTCGAAAGCTAAGTGGAAAGGCTCTTGAATGGTGAAAGCTGCTTGTGGCATATGAAGCGGATGATAAAGCTCATATGGATGGATTCGATGACGATGGATTTTGCTATGATTAGAGGAAGCGAAGCATGATGTTGAGATGGACTTTGCCATGATATGATGAGGCGAAGCATGATGATGAGATGGACTTTGCTAAGATGCGATGGAGCAAAGTATGATGTGAGATAGTCTTGGCTTAATCCAGGCAGGGATCATTCCAAGCATGTTGATAACTCGAGGGATGGTTCGAGTTGGTTGATAATGGATTGCTCAAGAGGTAGCTTGGGCTAGTATGAGAGTAGTCGTCGAGGAGGATGACTAGGAGGCTTGGATTTCATCGTTATTGAAGGTTCTAGCAAACTTAAAGCAAGAGTACATGGGGACGCCCAAAAGACTACAGGCAGGTGGTCGAGTACTCTGGGCAGGGTAGGTAAGTCCTAGGCACGAGCTACGACGATGTGCGAAGTTTGTCAAGAACCGGGTTCCCATTAGCCCTTGATAGATGGCTCAGGAAGGAGTCGGTCATTCAATTAACGGTGATATCGAAGCAAGGTTAACAGTGATAGCCAGAGTCATGGATGTTTGGTTGTATCATCATTCGGTCTCAAGAGCGGTGTTTTCTGGGTGCTTATCTGATCTTGGTTTAGGCCTTGGGGGTTTGTATTTGGAAAACATCGACCTTGACTCGAGTGATTATTGCTTTACTTTAATTATCTGCTTTGCTATACTTGCTTCTCCTTAGTGTGTCTGGGGGCTATCACTGTAGAATGAGGTGGAGTGGGATGGTTTGGGTTCCTATTCCTTTTTATCCCTTATGCTCTTTTGGTATGTTTGATAGTTGATTTACCGCTCAGTAAGACTGTTGTCTGACTCAAGGTTTTATGTCTTCTCTTATTACCTTGGGCTGTTCATCCATGTTTGGGATGGGCAGACTAAGTGACAGGTGGCAGGTACTGATCTTAGTGATTGACGATGCTGATGGCGAAGACGAGCAGGAGGCTTGCGTATTATTTTCTTAATAATATGTACCGGATTGTTTCCGCTGTTTGTTGTTACTCTGAGTGCTATGTAGTGAGGCTTCTTGTATTGATTGTTTAGACCTATGTATAAAACTGTTATGATGCTTATATGATGATGTTCTGTTCTACGGAGCTTCTCTATATTATATCTTTCTATTGTACTTTATCCACGCGCTGTGAGTTGTACGATAGATTCTGCGATTTTATTCTTACCTTGATCATCGTCCATGGCTGCCTGGCACACTTTTCAGCGCACTATTTCCTTGTTTTGGTGTGGGAGTCATGGGCGGTCGTCACAGGGGATCTTTTGGAGCTTTCGCCATTGAACGTCCAGACTCCGCCGGATCGAATTCCGTACTTCATTATCGCTGTTGTATCTAGATTTAAAATCTATCATGAACTGTAATCCATTGTAATCAATCATTATCATCAAGTGAATCAATAAGGAGAGAACCTTCAAAGTGGACGTAGGCAAGATCGTCGAACCACTATAAATCATGTGTTTGTGATCGTTATCTGTGAACTATTGTGATTGTTGTTGCTTAGATCTGAATTCTATATTGATTGTTGCTGATCTGTGTTGACAAACGGGTGCTTTCACGGTATTGGGTGTTTGTGACCAATTTTGGTGCAAACATTTTGGTGCTTTCACCGAGAACAGCTAATTCAGGATAATTTGAATTTGAAAGCTTAAAGATTTAGATCTAAGAACCATAACGAGACAAACAAGTAAGAAACAAAGGCTAGAGAGGAGCGAACACCAAGGAAGTCAAGAGGCTTCTTGAGGAGCAAACCAAGCTTCAATCTTCATCACAAGGGACGAGATGGAGACAATGATGAAGAAACAAGAGGAGTTGATCCAAAGTTTGTTTCAACAAATAGGACAACTTGGAGCACAGGATCAAGGAGTGACCGGAGTTCAGAACGGAGCAGGACCGTCCGACGTAGCACCTGGAGTAGGGGCACACACATGGAGAATGTTGATCCAATTCCTGAGAGAGATAGAGATGCATCTACCCAAGCAAGGAGTAACACAGGAGTGAACGCTCAGTCAAGGGGGAAGATCCCATAATTCCCTCGTGGACTCGGGGGGCAGGTTTAAAGTAATCAATGGAGATTGCATCTCGGCGATGATGACAAGTTGGCAGAGATGGTTAGAAGAGCTATGAGAGGCGGATTAGTGAACAAAGATTTGGAGGATGTTAATAGGAGTCCTTTTACTCCAGCAATCAGACGAGCTAGGAACCCACCGGATTTCAAGTTACCATCATTAGACATGTATGACGGGAGAACATACCCCACAGTTCATCTAACGAAGTATATGAGACATATGGAAGTGCTGGGGGCATCAGAGGAGGTTATGGCCCGGTGCTTTCCATTGTACTTAGTGGATATCGCAGCATTGTGGTTTAGACAATTGGAGAATGGATCCATCGGAACATGGAATGGTTTAGTTGAGAGATTTATGAGGCAATTCAGGGTTCACATTACGAGACCCAAGAATGTGATGACTTTGGCAACCCTAAAGTAGAAAGCCGGAGAGACCTTGAGGAGTTATCTAGCACGATTCAATGCAGCAGCGGCTTCGGTGGATCGAGCAGATCCATCTATGGTGGTGATGGCAGCTGTGTCCGGAGTAGCTGACGACACAGAGTTCAAAAATTCATTGACTAAAGATCCACCCGTGGATCTAGAGGAATTTTACAACGAGGCAGAAAAGTTTCTACGATTAGAGGATGCGAATGCAGAGAGAGAAGAAGGAGAGGGAATAGAAGTTTACGTGCTTAAAGACAAAAAGCCTATCGAAAAGGACTCAGGCAAAGATAAAGGAAAACGAAGGGCTGAGGATTATAATGACAGGTCAAAACGGCAACGGAGGGAGCCGCGATTCACTACTTACACCGAGCTGACTGAGAGTTTGGAGAGGATTTATCAGGATACCAAAGAGCAGGTTCCCTATCGTAGACCATTGCGAAGGGATCCAACTTCCGATGAAAAGAGATCAGATAAGTTTTGTGTATTTCATGAATTAAATGGTCATAACACTAATATTTGTAGGCATCTGAAGGACGAGGTGGAAGGGCATATCAGGAACGGTATGCTCCTTCAATATTAGAGGAGGCGAGCTTCAACGGTGGAGCCAGAGCGCCCACCATCTACATCAGCCAGGGGCAACCCTGAACAAGGACATCGTTTGGTTATCAATTAATTAAAATAACGATGAACAAGTCGCAAGCTTCCACTAACACAATTAAATCATTTACACATGTACGAGATCGCGAACGCTCTCCAGGCATGCTCTGAATGATCATTGATTGCTTCGTAGTGGGAACTTACGCTTTGACATCCTTGCTTTGCTTTTTGTTTCGTTTTGAGTTGGACATTTGAACTTGGTTTGTTTGGGCATTTCTATTTTTAAATTTCACCTGTTAAATAAGATATTTGATTTTGATAATTCTGAAATGGCTAAGCTGCTTGCACATTTACGGGGTCGCGAACGGTCCTTAGGCATGCTCTGAGATAGTGATATACCCTAACAAATGATCCAGGGACCCACTCGAACGTGAACCTGGTATCAACAGTACCAACCCCCCCGGGCACACTTATTCGCCTCCAACAGGCACACAAACAATCCAGGAACTCACCCGAACATGACCCTGGCATCCATAACATCAAGCCCTCCCGGGCACGCAAACTCGCCTCGAACGGCACACGATCACGAACGACACTCGACTTCGAACATTCATAACTCGCCACAAACGGCACCCGACCTCGAACGGTCACAAAAACGCCTCGAACGGCACACGATCGCGAACGGTCACAACTTGCCTCGAACAGGCACAATTCGCCCAGAACGGCACAAATCATCTCACCTCAAATGGCTCGATCCCGAACGGTCGTCATTTGAGGTCCACGACTTGACCGCACACTGTCGCACTTTACCTCGAATGACTCGATCACGAACGATCGTCATTTGAAGTTAAGCGCTTGACCTTGAACGGTCACATTTCACCGCAGATGACTCGATCCCGAACGATCGACGCATGGATTTATGCGCTTGGCCGCGCACGGTCGCACTTCACCTCAAGTGACTCGATCACGAACGATCATCATTTGAAGTTAGGCGCTTGACCATGAACGACCGAACTTCATCCCAAATAGCTCGATCCCGAACGATCGTCATTGGAGAACATATGAAACTATCAAATTCTTTACAGGTTGGTGATAGGATATGAACATCCAACTCAAGGCATTGCAAAACACACCTTCCTACCGCAAGGCATGTTTTGGGGGACAAATGTTATCCCGCTTTTTGGCAAAGCCGTGATACCAAAAGATTGTTCGAAAACAAGAAACAGTTCATCTCAGAGATTGGTTGTACTTCGCTTCGCTATGGATATCGACGAATTTTGTCCGAGCTCAGATCAGGCCACAATTGATAAGACATGACAAGCAAAGCCGTAGAAGCCAGCGTTTCAAGTTTCAAGTCAATCCGAGTTCGTATGCTCAAGATATGATGGTTTAAATTTGAGAAAGATAGCCCCTTGTTCGGTTCGAACCCATAGGGTACCCATGGTTCGAATCGATGGCCAGAGATTATGTTTGAACCCATCATCTTCGAAACCATCTACTCCGAACCCATCCGGTATCCTACCTTCAAACCCATCTAGTTCGAATCCATCAACCAGTGCCTGCCTCACAACCATTAACTTCGACTCCATTACCTTCGAAACCATCATCTTCGAATCCATTCAAGCCCACCAGCTTCGAATCCAAGTCGCTTCGAATCGATCTTGTTCGAATAGATCGAGTTCGAACCCACGAGTACAACTTAGTTCGAAACGGTCGCGTTCGAACCAAGGAACATTCACTTGATCCTATCCACCAAGTCAACTAACTTGGATGACGTGTCGCCCCACGATACGAACGAGGCGAAATCCATGGGTGCGAAGCGGTCAACTTGGAGATAAAACAGGATCGATGCGAGGAGTGCGCGCCACGTCACCATAGATCCACGTGAGCTGATGGATTCGAAGGGGAGGGATTCGAAGGGATGGATTCGAACTACACAGCCAGCCGAAGAACTCCAATTCGAATCGATCGAATCTCCAAAACCGTTGATCCAAATGCAACGAAATTTTCACAGTAGTTTCCATACATGATAAAGATTGTTCCTGCCAAGTTTCAGCTCGATTGGACCATTTCTTGATGGGTTCGAAATCACTTCGAATCGATGTCAGATCGAGTATAAACTTGGTGGGGTCGGTCGCGTGGGCCCACTCACGTGCCAAAAGAAGTCTTCTGAAGTTTGAGCGAGATCTGGGCCTCCTACGCCTATAAATAGCACCCTGAAGCCTTCAGAAAGGGGGGATCTTTTGGAGCTTCCACTATTGAACATCCAAACTCTGCCGGATCGAATTCCATACATCATTATTGATGTTGTATCCAGATTTAAAAGCTATCATGACCTGTAATCCATTGTAATCAATCATTATAATCAAGTGAATCAATAAAGAGAGAACCTTCAAAGTGGACGTAGGCAAGATCGCCGAACCACTATAAATCCTGTGTTTGTGACCGTTATCTGTGAACTATTGTGATTGTTGTTGCTTAGATCTGAATTCTATATTGATTGTTGCTGATCTGTGTTGACAAACGGGTGCTTTCACTGTATTGGGTGTTTGTGACCAATTTTGGCGCAAACATGCACCATGGTACCGTTCCTTTTCAAATCCATGCACGCATTTCAAAAAGTCATACGACACTGTTTCGCATTTCCGATGGATGCTGCACCTTGCACCGTGGATGTTGCACCCTGTAGATATCGGTTATTCGGACGGCCATAACTTCTGGCTCGTTTAGAATTACGGGAGCCATAACCAGTCAAAACGAAGGAATCAATGAGTTCTACGGCTCTGACGGCTTTCAGCCATTGATGGATTGTTTAATGCCCAAAAAAGACAATTCGAATCTCAATCGGGTCTCGGAAGTTTTTTACCCTTCGTTTTTTCGACACGTGGATTTTTACGGTAAAACGGGATTACCGTGGCTGGTCTTCGATTTACCATCGCTGGAGAGTGGTGCACCATGGTACCGTTCCGTTTCAAATCCATGCACGCATTTCAAAAAGTCGTACGACACTGTTTCGCCATTTCCGACGGATGTTGCACCTTGCACCGTGGATGTTGAAACCCGTAGATATCGATTATTCGGACGGCCATAACTTCTGGCTCGTTTAGAGTTATGGGAGCCATAAGCAGTCAAAACGTAGGCCTCAGTGAGTTCTACGGCACCGACAGCTTTCAGCCGTCAATGGATTGTTTAATGGCCAAAAAAGACTATCCGAATCTCAATCGGGTCTCGGAAGTTTTTTACCCTTCTTTTTTTCGAATCGTGGAATTTTACGGTAAAACGGGATTACGGTGGCTGGTCTTCGATTTACAATTGCCGGAGAGTGGTGCACCATGGCACCGTTCCGTTTCAAATCCATGCACGCATTTCAAAAAGTCGTACGACACTGTTCCGCCATTTCGGACGGATGTTGCACCTTACACCGTGGATGTTGCACCCTGCAGATATCGATTATTCGTACGGCCATAACTTCTGCCTCGTTTAGAGTTACGGGAGCCATAACCAGTCAAAACGAAGGCCTCTGTGAGTTCTACGGCTCTGATAGCTTACATCCGTCAATGGATTGTTTAATGCCCAAAAAAGACTATCCGAATCTCAATCGGGTCTCGGAAGTTTTTTACCCTTCGTTTTTTCGACACGTAGATTTTTACGGTAAAACGGAATTACCGTGGCTGGTCTTCGATTTACCATCGCTGGAGAATGGTGCACCATGGTACCGTTCCGGTTCAAATCCATGCACGCATTTCAAAAAGTCGTACGACACTGTTTCGCCATTTCGGACGGATGTTGCACCTTGCACCGTGGATGTTGCACCCTGTTGATATCGATTATTCGGACGGCCATAACTTTTGGCTCGTTTGGAGTTACGGGAGGCATAACCAATCAAAACGAAGGCCTCATTGAGTTCTACGGCTCTGACAGCTTTCAGCCGTCAATGGATTGTTTAATGCCCAAAAAAGACTATCCGAATCTCAATCGGGTTTAGAAAGTTTTTTACCCTTCGTTTTTTGGACATGTGGATTTTACGGTAAAACGGGATTACCGTGGCTGGTCTTCGATTTACCATCGCTGGAGAGTGGTGCATCATGGTACCGTTTCGTTTCAAATCCATGCACGCATTTCAAAAAGTCGTACGACACTGTTTTGCCATTTCGGACGGATGTTGCACCTTGCACCGTGGATGTTGCACCCTGTTGATATCGATTATCCAGACGACCATAACTTCTGTCTCGTTTAGAGTTACGGGAGGCATAACCGGTCAAAACGAAGGCCTCAGTGAGTTCTACGGCTCTGACAGCTTTCAGCCGTCAATGGATTGTTTAATGCCCAAAAAAGACTATCCGAATCTCAATCGGGACTTGGAAGTTTTTTACCCTTCGTTTTTTCGACACGTGGATTTTTACGGTAAAACGTGATTACCGTGGCTCGTCTTCGATTTACCATCGCTGGAGAGTGGTGCACCATGGTACCATTCCGTTCCAAATCCATGCACGCATTTCAAAAAGTCGTACGACACTGTTTCGCCATTTCGGACGGATGTTGCACCTTGCACCGTGGATGTTGCACCCTGTAGATATCAGTTATTCGGGCGGCCATAACTTCTGCCTCGTTTAGAGTTACGGGAGCCATAACAAGCCAAAATGAAGGCCTCAGTGAGTTCTATGGCTCTGACAGCTTTCAGCCGTCAATGGATTGTTTATTGCCCAAAAAAGACTATCCGAATCTCAATCGGGTCTCGGAAGTTTTTTACCCTTCGTTTTTTCGACACGTGGATTTGTACGGTAAAACTGGATTACCGTGGCTGGTCTTCGATTTACCATCGCTGGAGAGTGGTGCACCATGGTACCGTTCCGTTTCAAATCCATGCACGCGTTTCAAAAAGTCGTACGACACTGTTTCGCCATTTCGGACGGATGTTGCACCTTGCACCGTGGATGTTGCACCCTGTAGATATCGATTATTCGGACGGCCGTAACTTCTGGCTCGTTTAGAGTTACGGGAGCCATAACCGGTCCAAACAAAGGCCTCAGTGAGTTCTACGGCTCTGACAGCTTTCAACCGTCAATGGATTGGTTAATGCCCAAAAAAGACTATTCGAATCTAAATCGGGTCTCGGAAGTTTTTTACCCTTCGTTTTTTCGACACGTGGATTTTTACGGTAAAACTGAATTGCCGTGGCTGGTCTTCGATTTACCATCGCTGGAGAGTGGTGCACCATGGTACCGTTCCGTTTCAAATCCATGCATGCATTTCAAAAAGTCGTACGACACTGTTTCGCCATTTCGGACGGATGTTGCACCTTGCACCGTGGATGTTGCACCCTGTAGATATCGATTATTCGGACGGCCGTAACTTCTGGCTCGTTTAGAGTTACGGGAGCCATAACCAGTCAAAACAAAGGCCTTAATGAGTTCTACGGCTCTGACAGCTTTCAGCCGTCAATGGATTGTTTAATGCCCAAAAAAGACTATCCGAATCCCAATCGGGTCTCGGAAGTTTTTTACCCTTCGTTTTTTCGACACGTGGATTTTTACGGTATAACTGGATTGCCGTTGCTGGTCTTCGATATACCATCGCTGGAGAGTGGTGCACCATGGTACCGTTCCGTGTCAAATCCATGCATGCATTTTAAAAAGTCGTACGACACTGTTTCTCCATTTCGGACGGATGTTGCACCATGCACCGTGGATGTCGCACCCTGTAGAAATCGATTATTCGGACGGCCATAACTTCTGGCTCGTTTAGACTTACGGGAGACGTAACTAGTCAAAACGAAGGCCTCAGTGAGTTCTATGGCTCTGATAGCTTTCAGCCGTCAATGGATTGTTTAATGGCCAAAAAAGACTATCCGAATCTCAATCGGGTGTAGGAAGTTTTTACCCTTCGTTTTTTCGACACGTGGATTTTTATGGTAAAAGGGGATTACCGTGGCTTGTCTTCGATTTACCATCGCTTGAGAGTGGTGCACCATGGTACCGTTTCGTTTCAAATCCATGCACGCATTTCAAAAAGTCGTACGACACTGTTTCGCCATTTCGGACGGATGTTGCACCTTGCACCGTGGATGTTGCACCCTGCAGATACCGATTATTCAGACGGCCACAACTACTGGCTCGTTTAGAGTTACGGGTGCCATAACCAGTCAAAACGAAGGCCTCAGTGAGTTCTATGGCTCTGACCGCTTTCAACCGTCAATGGATTGTTTAATTCCCAAAAAAGTCTTTCCGAATCTCAATCGGCTCTCGGAAGTTTTTTTTCCCTTCGTTTTTTCGACACGTGGATTTTTACAGTAAAACGGGATTACCGTGGCTGGTCTTCGATTTACCATCGCTGGAGAGTGGTGCACCATGGTTCCGTTCCATTTCAAATCCATGCACGCATTTCAAAAAGTCGTACGACACGGTTTCGCCATTTCGGACGGATGTTGCACCTTGCACCGTGGATGTTGCACCCTGTAGATATCGATTATTCGGACGGCCATAACTTTTGCCTCGTTTAGAGTTACGGGAGCCATAACCAGTCAAAACAAAGGCTTCAGTGAGTTCTACGGCTCTGACAGCTTTCAGCCGTCAATGGATTGTTTAATGCCCAAAAAAGACTATCCGAATCTTAATCGGGTCTCGGAAGTTTTTTACCCTATGTTTTTTCGACAGGTGGATTTTTACGGTAAAACGCGATTACCGTGGCTGGTCTTTCATTTACCATCGCTGGAGAGTGGTGCACCATGGTACCGTTCCGTTTCAAATCCATGCATGCATTTCAAAAAGTCGTACGACACTGTTTCGCCATTTCGGACAGATGTTGCAACTTGCACCGTGGATGTTGCACCCTGTTGATATCGGTTATTCGGACGGCCATAACTTCTGGCTCGTTTAGAGTTGCGGGAGCCATAACCAGTCAAAACGAAGGCATCAGTGAGTTCTACGGCTCCAATAGCTTTCAGCCGTCAATGGATTGTTTAATGCCCAAAAACGACTATCCGAATCTCAATCGGGTCTCGGAAGTTTTTTACACTTTGTTTTTTCGACGCGTGGATTTTTACGATAAAATGGGATTACCGTGGCTGGTCTTCGATTTACCATTGCTGGATAGTGGTGCACCATGGTACCGTTCCGTTTCAAATCCATGCACGCATTTTAAAAAGTCGTACAACACTGTTTCGACATTTCGGACGGATGTTGCACCTTGCACCGTGGATGTTGCACCCTATAGATATCGATTATTCGGACGGCAATAGCTTCTGGCTCATTTAGAATTACGGGAGCCATAACCAGTCAAAACGAAGGCCTCAGTGAGTTCTACGGCTCTGACAGCCTTCAGCCTGCAATGGATTGTTTAATGCCCAAAGAAGACTATCCGAATCTCAATCGGGTCTCGGATGTTTTTTAACCATCGTTTTTTCGACACGTGGATTTTTACGGTAAAACAGGATTACCGTGGCTGGTCTTCGATTTACCATCGCTGGAGAGTGGTGCACCATGGTACCGTTCCGTTTCAAATCCATGCACGCATTTCAAAACGTCGTACGACACTGTTTCGCCATTTCGAACGAATGTTGCGCTTGCACCGTGGATGTTGCACCCAGTAGATATCGATTATTCGGACGGCCATAACTTCTGGCTCGTTTAGAGTTACGGAAGCCATAACCAGTCAAAACGAAGGCCTCAGTGATTTCTACGGCTCTGACAGCTTTCAGCCGTCAATGGATTGTTTAATGTCCTAAAAAGACTACCCGTATCTCAATCGGGTCTAGGAAGTTTTTTACCCTTCGTTTTTTCGACACGTGGATTTTTACGGTAAAACGGGATTACCGTGGCTGGTCTTCGATTTACCATCGCTGGAGAGTGTTGCACCATGGTACCGTTGCGTTTCAAATCCATGCACGCATTTCAAAAAGTCGTACGACACTGTTTCGCCATTTCGGACGGATGTTGCACCTTGCACCGTGGATGTTGCACCCTATAGATATCGATTATTCGGACGGCAATAACTTCTGGCTCGTTTAGAGTTACGGGAGCCATAACCAGTCAAAACGAAGGCCTTAGTGAGTTCTACGGCTCAGACAGCTTTCAGCCGTCAATGGAATGTTTAATGCCCAAAAAAGACTATCCGAATCTTAATCGGGTCTCGGAAGTTTTTATACTTCGTTTTTTCGACATGTTGATTTTTACGGTAAAACGGAATTACCGTGGCTGGTCTTCGATTTACCATCGCTGGAGAGTGGTGCACCACGGTACCGTTCCGTTTCAAATCCATGCGCGAATTTCAAAAAGTCGTACGACACTGTTTCGCCATTTCGGACGGATGTTGCACCTTGCACCGTGGATGTTGCACCCTGTAGATATCGGTTATTCGGACGGCCATAAATTTTTGCTCGTTTAGAGTTACGGGAGCCATAACCAGTCAAATCGAAGGCCTTAGTGAGTTCTACGACTCTGATAGATTTCAGCCTTCAATGGATTGTTTAATGCCCAAAAAAGACTATCCGAATCTCAATCGGGTCTCAGAAGTTTTTTACCCATCGTTTTTTCGACACGTGGATTTTTACAGTAAAACTGGATTACCGTGGCTAGTCTTCGATTTACCATCGCTGGAGAGTGGTGCACCATGGTACCGTTCCGTTTGAAATCCATGCACGCATTTCAAAAAGTCGTACGACACTTTTTCGCCATTACGGACGGATGTTGCACCTTGCACCGTGGATGTTGCACCCTGTAGATATCGATTATTCGGACGGCCATAACTTCTGGCTCGTCTAGAGTTACGGGAGCCATAACCAGTCAAAACGAACGCCTCAGTGAGTTCTACGGCTCTGATAGCTTTCAGCCGACAATGGATTGTTTATTGCCCAAAAAAGACTATCCGAATCTCAATCGTGTCTAGGAAGTTTTTTACCCTTCATTTTTTCGACACGTGGATTTTTACGGTAAAACGGGATTACCGTGGCTGGTCTTCGATTTACCATCGCTGGAGAGTGGTGCACCAAGGTACCGTTGCGTTTCAAATCCATGCACGCATTTCAAAAAGTCATAAGACACTGTTTCGCCATTTCGGACGTATGTTGCACCTTACACCGTGGATGTTGCACCCGGTAGATATCGATTATTCGGACGACCATAACTTCTGTCTCGTTTAGAGTTACGGGAGCCATAACCAGTCAAAACGAAGGCCTCAGTGAGTCTACGGCTCAGACAGCTTTCAACCGTCAATGGATTGTTTAATGCCCCAAAAAGACTATCTGAATCTCAATCGGGTCTCGGAAGTTTTTTACCCTTCGTTTTTTCGACACGTGGATTTTTACGGTAAAACGGGATTACCGTGGCTGGTCTTCGATTTACCATCGCTGGAGAGTGGTGCACCATGGTACCGTTCCTTTTCAAATCCATGCACGCATTTCAAAATGTCGTAAGACACTGTTTCGCAATTTCTGACGGATGTTGCACCTTGCACTGTGGATGTTGCACCCTGTAGCTATCGATTATTCGGACAGCCATAACTTTTGGCTCGTTTGAGTTACGAGAGCCATAACCAATCAAAACGAAGGTGTCGGTGAGTTCTACGGCTTTGACAGCTTTCAACCATCAATCGATTATTTAATGCCCAAAAAAGACTATCCGAATCTCAATCGGGTCTCGGATGTTTTTTACCCTTCGTTTTTTCGACACGTGGACTTTTACAGTAAAACTGGATTACCGTGGCTGGTCTTCGATTTACCATTGCTGGAGAGTGGTGCACCATGGTACCGTTCCATTTCAAATCCATGCACGCATTTCAAAAATTCGTACGACACTGCTTCGCCATTTCAGACGGATGTTGCACCTTGCACCGTGGATGTTGCACCCTGTAGATATCGATTATTCGGACGGCCATAACTTCTGGCTCGTTTAGAGTTACGGGAGCCATAACCTGTCAAAACGAAGGCCTCTATGAGTTCTACGGCTTTGACAGCTTTCAACCGTCAACGGATAGATTAATGCCACAAAAGGACAACCCGAATCTCAATCGGGTCTCGTAAGTTTTTTACCCTTCGTTTTTTCGACACGTGGATTTTTACGGTAAAACGGGATTACCGTGGCTAGTCTTCGATTTACCATCGCTGGAGAGTGGTGCACCATGGTACCGTTCCGTTTCAAATCCATGCATGCATTTCAAAAAGTCATACGACACTGTTTCGCCATTTCAGACGAATGTTGCGCCTTGCACCGTGGATGTTGCATCCTGTAGATATCGATTATTCGGACGGCCATAACTTCTGGCTCGTTTAGTGTTACGGGAGCCATAACCAGTAAAAACGAAGGCCTCAGTGATTTCTACGGCTCTGACAGCTTTCAGCCGTCAATGGATTGTTTAATGCCCAAAAAAGACTATCCGAATCTCATTCGGGTCTCGGAAGTTTTTTACCCTTCGTTTTTTCGACACGTGGATTTTTACGGTAAAACGGGATTACCGTGGCTGGTCTTCGATTTACCATCGCTGGAGAGTGGTGCACCATGGTACCGTTCTGTTTCAAATCCATGCACGCATTTCAAAAGGCCGTACGACACTGTTTCGCCATTTCGGACGGATGTTGCACCTTGCACCGTGGATGTTGCACCCTGTAGATATCGGTTATTCGGACGACCATAACTTCTGGCTCGTTTAGAGTTACGGGAGCCATAACCAGTCAAAACGAAGGCATCAGTGAGTTCTACCGCTCTGACAGCTTTCAGCCATCAATGGATTGTTTATTGCCCAAAAACCACTATCCGAATCTCAATCGGGTCTCGGAAGTTTTTTACCCTTCGTTTTTTCGACACGTGGATTTTTACGGTAAAACGGGATTACTGTGCCTGGTCTTCGATTTACCATCGCTGGAGAGTGGCACACCATGGTACCATTGCGTTTCAAATCCATGCACGCATTTCAAAAGGTCGTGTGACACAGTTTCGCCATTTCGGACGGATGTTGCACCTTGCACCGTGGATGTTGCACCCAGTAGATATCGATTATTCGGACGACCATAACTTCTGGCGCGTTTAGTGTTACGTGAGCCATAACCAGTCAAAACGAAGGCCTCCGTGGGTTCTACCGCTCCGACAGCTTTCAGCCGTCAATGGATTGTTTAATGCCCAAAAACGACTATCCGAATCTCAATCGGGTCTCGGAAGTTTTTTACCCTTCGTGTTTTCGACACGTGGATTTTTACGGTAAAACGGGATTACCGTGGCTGGTCTTCGATTTACCATCGCTGGAGAATGGTGCACCATGGTACCGTTCCGTTTCAAATCCATGCACGCATTTCAAAAAGTCGTACGACACTGTTTCGCCATTTCGGACGGATGTTGCACCTTGCACCGTGGATGTTGCACAATGTAGATATCGATTATTCGGACGGCCATAACTTCTGCCTCGTTAAGAGTTACGGGAGCCATAACCAGTCAAAACGAAGGCCTCAGTGAGTTCTATGGCTCTGATAGCTTTCAGCCGTCAATGGATTGTTTAATGCCTAAAAAAGACTATCCGAATATCAATCGGGTCTAGGAAGTTTTTTACCTTTCGTTTTTTCGACAGGTGGATTTTTACGGTAAAACAGGATTGCCGTGGCTGGTCTTCGATTTACCATCGCTGGAGGGTGGTGCACCATGGTACCGTTCCGTTTCACATCCATGCATGCATTTCAAAAAGTCGTACGACACTGTTTCGCCATTTCAGACGAATGTTGCACCTTGCACCGTGGATGTTGCATCATGTAGATATCGATTATTCAAACGGCCATAACTTCTGGCTCGTTTAGAGTTACAGGAGCCATAACCAGTCAAAACGAAGGCCTCAGTGAGTTCTACGGCTCTGACTGCTTTCAGCCGTCAATGGATTGTTTAATGCCCGAAAAAGACTATCTGAATCTCAATCGGGTCTCGGAAGTTTTTTACCGTTCGTTTTTTCGACACGTGGATTTTAACGGTAAAACGGGATTACTGTGGCTGGTCTTCGATTTACCATCGCTGGAGAATGGTGCACCATGGTACCATTCCGTTTCAAATCCATGCACGCATTTCAAAAAGTCGTACGACACTGTTTCGGCATTTCAGACGGATGTTGCACCTTGCACCGTGGATGTTGCACCCTGTAGATATCGGTTATTCGGACGGCCATAACTTCTGGCTCGTTTAGAGTTACGGGAGCCATAACTAGTCGAAACGAAGGCATCAGTGAGTTCTACGGCTCCGACAGCTTTCAGCCGTCAATGGATTGTTTAATGCCCAAAAACGACTATCGAATCTCAATCGGGTCTCTGAAGTTTTTTACCCTTCGTTTTTTCGACACGTGGACTTTTACGGTAAAACGGGATTACCGTGGCTGGTCTTCGATTTACCATCGCTGGAGAGTGGTGCACCATGGTACCGTTCTATTTCAAATCCATGCAGGCATTTCAAAAAGTCGTACGACACTGTTTCTCCATTTCGTACGGATGTTGCACCTTGTACCGTGGATGTCGTACCCTGTAGATATCGATTATTCGCACTGCCATAACTTCTGGCTCGTTTAGAGTTACAGGAGCCATAACTAGTCAAAACGAAGGCCTCAGTGAGTTCTACGGCTCTGACAGCTTTCAGCCGTCAATGGATTGTTTAATGCCCGAAAAAGACTATCTGAATCTCAATCGGGTCTCGGAAGTTTTTTACCCTTCGTTTTTTCGACACGTGGATTTTAACGGTAAAACGGGATTACTGTGGCTGGTCTTCGATTTACCATCGTCGGAGAGTGGTGCTCCATGGTACCGTTCCGTTTCAAATCCATGCACGCATTTCAAAAAGTCGTACTACACTGTTTCGCCATTTCGGACGGATGTTGCACCTTGCACCGTGGATGTTGCACCCTGTAGATATCGATTATTCGGACGGCCATAACTTCTGCCTCGTTAAGAGTTACGGGAGCCATAACCAGTCAAAATGAAGGCCTCAGTGAGTTCTATGGCTCTGACAGCTTTCAGCCGTCAATGGATTGTTTAATGCCTAAAAAAGACTATCCGAATCACAATCGGGTCTAGGAAGTTTTTTACCTTTCGTTTTTTCGACACGTGGATTTTTACGGTAAAATGGGATTACGTGGCTGGTCTTCGATTTACCATCGCTGGAGAGTGGTGCACCATGGTACCGTTTCCTTTCAAATCCATGCACGCATTTCAAAAAGTCGTGCGACACTGTTTCGCCATTTCGGACGGATGTTGCACCTTGCACCATGGATGTTGCACCCTGTAGATATCGGTTATTCGGACGGCCATAACTTCTGGCTCGTTTAGAGTTACGGGAGCCATAACCAGTCAAAACGAAGGCCTCAGTGAGTTCTACGGCTCTGACAGCTTTCAAACGTCAATGGATTGTTTATTGCCCAAAAAAGACTATCCGAATCTCAATCGGGTCTAGGAATTTTTTTACCCTTCGCTTTTTCGACACGGGGATTTTTACGGTAAAACGGGATTACCGTGGCTGGCCTTCGATTTACCATCGTTGGAGAGTGGTGCACCATGGTACCGTTCCGTTTCAAATCCATGCACGCATTTCAAAAAGTCGTACGACACTGTTTCGCCATTTCGGACGGATGTTGCACCTTGCACCGTGGATGTTGCACCCGGTAGATATCGATTATTCGGACGGCCATAACTTCTGGATCGTTTAGAGTTACAGGAGCCATAACCAGTCAAAACGAAGGCCTCAATGAGTTCTATGGCTCTGACAGCTTTCAGCCGTCAATGGATTGTTTAATGCCTAAAAAAGACTATCCGAATCTCAATCGGTTCTAGGGAGTTTTTTAACCTTCGTTTTTTCGACACGTGGATTTTTATGGTAAAACGAGATTACCATGGCTGGTCCTCGGTTTACCATCGCTGGAGAGTGGTGCACCATGGTACCGTTCGTTTCAAATCCATGCACGCATTTCAAAAAGTCGTACGACACTGTTTCGCCATTTCGGACGGGTGTTGCACCTTGCACCGTGGATGTTGCACCCTGTAGATATCGATTATTCGGACGGCCATAACTTCTGGCTCGTTTAGACTTACGGAAGCAATAACCAGTCAAAACGAAGGCCTCAGTGAGTTCTACGGCTCTGACAGCTTTCAACCGTCAATGGATTGCTTAATGCCAAAAAAGACTATCCGAATCTCAATCGGGTCTCGGAAGTTTTTTACTCTTTGTTTTTTCGACACGAGGATTTTTACGTAAAACGGGATTACCGTGGCTTGTCTTCAATTTACCATCGCTGGAGAGTGGTACACCAAGGTACTGCTCCGTTTCAAATCCATGCACGCATTTCAAAAAGTCGTACGACACTGTTTCGCCATTTCGGACGGATGTTGCACCTTGCACCGTGGATGTTGCAACCTGTAGATATCGATTATTCGGACGGCCATAACTTCTGCCTTGTTTAGAGTTACGGGAGCCATAGCCAGTCAAAACGAAGGCCTCAGTGAGTTCTATGGCTCTGACAGCTTTCAGCCGTCAATGGATTGTTTAATGCCTAAAAAAGACTATCCGAATCTCAATCGGGTCTAGGAAGTTTTTTACCCTTCGTTTTTTCGACACTTGGATTTTTACGGTAAAACGAGATTACGTGGATGGTCTTCGATTTACCATTGCAGGAGAGTGGTGCACCATGGTACTGTTTCCTTTCAAATCCATGCACGCTTTTCAAAAGGTCGTACGACACTGTTTCTCCATTTCGGACAGATGTTGCACCTTGCACCGTGGATGTTGCGCCCTGTAGATATCGATTATTCGGACGGCCATAACTTCTGGCTCGTTTAGAGTTACGGGAGCCATAACCAGTCAAAACGAAGGCCTTGGTGAGTTCTACGGCTCTGACAGCTTTCAGCCGTCAATGGATTGTTTAATGCCCAACAAGACTATCCGAATCTCAATCGGGAATCTCAATCGGGTCAAGGAAGTTTTTTACTCTTCGTTTTTTCGACACGTGGATTTTTACGGTAAAACGGGATTACCGTGGCTGGTCTTCAATTTACATCGCTGGAGAGTGGTGCACCAAGGTACCATTGCGTTTCAAATCCATGCACGCATTTCAAAAAGTCGTACGACACTGTTTCGCCATTTCGGACGGATGTTGCACCTTGCACCGTGGATGTTGCACCCTGTAGATATCGATTATTCGGACGGCCATAACTTCTGGCTCGTTTAGAGTTACGGGAGACGGCTCTGACAGCTTTCAATCGTCAATGGATTGTTTAATGCCCAAAAAAGACTATCCGAATCTCAATCGGGTCTCGGAAGTTTTTTACCCTTCGTTTTTTCGACACGTGGATTTTTACGGTAAAACGGGATTGCCGTGGCTGGTCTTCGATTTACCATCGCTGGAGGGTGGTGCACCAGGGTACCGTTCCTTTTCAAATCCATGCACGCATTTCAAAATGTCGTACGACACTGTTTCGCCATTTCGGACGGATGTTGCACCTTGCACTGTGGATGTTGCACCCTGTAGATATCGATTATTCGGACAGCCATAACTTCTGGCTCGTTTTGAGTTACAGGAGCCATAACCAGTCAAAACGAAGGCCTCAGTGAGTTCTATGGCCTTGACGGCTTTCAGCCGTCAATGGATTATTTAATGCCCAAAAAAGACTATCCGAATCTCAATCGGGTCTTGGAAGTTTTTTACCCTTCGTTTTTTCGACACGTGGATTTTTACGGTAAAACTGGATTACCGTGGCTGGTCTTCGATTTACCGTCGCTGGAGAGTGGTGCACCATGGTACCGTTCCGTTTCGAATCCATGCACGCATTTCAAAAAGTCGTACGACACTGTTTCGCCATTTCGGACGGATGTTGCACCTTGCACCGTGGATGTTGCACCCTGTAGATATCGATTATTCGGACGACCATAACTTCTGGCTCGTTTAGAGTTACGGGAGCCATAACCAGTCAAAACGAAGGCCTCAATGAGTTCTACGGCTCTGACAGCTTTCAGCCGTCAATGGATTGGTTAATGCCCAAAAAAGACTATCCGAATCTCAGTCGGGTCTAGCGAGTTTTTTACCCTTCTTTTTTTCGACACGTGGATTTTTACGGTAAAACGGGATTACCTTGGCTGGTCTTCGATCTACCATCATTGTTGAGTGGTGCACCATGGTACCGTTCCGTTTCAAATCCATGCATGCATTTCAAAAAGTCGTACGACACTGTTTCGCCATTTCGGACGAATGTTGCACCTTGCACGGTGGATGTTGCATCCTGTAGATATCGATTATTCGGATGGCCATAACTTTCGGCTCGTTTAGAGTTACGAGAACCATAACCAGTCAAAACGAAGGCCTCAGTGAGTTCTACGGCTTTGATAGCTTTCAGCCGTCAATGGATTGTTTAATGCCAAAAAAGACTATCCGAATCTCAATCGGGTCTCGGAAGTTTTTTACCCTTCGTTTTTTCGACACGAGGATTTTTACGAAAAACGGGATTACCGTGGTTTGTCTTCGATTTACCATCGCTGGAGAGTGGTGCACCATGGTACCGTTTTGTTTCAAAAACCAATGCACGCATTTCAAAAAGTTGTACGACACTGTTTCGCCATTTTGGACGGATGTTGCACCTTGCACCGTGGATGTTGCACCCTGTAGATATCGATTATTCGGACGGTCATAACTTCTGCCTCGTTTAGAGCTACGGGAGCCATAACCAGTCAAAACGAAGGCCTCAGTGAGTTCTATGGCTCTGACAGCTTTCAGCCGTCAATGGATTGTTTAATGCCTAAAAAAGACTATCCGAATCTCAATGGGGTTTAGGAAGTTTTTTACCTTTCGTTTTTTCGACACGTGGATTTTTACGGTAAAATGGGATTACGTGGCTGGTCTTCGATTTACCATCGCTGGAGAGTGGTGCACCATGGTACCGTTTCCTTTTAAATCCATGCACGCATTTCAAAAAGGCGTACGACACTGTTTCGCCATTTCGGACGGATGTTGCACCTTGCACCGTGGATGTTGCACCCTGTAGATATCGATTATTCGGACGGCCATAACTTTTGGCTCGTTTAGAGTTACGGGAGCCATAACCAGTCAAAACGAAGGCCTCAGTGAGTTCTACGGCTCTGACAGCTTTCAGGTGTCAATGGATTGTTTAATGCCCAAAAAGACTATCCGAATCTCAATCGGGTCTAGGAAGTTTTTTACCCTTCGTTTTTTCGACACCTGGATTTTTACGGTAAAACGGGATTACCGTGGCTGGTCTTCGATTTACCATCGCTGGAGAGTGGTGCACCAAGGTACCGTTGCGTTTCAAATCCATGCACGCATTTCAAAAAGTCGTACGACACTGTTTCGCCATTTCGGACGGATGTTGCACCTTGCACCGTGGATGTTGCACCCTGTAGATATCGATTATTCGGACGGCCATAACTTCTGGCTCGTTTAGAGTTACGGGAGCATAACCAGTCAAAACGAAGGCCTCAGTGAGTTCTACGGCTCTGACAGCTTTCAACCGTCAATGGATTGTTTAATGCCCAAAAAAGACTATCCGAATCTCAACCGGGTCTCGGAAGTTTTTTATCCTTCGTTTTTTCGACACGTGGATTTTTACGGTAAAACGGGATTACCGTGGCTGGTCTTCGATTTACCATCGCTTGAGGGTTGTGCACCACGGTACCGTTCCTTTTCAAATCCATGCACGTATTTCAAAATGTCGTACGACACTGTTTCGCCATTTCGGACGGATGTTGCACCTTGCACTGTGGATGTTGCACCCTGTAGATATCGATTATTCGGACGGCCATAACTTCTGGCTCGTTTTGAGTTACGGGAGCCATAACCAGTCGAAACGAAGGCCTTAGTGAGTTCTATGGCTTTGACAGCTTTCAGCCATCAATGGATTATTTAATGCCCAAAAAAGACTATCCGAATCTCAATCGGGTCTCGGAATTTTTTTACCCTTCGTTTTTTCGACACGTGGATTTTTACGGTAAAACTGGATTACCGTGGCTGGTCTTTGATTTACCATCGTTGGAGAGTGGTGCACCATGGTACCGTTCCGTTTCAAATCCATACACGCATTTCAAAAAGTCGTACGACACAGTTTCGCCATTTCGGACGGATGTTGCACCTTGCACCGTGGATGTTGCACCATGTACATATCGATTATTCGGAAGGCCATAACTTCTGGCTCATTTAGAATTACGGGAGCTATAACCAGTCAAAACGAAGGCCTCAATGAGTTCTACGGCTCTGACAGCTTTCAGCCGTCAATGGATTGTTTAATGCCCAAAAAAGACTATACGAATCTCAATCGGGTCTAGGGAGTTTTTTACCCTTTGTTTTTTCGACACGTGGATTTCTACGGTAAAACGGGATTACCGTGGATGGTCTTCGATTTACCATCCCTGGAGAGTGGTGCACCATGGTACCGTTCCGTTTCAAATCCATGCATGCATTTCAAAAAGTCGTACGACACTGTTTCGCCATTTCGGACGAATATTGCACCTTGCACGGCGGATGTTGCATCCTGTAGATATCGATTATTCGGACGGCCATAACTTCTGGCTCGTTTAGGGTTACGGGAGCCATAACCAGTCAAAACAAAGGCCTCAGTTAGTTCTACGGCTCTGACAGCTTTCAGTCGTCAATGGATTGTTTAATGCCCAAAAAAGACTATCCGAATCTCAATCGGGTCTCGGAAGTTTTTTACCCTTCGTTTTTTCGACACGTGGATTTTTAAGGTAAAACGGGATTACCGTGGCTTGTCTTCGATTTACCATCGCTGGAGAGTGGTGCACCATGGTACCGTTCCGTTTCAAATCCATGCACGCATTTCAAAACGTCATACGACACTGTTTCGGCATTTCGGACGGATGTTGCACCTTGCACCGTGGATGTTGCACCCTGTAGATATCGGTTATTTGGACGGCCATAACTTCTGGTTCGTTTAGGGTTACGGGAGCCATAACCAGTCAAAACGAAGGCATCAGTGAGTATAACTTCTGGTTCGTTTAGAGTTACGGGAGCCATAACCAGTCAAAACGAAGGCATCAGTGAGTTCTATGGCTCCGTCAGCTTTCAGCCGTCAATGGATTGATTAATGCCCAAAAACGATTATCTGAATCTCAATCGGGTCATTGAAGTTTTTACCCTTCGTTTTTTCGACACGTGGATTTTTACGGTAAAACGGGATTACCGTGGCTGGTCTTCGATTTACCATCGCTGGAGAGTGGTGCACCATGGTACCGTTGCGTTTCAAATCCATGCACGCATTTCAAAAGGTCGTACGACACTGTTTCTCCATTTCGGACGGATGTCGCACCTTGCACCGTGGATGTTGCACCCTGTAGATATCGATTATTCGGACGGCCATAACTTCTGGCTCGTTTAGATTTACGGGAGCCATAAACAGTCAAAACGAAGGCCTCAGTGAATTCTATGGCTCTGACAGCTTTCAGCCATCAATGGATTGTTTTATTCCCAAAAAAGACTCTCCGAATCTCAATCGGGTCTCGGAAGTTTTTTACCCTTCGTTTTTTCGACACGTGGATTTTTACGGTAAAACGGGATTACCATGGCTGGTCTTTGATTTACCATTGCCGGATTGTGGTGCACCATGGTACCATTCCTTTTCAAATGCACGCACGCATTTCAAAAAGTCGTACGACACTGTTTCGCCATTTCGGACGGATGTTGCACCTTGCACCGTGGATATTCCACCCTGTAGATATCGATTATTCGGACGGCCATAACTTCTGGCTGGTTTAGAGTTACGAGAGTCATAACCAGTCAAAAGCGAAGGCCTCCGTGAGTTCTACGGCTCTGACAGATTTCAGCCGTCAGTGGATTGTTTAATGCCCGAAAAAGACTATCCGAATCTCAATCGGGTCTCGGAAGTTTTTTACCCTTCGTTTTTTCGACACGTGGATTTTAACGGTAAAATGGGATTACCGTGGATGGTCTTTGATTTACCATCGCCGGAGAGTGGTGCACCATGGTACCGTTCCATTTCAAATCCATGCACGTATTTCAAAAAGTCGTATGACACTGTTTCGCCATTTCGGACGAATGTTGCACCTTGCACCGTGGATGTTGCACCCTGTAGATATCGATTATTCGGATGGCCATAACTTCTGCCTTGTTTAGAGTTACGGGAGCCATAACCAGTCAAAACGAAGGCATCAGTGAGTTCTATGGCTTTGACAGCTTTCAGCCGTCAATGGATTGTTTAATGCCTAAACAAGACTATCCGAATCTCAATCGGGTCTAGGAAGTTTTTTACCGTTCGTTTCTTCGACACGTGGATTTTTACAGTAAAACATGATTACATGGCTGGTCTTCGATTTACCATCGCTGGAGAGTGGTGCACCATGGTACCGTTTCCTTTCAAATCCATGCACGCATTTCAAAAAGTCGTACGACACTGTTTCGCCATTTCGGACGGATGTTGCACCTTGCACCGTGGATGTTGCACCCTGTAGATATCGATTATTCGGACGACCATAACTTCTGGCTCGTTTAGAGCTACGGGAGCCATAACCAGTCAAAACGAAGGCCTCAGTGAGTTCTACGGCTCTGATAGCTTTCAGACGTCAATGGATTGGTTAATGCCCAAAAAAGACTATCCGAATCTCAATCGAGTCTAGGAAGTTTTTTACCCTTCGTTTTTTCGACACGTGGATTTTTACGGTAAAACGGGATTACCGTGGGTGGTCTTCGATTTTCCATCACTGGAGAGTGGTTCACCAAGGTACCCTTGTGTTTCAAATCCATGCACGCATTTCAAAAAGTCGTACGACACTGTTTCGCCACTTCGGACGGATGTTGCACCTTGCACCGTGGATGTTGCACGCTGTAGATATCGATTATTCGGACGGCCATAACTTCTAGCTCGTTTAGAGTTACGGGAGCCATAACCAGTCAAAACGAAGGCCTCAGTGAGTTCTACGGCTCTAATAGCTTTCAACCGTCAATGGATTGGTTAATGCCCAAAAAAGACTATCCGAATCTCAATAGGGTCTCGGAAGTTTTTTACCCTTCGTTTTTTCGACATGTGGATTTTTATGGTAAAACGGGATTACCGTGGCTGGTCTTCGATTTACCATCGCTGGAGAGTGGTGCACCATGGTACCGTTTCTTTTCAAATCCATGCACGCATTTCAAAATGTCATACGACACTGTTTCGCCATTTCGGACGGGTGTTGCACCTTACACTGTGGATGTTGCACCCTGTAGACATCGATTATTCGGAGGGCCATAACTTCTGGCTAATTTTGAGTTACGGGGGCCATAACCAGCCAAAAAGAAGGCCTCAGTGAGTTCTACGTCTTTGACAGCTTTCAGCCGTCAATGGATTATTTAATGCCCAAAAAAGACTATCCGATTCTCAATCGGGTCTCGGAAGTTTTTTACCCTTCGTTTTTTCGACACGTGGATTTTTACGGTAAAACTGGATTACCGTGGCTGGTCTTCAATTTACCATCGCTGGAGAGTGGTGCACCATGGTACCGTTCCGTTTCAAATCTATGCCGCATTTAAAAAAGTCGTACGACACTGTTTCGCCATTTCGGACGGATGTTGCACCTTGCACCGTGGATGTTGCACGCTGTAGATATCGATTGTTCGGACGGCCATAACTTTTGGCTCGTTTAGAGTTACGGGAGCCATTAGCAGTCAAAACGAAGTCCTCAGTGAGTTCTACGGCTCTGATAGCTTTCAACCGTCAATGGATTGTTTAATGCCCAAAAAAGACTATCCGAATCTCAATCGGGTCTAGGAAGTTTTTTACCCTCGTTTTTTCGACACGTAGATTTTAACGGTAAAACGGGATTACCGTGGCTGGTCTTCGATTTCCCATCGCTGGAGAGTGGTGCACCAAGGTACCGTTCCGTTTCAAATCCATGCATGTATTTCAAAAAGTCGTACGACACTGTTTCGCCATTTCAGACGAATGTTGCACCTTGCACCGTGGATGTTGCATCCTGTAGATATCGATTATTCGGACGGCCATAACTTCTGGCTCGTTTAGAGTTACGGGAGCCATAACCAGTCAAAACGAAGGCCTCAGTGAGTTCTACGGCTCTGACAGCTTTCAGACGTCAATGGATTGTTTAATGCCCAAAAAAGACTATCCGAATCTCAATCGGGTCTCGGAAGTGTTTTACCCTTCGTTTTTTCGACATGTGGATTTTTACGGTAAAACGGGATTACCGTTGCTGGTCTTCGATTTACCATCGCTGGAGAGTGGCGCACCATGGTACCGTTCCGTTTCAAATCATGCACGCATTTCAAAAAGTCGTACGACACTGTTTCGCCATTTCGGACGGATGTTGCACCTTGCACCGTGGATGTTGCACCCTGTAGATATCATATATTCGGACGGCCGTAACTCCTGGCTCGTTTAGAGTTACGGGAGCCATAACCAGTCAAAACGAAGGCATCAGTGAGTTTTACGGCGCCGACAGCTTTAAACCGTCAATGGATTGTTTAATGCCCAAAAAAGACTATCCGAATCTCAATCGGGTCTAGGGAGTTTTTTACCCTTCGTTTTATCGACACGTGGATTTTTACAGTAAAACGGGATTACCGTGGCTGGTCTTCGATTTACCATCGCTGGAGAGTGGTGCACCATGCTACCGTTCCGTTTCAAATCCATGCACGCATTTCAAAAAGTCGTACGACACTGTTTCTCCATTACGGACGAATGTTGCACCTTACACCGTGGATGTTGCATCCTGTAGATATCGATTATTCGGACGGCCATAACTTCTGGCTCGTTTAGAGTTACGGGAGCCATAACCAGTCAAAACGAAGGCCTCAGTGAGTTCTACGGCTTTGATAGCTTTTAGCCGTCGATGGATTGTTTAATGCCCAAAAATGACTATCCGAATCTCAATCGGGTCTCAGAAGTTTTTTAGCCTTCGTTTTTTCGACACGGGGATTTTTATGGTAAAACGGGATTACCATGGCTGGTCTTCGATTTACCATCGCTGGAGAGTGGTGCACCATGGTACCGTTCCGTTTCAAATCCATGCTTGCATTTCAAAAGGTCGTACGACACTGTTTCGCCATTTCGGATGGATGTTGCACCTTGCACCGTGGATGTTGCACCTTGTAGATATCGATTATTCGGACGGCCATAACTTCTGGCTCGTTTTGAGTTACGGGAGCCACAACTAGTCAAAACGAAGGCCTCAGTGAGTTCTCCGGCTTTGATAGCTCTCAGCCGTCAATGGATTGTTTAATGCCCAAAAAAGACTATCGGAATCTCAATCGGGTCTCGGAAGTTTTTTACCCTTCGTTTTTTCGACACGTGGATTTTTACGGTAAAATGGGATTACCGTGGCTGGTCTTCGATTTACCATCGCTGGAGAGTGGTGCACCATGGTACCATTCCATTACAAACCCATGCACGCATTTCAAAAAGTCGTACGACACGGTTTCACCATTTCGGACGGATGTTGCACCTTGCACCGGGGATGTTACACCCTGTAGATATCGATTATTCGGACGGCCATAACTTCTGCCTCGTTTAGAGCTACGGGATCCATAACCAGCCAAAATGAAGGCCTCAGTGAGTTCTACGGCTCTGACAGCTTTCAACGGTAATGGATTGTATAATGCCCAAAAAAGACTATCCGAATCTCAATCGGGTCTAGGGAGTTTTTTACCCTTCGTTTTATCGACACGTGGATTTTTACTGTAAAATGGGATTACCGTGGCTGGTCTTCGATTTACCATCGCTGGAGAGTGGTGCACCATAGTACCGTTCCGTTTCAAATCCATGCACGCATTTCAAAAAGTTGTACGACACTGTTTCTCCATTTCGTACGAATGTTGCACCTTACATGGTGGATGTTGCATCCTGTAGATATCGATTATTCGGACGGCCATAACTTCTGGCTCGTTTAGAGTTACGGGAGCCATAACCAGTCAAAACGAAGGCCTCAGTGAGTTCTACGGCTTTGACAGCTTTTAGCCGTCGATGGATTGTTTAATGCCCAAAAATGACTATCCGAATCTCAATCGGGTCTCGGAAGTTTTTTACCCTTCGTTTTTTCGACACGTGGATTTTTACGGTAAAAGGGGATTACCATGGCTGGTCTTCGATTTACCATCGCTGGAGAGTGGTGCACCATGGTACCGTTCCGTTTCAAATCCATGCACGCATTTCAAAAGGTCGTACGACACTGTTTCGCCATTTCGAACGGATGTTGCACCTTGCACCGTGGATGTTGCATCCTGTAGATATCGATTATTCGGACGGCCATAACTTCTGGCTCGTTTAGAGTTACGTGAGCCATAACCAGTCAAAACGAAGGCCTCAGTGAGTTCTACGGCTTTGACAGCTTTTAGCCATCAATGGATTGTTTAATGCCCAAAAATGACTATCCTAATCTCAAAAGGGTCTCGGAAGTTTTTTACCCTTCGTTTTTTTCGACACATGGATTTTTACGGTAAAACGGTATTACCGTGGCTGGTCTTCGATTTACCATCGCTGGAGAGTAGTGCACCATGGTATCATTTCGTTTCAAATCCATGCACGCATTTCAAAAAGTAGTACGACACTGTTTCGGCATTTCGGACGGATGTTGCACCTTGCACCGTGGATGTTGCACCCTGTAGATATCGGTTATTCGGACGGCCATAGCTGGGGCTCGTTTATAGTTACGGGAGACATAACCAGTCAAAACGATGGCATCAGTAAGTTCTACGGCTCCGATAGCTTTCAGCCGTCAATGGATTGTTTAATTCCCAAAAACGACTATCTGAATCTCAATCGGGTCTCTGAAGTTTTTTACCCTTCGTCTTTTCGACAAGTGGATTTTTACGGTAAAACGGGATTACCGTGGCTGGTCTTCGATTTACCATCGCTGGAGAGTGGTGCACCATGGTACCGTTCCGTTTCAAATCCATGCACGCATTTCAAAAAGTCGTACGACACTGTTTCGCCATTTCGGACGGATGTTGCACCCTGTAGATAACGATTATTCGGACGGGCATAACTTCTGGCTCGTTTAGAGTTACGGGAGCCATAACCAGTCAAAACGAAGGCCTTAGTGAGTTCAATGGCTATGACAGCTTTCAGCCGTCAATGGATTGTTTAATGCCTAAAAAAGACTATCCGAATCTCAATCGGGTCTAGGAAGTTTTTTACCCTTCGTTTTTTCGACACGTGGATTTTTACGGTAAAACGGGATTACGTGGCTGGTCTTCGATTTACCATCGCTGGAGAGTGCTGCACCATGGTACCGTTTCCTTTCAAATCCATGCATGCATTTCAAAAAGTCGTACGACACTGTTTCGCCATTTCGGACGGATGTTGCACCTTGCACCGTGGATGTTGCACCCTGTAGATATCGATAATTCGGACGGCCGTAACTTCTGGCTCGTTTAGAGTTACGGGAGCCATAACCAGTCAAAACGTAGGCCTCGATGAGTTCTACGGCTTTGACAGCTTTCAACCGTCAATGGATTGTTTAATGCCCAAAAAAGACTATCTGAATCTCAATCGGGTCTCGGAAGTTTTTTACCCTTCGTTTTTTCGACACGTGAATTTTTACTGTAAAACGGGATTACCGTGGTTGGTCTTCGATTTACCATCGCTGGAGAGTGGTGCAATATAGTACCGTTCCGTTTCAAATCCATGCACGCATTTCAAAAAGTCGTACGACGCGGTTTTGCCATTTCGGACGGATGTTGCACCTTGCACCGTGGATGTTGCACCCTGTAGATATCGATTATTCGGACGGCCATAACTTCTGGTTCGTATGGAGTTACGGTAGTCATAACCAGTCAAAACGAAGGCCTCAGTGAGATCTACGGCACTGACAGCTTTCAGCCGTCAATGGATTGTTTAATGCCCAAAAAGACTATCCGAATCTCAATCGGGTCTAGGAAGTTTTTTACCCTTCGTTTTTTCGACATGTGGATTTTTACGGTAAAACTAGATTACCGTGGCTGGTCTTCGATTTACCATCGCTGGAGAGTGGTGCACCATGGTACCGTTCCATTTCAAATCCATGCACGCATTTCAAAAAGTCGTACGACACTGTTTCGCCATTTCGGACGGATGTTGCACCTTGCACCGTGGATGTTGCACCCTGTAGATATCGATTATTCGGACGGCCATAACTTCTGGCTCGTTTAGGGTTACGGGAGCCATAACCAGTCAAAACGAAGGCCTCGATGAGTTCTACGGCTTTGACAGCTTTCAGCCGTCAATGGATTGTTTAATGCCCAAAAAAGACTATCCGAATCTCAATCGGGTCTCGGAAGTTTTTTACCCTTCGTTTTTTCGACACGTGGATTTTTACGGTAAAACGGGATTACCGTGGCTGGTCTTCGATTTACCATCGCTGGAGAGTGGTGCACCATAGTACCGTTCCGTTTCAAATCCATGCACGCATTTCAAAAAGTCGTACGACACGGTTTCGCCATTTCGGACGGATGTTGCACCTTGCACCGTGGATGTTGCACCCTGTGGATATCGATTATTCGGACGGCCATAACTTCTGGTTCGTTTAGAGTTACGGTAGGCATAACCAGTCAAAACGAAGGCCTCATTGAGATCTACGGTACTGACAGCTTTCCGCCGTCAATGGATTGTTTAATGCCCAAAAAAGACTATCCAAATCTCAATCGGGTCTAGGAAGTTTTTTACCCTTCGTTTTTTCGACACGTGGATTTTTACGGTAAAATTGGATTACCG
This sequence comes from Allium cepa, assembly GCA_030765085.1. Classification (NCBI taxonomy): domain Eukaryota; kingdom Viridiplantae; phylum Streptophyta; class Magnoliopsida; order Asparagales; family Amaryllidaceae; genus Allium; species Allium cepa. The sequence goes on from CM060938.1 coordinate 912,817,531, forward strand.
TGGCCGGTCTTCGATTTATCATCGCTGGAGAGTGGTGCACCATGGTACCGTTCCGTTTCAAATCCATGCACGCATTTCAAAAAGTCGTACGACACTGTTTCGCCATTTCGGACGGATGTTGCACCTTGCACCGTTGATGTTGCACCCTGTAGATATCGATTATTCGGACGGCCATAACTTCTGGCTCGTTTAGAGTTACAGGAGCCATAAACAGTCAAAACGAAGGCCTCAGTGAGTTCTACAGCTCTGACCGCTTTCAGCCGTCAATGGATTGTTTAATGCCCAAAAAAGACTATCTGAATCTCAATCGGGTCTCGGAAGTTTTTTACCCTTCGTTTTTTCGACACGTGGATTTTTACGGTAAAATGGGATTATCGTGGCTGGTCTTCGATTTACCATTGCTGGAGAGTGGTGCACCATGGTACCGTTCCGTTTCAAATCCATTCACGCATTTCAAAAAGTCGTACGACACGGTTTCGCCATTTCGGACGGATGTTGCACCTTGCACCGTGGGTGTTGCACCCTGTAGATATCGATTATTCGGACGGCCATAACTTCTGCCTCGTTTAGATTTACGGGATCCATAACTAGCCAAAACGAAGGCCTTAGTGAGTTCTACGGCTCTGACAGCTTTCAGTCGTCAATGGATTGTTTAATGCCCAAAAAAGACTATCCGAATCGGGTCTCGGAAGTTTTTGACCCTTTGTTTTTTCGACACGTGGATTTTAACGTTAAAACTGGATTACCGTGGCTGGTCTTCGATTTACCATCGCTGGAGAGTGGTGCACCATGGCACCGTTCCGTTTCAAATCCATGCACTCATTTCAAAAAGTCGTACGACACTGTTTCTCCATTTCGGACGGATGTTGCACCTTGCACCGTGGATGTCGCACCCTGTAGATATCGATTATTCGGACGGCCATAACTTCTGGCTTGTTTAGAATTACGGGAGCCATAACCAGTCAAAACAAAGGCCTCAGTGAGTTCTACGGCTCTGACAGCTTTCAGCCGTCAATGGATTGTTTAATACCCAAAAAAGACTATCCGAATCTCAATCGGGTCTCGGAAGTTTTTTCTCTTCGTTTTTTCGACACGTGGATTTTTACGGTAAAACTGGATTGCCGTGGCTAGTCTTCGATTTACCATAGCTGGAGAGTGGTGCACCATGGTACCATTCCGTTTCAAATCCGTGCATGCATTTCAAAAGGTCGTATGACACTGTTTCGACATTTCGGACGGATGTTGCACCTTGCACCGTGGATGTTGCACCCTGTAGATATCGATTATTCGGACGACCATAACATCTGGCTCGTTTAGAGTTACGGGAGCCATAACCAGTCAAAACGAAGGCCACAGTGAGTTCTACGGCTCCGACATCTTTCAGTCGTCAATGGATTGTTTAATGCCCAAAAAAGACTATCCGAATCTCAATCGGGTCTCGGAAGTTTTTTACCCTTCGTTTTTTCGACACGTGGATTTTAACGTTAAAACTGGATTACCGTGGCTGGTCTTCGATTTACCGTCGCTGGAGAGTGGTGCACCATGGTACCGTTCCGTTTCAAATCCATGCACGCATTTCAAAAAGTCGTACGACACTGTTTCGCCATTTCGGACGGATGTTGCACCTTGCACCGTGGATGTTGCACCCTGTAGATATCGATTATTCGGACGGCCATAACTTCTGGCTCGTTTAGAGTTACGGGAGCCATAACCAGTCGAAACGAAGGCCTCAGTGAGTTCTACGGCTCTGACAGCTTTCAACCGTCAATGGATTGTTCAATGCCCAAAAAAGACTATCCGAATCTCAATCGGGTCTCGGAAGTTTTTACCCTTCGTTTTTTCGACACGTGGATTTTTACAGTAAAACTGGATTGCCGTGGCTAGTCTTCGATTTACCATCGCTGGAGAGTGGTGCACCATGGCACCATTCCGTGTCAAATCCCTGCATGCATTTCAAAAAGTCGTACGACGATGTTTCGCTATTTCGGACGGATTTTGCACCTTGCACCGTGGATGTTGCACCCTGTTGATATCGATTATTCGGACGACCATAACATCTGGCTCGTTTAGAGTTACGGGAGCCATAACCAGTCAAAACGAAGGCCTCAGTGAGTTCTACGGCTCTGACAGCTTTCAGCCGTCAATGGATTGTTTAATGCCCAAAAAAGACTATCCGAATCTCAATCAGGTCTAGAAAGTTTTTTACCCTTCGTTTTTTCAACACGTGGATTTTTACGGTAAAACGGGATTACCGCGGCTGGTCTTCGATTTACCATCGCTGGAGAGTGGTGCACCATGGTGACGTTTCATTTCAAATCCATGCACGCATTTCCAAAAGTCGTACGACACTGTTTCGCCCTTTCGGACGGATGTGGCACCTTGCACCGTGGATGTTGCACCCTGTAGATATCGACTATTCGGACGGCCATAACTTCTGGCTCGTTTAGAGTTACGGGAGCCATAACCAGTCGAAACGAAGGCCTCAGTGAGTTCTACGGTTCTGACAGCTTTCAGCTGTCAATGGATTGTTTAATGCCCAAAAAAGACTATCCGAATCTCAATCGGGTCTCGGAAGTTTTTTACGCTTCGTTTTTTCGACACGTGGATTTTTACGGTAAAACGGGATTGTCGTGGCTGGTCTTCGATTTACCACCGCTGGAGAGTGGTGCACATGGTACCGTTCCATTTCAAATCCATGCACGCATTTCAAAAAGTCGTACGACACGATTTCATCATTTAGGACGGATGTTGCACCTTACACCGTGGATGTTGCACCCTGTAGATATCGGTTATTCGGACGGCCATGACTTTTGCCTCGTTTAGAGTTACGGGAGCCATAACCAGTCAAAACAAAGGCCTCCGTGAGTTCTACGGCTCTGACAGCTTTCAGCCGTCAATGGATCGTTTAATGCCCAAAAAAGACTATCCGAATCTCAATCGGGTCTCGGATGTTTTTTACCCTTCGTTTTTTCGACACGTGGATTTTTACGGTAAAACGGGATTACCGTGACTGGTCTTCGATTTACCATCGCTCGAGAGTGGTTCACCATGGTACCGTTCCATTTCAAATCCATGCACGCATTTCAAAAAGTCGTACGACACGGTTTCGCCGTTTCGGACGGATGTTGCACCTTGCACCGTGGATGTTGCACCCTGTAGATATCGATTATTCGGATGGCCATAACTTCTGGCTCGTTTAGAGTTACGGTAGCCATAACCAGTCAAAACGAAGGCCTTAGTGAGTTCTACGGTACTGACAGCTTTCAGCCGTCAATGGATTGTTTAATGCCCAAAAAAGACTATCCGAATCTCAATTGGGTCTCGGAAGTTTTTTACCCTTCGTTTTTTCAACACGTGGATTTTTACGGTAAAACGGGATTGCCGTGGCTGGTCTTCGATTTACCATCGCTGGAGAGTGGTGCACCATGGTACCGTTCCATTTCAAATCCATGCACGCATTTCAAAAAGTCGTACGACACGGTTTCGTCATTTCGGACGGATGTTGCACCTTACACCGTGGATGTTGCACCCTGTACATATCGGTTATTCGGACGGCCATAACTTTTGCCTCGTTTAGAGTTACGGGAGCCATAACCAGTCAAAACAAAGGCCTCCGTGAGTTCTACGGCTCTGATATCTTTCAGCCGTCAATGGATTGTTTAATGCCCAAAAAAGACTATCTAAATCTCAATCGGGTCTCGGATGTTTTTTACCCTTCGTTTTTTCGACACGTGGATTTTTACGGTAAAATGGGATTACCGTGACTGGTCTTCGATTTACCATCAATGGACAGTGGTGCACCATGGTACCGTTGCGTTTCAAATCCATGCACACATTTCAAAAAGTCGTACGACACTGTTTCGCCATTTCGGACGGATGTTGCACGTTGCACCGTGGATGTTGCACCCTCTAGATATCGATTATTCGGACGGCCATAACTTCTGGGTCGTTTAGAGTTATGGGAGCCATAACCAGTCAAAACGAAGGCCTCAGTGAGTTCAACGGCTCCGACAGCTTTCAGCCGTCAATGGATTGTTTAATGCCCAAAAAATACTATCCGAATCTCAATCGGGTCTCGGAAGTTTTTTACCCTTCGTTTTTTCGACACGTGGATTTTAACGTTAAAACTGGATTACCGTGGCTGGTCTTCGATTTACCATCGCTGGAGAGTGGTGCGCCATGGTACCGTTCCGTTTCGAATCCATGCACGCGTTTCAAAAAGTCGTACGACACTGTTTCTCCATTTCGGACGGATGTTGCACCTTGCACCGTGGATGTTGCACCCTGTAGATATCGATTATTCGGACGGCCATAACTTCTGGCTCGTTTAGAGTTACGAGAGCCATAACCATTCAAAACAAAGGCCTCAGTGAGTTCTACGGCTCTAACAGCTTTCAACCGTCAATGGATTGTTTAATGCCCAAAAAAGACTATTCGAATCTCAATCGGGTGTCGGAAGTTTTTTACTCTTCGTTTTTTCGACACGTGGATTTTTAGCGTAAAACTGGATTGCCGCGGCTAGTCTTCTATTTACCATCGCTGGAGAGTGGTGCACCATGGTACCATTCCATGTCAAATCCATGCATGCATTTCAAAAAGTCGTACGACACTGTTTCGCCATTTCGCACGGATGTTGCACCTTGCACTGTGGATGTTGCACCCTGTAGATATCGATTATTCGGACGACCATAACATCCGGCTCGTTTAGAGTTACGGGAGCCATAACCAGTCAAAACGAAGGCCACAGTGAGTTCTACAGCTCCGACAGCTTTCAGCCGTCAATGGATTGTTTAATGCCCAAAAAATACTATCCGAATCTCAATCGGGTCTCGGAAGTTTTTTACCCTTCGTTTTTTCGACACGTGGATTTTAACGTTAAAACTGGATTACCGTGGCTGGTCTTCGATTTACCGTCGCTGGAGAGTGGTGCAACACGGTACCGTTCCGTTTCAAATCCACGCATTTCAAAAAGTCGTACGACACTGTTTCGCCATTTCGGACGGATGTTGCACCTTGCACCGTGGATGTTGCTCCCTATAGATATCGATTATTCGGACGGCCATAACTTCTGGCTCGTTTAGAGTTACGGGAGCCATAACCAGTCGAAACGAAGGCCTCAGTGAGTTCTACGGCTCTGACAGCTTTCAACCGTCAATAGATTGTTCAATGCCCAAAAAAGACTATCCGAATCTCAATCGGGTCGCGGAAGTTTTTTACCCTTCGTTTTTTCGACACGTGGATTTTTACAATAAAACTGGATTGCCGTGGCTAGTCTTCGATTTACGATCGCTGGAGAGTGGTGCACCATGGTACCATTCCGTGGCCCTTCTACGACTTTCCAACGCTGGAGATTGGTGCACCATGGTACTGTTCCATTTCAAATCCACGCACGCATTTCTAAAAGTCGTACGGCACTGTTTCGCCATTTCTGACGGATGTTGCACCTTGCACCGTGGATTTTGCACCCTGTAGATATCGATTATTCGGACGCCATAACATCTGGCTCGTTTAGAGTTACGGGAGCCATAACCAGTCAAAACGAAGGCCTCAGTGAGTTCAACGGCTCTGACAGCTTTCAGCCGTCATTGGATTGTTTAATGCCCAAAAAAGAATATCCGAATCTCTATCGGGTCTAGGAAGTTTTTTACCCTTCGTTTTTTCGACAGGTGGATTTTTACGGTAAAACGGGATTACCGTGGCTGGTCTTCGATTTACCATCGCTGGAGAGTGGTGCACCATGGTGACGTTTCATTTCAAATCCATGCACGCATTTCAAAAAGTTGTACGAGACTGTTTCGCCATTTCGGACGGATGTTGCACCTTGCACCGTGGATGTTGCACCCTGTAGATATCGATTATTCAGACGGCCATAAATTCTGGCTCGTTTAGAGTTACGGGAGCCATAACCAGTCGAAACGAAGATCTCAGTGAGTTCTACGGCTCTGATAGCTTTCAGCCGTCAATGGATTGTTTAATGCCCAAAAAAGACTATCCGAATCTCAATCGGGTCTCGGAAGTTTTTTACCCTTCGTTTTTTCGACACGTGGATTTTTACGGTAAAACGGGATTGCCGTGGCTGGTCTTCGATTTACCATCGCTGGAGAGTGGTGCACCATGGTACCGTTCCATTTCAAATCCATGCACGCATTTCAAAAAGTCGTACGACACGGTTTCGTCATTTCGGACGGATGTTGCACCTTACACCGTGGATGTTGCACCCTGTAGATATCGGTTATTCGGACGGCCATAACTTTTGCCTCGTTTAGAGTTACAGGAGCCGTAACAAGTCAAAAAAAAGGCCTCCGTGAGTTCTAAGGCTCTGACAGCTTTCAGCCATCAATGGATTGTTTAATGCCCAAAAAAGACTATCTGATTCTCAATCGGGTCTCGGATGTTTTTTACCATTAGTTTTTTCGACACGTGGATTTTTACGGTAAAACGGGATTACCGTGACTGGTCTTCGATTTACCATCACTGGAGAGTGGTGCACCATGGTACCGTTCCGTTTCAAATCCATGCACGCATTTCAAAAAGTCGTACGACACGGTTTCTCCATTTCGGACGGATGTTGCACCTTGCACCGTGTAGATATCGATTATTCGGACGGCCATAACTTCTGGCTCGTTTTGAGTTACGGGAGCCATAACCAGTCAAAACGAAGGCCTCGGTGAGTTCTACGGCTCTGACAGCTTTCAGCCGTCAATGGAATGTTTAATGCCCAAAAAAGAATATTCGAATCTCAATCGGGTCTCGGAAATTTTTTACCCTTCGTTTTTTCGACACGTGGATTTTTACGGTAAAACGGGATTACTGTGGATGGTCTTCGATTTACCATCGCTGGAGAGTGGTGCACCATGGTACCATTCCGTTTCAAATCCATGCACGCATTTCAAAAAGTCGTACGACACTGTTTCGCCATTTCGGACGGATGTTGCACCTTGCACCGTGGATGTTGCACCCTTGTAGATGTCGATTATTCGGACGACCATAACTTCTGGCTCGTTTAGAGTTACGGGAGCCATAACCAGTCAAAACGAAGGCCTCTGTGAGTTCTACGGCTCGGACATCTTTCAGCCGTCAATGGATTGTTTAATGCCCAAAAAAGACTATCCGAATCTCAATCGGTTCTCGGAAGTTTTTTACCCTTCGTTTTTTCGACACGTGGATTTTTACGGTAAAACTGGATTACCGTGGCTGGTCTTCGATATATCATCGCTGGAGAGTGGTGCACCATGGTACCGTTCCGTTTCAAATCCATGCACGCATTTCAAAAAGTCATACGACACTGTTTCGTCATTTCGGACGGATGTTGCACCTTGCACCGTGGATGTTGCACCCTGTAGATATCGGTTATTCGGACGGCCATAACTTTTGCCTCGTTTTGAGTTATGGGAGCCATAACCAGTCAAAACAAAGGGCTCAGTGAGTTCTACGGCTCTGACAGCTTTCAGCCGTCAATGGATTGTTTAATACCCAAAAAAGACTATCCGAATCTCAATCGGGTCTCTAATGATTTTTACCCTTCGTTTTTTCGACACGTGGATTTTTACGGTAAAACGGGATTACCGTGGCTGGTCTTCGATTTACCATCGCTGTAGAGTGGTGCACCATGGTACCGTTCCGTTTCAAATCCATGCACGCATTTCAAAAAGTCGTACGACACTGTTTCGCCATTTCGGACGGATGTTGCACCTTGCACCGTGGATGTTGCGCCCTGTAGATATCGATTATTCGGACGGCCATAACTTCTGGCTCGTTTAGACTTACGGGAGCCATAACCAGTCAAAACAAAGGCCTTAGTGAGTTCTACAGCTCTGACAGCTTTCATTCGTCAATGGATGCACAAAAAGGACTATCCGAATCCCAATCGGGTCTAGGAAGTTTTTTACCCTTCGTTTTTTCGACACGTGGATTTTTACGGTAAAACTGGATTACCGTGGCTGGTCTTCGATTTACCATCGCTGGACAGTGGTGCACCATGGTACCGTTGCGTTTCAAATCCATGCACGCATTTCAAAAAGTCGTACGACACTGTTTCGCCATTTCGGACGGATGTTGCACCTTGCACCGTGGAAGTTGCACCCTGTGGATATCGATTATTCGGACGGCCATAACTTCTGGGTCGTTTAGAGTTACGGGAGGCATAACCAATCAAAACGAAGGCCTCAGTGAGTTCTACGGCTTTGACAGCTTTCAGCCGTCAATGGATTGTTTAATGCCCAAAAAAGACTATCTGAATCTCAATCGAGTCTAGGAAGTTTTTTACCTTTCGTTTTTTCGACACGTGGATTTTTACAGTAAAACGGGATTACCGTGGCTGGTCTTCGATTTACCATCGCTGGAGAGTGTTGCACAATGGTACCGTTCCGTTTGAAATCCATGCATGCATTTCAAAAAGTCGTACGACACGGTTTCGCCATTTCATACGGATGTTGCACCTTACACCGTGGATGTTGCACCCTGTAGATATTGGTTATTCGGACAGCCATAACTTTTGTTTAGAGTTACGGGAGCCATAACAAGTCAAAACGAAGGCCTCAGTGAGTTCCACGGCTCTGACAGCTTTCAGCCGTCAATGGATTGTTTAATGCCCAAAAAAGACTATTCGAATCTCAATCGGGTCTAGGATGTTTTTTACCCTTCGTTTTTTCGACACGTGGATTTTTACGGTAAAACGGGATTACCGTGGCTGGTGTTCGATTTACCATCGCTGGAGAGTGGTGCACCATGGTACCGTTCCGTTTCAAATCCGTGCACGCATTTCAAAACGTCGTACGACACGGTTTCGCCATTTCGGACGGATGTTGCACCTTGCACCGTGGATGTTGCACCCTATAGATATCGATTATTCGGACGGCCATAACCTCTGGCTCGTTTAGAGTTACAGTAGCCGTAACCAGTCAAAACGAAGGCCTCAGTGAGTTCTACGGCTCTGACAGCTTTCAGCCGTCAATGGATTGTTTAATGCCCAAAAAAGACTATCCGAATCTCAATCTGGTCTAGGAAGTTTTTTACCGTTCGTTTTTTTGACACGTGGATTTTTACGGTAAAACTGGATTACCGTGGCTGGTCTTCGATTTACCATCGCTGGACAGTGGTGCACCATGGTACCGTTGCGTTTCAAATCCATGCACGCATTTCAAAAAGTCGTACGACACTGTTTCGCCATTTCGGACGGACGTTGCACCTTGCACCGTGGATGTTGCACCCTGTGGATATCGTTTATTCGGACGGCCATAACTTCTGGGTCGTTTAGAGTTACGGGAGCCATAACCAGTCAAAACGAAGGCCTCAGTGAGTTCTACGGCTCTGACAGTTTTCAGCCGTCAATGGATTGTTTAATGCCCAAAAAAGACTATCTGAATCTCAATTGGGTCTAGGAAGTTTTTTACCTTTCGTTTTTTCGACACGTGGATTTTTACGGTAAAATGGGATTATCATGGTTGGTCTTCGATTTACCATCGCTGGAAAGTGGTGCACCATGGTACTGTTTCGTTTCAAACCCTTGCACGCATTTCAAAAAGTCGTACGACACGGTTTCGCCATTTCGGACGGATGTTGCACCTTGCACCGTGGATGTTGCACCCTGTAGATATCGATTATTCGGACGGCCACAACTTCTGGCTCGTTTAGAGTAACGGGACCATAACCAGTCAAAACGAAGGCCTCAGTGAGTTCTATGGCTCTCACAGCTTTCAGCCGTCAATGGATTGTTTAATGCCCAATAAAGACTATCGGAATCTCAATCGGGTCTCGGAAGTTTTTTACCCTTCGATTTTTCGACACGTGGATTTTTACGGTAAAACGGGATTACCGTGGTTGGTCTTTGATTTACCATCGCTGGAGAGTGTTACACCATGGTACCGTTCCGTTTCAAATCCATGCATGCATTTCAAAAAGTTGTACGACACTGTTTCGCCATTTCGGACGGATGTTGCACCTTGCACCGTGGATGTTGCACCCTGTAGTTATCGGTTATTCGGACGGCCTTAACTTCTGGCTCGTTTAGAGTAACGGGACCATAACCAGTCAAAACGAAGGCCTCAGTGAATTCTACGGTTCTGACAGCTTTCAGCCGTCAATGGATTGTTTAATGCCCAAAAAAGACTATCCGAATCTCAATGGGTCTCGGAAGTTTTTTACCCTTCGTTTTTTCGACACATGGATTTTTACGGTAGAACGGGATTACCATTGCTGGTCTTCGATTTACCATCGCTAGAGAGTGGTGCACCATGGTACCGTTCCGTTCAAATCCATACACGCATTTCAAAAAGTCGTACGACACTGTTTCGCCATTTCGGACGGATGTTGCACCTTGCACCGTGGATGTTGCACCCTGTAGATATCGATTATTCGGACGGCCATAACTTCTGGCTCGTTTAGACTTACGGGAGCCATAACCAGTGAAAACGAAGGCCTTAGTGAGTTCTACGGCTCTTACAGCTTTCATTCGTCAATGGATGCCCAAAAAAGACTATCCGAATCTCAATCGGGTCTCGTAAGTTTTTTACCCTTTGTTTTTTCGACACGTGGATTTTTACGATAAAACGGGATTACTGTGGCTGGTCTTCGATTAACCATCGTTGGAGAGTGGTGCACCATGGTACCGTTCCGTTTCAAATCCATGCACGCATTTCAAAAAGTCGTACGACACGGTTTTGCCATTTCGGACGGATGTTGCACCTTGCACCATGGATGTTGCACCTTGTAGATATCGATTATTCGGACGGCCATAACTTCTGGCTCGTTTAGAGTTACGGGAGCCATAACCAGTCAAAACCAAGGCCTCAGTGAGTTCTACGGCTTTGACAACTTTCAGCCGTCTATGGATTGTTTAATGCCCAAAAAAGACTATCCGAATCTCAATCGGGTCTCCGAAGTTTTTTACCCTTCGTTTTTTCGACACCTGGATTTTTACGCTAAAACTGGATTGCCGTGGCTGGTCTTCGATTTACCATCGCTGGAGAGTGGTGCACCATGGTACCGTTCCGTGTCAAATCCATGCATGCATTTCAAAAAGTCGTACGACACTGTTTCGCAATTTCGGACAGATGTTGCACCTTGCACCGTGGATGTTGCACCCTGTAGATATCGATTATTCGGACGGCCATAACTTCTGGCTCGTTTAGAGTTACGGGAGCCATAACCAGTCAAAACGAATGCCTCAGTGAGTTCTACAGCTCTGACAGCTTTCAGCCATCAATGGATTGTTTAATGCCCAAAAAAGACTATTCGAATCTCAATCGGGTCTCGGAAGTTTTTTACCCTTCGTTTTTTCGACACGTGGATTTTTACGGTAAAACGGGATTACCGTGGCTAGTCTTCTATTTACCATCGCTGGAGAGTGGTGCACCATGGTACCATTCGATGTCAAATCCATGCATGCATTTCAAAAAGTCGTACGACACTGTTTCGCCATTTCGGACGGATGTTGCACCTTGCACCGTGGATGTTGCACCCTGTAGATATCGATTATTCGGACGACCATAACATCCGGCTCGTTTAGAGTTACAGGAGCCATAACCAGTCAAAACGAAGGCCACAGTGAGTTCTTCGGCTCCGACAGCTTTCAGCCGTCAATGGATTGTTTAATGCCCAAAAAATACTATCCGAATCTCAATCGGGTCTCGGAAGTTTTTTACCCTTCGTTTTTTCGACACGTGGATTTTAACGTTAAAACTGGATTACCGTGGCTGGTCTTCGATTTACCGTCGCTGGAGAGTGGTGCAACATGGTACCGTTCCGTTTCAAATCCATGCACGCATTTCAAAAAGTCGTACGACACTGTTTCGCCATTTCAGACGGATGTTGCACCTTGCACCGTGGATGTTGCACCCCTGTAGATGTCGATTATTCGGACGACCATAACTTCTGCCTCGTTTAGAGTTACGGGAGCCATAACCAGTCAAAACGAAGGCCTCAGTGAGTTCTACGGCTTTGACATCTTTCAGCCGTTAATGGATTGTTTAATGCCCAAAAAAGACTATCCGAATCTCAATCGGTTCTCGGAAGTTTTTCACCCTTCGTTTTTTCGACACGTGGATTTTTACGGTAAAACTGGATTACCGCGGCTGGTCTTCGGTTTACCATCGCTGGAGAGTGGTGCACCATGGTACCGTTCCGTTTCAAATCCATGCACGCATTTCAAAATGTTATACGACACTGTTTCGTCATTTCGGACGGATGTTGCACCTTGCACCGTGGATGTTGCACCCTATAGATATCGGTAATTCGGACAGCCATAACTTTTGCCTCATTTTGAGTTACAGGAGCCATAACCAGTCAAAACAAAGGCCTCAGTGAGTTCTATGGCTCTGACAGCTTTCAGCCGTCAATGGATTGTTTAATACCCAAAAAAGACTATCCAAATCTCAATCGGGTCTCTGATACCCTTCGTTTTTTCGACACGTGGATTTTTACGGTAAAACGGGATTACCGTGGCTGGTCTTTGATTTACCATCGCTGGAGAGTGGTGCACCATGGTACCGTTCCGTCTCGAATCCATGCACGCATTTCAAAAAGTCGTACGACACGGATTCGCCATTTCGGACGGATGTTGCACCTTGCACCGTGGATGTTGCACCCTGTAGATATCGATTATTCGGACGGCCATAACTTCCGCCTCGTTTAGAGTTACGGGAGCCATAACCAGTCAAAACGAAGGCCTCAGTGAGTTCTACGGCTCTGACATCTTTCAGCCATCAATGGATTGTTTAATGCCCAAAAAAGACTATCCGAATCTCAATCGGTTCTCGGAAGTTTTTTACCCTTCGTTTTTTCGACACGTGGATTTTTGCGGTAAAACTGGAATACCGTGGCTGGTCTTCGATTTACCATCGCTGGAGAGTGGTGCACCATGGTACCGTTCCGTTTCAAATCCATGCACGCATTTCAATAAGTCATACGACACTGTTTCGTCATTTCGGACGGATGTTGCTCCTTGCACCGTGGATGTTGCACCCTGTAGATATCGGTTATTCGGACGGCCATAACTTTTGCCTCGTTTTGAGTTACGGGAGCCATAACCAATCAAAACAAAGGCCTCAGTGAGTTCTACGGCTCTGACAGCTTTCAGCCGTCAATGGAATATTTAATACCCAAAAAAGACTATCCGAATCTCAATCGGGTCTCTGATGTTTTTTACCCTTCGTTTTTTCGACACGTGGATTTTTACGGTAAAACGGGATTACCGTGGCTGGTCTTTGATTTACCATCGCTGGAGAGTGGTGCACCATGGTACCGTTCCATTTCAAATCCATGCACGCATTTCAAAAAGTCGTACGACACCGATTCGCCATTTCGGACGGATGTTGCACCTTGCACCGTGGATGTTGCACCCTGTAGATATTGATTATTCGGACGGCCATAACTTCTGGCTCGTTTAGAGTTACGGTAGCCATAACCAGTCAAAACGAAGGCCTCGGTCAGTTCTACGGCTCTGACAGCTTTCAGCCGTCAATGGATTGTTTAATGCCCAAAAAAGACTATCTGAATCTCAATCGGGTCTAGGAAGTTTTTTACCTTTCGTTTTTTCGACACGTGGATTTTTACGGCAAAACGGGATTACCGTGGCTGGTCTTCGATTTACCATCGCTGGAGAGTGGTGCACCATGGTACCGTTTCGTTCCAAATCCTTGCACGCATTTCAAAAAGTCGTACGACACTGTTTCGCCATTTCGGACGGATGTTGCACCTTGCACCGTGGATGTTGCACCCTGTAGATATCGATTATTCGGACGGCCATGACTTCTGGCTCGTTTAAAGTAACGGGACCATAACTAGTCAAAACGAAGGCCTCAGTGAGTTCTACGGCTTTGACAGCTTTCAGCCGTCAATGGAATGTTTAATGCCCAAAAAAGACTATCCGAATCTCAATCGGGTCTCGGAAGTTTTTTACCCTTCGTTTTTTCGACACATGGATTTTTACGGTAAAACGGGATTACCATTGCTGCTCTTCGATTTACCATCGTTGGAGAGTGGTGCACCATGGTACCCTTTTGTTTCAAATCCATGCACGCATTTCAAAAAGTTGTAAGACACTGTTTCGCCATTTCGGACGGATGTTGCACCTTGCACCGTGGATGTTGCACCCTGTAGATATCGGTTATTAGGACGGCCATAACTTCTGGCTCGTTTAGAGTTACGGGAGCCATAACCAGTCAAAATGAAGGCCTCAGTGAGTTCTACAGCTCTTGCAGCTTTCAGCCGTCAATGGATTGTTTAATGCCCAAAAAAGACTATTCGAATCTCAATCGGGTCTCGAAAGTTTTTTACCCTTCGTTTTTTCGACACGTGGATTTTTACAGTAAAACGGGATTACCGTGGCTGGTCTTCGATTTACCATCGCTGGAGAGTGGTGCGCCATGATACCGTTCCGTTTCAAATCCATGCACGCATTTCAAAAAGTCGTACGACACTGTTTCTCCATTTCGGACGGATGTTGCACCTTGCACAGTGGATGTTGCACCCCTGTAGATGTCGATTATTCGGACGACCATAACTTCTGCCTCGTTTAGAGTTACGGGAGCCATAACCAGTCAAAACGAAGGCCTCAGTGAGTTCTACGGCTCTGACATCTTTCAGCCGTCAATGGATTGTTTAATGCCCAAAAAAGACTATCCGAATCTCAATCGGTTCTCGGAAGTTTTTTACCCTTCGTTTTTTCGGCACGTGGATTTTTACGGTAAAACTTGATTACCGTGGCTGGTCTTCGATTTACCATCGCTGGAGAGTGGTGCACCATGGTACCGTTCCGTTTCAAATCCATGCACGCATTTCAAAAAGTCATACGACACTGTTTCGTCATTTCGGACGGATGTTGCACCTTGCACCGTGGATGTTGCACCCTGTAGATATCAGTTATTCGGACGGCCATAACTTTTGCCTCGTTTTGAGTTACGGGAGCAATAACCAATCAAAACAAAGGCCTCAATGAGTTCTACGGCTCTGACCGCTTTCAGCCGTCAATGGATTGTTTAATACCCAGAAAAGACTATCCGAATCTCAACCAGGTCTCTGATGTTTTTTACCCTTCGTTTTTTCGACACGTGGATTTTTACAGTAAAACGGGATTACCGTGGCTGGTCTTTGATTCACCATCGCTGGAGAGTGCTGCACCATGGTACCGTTCCATTTCAAATCCATGCACGCATTTCAAAAAGTCGTAGAACACGGATTCGCCATTTCGGACGGATGTTGCACCTTGCACCGTGGATGTTGCACCCTGTAGATATCGATTATTCGGACGGCCATAACTTCTGGCTCGTTTAGAGTTACGGTAGCCATAACCAGTCAAAACGAAGGCCTCAGTGAGTTCTGCGGCACTGACAGCTTTCAGCCGTCAATGGATTGTTTAATGCCCAAAAAAGACTATCGGAATCTCAATCGGGTCTAGGAAGTTCTTTACCCTTCGTTTTTTCGACATGTGGATTTTTACGTTAAAACTGGATTACTGTGGCTGGTCTTCGATTTACCATCGCTAGACAGTGGTGCACCATGGTACCATTGCGTTTCAAATCCATGCACGCATTTCAAAAAGTCGTACGACACTGTTTCGCCATTTCGGACGGATGTTGCACCTTGCACCGTGGATGTTGCACCCTGTAGATATCGATTATTCGGACGGCCATAACTTCTGGGTCGTTTAGATTTACGGGAGCCATAACAAGTCAAAACGAAGGCCTCAGTGAGTTCTACGGCTCTGACAGCTTTCAGCCGTCAATGGATTGTTTAATGCCCAAAAAGACTATCTGAATCTCAATCGGGTCTAGGAAGTTTTTTACCTTTCATTTTTTTGACACGTGGATTTTTACGGCAAAACGGGATTACCGTGGCTGGTCTTCGATTTACCATCGCTGGAGAGTGGTGCACCATGGTACCATTTTGTTTCAAATCCTTGCACGCATTTCAAAAAGTCGTACGACACTGTTTCGCCATTTCGGACGGATGTTGCACCTTGCACCGTGGATGTTGCACCCTGTAGATATCGATTATTCGGACGGCCATGACTTCTGGCTCGTTTAAAGTAACGGGACCATAACCAGTCAAAACGAAGGCCTCAGTGAGTTCTACGGCTTTGACAGCTTTCAGCCGTCAATGGATTGTTTAATGTCCAAAAAAGACTATCCGAATCTCAATCGGGTCTCGGAAGTTTTTTACCCTTCGTTTTTTCGACACATGGATTTTTACGGTAAAACGGGATTACCGTTGCTGCTCTTCAATTTACCCTCGTTGGAGAGTGGTGCACCATGGTACCTTTTTGTTTCAAATTCATGCACGCATTTCAAAAAGTTGTACGACACTGTTTCGCCATTTCGGACGGATGTTGCACCTTGCACCGTGGATGTTGCACCCTGTAGATATCGGTTATTAGGACGGCCATAACTTCTGGCTCGTTTAGGGTTACGGGAGCCATAACCAGTCAAAATGAAGGCCTCAGTGAGTTCTACAGCTCTGACAGCATTCAGCCGTCGATGGATTGTTTAATGCCCAAAAAAGACTATCGGAATCTCAATCGGGTCTCGGAAGTTTTTTACCCTTCGTTTTTTCGACACGTGGATTTTTACGGTAAAACGGGATTACCGTGGCTGGTCTTCGATTTACCATCGCTGGAGAGTGTTGCACCGTGGTACCGTTCCGTTTCAAATCCATGCATGCATTTCAAAAATTCGTACGACACGGTTTCGCCATTTCGGACGGATGTTGCACCTTACACCGTGGATGTTGCACCCTGTAGATATCGGTTATTCGGACGACCATAACTTTTGCCTCGTTTAGAGTTACGGGAGCCATAACCAGTCAAAACAAAGGCCTCGGTGAGTTCTATGGCTCTGACAGCTTTCAGCCGTCAATGGATTGTTTAATGCCCAAAAAAGACTATCGGAATCTCAATCGGGTCTAGGAAGTTTTTTACCCTTCGTTTTTTCGACACGTGGATTTTTACGGTAAAACTGGATTACCGTGGCTGGTCTTCGATTACCATCGCTGGACAGTGGTGCACCATGGTACCGTTTCGTTTCAAATCCTTGCACGCATTTCAAAAAGTCGTACGACACTGTTTCGCCATTTCGGATGGATGTTGCACCTTGCACCGTGGATGTTGCACCCTGTAGATATCGATTATTCGGACGGCCATAACTTCTGGCTCGTTTAGAGTAACGGGACCATAACCCGTCAAAATGAAGGCCTCAGTGAGTTCTATGGCTCTGACAGCTTTTAGCCGTCAATGGATTGTTTAATGCCCAAAAAAGACTATCCGAATCTCAATCGGGTCTCGGAAGTTTTTTACCCTTCGTTTTTTCAACACATGGATTTTTACGGTAAAACGGGATTACCGTTGCTGGTCTTCGATTTACCATCGCTGGAGAGAGGTGCACCATGGTACCGTTTTGTTTCAAATCCATGCATGCATTTCAAAAAGTCGTACGACACTGTTTCTCCATTTCGGACGGATGTTGCACCTTGCACCGTGGATGTTGCACCCTGTAGATATCGGTTATTTGGACGGCCATAACTTCTGGATCGTTTAGAGTTACGGGAGCCATAACCAGTCAAAACGAAGGCCTCAATGAGTTCTACAGCTCTGCCAGCTTTCAGCTGTCAATGGATTGTTTAATGCCCAAAAAAGACTATCGGAATCTCAATCGGGTCTCAGAAGTTTTTTACCCTTCATTTTTTCGACACGTGGATTTTTACGGTAAAACGGGATTACCGTGGCTGGTCTTCGATTTACCATCACTGGAGAGTGTTGCACCATGGTACCGTTCCGTTTCAAATCCATGCATGCATTTCAAAAAGTCGTACGACACGGTTTTGCCATTTCGGACGGATGTTGCACCTTACACCGTGGATGTTGCACCCTGTAGATATCGGTTATTCGGACGGCCATAACTTTTGTTTACAGTTACGGGAGCCATAACCAGTCAAACCAAAGGCCTCAGTGGATTGTTTAATGGATTGTTTAATGCCCAAAAAAGACTATCCGAATCTCAATCGGATCTCCGATGTTTTTTACCCTTCGTTTTTTCGACCGGTGGATTTTTACGGTAAAACGGGATTACCGTGGCTGATCTTCGATTTACCATCGCTGGAGAGTGGTGCACCATGGTACCGTTCCGTTTCAAATCCATGCACGCATTTCAAAAAGTCGTACGACACGGTTTCGCCATTTCGGACGGATGTTGCACCTTGAACCGTGGATGTTGCACCCTATAGATATCGATTATTCGGACGACCATAACTTCTGGCTCGTTTAGAGTTACGGTAGCCATAACCAGTCAAAACGAAGGCCTCAGTGAGTTCTACGGCTCTGACAGCTTTCAGCCGTCAATGGATTGTTTAATGCCCAAAAAAGACTATCCGAATCTCAATTGGGTCTAGGAAGTTTTTTACCCTTCGTTTTTTCGACACGTGGATTTTTACGGTAAAACGGGATTACCGTGGCTGGTCTTCGATTTACCATCGCTGGACAATGGTGCACCATGGTACCGTTGCGTTTCAAATCCATGCACGCATTTCAAAAAGTCGTACGACACTGTTTTTCCATTTCGGACGGATGTTGCACCTTGCACCGTGGATGTTGCACCCTATGGATATCGATTATTCGGACGGCCATAACTTCTGGGTCGTTTAGAGTTACGGGAGCCACAACCAGTCAAAACGAAGGCCTCAGTAAGTTCTACGGCTCTGACAGCTTTCAGCCATCAATTGATTGTTTAATGCCCAAAAAAGACTATCTGAATCTCAATCGGGTCTAGGAAGTTTTTTACCTTTCGTTTTTCCGACACGTGGATTTCTACGGTAAAACAGGATTACCGTGGCTGGTCTTCGATTTACCATCGCTGGACAGTGTTGCACCATGGTACCGTTCCGTTTCAAATCCGTGCATGCATTCCAAAAAGTCGTACGACACGGTTTCGCCATTTCGGACGGATGTTGCACCTTACACCGTGGATGTTGCACCCTGTAGATATCGGTTATTCGGACGGCCATAACTTTTGTTTAGAGTTACGGGAGCGATAACCAGTCAAAACAAAGGCCTCAGTGAGTTCTATGGCTCTGACGGCTTTCAGCCGTCAATGGATTGTTTAATGCCCAAAAAAGACTATCCGAATCTCAATCGGGTCTCGGATGTTTTTTACCCTTCGTTTTTTCGACACGTGGATTTTTACGGTAAAACGGGATTACCGTGGCTGGTCTTCGATTTCCCATCGCTGGAGAGTGGTGGACCATGGTACCGTTCCGTTTCAAATCCATGGACGCTTTTCAAAAAGTCGTACGACACTGTTTCGCCATTTCGGACGGATGTTGCACCTTGCACCGTGGATGTTGCACCCTGTAGATATCGATTATTCGGACGGCCATAACTTCTGGCTCGTTTAGAGTTACGGTAGCCATAACCAGTCAAAACGAAGGCCTCAGTGAGTTCTACGGCTCTGACAGCTTTCAGCCATCAATGGATTGTTTAATGCCTAAAAAAGACTATCCGAATCTCAATCGGGTCTAGGAAGTTTTTACCCTTTGTTTTTTCGACACGTGGATTTTTACGGTAAAACTGGATTACCGTGGCTGGTCTTCGATTTACCATCGCTGGACAGTGGTGCACCATGGTACCGTTGCGTTTCAAATCCATGCACGCATTTCAAAAAGTCGTACGACACTGTTTCGCCATTTCGGACGGATGTTGCACCTTGCGCCGTGGATGTTGCACCCTGTGGATATCGATTATTCGGACGGCCATAACTTCTGGGTCGTTTAGAGTTACGGGAGCCATAACCAGTCAAAACGAAGGCCTCAATGAGTTCTACGGCTTTGACAGCTTTTAGCCGTCAATGGATTGTTTAATGCCCAAAAAAGACTATCTGAATCTCAATCGGGTCTAGGAAGTTTTTTACCTTTCGTTTTTTTGACACGTGGATTTTTACAGTAAAACGGGAATACCGTGGATGGTCTTCGATTTACCATCACTGGAGAGTGTTGCACAATGGTACCGTTCCGTTTCAAATCCATGCATGCATTTCAAAAAGTCGTACGACACGGTTTCGCCATTTCGGACGGTTGTTGCACCTTACACCGTGGATGTTGCACCCTGTAGATATCGGTTATTCGGACAGCCATAACTTTTGTTTAGAGTTACGGGAGCCATAACCAGTCAAAACGAAGGCCTCAGTGAGTTCTACGGCTCTGACAGCTTTCAGCCGTCAATGGATTGTTTAATGCCCAAAAAAGACTATTCGAATCTCAATCGGGTCTCGGATGTTTTTTGCCCTTCGTTTTTTCGACACATGGATTTTTACGGTAAAACGGGATTACCGTGGCTGGTCTTCGATTTACCATCGCTGGAGAGTGGTGCACCATGGTACCGTTCCGTTTCAAATCCATGCACGCATTTCAAAACGTCGTACGACACGGTTTCGCCATTTCGGACGGATGTTGCACCTTGCACCGTGGATGTTGCACCCTATAGATATCGATTATTCGGACGGCCATAACTTCTGGCTCATTTAGAGTTACGGTAGCCATAACCAGTCAAAACGAAGGCCTCAGTGAGTTCCACGGCTCTGACAGCTTTCAGCCATCAATGGATTGTTTAATGCCCAAAAAAGACTATCCGAATCTCAATCGGGTCTAGGAAGTTTTTTACCCTTCGTTTTTCTGACACGTGGATTTTTACGGTAAAAATGGATTACCGTGGCTGGTCTTCAATTTGCCATCGCTGGACAGTGGTGCACCATGGTACCGTTGCGTTTCAAATACATGCACGCATATCAAAAAGTCGTACGACACTGTTTCACCATTTCGGACGGACGTTGTACCTTGCACCGTGGATGTTGCACCCTGTGGATATCGTTTATTCGGACGGCCATAACTTCTGGGTCGTTTAGAGTTACGGGAGCCATAACAAGTCAAAACGAAGGCCTCAGTGAGTTCTACGGCTCTGACAGTTTTCAGCCGCCAATGGATTGTTTAATGCCCAAAAAAGACTATCTGAATCTCAATCTGGTCTTTGAAGTTTTTTACCTTTCGTTTTTTCGACACGTGGGTTTTACGGTAAAACGGGATTACCGTGGCTGGTCTTCGATTTACCATCGCTGGAAAGTGGTGCACCATGGTACTATTTCGTTTCAAATCCTTGCACGCATTTCAAAAAGTCGTACGACACTGTTTCGCCATTTCGGACGGATGTTGCACCTTGCACCGTGGATGTTGCACCCTGTAGATATCGATTATTCGGACGGTCTTAACTTCTGGCTTGTTTAGAGTAACGGGACCATAACCAGTCAAAACGAAGGCCTCAGTGAGTTCTACGGCTCTGACAGCTTTCAACCGTCAATGGATTGTTTAATGCCCAAAAAAGACTATCCGAATCTCAATCGGGTCTCGGAAGTTTTTTACCCTTCGTTTTTTTGACACGTTGATTTTTACGGTAAAACGGGATTACCGTTGCTGGTCTTCGATTTACCATCACTGGAGAGTGGTACACCATGGTACCGTTTTGTTTCAAATCCATGCACGCATTTTAAAAAGTCGTACGACACTGTTTCGCCATTTCGGACGGATGTTGCACCTTGCACCGTGTATGTTGCACCCTGTAGATATCGGTTATTCGGACGGCCATAACTTCTGGCTCGTTTAGAGTTACGGGAGCCATAACCAGTCAAAATGAAGGCCTCAGTAAGTTCTACAGCTGTGACAGCTTTCAGCCGTCAATGGATTGTTTAATGCCCAAGAAAGACTATCGGAATCTCAGTCGGGTCTCGGAAGTTTTTTACCCTTCGTTTTTTCGACACGTGGATTTTTACGGTAAAACGGGATTACCATGGCTGGTCTTTGATTTACCATCGCTGGAGAGTGTTGCACCACGGTACCGTTCCATTTCAAATCCATGCATGCGTTTCAAAAAGTTGTACGACACTGTTTCGCCATTTCGGACGGATGTTGCACCTTGCACCGTGGATGTTGCACCCTGTAGATATCGATTATTCGGACGGCCATAACTTCTGCCTCGTTTAGAGCTAGGGTAGCCATAACCAGTGAAAACGAAGGCCTCAGTGAGTTCTACGGCTCTGACAGCTTTCAGCCGTCAATGGATTGTTTAATGCCCAAAAAAGACTATCCGAATCTCAATTGGGTCTAGGAAGTTTTTTACCCTTCGTTTTTTCGACACGTGGATTTTTACGGTAAAACGGGATTACCGTGGCTGGTCTTCGATTTACCATCGCTGGACAATGGTGCACCATGGTACCGTTGCGTTTCAAATCCATGCACGCATTTCAAAAAGTCGTACGACACTGTTTTTCCATTTCGGACGGATGTTGCACCTTGCACCGTGGATGTTGCACCCTGTGGATATCGATTATTCGGACGGCCATAACTTCTGGGTCGTTTAGAGTTACGGGAGCCACAACCAGTCAAAACGAAGGCCTCAGTAAGTTCTACGGCTCTGACAGCTTTCAGCCATCAATTGATTGTTTAATGCCCAAAAAAGACTATCTGAATCTCAATCGGGTCTAGGAAGTTTTTTACCTTTCGTTTTTCCGACACGTGGATTTCTACGGTAAAACGGGATTACCGTGGCTGGTCTTCGATTTACCATCGCTGGACAGTGTTGCACCATGGTACCGTTCCGTTTCAAATCCGTGCATGCATTCCAAAAAGTCGTACGACACGGTTTCGCCATTTCGGACGGATGTTGCACCTTACACCGTGGATGTTGCACCCTGTAGATATCGGTTATTCGGACGGCCATAACTTTTGTTTAGAGTTACAGGAGCGATAACCAGTCAAAACAAAGGCCTCAGTGAGTTCTATGGCTCTGACGGCTTTCAGCCGTCAATGGATTGTTTAATGCCCAAAAAAGACTATCCGAATCTCAATCGGGTCTCGGATGTTTTTTACCCTTCGTTTTTTCGACACGTGGATTTTTACGGTAAAACGGGATTACCGTGGCTGGTCTTCGATTTCCCATCGCTGGAGAGTGGTGGACCATGGTACCGTTCCGTTTCAAATCCATGGACGCTTTTCAAAAAGTCGTACGACACTGTTTCGCCATTTCGGACGGATGTTGCACCTTGCACCGTGGATGTTGCACCCTGTAGATATCGATTATTCGGACGGCCATAACTTCTGGCTCGTTTAGAGTTACGGTAGCCATAACCAGTCAAAACGAAGGCCTCGGTGAGTTCTACGGCTCTGACAGCTTTCAGCCATCAATGGATTGTTTAATGCCTAAAAAAGACTATCCGAATCTCAATCGGGTCTAGGAAGTTTTTACCCTTTGTTTTTTCGACACGTGGATTTTTACGGTAAAACTGGATTACCGTGGCTGGTCTTCGATTTACCATCGCTGGACAGTGGTGCACCATGGTACCGTTGCGTTTCAAATCCATGCACGCATTTCAAAAAGTCGTACGACACTGTTTCGCCATTTCGGACGGATGTTGCACCTTGCGCCGTGGATGTTGCACCCTGTGGATATCGATTATTCGGACGGCCATAACTTCTGGGTCGTTTAGAGTTACGGGAGCCATAACCAGTCAAAACGAAGGCCTCAATGAGTTCTACGGCTTTGACAGCTTTTAGCCGTCAATGGATTGTTTAATGCCCAAAAAAGACTATCTGAATCTCAATCGGGTCTAGGAAGTTTTTTACCTTTCGTTTTTTTGACACGTGGATTTTTACAGTAAAACGGGAATACCGTGGATGGTCTTCGATTTACCATCACTGGAGAGTGTTGCACAATGGTACCGTTCCGTTTCAAATCCATGCATGCATTTCAAAAAGTCGTACGACACGGTTTCGCCATTTCGGACGGTTGTTGCACCTTACACCGTGGATGTTGCACCCTGTAGATATCGGTTATTCGGACAGCCATAACTTTTGTTTAGAGTTACGGGAGCCATAACCAGTCAAAACGAAGGCCTCAGTGAGTTCTACGGCTCTGACAGCTTTCAGCCGTCAATGGATTGTTTAATGCCCAAAAAAGACTATTCGAATCTCAATCGGGTCTCGGATGTTTTTTGCCCTTCGTTTTTTCGACACATGGATTTTTACGGTAAAACGGGATTACCGTGGCTGGTCTTCGATTTACCATCGCTGGAGAGTGGTGCACCATGGTACCGTTCCGTTTCAAATCCATGCACGCATTTCAAAACGTCGTACGACACGGTTTCGCCATTTCGGACGGATGTTGCACCTTGCACCGTGGATGTTGCACCCTATAGATATCGATTATTCGGACGGCCATAACTTCTTGGCTCATTTAGAGTTACGGTAGCCATAACCAGTCAAAACGAAGGCCTCAGTGAGTTCCACGGCTCTGACAGCTTTCAGCCATCAATGGATTGTTTAATGCCCAAAAAAGACTATCCGAATCTCAATCGGGTCTAGGAAGTTTTTTACCCTTCGTTTTTCTGACACGTGGATTTTTACGGTAAAAATGGATTACCGTGGCTGGTCTTCAATTTGCCATCGCTGGACAGTGGTGCACCATGGTACCGTTGCGTTTCAAATACATGCACGCATTTCAAAAAGTCGTACGACACTGTTTCACCATTTCGGACGGATGTTGTACCTTGCACCGTGGATGTTGCACCCTGTGGATATCGTTTATTCGGACGGCCATAACTTCTGGGTCGTTTAGAGTTACGGGAGCCATAACAAGTCAAAACGAAGGCCTCAGTGAGTTCTACGGCTCTGACAGTTTTCAGCCGCCAATGGATTGTTTAATGCCCAAAAAAGACTATCTGAATCTCAATCTGGTCTTTGAAGTTTTTTACCTTTCGTTTTTTCGACACGTGGGTTTTACGGTAAAACGGGATTACCGTGGCTGGTCTTCGATTTACCATCGCTGGAAAGTGGTGCATCATGGTACTATTTCGTTTCAAATCCTTGCACGCATTTCAAAAAGTCGTACGACATTGTTTCGCCATTTCGGACGGATGTTGCACCTTGCACCGTGGATGTTGCACCCTGTAGATATCGATTATTCGGACGGTCTTAACTTCTGGCTTGTTTAGAGTAACGGGACTATAACCAGTCAAAACGAAGGCCTCAGTGAGTTCTACGGCTCTGACAGCTTTCAACCGTCAATGGATTGTTTAATGCCCAAAAAAGACTATCCGAATCTCAATCGGGTCTCGGAAGTTTTTTACCCTTCGTTTTTTTGACACGTTGATTTTTACGGTAAAACGGGATTACCGTTGCTGGTCTTCGATTTACCATCACTGGAGAGTGGTACACCATGGTACCGTTTTGTTTCAAATCCATGCATGCATTTTAAAAAGTCGTACGACACTGTTTCGCCATTTCGGACGGATGTTGCACCTTGCACCGTGTATGTTGCACCCTGTAGATATCGGTTATTCGGACGGCCATAACTTCTGGCTCGTTTAGAGTTACGGGAGCCATAACCAGTCAAAATGAAGGCCTCAGTAAGTTCTACAGCTGTGACAGCTTTCAGCCGTCAATGGATTGTTTAATGCCCAAGAAAGACTATCGGAATCTCAGTCGGGTCTCGGAAGTTTTTTACCCTTCGTTTTTTCGACACGTGGATTTTTACGGTAAAACGGGATTACCGTGGCTGGTCTTTGATTTACCATCGCTGGAGAGTGTTGCACCATGGTACCGTTCCATTTCAAATCCATGCATGCGTTTCAAAAAGTTGTACGACACTGTTTCGCCATTTCGGACGGATGTTGCACCTTGCACCGTGGATGTTGCACCCTGTAGATATCGATTATTCGGACGGCCATAACTTCTGCCTCGTTTAGAGCTAGGGTAGCCATAACCAGTCAAAACGAAGGCCTCGGTGAGTTCTACGGCTCTGACAGCTTTCAGCCGTCAATGGATTGTTTAATGCCCAAAAAAGACTATCCGAATCTCAATCGGGTCTTGGAAGTTTTTTACCCTTCGTTTTTTCGACACGTGGATTTTTACGGTAAAACGGGATTACCGTGGTTGGTCTTCGATTTACCATCACTGGAGAGTGGTGCACCATGGTACCGTTCCGTTTCTAATCCATGCACGCATTTCAAAAAGTCGTACGACACGGTTTTGCCATTTCGGACGGATGTTGCACCTTGCACCGTGGATGTTGCACCCTGTAGATATCGATTATTCGGACGGCCATAACTTCTGGCTCGTTTAGAGTAATGGGACCATAACCAGTCAAACGAAGGCCTCAGTAAGTTCTATGGCTCTGGCAGCTTTCAGCCGTCAATGGATTGTTTAATGCCCAAAAAAGACTATCTGAATCTCAATCGGGTCTCGGAAGTTTTTTACCCTTCGTTTTTTCGACACATGGATTTTTACGGTAAAACGGGATTATCGTTGCTGGTCTTCGATTTACCTTCGCTGGAGAGTCGTGCACCATGGCACAGTTTCGTTTCAAATCCATGCACGCATTTCAAAAATTCGTACGACACTTTTTCGCCATTTCGGACGGATGTTGCACCTTGCATCGTGGATGTTGCACCCTGTAGATATCGATTATTCGGACGGCCATAACTTCTGGCTCTTTTAGAGTAACGGGACCATAACCAGCCAAAACGAAGGCCTCAGTGAGTTCTACGGCTCTGACAGCTTTCAGCCGTCAATGGATTGTTTAATGCCCAAAAAAGACTATCCGAATCTCAATCGGGTCTCGGAAGTTTTTTACCCTTCGTTTTTTCGACACATGGATTTTTACGGTAAAACGGGATTACCGTTGCTGGTCTTCGATTTACCATCGCTGGAGAGTGGTGCACCATGGTACCGTTCCATTTCAAATCCATGCACGCATTTCAAAAAGTCGTACGACACTGTTTCGCCATTTCGGACGGATGTTGCGCCTTGCACCGTGGATGTTGCACCCTGTAGATATCGATTATTCGGACGACCATAACTTCTGGCTCGTTTAGACTTACGGGAGCCATAACCAGTCAAAACGAAGGCCTTAGTGAGTTCTACGGCTCTGACAGCTTTCATCCGTCAATGGATGCCCAAAAAAGACTATTCGAATCTCAATCGGGTCTCGAAAGTTTTTTACCCTTCGTTTTTTCGACACGTGTATTTTTACGATAAAACGGGATTACTGTGGCTGATCTTCGATTTACCATCGTTGGAGAGTGGTGCACCATGGTACCGTTCCGTTTCAAATCCATGCACGCATTTCAAAAAGTCGTACGTCACGGTTTTGCCATTTCGGACGGATGTTGCACCTTACACCGTGGATGTTGCACCCTGTAGATATCGGTTATTCGGACAGCCACAACCTTTGTTTAGAGTTACGGGAGCCATAACCAGTCAAAACGAAGGCCTCGGTGAGTTCTACGGCTCTGACAGCTTTCAGCCGTCAATGGATTGTTTAATGCCCAAAAAAGACTATTCGAATCTCAATCGGGTCTCGGATGTTTTTTACCCTTCGTTTTTTCGACACGTGGATTTTTACGGTAAAACGGGATTACCGTGGCTGGTCTTCGATTTACCATCGCTGGAGAGTGGTGCACCGTGGTACCGTTCCGTTTCAAATCCATGCACGCATTTCAAAACGTCGTAGGACACGGTTTCGCCATTTCGGACGGATGTTGCACCTTGCACCGTGGATGTTGCACCCTATAGATATCGATTATTCGGACGGCCATAACTTCTGGCTCGTTTGGAGTTACGGTAGCCATAACCAGTCAAAACGAAGGCCTCAGTGAGTTCCACGGCTCTGACAGCTTTCAGCCATCAATGGATTGTTTAATGCCCAAAAAAGACTATCCGAATCTCAATCGGGTCTAGGAAGTTTTTTACCCTTCGTTTTTCTGACACGTGGATTTTTACGGTAAAAATGGATTACCGTGGCTGGTCTTCAATTTGCCATCGCTGGACAGTGGTGCACCATGGTACCGTTGCGTTTCAAATACATGCACGCATTTCAAAAAGTCGTACGACACTGTTTCACCATTTCGGACGGACGTTGTACCTTGCACCGTGGATGTTGCACCCTGTGGATATCGTTTATTCGGACGGCCATAACTTCTGGGTCGTTTAGAGTTACGGGAGCCATAACAAGTCAAAACGAAGGCCTCAGTGAGTTCTACGGCTCTGACAGTTTTCAGCCGCCAATGGATTGTTTAATGCCCAAAAAAGACTATCTGAATCTCAATCTGGTCTTTGAAGTTTTTTACCTTTCGTTTTTTCGACACGTGGGTTTTACGGTAAAACGGGATTACCGTGGCTGGTCTTCGATTTACCATCGCTGGAAAGTGGTGCACCATGGTACTATTTCGTTTCAAATCCTTGCACGCATTTCAAAAAGTCGTACGACATTGTTTCGCCATTTCGGACGGATGTTGCACCTTGCACCGTGGATGTTGCACCCTGTAGATATCGATTATTCGGACGGTCTTAACTTCTGGCTTGTTTAGAGTAACGGGACTATAACCAGTCAAAACGAAGGCCTCAGTGAGTTCTACGGCTCTGACAGCTTTCAACCGTCAATGGATTGTTTAATGCCCAAAAAAGACTATCCGAATCTCAATCGGGTCTCGGAAGTTTTTTACCCTTCGTTTTTTTGACACGTTGATTTTTACGGTAAAACGGGATTACCGTTGCTGGTCTTCGATTTACCATCACTGGAGAGTGGTACACCATGGTACCGTTTTGTTTCAAATCCATGCATGCATTTTAAAAAGTCGTACGACACTGTTTCGCCATTTCGGACGGATGTTGCACCTTGCACCGTGTATGTTGCACCCTGTAGATATCGGTTATTCGGACGGCCATAACTTCTGGCTCGTTTAGAGTTACGGGAGCCATAACCAGTCAAAATGAAGGCCTCAGTAAGTTCTACAGCTGTGACAGCTTTCAGCCGTCAATGGATTGTTTAATGCCCAAGAAAGACTATCGGAATCTCAGTCGGGTCTCGGAAGTTTTTTACCCTTCGTTTTTTCGACACGTGGATTTTTACGGTAAAACGGGATTACCGTGGCTGGTCTTTGATTTACCATCGCTGGAGAGTGTTGCACCATGGTACCGTTCCATTTCAAATCCATGCATGCGTTTCAAAAAGTTGTACGACACTGTTTCGCCATTTCGGACGGATGTTGCACCTTGCACCGTGGATGTTGCACCCTGTAGATATCGATTATTCGGACGGCCATAACTTCTGCCTCGTTTAGAGCTAGGGTAGCCATAACCAGTCAAAACGAAGGCCTCAGTGAGTTCTACGGCTCTGACAGCTTTCAGCCGTCAATGGATTGTTTAATGCCCAAAAAAGACTATCCGAATCTCAATCGGGTCTTGGAAGTTTTTTACCCTTCGTTTTTTCGACACGTGGATTTTTACGGTAAAACGGGATTACCGTGGTTGGTCTTCGATTTACCATCACTGGAGAGTGGTGCACCATGGTACCGTTCCGTTTCTAATCCATGCACGCATTTCAAAAAGTCGTACGACACGGTTTTGCCATTTCGGACGGATGTTGCACCTTGCACCGTGGATGTTGCACCCTGTAGATATCGATTATTCGGACGGCCATAACTTCTGGCTCGTTTAGAGTAATGGGACCATAACCAGTCAAACGAAGGCCTCAGTAAGTTCTATGGCTCTGGCAGCTTTCAGCCGTCAATGGATTGTTTAATGCCCAAAAAAGACTATCTGAATCTCAATCGGGTCTCGGAAGTTTTTTACCCTTCGTTTTTTCGACACATGGATTTTTACGGTAAAACGGGATTATCGTTGCTGGTCTTCGATTTACCTTCGCTGGAGAGTCGTGCACCATGGCACAGTTTCGTTTCAAATCCATGCACGCATTTCAAAAATTCGTACGACACTTTTTCGCCATTTCGGACGGATGTTGCACCTTGCATCGTGGATGTTGCACCCTGTAGATATCGATTATTCGGACGGCCATAACTTCTGGCTCTTTTAGAGTAACGGGACCATAACCAGCCAAAACGAAGGCCTCAGTGAGTTCTACGGCTCTGACAGCTTTCAGCCGTCAATGGATTGTTTAATGCCCAAAAAAGACTATCCGAATCTCAATCGGGTCTCGGAAGTTTTTTACCCTTCGTTTTTTCGACACATGGATTTTTACGGTAAAACGGGATTACCGTTGCTGGTCTTCGATTTACCATCGCTGGAGAGTGGTGCACCATGGTACCGTTCCATTTCAAATCCATGCACGCATTTCAAAAAGTCGTACGACACTGTTTCGCCATTTCGGACGGATGTTGCGCCTTGCACCGTGGATGTTGCACCCTGTAGATATCGATTATTCGGACGACCATAACTTCTGGCTCGTTTAGACTTACGGGAGCCATAACCAGTCAAAACGAAGGCCTTAGTGAGTTCTACGGCTCTGACAGCTTTCATCCGTCAATGGATGCCCAAAAAAGACTATTCGAATCTCAATCGGGTCTCGAAAGTTTTTTACCCTTCGTTTTTTCGACACGTGTATTTTTACGATAAAACGGGATTACTGTGGCTGATCTTCGATTTACCATCGTTGGAGAGTGGTGCACCATGGTACCGTTCCGTTTCAAATCCATGCACGCATTTCAAAAAGTCGTACGTCACGGTTTTGCCATTTCGGACGGATGTTGCACCTTACACCGTGGATGTTGCACCCTGTAGATATCGGTTATTCGGACAGCCACAACCTTTGTTTAGAGTTACGGGAGCCATAACCAGTCAAAACGAAGGCCTCGGTGAGTTCTACGGCTCTGACAGCTTTCAGCCGTCAATGGATTGTTTAATGCCCAAAAAAGACTATTCGAATCTCAATCGGGTCTCGGATGTTTTTTACCCTTCGTTTTTTCGACACGTGGATTTTTACGGTAAAACGGGATTACCGTGGCTGGTCTTCGATTTACCATCGCTGGAGAGTGGTGCACCGTGGTACCGTTCCATTTCAAATCCATGCACGCATTTCAAAACGTCGTACGACACGGTTTTGCCATTTCGGACGGATGTTGCACCTTGCACCGTGGATGTTGCACCCTATAGATATCGATTATTCGGACGGCCATAACTTCTGGCTCGTTTGGAGTTACGGTAGCCATAACCAGTCAAAACGAAGGCCTCAGTGAGTTCTACGGCTCTGACATCTTTCAGCTGTCAATGGATTGTTTAATGCCCAAAAAAGACTATCCGAATCTCAATCGGGTCTACGAAGTTTTTTACCCTTCGTTTTTTTGACACGTGGATTTTTACGGTAAAACTGGATTACCGTGGCTGGTCTTCAATTTACCATCGCTGGACAGTGGTGCACCATGGTACCGTTGCGTTTCAAATACATGCACGCATTTCAAAAAGTCGTACGACACTGTTTCGCCATTTCGGACGGACGTTGCACCTTGCACCGTGGATGTTGCACCTTGTGGATATCGTTTATTCGGACGGCCATAACTTCTGGGTCGTTTAGAGTTACGGGAGCCATAACCAGTCAAAACGAAGGCCTCAGTGAGTTCTACGGCTCTGACAGTTTTCAGCCGTCAATGGATTGTTTAATGCCCAAAAAAGACTATCTGAATCTCAATCGGGTCTAGGAAGTTTTTTACCTTTCGTTTTTTCCGACACGTGGGTTTTTACGGTAAAACGGGATTACCGTGGCTGGTCTTCGATTTACCATCGCTGGAAAGTGGTGCACCATGGTACTATTTCATTTCAAATCCTTGCACGCATTTCAAAAAGTTGTATGACACTGTTTCGCCATTTCGGACGGATGTTGCACCTTGCACCGTGGATGTTGCACCCTGTAGATATCGGTTATTCGGACGGCCTTAACTTCTGGCTCGTTTAGAGTAACGGGACCATAACCAGTCAAAACGAAGGCCTCAGTGAGTTCTATGGCTCTGACAGCTTTCAACCGTCAATGGATTGTTTGATGCCCAAAAAAGACTATCCGAATCTCAATCGGGTCTCGGAAGTTTTTTACCCTTCGTTTTTTTGACACATTGATTTTTACGGCGGGATTACCGTTGCTGGTCTTCGATTTACCATCGCTGGAGAATGGTGCACCATGGTACCGTTTTGTTTCAAATCCATGCACGCATTTTAAAAAGTCGTACGACACTGTTTTGCCATTTCGGATGGATGTTGCACCTTGCACCGTGGATGTTGCACCCTGTAGATATCGGTTATTCGGACGGCCATAACTTCTGGCTCGTTTAGAGTTACGGGAGCCATAACCAGTCAAAATGAAGGCCTCAGTAAGTTCTACAGCTGTGACAGCTTTCAGCCGTCAATGAATTGTTTAATGCCCAAGAAAGTCTATCGGAATCTCAATCGGGTCTCGGAAGTTTTTTACCCTTCGTTTTTTCGACACGTGGATTTTTACGGTAAAACGGGATTACCGTGGCTGGTCTTTGATTTACCATCGCTGGAGAGTGTTGCATCATGGTACCGTTCCGTTTCAAATCCATGCATGCATTTCAAAAAGTTGTACGACACTATTTCGCCATTTCGGACCGATTTTCACCTTGCACCGTGGATGTTGCACCCTGTAGGTATCGATTATTCGGACGGCCATAACTTCTGCCTCGTTTAGAGTTAGGGTAGCCATAACCAGTCAAAACGAAGGCCTCAGTGAGTTCTACGGCTCCGACAGCTTTCATCCGCCAATGGATTGTTTAATACCCAAAAAAGACTATCCGAATCTCAATCGGGTCTTGGAAGTTTTTTACCCTTCGTTTTTTCGACACGTGGATTTTTACGGTAAAACGGGATTACCGTGGCTGGTCTTCGATTTACCATCACTGGAGAGTGGTGCACCATGGTACCGTTCCGTTTCTAATCCATGCACGCATTTCAAAAAGTCGTACGACACGGCTTTGCCATTTCGGACGGATGTTGCACCTTGCACCGTGGATGTTGCACCCTGTAGATATCGATTATTCGGACGACCATAACTTCTGCCTCGTTTAGAGTTAGGGTAGCCATAACCAGTCAAAACGAAGGCCTCAGTGAGTTCTACGGCTCTGACAGCTTTCAGCCGTCAATGGATTGTTTAATGCCCAAAAAAGACTATCCGAATCTCAATCGGGTCTTGGAAGTTTTTTACCCTTCGTTTTTTCGACACATGGATTTTTACGGTAAAACGGGATTACCGTGGCTGGTCTTCGATTTACCATCACTGGAGAGTGGTGCACCATGGTACCGTTCCATTTCTAATCCATGCATGCATTTCAAAAAGTCGTACGACACGGTTTTGCCATTTCGGACGGATGTTGCACCTTGCACCGTGGATGTTGCACCTTGTAGATATCGATTATTCGGACGGCCATAACTTCTGGCTCGTTTAGAGTAACGGGACCATAACCAGTCAAAACGAAGGCCTCAGTAAGTTCTATGGCTCCGACAGCTTTCAACCGTCAATGGATTGTTTAATGCCCAAAAAAGACTATCTGAATCTCAATCGGGTCTCGGAAGTTTTTTACCCTTCGTTTTTTCGACACATGGATTTTTATGGTAAAACAGGATTATCGTTGCTGGTCTTCGATTTACCTTCATTGGAAAGTGGTGCACCGTGGTACAGTTTCGTTTCAAATCCATGCACGTATTTCAAAAAGTCGTACGACACTGTTTCG
Source organism: Allium cepa (assembly GCA_030765085.1). Lineage (NCBI taxonomy): Eukaryota > Viridiplantae > Streptophyta > Magnoliopsida > Asparagales > Amaryllidaceae > Allium > Allium cepa. Next base: position 912,851,085 of record CM060938.1, read on the forward strand.
CCATTTCGGACGGATGTCGCACCTTGCATCGTGGATGTTGCACCCTGTAGATATCGATTATTCGGACGGCCATAACTTCTGGCTCGTTTAGAGTAACGGGACCATAACCTGCCAAAACGAAGGCCTCAGTGAGTTCTACGGCTCTAACAGCTTTCAGCCGTCAATGGATTGTTTAATGCCCAAAAAAGACTATCCGAATCTCAATCGGGTCTTGGAAGTTTTTTACCCTTCATTTTTTCGACACGTGGATTTTTACGGTAAAACGTGATTACCATGGCTGGTCTTCGATTTACCATCACTGGAGAGTGGTGCACCATGGTACCGTTCCATTTCTAATCCATGCATGCATTTCAAAAAGTCGTACGACACGGTTTTGCCATTTCGGACGGATGTTGCACCTTGCACCGTGGATGTTGCACCCTGTAGATATCGATTATTCGGACGGCCATAACTTCTGGCTCGTTTAGAGTAATGGGACCATAACCAGTCAAAACGAAGGCCTCAGTAAGTTCTATGGCTCTGACAGCTTTCAGCCGTCAATGGATTGTTTAATGCCCAAAAAAGACTATCTGAATCTCAATCGGGTCTCGGAAGTTTTTTACCCTTCGTTTTTTCGACACATGGATTTTTACGGTAAAACGGGATTATCGTTGCTGGTCTTCGATTTACCTTCGCTGGAGAGTCGTGCACCATGGTACAGTTTCGTTTCAAATCCATGCACGCATTTCAAAAATTCGTACGACATTGTTTCGCCATTTCGGACGGATGTTGCACCTTGCATCGTGGATGTTGCACCCTGTAGATATCGATTATTCGAACGGCCATAACTTCTGGCTCTTTTAGAGTAACGGGACCATAACCAGCCAAAATGAAGGCCTTAGTGAGTTCTACGGCTCTGACAGCTTTCAACCGTCAATGGATTGTTTAATGCCCAAAAAAGACTATCCGAATCTCAATCGGGTCTCGGAAGTTTTTTACCCTTCGTTTTTTCGACACATGGATTTTTACGGTAAAACGGGATTACCGTTGCTGGTCTTCGATTTACCATCGCTGGAGAGTGGTGCACCATGGTACCATTCAATTTCAAATCCATGCACGCATTTCAAAAAGTCGTACGACACTGTTTCGCCATTTCGGACGGATGTTGCGCCTTGCACCGTGGATGTTGCACCCTGTAGATATCGATTATTCGGACGACCATAACTCTGGCTCGTTTATACTTACGGGAGCCATAACCAGTCAAAACGAAGGCCTTAGTGAGTTCTACGGCTCTGACAGCATTCATCCGTCAATGGATGCCCAAAAAAGACTATTCGAATCTCAATCGGGTCTCGAAAGTTTTTTACCCTTCGTTTTTTCGACACGTGTATTTTTACGATAAAACGGGATTACTGTGGCTGATCTTCGATTTACCATCGTTGGAGAGTGGTGCACCATGGTACCGTTCCATTTCAAATCCATGCACGCATTTCAAAAAGTCGTACGACACGGTTTTGCCATTTCGGACGGATGTTGCACCTTACACCGTGGATGTTGCACCCTGTAGATATCGGTTATTCGGACAGCCATAACCTTTGTTTAGAGTTACGGGAGCCATAACCAGTCAAAACGAAGACCTCGGTGAGTTCTACGGCTCTGACAGCTTTCAGCCGTCAATGGATTGTTTAATGCCCAAAAAAGACTATTCGAATCTCAATCGGGTCTCGGATGTTTTTTACCCTTCGTTTTTTCGACACGTGGATTTTTACGGTAAAATGGGATTACCGTGGCTGGTCTTCGATTTACCATCGCTGGAGAGTGGTGCACCATGGTACCGTTCCATTTCAAATCCATGCACGCATTTCAAAACGTCGTACGACACGGTTTTGCCATTTCGGACGGATGTTGCACCTTGCACCGTGGATGTTGCACCCTATAGATATCGATTATTCGGACGGCCATAACTTCTGGCTCGTTTGGAGTTACGGTAGCCATAACCAGTCAAAACGAAGGCCTCAGTGAGTTCTACGGCTCTGACAGCTTTCAGCTGTCAATGGATTGTTTAATGCCCAAAAAAGACTATCCGAATCTCAATCGGGTCTACGAAGTTTTTTACCCTTCGTTTTTTTGACACGTGGATTTTTACGGTAAAACTGGATTACCGTGGCTGGTCTTCAATTTACCATCGCTGGACAGTGGTGCACCATGGTACCGTTGCGTTTCAAATACATGCACGCATTTCAAAAAGTCGTACGACACTGTTTCGCCATTTCGGACGGACGTTGCACCTTGCACCGTGGATGTTGCACCTTGTGGATATCGTTTATTCGGACGGCCATAACTTCTGGGTCGTTTAAAGTTACGGGAGCCATAACCAGTCAAAACGAAGGCCTCAGTGAGTTCTATGGCTCTGACAGTTTTCAGCCGTCAATGGATTGTTTAATGCCCAAAAAAGACTATCTGAATCTCAATCGGGTCTAGGAAGTTTTTTACCTTTCGTTTTTTCGACACGTGGGTTTTTACGGTAAAACGGGATTACCGTGGCTGGTCTTCGATTTACCATCGCTGGAAAGTGGTGCACCATGGTACTATTTCATTTCAAATCCTTGCACACATTTCAAAAAGTCGTACGACACTGTTTCGCCATTTCGGACGGATGTTGCACCTTGCACCGTGGATGTTGCACCCTGTAGATATCGATTATTCGGACGGCCTTAACTTCTGGCTCGTTTAGAGTAACGGGACCATAACCAGTCAAAACGAAGGCCTCAGTGAGTTCTATGGCTCTGACAGCTTTCAACCGTCAATGGATTGTTTGATGCCCAAAAAAGACTATCCGAATCTCAATCGGGTCTCGGAAGTTTTTTACCCTTCGTTTTTTTGACACATTGATTTTTACGGTAAAACGGGATTACCGTTGCTGGTCTTCGATTTACCATCGCTGGAGAATGGTGCACCATGGTACCGTTTTGTTTCAAATCCATGCACGCATTTTAAAAAGTCGTACGACACTGTTTCGCCATTTCGGATGGATGTTGCACCTTGCACCGTGGATGTTGCACCCTGTAGATATCGGTTATTCGGACGGCCATAACTTCTGGCTCGTTTAGAGTTACGGGAGCCATAACCAGTTAAAATGAAGGCCTCAGTAAGTTCTACAGCTGTGACAGCTTTCAGCCGTCAATTAATTGTTTAATGCCCAAGAAAGTCTATCGGAATCTCAATCGGGTCTCGGAAGTTTTTTACCCTTCGTTTTTTCGACACGTGGATTTTTACGGTAAAACGGGATTACCGTGGCTGGTCTTTGATTTACCATCGCCGGAGAGTGTTGCATCATGGTACCGTTCCGTTTCAAATCCATGCATGCATTTCAAAAAGTTGTACGACACTGTTTCGCCATTTCGGACCGATTTTCACCATGCACCGTGGATGTTGCACCCTGTAGATATCGATTATTCGGACGGCCATAACTTCTGCCTCGTTTAGAGTTAGGGTAGCCATAACCAGTCAAAACGAAGGCCTCAGGGAGTTCTACGGCTCCGACAGCTTTCATCCGCCAATGGATTGTTTAATACCCAAAAAAGACTATCCGAATCTCAATCGGGTCTTGGAAGTTTTTTACCCTTCGTTTTTTCGACACGTGGATTTTTACGGTAAAACGGGATTACCGTGGCTGGTCTTCGATTTACCATCACTGGAGAGTGGTGCACCATGGTACCGTTCCGTTTCTAATCCATGCACGCATTTCAAAAAGTCGTACGACACGGCTTTGCCATTTCGGACGGATGTTGCACCTTGCACCGTGGATGTTGCACCCTGTAGATATCGATTATTCGGACGGCCATAACTTCTGCCTCGTTTAGATTTAGGGTAGCCATAACCAGTCAAAACGAAGGCCTCAGTGAGTTCTACGGCTCTGACAGCTTTCAGCCGTCAATGGATTGTTTAATGCCCAAAAAAGACTATTCGAATCTCAATCGGGTCTTGGAAGTTTTTTACCCTTCGTTTTTTCGACACGTGGATTTTTACGGTAAAACGGGATTACCGTGGCTGGTCTTCGATTTACCATCACTGGAGAGTGGTGCACCATGGTACCGTTCCATTTCTAATCCATGCATGCATTTCAAAAAGTCGTACGACACGGTTTTGCCATTTCGGACGGATGTTGCACCTTGCACCGTGGATGTTGCACCCTGTAGATATCGATTATTCGGACGGCCATAACTTCTGGCTCGTTTAGAGTAACGGGACCATAACCAGTCAAAACGAAGGCCTCAGTAAATTCTACGGTTCTGACGGCTTTCAACCGTCAATGGATTGTTTAATGCCCAAAAAAGACTATCTGAATCTCAATCGGGTCTCGGAAGTTTTTTACCCTTCGTTTTTTCGACACATGGATTTTTACGGTAAAACGGGATTATCGTTGCTGGTCTTCGATTTACCTTCATTGGAAAGTGGTGCACCGTGGTACAGTTTCGTTTCAAATCCATGCACGCATTTCAAAAAGTCGTACGACACTGTTTTGCCATTTCGGACGGATGTCGCACCTTGCATCGTGGATGTTGCACCCTTTAGATATCGATTATTCGGACGGCCATAACTTCTGGCTCGTTTAGAGTAACGGGACCATAACCAGCCAAAACGAAGGCCTCAGTGAGTTCTACGGCTCTGACAGCTTTCAGCCGTCAATGGATTGTTTAATGCCCAAAAAAGACTATCCGAATCTCAATCGGGTCTTGGAAGTTTTTTACCCTTCGTTTTTTCGACACGTGGATTTTTACGGTAAAACGGGATTACCGTGGCTGGTCTTCGATTTACCATCACTGGAGAGTGGTGCACCATGGTACCGTTCCATTTCTAATCCATGCATGCATTTCAAAAAGTCGTACGACACGGTTTTGCCATTTCGGACGGATGTTGCACCTTGCACCGTGGATGTTGCACCCTGTAGATATCGATTATTCGGACGGCCATAACTTCTGGCTCGTTTAGAGTAATGGGACCATAACCAGTCAAAACGAAGGCCTCAGTAAGTTCTATGGCTCTGACAGCTTTCAGCCGTCAATGGATTGTTTAATGCACAAAAAAGACTATCTGAATCTCAATCGGGTCTCGGAAGTTTTTTACCCTTCGTTTTTTCGACACATGGATTTTTACGGTAAAACGGGATTATCGTTGCTGGTCTTCGATTTACCTTCGCTGGAGAGTCGTGCACCATGGTACAGTTTCGTTTCAAATCCATGCACGCATTTCAAAAATTCGTACGACACTGTTTCGCCATTTCGGACGGATGTTGCACCTTGCATCGTGGATGTTGCACCCTGTAGATATCGATTATTCGGACGGCCATAACTTCTGGCTCTTTTAGAGTAACGGGACCATAACTAGCCAAAACGAAGGCCTCAGTGAGTTCTACGGCTCTGACAGCTTTCAGCCGTCAATGGATTGTTTAATGCCCAAAAAAGACTATCCGAATCTCAATCGGGTCTCGGAAGTTTTTTACCCTTCGTTTTTTCGACACATGGATTTTTACGGTAAAACGGGATTACCGTTGCTGGTCTTCGATTTACCATCGCTGGAGAGTGGTGCACCATGATACCGTTCCATTTCAAATCCATGCACGCATTTCAAAAAGTCGTACGACACTGTTTCGCCATTTCGGACGGATGTTGCGCCTTGCACCGTGGATGTTGCACCCTGTAGATATCGATTATTCGGACGACCATAACTTCTGGCTCGTTTAGACTTACGGGAGCCATAACCAGTCAAAACGAAGGCCTTAGTGAGTTCTACGGCTCTGACAGCTTTCATCCGTCAATGGATGCCCAAAAAAGACTATTCGAATTTCAATCGGGTCTCGGAAGTTTTTTACCCTTCGTTTTTTCGACACGTGTATTTTTACGATAAAACGGGATTACTGTGGCTGATCTTCGATTTACCATCGTTGGAGAGTGGTGCACCATGGTACCGTTCCATTTCAAATCCATGCACGCATTTCAAAAAGTCGTACGACACGGTTTTGCCATTTCGGACGGATGTTGCACCTTACACCGTGGATGTTGCACCCTGTAGATATCGGTTATTCGGACAGCCATAACCTTTGTTTAGAGTTACGGGAGCCATAACCAGTCAAAACGAAGACCTCGGTGAGTTCTACGGCTCTGACAGCTTTCAGCCGTCAATGGATTGTTTAATGCCCAAAAAAGACTATTCGAATCTCAATCGGGTCTCGGATGTTTTTTACCCTTCGTTTTTTCGACACGTGGATTTTTACGGTAAAACGGGATTACCGTGGCTGGTCTTCGATTTACCATCGCTGGAGAGTGGTGCACCATGGTACCGTTCCATTTCAAATCCATGCACGCATTTCAAAACGTCGTACGACACGGTTTTGCCATTTCGGACGGATGTTGCACCTTGCACCGTGGATGTTGCACCCTATAGATATCGATTATTCGGACGGCCATAACTTCTTGCTCGTTTGGAGTTATGGTAGCCATAACCAGTCAAAACGAAGGCCTCAGTGAGTTCTACGGCTCTGACAGCTTTCAGCTGTCAATGGATTGTTTAATGCCCAAAAAAGACTATCCGAATCTCAATCGGGTCTACGAAGTTTTTTACCCTTCGTTTTTTTGACACGTGGATTTTTACGGTAAAACTGGATTACCGTGGCTGGTCTTCAATTTACCATCGCTGGACAGTGGTGCACCATGGTACCGTTGCGTTTCAAATACATGCACGCATTTCAAAAAGTCGTACGACACTGTTTCGCCATTTCGGACGGACGTTGCACCTTGCACCGTGGATGTTGCACCTTGTGGATATCGTTTATTCGGACGGCCATAACTTCTGGGTCGTTTAAAGTTACGGGAGCCATAACCAGTCAAAACGAAGGCCTCAGTGAGTTCTACGGCTCTGACAGTTTTGAGCCGTCAATGGATTGTTTAATGCCCAAAAAAGACTATCTGAATCTCAATCGGGTCTAGGAAGTTTTTTACCTTTCGGTTTTTCGACACGTGGGTTTTTACGGTAAAACGGGATTACCGTGGCTGGTCTTCGATTTACCATCGCTGGAAAGTGGTGCACCATGGTACTATTTCATTTCAAATCCTTGCACACATTTCAAAAAGTCGTACGACACTGTTTCGCCATTTCGGACGGATGTTGCACCTTGCACCGTGGATGTTGCACCCTGTAGATATCGATTATTCGGACGGCCTTAACTTCTGGCTCGTTTAGAGTAACGGGGCCATAACCAGTCAAAACGAAGGCCTCAGTGAGTTCTATGTCTCTGACAACTTTCAACCGTCAATGGATTGTTTGATGCCCAAAAAAGACTATCCGAATCTCAATCGGGTCTCGGAAGTTTTTTACCCTTCGTTTTTTTGACACATTGATTTTTACGGTAAAATGGGATTACCGTTGCTGGTCTTCGATTTACCATCGCCGGAGAATGGTGCACCATGGTACCGTTTTGTTTCAAATCCATGCACGCATTTTAAAAAGTCGTACGACACTGTTTCGCCATTTCGGATGGATGTTGCACCTTGCACCGTGGATGTTGCACCTTGTAGATATCGGTTATTCGGACGGCCATAACTTCTGGCTCGTTTAGAGTTACGGGAGCCATAACCAGTCAAAATGAAGGCCTCAGTAAGTTCTACAGCTGTGACAGCTTTCATCCGTCAATGAATTGTTTAATGCCCAAGAAAGTCTATCGGAATCTCAATCGGGTCTCGGAAGTTTTTTACCGTTCGTTTTTTCGACACGTGGATTTTTACGGTAAAACGGGATTACCGTGGCTGGTCTTTGATTTACCATCGCTGGAGAGTGTTGCATCATGGTACCGTTCCGTTTCAAATCCATGCATGCATTTCAAAAAGTTGTACGACACTGTTTCGCCATTTCGGACCGATTTTCACCTTGCACCGTGGATGTTGCACCCTGTAGATATCGATTATTCGGACGGCCATAACTTCTGCCTCGTTTAGAGTTAGGGTAGCCATAACCAGTCAAAACGAAGGCCTCAGTGAGTTCTATGGCTCCGACAGCTTTCAGCCGCCAATGGATTGTTTAATACCCAAAAAAGACTATCCGAATCTCAATCGGGTCTTGGAAGTTTTTTACCCTTCGATTTGTCGACACGTGGATTTTTACTGTAAAACGGGATTACCGTGGCTGGTCTTCGATTTACCATCACTAGAGAGTGGTGCACCATGGTACCGTTCCGTTTCTAATCCATGCACGCATTTCAAAAAGTCGTACGACACGGTTTTGCCATTTCGGACGGATGTTGCACCTTGCATCGTGGATGTTGCACCCTGTAGATATCGATTATTCGGACGGCCATAACTTCTGCCTCGTTTAGAGTTAGGGTAGCCATAACTAGTCAAAACGAAGGCCTCAGTGAGTTCTACGGCTCTGACAGCTTTCAGCCGTCAATGGATTGTTTAGTGCCCAAAAAAGACTATCCGAATCTCAATCGGGTCTTGGAAGTTTTTTACCCTTCGTTTTTTCGACACGTGGATTTTTACGGTAAAACGGGATTACCGTGGCTGGTCTTCGATTTACCATCACTGGAGAGTGGTGCACCATGGTACCGTTCCATTTCTAATCCATGCATGCATTTCAAAAAGTCGTACGACACGGTTTTTCCATTTCGGACGGATGTTGCACCTTGCACCGTGGATGTTGCACCCTGTAGATATCGATTATTCGGACGGCCATAACTTCTGGCTCGTTTAGAGTAACGGGACCATAACCAGTCAAAACGAAGGCCTCAGTAAGTTCTACGGCTCTGACAGCTTTCAACCGTCAATGGATTGTTTAATGCCCAAAAAAGACTATCTGAATCTCAATCGGGTCTCGGAAGTTTTTTACCCTTCGTTTTTTCGACACATGGATTTTTACGGTAAAACGGGATTATCGTTGCTGGTCTTCGATTTACCTTCATTGGAGAGTGGTTCACCATGGTACAGTTTCGTTTCAAATCCATGCACGCATTTCAAAAAGTCGTACGACACTGTTTCGCCATTTCGGACGGATGTTGCACCCTGTAGATATCGATTATTCGGACGGCCATAACTTCTGGCTCGTTTAGACTTACGGGAGACATAACCAGTCAAAACGAAGGCCTTAGTGAGTTCTACGGCTCTGACAGCTTTCATCCGTCAATGGATGCCCAAAAAAGACTATCCGAATCTCAATCGGGTCTCGGAAGTTTTTTACCCTTCGTTTTTTCGACACGCGGATTTTTACGATAAAACGGGATTACTGTGGCTGGTCTTCGATTTACCATCGTTGGAGAGTGGTGCACCATGGTACCGTTCCGTTTCAAATCCATGCACGCATTTCAAAAAGTCGTACGACACGGTTTTGCCATTTCGGACGGATGTTGCACCTTGCACCATGGATGTTGCACCTTGTAGATATCTATTATTCGGACGGCCATAACCTCTGGCTCGTTTAGAGTTATGAGAGCCATAACCAGTCAACATGAAGGTCTCAGTGAGTTCTACGGCTCCGACAACTTGCAGCCGTCAATGGATTGTTTAATGCCCAAAAAAGACTATCTGAATCTCAATAGGGTCTAGGAAGTTTTTTACCCTTCGTTTTTTCAACACGTGGATTTTTACGGTAAAACTGGATTACCGTGGCTGGTCTTCGATTTACCATCGCTGGACAGTGGTGCACCATGGTACCGTTGCGTTTCAAATCCATTCACGCATTTCAAAAAGTCGTACGACATGGTTTCGCCATTTTGGACGGATGTCGCACCTTGCACCGTGGATGTTGCACCCTGTAGATATCGATTATTCGGACGGCCATAACTTCTGGCTCGTTTAGAGTTACGGGAGCCATAACCAGTCAAAACGAAGGCCTCAGTGAGTTCACGGCTCTGACAGCTTTCAGCCGTCAATGGATTGTTTAATGCCCAAAAAAGACTATTCGAATCTCAATCGGGACTAGGAAGTTTTTTACCCTTCGTTTTTTCGACAAATGAATTTTTACGGTAAAACTTGATTACCGTGGCTGGTCTTCGATTTACCATCGCTGGACAGTGGTGCACCATGGTACCGTTGCGTTTCAAATCCATGCACGCATTTCAAAAAATCGTACGACACTGTTTCGCCATTTCGGACGGATGTTGCACCTTGCACCGTGGATGTTGCACCCTGTAGATATCGATTATTCGGACGGCCATAACTTCTGGCTCGTTTAGAGTTACGGGAGCCATAACTAGTCAAAACGAAGCCCTCAGTGAGTTCTATGGCTCTGATAGCTTTCAGCCGTCAATGGATTGTTTAATGCTCAAAAAAGACTATCTGAATCTCAATCGGGTCTAGGAAGTTTTTTGCCCTTCGTTTTTTCGACACGTGGATTTAAACGGTAAAATGGGATTACCGTGGCTGGTCTTCGATTTACCATCGCTGGAGAGTGGTGCACTATGGTACCGTTTTGTTTCAAATCCATGCACGCATTTCAAAAATTCGTACGACACTGTTTCTCCATTTCGGACGGATGTTGCACCTTGCACCGTGGATTTGCACCCTGTAGATATCGATTATTCGGACGGCCATAACTTCTGGCTCGTTTAGAGTAACGGGACCATAACCAGCCAAAACGAAGGCCTCGGTGAGTTCTATGGCTCAGATAGCTTTCAGCCGTCAATGGATTTTTTAATGCCCAAAAAAGACTATTCGAATCTCAATCGGGTCTCGGAAGTTTTTTACCCTTCGTTTTTTCGACACATTGATTTTTACGGTAAAACGGGATTACCGTTGCTGGTCTTCGATTTTGCATCGCTGGAGAGTGGTGCACCATGGTACCATTTTGTTTCAAATCCATGCACGCATTTTAAAAAGTCGTACGACACTGTTTCGCCATTTCGGACGGATGTTGCACCTTGCACCGTGGATGTTGCACACTATAGATATCGGTTATTCGGACAGCCATAACTTCTGGCTCGTTTAGAGTTACGGGAGCCATAACCAGTCAAAATGAAGGCCTCAGTGAGTTCCACCGCTCTGACAGCTTTCAGCCGTCAACGGATTGTTTAATGGCCAAAAAAGAGTATCGGAATCTCAATCGGGTCTCGAAAGTTTTTTACCCTTCGTTTTTTCGACACGTGGATTTTTACGGTAAAACGGGATTACCGTGGCTGGTCTTCGATTTACCATCGCTGAAGAGTGTTGCACCATTGTACCGTTCCGTTTCAAATCCATGCATGCATTTCAAAAAGTTGTTCGACACTGTTTCGCCATTTCGGACGGATGTTGCACCTTGCACCGTGGATGTTGCACCCTGTAGATATCGATTATTCGGACGGCCATAACTTCTGGCTCGTTTAGAGTTACGGGACCATAACCAGTCAAAAGGAAGGCCGCAGTGAGTTCTACGGCTCTGACAGTTTTCAGCCGTCAATGGATTGTTTAATGCCCAAAAAAGACTATCCGAATCTCAATCGGGTCTCGGAAGTTTTTTACCCTTCATTTTTTCGACACGTGGATTTTTACGGTAAAACCGGATTACCGTGGCTGGTCATCAATTTACCATCGCTGGACAGTGGTGCACCATGGTACCGTTGCGTTTCAAATCCATGCGCGCATTTCAAAAAGTCGTACGACATGGTTTCGCCATTTCGGACGGATGTTGCATCTTGCACCGTGGATGTTGCACCCTGTAGATATCGATTATTCGGACGGCCATAACTTCTGGCTCGTTTAGAGTTACGGGAGCCATAACCAGTCAAAACGAAGGCCTCAGTAAGTTCTATGGCTCTGACAGCTTTCAACCGTCAATGGATTGTTTAATGCCCAAAAAAGACTATCTGAATCTCAATCGGGTCTCGAAAGTTTTTTACCCTTCGTTTTTTCGACACATGGATTTTTACGGTAAAACGGGATTATCGTTGCTGGTCTTCGATTTACCTTCATTGGAAAGTGGTGCACCGTGGTACAGTTTCGTTTCAAATCCATGCACGCATTTCAAAAAGTCGTACGACACTGTTTCGCCATTTCGGACGGATGTCGCACCTTGCATCGTGGATGTTGCACCCTGTAGATATCGATTATTCGGACGGCCATAACTTCTGGCTCGTTTAGAGTAACGGGACCATAACCAGCCAAAACGAAGGCCTCAGTGAGTTCTACGGCTCTGACAGCTTTCAGCCGTCAATGGATTGTTTAATGCCCAAAAAAGACTATCCGAATCTCAATCGGGTCTTGGAAGTTTTTTACCCTTCGTTTTTTCGACACGTGGATTTTTACGGTAAAACGGGATTACCGTGGCTGGTCTTCGATTTACCATCACTGGAGAGTGGTGCACCATGGTACCGTTCCATTTCTAATCCATGCATGCATTTCAAAAAGTCGTACGACACGGTTTTGCCATTTCGGACGGATGTTGCACCTTGCACCGTGGATGTTGCACCCTGTAGATATCGATTATTCGGACGGCCATAACTTCTGGCTCGTTTAGAGTAATGGGACCATAACCAGTCAAAACGAAGGCCTCAGTAAGTTCTATGGCTCTGACAGCTTTCAGCCGTCAATGGATTGTTTAATGCCCAAAAAAGACTATCTGAATCTCAATCGGGTCTCGGAAGTTTTTTACCCTTCGTTTTTTCGACACATGGATTTTTACGGTAAAACGGGATTATCGTTGCTGGTCTTCGATTTACCTTCGCTGGAGAGTCGTGCACCATGGTACAGTTTCGTTTCAAATCCATGCACGCATTTCAAAAATTCGTACGACACTGTTTCGCCATTTCGGACGGATGTTGCACCTTGCATCGTGGATGTTGCACCCTGTAGATATCGATTATTCGGACGGCCATAACTTCTGGCTCTTTTAGAGTAACGGGACCATAACTAGCCAAAACGAAGGCCTCAGTGAGTTCTACGGCTCTGACAGCTTTCAGCCGTCAATGGATTGTTTAATGCCCAAAAAAGACTATCCGAATCTCAATCGGGTCTCGGAAGTTTTTTACCCTTCGTTTTTTCGACACATGGATTTTTACGGTAAAACGGGATTAACGTTGCTGGTCTTCGATTTACCATCGCTGGAGAGTGGTGCACCATGGTACCGTTCCATTTCAAATCCATGCACGCATTTCAAAAAGTCGTACGTCACTGTTTCGCCATTTCGGACGGATGTTGCGCCTTGCACCGTGGATGTTGCACCCTGTAGATATCGATTATTCGGACGACCATAACTTCTGGCTCGTTTAGACTTACGGGAGCCATAACCAGTCAAAACGAAGGCCTTAGTGAGTTCTACGGCTCTGACAGCATTCATCCGTCAATGGATGCCCAAAAAAGACTATTCGAATTTCAATCGGGTCTCGGAAGTTTTTTACCCTTCGTTTTTTCGACACGTGTACTTTTTACGATAAAACGGGATTACTGTGGCTGATCTTCGATTACCATCGTTGGAGAGTGGTGCACCATGGTACCGTTCCATTTCAAATCCATGCACGCATTTCAAAAAGTCGTACGACACGGTTTTGCCATTTCGGACGGATGTTGCACCTTACACCGTGGATGTTGCACCCTGTAGATATCGGTTATTCGGACAGCCATAACCTTTGTTTAGAGTTACGGGAGCCATAACCAGTCAAAACGAAGACCTCGGTGAGTTCTACGGCTCTGACAGCTTTCAGCCGTCAATGGATTGTTTAATGCCCAAAAAAGACTATTCGAATCTCAATCGGATCTCGGATGTTTTTTACCCTTCGTTTTTTCGACACGTGGATTTTCACGGTAAAACGGGATTACCGTGGCTGGTCTTCGCTTTACCATCGCTGGAGAGTGGTGCGCCATGGTACCGTTCCATTTCAAATCCATGCACGCATTTCAAAACGTCGTACGACACGGTTTTGCCATTACGGACGGATGTTGCACCTTGCACCGTGGATGTTGCACCCTATAGATATCGATTATTCGGACGGCCATAACTTCTGGCTCGTTTGGAGTTATGGTAGCCATAACCAGTCAAAACGAAGGCCTCAGTGAGTTCTACGGCTCTGACAGCTTTCAACTGTCAATGGATTGTTTAATGCCCAAAAAAGACTATCCGAATCTCAATCGGGTCTACGAAGTTTTTTACCCTTCGTTTTTTTGACACGTGGATTTTTACGGTAAAACTGGATTACCGTGGCTGGTCTTCAATTTACCATCGCTGGACAGTGGTGCACCATGGTACCGTTGCGTTTCAAATACATGCACGCATTTCAAAAAGTCGTACGACACTGTTTCGCCATTTCGGACGGACGTTGCACCTTGCACCGTGGATGTTGCACCTTGTGGATATCGTTTATTCGGACGGCCATAACTTCTGGGTCGTTTAAAGTTACGGGAGCCATAACCAGTCAAAACGAAGGCCTCAGTGAGTTCTACGGCTCTGACAGTTTTTAGCCGTCAATGGATTGTTTAATGCCCAAAAAAGACTATCTGAATCTCAATCGGGTCTAGGAAGTTTTTTACCTTTCGGTTTTTCGACACGTGGGTTTTTACGGTAAAACGGGATTACCGTGGCTGGTCTTCGATTTACCATCGCTGGAAAGTGGTGCACCATGGTACTATTTCATTTCAAATCCTTGCACACATTTCAAAAAGTCGTACGACACTGTTTCACCATTTCGGACGGATGTTGCACCTTGCACAGTGGATGTTGTACCCTGTAGATATCGATTATTCGGACGGCCTTAACTTCTGGCTCGTTTAGAGTAACGGGACCATAACCAGTCAAAACGAAGGCCTCAGTGAGTTCTATGGCTCTGACAGCTTTCAACCGTCAATGGATTGTTTGATGCCCAAAAAAGACTATCCGAATCTCAATCGGGTCTCGGAAGTTTTTTACCCTTCGTTTTTTTGAATCATTGATTTTTACGGTAAAATGGGATTACCGTTGCTGGTCTTCGATTTACCATCGCCGGAGAATGGTGCACCATGGTACCGTTTTGTTTCAAATCCATGCACGCATTTTAAAAAGTCGTACGACACTGTTTCGCCATTTCGGATGGATGTTGCACCTTGCACCGTGGATGTTGCACCTTGTAGATATCGGTTATTCGGACGGCCATAACTTCTGGCTCGTTTAGAGTTACGGGAGCCATAACCAGTCAAAATGAAGGCCTCAGTAAGTTCTACAGCTGTGACAGCTTTCAGCCGTCAATGAATTGTTTAATGCCCAAGAAAGTCTATCGGAATCTCAATCGGGTCTCGGAAGTTTTTTACCCTTCGTTTTTTTGACACGTGGATTTTTACGGTAAAACGGGATTACCGTGGCTGGTCTTTGATTTACCATCGCTGGAGAGTGTTGCATCATGGTACCGTTCCGTTTCAAATCCATGCATGCATTTCAAAAAGTTGTACGACACTGTTTCGCCATTTCGGACCGATTTTCACCTTGCACCGTGGATGTTGCACCCGGTAGATATCGATTATTCGGACGGCCATAACTTCTGCCTCGTTTAGAGTTAGGGTAGCCATAACCAGTCAAAACGAAGGCCTCAGTGAGTTCTACGGCTCCGACAGCTTTCAGCCGCCAATGGATTGTTTAATACCCAAAAAAGACTATCCGAATCTCAATCGGGTCTTGGAAGTTTTTTACCCTTCGATTTTTCGACACGTGGATTTTTACGGTAAAACGGGATTACCGTGGCTGGTCTTCGATTTACCATCACTGGAGAGTGGTGCACCATGGTACCGTTCCGTTTCTAATCCATGCACGCATTTCAAAAAGTCGTACGACACGGTTTTGCCATTTCGGACGGATGTTGCACCTTGCACCGTGGATGTTGCACCCTGTAGATATCGATTATTCGGACGGCCATAACTTCTGCCTCGTTTAGAGTTAGGGTAGCCATAACTAGTCAAAACGAAGGCCTCAGTGAGTTCTACGGCTCTGACAGCTTTCAGCCGTCAATGGATTGTTTAATGCCCAAAAAAGACTATCCGAATCTCAATCGGGTCTTGGAAGTTTTTTACCCTTCGTTTTTTCGACACGTGGATTTTTACGGTAAAACGGGATTACCGTGGCTGGTCTTCGATTTACCATCACTGGAGAGTTGTGCACCATGGTACCGTTCCATTTCTAATCCATGCATGCATTTCAAAAAGTCGTACGACACGGTTTTTCCATTTCGGACGGATGTTGCACCTTGCACCGTGGATGTTGCACCCTGTAGATATCGATTATTCGGACGGCGATAACTTCTGGCTCGTTTAGAGTAACGGGACCATAACCAGTCAAAACGAAGGCCTCAGTAAGTTCTATGGCTCTGATAGCTTTCAACCGTCAATGGATTGTTTAATGCCCAAAAAAGACTATCTGAATCTCAATCGGGTCTCGGAAGTTTTTTACCCTTCGTTTTTTCGACACATGGATTTTTACGGTAAAACGGGATTATCGTTGCTGGTCTTCGATTTACCTTCATTGGAGAGTGGTGCACCATGGTACAGTTTCGTTTCAAATCCATGCACGCATTTCAAAAAGTCGTACGACACTGTTTCGCCATTTCGGACGGATGTCGCACCTTGCATCGTGGATGTTGCACCCTGTAGATATCGATTATTCGGACGGCCATAACTTTTGGCTCGTTTAGAGTAACGTGACCATAACCAGCCAAAACGAAGGCCTCAGTGAGTTCTACGGCTCTGACAGCTTTCAGCCGTCAATGGATTGTTTAATGCCCAAAAAAGACTATCCGAATCTCAATCGGGTCTCGGAAGTTTTTTACCCTTCGTTTTTTCGACACATGGATTTTTACGGTAAAACGGGATTACCTTTGCTCGTCTTCGACTTACCATTGCTGGAGAGTGGTGCACCATGGTACCGTCCCATTTCAAATCCATGCACGCATTTCAAAAAGTCGTACGACACTGTTTCGCCATTTCGGACGGATGTTGCACCTTGCACCGTGGATGTTGCACCCTGTAGATATCGATTATTCGGACGGCCATAACTTCTGGCTCGTTTAGACTTACGGGAGACATAACCAGTCAAAACGAAGGCCTTAGTGAGTTCTACGGCTCTGACAGCTTTCATCCGTCAATGGATGCCCAAAAAAGACTATCCGAATCTCAATCGGGTCTCGGAAGTTTTTTACCCTTCGTTTTTTCAACACGCTGATTTTTACGATAAAACGGGATTACTGTGGCTGGTCTTCGATTTACCATCGTTGGAGAGTGGTGCACCATGGTACCGTTCCGTTTCAAATCCATGCACGCATTTCAAAAAGTCGTACGACACGGTTTTGCCATTTCGGACGGATGTTGCACCTTGCACCATGGATGTTGCACCTTGTAGATATCTATTATTCGGACGGCCATAACCTCTGGCTCGTTTAGAGTTATGGGAGCCATAACTAGTCAACATGAAGGTCTCAGTGAGTTCTACGGCTCCGACAACTTGCAGCCGTCAATGGATTGTTTAATGCCCAAAAAAGACTATCTGAATCTCAATAGGGTCTAGGAAGTTTTTTACCCTTCGTTTTTTCGACACGTGGATTTTTACGGTAAAACTGGATTACCGTGGCTGGTCTTCGATTTACCATCGCTGGACAGTGGTGCACCATGGTACCGTTGCGTTTCAAATCCATGCACGTATTTCAAAAAGTCGTACGACATGGTTTCGCCATTTTGGACGGATGTCGCACCTTGCACCGTGGATGTTGCACCCTGTAGATATCGATTATTCGGACGGCCATAACTTCTGGCTCGTTTAGAGTTACGGGAGCCATAACCAGTCAAAACGAAGGCCTCAGTGAGTTCACGGCTCTGACAGCTTTCAGCCGTCAATGGATTATTTAATGCCCAAAAAAGACTATTCGAATCTCAATCGGGACTAGGAAGTTTTTTACCCTTCGTTTTTTCGACAAATGAATTGTTACGGTAAAACTTGATTACCGTGGCTGGTCTTCGATTTACCATCGCTGGACAGTGGTGCACCATGGTACCGTTGCGTTTCAAATCCATGCACGCATTTCAAAAAATCGTACGACACTGTTTCGCCATTTCGGACGGATGTTGCACCTTGCACCGTGGATGTTGCACCCTGTAGATATCGATTATTCGGACGGCCATAACTTCTGGCTCGTTTAGAGTTACGGGAGCCATAACTAGTCAAAACGAAGCCCTCAGTGAGTTCTATGGCTCTGATAGCTTTCAGCCGTCAATGGATTGTTTAATGCTCAAAAAAGACTATCTGAATCTCAATCGGGTCTAGGAAGTTTTTTGCCCTTCGTTTTTTCGACACGTGGATTTAAACGGTAAAACGGGATTACCGTGGCTGGTCTTCGATTTACCATCGCTGGAGAGTGGTGCACTATGGTACCGTTTTGTTTCAAATCCATGCACGCATTTCAAAAATTCGTACGACACTGTTTCTCCATTTCGGACGGATGTTGCACCTTGCACCGTGGATTTGCACCCTGTAGATATCGATTATTCGGACGGCCATAACTTCTGGCTCGTTTAGAGTAACGGGACCATAACCAGCCAAAACGAAGGCCTCGGTGAGTTCTATGGCTCAGATAGCTTTCAGCCGTCAATGGATTTTTTAATGCCCAAAAAAGACTATTCGAATCTCAATCGGGTCTCGGAAGTTTTTTACCCTTCGTTTTTTCGACACATTGATTTTTACGGTAAAACGGGATTACCGTTGCTGGTCTTCGATTTTGCATCGCTGGAGAGTGGTGCACCATGGTACCATTTTGTTTCAAATCCATGCACGCATTTTAAAAAGTCGTACGACACTGTTTCGCCATTTCGGACGGATGTTGCACCTTGCACCGTGGATGTTGCACACTATAGATATCGGTTATTCGGACAGCCATAACTTCTGGCTCGTTTAGAGTTACGGGAGCCATAACCAGTCAAAATGAAGGCCTCAGTGAGTTCCACCGCTCTGACAGCTTTCAGCCGTCAACGGATTGTTTAATGGCCAAAAAAGATTATCGGAATCTCAATCGGGTCTCGAAAGTTTTTTACCCTTCGTTTTTTCGACACGTGGATTTTTACGGTAAAACGGGATTACCGTGGCTGGTCTTCGATTTACCATCGCTGAAGAGTGTTGCACCATTGTACCGTTCCGTTTCAAATCCATGCATGCATTTCAAAAAGTTGTTCGACACTGTTTCGCCATTTCGGACGGATGTTGCACCTTGCACCGTGGATGTTGCACCCTGTAGATATCGATTATTCGGACGGCCATAACTTCTGGCTCGTTTAGAGTTACGGGACCATAACCAGTCAAAAGGAAGGCCGCAGTGAGTTCTACGGCTCTGACAGTTTTCAGCCGTCAATGGATTGTTTAATGCCCAAAAAAGACTATCCGAATCTCAATCGGGTCTCGGAAGTTTTTTACCCTTCATTTTTTCGACACGTGGATTTTTACGGTAAAACCGGATTACCGTGGCTGGTCATCAATTTACCATCGCTGGACAGTGGTGCACCATGGTACCGTTGCGTTTCAAATCCATGCGCGCATTTCAAAAGGTCGTACGACATGGTTTCGCCATTTCGGACGGATGTTGCATCTTGCACCGTGGATGTTGCACCCTGTAGATATCGATTATTCGGACGGCCATAACTTCTGGCTCGTTTAGAGTTACGGGAGCCATAACCAGTCAAAACGAAGGCCTCAGTGAGTTCTACGGCTCTGATAGCTTTCAGCCGTCAATGGATTGTTTAATGCCCAAAAAAGACTATCTGAATCTAAATCGGGTCTAGGAAGTTTTTTACCCATCGTTTTTTTGACATGTGGATTTTAACGGTAAAACGGGATTACCGTGGCTGGTCTTCGATTTAACATCGCTGGAGAGTGGTGCACTATGGTACCGTTTTGTTTCAAATCCATGCGCGCATTTCAAAAAGTCGTACGACACTGTTTCGCCATTTCGGACGGATGTTGCACCTTGCACCGTGGATGTTGCACCCTGTAGATATCGATTATTCGGACGGCCATAACTTCTGGCTCGTTTAGAGTAACGGGAAACGAAGGCCTCAGTGAGTTCTACGGTTCTGATTGCTTTCAGCCGTCAATGGATTTTTTAATGCCAAAAAAGACTATCCGAATCTCAATCGGGTCTCGGAAGTTTTTTACCTTTCGTTTTTTCGACACATTGATTTTTACGGCAAAACGGGATTACCGTTGCTGGTCTTCGATTTACCATCGCTGGAGATTGGTGCACCATGGTACCGTTTTGTTTCAAATCCATGCACGCATTTTAAAATGTCGTACGACACTGTTTCGCCATTTCGGACGGATGTTGCACCATGCACCGTGGATGTTGCACCCTGTAGATATCGGTTATTCGGACGACCGTAACTTCTGGCTCGTTGAGAGTTACGGGAGCCATAACCAGTCAAAATCAAGGCCTCAGTGAGTTCTACAGCTCTGACAGCTTTCAGCCGTCAATGGATTGTTTAATGGCCAAAAAAACTATCGGAATCTCAATCGGGTCTCGAAAGTTTTTTACCCTTCGTTTTTTCGACACGTGGATTTTTACGGTAAAACGGGATTACCGTGGCCGGTCTTCGATTTACCATCGTCGAAGAGTGTTGCACCATTGTACCGTTCCGTTTCAAATCCATGCATGCATTTCAAAAAGTTGTACGACACCGTTTCGCCATTTCGGACGGATGTTGCACCTTGCACCGTGGATGTTACACCCTGTAGATATCGATTATTCGGACGGCCATAACTTCTGGCTCGTTTAGAGTAACGGGACCATAACCAGTCAAAACGAAGGCCTCAGTGAGTTCTACGGCTCTGATTGCTTTCAGACGTCAATGGATTGTTTAATGCCCAAAAACGACTATCCGAATCTCAATCGGGTCTCGGAAGTTTTTTACCCTTCGTTTTTTCGACACATTGATTTTTACGGTAAAACGGGATTACCGTTGCTGGTCTTCGATTTACCATCGCTGGAGAGTGGTGCACCATGGTACCGTTTTGTTTCAAATCCATGCGCGCATTTTAAAAAGTCGTACGACACTGTTTCTCCATTTCGGACGGATGTTGCACCTTGCACCGTGGATGTTGCACCCTGTAGATATCGATTATTCGGACGACCATAACTTCTGGCTCGTTTAGAGTTACGGGAGCCATAACCAGTCAAAATGAAGGCCTCACTGAGTTCTACAGCTCTGACCGCTTTCAGCCGTCAATGGATTGTTTAATGGCCAAAAAAGACTATCGGAATCTCAATCGGGTCTCGAAAGTTTTTTACCCTTCGTTTTTTTGACACGTGGATTTTTACGGTAAAACGGGATTACCATGGCTGGTCTTTGATTTACCATCGCTGAAGAGTGTTGCACCATTGTACCGTTCCGTTTCAAATCCATGCATGCTTTTCCAAAAGTTGTACGACACTGTTTCGCCATTTCGGACGGATGTTGCACCTTGCACCGTGGATGTTGCACCCTGTAGATATCGATTATTCGGACGGCCATAACTTCTGGCTCGTTTAGAGTTACGGGACCATAACCAGTCAAAAGGAAGGCCTCAGTGAGTTCTACGGCTCTGTCTGTTTTCAGCCGTCAATGGATTGTTTAATGCCCAAAAAAGACTATCCGACTCTCAATCGGGTCTCGGAAGTTTTTTACCCTTCGTTTTTTCGACACGTGGATTTTTACTGTAAAACGGGATTACCGTGGCTGGTCATCAATTTACCATCGCTGGAGAGTGGGGCACCATGGTACCGTTCCGTTTCAAATCCATGCACGCATTTTAAAAAGTCGTACGACACGGTTTCGCCATTTCGGACGGATGTTGCACCCTGTAGATATCGATTATTCGGACGGCCATAACTTCGGGCTCGTTTAGCGTAACGGGACCATAACTAGTCAAAACGAAGGCCTCAGTGAGTTCAACGGCTCTGACAGCTTTCAGCCGTCAATGGATTGTTTATTGCCCAAAAAAGACTATCCGAATCTCAATCGGGTCTCGGAAGTTTTTTACCCTTCGTTTTTTCGACACGTGGATTTTTACGGTAAAACGGGATTACCTTGGCTGGTCTTCGATTTACCATCGCTAGAGAGTAGTGCACAATGGTACCGTTCCGTTTCAAATCCATGCACGCATTTCAAAAGTCGTACGACACTGTTTCGCCATTTCGGACGGATGTTGCACCTTGCACCGTGGATGTTGCACCCTGTAGATATCGATTATTCGGACGGCCATAACTTCTGGATCGTTTAGAGTAACTGGACCATAATCAGTCAAAACGAAGGCCTCAGTGAGTTCTACGGTTCTGATTGCTTTCAGCCGTCAATGGATTTTTTAATGCCCAAAAAAGACTATCCGAATCTCAATCGGGTCTCGGAAGTTTTTTACCCTTCGTTTTTTCGACACATTGATTTTTACGGCAAAACGGGATTACCGTTGCTGGTCTTCGATTTACCATCGCTGGAGATTGGTGCACCATGGTACCGTTTTGTTTCAAATCCATGCACGCATTTTAAAAAGTCGTACGACACTGTTTCGCCATTTCGGACGGATGTTGCACCTTGCACCGTGGATGTTGCACCCTGTAGATATCGGTTATTCGGACGACCGTAACTTCTGGCTCGTTGAGAGTTACGGGAGCCATAACCAGTCAAAATCAAGGCCTCAGTGAGTTCTACAGCTCTGACAGCTTTCAGCCGTCAAAGGATTGTTTAATGGCCAAAAAAACTATCGGAATCTCCATCGGGTCTCGAAAGTTTTTTACCCTTCGTTTTTTCGACGCGTGGATTTTTACGGTAAAACGGGATTACCGTGGCTGGTCTTCGATTTACCATCGCCGAAGAGTGTTTCACCATTGTACCGTTCCGTTTCAAATCCATGCATGCATTTCAAAAAGTTGTACGACACTGTTTCGCCATTTCGGACGGATGTTGCACGTTGCACCGTGGATGTTGCACCCTGTAGATATCGATTATTCGGACGGCCATAACTTCTGGCTCGTTTAGAGTAACGGGACCATAACCAGTCAAAACGAAGGCTTCAGTGAGTTCTACGGTTCTGATTGCTTTCAGACGTCAATGGATTGTTTAATGCCCAAAAAAGACTATCCGAATCTCAATCGGGTCTCGGAAGTTTTTTACCCTTCGTTTTTTCGACACATTGATTTTTACGGTAAAACGGGATTACCGTTGCTGGTCTTCGATTTACCATCGCTGGAGAGTGGTGCACCATGGTACCGTTTTGTTTCAAATCCATGCGCGCATTTTAAAAAGTCGTACGACACTGTTTCTCCATTTCGGACGGATGTTGCACCTTGCACCGTGGATGTTGCACCCTGTAGATATCGATTATTCGGACGACCATAACTTCTGGCTCGTTTAGAGTTACGGGAGCCATAACCAGTCAAAATGAAGGCCTCACTGAGTTCTACAGCTCTGACAGCTTTCAGCCGTCAATGGATTGTTTAATGGCCAAAAAAGACTATCGGAATCTCAATCGGGTCTCGAAAGTTTTTTACCCTTCGTTTTTTTGACACGTGGATTTTTACGGTAAAACGGGATTACCATGGCTGGTCTTTGATTTACCATCGCTGAAGAGTGTTGCACCATTGTACCGTTCCGTTTCAAATCCATGCATGCTTTTCCAAAAGTTGTACGACACTGTTTCGCCATTTCGGACGGATGTTGCACCTTGCACCGTGGATGTTGCACCCTGTAGATATCGATTATTCGGACGGCCATAACTTCTGGCTCGTTTAGAGTTACGGGACCATAACCAGTCAAAAGGAAGGCCTCAGTGAGTTCTACGGCTCTGTCTGTTTTCAGCCGTCAATGGATTGTTTAATGCCCAAAAAAGACTATCCGACTCTCAATCGGGTCTCGGAAGTTTTTTACCCTTCGTTTTTTCGACACGTGGATTTTTACTGTAAAACGGGATTACCGTGGCTGGTCATCAATTTACCATCGCTGGAGAGTGGGGTACCATGGTACCGTTCCGTTTCAAATCCATGCACGCATTTTAAAAAGTCGTACGACACGGTTTCGCCATTTCGGACGGATGTTGCACCCTGTAGATATCGATTATTCGGACGGCCATAACTTCGGGCTCGTTTAGCGTAACGGGACCATAACTAGTCAAAACGAAGGCCTCAGTGAGTTCAATGGCTCTGACAGCTTTCAGCCGTCAATGGATTGTTTATTGCCCAAAAAAGACTATCCGAATCTCAATCGGGTCTCGGAAGTTTTTTACCCTTCGTTTTTTCGACACGTGGATTTTTACGGTAAAACGGGATTACCTTGGCTGGTCTTCGATTTACCATCGCTAGAGAGTAGTGCACAATGGTACCGTTCCGTTTCAAATCCATGCACGCATTTCAAAAGTCGTACGACACTGTTTCGCCATTTCGGACGGATGTTGCACCTTGCACCGTGGATGTTGCACCCTGTAGATATCGATTATTCGGACGGCCATAACTTCTGGATCGTTTAGAGTAACTGGACCATAATCAGTCAAAACGAAGGCCTCAGTGAGTTCTACGGTTCTGATTGCTTTCAGCCGTCAATGGATTTTTTAATGCCCAAAAAAGACTATCCGAATCTCAATCGGGTCTCGGAAGTTTTTTACCCTTCGTTTTTTCGACACATTGATTTTTACGGCAAAACGGGATTACCGTTGCTGGTCTTCGATTTCCCATCGCTGGAGATTGGTGCACCATGGTACCGTTTTGTTTCAAATCCATGCACGCATTTTAAAAAGTCGTACGACACTGTTTCGCCATTTCGGACGGATGTTGCACCTTGCACCGTGGATGTTGCACCCTGTAGATAACGGTTATTCGGACGACCGTAACTTCTGGCTCGTTGAGAGTTACGGGAGCCATAACCAGTCAAAATCAAGGCCTCAGTGAGTTCTATAGCTCTGACAGCTTTCAGCCGTCAATGGATTGTTTAATGGCCAAAAAAACTATCGGAATCTCGATCGGGTCTCGAAAGTTTTTTACCCTTCGTTTTTTCGACACGTGGATTTTTACGGTAAAACGGGATTACCGTGGCTGGTCTTCGATTTACCATCGCCGAAGAGTGTTGCACCATTGTACCATTCCGTTTCAAATCCATGCATGCATTTCAAAAAGTTGTACGACACTGTTTCGCCATTTCGGACGGATGTTGCACCTTGCACCGTGGATGTTGCACCCTGTAGATATCGATTATTCGGACGGCCATAACTTCTGGCTCGTTTAGAGTAACGGGACCATAACCAGTCAAAACGAAGGCCTTAGTGAGTTCTACGGTTCTGATTACTTTCAGACGTCAATGGATTGTTTAATGCCCAAAAAAGACTATCCGAATCTCAATCGGGTCTCGGAAGTTTTTTACCCTTCGTTTTTTCGACACATTGATTTTTACGGTAAAACGGGATTACCGTTGCTGGTCTTCGATTTACCATCGCTGGAGAGTGGTGCACCATGGTACCGTTTTGTTTCAAATCCATGCGCGCATTTTAAAAAGTCGTACGACACTGTTTCTCCATTTCGGACGGATGTTGCACCTTGCACCGTGGATGTTGCACCCTGTAGATATCGATTATTCGGACGACCATAACTTCTGGCTCGTTTAGAGTTACGGGAGCCATAACCAGTCAAAATGAAGGCCTCAGTGAGTTCTACAGCTCTGACAGCTTTCAGCCGTCAATGGATTGTTTAATGGCCAAAAAAGACTATCGGAATCTCAATCGGGTCTCGAAAGTTTTTTACCCTTCGTTTTTTTGACACGTGGATTTTTACGGTAAAACGGGATTACCATGGCTGGTCTTTGATTTACCATCGCTGAAGAGTGTTGCACCATTGTACCGTTCCGTTTCAAATCCATGCATGCTTTTCCAAAAGTTGTACGACACTGTTTCGCCATTTCGGACGGATGTTGCACCTTGCACCGTGGATGTTGCACCCTGTAGATATCGATTATTCGGACGGCCATAACTTCTGGCTCGTTTAGAGTTACGGGACCATAACCAGTCAAAAGGAAGGCCTCAGTGAGTTCTACGGCTCTGACTGTTTTCAGCCGTCAATGGATTGTTTAATGCCCAAAAAAGACTATCCGACTCTCAATCGGGTCTCGGAAGTTTTTTACCCTTCGTTTTTTCGACACGTGGATTTTTACTGTAAAACGGGATTACCGTGGCTGGTCATCAATTTACCATCGCTGGAGAGTGGTGCACCATGGTACCGTTCCATTTCAAATCCATGCACGCATTTTAAAAAGTCGTATGACACGGTTTCGCCATTTCGGACGGATGTTGCACCCTGTAGATATCGATTATTCGGACGGCCATAACTTCTGGCTCGTTTAGCGTAACGGGACCATAACTAGTCAAAACGAAGGCCTCAGTGAGTTCAACGGCTTTGACAGCTTTCAGCCGTCAATGGATTGTTTATTGCCCAAAAAAGACTATCCGAATCTCAATCGGGTCTCGGAAGTTTTTTACCCTTCGTTTTTTCGACACGTGGATTTTTACGGTAAAACGGGATTACCTTGGCTGGTCTTCGATTTACCATCGCTGGAGAGTAGTGCACAATGGTACCATTCCGTTTCAAATCCATGCACGCATTTCAAAAGTTGTACGACAATGTTTCGCCATTTCGGACGGATGTTGCACCTTGCACCGTGGATGTTGCACCCTTTAGATATCGATTATTCGGACGGCCATAACTTCTGGATCGTTTAGAGTAACCGGACCATAATCAGTCAAAACGAAGGCCTCAGTGAGTTCTATGGCTCTGACAGCTTTCAGCCGTCAATGGATTGTTTAATGCCCAAAAAAGGCTATCCGAATCTCAATCGGGTCTCGGAAGTTTTTTACCCTTCGTTTTTTCGACACGTGGATTTTTACGGTAAAACGGGATTACCGTGGTTGGTCTTCGATTTACCATTGCTGGAGAGTGGTGCACCATGGTACCGTTCCGTTTCAAATCCATGCACGCATTTCAAAAACTCGTACGACACGGTTTCGCCATTTCGGACGGATGTTGCACCCTGTAGATATCGATTATTCGGACGGCCATAACTTCTGGCTCGTTTAGCGTAACGGGACCATAACCAGTCAAAACGAAGGCCTCGGTGAGTTCTACGGCTCTGACAGCTTTTAGCCGTCAATGGATTGTTTAATGCCCAAAAACGACTATCCGAATCTCAATCGGGTCTCGGAAGTTTTTTACCCTTCGTTTTTTTGACACATGGATTTTTACGGTAAAACGGGATTACCGTTGCTTGTCTTCGATTTACCATCGCTGGAGAGTGGTGCACCATGGTACGGTTTCGTTTCAAATCCATGCATGCATTTCAAAAAGTCGTACGACACTGTTTCGCCATTTCGGACGGATGTTGCACCTTGCACCATGGATGTTGCACCCTGTAGATATCGATTATTCGGACGGCCATAACTTCTGGCTCGTTTAGAGTAACGGGACCATAACCAGTCAAAACGAAGGCCTCAGTGAGTTCTACGGCACTGACAGCTTTCAGCCGTCAATGGATTGTTTAATGCCCAAAAAATACTATCCGAATCTCAATCGGGTCTCGGAAGTTTTTTACCCTTCGTTTTTTCGACACATGGATTTTTACGGTAAAACGGGATTACCGTTGCTGGTCTTCAATTTACCATCGCTGGAGAGTGGTGCACCATGGTACCGTTCCGTTTCAAATCCATGCATGCATTTCAAAACGTCGTATGACACTGTTTCGCCATTTCGGACGGATGTTGCACCTTGCACCGTGGATGTTGCACCCTGCAGATATCGATTATTCGGACGGCCATAACTTCTTGCTCGTTTAGACTTACGGGAGCCATAACCAGTCAAAACGAAGGCCTTAGTGAGTTCTAAGGCTCTGAAAGCTTTCATCCCTCAATGGATTGTTTAATGCCCAAAAAAGACTATCCGAATCTCAATCGGGTCTCGGAAGTTTTTTACCCTTCGTTTTTTCGACACGTGGATTTTTACGGTAAAATGGGATTACCGTGGCTGGTCTTCGATTTACCATCATTGGAGAGTGGTGCATCATGGTACCGTTCCGTTTCAAATCAATGCACGCATTTCAAAAAGTCGTACAACACGGTTTCGCCATTTCGGACGGATGTTGCACCTTGCACCGTGGATGTTGCACCCTGTAGATATCGATTATTCGGACGGCCATAACTACTGGCTCGTTTAGAGTTACGGGAGCCATAACCAGTCAATACGAAGGCCTCGGTGAGTTCTACGGCTCTGACAACTTTCAGTCGTCAATGGATTGTTTAATCCACAAAAAGGACTATCCGAATCTCAATAGGGTCTTGGAAGTTTTTTACCCTTCGTTTTTTCGACACGTGGATTTTTACGGTAAAACTGGATTACCGTGGCTGGTCTTCGGTTTACCATCGCCGGACAGTGGTGCATCATGGTACCGTTGCGATTCAAATCCATGCACGCATTTCAAAAAGTCATACGACACGGTTTTGCCATTTCTGACGGATGTTGCACCTTGCTCCGTGGTTGTTGCACCCTGTAAATATCGATTATTCGGACGGCCATAACTTCTGGCTCGTTTAGAGTAACGAAAGCCATAACTAGTCAAAACGAAGGCCTCAGTGAGTTCTATGGCTCTGACAACTTTCAGCCGTCAATGGATTGTTAAATGCCCAAAAAAGACTATCCGAATCTCAATCGGGTCTAGGAAGTTTTTTACCCTTCGTTTTTTCGACACGTGGATTTTTACGGTAAAACTGGATTACCTTGGCTGGTCTTCGATTTACCATCGCTGGAAAGTGGTGCACCATGGTACCGTTGCGTTTCAAATCCATGCACGCATTTCAAAAAGTCGTACGACACTGTTTCGCCATTTCGGACGGATGTTGCACCTTGCACCGTGGATGTTGCACCCTGTAGATATCGATTATTTGGACGGCCAAAACTTCTGGCTCGTTTAGAGTTACGGGAGCCATAACTAGTCAAAACGAAGGCCTCAGTGAGTTCTACGGCTCTGACAGCTTTCAGCCATCAATGGATTGTTTAATGACCAAAAAAGACTATCTGAATCTCAATCGGGTCTAGAAAGTTTTTTACCCTTCGTTTTTTCGACACGTGGATTTTTACAGTAAAACGGGATTACCGTGGCTGGTCTTCGATTTACCATCGCTGGAGAGTGGTGCACCATGGTACCGTTTTGTTTCAAATCCATGCACGCATTTGAAAAAGTCGTACGACACTGTTTCGCCATTTCGGACGGATGTTGCACCTTGCACCGTGGATGTTGCACCCTGTAGATATCGATTATTCGGACGGCCATAATTTCTGGCTCGTTTAGAGTAACGGGACCATGACCAGTCAAAACGAAGGCCTCAGTGAGTTCTACGGTTCTGACAGCTTTCAGCCGTCAATGGATTGTTTAATGCCCAAAAAAGACTATCCGAATCTCAATCGGGTCTCGGAAGTTTTTTACCCTTCGTTTTTTCGACACATGGATTTTTACGGTAAAATGGGATTACCGTTGCTGTTCTTCGATTTACCATCGCTGGAGAGTGGTGCACCATGGTATCGTTCCGTTTCAAATTCATGCACGCATTTCAAAAAGTCGTACGACACTGTTTCGCCATTTCGGACGGATGTTGCGCCTTGCACCGTGGATGTTGCACCCTGTAGATATCGATTATTCGGACGGCCATAACTTCTGGCTCGTTTAGAGTTACGGGAGCCATAACTAGTCAAAACGAAGGCCTCAGTGAGTTCTATGGCTCTGACTGCTTTCAGCCGTCAATGGATTGTCTAATGCCCAAAAAAGACTATCCGAATCTCAATCGGGTCTAGGAAGTTTTTTACCCTTCGTTTTTTCGACACGTGGATTTTTACGGTAAAACGGGATTACCGTGGCTGGTCATCGATTTACCATTGCTGGAGAGTGTTGCACCATGGTACCGTTTTGTTTCAAATCCATGCACGCATTTCAAAAAGTCATACGACACGGTTTCGCCATTTCGGATGGATGTTGCACCCTGTAGATATCGATTATTCGGACGACCGTAACTTCTGGCTCGTTTAGAGTAACGGGACCATAACCAGTCAAAACGAAGACCTCAGTGAGTTCTACGGCTCTGACAGCTTTCAGCCGTCAATGGATTGTTTATTGCCCAAAAAAGACTATTCGAATCTCAATCGGGTCTCGGAAGTTTTTTACCCTTCGTTTTTTCGACAGGTGGATTTTTACGGTAAAACGGGATTACCGTGGCTGATCTTTGATTTACCATCGCTGGAGAGTGGTGCACCATGGTAACGTTCCTTTTCAAATCCATGCACGAATTTCAAACAGTCATACGACACTGTTTCGCCTTTTCGGACGGATGTTGCACCTTGCACCGTGGATGTTGCACCCTGTAGATATCGATTATTCAGACGGCCATAACTTCTGGCTCGTTTAGAGTTACGGGAGCCATAACCAGTCAAAACGAAGGCCTCAGCGAGTTCTACGGATCTGATAGCTTTCAGCCGTCATTGCATTGTTTAATGTCCAAAAATGACTATCCATACACTGGAGAGTGGTGCACCATGGTATCGTTCCGTTTCAAATCCATGCACGCATTTCAAAAAGTCGTACGACACTGTTTCGCCATTTCGGACAGATGTTGCACCTTGCACCGTGGATGTTGCACCCTGTAGATATCGGTTATTCGGACGGCCATAACTTCTGGCTCGTTTAGAGTTACGGGAGCCATAACCAGTCAAAATGAAGTCCTCGGTGAGTTCTACAGATCTGACAGCTTTCAGCCGTCAATGGATTGTTTAATGCCCAAAAAAGACTATCGGAATCTCAATCGGGTCTCGGAAGTTTTTTGCCCTTCGTTTTTTCGACACGTCGATTTTTACGGTAAAACGGGATTACCGTGACTGGTCTTCGATTTACCATCGCTGGAGAGTGGTGCACCATGGTACTATTTCGTTTCAAATCCATGCACGCATTTCAAAAAGTCGTACGACACTGTTTCGCCATTTCTTACGGATGTTTCAGCTTGCACCGGGGATGTTGCACCCTGTAGATATCGATTATTCGGACGGCCATAACTTCTGCCTCATTTAGAGTTACAGGAGCCATAACCAGTCAAAACGAAGGCCTTAGTGAGTTCTACGGCTTTGACAGCTTTCAGCCGTCAATGGATTGTTTAATGCCCAAAAAAGACTATCCGAATCTCAATCGGGTCTCGGAAGTTTTTTACCCTTCGTTTTTTCGACACGTGGATTTTTACGGTAAAACGGGATTACCGTGGCTGGTTTTCGATTTACCATCGCTGGAGAGTGGTGCACTATGGTATCATTCCATTTCAAATCCATGCACGCATTTCAAAAAGTCGTACGACACGGTTTCGCTATTGCGGACGGATGTTGCATCCGGTAGATATCGATTATTCGGACGACCATAACTTCTGGCTCGTTTAGAGTTACGGGACCATAACCTGTCAAAACAAAGGCCTCAGTGAGTTCTACGGCTCTGACAGCCTTCAGCCGTCAATGGATTGTTTAATGCCCAAAAAAGACTATCCGAATCTCAATCGGGTCTCGGAAGTTTTCTACCCTTCGTTTTTTCGACATATGGATTTTTACGGTAAAACAGGATTACCGTTTCTGGTCTTCGATTTACCATCGCTGGAGGGTGGTGCACCATGGTACCATTTCGTTTCAAATCCATGCACGCATTTCAAAAAGTCGTACGACACTGTTTCGCCATTTCGGACGGATGTTGCACCTTGCACCGTGGATGTTGCACCCTATAGATATCGATTATTCGGACGGCCATAACTTCTGGCTCGTTTAGAGTTACGGGAGCCATAACCCGTCAAAACGTAGGCCTCGGTGAGTTCTACGTCTCTGACTGCTTTCAGCCATCAATGGATTGTTTAATGCCCAAAAAAGTCTATCTGAATCTCAATCGGGTCTAGGAAGTTTTTTACCCTTCGTTTTTTCGACATGTGGATTTTTATGGTAAAACAGGATTACCATGGCTGGTCTTCTATTTACCATCGCTGGAGAGTGGTGAACCATTGTACCATTTTGTTTCAAATCCATGCACGCATTTCAAAAAGTCGTGCGACACTGTTTCGCCATTTCGGGCGGATGTTGCACCTTGCACCGTGGATGTTGCACCCTGTAGATATCGATTATTCGGACGGCCATAACTTCTGGCTCGTTTAGAGTTACGGGACCATAACCAATCAAAACGAAGGGCTCAGTGAGTTCTACGGCTCTGACAGCTTTCAGCCGTCAGTGGATTGTTTAATGCCCAAAAAAGACTATCCGAATCTCAATCGGGTCTCGGAAGTTTTTTACCCTTCGTTTTTTCGACACATGGATTTTTACGGTGAAACGGGATTACCGTTGCAGGTCTTCGATTTACCATCGCTGGAGAGTGGTGCACCATTGTATCGTTTCCTTTCAAATCCATGCATGCATTTCAAAAAGTCGTACGACACTGTTTCGCCGTTTCTGACAGATGTTGCACCTTGCACCGTGGATGTTGCACCCTATAGATATCGATTATTCGGACGGCCATAACTTCTGGCTCGTTTAGAGTTACGGGAGCCATAACCAGTCGAAACGAAGGCCTCGATGAGTTCTACGGCTCTGACAGCTTTCAGCCGTCAACGGAATGTTTAATGCCCAAAAAAGACTATCCGAATCTTAATCGGGTCTCGGAAGTTTTTTACCCTTCGTTTTTTCGACACGTGGATTTTTACGGTAAAACGGGATTACCGTGGCTGGTCTTCGATTTACCATCGCTGGAGAGTGGTGCACCATGGTACCGTTCCTTTTCAAATCCATGCACGCATTTCAAAAAGTCATACGACACTGTTTCGCCATTTCGGACGGATGTTGCACCTTGCACCGTGGATGTTGCACCCTGTAGATATCGATTATTCAGACGGCCATAACTTCTGGTTCGTTTAGAGTTACGGGAGCCATAACCTGTCAAAACGAAGGCCTCAGTGAGTTTTATGGCTCTGATAGCTTTCAGCCGTCAATGGATTGTTTAATGTCCAAAAATGACTATCCGAATCTCAATCGGGTCTCGGAAGTTTTTTACCCTTCGGTTTTTCGACACGTGGATTTTTACGGTAAAACGGGATTAGCGTGGCTGGTCTTCGATTTACCATCGCTGGAGAGTGGTGAACCATGGTATCGTTCCGTTTCAAATCCATGCACGCATTTCAAAAAGTCGTACGACACTGTTTCGCCATTTCTTACGGATGTTGCACCTTGCACCGTGGATGTTGCACCCTGTAGATATCGGTTATTCGGACGGCCATAACTTCTGGCTCGTTTAGAGTTACGGGAGCCATAAGCAGTCAAAATGAAGTCCTCAGTGAGTTCTACAGATCTGACAGCTTTCAGCCGTCAATGGATTGTTTAATGCCCAAAAAAGACTATCGGAATCTCAATCGGGTCTCGGAAGTTTTTTACCCTTCGTTTTTTCGACACGTGGATTTTTACTGTAAAACGGGATTACCGTGGCTGCTCTTCGATTTACCATCGCTGGAGAGTGGTGCACCATGGTACTATTTCGTTTCAAATCCATGCAAGCATTTCAAAAAGTCGTACGACACTGTTTCGCCATTTCGGACGGATGTTGCACCTTGCACCAGGGATGTTGCACCCTGTAGATATCGATTATTCGGGCGGCCATAACTTCTGGCTCATTTAGAGTTACGGGATCCATAACCAGTCAAAACGAAGGCCTTAGTGAGTTCTACGGCTCTGACAGCTTTCAGCCGTCAATGGATTGTTTAATGCCCAAAAAAGACTATTCGAATCTCAATCGGGTCTCGGAAGTTTTTTACGCTTCGTTTTTTCGACCCGTGGATTTTTACGGTAAAACGGGATCACCGTGGCTGGTCTTCGATTTACCATCGCTGGAGAGTGGTGCACTATGGTATCGTTCCATTTCAAATCCATGCACTCATTTCAAAAAGTCGTACGACACGGTTTCGCCATTTCGGACGCATGTTGCACCCTGTAGATATCGATTATTCGGACGACCATAACTTCTGGCTTGTTTAGAGTTACGGGACCATAACCTGTCAAAACGAAGGCCTCGGTGAGTTCTACGGCTCTGACAGCTTTCAGCCGTCAATGGATTGTTTAATGCCCAAAAAAGACTATCCGAATCTCAATCGGGTCTCGGAAGTTTTCTACCCTTCGTTTTTTCGACACATGGATTTTTATGGTAAAACGGGATTACCGTTGCTGGTCTTCGATTTACCATCGCTGGAGAGTGGTGCACCATGGTACTGTTTCGTTTCAAATCCATGCACGCATTTCAACAAGTCGTACGACACTGTTTCGCCATTTTGGACGGATGTTGCACCTTGCACCGTGGATGTTGCACCCTGTAGATATCGATTATTCGGACGGCCATAACTTCTGGCTCGTTTAGAGTAAAGGGACCATAACCAGTCAAAACGAAAGCCTCAGTGAGGTCTACGGCTCTGACAGCTTTCAGCCGTCAATGGATTGTTTAATGCCCAAAAAAGACTATCCGAATCTCAACCGGGTCTCGGAAGTTTTTTACCCTTCGTTTTTTCGACACATGGATTTTTATGGTAAAACAGGATTACCGTTGCTGGTCTTCGATTTAAAATCGCTGGAGAGTGGTGCACCATGGTACCGTTTTGTTTCAAATCCATGCACGCATTTCAAAAAGTCGTACGACACTGTTTCGCCATTTCGGACGGATGTTGCACCTTGCACCGTGGATGTTGCACCCTGTAGATATCGGTTATTCGGACGGCCATAACTTCTGGCTCGTTTAGAGTTACGGGAGCCATAACCAGTCAAAACTAAGGCCTCAGTGAGTTCTACAGCTCTGACAGCTTTCAGCCGTCAATGGATTGTTTAATGCCCAAAAAAGACTACCGGAATCTCAATCGGGTCTCGGATGTTTTTTACCCTTCGTTTTTTCGACACGTGGATTTTTACGGTAAAACGGGATTACCGTGGCTGGTCTTCGATTTACCATCGCTGGAGAGTGTTGCACCATGGTACTGTTCCGTTTCAAATCCATGCATGCATTTCAAAAAGTCGTACGACACGGTTTCGCCATTTCGGACGGATGTTGCACCTTACACCGTGGATGTTGCACCCTGTAGATATCGGTTATTCGGACGGCCATAACTTTTGCCTCGTTTAGAGTTACGGGAGCCATAACTAGTCAAAACAAATGCCTCAGTGAGTTCTATGGCTCTGACAGCTTTCAGCCGTCAATGGATTGTTTAATGCCCAAAAAGGACGATCCGAATCGCAATCGGGTCGCGGATGTTTTTTACCCTTCGTTTTTTCGACACACGGATATTTACGGCAAAACGGGATTACCGTGGCTGGTCTTCGATTAACCATCGCTGGAGAGTGGTGCACCATGGTACCGTTCCTTTTCAAATCCATGCACGCATTTCAAAAAGTCGTACGACACGGTTTCGCCATTTCCGACGGATGTCGCGCCTTGCACCATGGATGTTGCGCCCTGCAGATATCGATTATTCGGACGGCCATAACTTCTGGCTCATTTAGAGTTACGGTAGCCATAACCAGTCAAAACGAAGGCCTTAGTGAGTTCTACGGCTTTGACAGCTTTCAGCCGTCAATGGATTGTTTAATGCCCAAAAAAGACTATCCGAATCTCAATCGGGTCTCGGAAGTTTTTTACCCTTCGTTTTTTCGACACGTGGATTTTTACGGTAAAACTGGATTACCGTGGCTGGTCTTCGATTTACCATCGCTGGACAATGGTGCACCATGGTACCGTTGCATTTCAAATCCATGCACGCATTTCAAAAAGTCGTACGACACGGTTTCGCCATTTCGGACGGATGTTGCACCTTGCACCGTGGATGTTGCACCCTATAGATATCGATTATTCGGACGGCCGTAACTTCTGGCTCGTTTAGAGTTACGGGAGCCATAACCAGTCAAAACGAAGACCTTAGTGAGTTCTACGGCTCTGACAGCTTTCAGCCGTCAATGGATTGTTTAATGCCCAAAAAAGACTATTCGAATCTCAATCGGGTCTAGGAAGTTTTTTACCCTTCGTTTTTTCGACACGTGGATTTTTACGGTAAAACTGGATTACCGTGACTGGTCTTCGATTTACCATCGCTGGACAGTGGCGCACCATGGTACCGTTGCATTTGAAATCCATGCACGCATTTCAAAAAGTCGTACGAGATGGTTTCGCCATTTCGGACGGATGTTGCACCTTGCACCGTGGATGTTGCACCCCGTAGATATCGATTATTCGGACGGCCATAACTTCTGGCTCGTTTAGAGTTACGGGAGCCATAACCAGTCAAAACGAAGGCCTCAGTGAGTTCTACGGCTCTGATAGCTTTCAGACGTCAATGGACTGTTTAATGCCCAAAAAAGACTATTCGAATCTCAATCGGGTCAAGGAAGTTTTTTACCCTTCGTTTTTTCGACACGTGGATTTTTACGGTAAAACAGGATTACCGTGGCTGGTCTTCGATTTACCATCGCTGGACAGTGGTGCACCATGGTACCGTTACGTTTCAAATCCATGCACGCATTTCAAAAAGTCGTACGACACTGTTTTGCTATTTCGGACGGATGTTGCACCTTGCACCGTGGATGTTGCACCCTGTAGATATCGATTATTCGAACGGCCATAACTTCTGGCTCGTTTAGAGTTACGGGAGCCATAACCAGTCAAAACGAAGGCCTTAGTGAGTTCTACGGCTCTGATTGCTTTCAGCCTTCAATGGATTGTTTAATGCCCAAAAAAGACTATCTGAACCTCAATCGGGTCTAGGAAGTTTTTTACCCTTCGTTTTTTCGACACGTGGATTTTTACGGTAAAACGGGATTACCGTGGCTGGTCTTCGATTTACCATTGCTGGAGAGTGGTGCACCATGGTACCGTTTTGTTTCAAATCCATGCACGCATTTCAAAAAGTCGTACGACACTGCTTCGCCATTTCGGACGGATGTTGCACCTTGCACCGTGGATGTTGCAACCTGTAGATATCGATTATTCGGACGGCCATAACTTCTGGCTCGTTTAGAGTTACGGGACCATAACCGGTCAAAACGAAGGCCTCAGTGAGTTCTACGGCTCTGACAGCTTTCAGCCGTCAATGGATTGTTTAATGCCCAAAAAAGACTATCCGAATCTCAATCGGGTCTCGAAAGTTTTTTACCCTTCGTTTTTTCGACACATGGATTTTTACGGTAAAACGGGATTACCGTTGCTGGTCTTCGATTTACCATCGCTGGAGAGTGGTGCACCATGGTTCCGTTCCGTTTCAAATCCATGCATGCATTTCAAAAAGTCGTACGACACTATTTCGCCATTTCGGACGGATGTTGCACCTTGCACCGTGGATGTTGCACCCTGTAGATATCGATTATTCGGGCGGCCATAACTTCTGGCTCGTTTGGAGTTACGGGAGCCATAACCAGTCAAAACGAAGGCCTCAGTGAGTTCTACGGCGCTGACATCTTTCAGCCGTCAACGGATTGTTTAATGCCCAAAAAAGGCTATCCGAATCTCAATCGGGTCTCGGAAGTTTTTTACCCTTCGTTTTTTCGACACGTGGATTTTTACGGTAAAACGGGATTACCGGGGCTGGTCTTCGATTTACCATCGCTGGAGAGTGGTGCACCATGGTACCGTTCCGTTTCAAATCCATGCACGCATTTCAAAAGGTCGTACGACACTGTTTCGCCATTTCGGACGGATGTTGCACCTTGCACCGTGGATGTTGCACCCTGTAGATATCGATTATTCGGACGGCCATAACTTCTGGTTCGTTTAGAGTTACGGGAGCCATAACCAGTCAAAACGAAGGCCTCAGTGAGTTCTACGGCTCTGACAGCTTTCAGCCGTCAATGGATTGTTTAATTCCCAAAAAAAACTATCCGAATCTCAATCGGGTCTCGGAAGTTTTTTACCCTTCGTTTTTTCGACACGTGGATTTTTACGGCAAAACGAGATTACCGTGGCCGGTCTTCGATTTACCATCGCTGGAGAGTGCTGCACCATGGTACTGTTCCATTGCAAATCCATGCACGCATTTCAAAAAGTCGTACGACACTGTGTCGCCATTTCGGACGGATGTTGCACCTTGCACCGTGGATGTTGCACCCTGCAGATATCGATTATTCGGACGGCCATAACTTCTGGTTTGTTTAGAGTTACGGGAGCCATAACCAGTCAAAACGAAGGCCTCAGTGATTTCTACGGTTCTTACAGCTTTCAGCCGTCAATGGATTGTTAAATGCCTAAAAAAGACTATCCGAATCTCAATCGGGTCTCGGAAGTTTTTTACCCTTCGTTTTTTCGACACGGGATTTTTACGGTAAAAAGGGATTACCGTGGCCGGTCTTCGATTTACCATCGCTGGAGAGTGGTGCACAATGGTACCGTTCCGTTTCAAATCCATGCACGCATTTAAAAAAGACGTACGACACGTTTTCGCCATTTCGGATGGATGTTGCACCTTGCACCGTGGATGTTGCACCCTGTAGATATCGATTATTCGGACGGCCATAACTTTTGGCTCGTTTAGAGTTACGGGAGACATAACCAGTCAAAACGAAGGCCTCAGTGAGTTCTACGGCTATGACTGCTTTCAGCCGTCAATGGATTGTTTAATGCCCAAAAAAGACAATCCGAATCACAATCGGGTCTAGGAAGTTTTTTACCCTTCGTTTTTTCGACACGTGGATTTTTACGGTAAAACCGGATTACCGTGGCTGGTCTTCGATTTACCATCGCTGGACAGAGGCGCACCATGGTACCGTTCCGTTTCAAATCGATGCACACATTTCAAAAAGTCGTACGACACTGTTTCGCCATTTCGGACGGATGTTGCACCTTGCACCGTGGATGTTGCACCCTGTAGATATCGATTATTCGGACGGCCATAACTTCTGGCTCGTTTAGAGTTACGGGAGCCATAACCAGTCAAAACGAAGGTTCTCAGTGAGTTCTACGGCTCTGACAGCTTTCAGCAGTCAATGGATTGTTTAATGCCCAAAAAAGACTACCCGAATCTCAATCGGGTCTTGGAAGTTTTTTACCCTTCGTTTTTTCGACACGTGGATTTTTATGGTAAAACGGGATTACCGTGGCTGGTCTTCGATTTACCATCGCTGGAGAGTGGTGCACCGTGGTACCATTCCGTTTCAAATCCATGCACGCATTTCAAAAATTCATACGACACGGTTTCTCCATTTCGGACGGATGTTGCACCTTGCACCGTGGATGTTGCACCCTGTAGATATCGATTATTCGGACGGCCATAACTTCTGGCTCGTTTAGAGTTACGGGAGCCATAACTAGTCAAAACGAAGGCCTCAGTGAGTTCTACGGCTCTGACAGCTTTCAGCCGTCAATGGACTGTTTAATGCCCAAAAAAGACTATCCGAATCTCAATCGGGTCTCGGAAGTTTTTTACCCTTCGTTTTTTCGACACGTGGATTTTTACGGTAAAACGGGATTACCGTGGCTGGTCTTCGATTTACCATCGCTGGAGAGTGGTGCACCATGGTACCGTTCCGTTTGAAATCCATGCACGCATTTCAACAAGTCGTAAGACACTGTTTCGCCATTTCGGACGGATGTTGCACCTTGCACCGTGGATGTTGCACCCTGTAGATGCCGATTATTCGGACGGCCATAACTTCTTTCTCGTTTAGAGTTACGGGAGCCATAACCAGTCAAAACGAAGGCCTCAGTGAGTTCTATGGCTCTGACAGCTTTCAACCGTCAATGGATTGTTTAATGCCCAAAAAAGACTATCCGAATCTCAATCGGGTCTCGGAAGTTTTTTAACCTTCGTTTTTTCGACACGTGGATTTTTACGGTAAAACGGGATTACCGCGGCTGGTCTTCGATTTACCATCGCTGGAGAGTGGTGCACCATGGTACAGTTCCGTTTCAAATCCGTGCACGTATTTCAAAAATTCGTACGACACGGTTTCGCCATTTCGGACGGATGTTGCACCTTGCACCTTGGATGTTGCACCCTGTAGATATCGATTATTCGGACGGCCATAACTTCTGGCTCGTTTAGAGTTACGGGAGCCATAACCAGTCAAAACGAAGGCCTCAGTGAGTTATACGGCTCTTACAGCTTTCAGCCGTCAATGGATTGTTTAATGCCCAAAAAAGACTATCCGAATATCAATTGGGTCTCGGAAGTTTTTTAACCTTCGTTTTTTCGACACGTGGATTTTTACGGTAAAACGGGATTACCGCGGCTGGTCTTCGATTTACCATCGTTGGAGAGTGGTGCACCATGGTACCGTTCCGTTTCAAATCCATGCACGTATTTCAAAAATTCGTACGACACGGTTTCGCCATTTCGGACGGATGTTGCACCTTGCACCGTGGATGTTGCACCCTGTATATATCGATTATTCAGACGGCCATAACTTCTGGCTCGTTTAGAGTTACGGGAGCCATAACCAATCAAAACGAAGGCCTTAGTGAGTTCTACGCTTCTGACAGCTTTCAGCCGTCAATGGATTGTTTAATGCCCAAAAAAGACTATCCGAATCTCAATCGGGTCTCTGAAGTTTTTTGCCCTTCGTTTTTTCGACACGGGGATTTTTACGGTAAAACGGGACTACCGCGGCTGGTCTTCGATTTACCATCGCTGGAGAGTGGTGCACCATGGTACCGTTCCGTTTCAAATCCATGCACGCATTTCAAAAATTCGTACGACACGGTTTCGCCATTTCGGACGGATGTTGCACCTTGCACCGTGGATGTTGCACCCTGTAGATATCGATTATTCGGACGGCCATAACTTCTGGCTCGTTTAGAGTTACGGGAGCCATAACCAGTCAAAACGAAGGCCTCAATGAGTTCTACGGCTCTGATAGCTTTCAGCCGTCAATGGATTGTTTAATGCCCAAAAAATACTATCTGAATCTCAATCGGGTCTCGGAAGTTTTTTAACCTTCGTTTTTTCGACACATGGATTTTTACGGTAAAACGGGATTACCGCAGCTGGTCTTCGATTTACCATCGCTGGAGAGTGGTGCACCATGGTACCGTTCGGTTTCAAATCCATGCACGTATTTCAAAAAGTCGTACGACACGGTTTCGCCATTACGGACGGATGTTGCACCTTGCACCGTGGATGTTGCACCCTGTAGATATCGATTATTCGGACGGCCATAACTTCTGGCTCGTTTAGACTTACGGGAGCCATAATCAGTCAAAACGAAGGCCTCAGTGAGTTCTAAGGCTCCGACAGCTTTCAGCCATCAATGGATTGTTTAATGCCCAGAAAAGACTATCCGAATCTCAATTGGGTCTAGGAAGTTTTTTACCCTTCGTTTTTTCGACACGTGGATTCTTACTGTAAAACTGGATTGCCGTGGCTGGTCTTCGATTTACAAGAGTGGTGCACCATGGTACCGTTCCTTTTCAAATCCATGCACGCATTTTAAAAAGTCGTACGACACGGTTTCGCCATTTCGGACGGATGTTGCACCTTGCACCGTGGATGTTGCACCCTGTAGATATCGCTTATTAGGACGGCCATAACTTCTGGCTCGTTTAGAGTTACGGGAGCCATAACCAGTCAAAACGAAGGTTCTCAGTGTGTTCCACGGCTCTGACAGCTTTCAGCAGTCAATGGATTGTTTAATGCCCAAAAAAGACTATCCGAATCTCAATCGGGTCTCGGAAGTTTTTTACCCTTCGTTTTTTTGACATGTGGATTTTTATTGTAAAACGGGATTACCGTGGCTGGTCTTCGATTTACCATCGCTGGAGAGTGGTGCACCGTGGTACCATTCTGTTTCAAATCCATGCACGCATTTCAAAAAGTCGTACGACACGGTTTCGCCATTTCGGACGGATGTTGCACCTTGCACCGTGGATGTTGCACCCTGTAGATATCGATTATTCGGACGGCCATAACTTCTGGCTCGTTTAGAGTTACGGGAGCCATAACCAGTCAAAACGAAGGTCTCAGTGAGTTCTACGGCTCTGATAGCTTTCAGCCGTCAATGGATTGTTTAATGCCCAAAAAAGACTATCCGAATCTCAATCGGGTCTCGGAAGTTTTTTACCCTTCGTTTTTTCGACACGTGGATTTTTACGGTAAAACGGGATTACCGTGGCTGGTCTTCGATTTACCATCGCTGGAGAGTAGTGCACCATGGTACCGTTCCGTTTCAAATCCATGCACGCATTTCAAAAAGTCGTACAACATTGTTTCGCCATTTCGGACGGATGTTGCACCTTCCACCATGGATGTTGCACCCTATAGTTATCGATTATTCGGACGACCATAACTTCTGGCTCGTTTAGAGTTACGGGAGACTTAACCAGTCAAAACAAAGGCCTCAGTGAGTTCTACGGCTCTAACAGCTTTCAACCGTCAATGGATTATTTAATGCCCAAAAAAGACTATCCGAATCTCAATCGGGTCTAGGAAGTTTTTTACCCTTCGTTTTTTCGACGCGTTGATTTTTATGGTAAAACGGGATTACCGTGGCTGGTCTTCGATTTACCATCGCTAGAGAGTGGTGCACCGTGGTACCGTTCCGTTTCAAATCCATGCACGCATT
The DNA here is from genome assembly GCA_030765085.1 of Allium cepa. Lineage (NCBI taxonomy): Eukaryota > Viridiplantae > Streptophyta > Magnoliopsida > Asparagales > Amaryllidaceae > Allium > Allium cepa. The sequence continues at coordinate 912,893,638 of CM060938.1, forward strand.
TCAAAAAGTCGCACGACACGGTTTCTCCATTTCGGACAGATGTTGCACCTTGCACCGTGGATGTTGCACCCTGTAGATATCGATTATTCGGACGGCCATAACTTCTGGCTCGTTTAGAGTTACGGGAGCCATAACTAGTCAAAACTAAGGCCTCAGTGAGTTCTACGGCTTTGACAGCTTTCAGTCGTCAATGGATTGTTTAATGCCCAAAAAAGACTATCCAAATCTCAATCGGGTCTCGGAAGTTTTTTACCCTTCGTTTTTTCGACACGTGGATTTTTACGGTAAAACGGGATTACCGTGGCTGGTCTTCGATTTACCATCGCTGGAGAGTGGTGCACCATGGTACCGTTCCGTTTCAAATCCATGCACGCATTTCAAAAAGTCGTACGACACTGTTTCGCCATTTCGGACGGATGTTGCACCTTGCACCGTGGATGTTGCACCCTGTAGATATCGATTATTCGGACGGCCATAACTTCTGGCTCGTTTAGAGTTACGGGAGCCATAACCAGTCAAAACGAAGGTTCTCAGTGAGTTCTACGGCTCTGACAGCTTTCAGGAGTCAATGGATTGTTTAATGCCCAAAAAAGACTACCCGAATCTCAATCGGGTCTCGGAAGTTTTTTACCCTTCGTTTTTTCGACACGTGGATTTTTATGGTAAAACGGGATTACCGTGGCTGGTCTTCTATTTACCATCGCTGGAGAGTGGTGCACCGTGGTACCGTTCCATTTCAACTCCATGCACGCATTTCAAAACGTCGTACGACACGGTTTCTCCATTTCGGAAGGATGTTGCACCTTGCACCGTGGATGTTGCACCCTGTAGATATCGATTATTCGGACGGCCATAACTTCTGGCTCGTTTAGAGTTACGGGAGACATAACTAGTCAAAACGAAGGCCTCAGTGAGTTCTAAGGCTCTGATAGCTTTCAGCAGTCAATGGATTGTTTAATGCCCAAAAAAGACTATCCGAATCACAATCGGGTCTCGGAAGTTTTTTACCCTTCGTTTTTTCGACACGTGGATTTTTACGGTAAAACGGGATTACCGTGGCTGGTCTTCGATTTACCATCGCTGGAGAGTGGTGCACCATGGTACCGTTCCGTTTCAAATCCATGCACGCATTTCAACAAGTCGTAAGACACTGTTTCGCCATATCGGGCGGATGTTGCACCTTGCACCATGGATGTTGCACCCTGTAGATATCGATTATTCGGACGGCCATAACTTCTTGCTCGTTTAGAGTTACGGGAGACATAACCAGTAAAAACGAAGGCCTCAGTGAGTTCTACGGCTCTAACAGCTTTCAACCGTCAATGGATTGTTGAATGCCCAAAAAAGACTATCCGAATCTCAATCGGGTCTAGGAAGTTTTTTACCCTTCGTTTTTTCGACAGGTGGATTATTATGGTAAAACTGGATTACCGTGGCTGGTCTTCGATTTACCATCGCTGGACAGAGGTACACCATGGCACCGTTGCGTTTCAAATCCATGCACGCATTTCAAAAAGTCGTACGACACTGTTTCGCCATTTCGGACGGATGTTGCACCTTGCACCGTGGATGTTGCACCCTGTAGATATCGATTATTCGGACGGCCATAACTTCTGGCTCGTTTCGAGTTACGGGAGCCATAACCAGTCAAAACGAAGGCCTCAGTGAGTTCTAAGGCTCTGACCGCTTTCAGCCGTCAATGGATTGTTTAATGCCCAAGAAAGACTATCCGAATCTCAATTGGGTCTCGGAAGTTTTTTAACCTTCGTTTTTTCGACACGTGGATTTTTACGGTAAAACGGGATTACCGCGGCTGGTCTTCGATTTACCATCGCTGGAGAGTGGTGCACCATGGTACCGTTACGTTTCAAATCCTTGCACGTATTTCAAAAATTCGTACGACACGGTTTCGCCATTTCGGACGGATGTTGCACCTTGCACCGTGGATGTTGCACCCTGTAGATATCGACTATTCGGACGGCCATAACTTCTGGCTCGTTTAGAGTTACGGGAGCCATAACCACTCAAAACGAAGGCCTCAGTGAGTTCTACGACTCTGACTGCTTTCAGCTATCAATGGATTGTTTAATTCCCAAAAAAGACTATCCGAATCTCAATCGGGTCTCGAAAGTTTTTTGCCCTTCGTTTTTTCGACACGGGGATTTTACGGTAAAACGGGATTACCGCGGCTGGTCTTCGATTTACCATCGTTGGAGAGTGGTACACCATGGTACCGTTCCGTTTCAAATCCATGCACGCATTTCAAAAATTCGTACGACACGGTTTCGCCATTTCGGACGGATGTTGCACCTTGCACCGTGGATGTTGCGCCCTGTAGATATCGATTATTAGGACGGCCATAACTTCTGCCTCTTTAGAGTTACGGGGGCCGTAACCAGTCAAAACGAAGGTTCTCAGTGAGTTCCACGGCTCTGACAGCTTTCAGCAGTCAATGGATTGTTTAATGCCCAAAAAAGACTATCCGAATCTCAATCGGGTCTCGGAAGTTTTTTACTCTTCGTTTTTTTGACACGTGGATTTTTATTGTAAAACGGGATTACCGTGGCTGGTCTTCGATTTACCATCGCTGGAGAATGGTGCACCGTGGTACCGTTCCGTTTCAAATCCATGCACGCATTTCAAAAAGTCGTACGACACGGTTTCGCCATTTAGGACGGATGTTGCACCTTGCACCGTGGATGTTGCACCCCGTAGATATCGATTATTCAAACGGCCATAACTTCTGGCTCGTTTCGAGTTACGGGAGCCATAACCAGTCAAAACGAAGGACTCAGTGAGTTCTACGGCTCTGACAGCTTTCAGCCGTCAATGGATTGTTTAATGCCCAAAAAAGATTATCCGAATCTCAATCGGGTCTCGGAAGTTTTTTACCCTTCGTTTTTTCGACACGTGGATTTTTACGGTAAAACGGGATTACCGTGGCTGGTCTTCGATTTACCATCGCTGGAGAGTGGTGCACCATGGTACCATTCCTTTTCAAATCCATGCACGCATTTCCAAAAGTCATACGACACTGTTTCGCCATTTCGGACGGATGTTGCACCTTGCACCGTGGATGTTGCACCCTGTAGATATCGATTATTCGGACGGCCATAACTTCTGGCTCATTTAGAGTAACGGGACCATAACCAGTCAAAACGAAGGCCTTAGTGAGTTCTACGGCTCTAACAGCTTTCAACCGTCAATGGATTATTTAATGCCCAAAGAAGACTATCCGAATCTCAATCGGGTCTAGGAAGTTTTTTACCCTTCGTTTTTTCGACACGTGGATTTGTACGGTAAAACTGGATTACCATGGCTGGTCTTCGATTTACCATCGCTGGACAGAGGTGCGCCATGGTATCGTTGCGTTTCAAATCCATGCACACATTTCAAAAAGTCGTACGACACTGTTTCGCCATTTCGGACGGATGTTGCACCTTGCACCGTGGATGTTGCACCCTGTAGATATCGATTATTCGGACGGCCATAACTTCTGGCTCGTTTAGAGTTACGGGAGCCATAACCAGTCAAAACGAAGGCCTCAGTGAGTTCTACGGCTCTGACAGCTTTCAGCCGTCAATGGATTGTTTAATGCCCAAAAAAGACTATCCGAATCTCAATCGGGTCTCGGAAGTTTTTTACCCTTCGTTTTTCGACGCGTGGATTTTTATGGTAAAACGGGATTACCGTGGCAGGTCTTCGATTTACCATCACTGGAGAGTGGTGCACCATGGTACCGTTCCGTTTCAAATCCATGCACGCATTTCAAAAAGTCGTACGACACGGTTTCGCCATTTCGGATGGATGTTGCACCTTGTACCGTGGATGTTGCACCCTGTAGATATCGATTATTCGGCGGCCAAAACTTCTTCCTCGTTTAGAGTTACGGGAGCCATAACCAGTCAAAACGAAGGCCACAGTGAGTTCTACGGCTCTGACAGCTTTCAGCCATCAATGGATTGTTTACTACCCAAAAAAGACTATCCGAATATCAATCGGGTCTCGGAAGTTTTTTGCCCTTCGTTTTTTCGACACGTGGATTTTTACGGTAAAACTGGAGTACCGTGGCTGGTCTTTGATTTACCATCGCTGGAGAGTGGTGCACCATGGTACCGTTCCGTTTCAAATTCATGCACGCATTTCAAAAAGTCGTACGACATTGTTTCGCCATTTCGGACGGATGTTGCACCTTGTACCGTGGATGTTGCACCCTGTAGATATCGATTATTCGGACGGCCATAACTTCTGGCTCGTTTTGAGTTACGGGAGCCATAACCAGTCAAAACGAAGGCCTCAGTGAGTTCTACGGCTCTGACAGCTTTCAGCCGTCAATGGATTGTTTAATGCCCAAAAAAGACTATCCGAATCTCAATCGGGTCTCGGAAGTTTTTTACCCTTCTTTTTTCGACACGTGGATTTTTACGGTAAAACGGGATTACCGCGGCTGGTCTTCGATTTACCATCGCTGGAGAGTGGTGCACCATGGTATCGTTCCGTTTCAAATCCATGCACGCATTTCAAAAATTCGTACGACACGGTTTCGCCTTTTCGGACGGATGTTGCACCTTGCACCGTGGATGTTGCACCCTGTAGATATCGATTATTCGGACGGCCATAAATTCTGGATCGTTTAGAGTTACGGGAGCCATAACCAGTCAAAACGAAGGCCTCAGTGAGTTCTACGGTTCTGACAGCTTTCAGCCGTCAATGGATTGTGTAATGCCCAAAAAAGACTATCCGAATCTCAATCGGGTCTCGGAATTGTTTTAACCTTCGTTTTTTCGACACGTGGATTTTTACGGCAAAACGGGATTACCGCGGCTGGTCTTCGATTTACCATCGCTAGAGAGTGGTGCACCAAGGTACCGTTCCATTTCAAATCCATGCACGCATTTCAAAAAGTCGTACGACACAGCTTCGCCCTTTCGGACTGATGTTGCTCCTTGCACCGTGGATGTTGCACCCTGTAGATATCGATTATTCGGACAGCCATAACTTCTGGCTCGTTTAGAGTTACGGGAGCCATAACCAGTCAAAACGAAGGTTCTCAGTGAGTTCTATGGCTCTGACAGCTTTCAGCAGTCAATGGATTGTTTAATGCCCAAAAAGGACTATTCGAAACTCAATCGGGTCTCAGAAGTTTTTTACCCTTCGTTTTTTTGACACGTGGATTTTTATGGTAAAACGGGATTACCGTGGCTGGTCTTCGATTTACCATCGCTGGAGAGTGGTGCATCGAGGTACCGTTCTGTTTCAAATCCATGCACGCATTTCAAAAAGTCCTACGACACGGTTTCACCATTTCGGACGGATGTTGTACCTTGCACCGTGGATGTTCCACCCTGTAGATATCGATTATTCGGACGGCCATAACTTCTGGCTCGTTTAGAGTTACGGGAGCCATAACCAGTCAAAACGAAGGCCTGAGTGAGTTCTACGGCTCTGACAGCTTTCAACCGTCAATGGATTGTTTAATGCCCAAAAAAGACTATCCGAATCTCAATCGGGTCTCGGAAGTTTTTTAACCTTCGTTTTTTCGATACATGGATTTTTACGGTAAAATGGGATTACCGTGGCTGGTCTTCGATTTACCATCGCTGGAGAGTGGTGCACCATGGTACCGTTCCGTTTCAAATCCACGCACGCATTTCAAAAAGTCGTACGACACTATTTCGCCATTTCGGACGGATGTTGCACCCTGTAGACATCGATTATTCGGACGGCCATAACTTCTTGCTCGTTTAGAGTTACGGGAGATATAACCAGTCAAAATGAAGGCCTCAGTGAGTTCTACGGCTCTAACAGCTTTCAACCGTCAATGGATTGTTTAATGCCCAAAAAAGACTATCCGAATCTCAATCGGGTCTAGGAAGTTTTTTACCCTACGCTTTTTTGACACGTGGATTTTTACGGTAGAACTGGATTACCGTGGCTGGTCTTCGATTTACCATAGCTGGACAGAGGTGCACCATGGTACCGTTGCGTTTCAAATCCATGCACGCATTTCAAAAAGTCGTACGATACTGTTTCGTCATTTCGGACGGATGTTGCACCTTGCACCGTGGATGTTGCACCCTGTAGATATCGATTATTCGGACGGCCATAACTTCTGGCTCGTTTAGAGTTACGGGAGCCATAACCAGTCAAAACGAAGGCCTCAGTGAGTTCTACGGCTTTGACAGCTTTCAGCCGTCAATGGATTGTTTAATGCCCACAAAAGACTATCCGAATCTCAATCGGGCCTCGGAAGTTTTTTACCCTTCGTTTTTTCGACACGTGGATTTTTACGGTAAAACGGGATTACCGTGGATGGTCTTCGATTTACCATCGCTGGAGAGTGGTGCACCATGGTACCGTTCCGTTTCAAATCCATGCACGCATTCCAAAAAGTCGTACGACACTGTTTCGCCATTTCGGACGGATGTTGCACCTTGCACCCTGGATGTTGCACCCTGTAGATATCGATTATTCGGACGGCCATAACTTCTGCCTCGTTTAGAGTTACGGGAGACATAATCAGTCAAAACGAAGGCCTCAGTGAGTTCTACGGCTCTAACAGCTTTCAACCATCAATGGATTGCTTAATGCCCATAAAAGACTATCCGAATCTCAATCGGGTCAAGGTAGTTTTTTACCCTTCGTTTTTTCGACACGTGGATTTTTACGGTAAAACTGGATTACCGTGGCTGGTCTTCGATTTACCATCGCTGGACAGAGGTGCACCATGGTACCGTTGCGTTTCAAATCCGTGCACGCATTTCAAAAAGTCGTACGGCACTGTTTCGCCATTTCGGACGGATGTTGCACCTTGCACCGTGGATGTTGCACCCTGTAGATATCGATTATTCGGACAGCCAAAACTTCTGGCTCGTTTAGAGTTACGGGAGCCATAACCAGTCAAAACGAAGGCCTCAGTGAGTTCTACGGCTCTGACAGCTTTCATCCGTCAATGGATTGTTTAATGCCCAATAAAGACTATTCGAATCTCAATCGGGTCTCGGAAGTTTTTTACCCTTCGTTTTTTCGACACGTGGACTTTTACGGTAAAACTGGATTACCGTGGCTGGTCTTCGATTTACCATCGCTGGAGAGTGGTACACCATGGCAGCGTTCCGTTTCAAATCCATGCACGCATTTCAAAAAGACATACGACACTGTTTCGCCATTTCGGACGGATGTTGCACCTTGCACCGTGGATGTTGCACCCTGTAGATATCGATTATTCGGATGGCCATAACTTCTGGCTCGTTTGGAGTAACGGGAGCCCTAACCAGTCAAAACGAAGGCCTCAGTGAGTTCTACGGCTCTGATAGCTTTCAGCCGTCAACGGATTGTTTAATGCCCAAAAAAGACTATCCGAATCTCAATCGAGTCTCGGAAGTTTTTTACCCTTCGTTTTTTCGACACGTGGATTTTTACGGTAAAACGGGATTACCATGGCTGGTCTTCGATTTACCATCGCTGGAGAGTGGTGCACCATGGTACCGTTCCGTATCAAATCCATGCACGCATTCCAAAAAGTCGTACGACACTGTTTCGCCATTTCGGACGGATGTTGCACCTTGCACCCTGGATGTTGCACCCTGTAGATATCGATTATTCGGACGGCCATAACTTCTGCCTCGTTTAGAGTTACGGGAGACATAATCAGTCAAAACGAAGGCCTCAGTGAGTTCTACGGCTCTAACAGCTTTCAACCATCAATGGATTGCTTAATGCCCATAAAAGACTATCCGATCTCAATCGGGTCAAGGTAGTTTTTTACCCTTCGTTTTTTCGACACGTGGATTTTTACGGTAAAACTGGATTACCGTGGCTGGTCTTCGATTTACCATCGCTGGACAGAGGTGCACCATGGTACCGTTGCATTTCAAATCCATGCACGCATTTCAAAAAGTCGTACGGCACTGTTTCGCCATTTCGGACGGATGTTGCACCTTGCACCGTGGATGTTGCACCCTGTAGATATCGATTATTCGGACAGCCAAAACTTCTGGCTCGTTTAGAGTTACGGGAGCCATAACCAGTCAAAACGAAGGCCTCAGTGAGTTCTACGGCTCTGACAGCTTTCAGCCGTCAATGGATTGTTTAATGCCCAATAAAGACTATTCGAATCTCAATCGGGTCTCGAAAGTTTTTTACCCTTCGTTTTTTCGACACGTGGACTTTTACGGTAAAACTGGATTACCGTGGCTGGTCTTCGATTTACCATCGCTGGAGAGTGGTACACCATGGCAGCGTTCCGTTTCAAATCCATGCACGCATTTCAAAAAGACATACGACACTGTTTCGCCATTTCGGACGGATGTTGCACCTTGCACCGTGGATGTTGCACCCTGTAGATATCGATTATTCGGATGGCCATAACTTCTGGCTCGTTTGGAGTAACGGGAGCCCTAACCAGTCAAAACGAAGGCCTCAGTGAGTTCTACGGCTCTGATAGCTTTCAGCCGTCAACGGATTGTTTAATGCCCAAAAAAGACTATCCGAATCTCAATCGAGTCTCGGAAGTTTTTTACCCTTCGTTTTTTCGACACGTGGATTTTTACGGTAAAACGGGATTACCGTGGCTGGTCTTCGATTTACCATCGCTGGAGAGTGGTGCACCATGGTACCGTTCCGTATCAAATCCATGCACGCATTTCAAAAAGTCGTACGACACTGTTTCGCCATTTCGGACGGATGTTGCACCTTGCACCGTGGATGTTGCACCCCTGTAGATGTCGATTATTCGGATGGCCATAACTTCTGGCTCGTTTAGAGTTACGGGAGCCATAACCGGTCAAAACGAAGGCCTCAGTGAGTTCTATGGCTCTGACAGATTTCAGCCGTCAATGGATTGTGTAATGCCCAAAAAAGACTATCCGAATCTCAATCGGGTCTTGATAGTTTTTTACCCTTCGTTTTTTCGACACGTAGATTTTTACGGTAAAACTGGATTACCGTGGCTGGTCTTCGATTTACCATCGCTGGAGAGTGGTGCACCATGGTACCGTTCCATTTCAAATCCATGCGCGCATTTCAAAAAGTCGTGCGACACTGTTTCGCCATTTCGGACGGATGTTGCACCTTGCACCGTGGATGTTGCACCCTGTAGATATCGATTATTCGGACGGCCATAACTTCTGCCTCGTTTAGAGTTACGGGACCATAACCAGTCAAAACAAAGGCCTCAGTGAGTTCTACGGCTCTAACAGCTTTTAGCCGTCAATGGATTGATTAATGCCGAAAAATGACTATCTGAATCTCAATCTGGTCTCGGAAGTTTTTTACCCTTCGTTTTTTCGACACGTGGATTTTTATGGTAAAACCGGATTACCATGGCTGGTCTTCGATTTACCATCGCTGGAGAGTGGTGCACCATGGTACCGTTCCGTTTCAAATCCATGCACGCATTTCAAAAAGTCGTACGACACTGTTACGCCATTTCGGACAGACGTTGCACCTTGCACCGTGGATGTTGCACCCTGTAGATATCGATTATTCGAACGGCCATAACTTCTGGCTCGTTTATAGTTACGGGAGCCATAAACAGTCAAAACGAAGGCATCAGTGAGTTCTACGGCTCTGACAGCTTTCAGCCGTCAATGGATTGCTTAATGCCCAAAAAAGACTATCGGAATCTCAATCGGGTCTCGGAAGTTTTTTACCCTTCGTTTTTTCGACACGTGGATTTTTACGGTAAAACGAGATTACCGTGGCTGGTCTTCGATTTACCATCGCTGGAGAGTGGTGCACCATGGTACCGTTCCGTTTCAAATCCATGCACGTATTTCAAAAAGTCGTACGACACTGTGTCTCCATTTCGGACGGATGTTGCACCTTGCACCGTGGATGTTGCACCCTGTAGATATCGATTATTCGGACGGCCATAACTTCTGGTTCGTTTAGAGTTACGGGAGCCATAACCAGTCAAAACGAAGGCCTCAGTGAGTTCTACGGCTCTGACAGCTTTCATCCGTCAATGGATTGTTTAATGCCCAAAAAAGACTATCCGAATCTCAATCGGGTCTCGGAAGCTTTTTACCCTTCGTTTTTTCAACACGTGGATTTTTACGGTAAAACGGGATTACCGTGGCTGGTCTTCGATTTACCATCGCTGGAGAGTGGTGCACCATGGTACCGTTCCGTTTCAAATCCATGCACGTATTTCAAAAAGTCGTACGACACGGTTTCGCCATTTCGGATGGATGTTGCACCTTGCACCGTGGATGTTGCACCCTGTAGATATCGATTATTCGGACGGCCAAAACTTCTTCCTCTTTTAGAGTTACGGGAGCCATAACCAGTCAAAACGAAGGCCTTAGTGAGTTCTACGGCTCTAACAGCTTCCATCCGTCATTGGATTGTTTAATGCCCAAAAAGACTATCCGAATCTCAATCGGGTCTCGGAAGCTTTTTACCCTTCGTTTTTTCAACACGTGGATTTTTACGGTAAAACGGGATTACCGTGGCTGGTCTTCGATTTACCATCGCTGGAGAGTGGTGCACCATGGTACCATTCCGTTTCAAATCCATGCACGCATTTCAAAAAGTCGTACGACACGGTTTCGCCATTTCGGACGGATGTTGCACCTTGCACGTGGATGTTGCACCCTATAGATATCGATTATTCGGACGGCCGTAACTTCTTCCTCGTTTAGATTTACGGGAGACATAACTAGTCAAAACGAAGGCCTCAGTGAGTTCTATGGCTCTGACAGCTTCCATCCGTCATTGAATTGTTTAATGCCCAAAAAAGACTATCCGAATGTCAATCGGGTCTAGGAAGCTTTTTACCCTTCGTTTTTTCAACACGTGGATTTTTACAGTAAAACGGGATTACCGTGGCTGGTCTTCGGTTTACCATCGCTGGAGAGTGGTGCACCATGGTACCATTCTGTTTCAAATCCATGCACGCATTTCAAAAATTCGTATGACACGGTTTCGCCATTTCGGACGGATGTTGCACCTTGCACCGTGGATGTTGCACCCTGTAGATATCGATTATTCGGACGGCCATAACTTCTGGCTCGTTTAGAGTTACGGGAGCCATAACCGGTTAAAACGAAGGCCTCAGTGAGTTCTACGGCTCTGACAGCTTTCAGCCATCAACGGATTGTTTAATGCCCAAAAAAGACTGTTCGAATCTCAATCGGGTCTCGGAAGTTTTTTACCCTTCGTTTTTTCGACACGTGGATTTTTACGGTAAAACGGGATTACCGTGGCTGGTCTTCGATTTACCACCGCTGGAGAGTGGTGCACCATGGTACCATTCCGTTTCAAATCCATGCACGCATTTCAAAAAGTCGTACGACACTGTTTCGCCATTTCGCGCGGATGTTGCACCTTGCACCGTGGATATTGCACCCTCTAGAGATCGATTATTCGGACGGCCATTACTTCTGGCTCGTTTAGAGTTACGGGAGCCATAACCGGTCAAAACGAAGGCCTCAGTGAGTTCTACGGCTCTGACTTTCAGCCGTCAATGGATTGTTTAATGCCCAAAAAAGACTATCAGAATCTCAATCGGGTCCCGGAAGTTTTTTTCCCTTCGTTTTTTTGACACGTGGATTTTTACGGTAAAACGAGATTACCGTGGCTGGTCTTCGATTTACCATAGCTGGAGAGTGGTGCACCATGGTACGTTCCGTTTCAAATCCATGCATGCATTACAAAAAGTCGTGCGACACGGTTTCGCCATTTCGGACGGATGTTGCACCTTGCACCGTGGATGTTGCACCCTGTAGATATCGATTATCCGGACGACCATAACTTCTAAATCGTTTAGAGTTATGGGACCATAACCAGTAAAAACAAAGGCCTCAGTGAGTTCTACGGCTCTGACAGCTTTCAGCCGTCAATGGATTGTTTAATGCCGAAAAAAGACTATCCGAATCTCAATCGGGTCTCGGAAGTTTTTTACACTTTGTTTTTTCGACACGTGGATTTTTACGGTAAAACGGGATTACCATGGCTGGTCTTCGATTTACCATCGCTGCAAAGTGGTGCACCATGGTACCGTTCCGTTTCAAATCCATGCACGGATTTCAAAAAGTCGTACGGCGCGGTTTCGCCATTTCGGACGGATGTTGCACCTTGCACCGTGGATGTTGCACCCTGTGGATATCGATTATTCGGACGGCCGTAACTTCTTCCTCGTTTAGAGTTACGGGAGCCATATCCAGTCAAAACGAAGGCCTTAGTGAGTTCTACGGCTCTGACAGCTTTCAGCCATCAATGGATTGTTTAATGCCCAAGAACGACTATCTGAATCTCAATCGGGTCTCGGAAGTTTTTTACCCTTCGTTTTTTCGACACGTGGATTCTTACGGTAAAACTGGAGTACCGTGGCTGGTCTTCGATTTACAATCGCTGGAGAGTGGTGTACCATGGTACCGTTCCTTTTCAAATCCATGCATGCATTTCAAAAAGTCGTACGACACTGTTTCGCCATTTCGGACGGATGTTGCAGCTTGCACCGTGGATGTTGTACCCTGTAGATATCGATTATTCGGACGGCTATAACTTCTGGCTCGTTTAGAGTTACGGGAGCCATAACCAGTCAAAACGAAGGCCTCAGTGAGTTCTACGGCTCTGACAGCTTTCAGCCGTCAATGGATTGTTTAATGCCCAAAAAAGACTATCCGAATCTCAATCGGGTCTCGGAAGTTTTTTACCCTTCGTTTTTTCGACACGTGGATTTTTACGGTAAAACGGGATTACCGTGGCTGGTCTTCGATTTACCATAGCTGTAGAGTGGTGCACCATGGTACCGTTCAATTTCAAATCCATGCACGCATTTCAAAAAGTCGTACGACACGGTTTCGCCATTTCGTACGGATGTTGCACCTTGCACGGTGGATGTTGCACCCTGTAGATATCGATTATTGGGACGGCCATAACTTTTGCCTCGTTTAGAGTTACGGGATCGATAACTAGTCAAAACAAAGGCCTCAGTTAGTTCTACGGCTCTGATGGCTTTCAGCCGTCAATGGATTGTTTAATGCCCAAAAAAGACTATCTGAATCTCAATCGGGTCTCAGAAGCTTTTTACCCTTCGTTTTTTCGACACGTGGATTTTTACGGTAAAACGGGATTACCGTGGCTGGTCTTCGATTCACCATCGCTGGAGAGTGGTGCACCATGGTACCGTTCCGTTTCAAATCCATGCACGCATTTCAAAAAGTCGTACGACAAGGTTTCGCCATTTCGGACGGATGTTGCACCTTGCACCGTGGATGTTGCACCCTGTAGATATCGATTATTCGGACGGCCATAACTTCTGGCTCGTTTAGAGTTACGAGACCCATAACCAGTCAAAACGAAGGCCTCGGTGAGTTCTACGGCTCTGACAGCTTTCAGCCGTCAATGGATTGTCTAATGCCCAAAAAAGACTATCCGAATCTCAATCGGGTCTAGGAAGTTTTTTACCCTTCGTTTTTTCGACACGTGGATTTTTACGGTAAAACTGGATTACCGTGGCTGGTCTTCGATTTATCATCGCTGGAGAGTGGTGCACCATGGTAACGTTCCATTTCTAATCCATGCACGCATTTCAAAAAGTCGTACTACACGGTTTCGCCATTTCGGACGGATGTTGCACCTTGCACCGTGGATGTTGCACCCTATAGAAATCGATTATTCGGACGGCCATAACTTCTGGCTCGTTTAGAGTTATGGGAGCCATAACCATTCAAAATGAAGGCCTCAGTGAGTTCTACGGCTATGACAGCTTTCAGCCTTCAATGGATTGTTTAATGCCCAAAAAAGACTATCCGAATCTCAATCGAGTCTCGTATGTTTTTTACCCTTCGTTTTTTTAGACACGTGGATTTTTACGGTAAAACGGGATTACCGTGGCAGGTCTTCGATTTACCATCGCTGGAGAGTGGTGCACCATGGTACCGTTCCGTTTCAAATCCATGCACGCATTTCAAAAAGTCGAAAGACACTGTTTCGCCATTTCGGACGGATGTTGCACCTTGCACCGTGGATGTTGCACCCTGTAGATATCGATTATTCGGACAGCCATAACTTCTGGCTCGTTTAGAGTTACGGGAGCCATAACCAGTCAAAACGAAGGCCTCAGTGAGTTCTACGGCTCTGACAGCTTTCAGCCGGCAATTGATTGTTTAATGCCCAAAAAAGACTGTCCGAATCTCAATCGGGACTCGGAAGTTTTTTGCCCTTCGTTTTTTCGACATGTGGATTCTTACGGTAAAACTAGAGTACCGTGGCTGGTCTTCGATTTGCCATCGTTGGGGAGTGGTGCACCATGGTACCGTTCCTTTTCAAATCCATGCACGCATTTCAAAAAGTCATACGACACTGTTTCGCCATTTCGGACGGATGTTGCACCTTGCACCGTGGATGTTGTACCCTTTAGATATCGATTATTCGGACGGCAATAACTTCTGGCTTGTTTAGAGTTACGGGAGCCACAACCAGTCAAAACGAAGGCCTCAGTGAGTTCTACGATTCTGACAGCTTTCAGCCGTCAGTGGATTGTTTAATGCCCAAAAAAGACTATTCGAATCTCAATCGGGTCTTGAAAGTTTTTTACCCTTCATTTTTTCGACACGTGGATTTTTACGGTAAAACGGGATTACCATGGCTGGTCTTCGACTTACCAACGCTGTAGAGTGGTGCACCAAGGTACCGTTCAATTTCAAATCCACGCACGGATTTTAAAAAGTCGTACGATACGGTTTCGCCATTTCGGACAGATGTTGCATCTTGCACCGTGGATATTGCACCCTGTAGATATCGATTATTCGGACGGCCATAACTTTTGCCTCGTTTAGAGTTACGGGAGCCATAACCAGTCAAAACAAAGGCCTTAGTTAGTTCTACGGCTCCGATGGCTTTCAGCCGTCAATGGATTGCTTAATGCCCAAAAATGACTATCCGAATCTCAATCGGGTCTCGGATGTTTTTTACCCTTCGTTTTTTCGACACGTGGATTTTTACGGTAAAACGGGATTACCGTGGCTGGTCTTCGATTCACCATCGCTGGAGAGTGGTGCACCATGGTACCATTTCGTTTCAAATCTATGCACGCATTTGAAAAAGTCGAACGACACGGTTTCGCCATTTCGGACGGATGTTGCACCTTGCACCGTGGATGTTGCACCCTGTAGATATCGATTATTCGGACGGCCAAAACTTCTGGCTCGTTTAGAGTTACGGGAGCCATAACCAATCAAAACGAAGGCCTCAGTGAGTTCTACGGCTCTGACTGCTTTCAGCCGTCAATGGATTGTTTAGTGCGTAAAAAAGACTATCCGAATCTCAATCGGGTCTAGGAAGTTTTTTACCCTTCGTTTATTCGACACGTGGATTTTTACGGTTAAACTGGATTACCATGGCTGGTCTTTGATTTATCATCGCCGGAGAGTGGTGCACCATGGTACCGTTCCGTTTCAAATCCATGCACGCATTTCAAAAAGTCGTACGACACGGTTTCGCCATTTCGGACGAATGTTGCACCTTGCACCGTGGTGTTGCACCCTGTAGATATCGATTGTTCGGACGGCCATAACTTCTGGCTCGTTTAGAGTTACGGGAGCCATAACCAGTCAAAACGAAGGCCTCAGTGAGTTCTACGGCTCTGACAGCTGTCAGCCATCAATGGATTGTTTAATGCCCAAAAAAGACTATCTGAATCTCAATTGGGTCTCGGAAGTTTTTTACCCTTCGTTTTTTCGACACGTGGATTTTTACGGTTAAACGGGATTACCGTGGCTGGTCTTCGATTTACCATCGCTGGAGAGTGGTGCACCATGGTATCGTTCCATTTCAAATCCATGCACGCATTTCAAAAAGTCGAATGACACTGTTTCGCCATTTCGGACGGATGTCGCACCTTGCACCGTGGATGTTGCACCCTGTAGATATCGATTATTCGGACGGCCATAACTTCTGGCTCGTTTAGAGTTACGGGAGCCATAACCGGTCAAAACCAAGACCTCAGTGAGTTCTACGGCTCTGACAAATTTCAGCCGTCAATGGATTGTTTAATGCCCAAAAAAGACTATCTGAATCTCAATCGGGTCTCGGAAGTTTTTTACCCTTCGTTTTTTCGACACGTGGATTTTAACGGTAAAACGGGATTACCGTGGCTGGTCTTCGATTTACCATCGCTGTAGAGTGGTGCACCATGGTACCGTTCAATTTCAAATCCATGCACGCATTTCAAAAAGTCATACGACACGGTTTCGCCATTTCGGACGGATGTTGCACCTTGCACCGTGGATGTTGCACCCTGTAGATATCGATTATTCGGACGGCCATAACTTCTGGCTCGTTTAGAGTTACGGGAGCCATAACCAGTCAAAACGAAGGACACAGTGAGTTCTACGGCTCTGATGGCTTTCAGCCGTCAATGGATTGTTTAATGCCCAAAAAAGACTATCCGAATCTCAATCGGGTCTCGGAAGTTTTTTACCCTTCGTTTTTTCGACACGTGGATTTTTACGGTAAAACGGGATTACCGTGGCTGGTCTTCGATTTTCCATCGCTGGAGAGTGGTGCACCATGGTACCATTCTGTTTCAAATCCATGCACGCATTTCAAAAAGTCGAACGACACTGTTTCGCCATTTTGGACGGATGTTGCACCTTACACCGTGGATGTTGCACCCTGTAGACATCGATTATTCGGACGGCCATTACTTCTGGCTCGTTTAGAGTTACGGGAGGTATAACCAGTCAAAACGAAGGCCTCAGTGAGTTCTACGGCTCTGACAGCTTTCAGCCATCAATGGATTGTTTAATGCCCAAAAAGACTATCCGAATCTCAATCTAGTCTCGGAAAATTTTTACCCTTCGTTTTTTCGACACGTGGATTTTTTATGGTAAAACGGGATTACCGTGGCTGGTCTTCGATTTACCTTCGCTGGAGAGTGGTGCACCATGGTACCGTTCTGTTTCAAATCCATGCACGCATTTCAAAAAGTCATACGACACGGTTTTGCCATTTCGAACGGATGTTGCACCTTGCACCGTGGATGTTGCACCCTGTAGATATCGATTATTCGAACGGCCATAACTTCTTGCTTGTTTAGAGTTACGGGAGCCATAACCAGTCAAAACGAAGGCCTCAGTGATTTCTACGGCTCCGACAGCTTTCAGCCGTCAATGGATTGTTTAATGCCCAAAAAAGACTATCCGAATCTCAATCGGGTCTCGAAAGTTTTTTACCCTTCGTTTTTTCGACACGTGGATTTTTACGGTAAAACGAGATTACCGTGGCTGGTCTTCGATTCACCATCGCTGGAGAGTGGTGCACCATGGAACTGTTCCGTTTCGAATCCATGCACGCATTTCAAAAAGTCGTACGACACTGTTTCGCCATTTCGGACGGATGTTGCACCTTGCACCGTGGATGTTGCACCCTGTAGATGTCGATTATTCGGACGGCCATAACTTCTGGCTCGTTTAGAGTTACGGGAGGCATAACCCGTCAAAACGAAGGCCTCAGTGAGTTCTACGGCTCTAACAGCTTTCAACCGTCAGTGGATTGTTTAATGCCCAAAAAAGACTATCTGAATCTCAATCGAGTCTAGGAAATTTTTTACCCTTCGTTTTTTCGACACGTGGATTTTTACGGTAAAACTGGATTACCGTGGCTAGTCTTCGATTTACCATCGCTGGACAGTGGTGCACCATGGCAGTGTTGCGTTTCAAATCCATGCACGCATTTCAAAAAGTCGTACGACACTGTTTCGCCATTTCGGACGGATGTTGCACCTTGCACCGTGGATGTTGCACCCTGTAGATATCGATTATTCGGACGGCCATAACTTCTGGCTCGTTTAGAGTTACGGGAGCCATAACTAGTCAAAACGAACGCCTCAGTGAGTTCTATGGCTCTGACAGCTTTCAGCCATCAATGGATTGTTTAATGCCCAAAAAAGACTATCCGAATCTCAATCGGGTCTCGGAAGTTTTTTACCCTTCGTTTTTTCGACACGTGGATTTTTACGGTAAAACTGGATTACCGTGGCTGGTCTTCGATTTATTATCGCTAGAGAGTGGTGCACCATGGCACCGTTCTGTTTCAAATCCATGCACGCATTTCAAAAAGTCGTACGACACTGTTTCGCCATTTCGGACGGATGTTGCACCTTGCACCGTGGATGTTGCACCCTGTAGATATCGATTATTCGGACGGCCATAACTTCTGGCTCGTTTGGAGTTATGGGAGCCATAACCAGTCAAAACGAAGGCCTCAGTGAGTTCTACGGCTCTGACAACTTTCAGCCGTCAATGGATTGTTTAATGCCCAAAAAAGACGATCTGAATCTCAATCGGGTTTCGGAAGTTTTTTACCCTTCGTTTTTTCGACACGTGGATTTTTACGGTAAAACGGGATTACCGTGGCTGGTCTTCGATTTACCATCGCTGGAGAGTGGTGCACCATGGTACCGTTCCGTTTGAAATCCATGCATGCATTTCAAAAAGTCGTACGACACTGTTTCGCAATTTCGGACGGATGTTGCACCTTGCACCATGGATGTTGCACCCCTGTAGATGTCGATTATTCGGACGGCCATAACTTCTGGCTCGTTTAGAGTTACGGGAGCCATAACCGGTCAAAACGAAGGCCTCAGTGAGTTCTATGGCTCTGACAGCTCTCAGCCATCAATGGATTGTTTAATGCCCAAAAAAGACTATCTGAATCTCAATCGGGTCTAGGAAGTTTTTTACCCTTCGTTTTTTCGACACGTGGCTTTTTACGGTAAAAATGGATTACCGTTGCTGGTCTTCGATTTACCATCGCTGGACAGTGGTGCACCATGGTACCGTTGCATTTCAAATCCATGCACGCATTTCAAAAAGTCGTACGACACTGTTTCGCCATTTCGGACGGATATTGCACCTTGCACCGTGGATGTTGCACCCTGTAGATATCGATTATTCGGACGGCCATAACTTCTGGCTCGTTTAGAGTTACGGGAGCCATAACCAGTCAAAACGAAGGCCTCAGTGAGTTCTACGGCTCTGACAGCTTTCAGCCGTCAATGGATTGTTTAATGCCCAAAATAGACTATCCGAATCTCAATCGGGTCTCGGAAGTTTTTTACCCTTCGTTTTTTCGACACGTGGATTTTTACGTTAAAACGGAATTACCGTGGCTGGTCTTCGATTTACCATCGCTGGAGAGTGGTGCACCATGGTACCGTTCCGTTTCAAATCCATGCACGCATTTAAAAAAGTCGTACGACACTGTTTCGCCATTTCGGACGGATGTTGCACCCTGTAGATATCGATTATTCGGACAGCCATAACTTCTGGCTCGTTTAGAGTTACGGGAGCCATAACCAGTCAAAACGAAGGCCTCAGTGAGTTCTATGGCTCTGACAGCTTTCAGCCGTCAATGGATTGTTTAATGCCCAAAAAAGACTATCCGAATTTCAATCGGGTCTTGGAAGTTTTTTACCCTTCGTTTTTTCGACACGTGGATTTTTATGGTAAAACTGGATTACTGTGGCTGGTCTTCGATTTACCATCGCTAGAGAGTGGTGCACCATGGTACCGTTCCGTTTCAAATCCATGCACGCATTTCAAAAAGTCGTACGACACTGTTTCGCCATTTCGGACGGATGTTGCATCTTGCACCATGGATGTTGCACCCCTGTAGATGTCGATTATTTGGACGGCCATAACTTCTGGCTCGTTTAGAGTTACGGAAGCCATAACCGGTCAAAACGAAGGCCTCAGTGAGTTCTATGGCTCTGACAGTTTTCAGCCGTCAATGGATTGTATAATGCCCAAAAAAGACTATCTGAATCTCAATCGGGTCTCGAAAGTTTTTTACCCTTCGCTTTTTCGACACGTGGATTTTTACGGTAAAACTGGATTACCGTGGCTGGTCTTCGATTTATTACCGCTGGAGAGTGGTGCACCATGGCACCGTTCCGTTTCAAATCCACGCACGCATTTCAAAAAGTCGTACGACACTGTTACGCCATTTCGGACGGATGTTGCACCCTGTAGATATCGATTATTCGGACAGCCATAACTTCTGGCTCGTTTAGAGTTACGGGAGCCATAACCAGTCAAAATGAAGGCCTCAGTGAGTTCTACGGCTCTGATAGCTTTCATCCGTCAATGGATTGTTTAATGCCCAAAAAAGACTATCGGAATCTCAATCGGGTCTCGGAAGTTTTTTACCCTTCGTTTTTTCGACACGTGGATTTTTACGGTAAAACGGGATTACCGTGGCTGGTCTTCGATTTACCATCGCTGGAGAGTGGTGCACCATGGTACCGTTCTGTTTCAAATCCATGCACGCATTTTAAAAAGTCGTATGACACTGTTTCGCCATTTCGGACGGATGTTGCACCTTGCACCGTGGATGTTGCACCCTTGTAGATGTCGATTATTCGGACGGCCATAACTTCTGGCTCGTTTAGAGTAACGGGAGGCATAACCAGTCAAAACGAAGGCCTCAGTGAGTTCTATGGCTCTGACAGCTTTCAGCCGTCAATGGATTGTTTAATGCCCAAAAAAGACTATCCGAATCTCAATCGGGTCTTGGAAGTTTTTTACCCTTCGTTTTTTCGACACGTGGATTTTTACGGTAAAACTGAATTACCGTGGCTGGTCTTCGATTTACCATCGCTGGAGAGTGGTGCACCGTGGTACCGTTCCGTTTCAAATCCATGCACGCATTTCAAAAAGTCGTACGATACTGTTTCGCCATTTCGGACGGACGTTGCACCTTGCACCATGGATGTTGCACCCCTGTAGATGTCGATTATTCGGACGGCCATAACTTCTGGCTCGTTTAGAGTTACGGGAGCCATAACCGGTCAAAACGAAGGCCTCAGTGAGTTCTACGGCTTTGACAGCTTTCTGCCGTCAATGGATTGTTTAATGCCCAAAAAAGCCTATCCGAATCTCAATCGGGTCTCAAAAGTTTTTTACCCTTCGTTTTTTCGACACGTCGATTTTTACGGTAAAACGGGATTACTGTGGTTGGTCTTCGACTTACCATCGCTGGAGAGTGGTGCACCATGGTACCGTTCCGTTTCAAATCCATGCACGCATTTATATAAGTCGTACGACACGGTTTCGCCATTTCGGACGGATGTTGCACCTTGCACCGTGGATGTTGCACCCTGTAGATATCGATTATTCGGACGGCCATAACTTCTGACTCGAATAGAGTCACGGGAGCCATAACCAGTCAAAATGAAGGCGTCAGTGAGTTCTACGGCTCTGACAGCTTTCAGCCATCAATGGATTGTTTAATGCCCAAAAAAGACTATCCGAAACTCAATCGGGTCTCGGAAGTTTTTTACCCTTTGTTTTTTCGACACGTGGATTTTTACGGTAAAACGGGATTACCGTGGCTGGTCTTCGATTTACCATCGCTGGAGAGTGGTGCACCATGGTATCGTTCCGTTTCAAATCCATGCACGCATTTCAAAAAGTCGAGCGACACTGTTTCGCCATTTCGGACGGATGTTGCACATTGCACCGTTGATATTGCACCCTATAGATATCGATTATTCGGACGGCCATAACTTCTGGCTCGTTTAGAGTTACGGGAGCCATAACCAGTCAAAACGAAGGCCTTAGTGAGTTCTACAGCTCTGACAGCTTTCAGCCGTCAATGGATTGTTTAATGCCCAAAAAAGACTATCTGAATCTCAATCGGGTCTCGGAAGTTTTTTACCCTTCATTTTTTCGACACGTGGATTTTTACGGTAAAACGGGATTACCGTGGCTGGTCTTCGATTCACCATCGCTGGAGAGTGGTGCACCATGGTACCGTTCCGTTCAAATCCATGCACGCATTTCAAAAAGTCGTACGACACTGTTTCGCCATTTCGGACGGATGTTGCACCTTGCACCGTGGAAGTTGCACCCTGTAGATGTCGATTATTCGGACGGCCATAACTTCTGGCTCGTTTAGAGTTACGGGAGACATAACCAGTCAAAACGAAGGCCTCAGTGAGTTCTACGGCTCTAACAGCTTTCAACCGTCAATGGATTGTTTAATGCCCAAAAACGACTATCTGAATCTCAATCGGGTCTAGGAAATTTTTTACCCTTCGTTTTTTCGGCACATGGATTTTTACGGTAAAACTTGATTACCGTGGCTGGTCTTCGATTTACCATCGCTGGACAGTGGTGCACCATGGTACCGTTGCGTTTCAAATCCATGCGCGCATTTCAAAAAGTCGTACGACACTGTTTCGCCATTTCGGACGGATGTTGCACCTTGCACCGTGGATGTTGCACCCTGCAGATATCGATTATTCGGACGGCCATAACTTCTGGCTCGTTTAGAGCTATGGGAGCCATAACCAGTCAAAACGAAGGCCTCAGTGAGTTCTACGGCTCTGATAGCTTTCAGCCGTCAGTGGATTGTTTAATGCCCAAAAAAGACTATCCGAATCTCAATCGGGTCTCGGAAGTTTTTTACCCTTCGTTTTTTCGACACGTGGATTTTTACGGTAAAACTGGATTACCGTGGCTGGTCTTTGATTTATTATCGCTGCAGAGTGGTGCACCATGGCACCGTTCCGTTTCAAATCCATGCACGCATTTCAAAAAGTCGTACGACACTGTTTCGCCATTTCGGACGGATGTTGCACCTTGCACCGTGGATGTTGCACCATGTAGATATCGATTATTCGGACGGCCATAACTTCTGGCTCGTTTGGAGTAACGGGAGCCATAACCAGTCAAACCGAAGGCCTTAGTGAGTTCTACGGCGCTGATAGCTTTCAGCCGTCAATGGATTGTTTAATGCCCAAAAAAGACTATCCGAATCTCAATCGGGTCTCGAAAGTTTTTTACCCTTCGTTTTTTCGACACGTGGATTTTTACGGTAAAACGGGATTACCGTGGCTGGTCTTCGATGTACCATCGCTGGAGAGTGGTGCACCATGGTACCGTTCCGTTTCAAATCCATGCACGTATTTCAAAAAGGTCGTACGACACTGTTTCGCCATTTCGGACGGATGTTGCACCTTGCAACATGGATGTTGCACCCCTGTAGATGTCGATTATTCGGAGAGCCATAACTTCTGGCTCGTTTAGAGTTACGGGAGCCATAACTGGTCAAAACGAAGGCCTCAGTGAGTTCTACGGCTCTGACAGCTTTCAGCCGTCAATGGATTGTTTAATGCCCAAAAAGGACTATCCGAATCTCAATCGGGACTTGGAAGTTTTTTACCCTTCGTTTTTTCGACACATGGATTTTTACGGTATAACTGGATTACCGTGGCTGGTCTTCGATTTACCATCGCTGGAGAGTGGTGCACCATGGTACCGTTCCGTTTCAAATCCATGCACGCATTTCAAAAAGTCGTACGACACTGTTTCGCCATTTCGGACGGATGTTGCACCTTGCACCATGGATGTTGCACCCCTGTAGATGTCGATTATTCGAACGGCCATAACTTCTGGCTCGTTTAGAGTTACGGGAGCCATAACTGGTCAAAACGACGGCCTCAGTGAGTTCTACGGCTTTGACAGCTTTCAGCCGTCAATGGATTGTCTAATGCCCAAAAAAGACTATCTGAATCTCAATCGGGTCTCGGAAGTTTTTTACCCTTCGTTTTTTCGACACGTGGATTTTTACGGTAAAACGGGATTACCGTGGTTGGTCTTCGATTTACCATCGCTGGAGAGTGGTACACCATGGTACCGTTCCGTTTCAAATCCATGCACGCATTTCAACAAGTCCTACGACACGGTTTCGCCATTACGGACGGATGTTGCACCTTGCACCGTGGATGTTGCACCCTGTAGATATCAATTATTTGGACGGCCATAACTTCTGGCTCGTTTAGAGTCACAGGAGCCATAACCAGTCAAAATGAAGGCCTCAGTGAGTTCTACGGCTCTGACAGCTTTCAGCCGTCAATGGATTGTTTAATGCCCAAAAAAGACTATCCGAATCTCAATCGGTTCTCGGAAGTTTTTTACCCTTTGTTTTTTCGACACGTGGATTTTTACGGTAAAACGGGATTACCGTGGCTGGTCTTCGATTTATCATCGCTGGAGAGTGGTGCACCATGGTACCATTCCGTTTCAAATCCATGCACGCATTTCAAAAAGTCGAACGACACTGTTTCGCCATTTCGGACGGATGTTGCACCTTGCACCGTGGATATTGCACTCTGTAGATATCGATTATTCGGACGGCCATAACATCTGGCTCGTTTAGAGTTACGGGAGCCATAACCAGTCAAAACGAAGGCCTCAGTGAGTTCTACGGCTTTGACAGCTTTCAGCCGTCAATGGATTGTTTAATGCCCAAAAAAGACTATCCGAATCTCAATCGGGTCTCGGAAGTTTCCTACCCTTCGTTTTTTCGACACGTGGATTTTTTATGGTAAAACGGGATTATCGTGGCTGGTCTTCGATTTACCATCGCTGGAGCGTGGTGCACCAGGAACCGTTCCGTTTCAAATCCATGCACGCATTTCAAAAAGTCATACGACACGGTTTCGCCATTTCGGACGGATGTTGCACCTTGCACCGTGGATGTTGCACCCTATAGATATCGATTATTCGAACGGCCATAACTTCTGGCTCGTTTAGAGTTACGGGAGCCATAGCCCGTCAAAATGAAGGCTTCAGTGATTTCTACGGCTCTGACAGCTTTCAGCCGTCAATGGATTGTTTAATGCCCAAAAAAGACTATCCAAATCTCAATCGGGCCTCGGAAGTTTTTTACCGTTCATTTTTTCGACACGTGGATTTTTACGGTAAAACGAGATTACCGTGGCTGGTCTTCGATTTACCATCGCTGGAGAGTGGTGCACCATGGTACCATTCCGTTTCAAATCCATGCACGAATTTCAAAAAGTCGTACGACACTGTTTCGCCATTTCGGACGGGTGTTGCACCTTGCACCGTGGATGTTGCACCCTGTAGATGTCGATTATTCGGACGGCCATAACTTCTGGCTCGTTTAGATTTACGGGAGACATAACCCATAAAAACGAATGCCTCGGTGAGTTCTACGGCTCTAACAGCTTTCAACCGTCAATGGATTGTTTAATGCCCAAAAAAGTCTATCTGAATCTCAATCGGGTCTAGGAAATTTTTTACCCTTCGTTTTTTCGACACGTGGATTTTTACGGTAAAACTGGATTACCGTGGCTGGTCTTTGATTTAACATCGCTGGACAGTGGTGCACCATGGTACCGTTGCATTTCAAATCCATGCACGCATTTCAAAAAGTCGTACGACACTGTTTCGCCATTTCGGACGGATGTTGCACCTTGCACCGTGGATGTTGCACCCTGTAGATATCGATTATTCGGACGGCCATAACTTCTGGCTCGTTTAGATTTACGGGAGACATAACCCGTCAAAACGAAGGCCTCGGTGAGTTCTACGGCTATGACAGCTTCCAGCCTTCAATGGATTGTTTAATGCCCAAAAAAGACTATACGAATCTCAATCGGGTCTCGGAAGTTTTTTACCCTTCGTTTTTTCGACACGTGGATTTTTACTGTAACACGGGATTGCCGTGGCTGGTCTTCAATTTACCATCACTGGAGAGTGCTGCACAATGGTACCGTTCCGTTTCAAATCCATGCACGCATTTCAAAAAGTCGTACGACACGGTTTCGCCATTTCGGACGGATGTTTCACCTTGCACCATGGATGTTGCACCCTGTGGATATCGATTATTCGGACGGCCGTAACTTCTTCCTCGTTTAGAGTTACGGGAGCCATAACCAGTCAAAATGAAGGCCTCAGTGAGTTCTATGGCTCTGACAACTTTCAGCCGTCAATGGATTGTTTAATGCCCAAAAAAGACTATCCGAATCACAATCGGGTCTCGGAAGTTTTTTACCCTTCGTTTTTTCGACACGTGGATTTTTACGGTAAAACGGGATTACCGTGGCTGGTCTTCGATTCACCCTCGCTGGAGAGTGGGGCACCATGGTACCGTTCCGTTCAAATCCATGCACGCATTTCAAAAAGTCGTACGACACGGTTGCGCCATTTCGGACGGATGTTGCACCTTGCACCGTGGATGTTGCACCCTATAGATATGGATTATTCGGACGGCCATAACTTCTGGCTCGTTTAGAGTTACGGGAGCCATAACCAGTCAAAACGAAGGCCTCAGTGAGTTCTATGGCTCTGACAGCTTTCAGCCGTCGATGGATTGTTTAATTCCCAAAAAAGACTATCCGAATCTCAGTCGGGTCTCGGAAGTTTTTTACCCTTCGTTTTTGCAACACGTGGATTTTTACGGTAAAACTTGATTACCGTGGCTGGTCTTCGATTTACCATCGCTGGAGAGTGCTGCACCATGGTACCGTTCCGTTTCAAATTCATGCACGCATTTCAAAAAGTCGTACGACACGGTTTCGCCATTTCGGACGGATGTTGCGCCTTGCACCGTGGATGTTGCACCCTGTAGATATCGATTATTCGGACGACCATAACTTCTGGCTCGTTTAGAGTTATGGGAGCCATACCCAGTCAAAACGAAGGCCTCGGTGAGTTCTACGGCTCTGACAGCTTTCAGCCGTCAATGGATTGTTTAATGCCCAAAAAAGACTATCGGAATCTCAATCGGGTCTCGGAAGTTTTTTACCCTTCGTTTTTTCGACACGTGGATTTTTACGGTAAAACGGGATTACCGTGGCTGGTCTTCGATTTACCATCGCTGGAGAGTGGTGCACCATGGTACCGTTCCATTTCAAATCCATGCACGTATTTCAAAAAGCCGTACGAAACTGTGTCTCCATTTCGGACGGATGTTGCACCTTGCACCGTGGACGTTGCACCCTGTAGATATCGATTATTCGGACGGCCATAACTTCTGGTTCGTTTTGAGTTACGGGAGCCATAACTAGTCAAAACGAAGGCCTCAGTGAGTTCTACGGCTATGACAGCTTTCAGCCTTCAATGGATTGTTTAATGCCCAAAAAAGACTATCCGAATCTCAATCGGGTCTCGGAAGTTTTTTACCCTTCGTTTTTTCGACACGTGGATTTTTACGGTAAAACGGGATTGCCGTGGCTGGTCTTCGATTTACCATCGCTGGAGAGTGCTGCACAATGGTACCGTTCCGTTTCAAATCCATGCACGCATTTCAAAAAGTCGTACGACACGGTTTCGCCATTTCGGACGGATGTTTCACCTTGCACCATGGATGTTGCACCCTGTGGATATCGATTATTCGGACGGCCGTAACTTCTTCCTCGTTTAGAGTTACGGGAGCCATAACCAGTCAAAATGAAGGCCTCAGTGAGTTCTATGGCTCTGACAACTTTCAGCCGTCAATGGATTGTTTAATGCCCAAAAAAGACTATCCGAATCACAATCGGGTCTCGGAAGTTTTTTACCCTTCGTTTTTTCGACACGTGGATTTTTACGGTAAAACGGGATTACCGTGGCTGGTCTTCGATTCACCCTCGCTGGAGAGTGGGGCACCATGGTACCGTTCCGTTCAAATCCATGCACGCATTTCAAAAAGTCGTACGACACGGTTGCGCCATTTCGGACGGATGTTGCACCTTGCACCGTGGATGTTGCACCCTATAGATATGGATTATTCGGACGGCCATAACTTCTGGCTCGTTTAGAGTTACGGGAGCCATAACCAGTCAAAACGAAGGCCTCAGTGAGTTCTATGGCTCTGACAGCTTTCAGCCGTCGATGGATTGTTTAATTCCCAAAAAAGACTATCCGAATCTCAGTCGGGTCTCGGAAGTTTTTTACCCTTCGTTTTTGCAACACGTGGATTTTTACGGTAAAACTTGATTACCGTGGCTGGTCTTCGATTTACCATCGCTGGAGAGTGCTGCACCATGGTACAGTTCCGTTTCAAATTCATGCACGCATTTCAAAAAGTCGTACGACACGGTTTCGCCATTTCGGACGGATGTTGCGCCTTGCACCGTGGATGTTGCACCCTGTAGATATCGATTATTCGGACGACCATAACTTCTGGCTCGTTTAGAGTTATGGGAGCCATACCCAGTCAAAACGAAGGCCTCGGTGAGTTCTACGGCTCTGACAGCTTTCAGCCGTCAATGGATTGTTTAATGCCCAAAAAAGACTATCGGAATCTCAATCGGGTCTCCGAAGTTTTTTACCCTTCGTTTTTTCGACACGTGGATTTTTACGGTAAAACGGGATTACCGTGGCTGGTCTTCGATTTACCATCGCTGGAGAGTGGTGCACCATGGTACCGTTCCATTTCAAATCCATGCACGTATTTCAAAAAGCCGTACGAAACTGTGTCTCCATTTCGGACGGATGTTGCACCTTGCACCGTGGATGTTGCACCCTGTAGATATCGATTATTCGGACGGCCATAACTTCTGGTTCGTTTTGAGTTACGGGAGCCATAACTAGTCAAAACGAAGGCCTCAGTGAGTTCTACGGCTATGACAGCTTTCAGCCTTCAATGGATTGTTTAATGCCCAAAAAAGACTATCCGAATCTCAATCGGGTCTCGGAAGTTTTTTACCCTTCGTTTTTTCGACACGTGGATTTTTACGGTAAAACGGGATTGCCGTGGCTGGTCTTCGATTTACCATCGCCGGAGAGTGCTGCACCATGGTACGGTTCCGTTTCAAATCCATGCATGCATTTCAAAAAGTCGTACGACACGGTTTCGCCATTTCGGACGGATGTTGCACCTTGCACCGTGGATGTTGCACCCTGTAGATATCGATTATTCGGACGACCATAACTTCTGGCTCGTTTAGAGTTACGGGAGCCATACCCAGTCAAAACGAAGGCCTCGGTGAGTTCTACAGCTCCGACAGCTTTCAGCCGTCAATGGATTGTTTAATGCCCAAAAAAGACTATCGGAATCTCAATCGGGTCTCGGAAGTTTTTTACCCTTCGTTTTTTCGACAGGTGGATTTTTACGGTAAAACGGGATTACCGTGGCTGGTCTTCGATTTACCAGCGCTGGAGAGTGGTGCACCATGGTACCGTTCCATTTCAAATCCATGCACGTATTTCAAAAAGTCGTACGACACCGTGTCTCCATTTCGGACGAATGTTGCACCTTGCACCGTGGGTGTTGCACCCTGTAGATATCGATTATTCGGACGGCCATAACTTCTGGTTCGTTTAGAGTTACGGGAGCCATAACCAGTCAAAACGAAGGCCTCAGTGAGTTCTACGGCTATGACAGCTTTCCGCCTTCAATGGATTGTTTAATGCCCAAAAAAGACTATCCGAATCTCAATCGGGTCTCGGAAGTTTTTTACCCTTCGTTTTTTCGACACGTGGATTTTTACGGTAAAACGGGATTGCCGTGGCTGGTCTTCAATTTACCGTCGCTGGAGAGTGCTGCACCATGGTACCGTTCCGTTTCAAATCCATACACGCATTTCAAAAAGTCGCACGACACGTTTTCGCCATTCGGACGGATGTTGCACCTTGCACCATGGATGTTGCACCCTGTGGATATCGATTGTTCGGACGGCCGTAACTTCTTCCTCGTTTAGAGTTACGGGAGCCATAACCAGTCAAAATGAAGGCCTCAGTGAGTTCTATAGCTCTGATAGCTCAGCCGTCAATGGATTTTTTAATGCCCAAAAAAGACTATCCGAATCTCAATCGGGTCTCGGAAGTTTTTTACCCTTCGTTTTTTCGACACGTGGATTTTTACGGTAAAACGGGATTACCGTGGCTGGTCTTCGATTCACCATCGCTGGAGAGTGGTGCACCATGGTACCGTTTCGTTCAAATCCATGCACGCATTTCAAAAAGTCATACGACACGGTTTCGCCATTTCGGACGGATGTTGAACCTTGCACCGTGGATGTTGCACCCTGTAGATATGGATTATTCGGACGGCCATAACTTCTGGCTCCTTTAGAGTTACGGGAGCCATAACCAGTCAAAACGAAGGCCTCAGTGAGTTCTATGGCTCTGACAGCTTTCAGCCTTCAATGGATTGTTTAATGCCCAAAAAAGACTATCCGAATCTCAATCGGGTCTCGGAAGTTTTTTACCCTTCGTTTTTTCGACATGTGGATTTTTACGGTAAAACTGGATTACCATGGCTGGTCTTCGATTTACCATCGCTGGAGAGTGGTGTACCATGGTACCGTTCCGATTCAAATCCACGCACACATTTCAAAAAGTCGTACGACACGGTTTCGCCATTTCGGACGGATGTTTCACCTTACACCGTGGATGTTGCACCCTGTAGATATCGATTATTCGGACGGCCATAACTTCTGGCTCGTTTAGAGTTACGGGAGCCATACCCAGTCAAAACGAAGGCCTCGGTGAGTTCTACGGCTCTGACAGCTTTCAGCCGTCAATGGATTGTTTAATGCCCAAAAAAGACTATCGGAATCTCAATCGGGTCTCGGAAGTTTTTTACCCTTCGTTTTTTCGACACGTGGATTTTTACGGTAAAACGGGATTACCATGGCTGGTCTTCGATTTACCATCGCTAGAGAGTGGTGCACCATGGTACCGT
The DNA here is from genome assembly GCA_030765085.1 of Allium cepa. Classification (NCBI taxonomy): domain Eukaryota; kingdom Viridiplantae; phylum Streptophyta; class Magnoliopsida; order Asparagales; family Amaryllidaceae; genus Allium; species Allium cepa. The sequence goes on from CM060938.1 coordinate 912,924,076, forward strand.
TCCATTTCAAATCCATACACGTATTTCAAAAAGTCGTACGACACTGTGTCTCCATTTCGGACGGATGTTGCACCTTGCACCGTGGATGTTGCACCCTGTAGATATCGATTATTCGGACGGCCATAACTTCTGGTTCGTTTATAGTTACGGGAGTCATAACCAGTCAAAACGAAGGCCTCAGTGAGTTCTATGGCTATGACAGCTTTCAGCCTTCAATGGATTGTTTAATGCCCAAAAAAGACTATCCGAATCTCAATCGGGTCTCGGAAGTTTTTTTACCCATCGTTTTTTCGACACGGGGATTTTTACGGTAAAACGGGATTACCATGGCTGGTCTTCGATTTACCATCGCTGGAGAGTGGTGCACCATGGTACCGTTCCGTTTCAAATCCATGCACGCAATTCAAAAAGTCGTACGACACGATTTCGCCATTTCGGACGGATGTTGCACCTTGCACAATGGATGTTGCACCCTGTGGATATCGATTATTCGGACGGCTGTAACTTCTTCCTCGTTTAGAGTTACAGGAGCCATAACCAGTCAAAACGAAGGCCTCAGTGAGTTCTACGGCTCTGACAGCTTTCAACCGTCGATGGATTGTTTAATGCCCAAAAAAGACTATCCAAATCTCAATCGTGTCTCGGAAGTTTTTTACCCTTCGTTTTTTCGACACGTGGATTTTTACGGTAAAACTGGATTACCGTGGCTGATCTTCGATTTATTATCGCCGGAGAGTGGTGCACCATGGCACCGTTTCGTTTCAAATCCATGCACACATTTCAAAAAGTCGTACGACACTGTTTCGCCATTTCGGACGGATGTTGCACCTTGCACCGTGGATGTTGCACCCAGTAGATATCGATTATTCGGACGGCCATAACTTCTGGCTCGTTTGGAGTAACGGGAGCCATAACCATTCAAAACAAAGGCCTCAGTGAGTTCTATGGCTCTGAAAGCTTTCAGCCATCAATGGATTGTTTAATGCCCAAAAAAGACTATCCGAATCTCAATCGGGTCTCGAAAGTTTTTTACCCTTCGTTTTTTCGACACGTGGATTTTTACGGTAAAACGGGATTACCGTGGCATGTCTTCGATGTACCTTCGCTGGAGAGTGGTGCACCATGGTACCGTTCCGTTTCAAATCCATGCACGTATTTCAAAAAGTCGTACGACACCGTTTCGCCATTTCGGACGGATGTTGCACCTTGCACCATGGATGTTACACCCCTGTAGATGTCGATTATTCGGAGAGCCTTAACTTCTGGCTCGTTCAGAGTTACGGGAGCCATAATCGGTCAAAACGAAGGCCTCAGTGAGTTCTACGGCTCTGACAGCTTTCAGCCGTCAATGGATTGTTTAATGCCCAAAAAAGACTATCCGAATCTCAATCGGGTCTTGGAAGTTTTTTACCCTTCGTTTTTTCGACACGTGGATTTTTACGGTAAAACTGGATTACCGTGGCTGGTCTTCGATTTACCATAGCTGGAGAGTGGTGCACCATGGTACCGTTCTGTTTCAAATCCATGCACGCATTTCAAAAAGTCGTACGACACGGTTTCGCCATTTCGGACGGATGTTGCACCTTGCACCATGGATGTTGCACCCTGCGGATATCGATTATTCGGACGGCCGTAACTTCTTCCTCGTTTAGAGTTACGGGAGCCATAACCAGTCAAAACGAAGACCTCAGTGAGTCATACGGCTCTGACCGCTTTCAGCCGTCAGTGGATTGTTTAATGCCCAATAAAGACTATCCGAATCTCAATCGGGTCTCGGAAGTTTTTTACCCTTCGTTTTTTCGACACGTGGATTTTTACGGTAAAACGGGATTACCGTGGCTGGTCTTCGATTTACCATCGCTGGAGAGTGGTGCACCATGCTACCGTTCCGTTTCAAATCCATGCACGCATTTTAAAACGTCGTACGACACTGTTTCGCCATTTCGGACGGATGTTGCACCTTGCACCGTGGATGTTGGACCCTGTAGATATCGATCATTCGGACGGCCATAACTTCTGGCTCGTTTAGAGTTACGGGAGCCATAACCATTCAAAACAAATGCCTCAGTGAGTTCTACGGATCTGACAGCTTTCAGCCGTCAATGGATTGTTTAATGCCCAAAAAAGACTATCCGAATCTCAATCGGGTCTCGAAAGTTTTTTACCCTTCGTTTTTTCGACACGTGGATTTTTACGGTAAAACGGGATTACCGTGGCTGGTCTTCGATGTACCATCTCTGGAGAGTGGTGCACCATGGTACCGTTCCGTTTCAAATCCATGCACGCATTTCAAAAAGTCGTACGACGCTGTTTCGCCATTTCGGACGGATGTTGCACCTTGCGCCATGGATGTTGCATCCCTGTAGATGTCGATTATTCGGAGAGCCATAACTTCTGGCTCGTTTAGAATTACGGGAGCCATAACCGGTCAAAACGAAGGCCTCAGTGAGTTCTACGGCTTTGACAGCTTTCAGCCGTCAATGGATTGTTTAATGCCCAAAAAATACTATACGAATCTCAATCGGATCTTAGATGTTTTTTACCCTTCGTTTTTTCGACACGTGGATTTTTACGGTAAAACTGGATTACCGTGGCTGGTCTTCGATTTACCATCGCTGGAGAGTGGTGCACCATGGTACCGTTCCGTTTCAAAACCATGCACGCATTTCAAAAAGTCGTGCGACACTGTTTCGCCATTTCGGACGGATGTTGCACCTTGCACCGTGGATGTTGCACCCTGTAGATATCGATTATTCGGACGGCCATAACTTCTGGCTCGTTTAGAGTTACGGGACCATAACCAGTCAAAACGAAGGCCTCAGTGAGTTCTATGGCTCTGACAGCTTTCAGCCGTCAATGGATTGTTTAATGCCGAAAAAAGACTATCCGAATCTCAATCGGGTCTCGGAAGTTTTTTACCCTTCGTTTTTTCGACACGTGGAATTTTACGGTAAAACGGGATTACCGTGGCTGGTCTTCGATTTACCATCGCTGCAGAGTGGTGCACCATGGTACCATTCCGTTTCAAATCCATGCACGCATTTCAAAAAGTCGTACGACACTGTTACGCCATTTCGAACGGATGGTGCACCTTGCACCGTGGATGTTGCACCCTGTAGATATCGATTATTCGGACGGCCATAACTTCTGGCTCGTTTAGAGTTACGGTAGCCATAACCAGTCAAAACGAAGGCCTTAGTGAGTTCTACGGCTCTGACAGCTTTCAGCCGTCAATGGATTGTTTAATGCCCAAAAAAGGCTATCCGAATCTCAATCGGGTCTCGGAAGTTTTTTACCCTTCGTTTTTTCGACACGTGGACTTTTACGGTAAAACGGGATTACCGTGGCTGGTCTTCGATTTACCTTCGCTGGAGAGTGGTGTGAAAGAGCGGTGTGTATACAATTATATGTGCTAATATAATACACACGGATCGTGTAATATGGACTGCAATATAAATGCGGAAATAGATGATAATAGCATAGTAAATAAAAAAATAGAAAAATCACACCAGAGATTTTTATACTGGTTCGGAGCACCGTCCTACGTCTAGTCCCAGACTTCTATCTGGATTTTCACTATTAACTACCTTGCTTCACCCGGAGGAACAGGTTTACAACACCCGAACAACCGAACGGGATTTCACGCCTCTAATACAATGAGGACTTCAGCACTTGCCTCTTACAACACAGAGGACTTCAACACAAGAACAAATACAATTGTTGTTGACAACTTGTGTTCTTGAAAACACGGATTTGTCACTAGTAGTAGACCCTTCCTGTAATCTTATCCCCAAAGTATGCGAATGATGTTTTGAAAAGATTAAGGAAAGTATATTACTTATTGAATCAAAAGATATGAAATAGTTTCAATGATTCAATAAATAATCGAGAGCTTTTAGAATGCAGGAGTATGTAGAAAGTAAGATCAGAGATTAGATTAAAAAGCATATATAATCATGTTGTGTTAATCAACGAATTAGATGAGTTTATATAGATAAGAATGATTGTAACTCTTTGTGAGCAGTTGCCATTAAGAGATATGATCTTTGGTGAAAGGTAAGAGATGCAACCTTTGGAGAAGATAAGTGTCTTTTGGAAAAATTGCTTTCTGTTTAAAAACGGTCGACAGGTTAAAAAGTGACCAGTAGACAGGAATTTAAATATATATACGTTATGTGCATGTGTTCACGTTCAGTGTGCAAATTATGCAGGAACGGTCGACCGCCTATATTGTGACCGGTCGACCGGTCCTTGTAAAGTTGCACACTGAATGTGCAACTACATTCTAATCGTATATATATTAATTTTCTTGAAAATGCATGATTATTTGAGGATAGATTTTAACAAGTTTATCACCAATATAATATCAAATAATCAATCTACAATCTAGAGTACCATATGTAGCTCTTTATAGCCATAATGACTTTGTTTTGTCGATCGCCTTTATTTATTTGTCAGAAATCAAAACCTTCATAAAACTTGTGACTCAACATTCTCCCCCTTTTTGATTGATGACAATATATATCTGCAAATCTGAATCTCCCCCTGAATATGTGATCTCTCTCTTTGAATTCTTATATATGTACGTTCCTGCGAACAATTGTTAGCCCTTTCTCCCCCTTTGTCATCGACAAAAAGGAGTAACAGACACTAGAATAGTAGAATGAATATGATATGCATAGCAAAATAAATCATTAAAACAGCCAAAACATAACAGAGTATTCTACAGATCATAATGTCGAACGAAAAATAAGAATAACGACACTATTTAGTACAAGTGTCGATGAATGTTTTTAAAGTGCTAAACCATAATAGAATCTAAGATGAAGCAGATCGTATCTCCTATTCATCATCATCATCGTCGTCGTCATCATCATCATCTTCTTCTTCTTCCTCATCATTGTTCCCTCTAGATGATTCTCCATGTCCATGACCACTCATACCAGTAGACTCGTCAGATGATGTCCAGGTGAAAACAGGAGCAGCAGGACGTTTTCCTGTGTCTTGTGCTTGAACAGAGGTGGATGTGGAACATGATATAGCATCCCATAGCATACCAAAGAATGACTTGACCTTATTGAAGAGCTTATCAATTTTAGAGTCCATTCGCTTGAGACGTGATTCAAGCAAAAATTGGTTACGCGCAATGGTTTCAAGTGATTCTTTTGTGGATGATTTTGATTTGAATAGTTTCACTTCATCGGAACGAGGACGAGAGGAAGTTGCTCTTTGTTTTCTTGGTCCTCTTTGTTGCCATTCTTCAAAAGACATAATCTCAAGATAAGGTGGAGGAAGCTTCATTCGTTTGATGGTTATTGAATCAATGCATTTTGGTTTTGAGGTTGCAGAATCAGGAGGACTTACTCCACAAGCTAACAAAAGTCGCATGATATATTCATTGTAGAAGAAATGAGGCCGTGTAGAGTTATTTACCTTGAGAATTTCATCAAAAAGCATGTGTACCCAATTGATTTGGATTTCACCATAAATAGCATAGAGTGCTTTGAAGTTTTCTTTATATACTGCATCATAATTTCTAAGTCTAGGAAAAAGAGAATGCATCAAAACACGATGAAGTAGTCTAGCTGTCGGTCGAAGTCCAATAGACTTTGTGCCATCACTATTGTCTTCTATGAACTAATGACTAGTACTATTTCGAGTTAAGACTTCGCAGAAGGTAGATGAAAACTCATCGCCTCGATTTGGTATACCAAGTATAGAGGCAATTTCTAGCATGAGTAAGAAAAATTTGCTTACCAGAGACCACAGACCAGATGACTCCGTTTGGATTATCAGGTTGATATTCATCGAGATTCATGTTGGCGTTAAACAATTTGATCATCAAATGATTTATCTCCACATTATTTTCTGAAAAATCTATCAATGGAGTAATGTTGGCATTATTGGCTAACCTCCGAACGCCATAAGCCGTGAAATCATCAAATTTGATAAAAGAGCCTGGATGAAACTTGTAATTTGTCATCTGATTCCATCTTGTTACAGCAATTGGACTTTGAACCCACTTTTTGGCGGAGATGCTTAGAGATGAAGTTTCAGAGGTTGTTCCTTTCTTAGATTTCTTTTGAGGAGGAGCCATTGTTGGAAGATTTGAGATTTGGGAATTGAAAATAGGAAACTAGGGTTTGTGATTTTGGGAAAAAGAACAGCTTGAGTCAAAAGAGAAAGAGGGTGGAAGTAAAAATGACGCATAGGTATATATAAAAACTTAAAATACGTCAACCGGTCGACCTATGAAATATGGCCGGTCGACCGTTTTCAACCAGGGAGCAAACGGTCGACCGGCTATAACCGGGGCGGTCGACCGGTTTTGGTCTGCTGAGAAAAAACATGTTATTATGCAATTTTTTTATAATATATCAACCTTTATATATTATATTTCATTCTTAATACAAAATATAACCGTTATTACACAAGTGATAGATAAAGATATAATAACTATATATAAATCTAATGAGAAGGTTCGCCATTAGAATTATCGTTGTTTCCTTCAATACGTTTTGACCATGGACTCCATTGTTTCTGAGCTCCTTCAATCTTCTCATAGTTCCGATCCCACGAGTTAGGACTTTTAGATGTTGATGGCCTAGAGGGCATTGGTTCATGCACGTCATGCTTGTTGGAACTGCAGAAAAATGTTGCCAACTTTTCTAAAACGGATAATTGTGCCGATGTCCGTTGTTGCTCGTGATAAAGTTGAATTTGCCCATAATGGAGCTGTCTCTGAAGGTCTATCTGATGTTTCTGGTAGTGGTGTATTTCATCGATTTGTGCTTTGGTACGAGGAGAATAGAACAGTGTCCTCTTCACTCTTTTTGAATTTGGAGTTTTATCAGACATACAAGAGCATTAATGATGACAACTTGGTTTTTGTTTTGGTGTAGTAGGAGAATAATATTCCTCCGACTCAGAACTCGTAATAGAAATGTATGATTCTTGAGCACATTTATCACAAATGTGAGCCATAGGGAATGTTGTATAGAATATTATGGTTAGATAAAAAAGATGAACAAAATATGAAATTTTTTGCAAGCTTATATACAAGTTTCTTATGTATAAACCTATGGATGTAAGTTAATGGAAAATTTTAACCAAGAAAACATAAGCAGAAATTTTTATTTTAACTCTAAAAATAGCTTTCCTTTTAAAACTGAAATTATAAATTAAGAAGGGAAAGGACGATCACTAAAAGAAAAGAATGAAAAAATGAGTAAAGAGAATTAACCATTAAATCAAGCAGTGGCTTATATTTAATGTAAAAAAAAATAGTTTATGCAAAAGTTATGGCTAAAGAATAACTAAAAAGAAGACGTTCTTTAGAAATTACTTAGTCAAGATTTTTTCTTGAAATTAAACCAAGCTCTCTTCGTAATCTAATAAAATTAGATTCGAGCAGAGGCTTAGTAAAAATGTCCGCTAATTGATTGTCAGTATGGACATATTCAAGAAATATATTTCCTTTGTCAATATTATCTCGAAGGAAATGATGACGGATATCAATGTGTTTGGTTCTAGAGTGATTTACTGGATTTTTAGAGAGATTTATAGCAATGGTGTTATCACAGTATATAATAGAATTTGATAAATGAATATCAAAATCTTGAAGTGTTTGTTGCATATATAGTACTTGAGTACAAGCGAGAGCTGCTGATATATATTCAGCTTCACATGTTGATAGTGAAACACAATTCTGTTTCTTACTGAACCAGGAGACAAGTGATTTTCCAATAAAATGGCACGTACCACTTGTACTTTTTCTATCCGTTCGTGAGCCACCGAAATCAGCATCACTATATGATACTAATTCAAATGGACATTCTTTTGGATAAAAAAGACCGAAATCTTTGGTATTATTAAGATAACGAATTATACGTTTCACTGCTCGTAGATGTGATTCCTTTGGATCGGCTTGAAAACGAGCACATAAACAAACACTCATTATTATATCCGGACGACTAGCTGTAAGATAAAGAAGAGAACCAATCATGCTTCGATATAATTTCTGGTCAACATTCTTACCACTTTCATCTTTTTCAAGATGTGTAGTTGTACTCATAGGAGTTGGTTTACCAGATGTATTTTCTAATCCAAAGCATTTGATAAGGTTTTCACAGTATTTTTCTTGATTGATAAAAATACCGTTTGAAAGTTGCTTTATTTGAAGTCCAAGAAAATAAGATAGTTCTCCCATATGAGACATTTCGAATTCTTTGGTCATAATACTTGCAAATTCTTTGCAGAGTTTATCGTTTGTTGAACCGAAGATGATAGCGTCTACTTATATCTGGATAACTAGAATATCTTTTTGAGAATGTTTAATAAACAAGGTTTGATCGACTTTGCCTATTTGAAATCCTGAGTTAATAAGATAGCTACGTAGTCGTTCATACCAAGCACGAGGTGCTTGTTTTAAACCATACAAAGCTTTCTTAAGTTTGAACACATGGTCAGGATATTTTTCATGTACGAACAAAGGAGGTTGTTCGACATAGACATTCTCTTTGATAAATCCATTGAGAAAAGCACTTTTGACATCCATCTGATAAAGTTTGAAATTATGGTGACAAGCAAAAGATAATAGGATTCTAATAGCTTCTAGTCGAGCAACTGGTGCAAAAGTTTCTTCATAATCGATACCTTCTTCCTGATTATATCCTTGTGCTACTAATCTTGCTTTATTTTTGGTGATATTTCCTTGTTCGTCGGCCTTATTTTTATAGACCCATTTAGTACCAATTACTGACTGATCAGTTGGTCGTGGAACAAGTTCCCAAACGTCATTGCGCTCAAACTAATTTAGTTCTTCCTGCATGGCAATGATCCAGTAATCATCTGTAGCAGCTTCTTTTGGATTCTTAGGTTCGATATTTGAGAGAAAAGCGACATGACCCATTTGATTGAGTTGACTCCTTGTTCTGACATGTGATGTTATTTCACCGATTATATTTTGAGCCGGATGGTCTCTTAATATTCTTGGTGGTGATTGTAACTCACATATTTAAGGAATATTCTCAATAATTATTTCCGAGTCAGAATCAATATTTGTGATGATTTGATTGTCAGTGACTATTGATTCGTCATCATCTGATATAGTGTGAGGGTGCTGATAGATTTCATCAAAAGAGACATGAAGTGATTCTTCAATAGTTTTGGTTCGTTTACTAAATATCCGATAGGCCTTACTTCGTTCCGAATAACCGACAAATATTCCTTCATCGGCTTTTGGATCGAATATGCCAAGCTGGTCTTTCGTATTTAAAATAAAGCACTTGGGACCAAAAAATTTAAAATATGAGATTTTAGGCTTCCTTTTGTTAAATAATTCATAAGGAGTATTCTTGGTAAGAGGTCTTATGGATACACGATTTAAAACATAACAGGCAGTTGCCACAGCTTCCGCCTAAAAATGTTTTGGTAAGGTGGTTCCATTCAATAATATTCTTGCACATTCTTGTAAAGTTCGGTTCTTCCATTCTACAACTCCGTTTTGTTGTGGAGTTCTGGGAAACGAAAAATTATGATATATACCTTTCTTTGTACAAAAATGTTCAAATTCATTATTTTCAAACTCTCCGCCATGATCACTTCTTATATTTTTAACTTTAATCCCTTTTGATTTTTGAATTCTTTTGATGAAAGATTTGAAATGATCGAAAGTGTCACTTTTATTTTTTAAGAAAATTGTCCATGTATAACGAGAGAAATCATCAACAATTACAAGCACATATTGACTGTGATTTATTGATTGAACCCTAGTAGGTCCAAATAAATCCATGTGTAGTAACTCAAGTGGTTGTAATTTTGATATGACTTTCTTGGATTTAAAAGATGATTTGGGCAATTTTCCTAATTGACATGCATCACAAATGTTGTTAACTTTAAAACTCATTTTGGGTAGTCCTCTAACTAGATTATTTTTGGCTAGCTTGTCAATAGTTCTGAAGTATATATGACAGAAGCGTTTGTGCCATAGCCATGGATCATTGTCATTAGCCACAAGACACATATCTGAATTATGATTAATATTCATATTCAGAATATATATATTTCTGTCTCTATAACCTTCGAAAACCAAATTATGGTCTTTATCTAAAATACTACACTTATTATTTGAAAATGAAATTATAAATCCCTTGTCACATAACTGACTAATACTAAGCAAATTGTGTTTTAAATTTCTAACTAGCATGACATTAGTAATAAGAGGTAAGTTAGATGTACCGCAATTGCTCACATCGCCTTTGCCGATGATATAGCCTTTTGAATTGTCTCCAAAAGTGACGGAGCCACCATCTGAATATGTAATATTTGTTAATAGACTCTTGTCTCCTGTCATGTGCTTTGAGCAACCACTGTCCAATATCCACTTTCCTCTTTTCTTAAGTGGGACCTGCAAAAAATAGAATCAAGTCCATGGTACCCACTTTTTATAGGGTCCTAAGAGTTAGGTCTTAGGAGTCCAAACCCATATGGGTCCGGTATCCCCTTTATATATATAATTTTTATTAAAATGCACAGTATTCATGAATTGCTGAACGTATTTGTTCCTAATCAAATTGTTATTTGTTTTAGGAACCCATATTTTGATAGTCTTGACATTTTTCTTTTGAAATTTCACAACTGGTTTTGGTTTGGAATATAATAAACTAAGATTTTTCTTAGCTTCAGTTTTTTGTGCTTTCTTCTTCCGTTTATTTCCAAGATGTTTCTTGGTTTCTTGTTTGTTATATCCCAATCCTTGTTTGTCTGAAATAGATTGTGAACTTTCAATTATTTTTGTCAAATTTTCTCGACCTTTGTTAAAGTTAGAAACATTTTGAGTAATGTCATCAAATTTGTTTGTAAGCTAGCTTTTTCTAGGTCTAGAATTTTGACTTTTGCTTTAAGCTCATGATTTTCAGTAGTGAGAGCATTATTTTTCTCTTTTTGAGCTTCTATTTCTTGACTCAAAAGAGATATTTGAGAGTCAACATTAGATGATGATTCTTGAATATTTTCAAGTTCCTCTTCTAATATTTTCTTCTCATCTTTTAACATATCTCGTTCAAACTCTGCTCTACTTAAATCTGCTTTGACTACTTTTAATTGACGTTTTATGTCTTTATATTTGACTATTAATTCAACATTAATATCAAGTAATTCATCAAATGTAGGAATTTGTACCTCATCTTCTGTTGCCATAAAACAAACATTAGCTTGTTCATTCTCTGAATCACTTTCACTTTCTGATGAAGATGACTCTGAATCATCCCATATTACTGAGAAAGCTCGTTTCTTAGATTTGTCCTTCTTATATTTGAATTTGTCATTTTCTGACTTCTTCTTTTGTTCTGGACAATCTTTCTGCATGTGTCCCTTTTTGTGGCAATTGAAACATTCTATAGCAGATGAAGATGGTTTGTTTGATCCAGGTTTCCTTTTATTGTAACGACTGGCTTTTCGATATTTTAGGAATTTTTTAAATCCTTTCGCAATGAATGCCAAATCTTCATCTTCAGAATCTGATTCATTTTCATCTTTCTCAACATGAAATGCTACATTTTTCTTTTCTTCTTTCTGTTCTTTTCTAGCCTGCAAATTTGCTTCATAGGACATTAAATTTCCTATCAATTCATCTGGCTTCATGACGGAAAGGTCATTAGCTTCTTCAATTGCTAATACTTTTCCTTCCCATTCACTAGTCAGAGAATGTAGGACTGTTGAAACAACATCGAAATCAGAATACTTTTGTCCTAAGCCAATAAGTGCATGGTGAATAGTTTGAAACCGTGAATACATGTCATTTATTGTCTCATTTGGTTTCATTTTGAAATTTTGAAATTGACTTTTCAGCATGGCCATTTTGGCTTGTTTAACCTTGTTAGTACCTTCATGAGTGATTTTTCGAGTTTGCCAAATTTGATATGTAGTAGTGCAGATACTAACACGGTTATATTCATTTTGATCTAATGCACAGAACAACATATTTATTGCTCTCGCATTTATGGCTGCTGCCGTTTTCTCAGCTGCAGTCCATTCTGAATAATCAGTTGTTGGATTAACTATTTCTCTTTGAGTGGCATTCCAAGCATCATAGCTATTTGATTGCATAAAGAATGACGTACGTGTTGCCCAATAACTATAGTTAAGACCATTGAAAAATGGAGGTCTTTGTGTCGATTGACCCTCCGTGTAAGTAGTGTTTTGAGTGCTAGTACTTACGTTATTTGCCATATTACTATAATATATCAAATAACTGTGTTACGGTTATATGATGACCGTGCTCTGATACCAAATGAAAGAGCGGTGTGTATACAATTATACGTGCTAATATAATACACATGGATCGCGTAATATGGACTACAATATAAATGCGGAAATAGATGATAATAGCATAGTAAATAAAAAAATAGAAAAATCACACCAGAGATTTTTATACTGGTTCGGAGCACCGTCCTACGTCCAGTCCCAGACTTCTATCTGGATTTTCACTATTAACTACCTCGCTTCACCCGGAGGAACAGGTTTACAACACCCGAACAACCGAACGGGATTTCACGCCTCTAATACACTGTGGACTTCGACACTTGCCTCTTACAACACAGAGGACTTCAACACAAGAACAAATACAATTGTTGTTGACAACTTGTGTTCTTGAAAACACAGATTTATCACTAGTAGTACACCCTTCCTATAATCTTATCCTCAAAGTATGCGAATGATGTTTTGAAAAGATTAAGGAAAGTATATTACTTATTGAATCAAAAGATATGAAATAGTTTCAATGATTCAATAAATAATCGAGAGCTTTTAGAATGCAGGAGTATGTAGAAAGTAAGATCAGAGATTAGATTAAAAAGCATATATAATCATGTTGTGTTAATCAACGAATTAGATGAGTTTATATAGATAAGAATGATTGTAACTCTTTGTGAGCAGTTGCCATTAAGAGATATGATCTTTGGTGAAAGGTAAGAGATGCAACCTTTGGAGAAGATAAGTGTCTTTTGGAAAAATTGCTTTCTGTTTAAAAACGGTCGACAGGGTAAAAAGTGACCAGTAGACAGGAATTTAAATATATATACGTTATGTGCATGTGTGCACGTTCAGTGTGCAAATTATGCAGGAACGGTCCACCGCCTATATTGTGACCGGTCGACCGGTCCTTGTAAAGTTGCACACTGAATGTGCAACTACATTCTAATCGTATATATATTAATTTTCTTGAAAATGCATGATTATTTGAGGATAGATTTTAACAAGTTTATCACTAATATAATATCAAATAATCAATCTACAATCTAGAGTACCATATGTAGCTCTTTATAGCCATAATGACCTTGTTTTGTCGATGGCCTTTAGTTATTTGTCAGAAATCAAAACCTTCATAAAACTTGTGACTCGACATGGTGCACCATGGTACCATCCCGTTTCAAATCCATGCACGCATTTCAAAAAGTCGTACGACACTGTTTCGCCATTTCGGACGGATGTTGCACCTTGCACCGTGGATGTTGCAGCCCTGTAGATGTCGATTATTCGGACGGCCATAACTTCTGGCTCGTTTAGAGTTACGGGAGGCATAATCGGTCAAAACGAAGGCCTCAGTGAGTTCTACGGTTCTGACAGCTTTCAACCGTCAATGGATTGTTTAATGCCCAAAAAAGACTATCCGAATCTCAATCGGGTCTTGGAAGTTTTTTACCCTTCGTTTTTTCGACACGTGGATTTTTACGGTAAAACTGGATTACCGTGGCTGGTCTTCGATTTACCATCGCTGGAGAGTGGTGCACCATGGTAACGTTTCGTTTCAAATCCATGCACGCGTTTCAAAAAGTCGTGCGACACTGTTTCGCCATTTCGGACGGATGTTGCACCTTTCACCGTGGATGTTGCACCCTGTAGATATCGATTATTCGGACGGCCATAACATCTGGCTCGTTTAGAGTTACGGTACCATAACCAGTCAAAACGAAGGACTCAGTGGGTTCTACGGCTCTGACAGCTTTCAGCCGTCAATCGATTGTTTAATGCCGAAAAAAGACTATCTGAATCTCAATCGGGTCTTGGAAGTTTTTTACCCTTCGTTTTTTCGACACGTGGATTTTTACGGTAAAACGGCATTACCGTGGCTGGTCTCCGATTACCATCGCTGGAGAGTGGTGCACCATGGTACCATTCCGTTTCAAATCCATGCACGCATTTCAAAAAGTCGTACGACACTGTTACGCCATTTCGGACGGATGTTGCACCTTGCACCGTGGATGTTGCACCCTGTAGATATCGATTATACGGACGGCCATAACTGCTGGCTCGTTTAGAGTTACGGGAGCCATAACCAGTCAAAACGAAGGCCTCAGTGAGTTCTACGGCTCTGACTGCTTTCATCCATCAATGGATTGTTTAATGCCCAAAAAAGACTATCGGAATCTCAATCGGGTCTTGGAAGTTTTTTACCCTTCGTTTTTTCGACACGTGGATTTTTACGGTAAAACGGGATTACCGTGGCTGGTCTTCGATTTACCATCGCTGGAGAGTGGTGCACCATGGTACCGTTCCATTTCATATCCATGCACGTATTTCAAAAAGTCGTACGACACTGTGTCTCCATTTCGGACGGATGTTGCACCTTGCACCGTGGATGTTGCACCCTGTAGATATCAATTATTCGGACGGCCATAACTCTGGTTCGTTTAGAGTTACGGGAGCCATAACTAGTCAAAACGAAGGCCTCAGTGAGTTCTACGGCTATGACATCTTTCAGCCTTCAATGGATTGTTTAATGCCCAAAAAAGACTATCCGAATCTCAATCGGGTCTCGGAAGTTTTTTACCCTTCTTTTTTTGACAAGTGGATTTTTACGGTAAAACGGGATTACCGTAGCTGGTTTTCGATTTACTATCGCTGGAGAGTGGTGCACCATGGCACCATTCCGTTTCAAATCCATGCATGCGTTTCAAAAAGTCGTACGACACGGCTTCGCCATTTCGGACGGATGTTGCACCTTGCACCATGGATGTTGCACCCTGTGGATATCGATTATTCGGACGGCCGTAACTTCTTCCTCGTTTAGAGTTACGGGAGCCATAACCAGTCAAAACGAAGGCCTCAGTGAGTTCTACGGCTCTGACACCTTTCAGACGTCAATGGATTGTTTAATGCCCAAAAAAGACTATCCGAATCTCAATCGGGTCTCGGAAGTTTTTTACCCTTCGTTTTTTCGACACATGGATTATTACGGTAAAACGGGATTACCGTGGTTGGTCTTCGATTTACCATCGCTGTAGAGTGGTGCAGCATGGTATCGTTCCGTTTCAAATCCATGCACGCATTTCAAAAAGTCGAACGACACTGTTTCGCCATTTCGGACGGATGTTGCACCTAGCACCTTGGATGTTGCACCCTGTAGATATCGATTATTCGGACGGCCATAACTTTTGCCTCGTTTAGAGTTACGGGAGCCATAACCAGTCAAAACAAAGGCCTCAGTTAGTTCTACAGCTCTGATGGCTTTCAGCCGTCAATGGATTGTTTAATGCCCAAAAAAGACTATCTGAATCTCAATCGGGTCTCGAATGTTTTTTACCCTTCATTTTTTCGACACGTGGATTTTTACGGTAAAACGGGATTACCGTGGCTGGTCTTCGATTCACCATCGCTGGGGAGTGGTGCACCATGGCACCGTTCCGTTCAAATCCATGCACGCATTTCAAAAAGTCGTACGACACGGTTTCGCCATTTCGGACGGATGTTGCACCTTGCACCGTGGATGTTGCGCCCTGTAGATATGGATTATTCGGACGGCCATAACTTCTTGCTCGTTTAGAGTTACGGGAGCCATAACCTGTCAAAACCAAGGCCTCAGTGAGTTCTATGGCTCTGACAGCTTTCAGCCGTCGATGGATTGTTTAATGCCCAAAAAAGACTATCCGAATCTCAATCGGGTCTCGGAAGTTTTTTACCCTTCGTTTTTTCGACACGTGGATTTTTACGGTAAAACTGGATTACCGTGGTTGGTCTTCGATTTACCATCGCTGGAGAGTGGTGCACCATGGTACCGTTCCGTTTCAAATCCATGCACGCATTTCAAAAAGTCGTACGACACAGTTTCGCCATTTCGGACGGATGTTGCACCTTGCACCGTGGATGTTGCACCTTGTAGATATCGATTATTCGGACGGCCATAACTTCTGGCTCGTTTAGAGTTACGGGAGCCATAACCAGTCAAAACGTAGGCCTCGGTGAGTTCTACGGCTCTGACAGCTTTCAACCGTCAATGGATTGTTTAATACCCAAAAAAGACTATCGGAATCTCAATCGGGTCTCGGAAGTTTTTTACCCATCGTTTTTTCGACACGTGGATTTTTACGGTAAAACGGGATTACCGTGGCTGGTCTTCGATTTACCATTGCTGGAGAGTGGTGCACCATGGTACCGTTCTGTTTCAAATCCATGCACGTATTTCAAAAAGTCGTACGACACTGTGTCTCCATTTCGGACGGATGTTGCACCTCGCACCGTGGATGTTGCACCCTGTAGATATTGATTATTCGGACGGCCATAACTTCTGGTTCGTTTAGAGTAACGGGAGCCATAACCAGTCAAAACGAAGGCCTCAGTGAGTTCTACGGCTATGACAGCTTTCAGCCTTCAATGGATCGTTTAATGCCCAAAAAAGACTATTCGAATCTCAATCGGGTCTCGGAAGTTTTTTACCCTTCGTTTTTTCGACACGTGGATTTTTACGGTAAAACGGGATTACCGTGGCTGGTCTTCGATTTACCATCGCTGTAGAGTGGTGCACCATGGTACCGTTCCATTTCAAATCCATGCACGCATTTCAAAAAGTCGTACGACACGGTTTCGTCATTTCGGATGGATGTTGCACCTTGCACCGTGGATGTTGCACCCTGTAGATATCGATTATTCGGACGGCCATAACTTTTGCCTCGTTTAGAGTTACGGGAGCCATAACCAGTCAAAACAAAGGCCTCAGTTAGTTCTACGGCTCTGATGGATTTCAGCCGTCAATGGATTGTTTAATGCCCAAAAAAGACTATCCGAATCTCAATCGGGTCTCGGAAGTTTTTTACCCTTCATTTTTTTGACACGTGGATTTTTACGGTAAAACGGGCTTACCGTGGCTGGTCTTCGATTCACCATCGCTGGAGAGTGGTGCACCATGGTACCGTTCCGTTCAAATCCATGCATGCATTTCAAAAAGTCGTAAGACATGGTTTCGCCATTTCGGACGGATGTTGCTCCTTGCACCGTGGATGTTGCACCATGTAGATATTGATTATTCGGACGGCCATAACTTCTGGCTCGTTTAGAGTTACGGGAGCCATAACCAGTCAAAACGAAGGCCTCAGTGAGTTCTATGGCTCTGACAGCTTTCAGCCATTGATGGATTGTTTAATGTCCCAAAAAGACTATCCGAATCTCAATCGGGTCTAGGAAGTTTTTTACCCTTCGTTTTTACGACACGTGGATTTTTACGGTAAAACTGGATTACCGTGGCTGGTCTTCGATTTACCATCGCTAGAGAGTGGTGCACGATGGTACCGTTCCGTTTCAAATCCATGCACGCATTTCAAAAAGTCGTACGACACGGTTTCGCCATTTCGACGGATGTTGCACCTTGCACCGTGGATGTTGCACCCTGTAGATATCGATTATTCGGACGGCCATAACTTCTGGCTCGTCTAGAGTTATGTGAGCCATAACCATTCAAAACGAAGGCCTCAGTGAGTTCTACGGATGTGGCAGCTTTCAGCCATCAATGGATTGTTTAATGCCCAAAAAAGACCATCCGAATCTCAATCGGGTCTCGGAAGTTTTTTACCCTTCGTTTTTTCGACACGCGGATTTTTACGGTAAAACGGGATTACCGTGGCTGGTCTTCGATTTACCATCGCTGGAGAGTGGTGCACCACGGTATCGTTCCGTTTCAAATCCATGCACGCATTTCAAAAAGTCGAACGACACTGTTTCGCCATATCGGACGGATGTTGCGTCTTGCACCGTGGATGTTGCACCCTGTAGATATCGATTATTCGGACGGCCATAACTTTTGCCTCGTTTAGAGTTACGGGAGCCATAACCAGTCAAAACAAAGGCCTAAGTTAGTTCTACGGCTCTGACAGCTTTCAGCCGTCAATGGATTGTTTAATGCCCAAAAAAGACTATCCGAATCTCAATAGGGTCTTGGATGTTTTTTACCCTTCGTTTTTTCGACACGAGGATTTTTACGGTAAAACTGGATTACCGTGGCTGGTCTTCGATTTACCATCGCTGGAGAGTGGTGCACCATGGTACCGTTGCGTTTCAAATCCATGCACGCATTTCAAAAAGTCGTACGACACTGTTTCGCCATTTCGGACGGATGTTGCACCTTGCACCGTGGATGTTGCACCCTATAGATATCAATTATTCGGACGGCCATAACTTCTGGGTCGTTTAGAGTTACGGGAGCCATGATCAGTCAAAACGAAGGCCTCAATGAATTCTACGACTCTGACAGCTTTCAGCCGTAATTGGATTGTTTAATGCCCAAAAAAGACTATCCGAATCTCAATCGGGTCTCCGAAGTTTTTTACCCTTCGTTTTTTCGACACGTGGATTTTTACGCTAAAACTGGATTGCTGTGGCTGGTCTTCGATTTACCATCGCTGGAGAGTGGTGCACCATGGTACCGTTCCGTGTCAAATCCATGCATGCATTTCAAAAAGTCGTCTGACACTGTTTCGCAATTTCGGACGGATGTTGCACCTTGCACCGTGGATGTTGCACCCTGTAGATATCGATTATTCGGACGGCCATAACTTCTGGCTCGTTTAGAGTTACGGGAGCCATAACCAGTCAAAACGAATGCCTCAGTGAGTTCTACGGCTCTGACAGCTTTCAGCCATCAATGGATTGTTTAATGCCCAAAAAAGACTATTCGAATCTCAATCGGGTCTTGGAAGTTTTTTACCCTTCGTTTTTTCGACACGTGGATTTTTACGGTAAAACGGGATTACCGTGGCTAGTCTTCGATTTACCATCGCTAGAGAGTGGTGCACCATGGTACCGTTGCGTTTCAAATCCATTAACGCATTTCAAAAAGTCGTACGACACTGTTTCGCCATTTCGGACGGATGTTGCACCTTGCACCGTGGATGTTGCACCGTGTAGATATCGATTATTCGGACGGCCATAACTTCTGGCTCGTTTAGAGTTACGGGAGCCATAACCAGTCAAAACGAAGGCCTCAGTGAGTTCTACGGCTCTGACAGCTTTCAGCCGTCAATGGATTGTTTAATGCCCAAAAAAGACTATTCGAATCTCAATCGGGTCTCGGAAATTTTTTACCCTTCGTTTTTTCGACACGTGGATTTTTACGGTAAAACGGGATTACCGTGGCTGGTCTTCGATTTACAATCGCTGGAGAGTGGTGCACCATGGTACTGTTCCGTTTCAAATCCATGCACGCATTTCAAAAAGTCGTACGACACTGTTTCGCCATTTCGGACGGATGTTGCACCTTGCACCGTGGATGTTGCACCCCTGTAGATGTCGATTATTCGGACGACCATAACTTCTGCCTCGTTTAGAGTAACGGGAGCCATAACCAGTCAAAACGAAGGCCTCAGTGAGTTCTATGGCTTTGACATCTTTCAGCCGTCAATGGATTGTTTAATGCCCAAAAAAGACTATCCGAATCTCAATCGGTTCTCGGAAGTTTTTCACCCTTCGTTTTTTCGACACGTGGATTTTTACGGTAAAACTGGATTACCGCGGCTGTTCTTCGGTTTACCATCGCTGGAGAGTGGTGCACCATGGTACCATTCCATTTCAAATCCATGCACGCATTTCAAAAAGTTATACGACACTGTTTCGTCATTTCGGACGGATGTTGCACCTTGCACCGTGGATGTTGTACCCTATAGATATCGGTAATTCGGACAGCCATAACTTTTGCCTCATTTTGAGTTACAGGAGCCATAACCAGTCAAAATAAAGGCCTCAGTGAGTTCTATGGCTCTGACAGCTTTCACCCGTCAATGGATTGTTTAATACCCAAAAAAGACTATCCGAATCTCAATCGGGTCTCTGATACCCTTCGTTTTTTCGACACGTGGATTTTTACGGTAAAACGGGATTACCGTGGCTGGTCTTCGATTTACCATCGCTGGAGAGTGGTGCGCCATGATACCGTTCCGTTTCAAATCCATGCACGCATTTCAAAAAGTCGTACGACACTGTTTCGCCATTTCGGACGGATGTTGCACCTTGCACAGTGGATGTTGCACCCCTGTAGATGTCGATCATTCGGACGACCATGACTTCTGCCTCGTTTAGAGTTACGGGAGCCATAACCAGTCAAAACGAAGGCCTCAGTGAGTTCTACGGCTCTGACATCTTTCAGCCGTCAATGGATTGTTTAATGCCCAAAAAAGACTATCCGAATCTCAATCGGTTCTCGGAAGTTTTTTACCCTTCGTTTTTTCGACACGTGGATTTTTACGGTAAAACTGGATTACCGTGGCTGGTCTTCGATTTACCATCGTTGGAGAGTGGTGCACCATGGTACCGTTCCGTTTCAAATCCATGCACGCATTTCAAATAGTCATACGACACTGTTTCGTCATTTTGGACGGATGTTGCACCTTGCACCGTGGATGTTGCACCCTGTAGATATCAGTTATTCGGACGGCCATAACTTTTGCCTCGTTTTGAGTTACGGGAGCAATAACCAATCAAAACAAAGGCCTCAGTGAGTTCTACGGCTCTGACCGCTTTCAGCCGTCAATGGATTGTTTAATACCCAGAAAAGACTATCCGAATCTCAACCAGGTCTCTGATGTTTTTTACCCTTCGTTTTTTCGACACGTGGATTTTTACGGTAAAACGGGATTACCGTGGCTGGTCTTTGATTTACCATCGCTGGAGAGGGGTGCACCATGGTACCGTTCCGTTTCAAATCCATGCACGCATTTCAAAAAGTCGTAGGACACGGATTCGCCATTTCGGACGGATGTTGCACCTTGCACCGTGGATGTTGCACCGTGTAGATATCGATTATTCAGACGGCCATAACTTCTGGCTCGTTTAGAGTTACGGTAGCCATAACCAGTCAAAACGAAGGCCTCAGTGAGTTCTGCGGCACTGACAGCTTTCAGCCGTCAATGGATTGTTTAATGCCCAAAAAAGACTATCTGAATCTCAATCGGGTCTAGGAAGTTCTTTACCCTTCGTTTTTTCGACATGTGGATTTTTACGGTAAAACTGGATTACTGTGGCTGGTCTTCGATTTACCATCGCTAGACAGTGGTGCACCATGGTACCATTGCGTTTCAAATCCATGCACGCATTTCAAAAAGTCGTACGACACTGTTTCGCCATTTCGGACGGATGTTCCACCTTGCACCGTGGATGTTGCACCCTGTAGATATCGATTATTCGGACGGCCATAACTTCTGGGTCGTTTAGATTTACGGGAGCCATAACAAGTCAAAACGAAGGCCTCAGTGAGTTCTACGGCTCTGACAGCTTTCAGCCGTCAATGGATTGTTTAATGCCCAAAAAAGACTATCTGAATCTCAATCGGGTCTAGAAAGTTTTTTACCTTTCATTTTTTTGACACGTGGATTTTTACGGCAAAACGGGATTACCGTGGCTGGTCTTCGATTTACCATCGCTGGAGAGTGGTGCACCATGGTACCGTTTCGTTTCAAATCCTTGCACGCATTTCAAAAAGTCGTACGACACTATTTCGCCATTTCGGACGGATGTTGCACCTTGCACCGTGGATGTTGCACCCTGTAGATATCGATTATTCGGACGGCCATGACTTCTAGCTCGTTTAAAGTAACGGGACCATAACCAGTCAAAACGAAGGCCTCAGTGAGTTCTACGTTTTTGACAGCTTTCAGCCGTCAATGGATTGTTTAATGCCCAAAAAAGACTATCCGAATCTCAATCGGGTCTCGGAAGTTTTTTACCCTTCGTTTTTTCGACACATGGATTTTTACGGTAAAAAGGGATTACCGTTGCTGCTCTTCGATTTACCATCGTTGGAGAGTGGTGCACCATGGTACCTTTTTGTTTCAAATTCATGCACGCATTTCAAAAAGTTGTACGACACTGTTTCGCCATTTCGGACGGATGTTGCACCTTGCACCGTGGATGTTGCACCCTGTAGATATCGGTTATTAGGACGGCCATAACTTCTGGCTCGTTTAGGGTTACGGGAGCCATAACAAGTCAAAATGAAGGCCTCAGTGAGTTCTACAGCTCTGACAGCATTCAGCCGTCGATGGATTGTTTAATGCCCAAAAAAGACTATCGGAATCTCAATGGGGTCTAGGAAGTTTTTTACCCTTCGTTTTTTCGACACGTGGATTTTTACGGTAAAACTGGATTACCGTGGCTGGTCTCCGATTTACCATCGCTGGACAGTGGTGCACCATGGTACCGTTTCGTTTCAAATCCTTGAACGCATTTCAAAAATTCGTACGACACTGTTTCACCATTTCGGATGGATGTTGCACCTTGCACCGTGGATGTTGCACCCTGTAGATATCGATTATTCGGACGACCATAACTTCTGGCTCGTTTAGAGTAACGGGACCATAACCCGTCAAAATGAAGGCCTCAGTGAGTTCTACGGCTCTGACAGCTTTCAACCGTCAATGGATTGTTTAATGCCCAAAAAAGACTATCCGAATCTCAATCGGGTCTCGGAAGTTTTTTACCCTTCGTTTTTTCAATACATGGATTTTTACGGTAAAACGGGATTACCGTTGCTGGTCTTCGATTTACCATCGCTGGAGAGAGGTGCACCATGGTACCGTTTTGTTTCAAATCCATGCACGCATTTCAAAAAGTCGTACGACACTGTTTCTCCATTTCGGACGGATGTTGCACCTTGCACCGTGGATGTTGCACCCTGTAGATATCGGTTATTTGGACGGCCATAACTTCTGGATCGTTTAGAGTTACGGGAGCCATAACCAGTCAAAACGAAGGCCTTAGTGAGTTCTACAGCTCTGCCAGCTTTCAGCCGTCAATGGATTGTTTAATGGCCAAAAAAGACTATCGGAATCTCAATCGGGTCTCAGAAGTTTTTTACCCTTCATTTTTTCGACACGTGGATTTTTACGGTAAAACGGGATTACCGTGGCTGGTCTTCGATTTACCATCACTGGAGAGTGTTGCACCATGGTACCGTTCCGTTTCAAATCCATGCATGCATTTCAAAAAGTCGTACGACACGGTTTCGCCATTTCGGACGGATGTAGCACCTTACACCGTGGATGTTGCACCCTGTAGATATCGGTTATTCGGACGGCCATAACTTTTGTTTACAGTTACGGGAGCCATAACCAGTCAAACCAAAGGCCTCAGTGGATTGTTTAATGGATTGTTTAATGCCCAAAAAAGACTATCCGAATCTCAATCGGATCTCGGATGTTTTTTACCCTTCGTTTTTTCGACCGGTGGATTCTTACGGTAAAACGGGATTACCGTGGCTGATCTTCGATTTACCATCGCTGGAGAGTGGTGCACCATGGTACCGTTCCGTTTCAAATCCATGCACGCATTTCAAAAAGTCGTACGACACGGTTTCGCCATTTCGGACGGATGTTGCACCTTGAACCGTGGATGTTGCACCCTATAGATATCGATTATTCGGACGACCATAACTTCTGGCTCGTTTAGAGTTACGGTAGCCATAACCAGTCAAAACGAAGGCCTCAGTGAGTTCTATGGCTCTGACAGCTTTCAGCCGTCAATGGATTGTTTAGTGCCCAAAAAAGACTATCCGAATCTCAATTGGGTCTAGGAAGTTTTTTACCCTTCGTTTTTTCGACGCGTGGATTTTTACGGTAAAACGGGATTACCGTGGCTGGTCTTCGATTTACCATCGCTGGACAATGGTGCACCATGGTACCGTTGCATTTCAAATCCATGCACGCATTTCAAAAAGTCGTACGACACTGTTTTGCCATTTCGGACGGATGTTGCACCTTGCACCGTGGATGTTGCACCCTGTGGATATCGATTATTCGGACGGCCATAACTTCTGGGTCGTTTAGAGTTACGGGAGCCATAACCAGTCAAAACGAAGGCCTCATTGAGTTCTACGGCTCTGACCGCTTTCAGCCATCAATTGATTGTTTAATGCCCAAAAAAGACTATCTGAATCTCAATCGGGTCTAGGAAGTTTTTTACCTTTCGTTTTTTCGACACGTGGATTTCTTCGGTAAAACGGGATTACCGTGGCTGGTCTTCGATTTACCATCGCTGGACAGTGTTGCACCATGGTACCGTTCCGTTTCAAATCTGTGCATGCATTCCAAAAAGTCGTACGACACGGTTTCGCCATTTCGGACGGATGTTGCACCTTACACCGTGGATGTTGCACCCTGTAGATATCGGTTATTCGGACGGCCATAACTTTTGTTTAGAGTTACGGGAGCCATAACCAGTCAAAACAAAGGCCTCAGTGAGTTCTATGGCTCTGACGGCTTTCAGCCGTCAATGGATTGTTTAATGCCCAAAAAAGACTATCTGAATCTCAATCGGGTCTCGGATGTTTTTTACCCTTCGTTTTTTCGACACGTGGATTTTTACGGTAAAACGGGATTACCGTGGCTGGTCTTCGATTTCCCATCGCTGGAGAGTGGTGGACCATGGTACCGTTCCGTTTCAAATCCATGGACGCTTTTCAAAAAGTCGTACGACACTGTTTCGCCATTTCGGACGGATGTTGCACCTTGCACCGTGGATGTTGCACCCTGTAGATATCGATTATTCGGACGACCATAACTTCTGGCTCGTTTAGAGTTATGGTAGCCATAACCAGTCAAAACGAAGGCCTCAGTGAGTTCTATGGCTCTGACAGCTTTCAGCCGTCAATGGATTGTTTAATGCCCAAAAAAGGCTATCCGAATCTCAATCGGGTCTAGGAAGTTTTTACCCTTCGTTTTTTCGACACGTGGATTTTTACGGTAAAACTGGATTACCGTGGCTGGTCTTCGATTTACCATCGCTGGACAGTGGTGCACCATGGTACCGTTGCGTTTCAAATCCATGCACGCGTTTCAAAAATTCGTACGACACTGTTTCGCCATTTCGGACGGATGTTGCACCTTGCACCGTGGATGTTGCACCCTGTGGATATCGATTATTCGGACGGCCATAACTTCTGGGTCGTTTAGAGTTACGGGAGCCATAACCAGTCAAAACGAAGGCCTCAGTGAGTTCTACGGCTTTGACAGCTTTTAGCCGTCAATGGATTGTTTAATGCACAAAAAAGACTATCTGAATCTCAATCGGGTCTAGGAAGTTTTTTACCTTTCGTTTTTTCGACACGTGGATTTTTACAGTAAAACGGGAATACCGTGGATGGTCTTCGATTTACCATCGCTGGAGAGTGTTGCACAATGGTACCGTTCCGTTTCAAATCCATGCATGCATTTCAAAAAGTTGTACGACACGGTTTCGCCATTTCGGACGGTTGTTGCACCTTACACCGTGGATGTTGCACCCTGTAGATATCGGTTATTCGGACAGCCATAACTTTTGTTTAGAGTTACGGGAGCCATAACCAGTCAAAACGAAGGCCTCAGTGAGTTCTACGGCTCTGACAGCTTTCAGCCGTCAATGGATTGTTTAATGCCCAAAAAAGACTATTCGAATCTCAATCGGGTCTCCGATGTTTTTTGCCCTTCGTTTTTTCGACACGTGGATTTTTACGGTAAAACGGGATTACCGTGGCTGGTCTTCGATTTACCATCGCTGGAGAGTGGTGCACCATGGTACCGTTCCGTTTCAAATCCATGCACGCATTTCAAAACGTCGTACGACACTGTTTCACCATTTCGGACGGACGTTGTACCTTGCACCGTGGATGTTGCACCCTGTGGATATCGTTTATTCTGACGGCCATAACTTCTGGGTCGTTTAGAGTTACGGGAGCCATAACCAGTCAAAACGAAGGCCTCATTGAGTTCTACGGCTCTGACAGCTTTCAGCCATCAATTGATTGTTTAATGCCCAAAAAAGACTATCTGAATCTCAATCGGGTCTAGGAAGTTTTTTACCTTTCGTTTTTTCGACACGTGGATTTCTTCGGTAAAACGGGATTACCGTGGCTGGTCTTCAATTTACCATCGCTGGACAGTGTTGCACCATGGTACCGTTCCGTTTCAAATCCGTGCATGCATTCCAAAAAGTCGTACGACACGGTTTCGCCATTTCGGACGGATGTTGCACCTTACACCGTGGATGTTGCACCCTGTAGATATCGGTTATTCGGACGGCCATAACTTTTGTTTAGAGTTACGGGAGCCATAACCAGTCAAAACAAAGGCCTCAGTGAGTTCTATGGCTCTGACGGCTTTCAGCCGTCAATGGATTGTTTAATGCCCAAAAAAGACTATCCGAATCTCAATCGGGTCTCGGATGTTTTTTACCCTTCGTTTTTTCGACACGTGGATTTTTACGGTAAAACGGGATTACCGTGGCTGGTCTTCGATTTCCCATCGCTGGAGAGTGGTGGACCATGGTACCGTTCCGTTTCAAATCCATGGACGCTTTTCAAAAAGTCGTACGACACTGTTTCGCCATTTCGGACGGATGTTGCACCTCGCACCGTGGATGTTGCACCCTGTAGATATCGATTATTCGGACGACCATAACTTCTGGCTCGTTTAGAGTTACGGTAGCCATAACCAGTCAAAACGAAGGCCTCAGTGAGTTCTATGGCTCTGACAGCTTTCAGCCGTCAATGGATTGTTTAATGCCCAAAAAAGGCTATCCGAATCTCAATCGGGTCTAGGAAGTTTTTACCCTTCGTTTTTTCGACACGTGGATTTTTACGGTAAAACTGGATTACCGTGGCTGGTCTTCGATTTACCATCGCTGGACAGTGGTGCACCATGGTACCGTTGCGTTTCAAATCCATGCACGTGTTTCAAAAAGTCGTACGACACTGTTTCGCCATTTCGGACGGATGTTGCACCTTGCACCGTGGATGTTGCACCCTGTGGATATCGATTATTCGGACGGCCATAACTTCTGGGTCGTTTAGAGTTACGGGAGCCATAACCAGTCAAAACGAAGGCCTCAGTGAGTTCTACGGCTTTGACAGCTTTTAGCCGTCAATGGATTGTTTAATGCACAAAAAAGACTATCTGAATCTCAATCGGGTCTAGGAAGTTTTTTACCTTTCGTTTTTTCGACACGTGGATTTTTACAGTAAAACGGGAATACCGTGGATGGTCTTCGATTTACCATCGCTGGAGAGTGTTGCACAATGGTACCGTTCCGTTTCAAATCCATGCATGCATTTCAAAAAGTCGTACGACACGGTTTCGCCATTTCGGACGGTTGTTGCACCTTACACCGTGGATGTTGCACCCTGTAGATATCGGTTATTCGGACAGCCATAACTTTTGTTTAGAGTTACGGGAGCCATAACCAGTCAAAACGAAGGCCTCAGTGAGTTCTACGGCTCTGACAGCTTTCAGCCGTCAATGGATTGTTTAATGCCCAAAAAAGACTATTCGAATCTCAATCGGGTCTCGGATGTTTTTTGTCCTTCGTTTTTTCGACACGTGGATTTTTACGGTAAAACGGGATTACCGTGGCTGGTCTTCGATTTACCATCGCTGGAGAGTGGTGCACCATGGTACCGTTCCGTTTCAAATCCATGCACGCATTTCAAAACGTCGTACGACACTGTTTCACCATTTCGGACGGACGTTGTACCTTGCACCGTGGATGTTGCACCCTGTGGATATCGTTTATTCTGATGGCCATAACTTCTGGGTCGTTTAGAGTTACGGTAGCCATAACAAGTCAAAACGAAGGCCTCAGTGGGTTCTACGGCTCTGACAGTTTTCAGCCGTCAATGGATTGTTTAATGCCCAAAAAAGACTATCTGAATCTCAATCGGGTCTAGGAAGTTTTTTATCTTTCGTTTTTTCGACACGTGGGTTTTACGGTAAAACGGGATTACCGTGGCTGGTCTTCGATTTGCCATCGCTGGAAAGTGGTGCACCATGGTAATATTTCGTTTCAAATCCTTGCACGCATTTCAAAAAGTCGTACGACACTGTTTTGCCATTTCGGACGGATGTTGCACCTTGCACCGTGGATGTTGCACCCTGTAGATATCGATTATTCGGACGGCCTTAACTTCTGGCTTGTTTAGAGTAACGGGACCATAACCAGTCAAAACGAAGGCCTCAGTGAGTTCTACGGCTCTGACAGCTTTCAACCGTCAATGGATTGTTTAATGCCCAAAAAAGACTATCCGAATCTCAATCGGGTCTCGGAAGTTTTTTACCCTTCGTTTTTTTGACACATTGATTTTTACGGTAAAACGGGATTACCGTTGCTGGTCTTCGATTTACCATCGCTGGAGAGTGGTGCACCATGGTACCGTTTTGTTTCAAATCCATGCACGCATTTTAAAAAGTCGTACGACACTGTTTCGCCATTTCGGACGGATGTTGCACCTTGCACCGTGTATGTTGCACCCTGTAGATATCGGTTATTCGGACGGCCATAACTTCTGGCTCGTTTAGAGTTACGGGAGCCATAACCAGTCAAAATGAAGGCCACAGTAAGTTCTACAGCTGTGACAGCTTTCAGCCATCAATGGATTGTTTAATGCCCAAGAAAGACTATAGGAATCTCAATCGGGTCTCGGAAGTTTTTTACCCTTCGTTTTTTCGACACGTGGATTTTTACGGTAAAACGGGATTACCGTGGCTGGTCTTTGATTTACCATCGCTGGAGAGTGTTGCACCATGGTACCGTTCCATTTCAAATCCATGCATACATTTCAAAGAGTTGTACGACACTGTTTCGCCATTTCGGACGGATGTTGCACCATACACCGTGGATGTTGCACCCTGTAGATATCGATTATTCGGACGGCCATAACTTCAGCATCGTTTAGAGCTAGGGTAGCCATAACCAGTCAAAACGAAGGCCTCAGTGAGTTCTACGGCTCTGACAGCTTTCAGCCGTCAATGGATTGTTTAATGCCCAAAAAAGACTATCCGAATCTCAATCGGGTCTTGGAAGTTTTTTACCCTTCGTTTTTTCGACACGTGGATTTTTACGGTAAAACGGGATTACCGTGGCTGGTCTTCGATTTACCATCACTGGAGAGTGGTGCACCATGGTACCGTTCCGTTTCTAATCCATGACGCATTTCAAAAAGTCGTACGACATGGTTTTGCCATTTCGGACGGATGTTGCACCTTGCACCGTGGATGTTGCACCCTGTAGATATCGATTATTCGGACGGCCATAACTTCTGCCTCGTTTAGAGTAATGGGACCATAACCAGTCAAAACGAAGGCCTCAGTAAGTTCTATGGCTCTGACAGCTTTCAGCCGTCAATGGATTGTTTAATGCCCAAAAAAGACTATCTGAATCTCTATCGGGTCTCGGAAGTTTTTTACCCTTCGTTTTTTCGACACATGGATTTTTACGGTAAAACGGGATTATCGTTGCTGGTCTTCGATTTACCTTCGCTGGAGAGTCGTGCACCATGGTACAGTTTCGTTTCAAATCCATGCACGCATTTCAAAAATTCGTACGACACTGTTTCGCCATTTCGGACGGATGTTGCACCTTGCATCGTGGATGTTGCACCCTGTAGATATCGATTATTCGAACGGCCATAACTTCTGGCTCTTTTAGAGTAACGGGACCATAACCAGCCAAAACGAAGGCCTCAGTGAGTTCTACGGCTCTGACAGCTTTCAACCGTCAATGGATTGTTTAATGCCCAAAAAAGACTATCCGAATCTCAATCGGGTCTCGGAAGTTTTTTACCCTTCGTTTTTTCGACACATGGATTTTTACGGTAAAACGGGATTACCGTTGCTGGTCTTCGATTTACCATCGCTGGAGAGTGGTGCACCATGGTACCGTTCCATTTCAAATCCATGCACGCATTTCAAAAATTCATACGACACTGTTTCGCCATTTCGGACGGATGTTGCGCCTTGCACCGTGGATGTTGCACCCTGTAGATATCGATTATTCGGACGGCCATAACTTCTGGCTCGTTTAGACTTATGGGAGCCATAACCAGTCAAAACGAAGGCCTTAGTGAGTTCTACGGCTCTGGCAGCTTTCATCCATCAATGGATGCCCAAAAAAGACTATTCGAATCTCAATCGGGTCTCGGAAGTTTTTTACCCTTCGTTTTTTCGACACGTGTATTTTTACGATAAAACGGGATTACTGTGGCTGATCTTCGATTTACCATCGTTGGAGAGTGGTGCACCATGGTACCGTTCCGTTTCAAATCCATGCACGCATTTCAAAAAGTCGTACGACACGGTTTTGCCATTTCGGACGGATGTTGCACCTTACACCGTGGATGTTGCACCTTGTAGATATCGGTTATTCGGACAGCCATAACCTTTGTTTAGAGTTACAGGAGCCATAACCAGTCAAAACGAAGGTCTCGGTGAGTTCTACGGCTCTAACAGCTTTCAGCCGTCAATGGATTGTTTAATGCCCAAAAAAGACTATTCGAATCTCAATCGGTTCTCGGATGTTTTTTACCCTTCGTTTTTTCGACACGTGGATTCTTACGGTAAAACGGGATTACCGTGGCTGGTCTTCGATTTAC
This sequence comes from Allium cepa, assembly GCA_030765085.1. Classification (NCBI taxonomy): domain Eukaryota; kingdom Viridiplantae; phylum Streptophyta; class Magnoliopsida; order Asparagales; family Amaryllidaceae; genus Allium; species Allium cepa. Next base: position 912,954,728 of record CM060938.1, read on the forward strand.
CATCGCTGGAGAGTGGTGCACCATGGTACCGTTCCATTTCAAATCCATGCACGCATTTCAAAACGTCGTACGACACGGTTTTGCCATTTCGGACGGATGTTGCACCTTGCACCGTGGATGTTGCACCCTATAGATATCGATTATTCGGACGGCCATAACTTCTGGCTCGTTTGGAGTTACGGTAGCCATAACCAGTCAAAACGAAGGCCTCAGTGAGTTCTACTGCTCTGACAGCTTTCAGCAGTCAATGGATTGTTTAATGCCCAAAAAAGACTATCCGAATCTCAATCGTGTCTACGAAGTTTTTTACCCTTCGTTTTTTTGACACGTGGATTTTTACGGTAAAACTGGATTACCGTGGCTGGTCTTCAATTTACCATCGCTGGACAGTGGTGCAACATGGTACCGTTGCATTTCAAATACATGCACGCATTTCAAAAAGTCGTACGACACTGTTTCGCCATTTCGGACGGACGTTGCACCTTGCACCGTGGATGTTGCACCCTGTGGATATCGTTTATTCGGACGGCCATAACTTCTGGGTCGTTTAGAGTTACGGGAGACATAACCAGTCAAAACGAAGGCCTCAGTGAGTTCTACGGCTCTGACAGTTTTCAGCCGTCAATGGATTGTTTAATGCCCAAAAAAGACTATCTGAATCTCAATCGGGTCTAGGAAGTTTTTTACCTTTCGTTTTTTCGACACGTGGGTTTTTACAGTAAAACGGGATTACCGTGGTTGGTCTTCGATTTACCATCGCTGGAAAGTGGTGCACCAAGGTACTATTTCGTTTCAAATCCTTGCACGCATTTCAAAAAGTCGTACGACACTGTTTCGCCATTTCGGACGGATGTTGCACCTTGCACCGTGGATGTTGCACCCTGTAGATATCGATTATTCGGACGGCCTTAACTTCTGGCTCGTTTAGAGTAACGGGAGCATAACCAGTCAAAATGAAGGCCTCAGTGAGTTCTACGGCTCTGACAGCTTTCAACCGTCAATGGATTGTTTGACGCCCAAAAAAGACTATCCGAATCTCAATCGGGTCTCGGAAGTTTTTTACCCTTCGTTTTTTTGACACATTGATTTTTACGGTAAAACGGGATTACCGTTGCTGGTCTTCGATTTGCCATCGCTGGAGAATGGTGCACCATGGTACCGTTTTGTTTCAAATCCATGCACGCATTTTAAAAAGTCATACGACACTGTTTCGCCATTTCGGATGGATGTTGCACCTTGCACCGTGGATGTTGCACCCTGTAGATATCGGTTATTCGGACGACCATAACTTCTGGCTCGTTTAGAGTTACGGGAGCCATAACTAGTCAAAACGAAGGCCTCAGTGAGTTCTACGGCTCCGATAGCTTTCAGCCATCAATGGATTATTTAATGCCCAAGAAAGTCTATCGGAATCTCAATCGGGTCTCGGAAGTTTTTTACCCCTCGTTTTTTCGACACGTGGATTTTTACGGTAAAACGGGATTACCGTGGCTGGTCTTTGATTTACCATCGCTGGAGAGTGTTGCATCATGGTACCGTTCCGTTTCAAATCCATGCATGCATTTCAAAAAGTTGTACGACACTGTTTCGCCATTTCGGACCGATGTTGCACCTTGCACCGTGGATGTTGCACCCTGTAGATATCGATTATTCGGACGGCCATAACTTCTGCCTCGTTTAGAGTTAGGGTAGCCATAACCAGTCAAAACGAAGTCCTCAGTGAGTTCTACGGCTCTGACAGCTTTCAGCCGTCAATGGATTGTTTAATACCCAAAAAAGACTATCCGAATCTCAATCGGGTCTTGGAAGTTTTTTACCCTTCGTTTTTTCGACACGTGGATTTTTACGGTAAAACGGGATTACCGTGGCTGGTCTTCGATTTACCATCACTGGAGAGTGGTGAACCATGGTACCGTTCCGTTTCTAATCCATGCACGCATTTCAAAAAGTCGTACGACACGGTTTTGCCATTTCGGACGGATGTTGCACCTTGCACCGTGGATGTTGCACCCTGTAGATATCGATTATTCGGACGGCCATAACTTCTGCCTCGTTTAGAGTTAGGGTAGCCATAACCAGTCAAAACGAAGGCCTCAGTGAGTTCTACAGCTCTGACAGCTTTCAGCCGTCAATGAATTGTTTAATGCCCAAAAAAGACTATCCGAATCTCAATCGGGTCTTGGAAGTTTTTTACCCTTCGTTTTTTCGACACGTGGATTTTTACGGTAAAGCGGGATTACCGTGGCTGGTCTTCGATTTACCATCACTGGAGAGTGGTGCACCATGGTACCGTTCCGTTTCTAATCCATGCATGCATTTCAAAAAGTCGTAGGACACGGTTTTGCCATTTCGGACGGATGTTCCACCTTGCACCGTGGATGTTGCACCCTGTAGATATCGATTATTCGGACGGCCATAACTTCTGGCTCGTTTAGAGTAACGGGACCATAACCAGTCAAAACGAAGGCCTCAGTAAGTTCTATGGCTTTGACAGCTTTCAACCGTCAATGGATTGTTTAATGCCCAAAAAGGACTATCTGAATCTCAATCGGGTCTCGGAAGTTTTTTACCCTTCGTTTTTTCGACACATGGATTTTTACGGTAAAACGGGATTATCGTTGCTGGTCTTTGATTTACCTTCATTGGAGAGTGGTGCACCATGGTACAGTTTCGTTTCAAATCCATGCACGCATTTCAAAATGTCGTACGACACTGTTTCGACATTTCGGACGGATGTCGCACCTTGCATCGTGGATGTTGCACCCTGTAGATATCGATTATTCGGACGGCCATAACTTCTGGCTCGTTTAGAGTAACGGGACCACAACCAGCCAAAACGAAGGCCTCAGTGAGTTCTACGGCTCTGAGAGCTTTCAGCCGTCAATGGATTGTTTAACGCCCAAAAAAGACTATCCGAATCTCAATCGGGTCTCGGAAGTTTTTTACCCTTCGTTTTTTCGACACATGGATTTTTACGGTAAAACGGGATTACCGTTGCTGGTCTTCGATTTACCATTGCTGGAGAGTGGTGCACCATGGTACCGTTCCATTTCAAATCCATGCACGCATTTCAAAAAGTCGTACGACACTGTTTCGCCATTTCGGACGGATGTTGCACCTTGCACCGTGGATGTTGCACCCTGTAGATGTCGATTATTCGGACGGCCATAACTTCTGGCTCGTTTAGACTTACGGGAGCCATAACCAGTCAAAACGAAGGCCTTAGTGAGTTCTACGGCTCTGACAGCTTTCATCCGTCAATGGATGCCCAAAAAAGACTATCCGAATCTCAATCAGGTCTCGGAAGTTTTTTACCCTTCGTTTTTTCGACACGCGGATTTTTACGATAAAACGGGATTACTGTGGCTGGTCTTCGATTTACCATCGTTGGAGAGTGGTGCACCAGGGTACCGTTCCGTTTCAAATCCATGCACGCATTTCAAAAAGTCGTACGACACGGTTTTGCCATTTCGGACGGATGTTGCACCTTGCACCATGGATGTTGCACCTTGCAGATATCTATTATTCGGACGGCCATAACTTCTGGCTCGTTTAGAGTTACGGGGGCCATAACCAGTCAACATGAAGGTCTCAGTGAGTTCTACGGCTCCGACAACTTTCAGCCGTCAATGGATTGTTTAATGCCCAAAAAAGACTATCTGAATCTCAATAGGGTCTAGGAAGTTTTTTACCCTTCGTTTTTTCGACACGTGGATTTTTACGGTAAAACTGGATTACCGTGGCTGGTCTTCGATTTACCATATCTGGACAGTGGTGCACCATGGTACCGTTGCGTTTCAAATCCATGCACGCATTTCAAAAAGTCGTACGACACGGTTTCGCCATTTTGGACGGATGTCGCACCTTGCACCGTGGATGTTGCACCCTGTAGATATCGATTATTCGGACGGCCATAACTTCTGACTCGTTTAGAGTTACGGGAGCCATAACCAGTCAAAACGAAGGCCTCAGTGAGTTCACGGCTCTGACAGCTTTCAGCCGTCAATGGATTGTTTAATGCCCAAAAAAGACTATTCGAATCTCAATCGGGTCTAGGAAGTTTTTTACCCTTCGTTTTTTCGACACATGGATTTTTACGGTAAAACTGGATTACCGTGGCTGGTCTTCGATTTACCATCGCTGGACAGTGGTGCACCATCCGTTGCGTTTCAAATCCATGCACGCATTTCAAAAAATCGTACGACACTGTTTCGCCATTTCGGACGGATGTTGCACCTTGCACCGTGGATGTTGCACCCTGTAGATATCGATTATTCGGACGGCCATAACTTCTGGCTCGTTTAGAGTTACGGGAGCCATAACTAGTCAAAACGAAGCCCTCAGTGAGTTCTACGGCTCTGATAGCTTTCAGCCGTCAATGGATTGTTTAATGCTCAAAAAAGACTATCTGAATCTCAATCGGGTCTAGGAAGTTTTTTGCCCTTCGTTTTTTCGACACGTGGATTTTAACGGTAAAACGGGATTACCGTGGCTGGTCTTCGATTTACCATCGCTGGAGAGTGGTGCACTATGGTACCGTTTTGTTTCAAATCAATGCACGCATTTCAAAAATTCGTACGACACTGTTTCTCCATTTCGGACGGATGTTGCACCTTGCACCGTGGATGTTGCACCCTGTAGATATCGATTATTCGGACGGCCATAACCAGTCAAAACGAAGGCCTCAGTGAGTTCTACGGTTCAGATAGCTTTCAGCGGTCAATGGATTGTTTAATGCCCAAAAAAGACTATCGGAATCTCAATCGGGTCTCGGAAGTTTTTTACCCTTCGTTTTTTCGACACGTGGATTTTTACGGTAAAACGGGATTACCGTGGCTGGTCTTCGATTTAGCATCGCTGGAGAGTGGTGCACCATGGTACCATTTTTTTTCAAATCCATGCACGCATTTTAAAAAGTCGTACGACACTGTTTCGCCATTTCGGATGGATGTTGCACCTTGCACCGTGGATGTTGCACCCTATAGATATCGGTTATTCGGACAGCCATAACTTCTGGCTCGTTTAGAGTTACGGGAGCCATAACCAGTCAAAATGAAGGCATCAGTGAGTTCTACCGCTCTGACAGCTTTCAGCCGTCAATGGATTGTTTAATGGCCAAAAAAGAGTATCGGAATCTCAATCGGGTCTCGAAAGTTTTTTACCCTTCGTTTTTTCGACACGTGGATTTTTACGGTAAAACGGGATTACCGTGGCTGGTCTTCGATTTACCATCGCTGAAGAGTGTTGCACCATTGTACCGTTCCGTTTCAAATCCATGCATGCATTTCAAAAAGTTGTTCGACACTGTTTCGCCATTTCGGACGGATGTTGCACCTTGCACCGTGGATGTTGCACCCTGTAGATATCGATTATTCGGACGGCCATAACTTCTGGCTCGTTTAGAGTTACGGGACCATAACCAGTCAAAAGGAAGGCCGCAGTGAGTTCTACGGCTCTGACAGTTTTCAACCGTCAATGAATTGTTTAATGCCCAAAAAAGACTATCCGAATCTCAATCGGGTCTCGGAAGTTTTTTACCCTTCGTTTTTTCGACACGTGGATTTTTACGGTAAAACCGAATTACCGTGGCTGGTCATCAATTTACCATCGCTGGACAGTGGTGCACCATGGTACCGTTGCGTTACAAATCCATGCACGCATTTCAAAAAGTCGTACGACATGTTTTCGCCATTTCGGACGGATGTTGCACCTTGCACCGTGGATGTTGCACCCTGTAGATATCGATTATTCGGACGGCCATAACTTCTGGCTCGTTTAGATTTACGGGAGCCATAACCAGTCAAAACGAAGGCCTCAGTGAGTTCTACGGCTTTGATAGCTTTCGGCCGTCAATGGATTGTTTAATGCCCAAAAAAGACTATCTGAATCTAAATCGGGTCTAGGAATTTTTTTACCCTTCGTTTTTTCGACATGTGGATTTTAACGGTAAAACGGGATTACCGTGGCTGGTCTTCGATTTAACATCGCTGGAGAGTGGTGCACTATGGTACCGTTTTGTTTCAAATCCATGCACGCATTTCAAAAAGTCGTACGACACTGTTTCGCCATTTCGGACGGATGTTGCACCTTGCACCGTGGATGTTGCACCCTGTAGATATCGATTATTCGGACGGCCATAACTTCTGGCTCGTTTAGAGTAACGGGAAACGAAGGCCTCAGTGAGTTCTACGGTTCTGATTGCTTTCAGCCGTCAATGGATTTTTTAATGCCCAAAAAAGACTATCCGAATCTCAATCGGGTCTCGGAAGTTTTTTACTCTTCGTTTTTTCGACACATTGATTTTTATGGCAAAACGGGATTACCGTTGCTGGTCTTCGATTTACCATCGCTGGAGATTGGTGCACCATGGTACCGTTTTGTTTCAAATCCATGCACGCATTTTAAAAAGTCGTACGACACTGTTTCGCCATTTCGGACGGATGTTGCACCTTGCACCGTGGATGTTGCACCCTGTAGATATCGGTTATTCGGACGACCGTAACTTCTGGCTCGTTGAGAGTTACGGGAGCCATAACCAGTCAAAATCAAGGCCTTAGTGAGTTCTACAGCTCTGACAGCTTTCAGCCGTCAATGGATTGTTTAATGGCCAAAAAAACTATCGGAATCTCAATCGGGTCTCGAAAGTTTTTTACCCTACGTTTTTTCGACACGTGGATTTTTACGGTAAAACGGGATTACCGTGGCTGGTCTTCGATTTACCATCGCCGAAGAGTGTTGCACCATTGTACCGTTCCGTTTCAAATCCATGCATGCATTTCAAAAAGTTGTACGACACTGTTTCGCCATTTCGGATGGATGTTGCACCTTGCACCGTGGATGTTGCACCCTGTAGATATCGATTATTCGGATGGCCATAACTTCTGGCTCGTTTAGAGTAACGGGACCATAACCAGTCAAAACGAAGGCCTCAGTGAGTTCAACGGTTCTGATTGCTTTCAGACGTCAATGGATTGTTTAATGCCCAAAAAAGACTATCCGAATCTCAATCGGGTCTCGAAAGTTTTTTACCCTTCGTTTTTTCGACACATTGATTTTTACGGTAAAACGGGATTACCGTTGCTGGTCTTCGATTTACCATCGCTGGAGAGTGGTGCACCATGGTACCGTTTTGTTTCAAATCCATGCGCGCATTTTAAAAATTCATACGACACTGTTTCTCCATTTCGGACGGATGTTGCACCTTGCACCGTGGATGTTGCACCCTGTAGATATCGATTATTCGGACGACCATAACTTCTGGCTCGTTTAGAGTTACGGGAGCCATAACCAGTCAAAATGAAGGCCTCAGTGAGTTCTACAGCTCTGACAGCTTTCAGCCGTCAATGGATTGTTTAATGGCCAAAAAAGACTATCGGAATCTCAATCGGGTCTCGAAAGTTTTTTACCCTTCGTTTTTTTGACACGTGGATTTTTACGGTAAAACGGGATTACCATGGCTGGTCTTCGATTTACCATCGCTGAAGAGTGTTGCACCATTTTACCGTTCCGTTTCAAATCCATGCATGCTTTTCCAAAAGTTGTACGACACTGTTTTGCCATTTCGGACGGATGTTGCACCTTGCACCGTGGATGTTGCACCCTGTAGATATCGAATATTCGGACGGCCATAACTTCTGGCTCGTTTAGAGTTACGGGACCATAACCAGTCAAAAGGAAGGCCTCAGTGAGTTCTACGGCTCTGACTGTTTTCAGCCGTCAATGGATTGTTTAATGCCCAAAAAAGACTATCCGACTCTCAATCGGGTCTCGGAAGTTTTTTACCCTTCGTTTTTTCGACACGTGGATTTTTACTGTAAAACGGGATTACCGTGGCTGGTCAGCAATTTACCATCGCTAGAGAGTGGTTCACCATGGTACCGTTCCGTTTCAAATCCATGCACGCATTTTAAAAAGTCGTACGACACGGTTTCGCCATTTCGGACGGATGTTGCACCCTGTAGATATCGATTATTCGGACGGTCATAACTTCTGGCTCGTTTAGCGTAACGGGACCATAACTAGTCAAAACGAAGGCCTCAGTGAGTTCAACGGCTCTGACAGCTTTCAGCCGTCAATGGATTGTTTATTGCCCAAAAAAGACTATCCGAATCTCAATCGGGTCTCGGAAGTTTTTTACCCTTCGTTTTTTCGACACGTGGATTTTTACGGTAAAACGGGATTACCTTGGCTGGTCTTCGATTTACCATCGCTGGAGAGTTGTGCACAATGGTACCGTTCCGTTTCAAATCCATGCACGCATTTCAAAAGTCGTACGACACTGTTTCGCCATTTCGGACGGATGTTGCACCTTGCACCGTGGATGTTGCACCCTGTAGATATCGATTATTCGGACGGCCATAACTTCTGGATCGTTTAGAGTAACCGGACCATAATCAGTCAAAACGAAGGCCTCAGTGAGTTCTATGGCTCTGATAGCTTTCAGTCGTCAATGGATTGTTTAATGCCCAAAAAAGGCTATCCGAATCTCAATCGGGTCTCGGAAGTTTTTTACCCTTCGTTTTTTCGACACGTGGATTTTTACGGTAAAACGGGATTACCGTTGCCGGTCTTCGATTTACAATTGCTGGAGAGTGGTGCACCATGGTACCGTTCCGTTTCAAATCCATGCACGCATTTCAAAAACTCGTACGACACGGTTTCGCCATTTCGGACGGATGTTGCACCCTGTAGATATCGATTATTCGGACGGCCATAACTTCTGGCTCGTTTAGCCTAACAGGACCATAACCAGTCAAAACGAAGGCCTCGGTGAGTTCTACGGCTCTGACAGCTTTTAGCCGTCAATGGATTGTTTAATGCCCAAAAACGACTATCCGAATCTCAATCGGGTCTCGGAAGTTTTTTACCCTTCGTTTTTTTGACACATGGATTTTTACGGTAAAACGGGATTACCGTTGCTTGTCTTCGATTTACCATCGCTGAAGAGTGGTGCACCATGGTACAGTTTCGTTTCAAATCCATGCACGCATTTCAAAAAGTCGTACGACACTGTTTCGCCATTTCGGACGAATGTTGCACCTTGCACCGTGGATGTTGCACCCTGTAGATATCGATTATTCGGACGGCCATAACTTCTGGCTCGTTTAGAGTAACGGGACCATAACCAGTCAAAACGAAGGCCTCAGTGAGTTCTACGGCTCTGACAGCTTTCAGCCGTCAATAGAACAATGCCCAAAAAATACTATCCGAATCTCAATCGGGTCTCGGAAGTTTTTTACCCTTCGTTTTTTCGACACATGGATTTTTACGGTAAAACGGGATTACCGTTGCTGGTCTTCAATTTACCATCGCTGGAGAGTGGTGCACCATGGTACCGTTCCGTTTCAAATCCATGCACGCATTTCAAAACGTCGTATGACACTGTTTCTCCATTTCGGACGGATGTTGCACCTTGCACCGTGGATGTTGCACCCTGTAGATATCGATTATTCGGACGGCCATAACTTCTTGCTCGTTTAGACTTACGGGAGCCATAACCAGTCAAAACGAAGGCCTTAGTGAGTTCTAAGGCTCTGACTGCTTTCATCCGTCAATGGATTGTTTAATGCCCAAAAAAGACTATCCGAATCTCAATCGGGTCTCGGAAGTTTTTTACCCTTCGTTTTTTCGACACGTGGATTTTTACGGTAAAATGGGATTACCGTGGCTGGTCTTCGATTTACCATCATTGGAGAGTGGTGCATCATGGTACCGTTCCGTTTCAAATCAATGTACGCATTTCAAAAAGTCGTACAACACGGTTTCGCCATTTCGGACGGATGTTGCACCTTGCACCGTGGATGTTGCACCCTGTAGATATCGATCATTCGGACGGCCATAACTACTGGCTCGTTTAGAGTTACGGGAGCCATAACCAGTCAAAACGAAGGCCTCAGTGAGTTCTACGGCTCTGACAACTTTCAGTCGTCAATGGATTGTTTAATCCACAAAAAGGACTATCCGAATCTCAATAGGGTCTTGGAAGTTTTTTACCCTTCGTTTTTTCGACACGTGGATTTTTGCGGTAAAACTGGATTACCGTGGCTGGTCTTCGGTTTACCATCGCTGAACAGTGGTGCACCATGGTATCGTTGCGATTCAAATCCATGCACGCATTTCAAAAAGTCATACGACACGGTTTCGCCATTTCTGACGGATGTTGCACCTTGCTCCGTGGTTGTTGCACCCTGTAGATATCGATTATTCGGACGGCCATAACTTCTGGCTCGTTTAGAGTAACGGGAGCCATAACTAGTCAAAACGAAGGCCTCAGTGAGTTCTACGGCTCTGACAACTTTCAGCCGTCAATGGATTGTTTAATGCCCAAAAAAGACTATCCGAATCTCAATCGGGTCTAGGAAGTTTTTTACCCTTCGTTTTTTCGACACGTGGATTTTTACGGTAAAACTGGATTACCTTGGCTGGTCTTCGATTTACCATCGCTGGAAAGTGGTGCACCATGGTACCATTGCGTTTCAAATCCATGCACGTATTTCAAAAAGTAGTACGACAATGTTTCGCCATTTCGGACGGATGTTGCACCTTGCACCGTGGATGTTGCACCCTGTAGATATCGATTATTCGGACGGCCAAAACTTCTGGCTCGTTTAGAGTTACGGGAGCCATAACCAGTCAAACCGAAGGCCTCAGTGAGTTCTACGGCTCTGACAGCTTTCAGCCATCAATGGATTGTTTAATGACCAAAAAAGACTATCTGAAACTCAATCGGGTCTAGAAAGTTTTTTACCCTTCGTTTTTTCGACACGTGGATTTTTACAGTAAAACGGGATTACGGTGGCTGGTCTTCGATTTACCATCGCTGGAGAGTGGTGCACCATGGTACCGTTTTGTTTCAAATCCATGCACGCATTTGAAAAAGTCGTACGACACTGTTTCGCCATTTTGGACGGATGTTGCACCTTGCACCGTGGATGTTGCACCCTGTAGATATCGATTATTCGGACGACCATAATTTCTGGCTCGTTTAGAGTAACGGGACCATAACCAGTCAAAACGAAGGCCTCAGTGAGTTCTACGGTTCTGACAGCTTTCAGCCATCAATGGATTGTTTAATGCCCAAAAAAGACTATCCGAATCTCAATCGGGTCTCGGAAGTTTTTTACCCTTCATTTTTTCGACACATGGATTTTTACGGTAAAACGGGATTACCGTTGCTGTTCTTCGATTTACCATCGCTGGAGAGTGGTGCACCATGGTATCGTTCCGTTTCAAATCCATGCACGCAATTCAAAAAGTCGTACGACACTGTTTCGCCATTTCGGACGGATGTTGCACCTTGCACCGTGGATGTTGCACCCTGTAGATATCGGTTATTCGGACGGCCATAACTTCTGGCTCGTTTAGAGTTACGGGAGCCATAACTAGTCAAAATGAAGGCCTCGGTGAGTTTTACAGCTCCGATAGCTTTCAGCCGTCAATGGATTGTTTAATGCCCAAAAAAGACTATTGGAATCTCAATCAGGTCTCGGAAGTTTTTTACCCTTCGTTTTTTCGACACGTGGATTTTTACGGTATAACGGGATTACCGTGGCTGGTCTTCGATTTACCATCGCTGGAGAGTGTTGCACCATGGTACCGTTCCGTTTCAAATCCATGCATGCATTTCAAAAAGTTGTACGACGCTGTTTCGCCATTTCGGACGTATGTTGCATCTTGCACCGTGGATGTTGCACCCTGTAGATATCGATTATTCGGACGGCCATAACTTCTGGCTCGTTTAGAGTTACGGGAGCCATAACTAGTCAAAACGAAGGCCTCAGTGAGTTCTATGGCTCTGACTGCTTTCAGCCGTCAATGGATTGTCTAATGCCCAAAAAAGACTATCCGAATCTCAATCGGGTCTAGGAAGTTTTTTACCCTTCGTTTTTTCGACACGTGGATTTTTACGGTAAAACGGGATTACCGTGGCTGGTCATCGATTTACCATTGCTGGAGAGTGTTGCACCTGTAGGATCGATTTCACCCTAGAGGGGGGGGGTGAATAGGGTGATAGTGTAAATTATTAAAAATTAATCGCGGAAGCTTATAAATTAATTTCAATTCAGATCACAGAATAGCAGCACAGATATCGCAGAATATAAATAACAGAATAAAACAGAACAACACAGAATTTACCCAGCTTCGGCAAAACCCTGCCTACGTGCTGCCCCCAAGGTTTCTATTAGAAATTAGATAGTCCCTCGCTTACACACGTAAACTCGCTATACACCGCTATTGACTAATCTAACTCTACGCTCAAAACCTTGACCACAACTCAACTACCGAGTTGCAAATTCCCAAACTACACACCGTAGTTTGCACCCTAGTCACACGACTAGAAAATAAACGGTTTAAAAGTAAAATACAAAACAAAAACAAATTAAGTAAAATAAAGCCCTATTTAAAATAATAAACTAAAGCCTTTTAATAAAAGAAAATCGGCCCCTTGTTCACTTTAACCCGTTTCTCTCTTTTTTTTTTCTTCGTGAAAAAATGGCCGCTCCTTTTTCAGATCTAGGGCTTCGTCCCTTTGATTCAATTAGGGCTTTTGAAGTGCCGATCCTACTTCGATCGATTTTGTGATTGTTCACGTGTTGCCTTGCTCGATCGATTCTCGTTGGTCTCTCTCTGGCTACTTCAAGTTGATGGAGTTCGACTTTGATTTGGTATGTGATTTCTGCTTCGTTACTGTTTGATTTTCGTATTCGAACTTCCATGAATCATTGCCGATGATGATGTAGGGTTTTATATAGGAATCCAATTCCTATTTTTGCGTTCGTATAGATTGATTTGAATTTGTCAATTAATTTGTTCGGCCGTTGATTTTAGCTTGGATGTTTGAGATGATTGCTGACTTCTTCAATTCACGTATATATTTTGGTTGCTTAACATTCACGGTATTGAATCATTACGTGATGACCACGGCTTGGAATTCTTGACTTGGTTTGAATTTTCTCGGCTTTGCATTTTAACTTGGTCAATGATTTTTGCGTTGCCTTTCTTGTTCATCCACTGTTGCTTTCGACTTTACATGGCATTGATTCTATGGCACGTCTGCATCCTTATTTGCGTTCATCTCTGCACTTTTCCCTTTTTTTTTTTTTACTGTAACAGATGCTACACTTGTTTATGTATTCGACATTGTTTGCTTTGACACAAATGCTTTGACACATTGCCATGCTATTCACTGTTGCATTTTGCATTTGTTCTGCACTTTCACCGATGCACTCGAGTTTTGTTCATCCAATTCGTTGATCCTTGCAGCCAGTGTTGCATTTAATCAGTGTATTTGTATACATCAGTTGCTCGGCCATCACTGTGTTCATGTACCACCTGAGTTTGCATTTGGTATGTTCATTTGAGTCTTCAGAAACTTCACAGATGCTTCACTTGGTCTTTGTTCTCTTGCATACTGATGTTGTCCACTGCAGCTGTGTTGGTTTATTTGGTATGTTCATTCCAGTGACTTGTCTTGTTGACTTTGGTCGAACTTGAAATTCAATTGTACAACATGATATTGATTTTGATTAGTTTGGGATTGTTTGGCCTGTAGCTTGCCACTGCTTGCATTTGATTTGTAGTTGATGTTGTACACTGTTTGACCTGGCACTGGTTCACTTTGTATCATGCTTTCATATATGCACAGTTGGTTCATTGGTTTATCTTGATGGTCATGTACCACTGCATCTTGTCTTGTAACACTTGTGTCACCTATGTTGCAACTGCACTGTTGCCTTGTTGTATTGTAACTGGACATTTGAGTTTGTTGCATTTGTTGGTTCATCACTTCGTTCCAGTTTGATAATGTGTAGCCTGGTCTCTGTTGCATGTGTTGCCTCTGGTGTAGTCTTGTCTGGTGCATTGTCTTTTGTATCACTGAGTTGAGTAACAGCTGTGGTCCATGTTGCTGCTGGTCGATAAGTATACATGCATACTTTGATCATTGCATTCATGTGTGCATTTGCAGTTGCACCTGTGTTCATGGTAGAGTTCATCTTCATTCTGTAGACCTGAACTTTGAGTTGCTGTTGCATACGAGTTTGGGCATGGGTATTTGCAGTTTCATGTTGGCCATTTGGTCGTTATGTTGATTGTTGAGTTGCTTCATGTTTTCTTGTTTCCATGTTTTAACTGCTTCAATTGCTTAGTGCATTGCTGTTTGCATTGCATTGTAACTTCAAGCATGCTGCCACTGTGTTGCTTACTGATTTGAGCTGCAGACCATGTTTTATTCGATATGCATGGCTGCTATAACAGCTCGACCATTTCACTTCATTCACGTACATTGCCTTTGTTGTGGTCTGGAGTGTATGTTGGCAACTTGTTCGATGCATTTGCTGGCAGTTGGTCTTTATTGCATTCATGTCATATTTGAACATAGTTGCATTATATTGGTCGAGCTTTGATTCTTTGTTGGCACTTGCTTGAACTTGATTTGTTTATCTGCACTGTTGTATATTCGAACTGCACCTGTGTTGAATCCAGTTTTATTTGGATTTGACCTTGTGCTGAAGTCGTGATATATTGCATGTTTCACCTGAGTTGAATCCTGTATTTTTATTTGGGTTTGACCGGTGCTCACCTGTCCCTGTAACTCAATCAAGTGTATATATCGGTGTGCACGGCCTTGTGGCATATACAGTGATACACTGTGTATGTCACAAGTTGTTCATGTATGATGAATTCAAATTTAAATTATGACGAACGACCCAAATAACTGAGGCAAATCATATTTTTAAAATCATCTTTTAATTTATATTGCAAAAATATTTTCTTTTCAATTTTACTGCGTTAGTGAATATTTTTGCAGATTGCTCAGATGCTGGATTCAAACTGGAATGCAGTTGTAGATAAAAATACGAGTGTGAGTGATATGTAGTGAGGTGAATATGTAAATGTGAAATGTGATGTAATTGTAATCAAAGTTGTATAGTATAGTGAGAGCTTGAAATTGTATTATTCAAAATTGTAATAAATATTTGTTTGAATAAAATATTCGTTTGAATTTAAAATCTGTGTTATTTATTTTATTCAGCAAATATTTATTTAATCTGTGAAAATAAATAGTATATTAACAAATACATTTAAACGAATGTATATATGTTTATTATCATCAAACAAAAATCATATAAGCGCATATTCAACAATCTCCCCCTTTTGATGATAACAAACATATATTTAAGATTTTGAATATATTAAATGTATTTGATAATTTCAATTGCTCCCCCTATTTGAATGCTTCCTTTCTATATGATACTCCCCCTACATATATGACTCCCCCTACATATATGCATACAAATAAAATGTGCAAATGAGTCTATATGCATATTGAAAACTTCTTTGACCTTTTCTCTCCCTTTTTGCAAAATCTTAACTTTTCTCTCCCCCTTTTGTTATCAGCAAAAGAATAATAGTAATAGAAAGTAGAGATATAGTGATCGGTATTAATTAAACATTAAAAACTCAATTTAATATAAATATTAAATTTCAATAGAAAATCAAACAAAAATCATAAAAATATTGTTAGGCGCATATTCCACTTTTAGAATGATGGAGATGATGTCATCATATAAAACCATACAATTGTGTCTATTTGTGGTATTTTTATATCAGGAATTTTAATATCTACTAATCATGCATAACCGTTAGGACTTTTAAATGAGATTAGTAGTATTCCAATTTTATTTTTTAAAAAAATGAATTCAAGTATCTTCTAACCACGCATAATCGTGAGGACTTTTAAATGGGATTAGAATCAACTTGTTTATTTTAAAAGAAAGAAAAAAAATCAACTTTTGATATGCGTTCCATACATGCATAACCGTGAGGACTTTTAAATGAGCATGGAAGCACATAACAAATTCCAAGTAATTCATCCATGCATAACCGTGAGGACTTTTAAATGAGAGTGAATACTTTGGTATTTATTTATTTTTGTTTTTATTTTATTTTTTATTTTATTTTTTTATTTTTATTTTTTAAAATGTGAAAATGAAAAACGAACGATTCCTGTTTAAAATACCACATATTGACAAACTATATAGAATTTTGATGAGTGATGGTCGTTAGAAATATGATAGATATAGAGATGGTCATGGAATTTTTACCAACAAATAGTTTTATAACTCTTGTTTAAATTTCTAAAGAATTTTATTAATTATACCATCTCGAGTTATAACATATAATCAATATCAACACTCAACACTTTTTCAATCACTATTTTTCTTTTCGATAATCATTTGGGAGTCAGATTAGCCATAATAGTCATTTAAAATCAAATTTAAAAATAATTATGAAATTAATTTTTCAAAAATGAATAATCTGAAAATATGGTCAAAAATGATTTTCTCCAGGGGGTTTTTTAAAAGAAAATTTTCTGCTATTTGAAAATTATTTGAAATGAAAAATATGCAGATATTTTCTTTGAAAAAACGATGCAGTTAATGAATGTGTCAAAAATTAATCACGTTCCACTAGTAATTTTTCTATCAACCATATTACCAGTGTAATCTGCATCTGAATTTAAATTTCACTCAAAATTCACTCGTTGAATGTCAAAGATCGGATTAAGAAATTTCTCATGATTATTATCAACAAATTTTAAATGAAATTCTCTTGGATTTGAAATGAAAACCGTGTCAACAATCAATCATATATTAAAGTGTCAATTTTAGAAGCCATCAAACGTTATTTTTATTTCAAAGCAATTTCTTAATAGTTTCAACAATTTAAAAAAAATTTAACATCCTTTTCACAATTTTTAAAATAGAATTCATTAGGATTTTAAATCGAGGCCGTGTCAAAACATGAATATCGATTTAGCCAAAAATATTATAACAACAATATTATTATCCAATCAAAACACTATTTTTCTCTCAAACTTATATATCAAGTAATTCTAGAGAATTTTATAGTGTTTTTGGCATAAGAATATAAATGGCTAATCAATTTTGAATAAAGTCAGAATCAAAATCATCATTAAATCGTCATCATATCATAATTGGCTGATTTTATTCAGAAAATGGTACAGATTATCACATTTAATATATCGTACAAATAAATATACTTTTACCTGTCTTTACCTTTACGATATTTCTCGTCGTTGTTCATTGTGATTCTGTCACCCTTATACTAGGCTAAGGAACTTAGCTTTGTCGCCCGTTGTGTTTCTGGAACAGCCAAAAATCCAGGTAACACTATTGTTGTTCCTTAGCCCGCCACCACACCTACACGATGAAAATTTTATGTGACCTATTTGTTTTTATAGGTCCATGGTTGTTAGTGGCAGAAAATTTTGAAAAATAATTTTGTGTAGACCCAAAACTATTTATAATTGTTCCCTTTGGCACCCAAATTTGTTTAACTTTGAGAGATTTTATATTTGTGCCTTTTGGAACCCAAATCGGTATAGTTTCCACATGTTTGGGTCTATACCAACAATTATTGTGATCGTGTCCAAATTTTCTACAAATTGTGCACATAGAATTAACTTGATTAATCTTGTTTTCAACAATTTTCGAATTATTAAATCCAAGTCCTTGTCTAACCGTATTAACAATTTGCTTTCCTAATAGCATATTCAACGATTTTTCACTTTTTGAAAATTTATCTAAAGTCGTAGACAATTGTTGGACTTTTGATTTGAGAGATTCATTTTCGTTTAACAACTGTGTGCACTTTTTAATAGAATTCTCTCTCCTAGTATTTTCATTCTCCTTTAAAATCAGAATTTCATTTTCAAGCGATTTTATTTTAATTTCTGATTTTTTAATTTCCTCATCAAATGTTGGACACTTATCACACTTAGGGATCCTACTTTGATAGGTTTTAACTAATTGATCAAGTTGTTTATTACATTCTATCAAAGTATCTTTTTGAGATTCAAGTTTGGCGTATTTTTCCCTAAGTCGTTCAAAACAACCGTTTACTTCATGAAAATATATAAGCAACTCAGAATGGGTAAGTTTTGATACCTCACTTGGCTCGTCATCGTCACTGTCAGTTGTATCACCTCGAAGGCAAAATTCTGCCTTTTCGCTTTCACTGCAAGTGCTTTGATCATTCTCGTCTATTTCATCCCAAGTGGCTGCAAAACTTTTCTTTTTCTGTTTCTTTCCATGGCTGGATTTAATTTGTGGACAATCGGGCTTGATATGGCCGGGTTTGTTGCAATTATAACAAATAAACTTTTGTTCTTCTGAGTAGTCTAGTGCTTTGGCTATTCTGCTTTTTGCTTTTTGAATTCGAGCTGAATTTCCATGTTTTTGATTCCATTTTTTGAATTTCCTTATTAACAGCTCCAATTCTGCTGCTCCATTATCTTCATCGTTATCATCATCACTTTCGGTTGTTCCTTTGAGAGCTATTGATTTCTTTTGAGTGTCACCTCCTTCACGCTCTTCTTTGAATTTCATTTCAAGCTCATAAGTGGTGAGATTTCCGATGAGTTCCTCAACTTTAAGTTGTTTTAAATCTTTCGATTCTTGTATGGCAGTTACTTTTGCTTCAAAGCTTCGTGGAAGGACTCTGAGGATTTTCCGGACTATTTCTAATTCGGTGTATGTTTTTCCGAGAGCTTTTGATTTGTATACGATATTGGAGAGTCGTCCGTACATCTCTTTGACATTTTCTTCCTTCGCCATTTTGAAGTTCTCGTATTCGCTGCTTAGCATTGCAAGGCGAGATTCTTTGACTTGAGATGTTCCTTCGTGAGTCACTTCTAGTATGTGCCATATTTCCTGCGCAGTTAGACAATGTGAGACACGATTAAATTCAAATTGATCTAATGAACAGATAATAGAATTCATAGCTTTAGCATTAGTATTCTGTAATTTATTTTCTAATTCTGTCCATTGTTCCTTTGGTTTCTCTATTTCCTGATTATCTACAGTTATAGTTGGTATTCTATAACCTGTCTCAACAATATTCCAAGCGTCAATGGTTTTCAGAAAAATTTGCATTCTATTTTTCCAATAAGCATATTCACCATTGAACATTGGTGGTCTAACTATGGATTGACCTTCTGCAAAAGCATTATTAAAAGAAGCCATTTTAAAAATTCAAATTTTTAAAACAAAAACTGATTTTTTCAAAAAAAAATCGAATTTTTAAAACAGATGTTGACTTCTAAACCTCGCTCTGATACCACTTGTAGGATCGATTTCACCCTAGAGGGGGGGGTGAATAGGGTGATAGTGTAAATTATTAAAAATTAATCGCGGAAGCTTATAAATTAATTTCAATTCAGATCACAGAATAGCAGCACAGATATCGCAGAATATAAATAACAGAATAAAACAGAACAACACAGAATTTACCCAGCTTCGGCAAAACCCTGCCTACGTGCTGCCCCCAAGGTTTCTACTAGAAATTAGATAGTCCCTCGCTTACACACGTAAACTCGCTATACACCGCTATTGACTAATCTAACTCTACGCTCAAAACCTTGACCACAACTCAACTACCGAGTTGCAAATTCCCAAACTACACACCGTAGTTTGCACCCTAGTCACACGACTAGAAAATAAACGGTTTAAAAGTAAAATACAAAACAAAAACAAATTAAGTAAAATAAAGCCCTATTTAAAATAATAAACTAAAGCCTTTTAATAAAAGAAAATCGGCCCCTTGTTCACTTCAACCCGTTTCTCTCTTTTTTTTTCTTCGTGAAAAAATGGCCGCTCCTTTTTCAGATCTAGGGCTTCGTCCCTTTGATTCAATTAGGGCTTTTGAAGTGCCGATCCTACTTCGATCGATTTTGTGATTGTTCACGTGTTGCCTTGCTCGATCGATTCTCGTTGGTCTCTCTCTGGCTACTTCAAGTTGATGGAGTTCGACTTTGATTTGGTATGTGATTTCTGCTTCGTTACTGTTTGATTTTCGTATTCGAACTTCCATGAATCATTGCCGATGATGATGTAGGGTTTTATATAGGAATCCAATTCCTATTTTTGCGTTCGTATAGATTGATTTGAATTTGTCAATTAATTTGTTCGGCCGTTGATTTTAGCTTGGATGTTTGAGATGATTGCTGACTTCTTCAATTCACGTATATATTTTGGTTGCTTAACATTCACGGTATTGAATCATTACGTGATGACCACGGCTTGGAATTCTTGACTTGGTTTGAATTTTCTCGGCTTTGCATTTTAACTTGGTCAATGATTTTTGCGTTGCCTTTCTTGTTCATCCACTGTTGCTTTCGACTTTACATGGCATTGATTCTATGGCACGTCTGCATCCTTATTTGCGTTCATCTCTGCACTTTTCCCTTTTTTTTTTTTTACTGTAACAGATGCTACACTTGTTTATGTATTCGACATTGTTTGCTTTGACACAAATGCTTTGACACATTGCCATGCTATTCACTGTTGCATTTTGCATTTGGTCTGCACTTTCACCGATGCACTCGAGTTTTGTTCATCCAATTCGTTGATCCTTGCAGCCAGTGTTGCATTTAATCAGTGTATTTGTATACATCAGTTGCTCGGCCATCACTGTGTTCATGTACCACCTGAGTTTGCATTTGGTATGTTCATTTGAGTCTTCAGAAACTTCACAGATGCTTCACTTGGTCTTTGTTCTCTTGCATACTGATGCTGTCCACTGCAGCTGTGTTGGTTTATTTGGTATGTTCATTCCAGTGACTTGTCTTGTTGACTTTGGTCGAACTTGAAATTCAATTGTACAACATGATATTGATTTTGATTAGTTTGGGATTGTTTGGCCTGTAGCTTGCCACTGCTTGCATTTGATTTGTAGTTGATGTTGTACACTATTTGACCTGGCACTGGTTCACTTTGTATCATGCTTTCATATATGCACAGTTGGTTCATTGGTTTATCTTGATGGTCATGTACCACTGCATCTTGTCTTGTAACACTTGTGTCACCTATGTTGCAACTGCACTGTTGCCTTGTTGTATTGTAACTGGACATTTGAGTTTGTTGCATTTGTTGGTTCATCACTTCGTTCCAGTTTGATAATGTGTAGCCTGGTCTCTGTTGCATGTGTTGCCTCTGGTGTAGTCTTGTCTGGTGCATTGTCTTTTGTATCACTGAGTTGAGTAACAGCTGTGGTCCATGTTGCTGCTGGTCGATAAGTATACATGCATACTTTGATCATTGCATTCATGTGTGCATTTGCAGTTGCACCTGTGTTCATGGTAGAGTTCATCTTCATTCTGTAGACCTGAACTTTGAGTTGCTGTTGCATACGAGTTTGGGCATGGGTATTTGCAGTTTCATGTTGGCCATTTGGTCGTTATGTTGATTGTTGAGTTGCTTCATGTTTTCTTGTTTCCATGTTTTAACTGCTTCAATTGCTTAGTGCATTGCTGTTTGCATTGCATTGTAACTTCAAGCATGCTGCCACTGTGTTGCTTACTGAGTTGAGCTACAGACCATGTTTTATTCGATATGCATGGCTGCTATAACAGCTCGACCATTTCACTTCATTCACGTACATTGCCTTTGTTGTGGTCTGGAGTGTATGTTGGCAACTTGTTCGATGCATTTGCTGGCAGTTGGTCTTTATTGCATTCATGTCATATTTGAACATAGTTGCATTATATTGGTCGAGCTTTGATTCTTTGTTGGCACTTGCTTGAACTTGATTTGTTTATCTGCACTGTTGTATATTCGAACTGCACCTGTGTTGAATCCAGTTTTATTTGGATTTGACCTTGTGCTGAAGTCGTGATATATTGCATGTTTCACCTGAGTTGAATCCTGTATTTTTATTTGGGTTTGACCGGTGCTCACCTGTCCCTGTAACTCAATCAAGTGTATATATCGGTGTGCACGGCCTTGTGGCATATACAGTGATACACTGTGTATGTCACAAGTTGTTCGTGTATGATGAATTCAAATTTAAATTATGACGAACAACCCAAATAACTGAGGCAAATCATATTTTTAAAATCATATTTTAATTTATATTGCAAAAATATTTTCTTTTCAATTTTACTGCGTTAGTGAATATTTTTGCAGATTGCTCAGATGCTGGATTCAAACTGGAATGCAGTTGTAGATAAAAATACGAGTGTGAGTGATATGTAGTGAGGTGAATATGTAAATGTGAAATGTGATGTAATTGTAATCAAAGTTGTATAGTATAGTGAGAGCTTGAAATTGTATTATTCAAAATTGTAATAAATATTTGTTTGAATAAAATATTCGTTTGAATTTAAAATCTGTGTTATTTATTTTATTCAGCAAATATTTATTTAATCTGTGAAAATAAATAGTATATTAACAAATACATTTAAACGAATGTATATATGTTTATTATCATCAAACAAAAATCATATAAGCGCATATTCAACAGGACCATGGTACCGTTTCGTTTCAAATCCATGCACGCATTTCAAAAAGTCATACGACACGGTTTCGCCATTTCGGATGGATGTTGCACCCTGTAGATATCGATTATTCGGACGACCATAACTTCTGGCTCGTTTAGAGTAACGGGACCATAACCAGTCAAAACGAAGACCTCAGTGAGTTCTACGGCTCTGACAGCTTTCAGCCGTCAATGGATTGTTTATTGCCCAAAAAAGACTATTCGAATCTCAATCGGGTCTCGGAAGTTTTTTACCCTTCGTTTTTTCGACAGGTGGATTTTTACGGTAAAACGGGATTACCGTGGCTGATCTTTGATTTACCATCGCTGGAGAGTGGTGCACCATGGTAACGTTCCTTTTCAAATCCATGCACGCATTTCAAAAAGTCATACGACACTGTTTCGCCATTTCAGACGGATGTTGCACCTTGCACCGTGGATGTTGCTCCCTGTAGATATCGATTATTCAGACGGCCATAACTTCTTGCACGTTTAGAGTTACGGGAGCCATAACCAGTCAAAACGAAGGCCTCAGCGAGTTCTACGGATCTGATAGCTTTTAGCCGTCAATGCATTGTTTAATGCCCAAAAAAGACTATCGGAATCTCAATCGGGTCTCGGAAGTTTTTTGCCCTTCGTTTTTTCGACACGTCGATTTTTACGGTAAAACGGGATTACCGTGACTGGTCTTCGATTTACCATCGCTGGAGAGTGGTGCACCATGGTACTATTTCGTTTCAAATCCATGCACGCATTTCAAAAAGTCGTACGACACTGTTTCGCCATTTCTTACGGATGTTGCAGCTTGCACCGGGGATGTTGCACCCTGTAGATATCGATTATTCGGACGGCCATAACTTCTGCCTCATTTAGAGTTACGGAAGCCATAACCAGTCAAAACGAAGGCCTTAGTGAGTTCTACGGCTTTGACAGCTTTCAGCCGTCAATGGATTGTTTAATGCCCAAAAAAGACTATCCGAATCTCAATCGGGTCTCGGAAGTTTTTTACCCTTCGTTTTTTCGACACGTGGATTTTTACGGTAAAACGGGATTACCGTGGCTGGTCTTCGATTTACCATCGCTGGAGAGTGGTGCACTATGGTATCGTTCCATTTCAAATCCATGCACGCATTTCAAAAAGTCATACGACACGGTTTCGCTATTGCGGACGGATGTTGCATCCTGTAGATATCGATTATTCGGACGACCATAACTTCTGGCTCGTTTAGAGTTACGGGACCATAACCTGTCAAAACGAAGACCTCAGTGAGTTCTACGGCTCTGACAGCCTTCAGCCGTCAATGGATTGTTTAATGCCCAAAAAAGACTATCCGAATCTCAATCGGGTCTCGGAAGTTTTCTACCCTTCGTTTTTTCGACATATGGATTTTTACGGTAAAACAGGATTACCGTTTCTGGTCTTCGATTTACCATCGCTGGAGGGTGGTGCACCATGGTACCGTTTCGTTTCAAATCCATGCACGCATTTCAAAAAGTCGTACGACACTGTTTCGCCATTTCGGACGGATGTTGCACCTTGCACCGTGGATGTTGCACCTTGCACCGTGGATGTTGCACCCTATAGATATCGATTATTCGGACGGCCATAACTTCTGGCTCGTTTAGAGTTACGGGAGCCGTAACCCGTCAAAACGTAGGCCTCGGTGAGTTCTACGTCTCTGACTGCTTTCAGCCATCAATGGATTGTTTACTGCCCAAAAAAGACTATCTGAATCTCAATCGGGTCTAGGAAGTTTTTTACCCATCGTTTTTTCGACATGTGGATTTTTATGGTAAAACAGGATTACCATGGCTGGTCTTCTATTTACCATCGCTGGAGAGTGGTGAACCATTGTACCGTTTTGTTTCAAATCCATGCACGCATTTCAAAAAGTCGTACGACACTGTTTCGCCATTTCGGGCGGATGTTGCACCTTGCACCGTGGATGTTGCACCCTGTAGATATCGATTATTCGGACGGCCATAACTTCTGGCTCGTTTAGAGTTACGGGACCATAACCAGTCAAAACGAAGGGCTCAGTGAGTTCTACGGCTCTGACAGCTTTCAGCCGTCAATGGATTGTTTAATGCCCAAAAAAGACTATCCGAATCTCAATCGGGTCTCGGAAGTTTTTTACCCTTCGTTTTTTCAACACATGGATTTTTACGGTGAAACGGGATTACCGTTGCTGGTCTTCGATTTACCATCGCTGGAGAGTGGTGCACCATGGTATCGTTTCCTTTCAAATCCATGCATGCATTTCAAAAAGTCGTACGACACTGTTTCGCCGTTTCTGACGGATGTTGCACCTTGCGCCGTGGATGTTGCACCCTGTAGATATCGATTATTCGGACGGCCATAACTTTTGGCTCGTTTAGAGTTACGGGAGCCATAACCAGTCGAAACGAAGGCCTCGATGAGTTCTACGGCTCTGACAGCTTTCAGCCGTCAACGGATTGTTTAATGCCCAAAAAAGACTATCCAAATCTTAATCGGGTCTCGGAAGTTTTTTACCCTTCGTTTTTTCGACACGTGGATTTTTACGGTAAAACGGGATTACCGTGGCTGGTCTTCGATTTACCATCGCTGGAGAGTGGTGCACCATGGTACCGTTCCTTTTCAAATCCATGCACGCATTTCAAAAGGTCATACGACACTGTTTCGCCATTTCGGACGGATGTTGCGCCTTGCACCGTGGATGTTGCACCCTGCAGATATCGATTATTCGGACGGCCATAACTTCTGGCTCGTTTAGAGTTACGGGAGCCATAACCTGTCAAAACGAAGGTTCTCAGTGAGTTCTACGGCTCTGACAGCTTTCAGCAGTCAATGGATTGTTTAATGCCCAAAAAAGACTACCCGAATCTCAATCGGGTCTTGGAAGTTTTTTACCCTTCGTTTTTTCGACACGTGGATTTTTACGGTAAAACGGGATTACCGTGGCTGGTCTTCGATTTACCATCGCTGGAGAGTGGTGAACCATGGTATCGTTCCGTTTCAAATCCATGCACGCATTTCAAAAGGTCGTACGACACTGTTTCGCCATTTCTGACGGATGTTGCACCTTGCACCGTGGATGTTGCACCCTATAGATATCGGTTATTCGGATGGCCATAACTTCTGGCTCGTTTAGAGTTACGGGAGCCATAACCAGTCAAAACGAAGACCTCAGTGAGTTCTACGGCTCTGACAGCTTTCAGCCGTCAATGGATTGTTTAATGCCCAAAAAAGACTATTCGAATCTCAATCGGGTCTAGGAAGTTTTTTACCCTTCGTTTTTTCGACACGTGGATTTTTACGGTAAAACTGGATTACCGTGACTGGTCTTCGATTTACCATCGCTGGACAGTGGCGCACCATGGTACCGTTGCATTTGAAATCCATGCACGCATTCAAAAAGTCGTAAGACATGGTTTCGCCATTTCGGACGGATGTTGCACCTTGCACCGTGGATGTTGCACCCTGTAGATATCGATTATTCGGACGGCCATAACTTCTGGCTCGTTTAGAGTTACGGGAGCCATAACCAGTCAAAACGAAGGCCTCAGTGAGTTCTACGGCTCTGATAGCTTTCAGCCGTCAATGGATTGTTTAATGCCCAAAAAAGACTATTCGAATCTCAATCGGGTCAAGGAAGTTTTTTACCCTTCGTTTTTTCGACACGTGGATTTTTACGGTAAAACAGGATTACCGTGGCTGGTCTTCGATTTACCATCGCTGGACAGTGGTGCACCATGGTACCGTTACGTTTCAAATCCATGCACGCATTTCAAAAAGTCGTACGACACTGTTTTGCTATTTCGGACGGATGTTGCACCTTGCACCGTGGATGTTGCACCCTGTAGATATCGATTATTCGAACGGCCATAACTTCTGGCTCGTTTAGAGTTACGGGAGCCATAACCAGTCAAAACGAAGGCCTCAGTGAGTTCTACGGCTCTGATTGCTTTCAGCCTTCAATGGATTGTTTAATGCCCAAAAAAGACTATCTGAATCTCAATCGGGTCTAGGAAGTTTTTTACCCTTCGTTTTTTCGACACGTGGATTTTTACGGTAAAACGGGATTACCGTGGCTGGTCTTCGATTTACCATCGCTGGAGAGTGGTGCACCATGGTATCGTTTCCTTTCAAATCCATGCATGCATTTCAAAAAGTCGTACGACACTGTTTCGCCGTTTCTGACGGATGTTGCACCTTGCACCGTGGATGTTGCACCCTGTAGATATCGATTATTCGGACGGCCATAACTTTTGGCTCGTTTAGAGTTACGGGAGCCATAACCAGTCGAAACGAAGGCCTCGATGAGTTCTACGGCTCTGACAGCTTTCAGCCGTCAACGGATTGTTTAATGCCCAAAAAATACTATCCAAATCTTAATCGGGTCTCGGAAGTTTTTTACCCTTCGTTTTTTCGACACGTGGATTTTTACGGTAAAACGGGATTACCGTGGCTGGTCTTCGATTTACCATCGCTGGAGAGTGGTGCACCATGGTACCGTTCCTTTTCAAATCCATGCACGCATTTCAAAAAGTCATACGACACTGTTTCGCCATTTCGGACGGATGTTGCGCCTTGCACCGTGGATGTTGCACCCTGCAGATATCGATTATTCGGACGGCCATAACTTCTGGCTCGTTTAGAGTTACGGGAGCCATAACCAGTCAAAACGAAGGTTCTCAGTGAGTTCTACGGCTCTGACAGCTTTCAGCAGTCAATGGATTGTTTAATGCCCAAAAAAGACTACCCGAATCTCAATCGGGTCTTGGAAGTTTTTTACCCTTCGTTTTTTCGACACGTGGATTTTTACGGTAAAACGGGATTACCGTGGCTGGTCTTCGATTTACCATCGCTGGAGAGTGGTGAACCATGGTATCGTTCCGTTTCAAATCCATGCACGCATTTCAAAAGGTCGTACGACACTGTTTCGCCATTTCTGACGGATGTTGCACCTTGCACCGTGGATGTTGCACCCTATAGATATCGGTTATTCGGATGGCCATAACTTCTGGCTCGTTTAGAGTTACGGGAGCCATAACCAGTCAAAACGAAGACCTCAGTGAGTTCTACGGCTCTGACAGCTTTCAGCCGTCAATGGATTGTTTAATGCCCAAAAAAGACTATTCGAATCTCAATCGGGTCTAGGAAGTTTTTTACCCTTCGTTTTTTCGACACGTGGATTTTTACGGTAAAACTGGATTACCGTGACTGGTCTTCGATTTACCATCGCTGGACAGTGGTGCACCATGGTACCGTTGCATTTGAAATCCATGCACGCATTCAAAAAGTCGTACGACATGGTTTCGCCATTTCGGACGGATGTTGCACCTTGCACCGTGGATGTTGCACCCTGTAGATATCGAATATTCGGACGGCCATAACTTCTGGCTCGTTTAGAGTTACGGGAGCCATAACCAGTCAAAACGAAGGCCTCAGTGAGTTCTACGGCTCTGACAGCTTTCAGCCGTCAATGGATTGTTTAATGCCCAAAAAAGACTATTCGAATCTCAATCGGGTCAAGGAAGTTTTTTACCCTTCGTTTTTTCGACACGTGGATTTTTACGGTAAAACAGGATTACCGTGGCTGGTCTTCGATTTACCATCGCTGGACAGTGGTACACCATGGTACCGTTACGTTTCAAATCCATGCACGCATTTCAAAAAGTCGTACGACACTGTTTTGCTATTTCGGACGGATGTTGCACCTTGCACCGTGGATGTTGCACCCTGTAGATATCGATTATTCGAACGGCCATAACTTCTGGCTCGTTTAGAGTTACGGGAGCCATAACCAGTCAAAACGAAGGCCTCAGTGAGTTCTACGGCTCTGATTGCTTTCAGCCTTCAATGGATTGTTTAATGCCCAAAAAAGACTATCTGAATCTCAATCGGGTCTAGGAAGTTTTTTACCCTTCGTTTTTTCGACACGTGGATTTTTACGGTAAAACGGGATTACCGTGGCTGGTCTTCGATTTACCATTGCTGGAGAGTGGTGCACCATGGTACCGTTTTGTTTCAAATCCATGCACGCATTTCAAAAAGTCGTACGACACTGCTTCGCCATTTCGGACGGATGTTGCACCTTGCACCGTGGATGTTGCAACCTGTAGATATCGATTATTCGGACGGCCATAACTTCTGGCTCGTTTAGAGTTACGGGACCATAACCGGTCAAAACGAAGGCCTCAGTGAGTTCTACGGCTCTGACAGCTTTCAGCCGTCAATGGATTGTTTAATGCCCAAAAAAGACTATCTGAATCTTAATCGGGTCTCGGAAGTTTTTTACCCTTCGTTTTTTCGACACATGGATTTTTACGGTAAAACGGGATTACCGTTGCTGGTCTTCGATTTACCATCGCTGGAGAGTGGTGCACCATGGTTCCGTTCCGTTTCAAATCCATGCATTCATTTCAAAAAGTCATACGACACTGTTTCGCCATTTCGGACGGATGTTGCACCTTGCACCGTGGATGTTGCACCCTGTAGATATCGATTATTCGGGCGGCCATAACTTCTGGCTCGTTTGGAGTTACGGGAGCCATAACCAGTCAAAACGAAGGCCTCAGTGAGTTCTACGGCTCTGACATCTTTCAGCCATCAACGGATTGTTTAATGCCCAAAAAAGGCTATCCGAATCTCAATCGGGTCTCGGAAGTTTTTTACCCTTCGTTTTTTCGACACGTGGATTTTTACGGTAAAACGGGATTACCGTGGCTGGTCTTCGATTTACCATCGCTGGAGAGTGGTGCACCATGGTACCGTTCCGTTTCAAATCCATGCACGCATTTCAAAAGGTCGTACGACACTGTTTCGCCATTTCGGACGGATGTTGCACCTTGCACCATGGATGTTGCACCCTGTAGATATCGATTATTCGGACGGCCATA
The DNA here is from genome assembly GCA_030765085.1 of Allium cepa. Classification (NCBI taxonomy): domain Eukaryota; kingdom Viridiplantae; phylum Streptophyta; class Magnoliopsida; order Asparagales; family Amaryllidaceae; genus Allium; species Allium cepa. Next base: position 912,983,954 of record CM060938.1, read on the forward strand.
ACTTCTGGTTCGTTTAGAGTTACGGGAGCCGTAACCAGTCAAAACGAAGGCCTCAGTGAGTTCTACGGCTCTGATAGCTTTCAGCTGTCAATGGATTGTTTAATTCCCAAAAAAAACTATCCGAATCTCAATCGGGTCTCGGAAGTTTTTTACCCTTCGTTTTTTCGACACGTGGATTTTTACGGCAAAACGAGATTACCGTGGCCGGTCTTCGATTTACCATCGCTGGAGAGTGGTGCACCATGGTACTGTTCCATTGCAAATCCATGCACGCATTTCAAAAAGTCGTACGACACTGTGTCGCCATTTCGGACGGATGTTGCACCTTGCACCGTGGATGTTGCACCTTGTAGATATCGATTATTCGAACGGCCATAACTTCTGGTTTGTTTAGAGTTACGGGAGCCATAACCAGTCAAAACGAAGGCCTCAGTGAGTTCTACGGTTCTTACAGCTTTCAGCCGTCAGTGGATTGTTTAATGCCCAAAAAAGACTGTCCGAATCTCAATCGGGTCTCGGAAGTTTTTTACCCTTCGTTTTTTCGACACGGGATTTTTACGGTAAAAAGGGATTACCGTGGCCGGTCTTCGATTTACCATTGCTGGAGAGTGGTGCACCGTGGTACCGTTCCGTTTCAAATCCATGCACGCATTTAAAAAAGACGTACGACACGTTTTCGCCATTTCGGATGGATGTTGCACCTTGCACCGTGGATGTTGCACCCTGTAGATATCGATTATTCGGACGGCCATAACTTTTGGCTCGTTTAGAGTTACGGGAGACATAACCAGTCAAAACGAAGGCCTCAGTGAGTTCTACGGCTATGACTGCTTTCAGCCGTCAATGGATTGTTTATGCCCAAAAAAGACTATCCGAATCTCAATCGGGTCTAGGAAGTTTTTTACCCTTCGTTTTTTCGACACGTGGATTTTTACGGTAAAACCGGATTACCGTGGTTGGTCTTCGATTTACCATCGCTGGACAGAGGCGCACCATGGTACCGTTCCGTTTCAAATCGATGCACGCATTTCAAAAAGTCGTACGACACTGTTTCGCCATTTCGGACGGATGTTGCACCTTGCACCGTGGATGTTGCACCCTGTAGATATCGATTATTCGGACGGCCATAACTTCTGGCTCGTTTAGAGTTACGGGAGCCATAACCAGTCAAAACGAAGGTTCTCAGTGAGTTCTACGGCTCTGACAGCTTTCAGCAGTCAATGGATTGTTTAATGCCCAAAAAAGACTACCCGAATCTCAATCGGGTCTTGGAAGTTTTTTACCCTTCGTTTTTTCGACACGTGGATTTTTATGGTAAAACGGGATTACCGTGGCTGGTCTTCGATTTACCATCGCTGGAGAGTGGTGCACCGTGGTACCATTCCGTTTCAAATCCATGCACGCATTTCAAAAAGTCATACGACACGGTTTCTCCATTTTGGACGGATGTTGCACCTTGCACCGTGGATGTTGCACCCTGTAGATATCGATTATTCGGACGACCATAACTTCTGGCTCGTTTAGAGTTACGGGAGCCATAACTAGTCAAAACGAAGGCCTCAGTGAGTTCTACGGCTCTGACAGCTTTCAGCCGTCAATGGACTGTTTAATGCCCAAAAAAGACTATCCGAATCTCATTCGGGTCTCGGAAGTTTTTTACCCTTCGTTTTTTTGATACGTGGATTTTTACGGTAAAACGGGATTACCGTGGCTGGTCTTCGATTTACCATCGCTGGAGAGTGGTGCACCATGGTACCGTTCCGTTTCAAATCCATGCACGCATTTCAACAAGTCGTAAGACACTGTTTCGTCATTTCGGACGGATGTTGCACCTTGCACCGTGGATGTTGCACCCTGTAGATGCCGATTATTCGGACGGCCATAACTTCTTGCTCGTTTAGAGTTACGGGAGCCATAACCAGTCAAAACGAAGGCCTCAGTGAGTTCTACGGCTCTGACAGCTTTCAACCGTCAATGGATTCTTTAATGCCCAAAAAAGACTATCCGAATCTCAATCGGGTCTCGGAAGTTTTTTAACCTTCGTTTTTTCGACACGTGGATTTTTACGGTAAAACGGGATTACCGCGGCTGGTCTTCGATTTACCATCGCTGGAGAGTGGTGCACCATGGTACAGTTTCGTTTCAAATACGTGCACGTATTTCAAAAATTCGTACGACACGGTTTCGCCATTTCGGACGGATGTTGCACCTTGCACCTTGGATGTTGCACCCTGTAGATATCGATTATTCGGACGGCCATAACTTCTGGCTCGTTTAGAGTTACGGGAGCCATAACCAGTCAAAACGAAGGCCTCAGTGAGTTCTACGGCTCTGACAGCTTTCAGCCGTCAATGGATTGTTTAATGCCCAAAAAAGACTATCCGAATCTCAATCGGGTCTCGGAAGTTTTTAACCTTCGTTTTTTCGACACGTGGATTTTTACGGTAAAACGGGATTACCGCGGCTGGTCTTCGATTTACCATCGCTGGAGAGTGGTGCACGATGGTACCGTTCCGTTTCAAATCCATGCACGTATTTCAAAAATTCGTACGACACGGTTTCGCCATTTCGGACGGATGTTGCACCTTGCACCGTGGATGTTGCACCCTGTATATATCGATTATTCGGACGGCCATAACTTCTGGCTCGTTTAGAGTTACGGGAGCCATAACCAATCAAAACGAAGGCCTCAGTGAGTTCTACGCTTCTGACAGCTTTCAGCCGTCAATGGATTGTTTAATGCCCAAAAAAGACTATCCGAATCTCAATCGGGTCTCGGAAGTTTTTTGCCCTTCGTTTTTTCGACACGGGGATTTTTACGGTAAAACGGGATTACCGCGGCTGGTCTTCGATTTACCATCGCTGGAGCGTGGTGCACCATGGTACCGTTCCGTTTCAAATCCATGCACGAATTTCAAAAATTCGTACGACACGGTTTCGCCATTTCGGACGGATGTTGCACCTTGCACCGTGGATGTTGCACCCTGTAGATATCGATTATTCGGACGGCCATAACTTCTGGCTCGTTTAGAGTTACGGGAGCCATAACCAGTCAAAACGAAGGCCTCAATGAGTTCTACGGCTCTGACAGCTTTCAGCCGTCAATGGATTGTTTAATGACCAAAAAATACTATCCGAATCTCAATCGTGTCTCGGAAGTTTTTTAACCTTCGTTTTTTCGAAACATGGATTTTTACGGTAAAACGGGATTACCGCAGCTGGTCTTCGATTTACCATCGCTGGAGAGTGGTGCACCATGGTACCGTTCGGTTTCAAATCCATGCACGTATTTCAAAAAGTCGTACGACACGGTTTCGCCATTACGGACGGATGTTGCACCTTGCACCGTGGATGTTGCACCCTGTAGATATCGATTATTCGGACGGCCATAACTTCTGGCTCGTTTAGACTTACGGTAGCCATAACCAGTCAAAACGAAGGCCTCAGTGAGTTCTAAGGCTCTGACAGCTTTCAGCCATCAATGGATTGTTTAATGCCCAGAAAAGACTATCCGAATCTCAATTGGGTCTAGGAAATTTTTTACCCTTCGTTTTTTCGACACGTGGATTCTTATTGTAAAACTGGATTGCCGTGGCTGGTCTTCGATTTACAAGGGTGGTGCACCATGGTACCGTTCCTTTTCAAATCCATGCACGCATTTCAAAAAGTCGTACGACACGGTTTCGCCATTTCGGACGGATGTTGCACCTTGCACCGTGGATGTTGCACCCTGTAGATATCGCTTATTAGGACGGCCATAACTTCTGGCTCGTTTAGAGTTACGGGAGCCATAACCAATCAAAACGAAGGCCTCAGTGATTTCTACGCTTCTGACAGCTTTCAGCCGTCAATGGATTGTTTAATGCCCAAAAAAGACTATCCGAATCTCAATCGGGTCTCGGAAGTTTTTTGCCCTTCGTTTTTTCGACACGGGGATTTTTACGGTAAAACGGGATTACCGCGGCTGGTCTTCGATTTACCATCGCTGGAGCGTGGTGCACCATGGTACCGTTCCGTTTCAAATCCATGCACGAATTTCAAAAATTCGTACGACACGGTTTCGCCATTTCGGACGGATGTTGCACCTTGCACCGTGGATGTTGCACCCTGTAGATATCGATTATTCGGACGGCCATAACTTCTGGCTCGTTTAGAGTTACGGGAGCCATAACCAGTCAAAACGAAGGCCTCAATGAGTTCTACGGCTCTGACAGCTTTCAGCCGTCAATGGATTGTTTAATGACCAAAAAATACTATCCGAATCTCAATCGTGTCTCGGAAGTTTTTTAACCTTCGTTTTTTCGAAACATGGATTTTTACGGTAAAACGGGATTACCGCAGCTGGTCTTCGATTTACCATCGCTGGAGAGTGGTGCACCATGGTACCGTTCGGTTTCAAATCCATGCACGTATTTCAAAAAGTCGTACGACACGGTTTCGCCATTACGGACGGATGTTGCACCTTGCACCGTGGATGTTGCACCCTGTAGATATCGATTATTCGGACGGCCATAACTTCTGGCTCGTTTAGACTTACGGTAGCCATAACCAGTCAAAACGAAGGCCTCAGTGAGTTCTAAGGCTCTGACAGCTTTCAGCCATCAATGGATTGTTTAATGCCCAGAAAAGACTATCCGAATCTTAATTGGGTCTAGGAAATTTTTTACCCTTCGTTTTTTCGACACGTGGATTCTTATTGTAAAACTGGATTGCCGTGGCTGGTCTTCGATTTACAAGGGTGGTGCACCATGGTACCGTTCCTTTTCAAATCCATGCACGCATTTCAAAAAGTCGTACGACACGGTTTCGCTATTTCGGACGGATGTTGCACCTTGCACCGTGGATGTTGCACCCTGTAGATATCGCTTATTAGGACGGCCATAACTTCTGGCTCGTTTAGAGTTACGGGAGCCATAACCAGTCAAAACGAAGGTTCTCAGTGTGTTCCACGGCTGACAGCTTTCAGCAGTCAATGGATTGTTTAATGCCCAAAAAAGACTATCTGAATCTCAATCGGGTCTCGGAAGTTTTTTACCCTTCGTTTTTTTGACATGTGGATTTTTATTGTAAAACGGGATTACCGTGGCTGGTCTTCGATTTACCATTGCTGGAGAGTGGTGCACCGTGGTACCGTTCCGTTTCAAATCCATGCACGCATTTCAAAAAGTCGTACGACACGGTTTCGCCATTTTGGACGGATGTTGCACCTTGCACCGTGGATGTTGCACCCTGTAGATATCGATTATTCGGACGGCCATAACTTCTGGCTCGTTTAGAGTTACGGGGGCCATAACCAGTCAAAACGAAGGCCTCAGTGAGTTCTACGGCTCTGACAGCTTTCAGCCGTCAATGGATTCTTTAATGCCCAAAAAAGACTATCCGAATCTCAATCGGGTCTCGGAAGTTTTTTACCCTTCGTTTTTTCGACACGTGGATTTTTACGGTAAAACGGGATTACCGTGGCTGGTCTTCGATTTACCATCGCTGGAGAGTAGTGCACCATGGTACCGTTCCGTTTCAAATCCATGCACGCATTTCAAAAAGTCGTACGACATTGTTTCGCCATTTCGGACGGATGTTGCACCTTCCACCATGGATGTTGCACCCTATAGTTATCGATTATTCGGACGACCATAACTTCTGGCTCGTTTAGAGTTACGGGAGACTTAACCAGTCAAAACAAAGGCCTCAGTGAGTTCTACGGCTCTAACAGCTTTCAACCGTCAATGGATTATTTAATGCCCAAAAAAGACTATCCGAATCTCAATCGGGTCTAGGAAGTTTTTTACCCTTCGTTTTTTCGACGCGTTGATTTTTATGGTAAAACGGGATTACCGTGGCTGGTCTTCGATTTACCATCGCTGGAGAGTGGTGCACCGTGGTAGCGTTCCGTTTCAAATCCATGCACGCATTTCAAAAAGTCGTACGACACGGTTTCTCCATTTCGGACGGATGTTGCACCTTGCACCGTGGATGTTGCACCCTGTGGATATCGATTATTCGGACGGATGTTGCACCTTGCACCGTGGATGTTGCACCCTGTAGATATCGATTATTCGGACGACCATAACTTCTGGCTCATTTAGAGTTATGGGAGCCATAACTAGTGAAAACGATATATATTAATTTTCTTGAAAATGCATGATTATTTGAGGATAGATTTTAACAAGTTTATCACCAATATAATATCAAATAATCAATCTACAATCTAGAGTACCATATGTAGCTCTTTATAGCCATAATGACCTTGTTTTGTCGATCGCCTTTAGTTATTTGTCAGAAATCAAAACCTTCATAAAACTTGTGACTCAACATTCTCCCCCTTTTTGATTGATGACAATATATATCTGCAAATCTGAATCTCCCCCTGAATATGTGATCTCTCTCTTTGAATTCTTATATATGTACGTTCCTGCGAACAATTGTTAGCCCTTTCTCCCCCTTTGTCATCGACAAAAAGGAGTAACAGACACTAGAATAGTAGAATGAATATGATATGCATAGCAAAATAAATCATTAAAACAGCCAAAACATAACAGAGTATTCTACAGATCATAATGTCAAACGAAAAATAAGAATAACGACACTATTTAGTACAAGTGTCGATGAATGTTTTTAAAGTGCTAAACCATAATAGAATCTAAGATGAAGCAGATCGTATCTCCTATTCATCATCATCATCGTCGTCATCATCATCATCATCTTCTTCTTCTTCCTCATCATTGTTCCCTCTAGATGATTCTCCATGTCCATGACCACTCATACCAGTAGACTCGTCAGATGATGTCCAGGTGAAAACAGGAGCAGCAGGACGTTTTCCTGTGTCTTGTGCTTGAACAGAGGTGGATGTGGAACATGATATAGCATCCCATAGCATACCAAAGAATGACTTGACCTTATTGAAGCGCTTATCAATTTTAGAGTCCATTCGCTTGAGACGTGATTCAAGCAAAAATTGGTTACGCGCAATGGTTTCAAGTGATTCTTTTGTGGATGATTTTGATTTGAATAGTTTCACTTCATCGGAACGAGGACGAGAGGAAGTTGCTCTTTGTTTTCTTGGTCCTCTTTGTTGCCATTCTTCAAAAGACATAATCTCAAGATAAGGTGGAGGAAGCTTCATTCGTTTGATGGTTATTGAATCAATGCATTTTGGTTTTGAGGTTGCAGAATCAGGAGGACTTACTCCACAAGCTAACAAAAGTCGCATGATATATTCATTGTAGAAGAAATGAGGCCGTGTAGAGTTATTTACCTTGAGAATTTCATCAAAAAGCATGTGTACCCAATTGATTTGGATTTCACCATAAATAGCATAGAGTGCTTTGAAGTTTTCTTTATATACTGCATCATAATTTCTAAGTCTAGGAAAAAGAGAATGCATCAAAACACGATGAAGTAGTCTAGCTGTCGGTCGAAGTCCAATAGACTTTGTGCCATCACTATTGTCTTCTATGAACTGATGACTAGTACTATTTCGAGTTAAGACTTCGCAGAAGGTAGATGAAAACTCATCGCCTCGATTTGGTATACCAAGTATAGAGGCAATTTCTAGCATGAGTAAGAAAAATTTGCTTACCACAGACCACAGACCAGATGACTCCGTTTGGATTATCAGGTTGATATTCATCGAGATTCATGTTGGCGTTAAACAATTTGATCATCAAATGATTTATCTCCACATTATTTTCTGAAAAATCTATCAATGGAGTAATGTTGGCATTATTGGCTAACCTCCGAACGCCATAAGCCGTGAAATCATCAAATTTGATAAAAGAGCCTGGATGAAACTTGTAATTTGTCATCTGATTCCATCTTGTTACAGCAATTGGACTTTGAACCCACTTTTTGGCGGAGATGCTTAGAGATGAAGTTTCAGAGGTTGTTCCTTTCTTAGATTTCTTTTGAGGAGGAGCCATTGTTGGAAGATTTGAGATTTGGGAATTGAAAATAGGAAACTAGGGTTTGTGATTTTGGGAAAAAGAACAGCTTGAGTCAAAAGAGAAAGAGGGTGGAAGGAAAAATGACGCATAGGTATATATAAAAACTTAAAATACGTCAACCGGTCGACCTATGAAATATGGTCGGTCGACCGTTTTCAACCAGGGAGCAAACGGTCGACCGGCTATAACCGGGGAGGTCGACCGGTTTTGGTCTGCTGAGAAAAAACATGTTATTATGCAATTTTTTTATAATATATCAACCTTTATATATTACATTTCATTCTTAATACAAAATATAACCGTTATTACACAAGTGATAGATAAAGATATAATAACTATATATAAATCTAATGAGAAGGTTCGTCATTAGAATTATCGTTGTTTCCTTCAATACGTTTTGACCATGGACTCCATTGTTTCTGAGCTCCTTCAATCTTCTCATAGTTCCGATCCCACGAGTTAGGACTTTTAGATGTTGATGGCCTAGAGGGCATTGGCTCATGCACGTCATGCTTGTTGGAACTGCAGAAAAATGTTGCCAACTTTTCTAAAACGGATAATCGTGCCGATGTCCGTTGTTGCTCGTGATAAAGTTGACTTTGCCCATAATGGAGCTGTCTCTGAAGGTCTATCTGATGTTTCTGGTAGTGGTGTATTTCATCGATTTGTGCTTTGGTACGAGGAGAATAGAACAGTGTCCTCTTCACTCTTTTTGAATTTGGAGTTTTATCAGACATACAAGAGCATTGATGATGACAACTTGGTTTTTGTTTTGGTGTAGTAGGAGAATAATATTCCTCCGACTCAGAACTCGTAATAGAAATGTATGATTCTTGAGCACATTTATCACAAACGTGAGCCATAGGGAATGTTGTATAGAATATTATGGTTAGATAAAAAAGATGAACAAAATATGAAATTTTTTGCAAGCTTATATACAAGTTTCTTATGTATAAACCTAAGGATGTAAGTTAATGGAAAATTTTAACCAAGAAAACATAAGCAGAAATTTTTATTTTAACTCTAAAAATAGCTTTCCTTTTAAAACTGAAATTATAAATTAAGAAGGGAAAGGACGATCACTAAAAGAAAAGAATGAAAAAATGAGTAAAGAGAATTAACCATTAAATCAAGCAGTGGCTTATATTTAATGTAAAAAAAAATAGTTTATGCAAAAGTTATGGTTAAAGAATAACTAAAAAGAAGACGTTCTTTAGAAATTACTTAGTCAAGATTTTTTCTTGAAATTAAACCAAGCTCTCTTCGTAATCTAATAAAATTAGATTCGAGCAGAGGCTTAGTAAAAATGTCCGCTAATTGATTGTCAGTATGGACATATTCAAGAAATATATTTCCTTTGTCAATATTATCTCGAAGGAAATGATGACGGATATCAATGTGTTTGGTTCTAGAGTGATTTACTGGATTTTTAGAGAGATTTATAGCACTGGTGTTATCACAGTATATAATAGAATTTGATAAATGAATATCAAAATCTTGAAGTGTTTGTTGCATATATAGTACTTGAGTACAAGCGAGAGCTGCTGATATATATTCAGCTTCACATGTTGATAGTGAAACACAATTCTGTTTCTTACTGAACCAGGAGACAAGTGATTTTCCAATAAAATGGCACGTACCACTTGTACTTTTTCTATCCGTTCGTGAGCCACCGAAATCAGCATCACTATATGATACTAATTCAAATGGACATTCTTTTGGATAAAAAAGACCGAAATCTTTGGTATTATTAAGATAACGAATTATACGTTTCACTGCTCGTAGATGTGATTCCTTTGGATCGGCTTGAAAACGAGCACATAAACAAACACTCATTATTATATCCGGACGACTAGCTGTAAGATAAAGAAGAGAACCAATCATGCTTCGATATAATTTCTGGTCAACATTCTTACCACTTTCATCTTTTTCAAGATGTGTAGTTGTACTCGTAGGAGTTGGTTTACCAGATGTATTTTCTAATCCAAAGCGTTTGATAAGGTTTTCACAGTATTTTTCTTGATTGATAAAAATACCGTTTGAAAGTTGCTTTATTTGAAGTCCAAGAAAATAAGATAGTTCTCCCATATGAGACATTTCGAATTCTTTGGTCATAATACTTGCAAATTCTTTGCAGAGTTTATCGTTTGTTGAACCGAAGATGATATCGTCTACTTATATCTGGATAACTAGAATATCTTTTTGAGAATGTTTAATAAACAAGGTTTGATCGACTTTGCCTATTTGAAATCCTGAGTTAATAAGATAGCTACGTAGTCGTTCATACCAAGCACGAGGTGCTTGTTTTAAACCATACAAAGCTTTCTTAAGTTTGAACACATGGTCAGGATATTTTTCATGTACGAACAAAGGAGGTTGTTCGACATAGACATTCTCTTTGATAAATCCATTGAGAAAAGCACTTTTGACATCCATCTGATAAAGTTTGAAATTATGGTGACAAGCAAAAGATAATAGGATTCTAATAGCTTCTAGTCGAGCAACTGGTGCAAAAGTTTCTTCATAATCGATACCTTCTTCCTGATTATATCCTTGTGCTACTAATCTTGCTTTATTTTTGGTGATATTTCCTTGTTCGTCGGCCTTATTTTTATAGACCCATTTAGTACCAATTACTGACTGATCAGTTGGTCGTGGAACAAGTTCCCAAACGTCATTGCGCTCAAACTAATTTATTTCTTCCTGCATGGCAATGATCCATTAATCATCTGTAGCGGCTTCTTTTGGATTCTTAGGTTCGATATTTGAGAGAAAAGCGACATGACCCATTTGATTGAGTTGACTCCTTCTTCTGACATGTGATGTTATTTCACCGATTATATTTTGAGCCGGATGGTCTCTTAATATTCTTGGTGGTGATTGTAACTCACATATTTAAGGAATATTCTCAATAATTATTTCCGAGTCAGAATCAATATTTGTGATGATTTGACTGTCAGTGACTATTGATTCGTCATCATCTGATATAGTGTGAGGGTGCTGATAGATTTCATCAAAAGAGACATGAAGTGATTCTTCAATAGTTTTGGTTCGTTTATTAAATATCCGATAGGCCTTACTTCATTCCGAATAATCGACAAATATTCCTTCATCGGCTTTTGGATCGAATATGCCAAGCTGGTCTTTCGTATTTAAAATAAAGCACTTGGAACCAAAAACTTTAAAATATGAGATTTTAGGCTTCCTTTTGTTAAATAATTCATAAGGAGTATTCTTGGTAAGAGGTCTTATGGATACACGATTTAAAACATAACAGGCAGTTGCCACAGCTTCCGCCCAAAAATGTTTTGGTAAGGTGGTTCCATTCAATAATGTTCTTGCACATTCTTGTAAAGTTCGGTTCTTCCGTTCTACAACTCCGTTTTGTTGTGGAGTTCTGGGAAACGAAAAATTATGATATATACCTTTCTTTGTACAAAAATGTTCAAATTCATTATTTTCAAACTCTCCGCCATGATCACTTCTTATATTTTTAACTTTAATCCCTTTTGATTTTTGAATTCTTTTGATGAAAGATTTGAAATGATCGAAAGTGTCACTTTTATTTTTTAAGAAAATTGTCTATGTATAACGAGAGAAATCATCAACAATTACAAGCACATATTGACTGTGATTTATTGATTGAACCCTAGTAGGTCCAAATAAATCCATGTGTAGTAACTCAAGTGGTTGTAATGTTGATATGACTTTCTTGGATTTAAAAGATGATTTGGGCAATTTTCCTAATTGACATGCATCACAAATGTTGTTAACTTTAAAACTCATTTTGGGTAGTCCTCTAACTAGATTATTTTTGGCTAGCTTGTCAATAGTTCTGAAGTTTATATGACAGAAGCGTTTGTGCCATAGCCATGGATCATTGTCATTAGCCACAAGACACATATCTGAATTATGATTAATATTCATATTCAGAATATATATATTTCTGTCTCTATAACCTTCGAAAACCAAATTATGGTCTTTATCTAAAATACTACACTTATTATTTGAAAATGAAATTATAAATCCCTTGTCACATAACTGACTAATACTAAGCAAATTGTGTTTTAAATTTCTAACTAGCATGACATTAGTAATAAGAGGTAAGTTAGATGTACCGCAATTGCTCACATCGCCTTTGCCGATGATATAGCCTTTTGAATTGTCTCCAAAAGTGACGGAGCCACCATCTGATTATGTAATATTTGTTAATAGACTCTTGTCTCCTGTCATGTGCTTTGAGCAACCACTGTCCAATATCCACTTTCCTCTTTTCTTAAGTGGGACCTGCAAAAAATAGAATCAAGTCCATGGTACCCACTTTTTATAGGGTCCTAAGAGTTAGGTCTTAGGAGTCCAAACCCATATGGGTCCGGTATCCCCTTTATATATATAATTTTTATTAAAATGCACAGTATTCATGAATTGCTGAATGTATTTGTTCCTAATCAAATTGTTATTTGTTTTAGGAACCCATATTTGATAGTCTTGACATTTTTCTTTTGAAATTTCACAACTGGTTTTGGTTTGGAATATAATAAACTAAGATTTTTCTTAGCTTCAGTTTTTTGTGCTTTCTTCTTCCGTTTATTTCCAAGATGTTTCTTGGTGTCTTGTTTGTTATATCCCAATCCTTGTTTGTCTGAAATAGATTGTGAACTTTCAATTATTTTTGTCAAATTTTCTCGACCTTTGTTAAAGTTAGAAACATTTTGAGTAATGTCATCAAATTTGTTTGTAAGCTAGCTTTTTCTAGGTCTAGAATTTTGACTTTTGCATTAAGCTCATGATTTTCAGTAGTGAGAGCATTATTTTTCTCTTTTTGAGCTTCTATTTCTTGACTCAAAAGAGATATTTGAGAGTCAACATTAGATGATGATTCTTGAATATTTTCAAGTTCCTCTTCTAATATTTTCTTCTCATCTTTTAACATATCTCGTTCAAACTCTGCTCTACTTAAATCTGCTTTGACTACTTTTAATTGACGTTTTATGTCTTTATATTTGACTATTAATTCAGCATTAATATCAGGTAATTCATCAAATGTAGGAATTTGTACCTCATCTTCTGTTGCCATAAAACAAACATTAGCTTGTTCATTCTCTGAATCACTTTCACTTTCTGATGAAGATGACTCTGAATCATCCCATGTTACTGAGAAAGCTCGTTTCTTAGATTTATCCTTCTTATATTTGAATTTGTCATTTTCTGACTTCTTCTTTTGTTCTGGACAATCTTTCTGCATGTGTCCCTTTTTGTGGCAATTGAAACATTCTATAGCAGATGAAGATGGTTTGTTTGATCCAGGTTTCCTTTTATTGTAACGACTGGCTTTTCAATATTTTAGGAATTTTTTAAATCCTTTCGCAATGAATGCCAAATCTTCGTCTTCAGAATCTGATTCATTTTCATCTTTCTCAACATGAAATGCTACATTTTTCTTTTCTTCTTTCTGTTCTTTTCTAGCCTGCAAATTTGCTTCATAGGACATTAAATTTCCTATCAATTCATCTGGCTTCATGACGGAAAGGTCATTAGCTTCTTCAATTGCTAATACTTTTCCTTCCCATTCACTAGTCAGAGAATGTAGGACTGTTGAAACAACATCGAAATCAGAATACTTTTGTCCTAAGCCAATAAGTGCATGGTGAATAGTTTGAAACCGTGAATACATGTCATTTATTGTCTCATTTGGTTTCATTTTGAAATTTTGAAATTGACTTTTCAGCATGGCTATTTTGGCTTGTTTAACCTTGTTAGTACCTTCATGAGTGATTTTTAGAGTTTGCCAAATTTGATATGTAGTAGTGCAGATACTAACACGGTTATATTCATTTTGATCTAATGCACAGAACAACATATTTATTGCTCTTGCATTTATGGCTGCTGCCGTTTTCTCAGCTGCAGTCCATTCTGAATAATCAGTTGTTGGATTAACTATTTCTCTTTGAGTGGCATTCCAAGCATCATAGCTATTTGATTGCATAAAGAATGACGTACGTGTTGCCCAATAACTATAGTTAAGACCATTGAAAAATGGAGGTCTTTGTGTCGATTGACCCTCCGTGTAAGTAGTGTTTTGAGTGCTAGTACTTACGTTATTTGCCATATTACTATAATATATCAAATAACTGTGTTACGGTTATATGATGACCGTGCTCTGATACCAAATGAAAGAGCGGTGTGTATACAATTATATGTGCTAATATAATACACATGGATCGCGTAATATGGACTACAATATAAATGTGGAAATAGATGATAATAGCATACTAAATAAAAAAATAGAAAAATCACACCAGAGATTTTTATACTGGTTCGGAGCACCGTCCTACGTCCAGTCCCAGACTTCTATCTGGATTTTCACTATTAACTACCTCGCTTCACCCGGAGGAACAGGTTTACAACACCCGAACAACCGAACGGGATTTCACGCCTCTAATACACTGTGGACTTCAACACTTGCCTCTTACAACATAGAGGACTTCAACACAAGAACAAATACAATTGTTGTTGACAACTTGTGTTCTTGAAAACACGGATTTGTCACTAGTAGTACACCCTTCCTATAATCTTATCCTCAAAGTATGCGAATGTTGTTTTGAAAAGATTAAGGAAAGTATATTACTTATTGAATCAAAAGATATGAAATAGTTTCAATGATTCAATAAATAATCGAGAGCTTTTAGAATGCAGGAGTATGTAGAAAGTAAGATCAGAGATTAGATTAAAAAGCATATATAATCATGTTGTGTTAATCAACGAATTAGATGAGTTTATATAGATAAGAATGATTGTAACTCTTTGTGAGCAGTTGCCATTAAGAGATATGATCTTTGGTGAAAGGTAAGAGATGCAACCATTGGAGAAGATAAGTGTCTTTTGGAAAAATTGCTTTCTGTTTAAAAACGGTCGACAGGGTAAAAAGTGACCAGTAGACAGGAATTTAAATATACATACGTTATGTGCATGTGTGCACGTTCAGTGTGCAAATTATGCAGGAACGGTCCACCGCCTATATTGTGACCGGTCGACCGGTCCTTGTAAAGTTGCACACTGAATGTGCAACTACATTCTAATCGTATATATATTAATTTTCTTGAAAATGCATGATTATTTGAGGATAGATTTTAACAAGTTTATCACTAATATAATATCAAATAATCAATCTACAATCTAGAGTACCATATGTAGCTCTTTATAGCCATAATGACCTTGTTTTGTCGATCGCCTTTAGTTATTTGTCAGAAATCAAAACCTTCATAAAACTTGTGACTCAACATGGTGCACCATGGTACCATCCCGTTTCAAATCCATGCACGCTGTAACGACCCGCTGTTTTGGACCATTCAAATTCGACAATAAAACCGTACATGTCCGACTTGAATAATTCAAAATACCGAATTGTTAATAAAAATTTGGCAAAACTTAAAATATACAGTAAATAAATCAATCATAGATCACTTACACAGAGTAATACAATGCAGCGGAATAGATAAAGAATAGTAGTTTATGAAGCTACTATATACATCAGAGTTTAAAATAAAATACATTAGAATCTCTGGAATACAGAAAGGTCTTCAGTACGAGCCGATGACTTCTCTGAACCAGTCAACTAGAAAACTGAAAGCTGAAACGATAGTTGGATCTCCAAATGAAACTCCAATCTCATAAGGTGAGTCTCGAATGCTGGATTACTCGGTCTGACCCGAGCGTAAAGCAAAACACAAAACACTCGAGTCAGGATTAACATTCTTATATCAATAAATTCAACTCAAATGAAATATCAACTGAAATACAATATACTTAAAGGATGCTTGGGATGTCCATCCTCTAAGGGTCCATAGAACTATCTATAGGGTAGAAATATACACTATTACACCGTAGTCATTCACTTAATTTATACTTCAACCCAACAGTCAATTTTTACTTCGAATAATCATATTTCCCAAACTAGTATCTATATATTGAGTAAGGTATGCAGTACAGTATTTCAATTTCCTGAACTTAACAAATTGTTCACATCAACCTGGCCTTCCTATTTAAATTAAATCCAATCTCATTTTATCAGTTAAATCTTCCTAAAATTCCCACTTAAATTTATAATTCTCAAATTTGGATTTGATATCCCAATTTTCCCTTTTATTTCAATATGTTTCCATATTTTAAGTATTCAACATTTTAACCAAATTTTTCCCAATCTAGTTTCTAAATAAAATTCCCAATCTAGTTCAAACTCAAATTTCATTTAATTCGATTAGTTATCTACATAACCGATTCGACTATCTTGGTTCCAAATACATATCCGAATTTCTAAACCATTTAATTTCACTATAGTTCATAGCTTATAGATAACAATTTAAATTTGACAGTTTCATCTAGATTCTCGATTTTTTTTTTCATCGTTATTATCCAGTCTTGAACCCTCCCTTATTCGATTCAATATCATTTTAGTGATCATGAATTACACTTTACCCAAATTTCTTAAATTTTATTAAACGTGAAATATTTCATTCGATAAATTTCAATTTGATTTAGATAAATAAATCCTTATCTAAATACCATTTCAAAATAACCCAACTTTATTTCCCAATCCTAATTGTTCAATATTATTGCAAAATTTTCCGAAATAAAATTACATAAATATTTATCATAATTTATGTATTTAATCACATCTTGATTAAACTAGATATAATTAACTCTGTGTTTATCATTTTCCCTTTTATACATGTATTTAAGAATTTACACATAAATAAAACCATATATTTCTTATCATATGGTCAAATGTTACGAATATTATCATTTCAATCCATACACTAAATATATACGGGTGGATAGCATTCCACCCGTAATCCCAAATTTAAATTAAATAAAACCCGCTTGGGTCTATCATTTAAACCCATTTCAATTCAAAACAACCATAACAAAAGGGAATTGCAGTGTGATGACAGGGATGGTGTCAAAGTAAATAAACAAGTAATAACAACGGTCAATAACAATTCAATAAGTAAATCAATAACTCCGAAATAATCGTATTTATTCGCATTGTTATTTGTATAATTATTTCTAGAATCTACACTATCATGTCATGTAGATAAAGATTATTACATTTTAGTTTTTCACTTGTCGTTCCATTTCAATTTCATTTTAATACTACAATAATTAATCCAAACTACGTTCAAGGATTTAAAGTATAATTTATCAATTTCTACGACAATTAATGGGTCAAATTTAACTAATCAAATTTACATATGGCGGGGTCAGGTTTCAAATAAATCAAGGTCCGTCATATGTAATCCGTCTTAATTTGTAAACTATACTACCCCAAATTTAACTAGCAAACTAGTTATCACTTAACAGTAGTAATTAACATCCAATTTAAACGATAATCAATCAATCAATCAATTATCAACCAATCTGTATTATTATCCCATAAATAAATTAACCGATAATGGTGTCAGGTGTCACAGGTGGGCAGATACAGATAATAGCAGTCATAACAGTAAAACAACCAACAGCAGCATATTTCAATTGTCGTTTCAATTGAAGTCAAATTTAATAAATAAAAGAACGTTAATCGTGAGTGATTGCTCACCTTTCGAGGCTAGAGATGAACGAGACCAAGAGCGAATGGATACGAGCAAACCCAAAGGTCGAACAAGCGAGACAGTGACAAGGCTATAATGGCTGCGACGAATATGATATTTTTCAGTGATAAGTCAAGATGGGCACGAGATAGAGGAAGTAAGATACGTTAAATATAAATTTTATAACAATCAACATTAAATTTAAACACCAATCATAAAAATAAAAATCTATACTTATACACATATTTTAAACCAATATACAATGAAATCTTTATATTTAATATTCAAAAATAAATGTTCATACTAATATCGATACAAACTTATCTTGTGATACTAAATATTGTACGTATATAAACTAGCGTAAACTCAACCCACCAATCAAAGAAAACTTTTTTTTTTTTTTTATAAACATATTGTATATATATACTACTACATACGTTTCAAAATACCATCTTCAAAACAATATATATTATATACATATATATATAAATTTATTTACAACCCATAAATAATAAAATATATAAAATATACTAACTACTCCGTTACATATAAAACTGATATAATATTCACCCAGACAAGTGTCTTAAAATTAGTTATATTTACATATAATCATACTTAAAGTATACAGATATATAAGTAAATTGGAAGATCATAAAATCCAGATTTTATAAACTTATATATATAAAAAATCTTTACACAGTAATTAGCAAAAAAAAAAAAAAAAAACAAAACCCAAAACAATCGCATGAGCCCTATAACCTGGGGAACGATCACGATCTCCACTCAAATCCTCATGCAACCGAAAGAAATTATTATTTCATATATATATATATATATATATATTTTTATATATTAATCAAAACTGATATATTATAAACATAAACAAAATGATCTAAACATGCATACACAACAGTAAGATGGAGAACCAATGACAAAAACATCAGGCAAATAAGTCTTTGAAGAAATAAAATAAACCTACCTATAGTGTTCACCACTTCCAAAGCAGACTCGGGTTTCGAAGGATGTGGCAACGGTGGATTAATTGATGGGTTTGCTGTTGAAGGCGGATCCGGGTTGAAGCATCGGGTGTAGGAGGTTTCGTATGGGAGAGGCGCTATTGTTATAGGGTGGAGGCCAAGCTAGTTCAAAGCTACATGGGAGGTGGAAAGAAACGAAGGTGACTGCTGCTCGTTATCTGTATGCGTTTCGTATGTGCTTTTTTTTTTATATATATGGCAGCGGATGAAGGTGGAAAGGAGGGTGCAAATTGTGTTCTGAGAGCAAAAATGAAAAAAATATGAAGAGAGGGGAAGAAGAATAAATAGAATGGATGTTATGCGTGATTTCAGGGGATTGATAAAAGTAACGTCTACGTAAAAAATCAAAAGTGCAAGTGAATGTTTAAAAGAAAGGGAAACAGCGCTGAAGGTGCGAATAAAATTTTCAAATCAAAAGAAACGTAAAGTTGCCCATTTATTTATCAAACGTGATTTAAGCCAAATAAAAGGAAACGAAGAGTAACAGTCAGAAATTAGTACGCAATTAATTGAATAGAAACCTTCCCTGAGATTTAGTTGACTTAATTAAAACAAATTTTATAAATTTAGCTTGGAGTACACGGTAAACGTTAGAAAACAAATGAAAAAAAAAAAGTCACGGATTTGGTTCAAAAGGAAAGGCAATGAACCGTTGAAATTTAGAAAGGCAAGAATATAATCAAAAGGGGAAACGTACACTTTTTTTTTTCCAGGAATGAATACAAGTTCAAGAATAATAACGTTAATATAAATTTATTTTATAACGCTAGGATATCGTGGAACGAAGGAAACAAATTTAAATGTACCGAGATAACGTATGGCATTTTATACGTTTTCAAACTTTTGAAATGGCATAGGATGGTAATAGCTGTACACCGATTGAGAAGCCTTTAAAGCAATTTATTTTATTGCCTGGGATTCACGTTCCAAATTTTTTTTTTTTTTTTTTGAAACGGAAGGAAGCAATAAAGTCACAGATAAATGAAATTGTAACAGTCTCCCAAATTCAGCTGACAAATAATAAAGCAATTGATAATAGGTGCGCGTTTAAATTTTGAAACGCCAAAAGAAATCAAATGGTAAGGAATTTATATAACAGTACATTATACGTTTTTTTTTTTCACCCCATAAGAAGGCTGAACGCACATCACTTGAAATGGAAAGGCAAAAGTAAAGCGCGATGATTCAGGAAGTAACATAAGGAATAAAATATCAACGGTCAAAAGTTATGATTTAGCTGAAAATTTCAAGTAATAAATTTATTGAGTAGCACGTTTCAATTTGAGAAAGAATAAGTATGAAATGGAAGTAGCAATAGAAAAATGGAAGTGAAACGTATTCACTTTTTGCCTTATACAAAATATTATATAAAGTAGATAAAAGGAAATTTCCACGTTCGAATCATTAAAGCGATAAATATTTGTATCGGCCAACGCGTGAATCCAGGAAAAAATAAAGGTAAGCTATTTATTGTTTTGCAACCGATAAAATTTTGAACAGTAAGAAAATAAAGCAATAGTCACAGTGGAGTCCCTTGATTTTGTGCAAATGAAATTTATTAAAGCAATTGAAATTTAACGATAGAAAAGTCACTGCTATGCACTGATTCAGAAATCAATTCATAGCTTGAATTTAATAGAATTACCAAATAAATAAACTTCCATAAAATAAATTGAAAATTTACCATTAGCTATATTTAATTATACGTAATCCAAATATTAACTCTTTATTTGCAAATAAATTTATTTAAAATTTCACCAAAATCCAAATTAAATACGTTATAAAACCAATTAAAATCATTAAAATTTTATGGGTCGTTACACTCTCCCCCACTCAAAACTTTTCGTCCCCGAAAAGGAAGGAGGTAGGAGAATAAAACAACCATAAATAGATTGAAATACAAGATAAATAATTAATTTAAAACTATATAGATTTTATTTGAAATATTTATTTGATAACTTCATTTGAAATTTAGTTTTCTTTAATACTTTAATACTTTTCAAATTCCTTTGAAAACCATTACTCACATTATTACTTATATTTACAAAGAAGCTATTAAAATATTAAATCCAAAATTCACAAATTTTTATTTTGTTTCAAGATACCTTCCAAATATTATTATTAGATCACAAATCATTTTTTAAAGTATCTTTTATTTTAGATAAATAAATGTTTAAATATTTATAACACTAAAATTTCTATTAAACCATGTAGTATATAATTAAACAATATTTTAAAGGATATATCCAACAAGGAAGGAAGGTAGATTTGGAAAAAGGAATCAAGGTGAATAACTAAACTGAGCAGATAAGGTAGATTCAAGAATAGAATCGGGCACGAGTAATAAATATAGAACCATAAGAATTTAAAATTTCAAATATTAATTCAAAATTTCTTTGTTGAAAATACTTTTATAATAAAATACCTTTATAAATAAATACTTTTATATTGAAACCAATTTTTCTTTCGAAATACTTTTATAACTCAATGTTTTAACAAGTTTATCCTCGTTCTTGCAGACTCTGGCCATGCGTTGATCAGGCGCAAAGCTAGAATTCTTCAAGTACTTAGTAGACTTGTTTCAACACCCAGTGAAAATACTTGAAAAACCTTTTTAAAAAAAAACAGATATGGAAAGTACAATCCAAACAAAACAACCAAACCAAAACCTTTGTCCGATCATGGTTCGCAGATACACAATGGTTACGCCTGGTTCCCCCAGGAAACAATCCATATCCGTAAGCTTTCACAGCCCTGCGAGTTACGCCATGATGACTAGTAGGGTGCAGGATACACAATGGTTACGCCTGGTTCCCCCAGGAAACAATCCGTACCCCCAGGCAAGACTCAGCCAGGCACTTGCGCTACTATTCGCGACCTACACAGATTGCAGGATACACAATGGTTACGCCTGGTTCCCCCAGGAAACAATCCGTACCCCTAGGCAAGACTCAGCCAGGCAATTGCGCTGTGCATTCACGAGAGAAAAAAAAACCATGGGTTACGCCACGGTGGGAAACACTCGAGTATTACATCCGGAAAACCGAAAATCAGAGAGAATAATATCGATAGAATGAATCCACGATGTGGCCACAAAGCGGATATCAAGCAGAAGGCACTTTCCATATCTTTACTTCGAAAATATATATCATATAGTACCTTTTCAAATCACTTTCAAATATTGTACTTATATAAAGTCCATATATATAGGATTCCTTTCTCAAATCGAATACTTTCCAAATCAATAGTAGATCAAATCATACTTATATAGATTTCGATTAAATAAAATCTCTTTCCAAATTGAGTACCTTTCAAATCAATAGATTTCAAATCAACCTCATACTTATACAATCCATTTTATATAAGTTCGACCACTCCCAAATCAAGTGCTTAGTAATCTAAGGTTCCCAATTTCAAATTATTTCAATACCAATTCAGTTTCAAAATCATATATGATTTCACCAAATTTTCTTCCAAATTAAATGTCTGAATTTCAAAGTTCCCAAAATAATAGGTGTAGAAAATTATCCCAGTTTCCAAATTAAAATAATTCAAGTCAAACAAATTCATTTCCAAAATCACCATATAAGTACTGGGTTTTTTTTTTCAATTTAATTTTCAAAACCAAATATTTTTCTCAAAATCAATTATATTCAAAATGGTTTCCAAATTTATAATTATCCCTTTAAAACCTTTAAACTATTTACTTCGATTTGAAATATCCAATTTACCTTTTTGAAAACCATTATTTAAAACTAAAATTCTTTCAAAACATTTAAAAACTAAATTCCATAATAGTATAATTAAAATAGCCATATTCTCTTACTTAATAAAAGGTTTAACCTCATACAACAAAACTTGCATACTTTATCAAATATTTTATACCTTTCGAAATATCTTGGTTTTTAAACCTTTAAACCTTGATTTGGAAGTGCTCGAACCTTCAAAATAGTCGGTGAAAATCAATTTCAAATCCAAGAGATGGAAATCAATTTTTATAAATAGAGTTATTCTAAGTCAAATCAAAAACTCGAGGACTGAACACCGGTCTTACTTCAAATTGTTTCAAATATATACATATATCTTTCGAAAATATCAAATTATACTTCGGAATTTGAAATCAAAAACGGTTTTACAAAATCACTCGCATAGCGAAGCTATTAAAGTGGCCTCTCCCCCACTCTGAAACTCGAAAATCAATGTCGATGATGCGTGCACTCATCACCGAAATTATTCTCCAGCGACATAAGTGAGTTCTGGACTTCTATTTTCTTGAAAACTTCTTTGAAATTTCTTCAAAATTATTGGAATTCATTTGAATTCATTTGAAATATTTCTTATTCGGAAAAATACTTTTAAATCGTATTATTTATATATAATTTCCAAAATCTTAAAACCAATTTCAAAATACCGGAATTCAATTCTCGAATTTCAAATTTAACACTTCAATTATAAATCATTTTTATATAAATCAATTTCTTATAATTTTTTCAAAATTTCAAATCCTTTCAAAACCCTTTTTATATAGAATAACATTTCTTATTTGCTTTATATATAGGTATATAATCTCTACCGAAAACATTTTCTTTATATATATAGAATAAAATCATAGTTATCAAAATAATAATTTCGGTATAAACAATTTCTAAAATACAAACAAAACCCGATTTTCAAAGGATGATTTAAGGATGGATTTCAAAACAAAGATAGAGATTTAATTTAAAGGAACTCTAATCAATAGAATCCTGATTCGAAGATAGACTCGATCGAAGATGAGATAATTAAGTTACAAAATAGAAGATGGATATACTTCTATAAATCGCGGGCGACCTTTACCTGTCAACCGTGATTCCAAAATTAGATCGGTGTAGAATTCTGAGGCAATTCGACATTCGATCGTCGGAGATATAGAATTCGGCATAACAAGATATATCAGCATCGTAAACCGAGGATACAGGAATCTTCGGTGAGTCAATGCCAATTGAAAAGGAGTTTTCACCCCCTTTACAAATCATTCAATGGAGTTATGGGATACTCCAGAATCAAACGAATATAAATAGGGAGAGACAGAATGAATTTCGAAACCGAGGGACATTCCAAAACTCAAAGGAAATTGAGTCAAAAAGGAAGAGATTCAACTCGAACGAAAGTGATTCTGTAAATAAATTTACCATATATGCTAAGTTTTGCCTAGAGCCAAAGCTCTGATACCAACTGTAACGACCCGCTGTTTTGGACCATTCAAATTCGACAATAAAACCGTACATGTCCGACTTGAATAATTCAAAATACCGAATTGTTAATAAAAATTTGGCAAAACTTAAAATATACAGTAAATAAATCAATCATAGATCACTTACACAGAGTAATACAATGCAGCGGAATAGATAAAGAATAGTAGTTTATGAAGCTACTATATACATCAGAGTTTAAAATAAAATACATTAGAATCTCTGGAATACAGAAAGGTCTTCAGTACGAGCCGATGACTTCTCTGAACCAGTCAACTAGAAAACTGAAAGCTGAAACGATAGTTGGATCTCCAAATGAAACTCCAATCTCATAAGGTGAGTCTCGAATGCTGGATTACTCGGTCTGACCCGAGCGTAAAGCAAAACACAAAACACTCGAGTCAGGATTAACATTCTTATATCAATAAATTCAACTCAAATGAAATATCAACTGAAATACAATATACTTAAAGGATGCTTGGGATGTCCATCCTCTAAGGGTCCATAGAACTATCTATAGGGTAGAAATATACACTATTACACCGTAGTCATTCACTTAATTTATACTTCAACCCAACAGTCAATTTTTACTTCGAATAATCATATTTCCCAAACTAGTATCTATATATTGAGTAAGGTATGCAGTACAGTATTTCAATTTCCTGAACTTAACAAATTGTTCACATCAACCTGGCCTTCCTATTTAAATTAAATCCAATCTCATTTTATCAGTTAAATCTTCCTAAAATTCCCACTTAAATTTATAATTCTCAAATTTGGATTTGATATCCCAATTTTCCCTTTTATTTCAATATGTTTCCATATTTTAAGTATTCAACATTTTAACCAAATTTTTCCCAATCTAGTTTCTAAATAAAATTCCCAATCTAGTTCAAACTCAAATTTCATTTAATTCGATTAGTTATCTACATAACCGATTCGACTATCTTGGTTCCAAATACATATCCGAATTTCTAAACCATTTAATTTCACTATAGTTCATAGCTTATAGATAACAATTTAAATTTGACAGTTTCATCTAGATTCTCGATTTTTTTTTTTCATCGTTATTATCCAGTCTTGAACCCTCCCTTATTCGATTCAATATCATTTTAGTGATCATGAATTACACTTTACCCAAATTTCTTAAATTTTATTAAGCGTGAAATATTTCATTCGATAAATTTCAATTTGATTTAGATAAATAAATCCTTATCTAAATACCATTTCAAAATAACCCAACTTTATTTCCCAATCCTAATTGTTCAATATTATTGCAAAATTTTCCGAAATAAAATTACATAAATATTTATCATAATTTATGTATTTAATCACATCTTGATTAAACTAGATATAATTAACTCTGTGTTTATCATTTTCCCTTTTATACATGTATTTAAGAATTTACACATAAATAAAACCATATATTTCTTATCATATGGTCAAATGTTACGAATATTATCATTTCAATCCATACACTAAATATATACGGGTGGATAGCATTCCACCCGTAATCCCAAATTTAAATTAAATAAAACCCGCTTGGGTCTATCATTTAAACCCATTTCAATTCAAAACAACCATAACAAAAGGGAATTGCAGTGTGATGACAGGGATGGTGTCAAAGTAAATAAACAAGTAATAACAACGGTCAATAACAATTCAATAAGTAAATCAATAACTCCGAAATAATCGTATTTATTCGCATTGTTATTTGTATAATTATTTCTAGAATCTACACTATCATGTCATGTAGATAAAGATTATTACATTTTAGTTTTTCACTTGTCGTTCCATTTCAATTTCATTTTAATACTACAATAATTAATCCAAACTACGTTCAAGGATTTAAAGTATAATTTATCAATTTCTACGACAATTAATGGGTCAAATTTAACTAATCAAATTTACATATGGCGGGGTCAGGTTTCAAATAAATCAAGGTCCGTCATATGTAATCCGTCTTAATTTGTAAACTATACTACCCCAAATTTAACTAGCAAACTAGTTATCACTTAACAGTAGTAATTAACATCCAATTTAAACGATAATCAATCAATCAATCAATTATCAACCAATCTGTATTATTATCCCATAAATAAATTAACCGATAATGGTGTCAGGTGTCACAGGTGGGCAGATACAGATAATAGCAGTCATAACAGTAAAACAACCAACAGCAGCATATTTCAATTGTCGTTTCAATTGAAGTCAAATTTAATAAATAAAAGAACGTTAATCGTGAGTGATTGCTCACCTTTCGAGGCTAGAGATGAACGAGACCAAGAGCGAATGGATACGAGCAAACCCAAAGGTCGAACAAGCGAGACAGTGACAAGGCTATAATGGCTGCGACGAATATGATATTTTTCAGTGATAAGTCAAGATGGGCACGAGATAGAGGAAGTAAGATACGTTAAATATAAATTTTATAACAATCAACATTAAATTTAAACATCAATCATAAAAATAAAAATCTATACTTATACACATATTTTAAACCAATATACAATGAAATCTTTATATTTAATATTCAAAAATAAATGTTCATACTAATATCGATACAAACTTATCTTGTGATACTAAATATTGTACGTATATAAACTAGCGTAAACTCAACCCACCAATCAAAGAAAACTTTTTTTTTTTATAAACATATTGTATATATATACTACTACATACGTTTCAAAATACCATCTTCAAAACAATATATATTATATACATATATATATAAATTTATTTACAACCCATAAATAATAAAATATATAAAATATACTAACTACTCCGTTACATATAAAACTGATATAATATTCACCCAGACAAGTGTCTTAAAATTAGTTATATTTACATATAATCATACTTAAAGTATACAGATATATAAGTAAATTGGAAGATCATAAAATCCAGATTTTATAAACTTATATATATAAAAAATCTTTACACAGTAATTAGCAAAAAAAAAAAAAAAAAAACCCAAAACAATCGCATGAGCCCTATAACCTGGGGAACGATCACGATCTCCACTCAAATCCTCATGCAACCGAAAGAAATTATTATTTCATATATATATATATATATATATATATATATATTTATATATATTAATCAAAACTGATATATTATAAACATAAACAAAATGATCTAAACATGCATACACAACAGTAAGATGGAGAACCAATGACAAAAACTTCAGGCAAATAAGTCTTTGAAGAAATAAAATAAACCTACCTATAGTGTTCACCACTTCCAAAGCAGACTCGGGTTTCGAAGGATGTGGCAACGGTGGATTAATTGATGGGTTTGCTGTTGAAGGCGGATCCGGGTTGAAGCATCGGGTGTAGGAGGTTTCGTATGGGAGAGGCGCTATTGTTATAGGGTGGAGGCCAAGCTAGTTCAAAGCTACATGGGAGGTGGAAAGAAACGAAGGTGACTGCTGCTCGTTATCTGTATGCGTTTCGTATGTGCTTTTTTTTTTATATATATGGCAGCGGATGAAGGTGGAAAGGAGGGTGCAAATTGTGTTCTGAGAGCAAAAATGAAAAAAATATGAAGAGAGGGGAAGAAGAATAAATAGAATGGATGTTATGCGTGATTTCAGGGGATTGATAAAAGTAACGTCTACGTAAAAAATCAAAAGTGCAAGTGAATGTTTAAAAGAAAGGGAAACAGCGCTGAAGGTGCGAATAAAATTTTCAAATCAAAAGAAACGTAAAGTTGCCCATTTATTTATCAAACGTGATTTAAGCCAAATAAAAGGAAACGAAGAGTAACAGTCAGAAATTAGTACGCAATTAATTGAATAGAAACCTTCCCTGAGATTTAGTTGACTTAATTAAAACAAATTTTATAAATTTAGCTTGGAGTACACGGTAAACGTTAGAAAACAAATGAAAAAAAAAAAGTCACGGATTTGGTTCAAAAGGAAAGGCAATGAACCGTTGAAATTTAGAAAGGCAAGAATATAATCAAAAGGGGAAACGTACACTTTTTTTTTTCCAGGAATGAATACAAGTTCAAGAATAATAACGTTAATATAAATTTATTTTATAACGCTAGGATATCGTGGAACGAAGGAAACAAATTTAAATGTACCGAGATAACGTATGGCATTTTATACGTTTTCAAACTTTTGAAATGGCATAGGATGGTAATAGCTGTACACCGATTGAGAAGCCTTTAAAGCAGTTTATTTTATTGCCTGGGATTCACGTTCCAAATTTTTTTTTTTTTTTTGAAACGGAAGGAAGCAATAAAGTCACAGATAAATGAAATTGTAACAGTCTCCCAAATTCAGCTGACAAATAATAAAGCAATTGATAATAGGTGCGCGTTTAAATTTTGAAACGCCAAAAGAAATCAAATGGTAAGGAATTTATATAACAGTACATTATACGTTTTTTTTTTCACCCCATAAGAAGGCTGAACGCACATCACTTGAAATGGAAAGGCAAAAGTAAAGCGCGATGATTCAGGAAGTAACATAAGGAATAAAATATCAACGGTCAAAAGTTATGATTTAGCTGAAAATTTCAAGTAATAAATTTATTGAGTAGCACGTTTCAATTTGAGCAAGAATAAGTATGAAATGGAAGTAGCAATAGAAAAATGGAAGTGAAACGTATTCACTTTTTGCCTTATACAAAATATTATATAAAGTAGATAAAAGGAAATTTCCACGTTCGAATCATTAAAGCGATAAATATTTGTATCGGCCAACGCGTGAATCCAGGAAAAAATAAAGGTAAGCTATTTATTGTTTTGCAACCGATAAAATTTTGAACAGTAAGAAAATAAAGCAATAGTCACAGTGGAGTCCCTTGATTTTGTGCAAATGAAATTTATTAAAGCAATTGAAATTTAACGATAGAAAAGTCACTGCTATGCACTGATTCAGAAATCAATTCATAGCTTGAATTTAATAGAATTACCAAATAAATAAACTTCCATAAAATAAATTGAAAATTTACCATTTGCTATATTTAATTATACGTAATCCAAATATTAACTCTTTATTTGGAAATAAATTTATTTAAAATTTCACCAAAATCCAAATTAAATACGTTATAAAACCAATTAAAATCATTAAAATTTTATGGGTCGTTACACACGCATTTCAAAAAGTCGTACGACACTGTTTCGCCATTTCGGACGTATGTTGCACCTTGCACCGTGGATGTTGCAGCCCTGTAGATGTCGATTATTCGGACGGCCATAACTTCTGGCTCGTTTAGAGTTACGGGAGGCATAATCAGTCAAAACGAAGGCCTCAGTGAGTTCTACGGTTCTGACAGCTTTCAGCCGTCAATGGATTGTTTAATGCCCAAAAAAGACTATCCGAATCTCAATCGGGTCTTGGAAGTTTTTTATCCTTCGTTTTTTCGACACGTGGATTTTTACGGTAAAACTGGATTACCGTGGCTGGTCTTCGATTTACCATCGCTGGAGAGTGGTGCACCATGGTAACGTTTCGTTTCAAATCCATGCACGCGTTTCAAAAAGTCGTGCGACACTGTTTCGCCATTTCTGACGGATGTTGCACCTTTCACCGTGGATTTTGCACCCTGTAGATATCGATTATTCGGACGGCCATAACATCTGGCTCGTTTAGAGTTACGGTACCACAACCAGTCAAAACGAAGGCCTCAGTGGGTTCTACGGCTCTGACAGCTTTCAGCCGTCAATGGATTGTTTAATGCCGAAAAAAGACTATCTGAATCTCAATCGGGTCTCGGAAGTTTTTTACCCTTCGTTTTTTCGACACGTGGATTTTTACGGTAAAATGGGATTACCGTGGCTGGTCTTCGATTACCATCGCTGGAGAGTGGTGCACCATGGTACCATTACGTTTCAAATCCATGCACGCATTTCAAAAAGTCGTACGACACTGTTACGCCATTTCGGACGGATGTTGCACCTTGCACCGTGGATGTTGCACCCTGTAGATATCGATTATACGGACGGCCATAACTGCTGGCTCGTTTAGAGTTACGGGAGCCATAACCAGTCAAAACGAAGGCCTCAGTGAGTTCTACGGCTCTGACTGCTTTCAGCCATCAATGGATTGTTTAATGCCCAAAAAAGACTATCGGAATCTCAATCGGGTCTAGGAAGTTTTTTACCCTTCGTTTTTTCGACACGTGGATTTTTACGGTAAAACGGGATTACCGTGGCTGGTCTTCGATTTACCATCGCTGGAGAGTGGTGCACCATGGTACCGTTCCATTTCAAATCCATGCACGTATTTCAAAATGTCGTACGACACTGTGTCTCCATTTCGGACGGATGTTGCACCTTGCACCGTGGATGTTGCACCCTGTAGATATCGATTATTCGGACGGCCATAACTTCTGGTTCGTTTAGAGTTACGGGAGCCATAACTATTCAAAACGAAGGCCTCAGTGAGTTCTACGGCTATGACATCTTTCAGCCTTCAATGGATTGTTTAATGCCCAAAAAAGACTATCCGAATCTCAATCGGGTCTCGGAAGTTTTTTACCCTTCGTTTTTTTGACAAGTGGATTTTTACGGTAAAACGGGATTACCGTAGCTGGTTTTCGATTTACTATCGCTGGAGAGTGGTGCACCATGGTACCATTCCATTTCAAATCCATGCATGCATTTCAAAAAGTCGTACGACACGGCTTCGCCATTTCGGACGGATGTTGCACCTTGCACCATGGATGTTGCACCCTATGGATATCGATTATTCGGACGGCCGTAACTTCTTCCTCGTTTAGAGTTACGGGAGCCATAACCAGTCAAAACGAAGGCCTCAGTGAGTTCTACGGCTCTGACAGCTTTCAGCCGTCAATGGATTGTTTGATGCCCAAAAAAGACTATCTGAATCTCAATCGGGTCTCGGAAGTTTTTTACCCTTCGTTTTTTCGACACGTGGATTATTACGGTAAAACGGGATTACCGTGGTTGGTCTTCGATTTACCATCGCTGTAGAGTGGTGCAGCATGGTATCGTTCCGTTTCAAATCCATGCACGCATTTCAAAAAGTCGAACGACACTGTTTCGCCATTTCGGACGGATGTTGCACCTAGCACCGTGGATGTTGCACCCTGTAGATATCGATTATTCGGACGGCCATAACTTTTGCCTCGTTTAGAGTTACGGGAGCCATAACCAGTCAAAACAAAGCCCTTAGTTAGTTCTACAGCTCTGATGGCTTTCAGCCGTCAATGGATTGTTTAATGCCCAAAAAAGACTATCCGAATCTCAATCGGGTCTCGGAAGTTTTTTACCCTTCATTTTTTCGACACGTGGATTTTTACGGTAAAACGGGATTACCGTGGCTGGTCTTCGATTCACCATCGCTGGGGAGTGCTGCACCATGGCACTGTTCCGTTCAAATCCATGCACGCATTTCAAAAAGTCGTACGACACGGTTTCGCCATTTCGGACGGATGTTGCACCTTGCACCGTGGATGTTGCACCCTGTAGATATGGATTATTCGGACGGCCATAACTTCTGGCTCGTTTAGAGTTACGGGAGCCATAACCAGTCAAAACGAAGGCCTCAGTGAGTTCTATGGCTCTGACAGCTTTCAGGCGTCGATGGATTGTTCAATGCCCAAAAAAGACTATCCGAATCTCAATCGGGTCTCGGAAGTTTTTTACCCTTCGTTTTTTCGACAAGTGGATTTTTACGGTAAAACTGGATTACCGTGGTTGTTCTTCGATTTACCATCGCTGGAGAGTGGTGCACCATGGTACCGTTCCGTTTCAAATCCATGCACGCATTTCAAAAAGTCGTACAACACAGTTTCGCCATTTCGGACGGATGTTGCACCTTGCACCGTGGATGTTGCACCCTGTAGATATCGATTATTCGGACGGCCATAACTTCTGGCTCGTTTAGAGTTACGGGAGCCATAACCAGTCAAAATGTAGGCCTCGGTGAGTTCTACGGCTCTGACAGCTTTCAACCGTCAATGGATTGTTTAATGCCCAAAAAAGACTATCGGAATCTCAATCGGGTCTCGGAAGTTTTTTACCCTTCGTTTTTTCGACACGTGGATTTTTACGGTAAAACGGGATTACCGTGGCTGGTCTTCGATTTACCATTGCTGGAGTGTGGTGCACCATGGTACCGTTCTGTTTCAAATCCATGCACGTATTTCAAAAAGTCGTACGACACTGTGTCTCCATTTCGGATGGATGTTGCACCTTGCACCGTGGATGTTGCACCCTGTAGATATCGATTATTCGGACGGCCATAACTTCTGGTTCGTTTAGAGTAACGGGAGCCATAACCAGTCAAAACGAAGGCCTCAGTGAGTTCTACGGCTATGACAGCTTTCAGCCTTCAATGGATCGTTTAATGCCCAAAAAAGACTATCCGAATGTCAATCGGGTCTCGGAAGTTTTTTACCCTTCGTTTTTTCGACACTTGGATTTTTACGGTAAAACGGGATTACCGTGGCTGGTCTTCGATTTACCATCGCTGTAGAGTGGTGCACCATGGTACCGTTCCATTTCAAATCCATGCATGCATTTCAAAAAGTCGTACGACACGGTTTCGTTATTTCGGATGGATGTTGCACCTTGCACCATGGATGTTGCACCCTGTAGATATCGATTATTCGGACGGCCATAACTTTTGCCTTGTTTAGAGTTACGGGAGCCATAACCAGTCAAAACAAAGGCCTCAGTTAGTTATATGGCTCTGATGGATTTCAGTCGTCAATGGATTGTTTAATGCCCAAAAAAGACTATCCGAATCTCAATCGGGTCTCGGAAGTTTTTTACCCTTCATTTTTTTGACACGTGGATTTTTACGGTAAAACGGGATTACCGTGGCTGGTCTTCGATTCACCATCGTTGGAGAGTGGTGCACCATGGTACCGTTCCGTTCAAATCCATGCATGCATTTCAAAAAGTCGTAAGACATGGTTTCGCCATTTCGGACGGATGTTGCACCTTGCACCGTGGATGTTGCACCCTGTAGATATTGATTATTCGGACGGCCATAACTTCTGGCTCGTTTAGAGTTACGGGAGCCATAACCAGTCAAAACGAAGGCCTCAGTGAGTTCTATGGCTCTGACAGCTTTCAGCCGTTGATGGATTGTTTAATGCCCCAAAAAGACTATCCGGATCTCAATCGGGTCTAGGAAGTTTTTTACCCTTCGTTTTTACGACACGTCGATTTTTACGGTAAAATTGGATTACCATGGCTGGTCTTCGATTTACCATCGCTGGAGAGTGGTGCACTATGGTACCTTTCCGTTTCAAATCCATGCACGCATTTCAAAAAGTCATACGACACGGTTTCGCCATTTCGGACGGATGTTGCACCTTGCACCGTGGATGTTGCACCCTGTAGATATCGATTATTCGGACGGCCATAACTTCTGGCTCGTTTAGAGTTATGGGAGCCATAACCATTCAAAACGAAGGCCTCAGTGAGTTCTACGGCTGTGGCAGCTTTCAGCCATCAATGGATTGTTTAATGCCCAAAAAAGACCATCCGAATCTCAATCGGGTCTCGGAAGTTTTTTACCCTTCGTTTTTTCGACACGTGGATTTTTACGGTAAAACGGGATTACCGTGGCCGGTCTTCGATTTACCATCGCTTGAGAGTGGTGCACCACGGTATCGTTCCGTTTCAAATCCATGCACGCATTTCAAAAAGTCGAACGACACTGTTTCGCCATATCGGACGGATGTTGCACCTTGCACCGTGGATGTTGCACCCTGTAGATATCGATTATTCGGACGGCCATAACTTTTGCCTCGTTTATAGTTACGGGAGCCATCACCAGTCAAAACAAAGGCCTCAGTTAGTTCTACAGCTCTGACAGCTTTCAGCCGTCAATGGATTGTTTAATACCCAAAAAAGACTATCCGAATCTCAATCGGGTCTTGGATGTTTTTTACCCTTCGTTTTTTCGACACGTGGATTTTTACGGTAAAACGGGATTCACCATCGCTGGGGAGTGGTGCACCATGGCACCGTTCCGTTCAAATCCATGCATGCATTTCAAAAAGTCGTACGACACGGTTTCGCCATTTCGGACGGATGTTGCACCTTGCACCGTGGATGTTGCACCCTGTAGATATGGATTATTCGGACTGCCATAACTTCTGGCTCGTTTAGAGTTACGGGAGCCATAACCAGTCAAAACGAAGGCCTCAGTGAGTTCTATGGCTCTGACAGCTTTCAGCCGTCGATGGATTGTTTAATGACCAAAAAAGACTATCCGAATCTCAATCGGGTCTCGGAAGTTTTTTACCCTTCGTTTTTTCGACACGTGGATTTTTACGGTAAAACTGGATTACCGTGGCTGGTCTTCGATTTACCATCGCTGGAGAGTGGTGCACCATGGTACCGTTCCGATTCAAATCCATGCACGCATTTCAAAAAGTCGTACGACACGGTTTCGCTATTTCGGACGGATGTTGCACCTTGCACCGTGGATGTTGCACCCTGTAGATATCGATTATTCGGACGGCCATAACTTCTGGCTCGTTTAGAGTTACGAGAGCCATAACCAGCCAAAACGAAGGCAACAGTGAGTTCTACGGCTCTGATAGCTTTCAGCCATCAATGGATTGTTTAATGCCCAAAAAAGACTATTCGAATCTCAATCGGGTCTTGGATTTTTTTACCCTTCGTTTTTTCGACACGTGTATTTTTACGGTAAAACGGGATTACCGTAGCTGGTCTTTGATTTACCATCACTGGAGTGTGGTGAACCATGGTACCGTTCAGTTTCAAATCCATGCACGCATTTCAAAAAGTCGTACGACACTGTTTCGCCATTTCGGACGGATGTTGCACCTTGCACCGTGGATGTTGCACCCTATAGATATCGATTATTCGGACGGCCATAACTTCTAGCTCGTTTAGAGTTACGGGAGCCATAACCAGTCAAAACGAAGGCCTCCGTAAGTTCTACGGATCTGGCAGCTTTCAGCTGTCAATGGATTGTTTAATGCCCAAAAAAGACTATCCGAATCTCAATCGGGTCTCGGATGTTTTTTACCCTTCGTTTTTTCGACACGTGGATTTTCACGGTAAAACTGGATTACCGTGGCTGGTCTTTGATTTACCATCGCTGGAGAGTGGTGCACCATGCTACCGTTCCGTTTCAAATCCATGCACTTCAAAAAGTCGTACGACACTGTTTCGCCATTTCGGACGGATGTTGCACCTTGCACCGTGGTTGTTGCACCCTGTAGATATCGATTATTCGGACGGCCATAACTTCTGGCTCGTTTAGAGTTACGGCAGCCATAACCAGTCAAAACGAAGGCCTCAGTGAGTTCTACGGCTCTGACAGCTTTCAGCCGTCAATGGATTGTTTAATGCCCAAAAAAGACTATCCGAATCTCAATCGGGTTTTGGAAGTTTTTTACCCTTCGTTTTTTCGACACGTGGATTTTTACGGTAAAACGGAATTACCTTGGCTGGTGTTCGATTTACCATCGCTGGAGAGTGGTGCACCATGGTACCGTTCCGTTTCAAATCCATGCACGCATTTCAAAAAGTCGTACGACACTGTTTCTCCATTTCGGACGGATGTTGTACCCTGTAGATATCGATTATTCGGACGGCCATAACTTCTGGCTCGTTTAGAGTTAAGGGAGCCATAACCAGTCAAATCGAAGGCCTCAGTGAGTTCTACGGCTCTGACTGCTTTCAGTCATCAATGGATTGTTTAATGCCCAAAAAAGACTATCCGAATCTCAATCGGGTCTTGGAAGTTTTTTACCCTACGTTTTTTTGACACGTGGATTTTTACGGTAAAACTGGATTACCGTGGCTGGTCTTCGATTTACCATCGCTGGAGAGTGGTGCACCATGGTACCGTTCTGTTTCAAATCCATGCACGCATTTCAAAAAGTCATACGACACTGTTTCACCATTTCGGACGGATGTTGCACCTTGCACCGTGGATGTTGCTCCCTGTAGATATCGATTATTCGGACGGCCATAACTTCTGGCTCGTTTAGAGTTATGGGAGCCATAACCAGTCAAAACAAAGGCCTCAGTGAGTTCTACGGCTCCGACAGCTTTCAGCCGTCAATGGATTGTTTAATGCCCAAAAAAAACTATCCGAATCTCAATCGGATCTCGGAAGTTTTTTACCCTTCGTTTTTTCGACACGTGGATTTTTACGGTAAAACGGAATTACCGTGGCTGGTCTTCGATTTACCATCGCTGGAGAGTGGTGCACCATGGTACCGTTCCGTTTCAAATCCATGCACGTGTTTGTACCAAAATTGGGCACAACACTCTTCGGGAGTCTTTTGAAGAGATAATAAATGAATAATATGAATTAAAAATGAGGATTATCTAACAAAAACTCCAAACAACAATGAAGCAAAACAAAGGCGAGCAATTTATAGTGGTTCGGCGTGTTGCCTACGTCCACTGTGAAGTGTTTTGATATTTTATTGATTATCTATCAATGATTACAAGTTGTTATAGCAATCAACAACAAATTACAAATGGAAATTCGAAATCAACAATGAAATTATGATGTAGGATGATGTAGATCTTGATCCGGCCGAGTCTGGGCGCCTGAGAGTCGAAAGATCCTTTTTCTGTTGGCCCTGGGGCTCTATTTATAGGCGTAGGCTGCTGATATTTCGCTGAAAACTTGGGAGACCGCTTCTGGCACGTGAGGGGGCCCACATGCCCGGTCTTAGGAGGTTTGGGCCCACTTTGGCATCGGTTCGAACTCCATTCGAACCGATCAAGAATTCATCCAATCGAGGCGAAATTTGATGTGGACACTCCTCGACATGAATGCAAGCTTCAGTGTAAATTTCGTGGCATTTGGATCAGTGGATTAAGAGATATAATGGGATCGAAATGGGGTTCACTGCGTGGCTGTTTGGTTCGAAACAATCCATTCGAACCGATGGTTTCGAACCGATGGTGGCGCGCAACTCATCGGTGACGTGGAGCACAAACTTCGAATCGATCCGGTCTTTACGTCGAGTTGACCGCTTCGAATACATATATCTCGCGGCATTCGAACCGAACAAAGACACGTCATCATGGTTAGTTGACCCAGTGGGTTCGAATGAAGCTTCATAGGTGGGTTCGAACAAGGCCTCTGTGATGGGTTCGAACAAGGCCTCTGTGATGGGTTCGAACAAGGATTCTGTGATGGGTTCGAACAACCAAAGCTTGGTGGATTCGAACAAGGATTCTCTGGATGGACATGAGCTTCGCAACCCCTCCACGAGGTCCACAGATACGAACTTAGATGGGTTCGCGTTTGATGGCTTCGAACCGAGATACTCCGATGGGTTCGAAGTCCATCGATTCGAAGATGATCGTTTCGAATGATGTTTGTCGATGGGTTCGAAGACGCCTAGCTCGGGGGGTTCGAAACCAGTGCTTTCCCCCTCAAGTTGAACCGATCATAACTTGGGCGTATGAACTTGGATTGACTCGAAATTTGAGATGGCGGCTTCTATGACCTCTCTTGTCATGTCCTATCAATTGTAGCACAATTCGGGCTCGGACAAAATTCGACGATATCCATAGCGAAACGAAATATGACAAACCTCTGAGTCAAACTATTCTCCGTTTTTCGATCGATCTTTTGGTATTGTTGCTTTGCCAAAAAGCGGGATAACATTTTGCCCCCTAAAGTACGTCTTGTGGGAACATGACGTGCTTTGAATAGCTAAAACTTCTCTCCGAACAATCATTGCTCTCTTTTTGTTGAGAATCGTACTCTATATTGCTGCAACCTCGCATTGATATGATTAATCGTTGTATAATAGCTCTTAGCCGTTGGCCATTGCGTTTGTAACAAGATGGATACTTGATCCCTGTAAACGTTTAAAATCGAATGTTAGTTCGACATATATGCACATATGTGCGTTTGATCTTTGTTAATGTCGTGCGTCTATGAGTCGTTGTTAGTTTTGTTTGCTATTGAATTTCGTGTCGATTCTCTCCTGAACCGATTTTGAAATTTGAATTGAGACAACGCTTGATGGTTGTTTTGAAAAGTCCCTTCGTATCGATCCTCTCCTGAACCGATGTAGAAGGTTGAAGGAAACAACTCTGCGTTGCGTGATTGTAATGCTTCGAACCGATGTGCTGGAGTATAGATGGGTTCGAAATCCACATTCGTATGGATGGAGTATACTTGTGTTGTGATGGTTTCGAAACTGACATTCGAACCGATGTGAATGGGTGGATTCGAACTAGCAGTTCGTTTTGGTAGGTTGTGAATGGAGCTGCGAACAGGGGTCTCGAATCGATGTGCCCATTGCGCGTTTCGCATCGACGCAACTCGTTGTCCTGCTGTGTACTTCGTATCGATGAAGTGTGAGGGTAACTTCGAACCCACATGGAATTAGGCAAATGGCTTCGAATGATGGTTTCGTATCGATGCACGCTTTCACTGGCTGCAATCGGTCAAGCCTACCGGAAGAGGAATCGCCTCGGTTGCTCTCGAGGCTTCATATAAATTGCAAAGGGTTTCACTTTTTTCACTTTTACTTTTTTAACTTTCGCCTTGCTTTTACTGTGATCCACCTTGTCTCGAAGCGTCAGAGGGAAAGGAACTTCATCGCATATTCGAACCAATCCAAATTCAAAACCTTAACTCCTCGAATCCATCACTTAAACTAGGTAATTAGCTTATAATCCAAACGGCAAAGCAACTTCGAAACCGCGTCTTCCTCATCGATTGGCCACTCTGGGGATTGGTAAAGCCGGATTTGGTCTGGGGAAGCTTCGAAACCATTTGGGGACTCTTGTTCGAATCGATGATGGCGGCATCATTTTTCTTGGATTTCGTATCGATCTCTTGGATGACCTTATGGGGGTGACGCAGTTCGCACCGATTGATGGATTCGATGGATTCATTCGAATCGATGGATTCGAATCCATCGGCTATCGGTTGGAAGTTCTCAACTTTATATCGATTCGAAGAGGATCGATTCGAATGATATCGATGTTAAGTTGGGGGTTTCTGATTAGTACGAACTAGCCAAACAAGGATCGATTCAAAGTCATCCATTTTTGATCGATTCGAATTCGACACCTGATCAACGTTTCGAAGCGCGCCTTCCATTCATCGATTCGAAGTGATGTTAGGTTGGTTTCGAACGAGGTCCCTGTGATTGGTTCGAACTCTCTATGATGGATTCCAAAGTTTGACGTTTCTAAGCATAACTCCGACGAGCTTCATTCCTGCATATTTGGACATATTAAACTGCATACTTGACCACCTTTCGAAGCTCGTCGATGGAACGATAACAACTTCTATTCGAATTGATTTCCATCGTATAAACGGTTTTGTGATGACGGTCAGCGATGACGGTCATTATAACTGGACTTCGTAGCTTTATCGTTTGCATGTTTCTTTTAACTCTGCGATATTTATTCAAGTAATGCACGGCACTGCACAACATACATTCATACACTTTACACTGGGGAACGCACGGGTTCTTTGTTGTCTAACGATGGTTTCTCATGAGTTAGCTAGTTATGGAACCTTCAAGTTCGCAACAGCAGGAGGTTCAAAGCACAACTGCTCCGAGACTAGAGGTTCCAGATATTGAACCTGAGATCGTTGGTCCGGCCCCGGATGAACTTCCCAATGCGTCCTTCATTGCCAATCCGTCGGATTCCGTTCAATCGAATATTTCCGAAGACATGTTAGGGAGAATATTCTTGAGGCACGGTCTAGCACTGGATGACTTGTTATTGCCAGGGCCGGACGATAGACCACACAACCCGCCAGAGGGATATATATAGCATTTAACCGCCACGCGTGCGCGGCCGGGACACTGCCTCCGTTCAACGAGTATATAAGGGAAGTGTTGTCTTTTTTGAGGATCGCTTCATCTCAACTACACCCAAACGGATATGCGTCCGTGAATAGTTTATTCATCGTTTTCATGGAGTACCTCCATAGACAGCCGATCCCGACCGAGATCAGATATCGATTTAACTTCAAAACTCGAGGTGATTACCCTTCCTTCACATTTCTGGAAGCGGTGAGGAAATGCCAAGTGGTCACTGGGTCCTGGACCAGGTTGAGTTACTATAGGACGGAATGGTTCTATGTTAGATGTCCTCCGGGATTTGCCCGGCAATGGTTATTCAGACGTGAATGTAGGTGAGTTATCAAGTAATTTCTAAGTCAATGCGGTCAAAGCGAAACTTATGTTTTTTCTCTTTTTCACAGCGACGATTCAGCGACCTGAGGGCGAGCGCTTTAAAGAGATGGTGCGAGTACTCCGGGGAGTCCCGAGCGAGGATAGGGATATCGAGTCGCTTTTGACCGATAGGAATCTCCGGACTTACGGATTGATTGAACGGGGGCAGAGCATACTGTTTGACGGGGCACTAAGGATTGTTTCGAAGAAGCGAGTCAAACACAAGAAGCCCGAAGTTATCATAACCGAGGACGCTGATTCGGAAAGAACTCATACCGACGACGAGCCGTTGTTGGAGCCTACAGACGTGGTTCAGGATGTTGAAGAGCAAAGAAAAGGCAAGGCTGCCTTCATCACGTCAACTAAGAAGGGGAGATGGAAATCGGTCGTCACGGCCCGATCTTCTCTCGGAGTTAGAATTTCTGAGATGTCTCCTCCGCGAACTGATAGTCTTTACGAGGGGCTTACCGATCTTCCAATCCCGGATGATGTGTCTTTTCAACATGACGCCGGGTTGGAGGAGTTCCATCGTACTCTAGAATTGAGCGAGCCTTTTATTACTAGCTCAGTCGACACTTTTGGTTGGTCGGGGGGAATACATATTCATACACATTTCACAACACTACATAGCCCCGAGTCCTAGGTCATCGGTTTCAAGAAACCACTAACTTTATTCTCATGTCGCTTTGCAGATATCATGACTGGACGTGGTTCGATGTTAGGAAGCCTACGACATGCTCGCAAATCTTCCTCATATTACGAGTCACAACAGAGAGAAAATGATAGGGATTACGATCGCAGGTACTACGGGTATTCTAGCCAAGAACGGAGAGATAGGGATTATAGACATCGGTCTCGATCGCGCACTCCTCCTCCAAGAGCTCCTATACAACCTCCTGTCCATGTTTCTCGTCCTTCTAATTCCACGCACTACCAGTCGGCCTCTCAATCTTCTAAGTATGAATATCACCATCCAAGATCTGAGGCAATGTCCCCAAAAGTTGCAGAACAAACTCCTACTGAAATTTCGGGGGAAGGAGCAATCAGGCTTGCTCAACTGAAGAAGGATTTTCCAAATATTTGCTTTTATAACTACATTTTTCCTCTTCACTTGAAAAGAATTCCGCCGGAGGCCGAGCAGACGGCGCACGATTATGTGCACGACTTTTATGCCCAATACAGGGCGTGGCACAAGGCGGCTGAGAAAGCGTCGTCATTGGCCTTTGAGCGTGGGGCTTGCATCGAGAAAATGCAGCCTGAGTTAGCTCAAAAGAGCCGTATTATTGATGTGCTAAATACTGAGGCTGAATCTTCTCGGAAGTCTGAAATGGAGGCTATCAAAAAAGCCGATGAAGCCCAAGCAACAATGGATGGGATGAAACGTGAGCACTATGCCACGGTAGAGGACATGGGCCATCGAAACACAATGGTCACTACCGAGAGGGACGTAGCCCTAAAGGAGTTGAACGAGCTTAAGTCTAAATTTGCTGAAATCGCCAAGGATAGGGACGATGCGAATAATGTAGCCCAGGAGGCGTGTGAACAAGCAATGATTCTCCGGACTGAACGGGACGCAACAGTAGCTAAGGTCCAGGCGGTTGAGATGGAGGTTGAGGAGAAAGTTGATCAAGCGGAGGCCAGGCTGGAGGCCGATATCGAAGATTTGCTTATCACTTACAATTCCAACGTGTTGAGACACCGAAATTTGGCCTGGCTCCAGGATTACCCGATACACCTCCGCAGCGCTTGGGGTCGATTGGTCGAGGAAGAGGAGGGAGCACGTTCGGGTGAATCGGTCGATCGATTCGAACTTGAAAACCGGCTGCTGACAGACGATGAGAAGAAGGTCCTTCACGACGCTATTATCGCTCATGAGGAGGAGATGATTGGTGGCCGATCTCTGGTGGTTGGAGAGGGATCAGGTGTCGAGCATCATTCTGCTGTCACTGAAGTCACCGCACCACCTTCGTCAGTGCCTGTATCTGCGGTCGGTTCGCAATCTGTTCCTGCTTATGACACGGAACAGCCGCGGTTATCTCCTATTCATGAGCATACTTCCGAGGCCGCGTAGTCGTCCGCAAGCCAAACTGGGGAGGGTATTCCGAATTTATCTCAAGTGTTTTCTAAATAGAAAGTTTGCACTGAAGCAGCTACTGATAACCTCTTCTTATCTTTGTTTAGTGACTGGAGTTGCTCCGATTGCCGCAACCCAAGAGTCAAGCAAAGGGAATAAGGCCATCACCACCGAGACTATTGTTGTAACTGCGGTATCAACCGAGGCGGCGCAGGGGAGCGGTTTACTCTTGAGGAACAAATGGTGAGCGAGCTGCTCGGTGAGCAGGGTGGCTTCTCCACAGACCTGCCGTTCATCATTAGTGACCTTCCGCCAACCTCTAGCTCTTCAATGCATGCTGCGGATGCCCCCAGCCAAGCCCATATGACTCGTGATGAAGAGATTCTAGCCGAGATTTAGGCAGAATTAGAAGCTGCGGGGCAAAGTGGTAGTGTTGGCGGTGGCACGGCGGCGCAGAGCCCAGCACCTGCGAGGATAGTATCGTCGGGTGGCACTATCCCATCTTCCATTGCGGGTCCGGTCCCTCCTACTCCTCCGGCGGGGAGCCTTCATTTAGATTCAACTTCTGAGGAGGACGTAGATATTATGCCCCCGGCCGAAGAGCAGCCACCGGAGAGGAGGTCGTCCAAACGAAGGATTTCCGTTCGTAGCGATTCTGACGACGAACCGCTGATAAGGAAGCCAAGAAAGAAGGAATAGATCGGCCTCCCAAGCAGATTTTTTGGTAGATTGGAACTTGTTTTCGTTTTTTGTTAGTAGGCCGTGTATAGATGCAGCTTCGGCCCCTGCTAGTAGGGATTCTTTTTTGGGAAAACTTATTTGCATGTAAGTCCTTGTCTTCAGTTAGTTGAAATAAAATTTAGTTTCTTTGTTTCAACTCTCATTTCTTTTGTGCTTAAGTGTTTGCAGTGTCTTGTTTTCAGTCCGGTGCACTTGTGGTGTTTCTAGTGTCAAGTAGAATTCGTTTTTATTCGCCAAGTCTAAGAATCTTGATCGCAAGTTGTGATCGATGAACAATCGAACTTCGGACACCGTATCACTTTGGTTAGCGATTAACACTTAGCTTTTTTGCCCCCTAGTCTCGGGGAATAACATTTACGTTTTGGTGGTCGAGTGCGTTTATTGCAAATATTAAGTACATGTCCACATCCTG
This sequence comes from Allium cepa, assembly GCA_030765085.1. NCBI lineage: Eukaryota > Viridiplantae > Streptophyta > Magnoliopsida > Asparagales > Amaryllidaceae > Allium > Allium cepa. Next base: position 913,027,130 of record CM060938.1, read on the forward strand.
GGGACTTGGGATAATTTGCAGTCGATAACTTGGTTCGCACTATGGGGATTTGAGAGTTATCGACGTTTGTAGTACGGTTCGCACTCCGGGAACCCGGAATTGATGTTCACCTTCTAACTCACACTCTGCGAACTCGGAATTAGTGTTAACATTTCAGTTCGCACTACGGGAACTTTAACTTGGCATTTGTGCTCCGATTCACACTCCGGGAACTTGGAGAAAACATATATGTTTGGGTTCGCACTTAGGGAACCTAGAATTGATGTTTGTACTCCAACTCGCGCTTCGGGAATCTGGAGTTAGCCGCTGGATGGTCAGTCACACCTATTTGGGATTTTTAGGAATTCGTTTACGCTTTGGGAACGACGGATTTGATGTTTATACTCCAGTTCGCACTATGGGAATTTGGAGTCCTTTCACACTCTGGGAACGATTTATTTAACGTTTATACTCCAATTCGCACTCTGGGAATTTGGAGTCTGTTCGCACACTGGGAATGACTTATTTAATGTTTATACTCCAATTCGTGCTCTGGGAATTTGGAGTCCGTTCGCACACTGGGAACGAGTTATTGGATGTTTATATTCCAATTCACACTCTGGAAATTTGGAGTCCATTCGCACTCTGGGAACGATTTGTTGAATGTTTATACTCCAATTCGCACTCTGGGAATTTGGAGTCCGTTCGCACACTGGGAACGATTTATTTAATGTTTATACTCCAATTCGAACTTTGGGAATTTGGAGTCCGTTCGCACTCCGGGAACGAGTTAATGAATACTTATACTCCAATTCGCACTCCGGGAAGTTGGAGTTAGTGTGAGGATTGTCGTGTATTAATCCTTTTAAATGTTAATCGTGGTGACATGCACTCTAGCTTGGGCATCACGTAGCGAGTGACCGGTCATATCACAGTCACTCCCTACTTGAATTAAATCCCACTGTATGATGGAACTTAGCTCTTCGTGCATTGTGATGTTTTGCGGCGAACTCGATAAATCACAGCTCTGGCTTGAAGAGATAGCATTTTATTGCTGAAATGAGAAAATATGGCAAAGTCAGCTGCCTTATTACAAGTTCGAGTTTCAAAATGCGAAAATAAAATGCAAAGGAAATAATGAGCTAGAACAAATAAAGCCTGTCATGTATAGTAGCGACGGAGACTCTCGCTATTCCATGCTCTCGGTAGAGTTAGACCGTCGACGGTCGATAACTTGAATGTGCCATCTCTGAGCTTTTGTGAAATCACATACGGTCCTTCCCAATTTGGCTTCATGTGAGAAGGAACTGGATAAACTCTCTTGAAACAAAGGTCGCCAAGTTCGAAGGTCCGTGGTTGGACCTTGGCATTGTACATTCGGGCGACCCGACTCCGATATGCGGCTACCCTTAAATCGGCCTCTTCGCGCCTCTGATAGAGCAGATCCAGGGATTCGGCAAGTAGTATAGCATTCGTTTTCAGATCATAATACGTCACACGATGAGAATGAACTTCCTTTTCGACCGAAATAACAGCCTCAGCGCCATAGGATAGAGAAAATGGAGTGTGGCCGGTTGCAGTTTTGTGAGTCGTTCGATAAGCCCATAAGGCCGTGGGAAGTTCATCAACCCACTTGCCCCTGGCCTTTTCCAGTCGTTTCTTCAAAATAGATTTGATGACCTTATTTACGGCTTCGACTTGTCCATTTGCTTGCAGATGTGCAACTGCGGAGAATTTTTTATGGATATGGAATCGCAGACAGAAATTCTTGAATTCAGCGCTGTCGAACTGGGCTCCGTTATCGGTAATAATAGTATGCGGGAGACCGAACCGACAGATGATGTTGCGCACTACAAAGTTGATAACTTTCTTCGTCGTGACTGTTGCAAGTGGTTCGGCTTTCGCCCATTTCGTAAAGTAATCGACTGCGACGATAGCATATTTTGCGCCACCTTTGGCCAAAGGCAATGTACCAATTATATCAATCCCCCATATTGCAAACGGCCATGGACTGACCATTTGGGTCATCCCAGTAGGCGGAGCCCTAGGAATCCGAGCGTGTTTTTGGCATCTGTCACATTTTTTGGCATAATCCATGGCATCGTGATTTAGTAGGCCAATAATACCCATATCGAAGTATTTTCTTTGCAAGTGCTTGCCCCCCAATGTGATCGCCACATTCTCCTTCATGTACATCGTGTAACACTCGTTTGACTTCATCGTGCGCGATACACCGGAGGAGTGAAACAGAGCATCCTCTCCGGTACATGACTCCATTTTGATTAACAAATCGTGAGGCCTTTCGTAGAACTTGTCTTTTCTCGCTTCGTTGCTCGGGCAGTACACCACGTTCGATATAATCTCGATAAGAAGTCATCCACGATTCCCTATTGGAGGTAGCTTCAAATGTGAAATCGGTCTCCCATCGATCAATGCTCGGAGAGGATAGGGTTTCAACCGGAACGACCCCCAACTGCTGAGCCTCACCCATACTTGCTAACTTTGCCAACGAATTAGCTTTTTGATTCTGCTCTCTGGGTATGTAGAAAATGGCATAGTAATCGAATTGATTAAGCATCTCCAGAACTCGAGTTAGATAAGCGGCTAATCTTCGGTCTTTGGCCTGATATTCTCCTCGAACTTGACATACTATCAACTGGGAATCACAGTAGATCTCTACAGCGATGATTTTCAGATCACGGGCAAGCTTTAGTCCGGTAAGTAGAGCTTCGTACTCGGCTTCATTGTTGGTTGCACGGAACTCGAACCTTAAAGCATAACATATGGATCGTCCCTCGGGGGTTTCAAGCACTACCCCAGCTCCTGAGCACCGATCGTTTGACGCACCATCGGTGTACAGCTTCCAATAGTATTCGGGAGATTTGCTGGTCTCGGGCAAGTCTTCGGGAATGGTAAATTCGGCTATAAAACTGCTAGGACTTGGCCGTGAATGGCCCTTCTTGGAGTATAAGTGACGTCGAATTGACTCAGTTCGATGTTCCATTTTAGTATCCTACCAGACGTCTCAGGCCGCCTGAGGACCTGTCGTAACGGTTGATCGATGTACACAGTAATAGGATGAGCTTGAAAATATGGACGTAGCTTCCTTGAGGCAATGACTAGGCAATATTCCAACTTTTCGAGCTTTGGAGAATTTCTCTCGGCTCCGGTCAATCGTTTGCTCACATAGTAGACCGGTTTTTGTACTCGGTCTTCCTCCCGAATTAATGCAGCACTAATTGCATTTTCAGACACCTCCAGGTAGAGATATAACTGTTCATGATCCACAGGCTTTGAAAGGATTAGTGGTACGGAAAGATGTTGGACTAGCGATTGAAATGCGCCCTCACATTTTACAGTCCATTCGAAGTTTCGTTTCCCTTTCCGAATCAAATCGAAGAAGGGAATGCATTTGTCGGTCGACTTTGAGATAAACCTGCTCAGTGCTGCGACTTTCCCGTTAAGGCTCTGAACTTGCTTTATGGTTCTCGGAGTTTGAAGATTTCTGATAGCCCAGATCTTCTCGGGGTTGGCCTCTATTCCTCGGGCATTGACAATGAACCCAAGGAATTTTCCGGATGCGACTCCGAAATGACACTTCAGCGGATTAACCTTCATTGGGTATTTCCGGAGGATGCTGAACATTAACTCCAAGTCTTTGACGTGATCAATGGAGTATCGTGATTTCACCAACATGTAACCTACATAAACCTCCATAGTCTTCCTAATCTGATCGCCAAACATTCGATTGACTAAGCGTTGATAAGTTGCGCCAGCATTCTTTAATCCAAAAGGCATGACCTTGTAGCAGTATAATACCAAGTCGGTTTCGAAGCTTGTGTGCTCTTGATCGGTTACATGCATGGGTATCTGATTGTAACCTGAGTAAGCGTCCATGAAGGATAATAATTCATGTCCTACGGTTGAATCTACCTGTTGATCGATTCGGGGAAGTGGAAAGCTGTCTTTCGGGCAGGCTTTATTCAGATCTGAGTAATCGATACACGTTCTCCATTTCCCGTTTGGTTTCCGGACGAGTACGGGATTGGACACCCATTCTGGGTATAAAGCGTCTCTAATGAACCCATTTGATTTTAACTTATCAACCTCTTCTTTTAGGGCGGCAGATCTCTCTGGATCCATACTACGCCTTTTTTGCTTGACCGGGACAAACCGCGGGTCAATATTCAGGGTGTGGCTTGCGATGTCTGGCGAGATCCCACACATGTCAGAATGCGTCCAAGCAAATACGTCCAGATTCGCTTGGAGAAACTCGACCAATTCCCGTTGTGCTTGCAGACTCAATTGCGACCCAATTTTCAACATCTTTGAATTATCGCTACCACCGATCGGAACGTCGATTGTTAATTCAGCTGGCGAAGCCTGACTTTCTCTAGATTCATCTTCATTCTCATTGTCTCGGGGATCTAGATCCTTCTGGAATTGGTCGTGATGCCTGGGCCGAGGCCCAGGCGTTAATTGTCAATTGTCGGTAAAACGGACGCAGAGAGATTCCTCTACGCCCTTTCCTTTTTTCCTTTCGCTGCGCCTCTCGCAGCTCAGCAACATAACAAGCTCTCCCCGCAGCTTGATCTCCTTGTATAACCCCTATCCCGTGATCAGTAGGGAACTTAAGGGTCAAACACCATGGGGCAATAGCTGCCCTAAATTCAGCGAGGGCCGGTCGGCCCAAGAAAGCATTATACGGAGAAGGAATATCCAAGACAATAAACTCTAACATCCGAACTCTTCGGCATTCTCCCACTCCCAACTCCACCGGCAATTCAACCATTCTGGTCGGTATCGTCGCACTTCCGTTGAAGCCGTGGACTCGTGATTGATAGGATTTTAAGTCCTTAGCTTCCATCTTCATTAAATCATATGCTCTTTTAAACAGTATGTTCACAGAACTCCCACTGTCTTCCAAGATCCTCTTCATCCAAGCAGGACCAACTTGAGCGGATATAACTAGTGGGTCGATCGTGGGGGCTTCGATTCTATCAGCATCTCGATTTCTAAACACGATGTCGTCTGTCATCGTCTTCTGTTGTTTAGGCGGAGCCCCGTCCTCAGAATTGCTACAACACTCGAAGTCCGTATGCCTGATCGTATTGGCATACGACTCCATTTCCCCCCAGCTTTTGTCCGCCGGATGGGGACCACCACTTATCGTATTGATAACCAACCTCCCGGCCGTGTGAGCGGGCTCACCCTGCCTTTCCTGTTCTTGTGTACGATTTTGATTGGATGGGCCCGCTCCACCAGACTGCGGCGCTCGAACATACTGGTCCAACTTTCTCTCTCTGATTAACTTTTCAATGAGGTCTTGAAAATGCCTGCACTCATTGGTATTGTGCCCGTAACTTTCATGAAACCTACAGAATTTTCCTGTTTGAATCTGCATCTCCGACGAAGGCTTTGGAATAGGCTTCTTGTATTGCATAGTATTACAAGTCTGTAGGTATACATTTTCCAGCGACGTGTTAAGCAGTGTATAACTGTCAAACATTATGGCCCTACGTCTCGGACCACGATTCTGATCTTGCTTCTTGCCTCGGTTATCACCGTTTCTCGGTCGTTGAGTATGTTTATTTTGAATATTCAACTCGACTTTTCCTGAACTCTCGCCGGTTTGTTTAACCGCAACATTACTCTGAATCCCCTCACTACAGGGCCTTGCATCGTCCTGCTTCCTAGACTGTTTCGCATCGTCTCGCCTCAAGAACTGAGCGGCTTTGGAATAGAAACGGTCGAACGATGCGGGAGGCTTTCCAGCCAACCAATTGCCAAACTCGGAATCGGGATCGATTCCTTTAGTCAAAGCCATTAAGATAGAATTATCATTGGGGTTGGTGATCTCTGCGCACGCAACATTAAACCGCTCCAAATATCGTCTAAGTGTTTCTCCAGGAGCTTGAGTAACACTTGATAAGGTATTAACATCCTTAGGTCTGGCAATATGCATACGAAACTGTTCAACAAATTTGGAAGCTAACTGATCAAAAGAAGAAATAGATCGCGGTGGTAATCACGTAAACCACATTGTCGCAATTCCCCCTAAGGAAATGGGAAAACTACGGCATTTTTATGACGACCGCCCATGACTCCTACACTAAACAAGGAAATAGTGCGCTGTAAAATATGCCAAGCCACCATGGACGATCATCAGGGTAAGGTAAACACAGAATAGTCTATCGTATTACTCATAGCGCATGGATAAAATACAATAGAAAGTATACATAGTGAAGCTTTATAGAACAGAATTCTCATCATATAAGCTCATAACAATTTGAATAGTCGATACATCAAGCCTCACTACATAACACTTAGAGAATCATACAAACAGCGGAACATCCAGTACATATAGTAAGAAAACAATATGCAAAAGCCTCCATCTCGTCTTCGTCATCAACAGTGTTAGTCACTAAGAACAGCACCTGTCACCTGCTACCTAGTCTGCCTATCCCAACATGGATGAACAGCCCAAGGTAATAAGAGTTAAACATAAAACCTCGAGTCAGACAAAAGTCTTAGTGAGTAGTAAATCAACTATCAAACATACCAAAAGAGCATAAAGGGTAAAAAGGAATAGGAACCCAACCATCCCACTCCACCTCTTTCTACAGTGATAGCCCCCAGACACACAAAGCAGAAACAAACATAATAAATCAGACATTTAAAGTAAAGCTATTATCACTCGAGTCAAGGTCGGTGTTTTCCGAGTACAGACCCCCAAGGCCTAAACCAAGATCAGGTAAGCACCCTAAAAACATCGCTCTTGGCCCAAGCAACGATACAACCAAAACATCCAAACATCCATGACTCTGGCTATCACTTTTATCATTGCTTCAATATCACCGTTAATTGAATGACCGGCTCATTATTTCATCCGTCCGTCAAGGGCTAATGGTAACCCCGGTTCTAGACATAACTCCGCACGTCGTCGCAGCCCGTTCCTAGGACAATCGAATCTGCCCAGAGTACTAACACGTCGTCGTGACCCGTGCCTGGGACGTCGTCGTGACCTGTCCCAACATACTCTTGCTTTGAGCATGCTAGAACCTTCAATAACGATGAAATCTAAGCCTTCTAGTCATCCTCCTCGACGACTACTCACATACTAGCTCAAGCGCCTCTCGAGCCAACCATTATCAACAAACTCAGACCACATCACCGAGTTATCAACATGCTTAGGATGATCCCGTCTGGATTAAACCAAGGCTTTCTCATATTATGCTTTGCTTCATCGCATCATAGCAAAGTCCCATCTCAACATCATGATCAAATCTATCCATATGAGCTCTATCATCCGCTTCATATGCCACGAGCAGCTTTCCTTATTCAAGAGCCTTTCCACTAAGCTTTTGAATCATCTTCGACCAACTTGTCCAAATTCAATCACTAATCAACTAATCAATCAAATCAATCATTCATCCAAGTAATCAATCATTCAAATAAGATCTAAATAGACAGTTATAACAACAAGGGCAATTTCGTAATTAAAGGGTCCAAATCTAACAAGCATGAATTCTAAGTAACATCTTGATGAATGAACTAGCATAGGTTAATATTGTTATCCCAACTTTTGGCAAAGTTGAGATACCCATAATTTACTAGAAATCAATGATTACTATTCATGAATATCAACCATGCATTATAGGATAACCATGGATATCGATGAATTTTGTCCGAGTCCAGAACGGGCCACAGTTGATAGGACACGACAAGAAAGATCATAGGAATCTGCATTCCAAATTTCAAGACAATCCGAGGTCGTATGCTCAAGTTATGATGGAATCAAGATAAGAGGAATTGACATTGCTCGGTTCGAACCCATAGTGTTCGAACCCATCATATTCGAAACCATCACCCTACTTATGTTCGAACCCATCTGGTTCGAACCCACGAAATAAGTCTGCGCCTCGAATCCATAAGCATTTGCCCCAGTTCGAATCGATGGAGTTCGTAGCCATCGGTTCGAAACCATCTATTTCGAACCCACCTGCGTTCGAACCGATAGCACTGCCATACCAATCTCGAACCCATCGGGTTCGAGTCCATCTAGTTAGCCTTGACTCCACTTCGAACCCATCACAAAACCTAGCTTCGAACCCATCACAAAACCTAGCTTCGAACCCATCACAGAGCCACACTTCGAACCCATCCTGAGTAGCTTCATTCGAACCCACTGGGTCAACCAACCACGATGACGTGTCTCCCATCGGTTCGACTGCGCCGGGATATATGGAGTCGAAGCGGTCAACACGGAGAGAAGTCCGGATCGATTCGAAACTTGCGCTCCACGTCACCACGAAGTCGCGTGCCACACTGGTTTCGAAATCATCGTTTCAAGCAACAGGGGTTCGAACGCAACAGCCTCACCGTGAAGTCAATTTCGAACCCTGCATATCTCCTAACCTACTGATCCAAATGCCATGAAATTTTCACAGATGCTTGCATACATGATGAAGAATGTCCACGCCAAATTTCACCTCGATTGGATGAATTCTTGATCGGTTCGAATGGAGTTCGAACCGATGCCAAAGTGGGCCCAAACTTTCCGAGACCGTACGTGTGGGCCCCCTCACGTACCAGAAGAGGTCTCCCAAGTTTTCAGCGAGATAGCAGCAGCCTACGCCTATAAATAGACCTCCAGGTCATTCAGAAAAGGGATCTTTCCGCCATTAAACGCCAAGACTCTGCCAGATTCAAGTTTAACTATCAGAACCACCGTTGTACCTGAATTTCCGAACTACAATTCATTGTAATCCGCTGTAATCGATTGTAATCAGCGAAGAACATCAATAAAAGGAAAAACCTTTGAAGTGGACGTAGGCCGGAGATAGCCGAACCACTATAAAATCGTGTGTTCTTGTTTACATTTACTATTTTGCTACTTAGATCTGCGATTTGTGTTTGGATATTGCTGATTTATATTCCAATACTGGTGCTTTCACATTCATCGGGGTTTGTGACCAATTTTGGTGCAAACACTTTGGTGCTTTCACTGAGAAGAACCAGCACCCGCTACATCAGATTCAGAATTCAGATTCAAAAGTTTGAAGAAACTCCAATCCGGAAACAATGACTCGACATACGAGACAAAGAGTTGATAGAAGCCAACAAGGAGGAAGCCAAGAGGCATCCTCCAGATCAGGAGAAGGACAAGCTTCCGTCTACATCACCAGAGACGAGATGGAGGCCATGGCTAATTCATTGCGCGAAAGCATAATGAAGAGTCAACAGGAGATGCTGCAGAATTTCCTCGAGCAGATGAGGGCGGCAAATATGCAAAACCTTGGACCAGCTACAACAGCTACGAGTGCGGGACAAGGAATAAGGATTGCAGATGCAAATGAAGGACAGGCTCAAGGCCAGAATACAGGGATTGAAGGTGGTCAACAAGGCCTTGGGGGCAGACCCTCAGGGTCCGATACTGGAAGGCCAACAGACGGAGCCCAACAGACAGGAGCCAATGCATACGCCAACGAGCCACCAGAAGAGTACGTACCGGAATTCCCTTCAAGGCTCGGGGGGCAGGACAGAAACTTGACAAGGGGGCAACCCCTAGACGGAGATGAGAGAATGATAGGCCTAATGCGACGAATCATGAGAGGAGGATTGCCTAGCGGAGGCCTAGAAGAAGTCAGTCGGAGTCCATTCACTCCGAACATCCGAAATGCAAGGAACCCTCCAAAGTTCAAATTACCAGCGCTAGATCCCTATGACGGAAGATCAGACCCAACCGTACACATCACAAGATATATCAGGCACATGGAAGTACTGGGGGCATCCGAGGAAGTGATGGCACGATGCTTCCCTCTATATTTATCAGATTTAGCTTCACTATGGTTCAGACAACTAGAGACTGGATCAATTGGAACATGGAGTGAGCTCGTTGATTGCTTCATGAGACAGTTCAGGGTCCACGTGACGCGACCCAAGAGTGTGATGACTTTAGCAACAATCAAGCAGAGGACCGGAGAGTCCATAAAAGATTTTCTACTCAGATTCAACGTGACAGTGACTTCTGTGGATCGCCCGGATCCATCAATGATTTTGATGGCGGCGGTGGCAGGAGTCGCGGAAGGCACCAAATTTAAGGATTCTCTAACTAAAGATCCACCGCAAGATCTTGGAGAATTCTTCCATAAAGCTGAAAAATTCATTCGATTAGAAGAATCACGAGTCGAGAGTCGTGAAATAAATGCCACGAAAAGCATAGGAACCTCTGGAGAGCAGTCCGGAGCGGACAAGGGAAAAAGGAAACAGGATGACAGACATGATGGTCCTGATAAACGGAAGAAATTCCGAGAACCAAGATTCAGGCAGTACACAGATCTGAATGCAAGCCTAGAAAGAGTCTTCACTGAAACCAGGGGGCAACTTCACTATCGAAAGCCACCTGTAAGGGATCCCACCGAGCGGGAGCGCAGGACTGGAAAATATTGCCTATTCCATGAGCTGGATGGGCACACCACAGATGAATGCCGTCACTTGAAGGATGAGGTGGAAGAACACGCTAGGGGTGGTAGATTACCGCAGTATGTCAGAGAACGGACAACAACGACAAGGCATGAACAACTACCGCCTCCACCTTGCAGGAACGATCCTGGATCGGGATCACGACTCGTCATCAACTGATCAAAGATGGCAAGGGCCAAGTCCACGATCTGGACTTCGGTCGAATAATTTTATTTAGATTTATTTTCAGAATAAAACGGTTACTCCACTTACACATGTACGGGAACCGGAGAGATCCCTAGGCATGCTCTGAGATGGAGATGAACCGCTACGCCCGGAGAGGCAATCCTTAGTTTTTTCTGATGTTTGAGATTGAACATCTAGAACTTGAATTTTAATAAATAAATTTGAACTTCTTGCAATAAACCTTTTGACCGGAGAGTCAGAGGATGAACATTGAACACCAGTATAAACATGATCGCTTTATAACTCCATCCGGAGAGACGGGGTCCGAAGGCAAGAAGTGAGTTGCTTCGCCGGAGAGCAACAGGATCGACTCACTTATCGTCGTTTCCCCTTCACCAGAGAGTGACAGGATGGGATCCGACAAGAGTCCGGAGAGACTATGATCGGCCGATGATTCAGGTCATGACATCGCTTAATGTTCAACTGCTTTGAACCGGAGTGCAAGAAGTGGGTTGCTTCGCCGGAGAGCGACAGGATCAACTCACTTAAGCGTTGTTTCCCCTTCACCGGAGAGTGACAGGATGGGATCCAGCAAGAGCCCGGAGAGGCTATGATCGGTCCCGAACGACCATGATATCGCTATACGTCCTAACTGGGACCAGAGTGCAAGGAATAGAAGGCAACGCCAGAGAGCAATGGGATCTTTCTATTCAATCACTGAGTCTAGAATGAGCTCAGTAAGGGTTTAGAGCAGCCAATAATAGTCCAGAGAAACTATGAAACTTCATTCTCAACTCCTACGGGAAGAACAAACATTGATTTGGCTTCGAACAGCCACATACTTGATCGATAATGCCACAGCTATCAACGAAACATGAATTTATTACACTTGATATAAGACCGTTCAAAACATACCTTTTACAAAAAGGCATGTTTTGGGGGGCAAAGTGTTATCCCAACTTTTGGCAAAGTTGAGATACCCATAATTTACTAGAAATCAATGATTACTATTCATGAATATCAACCATGCATTATAGGATAACCATGGATATCGATGAATTTTGTCCGAGTCCAGAACGGGCCACAGTTGATAGGACACGACAAGAAAGATCATAGGAATCTGCATTCCAAATTTCAAGACAATCCGAGGTCGTATGCTCAAGTTATGATGGAATCAAGATAAGAGGAATTGACATTGCTCGGTTCGAACCCATAGTGTTCGAACCCATCATATTCGAAACCATCACCCTACTTATGTTCGAACCCATCTGGTTCGAACCCACGAAATAAGTCTGCGCCTCGAATCCATAAGCATTTGCCCCAGTTCGAATCGATGGAGTTCGTAGCCATCGGTTCGAAACCATCTATTTCGAACCCACCTGCGTTCGAACCGATAGCACTGCCATACCAATCTCGAACCCATCGGGTTCGAGTCCATCTAGTTAGCCTTGACTCCACTTCGAACCCATCACAAAACCTAGCTTCGAACCCATCACAAAACCTAGCTTCGAACCCATCACAGAGCCACACTTCGAACCCATCCTGAGTAGCTTCATTCGAACCCACCGGGTCAACCAACCACGATGACGTGTCTCCCATCGGTTCGACTGCGCCGGGATATATGGAGTCGAAGCGGTCAACACGGAGAGAAGTCCGGATCGATTCGAAACTTGCGCTCCACGTCACCATGAAGTCGCGTGCCACACTGGTTTCGAAATCATCGTTTCAAGCAACAGGGGTTCGAACGCAACAGCCTCACCGTGAAGTCAATTTCGAACCCTGCATATCTCCTAACCTACTGATCCAAATGCCATGAAATTTTCACAGATGCTTGCATACATGATGAAGAATGTCCACGCCAAATTTCACCTCGATTGGATGAATTCTTGATCGGTTCGAATGGAGTTCGAACCGATGCCAAAGTGGGCCCAAACTTTCCGAGACCGTACGTGTGGGCCCCCTCACGTACCAGAAGAGGTCTCCCAAGTTTTCAGCGAGATAGCAGCAGCCTACGCCTATAAATAGACCTCCAGGTCATTCAGAAAAGGGATCTTTCCGCCATTAAACGCCAAGACTCTGCCAGATTCAAGTTTAACTATCAGAACCACCGTTGTACCTGAATTTCCGAACTACAATTCATTGTAATCCGCTGTAATCGATTGTAATCAGCGAAGAACATCAATAAAAGGAAAAACCTTTGAAGTGGACGTAGGCCGGAGATAGCCGAACCACTATAAAATCGTGTGTTCTTGTTTACATTTACTATTTTGCTACTTAGATCTGCGATTTGTGTTTGGATATTGCTGATTTATATTCCAACACTGGTGCTTTCACATTCATCGGGGTTTGTGACCAATTTTGGTGCAAACAAATATATTGTAAAATGGATATCAAAGCTTTATAAACAATAGATCTACATGCAGACTTAAGGAAAATGCATGAAATCACTATCTTTAACACACAAACAAACCACCGATCCAATATACTCCTTTGGGTCCGTGTGAGAGATAACCACCACTCACCGAATCACCTAAACACCTCAAAAGCAACTAACTCCATATCTGGACAGCAAAGGATCTAGCTTGATCCGACAAGGTTTCCCTTCAAACGATGAAATCTCTCTTCAATGGATGGAGATCTTCAACTTTGGCTCTTGGATCTTCGATTAGATCTTCCATCTTGGATGGAAGGAAGCACTAGATTAGAGTGGAGAAAAGAAGTGAAGAAGTGATGTAGTCGAGCTCTCAAAATAGCAGCACTTTGTCGCTCCAAAATCCGGATCCCAAAAATGAAGATGGGCACTTCTATTTATAGGCAGATTTCCTCTTAGGTCGGTCGCTCCTAGGTCGGTCACGACATAACGACTCAACACACTCAGCCGACCCAACGACCTAACCAGACGCCAACCTAACGACTCAACACACTCAGCCGACCCAACATCATAACCAGACGCAGACCTAACGACTCAACACTGCTACCGACCTAACGCTAGAGACGACCTAGCGACTTAACTACATAGCCGACCCAACGAATTACAAATGTAGCCGATCTAACTTCCTAACGACTTAGGACCAACCACTCACAGACCTATACGCGACCTATAGCATGCACGACCTATCACGTGCATGCGACTTAACACTTAACCAAACTAGGCACGACCTAACCCTTGCCGACCTAACGACCTACCATAAGTCGTTCAACGACCTAACTCCAACACAGGTTAACCACTAGGTCGGTCAGTTCCTATAGGTTGCTCACCCCTATAGGTCAGTCCATACCTTAAGTCGGCCAATATCTATAGGTCGTTCGCTTCTTTAAGTCGGTCAATCTCTTAAGCCGGCCAACTACTAAGTCGGCTACCTCCTTAACTCGGCCGATTACTTAAGTCGTCAAAACCCTTAACTCGGTCACACGAGCTAACTCTGGATGACTGAAACAATACTAACAACCTAGTAGCAACTATTTTACGATTTATCGACATGTAAAAATATGGGTCGTTACATTCTCTCCCCCTTAGGAATTTCGCCCCCGAAATTCCAAACAAACAAGAACAATCAAAACTATTTTGCATGCCTACCATCCATAGCAATCAACAAACCATGCATCCAGTTACTAACCTAGCATGCAGAATTCTAAGACTAGAACAAGTTACAAATTCATGAGATGCCACGACACCTTAGGGTCATACCTTGAAGCGTTTAGGATGAGCTGCCTTCGTCCTCTCTTCCTCCTCCCATGTACAGTCGTTAACATCATCACCCCATTGTACCTTGAGAAACTTGACTATCTTCCTCCTAAGCTGTTTCGTGTCAGTTTCTACAACACAAAGCGGCTTATGAGGTCTCTTAACTACTGGATCAACCTCCAAATCTTCACAGCTATCAGCAAAAACCACTGTACTTGGGTCGTGCACATACCTCCGTAGATACGATACATGAAAAACATTGTGCACACTCGACATCTTTTCTGGTAACTCCAATTTATAGGCGAGCTTTCCAATTCGCTCAATGATCGGGAATGGTCCAACAAATCTTGGAGTCAACTTTCCTTTCTTCCCGAATCGAATAACATTCTTCAGTGGAGAAACCTTCACGAAAACCATATCGCCTACGTCGAATTCCAAATCCTTACGACGCTTATCGGCATAACTTTCCAGATGGTCTTGGGCTGCCCTCATTTGTCGTTGAATGATCTCTATGCAATCCGAAGTCTGTCGAATCATTTCGGGGCCAAGTATCAGCTTTTCTCCAGTTTCCAACCAACATGTCGGAGAGTTACAGGTCTTCCATACAATGCTTCATACGGTGCCATACCAATACTTGACTGGTAACTGTTATTATATGCAAATTCCACCAAATGAAGATGATCTTCCCATGATCCTCCGAAATCTAAAATACATGCTCTAAGGAGATCTTCCAAAACTCTGTTGACTCTCTCGGTCTGACCATCTGTTTGGGGGTGATAAGCTGTACTCAAACACAACTCGGTCCCCAAAACTTCTTGGAAGCTCTTCCAAAATTCACTAGTGAACCATGGGTCTCGATCGCTCACTATACTCTTCGGAATACCATGGAATCGAACTATCCACTTAACATATAGCTCAGCCAATTTCGATGCAGTCCTAGTTGATCGAACAGGAATGAATCTTGCACTCTTAGTCAAACGATCTACGATGACCCAAATCCCTTCATTCCCTGCTCTGGTTCTAGGTAACCCATCGATAACATCCATCGATATTTGCTCCCACTTCCATGTAGGAACTTCTAATGGCTGAAGCAATCCACTTGGCTTCTTCTGTTCGGCTTTTACCAACTGGCAGTTCATGCATTTGGAAATAAAATTTCCAACATCCTTCTTCATACCTTCCCAGTAATAGCTTCTCTTCATATCCCGATACATCTTATTTCCACCTGGATGAATTATCAACTTCGAGTGATGACTTTCCTTCAGAACTTCATCTCTCAATTCATCTATACTGGGAAAAACTAGTCGTCCTTGCTTCCGAAGCCAACCCTCTCGATCGACTTCGAATCCTTTATCCTTCTCTGGGTCTGATCCAGATTCCAAATCTCGGATAATCTTGACAAGCTTATCGTTTCGCTTTTGGCTCTCGCCAATTCTTTCCACTAGAGTAGGTCTTATGGAAAAGTTTGCCAACATCTCAGGTTCCAATTCACATCTAGGTCTGAAGTCAAATTCAGCCAAATACTCAAGGCTCTTCCATTCTGAAAACATGGCTCCCAATCCTACATGTTTTCGACTTAACGCATCTGCCACTGCGTTGCCATTTCCCGGAGTATAGGCTATACCAAAATCATATGATGCTAAAAACTCTAGCCATCGTTGCTGTCGAAGATTCAAATCTTTTTGGGAGAAGAGATACTTCAACGACTTATGATCTGTAAACAACTCAAATCGAACTCCCAATAGATAATGTCTCCATATCTTCAGAGCAAATACAATCGCCGCTAACTCCAAATCATGAGTAGGATAATTCCTTTCATGCGGCTTCAGTTGTTGACTTGCATACGCAACAACTTTATCCTTTTGCATTAGCACTACTCCAAGTCCAGTACCACATGCATCGGTGTAAACCACCATCTCATCATTCCCACTTGGAATAGTAAAAACAGGAGCACTTGTTAGTCGCTCTTTCAGGATTCCGAAAGCTTGCTCACACTTAGCATCCCATCTGAATACTTGGTTCTTTTTTGTCAATCCTGTTAATGGTGCAGCTATCTTGGAAAAGTCTTTGATAAACCGACGATAATATCCTGCTAATCCAAGGAAACTTGTCACATCAGATGCATTCTTAGGTCTAACCCAATCCTGGATTGCTGCCACCTTGGCGGGATCAACCGCTATTCCTCTTCCAGAGATAACATGGCCTAAGAACCTCACTTCGCTCTTCCAGAAGTGACACTTCGAAAACTTAGCCCTCAGCTGTTGTTTTCGCAAGATCTCCAAAACA
Organism: Allium cepa; assembly: GCA_030765085.1. NCBI lineage: Eukaryota > Viridiplantae > Streptophyta > Magnoliopsida > Asparagales > Amaryllidaceae > Allium > Allium cepa. Next base: position 913,043,730 of record CM060938.1, read on the forward strand.
ATACGCAAGTGCGTCTTGTGCTCTTCCTCAGTTCTGGAATAAATCAGAATATCATCCACGAACACAAGTACGAACTTGTTCAACTGATCTCTGAACACTCTATTCATAAGATCCACAAAATATGCTGGTGCATTGGTCAATCCAAACGGCATTACCAGCCACTCATAGAATCCGGATGGTGTCCTAAAAGCAGTCTTCGGCACACTATCCCTAGCCACTCTTAACTGTTTAAATCCCGTTGCCAAATCCATCTGAGAAAACACCTTAGCTTTGTGAAGCTGATCAAACAAGTCATCTATTCTCGGCAATGGATACTTGTTCTTCTTAGTCACTTTATTCAGCTCACGATAATCCACACACAACCTCAATGATCCATCCGCTTTGGTTGCAAACACAACTGGTGCACCCCATTCGGACACACTAGGCCGAATGAATCCTTTCAGTAAAAGGTCATCAACTTGCACCTTCAACTCTTGCTGTTCCCTAGGCGCCATCCGCCTAAGAGGCATCACAACAGGTCAGGCTCCCTCAACTAGATCGATACGAAACTCGATCTCTCTATGCGGCGGTAACCCTTTGACCTCGTCAAATACATCCTCAAATCCATTCACAATAGGCACCGATGACAGTCCATCCCGTGGAACAACCAGCGAATACATGAAGCTCATGTGGATGCCTTCCTCATGCTTACATCGTATCACAACCTTTCGCCTCTCCACATTCTCGACTGTCACCTCAAGCCTCTCACAATCGACCTTTGCCGCATACTTCCTAAGCCAGTCCATACCCAAAATAATTCCGAACCCGCAAAGTTCAGAACAAGACAATCACAAACAAAAGAGCAATCATGACTCGATGCCACTAGACCACGGCATACCATACACAAACAACACGAACCCCAAACTGGATTAGTCACAACCAATGGTCTATCAACAATATCCGGTTCCAAACCCAACCGGCCCACAAGTTCATTAGAAACAAAAGAATGCGACGCTCCAGTATCAAACAACACCCTAACTGGAACACCACAAATGGAAAGAATACCTTGAACCACCACACTCTTTCCTTTCTCTTCCTCCATAGGAGCTTTCGAAGACGATGGCACAGCACCCAAAGCATAAGCTTGCACAATCTGCTTGTCCATCCTCGGTTCCGGACAATTCTTCATGAAATGCCCCGGTTTGTCACAGTTGTGGCACTTCGCCGGCACTCTCGGTTTCTTACAATCTCTGGAGAGATGACCCTTCTGCTGACAGTTGTAGCAGGTCACTTCGCCCTTCGGCTTCTTTTGGCCATCCTTACCTTTCTGTTGCTGCTGCTTCCTCTTCTTCTTTCCACTTTGCTCCTCGGTCACAACAACAACATATCCTTCCTTAGGAAACAAATTCTCATGCCTGAGAGCTTTCTCCACAAGCTTTTCAAATGGGTCATCCAAATGATCCACCAACTGCCTCCCAAGATAACTGTCCAAGCCTGTCACAAACTTCTCATTCTTCTGATAGGGAGATTCAATATATGACCGAGCATACTTAGACAAAGCTTCAAACTCAGAAACATGCTCAAGAACTGGTCTTCCACCTTGCTTGAGCTCCACAAACTTCTTAAACAGAAAAGATTTCTGAGCTGTAGAAATGAATTTAGCTTCAAATCTAGCTTGGAATTGCTCCCAAGTGATCTCTTCTTCCGGAGTATCAATGGTGATAGAGTTCCACCAATCAGAAGCTCTTCCCTGAAGCTGTCTTGATGCAAGCTTCCTCTTAGTTGCATCCTCAATTCGCAAATCACCAAAGATCCTTCTACAAGCATCTATCCATCTCTGGACTTCTATGGTTGATTCTGTCCCCAAGAAAACCTTTCCTCCAAGAGCAGTATAGTCTTCACACAACTTAGCAAAATCCACTGGTTTTGGAGCTTGAACTTGAACCCCAACATCTACTGATGGCCCTGGAGTTGGCATCCTTCTCATGATCGAAGTCATCATGACCTCAAACATTGCAGCATAATCAGCAACTCCCTTAGAAGCACGGCCTTCCCTAGCAGCTTGTCTCTCTCTTCGACTCATTCTTAATATCTATAAAAATAATGATTAGAACACCTTGAGAAACAACTACATAAGGAGTTCAAATCCTTCTAAGCTACTATATTATATATAGTAATCATCCATCAAAATACAACTACGTCTCTCATACGTAGTTACGTCAGCGAGCGTTGGCTAAAATCAATTAACCAAAGCTCTGATACCAAATGTGACGAACGCCCATGACTCCTACACTAAACAAGGAAATAGTGCGCTGTAAAATGTGCCAGGCCGCCATGGACGATCATCGGGGTAAGGTAAACACAGAATAGTCTATCGTATTACTCACAGCGCATGGATAAAATACAATAGAAAGTATACATAGTGAAGCTCTATAGAACATAATTCTCATCATATAAGCACATAACAAATTGATACAAACATCTGAATAGTCAATACATCAAGCCTCACTACATAACACTCAGAGAATCATACAAACAGCGGAACATCCAGTACATATAGTAAGAAAACAATATGCAAAAGCCTCCAGCTCGTCTTCGTCATCAACAGCGTTGGTCACTAAGAACAACACCTGTCACCTGCTACCTAGTCTGCCCATCCCAACATGGATGAACAGCCCAAGGTAATAAGAGTTAAACATAAAACCTTGAGTTAGACAAAAGTCTTAGTGAGCAGTAAATCAATTATCAAACATACCAAAAGTGCATAAAGGGTAAAAAGGAATAGGAACCCAACCATCCCACTTCACCTCTTTCTACAGTGATAGCCCCCAGACACACAAAGCAGAAACAAACATAATAAATCAGACATTTAAAGTAAAGCTATTATCACTCGAGTCAAGGTCGGTGTTTTTCGAGTACTGACCCCCAAGGCCTAAACCAAGATCAGGTAAGCACCCTAAAAACATCGCTCTTGGCCCAAGCGACGATACAACCAAAACATCCAAACATCCATGACTCTGGCTATCACTGTTATCATTGCTTCAATATCACCGTTAATTGAATGACCAGCACATTATTTCATCCGTCCGTCAAGGGCTAATGGTAACCCCGGTTCTAGACATAACTCCGCACGTCGTCGCAGCCCGTTCCTAGGACTATCGAATCTGCCCAGAGTACTAACACGTCATCGTGACCCGTGCCTGGGACGTCGTCGTGACCCGTCCCAACATACACTTGCTTTGAGCATGCTAGAACTTCAATAACGATGAAATCTCAGCCTTCTAGTCATCCTCCTCGACGACTATTCACATAGTAGCTCAAGCGCCTCTCGAGCCAACCATTATCAACAAACTCAGACCACATCACCGAGTTATCAACATGCTTGGGATGATCCCGTCTGGATTAAACCAAGGCTTTGTCATATCATTCTTTGCTTCATTGCATCATAGCAAAGTCCCATCTCAACATCATGATCAAATCTATCCATATGAGCTTTATCATCCGCTTCATACGCCACGAGCAGCTTTCCTTATTCAAGAGCCTTTCCACTTAGCTTTTGAATCATCTTCGACCAACTTGTCCAAATTAAATCACTAATCAACTAATCAATCAAATCAATCATTCATCCAAGTAATCAATCATTCAAATAAGATCTAAATAGACAGTTTTAACAACAATGGCAATTTCATAATTAAAGGGTCCAAATCTAACAAGCATGAATTCTAAGTAACATCTTGTTGATGAATGAACTAGCATAGGTTAATATATTGTAAAATGGATATCAAAGCTTTATGAACAATAGATCTACATGCAGACTTAAGGAAAATGCATGAAATCACTATCTTTAACACACAAACAAACCACCGATCCAATATACTCCTTTGGGTTTGTGTGAGAGATAACCACCACTCACCGAATCACCTAAACACCTCAAAAGCAACTAACTCCAGATTTGGACAGCAAAGGATCTAGCTTGATCCAACAAGGTTTCCCTTCAAACGATGAAATCTCTCTTCAATGGATGGAGATCTTCAACTTTGGCTCTTGGATCTTCGATTAGATCTTAATTCTTGGATGGAAGGAAGCAATAGATTAGAGTGGAGAAAAGAAGTGAAGAAGTGATGTAGTCGAGCTCTCAAAATAGATACACTTCGTCGCTCCAAAATCTGGATCCCAAAAATGAAGATGGGCACTTCTATTTATAGGCAGATTTCCTCTTAATTCGGTCGCTCCTAGGTCGGTCACGACCTAACGACTCAACACACTCAGTCGACCCAATGACCTAACCAGACGCCGACCTAACGACTCAACACACTCATCCGACCCAACGTCCTAACCAGACGCCGACCTAACGACTCAACACTGCTACCGACCTAACGCTAGAGACAACCTAGCGACTTAACTACATAGCCGACCCAACGGCTTACAAATGTAGCCAACCTAACTTCCTAACGACTTAGGACCAACCACTCACAGACCTATACGCGACCTATAGCATGCACGACCTATCACGTGCACGCGACTTAACACTTAACCAAACTAGGCACGACATAACCCTTGCCGACCTAACGGCCTACCATAAGTCGTTCAACGACCTAACTCCAACACAGGTTAACCACTAGGTCGGTCAGTTCCTATAGGTCGCTCACCCCTATAGGTCGGTCCGTACCTTAAGTCGGCAAATATCTATAGGTCGTTCGCTTCTCTAAGTCGGTCAATCTCTTAAGCCGGCCAACTACTAAGTCGGCTACATCCTTAACTCGGCCGATTACTTAAGTCACCAAACCCTTAACTCGGTCACACGAGCTAACTCTGGATGACTCAAACAATACTAACAACCTAGTAGCAACTATTTTACGATTTATCAACACGTAAAAATACGGGTCGTTACAATTTTACTGCAATATCAGCTCTCGCAGCTGTCATCGACCATTCGTACTTCAAAATATGTTGATTTGGGTCGGAATTCCCTTCATACATGGGCAGGGTTGACATTCTGAATCGCCTAGGAGGTTCAGCATACAATACGTCATCAGTGAACGGGCTATGACTTCGGGAGATTCCCCAATCGTCATTTGTTAGGCCTTGACTCTCGCGAATCATTTGGCGTACCATGGCTGAGAGGTCTGGTGTTGCAAGGGTGGTGAGCCAAAGTGTGGTCGGGTTCCACAGTGCGAGGTGGGTTCGGGCGCTGCCGACGATCCATATCTCGCCTCCTTGGCTCGACGTCTTCTGGGACATATGGCTCTGTAGCATGTCCCTGCTGTTGATAATTTTGATTGGAGTGATCTCGGGTATCAACCCCTATGTCAACTGCAGCGGCTGTAGGAGCTCGATCATCTGTAGTGTATTGTGGAATAGTGCCTCCTCGGGAGGAGGGTCCAGTGTGGAAGCTGGTAGATGGGTCAACTCTTATTTGCCCAACGGTTAACGCCTGTTGATAGTCAGCAGCTTGCGCGTGGTTTTCGTCTAGCCGGGGACGGGTAGACCTGTTATTGTAGTCAGATGAAGCAGAGCTTTCGGTGGAAGAATGAGGAGCTTGATCCTTCTGGATCTTCTTCGCTTTTGGCGATCTAGTTGGCTAGCTAACTCAGTGTTGGCACGCAATTGCTCGGCTAGCTGTTGCCGACTTTGAGTTAGTTCTTGGAGCAATGTCTGGAACTCTTGCCTGGTGACCGGACCTGAGGGGTCAGAATGCCCGGTATCATCTTGGTTAGGTGGAGGTAGTTGTGCGGGATTATGTCTATCCCGACCTTCTTGACCAGCGGCAGATGTGGTTCTTGTGCTAACCATTTTGGATAGTGAACTCCTTCCCTAGACTTTAGCAAATCTGAATAGAACGGAAGGAATCTGAAGATGAAATCTGGATCTCTTCCTTAGATTTATGCAATCCGGTATCGGTGACAGATCCAAGGAGTGGGAGAAAAACTGGGTTTCTCTCAGTGAAAGCACCAAAGTGTTTGTACCAAAATTGGGCACAACACTCTTCGGGAGTCTTTTGAATAGATAATAAATGAAGAATATGAATTAAAAATGAAGATTATCTAACAAAAACTCCAAACAACAATGAAGCAAAGACAAAGGCGAGCAATTTATAGTGGTTCAGCGTGTTGCCTACGTCCACTGTGAAGTGTTTTGGTATTTTATTGATTCTCTTTCAGTGATTACAAGTTGTTACAGCAATCAACAGCAAATTACAACTGGAAATTCGAAATCAACAATGAAATTATGATGTAGGATGATGTAGATCTTGATCCGGCAGAGTCTGGGCGCTTGAGAGTCGAAAGATCCTTTTTCTGTTGGCCCTGGGGCTCTATTTATAGGCGTAGGCTGCTGATATTTCGCTGAAAACTCGGGAGACCGCTTCTGGCACGTGAGGGGGCCCACACGCCCGGTCTTAGGAAGTTTGGGCCCACTTTGGCATCGGTTAGAACTTCATTCGAACCGATCAAGAATTCTTCCAATCGAGACAAAATTTGATGAGGACACTCTTCGACATGAATGCAAGCTTCTGTGTAAATTTCGTGGCATTTGGATCAGTGGATTAAGAGATATAATGGGTTCGAAATGGGGTTCACTGCGTGGCTGTTGGTTCGAAACCATCCATTCGAACCGATGGTTTCGAACCGATGGTGGCACGCAACTCATCGGTGACTTGGAGCGCAAACTTCGAATCGATCCGGTCTTTACGCCGAGTAGACCGCTTCGACTCCATATATCTCGCTGCATTCGAACTGTACAAAGACACGTCATCATGGTTAGTTGACCCAGTGGGTTCGAATGAAGCTTCATAGGTGGGTTCGAACAAGGCCTCCGTGATGGGTTCGAACAAGGCCTCTGTGATGGGTTCGAACAAGGCCTCTGTGATGGGTTCGAACAAGGCTTCTGTGATGGGTTCGAACAACCGAAGCTTGGTGGATTCGAACAAGGATTCTATGGATGGACATGAGCTTCGCAACCCCTCCACGAGGTCCACAGATACGAACTATGGGTTCGAGTTTGATGGCTTCGAACCGAGATACTCCGATGGGTTCGAAGTCCATCGATTCGAAGATGATTGTTTCGAATGATGTTTGTCGATATGTTCGAAGACGCCTAGCTCGGGGGGTTCGAAACCAGTGCTTTCCCCCTCAAGTTGAACCGATCATAACTTGGGCGTATGAACTCGGATTGACTCAAAATTTGAGACGGCGACTTCTATGACCTCTCTTGTCATGTCCAATCAATTGTAGCACAATTCGGGCTCGGACAAAATTCGGCGATATCCATAGCGAAACGAAACATGACCAACCTCTGAGTCGAACTATTCTCCGTTTTTCGATCGATCTTTTGGTATCGCGGCTTTGCCAAAAAGCGGGATAACAGCACGCATTTAAAAAAGTTGTACGACACTGTTTCGCCATTTCGGATGGATGTTGCACCTTGCACCGTGGATGTTGCACCTTGTAGATATCGATTATTCGGACGACCATCACTTCTGGCTCGTTTAGAGTTACGGGAGCCATAACTAGTCAAAACGAGGGCCTCAGTGAGTTCTACGGCTCTGACAGCTTTCAGCCGTCAACGGATTGTTTAATGCCCAAAAAAGACTATCCGAATCTCAATCGGGTCTCGGAAGTTTTTTACCCTTCGTTTTTTCGACACATGGATTTTTTCGGTAAAACAGGGTTACCGTGGCTGGTCTTCGATTTACCATCGCTAGAGAGTGGTGCACTATGGTACCGTTCCGTTTCAAATCCGTGCACGCATTTCAAAAAGTCGTGCGACACTGTTTCGCCATTTCGGACGGATGTTGCACCTTGCACCGTGGATGTTGCACCCTGTAGATATCAATTATTCGGACGGCCATAACTTTTGGCTCGTTTAGAGTTACGGAAGCCATAACCAGTCAAAACGAAGGCCTCAGTGCGTTTACGGCTCTGAAAGCTTTCAGCCGTCAATGGATTGTTTAATGCCCAAAAAAGACTATCCGAATCTCAATCGGGTCTCGGAAGTTTTTTAACCTTCGTTTTTTTGACACGTGGATTTTTACGGTTAAACGGGATTACCGTGGCTGGTATTCGATTTACCATCGCTGGAGAGTGGTGCAGCATGGTACCCTTCCGTGTCAAATCCATGCACCCATTTCAAAAAGTCGTACGACATGGTTTCGCCATTTCGAACGGATGTTGTACCTTGCACCATGGATGTTGCACCCTATAGATATCGATTATTCGGACGGCCATAGCTTCTGGCTCGTTTAGAGTTACGTAAGCCATAACCAGTCAAAACGCAGGCCTCAGTGAGTTCTACGGCTCTGACTGATTTCATCCGTCAATGGATTGTTTAATGCCCAAAAAAGACTATCCGAATCTCAATCGGGCCTCGGAAGTTTTTTACCCTTCGTTTTCTCGACACGTGGATTTTTACGGTAAAACTGGATTACCGCGGCTGGTCTTCGATTTACCATCGCTGGAGAGTGGTGCACCATGGTACCGTTCCGTTTCAAATCCATGCACGCATTTCGAAAGTCGTACGGCATTTTTTCGCCATTTCGGACGGATGTTGCACCTTGCACCGTGAATGTTGCACCCTGTAGATATCGATTAATCGGACGACCATAAATTCTGGCTCGTTTAGCGTTACGGGAGCCATAACCTGTCACAACAAAGACCTCGGTGGGTTCTACGCCTCTGACAGCTTTCAGCCGTCAATGGACTGTTTAATGCCCAAAAAAGACTATCCGAATCTCAATCGGGTCTCGGAAGTTTTTTACCCTTCGTTTTTTCGACTCGTGGATTTTTACGGTAAAACGGGATTATCGTGGATGGTCTTCGATTTACCATCGCTGGAGAGTGGTGCACCATGGTACCGTTCCGTTTCAAATCCATGCACGCATTTCAAAAAGTCGTACGACACGGTTTCGCCATTTCAGACGGATGTTGCACCTTGCACCGTGGATGTTGCACCCGGTAGATATCGATTATTCAGAAGGCCATAACTTCTGCCTCGTTTAGAGTTACGGGAGCCATAACCAGTCAAAACGAAGGCCTCAGTGAGTTCTAGGGCTCTGACTGATTTCATCCGTCAATGGATTGTTTAATGCCCAAAAAAGACTATCCGAATCTCAATCGGGCCTCAGAAGTTTTTTACCCTTCGTTTTCTCGACACGTGGATTTTTACGGTAAAACTGGATTACCGTGGCTGGTCTACGATTTACCATCGTTGGAGAGTGGTGCACCATGGTACCGTTCCGTTTCAAATCCATGCACGCTTTTCAAAAAGTCGTACGGCATTTTTTCGCCATTTCGGACGGATGTTGCACCTTGCACCGTGAATGTTGCACCCTGTAGATATCGATTATTCGGACGACCATAAATTCTGGCTCATTTAGCGTTACGGGAGCCATAACTTGTCACAACAAAGACCTCAGTGAGTTCTACGCCTCTGACAGCTTTCAGCCGTCAATGGATTGTTTAATGCCCAAAAAAGACTATCCGAATCTCAATCGGGTCTCGGAAGTTTTTTACCCTTCGTTTTTTCGACACGTGGATTTTTACGGTAAAACGGGATTACCGTGGCTGGTCTTCGATTTACCATCACTGGAGAGTGGTGCACCATGGTACCGTTCCGTTTCAAATCCATGCACGCATTTCAAAAAGCCGTACGACATGGTTTCGCCATTTCGGACGGATGTTGCACCTTGCACTATGGATGTTGCACCCTGTAGATATCGATTATTCAGAAGGCCATAACTTCTGCCTCATTTAGAGTTACGGGAGCCATAACCAGTCAAAACGAAGGCCTCTGTAAGTTCTACGGCTCTGACAGCTTTCAGCCGTCAATGGATTGTTTAATGCCCAAAAAAGACTATCCGAATCTCAATCGGGTCTCGGAAGTTTTTTACCCTTCTTTTTTCGACACGTGGATTTTTACGGTAAAACGAGATTACCGTGGCTGGTCTTCGATTTACCATCGCTGGAGAGTGGTGCACCAAGGTACCATTCCGTATCAAATCTATGCACGCATTTCAAAAAGTCGTACGACACAGTTTCGCCATTTCAGACGGATGTTGCACCTTGCACCGTGGATGTTGCACCCTGTAGATGTCGATTATTCGGTCGGCCATAACTTCTGGCTCGTTTAGAGTTACAGGAGTCATAACCAGTCAAAACGAAGGCCTCAGTGAGTTGTACGGCTCTGATAGCTTTCAGCCGTCAATGGAATGTTTAATGCCCAAAAAAGACTATCTGAACCTCAATCGGGTCTAGGAAGTTTTTTACCCTTCGTTTTTTCGACACGTGGTTTTTTACGGTAAAACGGGATTACCGTGGCTGGTCTTTGATTTACCATCGCTGGAGAGTGGTGCATCATGGTACCATTTCGTTTCAAATCCATGCACCCATTTCAAAAAGTCGTACGACACTGTTTCGCCATTTCGGACGGATGTTGCACCTTGCACCGTGGATGTTGCACCCTGTAGATATCGGTTATTCGGACGGCCATAACTTCTGGCTCGTTTAGAGTTACGGGAGCCATAACCGTTCAAAATGAAGGCCTCAGTGAGTTCTACGGCTCTAACAACTTTCAGCCATCAATGGATTGTTTAATGCCCAAAAAAGACTATCCGAATCTCAATCGGGTCTCTGAAGTTTTTTACCCTTCGTTTTTTCGACACGTGGATTTTTACGGTAAAACGGGATTACCGTCGCTGGTCTTCGATTTACCATCGCTGGAGAGTGGTGCACCATGGTACCGTTCCATTTCAAATCCATGCACGCATTTCAAAAAATCGTACGACACTGTTTCGCCATTTCGGACGGATGTTGCACCTTGCACCGTGGATGTTGCACCCTGTAGATATCGATTATTCGGACGGCCATAACTTCTGGCTCGTTTAGAGTTATGGGAGCCATAACTAGTCAAAACGAAGGCCTCAGTGAGTTCTATGGCTCTGACAGCATTCAGCCGTCAATGGGTTGTTTAATGCCCAAAAAAGACTATCCGACTCTCAATCGGGACTCGGTAGTTTTTACCCTTCCTTTTTTTGACAAGTGGTTTTTTACGGTAATACGGGATTACCACGGCAGGTCTTCGATTTACCATCGCTGGAGAGTGGTGCACCATGGTACCGTTCCATTTCAAATCCATGCACGCATTTCAAAAAGCCGTACGACACGGTTTCGCCATTTCGGACGGATGTTGCACCTTGCACCGTGGATGTTGCACCCTTTAGATATCGATTATTCAGACGGCCATAACTTCTGCCTCGTTTAGAGTTACGGGAGTCATAACCAGTCAAAACGAAGGCCTCAGTATGTTCTATGGCTCTGACAGCTTTCAGCCGTCAATGGATTGTTTAATGCCCAAAAGAGACTATCCGAATCTCAATCGGGTCTCGGAAGTTTTTTACCCTTTTTTTTTCGACACGTGGATTTTTATGGTAAAACGAGATTACCGTGGCTGGTCTTCGATTTACCATCGCTAGAGAGTGGTGCACTAAGGTACCGTTCCGTTTCAAATCCATGCACGCGTTTCAAAAAGTCGTACGGCACTGTTTCGCCATTTCAGACGGATGTTGCACCTTGCACCGTGGATGTTGCACCCTGTAGATATCGATTATTCGGTCAGCCATAACTTCTGGCTCGTTTAGAGTTACAGGAGCCATAACCAGTCAAAACGAAGGCCTCAGTGAGTTCTACGGCTCTGACAGCTTTCAGCCGTCAATGGAATGTTTAATGCCCAAAAAAGACTATCTGAACCTCAATCGGGTCTAGCAAGTTTTTTACCCTTCGTTTTTTCGACACGTGGATTTTTACGGTAAAACGGGATTACCGTGGCTGGTCTCTGATTTACCATCGCTGGAGAGTGGTGCACCATGGTACCGCATCGTTTGAAATCCATGCATGCATTTCAAAAAGTCGTACGACACTGTTTCGCCATTTCGGACGGATGTTGCAACTTGCACCGTGGATGTTGCACCCTGTAGATATCAATTATTCGGACGGCCATAACTTCTGGCTCGTTTAGAGTTACGGGAGCCATAACCAGTCAAAACGAAGGCCTCAGTGAGTTCTACGGCTCTGACTGCTTTCAGCCGTCGATGGATTGTTTAATGCCCAAAAAAGACTATCCGAATCTCAATCGGGCCTCTGAAGTTTTTTACCCTTCGTTTTTCGACACGTGGCTTTTTACCGTAGAACGGGATTACCGTGGCTGGTCTTCGATTTACCATCGTTGGAGAGTGGTGCACCATGGTACCGTTTCGTTTCAAATCCATGCACGCATTTCAAAAAGTCGTACGACACGGTTTCGCCATTTCGGACGGATGTTGCACCTTGCACCGTGGATGTTGCACCCTATAGATATCGATTATTCAGACGGCCATAACTTCTGCCTCGTTTAGAGTTACAGGAGCCACAACCAGTCAAAACGAAGGCCTCAGTGAGTTCTACAGCTCTAACGGCTATCAGCCGTCAATGGATTGCTTAATGCCCAAAAAAGACTATCCGAATCTCAATCGGGTCTCGGAAGTTTTTTACCCTTCGAAATTTTTCGACACGTGGATTTTACGGTAAAACGAGATTACCGTGGCTGGTCTTCGATTTACCATCGCTGGAGAGTGGTGCACCATGGTACCGTTCCGTTTCAAATCCATGTACGCATTTCAAAAAGTCGTACGGCACTGTTTCGCCATTTCAGACGGATGTTGCACCTTGCACCGCGTACGTTGCACCCTGTAGATATCGATTATTCGGATGGCCATAACTTCTGGCTCGTTTAGAGTTACAGGAGCCATAACCAGTCAAAACAAAGGCCTCAGTGAGTTCTACGGTTCTGACAGCTTTCAGCCGTCAATGGAATGTTTAATGCCCAAAAAAGACTATCTGAACCTCAATCGGGTCTAGAAAGTTTTTTACCCTTCGTTTTTTCGACACGTGGATTTTTACGGTAAAACGGGATTACCGTGGCTGGTCTTTGATTTACCATCGCTGGAGAGTGGTGCACCATAGTCCTGTGTAAAAATAAGTAAAATCAGTAGTATACATCCTTAGTATTTTCACCATATCTTTTGACTGGTTTATCGGATTTTGATGATCTTGCCCTTTATGGAAAGCTAAGAACTTAAGCTAAAACTTTTGTTTTAAGTGTTTTGTGTTTTGATGTGGTTTAGAAGGTCGGAAATGTGGGTGAACGTCGCGGACCTGCGCAAACACTGCCCAGGCTGAAGCGTATCGCCTAAGTAAAACGGCCATAACTTTTGAACGGATGATCCGAATTCGATGATTTTGGACATTCCGGAAAACCTGAAATGAATGCAACAACTTTTGTTTAGATTCTGTTGTCAAATTTTACAGTTTAGGTGGCCTAAAGCTAAGATTTGTTTGCTGTCCAGAAATTGAAATCTCAGTTTTGAAGCTAAATATGTTATATATATGTTGTGTAGGCTAAATATATCGATCTATCTTTATATGCATGGTTCTAACTTAGTTATTGAGCATTTTAGTAGGTAGCAAAGGGGTTGCGCTTTGTTGTGGAGCTCGCTTCTACGCTAAACGCATAATGTAAGTAAAATGCTAATAAATGCTAAATAAAAGGTACGCTTACAGTTTTATATGATATTTGTGATATTTATATGTTGTTTCCCCACATATGGGATGCCTCATCATTGAGATGAGATGTATATTTATGATATATATGCTATTATATTTTTCCGATCGAGCCGCGCAAAGGAGACTCTGCCGAAAATTACCGTAAAATCCGGGTGTTAGAAATTTTTTTCAAGTTTTAATTTTTTTATAACTTGTTTTGATTACTAACTTTTAAAGTTAGGAAGCCGTTCGGAGTAAGTTAGTGGAAGCGTAGTTATGACTTTATAAATGGAATTTCATTGTTTTATAAGTTGGTAACTTTGAATAAAATATATCTAATGTTGAATTCTATACTTAGTTTCTTTTCCTTTCTTTTCCCTTCTTTTCCTTTTCGAGGACGAAAAGTTTTGAGTGGGGGAGAGTGTAACGACCCGTAAATTTTCGATAATTAAATTAGCTAATTTAATAAGATTTCGTGATTTAATGTTAGAAAAAAAATTGTAATTCATTTGGAATAATAATAACTGGAATGAATTGCAATAATTATCCAAGTAATGAAAAAAAAAGCTACTTAGTGAATGCCTGTGCAATCAATAGTTGAATAGGATATTAAATGTTGAATTCATTGGTATGATAGAGTAATTGATTGATAAGTAAAATCTATTTGAAATCAAATATTGAATATTGAACACGTAATTGTTTAAATTAAATATTTAAAACTTATTGAATAATTGAATAACTGTAAAATGAAAATAGTGTTCTAAATTTTGAAATAGTTTTAAAAGTTGAATCTTATAAGTTCAATTTCAATATTTCAAAAGATAATGAATTATTGGATAAGCGAAATTGTCTAAATTAAATATTTGGAATTTATTGGATAAATAAAATAACGGGTTTAATATGATTAAAAATGATTTGTAAAATTTTATTTTATCATATTGGAGTTATAGTGATGTTATAGAACTTTTAAAACTGAATTTAAAATTTATTTGTGAAAATTGAATATTTTAATATTTAATTATCGCTTGAAAAATAGCCAATTTTTGAACAGTCTCAGAATTAGACGAAACTAGTTCTATTGGATCCGTAATAGTTAGTTATTATCGGATTTCAATTTTCGTAGCAATCGGAGTTGTCGTTTGACCGTGGCAGCTCGAAACGCGTTGAAATTGTTTAATATTAATTTGGCGAGTTAAAAGTAGTCATTTTTCAAACGGTCTCGGATTTCGACGAAACTAGTTTCATTGGATCCGTAATGTGATATTATTGTAAGATTTCAAATTTCAAGTCAAACGGATTTACCGTTTGTCCGGGGCAAGCCAAAACGCGTAGAAAATCGTTTAATCGGTTTAGTTTAAAATTGATCGTTTTATTGCCGTAACTCATACAGACGATCGAATTAGCTTCCGAAACCTATTCCATTGCGTCCGGAATAGGGGTATAACATTATGAACGCCTGGCGGCACGCCCTAATCGGGGTTCGAGATTTCGAGTTGTGTAGATCGATGTATTTTGAAATTTAAATAAATATTTTAATTAGTCAAATCTCTTTTTCAGCTGCTGTCCTATCTTTTCACTGTACCTTTGACCCATTCAAACACGCTAGAGCCTCTCCTTCCCTTTTTATGACTGTACGCAAGCTTCAGCAGGCAGAAAAACATAAACCCAACTTTAAAAATTTATTTCTTGCAAAATTTTCAATGGAAAAATCCCAAACCTCTTCCTAAAATCCTATTTTTGAATTCTCTTCGATTTGGTATAGTCGTTGGAGGGTGCGGCTGTGATTTGGGAATTGTCAGAGAGGAAGAACGTGAGCAAAGAGATCTAGGGTTTGAGAAATCGAGGGATTTAGCGATCGATTCGCGAAATGGAGCTTGGATTTGAACTCGTCGTCGAAGATAGCACCTTGGAGCCGAGTTTGGGAGCGTGCGGCCACGCATAGGGTGGTGCGACATTTACTGTACGTGGGGAGGAGCTTCAGGTCGCACTTTTTAGGTGGGGCCGCACATGTAGCTTGGTGGTCGAGATGGTGGAGACTTCGAAGAGAAGGAGTTTGGCGAAGACGGCATGTCAAACGGAGTATCGGAGCTCCGTATCACTGAAGATTGGTGCACGGCAATGGTGGGTTTGTGCATTTTTTTCACGTACAGGGAGTTTGGGGAAGAAGAGGTTAAGTGGGCTGGGCTTTATTTGCTTTGGGTATGAATTTATTTAAATATAATATAAATTGTTTTATAAATTCAAATGCCCATAACTTATAAAATGTATAACTCTCACATACGAGGTCCGATTGAGACGAGACTTTTTGCGTTGTGATCGTGATGGCGAGAGCTTCGAAATGAAATTGGTTTGGATGTATTTGGAGATAGTCAAAATTTGGGCTAAATTTGGGAGTCGTCCGGTCTAGTTCCAAACCGGAACGTCTCGGCGAAAATCGTAAAATCAAGGTGAGTGTTTTATAACGCTCACAACGTACTAAATATCTTTATGCTAGTTAAATTGACATTATGAAGTGATATGAATTTTATTTGTCGTCGTTTGATATAAATTTAATTGTCATATAGTTTGTTATTTGAATTAACCGTTGAAAATTAAATTGACGGTTAAATTGAAATTGAATTGCGATTTAATTACCTGACCTCGATAACTATGAAATTACCATGAATTGTATTGCCTATTGGATGATGTATTTCGATGGATGCTATTGGTTGATATTTGAATGTTTGGATGTTTATTTGCTTATATATATCCTGTTATGCATACATATGATACTGTGATTTAATTTAAGTGATATATATTCATCCCTGACATTTAATTGAAATAAATAATTACTTGGCCATAGGATAGAAAATTATATACGGACACCGAATTGGCTAAATTAATAATATATAAAAAAAAATTAAAATCGTCGATTTGAAATTTATTTAAATGTTTGATGTGAAAGTTATAAATAGAAATCGAATTTAGTAAAATCGAATTTATCGAAAATGTGAGTTGGAATGTTGAAATAAATTTTGGTTAAAGGGATTTTGTTAAATAATTTAAGTTGAGACTTTGAGGTTTGAAATTGGATATGATTGGATTTCGAAAATTAATTTTTTGAAGGTTTAACCTTAATTCGGGCTTTGAATATTACTAAGTAAAAGTGATATGAAAATGATATTTTGAAATCGAGCTTGGTATTGAATCGTATTTGAAATTTGGATTTAAAACTTGAATATTGTTGGAAAATTTTGTCAAGTGTTATAAATCGATATTTTTGAGAAATCAAGCTCCAAATCGATATAAATTGAAATTGAATTAATTAAAGGTGAATGTAGAATTGAATTGATTTGAAGTCAAAGTTGACGTTGTTTTGAATTGAAATCGAAATTAAATCGGTAGAATGGAAATTGAAATTGATTTGAATTGGGAAGCTATAATTGAAATGGTTTGGTTTTGAAGCTGTTTTATTTTGTTTTCCAAATTTCTCGGTTATATAAACCATTTTTGAATACTTAAACTATTTTTAATCTATTTTAAATCTACTTAACCTGATTTAAATTATTTTAAACTAATCTATCTATTTGAAATCCATTTTAAGATTTTAAGTATTTTTAACTATTTTAATTATTTAAAACTACTTTAAACTACTTAAAACTATTTTCTAAAATTCCAAACTGGTCAATAAGGTGAATGTTTATATTTAAGATCTTGAATCTAAATACGAATTGAGTTAAATGAAGTTGCAACCTAAATTGAAATTCGAAATGATTTTGAAAACGAAATGGGATATTGAGACGAAAAAATGATTTTTGAAAGGAACCTTATATTTTGAATGGCTATGTCGATATTTGAAATGGATTTGATTTTTGAAGCGAATATGATATTTTGATATCAAATTATGAATCGATTTGAAATATAAAAGAGCCAACGGTGTAATAATACGTAGTTATTAAAGAGACCGGGATCGGATATGGACATACTCTCTGTCGATACCGAAAACCACTTTAATAACTATTATACGCGGAGTGTTGATCCAGAATGAAGTGGATGGTTTGGTGAACGCGTTGACTGAAGAAAGAGAACGATTATTGGATGACCCCTGACATGACTAAAACAGGAGCCGCGCCGGGCCATTGAGGTTCGCCACCTCTAGCGGACACACTTCTTCGATACCATATCTATTACATTTGTGATGCGATTTGGGTGCACCCCTTGATTTGGGAGTGTTGTTTCGCGGTGTTGGGGTAGCTGCTGGCTATGCCCAACATCAGTCCGGATCACGCAACTACTAGTATCCTAGTTGGTATTGCCTCATGTACCTTGTCATACTGATTATCCTATTCGCGACCACTACGTTTTGATTTGTACCTTGAGTATATGGATTGCCCTCTGGTGACTTCCGGTTTTGGGGAAACTACGGTCTTGTATATGCTTTTGGGAATATAAAATGTGTTAAGGGGGATTATGGTAACGCCTTAACGCTATTTTGATACTTTATATTACTGATAGACATTATCTACTTAGCGTATATTACTACATAGTATATAGTTTCACGGATCCTTGAGAGATGGAAAATCCCGTAACATCTCTTGAGTTATTGCATGCACGTTGACACTGGATATGAGATGTCAAACCCCGTAAACATCTCTGACGCCGTTACACTCATATTTATTTACGATTGATTTAACTTTCATAAGGATATTTTAGTCCTGACTCGAGTGTTTTGTCTTTTCATTACGCTCGGGTCAGTCCTGAGTTTTCAGTTTAGGTTGAAGACCATTTCCTTGGAGGACGGAGACGAAGATTTGGTATATGATCTACTACTATTATATTCATTCCATTCCGCTGCATTGTTGTATGATATTTGCTGTGTATGTAACTCTGATAAATGTTGTATAATAATAATCAAATGTATTCATTTCAAATGTATTCATTTAATTAACAGCTTCATGAACTGTTATTTTATTATTATACTTTAGCCTTCCGCTGTGAGATTCTGTGTTGTTTCATTTCCTTTATTTCCCTTCCTTTTCTTTTCTTAATTACCCCAATAACTATCTGCCCTTTTAATGGTTTGGAATCGACATGGGTATTTGATCGTCGGTTTAAACTGTCCAAAAAGGCGGGTCGTTACACCATAACTTCTGCCTCGTTTAGAGTTACGGGAGCCATAACCAGTCAAAACGAAGGCCTCTGTAAGTTCTACGGCTCTGACAGCTTTCAGCCGTCAATGGATTGTTTAATGCCCAAAAAAGACTATCCGAATCTCAATCGGGTCTCGGAAGTTTTTTACCCTTCTTTTTTCGACACGTGGATTTTTACTGTAAAACGAGATTACCGTGGCTGGTCTTCGATTTACCATCGCTGGAGAGTGGTGCACCAAGGTACCATTCCGTATCAAATCTATGCACGCATTTCAAAAAGTCGTACGACACTGTTTCGCCATTTCAGACGGATGTTGCACCTTGCACCGTGGATGTTGCACCCTGTAGATATCGATTATTCGGTCGGCCATAACTTCTGGCTCGTTTAGAGTTACAGGAGTCATAACCAGTCAAAACGAAGGCCTCAGTGAGTTGTACGGCTCTGACAGCTTTCAGCCGTCAATGGAATGTTTAATGCCCAAAAAAGACTATCTGAACCTCAATCGGGTCTAGGAAGTTTTTTACCCTTCGTTTTTTCGACACGTGGTTTTTTACGGTAAAACGGGATTACCGTGGCTGGTCTTTGATTTACCATCGCTGGAGAGTGGTGCATCATGGTACCATTTCGTTTCAAATCCATGCACGCATTTCAAAAAGTCGTACGACACTGTTTCGCCATTTCGGACGGATGTTGCACCTTGCACCGTGGATGTTGCACCCTGTAGATATCGGTTATTCGGACGGCCATAACTTCTGGTTCGTTTAGAGCTACGGGAGCCATAACCGTTCAAAATGAAGGCCTCAGTGAGTTCTACGGCTCTAACAACTTTCAGCCATCAATGGATTGTTTAATGCCCAAAAAAGACTATCCGAATCTCAATCGGGTCTCTGAAGTTTTTTACCCTTCGTTTTTTCGACACGTGGATTTTTACGGTAAAACGGGATTACCGTCGCTGGTCTTTGATTTACCATCGCTGGAGAGTGGTGCACCATGGTACCGTTCCATTTCAAATCCATGCACGCATTTCAAAAAATCGTACGACACTGTTTCGCCATTTCGGACGGATGTTGCACCTTGCACCGTGGATGTTGCACCCTGTAGATATCGATTATTCGGACGGCCATAACTTCTGGCTCGTTTAGAGTTACGAGAGCCATAACCAGTCAAAACGAAGGCCTCAGTGAGTTCTATGGCTCTGACAGCATTCAGCCGTCAATGGGTTGTTTAATGCCCAAAAAAGACTATCCGAATCTCAATCGGGACTCGGAAGTTTTTACCCTTCCTTTTTTTGACAAGTGGTTTTTTACGGTAATACGGGATTACCACGGCAGGTCTTCGATTTACCATCGCTGGAGAGTGGTGCACCATGGTACCGTTCCGTTTCAAATCCATGCACGCATTTCAAAAAGCCGTACGACACGGTTTCGCCATTTCAGACGGATGTTGCACCTTGCACCGTGGATGTTGCACCCTTTAGATATCGATTATTCAGACGGCCATAACTTCTGCCTCGTTTAGGGTTACGGGAGTCATAACCAGTCAAAACGAAGGCCTCAGTAAGATCTACGGCTCTGACAGCTTTCAGCCGTCAATGGATTGTTTAATGCCCAAAAGAGACTATCCGAATCTCAATCGGGTCTCGGAAGTTTTTTACCCTTTTTTTTCGACACGTGGATTTTTATGGTAAAACGAGATTACCGTGGCTGGTCTTCGATTTACCATCGCTAGAGAGTGGTGCACTAAGGTACCGTTCCGTTTCAAATCCATGCACGCGTTTCAAAAAGTCGTACGGCACTGTTTCGCCATTTCAGATGGATGTTGCACCTTGCACCGTGGATGTTGCACCCTGTAGATATCGATTATTCGGTCAGCCATAACTTCTGGCTCGTTTAGAGTTACAGGAGCCATAACCAGTCAAAACGAAGGCCTTAGTGAGTTCTACGGCTCTGACAGCTTTCAGCCGTCAATGGAATGTTTAATGCCCAAAAAAGACTATCTGAACCTCAATCGGGTCTAGGAAGTTTTTTACCCTTCGTTTTTTCGACACGTGGATTTTTACGGTAAAACGGGATTACCGTGGCTGGTCTCTGATTTACCATCGCTGGAGAGTGGTGCACCATGGTACCGCATCGTTTGAAATCCATGCATGCATTTCAAAAAGTCGTACGACACTGTTTCGCCATTTCGGACGGATGTTGCAACTAGCACCGTGGATGTTGCACCCTGTAGATATCAATTATTCGGACAGCCATAACTTCTGGCTCGTTTAGAGTTACGGGAGCCATAACCAGTCAAAACGAAGGCCTCAGTGAGTTCAACGGCTCTGACTGCTTTCAGCCGTCGATGGATTGTTTAATGCCCAAAAAAGACTATCCGAATCTCAATCGGGCCTCTGAAGTTTTTTACCCTTCGTTTTTCGACACGTGGCTTTTTACCGTAGAACGGGATTACCGTGGCTGGTCTTCGATTTACCATCGTTGGAGAGTGGTGCACCATGGTACTGTTTCGTTTCAAATCCATGCACGCATTTCAAAAAGTCGTACGACACGGTTTCGCCATTTCGGACGGATGTTGCACCTTGCACCGTGGATGTTGCAACCTATAGATATCGATTATTCAGACGGCCATAACTTCTGCCTCGTTTAGAGTTACAGGAGCCACAACCAGTCAAAACGAAGGCCTCAGTGAGTTCTACAGCTCTGACGGCTTTCAGCCGTCAATGGATTGTTTAATGCCCAAAAAAGACTATCCGAATCTCAATCGGGTCTCGGAAGTTTTTTACCCTTCGAAATTTTTCGACACGTGGATTTTACGGTAAAACGAGATTACCGTGGCTGGCCTTCGATTTACCATCGCTGGAGAGTGGTGCACCATGGTACCGTTCCGTTTCAAATCCATGTACGCATTTCAAAAAGTCGTACGGCACTGTTTCGCCATTTCAGACGGATGTTGCACCTTGCACCGCGTACGTTGCACCCTGTAGATATCGATTATTCGGATGGCCATAACTTCTGGCTCGTTTAGAGTTACAGGAGCCATAACCAGTCAAAATAAAGGCCTCAGTGAGTTCTACGGTTCTGACAGCTTTCAGCCGTCAATGGAATGTTTAATGCCCAAAAAAGACTATCTGAACCTCAATCGGGTCTAGAAAGTTTTTTACCCTTCGTTTTTTCGACACGTGGATTTTTACGGTAAAACGGGATTACCGTGGCTGGTCTTTGATTTACCATCGCTGGAGAATGGTGCACCATAGTACCGTTTCGTTTCAAATGCATGCACGCATTTCAAAAAGTCGTACGACACGGTTTCGCCATTTCAAACGGATGTTGCACCTTGCACCGTGGATGTTGCACCCTGTAGATATCGATTATTCAGACGGCCATAACTTCTGCCTCGTTTAGAGTTACTGGAGCCATAACCAGTCAAAACGAAGGCCTCAGTGAGTTCTACGGCTCTGACAGCTTTCAACCATCAATGGATTGTTTAATGCCCAAAAAAGACTATCCGAATCTCAATCGGGTCTCGGAAGTTTTTTACCCTTCTTTTTTCGACACGTTGATTTTTACGGTAAAACGAGATTACCGTGGCTGGTCTTCGATTTACCATTGCTAGAGAGTGGTGCATCAAGGTACCGTTACGTTTCAAATCGATGCACGCATTTCAAAAAGTCGTACGGCATTGTTTCGCCATTTCAGACGGATGTTGCACCTTGCACCGTGGATGTTGCACCCTGTAGATATCGATTATTCGGACGGCCATAACTTCTGGCTCGTTTAGAGTTATAGGAGCCATAACCAGTCAAAACGAAGGCCTCAGTGAGTTCTACGGCTCTGACATCTTTCAGCCGTCAATGGATTGTTTAATTACCAAAAAAGACTATCCGAATCTCTATCGGGTCTCGGAAGTTTTTTACCCTTCGTTTTTTCGACACGTGGATTTTTACGTTAAAACTGGATTACCGTGACTGGTCTTCGATTTACCATCGCTGGAGAGTGGTGACCATGGTACCGTTCCGTTTCAAATCCATGCACGCATTTCAAAAAGTCGTACGTACGACACGGTTTCGCCATTTCGGACGAATGTTGTACCTTGCACCGTGGATGTTGCACCCTGTAGATATCGATTATTCAGACGGCCATAACTTCTGCCTCGTTTAGAGTTACGGGAGCCATAACCAGTCAAAACGAAGGCCTCAGTGAGTTCTACAGTTCTGACAGCTTTCAGCCGTCAATGGATTGTTTAATGCCCAAAAAAGACTATCCGAATCTCAATCGGGTCTCGGAAGTTTTTTACCCTTCGTTTTTTCGACACGTGGATTTTTACGGTAAAACTGGATTACCGTGGCTAGTCTTCGATTTACCATCGCTGGAGAGTGGTGAACCATGGTACCGTTCCGTTTCAAATCCATGCACGCATTTCAAAGTGTCGTACGACACTGTTTTGCCATTTCAGACGGATGTTGCACCTTGCACCGTGGATGTTGCACCCTTTAGATATCGATTATTCGGATGGCCATAACTTCTGG
This sequence comes from Allium cepa, assembly GCA_030765085.1. Lineage (NCBI taxonomy): Eukaryota > Viridiplantae > Streptophyta > Magnoliopsida > Asparagales > Amaryllidaceae > Allium > Allium cepa. The sequence continues at coordinate 913,066,935 of CM060938.1, forward strand.
CTCGTTTAGAGTTACAGGAGCCATAACCAGTCAAAAGGAAGGCCTCAGTGAGTTCTACGGCTCTGACAGCTTTCAGCCATCAATGGATTGTTTAATGCCCAAAAAAGACTATCCGAATCTCAATCGGGTCTCGGAAGTTTTTTACCCTTCGTTTTTTCGACACGTGGATTTTTACGGTAAAACTGGATTACCGCGGCTGGTCTTCGATTTACCATCGCTGGAGAGTGGTGCACCATGGTACCTTTCCGTTTCATATCCATGCACGCATTTCAAAAATTCTTACGACACTGTTTCGCCATTTCGGACAGATATTGCACCTTGCACCGTGGATGTTGCACCCTGTAGATATCGATTATTCGGACGGCCATAAATTCTGGCTCGTTTAGAGTTACGGGAGCCATAACCAGTCACAACAAAGGCCTCAGTGAGTTCTACGCCTCTGACAGCTTTCAGCCATCAATGGATTGTTTAATGCCCAAAAAAGACTATCCGAATACCAATCGGGTCTCGTAATTTTTTACCCTTCGTTTTTTCGACACGTGGATTTTTACGGTAAAACGGGATTACCATGGATGTTCTTCGATTTACCACCGCTGGAGTGTGGTGCACCATGGTACCGTTCCCTTTCAAATCCATGCACGCATTTCAAAAAGTCGTACGACACGGTTTCGCCATTTCGGACGGATGTTGCACCTTGCACCGTGGATGTTGCACCCTGTAGATATCGACTATTCAGACGGCCACAACTTCTGCCTCGTTAAGAATTACGGGAGTCATAACCAGTCAAAACGAAGGCCGCAGTGAGTTCTACGGCTCTGACAGCTTTCAGCCGTCAATGGATTTTTTACCCTTCTTTTTTCGACACGTGGATTTTTACGGTAAAACGAGAATACAGCGGCTGGTCTTCGATTTACCATCGCTGGAGAGTGGTGCACCAAGGTACCGTTCCGTTTCAAATCCATGCACGCATTTCAAAAAGTCGTACGACACTATTTCGCCATTTCAGACTGATGTTGCACCTTGCACCGTGGATGTTGCACCCTGTAGATATCGATTATTCGGTCAGCCGTAACTTCTGGCTCGTTTAGAGTTACAGCAGCCATAACCAGTCAAAACGAATGCCTCAGTGAGTTCTACGGCTCCGACTGCTTTCAGCCGTCAATAGAATGTTCAATGCCCAAAAAAGACTATCTAAACCTCAATCGGGTCTAGGAAGTTTTTTACCCTTCGTTTTTTCGACACGTGGATTTTTACGGTAAAACGGGATTACCGTGGCTGGTCTTTGATTTACCATCGCTGGAGAGTGGTGCACCAAGGTACCGTATCGTTTCAAAACCATGCATGCATTTCAAAAAGTCGTACGACACTGTTTTGCCATTTCGGACGGATGTTGCACCTAGCACCGTGGATGTTGCACCCTGTAGATATCAATTATTCGGACGGCCATAACTTCTGGCTCGTTTAGAGTTACGGGAGCCATAACCAGTCAAAACGAAGGCCTCGATGAGTTTTACGGCTCTGACAGCTTTCAGCCGTCAATGGATTGTTTAATGCCCAAAAAAGACTATCCGAATCTCAATCGGGTCTCTGAAGTTTTTTACCCTTCGTTTTTTCGACACGTGGATTTTTACCGTAAAACGGGATTACCGTGGCTGGTCTTCGATTTACCATCTTGGAGAGCGGTGCACCATGGTACCGTTTCGTTTCAAATCCATTCACGCATTTCAAAAAGTCGTACGACACGGTTTCGCCATTTCAGACGGATGTTGCACCTTGCACCGTGGATGTTGCACCCTATAGATATCGATTATTCAGACGGCCATAACTTCTGCCTCGTTTAGAGTTACGGGAGCCACAACCAGTCAAAACGAAGGCCTCAGTGAGTTCTACGGTTCTGACGGCTTTCAGCCGTCAATGGATTGTTTAATGCCCAAAAAAGACTATCCGAATCTCAATCGGGTCTCGGAAGTTTTCTACCGTTCGAAATTTTTCGACACGTGGATTTTTACGGTAAAACGAGATTACCGTGGTTGGTCTTCGATTTACCGTCGCTGGAGAGTGGTGCACTATGGTACCGTTCCGTTTCAAATCCATGTACGCATTTCAAAAAGTCGTACGACACTGTTTCGCCATTTCAGACGGATGTTGCACCTTGCACCGCGGATGTTGCACCCTGTAGATATCGATTATTCGGACGACCATAACTTCAGGCTCGTTTAGAGTAACAGGAGCCATAACCAGTCAAAACAAAGGCCTCAGTGAGTTCTACGGCTTTGACAGCTTTCATCCATCAATGGAATGTTTAATGCCCAAAAAAGACTATCTGAACCTCAATAGGGTCTAGGAAGTTTATTACCCTTCCTCTTTTCGACACTTGGATTTTTATGGTAAAACGGGATTACCAAGGCTGGTCTTTGATTTACCATCGCTGGAGAGTGGTGCACCATAGTACCGTTTCGTTTCAAATCCATGCACGCATTTCAAAAAGTCGTACGACACGGTTTCGCCATTTCAAACGGATGTTGCACCTTGTAGATATCGATTATTCACACAGCCATAACTTCTGCCTCGTTTAGAGTTACGGGAGCCATAACTAGTAAAAACGAAGGCCTCGGTGTGTTCTACGGCTCTGACAGCTTTCAGCCGTTAATGGATTGTTTAATGCCCAAAAAAGACTATCCAAATCTCAATCGGGTCTCGGAAGTTTTTTACCCTTCATTTTTCGACACGTGGATTTTTATAGTAAAACGAGATTATCGTGGCTGGTCTTCGATTTACCATCGCTGGAGAGTGGTGCACCAAGGTACCGTTCCGTTTCAAATCCACGCACGCATTTCAAAAAGTCGTACGGCACTGTTTCGCCATTTCGGACGGATGTTGCACCTTGCACCGTGGATGTTGCACCCTGTAGATATCGATTATTCGGACGGCCATAACTTCTGGCTCGTTTAGAGTTATAGGAGCCATATCCAGTCAAAACGAAGGCCTCAGTGAGTTCTACGGCTCGGACAGCTTTCAGCCGTCAATGGATTGTTTAATTCCCAAAAAAGACTATCCGAATCTCAATCGGGTCTCCGAAGTTTTTTACCCTTCGTTTTTTCGACACGTGGATTTTTACGGTAAAACGGGATTACCGTGACTGGTCTTCGATTTACCATCGCTGGAGAGTGGTGACCATGGTACCGTTCCGTTTCAAATCCATGCACGCATTTCAAAATGTGGTACGACACGGTTTCGCCATTTCGGACGGATGTTGCACCTTGCACCGTGGATGTTGCACCCTGTAGATATCGATTATTCAGACGGCCATAATTTCTGCCTCGTTTAGAGTTACGGGAGCATAACCAGTCAAAACGAAGGCCTCAGTGAGTTCTACAGCTCTGATAGCTTTCAGCCGTCAATGGATTGTTTAATGCCCAAAAAAGACTATCCGAATCTCAATCGGGTCTCGGAAATTTTTTACCCTTCGTTTTTTCGACACGTGGATTTTTACGGTAAAACTGGATTACCATGGCTGGTCTTCGATTTACCATCGTTGGAGAGTGGTGCACCATGGTACCATTCCGTTTCAAATCCATGCACGCATTTCAAAAAGTCGTACGGCACTATTTCGCCATTTCGGACAGATGTTGCACCTTGCACCGTGGATGTTGCACCCTGTAGATATCGATTATTCGTACGGCCATAAATTCAGGCTCGTTTAGAGTTACGGGAGCCAAAACCAGTCACAACAAAGGCCTCAGTGAGTTCTACGCCTCTGACAGCTTTCAGCCGTCAATGGATTGTTTAATGCCCAAAAAAGACTATTCGAATCTCAATCGAGTCTCGGAATTTTTTACCCTTCGTTTTTTCGACACGTGGATTTTTACGGTAAAACGGGATTACCGTGGCTGGTCTACCATTTACCATCGCTGGAGAGTCGTGCACCATGGTACCGTTTCGTTTCAAATCCATGCACGCATTTCAAAAAGTCGTACGACACTGTTTCGCCATTTCAGACCGATATTGCACCATGCACCGTGGAAGTTGCACCCTGTAGATATCGATTATTCGGACGACCATAACTTCTGCCTTGTTTAGAGTTACGGGAGCCATAACCAGTCAAAACGAAGGCCTCAGTGATTCTACGGCTCTGACAGCTTTCAGCCGTCAATGGATTGTTTAATGCCGAAAAAAGACTATCTGAATCTCAATCGGGTCTCGGAAGTTTTTTACCCTTCGTTTTTTCGACCCGAGGATTTTTACGGTAAAACGGGATTACCGTGACTGGTCTTCGATTTACCATCGCTGGAGAGTGGTGACCATTGTACCGTTCAGTTTCAAATCCATGCACGCATTTCAAAAAGTCGTACGACACGGTTTTGCCATTTCGGACGGATGTTGCACCTTGCACCGTGGATGTTGCACCCTGTAGATATCGATTATTCGAACGGCCATAACTTCTGGCTCGTTTAGAGTTACGGGAGCCATAACCAGTCAAAACGAAGGCCTCAGTGAGTTCTACGGTTGTGACAGCTTTCAGCGGTCAATGGTTTGTTTAATGCCGAAAAAAGACTATCCGAATCTCAATCGGGTCTCAGAAGTTTTTTACCCTTCGTTTTTTCGACACGTGGATTTTTACGGTAAAACTGGATTACCGTGGCTGGTCTTCGATTTACCATCGCTGGAGAGTGGTGCACCATGGTACCGTTCCGTTTCAAATCCATGCACGCATTTCAAAAATTCGTACGACACTGTTTCGCCATTTCGGACGGATGTTGCACCTTGCACCGTGGATGTTGCACCCTGTAGATATCGATTATTCGGACGGCCATATATTCTGGCTCGTTTAGAGTTACGGGAGCCATAACCAGTCAAAACAAAGGCCTCAGTGAGTTCTATGCCTCTGACAGCTTTCAGCCGTCAATGCATTGTTTAATGCCCAAAAAAGACTATCCGAATCTCAATCGGGTCTTGGAAGTTTTTTACCCTTCGTTTTTTCGACACGTGGATTTTTACGGTATAACGGGATTACCATGGCTGGTCTTCGATTTACCATCGCTGGAGAGTGGAGCACCATGGTACCGTTCCGTTTCAAATCCATTCACGCATTTCAAAAATTCGTACGACACTGTTTCGCCATTTCAGACGGATGTTGCACCTTGCACCGTGGATGTTGCACCCTGTAGATATCGATTATTCGGACGGCCATAACTTCTGGCTCGTTTAGAGTGACGGGAGGCGTAACCAGTCAAAACGAAGGCCTAAGTGAGTTCTATGGCTCTTACAGCCTTCAGCCGTCAATGGGTTGTTTAATGCCCAAAAAAGACTATCCGAATCTTAATCGGGTCTCGGAAGGTTTTTACCCTTCGTTTTTTCGGCACGTGGTTTTTTACGGTAAAACGGGATTACCATGGATGGTCTTCGATTTACCATCGCTGGAGAGTGGTGAACATGGTACCGTTCCGTTTCAAATCCATGCTCGCATTTCATAAAGTCGTACGACACGGTTTCGCCATTTCGGACGGATGTTGCACCTTGCACCGTGGATGTTGCACCTTGTAGATATCGATTATTCAGATGACCATAATTTCTGCCTCGTTAAGAATTACGGGAGTCATAACCATTCAAAACGAAGGCCGCAGTGAGTTCTATGGCTCTGACAGCTTTCAGCCATCAATGGATTGTTTAATGCCCAAAAAAGACTATCCGAATCTCAATCGGGTCTCGAAAGTTTTTTACCCTTCTTTTTTCGACACGTGGATTTTTACGGTAAAACGAGATTACAGTGGCTGGTCTTCGATTTACCATCGCTGGAGAGTGGTGCACCAAGGTACCGTTCCGTTTCAAATCCATGCACGCATTTCAAAAAGTCGTACGGCACTATTTCGCCATTTCAGACGGATGTAGCACCTTGCACCGTGGATGTTGCACCCTGTAGATATCGATTATTCGGTCAGCCATAACTTCTGGCTCGTTTAGAGTTACAGGAGCCATAACCAGTCAAAACGATAGCCTCAGTGAGTTCTACGGCTCTGACAGCTTTCAGCCGTCAATGGAATGTTCAATGCCCAAAAAAGACTATCTGAACCTCAATCGGGTCTAGGAAGTTTTTTACCCTTCGTTTTTTCGACACGTGGATTTTTACGGTAAAACGGGATTACCGTTGCTGGTCTTTGATTTACCATCGCTAGAGAGTGGTACACCATGGTACCGTATCGTTTCAAAACCATGCATGCATTTCAAAAAGTCGTGCGACACTGTTTCGCCATTTCGGATGGATGTTGCACCTAGCACCGTGGATGTTGCACCCTGTAGATATCAATTATTCGGACGGCCATAACTTCTGGCTCGTTTAGAGTTACGGGAGCCATAACCAGTCAAAACGAAGGCCTCAGTGAGTTCTACGGCTCTGACAGCTTTCAGCCGTCAATGGATTGTTTAATGCCCAAAAAAGACTAGCCGAATCTCAATCGGGTCTTTGAAATTTTTTACCCTTCGTTTTTTCGACACGTGGATTTTTACCGTAAAACGGGATTACCGTTGTTGGTCTTCGATTTACCATCGTTGGAGAGTGGTGCACCATGGTACCGTTTCGTTTCAAATCCATTCACGCATTTCAAAAAGTCGTACGACACGGTTTCGCCATTTCAGACGGATGTTGCACCTTGCACCGTGGATGTTGCACCCTATAGATATCGATTATTCAGACGGCCATAACTTCTGCCTCGTTTAGAGTTACGGGAGCCACAACTAGTCAAAACGAAGGCCGCAGTGAGTTCTACGGTTCTGACGGCTTTCAGCCGTCAATGGATTGTTTAATGCCCAAAAAGACTATCCGAATCTCAATCGGGTCTCGAAAGTTTTTTACCCTTCGAAATTTTTCGACACGTGGATTTTTACGGTAAAACGAGATTACCGTGGTTGGTCTTCGATTTACCGTCGCTGGAGAGTGGTGCACCATGGTACCGTTCCGTTTCAAATCCATGTACGCATTTCAAAAAGTCGTACGGCACTGTTTCGCCATTTCAGACGGATGTTGCACCTTGCACCGCGGATGTTGCACCCTGTAGATATCGATTATTCGGACGGCCATAACTTCTGGCTCGTTTAGAGTTACAGGAGCCATAACCAGTCAAAACAAAGGCCTCAGTGAGTTCTACGGCTCTGACAGCTTTCAGCCATCAATGGAATGTTTAATGCCCAAAAAAGACTATCTGAACCTCAATCGGGTCTAGGAAGTTTTTTACCCTTCGTTTTTTCGACACGTGGATTTTTACGGTAAAACGGGATTACCAAGGCTGGTCTTTGATTTACCATCGCTGGAGAGTGGTGCACCATAGTACCGTTTCATTTCAAATCCATGCACGCATTTCAAAAAGTCGTACGACACGGTTTCGCCATTTCAAACGGATGTTGCACCTTGCACCGTGGATGTTGCACCCTGTAGATATTGATTATTCAGACAGCCATAAAGTCTGCTTCGTTTAGAGTTACGGGAGCCATAACCAGTCAAAACGAAGGCCTCAGTGTGTTCTACGGCTCTGACAACTTTCAGCCGTCAATGGAATGTTTAATGCCCAAAAAAGACTATCCGAATCTCAATCGGGTCTCGGAAGTTTTTTACCCTTCTTTTTTCGACACGTGGATTTTTACGGTAAAACGAGATTACCGTGCCTGGTCTTCGATTTACCATCGCTGGAGAGTGGTGCACCAAGGTACCGTTCCGTTTCAAATCCATGCACGCATTTCAAAAATTCGTACGGCACTGTTTCGCCATTTCAGACGGATGTTGCACCTTGCACCGTGGATGTTGCACCCTGTAGATATCGATTATTCGGACGGCCATAACTTCTGGCTCGTTTAGAGTTATAGGAGCCATAACAAGTCAAAACGAAGGCCTCAGTGAGCTCTACGGCTCTGACAGCTTTCAGCCGTCAATGGATTGTTTAATTCCCAAAAAAGACTATCCGAATCTCAATCGGGTCTCGGAAGTTTTTTACCCTTCGTTTTTTCGACACGTGGATTTTTACGGTAAAACGGGATTGCCGTGACTGGTCTTCGATTTACCATCGCTGGAGAGTGGTGACCATGGTACCGTTCCGTTTCAAATCCATGCACGCATTTCAAAAAGTCGTACGACACGGTTTCTCCATTTCGGACGGATGTTGCACCTTGCACAGTGGATGTTGCACCCTGTAGATATCGATTATTCAGACGGCCATAACTTCTGCTCGTTTAGAGTTACGGGAGTGATAACCCGTCAAAACGAAGGCCTCAGTGAGTTCTACAGCTCTGACATCTTTCAGCCGTCAATGGATTGTTTAATGCCCAAAAAAGACTATCCGAATCTCAATCGGGTCTCGGAAGTTTTTTACCCTTCGTTTTTTCGACACGTGGATTTTTACAGTAAAACTGGATTACCGTGGCTGGTCTTCGATTTACCATCGCTGGAGAGTGGTGCACCATGGTACCGTTCCGTTTCAAATCCATGCATGCATTTTAAAAAGTCGTACGGCACTGTTTCGCCATTTCGGACGGATGTTGCACCTTGCACCGTGGATGTTGCATCCTGTAGATATCGATTATTCAGACGGCCATAAATTCTGGCTCGTTTAGAGTTACGGGAGCCAGAACCAGTCACAACAAAGGCCTCAGTGAGTTCTACGCCTCCGACAGCTTTCAGCCGTCAATGGATTGTTTAATGCCCAAAAAAGACTATCCGAATCTCAATCGGGTCTCGGAAGTTTTTTACCCTTCGTTTTTTCGACACGTGGATTTTTACGGTAAAACGGGATTACCGTGGCTGGTCTTCGATTTACCATCGCTGGAGAGTGGTGCACCATGCTACCGTTCCGTTTCAAATCCATGCACGCATTTTAAAACGTCGTACGACACTGTTTCGCCATTTCGGACGGATGTTGCACCTTGCACCGTGGATGTTGGACCCTGTAGATATCGATCATTCGGACGGCCATAACTTCTGGCTCGTTTAGAGTTACGGGAGCCATAACCATTCAAAACAAATGCCTCAGTGAGTTCTACGGATCTGACAGCTTTCAGCCGTCAATGGATTGTTTAATGCCCAAAAAAGACTATCCGAATCTCAATCGGGTCTCGAAAGTTTTTTACCCTTCGTTTTTTCGACACGTGGATTTTTACGGTAGAACGGGATTACCGTGGCTGGTCTTCGATTTACCATCGCTGGAGAGTGGTGCACCGTGGTACCGTTCCGTTTCAAATCCATGCACGCATTTCAAAAAGTCGTACGACACTGTTTCGCCATTTCGGACGGATGTTGCACCTTGCACCGTGGATGTTGCACCCTTTAGATATCGATTATTCGGACGGCCATAACTTCTGGCTCGTTTAGAGTTACAGGAGCCATAACCAGTCAAAACGAAGGCCTCAGTGAGTTCTACGGCTCTGACAGCTTTCAGCCATCAATGGATTGTTTAATGCCCAAAAAAGACTATCCGAATCTCAATCGGGTCTCGGAAGTTTTTTACCCTTCGTTTCTTCGACACGTGGATTTTTACGGTAAAACTGGATTACCGTGGCTGGTCTTCGATTTACCATCGCTGGAGAGTGGTGCACCATGGTACCATTCCGTTTCAAATCCATGCACGCATTTCAAAAAGTCGTACGGCGCTGTTTCGCCATTTTGGACAGATGTTGCACCTTGCACCGTGGATGTTGCACCCTGTAGATATCGATTATTCGGACGGCCATAACTTCTGGCTCGTTTAGAGTTACGGGAGCCATAACTAGTCAAAACGAAGGCCTAAGTGAGTTCTACGGCTTTGACAGCTTTCAGCCGTCAATGGAATGTTTAATGCCCAAAAAAGACCATCTGAACCTCAATCGGGTCTAGGAAGTTTTTTACCCTTCGTTTTTTCGACACGTGGATTTTTACGGTAAAACGGGATTACCGTGGCTGGTCTTCGATTTTCCATCGCTGGAGAGTGGTGCACCATGGTACCGTTCCGTTTCAAATCCATGCACGCATTTCAAAATGTCGTACGACACTGTTTCGTCATTTCGAACGGATGTTGCACCTTGCACCGTGGATGTTGCACCCTGCAGATATCGATTATTCGGACGGCTATAACTTCTGGCTCGTTTAGAGTTACGGGAGCCATAACCATTCAAAACAAATGCCTCAGTGAGTTCTACGGATCAGACAGCTTTCAGCCGTCAATGGATTGTTTAATGCCGAAAAAAGACTATCCGAATCTCAATCGGGTCTCGGAAGTTTTTTACCCTTCGTTTTTTCGACACGAGGATTTTTACGGTAAAACTGGATTACCGTGGCTGGTCTTCAATTTACCATCGTTGGAGAGTGGTGACCATTGTACCGTTCCATTTCAAATCCATGCACGCATTTCGAAAAGTCGTATGACACGGCTTCGCCAATTCGGACGGATGTTGCACCTTGCACCGTGGATGTTGCACCCTGTAGATATTGATTATTCGAACGGCCATAACTTCTGGCTCGTTTAGAGTTACGGGAGCCATAACCAGTCAAAACAAAGGCCTCAGTGAGTTCTACGGCTCTGACAGCTTTCAGCCGTCAATGGATTGTTTAATACCCAAAAAAGACTATCCGAATCTCAATCGGGTCTCGAATGTTTTTTACCCTTCGTTTTTTCGACACGTGGATTTTTACGGTAAAACTGGATTACCGTGGCTGGTCTTCAATTTACCATCGCTGGAGAGTGGTGCACCATGGTACCATTCCATTTCAAATCCATGCACGCATTTCAAAAAGTCGTACGGCACTGTTTCGCCATTTCGGACAGATGTTTCACCTTGCACCGTGGATGTTGCACGGTAAAACTGAATTACCGTGGCTGGTCTTCGATTTACCATCGCTGGAGAGCGGTGCACCATTGTACCGTTCCGTTTCAAATCCATGCATGCATTTCAAAAAGTCGTACGACGCTGTTTCGCCATTTCGGACGGATGTTGCACCTTGCACCGTGGATGTTGCACCCTGTAGATATCGATTATTCGGACGACCATAACTTCTGGCTCGTTTAGAGTTACGGTAACCATAACCAGTAAAAACGAAGGCCTCAGTGAGTTCTATGGCTCTGACAGCTTTCAGTCGTCATTGAATTGTTTAATGCCCAAAAAAGACTATCCGAATCTCAATCGGGTCTCAGAAGTTTTTTACCCTTCGTTTTTTCGACACGTGGATTTTTACGGTAAAACTGCATTACCGTGGCTGGTCTTCGATTTACCATCGCTGGAGAGTGGTGCACCATGGTACCGTTCCGTTTCAAATCCATGCACGCATTTCAAAAAGTCGTACGACACTATTTCGCTATTTCGGACGGATGTTGCACCTTGCTCCGTGGATGTTGCACCCTGTAGATATCGATTATTCGGACGGCCGTAACTTCTTGCTCGTTTAGAGTTACGGGAGCCATAACCAGTCAAAACGAAGGCCTAAGTGAGTTCTACGACTCTGATAGCTGTTTGCACAAAAAATGGACAAACACCTCCAAGTCGTATTATTTAGTTGATTATATGTGATTTTTAATGGTTTAGATGAGTTATGTAAATATGAAAAAAGTAGGGGCTGAAATGTAAAAGACACACAGATTTATAGTGGTTCGGCCAGAATGTGCCTACGTCCACTTTATATGTTATTATCTTCTTTCTTTCGGATTACAAGTACAATGCTTCGTATATGAGTATATGAAAGTAGTTTGAAAGTTCCTTCCTTGCTTGAGCTCTCAAACTTGTCTACCATTGTTGTACCCCTACCCCTCTATTTATAGAGTGAGGTAGGGGGCAGGGGTCTTGGATGTATATAGCTGCTGGTGGGCCCGGGCTGAAGCAATCTGGACTGGCAGTTGTTTGGTTCAGGGAGGTCTCATTCGGCATGGAGCTTGGACCGGTGGTAGGTGTTGTCCGGTGGTAGCGGTGTGGATGTGGACCGACAGTGAGTGTGGACCGGTGATAGGTGTGGACCGGTGGTGAGGTAGTTCGGTGCTTCTTGGACCGGTTGTGGGGAAGAGGTTTGGTTCGGTGGTGCCCCTGGTTCGGTATGCCGAATGGAGATGGAGGAATGTTGGCTCTGTGGCCGAATGGGGCTGACCGAATGGATTCTGGTCCGGTATGACATGGAGTGGCCGAATAGGAAGGAGGCCGAATGAGGAGGAGGCCGAATGGGAAGGTGACTGGTCGTGCTGAATGAAGTGGAGATGGCGAACCCGCGTGAAACTGTGGCTTCTTGGTCTCGAGATCTTCTGGGTGAAAATTCGCCCAATAGTTGCCCCCCAAAGTGGGGCACGTGCTTGCATGTGTCGCGCTTTGTTTTTTTTTTTTTGGTAGGAAGTCTAGCTTTGTAACGCCATGGGTTGGATGTTCATATTCTGTTGATGTCCTGCAAAGGAATTTACAGTTTTAGAGTGATTTCAAACAACAACCGTTCGTGATCGAAATATTCGAGTTGAATTGAACTGTGCCGTTTGGGACGAGAGAGTTAGCCCCGAGGGGGCTTAGCATCATTGATGCCAGGTTCATGTCAGAGTGGATCCTTGGATCGTTTGTCAAGATGGTTTATCGCCAGCTCAGAGCATGCCTAGGGATCGTTCGCGACCCCGTACATGTGTAAGTAGCTTAGCCATTTCATAATTATCAGAATCAAATGTCCGTTCAACCTACGAGTTTAAAAAGGCGTGTCAAAGTGTAAATTCCCACGACAATAGGGTTAATAACCATTCAGAGCGTGCCTATGGACCGTTCGTGGTCGCGTACACGTGTAAACGATTAATCCATGTTAGTGAGAGATTTACAACTTATACATCGTTGTCATAATCCTCATTTTATTAGTTAGTTCTGGAGTTCGGTACTGTTCGGTACTTATCTGCGTGAGGCGCTCTTCACGCCCCTAGTTCCAGGTTGTTGTTGGTAGAGAGAGAGTTCATTCGGTTTTGTGTTGGTCCGGTCGTGCTCATCCGGTTTTGGTTACATTCGGTATCTTGTTGGTTCGGTATGTTTGTTATTGGTCCGGTGTTCCTATCCGGTGGGCCGAACCAGTTGGTTCGGCGGCCCTGAGCTCGCCTATATATAGAGGCTACACCCCCTTGGTTTCTTCTTACCGAACCAGAGAGCCGAACCAATTCTTGACCGAACCATCCTTCTGCCGAACCAGTTTATACCGAATCAGGTATATATATTTTTTGCCGAATGATCTCTTATCACCGGATGGACCTATTTGCCGAACGTATACGAAGTGTATTGGATTGCCGAATGAGACTCAGGCCTTAGGGCCGAATGATATGTATGCCGAATGAACTTGTCTTGCACCGCCGAATGAGACTTCATACTTGAACCTTGAGCGGAATCTTAGACTTTTTTACACGCTCGCCTTATATACTTGCTTGTTTATGTTTCTATACTTCTTATTCTAATATCAAGTTTTTCTTGTGCTGTAGAAAATGTCTCGCAAAGCGGAAACACGATCGGATAGAAAGAAGTCTAAAGGTACAGGAGAGTCTTCTTCTGTGCCCCCAGCCCAACCAGGATCCGGGCAACATAGACCTGTTCCGAGGTCGTTAGTGGACGGATATGGTCCACAGGAACTTCTAGTCTCCCCTCCCGATTGTTTTCCTAGCTCCCTAAAGGAGGAGCAACTTGACGTCATATCCCGTTCCTTCGGGATAGACAGGGCTCTTATGCTGCTGCCGGGAGATGGAGTGATGCCATATAATCCTCTCGAAGGCTATTTTGCTTATAGTAGATACCATTGTATGTGCGGTGCTATCCCTCCTATCAACGCTTGGATAGTAAGTTTCACCACATATTTGAAGGTGGCTCCTTTCCAACTTCAGCCTAACTCTTATGCCATCCTGGTGAGCCTCTTTGTTATCTTCCAGAGGAGGTACGGGCGTCCTCCTTCTAACCGGGAAATTCGATACTTGTACAACCTGAGAGGCTATAGGAAGGGGTCTCCGTATATCAGTCTGGAAGCGGCCGTGCCCTTCAAACCAGTCCTGGACTTATATTCCAAGTTTACCATGTTCAAGAAAGAGTGGTTCTTCATCAAGGACGATGTTGTTTCTTTCCGCCTTTTCACTTCCGGCTGTAAGATGGATTTCATTTATATTTTCCATGTTTTGACTGTAGTGTTTTTTCTGACATGCTTCTATTTCTGGCTAGCGACAGGTGGTATTGCAGTCGTGGAGGATGATTCCTTGGTGCGAATGGCTGCTGAACTAAAGGCTATTCCGGCACGGGACCGGTCGGCCTCCTTCTTGATCAGGAATGCAACCCTCTTGGAGTATAATTTGATCTTACCGCACCAGTCCGTGGTTAAGCAAAGAGACACGGCTGAGGAGAAGGCTGCCAAAGCTAAGTAGGGGGCTATGGTGAAGAGCGGTAAGAGGGAGCCTTTTACAGAGCGCCCCGTTGTTGGAGGGAAGAAACTGAAGAAGTCTGATGGCCCTTCTCCAAGTACTCTTCCGACTGTCCCGGAGGAGGAAGGTGTGAAGAGGAGGAAGGAGGCGAGGTTGGAGAAGGGTCGGAGGGTGGAGGAGATGGCGACGGTCAAGGTGGTAGTGGCGTCGGTGCCCTAACCTCTGAGCAAGACCTTGAACTGGATGAGGCTCTCCGTCGGGCCTTCGGGGAGTCAGAGGGAGAGTCGGAAACGGAGAAGGCAAAGAAAACTGGCAAAGCTGTGGCTGGCACTGACCCATCCTCTAAGGGTTCCTCAGCTAAGGCGACTTCGGCGATGCAAGGTGAACTTTTGTCCTCTGCCGATTCCATTTTCGATAGGGACTTAGAAATTTTTTACGGTTCACTTCCGTCCTGGAATGAGATCCAGGACTTATTGCAGTATCCCACTCCTCCGCCGGGTTTGTATAATAGATGTGTCTTCTCACTTTTCTTTCCTTTTAACTTAACACATTTTTCGAACTGTGGATTATTGTATGTTCGTAACACTTGTTCTTTATTCCAGGGGCAGGCCAGGTGGTTAAAACGTCGGACGTTCGACACCGCCTTGAGCAGTTTAAGTCGAGGAGAGCTTCTGCGAAACCCTCTACTGGTCGCACTGGGGATGTAGTCCGTTATCGCCCTCTTCTTAGGGTCATTGAAGAGGACATTCGGAAAAAGAAGCGGAGCCGTTCCTTATTTGAGTCTTCCCCTGGTCCGCAGCTTCCTACTCAGCCTCCTCGTGATACTACGGAGGAGAGCACGGAATCTGGCCCTCCTCATCCTCCTTTCAAGAGCCCAACTGTTATTCGTATAAGGCGTCCTGATGTGCCTCGCCCCGTGCCTCGTGACCCTTTTGCCGGTCATCCTGATTTAGATCCGAGCTTTCAGGATATCTCATTTGATGAGGCCATGGGTGAGCACCTCCTTCCCCGCAACCCCATGGTAAGAGTGCTGGACGAGGCCAAGTCTTTAGATCTTGATTTACTTACTACACGGGTAGTCACCATGGGGGACGAAGCCAAGGCTAACATCGATCGGGTGGCCGCAGAGACTAAGAAGTTAATGGAGCATCATGCTAGATTGGCCAAGGCCGGGGAAGAGATCGGGAGTGCTAATATTCGGTTGAGGTTAAAAGTTGCCGATCAGGCCAAGCAGCTCGCCGATCAAGCCATCCAGATTTCTCAGCATGAGGAAGCCTCCAAGCGGCTGAAAGAGACGATGGAGAAGGCCAGTAGGGCGGAATTACGGAAGATGGAGGTCGCCTGTAGGGAACGGATTAACATGGCCATTACGACGGTGGACGAGGTTCGAAATGCGGATCTTGAGCGGGTAGAGGAGTTGTCTGGGAGGCTCGAGGCTGCGGAGATGGCTCAGGCCGAGTTGAAGGAGGAGATGGAGGAGATGAGGAGGTCCCTCAAGTTAAAGGAGGAGGAAATGCGGAGGTCTCTTCAGGCGGACTGCTTGAGATACCAATCAGAGAGGGACATTGCCGTCGCCAAGTTGCAAGCTTCCGAGGCCCAGGTGAGGGAGTTTGAGGAGAATGAGAGGATGATGGATGAGATGCTGCAGGACATGTACTTCCACACTTGGAAGGAGGGCGGCTTGTCTTGGATGGACGATTACCCTCGGGTGATGGCCAAGGTGTATCTCCAGGCTTTAGAGGAGGCCAGGGTGAACGCGGGTAAGGAAGGCGGAGAGGCTTTCAATTTGGATGCGGTTACTGCCCAGTTCTCGAAGGAGGAGCAAGCGGCGGTGAAGGAGGGGATGCGGCTGCTTGCTGCAGAGGAAGCGGGCGTGCAGTTGGATGATGAGGATCGAGCGGCGGATGCTGGTGAGTTATTCTTTTCCCTTTCTTTCCTTTCCGTGTTTTCATAACTTGATTGTTCGTTTAATGAATTCCTCTTCTGAACTGGACAGGTGGGACTCCTGATCCACATGCTGGGGGCTCTGATCCTGCGGCTAAGTAGACTGGGGAAGTTGGTGATGGAGTGTGGACGCGGCTGCCACCTTTTTATTTCTTTTTATCACTGTTTACGTTAGTCATTGACATGTAACTATAATAATATTATTTGCAAAGAATAACTTCGTGTGATTTTATAATATAAGCTGATGTTGTTATGTTTAAATGTTGTTGTCATCTTGATGTGCTGCGTGAGAAATATAACTATGTATATGCCTGTGATTCTAGTTGTGTTTGATGCTAAGTTTTTTGCTAGAAATATAATTTCATGTGTTGCAATGTTATTGTACGAACAAGCTATAGTTACGTATTTATGTACAAGAAAAGAGAGTACCGCCCTTTATGTTTCATTCGCAGGCGGTAGCTTAGAGTGTCTTATGTAACTGTTCACGGATATAGCTGAGTACCCTGCCACCCAGTATGCAGACTTAGTTTCTTATGAGCGAATGCTTCCTATTTGGTTTCCTGTACTTTAGAGTTTGTTATACAGGATAGGAGAAAAGTATTTAAATGAAATGGAAATATAGTAAAAGTAAAACTTCCAGTCACGGAAGGCCGTCGATGTGCTTAAGTTCGTGGCAAACGGGTTTTGTAGTCACTTTCCCTAGCTGTGGGTCTTGGGGACATTTATCACCCATCTTACGCCTCCGCGGGGAGTTTTCTTTTTTACCACAGCCGCACTTAAGACACATCGGAGCCGAGATCGCGCACGGTAACTACCCAAACCATTATGGTCCGTAATCGTGGGTATTATTCGATTTACCGTGGCCGGCTAGCGTGGGTGCCGTTGGCCGTGAACTACCCCTGGCTGGCCACACCTTATGTTGGGGCTTAAAGTAGGTTCACAGTTGCCAGCGAGCCGAACGCCGTAATGAGCTGCCATCGGCTATAGTCGGCCTTTATGATGACTTATAATCGGCTCATTACAGTTGGCTTTGAGGGCAGGCGCGCAATGAGTTAACCCGCAGCAGAGGGATGCTGGAGCAAAAGTGTCTCATTGGCGAGTGCATAGAATCGTAGCGTACCTGTTAGGCCTAGTAAAGATGAGGCCGCGGTGCGTCTTGAGTGGAGATGCCATAGGATTTTGTTCAACAGAAAGGGATAAAACTTAACAAGTAGCCAAGACATAAAGGAACAAGCTAAAAAGAGACAAGGTTTTTTAAAGTGGTTCGGCACGAAAGTGCCTACGTCCACTGATTCTCTTTGTTAATTCACTTCATATGGGCAGTACAAGTTAAGAAAAGTATCGACGGAGGTGTCGGATGTTCCATGCCCTCTGGAACACCTCTCCGTCCACTGTTGACAAAATATAAGCTCCGTTGTGGAGATCTTTATGAATTACATACGGTCCGTCCCAGATGGGGTCTAGTGCCCCGGGGCGCGGAAAGATTCGCCTGAGGACAAGATCTCCTTCTTGTAAGCTGCGATGCTTGACTTTGGAATTGTATAGCGCTGCCACTTTTTGTTTGTGAGCTGCTGCTTTGAGCGCTGCATCGTTTCTCCTTTCCTCAATCAGATCCAAAGACATGAGGAGGAGTTCTTCGTTTTCCTCTGGGTTGTAGTGGATCCTACGGTGGGAAGGCACAATAGTCTCAACTGGGAGCATTGCCTCCGATCCATATGCCAAAGAGAAAGGAGTATGTCCCGTTGATGTTCTGAAAGATGTGCGGTACGCCCATAGTGCCGTAGGAAGTTCGTCCACCCAAGCGCCTTTTGACTTTTCAAGTTTCTTCTTGATTAGGGTTTTGAGAATTTTGTTGACGGCTTCAACTTGTCCGTTTGCCTGAGGATAAGCTACTGATGAGAAGCTTTTATGAATTCCATGCTCTTGGCACCAGTCGGCAAATTCTTCGCTGTCAAACTGGAGTCCGTTGTCTGATATGATCTTGAGTGGGACTCCGTACCTGCACAGAATATTTTTGATCAAGAAGTTCATAACTTTTGCTGAAGATATTTTATTTAGAGGTTCTGCTTCCACCCATTTGGTGAAATAATCGACTGCCACTATGGCATATTTGGATCCGCCTCGGCCCGTTGGCAGTTCGCCAATTAAGTCAATTCCCCATACAGCAAAGGGCCAAGGGCTGGTCATTTGAGTAATTTCGTTTGTGGGTAGTCGAGGAATCTTGGCGAACTTCTGACATCTGTCGCATTTCTTGACGAAGTCTAGGGCATCTTTGTTTAGTGTGGGCCAGTAATATCCATATCGGAGTATCTTCCTTGCCAAAGTCTGCCCTCCAGTGTGATCTCCGCATCCTCCCTGATGGATGTTTGATAAGATCTCCTTGGCTTCCCTTCCGGCGACGCATCTCAATAAGGGGCTAGAGAAGCCACGCCGATAGAGGATGCCTTCTTGTATTGTGTAGTGGGGAACTTTTCTCAAGATCCTCTTGGCTTCGTCACGCTTGTCGGGTAGTGTGCCATCTTGCAAATATTTCCGGATAGGAGTCATCCAGGTTCCTTCTTCGATTGCAGTTATCAGATTCACTTGTTCGAAACTTGGGGCTAGCTGCCTTGAGATGGCTAATGCTCCGGAAATGGTGCTATTCTTCATACTAGCTTGCTTTGCAAATTCATCTGCCTCTTGGTTCTCTTCTCGAGGAATGTGTTTGATTAGATAGTGCTCCAATTAATCGAGCAGCAGTTTGGTTTTCTTTAGGTATGCTGTGAGTCGTTCTCCTCGAGTCTGGAATTCTCCTAGTACCTGGTTTACGATAAGCTGAGAATCACTATGAAGACATAAGGAATTGATTCCAATTTCTAGGGCAAGCTCCAATCCCGCTATTACTGCCTCATATTCAGCATCGTTGTTGGTGGCCGTGAACTCCAACCTTAATGCGTAGTACAACTTTCTTCCCCTGGGGGTGATGATCACAATACCTGCCCCCGAGCCTTGTTCGTTCGATGCTCCGTCTACAAAGAGGTTCCACTTGATGTTTTTTGCTACTTCGGATTGTTCCTTGCCTTCGTTGGTAGTGAATTCGGCAATGAAATCGGCCATAGTTTTCCTTTGATAGCGGTGCGAGGATGGTAGGTGATATCATACTGACTTAGTTCGATGCACCATTTGAGGAGTCGCCCAGAAGTGTCAGGACGATGGAGCACTTGTCTTAGCGGTTGATCGGTTAGAACCCTGATGGAGTGAGACTGGAAGTAGTGTCGCAGTTTTCGTGACGCGATCAATAAACAATATGCTAATTTCTCTAGTTTAGGATATCTGGCCTCTGCCCCTGTAAATCTCTTACTTACAAAGTAAACCGGGCTTTGTGTGCGGTCTTCTTCTCTTGCCAAGGCGGCGCTTAGAGCATGAGATGATACAACGAGGTATAGGTATAACACTTCACCTTCATTTGGAGTTGAGAGTACTGGTGGTCTCTGAAGGTGTTCGATTAGGTTGAGGAAGGCTTTTAAGCATTCATCGGTCCATTCGAATCTCCCTTTGTCTTTCTTGAGAGCTTCGAAGAAAGGGACACACTTGTCAGTTGCCTTGGAAATGAATCTGCTTAGGGCGGCCACCTTTCCGTTTAGGCTCTGCATTTCTTTTCGAGTGGAGGGTATCCTTATTTCTTTTAGAGCCCGGATTTGTTCAGGGTTTGCTTCGATTCCTCTGGCGTGGACGATAAATCCTAAGAATTTTCCCGAAGATACTCCGAAGTAGCACTTTAGAGGATTCAGCTTCATTCCATATCGGCGAAGTACTTGAAACATCTCGCCCAGGTGGCTTACATGGTCGTCGGCTTTCCTGGACTTTACCAACATGTCATCCACATACACTTCCATAGTTCGTCCTATTAGTTCCGCGAACATCTTGTTGACGAGGCGCTGATAGGTAGCTCCAGCATTTTTGAGTCCAAAAGGCATGACTTTGTAACAATATAGTCCGCGGTCGGTGATGAAGCTAGTGTGGTCTTGATCAGGAGCGTGCATGGGAATCTGGTTATATCCGGAGTATGCATCCATAAAAGATAGGAGTTCGTGTCCGGCTGTGCTATCCACAAGTTGGTCAATTCGGGGAAGTGGGAAGCAATCTTTTGGGCAAGCGTCATTCAGATTGGAGAAGTCAATACATGTTCGCCACTTTCCATTGGCCTTTTTTACTAGCACTGGGTTAGCGATCCATTCTGGGTAGATGGCTTCCCGTATGAAGCCATTAGCAAGTAGATTCTTTACTTCCTCATCAAGAGCTGCTGATCGCTCTGCCCCCATGCTCCTCTTTTTCTGTTTTACTGGCACCTTGGTGGGATCGATGTTCAGCATGTGGCATGCTATGTCGGGGGAGATTCCTGTCATATCGGCATGGGTCCACGCAAATACATCTAAGTTGTGGCAGAGAAAGTCAATGAGTTGATCTTTCAACTCCGTTTTTAGCTGAGATCCGATTTTTAATAGTTTACTTGAATCGTGCTTATCTACAGATACGAATTCCATAGCCTCTGCAGGCTCGGCGGTAGCCTCCTCCTCTTTATCCCTGGGGTCCAGTTCATTGAAGGGATCACTTGTGTATCGAAGAGGAGGGGCTTTCTTTAGTTGCTATGCCTCCAGGCTTTTCATGCAGAGAGTAGTCTCTGCACCTTTTCCTTTATTCTTTCTGCGGTTATTGCGAAGTTCAGTTACGTAGCAGTCTCGGGCAGCATCTTGATCTCCTTCTACTTCTCCTACTCCGTTGTCTGTTGGAAATTTCATTTTCAGGCACCAGGGGGCTAATACAATCTGGAAGTCAGACAAGGCTGGTCTTCCCAAGAATGCGTTGTAAGCCGAGTGGTTTTCTATTAGTACGAACGTTTGTTTTCGCACAACGGAGCAGGGATGACTTCCTATTTCGACGAAGAGGTCAAGTTGCCCGAGGGGCATTTTTGCATCTCCAGTGAAACCGTGCAGTGGTTTGTCACAGGGGGATACATCCTTCATTGATAACTTCATTTTGTCGAAAGCATGTTTGAATAGAATATTTACGGAGCTTCCTGTGTCTATTAGAATCCGAAAAACTTTAGCTGGACCGAACCAGGCAGAGATGACCATAGGATCCATATGCGGGTACTGTCTTCCTTCCAAATCACGCCTACTGAATATGATGTCGTCGTTCTCTTTTCGTTTCGGGTGGCGTTCTTCCGTGATGGAGTTAACATAGCCTTCTGCATTTCTAAGCGACTTGTCGTACCTTTCCATCTCTGCCCAACTTCTGTCGGCGATGTGTGGTCCTCCTGAGATGGTAAGGACCACTATCTTCTCTTGACAAGAGCCACTGGTGTTGTGATTGTTGCGATTCCCTCCGCCTACCTCTGGGAGGGGTTGCTTTGAGTTCTCATTGGCTGGAGTTGGAGTCCTGTTCTGACCCTTCACATAGCGTTCCAGTCTTCTTCTTCTAATGTGTTCTTCGATCAAGTCCCGAAGATGGTGGCATTCATTGGTGTCATGTCCGTGGGATTCGTGGAAGCGACAGAACTTTCCGGACTTGAGTGCGTTATCTGATTCTTTCTTGTGCGGGGGGCACTTGTATCCTAGTTCGCCCTGAGTGGCTAGGAAGATATTTTCGATTGTGTCGTTCAAAGGAGTGTAGGAGTCAAATCTCGGTCCTGGTCGATATTGGCGCTTTTCGACCTTTCTGCCCCCAGCATTGTCTCTAGATTCATTTCTTCGAGCGTCCTTAGCTGCAGTGGGAACCTTGTCCTGAACTATCTTGCCTTGTTGCCCTGACTGCCTCTCCGTAGCAGCGTCTTCAAGTCTCATATACTTTCCAGCTTCATGGAAGAAATCAGGCAAGGTAGCTGGTTTTTCCTTAGTTAATCTTCTGGCAAACTTGGTGTCTGGATGTACACCACTACATAGGGCCATTAGAGTGAGTTTTTCATCGGCATCTTGAACTGCTGCCGCTGCGGCGTTGAACCGTGTTAGATATTGTTGCAGCGTCTCTCCGGATTTCTGTTTGACATTGGATAGAGAATAAGCATCCTTGGGTTGTTCCACATGGATGCGGAACTGGCTAATAAACCTTTCTTTCAACATCTCCCATGAGCTGATGGATCCTTGGGGTAGATGGCAGAACCAGGAGGTAGCTAGATCTGCTAGGAATAGCGGAAAGCATTTACATAATACTCCTTCTGTTGCTCCACTCATGAGCATATGCTGGGTGTATCTCTGCAAGTGTACGATGGGGTCGGAAGTTCCTTTGTAAGGTTCCATAGTTGGCATTTTCCATTCCCGGGGAGTGATGGCAGTTTCGATATTTCGGGTAAAGGGACTGGTGACCCTAGCGCCTATTCCCCGGTCCCTTTGCTCCCGTTGGACACATTCTCTGAATAATCGTGCCATTCGTTCGTCAGAATTTGGAGCGGACAAAAATGAGCTTGGTTCTTCCCTGCGGGATCTATTTCGTCCAGATGACCTGTAGGGATGGTACAGTCTATCACTTCTAGCATTATCCAGTGGTTGTCTTTGGCTGCTCGGATGCACGCTAGGACCAGCTACAGTTGCCCCCTGCCTTGATCTTCCCCTGTGGGGTTCTGTTTCGAGCACATCCATGGGGTCAACTTCGGGCTGGGTTCTAGCTCGGCTCCGTTCAGCGGGGTTTCTATGATTAGGTGGCATGACTGGCTCAGCTACATCCGACCCTCACCTGGTGCCTCCCCCGCTGGGTTCGGTTCCAAGGGCTTCCTCGAGTCGGAATTCGGGCTGAGTCCGGGCGCGGCCCCTATCACTGTTGTTCCTGTTGATAGCTTCTTCGAAGAGGGAAGACCTTTGTTGCCTCCGAGATCCTCCGGATTGGGACTCACCCCATGATTCAGTGTTGTGGTTGGACTCTTCAGCATCCCTTAAGCGTGACATGAGTTGGTCCACCAAAGCTTCTTGTTGGGATGTGAAGCGGTTAGTTACTTCAGTCACAACCCTGTCCAGATCTGCCCTAGTGATTGGTTGTTCCGTTGCGGGACCAGTTGGATTTTCCTGATTTTCATCTGGTACTGCTGTTGAAGTGGGATGATCTGCGATTGCTGGATCTGGAAGGCTGCTAGTTGCGATGTTCTTTCCTTTGTTAACATCCCTTCTCTGTTTGGAAGGCATGATTTCTAAGCAACGAGCGATGTTGTTAGGAAGAAGGTTGAGTGGGAGAAGATGAAGCCCTGAGTTCAACTCTCAGTGAAAGCACCAAAAATGTTTGCACAAAAAATGGACAAACACCTCCAAGTCGTATTATTTAGTTGATTATATGTGATTTTTAATGGTTTAGATGAGTTATGTAAATATGAAAAAAGTAGGGGCTGAAATGTATAAGACACACAGATTTATAGTGGTTCGGCCAGAATGTGCCTACGTCCACTTTATATGTTATTATCTTCTTTCTTTCGGATTACAAGTACAATGCTTCGTATATGAGTATATGAAAGTAGTTTGAAAGTTCCTTCCTTGCTTGAGCTCTCAAACTTGTCTACCATTGTTGTACCCCTACCCCTCTATTTATAGAGTGAGGTAGGGGGCAGGGGTCTTGGATGTATATAGCTGCTGGTGGGCCCGGGCTGAAGCAATCTGGACTGGCAGTTGTTTGGTTCAGGGAGGTCTCATTCGGCATGGAGCTTGGACCGGTGGTAGGTGTTGTCCGGTGGTAGCGGTGTGGATGTGGACCGGCAGTGAGTGTGGACCGGTGATAGGTGTGGACCGGTGGTGAGGTAGTTCGGTGCTTCTTGGACCGGTTGTGGGGAAGAGGTTTGGTTCGGTGGTGCCCCTGGTTCGGTATACCGAATGGAGATGGAGGAATGTTGGCTCTGTGGCCGAATGGGGCTGACCGAATGGATTCTGGTCCGGTATGACATGGAGAGGCCGAATGGGAAGGAGGCCGAATGAGGAGGAGGCCGAATGGGAAGGTGACTGGTCGTGCTGAATGAAGTGGAGATGGCGAACCCGCGTGAAACTGTGGCTTCTTGGTCTCGAGATCTTCTGGGTGAAAATTCGCCCAACAATAGCTTTCAGCCGTCAATGGATAGTTTAATGCCCAAAAAAGACTATCCGAATCATAATCGGGTCTCGGAAGTTTTTTACCCTTCGTTTTTTCGACACGTGGATTTTTACGGTAAAACGTTATTACCGTGGCTGGTATTCGATTTACCATCGCTGGAGAGCGGTGCACCATGGTACCATTCCGTTTCAAATTCATGCACGTATTTCAAAAAGAGGTATGACACTGTTTCGCCATTTCGGACGGATGTTGCACCTTGCACCGTGGATGTTGCACCCTGTAGACATCGATTATTCGGACGACCATAACTTCTGGCTCGTTTAGAGTTACAGGAACCATAACCAGTCAAAACGATGGCCTCAGTGAGTTCTACGGCTATGACCACTTTCAGCCATCAATGGACTGTGTAATGCCCAAAAAAGACTATCCGAATCTCAATCAGGTCTCGGAAGTTTTTTACCCTTCGTTTTTTCGACACGTGGATTTTTACGGTAAAACTGGATTACCGTGGCTGGTCTTCGATTTACCATCGCTGGAGAGTGGTGTAGCATGGTACCGTTCTATTTCAAATCCATGCACGCATTTCAAAAAGTCGTACGACGCCGTTTCGCTATTTCGGACGGATGTTGCACCTTGCACCGTGGATGTTGCACCCGGTAGATATCGATTATTCGGACGGCCATAACTTCTGGCTCGTTTAGAGTTACGGGAGCCATAACTAGTCAAAACGAACGCCTCAGTGAGTTCTACGGATCATACAGCATTCAGCCGTCAATGTATTGTTGAATGCCCAAAAAAAACTATCGGAATCTCAATCGGGTCTCGGAAGTTTTTTACCCTTCGTTTTTTCGGCACGTGGATTTTTACGGTAAAACGGGATTACCGTGGATGGTCTTCGATTTACCATCGCTCGAGAGTGGTGCACCAAGGTACCGTTCTTTTTCAAATCCATCCACGCATTTCAAAAAGTCGTACGACACTGTTTCTCCATTTCGGACGGTTGTTGCACCATGCACCGTGGATGTTGCACCCGGTAGATATCGATTATTCGGACGGCCATAACTTCTGACTCGTTTAGAGTTACGGGAGCCATAACCAGTCAAAACGAACGCCTCAGTGAGTTCTACGGCTCTGACAGCATTCAGCCGTCAATGTATTGTTGAATGCCCAAAAAAGACTATCCGAATCTCAATCGGGTCTCGGAAGTTTTTTACCCTTCGTTTTTTCGACACGAGGATTTTTATGGTAAAACTGGATTACCGTGGCTGGTCTTCGATTTACCATCACTGGAGAGTGGTGCACCATGGTACCGTTCCGTTTCAAATCCATGCACGCATTTCAAAAAGTCGTACGACACTGTTTCGCCATTTCGGACGGATGTTGCACCTTGCACCGTGGATGTTGCACCCTGTAGATATCTATTATTCGGACGGCCATAACTTATGGCTCGTCTAGAGTTACCGGAGCCATAACCAGTCAAAACGAAGGCCTCGGTGCATTCCACAGCTCTGACAGCTTTCAGCCGTCAGTGGATTGTTTAATGCCCAGCAAAGACTATCCGAATCTCAATCGGGTCTCGGAAGTTTTTTACCCTTCGTTTTTTCGACACGTGGATTTTTACGGTAAAACGGGATTACCGTGGCTGGTCTTCGATTTACCATCGCTGGAGAGTGGTGCACCATGGTACCGTTCCATTTCAAATCCATGCACGCATTTCAAAAAGCCGTACGACGCTGTTTCGCCATTTCGGACGGATGTTGCACCTTGCACCGTGGATGTTGCACCCCGTAGATATCGATTATTCGGACGGCCGTAACTTCTGGCTCGTTTAGAGTTACGGGAGAAATAACCAGTCAAAACGAACGCCTCAGTGAGTTCTACGGCTCTGACAGCATTCAGCCGTCAATGTATTGTTGAATGCCCAAAAAAGACTATCGGAATCTCAATCGGGTCTCGGAAGTTTTTTACCCTTCGTTTTTTCGACACGTGGATTTTTACGGTAAAACGGGATTACCGTGGCTGGTCTTCGATTTACCATCGCTGGAGAGTGGTGCACCAAGGTACCATTCCATTTCAAATCCATGCACGCATTTCAAAAAGTCGTACGACACTGTTTCGCCATTTCGGACGGATGTTGCACCTTACACCGTGGATGTTGCACCCTGTAGATATCGATTATTCAGATGACCATAACTTCTGGCTCGTTTAGAGTTACGGGAGCCATAACCAGTCAAAACGAAGGCCTCAGTGAGTTCTACGGCTCTGACAGCTTTCAGCCGTCAATGGATTGTTTAATGCCCAAAAAAGACTATCCGAATCTCAATCGGGTGTCGGAAGTTTTTTACCCTTCGTTTTTTCGACACGTGGATTTTTACGGTAATACTGGATTACCGTGGATGGTCTTCGATTTACCATCGCCGGAGAGTGGTGCACCATGGTACCATTCATTTCAAATTCATGCACGCATTTCAAAAAGTCGTACGACACTATTTCGCTATTTCGGACGGATGTTGCACCTTGCACCGTGGATGTTGCACCCTGTAGATATCGATTATTCGGACGGCCATAACTTCTGGCTCGTTTAGAGTTACGGGAGCCATAACTAGTCAAAACGAAGGCCTCAGTGAGTTCTACGACTCTAATAGCTTTCGGCCGTCAATGGATTGTTTAATGCCCAAAAATAACTATCCGAATCTTAATAGGGTCTTTGAAGTTTTTTACCCTTCGTTTTTTCGACACATGGATTTTTACGGTAAAACGTTATTACCGTGGCTGGTATTCGATTTACCATCGCTGGAGAGCGGTGCACCATGGTACCGTTCCGTTTCAAATCCATGCACGTATTTCAAAAAGGCGTACGACACTGCTTCGCCATTTCGGATGGATGTTGCACCTTGCACCGTGGATGTTGCACCCTGTAGATATCGATTATTCGGACGACCATAACTTCTGGCTCGTTTAGAGTTACGGGAGCCATAACCGGTCAAAACGAAAGCCTCAGTGAGTTCTACGGCTCTGACCGCTTTCAGCCACCAATGGATTGTTTAATGCCCAAAAAAGACTATCCGAATCTCAATCGGGTGTCGGAAGTTTTTTACCCTTCGTTTTTTCGACACGTGGATTTTTACGGTAAAACTGGATTACCGTGGCTGGTCTTCGATTTACCATCGCTGGAGAGCGGTGCACCATGGTACCGTTCTGTTTCAAATCCATGCACGCATTTCAAAAAGTCGTACGACACTGTTTCGCCATTTCGGACGGATGTTGCACCTTGCACCGTGGATGTTGCACCCTGTAGATATCGATTATTCGGACGGCCATAACTTCTGGCTTGTTTAGAGTTACGGGAGCCATAACAAGTCAAAACGAAGGCCTCAGTGGGTTCTACGACTCTGACTGCTTTCAGCCATCAATGGATTGTTTAATGCCCAAAATAGACTATCCGAATCTCAATCAGGTCTCGGAAGTTTTTTACCCTTCGTTTTTTCAACACGTGGATTTTTACGGTAAAACTGGATTACCGTGGCTGGTCTTCGATTTACCATCGCTGGAGAGTGGTGCACCATGGTACCGTTCCATTTCAATCCATGCACGCATTTCAAAAAGTCGTACGACGCTGTTTCGCTATTTCGGACGGATGTTGAACCTTGCACCGTGGATGTTGCACCCGGTAGATATCGATTATTCGGACGGCCATAACTTCTGGCTCGTTTAGAGTTACGGGAGCCATAACCAGTCCAAACGAACGCCTCAGTGAGTTCTACGGCTCTGACAGCATTCAGCCGTCAATGTATTGTTGAACGCCCAAAAAAGACTATCGGAATCTCAATCGGGTCTCGGAAGTTTTTAACCCTTCGTTTTTTCGGCACGTGGATTTTTATGGTAAAACGGGATTACCGTGGCTGGTCTTCGATTTACCATCGCTGGAGAGTGGTACACCATGGTACCGTTCCGTTTCAAATCCATGCACGCATTTCAAAAAGTCGTACGACGCTGTTTCGCCATTTCGGACGGATGTTGCACCTTGCATCGTGGATGTTGCACGCCGTCGATATCGATTATTCGGACGGCCATAACTTCTGGCTCGTTTAGAGTTACGGGAGCGATAACCAGTCAAAACGAACGCCTTAGTGAGTTCTACGGCTCTGACAGCATTCAACCGTCAATGTATTGTTGAATGCCCAAAAAAGACTATTGGAACCTCAATCGGGTCTCGGAAGTTTTTTACCCTTCGTTTTTTCGACACGTGGATTTTTACGGTAAAACGGGATTACCGTGGCTGGTCTTCGATTTACCATCGCTGGGGAGTGGTGCACCAAGGTACCGTTCCATTTCAAATCCATGCACGCATTTCAAAAAGTCGTACGACACTGTTTCGCCATTTCGGACGGATGTTGCCCTTGCACCGTGGATGTTGCACCCTGTAGATATCGATTATTCGGACGGCCATAACTTCTGGCTCGTTTAGAGTTACGGGAGCCATAACCAGTCAAAACAAAGGCCTCCGTGAGTTCTACGAATCTTATAGCTTTCATCCGTCAATGGATTGTTTAATGCCAAAAAAAGACTATCCGAATCTTAATCGGGTTCGGAAGTTTTTTACCCTTCGTTTTTTCGACACGTGGATTTTTACGGTAAAACGGGATTACCGTGGATGGTCTTCGATTTACCATCGCTGGAGAATGGTGCACCATGGTACCGTTCCGTTTCAAATCCATGCACGCATTTCAAAAAGTCGTACGACACTGTTTCGCCATTTCGGACGGATGTTGCACCTTGCACCATGGATGTTGCACCCTGTAGATATCTATTATTCGGACGGCCATAACTTATGGCTCGTTTAGAGTTACCGGAGCCATAACCAGTCAAAACGAAGACCTCAGTGCGTTCCACGGTTCTAACACCTTTCAGTCGTCAATGGATTGTTTAATGCCCAAAAAAGACTATCCGAATCTCAATCGGGTCTCGGAAGTTTTTTACCCTTCGTTTTTTCGACACGTGCATTTTTACGGTAAAACGGGATTACCGTGGTTGGTCTTCGATTTACCATCGCTGGAAAGTGGTGCACCATGGTACCGTTCAGTTTCAAATCCATGCACGCATTTCAAAAAGTCGTACGACGTTGTTTCGCCATTTCGGACGGATGTTGCACCCTGCACCGTGGATGTTGCACCCCGTAGATATCGATTATTCGGACGGCTATAACTTCTGGCTCGTTTAGAGTTACGGGAGCGATAACCAGTCAAAACGAACGCCTCAGTGAGTTCTACGGCTCTGATAGCTTTCAGCCGTCAATGGATCGTTGAATGCCCAAAAAAGACTATCCGAATCTCAATCGGGTCTCGGAAGTTTTTTACCCTTCGTTTTTTCGACACGTGGATTTTTACGGTAAAACAGGATTACCGTGGCTGGTCTTCGATTTACCATCGCTGGAGAGCGGTGCACCATGGTACCGTTCCGTTTCAAATCCATGCACGTATTTCAAAAAGACGTACGGCACTGTTTCGCCATTTCGGACGATGTTGCACCTTGCACCGTGGATGTTGCACCCTGTAGATATCGATTATTCGGACGACCATAACTTCTGGCTCCTTTAGAGTTACGGAAGCCATAACCAGTCAAAACGAAGGCCTCAGTGAGTTCTATGGCTCTGACCGCTTTCAGCCGTCAATGGATTGTTTAATTCCCAAAAAAGACTATCTGAATCTCAATTGGGTCTCGGAAGTTTTTTACCCTTCGTTTTTTCGACACGTGGATTTTTAGGGTAAAACTGGATTACCGTGGCTGGTCTTCGATTTACCATCGCTGGAGAGTGGTGCACCATGGTACCATTCCATTTCAAATCCATGCACGCATTTCAAAAAGTCGTACGACGCCGTTTCGCCATTTCGGACGGATGTTGCACCTTGCACCGCGGATGTTGCACCCGGTAGATATCGATTATTCGGACGGCCATAACTTCTGGCTCGTTTAGAGTTACGGGAGCCATAACCATTCAAAACGAACGCCTCAGTGAGTTCTACGGCTCTGACAGCATTCAGCCGTCAATGTATTGTTGAATGCCCAAAAAAGACTATCGGAATCTCAATCGGGTCTCGGAAGTTATTTACCCTTCGTTTTTTCGACACGAGGATTTTTACGGTAAAACGGGATTACCGTGGCTGGTCTTCGATTTACCAACGCTGGAGAGTGGTGCACCAAGGTACCATTCCGTTTCAAATCCATGCACGCATTTCAAAAAGTCGTACGACACTGTTTCGCCATTTCGGACGGATGTTGCACCTTGCACCCTGGATGTTGCACCCTGTAGATATCGATTATTCGGACGGCCATAACTTATGGCTCATTTAGAGATACGGGAGCCATAACCAGTCAAAACGAAGGCCTCAGTGAGTTCTACGGCTCTGACAGCTTTCAGCCGTCAATGGATTGTTTAATGCCCAAAAAAGACTATCCGAATCTCAATCGAGTCTCGGAAGTTTTTTACCCTTCGTTTTTTCGACACGTGGATTTTTACGGTAAAACGGGATTACCGTGGTTGGTCTTCGATTTACCATCGCTGGAGAGTGGTGCACCATTGTACCGTTCCATTTCCAATCCATGCACGCATTTCAAAAAGTCGTACGACACTGTTTCGCCATTTCGGACGGATGTTGCACCTTGCACCGTGGATGTTGCACCCTGTAGATATCGATTATTTGGACGGCCATAACTTCTGGCTTGTTTAGAGTTACGGGAGCCATAACCAGTCAAAACGAAGGCCTCAGTGAGTTCTACGGCTCTGATGGCTTTCAGTCGTCAATGGATTGTTTAATGCCCAAAAAAGACTATCCGAATCTCAATCGGGTCTCGGAAGTTTTTTACCCTTTATTTTTTCGACACGTGGATTTTTACGGTAAAACGGGATTACCGTGGATGGTCTTCGATTTACCATCGCTGGAGAATGGTGCACCAAGGTACCTTTCCGTTTCAAATCCATGCACGGATTTCAAAAAGTCGTACGACAGTGTTTCGCCATTTCGGACGGATGTTGCACCTTGCACCGTGGATGTTGCATCCGGTAGATATCTATTATTCGGACGGCCATAACTTATGGCTCGTTTAGAGTTACCGGAGCCATAACTAGTCAAAACGAAGGACTTAGTGAGTTCCATGGCACTGACAGCTTTCAACCGTCAATAGATTGTTTAATGCCCAAAAAAGACTATCCGAATCTCAATCGGGTCTCGGAAGTTTTTTACCCTTCGTTTTCTCGACACTTGGATTTTTACGGTAAAACGGGATTACCATGACTGGTCTTCGATTTACCATCGCTGGAGAGTGGTGCACTATGGTACCGTTCGGTTTCAAATCCATGCACGCATTTTCAAAAGTCGTACGACACTGTTTCGCCATTTCGGATGGATGTTGCACCTTGCACCGTGGATGTTGCTCCCCGTAGATATCGATTATTCGGACGGCCATAACTTTTGGCTCGTTTAGAGTAACGGGAGCAATAACCAGTCAAAACGAACGCCTCAGTGAGTTCTACGGCTCTGACAGCATTCAGCCGTCAATGTATTGTTGAATGCCCAAAAAAGACTATCGGAATCTCAATCGGGTCTCGGAAGTTTTTTACCCTTCGTTTTTTCGACACGTGGATTTTTACGGTAAAACGGGATAACCGTGGCTGGTATTCGATTTACCATCGCTGAAGAGCGGTGCACCATGGTACCATTCCATTTCAAATCCATGCACGTATTTCAAATTGACGTATGACACTGTTTTGCCATTTCGGACGGATGTTGCACCTTGCACCGTGGATGTTGCACCCTGTAGATATCGATTATTCGGACGACCATAACTTCTGGCTCGTTTATAGTTACGGGAGCCATAACCAGTCAAAACGAAGGCCAATGTGAGTTCTACGGCTCTGACCGCTTTTAGCCGTCAATGGATTGTTTAATGCCCAAAAAAGACTATACGAATCTCAATCGGGTCTCGGAAGTTTTTTACCCTTCGTTTTTTCGACACGTGGATTTTTACGGTAAAACTGGATTACCGTGGCTGGTCTTCGATTTACCATCGCTGGAGAGTGGTGCACCATGGTACCATTCCATTTCAAATCCATGCACGCATTTCAAAAAGTCGTACGACGCTGTTTCGCCATTTCGGACGGATGTTGCACCTTGCACCGTGGATGTTGCACCTGGTAGATATCGATTATTCGGACGGCCATAACTTCTGGCTCGTTTAGAGTTACGGGAGCCATAACCATTCAAAACGAACGCCTCAGTGAGTTCTACGGCTCTGACAGCATTCAGCCGTCAATGTATTGTTGAATGCCCAAAAAAGACTATCGGAATCTCAATCGGGTCTCGGAAGTTTTTTACCCTTCGTTTTTTCGACACGAGGATTTTTACGGTAAAACGGGATTACCGTGGCTGGTCTTCGATTTACCAACGCTGGAGAGTGGTGCACCAAGGTACCATTCCGTTTCAAATCCATGCACGCATTTCAAAAAGTCGTACGACACTGTTTCGCCATTTCGGACGGATGTTGCACCTTGCACCCTGGATGTTGCACCCTGTAGATATCGATTATTCGGACGGCCATAACTTATGGCTCATTTAGAGATACGGGAGCCATAACCAGTCAAAACGAAGGCCTCAGTGAGTTCTACGGCTCTGACGGCTTTCAGCCGTCAATGGATTGTTTAATGCCCAAAAAAGACTATCCGAATCTCAATCGAGTCTCGGAAGTTTTTTACCCTTCGTTTTTTCGACACGTGAATTTTTACGGTAAAACGGAATTACCGTGGCTGGTCTTCGATTTACCATCGCTGGAGAGTGGTGCACCATGGTACCGTTCCATTTCCAATCCATGCACGCATTTCAAAAAGTCGTACGACACTGTTTCGCCATTTCGGACGGATGTTGCACCTTGCACCGTGGATGTTGCACCCTGTAGATATCGATTATTTGGACGGCCATAACTTCTGGCTTGTTTAGAGTTACGGGAGCCATAACCAGTCAAAACGACGGCCTCAGGTAGTTCTACGGCTCTGACAGCTTTCAGTCGTCAATGGATTGTTTAATGCCCAAAAAAGACTATCCGAATCTCAATCGGGTCTCGGAAGTTTTTTACCCTTCATTTTTTCGACACGTGGATTTTTACGGTAAAACGGGATTACCGTGGATGGTCTTCGATTTACCATCGCTGGAGAATGGTGCACCAAGGTACCTTTCCGTTTCAAATCCATGCACACATTTCAAAAAGTCGTACGACAGTGTTTCGCCATTTCGGACGGATGTTGCACCTTGCACCGTGGATGTTGCACCCGGTAGATATCTATTATTCGGACGGCCATAACTTATGGCTCGTTTAGAGTTACCGGAGCCATAACTAGTAAAAACGAAGGCCTTAGTGAGTTCCATGGCACTGACAGCTTTCAACCGTCAATAGATTGTTTAATGCCCAAAAAAGACTATCCGAATCTCAATCGGGTCTCGGAAGTTTTTTACCCTTCGTTTTCTCGACACTTGGATTTTTACGGTAAAACGGGATTACCATGACTGGTCTTCGATTTACCATCGCTGGAGAGTGGTGCACTATGGTACCGTTCGGTTTCAAATCCATGCACGCATTTCCAAAAGTCGTACGACACTGTTTCGCCATTTCGGATGGATGTTGCACCTTGCACCGTGGATGTTGCACCCCGTAGATATCGATTATTCGGACGGCCATAACTTTTGGCTCGTTTAGAGTAACGGGAGCAATAACCAGTCAAAACGAACGCCTCAGTGAGTTCTACGGCTCTGACAGCATTCAGCCGTCAATGTATTGTTGAATGCCCAAAAAAGACTATCGGAATCTCAATCGGGTCTCGGAAGTTTTTTACCCTTCGTTTTTTCGACACGTGGATTTTTACGGTAAAACGGGATAACCGTGGCTGGTATTCGATTTACCATCGCTGAAGAGCGGTGCACCATGGTACCATTCCATTTCAAATCCATGCACGTATTTCAAATTGACGTATGACACTGTTTCGCCATTTCGGACGGATGTTGCACCTTGCACCGTGGATTTGCACCCTGTAGATATCGATTATTCGGACGACCATAACTTCTGGCTCGTTTATAGTTACGGGAGCCATAACCAGTCAAAACGAAGGCCAATGTGAGTTCTACGGCTCTGACCGCTTTCAGCCGTCAATGGATTGTTTAATGCCCAAAAAAGACTATACGAATCTCAATCGGGTCTCGGAAGTTTTTTACCCTTCGTTTTTTCGACACGTGGATTTTTTCGGTAAAACTGGATTACCGTGGCTGGTCTTCGATTTACCATCGCTGGAGAGTGGTGCACCATGGTACCGTTCCATTTCAAATCCATGCACGCATTTCAAAAAGTCGTAGGACGCTGTTTCGCTATTTCGGACGGATGTTGCACCCGGTAGATATCGATTATTCGGACGACCATAACTTCTGGCTCGTTTAGAGTTACCGGAGCCATAACCAGTCAAAACGAACGCCTCAGTGAGTTCTACGGCTCTAACAGCATTCAGCCGTCAATGTATTGTTGAATGCCCAAAAAAGACTATCGGAATCTCAATCGGGTCTCGGAAGTTTTTTACCCTTCGTTTTTTCGACACGTGTATTTTTACAGTAAAACGGGATTACCGTGGCTGGTCTTCGATTTACCATCGCTGAAGAGTGGTGCACCAAGGTACCGTTCCGTTTCATATCCATGCATGCATTTCAAAAAGTCGTACGACGCTGTTTCGCCATTTCGGACGGATGCTGCACCTTGCACCGTGGATGTTGCACCCTGTAGATATCGATTATTCGGGCGGCCATAACTTATGGCTCGTTTAGAGTTACCGGAGCCATAACCCGTCAAAACGAAGGCCTTAGTGAGTTCTACGGCTCTGACAGCATTCAGCCGTCAATGGATTGTTTAATGCCCAAAAAAGACTATCCGAATCTCAATCGGGTCACGGAAGTTTTTTACCTTTCATTTTTTCGACACGTGGATTTTTACGGTAAAACTGGATTACCGGGGCTGGTCTTCGATTTACCATCGCTGGAGAGTGGTGCACAGTGGTTACATTCCGTTTCAAATCCATGCACGCATTTTAAAAAGTCGTACGACGCTGTTTCGCCATTTCGGACGGATGTTGCACCTTGCACCGTGGATGTTGTACCCTGTAGATATCGATTATTCGGACGGCCATAACTTCTGGCTCATTTAGAGTTACGGGAGCCATAACCAGCCAAAATGAAGGCCTCAGCGAGTTCTACGGTTCTGACAGCTTTCAGCCGTCATTGAATTGTTTAATGCCCAAAAAAGACTATCCGAATCTCAATCGGGTCTCGGAAGTTTTTTACCCTTCGTTTTTTCGACACGTGGATTTTTACGGTAAAACTGGATTACCGTGGATGGTCTTCGATTTACCATCGCTGGAGAGTGGTGCACCATGGTACCGTTCCGTTTCAAATCCATGCACGCATTTCAAAAAGTCGTACGACGCTGTTTCGCCATTTCGGACGGATGTTGCACCTTGCACCATGGATGTTGCACCCTGTAGATATCGATTATTCGGACGACCATAAATTCTGGCTCGTTTAGAGTTACGGGAACCATAACCAGTCAAAACGAAGGCCTCAGTGAGTTCTACGGCTCTGACAGCTTTCAGCCGTCATTGAATTGTTTAATGCCCAAAAAAGACTATCCGAATCTCAATCGGGTCTCGGAAGTTTTTTACCCTTCGTTTTTTCGACACGTGGATTTTTACGGTAAAACGGGATTACCGTGGCTGGTCTTCGATTTACAATCGCTGAAGAGTGGTGCACCATGGTACCGTTCCGTTTCAAATCCATGCACGCATTTCAAAAAGTCGTACGACACTGTTTCGCTATTTCGGACGGATGTTGCACCTTGCTCCGTGGATGTTGCACCCTGTAGATATCGATTATTCGGACGGCCATAACTTCTTGCTCGTTTAGAGTTACGGGAGCCATAACCAGTCAAAATGAAGGCCTCAGTGAGTTCTACGACTCTGATAGCTTTCAGCCGTTAATGGATTGCTTAATGCCCAAAAAAGACTATCCGAATCTTAATCGGGTCTCGGAAGTTTTTTACCCTTCGTTTTTTCGACACGTGGATTTTTACGGTAAAACTGGATTACCGTGGATGGTCTTCGATTTACCATCGCTGGAGAGTGGTGCACCATGGTACCGTTCCGTTTCAAATCCATGCACGCATTTCAAAAAGTCGTACGACACTGTTTCGCCATTTCGGACGGATGTTGCACCTTGCACGGTGGATGTTGCACCCTGTAGATATCTATTATTCGGACGGCCATAACTTATGGCTCGTTTAGAGTTATCGGAGCCATAACCAGTCAAAACGAAGGCCTCAGTGCGTTCCACGGCTCTGACAGCTTTCAGCCGTCAATGGATTGTTTAATGCCCAAAAAAGACTATCCGAATCTCAATCGGGTCTCGGAAGTTTTTTACCCTTCGTTTTTTCGACACGTGGATTTTTACGGTAAAACGGGATTACCGTGGCTGGTCTTCGATTTACCATCGCTGGAGAGTGGTGCACCATGGTACCGTTCTGTTTCAAATCCATGCACGCATTTCAAAAAGTCGTACGACGTTGTTCCGCCATTTCGGACGGATGTTGCACCTTGCACCGTGGATGTTGTACCCTGTAGATATCGATTATTCGGACGGCCATAACTTCTCGCTCATTTAGAGTTACGGGAGCCATAACCAGCCAAAATGAAGGCCTCAGCGAGTTCTACGGTTCTGACAGCTTTCAGCCGTCATTGAATTGTTTAATGCCCAAAAAAGACTATCCGAATCTCAATCGGGTCTCGGAAGTTTTTTACCCTTCGTTTTTTCGACACGTGGATTTTTACGGTAAAACTGGATTACCGTGGATGGTCTTCGATTTACCATCGCTGGAGAGTGGTGCACCATGGTACCGTTCCGTTTCAAATCCATGCACGCATTTCAAAAAGTCGTACGACGCTGTTTCGCCATTTCGGACGGATGTTGCACCTTGCACCGTGGATGTTGCACCCTGTAGATATCGATTATTCGGACGACCATAAATTCTGGCTCGTTTAGAGTTACGGGAACCATAACCAGTCAAAACGAAGGCCTCAGTGAGTTCTACGGCTCTGACAGCTTTCAGCCGTCATTGAATTGTTTAATGCCCAAAAAAGACTATCCGAATCTCAATCGGGTCTCGGAAGTTTTTTACCCTTCGTTTTTTCGACACGTGGATTTTTACGGTAAAACGGGATTACCGTGGCTGGTCTTCGATTTACAATCGCTGAAGAGTGGTGCACCATGGTACCGTTCCGTTTCAAATCCATGCACGCATTTCAAAAAGTCGTACGACACTGTTTCGCTATTTCGGACGGATGTTGCACCTTGCTCCGTGGATGTTGCACCCTGTAGATATCGATTATTCGGACGGCCATAACTTCTTGCTCGTTTAGAGCTACGGGAGCCATAACCAGTCAAAATGAAGACCTCAGTGAGTTCTACGACTCTGATAGCTTTCAGCCGTTAATGGATTGCTTAATGCCCAAAAAAGACTATCCGAATCTTAATCGGGTCTCGGAAGTTTTTTACCCTTCGTTTTTTCGACACGTGGATTTTTACGGTAAAACTGGATTACCGTGGATGGTCTTCGATTTACCATCGCTGGAGAGTGGTGCACCATGGTACCGTTCCGTTTCAAATCCATGCACGCATTTCAAAAAGTCGTACGACACTGTTTCGCCATTTCGGACGGATGTTGCACCTTGCACCGTGGATGTTGCACCCTGTAGATATCTATTATTCGGACGGCCATAACTTATGGCTCGTTTAGAGTTATCGGAGCCATAACCAGTCAAAACGAAGGCCTCAGTGCGTTCCACGGCTCTGACAGCTTTCAGCCGTCAATGGATTGTTTAATGCCCAAAAAAGACTATCCGAATCTCAATCGGGTCTCGGAAGTTTTTTACCCTTCGTTTTTTCGACACGTGGATTTTTACGGTAAAACGGGATTACCGTGGCTGGTCTTCGATTTACCATCGCTGGAGAGTGGTGCACCATGGTACCGTTCCGTTTCAAATCCATGCACGCATTTCAAAAAGTCGTACGACGTTGTTCCGCCATTTCGGACGGATGTTGCACCCTGCACCGTGTGTTTGCGCCAAAATTGGTCACAAACACCCAATACCGTGAAAGCACCAGTGTATGAATATAAATTAGTGATATTCAAACACAAATAACAAATCTTAGCAAATAATAGACAACAATCCAAAAGTAAAGAACAGAAACACAGGTTTTATAGTGGTTCGGCTATCTCCGGCCTACGTCCACTCCAAATTTTTTTCTTTTTATTAACTATCCTTTAAGGTTACAAGCGATTTCAACAGTAGTAATGACCAAATCTGAAGAAAATAGCAGTAATGAAGTTATGGAATGATTCTAGCAGCATCCGGGCATGCCTCTTCTCTCCAAATCTTCCGACCCCTTTTCTGAATGACCAGGGGCTCTATTTATAGGCGTGGAAGGCTGAAATCCCGCCTAAAACCTGGGGAGGCTGCTTGGCACGTGAGGGGGGGCCCACAGGCCCGTGTTCTCGGAATCCGTGCCCAGTTTGGGACCGATTCAAAGTGACGTTCGAATCGATCAAGAATCCATCCAATTGAGCTGAAATTTGGTGTGAACATTCTTCAACATGTATGTAAGCTCCTGTAAAAATTTCATTGCATTTGGATCAACGGTTTGGAAGATATGATCGATCCAAGTTCAAGAATCCGTGCGTCCTGAATGGTTCGAACCCATGCTTCGAAACCATCTATTTCGAAACCATCCCCTTCGAACCAATAGGGCCGACTCCTTCGAATCCATACCCTTCGAATCCTCGTCCTTCGAATCCATGTCCCTTGCTTCGTATCCATCATCTTCGAATCCATGTCCTCTTCGAATCCATCTCCTTCTTCGAATCCATGTCCACTTCGAATCCATCTCCTTCTTAGAATCCATGTCTACTTCGACTCCATCTCCTTCTTCGAATCCATGTCCACTTCGACTCCATCTCCTTCTTCGAACCCATGTCCACTTCGAATCCATCTCCTCCTTCGAGTCCATCTTCATCTTCGAATCCATGTATACTTCGAATCCATTACCTTCTTCGAGTCCATCTTCATCTTCGAATCCATGATCTTCGAATCCATACCTATCGTTCGAATCCACCATCTTCGAGTCCATGTCCACCGTTCGAATCCATGTCCATTGCATTGAAGCTACTCCTTTCGAACCCATCTAGTTCCCATCGATTCGAAGCGTCATCGATGCGAACCTCATGGGTTCGAATCCTGATGGGTTCGAACCTGATCGGTTCGAACCGAGCGTCACTTTATCCCCTTTTTGATGGATTCGAACTACGTACTATTCCCACCTTGAATCCATCATATTTCCTTCATACGAACTCCGATTAACCTGAAATTTGAAACATAGCCTTTCATAGTCCTTATCATCATTTCCAATCAATTTCGTCCCGATCGGAGTTCAACAAAATTTTGACGATATCCATCGTAGCCTTATCTCCAGTCCTGATATCCATAATTCCTTGCCAATTTGTTGATATTCCAGTTTTGACCAAAAAATGGGATAACATTTTGCCCCCCAAAACATGCCTTGTGATAACAAGGTGTGTTTTGAATAATTACGAATCCAATATCCGAAGTCCAAAGCCATATTGCCGGAGTATATCGTCCTTGACTGCTTCGAGTCGATGTCCAATTCCATATCCAATAGCCAAAGCCTTAGCCAATTCCGTATCCATTCGAACTCGACAACCAAGTTCCAATCCATCCTTATCCAATAGCCAATAACCGGAGCCAGGACCTCTCCGGGTCGATATCCAAATCCATAACCTCTCTGGGTTCCTGTCAAGCGTGATCCACATCCGACGACCGTGGTCCAGTGTCCCTGGACGTTGAGTTAACCTCTCCGGGTTCTTGCCAAGCGCAATCCATACTTGACGACCTTGGTCCAGTGTCCCTGGACGTTGTAAAATGCCATGGCTTAAGTCCTAAGACGAATCCTGATCTCTCCGGACCCTTGCCGAGCATAGTCCATACTCGACGACCTGAAAATAATAAATGATAATAGAGGGCCTAAGTCCTAGGCCGAATCCTGGTCACTCCGGACCCTTGCCAAGCATTGTCCATACTTGACGACCTGAATGAGTCAATCTACCTTGTTTGGGTAAAGTGACTCATCCCTTGCCAGGCATAATCCATACCCGACGACCATTTACCAAAAACCAGATAAAAGTCCAACCAAAATTTATTCCAAAGTCCAAATCCGAAATTCAAATTCGAAATCCAAATCCAAAATCCAAATCCAAATCCAAAATTCAAATCCAAACCAGAAAACCAGAAATCCAAACCAGCATCCAAAACCAAAAACAATCATCCAAAGGAAAATCCAAATAAAAAAGCAAGAAAAACCAGGAGCTCAATCCAAGCTCCAAAACCAAATCCAAAAAAGAAAAGCAATGCCCAATCTAAAAAGCAAGAAATAAATTTCACAAACCATAGCATCCCGGTTTATCATCATTCAGAGCATGCTTAGGGGCTATCTCCGTCCCCGTACATGTGTAAATGACTTTACCGTTTGCTAGTAGCTTGCTACTTATTCCATACTATCCTGGTCAATGGATGATCAATCGATGATCATCCCTGGGCCTTCCATCATCGCGGCGTGAGGTGGTCTGTGGTTGCTCCTGCTCCACCGTTGCATCCCGAGTTCCAACGTATTGCTGTAAATGTCCATTCCTTACATGCTCCTCGATTATATCCTTTAGGTGCCTGCAGCTGTTGGTATCATGTCCATCCAGATCATGGAAGAGACAGTGCCTTCCTGATGTCCTTTCCCGCTTTGTTGGTTCCCTCCTAGCCGGCCTTCGGTAGGGAAGGCGATTCCGAGTTTCCAGGTATATCCGCTCCAGCGTCTCGTTCAATCCTGTGTATGTGGAAAACTTTGGATCCTTCCATCGCTTCCTAGCGTTTCCAGAGTCGTCATCTAACTTCCTTTTTCCTTTATCCTTATCCAAACCATTTTTGGATACCGCTCCAACCTCGATTGCATTAGCCTTCTTCAACTTTAAATCCGTACTTGCATCTTCTTGCCGAAGGAACCTTTCTGCCTCATGAAAGAATTCGTCGAGATTTTGCGGGGGATCTCGTATCAGAGATACCTTGAAATCCGAATTCTCCTTGACTCCTGATACTGCTGCCATTAAAACCATTGATGGATCAGGCCGATCCACCGAAGCGACTGCCGCACTGAATCGAGTTAGAAAAGCTCTAAGCGATTCGTCCATCCTTTGCTTCACCGATGTTAAAGTCATCACGTTCTTCGGCCTCTTGACGTGAACCCGAAACTGTCCCAGAAACTTTTCCACTAATTCCTTCCAAGTCCTGATAGATCCTTCTTCCAGCTGCCTAAACCACATTGCAGCTAAGTCCTTCAAATACAAAGGGAAACATCGGGCCATCACTTCCTCTGATGCCCCCAGCACCTCCATGTGTCTGGTGTACCTCATTAAATGATCTGTTGGATCCGTCTTACCATCATATACCTCCACGCTAGGTAGCTTGAACTTAGGTGGATTCTGAGCCATCCTTATCTCCCGAGCGAATGGACTTCTATTCACTCCTTCCAAATCTCCGTTTGTCAAACCACCTCGCACAGTCTTCCTGATCATTTCTACTAATCCTATATTGTCTGGTAGGGACTGCCCCCCATGCCCCCGAGGGAACTCTGGTACATATTCCTCGTGTGGCTCACTAGCAGCAACGTTAGCTCTAGCTTGTTGAATTCCTCCCAAAGGTTCTCCTGCATTGAATTCTGTGGGCCTGCCCCCAAGCCCTTGTTGATTGCCTTCTGGCTCCGTATCCTGTCCTTCATTGGGTTCCACAACCCTAGCTCCTTGTCCTACATCCGCAGTTGCTGTAGCTGTTCCTAAGTTCTGCATCCCTGCAGCTCTCATTTGTTCCAAGAAGGTTTGCATCATTTCCTGTTGACTTTTCAACAATCTCTCCTGCAAAGAATTGGCCATAGCTTCCATTTCATCCCGAGTTATGTAGACCGAAGCCTGTCCTTCCTCACCTCCGGAGGATGCTTGTTGACTTCCTCCTTGTTGGCTTCTCTCAGCCCTTAGCCTTCTGCTATTCTGCCTAGTCATTGTCTTCCAAATCCAAATTCCTCAAACTCTTCAAATCCGATGTAGCGGGTGTTAGTTGCCTTCTCAGTGAAAGCACCAAAATGTTTGCGCCAAAATTGGTCACAAACACCCAATACCGTGAAAGCACCAGTGTATGAATATAAATTAGTGATATTCAAACACAAATAACAAATCTTAGCAAATAATAGACAACAATCCAAAAGTAAAGAACAGAAACACAGGTTTTATAGTGGTTCGGCTATCTCGGGCCTACGTCCACTCCAAATTTTTTTCTTTTTATTAACTATCCTTCAAGGTTACAAGCGATTTCAACAGTAGTAATGACCAAATCTGAAGAAAATAGCAGTAATGAAGCTATGGAATGATTCTAGCAGCATCCGGGCATGCCTCTTCTCTCCAAATCTTCCGACCCCTTTTCTGAATGACCAGGGGCTCTATTTATAGGCGTGGAAGGCTGAAATCCCGCCTAAAACCTGGGGAGGCTGCTTGGCACGTGAGGGGGGCCCACAGGCCCGTGTTCTCGGAATCCGTGCCCAGTTTGGGACCGATTCAAAGTGACGTTCGAATCGATCAAGAATCCATCCAATTGAGCTGAAATTTGGTGTGAACATTCTTCAACATGTATGTAAGCTCCTGTAAAAATTTCATTGCATTTGGATCAACGGTTTGGAAGATATGATCGATCCAAGTTCAAGAATCCGTGCGTCCTGAATGGTTCGAACCCATGCTTCGAAACCATCTATTTCGAAACCATCCCCTTCGAACCAATAGGGCCGACTCCTTCGAATCCATACCCTTCGAATCCTCGTCCTTCGAATCCATGTCCCTTGCTTCGTATCCATCATCTTCGAATCCATGTCCTCTTCGAATCCATCTCCTTCTTCGAATCCATGTCCACTTCGAATCCATCTCCTTCTTCGAATCCATGTCTACTTCGACTCCATCTCCTTCTTCGAATCCATGTCCACTTCGACTCCATCTCCTTCTTCGAACCCATGTCCACTTCGAATCCATCTCCTCCTTCGAGTCCATCTTCATCTTCGAATCCATGTATACTTCGAATCCATTACCTTCTTCGAGTCCATCTTCATCTTCGAATCCATGATCTTCGAATCCATACCTATCGTTCGAATCCACCATCTTCGAGTCCATGTCCACCGTTCGAATCCATGTCCATTGCATTGAAGCTACTCCTTTCGAACCCATCTAGTTCCCATCGATTCGAAGCGTCATCGATGCGAACCTCATGGGTTCGAATCCTGATGGGTTCGAACCTGATCGGTTCGAACCGAGCGTCACTTTATCCCCTTTTTGATGGATTCGAACTACGTACTATTCCCACCTTGAATCCATCATATTTCCTTCATACGAACTCCGATTAACCTGAAATTGAAACATAGCCTTTCATAGTCCTTATCATCATTTCCAATCAATTTCGCCCCGATCGGAGTTCAACAAAATTTTGACGATATCCATCGTAGCCTTATCTCCAGTCCTGATATCCATAATTCCTTGCCAATTTGTTGATATTCCAGTTTTGACCAAAAAATGGGATAACACCGTGGATGTTGCACCCCGTATATATCGATTATTCGGACGGCTATAACTTCTGGCTCGTTTAGAGTTACGGGAGCGATAACCAGTCAAAACGAACGCCTCAGTGAGTTCTACGGCTCTGATAGCTTTCAGCCGTCAATGGATTGTTGAATGCCCAAAAAAGACTATCCGAATCTCAATCGGGTCTCGGAAGTTTTTTACCCTTCGTTTTTTCGACACGTGGATTTTTACGGTAAAACGGGATTACCATGGCTGGTCTTCGATTTACCATCGCTGGAGAGCGGTGCACCATGGTACCGTTCCGTTTCAAATCCATGCACGTATTTCAA
Source organism: Allium cepa (assembly GCA_030765085.1). Taxonomy (NCBI): domain Eukaryota; kingdom Viridiplantae; phylum Streptophyta; class Magnoliopsida; order Asparagales; family Amaryllidaceae; genus Allium; species Allium cepa. Next base: position 913,111,402 of record CM060938.1, read on the forward strand.
AAAGACGTACGACACTGTTTCGCCATTACGGACGATGTTGCACCTTGCACCGTGGATGTTGCACCCTGTAGATATCGATAATTCGGACGACCGTAACATCTGGCTCGTTTAGAGTTACGGAAGCCATAACCAGTCAAAACGAAGGCCTAAGTGAGTTCTATGGCTCTGACCGCTTTCAGCCGTCAATGGATTGTTTAATGCCCAAAAAAGACTATCTGAATCTCAATTGGGTCTCGCAAGTTTTTTACCCTTCGTTTTTTCGACACGTGGATTTTTACGGTAAAACTGGATTACCATGGCTGGTCTTCGATTTACCATCGCTGGAGAATGGTGCACCATGGTACCGTTCCGTTTCAATCCATGCACGCATTTCAAAAAGTCGTACGACGCTGTTTCGCCATTTCGGACGGATGTTGCACCTTGCACCGTGGATGTTGCACCCGGTAGATATCGATTATTCGGACGGCCATAACTTCTGGCTCGTTTAGAGTTACGGGAGCCATAACCAGTCAAAACGAACGCCTCGGTGAGTTCTATGGCTCTGACAGCATTCAGCCGTCAATGTATTGTTGAATGCCCAAAAAAGACTATCGGAATCTCAATCGGGTTTCGGAAGTTTTTTACCCTTCGTTTTTTCGACACGAGGATTTTTACGGTAAAACGGGATTACCGTGGCTGGTCTTCGATTTACCATCGCTGGAGAGTGGTGCACCAAGGTACCATTCCGTTTCAAATCCATGCACGCATTTCAAAAAGTCGTACGACACTGTTTCGCCGTTTCGGACGGATGTTGCACCTTGCACCCTGGATGTTGCACCCTGTAGATATCGATTATTCGGTCGGCCATAGCTTCTGGTTCGTTTAGAGTTACGGGAGCCATAACCAGTCAAAACGAAGGCCTCAGTGAGTTCTACGGCTCTAGCAGCTTTCAGCCGTCAATGGATTGTTTAATGCCCAAAAATTTCTATCCGAATCTCAATCGGGTCTCGGAAGTTTTTTACCCTTCGTTTTTTCGACACGTGGATTTTTACTGTAAAACGGGATTACCGTGGCTGGTCTTCGATTTACCATCGCTGGATAGTGGTGCACCATGGTACCGTTCCATTTCCAATCCATGCACGCATTTCAAAAAGTCGTACGACACTGTTTCGCCATTTCGGACGGATGTTGCACCTTGCACCGTGGATGTTGCACCCTGTAGATATCGATTATTCGGACGGCCATAACTTCTGGCTCGTTTAGAGTTATGGGAGCCATAACCAGTAAAAACGAAGGCCTCAGTGAGTTCTACGGCTCTGACAGCTTTCAGCCGTCAATGGATTGTTTAATGCCCAAAAAAGACTATCCGAATCTCAATCGGGTCTCGGAAGTTTTTTACCCTTCGTTTTTTCGACACGTGGATTTTTACGGTAAAACGGGATTACCGTGGATGGTCTTCGATTTACCATCGCTGGAGAATGGTGCACCAAGGTACCTTTCCGTTTCAAATCCATGCACGCATTTCAAAAAGTCGTACGACAGTGTTTCGCCATTTCGGACGGATGTTGCACCTTGCACCGTGGATGTTGCACCCGGTAGATACTATTATTCGGACGGCCATAACTTATGGCTCGTTTAGAGTTACCGGAGCCATAACCAGTCAAAACGAAGGCCTCAGTGAGTTCCATGGTACTGACAGCTTTCAACCGTCAATGGATTGTTTAATGCCCAAAAAAGATTATCCGAATCTCAATCGGGTCTCGGAAGTTTTTTACCCTTCATTTTTTCGACACTTGGATTTTTACGGTAAAACGGGATTACCGTGGCTGGTCTTCGATTTACCATCGCTGGAGAGTGGTGCACCATGGTACCGTTCTGTTTCAAATCCATGCACGCATTTCCAAAAGTCATACGACACTGTTTCGCCATTTCGGTTGGATGTTGCACCTTGCACCGTGGATGTTGCACCCCGTAGATATCGATTATTCGGACGGCCATAACTTCTGGCTCGTTTAGAGTAACGGGAGCAATAACCAGTCAAAACGAACGCCTCAGTGAGTTCTACGGCTCTGACAGCATTCAGCCGTCAATGTATTGTTGAATGCCCAAAAAAGACTATCGGAATCTCAATCGGGTCTCGGAAGTTTTTTACCCTTCGTTTTTTCGACACGTGGATTTTTACGGTAAAACGGGATAACCGTGGCTGGTATTCGATTTACCATCGCTGAAGAGCGGTGCACCATGGTACCGTTCCGTTTCAAATCCATGCCATTTCGGACGGTTGTTGCACCTTGCACCGTGGATGTTGCACCCTGTAGATGTTGATTATTCGGACGGCCATAACTTATGGCTCGTTTAGAGTTACGCGAGCCATAACCAGTCAAAACGAATGCCTCAGTGAGTTCTACGGCTCTGACATCTTTCAGCCGTCAATGAATTGTTTAATGCCCAAAAAAGAATATCTGAATCTCAATCGGGTCTCGGAAGTTTTTTACCCTTCGTTTTTTTGACACGTGGATTTTTACGGTAAAACTGGATTACCGTGGCTGGTCTTCGATTTACCATCGCTGGAGAGTGGTGCACCATGGTACCGTTCCATTTCAAATCCATGCACGCATTTCAAAAAGTCGTAGGACGTTGTTTCGCTATTTCGGACGGATGTTGCACCCGGTGGATATCGATTATTCGGACGACCATAACTTCTGGCTCGTTTAGAGTTACCGGAGCCATAACCAGTCAAAACGAACGCCTTAGTGAGTTCTACGGCTCTGAAAGCATTCAGCCGTCAATGTATTTTTGAATGCCCAAAAAAGACTATCGGAATCTCAATCGGGTCTCGGAAGTTTTTTACCCTTCGTTTTTTCGACACGTGGATTTTTACGGTAAAACGGGATTACCGTGGCTGGTCTTCGATTTACCATCGCTGAAGAGTGGTGCACCAAGGTACCGTTCCGTTTCATATCCATGCACGCATTTCAAAAAGTCGTACGACGCTGTTTCGCCATTTCGGACGGATGCTGCACCTTGCACCGTGGATGTTGCACCCTGTAGATATCGATTATTCGGACGGCCATAACTTATGGCTCGTTTAGAGTTACGGGAGCCATAACCCGTCAAAACGAAGGCCTCAGTGAGTTCTACGGCTCTGACAGCATTCAGCCGTCAATGGATTGTTTAATGACCAAAAAAGACTATCCGAATCTCAATCGGGTCGCGGAAGTTTTTTACCCTTCGTTTTTTCGACACGTGGATTTTTACGGTAAAACTGGATTACCGGGGCTGGTCTTCGATTTACCATCGCTGGAGAGTGATGCACAATAGTACCATTCCGTTTCAAATCCATGCACGCATTTTAAAAAGTCGTACGACGCTGTTTCGCCATTTCGGACGGATGTTGCACCTTGCACCGTGGATGTTGTACCCTGTAGATATCGATTATTCGGACGGCCATAACTTCTGGCTCGTTTAGAGTTACGGGAACCATAACCAGTAAAAACGAAGGCCTCAGTGAGTTCTACGGCTCTGACAGCTTTCAGCCGTCAATGGATTGTTTAATGCCCAAAAAAGACTATCCGAATCTCAATCGGGTCTCGGAAGTTTTTTACCCTTCGTCTTTTCGACTCGTGGATTTTTACGGTAAAACGGGATTACCGTGGCTGGTCTTCGATTTACCATCGCTGGAGAGTGGTGCACCATGGTACCGTTCCGTTTCAAATCCATGCACGCATTTCAAAAAGTCGTACGACGCTGTTTCGCCATTTCGGACGGATGTTGCACCTTGCACCATGGATGTTGCACCCTGTAGATATCGATTATTCGGACGGCCATAACTTCTGGCTCGTTTAGAGTTACGGGAACCATAACCAGTCAAAACGAAGGCCTCAGTGAGTTCTACGGCTCTGACAGCTTTCAGCCGTCATTGAATTGTTTAATGCCCAAAAAAGACTATCAGAATCTCAATCGGGTCTCGGAAGTTTTTTCCCTTCATTTTTTCGACACGTGGATTTTTACGGTAAAACTGGATTACCATGGATGGTCTTCGATTAACCTTCGCTGGAGAGTGGTGCACCATGGTAACGTTCCATTTCAAATCCATGCACGCATTTCAAAAAGTCGTACGACACTGTTTCGCTATTTCGGACGGATGTTGCACCTTGCTCCGTGGATGTTGCACCCTGTAGATATCGATTATTCGGACGGCCATAACTTCTTGCTCGTTTAGAGTTACGGGAGCCATAACCAGTCAAAACGAAGGCCTCAGTGAGTTCTACGACTCTAATAGTTTTCAACCGTCAATGGATTGTTTAATGCCTAATAAAGACTATCCGAATGTTAATCGGGTCTTGGAAGTTTTTTACCCTTCGTTTTTTCGACACGTGGATTTTTACGGTAAAACGTTATTACCGTGGCTGGTATTCGATTTACCATCGCTGGAGAGCGGTGCACCATGGTACCGTTCCGTTTCAAATCCATGCATGTATTTCAAAAAGACGTATGACACTGTTTCGCCATTTCGGACAGATGTTGCACCATGCACCGTGGATGTTGCACCCTGTAGATATCGATTATTCGGACGACCATAACTTCTGGCTCGTTTAGAGTTACGGGAGCCATAACCAGTCAAAACGAAGGCCTCAATGAGTTCTACGGCTCTGACCGCTTTCAGCCATCAATGGATTGTTTAATGCCCAAAAAAGACTATCCGAATCTCAGTCGGTTCTCGGAAGTTTTTTACCCTTAGTTTTTTCGACACATGGATTTTTACGGTAAAACTGGATTCCCGTGGCTGGTCTTCAATTTACCATCGCTGGAGAGTGGTGCACCATGGTACCATTCCATTTCAAATCTATGCACGCATTTCAAAAAGTCCTACGACGCTGTTTCGCTATTTCGGACGGATGTTGCACCTTGCACCGTGGATGTTGCACCCGGTAGATATCGATTATTCGGACGACCATAACTTCTGGCTCGTTTAGAGTTACGGGAGCCATAACCAGTCAAAACAAACGCCTCAGTGAGTTCTATGGCTCTGACCGCATTCAGCCGTCAATGTATTGTTGAATGCCCAAAAAAGACTATTGGAATCTCAATCGGGTCACGGAAGTTTTTTAACCTTCGTTTTTTCGACACGTGGATTTTTACGGTAAAACGGGATTACCGCGGATGGTCTTCGATTTACCATCGCTGGAGAGTGGTGCACCAAGGTACCGTTCCGTTTCAAATCCATGCACGCATTTCAAAAAGTCGTACGACACTGTTTCACCATTTCGGACGGTTGCTGCACCTTGCACCGTGGATGTTGCACCCTGTAGATGTTGATTATTCGGACGGCCATAACTTATGGCTCGTTTAGAGTTACGGGAGCCATAACCAGTCAAAACGAAGGCCTCAGTGTGTTCTACGGCTCTGACATCTTTCAGCCGTCAATGGATTGTTTAATGCCCAAAAAAGACTATCCGAATCTCAATCGGGTCTCGGAAGTTTTTTACCCTACGTTTTTTCGACACGTGGATTTTTACGGTAAAACTGGATTACCGTGGCTGGTCTTCGATTTACCATCGCTGGAGAGTGATGCACCATGGTACCGTTCCGTTTCAAATCCATACATGCATTTCAAAAAGTCGTACGACACTGTTTCGCCAATTCGGACGGATGTTGCACCTTGCACCGTGGATGTTGCACCCTGTAGATATCGATTATTCGGACGGCCATAACTTCTGGCTCGTTTAGAGTTACAGGAGCCATAACCAGTCAAAACGAAGGCCTCAGTGAGTTCTACGGCTCTGACAGCTTTCAGCCGTCATTGAATTGTTTAATGCCCAAAAAAGACTATCCGAATCTCAATCGGGTCTCGGAAGTTTTTTGCCCTTCATTTTTTCGACACGTGGATTTTTACGGTAAAACTGGATTACCGTGGCTGGTCTTCGATTTACCATCGCTGGAGAGTGGAACACCATGGTACCGTTCCGTTTCATATCCATGCACGCATTTCAAAAGGTCGTACGACGCTGTTTCGCCATTTCGGACGGATGTTGCACCTTGCACCGTGGATGTTGCACCCTTTAGATATCGATTATTCGGACGGCCATAACTTCTGCCTCGTTTAGATTCACGGGAGCCATAACCAGTCAAAACGAAGGCCTCAGTGAGTTCTACGGCTCTGACGGCTTTCATCCGTCAATTAATTGTTTAATTCCCAAAAATGACTATCCGAATCTCAATTGGGTCTCGGAAGCTTTTTACCCTTCGTTTTTTCGACACGTGGATTTTAACAGTAAAACTGGATTACCGTGGCTGGTCTTCGATTTACCATCGCTGCAGAGTGGTGCACCAAGGTACCATTCTGTTTCAAATCCATGCATGCATTTCAAAAAGTCGTACGACAATGTTTCGCCATTTCGGACGGATGTTGCACCTTGCACCGTGGATGTTGCACCGTGTAGATATCGATTATTCGGACGGCCATAACTTATGGCTCGTTTAGAGTTACGGGAGCCATAACTAGTCAAAACGAAGGCCTCAGTGAGTTCTACGGCTCTGACAGCTTTCAGCCGTCAATGGATTGTTTAATGCCCAAAAAAGACTATCCGAATCTCAATCGGGTCTCGGAAGTTTTTTACCCTTCGTCTTTCCGACACGTGGATTTTTACGGTAAAATGGGATTACCGTGGCTGGTCTTCGATTTGCCATCGCTGGAGAGTGCTGCACCATGGTAACGTTCCGTTTCAAATCCACGCACGCATTTCAAAAAGTCGTACGACACTGTTTTGCTATTTCGGACGGATGTTGCACCTTGCACCGTGGATGTTGCACCCTGTAGATATCGATTATTCGGACGGCCATAACTTATGGCTCGTTTAGAGTTACGGGAGCCATAACCAGTCAAAACGAAGGCCTCAGTGAGTTCTACGGCTCTGACAGCTTTCAGCCGTCATTGAATTGTTTAATGCCCAAAAAAGACTATCCGAATCTCAATCGGGTCTCGGAAGATTTTTCCCTTCATTTTTTCGACACTTGGATTTTTACGGTAAAACTGGATTACCGTGGCTGGTCTTCGATTTACCATCGCTGGAGAGTGGTGCACCATGGTACCGTTCCGTTTCAAATCCATGCACGCATTTCAAAAAGTCGTACGACACTGTTTCGCTATTTCGGACGGATGTTGCACATTGCTCCGTGGATGTTGCACCCTGTAGATATCGATTATTTGGACGGCCATAACTTCTTGCTCGTTTAGAGTTACGGTAGCCATAACCATTCAAAACGAAGGCCTCAGTGAGTTCTACGACTCTGATAGCATTCAACCGTCAATGGATTGTTTAATGCCCAAAAAAGACTATCCAAATGTTAATCGGGTCTCGGAAGTTTTTTACCCTTCGTTTTTTCGACACATGGATTTTTACGGTAAAACGTTATTACCGTGGCTGGTATTCGATTTACCATCGCTGGAGAGCGGTGCACCATGGTACCATTCCGTTTCAAATCCATGCACGTATTTCAAAAAGACGTATGACACAGTTTCGCCATTTCGGACAGATGTTGCACCATGCACCGTGGATGTTGCACCCTGTAGATATCGATTATTCGGACGACCATAACTTCTGGCTCGTTTAGAGTTACGGGAGCCGTAACCAGTCAAAACGAAGGCCTCAATGAGTTCTACGGCTCTGACCGCTTTCAGCCATCAATGGATTGTTTAATGCCCAAAAAAGACTATCCGAATCTCAATCGGTTCTCGGAAGTTTTTTACCCTTAGTTTTTTCGACACATGGATTTTTACGGTAAAACTGGATTACCGTGGCTGGTCTTCAATTTACGATCGCTGGAGAGTGGTGCATCATGGTACCATTCCATTTCAAATCTATGCACACATTTCAAAAAGTCCTACGACGCTGTTTCGCTATTTCGGACGGATGTTGCACCTTGCACCGTGGATGTTGCACCCCGTAGATATCGATTATTCGGACGACCATAACTTCTGGCTCGTTTAGAGTTACGGGAGCCATAACCAGTCAAAACAAACGCCTCAGTGAGTTCTACGGCTCTGACCGCATTCAGCCGTCAATGTATTGTTGAATGCCCAAAAAAGACTATCGGAATCTCAATCGGGTCTCGGAAGCTTTTTAACCTTCGTTTTTTCGACACGTGGATTTTTACGGTAAAACGGGATTACCGTGGATGGTCTTCGATTTACCATCGCTGGAGAGTGGTGCACCAAGGTACCGTTCCGTTTCAAATCCATGCACGCATTTCAAAAAGTCGTACGACACTGTTTCACCATTTCGGACGGTTGCTGCACCTTGCACCGTGGATGTTGCACCCTGTAGATGTTGATTATTCGGACGGCCATAACTTATGGCTCGTTTAGAGTTACGGGAGCCATAACCAGTCAACACCAAGGCCTCAGTGAGTTCTACGGCTCTGATATCTTTCAGCCGTCAATGGATTGTTTAATGCCCAAAAAAGACTATCCGAATCTCAATCGGGTCTCGGAAGTTTTTTACCCCTCGTTTTTTCGACACGTGGATTTTTACGGTAAAACTGGATTACCGTGGCTGGTCTTCGATTTACCATCGCTGGAGAGTGATGCACCATGGTACCGTTCCGTTTCAAATCCATGCATGCATTTCAAAAAGTCGTACGACACTGTTTCGCCAATTCGGACGGATGTTGCACCTTGCACCGTGGATGTTGCACCCTGTATATATCGATTACTCGGACGACCATAACTTCTGGCTTGTTTAGAGTTACAGGAGCCATAACCAGTCAAAACGAAGGCCTCAATGAGTTCTACGGGTCTGACAGCTTTCAGCCGTCATTGAATTGTTTAATGCCCAAAAAAGACTATCCGAATCTCAATCGGGTCTCGGAAGTTTTTTGCCCTTCGCTTTTTCGACACGTGGATTTTTACGGTAAAACTGGATTACCGTGGCTGGTCTTCGATTTACCATCGCTGGAGAGTGGAGCACCATGGTACCGTTCCGTTTCATATCCATGCACGCATTTCAAAAGGTCGTACGACGCTGTTTCGCCATTTCGGACGGATGTTGCACCTTGCACCGTGGATGTTGCACCCTTTAGATATCGATTATTCGGACGACCATAACTTCTGCCTCGTTTAGAGTCACGGGAGCCATAACAAGTCAAAACGAAGGCCTCAGTGAGTTCTACGGCTCTGACAGCTTTCATCCGTCAATTAATTGTTTAATTCCCAAAAATGACTATCCGAATCTCAATCGGGTCTCGGAAGTTTTTTAACCTTCGTCTTTCCGACACGTGGATTTTTGCGGTAAAATGGGATTACCGTGGCTGGTCATCGATTTGCCATCGCTGGAGAGTGGTGCACCATGGTAACGTTCCATTTCAAATCCATGCACGTATTTCAAAAAGTCGTACGACACTGTTTCGCTATTTCGGACGGATGTTGCACCTTGCACCGTGGATGTTGCACCCTGTAGATATCGATTATTCGGACGGCCATAACTACCGGCTCGTTTAGAGTTACGGGAGCCATAACCAGTCAAAACGAAGGCCTTAGTGAGTTCTACGACACTGACAGCTTTCAGCCGTCAATGGATTGTTTAATGCCCAAAAAAGACTATCCGAATCTCAATCGGGTCTCGGAAGTTTTTTACCCTTCGTTTTTTCGACACGTGGATTTTTACGGTAAAACGGGATTACCGTGGCTGGTCTTCGATTTACCATCACTGGAGAGTGGTTCACCAAGGTACCGTTCCATTTCAAATCCATGCACGTATTTCAAAAAGTCGTACGACACTGTTTCGCCATTTCGGACGGATGTTGCACCTTGCACCGTGGATGTTGGACCCTATAGATATCGATTATTCGGACGACCATAACTTATGGCTCGTTTAGAGTTATGGGAGCCGTAACCAGTCAAAACGAAGGCCTTAGTCAGTTCTACGGCTCTGATAGCTTTCATCCGTCAATGGATTGTTTAATGCCCAAAAAAGACTATCCGAATCTCAATCGGGTCTCGGAAGTTTTTTACCCTTCGTTTTTTCGGCACGTGGATTTTTACGGTAAAACGGATTACTGTGGCTGGTCTTCGATTTACTATCGTTGGAGAGTGGTGCACCATGGTACCGTTCCATTTCAAATCCATGCACGCATTTCAAAAAGTCGTACCACACTGTTTCGCCATTTCGGACGGATGTTGCACCTTGCACCATGGATGTTGCACCCTGTAGATATCGATTATTCGGACGACCATATCATATGGCTCGTTTAGAGTTACGGGAGCCATAGCCAGTCAATAAGAAGGCCTCAGTGAGTTCTACGGCTCTGACAGCTTTCAGCCGTCAATGGATTGTTTAATGCCCAAAAAAGACTATCCGAATCTCAATCGGATCTCGCAAGTTTTTTACCCTTCGTCTTTTCGACACGTGGATTTTTACGGTAAAACGGGATTACCGTGGCTGGTCTTCGATTTACCATCGCTGGAGAGTGGTGCACCATGGTAACGTTCCGTTTCAAGTCCATGCACGCATTTCAAAAAGTCGTACGACACTGTTTCGCTATTTCGGACGGATGTTGCACCTTGCACCGTGGATGTTGCACCCTGTAGATATCGATTATTCGGACGGCCATAACTTTTGGCTCGTTTAGAGTTACGGGAGCCATAACCAGTCAAAACGAAGGCCACGGTGAGTTCCACGGCTCTGACGGCTTTTAGCCGTCAATGGATTGTTTAATGCCCAAAAAAGACTATCCGAATCTCAATCGGGTCTCGGAAGTTTTTTACCCTTCGTTTTTTCGACACGTGGATTTTTACGGTAAAACGGGATTACCGTGGCTGGTCTTCGATTTACCATCGCTGGAGAGTGGTGTTCCAAGGTACCGTTCCGTTTCAAATCCATGCATGCATTTCAAAAAGTCGTACGACACTGTTTCGCCATTTCGGACGGATGTTGCACCTTGCACCGTGGATGTTGCACCCTGTAGATATCGATTATTCGGACGGCCATAACTTCTGGCTCGTTTAGAGTTACGGGAGCCATAACCAGTCAAAATGAAGGCCTTAGTGAGTTCTACGGCTCTGATAGCTTTCAGCCGTCAATGGATTGTTTAATGCCTAAAAAAGACTATCCAAATCTCAATCGGATCTCCGAAGTTTTTTACCCTTCGTCTTTTCGACACGTGGATTTTTACGGTAAAACGGGATTACCGTGGCTGGTCTTCGATTTACCATCGCTGGAGAGTGGTGCACCATGGAAACGTTCCGTTTCAAGTCCATGCACGCATTTCAAAAAGTCGTACGACACTGTTTCGCTATTTCGGACGGATGTTGCACCTTGCACCGTGGATGTTGCACCCTGTAGATATCGATTATTCGGACGGCCATAACTTCTGGCTCGTTTAGAGTTACGGGAGTCATAACCAGTCAAAATAAAGGCCTCAGTGAGTTCTACGGCTCTGACTGCTTTCAGCCGTCAATGGATTGTTTAATGCCCAAAAAAGACTATCCGAATCTCAATCGGGTCTCGGAAGTTTTTTACCCTTTGTTTTTTCGACACGTGGATTTTTACGGTAAAACGGGATTACCGTGGCTGGTCTTTGATTTACCATCGCTGGAGAGTGGTGCACCAAGGTACCGTTCCGTTTCAAATCCATGCACGCATTTCAAAAAGTCGTACGACACTGTTTCGCCATTTCGGACGGATGTTGCACCTTGCACCGTGGATGTTGCACCCTGTAGAAATCGATTATTCGGACGGCCATAACTTCTGGCTCGTTTAGAGTTACGGGAGCCATAACCAGTCAAAACGAAGGCCTCAGTGAGTTCTACGGCTCTGACAGCTTTCAGCCGTCAATGGACTGTTTAATGCCTAAAAAAGACTATCCGAATCTCAATCGGGTCTCGGAAGTTTTTTACCCTTCGTCTTTTCGACACGTGGATTTTTACGGTAAAACGGGATTAACGTGGCTGGTCTTCGATTTACCATCGCTGGAGAGTGGTGCACCATGGTAACGTTCCGTTTCAAATCCATGCATGGATTTCAAAAAGTCGTACGACACTGTTTCGCTATTTCGGACGGATGTTGCACCTTGCACCGTGGATGTTGCACCCTATAGATATCGATTATTCGGACGGCCATAACTTCTGGCTCGTTTAGAGTTACGGGAGCCGTAACCAGTCAAAACAAAGGCCTCCGTGAGTTCTACGAATCTGATAGCTTTCAGCTGTCAATGGATTGTTTAATGCCGAAAAAAGACTATCCGAATCTTAATTGGGTCTCGAAAGTTTTTTACCCTTCGTTTTTTCGACACGTGGATTTTTACGGTAAAACGGGATTACCGTGGATGGTCTTCGATTTGCCATCGCTGGAGAATGGTGCACCATGGTACCGTTCCATTTCAAATCCATGCACGCATTTCAAAAAGTCGTACGACACTGTTTCGCCATTTCGGACGGATGTTGCACCTTGCACCGTGGATGTTGCACCCTGTAGATATCTATTATTCAGACGGCCATAACTTATGGCTCGTTTAGAGTTACCGGAGCCATAACCAGTCAAAACGAAGGCCTCAGTGCGTTCCACGGCTCTGACAGCTTTCAGCTGTCAATGGATTGTTTAGTGCCCAAAAAAGACTATCCGAATCTCAATCGGGTCTCGGAAGTTTTTTACCCTTCGTTTTTTCGACACGTGGATTTTTACGGTAAAACGGGATTACCGTGGCTGGTCTTCGATTTACCATCGTTGGAGAGTGGTGCACCATGGTACCGTTCCGTTTCAAATCCATGCACGCATTTCAAAAAGTCGTACGACGTTGTTTCTCCATTTCGGACGGATGTTGCACCTTGCACCGTGGATGTTGCACCCCGTAGATATCGATTATTCGGACGGCTATAACTTCTGGCTCGTTTAGAGTTACGGGAGCGATAATCAGTCAAAACGAACGCCTCAGTGAGTTCTACGGCTCTGATAGCTTTCAGCCGTCAATGGATTGTTGAATGCCCAAAAAAGACTATCCGAATCTCAATCGGGTCTCGAAAGTTTTTTACCCTTCGTTTTTTCGACACGTGGATTTTTACGGTAAAACGGGATTACCGTGGCTGGTCTTCGATTTACAATCGCTGGAGAGTGGTGCACCAAGGTACCGTTCCGTTTCAAATCCATGCACGCATTTCAAAAAGTCGTACGACACTGTTTCGCCATTTCGGACGGATGTTGCACCTTGCACCGTGGATGTTGCACCCTGTAGATATCGATTATTCGGACGGCCATAACTTCTGGCTCGTTTAGAGTTACGGGAGCCATAACCAGTCAAAACGAAGGCCTCAGTGATTTCTACGGCTCTGACAGCTTTCAGCCGTCAATGGATTGTTTAATGCCTAAAAAAGACTATCCGAATCTCAATCGGGTCTCGGAAGTTTTTAACCCTTCGTCTTTTCGACACGTGGATTTTTACGGTAAAACGGGATTACCGTGGCTGGTCTTCGATTTACCATCTCTGGAGAGTGGTGCACCATGGTAACGTTCCGTTTCAAATCCATGCACGCATTTCAAAAAGTCGTACGACACTGTTTCGCCATTTCGGACGGATGTTGCACCTTGCACCGTGGATGTTGCACCCTGTAGATATCGATTATTCGGACGGCCATAACTTCTGGCTCGTTTAGAGTTACGGGAGCCATAACCACTCAAAACAAAGGCCTCCGTGAGTTCTACGAATCTGATAGCTTTCAGCCGTCAATGGATTGTTTAATGCCCAAAAAATACTATCCGAATCTTAATCGGGTCTCGGAAGTTTTTTACCCTTCGTTTTTTCGACACGTGGATTTTTACGGTAAAACGGGATTACCGTGGATGGTCTTCGATTTACCATCGCTGGAGAATGGTGCACCATGGTACCGTTCCATTTCAAATCCATGCACGCATTTCAAAAAGTCGTACGACACTGTTTCGCCATTTCGGACGGATGTTGCACCTTGCACCGTGGATGTTGCACCCTGTAGATATCTATTATTCGGACGACCATAACTTATGGCTCGTTTAGAGTTACCGGAGGCATAACCAGTCAAAACGAAGGCCTTAGTGCATTCCACGGCTCTGACAGCTTTCAGCCTTCAATGGATTGTTTAATGCCCAAAAAAGACTATCTGAATCTCAATCGGGTCTCGGAAGTTTTTTACCCTTCGTTTTTTCGACACGTGGATTTTTACGGTAAAACGGGATTACCGTGGCTGGTCTTCGATTTACCATCGCTGAAGAGTGGTGCACCATGGTACCGTTCCGTTTCAAATCCATGCACGCATTTCAAAAGGTCGTACGACGTTGTTTCGCCATTTCGGACGGATGTTGCACCTTGCACCATGGATGTTGCACCCCGTAGATATCGATTATTCGGACGGCTATAACTTCTGGCTCGTTTAGAGTTACGGGAGCGATAACCAGTCAAAACGAATGCCTCAGTGAGTTCTACGGCTCTGATAGCTTTCAGCCGTCAATGGATTGTTGAATGCCCAAAAAAGACTATCCGAATCTCAATCGGGTCTTGGAAGTTTTTTACCCTTCGTTTTTTCGACATGTGGATTTTTACGGTAAAACGGGATTACCGTGGCTGGTCTTCGATTTACCATCGCTGGAGAGCGGTGCACCATGGTACCGTTCCGTTTCAAATCCATGCACGTATTTCAAAAAGACGTACGGCACTGTTTCGCCATTTCGGACGATGTTGCACCTTGCACCGTGGATGTTGCACCCTGTAAATATCGATTATTCGGACGACCATAACTTCTGGCTCGTTTAGAGTTACGGAAGCCCTAACCAGTCAAAACGAAGGCCTCAGTGAGTTCTATGGCTCTGACCGCTTTCAGCCGTCAATGGATTGTTTAATGCCCAAAAAAGACTATCTGAATCTCAATTGGGTCTCGGAAGTTTTTTACCCTTCGTTTTTTCGACACATGGATTTTTACGGTAAAACTGGATTACCGTGGCTGGTCTTCGATTTACCATCGCTGGAGAGTGGTGCACCATAGTACCGTTCCGTTTCAAATCCATGCACGCATTTCAAAAAGTCGTACGACGCTGTTCCGCCATTTCGGACGGATGTTGCACCTTGCACCGTGCATGTTGCACCCGGTAGATATCGATTATTCGGACGGCCATAACTTCTGGCTCGTTTAGAGTTACGGGAGCCATAACCAGTCAAAACGAACGCCTCAGTGAGTTCCATGGCTCTGACAGCATTCAGCCGTCAATGCATTGTTGAATGCCCAAAAAAGACTATCGGAATCTCAATCGGGTCTCGGAAGTTTTTTACCCTTCGTTTTTTCGACACGAGGATTTTTACGGTAAAACGGGATTACCGTGGCTGGTCTTCGATTTACCATCGCTGGAGAGTGGTGCACCAAGGTAACATTCCGTTTCAAATCCATGCACGCATTTAAAAAAGTCGTACGACACTGTTTCGCCATTTCGGACGGATGTTGCACCTTGTACCCTGGATGTTGCGCCCTGTAGATAACGATTATTCGGACAGCCATAACTTATGGCTCATTTGGAGATACGGGAGCCATAACCAGTCAAAACGAAGGCCTCAGTGAGTTCTATGGCTCTGACAGCTTTCAGCCGTCAATGGATTGTTTAATGCCCAAAAAAGACTATCCGAATCTCAATCGGGTCTCGGAAGTTTTTTACCCTTCGTTTTTTCGACACGTGGATTTTTACGGTAAAACGGGATTACCGTGGCTGGTCTTCGATTTACCATCGCTGGAGAGTGGTGCACCATTCCATTTCCAATCCATGCACGCATTTCAAAAAGTCGTACGACACTGTTTCGCCATTTCGGACGGATGTTGCACCTTGCACCGTGGATGTTGCACCCTGTAGATATCGATTATTCGGACGGCCATAACTTCTGGCTCGTTTAGAGTTACGGGAGCCATAACCAGTCAAAATGAAGGCCTCAGTGAGTTCTACGGCTCTGACAGCTTTCAGCTGTCAATGGATTGTTTAATGCCCAAAAAAGACTATCCGAATCTCAATCGGGTCTCGGAAGTTTTTTACCCTTCATTTTTTCGACACGTGGATTTTTACGGTAAAACGGGATTACCGTGGATGGTCTTCGATTTACCATCGCTGGAGAATGGTGCACCAAGGTACCTTTCCGTTTCAAATCCATGCACGCATTTCAAAAAGTCGTAAGACAGTGTTTCGCCATTTCGGACGGATGTTGCACCTTGCACCGTGGATGTTGCACCCGGTAGATATCTATTATTCGGACGGCCATAACTTATGGCTCGTTTAGAGTTACCTGAGCCATAACCAGTCAAAACGAAGGCCTCAGTGAGTTCCATGGCACTGCAGCTTTCAACCGTCAATGGATTGTTTAATGCCCAAAAAAGACTATCCGAATCTCAATCAGGTCTCGGAAGTTTTTTATCCTTCGTTTTTTCGACACTTGGATTTTTACGGTAAAACGGGATTACCGTGGCTAGTCTTCGATTTACCATCGCTGGAGAGTGGTGCACCATGGTACCGTTCGGTTTCAAATCCATGCATGCATTTCCAAAAGTCATACGACACTGTTTCGCCATTTCGGATGGATGTTGCACCTTGCACCGTGGATGTTGCACCCCGTAGATATCGATTATTCGGACGGCCATAACTTCTGGCTCGTTTAGAGTAACGGGAGCAATAACCAGTCAAAACGAACGCCTCAGTGAGTTCTACGGCTCTGACAGCATTCAGCCGTCAATGTATTGTTGAATGCCCAAAAAAGACTATCGGAATCTCAATCGGGTCTCGGAAGTTTTTACCCTTCGTTTTTTCGACACGTGGATTTTTACGGTAAAACGGGATAACCGTGGCTGGTATTCGATTTACCATCGCTGAAGAGCGGTGCACCACGGTACCGTTCCGTTTCAAATCCATGCACGTATTTCAAATTGACGTATGACACTGTTTCGCCATTTCGGACGGATGTTGCACCTTACACCGTGGATGTTGCACCCTGTAGATATCGATTATTCGGACGACCATAACTTCTGGCTCGTTTATAGTTACGGGAGCCATAACCAGTCAAAACGAAGGCCTCAGTGAGTTCTACGGCTCTAACCGCTTTCAGCCGTCAATGGATTGTTTAATGCCAAAAAAAGACTATACGAATCTCAATCGGGTCTCGGAAGTTTTTTACCCTTCGTTTTTTCGACACGTGGATTTTTACGGTAAAACTGGATTACCGTGGCTGGTCTTCGATTTACCATCGCTGGAGAGTGGTGCACCATGGTACCGTTCCATTTCAAATCCATGCACGCATTTCAAAAAGTCGTAGGACGCTGTTTCGCTATTTCGGACGGATGTTGCACCCGGTAGATATCGATTATTCGGACGACCATAACTTCTGGCTCGTTTAGAGTTACCGGAGCCATAACCAGTCAAAACGAACGCCTCAGTAAGTTCTACTGCTCTGACAGCATTCAGCCGTCAATGTATTGTTGAATGCCCAAAAAAGACTATCGGAATCTCAATCGGGTCTCGAAAGTTTTTTACCCTTCGTTTTTTTGACACGTGGATTTTTACGGTAAAACGGGATTACCGTGGCTGGTCTTCGATTTACCATCGCTGAAGAGTGGTGCACCAAGGTATCGTTCCGTTTCATATCCATGCACGCATTTCAAAAAGTCGTACGACGCTGTTTCGCCATTTCGGACGGATGCTGCACCTTGCACCGTGGATGTTGCACCCTGTAGATATCGATTATTCGGACGGTCATAACTTATGGCTCGTTTAGAGTTATGGGAGCCATAACCCGTCAAAACGAAGGCCTCAATGAGTTCTACGGCTCTGACAGCATTCAGCCGTCAATGGATTGTTTAATGCCCAAAAAAGACTATCCGAATCTCAATCGGGTCACGGAAGTTTTTTACCCTTCGTTTTTTCGACATGTGGATTTTTACGGTAAAACTGGATTACCTGGGCTGGTCTTCGATTTACCATCGCTGGAGAGTGATGCACAATGGTACCATTCCGTTTCAAATCCATGCACGCATTTTAAAAAGTCGTACGACGCTGTTTCGCCATTTCAGACGGATGTTGCACCTTGCACCGTGGATGTTGTACCCTGTAGATATCGATTATTCGGACGGCCATAACTTCTGGCTCATTTAGAGTTACGGGAGTCATAACCAGTCAAAATGAAGGCCTCAGCGAGTTCTACGGTTCTGACAGCTTTCAGCCGTCATTGAATTGTTTAATGCCCAAAAAAGACTATCCGAATCTCAATCGGGTCTCGGAAGTATTTTACCCTTCGTTTTTTCGACACGTGGATTTTTACGGTAAAACTGGATTACCGTGGCTGGTCTTGGATTTACCATCGCTGGAGAGTGGTGCACCATGGTACCGTTCCGTTTCAAATCCATGCACGCATTTCAAAAAGTCGTACGACGCTGTTTCGCCATTTCGGACGGATGTTGCACCTTGCACCGTGGATGTTGCACCCTGTAGATATCGATTATTCGGACGGCCATAACTTCTGGCTCGCTTAGAGTTACGGGAACCATAACCAGTCAAAACGAAGGCCTCAGTGAGTTCTACGGCTCTGACAGCTTTCAGCGGTCATTGAATTGTTTAACGCCCAAAAAAGACTATCCGAATCTCAATCGGGTCTTGGAAGTTTTTTACCCTTCGTTTTTTCGACACGTGGATTTTTACGGTAAAACTGGATTACCGTGGCTGGTCTTCGATTTACCATAGCTGGAGAGTGGTGCACCATGGTACCGTTCCGTTTCAAATCCATGCACGCATTTCAAAAAGTCGTACGACACTGTTTCGCTATTTCGGACGGATGTTGCACCTTGCTCCGTGGATGTTGCACCCTGTAGATATCGATTATTCGGACGGCCATAACTTCTTGCTCGTTTAGAGTTACGGGAGCCATAACTAGTCAAAACGAAGGCCTCAGTGAGTTCTACGACTCTGATAGCTTTCAACCGTCTATGGATTGTTTAATGCCCAAAAAAGACTATCCGAATGTTAATCGGGTCTCGGAAGTTTTTTACCCGTCGTTTTTTCGACACGTGGATTTTTACGGTAAAACGTTATTACCGTGGCTGGTATTCGATTTACCATCGCTGGAGAGCGGTGCACAATGGTACCGTTCCATTTCAAATCCATGCACGTATTTCAAAAAGACGTATGACACTGTTTCGCCATTTTGGACAGATGTTGCACCATGCACCGTGGATGTTGCACCCTGTAGATATCGATTATTCGGACGACCATAACTTCTGGCTCGTTTAGAGTTACGGGAGCCATAACCAGTCAAAACAAAGGCCTCAATGAGTTCTATGGCTCTGACCGCTTTCAGCCATCAATGGATTGTTTAATGCCCAAAAAAGACTATCCGAATCTCAATCGGTTCTTGGAAGTTTTTTACCCTTAGTTTTTTCGACACATGGATTTTTACGGTAAAACTGGATTACCGTGGCTGGTCTTCAATTTACGATCGCTGGAGAGTGGTGCACCATGGTACCATTCCATTTCAAATCCATGCACGCATTTCAAAAAGTCCTACGACGCTGTTTCGCTATTTCGGACGGATGTTGCACCTTGCACCGTGGATGTTGCACCCGGTAGATAACGATTATTCGGACGACCATAACTTCTGGCTCGTTTAGAGTTACGGGAGCCACAACCAGTCAAAACAAACGCCTTAGTGATTTCTACGGCTCTGACCGCATTCAGCCGTCAATATATTGTTGAATGCCCAAAAAAGACTATCGGAATCTCAATCGGGTCTCGGAAGTTTTTTACCCTTCGTTTTTTCGACACGTTGATTTTTACGGTAAAACGGGATTACCGTGGATGGTCTTCGATTTACCATCGCTGGAGAGTGGTGCACCAAGGTACCGTTCCGTTTCAAATCCATGCACGCATTTCAAAAAGTTGTACGACACTGTTTCACCATTTTGGACGGTTGTTGCACCTTGCACCGTGGATGTTGCACCCTGTAGATGTTGATTATTCGGACGGCCATAACTTATGGCTCGTTTAGAGTTACGGGAGCAATAACCAGTCAAAACGAAGGCCTCAGTGAGTTCTACGACTCTGACATCTTTCAGTCGTCAATGGATTGTTTAATGCCCAAAAAAGACTATCCGAATCTCAATCGGGTCTCGGAAGTTTTTTACCCTTCGTTTTTTCGACACGTGGATTTTTACGGTAAAACTGGATTACTGTGGCTAGTCTTCGATTTACCATCACTGGAGAGTGATGCACCATGGTACCGTTCCGTTTCAAATCCATGCATGCATTTCAAAAAGTCGTACGACACTGTTTCGCCAATTCGGACGGATGTTGCACTTTGCACCGTGGATGTTGCACCCTGTAGATATCGATTATTCGGACGGCCATAACTTCTGGCTCGTTTAGAGTTACAGGAGCCATAACAAGTCAAAACGAAGGCCTCAGTGAGTTCTACGGCTCTGACAGCTTTCAGCCGTCATTGAATTGTTTAATGCCCAAAAAAGACTATCCGAATCTCAATCGGGTCTCGGAAGTTTTTTGCCCTTCGTTTTTTCGACACGTGGATTTTTACGGTAAAACTGGATTACCGTGGCTGGTCTTCGATTTACCATCGCTGGAGAGTGGTGCACCATGGTACCGTTCCGTTTCATATCCATGCACGCATTTCAAAAGGTCGTACGACGCTGTTTCGCAATTTCGGACGGATGTTGCACCTTGCACCGTGGATGTTGCACCCTTTAGATATCGATTATTCGGACGGCCATAACTTCTGCCTCGTTTAGAATCACGGGAGCCATAACCAGTCAAAACGAAGGCCTCAGTGAGTTCTACGGCTCTGACAGCTTTCAGCCGTCAATTAATTCCCAAAAATGACTATCCGAATCTCAATCGGGTCTCGGAAGTTTTTTACCCTTCGTTTTTTCGACACGTGGATTTTTACGGTAAAACTGGATTACCGTGGCTGGTTTTCGATTTACCGTCGCTGGAGAGTGGTGCACCAAGGTACCCTTCTGTTTCAAATCCATGCATGCATTTCAAAAAGTCGTACGACACTGTTTCACCATTTCGGACGGATGTTGCACCTTGCACCGTGGATGTTGCACCTTGTAGATGTCGATTATTCGCACGGCCATAACTTATGGCTCGTTTAGAGTTACGGGAGCCATAACTAGTCAAAACGAAGGCCTCAGTGAGTTCTACGGCTCTGACAGCTTTCAGCCATCAATGGATTGTTTAATGCCCAAAAATGACTATCCGAATCTCAATCGGGTCTCGGAAGTTTTTTACCCTTCGTCTTTTCGACACGTGGATTTTTACGGTAAAATGGGATTACCGTGGCTGGTCTTCGGTTTACCAGCGCTGGAGAGTGGTGCACCATGGTAACGTTCCGTTTCAAATCCATGCACGCATTTCAAAAAGTCGTACGACACTGTTTCGCTATTTCGGACGGATGTTGCACCTTGCACCGTGGATGTTGCACCCTGTAGATATCGATTATTCGGACGGCCATAACTTCTGGCACGTTTAGAGTTACGGGAGCCATAACCAGTCAAAACGAAGGCCTTAGTGAGTTCTACGACTCTGACAGCTTTCAGCCGTCAATGGATTGTTTAATGCCCAAAAATGACTATCCGAATCTCAATCGGGTCACGGAAGTTTTTTACCCTTCGTTTTTTCGACACGTGGATTTTTACGGTGAAACGGGATTACCGTGGCTGGTCTTCGATTTACCATCACTGGAGAGTGGTGCACCAAGGTACCATTCCGTTTCAATTCCATGCACGCATTTCAAAAAGTCGTACGACACTGTTTCGCCATTTCGGACGGATGTTGCACCTTGCACCGTGGATGTTGCACCCTGTAGATATCGATTATTCGGACGGCCATAACTTATGGCTCGTTTAGAGTTACGGGAGCCACAACCAGTCAAAACGAAGGCCTTAGTGAGTTCTACGGCTCTGACAGCTTTCAGCCGTCAATGGATTGTTTAATGCCCAAAAAAGACTATCCGAATCTCAATCGGGTCTCGGAAGTTTTTTACCCTTCGTTTTTTCGACACGTGGATTTTTACGGTAAAACTTATTACTGTGGTTGGTCTTCGATTTACTATCGCTAGAGAGTGGTGCACCATGGTACCTTTCTATTTCAAATCCATGCACGCATTTCAAGAAGTCGTACCACACTGTTTCGCCATTTCGGACGGATGTTGCACTTTGCACCTTGGATGTTGCACCCTGTAGATATCGATTATTCGGACGACCATAACATATGGCTCGTTTAGAGTTACGGGAGCCATGGCCAGTCAAAACGAAGGCCTCAGTGAGTTCTACGGCTCTGACAGCTTTCAGCCGTCAATGGATTGTTTAATGCCCAAAAAAGACTATCCGAATCTCAATCGGGTCTCGGAAGTTTTTTACCCTTCGTCTTTTCGACACGTGGATTTTTACGGTAAAACGGGATTACCGTGGCTGGTCTTCGATTTACCATCGCTGGAGAGTGGTGCACCATGGTAACGTTCCGTTTCAAGGCCATGCACGCATTTCAAAAAGTCGTACGACACTGTTTCGCTATTTCGGACGGATGTTGCACCTTGCACCGTGGATGTTGCGCCCTGTAGATATCGATTATTCGGGCGGCCATAACTTCTGGCACGTTTAGAGTTACGGGAGCCATTAGCAGTCAAAACGAAGGCCTCAGTGAGTTCTACGGCTCTGACAGCTTTCAGCCGTCAATGGATTGTTTAATGCCCAAAAAAGACTATCCGAATCTCAATCGGGTCTCGGATGTTTTTTACCCTTCGTCTTTTCGACACGTGGATTTTTACGGTAAAACGGGATTACCGTGGCTGGTCTTCGATTTACCATCGCTGGAGAGTGGTGCACCAAGGTACCGTTCCGTTTCAAATCAATGCACGCATTTCAAAAAGTCGTACGACACTGTTTCGCCATTTCGGACGGATGTTGCACCTTGCACCGTGGATGTTGCACCCTGTAGATATCGATTATTCGGACGGCCATAACTTCTGGCTCGTTTAGAGTTACGGGAGTCATAACCAGTCAAGACGAAGGCCTCATTGAGTTCTACGGCTCTGACAGCTTTCAGCCGTCAGTGGATTGTTTAATGCCTAAAAAAGACTATCCGAATCTCAATCGGGTCTCGGAAGTTTTTTACCCTTCGTCTTTTCGACACGTGGATTTTTACGGTAAAACGGGATTACCGTGGTTGGTCTTCGATTTACCATCGCCGGAGAGTGGTGCACCAAGGTACCATTCCGTTTCAAATCCATGCACACATTTCAAAAAGTCGTACGACACTGTTACGCCATTTCGGACGGATGTTGCACCTTGCACCGTGGATGTTGCACCCCGTAGATATCGATTATTCGGACGGCCATAACTTCTGGCTCGTTTAGAGTTACGGGAGCCATTACCAGTCAAAACGAAGGCCTCAGTGAGTTCTACGGCTCTGACAGCTTTCAGCTGTCAATGGATTGTTTAATGCCCAAAAAAGACTATCCGAATCTCAATCGGGTCTCGGAAGTTTTTCACCCTTCGTATTTTCGACACGTGGATTTTTACGATAAAACGGATTACTGTGGCTGGTCTTCGATTTACTATCGCTGGAGAGTGGTGCACCATGGTACCGTTCCGTTTCAAATCCATGCACGCATTTCAAAAAGTCGTACGACACTGTTTCGCCATTTCGGACGGATGTTTCACCTTGCACCATGGATGTTGCACCCTGTAGATATCGATTATTCGGACGGCCATAACATATGGCTCGTTTAGAGTTACGGGAGCCATAGTCAGTCAAAACGAAGGCCTCAGTGAGTTCTACGGCTCCGACAGCTTTCAGCCGTCAATGGATTGTTTAATGCCCAAAAAAGACTATCTGAATCTCAATCGGGTCTCGGAAGTTTTTTACCCTTCGTCTTTTCGAAACGTGGATTTTTACGGTAAAACGGGATTACCGTGGCTGGTCTTCGATTTACCATCGCTGGAGAGTGGTGCACCATGGTAACGTTCCGTTTCAAGTACATGCACGCATTTCAAAAAGTCGTACGACACTGTTTCGCTATTTCGGACGGATGTTGCACCTTGCACCGTGGATGTTGCACCCTGTAGATATCGGTTATTCGGACGGCCATAACTTCTGGCTCGTTTAGAGTTACGGGAGCCATAACCAGTCAAAACGAAGACCTTAGTGAGTTCTACGGCTCTGACTGCTTTCAGCCGTCAATGGATTGTTTAATGCCCAAAAAAGACTATCCGAATCTCAATCGGGTCTCGGAAGTTTTTTACCCTTCGCTTTTTCGACACGTGGATTTTTACGGTAAAACGGGATTACCGTGGCTGGTCTTCGATTTACCATCGCTGGAGAGTGGTGCACCAAGGTACCGTTCCGTTTCAAATCTATGCACGCATTTCAAAAAGTCGTGGGACACTGTTTCGCCATTTCGGACGGATGTTGCACCTTGCACCGTGGATGTTGCACCCTGTAGATATCGATTATTCGGACGGCCGTAACTTCTGGCTCGTTTAGAGTTACGGGAGCCATAACCGGTCAAAACGAAGGCCTCATTGAGTTCTACGGCTCTGACAGCTTTCAGCCGTCAATGGATTGTTTAATGCCCAAAAAAGACTATCCGACTCTCAATCGGGTCTCGGAAGTTTTTAACCCTTCGTCTTTTCGACACGTGGATTTTTACGGTAAAACGGGATTACCGTGGCTGGTCTTCGATTTACCATCGCTGGAGAGTGGTGCACCATGGTAACGTTCCGTTTCAAGTCCATGCACGCATTTCAAAAAGTCGTACGACACTGTTTCGCTATTTCGGACGGATGTTGCACCTTGCACCGTGGATGTTGCACCCTGTAGATATCGATTATTCGGACGGCCATAACTTCTGGCTCGTTTAGAGTTACAGGAGCCATAACCAGTCAAAACGAAGGCCTCGGTGAGTTCTACGGCTCTAACTGCTTTCAGCCGTCAATGGATTGTTTAATGCCCAAAAAAGACTATCCGAATCTCAATCGGGTCTCGGAAGTTTTTTACCCTTCGTTTTTTCGTCACGTGGATTTTTACGGTAAAATGGGATTACCGTGGCTGGTCTTCGATTTACCATCGCTGGAGAGTGGTGCACCAAGGTACCGTTCCGTTTCAAATCCATGCACGCATTTCAAAAAGTCGTACGACACTGTTTCGCCATTTCGGACGGATGTTGCACCTTGCACCGTGGATGTTGCACCCTGTAGATATCGATTATTCGGACGGCCATAACTTCTGGCTCATTTAGAGTTACTGGAGCCATAACCTATCAAAACGAAGGCCTCGATGAGTTCTACGGCTCTGACAGCTTTCAGCCATCAATGCATTGTTTAATGCCTAAAAAAGACTATCCGAATCTCAATCGGGTCTCGGAAGTTTTTTACCCTTCGTCTTTTCGACACGTGGATTTTTACAGTAAAACGGGATTACCGTGGCTGGTCTTTGATTTACCATCGCTGGAGAGTGGTGCACCATGGTAACGTTCCGTTTCAAATCCATGCACGAATTTCAAAAAGTCGTACGACACTGTTTCGCCATTTCGGACGGATGTTGCACCTTGCACCGTGGATGTTGCACCCTGTAGATATCGATTATTCGGACGGCCATAACTTCTGGCTCGTTTAGAGTTACGGGAGCCATAACCAGTCAAAACGAAGGCCTCAGCGAGTTCTACGGCTCTGATAGCTTTCAGCCGTCAATGAATTGTTTAATTCCCAAAAATGACTATCCGAATCTCAATCGGGTCTCAAAAGTTTTTTACCCTTCGTTTTTTCGACACGTGGATTTTTATAGTAAAACTGGATTACCATGGCTGGTCTTCGATTTACCATCGCTGGAGAGTGGTGCACCAAGGTACCATTCCGTTTCAAATCCATGCATGCATTTGAAAAAGTCGTACGACACTGTTTCGCCATTTTGGACGGATGTTGCACTTTGCACCGTGGATGTTGCACCCTGTAGATATCGATTATTCGGACGGCCATAACTTATGGCTCGTTTAGAGTTACGGGAGCCATAACTAGTCAAAACGAAGGCCTCAGTGAGTTTTACGGCTCTGACAGCTTTCAGCCGTCAATGGATTGTTTAATGCCCAAAAAAGACTATCCGAATCTCAATCGGGTCTCGGATGTTTTTTACCCTTCGTCTTTTCGACACGTGGATTTTTACGGTAAAATGGGATTACCGTGGCTGGTCTTCGATTTACCATCGCTGGAGAGTGGTGCACCATGGTAACGTTCCGTTTCAAATCCATGCACGCATTTCAAAAAGTCGTACGACACTTTTTCGCTATTTCGGACGGATGTTGCACCTTGCACCGTGGATGTTGCACCCTGTAGATATCGATTATTCGGACGGCCATAACTTTTGGCTCGTTTAGAGTTACGGGAGCCATAACCTGTCAAAACAAAGGCCTCAGTGAGTTCTACGACTCTGACAGCTTTCAGCCGTCAATGGATTGTTTAATGCCCAAAAAAGACTATCCGAATCTCAATCGGGTCTCGGAAGTTTTTTACCCTTCGTTTTTTCGACACGTGGATTTTTACGGTAAAACGGGATTACCGTGGCTGGTCTTCGATTTACCATCGCTGGAGAGTGGTGCACCAAGGTACCGTTCCATTTCAAATCCATGCACGCATTTCAAAAAGTCGTACGACACTGTTTCGCCATTTCGGACGGATGTTGCACCCTGCACCGTGGATGTTGCACCCTGTAGATATCGATTATTCGGACAGCCATAACTTATGGCTCGTTTAGAGTTACGGGAGCCATATCCAGTCAAAACGAAGGACTCAGTGAGTTCTACGGCTCCGACAGCTTTCAGCCGTCAATGGATTGTTTAATGCCCAAAAAAGACTATCCGAATCTCAATCGGGTCTCGGAAGTTTTTTACCCTTCGTCTTTTCGACACGTGGATTTTTACGGTAAAATGGGATTACCGTGGCTGGTCTTCGATTTACCATCGCTGGAGAGTGGTGCACCATGGTAACGTTCCGTTTCAAGTCCATGCACGCATTTCAAAAAGTCGTACGACACTGTTTCGCTATTTCGGACGGATGTTGCACCTTGCACCGTGGATGTTGCACCCTGTAGATATCGGTTATTCGGACGGCCATAACATCTGGCTCGTTTAGAGTTACGGGAGCCATAACCAGTCAAAACGAAGGCCTCAGTGAGTTCTACGGCTCTGACAGCTTTCAGCCGTCAATGGATTGTTTAATGCCCAAAAAAGACTATCCGAATCTCAATCGGGTCTCGGAAGTTTTTTACCCTTCGTTTTTTCGAAACGTGGATTTTTACGGTAAAATGGGATTACCGTGGCCGGTCTTCGATTTACCATCGCTGGAGAGTGGTGCACCATGGTAACGTTCCGTTTCAAATCCACGCACGCATTTCAAAAAGTCGTACGACACTATTTCGCCATTTCGGACGGATGTTGCACCTTGCACCGTGGATGTTGCACCCTGTAGATATCGATTATTCGGACAGCCATAACTTATGGCTCGTTTAGAGTTACGGGAGCCATATCCAGTCAAAACGAAGGCCTTAGTGAGTTCTACGGCTCTGACAGCTTTCAGCCATCAATGGATTGTTTAATGCCCAAAAAAGACTATCCGAATCTCAATCGGGTCTCGGAAGTTTTTTACCCTTCGTTTTTTCGACACGTGGACTTTTACGGTAAAACGGATTACTGTGGCTGGTCTTCGATTTACTATCGCTGGAGAGTGGTGCACCATGGTACCGTTCCGTTTCAAATCCATGCATGCATTTCAAAAAGTCGTACCCCACTGTTTCGCCATTTCGGACGGATGTTGCACCTTGCACCATGGATGTTACACCATGTAGATATCGATTATTCGGACGACCATAACATATGGCTCGTTTAGAGTTACGGGAGCCATAGCCAGTCAAAACGAAGGCCTCAGTGAGTTCTACGGCTCTGACAGCTTTCAGCCGTCAATGGATTGTTTAACGCCCAAAAAAGACTATCCGAATCTCAATCGGGTCTCGGAAGTTTTTTACCCTTCGTCTTTTCGACACGTGGATTTTTACGGTAAAATGGGATTACCGTGGCTGGTCTTTGATTTACCATCGCTGGAGAGTGGTGCACCATGGTAACGTTCTGTTTCAAGTCCATGCACGCATTTCAAAAAGTCGTACGACACTGTTTCGCTATTTCGGACGGATGTTGCACCTTGCACCGTGGATGTTGCACCCTGTAGATATCGATTATTCGGACGGCCATAACATCTGGCTCGTTTAGAGTTACGGGAGCCATAACCAGTCAAAACGAAGGCCTCAGTGAGTTCTACGGCTCTGACAGCTTTCAGCCGTCAATGGATTGTTTAATGCCCAAAAAAGACTATCCGAATCTCAATCGGGTCTCGGAAGTTTTTTACCCTTCGTTTTTTCGACACGTGGATTTTTACGGTAAAACGGGATTACCGTGGCTGGTCTTCGATTTACCATTGCTGGAGAGTGGTGCACCAAGGTACTGTTCCGTTTCAAATCCATGCACGCATTTCAAAAAGTCGTACGACACTGTTTCGCCATTTCGGACAGATGTTGCACCTTGCACCGTGGATGTTGCACCCTGTAGATATCGATTATTCGGACGGCCATAACTTCTGGCTCGTTTAGAGTTACGGGAGCCATAACCAGTCAAAACGAAGGCCTCAGTGAGTTCTATGGCTTTGACAGCTTTCAGCCGTCAATGGACTGTTTAATGCCTAAAAAAGACTATCCGAATCTCAATCGGGTCTCGGAAGTTTTTTACCCTTCGTCTTTTCGACACGTGGATTTTTATAGTAAAACGGGATTACCGTGGCTGGTCTTCGATTTACCATCGCTGGAGAGTGGTGCACCATGGTAACGTTCCGTTTCAAATCCATGCACGCATTTCAAAAAGTCGTACGACACTGTTTCGCCATTTCGGACGGATGTTGCACCTTGCGCCGTGGATGTTGCACCCTGTAGATATCGATTATTCGGACGGCCATAACTTCTGGCTCATTTAGAGTTACGGGAGCCACTACCTGTCAAAACGAAGGCCTCAGTGAGTTCTACGGCTCTGACAGCTTTCAGCCGTCAATGGATTGTTTAATGCCCAAAAAAGACTATCCGAATCTCAATCGGGTCTCGGAAGTTTTTTACCCTTCGTTTTTTCGACACGTGGGTTTTTACGGTAAAACGGATTACTATGGCTAGTCTTCGATTTACTATCGCTGGAGAGTGGTGCACCATGGTACCGTTCCGTTTCAAATCCATGCACGCATTTCAAAAAGTCGTACGACACTGTTTCGCCATTTCGGACGGATGTTGTACCTTGCACCATGGATGTTGCACCCTGTAGATATCGATTATTCGGACGGCCATAACATATGGCTCGTTTAGAGTTACGGGAGCCATAGCCAGCCAAAACGAAGGCCTTAGTGAGTTCTACGGCTCTGAAATCTTTCAGCCGTCAATGGATTGTTTAATGCCCAAAAAAGACTATCCGAATCTCAATCGGGTCTCGGAAGTTTTTTACACTTCGTCTTTTCGACACGTGGATTTTTACGGTAAAACGGGATTACCGTGGCTGGTCTTCGATTTACCATCGCTGGAGAGTGGTGCACCAAGGTACCGTTCCGTTTCAAATCCATGCACGCATTTCAAAAAGTCGCACGACACTGTTTCGCCATTTCGGACGGATGTTGCACCTTGCACCGTGGATGTTGCACCCTGTAGATATCGATTATTCGAACGGCCATAACTTCTGGCTCGTTTAGAGTTACGGGAGCCATAACCAGTCAAAACGAAGGCCTCAGTGAGTTCTACGGCTCTGACAGCTTTCAGCCGTCAATGGATTGTTTAATGCCTAAAAAAGACTATCCGAATCTCAATCGGGTCTCGGAAGTTTTTTACCCTTCGTCTTTTCGACACGTGGATTTTTACGGTAAAACGGGATTACCGTGGCTGGTCCTCGATTTACCATCGCTGGAGAGTGGTGCACCATGGTAACGTTCCGTTTCAAATCCATGCACGCATTTCAAAAAGTCGTACGACACTGTTTCGCTATTTCGGACGGATGTTGCACCTTGCACCGTGGATGTTGCACCCTGTAGATATCGATTATTCGGACAGCCATAACTTCTGGCTCGTTTAGAGTTACGGGAGCCATAACCAGTCAAAACGAAGGCCTTAGTGAGTTCTATGGCTCTGACAGCTTTCAGCCGTCAATGGATTGTTTAATGCCCAAAAAAGACTATCCGAATCTCAATTGGGTCTCGGAAGATTTTTACCCTTCGTTTTTTCGACACGTTGATTTTTACGGTAAAACGGATTACTGTGGCTGGTCTTCGATTTACTATTGCTGGAGAGTGGTGCACCATGGTACCGTTCCGTTTCAAATCCATGCACGCATTTCAAAAAGTCGTACGACACTGTTTCGCCATTTCGGACGGATGTTGCACCTTGCACCATGGATGTTGCACCCTGTAGATATCGATTATTCGGACGGCCATTACATTTGGCTCGTTTAGAGTTACGGGAGCCATAGCCAGTCAAAACGAAGGCCTCAGTGAGTTCTACGACTCTGACAGCTTTCAGCCGTCAATGGATTGTTTAATGCCCAAAAAAGACTATCCGAATCTCAATCGGGTCTCTGAAGTTTTTTACCCTTCATCTTTTCGACACGTGGATTTTTACGGTAAAACGGGATTACCGTGGCTGGTCTTCGATATACCATCGCTGGAGAGTGGTGCACCATGGTAGCGTTCAGTTTCAAATCCATGCACGCATTTCAAAAAGTCGTACGACACTGTTTCTCTATTTCGGACGGATGTTGCACCTTGCACCGTGGATGTTGCACCCTGTAGATATCGATTATTCGGACGGCCATAACTTCTGGCTCGTTTAGAGTTATGGGAGCCATAACCAGTCAAAATGAAGGCCTCAGTGAGTTCTACGACTCTGATAGCTTTTAGCCATCAGTGGATTGTTTAACGCCCAAAAAAGACTATCCGAATCTCAATCGGGTCTCGGAAGTTTTTTACCCTTCGTTTTTTCGACACGTGGATTTTTACGGTAAAACGGGATTACCGTGGCTGGTCTTCGATTTACCATCGCTGGAGAATGGTGCACCAAGGTACCGTTCCGTTTCAAATCCATGCACGCGTTTCAAAAAGCCGTACGACACTGTTTCGACATTTCTGACGGATGTTGCACCTTGCACCGTGGATGTTGCACCCTGTAGATATCGATTATTCGGACGGCCATAACTTCTGGCTCGTTTAGAGTTACAGGAGCCATAACCAGTCAAAACGAAGGCCTCAGTGAGTTCTACGGCTCTGACAGCTTTCAGCCGTCAATGGATTGTTTAATGCCTAAAAAAGACTATCTGAATCTCAATCGGGTCTCGGAAGTTTTTTACCCTTCGTTTTTTCGACACGTGGATTTTTACGGTAAAACGGAATTACCGTGGATGGTCTTCAATTTAACATCGCTGGAGAATGGTGCACCATGGTACCGTTCCGTTTCAAATCCATGCATGCATTTCAAAAAGTCGTACGACACTGTTTCGCCATTTCGGACGGATGTTGCACCTTGCACCGTGGTGTTACACCCTGTAGATATCGATTATTCGGACGGCCATAACTTATGGCTCGTTTAGAGTTACGGGAGCCATAACCATTCAAAACAAAGGCCTCAGTGAGTTCTACGGCTCTGACAGCTTTCAGTCGTCAATGGATTGTTTAATGCCCAAAAAAGACTATCCGAATCTCAATCGGGTCTCGGAAGTTTTTTAGCCTTCGTTTTTTCGACACGTGGATTTTTACAGTAAAACGGGATTACTGTGGCTGGTCTTCGATTTACCATCGCTGGAGAGTGGTGCACCATGGTACCGTTCCGTTTCAAATCCATGCATGCATTTCAAAAAGTCGTACGACACTGTTTCGCCATTTCGGATGGATGTTGCTCCTTGCACCGTGGATGTTGCACCCTGTAGATATCGATTAATCGACCGGCCATAACTTATGGCTCGTTTAGAGTTACGGGAGCCATAACCAATCAAAACGGAGGCCTTAGTGAGTTCTACAGCTGTGACAGCTTTCAGCCGTCAATGGATTGTTTAATGCCCAAAAAAGACTATCCGAATCTCTATCGGGTCTCGGAAGTATTTTACCCTTCGTTTTTTCGACACGTGGATTTTTACGGAAAAACTGGATTACCGTGGCTGGTCTTCGATTTACCATCACTGGAGAGTGGTGCAACATGGCACCTTTCCATTTCAAATCCATGCATGCATTTCAAAAAGTGGTACGACACTGTTTCGCTATTTCGGACGGATGTTGCACCTTGCACCGTGGATGTTGCGCCTTGTAGATATCGATTATTCGGACGGCCATAACTTCTGGCTCGTTTAGAGTTACGGGAGCCATAACCAGTCAAAACGAAGGCCTCAATGAGTTCTACGACACTGACAGCTTTTAGCCATGAATGGATTGTTTAATGCCCAAAAAAGACTATCCGAATCTTAATCGGGTCTCGGAAGTTTTTTACCCTTCATTTTTTCGACACGTGGATTTTTACGGTAAAACGGGATTACCGTGGCTGGTCTTCGATTTACCATCTTTGGAGAGTGGTGCACCAAGGTACCGTTCCGTTCCAAATCCATGCACGCATTTCAAAAAGTCATACGACACTGTTTCGCCATTTCGGACGGAAGTTGCACCTTGCACCGTGGATGTTGCACCCTGTAGATATCGATTATTCGGACGGCCATAACTTATGGCTCGTTTAGAGTCACGGGAGCCATAAACAGTCAAAACGAAGGCCTCAGTGAGTTCTATGGCTCCGACTGCATTCAGCCGTCAATAGATTGTTTAATGCCCAAAAAAGACTGTCCGAATCTCAATCGGGTCTCGGAAGTTTTTTACCCTTCGTTTTTTCGACACGTGGATTTTTACGATAAAACGGGATTACCGTGGCTGGTCTTCGATTTACCATCGCTGGAGAGTGGTGCACCATGTTACCGTTCCTTTTCAAATCCATGTGTTTGCGTAAAAAATGGCCGCAAACACCCAATACCGTGAAAGCACCAGTGTATGAATATAAGTCAGCAATATTCAAACACAAATCACAGATCTCAGCAAATAACTCAAAGATGTTTGTACGAAATGGGCAAACAGCTCCAAGTTGTATGATTTAGTTGATTTTATGTTGTTCGTAGTGATCTAGGTGGTTTATGCAAATATGTAAAAAGCAAGGACCAAACTGTAAAAGACACACAGATTTATAGTGGTTCGGCCAAAGTGTGCCTACGTCCACTTTATATGTTATTCTCCTTTTTCAATCCGATTACAAGTACAAAGCTTGTAGTACAAGTATATGAAAGTTGTTTGAAAGTTCCTTCCAGGTTTGAGCTCTCAAACTTCTCTGCCATTGTTGTACCCCTGCCCCTCTATTTATAGAGTGAGGCAGGGGGCAGAGGTCCTGGGAGTATATAGCTGCTGGTGGGCCTGGGCTGAAGCAATCTGGCCTGGCATATCCGGTTCGGCGAAGTTTGGTTCGGCTGTACTTGGAGTGGTTGATCCGGAGGCATATTCGGTAGAGGGTGGAAAGATGTTGGTTCGGTGGGGGTGTCTGGGAGCTGGTTCGGTGATGGAGTATTGTGGACCGGTAGTAGGAGTATGGTGGACCGGCAGTAGGAGTATGGTGGACCGGTAGGAAGTTGGGAATGCCGAATGAAGAGTGCCGAAAGCGCCGAATGAGCCCATGCCGGATGAACCAATGCTCCTTGAATGCCGAATGAGATCATTGCCGAATGAAACGTTGAACCTTTGGTACCAACTGGACTTTTATCCTTGAATCCCAGGCTCTTATACACTTGCTGGCTGCTTCTTCTTGGTTCGGTCACGGTGGAAATGCACACCACATCAATATTCCAGTTTTGACCAAAAAATGGGATAACACTTTGCCCCCCAAAACATGTTTTGTGATAACAAGACGTGTTTTGAATAGTCCCGAATCCAATATCCAAAGTCAATAGCCATATTGCCAGAGTAGATCATCCTTGACTGCTCCGAGTTGATATCCAGTTCCAAATCCAATAACCAAAGCTTGAGCCAATTCCATGTCCATCCGAACTCGACAACAGAGTCCCAAACCATCCTTATCCAATAGCCAACAACCGAATCCAGGACCTCTTTGGGTCGCGGTCCAAATTTATAACCTCTCCGGGCTCTTGCCAAGCGCAATCCACACTTGACGGTCGTGATCCAGTGTCCCTGGACGTTAAGCTAGCCTCCTTGTGTTCTTGTCGAGCGTAATTCACACTTGACGATCTTGGTCCAGTGTCCCTGGACGTTGAGCTAACCTCTCCGGGTCCTTGCCAAGCGCAATTCGCACTTGACGATCTTGGTCCAGTGTCCCTGGACGTTGAGCTAACCTCTCCGGGTCCTTGCCAAGCGCAATTCGCACTTGACGATCTTGGTCCAGTGTCCCTGGGCGCTGTACAATGCCATGGCTTAAGTCCTAAGCCGAATCCTGGTCTCTCCGGACCCTTGCCGAGCATAGTCCATACTCAACGACCTGAAAATAACGATTGATAATATAGGGCCTAAGTCCTAGGCCGAATCCTGGTCACTCCGGACCCTTGC
The DNA here is from genome assembly GCA_030765085.1 of Allium cepa. Classification (NCBI taxonomy): domain Eukaryota; kingdom Viridiplantae; phylum Streptophyta; class Magnoliopsida; order Asparagales; family Amaryllidaceae; genus Allium; species Allium cepa. The sequence goes on from CM060938.1 coordinate 913,146,065, forward strand.
CGAGCATAGTCCATACTTGACGACCTGAATGAGTCAATTTACCACGTTCGGGCAAAGCGACTCACCCCTTGTCAGGCATAATCCATACCCGACGACCGTTTATCAAAAGTCAGATAAAAATCCAATCAAAATCCAATTCAACATCCAAATCCAAAATCCAAATCCAGAATCCAAATCCAAAATCCGAATCCAAAACCAGAAAACCAGAAATCCAACCCAGCATCCAAAACCGAAAACGATCATCCAAAGGAAAATCCAAATCAAAAAGCAAGAAAAACCAGGAGCTCAATCGAAGCTCCAAAACCGAAAACCAAAAAGAAAAGCAGTGTCCAATCCAAAAGCAAAAGATAAATTTCACAAACCACAGCATCGCAATTTATTATCATTCAGAGCATGCCTAGGGGCTATCTCCGTCCCCGTACATGTGTAAATGACTTGGTTGCTTGCCAATAGTTTGCTACTTATTTCATATTAACCTGGTCAAGGGACGATCAACCGACCATCATTCCTGGACCTCCCACCATCGTAGCTTGAGGTAGGCGGCAGTTGCTCCTGCCTCGCCGTTGCATCCCGAGGTCCAACATATTGTGGCAGTTGTCCATTCCTTACATGTTCCTCAATTATGTCCTTTAAGTGCCTGCAGCTGTTGGTGTCGTGTCCATCCAAATTATGGAAGAGGCAGTGCCTTCCTGATGTCCTTTCCCGTTCTGTTGGTTCTCTCCTAGCCGGCCTCCGGTAGTGAAGGCGATTTCGAGTATCCAGGTATATCCGCTCCAGTGTCTCGTTCAATCCTGTGTATGTGGAAAACTTTGGATCCTTCCATTGCTTCCTAGCATTTCCAGAATCATCGTCCAACTTCCTTTTTCCTTTGTCTTTATCTGAACCGTTGCTGGATGGTCCTCCTACCCCAACTGCATTAACCTTTTTCGACTTTAAATCCGTACTCGCATCTTCTTGTCGAAGGAACCTTTCTGCCTCATGAAAGAATTCGTCGAGATTCCGTGGGGGATCTCGTATCAAAGATACCTTGAAATCCGAGTTCTCCCTGACTCCTGATACTGCTGCCATTAAAACCATCGATGGATCGGGCCGATCCACCGAAGCAACTGCGGCGCTGAATCGAGTTAGAAAAGCTCTAAGCGATTCATCCATCCTTTGCCTTACCGATGTCAATGTCATCACGTTCTTCGGTCTCTTGACATGAACCCGAAACTGTCCCAAAAACCTTTCCACCAATTCCCTCCAAGTCCCGATAGATCCTTCTTCCAGCTGCCTGAACCACATCGCAGCTATGTCCGTCAAGTACAAAGGGAAGCATCGGGCCATCACCTCCTCTGATGCCCCCAGCACCTCCATGTGTCTAGTGTATCTCATCAAGTGATCTGTAGGGTCTTCCTTGCCATTGTATACCTCCACGCTAGGTAGCTTGAACTTAGGTGGGTTCTGAGCCATCCTTATTTCCCGAGTGAACGGACTCCTGTTTACTCCTTCCAAGTCTCCGTTGGTCAAACCACCTCGCATTGTCTTCCTGATTATATCTACCAATCCACCGTTGTCTGTCGGGGGTTGCCCCCGAGGGAACTCCGGTACATACTCTTCGTGTGGCTCGTTAGCAGCAACGTTGGTTCTAGCCTGTTGAACTCCTTCCAAAGGTTCTCCTGTGTTGAATCCCGTGGGCCTGCCCCCAAGCCCTTGTTGATTGCTACCTGGCTCCGTATCTTGTCCTTCGTTGGGTTCCATAACCCTAGCTTCTTGTCCTGCATCCATAGCCGTTGTAGCTGTTCCTAAATTCTGCATCCCTGCAGCTCTCATTTGCTCCAAGAAAGTTTGCATCATTTCCTGTTGACTTTTCAGCAACCTCTCTTGCAGTGAATTTGTTATGGCTTCCATTTCATCCCGGGTTATGTAGATCGAAGCCGGTCCTTCCTCACCTCCGGAGGATGCTTGTTGACTTCCTCCTTGTTGGCTTCTCTCAGCCCTTAGCCTTCTACTGTTTTGCCTAGTCATTGTCTTCCAAATCTAAACCTCTATCCGATGTAGCGGGAGCTGGTTCTTCTCAGTGAAAGCACCAAAATGTTTGCGTAAAAAATGGCCGCAAACACCCAATACCGTGAAAGCACCAGTGTATGAATATAAGTCAGCAATATTCAAACACAAATCACAGATCTCAGCAAATAACTCAAAGATGTTTGTACGAAATGGGCAAACAGCTCCAAGTTGTATGATTTAGTTGATTTTATGTTGTTCGTAGTGATCTAGGTGGTTTATGCAAATATGTAAAAAGCAAGGACCAAACTGTAAAAGACACACAGATTTATAGTGGTTCGGCCAAAGTGTGCCTACGTCCACTTTATATGTTATTCTCCTTTTTCAATCCGATTACAAGTACAAAGCTTGTAGTACAAGTATATGAAAGTTGTTTGAAAGTTCCTTCCAGGTTTGAGCTCTCAAACTTCTCTGCCATTGTTGTACCCCTGCCCCTCTATTTATAGAGTGAGGCAGGGGGCAGAGGTCCTGGGAGTATATAGCTGCTGGTGGGCCTGGGCTGAAGCAATCTGGCCTGGCATATCCGGTTCGGCGAAGTTTGGTTCGGCTGTACTTGGAGTGGTTGATCCGGAGGCATATTCGGTAGAGGGTGGAAAGATGTTGGTTCGGTGGGGGTGTCTGGGAGCTGGTTCGGTGATGGAGTATTGTGGACCGGTAGTAGGAGTATGGTGGACCGGCAGTAGGAGTATGGTGGACCGGTAGGAAGTTGGGAATGCCGAATGAAGAGTGCCGAAAGCGCCGAATGAGCCCATGCCGGATGAACCAATGCTCCTTGAATGCCGAATGAGATCATTGCCGAATGAAACGTTGAACCTTTGGTACCAACTGGACTTTTATCCTTGAATCCCAGGCTCTTATACACTTGCTGGCTGCTTCTTCTTGGTTCGGTCACGGTGGAAATGCACACCACATCAATATTCCAGTTTTGACCAAAAAATGGGATAACACCATGCACGCATTTCAAATAGTCATACGACAATGTTTCGCCATTTCGGACGAATGTTGCACCTTGCACCGTGGATGTTGCACCCTGTAGATATCGATTATTCGGACGGCCATAATTTCTGGCTCGTTTAGAGTTACGGGAGCCATTACCAGTCAAAACGAAGGCCTCAGTGAGTTCTACGGCTCTGACAGCTTTCAGCCGTCAATGGATTGTTTAATGCCCAAAAAAGACTATCCAAATCTCAATCGGGTCTCGGAAGTTTTTTACACTTCGTTTTTTTGTCACGTGGATTTTTACGGTAAAACTGGATTACCGTGGCTGGTCTTCGATTTACCATCGCTGGAGAGTGGTGCACCATGGTACCGTTCCGTTTTAAATCCATGCATGCATTTCAAAAAGTCGTACGACACTGTTTCGCCATTTCAGACGGATGTTGCACCTTGCACCGTGGATGTTGCACCCTGTAGATATCGATTATTCGGACGGCCATAACATATGGCTCGTTTAGAGTTACGGAAGCCATAACCACTCAAAACGAAGGCCTCAGTGAGTTCTACGGCTCTGACAGCTTTCAGCCATCAATGGATTGTTTAATGCCCAAAAAAGACTATCCGAATCTCAATCTGGTCTCGGAAGTTTTTTACCCTTCGTCTTTTCGACACGTGGATTTTTACGGTAAAACGGGATTACCGTGGCTGGTCTTCGATTTACCATCGCTGGAGAGTGGTGCACCATGGTATCGTTCTGTTTCAAATCCATGCACGCATTTCAAAAAGTCGTACGACAATGGTTCGCTATTTCGGACGGATGTTGCACCTTGCACCGTGGATGTTGCACCTTGTAGATATCGATTATTTGGATGGCCATAACTTCTGGCTCGTTTAGAGTTATGGGAGCCATAACTAGTCAAAACGAAGGCCTCGGTGAGTTCTACGTCTCTGACAGCTTTCAGCCATCAATGGATTGTTTAATGCCCAAAAAAGACTATCCGAATCTCTATCGGGTCTCGGAAGTTTTTTACCCTTCGTTTTTTCGACACGTGGATTTTTACGGTAAAACGGGATTACCGTGGCTGGTCTTCGATTTACCATCGCTGGAGAGTGGTACACCAAGGTACCGTTCCATTTCAAATCCATGCACGCATTTCAAAAAGTCGTACGACACTGTTTCTCCATTTCGGACGGATGTTGCACCTTGCACCGTGGATGTTGCACCCTGTAGATATCGATTATTCGGACGGCCATAACTTATGGCTCGTTTAGAGTTACGGGAGCCATAACCAGTCAAAACGAAGGCCTCATTAAGTTCTACGGCTCTGACAGCTTTCAGCCGTCAATGGATTGTTTAATGCCCAAAAAAGACAATCCGAATCTCAATCGGGTCTCGGAAGTTATTTACCCTTCGTTTTTTCGACACGTGGATTTTTACGGTAAAACGGGATTACCGTGGCTGGTCTTCGATTTACCATCGCTGGAGAGTGGTGCACCATGGTACCGTTCTGTTTCAAATCCATGCACGCATTTCAAAAAGTCGTACGACACAGTTTCGCCATTTCGGACGGATGTTGCACCTTGCACCGTGGATGTTGCACCCTGTAGATATCGATTATTCGGACGGCCATAACTTCTGGCTCGTTTAGAGTTACGGGAGCCATAACCAGTCAAAACGAAGGCCTCAGTGAGTTCTACGGCTCTGACCGCTTTTAGCTGTCAATGGATTGTTTAATGCCCGAAAAAGACTATCCGAATCTCAATCGGGTCTCGAAAGTTTTTTACCCTTCGTTTTTTCGACTCGTGGATTTTTACGGTAAAACGGGATTACCGTGGATGGTCTTCGATTTACCATCGCTAGAGAATGGTGCACCATGGTACCGTTCCGTTTCAAATCCACGCACGCATTTCAAAAAGTCGTACGACGCTGTTTCGCCATTTCGGACGGATGTTGCACCTTGCAACGTGGATGTTGCACCCTGTAGATATCGATTATTCGGACGGCCATAACTTATGGCTCGTTTAGAGTTACGGGAGCCATAACCAGTCAAAATGAAGGCCTCAGTAAGTTCTACGGCTCTTATAGCTTTCAGCCGTCAATGGATTGCATAATGCCCAAAAAATACTATCCGAATCTCAATCAGGTCTCGGATGTTTTTTACCCTTCGTTTTTTCGACACGTGGATTTTTACGATAAAACGGGATTACCGTGGCTGGTCTTCGATTTACCATCTCTGGAGAGTGGTGCACCATGGTACCATTCCGTTTCAAATCCATGCATGCATTTCAAAAAGTCGTACGACACTGTTTCGCCATTTCGGATGGATGTTGCACCTTGCACCGTGGATGTTGCACCCTGTAGATATCGATTATTCGACCGGCCATAACTTATGGCTCGTTTAGAATTACGGGAGCCATAACCAGTCAAAACGAAGGCCTCGGTGAGTTCTACGGCTCTGACAGCTTTCAGCCATCAATGGATTGTTTAATGCCCAAAAAAGAGTATCCGAATCTCAATCGTGTCTCGGAAGTTTTTACCCTTCGTTTTTTCGACACGTGGATTTTTACGGTAAAACTGGATTACCGTGGCTGGTCTTCGATTTACCATCGCTGGAGAGTGGTGCACCATGGTAACGTTCCGTTTCAAATCCATGCACGCATTTCAAAAAGTCGTACGACACTGTTTCGCTATTTCGGACGGATGTTGCACCTTGCACCGTGGATGTTGCACCCTGTAGATATCGATTATTCGGACGGCCATAACTTCTGGCTCGTTTAGAGTTACGGGAGCCATAACTAGTCAAAACGAAGGCCTCAGTGAATTCTACGACACTGACGGCTTTCAGCCGTCAATGGATTGTTTAATGCCCAAAAAAACTATCCGAATCTTAATCGGGTCTCGGAAGTTTTTTCCCTTTGTTTTTTCGACACGTGGATTTTTACGGTAAAACGGGATTACCGTGGCTGGTCTTCGATTTACCATCGCTTGAGAGTGGTGCACCAAGCTACCGTTCTGTTCCAAATCCATGCACGCATTTCAAAAAGTCGTACGACACTATTTCGCCATTTCAGACGGATGTTGCACTTTGCACCGTGGATGTTGCACCCTGTAGATATCGATTATTCGGACGGCCATAACTTATGGCTCGTTTAGAGTTACGGGAGCCATAACCAACCCAAACGAAGGCCTCAGTGAGTTCTACGGCTCTGACAGCTTTCTGCCGTCAATGGATTGTTTAATGCCCAAAAAAGACAATCCGAATCTCAATCGGGTCTCGGAAGTTTTTTACCCATCGTTTTTTCGACACGTGGATTTTTACGGTAAAACTGGATTACCGTGGCTGGTCTTCGATTTACCATCGCTGGAGAGTGGTGCACCATGGTACCGTTCCATTTCAAATCCATTCACGCATTTCAAAAAGTCGTACGACACTGTTTTGCCATTTCGGACGGATGTTGCACCTTGCACCGTGGATGTTGCACCCTGTAGATATCGATTACTCGGACGGCCATAACTTATGGCTCGTTTAGAGTTACGGGAGCCATAACCAGTCAAAACGAAGGCCTCAGTGAGTTCTACGGCTCTGACAGTATTCAGCCGTCAATGTATTTTTGAATGCCCAAAAAAGACTATCGGAATCTCAATCGGGTCTCGGAAATTTTTTACCCTTCGTTTTTTCGACACGTGGATTTTTACGGTAAAACGGGATTACCGTGGCTGGTCTTCGATTTACCATCGCTGGAGAATGGTGCACCAAGGTACCGTTCCGTTTCAAATCCATGCACGCATTTCAAAAAGTTGTACGACATTGTTTCGCCATTTCGGACGGATGTTGCACCTTGCACCGTGGATGTTGCACCCTGTAGATATCGATTATTCAGATGGCCATAACTTATGGCTCGTTTAGAGTTACGGGAGACATAACCAGTCAAAACGAAGGGCTCAGTGAGTTCTACGGCTCTGACAGCTTTCATCCGTCAATGAATTGTTTAATGCCCAAAAAAGACTATCCGAATCTCAATCGGGTCTCGGAAGTTTTTTACCCTTCATTTTTTCGACACGTGGATTTTTACGGTAAAACGGATTACCGTGGCTGGTCTTCGATTTACCATCGCTGGAGAGTGGTTCACCATGGTACCGTTCCGTTTCAAATCAATGAACGCATTTCAAAAAGTCGTACGACACTATTTCGACATTTCGGACGGATGTTGCACCTTGCACCGTGGATGTTGCACCCTGTAGATATCGATTATTCGGACGGCCATAACTTCTGGCTCGTTTAGAGTTACGGGAGCCATAACCAGTCAAAACGAAGGCCTCAGTGAGTTCTACGGCTCTGACAGCTTTCAACCGTCAATGGATTGTTTAATGCCCAAAAAAGACTATCCGAATCTCAATCGGGTCTCGGAAGTTTTTTACCCTTCATTTTTTCGACACGTGGATTTTTACGGTAAAACGGGATTACCGTGGATGGTCTTCGATTTACCATCGCTGGAGAATGGTGCACCATGGTACCGTTCCGTTTCAAATCCATGCACACATTTCAAAAAGTCGTACGACACTGTTTCACCATTTCGGACGGATGTTGCGCCTTGCACCGTGGATGTTGCACCCTGTAGATATCTATTATTCGAACCACCATAACTTATGGCTCGTTTAGAGTTACGGGAGCCATAACCAATTAAAACGAAGGCCTCGGTGAGTTCCATCGCTCTAACAGCTTTCAACCTTCAATGGATTGTTTAATGCCCAAAAAAGACTATCCGAATCTCAATCAGGTCTCGGAAGTTTTTTAACCTTCGTTTTTTCGACACGTGGATTTTTACGGTAAAACGGGATTACCGTGGCTGGTCTTCGATTTACCATCGCTGGAGAGTGGTGCACCATGGTAACGTTCCGTTTCAAATCCATGCACGCATTTCAAAAAGTTGTACGACGCTGTTTCGCCATTTCGGACGGATGTTGCACCTTGCACCGTGGATGCTGCACCCTGTAGATATCGATTATTCGGACGGCCATAACTTCTGGCTCGTTTAGAGTTACGGGAGCCATAACAAGTCAAAACAAACGCCTCAGTGAGTTCTACGGCTCTGACAGCATTCAGCCGTCAATGTATTGTTGAATGCCCAAAAAAGACTATCGGAATCTCAATCGGGTCTCGGAAATTTTTTACCCTTCGTTTTTTCGACACGTGGATTTTTACGGTAAAACGGGATTACCGTGGCTGGTCTTTGATTTACCATCGCTGGAGAGTGGTGCACCGAGGTACCGTTCCATTTCAAATCCATGCACGCATTTCAAAAAGTCGTACGACACTGTTTCGCCATTTCGGACGGATGTTGCACCTTGCACCGTGGATGTTGCACCCTGTAGATGTCGATTATTCAGATGGCCATAACTAATGGCTCGTTTAAAGTTACGGGAGCCATAACCAGTCAAAACGAAGGCATCAGTGAGTTCTACGGCTCTGACAGCTTTCAGCCGTCAATATATTGTTGAATGCCCAAAAAAGACTATCGGAATCTCAATCGGGTCTCGGAAATTTTTTACCCTTCGTTTTTTCGACACGTGGATTTTTACGGTAAAACGGGATTACCGTGGCTAGTCTTAGATTTAGTATCGCTGGAGAGTGGTGCACCATGGTACCATTCCATTTCAAATCCATGCACGCATTCAAAAAGTCGTACGACACTGTTTCGCCATTTCGGACGGATGTTGCACCTTGCGCCGTGGATTTGCACACTGTAGATATCGATTATTCGGACGGCCATAACTTCTGGCTCGTTTAGAGTTACGGGAGCTATAACTAGTCAAAACGAACACCTCAGTGAGTTCTATGGCTCTCACAGCATTCAGCCGTCAATGTATTGTTGAATGCCCAAAAAAGACTATCGGAATCTCAATCGGGTCTCGGAAGTTTTTTACCCTTCGTTTTTTCGACACGTGGATTTTTACGGTAAAACGAGATTACCGTGGCTGGTTTTCGATTTACCATCACTGGAGATTGGTGCACCAAGGTGCCGTTCCGTTTCAAATCCATGCACGCATTTAAAAAAGTCGTACGACACTATTTCGCCATTTCGGACGGATGTTGCACCTTGCACCCTGGATGTTGCACCCTGTAAATATCGATTATTCGGACCACCATAACTTATGGCTCATTTAGAGTTACGGGAGCCATAACCATCAAAACGAAGGCCTCGGTGAGTTCTACGGCTCTGACAGCTTTCAGCCGTCAATGGATTGTTTAATGCCCAAAAAAGACTATCCGAATCTCAATCGGGTCTCGGAAGTTTTTTACCCTTCGTTTTTTCGACATGTGGATTTTTACGGTAAAACTGGATTACCGTGGCTGGTCTTCGATTTACCATTGCTGGAGAGTGGTGCACCAAGGTACCGTTCCGTTTCAAATCCATGCACGCATTTCAAAAAGTCGTACGACACTGTTTCGCCATTTCGGACGGATGTTGCACCTTGCACCGTGGATGTTGCACCCTGTAGATATCGATTATTCAGATGGCCATAACTTATGGCTCGTTTAGAGTTACGGGAGCCATAACCAGTCAAAACGAAGGCCTCAGTGAGTTCCACCGCTCTGACAGCTTTCAGCCGTCATGGATTGTTTAATGCCCAAAAAAGACTATCCGAATCTCGATCGGGTCTCGGAAGTTTTTTACCCTTCGTTTTTTCGACACGTGGATTTTTACGGTAAAACGGGATTACCGTGGCTGGTCTTCGATTTACCATCGTTGGAGAGTGGTGCACCATGGTACCGTTCCATTTCAAATCCATGCACGCATTTCAAAAAGTCGTACGACGCTGTTTCCCCATTTCGGACGGATGTTGCACCTTGCACCGTGGATGCTGCACCCTGTAGATATCGATTATTCGGACAGCCATAACTTCTGGCTCGTTTAGAGTTACAGAAGCGATAACTAGTCAAAACGAACTCCCCAGTGAGTTCTACGGCTCGGACAGCATTCAGCCGTCGATGTATTGATGAATGCCCAAAAAAGACTATCGGAATCTCAATCGGGTCTAGGAAATTTTTTACCCTTCGTTTTTTCGACACGTGGATTTTTACGGTAAAACGGGATTACCGTGGCTGGTCTTCGATTTACAATCGTTGGAGAGTGGTGCACTAAGGTACCGTTCCATTTAAAATCCATGCACGCATTTCAAAAAGTCGTACGACACTGTTTCGCCATTTCGGACGGATATTGCACCTTGCACCGTGGAATTTTGCACCCTATAGATATCGATTATTCAGACGGCCATAACTTATGGCTCGTTTAGATTTACGGGAGCCATAACCAGTCAAAACGAAGGCCTCAGTGAGTTCTACGGCTCTAACAGCTTTCAGCCATCAATGGATTGTTTAATGCCCAAAAAAGACTATCCAAATCTCAATCGAGTCTCGGAAGTTTTTTACCCATCGTTTTTTCGACACGTGGATTTTTACGGTAAAACGGGATTACCATGGCTGGTCTTCGATTTACCATCGCTGGAGAGTGGTGCACCATGGTACTGTTCCATTTCAAATCCATGCACGCATTTCAAAAAGTCGTACGACACTGTTTCGCCATTTCGGACGGATGTTGCACCTTGCACCGTGGATGTTGCACCCTATAGATATCGATTATTCGGACGGCCATAACTTCTGGCACGTTTAGAGTTACGGGAGCCATAACCAGTCAAAACGAAGGCCTCAGTGAGTTCTACGGCTCTGACACCTTTCAGCCGTCAATGGATTGTTTAATGCCCAAAAAAGACTATGCGAATCTCAATCGGGTCTCGGAAGTTTTTTACCCTTCATTTTTTCGACACGTGGATTTTTACGGTAAAACGGGATTACCGTGGATGGTCTTCGATTTACCATCGCTGGAGAATGGTGCACCATGGCACCGTTCCGTTTCAAATCCATGCACGCATTTCAAAAAGTCGTACGACACTGTTTCGCTATTTCGGACGGATGTTGCACCTTACACCGTAGATGTTGCACCCTGTAGATATCGATTATTCGGACGGCCATAACTTCTGGCTCGTTTAGAGTTACGGGAGCCATAACCAGTAAAAACGAAGACCTCAGTGAGTTCTACGACACTGACAGCTTTCGGCTGTCAATGGATTGTTTAATGCCCAAAAAAGACTATCCGAATCTTAATCGGGTCTCGAAAGTTTTTTACCCTTCGTTTTTTCGACACAAGGATTTTTACGGTAAAACGGGATTACCGTGGCTGGTCTTCAATTTACCATCACTGGAGAGTGGTGCACTAAGGTACCATTCCGTTCCAAATCCATGCACGCATTTCAAAAAGTCGTACGACACTGTTTCGCCATTTCGGACGGATGTTGCACCTTGCACCGTGGATGTTGCACCCTGTAGATATCGATTATTCGTACGGCCATAACTTATGGCTCGTTTAGAGTTACGGGAGCCATAACCAGTCAAAACGAAGGCCTCAGTGAGTTCTACGGCTCTGACAGCTTTCAGCCATCAATGGATTGTTTAATGCCCAAAAAAGACTATCCGAATCTCAATCGGGTCTCGGAAGTTTTTTACCCTTCGTTTTTTCGACACGTGGATTTTTACGGTAAAACTGGATTACCGTGGCTGGTCTTCGATTTACCATCGCTAGAGAATGGTGCACCATGGTACCGTTCCGTTTCAAATCCATGCACACATTTCAAAAAGTCGTACGACACTGTTTCACCATTTCGGACGGATGTTGCACCTTGCACCGTGGATGTTGCACCCTATAGATATCGATTATTCGGACGGCCATAACTTCTGGCTCGTTTAGAGTTACGGGAGCCATAACCAGTCAAAACAAACGCCTTAGTGAGTTCTACGGCTCTGAAAGCATTCAGCCGTCAATGTATTGTTGAATGCCCAAAAAAGACTATCGGAATCTCAATCGGGTCTCGGAAATTTTTTACCCTTCACTTTTTCGACACGTGGATTTTTGCGGTAAAACGGGATTACCGTGGCTGGTCTTCGATTTACCATTGCTGGAGAGTGGTGCACCAAGGTACCGTTCCGTTTCAAATCCATGCACGCATTTCAAAAAGTCGTACGACACTGTTTCGCCATTTCGGACGGATGTTGCACCTTGCACCGTGGATGTTGCACCCTGTAGATATCGATTATTCAGATGGCCATAACTTATGGCTCGTTTAGAGTTACGGGAGCCATAACCAGTCAAAACGAAGGCGTCAGTGGGTTCTACGGCTCTAATAGCTTTCAGCCGTCAATGGATTGTTTATTGCCCAAAAAAGACTATCCGAATCTCAATCGGGTCTCGGAAGTTTTTTACCCTTCGTTTTTTCGACACGTGGATTTTTACGGTAAAACGGGATTACCGTGGCTGGTCGTCGATTTACCATCGCTGGAGAGTGGTGCACCATGGTACCGTTCCGTTTCAAATCAATGCACGCATTTCAAAAAGTCGTACGACACTGTTTCGCTATTTCGGACGGATGTTGCACCTTGCACCGTGGATGATGCACCCTGTAGATATCTATTATTCGGACGACCATAACTTATGGCTCGTTTAGAGTTACGGGAGCCATAACCAGTCAAAACGAAGGCCTCAGTGAGTTCTACGGCTCTGACAGCTTTCAGCCGTCAATAGATTGTTTAATGCCCAAAAAAGACTATCAGAATCTCAATCGGGTCTCGGAAGTTTTTTACCCTTCGTTTTTTCGACACGTGGATTTTTACGGTAAAACGGGGTTACCGTGGATGGTCTTCGATTTACCATCGCTGGAGAATGGTGCACCATGGTACCGTTCCGCTTCAAATCCATGCACGCATTTCAAAAAGTCGTACGACACTGTTTCTCCATTTCGGACGGATGTTGCACCTTGCACTGTGGATGTTGCACCCTGTAGATATCTATTATTCGGAAGGCATAACTTATGGCTCGTTTAGAGTTACGGGAGCCATAACCAGTCAAAACGAAGGCCTCAGTGAGTTCTACGGCTCTGACAGCTTTCAACCGTCAATGGATTGTTTAATGCCCAAAAAAGACTATCCGAATCTCAATCGAGTCTCGGAAGTTTTTTACCCATCGTTTTTTCGACACGTGGATTTTTACGGTAAAACGGGATTACCATGGCTGGTCTTCGATTTACCATCGCTGGAGAGTGGTGCACCATGGTACCGTTCCGTTTCAAATCCATGCACGCATTTCAAAAAGTCGTACGACACTGTTTCGCTATTTCGGACGGATGTTGCACCTTGCACCGTGGATGTTGCACCCTGTAGATATCGATTATTCGGACGGCCATAACTTCTGGCTCGTTTAGAGTTACGGGAGCCATAACCAGTCAAAACGAAGGCCTCAGTGAGTTCTACGACACTGACAGCTTTCGGCCGTCAATGAATTGTTTAATGCCCAAAAAAGACTATCCGAATCTTAATCGGGTCTCGGAAGTTTTTTACCCTTCGATTTTTCGACACAAGGATTTTTACGGTAAAACGGGATTACCGTGGCTGGTCTTCAATTTACCATCACTGGAGAGTGGTGCACTAAGGTACCGTTCCGTTCCAAATCCATGCACGCATTTCAAAAAGTCGTACGACACTGTTTCGCCATTTCGGACGGATGTTGCACCTTGCACCGTGGATGTTGCACCTTGCACCGTGGATGTTGCACCCTGTAGATATCGATTATTCGTACGGCCATAACTTATGGCTCGTTTAGAGTTACGGGAGCCATAACCAGTCAAAACGAAGGCCTCAGTGAGTTCTACGGCTCTGACAGCTTTCAGCCGTCAATGGATTGTTTAATGCCCAAAAAAGACTATCCGAATCTCAATCGGGTCTCAGAAGTTTTTTACCCTTCGTTTTTTCGACACGTGGATTTTTACGGTAAAACTGGATTACCGTGGCTGGTCTTCGATTTACCATCGCTGGAGAGTGGTGCACCATGGTACCATTCCATTTCAAATCCATGCACGCATTTCAAAAAGTCGTACGACACAGTTTTGCCATTTCGGACGGATGTTGCACCTTGTACCGTGGATGTTGCACCCTATAGATATCGATTATTCGGACGGCCATAACTACTGGCTCGTTTAGAGTTACGGGAGCCATAACCAGTCAAAACGAACGCCTCAGTGAGTTCTACGGCTCTGACAGCATTCAGCCGTCAATGTATTGTTGAATGCCCAAAAAAGACTATCGGAATCTCAATCGGGTCTCGGAAATTTTTTACCCTTCGTTTTTTCGACACATGGATTTTTACGGTAAAACGGGATTACCGTGGCTGGTCTTCGATTTACCATTGCTGGAGAGTGGTGCACCAAGGTACCGTTCCGTTTCAAATCCATGCACGCATTTCAAAAAGTCGTACGACACTCTTTCGCCATTTCGGACGGATGTTGCACCTTGCACCGTGGATGTTGCACCCTGTAGATATCTATTATTCGGACGGCCATAACTTATGGCTCGTTTAGAGTTACGGGAGCCATAACCAGTCAAAACGAAGGCCTCAGTGAGTTCTACGGCTCTGACAGTTTTCAGTCGTCAATGGATTGTTTAATGCCCAAAAAAGACTATCAGAATCTCAATCGGGTCTCGGAAGTTTTTTACCCTTCGTTTTTTCGACACGTGGATTTTTACGGTAAAACGGGATTACCGTGGATGGTCTTCGATTTACCATCGCTGGAGAATGGTGCACCATGGTACCGTTCTGTTTCAAATCCATGCACGCATTTCAAAAAGTCGTACGACACTGTTTCGCCATTTCGGACGGATGTTGCACCTTGCACCGTGGATGTTGCACCCAGTAGATATCTATTATTCGGAGGGCCATAACTTATGGCCCGTTTAGAGTTACGGGAGCCATAACCAGTCAAAACGAAGGCCTTAGTGAGTTCCACGGCTCTGACAGTTTTCAGCCGTCAGTGGATTGTTTAATGCCCAAAAAAGACTATCCGAATCTCAATCGGGTCTCGGAAGTTTTTTACCCTTCGTTTTTTCGACACGTGGATTTTTACGGTAAAACGGGATTACCATGGCTGGTCTTCGATTTACCATCGCTGGAGAGTGGTGCACCATGGTACCGTTCCGTTTCAAATCCATGCACACATTTCAAAAAGTCGTACGACACTATTTCGCCATTTCGGACGGATGTTGCACCTTGCACCGTGGATTTGCACCCTGTAGATATCGATTATTCGGACGGCCATAACTTCTGGCTCGTTTAGAGTTACGGGATCCATAACCAGTCAAAACGAACGCCTCAGTGAGTTCTACGGCTCTGACAGCATTCAGCCGTCAATGTATTGTTGAATGGCCAAAAAAGATTATCGGAATCTCAATCGGGTCTCGGAAGTTTTTTACCCTTCGTTTTTTCGACACGTGGATTTTTACGGTAAAACGGGATTACCGTGGCTAGTCTTCGATTTAGCATCGCTGGAGAGTGGTGCACCATGGTACCGTTCCGTTTCAAATCCATGCATGCATTTCAAAAAGTCGTACGACACTGTTTCGCCAATTCGGACGGATGTTGCACCTTGCACCGTGGATGTTGCACCCTGTAGATATCGATTATTCGGACGACCATAACTTCTCGCTCGTTTAGATTTACGGGAGCCATAACCATTCAAAACGAAGGCCTTAGTGAGTTCTATGGATCTGACAGCTTTAAGCCGTCAATGGATTGTTTAATTCCCGAAAAAGACTATCCGAATCTCTATCGGGTCTCGAAAATTTTTTACCCTTCGTTTTTTCGACACGTGGATTTTTACGGTAAAACGGGATTACCGTGGCTGGTCTTCGATTTACCATCGCTGGAGAGTGGTGCACCATGGCACCGTTCCATTTCAAATACATGCACGCATTTCAAAAAGTCGTACGACACTGTTTCGCCATTTCGGACGGATGTTGCACCATGCACCGTGGATGTTGCACCCTGTAGATATCGATTATTCGGACGGCCATAACTTCTGGCTCGTTTAGAGTTATGGGAGCCAAAATAGTCAAAACGAAAGCCTCAGTGAGTTCTATGGCTCTGCCAGCTTTTAGCCGTTAATGGATTGTTTAATGCCCAAAAAAGACTATCCGAATCTCAAACGGGTCTCGGAAGTTTTTTACCCTTCATTTTTTCGACACGTGGATTTTTACGGTAAAACGGGATTACCGTGGATGGTCTTTGATTTACCATCGCTGGAGAATGGTGCACCATGGTACCGTTCCATTTCAAATCCATGCACGCATTTCAAAAAGTCGTACGACACTGTTTCGCCATTTCAGACGGATGTTGCACCTTGCACCGTGGATGTTGCACCCTGTAGATATCTATTATTCGGACGGCCATAACTTATGGCTTGTTTAGAGTTACGGGAGCCATAACCAGTCAAAACGAAGGCCTCAGTGAGTTCCACGGCTCTGACAGATTTCAGCCATCAATGGATTGTTTAATGCCCAAAAAAGACTATCCGAATCTCCATCGGGTCTCGGAAGTTTTTTACCCTTCGTTTTTTCGACACGTGGATTTTTACGGTAAAACGGGATTACCGTGGCTGGTCTTCGATTTACCATCGCTGGAGAGTGGTTCACCATGGTACCGTTCCGTTTCAAATCCATGCACACATTTCAAAAAGTCGTACGACACTGTTTCGCCATTTTATACGGATGTTGCACCTTGCACCGTGGGTTTGCACCCTGTAGATATCGATTATTCGGACGGCCAAAACTTCTGGCTCGTTTAGAGTTACGGGAGCCATAACCAGTCAAAAAGAACGCCTCAATGAGTTCTACGGCTCTGACAGCATTCAGCCGTCAATGTATTGTTGTATGCCCAAAAAAGACTATCGGAATCTCAATCGGGTCTCGGAAGTTTACTACCTTTCGTTTTTTCGACACGTGGATTTTTACGGTAAAACGGGATTACCGTGGCTAGTCTTCGATTTAGCATCGCTGCAGAGTGGTGCACCATGGTACCGTTCCGTTTCAAATCCATGCATGCATTTCAAAAAGTCGTACGACACTGTTTCGCCAATTCGGACGGATGTTGCACCTTGCACCGTGGATGTTGCACCCTGTAGATATCGATTATTCGGACGACCATAACTTCTGGCTCGTTTAGAGTTACGGGAGCCATAACCAGTCAAAAGGAAGGCCTTAGTGAGTTCTACGGCTCTGACAGCTTTTAGCCGTCAATGGATTGTTTAATGCCCAAAAAAGACTATCCGAATCTCAATCGGGTCTCGGAAGTTTTTTACCCTTCATTTTTTCGACACGTGGATTTTTACGGTAAAACGGGATTACCGTGGCTGGTCTTCGATTTACCATCGCTGGAGAGTGGTGCACCATGGTAACGTTCCGTTTCAAATCCACGCACGCATTTCAAAAAGCCGTACGGCACTGTTTCGCCATTTCGGACGGATGTTGCACCTTGCACCGTGGATGTCGCACCCTGTAGATATCGATTATTCGGACGGCCATAACTTCTGGCTCGTTTAGAGATACGGGAGCCATAACCAGTCAAAACGAAGGCCTAAGTGAGTTCTACGGCTCTGACCGCTTTCAGCCGTCAATGGATTGTTTAATACCCAAAAAAGACTATGTGAATCTCAATCGGGTCTCGGAAGTTTTTTACCCTTCGTTTTTTCGACACGTGGATTTTTACGGTAAAACGGGATTATCATGGATGGTCTTCGATTTACCATCGCTGGAGAATGGTGCACCATGGTACCATTCCATTTCAAATCCATGCACGCATTTCAAAAAGTCGTACGACGCTGTTTCGCTATTTCGGACGGATGTTGCACCTTGCACCGTGGATGTTGCACCCTCTAGATATCGATTATTCGGACGACCATTACTTCTGGCTCGTTTAGAGTTACGGGAGCCATAACCAGTCAAAACGAAGGCCTCAGTGAGTTCTACGGCTGTGACAGCTTTTAGCCGTCAATGGATTGTTTAATGCCCAAAAAAGACTATCCGAATCTCAATCGGGTCTCGGAAGTTTTTTACCTTCGTTTTTTCGACACGTGGATTTTTACAATAAAACGGGATTACCATGGCTGGTCTTCGATTTACCATCGCTGGAGAGTGGTGCACCAGGGTAGCATTCTGTTTCAAATCCATGCACGCATTTCAAAAAGTCGTACGACACTGTTTCGCCATTTCGGACGGATGTTGCACCTTGCACCGTGGATGTTGCACCCTGTAGATATCGATTATTCGGACGGCCATAACTTATGGCTCGTTTAGAGTTACGGGAGGCATAACCAGTCAAAACGAAGACCTAAGTGAGTTCTACGGCTCTGACACCTTTCAGCCGTCAATGGATTGTTTAATACCCAAAAAAGACTATCCGAATCTCAATCGGGTCTCGGAAGTTTTTTACGCTTCGTTTTTTCGACACGTGGTTTTTTACGGCAAAACTGGATTACCGTGGCTGGTCGTCGATTTACCACCGCTGGGGAGTGGTACACCATGGTACCGTTCCGTTTAAAATCCATGCACGCATTTCAAAAAGTCGTACGACACTGTTTCCCCATTTCGGACGGATGTTGCACCTTGCATCGTGGATGTTGCACCCTGTAGATATCGATTATTCGGACGACCATAACTTCTGGCACGTTTAGAGTTACGGGAGCCATAACCAGTCAAAACGAAGGCCTCAGTAAGTTCTACGGATTTGACAGCTTTCAACCGTCAATTGATAGTTTAATGCCCAAAAAAGACTATCTGAATCTCAATCGGGTCTCGGACGTTTTTTACCCTTTGTTTTTTTGACACGTGGATTTTTACGGTAAAACTGGATTACCGTGGCTGGTCTTCGATTTACCATCGTTGGAGAGTGGTGCACCAAGGTACCATTCCGTTTCCAATCCTTTCACGCATTTCAAAAAGTCGTATGACACTGTTTCGCCATTTCGAACGGATGTTGCACCTTGCACCCTGGATGTTGCACCCTGTAGATATCGATTATTCGGACGGCCATAACTTATGGCTCATTTAGAGTTATGAGAGCCATAACCAGTCAAAACGAAGGCCTCAGTGAGTTCTACGGCTCTGACGGCTTTCAGCCGTCAATGGATTGTTTAATGCCCAAAAAAGACTATCTGAATCTCAATCGGGTCTCAGAAGCTTTTTACCCTTCGTTTTTTCGACAAGCGGATTTTACGGTTAAACGGGATTACCGTGGCTGGTCTTCGATTTACCATCGTTGGAGAGTGGTGCACCATGTTACCATTCCGTTTCAAATCAATGCACGCATTTCAAAAATCGTACGACACTGTTTTGCCATTTCGGACGGATGTTGCACCTTGCACCGTGGATGTTGCACCCTGTAGATATCGATTATTCGGACGGCCATAACTTCTGGCTCGTTTAGAGTTAGGGGAGCCATAACCAGTCAAAACGAAGGCCTCAGTGAGTTCTACGGCTCTGACAGCTTTCAGCCGTCAATGGATTGTTTAATGCCCAAAAAAGACTATCCGAATCTCTAATGGGTCTCGGAAGTTTTTTACCCTTCATTTTTTCGACACGTGGATTTTTACGGTAAAACGGGATTACCGTGGATGGTCTTCGATTTACCATCGCTCGAGAATGGTGCACCATGGTACCGTTCCGTTTCAAATCCATGCACGCATGTCAAAAAGTCGTACGACACTATTTCGCCATTTCGGACGGATGTTGCACCTTGCACCATGGATGTTGCACCCTGTAGATATCTATTATTCGGACGGCCATAACTCATGGCTCGTTTAGAGTTACGGGAGCCATAACCAGTCAAAACGAAGGCCTCAGTGAGTTCCACGGCTCTAACATCTTTCAGCCGTCAATGGATTGTTTAATGCCCAAAAAAGACTATCCGAATCTCAATCGGGTCTCGGAAGTTTTTTACCCTTCGTTTTTTCGACACGTGGATTTTTACGGTAAAACGGGATTACCGTGGCTGGTCTTCGATTTACCATCGCTGGAGAGTAGTGCACCATGGTACCGTTCCGATTCAAATCCATGCACGCATTTCAAAAAATCGTACGACGCTGTTTCGCCATTTCGGACGGATGTTACACATTGCACCGTGGATGTTGCACCCTTTAGATATCGATTATTCGGACGGCCATAACTTCTGGCTCGTTTAGAGTTACGGGAGCAATAACTAGTCAAAACGAACGCCTCAGTGAGTTCTACGGCTCTGACAACATTCAGCCGTCAATGTATTGTTGAATGCCCAAAAAAGACTATCGGAATCTCAATTGGGTCTCGGAAATTTTTTACCCTTCGTTTTTTCGACACGTGGATTTTTACGGTAAAACGGGATTACCGTGGCTGGTCTTCGATTTACCATCGCTGGAGAGTGGTGCACCAAGGTACCGTTCCGTTTCAAATCCATGCATGTATTTCAAAAAGTCGTACGACACTGTTTCGCCATTTTAGACGGATGTTGCACCTTGCACCGTGGATGTTGCACCCTGTAGATATCGATTATTCGGACGGCCATAACTTATGGCTCGTTTAGAGTTACGGGAGCCATAACCAGTCAACACGAAGGCCTCAGTGAGTTCTACGACTCTGACAGCTTTCAGCCGTCAATGGATTGTTTAATGCCCAAAAAAGACTATCCGAATCTCAATCGGGTCTCAGAAGTTTTTTACCCATCGTTTTTTCGACACGTGGATTTTTACGGTAAAACGGGATTACCGTGGCTGGTCTTCGATTTACCATCGCTGGGGATTGGTGCACCAAGGTACCGTTCCGTTTCAAATCCATGCACGCATTTCAAAAAGTCGTACGACACTGTTTCGCCATTTCGGACGGATGTTGCACCTTGCTCCCTGGATGTTGCACCCTGTAGATATCGATTATTCGGACGACCATAACTTATGGCTCATTTAGAGTTACGGCAGCCATAACCAGTCAAAACGAAGGCCTCAGTGAGTTCTACGGTTCTGACAGCTTTCAGCGGTCAATGGATTGTTTAATGCCCGAAAAAGACTATCCGAATCTCAATCGGGTCTCGGAAATTTTTTACCCTTCGTTTTTTCGACACGTGTATTTTTACGGTAAAACGGGATTACCGTGGCTGGTCTTTGATTTACCATCACTGGAGAGTGGTGCACCATGGTACCGTTCCATTTCAAATCCATGCACGCATTTCAAAAAGTCGTACGACACTGTTTCGCCATTTCGGACGGATGTTGCACCTTGCACCGTGGATGTTGCACCCTGTGGATATCGATTATTCGGACGGCCATAACTTCTGGCTCGTTTAGAGTTACGGGAGCCATAACCAGTCAAAACGAAGGCCTCAGTGAGTTCCACGGCTCTGAATGCTTTCAGCCATCAATGGATTGTTCAATGCCCAAAAAAGACTATCTGAATCTCAATCGGGTCTCGGAAGTTTTTTATCCTTCGTTTTTTCGACACGTGGATTTTTACGGTAAAACGGGATTACCGTTGCTGGTCTTCGATTTACCATCACTGGAGAGTGGTGCACCATGGTACCGTTCCGTTTCAAATCCATGCACACATTTCAAAAAGTCGTACGACACTGTTTCTCCATTTCGGACGGATGTTGCACCTTGCACCGTGGATTTGCACCCTGTAGATATCGATTATTCGGACGGCCATAACTTCTGGCTCGTTTAGAGTTACGAGAGCCATAACCAGTCAAAACGAACGCCTTAGTGAGTTCTACGGCTTTGACAGCATTCAGCCATCAATGTATTGTTGAATGCCCAAAAAAAGACTATCGAAATCTCAATCGGGTCTCGAAAGTTTTTTACCCTTCGTTTTTTCGACACGTGGATTTTTACGGTAAAACGGGATTACCGTGGCTGGTCTTCCATTTAGCATCGCTGGAGAGTGGTGCACCATGGTACCGTTCCGTTTCAAATCCATGCACGCATTTCAAAAAGCCGTACGACACTGTTTCGCCAATTCGGACGGATGTTGCACCTTGCACCGTGGATGTTGCACCCTGTAGATATCGATTATTCGGACGACCATAACTTCTGGCTCGTTTAGAGTTACGGGAGCCATAACCAGTCAAAACCAAGGCCTTAGTGATTTCTACGGCTGATAGCTTTAAGCCGTCAATGGATTGTTTAATGCCCAAAAAAGACTATCCGAATCTCAATCGGGCCTCGGAAGTTTTTTACCCTTCATTTTTTCGACACGTGGATTTTTACGGTAAAACGGGATTACCGTGGCTTGTCTTCGATTTACCATCGCTGGAGAGTGGTGCACCACGGTAACGTTCCGTTTCAAATCCAAGCACGCGTTTCAAAAAGCCGTACGACACTGTTTCGCCATTTCGGACGGATGTTGCACCTTGCATCGTGGATGTTGCACCCTGTAGATATCGATTATTCGGACGGCCATAACTTCTGGCTCGTTTAGAGTTACGGGAGCCATAACCAGTCAAAACGAAGGCCTGAGTGAGTTCTATGCCTCCGACAGCTTTCAGCCATCAATGGATTGTTTAATGCCCAAAAAAGACTATGCAAATCTCAATCGGGACTCGGAAGTTTTTTACCCTTCATTTTTTCGACACGTGGATTTTTACGGTAAAGCAGGATTACCGTGGATGGTCTTCGATTTACCATCGCTGGAGAATGGTGCACCATGGTACCGTTCCGTTTAAAATCCATGCACGCATTTCAAAAAGTCGTACGACGCTGTTTCGCTATTTCGGACGGATGTTGCACCTTGCACCGTGGATGTTGCACCCTGTAGATATCGATTATTCGGACGGCCATAACTTCTGGCTCGTTTAGAGTTACGGTAGCCGTAACCAGTCAAAACGAAGGCCTCAGTGAGTTCTACGGCTCTGACGGCTTTAGCCGTCAATGGATTGTTTAATGCCCAAAAAAGACTATCCGATTCTCAATCGGGTCTCGGAAGTTTTTTACCCTTTGTTTTTTTCGACACGTGGATTTTTACGGTAAAACGGGATTTCCGTGGCTGGTCTTCGATTTACCATCGCTGGAGAGTGGTGCACCATGGTACTGTTCCATTTCAAATCCATGCACGCATTTTAAAAAGCCATACGACACTGTTTTGCCATTTCGGACGGATGTTGCACCTTGCACCGTGGATGTTGCACCCTGTAGATATCGATTATTCGGACGGCCATAACTTCTGGCTCGTTTAGAGTTGCGGGAGCCATAAGTAGTCAAAACGAAGGCCTCAGTGAGTTCTACGGCTCTGACTGCGTTCAGCCGTCAATGGATTGTTTAATGACCAAAAAAGACTATCCGAATCTCAATCGGGTCTCGGAAGTTTTTTACCCTTCGTTTTTTCGACAGGTAGATTTTTATGGTAAAACGGGATTACCGAGGCTGGTTTTCGATTTACCATCGCTGAAGAGTGGTGCACCATGGTACCGTTCCATTTCAAATCCATACACGCATTTCAAAAGGTCGTACGACGAGGTTTCGCTATTTCGGACGGATGTTGCACCTTGCACCGTGGATGTTGCACCCTGTAGATATCGATTATTCGGACGGCCATAACTTCTGGCTCGTTTAGAGTTACGAGAGCCATAACCTGTCAAAACGAAGGCCTCAGTGAGTTCTACGGCTCTGGCAGCTTTAAGCCGTCAATGGATTGTTTAATGCCCAAAAAAGACTATCCGAATCTCAATCGGGTCTCGGAAGTTTTTTACCCTTCGTTTTTTCGACACGTGGATTTTTACGGTAAAACGGGATTACCGCGGATGGACTTCGATTTACCATCGCTGGAGAGTGGTGCACCATATTAACGTTCTGTTTCAAATCCATGCACGCATTTCAAAAAGTCGTACGACATTGTTTCGCCATTTCGGACGGATGTTGCACCTTGCACCGTGGATGTAGCACCCTGTAGATATCGATTATTCGGACGGCCATAACTTCTGGGTCGTTTAGAATTACGGGAGCCAAAACCAGTCCAAACGAAGGCCTCAGTGAGTTCTGCGGCTCTGACAGCTTTCAACTTCAATGGATTGTTTAATGCCCAAAAAAGACTATGTGAATCTCAATCGGGTCTCGGAAGTTTTTTACCCTTCGTTTTTTCGGCTTGTGGATTTTTACGGTAAAACGGGATTACCATGGATGGTCTTCGATTTACCATCGTTGGAGAATGGTGCACCATGGTACCGTTCCGTTTCAAATCCATGCACGCATTTCAAAAAGTCGTACGACGCTGTTTCGCGACGGATGTTGCACCTTGCACCGTGGATGTTGCACCCTGTAGATATCGATTATTCGGACGGCCATAATTCTGGCTCGTTTAGAGTTACGGGATCCATAACCAGTCAAAACGTAGGCCTCAGTGAGTTCTACGGCTCTAACAGCTTTTAGCCGTCAATGGATTGTTTAATGCCCAAAAAAGACTATCCGAATCTCAATCGGGTCTCGGAAGTTTTTTACCCTTCGTTTTTTCGACACGTGGATTTTTACGGTAAAACGGGATTACCGTGGCTGGTCTTCGATTTACCATCGCTGGAGAGTGGTTCACCATGGTACCGTTCCGTTTCAAATCCATGCGCGCATTTCAAAAAGTCATACGACACTGTTTCGCCATTTCGGACGGATGTTGCACGTTGCACCGTGGATGTTGCACCCTGTAGATATCGATTATTCGGACGGCCATAACTTCTGGCTCGTTTAGAGTTACGGGAGCCATAACCCGTCAAAACGAAGGCCTCAGTGAGTTCTACGGCTCTGACAGATTTCAGCCGTCAATAGATTCTTTAATGCCCAAAAAAGACTGTCCGAATCTCAATCGGGTCTCGGAAGTTTTTTACCCTTCTTTTTTCGACACGTGGATTTTTACGGTAAAACTTGATTACCGTGGCTGGTCTTCGATTTACCATCGCTGGAGAGTGGTGCACCATGGTACCGTTCCGTTTCAAATCCATGCACACATTTCAAAAAGCCGTATGACACTGTTTCCCCATTTCGGACGGATGTTGCACCTTGCACCGTGGATGTTACACCCTGTAGATATCGATTATTCAGACGGCCATAACTTCTGGCTCGTTTAGAGTTACGGGAGCCATAACCAGTCAAAACGAAGGCCTCAGTGAGTTCTATGGCTTTGAAAGCTTTCAGCCGTAAATGGACTGTTTAATGACCAAAAAAGACTATCCGAATCTCAATCGGGTCTCGGACGTTTTTTACCCTTCATTTTTTCGACACGTGGATTTTTACGGTAAAACTGGATTACCGTGGCTGGTCTTCGATTTACCATCGCTGGAGAGTGGTGCACCAAGGTACCGTTCCGTTTCAAATCCATGCACGTATTTCAGAAAGTCGTACGACACTGTTTCGCCATTTCGGACGAATGTCGCACCTTGCACCGTGGATGTTGCACCCTGTAGATATCGATTATTCCGACGGCCATAACTTCTGGCTCGTTTAGAGTTACGGGAGCCAAAACCAGTCAAAATGAAGGCCTCAGTGAGTTCTACGGCTCTGACAGCTTTCAGCCGTCAATGGATTGTTTAATGCCCAAAAAAAACTATCCGAATCTCAATCGGGTCTCGGAAGTTTTTTACCCTTCGTTTTTTCGACACGTGGATTTTTACGGTAAAACTGGATTACCGTGGCTGGTCTTCGATTTACCGTCGCTGGAGAGTGGTGCACCATGGTACCATTCCGTTTCAAATCCATGCACGCATTTCAAAAAGCCGTACGACACTGTTTCGCCATTTCGGACGGATGTTGCACCTTGCACCGTGGATGTTGCACCCTGTAGATATCGATTATTCGGACGGCCATAACTTATGGGTCGTTTAGAGTTACGGGAGCCATAACCAGTCAAAACGAAGGCCTCGGTGAGTTCTACGGCTCTGACAGCTTTTAGCCGTCAATGGATTGTTTAATGCCCAAAAAAGACTATCCGAATCTCAATCGGGTCTCGGAAGTTTTTTACCCTTCGTTTTTTCGACACGTGGATTTTTACGGTAAAACGGGGTTACCGTGGCTGGTCTTCGATTTACCATCGCTGGAGAGTGGTGCACCATGGTACCGTTCAGTTTCAAATCCATGCACGCATTTCAAAAAGACGTACGACGCTGTTTCGCCATTTCGGACGGATGTTGCACCTTGCACCGTGGATGTTGCACCCTGTAGATATCGATTATTCGGACGGCCATAGCTTCTGGCTCGTTTAGAGTTACGGGAGCCATAACCAGTCAAAACGAAGGCCTCGGTGAGTTCTACGGCTCTAACAGCTTTCAGCCGTCAATGGATTGTTTAATGCCCAAAAAATTCTATCCGAATCTCAATCGGGTCTCGGAAGTTTTTTACCCTTCGTTTTTTCAACACGTGGATTTTTACGGTAAAACTGGATTACCGTGGCTGGTCTTCGATTTACCATCGCTGGAGAGTGGTGCACCATGGTACCATTCCGTTTCAAATCCATGCACAAATTTCAAAAAGTCATGCGACACTGTTTCCCCGTTTCGGACGGATGTTGCACCTTGCACCGTGGATGTTGCACCCTGTAGATATCGATTATTCGGACGGCCATGACTTCTGGATCGTTTAGAGTTACGGGAGCCATAACCAGTCAAAACGAAGGCCTCAGTGAGTTCTACGGCTCTGACAGCTTTCAGCCGTCAATGGTGTTGGGCGAATTCTCACCCAGAAAATCTCAAGACCAAGAAGCGTCAGTCTCGCTCGTGTTTGCATCCTACACTTCATTCAGCAAAGCCAGGGTTCACTCGACATTCGCAAATAGAGCCTCATTCGGCAGAGCATGGCAATCTCCATTCGGCAAAGCCCGACCAATGGTCCATTCGGCAAAGGCAAGACATACTGCATTTCCATTCGGCATATCTCGTTCGTTAGCCGGACCAACCATACCGGTCCACCATACTTCACCTCTCCAATACCCCACTACCTAACCATCTCCCAAGCTACAACCGGACCACCATCACCGGACCATTCATGGCCGGACCAACACCACCGAGCCAACCACATACCTCACTACCGAATGAACCTCCATCCCGCTCCATCACCGGTCCAAGCTCCATACCGAATGGAGGCTCGCCGAACCAGAACTGCCAGTCCAGATTGCTTCGGCCCGGGCCCACCAGCAGCTATATACATCCAAGACCCCTGCCCCCTGCCTCACTCTATAAATAGAGGGGCAAGGGTACAACAATGGCAGACAAGTTTGAGAGCTCAAGCACGGAAGGAACTTTCAAACTACTTTCATGTACTTGTACACAAAGCATTGTACTTGTAATCTGAAACAAAGAAGATAATAACATATAAAGTGGACGTAGGCACGTTTTGGCCGAACCACTATAAATCTGTGTGTCTTTTACATTTCAGCCCCTGCTTTTTTCATATTTACATAACTCATATGAATCATTAAGAATCATATAAAATCAACTAAATCACACGACTTGGAGGTGTTTGCCCATTTTTTGCGCAAACATTTTTGGTGCTTTCACTGAGAAGCTTCGAACTCAGGGCTTCAGCTTCCCTCATTCAACCTTCTTTCCCAATAGCACCCTTCATTGCCTAGGAAACATGACTTCCAGGCCAAGAAAAGACGCCAACAAAGGAAAGAACGTTGCAACTAGCAGCGCTCCAAATCCGGTGGATCCAGATCAAGAGAACTATCCCACTATAGCAGCAGTGCCACATGTAGATCAGGCAATTCCAATAGCCCCTGCCGTGGGATAACCGGCAGTAATCACTAGAGCAGACCTAGACAGGGTTGTGGTGGAAGTGACTAACCGCTTCGCATCCCAACAAGAAGCTTTGGTGAACCAACTCATGTCACGCTTGAGGGATGTCGAAGAATCCAACCGCAACACTGAATCATGGGATGAATCTCAATCTGGAGGATCTCGGAGACAGCAAAGGTTTTCCCTCTTCGAGGAAGCCATCTTCAGGAACAACAATGATAGGGGCCGTGCCCGGACTCAGCCCGAACTCCGACTCGAGGAAGCGCTGGGAACCGAACCCAGTGGGGGAGGCGCCAGGCGAGGGTCGGATGTAGCTGAGCCAGTCATGCCACCTAATCATAGAAACCCCGCTGAACGGAGCCGAGCTAGAACCCAGCCCGAAGTTGAACCCATGGAAATGCTTGGAACAGAACCCCACAGGGGAAGATCAAGGCAGGGGGCAAATGTAGCTGGTCCTAGCATGCATCCGAGCAGCCAGATGCAACCACTGGATAAGTCAGAAGTGATAGACTATACCATCCCTACAGGTCATTTGGACGAGATCGATCCCGCAGGGAAGAACCAAGTTCATTTCTATCCGCTCCAAATTCTGATGAAAGAATGTCACGATTATTAAGAGAATGCGTCCAACGGGAGCAAAGGGATCGAGGAATAGGCGCTAGGGTCACCAGCCCCTTCACCCGCAATATCGAAACTGCCATCACCCCCCGGGAATGGAAAATGCCAACCATGGAACCTTACAAGGGAACTTCCGACCCCATCGTACACTTACAAAGATACACCCAGCATATGCTCATGAGCGGAGCAACAGAAGGGGTGATGTGTAAATGCTTTCCGCTATTCCTAGCAGATCTAGCTACCTCCTGGTTCTGCCATCTACCTCAAGGATCTATCAGCTCATGGGAGATGTTGAAAGAAAGGTTCATTAGCCAGTTCCGCATCCATGTAGAACAACCCAAGGATGCTTATTCTCTATCCAATGTCAAACAGAAATCCGGAGAGACACTGCAACAATATCTATCCCGATTCAGCGCCGCAGCGGCCGCAGTCCAAGATGCCGATGAGAAGCTCACCCTAATGGCCCTCTGTAGCGGTGTACACCCAGATACCAAGTTCGCTAGAAGACTAACTAAGGAAAAACCAGCTACTTTACCTGATTTCTTCCATGAAGCTGGAAAGTATATGAGACTTGAAGACGCTGCCACTGAGAGGCAGTCAGGGCAACAAGGTAAGACAACTTCGGACAAGGTTCCCGCTGCAGCTAAGGACACTCGAAGAAATGAATCTAGAGAAAATGCTGGGGGCAGGAAGGTTGAAAAATGCCAATATCGACCAGGACCAAGATTTGACTCCTACACTCCTTTGAATGAAACAATCGAAAACATCTTTCTAGCCACTCAGGGCGAACTCGGATACAAGCGCCCCCCGCACAAGAAAGAATCTGATAACGCACTCAAGTCTGGAAAGTTCTGCCGCTTCCACGAATCCCACGGACATGACACCAATGAATGCCACCATCTCCGGGACTTGATCGAAGAACACATCAGAAGAAGAAGGCTGGAACGCTATGTGAAAGGTCAGAACAGGACTCCAACTCCTGCCAATGAGAACTCAAAGCGACCCGTCCCAGAAGTAGGCGGAGGGAATCGCAACACCAGTGGCTCTAGTCAAGAGAAGATAGTGGTCCATACCATCTCTGGAGGACCACACATCGCCGACAGAAGCTGGGCAGAGATGGAAAGATACGGCAAGTCACTTAGAAATGCTGAAGGCTATGTTAACTCCATTACGGAAGAACGCCACCCGAAACGGAAAGAGAGTGACGACATCGTATTCAGTAGGCGTGATTTAGAAGGAAGACAGTATCCGCATATGGATCCCATGGTCATCTCTGCCTGGTTCGGTCCAGCTAAAGTTTTCCGAATTCTAATAGACACAGGAAGCTCCGTAAAATATCCTATTCAAGCATGCTTTCGACAAAATGAAGCTGTCAATGAAGGATGTGTCTCCCTGCAACAAACCCCTGCACGGTTTCACTGGAGATGCGAAAATGCCCCTCGGGCAACTTGACCTCTTCGTCGAAATAGGAAGTCATCCCCGCTCCGTTGTGCGAAAACAAACGTTTGTACTAATAGAAAACCACTCGGCCTACAACGCCTTCTTTGGAAGACCAGCCTTGTATGACTTCCAAATTGTCCTAGCCCCGTGGTGCCTAAAGATGAAATTCCCAACAGATAACGGAATAGTAGAAGTTGAAGGAGATCAAGACGTCGCTCGAGATTGCTATGTAACTGAACTTCGCAATAACCATAGAAAGAATAAAGGGAAAGATGCAGAGACTACTCTCTGCATGAAAAGCTTGGAAGCATAGCAACTAAAGAAAGCCCCTCCTCTTCGATACACCAGCGATCCTTTCAATGAACTAGCCCCCAGGGATAAGGAGGAGGAGGCTACCGCTGAGCCTGCGGAGGCCATGGAATTCGTATCCGTAGACAAACATGATTCAAGTAGACTATTAAAAATTGGATCTCAACTAAAAACAGAATTGAAGGATCAACTCATTGACTTTCTCCGCCACAACTTAGATGTATTTGCGTGGACACATGCCGATATGACAGGAATCTCTCCAGACATAGCATACCACATGCTGAACGTCGATCCCACCAAGGTACCGATAAAGCAGAAAAAGAGAAGCATGGGAGAAGAACGATTAGCAGCCCTCGACGAGGAAGTAAAGAACCTACTTGCTAATGACTTCATACGAGAAACCATCTACCCAGAATGGATCGCTAACCCAGTACTAGTAAAGAAAGCTAATGGGAAGTGGCGAACATGCATTGATTTCTCCAACTTAAATGACGCTTGCCCGAAAGACTGCTTCCCGCTCCCCCGAATCGATCAGCTTGTGGACAGCACTGCCGGGCACGAACTTTTATCTTTTATGGATGCATACTCCGAATACAACAAGATTCCCATGCACGCTCCCGATCAAGACCACACTAGCTTCATCACTGACCGGGGATTACATTGTTACAAAGTCATGCCTTTTGGACTCAAAAATGCCGGAGCTACCTATCAGCGCCTCGTCAACAAGATGTTCGCGGAATTAATAGGACGAACTATGGAAGTATATGTGGATGACATGTTGGTAAAGTCCAGGAGAGCCGACGATCATGTAAGCCACCTGAGCGAGATGTTTCAGGTACTTCGCCGATATGGAATGAAGCTGAATCCTCTAAAGTGCTCCTTCGGAGTATCATCGGGAAAATTCTTAGGATTCATCGTCCATGCCAGAGGAATTGAAGCAAACCCTGAACAAATCCGGGCTAAACGGAAAGGTGGCCGCCCTAAGCAGATTCATTTCCAAAGCAACTGACAAGTGCGTCCCTTTCTTCGAAGCTCTCAAGAAAGACAAAGGAAAGTTCGAGTGGACCGATGAATGCTTAAAAGCCTTCCTTAACCTGATCGGGCAGCTTCAGAAACCACCAGTACTCTCAACTCCAAACGAAGGCGAAGAGCTATACCTATACCTCGCTGTATCATCTCATGCTCTAAGCGCTGCCCTGGTAAGAGAAGAAGACCGCACACAACGCCCGGTATGCTTTATAAGTAAGTGATTTACAGGGGCAGAAGCCAGATATCCTAAACTTGAGAAATTGGCATATTGTTTATTGATCGCGTCATGAAAATTGCGACACTACTTCCAATCTCACTCCATCAGAGTTCTAACCGATCAGCCACTAAAACAGGTGCTCCATCGTCCCGACACTTCTGGACGACTCCTCAAATGGTGCATTGAACTAAGTCAGTATGACGTCACCTACCATCCTCGCACCGCTATCAAGGGGCAAGCCATGGCCGATTTCATTGCCGAATTCACTACCAACGAAGGCAAGGATCAGTTTGAAATAGCAAAAAACATCAAGTGGAACCTCTTTGTAGATGGAGCATCGAACGAACAAGGCTCGGGGGCAGGTATTGTGATAATCACCCCCAGGGGAAGAAAGGTGTACTATGCATTAAGGTTGGAATTCGCGGCCACTAACAACGATGCGGAGTATGAGGCAGTAATAGCGGGATTGGAGCTTGCCTTAGAAATTGGAGTCAATTCTTTACGTCTTCATAGTGATTCTCAACTTATCGTAAACCAAGTACTAGGAGAATTCCAGACACGAGGAGAACGACTCATAGCATATCTAAAGAAAACCAAACTGCTGCTCGATCAATTGGACCATTATCTAATCAAACACATTCCTTGAGAAGATAACCAAGAGGCCGATGAACTAGCAAAGCAAGCTAGTATGAAGAATAGAACCATTTCCGGAGCACTAGCCATCTCGAGGCAGCTAGCCCCAAGTTTCGAACAAGTGAATCTGATAACTGCAATCGAAGAAGGAACTTGGATGACTCCTATCCGGAAATATTTGCAGGACGGCACACTACCAGACAAACGTGATGAAGTCAGGAGAATTTTGAGGAAAGCTCCCCACTACACATTACAAGAAGGCATCCTCTATCGGCGTGGCTTCTCTAGCCCCTTATTCAGATGCGTCGCTGGAAGGGAAGCCAAGGAAATCTTATTCAACATCCATCAAGGAAGTTGCGGAGATCACACTGGAGGGCAGAATCTGGCGAAAAAGATACTCCAATATGGATATTACTAGCCCACACTAAACAAAGACGCCTTGGACTTCGTCAAGAGATGCGACAGATGTCAGAAATTTGCCAAGATTCCTCGACTACCCACAAATGAGATTACTCAAATGACCAGTCCTTGGCCCTTTGCTGTATGGGGAATTGATTTAATTGGCGAACTGCCAACGGGCAGGGGCGGAGCCAAATATGCTATAGTGGCAGTCGATTATTTCACCTAATGGGTGGAAGCGGAACCCCTAAATAAAATATCTTCAGCAAAAGTTATCAACTTCTTGATCAAAAATATTCTGTGCAGGTACGCAGTACCACTCAAGATCATATCGGACAACGGACTCCAATTTGACAGCGAAGAATTCGCCGACTGGTGCCAAGAGCATGGAATTCATAAAAGCTTCTCATCAGTAGCTTATCCTCAGGCAAACGGGCAAGTCGAAGCTGTCAACAAAATTCTCAAAACCCCAATCAAGAAGAAACTTGAAAAGTCAAAAGGCGCTTGGGTGGACGAACTTCCTACGGCACTTTGGGCCTACCGCACATCTTTCAGAACATCAACGGGACATACTCCTTTCATTTTGGCATACGGATCGGAGGCAATGCTCCCTGTTGAGACTATTATTCCTTCCCACCGTAGGATCCACTATAATCCAGAAGAAAACGAAGAACTCCTCCTCATGTCTTTGGATCTGATTGAGGAAAGGAGAAACGATGCAGCACTCAAAGCAGCAGCTCACAAACAAAAAGTGGCAGCACTATACAACTCCAAAGTCAAGCATCGCATCTTACAAGAAGGAGATCTTGTCCTCAGGCGAATCTTTCCGCGCCCCGGGGCACTGGACCCCATCTGCGACGGACCATATGTAATTCATAAAGATCTTCACAACGGAGCTTATATTTTGTCAACAGTGGACGGAGAGGTGTTCCAGAGGGCATGGAACATCCGACACCTCCGTCGATACTTTTCTTAACTTGTACTTCCCATATGAAGTGAATTAACAAAGAGAATTAGTGGACGTAGGCATTTTCATGCCGAACCACTTTAAAAAATCTTGTCTCCTTTTAACTTGTTCCTTTATATCTTGGCTGCTTGTTAAGCTTTATCCTTTTCTGTTGAACAAAATCCTATGGCATCTTCTCTCAAGACGCATCATGGCCTCATTTGGACAAGGCATAACAGGTACGCTACGATTCTATGCACTCGCCAATGAGACTCTTTTGCTCCAGCATCCCTCTGCTGCGGGTTAACTCATTGCTAGCGACTGCCCTCAAAGCCAACTGTAATGAGCCGATTATAAGTCATCACAAAGGCCGACTATAGCCGATGGCAGCTCATTACGGCGTTCGGCTCACCGGCAACCGTGAACCTACTTTAAGCCCCAACATAAGGTGTGGCCAGCCAGGGGTAGTTCACGGCCAACGGCACCCACGCTAGCCGGCCACGGTAAATCGAATAATGTCCACGATTACGGACCATAATGGTTCGGGTAGTTACCGTGCGCGATCTCGGCTCCGATGTGTCTTAAGTGCGGCTGTGGTAAAAAAGAAAACTCCCCGCGGAGGCGTAAGATGGGTGACAAATGTCTCCAAGACCCACAGCTAGGGAAAGTGACTACAAAACCCGTTTGCCACGAACTTAAGCACATCGACGGCCTTCCGTGACTGGAAGTTTTACTTTTTCCATATTTCCATTTCATTTAAATACTTTTCTCCTATCCTGTATAACAAACTCCAAAGTACAGGAAACCAAATAGTGAGCATTCACTCATGAGAATCTAAGCCTACGTACTGGGTGGCAAGGTACTCAGCTATGTCCATGATCAGTTACACAAGATGCTCAAAGCTACCACCTGCAACTAAAACATGAAGGGCGGTACTCTCTTCTCTTGTACATGAATATGCAACTACAGTTTATTCATACGTCACACTAACATTGCAAAACATGAAATTATATTTCAAGCAACAGCTTAACATCAAACACAACTAAAATCACAGGCATATGCATACTTCTCACGCACCACATCAAAATGACAACAACATTGAAACATAACAAAATCAGCTTATGTCATAAAATCACATAAAGTTATTCTTTGCAAATAATATTATTACAGTCACATCAATGTTTTGGACTAACATAAACAGCGATAAAAGGAAATAAAAAGGTAGCCAAATCCGGACAAGTAACTACTTGCGTCCACACTTCGCTCTCATCCTACCAACTCCCCCAAGCCTACTTGGCCGCAGGGTCGGAGCTCCCAGCGTGTTGATCGGAAGTTCCACCTGTTCAATCCAGAAGAGGAACTCATTAAACAAACGATAAAACGATCAAGTTATGGAAACCCAGAAAGAAAAGGAAAAGAGAATAATAACTCACCAGTGTCCGCCGCTTGATCCTCATCCTCCAGTTGCACACCCGCTTCCTCCGCAGCAAGCAACCGCATCCCCTCCTTCACCGCCGCTTGCTCCTCTTTCCAGAACTGAGCAGTGACCACATCCAGACTAAAAGCCACTCCACCTTCCTTACCCGCATTGACCCTGGCCTCCTCTAAAGCCCGAAGATATATCTTGGCCATGACCCGGGGATAGTCATCCATCCAAGACAAGCTGCCCTCCTTCCAAGTGCGGAAGTACATGTCCTGCAGCATCTCGTCCATCATCCCCTTATTCTCCTCAAACTCCCTCACCCGGGCCTCGGAAGCCTGCAACTTGGCGACAGCGACATCCCTCTCTGATCGGTATCTCAAGCAGTCAGCCTGGAGAGACCTCCTCATCTCCTCCATCTCCTCCTTTAACTTGACTTGAGCCATCTCCGCGGCCTCAAGCCTTCCAGACAACTCCTCTACCTGCTCGAGATCCGCATTCCGAACCTCATCCACTGTCGCAATGTCCATGTCGATCCGCTCCTTACAGGCAGCCTCCATCTTCCGTAATTCTGCCCTACTAGCCTTTTCCATGGTCACTTTCAGCCGCCTGGAGGCTTTCTCGTGCTGAGAAATCTGAACGGCTTGACCGGCAAGCTGTTCGGCCTGATCGGCAACCTTCAGCCGCAACCGAATATTAGCACTCCCAATCTCCTCCCCGGCCTTGACCAATTGAGCATGATACTTCATTAACTTCTTGGTCTCTTCAGCCACCCGATCGATATTAGCTTTGGCTTCGTCTCCCATGGTAACTACCCGAGTGGTAAGCAGATCAAGATCTAGGGACTTAGCCTCGTCTAACACTCGTACCATGGGCTTGCGGGGAAGGAGGTGCTCACCCGTGGCCTCGTCAAATGAAATATCCCGAGAGCTTGGATCTAAATCAGGATGACCGGCAAAGGGGTCGTGAGGCACGTCAGGACGCCTTATACGGATAACAGTGGGATTCTTAGAAGGAGGTGGAGGGGGGATAAACTCCGTGCTCTCCTCCGTGGTATCACGAGGAGGCTGAACAGGAAGCTGCGGACCAGGGGAAGGCTCAAATAAGGAACGACTCCTCTTCTTTTTCTGAATACTCTCTTCAATAACCCCAAGAAGAGGACGGTAACTGACTACGTCCCCAGTACAACCAGTGGGAGGCTTCGCAGAAGCTCTCATCAACTTGAATTGTTCGAGGCGGTGTCGAACATCTGACGTTTTAACCACCTGGCCTGCCCCCTGGAATAAAAGATAAGTGTTACGAACATACAATGGTCCACAATTCAAGAAACATGTTAAGTTAAAAAGAAAGAAAAGTGAGAAGGCACGTCTATTATACAAACCCTGCGGAGGAGTGGGGTACTGCAATAAGTCCTGAATCTCATTCTAGGACGGAAGTGGACCATAAAATATTCCTAAGTCCTTATCGAAAATGGAATCGGCGGAAGTCAAAAGTTCACCTTGCACCGCCGAAGTTACCCTAACTGAGGAGCCTTTAGGGGATGGATCGGCACCAGCCACAGCCTTGCCCGCCTCCTTTGCCTTTTCCGCTTCCGATTCTTCCTCCGATTCCCCGAAGGCCTGACGGAGAGCCTCATCCAGTTCAGGGTCTCGCCCAGAGGTTAAGGCGCCAGCATCAACATCACCATCTCCATCGCCATCTCCTCCGCCTTCTGACTCTCCTCCCATATCTCCTCCTTCGCCCTCTTCCACACCTTCCTCCTCCGGGATGATCGGGCGAGTACTAGGAGAGGGGCCATCATACTCCTTAAGCTTCTTACCTCCCACGACTGGGTGTTGTGCAAAGGGCTTCCTCTAGCCACTCTTCACCGTGGCCCCCTCCTTAGCTTTAGCGGCCTTCCCCTCAGCCGTGTCCCTCTGCTTAACCACGGACTGGTGCGGCAGGATCAAGTTGTACTCCAGGAGGGTAGCGTTCCTGATCAGGAAAGAAGCCGACCTGTCCCGCGCCGGAATGGCCTTTATTTCAGCAGCCATCCACGCCAAAGAATCATCTTCCACGACTGCAATGCCACCTGTCGCTAGCAAGAAATAGAAGCATGTCAGAAAAAGCACTACAATCAGAACATGGAAAATACAAATGAAATTCATCTTACAGCCGGAAGTGAAAAGGCGGAAAGAAACAGAATCGTCCTTGATAAAAAACCTTTCTTTCTTGAACATGGTAAACTTTGAATATAAGTCCAGGACTGGTTTGAAAGGCACGACCGCTTCTAGACTAATATACGGAGACCCCTTCTTGTAGCCTCTCAGGTTATACAAATATCGAATTTCCCGGTTAGAAGGAGGGCGCCCGTACCTCCTTTGAAAGATAACGAAAAGGCTCACCAGAATGGCATAAGAGTTCGGCTGGAAATGGAATGGAGCCACCTTCAAATATGTGGTAAAACTAACTATCCAGGCATTGATAGGAGGGATAGCACCACACATGCAATGATATCTGCTGTAAGCAAAGTAGCCTTCGGGGGGATTATACGGCATCACTCCATCTCCCGGCAACAGCATGCAAGTCCTGTCTATCCCAAAGGAACGGGATATAACGTCAAGTTGCTCCTCCTTTAGGGAGCTAGGAAAGCAATCGGGAGGGGAGACCAGAAGTTCCTGTGGACCATATCCGTCCACTAACGACCTCGGAACAGGTCGATGTTGCCCGGATCCTGGTTGGGCTGGGGGCACGGAAGAAGACTCTCCTCCATCCTTGGATTTCCGTCTGTCTGATCGTGTTTCCGCCTTGCGAGACATTTATCTGCGTACACAAAAGTGGAAAACATGATGTTAGAGCAAAAGTATAGGCACGCAAGCATGCATAAGTCTGGAGTTCCACTCTAAGTCCGAATACAAAAGTCACTCGGCACTGGGATTCAAGGCCATTCGGTACTAGGGTCCTATGTTCATTCGGCAGTAAGATGATAATCTCATTCAACAGTGAAAGGATAAGTTCATTCGGCATTAAGTGTATGGCCGTTCGGCACTTGAATTTGATTCGGTATACATATCATTCGGCCCTAGGGCCTAAGTCTCATTCGGTAAAGCAAAGCCCTTCGTATGTATTCGGCAAATCAGGATCATCCGGTAATAAAGGTCATTCGGCAAAGGAGTATATACCTGGTTCGGAAATGACTGGATTCGGCAAAGTGTTTGATTCGGTATAGTATCGGTTCGGCGCTTGTTGATTCGGTAAAGAAAAGCCAAGGGGGTGTAGCCCCTATATATAGACTGAAGCAACACCACCGGACCAGATGGTTCGGCATACCGGACCAACCTCCAGCCGAATGAAAACCTATACCTACTCAAAGCCAAACGAAACTGTCTCTACCGGCAGAAACCAGAAACAGGGGGCACGCAAAGCACCTCACTCAGATAAGTACCGAACTCTAGGGCCTACTAATAAAGTAGAAATTATGATAACGATGAACAAGTAGTAAATCTCTCACTAACACGGGTTAATCATTTACACATGTACGCGACCACGAATAGTCCACAGGCATGCTCTGAATAACTATTAGCCCTATCATCGTGAAAATTTACACTTTGACATCGTATTTAAGCTCATCGGTTAAATGGATATTTGATTCTGATAATTATGAAATGGCTAAGCTACTTACACATGTACGGGGTCGCGAACGATCCTTAGACATGCTCTGAGATGGCGATAAACCACCCTAACAAACGATCCAGGAACCCACTCGAACGTGAACCTGACATCGATAATGCTAAGCCCCCTCGGGGCACACTTACTCGCCCCGAACGGCACAATTCACTTCATCTCAAATATTTCGATCCCGAATGGTCGTCATTTGAAATCACATTAAAACTGTCAATTCCTTCGCAGGACACCAACAGCATAGGAACATCCAGCCCATGGCATTACAAAACAGGCCTTCCTACCACAGGGAAACAAAGCGCGACACATACAAGCACGTGCCCCACTTTGGGGGGCAAATGTTGGGCGAATTCTCACCCAGAAAATCTCAAGACCAAGAAGCGTCAGTCTCGCTCGTGTTTGCATCCTACACTTCATTCAGCAAAGCCAAGGTTCACTCGACATTCGCAAATAGAGCCTCATTCGGCAGAGCATGGCAATCTCCATTCGGCAAAGCCCAACCAATGGTCCATTCGACAAAGGCAAGACATACTGCATTTCCATTCGGCATATCTCGTTCGGTAGCCGGACCAGCCATACCGGTCCACCATACTTCACCTCTCCAATACCCCACTACCTAACCATCTCCCAAGCTACAACCGGACCACCATCACCGGACCATTCATGGATGGACCAACACCACCGAGCCAACCACATACCTCACCACCGAATGAACCTCCATCCCGCTCCATCACCGGTCCAAGCTCCATACCGAATGGAGGCTCGCCGAACCAGAATTGCCAGTTCAGATTGCTTAAGCCCGGGCCCACCAACAGCTATATACATCCAAGACCCCTGCCCCCTGCCTCACTCTATAAATAGAGGGGCAAGGGTACAACAATGACAGACAAGTTTGAGAGCTCAAGCACGGAAGGAACTTTCAAACTACTTTCATATACTTGTACACAAAGCATTGTACTTGTAATCTGAAACAAAGAAGATAATAACATATAAAGTGGACGTAGGCACGTTCTGGCCGAACCACTATAAATCTGTGTGTCTTTTACATTCAGCCCCTGCTTTTTTCATATTTACATAACTCATATGAATCATTAAGAATCATATAAAATCAACTAAATCACACGACTTGGAGGTGTTTTCCCATTTTTTGCGCAAAGAAATGGATTGTTTAATGCCCAAAAAAGACTATCCGAATCTCAATCGGGTCTCGGACGCTTTTTACCCTTCGTTTTTTCCACACGTGGATTTTTACGATAAAACTGGATTACCGTGGCTGGCCTTCGATTTACCATCGCTGGAGAGTGGTGCACCAAGGTACTGTTCCGTTTCAAATCCATGCACGCATTTCAAAAAGTCGCACGACACTGTTTCGCCATTTCGGACGGATGTTGCACCTCGCACCATGGATGTTGCACCCTATAGATATCGATTATTCCGATGTCCACAACTTTTGGCTCGTTTAGAGTTACGGGAGCCAAAACCAGTCAAAACGAAGGCCTCGGTGAGTTCTACGGCTCTGACAGCTTTCAGCCGTCAATGGATTGTTTAATGCCCAAAAAAGACTATCCGAATCTCAATCGGGTCTCGGAAGTTTTACACCCTTCGTTTTTTCGACACGTGTATTTTTACGGTAAAACTGGATTACTGTGGCTGGTCTTCGATTTACCATCGCTGGAGAGTGGTGCACCATGATACCGTTCCGTTTCAAATCCATGCACGCATTTCAAAAAGTCGTACGACACTGTTTCGCCGTTTCGGAAGGATGTTGCACCTTGCACCGTGGATGTTGCACCCTGTAGATATCGATTATTCGGACGGACATAACTTCTGGCTCGTTTAGAGTTACGGGAGCCATAACCAGTCAAAAGGAAGGCCTCAGTGAGTTCTACGGCTCTGCAGCTTTCAGCTGTCAATGGATTGTTTAATGCCCAAAAAAGACTATCCGAATCTCAATCGGGTCTCGGAAGTTTTTTACCCTTCGTTTTTTCGACACGTGGATTTTTACGGTAAAACTGTATTACCATGGCTGGTCTTCGATTTACCATCTCTAGAGAGTGGTGCACCATGGTACCATTCCGTTTCAAATCCATGCATGCATTTCAAAAAGTCGTACGACACTGTTTCGCCATTTCGGACGGATGTTGCACCTTGCACCGTGGATGTTGCACCCTGTGGATATCGATTATTCGGACTGCCATAACTTGTGGCTCGTTTAGAGTTACGGGAGCCATAAATAGTCAAAACGAAGGCCTCAGTGAGTTCTACGGCTCGGACAGCTTTCAGCCGTCAATGGATTGTTTAA
The DNA here is from genome assembly GCA_030765085.1 of Allium cepa. Lineage (NCBI taxonomy): Eukaryota > Viridiplantae > Streptophyta > Magnoliopsida > Asparagales > Amaryllidaceae > Allium > Allium cepa. The sequence continues at coordinate 913,186,683 of CM060938.1, forward strand.
TGCCCAAAAAAGACTATCTGAATCTCAATCGGGTCTCGGAAGTTTTTTACCCTTCGTTTTTTCGACATGTGGATTTTTATGGTAAAACGGGATTACCGTGTCTGGTCTTGATTTACCATCGCTGGAGAGTGGTGCACCATGGTACCGTTCCGTTTCAATTCCATGCATGCATTTCAAAAAGTCGTACGACACTGTTTCGCCATTCCGGACGGATGTTGAACCTTGCACCGTGGATGTTGCACCATATAGATATCGATTATTCGGACGGCCATAACTTCTGGGTCGTTTAGAGTTACGGGAGCCATAACCAGTCAAAACGAAGGCCTCAGTGAGTTCTACGGCTTTGACAGCTTTCAGCTGTCAATGGATTGTTTAATGCCCAAAAAAACTATCCGAATCTCAATCGGGTCTCGGACGTTTTTTACCCTTCGTTTTTTCGACACGTGGATTTTTACGGTAAAACTAGATTACCGTGGCTGGTCTTCGATTTACCATCGCTGGTGGGTGGTGCACCATGGTACCGTTCCATTTCAAATCCATGCACGCATTTCAAAAAGTCGTACGACACTGTTTCGCCATTTCGGACGGATGTTGCACCTTGCACTGTGGATGTCACCCTGTAGATATCGATTATTCGGACGGCCATAACTTCTGCCTCGTTTAGAGTTACGGGATCCATAACCAGTCAAAACGAAGGCCTCGGTGAGTTCTATGGCTTTGACAGCTGTTAGCCATCAATGGATTGTTTAATTCCCAAAAAAGACTATCCGAATCTCAATCGGGTCTCGGAAGTTTTTTACCCTTCGTTTTTTCGACACGTGGATTTTTACGGTAAAACGGGATTACCGTGGCTGGTCTTCGATTTACCATCGCTGGAGAGTGGTGCACCATGGTACCGTTCCGTTTCAAATCCATGCAAACATTTCAAAAAGTCGTACGACACTGTTTCGCCATTTCGGACGGATGTTGCACCTTGCACCGTGGATGTTGCACCCGGTAGATATCGATTATTCGGACGGCCATAGCTTCTGGTTCGTTTAGAGTTACGGGAGCCATAACCAGTCAAAACGAAGGCCTCAGTGATTTCTACGGCTCTAACAGCTTTCAGCCGTCAATGGATTGTTTAATGCCCAAAAAATTCTATCCGAATCTCAATCGGGTCTCGGAAGTTTTTTACCTTTCGTTTTTTCGACACGTGGATTTTTACGGTAAAACTGGATTACCGTGGCTGGTCTTCGATTTACCATCGCTGGAGAGTGGTGCACCATGGTACCGTTCCGTTTCAAATCCATGCACACATTTCAAAAAGTCGTACGACACTGTTTCCCCATTTCGGACGGATGTTGCACCTTGCACCGTGGATGTTGCACCCTGTAGATATCGATTATTCGGACGGCCATAACTTCTGGCTCGTTTAGAGTTACGGGAGCCATAACCAGTTAAAACGAAGGCCTCAGTGAGTTCTACGGCTCTGACAGCTTTCAACCGTCAATGGATTGTTTAATGCCCAAAAAAGACTATCCGAATCTCACTCTGGTCTTGGACGTTTTTTACCCTTCGTTTTTTCGACACGTGGATTTTTACGGTAAAACTGGAATACCGTGGCTGGATTTCGATTTACCATCGCTGGAGAGTGCTGCACAAACAATCCATGCACGCATTTCAAAAAGTCATACGACACTGTTTCGCCATTTCGAACGGATGTTGCACCTTGCACCGTGGATGTTGCACCCTGTAGATATCGATTATTCAGACGGCCATAACTTCTGGCTCGTTTAGAGTTACGCGAGCCATAACCAGTCAAAACGAAGGCCTTAGTGAGTTCTACGGCTCTGACGGCTTTCAGCCGTCAATGTATTGTTTAATGGCCAAAAAAGACTATCCGAATCTCAATCGGGTCTTGGATGTTTTTTACTCTTCGTTTTTTCGACACGTGGATTTTTACGGTAAAACGGGATTACCGTGGATGGTCTTCGATTTCCCATCGCTGGAGAATGGTGCGCCATGGTACCGTTCGGTTTCAAATCCGTGCACGCATTTCAAAAAGTCGTACGACACTGTTTCGCCATTTCGGACGGATGTTGCACCTTGCACCGTGGATGCTGCACCCAGTAGATGTCGATTATTCGGACGGCTATAACTTCTGGCTCGTTTAGAGTTACGGGAGCAATAACCAGTGAAAACGAAGGCCTCAGTGAGTTCTACGACTCTAACAGCTTTCAGCCATCATTGGACTGTTTAATGCCCAAAAAATTCTATCCGAATCTCAATCGGGTCTCGGAAGTTTTTTACCCTTCGTTCTTTCGACATGTGGATTTTTATGGTAAAACTGGATTACCGTGTCTAGTCTTCGATTTACCATCGCTGGAGAGTGGTGCACCATGGTACCATTCCGTTTCAAATCCATGCACAAATTTCAAAAAGTCGTACGACACTGTTTCCCCATTTCGGACGGATGTTGCACCTTGCACCCTGTAGATATCGACTATTCGGACGGCCATAACTTCTGGCTCGTTTAGAGTGACGGTATCCACAACCAGTCAAAACGAAGGCCTCTGTGAGTTCTACGGCTCTGATTGCTTTCAGCCGTCAATGGATTGTTTAATGCCCAAAAAAGACTATCCGAATCTCAATCGGGTCTCGGACGTTTTTTACCCTTCGTTTTTTCGACACGTGGATTTTTACGGTAAAACTGGATTACAGTGGCTAGCATTCGATTTACCATCGCTGGAGAGTGGTGCACCAAGGTACTGTTCCGATTCAAATCCATGCACGCATTTCAAAAAGTCGTACGACACTGTTTCGCCATTTCGGACGGATGTTGCACCTCGCACCGTGGATGTTGCACCCTATAGATATCGATTATTCCGATGGCCATAACTTCTGGCTCGTTTAGAGTTACGGGAGCCAAAACCAGTCAAAACGAAGGCCTCGGTGAGTTCTACGGCTCTGACAGCTTTCAGCTGTCAATGGATTGTTTAATGCCCAAAAAAGACTATCCGAATCTCAATCGGGTCTCGGAAGTTTTATACCCTTCGTTTTTTCGACACGTGGATTTTTACGGTAAAACTGGATTACTGTGGCTGGTCTTCGATTTTCCATCGCTGGAGAGTGGTGCACCATGATACCGTTCCGTTTCAAATCCATGCACGCATTTCAAAAAGTCGTACGACACTATTTCGCCGTTTCGGAAGGATGTTGCACCTTGCACCGTGGATGTTGACCCTGTAGATATCGATTATTCGGACGGACATAACTTCTGGCTCGTTTAGAGTTACGGGAGCCATAACCAGTCAAAAGGAAGGTCTCAGTGAGTTCTACGGCTCTGACAGCTTTCAGCCATCAATGGATTGTTTAATGCCCAAAAAAGACTATCCGAATCTCAATCGGGTCTCGGAAGTTTTTTACCCTTCGTTTTTTCGACACGTGGATTTTTACAGTAAAACTGTATTACCGTGGCTGGTCTTCGATTTACCATCTCTAGAGAGTGGTGCACCATGGTACCGTTCCGTTTCAAATCCATGCATGCATTTCAAAAAGTCGTACGACACTGTTTCGCCATTTCGGACGGATGTTGCACCTTGCACCGTGGATGTTGCACCCTGTGGATATCGATTATTCGGACTGCCATAACTTGTGGCTCGTTTAGAGTTACGGGAGCCATAAATAGTCAAAACGAAGGCCTCAGTGAGTTCTACGGATCGGACAGCTTTCAGCCGTCAATGGATTGTTTAATGCCCAAAAAAGACTATCTGAATCTCAATCGGGTCTCGGAAGTTTTTTACCCTTCGTTTTTTCGACACGTGGATTTTTACGGTAAAACGGGATTACCGTGTCTGGTCTTCGATTTACCATCGCTGGAGAGTGGTGCACCATGGTACCGTTCCGTTTCAATTCCATGCACGCATTTCAAAAAGTCGTACGACACTGTTTCGCCATTTCGGACGGATGTTGAACCTTGCACCGTGGATGTTGCACCATATTGATATCGATTATTCAGACGGCCATAACTTCTGGGTCGTTTAGAGTTACGGGAGCCATAACCAGTCAAAACGAAGGCCTCAGTGAGTTCTACGGCTCTGACAGCTTTCAGCCGTCAATGGATTGTTTAATGCCCAAAAAAAACTATCCGAATCTCAATCGGGTCTCGGACGTTTTTTACCCTTCGTTTTTTCGACACGTGGATTTTTACGGTAAAACTGGATTACCGTGGCTGGTCTTCGATTTACCATCGCTGGAGAGTGGTGCACCATGGTACCGTTCCATTTCAAATCCATGCACGCATTTCAAAAAGTCGTACGACACTGTTTCGCCATTTCGGACGGATGTTGCTCCTTGCACCGTGGATGTTGCACCCTGTAGATATCGATTATTCGGACGGCCATAGCTTCAGGCTCGTTTAGAGTTACGGTAGCCATAACCAGTCAAAACGAAGGCCTCAGTGAGTTCTACGGCTCTAATAGCTTTCAGCCGTCAATGGATTGTTTAATGCCCAAAAAATTCTATCCGAATCTCAATCGGGTCTCGGAAGTTTTTTACCCTTCGTTTTGTCGACACGTGGATTTTTACGGTAAAACTGGATTACCGTGGCTGGTCTACGATTTACCATCGCTGGAGAGTGGTGCACCATGGTACCGTTCCGTTTCGAATCCATGCACACATTTCAAAAAGTCGTACGACACTGTTTCCCCATTTCGGACGGATGTTGCACCTTGCACCGTGGATGTTGCACCCTGTAGATATCGATTATTCGGACGACCATAACTTCTGGCTCGTTTAGAGTTACGGGAGCCATAACCAGTCAAAACGAAGGCCTTAGTGAGTTCTACGTCACTGACAGCTTTCAGCCGTCAATGGACTGTTTAATGCTCAAAAAAGACTATCCGAATCTCAATCGGGTCTCGGACGTTTTTTACCCTTCGTTTTTTCGACACGTGGATTTTTACGGTAAAACGGGATTACCGTGGATGGTCTTCGATTTACCATCGCTGGAGAATAGTGTGCCATGGTACTGTTCCGTTTCAAATCCATGCACGCATTTCAAAAAGTCGTACGACACTGTTTCGCCATTACGGACGGATGTTGCACCTTGCACCTTGGATGCTGCACCTTGTAGATGTCGATTATTCGGACGGCCATAACTTCTGGCTCGTTTAGAGTTACGGGAGCCATGACCAGTCAAAACGAAGGCCTCAGTGAGTTGTACGGCTCTGACCGCTTTCAGCCGTCAATGGATTGTTTAATGCCCAAAAAAGACTATCCGAATCTCAATCGGGTCTCGGAAGTTTTTTACCCTTTGTTTTTTCGACACGTGGATTTTTGCGGTCAAACGGGATTACCGTGGATGGTCTTCGATTTACCATCGCTGGAGAATGGTGCACCATGGCACCGTTCCGTTTCAAATCCATGCACGCATTTCAAAAAGTCGTACGACACTGTTTCGCCATGTCGGACGGATGTTGCACCTTGCACCGTGGATGTTGCACTCTATAGATGTCGATTATTCGGACGGCCATAACTTCTGGCTCGTTTAGAGTTACGGGAGCCATAACCACTCAAAACGAAGGCCTCACTGAGTTCTACGGCTCTGACAGCTTTGAGCCGTTAATGGATTGTTTAATGCCCAAAATAGACTATCCGAATCTCAATTGGGTCTCGGAAGTTTTTTACCCTTCGTTTTTTCGACACGTGGATTTTTACGGTAAAACGAAATTACCGTGGCTGGTCTTTGATTTGCCATCGCTGGAGAGTGGTGCACCATGGTACTGTTCCGTTTCAAATCCATGCACGCATTTCAAAAAGTCGTACGACACTGTTTCGCCATTTCGGACGGATGTTGCACCTTGCACCTTGCACCGTGGATGTTGCACACTGTAGATATCGAATATTCGGACGGCTATAACTTCTGGCTCGTTTGGAGTTACGGGAGCCATAACCAGTCAAAATGAAGGCATCAGTGAGTTCTATGGCTCCGATAGCTTTCAGCCGTCAATGTATTGTTTAATGCCCAAAAAAGACTATCTGAATCTCAATCGGGCCTCGGAAGTTTTTTACCCTTCGTTTTTTCGACACGTGGATTTTTGCGGTAAAACGGGATTACCGTGGATGGTCTTCGATTTACCATCGCTGGAGAATGGTGCACCATGGTACCGTTTCGTTTCAAATCCATGCACGCATTTAAAAAAGTCGTACGACACTGTTTCGCCATTTCGGATGGATGTTGCACCTTGCACCGTGGATGTTGCACCCTGTATATGTCGATTATTCGGACGGCCATAACTTCTGGCTCGTTTAGAATTACGGGAGCCATAACCAGTCAAAACGAAGGCCTCGGTGAGTTCTACGGCTCTGATAGCTTTCAACCGTCGATGGATTATTTAATGCCCAAAAAAGAGTATCCGAATCTCAATCGGGTCTAGGAAGTTTTTTACCCTTCGTTTTTTCGACACGTGGATTTTTACGGTAAAACGGGATTACCGTGGATGGTCTTCGATTTACCATCGCTGGAGAATGGTTCACCATGGCACCGTTCCGTTTCAAATCCATGCACGCATTTCAAAAAGTCGTACGACACTGTTTCGCCATGTCGGACGGATGTTGCACCTTGCACCGTGGATGTTGCACCCTGTAGATGTCGATTATTCGGACGGCCATAACTTCTGGCTCGTTTAGAGTTACGGGAGCTATAACCAGTCAAAACGAAGGCCTCAGTGAGTTCTACGGCTTTGACAGCTTTGAGACGTCAATGGATTGTTTAATGCCCAAAAAAGACTATCAGAATCTCAATCGGGTCTCAGAAGTTTTTTACCCTTCGTTTTTTCGACACGTGGATTTTTATGGTAAAACGGGATTACCGTGGATGGTCTTCGATTTACCATCGCTGGAGAATGGTGCACCATGGTACCGTTCCGTTTCAAATCCATGCACGCATTTCAAAAAGTCGTACGACACTGTTTCGCCATTTCAGACGGATGTTGCACCTTGCACCGTGGATGTTGCACCCTGTAGATGTCGATTATTCGGACGGCCATAACTTCTGGCTCGTTTAGAGTTACGGGAGCCATAACCAGTCAAAACGAAGGCCTCAGTGAGTTCTACGGCTCTGACAGCTTTCAGCCGTCAATGGATTGTTTAATGCCCAAAAAAGACTATCCGAAACTCAATCGGGTCTCGGAAGTTTTTTACCCTTCGTTTTTTCGACACGTGGATTTTTACGGTAAAACTGTATTACCGTGGCTGGTCTTCGATTTACCATCCCTAGAGAGTGGTGCACCATGGTACCGTTCCGTTTCAAATCCATGCATGCATTTCAAAAAGTCGTACGACACTGTTTCGCCATTTCGGACGGATGTTGCACCTTGCACCTTGGATGTTGCACCCTGTGGATATCGATTATTCGGACTGCCATAACTTGTGGCTCGTTTAGAGTTACGGGAGCCATAAATAGTCAAAACGAAGGCCTCAGTGAGTTCTATGGCTCGGACTACTTTCAGCCGTCAATGGATTGTTTAATGCCCAAAAAAGACTATCTGAATCTCAATCGGGTCTCGGAAGTTTTTTACCCTTCGTTTTTTCGACACGTGGATTTTTATGGTAAAACGGGATTACCGTGTCTGGTCTTCGATTTACCATCGCTGGAGAGTGGTGCACCATGGTACCGTTCCATTTCAATTCCATGCACGCATTTCAAAAAGTCGTACGACACTGTTTCGCCATTTCGGACGGATCTTGAACCTTGCACCGTGGATGTTGCACCATATAGATATCGATTATTCGGACGGCCATAACTTCTGGGTCGTTTAGAGTTACGGGAGCCATAACCAGTCAAAATGAAGGCCTCAGTGAGTTCTACGGCTTTGACAGCTTTCAGCCGTCAATGGATTGTTTAATGCCCAAAAAAAACTATCCGAATCTCAATCGGGTCTTGGACGTTTTTTACCCTTCGTTTTTTCGACACGTGGATTTTTACGGTAAAACTGGATTACCGTGGCTGGTCTTCGATTTACCATCGCTGGAGAGTGGTGCACCATGGTACCGTTCCATTTCAAATCCATGCACGCATTTCAAAAAGTCGTACGACACTGTTTCGCCATTTCGGACGGATGTTGCACCTTGCACCGTGGATGTTGCACCCTGTAGATATCGATTATTCGAACAGCCATAACTTCTGCCTCGTTTAGAGTTACGGGAGCCATAACCAGTCAAAACGAAGGCCTCGGTGAGTTCTATGGCTCTGACAGCTTTTAGCCATCAATGGATTGTTTAATGCCCTAAAAAGACTATCCGAATCTCAATCGGGTCTCGGAAGTTTTTTACTCTTCGTTTTTTCGACACGTGGATTTTTACGGTAAAACGAGATTACCGTGGCTGATCTTCGATTTACCATCGCTGGAGAGTGGTGCACCATTGTACCGTTCCGTTTCAAATCCATGCACGCATTTCAAAAAGTCGTACGACACTGTGTCTCCATTTCGGACGGATGTTGCACCTTGCACCGTGGATGTTGCACCCTGTAGATATCGATTATTCGGACGGCCATAGCTTCTGGCTCGTTTAGAGTTACGGGAGCCATAACCAGTCAAAACGAAGGCCTCAGTGAGTTCTACGGCTCTAACAGCTTTCAGCCGTCAATGGATTGTTTAATGCCCAAAAAATTCTATCCGAATCTCAATCGGGTCTCGGAAGTTTTTTACCCTTCGTTTTTTCGACACGTGGATTTTTACAGTAAAACTGGATTACCGTGGCTGGTCTTCGATTTACCATCGCTGGAGAGCGGTGCACCATGGTACCGTTCCGTTTCAAATCCATGCACACATTTCAAAAAGTCGTACGACACTGTTTCCCCATTTCGGACGGATGTTGCACCTTGCACCGTGGATGTTGCACCCTGTAGATATCGATTATTCGGACGGCCATAACTTCTGGCTCGTTTAGAGTTACGGGAACCATAACCAGTTAAAACGAAGGCCTCAGCGAGTTCTACGGCTCTGACAGCTTTCAGCCGTTAATGGATTGTTTAATGCCCAAAAAAGACTATCCGAATCTCAATCGGGTCTCGGACGTTTTTTACCCTTCTTTTTTTTCGACACGTGGATTTTTACGGTAAAACTGGATTACCGTGGTAGGCCTTCGATTTGCCATCGCTGGAGAGTGGTGCACCAACAATCCATGCATGCATTTCAAAAAGTCATACGACACTGTTTCGCCATTTCGGACGGATGTTGCACCTTGCACCGTGGATGTTGCACCCTGTAGATATCGATTATTCAGACGGCCATAAATTCTGGCTCGTCTAGAGTTACGTGAGCCATAACCAGTCAAAACGAAGGCCTTAGTGAGTTCTACGGCTCTGACAGCTTTCAGCCGTCAATGTACTGTTTAATGCCCAAAAAAGACTATCCGAATCTCAATCGGGTCTTGGAAGTTTTTTACCCTTCGTTTTTTCGACACGTGGATTTTTACGGTAAAACGGGATTACTGTGGATGGTCTTCGATTTACCATCGCTGGAGAATGGTGCGCCGTTGTACCGTTCCGTTTCAAATCCATGCACGCATTTCAAAAAGTCGTACGACACTGTTTCGCCATTTCGGACGGATGTTGCACCTTGCACCGTGGATGCTGCACCCTGTAGATGTCGATTATTCGGACGGCCATAACTTCTGGCTCGTTTAGAGTTACAGGAGCCATAACCAGTGAGTTGTATGGCTCTGACCGCTTTCAGTCGTCATTGGATTGTTTAATGCCCAAAAAAGACTATCCGAATCTCAATCGGGTCTCGGAAGTTTTTTACCCTTCGTTTTTTGGACACGTGGATTTTTACAGTCAAACGGGATTACCGTGGATGGTCTTCGATTTGCCATCTCTGGAGAACGGTGCACAATGGCACCGTTCCGTTTCAAATCCATGCACGCATTTCAAAATGTCGTACGACACTGTTTCGCCATTTCGGACGGATGTTGCACCTTGCACCGTGGATGTTGCACCCTGTAGATATCGATTATTTGGACGGCCATAACTTTTGCCTCGTTTAGAGTTACGGGAACCATAACCAGTCAAAACAAAGGCCTCAGTTAGTTCTACGGCTCTGATGGCTTTCAGCCGTCAATGGATTGTTTAATGCCCAAAAAAGACTATCCGAATCTCAATCGCTGGAGAGTGGTCTTCGATTCACCATCGCTGGAGAGTGGTGCGCCATGGTACCGTTCCGTTCAAATCCATGCACGCATTTCAAAATGTCGTACGACACGATTTCGCCATTTCGGACGGATGTTGCACCTTGCACCGTGGAAGTTGCACCCTGCAGATATGGATTATTCGAACGGCCATAACTTCTGGCTCGTTTAGAGTTACGGGAGCCATAACCAGTCAAAACGAAGGCCTCAGTGAGTTCTATGGCTCTGACAGCTTTCAGCCATCGATGGATTGTTTAATGCCCAAAAAAGACTATCCGAATCTCAATCGGGTCTCGGAAGTTTTTTACCCTTCGTTTTTTCGACACGTGGATTTTTACGGTAAAACTGGATTACCATGGCCGGTCTTCGATTTACCATCGCTGGAGAGTGGAGCACCATGGTACCGTTCCGTTTCAAATCCATGCACGCATTTCAAAAAGTCGTACGACACGGTTTCGCCATTTCGGACGGATGTTGCACCTTGCAACGTGGATGTTGCACCCTGTAGATATCGATTATTCGGACGGCCATAACTTCTGGCTCATTTAGAGTTACGGGAGCCATAACCAGTCAAAACGAAGGCCTCGGTGAGTTCTACGGCTCTGACAGCTTTCAGCCGTAAATGGATTGTTTAATTCCCAAAAAAGACTATCGGAATCTCAATCGGGTCTCGGAAGTTTTTTACCCTTCGTTTTATCGACACGTGGATTTTTACGGTAAAACGGGATTACCGTGGCTGGTCTTCGATTTACCATCGCTGGAGAGTGGTGCACCATGGTACCGTTCCGTTTCAAATCCATGCACGTATTTCAAAAAGTCGTACGACACTGTGTCTCCATTTCGGACGGATGTTGCACCTTACACCGTGGATGTCGCACCCTGTAGATATCGATTATTCGGACGGCCATAACTTCTGGTTCGTTTAGAGTTACGGGAGCCATAACCAGTCAAAACGAAGGCCTCAGTGAGTTCTACGGCTATGACAGCTTTCAGCCTTCAATGGATTGTTTAATTCCCAAAAAAGACTATCCGAATCTCAATCGGGTCTCGGAAGTTTTTTACCCTTCGTTTTTTCGACACGTGGATTTTTACGGTAAAACGGGATTACCGTGGCTGGTATTCGATTTACCATCGCTGGAGAGTGGTGCACCATGGTAACGTTCCGTTTCAAATCCATGCACGCATTTCAAAAAGTCGTACGACACGGTTTCGCCATTTCGTACGGATGTTGCACCTTGCACCATGGATGTTGCACCCTGTGGATATCGATTATTCGGACGGCCGTAACTTCTTCCTCGTTTAGAGTTACGGGAGCCATAACCAGTCAAAACGAAGGCCTTAGTGAGTTCTACGGCTCTGACAGCTTTCAGCCGTCAATGGATTGTTTAATGCCCAAAAAAGACTATCCGAATGTCAATCGGGTCTCGGAAGTTTTTTACCCTTCTTTTTTCGACCCGTGGATTTTTACGGTAAAACGGGATTACCATGGCTGGTCTTCGATTCACCATCGCTGGAGAGTGGTGCACCAGGGTACCGTTCCGTTTCAAATCCATGCACGCATTTCAAAAAGTCGTACGACACTGTTTCGCCATTTCGGACGGATGTTGCACCTTGCACCGTGGATGTTGCACCCCTGTAGATGTCGATTATTCGGACGGCCATAAGTTCTGCCTCGTTTAGAGTTACGGGAGGCATAATCGGTCAAAACGAAGGACTCAGTGAGTTCTACGGCTCTGACAGCTTTCAGCCGTCAATGGATTTTTTAATGCCCAAAAAAGACTATCCGAATCTCAATCGGGTCTCGGAAGTTTTTTATCCTTTATTTTTTCGACACGTGGATTTTTACGGTAAAACGGAATTACCGTGGCTGGTCTTCGATTCACCATCGCTGGAGAGTGGTGCACCATGGTACCGTTCCGTTCAAATCCATGCACGCATTTCAAAATGTCGTACGACACGGTTTCGCCATTTCAGACGGATGTTGCACCTTGCACCGTGGAAGTTGCACCCTGCAGATATGGATTATTCGAACGGCCATAACTTCTAGCTCGTTTAGAGTTATGGGAGCCATAACCAGTCAAAACGAAGGCCTCAGTGAGTTCTATGGCTCTGACAGCTTTCAGCCGTCGATGGATTGTTTAATGCCCAAAAAAGACTATCCGAATCTCAATCGGGTCTCGGAAGTTTTTTACCCTTCGTTTTTTCGACACGTGGATTTTTACGGTAAAACTGGATTACCGTGGCCGGTCTTCGATTTACCATCGCTGGAGAGTGGAGCACCATGGCACCGTTCTGTTTCAAATCCATGCACGCATTTCAAAAAGTCGTACGACACGGTTTCGCCATTTCGGACGGATGTTGCACCTTGCAACGTGGATGTTGCTCCCTGTAGATATCGATTATTCGGACGGCCATAACTTCTAGCTCGTTTAGAGTTACGGGAGCCATAACCAGTCAAAACGAAGGCCTCGTTGAGTTCTACGGCTCTGACAGCTTTCAGCCGTCAATGGATTGTTTAATGCCCAAAAAAGACTATCGGAATCTCAATCGGGTCTCGGAAGTTTTTTACCCTCCGTTTTATCGACACGTGGATTTTTACGGTAAAACGGGATTACCGTGGCTGGTCTTCGATTTACCATCGTTGGAGAGTGGTGCACCATGGTACCGTTCCGTTTCAAATCCATGCACGTATTTCAAAAAGTCGTACGACACTGTGTCTCCATTTCGGACGTATGTTGCACCTTGCACCGTGGATGTTGCACCCTGTAGATATCGATTATTCGGACGGCCATAACTTCTGGTTCGCTTAGACTTACGGGAGCCATAACCAGTCAAAACGAAGGCCTCAGTGAGTTCTACGGCTATGACAGCTTTCAGCCTTCAATGGATTGTTTAATACCCAAAAAAGACTATCCGAATCTCAATCGGGTCTCGGAAGTTTTCTACCCTTCGTTTTTTCGACACGTGGATTTTTACGGCAAAACGGGATTACCGTGGCTGGCATTCGATTTACCATCGCTGGAGAGTGGTGCACCATGGTACCGTTCCGTTTCAAATCCATGCACGCATTTCAAAAAGTCGTACGACACGGTTTCGCCATTTCGTACGGATGTTGCACCTTGCACCATGGATGTTGCACCCTGTGGATATCGATTATTCGGACGGCCGTGACTTATTCCTCGTTTAGACTTACGGGAACCATAACCAGTCAAAACGAAGGCCTCAGTGAGTTCTACGGCTCTGACAGCTTTCAGCCGTCAATGGATTGTTTAATGCCCAAAAAAGACTATCCAAATCTCAATCGGGTCTCGGAAGTTTTTTACCCTTCGTTTTTTCGACACGTGGATTTTTACGGTAAAACTGGAGTACCGTGGCTGGTCTTCGATTTACCATCGCTGGAGAGTGGTGCACCATGGTACCGTTCCTTTTCAAATCCATGCACGCATTTCAAAAAGTCGTACGACACGATTTCGCCATTTCGGACGGATGTTGCACCTTGCACCATGGATGTTGCACCCTGTAGATATCGATTATTCGGACGGCCATAACTTCTGGCTCGTTTAGAGTTACGGGAGCCATAAACAGTCAAAACGACGGCCTCAGTGAGTTCAACAGCTCTGACAGCTTTCAGCCGTCAATCGATTGTTTAATGCCCAAAAAAGACTATCCGAATCTCAATCGGGTCTCGGAAGTTTTTTACCCTTCGTTTTTTCGACACGTGGATTTTTACGGTAAAACGGGATTACTGTGGTTGGTCTTCGATTTACCATCGCTGGAGAGTGGTGCACCATGGTATCGTTCCATTTCAAATCCATGCACACATTTCAAAAAGTCGAACGACACTGTTTCGCCATTTCGGACGGATGTTGCACCTTGCACCGTGGATGTTGCACCCTGTAGATATCGATTATTCGGGCGGCCATAACTTTTGCCTCGTTTAGAGTTACGGGAGCCATAACCAGTCAAAACAAAGGCCTCAGTTAGTTCTACGGCTCTGATGTCTTTCAGCCGTCAATGGATTGTTTAATGCCCAAAAAAGACTATTCGAATCTCAATCGGGTCTCGGAAGTTTTTTACCCTTCGTTTTTTCGACACGTGGATTTTTACGGTAAAACGGGATTACCGTGGCTGGTCTTCGATTCACCATCGCTGGAGAGTGATGCACCATGGTACTGTTCCGTTCAAATCCATGCACGCATTTCAAAAAGTCTTACGACACGGTTTCGCCATTTCGGACGGATGTTGCACCTTGCACCGTGGAAGTTGCACCCTGCAGATATGGATTATTCGAACGGCCATAACTTCTGGCTCGTTTAGAGTTACGGGAGCCATAACCAGTCAAAACGAAGGCCTCAGTGAGTTCTATGGCGCTGACAGCTTTCAGCCGTCGATGGATTGTTTAATGCCCAAAAAAGACTATCCGAATCTCAATCGGGTCTCGGAAGTTTTTTACCCTTCGTTTTTTCGACACGTGGATTTTTACGGTAAAACTGGATTACCGTGACTGGTCTTCGATTTACCATCGCTGGAGAGTGGGGCACCATGGTACCATTCCGTTTCAAATCCATGCACGCATTTCAAAAAGTCGTACGACATGGTTTCGCCATTTCGGACGGATGTTGCACCTTGCACCGTGGATGTTGCACCCTGTAGATATCGATTATTCGGACGGCCATAACTTCTGGCTCGTTTAGAGTTACGGGAGCCATAACCAGTCAAAACGAAGGCCTCGGTGAGTTCTACGGCTCTGACAGCTTTCAGCCGTCAATGGATTGGTTAATGCCCAAAAAAGACTATCGGAATCTCAATCGGGTCTCGAAAGTTTTTTACCCTTCGTTTTTCAACACGTGGATTTTTACGGTAAGACGGGATTACCGTGGCTGGTCTTCGATTTACCATCGCTGGAGAGTGGTGCACCATGGTACCGTTCCGTTTCAAATCCATGCACGTATTTCAAAAAGTCGTACGACACTTTGTCTCCATTTCGGACGGATGTTGCACCTTGCACCGTGGATGTTGCACCCTGTAGATATCGATTATTCGGACGGCCATAACTTCTGGTTCGTTTAGAGTTACGGGAGCCATAACCAGTCAAAACGAAGGCCTCAGTGAGTTCTACGGCTATACCAGCTTTCAGCCTTCAATGGATTGTTTAATACCTAAATAAGACCATCCGAATCTTAATCGGGTCTCGGAAGTTTTTTACCCTTCGTTTTTTCGACACGTGGATTTTTACGGTAAAACGGGATTACCGTGGCTGGTATTCGATTTACCATCGCTGGAGAGTGGTGCACCATGGTACCGTTCCGTTTCAAATCCATGCACGCTTTTCAAAAAGTCGTACGACACGGTTTCTCCATTTCGGACGGATGTTGCACCTTGCACCATGGATGTTGCACCCTGTGGATATCGATTATTCGGACGGCCGTAACTTCTTCCTCGTTTAGAGTTACGGAAGCCATAACCAGTCAAAACGAAGGCCTCAGTGAGTTCTACGGCTCTGACAGCTTTTAGCCGTCAATGGATTGTTTAATGCCCAAAAAAGACTATCCGAATCTCAATCGGGTCTCGGAAGTTTTTTACCCTTCGTTTTTTCGACACGTGGATTTTTACGGTAAAATGGGATTACCGTGGCTGGTCTTCGATTTACCATCGCTGGAGAGTGGTGCACCATGGTACCGTTCCTTTTCAAATCCATGCACGCATTTCAAAAAGTCGTACGACACTGTTTCGCCATTTCGGACGGATGTTGCATCTTGCACCGTGGATGTTGCACCCCTGTAGATGTCGATTATTCGGACGGCCATAACTTCTGGCTCGTTTAGAGTTACGGGAGGCATAACCTGTCAAAACGAAGGCCTCAGTGAGTTCTACGGCCCTGACAGCTTTTAGCCGTCGAAGGATTGTTCAATGCCCAAAAAAGACTATCCGAATCTCAATCGGGTCTCGGAAGTTTTTTACCCTTCGTTTTTTCGACACGTGGATTTTTACGGTAAAACTGGAGTACCGTGGATGGTCATCGATTTACCATCGCTGGAGAGTGGTGCACCATGGAACCGTTCCATTTCAAATCCATGCATGCATTTCAAAAAGTCGTACGACACGGTTTCGCCATTTCGGACGGATGTTGCACCTTGCACCGTGGATGTTGCACCCTGTAGATATCGATTATTCGGACGGCCATAACTTTTGCCTCGTTTAGAGTTACGGGAGCCATAACCAGCCAAAACAAAGGCCTCAGTTAGTTCTACGGCTCTGATGGCTTTCAGCCGTCAATGGATTGTTTAATGCCCAAAAAAGACTATCCGAATCTCAATCGGGTCTCGGAAGTTTTTTACCCTTCGTTTTTTCGACACGTGGATTTTTACGGTAAAACGGGATTACTGTGGCTGGTCTTCGATTTACCATCGCTGGAGAGTGGTGCACCATGGTATCGTTCCGTTTCAAATCCATGCACACATTTCAAAAAGTCGAACGACACTGTTTCGCCATTTCGGACGGATGTTGCACCTTGCACCGTGGATGTTGCACCCTGTAGATATCGATTATTCGGACGGCCATAACTTTTGCCTCGTTTAGAGTTACGGGAGCCATAACTAGTCAAAACAAAGGCCTCAGTTAGTTCTACGGCTCTGATGGCTTTCAGCCGTCAATGGATTGTTTAATGCCCAAAAAAGACTATCCGAATCTCAATCGGGTCTCGGAAGTTTTTTACCCTTCGTTTTTTCGACACGTGGATTTTTACGGTAAAACGGGATTACCGTGGCTGGTCTTCGATTCACCATCGCTGGAGAGTGATGCACCACGGTACCGTTCCGTTCAAATCCATGCACGCATTTCAAAAAGTCGTACGACACGGTTTCGCCATTTCGGATAGATGTTGCACCTTGCACCGTGGAAGTTGCATCCTGCAGATATGGATTATTCGAACGGCCATAACTTCTGGCTCGTTTAGAGTTACGGGAGACATAACCAGTCAAAACGAAGGCCTCAGTGAGTTCTATGGCTCTGACAGCTTTCAGCCGTCGATGGATTGTTTAATGCCCAAAAAAGACTATCCGAATCTCAATCGGGTCTCGGAAGTTTTTTACCCTTCGTTTTTTCGACACGTGGATTTTTACGGTAAAACTGGAGTACCGTGGCTGGTCATCGATTTACCATCGCTGGAGAGTGGTGCACCATGGAACCGTTCCATTTCAAATCCATGCATGCATTTCAAAAAGTCGTAGGACACGGTTTCTCCATTTCGGACGGATGTTGCACCTTGCACCGTGGACGTTGCACCCTGTAGATATCGATTATTCGGTCGGCCATAACTTTTGCCTCGTTTAGAGTTACGGGAGCCATAACCAGCCAAAACAAAGGCCTCAGTTAGTTCTACGGCTCTGATGGCTTTCAGCCGTCAATGGATTGTTTAATGCCCAAAAAAGACTATCCGAATCTCAATCGGGTCTCGGAAGTTTTTTACCCTTCGTTTTTTCGACACGTGGATTTTTACGGTAAAACGGGATTACTGTGGCTGGTCTTCGATTTACCATCGCTGGAGAGTGGTGCACCATGGTATCGTTCCGTTTCAAATCCATGCACACATTTCAAAAAGTCGAACGACACTGTTTCTCCATTTCGGACGGATGTTGCACCTTGCACCGTGGATGTTGCACCCTGTAGATATCGATTATTCGGACGGCCATAACTTTTGCCTCGTTTAGAGTTACGAGAGCCATAACCAGTCAAAACAAAGGCCTTAGTGAGTTCTACGGCTCTGATGGCTTTCAGCCGTCAATGGATTGCTTAATGCCCAAAAAAGACTATCCGAATCTCAATCGGGTCTCGGCAGTTTTTTACCCTTCGTTTTTTCGACACGTGGATTTTTACGGTAAAACGGGATTACCGTGGCTGGTCTTCGATTCACCATCGCTGGAGAGTGGTGCACCATGGTACCGTTCCGTTTCAAATCCATGCACACATTTCAAAAAGTCGTAGGACATGGTTTCGCTATTTCGGACGGATGTTGCACCTTGCACCGTGGATGTTGCACCCTGTGGATATTGATTATTCGGACGGCCATAACTTCTGGCTCGTTTAGAGTTACGGGAGCCATAACCAGTCAAAACGAAGGCCTCAGTGAGTTCTACGGCTCTGACAGCTTTCAGCCGTCAATGGATTGTTTAATGCCCAAAAAAGACTATCCGAATCTCAATCGGGTCTCGGAAGTTTTTTACCCTTCATTTTTTCGACACGTGGATTTTTACGGTAAAACGGGACTACCGTGGATGCTCTTCGATTTACCATCGCTGGAGAATGGTGCACCAAGGTACCTTTCCGTTTCAAATCCATGCACGCATTTCAAAAAGTCGTACGACAGTGTTTCCCCATTTCGGACGGATGTTGCACCTTGCGCCATGGATGTTGCACCCTTTAGATATCGATTATTCGGACGGCCATAACTTCTGGCTCGTTTAGAGTTACGGGAGCCATAACCAGTCAAAACGAAGGCCTCAGTGAGTTCTACGGGTCTGACAGCTTTCAGGTGTCAATGGATTGTTTAATGCCCAAAAAAGACGATCCGAATCTCAATCGAGTCTCGGAAGTTTTTTACCCTTCGTTTTTTCGACACGAGGATTTTTACGGTAAAACTGGATTACCGTGGCTGGTCTTCGATTTACCATCGCTGGAGAGTGGAGCACCATGGCACCGTTCCGTTTCAAATCCATGCATGCATTTCAAAAAGTCGTACTACACTATTTCGCCATTTCGGACGGATATTGCACCTTGCACCGTGGATGTTGCACCCTGTAGATGTCGATTATTCGGACGGCCATAACTTCTGGCTCGTTTAGAGTTACGGGACCCTTAACCTGTCAATACAAAGGCCTTAGTGAGTTCTACGGCTCTGACAGCTTTTAGCCGTCGATGGATTGTTTAATTCCCAAAAAAGAAGGGTAAAAACGAAGGCCTCAGTGAGTTCTACGGCTCTGACAGCTTTCACCGTCCACGTGGATTGTTGCACCCTGTAGATGTCGATTATTCGGACGGCCATAACTTCTGGCTCGTTTAGAGTTACGGGACCCATAACCTGTCAAAACAAAGGCCTCAGTGAGTTCTACGGCTCTGACAGCTTTTAGCTATCGATGGATTGTTTAATGCCCAAAAAAGAAGGGTAAAAACGAATGCCTCAGTGAGTTCACGGCCTCAGTGAGTTCTACGGCTCTGACAGCCTTCAATGGATTGTTTAATACCCAAAAAAGACTATCCGAATCTCAATCGGGTCTCGGAAGTTTTTTACCCTTCGTTTTTTCGACACGTGGATTTTTACGGTAAAACGGGATTACCGTGGCTGGTATTCGATTTCCCATCGCTGGAGAGTGGTGCACCATGGTACCGTTCCGTTTCAAATCCATGCACGCATTTCAAAAAGTCGTATGACACGGTTTCACCATTTCGGACGGATGTTGCACCTTGCACCATGGATGTTGCACCCTGTGGATATCGATTATTCGGACGGCCGTAACTTCTTCCTCGTTTAGAGTTACGGAAGCCATAACCAGTCAAAACGAAGGCCTCAGTGATTTCTACGGCTCTGACAGCTTTCAGCCGTCAATGGATTGTTTAATGCTCAAAAAAGACTATCCGAATCTCAATCGGGTCTCGGAAGTTTTTTACCCTTCGTTTTTTCGACACGTGGATTTTTACGGTAAAACTGGAGTACCGTGGCTGGTCTTCGATTTACCATCGCTGGAGAGTGGTGCACCATGGTACCGTTCCTTTTCAAATCCATGCACGCATTTCAAAAAGTCATACGACACTGTTTCGCCATTTCGGACGGATGTTGCACCTTGCACCGTGGAAGTTGCACCCTGCAGATATGGATTATTCGAACGGCCATAACTTCTGGCTCGTTTAGAGTTACGGGAGTCATAACCAGTCAAAACGATGGCCTCAGTGAGTTCTTTGGCTCTGACAGCTTTCAGCCATCGATGGATTGTTTAATGCCCAAAAAAGACTATCCGAATCTCAATCGGGTCTCGGAAGTTTTTTACCCTTCGTTTTTTCGACACGTGGATTTTTACGGTAAAACTGGATTACCGTGGCCGGTCTTCGATTTACCATCGCTGGAGAGTGGAGCACCATGGTACCGTTCCGTTTCAAATCCATGCACGCATTTCAAAAGGTCGTACGACACGGTTTCGCCATTTCGGGCGGATGTTGCACCTTGCAACGTGGATGTTGCACCCTGTAGATATCGATTATTCGGACGGCCATAACTTCTGGCTCATCTAGAGTTACGGGAGCCATAACCAGTCAAAACGAAGGCTTCGGTGAGTTCTACGGCTCTGACAGCTTTCAGCCGTCAATGGATTGTTTAATGCCCAAAAAAGACTATCGGAATCTCAATCGGGTCTCGGAAGTTTTTTACCCTTCGATTTATCGACACGTGGATTTTTACGGTAAAACGGGATTACCGTGGCTGGTCTTCGATTTACCATCGCTGGAGAGTGGTGCACCATGGTACCGTTCCGTTTCAAATCCATGCACGTATTTCAAAAAGTCGTACGACACTGTGTCTCCATTTCGGACGGATGTTGCACCTTACACCGTGGATGTTGCACCCTGTAGATATCGATTATTCGGACGGCCATAACTTCTGGTTCGTTTAGAGTTACGGGAGCCATAACCAGTCAAAACGAAGGCCTCAGTGAGTTCTACGGCTATGACAGTTTTCAGCCTTCAATGGATTGTTTAATTCCCAAAAAAGACTATCCGAATCTCAATCGGGTCTCGGAAGTTTTTTACCCTTCGTTTTTTCGACACGTGGATTTTTACGGTAAAACGGGATTACCGTGGCTGGTATTCGATTTACCATCGCTGGAGAGTGGTGCACCATGGTAACGTTCCGTTTCAAATCCATGCACGCATTTCAAAAAGTCGTACGACACGGTTTCGCCATTTCGTACGGATGTTGCACCTTGCACCATGGATGTTGCACCCTGTGGATATCGATTATTCGGACGGCCGTAACTTCTTCCTCGTTTAGAGTTACGGGAGCCATAACCAGTCAAAACGAAGGGTGAGTTCTACGGCTCTGACAGCTTTCAGCCGTCAATGGATTGTTTAACGCCCAAAAAGGACTATCCGAATGTCAATCGGGTCTCGGAAGTTTTTTACCCTTCTTTTTTCGACACGTGGATTTTTACGGTAAAACGGGATTACCATGGCTGGTCTTCGATTCACCATCGCTGGAGAGTGGTGCACCATGGTACCGTTCCGTTTCAAATCCATGCACGCATTTCAAAAAGTCGTACGACACTGTTTCGCCATTTCGGACGGATGTTGCACCTTGCACCGTGGATGTTGCACCCCTGTAGACGTCGATTATTCGGACGGCCATAAGTTCTGGCTCGTTTAGAGTTACGGGAGGCGTAATCGGTCAAAACGAAGGACTCAGTGAGTTCTACGGCTCTGACAGCTTTCAGCCGTCAATGGATTGTTTAATGCCCAAAAAAGACTATCCGAATCTCAATCGGGTCTCGGAAGTTTTTTATCCTTTATTTTTTCGACACGTGGATTTTTACGGTAAAACGGGATTACCGTGGCTGGTCTTCGATTCACCATCGCTGGAGAGTGGTGCACCATGGTACCGTTCCGTTCAAATCCATGCACACATTTCAAAATGTCGTACGACACGGTTTCGCCATTTCGGACGGATGTTGCACCTTGCACCGTGGAAGTTGCACCCTGCAGATATGGATTATTCGAACGGCCATAACTTCTGGCTCGTTTAGAGTTACGGGAGCCATAACCAGTCAAAACGAAGGCCTTAGTGAGTTCTATGGCTCTGACAGCTTTCAGCCGTCGATGGATTGTTTAATGCCCAAAAAAGACTATCCGAATCTCAATCGGGTCTCGGAAGTTTTTTACCCTTCGTTTTTTCGACACGTGGATTTTTACGGTAAAACTGGATTACCGTGGCCGGTCTTCGATTTACCATCGCTGGAGAGTGGAGCACCATGGTACCGTTCCGTTTCAAATCCATGCACGCATTTCAAAAAGTCGTACGACACGGTTTCGCCATTTCGGACGGATGTTGCACCTTGCAATGTGGATGTTGCACCCTATAGATATCGATTATTCGGACGGCCATAACTTCTGGCTCGTTTAGAGTTACGGGAGCCATAACCAGTCAAAACGAAGGCCTCGGTGAGTTCTACGGCTCTGACAGCTTTCAGTCGTCAATGGATTGATTAATGCCCAAAAAAGACTATCGGAATCTCAATCGGGTCTCGGAAGTTTTTTACCCTCCGTTTTATCGACACGTGGATTTTTACGGTAAAACGGGATTACCGTGGCTGGTCTTCGATTTACCATCACTGGAGAGTGGTGCACCATGGTACCGTTCCGTTTCAAATCCATGCACGTATTTCAAAAAGTCGTACGACACTGTGTCTCCATTTCGGACGGATGTTGCACCTTGCACCGTGGATGTTGCACCCTGTAGATATCGATTATTCGGACGGCCATAACTTCTGGTTCGTTTAGAGTTACGGGAGCCATAACCAGTCAAAACGAAGGCCTCAGTGAGTTCTACGGCTATGACAGCTTTCAGCCTTCAATGGATTGTTTAATACCCAAAAAAGACTATCAAAATCTCAATCGGGTCTCGGAAGTTTTTTACCCTTCGTTTTTTCGACACGTGGATTTTTATGGTAAAACGCGATTACCGTGGCTGGTATTCGATTTACCATCGCTGGAGAGTGGTGCACCATGGTACCGTTCCGTTTCAAATCCATGCACGCATTTCAAAAAGTCGTACGACACGGTTTCGCCATTTCGTATGGATGTTGCACCTTGCACCGTGGATGTTGCACCCTGTGGATATCGATTATTCGGACGGCCGTAACTTCTTCCTCGTTTAGAGTTACGAGAACCATAACCAGTCAAAACGAAGGCCTCAGTGAGTTCTACGGCTCTGACAGCTTTCAGCCGTCAATGGATTGTTTAATGCCCAAAAAAGACTATCCAAATCTCAATCGGGTCTCGGAAGTTTTTTACCCTTCGTTTTTTCGACACGTGGATTTTTACGGTAAAACTGGAGTACCGTGGCTGGTCTTCGATTTACCATCGCTGGAGAGTGGTGCACCATGGTACCGTTCCTTTTCAAATCCATGCACGCATTTCAAAAAGTCGTACGACACGATTTCGCAATTTCGGACGGATGTTGCACCTTGCACCGTGGATGTTGCACCCTGTAGATATCGATTATTCGGACGGCCATCACTTCTGGCTCGTTTAGAGTTACGGGAGCCATAAACAGTCAAAACGAAGGCCTCAGTGAGTTCAACGGCTCTGACAGCTTTCAGCCGTCAATGGATTGTTTAATGCCCAAAAAAGACTATCCGAATCTCAATCGGGTCTCGGAAGTTTTTTACCCTTCGTTTTTTCGACACGTGGATTTTTACGGTAAAACGGGATTACTGTGGCTGGTCTTCGATTTACCATCGCTGGAGAGTGGTGCACCATGGTATCGTTCCGTTTCATATCCATGCACACATTTCAAAAAGTCGAACGACACTGTTTCGCCATTTCGGACGGATGTTGCACCTTGCACCGTGGATGTTGCACCCTGTAGATATCGATTATTCGGACGGCCATAACTTTTGCCTCGTTTAGAGTTACGGGAGCCATAACCAGTCAAAACAAAGGCCTCAGTTAGTTCTACGGCTCTGATGGCTTTCAGCCGTCAATGGATTGTTTAATGCCCAAAAAAGACTATCCGAATCTCAATCGGGTCTCGGAAGTTTTTTACCCTTCGTTTTTTCGACACGTGGATTTTTACGGTAAAACTGGATTACCGTGGCTGGTCTTCAATTTACCATCGCTGGAGAGTGGAGCACCATGGTACCGTTCCGTTTCAAATCCATGCACGCATTTCAAAAAGTCGTACGACACGGTTTCGCCATTTCGGACGGATGTTGCACCTTGCACCGTGGATGTTGCACCCCTGTAGATGTCGATTATTCGGACGGCCATAACTTCTGGCTCGTTTAGAGTTACGGGAGCCATAACCAGTCAAAACGAAGGCCTCGGTGAGTTCTACGGCTCTGATAGCTTTCAGCCGTCAATGGATTGGTTAATGCCCAAAAAAGACTATCGGAATCTCAATCGGGTCTCGAAAGTTTTTTACCCTTCGTTTTTTTGACACGTGGATTTTTACGGTAAAACTGGATTACTGTGGCTGGTCTTCGATTTACCATCGCTGGAGAGTGGTGCGCCATGGTACCGTTCCGTTTCAAATCCATGCACGTATTTCAAAAAGTCGTACGACACTGTGTCTCCATTTCTGACGGATGTTGCACCTTGCACCGTGGATGTTGCACCCTGTAAATATCGATTATTCGGACGGCCATAACTTCTGGTTCGTTTAGAGTTACGGGAGCCATAACCAGTCAAAACGAAGGCCTCAGTGATTTCTACGGCTATGCCAGCTTTCAGCCTTCAATGGATTGTTTAATACCCAAAAAAGACTATCCGAATCTTAATCGGGTCTCGGAAGTTTTTTACCCTTCGTTTTTTCGACACGTGGATTTTTACGGTAAAACGGGATTACCGTGGCTGGTATTCGATTTACCATCGCTGGAGAGTGGTGCACCATGGTACCGTTCCGTTTCAAATCCATGCACGCATTTCAAAAAGTCGTACGACACGGTTTCTCCATTTCGGACGGATGTTGCACCTTGCACCATGGATGTTGCACCCTGTGGATATCGATTATTCGGACGGCCGTAACTTCTTCCTCGTTTAGAGTTACGGAAGCCATAACCAGTCAAACGAAGGCCTCAGTGAGTTCTACGGCTCTGACAGCTTTTAGCCGTCAATGGATTGTTTAATGCCCAAAAAAGACTATCCGAATCTCAATCGGGTCTCGGAAGTTTTTTACCCTTCGTTTTTTCGACACGTGGATTTTTACGGTCAAACTGGAGTACCGTAGCTGGTCTTCGATTTACCATCGCTGGAGAGTGGTGCACCATGGTACCGTTCCTTTTCAAATCCATGCACGCATTTCAAAAAGTCGTACGACACTGTTTCGCCATTTCGGACGGATGTTGCACCTTGCACCGTGGATGTTGCACCCCTGTAGATGTCGATTATTCGGACGGCCATAACTTCTGGCTCGTTTAGAGTTACGGGAGGCATAACCTGTCAAAACGAAGGCCTCAGTGAGTTCTACGGCCCTGACAGCTTTTAGCCGTCGAAGGATTGTTCAATGCCCAAAAAAGACTATCCGAATCTCAATCGGGTCTCGGAAGTTTTTTACCCTTCGTTTTTTCGACACGTGGATTTTTACGGTAAAACTGGAGTACCGTGGCTGGTCATCGATTTACCATCGCTGGAGAGTGGTGCACCATGGAACCGTTCCATTTCAAATACATGCATGCATTTCAAAAAGTCGTACGACACGGTTTCGCCATTTCGGACGGATGTTGCACCTTGCACCGTGGATGTTGCACCCTGTAGATATCGATTATTCGGAAGGCCATAACTTTTGCCTCGTTTAGAGTTACGGGAGCCATAATCAGCCAAAACAAAGGCCTCAGTTAGTTCTACGGCTCTGATGGCTTTCAGCCGTCAATGGATTGTTTAATGCCCAAAAAAAAGACTATCCGAATCTCAATCGGGTCTCGGAAGTTTTTTACCCTTCATTTTTTCGACACGTGGATTTTTACGGTAAAACGGGATTACCGTGGCTGGTCTTCGATTCACCATCGCTGGAGAGTGGTGCACCATGGTACCGTTCCGTTCAAATCCATGCATGCATTTCAAAAAGTCGTACGACATGGTTTCGCCATTTCGGACGGATGTTGCACCTTGCACCGTGGATGTTGCACCCTGTAGATATTGATTATTCGGACGGCCATAACTTCTGGCTCGTTTAGAGTTATGGGAGCCATAACCAGTCAAAACGAAGGCCTCAGTGAGTTCTACAGCTCTAACAGCTTTCAGCCGTCAATGGATTGTTTAATGCCCAAAAAAGACTATCCGAATCTCAATCGGGTCTCGGAAGTTTTTTACCCTTCATTTTTTCGACACGTGGATTTTTACGGTAAAACGGGATTACCGTGGATGCTCTTCGATTTACCATCGCTGGAGAATGGTGCACCAAGGTACCTTACGATTTCAAATCCATGCACGCATTTCAAAAAGTCGTACGACAGTGTTTCGCCATTTCGGACGGATGTTGCACCTTGCACCATGGATGTTGCACCCTTTAGATATCGATTATTCGGACGGCCATAACTTCTGGCTCGTTTAGAGTTACGGGGGCCATAACCAGTCAAAACGAAGGCCTCAGTGAGTTCTACGGGTCTGACAGCTTTCAGCTGTCAATGGATTGTTTAATGCCCAAAAAAGACTATCCGAATCTCAATCGGGTCTCGGAAGTTTTTTATCCTTCGTTTTTTCGACACGTGGATTTTTACGGTAAAACTGGATTACCGTGGCTGGTCTTCGATTTACCATCGCTGGAGAGTGGTGCACCATGGCACCGTTCCGTTTCAAATCCATGCATGCATTTCAAAAAGTTGTACTACACTGTTTCGCCATTTCGGACGGATATTGCACCTTGCACCGTGGATGTTGCACTGTAACGACCCGCCTTTTTGGACAATTTAAACCGACGATCAAATACACATGTCGATTCCAAACCATTAAAAGTGCAGATAGTTATTGGGGTAATTAAGAAAAGAAAATGAAGGGAAATAAAGGAAATGAAACAACACAGAATCTCACAGCGGAAGGCTAAAGTATAATAATAAAATAACAGTTCATGAAGCTGTTAATTAAATGAATACATTTGAAATGAATACATTTGATTATTAATATACGACATTTATCAGAGTTACATACACAACAAATATCATACAACAATGCAGCGGAATGGAATGAATATAATAGTAGTAGATAATATACCAAATCTTCGTCTCCGTCCTCCAAGGAAATGATCTTCAACCTGAACTGAAAACTCAGGACTGACCCGAGCGTAATGAATAGACAAAACACTCGAGTCAGGACTAAAATATCCTCATGAAAGTTAAATCAATCGTAAATAAATATGAGTGTAACGGCGTCAGAGATGTTTACGGGGTTTGACATCTCATATCCAGTGTCAACGTGCGTGCAATAACTCAAGAGATGTTACGGGATTTTCCATCTCTCAAGGATCCGTGAAACTATCTACTATGTAGTAATATATGCTAAGTAGATAATGTCTATCAGTAATATAAAGTATCAAAATAGCGTTAAGGCGTTACCATAATCCCCCTGTTTGCGCCAAAATTGGTCACAAACCCCGATGAATGTGAAAGCACCAGTGTTGGAATATAAATCAGCAATATCCAAACACAAATCGCAGATCTAAGTAGCAAAATAGTAAATGTAAACAAGAACATACGATTTTATAGTGGTTCGGCTATCTCCGGCCTACGTCCACTTCAAAGGTTTTTCATTTTATTGATGTTCTTCGCTGATTACAATCGATTACAGCGGATTACAATGAATTGTAGTCCGGAAATTCAGGTACAACGGTGGTTCTGATAGTTAAACTTGAATCCGGCAGGGTCTTGGCGTTTAATGGCGGAAAGATCCCTTTTCTGAACGACCTGGAGGTCTATTTATAGGCGTAGGCTGCTGCTATCTCGCTGAAAACTTGGGAGACCTCTTCTGGCACGTGAGGGGGCCCACACGTACGGTCTCGGAAAGTTTGGGCCCACTTTGGCATCGGTTCGAACTCCATTCGAACCGATCAAGAATTCATCCAATCGAGGTGAAATTTGGCGTGGACATTCTTCATCATGTATGCAAGCATCTGTGAAAATTTTATGGCATTTGGATCAGTAGGTTAGGAGATATGCAGGGTTCGAAATTGACTTCACGGTGAGGCTGTTGCGTTCGAACCCCTGTTGCTTGAAACGATGATTTCGAAACCAGTGTGGCACGCGACTTCGTGGTGACGTGGAGCGCAAGTTTCGAATCGATCCGGACTTCTCTCCGTGTTGACCGCTTCGACTCCATATATCCCGGCGCAGTCGAACCGATGGGAGACACGTCATCGTGGTTGGTTGACCCAGTGGGTTCGAATGAAGCTACTCAGGATGGGTTCGAAGTGTGGCTCTGTGATGGGTTCGAAGCTAGGTTTTGTGATGGGTTCGAAGTGGAGTCAAGGCTAGATGGACTCGAACCCGATGGGTTCGAGATTGGTATGGCAGTGCTATCGGTTCGAACGCAGGTGGGTTCGAAATAGATGGTTTCGAACCGATGGCTACGAACTCCATCGATTCGAACTGGGGCAAATGCTTATGGATTCGAGGCGCAGACTTATCTCGTGGGTTCGAACCAGATGGGTTCGAACATAAGTAGGGTGATGGTTTCGAATATCATGGGTTCGAACACTACGGGTTCGAACCGAGCAATGTCAATTCCTCTTATCTTGATTCCATCATAACTTGAGCATACGACCTCGGATTGTCTTGAAATTTGGAATGCAGATTCCTATGATCTTTCTTGTCGTGTCCTATCAACTGTGGCCCGTTCTGGACTCGGACAAAATTCATCGATATCCATGGTTATCCTGTAATGCATGGTTGATATTCATGAATAGTAATCATTGATTTCTAGTAAATTATGGGTATCTCAACTTTGCTAAAAGTTGGGATAACACTTTGCCCCCCAAAACATGCCTTTTTGTAAAAGGTATGTTTTGAACGGTCTTATATCAAGTGTAATAAATTCATGTTTCGTTGATAGCTGTGGCATTATCGATCAAGTATGTGGCTGTTCGAAGCCAAATCAATGTTTGTTCTTCCCGTAGGAGTTGAGAATGAAGTTTCATAGTTTCTCTGGACTATTATTGGCTGCTCTAAACCCTTACTGAGCTCATTCTAGACTCAGTGATTGAATAGAAAGATCCCATTGCTCTCTGGCGTTGCCTTCTATCCCTTGCGCTCTGGTCCCAGTTAGGACGTATAGCGATATCATGGTCGTTCGGGACCGATCATAGCCTCTCCGGGCTCTTGCTGGATCCCATCCTGTCACTCTCCGGTGAAGGGGAAACAGCGTTTAAGTGAGTTGATCCTGTCGCTCTCCGGCGAAGCAACCCACTTCTTGCACTCCGGTTCAAAGCAGTTGAACATTAAGCGATGTCATGACCTGAATCATCGGCCGATCATAGTCTCTCCGGACTCTTGTCGGATCCCATCCTGTCACTCTCTGGTGAAGGGGAAACGACGATAAGTGAGTCGATCCTGTCGCTCTCCGGCGAAGCAACTCACTTCTTGCCTTCTGGATTCACCTCTCCGGGTGAAGGCGATCTTTCTTGTATAAGTGAGTCGATCCCGTCGCTCTCCGGCGAAGCAACTCACTTCTTGCCTTCGGACCCCGTCTCTCCGGATGGGGTTATAAAGCGATCATGTTTATACTGGTGTTCAATGTTCATCCTTTGACTCTCCGGTCAAAAGGTTTATTGCAAGAAGTTCAAATTTGTTTATTAAAATTCAAGTTCTAGATGTTCAATCTCAAACATCAGAAAAAACTAAGGATTGCCTCTCCGGGCGTAGCGGTTCATCTCCATCTCAGAGCATGCCTAGGGATCTCTCCGGTTCCCGTACATGTGTAAGTGGAGTAACCGTTTTATTCTGAAAATAAATCTAAATAAAATCATTCGACCGAAGTCCAGATCGTGGACTTGGCCCTTGCCATCTTTGATCAGTTGATGACGAGTCGTGATCCCGATCCAGGATCGTTCCTGCAAGGTGGAGGCGGTAATTGTTCATGCCTTGTCACTGTTGTCCGTTCTCTGACATACTGCGGTAATCTACCACCCCTAGCGTGTTCTTCCACCTCATCCTTCAAGTGACGGCATTCATCTGTGGTGTGCCCATCCAGCTCATGGAATAGGCAATATTTTCCAGTCCTGCGCTCCCGCTCGGTGGGATCCCTTACAGGTGGCTTTCGATAGTGAAGTTGCCCCCTGGTTTCAGTGAAGACTCTTTCTAGGCTTGCATTCAGATCTGTGTACTGCCTGAATCTTGGTTCTCGAAATTTCTTCCGTTTATCAGGACCATCATGTCTGTCATCCTGTTTCCTTTTTCCCTTGTCCGCTCCGGACTGCTCTCCAGAGGTTCCTATGCTTTTCGTGGCATTTATTTCACGACTCTCGACTCGTGATTCTTCTAATCGAATGAATTTTTCAGCTTTATGGAAGAATTCTCCAAGATCTTGCGGTGGATCCTTAGTTAGAGAATCCTTAAATTTGGTGCCTTCCGCGACTCCTGCCACCGCCGCCATCAAAATCATTGATGGATCCGGGCGATCCACAGAAGTCACTGTCACGTTGAATCTGAGTAGAAAATCTTTTATGGACTCTCCGGTCCTCTGCTTGATTGTTGCTAAAGTCATCACACTCTTGGGTCGCGTCACGTGGACCCTGAACTGTCTCATGAAGCAATCAACGAGCTCGCACCATGTTCCAATTGATCCAGTCTCTAGTTGTCTGAACCATAGTGAAGCTAAATCTGATAAATATAGAGGGAAGCATCGTGCCATCACTTCCTCGGATGCCCCCAGTACTTCCATGTGCCTGATATATCTTGTGATGTGTACGGTTGGGTCTGATCTTCCGTCATAGGGATCTAGCGCTGGTAATTTGAACTTTGGAGGGTTCCTTGCATTTCGGATGTTCGGAGTGAATGGACTCCGACTGACTTCTTCTAGGCCTCCGCTAGGCAATCCTCCTCTCATGATTCGTCGCATTAGGCCTATCATTCTCTCATCTCCGTCTAGGGGTTGCCCCCTTGTCAAGTTTCTGTCCTGCCCCCCGAGCCTTGAAGGGAATTCCGGTACGTACTCTTCTGGTGGCTCGTTGGCGTATGCATTGGCTCCTGTCTGTTGGGCTCCGTCTGTTGGCCTTCCAGTATCGGACCCTGAGGGTCTGCCCCCAAGGCCTTGTTGACCACCTTCAATCCCTGTATTCTGGCCTTGAGCCTGTCCTTCATTTGCATCTGCAATCCTTATTCCTTGTCCCGTACTCGTAGCTGTTGTAGCTGGTCCAAGGTTTTGCATATTTGCCGCCCTCATCTGCTCGAGGAAATTCTGCAGCATCTCCTGTTGACTCTTCATTATGCTTTCGCGCAATGAATTAGCCATGGCCTCCATCTCGTCTCTGGTGATGTAGACGGAAGCTTGTCCTTCTCCTGATCTGGAGGATGCCTCTTGGCTTCCTCCTTGTTGGCTCCTATCAACTCTTTGTCTCGTATGTCGAGTCATTGTTTCCGGATTGGAGTTTCTTCAAACTTTTGAATCTGAATTCTGAATCTGATGTAGCGGGTGCTGGTTCTTCTCAGTGAAAGCACCAAAGTGTTTGCGCCAAAATTGGTCACAAACCCCGATGAATGTGAAAGCACCAGTGTTGGAATATAAATCAGCAATATCCAAACACAAATCGCAGATCTAAGTAGCAAAATAGTAAATGTAAACAAGAACATACGATTTTATAGTGGTTCGGCTATCTCCGGCCTACGTCCACTTCAAAGGTTTTTCATTTTATTGATGTTCTTCGCTGATTACAATCGATTACAGCGGATTACAATGAATTGTAGTCCGGAAATTCAGGTACAACGGTGGTTCTGATAGTTAAACTTGAATCCGGCAGGGTCTTGGCGTTTAATGGCGGAAAGATCCCTTTTCTGAACGACCTGGAGGTCTATTTATAGGCGTAGGCTGCTGCTATCTCGCTGAAAACTTGGGAGACCTCTTCTGGCACGTGAGGGGGCCCACACGTACGGTCTCGGAAAGTTTGGGCCCACTTTGGCATCGGTTCGAACTCCATTCGAACCGATCAAGAATTCATCCAATCGAGGTGAAATTTGGCGTGGACATTCTTCATCATGTATGCAAGCATCTGTGAAAATTTTATGGCATTTGGATCAGTAGGTTAGGAGATATGCAGGGTTCGAAATTGACTTCACGGTGAGGCTGTTGCGTTCGAACCCCTGTTGCTTGAAACGATGATTTCGAAACCAGTGTGGCACGCGACTTCGTGGTGACGTGGAGCGCAAGTTTCGAATCGATCTGGACTTCTCTCCGTGTTGACCGCTTCGACTCCATATATCCCGGCGCAGTCGAACCGATGGGAGACACGTCATCGTGGTTGGTTGACCCAGTGGGTTCGAATGAAGCTACTCAGGATGGGTTCGAAGTGTGGCTCTGTGATGGGTTCGAAGCTAGGTTTTGTGATGGGTTCGAAGTGGAGTCAAGGCTAGATGGACTCGAACCCGATGGGTTCGAGATTGGTATGGCAGTGCTATCGGTTCGAACGCAGGTGGGTTCGAAATAGATGGTTTCGAACCGATGGCTACGAACTCCATCGATTCGAACTGGGGCAAATGCTTATGGATTCGAGGCGCAGACTTATCTCGTGGGTTCGAACCAGATGGGTTCGAACATAAGTAGGGTGATGGTTTCGAATATGATGGGTTCGAACACTACGTGTTCGAACCGAGCAATGTCAATTCCTCTTATCTTGATTCCATCATAACTTGAGCATACGACCTCGGATTGTCTTAAAATTTGGAATGCAGATTCCTATGATCTTTCTTGTCGTGTCCTATCAACTGTGGCCCGTTCTGGACTCGGACAAAATTCATCGATATCCATGGTTATCCTGTAATGCATGGTTGATATTCATGAATAGTAATCATTGATTTCTAGTAAATTATGGGTATCTCAACTTTGCTAAAAGTTGGGATAACACCCCCTTAACACATTTTATATTCCCAAAAGCATATACAAGACCGTAGTTTCCCCAAAACCGGAAGTCACCAGAGGGCAATCCATATACTCAAGGTACAAATCAAAACGTAGTGGTCGCGAATAGGATAATCAGTATGACAAGGTACATGAGGCGATACCAACTAGGATACTAGTAGTTGCGTGATCCGGACTGATGTTGGGCATAGCCAGCAGCTACCCCAACACCGCGAAACAACACTCCCAAATCAAGGGGTGCACCCAAATCGCATCACAAATGTAATAGATATGGTATCGAAGAAGTGTGTCCGCTAGAGGTGGCGAACCTCAATGGCCCGGCGCGGCTCCTGTTTTAGTCATGTCAGGGGTCATCCAATAATCGTTCTCTTTCTTCAGTCAACGCGTTCACCAAACCATCCACTTCATTCTGGATCATCACTCCGCGTATAATAGTTATTAAAGTGGTTTTCGGTATCGACAGAGAGTATGTCCATATCCGATCCCGGTCTCTTTAATAACTACGTATTATTACACCTTTGGCTCTTTATATTTCAAATCGATTCATAATTGATATCAAAATATCATATTCGCTTCAAAAATCAAATCCATTCAAATATCATCGTATCTTTCAAAATATCAGATTTCATATTTAAATTCAAGATTTAAATATAAACATTTCACCTTATTGACCAGCTTAGGATTTTAGAAAAATGGTTTTAAGTAGTTTAAAAGTAGTTTTAAATAATTAAAATAGTTAAAACACTTAAAATATTTAAAATAGATAAATTAGTTTAAAATAATTTAAATTGGGTTAAGTAGATTTAAAATAGATTAAAATAGTTTAAGTATTCAAAATGGTTTATATAACAGAGTAATTTGGAAACAAATTAAAACAGCTTCAAAATCAATCCATTTCAATTATAACTTCCCAATTCAAATCAATTTCAATTTCCGTTCTACCGATTCAATTTCGATTTCAATTCAAAACAATGTCAACTTTTACTTCAAATCAATTCAATTCTACATTCACCTTTAATTAATTCAATTTCAATTTATATCGATTTGGAGCTTGATTTCTCAAAATATCAATTTATAACACTTAACAAAATTTCCAACAATATTCAAGTTTAAATCCAAATTCCAAATATGATTCAATTCCAAACTCGATTTCAAAATATCATTTTCATATCACTTTTACTTAGTAATATTCAAAGCTCGAAATAATGTTCAATCTTTAAAATAAATAGATTTTCGAAATTCAATCATATCCAAATTTTAAATTTTAAAGTCACAACTTAAATTATTTACCAAATTCTTTTAACCAAAATTTATTTCAACATTCCAACTCAAATTTTCGACAAATTCGATTTCTATAAATTGATTTCTATTTATCACTTTTAAATCGAAACATTTACATAAATTTCAAATCGACGATTTCAAAAATTATTAATTTATTATTAATTTTGCCAATTCGGTGTCCGTATATAATTTTCTATCCTATGGCCAAGTAATTATTTATTTCAATTAAATGTCAGGGATGAATATATATCACTTAAATTAAATCACAGTATCATATGTATGCATAACAGGATATATATAAGCAAATAAACATCCAAACATTCAAATATCAACCAATAGCATCCATCGAAATACATCATCCAATAGGCAATACAATTCATGGCAATTTCATAGTTATCGAGGTCAGGTAATTAAATCGCAATTCAATTTCAATTTAACTGTCAATTTAATTTTTCAACGGTTAATTCAAATAACAAACTATATGACAATTAAATTTATATCAAACAACAACAAATAAAATTCATATCACTTCATAATGTCAATTTAACTAGCATAAAGATATTTAGTACGGTGTGAGCGTTATAAAACACTCACCTTGATTTTTACGATTTTAAATCAAATCGAACGACGTTCGATTTAATCCAAAATTTTCTCTAACTCCAACCGATTCCAATCCAGCTCCATTGCGTAGTGCTCGACAAAACGAACCCGACGCAACTGGTTTCGTGAAATTCCGACCTCGCATCAAAAGTTATACAGTTTTAAAGTTTGAACGGATTAATATAAATTAATTTACACCTTTATTTTTCAATTTTGAACCTTAGATAATCACAGCCGTCCATTGTGCTTCCTGCGATCAGTGCCGCCCCTTCTCCTTTTCCATTCTTCTTCGTTCCCAGCTTTTACGCGAGCCAGAACCTAAATCACGCACGAAACCCTAAATGTCGAGCCTCCAACGTTCGACGAGACGACGATCAGGCGACGCTATATCAAGCGCCTCCACGAGCTCCACCAACGCCCCAACCCATGGCCCACTCGGCCCTATATGCTGCACGCAAAACGAGCTTGAACGGCCTACGTTCACGACCCCGTCACGCCTCCATCGTCACGTTATACTCGATCATGACCGGTCTAAACGAAGATCCCAGAGCCCTCTGCAAGTTTGTAGTTGGGAAATTTTTGAATCGTCGAGTGGATTTGATGATAATCGAGGGAGAACGAAAGAGGATATCGGCCATGGGTTTATAAACGCGGCGACTGCTTAAGAAGATAGGGTTTCGGCCCTAATAAAATGAATATATAAACGTTTATACCTATTAATTTAATATTAAATTCAATTTATAACGAGCACTTTCAAACGAACTCCAATTCAAACGTGCCGCCAGACATTTCTAAGGTTATACCCATGTTCCGAACACAATGAAATATGTTTCGGAAGCTAATTCGATCATCTGCGTGAGTTACGGCAATAAACGATCGATTTGAAATTAAATCGGTTAATCAAATTTCTGTGCGTTTGGGCTCGCCCCGGACAAACGGTAAATCCGATTGACTCGAAATTTAAAACCTTACAATAATATGACATTACGGATCCGATGAAACTGATTTCGTCGAAATCCGAGACCGTTTGAAAAATGACTATTTTAACTCGCCAAATTAATATTAAAACAATTTCAACGCGTTCCGAGCTGCCTCGGTCAACCGACAACTCTGATTGCTACGAAAATTGAAATCCGATAATAACTAACTATTACGGATCCAATGGAACTTGTTTCGTCCAATTCTGAGACTGTTCGAAGATTGGCTATTTTTCAGTCGCTAATTAAATATTAAAATATTCAATTTTCGCAAATAAATTTTAAATTCAGTTTTAAAAGTTCTGTAACATCACTATAACGTTCATATGATAAAATAAAATTTTACAAATCATTTTTAATCATACTAAACCCAATGGATTCAACATTTATTATTATTCCAAACGACTTACAATTTTTTTTTCTAACACTAAATCATGAAATCTTATTAAATTAGCTATTTTAATTATCGAAAATTTACGGGTCGTTACACTCTCCCCCACTCAAAACTTTTCGTCCCCGAAAAGGAAAAAGAAGGGAAAAAGAACTAAGTATAGAATTCAACATTTGATATATTTTTATTCAAAATTATCCACTTATAAAGCAATGAAATTCCATTTATAAAGTCATAACTACGCTTCCACTAAGTTACTCCAAACGGCTTCCTAACATTAAAAGTTAGTAATCAAAACAAGTTATAAAAAAATTTAAAACTTGAAAAATTTTCTAACACCCGGATTTTTCGGAAAATTTCGGCAGAGTCTCCTTTGCGCGGCTCGATCGGAAAAAATATAATAGCATATATATCACAAATATACATCTCATCTCAATGATGAGGCATCCCATATGTGGGGAAACAACATATAAATATCACCAATATCATATAAAACTGTAAGCGTACCTTTTATTTTGCATTTATTAGCATTTTACTTACATTATGCATTTAGCGTAGAAGCGAGTTCCACAACGAAGCGCAACCCCTTTGCTACCTACTAAAATGCTCAATAACTAAGTTAGAATCATGCATATAAAGATAGATCGCTATACTTAGCCTACACAACATATATATAACATATTTAGCTTCAAAACTGAGATTTCAATTTCTGGACAGCAAACAAATCTTAGCTTTAGGTCACCTAAACTGTAAAATTTGACAACAGAATCTAAACAAAAGTTGTTGCATTCATTTCAGGTTTTCCGGAATGTCCAAAATCATCGAATTCGGATCATCCGTTCAAAAGTTATGGCCGTTTTACTTAGGGGATACGCTTCAGCCTGGGCAGTGTTTGCGCACGTCCGCGACGTTCACCCACATTTCCGACCTTCTAAACGACATCAAAACACAGAACACTTAAAACAAAAGTTTTAGCTTAAGTTCTTAGCTTTCCATAAAGGGCAAGATCATCAAAATCCAATAGACCAGTCAAAAGATATGGCGAAAATACAAAGGTTGTATGCTTCAGATTTTTCTTATTTTTTACACAGAACAGCGAGTAACATTCAAATTTTTAACCTAGTAGACGAAGGAGTTTCTCAAGACACTCTAAATAAAAGTTGTGCTATAGTTTCTAAGCTTTTCGGAAAGTCCAAAATCGTCGAATTCCGTTCATCCATTTAAAAGTTATGGTTGTTTTCGTTTCAGCATGTATTGGACCATTTTGGATTTTTTTTCCAAAATTATGCTTTTATTATTTCAAAGTACAAACCATCAAAAACATCAAATTTTCTAAAGAACAATCATAAACACAAAGCCATTTATTTTCTTATTCATCCACACAATAGGTTTACATTCAATTTGTTTCTGATTTATTCAAGTTTGTTTCATTCACATTTTTAATTCAAGTCAATTTGCTTCAATTTAAATTGAATTCAATTATATTTAATTTCACTTTGCTTCAAATTTGAAGTTAATTATTTTTAAAATTTTATTCCGTTTATTCAATTCCGTTAACACTAATGAATTTTACTTAATCAATTATCATCCATCTAACAACCAACGCATATCAAACATTGACATCCATCCAAAATCTACACTAAATCAATTATACATTTCCATGTCAATTTTAATTTCATACACTTCCAAGCTTATAGACATTTAGTTATATTCAAATTTAATTAGTTTCCATTTACCAATTCTATATTTCATTAAGTTTAAATTTTATTCATTCACTTATATATATCATTCATTTTACCGCTTAAATTTCTTTTATATTTACAACTATCAATTAGATCTTCACATTTTATTTTTCACTCTCTCACTGGTATATTATTTCTCTACTTATCCTTATTAGCATTTTAAACCTTTTAAGTATTTGGTAAGTTATAGTTATGCAAATAGAATGTAGTCAAACAACATACAACTTCTTTCCATTTAAAGTTGAAATTTCAATTTATTAATTCTTAAGTCATTACTTAAATTTCACTATAATTTTTTTCACATTTACATTCACATATAGTATTTCCATTTTATATTAACATAATTGTGAATCACCTTTAAATGTTAATTTAAATTCCAATTATTGACTAACAATTTTATTTATATTTGCAAACCATTGATTAAATGCATATTCCATTATTCAAACCTATACTTGTATATTATCCAATTAACAATTCATATAACACTTTTGAACTTCTTAAATATTTTGGTAAGTTATATCTATGCTATAGAATGAATTTTAATACTACGCGAGTTTTACAGTTTCACTTTTATTTTAAGTTCATAATTTTCTAATTCTAAGGATTTCTACCTCACTTGATATTTTCACTTAGCTCTTAGGTTCATTTCTCATTTCACAATTCAGAAGTTCCTTAATGGTTCAAGTCTAAATTCATTTCAATCCTTAAAAAAAAAATCATTAATTATTAAAGGACTTAAGAATTCCAATCCCGGTTTCATTTCAAATCAAGTTTTGAAATAATATATACTTATATAATTTATATAACAAATCATACTATAGAGAGTACAAAATAAAATAAAATTTGAATCAAAACAAAGTTTAGACAAGCTATTAAGTGGTCTCCCCCACTCGGACTCTCGAAAATAAACGCCGATGATGCGTGCACTCATCACCGAAATCATTTTCTAGCGTCAAGAGAAGGGAATATAACACTTATCATAAAAAAAATCCTTCGAAAATAATTTCAACTCAATTATACTATCATATAATACTCATATTATGTTTTTCATATTCTTGTAAGTCAATTTCAAGCACCGGAATTTAAATTCCCAAATCCAAGTTAAAATTCATTTATATTCATTATCAATTGTGTTTACAAGATTTCATTTTCCTAAATCCATTGTTATTTAATCAATTGTTGTAAATATTGACTGATCAAACAATAACGATAATAATCTAATATTATCATCTCCTAACAATCAATTCAATCAAAATGAATAAATATTCAAATAATTCTTTATATAAAAATATATTCCAAAACGATATTGTGTTGGTTTGTCCTATTCGAGTGTTTAGAAATTCCTATCGATGCCTTGGCGTCCCAAGTATCAACCAGAATTCGTAAATACTCAACGGAACAAATTAACACAATATCAAACCATTCTATATCAAATAACAAGTACGCTCTCTCATATACACTCAACTCATTCGTATAGTTTACCTCTATTTCAATGAGTTATTCCCCACTAGAGCCAAGGTTTATCGCTAAACCAAAGCTCTGATACCAACTGTAACGACCCGCCTTTTTGGACAATTTAAACCGACGATCAAATACACATGTCGATTCCAAACCATTAAAAGGGCAGATAGTTATTGGGGTAATTAAGAAAAGAAAAGGAAGGGAAATAAAGGAAATGAAACAACACAGAATCTCACAGCGGAAGGCTAAAGTATAATAATAAAATAACAGTTCATGAAGCTGTTAATTAAATGAATACATTTGAAATGAATACATTTGATTATTAATATACGACATTTATCAGAGTTACATACACAACAAATATCATACAACAATGCAGCGGAATGGAATGAATATAATAGTAGTAGATAATATACCAAATTTTCGTCTCCGTCCTCCAAGGAAATGATCTTCAACCTGAACTGAAAACTCAGGACTGACCCGAGCGTAATGAAAAGACAAAACACTCGAGTCAGGACTAAAATATCCTTATGAAAGTTAAATCAATCGTAAATAAATATGAGTGTAACGGCGTCAGAGATGTTTACGGGGTTTGACATCTCATATCCAGTGTCAACGTGCGTGCAATAACTCAAGAGATGTTACGGGATTTTCCATCTCTCAAGGATCCGTGAAACTATCTACTATGTAGTAATATACGCTAAGTAGATAATGTCTATCAGTAATATAAAGTATCAAAATAGCGTTAAGGCGTTACCATAATCCCCCTTAACACATTTTATATTCCCAAAAGCATATACAAGACCGTAGTTTCCCCAAAACCGGAAGTCACCAGAGGGCAATCCATATACTCAAGGTACAAATCAAAACGTAGTGGTCGCGAATAGGATAATCAGTATGACAAGGTACATGAGGCGATACCAACTAGGATACTAGTAGTTGCGTGATCCGGACTGATGTTGGGCATAGCCAGCAGCTACCCCAACACCGCGAAACAACACTCCCAAATCAAGGGGTGCACCCAAATCGCATCACAAATGTAATAGATATGGTATCGAAGAAGTGTGTCCGCTAGAGGTGGCGAACCTCAATGGCCCGGCGCGGCTCCTGTTTTAGTCATGTCAGGGGTCATCCAATAATCGTTCTCTTTCTTCAGTCAACGCGTTCACCAAACCATCCACTTCATTCTGGATCATCACTCCGCGTATAATAGTTATTAAAGTGGTTTTCGGTATCGACAGAGAGTATGTCCATATCCGATCCCGGTCTCTTTAATAACTACG
Source organism: Allium cepa (assembly GCA_030765085.1). Taxonomy (NCBI): domain Eukaryota; kingdom Viridiplantae; phylum Streptophyta; class Magnoliopsida; order Asparagales; family Amaryllidaceae; genus Allium; species Allium cepa. Next base: position 913,227,406 of record CM060938.1, read on the forward strand.
TATTATTACACCTTTGGCTCTTTATATTTCAAATCGATTCATAATTGATATCAAAATATCATATTCGCTTCAAAAATCAAATCCATTCAAATATCATCGTATCTTTCAAAATATCAGATTTCATACTTAAATTCAAGATTTAAATATAAACATTTCACCTTATTGACCAGCTTAGGATTTTAGAAAAATGGTTTTAAGTAGTTTAAAAGTAGTTTTAAATAATTAAAATAGTTAAAACACTTAAAATCTTTAAAATAGATAAATTAGTTTAAAATAATTTAAATTGGGTTAAGTAGATTTAAAATAGATTAAAATAGTTTAAGTATTCAAAATGGTTTATATAACAGAGTAATTTGGAAACAAATTAAAACAGCTTCAAAATCAATCCATTTCAATTATAACTTCCCAATTCAAATCAATTTCAATTTCCGTTCTACCGATTCAATTTCGATTTCAATTCAAAACAATGTCAACTTTTACTTCAAATCAATTCAATTCTACATTCACCTTTAATTAATTCAATTTCAATTTATATCGATTTGGAGTTTGATTTCTCAAAATATCAATTTATAACACTTAACAAAATTTCCAACAATATTCAAGTTTAAATCCAAATTCCAAATATGATTCAATTCCAAACTCGATTTCAAAATATCATTTTCATATCACTTTTACTTAGTAATATTCAAAGCTCGAAATAATGTTCAATCTTTAAAATAAATAGATTTTCGAAATTCAATCATATCCAAATTTTAAATTTTAAAGTCACAACTTAAATTATTTACCAAATTCTTTTAACCAAAATTTATTTCAACATTCCAACTCAAATTTTCGACAAATTCGATTTCTATAAATTGATTTCTATTTATCACTTTTAAATCGAAACATTTACATAAATTTCAAATCGACGATTTCAAAAATTATTAATTTATTATTAATTTAGCCAATTCGGTGTCCGTATATAATTTTCTATCCTATGGCCAAGTAATTATTTATTTCAATTAAATGTCAGGGATGAATATATATCACTTAAATTAAATCACAGTATCATATGTATGCATAACAGGATATATATAAGCAAATAAACATCCAAACATTCAAATATCAACCAATAGCATCCATCGAAATACATCATCCAATAGGCAATACAATTCATGGCAATTTCATAGTTATCGAGGTCAGGTAATTAAATCGCAATTCAATTTCAATTTAACTGTCAATTTAATTTTTCAACGGTTAATTCAAATAACAAACTATATGACAATTAAATTTATATCAAACAACAACAAATAAAATTCATATCACTTCATAATGTCAATTTAACTAGCATAAAGATATTTAGTACGGTGTGAGCGTTATAAAACACTCACCTTGATTTTTACGATTTTAAATCAAATCGAACGACGTTCGATTTAATCCAAAATTTTCTCTAACTCCAACCGATTCCAATCCAGCTCCATTGCGTAGTGCTCGACAAAACGAACCCGACGCAACTGGTTTCGTGAAATTCCGACCTCGCATCAAAAGTTATACAGTTTTAAAGTTTGAACGGATTAATATAAATTAATTTACACCTTTATTTTTCAATTTTGAACCTTAGATAATCACAGCCGTCCATTGTGCTTCCTGCGATCAGTGCCGCCCCTTCTCCTTTTCCATTCTTCTTCGTTCCCAGCTTTTACGCGAGCCAGAACCCAAATCACGCACGAAACCCTAAATGTCGAGCCTCCAACGTTCGACGAGACGACGATCAGGCGACGCTATATCAAGCGCCTCCACGAGCTCCACCAACGCCCCAACCCATGGCCCACTCGGCCCTATATGCTGCACGCAAAACGAGCTTGAACGGCCTACGTTCACGACCCCGTCACGCCTCCATCGTCACGTTATACTCGATCATGACCGGTCTAAACGAAGATCCCAGAGCCCTCTGCAAGTTTGTAGTTGGGAAATTTTTGAATCGTCGAGTGGATTTGATGATAATCGAGGGAGAACGAAAGAGGATATCGGCCATGGGTATATAAACGCGGCGGCAGCTTAAGAAGATAGGGTTTCGGCCCTAATAAAATGAATATATAAACGTTTATACCTATTAATTTAATATTAAATTCAATTTATAACGAGCACTTTCAAAAGAACTCCAATTCAAACGTGCCGCCAGACATTTCTAAGGTTATACCCATGTTCCGAACACAATGAAATATGTTTCGGAAGCTAATTCGATCATCTGCGTGAGTTACGGCAATAAACGATCGATTTGAAATTAAATCGGTTAATCAAATTTCTGTGCGTTTGGGCTCGCCCCGGACAAACGGTAAATCCGATTGACTCGAAATTTAAAACCTTACAATAATATGACATTACGGATCCGATGAAACTGATTTCGTCAAAATCCGAGACCGTTTGAAAAATGACTATTTTAACTCGCCAAATTAATATTAAAACAATTTCAACGCGTTCCGAGCTGCCTCGGTCAACCGACAACTCTGATTACTACGAAAATTGAAATCCGATAATAACTAACTATTACGGATCCAATGGAACTTGTTTCGTCCAATTCTGAGACTGTTCGAAGATTGGCTATTTTTCAGTCGCTAATTAAATATTAAAATATTCAATTTTCGCAAATAAATTTTAAATTCAGTTTTAAAAGTTCTGTAATATCACTATAATGTTCATATGATAAAATAAAATTTTACAAATCATTTTTAATCATACTAAACCCAATGGATTCAACATTTATTATTATTCCAAACGACTTACAATTTTTTTTTCTAACACTAAATCATGAAATCTTATTAAATTAGCTATTTTAATTATCGAAAATTTACGGGTCGTTACATGCACCCTGTAGATGTCGATTATTCGGACGGCCATAACTTCTGGCTCGTTTAGAGTTACGGGACCCATAACCTGTCAATACAAAGGCCTCAGTGAGTTCTACGGCTCTGACAGCTTTTAGCCGTCGATGGATTGTTTAATGCCCAAAAAAGAAGGGTAAAAACGAAGGCCTCAGTGAGTTCTACGGCTCTGACAGCTTTCACCGTCCACGTGGATTGTTGCACCCTGTAGATGTCGATTATTCGGACGGCCATAACTTCTGGCTAGTTTAGAGTTACGGGACCCATAACCTGTCAAAACAAAGGCCTCAGTGAGTTCTACGGCTCTGACAGCTTTTAGCCGTCGATGGATTGTTTAATTCCCAAAAAAGAAGGGTAAAAACGAAGGCCTCAGTGAGTTCACGGCCTCAGTGAGTTCTACGGCTCTGACAGCCTTCAATGGATTGTTTAATACCCAAAAAAGACTATCCGAATCTCAATCGGGTCTCGGAAGTTTTTTACCCTTCGTTTTTTCGACACGTGGATTTTTACGGTAAAACGGGATTACCGTGGCTGGTATTCGATTTCCCATCGCTGGAGAGTGGTGCACCGTGGTACCGTTCCGTTTCAAATCCATGCACGCATTTCAAAAAGTCGTACGACACGGTTTCACCATTTCGGACGGATGTTGCACCTTGCACCATGGATGTTGCACCCTGTGGATATCGATTATTCGGACGGCCGTAACTTCTTCCTCGTTTAGAGTTACGGAAGACATAACCAGTCAAAACGAAGGCCTCGGTGAGTTCTACGGCTCTGATAGCTTTCAGCCGTCAATGGATTGTTTAATGCCCAAAAAAGACTATCCGAATCTCAATCGGGTCTCGGAAGTTTTTTACCCTTCGTTTTTTCGACACGTGGATTTTTACGGTAAAACTGGAGTACCATGGCTGGTCTTCAATTTACCATCGCTGGAGAGTGGTGCACCATGGTACCGTTCCTTTTCTAATCCATGCACGCATTTCAAAAAGTCGTACGACACTGTTTCGCCACTTCGGACGGATGTTGCACCTTGCACCGTGGATGTTGCACCCTGTAGATGTCGATTATTCGGACGGCCATAACTTCTGGCTCGTTTAGACTTATGGGAGCCATAAACTGTCAAAACGAAGGCCTCAGTGAGTTCTACGGCCCTAACAGCTTTTAGCCGTCGATGGATTGTTTAATGCCCAAAAAAGACTATCCGAATCTCAATCGGGTCTCGGAAGTTTTTTACCCTTCGTTTTTTCGACACGTGGATTTTTACGGTAAAACTGGAGTACCGTGGCTGGTCTTCGATTTACCATCGCTGGAGAGTGGTGCACCATCGAACCGTTCCATTTCAAATCCATGCACGCATTTCAAAAAGTCGTACGACACGGTTTTGCCATTTCGGACGGATGTTGCACCTTGCACCGTGGATGTTGCACCCTGTAGATATCGATTATTCGGACGGCCATAACTTTTGCCCCGTTTAGAGTTACGGGAGCCATAACCAGTCAAAACAAAGGCCTCAGTTATTTCTACGGCTCTGATGGCTTTCAGCCGTCGATGGATTGTTTAATGCCCAAAAAAGACTATCCGAATCTCAATCGGGTCTCGGAAGTTTTTTACCCTACATTTTTTGGACACGTGGATTTTTACGGTAAAACGGGATTACCGTGGCTGGTCTTCGATTCACCATCGCTGGAGAGTGGTGCACCATGGTACCGTTCCGTTCAAATCCATGCATGCATTTCAAAAAGTCGTACGACATGGTTTCGCCATTTCGGACGGATGTTGCACCTTGCACCGTGGATGTTGCACCCTGTAGATATTGATTATTCGGACGGCCATAACTTTTGGCTCGTTTAGAGTTACGGGAGCCATAACCAGTCAAAACGAAGGCCTCAGTGAGTTCTATGGCTCTGACAGCTTTCAGCCCTCAATGGATTGTTTAATGCCCAAAAAAGACTATCCGAATCATAATCGGGTCTCGGAAGTTTTTTACTCTTTATTTTTTCGACACGTGGATTTTTACGGTAAAACGGGATTACCATGGCTGGTCTTCGATTTACTATCGCTGGAGAGGGGTGCACCATGGTACCATTTCGTTTCAAATCCATGCAAGCATTTCAAAAAGTCGTACGACACTGCTTCGCCATTTCGGACGGATGTTGCACCTTGCACCATGGATGTTGCACCCTTTAGATATCGATTATTCGGACGGCCATAACTTCTGGCTTGTTTAGAGTTACGGGAGCCATAACCAGTCAAAACGAAGGCCTCAGTGAGTTCTACGGTTCTGACAGCTTTCAGCTGTCAATGGATTGTTTAATGCCCAAAAAAGACTATCCGAATCTCAATCGGGTCTCGGAAGTTTTTTACCCTTCGTTTTTTCGACACGTGGATTTTTACGGTAAAACTGGATTACTGTGGCTGGTCTTCGATTTACCATCGCTGGAGAGTGGTGCACCATGGCACCATTCCGTTTCAAATCCATGCATGCATTTCAAAAATTCGTACTACACTGTTTCGCCATTTCGGACGGATATTGCACCTTGCGCCGTGGATGTTGCACCCTGTAGATGTCGATTATTCAGACGGCCATAACTTCTGGCTCGTTTAGAGTTACGGGACCCATAACCTGTCAAAACGAAGGCCTCAGTGAGTTCTACGGCTCTGACAGCTTTTAGCCGTCGATGGATTGTTTAATGCCCAAAAAAGACTATCCGAATCTCAATCGGGTCTCGGAAGTTTTTTACCCTTCGTTTTTTTGACACGTGGATTTTTACGGTAAAACGGGATTACCGTGGCTGGTCTTCGATTTACCATCGCTGGAGAGTGATGCACCATGGTACCGTTCCGTTTCAAATCCATGCACGTATTTCAAAAAGTAGTATGACACTGTGTCTCCATTTCGTACGGATGTTGCTCCTTGCTCCGTGGATGTTGCACCCTGTAGATATCGATTATTCGGACGGACATAACTTCTTGTCCGTTTAGAGTTACGGGAGCCATAACCAGTCAAAACGAAGGCCTCAGTGAGTTCTACGGCTATGACAGCTTTCAGCCTTCAATGGATTGTTTAATACCCAAAAAAGACTATCCGAATCTCAATCGGGTCTCGTAAGTTTTTTACCCTTCGTTTTTTCGACACGTGGATTTTTACGGTAAAACGGGATTACCGTGGCTGGTATTCGATTTACCATCGCTGGAGAGTGGTGCACCATGGTACCGTTCCATTTCAAATCCATGCCGCATTTCAAAAAGTCGTACGTCACGGTTTCGCCATTTCGGACGGATGTTGCACCTTGCACCATGGATGTTGCACCCTGTAGATGTCGATTATTCGGACGGCCATAACTTCTAGCTCGTTTAGAGTTACGGGAGCCATAACCAGTCAAAACGAAGGCTTCAGCGAGTTCTACGGCTCTGATAGCTTTCAGCCGTCAATGGATTGTTTGATGCCCAAAAAAGATTATCCGAATCTCAATCGGGTCTCGGAAGTTTTTTACCCTTCATTTTTTCGACACGTGGATTTTTAAGGTAAAACGGGATTACCATGGCTGGTCTTCGATTTACCATTACTGGAGTGTGGTGCACCATGCCACCGTTCCGTTTCAAATCAATGCACGCATTTCGAAAAGTCGTACGACACTGTTTCGCAATTTCGGACGGATGTTGTACCTTGCACCGTGGATGTTGCACCCTGTAGATATCGATTATTCGGACGACCATAACTTCTGGCTCGTTTAGAGTTACGGGAGCCTAACCAGTCAAAACGAAGGCCTCAGTGAGTTCTACGGCTCTGACAGATTTCAGCCGTCAATGTATTGTTTAATGCCCAAAAAAGACTATCCGAATCTCAATCGGGTCTAGAAAGTTTTTTACCTTTCGTTTTTTCGACACGTGGATTTTTACAGTAAAATGGGATTACCGTGGATGGTCTTCGATTTACCATCGCTGGAGAATGGTGCACCATGGTACCGTTCCATTTCAAATCCATGCACGTATTTCCAAAAGTCATACGACACTGTTTCGCCATTTCGGACGGATGTTGCACCTTGCACCGTGGATGTTGCACGCTGTAGATGTCGATTATTCGGACGGCCATAACTTCTGGTTCGTTTAGAGTTACGGGAGCCATAACCAGTCAAAACGAAGGCCTCAGTGAGTTCTACGACTCTAACCGCTTTCAGCCGTCAATGGATTGTTTAATGCCCAAAAAAGACTATCCGAATCTCAATCGGGTCTTGGAAGTTTTTTACCCTTCGTTTTTTCGACACGTGGATTTTTACGGTAAAACTGGATTACCGTGGATGGTCTTCGATTTACCATCGCTGGAGAGTGGTGCACCATGGTAACGTTCCGTTTCAAATCCATGCACGCGTTTCAAAAAGTCGTACGACACTGTTACGCCATTTCGGACGGATGTTGCACCTTGCACCGTGGATGTTGCACCCTGTAGATATCGATTATTCGGACGGCCGTAACTTCTGGCTCGTTTAGAGTTACTGGAGCCATAACCAGTCAAAACGAAGGCCTCAGTGAGTTCTACGGCTCTGACAGCTTTCAGCCGTCAATGGATTGCTTAATTCCCAAAAAAGACTATCGGAATCTCAATCGGGTCTCGGAAGTTTTTTGCCCTTCGTTTTTTCGACACGTGGATTTTTACGGTAAAACGGGATTACCGTGGCTGATCTTCGATTTACCATCGCTGGAGAGTGGTGCACCATGATACCGTTTCGTTTCAAATCCATGCATGCATTTCAAAAAGTCGTACGACACTGTTTCGCCATTTCGGACGGATGTTGCATCTTGCACCATGGATGTTGCACCCTTTAGATATCGATTATTCGGACGGCCATAACTTCTGGCTCATTTAGAGTTACGGGAGCCATAACCAGTAAAAACGAAGGTCTCAGTGAGTTCTACGGGTCTGACAGCTTTCAGCTATCAATGGATTGTTTAATGCCCAAAAAAGACTATCCGAATCTCAATCGGGTCTCGAAAGTTTTTTACCCTTCGTTTTTTCGACACGTGGATTTTTACGGTAAAACTGGATTACCGTGGCTGGTCTTCGATTTACCATCGCTGGAGAGTGGTGCACCATGGCACCGTTCCGTTTCAAATCCATGCATGCATTTCAAAAAGTCGTACTACACTGTTTCGCCATTTCGGACGGATATTGCACCTTGCACCGTGGATGTTGCACCCTGTAGATGTCGATTATTCGGACGGCCATAACTTCTGGCTCGTTTAGAGTTACGGAACCCATAACCTGTCAAAACGAAGGCCTCAGTGAGTTCTACGGCTCTGACAGCTTTTAGCCATCGATGAATTGTTTAATGCCCAAAAAAGACTATCCGAATCTCAATCGGGTCTTGGAAGTTTTTTACCCTTCGTTTTTTTGACATGTGGATTTTTACGGTAAAACGGGATTACCGTGGCTGGTCTTCGATTTACCATCGCTGGAGAGTAGTGCACCATGGTATCGTTCCGTTTCAAATACATGCACGCATTTCAAAAAGTCGTACGACACTGTTTCGCCATTTCGTACGGATGTTGCACCTTGCACTGTGGATGTTGCACACTGTAGATATCAATTATTCGGACGGCCATAACTTCTGGCTCGTTTAGAGTTACGGGAGCCATAACCAGTCAAAACGAAGGCCTCAGTGAGTTCTACGGCTCTGACAGCTTTCAGCCATCAATGGATTGTTTAATACCCAAAAAATACTATCCGAATCTCAATCGGGTCTCGGAAGTTTTTTACCCTTCGTTTTTTCGACACATGGATTTTTACGGTAAAACTGGATTACCATGGCTGGTCTTCGATTTACCATCGCTGGAGAGTGGAGCACCATGGTACCGTTCCGTTTCAAATCCATGCACGCATTTCAAAAAGTCGTACGACACTGTTTTGCCATTTCGGACGGATGTTGCACCTTGCACCGTGGATGTTGCACCCTGTAGATATCGATTATTCGGACGGCCATAACTTCTGGCTCGTTTAGAGTTACGGGAGCCATAACCAGTCAAAACGAAGGCCTCAGTGAGTTCTACGGCTCTGATAGCTTTCAGTCGTCAATGGATTGTTTAATGCCCAAAAAAGACTATCCGAATCTCAATCGGGTCTCGGAAGTTTTTTACCCTTCATTTTTTCGACACGTGGATTTTTACGGTAAAACGGGATTACCATGGCTGGTGTTCGATTTACCATCGCTGGAGAGTGGTGCACCATGGTACCGTTCCGTTTCAAATCCATGCACGCATTTCAAAAAGTCGTACGACACTGTTTCGCCATTTCATACGGATGTTGCACCCTGTAGATATCGATTATTCGGACGGCCATAACTTCTGGCTCGTTTAGAGTTAAGGGAGCCATAACCAGTCAAAACGTAGGCCTCAGTGAGTTCTACGGCTCTGACAGCTTTCAGTCATCAATGGATTGTTTAATGCCCAAAAAAGACTTTCTCAATCTCAATCGGGTCTCGGAAGTTTTTTACCCTTCGTTTTTTTGACACGTGGATTTTTACGGTTAAACTGGATTACCGTGGCTGGTCTTCGATTTACCATCGCTGGAGAGTGGTGCACCATGGTACCGTTCCGTTTCAAATCCATGCACGCATTTCCAAAAGTCGTACGACACTGTTTCGCCATTTCGGACGGATGTTGCACCTTGCACCGTGGATGTTGCACCCTGTAGATATCGATTATTCGAACGACCATAACTTCTGGCTCGTTTAGAGTTACGGGAGCCATAACCTGTCAAAACAAAGGCCTCAGTGAGTTCTACGGCTCTGACAGCTTTCAGCCGTCAATGGATTGTTTAATGCCCAAAAAAGACTATCCGAATCTCAATCGGATCTCGGAAGTTTTTTACCCTTCGTTTTTTCGACACGTGAATTTTTATGGTAAAACGGAATTACCGTGGCTGGTCTTCGATTTACCATCGCTGGAGAGTGGTGCACCATGGTACCGTTCCGTTTCAAATCCATGCACGTGTTTGTACCAAAATTGGGCACAACACTCTTCGGGAGTCTTTTGAAGAGATAATAAATGAAGAATATGAATTAAAAATGAGGATTATCTAACAAAAACTCCAAACAACAATGAAGCAAAGACAAAGGCGAGCAATTTATAGTAGTTCGGCGTGTTGCCTATGTCCACTGTGAAGTGCTTTGATATTTTATTGATTATCTTTCAATGATTACAAGTTGTTACAGCAATCAACAAAAAATTACAACTGGAAATTCGAAATCAACAATGAAATTATGATGTAGGATGATGTAGATCTTGATCCGGCAGAGTCTGCGCGCTTGAGAGTCGAAAGATCCTTTTTCTGTTGGCCCTGGGGCTCTATTTATAAGCGTAGGCTGCTGATATTTCGCTGAAAACTCGGGAGACCGCTTCTGGCACGTGAGGGGGCCCACATGCCCGGTCTTAGGAGGTTTGGGCCCACTTTGGCATAGGTTCGAACGCCATTCGAACCGATCAAGAATTCATCCAATCGAGGCGAAATTTGATGTGGACACTCTTCGACATGAATGCAAGCTTCCGTGTAAATTTCGTGGCATTTGGATCAGTGGATTAAGAGATATAATGGGATCGAAATGGGGTTCACTGCGTGGCTGTTTGGTTCGAAACAATCCATTCGAACCGATGGTTTCGAACCGATGGTGGCGCGCAACTCATCGGTGACGTGGAGCGCAAACTTCGAATCGATTCGGTCTTTACGCCGAGTTGACCGCTTCGACTCCATATATCTCACTGCATTCGAATCGAACAAAGGCACGTCATCATGGTTAGTTGACCCAGTGGGTTCGAATGAAGCTTCATAGGTGGGTTCGAACAAGGCCTCTTGATGGGTTCGAACAAGGCCTCTGTGATGGGTTCGAACAAGGATTCTGTGATGGGTTCGAACAACCAAAGCTTGGTGGATTCGAACAAGGATTCTCTGGATGGACATGAGCTTCGCAACCCCTCCACGAGGTCCACAGATACGAACTTAGATGGGTTCGAGTTTGATGGCTTCGAACCGAGATACTCCGATGGGTTCGAAGTCCATCGATTCGAAGATGATCATTTCGAATGATGTTTGTCGATGGGCTCGAAGACGCCTAGCTCGGGGGGTTCGAAACCAGTGCTTTCCCCCTCAAGTTGAACCGATCATAACTTGGGCGTATGAACTCGGATTGACTCGAAATTTGAGACGGCGGCTTCTATGACCTCTCTTGTCATGTCCTATCAATTGTAGCACAATTTGGGCTCGGACAAAATTCGACGATATCCATAGCGAAATGAAATATGACAAACCTCTGAGTCGAACTATTCTCCATTTTTCGATCGATCCTTTGGTATCGCGGCTTTGCCAAAAAGCGGGATAGCATTTTGCCCCCCAAAGTACGTCTTGTGGGAACATGACGTGCTTTGAATAGCTACAACTTCTCTCCGAACAATCATTGCTCTCTTTTTGTTGAGACTCGTACTCTGTATTGCTGCAACCTCGCGTTGATATGATTAATCGTTGTATAATAGCGCTTAGCCGTTGGCCATTACGTTTGTAACAAGATGGATACTTGATCCCTGTAAACGTTTAAAATCGAATGTTAGTTCGACATATATGCACATATGTGCGTTTGATCTTTGTTAACGTCGTGCATCTATGAGTCGTTGTTAGTTTTGTTTGCTATTGAATTTCGTATCGATTCTCTCCTGAACCAATTTTAAAATTTGAATTGAGACAACGCTTGATGATTGTTTTGAAAAGTCCCTTCGTATCGATCCTCTCCTGAACCGATGTAGAAGGTTGAAGGAAACAACTCTGCGTTGCGTGATTGTAATGCTTCGAACCGATGTGCTGGAGTATTGATGGGTTAGAAATCCACATTTGTATGGATGGAGTATGCTTGTGTTGTGATGGGTTCGAAACTGACATTCGAACCGATGTGAATGGGTGGATTCGAACTAGCAGTTCGTTTTGGTAGGTTGTGAATGGAGCTGCGAACAGGGGTCTCGAATCGATGTGCCCATTGCACGTTTCGCATCGACGCAACTCGTTGTCCTGCTGTGTACTTCGTATCGATGAAGTGTGAGGGTAACTTCGAACCCATATGGCATTAGGCAAATGGCTTCGAATCGATGCACGCTTTCACTGGCTACAACCGGTCAAGCCTACCGGAAGAGGAATCGCCTCGGTTGCTCTCGAGGCTTCATATAAATTGCAAAGGGTTTCACTTTTTTCACTTTTCACTTTTTTAACTTTCGCCTTGCTTTTACTGTGATCCGCCTTGTCTCGAAGCGTCAGAGGGAAAGGAACTACATCGCGTATTCGAACCAATCCAAATTCAAGACCTTAACTCCTCGAATCCATCACTTAAACTAGGTAATTAGCTTCGAATCCAAACGGCAAAGCCACTTCGAAACCGCGTCTTCCTCATCGATTGGCCACTCTGGGGATTGGTAAAGCCGGATCTGGTTTGGGGAAGCTTCGAAACCATTTGGGGACTCTTGTTCGAATTGATGATGGCGGCATCATCTTTCTTGGATTTCGTATCGATCTCTTGGATGACCTTATGGGGGTGACGCAGTTCGCACCGATTGATGGATTCGATGGATTCATTCGAATCGATGGATTCGAATTCATCGGCTATCGGTTCGAAGTTCTCAACTTTATATCGATTCGAAGAGGATCGATTCGAACGATATCGATGTTAAGTTGGGGGTTTCTGATTGGTACGAACTAGCCAAACAAGGATCGATTCGAAGTCATCCATTTTTGATCGATTCGAATTCGACACCTGATCAACGTTTCGAAGCGCGCCTTCCATTCATCGATTCAAAGTGATGTTAGGTTGGTTTCGAACGAGGTCCCTGTGATCGGTTCGAACTCTCTATGATGGATTCCAAAGTTTGACGTTTCTAAGCATAACTCCGACGAGCTTCATTCCTGCATATTTGGACATATTAAACTGCATACTTGACCACCTTTCGAAGCTCGTCGACGGAACGATAACAACTTCTTTTCGAATTGATTTCCATCGTATAAACGGTTTTGTGATGACGACCAGCGATGACGGTCATTATAACTGGACTTCGTAGCTTTGTCGTTTGCATGTTTCTTTTAACTCCGATATATTTATTCAAGTAATGCACGGCACTGCACAACATACATTCATACACTTTACACTGGGGAACGCATGGGTTTTTTGTCGTCTAACGATGGTTTCTCATGAGTTAGCTAGTTATGGAACCTTCAAGTTCGCAACAGCGGGAGGTTCAAAGCACAACTGCTCCGAGACTAGAGGTTCCAGATATTGAACCTGAGATCGTTGGTCCGGCCCCGGACGAACTTCCCAATGCGTCCTTCATTGCCAGTCCGTCGGATTCCGTTCAATCGAATATTTCCGAAGACATGTTAGGGAGAATATGCTTGAGGCATGGTCTAGCACTGGATGACGTGTTATTGCCAGGGCCGGACGATCGACCACACAACCCGCCAGAGGGATATACAGCATTTAACCGCCACGCGTGCGCGGCCGGGACACTGCCTCCGTTCAACGAGTATATAAGGGAAGTGTTGTCCTTTTTGAGGATCGCTCCATCTCAACTACACCCAAACGGATATGCGTCCATGAATAGTTTATTCATCGTTTTCATGGAGTACCTCCATAGACCGCCGATCCCGACCGAGATCAGATATCTATTTAACTTCAAAACTCGAGGTGATTACCCTTCCTTCACATTTCTGGAAGCGGTGAGGAACTGCCAAGTGGTCACTGGGTCCTGGACCAGGTTGAGTTACTATAGGACGGAATGGTTCTATGTTAGATGTCCTCCGGGGTTTGCCCGGCGATGGTTATTCAGACGAGAGTGTAGCTGAGTTATCAAGTAATTTCTAAGTCAATTGCGGTCAAAGCGAAACTTATGTTTTTTCTCTTTTTCACAGCGACGAATCAGCGACCTGAGGGCGAGCGCTTTAAAGAGATGGTGCGAGTACTCTGGGGGGTCCCGAGCGAGGATAGGGATATCGAGTCGCTTTTGACCGATAGGAATCTCCGGACTTACGGATTGGTTGAACGGGGGCAGAGCATACTGTTTGATGGGGCACTAAGGATTGTTTCGAAGAAGCGAGTCAAACACAAGAAGCCTGAAGTTATCATAACCGAGGAGGCTGATTCTGAAAGAACTCATACCGACGTCGAGCCGTTGTTGGAGCCTACAGACGTGGTTCAGGATGTTGAAGAGCAAAGAAAAGGCAAGGCTGCCGTCGTCACGTCAACTAAGAAGGGGAGATGGAAATCGGTCGTCACGGCCCGATCTTCTCCCGGAGTTAGAATTTCTGAGATGTCTCCTTCGCGAACTGAAAGTCTTTACGAGGGGCTTACAGATCTTCCAATCCCAGATGATGTGTCTTTTCAACATGACGCCAGGTTGGAGGAGTTCCATCGTACTCTAGAATTGAGCGAGCCTTTTATTACTAGCTCAGTCGACACTTTTGGTTGGTCGGGGGGAATACATATTCATACACATTTCACGACACTACATAGCCCCGAGTCCTAGGTCATCGGTTTCAAGAAACCACTAACTTTATTCTCATGTCGCTTTGCAGATATCATAACTGGACGTGGTTCGATGCTCGGGAGCCTACGACATGCTCGCAAATCTTCCTCATATTACGAGTCACAACAGAGAGAAAATGATAGGGATTACGATCGCAGGTACTCCGGGTATTCTAGCCAAGAACGGAGAGATAGGGATTATAGACATCGGTCTCGATCGCGCACTCCTCCTCCAAGAGCTCCTATACAACCTCCTGTCCATGTTTCTCGTCCTTCGGATTCCACGCACTACCAGTCGGCCTCTCAATCTTCTAAGTATGAATATCACCATCCAAGATCTGAGGCAATGTCCCCAATAGTTGCAGAACAAACTCCTACTGAAATTTTGGGGGAAGGAGCAATCAGGCTTGCTCAACTGAAGAAGGATTTTCCAAATATTTGCTTTGATAACTACGTTTTTCCTCTTCACTTGAAAAGAATTCCGCCGTAGGCCGAGCAGACGGCGCACGATTATGTGCACGACTTTTATGCCCAATACAGGGTGTGGTACAAGGCGGCTGAGAAAGCGTCGTCATTGGCCTTTGAGCGTGGGGCTTCCATCGAGAAAATGCAGCCTGAGTTAGCTCAAAAGAGCCGTATTATTGATGTGCTAAATACTGAGGCTGAATCTTCTCGGAAGTCTGAAATGGAGGCTATCAAAAAAGCCGATGAAGCCCAAGCAACAATGGATGGGATGAAACGTGAGCACTATGCCACGGTAGAGGACATGGGCCATAGAAACACAATGGTCACTGCCGAGAGGGACGCAGCCCTAAAGGAGTTGAACGAGCTTAAGTCTAAATTTGCTGAAATCGCCAAGGATAGGTACGATGCGAATAATGCATCCCAGGAGGCGTGTGAACAAGCCGTGATTCTCCGGACTGAACGGGACGCAGCAGTAGCTAAGGTCCAGGCGGTTGAGATGGAGGTTGAGGAGAAAGTTCATCAAGCGGAGGCCAGGCTGGAGGCCGATATCGAAGATTTGCTTATCACTTACAATGACAACGTGTTGAGACACCGAAATTTGGCCTGGCTCCAGGATTACCCGATACACCTCCGCAGCGCTTGGGGTCGATTGGTCGAGGAAGAGGAGGAAGCACGTTCGGGTGAATCGGTCGATCGATTCGAACTTGAAAACCGGCTGCTGACAGACGATGAGAAGAAGCTCCTTCACGACGCTATTATCGCTCATGAGAAGGAGATGATTGGTGGCCGATCTCTGGTGGTTGGAGAGGGATCAGGTGTTGAGCATCATTCTGCTGTCACTGAAGTCACCGTACCACCTTCGTCAGTGCCTGCATTTGCGGTCGGTTCGCAATCTGTTCCTGCTTACGACCCGGAACAGCCGCGGTTATCTCCTATTCATGAGCATACTTCCGAGGCCGCGCAATCGCCCGCAAGCCAAACTGGGGAGGGTATTCTGAATTTATCTCAAGTGTTTTCTAAATAGAGAGTTTGCTCTGAAGCAGCTACTGATAACCTCTTCTTATCTTTGTTTAGTGACTGGAGTTGCTCCGATTGCCGCAACCCAAGAGTCAAGCAAAGGGAATAAGGCCATCACCACCGAGACTACTGTTGTAACTGCGGTATCAACCGAGGCGGTGCAGGGGAGCGGTTTATCTCTTGAGGAACAAATGGTGAGCGAGCTGCTCGGTGAGCAGGGTGGCTTCTCCACAGACCTGCCGTTCATCATTAGTGACCTTCCGCCAACCTCTAGCTCTTTAATGCATGCTGCGGATGCCCCCAGCCAAGCCCATATGACTTGTGATGAAGAGATTCTAGCAGAGATTCAGGCAGAATTAGAAGCTGCGGGGCAAAGTGGTAGTGTTGGCGGTGGCACGGCGGCGCAGAGCCCAGCACCTGGGAGGATAGTATCGTCGGGTGGCACTATACCATCTTCCGTTGCGGGATCGGTCCCTCGTACTCCTCTGGCGGGGAGCCTTCATTTAGATTCAACTTCTGAGGAGGACGTAGATATTATGCCCCCGGCCGAAGAGCAGCCACCGGAGAGGAGGTCGTCGAAACGAAGGATTTCCGTTCGTAGCGATTCTGACGACGAACCGCTGATAAGGAAGCCAAGAAAGAAGGAATAGATCGGCCTCCCAAGAAGATTTTTTGGTAGATAGGAACTTGTTTTCGTTTTTTGTTAGTAGGCCGTGTATAGATGCAGCTTCGGCCCCTGCTAGTAGCGATTCTTTTTTGGGAAAACTTATTTGCATGTAAGTCCTTGTCTTCAGTTAGTTGAAATAAAATTTAGTTTCTTTGTTTCAACTCTCATTTCTTTTGTGCTTAAGTGTTTGCAGTGTCTTGTTTTCAGTCCGGTGCACTTATGGTGTTTCTACTGTTAAGTAGAATTCATTTTTATTCGCCAAGTCTGAAATCTTGATCGCAAGTTGTGATCGATGAACAATCGAACTTCGGACACCATATCACTTTGGTTAGCGATTAACACTTAGCTTTTTTGCCCCCTAGTCTCGGGGAATAACATTTACGTTTTGGTGGTTGAGTGCGTTTATTGCAAATATTAAGTACATGTCCACATACTGGGGACTTGGGATAATTTGCAGTCGATAACTTGGTTCCCACTATGGGGATTTGAGAGTTATCGACGTTTGTAGTACAGTTCGCACTCCAGGAACCCGGAATTGATGTTCACCTTCTAACTCACACTCTGCGAACTCGGAATTAGTGTTAACATTTCAGTTCGCACTACGGGAACTTTAACTTGGCATTTGTGCTCCGATTCACACTCCGGGAACTTGGAGAAAACATGTATGTTTGGGTTCACACTTAGGGAACCTGGAATTGATGTTTGTACTCCAACTCGCGCTTCGGGAATCTGGAGTTAGCTGCTGGATGGTCAGTCACACCTATTTGGGCTTTTTAGGAATTCGTTTACGCTTTGGGAACGACGGATTTGATGTTTATACTCCAGTTCGCACTATGGGAATTTGGAGTCCTTTCACACTCTGGGAACGATTTATTTAACGTTTATACTCCAATTCGCACTCTGGGAATTTGGAGTCTGTTCGCACACTGGGAACGACTTATTTAATGTTTATACTCCAATTCGCACTTTGGGAATTTGGAGTCCGTTCGCACACTGGGAACGAGTTATTGGATGTTTATACTCCAATTCACACTCTGGGAATTTGGAGTCCGTTTGCACTCTGGGAACGATTTGTTGAATGTTTATACTCCAATTTGCACTCTGGGAATTTGGAGTCCGTTCGCACACTGGGAACGATTTATTTAATGTTTATACTCCAATTCGCACTTTGGGAATTTGGAGTCCGTTCGCACTCCAGGAACGAGTTAATTAATACTTATACTCCAATTCGCACTCCGGGAAGTTGGAGTTAGTGTGAGGATTGTCGTGTATTAATCCTTTTAAATGTTAATCGTGGTGACATGCACTCTAGCTTGGGCATCGCGTAGCGAGTGACCGGTCATATCACAGTCACTCCCTACTTGAATTAAATCCCACCGTATGATGGAACTTAGCTCTTCGTCCATTGTGATGTTTTGCGGCGTACTCGATAAATCACAGCTCTGGCTTGAAGAGATAGCATTTTATTGCTGAAAAGAGAAAATATGGCAAAGTCAGCTGCCTTATTACAAGTTCGAGTTTCAAAATGCGAAAATAAAATGCAAAGGAAATAATGAGCTAGAAAAAATAAAGCCTGTCATGTATAGTAGCGACGGAGACTCTCGCTATTCCATCCTCTCGGTAGAGTTAGACCCTCGACGGTCGATAACTTGAATGTGCCATCTCCGAGCTTTTGTGAAATCACATACGGTCCTTCCCAATTTGGCTTCATGTGAGAAGGAACTGGATAAACTCTCTTGAAACAAAGGTCGCCAAGTTCGAAGGTCCGTGTCGGACCTTGGCATTGTACATTCGGGCGACCCGACTCCGATATGCGGCTGCCCTTAAATCAGCCTCTTCGCGCCTCTCATCGAGCAGATCCAGTGATTCGGCAAGTAGTATAGCATTCGTTTTCAGATCATAATACGTCACACGATGAGAATGAACTTCCTTTTCGACCGGAATAACAGCCTCAGCGCCATAGGATAGAGAAAATGGAGTGTGGCCGGTTGCAGTTTTGTGAGTCGTCCGATAAGCCCATAAGGCCATGGAAAGTTCATCAACCCACTTGCCCCTGGCCTTTTCCAGTCATTTCTTCAAAATAGATTTGATGACCTTATTTACGGCTTCGACTTGGCCATTTGCTTGCGGGTGTGCAACAACGGAGAATTTCTTATGGATATGGAATCGCAGACAGAAATTCTTGAATTCAGCGCCGTCGAACTGGGCTCCGTTATCGGTAATAATAGTATGCGGGAGACCGAACCGACAGATGATGTTGCGCACTACAAAGTTGATAACTTTCTTCGTCGTGATTGTTGCAAGTGGTTCGGCGTCCGCCCATTTCGTAAAGTAATCGACTGCGACCATAGCATATTTTGCGCCACCTTTGGCCAAAGGCAATGTACCAATTATATCAATCCCCCATATTGCAAACGGCCATGGACTGACCATTTGGGTCATCCCAGTAGGCGGAGCCCTAGGAATCCGAGCGTGTTTTTGGCATCTGTCACATTTTTTGGCATAGTCCATGGCATCGTGATTTAGTAGGCCAATAATACCCATATCGAAGTATTTTCTTTGCAAGTGCTTGCCCCCCAATGTGATCGCCACATTCTCCTTCGTGTACATCGTGTAACACTTGTTTGACTTCATCGTGTGCGATACACCGGAGGAGTGAAACAGAGTATCCTCTCCGGTACATGACTCCATTTTGATTAACAAATCGTGAGGCCTTTCGTAGAACTTGTCTTTTCTCGCTTCGTTGCTCGGGCAGTACACCACGTTCGATATAATCTCGATAAGGAGTCATCCACGATTCCCTATTGGAGGTAGCTTCAAATGTGAAATCGGTCTCCCTTCGATCAATGCTCGGAGAGGATAGGGTTTCAACCGGAACGACCCCCAACTGCTGAGCCTCACCCGTACTTGCTAACTTTGCCAATGAATTAGCTTTTTGATTCTGCTCTCTGGGTATGTAGAAAATGGCATAGTAATCGAATTAATTAAGCATCTCCCGAACTCGAGTTAGATAAGCGGCTAATCTTCGGTCTTTGGCCTGATATTCTCCTCGAACTTGACATACTATCAACTGGGAATCACAGTAGATCTCTACAGTGATGATTTTCAGATCACGGGCAAGCTTTAGTCTGGTAAGTAGAGCTTCGTACTCGGCTTCATTGTTGGTTGCACGGAACTCGAACATTAAAGCATAACATATGGTTCGTCCCTCGGGGGTTTCAAGCACTACCCCAGCTCCTGAGCACCGATCGTTTGACGCACCATCGGTGTACAGCTTCCAATAGTATTCGGGAGATTTGCTGGTGTCGGGTAAGTCTTCGGGAACGGTAAATTCGGCTATAAAACTGCTAGGACTTGGCCGTGAATGGCCCTTCTTGGAGTATAAGTGATGTCGAATTGACTCAGTTCAATGTTCCATTTTAGTAACCTACCAGACGTCTCAGGCCGCGTGAGGACCTGTCGTAACGGCTGATCGGTGTACACAGTAATAGGATGAGCTTGAAAATATGGACGGAGCTTCCTTGAGGCAATGACTAGGCAATATTCCAACTTTTCGAGCTTTGGAGAATTTCTCTCGGCTCCGGTCAATCGTTTGCTCACATAGTAGACCGGTTTTTGTACTCGGTCTTCCTCCCGAATTAATGCAGCACTGATTGCATTTTCAGACACCGCCAGGTAGAGTTATAACTGTTCATGATCCACAGGCTTTGAAAGGATTGGTGGTACGGAAAGATGTTGGACTAGCGATTGAAATGCGCCCTCACATTCTGCAGTCCATTCGAAGTTTCGTTTCCCTTTCCGAATCAAATCGAAGAAGGGAATGCATTTGTCGGTCGACTTTGAGATAAACCTGCTCAGTGCTGCGACTTTCTCGTTAAGGCTCTGAACTTGCTTTATGGTTCTCGGAGTTTGAAGATTTCTGATAGCCCAGATCTTCTCGGGGTTGGCCTCTATTCCTCGGACATTGACAATGAACCCAAGGAATTTTCCGGATGCGACTCCGAAATGACACTTCAGCGGATTAACCTTCATTGGGTATTTCCGGAGGATGCTGAACATTAGCTCCAAGTCTTTGACGTGATCAATGGAGTATCGTGATTTCACCAACATGTAATCTACATAAACCTCCATAGTCTTCCCAATCTGATCGGCAAACATTCGATTGACTAAGCGTTGATAAGTTGCGCCAGCATTCTTTAATCCAAAAGGCATGACCTTGTAGCAGTATCATACCAAGTCGGTTACGAAGCTTGTGTGCTCTTGATTGGGTACATGCATGGGTATCTGATTGTAACCTGAGTAAGCGTCCATGAAGGATAATAATTCATGTCCTACGGTTGAATCTACCAGTTGATCGATTCGGGGAAGTGGAAAGCTGTCTTTCGGGCAGGCTTTATTCAGATCTGAGTAATCGATACACGTTCTCCATTTCCCGTTTGGTTTCCGGACGAGTACGGGATTGGAAACCCATTCTGGGTATAAAGCGTCTCTAATGAACCCATTTGATTTTAACTTATCAACCTCTTCTTTTAGGGCGGCAGATCTCTCTGGATCCATACCATGCCTTTTTTGCTTGACCGGGACAAACCGCGGGTCAATATTCAGGGTGTGGCTCGCGATGTCTGGTGAGATCCCACACATATCAGAATGCGTCCAAGCAAATACGTCCAGATTCGCTTGGAGAAACTCGACCAATTCCCGTTGTGCTTGCAGACTCAATTGCGACCCAATTTTCAACATCTTTGAATTATCGCTACCACCGATCGGAACGTCGATTGTTAATTCAGCTGGCGAAGCCTGACTTTCTCTAGATTCATCTTCATTCTCATTGTCTTGGGGCTCTAGATCCTTCTGGAATTGGTCGTGATGCCTGGGCCGAGGCCCAGGCGTTAGTTCTCAATTGTCGGTAGAACGGACGCAGAGAGATTCCTCTACGCCCTTTCCATTTTCCCTTTCGCTGCGCCTCTCGCAGCTCAGCAACATAGCAAGCTCTCCCCGCAGCTTGATCTCCTTGTATAACCCCTATCCCGTGATCAGTAGGGAACTTAAGGGTCAAACACCATGGGGCAATAGCTGCCCTAAATTCAGCGAGGGCCGGTCGGCCCAAGAAAGCATTATACGGAGAAAGAATATCCAAGACAATAAACTGTAACATCCGAACTCTTCGGCATTCTCCCACTCCCAACTCCACCGGCAATTCAACCATTCTGGTCGGTATCGTCGCACTTCCGTTGAAGCCGTGGACTCGTGATTGATAGGATTTTAAGTCCTTAGCTTCCATCTTCATTAAATCATATGCTCTTTTAAACAGTATGTTCACAGAACTCCCACTGTCTACCAAGATCCTCTTCATCCAAGCAGGACCAACTTGAGCGGATATAACCAGTGGGTCGATCGTGGGGGCTTTGATTCTATCAGCATCTTGATTTCTAAACACGATGTCGTCTGTCATCGTCTTCTGTTGTTTAGCCGGAGCCCCGTCCTCAGAATTGCTACAACACTTAAAGTCTGCATGCCTGATCGCATTTGCATACGACTCCATTTCCCCCCAGCTTTTGTCCGCCGGATGGGGACCACCACTTATCGTATTGATGACCAAGCTACCGCCCGTGCGAGCAGGCTCACCCTGCCTTTCCTGTTCTTGTGTACGATTTTGATTGGATAGGCCCGCTCCACCAGACTGCGGCGCTCGAACATACTGGTCCAACTTTCTCTCTCTGATTAACTTTTCAATGAGGTCTTGCAAATGCCTGCACTCATTGGTATTGTGCACGTAACTTTCATGAAACCTACAGAATTTTCCTGTTTGAATCTGCATCTCCGACGAAGGCTTTGGAGCAGGCTTCTTATATTGCATAGTATTACAAGTCTGTAGGTATACATTTTCCAGTGACGTGTTAAGCAGTGTATAACTGTCAAACATTGTGGCCCTACGTCTCGGAACACGATTCTGATCTTGCTTCTTGCCTCGGTTATCACCGTTTCTCGGTCGTTGAGTCTGTTTATTTTGAATATTCAACTCGACTTTTCCTGAACTCTCGCCGGTCTGTTTAACCGCAACATTACTCTGAATCCCTTCACTGCAGGGCCTTGCATCGTCCTGCTTCCTAGACTGTTTCGCATCCTCTCGCCTAAAGAACTGAGCGGCTTTGGAATAGAAACGGTCCAATGATGCGGGAGGCTTTCTAGCCAACCAATTGCCAAACTCGGAATCGGGATCGATTCCTTTAGTCAAAGCCATTAAGATAGAATTATCATTGGGGTTGCTGATCTCTGCGCACGCAGCATTAAACCTCTCCAAATATCGTCTAAGTGTTTCTCCGGGAGCTTGAGTAACACTTGATAAGGTATTAACATCCTTAGGTCTGGCAATATGCATACGAAACTGTTCAACAAATTTGGAAGCTAACTGATCAAAAGAAGAAATAGATCGCGGTGGTAATCACGTAAACCACATTGTCGCAATTCCCCCTAAGGAAATGGGAAAACTATGGCATTTTTGTGACGACCGCCCATGACTCCTACACTAAACAAGGAAATAGTGCGCTGTAAAATGTGCCAAGCCGCCATGGACGATCATCAGGGTAAGGTAAACACAGAATAGTCTATCGTATTTCTTACAACGCATGGATAAAATACAATAGAAAGTATACATAGTGAAGCTTTATAGAACAGAATTCTCATCATATAAGCTCATAACAATTTGATACAAACATTTGAATAGTCAATACATCAAGCCTCACTACATAACACTTAGAGAATCATACAAACAGCGGAACATCCAGTACATATAGTAAGAAAACAATATGCAAAAGCCTCCATCTCGTCTTCGTCATCAACAGCGTTAGTCACTAAGAACAGCACCTGTCACCTGCTACCTAGTCTGTCCATCCCAACATGGATGAACAGCCCAAGGTAATAAGAGTTAAACATAAAACCTCGAGTCAGACAAAGGTCTTAGTGAGCAGTAAATCAACTATCAAACATACCAAAAGAGCATAAAGGGTAAAAAGGAATAGGAACCCAACCATCCCACTCCACCTCTTTCTACAGTGATAAACCCCAGACACACAAAGCAGAAACAAACATAATAAATCAGACATTTAAAGTAAAGCTATTATCACTCGAGTCAAGGTCGGTGTTTTCAGAGTACAGACCCCCAAGGCCTAAGCCAAGATCAGGTAAGCACCCTAAAAACATCGCTCTTGGCCCAAGCAACGATACAACCAAAACATCCAAACATCCATGACTCTGGCTATCATTTTTATCATTGCTTCAATATCACCGTTAATTGAATGACCGACTCATTATTTCATCCGTCCGTCAAGGGCTAATGGTAACCCCGGTTCTAGAATAACTCCGCACGTCGTCGCAGCCCGTGCCTAGGACTATCGAATCTGCCCAGAGTACTAACACGTCATCGTGACCCGTGCCTGGGACGTCGTCGTGACCCGTCCCAACGTACTCTTGCTTTGAGCATGCTAGAACCTTCAATAACGATGAAATCTAAGCCTTCTAGTCATCCTCCTCGACGACTACTCACATACTAGCTCAAACGCCTCTCGAGCCAACCATTATCAACAAACTCAGACCACATCACCGAGTTATCAACATGCTTGGGAAGATCCCATCTGGATTAAACCAAGGCTTTCTCATATCATGCTTTGCTTCATCGCATCATAGCAAAGTCCCATCTCAACATCATGATCAAATATATCCATATGAGCTTTATCATCCGCTTCATATGCCACGAGCAGCTTTCCTTATTCAAGAGCCTTTCCACTTAGCTTTTGAATCATCTTCGACCAACTTGTCCAAATTCAATCACTAATCAACTAATCAATCAAATCAATCATTCATCCAAGTAATCAATCATTCAAATAAGATCTAAATAGACAGTTATAACAACAAGGGCAATTTCGTAATTAAAGGGTCCAAATCTAACAAGCATGAATTCTAAGTAACATCTTGATGAATGAACTAGCATAGGTTAATATATTGTAAAATGGATATCAAAGCTTTATAAACAATAGATCTACATGCAGACTTAAGGAAAATGCATGAAATCACTATCTTTAACACACAAACAAACCACCGATCCAATATACTCCTTTGGGTCCATGTGAGAGATAACCACCACTCACCGAATCACCTAAACACCTCAAAAGCAACTAACTCCATATCTGGACAGCGGAGGATCTAGCTTGATCCGATAAGGTTTCCCTTCAAACGACGAAATCTCTCTTCAATGGATGGAGATCTTCAACTTTGGCTCTTGGATCTTCGATTAGATCTTCAATCTTGGATGGAAGGAAGCACTAGATTAGAGTGGAGAAAAGAAGTGAAGAAGTGATGTAGTCGAGCTCTCAAAATAGCAGCACTTCGTCGCTCCAAAATCCGGATCCCAAAAATGAAGATGGGCACTTCTATTTATAGGCAGATTTCCTCTTAGGTTGGTCTCTCCCAGGTCGGTCATGACCTAACGACTCAACACACCCAGCCGACCCAACGACCTAACCAGACGCTGACCTAACGACTCAACACACTCAGCCTACCCAACGTCCTAACCAGACACAGTCCTAACAACTCAACACTGCTATCGACCTAACGCTAGAGACGACCTAGCGACTTAACTACATAGCCGACCCAACGAATTACAAATGTAGCCGACCTAACTTCCTAACAACTTAGGACCAACCACTCACAGACCTATACGCGACCTATAGCATGCACGACCTATCACGTGCACGCGACTTAACACTTAACCAAACTAGGCACGACCTAACCCTTGCCGACCTAACGACCTACCATAAGTCGTTCAACGACCTAACTCCAACACAGGTTAACCACTAGGTCAGTCAGTTCCTATAGGTCGCTCACCCCTATAGGTCGGTCCATACCTTAAGTCGGCCAATATCTATAGGTCGTTCGCTTTTTAAGTCGGTCAATCTCTTAAGCCGGCCAACTACTAAGTCGGCTACCTCCTTAACTCGGCCGATTACTTAAGTCGTCAAAACCCTTAACTCTGTCACACGAGCTAACTCTGGATGACTCAAACAATACTAACAACCTAGTAGCAACTATTTTACGATTTATCGACACGTAAAAATACGGGTCGTTACATACTCTCCCCCTTAGGAATTTCGCCCCCGAAATTCCAAACAAACAAGAACAATCAAAACTATTCTGCATGCCTACCATCCATAGCAATCAACAAACCATGCATCCAGTTACTAACCTAGCATGCAGAATTCTAAGACTAGAACAAGTTACAAATTCATGAGATGCCACGACACCTTATGGTCATACCTTGAAGAGTTCAGGATGAGCTGCCTTCATCCTCTCTTCCTCCTCCCATGTACAGTCGTTAACATCATCACCCCATTGTACCTTGAGCGACATGACTATCTTCCTCCTAAGCTGTTTCGTGTCAGTTTCTACAACACGAAGCGGCTTATGAGGTCTCTTAACTGCTGGATCAACCTCCAAATCTTCACAGCTATCAGCAAAAACCACTGTACTTGGGTCGTGCACATACCTCCGTAGATACGATACATGAAAAACATTGTGCACACTCGACATCTTTTCCGGTAACTCCAAATTAGGCGAGCTTTCCAATTCGCTCGATGATCGGGAATGGTCCAACAAATCTTGGAGTCAACTTTCCTTTCTTCCCGAATCGAATAACATTCTTCAGTGGAGAAACCTTCACCAAAACCATATCGCCTACGTCGAATTCCAAATCCTTACGACGCTTATCGGCATAACTTTTCTGATGGTCTTGGGCTGCCCTCATTCGTCGTCGAATGATCTCTATGCAATCCGAAGTCTGTCGAATCATTTCGGGCCCAAGTATCAGCTTTTCTCCAGTTTCCAACCAACATGTCGGAGAGTTACACGGTCTTCCTACAATGCTTCATACGGTGCCATACCAATACTTGACTGGTAACTGTTATTATATGCAAATTCCACCAAATGAAGATGATCTTCCCATGATCCTCCGAAATCTAAAACACATGCTCTAAGGAGATCTTCCAAAACTCTGTTGACTCTCTCGGTCTGACCATCTGTTTGGGGGTGATAAGCTGTACTCAAACACAACTCGGTCCCCAAAATTTCTTGGAAGCTCTTCCAAAATTCACTAGTGAACAATGGGTCTCGATCGCTCACTATACTCTTCGGAATACCATGGAATCGAACTATCCACTTAACATATAGCTCAGCCAATTTCGATGCAGTCCTAGTTGATCAAACAGGAATGAATCTTGCACTCTTAGTCAAACGATCTACGATGACCCAAATCCCTTCATTCCCTGCTCTGGTTCTAGGTAACCCATCGATAACATCCATCGATATTTGCTCCCACTTCCATGTACGAACTTCTAATGGCTGAAGCAATCCACATGGCTTCTTCTGTTCGGCTTTTACCAACTGGCAGTTCATGCATTTGGAAATAAAATTTCCAACATCCTTCTTCATACCTTCCCAGTAATAGCTTCTCTTCATATCCCGATACATCTTATTTCCACCTGGATGAATTGTCAACTTCGAGTGATGACTTTCCTTCAGAACTTCATCTCTCAATTCATCTATACCGGGAGAAACTAGTCGTCCTTGCTTCCGAAGCCAACCCTCTCGATCGACTTCGAATCCTTTATCCTTCTCTGGGTCTGATCCAGATTCCAAATCTCGGATAATCTTGACAAGCTTATCGTTTTGCTTTTGGCTCTCGCCAATTCTTTCCACTAGAGTAGGTCTTATGGATAAGTTTGCCAACATCTCAGGTTCCAATTCACATCTAGGTCTGAAGTCAAATTCAGCCAAATACTCAAGGCTCTTCCATTCTGAAAACATGGCTCCCAATCCTGCATGTTTTCGACTTAACGCATTTGCCACTGCGTTACCTTTTCCCGGAGTATAGGCTATACCAAAATCATATGATACTAAAAACTCTAGCCATCGTTGCTGTCGAAGATTCAAATCTTTTTGGGAGAAGAGATACTTCAACGACTTATGATCTGTAAACAACTCAAATCGAACTCCCAATAGATAATGTCTCCACATCTTCAGAGCAAATACAATCGCCGCTAACTCCAAATCATGAGTAGGATAATTCCTTTCATGTGGCTTCAGTTGTTGACTTGCATACGCAACAACTTTATCCTTTTGCATTAGCACTGCTCCAAGTCCAGTACCACATGCATCGGTGTAAACCACCATCTCATCATTCCCACTTGGAATAGTCAAAACAGGAGCACTTGTTAGTCGCTCTTTTAGGATTCTGAAAGCTTGCTCACACTTAGCATCCCATCTGAATACTTGGTTCTTTTTTGTCAATCCTGTTAATGGTGCAGCTATCTTGGAAAAGTCTTTGATAAACCGACGATAATATCCTGCTAATCCAAGAAAACTTCTCACATCAGATGCATTCTTAGGTCTAACCAAATCCTGGATTGCTGCCACCTTGGCGGGATCAACCACTATTCCTCTTCCAGAGATAACATGGCCTAAGAACCTCACTTCGCTCTTCCAGAAGTGACACTTCGAAAACTTAGCCCTCAGCTGTTGTTTTCGCAGGATCTCCAAAACAATACGCAAGTGCGTCTTGTGCTCTTCCTCAGTTCTGGAATAAATCAGAATATCATCCACGAACACAAGTACGAACTTGTTCAACTGATCTCTGAACACTCTATTCATAAGATCCACAAAATATGCTGGTGCATTGGCCAATCCAAACGGCATTACCAGCCACTCATAGAATCCGGATGGTGTCCTAAAAGGAGTCTTCGGCACACTATCCCTAGCCACTCTTAACTGGTGAAATCCCATTGCCAAATCCATCTGAGAAAACACCTTAGCTTTGTGAAGCTGATCAAACAAGTCATCTATTCTCGACAATGGACACTTGTTCTTCTTAGTCACTTTATTCAGCTCACGATAATCCACACACAACCTCAATGATCCATCCGCTTTCGTTGTAAACGCAACTGGTGCACCCCATTCGGACACACTACACCGAATGAATCCTTTCAGTAAAAGGTCATCAACTTGCACCTTCAAATCTTGCTGTTCCCTAGGCGCCATCCGCCTAAGAGGCATCACAACAGGTCAGGCTCCCTCAACTAGATCGATACGAAACTCGATCTCTCTATGCGGCGGTAACCCTTTGACCTCGTCAAAGACATCCTCAAATCCATTCACAAATAGGCACCGATGACAGTCCATCCCGTGGAACAACCAGCGAATACATGAAGCTCATGAGGACGCCTTCCTCATGCTTACATCGAATCACAACCTTTCGCCTCTCCACATTCTCGACTGTCACCTCAAGCCTCTCACAATCGACCTTTGCCGCATACTTCCTATGCCAGTCCATACCCAAAATAATTCCGAACCCGCAAAGTTCAGAACAAAACAATCACAAACAAAAGAGCAATCATGACTCGATACCACTAGACCACGACATACCATACACAAACAACACGAACCCCCAACTGGATTAGTCACAACCAATGGTCTATCAACAATATCCGGTTCCAAACCCAACCGGCCCACAAGTTCATTACAAACAAAAGAATGCGACGCTCCAGTATCAAACAACACCCTAACTGGAACACCACAAATGGAAAGAATACCTTGAACCACCACACTCTTTCCTTTCTCTTCCGCCATAGGAGCTTTCGAAGACGATGGCACAGCACCCAAAGCATAAGCTTGCACAACTTGCCTGTCCATCCTCGGTTCCGGACAATTCTTCTTGAAATGCCCCGGTTTGTCATAGTTGTTGCACTTCGCCGGCACTCTCGGTTTCTTACAATCTCTGGAGAGATGACCCTTCTGCTGACAGTTGTGGCAGGTCGCTTCGCCCTTCGGCTTCTTTTGGCCATCCTTACCTTTCTGTTGCTGCTGCTTCCTATTCTTCTTTCCACTTTGCTCCTTGGTCACAGCAACAACATATCCTTCCTTAGGAAACAAATTCTCATGCCTGAGAGCTTTCTCCACAAGCTTTTCAAATGGGTCATCCAAATGATCCACCAACTGCCTCCCAAGATAACTGTCCAAGCTTGTCACAAACTTCTCATTCTTCTGATAGGGAGATTCAATATATGACCGAGCATACTTAATCAAAGCTTCAAACTCAGAAACATACTCAAGAAATGGTCTTCCACCTTGCTTGAGCTCCACAAACTTCTTAAATAGAACAGATTTCTGAGCTGTAGAAATGAATTTAGCTTCAAATCTAGCTTGGAATTGCTCCCAAGTGATCTCTTCTTCCGGAGTATCAATGGTGATAGAGTTCCACCAATCAGAAGCTCTTCCCTGAAGCTGTCTTGATGCAAGCTTCCTCTTAGTTGCATCCTCAATTCCCAAATCACCAAAGATCCTTCTACAAGCATCTATCCATCTCTGGACTTCTATGGTTGATTCTGTCCCCAAGAAAACCTTTCCTCCAAGAGCAGTATAGTCTTTACACAACTTAGCAAAATCCACTGGTTTTGGAGCTTGAACTTGAACCCCAATATCTACTGATGGCCCTGGAGTTGGCATCCTTCTCATGATCGAAGTCATCATGGCCTCAAACATAGCAGCATAATCAGCAACTCCCTTAGAAGCACGGCCTTACCTAGCAGCTTGTCTCTCTCTTCGACTCATTCTTAATATCTGTAAAAATAATGATTAGAACACCTTGAGAAACAACTACATAAGGAGTTCAAATCCTTCTAAGCTACTATATTATATATAGCAATCATCCATCAAAATACAACTATGTCTCTCATACGTAGTTACGTCAGCGAGCGTTGGCTAAAATCAATTAACCAAAGATCTGATACCAAATGTGACGACCACCCATGACTCCTACACTAAACAAGAAATAGTGCGCTTTAAAATGTGCCAGGCCGCCATGGACGATCATCGGGTTAAGGTAAACACAGAATAGTCTATCGTATTACTCACAGCGCATGGATAAAATACAATAGAAAGTATACATAGTGAAGCTCTATAGAACATAATTCTCATCATATAAGCTCATAACAAATTGATACAAACATCTGAATAGTCAATACATCAAGCCTCACTACATAACACTCAGAGAATTATACAAACTGCGGAACATCCAGTACATATAGTAAGAAAACAATATGCAAAAGCCTCCAGCTCGTCTTCGTCATCAACAACGTTAGTCACTAAGAACAACACCTATCACCTGCTACCTAGTCTGCCCATCCCAACATGGATGAACAGCCAAGGTAATAAGAGTTAAACATAAAACCTTGAGTTAGACAAAAGTCTTAGTGAGCAATAAATCAATTATCAAACATACCAAAAGAGCATAAAGGGTAAAAAGGAATAGGAACCCAACCATCCAACTTCATCTCTTTCTACAGTGATAGCCCCCAGACACACAAAGCAGAAACAAACATAATAAATCAGACATTTAAAGTAAAGCTATTATCACTCGAGTCAAGGTCGGTGTTTTTCGAGTACAGACCCCCAAGGCCTAAACCAAGATCAGGTAAGCACCATAAAAACATCGCTCTTGGCCGAAGCGACGATACAACCAAAACATCCAAACATCCATGACTCTGGCTATCACTGTTATCATTGCTTCAATATCACCGTTAATTGAATGACCGGCTCATTATTTCATCCGTCCGTCAAGGGCTAATGGTAACCCCGGTTCTAGACATAACTCCGCATGTCATCGCAGCCCGTGCCTAGGACTATCGAA
The DNA here is from genome assembly GCA_030765085.1 of Allium cepa. Classification (NCBI taxonomy): domain Eukaryota; kingdom Viridiplantae; phylum Streptophyta; class Magnoliopsida; order Asparagales; family Amaryllidaceae; genus Allium; species Allium cepa. The sequence goes on from CM060938.1 coordinate 913,258,690, forward strand.
TCTGCCCAGAGTACTAACACGTTATCGTGACCCATGCCTGGGACGTCGTCGTGACACGCCCTAACATACTCTTGCTTTGAGCATGCTAGAACTTCAATAACGATGAAATCTCAGCCTTCTAGTCATCCTCCTCGACGACTATTCACATACTAGCTCAAGCGCCTCTCGAGCCAACCATTATCAACAAACTCAGACCACATCACCGAGTTATCAACATGCTTGGGATGATTCCGTCTGGATTAAACCAAGGCTTTCTCATATCATGCTTTTCTTCGTCGCATCATAGCAAAGTCCCATCTCAACATCATGATCAAATCTATCCATATGAGCTTTATCATCCGTTTCATATGCCACGAGCAGCTTTCCTTATTCAAGAGCCTTTCCACTTAGCTTTTGAATCATCTTCGACCAACTTGTCCAAATTCAATCACTAATCAACTAATCAATCAAATCAATCATTCATCCAAGTAATCAATCATTCAAATAAGATCTAAATAGACAGTTTTAACAACAATGGCAATTTCGTAATTAAAGGGTCCAAATCTAACAAGCATGAATTCTAAGTAACATCTTGTTGATGAATGAACTAGCATAGGTTAATATATTGTAAAATGGATATCAAAGCTTTATAAACAATAGATCTGCATGCAGACTTAAGGAAAATGCATGAAATCACTATCTTTAACACACAAACAAACCACCGATCCAATATACTCCTTTGGTTCTGTGTGAGAGATAACCACCACTCACCGAATCACCTAAACACCTCAAAAGCAACTAACTCTAGATCTGGACAGCAAAGGATCTAGCTTGATCCGACAAGGTTTCCCTTCAAATGATGAAATCTCTCTTCAATGGATGGAGATCTTCAACTTTGGCTCTTGGATCTTCGAATAGATCTTAAATCTTGGATGGAAGGAAGCAATAGATTAGAGTGGAGAAAAGAAGTGAAGAAGTGATGTAGTCGAGCTCTCAAAATAGATGCACTTCGTCGCTCCAAAATCTGGATCTCAAAAATGAAGATGGGCACTCCTATTTATAGGCAGATTTCCGCTTAGGTCGGTCGCTCCTACGTCGGTCATGACCTAACGACTCAACACACTCAGCCGACCCAACGACCTAGCCAGACGCCGACCTAACGACTCAACACACTCATCCGACCCAACGTCCTAACCAGACGCCGACCTAACGACTCAACTCTGCTACCTACCTAACGCTAGAGACAACCTAGCGACTTAACTACATAGCCGACCCAACGACTTACAAATGTAGCCAACCAAACTTCCTAATGACTTAGGACCAACCACTCACAGACCTATACGCGACCTATAGCATGCACGACCTATCACGTGCACGCGACTTAACACTTAACCAAACTAGGCATGACATAACCCTTGCCGACCTAACGACCTACCATAAGTCGTTCAACGACCTAACTCCAACACAGGTTAACCACTAGGTCGGTCGGTTCCTATAGGTCGCTCACCCCTATAGGTCGGTCCATACCTTAAGTTGGCCAATATCTATAGGTCGTTCGCTTCTCTAAGTCGGTCAATCTCTTAAGCCGGCCAACTACTAAGTCGGCTACATCCTTAACTCGGCCGATTACTTAAGTCGTCAAAACCCTTAACTCGGTCACACGAGCTAACTCTGGATGACTCAAACAAGACTAACAACCTAGTACCAACTATTTTACGATTTATCAACACGTAAAAATACGGGTCGTTACAATTTTACTGCGTCATCAGCTCTCGCAGCTGTCATCGACCATTCGTACTTCAAAATATGTTGGTTTGGGTCGGAATTCCCTTCATACATGGGCAGGGTTGGCATTCTGAATCGCCTAGGTGGTTCAGCATACAATATGTCATCAGTGAACGGGGTATGACTTCGGGAGATTCCCCAATCGTCATTTGTTAGGCCTTGACTCTCGCGAATCATTTGGCGTACCATGGCTGAGAGGTCTGGTGTTGCCAAATTCTGAGGGTGGTGAGCCAAAGTGTGGTCGGGTTCCACAGTGCGAGGTGGGATCGGGCGCTGCCGACGATCCGTATCTCGCCTCCTTGGCTCGACGTCTTCTGGGACATATGGCTCTGTAGCACGTCCCTGCTGATGATAATTTTGATTGGAGTGATCTCGAGTATCAACCCCTATGTCAACTGCAGCGGCTGTAGGAGCTCGATCTTCTGTAGTGTGTTGTGGAATAGTGCTTGCTCGGGAGGAGGGTCCAGTGTGGAAGCTAGTAGATGGGTCAACTCTTATTTGCCCAACGGTTAACGCCTGTTGATAGTCAGCAGCTTGTGCGTGGTTTCCGTCTAGCCGGGGACGGGTAGAACTGTTATTGTAGTCAGATGAAGCAGAGCTTTCGGTGGAAGAATGAGGAGCTTGATCCCTTCTGGATCTTCTTCGCTTTTGGCGATCTAGTTGGCTGGCTAACTCAGTGTTGACGCGCAATTGCTCGGCTAGCTGTTGCCGACTTTGAGTTAGTTCTTGGAGCAATGTCTGGAACTCTTGCCTGGTGACCGGACCTGAGGGGTCAGAATGCCCGGTATCATCTTGGTTAGGTGGAGGTAGTTGTGCGGGATTTTGTCTATCCCGACCTTCATGACCAGCGGCAGATGTGGTTCTTGTGCTAACCATTTTGGATAGTGAACTCCTTCCCTAGACTTTAGCAAATCTGAATAGAACGGAAGGAATCTGAAGATGAAATCTGGATCTCTTCCTTAGATTTATGCAATCCGGTATCGGTGACAGATCCAAGGAGTGGGAGAAAAACTGGGTTTCTCTCAGTGAAAGCACCAAAGTGTTTGTACCAAAATTGGGCACAACACTCTTCGGGAGTCTTTTGAATAGATAATAAATGAAGAATATGAATTAAAAATGAGGATTATCTAACAAAAACTCCAAACAACAATGAAGCAAAGACAAAGGCGAGCAATTTATAGTGGTTCGGCGTGTTGCCTACGTCCACTGTGAAGTGTTTTGATATTTTATTGATTCTCTTTCAATGATTACAAGTTGTTACAGCAATCAACAGCAAATTACAACTGGAAATTCGAAGTCAACAATGAAATTATGATGCAGGATGATGTAGATCTTGATCCGGCAGAGTCTGGGCGCTTTAGAGTCGAAAGATCCTTTTTCTGTTGGCCCTGGGGCTCTATTTATAGGCGTAGGCTGCTGATATTTCACTGAAAACTCGGGAGACCGCTTCTGGCACGTGAGGGGGCCCACATGCCCGGTCGTAGGAAGTTTGGGACCACTTTGGCATCGGTTAGAACTCCATTCGAACCGATCAAGAATTCATCCAATCGAGACGAAATTTGATGTGGACACTCTTCGACATGAATGCAAGCTTCTGTGTAAATTTCGTGGCATTTGGATCAGTGGATTAAGAGATATAATGGGTTCGAAATGGGGTTCACTGCGTGGCTGTTGGTTCGGAACCATCCATTCGAACCGATGGTTTTGAACCGATGGTGGTGCGCAACTCATCGGTGACTTGGAGCGCAAACTTCGAATCGATCCGGTCTTTACGCTGAGTAGACCGCTTCGACTCCATATATCTCACTGCATTCGAACCGTACAAAGACACGTCATCATGGTTAGTTGATCCAGTGGGTTCGAATGCAGCTTCATAGGTGGGTTCGAACAAGGCCTCCGTGATGGGTTCGAACAAGGCCTCTGTGATAGGTTCGAACAAGGCCTCTGTGATGGGTTCGAACAAGGCTTCTGTGATGGGTTCGAACAACCGAAGCTTGGTGGATTCGAACAAGGATTCTCTGGATGGACATGAGCTTCGCAACCCCTCCACGAGGTCCACAGATACGAAATATGGGTTCGAGTTTGATGGCTTCGAACCGAGATACTCCGATGGGTTCGAAGTCCATCAATTCGAAGATGATCGTTTCGAATGATGTTTGTCGATAGGTTCGAAGACGCCTAGCTCGGGGGGTTCAAAACCAGTGCTTTCCCCCTCAAGTTGAACCGATCATAACTTGGGCGTATGAACTCGGATTGACTCAAAATTTGAGATCGCGACTTCTATCACCTCTCATGTCATGTCCTATCAATTGTAGCACAATTCGGGCTCGGACAAAATTCGGCGATATCCATAGCGAAACGAAATATGACCAACCTCTGAGTCGAACTATTCTCCATTTTTCGATCGATCTTTTGGTATCGCGGCTTTGCCAAAAAGCGGGATAACAGCACGCATTTAAAAAAGTTGTACGACACTGTTTCGCTATTTCGGATGGATGTTGCACCTTGCACCGTGGATGTTGCACCCTGTAGATATCGATTATTCGAACGACCATCACTTCTGGCTCGTTTAGAGTTACGGGAGCCATAACCAGTCAAAACGAGGGCCTCAGTGAGTTCTACGGCTCTAACAGCTTTCAGCCGTCAACGGATTGTTTAATGCCCAAAAAAGACTATCCGAATCTCAATCGGGTCTCGGAAGTTTTTAACCCTTCGTTTTTTCGACACATGGATTTTTACGGTAAAACAGGGTTACCGTGGCTGGTCTTCGATTTACCATCGCTAAAGAGTGGTGCACTATGGTACCGTTCCGTTTCAAATCCATGCACGCATTTCAAAAAGTCGTGCGACACTGTTTCGCCATTTCGGATGGATGTTGCACCTTGCACCGTGGATGTTGCACCCTGTAGATATCGATTATTTGGACGGCCATAACTTCTGGCTCGTTTAGAGTTACGGGAGCCATAACCAGTCAAAACGAAGGCCTCAGTGCGTTCTACGGCTCTGACAGCTTTCAGCCGTCAATGGATTGTTTAATGCCCAAAAAAGACTATCCGAATCTCAATCTTGTCTCGGAAGTCGTACGACATGGTTTCGCCATTTCGAACAGATGTTGCACCTTGCACCGTGGATGTTGCACCCTATAGATATCGATTATTCGGACGGCCATAGCTTCTGGCTTGTTTAGAGTTACGGGAGCCATAACCAGTCAAAACGAAGGCCTCAGTGAGTTCTACGGCTCTGACAGATTTCATCCGTCAATGGATTGTTTAATGCCCAAAAAAGACTATCCGAATCTCAATCGGGTCTCGGAAGTTTTTTACCCTTCGTTTTTTCGACACGTGGATTTTTACGGTAAAACTGGATTACCGTGGCTGGTCTTCGATTTACCATCGCTGGAAAGTGCTGAACCATGGTACCGTTCCGTTTCAAATCCATGCACGCATTTCAAAAAGTCGTACGACATTTTTTCGCCATTTCGAACGGATGTTGCACCTTGCACCGTGCATGTTGCACCCTGTAGATGTCGATTATTCGGACGGCCATAAATTCTGGCTCGTTTAGCGTTACGGGAGCCATAACCAGTCACAACAAAGGCCTCAATGAGTTCTACGCCTCTGACAGCTTTCAGCCATCAATGGATTGTTTAATGCCCAAAAAAGACTATCCGAATCTCAATCGGGTCTCGGAAGTTTTTTACCCTTCGTTTTTTGACACGTGGATTTTTACGGTAAAACGGGATTACCGTGGCTGGTCTTCGATTTACCATCGCTGGAGAGTGGTGCACCATGGTACCGTTCCGTTTCAAATCCCTGCATGCATTTCAAAAAGTCGTACGACACGGTTTCGCCATTTCGGACGGATGTTGCACCATGCACCGTGGATGTTGCACCCTGTAGATATCGATTATTCAGACGACCATAACTTCTGCCTCGTTTAGAGTTACGGGAGCCATAACCAGTCAAAACGAAGGCCTCTGTAAGTTCTACGGCTCTGACAGCTTTCAGCCGTCAATGGATTGTTTAATGCCCAAAAAAGACTACCCGAATCTCAATCGGGTCTCGGAAGTTTTTTACCCTTCTTTTTTCGACACGTGAATTTTTACGGTAAAACGAGATTACCGTGGCTGGTCTTTGATTTACCATCGCTGGAGAGTGGTGCACCAAGGTACCGTTCCGTTTCAAATCCATGCACGCATTTCAAAAAGTCGTACAACACTGTTTCGCCATTTCAGACGGATGTTGCACCTTGCACCATGGATGTGGCACCCCGTTGATATCGATTATTCGGTCGGCCATAACTTCTGGCTCGTTTAGAGTTACAGGAGCCATAACCAGTCAAAACGAAGGCCTCAGTGAGTTCTACGACTCTGACAGCTTTCAGCCGTCAATGGAATGTTTAATGCCCAAAAAAGACTATCTGAACCTCAATCGGGTCTAGGAAGTTTTTTACCCTTCGTTTTTTCGACACGTGGTTTTTTACGGTAAAACGGGATTACCGTGGCTGGTCTTTGATTTATCATCGCTAGAGAGTGGTGCACCATGGTACCATTTCGTTTCAAATCCATGCACGCATTTCAAAATGTCATACGACACTGTTTCGCCATTTTGGACGGATGTTGCACCTTGCACCATGGATGTTGCACCCAGTAGATATCGATTATTCGGACGGCCATAACTTCTGGCTCGTTTAGAGTTACGGGAGCCATAACCAGTCAAAACGAAGGCCTCAGTGAGTTCTACGGCTCTGACAGCTTTCAACCGTCAATGGATTGTTTAATGCCCAAAAAAGACTATCCGAATCTCAATCGGGTCTCGGAAGTTTTTTACCCTTCGTTTTTTCGACACGTGGATTTTTACGGTAAAACGGGATTACCGTCGCTGGTCTTCGATTTACCATCGCTGAAGAGTGGTGCACCATGGTACTGTTCCGTTTCAAATCCACGCACGCATTTCAAAAGGTCGTACGACACTGTTTCGCCATTTCAGACGGATGTTGCACCTTGCACCGTGGATGTTGCACCCTGTAGATATCGATTATTCGGACGGCCATAACTTTTGGCTCCTTTAGAGTTACGGGAGCCATAACCAGTCAAAACGAAGGCCTCAGTGAGTTCTATGGCTCTGACAGCTTTCAGCCGTCAATGGGTTGTTTATTGCCCAAAAAAGACTATCCGAATCTCAATCGGGTCTCGGAAGTTTTTTACCCTTCGTTTTTCGACACGTGGTTTTTTACGGTAATACGGGATTACCATGGCTGGTCTTCGATTTACCATCGCTGGAGAGTGGTGCACCATGGTACCTTTCCATTTCAAATCCATGCACGCATTTCAAAAAGTCGTACGACACGGTTTCGCCATTTCGGATGGATGTTGCACCTTGCACCGTGGATGTTGCACCCTGTAGATATCGATTATTTAGACGGCCATAACTTCTGCCTCGTTTAGAGTTACGGGAGTCATAACCAGTCAAAACGAAGGCCTCAGTGAGTTCTACGGCTCTGACAGCTTTCAGCCGTCAATGGATTGTTTAATGCCCAAAAAAGACTACCCGAATCTCAATCGGGTCTCGGAAGTTTTTTACCCTTCTATTTTCGACACGTGGATTTTTACGGTAAAACGAGATTACCGTGGCTGGTCTTCGATTTACCATCGCTGGAGAGTGGTGCACCAAGGTACCGTTCCGTTTCAAATCCATGCACGCATTTCAAAAAGTCGTACGGCACTGTTTCGCCATTTCAGACGGATGTTGCACCTTGCACCATGGATGTTGCACCCTGTAGATATCTATTATTCGGTCAGCCATAACTTCTGGCTCGTTTAGAGTTACAGGAGCCATAACCAGTCAAAACGAAGGCCTTAGTGAGTTCTACGGCTCTGACAGCTTTCAGCCGTCAATGGAATGTTTAATGCCCAAAAAAGACTATCTGAACCTCAATCGGGTCTAGGAAGTTTTTTACCCTTCGTTTTTTCGACACGTGGATTTTTACGGTAAAACGGGATTACCGTGGCAGGTCTTTGATTTACCATCGCTGGAGAGTGGTGCACCAGGGTACCGTATCGTTTCAAATCCATGCATTCATTTCAAAAAGTCGTACGACACTGTTTCGCCATTTCGGACGGATGTTGCACCTAGCACCGTGGATGTTGCACGCTGTAGATATCAATTATTCGGACGGCCATAACTACTGGCTCATTTAGAGTTACGGGAGCCATAACCAGTCAAACTGAAGGCCTCAGTGAGTTCTACTGCTCTGACAGCTTTCAGCCGTCAATGGATTGTTTAATGCCCAAAAAAGACTATCCGAATCTCAATCGGGTCTTTGAAGTTTTTTACCCTTCGTTTTTTCGACACGTGGATTTTTACCGTAAAACGGGATTACCGTGGCTGGTCTTCGATTTACCATCGTTGGAGAGTGGTGCACCATGGTTCCGTTTCGTTTCAAATCCATGCACGCATTTCAAAAAGTCGTACGACACGGTTTCGCCATTTCGGACGGATGTTGCACCTTGCACCGTGGATGTTGCACACTATAGATATCGATTATTCAGACGGCCATAACTTCTGCCTCACTTAGAGTTACGGGAGCCATAACCAGTCAAAACGAAGGCCTCAATGAGTTCTACGGCTCTGACGGCTTTCAGCCGTCAATGGATTGTTTAATGCCCAAAAAAGACTATCCGAATCTCAATCGGGTCTCGAAAGTTTTTTACCCCTCGAAATTTTTCGACATGTGGATTTTTACGGTAAAACGAGATTACCGTGGCTGGTCTTCGATTTACCATCGCTGGAGAGTGGTGCACCATGGTACCATTTCGTTTCAAATCCATGTACGCATTTCAAAAAGTCGTACGACACTGTTTCGCCATTTCAGACGGATGTTGCACCTTGCGCTGCGGATGTTGCATCCTGTAGATATCGATTATTCGGACGGCCATAACTTCTGGCTCGTTTAGAGTTACAGGAGCCATAACCAGTCAAAACAAAGGCCTCAGTGAGTTCAACAGCTCTGACAGCTTTCAGCTGTCAATGGAATGTTTAATGTCCAAAAAAGACTATCTGAACCTCAATCGGGTCTAGGAAGTTTTTTACCCTTCGTTTTTTCGACACGTGGATTTTTACGTTAAAACGGGATTACCGTGGCTGGTCTTTGATTTACCATCGCTGGAGAGTGGTGCACCATAGTACCGTTTCGTTTCAAATCCAAGCACGCATTTCAAAAAGTCGTACGACACGGTTTCGCCATTTCAAACGCATGTTGCACCTTGCACCGTGGATGTTGCACCCTGTAGATATCAATTATTCAGACGGCCATAACTTCTGCCTCGTTTAGAGTTACGGGAGTCATAACCAGTCAAAACGAAGACCTCAGTGAGTTCTACGGCTCTGATAGCTTTCAGCCGTCAATGGATTGTTTAATGCCCAAAAAGGACTACCCGAATCTCAATCGGGTCTCGGAAGTTTTTTACCCTTCTTTTTTCGACAGGTGGATTTTTACGGTAAAACGAGATTACCGTGGCTGGTCTTTGATTTACCATCGCTGGAGCGTGGTGCACCAAGGTACCGTTCCGTTTCAAATCCATGCACGCATTTCAAAAAGTCGTACGACACTGTTTCGCCATTTCTGACGGATGTTGCAACTTGCACCGTGGATGTTGCACCCTATAGACATCGATTATTCGGTCAGCCATAACTTCTGGCTCGTTTAGAGTTACAGGAGCCATAACCAGTCAAAACGAAGGCCTCTGTGAGTTCTACGGCTCTGACAGCTTTCAGCCTTCAATGGAATGTTTAATGCCCAAAAAAGACTATCTGAACCTCAATCGGGTCTAGGAAGTTTTTTACCCTTCGTTTTTTCGACACGTGGATTTTTACGGTAAAACGGGATTACCGTGGCTGGTCTTTGATTTACCATCGCTGGAAAGTGGTGCACCATGGTACCGTATCGTTTCAAATCCATGTATGCATTTCAAAAAGTCGTACGACACTGTTTTGCCATTTCGGACGGATGTTGCACCTAGCACCGTGGATGTTGCACACTGTAGATATCAATTATTCGGACGGCCATAACTTCTGGCTCGTTTAGAGTTACGGGAGCCATAACCTGTCAAAATGAAGGCCTCAGTGATTTCTACGGCTCTGAAAGCTTTCAGCCGTCAATGGATTGTTTAATGCCCAAAAAAGACTATCCGAATCTCAATCGGGTCTCTGAAGTTTTTTACCCTTCGTTTTTTCGACACGTGGATTTTTACCGTAAAACGGGATTACCGTGGCTCGTCTTCGATTTAACATCGTTGGAGAGTGGTGCACCATGGTACCGTTTCGTTTCAAATCCATGCACGCATTTCAAAAAGTCGTACGACACGGTTTCGCCATTTCGGACGGATGTTGCACCTTGCACCGTGGATGTTGCACCCTATAGATATCGATTATTCAGACGGCCACAACTTCTGCCTCACTTAGAGTTACGGGAGTCATACCCAGTCAAAACGAAGGCCTCAGTGAGTTCTACGGCTCTGACGGCTTTTAGCCGTCAATGGATTGTTTAATGCCCAAAAAAGACTATCCGAATCTCAATCGGCTCTCGGAAGTTTTTTACCCTTCAAAATTTTTCGACACGTGGATTTTTACGGTAAAACGCGATTACCATGGCTGGTCATCGATTTACCATCGCTGGAGAGTGGTGCACCATGGTACCGTTTCGTTTCAAATCCATGTACGCATTTCAAAAAGTCGTACGACACTGTTTCGCCATTTCAGACGGATGTTGCACCTTGCACTGCGGATGTTGCAACCTGTAGATATCGATTATTCGGACGACCATAACTTCTGGCTCGTTTAGAGTTACAGGAGCCATAACCAGTCAAAACAAAGGCCTCAGTGAGTTCTACGGCTCTGACAGCTTCCAGCTGTCAATGGAATGTTTAATGCCCAAAAAAGACTATCTGAACCTCAATCGGGTCTAGGAAGTTTTTTACCCTTCGTTTTTTCGACACGTGGATTTTTACGGTAAAACGGGATTACCGTGGCTGGTCTTTGATTTACCATCGCTGGAGAGTGGTGCACCATAGTACCGTTTCATTTCAAATCCATGCACGCATTTCAAAAAGTCGTACGACACGGTTTCGCCATTTCAAACGCATGTTGCACCTTGCACCGTGAATGTTGCACCCTGTAGATATCGATTATTCAGACGGCCATAACTTCTGCCTCGTTTAGAGTTACGGGAGCCATAACCAGTCAAAACGAAGGCCTCAATGAGTTCTACGGCTCTGACAGCTTTCAGCCGTCAATGGATTGTTTAATGCCTAAAAAAGACTATCCGAATCTCAATCGGGTCTCGGAAGTTTTTTACCCTTCTTTTTTCGACAGGTGGATTTTTACGGTAGAACGAGATTACCGTGGCTGGTCTTCGATTTACCATCGCTAGAGAGTGGTGCACCAAGGTACCGTTACGTTTCAAATCCATGCATGCATTTCAAAAAGTCGTAAGGCACTGTTTCGCCATTTCAGACGGATGTTGCACCTTGCACCGTGGATGTTGCACCCTGTAGATATCGATTATTTGGACGGCCATAACTTCTGGCTCGTTTAAAGTTATAGGAGCCATAACCAGTCAAAACGAAGGCCTCAGTGAGTTCTACGGCTCTGACAGCTTTCAGCCGTCAATGGATTGATTAATTCCCAAAAAAGACTATCCGAATCTCAATCGGGTCTCGGAAGTTTTTTACCCTTCGTTTTTTCGACTCGTGCATTTTTACGGTAAAACGGGATTACCGTGACTGGTCTTCGATTTACCATCGCTGGAGAGTGGTGACCATGGTACTGTTCCGTTTCAAATTCATGCACGCATTTCAAAACGTCGTACGACACGGTTTCGCCATTTCGGACGGATGTTGCACCTTGCACCGTGGATGTTGCACCCTGTAGATATCGATTATTCAGACGGCCATAACTTCTGCCTCGTTTAGAGTTACAGGAGCCATAACCAGTCAAAACGAAGGCCTCAGTGAGTTCTACAGCTCTGACAGCTTTCAGCCGTCAATGGATTGTTTAATGCCCAAAAAAGACTATCCGAATCTCAATCGGGTCTCGGGAGTTTTTTACCCTTCTTTTTTTCGACACGTGGATCTTTACGGTAAAACTGGATTACCGTGGCTGGTCTGCGATTTACCATCGCTGGAGAGTGGTGCACCATGGTACCGTTCCGTTTCAAATCCATGCACGCATTTCAAAAAGTCATACGACACTGTTTTGCCATTTCAGACGGATGTTGCACCTTGCACCGTGGATGTTGCACCCTTTAGATATCGATTATTCGGACGGCCATAACTTCTGGCTCGTTTAGAGTTACAGGAGCCATAACCAGTCAAAACGATGGCCTCAGTGAGTTCTACGGCTCTGACAGCTTTCAGCCGTCAGTGGATTGTTTAATGCCCAAAAAGACTATACGAATCTCAATCGGGTCTCGGAAGTTTTTTACCCTTCGTTTTTTCGACACGTGGATTTTTACGGTAAAACTGGATTACCGTGGCTGGTCTTCGATTTACCATCGCTGGAGAGTGGTGCACCATGGTACCGTTCCATTTCAAATCCATGCACGCATTTCAAAAAGTCGTACGACACTATTTCGCCATTTCGGACGGATGTTGCACCTTGTACCGTGGATGTTGCACCCTGTAGATATCGATTATTCGGACGGCCATAACTTCTGGCTCGTTTAGAGTTACAGGAGCCATAACCAGTCAAAACAAAGGCCTCAGTGAGTTCTACGACTCTGACAGCTTTCAGCCTTCAATGGAATGTTTAATGCCCAAAAAAGACTATCTGAACCTCAATCGGGTCTAGGAAGTTTTTTACCCTTCGTTTTTTCGACACGTGGATTTTTACGGTAAAACGGGATTACCGTGGCTGGTCTTTGATTTACCATCGCTGGAGAGTGGTGCACCATGGTACCGTATCGTTTCAAATCCATGCACGCATTTCAAAAAGTCGTACGACACTGTTTCGCCATTTCGGACGGATGTTGCACCTAGCACCGTGGATGTTGCACCCTGTAGATATCGATTATTCAGACGGCCATAACTTCTGCCTCGTTTAGAGTTACGGGAGTCATAACCAGTCAAAACGAAGGCCTCTGTGAGTTCTACGGCTCTGACAGCTTTCAGCCGTCAATGGATTGTCTAATGCCCAAAAAAGACTACCCGAATCTCAATCGGGTCTCGGAAGTTTTTTACCCTTCTTTTTTCGACACGTGGATTTTTACGGTAAAACGAGATTACCGTGGCTGGTCTTCGATTTACCATCGCTGGAGAGTGGTGCACCAAGGTACCGTTCCGTTTCAAATCCATGCACGCATTTCAAAAAGTCGTACGGCACTGTTTCTCCATTTCAGACGGATGTTGCACCTTGCACCGTGGATGTTGCACCCTGTAGATATCGATTATTCGGTCAGCCATAACTTCTGGCTCGTTTAGAGTTACAGGAGCCATAACCAGTCAAAACGAAGGCCTCAGTGAGTTCTACGGCTCTCACAGCTTTCAGCCGTCAATGGAATGTTTAATGCCCAAAAAAGACTATCTGAACCTCAATCGGGTCGAGGAAGTTTTTTACCCTTCGTTTTTTCGACACGTGGATTTTTACGGTAAAACGGGACTACCGTGGCTGGTCTTTGATTTACCATCGCTGGAGAGTGGTGCATCATGGTACCGTATCATTTCAAATCCATGCATGCATTTCAAAATGTCGTACGACACTGTTTTGCCATTTCGGACGGATGTTGCACCTAGCACCGTGGATGTTGCACCCTGTAGATATCAATTATTCGGACGACCATAACTTCTGGCTCGTTTAGAGTTACGGGAGCCATAACCAGTCAAAATGAAGGCCTCAGTGAGTTCTACGGCTCTGACAGCTTTCAGCCGTCAATGGATTGTTTAATTCCCAAAAAAGACTATCCGAATCTCAATCGGGTCTCTGAAGTTTTTTACCCTTCGTTTTTTCGACACGTGGATTTTTACCGTAAAACGGGATTACCGTGGCTGGTCTTCGATTTACCATCGTTGGAGAGTGGTGCACCATGGTACCGTTTCGTTTCAAATCCATGCACGCATTTCAAAAAGTCGTACGACACGGTTTCGCCATTTCAGACGGATGTTGCACCTTGCACCGTGGATGTTGCACCCTATAGATATCGATTATTCAGACGGCCATAACTTCTACCTCACTTAGAGTTACGGGAGCCATAACCAGTCAAAACGAAGGCCTCAGTGAGTTCTATGGCTCTGACGGCTTTCAGCCGTCAATGAATTGTTTAATGCCCAAAAAAGACTATCCGAATCTCAATCGGGTCTCGGAAGTTTTTTACCCTTCGAAATTTTTCGACAGGTGGATTTTTACGGTAAAACGAGATTACCGTGGCTGGTCTTTGATTTACCATCGCTGGAGAGTGGTGCACCACGGTACCGTTTCGTTTCAAATCCATATACGCATTTCAAAAAGTCGTACGACACTGTTTCGCCATTTCAGACGGATGTTGCACCTTGCACTGCGGATGTTGCACCCTGTAGATATCGATTATTCGGACGGCCATAACTTCTGGCTCGTTTAGAGTTACAGGAGCCATAACCAGTCAAAACGAAGGCCTCAGTGAGTTCTACGGCTCTGACAGATTTCAGCCGTCAATGGATTGTTTAATGCCTAAAAAAGACTATCCGAATCTCAATCGGGTTTTGGAAGTTTTTTACCCTTCTTTTTTCGACACGTGGATTTTTACGGTAAAACGAGATTACCGTGGCTGGTTCGATTTACCATCGCTAGAGAGTGGTGCACCAAGGTACCGTTACGTTTCAAATCCATGCATGCATTTCAAAAAGTCGTACGACACTGTTTCGCCATTTCAGACGGATGTTGCACCTTGCACCGTGGATGTTGCACCCTGTAGATATCGATTATTCGGACGGCCATAACTTCTGGCTCGTTTAAAGTAATAGGAGCCATAACCAGTCAAAACGAAGGCCTCAGTGAGTTCTAAGGCTCTGACAGCTTTCAGCCGTCAATGGATTGATTAATTCCCAAAAAAGACTATCCGAATCTCAATCGGGTCTCGGAAGTTTTTTACCCTTCGTTTTTTCGACACGTGGATTTTTACCGTAAAACGGGATTACCGTGACTGGTCTTCGATTTACCATCGCTGGAGAGTGGTGACCATGGTACTGTTCCGTTTCAAATCCATGCACGCATTTCAAAACGTCGTACGACACGGTTTCGCCATTTCGGACGGATGTTGCGCCTTGCACCGTGGATGTTGCACCCTGTAGATATCGATTATTCAGACGGCCATAACTTCTGCCTCGTTTAGAGTTACGGGAGCCATAACCAGTCAAAACGAAGGCCTCTGTGAGTTCTACAGCTCTGACAGCATTCAGCCGTCAATGGATTGTTTAATGCCCAAAAAAGACTATCCGAATCTCAATCGGGTCTCGGGAGTTTTTTACCCTTCGTTTTTTCGACACGTGGATTTTTACGGTAAAACTGGATTACCGTGGCTGGTCTGCGATTTACCATCACTGGAGAGTGGTGCACCACGGTACCGTTCCGTTTCAAATCCATGCACGCATTTCAAAAAGTCGTACGACACTGTTTTGCCATTTCAGACGGATGTTGCACCTTGCACCGTCGATGTTGCACCCTTTAGATATCGATTATTCGGACGGCCATAACTTCTGGCTCGTTTAGAGTTACAGGCGCCATAACCAGTCAAAACGATGGCCTCAGTGAGTTCTACGGCGCTGACAGCTTTCAGCCGTCAATGGATTGTTTAATGCCCAAAAGACTATCCGAATCTCAATCGGGTCTCGGAAGTTTTTTACCCTTCGTTTTTTCGACACGTGGATTTTTACCGTAAAACTGGATTACCGTGGCTGGTCTTCGATTTACCATCGCTGGAGAGTGGTGCACCATGGTACCGTTCCGTTTCAAATCCATGCACGCATTTCAAAAAGTCGTACGACACTGTTTCGCCATTTCGGACGGATGTTGAACCTTGCACCGTGGATGTTGCACCATATTGATATCGATTATTCAGACGGCCATAAATTCTGGCTCGTTTAGAGTTACGGGAGCCAAAACCAGTCACAACAAAGGCCTCAGTGAGTTCTACGCCTCTGACAGCTTTCAGCCATCAATGGATTGTTTAATGCCCAAAAAAGACTATCCGAATCTCAATCGCGTCTCGGAATTTTTTACCCTTCGTTTTTCGACACGTGGATTTTTACGGCAAAACGGGATTACCGTGGCTGATCTACCATTTACCATCGCTGGAGAGTCATGCACCATGGTACCATTTCGTTTCAAATCCATGCACGCATTTCAAAAAGTCGCACGACACGGTTTTGCCATTTCGGACGGATGTTGCACCTTGCACCGTGGATGTTGCACCCTGTAGATATCGATTATTCGGACGGCCATAACTTCTGGCTCGTTTAGAGTTACGGGAGCAATAACCAGTCAAAACGAAGGCCTCAGTGAGTTCTATGGCTCTGACAGCTTTCAGCCGTCAATGGGTTGTTTAATGCCCAGAAAAGCCTATCCGAATCTTAATCGGGTCTCGGAAGTTTTTTACCCTTCGGTTTTTCGACACGTGATTTTTTAGGGTAAAACGGGATTACCATGAATGGTCTTCGATTTACCATCGCTGGAGAGTGGTGCACCAAGGTACCGTTCCCTTTCAAATCCATGCATGCATTTCAAAAAGTCGTACGACACGGTTTCGCCATTTCGGACGGATGTTGCACCTTGCACCGTGGATGTTGCACCCTGTAGATATCGATTATTCAGACGGCCATAACTTCTGCCTCGTTTAGAGTTACGGGAGTCATAACCAGTCAAAACGAAGGCCTCATTAAGTTCTACGGCTCTGACAGCTTTCAGCCGTCAATGGATTGTTTAATGCCCAGAAAAGACTATCCGAATCTCAATCGGGTCTCGGAAGTTTTTTACCCTTCTTTTTTCGACACGTGGATTTTTACGGTAAAACGAGATTACCGTGGCTGGTCTTCGATTTACCATCGCTGGAGAGTGGTGCACCAAGGTACCGTTCTGTTTCAAATCCATGCACGCATTTCAAAAAGTCGTACGGCACTATTTCGCCATTTCAGACGGATGTTGCACCATGCACCGTGGATGTTGCACCCTGTAGATATCGATTATTCGGTCAGCCATAACTTCTGGCTCGTTTAGAGTTACAGGAGCCATAACCAGTCAAAACGAAGGCCTCTGTGAGTTCTACGGCTCTGACAGCTTTCAGCCTTCAATGGAATGTTTAATGCCTAAAAAAGACTATCCGAATCTCAATCGGGTCTAGGAAGTTTTTTACCCTTCGTTTTTTCGACACGTGGATTTTTACGGTAAAACTGGATTACCATGGCTGGTCTACGATTTACCATCGCTGGAGAGTGGTGCACCATGGTACCGTTTCGTTTCAAATCCATGCACGCATTTCAAAAAGTCATACGACACTGTTTTGCCATTTCAGACGGATGTTGCACCTTGCACCGTGGATGTTGCACCCTTTAGATATCGATTATTCGGACGGCCATAACTTCTGGCTCGTTTAGAGTTACAGGAGCCATAACCAGTCAAAACGATGGCCTCAGTAAGTTCTACGGCTCTGACAGCTTTCAGCCGTCAATGGATTGTTTAATGCCCAAAAAAAACTATCCGAATCTCAATCGGGTCTCGGAAGTTTTTTACCCTTCGTTTTTTCGACACGTGGATTTTTACGGTAAAACTGGATTACCGTGGCTGGTCTTCGATTTACCATCGCTGGAGAGTGGTGCACCATGGTACCATTCCGTTTCAAATCCATGCACGCATTTCAAAAAGTCGTACGGCACTGTTTCGCCATTTCAGACAGATGTTGCACCTTGCACCGTGGATGTTGCACCCTGTAGATATCGATTATTTAGACGGCCATAAATTCTGGCTCGTTTAGAGTTACGGGAGCCATAACCAGTCACAACAAAGGCCTCAGTGAGTTCTACGCCTCTGACAGCTTTCAGCCGTCAATGGATTGTTTAATGCCCAAAAAAGACAATCCAAATCTCAATCGGGTCTCGGAAGTTTTTTACCCTTCGTTTTTTCGACACGTGGATTTTTACGGTAAAACGGGATTACCGTGGCTGGTCTTCGATTTACCATCGCTGGAGAGTGGTGCACCATGGTACCGTTCCGTTTCAAATCCATGCACGCATTTCAAAAAGTCGTACGACACGGTTTCGCCATTTCGGACGGATGTTGCACCTTGCACCGTGGATGTTGCACCCTGTAGATATCTGATGTACGTAAATGTGCATATTTTTACCACCATATTTATTCTATTTAAATTAAATAAATGATCATATTGGGTATTTTAACTTGTTTTAACCAAAATTCATATTAATTCCAAATTTTCACATATTCATCTTCATATAGGGGCAAAACGGTCATTTAAGTGCATATATTTCTTTGAGAAAAATTAATTGAAAATTTGTATATATTTTTGTAGGAAATTGATCTCAAATAGAAGTGGTTTCATGAAGATATGCATGCACAAAATTAATACAAAGGAATGAAGATGGAAATAATTCAAAGTGAAGAACATGGAGTACCCCACCTACCCACCTACCTTAATGTACAAATTAAAGGCTAATGCACATGCTTTTTGACTTAATTGTTTCATGTACACTTAATGGGGGATTAAGACATGTTAATGGTTACTTGGCCTCCACACTTCCTAAGGGGCACTTTGGGTATTCCCCAAAAATATGAATTAAGGTTTCATGCATGTATAAATACCCATATGTTTCATGTAACATAATCTCTTCTCTTAGTTTCTCTTAGGCCTCCTTCTCTTTAGTTTAGTTTAGATCAAATAAAAGAAAGCTCTCTTTCTCTTTTAATGGCTACTTAGCCAATTTTTATTTCTTGTAATCGTTTTTATTTTATGCAATTTAATACATGCTCTTTCCTTTTCATGTTCATTTACTTTCATGTTGTAGTGTAGGTTTCTCTTATTTCATGCAAGTAGATTAGTTTTGTTTCTTTGCTTTGCTCTCTTTTTCTTTCTTTTTTGCTTTCATGTTTCTTTCTACATTTGTTGATTTGATAACAAATATGAGAGCTTAATCCCTACAATTTAGGGGTAATGAAGCTCTCTAGTATGTAGATGCAACATTTTGATGTTTATACTCTTTTTTTATGCTTAATGAGAATGATTGAAGTGGTTTAATGATGTTGTTTAGCTTTGAATTTGATAGTCTATGTTGTTCATAACAAATATGCTATGCTTAAACAAACATAACACAAATTGCCTCTTCATCTACATATGATTATGGCAAAGAAGTGATTGTTGAAATTAAAATTTGATGGCTTATATTTCTAACTAATAGTTAATAGGCCATGCTTAAAATAGATTTTGCTTTCAACTTTGTTGTCATATTTTATGAGATTTAAAAGTGTATTAGTGGTTGTGTTATAGTTTGATGGTTTATATTAAGCTAATTAATAGCACAAATATACCATACTTATAATAAGCACATCAACTAATTCACTAATGACAAGAAAAGGGAGATCATAACTTCATTTTGTTGATTTATGTGATCTAGAGAGTGGAAGTTGCCTCTAAATTGTGTTAACACCCTCATATATTTATCTATTTTCTTTTATCATTTTTCTCTTTTTTTTTAGTTAATCACTCTTTCAACTTTGGTTAATTTGATTGAGTAGAATTTTAAAATCATCAATTCCCTGTGGATCGACTCGTATTCGCCACGTACTACAAGTGTACGCCGTGCGCTTGCGGTTATTTTTAAATTTAAATTCGTTCGACAGTTTTCTAAACCGATAGAATTTCCGTCGACGAACAAGTTTTTGGCGCCATTGCTGGGGAATTGTTTTGACTTTAATTCTCTATTCTTCGAATTAGTTTTCTTTGATTTTTGTGTGTTTTATATTTTGTGTGTTTGCATTTCTTCTTATAAAAAAAAAGAAAAAAGAAAAAAAAAATATTGTGTGTTTTGTGATTTTTGGTGACATTGTGTTGTGTGCTTGTTTTCTATTTTATTTTCCATTTGCATTGCATATCATACTTACAAAAAAAAAAGAACATTGCATTCATCTTCAATTTTATTCCATTTCCTTTTCTTTTCCATTTACAATTTACAATTAAAAATAAAAAAAGAAAGCAACAACAATTTTACATTTCATTTTTCTTGACTGTTTGCATTTTCTGTTCTCT
The DNA here is from genome assembly GCA_030765085.1 of Allium cepa. Lineage (NCBI taxonomy): Eukaryota > Viridiplantae > Streptophyta > Magnoliopsida > Asparagales > Amaryllidaceae > Allium > Allium cepa. The sequence goes on from CM060938.1 coordinate 913,278,730, forward strand.
GTTCACATTCACTGTCAACACTGCCTCCCCATCACAAACCATACAATCCTCTTCATCCTACAGTCACACTTCCAGACTTCTTCAAACTGTCCCTTCACAGTGATATAACCAATTCAATTACTCCTACTCACAACCAATTCCATCAACCCACAAAACTGCAAGGAACTCCTACCCCTTGCTACTGCCATCTCCACAAACCTGCTTTACTTCACCACCATCAGTTCATCGAAACTGTTACTACCTCTTCATACATCAGCTATTTATCACCAGCCCCACCTCACTATAGCAAAAATCATACCATACGTCTCCTCCTCACTACAATACAGTCACTAATCACCTCAAACAAGCTTCAAGCACACCAAACAATAGTCCCCTAGTCACTTCATCAATTCATCAACCCACAACTACAGTCAATACCATTCTTTGCCATTCATTACACCATCACTACCACTTCAGACCACATCATCACCATTCCTTCCCCCTAACCAAACATCTACCTCACAACTACTTAGCCTCTACCAAGTTCACCCACTGCCCAATCAACTGCCATTCAAACATCACCACAGACAACTGCATCTTCTCTACCATAACAGCAACTTGCATTCCTACAAACATCAACCTGCCAACAAAACCACACATCCACAACTTCCACTCCTTTCCACCACCCCATCAACATTGACAGTGCATAGCACTTCACTACACAAGTGCACCTCCTCCACCATTCAGTTCCAAAGAACATTCAACAACTGTTACTTCCTCCAAACCAATTCAAGTTCACAGTTCAAGTTCACCACATAACCATAATTGAAAGAAAGAAAGAAAAAAAAATTCATCGTCACCTGAACCACAGCCTGCTATATTACATTGAACTCTTTCCATTTCAACATTCACCCACTGTATACAATAGCAAGTTCACCTGCCTTCATCTCTATCAACTCAAAACTGCTTCTGACTACCAACCTTGCTATCCACCACATCACTTACAATCTTCAATCCCTGTCGCTACCATCATATGCAACCATCTCCTCTAATCACTGACAAGCAACAGTTTCCATCAACACAGCCTCATTCACCCAGACTACATCACCAATTCACACTTCAAACATTTCTCACAAAACCCATCGCACTTAAAGCCGCTGCCGTTGTTCCATCAACCAGCCACTGCCTTCGCAATACAACATCTACACCTCGAATCCCCTTTGAACCAGCCCCAAACCAAGTACCCACGTCACCTTAAACCCAATCGAATTGCCGACCAAAGTCGATTTGGGAATTGCTTACGGGGTTGAGAAATTCGAATGTGGGGAGTTCGATTGGAAATTTAATTTCTATATTTTGTTTTGTTTCGAACTGTGAATTTTGAAATCAATTTGGCTGTGAAGCAGCATTTTGTGCATTGTTTTAATAATTAGTTTATGGGCCGGGCTGTAGGATTGGTCCAGTTGTTTTTTTTTTGTTTAGTTCAATTTAGTTTTCGTTCAAAAAAAAAACAAAAACAAAAACAAAAACAACTTTTTTTTTTAAGTAAAACCCTACTTTTAAGTTTCCTTTCAAAAAAAAAACCAAAAAAAAATATATTTGTATATATCTTAGTTTTTAATTTTCAGGTTGCCAAAGCAGGAAATAAAGGAAGAATAGCTTGCTGAAAATTGCCTTCTTAGCTAGCCAAAATAAATTGCTCTGCTTGCTAAAAAATTCTGCTTTCGTTTCTAGTTTTATTTGAATTGAATTGTTGGTTGCTTGCATTTGAATTTTAAAAAATAAAAAAATTCATTCGTAGTTGCATTGTTAATACACGTTTAGTTTCTGTTCTGCATTTCATCTTAGATTTTGATTAATAATAACGGTTAGACATTGATAACACTTAATTGTATATTGACAATTCGTCTTTTTTTGAACAATTTAATTTCTTGGTGTCTAGGCTACGGCAGAGTAATAACCATTTATAAATATTACGGTGATTCGTAAATATTATAGTGGTTGTTCCTCTGAAGGTACTTAAACCTTCGACTGCATTGCTACGGTGATTCGTGGTGCACCGATAAATCCTGCCCGTTACCTGGCTGAGAACTATCTTGTTTATCTAAGACAATTTGTGAATATACAATTTTGGCTTAACTTAGGATAAATCATTTGTAATTAACCCTTGCATTCACTTAGTTGCATTAGTTCATGCATATTAAAAAAAAAACAAAAAAAATTCAAAATTCAAAACTAAAAAATTTGTTAATATTTCTTAACTTAGTTTTTTTTTCTTTTCTTTTGAAAATTTTCGAATCAAAATTTGCAAAAATCCAAAAAAAAATAAAATCAAAAATCCAAAAAAAAATCTTTTCAAAAAAAAAAGAAAAATTGAAATCCAAAAACAAAACATAAATCAATTTTCGATTCTGAAAAATAGATTCTACTTGTAAATATTTTTGTTTATAAAAAAAACCAAAAAAAAAAATCTTGAAAATGTCCGAGTTTCATTTTTCTTACTCGCTTGAATTTAACTGCGAAAATCAATATAATCCATATGAGTTTACTCCAAATTCGTATGGATATTTTAACAACTTTTGTGTAAATAATTCAAATTTCGAACAACAAAATTTTCAAAATGATGACCAACGTTCGACTCTTGAAAATAGCATTGAAATGATTTCATCTTTACTCGAACTTTCTACACGACAAAATCAAGAGATAAATGATTTATGTAATTCTGATTTGTGTAATAACTCGAGTCGAGAATTTCAAAATTTGAATTCAATTCAAAATTCAAACCATTACGATTATAACCCATGCCAATTTAATTTCGAGCTCCAAAATGAATTCCAAACTCAACATGAAAATGGGAACAACTTTTCAAGCGAATTTGGCAATGGGAATAATCTTAACCATGTTACGAGTGAAAATTTTTGTTCTCAACAAATCCAAATCGAAAATTCTCAATTTAATAACTATAAATTGGATTTTGTTGAACAAATGAATGAAATTTACGATGATCACGCGGATTTGTTGTTTGAAACTTATATGAAACAACGTGAACAACAAAATCAAATCTCAACGTGTGATGAGTCAAGTGATAATCCATCTTTTACCCAAATCGACGATTTTCAAATAACAACTTTTGAATTTGATAATGACGATCTTAATCAAGTTGTTGAAAATACGGTAATTGAGTTAGATTTCAATTCTTTTGAGGGTACGAAACTCGATTTAAATTTCGATCTTCCTTTTTCTGAAAATCTGAATACAACAACTTTGAATTTTGAACTTCATTTATGTAATAAAGTTGTTGATAATCCAACAGAGGAAGACGAATTTAATGAACACGAATTTTTTGGACTTTTTGATGACGAGTTGTTAAATTCCGAAGGGGAAGATGAAAATCACCATTTTGATTTTGAAATCAATAATTGTGAAAATGTTTTCAATGATAAGCTTGAATTTCAAATTGGTGAAAATAAACTTGAACTTCAATCAATTGTTTTGTCGACCCTGAAAATCATTGAAAATAAAACAACTCGTACGATTTTTAATAAAACGACATTCGTTTTTCCAAATCGACAATCAACTTCAAATTCTTTTACGATCTGGTTTTTCGTGCTTAAGCCGTGTCTCACGCATTTGACGAGACAAATGAATTGGTCTTTGGAAGACCATTTCATTTACTTTTTGACTATATACTTTCTCATCTCTTGTAAATAATAATCTTTCATGTAAATATTAGATTTTTATTTTATTTTTCTCCTTCCACTTGGGTTGACCGTGGGGACACAGTCAAAATCAAGTGTGGGGGGGGGGGAGACTCATTTTCTTTTTGTTTTTTCATGATTAAATTTTCATTTTTTCTTTTTTCTTCCAAAACTCAAAAAAAATCAAAATTTTAAAATACAATTTTTTTTTTAGCATTTTGATTTATTCTTAAAGAAACACTATAGGATAAATATATGGTTTTGGTTTATTAAATTGAAATTTTTGAAAATTTATTCGTCTTAACAAAAATAAAAATGAAGTTTGATTTATAAATAACAATGGTTTAACTGGTATATAGGAAGGTTCATATGTGTTAATTATGAAATACATCCTAATTGAAAATCTTTGTTTTAAAAGTGGTGAATTTAAAGTAAAGGATATGACATTTTTTTTGTCTTCTAAGTTAAATAGTGCTAAGATAATTTTGCAAAACTCCCTCTCAAAATAAATAAAAAAATAAATAAATAAATAATAACATCCAAGTATTCACTCTCATTTAAAAGTCCTCACGGTTATGCAGGGGTGATTACTTGGAATTTTTGATTATGTGCTTTCATACTCATTTAAAAGTCCTCACGGTTATGATGTATGGAACACATGTATGTAAAAAAAAGACTTAATAAAAACCACCTACGGTCGATAGTGTATGCATGAAAGTGTGTGCACTCGCCATGCTCTGTACTCCCCTCACATAAGCCCGAAAGGCAGTGCATGGGTGGTATATCTGGCCTCAGTTTACCTGAGCTAGGTGTGAAATTTTTCTTGCAAATAATGAGAGAGCAAGCAATTGAAATCCTAGCACTATTTTTACTTATTTGATTTGATTTGTTATTGAAAAGAAATGAAAATACCACTTTGATAAACTTTGATAATCAACTAAGGATCCATTTTATAATTACACTTTGTTATCAACTGAAACAACAAGTTAAACTATTGTCTATTTGTTATGATAACTTGATTTTTGTTGGAAATTTTGACCAGTAAATGACATAAATTTTCAAGAGAATAACCAAAACCTATATTTAACTTATTCGTGTCAATTTAAAAATAAATCCTTCATTTGTAAATATTTTCAAAAACTTGCATTCATCTATTTGTAAATAAATCTTGCATTTTGTAAATATTTTCATCCCGCACTTGGATTTTGTGGGTAGTATCCGCTGAAAACCCTCACGAGACAACACTCGTCCTACTGGGGACACCCAGAGGTTTAACGGCTTGTTGCATACGCTCAATGCAATCGTGCTTCCTACGAAAACGGATTTATCTTAGTTTTTCTTTATTCGAGGACGAATAAAAAGATAAGTGTGGGGGTATTATTCAGACGGCCATAACTTCTGCCTCGTTTAGAGTTACGGGAGTCATAACCAGTCAAAACGAAGGCCTCAGTGAGTTCTACGGCTCTGACAGCTTTCAGCCGTCAATGGATTGTTTAATGTCCAAAAAAGACTATCCGAATCTCAATCGGGTCTCGGAAGTTTTTTACCCTTCTTTTTTCGACACGTGGATTTTTACGGTAAAACGAGATTACCGTGGCTGGTCTTCGATTTACCATCGCTGGAGAGTGGTGCACCAAGGTACCGTTCCGTTTCAAACCCATGCACGCATTTCAAAAAGTCGTACGGCACTATTTCGCCATTTCAGATGGATGTTGCACCATGCACCGTGGATGTTGCACCCTGTAGATATCGATTATTCGGTCAGCCATAACTTCTGGCTCGTTTAGAGTTACAGGAGCCATAACCAGTCAAAACGAAGGCCTCAGTGAGTTCTACGGCTCTGACAGCTTTCAGCCGTCAATGGATTGTTTAATGCCCAAAAAAGACTATCTGAACCTCAATCGGGTCTAGGAAGTTTTTTACCCTTCGTTTTTTCGACACGTGGATTTTTACGGTAAAGCGGGATTACCGTGGCTGGTCTTTGATTTACCATCGCTGGAGAGTGGTGAACCATGGTACCGTATCGTTTCAAATCCATGCATGCATTTCAAAAAGTCGTACGACACTGTTTCGCCATTTCGGACGGATGTTGCACCTAGCACCGTAGATGTTGCACCCTGTAGATATCAATTATTCGGACTGCCATAAGTTCTGGCTCGTTTAGAGTTACGGGAGCCATAATCAGTCAAAACGAAGGCCTCAGTGAGTTCTACGGCTCTTACGGCTTTCAGCCGTCGATGGATTGTTTAATGCCCAAAAAAGACTATCCGAATCTCAATCGGGTCTCATAAGTTTTTTACCCTTCGTTTTTTCGACACGTGGATTTTTACCGTAAAACGGGATTACCGGTGCTGGTCTTCGATTTACCATCGTTAGAGAGTGGTGCACCATGGTACCATTTCGTTTCAAATCCATGCACGCATTTGAAAAAGTCGTACGACACGGTTTCGCCATTTCGGACGGATGTTGCACCTTGCACCGTGGATGTTGCACCCTATAGATATCGATTATTCAGACGGCCATAACTTCTGCCTCGATTAGAGCTACGGGAGCCACAACCAGTCAAAACGAAGGCCTCAGTGAGTTCTATGGCTCTGATGGCTTTCAGCCGTCAGTGGATTGTTTAATGCCCAAAAAAGACTATCCGAATCTCAATCGGGTCTTGGAAGTTTTTTGCCCTTCGAAATTTTTCGACACGTGGATTTTTACGGTAAAACGAGATTACCGTGGCTGGTCTTCGATTTACCGTCGCTGGAGAGTGGTGCACCATGGTACCGTTCCGTTTCAAATCCATGTACGCATTTCAAAAAGTCGTACGGCACTGTTTCGCCATTTCAGACAGATGTTGCACCTTTAACCGCGGATGTTGCACCCTATAGATATCGATTATTCGGACGGCCATAACTTCTGGCTCGTTTAGAGTTACAGGAGCCATAACCAGTCAAAACAAAGGCCTCAGTGAGTTTTATGGCTCTGACAGCTTTCAGCCGTCAATGGAATGTTTAATGCCCAAAAAAACTATCCGAACCTCAATCGGGTCAATGAAGTTTTTTACCCTTCGTTTTTTCGACACGTGGATTTTTATGGTAAAACGGGATTACCATGGCTGGTCTTTGATTTACCATCGCTGGAGAGTGGTGCACCATAGTACCGTTTCGTTTCAAATCCATGCACGCATTTCAAAAAGTCGTACGACACGGTTTCGCCATTTCAAACGGATGTTGCACCATGCACCGTGGATGTTGCACCCTGTAGATATCGATTATTCAGACGGCCATAATTTCTGCCTCGTTTAGAGTTACGGGAGCCATAACCAGTCAAAACGAAGGCCTCAGTGAGTTCTACGGCTCTGACAGCTTTCAGCCGTCAATGGATTGTTTAATGCCCAAAAAAGACAATCCGAATCTCAATCGGGTCTCGGAAGTTTTTTACCCTTCTTTTTTCGACACGTGGATTTTTACGGTAAAACGAGATTACCGTGGCTGGTCTTCGATTTACCATCACTGGAGAGTGGTGCACCAAGGTACCATTCCGTTTCAAATCCATGCACGCATTTCAAAAAGTCGTACGGCACTGTTTCGCCATTTCAGACGGATGTTGCACCTTGCACCGTGGATGTTGCACCCTGTAGATATCGATTATTCGGACGGCCATAACTTCTGGCTCGTTTAGAGTTATGGGAGCCATAACCAGTCAAAACGAAGGCCTCAGTGAGTTCTACGGCTCTGACAGCTTTCAGCCGTCAATGGGTTGTTTAATTCCCAAAAAAGACTATTCGAATCTCAATCGGGTCTCGGAAGTTTTTTACCCTTCGTTTTTTCGACACGTGGATTTTTACGGTAAAACGGGATTACCGTGACTGGTCTTCGATTTACCATCGCCGGAGCGTGGTGACCATGGTACCGTTCCATTTCAAATCCATGCACGCATTTCAAAAAGTCGCACGACACGGTTTTGCCATTTCGGACGGATGTTGCACCTTGCACCGTGGATGTTGCACCCTGTAGATATCGATTATTCAGACGGCAATAACTTCTGCCTCGTTTAGAGTTATGGGAGCCACAACTAGTCAAAACGAAGGCCTCAGTGAGTTCTACAGCTCTGACAGCTTTTAGCCGTCAATGGATTGTTTAATGCTCAAAAAAGACTATCCGAATCTCAATCGGGTCTCGGAAGTTTTTTACCCTTCGTTTTTTGGACACGTGGATTTTTACGGTAAAACTGGATTACCGTGGCTGGTCTTCGATTTACCATCGATGGAGAGTGGTGCACCAAGGTACCGTTCCGTTTCAAATCCATGCACGCATTTAAAAAAGTCGTACGACACTGTTTTCCCATTTCAGCCGGATTTTGCACCTTGCACCATAGATGTTGCACCCTTTAGACATCGATTATTCGGACGGCCATAACTTCTGTCTCGTTTAGAGTTACAGGAGCCATAACCAGTCAAAACGAAGGCCTCAGTGAGTTCTACGGCTCTGAGAGCTTTCATCCGTCAATGGATTGTTTAATGCCCAAAAAAGATTATCCGAATCTCAATCGGGTCTCGGAAGTTTTTTACCCTTCGTTTTTTCGACACGTGGATTTTTACGGTAAAACTGGATTACCATGGCTGTTCTTCGATTTACCATCGCTGGAGAGTGGTGCACCATGGTATCGTTCCGTTTCAAATCCATGCACGCATTTCAAAAAGTCGTACGACATTGTTTCGCCATTTCGGACAGATGTTTCACCTTGCACCGTGGATGTTGCACCCTGTAGATATCGATTATTCGGACGGCCATAAATTCTGTCTCGTTTCGAGTTACGGGAGCCATAACCAGTCAAAACGAAGGCCTCAGTGAGTTCTACGGCTCTGACAGCTTTCAGCCGTCAATGGATTGTTTAATGCCCAAAAAAGACTATCTGAACCTCAATCGGGTCTAGGAAGTTTTTTACCCTTCGTTTTTTCGACACGTGGATTTTTACGGTAAAGCGGGATTACCGTGGCTGGTCTTTGATTTACCATCGCTGGAGAGTGGTGAACCATGGTACCGTATCGTTTCAAATCCATGCATGCATTTCAAAAAGTCGTACGACACTGTTTCGCCATTTCGGACGGATGTTGCACCTAGCACCGTAGATGTTGCACCCTGTAGATATCAATTATTCGGACTGCCATAAGTTCTGGCTCGTTTAGAGTTACGGGAGCCATAATCAGTCAAAACGAAGGCCTCAGTGAGTTCTACGGCTCTTACGGCTTTCAGCCGTCGATGGATTGTTTAATGCCCAAAAAAGACTATCCGAATCTCAATCGGGTCTCATAAGTTTTTTACCCTTCGTTTTTTCGACACGTGGATTTTTACCGTAAAACGGGATTACCGGTGCTGGTCTTCGATTTACCATCGTTAGAGAGTGGTGCACCATGGTACCATTTCGTTTCAAATCCATGCACGCATTTGAAAAAGTCGTACGACACGGTTTCGCCATTTCGGACGGATGTTGCACCTTGCACCGTGGATGTTGCACCCTATAGATATCGATTATTCAGACGGCCATAACTTCTGCCTCGATTAGAGCTACGGGAGCCACAACCAGTCAAAACGAAGGCCTCAGTGAGTTCTATGGCTCTGATGGCTTTCAGCCGTCAGTGGATTGTTTAATGCCCAAAAAAGACTATCCGAATCTCAATCGGGTCTTGGAAGTTTTTTGCCCTTCGAAATTTTTCGACACGTGGATTTTTACGGTAAAACGAGATTACCGTGGCTGGTCTTCGATTTACCGTCGCTGGAGAGTGGTGCACCATGGTACCGTTCCGTTTCAAATCCATGTACGCATTTCAAAAAGTCGTACGGCACTGTTTCGCCATTTCAGACAGATGTTGCACCTTTAACCGCGGATGTTGCACCCTATAGATATCGATTATTCGGACGGCCATAACTTCTGGCTCGTTTAGAGTTACAGGAGCCATAACCAGTCAAAACAAAGGCCTCAGTGAGTTTTATGGCTCTGACAGCTTTCAGCCGTCAATGGAATGTTTAATGCCCAAAAAAACTATCCGAACCTCAATCGGGTCAATGAAGTTTTTTACCCTTCGTTTTTTCGACACGTGGATTTTTATGGTAAAACGGGATTACCATGGCTGGTCTTTGATTTACCATCGCTGGAGAGTGGTGCACCATAGTACCGTTTCGTTTCAAATCCATGCACGCATTTCAAAAAGTCGTACGACACGGTTTCGCCATTTCAAACGGATGTTGCACCATGCACCGTGGATGTTGCACCCTGTAGATATCGATTATTCAGACGGCCATAATTTCTGCCTCGTTTAGAGTTACGGGAGCCATAACCAGTCAAAACGAAGGCCTCAGTGAGTTCTACGGCTCTGACAGCTTTCAGCCGTCAATGGATTGTTTAATGCCCAAAAAAGACTATCCGAATCTCAATCGGGTCTCGGAAGTTTTTTACCCTTCTTTTTTCGACACGTGGATTTTTACGGTAAAACGAGATTACCGTGGCTGGTCTTCGATTTACCATCACTGGAGAGTGGTGCACCAAGGTACCATTCCGTTTCAAATCCATGCACGCATTTCAAAAAGTCGTACGGCACTGTTTCGCCATTTCAGACGGATGTTGCACCTTGCACCGTGGATGTTGCACCCTGTAGATATCGATTATTCGGACGGCCATAACTTCTGGCTCGTTTAGAGTTATGGGAGCCATAACCAGTCAAAACGAAGGCCTCAGTGAGTTCTACGGCTCTGACAGCTTTCAGCCGTCAATGGGTTGTTTAATTCCCAAAAAAGACTATTCGAATCTCAATCGGGTCTCGGAAGTTTTTTACCCTTCGTTTTTTCGACACGTGGATTTTTACGGTAAAACGGGATTACCGTGACTGGTCTTCGATTTACCATCGCCGGAGCGTGGTGACCATGGTACCGTTCCATTTCAAATCCATGCACGCATTTCAAAAAGTCGCACGACACGGTTTTGCCATTTCGGACGGATGTTGCACCTTGCACCGTGGATGTTGCACCCTGTAGATATCGATTATTCAGACGGCAATAACTTCTGCCTCGTTTAGAGTTATGGGAGCCACAACTAGTCAAAACGAAGGCCTCAGTGAGTTCTACAGCTCTGACAGCTTTTAGCCGTCAATGGATTGTTTAATGCTCAAAAAAGACTATCCGAATCTCAATCGGGTCTCGGAAGTTTTTTACCCTTCGTTTTTTGGACACGTGGATTTTTACGGTAAAACTGGATTACCGTGGCTGGTCTTCGATTTACCATCGATGGAGAGTGGTGCACCAAGGTACCGTTCCGTTTCAAATCCATGCACGCATTTAAAAAAGTCGTACGACACTGTTTTCCCATTTCAGCCGGATTTTGCACCTTGCACCATGGATGTTGCACCCTTTAGACATCGATTATTCGGACGGCCATAACTTCTGGCTCGTTTAGAGTTACAGGAGCCATAACCAGTCAAAACGAAGGCCTCAGTGAGTTCTACGGCTCTGAGAGCTTTCATCCGTCAATGGATTGTTTAATGCCCAAAAAAGATTATCCGAATCTCAATCGGGTCTCGGAAGTTTTTTACCCTTCGTTTTTTCGACACGTGGATTTTTACGGTAAAACTGGATTACCATGGCTGTTCTTCGATTTACCATCGCTGGAGAGTGGTGCACCATGGTATCGTTCCGTTTCAAATCCATGCACGCATTTCAAAAAGTCGTACGACATTGTTTCGCCATTTCGGACAGATGTTTCACCTTGCACCGTGGATGTTGCACCCTGTAGATATCGATTATTCGGACGGCCATAAATTCTGTCTCGTTTCGAGTTACGGGAGCCATAACCAGTCACAACAAAGGCCTCAGTGAGTTCTACGCCTCTGACAGCTTTCAGCCGTCAATGGATTGTTTAATGCCCAAAAAAGACTATCCGAATCTCAATCGGGTCTCAGAATTTTGTACCCTTCGTTTTTTCGACACGTGGATTTTTACAGTAAAACGGGATTACCGTGGCTGGTCTTCGATTTACCATCGCTGGAGAGTGGTGCAGCATGGTACCGTTCCATTTCAAATCCATGCACGCATTTCAAAAAGTCGTACGACACTTTTTTGCCATTTCGGACGGATGTTGCACTGGCACCGTGGATGTTGCACCCTGTAGATATCGATTATTCGGACGGCCATAACTTCTGGCTCGTTTAGAGTTACGGGAGCCATAGCCAGTCAAAACGAAGGCGTCGTTGAGTTCTACGGCTCTAACAGCTTTCAGCCATCAATGGATTGTTTAATGCCCAAAAAGACCATCCGAATCTCAATCGGGTCTAGGAAGTTTTTTACCCTCAGTTTTTTCGACACGTGGATTTTTACGGTAAAACGGGATTACCGTGGCTGGTCTTCAATTTACCATCGCTGGAGAGTCGTGCACCATGGTACCGTTCCGTTTCAAATCCATGCACGCATTTCAAAAAGTCATACGACACTGTTTTTCCATTTCGGACGGATGTTGCACCTTGCACCGTGGATGTTGCACCCTTTAGATATCGATTATTCGGACGGCCATAAATTCTGGCTCGTTTAGAGTTACATGAGCCATAACCAGTCAAAACGAAGGCCTCAGTGAGTTCTACGACTCTGACAGCTTTCAGCCGTCAATGGATTGTTTAATGCCCAAAAATAACAATCCGAATCTTTATCGGGTCTCGGAAGTTTTTTACCCTTCGTTTTTTCGACACGTGGATTTTTACGGTAAAACTGGATTACCGTGGCTGGTCTTCGATTTACCATCGCTGGAGCGTGGTGCACCATGGTACCGTTCCGTTTCAAATCCATGCACGCATTTCAAAAAGTTGTACGGCACTGTTTCGCCATTTCGGACAGATGTTGCATCTTGCACCGTGGATGTTGCACCCTGTAGATATCGATTATTCGGACGGCCATAACTTCTGCCTCGTTTAGAGTTACGGGAGCCATAACCAGTCAAAACGAAGGCCTCAGTGAGTTCTACGGCTCTGACAGCTTTCAGCCATCAATGGATTGTTTAATGCCCAAAAAAGACTATCCGAATCTCAATCGGGTCTCGAAAGTTTTTTACCCTTCGTTTTTTCGACACGTGGATTTTTACGGTAAAACGGGATTACAGTGGCTGGTCTTCAATTTACCATCACTGGAGAGTGGTGCACCATGGTACCGTTCCGTTTCAAATCCATGCACGCATTTCAAAAAGTCGTACGACACTGTTTCGCTATTTCGGACGGATGTTGCACCTTGCACCGTGGATGTTGCACCCTGTAGATATCGATTATTCGGACGACCATAACTTCTGGCTCGTTTAGAGTTACGGGAGCCATAACCATTCAAAACAAATGCCTCAGTGAGTTCTACGGATCTGACAGCTTTCAGCCGTCAATGGATTGTTTAATGCCCAAAAAAGACTATCCGAATCTCAATCGGGTCACGGATGTTTTTTACCCTTCGTTTTTTCGACACGTGGATTTTTACGGTAAAACTGGATTACCGTGGCTGGTCTTCGATTTACCATCGCTGGAGAGTGGTGCACCATGGTACCGTTCCGTTTCAAATCCATGCATGCATTTCAAAAAGTCGTACGACACTGTTTTGCCATTTCAGACGTATGTTGCACCTTGCACCGTGGATGTTGCACCCTTTAGATATCGATTATTCGGACGGCCATAACTTCTGGCTCGTTTAGAGTTATAGGAGCCATAACCAGTCAAAACGAAGGCCTCAGTGAGTTCTACGGCTCTGACAGCTTTCAGCCGTCAATGGATTGTTTAATGCCCAAAAAAGACTATCTGAATCTCAATCGGGTCTCGAAAGGTTTTTACCCTTCGTTTTTTCGACACGTGGATTTTTACGGTAAAACTGGATTACCGTGGCTGGTCTTCGATTTACCATCGCTGGAGAGTGGTGCACCATGGTACCGTTCTGTTTCAAATCCATGAACGCATTTCAAAAAGTCGTACGGCACTGTTTCGCCATTTCGGACAGATGTTGCACCTTGCACCGTGGATGTTGCACCCTATAGATATCGATTATTCGGACGGCCATAAATTCTGGCTCGCTTAGAGTTACGGGAGCCATAACCAGTCACAACAAAGGACTCAGTGAGTTCTACGCCTCTGATAGCTTTCAGCCGTCAATGGATTGTTTAATGCCCAAAAAGGACTATCCGAATCTCAATCTGGTCTCGGAATTTTTTACCCTTCGTTTTTTCGACACGTGGATTTTTACGGTAAAACGGGATTACCGTGGCTGGTCTTCGATTTACCATCGCTGGAGAGTGGTGCACCATGGTACCGTTCCGTTTCAAATCCATGCACGCATTTCAAAAAGTCTTACGACACTGTTTCGCCATTTCGGACGGATGTTGCACTGGCACCGTGGATGTTGCACCCTGTAGATATCGATTATTCGGACGGCCATAACTTCTGGCTCGTTTAGAGTTACGGGAGCCATAACCAGTCAAAACGAAGGCGTCGGTGAGTTCTACGGCTCTGACAGCTTTCAGCCGTCAATGGATTGTTTAATGCCCAAAAAAGACTATCCGAATCTCAATAGGGTCTAGGAAGTTTTTTACCCTTCGTTTTTTCGACACGTGGATTTTTACGGTAAAACGGGATTACCATGCCTGGTCTTAGATTTACCATCGCTGGAGAGTGGTGACCATTGTACCGTTCCGTTTCAAATCCATGCACGCATTTCAAAAAGTCGTACGACACCGTTTCGCCATTTCGGACGGATGTTGCACCTTGCACCGTGGATGTTGCACCCTGTAGATATCGATTATTCGGACGGCCAAAACTTCTGGCTCGTTTAGAGTTACGGGAGCTATAACCGATCAAAACGAAGGCCTCAGTGAGTTCTACGGCTCTGATAGCTTCCAGCCGTCAATGGATTGTTTAATGCCCAAAAAATACTATCCGAATCTTAATCGGGACTAGGAAGTTTTTTACCCTTCGTTTTTTCGAAACGTGAATTTTTACGGTAAAATGGGATTACCGTGGCCGGTCTTCGATTTACCATCGCTGAAGAGTGGTGCACCATGGTACTGTTCCGTTTCAAATCGATACACGCATTTCAAAAAGTCGTACGACACTGTTTCGCCATTTCGGACGGATGTTGCACCTTGCACCGTGGATGTTGCACCCAGTAGTTATCGATTATTCGAACGGCCATAACTTCTGGATCGTTTAGAGTTACGGGAGCCATAACCAGTCAAAATGAAGGCCTCAGTAAGTTCTACGGTTATGACAGCTTTCAGCCGTCAATGGATTGTTTAATGTCCAAAAAAGACTATCTGAATCTCAATCGGGTCTCGGAAGTTTTTTACCCTTCGTTTTTTCGACACGTGGATTTTTACGGTAAAACTGGATTACCGTGGCTGGTCTTCGATTTACCATCGCTGGAGAGTGGTGCACCATGGTACCGTTCCATTTCAAATCCATGCACGCATTTCAAAAAGTCGTACGACACTGCTTCGCCATTTTGGACGGATGTTGCACCTTGCACCGTGGATGTTGCACCCTGTAGATATCGATTATTCGGACGGCCATAAATTCTGGCTCGTTTAGAGTTATGGGAGCCATAACCAGTCACAATAAAGGCCTTAGTGAGTTCTACGCCTCTGACAGCTTTCAGCCGTCAATGGATTGTTTAATGCCCAAAAAAGACTATCCGAATCTCAATCGGGTTTCGAAAGTTTTTTACCCTTCGTTTTTTCGACACGTGGATTTTTAAGGTAAAACGGGATTACCGTGGCTGGTCTTCGATTTACCATCGCTGGAGAGTGGTGCACCATGGTACCGTTCCGTTTCAAATCCATGCACGCATTTCAAAAAGTCGTACGACACTGTTTCTCCATTTCGGACGGATGTTGCACCTTGCAACGTGGATGTTGCACCCTGTAGATATCGATTATTCGGACGGCCATAACTTCTGGCTCGTTTAGAGTTACGGGAGCTATAACCGATCAAAACGAAGGCCTTAGTGAGTTCTACGGCTCTGATAGCTTCCAGCCGTCAATGGATTGTTTAATGCCAAAAAAATACTATCCGAATCTTAATCGGGACTAGGAAGTTTTTTACCCTTCGTTTTTTCGAAACGTGAATTTTTACGGTAAAATGGGATTACCGTGGCCGGTCTTCGATTTACCATCGCTGAAGAGTGGTGCACCATGGTACCGCTCCGTTTCAAATCCATGCACACATTTCGAAAAGACGTACGACACTGTTTCCCCATTTCGGACGGATGTTGCACCTTGCACCGTGGATGTTCACCATGTAGATATCGATTATTCGGACGGCCATAACTTCTGGCTCGTTTAGAGTTAAGGGAGCCATAACCAGTCAAAACGAAGCCCTTAGTGAGTTCTACGGCTATGATAGCTTTCAACCGTCAATGGATTGTATAATGCCCAAAAAAGACTATTCGAATCTCAATCGAGTCTCGGAAGTTTTTTACCCTTCGTTTTTTTGACACGTGGATTTTTAGGGTAAAACTGGATTACCGTGGCTGGTCTTCGATTTACCATCGCTGGAGAGTGGTGCACCATGGTACCGTTCCACTTCAAATCTATGCACGCATTTCAAAAAGTCCTACGACACTGTTTCGCCATTTCGGACGGATGTTGCACCTTGCACCATGGATGTTGCACCATGTAAATATCGATTATTCGGACGACCATAACTTATGACTCGTTTAGAGTTAAGGGAGCCATAACCAGTCAAAACGAAGGCCTCAGTGAGTTCTACGGCTCTGACCGCTTTTAGCCGTCAATGGATTGTATAATGCCCAAAAAAGACTATTCGAATCTCAATCGGGTCTCGGAAGTTTTTCAACCTTCGTTTTTTCGACACGTGGATTTTTACGGTAAAACTGGATTACCGTGGCTGGTCTTCGATTTACCATCGCTGGAGAATAGTGCCCCATGGTACCGTTCCGTTTCAAATCCATGCACGCAATTCAAAAAGTCGTGCGACGATGTTTCGCCATTTCGGACGGATGTTGCACCTTGCACCGTGTATGTTGCACCCTGTAGATATCGATTATTCGGGCGGCTATAACTTCTGGCTCGTTTAGAGTTACGAGAGCCATAACCAGTCAAAACGAAGGCCTCGGTGAGTTCTATAGCCCTGGCAGCTATCAGCAGTCAATGGATTGTATAATGTTCAAAAAAGACTATCCGAATCTCAATCGGGCCTCGGATGTTTTTTACCCTTCGATTTTTCGACACGTGGATTTTTACGGTAAAACGGGATTACCGTGGCTGGTCTTCGATTTACCATCGCTGGAGAGTTGTGCACCATGGTACCGTTCCGTTTCAAATCCATGCACGCATTTCAAAAAGTCGTACGACGCTGTTTCGCCATTTCGGACGGATGTTGCACTCTGTAGATATCGATTATTCGGACGGCCATTACTTCTGGCTCGTTTAGAGTTAACGGAGCCATAACCAGTCAAAACGAAGGCCTCAGTGAGTTCTACGGCTCTGACAGCTTTCAGCCGTCAATGGATTGTATAAAGCCAAAAAAAGACTGTCCAAATCTCAATCGGGTCTAGGAAGTTTTTTACCCTTCGTTTTTTCGACACATGGATTTTTACGGTAAAACGGGATTACCGTGGCTGGTCTTCGATTTACCATCGCTGGAGAGTGGTGCACCATGGTACCGTTCCGTTTCAAATCCATGCGCGCATTTCAAAAAGTCGTACGACGCTGTTTCGCCATTTCTGACGGATGTTGCATCTTGCACCGTGGATGTTGCACCCTGTAGATATCGATTATTCGGACGGCCATAACTTCTGGCTTGTTTAGAGTTACGGGAGCCATAACCTGT
The DNA here is from genome assembly GCA_030765085.1 of Allium cepa. NCBI lineage: Eukaryota > Viridiplantae > Streptophyta > Magnoliopsida > Asparagales > Amaryllidaceae > Allium > Allium cepa. Next base: position 913,296,250 of record CM060938.1, read on the forward strand.
CAAAACGAAGGCCACAGTGAGTTCTGCGGCTCTGATAGCTTTCAGATGTCAATGGACTGTTTAAAGCCCAAAAATAATCTGAATCTTAATCGGGTCTAGGAAGTTATTTACCCTTCGTTTTTTCGAAACATGGATTTTTACGGTAAAATGGGATTACCGTGGCTGGTCTTCGATTTACCATCGCTGAAGAGTGGTGCACCATGGTACCGTTCCGTTTCAAATCCATGCACGCATTTCAAAAAGTCGTACGACCCTGTTTCGCCATTTCGGACGGATGTTGCACCTTGCACTGTGGATGTTGCACCATGTAGATATCGATTATTCGGACGGCCATAACTTCTAGCTCCTTAAGAGTTAAGGGAGCCATAACTAGTCAAAACGAACCTCTCAATGAGTTCTACGGCTCTGACAGCTTTCAGCCATCAATGGATTGTATAATGCCCAAAAAAGACTATCCGAATCTCAATCGGGTCTCGGATGTTTTTTACCCTTCGTTTTTTTGACACGTGGTTTTTACGGTAAAACTGGATTACCGTGGCTGGTCTTCGATTTACCATCGCTGGAGAGTGGTGCACCATGGTACCGTTCCGTTTCAAATCTATGCACACATTTCAAAAAGTCGTACGACACTGTTTCGCCATTTCGGACGGATGTCGCAACTTGGCCCGTGGATGTTGCACCATGTAAATATCGATTATTCGGACGGCCATAACTTCTGGCTCGTTTAGAGTTAAGAGAGCCATAACTAGTCAAAACGAAGGCCTCAGTGAGTTCTACGGCTCTGACAGCTTTCAACCGTCAATGGATTCTATAATGCCCAAAAAAGACTATCCGAATCTCAATCGGGTCTCGGAAGTTTTTTACCCTTCGTTTTTTCGACACGTGGATTTTTACGGTAAAACTGGATTACCGTGGCTGGTCTTCGATTTACCATCGCTGGAGAGTAGTGCCCCATGGTACCGTTCCGTTTCAAATCCATGCACGCAATTCAAAAAGTCGTACGACGCTGTTTCGCCATTTCGGACGGATGTTGCACCTTGCACCGTGTATGTTGCACCCTATAGGTATCGATTATTCGGGCGGCCATAACTTCTGGCTCGTTACAGTTAACTTCTGGCTCGTTTAGAGTTACGAGAGCCATAACCAGTCAAAACGAAGGCCTCAGTGAGTTCTACGTCTATGACAGCTATCAGCCGTCAATGGATTGTATAATGCCCAAAAAAGACTATCCGAATCTCAATCGGGTCTCGGAAGTTTTTTACCCTTCGTTTTTTCGACGCGTGGATTTTTACGGTAAAACGGGATTACCGTGGCTGGTCTTCGATTTACCATCGCTGGAGAGTGGTGCATCATGGTACCGTTGTGTTTCAAATTCAATCACGCATTTCAAAAAGTCGTACGACGCTGTTTCGCCATTTCGGACGGATGTTGCACCTTGCACCGTGAATGTTGCACCCTGTAGACATCGATTATTCGGACGGCCATAACTTCTGGCTCGTTTAGAGTTAAGGGAGCCATAACCAGTCAAAACGAAGGCCTCGGTGAGTTCTATGTCTTTGATGGCTTGCAGCCGTCAATGGATTGTATAATGCCCAAAAAAGACTATCCGAATCTCAATCGGGTCTTGGAAGTTTTTTACCCTTCGTTTTTTCGACACGTGGATTTTTACAGTAAAACGGGATTACTGTGGCTGGTGTACGATATACCATCGCTGGAGAGTGGTGCACCATGATACCGTTCCGTTTCAAATCCATGCACGCATTTCAAAAAATCGTACGATGCTGTTACGCCATTTCGGACGGATATTGCACCTTGCACCGTTGATGTTGCACCCTGTATATATCGATTATTCGGACGACCATAACTTCTGGCTCGTTTAGAGTTAAGGGAGCCATAACCAGTCAAAACTAAGGCCTCAGTGAGTTCTATGGCTCTGACAGCTTGCGGTCGCCAATGGATTGTATAATGCCCAAAAAAACTATCCGAATCTCAATCGGGTCTCGGAAGTTTTTTACCCTTCGTTTTTTCGACACGTGGATTTTTACGGTAAAACGGGACTACCGTGGCTGGTCTTCGATTTACCATCGCTGGAGAGTGGTGCACCATGGTACTGTTCCGTTTCAAATATATGCACGCATTTCTAAAAGTCGTACGACACTGTTTCGCCATTTCGGACGGATGTTGCACCTTGCACCGTGGATGTTGCACCCTGTAGATATCGATTATTCGGACGGCCATAACTTCTGCCTCGTTTAGAGTTACGGGAGCCATAACTAGTCAAAATGAAGGCCTCGGTGAGTTCTAAGGCTCTGAATGCTTTCAACCGTCAATGGATTGTAAAATGCCCAAAAAAGACTCCGAATCTCAATTGGGTCTCGTAAGTTTTTTACCATTCGTTTTTTCGACACGTTGATTTTTACGGTAAAACGGGATTACCATGGCTGGTCTTCGATTTGTCATCGCTGGAGAGTGGTGCACCATGGTACCGTTCCGTTTCAAATCCATGCACGCATTTCAAAAAGTCGTACGACACTGTTTCGCCATTTCGGACGGATGTTGCACCTTGCACCGTGGATGTTCCACCATGTAGATATCGATTATTCGGACGGCCATAACTTCTGGCTCGTTTAGAGTTAAGGGAGCCACAATCAGTCAAAACGAAGGCCTCAGTGAGTTGTACTTCTCTGACAGCTTTCAACCGTTAATGGATTGTATAATTCCCAAAAAAGACTATCCGAATCTCAATCGGGTCTCGGAAGTTTTTTACACTTCGTTTTTTCGAAACGTGGATTTTTACGGTAAAACAGGATTACCGTGGCTGGTCTTCGATTTACCATCGCTGGAGAGTTATGCACCATGGTACCATTTCGTTTCAAATCCATGCACGCATATCAAAAAGTCGTACGACGCTGTTTCGCCATTTCGGACGGATGTTGCACCTTGCACCGTGGATGTTGCACCCTGAAGATATCAATTATTCGGACGACCATAACTTCTGGCTCGTTTAGAGTTACGGGAGCCATAACTCGTCATAACGAATGCCTTAGTGAGTTCTACGGCTCTGACAGCTTTCAGCCTTCAATGGATTGTATAATGCCCAAAAAAGACTATCTGAATCTCAATCGCGTCTCGGAAGTTTTTTAACCTTCGTTTTTTGGACACGTGGATTTTTACGGTAAAACGGGATTACCTAGGTTGGTCTTCGATTTACCATCGCTGGAGAGTGGTGCACCATGGTACCGTTCCGTTTCAAATCCATTCACGCATTTCAAAAAGTCGTACGACACTGTTTCGCCATTTTCGGACGGATGTTGCACCTTGCACCGTGGATGTTGCACCCTGTAGATATCGACTATTCGGACGGCCATAACTTCTGGATCGTTTAGAGTTACGGGAGCTATAACCAGTCAAAACAAAGGCCTCAGTGAGTTCTACGGCTCTGACAGCTTTCAGCCGTCAATGGGTTGTATAATGCCCAAAAAAGACTATCCGAATCTCAATCGGGTCTAGAAAGTTTTTTACCCTTCGTTTTTTCGACACATGGATTTTTACGGTAAAACGGGATTACAGTGGCTGGTCTTCGATTTACCATCGCTGGAGAGTGGTGAACCATGGTACCTATCCGTTTCAAATCCATGCACGCATTTCAAAAAGTCGTACGACACCGTTTCGCCATTTCGGACGGATGTTCACCGCGGATGTTGCACCATGTAGATATCGATTATTCGGACCGCCATAACTTCTGGCTCGTTTAGAGTTAAGGGAGACATAACCAGTCAAAACGAAGGCCTCGGTGAGTTCTACGGCTCTGACAGCTTTGAGCCGTCAATGGATTGTATAATGCCCAAAAAAGACTATCTGAATCTCAATCGGGTCTCGAAAGTTTTTTCCCCATCGTTTTTTCGACACGTGGATTTTTACGATAAAACTGGATTACCATGGCTTGTCTTCGATTTACCATCGCTAGAGAGTGGTGACCCATGGTACCGTTCCGTTTCAAATCCATGCATTCAATTCAAAAAGTCGTACAGTGCTGTTTCGCCATTTAAGACGGATGTTGCACCTTGCACCGTGTATGTTGCACCCTGTAGATATCGATTATTCGGACGGCCATAACTTCTGGCTAGTTTAGAGTTACGGGAGCCATAACCAGTCAAAATGAAGGCCTCAGTGAGTTCTACGGCTCTGACAGCTATCAGACGTCAATGGATTGTATAATGCCCAAAAAAGACTATCCGAATCTCAATCGGGTCTCGGAAGTTTTTTACCCTTCGTCTTTTCGACACGCGGATTTTTACGATAAAACGGGATTACCGTGGCTGGTCTTCGATTTACCATCGCTGGAGAGTTGTGCACCATGGTACCATTCCGTTTCAAATCCATGCACGCATTTCAAAAAGTCGTACGACGCCATTTCGCCATTTCGGATGGTTGTTGCACCTTGCACCGTGGATGTTGCACCATGTAGATATCGATTATTCGGACGGTCGTAACTTCTGGCTCGTTTAGAGTTAAGGGTGCCATAACCAGTCAAAACGAAGGCCTCAGTGAGTTCTACGGCGCTGACAGCTTTCAGCCGTCAATGGATTGTATAATGCCCAAAAAAGAATATCGGCGGCTCAATCGGATCTCGGAAGTTTTTTACCCTTCGTTTTTTCGACACGTGGATTTTTACGGTAAAACGGGATTACCGTGGATGGTCTTTGATTTACCATCGCTGGAGAGTGGTGCATCATGGTAACGTTCCGTATCAAATCCATGCACGCATTTCAAAAAATCGGACGACACTGTTTCGCCATTTTGGACAGATGTTGCACCTTGCACCGTGGATGTTGCACCCTGTAGATATCGATTATTCGGACGGCCATAACTTCTGGCTCGTTTAGGGTTACGGGAGCCATAACCTGTCAAAACGAAGGCCTCAGTGAGTTCTACGGCTCTGACAGCTTTCGGCCATCAATAGATTGTTTAATGTCCAAATAAGACAATCCGAATCTCAATCGGGTCTAGGAAGTTTTTTACCCTTCGTTTTTTTGACACGTGGATTTTTACGGTAAAACGGGATTACCGTGGCTGGTCTTCATTTACCATCGCTGGAGAGTGGTGCACCATGGTACCGTTCCGTTTCAAATCCATGCATGTATTTCAAAAAGTCGTACAACACTGTTTTGCCATTTCGGACGGATGTTGCACCTTGCACCGTGGATGTTGCACCATGTAGACACTGATTATTCGAACGGCCATAACTTTTGGCTCGTTTAGAGATAAGGGAGCCATAACCAGTCAAAACGAAGGCCTTAGTGAGTTCTACGGCTCTGACAGCTTTCAGCCGTCAATGTGTTGTATAATGCCCAAAAAAGCCTATCCGAATCTCAATCGGGTCTCGGAAGTTTTTTACCCTTCGTTTTTTCGACACGTGGATTTTTACGGTAAAACGGGATTACCATGGCCGGTCTTCGATTTACCATCGCTGGAGAGTGGTGCACCATAGTACTGTTCCGTTTCAAAACCATGCACGCATTTTAAAAGGTCGTACGACACTGTTTTGCCATTTCGGACGGATGTTGCATCTTGCGCCGTGGATGTTGCACCCTGTAGATATCGATTATTCGGACGGCCAAAACTTCTGGCTCGTTTAGAATTACGGGAGCCTTAACATGTCAAAATGAAGGCCTCAGTGAGTTTTACGGCTCTGAATGCTTTCAACCGTCAATGGATTGTTTAATGCCCAAAAATGACTATCCGAATCTCAATCAGGTTTAGGAAGTTTTTTACCCTTCGTTTTTTCGACACGTGGATTTTTACGTTAAAACTGGATTACCATGGCTGGACTTCGATTTACCATCGATGGAGAGTGGTGCACCATGGTACCTTTTCGTTTCAAATCCATTCATGCATTTCAAAAAGTCGTACGACACTGTTTTGCCATTTCGGACGGATTTTGCACCTTGCACCGTGGATGTTGCACCCTATAGAAATCGATTATTCGGACGGCCATAACTTCTGTCTCATTTAGAGCTACGGGATCCATAACCAGTCAAAACGAAGGCCTCAGTGAGTTCTACGGCTCTGACAGCTTTCAGCCGTCAATGGATTGTATAATGCCCAAAAAAGACTATCCGAATCTCAGTCGGGACTAGGAAGTTTTTTACCCTTCGTTTTTTCGACACATGGATTTTTACGGTAAAACGGGAACCGTGGCTAGTCTTCGATTTACCATCGCTGGAGAGTGGTGCACCAAGGTTCCGTTCCGTTTCAAATCCATGCGCGCATTTCAAAAAGTCGTACGACGCTGTTTCGTAATTTCGGACGGATATTGCATCTTGCACCGTGGATGTTGCACCCTGTAGATATCGATTATTCGGACGGCCATAACTTCTGGCTCGTTTAGAGTTACGGGAGCCATTACCTGTCAAAACGAAGGCCTCAGTGAGTTCTACGGCTCTGACAGCTATCAGCTGTCAATGGATTGTTTAATTCCCAAAAAAAAACTATCCGAATCACAATCGGGTCTACGAAGTTTTTACCCTTCGTTTTTTCGACACGTGGATTTTTACGGTAAAATGGGATTACCGTGGCTGGTCTTCGATTTACCATCGCTGGAGAGTGGAGCACCATGGTACCGTTTCGTTTCAAATCCATGCACGCATTTCAAAAAGTCGTACGACACTGTTTCGTCATTTCGGAGGGATGTTGCACCTTGCACCGTGGATGTTGCACCATGTAGATATCGATTATTCGGACGACCATAACTTCTGGCTCGTTTAGAGTTACGGGAGCCATAACCAGTCAAAACGAAGCCCTCGGTGAGTTCTACGGCTTTGAATGCTTTCGGCCGTCAATGGATTGTAAAATGCACAAAAAAGACTATCCGAATCTCAATCGGGTCTCGGATGTTTTTTACCCTTCGTTTTTTCGGCACGTGGATTTTTACGGTAAAACTGGATTACGTGGCTGGTCTTCGATTTACCATCGCTGGAGAGTGGTACACCATGGTACCGTTCCATTTCAAATCTATGCACGCATTTCAAAAAGTCGTACGTCACTGTTTCGCCATTTCGGACGGATGTTGCACCTTGCACCATGGATGTTGCACCCTGTAGATATCGATTATTCGGACGGCCATAACTTCTGGCTCGTTTAGAGTTATGGGATGCATAACCTGTCAAAACGAAGGCCTCAGTGAGTTCTATGGCTCTGACAGCTTTCAGCCGTCAATGGATTGTTTAATGCCCAAAAAGGCTATCGAATCTCAATCAGGTCTAGGAAGTTTTTGACCCTTCGTTTTTTCGACACGTGGATTTTTACGATAAAACTGGATTACCGTGGCTGGTCTTCGATTTACCATCGCTGGAGAGTGGTACACCATGGAACCGTTCCGTTTCAAATCTATGCAAGCCTTTCAAAAAGTCGTACGACACTGTTTCGCCATTTCGGACGGATGTTGCACCTTGCACCGTGGATGTTGCACCCTGTAGATATCGATTATTCGGGCGACCATAACTTCTGGCTCGTTTAGAGTTATGGGATGCATAACTTGTCAAAACGAAGGCCTCAGTGAGTTCTATGGCTCTGATAGCTTTTAGCCGTCAATGGATTGTTTAATTCCCAAAAGGCTATCGAATCTCAATCGGGTCTAGGAAATTTTTGACCCTTCGTTTTTTCGACACATGGATTTTTACGGTAAAACGTGATTACCGTGGCTGGTCTTCGATTTACCATCGCTGGAGAGTGGTGCACCAAGGTACCGTTCCGTTTCAAATCCATGCACGCATTTCAAAAAGTCGTACGACACTGTTTCGCCATTTCGGACGGATGTTGCACCTTGCACCGTGGATGTTGCACCCTGTAGATATCGATTATTCGGACGACCATAACTTCTGGCTCGTTTAGAGTTACGGGAGCCATAACCAGTCAAAGCAAAGGCCTCAGTGAGTTCTATGGCTTTGAATGCTTTCGGTCGTCAATGGATTGTAAAATGCACAAAAAAGACTATCTGAATCTCAATCGGGTCTCGGATGTTTTTTACCCTTTGTTTTTTCGACACGTGGATTTTTACGGTAAAACGGGTTTACCAAGGCTGGTTTTCGATTTACCATCGCTGAAGAGTGGTGCACCACGGTACTGTTCCGTTTCAAATCCACGCGCGCATTTCAAAAAGTCGTACGATGCTGTTTCGCCATTTCGGATGGATATTGCACCTTGCACCGTGGATGTTGCACCCTTTAGATATCGATTATTCGGACGACCATAACTTCTGGCCCGTTTAGAATTACGGGAGTCATAACCTGTCAAAACGAAGGCCTTAGTGAGTTCTACGGCTTTGACAGCTTTCAACCGTCAATGGATTGTTTAATACCCAAAGAAGACTATCCGAATCTCTATCGGGTCTAGGAAGTTTTTTACCCTTCGTTTTTTTGACACGTGGATTTTTACGTTAAAACGGGATTACCGTGGCTGGTCTTCGATTTACCATCGCTGGAGAGTGGGCACCATGGTACCGTTCCGTTTCAAATCTATGCACGCATTTCAAAAAGTCGTACGACACTGTTTCGCCATTTCGGACGGATGTTGCACCATGCACCGTGGATGTTGCACCCTGTAGATATCGATTATTCGGACAACCATAACTTCTGGCTCGTTTAGAGTTATGGGATGCATAACATGTCAAAACGAAGGCCTCAGTGAGTTCTATGGCTCTGATAGCTTTCATCCGTCAATGGATTGTTTAATTCCCAAAAGGCTATCGAATCTCAATCGGGTCTAGGAAGTTTTTGACCCTTCGTTTTTTCGACACATGGATTTTTACGGTAAAATGTGATTACCGTGGCTGGTCTTTGATTTACCATCGCTGGAGAGTGGTGCACCAAGGTACCGTTCCGTTTCAAATCCATGCACGCATTTCAAAAAGTCGTACGACACTGTTTCGCCATTTCGGACGGATGTTGCACCTTGCACCGTGGATGTTGCACCCTGTAGATATCGATTATTCGGACGACTATAACTTCTGGCTCGTTTAGAGTTACGGGAGCCATAACCAGTCAAAGCAAAGGCCTCAGTGAGTTCTATGGCTCTGAATGATTTCGGCCATCAATGGATTGTAAAATGCACAAAAAAGACTATCTGAATCTCAATCGGGTCTCGGATGTTTTTTACCCTTCGTTTTTTCGACACGTGGATTTTTACGGTAAAACGGGTTTACCGTGGCTGGTTTTCGATTTACCATCGCTGAAGAGTGGTGCACCACGGTACCGTTCCGTTTCAAATCCATGCGCGCATTTCAAAAAGTCGTACGATGCTGTTTTGCCATTTCGGATGGATGTTGCACCTTGCACCGTGGATGTTGCACCCTTTAGATATCGATTATTCGGACGGCCATAACTTCTGGCTCGTTTAGAGTTACGGGAGTCATAACCTGTCAAAACGAAGGCCTCAGTGAGTTCTACGGCTTTGACAGCTTTTGACACGTGGATTTTTACGTTAAAACGGGATTACCGTGGCTGGTCTTCGATTTACCATCGCTGGAGAGTGGTGCACCATGGTACTGTTCCATTTCAAATCCATGCACGCATTTCAAAAGGTCGTAAGGCACTGTTTCGCCATTTCGGACGGATGTTGCACCTTGCGCCGTGGATGTTGCATCCTGTAGATATCGATTATTCAGACGGCCATAACTTCTGGCTCGTTTAATGTTACGGGAGCCTTAACCTGTCAAAATGAAGGCCTCAGTGAGTTCTACGGCTCTGAATGCTTTCAGCCGTCAGTGGATTGTTTAATGCCAAAAAATGACTATCCGAATCTCAATCGGGTCTAGGAAGTTTTTTACCCTTCGTTTTTTCGACACGTGGATTTTTACGGTGAAATGGGATTACCATGGCTGGTCTTCGATTTACCATCGCTGGAGAGTGGTGCCCCATGGTACCGTTCCGTTTCAAATCCATGCACGCAATTCAAAAAGTCCTACGATGCTGTTTCGCCATTTCGGACGGATGTTGCACCATGCACCGTGTATGTTGCACCCTGTAGATATCGATTATTCGGACGGCCATAACTTCTGGCTCGTTTAGAGTTACGGGAGCCATAACCAGTCAAAAGGAAGGCCTCAGTGAGTTCTACGGCTCTGACAGCTTTCAGCCGTCAATGGATTGTATAATGCCCCAAAAAGACTATCCGAATCTAAATCGGGTCTCGGAAGTTTTTTACCCTTCGTCTTTTCGACACGCGGATTTTTACGGCAAAACGGGATTACCGTGGCTGGTCTTCGATTTACCATCGCTGGAGAGTTGTGCACCATGGTACCGTTCCGTTTCAAATCCATGCACGCATTTCCAAAAGACGTACGATGCCGTTTCGCCTTTTCGGACGGATGTTGCACCTTGCACCGTGGATGTTGCACCCTGTAGATATCGATCATTCGAACGGCCATAACATCTGGCTCGTTTAGAGTTAAGGGAGCCATAACCAGTCAAAACGAAGGCCTCAGTGAGTTCTATGGCTCTGACAGCTTTCAGCCGTCAATGGATTGTATAATGGCAAAAAAAGAATATCCGAATCTCAATCGGATCTCGGAAGTTTTTTACCCTTCGTTTTTTCGACACGTGGATTTTTACGGTAAAACGGGATTACCGCGGCTGGTCTTCGATTTACCATCGCTGGAGAGTGGTGCACCATGGTACCATTCCGTATCAAATCCATGCACGCATTTCAAAAGGTCGAACGACACTGTTTCGCCATTTCGGACAGATGTTGCACCTTGCTCCGTGGATGTTGCACCCTGTAGATATCGATTATTCGGACGGCCATAACTTCTGGCTCGTTTAGAGTTACGGGAGCCATAACCTGTCAAGATGAAGGCCTCAGTGAGTTCTACGGCTCTGACAGCTTTCAGCCATCAATGGATTGTTTAATGTGCAAAGAAGACAATCCGAATCTCAATCGGGTCTAGGAAGTTTTGTACCCTTCGTTTTTTTGACATGTGGATTTTTACGGTAAAACGGGATTGCCGCGGCTGGTCTTCATTTACCACCGCTGGAGAGTGGTGCACCATGGTACTGTTCCGTTTAATATCCATGCACGCATTTCAAAAGGTCGTACGACACTGTTTCGCCATTTCGAACGGATGTTGCACCTTGCGCCGTGGACGTTGCACCCTGCAGATATCGATTATTCGGACGACCATAACTTCTGACTCGTTTAGAGTTATAGGATGCATAACCTGTCAAAACGAAGTCCTTAGTGAGTTCTACGGCTCTGACAGCTTTCAGCCGTCAATGGATTGTATAATGCCCAAAAAAGACTATCTGAATCTCAGTCGGGTCTAGGAAGTTTTTTACCCTTCGTTTTTTCGACACATGGATTTTTACGGTAAAACGGGAATACCGTGGCTAGTCTTCGATTTACCATCGCTGGAGAGTGGTGCACCATGGTACCGTTCCGTTTCAAATACATGCGCGCATTTCAAAAAGTCGTACGGCGCAATTTCGCAATTTCGAACGGATATTGCATCTTGCACCGTGGATGTTGTACCCTGTAGATATCGATTATTCGGACAGCCATAACTTCTGGCTCGTTTAGAGTTACGGGAGCCATAATCTGTCAAAACGAAGGCCTTAGTGAGTTCTACGGCTCTGACAGCTATCAGCTGTCAATGGATTGTTTAATTCCCAAAAAAAACTATCGGAATCTCAATCGGGTCTAGGAAGTTTTTACCCTTCGTTTTTTCGACACGTGGATTTTTACGGTAAAATGGGATTACCGCGGCTGGTCTTCGATTTACCATCACTGGAGAGTGGAGCACCATGGTACCGTTTCGTTTCAAATCCATGCACGCGTTTCAAAAAGTCGTACGACACTGTTTCGTCATTTCGGACGGATGTTGCACCTTGCACCGTGGATGTTGCACCATGTAGATATCGATTATTCAGACGACCGTAACTTCTGGCTCGTTTAGAGTTAAGAGAGCCATAACCAGTCAAAACGAAGCCCTCAGTGAGTTCTACGGCTTTGACAGCTTTCAGCTGTCAATGGATTGTATAATGCCCAAAAAAGACTATCCGAATCTCAATCGGGTCTCGGAAGTTTTTTACCCTTCGTTTTTTCAACACGTGGATTTTTACGGTAAAACTGGATTGCCGTGGCTGGTCTTCGATTTACCATCGTTGGAGAGTGGTGCACCATGGTACCGTTCCGTTTCAAATCTATGCACGCATTTCGAAAAGTCGTACGACACTGTTTCGCCATTTCGGACGGATGTTGCACCTTGCACCGTGGATGTTGCACCATGTAGATGTCGATTATTCAGACGACCATAACTTCTGGCTCGTTTAGAGTTAAGAGAGCCATAACCAGTCAAAACGAAGCCCTCAGTGAGTTCTACGGCTTTGACAGCTTTCAGCTGTCAATGGATTGTATAATGCCCAAAAAAGACTATCCGAATCTCAATCGGGTCTCGGAAGTTTTTTACCCTTCGTTTTTTCGACACGTGGATTTTTACGGTAAAACTGGATTGCCGTGGCTGGTCTTCGATTTACCATCGCTGGAGAGTGGTGCACCATGGTACCGTTCCGTTTCAAATCCATGCACGCATTTCAAAAAGTCGTACGACACTGTTTCGCCATTTCGGACGGATGTTGCACCTCGCACCGTGGATGTTGCACCCTGTAGATATCGATTATTCGGACGACCATAACTTCTGGCTCGTTTAGAGTTATAGGAGCCATAACCAGTCAAAGCAAAGGCCTCGGTGAGTTCTACGGCTCTGAATGCTTTCGGCCGTCAATGGATTGTAAAATGCACAAAAAAGACTATCTGAATCTCAATCGAGTCTCAGATGTTTTTTACCCTTCGTTTTTTCGACACGTGGATTTTTACGGTAAAACGGGTTTACCGTGGCTGGTCTTCATTTACCATCGCTGAAGAGTGGTGCACCATCGTACCGTTCCGTTTCAAATCGATGCGCGCATTTCAAAAAGTCGTACGATGTTGTTTCGCCATTTCGGATGGGTGTTGCACCTTGCACCGTGGATGTTGCACCCTTTAGATATCGATTATTCGGACGACCATAACTTCTGGCTCGTTTAGAGTTACGGGAGTCATAACCTGTCAACACGGAGGCCTCAGTGAGTTCTACGGCTTTGACAGCTTTCAACCGTCAATGGATTGTTTAATGCCCAAAGAAGACTATCCGAATCTCAATCGGGTCTAGGAAGTTTTTACCCTTCGTTTTTTGGACACGTGGATTTTTACAATAAAACGGGATTACCGTGGCTGGTCTTCGATTTACCATCGCTGGAGAGTGCTGCACCATGGTACCGTTCCGTTTCAAATCCATGCACGCATTTCAAAAAGTCGTACGACGCTGTTTCGCCATTATGGACGGATGTTGCACCTTGCACCGTGGATGTAGCACCCTGTAGATATCGATTATTCGGACGGCCATAACTTCTGGCTCGTTTAGAGTTAAGGGAGCAATAACCAGTCAAAACGAAGGCCTTAGTGAGTTCTACGGCTCTAACAGCTTTCAGCCGTCAATGGGTTATATAATGCCCAAAAAAGACTATCCGAATCTCAATCAGGTCTCGGAAGTTTTCTACCCTTCGTTTTTTCGACACGTGGATTTTTACGGTAAAACGGGATTACCGTGGCTGCTCTTCGATTTACCGTCGCTGGAGAGTGGTGCACCATGGTACTGTTCCGTTTCAAATCCATGCATGCATTTCAAATGGTCGTACGACACTGTTTCGCCATTTCAGACGAATGTTGCACCTTGCTCCGTGGATGTTGCACCCTATAGATATCGATTATTCGGACGGCCATAACTTCTGGCTCGTTTAAAGTTACGGGAGCCTTAACCTGTCAAAATGAAGGCCTCAGTGAGTTCTACGGCTCTGAATGCTTTGAGCCGTCAATGGATTGTTTAATGCCCAAAAATGACTATGCGAATCTCAATCGGGTCTAGGAAGTTTTTTACCCTTTATTTTTTCGACACGTGGATTTTTACGGTGAAACGGGGTTACCATGGCTGGTCTTCGATTTACCATCGCTGGAGAGTGGTGCCCCATGGTATCGTTCCGTTTCAAATCCATGCACACAATTCAAAAAGTCGTACGTTGCTGTTTCGCCATTTCGGACGGATGTTGCACTTGCACCGTGTATGTTGCACCCTGTAGATATCGATTATTCGGACGGCCATAACTTCTGGCTCGTTTAGAGTTACGGGAGCCATAACCAGTCAAAACGAAGGCCTTAGTGAGTTCTACGGCTCTGACAGCTTTCAGCCATCAATGGATTGTATAATGCCCAAATAAGACTATCCGAATCTCAATCGGGTCTCGGAAGTTTTTTACCCTTCGTCTTTTCGACACGTGGATTTTTACAGTATAACGGGATTACCGTGGCTGGTCTTCGATTTACCATCGCTGGGGAGTTGTGCACCATGGTACCGTTCCGTTTCAAATCCATGCACGCATTTCAAAAGGTCGTACGACACTGTTTCGCCATTTCGGACGGATGTTGCACCTTGCGCCGTGGATGTTGCTCCATGTAGATATCGATTATTCGGACGGCCATAACTTCTGGCTCGTTTAAAGTTACGGGAGCCTTAACCTGTCAAAATGAAGGCCTCAGTGAGTTCTACGGCTCTGATAGCTTTCAGCCATCAATGGATTGTTTAATGTCCAAAGGAGACAATCCAAATCTCAATCGGGTCTATGAAGTTTTTTACCCTTCGTTTTTTCGACATGTGGATTTTTACGGTAAAACTGGATTACCGTGGCTGGTCTTCGATTTACCATAGCTGGAGAGTGGTGCACCATGGTACCGTTCCGTTTCAAATCCATACACGCATTTCAAAAAGTCGTACGACTCTGTTTCGCCATTTCGGACGGATGTTGCACCTTGTATCGTGGATATTGCACCCTTTAGATATCGATTATTCGGATGGCTATAACTTCTGGCTCGTTTAGAGTTACGGGAGTCATAACCTGTCAAAAAGAAGGCCTCAGTGAGTTCTACGGCTCTGACTGCTTTCAGCCGTCAATGGATTGTTTAATGCCCAATGAAGACTTTCCGAATCTCTATCGGGTCTAGGAAGTTTTTTACCCTTCGTTTTTTTGACACATGGATTTTTACGGTAAAACGGGATTACCATTGCTGGTCTTCGATTTACCATCGCTGGAGAGTGGTGCAACATGGTGCCGTTCCATTTCAAATCCATGCACGCATTTCAAAAAATCGTACGACACTATTTCGCCATTTCGGACGGATGTTGCACCTTGCACCGTGGATGTTGCACGCTGTAGATATCGATTTTCCGGACGGCCGTAACTTCTGGCTCGTTTAGAGTTATAGGATGCATTAACTGTCAACACGAAGGCCTCAGTGAGTTCTATGGCTCTGACAGCTTTCGGCCGTCAATGGATTGTTTAATGCCCAAAAAAGACTATCCGAATCTCAATCGGGTCACGGAAGTTTTTTACCCTTCGTTTTTTCGACATGTGGATTTTTACGGTAAAACGGGATTACCGTGGCTGGTCTTCGATTTACCATAGCTGGAGAGTGGTGCGCCATGGTACCGTTCCGTTTTAAATCCATGCACGCATTTCAAAACGTCGTACGACACTGTTTCGCCATTTCGGACGGATATTGCACCTTGCACCGTGGATGTTGCATCCTTTAGATATCCATTATTTGGACGGCCGTAACTTCTGGCTCGTTTAGAGTTGTGGGAGCCATAACCAGTCATAACGAAGGCCTCAATGAGTTCTACGGCTCTGACAGCTTTCAGCCTTCAATGGATTGTATAATGCCCAAAAAAGACTATCCGAATCTCAATCGTGTCTCGGAAGTTTTTTACCCTTTGTTTTTTCGACACGTGGATTTTTACGGTAAAACGGGATTACCGTGGCTGTTCTTCGATTTACCATCGCAGGAGATTGGTGCACCATGGTAGCGTTTCATTTCAAATCCATGCACGCATTTCAAAAAGTCGTACGACGTTGTTTCGCCGTTTCGGACGGATGTTGCATCTTGCACCGTGGATGTTGCACCCTGTAGATATCGATTATTCGGATGGCCATAACTTCAGGCTCGTTTAGAGTTACGTGAGCCATAACCAGTCAAAGCGAAGGCCTCAGTGAGTTCTACGGCTCTGAATGCTTGCAGCCATCACTGGATTGTAAAATGCACAAAAAAGACATCCGATTCTTAATCGGGTCTTGGAAGTTTTTTACCCTTCGTTTTTTCGACACGTGGATTTTTACGGTAAAACGGGATTACCGTGGCTGGTCTTCGATTTACCATCGCAGGAGAGTGGTGCACCATGGTACCGTTCCGTTTCAAATCCATGCATGCATTTCAAAAAGTCGGACGACACTGTTTCGCCATTTCGGACAGATGTTGCACCTTGCACCGTGGATGTTGCACCCTGTAGATATCGATTATTCGGACGGCCATAACTTCTGGCTCGTTTAGAGTTACGGGAGCCATAACCTATCAAAACGAAGGCCTCAGTGAGTTCTACGGCTCTGACAGCTTTCAGCCGTCAATGGATTGTTTAATGTCCAAAGAAGACAATCTGAATCTCAATCGGGTCTAGGAAGTTTTTTACCCTTCGTTTTTTTGACACGTGGATTTTTACGGTAAAACGGGATTACCGTGGCTGGTCTTCATTTACCATCGCTGGAGAGTGGTGCACCATGGTACCGTTCCGTTTCAAATCCATGCACGCATTTCAAAAGGTCGTACGACACTGTTTCGCCATTTCGGACTGATGTTGCACCTTGCGCCGTGGATGTTGCACCCTGTAGATCTCGATTATTCGGACGACCATAACTTCTGGCTCGTTCAGAGTTATTGGATGCATAACCAGTCAAAACGAAGGCCTTAGTGAGTTCTACGGCTCTGACAGCTTTCAGCCGTCAATGGATTGTATAATGCCCAAAAAAGACTATCCGAATCTCAGTCGGGTCTAGGAAGTTTTTTACACTTCGTTTTTCCGACACATGGATTTTTACGATAAAACGGGAATACCGTGGCTAGTCTTCGATTTACCATCGCTGGAGAGTGGTGCACCATGGTACCGTTCCGTTTCAAATCCATGCGCGCATTTCAAAAAGTCGTACGATGCTGTTCCGCAATTTCGGACGGATATTCCATCTTGCACCGTGGATGTTGCACCCTGTAGATATCGATTATTCGGACGGCCATAACTTCTGGCTCGTTTAGAGTTACGGGAGCCATAACCTGTCAAAACGAAGGCCTTAGTGAGTTCTACGGCTCTGACAGCTATCAGTTGTCAATGGATTGTTTAATTCCAAAAAAAAACTATTGAAATCTCAATCGGGTCTAGGAAGTTTTTACCCTTCGTTTTTTCGACACGTGGATTTTTACGGTAAAACGGGATTACCGTGGCTGGTCTTCGATTTACCATCGCTGGAGAGTGGTGCACCATGGTACCGTTCCGTTTCAAATCCATGCGCGCATTTCAAAAAGTCGTACGATGCTGTTTTGCCATTTCGGATGGATGTTGCACCTTGCACCGTCGATGTTACACCCTTTAGATATCGATTATTCGGACGGCCATAACTTCTGGCTCGTTTAGAATTACGGGAGTCATAACCTGTCAAAACGAAGGCCTCAGTGAGTTCTACGGCTCTGACAGCTTTCAACCGTCAATGGATTGTTTAATGCCCAAAGAAGACTATCTGAATCTCAATCGGGTCTAGGACGTTTTTTACCCTTCATTTTTTGGACACATGGATTTTTACTGTAAAACGGGATTACCGTGGCTGGTCTTCGATTTACCATCACTGGAGGGTGGTGCACCATGGTACCGTTCCGTGTCAAATCCATGCACGCATTTCAAAAAGTCGTACGATGCTGTATCGCCATTTCGGACGGATGTTGCACCTTGCACCGTGGATGTTGCACCCTGTAGATATCGATTATTCGGACGGCCATAACTTCTGGCTTGTTTAGAGTTAAGGGAGCCATAACCAGTCAAAACGAAGGCCTCAGTGAGTTCATGGCTCTGATAGCTTTCAGCCGTCAATGGGTTGTATAATGCCCAAAAAAGACTATCCGAATCTCAATCGGGTCTGGGAAGTTTTTTACCCTTCGTTTTTTCGACACGTGGATTTTTACGGTAAAAAGGGATTACCGTGGCTGGTCTTCATTTACCATCGCTGGAGAGTGGTGCACAATGGTACTGTTCCGTTTCAAATCCATGCACGCATTTCAAAAGGTCATACGACACTGTTTCGCCATTTCGGACGGATGTTGCACCTTGCGCCGTGGATGTTGCACCCTGTAGATATCGATTATTCGGACGGCCATAACTTCTGGCTCGTTTAAAGTTATGGGAGCCTTAACCTGTCAAAATGAAGGCCTCAGTGAGTTCTACGGCTCTGAATGCTTTCAGCCATCAATGGATTGTTTAATGCCCAAAAAGGACTATCCGAATCTCAATCGGGTCTAGGAAGTTTTTAACCCTTCGTTTTTTCGACACGTGGATTTTTACGGTGAAACGGGATTACCATGGCTGGTCTTCGATTTACCATCGTTGGAGAGTGGTGCCCCATGGTATCGTTCCGTTTCAAATCCATGCACGCAATTCAAAAAGTCGTACGATGCTGTTTCGCCATTTCGGACGGATGTTGCACCTTGCACCGTGTATGTCGCACCCTGTAGATATCGATTATTCGGACGGCCATAACTTCTGGCTCGTTTAGAGTTACGGGAGCCATAACCAGTCCAAATGAAGGCCTCAGTGAGTTCTATGGCTCTAACATCTTTCAGCCGTCAATGGATTGTATAATGCCCAAAAAAGACTATCCGAATCTCAATCGGGTCTCGGAAGTTTTTTACCCTTCGTGTTTTCGACACGCGGATTTTTACAGTAAAACGGGATTACCGTGGCTGGTCTTCGATTTACCATCGCTGGAGAGTTGTGCACCATGGTACCGTTCCGTTTCAAATCCATGCATGCATTTCAAAAAGTCGTACGACGCCGTTTCGCCATTTCGGACGGATGTTGCACCTTGCACCGTGGATGTTGCACCCTGTAGATATCGATCATTCGAATGACCATAACTTCTGGCTCGTTTAGAGTTAAGGGAGCCATAACCAGTCAAAACGAAGGCCTCAGTTATTTCTACGGCTCTGACAGCTTTCAGCCGTCAATGGATTGTATAATGCCCAAAAAAGAATATCCGAATCTCAATCGGATCTCGGAAGTTTTTTACCCTTCGTTTTTTCGACACGTGGATTTTTACGGTAAAACGGGATTACCGTGGCTGGTCTTCGATTTACCATCGCTGGAGAGCGGTGCACCATGGTACCGTTCCGTATCAAATCCATGCATGCATTTCAAAAAGTCGGACGACACTTTTTCGCCATTTCGGACAGATGTTGCACCTTGCACCGTGGATGTTGCACCCTGTAGATATCGATTATTCGGACGGCCATAACTTCTGACTCGTTTAGAGTTACGGGAGCCATAACCTGTCAAAACGAAGGCCTCAGTGAGTTCTACGGCTCTGACAGCTTTCAGCCGTCAATCGATTGTTTAATGTCCAAAGAAGACAATCCGAATCTCAATCGGGTCTAGGAAGTTTTTTACCCTTCGTTTTTTGGACACGTGGATTTTTACGGTAAAACGGGATTACCGTGGCTGGTCTTCATTTACCATCGCTGGAGAGCGGTGAACCATGGTACCGTTCCGTTTCAAATCCATGCACGCGTTTCAAAAAGTCAAAATGAAGGCCTCAGTGAGTTCTACGGCTCTAACAGCTTTCAGCCGTCAATGGGTTGTATAATGCCCAAAAAAGACTATACGAATCTCAATCGGGTCTCGGAAGTTTTTTACCCTTCGTTTTTTCGACACGTGGATTTTTACGGTAAAACAGGATTACCATGGCTGGTCTTCGATTTACCATCGCTGGACAGTGGTGCACCATGGTACTGTTTCGTTTCAAATCCATGCACGCATTTCAAAAGGTCGTATGACACTGTTTCGCCATTTCGGACGGATATTGCACATTGCGCGGTGGATGTTGCACCCTGTAGATATGGATTATTCGGACGGCCATAACTTCTGGCTCGTTTAGAGTTAAGGGAGCCATAACCAGTCAAAACGAAGGCCTCAGTGAGTTCTATGGCTCTGACAGCTTTCAGCCGTCAATAGGTTGTATAATGCCCAAAAAAGACTATCGAATCACAATCGGGTGTCGGAAGTTTTTTACCCTTCGTTTTTTCGACACTTGGATTTTTACGGTAAAACGGGATTACCGTGACTGGTCTTCGATTTACCGTCGCTTGAGAGTGGTGGACCATGGTACCATTTCGTTTCAAATTCATGCACGCATTTCAAAAAGTCGTACGACGCTGTTTCGCCATTTCGGACGGATGTTGCACCTTGCACCGTGTATGTTGCACCCTGTAGATATCGATTATTTCGACGGCCATAACTTCTGGCTCATTTAGAGTTATGGGAGCCATAAACTGTCAAAACGAAGGCCTCGGTAAGTTCTACGGCTCTGTCCGCTTTCAGCCGTCAATGGATTGTATAATGCCCAAAAAAGACTATCCGAATCTCTATCAGGTCTCGGATGTTTTTTACCCTTCGTTTTTTCGACACGTGGATTTTTACGGTAAAACGGGATTACCGTGGCTGGTCTTCGATTTACCATAGCTGGAGAGTGGTGCACCATGGTACCGTTCCATGTCAAATCCATACACGCATTTCAAAAAGTCGTACGACAATGTTTCGCCATTTCGGACGGATATTGCACCTTGCACCATGGATGTTGCACCCTGTAGATATCGATTATTCGGACGGCCATAACTTCTGGCTCGTTTGGAGTTACGGGAGCCATAACCAGTCATAACGAAGGCCTCAGTGAGTTCTACGGCTCTGACAACTTTCAGCCTTCAATGGATTGTATAATGCCCAAAAAAGACTATCCGAATCTCAATCGTGTATCGGAAGTTTTTTACCCTTCATTTTTTCGACGTGTGGATTTTTACGGTAAAACGGGATTACCGTGGCTGATCTTCGATTTACCATCGCTGGAGAGTGGTGCACCATGGTACCTTTTTGTTTCAAATCCATGCACGCATTTCAAAAAGTCGTACGACGCTGTTTCGCCATTTCAGACGGATATTGCATCTTGCACCGTTGATGTTGCACACTGTAGATATCGATTATTCGGACAGCCATAACTTCTGGCTCGTTTAGAGTTACAGGAGCCATAACCTGTCAAAACGAAGGCCTCAGTGAGTTCTACGGCTCTGATGGCTTTCAGCCGTCAATGGATTGTATAATTCCCAAAAAAACTATCCGAATCTCAATCGGGTCTCGGAAGTTTTTTACCCTTCGTTTTTTCGACACGTGGATTTTTACGGTTAAACGGGATTACCGTGGCTGGTCTTCGATTTACCATCGCTGGAGAGTGGTGCACCATGGTGTCGTTCCGTTTCAAATCCATGCACGCATTTCAAAAAGTCGTACGACGCTGTTTCGCCATTTCAGACGGATGTTGCTCCTTGCACCGTAGATGTTGCACCCTGTAGATATCGATTATTCGGACGACCATAACTTCTGGCCCGTTTAGAGTTAAGGGAGCCATAACCAGTCAAAACGAAGGCCTCGGTGAGATCTACGGATCTGACAGCTTTCATTCGTCAATGGATTGTTTAATGCCCAAAAAAGACTATACGAATCTCAATCGGGTCTAGGAAGTTTTTTACCCTTCGTTTTTTCGACACGTGGATTTTTACGGTAAAACGGGATTACCGTGGCTGGTCTTCGATTTACCATCGATGGAGAGTGGTGCACCATGGTACCGTTCCATTTAAAATCCATGCACACATTTCAAAAAGTCGTACGACACTGTTTCGCCATTTCGGACGGATGTTGCCCCTTGCACCGTGGATGTTGCACCATGCAGATATCGATTATTCAGACGACTATAACTTCTGGCTCGTTTAGAGTTAAGGGAGCCATAACTACTCAAAACGAAGGCCTCAGTGGGTTCTACGGCTCTGAAAGCTTTCAGCCTTGAATGGATTGTACAATGCCCAAAAAAGACTATCCGAATCTCAATCGGGTCTCGGAAGTTTTTTACGCTTCGTTTTTTCGACACGTAGATTTTTACGGTAAAACGGGATTACCATGGCTGGTCTTCGATTTACCATCGCTGGAGAGTGGTGTACCATGGTACCATTTCGTTTCAAATCCATGCACGCATTTCAAAAAGTCGTACGACGCTGTTTCGCCATTTCGAACGGATGTTGCACCTTGCACCGTGTATGTTGCACCCTGTACATATCGATTATTTGGACGGCCATAACTTCTGGCTCGTTTAGAGTTACGGGAGCCATAACCTGTCAAAGTGAAGGCCTCATTGAGTTCTATGGCTCTGACAGCTTTCAGCCGTCAATGGATTTTTTAATGCCCCAAAAAGGCAATCCGAATCTCAATCGCGTCTCCGAAGTTTTTTACCCTTCGTTTTTTCGACACGTGGATTTTTACGGTAAAACTGGATTACCATGGCTTGTCTTCGATTTACCATCTCTGGAGAGTGGTGCACCATGGTACCGTTCCATTTCAAACCCATGCGCGCATTTCAAAAAGTCGTACGACGCTGTTTCGCCATTTCGGACGGATGTTGCACCTTGCACCGTGGATGTTGCACCCTTTAGATATCGATTATTCGGACGGCCATAACTTCTGGCTCGTTTAGAGTTACCGGAGTCATAACCTGTCAAAACGAAGGCCTCGGTGAGTTCTACGGCTCTAACAGCTTTCAGCCGTCAATGGATTGTTTAATGCCCAAAGAAGACTATCCGAATCTCAATCGGGTCCAGGAAGTTTTTTACCCTTCGTTTTTTTGACACGTGGATTTTTACGGTAAAACGGGATTACCGTGGCTGGTCTTCGATTTACCATCGCTGGAGAGTGGTGCACCAATGGCACCGTTCCGTTTCAAATCCATGCACGCATTTCAAAAAGTCGTACGACAATGTTTCGCCATTTCGGACGGATGTTGCACCTTGCACCGTGGATGTTGCACCATGTAGATATCGATTATTCGGACGGCCATAACTTCTGGCTCGTTCAGAGTTAAAGGAGCCATAACCAGTCAAAACGAAGGCCTCAGTGAGTTCTACGGCTCTGACAGCTTTCAGCCGTCAATAGGTTGTATAATGCCCAAAAAAGACTATCGAATCACAATCGGGTCTCGGAAGTTTTTTACCCTTTGTTTTTTCGACACGTGGATTTTTACGGTAAAACGGGATTACCGTGACTGGTCTTCGATTTACCGTCGCTAGAGAGTGGCGGACCATGGTACTGTTCCGTTTCAAATCCATGCACGCATTTCAAAAGGTCGTACGACACTGTTTCGCCATTTCGTACGGATGTTGCACCTTGCGCCGTGGATGTTGCACCCTGTAGATATCGATTATTCGAACGGCCATAACTTCTGGCTCGTTTAGAGCTACGGGAGTCATAACCTGTCAAAATGAAAGCCTCAGTGAGTTCTACGGCTCTGAACGCTTTCAGCCGTCTATGGATTGTTTAATGCCCAAATATAACTATCCGAATCTCAATCGGGTCTAGGAAGTTTTTTACCCTTCGTTTTTTCGATACGTGGATTTTTACGGTATCACGGGATTACCGTGGCTGGTCTTCGATTTACCATCGCTGGAGAGTGGTGCACCATGGTACCATTCCGTTTCAAATCCATGCACACATTTCAAAATGTCGTACGACACTGTTTCGCCATTTCGGACGGATATTGCGCCTTGCACCGTGGATGTTGCACCCTGTAGATATCGATTTTGCGGACGGCCATAACTTCTGGCTCATTTAGAGTTACGGGAGCCATAGCCAGTCATAACGAAAGCCTCAGTGAGTTCTACGGCTCTGACAGCTTTCAGCCTTCAATGGATTGTATAATACCCAAAAAAGACTATCCGAATCTCAATCGTGTCTTGGAAGTTTTTTACCCTTCGTTTTTTCGATACGTGGATTTTTACGGTAAAACGAGATTACCGTGGCTGGTCTTCGATTTACGATCGCTGGAGAGTGGTGCACCATGGCACCGTTTCGTTTCAAATCCATGCGCGCATTTCAAAAAGTCGTACGACGTTGTTTCTCCATTTCGGACGGATGTTACATCTTGCACCGTGGATGTTGCACACTGTAGAAATCGATTATTCGGACGGCCATAACTTCTGGCTCGTTTAGAGTTACGGGAGCCATAACCTGTCAAAACGAAGGCCTCAGTGAGTTCTATGGCTCTGACAGCTTTCAGCCGTCAATTGATTTTTTAATGCCCAAAAAAGACTATCAGAATCTCAATCGGGTCTCGGAAGTTTTTTACCCATCGTTTTTTCGACACGTGGATTTTTACGGTAAAACTGGATTACCGTGGCTGGTCTTCGATTTACCATTGCTGGAGAGTGGTGCACCATGGTACCGTTTCGTTTCAAATCCATGCGCGCATTTCAAAAAGTCGTACGATGCTTTTTCGCCATTTCGGATGGATGTTGCACCTTGCACCGTAGATGTTGCACCCTTTAGATATCGATTATTCGGACGGCCATAACTTCTGGCTCGTTTAGAGTTACGGGAGTCAGAACCTGTCAAAACGAAGGCCTCAGTGAGTTCTACGGCTCTGACAGCTTTCAACCGTCAATGGATTGTTTAATGCCCAAAGAAGACTATCCGAATCTCAATCGGGTCTAGGAAGTTTTTTACCCTTCGTTTTTTGGACACATGGATTTTTACGGTAAAACGGGATTACCGTGGCTGGTCTTCGATTTACCATCGCTGGAGAGTGGTGCACCATGGTACCGTTCCGTTTCAAATCCATGCACGCATTTCAAAAAGTCGTACGACGCTGTTTCGCCATTTCGGCCGGATGTTGCACCTTGCACCGTGGATGTTGCACCCTGTTGATATCGATTATTCGGACGGCCATTACTTCTGACTCATTTAGAGTTATGGGATGCATAACCTGTCAATATGAAGGCCTCGGTGAGTTCTATGGCTCTGACAGCTTTCAGCCGTTAGTGGATTTTTTAATGCCCAAAAAAGACTATCCGAATCTTAATCGGGTCTAGGAAGTTTTTGACCCTTCATTTTTTCGACACATGGATTTTTACGGTAATACGGGATTACCGTGGCTGGTCTTCGATTTACCATCGCTGGAGAGTGGTGCACCATGGTACCGTTCCATTTCAAATCCATGCACACATTTCAAAAAGTCGTACGACGCTGTTTCGCCATTTCGGACGGATGTTGCACCTTGAACCGTGGATGTTGCACCCTGCAGATATCGATTATTCGGACGGCCATAACTTCTGGCTCGTTTAGAGTTACGGGAGCCATAACCAGTCAAAGCGAAGGCCTCAGTGAGTTCTACGGCTCTGAATGCTTTCACCCGTCAATGGATTGTAAAATGCACAAAAAAGACTATCCGAATCTCAATCGGGTCTAGGAAGTTTTTTACCCTTCGTTTTTTCGACATGTGGATTTTTACGTTAAAACGGGATTACCGCGACTGGTCTTCGATTTACCATCGCTGGAGTGTGGTGCACCATGGTACCGTTCCGTTTCAAATCCATGCACGCATTTCAAAAAGTCGTACGACACTGTTTCGCCATTTCGGACGGATGTTGCACCTTGCACCGTGGATGTTGCACCCTGTAGATATCGATTATTCAGACGGCCATAACTTCTGGCTCGTTTAGAGTTACGGGAGCCATAACCAGTCAAAACGAAGGCCTCAGTGAGTTCTACGGCTCTGTCAGCTGTCAGCCATCAATGGATTGTTTAATGCCCAAAAAAGACTATCCGAATCTCAATCGTGTCTCGGAAGTTTTTTACCCTTCGTTTTTTCGATACGTGGATTTTTACGGTAAAACGGGATTACCGTGGCTGGTCTTCGATTTACCATCACTGGAGATGGTGCACCATGGTACCGTTTCGTTTCAAATCCATGCACGCATTTCAAAAAGTCGTACTACGCTGTTTCGCCATTACGGACGGATGTTGCATCTTGCACCGTGGATGTTGCACCCTGTAGATGTCGATTATTCGGACGGCCATAACTTCTTGCTCGTTTAGAGTTACGGGAGCCGTAACCTGTCAAAACGAAGGCATCAGTGAGTTCTACGGCTCTGACAGCTTTCAGCCGTCAATGGATTGTATAATACCCAAAAAAGACTATCCGAATCTCAATCGGGTCTAGGAAGTTTTTTACCCTTCGTATTTTCGACACGTAGATTTTTACGGTAAAACGGGATTACCGTGGCTGGTCTTCGATTTACCATCGCTGGAGAGTGGTGCACCATGGTACCGTTCCATTTCAAATCCATGCACGCATTTCAAAAAGTCGTACGACACTGTTTCGCCATTTCGGACGGATGTTGCACCTTGCACCGTGGATGTTGCACCCTGTAGATATCGATTATTCAGACGGCCATAACTTCTGGCTCGTTTAGAGTTACGGGAGCCATAACCAGTCAAAACGAAGGCCTCAGTGAGTTCTACGGCTCTGACAGCTGTCAGCCATCAATGGATTGTTTAATGCCCAAAAAAGACTATCCGAATCTCAATCGTGTCTTGGAAGTTTTTTACCCTTCGTTTTTTCGATACGTGGATTTTTACGGTAAAACGGGATTACCGTGGCTGGTCTTCGATTTACCATCACTGGAGATGGTGCACCATGGTACCGTTTCGTTTCAAATCCATGCACGCATTTCAAAAAGTCGTACTACGCTGTTTCGCCATTTCGGACGGATGTTGCACCTTGCACCGTAGATGTTGCACCCAGTAGATATCGATTATTCGGACGACCATAACTTCTGGCTCGTTTAGAGTTAAGGGAGCCATAACCAGTCAAAACGAAGGCCTCAGTGAGTTCTACGGCTCTGATAGTTTCAGCCGTCAATGGATTGTATAATGCCCAAAAAAGACTATCCAAATCTCAATCGGGTCTCGGAAGTTTTTTACCCTTCGTTTTTTCGACCCGTGGATTTTTACGGTAAAACTGGATTACCGTGGCTTGTCTTTAATTTACCATTGCTGGAGAGTGGTGCACCATGGTACCGTTCCGTTTCAAATCTATGCACGCATTTCAAAAGGTCGTACGACACTGTTTCTCCATTCCGGACGGATGTTGCACCTTGCACCGTGGATGTTGCACCCTGTAGATATCGATTATTCGGACGGCCATAACTTCTGGCTCGTTTAGAGTTACGGGAGCCATAACCAGTCAAAGTGAAGGCCTCAGTGAGTTCTACTGCTCTGAATGCTTTCAGCCGTCAATGGATTGTAAAATGCACAAAAAAGACTATCCGAATCTCAATCGGGTCTCGGAAGTTTTTTACCCTTCGTTTTTTCTACACGTGGATTTTTCAGGTAAAACGGGATTACCGTGGCTGGTCTTCGATTTACCATCGCTGGAAAGTGGTGCACCATGGTACCGTTCCGTTTCAAATCCATGCACGCGTTTCAAAAAGTTGTACGACACTGTTTCGCCATTTCGGACGGATATTGCACCTTGCACCGTGGATGTTGCACCCTGTAGATATCAATTATTCGGACGGCCATAACTTCTGGCTCGTTTAAAGTTACGGGAGCCATAACCAGTCATAATGAAGGCCTCAGTGAGTTCTATGGCTTTGACAGCTTTCAGCCTTCAATGGATTGTATAATGCCCAAAAAAGACTATCCGAATCTCAATCGTGTCACGGAAGTTTTTTACCCTTCGTTTTTTCGACACGTGGATTTTTACGGTAAAACAGGATTACCGTGGCAGGTCTTCGATTCACCATTGCTGGAGAGTGGTGCACCATGGTACCGTTTCATTTCAAATCCCCGCACACATTTCAAAAAGTCGTACGACGCTGTTTCGCCATTTCGGACGGATGTTGCATCTTGCACCGTGGATGTTGCACACTGTAGATATCGATTATTCGGACGGCCATAACTTCGGGCTCGTTTAGAGTTACGGGAGCCATAACCTATCAAAACGAAGCCCTCAGTGAGTTCTATGGCTCTGACAGCTTTCACCCATCAGTGGATTGTATAATGCCCAAAAAAGACTATCCGAATCTCAATCGGGTCTCGGAAGTTTTTTACCCTTCGTTTTTTCGACACGTGGATTTTTACGGTAAAACGGGATTACCGTGGATGGTCTTCGATTTACCATCGCTGGAGAGTGGTGCACCATGATACCATTCCGTTTCAAATCCATGCACGCATTTCAAAAAGTCGTACGACGCTATTTCGCCATTTCGGATGGATGTTGCACCTTGCACCGTGGATGTTGCACCCTGTAGATATCGATTATTCGGACGACCATAACTTCTGGCTCGTTTAGAGTTAAGGGAGCCATAACCAGTCAAAACGAAGGCCTCAGTGAGTTCTACGGCTCTGATAGCTTTCAGCCGTCAATGTGTTGTATAATGCCCAAAAAAGACTATCCGAATCTCAATCGGGTCTCGGAAGTTTTTTACCCTTCGTTTTTTCGACACGTGGATTTTTACGGTAAAACGGGATTACCATGGCTGGCTTTCGATTAACCATCGCTGGAGAGTGGTGCACCATGGTACCGTTCCGTTTCCAATCCATGCACGCATTTCAAAAAGTCGTACGACACTGTTTTTCCATTTTGGACGGATGTTGCACCTTGCTCCGTGGTGTTGCACCCTGTAGATATCGATTATTCGGACGACCGTAACTTCTGGCTCGTTTAGAGTTATAGGAGCCATAACCTGTCAAAACGAAGGCCTCGGTGAGTTCTACGGCTCTGACAGCTTTCAGCCGTCAATGGATTGTTTAATGCCCAAAAAAGACTATCCGAATCTCAATCGGGTCTAGGAAGTTTTTTACCCTTCGTTTTTTCGACACGTGGACTTTTACGGTAAAACGGGATTACCGTGGCTGGTCATCGATTTACCATCGCTGGAGAGTGGTGCACCATGGTACCGTTCCGTTTCAAATCCATGCACGCATTTCAAAAAGTCGTACGACACTGTTTCGCCATTTCGGACGGATGTTGCACCTTGCACCGTGGATGTTGCACCCTGTAGATATCGATTATTCGGACGGCCATAACTTCTGGCTCGTTTAGAGTTACGGGAGCCATAACCAGTCAAAACGAAGGCCTCAGTGAGTTCTATGGCTCTGACAGCTTTCAGCCGTCAATGGATTGTTCAATGCCCAAAAAAGACTATCCGAAACTCAACCGGTTCTAGGAAGTTTTTGACCCTTTGTTTTTTCGACACATGGATTTTTACGGTAAAACGGGATTACCGTGGCTGGTTTTTGATTTACCATCGCTAGAGAGTGGTGCACCATGGTACCGTTCCGTTTCAAATCCATGCACGCATTTAAAAAAGTCGTACGACACTGTTTCGCCATTTCTGACGGATGTTGCACCTTGCACCGTGGATGTTGCACCCTGTAGATATCGATTATTCAGATGGCCATAACTTCTGGCTCGTTTAGAGTTACGGGAGCCATAACCAGTCAAGTGAAGGCCTCAGTGAGTTCTACTGCTCTGAATGCATTCAGCCGTCAGTGGATTGTAAAATGCACAAAAAATACTATCCGAATCCCAATCGGGTCTCGGAAGTTTTTTACCCTTCGTTTTTTTCGTCACGTGGATTTTTAAGGCAAAACGGGATTACCGTGGCTGGTCTTCGATTTACCATCGCTGGAAAGTGGTGCACCATGGTACCGTTCCGTTTCAAATCCATGCACGCATTTCAAAACGTCGTACGACACTGTTTCGCCATTTCGGACGGATATTGCACCTTGCACCGTGGATGTTGCACCCTGTAAATATCGATTATTCGGACGGCCATAACTTCTGGCTCGTTTAGAGTTACGGGAGCCATAACCAGTCATAACGAAGGCCTCAGTGAGTTATACGGCTCTGACAGCTTTCAGCCTTCAATGGATTGTATAATGCCCAAAAAAGACTATCCGAATCTCAATCGTGTCTCTGAAGTTTTTTACCCTTCGTTTTTTCGACAAGTGGATTTTTACGGTAAAACAGGATTACCGTGGCTGGTGTTCGATTTACCATTGCTGGAGAGTGGTGCACCATGGTACCGTTTCATTTCAAATCCACGCACACATTTCAAAAAGTCGTACGACGCTGTTTCGCCATTTCGGACGGATGTTGCATCTTGCACCGTGGATGTTGCACACTGTAGATATCGATTATTCGGACGGCCATAACTTCTTCCTCGTTTAGAGTTACGGGAGCCATAACCTGTCAAAACGAAGGCCTTAGTGAGTTCTATGGCTCTGGCAGCTTTCACCTATCAATGGATTGTATAATGTCCAAAAAAGACTATCCGAATCTCAATCGGGTCTCGGAAGTTTTTTACCCTTCGTTTTTTCGACACGTGGAATTTTACGGTAAAACGGGATTACCGTGGATGGTCTTCGATTTACCATAGCTGGAGAGTGGTGAACCATGGTACCGTTCCATTTCAAATCAATGCACGCGTTTCAAAAAGTCGTACGACGCTGTTTCGCCATTTCGGAAGGATGTTGCACCTTGCACCTTGGATGTTGCACCCTGTAGATATCGATTATTCGGACGGCCATAACTTCTGGCTCGTTTAGAGTTAAGGGAGCCATAACCAGTCAAAACGAAGGCCTCAGTGAGTTCACAGCTCTGACAACTTTCAGCCGTCAATGGGTTGTATAATGCCCAAAAAAGTCTATCCGAATCTCAATGGGGTCTCGGAAGTTTTTTACCCTTCGTTTTTTCGACACGTGGATTTTTACGGTAAAACGGGATTACCATGGCTGGTTTTCGATTTACCATCGCTGGAGAGTGGTGCACCATGGTACCATTCCGTTTCAAATCCATGCACGCATTTCAAAAAGTCGTACGACACTGTTTTGCCATTTCGGACGGATGTTGCACCTTGCTCCGTGGTGTTGCACCCTGTAGATATCGATTATTCGGACGACCATAACTTCTGGCTCGTTTAGAGTTATAGGAGCCATAACCTGTCAAAACGAAGGCCTCGGTGAGTTCTACGGCTCTGACAGCTTTCAGCCGTCAACGGATTGTTTAATGCCCAAAAAAGACTATCCGAATCTCAATCGGGTCTAGGAAGTTTTTTACCCTTCGTTTTTTCGACACGTGGATTTTTACGGTAAAACGGGATTACCGTGGCTGGTCTTCGATTTACCATAGCTGGAGAGTGGTGCACCATGGTACCGTTCCATTTCAAATCCATGCACGCATTTCAAAAAGTCATACGACACAGTTTCGCCATTTCGGACGGATGTTGCACCTTGCACCGTGGACGTTGCACCTTGTAGGTATCGATTATTTGGACGGCCATAACTCCTGCCTCGTTTAGAGTTAAGGGAGGCATAACCAGTCAACACGAAGGCCTCATTGAGTTCTACTGCTCTGAAAGCTTTCAGCCGTCAATGGATTGTATAATGCCCAAAAAAGACTATCTGAATCTTAATCGGGTCTTGGAAGTTTTTTACCCTTCGTTTTTTCGACACGTGGATTTTTACGGTAAAATGGGATTACTGTGGCTGGTCTTCGATTTACCATCGCTGGAGAGTGGTGCACCATGGTACTGTTCCATTTCAAATTCATGCACGCATTTCAAAAAGTCGTACGACACTGTTTCGCCATTTCGAACGGATGTTGCTCCTTGCACCGTGGATGTTTCACCATGTAGATATCGATTATTCGGACGGCATAACTTCTGGCTCGTTTAGAGTTAAGGGAGCCATAACCAGTCAAAACGAAGATCTCGGTGAGTTCTACGGCTCTGATAGCTTTCAGCCGTCAATGGATTGTATAATGCCCAAAAAAGACTATCCGAATCTCAATCGGGTCTCGGAAGTTTTTTACCCTTCGTTTTATCGACACGTGGATTCTTACGGTAAAACTGTATTACCGTGGCTGGTCTTCGATTTACCATCTTTAGAGAGTTGTGCACTATGGTACCGTTCCATTTCAAATCCATGCACGCATTTCAAAAAGTCGTACGACACTGTTTCGCCATTTCGGACGGATGTTGCACCTTGGACCGTGGATGTTGCACCGTGTAGATATCGATTATTCGGACGGCCATAATTTCTGGCTCGTTTATAGTTATGGGAGCCATAACAAGTCAAAACGAAGGCCTCAGTGAGTTCTACGGCTCTGACAGCTTTTAGCCATCAATGGATTGTATAATGCCCAAAAAAGACTATCTGAATCTCAATCGGGTCTCGGAAGTTTTGTACCCTTCGTTTTATCGATACGTGGATTTTTACGGTAAAACGGGATTACCGTGGATGGTCTTTGATTTACCATCGCTGGAGAGTGGTGCACCAAGGTACCGTTTGGTTTCAAATCCATGCACGCATTTCAAAAATTCGTACGACGATGTTGTGTCATTTCGGACGGATGTTGCACCTTGCACCATGTATGTTGCACCCTGTAGATATCGATTATTCGGACGACCATAACTTCTGGCTCGTTTAGAGTTACGGGAGCCATAACCAGTCAAAAAGAAGGCCTCAATGAGTTCTACGGCTCTGGCAGCTTTCAGCCGTCAATGGATTGTATAATGCCCAAAAAAGAATATCCGAATCTCAATCGGGTCTAGGAAGTTTTTTACCCTTCGTGTTTTCGAAACATGGATTTTTACGATAAAACGGGATTACCGTGGCTGATCTTCGATTTACCATCGCTGGAGAGTGGTGCACCATGGTACCGTTCCTTTTCAAATCCATGCGTGCATTTCAAAAAGTCGTACGACGCTGTTTCGCCATTTCGGACGGATGTTGCATCTTGCACCGTGGATGTTGCACACTATAGATATCGATTATTCGGACGGCCATAACTTCTGGCTCGTTTAGAGTTACGGGAGCAATAACCTGTCAAAACGAAGGCCTCAGTGAGTTCTACAGCTCTGACAGCTTTCAGCCGTCAATGGATTGTTTAATGCCCAAAAAAGACTATCTGAATCTCAATCGGGTCTAGGAAGTTTTTTACCCTTCGTTTTTTCGACACGTGGATTTTTGAGGTAAAATGGGATTACCGTGGCTGATCTTCGATTTACCATCGCTGGAGAGTGGTGCACCATGGTACCGTTCCGTTTCAAATCCATGCACGCATTTCAAAAAGTCGTACGACACTGTTTCGCCATTTCGGACGGATGTTGCACCTGCACCGTGGATGTTGGACCATGTAGATATCGATTATTCGGACGGCCGTAACTTCTGGCTCGTTTAGAGTTAGGGGAGCCATAACAAGTCAAAACAAAGCCCTTGGTGAGTTCTATGGCTATGACAGCTTTCAGCCGTCAATGGATTGTATAATGCCCAAAAAAGACTATCCGAATCTCAATCGGGTCTCGGAAGTTTTTTACCCTTCGTTTTTTCGACACGTAGATTTTTACTGTAAAACTGGATTACCGTGGATGGTCTTCGATTTACCATCGCTGGAGAGTGGTGCACCATGGTACCGTTCCATTTCAAATCTATGCACGCATTTCAAAAAGTCGTACGACACTGTTTCGCCATTTCGGACGGATGTTGCACCTTGCACCGTGGACGTTGCACCTTGTAGGTATCGATTATTCGGACGGCCATAACTTCTGCCTCGTTTAGAGTTAAGGGAGGCATAACCAGTCAAAACGAAGGCCTCATTGAGTTCTACGGCTCTGACAGCTTTCAGCCGTCAATGGATTGTATAATGCCCAAAAAAGACTATCCGATTCTCAATCGGGTCTTGAAAGTTTTTTACCCTTCGTTTTTTCGACACGTGGATTTTTACGGTAAAATGGGATTACCGTGGCTGGTCTTCGATTTACCATCGCTGGAGAGTGATGCACCATGGTACTGTTCCATTTCAAATCCATGCACGCATTTCAAAAAGTCGTACGACACTGTTTCGCCATTTCGAACGGATGTTGCTCCTTGCACCGTGGATGTTTCACCATGTAGATATCGATTATTCGGACGGCCATAACTTCTGGCTCGTTTAGAGTTAAGGAAGCCATAACCAGTTAAAACGAAGATCTCGGTGAGTTCTACGGCTCTGACAGCTTTCAGCCGTCAATGGATTGTATAATGCCCAAAAAAGACTATCCGAATCTCAATCGGGTCTCGGAAGTTTTTTACCCTTCGTTTTATCGACACGTGGATTTTTACGGTAAAACTGTATTACCGTGGCTGGTCTTCGATTTACCATCGCTGGAGAGTGGTGCACCATGGTACCATTCCATTTCAAATTCATGCACGCATTTCAAAAAGTCGTACGACACTGTTTCGCCATTTCGGACGGATGTTGCACCTTGTACCGTGGATGTTGCACCGTGTAGATATCAATTATTCAGACGGCCATAACTTCTGGCTCGTTTAGAGTTATGGGAGCCATAAAAAGTCAAAACGAAGGCCTCAGTGAGTTCTATGGCTCTGACAGCTTTCAGCCATCAATGGATTGTATAATGTCCAAAAAAGACTATCCGAATCTCAATCGTGTCTCGGAAGTTTTGTACCCTTCGTTTTATCGACACGTGGATTTTTACGGTAAAACGGGATTACCGTGGCTGGTCTTTGATTTACCATCGCTGGAGAGTGGTGCACCATGGTACCGTTTCGTTTCAAATCCGTGCACGCATTTCAAAAAGTTGTACGACGCTGTTGCGTCATTTCGGACGGATGTTGCACCTTGCACCATGTATGTTGCACCCTATAGATATCGATTATTCGGACGACCATAACTTCTGGCTCGTTTAGAGTTACG
The DNA here is from genome assembly GCA_030765085.1 of Allium cepa. Taxonomy (NCBI): domain Eukaryota; kingdom Viridiplantae; phylum Streptophyta; class Magnoliopsida; order Asparagales; family Amaryllidaceae; genus Allium; species Allium cepa. The sequence continues at coordinate 913,331,055 of CM060938.1, forward strand.
AGAGCCATAACCAGTCAAAACGAAGGCCTCCGTGAGTTCTACGGCTCTGACAGCTTTCAGCCGTCAATGGATTGTATAATGCCCAAAAAAGAATATCCGAATCTCAATCGGGCCTAGGAAGTTTTTTACCCTTCGTGTTTTCGACACATGGATTTACCATCGCTGGAGAGTGGTGCACCAGGGTACCGTTCCGTTTCAAATCCATGTGCGCATTTCAAAAAGTCGTACGACGCTGTTTCGCCATTTCGGACGGATGTTGCATCTTGCACCGTGGATGTTGCACACTATAGATATCGATTATTCGGACGGCCAAAACTTCTGGCTCGTTTAGAGTTACGGCGGCAATAACCTGTCAAAACGAAGGCCTGAGTGAGTTCTACGGCTCTGCCAGCTTTCAGCCGTCAATGGATTGTTTAATGCCCAAAAAAGACTATCCGAATCTCAATCGGGTCTTGAAAGTTTTTTACCCTTCGTTTTTTCGACACGTGGATTTTTACGGTAAAATGGGAATACCGTGGCTGATCTTCAATTTACCATCGCTAGAGAGTGGTGCACCATGGTACCGTTCCGTTTCAAATCCATGCACGCATTTCAAAAAGTCGTACGACACTGTTTCGCCATTTCGGACGGATGTTGCACCTTGCACCGTGGATGTTGCACCATGTAGATATCGATTATTCGGACGGCCATAACTTCTGGCTCGTTTAGAGTTCGGGGAGCCATAACAAGTCAAAACAAAGCCCTTGGTGAGTTCTATGGCTATGACAGCTTTTAGCCGTCAATGGATTGTATAATGCCCAAAAAAGACTATCCGAATCTCAATCAGGTCTCGGAAGTTTTTTACCCTTCGTTTTTTCGACACGTAGATTTTTACTGTAAAACTGGATTACCGTGGATGGTCTTCGATTTACCATCGCTGGAGAGTGGTGCACCATGGTACCGTTCCATTTCAAATCTATGCACGCATTTCAAAAAGTCGTACGACATTGTTTCGCTATTTCGGACGGATGTTGCACCTTGCACCTTGGTCGTTGCACCCTGTAGATATCGATTATTCGGACGACCATAACTTCTGGCTCGTTTAGAGTTATGGAAGCCATAACCTGTCAAAACGAAGGCCTCAGTGAGTTCTATGGATCTGACAGCTTTCAACCGTCAATGGATTGTATAATGCCCAAAAAAGACGATCCGAATCTCAATCGGGTCTAGGAAGTTTTTTACCCTTCGTTTTTTCGACACATGGATTTTTACGGTAAAACGGGATTACCGTGGCTGGTTTTCGATTTAACATCGCTGGAGAGTGGTGCACCATGGTACCGTTCCATTTCAAATCCATGCACGCATTTCAAAAAAGTCGTACGACGCTGTTTCGCCATTTCGGACGGATGTTGCATCTTGCACCGTGGATGTTGCACCCTGTAGATATCGATTATTCGGACGGCCAAAACTTCTAGCTCGTTTAGAGTTACGGGAGCCATAACCTGTCAAAACGAAGGCCTCAGTAAGTTCTACGGCTCTGACTGCTTTCAGCCGTCAATGGATTATTTAATGCCCAAAAAAGACTATCCGAATCTCAATCGGGTCTAGGAAGTTTTTTACCCTTCGTTTTTTCGACACGTGGATTTTTACGGTAAAACGGGATTACCGTGGCTGGTCTTCGATTTACCATCGCTGGAGAGTGGTGCGCCATGGTACCGTTCCATTTCAAATACATGCACGCATTTCAAAAAGTCGTACGACACTGTTTCTCCATTTCGGACGGATATTGCACCTTGCACCGTGGATGTTGCACCTTGTACGTATCGATTATTCGGATGGCCATAACTTCTGCCTCGTTTAGAGTTAAGGGAAGCATAACCAGTCAAACGAAGGCCTCATTGAGTTCTACGGCTCTGACAGCTTTCAGCCGTAAATGGATTGTATAATGCCCAAAAAAGACTATCCGAATCTCAATCGGGTCTTGGAAGTTTTTTACCCTTCATTTTTTCGACACGTGGATTTTTACGGTAAAATGGGATTACCGTGGCTGGTCTTCGATTTACCATCGCTGGAGAGTGGTGCACCATGGTACTTTTCCATTTCAAATCCATGCACGCATTTCAAAAAGTCGTACGACACTGTTTCGCCATTTCGAACGGATGTTGCTCCTTGCACCGTGGATGTTTCACCATGTAGATATCGATTATTCGGACGGCCATTACTTCTGGCTCGTTTAGAGTTAAGGGAACCATAACCAGTCAAAACGAAGATCTCGGTGAGTTCTACGGCTCTGACAGCTTTCAGCCGTCAATGGGTTGTATAATGCCCAAAAAAGACTATCCGAATCTCAATCGGGTCTCGGAAGTTTTTTACCCTTCGTTTTATCGACACGTGGATTTTTACGGTAAAACTGTATTACCGTGGCTGGTCTTTGATTTACCATCGCTGGAGAGTGGTGCACCATGGTACCGTTCCATTTCAAACCCATGCACGCATTTCAAAAAGTCGTACGACACTGTTTCGCCATTTCGGACGGATGTTGCACCTTGTACCGTGGATGTTGCACCGTGTAGATATCGATTATTCGGACGGCCATAACTTCTGACTCGTTTAGAGTTATGGGAGCCATAACAAGTCAAAACGAAGGCCTCAGTGAGTTCTATGGCTCTGACAGCTTTCAACCATCAATGGATTGTATAATGCCCAAAAAAGACTATCCGAATCTCAATCGGGTCTCGGCAGTTTTGTACCCTTTGTTTTATCGACACGTGGATTTTTACGGTAAAACGGGATTAACGTGGCTGGTCTTTGATTTACCATCGCTGGAGAGTGGTGCACCATGGTACCGTTTCGTTTCAAATCCATGCACGCATTTCAAAAAGTCGTACGACGCTGTTGCGTCATTTCGGACGGATGTTGCACCTTTCACCATGTATGTTGCACCTTGTAGATATCGATTATTCGGACGACCATAACTTCTGGCTCGTTTAGAATTACGGGAGCCATAACCAGTTAAAACGAAGGCCTCAGTGAGTTCTACGGCTCTGACAGCTTTCAGCCATGAATGGATTGTATAATGCCCAAAAAAGAATATCCGAATCTCAATCGGGTCTAGGAAGTTTTTTACCCTTCTTGTTTTCGACACATGGATTTTTACGGTAAAACGGGATTACCGTGGCTGATCTTCGATTTACCATCGCTGGAGAGTGGTGCACCATGGTGCCGTTCCGTTTCAAATCCATGCGCGCATTTCAAAAAGTCGTACGACGCTGTTTCGCCATTTCGGACGGATGTTGCATCTTGCACCATGGATGTTGCACACTATAGATATCAATTATTCGGACGGCCATAACTTCTGGCTCGTTTAGAGTTATGGGAGCCATAACCTGTCAAAACGAAGGCCTCAGTGAGTTCTACGGCTCTGACAGCTTTCAGCCGTCAATGGATTATTTAATGCCCAAAAAAGACAATCCGAATCTCAATCGGGTCTCGGAAGTTTTTTACCCTTCGTTTTTTTGACACGTGGATTTTAATGGTAAAATGGGATTACCGTGGATGGTCTTCGATTTAGCATCGCTGGAGAGTGGTGCACCACGGTACCGTTCCGTTTCAAATCCATGCACGCATTTCAAAAAGTCGTACGACACTGTTTCGCCATTTCGAACGGATGTTGCACCTTGCACCGTGGATGTTGCACCATGTACATATCGATTATTCGGACGGCCATAAATTCAGGCTTGTTTAGAGTTAAGGGAGCCATAACTAGTCAAAACGAAGCCCTTGGTGAGTTCTACGGCTCTGACAGCTTTCAGCCGTCAATGGATTGTATAATGCCCAAAAAAGACTATTTGAATCTCAATCGGGTCTCGGAAGTTTTTTACCCTTCGTTTTATCGACACGTGGATTTTTACGGTAAAACTGGATTACCGTGGCTGGTCTTCGATTTACCATCGCTGCAGAGTGGTGCACCATGGTACCGTTCCGTTTCAAATCCATGCGCGCATTTCAAAAAAGTCGTACGACGCTGTTTCGCCATTTCGGACGGATGTTGCATCTTGCACCGTGGATGTTGCACCCTGTAGATATCGATTATTCGGACGGCCAAAACTTCTAGCTCGTTTAGAGTTACGGGAGCCATAACCTGTCAAAACGAAGGCCTCAGTAAGTTCTACGGCTCTGACAGCTTTCAGCCGTCAATGGATTGTTTAATGCCCAAAAAAGACTATCCGAATCTCAATCGGGTCTAGGAAGTTTTTTACCCTTCGTTTTTTCGACACGTGGATTTTTACGGTAAAACGGGATTACCGTGGCTGGTCTTCGATTTACCATCGCGGGAGAGTGGTGCGCCATGGTACCGTTCCATTTCAAATCCATGCACGCATTTCAAAAAGTTGTACGACACTATTTCGCCATTTCGGACGGATATTGCACCTTGCATCGTGGATGTTGCACCTTGTAGGTATCGATTATTCGGATGGCCATAACTTCTGCCTCGTTTAGAGTTAAGGGAGGCATAACCAGTCAAAACGAAGGCCTCATTGAGTTCTACGGCTCTGACAGCTTTCAGCCGTCAATGGATTGTATAATGCCCAAAAAAGACTATCCGAATCTCAATCTGGTCTTGGAAGTTTTTTACCCTTCATTTTTTCGACAAGTGGATTTTTACGGTAAAATGGGATTACCGTGGCTGGTCTTCGATTTACCATCGCTGGAGAGTGGTGCACCATGGTACTGTTCCATTTCAAATCCATGCACGCATTTCAAAAAGTCGTACGACACTGTTTCGCCATTTCGAACGGATGTTGCTCCTTGCACCGTGGATGTTTCACCATGTAGATATCGATTATTCGGACGGCCATAACTTCTGGCTCGTTTAGAGTTAAGGGAAGCATAACCAGTCAAAACGAAGATCTCGGTGAGTTCTACGGCTCTGACAGCTTTCAGCCGTCAATGGGTTGTATAATGCCCAAAAAAGACTATCTGAATCTCAATCGGGTCTCGGAAGTTTTTTACCCTTCGTTTTATCGACACGTGGATTTTTACGGTAAAACTGTATTACCGTGGCTGGTCTTCGATTTACCATCGCTGGAGAGTGGTGCACCATGGTACCGTTCCATTTCAAATCCATGCACGCATTTCAAAAAGTCGTACGACACTGTTTCGCCATTTCAGACGGATGTTGCACCTTGTACCGTGGATGTTGCACCGTGTGGATATCGATTAATCGGACGGCCATAACTTCTGGCTCGTTTAGAGTTATGGGAGCCATAACAAGTCAAAACGAAGTCCTCAGTGAGTTCTACGGCTCTGACAGCTTTCAGCCATCAATGGATTGTATAATGCCCAAAAAAGACTATCCGAATCTCAATCTGGTCTCGGTAGTTTTGTACCCTTCGTTTTATCGACACGTGGATTTTTACGGTAAAACGGGATTACCGTGGCTGGTCTTTGATTTACCATCGCTGGAGAGTGGTGCACCATGGTACCGTTTCGTTTCAAATCCATGCACGCATTTCAAAAAGTCGTACGACGCTGTTGCGTCATTTCGGACGGATGTTGCACCTTTCACCATGTATGTTGCACCTTGTAGATATCGATTATTCGGACGACCATAACTTCTGGCTCGTTTAGAATTACGGGAGCCATAACCAGTCAAAACAAAGGCCTCAGTGAGTTCTACGGCTCTGACAGCTTTCAGCCATCAATGGATTGTTTAATGCCCAAAAAAGACTATCCGAATCTCAATCGGGTCTCGAAAGTTTTTTACCCTTCGTTTTATCGACACGTGGATTTTTACGGTAAAACTGGATTACCGTGGCTGGTCTTCGATTTACCATCGCTGGAGAGTGGTGCACCATGGTACCGTTCCGTTTCAAATCCATGCGCGCATTTCAAAAAGTCGTACGACGTTGTTTCGCCATTTCGGACGGATGTTGCATCTTGCACCATGGATGTTGCACACCATAGATATCGATTATTCGGACGACCATAACTTCTGGCTCGTTTAGAATTACGGGAGCCACAACCTGTCAAAACGAAGGCCTCAGTGAGTTCTACTAGTTTGACAGCTTTCAGCCGTCAATGGATTGTTTAATGCCCAAAAAAGACTATCCGAATCTCAATCGGGTCTCGGAAGTTTTTTACCCTTCGTTTTATCGACACATGGATTTTTACGGTAAAACTGTATTACCGTGGCTGGTCTTCGATTTACCATCGCTGGAGAGTGGTGCACCATGGTACCGTTCTGTTTCAAATCTATGCACGCATTTCAAAAAGTCGTACGACACTCTTTCGCCATTTCGGACGGATCTTGCACCATGCACCATGGATGTTACACCCTGTAGATATCGATTATTCGGACGGCCATAACTTCTGACTCGTTTAGAGTTATGAGAGCCATAACCTGTCAAAACGAAGGCCTCAGTGAGTTCTATGGCTCTGACAGCTTTCAACCGTCAATGGATTGTATAATGCCCAAAAAAGACTATCCGAATCTCAATCGGGTCTAGGTAGTTTTTTACCCTTCGTTTTTTCGACACATGGATTTTTACGGTAAAACGGGATTACCGTGGCTGGTCTTCGATTTACCATCGCTAGAGAGTGGTGCACCATGGTACTGTTCCGTTTCAAATCCATGCGCGCATTACAAAAAGTCGTACGACGCTGTTTCGCCATTTCGGACGGATGTTGCATCTTCCACCGTGGATGTTGCACCCTGTAGATAACGATTATTCGGACGGCCATAACTTCTGGCTCGTTTAGAGTTACGGGAGCCATAACATGTCAAAACGAAGGCCTCAGTGATTTCTACGGCTCTGATAGCTTTCAGCCGTCAATGGATTGTATAATGCCCAAAAAAGACTATCCGAATCTCAATCGGGTCTCGGAAGTTTTGTACCCTTCGTTTTATCGACACGTGGATTTTTACGGTAAAACGGGATTACCGTGGCTGATCTTCGATTTACCATCGCTGGAGAGTGGTGCACCATGGTACCGTTCCGAATCAAATCCATGCGCGCATTTCAAAAAGTCGTACGACGCTGTTTCGCCATTTCGGACGGATGTTGCACCTTGCACCGTGGATGTTGCACCATGTAGATATCGATTATTCGGACGGCCATAACTTCTGGCTCGTTAAGAGTTAGGGGAGCCATAGCAAGTCAAAAACAAAGACCTTGGTGAGTTCTACGGCTATGACAGCTTTCAGCCGTCAATGGATTGTATAATGCTCAAAAAAGACTATCCGAATCTCAATCGGGTCTCGGAAGTTTTTTACCCTTCGTTTTTTCGACATGTAGATTTTTACTGTAAAACTGGATTACCATGGCTGGTCTTCGATTTACCATCGCTGGAGAGTGGTGCACCATGGTACCGTTCCGTTTCAAATCTATGCACGCATTTCAAAAAGTCGTACGACACTGTTTCGCCATTTCGGACGGATGTTGCACCTTGCACCGTGGACGTTGCACCGTGAAGATATCGATTATTCGGACGGCCATAACTTCTGGCTCGTTTAGAGTTATGGAAGCCATAACCTGTCAAAACGAAGGCCTCAGTGAGTTCTATGGCTCTGTAAGCTTTCAACCGTCAATGGATTGTATAATGCCCAAAAAAGACGATCCGAATCTCAATCGGGTCTAGGAAGTTTTTTACCCTTCGTTTTTTCGACACATGGATTTTTACGGTAAAACGGGATTACCGTGGCTGGTCTTCGATTTACCATCGCTGGAGAGTGGTGCACCATGATACTGTTCCGTTTCAATTCATGCGCGCATTTCAAAAAAGTCTTACGACGCTGTTTCGCCATTTCGGACGGATGTTGCATCTTGCACCGTGGATGTTGCACCCTGTAGATAACGATTATTCGGACGGCCATAACTTCTAGCTCGTTTAGAGTTACGGGAGCCATAACCTGTTAAAACGAAGGCCTCAGTAAGTTCTACGGCTCTGACAGCTTTCAGCCGTCAATGGATTGTTTAATGCCCAAAAAAGACAATCCGAATCTCAATCGGGTCTCAGAAGTTTTTTACCCTTCGTTTTTTCGACACGTGGATTTTTATGGTAAAATGGGATTACCGTGGCTGGTCTTCGATTTAGCATCGCTGGAGAGTGGTGCACCACGATACCGTTCCGTTTCAAATCCATGCACGCATTTCAAAGAGTCGTACGACACTGTTTCACCATTTCGAACGGATGTTACACCTTGCACCGTGGATGTTGCACCATGTACATAACGATTATTCGGACGGCCATAAATTCAGGCTCGTTTAGAGTTAAGGGAGCCATATCCAGTCAAAACGAAGCCCTCAGTGAGTTCTACGGCTCTGACAGCTTTCAGCCGTCAATGGATTGTATAATGCCCAAAAAAGACTATCTGAATCTCAATCGGGTCTCGGAAGTTTTTCACCCTTCATTTTATCGACACGTGGATTTTTACGGTAAAACTGGATTACCGTGACTGGTCTTCGATTTACCATCGCTGGAGAGTGGTGCACCATGGTAACGTTTCGTTTCAAATCCATGCGCGTGTTTCAAAAAGTTGTATGACGCTGTTTCGCCATTACGGACAGAAGTTGCATCTTGCACCGTGGATGTTGCATACTGTAGATATCGATTATCCGGACGGCCATAACTTCTGGCGCATTTAGAGTTACGGGAGCCATAAACTGTCAAAACGAAGGCCTCATGAGTTCTACGGCTCTGACAGCTTTCATCTGTCAATGGATTGTTTAATGCCCAAAAAAGACTATCCGAATCTCAATCGGGTCTCGGAAGTTTTTTACCCTTCGTTTTTTTGACACGTGGATTTTTACGGTAAATGGGATTAACGTGGCTGGTCTTCGATTTACCATCGCTGGAGAGTGGTGCACCATGGTACCATTCCGTTTCAAATCCATGCACGCATTTCAAAAAGTCGTACGACACTGTTTCGCCATTTCGGACGGATGTTGCACCTTGCACGTGGATGTTGCACCATGTAGATATCGATTATTCGGACGGCCGTAACTTCTGGCTCGTTTAGAGTTAAGGGAGCCATAACCAGTCAAAACGAAGACCTCGGTGAGTTCTACGGCTCTCACGGCTTTCAGCTGTCAATGGATTGTATAATGCCCAAAAAAGACTATCCGAATCTCAGTCGGGTCTCGGAAGTTTTTTACCCTTCGTTTTGTCGACACATGGATTTTTACGGTAAAACTGTATTACCGTGGATGGTCTTCGATTTACCATCGCTGGAGAGTGGTGCACCATGGTACCGTTCTGTTTCAAATCTATGCACGCATTTCAAAAAGTCGTGCGACACTCTTTCGCCATTTCGGACGGATGTTGCACCGTGCACCATGGATGTTACACCCTGTAGATATCGATTATTCGGACGGCCATAACTTCTGGCTCGTTTAGAGTTATGGGAGCCATACCCTGTCAAAACGAAGGCCTCAGTGAGTTCTATGGCTCTGAGAGCTTTCAACCGTCAATGGATTGTATAATGCCCAAAAAAGACTATCCGAATCTCAATCGGGTCTAGGAAGTTTTTTACCCTTCGTTTTTTCGACACATGGATTTTTACGGTAAAACCGGATTACTGTGGCTGGTCTTCGATTTACCATCGTTAGAGAGTGGTGCACCATGGTACTGTTCCGTTTCAATTCCATGCGCGCATTTCAAAAAGTCGTACGACGCTGTTTCGCCATTTCGGACGGATGTTGCATTTTCCACCGTGGATGTTGCACCCTGTAGATATCGATTATTCGGACGGCCATAACTTCTAGCTCGTTTAGAGTTACGGGAGCCATAACATGTCAAAACGAAGGCCTCAGTGAGTTCTATGGCTCTGATAGCTTTCAGCCGTCGATGGATTGTTTAATGGCCAAAAAAGACTATCCGAATCTCCATCGGGTCTCGGAAGTTTTTTACCCTTCGTTTTTTCGACACGTGAATTTTTACGGTAAAATGGGATTACCGTGGCTGGTGTTCGATTTAGCATCGCTGGAGAGTGGTGCACGATGGTACCGTTCCGTTTCAGATCCATGCACACATTTCAAAAAGTCGTACGACACTGTTTCTCCATTTCGAACGGATGTTGCACCTTACACCGTGGATGTTGCACCATGTAGATATCGATTATTCGGACGGCCATAACTTCTGGCTCGTTTAGAGTTAAGGGAGCCATAACCAGTCAAAACGAAGCCTTCGGTGATTTCTACGGCTCTGATAGCTTTCAGCCATCAATGGATTGTATAATGCCCAAAAAAGACTATCCGAATCTCAATCGGGTCTCGGAAGTTTTTTACCCTTCGTTTTTTCGACACGTAGATTTTTACGGTAAAACTGGATTACCGTGGCTGGTCTTCAATTTACCATCGCTGGAGAGTGTTGCACCATGGTACCGTTCCATTTCAAATCTATGCATGCATTGCAAAAAGTCGTACGACACTTTTCGACATTTCGAACGGATGTTGCACCTTGCACCATGGATGTTGCACCATGTAGATATCGATTATTCGGACGGCCATAACTTCTGGCTCGTTTAGAGTTAAGGGAGCCATAACCAGTCAAAGCGAAGCCCTCGGTGAGTTCTACGGCTGTGACAGCTTTTAGCCTTCAACGATTGTGACCGCTGCTGCTCTTCGATTTACTATCGCTGGAGAGTGGTGCACCATGGTACCGTTCCGTTTCAAATCCATACGCGCATTTCAAAAAGTCCTACGACGATGTTTCTCCATTTCGGACGGAAGTTGCATCTTGCACCGTGGATGTTGCACACTAGATATCGATTATTCGGACGGCCATAACTTCTGGCTCGTTTAGAGTAACGGGAGCCATAACCTGTCAAAACGAAGGCCTCGGTGAGTTCTACGGCTCTGACAGCTTTCAGCCGTCAATGGATTGTTTAATGCCCAAAACATACTATCCGAATCTCAATTCGGTCTCGGAAGTTTTTTACCCTTCGTTTTTTCGACACGTGGATTTTTACGGTAAAATGAGATTACCGTGGCTGGTCTTCGATTTACCATCGCTGGAGAGTGGTGCACCATGGTACCGTTCCGTTTCAAATCCATGCACGCATTTCAAAAAGTCGTACGACACTGTTTCGCCATTTCGGACGGATGTTGCACCTTGCAGCGTGGATGCTGCATCATGTAGATATCGATTATTCGGACGGCCATAACTACTGGCTCGTTTAGAGTTAAGAGAGCCATAACCAGTCAAAACGAAGCCTTTGGTGAGTTCTACGGCTCCGACAGCTTTCAGCCGTCAATAGATTGTATAATGCCCAAAAAAGACTATCCGAATCTCAATCGGGTCTCGGAAGTTTTTTACCCTTCGTTTTTTCGACACGTAGATTTTTACGGTAAAACTGGAATGCCGTGGCTGGTCTTCGATTTACCATCGCTGGAGAGTGGTGCACCATGGTACCGTTCCATTTCAAATCTATGCACACATTTCAAAAAGTCGTACGACACTATTTCGCCATTTCGGACGGATGTTGCACCTTGCACCGTGGATGTTGCACCCTGTAGATATCGATTATTCGGACGGCCATAAATTCTGGCTCGTTTAGAGTTATGTGAGCCATAACAAGTCAAAACGAAGGCCTCAGTGAGTTCTACGGCTCTGACAGCTTTCAGCCATCAATGGATTGTATAATGCCCAAAAAAGACTATCCGAATCTCAATCGGGTCTCGGTAGTTTTGTACCCTTCGTTTTATCGACACGTGGATTTTTACGGTAAAACGGGATTACCGTGGCTGGTCTTTGATTTACCATCGCTGGAGAGTGGTGCACCATGGTACCGTTTCGTTTCAAATCCATGCACGCATTTCAAAAAGTCGTACGACGCTGTTGCGTCATTTCGGACGGATGTTGCACCTTTCACCATGTATGTTGCACCTTGTAGATATCGATTATTCGGACGACCATAACTTCTGGCTCGTTTAGAATTACGGGAGCCATAACCAGTCAAAACGAAGGCCTCAGTGAGTTCTACGGCTCTGACAGCTTTCAGCCATCAATGGATTGTTTAATGCCCAAAAAAGACGATCCGAATCTCAGTCGGGTCTCGGAAGTTTTTTACCCTTCGTTTTATCGACACGTGGATTTTTACGGTAAAACTGGATTACCGTGGCTGGTCTTCGATTTACCATCGCTGGAGAGTGGTGCACCATGGTACCGTTCCGTTTCAAATCCATGCGCGCATTTCAAAAAGTCGTACGACGTTGTTTCGCCATTTCGGACGGATGTTGCATCTTGCACCATGGATGTTGCACACCATAGATATCGATTATTCGGACGACCATAACTTCTGGCTCGTTTAGAATTACGGGAGCCATAACCTGTCAAAACGAAGGCCTCAGTGAGTTCTACTGGTTTGACAGCTTTCAGCCGTCAATGGATTGTTTAATGCCCAAAAAAGACTATCCGAATCTCAATCGGGTCTCGGAAGTTTTTTACCCTTCGTTTTATTGACACATGGATTTTTACGGTAAAACTGTATTACCGTGGCTGGTCTTCGATTTACCATCGCTGGAGAGTGGTGCACCATGGCACCGTTCTGTTTCAATTCTATGCACGCATTTCAAAAAGTCGTACGACACTCTTTCGCCATTTCGGACGGATCTTGCACCATGCATCATGGATGTTACACCCTGTAGATATCGATTATTCGGACGGCCATAACTTCTGACTCGTTTAGAGTTATGAGAGCCATAACCTGTCAAAACGAAGGCCTCAATGAGTTCTATGGCTCTGACAGCTTTCAACCGTCAATGGATTGTATAATGCCCAAAATAGACTATCCGAATCTTAATCGGGTCTAGGTAGTTTTTTACCCTTCGTTTTTTCGACACATGGATTTTTACGGTAAAACGGGATTACCGTGGCTGGTCTTCGATTTACCATCGCTAGAGAGTGGTGCACCATGGTACTGTTCCGTTTCAAATCCATGCGCGCATTTCAAAAAGTCGTACGACGCTGTTTCGCCATTTCGGACGGATGTTGCATCCTCCACCGTGGATGTTGCACCCTGTAGATAACGATTATTCGGATGGCCATAACTTCTGGCTCGTTTAGAGTTACGGGAGCCATAACATGTCAAAACGAAGGCCTCAGTGATTTCTACGGCTCTGATAGCTTTCAGCCGTCAATGGATTGTATAATGCCCAGAAAAGACTATCCGAATCTCAATCGGGTCTCGGAAGTTTTGTACCCTTCGTTTTATCGACACGTGGATTTTTACGGTAAAACGGGATTACCGTGGCTGATCTTCGATTTACCATCGCTGGAGAGTGGTGCACCATGGTACCGTTCCGAATCAAATCCATGCGCGCATTTCAAAAAGTCGTACGACGCTGTTTCGCCATTTCGGACGGATGTTGCACCTTGCACCATGGATGTTGCACCATGTAGATATCGATTATTCGGACGGCCATAACTTCTGGCTCGTTTAGAGTTAGGGGAGCCATAGCAAGTCAAAAACAAAGACCTTGGTGAGTTCTACGGCTATGACAGCTTTCGGCCGTCAATGGATTGTATAATGCTCAAAAAAGACTATCCGAATCTCAATCGGGTCTCGGAAGTTTTTTACCCTTCGTTTTTTCGACATGTAGATTTTTACTGTAAAACTGGATTACCGTGGCTGGTCTTCGATTTACCATCGCTGGAGAGTGGTGCACCATGGTACCGTTCCGTTTCAAATCTATGCACGCATTTCAAAAAGTCGTACGACACTGTTTCGCCATTTCGGACGGATGTTGCACCTTGCACCGTGGACGTTGCACCATGAAGATATCGATTATTCGGACGGCCATAACTTCTGGCTCGTTTAGAGTTATGGAAGCCATAACCTGTCAAAACGAAGGCCTCAGTGAGTTCTATGGCTCTGACAGCTTTCAACCGTCAATGGATTGTATAATGCCCAAAAAAGACGATCCGAATCTCAATCGGGTCTAGGAAGTTTTTTACCCTTCGTTTTTTCGACACATGGATTTTTATGGTAAAACGGGATTACCGTGGCTGGTCTTCGATTTACCATCGCTGGAGAGTGGTGCACCATGGTACTGTTCCGTTTCAATCCATGCGCGCATTTCAAAAAAGTCTTACGACGTTGTTTCGCCATTTCGGACGGATGTTGCATCTTGCACCGTGGATGTTGCACCCTATAGATAACGATTATTCGGACGGCCATAACTTCTAACTCGTTTAGAGTTACGGGAGCCATAACCTGTCAAAACGAAGGCCTCAGTAGGTTCTACGGCTCTGACAGCTTTCAGCCGTCAATGGATTGTTTAATGCCCAAAAAAGACAATCCGAATCTCAATCGGGTCTCAGAAGTTTTTTACCCTTCGTTTTTTCGACACGTGGATTTTTATGGTAAAATGGGATTACCGTGGCTGGTCTTCGATTTAGCATCGCTGGATAGTGGTGCACCACGATATCGTTCCGTTTCAAATCCATGCACGCATTTCAAAGAGTCGTACGACACTGTTTCACCATTTCGAACGGATGTTGCACCTTGCACCGTGGATGTTGCACCATGTACATAACGATTATTCGGCCGGCCATAAATTCAGTCTCGTTTAGAGTTAAGGGAGCCATATCCAGTCAAAACGAAGCCCTCGGTGAGTTCTACGGCTCTGACAGCTTTCAGCCGTCAATGGATTGTATAATGCCCAAAAAAGACTATCTGAATCTCAATCGGGTCTCGGAAGTTTTTCACCCTTCGTTTTATCGACACGTGGAATTTTATGGTAAAACTGGATTACCGTGACTGGTCTTCGATTTACCATCGCTAGAGAGTGGTGCACCATGGTACCGTTTCGTTTCAAATCCATGCGCGTGTTTCAAAAAGTTGTATGACGCTGTTTCGCCATTTCGGACAGAAGTTGCATCTTGCACCGTGGATGTTGCATACTGCAGATATCAATTATCCGGACGGCCATAACTTCTGGCGCGTTTAGAGTTACGGGAGCCATAAACTGTCAAAACGAAGGCCTCATGAGTTCTACGGGTCTGACAGCTTTCATCTGTCAATGGATTGTTTAATGCCCAAAAAAGACTATCCGAATCTCAATCGGGTCTCGGAAGTTTTTTACCCTTCGTTTTTTTGACACGTGGATTTTTACGGTAAATGGGATTAACGTGGATGGTCTTCGATTTACCATCGCTGGAGAGTGGTGCACCGTGGTACCATTCCGTTTCAAATCCATGCACGCATTTCAAAAAGACGTACGACACTGTTTCGCCATTTCGGACGGATGTTGCACCTTGCACGTGGATGTTGCACCATGTAGATATCGATTATTCGGACGGCCATAACTTCTGGCTCGTTTAGAGTTAAGGGAGCCATAACCAGTCAAAACGAAGACCTCGGTGAGTTCTACGGCTCTCACGGCTTTCAGCTGTCAATGGATTGTATAATGCCCAAAAAAGACTATCCGAATCTCAGTCGGGTCTCGGAAGTTTTTTACCCTTCGTTTTGTCGACACATGGATTTTTACGGTAAAACTGTATTTCCATGGATGGTCTTCGATTTACCATCGCTGGAGAGTGGTGCACCATGGTACCGTTCTGTTTCAAATCTATGCACGCATTTCAAAAAGTCGTACGACACTCTTTCGCCATTTCGGACGGATGTTGCACCGTGCACCATGGATGTTACACCCTGTAGATATCGATTATTCGGATGGCCATAACTTCTGGCTCGTTTAGAGTTATGGGAGCCATACCCTGTCAAAACGAAGGCCTCAGTGAGTTCTATGGCTCTGAGAGCTTTCAACCGTCAATGGATTGTATAATGCCCAAAAAAGACTATCCGAATCTCAATCGGGTCTAGGAAGTTTTTTACCCTTCGTTTTTTCGACACATGGATTTTTACGGTAAAACCGGATTACCGTGGCTGGTCTTCGATTTACCATCGTTGGAGAGTGGTGCACCATGGTACTGTTCCGTTTCAATTCCATGCGCGCATGTCAAAAATTCGTACGACGCTGTTTCGCCATTTCGGACGGATGTTGCATCTTCCACCGTGGATGTTGCACCCTGTAGATATCGATTATTCGGACGGCCATAACTTCTAGCTCGTTTAGAGTTACGGGAGCCATAACATGTCAAAACGAAGGCCTCAGTGAGTTCTACGGCTCTGATAGCTTTCAGCCGTCGATGGATTGTTTAATGGCCAAAAAAGACTATCCGAATCTCCATCGGGTCTCGGAAGTTTTTTACCCTTCGTTTTTTCGACACGTGAATTTTTACGGTAAAATGGGATTACCGTGGCTGGTCTTCGATTTAGCATCGCTGGAGAGTGGTGCACGATGGTACTGTTCCGTTTCAGATCCATGCACACATTTCAAATAGTCGTACGACACTGTTTCTCCATTTCGAACGGATGTTGCACCTTGCACCGTGGATGTTGCACCATGTAGATATCGATTATTCGGACGGCCATAACTTCTGGCTCGTTTAGAGTTAAGGGAGCCATAACCAGTCAAAACGAAGCCTTCGGTGATTTCTACGGCTCTGATAGCTTTCAGCCATCAATGGATTGTATAGTGCCCAAAAAAGACTATCCGAATCTCAATCGGGTCTCGGAAGTTTTTTACCCTTCGTTTTTTCGACACGTAGATTTTTACGGTAAAACTGGATTACCGTGGCTGGTCTTCAATTTACCATCGTTGGAGAGTGGTGCACCATGGTACCGTTCCGTTTCAAATCTATGCACACATTTCAAAAAGTCGTACGACACTGTTTCGCCATTTCGGACGGATGTTACACCTTGCACCATGGATGTTGCACCTTGTAGATATCGATTATTCGGACGGCCATAACTACTGGCTCGTTTAGATTTACGGGAGAGTTCTATGGCTTTGATAGCTTTCAACCGTCAATGGATTGTATAATGCCCAAAAAAGACTATCCGAATCTCAATCGGGTCTAGGAAGTTTTTTACCCTTCATTTTTTTGGACACATGGATTTTTACGGTAAAACGGGATTACCGTGGATTTTTACGGTAAAACGGGATTACCGTGGCTGGTCTTCGATTTACCATCGTTGGGGAGTGGTGCACCATGGTACCGTTCCGTTTCAAATCCATGCACGCATTTCAAAACGTCGTACGACGCTGTTTCGCCATTTCGGACGGATGTTGCATCTTGCATCGTGGATGTTGCACCCTGTAGATATCGATTATTCGGACGGCCATAACTTCTATCTCGTTTAGAGTTACGGGAGCCATAACCTGTCAAGACGAAGGCCTCAGTGAGTTCTACGGCTCTGACAGCTTTCAGCCGTCAGTGGATTGTTTAATGCCCAAAAAAGACTATCCGAATCTCAATCGGGTCTCGGAAGTTTTTTAACGTTCGTTTTTTCGACACGTGGATTTTCACGGTAAAATGGGATTACCGTGGCTGGTCTTCGATTTAGCATCGCTGGAGAGTGTTGCACCATGGTACCATTCCATTTCAAATCTATGCATGCATTGCAAAAAGTCGTACGACACTGTTTCGACATTTCGAACGGATGTTGCACCTTGCACCATGGATGTTGCACCATGTAGATATCGATTATTCGGACGGCCATAACTTCTGGCTCGTTTAGAGTTAAGGGAGCCATAACCAGTCAAAACAAAGCCCTCGGTGAGTTCTACGGCTGTGACAGCTTTTAGCCTTCAACGGCTGTGACCGCTGCTGCTCTTCGATTTACTATCGCTGGAGAGTGGTGCACCATGGTACCGTTCCGTTTCAAATCCATACGCGCATTTCAAAAAGTCCTACGACGATGTTTCTCCATTTCGGACGGAAGTTGCATCTTGCACCGTGGATGTTGCACACTAGATATCGATTATTCGGACGGCCATAACTTCTGGCTCGTTTAGAGTTACGGGAGCCATAACCTGTCAAAACGAAGGCCTCAGTGAGTTCTACGGCTCTGACAGCTTTCAGCCGTCAATGGATTGTTTAATGCCCAAAACATACTATCCGAATCTCAATTCGGTCGCGGAAGTTTTTTACACTTCGTTTTTTCGACACGTGGATTTTTACGGTAAAATGAGATTACCGTGGCTGGTCTTTGATTTACCATCGCTGGAGAGTGGTGCACCATGGTACTGTTCCACTACAAATCCATGCACGCATTTCAAAAAGTCGTACGACACTGTTTCGCCATTTCGGACGGATGTTGCACCTTGCAGCGTGGATGCTGCATCATGTAGATATCGATTATTCGGACGGCCATAACTTCTGGCTCGTTTAGAGTTAAGAGAGCCATAACCAGTCAAAACGAAGCCTTTGGTGAGTTCTACGGCTCCGACAGCTTTCAGCCGTCAATAGATTGCATAATGCCCAAAAAAGACTATCCGAATCTCAATCGGGTCTCGGAAGTTTTTTACCCTTCGTTTTTTCGACACGTAGATTTTTACGGTAAAACTGGAATGCCGTGGCTGGTCTTCGATTTACCATCGCTGGAGAGTGGTGCACCATGGTACCGTTCCGTTTCAAATCTATGCACACATTTCAAAAAGTCGTACGACACTATTTCGCCATTTCGGACGGATGTTGCACCTTGCACCGTGGATGTTGCACCCTCTAAATATCGATTATTCGGACGGCCATAAATTCTGGCTCGTTTAGAGTTATGGGAGCCATAACCAGTCAAAACGAAGGCCACAGTGAGTTCTATGGCTCTGACAGCTTTCAACCGTCAATGGATTGTATAATGCCCAAAAAAGACTATCCGAATCTCAATCGGGTTTAGGAAGATTTTTACCCTTCCTTTTTTCGACACGTGGATTTTTACGGTAAAACGGGATTACCGTGGCTGGTCTTCGATTTACCGTCGCTGGAGAGTGGTGCACCATGGTACCGTTCCGTTTCAAATCCATGCACGCATTTCAAAAAGTCGTACGACGCTGTTTCGTCATTTCGGACGGATGTTGCACCTTGCACCGTGGATGTTGCACCCTGTAGATATCGATTATTCGGACCGCCATAACTTCTAGCTCGTTTAGAGTTACGGGAGCCATAACCTGTTAAAACGAAGGCCTCAGTGAGTTCTACAGCTGTGGCAGCTTTCAGCCGTCAATTGATTGTTTAATACCCAAAAAATACTATCCGAATCTCAATTGGGTCTCGGAAATTTTTTACCCTTCGTTTTTTCGACACATTGATTTTTACGGTAAAATGCGATTACCGTGGCTGGTCTTCGATTTAGCATAGCTGGAGAGTGGTGCACCATGGTACCGTTCCGTTTCAAATCCATGCATGCATTTCAAAAAGTCATGCGACACTGTTTCGCCATTTCGAACGGATGTTGCACCTTGCACCGTGGATGTTGCACCATGTAGATATCGATTATTCGGACGGCCATAACTTCTGGCTCGTTTAGAATTAAGGGAGCCATAACCAGTCAAAACGAAGCCCTCGGTGAGTTCTATGGCTCTGAAAGCTTTCAGCCGTCAATGGATTGTATAATGCCCAAAAAAGACTATCTGAATCTCAATCGGGTCTCGGAAGTTTTTTACCCTTCGTTTTATCGACACGTGGATTTTTACGGTGAAACTGGATTACCGTGGCTGGTCTTCGATTTACCATCACTGGAGAGTGGTGCAACATGGTACCATTCCGTTTCAAATCTATGCACGCATTTCAAAAATTCGTACGACAATGTTTCGCCATTTCGGACGGATGTTGCACCTTGCACCGTGGATGTTGCACCCTGTAGAAATCGATTATTCGGACGGCCATAACTTCTGGCTCGTTTAGAGTTATGGGAGCCATAACCTGTCAAAACGAAGGCCTCAGTGAGTTCTATGGCTCTGACAGCTTTCAGCCGTCAATGGATTGTTTAATTCCCAAAAAAGACTATCCGAATCTCAATCGGGTTTAGGAAGTTTTTGACCCTTCGTTTTTTCGACACACGGATTTTTGCGGTAAAACGGGATTACCGTGGCCGGTCTTCGATTTACCATCGCTGGAGAGGGGTGCGCCATGGCACCTTTCCGTTTCAAATCCATGTACGCATTTCAAAAAGTCGTACGACACCGTTTCGCCATTTCGGACGGATGTTGCACCTTGCACCGTGGATGTTGCACCCTGTAGATATCGATTATTCGGACGGCTATAACTTCTGGCTTGCTTAGAGTTACGGGAGCCATAACCATTCAAAACGAAGGCTTCGGTGAGTTCTACGGCTCTGAATGCTTTCAGCTATCAATGGCTTGTAAAATGCCCAAAAAAGACTATCCGAATCTCAATCGGGTCTCGAAAGTTTTTTACCCTTCGTTTTTTCGACACGTGGATTTTTACGTTAAAACGGGATTACCAAGGCTGATCTTCGATTTACCATGGTACCGTTCCGTTTCAAATCCATGCACGCATTTCAAAAGGTCGTACGACACTGTTTCGCCATTTCGAACGGATATTGCACCTTGCACCGTGGTTGTTGCATCCTATAGATATCGATTATTCGGACGGCCATAACTTCTGGCTCGTGTAGAGTTACGGGAGCCATAACCAGTCATAACGAAGGCCTCGGTGAGTTCTATGGCTCTGACAGCTTTTAGCCTTCAATGGATTGTATAATGCCCAAAAAAGACTATCCGAATCTCAATCGTGTCTCGGAAGTTTTTTACCCTTCGTTTTTTCGACACGTGGATTTTTACGGTAAAACGAGATTACCATGGCTGGTCTTCGATTTACCATCGCAGGAGAGTGGTGCACCATGGTACCGTTTCGTTTCAAATCCATGAACACATTTCAAAAAGTCGTACGACGCTGTTTCGCCATTTCAAACGGATGTTGCACCTTGCACCGTGTATGTTGCACCCTGTAGATATCGATTATTTGGACGGCCAAAACTTCTAGCTCGTTTAGAGTTACTGGAGCCATAACCAGTCAAAACGAAGGCCTCTGTGAGTTCTACGGCTCTGATAGCTTTCAACCGTCAATGGATTGTATAATGCCCGAAAAATACTATCCGAATCTCAATCGGGTCTTGGAAGTTTTTTACCCTTCGTTTTTTCGACACGTGGATTTTTACGGTAAAATGTGATTACCGTGGCTGGTCTTCGATTTACCATCGTTGGATAGTGGTGTACCATGGTACCGTTTCGTTTCAAATCCATGCACGCATTTCAAAAAGTCGTACGACGCTGTTTCGCCATTTCGGACGGATGTTGCACCTTGCACCGTGGATGTTGCACCCTGTAGATATCGATTATTCGGACGGCCATAACTTCTGGCTCGTTTAGAGTTAAGGGAGCCATAACCAGTCAAAACGAAGGCCTCAGTGAGTTCTACGGCTCTGAAAGCTTTCAGCCGTCAATGGATTGTATAATGCCCAAAAAAGACTATCCGAATCTCAATCGGGTATCGGAAGTTTTTTACCCATCGTTTTTTCGACACGTGGATTTTTATGGTAAAACGGGATTACCGTCGCTGGTCTTCGATTTACCATTGCTGGAGAGTGGTGTACCATGGTACCGTTCCGTTTCAAATCCATGCACTCATTTCAAAAAGTCGTACGACACTGTTTTGCCATTTCGAACGGATGTTGCACCTTGCTCCGTGGATGTTGCACCTTGTAGATATCGATTATTCGAACGGCCATAACTTCTGGCTCGTTTAGAGTTATGGGAGCCATAACCTGTCAAAACGAAGGCCTCAGTGGGTTCTACGGCTCTGACTGCTTTCAGCCGTCAATGGATTGTTTAATGCCCAAAAAAGACTATCCGAATCTCAATCGGGTCTATGAAGTTTTTTACCCTTCGTTTTTTCGACATGTGGATTTTTATGGTAAAACGGGGGCTGGTCTTCGATTTACCATCGCTGGAGAGTGGTGCACCATGGTACCGTTCCATTTTAAATCCACGCACGCATTTCGAAAAGTCGTACGACACTGTTTCGCCATTTCGGACGGATGGTGCACCTTGCACTGTGGATGTTGCACCATGTAGATATCGATTATTCGGACGGCCATAACTTCTGGCTCGTTTAGAGTTTAGGGAGCCATAACCAGTCAAGAAAGAAGGCCTCAGTGAGTTATACGGCTCTGACAGCTTTCAGCCGTCAGTGGATTGTATAATGCCCAAAAAAGACTATCTGAATCTCAATCGGGTCTCGGAAGTTTTTTACCCTTCGTTTTTTCGACACGTGGATTTTTACGGTAAAACTGGATTACCGTGGCTGCTCTTCGATTTATCATCGCTTGAGAGTGGTGCCCCATGGTACCGTTCCGTTTCAAATCTATGCACGCATTTTAAAAAGTCGTACGACACTGTTTCGCCATTTCGAACGGATGTTGCACCTTGCACCGTGGATGTTGCACCCTGTAGATATCGATTATTCGGACGGCCATAACTTCTGGCTCGTTTAGAGTTACGGGAGTCATAACCAGTCAAAACGAAGGCCTCAGTGAGTTCTACTGCTTTGACAGCTTTCAGCCATCATTGGATTGTATAATGCCCAAAAAAGACTATCCGAATCTCAATCGGGTCTCGGAAGTTTTGTACCCTTCGTTTTTTCGACACGTGGATTTTTACGATAAAACGGGATTATCGTGGCTGGTTTTCGATTTACCATCGCTAGAGAGTGGTGCACCATGGTACCGTTTCTTTTCAAATCCATGCACGCATTTCAAAAAGTCATACGACGCTGTTTCGCCATTTAGGACGGATGTTGCACCTTGCACCGTGTATGTTGCACCCTGTAGATATCGATTATTCGGACGGCCATAACTTCTGTCTCGTTTAGAGTTACGGGAGCCATAACCTATCGAAACGAAGGCCTCAGTGAGTTATACGGCTCTGACAGCTTTCAGCCGTCAATGGATTGTATGATGCCCAAAAAAGACTATCCGAATCTCAATCGAGTCTCGGAAGTTTTTTACCCTTCGTTTTTTCGACACGTGGATTTTTACGGTAGAACGGGATTACCGTGGCTGGTCTTCCATTTACCATCGTTGGAGAGTGGTGCACAATGGTACCGATCTGTTTCAAATCCATGCTCGCATTTCAAAAAGTCGTACAACAATATTTCGCCATTTCGTACGGATGTTGCACCTTGCACCGTGGATGTTGCACCCTGTAGATATCGATTATTCGGACGGCCATAAATTCTGGTTCGTTTATAGTTACGGGAGCCATAACCTGTCAAAACGAAGGCCTCTGTGAGTTCTACGGCTCTGACAGTTTTCAGCCGTTAATGGATTGTTTAATGACCAAAAAAGACTATCCGAATCTCAATCGGTACTAGGAAGTTTTTTACCCTTCGTTTTTTCGGCACGTTGATTTTTACGGTAAAACGGGTTTACCGAGGCTGGTCTTTGATTTACCATCGCTGGAGAGTGGTGCACCATGGTACCGTTCCGTTTCAAATCCATGCACGCATTTCAAAACGTCGTACGACACTGTTTCGCCATTTCGGACGGATGTTGCACCTTGCACCGTGGAAGTTGCACCTTGTAGATATCGATTATTCGGACGGCCATAATTTCTGGCTCGTTTAGAGTTACGGGAGCCATAACCAGTCAAAACGAAGGCCTCAGTGAGTTCTATGGCTCTGACAGCTTTCAGCCATCAATGGATTGTATAATGGAAAAAAATGACTATCCGAATCTCAATCGGGTCTCGGAAGTTTTTTACCCTTCCTTTTTTCGACACGTGGATTTTTACGGTAAAACGGGATTACCGTGGCTGGTCTTCCATTTACCATCGTTGGAGAGTGGTGCACAATGGTACCGATCTGTTTCAAATCCATGCTCGCATTTCAAAAAGTCGTACAACAATATTTCGCCATTTCGTACGGATGTTGCACCTTGCACCGTGGATGTTGCACCCTGTAGATATCGATTATTCGGACGGCCATAAATTCTGGTTCGTTTATAGTTACGGGAGCCATAACCTGTCAAAACGAAGGCCTCTATGAGTTCTACGGCTCTGACAGTTTTCAGCCGTTAATGGATTGTTTAATGCCCAAAAAAGACTATCCGAATCTCAATCGGTACAAGGAAGTTTTTTACCCTTCGTTTTTTCGGCACGTTGATTTTTACGGTAAAACGGGTTTACCGAGGCTGGTCTTTGATTTACCATCGCTGGAGAGTGGTGCACCATGGTACCGTTCCGTTTCAAATCCATGCACGCATTTCAAAACGTCGTACGACACTGTTTCGCCATTTCGGACGGATGTTGCACCTTGCACCGTGGAAGTTGCACCTTGTAGATATCGATTATTCGGACGGCCATAATTTCTGGCTCGTTTAGAGTTACGGGAGCCATAACCAGTCAAAACGAAGGCCTCAGTGAGTTCTATGGCTCTGACAGCTTTCAGCCGTCAATGGATTGTATAATGGAAAAAAATGACTATCCGAATCTCAATCGGGTCTCGGAAGTTTTTTACCCTTCCTTTTTTCGACACGTGGATTTTTACGGTAAAACGGGATTACCGTGGCTGGTCTTCGATTTACAATCGCTGGAGAGTTGTGCACTATGGTACCGTTCCATTTCAAATCCATGCGCGCATTTCAAAAAGTCGTACGACACTGTTTCGCCATTTCGGACGGATGTTGCACTTTGCACCGTGGATGTTGCACTTTGCACCGTGGATGTTGCACCCTGGATATATATCGATTATTCAGACGGCCATAACTTCTGGCTCGTTTAGAGTTACGAGAGCCATAACCTGTCAAAACGAAAACCTCAGGTAGTTCTACGGCTCTGATAGCTTTCAGCCGTCAATGGATTGTTTAATGCCCAAAAAAGACTATCCGAATCTCAATCGGGTCTAGGAAGTTTTTTACCCTTCGTTTTTTCGACACGTGGATTTTTATGGTAAAATGGGATTACCGTGGCTGGTCTTCGATTTACCATCGCTGGCGAGTGGTGCACCAAGGTACCGTTCCGTTTCAAATCCATGCGCGCATTTCAAAAAAGTCTTACGACGCTGTTTCGCCATTTCGGACGGATGTTGCATCTTGCACCGTGGATGTTGCACCCTGTAGATAACGATTATTCGGACGGCCATAACTTCTAGCTCGTTTAGAGTTACGGGAGCCATAACCTGTCAAAACGAAGGCCTCGGTAAGTTCTACAGCTCTGACAGCTTTCAGCCGTCAATGGATTGTTTAATGCCCAAAAAAGACAATCCGAATCTCAATCGGGTCTCAGAAGTCATTTACCCTTCGTTTTTTCGACACGTGGATTTTTATGGTAAAATGGGATTACCGTGGCTGGTCTTCGATTTAGCATCGCTGGAGAGTGGTGCACCACGATAACGTTCCGTTTCAAATCCATGCACGCATTTCAAAGAGTCGTACGACACTGTTTCACCATTTCGAACGGATGTTGCACCTTGCACCGTGGATGTTGCACCATGTACATAACGATTATTCGGACGACCATAAATTCAGGCTCGTTTAGAGTTAAGGGCGCCATATCCAGTCAAAACGAAGCCCTCGGTGAGTTCTACGGCTCTGACAGCTTTCAGCCGTCAATGGATTGTATAATGCCCAAAAAAGACTATCTGAATCTCAATCGGGTCTCGGAAGTTTTTTACCCTTCGTTTTATCGACACGTGGATTTTTACGGTAAAACTGGATTACCGTGACTGGTCTTCGATTTACCATCGCTGGAGAGTGGTGCACCATGGTACCGTTTCGTTTCAAATCCATGCGCGTGTTTCAAAAAGTTGTATGACGCTGTTTCGCCATTTCGGACAGAAGTTGCATCTTGCACCGTGGATGTTGCATACTGTAGATATCGATTATCCGGATGGCCATAACTTCTGGCGCGTTTAGAGTTACGGGAGCCATAAACTGTCAAAACGAAGGCCTCATGAGTTCTACGGCTCTGACAGCTTTCATCTATCAATGGATTGTTTAATGCCCAAAAAAGACTATCCGAATCTCAATCGGGTCTCGGAAGTTTTTTACCCTTCGTTTTTTTTGACACGTGGATTTTTACGGTAAATGGGATTAACGTGGCTGGTCTTCGATTTACCATCGCTGGAGAGTGGTGCACCATGGTACCATTCCGTTTCAAATCCATGCACGCATTTCAAAAAGTCGTACGACACTGTTTCGCCATTTCGGACGGATGTTGCACCTTGCACGTGGATGTTGCACCATGTAGATATCGATTATTCGGACGGCCGTAACTTCTGGCTCGTTTAGAGTTAAGGGAGCCATAACCAGTCAAAGCGAAGACCTCGGTGAGTTCTACGGCTCTCACAGCTTTCAGCTGTCAATGAATTGTATAATGCCCAAAAAAGACTATCCGAATCTCAGTCGGGTCTCGGAAGTTTTTTACCCTTCGTTTTGTCGACACATGGATTTTTACGGTAAAACTGTATTACCGTGGATGGTCTTCGATTTACCATCGCTGGAGAGTGGTGCACCATGGTACCGTTCTGTTTCAAATCTATGCACGCATTTCAAAAAGTCGTACGACACTCTTTCGCCATTTCGGACGGATGTTGCACCGTGCACCATGGATGTTACACCCTGTAGATATCGATTATTCGGACGGCCATAACTTCTGGCTCGTTTAGAGTTATGGGAGCCATACCCTGTCAAAACGAAGGCCTTAGTGAGTTCTATGGCTCTGAGAGCTTTCAACCGTCAATGGATTGTATAATGCCCAAAAAAGACTATCCGAATCTCAATCGGGTCTGGGAAGTTTTTTACCCTTCGTTTTTTCGACCCATGGATTTTTACGGTAAAACCGGATTACCGTGGCTGGTCTTCGATTTACCATCGTTGGAGAGTGGTGCACCATGGTACTGTTCCGTTTCAATTCCATGCGCGCATTTCAAAAAGTCGTACGACGCTGTTTCGCCATTTCGGACGGATGTTGCATCTTCCACCGTGGATGTTGCACCCTGTAGATATCGATTATTCGGACGGCCATAACTTCTAGCTCGTTTAGAGTTACGGGAGCCATAACATGTCAAAACGAAGGCCTCAGTGAGTTCTACGGCTCTGATAGCTTTCAGCCGTCGATGGATTGTTTAATGGCCAAAAAAGACTATCCGAATCTCCATCGGGTCTCGGAAGTTTTTTACCCTTCGTTTTTTCGACACGTGAATTTTTACGGTAAAATGGGATTACCGTGGCTGGTCTTCGATTTAGCATCGCTGGAGAGTGGTGCACGATGGTACCGTTCCGTTTCAGATCCATGCACACATTTCAAAAAGTCGTACGACACTGTTTCTCCATTTCGAACGGATGTTGCACCTTGCACCGTGGATGTTGCACCATGTAGATATCGATTATTCGGACGACCATAACTTCTGGCTCGTTTAGAGTTAAGGGAGCCATAACCAGTCAAAACGAAGCCTTCGGTGAGTTCTACGGCTCTGATAGCTTTCAGCCATCAATGGATTGTATAATGCCCAAAAAAGACTATCCGAATCTCAATCGGGTCTCGGAAGTTTTTTACCCTTCGTTTTTTCGACACGTAGATTTTTACGGTAAAACTGGATTACCGTGGCTGGTCTTCAATTTACCATCGTTGGAGAGTGGTGCACCAGGTACCGTTCCGTTTCAAATCTATGCACACATTTCAAAAAGTCGTACGACACTGTTTCGCCATTTCGGACGGATGTTACACCTTGCACCGTGGATGTTGCACCTTGTAGATATCGATTATTCGGACGGCATAACTTCTGGCTCGTTTAGAGTTACGGGAGAGTTCTATGGCTCTGATAGCTTTCAACCGTCAATGGATTGTATAATGCCCAAAAAAGACTATCCGAATCTCAATCGGGTCTAGGAAGTTTTTTACCCTTCGTTTTTGCGACACATGGATTTTTACGGTAATACGGGATTACCGTGGATTTTTACGGTAAAACGGGATTACCGTGGCTGGTCTTCGATTTACCATCGCTGGGGAGTGGTGCACCTTGGTACCGTTCCGTTTCAAATCTATGCATGCATTTAAAAACGTCGTATGACGCTGTTTCGCCATTTCGGACGGATGTTGCATCTTGCATCGTGGATGTTGCACCCTGTAGATATCGATTATTCGGACGGCCATAACTTCTATCTCGTTTAGAGTTACGGGAGCCATAACCTGTCAAGACGAAGGCCTCAGTGAGTTCTACGGCTCTGACAGCTTTTAGCCGTCAGTGGATTGTTTAATGCCCAAAAAATACTATCCGAATCTCAATCGGGTCTCGGAAGTTTTTTAACCTTCGTTTTTTCGACACGTGGATTTTCACGGTAAAATGGGATTACCGTGGCTGGTCTTCGATTTAGCATCGCTGGAGAGTGTTGCACCATGGTACCATTCCATTTCAAATCCATGCATGCATTGCAAAAAGTCGTACGACACTGTTTCGACATTTCGAACGGATGTTGCACCTTGCACCATGGATGTTGCACCATGTAGATATCGATTATTCGGACGGCCATAACTTCTGGCTCGTTTAGAGTTAAGGGAGCCATAACCAGTCAAAACGAAGCCCTCGGTGAGTTCTACGGCTCTGGCAGTTTTCAGCCGTCAATGGATTGTTTAATGCCCAAAAAAGCCTTCAATGGATTACCGTGGCTGGTCTTCGATTTACGATCGCTGGAGAGTTGTGCACTATGGTACCGTTCCATTTCAAATCCATGCGCGCATTTCAAAAAGTCGTACGACACTGTTTCGCCATTTCGGACGGATGTTGCACTTTGCACCGTGGATGTTGCACCCTGTATATATCGATTATTCAGACGGCCATAACTTCTGGCTCGTTTAGAGCTACGAGAGCCATAACCTGTCAAAACGAAAACCTCAGGTAGTTCTACGGCTCTGATAGCTTTCAGCCGTCAATGGATTGTTTAATGCCCAAAAAAGACTATCCGAATCTCAATCGGTTCTAGGAAGTTTTTTACCCTTCGTTTTTTCGACACGTGGATTTTTACGGTAAAATGGGATTACCGTGGCTGGTCTTCGATTTACCATCGTTGGCGAGTGGTGCACCAAGGTACCGTTCCGTTTCAAATCCATGCACGCATTTCAAAAAGTCGTACGATACTGTTTCGCCATTTCGGAAGGATGTTGCACCTTGTACCGTGGATGTTGCACCATGTAGATATCGATTATTCGGACGGCCATAACTTCTGGCTCGTTTAGAGTTAAGGGAGCCATAACCAGTCAAAACGAAGGCCTCAGTGAGTTCTATGGCTCTGACAGCTTTCACCGTCAATGGATTGTATAATGCCCAAAAAAGAATATCCGAATCTCAATCGGGTCTCAGAAGTTTTTTACCCTTCGTTTTTTCGACACGTGGATTTTTACGGTAAAACTGGATTACCGTGGCTGGTCTTCGATTTACCATCGCTGGAGAGTGGTGCACCATGGTACCGTTTTGTTTCATATCCATGCACGCATTTCAAAAAGTTGTACGACACTGTTTCGCCATTTCGGACGGATGTTGCACCTTGCACCGTGGATGTTGCACCCTGTAGATATCGATTATTCGGACGGCAATAACTTCTGGCTCGTTTAGAGTTACGGGAGTCATAACCTGTCAAAATGAAGGCCTCGGTGAGTTCTATGGCTCTGATAGCTTTCAGCCGTCAATGGATTGTTTAATTCCCAAAAAAGACTATCCGAATCACAATCGGGTCAAGGAAGTTTTTTACCCTTCGTTTTTTCGACACGTGGATTTTTACGGTAAAACGGGATTACCGTGGCTGGTCTTCCATTTACCATCGCTGGAGAGTGGTGCACCATGGTACTGTTCCGTTTCAAATCCATGCTCGCATTTCAAAAATTCGTACGACAATGTTTCGCCATTTCGTACGGATGTTGCACCTTGCACCGTGGATGTTGCACCCTGTAGATATTGATTATTCCGACGGCCATAACTTCTGGCTCGTTTATAGTTACGGGAGCCATAACCTGTCAAAACGAAGGCATCAGTGAGTTCTACGGCTATGACAGTTTTCAGCCGTCAATGGATTGTTTAATGCCCAAAAAAGACCATCCGAATCTCAATCGGTTCTAGGAAGTTTTTTACCCTTCGTTTTTTCGACACGTGGATTTTTACGGTAAAACAGGTGTACCGAGGCTGGTCTTCGGTTTACCATCGCTGGAGAGTGGTGCACCATGGTACTGTTCCGTTTCAAACCCATGCACGCGTTTCAAAGAGTCGTACGACACTTTTCCGCCATTTCGAACGGATGTTGCACCTTGCACCGTGGAAGTTGCACCTTGTAGATATCGATTATTCGGACGGCCATAATTTTTGGCTCGTTTAGAGTATGGGAGTCATAACCAGTCAAAACGAAGGCCTCAGTGAGTTCTACGGCTCTGACAGCTTTCAGCCGTCAATGGATTGTATAATGCCCAAAAAAGACTATCCGAATCTCAATCGGGTCTTGGAAGTTTTTACCCTTCGTTTTTTCGACACGTGGATTTTTAATGTAAAACGGGATTACCATGGCTGGTCTTCGATTTACCATCGCTGGAGAGTGTTGCCCCATGGTACCGTTCCGTTTCAAATCCATGCACGCATTTCAAAAAGTCGTACGGCACTGTTTCGCCATTTCGGACGGATGTTGCACCTTGCACCGTGGATGTTGCACCCTGTAGATATCAATTATTCGGACGACCATAACTTCTGGCTCGTTTAGAGTTACAGGAGCCATAACCTGTCAAAACGAAGGATTCATGAGTTCTACGGCTCTGACAGCTTTCAGCCATCAATGGATTGTTTAATGTCCAAAAAAGACTCTCCGAATCTCAATCGGGTCTAGGAAGTTTTTTACCCTTCGTTTTTTCGACACGTGGATTTTTACGTTAAAACGGGATTACCGTGGCTGGTCTTCGATTTACCATCGCTGGAGAGTGGTGCACCATGGTACCATTCCATTTCAAATCCATGCACGCATTTCGAAACGTCGTACGACACTGTTTCGCCATTTCGGACGGATGTTGCACCTTGCACCGTGGATGTTGCACCATGTAGATATCTATTATTCGGACGACCATAACTTCTGGCTCGTTTAGAGCTAAGGGCGCCATAACTAGTCAAAACGAAGCCCTCAGTGATTTCTACGGGTCTGACCGCTATCAGCTGTCAATGGATTGTATAATGCCCAAAAAAGACTATCCGAATCTCAATCGGGTCTCGGAAGTTTTTTACCCTTCGTTTTTTCGACACGTGGATTTTTACGGTAAAACTGGATTACCGTGGCTGGTCTTCGATTTACTATCGCTGGAGAGTGGTGCACCATGGTACCGTTCCATTTCAAATCCATGCACGCATTTCAAAAAGTCGTACGACACTGTTTCGCCATTTCAGACGGATGTTGCACCTTGCACCGTGGATGTTGCACCCTGTAGATATCGATTATTCGGACGGCCATAACTTCTGGCTCGTTTAGAGTTCGGGAGCCATAACCTGTGAAAACGAAGGCCTTAGTGAGTTCAACGGCTCTGACAGCTTTCAGCCGTCAATGGATTGTTTAATGCCCAAAAAAGACTATCCGAATCTCAATCGGGTCTAGGAAGTTTTTTACCCTTCGTTTTTTCGAAACGTGGATTTTTACGGTAAAACGGGATTACCGTGGCTGGTCTTCCATTTACCATCGCTGGAGAGTGGTGCACCATGGTACCGTTCCGTTTCAAATCCATGCTCGCATTTCAAAAAGTCGTACGACAATGTTTCGCCATTTCGTACGGTTGTTGCACCTTGCACCGTAGATGTTGCACCCTGTAGATATCGATTATTCGGACGGCCATAACTTCTGGCTCGTTTATAGTTACGGGAGCCATAACCTGTCAAAACGAAGGCCTCAGTGAGTTCTATGGCTTTGACAGTTTTCAGCCGTCAATGTATTGTTTAATGCCCAAAAAAGACTATCTGAATCTCAATCGGTTCTAGGAAGTTTTTTACCTTCGTTTTTTCAACACGTGGATTTTTACGGTAAAACGGGTTTACCGAGGCTGGTCTTCGATTTACCATCGCTGGAGAGTGGTGCACCATGATACCGTTCCGTTTCAAATCCATGCACACATTTCAAAAAGTCGTACGACACTGTTTCACCATTTCGGACGGATGTTACACCTTGCACTGTGGAAGTTGCACCTTGTAGATATCGATTATTCGGACGACCATAAGTTCAGGCTCGTTTAAAGTTACGGGAGCCATAACCAGTCAAAACGAAGGCCTCAGCAAGTTCTACGGCTCTGACAGCTTTCAGCTGTCAATGGATTGTATAATGCCCAAAAAAGACTATCCGAATCTCAATCGGGTCTCGGAAGTTTTTTACCCTTCATTTTTTTGACACGTGGATTTTTAATGTAAAACGGGATTACCATGGCTGGTCTTCGATTTACCATCGCTGGAGAGTGTTGCACCATGGTACCGTTCCGTTTCAAATCCATGCACGCATTTCAAAAAGTCGTACAAAACTGTTTCGCCATTTCGGACGGATGTTGCACCTTGCACCGCGGATGTTGCACCCTGTAGATATCGATTATTCGGACGACCATAACTTCTGGCTCGTTTATACTTACAAGAGCCATAATCTGTCCAAACGAAGGATTCATGAGTTCTACGGCTCTGACAGCTTTCGGCCGTCAATGGATTGTTTAATGCCCAAAAAAGACTATCGGAATCTCAATCGGGTCTAGGAAGTTTTTTACCCTTCGTTTTTTCGACAAGTGGATTTTTACGTTAAAATAGGATTACCATGACTGGTCTTCGATTTACCATCGCTGGAGAGTGGTGCACCATGGTACCGTTCCGTTTCAAATCCATGCACGCATTTCAAAAAGTCGTACGACACTGTTTCGCCATTTCGGACGGATGTTGCACCTTGCACCGTGGATGTTGCACCATGTAGATATCGATTATTCGGACTGCCATAACTTCTGCCTCGTTTAGAGTTAAGGGAGCTATAACCAGTCAAAACGAAGCCCTCGGTGAGTTCTACGACTCTAACCGCTTCATTAGTCAATGGATTGTATAATGCCCAAAAAAGACTATCTGAATCTCAATCGGGTCACGGAAGTTTTTTACCCTTCGTTTTTTCGACACGTGGATTTTTACGGTAAAACTCGATTACCGTGGCTGGTCTTCGATTTACCATCGCTGGAGAGTGGTGCACTGTGGTACCGTTCCATTTCAAATCTATGCACGCATTTTAAAAAGTCGTACGACACTGTTTCACCATTTCGGACGGATGTTGCACCTTGCACCGTGGATGTTGCACCTTGTAGATATCGATTATTCGGATGGCCATTACTTCTGACTCGTTTAGAGTTAAGGGAGCCATAACGAGTCAAAACGAAGGCCTCAGTGAGTTTTACGTCTATGACAGCTTTCAGCCATCAATGGATTGTATAATGCCCAAAAAAGACTTTCCGAATCTCTATCGGGTCCAGGAAGTTTTCTACCCTTCGTTTTTTCGACACGTGGATTTTTACGGTAAAACGGGATTACCGTGGCTGGTCTTCGATTTACCATTGCTGGAGAGTGGTGCACCATGGTACCGTTTTGTTTCATATCCATGCACGCATTTCAAAATGTCGTACGTCGCTGTTTTGCCATTTCGGACGGATGTCGCACCTTGCGCCGTGTATGTTGCACCCTGTAGATATCGATTATTCGGACAGCCATAACTTCTGGCTCGTTTAGAGTTACGGGAGAGTGGTGCACCATGGTACCGTTTTGTTTCATATCCATGCACACATTTCAAAAAGTCGTACGACACTGTTTCGCCATTTCGGACGGATGTTACACCTTGCACCGTGGATGTTGCACCTTGTAGATATCGATTATTCGGACGGCATAACTTCTGGCTCGTTTAGAGTTACGGGAGAGTTCTATGGCTCTGATAGCTTTCAACCGTCAATGGATTGTATAATGCCCAAAAAAGACTATCCGAATCTCAATCGGGTCTCGGATGTTTTTTATCCTTCGTTTTTTCGACACGTGGATTTTTACGGTAAAACGGGATTACCGTGGCTGGTCTTCGAATTACCATCGCTGGAGAGTGGTGCACAATGGTACCGTTCCGTTTCAAATCCACGCACGAATTTCAAAAAGTCGTACGACGATGTTTCGCCATTTCGGACGGATGTTGCACCTTGCACCGTGGATGTTGTACCCTGTAGATATCGATTATTCGGACGGCCATAACTTCTGGCTCATTTAGAGTTAAGGGAACCATAACTAGTCAAAACGAAGGCCTCAGTGAGTTCTACGGCTCTGACAGCTTTTAGCCGCCAATGGATTGTATAATGCCCAAAAAAAGACTATCCGATCTCAATCGGGTCTCGGAAGTTTTTTACCCTTTGTTTTTTCGACATGTGGATTTTTACGGTAAAACGGGATTACCGTGGCTGGTCTTCGATTTACGATCGCTGGAGATTTGTGCACTATGGTACCATTCCGTTTCAAATCCATGCACGCATTTCAAAAAGTCATACGAAACTGTTTCGCCATTTCGGACGGATGTTGCACTTTGCGCCGTGGATGTTGCACCCTGTAGATATCGATTATTCGGACGGCCATAACTTCTGGCATGTTTAGAGTTACGGGAGCCGTAACTTGTCAAAACGAAGGCCTCAGTGAGTTCTACGGCTCTGGCAGCTTTCAGCCGCCAATGGATTGTTTAATGCCCAAAAAAGACTATCTAAATCTCAATCGGGTCTGGGAAATTTTTTACCCTTCGTTTTTTCGACACGTGGATTTTTACGGTAAAACGGGATTACCGTGGCTGTTCTTCGATTTACCATCACTGCAGAGTGGTGCACCATGGTACCGTTCCATTTCAAATCCATGCACGCATTTCTAAAAGTCGTACGACACTGTTTCGCCATTTCGGACGGATGTTGCACATTGCACCGTGGATGTTGCACCATGTAGATATCAATTATTCGGATGGCCATAACTTCTGGCTCGTTTAGAGTTACGGGAGCGATAACCAGTCAAAAGGAAGGCCTCAGTGATTTCTACGGCTCTGACAGCTTTCAGCTGTCAATGGATTGTATAATGCCCAAAAAAGACTATCCGAATCTCAATCGGGTCTCGGAAGTTTTTTACCCTTCGTTTTTTCGACACGTGGATTTTTACGGTAAAATGGGATTACCATGGCTGGTCTTCGATTTACCATCGCTGGAGAGTGGTGCACCACGGTACCGTTCCATTTCAAATCCATGCCCGCATTTCAAAAAGTCGTACGACAATGTTTCACCATTTCGTACGGATGTTGCACCTTGCGCCGTGGATGTTGCACCCCGTAGATATCGATTATTCAGACGGCCATAACTTCTGGCTCGTTTATAGTTACGGGAGCCATAACCTGCCAAAATGAAGGCCTCAGTGAGTTATACGGCTCTGACAGTTTTCAGCCGTCAATGGATTGTTTAATGCCCATAAAAGACTGTCCGAATCTCAATCGGTTCTAGGAAGTTTTTTACCCTTCGTTTTTTCGACACGTGGATTTTTACGGTAAAACGGGTTCACCGAGGCTGGTCTTCGATTTACCATTGCTGGAGAGTGGTGCACCATGGTACTGTTCCGTTTCAAATCCATGCACGCATTTCAAAAAGTCGTACGACACTGTTTCGCCATTTCGGACGGATGTTGCACCTTGCACCGTGGAAGTTGCACCTTGTAGATATCGATTATTCGGATGGCCATAATTTCTGGCTCGTTTTGAGTTACGGAAGCCATAACTAGTCAAAACGAAGGCCTCAGTGAGTTCTACGGCTCTGACAGCTTTTAGCCGTCAATGGATTGTATAATGCCCAAAAAAGACTATCCGAATCTCAATCGGGTCTCGGAAGTTTTTTACCCTTCGTTTTTTCGCCATGTGGATTTTTAATGTAAAACGGGATTACCGTCGCTGGTCTTCGATTTACCATCGTTGGATAGTGTCGCACCATGGTACCGTTCCGTTTCAAATCCATGCACGCATTTCAAAAAGTCGTATGACACTGTTTCGCAATTTCGGACGGATGTTGCACCTTGCACCGTGGAAGTTGCACCTTGTAGATATCGATTATTTGGACGGCCATAATTTCTGGCTCGTTTAGAGTTACGGGAGCGATAACCAGTCAAAACGAAGGCCTCGGTGAGTTCTACGGCTCTGACAGCTTTCAGCCCTCAATGGATTGTATAATGCCCAAAAAAGACTATCCGAATCTCAATCGGGTCTCGGAAGTTTTTTACCCTTCGTTTTTTCGACACGTGGATTTTTAATGTAAAACGGGATTACCGTGGCTGATCTTCGACTTACCATCGCTGGATAGTGTCGCACCATGGTACAGTTCCATTTCAAAACCATGCACGCATTTCAAAAAGTCGTACGACACTGTTTCGCCATTTCGGACGGATGTTGCACCTTGCACCGTGGATGTTGCACCCTGTAGATATCGATTATTCGGACGGCCATTCTGGCTCGTTTAGAGTTACAGGAGCCATGACCTGTCAAAACGAAGGATCCATGAGTTCTACGGCTCTGACACCTTTTAGCTGTCAATGGATTGTTTAATGCCCAGAAAAGACTATCCGAATCTCAATCGGTTCTAGGAAGTTTTTTACCCTTCGTTTTTTCGACACGTGGATTTTTACGTTAAAAGGGGATTACCGTGGTAGGTCTTCGATTTACCATCGCTGGAGAGTTGTGCACCATGGTACCGTTCCGTTTCAAATCCATGCACACATTTCAAAAAGTCGTACGACACTGTTTCGCCATTTCGGACGAATGTTTCACCTTGCACCGTGGATGTTGCACCATGTAGATATCGATTATACGGACGGCCACAACTTCTGGCTCGTTTAGAGTTAAGGGAGCCATAACCAGTCAAAACGAAGCCCTCAGTGAGTTCTACGGCTCTGACCGTTTTCAGCCGTCGATGGATTGTATAATGCCCAAAAAAGAATATCCGAATCTCAATCGGGTCTCGGAAGTTTTTTACCCTTCGTTTTTTCGACATGTGGATTTTTACGGTAAAACTGGATTACCGTGGTTGGTCTTCGATTTACCATCGCTGGAGAGTGGTGTACATGGTACCGTTCTGTTTCAAATCCATGCACGCATTTCAAAAAGTCGTACGACACTGTTTCGCCATTTCGGACGGATGTTGCACCTTGCACCGTGGATGTTGCACCCTGTAGATATCGATTATTCGGACGGCCATAACTTCTGGCTCGTTTAGAGTTACGGGAGCCATAACTAGTCAACACGAAGGCCTCAGTGAGTTCTACGGCTCTGACCGCTTTCAGCCATCAATGGATTGTATAATGCCAAAAAAAGACTATCCGAATCTCAATCGGGTCTCGGAAATTTTTTACCCTTTGTTTTTTCGACACGTGGATTTTTACGGTAAAACGGGATTACCGTGGCTGGTCTTCGATTGACCATCGCTGGAGAGTGGTGCACCATGGTACCGTTCTGTTTCAAATCCATGCACGCATTTCAAAAAGTCGTACGACCCTGTTTCGCCATTTCAGACGGATGTTGCACCCTGTAGAAATCGATCATTCGGACGGCCATAACTTCTGGCTCGTTTAGAGTTACGGGAGCCATAACCTGTCAAAACGAAGGCCTCGATGAGTTCTACGGCTTTGACAGCTTTCAGCCGTCAACGGATAGAATAATTCCAAAAATGGACAAACCGAATGTCAATCGGATCTCGTAAGTTTATACCCTTCGTTTTTTCGACACGTGGATTTTTACGGTAAAACAGGATTACGGTGGCTGGTCTTCGATTTACCATCGCTGGAGAGTGGTGCACCATGGTACTGTTCTGTTTCAAATCCATGCACGCATTTCTAAAACACGTACGACACTGTTTCGCCATTTCGGACGGATGTTGCACCTTGCACCGTGGATGTTGCACCCTGTAGATATCGATTATTCGGACGGCCATAACTTCTGCCTCGTTTAGAGTTACGGGAGCCATAACCTGTCAAAACGAAGGCCTCGATGAGTTCTACGGCTTTGAAAGCTTTCATCCGTCAACGGATGGATTGATGCCCAAAAAGGACAACCCGAATCTCTATCGGGTCTCGTAAGTTTTTTACCCTTCGTTTTTTCGACACGTGGAATTTTACGGTAAAACGGGTTACGGTGGCTGGTCTTCGATTTACCATCGCTGGAGAGTGGTGCACCATGGTACTGTTCCGTTTCAAATCCATGCACGCATTTCTAAAAGTCGTACGACACTGTTTCGCCATTTCGAACGGATGTTGCACCTTGCACCGTGGATGTTGCACCCTATAGATATCGATTATTCAAACGGCCATAACTTCTGGCTCGTTTAGAGTTACAGGAGTCATAACCTATCAAAACGAAGGCCTCGATGAGTTCAACGGCTTTGATAGCTTTCAGCCGTCAACGGATAGATTAATGCCCAAAACGGACAACCTGAATCTCAATCGGGTATCGTAAATTTTTTACCCTTCGT
Source organism: Allium cepa (assembly GCA_030765085.1). Classification (NCBI taxonomy): domain Eukaryota; kingdom Viridiplantae; phylum Streptophyta; class Magnoliopsida; order Asparagales; family Amaryllidaceae; genus Allium; species Allium cepa. Next base: position 913,369,430 of record CM060938.1, read on the forward strand.
TTTTTCGACACGTGGATTTTTACGGTAAAACGGGATTACCGTGGCCGGCCTTCGACTTCCCATCGCTGGAGAGTGGTGCACCATGGTACTGTTCCGTTTCAAATCCATGCACGCATTTCTAAAGGTCGTACGACACTGTTTCGCCATTTCGGACGGATGTTGCACCTTGCTCCGTGGATGCTGCACCCTGTAGATATCGATTATTCGGACGACCATAACTTCTGGCTCGTTTAGAGTTACGGGAGCCATAATCTGTCAAAACGAAGGCCTCGATGAGTTCTATGGCTTTGACAGCTTTCAGCCGTCAACGGATAGGTTAATGCCCAAAAAGGACAACCCGAATCTCAATCGGGTCTCGTAAGTTTTTTACCCTTCGTTTTTTCGACACGTGGATTTTTACGGTAAAACGGGATTACCGTGGCCCGTCTTCGACTTCCCATCGCTGGAGAGTGGTGCACCATGGTACTGTTCCATTTCAAATCCATGCACGCATTTCTAAAAGTCGTACGACACTGTTTCACCATTTCGGACGGATGTTGCACCTTGCACCGTGGATGTTGCACCTTTGTAGATATCGATTATTCAAACGGCCATAACTTCTGGCTCGTTTATAGTTACGGGAGCCATAACCTGTCAAAATGAAGGTCTCGATGAGTTCTACGGCTTTGACAGCTTCCAGCCGTCAATGGATAGATTAATGCCCAAAAGGACAACCCGAATCTCAATCGGGTCTCGTAAGTTTCTTACCCTTCGTTTTTTCGACATGTGGATTTTTACGGTAAAACAGGATTACCGTGGCCCGTCTTCGACTTCCCATCGCTGGAGAGTGGTGCACCATGGTACTGTTCCATTTCATATCCATGCACGCATTTCTAAAAGTCGTACGGCACTGTTTCGCCATTTCGGACGGATGTTGCACCTTGCACCGTTGATGTTGCACCCTGTAGATATCGATTATTCGGACGGCCATAACTTCTGGCTCGTTTAGAGTTACGGGAGCCATAAGAGTTCTATGGCTTTGACGGCTTTCAGCCGTCAACGGATAGATTAATACCCAAAAAGGAAAACCCGAATCTCAGGGTCTCGTAAGTTTTTTACCCTTCGTTTTTTCGACACGTGGAATTTTACGGTAAAACGGGATTACCGTGGCCCGTCTTCGGCTTCCCACCGCTGGAGAGTGGTGCACCATGGTGCTGTTCCGTTTCAAATCCATGCACGCATTTCTAAAAGCCGTACAACACTGTTTCGCCATTTCGGACGGATGTTGCACCTTGCACCGTGGATGTTGCACCCTGCAGATATCGATTATTCGGACAGCCATAACTTCTGGCTCGTTTAGAGTTACGTGAGCCATAACCTGTCAAAACGAAGGCCTCGATGAGTTCTACGGCTTTGACAGCTTTCAGCCGTCAACGGATAGATTAATGCCCAAAAAGGACAACCCGAATCTCAATCGGGTCTTGTAAGTTTTTTACCCTTCGTTTTTTCGACACGTGGATTTTTACAGTAAAACAGGATTACGGTGGCTGGTCTTCGATTTACCATCTCTGGAGAGTGGTGCACCATGGTATTGATCCGTTTCAAATCCATGCAAGCATTTCTAAAAGTCGTACGGCACTGTTTCGCCATTTCGAACGGATGTTGCACCTTGCACCGTGGATGTTGCACCCTGTAGATATCGATTATTCGGACGGCCATAACTTCTGGCTCGTTTAGAGTTACAAAAGCCATAACCTGTCAAAACGAAGGTCTCGATGAGTTCTACGGCTTTGACAGCTTTCAACCGTCAACGGATAGATTAATGCCCAAAAAGGACAACCCGAATCTCAATCGGGTCTCGTAAGTTTTTTACCCTTCGTTTTTTCAACACGTGAATTTTACGGTAAAACGGGATTACGATGGCTGGTCTTCGATTTACCATCGCTGGAGAGTGGTGCACCATGGCACTGTTCCGTTTCAAATCCATGCACACATTTCTAATAGTCGTCCGGCACTGTTTCGCCATTTCGGACGGATGTTGCACCTTGCACCGTGGATGTTGCACCCTGTAGATATCGATTATTCGGACGGCCATAACTTCTGGCTAGTTTAGATTTACGGGAGCCATAACCTGTCAAAACGAAGGCCTCGATGAGTTCTACGGCTTTGAAAGCTTTCAGCCGTCAAAGGATAGATTAATGCTCAAAAAGGACAATCCGAATCTCAATCGGGTCTCGTATGTTTTTTACCCTTCGTTTTTTCGACACGTGGAATTTTACGGTAAAACGGGATTACGGTGTCTGGTCTTCGATTTACCATCGCTGGAGAGTGGTGCGCCATGGTACTGTTACGTTTCAAATCCATGCACGCATTTCTAAAAGTCCTACGGCACTCTTTCGCCATTTCGGACGGATATGGCACCTTGCACCGTGGATGTTGCACCCTGTAGATATCGATTATTCGGACGGCCATTACTTCTGGCTCGTTTAGAGTTACGGGAGCCATAACCTGTCAAAACGAAGACCTCGATGAGTTCAATGGCTTTGATAGCTTTCAGCCGTCAACGATAGATTAATGCCTAAAAAGGACAACCCGAATCTCAATCGGGTCTCGTAAGTTTTTTACCCTTCATTTTTTCGACATGTGGATTTTTACGGTAAAACGGGATTACGGTGGCCCGTCTTCGACTTCCCATCACCGAAGAGTTGTGCACCATGGTACTTTTCCGTTTCAAATCCATGCATGCATTACTAAAGGTCGTACGACACTGTTTTTCCATTTCGGACGGATGTTGCACCTTGCACCGTGGATGTAGCACCCTGTAGATATCGATTATTCGGACGGCCATAACTTCTGGCTCGTTTAGAGTTACGAGAACCATAACCTGTCAAAACAAAGGCCTCGATGAGTTCTACGGCTTTGACAGCTTTCAGCCGTCAACGGATAGATTAATGCCCAAATAGGACAACCCGAATCTCAATCGAGTCACTTAAGTTTTTTACCCTTCGTTTTTTCGACACGTGGATTTTTACGGTAAAACGGGATTACCATGGTACTGTTCTGTTTTAAATCCATGCACGCATTTCTAAAAGTCGTACAACACTATTTTGCCGTAACCTATCGATTATTCGGACGGGCATAACTTCTGGCTCGTTTAGAATTACGGGAGCCATAACCTATCAAAACGAAGGTCTCGATGAGTTCTACGGCTTTGACAGCTTTCAGCCATCAACGAATATATTAGTGCCCAAAAAGGACAACCCGAATCTCAATCGGGTCTCGTAAGTTTTTTACCCTTCGTTTTTTCGACACGTGGATTTTTACGGCAAAACGGGATTACGGTGGCTGGTCTTCGATTTACCATCGCTGGAGAGTGGTGCACCATGGTACTGTTCCGTTTCAAATCCATGCACGCATTTCTAAAAGTCGTATGGCACTGTTTTGCCATTTCGGACGGATTTTGCACCTTGCACCGTGGATGTTGCACCCTGTAGATATCGATTATTCGGACGGCCATAACATCTGGCTCGTTTAGAGTTACAGGAGCCATAACCTGTCGAAATGAAGGTCTCTATGAGTTCTATAGCTTTGACAGCTTTCATCCTTCAACGGATAGATTAATGCCCAAAAAGGACAACCCGAATCTCAATTGGTTCTCGTATGTTTTTTACCCTTCGTTTTTTCGACTTGTGGATTTTTACGGTAAAACGGGATTACCGTGGCCCGTCTTCGACTTCCCATCGCTGGAGAGTGGTGCACTATGGTACTGTTCCGTTTCACATCCATGCACGCATTTCTAAAAGTCGTACCATTTCGGACGGATGTTGCACCTTGCACCGTGGATGTTGCACCCTGTAGATATCGATTATTCGGACGGCCATAACTTCTGGCTCGTTTAGAATTACAGGAGCCATAACCTGTCAAAACGAAGGTCTCGATGAGTTCTACGGCTTTGACAGCTTTCAGCCATCAACGATTATATTAGTGCCCAAAAAGGACAACCCGAATCTCAATCGGGTCTCGTAAGTTTTTTACCCTTCGTTTTTTCGACACGTGGATTTTTACGGCAAAATGGGATTACGGTGGCTGGTCTTCGATTTATCATCGCTAGAGAGTGGTGCACCATGGTACTGTTCCGTTTCAAATCCATGCACGCATTTCTAAAAGTCGTATGGCACTGTTTTGCCATTTCGGACGGATTTTGCACCTTGCACCGTGGATGTTGCACCCTGTAGATATCGATTATTCGGACGGCCATAACATCTGGCTCGTTTAGAGTTACAGGAGCCATAACCTGTCAAAATGAAGGCCTCTATGAGTTCTATAGCTTTGACAGCTTTCATCCTTCAACGGATAGATTAATGCCCAAAAAGGACAACCCGAATCTCAATTGGTTCTCGTATGTTTTTTACCCTTCGTTTTTTCGACACGTGGATTTTTACGGTAAAACGGGTTTACCGTGGCCCGTCTTCGACTTCCCATCGCAGGAGAGTGGTGCACCATGGTACTGTTCCGTTTCAAATCCATGCACGCATTTCTAAAAGTCGTACGGCACTGTTTCTCCATTTCGGACGGATGTTGCACCATGCACCGTGGATGTTGCACCCTGTAGATATCGATTAATCGGACGGGCATAATTTCTGGCTCGTTTAGAGTTACGGGAGCCATAACCTGTCAAAACGAAGGCCTCGATGAGTTCTACGGCTTTGACAGCTTTCAGCCATCAACGGATATATTAATGCCCAAAAAGTACAACCCCAATCTCAATCGGGTCTCGAAAGTTTTTTGCCCTTAGTTTTTTCGACACGTGAATTTTTACGGTAAAACGGGATTACGGTGGCCCGTCTTCGATTTACCATCACCGGAGAGTGGTGCATCGTGGTACTGTTCCGTTTCAAATCCATGCACGCATTACTAAAGGTCGTACGGCACTGTTTCGCCATTTCGGACCGATGTTGCACCTTGCACCGTGGATGTTGCACCCTATAGATATCGATTATTCGGACGGCCATAATTTCTGGCTCGTTTAGGGTTACGGGAGCCATAACCTGTCAAAACGAAGGCCTCGATGAGTTCTACGGCTTTGACAGCTTTCAGTCGTCAATGAATAGATTAATGCCCAAAAAGGACAACCCGAAATTCAATCGGGTCACGTAAGTTTTTTACCCTTCGTTTTTTCGACACGTGGATTTTTACGGTAAGACGGGATTACCGTGGCCCATCTTCGATTTACCATCGCTGGAGAGTGGTGCACCATGGTACAGTTCCGTTTCAAATCCATGCACGCATTTCTAAAAGTCGTACGGCGCTGTTTCGCCATTTCGGACGGATGTTGCTCCTTGCACCGTGGATGTTGCACCCTGTAGATATCGATTAATCGGACGGGCATAACTTCTGGCTTGTTTAGAGTTACGGGAGCCATAACCTGTCAAAACGAAGGCCTCGATGAGTTCTACGGCTTTGACAGCTTTCAGCCAACAACGGATATATTAATGCCCAAAAAGTACAACCCGAATCTCAATCGGGTCTCGTAAGTTTTTTACCCTTCGTTTTTTCGACACGTGGATTTTTAAGGCAAAACGGGATTACCGTGGCCCGTCTTCGACTTTCCATCGCTCGAGAGTGGTGCTCCATGGTACTGTTCCGTTTCAAATCCATGCATGCATTTCTAAAAGTCGTACGGCACTGTTTCGCCATTTCGGACGGATGTTGCACCTTGCACTGTGGATGTTGCACCCTGTAGATATCGATTATTCGGACGGCCATAACTTCTGGCTCGTTTAGAGTTACGGGAGCCATAACCTGTCAGAACGAAGGCCTCGATGAGTTCTACGACTTTGATAGCTTTCAGCCGTCAACGGATAGATTAATGCCTAAATAGGACAACCCGAATCTCAATCGGGTCTCGTAAGTTTTTTGCCCTTAGTTTTTTCGACACGTTGATTTTTACGGTAAAACGGGATTACGGTGGCCCGTCTTCGACTTCCCATCGCTGAAGAGTGGTGCACGATGGTACTGTTCCATTTCAAATCCATGCACGCATTTCTAAAGGTCGTACGACATTGTTTCGACATTTCAGACGGATGTTGCACCTTGCACCGTGGATGTTGCACCCTGTAGATATCGATTATTCGGACGGCCACAACTTCTGGCTCGTTTAGAGTTACGAGAGCCATAACCTGTCCAAACGAAGGCCTCGATTAGTTCTACAGCTTTGACAGCGTTCAGCCGTCAACAGATAGATTAATGCCCAAAAAGGACAACCCGAGTCTCAATCGGGTCTCGTAAGTTTTTTACCCTTCGTTTTTTTCGACACGTGGATTTTTACGGTAAAACGGGATTACCGTGGCCCGTCTTCGACTTCCCATCGCTGAAGAGTGGTGCACCATGGTACTATTCCATATCAAATCCATGCACGCATTTCTAAAAGTCATACGGCACTGTTTCTCCATTTTGGACGGATGTTGCACCTTGCACCGTGGATGTTGCACCCTGTAAATATCGATTACTCGGACGACCGTAACTTCTGGCTCGTTTAGAGTTACGGGAGCCATAACCTGTCAAAACGAAGGCCTCGATGAGTTCTACGGCTTTGACAGCTTTCAGCCGTCAATGTATAGATTAATGGCCAAATAGGACAACCCGAATCTCAATCGAGTCTCGTTAGTTTTCTACCCTTCGTTTTTTCGACACGTGGATTTTTACGGTAAAACGGGATTACCGTGGCCCGTCTTCGACTTCCCATCGCTGAAGAGTGGTGCACCATGGTATTGTTCCGTTTCAAATCCATGCACGCATTACTAAAGGTCGTACGGCACTGTTTCGCCATTTTGGACGGATGTTGCACCTTGCACCGTGGATGTTGCACCCTGTAGATATCGATTATTCAGGCGGCCATAACTTCTGGCTCGTTTAGAGTTACGGGAGCCATTACCTGTCCAAACGAAGGCCTCGATGAGTTCTACGGCTTTGACAGCTTTCAGCCGTCAATGTATAGATTAATGGCCAAATAGGACAAATCGAATCTCAATCGGGTCTCGTAAGTTTTTTACCCTTCGTTTTTTCGACACGTGGATTTTTACGGTAAAACGGGAATACCGTGGCCTGTCATCGACTTCCCATCGCTGAAGAGTGGTGCACCATGGTATTGTTCCGTTTCAAATCCATGCACGCATTACTAAACGTCGTACGGCACTGTTTCGCCATTTCGGACGGATGTTGCACCTTGCACCGTGGATGTTGCACCCTGTAGATGTCGATTATTCGGACGGCCATAACTTCTGGCTCGTTTAGAGTTACGGGAGCCATAACCTGTCAAAACGAAGGCCTCGACGAGTTCTACGGCTTTGACAGCTTTCAGCCGTCAACGGATAGATTATTGCCCAAAAAGGACAACCTGAATCTCAATCGGGTCTCGTAAGTTTTTTACCCTTCGTTTTTTCGGCACATGGATTTTTATGGTAAAACGGGATTACGGTGGCTGGTCTTCGATTTACCATCGCTGGAGAGTGGTGCACCGAGGTACTGTTCCGTTTCAAATCCATGCACGCATTTCTAAAAGTCGTACGACACTGTTTCGCCATTTCAGACGGATGTTGCACCTTGCACCGTGTATGTTGCACCCTGTAGATATCGATTATTCGGACGGCCATAACTTCTGGCTCGATTAGATTTACAAAAGCCATAACCTGTCAAAATGAAGGCCTCGATGAGTTCTACGGCTTTGACAGCTTTCAGCCGTCAACGGATAGATTAATGCCCAAAAAGGACAACCCGAATCTCAATCGGGTCTCGTAAGTTTTTTATCCTTCGTTTTTTCGACACGTGGATTTTTACGGTAAACCGGGATTGCCGTGGCCCGTCTTCGACTTCCCATCGCTAGAGAGTGGTGCACCATGGTACTGTTCCATTTCAAATCCATGCACGCATTTTTAATAGTCGTACGACACTGTTTCGCCATTTCGGACGGATGTTGCACCTTGCACCGTGGATGTTGCACCCTGTAGATATCGATTAATCGGACGGGCATAACTTCTGGCTAGTTTAGAGTTACGGGAGCCATAACCTTTCAAAACGAAGGCCTCGATGAGTTCTACGGCTTTGACAACTTTCAGCAGTCAACGGAAAGATTAATGCCCAAAAAGGACAACCCGAGTCTCAATCGGGTCTCGTAAGTTTTTTACCCTTCATTTTTTCGACAGGTGGATTTTTACGTTAAAACGGGATTACGGTGGCTGGTCTTCGATTTACCATCGCTAGAGAGTAGTGCACCGTGGTACTGTTCCGTTTCAAATCCATGCACGCATTTCTAAAAGTCGTACGACACTGTTTCGCCATTTCGGACGGATGTTGCACCTTGCACCGTGGATGTTGCACCCTGTAGATATCGATTATTCGGACGACCATAACTTCTGGCTCGTTTAGAGTTACAAAAGCCATAACCTGTCAAAACGAAGACCTCGATGAGTTCTACGGCTTTGACAGCTTTCAGCCGTCAACGGATAGATTAATGCGCAAAAAGGACAACCCGAATCTCAATCGGGTCTCCTAAGTTTTTTATCCTTCGTTTTTTCGACACGTGGATTTTTACGGTAAACCGGGATTACCGTGGCCCGTCTTCGACTTCCCATCGCTGGAGAGTGGTGCACCATGGTACTGTTCCGTTTCAAATCCATGCACGCATTTCTAAAAGTCGTACGACACTGTTTCGCCATTTCGGACGGATGTTGCACCTTGCACAGTGGATGTTGCACCCTGTAGATATCGATTAATCGGACGGGCATAACTTCTGGCTCGTTTAGAGTTACGAGAGCCATAATCTGTCAAAACAAAGGACTCGACGAGTTCTACGGCTTTGACAGCTTTCAGCCGTCAACGGATATATTAATGCCCAAAAAGGACAACCCGCATCTCAATTGGGTCTCGTAAGTTTTTTACCCTTCGTGTTTTCGACACGTGGATTTTTATGGAAAAAGGGGATTACCGTGGCCCGTCTTCGATTTACCATCGCCGGAGAGTGGTGCATCGTGGTACTGTTCCGTTTCAAATCCATGCACGCACTACTAAAGGTCGTACGGCACTGTTTCGCCATTTCGGGCGGATGTTGCACCTTGCACCGTGGATGTTGCACCCTGTAGATATCGATTATTCGGACGGCCATAACTTCTGGCTCGTTTAGAGTTACGGGAGCCATAACCTGTCAAAACGAAGGCCTCGATGAGTTCTACGGCTTTGACAGCTTTCGACCGTCAACGAATAGATTAATGCCCAAAAAGGACAACCCGAATCTCAATCGGGTCACGTAAGTTTTTTACCCTTCGTTTTTTCAACACGTGGATTTTTACGGTAAGACGGGATTACCGTGGCCCATCTTTGATTTACCATCGCTGGAGAGTGATGCACCATGGTACTGTTCCGTTTCAAATCCATGCACGCATTTCTAAAAGTCGTATGGCACTGTTTCGCCATTTCGGATGGATGTTGCACCTTGCACCGTGGATGTTGCACCCTGTAGATATCGATTAATCGGACGGGCATAACTTCTGGCTCGTTTAGAGTTACGGGAGCCATAACCTGTCAAAACGAAGGCCTCGATGAGTTCTACGGCTTTGACAGCTTTCAGCCATCAACGGATATATTAATGCCCAAAAAGTACAACCCGAATCTCAATCGGGTCTAGTAAGTTTTTTACCCTTCGTTTTTTCGACACGTGGATTTTTACGGCAAAACGGGATTACCGTGGCTGGTCTTCGATTTACCATCTTTGGAGAGTGGTGCACCATGGTACTGTTCCGTTTCAAATCTATGCACGCATTTGTAAAACTCGTACAGGCAGTGTTTCGCCATTTCGGACGGATGTTGCACCTTGCACCGTGGATGTTACACCCTGTAGATATCGATTATTCGGACGACCATAATTTCTGGCTCGTTTAGAGGTACGGGAGCCATAACCTGTCAAAATAAAGGCCTCGATGAGTTCTACGGCTTTGACAGCTTTCAGCCGTCAACGGATAGGTTAATGCCCAAAAAGGACAACCCGAATCTCAATCGGGTCTCGTAAGTTTTTTACCCTTTGTTTTTTCGACACGTGGATTTTTACGGCAAAACGGGATTGCCGTGGCCCGTCTTCGACTTCCCATCGCTGAAGAGTGGTGCACCATGGTACTGTTCCGTTTCAAATCCATGCACGCATTACTAAAGGTCGTACGGCACTGTTTCGCCATTTCGGACGGAAGTTGCACCTTGCACCGTGGATGTTGCACCCTGTAGATAGCGATTATTCGGACAGCCATAACTTCTGGCGCGTCTAGAGTTACGGGAGCCATAACCTGTCAAAACGAAGGCCTCGATGAGTTCTACGGCTTTGATAGCTTTCAGTCACCAACGGATAGATTAATGCCTAAAAAGGACAACCCGAATCTCAATTGGGTCTCGTAAGTTTTTTACCCTTCGTTTTTTCGACACGTGGATTTTTACGGTAAAACGGGATTACCGTGGCCCGTCTTCGACTTCTCATCGCTGAAGAGTTGTGCACCATGGTATTGTTCCGTTTCAAATCCATGCACGCATTTCTAAAAGTCGTACGGCACTGTTTCGCCATTTCGGACGGATGTTGCACCTTGCATCGTGGATGTTGCACCTTGTAGATATCGATTATTCAGACGGCCATAACTTCTGGCTCGTTTAGAGTTACGGGAGCCATAACCTGTCAAAACGAAGGCCTCGATGAGTTCTACGGCTTCGACAGCTTTCAGCCATCAACGGATATATTAATGCCCAAAAAGTACAACCCGAATCTCAATCGGGTCTCGTAAGTTTTTTACCCTTCGTATTTTCGACACGTGGATTTTTACAGTAAAACGGGATTACGGTGGCTGGTCTTTGATTTACCACCGCTGGAGAGTGTTGCACCGTGCTACTGTTCCGTTTCAAATCCATGCACGCATTTCTAAAGGTCGTACGACATTGTTTTGCCATTTCGAACGGATGTTGCTCCTTACAACGTGGATGTTGCACCCTGTAGATATCGATTATTCGGACGGCCATAACTTCTGGCTCGTTTAGAGTTACGGGAGCCATAACCTATCAAAACGAAGGCAACGATGAGTTTTACGGCTTTGACAGCTTTCAGCCGTAAACGGATAGATTAATGCCCAAAAAGGACAACCAGAATCTCAATCGGGTCTCGTAAGTTTTTTACCCTTCGTTTCTTCGACACGTGGATTTTTACGGTAAAACGGGATTACCGTGGCCCGTCTTCGACTTTCCACCGCTGAAGAGTGGTGCACCATGGTACTGTTCCATTTTAAACCCATGCACGCATTTCTAAAAGTCGTACGGCACTGTTTCGCCATTTCAGACGGATGTTGCACCTTGCACCGTGGATGTTGCACCCTATAGATTTCGATTATTCGGACGGCCATAACTTCTGGCTCGTTTAGAATTATGGGAGCCATAACCTGTCAAAACGAAGGCCTCGATGAGTTCTACGGCTCTGACAGCTTTCAGCCGTCAACGGATAGATTAATGCCCAAAAAGGACAACCCGAATCTCAATCGGGTCTCGGTAGTTTTTTACCCTTCGTTTTTTAGACACGTGGATTTTTACAGTAAAACGGGATTACGGTGGCTGGTCTCCGATTTACCATCGCTGGAGAGTGGTGCACCATGGTACTGTTCCGTTTCAAATCCATGCACGCATTTTTAAAAGTCGTACGGCACTGTTTCGCCATTTCGTACATATGTTGCACCTTGCACGTGGACATTGCACCCAGTAGATATCGATTATTCGGACGATCATAACTTCTGGATCGTTTAGAGTTACAAAAGCCATAACCTGTCAAAACGAAGGCCTCGATGAGTTCTACGGCTTTGACAGCTTTCAGCCGTCAACGGATAGATTAATGCCCAAAAAGGACAACCCGAGTCTCAATCGGCTCTCGTAAGTTTTTTATCCTTCGTTTTTTCGACACGTGGATTTTTACGGTAAAATGGGATTACCGTGGCCTGTCTTCGACTTCCCATCGCTGGAGAGTGGTGCACCATGGTACTGTTCCGTTTCAAATCCATGCACGCATTTCTAAAAGTCGTACGACACTGTTTCGCCATTTCGGACGGATGTTGCACCCTGCACCGTGAATGTTGCACCCGGTAGATATCGATTATTCGGACGGCCATAACTTCTGGCTCGTTTAGAGTTACGGGAGCCATAACCTGTCAAAACGAAGACCTCGATGAGTTCTTTGGCTTTGACAGCTTTCTGCCGTCAATGGCTAGATTAATGCCCAAAAGGACAACCCGAATCTCAATCGGGTCTCGTAAGTTTCTTACCCTTCGTTTTTTCGATACGTGGATTTTTACGGTAAAACGGGATTACCGTGGCCCGTCTTCGACTTCCCATCGCTGAAGAGTGGTGCACCATGGTACTATTCCGTTTCAAATCCATGCATGCATTTCTAAAAGTCGCACGGCACTGTTTCTCCATTTCGGACGGATGTTGCACCTTGCACCGTGGATGTTGCACCCTGTAGATATCGATTATTCGGACGACCAGAAATTCTGGCTCGTTTAGAGTTACGGGAGCCATAACCTGTCAAAACGAAGGCCTCGATGAGTTCTACGGCTTTGACAGCTTTCACCCGTCAATGGATAGATTAATGCCCAAATAGGACAACCCGAATCTCAATCGGGTCACGTAAGTTTTTTACCCTTCGTTTTTTCGACACGTGGATTTTTACGGTAAAACGGGATTACGGTGGCCTGTCTTCGAATTCCCATCGCTGAAGAGTGGTGCACCATGGTACTGTTCCGTTTCAAATCCATGCACGCATTTCTAAAGGTCGTACGACACTGTTTCGCCATTTCGGACGGATGTTGCACCTTGCACCGTGGATGTTGCACCCTGTAGATATCGATTATTCGGACGGCCATAACTTCTGGCTCGTTTAGAGTTACGGGAGCCATAACCTGTCAAAACGAAGGCCTCGATGAGTTGTACGGCTTTGACAGCTTTCAGCCGTCAACGGATAGATTAATGCCCAAAAAGGACAACCCGAATCTCAATCGGGTATCGTAAGTTTTTTACCCTTCGTTTTTTCGACACGTTGATTTTTACGGTAAAACGGGATTACGGTGGCTGGTCTTCGATTTACCATCGCTGGAGAGTGGTGCACCATGGTACTGTTCCGTTTCAAATCCATGCACGCATTTTTAAAGGTCGTACGGCACTGTTTCGCCATTTCGGACGGATGTTGCACCTTGCACCCTGTAGATATCGATTATTCGGACGACCATAACTTCTGGCTCGTTTAGAGTTACGGGAGCCATAACCTTTCAAAAGAAGGGCTCGATGAGTTCTACGGCTTTGACAGCTTTCAGACGTCAACGGTTAATGCGCAAAAAGGATAACCCGAATCTCAATCGGGTCTCGTAAGTTTTTTACCCTTCGTTTTTTCGACACGTGGATTTTTACTGTAAAACGGGAATTCCGTGGCCCGTCTTCGACTTCCCATCATTGAAGAGTGGTGCATCATGGTACTGTTCCGTTTCACATCCATGCTCGCATTTCTAAAGTTCGTACGGCACTGTTTCGCCATTTCGGAAGGATGTTGCACCTTGCACCGTGGATGTTGCACCCTGTAGATATCGATTATTCGGACGACCATAACTTCTGGCTCATTTAGAGTTACGGGAGCCATAACCTGTCAAAACGAAGGCCTCGATGAGTTCTACGGCTTTGACAGCTTTCAGCCGTCAATGGATAGATTATTGCCCAAAAATGACAACCCGAATCTCAATCGGGTCTCGTATGTTTTTTACCCTTCGTTTTTTCGACACGTGGATTTTTACGGTAAAACGGGATTACCGTTACCCGTCTTCGATTTACCGTCGCTGGAGAGTGGTGCACCTTGGTACTGTTCCGTTTCAAATTCATGCACGCATTTCTAAAAGTCGTACGACACTGTTTCGCCATTTCGGACGGATGTTGCACCATGCACCGTGGATGTTGCACCCTGTAGATATCGATTATTCGGACGGGCATAACTTCTGGCTCGTTTAGAGTTACGAGAGCCATAACCTGTCAAAATGAGGGCCTCGATGAGTTCTACTGCTTTGAAAGCTTTCAGCCGTCAACGGATAGATTAATGCCCAAAAAGGATAACCCGAATCTCAATCGGGTCTCGTAAGTTTTTTACCCTTCGTTTTTTCGACACGTGGATTTTTACGGTAAAACAGGATTACCGTGGCCCGTCTTCGATTTAGCATCGCTGGAGAGTGTTGCACCATGGTACTGTTCCGTTTCAAATCCATGCACGCATTACTAAAGGTCGTACGACACTGTTTCTCCATTTCGGACGGATGTTGCACCTTGCACCGTGGATGTTGCACCCTGTAGATATCAATTATTCGGACGGCCATAACTTCTGGCTCGTTTAGAGTTACGGGAGCCATAACCTGTCAAAACGAAGGCCTCGATGAGTTCTACCACTTTGACAGCTTTCAGCCGTCAACGAATAGATTAATGCCCAAAAAGGACAACCCGAATCTCAATCGGGTCACGTAAGTTTTTTACCCTTCTTTTTTCGACACGTGGATACGGCAAAACGGGATTACCGTGGCTGGTCTTCGATTTACCATCATTGGAGAGTGGTGCACCACAGTACTGTTCCATTTCAAATCAATGCACGCATTGCTAAAAGTCGTACGTCACTGTTTCGCCATTTCGGACGGATGTTGCACCTTGCACCGTGGATGTTGCACCCTGTAGATATCGATTATTCGGACGGCCATAACTTCTGGCTCGTCTAGAGTTACGGGAGCCATAACCTGTCAAAACGAAGGTCTCGATGAGTCTTACGGCTTTGACAGCTTTCAGCTATCAACGGATATATTAATGCCCGAAAAGGACAACCCGAATCTCAATCGGGTCTCGTAAGTTTTTTACCCTTCGTTTTTTCGACACATGGATTTTTACGGCAAAACGGGATTACCGTGGCTGGTCTTCGATTTACCATCGCAGGAGAGTGGTGCACCATGGTACTGTTCCATTTCAAATCCATGCATGCATTTCTAAAAGTCGTACGGCTCTGTTTCGCCATTTCGGACGGATGTTGCACCTTGCACCGTGGATGTTGCACCCTGTAGATATCGATTAATCGGACGGGCATAACTTCTGGCTCGTTTAGAGTTACGGGAGCCATAACCTGTCAAAACGAAGGCCTCGATGAGTTCTACGGCTTTGACAGCTTTCAGCCGTCAACGGATAGATTAATGCCCAAAAAGGATAACCCGAATCTCAATCGGGTCTCGTAAGTTTTTTACCCTTCATTTTTTCTACACGTGGATTTTTACGGCAAAACGGGATTACCGTGGCCCGTCTTCGATTTACCATCGCTGGAGAGTGGTGCACCATGGTTTCCATTTCAAATCCATGCACGCATTACTAAAGGTCGTACGGCACTGTTTCGCCTTTTCAGACGGATGTTGCACCTTGCACCGTGGATGTTGCACCCTGTAGATATCGATTATTCGGACGGCCATAACTTCTTGCTCGATTAGATTTACAAAAGCCATAACCTGTCAAAACGAAGGCCTCGATGAGTTCTACGGCTATGACAGCTTTCAGCCGTCAACGGATAGATTAATGCCCAAAAAGGACAACCCGAATCTCAATCGGGTCTCGTAAGTTTTTTACCCTTCGTTTTTTCGACACGTGGATTTTTACGGCAAAACGGGATTACCATGGCCCGTCTTCGATTTACCATCTCTGGAGAGTGGTGACCCTGTTACTGTTCCGTTTCAAATCCATGCACGCATTACTGAAGGTCGTACGGCACTGTTTCGCAATTTCGGACGGATGTTGCACCTTGCATCGTGGATGTTGCACCCTGTAGATATCGATTATTCGGACGGCCATAACTTCTGACTCGTTTAGATTTACGGGAGCCATAACCTATCAAAACGAAGGTCTCGATGAGTTCTACGGCTTTGACAACTTTCAGCCGTCAACGAATAGATTAATGCCCAAAAAGGACAACCCGAATCTCAATCGGGTCACGTAAGTTTTTGACCCTTCGTTTTTTCGACACGTGGATTTTTATGGCAAAACGGGATTACCGTGGCTGTTCTTCGATTTACCATCGCTGGAGAGTGGTGCACCATGGTACTGTTCCGTTTCAAATCCACGCACGCATTTCTAAAAGTCGTACGGCACTGTTTCGCCATTTCGGACGGATGTTGCACCTTGCACCGTGAATGTTGCACCCTATAGATATCGATTATTCGGACGGGCATAACTTCTGGCTCGTTTAGAGTTACGGGAGCCATAACCTGTCAAAACGAAGCCTCGATGAGTTCTACGGCATTGAGAGCTTTCAGCCATCAACGGATATATTAATGCCCAAAAAGGACAACCCGAATCTCAATCGGGTCTCGTAAGTTTTTTACCCTTCGTTTTTTCGACACGTGGATTTTTACGGCAAAACGGTATTACCGTGGCTGGTCTTCGATTTACCATCGCTGGAGAGTGGTGCACCATGGTACTGTTTCGTTTCAAATCCATGCAAGCATTTCTAAAAGTCGTACGGCACTGTTTCGCCATTTCGGACGGATGTTGCACCTTGCACCGTGGATGTTGCACCCTGTAGATATCGATTATTCGGATGGCCATAACTTCTGGCTCGTTTAGAGTTACGGGAGCCATATCCTGTCAAAATGAAGGCCTCGATGAGTTCTACGGCTTTGATAGCTTTCAGCCGTTAACAGATAGATTAATGCCCAAAAAGGACAACTCGAATCTCAATCGGGCCTCGTAAGTTTTTTACCCTTCGTTTTTTCGACATGTGGATTTTTACGGCAAAACGGGATCACCGTGGCCCATCTTCGATTTACCATCGCTGGAGAGTGGTGCACCATGGTACTGTTCCGTTCAAATCCATGCACGCATTACTAAAAGTCGTACGGCACTGTTTCGCCATTTCGGACGGATGTTGCACCTTGCACCGTGGATGTTTCACCCTATAGATATCGATTATTCGGATGGCCATAACTTTTGGCTCGTTTAGATTTATGGGAGCCGATAACCTATCTAAACGAAAGCCACGGTGAGTTCTATGGCTTTGATAGCTTTCAGCCGTCAACGGATAGATTAATGCCCAAAAAGGACAACCCGAATCTCAATTGGAGTTGTATAGTGCTGCCACTTTTTGTTTGTGAGCTGCTGCTTTGAGTGCTGCATCGTTTCTCCTTTCCTCAATCAGATCCAAAGACATGAGGAGGAGTTCTTCGTTTTCTTCTGGATTGTAGTGGATCCTACGGTGGGAAGGAACAATAGTCTCAACAGGGAGCATTGCCTCCGATCCGTATGCCAAAGAGAAAGGAGTATGTCCCGTTGATGTTCTGAAAGATGTGCGGTACGCCCAAAGTGCCGTAGGAAGTTCGTCCACCCAAGCGCCTTTTGACTTTTCAAGTTTCTTCTTGATTAGGGTTTTGAGAATTTTGTTGACAGCTTCGACTTGTCCGTTTGCCTGAGGATAAGCTACTGATGAGAAGCTTTTATGAATTCCATGCTCTTGGCACTAGTCGGCGAATTCTTTGCTGTCAAACTGGAGTCCGTTGTCCGATATGATCTTGAGTGGTACTCCGTACCTGCACAGAATATTTTTGATCAAGAAGTTGATAACTTTGGCTGAAGATATTTTATTTAGGGGTTCCGCTTCCACCCATTTGGTGAAATAATCGACTGCCACTATAGCATTTTTGGCTCCGCCTCTGCCCGTTGGCAGTTCGTCAATTAAATCAATTCCCCATACAGCGAAGGGCCAAGGGCTGGTCATTTGAGTAATCTCATTTGTGGGTAGTCGGGGAATCTTGGCAAATTTCTGACATCTGTCGCATCTCTTGACGAAGTCTAAGGCGTCTTTATTTAGTGTGGGCCAGTAATATCCATATCGGAGTATCTTTTTCGCCAGAGTCTGCCCTCCAGTGTGATCTCCGCAACTTCCTTGATGGATGTTGAATAAGATTTCCTTGGCTTCCCTTCGAGCGACGCATCTGAATAGGGGGCTAGAGAAGCAACGCCGATAGAGGATGCCTTCTTGTATTGTGTAGTGGGGAGCTTTCCTTAAAATTCTCCTGACTTCATCACGTTTGTCTGGTAGTGTGCAGTCCTGCAAATATTTCCGGATAGGAGTCATCCAAGTTCCTTCTTCGATTGCAGTTATCAGATTCACTTGTTCGAAACTTGGGGCTAGCTGCCTTGAGATGGCTAATGCTCCGGAAATGGTGCTATTCTTCATACTAGCTTGCTTTGCTAGTTCATCGGCCTCTTGGTTATCTTCTCTAGGAATGTGTTTGATTAGATAATGGTCCAATTGATCGAGCAGCAGTTTGGTTTTCTTTAGATACGCTGTGAGTCGTTCTCCTCGTGTCTGGAACTCTCCTAGTACTTGGTTTACGATAAGTTGAGAATCACTATGAAGACATAAAGAATTGACTCCAATTTCTAAGGCAAGCTCCAATCCCTCTATTACTGCCTCATACTCCGCATCGTTGTTAGTGGCCGCGAATTCCAACCTTAATGCGTAGTACAGCTTTCTTCCCCTTGGGGTGATTACCACAATACCTGCTCCCGAGCCTTGTTCGTTAGATGCTCCATCTACAAAGAGGTTCCACTTGATGTTTTTTGCTATTTCAAATTGATCCTTGCCTTCGTTGGTAGTGAATTCGGCAATGAAATCGGCCATGGCTTGCCCCTTGATAGCGGTGCGAGGATGGTAGGTGACGTCATACTGACTTAGTTCAATGCACCATTTGAGGAGTCGTCCAGAAGTGTCGGGACGATGGAGCACCTGTCTTAGTGGTTGATCGGTTAGAACTCTGATGGAGTGAGATTGGAAGTAGTGTCGCAGTTTTCGTGACGCAATCAATAAACAATATGCAAATTTCTCAAGTTTAGGATATATGGCTTCTGCCCCTGTAAATCTCTTACTTATAAAGTATACCGGGCGTTGTGTGCGGTCCTCTTCTCTTACCAAGGCAGCGCTTAGAGCATGAGATGATACAGCGAGGTATAGGTATAGCTCTTCGCCTTCGTTTGGAGTTGAGAGTACTGGTGGTCTCTGAAGGTGTTCGATCAGGTTAAGGAAGGCTTTTAAGCATTCATCGGTCCACTCGAACTTTCCTTTCTCTTTCTTGAGAGCTTCGAAGAAAGGGACGCACTTGTCAGTTGCTTTGGAAATGAATCTGCTTAGGGCGACCACCTTTCCGTTTAGGCTCTGCATTTCTTTTTGAGTGGAAGGTATCCTTATTTCTTTTAGGGCCCGGATTTGTTTAGGGTTTGCTTCAATTCCTCTGGCATGGACGATGAATCCTAAGAATTTTCCCGATGACACTCCGAAGGAGCACTTTAGAGGATTCAGCTTCATTCCATATCGGCGAAGTACCTGAAACATCTCGCCCAGGTGGCTTACATGATCGTCGGCTCTCCTGGACTTTACCAACATGTCATCCACATATACTTCCATAGTTCGTCCTATTAATTCCGCGAACATCTTGTTGACGAGGCGCTGATAGGTAGCTCCGGCATTTTTGAGTCCAAAAGGCATGACTTTGTAACAATATAATCCCCGGTCAGTGATGAAGCTAGTGTGGTCTTGATCGGGAGCGTGCATGGGAATCTGGTTGTATCCGGAGTATGCATCCATAAAAGATAAAAGTTCGTGCCCGGCAGTGCTGTCCACAAGTTGATCGATTCGGGGGAGCGGGAAGCAGTCTTTCGGGCAAACGTCATTTAAGTTGGAGAAATCAATGCATGTTCGCCACTTCCCATTAGCTTTCTTTACTAGTACCGGGTTAGCGATCCATTCTGGGTAGATGGCTTCTCGTATGAAGTCATTAGCAAGTAGGTTCTTTACTTCCTCATTGAGGGCTGCTGATCGTTCTGCTCTCATGCTTCTCTTTTTCTGCTTTATCGGTACCTTGGTGGGATCGATGTTCAGCATGTGGCATGCTATGTCTGGGGAGATTCCTGTCATATCGGCATGTGTCCACGCAAATACATCTATGTTGTGGCGGAGAAAGTCAATGAGTTGATCCTTCAATTCTGTTTTTAGCTGAGATCCTATTTTTAATAGTCTACTTGAATCATGTTTGTCCACAGATACGAATTTCATGGCCTCTACAGGCCCAGCGGTAGCCTCCTCCTCCTTATCCCTGGGGTCTAGTTCATTGAAAGGATCGCTGGTGTATCGACGAGGAGGGGCTTTCTTTAGTTGCTGTGCTTCCAAGCTTTTCATGCAGAGGGTAGTCTCTGCATCTTTCCCTTTATTCTTTCTACGGTTATTGTGAAGTTCAGTTACATAGCAATCTCGAGCGGCGTCTTGATTTCCTTCAACTTCTCCTGTTCCGTTATCTGTTGGGAATTTCATCTTCAGGCACCACGGGGCTAGGACAATTTGGAAGTAAGATAAGGCTGGTCTCCCCAAGAAGGCGTTGTAGGCCGAGTGATTTTCTATTAGTACGAACGTTTGTTTTCGCACTACGGAGCGGAGATGACTTCCTATTTCGACGAAGAGGTCAAGTTGCCCGAGGGGCATTTTCGCATCTCCAGTGAAACCGTGCATAGGTTTGTTGCAGGGAGACACATCCTTCATTGACAGCTTCATTTTGTCGAAAGCATGCTTGAATAGGATATTTACGGAGCTTCCTGTGTCTATTAGAATTCGGAAAACTTTAGCTGGACCGAACCAGGCAGAGATGACCATGGGATCCATATGTGGATATTGTCTTCCTTCTAAATCACGCCTACTGAATACGATGTCGTCACTCTCTTTCCGTTTCGGGCGGCGTTCTTCCATAATGTAGTTAACATAGCCTTCAGCATTTCTAAGTGACTTGCCGTATCTTTCCATCTCTGCCCAGCTTCTGTCGGCGATGTGTGGTCCTCCCGAGATGGTATGGACCACTATCTTCTCTTGACTAGAGCCACTGGTGTTGCGATTCCCTCCGCCTACTTCTGGGAGGGGTCGCTTTGAGTTCTCATTGGCAGGAGTTGGAGTCCTGTTCTGACCTTTCACATAGCGTTCCAGCCTTCTTCTTCTGATGTGTTTTTCGATCAAGTCCCGGAGATGGTGGCATTCATTGGTGTCATGTCCGTGGGATTCGTGGAAGCGGAAGAACTTTCCAGACTTGAGTGCGTTATCAGATTCTTTCTTGTGCAGGAAGCGCTTGTATCCGAGTTCGCCCTGAGTGGCTAGAAAGATGTTTTCGATTGTTTCATTCAAAGGAGTGTATGAGTCAAATCTTGGTCCTGTTCGATATTGGCATTTTCCAACCTTCCTGCCCCCAGCATTGTCTCTAGATTCATTTTTTTAAGTGTCCTTAGCTGCAGCGGGAACCTTGTCCAAAGTTGTCTTACCTTGTTGCCCTAACTGCCTCTCTGTGGCGGCGTCTTCAAGTCTCATATACTTTCCAGCTTCATGGAAGAAATCAGGTAAAGTAGCTGGTTTTTCCTTAGTTAGTCTTCTAGCGAACTTGGTATCTGGGTGTACACCACTACAGAGGGCCATTAGGGTGAGCTTCTCATCGGCATCTTGGACTGCGGCCGCTGCGGCGTTGAACCGGGTTAGATATTGTTGCAGTGTCTCTCCGGATTTCTGTTTGACATTGGATAGAGAATAAGCATCCTTGGGTTGTTCTACATGGATGCGGAACTGTCTAATGAACCTTTCTTTCAACATCTCCCATGAGCTGATAGATCCTTGGGGTAGATGGCAGAACCAGGAGGTAGCTAGATCTGCTAGGAATAGCGGAAAGCATTTACACAACACCCCTTCTGTTGCTCCGCTCATGAGCATATGTTGGGTGTATCTCTGTAAGTGTACGATGGGGTCGGAAGTTCCCTTGTAAGGTTCCATGGTTGGCATTTTCCATTCCCGAGGGGTGATGGCAGTTTCGATATTGCGGGTGAAGGGGCTGGTGACCCTAGCGCCTATTCCTCGGTCCCTTTGCTCCCGTTGGACACATTCTCCGAGTAATTGTGCCATTCTTTCATCAGAATTTGGAGCGGATAGAAATGAACTTGGTTCTTCCGTGCGGGATCGATCTCGTCCAGATGACCTATAGGGATGGTATAGTCTATCACTTTTGACGTTATCCAGTGGTTGCCTCTGGCTGCTCGGATGCATGCTAGGACCAGCTACAGTTGCCCCCGCCTTGATCTTCCCCTGTGGGGTTCTGTTTCGAGCATTTCCATGGGGTCAACTTCGGGCTGGGTTCTAGCTCGACTCCGTTCAGCGGGGTTTCAATGATTAGGTGGCATGACTGGCTCAGCTACATCCGACCCTCGCCTGGCGCCTCCCCCACTGGGTTCGGTTCCAAGCGCTTCCTCGAGTCGGAGTTCGGGCTGAGTCCGGGCGCGGCCCCTATCATTGTTGTTCCTGTTGATGGCTTCCTCGAAGAGGGGAGACCTTTGCTTTCTCCGAGATCCTCCAAATTGAGATTCACCCCATGATTCAGTGTTGCGGTTGGATTCTTCGACATCCCTCAAGCGTGACATGAGTTGGTTCACCAAAGCTTCTTGTTGGGATGCGAAGCGGTTAGTCACTTCCACCACAACTCTGTCTAGGTCTGCTCTAGTGATTACTGCCGGTTGTTCCGCGGCAGGGGCTGTTGGAATTGCCTGATCTACATGCGGCACTGCTGCTGTAGTGGGATGGTTCTCTTGATCTGGATCCGCTGGATTTAGAGCGCTGCTGGTTGCAACGTTCTTTCCCTTTTTGGCGTCTTTTCTTGGCCTGGAAGTCATGTTTCCTAGGCAATGAAGGGTGCTATTGGGAAAGAAGGTTGAATGAGGGAAGCTTTAGCTTCGAGTTCGAAGCTCTCAGTGAAAGCACCAAAAATGTTTGCGCAAAAAATGGGCAAACACCTCCGAGTGTGATTTAGTTGATTTTATGTGATTCTTATTGATTTAGATGAGTTATGTAAATATGAAAAAAGCAGGGGCTGAAATGTAAAAGACACACAGATTTATAGTGGTTCGGCCAGAACGTGCCTACGTCCACTTTATATGTTATTATCTTCTTTCTTTCAGATTACAAGTACAATGCTTTGTGTACAAGTATATGAAAGTAGTTTGAAAGTTCCTTCCGTGCTTGAGCTCTCAAACTTGTCTGCCATTGTTGTACCCCTGCCCCTCTATTTATAGAGTGAGGTAGGGGGCAGGGGTCTTGGATGTATATAACTGGTGGTGGGCCTGGGCTGAAGCAATCTGGCCTGGCAGCGTTCTGGTTCGGCGAAGCCTTGGTTCGCCCGTGCTTGGAGTGTAGTGGACCGGTGGAGCTTTGATTCGGTGGTAGAGGCCATCCGGTGATGGGTGATGTCTTGGTCCGGTTGCGGCCTTGGTCCGGTGGAAAAGGATGGTCCGGTATTAATAGGGAGCGATGTTGGTTCGGCATATGGTGGTTCGGTTGTGGCTTGGGAGTTGGTTCGGCGAAGGAGATCGGTCCGATGTGGTATGGACCGGTAGTCTGTTGGTTTGGTTGAGTAAGTTGGTCCGGTGGTGGTTTGGACCGGTGGTGAAGTGCTGAACGGATGAAGCTCGACCGGATGAACTTGTGCCCGTATTGCAGACCGAACGTCTACTTGGAATACCGAATGGACTCATGCTTGTATGGAGCCTTGTGTTCACCAAATGAAGAGGAGGTTGCGAACCCGGTTGAAATGACACTTCTGGGTCTCGAGATCTTCTGGGTGAGAATTCGCCCAACATCGATTTACCATCGCTGGAGAGTGGTGCACCATGGTACTGTTCCGTTTCAAATCCATGCACGCATTTCTAAAAGTCATACGGCACCGTTTCGCCATTTCGGACGGATGTTGCACCTTGCACCGTGGATGTTGCACCCTGTAGATGTCGATTATACGGACGGCCATAACTTCTGGCACGTCTAGAGTTACGGGAGCCATAACCTGTTAAAACGAAGGCCTCGATGATTTCTACGGCTTTGACAGCTTTCAGTCGTCAACGGATAGATTAATGTCCAAAACGGACAACCCGAATTTCAATCGGGTCTCGTAAGTTTTTTACCCTTCGTTTTTTCGACACGTGGATTTTTACGGTAAAACAGGATTACGGTGGCTGGTCTTCGATTTACCATCGCTGGAGAGTGGTGCACCATGGTACTGTTCCATTACAAATCCATGCACGCATTTCTAAAAGTCGTACGGCACTGTTTCGCCATTTCGGACGGATGTTGCACCTTGCACCGTGGATGTTGCACCCTGTAGATATCGATTATTCGGACGACCATAACTTCTAGCTCGTTTAGAGTTACGGGAGACATAACCTGTCAAAACGAAGGCTTCGATGAGTTCTACGGCTTTGACAGCTTTCAGCCGTCAACAGATAGATTAATGCCCAAAAAGGACAACCCGAATCTCAATCGGGTCTCGTAAGTTTTTTACCCTTCGTTTTTTCGACACGTGGATTTTTACGGTAAAACAGGATTACGGTGGCTGGTCTTCGATTTACCATCGTTGGAGAGTGGTGCACCATGGTACTGTTCTGTTTCAAATCCATGCACGCATTTCTAAAAGCCGTACGACACTGTTTCGCCATTTCGGACGGATGTTGCACCTTGCACCGTGGATGTTGCACCCTGTAGATATCGATTATTCGAACGGCCATAACTTCTGGGTCGTTTGGAGTTACGGAAGCCATAACCTGTCAAAACGAAGGCATCGATGAGTTCTACGGCTTTGACAGCTTTCAGCCATCAACGGATAGATTAATACCCAAAAAGGACAACCCGAATCTCAATCTTGTCTCGTAAGTTTTTTACCCTTCGTTTTTCGACACGTGGATTTTTATGGTAAAACGGGATTACCGTGGCCCGTCTTCGACTTCCCATCGCTGTATAGTGGTGCACCATGGTAGTGTTCTGTTTCAAACCCGTGCATGCATTTCTAAAAGTCGTACGACATTGTTTCGCCATTTCGGACGGATGTTGCACCTTGCACCGTGGATGTTGCACCCTGTAGATATCGATTATTCGGACGGCCATAACTTCTGGCTCGTTTAGAGTTACGGAAGCCATAACCTATCAAAACGAAGGCCTCGAAGAGTTCTACGGCTTTGACAGTTTTCATCCATCAACAGATAGATTAATGCCCAAAAAGGACATCCCGAATCTCAATCGGGTCTCGTAAGTTTTTTACCCGTCGTTTTTTCGACACTTGGATTTTTACGGTGAAAGGGGATTACCGTGGCCCGTCCTTGACTTCCCGTCGCTGGAGAGTGGTGCACCATGGACTATTCCGTTTCAAATCCATGGACGCATTTCTAAAAGTCGTACGGCACCGTTTCACCATTTCGGACGGATGTTGCACCTTGCACCGTGGATGTTGCACCCTGTAGATATCGATTATTCAAACGGCCTTAACTTCTGGCTCGTTTAGAGTGACGGGAGCCATAACCTGTCAAAACGAAGGCCTCGATGAGTTATACGGGTTTGACAGCTTTCAGCCGTCAACGGATATATTAATGCCCAAAAAGGACAACCCGAATCTCAGTCGGGTCTCGTAAGTTTTTTATCCTTCGTTTTTTCGACACGTGGATTTTTACGGTAAAACGGGATTACGGTGGCTGGTCTTTGATTTACCATCTCTGGAGAGTGGTGCATCATGGTACTGTTCCGTTTCAAATCCATGCATGCATTTCTAAAAGTCATACGGCACTGTTTCGCCATTTCGGACGGATGATGCACCTTGCACCGTGGATGTTGCACCCTGTAGATATCGATTATTCGGACGGCCATAACTTCAGGCTCGTTTAGAGTTACGTGAGCCATAAACTGTCAAAACGAAGGCCTCAATGAGTTCTACGGCTTTGACAGCTTTCAGCCGTCAACGGATAGATTAATGCCCAAAAAGGACAACCTGAATTTCAATAGGGTCTCGTAAGTTTTTTACCCTTCGTTTTTTCGACACGTGGATTTTTACGGTAAAACGGGATTACCGTGGCCTGTCTTCGACTTCCCATCGCTGGAGAGTGGTGCACCATGGTACTGTTCCGTTTCAAATCCACGCACGCATTTCTAAAAGTCGTACGACACTGTTTCGCCATTTCGGACGGATGTTGCACCTTGCACCGTGGATGTTGCACCCTGTAGATATCGATTATTCGGACGGCCATAACTTCGGGCTCGTTTAGAGTTACGGGAGCCATAAACTGTCAAAACGAAGGCCTCGATGACTTCTATGGCTTTGACAGCTTTCAGCCATCAACGGATAGATTAATGCCCAAAAAGGACAACCCGAATCTCAATCGGGTCTCGTAAGTTTTCTACCCTTCGTTTTTTCGACACGTGGATTTTTACGGTAAAACGGGATTACGGTTGCTGGTCTTCGATTTACCATCGCTGGAGAGTGGTGTACCATGGTACTGTTCCGTTTCAAATCCATGCACGCATTTCTAAAAGTCGTACGGCAATATTTTTCCATTTCGGACAGATGTTGCACCTTGCACCGTGGATGTTGCACCCCGTAGATATCGATTATACGAACGACCATAATTTCTCGCTCGTTTAGAGTTACGGGTGCCACAACCTGTCAAAACGAAGGCCTCGATGAGTTCTACGGCTTTGACAGCTTTCAGCCGTCAACGGATAGATTAATGCCCAAAAAGGACAACCCGAATCTCAATCTGGTCTCGTAAGTTTTTTACCCTTCGTTTTTTCGACACGTGAATTTTTACGGTAAAACGGTATTGCCGTGGCCCGTCTTCGACTTCCCATCGCTGGAGAGTGGTGCACCATGGTAGTATTCTGTTTCAAATCCATGCACACATTTCTAAAAGTCGTACGACATTGCTTCGCCATTTCGGACGGATGTTGCACCTTGCACCGTGGATGTTGCACCCTGTAGATATCGATTATTCAAATGGCCATAACTTCTGGCTCGTTTAGAGTTATGGGAGCCATAACCTATCAAAACGAAGGCCTCGATGATTTCTATGGCTTTGACTGCTTTCAGTCGTCAACGGATAGATGAATGCCCAAAAAGGACAACCCGAATCTCAATCGGGTCTCGTAAGTTTTTAACCCTTCGTTTTTCCGACACATGGATTTTTACGGTAAAACGGGATTACGGTAGCTGGTCTTCGATTTACCATCGCTGGAGAGTGGTGCACCATGGTACTGTTCCATTTCAAAACCATGCACGCATTTCTAAAAGTCGTACGGCACTGTTTCGGCATTTCGGACGGATGTTGCACCTTGCACCGTGGATGTTGCACCCTGTAGATGTCGATTATACGGACGGCCATAACTTCTGGCTCATTTAGAGTTACGCGAGCCATAACCTGTCAAAACGAAGGCCTCGATGATTTCTACGGCTTTGACAGCTTTCATTCGTCAACGGATAGATTAATGCCCAAAACGGACAACTCGAATTTCAATCGGGTCTCGTAAGTTTTTTACCCTTCGTTTTTTCGACACGTGGATTTTTACGGTAAAACAGGATTACGGTGGCTGGTCTTCGATTTACCATCGCTGGAGAGTGGTGCACCATGGTACTGTTCCATTTCAAATCCATGCACGCATTTCTAAAAGTCGTACGGCATTGTTTCGCCATTTCGGACGGATGTTGCACCTTGCACCGTGGATGTTGCACCCTGTAGATATCTATTATTCGGACGACCATAACATCTAGCTCGTTTAGAGTTACGGGAGACATAACCTGTCAAAACGAAGGCCTCGATGAGTTCTACGGCTTTGACAGCTTTCAGCCGTCAACGGATAGATTAATGCCCAAAAAGGACAACCCGAATCTCAATCGGGTCTCGTAAGTTTTTTACCCTTCGTTTTTTCGACACGCGTATTTTTACGGTAAAACAGGATTGCAGTGGCTGGTCTTCGATTTACCACCGCTGGAGAGTGGTGCACCATGGTACTGTTCCGTTTCTAATCCATGCACGCATTTCTAAAAGCTGTACGGCACTATTTCGCCATTTCGGACGGATGTTGCACCTTGCACCGTGGATGTTGCACCGTGTAGATATCGATTATTCGGACGGCCATAACATCTGGGTCGTTTGGAGTTACGGAAGCCATAACCTGTCAAACCGAAGGCATCGATGAGTTCTATGGCTTTGACAGCTTGCAGCCATCAACGGATAGATTAATGCCCAAAAAGGACAACCCGAATCTTAATCGTGTCTCCTAAGTTTTTTACCCTTCGTTTTTTCGACACGTGGATTTTTACGGTAAAACGGGATTACCGTGGCCCATCTTCGACTTCCCATCGCTGTAGAGTCGTTCACCATGGTAGTGTTCCGTTTCAAATCCGTGCATGCATTTCTAAAAGTCGTACGACACTGTTTCGCCATTTCGGACGGATGTTGCACCTTGCACCGTGGATGTTGCAACCTGTAGATATCGATTATTCGGACGGCCATAACTTCTGGCTCGTTTAGAGTTACGGGAGCTATTACCTATCAAAACGAAGTCATCGATGAGTTCTACGGCTTTTACTGTTTTCAGCCGTCAACGGATAGATTAATGCCCAAAAAGGACATCCCGAATCTCAATCGGGTCACGTAAGTTTTTTACCCGTCCTTTTTTCGACAAATGGATTTTTACGGTAAAAGGGGATTACCGTGGCCCGTCCTCGACTTCCCATCGCTGGAGAATGGTGCACCATGGACTGTTCCGTTTCAAATCCATGCACGCATTTCTAAAAGTCGTACGGCACCGTTTCACCATTTCGGACGGATGTTGCACCTTGCACCGTGGATGTTGCACCCTGTAGATATCGATTATTCAAATGGCCTTAACTTCTGGCTCGTTTAGAATTACGGGAGCCATAACCTGTCAAAACGAAGGCCTCGATGAGTTGTACAGCTTTGATAGCTTTCAGCCGTCAATGGATAGATTAATGTCCAAAAAGGACAACCCGAATCTCAATCGGGTCTCGTAAGTTTTTTACCCTTCGTTTTTTCGACACGTGGATTTTTACGGTAGAACAGGATTACTGTGGCCCGTCTTCGACTTCTCATCGCTGGAGAGTGGTGCACTATGGTACGGTTCCGTTTCAAATCCATGCACGCATTTCTAAAAGTCGTACGGCACAGTTTCACCATTTCGGACGGATGTTGCACCTTGCACCGTGGATGTTGCACCCTGTAGATATCGATTATTCAAACGGCCATAACTTCTGGCTCGTTTAGAGTTACGGGAGCCATAACCTGTCAAAACGAAGGTCTCGATGAGTTCTATGGCTTTGACAGCTTTCAGCTGTCAATGGATAGATCAATGCCCAAAAAGGACAACCCGAATCTCAATCGGGTCTCGTAAGTTATTTACCCTTCGTTTTTTCGACACGTGGATTTTTACGGTAAAACGGGATTACCGTGGCCCGTCTTCACCTTCCCATCGCTGGAGAGTGGTGCACCATGGTACTATTCCATTTCAAATCTATGAACGCGTTTCTAAAAGTCGTACGGCACTGTTTCGCCATTTCGGACGGATGTTGTACCTTGCACTATGGATGTTGCACCATGGAGATATCGATTATTCGAACGGCCATAACTTCTGGCTCGTTTAGAGTTACGGGAGCCATAACCTATCAAAACGAAGGCCTCGATGAGTTATACGGCTTTGACGGCTTTCAGCCGTCAACGGATAGATTAATGCCCAAAAAGGACAACTCGAATCTCAATCGGGTCTCGTAAGTTTTTTACCCTTCGATTTTTCTACACGTGGATTTTTACGGTAAAACAGGATTACAGTGGCTGGCCTTCGATTTACCATCGCTGGAGAGTGGTGCACCATGGTACTGTTCCGTTTCAAATCCATGCATGCATTTCTAAAAGTCGTACGACACTGTTTCGCCATTTCGGACGGATGTTGCACTTTGCACCGTGGATGTTGCACCCTGTAGATATCAATTATTCGGACGACCATAACTTCTGGCTCGTTTAGAGTTACGGGAGCCATAACCTGTCAAAACGAAGGCCTCGATGAGTTCTACGGCTTTGACAGCTTTCAGCCATCAAAGGATAGATTAATGCCCAAAAAGGACAACCCGAATCTCAATCGGGTCTCGTAAGTTTTTTACCCTTCGTTTTTTCGACACGTGGATTTTTACGGTAAAACAGGATTACTGTGGCTGGTCTTCGATTTACCATCGCTGGAGAGTGGTGCACCATCGTACTGTTCCGTTTCAAATCCATGCATGCATTTCTAAAAGTCGTACGGCACTGTTTCGCCATTTCTGACGGATGTTGCACCTTGCACCGTGGATGTTGCACCCTGTAGATATCGATTATTCGGACGACTATAACTTCTGGCTCGTTTAGAGTTACGGCAGCCATAACCTGTCAAAACGAAGGCCTCGATGAGTTCTACGGCTTTGACAGATTTCAGCCGTCAATGGATAGAGTAATGCCGAAAAAGGACAACCCGAATCTCAATCGGGTCTCGTAAGTTTTTTACCCTTCGTTTTTTCGACACGTGGATTTTTACGGCAAAACGGGATTACGGTGGCTGGTTTTCGATTTACCATTGCTGGAGAGTGGTGCACCATGGTACTTTTCTGTTCCAAATCCATGCACACATTTCTAAAAGTCGTACGGCACTGTTTCGCCATGTCGGACGGATGTTGCACCTTGCACCGTGGATGTTGCACCCTGTAGATATCGATTATTCGGACGGCCATAACTTCTGGCTCGTTAAGAGTTACGGGAGCCATAACCTGTCAAAACGAAGGCCTTGATGAGTTCTACGGCTTTGACAGCTTTCAGCCGTCAACGGATAGATTAATGCCCAAAAAGGACAACCCGAATATCAATCGGGTCTCGTAAGTTTCTAACCCAATCCTTGATTGCTGCCACCTTAGCGGGATCAACCGCTATTCCATTTCCAGAAATAACATGGCCTAAGAACCTCACTTCACTCTTCCAGAAGTGACACTTCGAAAACTTAGCCTTCAGCTGATGTTTCCGTAAGATTTCCAAAACAACACGTAAGTGCGTCTTGTGCTCTCCTTCAGTCCTGGAATAAATCAGAATATCATCCACGAACACAAGTACGAACTTGTTCAAATGATCTCTGAATACTCTATTCATAAGATCCACAAAATATGCTGGTGCATTGGTCAATCCAAAAGTCATCACCAACCACTCATAAAAACTGGATGGTGTCCTAAAAGCAGTCTTCGGCACACTATCCTTAGCCACTCTCAACTGGTGAAATCCCGTTGCCAAATCCATCTGAGAAAACACCTTAGCTTCGTGAAGCTGATCAAACAAGTCATCTATTCTCGGCAACGGATACTTATTCTTCTTAGTCACTTTATTCAGCTCACGATAATCCACACACATCCTTAACGATCCATCCGCTTTGGTTGCGAACACAACTGGTGCACCCCATTCGGACACGCTACACCGAATGAATCCTCTCTGTAAAAGGTTATCAACTTGCACCTTCAACTCTTGCTGTTCTTTAGGCGCCATTCGCCTAAGAGGCATCACAACTGGTCAGGCTCCCTCAACTAGATCGATACGAAACTCGATCTCCCTATGCGGCGGTAACCCTTTGACCTCGTCAAAGACATCCTCAAATGCATTCACAACCGGCATCGATGACAGTCCATCCTGTGGAGCAACCAGCGAATACATGAAGCTTATGAAGACGCCTTCTTCATGCTTACATCGTATCACAACCCTTCGCCCTTCCACATTCCCGATCGTCACCTCCAGTTTCTCACAATCAACCTTTGCCGCATACTTCCTAAGCCAGTCCATACCCAATATAATTCCGAACCCCGCAAAGTTCAGAACAAAACAATCACAAACAAAAGAGCAATCATGACTCGATACAACTAGACCACGACATATCATACATAAACATGACGAACCCCGAACTGGATTAGTCACAACCAATGGCCTATCAACAATATCCGGTTCTAAACCCAACCGGCCAACAAGATCATTACAAACAAACGAATGCGACGCCCCAGTATCAAATAACACTCTTACTGGAACACCACATATGGAAAGAGTACCTTGAACCACCACACTCTTCCCTTTCTCTTCCGCGGTAGGAGCTTTCAAAGACGATGGAACAGCTCCCAAAGCATAAGCTTGCACAATCTGCTTATCTTTCCTCGGTTCTGGACAGTCCTTCCTGATATGCCCCAGCTTATCACAGTTGTGGAACTTCAACTGCACCTTTAGATTCTTGCAATCCCTAGAGAAATGGCCCTTCTGCCGACAATTGTAGCAGGTCACTTCACCCTTTGGCTTCTTCTGGCCATCCTTACCCTTTTGCTGTTGCTGCTTCCTCTTCTT
The DNA here is from genome assembly GCA_030765085.1 of Allium cepa. Lineage (NCBI taxonomy): Eukaryota > Viridiplantae > Streptophyta > Magnoliopsida > Asparagales > Amaryllidaceae > Allium > Allium cepa. The sequence continues at coordinate 913,401,755 of CM060938.1, forward strand.
GTTTCCAACCTGCTGTGGTTTGGACTCTTCCTTGGTCACAGCAACAACAGACCCGTCTGTTTGCGTAAAAAATGGTCGCAAACACCCAAAGTCGTATGAGTTGGTTGATTTTATGTTGTATTTAGTGATTTGGGTGATTTATGAAAATATATAAAAAGTAGGGACTAAAATGTAAAAGACACAGATTTATAGTGGTTCGGCCAGAACGTGCCTACGTCCACTTTATATGTTATTCTCCTTTTTTCTTTAGATTACAAGTACAAAGCTTTGATTACAAGTATCTAAAGTTGTTTGAGAGTTCCTTCCAGGCTTGAGCTCTCAAACTTGTCTGCCATTGTTGTACCCCTGCCCCTCTATTTGTAGAGTGAGGCCGGGGGCAGGGGTCTTGGATGTTTATAGCTGCTGGTGGGCTTGGGCTGAAGCAATCTGGACTGGCAACTTTGGTTCGGCATTCCTTGGTTCGGCTATGCTTGGAGAGAAGGATGGAGAAGCTTCGGTTCGGTGGTCACCTGGTTCGGTGGTAGGAAAGGAGTGGACCGGTGGAGCTTGGGTTTGGTAGGAGGATGAAGGATGAGATGGTTCGGTGTATTTTGGACCGGTGATGGTGGGTTTGGTCCGGTGATAGCATGGCTCGGTAGTGATAGGTAGGGGATGGTTCGGTGGTAGGAAAGGAGTGGACCGGTGGAGCTTGGTTCGGTGGTGAGTTTGGAGGCATGTTTGGCCGAGTGAGATCCGGAACTCTAAATGCCGAATGAGGCTCTGCTTCATACTGCCGAATGAATGAATACCGAATGTAATTCGGCACTGGGAATGCCGGATGACACTGCCGAATGAAGCCTTATTCTAGATATGCCGAATGACTCTGGTGATGATTACCGAATGAACCATATGTTGTAGACGCCGAATGGGCTTGAGTGTTGGAGCGCCGAATGAACTTTTATATGTGAACTTTGAGTGAAACCCTTGACTTATGTATGCTTGCTTGCTTCTTTTTGCTCCATTCGTGGTGGAAACGCACACAACATGGATATCCTAGTTTTGACCAAAAAATGGGATAACACTTTGCCCCCCAAAATATGCCTTGCGGTAGGAAGGCGTGTTTTGTAATGCCATGTGCTGGATGTTCGTATCCTGTTGACAACCTATAAAGAGCTTGATATTTTATATGGCCCCAAATGACGACCGTTCGGGATCGAGCTATTTGGGATGAAGCGCGGCCGTTCATGGTCAAGCGCCTAACTTCAAATGACGATCGTTCGTGATCAAGTCATTTGAGGCGAAGTGCGACCGTGCGCGGTCAAGCGCATAAATCCGTGCGTCGACCGTTCGGGATCGAGCCATCTGCAGTGAAATGTGACCGTTCAAGGTCAAGCGCTTTACTTCAAATGAAGACCGTTCGGGATCGAGCCATTCGAGGTAAAGTGCGACAGTGCGCGGTCGAGTGGGGACCGTTCAAGGTCAAGCGCTTAACTTCAAATGACGATCGTTCGTGATCGAGTCATTCGAGGTAAAGTGCGACAGTGCGCGGTCAAGTGGTGGTCCTCAAATGACGACCGTACGCGATCAAGCTATTTGAGGTAAGGCGTAATAGTCAGTGATCAGGTGGCGGACCTCAAATGACGACCGTTCGCGATCGAGCCATTTGAGGTAAGGTGAGTTGTGCCGTTCGAGGCGAGTTGTGCCGTTCGAGGCGAGTTTGTGACCGTTCGCGGTCGGGTGCCGTTCGAGGCGAGTTGTGACTGTTCGAAGTCGGGTGCCGTTCGAGGCGAGCTGTGACTGTTCGAAGTCGGGTGCCGTTCGAGGCGAATTGTGACTGTTCGAAGTCGAGTTTGTGACCGTTCATGGTCGGGTGCCGTTCGAGGCGAATGAGTGTGCCCGGGGGGGACTTAATATTATCAGTGTTGGAGTCATTGTTTGGGGGAATTTTTCGAATCAAAGACTTCGGCAGTTCGTTGCCATGCAATAGGTGCTCGTGGACCGTTCGCGATCCAACGGGCATAAAAGTAAATAATTTTTTCATAGAATTGTAAATGTTAAAGCAATAGTACCTTATAGCAGAAATGTCCAAACAGGAAGAATTCAAATGTTCAAATCGAAACAAAAGCAAAGCAAGGATGTCAAAGTGTAAGTTCCCACTCTGAAGCAGTCAATGATCATTCAGAGCATGCTTGGAGATCGTTCGCGATCTCGTACATGTGTAAACGATTTAATTGCGTTAGTGGAAGCTTACGACCTGTTCATCGTTATTTTTATCAAGCAATCAATGGATGATCAAATGGTGCCTTGATCCAGGGTCACCTCTAGCTGACGTAGAGGGCGGTCGCTCTGGCTCCACCGCTGGAGTTCGCCTCCTCACATACTGAAGGAGCATACCGTTTCTGATATGCCCTTCTACCTCGTCCTTCAAATGCCTACAATCATTAGTGTTATGACCATTCAATTCATGAAATACACAAAACTTATCTGATTTTCTTTCGTCAGAGGTTGGATCCCTTCGCATTGGTCTACGATACTGAACCTGCCCCTTGGTATCCTGATAAATCCGTTCCAAACTCTCATTCAGCTCTGAATAAGTGGTGAAGCGTGGTTCTCTTCGTAGCCACTTTGTCCTGTCATCATTATCCTTAGCCTTTCTTTTTCCTTTGCTAGTCTCCGCACCCTTTCCAGGTGGGTTTCCGCTCTTGATTACGTAAACGTCATCTTCTTCCTCTCTTTCTGCACTAGCATCTTCCAAACGCAGAAACTTTTCAGCCTCATGATAGAACTCTCCCAGATTCATAGGCGGGTCCTTGGTTAATGAATTCTTGAACTCTGTATTACCAGCTATTCCAGATACAGCTTCCATCATGACCATAGATGGATCTGGTCGATCCACTGATGCTGCCGCCGCATTAAATCGCGTTAGAAAGCTCCTCAAAGTCTCTCCAGTTTTCTGTTTCAAGGTTGCCAAAGTCATCACATTCCTGGGTCTCACAATATGAACCCTGAATTACCTCATGAATCTCTCAGTTAAATCTGCCCATGTTCCTATGGAGCCGCTCTCCAGTTGCCTAAACCATAACGCTGCAATGTCCGTCAAATACAGTGGAAAGCATCGGGCCATAACCTCCTCTGATGCCCCCAGCACTTCCATATGTCTCATATACTTCGTTAGGTGGACCGTGGGGTCCGTTTTCCCGTTGTACATGTCCAATGATGGTAGCTTGAATTCTGGTGGGTTCCTAGCCATCCTAATCGCAGAAGAAAAAGGACTCCTGTTTACATCTTCCAAGTCTCTGTTTACTAAACCGCCTCTCATAGCTCTTCTAACCATCTCTGCTAATCTGTCATTGTCTCCAAGCTGTAGTTCTCGTTCACTGTCTTCGACCTGCCCCCCAAGTCCGCGAGAGTTTTCATGTGTATGCCTCCCTGGCTGAACGTTCGTTCCTCTATTGCTACCAGGTGGTTCGGATGCCCCCATCTCACTTCCCGGGGTCGGATCATCATGCTCTGCGTGAGTGCCCCCTAGCTCTGGTGCTGCGCCAGATGGTCCTGCCCCGTTCTGAACCCCGGTTGCTCCTTGGATTTGTGCTCCAATTTGCCCAATTTGTTGAAGTAAGTTCTGGATCATCTCTTCTTGTCTTCTCATCATGGCCTCCATCTCATCCCTAGTGATGAAGATCGACGCTTGATTCCCTCCTGAGGAAGCCTCTTGACTTTCTTGGTGTTCACTTCTCTCTGGCCTTTGCCTTCTACTTGTTTGTCTCGTCATAACTCTTAGATCTGAACTCTTAGATTTTCAAATTCAACTTCTATCCGATGTAGCGGGAGCTGGTTCTTCTCAGTGAAAGCACCAAAATGTTTGCGTAAAAAATGGTCGCAAACACCCAAAGTCGTATGAGTTGGTTGATTTTATGTTGTATTTAGTGATTTGGGTGATTTATGCAAATATATAAAAAGCAGGGACTAAACTGTAAAAGACACACAGATTTATAGTGGTTCGGCCAGAACGTGCCTACGTCCACTTTATATGTTATTCTCCTTTTTTCTTTAGATTACAGGTACAAAGCTTTGATTACAAGTATCTAAAGTTGTTTGAGAGTTCCTTCCAGGCTTGAGCTCTCAAACTTGTCTGCCATTGTTGTACCCCTGCACCTCTATTTATAGAGTGAGGCTGGGGGCAGGGGTCTTGGATGTTTATAGCTGCTGGTGGGCTTGGGCTGAAGCAATCTGGACTGGCAACTTTGGTTCGGCATTCCTTGGTTCGGCTATGCTTGGAGAGAAGGATGGAGAAGCTTCGGTTCGGTGGTCACCTGGTTCGGTGGTAGGAAAGGAGTGGACCGGTGGAGCTTGTGTTTGGTAGGAGGATGAAGGATGAGATGGTTCGGTGGATTTTGGACCGGTGATGGTGGGTTTGGTCCGGTGATAGCATGGCTCAGTAGTGATAGGTAGGGGATGGTTCAGTGGTAGGAAAGGAGTGGACCGGTGGAGCTTGGTTCGGTGGTGAGTTTGGAGGCATGTTTGGACGAATGAGATCCGGAACTCTAAATGCCGAATGAGGCTCTGCTTCATACTGCCGAATGAATGAATACCGAATGTAATTCGTCACTGGGAATGCCGGATGACGCTGCCGAATGAAGCCTTATTCTAGATATGCCGAATGACTCTGGTGATGATTACCGAATGAACCATATGTTGTAGACGCCGAATGGGCTTGAGTGTTGGAGCGCCGAATGAACTTTTATATGTGAACTTTGAGTGAAACCCTTGACTTATGTATGCTTGCTTGCTTCTTTTTGCTCCGGTCGTGGTGGAAACGCACACAACATGGGTATCCTAGTTTTGACCAAAAAATGGGATAACACCTTCCTTAGGAAACAAACTCTCGTGCCTGAGAGCTTTCTCCACAAGCTTCTCAAACGGATCATCCAGATGATCCACCAACTGCCTCCCAAGATAACTATCCAAGCCTGTCACAAACATCTCGTTCTTCTGGCAGGAGATTCAATATACGATCTGGCATACTTGGACAAAGCTTCAAACTCAGAAACATACTCAAGAACTGATCTTCCACCTTACTTGAGTTCCACAAACTTCTTAAACAAAACAGATTTCTGAGCCGTAGAGATGAACTTAGCTTCAATTCTAGCTTGGAACTGTACCCAAGTAATTTCTTCCTCCGGAGTATCAATGGTGATAGATTTCCACCAATCAGAAGTTCTTCCTTGAAGCTGCCTTGATGCGAGCTTCCTCTTAGTTGCATCCTCAATTCCCAAGTCACCAAAGATCCTTCGACAAGCATCTATCCATCTTTGGACATTAATGGTTGACTCTGTTCCCAAGAAAACCTTTCCTCCAAGAGCAGTATAGTCCTTACACAACTTAGCAAAATCCACTGGTCTTGGAGCTTGAACTTGAACCCCAACATCTACTAATGGCCCTGGAGTTGGTATCCTTCTCATGATTGAAGTCATCATGGCCTCGAACATAGCAGCATAATCAAGAACTCCCTCTGAAGTACGGCCTTCCCTAGCAGCTTGTCTCTCTCTTCGACTCATTCTTCGTATCTATAAAAAGAAGAATGATTAGAACACCTTGAGAAACAACTACATAAGGAGTTCAAATCCTTCTAAACTACTATATTGTATATAGTAACCATCCATCAAAATACAATGACGTCTCTCATACGTAGTTACGTCAGCGAGCGTTGGCTAAAATCTATTAACCAAAGCTCTGATACCAAATGTGGCGACCGCCCATGACTCTCGCACTAAAACAAGAGAATGGTGCGCTTAAAGGTGTGCCAGGCAGCCATGGACAATAGTCAGGGTAAGATAAAACAGAATAGTCTATCATATTACTCACAGCACATGGATAAAATGCAATAGAAAAGTATACATAGTGAAGCCCCACAGAACGGAGTCATATAAACTCATAATAGTTTTATACAATCATCTGAATAGTCAATACATCAAGCCTCACTACATAACACTCAGAGTATCAAACAAACAACGGAACATACATTACATATAGTAAGAAAACAATATGCAAAAGCCTCCAGCTCGTCTTCGTCATCAACAGCGTTGGTAGCCAAGAACAGCACCGGTCACCTGCTACCTAGTCTGCCCATCCCAACATGGATGAACAGCCCAAGGTAATAAGAGTTGAACATAAAACCTTGAGTCAGACAACAGTCTTAGTGAGCAGTGAATCAACTATCGAACATACCAAAAGAGTATAAAGGGTAAAAGGAATAGGAACTCAACCATCCCACTCCACCTCATTCTACAGTGATAGCCCCTAGACCCACTAAGCATAAACAAGCATAGCAAAGCAGACAATTTAAGTAAAGCAATTATCACTCGAGTCAAGGTCGATGTTTTCCAAAATACAAACCCCCAAGGCCTAAACCAAGATCAGATAAGCACCCAGAAAACACAGCTTTTGAGGCCGAATGATGATACAATCAAACATCCATGACTCTGGCTATCACTGTTGTCATTGCCTCGATATCACCGTTAATTTAATGACCGGCACCTTCTTTCAGCTGTCCGTCAAGGGCTAATGGTAACCCCGGTTCTGGACATAACACCGCACGTCGTCATGACCCGTGCCTAGGACTATCGAATCTGCCCTGAGTACTAACACATCATCGTGACCCGTGTCTGGGACGTCGTCGTGACCCGTCCCAACGTACTCTTGCTTTGAGCATGCTAGAACCTTCAATAACGATGAAATCTCAGCCTCCTAGTCATCCTCCTCGACGACTATTCTTATACTAGCTCAAGCGCCTCTCGAGCCATCCATTATCAACCAACTCGAACCATATCATCGAGTTATCAACATGCTTGGGATGATCCCGTCTGGATTAAACCAAGCTCTCACATCATGCTTTGCTCCATCGCATCATAGCAAAGTCCATCATCTCAACATCATGCTTTGCTTCGATTTACCATCGCTGGACTTCGATTATTGCACCTTGCACCGTGGATGTTGCACCCTGTAGATATCCAACCATTTCGGACGGATGTTGTACCTTGCACCGTGGATGTTGCACCCTGTAGATATCGGTTATTCGGACGGCCATAACTTCTGGCTCGTTTAGAGTTACGGGAGCCATAACCTGTCAAAACGAAGGCCTCGATGAGTTCTACGGCTTTGAAAGCTTTCAGCCGTCAACGCATAGATTAATGCCCAAAAAGGACAACCCGAATCTCAATCGGGTCTCATAAGTTTTTTACATTTCGTTTTTTCGACACGTGGATTTTTACGGCAAAACGGGATTACCGTGGCTGGCCTTCGATTTACCATCGCTGGAGAGTGGTGCACCATGGTACTGTTCCGTTTCAAATCCATGCACGCATTTCTAAAAGTCGTACGGCACTGTTTCGCCATTTCGGACGGATGTTGCACCTTGCACCGTGGATGTTGCACCCTGTAGATATCGATTATTCGGACGGCCATAACTACTGGCTCGTTTAGATTTACGGGAGCCATAACCTGTCAAAACGAAGGCCTCGATGAGTTCTACGGCTTTGACAGCTTTCAGCCGTCAACGCATAGATTAATGCCCAAAAAGGACAACCCGAATCCCAATCGGGTCTCCAAAGTTTTTTACCCTTCGTTTTTTCGACACTTGGATTTACGGTAAAACGGGATTACCGTGGCTGGCCTTCGATTTACCATCGTTGGAGAGTGGTGCACCATGTTACTGATCCGTTTCAAATCCGTAATCCCGTTTTACCGTAAAAATCCACGTGTCGAAAAAACGAAGGGTAAAAAACTTACGAGACCCGATTGGGATTCGGGTGGTCCTTTTTGGGCATTAATCTATCCGTTGACGGCTGAAAGCCGTCAAAGCCGTAGAACTCATCGAGGCCTTCGTTTTGATAGGTTATGGCTGCCGTAACTCTGAACGAGACAGAAGTTATGGCCGTCCGAATAATCGATGTCTGCAGGGTGAAACATCCACGGTGCAAGGTGCAACATCCGTCCGAAATTGCTAAACAGTGCCGTACGACTTTTAGAAATGCGTGCATGGATTTGAAACGGAATAGTACCATGGTACACCACTCTCCAGCGATGGTAAATCGAAGACCAGCCACCGTAATCCCGTTTTACCATAACAATCCACGTGTCGAAAAAACGAAGGGTAGAAAACTTACGAGACCCGATTGAGATTCGGGTGGTCCTTTTTGGGCATTAATCTATCCGTTGACGGCTGAAAACTGTCAAAGCCGTAAAACTCATCGAGGCCTTCGTTTTGACAGGTGGATCACTCTCCAGTGATGGTAAATCGAAGACGAGCCACGGTAATCCCATTTTACCGTAAAAATCCACGTGTCGAAAAAACGAAGGGTAAAAAACTTACGAGAACCGATTGAGATTGGGGTTCTCCTTTTTGGGCATTAATCTATCCGTTGACGGCTGAAAGCTATCAAAGCCGTAGAACTCACCGTGGCCATCGTTTTGACAAGTTATCGCTCCCGTAACTCTAAACGAGCCAGAAGTTATGGCCATTCGAATAATCGATATCTACACGGTGCAACATCCACGGTGCAAGGTGCAACATCCGTCCGTAATGGCGAAACAGTGTCGTACGACTTTTAGAAATGCGTGCGTGGATTTGAAACGGAACAGTACCATGGCGGACCAATCTCCAGCAATGGTAAATCGAAGACCAGCCACGATAATCCCGTTTTACCGTGAAAATAAACGAGTCGAAAAAACGAAGGGTAAAAACTTAGGTGACCCGATTGAGATTCGGGCTGTACTTTTTGGGCATTAATCTATCCGTTGACGGCTGAAAGCTGTCAAAGCCGTAGAACTCACGGTGGCCTTCGTTTGGACAGGTTATGGCTCCCATAAATCTAAACGAGCCAGAAGTTATGGCCGTCCGAATAATCGATATCTACAGGGTGCAACATCCACGGTGCAAGGTGCAACATCCGTCCGAAATGGCGAAACAGTGCTGTACGACTTTTACAAATGCGTGCATGGATTTGAAATGGAACAGTACCATGGTGCACCACTCTCCAGCGATGGTAAATCGAAGATGAGCCACGGTAATCCCGTTTTACCGTAAAAATCCACGTGTCGGAAAAATGAAGGGTAAAAAACTTACGAGACCCGATTGAGATTCGGGTTGTCCTTTTTGGGCATTAATCTATCCGTCGACGGCTGAAAGCTGTCAAAGCCGTAGAACTCACCGTGGCCTTCGTTTTGACAGGTTATGGCTCCCGTAACTCTCAACGAGCCAGAAGTTATGGCCGTCCGAATAATCGATATCTACAGGGTGCAACATCCACGGTGCAAGGTGCAACATCCGTCCGAAATGGCGAAATAGTGTCGTACGACTTTTAGAAATGCGTGCATGGATTTGAAATGGGACAGTACTATGGCGCACCACTCTCCAGTGATGATAAATCGAAGATGAGCCACGGTAATCCCGTTTTACCGTAAAAATCCGGTGTCGAAAAAACGAAGGGTAAAAAATTTACGAGACCCGATTGAGATTGGGGTTGTCCTTTTTGGGCATTAATCTATCCGTTGATGGCCGAAAGCTGTCAAAGCCGTGGAACTCACCGTGGCCTTCGTTTTGACAGGTTACCGCTCCCATAACACTAAACGACCCAGAAGTTATGGCCGTCTGAATAATCGATATCTACAGGGTGCAACATCCACGGTGCAAGGTGCAACATCCGTCCGAAATGGCGGAACAGTGCCGCACGACTTTTAGAAATGCGTGCATGGATTTGAAACAGAACAGTGTCATGGTGCACCACTCTCCAGCGATGGTAAATCGAAGACGAGCCACGGTAATCCCTTTTTTCATAAAAATCCGGTGTCGAAAAAACGAAGGGTGAAAAACTTACGAGACCCGATTGGGATTGGGGTTGTCCTTTTTAGGCATTATCCTATCCGTTGACGGTTGAAAGCCGTCATAGCCGTAGAACTCACCGTGGCCTTCGTTTTGATAGGTTATGGCTCCCGTAACTCTAAACGAGCCAGAAGTTATGGCCGTCCGAATAATCGATATCTACAGGGTGCAACATCCACGGTGCAAGGTGCAACACCCGTCCGAAATGGAGAAACAGTGCCGTACGACTTTTAGAATGCGTGCATGGATTTGAAACGGAACAGTACCATGGTGCACCTCTCTACAGCAGTGGTAAATTGAAGACTAGCCACGGTAATCCCGTTTTACCGTAAAAATCAATGTGTCGAAAAAACGAAGGATGAAAAACCTACGAGACCCGATTGAGATTCAGGTTGTCCTTTTTGGGCATTAATCTATCCGTTTACGGCTGAAAGCTATCAAAGCCGTAGAACTCACCGTGGCCTTCGTTTAGACAGGCTATTGCTCCCGTAACTCTAAACAAGCCATAAGTTATGGCCGTCTGAATGATCGATATCTATAGGGTGCAACATCCACGGTGCAAGGTGCAACATCCGTCCGAAATGGCGAAACAGTGCGTCCGACTTTTAGAAATACATGCATGGATTTGAAACGGAACAGTATCATGGTGCACCACTCTCCAGCGATGGAAAATCGAAGACCAGCCACGGTAATCCCGTTTTACCGTAAAAATCCACGTGTCGAAAAAACGAAGGGTAAAAAACTTACGAGACCCGATTGAGATTCGTGGTGTCCTTTTTGGGCATTAATCTATCCGTTGACGGCTGAAAGCCGTCAAAGCCGTAGAACTCACCCTGGCCTTCGTTTTGACAGGTTATCGCTCCCGTAACTCTAAACGAGCCAGAAGTTATGGCCGTCCGAATAATCGTTAGCTACAGGGTGCAACATCAACGGTGCAAGGTGCAACATCCGTTCGAAATAGAGAAACAGTGTCGTACGACTTTTAGAAATGCGTGCATAGATTTGAAACGGAATAGTACCATGGTGCACCACTCACCAGCGAGGGTAAATCGAGGACGAGCCACGGTAATCCCGTTTTACCGTAAAAATCTGGAATCGAAAAAATGAAGGGTAAAAAACTTAAGAGACCCGATTGAGATTCGGGTTGTCCTTTTTGGGCATTAATCTACCCGTTGACGGCTGAAAGCTGTCAAAGCCGTAGAACTCACCGTGGCCTTCATTTTGATAGGTTATGTCTCCCATAACTCTAAACGAGTCAGAAGTTATTGCCGTCCGAACAATCGATATCTACAGGGTGCAACATCCGCGGTGCAAGGTGCAACATCCGTCCGAAATGGCGAAATAGTGCCGTACGACTTTTAGAAATGCATGCATGGATTTGAAGCGGAACAGTACCATGGTGCACCACTCTCCAGCGATGGTAAATCGAAGACCACCCACGGTAATCCCGTTTTACCGTAAAAATCCATGTGTCGAAAAAACGAAGGATGAAAAACTTACGAGACCTGATTGAGATTCGGGTTGTCCTTATTGGGCATTAATATATCCGTTGAAGGCTGAAAGCTGTCAAAGCCGTAGAACTCACCGTGGCCTTCGTTTAGACAGGTTATCGCTCCCTTAACTCTAAACTAGCCAGAAGTTATGGCCGTCCGAATAATCGATATCTACCGGGTGCAACATCCACGGTGCAAGGCGAAACATCCGTCCGAAATGGCGAAACAGTGTCGTACGACTTTTAGAAATGCATGCATGGATTTGAAACGGAACGGTACCATGGTGCACCACTCTCCAGCGATGGTAAATCGAAGACCACCCACGGTAATCCCATTTTACCGTAAAAATCCATGTGTCGAAAAAACGAAGGGTAAAAAACTAACGAGACCCGATTGAGTTTCGGGTTGTCCTTTTTGGGCATTTATCTATCCGTTGATGGCTGAAAGCGGTCAAAGCCATAGAACTCACCATGGCCTTCATTTTGACTTGTTATCGCTCCCGTAAATCTAAACGAGCCAGAAGTTATGGCCGTCCGAATAATCGTTATCTACAGGGTGCAACATCCACGGTGCAAGGTGCAACATCCGTCCGAAATGGCGAAACAGTGCCGTACGACTTTTAGAATGCGTGCATGGATTTGAAACAGAACAGTACCATGGTGCACCACTCTCCAGCAATGGTAAATCGAAGAGCAGCCACGGTAATCCCGTTTTATCGTAAAAATCCATTTGTCGATAAAACGAAGGGTGAAAAACTTACGAGACCCGATTGAGATTCGTGTTTTTCTTTTTGGGCATTAATCTATCCGTTGACGGCTGAAAGCAGTCAAAGTCGTAGAGCTCACCGTGGCCTTCGTTTTGAAAGGTTATCGCTCCCATAACTCTAAACGAGCCAGAAATTATGGCCGTCCGAATAATCGATATCTACAGGGTGCAACATCCACGGTGCAAGGTGCAACATCCGTCCGAAATGGCGAAACAGTGCTGCACGACTTTTAGAAATGCGTGCATGGATTTGAAACGGAACAGTACCATGGTGCATCACTCTACAGCGATGGTAAATCGAAGACGAGCCACGGTAATCCCGTTTTACCGTAAAAATCCACGTGTCGAAAAAAGAAGGGTAAAAAACTTACGAGACCCGATTGAGATTGGGGTTGTTCTTTTTGGGCATTAATCTATCCATTGACGGCTGAAAGCTGTCAAAGCCGTAGAACTCACTGTGGCCTTCGTTTTGACAGGTTATCGCTCCCGTAACTCTAAACGAGCCAGAAATTATGGCCGTCCGAATAATCGATATCTACACAGTGCAACATCCACGGTGCAAGGTGCAACATCCGTCCGAAATGGCGAAATAGTGCCGTACGACTTTTTAGAAATGTGTGCATGGATTTGAAACGGAACAGTACCATTGTGCACCACTCTCCAGCAATGGTATATCGAAGACCAGCCACGGTAATCCCGTTTTACCGTAAAAATACACGTGTCGAAAAAACGAAGGGTAAAAAACTTACGTGACCCGATTGAGTTTCGGGCTGTCCTTTTTGGGCATTAATCTATCCGTTGACGGCTGAAAGCTGTCAAAGCCGTAGAACTCACCGTGGCTTTCGTTTTGACAGGTGATCGCTCCCGTAATTCTAAACGAGCCAGAAGTTATGGCCGTCCGAACAATCGATATCTACAGGGTGCAACATCCGCGGTGCAAGGTGCAACATCCGTCAGAAATGGCGAAACAGTGTCGTACGACTTTTAGAAATGCGTGCATGGATTTGAAACGGAACAGTACCATGGTGCACCACTCTCCAGCGATGGTAAATCGAAGGCCAGGCACGGTAATCCCGTTTTACCGTAAAAATCCATGTGTTGAAAAAACGAAGGGTGAAAAACTTAGGAGACCAGATTGAGATTCGGGTTGTCCTTTTTGGGCATTAATCTATCTGTTGACGACTGAAAGCAGTCAAAGCCGTAAAACTAACCGTGGCCTTCGTTTTGACAGGTTATGGTTCCCGTAACTCTAAACGAGCCAGAAGTTATGGCCGTCTGAATAATCGATATCTACAGGGTGCAACATCCACGGTGCAAGGTGCAACATCCATCCGAAATAGCGAAACAGTGCTGTACGACTTTTAGAAATGCGTGCATGGATTTGAAACGGAACAGTACCATAATCCAGTGATGGTAAATCGAAGACGAGCCACGATAATCCCGTTTTACCGTAAAAATCCACGTGTCGAAAAAACTAAGGGCAAAAAACTTACGAGACCCGATTGAGATTGGGGTTGTCCTTTTTGGGCATTAATCTATCCGTTGACGGCTGAAAGCTGTCAAAGCCGTAGAACTCACCGTGGCCTTCGTTTTGAAAGGTTATCGCTCTCGTAACTCTAAACGAGCCAGAAATTATGGTCGTCCGAATAATCGATATCTACACGGTGCAAAATCCACGGTGCAAGGTGCAACATCCGTCCGAAATGGCGAAACAGTGCCGTACGACTTTTAGAAATGCGTGCATGGATTTGAAAGGAACAGTACCATGGTGCACCACTCTCCAGCAATAGTAAATCGAAGACCAGCCGCGGTAATCCCGTTTTACCGTAAAAATACACGTGTCGAAAAAACGAAGGGTAAAAAACTTACGTGACCCGATTGAGATTCTGGCTGTCCTTTTTGGGCATTAATCTATCCGTTGACGGTTGAAAGCTGTCAAAGCCGTAGAACTTACCATGGCCTTCGTTTTGACAGGTTACCGCTCCCTTAACACTAAACGACCCAGAAATTATGACCGTCCGAATAATCGATATCTACAGGATGCAACATCCACGGTGCAAGGTGCAACATCAGTCCGAAATGGCGAAACAGTGTCGTACGACTTTTAGAAATGCGTGCATGGAATTGAAACAGAACAGTACCATGGTGTACCACTCTCCAGCGATGGTAAATCGAAGACGAGCCGCAGTAATCCCGTTTTACCGTAAAAATCCACGTGTCGAAAAAACGAAGGGTAAAATACTTACGAGACCCGATTGAGATTCGGGTTGTCCTTTTTGGGCATTAACCTATCCGTTGACGGCTGAAAGCTGTCAAAGCCATAGAACTCACCGTGGCCTTCGTTTTGACAGGTTATCGCTCCCTTAACTCTAAACGAGCCAGAAGTTATGGCCGTCCGAATAATCGATATCTACAGGGTGCAACATCCACGGTGCAAGGCGCAACATCCGTCCGAAATGGCGAAACAGTGCCGTCCGACTTTTAGAAATGCGTGAATGGATTTGAAACGGAACAGTACCATGGTGCACCACTATCCAGCGATGGTAAATCGATGACCTGCCACGGTAATCCCGTTTTACCGTAAAAATCCATGTGTCGAAAAAACGAAGGGTGAAAAACTTACGAGACCCGATTGAGATTCGGGTTGTCCTTTTTGGGCATTAATCTATCCGTTGACGGCTGAAAGTAGTCAAAGCCGTAGAACTCACTGTGGCCTTCGTTTTGACAGGTTATGGCTCCCGTAACTCTAAACGAGCCAGAAGTTATGGCCGTCCGAATAATCGATATCTATAGGGTGCAACATCCACGGTGCAAGGTGCAACATCCATCCGAAATGGCGAAACAGTGCTGTAGGACTTTTAGAAATGCGTGCATGGTTTTGAAATGGAACAGTACCATGGTGCATCACTCTCCAGCGATGGTAAATCGAAGACGAGCCACGGTAAAGCCGTTTTACCGTAAAAATCCACGTGTCGAAAAAACGAAGGGTAAAAAACTTACGAGACCCGATTGAGATTGGGGTTGTCCTTTTTGGGCAGTAATATATCCGTTGACGGCTGAAAGCTGTCAAAGCCACAGAACTCACCGTGGCCTTCATTTTGACAGGTTATTGCTCCCGTAACTCTAAACGAGCCAGAAATTATGGTCGTCCGAATAGTCGATATCTACACGGTGCAACATCCACGGTGCAAGGTGCAAACATCCGTCCGAAATGGCGAAACAGTGCCGTACGACTTTTAGAAATGCGTGCATGGATTTGAAACGGAACAGTACCATGGTGCACCACTCTCCAGCAATGGTAAATCGAAGACCAGCCTAGGTAATCCCGTTTTATCGTATGTTATCCCGCCTTTTGGCAAGGCCGAGATACCAAGGAACGGACCAGAAAGAAACAGGATCATACGTCTTCAGCTTTGAATGACCGTTGGGCAACTACAGATATCGACGAATTTTATCCGAGTCCGGATCGGGCTACAATTGGTAAGACACGTCAAGCAAAGCTGTAGAAACCAACGTTGCAAATTTCGGGGAGATCCGAGTTCGTATACTCAAGATATGATGGATTCGAGTTGAGAAAGATGGACCTTGCTCGGTTCGAACCCATCACCCCTTCACGAGTTCGAAACAATTAAGTTCGAACCCATCAGAGCAGGCACGCTGTTTGAATCCACCTGCGTTCGAATTGATAGCACAGCCACGCCACACTCGAACCCATCAGGTTCGAGTCCATCTAGTTCGCATCCATCGGCCTCGACTCCATTTACTTCGAATCCATCCCACGAACTTCCTTCGTATCCATCCAACTGAAGCCACTCCATATCCTTGCTTCGAATCAATGAGGAGCACCTTTACTTCGACTCCATCAAACAAGCCTTCGACAGCCATGCCTCGAATCCATTCCCTCGAGTCCATCAAAGAAGGGTCCCATGAATCCATGTAACTAAGGGAGCTCCAACTCCATTCCTTTCTTACCTTCGAATCCCCATGGAGAAGCAACCTCGAATCGATCCACAGTTATATATTTGAATCGATTCGAATGAAGACCGGTTCCATCGATTCGAAGATAGCGAACCTTCGAATCCATCACTAGAAGCCATCAAGGAAACGCGGCTACAAACTCGGACTCGACCCAATCAACTCGGCAAAAACATGGATCGACTCGAAGAACGCGCGCCACGTCACAGAAGCATGGATTCGACCTTATGGGTTTGAAGTGATCGATTCGAACGAACCCATAGGATCGATTCGAACCAAACAACGTACCGAGGAACACTAATTCGAATCGATGATAACTCTCAATCCACTGATCCAAATCCCCTGAAATTTTTACAGGAGTTCGTCTACATGTCGAAGAATGTCCACGCCAAGTTTCATCACGATTGGACGATTTCTTGATCGATTCGAACCAAGGGTCGAATCGATCCCAATGTGGGCCCGGATCTCTAGGTTTCGGCCATGTGGGCCCCCTCACGTGTCAGAAGTGTTCTTCCCGAATTTTAGGAGAAATGTCAGCCTCCAGCATCTATAAACAGAGCCCCTGGTCATTCAAAAAGGGGATCGGAGAATTTCTAGAGAAAAAGCACGCCCGGACGCTGCCAGAATTGCTTCAGAGCACCACCGCTGCCTTTGACTTTGAATTTTTGCTTAAGAACTTCTGTACTTAGCCTATATAAAAGTTGTATTCTCCGGATATCGAGCAATAAAATAACAAAGCTTCATAGTGGACGTAGGCAAATTACCGAACCACTCTAAATTGTTGTCTTCTGTGCAATTTACTTTCTGTTGCTTGGAGTTTTTGTTAGATAATCCTCATTTTAATTTTCTTTCTTCATTTATTATCTCTTCAAAAACTTTCGAAGAGTGTTGTGCCCAATTTTGACACAAACACCGTAAAAATACACGTGTCGAAAAAATGAAGGGTAAAAAACTTACGTGACCCGATTGAGATTTGGGCTGTCCTTTTTAGGCATTAATCTATCCGTTGACGGATGAAAGCTGTCAAAGCCGTAGAACTAACCGTGGCCTTCGTTTTGACAGGCTATCGTTCCCGTAACTCTAAACGAGCCAGAAATTATGGCCGTCCGAATAATCGATATCCACAGGGTGCAACATCCACGGTGCAAGGCGCAACATCCGTCCGAAATGGCGAAACAGTGCCGTCCGACTTTTAGAAATGCGTGCATAGATTTGAAACGGAACAGTACCATGGTGCACCACTATCCAGCGATGGTAAATCGATGACCTGCCACGGTAATCCCGTTTTACCGTAAAAATCCATGTGTCGAAAAAACGAAGGGTGAAAAACTTACGAGACCCGATTGAGATTCGGGTTGTCCTTTTTGGGCATTAATCTATCCGTTGACGGCTGAAAGTAGTCAAAGCCGTAGAACTCACTGTGGCCTTCGTTTTGACAGGTTATGGCTCCCGTAACTCTAAACGAGCCAGAAGTTATGGCCGTCCGAATAATCGATATCTATAGGGTGCAACATCCACGGTGCAAGGTTCAACATCCATCCGAAATGGCGAAACAGTGCTGTAGGACTTTTAGAAATGCGTGCATGGTTTTGAAATGGAACAGTACCATGGTGCATCACTCTCCAGCGATGGTAAATCGAAGACGAGCCACGGTAAAGCCGTTTTACCGTAAAAATCCACGTGTCGAAAAAACGAAGGGTAAAAAACTTACGAGACCCGATTGAGATTGGGGTTGTCCTTTTTGGGCAGTAATATATCCGTTGACGGCTGAAAGCTGTCAAAGCCACAGAACTCACCGTGGCCTTCATTTTGACAGGTTATTGCTCCCGTAACTCTAAACGAGCCAGAAATTATGGTCGTCCGAATAGTCGATATCTACACGGTGCAACATCCACGGTGCAAGGTGCAAACATCCGTCCGAAATGGCGAAACAGTGCCGTACGACTTTTAGAAATGCGTGCATGGATTTGAAACGGAACAGTTCCATGGTGCACCACTCTCCAGCAATGGTAAATCGAAGACCAGCCTAGGTAATCCCGTTTTATCGTATGTTATCCCGCCTTTTGGCAAGGCCGAGATACCAAGGAACTGACCAGAAAGAAACAGGATCATACGTCTTCAGCTTTGAATGATCGTTGGGCAACTACATATATCGACGAATTTTATCCGAGTCCGGATCGTGCTACAATTGGTAAGACACGTCAAGCAAAGCTGTAGAAACCAACGTTGCAAATTTCGGGGAGATCCGAGTTCGTATACTCAAGATATGATGGATTCGAGTTGAGAAAGATGGACCTTGCTCGGTTCGAACCCATCACCCCTTCACGAGTTCGAAACAATTAAGTTCGAACCCATCAGAGCAGGCACGCTGTTTGAATCCACCTGCGTTCGAATTGATAGCACAGCCACGCCACACTCGAACCCATCAGGTTCGAGTCCATCTAGTTCGCATCCATCGGCCTCGACTCCATTTACTTCGAATCCATCCCACGAACTTCCTTCGTATCCATCCAACTAAAGCCACTCCATATCCTTGCTTCGAATCAATGAGGAGCACCTTTACTTCGACTCCATCAAACAAGCCTTCGACAGCCATGCCTCGAATCCATTCCCTCGAGTCCATCAAAGAAGGGTCCCATGAATCCATGTAACTAAGGGAGCTCCAACTCCATTCCTTTCTTACCTTCGAATCCCCATGGAGAAGCAACCTCGTATCGATCCACAGTTATATATTTGAATCGATTCGAATGAAGACCGGTTCCATCGATTCGAAGATAGCGAACCTTCGAATCCATCACTAGAAGCCATCAAGGAAACGCGGCTACAAACTCGGACTCGACCCAATCAACTCGGCAAAAACATGGATCGACTCGAAGAACGCGCGCCACGTCACAGAAGCATGGATTCGACCTTATGGGTTTGAAGTGATCGATTCGAACGAACCCATAGGATCGATTCGAACCAAACAACGTACCGAGGAACACTAATTCGAATCGATGATAACTCTCAATCCACTGATCCAAATCCGCTGAAATTTTTATAGGAGTTCGTCTACATGTCGAAGAATGTCCACGCCAAGTTTCATCACGATTGGACGATTTCTTGATCGATTCGAACCAAGGGTCGAATCGATCCCAATGTGGGCCCGGATCTCCAGGTTTCGGCCATGTGGGCCCCCTCACGTGTCAGAAGTGTTCTTCCCGAATTTTAGGAGAAATGTCAGCCTCCAGCATCTATAAACAGAGCCCCTGGTCATTCAAAAAGGGGATCGGAGAATTTCTAGAGAAAAAGCACGCCCGGACGCTGCCAGAATTGCTTCAGAGCACCACCGCTGCCTTTGACTTTGAATTTTTGCTTAAGAACTTCTGTACTTAGCCTATATAAAAGTTGTATTCTCCGGATATCGAGCAATAAAATAACAAAGCTTCATAGTGGACGTAGGCAAATTACCGAACCACTCTAAATTGTTGTCTTCTGTGCAATTTACTTTCTGTTGCTTGGAGTTTTTGTTAGATAATCCTCATTTTAATTTTCTTTCTTCATTTATTATCTCTTCAAAAACTTTCGAAGAGTGTTGTGCCCAATTTTGACACAAACACCGTAAAAATACACGTGTCGAAAAAATGAAGGGTAAAAAACTTACGTGACCCGATTGAGATTTGGGCTGTCCTTTTTAGGCATTAATCTATCCGTTGACGGATGAAAGCTGTCAAAGCCGTAGAACTAACCGTGGCCTTCGTTTTGACAGGCTATCGTTCCCGTAACTCTAAACGAGCCAGAAATTATGGCCGTCCGAATAATCGATATCCACAGGGTGCAACATCCACGGTGCAAGGTGCAACATCAGTCCGAAATGGCGAAACAGTGTCGTACGACTTTTAGAAATGCGTGCATGGAATTGAAATGGAACAGTACCATGGTGCACCACTCTCCAGCGATGGTAAATCGAAGATGAGCCACGGTAATACCGTTTTACCGTAAAAATCCACGTGTCGAAAAAACGATGGGTAAAATACTTACGAGACCCGATTGAGATTCGGGTTGTCCTTTTTGGGCATTAATCTATCCATTGACGGCTGAAAGCTGTCAAAGCCGTAGAACTCACCGTGGCCTTCGTTTAGACAGGTTATCGCTCCCGTAACTCCAAACGAGCCATAAGTTATGGTCGTCTGAATAATCGATGTCTATAGGGTGCAACATCCACGGTGCAAGGCGCAACATCCGTCCGAAATGGCGAAACAGTGCCGTACGACTTTTAGAAATGCATGCATGGATTTGAAACGGAACGGTACCATGGTGCACCACTCTCCAGCGATTGTAAATCGAAGACCAGCCACGGTAATCCCATTTTACCGTAAAAATCAACGTGTCAAAAAAACGAAGGATAAAAAACTTACGAGACCCGATTGAGATTCGGGTTGTCCTTTTTGGGCATTAATCTATCCGTTGACAGCTGAAAGCTGTCAAAGCCGTAGAACTCACCGTGGCCTTCGTTTTGACAGGTTTTCGCTCCCTTAACTCTAAACGAGCCAGAAGTTATGGCCGTTTGAATAATCGATATCTACAGGGTGCAACATCCACGGTGCAAGGAGCAACATCCGTCCGAAATGGCGAAACAGTTCCGTTGGACTTTTAGAAATGCATGCATGGATTTGAAATGGAACGGTACCATGGTGCACCCCTCACCAGCGATGGTAAATCGAAGACCAGCCACGGTAATCCCATTTTACCGTATAAATCCACGTGTCGAAAAAACGAAGGGTAAAAAACTAACGAGACTCGATTGAGTTTCGGGTTGTCCTTTTTGGGCATTTATCTATCCGATGACGGCTGAAAGCGGTCAAAGCCATAGAAATCACCGTGGCCTTCGTTTTGACTGTTATCGCTCCCGTAAATCTAAACGAGCCAGAAGTTATGGCTGTCCGAATAAACGTTATCTACAGGGTGCAACATCCACGGTGCAAGGTGCAAACATCCATCCGAAATGGCGAAACAGTGCCGTACGACTTTTAGAAATGCGTGCGTGGATTTGAAACGGAACAGTACCATGGTTCACCACTCTTCAGCAATGGTGAATCGAAGAGCAGCCACGGTAATCCCGTTTTACCGTAAAATCCATGTGTCGAAAAAACGAAGGGTGAAAAACTTACGAGACCCGATTGAGATTCGGGTTGTCCTTTTTGGGCATTAATCTATCCGTTGACGGCTGAAAGCAGTCAAAGCCGTAGAACTCACCGTGGCCTTCGTTTTGACAGGTTATGGCTCCCGTAACTCTAAACGAGCCAGAAGTTATGGCCGTCCGAATAATTGATATCTATAGGGTGCAACATCCACGGTGCAAGGTGCAACATCCATCCGAAATGGCGAAACAATGATGTACGACCTTTAGAAATGCGTGCATGGATTTGAAATGGAACAGTACCATGGTGCATCACTCTCCAGCGATGGTAAATCGAAGACGAGCCATGGTAATCCCGTTTTACCATAAAAATTCACGTCTCGAAAAAACGAATGGTAAAAAACTTACGAGACCCGATTGAGATTGGGTTTGTCCTTTTTGGGCATTAATCTATCCATTGACGGCTGAAAGCTGTCAAAGCCATAGAACTCACCATGGCCTTCGTTTTGATGGGTTATTTCTCCCGTAACTCTAAACGAGCCAGAAATTATGGCCGTCCGAATAATCGATATCTACACGGTGCAACATCCACGGTGCAAGGTGCAACATCCGTCCGAAATGGCGAAACAGTGTCGTACGACTTTTAGAAATGTGTGCATGGATTTGAAACGGAACAGTACCATGGTGCACCACTCTCCAGCAATGGTAAATCGAAGACCAGCCTGGGTAATCCCGTTTTACCGTAAAAATACACGTGTCGAAAAAACGAAGGGTAAAAAACTTACGTGACCCGATTGAGATTCGGGCTGTCCTTTTTGGGCATTAATCTATCCATTGACGGTTGAAAGCTGTCAAAGCCGTAGAACTCACCGTGGCCTTCGTTTTGACAGGTTATCGCTCCCGTGACTCTAAACGAGCCAGAAATTATGGTCGTCCGAATAATCGATATCTACAGGGTGCAACATCCACGGTGCAAGGTACAACATCAGTCCGAAATGGCGAAACAGTGTCGTACTACTTTTAGAAATGCGTGCATGGAATTGAAATGGAACAGTACCATGGTGCACCACTCTCCAGCGATGGTAAATCGAAGACGAGCCATGGTAATCCCGTTTTACCGTAAAAATCCATGTGTCGAAAAAACGAAGGGTGAAAAACTTACGAGACCCGTTTGAGATTCGGATTGTCCTTTTTGGGCATTAATCTATCCGTTGACGGCTGGAAGCTGTCAAAGTCGTAGAACTCACCGTGGCCTTCGTTTAGAATGGTTATCGCTGCCGCAAATCTAAACGAGCCAGATGTTATGGCCGTCCGTATATTCGTTATCTACAGGGTGCAACATCCACGGTGCAAGGTGCAACATCCGTCCGAAATGGCGAAACAGTTCCGTCCGACTTTTAGAAATACATGCATGGATTTGAAAGGGAACTGTACCATGGTGCACCACTCTCCAGCAATGGTAAATCGAAGACGAGCCACGGTAATCCCGTTTTACCGTAAAAATCCATGTGTCGAAAAAACGAAGGGTGAAAAACTTACGAGACCCGTTTGAGATTCGGGTTGTCCTTTTTGGGCATTAATCTATCCGTTGACGGCTGAAAGCTATCAAAGTCGTAGAAGTCACCGTGGTCTTCGTTTAGAAAGATTATCGCTCCTGTAACTCTAAACGAGCCATAAGTTATGGTCGTCCGAATAATCGATATCTACAGGGTGCAACAACCACGGTGCAAGGCGCAACATCCGTCCGAAATGGCGAAACAGTGCCGTACGACTTTTAGAAATGCATGCATGGATTTGAAACGGAACAGTACCATGGCGCACCACTCTCCAGCGATGGCAAATCGAAAACTAGCCACGGTAATCCCGTTTTACCGTAAAAATCCACGTGTCGAAAAAACGAAGGGTAAAAAACTTACGAGACTCGATTGAGTTTCGGGTTGTCCTTTTTGGGCATTTATTTATCCGTTGACGGCTGAAAGCCATCAAAGCCGTAGAACTCACCGTGGCCTTCGTTTTGACAGGTTATCGCTCCCGTAACTCTAAACGAGCCAGAAATTATGGTCGTCCGAATAATTGATATCTACAGGGTGCAACATCCACGGTGCAAGGTGCAACATCAGTCTGAAATGGCGTAACAGTGTCGTACGACTTTTATAAATGCATGCATGGAATTGAAACGGAACAGTACCATGGTGCACCACTCTCCAGTGATGGTAAATCGAAGACGAGCCACGGTAATCCCGTTTTACAGTAAAAATCCACATGTCGAAAAAACGAAGGGTAAAATACTTACGGGACCCGATTGAGAATCGGGTTGTCCTTTTTGGGCATTAATATATCCGTTGACGGCTGAAAGCTGTCAAAGCCGTAAAACTTATCGAGGCCTTCGTTTTGACAGGTTATGGCTCCCGTAACTCTTAACGAGCCATAAGTTATGGCCGTCCGAATAATCGATATCTATAGGGTGCAACATCCACGTTGCAAGGTGCAACATCCGTCCGAAATGGCGAAACAGTGCCGTCCGACTTTTAAAAATACATGCATGGATTTGAAACGGAACAGTACCATGGTGCACCACTCTCTAGTGATGGTAAATCGAAGACCAGCCACAGTAATCCCGTTTTACCGTAAAAAACCACGTGTCGAAAAAACGAAGGGTAAAAAATTTACGAGACCCGATTGAGATTCGGGTTGTCCTTTTTGGGCATTAATCTATTTGTTGACAGTTGAAAGCTGTCAAAGCCATAGAACTCATCGAGGCCTTCATTTTGACAGGTTATGGCTCCCGTAACTCTAAACGAGCCAGAAGTTATGGCCGTTCGAATAATCGATATCTACACGGTGCAACATCCACGGTGCAAGGTGCAACATCCGTCCGAAATGGCGAAACAGTGCCGTCCGAGTTTTAGAAATACATGCATGGATTTGAAACGGAACAGTACCATGGTGCACCACTCTTCAGCGATGGTAAATCGAAGACCAGCCACGGTAATCCCGTTTTACCGTAAAAATCCACGTGTCGAAAAAACGAAGGGTAAAAAACTTACGAGACCCGATTGAGATTCGGGTTATCCTTTTTGGGCATTAGTCTATCCGCTGACGGCTGAAAGCTGTCAAAGCCGTAGAACCCACCGTGGCCTTCGTTTTGACAGGTTATCGCTCCCGTAACTCTAAACGAGCCAGAAGTAATGGCCGTCCGAACAATCGATATCTACAGGGTGCAACATCCACATTGCAAGGTGCAACATCCGTCCGAAATGGCGAAACAATGTCGTACGACATTTAGAAATACGTGCATGGATTTGAAACGGAACAGTACCATGGTGCACCTCTCTACAACAATGGTAAGTTGAAGACCGGCCACGGTAATCCCGTTTTACCGTAAAAATCCATGTGTCGAAAAAACGAAGGGTGAAAAACTTACGAGACCCGTTTGAGATTCGGGTTGTCCTTTTTGGGCATTAATCTATCCGTTGACGGCTGAAAGCTATCAAAGTCGTAGAAGTCACCGTGGCCTTCGTTTAGAAAGGTTATCGCTCCCATAACTCTAAACGAGCCATAAGTTATGGCCGTCCGAATAATCGATATCTATAGGGAGCAACATCCACGATGCAAGGTGCAACATCCGTCCGAAATGGCAAAACAGTGCCGTCAGACTTTTAGAAATACATGCATGGATTTGAAACGGAACAGTACCATGGTGCACCACTCTCCAGTGATGGTAAATCGAAGACCAGCCACGGTATTCCCGTTTTACCGTAAAAATCCACGTGTCGAAAAAACGAAGGGTAAAAAACTTACGAGAACCAATTGAGATTCGGGTTGTCCTTTTTGGGCATTAATCTATCCGTTGACGGCGGAAAGCCATCAAAGCCGTAGAACTCACCGTGGCCTTCGTTTTGACAGGTTATCGCTCCCGTAACTCTAAACGAGCCAGAAGTTATGGCCGTCCGAATAATCGATATCTACAGGGTGCAACATCCACGGTGCAAGGCGCAACATCCGTCCGAAATGGCGAAACAGTGCCGTACGACTTTTAGAAATGCGTGCATGGATTTGAAACGGAACAGTACCATGGTGCACCACTCTCCAGCGATGGTAAATCGTAGACCAGCCACGGTAATCCAGTTTTACCGTAAAAATCCACGTGTCGAAAAAACGAAGGGTAAAAAACTTACGAGACCCGATTGAGATTCAGGTTGTCCTTTTTGGGCATTAATCTATCAGTTGACGGCTGAAAGCTGTCAAAGCCATAGAACTCATCGAGGCCTTCGTTTTGACAAGTTATGGCTCCCGTAACTCTAAACGAGCCAGAAGTTATGGCCGTCCGAATAATCGATATCTACAGGGTGCAACATCCACGGTGCAAGGTGCAACATCCGTCCGAAATGGCGAAACAGTGCCGTACGACTTTTAGAAATGCATGCATGGATTTGAAACGGAACAGTACCATGGTGCATCACTCTCCAGCGATGGTAAATCGAAGACCAGCCACGGTATTCCCGTTTTACCGTAAAAATCCACGTGTCGAAAAAACGAAGGGTAAAAAACTTACGAGACCCGATTGAGTTTCGGGTTGTCCTTTTTGGGCATTAATCTATCCGCTGACGGTTGAAAGCTATCAAAGCCGTAGAACTCACTGTGGCCTTCGTATAGACCGGTTATCGCTCCCGTAACTCTAAACGAGCCATAAGTTATGGTCGTCCGAATAATCGATATCTATAGGGTGCAACATCCACGGTGCAAGGTGCAACATCAGTCCGAAATGGCGAAACAGTGCCGTCCGAGTTTTAGAAATACATGCATGGATTTGAAACGGAACAATACCATGGTGCACCACTCTTCAGCGATGGTAAATCGAAGACCATCCACGGTAATCCCGTTTTACCGTAAAAATCCACGTGTCGAAAAAACGAAGGGTAAAAAACTTACGAGACCCGATTGAGATTCGGGTTGTCCTTTTTGGGCATTAGTCTATCCATTGACGGCTGAAAGCTGTCAAAGCCGTAGAACTCACCGTGGCCTTCTTTTTGACAGGTTATCGCTCCCGTAACTCTAAACGAACCAGAAGTAATGGCCGTCCGAACAATCGATATCTACAAGGTGCAACATCCACGGTGCAAGGTGCAACATCCGTCCGAAATGGCGAAACATGTCGTACGACATTTAGAAATACGTGCATGGATTTGAAACGGAACAACACCATGGTGCACCTCTCTACAGCAATGGTAAATTGAAGACCAGCCACGGTAATCCCGTTTTACCGTAAAAATCCATGTGTCGAAAAAACGAAGGGTGAAAAACTTACGAGACCCGTTTGAGATTCGGGTTGTCCTTTTTGGGCATTAATCTATCCGTTGACGGCTGAAAGCTATCAAAGTCATAGAACTCACCGTGGCCTTCGTTTAGAGAGGTTATCGCTCCCGTAACTCTAAACGAGCCATAACTTATGGCCGTCCGAATAATCGATATCTATAGGGAGCAACATCCACGGTGCAAGGTGCAACATCCGTCCGAAATGGCAAAACAGTGCCGTCCGACTTTTAGAAATACATGCATGGATTTGAAACAGAACAGTACCATGGTGCACCACTCTCCAGTGATGGTAAATCGAAGACCAGCCACGGTAATCCCGAATTACCGTAAAAATCCACGTGTCGAAAAAACGAAGGGTAAAAAACTTACGAGACCCAATTGAGATTCGGATTGTCCTTTTTAGGCATTAATTTATCTGTTGACGGCGGAAAGCCATCAAAGCCGTGGAACTCACCGTGGCCTTCGTTTTGACAGATTATCGCTCCCGTAACTCTAAACGAGCCAGAAGTTATGGCCGTCCGAATAATCGATATCTACAGGGTGCAACGTCCACGGTGCAAGGCGCAACATCCGTCTGAAATGGCGAAACAGTGCCGTACGACTTTTAGAAATGCATGCATGGATTTGAAACGTAACAGTACCATGGTGCACCACTCTCCAGTTATGGTAAATCGTAGACCAGCCACGGTAATCTAGTTTTACCGTAAAAATCCACGTGTCGAAAAAACGAAGGGTAAAAAACTTACGAGACCCGATTGAGTTTCGGGTTGTCCTTTTTGGGCATTTATCTATCCGTTGACGGCTAAAAGCCATCAAAGCCGTAGAACTCACCGTGGCCTTCGTTTTGACAGGTTATCGCTACCGTAACACTAAACGAGCCATAAGTTATGACCATCCGAATAATCGATATCTACAGGATGCAACATCCACGGTGCAAGGCGCAACATCCGTCCGAAATGGCGAAACAGTGCCGTACGACTTTTAGAAATGCATGCATGGATTTGAAACGGAACAGTACCATGGTGCACCACTCTCCAGCGATGGTAAATCGAAAACTAGCCACGGTAATCCCGTTTTACCGTAAAAATCCACGTGTCGAAAAAACAAAGGGTAAAAAACTTACGAGACTCGATTGAGTTTCGGGTTGTCCTCTTTGGGCATTTATCTATCCGTTGACGGCTGAAAGCCATCAAAGCCATAGAACTCACCGTGGCCTTCGTTTTGACAGGTTATCACTCCCGTAACTCTAAACGAGCCAGAAATTATGGTCGTCCGAATAATTGATTCTACAGGGTGCAACATCCACGGTGCAAGGTGCAACATCAGTCCGAAATGGCGAAACAGTGTCGTACGACTTTTAGAAATGCATGCATGGAATTGAAACGGAACAGTACCATGGTGCACCACTCTCCAGTGATGGTAAATCGAAGACGATCCACGGTAATCCCGTTTTACAGTAAAAATCCACATGTCGAAAAAACGAAGGGTAAAATACTTACGGGACCCGATTGAGACTCGGGTTGTCCTTTTTGGGCATTAATCTATCCGTTGACGGCTGAAAGCTGTCAAAGCCATAGAACTCATCGAGGCCTTCGTTTTGACAGGTTATGGCTTCCGTAACTCTAAACGAGCCAAAAGTTTGGCCGTCCGAATAATCGATATCCACAGGGTGCAACATCCACCGTGCATGGTGCAACATCCGTCCGAAGTGGCGAAACAGTGCCGTACGACTTTTAGAAATACATGCATGGATTTGAAACCGAACAGTACCATGGTGCACCACTCTCCAGTGATGGTAAATCGAAGACCAGCCACAGTAATCCCGTTTTACCGTAAAAAACCACGTGTCGAAAAAACGAAGGGTAAAATACTTACGGGACCCGATTGAGATTCGGGTTGTCCTTTTTGTGCATTAATCTATCCGTTGACGGCTGAAAGCTGTCAAAGCCGTAAAACTCATGGAGGCCTTCGTTTTGACAGGATATGGCTCCCGTAACTCTTAACGAGCCATAAGTTATGGCCGTCCGAATAATCGATATCTATAGGGTGCAACATCCACGTTGCAAATTGCAACATCCGTCCGAAATGGTGAAACAGCGCCGTCCGACTTTAGAAATACATGCATGGATTTGAAACGTAACAGTACCATGGTGCACCACTCTCCAGTGATGGTAAATCGAAGACCAGCCACAGTAATCCCGTTTTACCGTAAAAAACCACGTGTCGAAAAAACGAAGGGTAAAAAACGTACGAGACCCGATTGAGATTCGGGTTGTCCTTTTTGGGCATTAATCTATCTGTTGACGGCTGAAAGCTGTCAAAGCCATAGAACTCATCGAGGACTTCGTTTCGACAGGTTATGGCTCCCGTAACTCTAAACGAGCCAGAAGTTATGGTCGTCCGAATAATCGATATCTACAGGGTGCAACATCCACGGTGCAAGGTGCAACATCCGTCCGAAATGGCGAAACAGTGCCGTACGACTTTTAGAAATGCATGCATGGATTTGAAACGGAACAGTACCATGGTGCACCACTTTCCAGCGATGGTAAATCGAAGACTAGCCACGGTATTCCCGTTTTACCGTAAAAATCCACGTGTCGAAAAAACGAAGGGTAAAAAACTTACGAGACCCGATTGAGTTTCGGGTTGTCCTTTTTGAGCATTAATCTATCCGCTGACGGCTGAAAGCTGTCAAAGCCGTAGAACTCACTGTGGCCTTCGTTTAGACAGGTTATCGCTCCCGTAACTCTAAATGAGCCATAAGTTATGGTCGTCCGAATAATCGATATCTATAGGGCGCAACATCCACGGTGCAAGGTGCAACATCAGTCCGAAATGGCGAAACAGTGCCGTCCGAGTTTTAGAAATACATGCATGGATTTGAAACGGAACAGTACCATGGTGCACCACTCTTCAGCGATGGTAAATTGAAGACCAGCCACGAAAATCCCGTTTTACCGTAAAAATCCACGTGTCGAAAAAACGAAGGGTAAAAAACTTACGAGACCCGATTGAGATTCAGGTTATCCTTTTTGGGCATTAGTCTATCTATTGACGGCTGAAAGCTGTCAAAGCTGTAGAACTCACCGTGGCCTTCGTTTTGACAGGTTATCACTCCCGTAACTCTAAACGAGCCAGAAGTAATGGCCGTCCGAACAGTCGATATCTACAGGGTGCAACATCCACGGTGCAAGGTGCAACATCCGTCCGAAATGGCGAAACAATGTCGTACGACATTTAGAAATACGTGCATGGATTTGAAACGGAACAGTACCATGGTGCACCTCTCTACAGCAATGGTAAATTGAAGACCAGCCACGGTAATCCCGTTTTACCGTAAAAATCCATGTGTCGAAAAAACGAAGGGTGAAAAACTTACGAGACCCGTTTGAGATTCGGGTTGTCCTTTTTGGGCGTTAATCTATCCATTGACGGCTGAAAGCTATCAAAGTCGTAGAACTCACCGTGGTCTTCGTTTAGAAAGGTAATCACTCCCGTAACTCTAAACGAGCCATAAGTTATGGCCGTCCGAATAATCGATATCTATAGGGAGCAACATCCACGGTGCAAGGTGCAACATCCGTCCGAAATGGCAAAACAGTGCTGTACGACTTTTAGAAATGCGTGCATGGATTTGAAACGGAACAGTACCAAGGTGCATCACTCTCCAGCGTAGGTAAATCGAAGAGGAGCCACGGTAATCCCGTTTTATCGTAAAAATCCACGTGTCGAAAAAACGAAGGGTAAAAAACTTACGAGACCCAACTGAGATTCGGGTTGTCCTTTTTGGGCATTAATCTATCCCTTGACGGCGGAAAGCCATCAAAGCCGTAGAACTCACCGTGTCCTTCGTTTTGACAGGTTATCGCTCCCGTAACTCTAAACGAGCCAGAAGTTATGGCCGTCCGAATAATCGATGTCTACAGGGTGCAACATCCACGGTGCAAGGCGCAACATCCGTCCGAAATGGCGAAACAGTGCCGTACGACTTTTAGAAATGCATGCATGGATTTGAAACGGAACAGCGCCATGGTTCACCACTCTCCAGCGATGGTAAATCGTAGACCAGCCACGGTATTCCAGTTTTACCGTAAAAATCCACGAGTCGAAAAAACGAAGGGTAAAAAACTTACGAGACCCGATTGAGTTTCGGGTTGTCCTTTTCGGGCATTTATCTATCCGTTGACGGCTGAAAGCCATCAAAGCCGTAGAACTCATCGTGGCCTTTGTTTTGACAGGTTATCGCTCCCGTAACACTAAACGAGCCAGAAATTATGGCCGTCCGAATAATTGGTATCTACAGGGTGCAACATCCACGGTGCAAGGTGCAACATCAGTCTGAAATGGCGAAACAGTGTCGTACAACTTTTAGAAATGCGTGCATGGAATTGAAACGGAACAGTACCAGTGCACCACTCTCCAGCGCTGGTAAATCGAAGACGAGCCACGGTAATCCCGTTTTACCGTAAAAATCCACATGTCGAAAAAACGAAGGGTAAAACACTTACGAGACCCGATTGAGATTCGGGTTGTCCTTTTTGGGCATTAATCTATTCGTTGACGGCTGGAAGCTGTCAAAGCCGTAAAACTCATCGAGGCCTTCGTTTTGACAGGTTATGGCTCCCGTAACTCTTAACGAGCCAGAAGTTATGGCCGTCCGAATAATAGATATCTATAGGGTGCAACATCCACGGTGCAAGGTGCAACATTCGTCCGAAATGGTGAAACAGTGTCGTCCGACTTTTAGAAATACATGCATGGATTTGAAACGGAACAGTACCATGGTGCACCACTCTCCAGTGATGGTAAATCGAAGACCAGCCACAGTAATCCAGTTTTACCGTAAAAAACCACGTGTCGAAAAAACGAAGGGTAAAAAACTTACGAGACCCGATTGAGATTCGGCTTGTCCTTTTTGGGCATTAATCTATCTGTTAACGACTGAAAGCTATCAAAGCCATAGAACTCACTGTGTCCTTCATTTTGAAAGGTTATCGCTCCCGTAAATCTAAATGAGCCAGAAGTTATGGTCGTCCAAATAATCGTTATCTACAGGGTGCAACATCCACGGTGCAAGGTGCAACATCCGTCCGAAATGGCGAATACGTGTCGTACGACTTTTAGAAATGCGTGCATGGATTTGAAACGGAACAATACCATGATGCACCACTCTCTAGCAATGGTAAATCGAAGACCAGCCACGGTAATCCCGTTTTACCGTAAAAATCCATGTGTCGAAAAAACGAAGGGAGAAAAACTTAGGAGACCCGATTGAGATTCGGGTTGTCCTTTTTGGGCATTAATCTATCCGTTGACGGCTGAAAGCTGTCAAAGCCGTAGAACTCACCGTGGCCTTCGTTTAGACATGTTATCGTTCCCGTAACTCTAAACGAGCCACAAGTTATGGCCGTCCGAATAATCGATATCAACAGGGTGCAACATCCACGGTGCAAGGTGCAACATCCGTCCGAAATGGTGAAACAGTGTCGTCCGACTTTTACAAATACATGCATGGATTTAAAACAGAACAGTACCATGGTGTACCACTCTCCAGCGATGGTAAATCGAAGACCAACCACGGTAATCCCGTTTTACCGTAAAAATCCACGTGTCGAAAAAACGAAGGGTAAAAAACTTACGAGACCCGATTGAGATTCGGGTTGTCCTTTTTGGGCATTAATCTATCCGTTGACGGCTGAAAGCTGTCATAGCCGTGGAACTCACCGTGGCCTTCGTTTTGACTGGTTATTGCAGCCGTAAATATAAACGAGCCAGAAGTTATGGCCGTCCGAATAATCGTTATCTACAGGGTGCAACATCCACCGTGCAAGGTGCAACATCCGTCCGAAATGGCGAAACAGTGTCGTATGAATTTTAGAAATGCGTGCATGGATTTGAAACAGAACAGTACCGTGGTGCACCACTCTCCAGCAATGGTAAATCGAAGACCAGCCACGGTAATCCCGGTTTACCGTAAAAATCCATGTGTCGAAAAAACGAAGGATGAAAAACTTACGAGACCCGATTGAGATTCGGGTTGTCCTTTTTGGGCATTAATCTATCCGTTGACGACTGAAAGCAGTCAAAGCCGTAGAACTCACCGTGGCCTTCGTTTTGACAGGTTATGGCTCCTGTAACTCTAAACGAGCCAGAAGTTATGGCCGTTCGAATAATCGATATCTACATGGTGCAACATCCACGGTGCAAGGTGCAACATCCGTCCGAAATGGCGAAACAGTGCTGTACGACTTTTAGAAATGCGTGCATGGATTTGAAACGGAACAGTACCAAGGTGCATCACTCTCCAGCGATGGTAAATCGAAGAGGAGCCACGGTAATCCCGTTTTACCGTAAAAATCCACGTGTCGAAAAAACGAAGAGTAAAAAAGTTACGAGACCCGATTGAGATTGGGGTTGTCCTTTTTGGGCATTAATCTATCCGTTGATGGCTGAAAGCTGTCAAAGCCGTAGAACTCACCGTGGCCTTCGTTTTGACAGGTTATCGCTCTCGTAACTCTAAACGAGCCAGAAATTATGGCCGTCCGAATAATCGATATCTACACGGTGCAACATCCACGGTGCAAGGTGCAACATCCGTCCGAAATGGCGAAACAGTGCCGTACGACTTTTAGAAATGCGTGCATGGATTTGAAACGGAACAGTACCATGGTGCACCACTCTCCATCAATGGTAAATCGAAGACCAGCCACGGTAATCCCGTTTTACCGTAAAAATACACGTGTCGAAAAAACGAAGGGTAAAAAACTTACGTGACCCGATTGAGATTCGGGCTGTCCTTTTTGGGCATTAATCTATCCGTTGACGGCTGAAAGCTGTCAAAGCCGTAGAACTCACCTTGACCTTCGTTTTGACAGGTTATCGCTCCCGTAACTCTAAACGAGCCAGAAGTAATGGCCGTCTGAATAATTGATCTCCACAGGGTGCAACATCCACGGTGCAAGGTGCAACATCAGTCCGTAATGGCGAAACTGTGTCGTACGACTTTTAGAAATGCGTGCATGGAATTGAAACGGAACAGTACCATGGTGCACCACTCTCCAGCGATTGTAAATTGAAGACGAGCCATGGTAATCCCGTTTTACCGTAAAAATCCACATGTCGAAAAAACGAAGGGTAAAATACTTACGAGACCCGATTGAGATTCGGGTTGTCCTTTTTGGGCATTAATCTATTCGTTGACGGCTGAAAGCCGTCAAAGCCGTAAAACTCATCAAGGCCTTCGTTTTGACAGGTTATGACTCCCGTAACTCTTAACGAGCCAGAAGTTATGGCCGTCCGAATAATCGATATCTATAGGGTGCAACATCCACGGTGCAAGGTGCAACATCCGTCCGAAATGGCGAAACAGTGCCGTCCAACTTTTAAAAATACATGCATGGATTTGAAACGGAACAGTACCATGGTGCACCACTCTCCAATGATGGTAAATCGAAGACCAGCCACAGTAATCCCGTTTTACCGTAAAAAACCATGTGTTGAAAAAACGAAGGGTAAAAAACTTACGAGACCCGATAGAGATTCGGGTTGTCCTTTTTCGGCATTAATCTATCCGTTGACGGCTGAAAGCTGTCAAAGCCGTAATACTCACCGTGGCCTCCGTTTTGACAGGTTATCGCTCCCGTAACTCTAAACAAGCCAGAAGTTATGGCCGTCCGAACAATCGATATCTACAGGGTGCAACATCCACGGTGCAAAGCGCAACATCCGTCCGAAATGGCGAAACAGTGCCGTACGACTTTTAGAAATGCATGCATGGATTTGAAATGGAACATTACCATGGTGCACCACTCTCCAGCGATGGTAAATCGAAGACCAGCCATGGTATCTCGTTTTACCGTAAAAATCCACGTGTCGAAAAAACGAAGGGTAAAAAACTTACGAGACCCGATTGAGTTTCGGGTTGTCCTTTTTGGGCATTAATCTATCCGTTGACGGCTGAAAGCAGTCAAAGCCAGAGAACTCACCGTGGCCTTCGTTTTGACTGGTTATCGCTCCCGTAACTCTAAACGAGCCAGAAGTTATGGCCGTCCAAATAATCGTTATCTACAGGGTGCAACATCCACGGTGCAAGGTGCAACATCCGTCCGAAATGGCGAAACAGTGCCGTATGACTTTCAGAAATGCGTGCAAGGATTTGAAACAGAACAGTACCATGGTGCACCACTCTCCAACAATGTAAATCGAAGACTAGCCAAGGTAATCCCGTTTTACCGTAAAAATCCATGTGTCGAAAAAACGAAGGGTGAAAAACTTATGAGACCCGATTGAGATTCGGGTTGTCCTTTTTGGGCATTAATCTATCCGTTGATGGCTGAAAGCTGTCAAAGCCGTAGAACTCACCGTTGCCTGCGTTTAGACAGTTTATCGTCCCGGTAACTCTAAACAAGGCATAATTTATGGCCGTCCGAATAATCGATATCTAAAGGGTGCAACATCCACGGTGCAAGGTGCAACATCCGTCCGAAATGGCGAAACAGTGTCGTCCGACTTTAAGAAATACATTCATGGATTAGAAATGCGTGCATGGATTTGAAACGGAACAGTACCATGGTGCACCACTCTTCAGCAATGGTAAATCAAAGACTAGCCACGGTAATCCCGTTTTACCGTAAAAATACACGTGTCGAAAAAACGAAGGGTAAAAAACTTACATGACCCGATTGATATTCGGGCTGTCCTTTTTGGGCATTAATCTATCCGTTGACGTTTAAAAGCTGTCAAAGCCGTAGAACTCACTGTGGCCTTCGTTTTGACAGGTTACGGCTCCCGTAACTCCAAACGAGCCAGAAGTTATGGCCGTCCGAATAATCGATATCTACATGGTGCAACATCCACGGTGCAAGGTGCAACATCCGTCCGAAATGGCGAGACAGTGCCGTACGACTTTTAGAAATGCGTGCATGGATTTGAAACGGAACATTACCATGGTACACCACTCTCCAGCGATGGTAAATCGTAGACGAGCCACGGTAATCCCGTTTTACCGCAAAAATCCACATGTCGAAAAAACGAAGGGTAAAAAACATACGAGACCCGATTGAGATTCGGGTTGTCCTTTTTGGGCATTAATCTATCCGTTGATGGCTGAAAGCTCTCAAAGCCGTAGAACTAACTGTGGCCTTCGTTTTGATAGGATATCGCTCCCGTAACTCTAAATGAGCCAGAAATTATGGCCGTCTGAATAATCGATATCTACACGGTGCAACATCCACGGTGCAAGGTGCAACATCCGTCCGAAATGGCGAAACAGTGCCGTATGACTTTTAGAAATGCGTGCATGGATTTGAAACGGAACAGTAACATGGTGCAACACTCTCCAGCAATGGTAGGTCGAAGACCAGCCACGGTAATCCCGTTTTACCGTAAAAATACACGTGTCGAAAAAACGAAGGTGAAAAAACTTACGTGACCCGATTGAGATTCGGGCTGTCCTTTTTGGGCATTAATCTATACGTTTGTTTGCACCGGAATTGGGCACAACACTCGTCGGAAGTTATTGAAGAGATAATAAATGAAGAGTGCAAATTAAAACTGAGGATTATCTAACAATAACTCCAAATAACATATAAATAAGCACGTAGACAAGCAATTTATAGTGGTTCGGCGTATTGCCTACGTCCACTGTGAAGTTTTTATGCTTTTATTGACTTTCTTTTGATGATTACAACTCGGTACATCAATCAACAGTAAATTATAACTGGAAACTCGAAATCCACAACCAAATTATGATGTAAGATGATGGAGATCTCAATCCGGCAGGGTCTGGGTGCCTCAGAATCCAAAAGTCCCTCTTCTGTTGGCCCTGGGGCTCTATTTATAGGCGTAGGCTGCTGATATCCCGCTGAAAACTCGGGAGACCACTTCTTGCACGTGGGGGAGCCTTCACGCACGGTCTCTGGAAGTTTGGGCCCACTTTGGCATCGGTTCGAACTCCATTCGAACCGATCAAGAATTCATCCAATCGAGGTGAAATTTGGCGTAGACATTCTTCAACATGTAGGCAAGCTTTAGTGAAAAATTCATGGCATTTGGCTCAGTAGATTGGGAGATATGATGGGTTCGAAATGGAGTTCATTGCTTGGCTGTATGGTTCGAAATCATGCTTTCGAACCGATGGTTTCGAACCCATCATGGCACGTGACTTCGTGGCGACGTGGAGCGCAAAGTTCGAACCAACCCGGTCTTTACTCCAAATTGACCGCTTCGACTCCATGGATCTCGGCGAATTCGCATCGAAGGGGGACACGTCATCGTGGTTGGTTGACCCGGTGGATTCGAATGAGGCTACGCAGGTGGGTTCGAACTTGGCATCATGGATGGTTTCGATCATGACTTTGTGGATGGGTTCGAACCAGGCTCCATGTTTGGGTTCGAGTTGTGATTCTCGCTTGGAGTCGAACTAGGCTTTGTGGTGGGTTCGAAGTGTGACTCTTGAGATAGATACGAACTATGTCGCTTCTCCATGGATGCGAGGCCCATCGGTTCGAACACGATGGGTTCGAACACGATGGGTTCGAAGGCGACGCAGGCGAACTCGAGATGGACCTGTGGATTCGAAGCTCATGGATTCGAGCTTGATGGTTTCGAAACATTGGTTTGTGATGGCTTCGAGACTCAAGCTTTTTCCTTCAATTTGAATCGATCATAACCTGGGCGTATGAACTCGGATTGACTTGAAACTTGAAATGTTGACTCCTATGGTCTTTCTTGCCGTGTTCTATCGGTTGTAGCTCAATCTGGACTCGGACAAAATTCAGTGATATCCATAGCGAAACGAAACACGACCGGCCTCTGAGGCGGACTGTCCTCCGTTTCTGATCGATCTTTTGGTATCGCGGCTTTGCCAAAAAGTGGGATAACATTCTGCCCCCCAAAGTACGTCTTGTGGGAACATGACGTGCTTTGAGCTGCTGCAATTTCTCTGAGCGAACATTGCTTTCTTTCTCATTGAAACTCGTATGCTGTGCTGCTGCAACCTTGCGTTGATATGGTTGATTGTTGTACAATAGTGCTTAGCCGCTGGCTGTCGCATTTATAACAGGATGAGTGTTTGACCCCTGCGAATATTCAAAATCGAATGTTAGTCTGACATGTATGTGTATATGCCAATTTGACCTTTGTTAGCGTCGTGCGTTCACGAGTCGTTGTCAGTTTGGTTTGCTTATAGAATTTCGTATCGATTCTCTCCTGAACCAATTTTGAAATTTGAATTGAGACAACGCTTGATGGTCGTTTTGAAAGGTTCCTTTGTATCGATCCTCTCCTGAACCGATGTAGAAGGTTAAAGGAATCGAATTTGCATTGCGCAAGTGTAATGTTCCGAACCGATGCACTTGAGCATTGATGGGTTCGAAATCCACATTTGTATGGACGCAGTGCGCTTGTTGCTATGATGGATTCGAAATTGACATTCGAAACGATCTGAAAGGAATGAGTACATTTGTGTTGTGATGGTTTCGAAACTGACATTCGAACCGATGTGGAATGATGGTTTCGAACTAATAGTTTGTTTCGGTGGGTAATGGAAGGATACGAAGTCGTCGCTCGTATCGATTATGAGATGATGGGTACGAAGTCATCTGTCGCGTGGTTGGATTCGAAGTGGTCGATGTGAACAAGGTCTTCGAATCGATGTGCCCACAGTTCATTTCGCATCGATGCAGCATGTTACTCTGTAATGTGTTTTGTACCGATGAAGTATGGAGTGAACTTCGAATCGATAGGGCTTTAGGCCGATGGGTTCGAAGGTTAACTTCGAAACGACCCGATGCTTGACCGGTTGGGTTGACTGGGAGAGCAATCGCCTCGGTCACATCCTAAGTTTCGTATAAGTAGCAGTGGGCCTGCCACTTTTTCACTTTTCACTTTTACTCTTTCCTTGCTTTCTACTGCGCAGCGTATCGTTTCGAAGCATAAAAAAAAAGGGGAGACACTGCACCGCGCCTTTGAATCTTTCAAGATCCGAACCTTTACTTTCTCGAAATCATCATTCAAACTAGGTAACTAATCTTGAGTTTGCACGGCAAAGCTACCTCGAACCCATCACTGTATCATCGATCGACCTTTCTCGGGCTTTAGTAGATCTAGATCTAGTCTTTGGAAGAATCTCAAATTGATCCATGGATTCGCGTAGGAATCGATGGGGGGAGCAGCACCAATCTCTCTTGGGCTTTGAGTCGACCCTTGGGATTCCCTTGGAGGGGATGCAGTTCGCACCTACCTGACCATGGTGTCGAGTTGATTGAAAGGAGGCCCTCAACTTCGCACTGTCATGAAACATCCCTTTACGAACGACACGAAGGGTATCGAGTTGAAAGCGCGCGATGCTTAGTTGAGGCTTCCCTGATCGGTGCGAACTACTCAATCAAGGGTCGATTCGAAGTTATCCCCCACTGATCGATTCGAGCTCGGCGTTTCGATGGGTTCGAAGTCGTTCTTCACCGATCGACTCGAGCTCGGCGTTTCGATGGATTCGAAGTGTGTCCTCCCGCATCGATTCGAAGTCGCCTTTCACTGATCGATTCGATCTTGGCACACTGATCATCGATTCGAAGCTCGCCCCTTTGAATGGATTCGAAGTGGTGCGATGTTGGGTTCAAGCAGGTCACTCGTGATCGGTTCGAGCAGGTCATATAGTGGATACCAAGGTTTGATATTTTCTGAGAATAATTCCGACGAGCTTCACTCCTGCATATTTGGACACGTTAAACTGCATACTTGACCACCTTTCGAAGCTCGTCGACGGAACATTAACAACCTTTGGGTGTCTCAACTTTCTTTATGTGAAGGGTTTAGCGATAACGGCCATCACAACCGGGCTTTGTAGCTTTGTCGTTTGCATGTTTTCTTTAATTCTCCGACATTCATCCAAGTAATGCATAGCACCGCACGACACACACTCGTACACTGGGGAATTCACGGGCCCCTTATCATCTAATGATGGTTTCTCATGAGCTAGTCAGTTATGGAGCCTTCGAGTTCGCGTCAGCAGGAAACCCCACAAGATATACATGGTACAGTACCTCCGAGGTTAGAGGTCCCAAACATCGATCCTGAAGTTATCGGACCGGCGCCGGACGAACTTCCTGACGCGTCATTCATTGCTAATCCATCGGATTCTGTCCCATCTCATATTTCCGAAGATATGCTGGGGAGGATATGTTTGAGGCACGGATTGTCATTAGACGACGTGTTATTACCTAGGCCAAGCGATAGGCCGCACAACCCGCCGGAGGGGTATACCGCATTCAATCGCCATGCGTGCGCGGCCGGGACGCTTCCTCCGTTCAATGAATATATAAGAGAGGTGCTGTCTTTTTTGGGAGTCGCACCATCCCAGCTTCACCCGAATGGGTATGCCTCGGTGAACAGCCTGTTCATCGTCTTTATGGAATATCTTCATAGACCTCCGGCCCCGATCGAAATCAGATATTTGTTTAACTTCAAAACCCGAAGCGATTATCCATCTTTCACATTTTTGGAGGCAGTACGAAATTGTCAAGTGGTTACCGGGTCCTGGACTAGGTTAAGCTATTACAGGACGGAATGGTTCTACGTCAGATGTCCTCCGGGCTTCGCTAGGCGATGGTTATTTAGACGTGAGTATAGCTGAGTTTCCAAACTGTTATTAAGGTGATTGCAGTCGAAGTGTGACTTATATATTTTTCTTTTGTACAGCGATGATCCAGCGCCCCGACGGTGAAAGCTTCAAGGAGGTAGTACGTGTTCTCCGAGAGATCCCGAGCGCCGACAGGGATATTGACGTGTTGTTGACGAATAGGAACCTCCGGGCCTGTGGGTTAAGCGAACGATGGCAGAGTATAATATTCGACGGGGTGCAAAGAATTGTTCCGAAAAAACACGCCAAGCACAAGATGCCCAAAGTCATTGTGGCCGAGGAAGTTGATTCCGAAAAAACTCATACTGACGACGAGCCGTTGCTGGAGCCTGTAGACGTGGCTCAGGATGTTGAAGAACAAAGAAAAGGCAAGGCGGCCGTCGCCACTTCAACCAAGAAGGGGAGATGGAAGTCGGTTGTCACGGCCCGATCATCCCCCGGAGTTATAATTCCCGAGACGTCTCCTCCGCGAACCGAAAGTCTCTTCGAAGGGCTCACAGATCTTCCAATCCCGGACGATGTATCCTTTCAGCATGATGCCGGGTTGGAGGAGTTTTATCATACTCTTGAACTGAGCGAGCCTTTTATTACTAGCTCAGTCGACACTTCGGGTTGGTCGGGGGAAATGCATATTCACACACATTTCACGACACTACATAGTTCTGAGTTTCAGGTCATCAGTTTCGAGAAACCACTAACTCCGTTCTTCTTTTTGCTTTGCAGGTACCATGTCCAGGCGCGGTTCGATGCTATGGAGTCTGCGACATGCTCGGAAATCATCATATCGTGACTCGCGTAAGCGGGAAGGAGATAGGGACTATGACCAGGAATACTCCGGATATTCGAGCCGTGAAAGATACGACACAGAGAGGGGTTATAAGCGTCGATCCCGATCGCGCACCCCTCCTCCTCCCAGAGATTCCGTTCCACCTCCAGCCCATATTTCTCGCCCCTCTGAGCCTTCACGTCATACGTCCACTTCCCAATCTTCCAGGCACGAATCTCACCGTTCGAGAAGCGAGGCATCGACCGCCGTAGTTGCGGAACAACC
Source organism: Allium cepa (assembly GCA_030765085.1). Taxonomy (NCBI): domain Eukaryota; kingdom Viridiplantae; phylum Streptophyta; class Magnoliopsida; order Asparagales; family Amaryllidaceae; genus Allium; species Allium cepa. Next base: position 913,442,975 of record CM060938.1, read on the forward strand.
CCCCGCGGGGATTTCGGGAGAAGGTGCGCTCAAGCTCGCTCAATTGAAAAAAGACTTCCCAACTATTTGCTTTGACAACTACATTTTTCCCCCGCACTTGAAAAGGATTCCTCCGTCGGCGGAGCAGGTGGTGCACGACTATGTGCATGATTTTTATGCTCAGTATAAGGTCTGGTTTAAGGCGGCGGAGAAGGCGTCGGAGTTGGCCTTTGAGAATGGGGCCGCCAACGAAAAGTTGCAGGCGGAGTTGGCACAGAAGAGTCGCATTATCGATGTGCTGAACACCGAGGCCGAATCTTCCAGAAAATCAGAGATGGAAGCCATCAAAAAGGCCGATGAAGCCCAACTCACGATGGACAGAATGAAGCGTGAGCATTACGCCACGGTCGAGGACATGGGCATCGGAATACTCTGGTCACTGCCGAGAGGGATGCGGCACTAAAGGAACTAAATTAGCTCAAATCCAAATTTGCCGAAATCATCAAAGATAGGGACGACGCAAATAATGCAACACAGGAGGCGTGCGAACAGGCGGTGATACTCCGGACTGAACGGGATGAAGCAATGGCCAAAGTTCAAGCGATTGAGGCGGAGATTGGGGAGAGAGTTCAGCAAGCCGAGGCCAGGCTAGAGGCTGACATTGAAGATCTGCTTATTACATACAATGCCAATGTATTGAAGTACAGAAATTTGGCCTGGCTTCAGGACTACCCAGTGCATCTCCGCAGTGCTTGGGAACGATTGGTTGAAGGGGAAGAGGAAGCGCACCCCGACGAATCGGTCGACCGGTTCGAGCTCGAAAACCGACTGCTAACGGATGAGGAAAAAAGGGTCCTTCATGATGCTATGATCGCTCACGAGAAGGAGATGGTTGGCGGTCGATCTTTGGAGGCCGGAGAAGGGTCAGGTGTTGAGCATTGTGACACCGTTCTTGAAATCACTGCCCCGCTTTCGTCCGAGTTTGTATCTGCGGTCAGCTCACAGACCGTCCCAGCTTACGACCCAGAGCAACCGCGGTTATCACCCATTCGTGAGCACGTCTCTGAAGTTGTTCCATCACCAACAAACCGAACCGAGGAAGGTATTCTGAACAAACTTCAAGTGCACTTTCGCTATGACCCTCGTTTTGAAGTGATTGCTCTTAACCCCTTCTCTTCTTTATCCAGTGACCAGGATTACCCCGGCGTCTTCTACCCAGGAGCCGAGCCAAGGGCGGAAGGCTATTACTACTGAAACGACTGTTGTGACAACGGCAGCGTCTACCGGAGCGGCACAGGGATGCTCTTTGTCTCTTGACGAGCAAATGGTGAGTGAATTGCTCGGTCACCAGGGTGACTTCTCTACAGACTTGCCATTCATCATTAGTGAGTTACCACCAGCTTCTGGCCCCCTTGTTGAGACCGGAGTTGTTCCCAGCCGGGCCCCATCAGCTCGAGAAGAAGAAATCTTGGCCGAAATCCATGCTGAATTGGAAGCCGAGGGGCAGAGCGGTTGCGCCGGTGGCGACGTTATCCCACCTTCGGTTGCGGATCCGGTCCCTCCTATTTCTCCGGCGGGGAGTCCTCATTTAGATTCAAGTTCCGAGGAAGATGTAGATATTATGCCCCCGGCTGGAGAGCAGCCACCGGAGAGGAGGTCGTCAAAGCGAAGGATTTCCGTTCCTAGCGATTCTGACGACGAACCGCTGATAAGGATGCCGAGAAAGAAAGAGTAGAGCGGCCCCCCATGCAGATTTTTTGGTAGATAGGGACTTATCTTCGTTTTTTTTTTGTTAGTAGGCCGTGTATAGATGCAGGTTCGGCCCCTGCTAGTAGGCATCTTTTTGGAAGAACTTACCTGCATGTAAGTCCTTGTTTTAAGTTAGTTGAAATAAAATTTAGTTTCTTCGTTCCAACTCTCGTCTTATTTGTGCTTAAGTACTTGCAATGTCTTGTTTTCGGTCCGGTGTACGTGTGGTGTTTTTACCGTTTAAGCGGAGTTCGTCTCGTTTGCCAAGCCTGAAGATCTTGGTCACACATTGTGATTGATGAATGAGTTGAACTTCGGATGCTGCATCACTTCGGTTAGTGATTAATATTTAGCTTTCGTGCCCCCCAGGTTTGGGGAACAACATTTGTATTAATGATGGTTGATCGCACTTGTTGCAAGTCTTGAGCACACGTCCGCCTTCCGGGGACTTAGAGTAATTTGAGATCGATAACCTGGTTTGCATTCCAGGAGTTCAAGTGTTATTGATGTTTGTAACATGGTTCGCGCTCCGGGAACTTAGGAATGGTATTCACATTCCAACTTGCGCTCTACTAACTCGGAGTTAGCATTAACGCTTTAGTTCGCACTACGGGAACTTTGACTTGGCGTTGGTGCTCCAGTTCTCACGCCGGGAGCTTGGATAAAACATGTACGTTTGGGTTCGCACTTCAAGAACCCGAAATTAATGTCCGTACTCCAACTCGCGCTTCAGGAATCTGGAGCTAGTACGGATGTTCGCGCTCCGGGAGCCTGTAACTTACGTGTATACTCCAGTTCGCGCTTTGGGAAGTTGGAGTCCGTTCGCATTCTGGGAACGAATTATCGAATGTTTATAATCCAATTCGCACTCTGGGAACTTGGAGTCCGCTCGCGTTCTGAGGGCGAATTATTGAATGTTTATACTCCGATTCGCACTCTGGGAACTTGGAGTCCGCTCGCGCTCTGGGAGCGAATTATTGAATGTTTATATTCCAATTCGCACTCTGGGAACTTGGAGTCCGCTCGCGCTCTGGGAGCGAATTACTGAATGTTTATACTCCAATTCGCACTCTGGGAACTTGGAGTCCGCTCGCGCTCTGGGAGCGAATTACTGAATGTTTATACTCCAATTCGCACTCTGGGAACTTGGAGTCCGCTCGCGCTCTGGGAGCGAATTACTGAATGTTTATACTCCAATTCGTGCTCTGGGAACTTGGAGTCCGCTCTCGCTCTGGGAACGAATTATCGAATGTTTATGCTCCAATTTGCACTCTGGGCATTTGGAGTTAAGCGAGGGATTGTTGTGTATCAATCCCTGTAAAGTGTTCACGTGGTGTCATGTCCCCGAGCTCGGGTTTCACTTAGCGAGTGACCGTTCATATTGCATCCACTCTCCATTTGAATAAATCCCACCGCATGATGGGACTTAGCTCTCTGTGTGTTGTGATATCGTGCGTTACACTTAATAAACCGCAGCTCTGGTTCGGAGAGATGGCATTTTATTGCTGAAACGAGAAAATATGGCGGAGTCAGTTGCCTTATTACAAATTCAAGTCTCGGCATGCTAAAATAAAATGCAAAAGAACAAATTGGTAGAAAAAGCAAAGTCTTTCATGTGTAGTAGCGACGAAGACTCTCGCTATTCCAGGCCCTCGGCAAGGTGAGACCGTCAACGGTCGATAATTTGAAGGTGCCGTCTCCGAGCTTTTGTGAAATCATGTACGGTCCTTCCCAAGTTGGCTTCATGTGCGAAGGGACCGGGTAAGCCCTTTTGAGCACGAGATCGCCGGGTTCAAAGGTTCGCGGACGGACCTTGGCATTGAATATTCGGGCGACTCGACTCCGATATGCGGCTGCCCTCAAATCGGCCTCTTCACGCCTCTCATCCAGTAAATCCAGAGATTGAGCAAGTAATATGGCATTTGTCTCCGGATCGTAATACGTCGCGCGATGAGAACGCACTTCTAATTCGACTGGAATAACGGCCTCTGAGCCGTACGATAGAGAAAACGGAGTGTGACCGGTTGCAGTTTTGTGAGTTGTTCGATAGGCCCATAACGCCATGGGGAGTTCATCAACCCACTTGCCCCCGGCCTTTTCCAGTCGCTTCTTCAGAATGGACTTTATAACTTTATTGACAGCTTCGACCTGACCATTTGCTTGTCGGTGTGCCATTGCGGAAAACTTCTTATGTATACGAAATCGCTGACAGAAATTTCTAAACTCGGCACTCTCGAATTGGGATCCGTTATCGGTGATGATAGTGTGCGGGAGGCCGAATCGACAGATGATGTTGCGCACTACGAAGTTGATCACTTTCTTCGTCGTAATCGTTGCCAGAGGCTCAGCTTCGGCCCACTTGGTGAAGTAATCAACTGCGACGATGGCGTACTTCGCGCCACCCTTGGCCAGAGGCAATGTTCCAATTATATCGATTCCCCATACCGCGAATGGCCAGGGGCTGACCATTTGGGTTATTTCTGTAGGTGGAGCCCTGGGAATCCGAGTGTGTTTTTGGCATTTGTCGCATTTTTTGGCGTAGTCCGATGCATCTCGATTAACGGTGGGCCAGTAATATCCGTATCGGAGTACTTTCTTGGCGAGTGCCTGCCCCCCAGTGTGATTGCCACACTCTCCCTCGTGTACATCGTGCAACACTCGCTTGATTTAATCGTGTGCGATACATCGGAGTAGGGGGACGGAATACCCCCTTCTATACATAACTCCGTTTTGGACGACGAACCGTGAGGCTTTACGAAGGACCTGCCTTTTTTCACTCCTACGCTCAGGTAGCACTCCATGTTCAATGTAATTTCGATAGGGGGTCATCCACGACTCCCTACTTGTGGTAGCCTCGAATGCCTGGCTGACCTCATTTTGATCAATGCTCGGAGAAGGTAGGGTTTCAACGGGGACAAGCCCCAACTGTTGAGCTTCGCCCGTACTTGCCAACTTTGCCAATGAATCGGCTTTCTGATTGTGCTCCCGGGGGATATAGAAAATGGCATAGTAATTGAAGCGACCCAGGGTTTCCCTGACTCGAGACAGGTAAGCAGCTAGTCTTCGATCCTTAGCTTGATATTCACCTCGGACCTGACATACGATTAATTGGGAGTCACAATAAATCTCTACAGCGACAATTCTCAAGTCGTGGGCCAGCTTCAACCCAGTGAGCAAAGCTTCATATTCAGCCTCATTATTAGTCGCGCGGAACTCGAACTTTAGGGCGTAGCATACAGATCGGCCTTTGGGGGTTTCAAGCACTACCCCCGCTCCCGAACATCGCTCATTGGAGGCACCGTCAGTATATAACTTCCACACGTGTTTAGGAGGTTCGCTATCTTCATGTAATTCCTCGGGTACAGTGAATTTAGCGACGAAATCTGCCAGAACTTGGCCATGTATGGCCCTTCTCGGAGTATGGGCAATGTCAAACTGACTTAATTCAATGTTCCATTATAGCAGCCTACCAGACGTCTCGGGCCGCGTGAGGACCTGTCGCAACGGTTGGTCAGTGTACACGGTGACAGGATGAGCCTGAAAATATGGGCGGAGCTTTCTCGAGGCAATGAGTAGACAATACGCCAATTTTTCTAGCTTGGGATAGTTCCTCTCGGCTCCGGTCAACCGTTTGCTCACATAATATACCGGCTTTTGCACTCGGTCTTCTTCCCGGACTAATGCTGTACTGATTGCGCTTTCTGATACCGCCAAGTAAAGATATAGTTGCTCGTGATCAACAGGCTTCGAAAGAATCGGTGGTGTAGAAAGTTGCTGAACCAGTGACTGAAACGCACCTTCACATTCTGCGGTCCATTCGAAGTTTCGTTTCCCTTTTCGGATCAGGTCGAAGAAAGGGATGCATTTGTCAGTTGACTTTGAGATGAACCTACTCAATGCTGCGACTTTCCCATTGAGACTCTGGACTTGCTTTATGGTCCTTGGAGTTTGAAGATTCCTGATGGCCCAAATCTTTTCAGGGTTGGCCTCTATCCCTCGGGCGTTGACGATGAACCCAAGGAATTTTCCGGATGCAACCCCAAAATGGCATTTTAGCGGGTTGAGCTTCATCCCATATCTCCGGAGGATATCAAACATTGATCCCAAGTCCTTTACGTGATCAACCGAATGCCTTGACTTTACTAGCATGTCATCTACATAAACTTCCATGGTCTCCCCGATCTGGTCGGAGAACATCCGGTTAACCAAGCGTTGATAGGTTGCGCCGGCATTCTTTAACCCAAAAGGCATGACTTTGTAGCAGTATAATCCCAGATCAGTCACAAAACTCGTATGTTCTTTGTCGGGCACATGCATGGGTATTTGGTTGTAGCCCGAGTAAGCATCCATAAAGGATAACAATTCGTGTCCGGCGGTTGAATCAACGAGCTGATCGATTCGAGGGAGTGGAAAAATGTCCTTCGGGCAAGCCTTGTTCAGGTCAGAATAATCGATACACGTTCTCCATTTCCCGTTCGGTTTCCGAACAAGTACCGGGTTTGACACCCACTCCGGGTATAAAGCATCTCTAATGAACCCGTTTGTTTTCAACTTACCGACCTCCTCCTTAAGGGCGGCAGATCTCTCTGGATCCATACCACGCCTTTTCTGCTTGACTGGGATATACCGTGGGTCGATGTTTAAAGTGTGGCTCGCGATATCCGGTGAGATCCCACACATGTCAGAGTGCGTCCAGGCGAACACGTCAAGATTCGCCCGGAGAAATTCAACCAATTCCTGTTGTGCCCCCTGGCTCAATTGAGACCCAATTTTTAACACTCTCGCATCATCGCCATCATCATCGATTGGGACATTGACAGTTAGCTCGGCCGGAGAGGACTGACTTCCTGTAGACTCCCCATTGTTGTCGTTGTCCCTTGGGTCAAGGTCTTTCTGGAATTGGTTGGGGTGCTCGGGCTGAGGCCCAAGCACCAATTGTCAATCGTTGGCAGAACGGACGCAGAGAGATTCCTCTACGCCCTTCCCTTTCTCCTTTCGCTGCGCCTCTCGCAGCTCGGCAACATAACAGGCTCTTCCAGCAGCCTGATCTCCATGAATCACACCGATACCACAATCGGTAGGAAATTTCAAAGTCAAACACCACGGGGCGATTGCCGCCCGAAATTCAGCAAGGGCCGGTCGGCCCAGAAACGCGTTGTATGGTGAATGTATGTCCAAAAAAACAAACTGTAACATGCGTACTCTTCTGCACTCACCGATCCCCAGCTCCACGGGTAACTCCACAACCCCCGTGGGTATATTAGCGCTTCCATCGAAGCCATGAATCCTGGACTGGCAGGGCTTCAGATCTTTGGCTTCCATCTTAATCTGGTCGTAAGCTCTCCTGAACAAAATGTTGGCTGAACTCCCACTATCCACCAGTATCCTCTTCATCCAAGCAGCACCAACCTGGGCGGATATCACAAGCGGGTCGATAGTCGGGGCTTCGACCTTGTCTGCGTCACGGTTCCGGAACACGATGTCATCTGCCATCGTTTTCAGCTGTTTCGCCGGAGCCCCTTCGTCATAACTACTGCAACATTCGAAGTCCATATGCCTAACCGAGCTAGCATATGACTCCATTTCTTTCCAACTCCTATCTGCCGGATGAGGACCACCACTCACGGTGTTTATCACTAACCTCCCGCCCGCTCGGGCGGGTTCTTCCTGCCTTGGCTGATTTTGCCGATTGTTCTGGTCCGACGGACCCGCATTGCCAGGCTGCGGCGCCCGTACGAACTGGTCCAGCTTCCTTTCCCTGATCAACTTCTCAATTAAATCCTACAAGTGTCTGCATTCGTTGGTATTGTGGCCGTAACTGTCGTGAAATCTGCAAAACTTGCCCGTTTGAATCTGCCTCTCCGACGACGGCTTCGGAGTAGGTTTCTTATACTGCATGGCGTTACAAGTTTGCAGGTATACATTCTCCAATGATGTATTCAGCGGAGTGTAATTATCGAACATAGGGGCCCTATGCCTCGGCCTACGGTTCTGATCTCGCTTCCTGCTCTGATTTCCATTATCCTTCGGTCGTGATTGCTTGTTCTGGATATTTAGCTGTACTTTCCCGAAACTCTCTCCCGATTGTTTAACAGCCATATTGCTCTGGATCCCCTCTCCACTGGGCCCTGTGTCGTCCCGTTTCCTAGACTGCTTCGCGTCCTCACGCCTCAAGAACTGGGCGGCTTTGGAGTAGAAACGATCCAACGACGCAGGAGGTTTTCCTGCCAACCAATTTCCAAAATCCGAATCAGGGTCAATTCCCTTCATTAATGCCATCAGAATCGAGTTATCATTAGGATTGGTGATTTCTACACAGACCTTATGGAATCTCTCCAAGTAGTGTCTAAGGGTTTCTCCTGGAGCCTAGGTAACACTAGACAAAGTGTTGACGTCCCTAGGCCTCGCAACATGCGTGCGAAATTGTTCCACGAACTTTCTGGCCAACTGATTGAACGAGAAAATAGAGTGGGGTGGCAATCGCGTGAACCACATCGTAGCAATGCCCCCCAAAGAGATAGGGAAGCTCCTACACTTGACTGCGTCATCTGCCCTAGCGGCGCTCATGGACCATTCATACTTCAATATGTGTTGATTGGGATCCGAGTTTCCCTCGTACATCGGTAACGTGGGCATCCTAAATCGCCGAGGGGGTTCGGCATACAGGATCTCGTCGGTGAATGGGGTGTGACTCCGGGAGATTCCCCAGTCGTCGTTGGTAAACCCCTGACTTTCACGGATCATCTGCCTGATCATTTCTGGAAGATCCATCATAGCTGCGTTCTGGGCATGTCGAGCCAAGGTGTGGTCGGGCTCCACAATGCGGGATTGGACCGGATGCTGTCGACGGTCCGGATCTCGCCTCCTTGGTTCGGCATCTTCCGGTACATACGGTTCAGGAGACTGCCGTCGTCGGTGGTGGTTCTGGTCCGACAACGTACGGATGTCAACCCCTGGCTCCGTGGCAACAGTTGCAGGACGATTGTCGGTAGTGTGTTGAGGAGCAGTGCCTCCCCGGGAAGAAGGCCCTGTATGGAAGCTCGCAGAAGGGCCGACTCGTAGTTGCCCAACCGTCAATGCAGGAAGGTCTCCAGTGGCCTGCGCATGATTCCGATCCATGCGGGGTCGTGAAGGTCGGTGATGATAATCGGTGGAGGCCGAACTCTCCGTGGAAGACTGGGATGCATAATCCCTCCTAGACCGCCTCCGCTTATGACTGTGTAGTTGGCGAGTTAATTCGGCGTTGGCACGTAGTTGCTCCGTCAACTGCTGCCGACTTTGGGTAAGCTCTTGGAGCAACGCTTGAAACTCTTGTCTTGTTACCGGTCCGGACGACTCCGAAGGTCCGGCGATGTCCTGAATAGACGGTAATTGCGCAGGATCTAGCCTATCCTGGCCCTCTTGGTTACCAAGATTAGAGGTGGTTCTAGTACTCACCATTGTGAATAGCGAGATTCTTTCCTAGACCTTTAGCAAGTCTGAATAGAACGGAAGGAACCTAAGCTTGAAATCCGGATCTCTCTCTTAGATTTATGCAATCCGGTATTGATGACAGATCCGTGGAGCGAGAGGAAATCTGGGTTATCTCAGTGAAAGCACCAAAGTGTTTGCACCGGAATTGGGCACAACACTCGTCGGAAGTTATTGAAGAGATAATAAATGAAGAGTGCAAATTAAAACTGAGGATTATCTAACAACAACTCCAAATAACATATAAATAAGCACGTAGACAAGCAATTCATAGTGGTTCGGCGTATTGCCTACGTCCACTGTGAAGTTTTTATGCTTTTATTGACTTTCTTTTGATGATTACAACTCGGTACATCCATCAACAGTAAATTATAACTGGAAACTCGAAATCCACAACCAAATTATGATGTAAGATGATGGAGATCTCAATCCGGCAGGGTCTGGGTGCCTCAGAATCCAAAAGTCCCTCTTCTGTTGGCCCTGGGGCTCTATTTATAGGCGTAGGCTGCTGATATCCCGCTGAAAACTCGGGAGACCACTTCTTGCACGTGAGGGAGCTTTCACGCACGGTCTCAGGAAGTTTGGGCCCACTTTGGCATCGGTTCGAACTCCATTCGAACTGATCAAGAATTCATCCAATCGAGGTGAAATTTGGCGTAGACATTCTTCAACATGTAGGCAAGCTTCTGTGAAAAATTCATGGCATTTGGCTCAGTAGATTGGGAGATATGATGGGTTTGAAATGGAGTTCATTGCTTGGCTGTATGGTTCGAAACCATGCTTTCGAACCGATGGTTTCGAACCCATCATGGCACGTGACTTCGTGGCGACGTGGAGCGCAAAGTTCGAACCAACCCGGTCTTTACTCCAAATTGACCGCTTCGACTCCATGGATCTCGGCGAATTCGCATCGAAGGGGGACACGTCATCGTGGTTGGTTGACCCGGTGGATTCGAATGAGGCTACGCAGGTGGGTTCGAACTTGGCATCATGGATGGTTTCGATCATGACTTTGTGGATGGGTTCGAACCAGGCTCCATGTTTGGGTTCGAGTTGTGATTCTCGCTTGGAGTCGAACTAGGCTTTGTGGTGGGTTCGATGTGTGACTCTTGTGATAGATACGAACTATGTCGCTTCTCCATGGATGCGAGGCCCATCGGTTCGAACACGATGGGTTCGAAGGCGACGTAGGCGAACTCGAGATGGACCTGTGGATTCGAAGCTCATGGATTCAAGCTTGATGGTTTCGAAACATTGGTTTGTGATGGCTTCGAGACTCAAGCTTTTTCCTTCAATTTGAATCGATCATAACCTGGGCGTATGAACTCGGATTGACTTGAAACTTGAGATGTTGACTCCTATGGTCTTTCTAGCCGTGTTCTATCGGTTGTAGCTCAATCTGGACTCGGACAAAATTCAGTGATATCCATAGCGAAACGAAACACGACCGGCCTCTGAGGCGGACTGTCCTCCGTTTCTGATCGATCTTTTGGTATCGCGGCTTTGCCAAAAAGCGGGATAACAACGTTGACGGCTGAAAGCTGTCAAAGCCGTAGAACTCACTGTGGCCTTTCGTTTTGACAGGTTATGGCTCCCGTAACTCTAAACGAGCCAGAAGTTATGGCCGTCCGAATAATCGATATCTACAGGGTGCAACATCCACGGTGCAAGGTGCAACATCCGTCCGAAATGGCGAAACAGTGTCGTACGACTTTTAGAAATGCGTGCATGGATTTGATATGGAACACTACCATGGTACACCACTCTCCAGCGATGGTAAATCGAAGACGAGCCACGGTAATCCCGTTTTACCGTAAAAATCCACGTGTCGAAAAAACGAAGGGTAAAAAACTTACGAGACCCGATTGAGATTCGGGTTGTCCTTTTTAGGCATTAATCTATCCGTTGACGGCTGAAAGCTGTCGAAGTCGTAGAACTCACCGTGTCCTTCGTTTAGACAGGTCACCGCTCCCGTAACACTAAACGAGCCATAAGTTATGGCCGTCCGAATAATCGATATCTATAGGGTGCAACATCCACAGTGCAAGGTGCAACATCCGTCCGAAATGGCGAAACAGTGCCGTCCGACTTTTAGAAATACATGCATGGATTTGAAGCAGAACAGTACCATGGTACACCACTCTCCAACGATGGTAAATCGAAGACCAGCCACGGTAATCCCGTTTTACCGTAAAAATCCACGTGTCGAAAAAACGAAGGTTAAAAAACTTACAAGACCCGATTGAGATTCGGGTTGTCCTTTTTGGGTATTAATCTATCCGTTGACGGCTAAAAGCTGTCAAAGCCGTAGAACTCACCGTTGCCTTCGTTTTGACAGGTTATGGCTCCCGTAACTCTAAAGGAGCCAGAAGTTATGGCCGTTCGAATAATCGATATCTACATGGTGCAACATCCACGGTGCAAGGCGCAACATCCGTCCGGAATGGCGAAACAGTGCCGTACGACTTTTAGAAATGCATGCATGGATTTGAAACGGAACAGTACCACGGTGCAACACTCTCCAGCGATGGTAAATCGAAGACCAGCAACGGTAATCCCGTTTTACCGTAAAAATCCACGTGTCGAAAAAACGAAGGGTAAAAAACTTACGAGACCCGATTGAGTTTCGGGTTGTCCTTTTTAGGCATTAATCTATTCGTTGACGGCTGAAAGCGGGCAAGGCCATAGAACTCACCGTGGCCTTCGTTTTGACTGGTTATCGCTCCTGTAACTCTAAACGAGCCAGAATTTATGGCCGTCCGAATAATCGTTATCTACAGGGTGCAACATCCACGGTGCAAGGTGCAACATTCGTCCGAAATGGTGAAACAGTACCGTACGACTTTTAAAAATGCGTGCATGGATTTGAAATGGAACAGTACCATGGTGCACCACTCTTCAGCAATGGTAAATCGAAGACCAGCCACGGTAATCCCGTTTTACCGTAAAAATCCATGTGTTGAAAAAACGAAGGTTGAAAAACTTGCGAGATCCGATTGAGATTCGGGTTGTCCTTTTTGGGCATTAATCTATCCGTTGACCGCTGAAAGCTGTCAAAGCCGTAGAACTTACCGTGGCCTCCGTTTAGACGGGTTATCGCTCCGGTAACTCTAAACGAGCCATAAGTTATGGCCGTCCAAATAATCGATATCTACAGGGTGCAACATCCACTGTGCAAGGTGCAACATCCGTCCGAAATGGCGAAACAGTGCCGTCCGACTTCTAGAAATACATGCATGGATTTGAAAAGGAATAGTACCATGGTGCACCACTCTCTAGCGATGGTAAATCCAAGACCAGCCCCGGTAATCCCGTTTTACCGTAAAAATCCACGTGTCGAAAAAACGAAGGGTAAAAAACTTACGAGACCCGATTGAGATTGGGGTTGTCCTTTTTGGGCATTAATCTATCCGTTGACGGCTGAAAGCTTTCAAAGCCTTAGAACTCACCGTGGCCTTCGTTTTGACAGGTTATGGGTCCCGTAACTCTAAACGAGCAAGAAGTTATGGCCGTCCGAATAATCGATTTCTACACGGTGCAACATCCACGGTGCAAGGTGCAACATCCGTCCGAAATGGCGAAACAGAGCCGTACGACTTTTAGAAATGCGTGCATGGATTTGAAACGGAACAATACCATGGTGCACCACTCTCCAGCAATGGTAAATCGAAGACCATCCATGATAATCCCGTTTTACCGTAAAAATACACGTGACGAAAAAACGAAGGGTAAAGAACTTACGTGACCCGATTGAGATTCGGGCTGTCCTTTTTGGGCATTAATCTATCCGTTGACGGCTAAAAGCTGTCAAAGCCGTAGAACTCACTGTGGCCTTCGTTTTGACAGGTTATGGCTCCCGTAACTCTAAACGAGCCAGAAGTTATGGCCGTCCGAATAATCGATATCTGCAGGGTGCAACATCCACGGTGCAAGGTGCAACATCCGTCCGAAATGGCGAAACAGTGTCGTACGACTTTTAGAAATGCGTGCATGGATTTTATATGGAACACTACCATGGTACACCACTCTCCAGCGATGGTAAATCGAAGACGAGCCACGGTAATCCCGTTTTACCGTAAAAATCCACGTGTCGAAAAAACGAAGGGTAAAAAACTTACGAGACCCGATTGAGATTCGGGTTGTCCTTTTTAGGCATTAATCTATCCGTTGACGGCTGAAAGCTGTCGAAGTCGTAGAACTCACCGTGTCCTTCGTTTAGACAGGTTACCGCTCCCGTAACACTAAACGAGCCATAAGTTATGGCCGTCCGAATAATCGATATCTATAGGGTGCAACATCCACAGTGCAAGGTGCAACATCCGTCCGAAATGGCGAAACAGTGCCGTCCGACTTTTAGAAATACATGCATGGATTTGAAGCAGAACAGTACCATGGTACACCACTCTCCAACGATGGTAAATCGAAGACCAGCCACGGTAATCCCGTTTTACCGTAAAAATCCACGTGTCGAAAAAACGAAGGTTAAAAAACTTACGAGACCCGATTGAGATTCGGGTTGTCCTTTTTGGGTATTAATCTATCCGTTGACGACTAAAAGCTGTCAAAGCCGTAGAACTCACCGTTGCCTTCGTTTTGACAGGTTATGGCTCCCGTAACTCTAAAGGAGCCAGAAGTTATGGCCGTTCGAATAATCGATATCTACATGGTGCAACATCCACGGTGCAAGGCGCAACATCCGTCCGGAATGGCGAAACAGTGCCGTACGACTTTTAGAAATGCATGCATGGATTTGAAACGGAACAGTACCACGGTGCAACACTCTCCAGCGATGGTAAATCGAAGACCAGCAACGGTAATCCCGTTTTACCGTAAAAATCCACGTGTCGAAAAAACGAAGGGTAAAAAACTTACGAGACCCGATTGAGTTTCGGGTTGTCCTTTTTAGGCATTAATCTATTCGTTGACGGCTGAAAGCGGGCAAGGCCATAGAACTCACCGTGGCCTTCGTTTTTACTGGTTATCGCTCCTGTAACTCTAAACGAGCCAGAATTTATGGCCGTCCGAATAATCGTTATCTACAGGGTGCAACATCCACGGTGCAAGGTGCAACATTCGTCCGAAATGGCGAAACAGTACCGTACGACTTTTAAAAATGCGTGCATGGATTTGAAATGGAACAGTACCATGGTGCACCACTCTTCAGCAATGGTAAATCGAAGACCAGCCACGATAATCCCGTTTTACCGTAAAAATCCATGTGTCGAAAAAACGAAGGTTGAAAAACTTGCGAGATCCGATTGAGATTCGGGTTGTCCTTTTTGGGCATTAATCTATCCGTTGACCGCTGAAAGCTGTCAAAGCCGTAGAACTTACCGTGGCCTCCATTTAGACGGGTTATCGCTCCGGTAACTCTAAACGAGCCATAAGTTATGGCCGTCCAAATAATCGATATCTACAGGGTGCAACATCCACTGTGCAAGGTGCAACATCCGTCCGAAATGGCGAAACAGTGCCGTCCGACTTCTAGAAATACATGCATGGATTTGAAAAGGAATAGTACCATGGTGCACCACTCTCTAGCGATGGTAAATCCAAGACCAGCCCCGGTAATCCCGTTTTACCGTAAAAATCCACGTGTCGAAAAAACGAAGGGTAAAAAACTTACGAGACCCGATTGAGATTGGGGTTGTCCTTTTTGGGCATTAATCTATCCGTTGACGGCTGAAAGCTTTCAAAGCCTTAGAACTCACCGTGGCCTTCGTTTTGACAGGTTATGGGTCCCGTAACTCTAAACGAGCAAGAAGTTATGGCCGTCCGAATAATCGATTTCTACACGGTGCAACATCCACGGTGCAAGGTGCAACATCCGTCCGAAATGGCGAAACAGAGCCGTACGACTTTTAGAAATGCGTGCATGGATTTGAAACGGAACAATACCATGGTGCACCACTCTCCAGCAATGGTAAATCGAAGACCATCCATGATAATCCCGTTTTACCGTAAAAATACACGTGACGAAAAAACGAAGGGTAAAAAACTTACGTGACCCGATTGAGATTCGGGCTGTCCTTTTTGGGCATTAATCTATCCGTTGACGGCTAAAAGCTGTCAAAGCCGTAGAACTCACTGTGGCCTTCGTTTTGACAGGTTATGGCTCCCGTAACTCTAAACGAGCCAGAAGTTATGGCCGTCCGAATAATCGATATCTGCAGGGTGCAACATCCACGGTGCAAGGTGCAACATCCGTCCGAAATGGCGAAACAGTGTTGTACGACTTTTTGAAATGCGTGCATGGATTTGAAACGGCACATTACCATGGTCCACCACTCTCCAGCGATGTTAAATCGAAGACGAGACACGGTAATCCCGTTTTACCGTAAAAATCCACATGCCGAAAAAACGAAGGGTAAAAAACTTACGAGACCCGATTGAGATTCGGGTTGTCCTTTTTGGGCATTAATCTATCTGTTGATGGCTGAAAGCCATCAAAGCTATAGAACTCACCGTGGCCTTCGTTTAGACAGGTTATCGCTCCCGTAACTCTAAACGAGCCACAAGTTATGGTCGTCCGAATAATCGTTATCTACAGGGTGCAACATCCACGGTGCAAGGCGCAACATCCGTCCGAAATGGCGAAACAGTGTCGTACGACTTTTAGAAATGCATGCATGGATTTGAAACGGAACAGTACCATGGTGCACCACTCTCCAGCAATGGTAAATCGAAGACCAGCCACGGTAGTCCCGTTTTACCGTAAAAATCCACGTGTCGAAAAAACGAAGGGTAAAAAACTTACGAGACCCGATTGAGTTTCGGGTTGTCCTTTTGGGGCATTAATCTATTCGTTGATGGCTGAAAGCGGTCAAAACCATAGAACTCACCGTAGCCTTCGTTTTGACTGGTTATCGCTCCCGTAACTCTAAACGAGCCAGAAGTTATGGTCGTCCGAATAATCGTTATCTACTGGGTACAACATCCACGGTGCAAGGTGCAACATCCGTCCGAAATGACGAAACAGTGCCGTACGACTTTTAGAAATGCGTGCATCAATTTGAAACGGAATAGTACCATGGTGCACCACTCTCCAGCAATGGTAAATCGAAGACCATCCACGGTAATCCCGTTTTACCATAAAAATCCATGTGTCGAAAAAACGAAGGTTGAAAAACTTACGAGACCCGATTGAGATTCGGGTTGTCCTTTTTGGGCATTAATCTATCCGTTAACGGCTGAAAGCTGTCAAAGCCGTAGAACTCACCGTGGCCTACGTTTAGACGGGTTATCATTTTGGTAACTCTAAACGAGCCATAAGTTATGGCCGTCCGAATAATCGATATATACAGGGTACAACATCCACGGTGCAAGGTGCAACATCCGTCCGAAATGGCGAAACAGTGCCGTCCGACTTTTAGAAATACATGCATGGATTTGAAATGGAACAGTACCATGGTGCACCACTCTCCAGCGATGATAAATCGAAGACCAGCCTCGGTAATCCCGTTTTACCGTAAAAATCCTCGTGTCGAAAAAACGAAGGGTAAAAAACTTACGAGACCCGATTGAGATTGGGATTGTCCTTTTTGGGCATTAATCTATCTGTTGACGGCTGAAAGCTGTCAAAGCCGTAGAACTCACCGTGGCCTTCGTTTTGACAGGTTATGGGTCCCGTAACTCTAAACAAGCCAGAAGTTATGGCCGTCCGAATAATCGATATCTACACGGTGCAACATCCGTCCGAAATGGCGAAACAGTGTCGTACGACTTTTAGAAATGCATGCATGGATTTGAAACGGAACAGTACCATGGTGCACCGCTCTCCATCAATGGTAAATCGAAGACCAGCCAAGGTAATCCCGTTTTAACGTAAAAATACACGTGTCTAAAAAACGAAGGGTAGAAAACTTACGTGACCCGATTGAGATTCGGGCTGTCCTTTTTGGGCATTAATCTATCTGTTGACGGCTAAAAGCTGTCAAAGCCGTAGAACTCACTGTGGCCTTCGTTTTGACAGGTTATGGCTCCCGTAACTCTAAACGAGCTCGAAGTTATGGCCGTCCGAATAATTGATATCTACAGGGTGCAACATCACGGTGCAAGGTGCAATATCCGTCCGAAATGGCGAAACAGTGTCGTACGACTTTTAGAAATGCGTGCATGGATTTGAAACGGAACATTACTGTTATCCCGCCTTTTAGCAAGGCCGAGATACCAAGGAACTAACTAGAATGAAACAGGATCATACATCTTTAGCTTTGAATGATTGTTGGGCAACTACAAATATCGACGAATTTTATTCGAGTCCAGATCGGGCTACAATTGATAAGACACGTCAAGCAAAGCTGTAGAAACCAACGTTCCAAATTTCGGGGGAATCCGAGTTCGTATACTCAAGATGTCGCAAAAAGAAAATAAGGAGGGTAGGCCTTATTTCGAATCCATACGAAATACCCAGGCTCGAATCGATCAGAGTTCAAATCCATCAAGGCACGCATAGCTTCGAACCCAGGAGCGAGCCCTTGCGTCGAACCCATCTCACATATCTACGTTCGAATCCATCTATGTATGTCTCAGTTCGACTCCATCCAAAGAATGTAGGTTCGAATCCATCGAGGGCACGCCTTGTTTCGAATCCATTACAGTGTTCCTGTCTTCGAATCCATCAGAGTGCTCCTGTCTTCGAATCCATCAAGCGAGAGTTCTTCGAATCCAACATACTGAAGCAACTTCGAATCGATATGCAGTAGCTAACAACGATCGATCCGAACAAGTGCCAAGATCATCGATTCGAAAGAAGATAACCCTCGAATCCAACACTTCGAGTCCATCAAGTTGTAGCAGCTGAAACCAAGGACTCGACCCTATCGATTCGAAGAACATGGATTCGAAGCACGCATATCAACTAAAAATGCAATCTTGAATCGATCATAACTTGAGATCTACAAGTCCAAATGCTATGAAATTTTCACAGAAGCTTGCACGCACATAGAAGAATGTCCATGCCAAGTTTCATCACAATTGGACATTTTTTTGATCGATTCAAACCAAGGGTCGAATCGATCCAAAAGTGGGCCCGGATCTCCAGAATTCGGCCATGTGGGCCCCCCACACGTGCCAGAAGTGGTCTTCCCGAATTTTAGGAGAAATATCAGCCTCCAGCACCTATAAATAGAGCCCCTGGTCATTCAGAAAGGGGATCAGAGAATTGTGAACGAAAAACACGACTAGACGCAGCCAGAATTGCTTCAGAGCACCACCAATGCCTTTGATTTTTAATTTTGGCTTGCTACTTGCTGTACTTTGACATCAAAAAGTTGTATTCTCCGAATATCAAGCAATAAAGTAACAAAACTTCATAGTGGACGTAGGCAAAACGCCGAACCACTCTAAATTATTGTCTCTTATGCAATTTATTTCCTGCTATTTGGAGTTTTTGTTAGATAATCCACGCTTTAATTTACTTTCATCATTTATTATCTCTTCAAAAACTTCCAATGAGTGGTGTGCCCAATTTTGACACGAACACTTTGGTGCTTTCACTGAGAAAAAACCCAGTTTTTTCTCCTGCTCCTTGGATCTATCTTCGATACCGGATTGCATAAATCTAAGAGAGAGATCCAGACCTCATATTCAAATTCCTTCCATTCTACTCAGATTTCTTAAAAGTCTAGGAAAGAATTCAAAGTTTCAAAATGGTGAGTACAAGAACCACTTCTAACATTGGTGATCAGGAAGGCCGGGATAGGCAAAATCCCACACACCTACAATCCACTAACCAAGATGCTGTTGGGCATACGGATCAGTCAGGTCCGGTCACAAGGCAAGAGTTCCAAGCGCTACTCCAAGAATTAACCCAAAGCAGACAACAGCTAACTGAGCAATTGCACGCTAATGCTGAGTTGACCAATCAACTAAATCACCAAAAGCGAAGAAGATCCAGAAGGGATCAAGCTCCTCGTTCTTCCATCGAAAGCTCCGCTTCCTCTGATTACAATACCAGATCTATCCGTCCCAGGCTAGACGGAAATCATACGCAAGCCGCTGACTGTCAACTGGCAGTAACCGTTGGGCAAATAAGGGTTGGCCCATCTACCAGCTTCCATACTAGACCCTCCTCCCGAGGAGGCACTATTCCTCAATACACTGCAGACGATCGAGCTGCTACAGCCGCTGCAGTTGACATAGGAGTTGATGCTTGAGATCACTCCAATCAAAATTATCATCAGCATGGACAGGCTCCAGAGCCATATGTCCCAGAAGACATCGAGCCAAGGAGGCGAGATGAGGATCGTCGACAGCGCCCGATCCCACCTCGCACTATGCAACCCGACCATACTTTGGCTCAACACCCACAGAATTTTCCAATACCAGATTTCTCAGCCATGGTACGAAGAATGATTCGCGAGAGTCAAGGCCTAACAAATGACGATTGGGGGATCTCCCGGAGTCATACCCCATTTAACGATGACATATTATACGCTGAACCTCCTCGGCGATTCAGAATGCCAACCCTTCCCATGTATGAAGGAAATTCCGACCGAAATCAACATATTCTAAAATATGAATGGTCGATGACTGCTGCAAGAGCTAATGACACAGTAAAGTGCCGCAGTTTTCCTATTTCCTTAGGGGGAATTGCGACAATGTGGTTCACCCGATTACCGCCACGATCTATTTCTTCGTTTGACCAGTTAGCTACTAAATTTGTTGAACAATTTCGCATGCATATTGCCCGACCTAAAGATGTTAATACCCTATCAAGTGTCACTCAAGCTCCCGGAGAAACACTTAGACGATATTTGGAGAGATTCAATGCTGCATGCGCAGAGATCACCAACCCCAATGATAATTCCATTCTAATGTCTTTGACCAAAGGAATCGACCCTGATTCCGAGTTCGAAAATTGGTTAGCCGGAAAACCTCCCGCATCGTTGGACCGTTTCTATTCCAAAGCTGCTCAATTCTTGAGGCTAGAGGATGCAAAACAGTCTAGGAAGCAGGACGATGCAAGGCCCAGCAGTGAAGGGATTCAGAGTAATGTTGCTGTTAAACAATCCGGAGAAAATTCAGGAAAAGTCGAATTGAATATCCAAAATAAACAGGCCCAGCGATCAAGAAACGGTGACAACCAAAGCAAGAAGTAAGATAAGAATCGTGGTCCGAGACGTAGGGCCGCAATGTTTGACAGTTATACACCGCTTAACACGTCACTAGAAAACGTATACTTACAAACTTGTAATACTATGCAATACAAGAAGCCTGCTTCGAAGCCTTCGTCGGAGAAGCAAATTCAGACAGGGTGTAACGACCCGTATTTTACGTGTTGATAAATCGTAGAATTATTAGGTCGTTAGTATTGTTTATGGCATCCATAGCCTAAGTCGTGTAAAAGATGGCTCATAAGGAAGTTAACTCGGTTGTATAGGGTCCTTAGATCGGCTCTTGGTTAGGTCGTAGATGGTTTTAAGTCGTGAACGACTTAGGATTACGACCTAGCAGTTTATGTGTGATTGCTTGAGTCGTGTAGGAGATAAGTCGGTTGTACGACTTAGTGGTGTTGAGCGACTTAGGGTGTGGCCGAGTAAAGGGGTGTACGACTTATAGAAGTAACGACCAAGGCATTTTAAGCAAGTTGAGGGATAAGTCGTTAACGAGTTAAGTGATAGGTCGTGGACGGGTTAATAACCTAAGGGCTTAAGTCGTAAGCAACATAAGGAGGTAGCCGGCTTAAGTACCGACCGGTTTAAGAGTTACCGAACTAAGGAGGGTAGGTCGTTTGGGGCGACTTAGCGAATAGCTTAGGTCAGCTGTGCCGAGTCATAGGATAGGTTGTATGCGACCTAAGTTTGGTTCTGGGTAGATTAGGTCGTTGGACGACTTATATGTGTTGAGTCGCGCGTGTTAGGTCGCGTGCAAGCTTTAGGTCGCGTGGGTGTTGGGTCGGCACTAAGGATAAGTCGTTCGGTCGGGGGCTTTTTGAGTCGTGTGCAGTTGGGTCGGCCTCTCCGATAAGTCGTAGGTCGTAACTCGCGTGCGTGTTAGGTCGTTAGGAGGTTGAGTCGGCTGTTGTGTTGAGTAGTTAGGTCGGCCTTGGTTTTAGGTCGTGGGTCGGCGACGACTCAAGGGGGGCGACCGAGTTAAGGGGATTTCCAGCCTATAAATAAAGGGGTTTGGCTCACTTTTTGGCACCAGATTTTGAAGCGACGAAGTGCTGCCATTTTGAGAGCTCGACTACAACACTTCTTCACTTCTTTTCTCCACTCTAATCTAGTGTTAACATCCATCCAAGATTGAAGATCAAATCGAAGATCCAAGAGCCAAAGTTGAAGATCTTCATCAAACAAAGAGAGATTTCATCGTTTGAAGCGAGATTTTGCCGGATCAAGCCTTGTTCTTCGCTGTCCAGATCTTGAGTTGATTGTTTTTGGGTTGTTTAGGTGATTCGGTGAGTGGTAGTTATCTCTCACACGGACCCAAGGGAGTATATTAGATTGGTGGTTTGTTTATGCGTTAAAGATAGTGATTTCTTGCATTTTTCTTAAGTATGCATGTAGATCTATAATCTATGAAGTTTTGACACCTATTTTGCTACCTGATCACTTATGCAATTTCATTCATCAAGTTGTAGAGATATTGTTCATAATTCATGTTTGTTAGATTGCATGTTAGATTTGGACACTTTATTTACGAAATTGCCATTATTGTTGTAATTGTTTATTTAGATCTTGTTTGAATGATTGATTGCTTGGATTAATGTTTAATTTGATTGATTAGCTGATTGATAACTTGATTTGGACAAGTTGGTCGAGGACGATTCAAAAGCTAAGTGGAAAGGCTCTTGAATGGTGAAAGCTGCCTATGGCATATGAAGCGGATGTGGAAGCTCATATGGATAGATTTGATGATGATGGACCTTGCCATGAGGCGATGAGGCAAACCATGATGTTGAAATGGGACTTTGCTATGATGCGATGAGGCAAAGCATGATGTTGAGTTGGGACGGGCCACGATGACGTTCCAAGCACGGGTCACGACGACGTGCGAAGCTATGTTGATAACTCGGTGATGCGGTCCGGGTTGGTTGATAATGGTGGGCTCGAGAGGCGCTTGAGCTAGTGTGAGAATAGTCGTCGAGGAGGATGACTAGGAGGCTTGGATCTTATCGTTATTGAAGGTTCTAGCATGCTCAAAGCAAGAGTACGTTGGAACGGGTCACGATGACGTTCCAGACACGGGTCATGATGACGTGTTAGTACTCTGGGCAGATGCGATAGTGCTAGGCATGGGTCATGATGACGTGCGGAGTTATGTCTAGAACCGGGGTTGCCATTAGCCCTTGACGGACGGCCGAAAGAAGGAGCCGATCATTCAATTAACGGTGAAATCGAGGCAATGATAACAGTGATAGCCAGAGTCATGGATGTTTGGTTGCACCATCATTCGATCTCAAGAGCGGTGTTTTCTGGGTGCTTATCTGATCTTGGTTTAGGCCTTGGGGGTTTGTACTTGGAAAACATCGACCTTGACTCGAGTGATAATTACTTTACTTAAATTGTCTGCTTTTCTATGCTTGTTTATGCTTAGTGGGTCTGGGGGCTATCACTGTAGAATGAGGTGGAGTGGGATGGTTGAGTTCCTATTCCTTTTATCCTTTATGCTCTTTTGGGTATGTTTGATAGTTAATTTACTGCTCACTAAGACTGTTGTCTGACTCAAGGTTTTATGTTCAACTCTTATTACCTTGGGCTGTTCATCCATGTTGGGATAGGCAGACTAGGTAGCAGGTGACAGGTGTTGTTCTTTAGGATCTACGAAGTTGATGACGAAGACGAGCTGGAGGCTAGCATATTAGTTTTCCTACTGTATGTACTGGATGTTCCGCTGCTTGTATATGTTTTGAGTGTTATGTAGTGAGGCTTGATGTATTGATTGTTCAGATGCTTGTATCAAACTTTTATGAAGTCTATATGATGATATTCTGTTATGGGCTTCACTATATACATATATTTCTCTATTGTATTTTGTCCATGCGCTGTGAGTTGTACGATAGAGTTTCTGTTTTATCTTACCCTGACTATCGTCCATGGCTGCCTGGCACACCTTTCAGCGCACCATTCTCTTATTTTAGTACGGGAGTCATGGGCGGTCGTCACATTTGGTATCAGAGCTTTGGTTAATCGATTTTAGCCAACGCTCGTTGGCGTAACTGCGTATGAGAGACAAAATTGTAATTTTGATGGATGATTACTATATATAATATAGTAGTTTAGAAGGATTTGAACTCCTTATGTAGTTGTTTCTCAAGGTGTTCTAAATCATTCCTTTTTGTACATATTAAGTATGAGTCGAAGAGAGAGACAGGCTGCTAGGGAAACCCGCGCTGTTGGGGGAGCTACTGACTATGCTGCAATGTTCGAAGCTATGATGACTTCGAACATGAGAAGGATACCAACTTCAGGACCGTCGGTAGATGTTGGAGTTCAAGTTCAAGCTCCAAGATCAGTGGATTTTGCTAAGTTGTGTAAGGACTATACTGCTCTTGGAGGGAAGGTTTTCTTGGGGACAGAATCAACCATTGAAGTACAGAGATGGATTGATGCTTGTAGAAGGATCTTTGGTGATTTGGGGATTGATGATGCAACTAAGAGGAAGCTTGCATCAAGACAGCTTCAAGGGAGAGCTTCGGATTGGTGGAATTCTATCACCATTGATACTCCAGAGGAAGAGATTACTTGGGAGCAATTCCAAGTCAGATTTGAAGCTAAGTTCATTTCTACAGCTCAGAAATCTGTTCTGTTTAAGAAGTTTGTGGAGCTCAAGCAAGGTGGGAGACCAGTTCTTGAGTACGTTTCAGAGTTTGAAGCTTTGTCCATATATGCTCGGTCGTATATTGAATCTCCCTACCATAAGAATGAGAAGTTTGTGACAGGCTTGGACTATTATCTTGGGAGACAGTTGGTGGATCATCTGGACGATCCATTTGAGAAGCTTGTGGAGAAAGCTCTCAGACATGAGAGTTTGTTTCCTAAGGAAGAGTCTGTTGTTGTTGTGACCAAGGAAGAGTCCAAACCACAACAGGGTGGAAACAAGAAAAGGAAGCAGCAGTAACAGAAGGGTAAGGATGGCCAGAAGAAGCCAAAGGGTGAAGTGACCTGCTACAATTGTCGGCAGAAGGGCCATTTCTCTAGGGATTGCAAGAATCCAAAGGTGCAGTTGAAGTGCCACAACTGTGATAAGCTGGGACATATCAAGAAGGACTGTCCAGAACCGAGGAAAGATAAGCAGATTGTGCAAGCTTATGCTTTGGGAGCTGTGCCATCGTCTTCGAAAGCTCCTACTGCTGAGGAGAAGGGGAAGTGTGTGGTGGTTCAAGGTACTCTTTCTATTTGTGGTGTTCCAGTTAGAGTGTTGTTTGATACTGGGGCGTCACATTCGTTTGTTTGTGATGATTTGGTAGGCCAGTTGGGTTTGGAACCGGAAATTGTTGATAGACCATTGGTTGTGACTAATCCAGTTGGGGGTTCGTCTTGTTTGTGTATGGTATGCCGTGGTCTAGTTGTATCGAGTCATGATTTCTCTTTTGTTTGTGATTGTTTTGTTCTGAACTTTGCGGGGTTCAGAATTATTTTGGGTATGGACTGGCTTAGGAAGTATGCGACAAAGGTTGATTGTGAGAAACTGGAGGTGACAGTCGGGAATGTGGAAGGGAGAAAGGTTGTGATATGATGTAAGCATGAAGAAGGCGTCTTCATGGGCTTCATGTATTCGCTGGTTGTTCCACGGGATGGACTGTCATCGATGCCAGTTGTGAATGGATTTGAGGACTTCTTTGACGAGGTCAAAGGGTTACCGCCGCATAGGGAGATCGAGTTTCGTATCGATCTAGTTGAGGGAGCCAGACCAGTTGTGATGCCTCTTAGACGGATGGCGCCTAGAGAACAACAAGAGCTGAAGGTGCAGGTTGATGACCTTTTACGGAAAGGATTCATTCGGCGTAGCGTGTCCGAATGGGGTGCACCAGTTGTATTCGCAACCAAAGCGGATGGATCGTTGAGGTTGTGTGTGGATTATCGTGAGCTGAATAAGGTGACTAAAAAGAACAAATATCCATTGCCGAGAATAGATGACTTGTTTGATCAGCTTCACGAGGCTAAGGTGTTTTCTCAGATGGATTTGGCAACGGTATTTCACCAATTGAGAGTGGCTAAGGATAGTGTGCCAAAGACTGCTTTTAGGACACCATCCGGATTTTATGAGTGGCTGGTAATGCCGTTTGGATTGACTAACGCACCAACATATTTTGTGGAACTTATGAATAGGGTGTTCAGAGATCAGTTGAACAAGTTTGTACTTATGTTCGTGGATGATATACTGATTTATTCCAGAACTGAGGCAGAGCACAAGAGACACTTGTGTATTGTTTTGGAAATCTTGCGGAAACATCAGCTGAAGGCTAAGTTTTCGAAGTGTCACTTCTGGAAGAGTGAAGTGAGGTTCTTAGGCCATGTTATTTCTGGAAATGGAATAGCGGTTGATCCCGCTAAGGTGGCAGCAATCCAGGATTAGGTTAGACCTAAGAATGCATCTGATGTGAGAAGTTTTCTTGGATTAGCTGGATATTATCGTCGGTTTATCAAAGACTTTTCCAAGATAGCTGCACCGTTAATAGGATTGACGAAAAAGAACCAAGTGTTCAGATGGGATGATAAGTGTGAGCAAGCTTTCGTAATCCTGAAAGAGCGACTGACAAGTACTCCTGTTTTGACTACTCCAAGTGGGAATGATGAGATGGTGGTTTACACCGATGCATGTGGTACTGGACTTGGAGCAGTGCTAATGCAAAAGGATAAAGTTGTTGCGTATGCTAGTCGACAACAGAAGCTGCATGAAAGGAATTACCCGACTCATGATTTGGAGTTAGCGGCAATTGTTTTTGCTCTGAAGATGTGGAGACATTATCTATTGGGAGTTCGATTTGAGTTGTTTACGGATCATAAGTTGTTGAAGTATCTGTTCTCCCAAAAGGATTTGAATCTTCGGCAGCAACGATGGCTAGAGTTTTTAGCATCGTATGATTTTGATATAGCCTATACTCCGGGAAAAGGTAACGCAGTGGCCGATGCGTTAAGTCGAAGACATGCAGGATTGGGAGCCATGTTTTCGAAATGGAAGAATCTCGAGTATTTGGCTGGGTTTGATTTCAGGCCTAGATGTGAATTGGAACCTGAGATGTTGGCAAACTTATCGATAAGACCTACTCTTGTGGAAAGGATTGGCGAGAGCCAAAAGCGAGATGATAAGCTTGTCAAGATTATCCGCGATTTGGAATCTGGATTAAATCCAGAAAAGGGTAAAGGATTTGAAGTCGATCAAGAGGGTTGGCTTCGAAAGCAAGGATGACTAGTTGTTCCCGATATAGATGGATTGAGAGATGAAGCTCTTAGGGAAAGTCATCACTCGAAGTTGACGATTCATCCAGGAGGAAATAAGATGAATCGGGATATGAAGAGAACCTATTACTGGGAAGGTATGAAGAAGGATGTTGGAAATTTCATTTCCAAATGTATGAATTGCCAGTTGGTAAAAGCTGAGCAGAAGAAGCCTAGTGGATTGCTTCAACCATTAGAGGTTCCTACATGGAAGTGGGAGCAGATATCGATGGATTTTATCGATGGTCCACCTAGAACCAGGGCAGGAAATGAAGGGATTTGGATTATCGTAGATCGTTTGACTAAGAGTGCAAGATTCATTCCTGTTCGATCGACTAGGACTGCGTCGAAGTTGGCTGAGTTGTATGTTAGGTGGATAGTTCGATTCCATGGTGTTCCGAAAAGTATAGTGAGCGATCGAGACCCATTGTTCACTAGTGGATTTTGGAAGAGCTTCCAGGAAGTTTTGGGAACTGAGTTGTGTTTGAGTACAGCTTATCACCCCCAAACAGATGGTCAGACTGAGAGAGTCAATCGAGTTTTGGAAGATCTTCTCAGAGCATGTGTTTTGGATTTCGGAGGATCATGGGAAGATCACCTTCATTTGGTGGAATTTGCATATAATAACAGTTATTAGACAAGTATTGGTATGGCACCATATGAGGCACTGTATGGAAGACCGTGTAACTCTCTGACATGTTGGTTGGAGAATGGAGAAAAGTTGATACTTGGGCCAGAGATGATTCGACAAACTACGGATTGTATAGAGATCATTCGACGACGAATGAAGGCAGCCCAAGATCGTCAAAAAAGTTATGCTGACAAGCGTCGTAAGGATTTGGAATTCGATGTAGGAGATGTGGTTTTTGTGAAGATTTCTCCACCGAAGAATGTTATTCGATTCGGAAAGAAAGGAAAGTTAACTCCGAGATTTGTTGGACCATTCCCGATTATCGAGCGAATTGGAAAGCTCGCCTATAGATTGGAGTTACCGGAAAAGATGGCGGGTGTGCACAATGTTTTTCATGTATCTTATCTACGGAAGTATGTGCATGCCTCGAATACGGTGGTTTCTGCTGATAGCTGTGAAGACTTGGAGGTTGATCCAGTTGTTACGAGACCTCGTAAGCCGCTTCGTGTTGTTGAAACCGACACGAAACAGCTTAGGAGGAAGACGATTACATTGCTCAAGGTACAATGGAGTGAGGATGTTAACGACTGTACGTGGGAGGAGGAAGAGAGGGTGAAGGCAGCTCATCCTGAACTCTTCGAGGTATGGCCCTAAGGTGTCATGACATCTCACAAATTTGTAACTTGTTCTAGTCTTAGAATTCTTCATGCTAGGCTAGTAATTGGATGCATGGTTTGTTGATTGCTATGGATGGTAGGCATGCGGAATAATTTTGATTTCTCTTGTTTGTTTGGAATTTCGGGGGCGAAATTCCTAAGGGGGAGAGAATGTAACGACTCGTATTTTACATGTTGATAAATCGTAGAATTATTAGGTCGTTAGTATTGTTTATGGCATCCATAGCCTAAGTCGTGTAAAAGATGGCTCATAAGGAAGTTAACTCGGTTGTATAGGGTCCTTAGATCGGCTCTTGGTTAGGTCGTAGATGGTTTTAAGTCGTGAACGACTAAGGATTACGACCTAGCAGTTTATGTGTGATAGCTTGAGTCGTGCAGGAGATAAGTCGGTTGTACGACTTAGTGGTGTTGAGCGACTTAGGGTGTGGCCGAGTCAAGGGGTGTACGACTTATAGAAGTAACGACTAAGGCATTTTAAGCAAGTTGAGGGATAGGTCGTTAACGAGTTAAGTGATAGGTCGTGGACGGGTTAATAACCTAAGGGCTTAAGTCGTAAGCAACATAAGGAGGTAGCCGACTTAAGTACTGACCGGTTTAAGAGTTACCGACCTAAGGAGGGTAGGTCGTTTGGGGCGACTTAGTGCATAGCTTAGGTCAGCTGTGCCGAGTCATAGGATAGGTTGTATGCGACCTAAGTTTGGTTATGGGTAGATTAGGTCGTTGGACGACTTATATATGTTGAGTCGCGCGTGTTAGGTCGCGTGCATGCTTTAGGTCGCGTGGGTGTTGGGTCGGCACTAGGGCTAAGTCGTTGGGTCGGGGGCTTTTGGGTCGTGTGCAATTGGGACGGCCTCTCCGATAAGTCGTAGGTCGTAACTCGCGTGCGTGTTAGGTCGTTAGGAGGTTGAGTCGGCTGTTGTGTTGAGTAGTTAGGTCGGCCTTGGTTTTAGGTCGTGGGTCGGCGACGACTCAAGGGGGACGACCGAGTTAAGGGGATTTCCAGCCTATAAATAGAGGGGTTTGGCTCACTTTTTGGCACCAGATTTTGAAGCAACAAATTGCTTCCATTTCGAGAGCTCGACTACAACACTTCATCACTTCTTTTCTCCACTCTAATCTAGTGTTAACATCCATCCAAGATTGAAGATCAAATCGAAGATCCAAGAGCCAAAGTTGAAGATCTTCATCAAACAAAGAGAGATTTCATCGTTTGAAGCGAGATTTTGCCGGATCAAGCCTTGTTCTTCGCTGTCCAGATCTTGAGTTGATTGTTTTTGGGTTGTTTAGGTGATTCGGTGAGTGGTAGTTATCTCTCACACGGACCCAAGGGAGTATATTAGATTGATGGCTTGTTTATGCGTTAAAGATAGTGATTTCTTGCATTTTTCTTAAGTATGCATGTAGATCTATCATCTATGAAGTTTTGACACCTATTTTGCTACATGATCACTTATTCAAGTTCATTCAGCAAGTTGTAGAGATATTGTTCATAATTCATGCTTGTTAGATTGCATGTTAGATTTGGACACTTTATTTACGAAATTGCCATTATTGTTGTAATTGTTTATTTAGATCTTGTTTGAATGATTGATTGCTTGGATTAATGTTTAATTTGATTGATTAGCTGATTGATAACTTGATTTGGACTAGTTGGTCGAGGACGATTCAAAAGCTAAGTGGAAAGGCTCTTGAATGGTGAAAGATGCCTTGGCATATGAAGCGGATGTGGAAGCTCATATGGATAGATTTGATGATGATGGACCTTGCCATGAGGCGATGAGGCAAACCATGATGTTGAAATGGGACTTTGCTATGATGCGATGAGGCAAAGCATGATGTTGAGTTGGGACGGGCCACGATGACGTTCCAAGCACGGGTCACGACGACGTGCGAAGCTATGTTGATAACTCGGTGATGCGGTCCGGGTTGGTTGATAATGGTGGGCTCGAGAGGCGCTTGAGCTAGTGTGAGAATAGTCGTCGAGGAGGATGACTAGGAGGCTTGGATCTTATCCTTATTGAAGGTTCTAGCATGCTCAAAGCAAGAGTACGTTGAAACGGGTCACGATGACGTTCCAGACACGGGTCATGATGATGTGTCAGTACTCTGGGCAGATGCGATAGTCCTAGGCACGGGTCATGATGATGTGCAGAGTTATGTCTAGAACCGGGGTTGCCATTAGCCCTTGACGGACGGCTGAAAGAAGGTGCCGATCATTCAATTAACGGTGAAATCGAGTCAATGATAACAGTGATAGCCAGAGTCATGGATGTTTGGTTGCACCATCATTCGATCTCAAGAGCGGTGATTTTTGGGTGCTTATCTGATCTTGGTTTAGACCTTGGGGGTTTGTACTTGGAAAACATCGACCTTGACTCGAGTGATAATTACTTTACTTAAATTGTCTGCTTTGCTATGCTTGTTTATGCTTAGTGGGTCTGGGGGCTATCACTGTAGAATGAGGTGGAGTGGGATGGTTGAGTTCCTATTCCTTTTATCCTTTATGCTCTTTTGGGTATGTTTGATAGTTAATTTACTGCTTACTAAGACTTTTGTCTGACTCAAGGTTTTATGTTCAACTCTTATTACCTTGGGCTGTTCATCCATGTTGGGATGGGCAGACTATGTAGCAGGTGACAGGTGCTGTTCTTTAGGATCTACGAAGTTGATGACGAAGACGAGCTGGAGGCTAGCATATTTGTTTTCCTACTATATGTACTGGATGTTCCGCTGCTTGTATATGTTTTGAGTGTTATGTAGTGAGGCTTGATGTATTGATTGTTCAGATGCTTGTATCAAACTTTTATGAAGTCTATATGATGATATTCTGTTATGGGCTTCACTATATACATATATTTCTCTATTGTATTTTGTCCATGCGCTGTGAGTTGTACGATAGAGTTTCTATTTTATCTTACCCTGACTATCTTCCATGGCTTCCTGGCACGCCTTTCAGCGCACCATTCTCTTGTTTTAGTACGGGAGTCTTGGGCGGTCGTCACACAGGGAAGTTCTGTAGGTTTCATGAAAGTTATGGGCATAATACCAATTACTGTAGACATTTGCAAGACCTCATTGAAAAGTTGATCAGAGAAAGAAAGTTGGACCAGTTTGTTCGGGCGCCGCAGTCTGGTGGAGCAGGCCCATCTAACCAAAATCGAACGCAAAATCAGGAAAGACAAGGTGAACCTGCTCGCACGGGAGGAAGGTTGGTTATCAATACAATAAGTGGTGGTCCTCATCTGGTAGACAGAAGTTGGAGAGAAATGGAGTCATATGCTAGCTCAATCAGGCATGTAGACTTTGAATGCTATAGCAACTCAGAAGACGGAACACCGGCTAAACAACAAAAGACAATGGCTGATGAAATCGTGTTTAGAAATCGAGATGCCGCTCAAGTTGGTCCTGCTTGGATGAAGAGGATCTTGGTAGACAGCGGAAGTTCCGTAAATATATTATTTAAAAGAGCATATGATTTAATGAAAATGGAAGCTAAGGACTTAAAGCCTTGTCAATCATGAGTCCACGGCTTCAATGGGAGTGCAACAATACCAACTGGAATAGTTGAATTGCCAGTAGAGTTGGGAGCGGGAGAATGCCGAAGAGTTCGGATGTTGCAATTTGTTGTCTTAGATATTCCTTCCCCGTACAATGCTTTTTTGGGCTGACTGGCCCTTGCCGAATTTAGGGCTGCTATTGCCCCATGGTGTTTAACTCTGAAGTTCCCTACTGACCACGGAATAGGAGTTGTACAAGGAGATCAGGCTGCTGGAAGAGCCTGTTATGTTGCTGAGCTGCGGGAGGCGCAGCGGAAAGAGAAAGGAAAAGGCGTAGAGGAATCTCTCTGCGTCCGTTTTACTGACGATTGACAATTAGCGCCTGGGCTCCAGCCTGGGCACCACAACCAATTCCAAAAGGATCTTGATCCAAGGGACAATGACAATAAAGAAGGATCTACGGAAAGTCAGGCTTCTCCGGCCGAGCTAACCATTGATGTCCCGACTGACGATGATCACGATGACTCGAGAATGTTGAAGATTGGGTCTCAGCTTAATCAAAAGACACAATAGGAATTGGTTGATTTTCTCCGGGCGAATCTTGACGTGTTCGCCTGGACGCATTCTGATATGTGTGGAATCTCGCCTGACATCGCGAGCCACACCTTGAACATTGACCCGCAGTATATCCCGGTCAAGCAAAAAAGACGTGGTATGGATCCAGAGAGATCTGCCGCCCTGAGAGAAGAGGTCGACAAGTTAAAATCAAACGGGTTTATTAGAGACGCTTTATACCCAGAGTGGGTGTCCAATCCCGTACTTGTCCGAAAACCAAACGGGAAATGGAGAATGTGTATCGATTACTCTGACCTGAATAAAGCCTGCCCGAAAGGCAGCTTTCCACTCCCTCGGATCGATCAACTGGTAGATTCAACCGCCGGACATGAATTGTTATCCTTCATGGATGCTTACTCAGGTTACAACCAGATACCCATGCATGTACCGGATCAAGAACACACAAGATTCTTAACCAACTTTGGGTTGTACTGCTACAAAGTCATGCCTTTTTGATTAAAGAATGTTGGCGCGACCTATCAACGCTTAGTCAACCGAATGTTTGCCAATCATATTGAAAAGACTATGGAGGTCTATGTAGATGACATGTTGGTGAAGTCACGGTACTCTGGTGATCATGTCAAGGACTTGGAGTCAATGTTCGACATCCTCCGGAAATAGGGAATGAAGCTTAATCCACTAAAGTGTCATTTCGGAGTCGCATCCGGAAAATTCCTTGGGTTCATTGTCAATGCCCTAGGAATAGAGGCCAACCCCGAAAAGATCTGGGCTATCAGAAATCTCCAAACTCCAAAAACCATAAAACAAGTTCAGAGTCTTAATGGAAAAGTCGCAGCACTGAGCAGGTTTATCTCAAAATCAACCGACAAATGCATTCCCTTTTTTAATTTGATTCGAAAGGGGAAATGAAATTTCGAATGGACTACAGAATGTGAGGGAGCATTTTAGTCGCTAATTCAACATCTTTCCGTACCACCAATCTTATCAAAGCCTGTAGATCATGAGCAGTTATATCTTTACCTGGGAGTATCAGAGAATGCAATCAGTGCTGCATTAATTCGGGAGGAAGACCAAGTGCAAAAGCCGGTCTACTACGTGAGTAAGCGATTAACCGGAGCTGAGAGAAATTATCCAAAGCTTGAAAAGTTGGCATATTGCCTAGTCATTGCCTCGAGGAAGCTTCGTCCATATTTTCAGGCTCATCCTATTACTGTGTACACCGACCAGCCGTTACGACACGTCCTTATGCGGCCTGAGACGTCTGGTAGGTTGTTGAAATGGAACATCGAACTGAGTCAATTCGACATCACTTATACTCCAAGGAGAGCCATTCACGGCCAAGTCCTAGCAGATTTTATAGCCGAATTCACTATCCCTGAAGACTTGCCCGAGACCAGCAAACCTCCCAAATACCTCTGGAAGTTGTACACCGATGGTGCGTCAAACGATCGGTGCTCAGGAGTTGGGGTAGTGCTTGAAACCCCCGAAGGACGATCCATATGTTATGCTTTAAAGTTCGAGTTCCGTGCAACCAACAACGAAGCTGAGTACGAAACCCTACTTACCGGGCTAAAGCTTGCCCGTGATCTGAAAATCATTACTGTAGAGATCTACTGTGATTCCCAGTTGGTAGTATACCAAGTTCGAGGAGAATATCAGGCCAAAGACCGAAGATTAGCTACTTATCTGACTCGGGTTATGGAGATTCTTAACCAATTCGATTACTATGCCATTTTCTACATACCCCGAGAGCACAATCAAAAGGCTGATTCGTTGGCAAAGTTTGCAAGTACGGGAGAGGCTCAACAGTTGGGGGCTGTTTCGATCGAAACCCTATCCTCTCCGAGCAATGATCAAAGGGATACTGATTTCACGTTTGAAGCTACCTCCAGTAAGGAGTCATGGATGACCCCTTATCGAGATTATATCGAACATGGTGTATTGCCTGAGCATCGAAGCGAAAAAGGACGAGTTCTACGAAAGGCCTCACAATTTGTTATTCAAAATGGATTCATGCACCGGAGAGGATACACTATCCCTCTCCTCCGGTGTATCGCGCATAAGGAAGTCAAACGAGTGTTACACGATGTACACGAAGGAGAATGTGGCGATCACACTGGGGGGCAAGCGCTCGCAAAGAAAATACTTCGATATGGGTATTATTGGCCTACTGTTAATCGCGATGCTGTAGACTATGCTAGGAAGTGTGACAAATGTTAGAAACACGCTCGGATTCCTAGAGCTCCTCATACTGAAATAACCCAAATGGTCAGTCCTTGGCCATTCGCGATATGGGGAATAGACATCATCGGCACATTGCCTCTGGCCAAAGGTGGCGCGAAGTATGCCATCGTCGCAGTTGATTATTTCACCAAATGGGCTGAAGCTGAACCCCTTGCAACAATTACAACAAAGAAAGTAATCAACTTTGTAGTACGTAACATCATCTGCCGTTTTGGTCTCCCACATACTATCATCACCGATAACGGAAGTCAATTCGACAGTGCTGAATTCAAGAATTTCTGTCAACGATTCCACATCCATAAGAAATTCTTTGCAGTAGCGCACCCTCAAGCAAATGGTCGGGTTGAAGCTGTTAATAAAGTTATCAAGTCCATTCTAAAGAAGCGACTGGAAAAAGCCGGGGGCAAATGGGTCGACGAGCTTCCTATGGCACTATGGGCCTATCGAACGACTCATAAAACTACAACCGGTCATACCCCATTTTCTCTATCTTATGGTTCTGAAGCCGTTATTCCGGTCTAAATGGAAGTACATTCTCATCGTGTAACGTATTATGATCCGAAAACAAATGCCATACTACTTGCTGAATCTTTGGATTTACTCGATGAGAAGCGCGAAGAGGCTGATTTGAGGGCAGCCGCATATCGAAATCGAGTCGCCCGTCTGTACAATGCCAAGGTCCGTCCGCGAACCTTCGGACTTGGCGATCTCGTACTCAAAAGGGTTTACCCGGTCCCTTCACATATGAAGCCAAATTGGGAAGGGCCGTATGTAATTTCACAAAAGCTCGGAGATGGCACGTTCAAATTATCGACAGTTGATGGTCTTACTTTGCCGAGAGCTTGGAATAGCGAAAGTCTTCGTCGCTACTACATATAAAAAACTTTACTTATTTATTTTCTGTCAATTTATTCCTTTGCATTTTATTCTAACATTTCGAGATTTAAATTTGTAATAAGGCAATTTACTTTGCCATATTTTCTCGTTTCAGCAATAAAATGCCATCTCTTCGAGCCAAAGCTGTGATTTACTGAATATGACATACAATATCACAATGCACGGAGAGCTAAGTTCCATCACGCGGTGGGATTTATTCAAATAGGGAGTGACTGTGATACGACCGGCCACTCGCTAAGTGAAACCCGAGCTCGGGGGCAGAACACTACATCAACATTCATAGGGATTGATACACGACAATCTCTCCTCCTACCCCAAATTCCCAGAGTGTGAATTGGGGTATAAACTTTAACTTTCGGTTCCCGGAGTGTGAACCGGAGTATAAATCCATCGCTCTCAGAGTGTGAGCTAACTCCAACTTCCCAGAGTGTGAATTGGAGTATAAACATTCAACAATTCGTTCCCAGAGCGTGAACGGACTCCAACTTCCCAAAGTGTGAATCGGAGTATAAATATTCAACAATTTGTTCCTAGAGCGTGAACAGACTCCAATTTCCCAGAGTGTGAATCGGAGTATAAATATTCAACAATTCGTTCCCAGATCGTGAACGGACTCTAACTTCCCAGAGTGTTAATTGGAGTATAAGCATCAAATCCATCGTCCCCAGAGTGTAAACGAATTCCTAAAAATCCCAAATAGGTGTGACTGACCATCTATCGGCTAACTCTAAGTCCCCAAAGCATGAATTGTAGTATAAACATCAATTCCAGGTTCCCGGAGCGCGAACCATACTACAAACATCGATAACTCCCAAACTCCTGTGGTGCGAATCAAGTTATCGATTACAAATTATCCTAAGTCCCCAGAATGTGGACATGTACTCAGAGTTTACAAATATGCGCTCAACCACCAAAACACAAATGTTATTCCCCGAGACTAGGGAGCAAAAAAAGCTAAGTGTTAATCGCAAATAAAAGTGATACGATATCCGAAGTCTGATTATTCATCGATTACGACTTGCGACTGAGATTCGTAGACTTGGCAAATAAAAACAAACTCTACTTGACGGTGAAAACACCACAAGTACACCGAAAAGTTAACTACAGATTATGTTAAGTCCCCGAAGTGTGGACATGTATACAAGGCTTATAGCATATGTGGGCATAAGCTAATTAATGCAACACTTGAACAAAAAAAAGAAGAAAAAAAGAAAAGAGTTGTTTTCCATGTTATCAACAAACAAAAAGAGAAGTTCGATTACATGATAAAACTAGAAACAATTTATAAGTGGGTGTCGAATCCACACTTATACACGGCCTACAAAAAAAAGAGAGAGAATTGCCCTTTTGCAACTACATGGTAAAACAAGAAGTTCATTCTTTCTTCTTCTGGTGTTTCTTCTTCGGAGTTGAGCCACTGGATCCACTGCACGGCTTCTTGCGGGATTTCTTGTCTTTCTTTGGAGCATCCTCAGGATCTGGCATGATATCCACGTCTTTCTCAGAGCCAGAAGGGATATAGATCCTTTTGTGAGGACGAACCGGAGGCGGGGAAGCCGTAACATGTGGCAAAGCTTCGACGCTAGAAGTTACAGTTATGCCGTTGAGGGAAGTAACAATTGAAGGAGTTAAGCTTGGTGGAGCAACATCGCCTCCAGAACCACCAACTGCCGTCACCGTAGCCATTTCGGCGCTTATCTCAGCAAGAATTTCTTCTTCTCGGGTAGATCGAGCAGCGCTGGAAACACTGGCGGTCGGCATAAACGAGCTAAAAGATGAGGCAACTCCACCCATTGTAAAGGAAGGATCAGGAAAAGGTTCACAAGGTTGCTTGAGAATCTCCTCAATCATCTGAACATCAAACGACATCGAGCTCCCTTCTCCCATCTCGCTGGTAAAAATAGTGGTCGTGATGGCCTCAGTAACAACGGCTCCTCGCATTGGCTGCGAAGCTTGTGGTATTGGAAGTGCTGGCGCATCGCTTTCAGTCACTGATTAAACAGAAAAGAAGATGATTAGTCAAATGATTAGCCACAAGTTCAAAATCCCAGAAACACTTAAGCAACATTTATAATACCATCTTTGCTGCGGCTCGGTGATAGAACAGGTTCAGAAACGGTAGATGTACCGAGAGACAGTTCCGGTCGATTCGAGTTATAAGCAGGGATAACCTGTGGACCAGCTGTAGTGACGACTCCAGATGAGGTTGGGGCATCAACTGGAACATTCTCACTGTAATGTGCGGCTCCAGAACCCTCACCAGTCTCCACATGGTGAAAACCAAGTCTCTCTCTCTCTCAGCGGAGATCATCGCGTCATGAAGAAGTTTCTTTTCTTCTTCGTTTAACAAGCGAGATTCAAGTTCAAATTCGTCTACGGCGCCATCAGGCAGAGATGCTCTTTTGTTCGCCACCAATTTTTTCCAGGCGTTGAGTAGAAGCGTAGAATAATCCCCGAGCCATGAGAGATTCCTGTGCTCGAGTACATTAGCATTATAAGTGTCGAGAAGATCGTCAAACTCAGCTTCTACTCTAAATATCTCTGCCTGAACTCTCCCTTCTACCTCTGCCTCCACCGCTTCAACTTTAGCAACCGCCGCGTCTCGCTCGGCTCGGAGAGACATAGCTTGCTCGCACGCTTCTTGTGCGGCCGCATTAGCGTCATCTTTTTCCTTGTTCAAACAGGCGAATTTAGCTTTTAACTCCTTAAGTTCCCTGACCGCCGCATCTCGCTCGGCCTCAACGTTTTTGTACCGATGGCCTAAATCCTCAACTAAAGTACAATGCGCTTGTTGCATTTTCGCCATCTCAGATAGTGTCTCGTCGACCTTCTGTAGCGACTCCAGTTCAGCCTTGCGAGAAGATTCCGTTTCAGATTGAAGTACGTCAACAATACGGTTCTTCTGAGCCAAGTCTGCTTCCAAGTTCTCAATAACTTTGGCTCGTTCGAAGGCTACTTTCGAGGCTTTAACAGCCACCCTGTACCATTCTTTATACTGAGCATAAAAATCCCGGGTATAGCTGAGGGCGGTTTGCACGACCTCTTCGGGAATTCTCTTAAGATTGGGTGGAAAGATATAGGCGTCAAAGCATATTTCTGGAAAGTCTTTTTTCAACTGAGCAATTCTAATAGCCCCTTCACCAGACGGTTCAAGTGGTGCCTCCTCCACAGTTACGGTCGTGGCCGTATCGGTCCTTGAACGATGTGGACCAGGTTTAGAAATTTGTTGAGATGTTTGTTGCCGCGAAGTTTCGACTGCAGGTGCTTGGCCCCTGGATGACGGAGGAGAACGAGAGGGTGAACGATACCTTCGGTCCCTATCAGAATGCTCCTGGCTAGAATAGTGTCGGGAATGGTCCCTATCACGATGCTCCTGCTCATAATACCTCCGCTCACGATCTCGGTCAGAATCCCTGCGGCGAGACTCATAGTAGGATGAAGAATGGTGTACTCGCCGAAGTTTATCAAGTGTAGAAGGACGATTCGACATGGCACCTGTAAAAAAGGAACAATTCGATTAAGTACCAAGAAAAAACACTGCAATGCGTGTGGAAGTCGTGAAGTGTTGTGAAAAGTGTATAAATGCGCAAACCCCCCGACCAACCAGAAGCGTCGATTACACTAACGGGTAAAGATTCGCTTATATCAAGCGCTCCCCGGAGCTCTTCCAACCCGGACCCGTGGTGAAGAGATAGGTAGTCCGGAATGGGAATATCGTCCAACCCTGTGAAAAGGTCTCCGGACTGACAAGGAGAGGCGCTGGAAACAGTAACTCCAGGTTGGGAACGGGTTACGACTACAGACTTCCATCTCTTAAACTTAGGTACAACAGCCTTGCCTTTCTGACCCTCTTCTATTCGGGAAAAGTCGGCTGCTATATCAGTGTCTATGGGCGTTCTTTCATCATCGCTCGTTTCTTTTTTCACAACGCCAGGTTTTCTCTTTGCCACTTTCTTCTTCTTCCTCGAGGCCGATTTCGCCAAACCTTCAATCACAATACTCTGGCCCATCTCAATCAAACCCAATGTCCTTAAGTTATCATCAGTCAATAGCAAATCTATGTGCCTTAAGTCATGGGGAATCCTTTGCAAGCTTTGAACGATACCCCTATAATGGCCACCAGTAGGTCTCGAAATGATGGCTGCAAGAGTGGCAGAGTATTAGTGTAAAGTATTAAAAGTGACCATTCAATAACGAATTATGATGCTTACGTCTGGATAACCATCTCCTGGCAAACCTTGGGGGGCATCGAACAAAAAACCACTCGTTCTTGAAATAACTAAGCCTAGTCCAGGCCCCAGTCACGACCTGACAGTTCCTGACCGCCTCCAGAAAAGTGAAAGACGGGCTATCACCCCTACTCTTAAAGTTGAAGATGTGCCTGATCTCGTTAGGTCTTGGCGGGCGAAAAAGGCAATCCATAAATATGACGCAGACGCTGTTTAATAGTGCATGCCCGTTGGGATGAAGCTGTGAAGGAGCGATTCCTAAATACGACAACATCTCACTGATATATTGGTTAAAAGGAGGAAGAGATCCAGCCGCACAGGCATGGCGGTAGAAGGCAGTATATCCTTCAGGAGGGTTGTGTGGTCTATCACTAGCATTGGGTAATAAAACATCGTCCAGAGATATGTTGTGTTTCGAACATATCCGTCCCAATAGAGACTCTGAGATATTGACTGAACAGAATCAACCGGATCTTCGATAAATATGGCCTCCGGCAATTCATCCGAGGCCGGATCTACGACTTCAGGAGGGATGTCCGGAATCTCAAGGCTGGAGGGGCGAGCTTTGTGCTTCTTGTTTTTGAGAACTTGAAGACTCCATAATTAACTAACTCACCAGAAAGCGGCGTTAAAAACGTAAAAAACCCATGCATTCCCACGGTGCAAAGTGTATGAGTATGTTGTGCAATGCAAGTGCTAAGCAAAAAATTTAAGCAGATTTTACAAGATGAAACGAGGTGTCCGAATGACGAAACTTTGGAATTTGAGAATGAAAACGACCGTCATCGCTGACCGTCACTTTCACGCCACCCAGAAGCTATTGTCCAATTCAAGTAATAAATTCGTTATAATTTGTTTTGTTTAAATCATGGTGCCATCAATGAGCTTCAACGGAGAGGTCAAGTTAAATTCGATTATGCAAGGCCGAAGCTCGTCGGGGTCAAGTATGCTAAAGTTCATTAAAACTCGACAAAAGTTCAAACTTGAAATTGGTCATAGCTCAGAAGTTGGAGCCAATCAGAGAATCAGAAGTCTCAGATGTTCGAATGTTCGAATCGATCGACTCTAATCGATACGAGTCGAATCGAAGACGTTCGAATCCATGCACCTCAAATCCAAGAAGGTCGACTCGATGCAGCTTTAGGGTGGAGAAGTACTTCGAATCCATGAGCTATGTATAACTTCGAATCGATCCACACTGAGCACCTTCGAATCGATCAGGGTATTATCACCTCGAATCGATCGACACGGTCCTTCGAATCCATCGGTTCGAAATCTCGCAATCTTGATCGATTCGAACTACCTATTCCTACATCGATTCGAAGTCTCGCCTTCTTGATTGGTTCGAACTACTTATGCCCTAATCGATGCGAAGCAAGGAAGGAAGATGACATCCAACATTGCCTACACTTCTCCCTGATAACACTCAGAATCAATACGACTTGAATGGTTTCGATCCCCAGATCCGTCGAGTCAACCCATTTCAGATCTCACTATCACTCATGGTTTTTGAAAGAAAAGATTGAAATCGATGTCAAATTTTCAGTTTTCATCGTTCTATACTCGGATCGATCCCTTAACTTACCTGATTGGATTCGATTACAGGTAAAAACTTGGAAAAATTGGATCGATTCGTGCAGAATGCAGTTGTATCTGGCGTTGGAGGATCGATTCGGAGATATAACTACAGTAAAAAGTGAAAAGTAAGAAGGTAAAAATGAAGACGGCCTTGGATATTTATATGGGTTCCACAGAAAACGCGTGGCTCTTCGACTCCCGGTTGTGTTTACTTCCTACCGCCGGTCACTAGCCAAACCCCATCAATTCGAACAAACGCTCGATAACCCATTGCGCTCGAATCCATCACAGTGTAAAGTCGTTATTTCGAATCCATCACATGGCCGAATCCATACTCCACTTTGAATCCATTACCTTCCAATCTTTTACACAATCGAGTCCATCCCAGTTTAATCGATGCGAGGCACCATCGATTCGATGAAGCACCGAGCAAAGGTAAGACCGTTGATTCGAAAATACATAACTCTGAATCCATCAAGACAGCATCGATTCGAAGCACTTGAATGAGGACTGAGTTGAAAAATCCTATCGATTCGAACAACCTATTCCATAACTAGCAATTCCATCAATTTGAAACCCTATCGGTTCGAACAAGCATGCTTCGAATCCATTTAGCACCGTCGATGAGAATGAATACAACACTTCGATATGAAAAATTAACTGGTCTACCTTTTACACCGATTCAGGAGAGGATCGATACAAAAGGATGATTATAGATGGCTATAACAACAATATGTTAACCCTAATCCCAAATCGGTTCAGGAGAGGGCCGATGCAGACTTCAATAACAAACCAAACTGGCAACAACTTGCAATCACGCAAAGTTAACCAAAGTCAAGGTGATACACGTATACGCATGTGTTTGACTAATATTTGATCTTTATCATTCACAGGGATCGGATATCCATCTTGTCATGGTCTCAACGACGAACAACCGATCAAAATCATACGACAGTTGATAACAGCAATAAAGAATACAGCTTTCAACAGAGCATGTCCTAATTGTCCAGCGTTAGATTTTAGCTTTTCAAAGCACGTCATGTTTACACAAGACGTACTTTGGGGTATCCCGCCTTTTGGCAAGGCCGAGATACCAAGGAACTAACTAGAAAGAAACAGATCATACATCTTTAGCTTTGAATGATTGTTGGGCAACTACAAATATCGACGAATTTTATCCGAGTCCGGATCGGGCTACAATTGATAAGACACGTCAAGCAAAGCTGTAGAAACCAACGTTCCAAATTTCGGGGAAATCCGAGTTCTTATACTCAAGACGTCGCAAAAAGAAAATAAGGAGGGTAGGCCTTATTTCGTATCCATACGAGATACCCAGGCTCGAATCGATCAGAGTTCGAATCCATCAAGGCACGCATAGCTTCGAACCCAGGAGCGAGCCCTTGCCTCGAACCCATCTCACATATCTACGTTCGAATCCATCTATGTATGTCTTAGTT
Source organism: Allium cepa (assembly GCA_030765085.1). Lineage (NCBI taxonomy): Eukaryota > Viridiplantae > Streptophyta > Magnoliopsida > Asparagales > Amaryllidaceae > Allium > Allium cepa. The sequence continues at coordinate 913,485,346 of CM060938.1, forward strand.
CGACTCCATCCAAAGAATGTAGGTTCGAATCCACCGAGGGCACGCCTTGTTTCGAATCCATTACAGTGTTCCTGTCTTCGAATCCATCAGAGTGCTCCTGTCTTCGAATCCATCAAGCGAGAGTTCTTCGAATCCAACATACTGAAGCAACTTCGAATCGATATGCAGTAGCTAACAACGATCGATCCGAACAATGCCAACATCATCGATTCGAAACAAGATAACCCTCGAATCCAACACTTCGAATCCATCAAGTTGTAGCAGCTGAAACCAAGGACTCGACCCTATCGATTCGAAGAACATGGATTCGAAGCACGCATATCAACTAAAAATGCAATCTTGAATCGATCATAACTTGAGATCTACAAGTCCAAATGCTATGAAATTTTCACAAAAGCTTGCACGTACATAGAAGAATGTCCATGCCAAGTTTCATCACGATTGGACATTTTTTTGATCGATTCGAACCAAGGGTCGAATCGATCCAAAAGTGGGCCCGGATCTCCAGAATTCGGCCATGTGGGCCCCCCACGCGTGCCAGAAGTGGTCTTCCCGAATTTTAGGAGAAATATCAGCCTCTAGCACCTTTAAATAGAGCCCCTGGTCATTCAGAAAGGGGATCGGAGAATTATGAAGAAAAAACACGACTAGACGCTGCCAGAATTGCTTCAGAGCACCACCACTGCCTTTGATTTTTAATTTTGGCTTGCTACTTGCTGTACTTTGACATCAAAAAGTTGTATTCTCCGAATATCAAGCAATAAAGTAACAAAACTTCATAGTGGACGTAGGCAAAACGCCGAACCACTCTAAATCATTGTCTCTTGTGCTATTTATTTCATGCTATTTGGAGTTTTTGTTAGATAATCCACGCTTTAATTTACTTTCTTCATTTATTATCTCTTCAAAAACTTCCGACGAGTGTTGTGCCCAATTTTGACACGAACAATTACCATGGTACACCACTCTCCAGCGATGGTAAATCGAAGACGAGCCACGGTAATCCCGTTTTATCGTAAAAATCCACGTGTAGAAAAAGCGAAGGGTAAAAAACTTACGAGACCCGATTGAGATTCGGTTTGTCCTTTTTGGGCATTAATCTATCCGTTGACGGCTGAAAGCTGTCAAAGCCGTAGAACTCACCATGGCCTTCGTTTAGACAGGTTATCGCTCCCGTAACTCTAAACGAGCCATAAGTTATGGCCGTCCGAATAATCGATATCTGTAGGGTGCAACATCCACGGTGCAAGGTGCAACATCCGTCCGAAATGGCGAAACAGTGCCGTCCGACTTTTAGAAATACATGCACGGATTTGAAACGGAACAGTACCATGGTGCGCCACTCTCCAGCGATGGTAAATCGAAGACCAGCCACGGTAATCCGGTTTTACCGTAAAAATCCACATGTCGAAAAAACGAAGGGTAAAAAACTTACAAGACCCGATTGAGATTCGGGTTGTCCTTTTTGGGCATTAATCTATCCGTTGATGGCTGAAAGCAGTCTAAGCCGTGGAACTCACCGTGGCTTTCGATTTGACAGGTTATGGCTCCCGTAACTCTAAACGAGCCAGAAGTTATCCCCGTCCGAATAATCAATATCTACAGGGTGCAACATCCACGGTGCAAGGTGCAACATCCGTCCGAAATGGCGGACCAGTGCCGTACGACTTTTAGAAATGCGTGCATGGATTTGAAACGGAACAGTACCACGGTGAACCACTCTCCAGCGATGGTAAATCGAAGACGAGCCATGGTAATCCCGTTTTACCGTAAAAATCCGGTGTTGAAAAAACGAAGGGTAAAAAACTTGCGAGACCCGATTATGATTGGGGTTGTCCTTTTTGGGCATTAATCTATCCGTTGACGGCTGAAAGATGTCAAATCCGTAGAACTCACCGTGGCCTTCGTTTTGACATGTTATCGCTCCCGTAACTCTAAACAAGCCAGAAGTTATGGCCGTCCGAATAATCGATATCTACACGGTGCAACATCCACGGTGGAAGGTGCAACATCCGTCCGAAATGGAGAAACAGTGCCGTACGACTTTTAGAAATGCGTGCATGGATTTGAAACGGAACAGTATCATGGTGCACCACTCTCCAGCAATGGTAAATCGAAGACCAGCCACGGTAATCCCGTTTTACCGTAAAAATACACGTGTCGAAAAAACGAAGGGTAAAAAACTTACGTGACCCGACTGAGATTCGGGCTATGCTTTTTGGGCATTAATCTATCCGTTGACGGATGAAAGCTATCAAAGCCGTAGAACTTACTGTGGCCTTCGTTTTGACAGGTTATGGCTCCCGTAACTCTAAATGAGCCAGAAGTTATGGCCGTCCGAATAATCGATATCTACAGGGTGCAACATCCATGGTGCAAGATGCAACATCCGTCCGAAATGGCGAAACAGTGTCGTACGAATTTTAGAAATGCGTGCATGGATTTGAAACGGAACATTACCATGGTACACCACTCTCCAGCGATGGTAAAACGAAGACGGGCCACGGTAATCCTGTTTTACCGTAAACATCCACGTGTCGAAAAAACGAAAGGTAAAAAACTTACGAGACCCGATTGAGATTCGGGTTGTCCTTTTTAGGCATTAATCTACCCATTGACGGCTGAAAGCTGTCAAAGCCGTAGAACTCACCGTGGCCTTCGTTTAGATAGGTTATCTCTCCCATAACTCCAAACGAGCCATAAGTTATGGCCGTCCGAATAATCGATATCTATAGGGTGCAACATCCGTCCGAAATGGCGAAACAGTGTCGTCCGACTTTTAGAAATACATGCATGGATTTGAAACGGAACAGTACCATGGTACACGACTCTCCAGCGATGGTAAACCGAAGACCAGCCATGGTAATCTCGTTTTACCGTAAAAATCCACGTGTCCGAAAAACGAAGGGTAAAAAACTTACGAGACCCGATTGAGATTCGGGTCGTCCTTTTTGGGCATTAATCTATCCGTTGACGGCTGAAAGCTGTCAATGCCGTAGAACTCACCATAGCCTTCGTTTTGACAGGTTATCGCTCCCGTAACTCTAAACGAGCCAGAAGTTATGGCCGTCCGAATAATCGATATCTACAGGGTGCAACATCCACGGTGCAAGGCGCAACATCCGTCCGAAATAGCGAAACAGTGCCGTACGACTTTTAGAAATGCATGCATGGATTTGAAACGGAACAGTACTATGGTGCACCACTCTCCAGCGATGGTAAATCGAATACCAGCCACGGTAATCCCGTTTTACCGTAAAAATCCACGTGTCGAAAAAACGAAGGGTAAAAAACTTACGAGACCCGATTGAGTTTCGGGTTGTCCTTTTTGGGCATTAATCTATCCGTTGACGGCTGAAAGCGGTCAAACCCATAGAACTCACCGTGGCCTTCATTTTGACTGTTATCGCTCCCGTAACTCTAAACGAGCCAGAAGTTATAGCCGTCCGAATAATCGTTATCTACAGGGTGCAACATCCACAGTGCAAGGTGAAACATCTGTCTGAAATGGCGAAACAGTGCCGTACGAATTTTAGACAAACGTGCATGGGTTTGAAACGGAATAGTACCATGGTGCACCACTCTCCAGCAATGGTAAATCGAAGACCAGCCACGGTAATCCCATTTTACCGTAAAAATCCATGTGTCAAAAAAACGAAGGGTGAAAAACTTACGAGAACCGATTGAGATTCGGGTTGTCCTTTTTGGGCATTAATCTATCCGTTGATGGCTGAAAGCTGTCAAAGAAGTAGAACTCACCGTGACCTTCGTTTAGATGGGTTATCGCTTCGGTAACTCTAAACGAGCCATAAGTTATGGCCGTCCGAATAATCGATATCTACAGGGTGCAACATCCACGGTGCAAGGTGCAACATCCGTCCGAAATGGCGAAACAGTGCCGTCCGACTTTTAGAAATACATGCACGGATTTGAAATGGAACAGTACCATGGTGCACCACTCTTCAGCGATGGTAAATCGAAGACCAGCCACGGTAATCCCGTTTTACCGTAAAAATCCACGTGTCGAAAAAACGAAATGTAAAAAACTTATGAGACCCGATTGAGATTCGGGTTGTCCTTTTTGGGCATTAATCTATCCGTTGAAGGCTGAAAGCTGTCAAAGCCGTAGAACTCACCGTGGCCTTCGTTTTGACAGGTTATCGCTCCCGTAACTCTAAATGAGCCATAAGTTATGGCCGTCCGAATAATCGATATCTACACGGTGCAACATCCACAGTGCAAGGTGTAGCATTCGTCCGAAATGTCGAAACAGTGCCGTACGACTTTTAGAAATGCGTGCATGGATTTGAAACGAAACAGTACCATGGTGCACCACTCTCCAGCAATAGTAAATCGAATACTAGCCACGGTAATCCCGTTTTACCGTAAAAATACATGTGTCGAAAAAACGAAGGGTAAAAAACTTATGTGACCCGATTGAGATTCGGGCTGTCCTTTTTGGGCATTAATCTATCCATTGACGGCAGAAAGATGTCAAAGCCGTAGAACTCACTATGGCCTTTGTTTTGACAGGTTATGGCTCTCGTAACTCTAAACGAGCCCGAAGTTATGGCCGTCCGAATAATCGATATCTACAGGGTGCAACATCCACGGTGCAAGGTGCAACATTTGTCCGAAATGGCGAAACAGTGCCGTACGACTTTTAGAAATGCGTGCATGGATTTGAAACGGAACATTACCATGGTGCACCACTCTCCAACGATGGTAAATCGAAGACGAGCCACGGTAATCCCGTTTTACCGTAAAAATCCACGTGTCGAAAAAACGAAGGGTAAAAAACTTACGAGACCCGATTGAGATTCGGGTTGTCCTTTTTGGGCATTAATCTATCCGTTGACGGCTGAAAGCAGTCAAAGCCGTAGAACTCACCGTGGCCTTCGTTTTGACAGGTTATCGCTCCTGTAAATCTAAACGAGCCATAAGTTATGGCTGTCCGAATAATCGATATCTATCGGGAGCAACATCCACGGTGAAAGGTGCAACATCCGTCCGAAATGGCGAAACAGTGTCGTCCGAATTTTAGAAATACATGCATGGATTCGAAACGGAATAGTACCATGGAACACCACTCTCCAGCGATGGTGAATTGAAGAACAGCCAGGGTAATCCCGTTTTACCGTAAAAATCCACATGTCGAAAAAACGAAGGGTAAAAAACTTACGAGACCCGATTGAGATTCGGGTTGTCCTTTTTGGGCATTAATCTATCCGTTGACGGCTGAAAGCGGTCAAAGCCATAGAACTCACCGTGGCCTTCGTTTTGACTGTTATCGCTCCCGCAACTCTAAACGAGCCAGAAGTTATAGCCGTTCGAATAATCGTTATCTACAGGGTGCAACATCCACAGTGCAAGGTGAAACATCTGTCCGAAATGGCGAAACAGTGCCGTACGACTTTTAGAAATACGTGCATGGAATAGTACCATGGTGCACCACTCTCCAACAATGGTAAATCGAAGACCAGCCACGGTAATCCCGTTTTACCGTAAAAATCCATGTGTCGAAAAAACGAAGGGTGAAAAACTTACGAGAACCGATTGAGATTCGGGTTGTCCTTTTTGGGAATTAATTTATCCGTTGATGGCTGAAAGCTGTCAAAGCAGTAGAACTCTCCGTGACCTTCGTTTAGATGGGTTATCGCTTCGGTAACTCTAAATGATCCATAAGTTATGGCCGTCCGAATAATCGATATCTACAGGGTGCAACATCCACGGTGCAAGGTGCAACATCCGTCCGAAATGGCGAAACAGTGCCGTCCGACTTTTAGAAATACATGCATGGATTTGAAATGGAACAGTACCATGGTGTACCACTCTCCAGCGATGGTAAATCGAAGACCAGCCACGGTAATCCCGTTTTACCGTAAAAATCCACGTGTCGAAAAAACGAAGGGTAAAAAACTTATGAGACCCGATTGAGATTCGGGTTGTCCTTTTTGGGCATTAATCTATCCGTTGACGGCTGAAAGCTGTCAAAGCCGTAGAACTCACCGTGGCCTTCGTTTTGACAGGATATTGCTCCCGTAACTCTAAATGAGCCATAAGTTATGGCCGTCCGAATAATCGATATCTACACGGTGCAACATCCACGGTGCAAGGTGCAGCATTCGTCCGAAATTCCGAAACAGTGTCGTACGACTTTTAGAAATGCATGCATGGTTTTGAAACGAAACAGTACCATGGTGCACCACTCTCCAGCAATGGTAAATCGAATACTAGCCACGGTAATCCCGTTTTACCGTAAAAATACACGTGTCGAAAAAACGAAGGGTAAAAAACTTATGTGACCCGATTGAGATTCGGGCTGTACTTTTTGTGCATTAATCTATCCATTGACGGCTGAAAGCTGTCAAAGCCGTAGAACTCACTATGGCCTTTGTTTTGACAGGTTATGGCTCCCGTAACTCTAAACGATCCAGAAGTTATGGCCGTCCGAATAATCGATATCTACAGGGTGCAACATCCACGGTGCAAGGTGCAACATCTGTCCGAAATGGCGAAACAGTGCCGTACGACTTTTAGAAATTCGTGCATGGATTTGAAACGGAACATTACCATGGTGCACCACTCTCCAACGATGGTAAATCGAAGACGAGCCACGGTAATCCCGTTTTACCGTAAAAATCCACGTGTCGAAAAAACGAAGGGTAAAAAACTTACGAAACCCGATTGAGATTCGGGTTGTCCTTTTTGGGCATTAATCTATCCGTTGACGGTTGAAAGCAGTCAAAGCCGTAGAACTCACCGTGGCCTTCGTTTAGACAGGTTATCGCTCCTGTAACTCTAAACGAGCCATAAGTTATGGCCGTCCGAATAATCGATATCTATAGGGAGCAACATCCACGGTGAAAGGTGCAACATCCGTCCGAAATGGCGAAACAGTGCCGTCCGAATTTTAGAAATACATGCATGGATTCGAAACGGAATAGTACCATAGTACACCACTCTCCAGCGATGGTAAATTGAAGACCAGCCAGGGTAATCCCGTTTTACCGTAAAAATCCACGTGTCGAAAAAACGAAGGGTAAAAAACTTACGAGACCCGATTGAGATTCGGGTTGTCCTTTTTGGGCATTAATCTATCTGTTGAAGGCTGAAAGCTGTCAAAGCCGTAGAACTCACCGTGGCCTTCGTTTTGACAGGTTATCGCTCCCGTAACTCCAAACGAGGCAGAAGTTATGGCCGTCCGAATAATCGATATCTACAGGGTGCAACATCCATGGTGCAAGGTGCAACATCCGTCCAAAATGGCGAAACAGTGTCGTACGACTTTTAGAAATGCATGCATGGATTTGAAACGGAACAGTACCATGGTGCACCACTCTCCAGCGATGGTAAATCGAAGACCAGCCATGGTAATCCCGTTTTACCGTAAAAATCCACGTTTCGAAAAAAACGAAGGGTTAAAAATTTACGAGACCCGATTGAGTTTCGGGTTATCCTTTTTGGGCATTTATCTATGCGTTGACGGCTGAAAACGGCCAAAGCCATAGAAATCACCGTGGCCTTCGTTTTGACTGGTTATCACTCCCGTAACTCTAAACGAGCCAGAAGTTATGGCCGTCCGAATAATCGTTATCTACAGGGTGCAACATCCACGGTGCAAGGTGCAACATCCGTCCGAAATGGCGAAACAGTGTCGTACGACTTTTAGAAATGCGTGCATGGATTTGAAACGGAACAGTACCATGGTGCACCACTCTCCAGCAATGGTAAATCGAAGACCAGCCACGGTAATCCCATTTTACCTTAAAAATCCATGTGTCGAAAAAACGAAGGGTGAAAAACTTACGAGACCCGATTGAGAATCGGGTTGTCCTTTTTGGGCATTAATCTATCCGTTGACGGCTGAAAGCTGTTAAAGCAGTAGAACTCACCGTGGCCTTCGTATAGACGGGTTATCGCTCCGGTAACTCTAAACGAGCCATAAGTTATGGCCGTCCGAATAATCGATATCTACAGGGTGCAACATCCACGGTGCAACGCGCAACATCCGTCCGAAATGGCGAAACAGTGTCGTCCGACTTTTAGAAATACATGCATGGATTTGAAACGGAACAGTACCATAGTGCACCACTCTCCAGAGATGGTAAATCGAAGACCAGCCACGGTAATCCCATTTTACCGTAAAAATCCACGTGTCGAAAAAACGAAGGGTAAAAAACTTACGAGACCCGATTGAGATTGGTGTTGTCCTTTTTGTCCATTAATCTATCCGTTGACGGCTGAAAGCTGTCAAAGCCATAGAACTCACCGTGGCCTTCGTTTTGACAGGTTATGGGTCCCGTAACTCTAAACGAGCCAGAAGTTATGGCCGTCCGAATAATTGATATCTACACGGTGCAACATCCACGGTGCAAGGTGCAACGTCTGTCTGAAATGGCGAAACAGTGCCGTACAACATTTAGAAATGCGTGGATGGATTTGAAACGGATCAGTACCATGGTGCACCACTCTCCAGCAATGGCAAATCGAAGACAAGCCACGGTAATCCCGTTTTACCGTTAAAATCCACGTGTCAAAAAAACGAAGGGTAAAAAACTTATGAGACCCGATTGAGATTGGGGTTGTCCTTTTTGGGCATTAATCTATCCATTGACGGCTGAAAGCCTTCAATGCCGTAGAACTCACTGTGGCCTTCGTTTTGACAGGTTATGGGTCTCGTAACTCTACACGAGCCAGAAGTTATGGCCGTCCGAATAATCAATATCTACACGGTGCAACATCCATGGTGCAAGTTGCAACATCCGTACGAAATGGCGAAACAGTGCCGTATGACTTTTAGAAATGCATGCATGGATTGGAAACGGAACAGTACCATAGTGCACCACTCTCCAGCAATGGTAAATCGAAGACCAGCCACGGTAATCCCGTTTTACCGTAAAAATACACGTGTCGAAAAAACGAAGGGTAAAAAACTTACGTGACCCAATTGAGATTCGGGCTGTCCTTTTTGGGCATTAGTCTATCCGTTGACGGCTAAAAGCTGTTAAAGCCGTAGCACTCACTGTGGCCTTAGTTTTGACAGGTTATGGCTCCCGTAACTCTAAACGAGCCAGAAGTTATGGTCGTCCGAATAATCGATATCTACCGGGTGCAACATCCACGGTGCAAGGTGCAACATCCGTCCGAAATGGCGAAACAGTGCCGTACGACTTCTAGAAATGCGTGCATGGATTTGAAACAGAACATTACCATGGTACACCACTCTCCAGTGATGGTAAATCGAAGAGGAGCCACGGTAATCCCGTTTTACCGTAAAAATCCACGTGTCGATAAAACGAAGGGTAAAAAACTTACGAGACCCGATTGAGATTCGGGTTGTCCTTTTTGGGCATTAATCTATCCGTTGACGGCTGAAAGCTGTCAAAGCCATAGAAATCACCGTGGCCGTCGTTTAGATAGGTTATCGCTCCCGTAACTCGAAACGAGCCATAAGTTATGGCCGTCCGAATAATCGATATTTATAGGGTGCAACATCCACGGTGCAAGGTGCAACATCCGTCCGAAATGGCGAAACGGCGCCGTCCGACTTTTAGAAATACATGCATGGATTTGAAACGGAATAGTACCATGGTGCACCACTCTCCAGCATTGGTAAATCGAAGACCTGCCACGGTAATCCTGTTTTACCGTAAAAATCCACGGGTCGAAAAAACCAAGGGTAAAAAACTTACGAGACCCGATTGAGATTCGGGTTGTCCTTTTTGGGCATTAATCTATCCGTTGACGGATGAAGGCTGTTAAAGCCATGGAACTCACCGTGGCCTTCGTTTTGACAGGTTATGGCTCCCGCAATTCTAAACGAGCCAGAAGTTATGGCCGTCCGAATAATCGATATCTACAGGGTGCAACATCCACGGTGCAAGGTGCAACATCCGTCCGAAATGGCGGAACAGTGCCGTACGACTTTTAGAAATGCGTGCATGGATTTGAAATGGAATAGTAGCATGGTGCACCACTCTCCAGCGATGGTAAATCGAGGATGAGCCACGGTAATCCCGTTTTACTGTAAAAATCCGCTGTCGAAAAAACGAAGGGTAAAAAACTTACGAGACCCGATTGAGATTGGGGTTGTCCTTTTTGGGAATTAATCTATCCGTTGATGGCTGAAAGCCGTCAAACCCGTAGAACTCACCGTGGCCTTCGTTTTGACAGGTTATCGCTCCCGTAACTCTAAACGAGCCAGAAGTTATGGCCATCCGAATAATCGATATCTACGCGGTGCAACATCTACGGTGCAAGGTGCAACATCCGTCCGAAATGGCGAAACAGTGCCGTACGACTTTTAGCAATGCGTGCATGGATTTGAAACGGAACAGTACCATGGTGCACCATTCTCCAGCAAAGGTAAATCGAAGACCAGCCACGGTAATCCCGTTTTACCGTAAAAATACACGTGTCGAAAAAACGAAGGGTAAAATTCTTACATGACCCGATTGAGATTCGGGCTGTCCTTTTTGGGCATTAATCTATCCGTTCATGGCTGAAAGATGTCAAAACCGTAGAACTTACTTTGGCCTTCGTTTTGACAGGTTATGGCTACCGTAACTCTAAACGAGCCATAAGTTATGGCCGTCCGAATAATCGATATCTGTAGGGTGCAACATCCACGGTGCAAGGTGCACCATCCGTCCGAAATGGCGAAACAGTGCCGTCCGACTTTTAGAAATACATGCACGGATTTGAAACGGAATAGTACCATGGTGCGCCACTCTCCAGCGATGGTAAATCGAAGACCAGCCACGGTAATCCGGTTTTACCGTAAAAATCCACAAGTCGAAAAAACGAAGGGTAAAAAACTTACAAGACCCGATTGAGATTCGGGTTGTCCTTTTTGGGCATTAATCTATCCGTTGATGGCTGAAAGCAGTCTAAGCCGTGGAACTCACCGTGGCTTTCGTTTTGACAGGTTATGGCTCCCGTAACTCTAAACGAGCCAGAAGTTATCCCCGTCCGAATAATCAATATCTACAGGGTGCAACATCCACGGTGCAAGGTGCAACATCCGTCCGAAATGGCGGAACAGTGCCGTACGACTTTTAGAAATGCGTGCATGGATTTGAAACGGAACAGTACCACGGTGCACCACTCTCCAGCGATGGTAAATCGAAGACGAGCCATGGTAATCCTGTTTTACCGTAAAAATCCGGTGTCAAAAAAACGAAGCGTAAAAAACTTACGAGACCCGATTATGATTGGGGTTGTCCTTTTTGGGCATTAATCTATCCGTTGACGGCTGAAAGATGTCAAATCCGTAGAACTCACCATGGCCTTCTTTTTGACAGGTTATCGCTCCCGTAACTCTAAACGAGCCAGAAGTTATGGCCGTCCGAATAATCGATATCTACATGGTGCAACATCCACGGTGGAAGGTGCAACATCCGTCCGAAATGGCGAAACAGTGCCATACGACTTTTAGAAATGCGTGCATGGATTTGAAACGGAACAGTACCATGGTGCACCACTCTCCAGCAATGGTAAATCGAAGACCAGCCACGGTAATCCCGTTTTACCGTAAAAATACACATGTCGAAAAAACGAAGGGTAAAAAACTTAAGTGACCCGACTGAGATTCGGGCTATGCTTTTTGGGCATTAATCTATCCGTTGACGGATGAAAGCTATCAAATCCGTAGAACTTACTGTGGCCTTCGTTTTGACAGGTTATGGCTCTCGTAACTCTAAATGAGCCAGAAGTTATGGCCGTCCGAATAATCGATATCTACAGGGTGCAACATCCACGGTGCAAGATACAACATCCGTCCGAAATGGCGAAACAGTGTCGTACGAATTTTAGAAATGCGTGCATGGATTTGAAACGGAACATTACCATGGTACACCACTCTCCAGCGATGGTAAAACGAAGACGGGCCACGGTAATCCTGTTTTGCCGTAAACATCCACGCGTCGAAAAAACGAAAGGTAAAAAACTTACGAGACCCGATTGAGATTCGGGTTGTCCTTTTTAGGCATTAATCTACCCATTGACGGCTGAAAGCTGTCAAAGCCGTAGAACTCACCGTGGCCTTCGTTTAGATAGGTTATCTCTCCCGTAACTCCAAACGAGCCATAAGTTATGGCCGTCCGAATAATCGATATCTATAGGGTGCAGCGTCCGTCCGAAATGGCGAAAGAGTGTCGTCCGACTTTTAGAAATACATGCATGGATTTGAAACGGAACAGTACCATGGTACACGACTCTCCAGCGATGGTAAATCGAAGACCAGCCATGGTAATCTCGTTTTACCGTAAAAATCCACGTGTCCGAAAAACGAAGGGTAAAAAACTTACGAGACCCGATTGAGATTCGGGTTGTCCTTTTAGGGCATTAATCTATCCGTTGACGGCTGAAAGCTGTCAATGCCGTAGAACTCACCATGGCCTTCGTTTTGACAGGTTATCGCTCCCGTAACTCTAAACGAGCCAGAAGTTATGGCCGTCCGAATAATCGATATCTACAGGGTGCAACATCCACGGTGCAAGGCGCAACATCCGTCCGAAATAGCGAAACAGTGCCGTACGACTTTTAGAAATGCATGCATGGATTTGAAACGGAACAGTACTATGGTGCACCACTCTCCAGCGATGGTAAATCGAAGACCAGCCACGGTAATACCGTTTTACCGTAAAAATCCACGTGTCGAAAAAATGAATGGTAAAAAACTTACGAGACCCGATTGAGTTTCGGGTTGTCCTTTTTGGGCATTAATCTATCCGTTGACGGCTGAAAACGGTCAAAGCCATAGAACTCACCGTGGCCTTCGTTTTGATTGTTATCGCTCCCGTAACTCTAAACGAGCCAGAAGTTATAGCCGTCCGAATAATCGTTATCTACAGGGTGCAACATCCACAGTGCAAGGTGAAACATCTGTCCGAAATGGCGAAACAGTGCCGTACGAATTTTAGAAATACGTGCATGGGTTTGAAACGGAATAGTACCATGGTGCACCACTCTCCAGCAATGGTAAATCGAAGACCAGCCACGATAATCCCGTTTTACCGTAAAAATCCATGTGTCAAAAAAACGAAGGGTGAAAAACTTACGAGAACCGATTGAGATTCGGGTTGTCCTTTTTGGGCATTAATCTATCCGTTGACGGCTGAAAGCTGTCAAAGCAGTAGAACTCACCGTGACCTTCGTTTAGATGGGTTATCGCTTCGGTAACTCTAAACGAGCCATAAGTTATGGCCGTCCGAATAATCGATATCTACAGGGTGCAACATCCACGGTGCAAGGTGCAACATCCGTCCGAAATGGCGAAACAGTGCCGTCAGACTTTTAGAAATACATGCATGGATTTGAAATGGAACATTACCATGGTGCACCACTCTCCAACGATGGTAAATCGAAGACGAGCCACGGTAATCCCGTTTTACCGTAAAAATCCACGTGTCGAAAAAACGAAGGGTAAAAAACTTACGAGACCCGATTGAGATTCGGGTTGTCCTTTTTGGGCATTAATCTATCCGTTGACGGCTGAAAGCAGTCAAAGCCGTAGAACTCACCATGGCCTTCGTTTTGACAGGTTATCGCTCCTGTAACTCTAAACGAGCCATAAGTTATGGCCGTCCGAATAATCGATATCTATAGGGAGCAACATCCGCGGTGAAAGGTGCAACATCCGTCCGAAATGGCGAAACAGTGTCGTCCGAATTTTAGAAATACATGCATGGATTCGAAACGGAATAGTACCATGGAAAACCACTCTCCAGCGATGGTAAATTGAAGACCAGCCAGGGTAATCCTGTTTTACCGTAAAAATCCACGTGTCGAAAAAACGAAGGGTAAAAAACTTACGAGACCCGATTGAGATTCGGGTTGTCCTTTTTGGGCATTAATCTATCCGTTGACGGCTAAAAGCGGTCAAAGCCATAGAACTCACCGTGGCCTTCGTTTTGACTGTTATCGCTCCCGCAACTCTAAACGAGCCAGAAGTTATAGCCGTTCGAATAATCGTTATCTACAGGGTGCAACATCCACAGTGCAAGGCGAAACATCTGTCCGAAATGGCGAAACAATGCCGTACGACTTTTAGAAATACGTGCATGGAATAGTACCATGGTGCGCCACTCTCCAACAATGGTAAATCGAAGACCAGCCACGGTAATCCCGTTTTACCGTAAAAATCCATGTGTCGAAAAAACGAAGGGTGAAAAACTTACGACAACCGATTGAGATTCGGGTTGTCCTTTTTGGGAATTAATCTATCCGTTGATGGCTGAAAGCTGTCAAAGCAGTAGAACTCTCCGTGACCTTCGTTTAGATGGGTTATCGCTTCGGTAACTCTAAACGATCCATAAGTTATGGCCGTCCGAATAATCGATATCTACAGGGTGCAACATCCACGGTGCAAGGTGCAACATCCGTCCGAAATGGCGAAACAGTGCCGTCAGACTTTTAGAAATGCGTGCATGGATTTGAAATGGAACAGTACCATGGTGCACCACTCTCCAGCGATGGTAAATCGAAGACCAGCCACGGTAATCCCGTTTTACCGTAAAAATCCATGTGTCGAAAAAACGAAGGGTAAAAAACTTATGAGACCCGATTGAGATTCGGGTTGTCCATTTTGGGCATTAATCTATCCGTTGACGGCTGAAAGCTGTCAAAGCCGTAGAACTCACCGTGTCCTTCGTTTTGACAGGTTATCGCTCCCGTAACTCTAAATAAGCCATAAGTTATGGCCGTCCGAATAATCGATATCTACACGGTGCACCATCCACGGTGCAAGGTGCAGCATTCGTCCGAAATGTCGAAACAGTGTCGTACGACTTTTAGAAATGCGTGCTTGAAACGAAACAGTACCATGGTGCACCACTCTCCAGCAATGGTAAATCGAATACTAGCCACGGTAATCCCGTTTTACCGTAAAAATACACGTGTCGAAAAAAAGAAGGGTAAAAAACTTATGTGAATCGATTGAGATTCGGGCTGTCCTTTTTGTGCATTAATCTATCCATTGATGGCTGAAAGCTGTCAAAGCCGTAGAACTCACTATGGCCTTTGTTTTGACAGGTTATGGCTCCCGTAACTCTAAACGATCCAGAAGTTATGGCCGTCCGAATAATCGATATCTACAGGGTGCAACATCCACGGTGCAAGGTGCAACATCTGTCCGAAATGGCGAAACAGTGCCGTACGACTTTTAGAAATGCGTGCATGGATTTGAAACAGAACATTACCATGGTGCACTACTCTCCAACGATGGTAAATCGAAGACGAGCCACGGTAATCCCCTTTTACCGTAAAAATCCACGTGTCGAAGAAACGAAGGGTAAAAAACTTACGAAACCCGATTGAGATTCGGGTTGTCCTTTTTGGGCATTAATCTATCCGTTGATGGCTGAAAGCAGTCAAAGCCGTAGAACTCACCGTGGCCTTCGTTTAGACAGGTTATCGCTCCTGTAACTCTAAACGAGCCATAAGTTATGGCCGCCCGAATAATCGATATCTATAGGGAGCAACATCCACGGTGAAAGGTGCAACATCCGTCCGAAATGGCGAAACAGTGTCGTCCGAATTTTAGAAATACATGCATGGATTCGAAACGGAATAGTACCATAGTACACCACTCTCCAGCGATGGTAAATTGAAGACCAGCCAGGGTAATCCCGTTTTACCGTAAAAATCCACGTGTCGAAAAAACGAAGGGTAAAAAACTTACGAGACCCGATTGAGATTCGGGTTGTCCTTTTTGGGCATTAATCTATCTGTTGAAGGCTGAAAGCTGTCAAAGCCGTAGAACTCACCGTGGCCTTCGTTTTGACAGGTTATCGCTCCCGTAACTCCAAACGAGGCAGAAGTTATGGCCGTCCGAATAATCGATATCTACAGGGTGCAACATCCACGGTGCAAGGTGCAACATCCGTCCAAAATGGCGAAACAGTGTCGTACGACTTTTAGAAATGCATGCATGGATTTGAAACGGAACAGTACCATGGTGCACCACTCTCCAGCGATGGTAAATCGAAGACCAGCCGTGGTAATCCCGTTTTACCGTAAAAATCCACGTTTCGAAAAAACGAAGGGTAAAAAACTTACGAGACCCGATTGAGTTTCGGGTTGTCCTTTTTGGGCATTTATCTATCCGTTGACGGCTGAAAACGGTCAAAGCCATAGAAATCACCGTGTCCTTCGTTTTGACTGGTTATCACTCCCGTAACTCTAAACGAGCCAGAAGTTATGGCCGTCCGAATAATCGTTATCTACAGGGTGCAACATCCACGGTGCAAGGTGCAACATCCGTCCGAAATGGCGAAACAGTGCCGTACGACTTTTAGAAATGCGTCCATGGATTTGAAACGGAACAGTACCATGGTGCACCACTCTCCAGCAATGGTAAATCGAAGACCAGCCACGGTAATCCCGTTCTACCTTAAAAATCCATGTGTCGAAAAAACGAAGGGTGAAAAACTTACGAGACCCGATTGAGATTCGGGTTGTCCTTTTTGGGCATTAATCTATCCTTTGACGGCTGAAAGCTGTTAAAGCAGTAGAACTCACCGTGGCCTTCGTTTAGACGGGTTATCGCTCCGGTAACTCTAAACGAGCCATAAGTTATGGCCGTCTGAATAATCGATATCTACAGGGTGCAACATCCACGGTGCAACATGCAACATCCGTCCGAAATGGCGAAACAGTGTCGTCCGACTTTTAGAAATACATGCATGGATTTGAAACGGAACAGTACCATGGTGCACCACTCTCCAGAGATGGTAAATCGAAGACCAGCCACGGTAATCCCATTTTACCATAAAAATCCACGTGTCGAAAAAACGAAGGGTAAAAAACTTACGAGACCCGATTGAGATTGGGGTTGTCCTTTTTGTCCATTAATCTATCCGTTGACGGCTGAAAGCTGTCAAAGCCATAGAACTCACCGTGGCCTTCGTTTTGACAGGTTATGGGTCCCGTAACTCTAAACGAGCCAGAAGTTATGCCCGTCCGAATAATTGATATCTACACGGTGCAACATCCACGGTGCAAGGTGCAACGTCCGTCCGAAATGGCGAAACAGTGCCGTACAACATTTAGAAATGCGTGGATGGATTTGAAACGGATCAGTACCATGGTGCACCACTCTCCAGCAATGGCAAATCGAAGACAAGCCACGGTAATCCCGTTTTACCGTTAAAATCCACGTGTCAAAAAAACGAAGGGTAAAAAACTTATGAGACCCGATTGAGATTGGGGTTGTCCTTTTTGGGCATTAATCTATCCGTTGACGGCTGAAAGCCTTCAATGCCGTAGAACTCGCCGTGGCCTTCGTTTTGACAGGTTATGGGTCTCGTAACTCTACACGAGCCAGAAGTTATGGCCGTCCGAATAATCAATATCTACACGGTGCAACATCCACGGTGCAAGTTGCAACATCCGTACGAAATGGCGAAACAGTGCCGTATGACTTTTAGAAATGCATGCATGGATTTGAAACGGAACAGTACCATGGTGCACCACTCTCCAGCAATGGTAAATCGAAGACCAGCCACGGTAATCCCGTTTTACCGTAAAAATACACGTGTCGAAAAAACGAAGGCTAAAAAACTTACGTGACCCAATTGAGATTCGGGCTGTCCTTTTTGGGCATTAGTCTATCCGTTGACGGCTAAAAGCTGTTAAAGCCGTAGAACTCAGTGTGGCCTTAGTTTTGACAGGTTATGGCTCCCGTAACTCTAAACGAGCCAGAAGTTATGGTCGTCCGAATAATCGATATCTACCGGGTGCAACATCCACGGTGCATGGTGCAACATCCGTCCGAAATGGCGAAACAGTGCCGTACGACTTCTAGAAATGCGTGCATGGATTTGAAACAGAACATTACCATGGTACACCACTCTCCAGTGATGGTAAATCGAAGAGGAGCCACGGTAATCCCGTTTTACCGTGAAAATCCACGTGTCGATAAAACGAAGGGTAAAAAACTTACGAGACCCGATTGAGATTCGGGTTGTCCTTTTTGGGCATTAGTCTATCCATTGACGGCTGAAAGCTGTCAAAGCCGTAGAAATCACCGTGGCCTTCGCTTAGACAGGTTATCGCTCCCGTAACTCGAAACGAGCCATAAGTTATGGCCGTCCGAATAATCGACATCTATAGGGTGCAACATCCACGGTGCAAGGTGCAACATCCGTCCGAAATGGCGAAACAGTGCCGTACGACTTCTAGAAATGCGTGCATGGATTTGAAACAGAACATTACAATGGTACACCACTCTACAGTGATGGTAAATCGAAGAGGAGCCACGGTAATCCCGTTTTACCGTAAAAATCCACGTGTCGATAAAACGAAGGGTAAAAAACTTACGAGACCCGATAGAGATTCGGGCTGTCCTTTTTGGGCATTAGTCTATCCGTTGACAGCTGAAAGCTGTCAAAGCCGTAGAAATCACCGTGGCCTTCGTTTAGACAGGTTATCGCTCCCGTAACTCGAAACAAGCCATAAGTTATGGCCGTCCGAATAATCGATATCTATAGGGTGCAACATCCACGGTGCAAGGTGCAACATCCGTCCGAAATGGCGAAACAGCGCCGTACGGCTTTTAGAAATACATGCATGGATTTGAAACGGAACAGTACCATGGTGCACAACTCTCCAGCATTGGTAAATCGAAGACCAACCATTGTAATCCTGTTTTACCGTAAAAATCCACGGGTCGAAAAAACGAAGGGTAAAAAACTTACGAGACCCGATTGAGATTCAGGTTCTCCTTTTTGGGCATTAATCTATCCGTTGACGGATGAAAGCTGTCAAAGCCATGGAACTCACCGTGGCCTTCGTTTTGACAGGTTATGGCTCCCGCAATTCTAAACGAGCCAGAAGTTATGGCCGTCCGAATAATCGATATCTACAGGGTGCAACATCCACGGTGCAAGGTGCAACATCCGTCCGAAATGGCGAAACAGTGCCGTACGACTTTTAGAAATGCGTGCATGTATTTGAAACGGAACAGTACCATGGTGCACCACTCTCCAGCGATGGTAAATCGAGGATGAGCCACGGTAATCCCGTTTTACTGTAAAAATCCGCTGTCGAAAAAACGAAGGGTAAAAAACTTACGAGACCCGATTGAGATTGGGGTTGTCCTTTTTGGGCATTAATCTATCCGTTGACGGCTGAAAGCCATCAAAGCCGTAGAACTCACCGTGGCCTTCGTTTTGACAGGTTATCGCTCCCGTAACTCTAAACGAGCCAGAAGTTATGGCCGTCCGAATAATCGATATCTACGCGGTGCAACATCTACGGTGCAAGGTGCAACATCCGTCCAAAATGGCGAAACAGTGCCGTACGACTTTTAGAAATGCGTGCATGGATTTGAAACGGAACAGTACCATGGTACACCATTCTCCAGCAAAGGTAAATCGATGACCAGCCACGGTAATCCCGTTTTACCGTAAAAATACACGTGTCGAAAAAACGAAGGGTAAAATTCTTACATGACCCGATTGAGATTCGGGCTGTCCTTTTTGGGCATTAATCTATCCGTTCATGGCTGAAATATTTCAAAGCCGTAGAACTTACTGTGGCCTTCGTTTTGACAGGTTATGGCTACCGTAACTCTAAACGATCCAGAAGTTATGGCCGTTCGAATAATCGATATCTACAGGGTGCAATATCCACGGTGCAAGGTGCAACATCCGTCCGAAATGGCGAAACAGTGCCGTACGACTTTTAGAAATGCGTGCATGGATTTGAAACGGAACATTACCATGGTACACCACTCTCCAGCGATGGTAAATCGAAGACGGTCCACGGTAATCCCGTTTTACCGTAAAAATCCACGTGTCGAAAAAACGAACGGTAAAAAACTTACGAGACCCGATTGAGATACAGGTTGTCCTATTTGGGCATTAATCTATCCGTTGACGGATGAAAGCGGTCAAAGCCGTAGAACTCACCGTGGCCTTCGTTTAGACAGGTTATCGCTCCCGTAACTCTAACGAGCCATAAGTTATGGCCGTCCGAATTATCGATATCTATATGGTGCAACATCCACGGTGCAAGGTGCAACATCCGTCCGAAATGGCGAAACAGTGACGTCCGACTTTTAGAAATACATGCATGGATTGAAATGGAATAGTACCATGGTGCACCACTCTCCAGCGATGGTAAATCGAAGACCAGCCACGGTAATCCCGTTTTACCATAAAAATCCACGTGTCGAAAAAACGAAGGGTAAAAACTTACGAGACCCGATTGAGATTCGGGTTGTCCTTTTTGGGCATTAATCTATCCGTTGACGGCTGAAAGCTGTCAAAGCCGTATAACTCACCGTGGCCTTCGTTTTGACAGGTTATCGCTCCCGTAACTCCAAACGAGGCAGAAGTTATGGCCGTCCGAATAATCGATATCTACAGGGTGCAACATCCACGGTGCAAGGCGCAACATCCGTCCGAAATGGCGAAACAGTGTCGTACGACTTTTAGAAATGCATGCATGGATTTGAAACGGATCAGTACCATGGTGCACCACTCTCCAGCAATGCCAATTCGAAGACAAGCCACGGTAATCCCGTTTTACCGTTAAAAACCACGTGTCAAAAAAACGAAGGGTAAAAAACTTATGAGACCCGATTGAGATTGGGGTTGTCCTTTTTGGGCATTAATCTATCCGTTGACGGCTGAAAGCCTTCAATGCCGTAGAACTCACCGTGGCCTTCGTTTTGACAGGTTATGGGTCTCGTAACTCTACACAAGCCAGAAGTTATGGCCGTCCGAATAATCAATATCTACACGGTGCAACATCCACGGTGCAAGTTGCAACATCCGTACGAAATGGCGAAACAGTGCCGTATGACTTTTAGAAATGCATGCATGGATTTGAAACGGAACAGTACCATGGTGCACCACTCTCCAGCAATGGTAAATCGAAGACCAGCCACGGTAATCCCGTTTTACCGTAAAAATACACGTGTCGAAAAAACGAAGGCTAAAAAACTTACGTGACCCAATTGAGATTCGGGCTGTCCTTTTTGGGCATTAGTCTATCCGTTGACGGCTAAAAGCTGTTAAAGCCGTAGAACTCACTGTGGCCTTAGTTTTGACAGGTTATGGCTCCCGTAACTCTAAACGAGCCAGAAGTTATGGTCGTCCGAATAATCGATATCTACCGGGTGCAACATCCACGGTGCATGGTGCAACATCCGTCCGAAATGGCGAAACAGTGCCGTACGACTTCTAGAAATGCGTGCATGGATTTGAAACAGAACATTACCATGGTACACCACTCTCCAGTGATGGTAAATCGAAGAGAAGCCACGGTAATCCCGTTTTACCGTAAAAATCCACGTGTCGATAAAACGAAGGGTAAAAAACTTACGAGACCCGATTGAGATTCGGGTTGTCCTTTTTGGGCATTAGTCTATCCGTTGACGGCTGAAAGCTGTCAAAGCCGTAGAAATCACCGTGGCCTTCGTTTAGACAGGTTATCGCTCCCGTAACTCGAAACGAGCCATAAGTTATGGCCGTCCGAATAATCAACATCTATAGGGTGCAACATCCACGGTGCAAGGTGCAACATCCGTCCGAAATGGCGAAACAGTGCCGTACGACTTCTAGAAATGCGTGCATGGATTTGAAACAGAACATTACAATGGTACACCACTCTAAAGTGATGGTAAATCGAAGAGGAGCCACGGTAATCCCGTTTTACCGTAAAAATCCACGTGTCGATAAAACGAAGGGTAAAAAACTTACGAGACCCGATTGAGATTCGGGTTGTCCTTTTTGGGCATTAGTCTATCCGTTGACAGCTGAAAGCTGTCAAAGCCGTAGAAATCACCGTGGCCTTCGTTTAGACAGGTTATCGCTCCCGTAACTCGAAACGAGCCATAAGTTATGGCCGTCCGAATAATCGATATCTATAGGGTGCAACATCCACGGTGCAAGGTGCAACATCCGTCCGAAATGGCGAAACAGCGTCGTCCGGCTTTTAGAAATACATGCATGGATTTGAAACGGAACAGTACCATGGTGCACAACTCTCCAGCATTGGTAAATCGAAGACCAGCCATTGTAATCCTGTTTTACCGTAAAAATCCACGGGTCGAAAAAACGAAGGGTAAAAAACTTACGAGACCCGATTGAGATTCGGGTTGTCCTTTTTGGGCATTAATCTATCCGTTGACGGATGAAAGCTGTCAAAGCCATGGAACTCACCGTGGCCTTCGTTTTGACAGGTTATGGCTCCCGCAATTCTAAACGAGCCAGAAGTTATGGCCGTCCGAATAATCGATATCTACAGGGTGCTACATCCACGGTGCAAGGTGCAACATCCGTCCGAAATGGCGGAACAGTGCCGTACGACTTTTAGAAATGCGTGCATGTATTTGAAACGGAACAGTACCATGGTGCACCACTCTCTAGCGATGGTAAATCGAGGATGAGCCACGGTAATCCCGTTTTACTGTAAAAATCCGCTGTCGAAAAAACGAAGGGTAAAAAACTTACGAGACCCGATTGAGATTGGGGTTGTCCTTTTTGGGCATTAATCTATCCGTTGACGGCTGAAAGCCATCAAAGCCGTAGAACTCACCGTGGCCTTCGTTTTGACAGGTTATCGCTCCCGTAACTCTAAACGAGCCAGAAGTTATGGCCGTCTGAATAATCGATATCTACGCGGTGCAACATCTACGGTGCAAGGTGCAACATCCGTCCAAAATGGCGAAACAGTGCCGTACGACTTTTAGAAATGCGTGCATGGATTTGAAACGGAACAGTACCATGGTACACCATTCTCCAGCAAAGGTAAATCGAAGACCAGCCACGGTAATCCCGTTTTACCGTAAAAATACACGTGTCGAAAAAACGAAGGGTAAATTTCTTACATGACCCGATTGAGATTCGGGCTGTCCTTTTTGGGCATTAATCTATCCGTTCATGGCTGAAATATGTCAAAGCCGTAGAACTTACTGTGGCCTTCGTTTTGACAGGTTATGGCTACCGTAACTCTAAACGATCCAGAAGTTATGGCCGTTCGAATAATCGATATCTACAGGGTGCAATATCCACGGTGCAAGGTGCAACATCCGTCCGAAATGGCGAAACAGTGCCGTACGACTTTTAGAAATGCGTGCATGGATTTGAAACGGAACATTACCATGGTACACCACTCTCCAGCGATGGTAAATCGAAGACGGTCCACGGTAATCCCGTGTTACCGTAAAAATCCACGTGTCGAAAAAACGAACGGTAAAAAACTTACGAGACCCGATTGAGATACAGGTTGTCCTTTTTGGGCATTAATCTATCCGTTGACGGATGAAAGCGGTCAAAGCCGTAGAACTCACCGTGGCCTTCGTTTGGACAGGTTATCGCTCCCGTAACTCTAACGAGCCATAAGTTATGGCCGTCCGAATAATCGATATCTATATGGTGCAACATCCACGGTGCAAGGTGCAACATCCGTCCGAAATGGCGAAACAGTGACATCCGACTTTTAGAAATACATGCATGGATTGAAATGGAATAGTACCATGGTGCACCACTCTCCAACGATGGTAAATCGAAGACCTGCCACGGTAATCCCGTTTTACCATAAAAA
This sequence comes from Allium cepa, assembly GCA_030765085.1. NCBI lineage: Eukaryota > Viridiplantae > Streptophyta > Magnoliopsida > Asparagales > Amaryllidaceae > Allium > Allium cepa. Next base: position 913,508,905 of record CM060938.1, read on the forward strand.
TCCACGTGTCGAAAAAACGAAGGGTAAAAAACTTACGAGACCCGATTGAGATTCGGCTTGTCCTTTTTGGGCATTAATCTATTCGTTGGCGGCTGAAAGCTGTCAAAGCCGTATAACTCACCGTGGCCTTCGTTTTGACAGGTTATCGCTCCCGTAACTCCAAACGAGGCAGAAGTTATGGCCGTCCGAATAATCGATATCTACAGGGTGCAACATCCACGGTGCAAGGCGCAACATCCGTCCAAAATGGCGAAACAGTGTCGTACGACTTTTAGAAATGCATGCATGGATTTGAAATGGAACAGTACCATGGTGCACCACTCTCCAGCGATGGTAAATCGAAGACCAGCCAAGGTAAACCCGTTTTACCGTAAAAATCCACGTATCGAAAAAACGAAGGGTAAAAAACTTACGAGACCCGATTGAGTTTCGGGTTGTCCTTTTTGGGCATTTATCTATCCGTTGACGGCTGAAAGAGGTCAAAGCCATAGAACTCACCGTGGCCTTCGTTTTGACTGGTTATCACTCCCGTAACTCTAAACGAGCCAGAAGTTATGGCCGTCCGAATAATCGTTATCTACAGGGAGCAATATCCACGGTGCAAGGTGCAAGATCCGTCCGAAATGGCGAAAAAGTGCCGTACGACTTTTAGAAATGCGTGCATGGATTTGAAACGGAACAGTACCATGGTGCACCACTCTCCAGCAATGGTAAATCGAAGACCGGCCACGGTAATCCCGTTTTACCGTAAAAATCCATGTGTCGAAAAAACGAATGGTGAAAAACTTACGAGACCCGATTGAGATTCGGGTTGTCCTTTTTGGGCATTAATCTATCCGTTGACGGCTGAAAGCTATTAAAGCCGTAGAACTCACCGTGGCCTTCGTTTAGACGGGTTATCGCTCCGGTAACTCTAAACGAGCCATGCCTTATGGCCGTCCGAATAATCGATATCTACAGGGTGCAACATCCACGGTGCAAGGTGCAACATCCGTCCGAAATGGCGAAACAGTGCCGTACGACTTTTAGAAATGCGTGCATGGATTTGAAACGGAACAGTACCATGGTGCACCACTCTCCAGCAATGGTAAATCGAAGACCAGCCACGGTAATCCCGTTTTACCGTAAAAATCCATGTGTCGAAAAAACGAAGGGTGAAAAACTTACGAGACCCGATTGAGATTCGGGTTGTCCTTTTTGGGCATTAATCTATCCGTTGACGGCTGAAAGCTGTTAAAGCCGTAGAACTCACCGTGGCCTTCGTTTAGACGGGTTATCGCTCCTGTAAATCTAAACGAGCCATAAGTTATGGCCGTCCGAATAATCGATATCTACAGGGTGCAACATCCACGGTGCAAGGTGCAACATCCGTCCGAAATGGCGAAACAGTGTCGTCCGACTTTTAGAAATACATGCATGGATTTGAAACAGAACAGTACCATGGTGCACCACTCTCCAGTGATGGTAAATCAAAGACCAGCCATGGTAATCCCGTTTTACCGTAAAAATCCACGTGTCGAAAAAACGAAGGGTAAAAAACTTACGAGACCCGATTGAGATTGGGGTTGTCCTTTTTGGCCATTAATCTATCCGTTGACGGCTGAAAGCTGTCAAAGCCATAGAACTCACCGTGGCCTTCGTTTTGACAGGTTATGGGTCCCGTAACTCTAAACGAGCCAGAGGTTATGGCCGTCCGAATAATCGATATCTACACGGTGCAACATCCACGGTGCAAGGTGCAACATCCGTCCGAAATGGCGAAACAGTGCCGTACGACTTTTAGAAATGCGTGCATGGATTTGAAACGGAACAGTACCATGGTGCACCAGTCTACAGCAATGGTAAATCGAAGACAAGCCACGATAATCCCGTTTTACCATTAAAATCCACGTGTCGAAAAAACGAAGGGTAAAAAACTTACGAGACCCGATTGAGATTGGGGTTGTCCTTTTTGGGCATTAATCTATCCGTTGAAGGCTGAAAACCTTCAATGCCATAGAACTCACCGTGGCCTTCGTTTTGACAGGTTATGGGTCCCGTAACTCTAAACGAGCCAGAAGTTATGGCCGTCTGAATAATCAATATCTACACGGTGCAACATCCACGGTGCAAGTTGCAACATCCGTCCGAAATGGCGAAACAGTGCCGTACGACTTTTAGAAATGCATGCATGGATTTGAAACGGAACAGTACCATGGTGCACCACTCTCCAGCAATGGTAAATCGAAAACCAGCCACGGTAATCCCATTTTACCGTAAAAATACACGTGTCGAAAAAACGAAGGGTAAAAAACTTACGTGACCCGATTGAGATTCGGGCTGTCCTTTTTGGGAATTAATCTATCCGTTGACGCCTAAAAGCTATCAGTGCCGTAGAACTCGTTGTGGCCTTAGTTTTGACAGGTTATGGCTCCCGTAACTCTAAACGAGCCAGAAGTTATGGTCGTCCGAATAATCGATATCTACCGGGTACAACATCCACGGTGCAAGGTGCAACATCCGTCCGAAATGGCGAAACAGTGCCGTACGACTTCTAGAAATGCGTGCATGGATTTGAAACGGAACATTACCATGGTACACCACTCTCCAGTGGTGGTAAATCGAAGAGGAGCCACGGTAATCCCGTTTTACCGTAGAAATCCACGTGTCGATAAAACGAAGGGTAAAAAACTTACGAGACCCGATTGAGATTCGGGTTGTCCTTTTTGGGCATTAGTCTATCCGTTGACGGCTGAAAGCTGTCAAAGCCATAGAAATCACCGTGGCCTTCGTTTAGATAGGTTACCGCTCCCGTAACTCTAAACGAGCCATAAGTTATGGCCGTCCGAATAATCGATATATATAGGGTGGAACATCCACGGTGCAAGGTGCAACATCCATCCGAAATGGCGAAACATTGCCGTCCGACTTTTAGAAATACATGCATGGATTTGAAACGGAACAGTACCATGGTGCACCACTCTCCAGCATTGGTAAATCGAAGACCAGCCACGGTAATCCCGTTTTACCGCAAAAATCCACGGGTCGAAAAAACGAAGGGTAAAAAACTTACGAGACCCGATTGAGATTCGGGTTGTCCTTTTTGGGAATTAATCTACCCGTTGACGGATAAAAGCTGTCAAAGCCATGGAACTCACCGTGGCCTTCGTTTTGACAGGTTATGGGTCCCGCAATTCTAAACGAGCCAGAAGTTATGACCGTCCGAATAATCGATATCTACAGGGTGCAACATCCACGGTGCAAGGTGCAACATCCGTCCGAAATGGCGGAACAGTGCCTACGGCTTCTAGATATGCGTGCATGGATTTGAAACGGAACAGTACCATGGTGCACCACTCTCCAGCGATGGTAAATCGAGGACGAGCCACGGTAATCCGTTTTACTGTAAAAATCCGCTTTCGAAAAAACGAAGGGTAAAAAACTTACGAGACCTGATTGAGATTGGGGTTGTCCTTTTTGGGCATTAATCTATCCGTTGACGGCTGAAAGCTGTCAAAGCCGTAGAACTCACCGTGGCATTCGTTTGGACAGGTTATCGCTACCGTAACTCTAAACGAGCCAGAAGTTATGGCCGTCCGAATAATCGATATCTACACGGTGCAACATCTACGGTGCAAGGTGCAATATTCGTCCGAAATGGCGAAACAGTGCCGTACGACTTTTAGAAATGCGTGCATGGATATGAAACGGAACAGTACCATAGTGCACCACTCTCCAGCAAAGGTAAATCGAAGACCAGCCACGGTAATCCCGTTTTACCGTAAAAATACACGTATCGAAAAAACGAAGGGTAAAATTCTTACATGACCCGATTGAGATTCGGGCTCTCCTTTTTGGGCATTAATCTATCCGTTGACGGCTGAAAGATGTCAAAGCCGTAGAACTTACTGTGTCCTTCGTTTTGACAGGTTATGGCTACCGTAACTCTAAACGAGCCAGAAGTTATGGCCGTTCGAATAATCGATATCTACAGGGTGCAACATCCACGGTGCAAGGTGCAACATCCGTCCGAAATGGCGAAACAGTGCCGTACGACTTTTAGAAATGTGTGCATGGATTTGAAATGGAACATTAACATGGTACACCACTCTCCAGCGATGGTAAATCGAAGACGGGCCACGGTAATCCCGTTTTACCGTAAAAATCCACGTGTCGAAAAAACGAAGGGTTAAAAACTTACGAGACCCGATTGAGATTCAGGTTGTCCTTTTTGGGCATTAATCTATCCTTTGACGGCTGAAAGCGGTCAAAGCCGTAGAACTCACCGTGGCCTTCGTTCAGACAGGTTATCGCTCCCATAACTCTAACGAGCCATAAGTTATGGCCGTCCGAATAATCGATATCTATAGGGTGCAACATCCACGGTGCAAGGTGCAACATCCGTCCGAAATGGCGAAACAGTGTCGTCCTACTTTTAGAAATACATGCATGGATTTGAAATGGAATAGTACCATGGTGCACCACTCTCCAGCGATGGTAAATCGAAGACCAGCCACGGTAATCCCGTTTTACCGTAAAAATCCACGTGTCGAAAAAACGAAGGGTAAAAAACTTACGAGACCCGATTGAGATTCGGGTTGTCCTTTTTGGGCATTAATATATCCGTTGACGGATGAAAGCTGTCAAAGCCGTAGAACTTACCGTGGCCTTTGTTTTGACAGGTTATCGCTCCCGTAACTCTAAACGAGCCAGAAGTTATGGCCGTCCGAATAATCGATATCTACAGGGTGCAACATCCACGGTGCAAGGCGTAACATCCGTCCGAAATGGAGAAACAGTGTCGTGCGACTTTTAGAAACGCATGCATGGATTTGAAACGGAACAGTACCATGGTGCACCACTCTCCAGCGATGGTAAATCGAAGACCAGCCACGGTAATCCCGTTTTACCGTAAAAATCCACGTGTCGAAAAAACGAAGGATAAAAAACTTACGAGACCCTATTGAGTTTCGGGTTGTCCTTTTTGGGCACTAATCTATCCGTTGACGGCTGAAAGCGGTCAAAGCCATAGAACTCACCGTGGCCTTTGTTTTGACTGGTTTTCGCTCCCGTAACTCTAAACGAGCCAGAAGTTATGGCTGTCCGAGTAATCGTTATCTACAGGGTGCAACATCCACGGTGCAAGGTGCAACATCCGTCCGAAATGGCGAAAAAGTGCCGTACGACTTTTAGAAATGCGTGCATGGATTTCAAATGGAACCGTACCGTGGCGCACCACAATCCAGCAATGGTAAATCGAAGACCAGCCACGGTAATCCCGTTTTACCGTAAAAATCCATGTGTCGAAAAAACGAAGGGTGAAAAACTTACGAGACCCGATTGAGATTCGGGTTGTCATTTTTGGGCATTAATCCATCCGTTGACGGCTGAAAGCTGTCAAAGCCGTTGAACTCACCGTGGCCTTCGTTTAGACGGGTTATCGCTCCGGTAACTCTAAATGAGCCATAAGTTATGGTCGTCCGAATAATCGATATCTACAGGGTGCAACATCCACGGTGCAAGGTGCAACATCCGTCCGAAATGGCGAAACAGTGTCGTCCGACTTTTAGAAATACGTGCATGGATTTAAAACGGAACAGTACCATGGTGCACCACTCTCCAGCGATGGTAAATGGAAGACCAGCCACGGTAATCCTGTTTTACCGTAAAAATCCACGTGTCAAAAAAACGAAGGGTAAAAAACTTACGAGACCCGATTGAGATTCGGGTTGTCCTTTTTGGGCATTAATCTATCCGTTGACGGCTGAAAGCTGTCAAAGGCGTAAAACTCATCTAGGCCTTCGTTTTGATAGGTTGTGGCTCTCGTAACTCTAAACGAGCCAGAAGTTATGGCCGTCCGAATAATCGATATCTACAGGGTGCAACATCCACGGTGCAAGGTGCAACATCCGTCCGAAATGGCGAAATAGTGCTGTACTTATTTTAGAAATGCGTGCATGGATTTGAAACGGAACAGTACCATGGTGCACCACTCTCCAGCGATGGTAAATCGAAGACCAGCCACCGTTATCCCGTTTTACCGTAAAAATCCACGGGTCGAAAAAACGAAGTGTAAAAAACTTACGTGACCCGAATGAGATTCGGGTTGTCCTTTTTGGGCATTAATCTATCCGTTGATGGCTGAAAGCTGTCTAAGCCGTAGAACTCTTCAAAGCCTTCGTTTTGACAGGTTATGGCTCTCGTAACTCTAAACGAGCCAGAAGTTATGGCCGTCCGAGTAATCGATATCTACAGGGTGCAACATCCACGGTGCAAGGTGCAACTTCCATCCGAAATGGCGAAACAGTGCCGTACGAATTTTAGAAATGCGTGCATGGATTTGAAACGGAATGGTACCATGGTGCACCACTCTCCAGTGATGGGAAGTCGAAGACGGGCCATGGTAATCTCGTTTTACCGTAAAAGTCCACGTGTCGAAAAAACGAAGGGTAAAAAACTTACGAGACCCGATTGAGATTCGGGTTGTCCTTTTTGGGCATTAATCTATCTGTTGACGGCTGAAAGCTATCAAAGCCGTAGGACTCATCGAGGCCTTCATTATTACAGGTTATGGCTTTTGTAATTCTAAACGAGCCAGAAGTTATGGCCGTCCGAATAATCGATATCTAAAGGGTGCAACATCCACGGTGCAAGGTGCAACATCTGTCTGAAATGGCGAAACAGTGCCGTACGACTTTTAGAAATGTGTGCATGGATTTGAAACGGAACAGTATCATAGTGCACCACTCTCCAGCGATGGTAAATCGAAGACCAGCCATCGTAATCCCGTTTTACCGAAAAAATCCACGTGTCGAAAAAACGAAGGGTAAAAAACTTAGGAGACCCGACTGAGATTCGGGTTGTCCTTTTTGGGCATTAATCTGTCCGTTGACGGCTGAAAGCTGTCAAACCCGTAAAACTCATCGAGGCCTTCGTTTTGACAGGTTATGGCTCCCGTAACTCTAAACGAGCCGGTGGTTATGGCCGTCTGAATAATCGATATCTACAGGGTGCAACATCCACGGTGTAAGGTGCAACATCCGTCCAAAATGGCGAAACAGTGCCGTACGACTTTTAGAAATGCGTGCATGGATTTGAAACGGAACGGTACCATAGTGCACCACTCTCCAGCGATGGGAAGTCGAAGGCGGGCCATGGTAATCCCGTTTTACCGTAAAAATCCACGTGTCGAAAAAACGAAGGGTAAAAAACTTACGAGACCCGATTGAGATTCGGGTTGTCCTTTTTGGGCATTAATCTATCCGTTGACGGCTGAAAGCCGTCAAAACCGTAGAACTCATCAAGGCCTTCGTTTTGAAAGGTTATGGCTTTTGTAATTCTAAACGAGCCATAAGTTATGGCCGTCCGAATAATCGATATCTACAGGGTGCAACATCCACGGTGCAAGGTGTAACATCCGTCCGAAATGGTGAAACAGTGCCATACGACTTTTAGAAATGCGTGCATGGATTTGAAACGGAACAACATCATGGTGCACCACTCACCAGCGATGGTAAATCGAAGACCAGCCACCGTAATCCCGTTTTACCATAAAAATCCACGTGTCAAAAAAACGAAGGGTAAAAAACTTACGAGACCTGACTGAGATTCGGGTTGTCCTTTTTGGGCATTAATCTGTCCATTGACTGCTGAAACCTGTCAAACCCGTAGAACTCATCGAGGCCTTCGTTTTGACAGGTTATGGCTCCCGTAACTCTAAACGAGCCGGAAGTTATGGCCGTCCGAATAATCGATATCTACAGGGTGCAACATCCACGGTGCAAGGTGCAACATCCATCCGAAATGGCGAAACAGTGCCGTACGACTTTAAGAAATGCGTGCATGGATTTGTAGCGGAACAGTACCATGGTGCACCACTCTCCAGCGAAGGGAAGTCGAAGACGGGCCACCGTAATCAGGTTTTACCGTAAAAATCGACGTGTCGAAAAAACGAAGGGTAAAAAACTTACGAGACCCGATTGAGATTCGAGTTGTCCTTTTTGGGCATTAATCTATCCGTTGACGGCTGAAAGCTGTCAAAGCCGTAGAACTCACCGTGACCTTCGTTTTGACAGGTTATGGCTCCCGTAACTCTAAACGAGCCAGAAGTTATGGTCGTCCGAATAATCGGTATCTACAGGGTGCAACATCCACGGTGCAAGGTGCAACATCCGTCCGAAATGGCGAAACAGTGCCGTACGACTTTTAGAAATGCGTGCATGGATTTGAAACGCAACAGTACCATGGTACACCACTCTCCAGCGATGGGAAGTCGAAGACGGGCCACGGTAATCCCGTTTTACCGTAAAAATCCATGTGTCGAAAAAACGAAGGGTAAAAAACTTACGAGACGCGACTGAGATTCGGGTTGTCCTTTTTGGGCATTAATCTATCCGTTGACGGCTGAATGCTATCAAAGCCGTAGAACTCATCGAGGCCTTCGTTTTGACAGGTTATGGCTTTTGTAACTCTAAACGAGCCATAAGTTATGGCTGTCCGAATAATCGATATCTACAGGGTGCAACATCCACGGTGCAAGGTGCAACATCCGTCCGAAATGGCGAAACAGTGCCGTACGACTTTTAGAAATGCGTGCTGTTATCCCATTTTTGGTCAAAAACTGAAATATCAATGTTGTGTGCATTTCCACCACGACCGAACCAAGAAGAAGCAGCCAGCAAGCGTTTATAAGTCTAGGATTTCACTCAAGGTTCAAATATAAAAGTTCATTCGGTGAAACAATGCGAGAGTCCATTCGGCACTCCAACACTCAAGCCCATTCGGCAGTATGAAACAAGATCTCATTCGGCATTCGAAATGCCGTGGCTCATCCGGCATTCCCAATGCCGAGATTCATCTGGCATTCCCAATGCCGAAGTCCATTCGGCATTCTCCTAGCCGAACCAACCTTCTCCCTGTGCCTACCGAACCATCCAATTCCCCTCACTATCGAACAAACTCCTAGCCGAACCAGCCTCCACCGGACCACACTACTACCGATCCAAACCCTCTCCAAACAAGGCCGGTCCAAAGCATAACCGAACCAGGCTCCATCAACTCGCCACCGAATCACCTTCACCGAATCAACCTACTCACCACTTCCTATGCACCACCAAACCAACCCTTCTCCTAGGTATCAACGGACCAACGTGCTACCGGACCAAGGCATATCAGGACTCTACTCACCGCCGAACCAAGGCGCGACCGGACCAACTCTGCCAGGCCAAATGGCTTCTGCCCAAGCCCACCAGCAGCTATATACATCCAAAACCTCTACCCCCAGCATCACTCTATAAATAGAGGGGCAGGGGTACAACAATGACAGACAAGTTTGAGAGCTCAAGCACGGATAGAACTTTCAAACAACTTTCAATTACTTGTAATCACAGCTTTGTACTTGTAATCTGAAGGGAAAAGGAGAGTAACATATAAAGTGGACGTAGGCACGTTCTGGCCGAACCACTATAAATCTGTGTGTCTTTTACAGTTTAGTCCCTGTTTTTCATATATTTGCATAAATCACCCAAATCACTAAAAACAACTTAAAATCAACGGAATCGTACGACTTTGAGGTGTTTGCCCATTTTTTGCGCAAACACGTGCATGGATTTGAAACGGAACAGTACCATGGTGCACCACTCTCCAGCGATGGTAAATCGAAGACCAGCCACCGTAATCCCGTTTTACCGTAAAAATCCACGTGTCGAAAAAACGAATTGTAAAAAACTTACGAGACCCGATTGAGATTCGGGTTGTCCTTATTGGGCATTAATCTATCCGTTGACGGCTGATAGCTGTCAAAACCGTAAAACTCATCGAGGCCATCGTTTTTACAGGTTATGGCTCCCGTAACTCTTAACGAGCCAGAAGTTATGGCCGTCCGAATAATCGATATCTACAGGGTGCAACATCCACGGTGCAAGGTGCAACATCCGTCCGAAATGGCAAAACAGTGCCGTACGACTTTTAGAAATGCGTGCATGGATTTGAAACGAAACAGTACCATGGTGAACCACTCCCCAGTGATGGAAAGTCAAAGACGGGCCACGGTAATCCCGTTTTACCGTAAAAATCCACGTGTCGAAAAAACGAAGGGTAAAAAACTTACGACACCCGATTGAGATTCGGGTTGTCCTTTTTGGGCATTAATCTATCCGTCGACAGCTGAAAGCTGTCAAAGCCGTAGAACTTATCGAGGCCTACGTTTTGACAGGTTATGGCTCCCGTAACTCTAAACGAGCCAGAAGCTATGGCCGTCCGAATAATCGATATCTACAGGGTGCAACATCCACGGCGCAAGGTGCAACATCCGTCCGAAATTGCGAAACAGTGTCGTACGACTTTTAGAAATGCGTGCATGGATTTGAAACGGAACAATACCATGGTGCACCACTCTCCAGCGATGGAAAATCGAAGACCAGCCACCGTAATCCCGTTTTACCGTAAAAATCCACGTTTCGAAAAAACGAAGGGTAAAAAACTTACGAGACCCGATTGAGATTCGGGTTGTCCTTTTTGGGCATTAATCTGTCTGTTGACGGCTGAAAGTTGTCAAAGCCGTAAAACTTATCAAGGCCTTCGTTTTGACAGGTTATGGCTCACGTAACTCTTAATGAGCCAGAAGTTATGGCCGTCCGAATAATTGATATCTATAGGGTGCAACATCCACGGTGCAAGGTGCAACATCCGTCCGAAATGGCGAAACAGTGCCGTATGACTTTTAGAAATGCGTGCATGGATTTGAAACGGAACAGTACCATGGTGCACCACTCTCCAGCGATGGGAAGTCGAAGACGGGCCATGTTAATCCCGTTTTACCGTAAAAATCCACGTGTCGAAAAAACGAAAGGTAAAAAACTTACGAGACCCGATTGAGATTCGGTTTGTCCTTTTTGGGCATTAATATATCCGTTGACGGCAGAAAGCTGTCAAAGCTGTAGAACTCATCGAGGCCTTCGTTTTGACAGGTTATGGCTCCCGTAACTCTAAACGAGCCAGAAGTTATGGCCGTCCGAATAATCGATATCTACGGGGTGCAACATCCACGGCGCAAGGTGCAACATCCGTCCAAAATGGCGAAACAGTGTCGTACGACTTTTAGGAATGCTTGCATGGATTTGAAACGGAACAGTACCATGGTGCACCACTCTCCAGTGATGGGAAGTCGAAGACGGGCCACGGTAATCCCGTTTTACCGTAAAATCCACGTGTCGAAAAAACGAAGGGTAAAAAACTTACGAGACCCGATTGAGATTCGGGTTGTCCTTTTTGGGCATTAATCTATCCGTTGACGGCTGAAAGCTGTCAAAGGCGTAAAACTCATCGAGGCCTTACCGATTATTCGGACGGCCATAACTTCTGGCTCGTTTAGAGTTACGGGAGCCATAACCAGTCAAAACGAATGCCTCAGTGAGTTCTACGGCATGACAGCTTTCGGCTGTCAATGGATTGTTTAATGCCCAAAAAAGGCTATCCGAGTCTTAAACAGGTTTAGGAAGTTTTTTACCCTTCGTTTTTTCGACACGTGGATTTTTACGATAAAACGGGATTGCTGTTGCTGGTCTTCGATTTACCATCGCTGGAGAGTGGTGCACCATGGTACATTCCGTTTCAAATCCATGCACGCATTTCAAAAAGTCGTACGACACTGTTTCGCCAATTCGGACGGATGTTGCACCTTGCACCGTGGATGTTGCACCCTGTAGATATCGATTATTCGGACGGCCACAACTTCTGGCTCGTTTAGAGTTACGGGAGCCATAACCAGTCAAAACGAAGGCCTCAGTGAGTTCTACGGCCATGACACCTTTCAGCCATCAATGGATTGTTTAATACCCAAAAAAGACGATCCGAGTCTCAATCGGGCCTAGGACGTTTTTACCCTTCGTTTTTTCGACATGTGCATTTCTACGGTAAAACGGGATTACCGTGGCTAGTCTTCGATTTACCATCGCCGGAGAGTGGTGCTCCATGCTACCGTTCCGTTTCAAATCCATGCACGCATTTCAAAAAGTCGTACGACACTGTTTCGCCATTTCGGACGGATGTTGCACCTTGCACCGTGGATGTTGCACCCTGTAGATATCGATTATTCGGACGGCCATAATTTCTGGCTTGTTTAGACTTAAGGGAGCCATAACTAGTCAAAACGAAGGCCTCAGTGAGTTCTACGGCTATGACAGCTTTCAGCCGTCAATGGATTGTTTAATGCCCAAAAAAGACGATCCGAGTCTCAATCGGGTCTAGGAAGTTTTTTACCCTTCGTTTTTTCAACACGTGGATTTTTACGGTAAAACGGGATTACCGTGGCTGGTGTTCGATTTACCATCGCTGGAGAGTGGTGCACCATGGTACCGTTCCGTTTCAAATCCATGCACGCATTTCAAAAAGTCGTACGACACTGTTTCGCCATTTCGGACGGATGTTGCACCTTGCACCGTGGATGTTGCACCCTGTAGATATCGATTATTCATACGGCCATAACTTCTGGCTCGTTTAGGGTTACGGGAGCCATAACCAGTCAAAACGAATGCCTCAGTGAGTTCTACGGCTACGACAACTTTCAGCTATCAATGGATTGTTTAATGCCCAAAAAGGCTATCCGAGTCTCAAACGGGTCTAGGAAGTTTTTTACCCTTCGTTTTTTCGAGACGTGGATTTTTACGATAAAACGGGATTACTGTGGCTGGTCTTCGATTTACCATCGGTGGAGAGTGGTGCACCATGGTACCGTTCCGTTTCAAATCCATGCACGCATTTCAAAAAGTCGTACGACACTGTTTCGCCAATTCGGACGGATGTTGCACCTTGCACCGTGGATGTTGCACCCTGTAGATAACGATTATTCGGACGGCCACAACTTCTGGCTCGTTTAGATTTACGGGAGCCATAGCCAGTCAAAACGAAGGCCTCAGTGAGTTCTACGGCTATGATAGCTTTCAGCCGTCAATGGATTGTTTAATGCCCAAAAAAGACGATCCGAGTCTCAATCGGGTCTAGGAAGTTTTTTACCCTTCGTTTTTTCGAAACGTGGATTTTTACGGTAAAACGGGATTACCGTGGCTGGTCTTCGATTTACCATCGCTGGAGAGTGGTGCACCATGGTACCGTTCCATTTCAAATCCATGCACGCATTTCAAAAAGTTGTACGACACTGTTTCGCCATTTCGGACGGATGTTGTAACTTGCACCGTGGATGTTGCACCCTGTAGATATCGATTATTCGGATGGCCGTAATTTCTGGCTTGTTTAGACTTACCGGAGCCATAACTAGTCAAAACGAAGGCCTCAGTGAGTTCTACGGCTATGACAGCTTTCAGCCGTCAATGGATTGTTTAATGCCCAAAAAAGACTATCCGAGTCTCAATCGGGTCTAGGAAGTTTTTTACCCTACATTTTTTCAACACGTGGATTTTTACGGTAAAACGACATTACCGTGGCTGGTCTTCGATTTACCATCGCTGGAGAGTGGTGCACCATGGTACCGTTCCGTTTCAAATCCATGCACGCATTTCAAAAAGTCGTACGACACTGTTTCGCCATTTCGGACGGATGTTGCACCTTCCACCGCGGATGTTGCACCCTGTAGGTATCGATTATTCGGACGGCCATAACTTCTGGCTCGTTTAGTGTTACGGGAGCCATAACTAGTCAAAACGAAGGCCTCAGTGAGTTCTATGGCTATGATAGCTTTCAGTCGTCAATGGATTGTTTAATACCCAAAAAAGGCTATCCAAGTCTCAATCGGGTCTAGGAAGTTTTTTACCCTTCTTTTTCTCAACACGTGGATTTTTACGGTAAAATGGGATTACCTTGGCTGGTCTTCGATTTACCATCGCTGGAGAGTGGTGCACCATGGTGCCGTTCCGTTTCAAATCCATGCACGCATTTCAAAAAGTCGTACGACACTGTTTCGCCATTTCGGACGGATGTTGCACCTTGCACCGTGGATGTTGCACCCTGTAGATATCGATTATTCGGACGGCCATAACTTCTGGCTCGTTTAGATTTACGGGAGCCATAGCCAGTCAAAACGAAGGCCTCGGTGAGTTCTACGGCTATGACAGCTTTCAGCCGTCAATGGATTGTTTAATGCCCAAAAAAGACTATCCGAGTCTCAATCGGGTCTAGGAAGTTTTTTACCCTTCGTTTTTTCGACACGTGGATTTTTACGGTAAAACGGGATTACCGTGGCTGGTCTTCGATTTAACATCGCTAGAGAGTGGTGCACCATGGTACCGTTCCATTTCAAATCCATGCACCCATTCCAAAAAGTCGTACGTCACTGTTTCGCCATTTCGGACGGATGTTGCACCTTGCACCGTGGATGTTGCACCCTGTAGATATCGATTATTCGGACGACCATAACTTCTGGCTAGTTTAGAGTTACGAGAGCCATAACCAGTCAAAACGAAGGCCTCAGTGAGTTCTACGGCTATGACACCTTTCAGCTATCAATGGATTGTTTAATGCCCAAAAAAGACTATCCGAGTCTCAATCGGGTCTAGGACGTTTTTTACCCTTCGTTTTTTCGACACGTGGATTTTTACGGTAAAACGGGATTACCGTGGCTGGTCTTCGATTTACCATTGTCAGAGAGTGGTGCACCATGGTACCGTTCCGTTTCAAATCCATGCATGCATTTCAAAAAGTCGTATGACACAGTTTCGCCATTTTGGACGGATGTTGCACCTTGCACCGTGGATGTTGCACCCTGTAGATATCGATTATTCGGACGGCCATAACTTCTGGCTTGTTTAGATTTACGGGAGCCATAGCCAGTCAAAATGAAGGCCTCAATGAGTTCTACGGCTATGACAGCTTTCAGCCGTCAATGGATTATTTAATGCCCAAAAAAATGATCCGAGTCTCAATCGGGTCTAGGAAGTTTTTTACCCTTCGTTTTTTCGACACGTGGATTTTTAAGGTAAAACCGGATTACCGTGGCTGGTCTTCGATTTACCATCACTGGAGAGTGGTGCACCATGGTATCGTTCCGTTTCAAATCCATGCACGCATTTCAAAAAGTCGTACGACACTGTTTCGCCATTTCGGACGGATGTTGCACCTTGCACCGTGGATGTTGCACCCTGTAGATATCGATTATTCGGACGGCCATAACTTCTGGCTCGTTTTGAGTTACGGGAGCCATAACCAGTCAAAACGAAGGCCTCAGTGAGTTCTACGGCTATGATAGCTTTCGGCCGTCAATGGATTGTTTAATGCCCAAAAAAGACAATCCGAGTCTCAATCGGGTCTAGGAAGTTTTTTACCCTTCGTTTTTTCGACACGTGGATTTTTACGGTAAAACGGGATTACCGTGGCTGGTCTTTGATTTACCATCGCTTGAGAGTGGTGCACCATGGTACCGTTCCGTTTCAAATCCATGCACGCATTTCAAAAGGTAGTACGACACTGTTTCGCCATTTCGGACGGATGTTGCACCTTGCACCGTGGATGTTGCACCCAGTAGATATCGATTATTCGGACGACCATAACTTCAGGCTCGTTTAGAGTTACGGGAGCCATAACCAGTCAAAACGAAGGCCTCGGTGAGTTCTACGGCTATGACAGCTTTCAGCCGTCAGTGGATTGTTTAATGCCCAAAAAAGACGTTTCGAGTCTCAATCGGGTCTAGGAAGTTTTTTACCCTTCGTTTTTTCGACACGTGGATTTTTACGGTAAAACGGGATTACGGTGGCTGGCCTTCGATTTACCATCGCTGGAGAGCGGTGCACCATGGTACCGTTCGATTTCAAATCCATGCACGCATTTCAAAAAGTCGTACGACACTGTTTCGCCATTTCGGACGGATGTTGCACCTTCCACCGCGGATGTTGCACCCTGTAGATATCGATTATTCGGACGGCCATAACTTCTGGCTCGTTTAGTGTTACGGGAGCCATAACCTGTCAAAACGAAGGCCTCAGTGAATTCTACGGCTATGGTAGCTTTCAGTCGTCAATGGATTGTTTAATGCCCAAAAAAGGCTATCCAAGTCTCAATCGGGTCTAGGAAGTTTTTTACCCTTCGTTTTTTCGACACGTGGATTTTTACGGTAAAACGGGATTACTGTGGCTGGTCTTCGATTTACCATCGCTGGAGAGTGGTGCACCATGGTACCGTTCCGTTTCAAATCCATGCACGCATTTCAAAAAGTCGTACGACACTGTTTCGCCAATTCGGACGGATGTTGCACCTTGCACCGTGGATGTTGCACCCTGTAGATATCGATTATTCGGACGGCCATAACTTCTGGCTCGTTTAGATTTACGGGAGCCATAGCCAGTCAAAACGAAGGCCTCAGTGTGTTCTACGGCTATGACAGCTTTCAGCCGTCAATGGATTGTTTAATGCTCAAAAAAGACTATCCGAGTCTCAATCGGGTCTAGGAAGTTTTTTACCCTTCGTTTTTTCGACACGTGGATTTTTACGGTAAAACGGGATTACCGTGGCTGGTCTTCGATTTAACATCGCTGGAGAGTGGTGCACCATGGTACCGTTGCATTTCAAATCCATGCACCCATTTCAAAAAGTCGTACGACACTGTTTCGCCATTTCAGACGGATGTTGCACCTTGCACCGTGGATGTTGCACCCTGTAGATATCGATTATTCGGACGACCGTAACTTCTGGCTCGTTTAGAGTTACGGGAGCCATAACAAGTCAAAACGAAGGCCTCAGTGAGTTCTACGGCCATGACACCTTTCAGCCATCAATGGATTGTTTAGTGCCCAAAAAAGACGATCCGAGTCTCAATCGGGCCTAGGACGTTTTTTACCCTTCGTTTTTTCGACACGTGGATTTTTACGGTAAAACGTGATTACCGTGGCTGGTCTTCGATTTACCATCGCCGGAGAGTGGTGCTCCATGGTACCGTTCCGTTTCAAATCCAAGCACGCATTTCAAAAAGTCGTACGACACTGTTTCGCCATTTCGGACGAATGTTGCACCTTGCACCGTGGATGTTGCACTCTGTAGATATCGATTATTCGGACGGCCATAACTTCGGGCTCGTTTAGAGTTACGGGACGCATAACGAGTCAAAACGAAGGCCTCAGTGAGTTCTACGGCTATGATAGCTTTCGTCCATCAATGGATTGTTTAATGCCTAAAAAAGACGATCCGAGTCTCAATCGGGTCTAGGAAGTTTTTTACCCTTCGTTTTTTCGACACGTGGATTTTTAAGGTAAAACGGGATTACCGTGGCTGGTCTTCGATTTACCATCGCTGGAGAGTGGTGCACCATGGTACCGTTCGATTTCAAATCCATGCACGCATTTCAAAAAGTCGTACGACACTGTTTCGCCATTTCGGACGGATGTTGCACCTTGCACCGTGGATGTTGCACCCTGCAGATATCGATTATTCGGACGGCCATAACTTTTGGCTCGTTTAGAGTTACGGGAGCCATAATGAGTCAAAACGAAGGCCTCAGTGAGTTCTACGGCTATGACAGCTTTCAGCCGTCAATGGATTGTTTAATTCCCAAAAAGACTACCCGAGTCTCAATTGGGTTTAAGAAGTTTTTTACCCTTCGTTTTTTCGACACGTGGATTTTTACGGTAAAACGGTATTACCGTGGCTGGTCTTCGATTTACCATCAATGGAGAGTGGTGTACCATGGTACCATTCCATTTCAAATCCATGCACGCATTTCACAAAGTCGTACGACACTGTTTCGACATTTCGGACGGATGTTGCACCTTGCACCGTGGATGTTGCACCCTGTAGATATCGATTATTCGGACGGCCATAACTTCGGGCTCGTTTTGAGTTACGGGAGCCATAACCAGTCAAAACGAAGGCCTCAGTGAGTTCTACGGCTATGACAGCTTTCAGCCGTCAATGGATTGTTTAATGCCCAAAAAAGACGATCCGAGTCTCAATCGGGTCTAGGACGTTTTTTACCCTTCGTTTTTTCGACACGTGGTTTTTTACGGTAAAACGGGATTACCGTGGCTGGTCTTCGATTTACCATCGCTGGAGAGTGGTGCACCATCGTACCGTTCCGTTTCAAATCCATGCACGCATTTCAAAAAGTCGTACGTCACTGTTTCGCCATTTCGGACGGATGTTGCACCTTGCACCGTGGATGTTGCACCCAGTAGATATCGATTATTCGGACGACCATAACTTAGGGCTTGTTTAGAGTTACGGGAGCCATAACCAGTCAAAATGAAGGCCTCAGTGAGTTCTACGGCTATGACAGCTTTCAGCCGTCAATGGATTGTTTAATGCCCAAAAAAGACGATTCGATTCTCAATCGGGTCTAGGAAGTTTTTTACCCTTCGTTTTTTCGACACGTGGATTTTTACGGTAAAACGGGATTACGGTGGCTGGTCTTCGATTTACCATCGCTGGAGAGTGGTGTACCATGATACCGTTCAATTTCAAATCCACGCACGCATTTCAAAAAGTCGTACGACATTGTTTCGCCATTTCGGACGGATGATGCACTCTGCACCGTGGATGTTGCACCCTGTAGATATCGATTATTCGGACGGCCATAACTTTTGGCTCGTTTAGAGTTACGGGAGCCATAATGAGTCAAAACGAAGGCCTCAGTGAGTTCTACGGCTATGATAGCTTTCAGCCATCAATGGATTGTTTAATGCCCAAAAAAGACTACCCGAATCTCAATCGGGTTTAAGAAGTTTTTTACCCTTCGTTTTTTCGACACGTGGAGTTTTACGGTAAAACGGGATTACCGTGGCTGGTCTTCGATTTACCATCAATGGAGAGTGGTGCACCATGGTACCGTTCCATTTCAAATCCATGCACGCATTTCAAAAAGTCATACGACACTGTTTCGACATTTCGGACGTATGTTGCACCTTGCACCGTGGATGTTGCACCCTGTAGATATCGATTATTCGGACGGCCATAACTTCGGGATCGTTTAGAGTTACGGGAGACATAACCAGTCAAAACGAAGGCCTCAGTGAGTTCTACGGCTATGACAGCTTTCAGCCGTCAATGGATTGTTTAATGCCCAAAAAAGACTATCCGAGTCTCAATCGGGTTTAAGAAGTTTTTTACCCTTCGTTTTTTCGGCACGTGGATTTTTACGGTAAAACGGGATTACCGTGGCTGGTCTTCGATTCACCATCGCTGGAGAGTGGTGCACCATGGTACCGTTCCGTTTCAAATCCATGCACGCATTTCAAAAAGTTGTACGACACTGTTTCGCCATTTTGGACGGATGTTGCACCTTGCACCGTGGATGTTGCACCCAGTAGATATCGATTATTCGGACGACCATAACTTTGGGCTCGTTTAGAGTTACGGGAGCCATAACCAGTCAAAACGAAGGCCTCAGTGTGTTCTACAGCTATGACAGCTTTCAGCCGTCAATGGATTGTTCAATGCCCAAAAAAGACGATTCGGGTCTCAATCGGGTCTAGGAAGTTTTTTACCCTTCGTTTTTTCGACACGTGGATTTTTACGGTAAAACGGGATTACGGTGGCTGGTCTTCGATTTACCATCGCTGGAGAGTGGTGCACCATGGTACCATTCGATTTCAAATCCATGCACGCATTTCAAAAAGTCGTACGACACAGTTTCGCCATTTCGGATGGATGTTGCACCTTCCACCGTGGATGTTGCACCCTGTAGATATCGATTATTCGGACGGCCATAACTTCTGGCTCGTTTAGTGTTACGGGAGCCATAACCAGTCAAAACGAAGGCCTCAGTGAGTTCTACGGCAATGATAGCTTTCAGCCGTCAATGGATTGTTTAATGCCCAAAAAAGGCTATCCAAGTCTCAATCGGGTCTAGAAAGTTTTTTACCCTTCGTTTTTTCGACACGTGGATTTTTACGGTAAAACGGGATTACTGTGGCTGGTCTTCGATTTACCATCGCTGGAGAGTGGTGTACCATGGTACCGTCCCGTTTCAAATCCATGCACGCATTTCAAAAAGTCGTACGACACTGTTTCGCCAATTCGGACGGATGTTGCACCTTGCACCGTGGATGTTGCACCCTGTAGATATCGATTATTCGGACGGCCATAACTTCTGCCTCGTTTAGATTTACGGGAGCCATAGCCAGTCAAAACGAAGGCCTCAGTGAGTTCTACGGCTATGACAGCTTTCAGCCGTCAATGGATTGTTTAATCCCCAAAAAAGACTATCCGAGTCTCAATCGGGTCTAGGAAGTTTTTTACCCTTTGTTTTTTTGACACGTGGATTTTTACGGTAAAACGGGATTACCGTGGCTGGTCTTCGATTTAACATCGCTGGAGAGTGGTGCACCATGGTACCGTTCAACTTCAAATCCATGCACCCATTTCAAAAACTCGTACGGCACTGTTTCGCCATTTCGGACGGATGTTGCACCTTGCACCGTGGATGTTGCACCCTGTAGATATCGATTATTCGGACGACCGTAACTTCTGACTCGTTTAGAGTTACGGGAGCCATAATGAGTCAAAACGAAGGCCTCAGTGAGTTCTACGGCTATGACGGCTTTCAGCCGTCAATGGATTGTTTAATGCCCAAAAAAGACTATCTGAATCTCAATCGGGTCTTGGAAGTTTTTTACCCTTCGTTTTTTCGACACGTGGATTTTTATGGTAAAACGGGATTACCGTGGCTGGTCTTCGATTTACCATCGCCGGAGAGTGGTGCACCATGGTACCGTTCCGTTTCAAATCCATGCACGCATTTCAAAAAGTCGTACGACACTGTTTCGCCATTTCGGACGGATGTTGCACCTTGCACTATGGATGTTGCACCCTGTAGATATCGATTATTCGGACGGCCATAACTTCGGGGTCGTTTAGAGTTACGGGAGGCATAACGAGTCAAAACGAAGGCCTCAGTGAGTTCTACGGCTATGACAGCTTTCATCCATCAATGGATTGTTTAATGCCCAAAAAAGATGATCCGAGTCTCAATCGGGTCTAGGAAGTTTTTTACCCTTCGTTTTTTCGACACGTGGATTTTTAACGTAAAACGGGATTACCGTGGCTGGTCTTCGATTTACCATCGCTGGAGAGTGGTGCACCATGGTACCGTTCCGTTTCAAATCCATGCACGCATTTCAAAAAGTCGTACGACACTGTTTCGCCATTTCGGACGGATGTTGCACCTTGCACCGTGGATGTTGCACCCTGTAGATATCGATTATTCGGACGGCCATAACTTCGGGCTCGTTTTGAGTTACGGAAGCCATAACCAGTCAAAACGAAGGCCTCAGTGAGTTCTACGGCTTTGACAGCTTTCAGCCGTCAATGGATTGTTTAATGCCCAAAAAAGACGATCCGAGTCTCAATCGGGTCTAGGATGTTTTTTACCCTTCGTTTTTTCGACACGTGGATTTTTACGGTAAAACGGGATTACGGTGGCTGGTCTTCGATTTACCATCGCTGGAGAGTGGTGCACCATGGTACCGTTCGATTTCAAATCAATGCACGCATTTCAAAAAGTCGTACGACACTGTTTCGCCATTTCGGACGGATGTTGCACCTTGCACCGTGGATGTTGCACCCTGTAGATATCGATTATTCGGACGGCTATAACTTCTGGCTCGTTTAGATTTACGGGAGCCATAGCCAGTCAAAACGAAGGCCTCAGTGAGTTCTACGGCTATGACAGCTTTCAGCCGTCAATGGATTGTTTAATGCCCAAAAAAGACGATCCGAGTCTCAATAGGGCCTAGGACGTTTTTTACCCTTCGTTTTTTCGACACGTGGATTTTTACGGTAAAACGGGATTACCGTGGCTGGTCTTCGATTTACCATCGCCGGAGAGTGGTGCACCATGGTACCGTTCCGTTTCAAATCCATGCACGCATTTCAAAAAGTCGTACGACACTGTTTCGCCATTTCGGACGGATGTTGCACCTTGCGCCGTGGATGTTGCACCCTGTAGATATCGATTATTCGGACGGCCATAACTTCGGGCTCGTTTAGAGTTACGGGACGCATAACGAGTCAAAACGAAGGCCTCAGTGAGTTCTATGGCTATGACAGCTTTCGTCCATCAATGGATTGTTTAATGCCCAAAAAAGACGATCCGAGTGTCAATCGAGTCTAGAAAGTTTTTTACCCTTCGTTTTTTCGACACGTGGATTTTTAAGATAAAACGGGATTACTGTGGCTGGTCTTCGATTTACCATCGCTGGAGAGTGGTGCACCATGGTAATATTCCGTTTCAAATTCATGCACGCATTTCAAAAAGTCGTACGACACTGTTTCGCCATTTCGGACGGATGTTGCACCTTGCACCGTGGATGTTGCACCCTGTAGATATCGATTATTCGGACGGCCATAACTTCTGGCTCGTTTTGAGTTACGGGAGCCATAACCAGTCAAAACGAAGGCCTCAGTGAGTTCTACGGCTATGACAGCGTTCAGCCGCCAATGGATTGCTTAATGCCCAAAAAAGACAATCCGAGTCTCAATCGGGTCTAGGACGTTTTTTACCCTTCGTTTTTTCGACACGTGGTTTTTTACGGTAAAACAGGATTACCGTGGCTGGTCTTCGATTTACCATCGCTGGAGAGCGGTGCACCATCGTACCGTTCTGTTTCAAATCCATGCACGCATTTCAAAAAGTCGTACGACACTGTTTCGCCATTTCGGACGGATGTTGCACCTTGCACCGTGGATGTTGCACCCAGTAGATATCGATTATTCAGACGACCATAACTTCGGGCTCGTTTAGAGTTACGGGAGCCATAACCAGTCAAAACGAAGGCCTCAGTGAGTTCTACGACTATGAAAGCTTTCAGCCGTCAATGGATTGTTTAATGCCCAAAAAAGACGATTCGAGTCTCAATCGGGTCTAGGAAGTTTTTTACCCTTCGTTTTTCGACACGTGGATTTTTACGGTAAAACAGGATTACGGTGGCTGGTCTTCGATTTACCATTGCTGGAGAGTGGTGCACCATGGTACCGTTCGATTTCAAATCCATGCACGCATTTCAAAAAGTCGTACGACACTGTTTCGCCATTTCGGACGGATGTTGCACCTTGCACCGTGGATGTTGCACCCTGTAGATATCGATTATTCGGACGGCCATAACTTTTGGCTCGTTTAGAGTTACGGGAGCCATAACGAGTCAAAACGAAGGCTTCAGTGAGTTCTACGGCTATGACAGCTTTCAGCCGTCAATGGATTGTTTAATGCCCAAAAAAACTACCCGAGTCTCAATTGGGTTTAAGAAGTTTTTTACCCTTCGTTTTTTCGACACGTGGATTTTTACGGTAAAACGGTATTACCATGGCTGGTCTTCGATTTACCATCAATGGAGAGTGGTGCACCATGGTACCGTTCCATTTCAAATCCATGCACGCATTTCAAAAAGTCGTACGACACTGTTTCGACATTTCGGACGGATGTTGCACCTTGCACCGTGGATGTTGCACCCTGCAGATATCGATTATTCGGACGGTCATAACTTCGGGCTCGTTTTGAGTTACGGGAGCCATAACCAGTCAAAACGAAGGCCTCAGTGAGTTCTACGGCTATGACAGCTTTCAGCCATCAATGGATTTTTTAATGCCCAAAAAAGACGATCCGAGTCTCAATCGGGTCTAGGAAGTTTTTTACCCATCGTTTTTTCGACACGTGGATTTTTACGGTAAAACGGGATTACGGTGGCTGGTCTTCGATTTACCATCGCTGGAGAGTGGTGCACCATGGTACCGTTCGATTTCAAATCCATGCATGCATTTCAAAAAGTCGTACGACACTGTTTCGCCATTTCGGACGGATGTTGCACCTTGCACCGTGGATGTTGCACCCTGTAGATATCGATTATTCGGACGGCCATAACTTCTGGCTCGTTTAGAGTTACGGGAGCCATAACCAGTCAAAACGAAGGCCTCAGTGAGTTCTACGGGTCTGACAGCTTTCAGCCATCAATGGATTGTTTAATGCCCAAAAAAGACTATCCGATTCTCAATCGGGTCTCGGAAGTTTTTTATCCTTCGTTTTTTCGACACGTGGATTTTTACGGTAAAACGGGATCACCGTGGCTGGTCTTCGATTTACCATCGCTGGAGAGTGGTTCACCAAGGTACCGTTCCGTTTCAAATCCATGCACGCATTTCAAAAAGTCGTACGACACTGTTTCGCCATTTCGGACGGATGTTGCACCTTGCACCGTGGATGTTGCACCCTATAGATATCGATTATTCGGACGGCCATAACTTCGGGCTCGTTTTGAGTTACCGGAGCCATAACCAGTCAAAACGAAGGCCTCAGTGAGTTCTACGGCTATGACCGCTTTCAGCCGTCAATGGATTGTTTAATGCCCAAAAAAGACGATCCGAGTCTCAATCGGGTCTAGGAAGTTTTTTACCCTTCGTTTTTTCGACACGTGGATTTTTACGGTAAAACGGTATTACCGTGGCTGGTCTTCGATTTACCATCAATGGAGAGTGGTGCATCATGGTACCGTTCCATTTCAAATCCATGCACGCATTTCAAAAAGTCGTACGACACTGTTTCCACATTTCGGACGGATGTTCCTCCTTGCACCGTGGATGTTGCACCCTATAGATATCGATTATTCGGACGGCCATAACTTCGGGTTCGTTTTGAGTTACGGGAGCCATAACCAGTCAAAACGAAGGCCTCAGTGAGTTCTACGGCTATGACAGCTTTCAGCCATCAATGAATTGTTTAATGCCCAAAAAAGACGATCCGAGTCTCAATCGGGTCTAGGACGTTTTTTACCCTTCGTTTTTTCGACACGTGGTTTTTTGCGGTAAAACGGGATTACCGTGGCTGGTCTTCGATTTACCATCGCTGGAGAGTGGTGCACCATCGTACCGTTCCGTTTCAAATCCATGCACGCATTTCAAAAAGTCGTACGACGCTGTTTCGCCATTTCGGACGGATGTTGCACCTTGCACCGTGGATGTTGCACTCAGTAGATATCGATTATTCGGACGACCATAACTTCGGGCTCGTTTAGAGTTACGGGAGCCATAACCAGTCAAAATGAAGGGCTCAGTGAGTTCTATGGCTATGACAGCTTTCAGCCGTCAATGGATTGTTTAATGCCCAAAAAAGACGATTCGAGTCTCAATCGGGTCTAGGAAGTTTTTTACCCTTCGTTTTTTCGACACGTGGATTTTTACGGTAAAACGGGATTACGGTGGCTGGTCTTCGATTTACCATCGCTGGAGAGTGGTGTACCATGGTACCGTTCAATTTCAAATCCATGCACGCATTTCAAAAAGTCGTACGACATTGTTTCGCCATTTCGGACGGATGTTCCACTTTGCACCGTGGATGTTGCATCCTGTAGATATCGATTATTCGGACGGCCATAACTTTTGGCTCGTTTAGGGTTACGGTAGCCATAACGAGTCAAAACAAAGGCCTCAGTGAGTTCTACGGCTATGACAGCTTTCAGCCGTCAATGGATTGTTTAATGCCCAAAAAAGACTACCCGAATCTCAATCGGGTTTAAGAAGTTTTTTACCCTTCGTTTTTTCGACACGTGGATTTTTACGGTAAAACGCGATTACCGTGGGTGGTCTTCGATTTACCATCAATGGAGAGTGGTGCACCATGGTACCGTTCCATTTCAAACCCATGCACGCATTTCAAAAAGTCGTACGACACTGTTTCGACATTTCGGACGGATGTTGCACCTTATACCGTGGATGTTGCACCATGTAGATATCGATTATTCGGACCGCCATAACTTCGGGCTCGTTTAGAGTTACGGGAGCCATAACCAGTCAAAACGAAGGCCTCGGTGAGTTCTACGGCTATGACAGCTTTCAGCCGTCAATGGATTGTTTAATGCCCAAAAAAGACTATCCGAGTCTCAATCGGGTTTAAGAAGTTTTTTACCCTTCGTTTTTTCGACACGTGGATTTTTACGGTAAAACGGGATTACCGTGGCTGGTCTTCGATTTACCATCGTTGGAGAGTGGTGCACCATGGTACCGTTCCGTTTCAAATCCATGCACGCATTTCAAAAAGTCGTACGACACTGTTTCGCCAATTCGGACGGATGTTGCACCTTGCACCGTGGATGTTGCACCCAATATATATCGATTATTCGGACGGCCATAACTTCTGGCTCGTTTTGAGTTACGGGAGCCATAACCAGTCAAAACGAAGGCCTCAATGAGATCTACGGCTATGATAGCTTTCAGCCATCAATGGACTGTTTAATGCCCAAAAAAGACGATCCGAGTCTCAATCGGGTCTAGGAAGTTTTTTACCCTTCGTTTTTTCGTCACGTGGATTTTTACGGTAAAACGGGATTACCGTGGCTGGTCTTCGATTTACCATCACTGGAGAGTGGTGCACCATGGTACCGTTCCGTTTCAAATCCATGCACGCATTTCAAAAGGTTGTACGACACTGTTTCGCCATTTCGGACGGATGTTGCACCTTGCACCATGGATGTTGCACCCAGTAGATATCGATTATTCGGACGACAATAACTTTGGGCTCGTTTAGAGTTACGGGAGCCATAACCAGTCAAAACGAAGGCCTCAGTGAGTTCTACGGCTATACAGCTTTCAGCCGTCAATGGATTGTTTAATGCCCAAAAAAGACGATTCGAGTCTCAATCGGGTCTAGAAAGTTTTTTACCCTTCGTTTTTTCGACACGTGGATTTTTACGGTAAAACGGGATTACGGTGGCTGGTCTTCGATTTACCATCGCTGGAGAGTGTTGCACCATGGTACCGTTCGATTTCAAATCAATGCACGCATTTCAAAAAGTCGTACGACACAGTTTCGCCATTTCGGACGGATGTTGCACCTTCCACCGCGGATGTTGCACCCTGTAGATATCGATTATTCGGGCGGCCATAACTTCTGGCTCGTTTAGTGTTACGGGAGCCATAACCAGTCAAAACGAAGGCCTCAGTGAGTTCTACGGCAATGGTAGCTTTCAGTCGACAATGGATTGTTTAATGCCCAGAAAAGGCTATCCAAGTCTCAATCGGGTCTAGAAAGTTTTTTACCCTTCGTTTTTTCGACCCGTGGATTTTTACGGTAAAACGGGATTACTGTGGCTAGTCTTCGATTTACCATCGCTGGAGAGTAGTGCACCATGGTACCGTCCCGTTTCATATCCATGCACGCATTTCAAAAAGTCGTACGACACCGTTTCGCCAATTCGGACGGATGTTGCACCTTGCACCGTGGATGTTGCACCCTGTAGATATCGATTATTCAGACGGCCATAACTTCTGGCTCCTTTAGATTTACGGGAGCCATAGCCAGTCAAAACGAAGGCCTCAGTGAGTTCTACGGCTATGACTGCTTTCAGCCGTCAATGGATTGTTTAATGCCCAAAAAAGACTATCCGAGGCTCAATCAGGTCTAGGAAGTTTTTTACCCTTCGTTTTTTCGACACGTGGATTTTTACGGTAAAACGGGATTACCGTGGCTGGTCTTCGATTTAACATCGCTGGAGAGTGGTGCACCATGGTACCGTTCAATTTCAAATCCATGCACCCATTTCAAAAAGTCGTACGGCACTGTTTCGCCATTTCGGACGGATGTTGCACCTTGCACCGTGGATGTTGCACCCTGTAGATATCGATTATTCGGACGACCGTAATTTCTGGCTCGTTTAGAGTTACGGGAGCCATAACCAGTCAAAACGAAGGCTTCAGTGAGTTCTACGGCTACGACACCTTTCAGCCATCAATGGATTGTTTAATGCCCAAAAAAGTCGATCCGAGTCTCAATCGGGCCTAGGACGTTTTTTACCCTTCGTTTTTTCGACACGTGGATTTTTACGGTAAAACGGAATTACCGTGGCTGGTCTTCGATTTAGCATCGCCGGAGAGTGGTGCACCATGGTACCGTTCCGTTTCAAATCCATGCACGCATTTCAAAAAGTCGTACGACACTGTTTCGCCATTTCGGACGGACGTTGCACCTTGCACCATGGATGTTTCACCCTGTAGATATCGATTATTCGGACGGCCATAACTTCGGGATCGTTTAGAGTTACAGGAGGCATAACGAGTCAAAACGAAGGCCTCAGTGAGTTCTACGGCTATGACAGCTTTCATCCATCAATGGATTGTTTAATGCCCAAAAAAGACGATCCGAGTCTCAATCGGGTCTAGGAAGTTTTTTACCCTTCATTTTTTGGACACGTGGATTTTTAACGTAAAACGGGATTACCGTGGCTGGTCTTCGATTTACCATCGCTGGAGAGTGGTGCACCATGGTAATATTCCGTTTCAAATCCATGCATGCATTTCAAAAAGTCGTACGACACTGTTTCGCCATTTCGGACGGATGTTGCACCTTGCACCGTGGATGTTGCACCCTGTAGATATCGATCATTCGGACGGCCATAACTTCGGGCTCGTTTTGAGTTACGGGAGCCATAACCAGTCAAAGCAAAGGCCTCAGTGAGTTCTACGGCTATGACAGCTTTCAGCCGTCAATGGATTGTTTAATGCCCAAAAAAGACGATCCGAGTTTCAATCGGGTCTAGGAAGTTTTTTACCCTTCGTTTTTTCGACACGTGGATTTTTACGGTAAAACGGGATTACGGTGGCTGGTCTTCGATTTACCATCGCTGGAGAGTGGTGCACCATGGTACCGTTCGATTTCAAATCCGTACACGCATTTCAAAAAGTCGTACGACACTGTTTCGCCATTGCGGACGGATGTTGCACCTTGCACCGTGGATGTTGCACCCTGTAGATATCGATTATTCGGACGGCCATAACTTTTGGCTCGTTTAGAGTTACGGGAGCCATAACGAGTCAAAACGAAGGCCTCAGTGAGTTCTACGGCTATGACAGCTTTCAGCCGTCAATGGATTGTCTAATGCCCAAAAAAGACTACCCGAGTCTCAATTGGGCTTAAGAAGTTTTTTACCCTTCGTTTTTTCGACACGTGGATTTTTACGGTAAAACGGTATTACCGTGGCTGGTCTTCGATTTACCATCAATGGAGAGTGGTGCACCATGGTACCGTTCCATTTCAAATCCATGCACGCATTTCAAAAAGTCGTACGACACTGTTTCGACATTTCGGACGGATGTTGCACCTTGCACCGTGGATGTTGCACCCTGTAGATATCGATTATTCGGACGGCCATAACTTCGGGCTCGTTTTGAGTTACGGGAGCCATGACCAGTCAAAACGAAGGCCTCGGTGTGTTCTACGGCTATGACAGCTTTCAGCCGTCAATGGATTGTTTAATGCCCAAAAAAGACGATCCGAGTCTCAATCGGGTCTAGGAAGTTTTTTACCCTTCGTTTTTTCGACACGTGGATTTTTACGGTAAAACGGGATTACGGTGGCTGGTCTTCGATTTGCCATCGCTGGAGAGTGGTGCACCATGGTACCGTTCGATTTCAAATCCATGCACGCATTTCAAAAAGTCGTACGACACTGTTTCGCCATTACGGACGGATGTTGCACCTTGCACCGTGGATGTTGTACCCTGTAGATATCGATTATTCGGACGACCATAACTTTTGGCTCGTTTAGAGTTACGGGAGCCATAAAGAGTCAAAACCAAGGCCTCAGTGATTTCTACGGCTATGATAGCTTTCAGCCGTCAATGGATTGTTTAATGCCCAAAAAAGACTACCCGAGTCTCAATCGGGTTTAAGAAGTTTTTTACCCTTCATTTTTTCGACACGTGGATTTTTACGGTAAAACAGTATTACCGTGGCTGATCTTCGATTTACCATCAATGGAGAGTGGTGCATCATGGTACCGTTCCATTTCAAATCCATGCACGCATTTCAAAAAGTCGTACGACACTGTTTCGACATTTCAGACGGATGTTGCACCTTGCACCGTCGATGTTGCACCCTGTAGATATCGATTATTCGGACGACCATAACTTCGGGCTCATTTTGAGTTACGGGAGCCATAACCAGTCAAAACGAAGGCCTCAGTGAGTTCTACGGCTATGACAGCTTTCAGCCGTCAATGGATTGTTTAATGCCCAAAAAAGACGATCCGAGTCTCAATTGGGTCTAGGACGTTTTTTACCCTTCGTTTTTTCGACACGTGGTTTTTTACGGTAAAACGGGATTACCGTGGCTGGTCTTCGATTTACCATCGCTGGAGAGTGGTGCACCATCGTACCGTTCCGTTTCAAATCCATGCACGCATTTCAAAAAGTCGTACGACACTTTTTCGCCATTTCGGACGGATGTTGCACCTTGCACCGTGGATGTTGCACCCAGTAGATATCGATTATTCGGACGACCATAACTTCGGGCTCGTTTAGAGTTACGGGAGCCATAACCAGTTAAAATGAAGGCCTCAGTGAGTTCTACGGCTATGACAGCTTTCATCCGTCAATGGATTGTTTAATGCCCAAAAAAGACGATTCGAGTCTCAATCGGGTCTAGGAAGTTTTTTACCCTTCGTTTTTTCGACACGTGGATTTTTACGGTAAAACGGGATTACGGTGGCTGGTCTTCGATTTACCATCGCTGGAGAGTAGTGTACCATGGTACCGTTCAATTTCAAATCCATGCACGCATTTCAAAAAGTCGTACGACATTGTATCGCCATTTCGGACGGATGTTGCACTTTGCACCGTGGATGTTGCACCCTGTAGATACCGATTATTCGGACGGCCATAACTTTTGGCTCGTTTAGAGTTACGGGAGCCATAACGAGTCAAAACGAAGGCCTCAGTGAGTTCTGCGGCTATGACAGCTTTCACCGTCAATGGATTGTTTAATGCCCAAAAAAGACTACCCGAATCTCAATCGGGTTTAAGAAGTTTTATACCCTTCGTTTTTTCGACACGTTGATTTTTACGGTAAAAAGGGATTACCGTGGCTGGTCTTCGATTTACCATCAATGGAGAGTGGTGCACCATGGTACCGTTCCATTTCAAATCCATGCACGCATTTCAAAAAGTCGTACGACACTGTTTCGACATTTCGGACGGTTATTGCACCTTGCACCGTGGATGTTGCACCCTGTAGATATCGATTATTCGGACGGCCATAACTTCGGGCTCGTTTAGAGTTACGGGAGCCATAACCAGTCAAAACGAAGGCCTTAGTGAGTTCTACGGCTATGACAGCTTTCAGCCGTCAATGGATTGTTTAATGCCCAAAAAAGACTATCCGAGTCTCAATCGAGTTTAAGAAGTTTTTTACCCTTCGTTTTTCGACACGTGGATTTTTACGGTAAAACGGGATTACCGTGGCTGGTCTTCGATTTACCATCGCTAGAGAGTGGTGCACCATGGTACCGTTCCATTTCAAATCCATGCACGCATTTCAAAAAGTCGTACGACACTGTTTCGCCAATTCGGATGGATGTTGCACCTTGCACCGGATGTTGCACCCTATATATATCGATTATTCGGACAGCCATAACTTCTGGCTCGTTTTGAGTTACGGGAGCCATAACCAGTCAAAACGAAGGCCTCAGTGAGTTCTACGGCTATGATAGCTTTCAGCCGTCAATGGATTGTTTAATGCCCAAAAAGACGATCCGAGTCTCAATCGGGTCTAGGAAGTTTTTTACCCTTCGTTTTTTCGACACGTGGATTTTTATGGTAAAACGGGATTACCGTGGCTGGTCTTCGATTTAACATCGCTGGAGAGTGGTGCACCATAGTACCGTTCCGTTTCAAATCCATTCACGCATTTCAAAAAGTCGTACGACACTGTTTCGCCATTTCGGACGGATGTTGCACCTTGCACCGTGGATGTTGCACCCTGTAGATATCGATTATTCGGACGGCCATAACTTCTGGCTCGTTTAGAGTTACGGGAGCTATAACCAGCCAAAACGAACGCCTCAGTGAGTTCTACGGCCATGACAGCTTTCAGCCGTCAGTGGATTGTTTAATGCCCAAAAAAGACTATCCGAGTCTCAGTCGGGTCTAGGAAGTTTTTTACCCTTTGTTTTTTCGACACGTGGATTTTTGCGGTAAAACGAGATTACCGTGGCTGGTCTTCGATTTACCATCGCTGGAGAGTGGTGCACCATGGTACCGTTCCGTTTCAAATCCATGCACGCATTTCAAAAAGTCGTACGACACTGTTTCGCCATTTCGGACGGATGTTGCACCTTGCACCGCGGATTTTGCACCATATAGATATCGATTATTCGGACGGCCATAACTTCTGGCTCGTTTAGAGTTACGGGAGACATAACCGGTCAAAACGAAGGCCTCGGTGAGTTCTACGGCTCTGACAGCTTTCAGCCGTCAATGGATTGTTTAATGCCCAAAAAAGACTATCCGAGTCTCAATCGGGTCTCGGAAGTTTTTTACCCTTCGTTTTTTCGACACTTGGATTTTTAAGGTAAAACTGGACTACCGTGGCTGGTCTTCGATTTACCATCGCTGGAGAGTGGTGCACCATGACACCATGGTAACGTTCCGTTTCAAATCTATGCACGTATTTGAAAAAGTCGTACAACACTTTTTCGCCATTTCGGAGGGATGTTGCACCTTGCACCGTGGACGTTGCACCCTGTAGATATCGATTATTCGGACGGCCCTAACTTCTGGCTCGTTTAGAGTTACGGGAGCCATAACCTGTCAAAACGAAGGCCTCGGTGAGTTCAACGGCAATGACAGCTTTCAGCCGTCAATGGATTGTTTAATGCCCAAAAAAGACTATCCGAGTCTCAATCGGGTCTAGGAAGTTTTTTACCGTTCGTTTTTTCGACACGTGGATTTTTACGGTAAAACGGGATTACCATGGCTGGTCGTCGATTTACCATCGCTGGAGAGTGGTGCACCATGGTACCGTTCCGTTTCAAATCCATGCACGCATTTTAAAAAGTCGTACGACAGTGTTTCGCCATTTCGTACGGATGTTGCACCTTGCACTGTGGATGTTGCACCCTGTAGATATCGATTATTCGGACGGCCATAACTTCTGGCCCGTTACCATAACGAGTCAAAACGAAGGCCTCAGTGAGTTCTACGGCTATGACAGCTTTCAGCCATCAATGGATTGTTTAATGCCCAAAAAAGACTATCCGAGTCTCAATCGGGTGTAGGAAGTTTTTTCCCTTCGTTTTTTCGACACGTGGATTTTTGCGGTAAAACGTGATTACCATTGCTGGTCTTCGATTTACCATCGCTGGAGAGTGGTGCACCATGGTACCGTTCCGTTTCAAATCCATGCACGCATTCCAAAAAGTCGTACGACACTGTTTCGCCATTTCGGACGGATGTTGCACCTTGCACCGTGGATGTTGCACCCTGTAGATATCGATTATTCGGACGGCCATAACTTCTGGCTCGTTTAGAGTTACGGGAGCCATAACCTGTCAAAACGAAGGCCTCGATGAGTTCTACGGCTTTGACAGCTTTCAGCTTTCAATGGATTCTTTAATGCCCAAAAAAGACTATCTGAGTCTCAATCGGGTCTAGGAAGTTTTTTACCCTTCGTTTTTTCAACACGTGGAGTTTTACGGTAAAACGGGATTACCGTGGCTGGTATTCGATTTACCATCGCTGGAGAGTGGTGCACCATGGTACCGTTCCGTTTCAAATCCATGCACGCATTTCAAAAAGTCGTACGACACTTTTTCGCCATTTCGGACAGATGTTGCACCTTGCACCGTGGATGTTGCACCCAGTAGATATCGATTATTCGGACGACCATAACTTCGGGCTCGTTTAGAGTTACGGGAGCCATAACCAGTTAAAATGAAGGCCTCAGTGAGTTCTACGGCTATGACAGCTTTCATCCGTCAATGGATTGTTTAATGCCCAAAAAAGACGATTCGAGTCTCAATCGGGTCTAGGAAGTTTTTTACCCTTCGTTTTTTCGACACGTGGATTTTTACGGTAAAACGGGATTACGGTGGCTGGTCTTCGATTTACCATCGCTGGAGAGTAGTGTACCATGGTACCGTTCAATTTCAAATCCATGCACGCATTTCAAAAAGTCGTACGACATTGTATCGCCATTTCGGACGGATGTTGCACTTTGCACCGTGGATGTTGCACCCTGTAGATACCGATTATTCGGACGGCCATAACTTTTGGCTCGTTTAGAGTTACGGGAGCCATAACGAGTCAAAACGAAGGCCTCAGTGAGTTCTGCGGCTATGACAGCTTTCACCGTCAATGGATTGTTTAATGCCCAAAAAAGACTACCCGAATCTCAATCGGGTTTAAGAAGTTTTATACCCTTCGTTTTTTCGACACGTTGATTTTTACGGTAAAAAGGGATTACCGTGGCTGGTCTTCGATTTACCATCAATGGAGAGTGGTGCACCATGGTACCGTTCCATTTCAAATCCATGCACGCATTTCAAAAAGTCGTACGACACTGTTTCGACATTTCGGACGGTTATTGCACCTTGCACCGTGGATGTTGCACCCTGTAGATATCGATTATTCGGACGGCCATAACTTCGGGCTCGTTTAGAGTTACGGGAGCCATAACCAGTCAAAACGAAGGCCTTAGTGAGTTCTACGGCTATGACAGCTTTCAGCCGTCAATGGATTGTTTAATGCCCAAAAAAGACTATCCGAGTCTCAATCGAGTTTAAGAAGTTTTTTACCCTTCGTTTTTCGACACGTGGATTTTTACGGTAAAACGGGATTACCGTGGCTGGTCTTCGATTTACCATCGCTAGAGAGTGGTGCACCATGGTACCGTTCCATTTCAAATCCATGCACGCATTTCAAAAAGTCGTACGACACTGTTTCGCCAATTCGGATGGATGTTGCACCTTGCACCGGATGTTGCACCCTATATATATCGATTATTCGGACAGCCATAACTTCTGGCTCGTTTTGAGTTACGGGAGCCATAACCAGTCAAAACGAAGGCCTCAGTGAGTTCTACGGCTATGATAGCTTTCAGCCGTCAATGGATTGTTTAATGCCCAAAAAGACGATCCGAGTCTCAATCGGGTCTAGGAAGTTTTTTACCCTTCGTTTTTTCGACACGTGGATTTTTATGGTAAAACGGGATTACCGTGGCTGGTCTTCGATTTACCATCGCTGGAGAGTGGTGCACCATAGTACCGTTCCGTTTCAAATCCATTCACGCATTTCAAAAAGTCGTACGACACTGTTTCGCCATTTCGGACGGATGTTGCACCTTGCACCGTGGATGTTGCACCCTGTAGATATCGATTATTCGGACGGCCATAACTTCTGGCTCGTTTAGAGTTACGGGAGCTATAACCAGCCAAAACGAACGCCTCAGTGAGTTCTACGGCCATGACAGCTTTCAGCCGTCAGTGGATTGTTTAATGCCCAAAAAAGACTATCCGAGTCTCAGTCGGGTCTAGGAAGTTTTTTACCCTTTGTTTTTTCGACACGTGGATTTTTGCGGTAAAACGAGATTACCGTGGCTGGTCTTCGATTTACCATCGCTGGAGAGTGGTGCACCATGGTACCGTTCCGTTTCAAATCCATGCACGCATTTCAAAAAGTCGTACGACACTGTTTCGCCATTTCGGACGGATGTTGCACCTTGCACCGCGGATTTTGCACCATATAGATATCGATTATTCGGACGGCCATAACTTCTGGCTCGTTTAGAGTTACGGGAGACATAACCGGTCAAAACGAAGGCCTCAGTGAGTTCTACGGCTCTGACAGCTTTCAGCCGTCAATGGATTGTTTAATGCCCAAAAAAGACTATCCGAGTCTCAATCGGGTCTCGGAAGTTTTTTACCCTTCGTTTTTTCGACACTTGGATTTTTAAGGTAAAACTGGACTACCGTGGCTGGTCTTCGATTTACCATCGCTGGAGAGTGGTGCACCATGACACCATGGTAACGTTCCGTTTCAAATCTATGCACGTATTTGAAAAAGTCGTACAACACTTTTTCGCCATTTCGGAGGGATGTTGCACCTTGCACCGTGGACGTTGCACCCTGTAGATATCGATTATTCGGACGGCCCTAACTTCTGGCTCGTTTAGAGTTACGGGAGCCATAACCTGTCAAAACGAAGGCCTCGGTGAGTTCAACGGCAATGACAGCTTTCAGCCGTCAATGGATTGTTTAATGCCCAAAAAAGACTATCCGAGTCTCAATCGGGTCTAGGAAGTTTTTTACCGTTCGTTTTTTCGACACGTGGATTTTTACGGTAAAACGGGATTACCATGGCTGGTCGTCGATTTACCATCGCTGGAGAGTGGTGCACCATGGTACCGTTCCGTTTCAAATCCATGCACGCATTTTAAAAAGTCGTACGACAGTGTTTCGCCATTTCGTACGGATGTTGCACCTTGCACTGTGGATGTTGCACCCTGTAGATATCGATTATTCGGACGGCCATAACTTCTGGCCCGTTACCATAACGAGTCAAAACGAAGGCCTCAGTGAGTTCTACGGCTATGACAGCTTTCAGCCATCAATGGATTGTTTAATGCCCAAAAAAGACTATCCGAGTCTCAATCGGGTGTAGGAAGTTTTTTCCCTTCGTTTTTTCGACACGTGGATTTTTGCGGTAAAACGTGATTACCATTGCTGGTCTTCGATTTACCATCGCTGGAGAGTGGTGCACCATGGTACCGTTCCGTTTCAAATCCATGCACGCATTCCAAAAAGTCGTACGACACTGTTTCGCCATTTCGGACGGATGTTGCACCTTGCACCGTGGATGTTGCACCCTGTAGATATCGATTATTCGGACGGCCATAACTTCTGGCTCGTTTAGAGTTACGGGAGCCATAACCTGTCAAAACGAAGGCCTCGATGAGTTCTACGGCTTTGACAGCTTTCAGCTTTCAATGGATTCTTTAATGCCCAAAAAAGACTATCTGAGTCTCAATCGGGTCTAGGAAGTTTTTTACCCTTCGTTTTTTCAACACGTGGAGTTTTACGGTAAAACGGGATTACCGTGGCTGGTATTCGATTTACCATCGCTGGAGAGTGGTGCACCATGGTACCGTTCCGTTTCAAATCCATGCATGCATTTCAAAAAGTCGTACGACACTGTTTCGCCATTTCGGACGGATGTTGCACCTTGCACCGTGGATGTTGCACCCTGTAGATATCGATTATTCGGACGGCCATAACTTCAGGCTCGTTTAGAGGTACGGGAGCCATAACCAGTCAAAATGAAGGCCTCAGTGAGTTCTACGGCTATGACTGCTTCAGCCGCCAATGGATTGTTTAATGCCCAAAAAAGACGATCCGAGTCTCAGTCGGGTCTAGGAAGTTTTTTACCCTTCGTTTTTTCGACACGTGGATTTTTACGCTAAAACGGGATAACCGTGGCTGGTCTTCGATTTACCATCGCTGGAGAGTGGTGCACCTTGGTACCGTTCCGTTTCAAATCCATTCACGCATTTCAAAAAGTCGTACAACACTGTTTCGCCATTTCGGACGGATGTTGCACCTTGCACCGTGGATGTTGCACCCTGTAGATATCGATTATTCGGACGGCCTTAACTTCTGGCTCGTTTAGAGTTACGGGAGACATAACCAGTCAAAACGAAGGCCTCAGTGAGTTCTACGGCAATGACAGTTTTCAGCCGTCAATGGATTGTTTAATGCCCAAAAAAGACGATCCGAGTCTCAATCGGGTCTAGGAAGTTTTTTACCCTTCGTTTTTTCCACACGTGGATTTTTACGGTAAAACGGGATAACCGTGGCTGGTCTTCGATTTACCATCGCTGGAGAGTGGTGCACCATGGTACCGTTCAGTTTCAAATCCATGCACGCATTTCAAAAAGTCGTACGACACTGTTTCGCCATTTCGGACGGATGTTGCACCTTGCACCGTGGATGTTGCACCCTGTAGATATCGATTATTCGGACGGCCATAACTTCTGGCTCGTTTAGAGTTACGGGAGACATAACCAGTCAAAACGAAGGCCTCAGTGACTTCTACGGCTATGGCAGCTTTTAGCCATCAATGGTGTTTGCGCCAAAATTGGTCACAAACACCCAATATCACGAAAGCACCCGTTTGCGTATTCAACTTGATAATAATCAAAACAGAACTCAGCAACAATCAATATAAAATTCAGCTCTACGTAACAAATCACAGTTATTCACAAACAACAATCACAAACACAGGATTTATAGTGGTTCGGCGTTTGTGCCCACGTCCACTTTGAAGGATTTCTCTTTATTGCTTTGCTCGATTCAATCGATTACAATGGATTACAGTAGATGATAGCTTTGAAATCTGAATACAACAGTGATTATGGTAGATAGACTTGAATCCGGCAGAGTCATGGCGTTCAATGGCAGCAGTTGTTCGAAGATCCCCCTTTCTGAAGGCTTCAGGGTGCTATTTATAGGCGTTGGAGGCCCAGATCTGGCTGAAACTTCGTGAGACTTCTTCTGGCACGTGAGTGGGACCACGCGACCGATCCCACCAAGTTTAATCTCGATCTGACATCGGTTCGAAGTGATTTCGAACCCATCAAGAATTGGTCCAATCGAGCTGAAACTTGGCAGGGACAATCTTTACCTCATATGGAAGCTACTATGAAAATTTGGTTGCATTTGGATGTGTGGTTGAGGAGATATACTCGGTTCGAAATGGGGATTCTCGGTTGGCTGTGGAGTTCGAACCGATCACTTCGAAACCACGACTTCGAACCCATGGACGCACGTGATTCTGCAGTGACGTGGCGCGTATCTCTCGAATCGACCCTACTTTATCTCCGAGTTGACCGCTTCGCACCCATGGATTTCTCTTTGTTCGTATCGTGCGCCGCGACCCAGCTCGCATCAATGGATTCGAAATGGATCAATACGAAGGGGATCAAGGCGAGCCGAGTGGATTCGAACATGGCAGAATTCATGGATACGAAAGAACGATCTGGCATTTTTGATGGAGGCGAGGTTGATCGATACGAAGTAGGGTACATGGTGATGGGTTCGAAGTACTCCGGACAAATGAAACAGCGCTCAGGTGATGGGTTCGAACTGATCGGTTCGAAGTACACGAAGCTTGATGGGTTCGAACTTGTTGAGACGATGCCTTTCTGATGGGTTCGA
The DNA here is from genome assembly GCA_030765085.1 of Allium cepa. Taxonomy (NCBI): domain Eukaryota; kingdom Viridiplantae; phylum Streptophyta; class Magnoliopsida; order Asparagales; family Amaryllidaceae; genus Allium; species Allium cepa. The sequence goes on from CM060938.1 coordinate 913,547,783, forward strand.
ACCGTTGGGTTCGAAGCGAACAATTATCACGCCTGATCGGTTCGAACTCGTTCGATTCGAAGTATGTGCAGACTGATGGGTTCGAATAGAGGGGTTACTGATGGGTTCGAACTCCATCAGTTCGAAATGGGCGTCCTCTCAACAAGCCGATGGTTTCGAGGTAGGGGTATTGGATGGGTTCGAAAGTGATGGTTTCGAACCAGACAATGACTACTTTTCTTAAATTGGATCCATCATATCTCGAGCATACGAACTCGGATTGTCTTGAAATTTGAAATGATGACTCCTACGACCTCTCTTGTCATGTCCTATCAATGGTGGCCCGTTCCGGACTCGGAAAAAATTCATCGATATCCATAGCAAAGTGTAGTATGACCAATCTCTGAGACGAACTGTCTTTCGTTTTCGGCCAATCTTTTGGTATCACGGCTTTGCCAAAAAGCGGGATAACATTTTGCCCCCCAAAACACGCCTTGCAGTAAGAAGGTGTGTTTTGTAATGCCTCGAGTTGGATGTTCGTATCCGATCATCAACCTGCAAAGAACTTGATAGTTTTCATATGGCCTCAAATGACAATCGTTCGGGATCAAGCCATTTGGGACGAAGCGCGGCCGTTCATGGTCGAGCGCTTAACTTCAAATGACGATCGTTCGTGATCGAGTCATTCGAGGTGAAGTGCGACCGTGCGCGGTCGAGCGTATAAATCCATGCATCGATCGTTCGGGATCATATGCTGTTTGAGGTGAATTGGGACCGTTCGCGGTCCGTGCCATTCGCGGCATAGGATGGAATAGGACCGTTCGCGGTCGATGCCGTTCGCGGCAAATGATGAGAATAGGACCGTTCGCGGTCGATGCTATTTATGGCAAAAAGATTGAATGGGACCGTTCGCGGTCGATGCCGTTCGCGGCAATTGATGATCGTTCGCGACCAAGTGCCGTTCAAGGCGAAGGGTGACCGTTCGAGGTCGGATTTTATGATTAGTGAATCATGACCGTTCGCGGTCGGTGCCGTTCAAGGCAGAGAGTGATCGTTCGCGATTGTGTGCCGTTCGAGGCGGTTTTGTGACCGTTCGCGGTCGGGTGTTGGACCTCAAGTGACGACCGTTCGTGATCAAGCCATTTGAGGCGTGGTGAGTTGTGACTGTTCGAAGTCGAGTGGTGATCGTTCGCGATCGGGTGCCGTTCGAGGCGAGTTGTGTGCCCGGGAGGGCTTGATGTTATCGATGTCAGGGTCACGTTCGGGTGAGATCCTAGATCGTTTGTCAGGGCGGTTCATCGCCATCTCAGAGCATGCCTAAGGACCGTTCGTGACCCCATACATGTGTAAGTAGCTTAGCCATTCCAGAGTTATCGGAATCAAATATCTATTACACGGATGAGTTTCAAAAACAATGTCCAAACAAACAGCAAACAAGCAGGGTCTAAATGTTCAAATCAAAATGATATGAAAGCAAAGCATGGATGTCGAAGCGTAAGTTCCCACTACGAAACGGTCAATGATCATCCAGAGCATGTCTGGAGATCGTTCGCGATCTCGCACATGTGTAAATGATTTGATTGCGTTAGTGGAAGCTTACAACTTGTTCATCGTTATCTCACTCAATTGATAACCAAACGGTGCCTGGATTCGGGGTCGCCTCTAGCTGATGTGGACGGTGGTTGTTCTGGTTCCGCCACAGGAGCTCGCCTCCTTACATATTGAAGGAGCATACCGTTCCTGATATGCCCTTCCACCTCATCCTTCAGGTGCCTACAATCATTAGTGTTATGACCATTTAATTCAAGGAATACACAGAACTTATCTGATTTCCTTTCGTCAGAGGTAGGATCCCTTCGCATTGGCCTACGATACGGAATCTGTTCTTTGGTATCCTGGTAAATTCGCTCCAGGCTCTCGTTCAGCTCAGTGTAGGTGGTAAATCGCGGCTCCCTCTGTTGCCGCTTTGATCTGTCTCCATTATTGTCAATCCTTCTTTTACCTTTATCCTTGTCCGAGTCCCTTCTAGGGAGTTTTTCGTCTTTGAGTGCATAAACTTCTATCCCGTCTCCTTCTTCTCTTTCTGCACTCGCATCCTCTAATCGTAAAAACTTTTCCGCCTCGTGATAAAATTCTCCTAGATCCATAGGCGGATCCTTAGTTAGCGAATTTTTGAATTCTGTTCCGTCCGCTATTCCGGACACAGCCGCCATCATAACCATGGATGGATCCGGTCTATCCACGGAAGCCGCCGCTGCATTGAACCGTGTCAGGAAACTTCTCAATGTTTCTCCAGCCTTCTGTTTCAAAGTTGCCAGTGTCATCACATTCTTAGGTCTTGTAATGTGAACCCTGAACTGCCTCATAAACCTCTCAGTTAAATCGTTCCATGTTCCGATGGACCCACTATCTAATTGCCTGAACCATAACGCCGCAATATCCGCCAAGTACAGTGGAAAGCACCGGGCCATAACTTCCTCTGATGCCCCCAGCACTTCCATATGCCTCATATATTTTGTCAGATGGACCGTGGGGTCCGTTCTCCCGTCATACATGTCCAACGATGGTAGTTTGAAATCTGGTGGGTTTCTAGCTCGTCTGATTGCCGGAGTGAAAGGACTCCTATTAACATCCTCTAGGTCCTTGTTCACCAAACCGCCTCTCATTGCTCGCCTAACCATCTCTGCCAGCTTGTCGGTGTCTCCAAGATGCGGCCTTCGTTCGTCACTTTCATCCTGTCCCCCGAGTTCACGAGGGAATTCTGAGATGTGCCCCCTTGACTGAGCGTTCATTCCTCTGCTGTCTCCAGGTTGTGCAGATATTCCTCTTTCTCCTTCCGAAATTGGACCAACATTCTCCATGGTTGTGCCCCCTAATCCGGGTGCGACACCAGATGGTCCTGCTTCGTTCTGAACTCCATTGGTTTCCCTATTCTGCGCTCCAAGCTGTCCTATCTGTTGAAACAAACTCTGGATCAACTCCTCCTGCTTCTTCATCATCGTCTCCATCTCGTCTCTAGTGATGTAGATCGATGGTTGATTCGCTCCTGAGGAAGCCTCCTGACTTCCTTGTTGTTCACTCCTTTCTGGCCTTGGCCTTCGACTCGATTGTCTCGTCATAACTTCTCAAATTTAAACTTCCAAACTTTCTCTGAATCAATTATCAACTGGCAGAACTCCTGAGTTCAGTTTCTCAGTGAAAGCACCAAAATGTTTGCGCCAAAATTGGTCACAAACACCCAATATCACGAAAGCACCCGTTTGCGTATTCAACTTGATAATAATCAACACAGAACTCAGCAACAATCAATATAAAATTCAGCTCTACGTAACAAATCACAGTTATTCACAAACAACAATCACAAACACAGGATTTATAGTGGTTCGGCGTTCGTGCCTACGTCCACTTTGAAGGATTTCTCTTTATTGCTTTGCTCGATTCAATCGATTACAATGGATTACAGTAGATGATAGCTTTGAAATCTGAATACAACAGTGATTATGGTAGATAGACTTGAATCCGGCAGAGTCTTGGCGTTCAATGGCAGCAGTTGTTCGAAGATCCCCCTTTCTGAAGGCTTCAGGGTGCTATTTATAGGCGTTGGAGGCCCAGATCTGGCTGAAACTTCGTGAGACTTCTTCTGGCACGTGAGTGGGCCCACGCGACCGATCCCACCAAGTTTCGTCTCGATCTGACATCGGTTCGAAGTGATTTCGAACCCATCAAGAATTGGTCCAATCGAGCTGAAACTTGGCAGGGACAATCTTTACGTCATATGGAAGCTACTGTGAAAATTTGGTTGCATTTGGATGTGTGGTTGAGGAGATATACTCGGTTCGAAATGGGGATTCTCGGTTGGCTGTGGAGTTCGAACCGATCACTTCGAAACCACGACTTCGAACCCATGAACGCACGTGATTCTGCAGTGACGTGGCGCGTATCTCTCGAATCGACCCTACTTTATCTCCGAGTTGACCGCTTCACACCCATGGATTTCGCCTCGTTCGTATCGTGCGCCGCGACCCAGCTCGCATCAATGGATTCGAAATGGATCAATACGAAGGGGATCAAGGCGAGCCGAGTGGATTCGAACATGGCAGAATTCATGGATACGAAAGAACGATCTGGCATTTTTGATGGAGGCGAGGTTGATCGATACGAAGTAGGGTACATGGTGATGGGTTCGAAGTACTCCGGACAAATGAAACAGCGCTCAGGTGATGGGTTCGAACTGATCGGTTCGAAGTACACGAAGCTTGATGGGTTCGAACTTGTTGAGACGATGCCTTTCTGATGGGTTCGAACCGTTGGGTTCGAAGCGAACAATTATCACGCCTGATCGGTTCGAACTCGTTTGATTCGAAGTATGTGCAGACTGATGGGTTCGAATAGAGGGGTTACTGATGGGTTCGAACTCCATCGGTTCGAAACGGGCGTCCTCTCAACAAGCCGATGGTTTCGAGGTAGGGGTATTGGATGGGTTCGAAAGTGACGGTTTCGAACCAGACAATGACTACTTTTCTTAAATTGGATCCATCATATCTCGAGCATACGAACTCGGATTGTCTTGAAATTTGAAATGATGACTCCTACGACCTCTCTTGTCATGTCCTATCAATGGTGGCCCGTTCCGGACTCGGACAAAATTCATCGATATCCATAGCAAAGTGAAGTATTACCAATCTCTGAGACGAACTGTCTTTCGTTTTCGGCCAATCTTTTGGTATCACGGCTTTCCCAAAAAGCGGGATAACAAATGGATTGTTTAAAACCCAAAAAAGACTATCCGAGTCTCAATCGGGTCTAGGAAGTTTTTTACGATATCGGTTTTTCGACACGTGGATTTTTACGGTAAAATGGGATTACCGTGGCTGGTCTTCGATTTACCATCGCTGGAGAGTGGTGCACCATGGTACCATTCCGTTTCAAATCCATGCAAGCATTTCAAAAAGTCGTACGACACTGTTTCGCCAATTCGGACGGATGTTGCACCTTGCACCGTGGATGTTGCACCCTGTAGATATCGATTAATAGGACGGCCATAACTTCTGGCTCGTTTAGAATTACGAGAGCCATAACCAGTCAAAACGAAGGTCTCAGTGAGTTCTACGGCTGTGACCGCTTTCAGCCGTCAATGGATTGTTTAATGCCCAAAAAAGACTATCCGAGTCTCAATCGGGTCTAGGAAGTTTTTTACCCTTCGTTTTTTCGACACGTGGATTTTTACGGTAAAACGAGATTACCGTGGCTGGTCTTCGATTTACCATCGCTGCAGAGCGGTGCACCATGGTACCGTTCCATTTCAAATCCATGCACGCATTTCAAAAAGACGTACGACACTGTTTCGCCATTTCGTACGGATGTTGCACCTTGCACCGTGGATGTTGCACCCTGTAGATATCGATTATTCAGACGGCCATAACTTCTGGCTCGTTTAGAGTTACGGAAGCCATAACGAGTCAAAACGAAGGCCTCGGTGAGTTCTACGGCTATGACAGCTTTCAGCTGTGAATGGATTGTTTAATGCCCAAAAAAGACTATCCGAGTCTCAATCGGGTCTAGGAAGTTTTTTACCCTTTGTTTTTTCGACACGTGGATTTTTGTGGTAAAACGGGATTACCGTGGCTGGTCTTCGATTTACCATCGCTGGAGAGTGGTGCACCATGGTACCATTCCGTTTCAAATCCATGCATGCATTTCAAAAAGTCGTACGACAATGTTTCGCCATTTCGGACGGATGTTGCACCTTGCACCGCGGATGTTGCACCCTGTAGATATCGATTATTTGGACGGCCATAACTTCTGGCTCGTTTAGAGTTACGGGAGACATAACCGGTCAAAACGAAGGCCTCAGTGAGTTCTACAGCTCTAACAGCTTTTAGCCGTCAATGGATTGTTTAATGCCCAAAAAAGACTATCCGAGTTTCAATCGGGTCTCGGAAGTTTTTTACCCTTCGTTTTTTCGACACTTGGATTTTTAGGGTAAAACTGGATTACCGTGGCTGGTCTTCGATTTACCATCGCTGGAGAGTGGTGCACCATGACACCATGGTACCGTTCCGTTTCAAATCTATGCACGTATTTCAAAAAGTCGTACGACACTGTTTCGCCATTTCGGAGGGATGCTGCACCTTGCACCGTGGATGTTGCACCCTGTAGATATCGATTATTCGGACGGCCATAACTTCTGGCTCGTTTAGAGTTACGGGAGCCATAACCTGTCAAAACGAAGGCCTCAGTGAGTTCAACGGCTATGACAGCTTTCAGCCGTCAATGGATTGTTTAATGCCCAAAAAAGACTATCCGAGTCTCAATCGGGTCTAGGAAGTTTTTTACCGTTCGTTTTTTCGACACGTGGATTTTTACGGTAAAACGGGATTACCGTGGCTGGTCTTCGATTTACCATCGCTGGAGAGTGGTGCACCATGGTACCATTCCGTTTCAAATCCATGCACGCATTTTAAAAATTCGTACGACATTGTTTCGCCATTTCGGACGGATGTTGCACCATGCACCGTGGATGTTGCACCCTGTAGATATCGATTATTCGGACGGCCCTAACTTCTGGCCCGTTACCATAACGATTCAAAAGGAAGGCCACAGTGAGTTCTACGGCTATGACAGCTTTCAGCCGTCAATGGATTGTTTAATGCCCAAAAAAAACTATCCGAGTCTCAAAAGGGTGTAGGAAGTTTTTTTCCCTTCGTTTTTTCGACACGTGGATTTTTGCGGTAAAAGGTGATTACCGTGGCTGGTCTTCGATTTACCATCGCTGGAGAGTGGTGCACCATGGTACCGTTCCGTTTCAAATCCATGCACGCATTTCAAAAAGTCGTACGACACTATTTCGCCATTTCGGACGGATGTTGCACCTTGCACCGTGGATGTTGCACCCTGTAGACATCGATTATTCGGACGGCTATAACTTCTGGCTCGTTTAGAGTTACGGGAGACATAACCAGTCAAAACGAAGGCCTCAGTGAGTTCTACGGCAATGACAGTTTTCAGCCGTCAATGGATTGTTTAATGCCCAAAAAAGACGATCCGAGTCTCAATCGGGTCTAGGAAGTTTTTTACCCTTCGTTTTTTCCACACGTGGATTTTTACGGTAAAACGGGATAACCGTGGCTGGTCTTCGATTTACCATCGCTAGAGAGTGGTGCACCATGGTACCATTCCGTTTCAAATCCATGCATGCATTTCAAAAAGTCGTACGACACTGTTTCGCCATTTCGGACGGATGTTGCACCTTGCACCGTGGATGTTGCACCCTGTAGATATCGATTATTCGGACGGCCATAACTTCTGGCTCGTTTAGAGTTACGGGAGCCATAACCAGTCAAAACGAAGGCCTCAGTGAGTTCTACGGCTATGACTGCTTTTAGTCGTCAATGGATTGTTTAATGCCCAAAAAAGACGATCCGAGTCTCAGTCGGGTCTAGGATGTTTTTTACCGTTCGTTTCTTCGACACGTGGATTTTTACGGTAAAACGGGGTAACCGTGGCTGGTCTTCGATTTACCATCGCTGGAGAGTGGTGCACCTTGGTACTGTTCCGTTTCAAATCCATACACGCATTTCAAAAAGTCGCACAACACTGTTTTGCCATTTCGGACGGATGTTGCACCTTGCACCGTGGATGTTGCACCCTGTAGATATCGATTATTCGGACGGCCATAACTTCTGGCTCGTTTAGAGTTACGGGAGATATAACCAGTCAAAACGAAGGCCTCAGTGAGTTCTACGGCTATGACAGCTTTCAGCCGTCAGTGGATTGTTTAATGCCCAAAAAGGACGATCCGAGTCTCAATCAGGTCTAGGAAGTTTTTTACCCTTCGTTTTTTCGACACGTGGATTTTTACGGTAAAACGGGATAACCATGGCTGGTCTTCGATTTACCATCGCTGGAGAGTGGTACACCATGGTACCGTTCCGTTTCAAATCCATGCACGCATGTCAAAAAGTCGTACGACACTGTTTTGCCATTTTGGACGGATGCTGCACCTTGCACCGTGGATGTTGCACCCTGTAGATATCGATTATTCGGATGGCCATAACTTCTGGCTCGTTTAGAGTTACGGGAGACATAACCAGTCAAAACGAAGGCCTCAGTGACTTCTACGGCTATGACAGCTTTCAGCCGTCAATGGATTGTTTAATACCTAAAAAAGACTATCCGAGTCTCAATCGGGTCTAGGAAGTTTTTTACGATATCGTTTTTTCGACATGTGGATTTTTACGGTAAAACGGGATTACCGTGGATGGTCTTCGATTTACCATCGCTGGAGAGTGGTGCACCATTGTACCGTTCCATTTCAAATCCATGCACGCATTTCAAAAAGTCGTACGACACTGTTTCGCCATTCCGGACGGATGTTGCACCTTGCACCGTGGATGTTGCACCATGTAGATATCGATTATTCGGACGACCATAACTTCTGGCTCGTTTATAGTTAAGGGAGCTATAACAAGTCAAAACGACTTCAGTGAGTTCTATGGCTCTGACCGCTTTCAGCCGTCAATAGATTGTATAATGCCCAAAAAAGACTATCCGAATCTCAATCGGGTCTCGGAAGCTTTTTACCCTTCGTTTTTTCGACACTTGGATTTTTAAGGTAAAACTGGATTACCGTGGCTGGTCTTCGATTTACCATCGCTGGAGAGAGTTGCACCACGGTACCATTCCGTTTCAAATTCATGCACGCATTTCAAAAAGTCGTACTGTTTCGCCATTTCGGACGGATGTTGCACCTTGCACCGTGGATGTTGCACCTTGCACCGTGGATGTTGCACCTTGTAGATATCGATTATTCGGACGGCTATAACTTCTGGCTCGTTTAGAGTTACGGGAGCCATAACTTGTCAACACGAAGGCCTCGGTGAGTTCTACGGCTCTGATAGCTTTCAACCGTCAATGGATTTTATAATTCCCAAAAAAGACTATCCGAATCTCAATCGGGTCTCGAAAGTTTTTTACCCTTCGTTTTTTCGACACGTGGATTTTTACGGTAAAACGGGATTACCGTGGCTGGTCTTCGATTTACCATCGCTGGAGAGTGGTGCACCATGGTACCGTTCCGTTTCAAATCCATGCACTCATTTCAAAAAGTCGTACGACACTGTTTCGCCATTTCGGACGGATGTTGCACCTTGCACCGTGGATGTTGCACCCTGTAGATATCGATTATTCGGACGACCATAACTTCTTGCTCATTTATAGTTAATGGAGCCATAACAAGTCAAAACGAAGGCCTCAGTGAGTTCTATGGGTCGGATAGCTTTCAGCCGTCAATGGATTGTATATTGCCCAAAAAAGTCTATCCGAATCTCAATCGGGTCTCGGAAGTTTTTTACCCTTCGTTTTTTCGACACTTGGATTTTTAAGGTAAAACTGGATTACCGTGGCTGGTCTTCGATTTACCATCGCTAGAGAGTGGTGCACCATGACACCATGGTACCGTTCCGTTTCAAATCTATGCACGCATTTCAAAAAGTCGTACGACGCTGTTTCGCCAATTCGGACGGATGTTGCACCTTGCACCGTGGATGTTGCACCCCGTAGATATCGATTATTCGGACGGCCTTAACTTCTGGCTCGTTTAGAGTTACGAGAGCCATAACCAGTCAAAACGAAGGTCTCAGTGAGTTCTACGGTTGTGACAGCTTTCAGCCGTCAATGGATTGTTTAATGCCCAAAAAAGACTATCCGAGTCTCAATCGGGTCTAGGAAGGCTTTTACCCTTCGTTTTTTCGACACGTGGATTTTTACGGTAAAACGGGATTACCGTGGCTGGTCTTCGATTTACCATCACTGGAGAGTGGTGAACCATTGTACCGTTCCGTTTCAAATCCATGCACGCATTTCAAAAAGTCGTACGACATTGTTTCGCCATTTCGGACGGATGTTGCACCTTGCACCGTGTATGTTGCAACCTGTAGATATCGATTATTCGGACGGCCATAACTTCTGGCTCGTTTAGATTTACGGGAGACATAACCAGTCAAAACGAAGGCCTCAATGAGTTCTACGACTATGAAAGCTTTCAGCCGTCAATGGATTGTTTAATGCCCAAAAAAGACTATCCGAGTCTCAATCGGGTGTAGGAAGTTTTTTACCCTTTGTTTTTTCGACACGTGGATTTTTACGGTAAAAGATGATTACCGTGGCTGGTCTTCGATTTACCATCGCTGGAGAGTGGTGCACCATGGTACCGTTCCGTTTCAAATCCATGCACGCATTTCAAAAAGTCGTACGACACTGTTTCGCCATTTCGGACGGATGTTGCACCTTGCACCGTGGATGTTGCACCCTGTAGACATCGATTATTCGGACGGCCATAACTTCTGGCTCGTTTAGAGTTACGGGAGACATAACCAGTCAAAACGAAGGCCTCAGTGAGTTCTACGGCAATGACAGTTTTCAGCCGTCAATGGATTGTTTAATGCCCAAAAAAGACGATCCGAGTCTCAATCGGGTCTAGGAAGTTTTTTACCCTTCGTTTTTTCCACACGTGGATTTTTACGGTAAAACGGGATAACCGTGGCTGGTCTTCGATTTACCATCGCTAGAGAGTGGTGCACCATGGTACCATTCCGTTTCAAATCCATGCATGCATTTCAAAAAGTCGTACGACACTGTTTCGCCATTTCGGACGGATGTTGCACCTTGCACCGTGGATGTTGCACCCTGTAGATATCGATTATTCGGACGGCCTTAACTTCTGGCTCGTTTAGAGTTACGAGAGCCATAACCAGTCAAAACGAAGGTCTCAGTGAGTTCTACGGTTGTGACAGCTTTCAGTCGTCAATGGATTGTTTAATGCCCAAAAAAGACTATCCGAGTCTCAATCGGGTCTAGGAAGGCTTTTACCCTTCGTTTTTTCGACACGTGGATTTTTACGGTAAAACGGGGTAACCGTGGCTGGTCTTCGATTTACCATCGCTGGAGAGTGGTGCACCTTGGTACCGTTCCGTTTCAAATCCATACACGCATTTCAAAAAGTCGCACAACACTGTTTCGCCATTTCGGACGGATGTTGCACCTTGCACCGTGGATGTTGCACCCTGTAGATATCGATTATTCGGACGGCCATAACTTCTGGCTCGTTTAGAGTTACGGGAGATATAACCAGTCAAAACGAAGGCCTCAGTGAGTTCTACGGCTATGACAGCTTTCAGCCGTCAGTGGATTGTTTAATGCCCAAAAAGGACGATCCGAGTCTCAATCAGGTCTAGGAAGTTTTTTACCCTTCGTTTTTTCGACACGTGGATTTTTACGGTAAAACGGGATAACCATGGCTGGTCTTCGATTTACCATCGCTGGAGAGTGGTACACCATGGTACCGTTCCGTTTCAAATCCATGCACGCATGTCAAAAAGTCGTACGACACTGTTTTGCCATTTTGGACGGATGCTGCACCTTGCACCGTGGATGTTGCACCCTGTAGATATCGATTATTCGGATGGCCATAACTTCTGGCTCGTTTAGAGTTACGGGAGACATAACCAGTCAAAACGAAGGCCTCAGTGACTTCTACGGCTATGACAGCTTTCAGCCGTCAATGGATTGTTTAATACCTAAAAAAGACTATCCGAGTCTCAATCGGGTCTAGGAAGTTTTTTACGATATCGTTTTTTCGACATGTGGATTTTTACGGTAAAACGGGATTACCGTGGATGGTCTTCGATTTACCATCGCTGGAGAGTGGTGCACCATTGTACCGTTCCATTTCAAATCCATGCACGCATTTCAAAAAGTCGTACGACACTGTTTCGCCATTCCGGACGGATGTTGCACCTTGCACCGTGGATGTTGCACCATGTAGATATCGATTATTCGGACGACCATAACTTCTGGCTCGTTTATAGTTAAGGGAGCTATAACAAGTCAAAACGACTTCAGTGAGTTCTATGGCTCTGACCGCTTTCAGCCGTCAATAGATTGTATAATGCCCAAAAAAGACTATCCGAATCTCAATCGGGTCTCGGTAGCTTTTTACCCTTCGTTTTTTCGACACTTGGATTTTTAAGGTAAAACTGGATTACCGTGGCTGGTCTTCGATTTACCATCGTTGGAGAGAGTTGCACCACGGTACCATTCCGTTTCAAATTCATGCACGCATTTCAAAAAGTCGTACTGTTTCGCCATTTCGGACGGATGTTGCACCTTGCACCGTGGATGTTGCACCTTGCACCGTGGATGTTGCACCTTGTAGATATCGATTATTCGGACGGCTATAACTTCTGGCTCGTTTAGAGTTACGGGAGCCATAACTTGTCAACACGAAGGCCTCGGTGAGTTCTACGGCTCTGATAGCTTTCAACCGTCAATGGATTTTATAATTCCCAAAAAAGACTATCCGAATCTCAATCGGGTCTCGAAAGTTTTTTACCCTTCGTTTTTTCGACACGTGGATTTTTACGGTAAAACGGGATTACCGTGGCTGGTCTTCGATTTACCATCGCTGGAGAGTGGTGCACCATGGTACCGTTCCGTTTCAAATCCATGCACTCATTTCAAAAAGTCGTACGACACTGTTTCGCCATTTCGGACGGATGTTGCACCTTGCACCGTGGATGTTGCACCCTGTAGATATCGATTATTCGGACGACCATAACTTCTGGCTCATTTATAGTTAATGGAGCCATAACAAGTCAAAACGAAGGCCTCAGTGAGTTCTATGGGTCTGATAGCTTTCAGCCGTCAATGGATTGTATATTGCCCAAAAAAGTCTATCCGAATCTCAATCGGGTCTCGGAAGTTTTTTACCCTTCGTTTTTTCGACACTTGGATTTTTAAGGTAAAACTGGATTACCGTGGCTGGTCTTCGATTTACCATCGCTAGAGAGTGGTGCACCATGACACCATGGTACCGTTCCGTTTCAAATCTATGCACGTATTTCAAAATGTCGTACGACACTGTTTCGCCATTTCGGACGGATGTTGAACCTTGCACCGTGGATGTTGCACCCTGTAAATATCGATTATTCGGACGGCCATAACTTCTGGCTCGTTTAGAATTACGGGAGCCATAACCTGTCAAAACGAAGGCCTCAGTGAGTTCTACGGCTTTGACAGCTTTCAGCCGTCAATGGATTGTTTAATGCCTAAAAAAGACTATCCGAGTCTCAATCGGGTGTAGGAAGTTTTTTACCCTTCGTTTTATAGACACGTGGATTTTTACGGTAAAACGGGCTAACCGTGGCTGGTCTTCGATTAACCATCGCTGGAGAGTGGTGCACCATGGTACCGTTCCGTTTCAAATCTATGCACGCATTTCAAAAAGTCGTACGACGCTGTTTCGCCAATTCGGACGGATGTTGCACCTTGCACCGTGGATGTTGCACCCCGTAGATATCGATTATTCGGACGGCCTTAACTTCTGGCTCGTTTAGAGTTACGAGAGCCATAACCAGTCAAAACGAAGGTCTCAGTGAGTTCTACGGTTGTGACAGCTTTCAGCCGTCAATGGATTGTTTAATGCCCAAAAAAGACTATCCGAGTCTCAATCGGGTCTAGGAAGGCTTTTACCCTTCGTTTTTTCGACACGTGGATTTTTACGGTAAAACGGGATTACCGTGGCTGGTCTTCGATTTACCATCACTGGAGAGTGGTGAACCTTGGTACCGTTCCGTTTCAAATCCATGCACACATTTCAAAAAGTCGTACGACATTGTTTCGCCATTTCGGACGGATGTTGCACCTTGCACCGTGTATGTTGCAACCTGTAGATATCGATTATTCGGACGGCCATAACTTCTGGCTCGTTTAGAGTTACGGGAGACATAACCAGTCAAAACGAAGGCCTCAATGAGTTCTACGACTATGAAAGCTTTCAGCCGTCAATGGATTGTTTAATGCCCAAAAAAGACTATCCGAGTCTCAATCGGGTGTAGGAAGTTTTTTACCCTTTGTTTTTTCGACACGTGGATTTTTACGGTAAAACGGGATTACCGTGGCTGGTCTTCGATTTACCGTCGCTGGAGAGGGGTGAACCATGGTACCGTTCCGTTTCAAATCCATTCACGCATTTCAAAAAGTCGTACGACACTGTTTCGCCATTTCGGACGGATGTTGCACCTTGCACCGTGGATGTTGCACCCTGTAGATATCGATTATTCGGACGGCCATAACTTCTGGCTCGTTTAGTGTTACGGGAGCCATAACCAGTCAAAAGGAAGGTCTCAGTGAGTTCTACGGCTATGACAGCTTGCAGCCGTCAATGGATTGTTTAATGCCCAAAAAAGACTATCCGAGTCTCAATCGGGTCTAGGAAGTTTTTTACCCTTCGTTTTTTCGACACGTGGATTTTTACGGTAAAATGAGATTACCGTGGCTGGTCTTCGATTCACCATCGCTGAAGAGCAGTGCACTATAGTACCGTTCCGTTTCAAATCCATGCACGCATTTCAAAAAGATGTACGACACTGTTTCGCCATTTCGGACGGATGTTGCACCCTGTACATATCGATTATTCGGACGGCCATAACTTCTGGCTCGTTTAGAGTTACGGGAGCCATAATGAGTCAAAACGAAGGCCTCAGTGAGTTCTACGACTATGATGGCTTTCAGCCGTCAATGGATTGTTTAATGCCCAAAAAAGACTATCCGAGTCTCAATCGGGTCTAGGAAGTTTTTTACCCTTCGTTTTTTCGACACGTGGATTTTTACGGTAAAACGGGATTACCGTGGCTGGTCTTCGATTTACCATCGCTGGAGAGCAGTGCACCATGGTACCGTTCCACTTCAAATCCATGCACGCATTTCAAAAAGTCGTACGACACTTTTTCGCCATTTCGGACGGATATTGCACCTTGCACCGTGGATGTTGCAACCAGTTGATATCGATTATTCGGACGGCCATAACTTCTGGCTCGTTTAGAGTTACGGGAGAAATAACTAGTCAAAAAGAAGGCATCAGTGAGTTCTACGGCTATGACAGCTTTCAGCCGTCAATGGATTGTTTAATGCCCAAAAAAGACTATCCGAGTCTCAATCGGGTGTAGGAAGTTTTTTACCCTTTGTTTTTTCGACACGTGGATTTTTACGGTAAAACGAGATTACCGTGGCTGGTCTTCGATTCACCATCGCTGGAGAGCGGTGCACTATAGTACCGTTCCGTTTCAAATCCATGCACGCATTTCAAAAAGACGTACGACACTGTTTCGCCATTTCGGACGGATGTTGCACCTTGCACCGTGGATGTTGCACCCTGTAGATATCGATTTTTCGGACGGCCATAACTTCTGGCTCGTTTAGAGTTACGAGAGCGACAACCAGTCAAAACGAAGGTCTCAGTGAGTTCTACGGTTGTGACAGCTTTCAGCCGTCAATGGATTGGTTAATGCCCAAAAAAGACTATCCGAGTCTCAATCGGGTCTAGGAAGTTTTTTACCCTTCGTTTTTTCGACACGTGGATTTTTACGGTAAAACGGGATTACCGTGGCTGGTCTTCGATTTACCATCACTGGAGAGTGGTAAACCATTGTACCGTTCCGTTTCAAATCCATGCACGCATTTCAAAAAGTCGTACGACACTGTTTCGCCATTTCGGACGGATGTTGCACCTTGCACCGTGGATGTTGCAACCTGTAGGTATCGATTATTCGGACGCCCATAACTTCTGGCTCGTTTAGAGTTACGGGAGACATAACCAGTCAAAACGAAGGCCTCAATGAGTTCTACGACTATGAAAGCTTTCAGCCGTCAATGGATTGTTTAATGCCCAAAAAAGACTATCCGAGTCTCAATCGGGTGTAGGAAGTTTTTTACCCTTTGTTTTTTCGACACGTGGATTTTTACGGTAAAACGGGATTACCGTGGCTGGTCTTCGATTTACCGTCGCTGGAGAGGGGTGCACCATGGTACCGTTCCGTTTCAAATCCATTCACGCATTTCAAAAAGTCGTACGACACTGTTTCGCCATTTCGGACGGATGTTGCACCTTCCACCGTGGATGTTGCACCCTGTAGATATCGATTATTCGGACGGCCATAACTTCTGGCTCGTTTAGTGTTACGGGAGCCATAACCAGTCAAAAGGAAGGTCTCAGTGAGTTCTACGGCTATGACAGCTTTCAGCCGTCAATGGACTGTTTAATGCCCAAAAAAGACTATCCGAGTCTCAATCGGGTCTAGGAAGTTTTTTACCCTTCGTTTTTTCGACACGTGGATTTTTACGGTAAAACGGGATTACCGTGGCTGGTCTTCGATTTACCATCGCTGGAGAGCGGTGCACCATGGTACCGTTCCGTTTCAAATCCATGCACGCATTTCAAAAAGTCGTACGACACTGTTTTGCCATTTCGGACGGATGTTGCACCTTGCACCGTGGATGTTGCAACCTGTAGATATCGATTATTCGGACGGCCATAACTTCTGGCTCGTTTAGAGTTACGGGAGAAATAACTAGTCAAAAAGAAGGCATCAGTGAGTTCTACGGCTATGACAGCTTTCAGCCGTCAATGGATTGTTTAATGCCCAAAAAAGACTATCCGAGTCTTAATCAGGTCTAGGAAGGTTTTTACCCTTCGTTTTTTCGACACGTGGATTTTTACGGTAAAACGAGATTACCGTGGCTGGTCTTCGATTCACCATCGCTGGAGAGCGGTGCACTATAGTACCGTTCCGTTTCAAATCCATGCACGCATTTCAAAAAGACGTACGACACTGTTTCTCCATTTCGGACGGATGTTGCACCTTGCACCGTGGATGTTGCACCCTGTAGATATCGATTATTCGGACGGCCATAACTTCTGACTCGTTTAGAGTTACGGGAGCCATAATGAGTCAAAACGAAGGCCTCAGTGAGTTCTACGGCTATGACGGCTTTCAGCCGTCAATGGATTGTTTAATGCCCAAAAAAGACTATCCGAGTCTCAATCGGGTCTAGGAAGTTTTTTACCCTTCGTTTTTTCGACACGTGGATTTTTACGGTAAAACGGGATTACCGTGGCTGGTCTTCAATTTACCATCGCTGGAGAGCGGTGCACCATGGTACCGTTCCGTTTCAAATCCATGCACGCATTTCAAAAAGTCGTACGACACTGTTTCGCCATTTCGGACGGATGTTGCACCTTGCACCGTGGATGTTGCAACCTGTAGATATCGATAATTCGGACGGCCATAACTTCTGGCTCGTTTAGAGTTACGGGAGAAATAACTAGTCAAAAAGAAGGTATCAGTGAGTTCTACGGCTATGACAGCTTTCAGCCGTCAATGGATTGTTTAATGCCCAAAAAAGACTATCCGAGTCTTAATCGGGTCTAGGAAGTTTTTTACCCTTCGTTTTTTCGACACATGGATTTTTACGGTAAAACGAGATTACCGTGGCTGGTCTTCGATACACCATCGCTGGAGAGCGGTGCACTATAGTACCGTTTTGTTTCAAATCCATGCACGCATTTCAAAAAGACGTACGACACTGTTTCGCCATTTCGGACGGATGTTGCACCTTGCACCGTGGATGTTGCACCCTGTAGATATCGATTATTCGGACGGCCATAACTTCTGGCTCGTTTAGAGTTACGAGAGCCATAACCAGTCAAAACGAAGGTCTCAGTGAGTTCTACGGTTGTGACAGCTTTCAGCCGTCAATGGATTGTTTTATGCCCAAAAAAGACTATCCGAGTCTCAATCGGGTCTAGGAAGTTTTTTACCCTTCGTTTTTTCGACACGTGGATTTTTACGGTAAAACGGGATTACCGTGGCTGGTCTTCAATTTACCATCACTGGAGAGTGGTGAACCATGGTACCGTTCCGTTTCAAATCCATGCACGCATTTCAAGAAGTCGTACGACACTGTTTCGCCATTTCGGACGGATGTTGCACCTTGCACCGTGGATGTTGCAACCTGTAGATATCGATTATTCGGACGCCCATAACTTCTGGCTCGTTTAGAGTTACGGGAGACATAACCAGTCAAAACGAAGGCCTCAATGAGTTCTACGACTATGAAAGATTTCAGCCGTCAATGGATTGTTTAATGCCCAAAAAAGACTATCCGAGTCTCAATCGGGTGTAGGAAGTTTTTTACCCTTTGTTTTTTCGACACGTGGATTTTTATGGTAAAACGGGATTACCGTGGCTGGTCTTCGATTTACCATCGCTGGAGAGGGGTGCACCATGGTACCGTTCCGTTTCAAATCCATTCACGCATTTCAAAAAGTCGTACGACACTGTTTCGCCATTTCGGACGGATGTTGCACCTTGCACCGTGGATGTTGCACCCTGTAGATATCGATTATTCGAACGGCCATAACTTCTGGCTCGTTTAGTGTTACGGGAGCCATAACCAGTCAAAAGGAAGGTCTCAGTGAGTTCTACGGCTATGACAGCTTTCAGCCGTCAATGGATTGTTTAATGCCCAAAAAAGACTATCCGAGTCTCAATCGGGTCTAGGAAGTTTTTTACCCTTCGTTTTTTCGACACGTGGATTTTTACGGTAAAACGGGATTACCGTGGCTGGTCTTCGATTTACCATCACTGGAGAGTGGTAAA
Organism: Allium cepa; assembly: GCA_030765085.1. Classification (NCBI taxonomy): domain Eukaryota; kingdom Viridiplantae; phylum Streptophyta; class Magnoliopsida; order Asparagales; family Amaryllidaceae; genus Allium; species Allium cepa. The sequence goes on from CM060938.1 coordinate 913,566,259, forward strand.
CCATTGTACCGTTCCGTTTCAAATCCATGCACGCATTTCAAAAAGTCGTACGACACTGTTTCGCCATTTCGGACGGATGTTGCACCTTGCACCGTGTGTTATCCCGCTTTTTGGCAAAGCCGTGATACCAAAAGATTGGTCGAAAACGGGAAATAGTTCATCTCAGAGATTGGTTATACATCACTTAGCTATGGATATCGATGAATTTTGCCCGAGTCCGGATCAGGCCACAATTGATAGGACATGACAAGAAAGGTTGTAGGAGCCATCATTTCAAGTTTCAAGTCAATCCGAGTTCGTATGCTCAAGATATGATGGATTCAGTGTGAAGAAAAGTAGTCATTGGTTGATTCGAAACCATCGCCTTCGAACCCAGCCGCTTCGAACCCATGGTTTCGAACCCATCTACTTCGAACCCGTGGCTTCGAAGCCATCCACTTCGAACCCATGATTTCGAAACCATCCGATACCCACTGCTTCGAAACCATCCATTTCGAACCCATCCAAAACCCATTGCCTCGAGCACATCGCTCCCTGCCATGTTCGAACCCATCGGCCACTGTTAACTTCGAATTGATTGCGTTAGAATCCATCAGTATCCATGCTAAAAACACTTTTTCGTATCCATTATTAGGTTGCATCTTCGTATCCATGAGCGTTGAATCATCCACGCTGGTGCTTAGTTCGAAACGATGAACGTTCGAAACCATCGCGGAGCTTGATTTCGTATCCATCACATGTATCGATACGAAGGAAGCTCCATCCCTTCGGTTCGAACTAGACAGACAGGTCAACACGAGAGTCACGTAGTTGATTGATTCAAACTACACAACGATCATCGATACGAAGTCAGCGAAATCCATGGATTCGAAGCGGTCAACTCGGAGATAAATTTGGATCGACGCGTGGAGTACGCGCCACGTCACTGCAGAAGCACGTGCGTACATGGGTTCGGGCTCCTGGTTTCGAAATAATGGGTTCGAAAGTCCCAGCCAACCGAAAATTCCAATTTCGAACCGATCATATCTCCTAAACTACAAATCCAAATGCAACCAAATTTTCACAGTAGCTTCCATATGAGGTGAAGATTGTTCCTGCCAAGTTTCAGCTCGATTGGACCATTCCTTGATGGGTTCGAAGTCACTTCGAACCGATGTCAGATCGAGACGAAACTTGGTGGGGTCGGTCGCGTGGGCCCACTCACGTGCCAGAAGAAGTCTCACGAAGTTTCAGCAAGATCTGGGCCTCCAACGCCTATAAATAGCACCCTGAAGCCTTCAGAAAGAGGGATCTTTTCCGCCATTGAACGCCAAGACTCTGCCGGGTTCAAGTTTAACTATCAGAATCGCTGTTGTATTCAGATTTCAAAGCAATTGTCCGCTGTAATCCATTGTAATCGATTTAATCGAACAAGGCAATAAAGAGAAATCCTTCAGAGTGGACGTAGGCGCGAACGCCGAACCACTATAAATCCTGTGTTTGTGATTGTTGTTTGTGAATTACTGCGATTTGTTACTTAGAGCTGAATTATATATTGATTGTTGCTGAGTTCTGTGTTGAATATTATCGAATTGAAAACGTAAACGGGTGCTTTCACGATTTTGGGTGTTTGTGACCAATTTTGGCGCGAACATTTTGGTGCTTTCACTGAGAAACTAATTCAGGAAGGAGTTGGATTTGAAAGTTCAGAAATTCAGATTTAGGAATTATGGCAAGACAATCGAGTAGGAGGCCAAGGACTGAGAGAAGTGAACCACAAGGAAGCCAAGAGGCTTCCTCAGGAGCAAATCAACCATCGATATACATTACTAGGGACGAGATGGAAACTATGATGAAGAGGCAAGAGGACATGATCCAGAGTTTACTCCAACAGATAGGACAGCTCGGAGCACAGAATAGGGAAGCCAATGGAGTCCAGAACGGAGCAGGACCATCCGGAGTAGCACCTGGATTAGGGGGCACATCCTTGGAGAACGTTGATCCAGTTTCGGAGAGAGAAAGGGGAGCATCTGCGCAACCCGGTAGTAGTAGAGATGCAAACGCTCAGTTAAGGGGGCAGGTCCCGGAGTTACCTCGTGAACTCGGGGGGCAGGTTGGAAGTAGTGAACAAGGATTACATCTCGGAGACAATGACCGATTAGCAGAGATAGTTAGGAGAGCTTTGAGAGACAGTATGGTGAACAAAGATTTGGAAGATGTTAATAGAAGCCCTTTTACTTCATCAATCAGGCAAGCTAGGAACCCACCTGATTTCAAACTACCATCGTTGGATATGTATGACGGGAGAACGGACCCCACGGTCCACCTGACAAAATATATGAGGCATATGGAAGTACTGGGGGCATCGGAGGAGGTTATGGCCCGGTGTTTTCCATTATACTTGACAGATATCGCTGCACTATGGTTTAGACAGTTGGAGAACGGATCCATCGGAACTTGGAATGGTTTAGTAGAGAGATTTATGAGGCAATTCAGGGTTCATATTACAAGGCCCAAGAACGTGATGACTCTGGCAACCCTAAAGCAGAAGGCCGGAGAGACCTTGAGAAGTTACCTAGCACGATTTAATGCAGCAGCAGCTTCAGTGGATAGAGCAGATCCATCCATGGTGGTAATGGCAGCTGTGTCCGGAATAGCCGACGGCACAGAGTTCAAGAATTCATTGACTAAAGATCCACCCACAGATCTGGAGGAATTCTATCATGAAGCAGAAAAGTTTTTACGATTAGAAGATGCGAATGCCGAGAGAGAAGAAAGAGATGGGATAGAAATTTTTGCATTTAGAGACGAAAAGCCTCTTAAAAAGGATTCAGACAAGGATAGAGGTAAAAGAAAGATTGAGAATGACAGAGACAGATCGAAGCGGCAACGAAGGGAGCCGCGATTCACCACCTACACTGAGTTGAACGAGAGCCTGGAACGAATTTATCAGGATACCAAAGAACAGATTCCGTACCGTAGGCCGATGCGAAGGGACCCTACCTCTGACGAAAGGAAATCAGATAAGTTCTGTGTATTCCATGAATTAAATGGTCATGATACTAACGATTGTAGACACCTGAAAGATGAGGTGGAAGGGCATATCAGGAACAGTATGCTCCTTCAATATGTAAGGAGACGAGCTCCTGTGGCGGAACCAGAACGACCACCGTCCACATCAGCTAGGGGCGACCCCGAATCGAGGCACCGTATGGTTATCAATTGAGTAAGATAACGATGAACAAGTCGTAAGCTTCCACTACCGCAATTAAATCATTTACAAATGCGCGAGATCGCGAACGATCTCCAGGCATGCTCTGAGTGATCATCGACCGTTTCGTAGTGGGAACTTACACTTTGACATCCATGCTTTACTTTCGTTTCGTTTTGATTTGAACGTTTGGACTTTGTTTATTTGGACATTATTTTTGGAACTCATCTGTTTAATAATTATTTGATCTTGATAACTCTGGAATGACTAAGCTACGCACACATGTATGGGGTCGCGAATGATCCCTAGGTATGCTCTGAGACGGCGATGAACTGCCCCTATAAACGATCCAGGAACTCACCCGAACGTGACCCTGGCATTGATAACACCAAGCCCTCCCGGGCACACACACACAAATCGCCTCGAACGGCATCCGACTTCGAACAGTCACAACTCACTTCACCTCAAATGGCTTGATCGCGAACGGTCGTCACTTGAGGTCTGAAACCCGACCACGAACGGTCACAGATTCGCCTCGAACGGCACACGATCGCGAACGATCACTTCCTGCCTCGAACGCCGTCGATCGCGAACGGTCATGGCTCACTGATTATGAAATCCGACCTCGAACGGTCACCACTCGCCTTGAACGGCACTTGGTCGCGAACGATCATCATTTGCCACGAACGGCTGTCGACCGCGAACGGTCCCATCTCATCATTCGCCGCGAACGGCATCGACCGCGAACGGTCCTATTCCATCTTATGCCACGAACGGCACGGACCGCGAACGGTCCCGATTCACTTCAAGCAGCATACGATCCCGAACGATCAAAGCATGCATTTGTACGCTCGACCGTGCACGGTCGCACTTCCCCTCGAATGACTCGATCACGAACGATCGTCATTTGAAGTTGAGCGCTTGACCATGAACGGCCGCACTTCATCCCAAATGGCTCGATCCCGAACGATCGTCATTTGAGGACATATGAAACTATTGAGTTCTTTGCAGGTTGATAATCGGATACGAACATCCAACTCGAAGCATTACAAAACACACCTTCCTACCGCAAGGCATGTTTTGGGGGGCAAAATGTTATCCCGCTTTTTGGCAAAGCCGTGATACCAAAAGATTGGTCGAAAACGGGAAATAGTTCATCTCAGAGATTGGTTATACATCACTTAGCTATGGATATCGATGAATTTTGCCCGAGTCCGGATCAGGCCACAATTGATAGGACATGACAAGAAAGGTTGTAGGAGCCATCATTTCAAGTTTCAAGTCAATCCGAGTTCGTATGCTCAAGATATGATGGATTCAGTGTGAAGAAAAGTAGTCATTGGTTGATTCGAAACCATCGCCTTCGAACCCAGCCGCTTCGAACCCATGGTTTCGAACCCATCTACTTCGAACCCGTGGCTTCGAAGCCATCCACTTCGAACCCATGATTTCGAAACCATCCGATACCCACTGCTTCGAAACCATCCATTTCGAACCCATCCAAAACCCATTGCCTCGAGCACATCGCTCCCTGCCATGTTCGAACCCATCGGCCACTGTTAACTTCGAATTGATTGCGTTAGAATCCATCAGTATCCATGCTAAAAACACTTTTTCGTATCCATTATTAGGTTGCATCTTCGTATCCATGAGCGTTGAATCATCCACGCTGGTGCTTAGTTCGAAACGATGAACGTTCGAAACCATCGCGGAGCTTGATTTCGTATCCATCACATGTATCGATACGAAGGAAGCTCCATCCCTTCGGTTCGAACTAGACAGACAGGTCAACACGAGAGTCACGTAGTTGATTGATTCAAACTACACAACGATCATCGATACGAAGTCAGCGAAATCCATGGATTCGAAGCGGTCAACTCGGAGATAAATTTGGATCGACGCGTGGAGTACGCGCCACGTCACTGCAGAAGCACGTGCGTACATGGGTTCGGGCTCCTGGTTTCGAAATAATGGGTTCGAAAGTCCCAGCCAACCGAAAATTCCAATTTCGAACCGATCATATCTCCTAAACTACAAATCCAAATGCAACCAAATTTTCACAGTAGCTTCCATATGAGGTGAAGATTGTTCCTGCCAAGTTTCAGCTCGATTGGACCATTCCTTGATGGGTTCGAAGTCACTTCGAACCGATGTCAGATCGAGACGAAACTTGGTGGGGTCGGTCGCGTGGGCCCACTCACGTGCCAGAAGAAGTCTCACGAAGTTTCAGCAAGATCTGGGCCTCCAACGCCTATAAATAGCACCCTGAAGCCTTCAGAAAGAGGGATCTTTTCCGCCATTGAACGCCAAGACTCTGCCGGGTTCAAGTTTAACTATCAGAATCGCTGTTGTATTCAGATTTCAAAGCAATTGTCCGCTGTAATCCATTGTAATCGATTTAATCGAACAAGGCAATAAAGAGAAATCCTTCAGAGTGGACGTAGGCGCGAACGCCGAACCACTATAAATCCTGTGTTTGTGATTGTTGTTTGTGAATTACTGCGATTTGTTACTTAGAGCTGAATTATATATTGATTGTTGCTGAGTTCTGTGTTGAATATTATCGAATTGAAAACGTAAACGGGTGCTTTCACGATTTTGGGTGTTTGTGACCAATTTTGGCGCGAACACCGTGGATGTTGCAACCTGTAGATATCGATTATTCGGACGCCCATAACTTCTGGCTCGTTTAGAGTTACGGGAGACATAACCAGTCAAAACGAAGGCCTCAATGAGTTCTACGACTATGAAAGCTTTCAGCCGTCAATGGATTGTTTAATGCCCAAAAAAGACTATCCGAGTCTCAATCGGGTGTAGGAAGTTTTTTACCCTTTGTTTTTTCGACACGTGGATTTTTACGGTAAAACGGGATTACCGTGGCTGGTCTTCGATTTACCGTCGCTGGAGGGGGGTGCACCATGGTACCGTTCCGTTTCAAATCCATTCACGCATTTCAAAAAGTCGTACGACACTGTTTCGCCATTTCGGACGGATGTTGCACCTTCCACCGTGGATGTTGCACCCTGTAGATATCGATTATTCGGACGGCCATAACTTCTGGCTCGTTTAGTGCTACGGGAGCCATAACCAGTCAAAAGGAAGGTCTCAGTGAGTTCTACGGCTATGACAGCTTTCAGCCGTCAATGGATTGTTTAATGCCCAAAAAAGACTATCCGAGTCTCAATCGGGTCTAGGAAGTTTTTTACCCTTCGTTTTTTCGACACGTGGATTTTTACGGTAAAACGGGATTACCGTGGTTGGTCTTCGATTTACCATCGCTGGAGAGCGGTGCACCATGGTACCGTTCCGTTTCAAATCCATGCACGCATTTCAAAAAGTCGTACGACACTGTTTCGCCATTTCGGACGGATGTTGCACCTTGCACCGTGGATGTTGCAACCTGTAGATATCGATTATTCGGACGGCCATAACTTCTGGCTCGTTTAGAGTTACGGGAGAAATAACTAGTCAAAAAGAAGGCATCAGTGAGTTCTACGGCTATGACAGCTTTCAGCCGTCAATGGATTGTTTAATGCCCAAAAAAGACTATCCGAGTCTTAATCAGGTCTAGGAAGGTTTTTACCCTTCGTTTTTTCGACACGTGGATTTTTACGGTAAAACGAGATTACCGTGGCTGGTCTTCGATTCACCATCGCTGGAGAGCGGTGCACTATAGTACCGTTCCGTTTCAAATCCATGCACGCATTTCAAAAAGACGTACGACACTGTTTTGCCATTTCGGACGGATGTTGCACCTTGCACCGTGGATGTTGCACCCTGTAGATATCGATTATTCGGACGGCCATAACTTCTGACTCGTTTAGAGTTACGGGAGCCATAATGAGTCAAAACGAAGGCCTCAGTGAGTTCTACGGCTATGACGGCTTTCAGCCGTCAATGGATTGTTTAATGCCCAAAAAAGACTATCAGAGTCTCAATCGGGTCTAGGAAGTTTTTTACCCTTCGTTTTTTCGACACGTGGATTTTTACGGTAAAACGGGATTACCGTGGCTGGTCTTCAATTTACCATCGCTGGAGAGCGGTGCAACATGGTACCGTTCCGTTTCAAATCCATGCACGCATTTCAAAAAGTCGTACGACACTGTTTCGCCATTTCGGACGGATGTTGCACCTTGCACCGTGGATGTTGCAACCTGTAGATATCGATAATTCGGACGGCCATAACTTCTGGCTCGTTTAGAGTTACGGGAGAAATAACTAGTCAAAAAGAAGGCATCAGTGAGTTCTACGGCTATGACAGCTTTCAGCCGTCAATGGATTGTTTAATGCCCAAAAAAGACTATCCGAGTCTTAATCGGGTCTAGGAAGTTTTTTACCCTTCGTTTTTTCGACACATAGATTTTTACGGTAAAACGAGATTACCGTGGCTGGTCTTCGATACACCATCGCTGGAGAGCGGTGCACTATAGTACCGTTTCGTTTCAAATCCATGCACGCATTTCAAAAAGACGTACGACACTGTTTCGCCATTTCGGACGGATGTTGCACCTTGCACCGTGGATGTTGCACCCTGTAGATATCGATTATTCGGACGGCCATAACTTCTGGCTCGTTTAGAGTTACGAGAGCCATAACCAGTCAAAACGAAGGTCTCAGTGAGTTCTACGGTTGTGACAGCTTTCAGCCGTCAATGGATTGTTTTATGCCCAAAAAAGACTATCCGAGTCTCAATCGGGTCTAGGAAGTTTTTTACCCTTCGTTTTTTCGACACGTGGATTTTTACGGTAAAACGGGATTACCGTGGCTGGTCTTCGATTTACCATCACTGGAGAGTGGTGAACCATGGTACCGTTCCGTTTCAAATCCATGCACGCATTTCAAGAAGTCGTACGACACTGTTTCGCCATTTCGGACGGATGTTGCACCTTGCACCGTGGATGTTGCAACCTGTAGATATCGATTATTCGGACGCCCATAACTTCTGGCTCGTTTAGAGTTACGGGAGACATAACCAGTCAAAACGAAGGCCTCAATGAGTTCTACGACTATGAAAGCTTTCAGCCGTCAATGGATTGTTTAATGCCCAAAAAAGACTATCCGAGTCTCAATCGGGTGTAGGAAGTTTTTTACCCTTTGTTTTTTCGACACGTTGATTTTTATGGTAAAACGGGATTACCGTGGCTGGTCTTCGATTTACCATCGCTGGAGAGGGGTGCACCATGGTACCGTTCCGTTTCAAATCCATTCACGCATTTCAAAAAGTCGTACGACACTGTTTCGCCATTTCGGACGGATGTTGCACCTTGCACCGTGGATGTTGCACCCTGTAGATATCGATTATTCGAACGGCCATAACTTCTGGCTCGTTTAGTGTTACGGGAGCCATAACCAGTCAAAAGGAAGGTCTCAGTGAGTTCTACGGCTATGACAGCTTTCAGCCGTCAATGGATTGTTTAATGCCCAAAAAAGACTATCCGAGTCTCAATCGGGTCTAGGAAGTTTTTTACCCTTCGTTTTTTCGACACGTGGATTTTTACGGTAAAACGGGATTACCGTGGCTGGTCTTCGATTTACCATCGCTGGAGAGCAGTGCACCATGGTACCGTTCCATTTCAAATCCATGCACGCATTTCAAAAAGTCGTACGACACTGTTTCGCCATTTCGGACGGATGTTGCACCTTGCACCGTGGATGTTGCAACCTGTAGATATCGATTATTCGGACGGCCATAACTTCTGGCTCGTTTAGAGTTATGGGAGAAATAACTAGTCAAAAAGAAGGCATCAGTGAGTTCTACGGCTATGACAGCTTTCAACCGTCAATGGATTGTTTAATGCCCAAAAAAGACTATCCGACTCTTAATCGGGTCTAGGAAGTTTTTTACCCTTCGTTTTTTCGACACGTGGATTTTTACGGTAAAACGAGATTACCGTGGCTGGTCTCCGATTCACCATCGCTGGAGAGCGGTGCACTATAGTACCGTTCCGTTTCAAATCCATGCACGCATTTCAAAAAGACGTACGACACTGTTTCGCCATTTCGGACGGATGTTGCACCTTGCACCGTGGATGTTGCACCCTGAAGTTATCGATTATTCGGACGGCCATAACTTCTGGCTCGTTTAGAGTTACGGGAGCCATAATGAGTCAAAACGAAGGCCTCAGTGAGTTCTACGGCTATGACGGCTTTCAGCCGTCAATGGATTGTTTAATGCCCAAAAAAGACTATCCGAGTCTCCATCGGGTCTAGAAAGTTTTTTATCCTTCGTTTTTTCGACACGTGGATTTTTACGGTAAAACGGGATTACCGTGGCTGGTCTTCAATTTACCATCGTTGGAGAGTGGTGCACCATGGTACCGTTCCATTTCAAATTCATGCACGAGTTTTAAAAAATCGTACGACACTGTTTCTCCATTTCGGACGGATGTTGCACCTTGCACCGTGGATGTTGCACCCTGTAGATATCGATTATTCGGACGTCCATAACTTCTGGCTCGTTTAGTGTTACGGGAGCCATAACCAGTCAAAACGAAGGCCTCAGTGTGTTCTATGGCTATGACAGCTTTCAGCCGTCAATGGATTGTTTAATGCCCAAAAAAGACTATCCGAGTCTCAATCGGGTGTAGGAAGTTTTTTATCCTTTGTTTTTTCGACACGTGGATTTTTACGGTAAAACGGGATTACCGTGGCTGGTCTTCGACTTACCGTCGCTGGTGAGGGGTGCACCATGGTACCGTTCCGTTTCAAATCCATTCACGCATTTCAAAAAGTCGTACGACACTGTTTCGCCATTTCGGACGGATGTTGCACCTTGCACCGTGGATGTTGCACCCTGTAGATATCGATTATTCGGACGGCCATAACTTCTGGCTCATTTAGTGTTACGGGAGCCATAACCAGTCAAAAGGAAGGTCTCAGTGAGTTCTACGGCTATGACAGCTTTCAGCCGTCAATGGATTGTTTAATGCCCAAAAAAGACTATCCGAGTCTCAATCGGGTCTAGGAAGTTTTTTACCCTTCGTTTTTTCGACACGTGGATTTTTACGGTAAAACGGGATTACCGTGGCTGGTCTTCGATTTACCATCGCTGGAGAGCGGTGCACCATGGTACCGTTCCGTTTCAAATCCATGCACGCATTTCAAAAAGTCGTACGACACTGTTTCGCCATTTCGGACGGATGTTGCACCTTGCACCGTGGATGTTGCAACCTGTAGATATCGATTATTCGGACGGCCATAACTTCTGGCTCGTTTAGAGTTACGGGAGAAATAACTAGTCAAAAAGAAGGCATCAGTGAGTTCTACGGCTATGACAGCTTTCAGCCGTCAATAGATTGTTTAATGCCCAAAAAAGACTATCCGAGTCTTAATCAGGTCTAGGAAGTTTTTTACCCTTCGTTTTTTCGACACGTGGATTTTTACGTTAAAACGAGATTACCGTGGCTGGTCTTCGATTCACCATCGCTGGAGAGCGGTGCACTATAGTACCGTTCCGTTTCAAATCCATGCACGCATTTCAAAAAGACGTACGACACTGTTTCGCCATTTCGGACGGATGTTGCACCTTGCACCGTGGATGTTGCACCCTGTAGATATCGATTATTCGGACGGCCATAACTTCTGACTCGTTTAGAGTTACGGGAGCCATAATGAGTCAAAACGAAGGCCTCAGTGAGTTCTACGGCTATGACGGCTTTCAGCCGTCAATGGATTGTTTAATGCCCAAAAAAGACTATCCGAGTCTCAATCGGGTCTAGGAAGTTTTTTACCCTTCGTTTTTTCGGCACGTGGATTTTTACGGTAAAACGGGATTACCGTGGCTGGTCTTCGATTTACCATCGCTGGAGAGCGGTGCACCATGGTACCGTTCCATTTCAAATCCATGCACGCATTTCAAAAAGTCGTACGACACTGTTTCGCCATTTCGGACGGATGTTGCACCTTGCACTGTGGATGTTGCGACCTGTAGATATCGATTATTCGGACGGCCATAACTTCTGGCTCGTTTAGAGTTACTGGAGAAATAACTAGTCAAAAAGAAGGCATCAGTGAGTTCTACGGCTATGACAGCTTTCAGCCGTCAATGGATTGTTTAATGCCCAAAAAAGACTATCCGACTCTTAATCGGGTCTAGGAAGTTTTTTACCCTTCGTTTTTTCGACACGTGGATTTTTACGGTAAAACGAGATTACCGTGGCTAGTCTTCGATTCACCATCGCTGGAGAGCGGTGCACTATAGTACCGTTCCATTTCAAATCCATGCACGCATTTCAAAAAGACGTAAGACACTGTTTCGCCATTTCGGACGGATGTTGCACCTTGCACCGTGGATGTTGCACCCTGTAGTTATCGATTATTCGGACGGCCATAACTTCTGGCTCGTTTAGAGTTACGGGAGCCATAACCAGTCAAAACGAAGGCCTCAGTGAGTTCTACGGCTATGACGGCTTTCAGCCGTCAATGGATTGTTTAATGCCCAAAAAAGACTATCCGAGTCTCAATCGGGTCTAGGAAGTTTTTTACCCTTCGTTTTTTCGACACGTGGATTTTTACGGTAAAACGGGATTACCGTGGCTGGTCTTCAATTTACCATCGTTGGAGAGTGGTGCACCATGGTACCGTTCCATTTCAAATTCATGCACGAGTTTTAAAAAGTCGTACGACACTGTTTCTCCATTTCGGACGGATGTTGCACCTTGCACCGTGGATGTTGCACCCTGTAGATATCGATTATTCGGACGGCCATAACTTCTGGCTCGTTTAGAGTTACGGGAGCCATAACCAGTCAAAACGAAGGCCTCAGTGTGTTCTATGGCTATGACAGCTTTCAGCCGTCAATGGATTGTTTAATGCCCAAAAAAGACTATCCGAGTCTCAATCGGGTGTAGGAAGTTTTTTACCCTTTGTTTTTTCGACACGTGGATTTTTACGGTAAAACGGGATTACCGTGGCTTGTCTTCGATTTACCGTCGCTGGTGAGGGGTGCACCATGGTACCGTTCCGTTTCAAATCCATTCACGCATTTCAAAAAGTCATACGACACTGTTTCGCCATTTCGGACGGATGTTGCACCTTGCACCGTGGATGTTGCACCCTGTAGATATTGATTATTCGAACGGCCATAACTTCTGGCTCGTTTAGTGTTACGGGAGCCATAACCAGTCAAAAGGAAGGTCTCAGTGAGTTCTACGGCTGTGACAGCTTTCAGCCGTCAATGGATTGTTTAATGCCCAAAAAAGACTATCCGAGTCTCAATCGGGTCTAGGAAGTTTTTTACCCTTCGTTTTTTCGACATGTGGATTTTTACGGTAAAACGGGATTACCGTGGCTGGTCTTCGATTTACCATCGCTGGAGAGCGGTGCACCATGGTACCGTTCCATTTCAAATCCATGCACGCATTTCAAAAAGTCGTACGACACTGTTTCGCCATTTCGGACGGATGTTGCACCTTGCACCGTGGATGTTACAAACTGTAGATATCGATTATTCGGACGGCCATAACTTCTGGCTCCTTTAGAGTTACGGGAGAAATAACTAGTCAAAAAGAAGGCATCAGTGAGTTCTACGGCTATGACAGCTTTCAGCCGTCAACGGATTGTTTAATGCCCAAAAAAGACTATCCGACTCTTAATCGGGTCTAGGAAGTTTTTTACCGTTCGTTTTTTCGACACGTGGATTTTTACGGTAAAACGAGATTACCGTGGCTGGTCTTCGATTCACCATCGCTGGAGAGCGGTGCACTATAGTACCGTTCCATTTCAAATCCATGCACGCATTTCAAAAAGACGTACGACACTGTTTCGCCATTTCGGACGGATGTTGCACCTTGCACCGTGGATGTTGCACCCTGTAGATATCGATTATTCGGACGGCCATAACTTCTGGCTCGTTTAGAGTTACGGGAGCCATAATGAGTCAAAACGAAGGCCTCAGTGAGTTCTGCGGCTATGACGGCTTTCAGCCGTCAATGGATTGTTTAATGCCCAAAAAAGACTATCCGAGTCTCAATCGGGTCTAGGAAGTTTTTTACCCTTCGTTTTTTCGACACGTGGATTTTTACGGTAAAACGGGATTAACGTGGCTGGTCTTCAATTTACCATCGTTGAGAGTGGTGCACCATGGTACCGTTCCATTTCAAATTCATGCACGAGTTTTAAAAAGTCGTACGACACTGTTTCTCCATTTCGGACGGATGTTGCACCTTGCACCGTGGATGTTGCACCCTGTAGATATCGATTATTCGGACGGCCATAACTTCTGGCTCGTTTAGAGTTACGGGAGCCATAACCAGTCAAAACGAAGGCCTCAGTGTGTTCTACGGCTATGACAGCTTTCAGCCGTCAATGGATTGTTTAATGCCCAAAAAAGACTATCCGAGTCTCAATCGGGTCTAGGAAGTTTTTTACCCTTCGTTTTTTCGACACGTGGATTTTTACTGTAAAACGGGATTACCGTGGCTGGTATTCGATTTACCATCGCTGGAGAGTGGTGCACCATGGTACCATTCCGTTTCAAATCCATGCACGCATTTCAAAAAGTCGTACGACACTGTTTCGCCATTTTGGACGGATGTTGCACCTTGCACCGTGGATGTTGCACCCTGTAAATACCGATTATTCGTACGGCCATAACTTGTGGCTTGTTTAGAGTTACGGGAGCAATAACCAGTCAAAACGAAGGCCTCAGGGATTTCTACGGCTATGACCGCTTTCCGCCGTCAATGGATTGTTTAATGGCCAAAAAAGACGATCCGAGTCTCTATCGGGTCTAGGAAGTTTTTTACCCTTCGTTTTTTCAACACGTGGATTTTTACGGTAAAGCGGATTACCGTGGCTGGTCTTCGATTTACCATCGCTGGAGAGTGGTGCACCATGGTACCGTTCCGTTTCAAATCCATGCACGCATTTCAAAAAGTCGTACGGCACTGTTTCGCTATTTCGGACGGATGTTGCACCTTGCACCGTGGATGTTGCACCCTGTAGATATCGATTATTCGGACGGCCATAACTTCTGGCTCGTTTAGAGTTACGGGAGACATAACCAGTCAAAACGAAGGCCTCAGTGAGTTCTACGGCTATGACAGCTTTCAGTTGTCAATGGATTGTTTAATGCCCAAAAAAGACTATTCGAGTCTCAATCGGGTCTAGGAAGTTTTTTACCCTTTGTTTTTTCGACACGTGGATTTTTACGGTAAAACGGGATTACCGTGGCTGGTCATCGATTTACCATCGCTGGAGAGTGGTTCACCATGGTACCGTTCCGTTTCAAATCCATGCACGCATTTCAAAAAGTCGTACGACACTGTTTCGCCAATTCGGACGGATGTTGCACCTTGCACCGTGGATGTTGCACCCTGTAGATATCAATTATTCGGACGACAAAAACTTCTGGCTTGTTTAGAGTTACGAGATCCATAACCAGTCAAAACGAAGGCCTCAGTGAGTTCTACGGCTATGACAGCTTTCAGCCGTCAATGGATTGTTTAATGCCAAAAAAGACTATCCGAGTCTCTATCGGGTCTAGGAAGTTTTTTACCCTTCGTTTTTTCGACACGTGGATTTTTACGGCAAGACGGGATTACCGTGGCTGGTCTTCGATTTACCATCGCTGGAGAGTGGTGCACCATGGTACCATTCCGTTTCAAATCCGTGCATGCATTTCAAAAAGTCGTACGACACTGTTTCGCTATTTCGGACGGATGTTGCACCTTGCACCGTGGATGTTGCACCCTGTAGATATCGATTATTCGGACGACCATAACTTCTGGCTCGTTTAGAGTTACGGGAGCCATAACCAGTCAAAACGAAGGCCTCAGTGAGTTCTACGGCTATGACGGCTTTCAGCCGTCAATGGATTGTTTAATGCCCAAAAAAGACTATCCGAGTCTCAATCGGGTCTAGGAAGTTTTTTACCCTTCGTTTTTTCGACACGTGGATTTTTACGGTAAAACGGGATTACCGTGGCTGGTCTTCAATTTACCATCATTGGAGAGTGGTGCACCATGGTACCGTCCCATTTCAAATTCATGCACGAGTTTTAAAAAGTCGTACGACACTGTTTCTCCATTTCGGACGGATGTTGCACCTTGCACCGTGGATGTTGCACCCTGTAGATATCGATTATTCGGACGGCCATAACTTCTGGCTCGTTTAGAGTTACGGGAGCCATAACCAGTCAAAACGAAGGCCTCAGTGTGTTCTATGGCTATGACAGCTTTCAGCCGTCAATGGATTGTTTAATGCCCAAAAAAGACTATCCGAGTCTCAATCGGGTGTAGCAAGTTTTTTACCCTTTGTTTTTTCGACACGTGGATTTTTACGGTAAAACGGGATTACCGTGGCTGGTCTTCGATTTACCGTCGCTGGTGAGGGGTGCACCATGGTACCGTTCCGTTTCAAATCCATTCACGCATTTCAAAAAGTCATACGACACTGTTTCGCCATTTCGGACGGATGTTGCACCTTGCACCGTGGATGTTGCACCCTGTAGATATTGATTATTCGAACGGCCATAACTTTTGGCTCGTTTAGTGTTACGGGAGCCATAACCAGTCAAAAGGAAGGTCTCAGTGAGTTCTACGGCTATGACAGCTTTCAGCCGTCAATGGATTGTTTAATGCCCAAAAAAGACTATCCGAGTCTCAATCGGGTCTAGGAAGTTTTTTACCCTTCGTTTTTTCGACATGTGGATTTTTACGGTAAAACGGGATTACCGTGGCTGGTCTTCGATTTACCATCGCTGGAGAGCGGTGCACCATGGTACCGTTCCATTTCAAATCCATGCACGCATTTCAAAAAGTCGTACGACACTGTTTCGCCATTTCGGACGGATGTTGCACCTTGCACCGTGGATGTTACAACCTGTAGATATCGATTATTCGGACGGCCATAACTTCTGGCTCCTTTAGAGTTACGGGAGAAATAACTAGTCAAAAAGAAGGCATCAGTGAGTTCTACGGCTATGACAGCTTTCAGCCGTCAACGGATTGTTTAATGCCCAAAAAAGACTATCCGACTCTTAATCGGGTCTAGGAAGTTTTTTACCGTTCGTTTTTTCGACACGTGGATTTTTACGGTAAAACGAGATTACCGTGGCTGGTCTTCGATTCACCATCGCTGGAGAGCGGTGCACTATAGTACCGTTCCATTTCAAATCCATGCACGCATTTCAAAAAGACGTACGACACTGTTTCGCCATTTCGGACGGATGTTGCACCTTGCACCGTGGATGTTGCACCCTGTAGATATCGATTATTCGGACGGCCATAACTTCTGGCTCGTTTAGAGTTACGGGAGCCATAATGAGTCAAAACGAAGGCCTCAGTGAGTTCTGCGGCTATGACGGCTTTCAGCCGTCAATGGATTGTTTAATGCCCAAAAAAGACTATCCGAGTCTCAATCGGGTCTAGGAAGTTTTTTACCCTTCGTTTTTTCGACACGTGGATTTTTACGGTAAAACGGGATTAACGTGGCTGGTCTTCAATTGACCATCGTTGGAGAGTGGTGCACCATGGTACCGTTCCATTTCAAATTCATGCACGAGTTTTAAAAAGTCGTACGACACTGTTTCTCCATTTCGGACGGATGTTGCACCTTGCACCGTGGATGTTGCACCCTGTAGATATCGATTATTCGGACGGCCATAACTTCTGGCTCGTTTAGAGTTACGGGAGACATAACCAGTCAAAACGAAGGCCTCAGTGTGTTCTACGGCTATGACAGCTTTCAGCCGTCAATGGATTGTTTAATGCCCAAAAAAGACTATCCGAGTCTCAATCGGGTCTAGGAAGTTTTTTACCCTTCGTTTTTTCGACACGTGGATTTTTACTGTAAAACGGGATTACCGTGGCTGGTATTCGATTTACCATCGCTGGAGAGTGGTGCACCATGGTACCATTCCGTTTCAAATCCATGCACGCATTTCAAAAAGTCGTACGACACTGTTTCGCCATTTTGGACGGATGTTGCACCTTGCACCGTGGATGTTGCACCCTGTAAATATCGATTATTCGTACGGCCATAACTTGTGGCTTGTTTAGAGTTACGGGAGCAATAACCAGTCAAAACGAAGGCCTCAGGGATTTCTACGGCTATGACCGCTTTCCGCCGTCAATGGATTGTTTAATGGCCAAAAAAGACGATCCGAGTCTCTATCGGGTCTAGGAAGTTTTTTACCCTTCGTTTTTTCAACACGTGGATTTTTACGGTAAAACGGATTACCGTGGCTGGTCTTCGATTTACCATCGCTGGAGAGTGGTGCACCATGGTACCGTTCCGTTTCAAATCCATGCACGCATTTCAAAAAGTCGTACGGCACTGTTTCGCTATTTCGGACGGATGTTGCACCTTGCACCGTGGATGTTGCACCCTGTAGATATCGATTATTCGGACGGCCATAACTTCTGGCTCGTTTAGAGTTACGGGAGACATAACCAGTCAAAACGAAGGCCTCAGTGAGTTCTACGGCTATGACAGCTTTCAGTTGTCAATGGATTGTTTAATGCCCAAAAAAGACTATTCGAGTCTCAATCGGGTCTAGGAAGTTTTTTACCCTTTGTTTTTTCGACACGTGGATTTTTACGGTAAAACGGGATTACCGTGGCTGGTCATCGATTTACCATCGCTGGAGAGTGGTTCACCATGGTACCGTTCCGTTTCAAATCCATGCACGCATTTCAAAAAGTCGTACGACACTGTTTCGCCAATTCGGACGGATGTTGCACCTTGCACCGTGGATGTTGCACCCTGTAGATATCAATTATTCGGACGACAAAAACTTCTGGCTTGTTTAGAGTTACGAGATCCATAACCAGTCAAAACGAAGGCCTCAGTGAGTTCTACGGCTATGACAGCTTTCAGCCATCAATGGATTGTTTAATGCCAAAAAAAGACTATCCGAGTCTCTATCGGGTCTAGGAAGTTTTTTACCCTTCGTTTTTTCGACACGTGGATTTTTACGGCAAGACGGGATTACCGTGGCTGGTCTTCGATTTACCATCGCTGGAGAGTGGTGCACCATGGTACCATTCTGTTTCAAATCCGTGCATGCATTTCAAAAAGTCGTACGACACTGTTTCGCTATTTCGGACGGATGTTGCACCTTGCACCGTGGATGTTGCACCCTGTAGATATCGATTATTCGGACGACCATAACTTCTGGCTCGTTTAGAGTTACGGGAGCCATAACCAGTCAAAACGAAGGCCTTAGTGAGTTCTACGGCTATGACAGCTTTCAGCCGTCAATGGATTGTTTAATGCCCAAAAAAGACTATCCGAGTCTCAATCGGGTCTACGAAGTTTTTTACCCTTCGTTTTTTCGACACGTGGATTTTTACGGTAAAACGGGATTACCGTGGCTGGTCTTCGGTTTACCATTGCTGGAGAGTGGTTCACCATGGTACCGTTCCGTTTCAAATCCATGCACGCATTTCAAAAAGTCGTACGATGCTGTTTCGCCGTTTCGGACGGATGTTGCACCTTGCACCGTGGATGTCGCACCCTGTAGATATCGATTATTTGGACGGCCATAACTTCTGGCTCGTTTAGAGTTATGGGAGCCATAACCAGTCAAAATGAAGGCCTCAGTGAGTTCTATGGCTATGATAGCTTTCAGCCATCAATGGATTGTTTAATGCCCAAAAAAGACGATCCGAGTCTCAATCGTGTCTAGGAAGTTTTTTACCCTTCGTTTTTTCGACGTGGATTTTTACGGTAAAACGGGATTACCGTGGCTGGTCTTCGATTTACCATCTTTGGAGAGTGGTGCACCATGGTACCATTCCGTTTCAAATCCATGCAGGCATTTCTAAAAGTCGTACGACACTGGTTCGCCATTTTGGACGGATGTTGCACCTTGCACCGTGGATGTTGCACCCTGTTGATATCGATTATCCGGACGGCCATAACTTCTGGCTCGTTTAGAGTTACGGGAGACAAAACCAGTCAAAACGAAGGCCTCAGTGAGTTCTACGGCTATGACAGCTTTCAGCCGTAAATGGATTGTTTAATACCCAAAAAAGACTATCCGAGTCTCAATCGGGTCTAGGAAGTTTTTTACCCTTCGTTTTTTCGACACGTGGATTTTTACGGTAAAACGGGATTACCGCGGCTGGTCTTCGATTTACCATCGCTGGAGAGTGGTGCACCATGGTACCGTTCCGTTTCAAATCCATGCACGCATTTCAAAAAGTCGTAGGACACTGTTTCGCCAATTCGGACGGATGTTGCACCTTGCACCGTGGACGTTGCACCCTGTAGATATCGATTATTCAGAAGGCCATAACTTCTGGCTCGTTTAGAGTTACGAGAGCCATAACCAGTCAAAACGAAGGTCCCAGTGAGTTCAACGGCTATGACAGCTTTCAGCCGTCAATGGATTGTTTAGTGCCCAAAAAAGACTATCCGAGTCTCGATCGGGTCTAGGAGGTTTTTTACCCTTCGTTTTTTCGACACGAGGATTTTTACGGTAAAACGGGATTACCGTGGCTGGTCTTCGATTTACCATCGTTGGAGAGTGGTGCACCATGGTACCGTTCCGTTTCAAATCCATGCACGCATTTTAAAAAGTCGTACGACACTGTTTCGCCATTTCGGACGGATGTTGCACCTTGTACCGTGGATGTTGCACCCTGTAGATATCGATTATTCGGATGGCCATAACTTCTGGCTCGTTACCACAACGAGTCAAAATGAAGGCCTCAGTGAGTTCTACGGCTATGACAGCTTTCAGCCGTCAATGGATTGTTTATTGCCCAAAAAAGACTATCCGAGTCTCAATCGGGTCGAGGAAGTTTTTTACCCTTCGTTTTTTCGACACGTGGATTTTTGCGGTAAAACGCGATTACCATGGCTGGTCTTCGATTTACCATCGCTGGAGAGTGGTGCACCATGGTACCGTTCCGTTTCAAATCCATGTACGCATTTAAAAAGTCGTACGACACTGTTTCGCCATTTCGGACGGATGTTGCACCTTGCACCGTGGATGTTGCACCCTGTAGATATCGATTATTCGGACGGCCATAACTTCTGGCTCGTTTAGAGTTACGAGAGCCATAACCAGTCAAAACGAAGGCCTCAGTGAGTTCTACGGCTATGACAGCTTTCAGCCTTCAATGGATTGTTTAATGCCCAAAAAAGACTATCCGAGTCTCAATCGGGTCTAGGAAGTTTTTTACCCTTCGTTTTTTTGATACGTGGAGTTTTACGGTAAAACGGGATTACCGTGGCTGGTATTCGATTTACCATCGCCGGAGAGTGGTGCACCATGGTACCGTTCAGTTTCAAATCCATGCATGCATTTCAAAAAGTCGTACGACACTGTTTCGCCATTTCAGACGGATGTTGCACCTTGCACCGTGGATGTTGCACCCTGTAGATATCGATTATTCGGACGGCCATAACTTCTGGCTCGTTTAGAGTTACGGGAGTCATAACCAGTCAAAACGAAGGCCTCAGTGAGTTCTACGGCTGTGACCGCTTTCAGCCGTCAATGGATTGTTTAATTCCCAAAAAAGACGATCCGAGTCTCAATCGGGTCTAGGAAGTTTTTTACCCTTCGTTTTTTCGACACGTGGATTTTTATGGTAAAACGAGATAACCGTGGCTGGTCTTCGATTTACCATCGCTGGAGAGTAGTGCACCTTGGTACCGTTCCGTTTCAAATCCATGCAAGCATTTCAAAAAGTCGTACGACACTGTTTCGCCATTTCGGACAGATGTTGCACCTTGCACCGTGGATGTGGCACCCTGTAGATATCGATTATTCGGACGGCCATAACTTCTGGCTCGTTTAGAGTTACGGGAGACATAACCAGTCGAAACGAAGGCCTCAGTGAGTTCTACGGCTCTGACAGCTTTCAGCCGTCAATGGATTGCTTAATGCCCCAAAATGACGATCCGAGTCTCAATCGGGTCTAGGAAGTTTTTTACCCTTCGTTTTTTCGACACGTGGATTTTTACGGTAAAACGGGATAACCGTGGCTGGTCTTCGATTTACCATCGCTGGAGAGTGGTGCACCTTGGTACCGTGCCATTTCAAATCCATGCACGCATTTCAATAAGTCGTACGACACTGTTTCGCCATTTCGGACGGATGTTGCACCTTGCACCGTGGATGTTGAACCCTGTACATATCGATTATTCGGACGGCCATAACTTCTGGCTCGTTTAGAGTTACGGGAGACATAACCAGTCAAAACGAAGGCCTCAGTGAGTTCTACGGCTATGACAGCTTTCAGCCGTCAATGGATTGTTTAATACCCAAAAAAGACTATCCGAGTCTCAATCGGGTCTAGGAAGTTTTTTACCCTTTGTTTTTTCGACACGTGTATTTTTACGGTAAAACGGGATTACCGTGGATGGTCTTCGATTTACCATCGCTGGAGAGTGGTGCACCATTGTACCGTTCCGTTTCAAATCCATGCACGCATTTCAAAAAGTCGTACGACGCTGTTTCGCCATTCCAAACGGATGTTACACCTTGCACCGTGGATGTTGCACCATGTAGATATCGATTATTCGGACGGCCATAACTTCTGGCTCGTTTATAGTTAAGGGAGCTATAACAAGTCAAAACGACCTCAGTGAGTTCTATGGCTCTGACCGCTTTCAGCCATCAATAGATTGTATAATTCCCAAAAAAGACTATCCGAATCTCAATCGGGTCTCGGAAGTTTTTTACCCTTCGTTTTTTCGACACTTGGATTATTAATGTAAAACTGGATTACCGTGGCTGGTCTTCGATTTACCATCGCTGGACAGCGTTGTACCACGGTGCCGTTCGGTTTCAAATCCATGCACGCATTTCAAAAAGTCGTACGACACTGTTTCGCCATTTCGGACGGATGTTGCACCTAGCACCATGGATGTTGCACCCTGTAGATATCGATTATTCGGACGGCCATAACTTCTGGCTCGTTTAGAGTTACGGGAGCCATAACTTGTCAACACGAAGGCCTCAGTGAGTACTACGGCTCTGACAGCTTTCAGCCGTCAATGGATTTTATAATTCCCAAAAAAGACTATCCGAATCTCAATCGGGTTTCGGAAGTTTTATACCCTTCGTTTTTTCGACACGTGGATTTTTACGGTAAAACGGGATTACCATGGCTGGTCTTCGATTTACCATCGCTGGAGAGTGGTGCACCATGGTACCGTTCCGTTTCAAATCCACGCACGCATTTCAAAAAGTCGTACGACACTGTTTCGCCATTTCGGACGGATGTTGCACCTTGCACCGTGGATGTTGCACCCTGTAGATATCGATTATTCGGACGACCATAACTTCTGGCTCGTTTATAGTTAAGGGAGCCATAACAAGTCAAAACGAAGGCCTCGGTGAGTTCTATGGCTCTGACAGCTTTCAGCCGTCAATGGATTGTATAATGCCCAAAAAAGACTATCCGAATATCAATCGGGTCTCAGAAGTTTTTTACCCTTCGTTTTTCGACACTAGGATTTTTAAGGTAAAACTGGATTACCGTGGCTGGTCTTCGATTTACCATCGCTGGAGAGTGGTGTACCATGGTACCGTTCCGTTTCAAATCTATGCACGTATTTCAAAAAGTCGTACGACACTGTTTCGCCATTTCGGACGGATGTTGCACCTTGCACCGTGGATGTTGCGCCCTATAGATATCGATTATTCGGACGGCCATAACTTCTGGCTCGTTTAGAGTTACGGGAGCCATAACCTGTCAAAGCGAAGGCCTCAGTGAGTTCTACGGCTTTGACTGCTTTCAGCCGTCAATGGATTGTATAATGCCCAAAAAAGACTATCTGAATCTCAATCGGGTCTAGGAAGTTTTTTACCCTTCGTTTTTTCGACACGTGGATTTTTACGGTAAAACGGGATAACCGTGGCTGGTCTTCGATTTACAATCACTGGAGAGTGGTGCACCTTGGTATCGTGCCGTTTCAAATCCATGCACGCATTTCAAAAAGTCGTACGACACTGTTTCGCCATTTCAGACGGATGTTGCACCTTGCACCGTGGATGTTGCACCCTGTAGATATCGATTATTCGGATGACCATAACTTCTGGCTCGTTTAGAGTTACGGGAGCCATAACTAGTCAAAACGAAGGCCTCAGTGAGTTCTACGGCTCTGACAGCTTTCAGCCGTCAATGGATTGTATAATGCCCAAAAAGACTATCCGAATCTCAATCGGGTCTCGGAAGTTTTTTACCCTTCATTTTTTCGACACGTGGATTTTTACGGTAAAACTGGATTACCGTGGCTGGTCTTCGATTTACCATCGCTGGAGAGTGGTGCACCATGGTGCCGTTCCGTTTCAAATCCATGCATGCATTTCAAAAATCATACGACACTGCTCCTCCATTTCGGACGGATGTTGCACCTTGCACCGTGGATGTTGCACCCTGTAGTTATCGATTATTCGGACGGCTATAACTTCTGGCTCGTCTGGAGTTACGGGAGCCATAACCTGTTAAAACGAAGGCCTCGGTGAGTTCTACGGCTTTGACAGCTTTCAGCCGTCAATGGATCGTATGATGCCCAAAAAAGACTATCCGAATCTCAATCGGGTCTCGGAAGTTTTTTACCCTTCGTTTTTTCGACACGTGGATTTTTACGGTAAAACGGGATTACCGTGGCTGGTCTTTGATTTACCGTCGCTGGAGAGTGGTGCACCATGGTAATGTTCCGTTTCAAATCCATGCACGCAGTTCAAAAAGTCGTACGACACTGTTTCGCCATTTCGGACGGATGTTGCACCTTGCACCGTGGATGTTGCACCCTATAGATATCGATTATTCGGACGGCCATAACTTCTGGCTCGTTCAGAGTTACGGGAGCCATAACCAGTCAGAACGAAGGCCTCAGTGAGTTCTACGGCTATGACACCTTTTAGCCATCAGCGGATTGTCTAATGCCCAAAAAAGACTATCCGAATATCAATCGGGTCTCGGAAGTTTTTTACCCTTTGTTTTTTCGACACGTGGATTTTTGCGGTAAAACGGAATTACCGTGGCTGGTCTTCGATTTACCATCGCTGAAGAGTGGTGCACCATGGTACCGTTCCATTTTAAATCTATGCACGCATTTCAAAAAGTCGTACGACGCTGTTTCGCCATTTTGGACGAATGTTGCACCTTGCTCCGTGGATGTTGCTCCCTGTTGATATCGATTATTTGGGCGGCCATAACTTCTGGCTCGTTTAGAGTTAAGGGAGGCATAACGAGTAAAAACGAAGGCCTCGGTGAGTTCTACGGCTCTGACAGCTTTCAACCATCAGTGGATTGTCTAATGCCCAAAAAAGACTATCCGAATATCAATCGGGTCTCGGAAGTTTTTTACCCTTTGTTTTTTCGACACGTGGATTTTTGCGGTAAAACGGGATTACCGTGGCTGGTCTTCGATTTACCATCGCTGGAGAGTGGTGAACCATGGTACTGTTCCGTTTCAAATCTATGCACGCATTTCAAAAAGTCGTACGACACTGTTTCGCCATTTCGGACGGATGTTGCACCTTGCATCGTGGATGTTGCACCCTGTAGATATCAATTATTCGAACGGCCATAACTTCTGGCTCGCTTAGAGTTACGAGAGCCATAACCTGTCAAAACGAAGGCCTCAGTGAGTTCTACGGCTATGACAGCTTTCAGCCTTCAATGGATTGTTTAATGCCCAAAAAAGACTATCCGAGTCTCAATCGGGTCTAGGAAGTTTTTTACCCTTCGTTTTTTTGATACGTGGAGTTTTACGGTAAAACGGGATTACCGTGGCTGGTATTCGATTTACCATCGCCGGAGAGTGGTGCACCATGGTACCGTTCAGTTTCAAATCCATGCATGCATTTCAAAAAGTCGTACGACACTGTTTCGCCATTTCAGACGGATGTTGCACCTTGCACCGTGGATGTTGCACCCTGTAGATATCGATTATTCGGACGGCCATAACTTCTGGCTCGTTTAGAGTTACGGGAGTCATAACCAGTCAAAACGAAGGCCTCAGTGAGTTCTACGGCTGTGACCGCTTTCAGCCGTCAATGGGTTGTTTAATTCCCAAAAAAGACGATCCGAGTCTCAATCGGGTCTAGGAAGTTTTTTACCCTTCGTTTTTTCGACACGTGGATTTTTATGGTAAAACGAGATAACCGTGGCTGGTCTTCGATTTACCATCGCTGGAGAGTAGTGCACCTTGGTACCGTTCCGTTTCAAATCCATGCAAGCATTTCAAAAAGTCGTACGACACTGTTTCGCCATTTCGGACAGATGTTGCACCTTGCACCGTGGATGTGGCACCCTGTAGATATCGATTATTCGGACGGCCATAACTTCTGGCTCGTTTAGAGTTACGGGAGACATAACCAGTCGAAACGAAGGCCTCAGTGAGTTCTATGGCTCTGACAGCTTTCAGCCGTCAATGGATTGCTTAATGCCCCAAAATGACGATCCGAGTCTCAATCGGGTCTAGGAAGTTTTTTACCCTTCGTTTTTTCGACACGTGGATTTTTACGGTAAAACGGGATAACCGTGGCTGGTCTTCGATTTACCATCGCTGGAGAGTGGTGCACCTTGGTACCGTGCCATTTCAAATCCATGCACGCATTTCAATAAGTCGTACGACACTGTTTCTCCATTTCGGACGGATGTTGCACCTTGCACCGTGGATGTTGAACCCTGTACATATCGATTATTCGGACGGCCATAACTTCTGGCTCGTTTAGAGTTACGGGAGACATAACCAGTCAAAACGAAGGCCTCAGTGAGTTCTACGGCTATGACAGCTTTCAGCCGTCAATGGATTGTTTAATACCCAAAAAAGACTATCCGAGTCTCAATCGGGTCTAGGAAGTTTTTTACCCTTTGTTTTTTCGACACGTGTATTTTTACGGTAAAACGGGATTACCGTGGATGGTCTTCGATTTACCATCGCTGGAGAGTGGTGCACCATTGTACCGTTCCGTTTCAAATCCATGCACGCATTTCAAAAAGTCGTACGACGCTGTTTCGCCATTCCAAACGGATGTTACACCTTGCACCGTGGATGTTGCACCATGTAGATATCGATTATTCGGACGGCCATAACTTCTGGCTCGTTTATAGTTAAGGGAGCTATAACAAGTCAAAACGACCTCAGTGAGTTCTATGGCTCTGACCGCTTTCAGCCGTCAATAGATTGTATAATTCCCAAAAAAGACTATCCGAATCTCAATCGGGTCTCGGAAGTTTTTTACCCTTCGTTTTTTCGACACTTGGATTATTAATGTAAAACTGGATTACCGTGGCTGGTCTTCGATTTACCATCGCTGGACAGCGTTGTACCACGGTGCCGTTCGGTTTCAAATCCATGCACGCATTTCAAAAAGTCGTACGACACTGTTTCGCCATTTCGGACGGATGTTGCACCTAGCACCATGGATGTTGCACCCTGTAGATATCGATTATTCGGACGGCCATAACTTCTGGCTCGTTTAGAGTTACGGGAGCCATAACTTGTCAACACGAAGGCCTCAGTGAGTACTACGGCTCTGACAGCTTTCAGCCGTCAATGGATTTTATAATTCCCAAAAAAGACTATCCGAATCTCAATCGGGTTTCGGAAGTTTTATACCCTTCGTTTTTTCGACACGTGGATTTTTACGGTAAAACGGGATTACCATGGTTGGTCTTCGATTTACCATCGCTGGAGAGTGGTGCACCATGGTACCGTTCCGTTTCAAATCCACGCACGCATTTCAAAAAGTCGTACGACACTGTTTCGCCATTTCGGACGGATGTTGCACCTTGCACCGTGGATGTTGCACCCTGTAGATATCGATTATTCGGACGACCATAACTTCTGGCTCGTTTATAGTTAAGGGAGCCATAACAAGTCAAAACGAAGGCCTCGGTGAGTTCTATGGCTCTGACAGCTTTCAGCCGTCAATGGATTGTATAATGCCCAAAAAAGACTATCCGAATATCAATCGGGTCTCAGAAGTTTTTTACCCTTCGTTTTTCGACACTAGGATTTTTAAGGTAAAACTGGATTACCGTGGCTGGTCTTCGATTTACCATCGCTGGAGAGTGGTGTATCATGGTACCGTTCCGTTTCAAATCTATGCACGTATTTCAAAAAGTCGTACGACACTGTTTCGCCATTTCGGACGGATGTTGCACCTTGCACCGTGGATGTTGCGCCCTATAGATATCGATTATTCGGACGGCCATAACTTCTGGCTCGTTTAGAGTTACGGGAGCCATAACCTGTCAAAGCGAAGGCCTCAGTGAGTTCTACGGCTTTGACTGCTTTCAGCCGTCAATGGATTGTATAATGCCCAAAAAAGACTATCTGAATCTCAATCGGGTCTAGGAAGTTTTTTACCCTTCGTTTTTTCGACACGTGGATTTTTACGGTAAAACGGGATAACCGTGGCTGGTCTTCGATTTACAATCACTGGAGAGTGGTGCACCTTGGTATCGTGCCGTTTCAAATCCATGCACGCATTTCAAAAAGTCGTACGACACTGTTTCGCCATTTCAGACGGATGTTGCACCTTGCACCGTGGATGTTGCACCCTGTAGATATCGATTATTCGGATGACCATAACTTCTGGCTCGTTTAGAGTTACGGGAGCCATAACTAGTCAAAACGAAGGCCTCAGTGAGTTCTACGGCTCTGACAGCTTTCAGCCGTCAATGGATTGTATAATGCCCAAAAAGACTATCCGAATCTCAATCGGGTCTCGGAAGTTTTTTACCCTTCATTTTTTCGACACGTGGATTTTTACGGTAAAACTGGATTACCGTGGCTGGTCTTCGATTTACCATCGCTGGAGAGTGGTGCACCATGGTGCCGTTCCGTTTCAAATCCATGCATGCATTTCAAAAATCATACGACACTGCTCCTCCATTTCGGACGGATGTTGCACCTTGCACCGTGGATGTTGCACCCTGTAGTTATCGATTATTCGGACGGCTATAACTTCTGGCTCGTCTGGAGTTACGGGAGCCATAACCTGTTAAAACGAAGGCCTCGGTGAGTTCTACGGCTTTGACAGCTTTCAGCCGTCAATGGATCGTATGATGCCCAAAAAAGACTATCCGAATCTCAATCGGGTCTCGGAAGTTTTTTACCCTTCGTTTTTTCGACACGTGGATTTTTACGGTAAAACGGGATTACCGTGGCTGGTCTTTGATTTACCGTCGCTGGAGAGTGGTGCACCATGGTAATGTTCCGTTTCAAATCCATGCACGCAGTTCAAAAAGTCGTACGACACTGTTTCGCCATTTCGGACGGATGTTGCACCTTGCACCGTGGATGTTGCACCCTATAGATATCGATTATTCGGACGGCCATAACTTCTGGCTCGTTCAGAGTTACGGGAGCCATAACCAGTCAGAACGAAGGCCTCAGTGAGTTCTACGGCTATGACACCTTTTAGCCATCAGCGGATTGTCTAATGCCCAAAAAAGACTATCCGAATATCAATCGGGTCTCGGAAGTTTTTTACCCTTTGTTTTTTCGACACGTGGATTTTTGCGGTAAAACGGAATTACCGTGGCTGGTCTTCGATTTACCATCGCTGAAGAGTGGTGCACCATGGTACCGTTCCATTTTAAATCTATGCACGCATTTCAAAAAGTCGTACGACGCTGTTTCGCCATTTTGGACGAATGTTGCACCTTGCTCCGTGGATGTTGCTCCCTGTTGATATCGATTATTTGGGCGGCCATAACTTCTGGCTCGTTTAGAGTTAAGGGAGGCATAACGAGTAAAAACGAAGGCCTCGGTGAGTTCTACGGCTCTGACAGCTTTCAACCATCAGTGGATTGTCTAATGCCCAAAAAAGACTATCCGAATATCAATCGGGTCTCGGAAGTTTTTTACCCTTTGTTTTTTCGACACGTGGATTTTTGCGGTAAAACGGGATTACCGTGGCTGGTCTTCGATTTACCATCGCTGGAGAGTGGTGAACCATGGTACTGTTCCGTTTCAAATCCATGCACGCATTTCAAAAAGTCGTACGACACTGTTTCGCCATTTCGGACGGATGTTGCACCTTGCATCGTGGATGTTGCACCCTGTAGATATCAATTATTCGAACGGCCATAACTTCTGGCTCGCTTAGAGTTACGAGAGCCATAACCTGTCAAAACGAAGGCCTCAGTGAGTTCTACGGCTCTAACAGCTTTCAGCCGTCAATGGATTGTTTAATGCCCAAAAAAGACTATCCGAATCTCAATCGGGTCTAGGAAGTTTTTTACCCTTCGTTTTTTCGACACGTGGATTTTTAGGTAAAACGGGATTACCGTAGCTGGTCTTCGATTTACCATTGCTGGAGAGTGGTGCACCATTGTACCGTTCCGTTTCAATTCCATGCACGCATTTGAAAAAGTCGTACGACACTATTTTGCCTTTTCAGATGGATGTTGCACCTTGCACCGTGGATGTTGCACCATGTAGATATCGATTATTCGGACGGCCATAACTTCTGGCTTGTTTAGAGTTAAGGGAGCCATAACAGTCAAAACGAAGGCCTCAGTGAGTTCTACGCCTCTGACAGCTTTCTGCCATCAATGGATTGTATAGTGCCCAAAAAAGCCTATCAGAATCTCAATCGGGTCTCGGAAGTTTTTTACCCTACGTTTTTTCGACACGTGGATTTTTAGGTAAAACGGGATTGCCGTAGCTGGTCTTCGATTTACCATCGCTGGAGAGTGGTGCACCATTGTACCGTTCCGTTTCAATTCCATGCACGCATTTCAAAAAGTCGTACGACACTGTTTCGCCATTTCGGATGGATGTTGCACCTTGCACCGTGGATGTTGCACCATGTAGATATCGATTATTCGGACGGCCATAACTTCTGGCTCGTTTAGAGTTAAGGGAGCCATAACAGTCAAGACGAAGGCCTCAGTGAGTTCTACGACTCTGACAACTTTCAGCCGTCAATGGATTGTATAATGCCCAAAAAAGACTATCTGAATCTCAATCGGGTCTCGGAAGTTTTTTACCCTTCGTTTTTTCGACACGTGGATTTTTACGGTAAAACTGGATTACCGTGGCTGGTCTTTGATTTACCATCGCTGGAGAGTGTTGCACCATGGTACCGTTCCGTTTCAAATCGATGCACGCATTTCAAAAAGTCGTACGACACTGTTTCGCCATTTCAGACGGATGTTGCACCCTGTAGTTATCGATTATTCGGACGGCCATAACTTCTGGCTCGTTTAGATTTACGGGAGCCATAACCAGTCAAAAAGTAGGCCTCAGTGTGTTCCACGGCTCTGACAGCTTTCAACCGTCAATGGGTTGTATAATGCCTAAAAATGACTATCCGAATCTCAATCGGGTCTCGGAAGTTTTTTACCCTACGTCTTTTCGACACGTGGATTTTTACGGTAAAACGGGATTACCGTGGCTAGTCTTCGATTTACTATCGCAGGAGAGTGGTGCACCATGGTACCGTTCCGTTTCAAATCCATGCACGCATTTCAAAAAGTCGCACGACACTGTTTCGCCATTTCGGCCGGATGTTGCACCTTGCACCGTGGATGTTGCACCCTGTAGATATCGATTATTCGGACGGCCATAACTTCTGGCTCGTTTAGAGTTATGGGAGCCATAACCAGTCAAAACGAAGGCCTCAGTGAGTTCTATGGCTCTGACAGCTTTCAGCCGTCAATGGATTGTATAATGCCAAAAAATACTATCCAAATCTCAATCGGGTCTCGGAAGTTTTTTACCCTTCTTTTTTTCGACACGTGGATTTTTACGGTAAAACTGGATTACCGTGGCTGGTCTTCGATTTACCATTGCTGGAGAGTGGTGCACCATGGTACCGTTCCGTTTCAAATCTATGCACGCATTTCAAAAAGTCGTACGACGCAGTTTCGCCATTTCGGACGGATGTTGCACCTTGCTCTGTGGATGTTGCTCCCGGTAGATATCGATTATTCGGGCGGCCATAACTTCTGGCTCGTTTAGAGTTAAGGGAGCCATAACTAGTCAAAACGAAGGCCTCGGTGAGTTCTACGGCTCTGACAGCTTTCAGCCGTCAATGGATTGTATAATGCCCAAAAAAGACTATCTGAATCTCAATCGGGTCTCGGATGTTTTTACCCTTCGTTTTTTCGACACGTGGATTTTTACGGTAAAACGGGATTACCATGGCTGGTCTTCAATTTACCATCGCTGGAGAGTGGTGCACCATGGTACCATTCCGTTTCAAATCCGTGCACACATTTCAAAAAGTCGTACGACACTGTTACGCCATTTCGGACGGATGTTGCACCTTGCACCGTGGATGTTGCACCCTGTAGATATCGATTATTCGGACGGCCATAACTTCTGGCTCGTTTAGAGTTACGAGAGCCATAACCTATCAAAACGAAGGCCTCAGTGAGTTCTACGGCTACGATAGCTTTCAGCCGTCAATGGATTGTTTAATGCCCAAAAAAGATTATCCGAATCTCAATCGGATCTCGGAAGTTTTTTACCCTTCGTTTTTTCGACACTTGAATTTTTCAGGTAAAACTGGATTACGGTGGCTGGTCTTCGATTTACCATCGCTGGAGAGTGGTGCATCATGGTACCGTTCCGTTTCAAATCCATGCACGTATTTCAAAAAGTCGTACGACACTGTTTCGCCATTTCGGACGGATGTTACACCTTGCACCGTGGATGTTGCACCCTGTAGATATCGATTATTCGGACGGCCATAACTTCTGGCTCGTTTAGAGTTACGGGAGCCATAACATGTCAAAACGAAGGCCTCAGTGAGTTCTACAGCTATGACAGATTTCAGCCGTCAATGGATTGTATAATGCCCAAAAAAAACTATCCGAATCTCAATCGGGTCTCGGAAGTTTTTTACCCTTCGTTTTTTCGACACGTGGATTTTTATGGTAAAACGGGATTACGGTGGCTGGTCTTCGATTTACCATCGCTGGAGAGTGGTGCACCATGGTACCGTTCCTTTTCAAATCGATGCATGCATTTCAAAAAGTCGTACGACGCAGTTTCGCCATTTCGGACGGATGTTGCACCTTGCTCTGTGGATGTTGCTCCCGGTAGATATCGATTATTCGGACGGCCATAACTTCTGGCTCGTTTAGAGTTAAGGGAGCCATAACTAGTCAAAACGAAGGCCTCAGTGAGTTCTACGGCTCTGACAGCTTTTAGCCGTCAATGGATTGTATAATGCCCAAAAAAGACTATCTGAATCTCAATCGGGTCTCGGATGTTTTTACCCTTTGTTTTTTCGACACGTGGATTTTTACGGTAAAACGGGATTATGATGGCTGGTCTTCAATTTACCATCGCTGGAGAGTGGTGCACCATGGTACCATTCTGTTTCAAATCCGTGCACACATTTCAAAAAGTCGTATGACACTGTTACGCCATTTCGGACGGATGTTGCACCTTGCACCGTGGATGTTGCACCCTGTAGATATCGATTATTCGGACGGCCATAACTTCTGGCTCGTTTAGAGTTACGAGAGCCATAACCTATCAAAACGAAGGCCTCAGTGAGTTCTACGGCTACGATAGCTTTCAGCCGTCAATGGATTGTTTAATGCCCAAAAAAGATTATCCGAATCTCAATCGGATCACGGAAGTTTTTTACACTTCGTTTTTTCGACACTTGAATTTTTCAGGTAAAACTGGATTACGGTGGCTGGTCTTCGATTTACCATCGCTGGAGAGTGGTGCATCATGGTACCGTTCCGTTTCAGATCCATGCATGCATTTCAAAAAGTCGTACGACACTGTTTCGCCATTTCGGACGGATGTTACACCTTGCACCGTGGATGTTGCACCCTGTAGATATCGATTATTCGGACGGCCATAACTTCTGGCTCGTTTAGAGTTACGGGAGCCATAACATGTCAAAACGAAGGCCTCAGCGAGTTCTACGGATATTACAGATTTCAGCCGTCAATGGATTGTATAATGCCCAAAAAAGACTATCCGAATCTCAATCGGGTCTCGGAAGTTTTTTACCCTTCGTTTTTTCGACACGTGGATTTTTATGGTAAAACGGGATTACGGTGGCTGGTCTTCGATTTACCATCGCTGGAGAGTGGTGCACCATGGTACCGTTCCTT
The DNA here is from genome assembly GCA_030765085.1 of Allium cepa. Lineage (NCBI taxonomy): Eukaryota > Viridiplantae > Streptophyta > Magnoliopsida > Asparagales > Amaryllidaceae > Allium > Allium cepa. The sequence goes on from CM060938.1 coordinate 913,599,466, forward strand.
TTCAAATCGATGCACGCATTTCAAAAAGTCGTACGACGCAGTTTCGCCATTTCGGACGGATGTTGCACCTTGCTCTGTGGATGTTGCTCCCGGTAGATATCGATTATTCGGGCGGCCATAACTTCTGGCTCGTTTAGAGTTAAGGGAGCCATAACTAGTCAAAACGAAGGCCTCAGTGAGTTCTACGGCTCTGACAGCTTTCAGCCGTCAATGGATTGTATAATGCCCAAAAAAGACTATCTGAATCTCAATCGGGTCTCGGATGTTTTTACCCTTCGTTTTTTCGACACGTGGATTTTTACGGTAAAACGGGATTACGGTGGCTGGTCTTCGATTTACCATCGTTGGAGAGTGGTGCACCATGGAACCGTTCCGTTTCAAATCTATGCACACATTTCAAAAAGTCGTACGACGCTATTTCTCCATTTCGGACGGATATTGCACCTTGCTCCGTGGATGTTGCTCCCTGTAGATATCAATTATGCGGGCGGCCATAACTTCTGGCTCCTTTAAAGTTAAGGGAGCCATAACCAGTCAAAATGAAGGCCTCAGTGAGTTCTACGGCTCCGACAGCTTTCAGCCGTCAATGGATTGTATAATGCCCAAAAAAGACTATCCGAATCTCAATTGGGTCCCGGAAGTTTTTAACCCTTCGCTTTTTCGAACGTGGATTTTTACGGTAAATCTGGATTACCGTGGCCGGTCTTCGATTTACCATCGCTGGAGAGTGGTGCACCATGGTACCATTCCGTTACAAATCGATGCGTGCATTTCAAAAAGACGTACGACGCTGTTGTGCCATTTCGGACGGATGTTGCACCTTGCACCGTGGATGTTGCACCCTGTAGTTATCGATAATTCGGACGACCATAACTTCTGGCTCGTTTAGAGTTACGGGAGCCATAACTAGTCAAAACGAAGGCCTCAGTGTGTTCTACGTTTTGGACAGCTTTCAGCCGTCAATGGATAGTTTAATGCCCAAAAAAGACTATCCGATTCTCAATTGGGTCAAGGAAGTTTTTTACCCTTCGTTTTTTCGACATGTGGATTTTTAGGTAAAACGGGATTACCGTGGATGGTCTTCGATTTACCATCACTGGAGAGTGGTGAACCATTGTACCATTCCGTTTCAATTCCATGCACGCATTTCAAAAAGTCGTACGACACTGTTTCGCCATTTCGGATGGATGTTGCACCTTGCACCGTGGATGTTGCACCATGTAGATATCGATTATTCGTACGGCCATAACTTCTGGCTCGTTTAGAGTTAAGAGAGCCATAACAGTCAAAACGAAGGCCTCAGTGAGTTCTACGGCTCTGACAGCTTTCAGCCGTCAATAAAGAGTATAATGCCCAAAAAAGACTATCCGAATCTCAATCGGGTCTCGGAAGTTTTTTACCCTTCGTTTTTTCGACACGTGGATTTTTACGGTAAAATGGGATTACGGTGGCTGGTCTTCGATTTACCATCGCTGGAGAGTGGTGCACCATGGTACCATTCCTTTTCAAATCGATGCATGCATTTCAAAAAGTCGTACGACGCAGTTTCGCCATTTCGGACGGATGTTGCACCTTGCTCCGTGGAAGTTGCTCCCTGTAGATATCGATTATTTGAGCGGCCATAACTTCTGGCTCGTTTAGAGTTAAGGGAGCCATAACCAGTCAAAACGAAGGCCTTAGTGAGTTCTACGGCTCTGACAGCTTTCAGCCGTCAATGGATTGTATAATGCCCAAAAAAGACTATCCGAATCTCAATCGGGTCTCGGAAGTTTTTACCTTTCGTTTTTTCGACACGTGGACTTTTACGGTAAAACGGGATTACGGTGGCTGGTCTTCGATTTACCATCGTTGGAGAGTGGTGCACCATGGAACCGTTGCGTTTCAAATCTATGCACACATTTCAAAAAGTCGTACGACGCTGTTTCGCCATTTCGGACGGATGTTGCACCTTGCACCGTGGATGTTGCACCCTGTAGATATTGATTATTCGGACGGCCATAACTTCTGGCTCGTTTAGAGTTATGGGAGCCATAACCAGTCAAAACGAAGGCCTCAATGAGTTCTACGGCTCTGACTGCTTTAAGCCGTCAATGATTTGTATAATGCCCAAAAAAGACTATCTGAATCTCAATCGGGTCTCGGAAGTTTTTTACCCTTCGTTTTTTTGACACGTGGATTTTTATGGTAAAACTGGATTACCGTGGCTGGTCTTCGATTTACCATTGCTGGAGAGTGGTGCACCATGGTACCGTTCCGTTTCAAATCTATGCACGCATTTCAAAAAGTCGTACGACGCTGTTTCGCCATTTCGGACGGATGTTGCACCTTGCTCCATGGATGTTGCACCCTGTAGATACCGATTATTCGGACGACCATAACTTCTGGCTCGTTTAGAGTTAAGGGAGCCATAACCAGTCAAAACGAAGGCCTCAGTGAGTTCTACGGCTCTGACCGCTTTCAGCCGTCAATGGATTGTATAATGCCCAAGAAAGACTATCCGAATCTCAATCGGGTCTCCGAAGTCTTTTACCCTTCGTTTTTTCGACACGTGGATTTTTACGGTAAAACGGGATTACCGTGGCTGGTCTTCGACTTACCATCGCTGGAGAGTGGTGCACCATGGTACCGTTCCGTTTCAAATCCATGCACGCATTTCAAAAAGTCGTACGACACTGTTTCGCCATTTCGGACGGATGCTGCACCTTGCACCGTGGATGTTGCACCCTGTAGATATCGATTATTCGGACCGCCTTAACTTCTGGCTCGTTTAGAGTTATGTTGGGCGAATTTTCACCCAGAAGACCTCAAGACCGAGAAGCGTCAGTTTCACCCGGGTTTGCAACCTCCGTTCCATCCGGTTCCTAAGACCGTTCGGCAATTCAAGGGTTCAAGGCTCCATTCGGCATTCCAGGCAAAGGTTTATTCGGTATGACACACATCTTGTCCAAGCTCCTGCCGAATCAACCCCCAACTCCACCGGTCCAACACGGTTTCCATCCACCACCGGTCCAACCAAACATCTCCTACCACCGGACCATTCACAGCCGGACCAACACCACCGAATCAACCTCATAACTCACCACCGAATGAACCTCCAAACCACTCCATCACCGGACCAAACTCCATGCCGAACCAAAACGCTGCCAGGCCAGATTACTCCAGCCCAGGCCCACCACCAGCTATATACATCCAAGACCCCTGCCCCTACCTCACTCTATAAATAGAGGGGCAGGGGTGCAACAATGGCAGACAAGTTTGAGAGCTCAAGCACGGAAGGAACTTCCAAACTACTTTCATATACTTGTACACAAAGCATTGTACTTGTAATCTGAAAGAAAGAAGATAATAACATATAGTGTGGACGTAGGCACGTTCTGGCCGAACCACTATAAATCTGTGTGTCTTTTACATTTCAGCCCCTGCTTTTTTTCATATTTACATAACTCATCTAAATCATTAAGAATCATATAGAATCAACTAAATCACACGACTTGGAGGTGTTTGCCCATTTTTTGCGCAAACATTTTTGGTGCTTTCACTGAGAACTTCGAACTCGAAGCTAAAGCTTCCCTCATTCAACCTTCTTTCCCAATAGCACCCTTCATTGCCTAGGAAACATGACTTCCAGGCCAAGAAAAGACGCCAACAAGGGAAAGAACGTTGCAACCAGCAGCGCTCCAAATCCAGTGGATCCAGATCAAGAGAACCATCCCACTACAGCAGCAGTGCCGCATGTAGATCAGGCAATTCCAACAGCCCCTGCCGTGGAACAACCGGCAGCAATCACTAGAGCAGACCTAGACAGAGTTGTGGTGGAAGTGACTAACCGCTTCGCATCCCAACAAGAAGCTTTGGTGAACCAACTCATGTCACGCTTGAGGGATGTCGAAGAATCCAACCGCAACACTGAATCATGGGGTGAATCTCAATCTGGAGGATCTCGGAGACAGCAAAGGTCTTCCCTCTTCGAGGAAGCCATCAACAGGAACAACAATGATAGGGGCCGCGCCCGAACTCAGCCCGAACTCCGACTCGAGGAAGCACTTGGAACCGAACCCAGTGGGGGAGGCGCCAGGCGAGGGTCAGATGTAGCTGAGCCAGTCATGCCACCTAATCATAGAAACCCCGTTGAACGGAGCCGAGCTAGAACCCAGCCCGAAGTTGACCCCATGGAAATGCTCGGAACAGAACCCCACAGGGGAAGATCAAGGCAGGGGCAACTGTAGCTGGTCCTAGCATGCATCCGAGCAGCCAAAGGCAACCACTGGATAACGTCAGAAGTGATAGACTATACCATCCCTACAGGTCATCTGGACGAGATCGATCCCGCAGGGAAGAACCAAATTCATTTCTATCCGCTCCAAATTCTGATGAAAGAATGGCACGATTATTCAGAGAATGCGTCCAACGGGAGCAAAGGGACCAAGGAATAGGCGCTAGGGTCACCAGCCCCTTCACCCGCAATATCGAAACTGCCATCACCCCCCGGGAATGGAAAATGCCAACCATGGAACCTTACAAGGGAACTTCCGACCCCATCGTACTCTTACAGAGATATACCCAGCATATGCTCATGAGCGGAGCAACAGAAGGGGTGATGTGTAAATGCTTTCCGCTATTCCTAGCAGATCTAGCTACCTCCTGGTTCTGCCATCTACCCCAAGGATCCATCAGCTCATGGGAGATGTTGAAAGAAAGAATCATTAGCCAGTTCCGCATCCATGTAGAACAACCCAAGGATGCTTATTCTCTATCCAATGTCAAACAGAAATCCGGAGAGACACTGCAACAATATCTAACCCAGTTCAACGCCGCAGCGGCCGCAGTCCAAGATGCCGATGAAAAGCTCACCCTAATGGCCCTCTGTAGTGGTGTACACCCAGATACCAAGTTCGCTAGAAGACTAACTAAGGAAAAACCAGCTACTTTACCTGATTTCTTCCATGAAGCTGGAAAGTATATGAGACTTGAAGATGCCGCCACTGAGAGGCAGTCAGGGCAACAAAGTAAGACAACTTCGGACAAGGTTCCCGCTGCAGCTAAGGACACTCGAAGAAATGAATCTAGAGACAATGCTGGGGGCAGGAAGGTTGAAAAACGCCAATATCGACCAGGACCAAGATTTGACTCCTACACTCCTTTGAATGAAACAATCGAAAACATCTTTCTAGCCACTCAGGGCGAACTCGGATACAAGCGCCCCCCGCACAAGAAAGAATCTGATAACGCACTCAAGTTGGAAAGTTCTGCCGCTTCCACGAATCCCACGGACACGACACCAATGAATGCCACCATCTCCGGGACTTGATCGAAGAACACATCAGAAGAAGAAGGCTGGAATGCTATGTGAAAGGTCAGAACAGGACTCCAACCCCTGCCAATGAGAACTCAAAGCGACCCCTTCCAGAAGTAGGCGGAGGGAATCGCAGCATCAGTGGCTCTAGTCAAGAGAAGATAGTGGTCCATACCATCTCGGGAGGACCACACATCGCCGACAGAAGCTGGGCAGAGATGGAAAGATACGGCAAGTCGCTTAGAAATGCTGAAGGCTATGTTAACTTCATTATGGAAGAACGCCACCCGAAACTGAAAGAGAGCGACGACATCGTATTCAGTAGGCGTGATTTAGAAGGAAGACAGTATCCACATATGGATCCCATGGTCATCTCTGCCTGGTTCGGTCCAGCTAAAGTTCTTCGAATTCTAATAGACACAGGAAGCTCCGTAAATATCCTATTCAAGCATGCTTTCGACAAAATGAAGCTGTCAATGAAGGATGTGTCTCCCTGCAACAAACCCCTGCACGGTTTTACTGGAGATGCGAAAATGCCCCTCGGGCAACTTGACCTCTTCGTCGAAATAGGAAGTCATCCCCGCTCCGTTGTGCGAAAATAAACGTTCGTACTAATAGAAAACCACTCGGCCTACAACGCCTTCTTGGGAAGACCAGCCTTATCTGACTTCCAAATTGTCCTAGCCCCGTAGTGCCTAAAGATGAAATTCCCAATAGATAACGGAATAGGAGAAGTTGAGGGAGATCAAGACGCCGCTCGAGATTGCTATGTAACTGAACTTCGCAATAACCGTAGAAAGAATAAAGGGAAAGATGCAGAGACTACTCTCTGCATGAAAAGCTTGGAAGCATAGCAACTAAAGAAAGCCCCTCCTCTTCGATACACCAGCGATCCTTTCAATGAACTAGACCCCAGGGATAAGGAGGAGGAGGCTACCGCCGAGCCTGCGGAGGCCATGGAATTCGTATCTGTAGACAAACATGATTCAAGTAGACTATTAAAAACAGGATCTCAGCTAAAAACAGAATTGAAGGATCAACTCATTGACTTTCTCCGCCACAACTTAGATGTATTTGCGTGGACACATGCCGATATGACAGGAATCTCCCCAGACATAGCATGCCACATGCTGAACGTCGATCCCCCCAAGGTACCGATAAAGCAGAAAAAGAGAAGCATGGGAGCAGAACGATCAGCAGCCCTCGATGAGGAAGTAAAGAACCTACTTGCTAATGACATCATACGAGAAGCCATCTACCCAGAATGGATCGCTAACCCAGTACTAGTAAAGAAAGCTAATGGGAAGTGGCGAACATGCATTGATTTCTCCAACTTAAATGACGCTTGCCCGAAAGACTGCTTCCCGCTCCCCCGAATCGATCAGCTTGTGGACAGCACTACCGGGCATGAACTTTTATCTTTTGTGGATGCATACTCCGGATACAACCAGATTCCCATGCACGCTCCCGATCAAGACCACACTAGCTTCATCACTAACCGGGGATTATATTGTTACAAAGTCATGCCTTTTGGACTCAAAAATGACGGAGCTACCTATCAGCGCCTCGTCAACAAGATGTTCGTGGAATTAATAGGACGAACTATGGAAGTATATGTGGATGACATGTTGGTAAAGTCCAGGAGAGCCGACGATCATGTAAGCCACCTGAGCGAAATGTTTCAGGTACTTCGCCGATATGGAATGAAGCTGAATCCTCTAAAGTGCTCCTTCGGAGTGTCATCGGGAAAATTCTAAGGATTCATTGTCCATGCCAGATGAATTGAAGCAAACCCTGAACAAATCCGGGCTCTAAAAGAAATAAGGATACCTTCCACTCGAAAAGAAATGCAGAGCCTAAACGGAAAGGTGGCCGCCCTAAGCAGATTCATTTCCAAAGAAACTAACAAGTGCGTCCCTTTCTTCGAAGCTCTCAAGAAAGACAAAGGAAAGTTCGAATGGACCGATGAATGCTTAAAAGCCTTCCTTAACCTGATCGAACACCTTCAGAGACCACCAGTACTCTTAACTCCAAACGAAGGCGAAGAGCTATACCTATACCTCGCTGTATCATCTCATGCTCTAAGCGCTGCCCTGGTAAGAGAAGAGGACCGCACACAACTCCCGGTATACTTCATAAGCAAGAGATTTACAGGGGCATAAGCCAGATATCCTAAACTTGAGAAATTGGCATATTGTTTATTGATCGCATCACGAAAACTGCGACACTACTTCCAATCTCACTCCATCAGAGTTCTAACCGATCAACCACTAAGACAGGTGCTCCATCGTCCCGAGACTTCTGGACGACTCCTCAAATGGTGCATTGAACTAAGTCAGTATGACATCACCTACCATCCTCGCACCGCTATCAAGGGGCAAGCCATGGCCGATTTCATTGCCGAATTCACTACCAACGAAGGCAAGGATCAGTTTGAAATAGCATAAAACATCAAGTGGAACCTCTTTGTAGATGGAGCATCGAACGAACAAGGCTCGGGGGCAGGTATTGTGATAATCACCCCCAGGGGAAGAAAGCTGTACTATGCATTAAGGTTGGAATTCGCGGCCACTAACAACGATGCGGAGTATGAGGCAATAATAGCGGGATTGGAGCTTGCCTTAGAAATTAGAGTCAATTCTTTATGTCTTCATAGTGATTCTCAACTTATCGTAAACCAAGTACTAGGAGAATTCCAGACACGAGGAGAACGACTCACAGCATATCTAAAGAAAACCAAACTGCTGCTCGATCAATTGGACCATTATCTAATCAAATACATTCCTCGAGAAGATAACCAAGAGGCCGATGAACTAGCAAAGCAAGCTAGGATGAAGAATAGCACCATTTCCGGAGTACTAGCCATCTCAAGGCAGCTAGCCCCAAGTTTCGAACAAGTGAATCTGATAACTGCAATCGAAGAAGGAACTTGGATGACTCCTATCCGGAAACATTTGCAGGACGGCACACTACCAGACAAACGTGATGAAGTCAGGAGAATTTTGAGGAAAGCTCCCCACTACACAATACGAGAAGGCATCCTCTATAGGCGTGGCTTCTCTAGCCCCTTATTCAGATGCGTCGCTGGAAGGGAAGCCAAGGAAATCTTATTCAACATCCATCAAGGAAGTTGCGGAGATCACATTGGAGGGCAGACTCTGGCGAAAAAGATACTCCGATATGGATATTACTGGCCCATACTAAACAAAGACGCCTTAGACTTCGTCAAGAGATGCGACAGATGCCAGAAATTTGCCAAGATTCCTCGACTACCCACAAATGAGATTACTCAAATGACCATCCCTTGGCCCTTTGCTGTATGGGGAATTGATTTAATTGGCGAACTGCCAACGGGCAGGGGCGGGGCCAAATATGCTATAGTGGTAGTCGATTATTTCACCAAATGGGTGGAAGCGGAACCCCTAAATAGAATATCTTCAGCAAAAGTTATCAACTTCCTGATCAAAAATATTCTGTGCAGGTACGGAGTACCACTCAAGATCATATCGGACAACGGACTCCAATTTGACAGCGAAGAATTCGCCGACTGGTGCCAAGAGCATGGAATTCATAAAAGCTTCTCATCAGTAGCTTATCCTCAGGCAAACGGACAAGTCGAAGCTGTCAACAAAATTCTCAAAACCCTAATCAAGAAGAAACTTGAAAAGTCAAAAGGCGCTTGGGTGGACGAACTTCCTACGGCACTTTGGGCCTACCGCACATCTTTCAGAACATCAACGGGACATACTCCTTTCTCTTTGGCATACGGATCGGAGGCATTGCTCCCTGTTGAGACTATTGTTCCTTCCCACCGTAGGATCCACTACAATCCAGAAGAAAACGAAGAACTCCTCCTCATGTCTTTGGATATGATTGAGGAAAGGAGAAACGATGCAGCACTCAAAGCAGCAGCTCACAAACAAAAAGTGGCAGCACTATACAACTCCAAAGTCATGCATCGCATCTTACAAGAATGAGATCTTGTCCTCAGGCAAGTCTTTCCGCGCCCCGGGGCACTGGACCCCATCTGGGACGGACCATATGTAATTCATAAAGATCTCCACAACGGAGCTTATATTTTGTCAACAGTGGACGAAGAGGTGTTCCAGAGGGCATGGAACATCCGACACCTCCGTCGATACTTTTCTTAACTTGTACTGCCCATATGAAGTGAATTAACAAAGAGAATCAGTGGATGTAGGCATTTTCATGCCGAACCACTTTAAAAAATCTTGTCTCTTTTTAACTTGTTCCTTTATATCTTGGCTGCTTGTCAAGCTTTATCCTTTTCTGTTGAACAAAATCCTATGGCATCTCCACTCAAGACGCACCGCGGTCTCATCTGGACAAGGCCTAACAGGTACGCTACGATTCTATGCACTCGCCAATGAGACTCTTTTGCTCCAGCATCCCTCTGCTGCGGGTTAACTCATTGCTCGCGACTGCCCTCAAAGCCAACTGTAATGAGCCGATTATAAGTCATCATAAAGGCCGACTATAGCCGATGGCAGCTCATTACGTCATTCGGCTCGCCGGCAACTGTGAACCTACTTTAAGCCCCAACATAAGGTGTGGCTAGCCAGGGGTAGTTCACGGCCAACGGCACCCACGCTAGCCGGCCATGGTAAATCGAATAATACCCACGATTACGGACCATAATGGTTCGGGTAGTTACCGTGCACGATCTCGGCTCCGATGTGTCTTAAGTGCGGCTGTGGTAAAAAAGAAAACTCCCCGCGGAGGTGTAAGATGGGTGACAAATGTCTCCAAGACCCACAGCTAGGGAAAGTGACTTCAAAACCCGTTTGCCACGAACTTAAGCACATCGACGGCCTTCCGTGACTGGAAGTTTTACTTTTCCCATATTTCCATTTCATTTAAATACTTTTCTCATATCCTGTATAACAAACTCTAAAGTACAGCAAACCAAATATGGAGCATTCACTCATGAGAATCTAAGCCTGCGTACTGGGTGGCAAGGTACTCAGCTATATCCATGATCAGTTACACAAGACGCTCAAAGCTACCACCTGTAACTAAAACATGAAGGGCGGTACTCTCTTCTCTTGTACATAAATATGTAACCATAGTTTATTCATACATCACACTAACATTGCAAAACATGAAATTATACTTCAAGCAACAGCTTAACATCAAACACAACTAAAATCACAGGCATATGCATACTTCTCACGCACCACATCAAAATGACAAACAACATTTAAACATAGCAAAATCAGCTTATGTCATAAAATCACATAAAGTTATTCTTTACAAATAATATTATTACAGTCACATCAATGTTTTGGACTAACATAAACAGCGATAAAAGGAAATAAAAAGGTAGCCAAATCCGGACAAGTAACCAGCTGCGTCCACACTTCGCTCTCATCCTACCAACTCCCCCAAGCCTACTTGGCCGCAGGGTTGGAGCTCCTAGCGTGTTGATCGGAAGTTCCACCTGTCCAATTCAGAAGAGGAATTCATTAAACAAACGATAAACGATCAAATTATGGAAACCCAGAAAGAAAAGGAAAAGAGAAGAATAACTCACCAGCGTCCGCCGCTTGATCCTCATCCTCCAGTTGCACACCCGCTTCCTCCGCAGCAAGCAACTGCATCCCCTCCTTCACCGCCGCTTGCTCCTCTTTCGAGAACTGAGCAGTGACCACATCCAGACTAAAAGCCACTCCACCTTCCTTACCCGCATTTACTCTGGCCTCCTCTAAAGCCCGAAGATATATCTTGGCCATGACCCGGGGATAGTCATCCATCCAAGACAAGCTACCCTCCTTCCAAGTGCGGAAGTACATGTCCTGCAGAATCTCGTCCATCATCCCCTCATTCTCCTCAAACTCCCTCACCCGGGCCTCGGAAGCCTGCAACTTGGCGACAGCGACATCCCTCTCTGATCGATATCTCAAGCAGTCAGCCTGGAGAGACCTCCTCATCTCCTCCATCTCCTCCTTTAACTTGACTTGAGCCATCTCCGCGGCCTCAAGCCTCGCTGACAACTCCTCTACCTGCTCGAGATCCGCATTCCGAACCTCATCCACTGTCGCAATGGCCATGTCGATCCGCTCCTTATAGGCGGCCTCCATCTTCCGTAATTCTGCCCTACTAGCCTTTTCCATGGTCTCTTTCAGCCGCCTGGAGGCTTCCTCGTGCTGAGAAATCTGAACGGCTTGACCGGCAAGCTGTTCGGCCTGATCGGCAACCTTCAGCCGCAACCGAATATTAGCACTCCCAATCTCCTCCCCGGCCTTGACCAATTGAGCATGATACTTCATTAACTTCTTGGTCTCTTCAGCCACCCGATCGATATTAGCTTTGGCTTCGTCTCCCATGGTAACTACCCGAGTGTTAAGCAGATCAAGATCTAGGTTCTTAGCCTCGTCTAACACTCGTACCATGGGGTTGCGGGGAAGAAGGTGCTCAACCGTAGCCTCATCAAATGAAATATCCCGAGAGCTTGGATCTAAATCAGGATGACCGGCAAAGGGGTCGCGAGGCACGTCAGGACACCTTATACGGATAACAGTGGGATTCTTAGAAGGAGGTGGAGGGGGGATAAACTCCATGCTCTCCTCCGTGGTATCACGAGGAGGCTGAACAGGAAGCTGCGGACCAGGGGAAGGCTCAAATAAGAAACGACTCCTCTTCTTTTTCTGAATGCTCTCTTCAATGACCCCAAGAAGAGGACGGTATCTGACCACGTCCCCAGGACGACCAGTAAGAGGCTTCGGCTTATCAGAAGCTCTCATCAACTTGAATTGTTCAAGGCGGTGTCGAACGTCTGACGTTTTAGCCGCCTGGCCTGCCCCTGGAGTAAAAAACAAGTGTTATGAACATACGACGATCCATAATTCAAGAAACATGTTAAGTTAAAAAGAAAGAAAAAGTGAGAATGCACATCTATTATACAAACCCTGCGGAGGAGTGGGATACTGCAATAAGTCCTGAATCTCATTCCAGGACGGAAGTGAACCATAAAATATTTCTAAGTCCCTATCGTAAATGGAATCGACAGAGGACAAAAGTTCACCTTGCACCGCCGGAGTCACCCTGGCTGAGGAGCCCTTAAGGGATACATCGGCACCAGCCCCGACCTTGCCAGTCTCCTTCTCCTTCTCCGCTTCCGATTCTCCCTCCGATTCCCCGAAGGCCTGGCGGAGGGCCTCATCCAGTTCAGAGTCTTGCGCAGAAGTTAAGGCACCAGCACCACTACCACCCTGACCATCTCCATCTCCTCCGCCCTCCGACTCTCCTTCCATATCGCCTCCTTCTCCCTCTTCCACACCTTCCTCCTCCGGGATGATCGGGCAAGTACTAGGAGAGGGGCCCTCAGACTCCTTAAGCTTCTTGCCTCCCGCGACGGGATGTTACGCAAAGGGCTTTCTCTTGCCACTCTTCACCGTGGACCCCTCCTTAGCTTTAGCGGCCTTCTCCTCAGCCGTGTCCCTCTGCTTAACCACAGACTGGTGCGGCTGGATCAAGTTGTACTCCAGGAGGGTAGCGTTCCTGATCAGGAACGAAGCCGACCTGTCCCGTGCATGAATGGCCTTTATTTCAGCAGCCATCCGCGCCAAAGAATCATCTTCCACGACTGCAATGCCACCTGTCGCTAGCAAGAAATAGAAGCGTGTCAGAAGAAGCACTACAGTCATAACATGGAAAATATAAATGAAATTCATCTTACAGCCAGAAGTGAAAAGGCGGAAAGAAACAGAATCGTCCTTGATAAAAAACCATTCTTTCTTAAACATGGTAAACTTTGAATATAAGTCCTTGACCGGTTTGAAGGGCACGGCTGCTTCTAGACTAATATACGGAGACCCCTTCTTGTAGCCTCTCAGGTTATACAAATATCGAATTTCCCGGTTAGAAGGAGGGCGCCGTACCTCCTCTGAAAGATAACGAAAAGGCTCACCAGAATGGCATAAGAGTTCGGCTGGAGCTGGAATGGAGCCACCTTCAAATATGTGGTAAAGCTAACTATCCAGGCATTGATAGGAGGGATAGCACCACACATGCAATGATATCTGCTGTAAGCAAAGTAGCCTTCGGGGGGATTATATGGCATCACTTCATCTCCCGGCAACAGCATGCGAGCCCTGTCTATCCCGAAGGAACGGGATATAACATCAAGTTGCTCCTCCTTTAGGGAGCTAGGAAAGCAATCGGGAGGGGAGACCAGAAGTTCCTAGGGACCGTACCCGTCCACTAACGACCTTGGAGCAGGCCCATGTCGCACCGGCCCTGGTTGGGCTGGGGGCACGGAGGAAGATGACTCTCCTCTACCTTTAGACTTCTTTTTATCCGATCGGGTTTTCGCTTTGCGAGACATTTTCTACAGCACAAGAAAAAACACGGTATTAGAACAAGAAGTGTAAGAACATAAACAAGCAAGTATCTAAAGCAAGCGTATAAAAGCCTAAGACTTCGCTCAAGATTCAAATTTCCGAGTCTCATTCGGTATATGCCTCATTCGGTAGTTCTATTCGGCATTGGAAGTTCATCCGGTATACGAGTCCATTCGGCTATGCAAGCACACATTTTCATTCGGTAAGAAAGATCATTCGGCTATGCAAGCACTCATCTTCGTTCGGCAGTGAAAAAACCTTTCGTGTTTATTCGGCGAAAGGACATGTACCTGATACGAAGCTGATTCGGCAAGGGACTGGTTCGGTATAGGGTTGATTCGATTCTCTCTCTGATTCGGCAAAGGTTTGATTTGGTATAGGGTTGGTTCGGCTCTCGTTGGTTCGGTAAGGAATAACTAGGGGGTGTATCCCCTATATATAGACGAGGGCAGAGGCACCGGACCAACCGGTTCGGCATACCGGACCAAACCAAAACCGAATGAAGCTACCAAACCGGCGAAGACCAGAAGCAGGGGGCATGCAAAGTGCCTCGCTCAGATAAGTACCGGACCCTAGGATCTAGTGATAAAATAGAGATTCTGAAAACGATGAACAAGTAGTAAATTCTCAATAACGTGGGTTAATCATTTACACATGTATGCGACCACGAACGGTCCACAGGCATGCTCTGAATGGCTATTAACCCTATCGTTGTGAGAATCTACACTTTGACATCCTTTTAAAATTCATCGGTTGGATGGATATTTAGCTCTGCTAATTCTGAAATGGATAAGCTACTTACACATGTACGGGGTCGCGAACGATCCTTAGGCACGCTCTGAGCTGGCGATAAACCATCTTCACAAACGATCCAGGGACCCACTCTAACGTGAACCTGGCGTCGATAAAACTAAGCCCCTTCGGGGCACACTCTCTCGCCCTGAACGGCACGATTCACTTCATCTCAAATACTGCGATCCCGAACGGTCGTCATTTGAAATCACATTATAACTGTAAATTCCTTTTTTAGGACTTCAACAAGATATGAACGTCCAGCTCAATGCATTAACAAATCGCGCCTTCCTACCGCAAGGCTCGAGGACACCAACAGGATGTGAACATCCAGTCCATGGCATTACAAAACAAGCCTTTCTTACCACGGGGAAACAAAGCGCGACACATGCAAGCACGTGCCCCACTTTGGGGGGTAAATGTTGGGCGAATTTTCACCCAGAAGACCTCAAGACCGAGAAGCGTCAGTTTCACCCGGGTTCGCAACCTTCGTTCCATCCGGTTCCTAAGACCGTTCGGCAATTCAAGGGTTTAAGGCTCCATTCGGCATTCCAGGCAAAGGTTCATTCGGTATGACACACATCCGGTCCAAGCTCCTGCCGAATCAACCCCCAACTCCACCGGTCCAACACGGTTTCCATCCACCTCCGGTCCAACCAAACATCTCCTATCACCGGACCATTCACAGCCGGACCAACACCACCGAATCAACCTCATAACTCACCACTGAATGAACCTCCAAACCACTCCATCATCGGACCAAACTCCATGCCGAACCAGAACGCTGCCAGGCCAGATTACTCCAGCCCAGGCCCACCACCAGCTATATACATCCAAGACCCCTGCCCCCTACTCTATAAATAGAGGGGCAGGGGTGCAACAATGGCAGACAAGTTTGAGAGCTCAAGCACGGAAGGAACTTCCAAACTACTTTCATATAGTTGTACACAAAGCATTGTACTTATAATTTGAAAGAAAGAAGATAATAACATATAGAGTGGACGTAGGCACGTTCTGGCCAAACCACTATAAATCTGTGTGTCTTTTACATTTCAGCCCCTGCTTTTTTTCATATTTACATAACTCATCTAAATCATTAAGAATCATATAGAATCAACTAAATCACACGACTTTGAGGTGTTTGCCCATTTTTTGTGCAAACAAGTTACGGGAGCCATAACCAGTCAAAACGAAGGCCTTAGTGAGTTCTACGGCTCTGACAGCTTTAAGCCATCAATGTATTGTATAATCCCCAAAAAAGACTATCCGAATCTCAATCGGGTCTCGGAAGTTTTTTACCCTTCGTTTTTTTGACACGTGGATTTTTACGGTAAAACTGGATTACCGTAGCTGGTCTTCGATTTACCATCGCTGGAGAGTGGTGCACCATGGTACTATTCCGTTTCAAATCTATGCACACATTTCAAAAAGTCGTACGACGCTGTTTCGCCATTTCGGACGGATGTTGCACCTTGCTCCGTGGATGTTGCACCCTATAGATATCGATTATTCGGACGACCTAACTTCTGGCTCGTTTAGAGTTAAGGGAGCCATAACCAGTCAAAACGAAGGCCTCAGTGAGTTCTACGGCTCTGACCGCTTTCAGCCGTCAATGGATTGTATAATGCCCAAAAAAGACTATCCGAATCTCAATCGGGTCTCCGAAGTTTTTTACCCTCCGTTTTTTCGACACGTGGATTTTTACGGTAAAACGGGATTACCGTGGCTGGTCTTCGATTTACTATCGCTGGAGAGTGGAACACCATGGTATCGTTCCGTTTCAAATCCATGCACGCATTTCAAAAAGTAGTACGACACTGTTTCGCCATTTCGGACGGATGTTGCACCTTGCACCGTGGATGTTGCACCCTGTAGATATCGATTATTCGGACGGCCATAACTTCTGGCTCGTTTAGAGTAACGGGGGCAATAACATGTCAAAATGAAGGCCTCAGTGAGTTCTACGGCTCTGACAGCTTTCAGCCGTTAATGGATCATTTAATGCCCAAAAAAGACCATCTGATTCTCAATCGGGTCTCGAAAGTTTTTTACCCTTCGTTTTTTCGACACATGAATTTTTAAGGTAAAACTGGATTACCGTGGCTGGTCTTCGATTTACCATCGCTGGAGAGTGGTGCACCAAAGTACCGTTCCGTTTCAAATCCATGCACACATTTCAAAAAGTCGTACGATACTTTTTCGCCATTTCGGACGGATGTTGCACCTTGCACCGTGGATGTTGCACCCTGTAGATATCGATTATTCGGACAGCCACAACTTCTGGCTTGTTTAGATTTACGGGAGCCATAACCTGTCAAAACGAAGGCCTCAGTGAGTTTTACGGCTCTGACAGCTTTCAGTCGTCAATGGATTGTATAATGCCCAAAAAAGACTATCCGAATCTCAGTCGGGTCTCGGAAGTTTTTTACCCTTCATTTTTTCGACACGTGGATTTTTACGGTAAAACTAGATTACGGTGGCTGGTCTTCGATTTACCATCGCTGGAGAGTGGTGCACCATGGTACCGTTCCGTTTCAAATCCATACACGCATTTCATAAAGTCGTATGACACAGTTTCACCATTTCGGACGGATGTTGCACCTTGCACCGTGGATGTTGCACCCAGTAGATATCGATTATTCGGACGGCCATAACTTCTGGCTCGTCTAGAGTTACGGGAGCCATAACCAGTCAAAATGAAGGCCTCAGTGAGTTCTACGGCTCTGACAGCTTTCAGCCGTCAATGGATTGTTTAATGCCCAAAAAAGACTATCCGAATCTCAATCGGGTCTAGGAAGTTTTTTACCCTTCGCTTTTTCGACACGTGGATTTTTACGGTAAAACTGGATTACCGTGGCTGTCTTCGATTTACCATCGCCGGAGAGTGGTGCACCATGATACCATTCCATTTCAAATCTATGCACGCATTTCAAAAAGTCGTACGACGCTGTTTCGCCATTTCGGACGGATGTTGCACCTTGCTCCGTGGATGTTGCACCCTGTAGATATCGATTATTCGGACGGCAATAACTTCTGGCTCGTTTAGAGTTAAGAGAGTCATAACCAGTGAAAATGAAGGCCTCAGTGAGTTCTACGGGTCTGACCGCTTTCAGCCGTCAATGGATTGCATAATGCCCAAAAAAGACTATCCGAATCTCAATCGGATCTCCAAAGTTTTTTTCCCTTCGTTTTTTCGACACGTGGATTTTAACAGTAAAACGGGATTACCGTGGCTGGTCTTCGATTTAGTATCGCTGGAGAGTGGTGCACCATGGTCCCGTTCCGTTTCAAATCCATGCACGCATTCCAAAATGTCGTACGACACTGTTTCGCCATTTCGGACGGATGTTGCACCTTGCACCGTGGATGTTGCACCCTATAGATATCGGTTATTCGGACGGCCATAACTTCTGTTTCGTTTGGAGTTACGGAAGCCATAACATGTCAAAACTAAGGCCTCAGTGAGTTCTACGGCTCTGACAGCTTTCAGCCGTCAATGGATTGTTTAATGCCCAAAAAAGACTATCCGAATCTCAACCGGGTCTCGGAAGTTTTTTACCCTTCGTTTTTTCGACACTTGAATTTTTAAGGTGAAACTGGATTGCTGTTGCTGGTCTTCGATTTCCATCGCTGTAGAGTGGTGCACCATGGTACCGTTCTGTTTCAAATTCATGCACGCATTTCAAAAAGTCGTACGACACTATTTCGCCATTTCGGACGGATGTTGCACCTTGCACCGTGGATGTTTCACCCTGTAGATATCGATTATTCGGACGGCCATAACTTCTGGCTCGTTTAGAGTTATGGGAGCCATAACCTGTCAAAACGAAGGCCTCAGTGAGTTCTACGGCTCTGACAGCTTTCAGCCGTCAATGGATTGTATAATGCCCAAAAAAGATTATCTGAATCTCAATCGGGTCTCGGAAGTTTTTTACCCTTCGTTTTTTCGACACGTGGATTTTTACGGTAAAACGGGATTACGGTGGCTGGTCTTCGATTTACCATCGCTGGAGAGTGGTGCACCATGGTAACGTTCTGTTTCAAATCCATACATGCATTTAAAAAAGTCGTACGACACAGTTTCGCCATTTCGGACGGATGTTGCACCTTGCACCGTGGATGTTGCACCTAGTAGATATCGATTATTCGGACGGCCATAACTTCTGGCTCGTTTAGAGCTACGGGAGCCATAACCAGTCAAAACGAAGGCCTCAGTGAGTTCTACGGCTCTGACAGCTTTCAGCCATCAATGGATTGTATAATGCCCAAAAAAGACTATCCGAACCTCAATCGATTCTCGGAAGTTTTTACCCTTCGTTTTTTCGACACGTGGATTTTTACGGTAAAACGGGATTATTGTGGCTCGTCTTCGATATACAATCACTGGAGAGTGGTGCACCATGGTACCATTCCGTTTCAAATCTATGCACGCATTTCAAAAAGTCGTATGACGCTGTTTCGCCATTTCGGACGGATGTTGCACCTTGCTCCATGGATGTTGCTCCCTGTAAATATCGATTATTCGGGCGGCCATAACTTCTGGATTGTTTAGAGTTAAGGGAGCCATAACCAGTCAAAACGAAGGACTCAGTGAGTTCTATGGCTCTGACAGCTTTCAGCCGTCAATGGATTGTATAATGCCCAAAAAAGACTACACGAATATCAATCGGGTCTCAGAAGTTTTTTACCCTTCGTTTTTTCGACACGTGGATTTTTATGGTAAAACGGGATTACCATGGACGGTCATCGATTTACCATCGCTGGAGAGTGGTGCACCATGGTACCGTTCCGTTTCGAATCCATGCAAGTATTTCAAAAAGTCGTACGACACTGTTTCGCCATTTCGGACGGATGTTGCACCTTGCACCGTGGATGTTGCACCCTGTAGATATCGATTATTCGGACGGCCATAACTTCTGGGTCGTTTAGAGTTACGGGAGCAATTACCTATCAAAATGAAGGCCTCAGTGAGTTCTACGGCTCTGACAGCTTTCAGCCGTCAATGGATTGTTTAATGCCCAAAAAAGACTATCCGAATCTCAATCGGGTCTAGGAAGTTTTTTGGCCTTCGTTTTTTCGACACGTGGATTTTTAGGTAAAACGGGATTACCGTAGCTGGTCTTCGATTTACCATCGCTGGAGAGTGGTGCACCATTGTACCGTTTCGTTTCAATTCCACGCACGCATTTCAAAAAGTCGTACGACACTGTTTCGCCATTTCGGACGGATGTTGCACCTTGCACCGTGGATGTTGCACAATGTAGATAACGATTATTCGGACGGCCATAACTTCTGGCTCGTTTAGACTTAAGGGATCCATAACAGTCAAAACGAAGGCCTCAGTGAGTTCTACGGCTCTGACAGCTTTCAGCAGTCAATGGATTGTATAATGCCCAAAAAAGACTATCCGAATCTCAATCGGGTCTCGGAAGTTTTTTACCCTTCGTTTTTTCGACACGTGGATTTTTACGTTAAAACTGGATTACCGTGGCTGGTCTTCGATTTACCATCGCTGGAGAGTGGTGCACCATGGTACCGTTCCGTTTCAAATCCATGCACGCATTTCAAAAAGTCGTACGACACTGTTTCGCCATTTCGGACGGACGTTGCACCTTGCACCGTGGATGTTGCACCCTGTAGATATCGATTATTCGGACGGCCATAACTTCTGGCTCGTTCAGAGTTACGGGAGCCATAACCTGTAAAAACGAAGGCCTCAGTGAGTTCTACGGCTCTGACAGCTTTCTGCTGTCAATGGATTGTTTAATGATCAAAAAAGACTATCCGAATCTCAATCGGGACTAGGATGTTTTTTACCCTTCGTTTTTTCGACACGTGGATTTTTACGGTAAAACGAGATTAACGTGGCTGGTCTTTGATTTACTATCGCTGGAGAGTGGTGCACCATGGTTGTGACGACCGCCCATGACTCCCGCACCAAAACAAGGAAATAATGCGCTGAAAGGCGTGCCAGGCAGCCATGGACGATAGTCAGGGTAAAACAAAACAAAAGAATCTCTATCGTACAACTCACAGCGCATGGATAAAATACAATAGAGAAATATAATATAGTGAAGCTCCATAGAACAGAACATCATCATATAAGCATCACAGTAGTTTTATACAATCATCTACTCAAATCCATACATGAAAGCCTCACTACAAATCACTCAACCAAATACAGCAGCGGATACCCAGTACATATAGTAAGAAAACTAATATGCAAAGCCTCCTGCTCGTCTTCGTCATCTTCATCGTAGAACTCCTAGCACAGCACCTGTCACCTGCTACCTAGTCTGCCCATCCCAACATGGATGAACAGCCCAAGGTAATAAGAGGAGACATAAAACCTTGAGTCAGACAAAGTCTTAGTGAGCAGTAAATCAACTATCAAGCATACCAAAAGAGCATAAAGGATAAAAGGAATAGGAACCAAACCATCCCACTCCACCTCTTTCTACAGTGATAGCCCCAGACATACACTAAGGAGAAGCAAGCATAACAACATAGACAATTAAGGTAAAGCGAATACCACTCGAGTCAAGGACGATGTTTTCCAAATACAAACCCCCAAGGCCTAAACCAAGATCAGATAAGCACCCAGAAAACACCGCTCTTGAAGCCGAATGATAATACAACCAAACATCCATGACTCTGGCTATCACTGTTATCCTTGCCTCGATTTCACCGTTAGTTGAATGACCATCTGTCAAGGGCTAATGGTAACCCCGGTTCTAACCATAACTCCGCACACTGCCTTGTGCCTAGGACTTATCTACTTTGCCCAGAGTACTCAACTACCTACCTGTAGTCTTTTGGGTGTCCCGACTACCTACCTGTAGTCGTTATGGGCGCCCCATGTACTCTTGCTTTTGAGCATGCTAGAACCTTCAACAACGACGAGATCCAAGCCTCCTAGCCATCCTTCTTGACGACTATCCTCATACAAGCTCAAGCTACCTCTTGAACAATCCATTATCAACCAACTTGAACTACTCTTCAAGTTATCAACATGCTTGGAATGATCCCTGCTTGGATTAAGCCAAGACTCACATCATACTTCGCTTCATCGCATCAAAGCAAAGTCTCAACTCAACAACATGGTTTGCCTCATCAAATCATGGCAAAGTCCCATCTCAACGTCATCCAATCTATACATATGAGCTTCAACATCCGCTACATATGCCTTAAGCAGCTTTCACCATTCAAGAGCCTTCTTCCATAGCTTTTGAATCCTCTTTCATCATCTTGTTCCAAATCAACTACTAGCTAACTTGGAAACAATCAAATCAATCATACATTCAAATAATCAATCATTCAAACAAGATCTATTAAGCAATTTAAGCAATATCAACTATAATGGGAATTTCGTAAATAAACGAGCAAAAGTCCAACATATGTGAAATCATGGTTTTTAGCATAGATCTATCAATTATAAAACATGGGATTTTGTCTCTAATGCTTATTAAACAAACTTGCATAAGTAAACATCTTCAAAAACCATGGATCTAGACTTAGATCTAAGAAAAATGCATGAAATCTCTAACTTTAACACCCAAACATGCCACCAATCCAATATACTCCTTTGGATCCGCGTGAGAGATAACTACCACTCACCAAATCACCCAAACACTACAAAAACTACACACTTCAGATCTGGACAGCGAAGATCAAGGTTTGATCCGGCAATATCTCGCTCCAATCGATGAATTCTAGCTCGAACGGATGAAGATCTTCAACTTTGGCACTTGGATCTTCGATCTCGATCTTCGATCTTGGATGGATGTTAGAATTAGATTGGAATGGAGAAAAGAAGATGAAGAAATGTTGTAGTCGAGTCTTCAAAATGGCAGCACTTCGTCGCTTCAAAAACCGGTGCCAAAAAGTGAGCCAAACCCCTCTATTTATAGGCTGGATCAACCATGAGTCGTCGTCCCTATGAGTCGTCCACGACTCATCATGAGTCGTTGCCGACTTATCAGCCCTTACCGACTCAACATAACACTGCCTACTTACCATGAGTCGTTCACGACTCATTGCCATGACGACCTACCCCAGCCGACTCAACTGCACAGCCTTCCGACTCAAGCCAACGACTCAATACACCAAGGCACAAGGTCATACGACTCAAACCCAAACCGACTCAACACCTACCGACTCACGACTCAAGACCAGTGCCGACTCAACATAAGTCGGTCACGACCTAAAAGCCTCCGACCTAAGACACTGCCGCGTTTTCCCCAAGTCCTAAGTCGTACGACGACTCAACAATACACACTCACGACTCAACTATGATGCCGACTCACGACTCATCAGGCCCTACGACTCAAAACCCTGCCGACTCATTACCCACGACCTAAGCCTAAACCCCTTAAGTCGCTACACCCTTAACCCGTTAACTCCTTAACTCGGCAAACCCTATGAGTCGTAACTCGTTGACTCGGCCACACTTCTTATCTCGGCCCTCTATGAGTCGGTCATCCTATGAGTCGCCTAACTTCTTGAGTCGGTCCATCCTTATCTCGGCCAACACTTTAAACCGCTACCCCTCCTTGAGTCGGTCCCCTATGAGTCGGTCACGACTCATCACTTGTACCCGGGTTGACTTCTAAACGACTCAAGCTAGAAGCAACACAAACAACGCTAACAACCTGTAAATTCTACGATTTATCGACTCGTAAAATACGGGTCGTTACATTCTCTCCCCCTTAGGAATTTCGCCCTCGAAATTCCAAGCAAACAACAGCAATCACAATTATTCCGCATGCCTACCATCCATAGCAATCAACAAACCATGCATCCAATTCTAACCTAGCATGCAGAATTCTATGACTTAGAACAAGCTACAAATTCATGAGATGTCACGACACTTTAGGGCCATACCTCGAAGAGTCCGGGATGAGCTGCCTTCATCCTCTCTTCCTCCTCCCACGTACAGTCGTTAACATCATCACTCCATTGTACCTTGAGCAACGTAATCGTCTTCCTCCTAAGCTGTTTCGTATCGGTTTCAACAATACGAAGCGGCTTACGAGGTCTCGAAACAACTGGATCAACCTCCAAGTCTTCACAGCTATCAGCAGAAACCACCGTAGTTGGGTCGTGCATATACTTCCGTAGATAAGATACATGAAAAACACTGTGCACACCCGCCATCTTTTCCGGTAACTCCAATCTATAAGCGAGCTTTCCAATACGCTCGATAATCGGGAATGGTCCAACAAATCTCGGAGTTAACTTTCCTTTCTTCCCGAATCTAATGACACTCTTCAGAGGAGAAATCTTCACAAAAACCATATCACCTACGTCGAATTCCAAATCCTTACGACGATTATCGGCATAACTTTTCTGACGATCTTGGGCTGCCTTCATTCGTTGCCGAATGATCTCTATACAATCTGAAGTCTGTCGAATCATCTCTGGCCCAAGTATCAGCTTTTCTCCAGTTTCCAACCAACATGTCGGAGAGTTACACGGTCTTCCATATAATGCCTCATATGGTGCCATACCAATACTCGACTGATAACTGTTATTATAAGCAAACTCCACCAAATGAAGGTGATCTTCCCATGATCCTCCGAAGTCCAAAACACATGCTCTAAGAAGATCTTCCAAAACTCGGTTGACTCTCTCAGTCTGACCATCTGTTTGAGGGTGATAAGCTGTACTCAAACACAACTCAGTTCCCAAAACTTCCTGGAAGCTCTTCCAAAATCTACTAGTGAACAATGGATCTCGATCGCTCACTATACTCTTCGGAACACCATGGAAACGAACTATCCACTTCACATATAATTCAGCCAACTTCGATGCAGTCCTAGTCGATCGAACAGGAATGAACCTTGCACTCTTGGTCAAACGATCTACTATGACCCAAATCCCTTCATTCCCTGCTCTTGTCCTAGGTAGACCATCGATAAAGTCCATCGACACTTGCTCCCACTTCCATGTAGGAACCTCTAATGGCTGAAGCAATCCACTGGGCTTCTTCTGCTCAGCTTTCACCAACTGGCAATTCATACACTTGGAAATAAAATTTCCAACATCCTTCTTCATACCTTCCCAGTAGTAGGTTCTCTTCATATCCCGATACATCTTATTTCCACCTGGATGAATTGTCAACTTCGAGTGATGACTCTCCCTCAGAACTTCATCTCTCAATCCATCTACATCGGGAACAACTAGTCGCCCTTGCTTTCGAAGCCAACCCTCTCGATCGACCTCGAATCCCTTATCCTTCTCCGGGTCCAATCCAGATTCCAAATCACAGATAATCTTGACAAGCTTATCATCTCCCTTTTGGCTCTCGCCAACCCTTTCCACAAGAGTAGGCCTTATCGATAAGTTTGCCAACATCTTAGGTTCCAATTCACATCTAGGCCTGAAGTCAAATCCAGCCAAATACTCAAGACTCTTCCATTCCGAAAACATGGCTCCCAAACCTGCATGTCTTCGACTTAACGCATCTGCCACTACGTTACCTTTTCCTGGAGTATAGGCTATACCAAAATCATAAGATGCTAGGAACTCTAGCCATCGTTGCTGTCGAAGATTTAAATCCTTTTGGGAGAACAGATACTTCAACGACTTATGATCTGTAAACAACTCGAATCTAACTCCCAATAGATAATGTCTCCACATCTTCAAAGCAAACACAATTGCCGCTAACTCCAAATCATGAGTCGGATAGTTCCTCTCATGCGGCTTCAGTTGTCGACTTGCATATGCAACAACTTTATCCTTCTGCATTAGCACTGCTCCAAGTCCAGTACCACATGCATCGGTGTAAACCACCATCTCATCATTCCCACTTGGAATAGTCAAAACAGGAGCACTCGTCAGTCGCTCTTTCAGGATTATGAAAGCTTGTTCACACTTATCATTCCATCTGAACACTTGATTCTTCTTCGTCAATCCTGTCAACGGTGCAGCTATCTTGGAAAAGTCTTTGATAAACCGACGATAATATCCTGCTAATCCAAGAAAACTTCTCACATCAGATGCATTCTTAGGCCTAACCCAATCCTGGATCGCTGCCACCTTAGCGGGATCAACCGCTATTCCATTTCCAGAAATAACATGACCTAAGAACCTCACTTCATTCTTCCAGAAGTGACACTTCGAAAACTTAGCCTTCAGCTGATGTTTCCGTAAGATTCCTAAAACAATCCTCAAGTGCGTCTTGTGCTCTTCCTCAGTTCTGGAATAAACCAAAATATCATCCACGAACACAAGCACGAACTTATTCAACTGATCTCTGAACACTCTATTCATAAGATCCACAAAATATGCTGGCGCGTTAGTCAACCCAAACGGCATTACCAGCCACTCATAAAACCCGGATGGTGTCCTGAAAGCAGTCTTCGGCACACTATCCTTCGCCACTCTCAACTGGTGAAATCCCGTTGCCAAATCCATCTGAGAAAACACCTTAGCCTCGTGAAGCTGATCAAACAAGTCATCTATTCTCGGCAATGGATACTTGTTCTTCCTAGTCACCTTATTCAGCTCACGATAATCAACACACAACCTCAACGATCCATCCGTTTTGGTTGCGAACACAACGGGCGCACCCCATTCGGACACACTTCTCCGAATGAATCCTTTCCGCAAAAGGTCATCAACTTGCACCTTCAGCTCTTGCTGCTCCCTCGGTGCCATCCGCCTAAGAGGCATCACAACAGGTCTGGCTCCCTCAACTAGATCGATACGAAACTCGATCTCCCTATGCGGCGGCAACCCTTTGACTTCCTCAAAGACATTCTCAAACTCATTCACAATAGGCACCAATGACAGTCCATCCCGTGGAACAACTAGCGAATACATGAAGCTCATGAAGACGCCTTCTTCATGCTTACATCGTATCACAACCTTTCGCCCTTCCACATTCCCGACTGTCACCTCAAGCCTCTCACAATCAATCCTTGCCGCATACTTCCTAAGCCAGTCCATACCCAAAATAATTCCGAACCCCGCAAAGTTCAGAACAAAGCAATCACAAACAAACGAGCAATCATGACTCGACACAACTAGACCACGGCATATCATACACAAACATGACGAACCCCCCACTGGATTAGTCACAACCAATGGCCTATCAACAATATCCGGTTTCATACCTAACCGGCTTACCAAATCATCACAAACAAAAGAATGCGACGCTCCAGTATCAAACAACACTCTAACTGGAACACCACAAATAGAAAGAGTACCTTGAACAACCACACTCTTCCCCTTCTCTTCAGCAGTAGGAGCTTTCGAAGACGATGGAACAGCCCCCAAAGCATAGGCTTGCACAACCTGCCTATCTTTCCTCGGTTCTGGACAATCCTTCTTGATATGTCCCAGCTTATCACAGTTGTAACACTTTCCCGGCACTTTGGGATTCTTACAATCTTTGTAAAGATGGCCCTTCTGCTGGCAGTTATAGCAAGTCACTTCACTCTTCGGCTTCTTCTGGCCATCCCTACCCCTCTGTTGCTGTTGTTTCCTCTTCTTATTGCCACTCTGCTGTGGTTTAGATCCTTCCCTGGTTACAGCAACAACAGATACTTCCTTAGGGAACAAACTCTCGTGCCTAAGAGCTTTTTCCACAAGCTTCTCAAACGGATCGTCCAGATGATCCACCAACTGCCTCCCAAGATAAGCATCCAGACCAGTCACAAACTTTTCATTCTTCTGGTAGGGAGAATCAATATACGATCTGGCATACTTAGATAAGGCTTCAAACTCAGAAATATACTCAAGAACAGGTCTCCCCCCTTGCTTGAGCTCTACAAACTTCTTAAACAAGACAGATTTCTGAGAAGTAGAGATGAACTTAGCTCCAAATCTAACTTGGAATTGCTCCCAAGTAATCTCTTCTTCTGGAGTATCGATGGTGATAGAATTCCACCAATCAGCAGCTCTTCCCTGAAGCTGTCTCGATGCAAGCTTCCTCTTAGTTGCATCCTCAATCCCTAAGTCACCAAAGATTCTTTTGCAAGCATCAATCCATCTCTGCACCTCAATAGTCGACTCCGTCCCCAAGAAAACTTTCCCTCCAAGAGCAGTATAATCCTTGCAAAGCTTGGCAAAATCCACCGGTCTCGGAGCTTGGACTTGAACTCCCACATCCACAGATGATCCTGAAGCTGGTATTCTCCTCATGATTGAAGTCATCATGGCCTCAAACATAGGAGCATAATCAACAGCTTCCCTAGCATCACGGCTACCCCTCGCAGCTTGTCTCTCACTTCGACTCATCCTTAGTATCTGTAAAAAGAATGATTAGAACACCTTAAGAAACAACTGCATAAGGAGTTCAAATCCTTCTAAGCTACTATATCATATATAGTAATCATTCATCAAAATACAATTACGCCTCTCATACGTAGTTACGTCAGCGAGCGTTGGCTAAAATCGACTAACCAAAGCTCTGATACCAAATGTGACGACCGCCCATGACTCCCGCACCAAAACAAGGAAATAATGCGCTGAAAGGCGTGCCAGGCAGCCATGGACGATAGTCAGGGTAAAACAAAACAAAAGAATCTCTATCGTACAACTCACAGCGCATGGATAAAATACAATAGAGAAATATAATATAGTGAAGCTCCATAGAACAGAACATCATCATATAAGCATCACAGTAGTTTTATACAATCATCTACTCAAATCCATACATGAAAGCCTCACTACAAATCACTCAACCAAATACAGCAGCGGATACCCAGTACATATAGTAAGAAAACTAATATGCAAAGCCTCCTGCTCGTCTTCGTCATCTTCATCGTAGAACTCCTAGCACAGCACCTGTCACCTGCTACCTAGTCTGCCCATCCCAACATGGATGAACAGCCCAAGGTAATAAGAGGAGACATAAAACCTTGAGTCAGACAAAGTCTTAGTGAGCAGTAAATCAACTATCAAGCATACCAAAAGAGCATAAAGGATAAAAGGAATAGGAACCAAACCATCCCACTCCACCTCTTTCTACAGTGATAGCCCCAGACATACACTAAGGAGAAGCAAGCATAACAACATAGACAATTAAGGTAAAGCGAATACCACTCGAGTCAAGGACGATGTTTTCCAAATACAAACCCCCAAGGCCTAAACCAAGATCAGATAAGCACCCAGAAAACACCGCTCTTGAAGCCGAATGATAATACAACCAAACATCCATGACTCTGGCTATCACTGTTATCCTTGCCTCGATTTCACCGTTAGTTGAATGACCATCTGTCAAGGGCTAATGGTAACCCCGGTTCTAACCATAACTCCGCACACTGCCTTGTGCCTAGGACTTATCTACTTTGCCCAGAGTACTCAACTACCTACCTGTAGTCTTTTGGGTGTCCCGACTACCTACCTGTAGTCGTTATGGGCGCCCCATGTACTCTTGCTTTTGAGCATGCTAGAACCTTCAACAACGACGAGATCCAAGCCTCCTAGCCATCCTTCTTGACGACTATCCTCATACAAGCTCAAGCTACCTCTTGAACAATCCATTATCAACCAACTTGAACTACTCTTCAAGTTATCAACATGCTTGGAACGATCCCTGCTTGGATTAAGCCAAGACTCACATCATACTTCGCTTCATCGCATCAAAGCAAAGTCTCAACTCAACAACATGGTTTGCCTCATCAAATCATGGCAAAGTCCCATCTCAACGTCATCCAATCTATACATATGAGCTTCAACATCCGCTACATATGCCTTAAGCAGCTTTCACCATTCAAGAGCCTTCTTCCATAGCTTTTGAATCCTCTTTCATCATCTTGTTCCAAATCAACTACTAGCTAACTTGGAAACAATCAAATCAATCATACATTCAAATAATCAATCATTCAAACAAGATCTATTAAGCAATTTAAGCAATATCAACTATAATGGGAATTTCGTAAATAAACGAGCAAAAGTCCAACATATGTGAAATCATGGTTTTTAGCATAGATCTATCAATTATAAAACATGGGATTTTGTCTCTAATGCTTATTAAACAAACTTGCATAAGTAAACATCTTCAAAAACCATGGATCTAGACTTAGATCTAAGAAAAATGCATGAAATCTCTAACTTTAACACCCAAACATGCCACCAATCCAATATACTCCTTTGGATCCGCGTGAGAGATAACTACCACTCACCAAATCACCCAAACACTACAAAAACTACACACTTCAGATCTGGACAGCGAAGATCAAGGTTTGATCCGGCAATATCTCGCTCCAATCGATGAATTCTAGCTCGAACGGATGAAGATCTTCAACTTTGGCACTTGGATCTTCGATCTCGATCTTCGATCTTGGATGGATGTTAGAATTAGATTGGAATGGAGAAAAGAAGATGAAGAAATGTTGTAGTCGAGTCTTCAAAATGGCAGCACTTCGTCGCTTCAAAAACCGGTGCCAAAAAGTGAGCCAAACCCCTCTATTTATAAGCTGGATCAACCATGAGTCGTCGTCCCTATGAGTCGTCCACGACTCATCATGAGTCGTTGCCGACTTATCAGCCCTTACCGACTCAACATAACACTGCCTACTTACCATGAGTCGTTCACGACTCATTGCCATGACGACCTACCCCAGCCGACTCAACTGCACAGCCTTCCGACTCAAGCCAACGACTCAATACACCAAGGCACAAGGTCATACGACTCAAACCCAAACCGACTCAACACCTACCGACTCACGACTCAAGACCAGTGCCGACTCAACATAAGTCGGTCACGACCTAAAAGCCTCCGACCTAAGACACTGCCGCGTTTTCCCCAAGTCCTAAGTCGTACGACGACTCAACAATACACACTCACGACTCAACTATGATGCCGACTCACGACTCATCAGGCCCTACGACTCAAAACCCTGCCGACTCATTACCCACGACCTAAGCCTAAACCCCTTAAGTCGCTACACCCTTAACCCGTTAACTCCTTAACTCGGCAAACCCTATGAGTCGTAACTCGTTGACTCGGCCACACTTCTTATCTCGGCCCTCTATGAGTCGGTCATCCTATGAGTCGCCTAACTTCTTGAGTCGGTCCATCCTTATCTCGGCCAACACTTTAAACCGCTACCCCTCCTTGAGTCGGTCCCCTATGAGTCGGTCACGACTCATCACTTGTACCCGGGTTGACTTCTAAACGACTCAAGCTAGAAGCAACACAAACAACGCTAACAACCTGTAAATTCTACGATTTATCGACTCGTAAAATACGGGTCGTTACAATGGTACCGTTCCATTTCAAATCCATGCACGCATTTCAAAAAGTCGTACGACACTGTTTGGCCATTTCAGACGGATGTTGCACCTTGCACCGTGGACGTTGCACCCTATAGATATCGATTATTCAGACGGCCATAACTTCTGGCTCGTTTATAGTTACAGGAGCCATAACCAGTCAAAACGAAGGCCTCAGTGAGTTCTACGGCTCTGACAGCTTTCAGCCGTCAATGGATTGTATAATGCCCAAAAAAGACTATCCGAATCTCAATAGGGTCTCGGAAGTTTTTTACCCTTCGTTTTTTCGACACGTGGATTTTTACGGTAAAACGGGATTACCGTGGCCGGTCTTCGATTTACCAACGCTGGAGAGTGGTGTACCATGGTACCGTTCCGTTTCAAATCGATGGATGCATTTCAAAAAGTCGTACGACGCTGTTTCGCCATTTCGGACGGATGTTGCACCTTGCTTCGTGGATGTTGCACTCTGTAGATATCGATTATTCGGACGGCCATAATTTCTGGCTCGTTTAGAGTTAAGGGAGCCATACCCAGTCAAAA
This sequence comes from Allium cepa, assembly GCA_030765085.1. Lineage (NCBI taxonomy): Eukaryota > Viridiplantae > Streptophyta > Magnoliopsida > Asparagales > Amaryllidaceae > Allium > Allium cepa. The sequence goes on from CM060938.1 coordinate 913,630,684, forward strand.
CGAAGGCCTCAGTGAGTTCTACGGCTTTGACAGCTTTCAGCCGTCAATGGATTGTATAATGCCCAAAAAAGACTCCGAATCTCAATCGGGTCTCGGAAGTTTTTACCCTTCGTTTTTTCGACACGTGGATTTTTACGGTAAAACGGGATTACCGTGGCTGGTCTTCGATTTACCATCGCTGGAGAGTGGTGCACCATGGTACCGTTCCGTTTCAAATCCATGCACGCATTTCAAAAAGTCGTATGACACTGTTTCGCCATTTCGGACGGATGTTGCACCTTGCACCGTGGATGTTGCGCCCTGTAGATATCGATTATTCGGACGGCCATAACTTCTGGCTCGTTCAGAGTTAACGGGAGCCATAACCAGTCAAAACGAAGGCCTCAGTGAGTTCTACGGCTCTGACAACTTTCGGCCGTCAATGGATTGTTTAACGCCCAAAAAAGACTATCCGAATCTCAATCGGGTCTAGGAAGTTTTTTACCCTTCGTTTTTTCGACACGTGGATTTTTACGGTAAAACGGGATTACCGTGGCTGGTCTTCGATTTACCATCGCTGGAGAGTGGTGCACCATTGTACCGTTCCGTTTGAAATCCATGCATGCATTTCAAAAGGTCGTACGATGCTGTTTCGCCATTTCGGACGGATATTGCACCTTGCTCCGTGGATGTTGCACCCTGTAGATATCGATTATTCGGACGGCCATAACTTCTGGCTCGTTTAGAGTTACGGGAGCCATAACCAGTCAAAACGAAGGCCTCAGTGAGTTCTACGGCTTTGACAGCTTTCAGCCGTCAATGGATTGTTTAATGCCCAAAAAAGCCTATCCGAATCTCAATCGGATCTCCGAAGTTTTTTACCCTTCGTTTTTTAGACACGTGGATTTTTATGGTAAAACGGGATTACCGTGGCTGGTCTTCGATTTACCATCGCTGGAGAGTGGTGCACCATGGTACCGTTCCATTTCAAATACATGCACGCACTTCAAAAAGTCGTACGACACTGTTTCGCCATTTCGGACGGATGTTGCACGTTGCACCGTGGATGTTGCACCCGTAGATATCGATTATTCGGACGGCCATAACTTCTGTTTCGATTGGAGTTACGGGTGCCATGACCTGTCAAAACGAAGGCCTCAGTGAGTTCTATGGCTCTGACAGCTTTCAGCCGTCAATGGATTGTTTAATGCCCAAAAAAGACTATCCGAATCTCAATCGGGTCTTGGAAGTTTTTTACCCTTCGTTTTTTCGACACGTGGATTTTTACGGTAAAACGGGATTACCGTGGCCGGTCTTCGATTTCCCATCGCTGTAGAGTGGTGCACCATGGTACCGTTCTGTTTCAAATACATGCACGCATTTCAAAAAGTCGTACGACAATGTTTCCCCATTTCGAACGGATGTTGCACCTTGCACCGTGGATGTTGCACCCTGTAGATATCGATTATTCGGACGGCCATAACTTCTGGGTCGTTTAGAGTTACGGGAGCCATAACCTGTCAAAATGAAGGCCTCAGTGAGTTCTACGGCTCTGACCGCTTTCAGCCGTCAATGGATTGTATAATGCCCAAAAAATACTATCCAAATCTCATTCGGGTCTCCGAAGTTTTTTACCCTTCGTTTTTTCGACACGTGGATTTTTACGGTAAAACAGGATTACCGTGGCTGGTCTTCGATTTACCATCGCTGGAGAGTGATGCACCATGGTACCATTCTGTTTCAAATCTATGCACGCATTTCAAAAAGTCATACGACACTGTTTCGCCATTTCGGGCGGATGTTGCACCCTGTAGATATCGATTATTCGGACCGCCATAACTTCTGTCTCGTTTAGAGTTACGGGAGCCATAACCAGTCAAAACGAAGGCCTCAGTGAGTTCTACGGCTCTGACAGCTTTCAGCCACTAATGGATTGTTTAATGCCCAAAAAAGACTATCCGAATCTCAATCGGGTCTCGGAAGTTTTTTACCCTTCGTTTTTTCGACACGTGGATTTTTACGGTAAAACTGGATTACCGTGGCTGGTCTTCGATTTACCATCGCTGGAGAGTGGTGCACCAAAGTATCGTTCCATTTCAAATCCATGCACGCATTTCAAAAAGTCGTACGACACTGTTTCGCTATTTCGGACGGATGTTGCACCTTGCACGGTGGATGTTGCACCCTGTAGACATCGATTATTCGGACGGCCATAACTTCTGGCTCTTTTAGAGTTACGGGAGCCGTAACCTGTCAAAACGAAGGCCTCAGTGAGTTCTACGGCTAAATGCTTTCATTCATCAATGGAATGTTTAATGCCCAAAAATGACTATCCGAATCTCAATAGGGTCTAGGAAGTTTTTTACCCTTCGTTTTTTCGACACGTGGATTTTTACGGTGAAACGGGATTACCGTGGCTGGTCTTCGATTTACCATCACTGAAGCGTGGTGCACCATGGTACCGTTCCGTTTCAAATCCATGCACGCATTTCAAAAAGTCGTACGACACCGTTTCGCCATTTCGGACGGATGTTGCACCTTGCACCGTGGATGTTGCACCCTGTAGATATCGATTATTCAGACGACCATAACTTCTGGCTCGTTTAGAGTTACGGGAGCCTTAACCAGTCAAAACGAAGGCCTTAGTGAGTTCTACGGCTCTGATGGCTTTCAGCCGTCAATGGATTGTATAATGTCCAAAAAAAATATCCGAATCTCAATTGGGTCTCGGAAGTTTTTTACCCTTCGTTTTTTCGACACGTGGATTTTTACGGTAAAACTGGATTACCGTGGCTGGTTTTCGATTTACCACCGCTGGAGAGTGGTGCACCATGGTACCATTCCGTTTCAAATCTATGCACGCATTTCAAAAAGTCGTACGACACTGTTTCGCCATTTCGGACGGATGTCGCACCTTGCACCGTGGATGTTGCACCCTGTAGATATCGATTATTCGAACGGACATAACTTCTGGCTCGTTTAGAGTTACGAGAGCCATAACCAATCAAAACGAAGGCCTCAGTGAGTTCTATGGCTCTGACAGCTTTCAGCCGTCAACGGATTGTATGATTCCCAAAAAAGACTATCCGAATCTCAATCGGGTCTCGGAAGTTTTTTACCCTTCGTTTTTTCGACACGTGGATTTTTACGGTAAAACGGGATTACCGTGGCTGGTCTTCGATTTACTATCGCTGGAGAGTGGTGCACCATGGTACCGTTCCGTTTCAAATCCATGCACGCATTTCAAAAAGTCGTACGACACTGTTTCGCCATTTCAGACGGATGTTGCACCTTGCACCGTGGATGTTGCACCCTGTAGATATCGATTATTCGGACGGCCATAACTTCTGGCTCGTTTAAAGTTACGGGAGCCATAACCAGTCAAAACGAAGGCCTCAGTGAGTTCTACGGCTCTGACAGCTTTAAGCCATCAATGGATTGTATAATCCCCAAAAAAGACTATCCGAGTCTCAATCGGGTCTCGGAAGTTTTTTACCCTTCGTTTTTTCGACTTGTGGATTTTTACGGTAAAACTAGATTACCGTGGCTGGTCTTCGATTTACCTTCGCTGGAGAGTGGTGAACCATGGTACTGTTCTGTTTCAAATCTATGCACGCATTTCAAAAAGTCGTACGACGCTGTTTCGCCATTTCGGACGGATGTTGCACCTTGCTCCGTGGATGTTGCACCCTGTAGATATCGATTATTCGGACGACCTAACTTCTGGCTCGTTTAGAGTTAAGGGAGCCATAACCAGTCAAAACGAAGGCCTCAGTGAGTTCTATGGCTTTGACCGCTTTCAGCCGTCAATGGATTGTATAATGCCCAAAAAAGACTATCCGAATCTCAATCGGGTCTCCGAAGTTTTTTACCCTTCGTTTTTTCGACACGTGGATTTTTACGGTAAGACGGGATTACCGTGGCTGGTCTTCGATTTACCATCGCTGGAGAGTGGTGCACCATGGTACCGTTCCATTTCAAATCCATGCACGCATTTCAAAAAGCCGTACGACACTGTTTCGCCATTTCGGACGGATGTTGCACCTTGCACCGTGGATGTTGCACCCTGTAGATATCGATTATTCGGACGGCCACAACTTCTGGCTCGTTTAGAGTTACGGGAGCCATAACCTGTCAAAACGAAAGCCTCAGTGAGTTCTATGGCCCTGACAGCCTTCAGCCGTCAATGGATTGTTTAATGCCCAAAAAAGACTATCCAAATCTCAATCGGGTCTCTGAAGTTTTTTACCCTTCGTTTTTTCGACACTTGAATTTTTATGGTAAAACTGGATTACGGTGGCTGGTCTTCGATTTACCATCGCTGGAGAGTGGTGCACCGTGGTACGGTTCCGTTTCAAATCCATGCACGCATTTCAAAAAGTCGTACGACACTGTTTCGCCATTTCGGACGGATGTTGCACCTTGCACCGTGGATGTTGCACCCTGTAGATATCGATTATTCGGACGGCCATACCTTCTGGCTCGTTTAGAGTGACGGGAGCCATAACCAGTCAAAACGAAGGCCTCATTGAGTTCTATGTCTCTGACAACTTTCAGCCGTCAGTGGATTGTATAATGCCCAAAAAAGACTATCTGAATCTCAATCGGGTCTCGGAAGTTTTTTACCCTTCGTTTTTTCGACACGTGGATTTTTACGGTAAAAAGGGATTACGGTGGCTGGTCTTCGATTTACCATCGCAGGAGAGTGGTGCACCATGGTACCGTTCCGTTTCAGATCCATACATGCATTTCAAAAAGTCGTACGACACAGTTTCGCCATTTTGGACGAATGTTGCACCTTGCACCGTGGATGTTGCACCCTGTAGATATCGATTATTCGGACGGCCATAACTTCTGGCTCGTTTAAAGCTACGGGAGCCATAATGAGTCAAAACGAAGGCCTCAGTGAGATCAACGGCTCTGACAGCTTTCAGCCATCATGGATTGTATAATGCCCAAAAAAGACTATCCGAATCTCAATCGGGTCTCGAAAGTTTTTTACCCTTCGTTTTTTCGACATGTGGATTTTTACGGTAAAACGGGATTACGGTGGCTGGTCTTCGATTTACCATCGCTGGAGAGTGGTGCACCATGGTACCGTTCCGTTTCAAATCTATGCCCGCATTTCAAAAAGCCGTATGACGCTGTTTCGCCATTTTCGGACGGATGTTGCACCTTGCTCCGTGGATGTTGCTCCCTGTAGATATCGATTATTCGGGCGGCCATAACTTCTGGATTGTTTAGAGTTACGGGAGCCATAACCAGTCAAAACGAAGGCCTCAGTGAGTTCTACAGCTCTGACAGCTTTCAGCCGTCAATGGATTGTATAATGCCCAAAAAGACTGTCCGAATATCAATCGGGTCTCGGAAGTTTTTTACCCTTCGTTTTTTCGACACGTGGATTTTTACGGTAAAACGGGATTTCCATGGCTGGTCTTCGATTTACCATCGCTGGAGAGCGGTGCATCATGGTACCATTCCGTTTCAAATCCATGCACGTATTTCAAAAAGTCGTACGACACTGTTTCGCCATTTCGGACGGATGTTGCACCTTGCACCGTGTATGTTGCACCCTGTAGATATCGATTATTCGGACGGCCATAACTTCTTGGTCGTTTAGAGTTACGGGAGCCATAACCTGTCAAAATGAAGGCCTCAGTGAGTTCTACGGCTCTGACAGCTTTCATCCATCAATGGATTGTTTAATGCCCAAAAAAGACTATCCGAATCTCAATCGGGTCTAGGAAGTTTTTTACCCTTCGTTTTTTCGACACGTGGATTTTTATGTAAAACGGGATTACCGTAGCTGTTCTTCGATTTACCATCGCTGGAGAGTGGTGCAACATTGTGCCGTTTCGTTTAATTTCCACGCATGCAATTCAAAAAGTCGTACGACACTGTTTCGCCATTTCGGACAGATGTTGCACCTTGCACCATGGATGTTGCACAATGTAGATATCGATTATTCGGACGGCCATAACTTCTGGCTCGTTTAGAGTTAAGGGAGCCATAATAGTCAAAATGAAGGCCTCAGTGAGTTCTACGGCTCTGAAAGCTTTCAGCCGTCAATGGATTGTTTAATGCCTAAAAAAGACTATCCGAAGCTCAATCGGGTCTAGGATGTTTTTTACACTTCGTTTTTTCGACACGTGGATTTTTACGGTAAAACGAGATTAACGTGGCTGGTCTTTGATTTACTCTCGCTGGAAGTAGTGCGCTATGGTACCGTTCCGTTTCAAATCCATGCACGCATTTCAAAAAGTCGTACGACACTGTTTCGCCATTTCAGACGGATGTTGCACCTTGCACCGTAGATGTTGCACCCTATAGATATCGATTATTCGGACGGCCATAACTTCTGGCTCCTTTAGAGTTACGGGAGACATAACCAGTCAAAACGAAGGCCTCAGTGAGTTCTACGGCTCTGACCGCTTTTAGCCGTCAATGGATTGTATAATGCCCAAAAAATACTATCCGAATCTCCATCGGGTCTTGGAAGTTTTTTACCCTTCGTTTTTCCGACACGTGGATTTTTACGGTAAAACGGGATTACCATGGCTGGTCTTCGATTTACCATCGCTGGAGAGTGGTGCACCATGGTACCGTTCCGTTTCAAATCCATGCACGCATTTCAAAAAGTCGTACGACACTGTTTCGCCATTTCGGACGGATGTTGCACCTTGCACCGTGGATGTTGCACCCTGTAGATATCGATTATTCGGACGGCCATAACTTCTGGCTCGTTCAGAGTTAACGGGAGCCATAACCTGTCAAAACGAAGGCCTCAGTGATTTCTACGGCTCTGACAACTTTCGGCCGTCAATGGATTGTTAACGCCCAAAAAAGACTATACGAATCTCAATCGGGTCTAGGAAGTTTTTTACCCTTCGTTTTTTCGACACGTGGATTTTTACGGTAAAACAGGATTACCGTGGCTGGTCTTCGATTTACCATCGCTAGAGAGTGGTGCACCATTGTACCATTCCGTTTGAAATCCATGCATGCAGTTCAAAAAGTCGTACGACACTGTTTCGCCATTTCGGACGGATGTTGCACCTTGCACCGTGGATGTTGCACCATGTAGATATCGATTATTCGGACAGCCATAACTTCTGGCTCGTTTAGAGTTAAGGGAGCCATAACCAGTCAAAAAGAAGGCCTCGGTGAGTTCTACGGCTTTGACAGCTTTCAGCCGTTAATGGATTGTATAATGCCCAAAAAAGACTATCCTAATCTCAATCGGGTCTCGGAAGTTTTTTACCCTTCGTTTTTTCGACACGTGGATTTTTACGGTAAAATTGGATAACCGTGGCTGGTCTTCGATTTACCATCGCTGGAGAGTGGTGCACCATGGTACCGTTCCATTTCAAATCTATGCACGCATTTCGAAAAGTCATACGACACTGTTTCGCCATTTCGGATGGATGTTGCACCTTACACCATGGATGTTGCACCCTGTAGATATCGATTATTCAGACGGCCATAACTTCTGGCTCGTTTAGGGTTACTGGAGCCATAACCTGTCAAAACGAAGGCCTCAGTGAGTTCTACGGCTATGATAGCTTTCAGCCGTCAATGGATTGTTTAATGCCCAAAAAAGACTATCTGAATCTCAATCGGGTCTAGGATGTTTTTTACCCTTCGTTTTTTCGAGACGTGGATTTTTACGGTAAAACGGGATTACCGTGGCTGGTCTTCGATTTACCATCGATGGGGAGTGGTGCACCATGGTACCATTCCGTTTCAAATCCATGCACGCATTTCAAAAAGTAGTACGACGCTGTTTCGCCATTTCGGACGGATGTTGCACCATGCTCCGTGGATGTTGCACCCTGTAGATATCGATTATTCGGACGATCATAACTTCTGGCTCATTTAGAGTTACGGAAGCCATAACCAGTCAAAAATAAGGCGTCAGTGTGTTCTACGGCTCTGATAGCTTTCAGTCGTCATTGGATTGTATAATGCCCAAAAAAGACTATCCGAATCTCAATCGGGTCTCGGAAGTTTTTTAACCTTCGTTTTTTCGACACGTGGATTTTTACGGTAAAACGAGATTACCGTGCCTGGTCTTCGATTTACCATCGCTGGAGAGTGGTGCACCACTGTACCGTTCCATTTCAAATCTATGCATGCATTTCAAAAAGACGTACGACGCTGTTTCGCCATTTTGGACGGATGTTGCACCTTGCTCCGTGGATGTTGCACCCTGTAGTTATCGATTATTCTGACGGCCATAACTTCTGGCTCGTTTAGAGTTAAGGGAGCCATAACTAGTCAAAACGAAGGCCTCGGTGAGTTCTACGGCTCTGACAGCTTTCAGCCGTCAATGGATTGTATGATTCCCAAAAAAGACTATCCGAATCTCAATCGGGTCTCGGAAGTTTTTTACCCTTCGTTTTTTCGACACGTGGATTTTTACGGTAAAACAGGATTACCGTGGCTGGTCTTCGATTTACCATCCCTGGAGAGTGGTGCACCATGGTACCGTTCCATTTCAAATCCATGCACGCATTTCAAAAAGTCGTACGACATTGTTTCGCCATTTCGGACGGATGTTGCATCATGCACCGTGGATGTTACACCCTGTAGATATCGATTATTCGGACGGCCATAACTTCTGGCTCGTTTCGAGTTACGAGAGCCATAACCAGTCAAAACGAAGGCCTTAGTGAGTTCTACGGCTCTGACGGCTTTCAGCCGTTAATGGATTGTTTAATGCCCAAAAAAGACTATCCGAATCTCAATCGGGTCTCGAAAGTTTTTTACCCTTCGTTTTTTCGACACGTGGATTTTTAGGATAAAACGGGATTACCGTGGCTGGTCTTCGATTTACCATCGCTAGAGAGTGGTGCACCATGGTACCATTCCATTTTAATTCCATGCACGCATTTCAAAAAGTCGTATGACACTGTTTCGCAATTTCGGATGGATGTTGCGCCTTGCACCGTGGATGTTGCACCCTGTAGATATCGATTATTCGGACGGCCATAACTTCTGGCTCGTTTAGAGTTACGGGAGCCATAATCAGTCAAAACAAACACCTCAGTGAGTTCTACGGCTCTGACAGCTTTCAGCTGTCAATGTAATGTTTAATGCCCAAAAAAGACTATCCGAATCTCAATCGGGTCTCGTAAGTATTTTACCCTTCGTTTTTTTGACACCTGGATTTTTACGGTAAATCGGGATTACCGTGGCTGCTCTTTGATTTACCATCGCTGGAGAGTGGTGCACCACGATACCGTTCCGTTTCAAATCCATGCATGCATTTCAAAAAGTCGTACGACACTGTTTTGTCATTTCGGACGGATGTTGCACCTTGCACCGTGGATGTTGCACCTTGTAGATATCGATTATTCGGACGATCATAACTTCTGGATCGTTTAAAGTTACGGGAGCCATAACCAGTCAAAACAAAGGCCTCAGTGAGTTCTACGGCTCCGACAGCTTTCAGCCGTCAATGGATTGTTTAATGGCCAAAAAAGACTATTCGAATCTCAATCGGGTCTCGGAAGTTTTTTACCCTTCGTTTTTTCGACACGTGGATTTTTACGGTAAAACGGGATTACCGTGGCGGGTCTTCGATTTACCATCGCTGGAGAGTGGTGAACCATGGTACCATTCCGTTTCAAATCCATGCACGCATTTCAAAAAGTCGTACGACACTGTTTCGCCATTTCGAATGGATGTTGCACCTTGCACCGTGGATGTTGCACCCTGTAGATATCGATTATTCGGACGGCCATAACTTCTGGCTCGTTCAGAGTTACGGGAGCCATAACCAGTCAAAACGAAGGCCTCAGTGAGCTCTACGGCTCTGACAGCTTTCAACCGTCAATGGATTGTTTAATGCCCAAAAAAGACTATCCGAATCTCAATCGGGTCTCGGAAGTTTTTTACCCTTCGTTTTTTCGACACGTGGATTTTTACGGTAAAACGGGATTACCGTGGCTGGTCTTCGATTTACCATCGCTGGAGAATGGTGCACCATGCTATCGTTCTGTTTCAAATCTATGCACGTATTTCAAAAAGTCGTACGACACTGTTTCGCCATTTCGAACGGATGTTGCACCTTGCACCGTGGATGTTGCACCCTGTAGATATCGATTATTCGGACGGCCATAACTTCTGGCTCGTTTAGATTTACGGGAGCCATAACCAGTCAAAACGAACGCCTCAGTGAGTTCTACGGCTCTGACAGCTTTCAGCTGTCAATGTAATGTTTAATGCCCAAAAAAGACTATCCGAATCTCAATCGGGTCTCGTAAGTATTTTACCCTTCGTTTTTTTGACACCTGGATTTTTACGGTAAATCGGGATTACCGTGGCTGGTCTTCGATTTACCATCGCTGGAGAATGGTGCACCATGGTATCGTTCTGTTTCAAATCTATGCACGTATTTCAAAAAGTCGTACGACACTGTTTCGCCATTTCGAACGGATGTTGCACCTTGCACCGTGGATGTTGCACCCTGTAGATATCGATTATTCGGACGGCCATAACTTCTGGCCTGTTTAAAGTTACAGGAGCCATAACCAGTCAAAACGAAGGCCTTAGTGAGTTCTACGGCTCTGACAGCTTTCAACCGTCAATGGATTGTTTAATGCCCAAAAAAGACTATCCGAATCTCAATCGGGTCTCGGAAGTTTTTTACCCTTCGTTTTTTCGACACGTGGATTTTTACGGTAAAACGGGATTACCGTGGCTGGTCTTCGATTTACCATCACTGGAGAATGGTGCACCATGGTATCGTTCTGTTTCAAATCTATGCACGTATTTCAAAAAGTCGTACGACACCGTTTCGCCATTTCGAACGGATGTTGCACCTTGCACCGTGGATGTTGCACCCTGTAGATATCGATTATTCGGACGGCCATAACTTCTGGCTCGTTTAGAGTTACAGGAGCCATAACCAGTCAAAACGAAGGCCTTAGTGAGTTCTACGGCTCTGACAGCTTTCAGCCGTCAATGGATTGTTTAATGCCCAAAAAAGACAGTCCGAATCTCAATCGGGTCAAGGATGTTTTTTACCTTTCGTTTTTTCGCCACGTGGATTTTTATGGTAAAACGGGATTACCGTGGCTGGTCTTCGATTTACCATCGCTGGAGAGTGGTGCACCATGGTACCGTTCTGTTTCAAATCCATGCACGCATTTCAAAAAGTCGTACGACACTGTTTCGCCATTTCGGACGGACGTTGCACCATGCACCGTGGATGTTCACCCTGTAGATATCGATTATTCGGACGGCCATAACTTCTAGCTCGTTTCCAGTTACGGGAGCCATAACCAGTCAAAACGAAGACCTCAGTGAGTTCTACGACTCTGACCGCTTTCAGCCATCAATGGATTGTTTAATGCCCAAATAAGACTATCCGAATCTCAATCGGGTCTCGAAAGTTTTTTACCCTTCATTTTTTTGACACGTGGATTTTTAGGGTAAAACGGGATTACCGTGGCTGGTCTTCGATTTACCATCGCTGGAGAGTGGTGCACCACGGTACCGTTCCGTTTCAATTCCACCCACGTATTTCAAAAAGTCGTACGACACTGTTTCGCCATTTCGGACGGATGTTGCATCATGCACCGTGGATGTTGTACCCTGTAAATATCGATTATTCGGAGGACCATAACTTCCGGCTCGTTTCGAGTTACGGGATCCATAACCAGTCAAAACGAAGGCCTTAGTGAGTTCTACGGCTCTGACATCTTTTAGCCGTGGATTTACAGGGTACCGTGGCTGGTCTTCGATTTACCATCGCTGGAGAGTGGTGCACCATGGTACCGTTCCGTTTCAATTCCGCGCACGTATTTCAAAAAGTCGTACGACACTATTTCGCCATTTCGGACGAATGTTGCACCTTGCACCGTGGATGTTGCACCTTGCACCGTGGATGTCGATTATTCGGACGATCATAACTTCTGGCTCGTTTAGAGCTACGAGCCATAACCAGTCAAAACGAAGGCCTCAGTGAGTTCTACGGTTCTGACCGCTTTCAGCCGTCAATGGATTGTTTAATGCCCAAATAAGACTATCCGAATCTCAATCGGGTCTCGTAAGTTTTTTACCCTTCGCTTTTTCGACACCTGGATTTTTACTGTAAATCGGGATTACCGTGGCTGCTCTTTGATTTACCATCGCTGGAGAGTGATGCACCACGGTACCGTCCCGTTTCAAATCCATGCACGCATTTCAAAAAGTCGTACGACACTGTTTTGACATTTCGGACGGATGTTGCACCTTGCATCGTGGATGTTGCACCCTGTAGATATCGATTATTCGGACGATCATAATTTCTGGCTCATTTAGAGCTACGGGAGCCATAACCAGTCAAAACGAAGGCCTCAGTGAGCTATACGGCTCTGACAGCTTGCAGCCGTCAATGGATTGTTTAATGCCCAAAAAAGACTATCCGAATCTCAATCGTGTCTCGGAAGTTTTTTACCCTTCGTTTTTTCGACACGTGGATTTTTACGGTAAAACGGGATTACTGTGGCTGGTCTTCGATTTACCATCGCTGGAGAGTGGTGCACCATGTTACCGTTCCGTTTCAAATCGATGCACGCATTTCAAAAAGTCGTATGACACTGTTTCGCTATTTCGGGAGGATGTTGCACCTTGCACCGTGGATGTTGCACCCTGTAGATATTGATTATTCGGACGGCCATAATTTCTGGCTCGTTTAGAGTTACGGGAGCCATAACCAGTCAAAACGAAGGCCTTAGTGAGTTCTACGGCTTTGACAGCTTTCAGCCGTCAATGGTGTAGGATCGATTTCACCCTAGAGGGGGGGTGAATAGGGTGATAGTTTAAATTATAAAAATTAATCGTGGAAGCTTATCAATTAATTTAAATTAAGATCACAGAATAGCAGCACAGATATAGCAGAATATAAATAACAGAACAGAACAACACAGAATTTACCCAGCTTCGGCAAAACCCTGCCTACGTGCTGCCCCCAAGGTTTCTACTAGAAATTAGATAGTCCCTCGCTTACACACGTAAACTCGCTATACCCGCTATTGACTAATCTAACTCTACGCTCAAAACCCTGCCACAACTCAACTACCGAGTTGCGAATTCTCAAGCTACGCCACGTAGCTTGTCTCCTAGTCACACGACTAGAAATTCAAACGGTTTATGTAACGACCCGTATTTTACGTGTCGATAAATCGTAAAAATTACAGGTCATTAGTGTTGTTTATATTGTCTCTAGCCTGAGTCATATGGAGAGTAACTCGTGTGTTGGAGTATTGAGTCGTGACCGACTCATAAGTTGGAACGAGTTATGGAGTTAACTCGTGACTGAGTCAAGAGTTGCCGAGTTGAGTCTAGGTCGCATAACCGACCTAAGGAAGTTTAGGTCGTATGACCGACCTAAGGTAGGGGCCGAGCTATAGGAGTTAACTGGATAAGGATTTGGACCGACCTAAGGGGTTGACCGACTTAGTGGTGATGCCGAGTTAGCTGAGTGAGCGACTCAGAGGTGTGACCGACATAAGACAGTTAAGGGTTATGGTCTTAGGTCGTTAGGAGATAGGTCGTGGATGACCTATGGGGGGATTAACGACCTAATTTAGGTTGTGTATGTTTTAAGTCGTAGGCGGGATAAGGTTGTGTTAAGTCGGCAGGGTGCGTTGAGTCTTGAGTCGGCATGTGTTCTGGGTTTAGGTCGGCAGGAAACTAGGTCGTGTGACCCTATGTGTGTGTCGTGTGGTTGGGTCGGCATCCGGTTTAGTTGATAAGTCGGCAAGGTGTGTTAGGTAGTTGGGTCGGTCATGCCGTGTTATAATTAGGTCGTGTGGACTCGTGTCTTTAGTTAAGTCGTAGAACGACTCAGTGTTAGGTCGGCAGAGTGTTGGGTCGGCAGAAGGTTAGGTCGGCGGCGACTTAGGGACGGCCGAGCTAAGGGGTTTTCCAGCCTATAAATAGAGGGGTTTAGCTCACTTTTTGGCACCGGATTTCGAAGCGACGAAGTGCTGCCATTTTGGAAACTCGACTACAGTATTTTCTTCACTTCTTTCTCTACTTCTATCAAGTGCTAACATCCATTGAAGATTGAAGATCAAGATCAAAGATCAAGAGCCAAAGTTGAAGATTTTCATCCGAAGAAGCTAGATTTCACCGTTTCAAGTGAAATTTCTCCGGATCAAGCTCAAGTCCTTGCTGTCCAGATCTGAAGTTATTTGATTTTAGGTTGTTTTGGTGATTTGGTGAGTGGTAGTTATCTCTCACGCGGATCCAAAGGAGTATATTGGATTGGTGGCATGTTTGGGTGTTAAAGTTAGAGATTTCATGCATTTTTCTTAGATCCAAGTCTAGATCCATGGTTTTTTTGAAGATGTTTACTTATGCAAGTTTGTTTAACAAGTATTAGAGACAAAACCCATGTTTTAGATTTAATAGATCTATGCTAGAAACCATGATTTTACATATGTTGGACTTTTGCTCATTTATTTACGAAATTGCCATTATAGTTGATATTGCTTATATTGCTTATTAGATCTTGTTTGAATGATTGATTATTTGAATGTATGATTGATTTGATTGTTTCCAAGTTAGCTAGTAGTTGATTTGGAACAAGATGATGGAAGAGGATTCAAAGGCTATGAAAGAAGGCTCTTGAATGGTGAAAGCTGCTTAAGGCATATGTAGCGGATGTTGAAGCTCATATGTATAGATTGGATGATGTTGAGATGGGACTTTGCCATGATTTGATGAGGCAAACCATGTTGTTGAGTTGAGACTTTGCTTTGATGCGATGAAGCGAAGTATGATGTGAGTCTTGGCTTAATCCAAGCAGGGATCATTCCAAGCATGTTGATAACTTGAAGGGTAGTTCAAGTTGGTTGATAATGGATTGTTCAAGAGGTAGCTTGAGCTTGTATGAGGATAGTCGTCAAGAAGGATGGCTAGGAGGCTTGGATCTCGTCGTTGTTGAAGGTTCTAGCATGCTCAAAAGCAAGAGTACATGGGGCGCCCATAACGACTACAGGTAGGTAGTCGGGACACCCAAAAGACTACAGGTAGGTAGTTGAGTACTCTGGGCAAAGTAGATAAGTCCTAGGCACAAGGCAGTGTGCGGAGTTATGTTTAGAACCGGGGTTACCATTAGCCCTTGACAGATGGTCATTCAACTAACGGTGAAATCGAGGCAAGGATAACAGTGATAGCCAGAGTCATGGATGTTTGGTTGTATTATCATTCGGCTTCAAGAGCGGTGTTTTCTGGGTGCTTATCTGATCTTGGTTTAGGCCTTGGGGGTTTGTATTTGGAAAACATCGTCCTTGACTCGAGTGGTATTTGCTTTACCTTAATTGTCTATGTTGTTATGCTTGCTTCTCCTTAGTGTATGTCTGGGGTTATCACTGTAGAAAGAGGTGGAGTGGGATGGTTTGGTTCCTATTCCTTTTATCCTTTATGCTCTTTTGGTATGTTTGATAGTTAATTTACTGCTCACTAAGACTTTGTCTGACTCAAGGTTTTATGTCTCCTCTTATTACCTTGGGCTGTTCATCCATGTTGGGATGGGCAGACTAGGTAGCAGGTGACAGGTGCTGTGCTAGGAGTTCTACGCTGAAGATGACGAAGACGAGCAGGAGGCTTTGCATATTAGTTTTCTTACTATATGTACTGGGTATCCGCTGCTGTATTTGGTTGAGTGATTTGTAGTGAGGCTTTCATGTATGGATTTGAGTAGATGATTGTATAAAACTACTGTGATGCTTATATGATGATGTTCTGTTCTATGGAGCTTCACTATATTATATTTCTCTATTGTATTTTATCCATGCGCTGTGAGTTATGCGATAGAGATTCTTCTGTTTTGTTTTACTCTGACTATCGTCCATGGCTGCCTGGCACACCTTTTAGCGCATTATTTCCTTGATTTGGTGCGGGAGTCATGGGCGGTCGTCACATTTGGTATCAGAGCTTTGGTTAATCGATTTTAGCCAACGCTCCCTGATGTAACTACGTAAGAGAGACGTAATTGTAATTTGATGGATGATTACTATATATAATATAGTAGTTTAGAAGGGTTTGAACTCCTTATGCAGTTGTTTCTTAAGGTGTTCTAATCATTCTTATTTACAGATATTAAGGATGAGTCGAAGTGAGAGACAAGCTGCGAGGGGTAGCCGTGATGCTAGGGAAGCTGTTGATTATGCTCCTATGTTTGAGGCCATGATGACTTCAATCATGAGGAGAATACCAGCTTCAGGATCATCTGTGGATGTGGGAGTTCAAGTCCAAGCTCCGAGACCGGTGGATTTTGCCAAGCTTTGCAAGGATTATACTTCTCTTGGAGGAAAAGCTTTCTTGGGAACGGAATCGACTATTGAAGTGCAGAGATGGATTGATGCTTGCCGAAGGATCTTTGGTGACTTAGGGATTGAGGATGCAACTAAGAGGAAGCTTGCATCGAGACAGCTTCAGGGAAGAGCTGCTGATTGGTGGAATTCTATCACCATCGATACTCCAGAAGAAGAGATTACTTGGGAGCAATTCCAAGTTAGATTTGAAGCTAAGTTCATCTCTACTTCCCAGAAATCTGTCTTGTTTAAGAGGTTTGTGGAGCTCAAGCAAGGGGGAAGGCCTGTCCTTGAGTATATTTCTGAGTTCGAAGCTTTGTCTAAGTATGCCAGATCGTACATTGATTCTCCCTATCAGAAGAATGAGAAGTTTGTGACTGGTCTGGATGCTTATCTTGGGAGGCAGTTAGTGGATCATCTGGACGATCCGTTTGAGAAGCTGGTGGAGAAAGCTCTCAGGCACGAGAGTTTGTTTCCTAAGGAAAGTTCTGTTGTTGCTATAACCAGGGAGGGATCTAAACCACAGCAGAGTGGCAATAGGAAGAGGAAGCAGCAGCAACAGAAGGGTAGGGATGGCCAGAAGAAGCCGAAGAGTGAAGTGACTTGCTATAACTGCCAGCAGAAGGGCCATCTTTACAAAGACTGTAAGAATCCCAAAGTGCCGGGAAAGTGTTACAACTGTGATAAGTTGGGACATATCAAGAAGGATTGTCCAGAGCTAAGGAAGGATAGGCAGGTTGTGCAAGCCTATGCTTTGGGAGCTGTTCCATCGTCTTCGAAAGCTCCTACTGCTGAAGAGAAGGGAAAGAGTGTGGTGGTTCAAGGTACTCTTTCTATTTGTGGTGTTCCAGTTAGAGTGTTGTTTGATACTGGAGCGTCGCATTCTTTTGTTTGTGATGATTTGGTAAGCCGGTTAGGTATGAAACCGGATATTGTTGATAGGCCATTGGTTGTGACTAATCCGGTAGGGGGTTCGTCATGTTTGTGTATGTTATGCCGTGGTCTAGTTGTGTCGAGTCATGATTGCTCGTTTGTTTGTGATTGTTTTGTTCTGAACTTTGCGGGGTTCGGAATTATTTTGGGTATGGACTGGCTTAGGAAGTATGCGGCTAGGATTGATTGTGAGAGGCTTGAGGTGACAGTCGGGAATGTGGAAGGGCGAAAGGTTGTGATACGATGTAAGCATGAAGAAGGCGTCTTCATGAGCTTCATGTATTCGCTGGTTGTTCCACGGGATGGACTGTCATCGGTGCCTATTGTGAATGAGTTTGAGAATGTCTTTGAGGAAGTCAAAGGGTTGCCGCCGCATAGGGAGATCGAGTTTCGTATCGATCTAGTTGAGGGAGCCAGACCTGTTGTGATGCCTCTTAGGCGGATGGCACCGAGGGAGCAGCAAGAGCTGAAGGTGCAAGTTGATGACCTTTTGTAGAAAGGATTCATTCGGAGAAGTGTGTCCGAATGGGGTGCGCCCGTTGTGTTCGCAACCAAAGCGGATGGATCGTTGAGGTTGTGTGTTGATTATCGTGAGCTGAATAAGGTGACTAGGAAGAACAAGTATCCATTGCCGAGAATAGATGACTTGTTTGATCAGCTTCACGAGGCTAAGGTGTTTTCTCAGATGGATTTGGCAACGGGAATGCACCAGTTGAGAGTGGCAAAGGATAGTGTACCGAAGACTGCTTTCAGGACACCATCCGGGTTTTATGAGTGGCTGGTAATGCCATTTGGGTTGACTAACGCGCCAGCATATTTTGTGGATCTTATGAATAGAGTGTTCAGAGATCAGTTGAATAAGTTCGTGCTTGTGTTCGTGGATGATATTTTGGTTTATTCCAGAACTGAGGAAGAGCACAAGACGCACTTGAGGATTGTTTTAGAAATCTTACGGAAACATCAGCTGAAGGCTAAGTTTTCGAAGTGTCACTTCTGGAAGAATGAAGTGAGGTTGTTAGGTCATGTTATTTCTGGAAATGGAATAGCGGTTGATCCCGCTAAGGTGGCAGCGATCCAGGATTGGGTTAGGCCTAAGAATGCATCTGATGTGAGAAGTTTTCTTGGATTAGCAGGATATTATCGTCGGTTTATCAAAGACTTTTCCAAGATAGCTGCACCGTTGACAGGATTGACGAAGAAGAACCAAGTGTTCAGATGGGATGATAAGTGTGAGCAAGCTTTCGTAATCCTGAAAGAGCGACTGACGAGCGCTCCTGTTTTGACTATTCCAAGTGGGAATGATGAGATGGTGGTTTACACCGATGCATGTGGCACTGGACTAGGAGCGGTGCTAATGCAGAAGGATAAAGTTGTTGCGTATGCTAGTCGACAACTGAAGCCGCATGAAAGGAATTATCCGACTCATGATTTGGAGTTAGCGGCGATTGTGTTAGCTTTGAGGATGTGGAGACACTATCTATTGGGAGTTAGATTCGAGCTGTTTACAGATCATAAGTCGTTGAAGTATCTGTTCTCCCAAAAGGATTTGAATCTTCGACAGCAAAGGTGGCTAGAGTTCTTAGCATCGTATGATTTTGGTATAGCCTATACTCCAGGGAAAGGTAACGCAGTGGCTGATGCGTTAAGTCGAAGACATGCAGGATTGGGAGCCATGTTTTCGGAATGGAAGAGTCTTGAGTATTTGGCTGGATTTGATTGCAGGCCTAGATGTGAATTGGAACCTGAGATGTTGGCAAACTTATCGATAAGGCCTACTCTTGTGGAAAGAATTGGCGAGAGGCAAAGGAGAGATGATAAGCTTATCAAGATTATCCGTGATTTGGAATCCGGATTGGATCCAGAAAAGGATAAAGGATTTGAAGTCGATCGAGAGGGTTGGCTTCGAAAGCAAGGGCGACTAGTTGTTCCCGATGTAGATGGATTGAGAGATGAAGTTCTGAGGGAGAGTCATCACTCGAAGTTGACAATTCATCCAGGTGGAAATAAGATGTATCGGGATATGAAGAGAACCTACTACTGGGAAGGTATGAAGAAGGATGTTGGAAATTTTATTTCCAAGTGTATGAATTGCCAGTTGGTGAAAGCTGAGCAGAAGAAGCCCAGTGGATTGCTTCAGCCATTAGAGGTTCCTACATGGAAGTGGGAGCAAGTGTCGATGGACTTTATCGATGGTCTACCTAGGACAAGAGCAGGGAATGAAGGGATTTGGGTCATAGTAGATCGTTTGACCAAGAGTGCAAGGTTCATTCCTGTTCGATCGACTAGGACTGCATCGAAGTTGGCTGAATTATATGTGAAGTGGATAGTTCATTTCCATGGTGTTCCGAAGAGTATAGTGAGCGATCGAGATCCATTGTTCACTAGTAGATTTTGGAAGAGCTTCCAGGAAGTTTTGGGAACTGAGGTGTGTTTGAGTACAGCTTATCACCCTCAAACAGATGGTCAGACTGAGAGAGTCAACCGAGTTTTGGAAGATCTTCTTAGAGCATGTGTTTTGGACTTCGGAGGATCATGGGAAGATCACCTTCATTTGGTGGAGTTTGCTTATAATTACAGTTATCAGTCGAGTATCGGTATGGCACCATATGAGGCATTATATGGAAGACCGTGTAACTCTCCGACATGTTGGTTGGAAACTGGAGAAAAGCTGATACTTGGGCCAGAGATGATTCGACAGACTTCGGATTGTATAGAGATCATTCGGCAAAGAATGAAGGCAGCCCAGGATCGTCAGAAAAGTTATGCAGATAATCGTCGAAAGGATTTGGAATTCAACGTGGGTGATATGGTTTTTGTGAAGATTTCTCCATTGAAGAATGTTGTTAGATTCGGGAACAAAGGAAAGTTAACTCCGAGATTTGTTGGACCATTCCCGATTATCGAGCGAATTGGAAAGCTCGCTTATAGATTGGAGTTACCGGAAAAGATGGCGGGTGTGCACAATGTTTTTCATGTATCTTATCTACGGAAATACGTGCACGACCCAACTACGGTGGTTTCTGCTGATAGCTGTGAAGACTTAGAGGTTGATCCCGTGGGTACGAGACCTCGTGAGCCGCTTCGTATTGTTGAAACCGATACGAAACAGCTTAGGAGGAAGACGATTACGTTGCTCAAGGTACAATGGAGTGATGATGTTAACGACTGTACATGGGAGGAGGAAGAGAGGATGAAGGCAGCTCATCCCGGACTCTTCGAGGTATGGCCCTAAAGTGTCGTGACATCTCATGAATTTGTAGCTTGTTCTAAGTCTTAGAATTCTGCATGCTAGGTTAGAATTGGATGCATGGTTTGTTGATTGCTATGGATGGTAGGCATGCGGAATAATTGTGATTGCTGTTGTTTGCTTGGAATTTCGGGGGCGAAATTCCTAAGGGGGAGAGAATGTAACGACCCGTATTTTACGTGTCGATAAATCGTAAAAATTACAGGTCATTAGTGTTGTTTATATTGTCTCTAGCCTGAGTCATATGGAGAGTAACTCGTGTGTTGGAGTATTGAGTCGTGACCGACTCATAAGTTGGAACGAGTTATGGAGTTAACTCGTGACTGAGTCAAGAGTTGCCGAGTTGAGTCTAGGTCGCATAACCGACCTAAGGAAGTTTAGGTCGTATGACCGACCTAAGGTAGGGGCCGAGCTATAGGAGTTAACTGGATAGGGATTTGGACCGACCTAAGGGGTTGACCGACTTAGTGGTGATGCCGAGTTAGCTGAGTGAGCGACTCAGAGGTGTGACCGACATAAGACAGTTAAGGGTTATGGTCTTAGGTCGTTAGGAGATAGGTCGTGGATGACCTATGGGGGGGTTAACGACCTAATTTAGGTTGTGTATGTTTTAAGTCGTAGGCGGGATAAGGTTGTGTTAAGTCGGCAGGGTGCGTTGAGTCTTGAGTCGGCATGTGTTCTGGGTTTAGGTCGGCAGGAAACTAGGTCGTGTGACCCTATGTGTGTGTCGTGTGGTTGGGTCGGCATCTGGTTTAGTTGATAAGTCGGCAAGGTGTGTTAGGTAGTTGGGTCGGTCATGCCGTGTTATAATTAGGTCGTGTGGACTCGTGTCTTTAGTTAAGTCGTAGAACGACTCAGTGTTAGGTCGGCAGAGTGTTGGGTCGGCAGAAGGTTAGGTCGGCGGCGACTTAGGGACGGCCGAGCTAAGGGGTTTTCCAGCCTATAAATAGAGGGGTTTGGCTCACTTTTTGGCACCGGATTTCGAAGCGACGAAGTGCTGCCATTTTGGAAACTCGACTACAGTATTTTCTTCACTTCTTTCTCTACTTCTATCAAGTGCTAACATCCATTGAAGATTGAAGATCAAGATCAAAGATCAAGAGCCAAAGTTGAAGATTTTCATCCGAAGAAGCTAGATTTCACCGTTTCAAGTGAAATTTCTCCGGATCAAGCTCAAGTCCTTGCTGTCCAGATCTGAAGTTATTTGATTTTAGGTTGTTTTGGTGATTTGGTGAGTGGTAGTTATCTCTCACGCGGATCCAAAGGAGTATATTGGATTGGTGGCATGTTTGGGTGTTAAAGTTAGAGATTTCATGCATTTTTCTTAGATCCAAGTCTAGATCCATGGTTTTTTTGAAGATGTTTACTTATGCAAGTTTGTTTAACAAGTATTAGAGACAAAACCCATGTTTTAGATTTGATAGATCTATGCTAGAAACCATGATTTTACATATGTTGGACTTTTGCTCATTTATTTACGAAATTGCCATTATAGTTGATATTGCTTATATTGCTTATTAGATCTTGTTTGAATGATTGATTATTTGAATGTATGATTGATTTGATTGTTTCCAAGTTAGCTAGTAGTTGATTTTGAACAAGATGATGGAAGAGGATTCAAAGGCTATGGAAGAAGGCTCTTGAATGGTGAAAGCTGCTTAAGGCATATGTAGCGGATGTTGAAGCTCATATGTATAGATTGGATGATGTTGAGATGGGACTTTGCCATGATTTGATGAGGCAAACCATGTTGTTGAGTTGAGACTTTGCTTTGATGCGATGAAGCGAAGTATGATGTGAGTCTTGGCTTAATCCAAGCAGGGATCATTCCAAGCATGTTGATAACTTGAAGGGTAGTTCAAGTTGGTTGATAATGGATTGTTCAAGAGGTAGCTTGAGCTTGTATGAGGATAGTCGTCAAGAAGGATGGCTAGGAGGCTTGGATCTCGTCGTTGTTGAAGGTTCTAGCATGCTCAAAAGCAAGAGTACATGGGGCGCCCATAACGACTACAGGTAGGTAGTCGGGACACCCAAAAGACTACAGGTAGGTAGTTGAGTACTCTGGGCAAAGTAGATAAGTCCTAGGCACAAGGCAGTGTGCGGAGTTATGTTTAGAACCGGGGTTACCATTAGCCCTTGACAGATGGTCATTCAACTAACGGTGAAATCGAGGCAAGGATAACAGTGATAGCCAAAGTCATGGATGTTTGGTTGTATTATCATTCGGCTTCAAGAGCGGTGTTTTCTGGGTGCTATCTGATCTTGGTTTAGGCCTTGGGGGTTTGTATTTGGAAAACATCGTCCTTGACTCGAGTGGTATTTGCTTTACCTTAATTGTCTATGTTGTTATGCTTGCTTCTCCTTAGTGTATGTCTGGGGCTATCACTGTAGAAAGAGGTGGAGTGGGATGGTTTGGTTCCTATTCCTTTTATCCTTTATGCTCTTTTGGTATGTTTGATAGTTAATTTACTGCTCACTAAGACTTTGTCTGACTCAAGGTTTTATGTCTCCTCTTATTACCTTGGGCTGTTCATCCATGTTGGGATGGGCAGACTAGGTAGCAGGTGACAGGTGCTGTGCTAGGAGTTCTACGCTGAAGATGACGAAGACGAGCAGGAGGCTTTGCATATTAGTTTTCTTACTATATGTACTGGGTATCCGCTGCTGTATTTGGTTGAGTGATTTGTAGTGAGGCTTTCATGTATGGATTTGAGTAGATGATTGTATAAAACTACTGTGATGCTTATATGATGATGTTCTGTTCTATGGAGCTTCACTATATTATATTTCTCTATTGTATTTTATCCATGCGCTGTGAGTTATGCGATAGAGATTCTTCTGTTTTGTTTTACTCTGACTATCGTCCATGGCTGCCTGGCACACCTTTTAGCGCATTATTTCCTTGATTTGGTGCGGGAGTCATGGGCGGTCGTCACAGTTTAAATATGAAAATACAAATTTAAAAACAACGTAAATTAAAACAGCCCTAAAAAGAAACTAAACCCTTTTAAAATAAAAAAGGCCGGCCCAAACTAAAACAGTTCATCCTTTTTTTTTCACTTATGCCGGCCCTTTTTCCTTTTATCTCGTATGTGATAATGGCTGTTTGTTCTTCCTTCTGAGATTAGGGCTTTGGCTCTTGTTTGTTCCTCTTTCTTCAATAAATTAGGGCTGGAATCGAAGATGCCGATATTATATTAATCGATCGAATTTGTGATTTTCGTCCTTCTGCCCTGTCGATCGACTGCCTCCTTGTACCTTGTTTCGGCTACTTCGATTGATCGAGTTCGATTACAATTTTGGTGAGTACTTTATTCCTTTTGCTTTCTGATTGAATGCTTGAACTCAATTACATTATGCCAATGATGATATTGGGTATTAATAGGATTCGAAATCATAGAATTGCGTTCGTATATGTTGATTTGAATTTGTCAAATTCTTCATCTCGGCCACTTTATTATTCTTGAACGATTGAGATTGATTCTGACTTGTTCAATATGAATATGCTTTCGGTGATTTATTTCGTGATGACCACGGTGTTGATTATTGACTTGTTCAATGTTGACTGTGACGATTTTTGGCTTTGTTATGCTTCCACGGCTTCGACATTTTGTAAATTTGCTTCGGCCACTGTCTGCATTCTTGTAGCTTTGTTCTAGCAATCTTGAGCATTTTTGTATCCATTACAGTTGCACTTCAAGTCTGCATTTCATATGCTCTGGGTTTCATTGCCTTCTGTCCATGTTAGTATTGACTGTTGTTATGTAGTAATTGACTTGTGCTTATTATACTCGATACTGTTGCATTGTTCCATGTACACTTTGAGTTCCTGCAGTTGATTTGGTTGTTCTGTTGCTTCATCATGTATATCATGTGTCACTGCATTGCCACTGTTGCACTGGGTGTTTGTTCTCGGCTTGCTTTGAGTTTGTCTGCATTTTGTGGTTGCCACTGTGTATTCTGGTTTAAATGTTCATGTTGCATATATTAGTGGTCTTCATTGAGCTCATGATGGTTGCTGTGCACTTTTGTGCTTTGAGTCAGTTGTAATGTGTTAACTTGTAGTCGTTGACTTGTTCATGCTGTTCTTGAATACATTTGTGCATGTCACTGTGTTTATGACCACAAGTTCATCGTGAAGCATGGTTTACTGTTATGTCTGCTCTGAGCTTTTGATCATGTTGCCTTCGTGTTGTTGTTTGCTTCATGTACCTTACTGCTTTGAACTTCTGGTTGGTTTGGCATGGACTTCACTGTTATTTGATTGCTGAGTTGTTTGCATTCACTTCATCACTTCAGTCGTGTATTGCTTTCACCTCTGGCCTGTTGTAGTTTGCATATCACCTTGTTGCATTGTTGAGTCACTTGAGTGTGTTGATGGATGTGTGCATCAATGTACATGCTTTTGCCGCTGTTAGCTTTGGTGTATGTTATTTGCTGTGCATACTTCATTGTTCTTTGCATTTTTTCATATGAGTGTGCTCACTGTTGTTTGTACCTGTTGCACTCTGGTCTGTCCACTACAGTTTGTGTCTTGCCACTGACTTGCTTGCATTGGTGCTGTTGCAATTCGTTTCGGCCTGACCCTTCCATATGCTCACTGATAATGTTGAACTTCACTGTTGCTGTTGTGTTCTGTTCATTCCTAGTTGCCTTGTTGCAGTTTGATTGTGATATCCATGTTGCAGTCCATTTTGATGTTGGTCTTCGTTGCATTCATGTCATGTCGCCTTGTGTTGAATCCAGTTTCAAAACTCGGATTTGACCTTGTGCTTTTGTCGTATTTTTGAATTTATTGCACCTGAGTTGAACCTGTCCGTATATTTGGGTTTGACCTTGTGCTCACCTGTCCCTGTAGCATTATCAAGTGTATATATCGGCGTGCATGGCCTTGTGGCATATACAGTAATACACTGTGTATGTCACAAGTTGTTCGTGTATGATGAATTCAAATTTAAATTATGACGAACAACCCAAATAACTGAGGCAAATCATATATTCAAAAATTATTTTTTATTTTTGAATTGCAAAAATATTTCTTTTCAATTTTACTGCGTTAGTTTATATTTTTGCAGATTGCCCAGATGCTGGATTCAAACTGGAATGAAGTTGAAGATAAATACGAGTGTGAGTGATATGTAGTGAGGTGAATTGTAAATGTGAAATGTGAATTGTAAATGTGAAATGTGATGTAATTGTAATCAAAGTTGCATAGTTTTAGTGAGAGCTTGAAATTGTACTATTCAAAGATGTAATAAATATTTGTTTGAATAAAATATTCGTTTGAATTCAAATTTCGTGTTATTTATTTTATTCAGCAAATATTTATTTAATCTGTGAAAAATAAGATAGTATATTATCAAATACATTTAAACGAATGTATATATGTTTATTATCATCAAACAAAAATCATATAAGCGCATATTCAACAAATGGATTGTTTAATGCCCAAAAAAGACTATCCGAATCTCAATCGGGTGTAGGAAGTTTTTTACCCTTCGTTTTTTCGACACGTGGATTTTTACGGTAAAACAGGATTACCGTGGCTGGTCTTCGATTTACCATCCCTGGAGAGTGGTGCACCATGGTACCGTTCCATTTCAAATCCATGCACGCATTTCAAAAAGTCGTACGACATTGTTTCGCCATTTCGGACGGATGTTGCATCATGCACCGTGGATGTTGTACCCTGTAAATATCGATTATTCGGACGGCCATAACTTCCGGCTTGTTTCGAGTTACGGGATCCATAACCAGTCAAAACGAAGGCCTCAGTGAGTTCTACGGCTCTGACTGCTTTCAGCCGTCAATGGATTGTTTAATGCCCAAATAAGACTATCCGAATCTCAATCGGGTCTCGGAAGTTTTTTACCCTTCGTTTTTTCGACACGTGGATTTTTAGGGTAAAACGGGATTACCGTGGCTGGTCTTCGATTTACCATCGCTGGAGAGTGGTGCACCATGGTACCGTTCCGTTTCAATTCCACGCACGTATTTCAAAAAGTCGTACGACACTGTTTCGCCATTTCGGACGGATGTTGCACCTTGCACCGTGGATGTTGCACCCTGTAGATATCGATTATTCAGACGGCCATAACTTCTGGCTCGTTTAGAATTACGGGAGCCATAACAGTCAAAACGAACGCCTCAATGAGTTCTACGGCTCTAACAGCTTTCAGCTGTCAATGTAATGTTAAATGCCAAAAAAGACTATCCGAATCTCAATCGGGTCTCGCAAGTTATTTACCCTGTACATAACTTCTGGCTCGTTTAGAGTTACGGGAGCCATAACCAGTCAAAACGAAGGCCTTAGTGAGTTCTACGGCTTTGACAGCTTTCAGCCGTCAATGGATTGTTTAATCCCCAAAAAAGGCTATCCGAATCTCAATCGGGTTTAGGAAGTTTTTTACCCTTCGTTTTTTCGACACGTGGATTTCTACGGTAAAACGGGATTACCGTGGCTGGTCTTCGATTTACCATCGCTGGAGAGTGGTGCACCATAGTACCGTTCCGTTTCAAATCCATGCACGCATTTCAAAAAGTCGTACGACATGGTTTCGCCATTTCGGACGGATGTTGCATCATGCACCGTGGATGTTGTACCCTGTAAATATCGATTATTCGGACGGCCATAACTTCCGGCTCGTTTCGAGTTACGGGATCCATAACCAGTCAAAACGAAGGCCTCAGTGAGTTCTACGGCTCTGTCATCTTTTAGCCGTCAATGGATTGTTTAATGCCCAAAAAAGACTATCCGAATCTCAATCGGGTCTCGTAAGTTTTTTATCCTTCGTTTTTTCGACACCTGGATTTTTACGGTAAATCGGGATTACCGTGGCTGCTCTTTGATTTACCATCGTTGGAGAGTGGTGCACCACGGTACCGTCCCGTTTCAAATCCATGCATGCATTTCAAAAAGTCGTACGATACTGTTTTGCCATTTTGGACGGATGTTGCACCTTGCATCGTGGATGTTGCACCCTGTAGATAACTTCTGGCTCGTTTAGAGTTACGGGAGCCATAACCAGTCAAAACGAAGGCCTTAGTGAGTTCTACGGCTTTGACAGCTTTCAGCCGTCAATGGATTGTTTAATGCCTAAAAAAGTCTATCCGAATCTCAATCGGGTTTAGGAAGTTTTTTACCCTTCGTTTTTTCGACACGTGGATTTTTGCGGTAAAACGGGATTACCGTGGCTGGTCTTCGATTTACCATCGCTGGTGAGTGGTGCACCATGCTACCGTTCCATTTCAAATCCATGCACACATTTCAAAAAGTTGTACGACATTGTTTCGCCATTTCGGACGGATGTTGCATCATGCACCGTGGATGTTGTTCCCTGTAAATATCGATTATACGAACGGCCATAACTTCCGGCTCGTTTCGAGTTACGGGATCCATAACCAGTCAAAACGAATGCCTTAGTGAGTTCTATGGCTCTGACATCTTTTAGCCGTCAATGGATTGTTTAATGCCCAAAAAAGACTATCCGAATCTCAATTGGGTCTCGTAAGTTTTTTACCCTTCGTTTTTTCAACACCTGGATTTTTACGGTAAATCGGGATTACCGTGGCTGCTCTTTGATTTACCATCGCTGGAGAGTGGTGCACCACGGTACCGTCCCGTTTCAAATCCATGCACGTATTTCAAAAAGTCGTACGACACTGTTTTGCCATTTCGGACGGATGTTGCACCTTGCATCGTGGATGTTGCACCCTGTAGATATCGATTATTCGGACGATCATAACTTCTGGCTCGTTTAGAGCCACGGGAGCCATAACCAGTCAAAACGAAGGCCTCAGTGAGTTCTACGGCTCTGACCGCTTTCAGCCGTCAATGGATTGTTTAATGCCAAAATAAGACTATCCGAATCTCAATCGGGTCTCGGAAGTTTTTTACCCTTCGTTTTTTCGACACGTGGATTTTTATGGTAAAACGGGATTACCGTGGCTGGTCGTCGATTTACCATCGCTGGAGAGTGGTGCACCATGGTACCGTTCCGTTTCAATTCCACGCACGTATTTCAAAAAGTCGTACGACATTGTTTCGCCATTTCGGACGGATGTTGCACCTTGCACCGTGGATGTTGCACCCTGTAGATATCGATTATTCGGACGGCCATAACTTCTGGCTCGTTTGGAGTTACGGGAGACATAACAGTCAAAACGAATGCCTCAATGAGTTCTACGACTCTGACAGCTTTCTGCTGTCAATGTAATGTTAAATGCCAAAAAAGACTATCCGAATCTCAATCGGGTCTCGTATGTTTTTTACCCTTCGTTTTTTCGACACTTGGATTTTTACGGTAAATCGGGATTACCGTGGCTGCTCTTTGATTTACCATCGCTGGAGAGTGGTGCACCACAGTACCGTCCTGTTTCATATCCATGCACGCATTTCAAAAAGTCGTACGACACTGTTTTGCCATTTCGGACGGATGTTGCACCTTGCATCGTGGATGTTGCACCCTGTAGATATCGATTATTCGGACGATCATAACTTCTGGCTCGTTTAGAGCTACGGGAGCCATAACCAGTCAAAACGAAGGCCTCAGTGAGTTATACGGCTCTGACAGCTTGCATCGGTCAATGGATTGTTTAATGCCCAAAAAAGACTATCCGAATCTCAATCGTGTCTCGGAAGTTTTTTACCCTTCGTTTTTTCGACACGTGGATTTTTACGGTAAAACGGGATTACTGTGGCTGGTCTTCGATTTACCATCGCTGGAGAGTGGTGCACCATGTTACCGTTCCGTTTCAAATCCATGCACGCATTTCAAAAAGTCGTATGACACTGTTTCGCTATTTCGGGCGGATGTTGCACCTTGCACCGTGGATGTTGCACCCAGTAGATATTGATTATTCGGACAGCCATAACTTCTTGCTCGTTTAGAGTTGCGGGAGCCATAACCAGTCAAAACGAAGGCCTCAGTGAGTTCTACGACTCTGACAGTTTTCAGCCGTCAATGGATTGTTTAATGCCAAAAAAGACTATCCGAATCTCAATCGGGTCTCCGAAGTTCTTTAGCCTTCTTTTTTTCGACACGCGGATTTTTATAGTAAAACGGGATTACCGTGGCTGGTATTCGATTTACCATCGCTGGAGAGCAGTGCACCATGGTACCATTCCGTTTCAAATCTATGCACGCATTTCAAAAAGTTGTACGACACTGTTTCGCCATTTCGGACAGATGTTGCACCTTGCACCGTGGATGTTGCACCCTGTAGATATCGATTATTCGGACGACCATAACTTTTGGCTCGTTTAGAGTTAAGAGATCCATAACCAGTCAAAACGAAGGCCTCAGTGAGTTCTACGGCTCTGACAGCTTTCAGTCATCAATGGATTGTTTAATGCCCAAAAAAGACTATCCAAATCTCAATCGGGTCTCGGAAGTTTTTTACCCTTCGTTTTTTCGACACGTGGATTTTTACGGTAAAACTGGATTACCGTGGCTGGTCTTCGATTTACCATTGCTAGAGAGTGGTTCACCATGTTACCATTCCGTTTCAAATCCATGCACGCATTTCAAAATGTCGTACGACACTGTTTCACCATTTCGGACGGATGTTGCACCTTGCACCGTGGATGTTGTACCCTGTAGATATCGATTATTCGGACGGCCATAACTTCTAGCTCGTTTAGAGTTACGGGAGCCATAACCAGTCAAAACGAAGGCCTTAGTGAGTTCTACGGCTTTGACAGCTTTCAGCCGTCAATGGATTGTTTAATGCCCAAAAAAGACTATCCGAATCTCAAACGGGTTTAGGAAGTTTCTTACCCTTCATTTTTTCGACACGTGGATTTTTACGGTAAAACGGGATTACCGTGGCTGGTCTTCGATTTACCATCGCTGGAGAGTGGTGCACCATGGTACCGTTCCGTTTCAAATCGTGGATGTTGCACCCTGTAGATATCGATTATTCGGACGACCATAACTTCTGGCTCGTTTAGACTTAAGGGAGCCATAACAAGTCAAAACGAAGGCCTCGATGAGTTCTACGGCTCTGACAGCTTTCGGCCATCAATGGATTGTTTAATGCCCAAAAAAGAATATCCGAATCTCAATCGGGTCTCAGAAGTTTTTTACCCTTCGTTTTTTCGACACATGGATTTTTAAGGTAAAACTGGATTACCGTGGCTGGTCTTCGATTTACCATCGCTGGAGAGTGGTGCACCATGGTACCGTTCCGTTTCAAATCCATGCACGCATTTCAAAAAGTTGTACGACACTGTTTCGCCATTTCGGACGGATGTTGCACCTTGCACCGTGGATGTTGCACCCTGTAGATATCGATTATTCGGACGACCATAACTTCTGGCTCGTTTTGACTTAAGAGATCCCTAACCAGTCAAAACGAAGGCCTCGGTGAGTTCTACGGCTCTGACAGCTTTCGGCGATCAATAGATTGTTTAATGCCCAAAAAAGACTATCCGAATCTCAATCGGGTCTCGGAAGTTTTTTACCCTTCGTTTTTTCGACACGTGGATTTTTAAGGTAAAACTGGATTACCGTGGCTGGTCTTCGATTTACCATCGCTGGAGAGTGGTGCACCATGGTACCGTTCCGTTTCAAATCCATGCAGGTATTTCAAAAAGTCATACGACACTGTTTCGCCATTTTGGACGGGTGTTGCACCTTGCACCGTGGATGTTGCACCCTGTAGATATCGATTATTCGGACGGCCATAACTTCTGGCACATTTAGACTTACGGGAGCCATAACCAGTCAAAACGAAGGCCTCAGTGAGTTCTACGACTCTGAAAGCTTTCAGCCGTCAATGAATTGCTTAATGCCCAAAAAAGACAATCTGAATCTCAATCGGGTCTCCGAAATTTTTTACCTTTCGTTTTTTCGACAAGTGGATTTTTATGGTAAAACGGAATTACCGTGGCTGGTTTTCGATTTATCATCGCTGGAGAGCGGTGCACCATGGTACCGTTCCATTTCAAATCCGTGCACGCATTTCAAAAATTCGTACGACACTGTTTCGCCATTTCGGACGGATGTTGCACCTTGCACCGTAGATGTTGCACCCTGTAGATATCGATTATTCGGACGACCGTAACTTCTGGCTCGTTTAGACTTAAGGGAGCCATAACTAGTCAAAACGAAGGCCTCGGTGAGTTCTACAGCTCTGATAGCTTTCGGCCATCAATGGATTGTTTAATGCCCAAAAAAGACTATCCGAATCTCAATCGGGTCTCGGAAAGTTTTTACCCTTCGTTTTTTCGACACGTGGATTTTTAAGGTAAAACTGGATTACCGTGGCTAGTCTTCGATTTACCATCACTGGAGAGTGGTGCACCATGGTACCGTTTCGTTTCAAATCCATGCACGCATTTCAGAAAGTCGTACGACACAGTTTCGCCATTTCGGACGGATGTTGCACCTTGCACCGTGGATGTTGCACCCTGTAGATATCGATTATTCGGACGGCCATAACTTCTGGCTCGCTTAGAGTTACGGGAGCCATAACCAGTCAAAACGAAGGCCTCAGCGAATTCTATGGCTTTGACAGCTTTCAGCCGTCAATGGATTGTTTAATGCCCAAAAAAGACTATCCGAATCTCAATCGGGTCTAGGAAGTTTTTCACCCTTTGTTTTTTCGACACGTGGATTTTTACGGTAAAACGGGATTACCGTGGCTGGTATTCGATTTACTATCACTGGAGAGTGGTGCGCCATGGTGCCGTTCCGTTTCAAGTCCATGCATGCATTTCAAAAAGTCGTACGACGCTGTTTCGCCATTTCAGATGTTACACCTTGCACCGTGGACGTTGCACCCTGTAGATATCGATTATCCGGACGGCCATAACTTCTGGCTCGTTTAGAGTTACGGGAGCCATAACTAGTCAAAATGAAGGTCTCAGTGAGTTCTACGGCTCTGACAGCTTTCAGTCGTCAATGGATTGTTTAATGCCCAAAAAAGACTATCCGAATCTCAATCGGGTCTCGGAAGTTTTTTACCCTTCGTTTTTTCGACACGTGGATTTTTAAGGTAAAACTGGATTACCATGGCTGGTCTTCGATTTACCATCGTAGGAGAGTGGCGCACCATGGTACCGATCCGTTTCAAATCCATGCACGCATTTCAAAAAGTCGTACGACATTGTTTCGCCATTTCGGACGGATGTTGCACCTTGCACCGTGGATGTTGCACCCTGTAGATATCGATTATTCGGACGGCCATAACTTCTGGCTCGTTTAGAGTTACGGGAGCCATAACTAGTCAAAACGAAGGCCTCAACAAATTCTACGGCTCTAATCGCTTTCAGCCGTCAATGGATTGTTTAATGCCCAAAAAAGACTATCCGAATCTCAATCGGGTCTTGGAAGTTTTTTACCCTTCGTTTTTTCGACACGTGGATTTTTACGGTAAAACGGGATTATCGTGGCTGGTCTTCGATTTACCATCACTGGAGAGTGGTGCACCATGATACCGTTCCATTTCAAATCCATGCACGCATTTAAAAAAGTCGCACGACGCTGTTTTGCCATTTCGGACGGATGTTGAACATTGCATCGTGGATGTTGCACCCTGTAGATATCGATTATTCGGACGGCCATAACTTCTGGCTCATTTAGAGTTACGGGAGCCATAACCAGTCAAAACGAAGGCCTCACTGAGTTCTGTGGATCTGACAGCTTTCAGCCGTCAATGGATTGTTTAGTGCCCAAAAAAGACTATCCGTATCTCAATCGGGTCTAGAAGTTTTTCACCCTTCGTCTTTTCGACACGTGGATTTTTACGGTAAAACGGGATTACCGTGGCTGGTCTTCGATTTACCATCGCTGGAGAGTGGTGCACTATGGTGCCGTTCCGTTTTAAATCCATGCACGCATTTCAAAAAGTCGTACGACGTTGTTTCGCCATTTCGGACGGATGTTGCACCTTGCACCGTGGATGTTGCTCCCTATAGATATCGATTATTCGGACGGCCATAACTTCTTGCTCGTTTAGAGTTACGGGAGCCATAACCAGTCAAAACAAAGGCCTCAGTAAGTTCTACGGCTCTGACAGCTTTCAGCCGTCAATGGATTGTATAATGCCCAAAAAAGACTATCCGATTCTCAATCGAGTCTCGGAAGTTTTTTACCCTTCGTTTTTTCGACACATGGATTTTTAAGGTAAAACTGGATTACCGTGGCTGGTCTTCGATTTACCATCGCTGGCGAGTGGTGCACCATGGTACCGATCCGTTTCAAATCCATACACGCATTTCAAAAGGTCGTAAGACACTGTTCCGCCATTTCGGACGGATGTTGCACCTTGCACCGTGGATGTTGCACCCTGTAGATATCGATTATTCGGACGGCCATAACTTCTGGCTCGTTTAGAGTTACGGGAGCCATAACCAATCAAAATGAAGGACTCGGTGAATTCTACGGCTCTGACAACTTTCAGCGGTCAATGGATTGTTTAATGCCAAAAAAAGACTATCCGAATCTCAATCGGGTCTCGGAAGTTTTTTACCCATCGTTTTTTCGACACATGGATTTTTACGGTAAAACGGGATTATCGTGGCTGGTCTTTGATTTACCATCACTGGAGAGTTGTGCACCATGATACCATTCCGTTTCAAATCCATGCACGCATTTCAAAAACTCGCACGACGCTGTTTCGCCATTTCGGACGGATGTCGAACCTTGCACCGTGGATGTTGCACCTTGTGGATATCGATTATTCGGACGGCCATAACTTCTGGCTCATTTAGAGTTACGGGATTCATAACTAGTCAAAACGAAGGCCTCACTGAGTTTTATGGATCTTACAGCTTTCAGCCGTCAATGGATTGTTTAGTGCCCAAAAAAGACTATCCGAATCTCAATCGGGTCTAGAAAGTTTTTCACCCTTCGTTTTTTCGACTCGTGGATTTTTACGGTAAAACGGGATTACCATGGCTGGTCTTCGATTTACCATCGCTGGAGAGTGGTGCACCATGGTACCATTCCGTTTCAAATCCATGCACGCATTTCAAAAAGTCGTACGACACTGTTTCGCCATTTCGGACGGATGTTGCACCTTGCACCGTGGATGTTGCACCCTGTAGATATCTATTATTCTAACGGCCATAACTTCTGGCTCGTTTAGAGTTACGGGACCCATAACCAGTCAAAACAAAGGCCTCGGTGAGTTCTACGGCTCTGACAACTATCAGCCGTCAATGGATTGTTTAATATCCAAAAAAGACTATCCGAATCTCAATCGGGTCTTGGAAGTTTTTTACCCTTCGTTTTTTCGACACGTGAATTTTTACGGTAAAACGGGATTACCATGGCTGCTGTTTGCACCAAAATTGGGCAACACCCTTCGAAAGTTTTTGAAGAGATAATAAATGAAGAACTCGAATTGGAAATAAAGATTATCTAACAAAAACTCCAAGTCACAGAAAAGTAAATTGCACAGAAGACAAGAATTTAGAGTGGTTCGGCGATGCGCCTACGTCCACTATGAAGTTTTTTCACTTTATTGCTTAATACTTGAAGGTTACAAGTGTGTTTTAGCAAATTACAACAGAAAATGGACTTAAATTCGAAATCAGCAACACTGGAGAAGGTATGGAGCGCTTTTGGCAGCGTTTGGGCGTATTCTTTCTCTCCAAATTCTCCCACCCCTTTTCTAAATGACCAGGGGCTCTATTTATAGGCGTGGAAGGCTGAAATCCCGCCCAAAACCTGGGGAGGCCGCTTGGCAGGTGAGGGGGGCCCATAGGCCCGCGTTCCCGGAATCCGTGCCCAGTTTGGGATCGATTCGAAGTGAAGTTCGAATCGATCAAAAATGCATCCAATCGAGACGAAATTTGGTATGGACATTCTTCAACATGTATGCAAGCTTCTGTGAAAATTTCATGGCATTTGGATCATAGGATTGAGAGATATGATCGATTCAAGATTGTGTCTTCGTGTACCCTGTTTGCTTCGACTCGATCCTATGGATTCGTTCGAATCCATGTGGTTCGAATCCATATGCTTCGAATCCATAGGTTTGAATCCATAGGGTTCGAAGAAATACATGCTTCGAATCCATGGTCTTCGTGGCTTTCCTACTGAATGGTTTCGAGGCACGCCGTGAGATGGAATCGAAGTGAAGTTTCAGGATGGATTCGATGCACTGCAACCTGATGGATTCGAAGGAGTTTCTTACCTCATGGATTCGACCTTGAGATTCTCTTGATGGATTCGAAGTAAGGTGACTTGGATGGAGTCGAACTAAGGCTTGCTCAATGGAGTCGAAGCGAGGTTTAGTTCATGGGTTCGAAGTAATGCATGGATTCGAGGTAAGGCACCGGGAGGATGGATTCGAAGGTAGGAATGCTGGGTTCGAACATTGGTTGATTCGAAGCACTTTCTCTTGATGGGTACGAAGGAAGACCATGGGATGGTTTCGAACTAGATGGAGTCGAACCTGATGGGTTCGAATGTGGCGTGACTGTGCTATGGATTCGAACACGGTGCCTGCTCGGATGGATTCGAAGCACGGCTAAGCTTCTTGGGTTCGAACTAGGGAAGGTTCCGGATGGATTCGAGGTGATGGATTCGAACCGAGCAAGGTTCATTTCTCTCAACTTGAATCCATCATAACTTGAGCATACGACCTCGGATTGACTTGAAATTTGAAACGCGGACTTCTATGATCTTTCTGGTCATGTCCTATCAATTGTAGATCAATATGGACTCGGACAAAATTCATCGATATCCATAGCGAAGAGAAGTGCAACCAATCTCTGAGACGAACTGTCCTTTGTTTTTGGCCAATCTCTTGGTATCACGGCTTTGCCAAAAAGCGGGATAACATTTTGCCCCCCAAAGTACGTCTTGTGGGAACATGACGTGCTTTGAATAGTTGCCATTTCTTTCTGAAAAATCATTGCTCTCTTTTTGTTGAGACTCGTACGCTGTATTACTGTAACCTTGCCTTGATATGATTGATTGCTCTATAATAGCGCTTAGCCGTTGGCTGTTGTAGTTGTAACAGGATGACTGTTTGATCCCTGTAAATGTCTAAAATCAAATGTTAGTCCGATATGTATGCACATATACTAGTTTGACCCTTGTTAACTTCGTGCGTTCACGAGTCATGTCGGTTTTGTTCGCTATTGAATTTCGTATCGATTCTCTCCTGAATCGATTTTAGATTCAAGTCAAAGCATTGTTTTTATGGTTGTCTATGATTATCCTCTTGTATCGATCCTCTCCTGAATCGGTATACAAGGTAGACAAGTAATTTTTCAAATCATAGCGATTTGTTCGCTCTCATCGACGTCCTTTGATGGATTCGAAGTCACGTCTGTTCGAATCGATCGTCTTCGAGTCGACGGTTTTTTAATCCAGCCTTTGCTTAGTGCTTCCTTGAATCGATGATGCCTCGCATCGATAAAGTTGGGATGGATTCGATCGTGTAAAGGTAGGAAGGCAATGGATTCGAAGTGAAATTTGAGTTGTAACAACGTTCGATGGTTGTTTTAAGTCCTTCCTTTTGTATCGATCCTCTCCTGGATCGATTTGGGATGTTAGAATGTATGCTTCGTATCGATGGATATGTAATATTGGATCTTGGATTGATGGATACAAGTGTAATGTTTTGTGTTGATGGAGTTGAACGATCCAGACATAATCGTGCAGTGATTGTTTGCGGAGGATATGTCATTTCTCATTCGTCTATTCAAGAAGAATTCCCCACGGTAGATAGCCTTTGATAGGAGTCATCTATGACCCCTTTCTTGGATCCATCTCTAAAATCTAGTCGATCTTCATCTTTCAGCGCTTGGAATAGTAAATATCTCTACTGGGATAAAGTCTGTTTGTTGAGCATCCCCAGAATTGGCTAGCTCAGTCAATGATTCGGCCTTTTCGTTTTGTTCTCTAACGATTGGGATAGTGGCTTAATACTAGAAGTCGGCTAGTATCTCTAGGATACAATTGAGATAAGGAGCAAGATGTTGCCCCCTAGTCAGATAGTCCTCCCTGACTTGGCACATTAAGAAGAAATCGTATAAGATATGTAAAGCTTCCATTCCTATTCTTTTTGTAAGTCTTAGCTTGGGGACCAAGGCTTCATACTTAGCTTTATTATTCCATTTGAGTAAACTTTCAGACATTTAAGGTTGCCATTGGTCCTATCGTAACGGTTGGTCGGTACAAACATTAACAGGGTAAGCTTGTCAATAGCCAGCTTTCATTGTATATTAGTCTTTGGATTAGTTTATCTTCACATAGCATTGCGATGCTTATGGCGTGTGTTGACATGACCCAATTGAAGTGTAGATCTTCACGATCCAAGATCTTGGGCAAAATGGGAGGCCTCTCTGAGCGATCTATCAGAGCTGCTTGGTTTCCTCCATATACGGATGACTCTAATCTTCAGCATTTTCTGACATTAGCCTCAATCCCACGGGAATTGGTGGCGAAACCCGAGAATTCATTTTATACAACGCTGAAAAGAGCCTTTCAAAGGATTAAATTTCATTCTGCGGTTGTTGGATAGCACTGAATATCTTTGCCAAGTGATCGATGCGGTCGCTTGATGGTCGTGATCTCACGAGCATATTAACCACATATACTTTCGTTGATCGGCCGATCTGATTTTCGAATGATCTATTAATCGTCTTGTGGTAAGTAGCATAAGCATTCTTCAAGTTTGAATCCATGGATTGCAGCATAGCACTATAGGCTCGGGTCAGTAGCGAAACAGTTGTATTCCTTGTCTGGGACATGTTTCAATATCTGATTTTATTTGGTGTTTTGCGTACATGGATGAGAGTAATTCATGTCTAAATGATCGAGTCAATTAGTTGGTTGATCATTGGATATGGAAATCTATGCTTCGCCATGCCTCATGCAAATCTGAGTAGCCGACGTACATCCGCCACTCTCCATTTGTTTCTTTCGTAAGTAAAGGATTGGATACTCATTTTGGGTAGAGGGCATCGTGGATAAACCTATTGGTTTTGAGTAGATTCGCCTCCTCCTTTAGTGCAGCAAATCTTTCTAGATCCGTGTCGCTTCGTTTTTATTCACCGAGACATGCTTCGGGTTGACATTTAATGCATGGTTCTCAATAGTTGGTGGGGGTCCATATGTATATATGAGATCGAGTCCAAGCGGACATACCAAATTCACCTGGAGTAATGCAGTTGACTCTTGCATCATCCTTGTGAAGAGTTGTGATTTGATCTACAATACCTGTGATGGGTTGTAGGCACTTCATGTGCTTATTTGCAATGGTAAATGATCAGGCTCGTAGGATGTGGAATTACCGTCATAATAGAGTTTAGCCTTGTGTCGCATGCTGCAACATAGCTGGTTCCGGCTATGAGTTGGAATCTACTTGTGTTTCCGAGAAGTGCGCTTTCCATTCAATGTACTTGCAATCCATTGCTCATCGGAAGGGTCAGAATGATGATTAGTTTCCCATAAGTCCAGGCGTCGATCTAATGATTCTATCTCTAAGCATCCTTTCGGTCGTAACTTAAAGTTGTTATGAATACTAGGCACGAGCTATAGGATTGAGTAGTCGTATCCAGTTCTTAGATGATCACATTCATGCCCCCAGTCTCGGGTTAATGGATGTATTATGCGAATGATCGAGCCTAGCTTCTGATGTGTTTATACTGTAGTCCAAGCTGTAAGAGTCAAAGCTGTTTGATGAATCATCAAATTATTTTCATCTTATTTATCGTGCGTACCCCCAAGTCAGGGGAGAATCTCGATAAGCGGCAAGGTAGTTAATGTTCACTTCAATTTTGCATTCTATCCCGTTGAACCATGGGATCGAGTTAACCGATGGAAGGCTGAGTTGTGCCGTATTCTGCATTCTATCCTAGTTCTTTCCTCTAGGCAGAATACTTCATTGCCTCGTCGACATTCATTTTGCTTCTTATGTCGTCATACTCCGGGCATAAACTGAAGAGTGAATCGTCCAGTAAGTTCCAATGTAGGATTGATGCTTCCCTTGTCGAATCGAGGGAAAGAATCGGTGCGTGGATAGTTAGGTTATACTTGTTTTGAATTGCTCGTTTTGTCAGATTTGGTTAAGAGCCAAAGAATGAATGGTCGCATTGCATTCTTTTGGAGTTAGGTGATCAACTACGTCCGTTTCGATTTACGTTCTCCCGTCAGATCTAGGGACAAGGTCAGCTCAAATGCAGTCAGGTCATGCTCATCCAGTCTCATGCACTTCCTGGCGGATCGATGGAAGGCGACGGGGGACGAACGGTCAAGTCACACTCATTCGCGGTTCTATCCATGCTCTGGTGGTCGAAGGTATTCGATGGGTGCTCGGGTCACATCGAATTGTAGTCGAAGAGGATCGATATTGGCCGTCGATTTAGCGACACAATGTAGAATGTACGGACCTCATTGCCTATCGATCCTTTGGTATGACATGAAAGGTGCAGATCGATATTTCCCGTCGATCTGGCGGTACGATATAATTGGCTTCTCGTAACTTCGATCATCATTCTGATTGGTTAGCATTAAGGCCTCCTTGCAGTCGTTGCCTTAAATTGTAAAGGAATCTGAATAGCTAGCAATGTATCGAGTCTCATTTCTCTTCTTTCAATGATTTGTTTTTCTGCCCCCAGCCTTAGGTTAGCAGAGTTAGTTTGTGGACGGTCCAATTACGTCTGTAGCGAGTTTATACTCCTCTCGTCGACTTTAGGTCGGAGTTGGTGAATGAATGGTCGAATCACATTCTTCATCTGTCTATGGTCGCAGTCGCCCTCTGGGGACTAGAGGCAGTTGAAGGGCCATTAGTCACACCTAATTGATGTTCATACCCATGTCCCCACTCTGGGGACTATGAATTTTAGCAGAAAATGGTCAACCGCATTTTCCTCGATTAATTCCTCTGGCACTTGTCAATGGCGAAAGTCGAAGTGTAGTCAGTCACATTGCGGCAACTTTAATTTGATGTTTCTCCTACTGAATTGGAGGAAGGAGTTGATTGGCAGATGGTTGGGTCATATCCGTCCACATTGCATGCACAACTCGCTAGATCATTGGCTAGAGTTAGCGGATGAACGGTCGTGTCATGTTCATTTGCGGTAGGATGGGTAGTCACATCCATTTAGAATAAGACGTTCAGCTAGGTCCATTTTGCGAATCTACATCTCCCTGTCGGATCGAGGAAGAAATCTTGTCTTGCTGGGTTGGAGTGCATTCCTAAAAGATTATGTTATAGGTCCCGTGCCGAGAATAAGTGCTGATGCATGAACGGTCATGTCGTGCCCGCTTAGTGCTAGATAGTCGGATCACAACCGATTTTTTATGATAAGTGTTCCCCCATGCCAGGGTAAGAGTTGGAAAGAAGAAAGTCTAACCACATCCGCTTTTTGTACTACAGAACTTGCTGCGGAATTAGAATTGATAGATGGACAATAAAATCGCATCCCTTCTGGTATTTATATTCCAATCCATGCTTCGAGGATTGGAGTTGGTTGATGGGTGGTATGTCACGCCCACTAGGTCTTTATACTTCAGTCTGTGCTTTCGGGACCAGAGTTAGTTGATGTTTATAATTCTGTTCACACTCTGGGAATCTGGAGTTTATTGATGTTTATACTCCAGTTCGCATTCTGGGAATCTGGAGTTAGCATGGATGCTTCGGTTCGCGCTCCGAGAACCTGTAATTTATGTTTATACTCCAATTCATGCTTTGGGAACCTGGAGTTCACATTGCTGGGTTGGTTCGCACTCCGGGAACCTGGAATAGATGTTTGTACTCCAATTTACACTCTGGGAAGTTGGAGTCAGCCAATAGATGGTCAGTCACACCTATTTGGGCTTTTTAGGAATTCGTTCACACTCTGGGAATGATGGATTTGATGTTTATACTCCAATTCGCACTCTGGGAATTTGGAGTCCGTTCACATTCTGGGAACGATTTATTGGACGTTTATACTCCAATTCACACTCTGGGAAGTTGGAGTCCGTTCGCGCTCTGGGAATGATTTATTGGATTTTTATACTCCAATTCATACTCTGGGAAGTTGGAGTCCGTTCACACTCTGGGAACGATTTATTCAATGTTTATACTCCAATTCACACTCTGGTAAGTTGGAGTCCGTTCGCACTCTGGGAACGATTTATTGGATGTTTATACTCCAATTCACACTCTGGGAAGTTGGAGTCCGTTCACACTCTGGGAACGATTTATTCAATGTTTATACTCCAATTCACACTCTGGTAAGTTGGAGTCCGTTCGCACTCTGGGAACGATTTATTGGATGTTTATACTCCAATTCACACTCTGGGAAGTTGGAGTCCGTTCACACTCTGGGAACGATTTATTCGATGTTTATACTCCAATTCACACTCTGGTAAGTTGGAGTCCGTTCGTACTCTGGGAATGATTTATTGGATGTTTATACTCCAATTCACACTCTGGGAAGTTGGAGTCCGTTCGCACTCTGGGAACGATTTATTAGATGTTTATACTCCAATTCACACTCTGGTAAGTTGGAGTTCGCTCACACTCTGGGAACAATGGATTTGATGCTTATTCTCCAATTCGCACCCCGGGAAAGTGGAGTTAGTGTTTATACTCCGGGAACCTGGAATTGATTGCAGGACTGTAGTGTGTCGGTCCAGTTCGGCCATTGATGCGATGGCTTGCCCCCGAGAGGTGGGTTTCGCTTAGCAAATGATCGGTGGGATCTCGATTACTTTCCACTTATCTTCCATCAACGAAGGAGGAGACTTAGTTTATGGACGGATGAATCGCATCCGTGTTCATTTGGATCCCGCTTCAGCCAAGCCTAAGGAGTAAGATTAGTGTTCTGGCAAGCTTTGAGCTCGAGCAGAGGAGAGGATGGCTGAACTACATCCGCTTTGAGTTGTGTATTTTCCCTTAAGTTGGGGGCAAGAGTTGGAGAGTAGACGGTCGAGCCACGTCCACTTTACGCTTTGCGCTCTTCCAGTCGAGTTGAGGAAGAGAGTTGGAATGATGGCTCATTATGATTAGCGAGTAAGCAGTCGGTTGTTGATGACTATAAATTGAGGGTTGGCCCCTGATAAAGTCGGTTTGAGGCATGATTGTTTTGTCGACTCATTGATGAAAACTGGGGAGTGAATCGTCAAACCATATCCGCTATAAATATGTGCTCTTAAAAAATCCTAAGTGTCCAATGCAGGATTGGATGCATGGACGGTCACGTCACATCCATCTTTGGTGTGATTTCGATTTTACTGTGCATCAAAAGAAGCATAAGTATTTTGGCGAGCTTCAAGTAAGAGATGGAGAGTGCATGGTTGGGACATATAACTCTAAGTCTTTCCCAAATCTCCTAATTAAATTGCATAAGCATGTGAGTGGATGGTCGGTTGCATCCACTTCGTACCAGAGCCCTGAACTTGTCTGTCTCTTCCGCTTTGATGGCCTGCCCCCAAGTCAGGTGCATAGAGAAGCCAGCGAGTGGTTGAATCATGCTCATCATGATGATACCTAAATGACTTTACCATAGTCCACAGAGGTTGTTTTGCACCCGTCCTTAAGTACTCGGTTACGATAAGTGAAGCGGCGTCGTATGCTCGCTATTGCACTTCGGTCCAGCCTTTCACAGTTGGGAGTCTAATGCAAATGGTTCAGTTTGATCAAAGTCCCGATTGAGATCGGGGATTCCCGGCTCTTCATTTTATGGAGCTTGAACATATTGCCAGAGATATCCTTTCTGGAGCAGCCTTATGGCGTTGGCATCCATGATAGTCATATAAAGAAGAGGAGCTTCCCAGTTTAGAATATGGAGCAGGTTCCCTTTTATGTCGCCAAGTTGATCCTTCGTCTGATTCATCAACGTAATGTTGGCCTGGACATGTTGGTGTAGTCGTCGGCGACTATCCACCAGTTCTGTTATCAAACTCTGGAAATAAGCTTTTGTGCTGATATCATTTATTAGTGTTGGCAGCAACGGGCTGTGAATTTTGATTAGTTCATTGGCTGCCAGCTTCTTTATTCCCTTTAGCAATATGAGAAGTAGGAATGATATGCCTAACTACGATTGACAGTCTTCTTTGAGAAATAGGGGATACAACGCATTTGATGGCATTCATCACTTTTCGTGGACTCCATTCACCATTCTCACTTCATGAGGTAGTGGCCGAGGTTGAATTTCCAGTACACGGACATAGTCGGCATGCTGAATTTTAATTGGAAATTCTACGTGTAGGATGGTCTCAATGAATAGGCCCTGACTGGGAACGATACTCGAATCAACATTATCAAGTCCATTTTATGGCTACGGGGTCTTGTGATATTGGTGAATGATGTATGCCCGACTGCCTAATGTTCGAGTGGCTGGTAATGTCGATTGGATGGTGAGTAGATTAATATGGGCTCATAGATTGGTGATTATTTCTAATTTTCACCATGAAGGAGGCTCGCATAGGATAGTTAGGAAGTCCTCTTAGAGTTGTATGTCATGCTTTTAGTCATACAGACGTGGAATGATTAAGATGCGGGCATATGAATATGGTTCAGTAGTGAACAACTATGTTCTGAGTTGGCAGAGTAGACAAGGCAGGGTAGTCGTAATACTAGCCATCGCACCATAATTGTCAGTTTAGGAGTTTTAAAAGCTGGTCAATTGGAGGAAGTTGCAGTCCACTTTAGAAGCATGATACATTAATCAACTCTAGTTCTTGGCATATTAGCTAGGTTCTCCAGCCTCTAGGAGCACCAGTTGAATAGTATTTCAATACCCATTCCTTGATTGCAACTCAAAAATTGCTATTGTAATCTCCTACTTCTCGTCCAGTCATGGAATGATCTGAATGTTCCTTTTTTTAAATGATGGATACGAAATGTTCATTCGCACCGATGGTTCGAGCGCTTAAATGATGGATCGAATTAAAGGCAGATAGATGGATACGAAATGCATGTGCGTATCGATGCGAAATGGAGGCAGATGGATGGATACGAAGTACATGTGAGTATCGATTCGAATTGGAGGCAGATGGATGGATACGAAATAGCGCTCCATGATGGATACGAAGTAGCGCTCCGTGATGGATACGAAGTAGCGCTCCGTGATGGATACGAAGTAGCGCTCCCTGATGGATACGAAGTAGCGCTCCGTGATGGATACGAAAAGGACCGGATTTTCTGGGTTCGAAAACATGGATACGAAAATCATCACATTTTTTGGATTCGAAAATATGGTTCGAAAATGATCATATTTTCATGGATTCGAACATATGGCTACGGAGAACCGCATATTTTCTGGATTCGAAAATATGGGTTCGAAAATGATCATATTTTCATGGATTCGAACATATGGCTACGGAGAACCGCATATTTTCTGGATTCGAAAATATGGGTACGGACTTCATGATGAATATGGTTCTTCTTAGATCTGGGGCAATCTGAATAGAATAGAAGGAACCGCTGAACCATAGATCTGGATCTTCTCCTTAGATTTATGCAATCCGATATCGAAAGTAGATCCAAGGAACGAGAGAAAAACTGGGTTGTTCTCAATGAAAGCACCAAAATG
The DNA here is from genome assembly GCA_030765085.1 of Allium cepa. NCBI lineage: Eukaryota > Viridiplantae > Streptophyta > Magnoliopsida > Asparagales > Amaryllidaceae > Allium > Allium cepa. Next base: position 913,675,649 of record CM060938.1, read on the forward strand.
TTTGCACCAAAATTGGGCAACACCCTTCGAAAGTTTTTGAAGAGATAATAAATGAAGAACTTGAATTGGAAATAAGGATTATCTAACAAAAACTCCAAGTCACAGAAAAGTAAATTGCACAGAAGACAAGAATTTAGAGTGGTTCGGCGATGCGCCTACGTCCACTATGAAGTTTTATCACTTTATTGCTTAATGCTTGAAGGTTACAAGTGTGTTTTAGCAAATTACAATAGAAAATGGACTTAAATTCGAAATCAGCAACACTGGAGGAGGTATGGAGCGCTTTTGGCAGCGTTTGGGCGTATTCTTTCTCTCCAAATTCTCCCACCCCTTTTCTGAATGACCAGGGGCTCTATTTATAGGCGTGGAAGGCTGAAATCCCGCCCAAAACCTGGGGAGGACGCTTGGCACGTGAGGGGGGCCCATAGGCCCGCGTTCCCGGAATCCGTGCCCAGTTTGGGATCGATTCGAAGTGAAGTTCGAATCGATCAAAAATGCATCCAATCGAGGCGAAATTTGGTGTGGACATTCTTCAACATGTATGCAAGCTTCTGTGAAAATTTCATGGCATTTGGATCATAGGATTGAGAGATATGATCGATTCAAGATTGCGTCTTCGTGTACCCTGTTTGCTTCGACTCGATCCTATGGATTCGTTCGAATCCATGTGGTTCGAATCCATATGGTTTGAATCCATAGGTTCGAATCCATAGGGTTCGAAGAAATACATGCTTCAAATCCATGGTCTTCGTGGATTTCCTAATGAATGGTTTCGAGGCACGCCGTGAGATGGAATCGAAGTGAAGTTTCAGGATGGATTCGATGCACTGCAACCAGATGGATTCGAAGGAATTTCTTACCTCATGGATTCGACCTTGAGATTCTCTTGATGGATTCGAAGTAAGGTGACTTGGATGGAGTCGAACTAAGGCTTACTCAATGAAGTCGAAGCGAGGTTTAGTTCATGGGTTCGAAGTAATGCATGGATTCGAGGTAAGGCTCCGGGAGGATGGATTCGAAGGTAGGAATGTTGGGTTCGAACATTGGCTGATTCGAAGCACTTTCTCTTGATGGGTACGAAGGAAGACCATGGGTAGGTTTCGAACTAGAAGGAGTCGAACCTGATGGGTTCGAATGTGGCGTGACTATGCTATGGATTCGAACATGGTGCCTGCTCGGATGGATTCGAAGCACGACTAAGCTTCTTGGGTTCGAACTAGGGAAGGTTCCGGATGAATTCGAGGTGATGGATTCGAACCGAGCAAGGTTCATTTCTCTCAACTTGAATCCATCATAACTTGAGCATACGACCTCGGATTGACTTGAAATTTGAAACGCGGACTTCTATGATCTTTCTGGTCATGTCCCATCAATTGTTGATCAATCTGGACTAGGAAAAAATTCATCGATATCCATAGCGAAGAGAAGTGCAACCAATCTCTGAGACGAACTGTCCTTTGTTTTTGGCCAATCTCTTGGTATCACGGCTTTGCCAAAAAGCGGGATAACAGCTGCTCTTCGATTTACCATCGCTGGAGAGTGGTGCTCCATGGTACCGTTCCGTTTCAAATCCATGCACGCATTTCAAAAAGTCGTACGACACTGTTTTTCCATTTCGGACGGATGTTGCACCCTGCACCGTCGATGTTGCACCCTGTAGATATCGATTATTCGGACGGCCATAACTTCTGGCTCCTTTAGAGTTGCGGGAGCCATAACCAGTCAAAACGAAGGCCTCAGTGAGTTCTATGGCTTTGACAGCTTTCAGCTATCAATGTAATGTTAGATGCCCAACAAAGACTATCCGAATCTCAATCGGGTCTCGGATGTTTTTTACCCTTCGTTTTTTCGACACCTGGATTTTTATGGTAAAACGGGATTACCGTGGCTGCTCTTTGATTTACCATCGCTGGAGAGTGGTGCACCAAGGTATCGTTCTGTTTCAAATTCGTGCACGCATTTCAAAAAGTCGTACGACACTATTTTGCCATTTCGAACGGATGTTGCACCTTGCACCGTGGATGTTGCACCGTGTAGATGTCGATTATTCGGACGATCATAACTTCTGGCTCGTTTAGAGTTACCGGAGACATAACAAGTCAAAACGAAAGCCTCGGTGAGTTCTACGGCTCTGACAGCTTTCAGCCGTCAATGGATTGTTTAATGCCCAAAAAAGACTATCCGAATCTCAATCGGGTCTCGGAAGTTTTTTACCCTTCGTTTTTTCGACACGTGGATTTTTACGGTAAAACGGGATTACAGTGGCTGGTCTTCGATTTACCATCACTGGAGAGTGGTGCACCATGGTACCGTTCCGTTTCAAATCCTTACACGCATTTGAAAAAGTCGTATGACACTATTTTGCTATTTCGGACGGATGTTGCACCTTGCACCGTGTGTTATCCCACTTTTTGGCAAAGCCGTGATACCAAAAGATTGGTCGAAAACGGGAAACAATTCATCTCAGAGATTGGATATACTTCACTTAGCTATGGATATCGATGAATTTTGCCCGAGTCCGGATCAGGCCACAATTGATAGGACACGACAAGAAAGGTTGTAGGAGCCATCATTTCAAATTTCAAGTCAATCCGAGTTCGTATGCTCAAGATATGATGGATTCAGTGTGAAGAGGAATAGTCATTGTCTGGTTCGAAACCATGAAGTTCGAACCCATCCTTTTCGAACCCATGCTGTTCGAAACCATCCACGCCCTCTCCTTCGAAACCACCTAGTTCGAACCCATCCGCTTCCTTGCCTTCGAACCCATGATGTTCGAACCCATCAGCTAGTACCCAGCCTCGACTCCATCGCCTTCGACTCCATTACCTTCGAATCCACCACAGTGACCTACCCTCGAATCCACGACTTCACTCGGCCTCACATCCTCACTTCGAACCCATCGAATAACCCATTTCGAACCGATCAACTTCGAACCCATAAGAATTCCTGGATTCGAGTGTCACGTTCGAAACCAAGAGTGCTTCCTATTTCGAATCCACCGAGTCAATTGGTTTGGAGGACGTGTTCGCCGTAGTTCACGGAGTCGAAGCGGTCCATTCGGAGATAAGTTAGGATCGATTCGAATATTGCGCGCCACGTCACTGCAAGCTCACGTGCACTGATGGATTCGAAACGAAGGGTTCGAAATAATGGGTTCGAACGCCTCAGCCAACCGAAGGTGTCGATTTCGAACCGAGCATATCTCCTTAACCATAGATCCAAATGCAACCAAATTTTCACAGTATCTTCCATGTGAGGTAAAGATTGTTCCTGCCAAGTTTCAGCTCGATTGGACCACTTCTTGATGGGTTCGAAATCACTTCGAACCGATGTCAGATCGAGACGAAACTTGGTGGGGTCGGTCGCATGGGCCCACTCACGTGCCAGAAGGAGTCTCACGAAGTTTCAGCAAGATCTGGGCCTCCAACGCCTATAAATAGCACCCCGAAGCCTTCAGAAAAGAGGAGCTTTCCGCCATTGAACGCCAAGACTCTGCCGGATTCAAGTTTAACTATCAGAATCGCTGTTGTATTCAGATTTCAAAGCAATTGTCCGCTGTAATCCATTGTAATCGATTGAATCGAACAAGGCAATAAAGAGAAAACCTTCAAAGTGGACGTAGGCGCGAACGCCGAACCACTATAAATCCTGTGTTTGTGATTGTTGTTCGTGAATTACTGCGATTCGTTGATTAGAGCTGAATTATATATTGATTGTTGCTGAGTTCTGTGTTAATCATTATTAATTTGACTACGTAAACGGGTGCTTTCACGACTTTGGGTGTTTGTGACCAATTTTGGCGCAAACATTTTGGTGCTTTCACTGAGAATTGAACTCAAGAAGAAGTTGAATTTGAAATTTCAGGAGTTCAGATCTAGGAATTATGGCAAGACAATCGAGTAGGAGGCCAAGGACTGAGAGAAGTGAGCCACAAGGAAGCCAAGAGGCTTCCTCAGGAGCAAATCAACCATCGATATACATCACTAGGGATGAGATGGAAACTATGATGAAGAGGCAAGAGGACATGATTCAGAGTTTACTCCAACAGATAGGACAGCTCGGAGCACAGAATAGGGAAGCCAATGGAGTCCAGAACGGAGCAGGACCATCCGGAGTAGCACCTGGATTAGGGGGCACACCCTTGGAGAACGTTGATCCAGTTTCGGAGGGAGAAAGGGGAGCATCTGCGCAACCCGGTAGTAGTAGAGATGCAAACGCTCAGTCAAGGGGGCAAATCCCGGAGTTACCTCGTGAACTCGGGGGGCAGGTTGGAAGTAGTGAACAAGGATTACATCTCGGAGACAATGACCGATTAGCAGAGATAGTTAGGAGAGCTTTGAGAGGCGGTATGGTGAATAAGGATTTGGAAGATGTTAATAGGAGCCCTTTTACTTCAGCGATCAGGCAAGCTAGGAACCCGCCTGATTTCAAACTACCATCGTTGGATATGTATGACGGGAGAACGGACCCCACGGTCCACCTGACAAAATATATGAGGCATATGGAAGTACTGGGGGCATCGGAGGAGGTTATGGCCCGGTGTTTTCCATTATACTTGACAGATATCGCTGCACTATGGTTTAGACAGTTGGAGAACGGATCCATCGGAACTTGGAATGGTTTAGTAGAGAGATTCATGAGGCAATTCAGGGTTCATATTACAAGACCCAAGAACGTGATGACTCTGGCAACCCTAAAGCAGAAGGCCGGAGAGACCTTGAGAAGTTATCTAACACGATTTAATGCAGCAGCAGCTTCAGTGGATAGAGCGGATCCATCCATGGTGGTAATGGCAGCTGTGTCCGGAATAGCTGACGGCACAGAGTTTAAGAATTCATTGACTAAAGATCCACCCACAGATCTGGAGGAATTCTATCATGAAGCAGAAAAGTTTTTACGATTAGAAGATGCGAATGCCGAGAGAGAAGAAAGAGATGGGATAGAAATTTTTGCATTTAGAGACGAAAAGCCTCTTAAAAAGGATTCGGACAAGGATAGAGGTAAAAGAAAGATTGAGAATGACAGAGACAGATCGAAGCGGCAACGAAGGGAGCCGCGATTCACCACCTACACCGAGTTGAACGAGAGCCTGGAACGAATTTATCAAGATACCAAAGAACAGATTCCGTACCGTAGGCCGATGCGAAGGGACCCTACCTCTGACGAAAGGAAATCAGATAAGTTCTGTGTATTCCATGAGTTAAATGGTCATAATACTAACGATTGTAGGCACCTGAAGGATGAGGTGGAAGGGCATATCAGGAACGGTATGCTACTTCAATATGTAAGGAGACGAGCCCCTGTGGCGGAACCAGAACGACCACCGTCCACATCAGCTAGGGGCGACCCCGAATCAAGGCACCGTATGGTTATCAATTGAGTAAGACAACGATGAACAAGTTGTAAGCTTCCACTAACGTAATTAAATCATTTACACATGTGCGGGATCGCGAACGATCTCCAGACATGCTCTGAATGATCGTTGACCGTTTCATAGTGGGAACTTACACTTTGACATCCATGCTTTACTTTCGTTTCATTTTGATTTGAACGTTTGGACTTTGTTTATTTGGACATTGTTTTTGGAACTCATCTGTTTAATAATTATTTGATTTTGATAACTCTGGAATGACTAAGCTACGTACACATGTATGGCGGTCGCGAACGATCCTTAGGCATGCTCTGAGATGGCGATGAACCGCCCTGACAAACGATCCAGGATCTCACCCGAACGTGACCCTGGCATTGATAACATCAAGCCCTCCCGGGCACACACACAATCCGCCTCGAACGGCACCCGACTTCGAACAGTCATAACTCACCTTACCTCAATGGCTTGATCGCGAACGGTCGTCACTTGAGGTCCGACATCCGACCACGAACGGTCACGAATTCGCCTCGAACGGCACACGATCGCGAACGATCACTTCCTGCCTCGAACGCCATCGATCGCGAACGGTCATGGCTCACTGATTATGAAATCCGACCTCGAACGGTCACCATTCGCCTTGAACGGCACTTGGTCGCAAACGATCATCATTTGCCACGAACGGCAGTCGACCGCGAACGGTCCCATCTCATCATTCGCCGCGAACGGCATCGACCGCGAACGGTCCTATTCCATCTTATGCCACGAACGGCACGGACCGCGAACGGTCCCGATCCACTTCAAGCAGCATACGATCCCGAACGATCGAAGCATGCATTTGTACGCTCGACCGCGCACGGTCGCACTTCCCCTCGAATGACTCGATCACGAACGATCGTCATTTGAAGTTGAGCGCTTGACCATGAACGGCCGCACTTCATCCCAAATGGCTCGATCCCGAACGATCGTCATTTGAGGACATATGAAACTATTGAGTTCTTTGCAGGTTGATAATCGGATACGAACATCCAACTCAAGGCATTACAAAACACACCTTCCTACAGCAAGGCATGTTTTGGGGGGCAAAGTGTTATCCCGCTTTTTGGCAAAGCCGTGATACCAAAAGATTGGTCGAAAACGGGAAACAGTTCATCTCAGAGATTGGATATACTTCACTTAGCTATGGATATCGATGAATTTTTCCCGAGTCCGGATCAGGCCACAATTGATAGGACACGACAAGAAAGGTTGTAGGAGCCATCATTTCAAATTTCAAGTCAATCCGAGTTCGTATGCTCAAGATATGATGGATTCAGTGTGAAGAGGAATAGTCATTGTCTGGTTCGAAACCATGAAGTTCGAACCCATCCTTTTCGAACCCATGCTGTTCGAAACCATCCACGCCCTCTCCTTCGAAACCACCTAGTTCGAACCCATCCGCGTCCTTGCCTTCGAACCCATGATGTTCGAACCCATCAGCTAGTACCCAACCTCGACTCCATCGCCTTCGACTCCATTACCTTCGAATCCACCACAGTGACCTACCCTCGAATCCACGACTTCACTCGGCCTCACATCCTCACTTCGAACCCATCGAATAACCCATTTCGAACCGATCAACTTCGAACCCATAAGAATTCCTGGATTCGAGTGTCACGTTCGAAACCAAGAGTGCTTCCTATTTCGAATCCACCGAGTCAATTGGTTTGGAGGACGTGTTCGCCGTAGTTCACGGAGTCGAAGCGGTCCATTCGGAGATAAGTTAGGATCGATTCGAATATTGCGCGCCACGTCACTGCAAGCTCACGTGCACTGATGGATTCGAAACGAAGGGTTCGAAATAATGGGTTCGAACGCCTCAGCCAACCGAAGGTGTCGATTTCGAACCGAGCATATCTCCTTAACCATAGATCCAAATGCAACCAAATTTTCACAGTATCTTCCATGTGAGGTAAAGATTGTTCCTGCCAAGTTTCAGCTCGATTGGACCACTTCTTGATGGGTTCGAAATCACTTCGAACCGATGTCAGATCGAGACGAAACTTGGTGGGGTCGGTCGCATGGGCCCACTCACGTGCCAAAAGGAGTCTCACGAAGTTTCAGCAAGATCTGGGCCTCCAACGCCTATAAATAGCACCCCGAAGCCTTCAGAAAAGAGGAGCTTTCCGCCATTGAACGCCAAGACTCTGCCGGATTCAAGTTTAACTATCAGAATCGCTGTTGTATTCAGATTTCAAAGCAATTGTCCGCTGTAATCCATTGTAATCGATTGAATCGAACAAGGCAATAAAGAGAAAACCTTCAAAGTGGACGTAGGCGCGAACGCCGAACCACTATAAATCCTGTGTTTGTGATTGTTGTTCGTGAATTACTGCGATTCGTTGATTAGAGCTGAATTATATATTGATTGTTGCTGAGTTCTGTGTTAATCATTATTAATTTGACTACGTAAACGGGTGCTTTCACGACTTTGGGTGTTTGTGACCAATTTTGGCGCAAACACCGTGGATGTTGTACCCTGTAGATATCGATTATTCAAACGGCCATAATTCTGGCTCGTTTAGAGTTACGGAAGCCATAACCAGTCAAAACGAAGGCCTCAGTGAGTTCTACGACTCTGAAAGCTTTCAACCGTCAATTGATTGTTCAATGCCCAAAAAAGACTATCCGAATCTCAATCGGGTATCGGAAGTTTTTTACCCTTCGTTTTTTCGACACGTGGATTTTTATGGTAAAACGGGATTACCGTGGCGGGTATTCGATTTACCATCGCTGGAGAGCGGTGCACCATGGTACCGTTCCATTTCAAATCCATGCACGCATTTCAAAAAGTCGTACGACACTGTTTCGCCATTTCGGACGGATGTTGCACCTTGCACCGTGGATGTTGCACCCTGTAGATTTCGATTATTCGGACGACCATAACTTCTGGCTCGTTTAGAGTTAAGGGAGCCATAACCAGTCAAAACGAAGGCCTCAGTGAGTTATATGGCTCTGACAGCTTTCGGCCATCAATGGATTGTTTAATGCCCAAAAAAGACTACCCGAATCTCAATCGGGTCTCGGAAGTTTTTTACCCTTCGTTTTTTCGACACGTGGATTTTTACGGTAAACTGGATTACCGTGGCTGGTCTTCGATTTACCAAAGCTGGAGAGTGGTGCACCATTGTACCGTTCCGTTTCAAATCCATGCACGCATTTCAAAAAGTCGTACGATACTGTTTCGCCATTTCGGCGGATGTTGCACCTTGCACCGTGGATGTTGCACCCTGTAGATATCGATTATTCGAACGGCCATAACTTCTGGCTCGTTTAGAGTTACGGGAGCCATAACCAGTCAAAACGAAGGCCTCAGCGAATTCTACGGTTCCGACAGCTTTCAGCCGTCAATGGATTGTTTAGTGCCCAAAAAAGGCAATCCGAATCTCAATCGGGTGTAGAAAGTTTTTCAACCTTCGTTTTTTCGACACGTGGATTTTTACGGTAAAACGGGATTATCGTGGCTGGTCTTCGATTTACCATCACTGGAGAGTGGTTCATCATGGTACCATTACGTTTCAAATCCATGCACGCATTTCAAAAAGTCGCACAACGCTGTTTCGCCATTTCGGACGGATGTTGCACCTTGCACCGTGGATGTTGCACCCTGTAGATATCGATTATTCGGACGGCCATAACTTCTAGCTCGTTTAGAGTTATGGGAGCCATAACCAGTCAAAACGAAGGCCTCAGTGAGTTCTACGGCTCTTACAGCTTTCAGCCGTCAATGGATCGTTTAATTCCCAAAAAAGACTATCCGAATCTCAATCGGGTCTAGGAAGTTTTTCACCCTTCGTTTTTTCGACACGTGGATTTTTACGGTAAAACGGGATTACCGTGGCTGGTCTTCGATTTACCATCGCTGGAGAGTGGTGCACATTCCGTTTCAAATCCATGCACGCATTTCAAAAAGCCGTACGACTCTGTTTCGCCATTTCGGACGGATGTTGCACCTTGCACCGTGGATGTTGCACCCTGTAGATATCGATTATTCGGACGGCCATAACTTCTGGCTCGTTTAGAGTTACGGGAGCCATAACCAGTCAAAACGAAGGCCTCAGTGAGTTCAACGGCCCTGACAGCTTTTAGCCGTCAATGGATCGTTTAATGCCCAAAAAAGACTATCCGAATCTCAATCGGGTCTCGGAAGCTTTTAGCCGTCAATGGATCGTTTTTTCGACACGTGGATTTTTATGGTAAAACGGGATTACCGTGGCTGGTCTTCGATTTACCATCGCTAGAGAGTGGTGCACCATGGTGCCGTTCCGTTTCAAATCCATGCACGCATTTCAAAAAATCGTACGACGCTGTTTCGCCATTTCGGACGGATGTTGCACCTTGCACCGTGGATGTTGCACCCTGTAGATATCGATTATTCGGACGGCCATAACTTCTGGCTCGTTTAGAGTTACGGGAGCCATATCCAGTCAAAATGAAGGCCTCAGTGAGTTCTACGCTTCTGACAGCTTTCAGGCATCAACGGATTGTTTAATGCCCAAAAAAGACTATCCGAATCTCAATCGGGTCTAGGAAGTTTTTCACTCTTCGTTTTTTCGACACGTGGATTTTTACGGTAAAACGGGATTACCGTGGCTGGTCTTCGATTTACCATTGCTGGAGAGTGGTGCACCTTGGTACCGTTCCATTTCAAATCCATGCACGCATTTCAAAAAGTCGTATGACACTGTTTCGCCATTTCGGATGGATGTTGCACCTTGCACCGTGGATGTTTGCACCCTGTAGATATCGATTATTCGGACGGCCGTAACTTCTGGCTCGTTTAGAGGTACGGGAGCCATAACCAATCAAAACGAAGGCCTCAGTGAGTTCTACGGCTCTGACAGCTTTTAGCCGTCAATGGATTGTTTAATGTCCAAAAAAGGCTATCCGAGTCTCAATCTGGTCTAGGAAGTTTTTAACCCTTCGTTTTTTCGACACGTGGATTTTTACGGTAAAACGGGATTACTGTGGCTGGTCTTCGATTTACCATCGCTGGAGAGTGGTGCACCATGGTACCGTTCTGTTTCAAATCCATGCACGCATTTCAAAACATTGTACGACGTTGTTTCACCATTTCGGACGGATGTTGCACCTTGCACCGTGGATGTTGCACCCTGTAGATATCGATTATTCGGACGGCCATAACTTCTGGCTCGTTTAGAGTTACGGGAGCCACAACTAGTCAAAACGAAGGCCTCAGTGAGTTCTACGGCTCTGACTGCTTTCAGCCGTCAATGGATTATTTAATGCCCAAAAAAGACTATCCGAATCTCAATCGGGTCTAGGAAGTTTTTCACCCTTCGTTTTTTCGACACGTGGATTTTTACGGTAAAACAGGATTACCATGGCTGGTCTTCGATTAACCATCGCTGGAGAGTGGTGCACCATTGTATCGTTTCGTTTCAAATCCATGCACGCATTTCAAAAAGTCGTACGACACTGTTTCGTCATTTCGGACGGATGTTGCACCTTGCACCGTGGATGTTGCACCCTATAGATATCGATTATTCGGACGGCCATAAATTTTGGCTCGTTTAGAGTTACGGGAGCCATAACTAGTCAAAATGAAGGCCTCGGTGAGTTATACGGCTCTGACAGCTTTCAGCCGTCAATGGATTGTTTAATGCCCAAAAAAGACGATCCGAATCTCAATCGGGTCTCGGAAGTTTTTTATCCTTCGTTTTTTCGACATGTGGATTTTTACGGTAAAACTGGATTACCGTGGCTGGTCTTCGATTTTCCATCGCTAGAGAGTAGTGTAACATGGTACCGTTCCGTTTCAAATCCATGCACGCATTTCAAAAAGTCATACGACACTGTTTCGCCATTTCGGACGGATGTTGCACCTTGCACCGTTGATTTTGCACCCTGTAGATATCGATTATTCGGACGGCCATAACTTCTAGCTCGTTTAGAGTTACGCTAGCCATAACCAGTCAAAACAAAGGCCTCGGTGAGTTCTACGGCTCTGACATCTTTCAGTCGTCAATGGACTGTTTAATTCCCTAAAAAGACTATCCGAATCTCAATCGGGTCTACGAAGTTTTTCACCCTTCGTTTTTTCGACACGTGGATTTTTACGGTAAAACGGGATTACCGTGGCTGGTCTTCGATATACCATCGCTGGAGAGTGATGCACCATGGTACCGTTCCGTTTCAAATCCATGCACGCCTTTCAAAAAGTCGTACGACACTGTTTCGTCTTTTCGGACGGATGTTGCAACTTGCACCGTGGATGTTGCACCCTTAGATATCGATTATTCGGACGGCCATAACTTCTAGCTCGTTTAGAGCTACGGGAGCCACAACCAGTCAAAACGAAGACCTCAGTGAGTTCTACGGCTTTGACAGCTTTCAGCCGTCAATGGATTGTTTAATGCCCAAAAAAGACTATCCGAATCACAATCGGGTCTAGGAAGTTTCTCACCATTCGTTTTTTCGACACGTGGATTTTTACGATAAAACGGGATTACCACGGCTGGTCTTCGATTAACCATCGCTGGAGAGTGGTGCACCATGGTATTGTTCCGTTTCAAATCCATGCACGCATTTCAAAAAGTTGTACGACACTGTTTCGCCATTTTGGACGGATGTTGCACCTTGCACCGTGGATGTTGCACCCTGTAGATATCGATTATTCGGACGGCCATAACTTCTGGCTCGTTTAGAGTTACGGGAGCCATAACCAGTCAAAATGAAGGCCTCGGTGAGTTCTACGGCTCTGATAACTTTCAGCCGTCAATGGATTGTTTAATGCCCAAAAAAGACGATCCGAATCTCAATCGGGTCTCGGATGTTTTTTACCCTTTGTTTTTTCGACACGTGGATTTTTACGGTAAAACTGGATTACCGTGGCTGGTCTTCGATTTACCATCGTTGGAGAGTAGTGTACCATGGTACCGTTCCGTTTCAAATCCATGCACGCATTTCAATAAGTCATACGACACTGTTTCGCCATTTCGGACGGATGTTGCACCTTGCACCGTGGATGTTGCACCCTGCAGATATCGATTATTCGGACGGCCATAACTTCTGGCTCGTTTAGAGTTACGGAAGCCACAACCAGTCAAAACGAAGGCCTCAATGAGTTCTACGGCTCCAACAGCTTTCAGACGTCAATGGATTGCTTAATGCCCGAAAAATACTATCCGAATCACAATCGGGTCTAGGAAGTTTCTCACCGTTCGTTTTTTCGACACGTGGATTTTTACGGTAAAACGGGATTACCACGGCTGGTCTTCGATTAACCATCGCTGAAGAGTGGTGCACCATGGTATTGTTCCGTTTCAAATCCATGCACGCATTTCAAAAAGTTGTACGACACTGTTTCGCCATTTCGGACGGATGTTGCACCTTGCACCGTGGATGTTGCACCCTGTAGATATCGATTATTCGGACGGCCATAACTTCTAGCTCGTTTAGAGTTACGGGAGCCATAACCAGTCAAAATGAAGGCCTCGGTGAGTTCTACGGCTTTGATAACTTTCAGCCGCCAATGAATTGTTTAATGCCCAAAAAAGACGATCCGAATCTCAATCGGGTCTCGGATGTTTTTTACCCTTTGTTTTTTCGACACGTGGATTTTTACGGTAAAACTGGATTACCGTGGCTGGTCTTCGATTTACCATCGCTGGAGAGTAGTGTACCATGGTACCGTTCCGTTTCAAATCCATGCACACATTTCAATAAGTCATACGACACTGTTTCGCCATTTCGGACGGATGTTACACCTTGCACCGTGGATGTTGCACCCTGCAGATATCGATTATTCGGACGGCCATAACTTCTGGCTCGTTTAGAGTTACGGAAGCCACAACCAGTCAAAACGAAGGCCTCAGTGAGTTCTACGGCTCCAACAGCTTTCATACGTCAATGGATTGTTTAATGCCCGAAAAAGACTATCCGAATCTCAATCGGGTATAGGAAGTTTTTCACCCTTCGTTTTTTCGACACGTGGATTTTAACGGTAAAACGGGATTACCGTGGCTGGTCTTCGATTAACCATCGCTGGAGAGTGGTGCACCATGGTATCGTTCCATTTCAAATCCATGTACGCATTTCTAAAAGACGTACGACACTGTTTCGCCATTTCGGACGGATGTTGCACCCTGCACCGTGGATGTTGCACCCTGTAGATATCGATTATTCGGAGGGCCATAACTTCTGGCTCGTTTAGAGTCACGGGAGCCATAACCAGTCAAAAGAAGGCCTTGGTGAGTTCTACGGATCTGACAGCTTTCAGCCGTCAATGGATTGTTTAATGTCCCAAAAAGTCGATCTAAATCTCAATCGGGTCTCGGAAGTTTTTTACCATTCGTTTTTTCGACACGTGGATTTTTACTGTAAAACTGGATTACCGTGGCTGGTCTTCGATTTACCAACCCTAGAGAGTAGTACACCATGGTACCGTTCCGTTTCAAATCCATGCACGCATTTCAAAAAGTCATACGACACTGTTTCGCCATTTCGGACGGAAGTTGCACATTGCACCGTGGATTTTGCACCCTGTAGATATCGATAATTCGGACGGCCATAAGTTCTGGCTTGATTAGAGTTACGGGAGCCATAACCAGTCAGAACGAAGGCCTCAGTGAGTTCTACGGCTCTGACAGCTTTCTGCCGTCAATGGATTGTTTAATGCCCAAAAAAGACAATCCGAATCTCAATCGGGTCTCGGAAGTTTTTTACCCTTCGATTTTTCGACACGTGGATTTTTACGTTAAAACTGGATTACCGTGGCTGGTCTTCGATTTACCATCACTGGAGAGTGGTGCACCATGGTACCGTTCCGTTTCAAATCCATCCACGCATTTCAAAAAGTCGTACGACACTGTTTCGCCATTTAGGACGGATGTTGCACCTTGCACCGCGGACGTTGCACCCTGTAGATATCGATTATTCAGACAGCCATAACTTCTGGCTCGTTTAGAATTACGCGAGCCATAACTAGTCAAAACGAAGGCCTCAGCGAGTTCTACGGCTCTGACCGCTTTCAGCCGTCAATGGACTGTTCAATGCCCAAAAAAGACTACCGAATCTCAATCGGGTGTAAGAAGTTTTTAACCCTTCGTTTTTTCGACACGTGGATTTTTATGGTAAAACGGGATTACCATGGCTGGACTTCGATTTACCAATGCTGTAGAGTGGTGCACCATGCTACCGTTCCGTTTCAAATCCATGCACGCATTTCAAAAAGTCGTACGACACTGTTTCGCCATTTCGGACGGATGTTGCACCTTGCACCGTGGATGTTGCACCCTGTAGATATCGATTATTCGGACAGCCATAACTTCTGGCTCGTTTAGAATTACGGGAGCCATAACCAGTCAAAACGAAGGCCTCAGTGAGTTCTACGGCTTTGATAGCTTTCAGCCGTCAATGGATTGTTTAATGCCCAAAAAGACTATCTGAATCTCAATCGGGTCTAGGAAGTTTTTCACTCTTCGTTTTTTCGACAGGTGGATTTTTACGGTAAAACGGGATTACCGTGGCTGGTCTTCGATTTACCATCGCTGGAGAGTAGTGCACCATAGTACCATTCCGTTTCAAATCCATGCACGCATTTCAAAAAGTCGTACGACACTGTTTCGCCATTTCGGACGGATGTTGCACCTTGCACCGTGGATGTTGCACCCTGTAGATATTGATTATTCGGATGGCCATAACTTCCGGCTCGTTTAGAGTTACGGGAGCCATAACCAGTCAAAACGAAGGCCTCAGTGAGTTCTACGGCTCTGACAGCTTTCAGCCGTCAATGGATTGTTTAATGCCCAAAAAAGACTATTCGAATCTCAATCGGGTCGCGGATGTTTTTTACCCTTCGTTTTTTCGACACGTGGATTTTTACGGTAAAACGGGATTACCATGGCTGGTCATCGATTTACCATCGCTGGAGAGTGATGCACCATGGTAGCGTTCCGTTTTATATCCATGCACGCATTTCAAAAAGTCGTACGACACTGTTTCGCCATTTCGGACGGATGTTGCACCTTGCACCGTGGATGTTGCACCCTGTAGATATCGATTATTCGGACGGCCATAACTTCTGGCTCGTTTCGAGTTACGGGAGCCATAACCAGTCAAAACGAAGGCATCAGTGAGTTCTACGGCTCTGACACTTTCAGCCGTCAATGGATCGTTTAATGCCCAAAAAAGACTATCCGAATCTCAATCGGGTCTATGAAGTTTTTCACCCTTCGTTTTTTCGACACGTGGATTTTTACGGTAAAACGGGATTACCGTGGCTGGTCTTCGATTTACCATCGCTGGAGAGTGGTGCACCATGGTACCGTCCCATTTCAAATCCATGCACGCATTTCAAAAAGTCGTACGACACTGTTTCGCCATTTCGGACGGATGTTGCACCTTGCACCGTGGATGTTGCACCCTATAGATATCGATTATTCGGACGGCCATAACTTCTGGCTCGTTTAGAGTTACGGGAGCCAGAACCAGTCAAAACGAAGGCCTCAGTGAGTTCTACGGCTCTGACAGCTTTCAGCCGTCGATGGATTGTTTAATGCCCGAAAAAGACTATCCGAATCTCAATCGGGTCTAGGATGCTTTTCGCCCTTCGTTTCTTCGAGACGTGGATTTTAACGGTAAAACGGGATTACCGTGGCTGGTCTTCGATTAACCATCGCTGGAGTGTGGTGCACCATGGTACCGTTCCGTTTCAAATCCATGCACCCATTTCAAAAAGTCGTACGACACTGTTTCGCCATTTCGGACGGATGTTGCACCTTGCACCGTGGATGTTGCACCCTGTAGATATCGATTATTCGAACGACCATAACTTCTGGCTCGTTTAGAGTTACGGGAGCCATAACCAGTCAAAACGAAGGCCTCAGCGAGATCTACGGCTCTGACACTTTCAGCCGTCAATGGATTGTTTAATGCCCAAAAAAGACTATCCGAATCTCAATCGGGTCTAGGAAGTTTTTCACTCTTCGTTTTTTCGACACTTGGATTTTTACGGTAAAACGGGATTACCATGGCTGGTCTTCGATTTACCATCCCTGGAGAGTAGTGCACCATGATACCGTTAAGTTTCAAATCCATGCACGCATTTCAAAAAGTCGTACGACACTGTTTCGCCATTTCGGACGGATGTTGCACCTTGCACCGTGGATGTTGCACCCTGTAGATATCGGTTATTCGGACGGCCATAATTTCTGGCTTGTTAAGAGGTACGGGAGCCATAACCAGTCAAAACAAAGACCTCAGTGAGTCCTACGGCTTTGACAGCTTTCAGCCGT
The DNA here is from genome assembly GCA_030765085.1 of Allium cepa. Taxonomy (NCBI): domain Eukaryota; kingdom Viridiplantae; phylum Streptophyta; class Magnoliopsida; order Asparagales; family Amaryllidaceae; genus Allium; species Allium cepa. The sequence goes on from CM060938.1 coordinate 913,692,317, forward strand.
CAATGGACTGTTTAATGCCCAAAAAAGACTATCCGAATCTCAATCGGGTCTCGGAAGTTTTTTACCCTTCGTTTTTTCGACACGTGGATTTTTACGGTAAAACGGGATTACCGTGGCGGGTCTTCGATTTACCATCGCTGGAGAGTGGTGCACCATGGTACCGTTCCGTTTCAAATCCATGCACGCATTTCAAAAATTCGTACGACACTGTTTCGCCATTTCGGACGGATGTTGCACCTCGCACCGTGGATGTTGCACCCTGTAGATATAGATTATTCGGATGGCCATAACTTCTGGCTCATTTAGAGTTACGGGAGCCATAACCAGTCAAAACGAAGGCCTCAGTGAGTTCTACGGCTCTGAAAGCTTTCAGCCATCAATGGATTGTTCAATGCCCAAAAAAGAAAATCTCAATCTCAATCGGGTCTCGGAAGTTTTTTACCCTTCGTTTTTTCGACAAGTGGATTTTTATGGTAAAACGGGATTACCGTGGCTGGTCTTCGATTTATCGTCACTGGAGATTGGTTCACCATGGTACCGTTCTGTTTCAAATCCATGCACGCATTTCAAAAAGTTGTACGACACTGTTTCGCCATTTCGGACGGATGTTGCACCTTGCACCGTGGATGTTGCACCCTGTAGATATCGATTATTCGGACGGCCATAACTTCTGGCTCGTTTAGAGTTACGGGAGCCATAACCAGTCAAAATGAATTCCTCAGTGAGTTCTACGGCTCTAACACTTTCAGCCGTCAATGGATTGTCTAATGCCCAAAAAAGACTATCCGAATCTCAGTCGGGTCTAGGAAGTTTTTCTCCCTTCCTTTTTTCGACACGTGGATTTTTTCGGTAAAACGGGATTACCGTGGCTGGTCTTCGATTTACCATCACTGGAGAGTGGTGCACCATGGTACCGTTCTGTTTCAAATCCATGCACGCATTTCAAAAAGCGTACGACACTGTTTCGCCATTTCGGACGCATGTTGCACCTTGCACCGTGGATGTTGCACCCTGTAGATATCGATTATTCGGACGGCCGTAACTTCTGGCTCGTTTAGAGTTACACGAGCCATAACCAGTCAAAATGAAGGCCTCAGTGAGTTCTATGGCTCTGGCAGCTTTTAGCCGTCAATGGACTGTTTAATGCCCAAAAAAGACTATCCGAATCCCAATCGGGTCTACGAAGTTTTTCACCCTTCGTTTTTTCGACACGTGGATTTTTACGGTAAAACGGGATTACCCTGGCTGGTCTTCGATTTACCATCGCTGGAGAGTGATGCACCATGGTACCTTTCCGTTTCAAATCCATGCACGCCTTTCAAAAAGTCGTACGACGCTGTTTCGTCTTTTCGGACGGATGTTGCACCTTGCACCGTGGATGTTGCACCCTGTAGATATCGATTATTCGGACGGCCATAACTTCTGGCTCGTTTAGAGCTACGGGAGCCACAACTAGTCAAAACGAAGACCTCAGTGAGTTCTACGGCTCTGACAGCTTTCAGTCGTCAATGGATTGTTTAATGCCCAAAAAAGACTATCCAAATCACAATCGGGTCTAGGAAGTTTTTCACCATTCGTTTTTTCGACACGTGGATTTTTACGGTAAAACGGGATTACCGTGGCTGGTCTTCGATTAACCATCGCTAGAGTTTGGTGCACCATGGTATCGTCCCGTTACAAATCCATGCACGCATTTCAAAAAGTCGTACGACACTGTTTCGCCATTTCAGACGGATGTTGCACCTTGCACCGTGGATGTTGCACCCTATAGATATCGATTATTCGGACGGCCATAACTTCTCGCTCGTTTAGAGTTACGGGATCCATAACTAGTCAAAATGAAGGCCTCGGTGAGTTCTACGGCTCTGACAGCTTTCAGCCGTCAATGGATTGTTTAATGGCCAAAAAGGACGATCCGAATCTCAATCGGGTCTCGGAAGTTTTTTACCCTTCGTTTTTTCGACACGTGAATTTTTACGGTAAAACGGGATTACCGTGGCTGGTCTTCGATTAACCATCGCTGGAGAGTGGTGCACCATGGTATTGTTCCATTTCAAATTCATGCACGCATTTCAAAAAGTTGTACGACACTGTTTCGCCATTTCGGACGGATGTTGCACCTTGCACCGTGGATGTTGCACCCTGTAGATATCGATTATTCGGACGGCCATAACTTCAGGCTCGTTTAGAGTTACGGGAGCCATAACCAGTCAAAATGAAGGCCTCGGTGAGTTCTACAGCTCTGATAACTTTCAGCCACCAATGGATTGTTTAATACCCAAAAAAGACAATCCGAATCTCAATCGGGTTTCGGAAGTTTTTTACCCTTTGTTTTTTCGACACGTGGATTTTTACGGTAAAACTGGATTACCGTGGCTGGTCTTCGATTTACCATCGCTGGAGAGTAGTGCACCATGGTACCGTTCCGTTTCAAATCCATGCACGCATTTCAATAAGTCATACGACACTGTTTCGCCATTTTGGACGGATGTTGCACCTTGCATCGTGGATTTTGCACCCTGTAGATATCGATTATTCGGACGGCCATAAGTTCTGGCTCGATTAGAGTTACGGAAGCCATAACCAGTCAAAACGAAGGCCTCAGTGAGTTCTACGGCTCTAACAGCTTTCAGCTGTCAATGGATTGTTTAATGCCCAAAAAAGACTATCCGAATCTCAATCGGGTCTCGGAAGTTTTTTACCCATCTTTTTTTCGACACGTGGATTTTTACGTTAAAACTGGATTACCGTGGCTGGTCTTCGATTTACCATCGCTGGAGAGTGGTGCACCATGGTACCATTCCGTTTCATATCCATCCACGCATTTCAAAAATTCGTACGACACTGTTTCGCCATTTAGGACGGATGTTGCACCTTGCACCGTGGATGTTGCACCCTGTAGATATCGATTATTCGAACGACCATAACTTCTGGCTCGTTTAGAGTTACGGGAGCCATAACTAGTCAAAACGAAGGCCTCAATGAGTTCTATGGCTCTGACAGCTTTCAGCCTTCAATGGATTGTTTAATGCCCAAAACAGACTATCCGAATCTCAATCGGGTCTAGGAAGTTTTTCACCCTTCGTTTTTTCGACACGTGGATTTTTACGGTAAAACGGGATTACCGCGGCTGGTCTTCGATTTACCATCGCTGGAGAGTGGTGCACCATGGTAGCATTCCGTTTCAAATCCCTGCACGCATTTCAAAATGTCGTACGACGCTGTTTCGCCATTTCGGACGGATGTTGCACCTTGCACCGTGGATGTTGCACCCTGTAGATATCGATTATTCGGACGGCCATAACTTTTGGCTTGTTTAGAGTTACGGGAGCCACAACCAGTCAAAACGAAGGCCTTAGTGAGTTCTACAGCTCCAACGACTTTCAGCCGTCATTGGATTGTTTAATGCCCAAAAAAGACTATCCGAATCTCAATCGTGTCTTAGAAGTTTTTTACCCTTCGTTTTTTCGACACGTGGATTTTTACGGTAAAACGGGATTACCGTGGCTGGTCTTCGATTTACCATCGCTGGAGAGTGGTGCACCATGGTACCCTTCCAGTTCAAATCCATGCACGCATTTCAAAAAGTCCTACGACACTGTTTCGCCATTTCGGACGGATGTTGCACCTTGCACCGTGGATGTTGCACCCTGTAGATATCGATTATTCGGACGGCCATAACTTCTGGCTCGTTTAGAGTTACGGGAGCCATAACCAGTCAAAACGAAGGCCTCAGTGAGTTCTACGGCTCTGACACTTTCAGCCGTCAATGGATTGTTTAATGCCCAAAAAAGACTATCCGAATCTCAATCGGGTCTAGGAAGTCTTTCACCCTTCGTTTTTTCGACACGTGGATTTTTACGGTTAAACAGGATTACCGTGGCTAGTCTTCGATTTACCATCGCTGGAGAGTGGTGCACCATGGTACCGTTCCGTTTCAAATCCATGCACGCATTTCAAAAAGTCGTACGACACTGTTTCGCCATTTCGGACGCATGTTGCACCTTGCACCGTGGATGTTGCACCCTGTAGAAATTGATTATTCGGACGGCCATAACTTCTGGCTCGTTTAGAGTTACGAGAGCCATAACTAATCAAAACGAAGGCCTCAGTGAGTTCTACGGCTCTGACAGCTTTCAGCCGTCAATGGACTGTTTAATGCCCAAAAAAGACTATCCGAATCTCAATCAGGTCTAGGAAGTTTTTTACCCTTCGTTTTTTCGACACGTGGATTTTTACGGTAAAACGGGATTACCGTGGCTGGTCTTCGATTTACCATCGCTGGAGAGTGGTGCACCATGGTACCGTCCCGTTTCAAATCCATGCACGCATTTCAAAAAGTCGTACGACACTGTTTCTCCATTTCGGACGGATGTTGCACCTTGCACCGTGGATGTTGCACCCTGTAGATATCGATTATTCGGACGGCCATAACTTCCGGCTCGTTTAGAGTTACGGGAGCCATAACCAGTCAAAAGAAGACCTCGGTGAGTTCTACGGCTCTGACAGCTTTCAGCCGTCAATGGATTGTTTAATGCCCCAAAAAGTCGATCCGAATCTCAATCGGGTCTCGGAAGTTTTTTACCCATCTTTTTTTCGACACGTGGATTTTTACGTTAAAACTGGATTACCGTGGCTGGTCTTCGATTTACCATCGCTGGAGAGTGGTGCACCATGGTACCATTCCGTTTCATATCCATCCACGCATTTCAAAAAGTCGTACGACACTGTTTCGCCATTTAGGACGGATGTTGCACCTTGCACCGTGGATGTTGCACCCTGTAGATATCGATTATTCAAACGACCATAACTTCTGGCTCGTTTAGAGTTACGGGAGCCATAACTAGTCAAAACGAAGGCCTCAATGAGTTCTACGGCTATGACAGCTTTCAGCCTTCAATGGATTGTTTAATGCCCAAAACAGACTATCCGAATCTCAATCGGGTCTAGGAAGTTTTTCACCCTTCGTTTTTTCGACACGTGGATTTTTACGGTAAAACGGGATTACCGTGGATGGTCTTCGATTTACCATCGCTGGAAAGTGGTGCACCATGGTAGAATTCCGTTTCAAATCCATGCACGCATTTCAAAATGTCGTACGACGCTGTTTCGCCATTTCGGACGGATGTTGCACCTTGCACCGTGGATGTTGCACCCTGTAGATATCGATTATTCGGACGGCCATAACTTTTGGCTCGTTTAGAGTTAAGGGAGCCACAACCAGTCAAAACGAAGGCCTTAGTGAGTTCTACAGCTCCAATGACTTTCAGCCGTCAATGGATTGTTTAATGCCCAAAAAAGACTATCCGAATCTCAATCGGGTCTCGGAAGTTTTTTACCATTCGTTTTTTCGACACGTGGATTTTTACGGTAAAACGGGATTACCGTGGCTGGTCTTCGATTTACCATCGCTGGAGAGTGGTGCACCATGGTACCCTTCCATTTCAAATCCATGCACGCATTTCAAGAAGTCCTACGACACTGTTTCGCCATTTCGGACGGATGTTGCACCTTGCACCGTGGATGTTGCACCATGTAGATATCGATTATTCGGACGGTCATAACTTCTGGCTCGTTTAGAGTTACGGGAGCCATAACCAGTCAAAACGAAGGCCTCAGTGAGTTCTACGGCTCTGACACTTTCAGCCGTCAATGGATTATTTAATGCCCAAAAAAGACTATCCGAATCTCAATCGGGTCTCGGAAGTTTTTTACCCTTCGTTTTTTCGACACGGGGATTTTTACGGTTAAACAAGATTACCGTGGCTAGTCTTCGATTTACCATCGCTGGAGAGTGGTGCACCATGGTACCGTTCCGTTTCAAATCCATGCAAGCATTTCAAAAAGTCGTACGACACTGTTTCGCCATTTCGGACGCATGTTGCACCTTGCACCGTGGATGTTGCACCCTGTAGAAATTGATTATTCGGACGGCCATAACTTCTGGCTCGTTTAGAGTTACGAGAGCCATAACTAATCAAAACGAAGGCCTCAGTGAGTTCTACGGCTCTGACAGCTTTCTGCCGTCAATGGACTGTTTAATGTCCAAAAAAGACTATCCGAATCTCAATCAGGTCTAGGAAGTTTTTTACCCTTGCACTGTGGATGTTGACCCTGTATATATCGATTATTCGGACGGCCATAACTTCTGGCTCGTTTAGAGTTGTGGGAGCCATAACCAGTCAAAACGAAGGCCTCAGTGAGTTCTACGGCTCTAACAGCTTTCAGCCGTCAATGGATTGTTTAATGCCCAAAAAAGACTATCCGAATATCAAATGGGTCTAGGAAGTTTTTCACCCTTCGTTTTTTCGACACGTGGATTTTTACGGTAAAACGGGATTACCGTGGCTGGTCTTCGATTTACCATCGCTGGAGAGTAGTGCACCATGGTACCGTCCCGTTTCAAATCCATGCACGCATTTCAAAAAGTCGTACGACGCTGTTTCTCCATTTCGGACGGATGTTGCACCTTGCACCGTGGATGTTGCACCCTGTAGATATCGATTATTCGGACGGCCATAACTTCTGGCTCGTTTAGAGTTACGGGAGCCATAACCAGTCAAAAGAAGGCCTCGGTGAGTTTTACGGCTCTGACAGCTTTCAGCCATCAATGGATTGTTTAATGCCCCAAAAAGACGATCCGAATCTCAATCGGGTCTCGAAAGTTTTTTACCCTTCGTTTTTTCGACACGTGGATTTTTACTGTAAAACTGGATTACCGTGGCTGGTCTTCGATTTACCATCGCCGGAGAGTAGTACACCACGGTAACGTTCCGTTTCAAATCCATGCATGCATTTCAAAAAGTCATATGACACAGTTTCGCCATTTCGGACGAAAGTTGCACCTTGCACCGTGGATTTTGCACCGTGTAGATATCGATTATTCGGACGGCCATAAGTTCTGTCTTGATTAGAGTTACGGGAGCCATAACCAGTCAAAACAAAGGCCTCAGTGAGTTCTACGGCTCTAACAGCTTTCAGCCGTCAATGGATTGTTTAATGCCCAAAAAAGACTATCCGAATCTCAATGGGTCTTGGAAGTTTTTTACCCTTCGTTTTTTCGACACGTGGATTTTTACGTTAAAACTGGATTACCGCGGCTGGTCTTCGATTTACCAACGCTGGAGTGTGGTGCACCATGGTACCGTTCCGTTTCAAATCCATCCACGCATTTCAAAAAGTCGTACGACACTGTTTCACCATTTAGGTCGGATGTTGCACCTTGCACCGTGGATGTTGCACCCTGTAGATATCGATTATTCGGACGGCCATAACTTCTGACTCGTTTAGAGTTACGGGAGCCATATCCAGTCAAAACGAAGGCCTCAGCGAGTTCTACGGCTCTGACCGCTTTCAGCCGTCAATGGACTGTTTAATGCCCAAAAAAGACTACCGAATCTCAATCGGGTCTAAGAAGTTTTTTACCCTTCGTTTTTTCGACACGTGGATTTTTATGGTAAAACGGGATTACCGTGGCTCATCTTCGATTTACCATTGCTGGAGAATGGTGCACCATGGTACCGTTCCGTTTCAAATCCATGCACGCATTTTAAAAAGTCGTACGACACTGTTTCGCCATTTCGGACGGATGTTGCACCTTGCACCGTGGATGTTGCACCCTGTAGATATCGATTATTCGGACAGCCATAACTTCTGGCTCGTTTAGAGTTACGGGAGCCATAACCAGTCAAAACGAAGGCCTCAGTGAGTTCTACGGCTCTGACAGCTTTCAGCCATCAATGGATTGTTTAGTGCCCAAAAAAGTCTATCTGAATCTCAATCGGGTCTAGAAGTTTTTCACCCTTCGTTTTTTCGACACGTGGATTTTTATGGTAAAACGGGATTACCGTGGCTAGTCTTCGATTTACCATCGCTGGAGAGTAGTGCACCATGGTACCGTTCCATTTCAAATCCATGCACGCATTTCAAAAAGTTGTACGACACTGTTTCGCCATTCCGGACGGATGTTGCACCCTACACCGTGGATGTTGCACCCTGTGGATATCGATTATTCGGACGACCATAACTTCTGGCTCGTTTAGAGTTACAGGAGCCATAACCAGTCAAAACGAAGGCCTCGGTGAGTTCTACGGCTCTGAATGCATTCAGCCATCAATGGATTGTTTAATGCCCAAAAAAGACTATCCGAATCTCAATCGGGTCGTGGATGTTTTTTACCCTTCGTTTTTTCGACACGTGGATTTTTACGGTAAAACGGGATTACCATGGCTGGTCTTCGATTTACTATCGCCGGAGACTGGTGCACTATGGTACCGTCCCGTTTCAAATCCATGCACGCATTTCAAAAAGTCGTACGACACTGTTTCGCCATTTCGGACGGATGTTGCACCCTGCACCGTGAATGTTGCACCCTATAGATATCGATTATTCGGACGGCCATAACTTCTGGCTCGTTTAGAGTTACGGGAGTCACAACCAGTCAAAACGAAGGCCTCAGTGAGTTCTACGGCTCTAACAGCTTTCAGCCATCAATGGATTGTTTAATGCCCGAAAAAGACTATCCGAATGTCAATCGGGTCTACGAAGTTTTTCACCCTTCGTTTTTTCGACACGTGGATTTTAACGGTAAAATGGGATTACCGTGGCTGGTCTTCGATTAACCATCGCTGGAGAGTGGTGCACCATGGTATCGTTCCGTTTCAAATCCATGCACGCATTTCAAAAAGTCGAACGACACTGTTTCGCCATTTCGGACGGATGTTGCACCTTGCACCGTGGATGTTGCACCGTAAAGATATCGATTATTCGGACGGCCATAACTTCTGGCTCGTTTAGAGTTACGGGAGCCATAACCAGTCAAAAGAAGGCCTCGGTGAGTTCTACGGCTCTGACAGCTTTCAGACGTCAATGGATTGTTTAATGCCCCAAAAAGACGATCCGAATCTCAATCGGGTCTCGGAAGTTTTTTAACCTTCATTTTTTCGACACGTGATTTTACTGTAAAACTGGATTACCGTGGCTGGTCTTCGATTTACCATCGCTGAAGAGTAGTACACCATGGTACTGTTCCGTTTCAAATCCATGCACGCATTTCAAAAAGTCATACGACACTGTTTCGCCATTTCGGACGGAAGTTGCACCTTGCACCGTGGGTTTTGCACCCTGTAGATATCGATTATTCGGATGGCCCTAAGTTCTGGCTTGATTAGTGTTACGGGAGCCATAACCAGTCAAAACGAAGGCCTCAGTGAGTTCTACGGCTCTGACAGCTTTCAGCCGTCAATGGATTGTTTAATGCCCAAAAAAGACTATCCGAATCTCAATCGGGTCTTGGAAGTTTTTTACCCTTCGTTTTTTCGACACGTGGATTTTTACGTTAAAACTGGATTACCGTGGCTGGTCTTCGATTTATCATCGCTGGAGAGTGGTGCACCATGGTACCGTTCCGTTTCAAATCCATCCACGCATTTCAAAAAGTCGTACGACACTGTTTCGCCATTTAGGACGGATGTTGCACCTTGCACCGTGGATGTTGCACCCTGTAGATATCGATTATTCGGACGGCCATAACTTCTGGCTCGTTTAGAGTTACGGGAGCCATAACCAGTCAAAACGAAGGCCTCAGCGAGTTCTACGGCTCTGACGACTTTCAGTCGTCAATGGACTGTTTAATGCCCAAAAAAGACTGCCGAATCTCAATCGGTTCTAAGAAGTTTTTTACCCTTCGTTTTTTCGACACGTGGATTTTTATGGTAAAACGGGATTACCGAGACTGGTCTTCGATTTACCATCGCTGGAGTGTGGTGCACCATGGTACCGTTCCATTTCAAATCCATCCACGCATTTCAAAAAGTCGTACGACACTGTTTCGCCATTTAGGCCGGATGTTGCACCTTGCACCGTGGATGTTGCACCCTGTAGATATCGATTATTCGGACGGCCATAACTTCTGACTCGTTTAGAGTTACGGGAGCCATAACCAGTCAAAATGAAGGCCTCAGCGATTTCTACGGCTCTAACCGCTTTCAGCCGTCAATGGACTGTTTAATGCCCAAAAAAGTCCACCGAATCTCAATCGGGTCTAAGAAGTTTTTTTCCCTTCGTTTTTTCGACACGTGGATTTTTATGGTAAAACGGGATTACCGTGGCTCGTCTTCGATTTACCATCGCTGGAGAGTGGTGCACCATGGTACCGTTCCGTTTCAAATCCATGCATGCATTTTAAAAAGTCGTCCGACACTGTTTCGCCAATTCGGACGGATGTTGCATCTTGCACCGTGGATGTTGCACCCTGTAGATATCGATTATTCGGACAGCCATAACTTCTGGCTCGTTTAGAGTTACGGGAGCCATAACCAGTCAAAACGAAGGCCTCAGTGAGTTCTACGGCTCTGACAGCTTTCAGCCATCAATGGATTGTTTAATGCCCAAAAAATACAATCCGAATCTCAATCGGGTCTAGAAGTTTTTCACCCTTCGTTTTTTCGACACGTGGATTTTTATGGTAAAACGGGATTACCGTGGCTGGTCTTCGATTTACCATCGCTGGAGAGTAGTGCACCATAGTACCGTTCCATTTCAAATCCATGCATGCATTTCAAAAAGTCGTACGACACTGTTTCGCCATTTCGGACGGATGTTGCACCCTGCACCGTGGATGTTGCACCCTGTAGATATCGATTATTCGGACGGCCATAACTTCTGGCTCGTTTAGAGTTACGGGAGCCGTAACCAGTCAAAACGAAGGCCTCAGTGAGTTCTACGGCTCTGACATCATTCAGCCGTCAATGGATTGTTTAATGCCCAAAAAAGTCTATCCGAATCTCAATCGGGTCGAGGATGTTTTTTACCCTTCGTTTTTTCAACACGTGGATTTTTACGGTAAAACGGGATTACCGTGGCTGGTCTTCGATTTACCATCGCTGGAGACTGGTGCACTATGGTACCGTCCTGATACAAATCCATGCACGCATTTCAAAAAGTCATATGACACTGTTTCGCCATTTCGGACGGATGTTGCACCCTGCACCGTGAATGTTGCACCCTGTAGATATCGATTATTCGGACGGCCATAACTTCTGGCTCGTTTAGAGTTACGGGAGCCACAACCAGTCAAAACGAAGGCCTCAGTGAGTTCTACGGCTCTAACAGCATTCATCCATCAATGGATTGTTTAATACCCAAAAAAGACTATCCGAATGTCAATCGGGTCTACGAAGTTTTTCACCCTTCGTTTTTTCGACACGTGGATTTTAACGGTAAAACGGGATTACCGTGGCTGGTCTTCGATTAACCATCGCTGGAGAGTGGTGCACCATGGTATCATTAGTTTCAAATCCATGCACGCATTTCAAAAAGTCGAACGAAACTGTTTCGCCATTTCGGACGGATGTTGCACCTTGCACCGTGGATGTTGCACCGTATAGATATCGATTATTCGGACGGCATAACTTCTGGCTCGTTTAGAGTAACGGGGGCCATAACCAGTCAAAAGAAGGCCTAGGTGAGTTCTACGGCTCTGACAACTTTCAAACGTCAATGGATTGTTTAATGCCCCAAAAAGACGATCCGAATCTCAATCGGGTCTCGGAAGTTTTTTACCCTTCGTTTTTTCGACACGTGATTTTACTGTAAAACTGGATTACCGTGGCTGGTCTTCGATTTACCATCGCTGGAGAGTAGTACACCATGGTACTGTTCCGTTTCAAATCCATGCACGCATTTCAAAAAGTCATACGACACTGTTTCGCCATTTCGGACGGAAGCTGCACCTTGCACCGTGGGTTTTGCACCCTGTAGATATCGATTATTCGGATGGCCATAAGTTCTGGCTTGATTAGCGTTACGGGAGCCATAACCAGTCAAAACGAAGGCCTCGGTGAGTTCTACGGCTCTGAATGCTTTCAGCCGTCAATGGATTGTTTAATGCCCAAAAAAGACTATCTGAATCTCAATCGGGTCTTGGAAGTTTTTTACCCTTCATTTTTTCGACACGTGGATTTTTACGTTAAAACTGGATTACCGTGGCTGGTCTTCGATTTATCATCGCTGGAGAGTGGTGCACCATGGTACTGTTCCGTTTCAAATCCATCCACGCATTTTAAAAAGTTGTACGACACTGTTTCGCCATTTAGGACGGATGTTGCACCTTGCACCGTGGATGTTGCACCCTGTAGATATCGATTATTCGGACGGCCATAACTTCTGGCTCGTTTAGAGTTACGGGAGCCATAACCAGTCAAAACGAAGGCCTCAGCGAGTTCTACGGCTCTGACTACTTTCAGTCGTCAATGGACTGATTAATGCCCAAAAAAGACTACCGAATCTCAATCGGGTCTAAGAAGTTTTTTACCCTTCGTTTTTTCGACATGTGGATTTTTATGGTAAAACGGGATTACCGTGAATGGTCTTCGATTTACCATCGCTGGAGAGTGGTGCACCATGGTACCGTTCCGTTTCAAATCCATGCACGCATTTCAAAAAGTCGTACGACGCTGTTTCGCCATTTCGGACGGATGTTGCACCTTGCACCGTGGATGTTGCACCCTGTAGATATCGATTATTCGGACGGCCATAACTTCTGACTTGTTTAGAGTTACGGGAGCCATAACCAGTCAAACCGAAGACCTCAGTGAGTTCTACGGCTCTGACAGCTTTCAGCCGCCAGTGGATTGTTTAATGCCCAAAAAAGACTATCCGAATCCCAATCAGGTCTCGGAAGTTTTTTACCCTTCGTTTTTTCGACACGTGGATTTTTACGGTAAAACGGGATTACCGTGGCTGGTCTTCGATTTACAATCGCTGGAGAGTTGTGCACCATGGTACCGTTCCGTTTCAAATCCATGCACGCATTTCAAAAAGTCGTACAACACAGTTTCGCCATTTCGGATGGATGTTGCACCTGGCACCGTGGATGTTGCACCCTGTAGATATCGATTATTCGGACGGCCATAACTTCTGGCTCGTTTAGAGTTACGGGAGCCATAACCAGTCAAAACGAAGGCCTCAGTGAGTTCTACGGTACTGATAGCTTTCAGCCGTCAATGGATTGTTTAATGCCCAAAAAAGACTATCTGAATCTCAATTGGGTCTCGGAAGTTTTTTTCCCTTCGTTTTTTCGACACGTGGATTCTTACGGTAAAACGGGATTACCGTGGCTGGTCTTCGATTTACCATCGCTGGAGAGTGCTGCACCATGGTACCGTTCCGTTTCAAATCCATGCACGCATTTCAAAAAGTTGTACGACACTATTTCGCCATTTGGGACGGATGTTGCACCTTGCACCGCGGATGTTGCACCCTGTAGATATCAATTATTCGGAGGGCCATAACTTCTGGCTCGTTTAGAGTCACGGGAGCCATAACCAGTCAAAACGAAGGCCTCAGTGAGTTCCACAGCTCTGATAGCTTTCAGCCGTCAATGGATTGTTTAATGCCCAAAAAGACTATCCGAATCTCAATCGGATCTCAGAAGTTTTTTACCCTTCGTTTTTTCGACACGTGGATTTTTACGGTAAAACGGGATTACCGTGGCTGGTCTTCCATTTACCGTCGCTGGAGAGTGGTGCACCATGGTACCGTTCCGTTTCAAATCCATGCACGCATTTCAAAAAGTCGCACGACGTTGTTTCGCCATTTCGGACCGATGTTGCACCTTGCACCGTGGATGTTGCACCCTGTAGATATCGATTATTCGGACGGCCATAACATCTGGCTCGTTTAGAGTTACGGGAGCCATAACTAGTCAAAACGAAGGCCTCAGTGAGTTCTACGGCTCTGACACTTTCAGCCGTCAATGGATTGTTTAATGCCCAAAAAAGACTATCCGAATCTCAGTCGGGTCTAGGAAGTTTTTCTCCCTTCGTTTTTTCGACATGTGAATTTTTACGGTAAAACAGGATTACCGTGGCTGGTCTTCGATTTACCATCCCTGGAGAGTGGTGCACCATGGTACCGTTCCGTTTCAAATCCACGCACGCATTTCAAAAAGTCGTACGACATTGTTTCGCCATTTCGGACGGATGTTGCACCTTGCACCGTGGATGTTGCACCCTGTAGATATCGATTATTCGGACGGCCATAAGTTCTGGCTTGTCTAGAGGTACGGGAGCCACAACCAGTCAAAACAAAGACCTTAGTGAGTCCTATGGCTTTGACAACTTTCAGCCGTCAATGGATTGTTTAATGCCCAAAAAAGACTATCCGAATCTCAGTCGGGTCTAGGTAGTTTTTCACCCTTCGTTTTTTCGACACGTGGATTTTTACGGTAAAACGGGATTACCTTGGCTGGTCTTCGATTTACCATCACTGGAGAGTGGTGCACCATGGTACCATTCCGTTTCAAATCCATGCACGCATTTCAAAATGTCGTAGGACACTATTTCGCCATTTCGGACCGATGTTGCACCTTGCACCGTGGATGTTGCACCCTGTAGATATCGATTATTCGGACGGCCATAATTTCTGGCTCGTTTAGAGTTACGGGAGCCATAACCAGTCAAAACGAAGGCCTCAGTGAGTTCTACGGCTTTGACAGCTGTCAACCGTCAATGGATTGCTTAATGCCCAAAAAAGACTATCCGAATCTCAATCGGGTCTAGGAAGTTTTTCACCCTTCGTTTTTTCGACACGTGGATTTTTACGGTAAAACGGGATTACCTTGGATTGTCTTCGATTTACCATCGCTGGAGAGTGGTGCACCATGGCACCGTTCCATTTCAAATCCATGCACGCATTTCAAAAAGTCGTACGACACTGTTTCGCCATTTCGGACGGATGTTGCACCTTGCACCGTGGATGTTGCACCCTGTAGATATCGATTATTCGGACGGCCATAACTTCTGGCTCGTTTAGAGTTACAGGAGCCATAACCAGTCAAAACGAAGGCCTAAGTGAGTTCTACGGCTCTGACAGCTTTCAGCCGTCAATGGATTGTTTAATGGCCAAAAAAGACTATCTGAATCTCAATCGGGTCTCGGAAGTTTTTTGCCCTACGTTTTTTCGACACGTGGATTTTTACGGTAAAACGGGATTACCGTGGCTGGTCTTCGATTTACCATCGCTGGAGAGTGGTGCACCATGGTACCGTTCCGTTTCAAATCCATGCACGCATTTCAAAAAGTCGCACGACACTGTTTCGCCATTTGGGACGGATGTTGCACCATGCACCGTGGATGTTGCACCCTGTAGATATCGATTATTCGGATGGCCATAACTTCTGCCTCGTTTAGAGTTACGGGAGCCATAACCAGTCAAAACGAAGGCCTCAGTGAGTTCCACGGCTCTGACAGCTTTCAGCCGTCAATGGATTGTTTAATGCCCAAAAAGACTATTCGAATCTCAATCGGTCTCAGAAGTTTTTTACCCTTCGTTTTTTCGACACGTGGATTTTTACTGTAAAACGGGAATACCGTGGCTAGTCTTCGATTTACCATCGCTGGAGAGTGCTGCACCATGGTACCGTTCCGTTTCAAATCCATGCACGCATTTTAAAAAGTCGCACGACGTTGTTTCGCCATTTCGGACAGATGTTGCACCTTGCACCGTGGATGTTGCACCCTGTAGATATCGATTATTCGGACGGCCATAACTTCTGGCTCGTTTAGAGTTACAGGAGCCATAACTAGTCAAAACGAAGGCCTCAGTGAGTTCTACGGCTCTGACAGCTTTCAGCCGTCAATGGATTGTTTAATGCCCAAAAAAGACTATCCGAATCTCAGTTGGGTCTAGGAAGTTTTTCTCCCTTCGTTTTTTCGAGACGTGGATTTTTACGGTAAAACGGGATTACCGTGGCTGGTCTTCGATTTACCATCGCTGGAGAGTGGTGCACCATGGTACCGTTCCGTTTCAAATCCATGCACGCATTTCAAAAAGTCGTACGACACTGTTTCGCCATTTGGGACGGATGTTGCACCCTGTAGATATCGATTATTCGGAGGGCCATAACTTCTGGCTCGTTTAGAGTCACGGGAGCCATAACCAGTCAAAACGAAGGCCTCAGTGAGTTCCACGGCTCTGATAGCTTTCAGCTGTCAATGAATTGTTTAATGCCCAAAAAGACTATCTGAATCTCAATCGGATCTCAGAAGTTTTTTACCCTTCGTTTTTTCGACACGTGGATTTTTACGGTAAAACGGGATTACCGTGGCTGGTCTTCCATTTACCGTTGCTGGAAAGTGGTGCACCATGGTACCGTTCCGTTTCAAATCCATGCACGCATTTCAAAAAGTCGCACGACGCTGTTTCGCCATTTCGGACCGATGTTGCACCTTGCACCGTGGATGTTGCACCCTGTAGATATCGATTATTCGGACGGCCATAACTTCTGGCTCGTTTAGAGTTACGGGAGCCATAACTAGTCAAAACGAAGGCCTCAGTGAGTTCTACGGCTCTGACACTTTCAACCGTCAATGGATTGTTTAATGCCCAAAAAAGACTATCCGAATCTCAGTCGGGTCTAGGAAGTTTTTCTCCCTTCGTTTTTTCGACACGTGAATTTTTACGGTAAAACAGGATTACCGTGGCTGGTCTTCGATTTACCATCCCTGGAGAGTGGTGCACCATTGTACCGTTCCGTTTCAAATCCACGCACGCATTTCAAAAAGTCGTACGACACTGTTTCGCCATTTCGGACGGATGTTGCACCTTGCACCGTGGATGTTGCACCCTGTAGATATCGATTATTCGAACGGCCATAAGTTCTGGCTTGTTTAGAGATACGGGAGCCATAACCAGTCAAAACAAAGACCTCGGTGAGTCCTATGGCTTTGACAACTTTCAGCCGTCAATGGATTGTTTAATGCCCAAAAAAGACTATCCGAATCTCAATCGGGTCTAGGAAGTTTTTCACCCTTTGTTTTTTCGACACGTGGATTTTTACGGTAAAACGGGATTACCTTGGCTGGTCTTCGATTTACCATCGCTGGAGAGTGGTGCACCATGGTACCGTTCCGTTTCAAATCCATGCAAGCATTTTAAAAAGTCGCACGACGCTGTTTCGCCATTTCGGACAGATGTTGCACCTTGCACCGTGGATGTTGCACCCTGTAGATATCGATTATTCGGACGGCCAAAACTTCTGGCTCGTTTAGAGTTATGGGAGCCATAACTAGTCAAAACGAAGGCCTCAGTGAGTTCTACGGCTCTGACAGCTTTCAGCCGTCAATGGATTGTTTAATGCCCAAAAAAGACTATCCGAATCTCAGTCGGGTCTAGGAAGTTTTTCTCCCTTCGTTTTTTCGACACGTGGATTTTTACGGTAAAACGGGATTACCGTGGCTGGTCTTCGATTTACCATCGCTGGAGAGTGGTGCACCATGGTACCGTTCCGTTTCAAATCCATGCACGCATTTCAAAAAGTCGTACGACACTGTTTCGCCATTTGGGACGGATGTTGCACCTTGCACCGTGGATGTTGCACCCTGTAGATATCGATTATTCGGAGGGCCATAACTTCTGGCTCGTTTAGAGTCACGGGAGCCATAACCAGTCAAAACGAAGGCCTCAGTGAGTTCCACGGCTCTGATAGCTTTCAGCCGTCAATGGATTGTTTAATGCCCAAAAAGACTATCCGAATCTCAATCGGATCTCAGAAGTTTTTTACCCTTCGTTTTTTCGACACGTGGATTTTTACGGTAAAACGGGATTACCGTGGCTGGTCTTCCATTTACCGTCGCTGGAGAGTGGTGCACCATGGTACCGTTCCGTTTCAAATCCATGCACGCATTTCAAAAAGTCGCACGACGCTGTTTCGCCATTTCGGACCGATGTTGCACCTTGCACCGTGGATGTTGCACCCTGTAGATATCGATCATTCGGACGGCCATAACTTCTGGCTCGTTTAGAGTTACAGGAGCCATAACTAGTCAAAACGAAGGCCTCAGTGAGTTCTACGGCTCTGACACTTTCAGCCGTCAATGGATTTTTTAATGCCCAAAAAAGACTATCCGAATCTCAGTCGGGTCTAGGAAGTTTTTCTCCCTTCGTTTTTTCGACACGTGAATTTTTACGGTAAATCAGGATTACCGTGGCTGGTCTTCGATTTACCATCCCTGGAGAGTGGTGCACCATGGTACCGTTCCGTTTCAAATCCACGCACGCATTTCAAAAAGTTGTACGACACTGTTTCGCCATTTCGGACGGATGTTGCACCTTGCACCGTGGATGTTGCACCTTGTAGATATCGATTATTCGGACGGCCATAAGCTCTGGCTTGTTTAGAGGTACGGGAGCCATAACCAGTCAAAACAATGACCTCAGTGAGTCCTATGGCTTTGACAACTTTCAGCCGTCAATGGATTGTTTAATGCCCAAAAAAGACTATCCGAATCTCAATCGGGTCTAGGAAGTTTTTCACCCTTCGTTTTTTCGACACGTGGATTTTTACGGTAAAACGGGATTACCTTGGCTGGTCTTCGATTTACCATCGCTGGAGAGTGGTGCACCATGGTACCGTTCCGTTTCAAATCCATGCACGCATTTCAAAAAGTCGTAGGACACTATTTCGCCATTTCGGACCGATGTTGCACCCTGCACCGTGGATGTTGCACCCTGTAGATATCGATTATTCGGACGACCATAATTTCTGGCTCGTTTAGAGTTACGGGAGCCATAACCAGTCAAAACGAAGGCCTCAGTGAGTTCTACGGCTTTGACAGCTTTAAACGTCAATGGATTGCTTAATGCCCAAAAAAGACTATCCGAATCTCAATCGGGTCAAGGAAGTTTTTCACCCTTCGTTTTTTCGACACGTGGATTTTTACGGTAAAACGGGATTCCCTTGGATTGTCTTCGATTTACCATCGCTGGAGAGTGGTGCACCATGGCACCGTTCCATTTCAAATCCACGAACGCATTTCAAAAAGTCGTACAACACTGTTTCGCCATTTCGGACGGATGTTGCACCTTGCACCGTGGATGTTGCACCCTGTAGATATCGATTATTCGGACGGCCATAACTTCTGGCTCATTTAGAGTTACAGGAGCCATAACCAGTCAAAACGAAGGCCTCAGTGAGTTCTACGGCTTTGACAGCTTTCAGCCGTCAATGGATTGTTTAATGCCCAAAAAAGACTATATGAATCTCAATCGGGTCACGGAAGTTTTTTGCCCTACGTTTTTTCGACACGTGGATTTTTATGGTAAAACGGGATTACCGTGGCTGGTCTTCGATTTACCATCGCTGGAGAGTGGTGCACCATGGTACCGTTCCATTTCAAATCCATGCACGCATTTCAAAAAGTCGCACGACACTGTTTCGCCATTTGGGACGGATGTTGCACCTTGCACCGTGGATGTTGCACCCTGTAGATATCGATTATTCGGACGGCCATAACTTCTGGCTCGTTTAGA
Source organism: Allium cepa (assembly GCA_030765085.1). Lineage (NCBI taxonomy): Eukaryota > Viridiplantae > Streptophyta > Magnoliopsida > Asparagales > Amaryllidaceae > Allium > Allium cepa. Next base: position 913,711,628 of record CM060938.1, read on the forward strand.
GTTACGGGAGCCATAACCAGTCAAAACGAAGGCCTCAGTGAGTTCCACGGCACTGACAGCTTTCAGCCGTCAATGGATTGTTTAATTCCCAAAAAGACTATCCGAATCTCAATCGGTCTCAGAAGTTTTTTACCCTTCGTTTTTTCGACACGTGGATTTTTACCGTAAAACGGGAATACCGTGGCTAGTCTTCGATTTACCATCGCTGGAGAGTGGTGCACCATGGTACCGTTCCGTTTCAAATCCATGCACGCATTTCAAAAAGTCGCACGACGCTGTTTCGCCATTTCGGACAGATGTTGCACCTTGCACCGTGGATGTTGCACCTTGTAGATATCGATTATTCGGACGGCCATAACTTCTGGCTCGTTTAGAGTTACGGGAGCCATAACTAGTCAAAACGAAGGCCTCAGTGAGTTCTACGGCTCTGACACTTTCAGCCGTCAATGGATTGTTTAATGCCCAAAAAAGACTATCAGAATCTCAGTCGGGTCTAGGAAGTTTTTCTCCCTTCGTTTTTTCGACACGTGGATTTTTACGGTAAAACGGGATTACCGTGGCTGGTCTTCGATTTACCATCGCTGGAGAGTGGTGCACCATGGTACCGTTCCGTTTCAAATCTATGCACGCATTTCGAAAAGTCGTACGACACTGTTTCGCCATTTGGGACGGATATTGCACCTTGCACCGTGGATGTTGCACCCTATATATATCGATTATTCGGACGGCCATAACTTCTGGCTCGTTTGGAGTTACGGGAGCCATAACCAGTCAAAACGAAGGCCTCAGTGAGTTCCACGGCTCTGACAGCTTTCAGCCGTCAATGGATTGTTTAATGCCCAAAAAGACTATCCGAATCTCAATCGGGTCTCAGATGTTTTTTACCCTTCGTTTTTTCGACACGTGGATTTTTACGGTAAAACGGGATTACCGTGGCTGGTCTTCGATTTACAATCGCTGGAGAGTGGTGCACCATGGTACTGTTCCGTTTCAAATCCATGCACGCATTTCAAAAAGTCGCACGACGCTGTTTCGCCATTTCGGACAGATGTTGCATCTTGCACCGTGGATGTTGCACCCTGTAGATATCGATTATTCGGACGGCCATAACTTCTGGCTCGTTTAGAGTTACGGGAGCCATAACTAGTCAAAACGAAGGCCTCAGTGAGTTGTACGGCTCTGACACTTTCAGCCGTCAATGGATAGTTTAATACCCAAAAAAGACTATCCGAATCTCAGTCGGGTGTAGGAAGTTTTTCTCCCTTTGTTTTTTCGACACGTGGATTTTTACGGTAAAACGGGATTACCGTGGCTGGTCTTCGATTTACCATCCCTGGAGAGTGGTGCACCATGATACCGTTGCGTTTCAAATCCATGCACGCATTTCAAAAAGTCGTACGACACTGTTTCGCCATTTCGGACGGATGTTGCATCTTGCACCGTGGATGTTGCACCCTGTAGATATCGGTTATTCGGACGGCCATAAGTTCTGGCTTCTTAAGAGGTACGGGAGCCATAACTAGTCAAAACAAAGACCTCAGTGAGTCCTACGGCTTTGACAACTTTCAGCCGTCAATGGACTGTTTAATGCCCAAAAAAGTCTATCCGAATCTCAATCGGGTCTCGGAAGTTTTTTACCCTTCGTTTTTTCGACATGTGGATTTTTACGGTAAAACGGGATTACCGTGGCTGGTCTTCGATTTACCATCGCTGGAGAGTGGTCCACCATGGTACCGTTCCATTTCAAATGCATGCACGCATTTCAAAAAGTCGTACGATAATGTTTCACCATTTCGGACGGATGTTGCACATTGCACCGTGGATGTTGCACCCTGTAGATATCAATTATTCGGACGGCCATAACTTCTGGCTCGTGTAGAGTTACGGGAGCCATAACCAGTCAAAACGAAGGCCTCAGTGAGTTCTACGGCTCTGACTGCTTTCATCCGTCAATGGATTGTTTAATGCCCAAAAAAGACTATCTGAATCTCAATCGGGTCTCGAAAGTTTTTTGCCCTTCGTTTTTTTGACACGTGGATTTAACGGGATTACCGTGGCTGGTCTTCGATTTACCATCGCTAGAGAGTGGTGCACCATGGTACCATTCCGTTTCAAATCCATGCACGCATTTCAAAAACTCGTACGACACTGTTTCGCCATTTCGGACGGATGTTGCACCTTGCGCCGTGGATGTTGCACCCTGTAGATATCGATTATTCGGACGGCCATAACTTCTGGCTCGTTTAGAGTTACGGGAGCCATAACCAGTCAAAACGAAGGCCTCAGTGAGTTCTATGGCTGTGACCGCTTTCAGCCGTCAATGGATTGTTTAATGCCCGAAAAAGACTATCCGAATCTCAATCGGGTCTCGAAGTTTTTTACCCTTCATTTTTTCGACACGTGGATTTTTACGGTAAAACGGGATTATCGTGTCTGGTCTTCGATTTACCATCACTGGAGAGTGGTGCACAAAAAATACCGTTCCGTTTCAAATCCATGCACGCATTTCAAAAAGTCGTACGACGCTGTTTCGCCATTTCGGACGGATGTTGTACCTTGCGCCGTGGATGTTGCACCCTGTAGATATCGATTATTCGGACGGCCATAACTTCTGGCTCGTTTAGAGTTACGGGAGCCATAACCAGTCAAAACGAAGGCCTTAGTGAGTTCTACGGCTCTGACAACTTTCAGCCGTCAATGGATTGTTTAATGCCCAAAAAGACTATCCGAATCTCAATCGGGTCTAGGAAGTTTTTCACCCTTCGTTTTTTCGACACGTGGATTTTTACGGTAAAATGGGATTACCGTGGCTGGTCTTCGATTTACCATCGCTGGAGAGTGGTGCACCATGGTACCGTTCTGTTTCAAATCCATGCACGCATTTCAAAAGGTCGTACGACGCTGTTTCGCCATTTCGGACGGATGTTGCACCTTGCACCGTGGATGTTGCACCCTGTAGATATCGATTATTCGGACAGCCATAACTTCTGGCTCGTTTTGAGTTACGAGAGCCATAAGCAGTCAAAACGAAGGCCTCAGTAAGTTCTACGGCTCTGATAGCTTTCAGCCGTCAATGGATTGTTTAATGCCCAAAAAAGACTATCCAAATCTCAATCGGGTCTAGGAAGTTTTTCACCCTTCGTTTTTTTGACACGTGGATTTTTACGGTAAAACGGGATTACCGTGGCTGGTCTTCGATTTACCATCGCTGGAGAGTGGTGCACCATGGTACCGTTCCGTTTCAAATCCATGCACGCATTTCAAAAGTCGTACGACGCTGTTTCGCCATTTCGGACGGATGTTGCACCTTGCGCCATGGATGTTGCACCCTGTAGATATCGATTATTCGGACGGCCATAACTTCTGGCTCGTTTAGAGTTACGCGAGCAATAACCTGTCAAAACGAAGGCCTCAGTGAGTTCTATGGCTTTAACAGCTTTCAGCCGTCAATGGATTGCTTAACGCCCAAAAAAGACTATCCTAATCTCAATTGGGTTTAGGAAGTTTTTCACCCTTCGTTTTTTCGACACGTGGTTTTTTACGGTAAAACTGGATTACCATAGCTGGTCTTCTATTTACCATCGCTGGAGAGTGGTGCACCATGGTACCATTCCATTTCAAATCCATGCACGCATTTAAAAAAGTCATACGACGATGTTTCCCCATTTCGGACGGATGTTGCACCTTGCACCGTGGATGTTGCACCCTATAGATATCGATTATTCGGACGGCCATAACTTCTGGCACGTTTAGAGTTACGGGAGCCATAACAGTCAAAACGAAGGCCTCGGTAGTTCTACGGCTCTAACAGCTTTCAGTCATCAATGGATTGTTTAATGCCCAAAAAAGACTATCCGAATCTCAATCGGGTCTAGGAAGTTTTTCTCCCTTCGTTTTTTCGACACGTGGATTTTTACGGTAAAACGGGATTACCGTGGCTGGTCTTTGATTTACCATCGCGGGAGAGTGGTGCACCATGGTACCATTCCGTTTCAAATCCATGCACGCATTTCAAAAAGTCGTGCGACGCTGTTTCGCCATTTCGGACGGATGTTGCACCTTGCACCGTGGATGTTGCACCCTGTAGATATCGATTATTCGGACGACCATAACTTCTGGCTCGTTTAGAGTTACGGGAGCCATAACCAGTCAAAACGAAGGCCTCAGTGAGTTCGACGGCTCTGACAGCTTTTAGCCGTCAATAGATTGTTTAATGCGCAAAAAAGACTATCCGAATCTCAATCGGGTCTCGAAAGTTTTTTACCCGTCGTTTTTTCGACACGTGGATTTTAACGGTAAAACGGGATTACCGTGGATTGTCTTCGATTTACTATCGCTGGAGAGGGGTGCACCATAGTACCGTTACGTTTCAAATCTATGCACGCATTTCAAAAAGTCGCACGACTCTGTTTCGCCATTTCGGACGGATGTTGCACCTTGCACAGTGGATGTTGCACCATGTAGATATCGATTATTCGGACGGCCATAACTACTGGATCGTTTAGAGTTACGGGAGCCATAACCAGTAAAAAAGAAGGCCTCAGTGAGTTCCACGGCTCTGATTGCTTTCAGCCGTCAATGGATTGTTTAATGCCCAAAACAGACTATCCGAATCTCAATCGGGTCTCGGAAGTTTTTTACCCTTCGTTTTTTCAACACGTGGATTTTTACGGTAAAACGGGATTACCGTGGCTGGTCTTCGATTTACCATCGCTGGAGAGTGGTGCACCATGGTACCGTTCCGTTTCAAATCCTTGCACGCATTTCAAAAAGTAGTACGACACTGTTTCGCCATTTCAAAGACGGATGTTGCACCTTGCACCGTGGATGTTGCACCCTGTAGATGTCGATTATTCGGACGGCCATAACTTCTGGCTCGTTTAGGGTTACGGGAGCCATAACCAGTCAAAACGAAGGCCTCAGTGAGTTCTACGGCTCTGACAGCTTTCAGGCGTCAATGGATTGTTTAATGCCCAAAAAAGACTATTCGAATCTCAATCGGGTCTAGGAAGTTTTTCACCCTTCGTTTTTTCGACACGTGGATTTTTATGGTAAAACGGGATTACCGTGGCTGGCCTTCGATTTACCATCGCTGGAGAGTGGTGCACCATGGTACCATTCCATTTCAAATCCATGCACGCATTTCAAAAGGTCGTACGACGCTGTTTCGCCATTTCGGACGGATGTTGTACCTTGCACCGTGGATGTTGCACCCTGTAGATATCGATTATTCGGACGGCCATAACTTCTGGCTCGTTTAGAGTTACGGGAGCCATAATCAGTCAAAATGAAGGTATCAGTGAGTTCCACGGCTCTTCAGCCGTCAATGGATTGTTTAATGCCCAAAAAAGACTATCCGAATCTCAATCGGGTCTTGGAAGTTTTTTACCCTTCGTTTTTTTGACACGTGGATTTTTACGGTAAAACGGGATTACCGTGGCTGGTCTTCGATTTTCCATCGCGGGAGAGTGGTGCACCATGGTACCATTCCGTTTCAAATCCATGCACGCATTTCAAAAAGTCGTACGACCCTGTTTCGCCATTTCGGACGGATGTTGCACCTTGCACCGTGGATGTTGTACCCTGTAGATATCGATTATTCGGACGGTCATAACTTCTAGCTCGTTTAGAGTTACGGGAGCCTTAACCAGTCAAAACGAAGCCTTAGTGAGTTCTACGGCTCTGACAGCTTTCAGCCGTTAGTGGATTGTTTAATGCCCAAAAAAGAATATCCGAATCTCAATCGGGTCTCGGAAGTTTTTCACCCTTCGTTTTTTCGACACGTGGATTTTTATGGTAAAACGGGATTACCTTGGCTGCTCTTCGATTTACCATCGCTGGAGAGTGGTGCACCATGGTACCGTTCTGTTCCAAATCCATGCACGCATTTCAAAAAGTCGTACGACGCTGTTTCGCCATTTCGTACGGATGTTGCACCTTGCACCGTGGATGTTGCACCCTGTAGATATCAATTATTCGGACGGCCATAACTTCTGGCTCGTTTAGAGTTACGGGAGCCATAATCAGTCAAAACGAAGACCTTAGTGAGTTCTACGGCTCTGAAAGCTTTCAGTCGTCAATGGATTGTTTAATGCCCAAAAAAGACAATCCGAATCTCAATCGGGTCTAGGAAGTTTTTCACCCTTCGTTTTTTCGAACCGTGGATTTTTATGGTAAAACGGGATTACCGTGGCTGGTCTTCGATTTACCATGGCTGGAGAGTGGTGCACCATGGTACCGTTCCGTTTCAAATCCATGCACGCATTTCAAAAAGTCGTACGACGTTGTTTCGCCATTTCGGACGGATGTTGCACCTTGCACCGTGGATGTTGCACCCTGTAGATATCGATTATTCGGACGGCCATAACTTCTGGCTCGTTTAAATTTACGGGAGCCATAACCAGTCAAAACGAAGGCCTCAGTGAGTTCTATGGTTTCGATAGCTTTCAGCCGTCAATGGATTGTTTAATGCCCGAAAAAGACTATCTGAATCTCAATCGGGTCTCGGAAATTTTTTACCCTTCGTTTTTTCGACACGTGGATTTTTACGGTAAAATGGGATTACCATGGATGGTCTTCGATTTACCATTGCGGGAGAGTGTTGCACCATGGTACCGTTCCGTTTCAAATCCATGCACGCATTTCAAAAAGTCGTAAGACACTGTTTCGCCATTTCGGATGGATGTTGCACCTTGCACCGTGGATGTTGCACCCTGTAGATATCGATTATTCGGACGACCATAACTTCTGGCTCGTTTAGAGTTACGGGAACCATAACTAGTCAAAACGAAGGCATCAGTGAGTTCGACGGCTCTGACAGCTTTCAGCCGTCAATGGATTGTTTAATGCCCAAAAAAGACTATCCGAATCTCAATCGGGTCTAGGAAGTTTTTCACCCTTCGTTTTTTCGACATGTGGATTTTTACGGTAAAACGGGATTACCGTGGTTGGCCTTCGATTTACCATCGTTGGAGAGTGGTGCACAATGGTACCGTTCCGTTTCAAATCCATGCACGCATTTCAAAAAGTCGTACGACGCTGTTTCGCCATTTCGGACGAATGTTGCACCTTGCACCGTGGATGTTGCACCCTGTAGATATCGATTATTCGGACGGCCATAACTTCAGGCTCGTTTAGATTTACGGGAGCCATAACCAGTCAAAAAGAAGTCCTCAGTGAGTTCCACGGCTCTGACAGCTTTCAGCCGTCAATGGATTGTTTAATGCCCAAAAAAGACTATCCGAATCTCAATCGGGTATCGGAAGTTTTTTACCCTTCTTTTTTTCAACACGTGGATTTTTACGGTAAAACGGGACTACCGTGGCTGGTCTTCGATTTACCAACGCGGGAGAGTGGTGCACCACGGTGCCGTTCCGTTTCAAATCCATGCGCGCATTTCAAAAAGTCGTACGACACTGTTACGCCATTTCGGACGGATGTTGCACCTTGCACCGTGGATGTTGCACCCTGTAGATATCGATTATTCGGACGGCCGTAACTTCAGGCTCGTTTAGAGTTACGGGAGCCATAACCAGTCTAAACGAAGGCCTCAGTAGTTCTACAGCTCTGACAGCTTTCAACCGTCAATGGATTGTTTAATGCCCAAAAACGACTATCCGAATCTCAATCGGGTCCAGGAAGTTTTTCACCCTTCGTTTTTTCGACACGTGGATTTTTACAGTAAAACGGGATTACCGTGGCTGGTCTTCGATTTACCATCGCTGGAGAGTGGTGCACCATGGTACCGTTCCGTTTCAAATCCATGCACGCATTTCAAAAAGTCGTACGACGCTGTTTCGCCATTTCGAACGGATGTTGCACCTTGCACCGTGGATGTTGCACCCTGTATATATCGATTATTCGAACGGCCATAACTACTGGCTCGTTTAGAGTTATGGGAGCTGTTATCCCATTTTTTGGTCAAAACTGGAATATCAACGAATTGGCATGGAATTATGAATATCAGGATGGGAGATCGGTTGGAATCAAGGCTACGATCGATATCGTCAAAATTTTATTGAACTCTGATCGGGACGAAATTAATTGGAGATGATGGTAAGAACTAGGAAAGACTATGTTTCAAATTTCAGGTTAATCGGAGTTCGTATGAAGAAAATATGATGGATTCAAGGTAGGAAAGGTATGTTGTTCGAATCCATCAAGGTGGTGCTCGGTTCGAATCCATCGGATTCGAACCCATCAGGTTTGCATCGATCGAAGGCATGACACAGGGACGGTTGGAATCAACATAGGCGCGGCTTGGTGAAGTTCGTATCGATGGTGGTTCGAATCGATGAAGTTCGTATCGATCAGGAGGGGTGTTGGCTTCGTGGATTCGAAGGAGGGGAGTAGGATTCATGGATTCGAAGGAGGGGAGTTGGCTTCGTGGATTCGAAGGAGGGGAGTCGGCTTCGTGGATTCGAAGGAGGGGAGTCGGCTTCGTGGATTCAAGAGGACGGACTCGAGGGAGATGGATTCGAAGAAGATGGATTCGAGGGGGATGGATTCGAAGGAAGTGGGTTCGATGTATAGGTTCGAACCCAGGCAGAACACACGAGGCTTTGAATTTGAATCGATCATATCTTCCAAACCGTCGATCCAAATGCAATGAAATTTTTACAGGAGCTTACATACATGTTGAAGAATGTTCTCACCAAATTTCAGCTCAATTGGATGATTTCTTGATCGATTCGAACCTTACTTCGTATCGATCACAAGGTGGGCCCGGACCTCCAGATTTCGGGAGTGTGGGCCCCCTCACGTGCCTGAGGCGGTCTTCCCGGATTTTAGGAGAAATATCAGCCTCCTACGCTTATAAATAGAGCCCCTGGTCATTCAGAAAAGGGGTCGGAGATTCTAGAGAGAGAAAGCACGCTCGGACGCTGCCAGAATCATTCTATATCATCATTGCTGCTATTTATTTCAAGTTTTGGACTTTGTAACTGCGGTAATCATCTGTAATCATCAAGGATAATCAATAAAAGGATTAAAACTTTGGAGTGGACGTAGGCCAGAGATAGCCGAACCACTATAAAACTTGTGTCTTTGTTCTTTATTTTGGGATTACTTTTTAATATTTGCTGAGAACTGAGATTTGTGTTTGAATATTATTGATTTGTATTCATACACTGGTGCTTTCACGGTATTCGGGGTTTGTGACCAATTTTGGCGCAAACATTTTGGTGCTTTCACTGAGAAATGAACTCGCACCCGTTACATCGGATTTGAAGACTTTAAAGAGTTTGGATTCGAGGACAATGACTAGGCAAAATAGTAGAAGGCAGAGGGCTGAGAGAAGCCAACAGGAAGGAAGTCAACAAGCTTCCTCTGGAGCTGAGGAAGGACAAGCTTCAATCTACATAACCCGGGATGAGATGGAGGCTATGGCAAATTATTTGCAAGAGAGATTATTGAAGAGCCAACAGGAAATGATGCAGACTTTCTTTGAGCAAATGAGAGCTGCAGGGATGCAGAACTTAGGAACAGCTACTGCCGCTGTGGATGCAGGACAGGGGACTAGGGTCGTGGAACCCAATGGAGGATGAGATACGGAGCCAGAAGGCAATCAACAAGGGCTTGGGGGCAGGCCCACATGATCCAACACAGGAGGACCTTTGGAAGGAGTTCAACAAGCTAGAGCTTACGTTGCTGCTAGTGAATCACACGAGGAATATGTGCCAGAGTTCCCTCGGGGGCATGGAGGGCAACCCCCAAAAGACAATACCGCATTAGTAGAAATCATCAGAAGAACTGCGCGAGGTGGTTTGACTAACGGAGACTTGGAAGGAGTGAATAGGAGTCCATTTTCTCGGGAAATAAGGATGGCTCAGAATCCACCTAAGTTTAAGCTACCTAGCGTGGAGGTTTATGATGGCAAGGCAGATCCAACAGATCACTTGATGAGGTACACCAGACACATGGAAGTACTGGGGGCATCGGAGGAAGTGATGGCCCGATGCTTCCCTTTGTATTTGACGGACTTAGCTGCGATGTGGTTTAGGCAGCTGGAAGAAGGATCTATCAAGACTTGGAGGGAATTAGTGGAAAGGTTTTTGGGGCAGTTTCGGGTCCATGTCAAGAGACCGAAGAACGTGATGACATTAACATCGGTGAAGCAAAGAATGGATGAATCGCTTAGAGCTTTTTTAACTCGATTCAGTGCGGCAGTCGCTTCGGTGGATCGGCCTGATCCATCGATGGTTTTAATGGAAGCAGTATCAGGAGTCGGGGAGGACTCTGATTTCAAGGTATCTCTGATACGAGATCGCCCACAGGATCTCGACGAATTCTTTCACGAGGCAGAAAGGTTCCTTCGGCAGGAGGATGCGAGTACGGATTTAAAAGTGAAAAAGGTTAGTGCAATCGAGGTTGGAGCAATATCCAGCGGTGGTTCGGATAAAGACAAAGGAAAAAGGAAATTGGATAATGATTCTGGAAACGCTAGGAAGCGATGGAAGGATTCAAAGTTTCCACATACACAGGATTGAACGAGACGCTGGAGCGGATATACATGGATACTCGAAATCGCCTTCCCTACCGGAGGCCAGCCAGGAGAGAGCCTTCTGAACGAGAGAGGGCATCAGGGAGGCATTGTCTCTTCCATGACTTAGACGGACATGACACCAACAGCTGGAGGAACTTGAAGGATATAATCGAGGAGCATGTAAGGAATGGATAGTTATAGCAGTATGTCGGAGCTCGGAATGCAACGGTGGAGCAGGAGCAACCACCGACAACCTCTCGCTGTGATGATGGGAGACCCAGGGATGGTGGTCGATTGATCATCCACTAATCGGGATAATATGAAATAAGTAACGAACTATTGGCAAGCAACCAAGTCATTTACACATGTACGGGGACAGAGATAGCCCCTAGGCATGCTCTGAATGATGATAAAACTGCAACGCTATGGTTTGTGAAATCTATCTTTTGCTTTTGGATTGGACACTACTTTTCTTTTCGGATTTTGGTTTTGGAGTTTGAATCAAGCTTCTGGTTTTGCTTCCTTTTGATTTGGGTTTTTCTTTGGATGATTGTTTTCGGTTTTGAATGTTGGTTTGGTTTTCTGGTTTTCTAGTTTATGATTTGGATTTTTTAGGTTTGGATGTTGGATTGGATTTTGATTGGATTTTCACATGGTTTTTGATAAATGGTCGTCGAGAATGGATTATGCCTGGCAAGGGGTGAGTCACTTTGCCCGAACGTGGTAGATTGACTCATTCAGGTCGCTGAGTATGGACTATGCTCAGCAAGGGTCCGGAGTGACCAGGATTCGGCCTAGGACTTAGGCCCTGTATTATCAATTGCTATTTTCAGGTCGTTGAGTATGGATTATGCTCAACAAGGGTCAGGAGAGACCAGGATTCGGCTTAGGACTTAAGCCATGGTATTGTACAGCGTCCAGGGACACTGGACCAAGGTCGTCAAGTGCGGATTACGCTTGGCAAGAACCCGGAGAGGTTAGCTCAAAGTCTAGGGACACTGGACCAAGGCCATCAAGTGTGGATGATGCTCAACAAGAACACGATGAGGCTAGCTTAGCATCCAGGGACACTGGATCACGACCGTCAGGTGTAGATTGCGCTTGGCAAGGAGCCGGAGAGGTTATGGATTTGGATATCGACCCGGAGAGGTCCTGGATTCAGTTATTGGCTATTGGATAAGGATGGTTTAGGACTCGGCTGTCGAGTCCGAATGGATATAGGATTGGCTATGGCTTTTGTTATGGGATTTGGAATCAGGCATCGACTCGAAGCAGTCAAGGATGATACACTCTGGCAATGTGGCTATGGACTTCGGATATTGGATTCGGTACTATTCAAAACACGCCTTGTTATCACAAGGCATGTTTTGGGGGGCAAAATGTTATCCCATTTTTTGGTCAAAACTGCAATATCAACGAATTGGCATGGAATTATGAATATCAGGATTGGAGATCGGTTGGAATCAAGGCTACGATCGATATCGTCAAAATTTTGTTGAACTCCGATCGGGACGAAATTAATTGGAGATGATGGTAAGGACTAGGAAAGACTATGTTTCAAATTTCAGGTTAATCGGAGTTCGCCTGAAGAAAATATGATGGATTCAAGGTAGGAAAGGTATGTTGTTCGAATCCATCAAGGTGGTGCTCGGTTCGAATCCATCGGATTCTAACCCATCAGGTTTGCATCGATCGAAGGCATGACACAGGGACAGTTAGAATTGATACGGTTCATATCGATCAACATAGGCGCGACTTGGTTAAGTTCGTATCGATGGTGGTTCGAATCGATGAAGTTCGTATCGATCAGGAGGGGAGTTGGCTTCGTGGATTCGAAGGAGGGGAGTAGGCTTCGTGGATTCGAAGGAGGGGAGTCGGCTTCGTGGATTCGAAGGAGGGGAGTCGGCTTCGTGGATTCAAGAGGACGGACTCGAGGGAGATGGATTCGAAGAAGATGGATTCGAGGGGGATGGATTCGAAGGAAGTGGGTTCGATGTATAGGTTCGAACCCAGGCAGAACACACGAGGCTTTGTATTTGAATCGATCATATCTTCCAAACCGTGGATCCAAATGCAATGAAATTTTTACAGGAGCTTGCATACATGTTGAAGAATGTTCTCACCAAATTTGAGCTCAATTGGATGATTTCTTGATCGATTCGAACCTTACTTCGAATCGATCCCAAGGTGGGACCGGACCTCCAGATTTCGGGCGTGTGGGCCCCCTCACGTGCCTGAGGCGGTCTTCCCGGATTTTAGGAGAAATATCAGCCTCCTACGCATATAAATAGAGCCCCTGGTCATTCAGAAAAGGGGTCGGAGATTCTAGAGAGAGAAAGCACGCTCGGACGCTGCCAGGATCATTCCATATCATCATTGCTGCTATTTATTTTTTGGACTTTGTAACTGCGGTAATCATCTGTAATCATCAAGGATAATCAATAAAAGGATTAAAACTTTGGAGTGGACGTAGGCTGGAGATAGCTGAACCACTATAAAACTTGTGACTTTGTTCTTTATTTTGGGATTACTGTTTAATATTTGCTGAGATCTGAGATTTGTGTTTGAATATTGTTGATCTGTATTCATACACTGGTGCTTTCACGGTATTCGGGGTTTGTGACCAATTTTGGCGCAAACAAGAGCCATAACCAGTCAAAACGAAGGCCTCAGTGAGTTCCACGGCTCTGACAGCTTTCAGCCGTCAATGGATTGTTTAATGCCCAAAAAATACTATCCGAACCTCAATAGGGTCTCAGAAGTTTTTTACCCTTTGTTTTTTCGACACGTGGATTTTTATGGTAAAACGGGATTACCGTGGCTGGTCTTCGATTTACCATCGCGGGAGAGTGGTGCACCACGGTACTGTTCCGTTTCAAATCCATGCACGCATTTCAAAAAGTCGTACGACACTGTTTCGCCATTTCGGACGGATGTTGCACCTTGCACCGTGGATGTTGCACCCTGTAGATATCGATTATTCGGACGGCCATAACTTCTGGCTCGTTTAGAGTTACGGGAGCCATAACCAATCAAAACGAAGGCCTCAGTGAGTTCTACGGCTCTGATAGCTTTCAGCCATCAATGGATTGTTTAATGCCCAAAAAAGACTATCCGAATCTCAATCGGGTCTAGGAAGTTTTTCACCCTTCGTTTTTTTCACACTTGGATTTTTAGGGTAAAACTGGATTGCCGTGGCTGGTCTTCGATTTACCATGGCTGGAGAGTAGTGCACCATGTACCGTTCCATTTCAAATCCTTGCACGCATTTCAAAAAGTCGTACGACGTTGTTTCGCCATTTCAGACGGATGTTGCACCTTGCACCGTGGATGTTGCACCTTGTAGATATCGATTATTCGGACGGCCATAACTTCTGGCTCGTTTAGAGTTATGGGAGCCATAACCAGTCAAAACGAAGGCCTCAGTGAGTTCTACGGCTCTGACAGCTTTCAGCCGTCAATGGATTGTTTAATGCCCAAAAAAGACTATCAGAATCTCAATCGGGTCTCGGAAGTTTTTTACCCTTCGTTTTTTCGACACGTGGATTTTTACGGTAAAACGGGATTACCGTGGCTGGTCTTCGATTTACCATCGCGGGAGAGTGGTGCACCATGGTACCGTTCCGTTTCAAATCCATGCACGCATTTCAAAAAGTCGTAAGACACTGTTTCGCCATTTCGGACGGATGTTGCACCATGCACCGTGGATGATGCACCCTGTAGATATCGATTATTCGGACGGCCATAACTTCTGCCTCGTTTAGAGTAACGGGAGCCATAACCAGTCAAAACGAAGGCCTCAGTGAGTTCTACGACTCTGACAGCTTTTAGCCGTCAATGGATTGTTTAATGCCCAAAAAAGACTATCAGAATCTCAATCGGGTCTAGGAAGTTTTTCACCCTTCGTTTTTTCGACACGTGGATTTTTACGGTAAAACGGGATTACCGTGGCTGGTCTTCGATTTACCATCACTGGAGAGTGGTTCACTATGGTACCGTTCCGTTTCAAATCCATGCACGCATTTCAAAAAGTCGTACGATGCTGTTTCGCCATTTCGGACGGATGTTGCACCTTGCACCGTGGATGTTGCACCCTGTAGATATCGATTATTCGGACGGCCATAACTTCTGGCTCGTTTAGAGTTACGGGAGCCACAACCAGTCAAAACGAAGGCCTCAGTGAGTTCCACGGCTCTGACAGCTTTCAGCCGTCAATGGATTGTTTAATGCCCAAAAAAGACTATCCGAATCTCAATCGGGTCTTGGAAGTTTTTTACCCTTCGTTTTTTCGACACGTGGATATTTACGGTAAAACGGGATTACCGTGGCTGGTCTTCGATTTACCATCGCGGGAGAGTGGTGCACCATTGTACCGTTCCATTTCAAATCCATGCGCGCATTTCAAAAATTCGTACGACACTGTTTCGCCATTTCGGACGGATGTTGCACCTTGCACCGTGCATGTTGCACCCTGTAGATATCGATTATTCGGACGGCCATAACTTCTGGCTCGTTTGGAGTTACGGGAGCCATAACCATTCAAAACGAAGGCCTCAGTGAGTTCTACGGCTATGACAGCTTTTAGCCATCAATGGATTGTTTAATGCCCAAAAAAGACTATCCGAATCTCAATCGGGTCTAGGAAGTTTTTCACCCTTCGTTTTTTTCACACGTGGATTTTTGGGGTAAAACTGGATTACCGTGGCTGGTCTTCGATTTACCATGGCTAGAGAGTAGTGCACCATGGTACCGTTCTGTTTCAAATCCATGCACGCATTTCAAAAACTCGTACGATATTGTTTCGCCATTTCGGACGGATGTTGCACCTTGCACCGTGGATGTTGCACCCTGTAGACATCGATTATTCGGACGGCCATAACTTCTGGCTCGTTTAGAGTTACGGGAGCCATAACCAGTCAAAACGAAGGCCTCAGTGAGTTCTACGGCTCTGACAGCTTTCAGCCGTCAATGGATTGTTTAATGCCCAAAAAAGACTATCAGAATCTCAATCGGGTCTCGGAAGTTTTTTACCTTTCGTTTTTTCGACACATGGATTTTTACGGTAAAACGGGATTACCGTGGCTGGTCTTCGATTTACCATCGCGGGAGATTGGTGCACCATGGTACCGTTCCGTTTCAAATCCATGCACGCATTTCAAAAAGTCGTAAGTCACTGTTTCGCCATTTCGGACGGATGTTGCACCTTGCACCGTGGATGATGCACCCTGTAGATATCGATTATTCGGACGGCCATAACTTCTGGCTCGTTTAGAGTTACGGGAGCCATAACCAGTCAAAACGAAGGCCTCAGTGAGTTCTACGACTCTGACAGCTTTTAGCCGTCAATGGATTGTTTAATGCCCAAAAAAGACAGTCAGAATCTCAATCGGGTCTAGGAAGTTTTTCACCCTTCGTTTTTTCGACACGAGGATTTTTACGGTAAAACGGGATTACCGTGGCTGGTCTTCAATTTAACATCACCTGAGAGTGGTGCACCATGGTACCGTTCCGTTTGAAATCCATGCACGCATTTCAAAAAGTCGTACGACGCTGTTTCGCCATTTCGGACGGATGTTGCACCTTGCACCGTGGATGTTGCACCCTGTAGATATCGATTATTCGGACGGCCATAACTTTTGGCTCGTTTAGAGTTACGGGAGCCATAACCAGTCAAAACGAAGGCCTCAGTGAGTTCTACGGCTCTGACCGCTTTCAGCCGTCAATGGATTGTTTACTGCCCAAAAAAGACTATCCGAATCTCAATCGGGTCTCGGAAGTTTTTTACCCTTCGTTTTTTCGACACGTGGATTTTTACGGTAAAACGGGATTACCGTGGCTGGTCTTCGATTTACCATCGCGGGAGAGTGGTGCGCCGTTGTACCGTTCCATTTCAAATCCATGCGCGCATTTCAAAAAGTCGTACGACACTGTTTCGCCATTTCGGACGAATGTTGCACCTTGCACCGTGGATGTTGCACCCTGTAGATATCGATTATTCGGACGGCCATAACTTCTGGCTCGTTTGGAGTTACGGGAGCCATAACTAGTCAAAACGAAGGCCTCAGTGAGTTCTACGGCTCTAACAGCTTTTAGCTATCAATGGATAGTTTAATGCCCAAAAAAGACTATCCGAATCTCAATCGGGTCTAGGAAGTTTTTCAACCTTCGTTTTTTCGACACGTGGATTTTTACGGTAAAACGGGATTACCGTGGCTGGTCTTCGATTTACCATGGCTGGAGAGTAGTGCACCATGGTACCGTTCCGTTTCAAATCCATGCACGCATTTCAAAAACTCGTACGATATTGTTTCGCCATTTCGGACGGATGTTGCACCTTGCACCGTGGATGTTGCACCCTGTAGATATCGATTATTCGGACGGCCATAACTTCTGGCTCGTTTAGAGTTACGGGAGCCATAACCAGTCAAAACGAAGGCCTCAGTGAGTTCTACGGCTTTGACCGCTTTCAACCGTCAATGGATTGTTTAATGCCCAAAAAAGACTATCCGAATCACAATCGGGTCTCGGAAGTTTTTTACCCTTCGTTTTTTCGACACGTGGATTTTTACGGTTAGACGGGATTACCGTGGTTGGTGTTCGATTTACCATCGCTGGAGAGTGGTGCACCAAGGTACCGTTCCGTTTGAAATCCATGCACGCATTTCAAAAAGTCGTACGACACTGTTTCGCCATTTCGGACGGATGTTGCACCTTGCACCGTGGATGTTGCACCCTGTAGATATCGATTATTCGGACGGCCATAACTTCTGGCTCGTTGAGAGTTACGGGAGCCATAACCATTCAAAACGAAGGCCTCAGTGAGTTCGACGGCTCTGACACCTTTCAGCCGTCAATGGATTGTTTAATGCCCAGAAAAGACTATCCGAATCTCAATCGGGTCTAGAAAGTTTTTCACCCTTCGTTTTTTCGACACGTGGATTTTTACGGTAAAAGGGGTTTACCGTGGTGGTCTTCGATTTGCCATTGCTGGAAAGTGGTGCACCATGGTACCTTTCCGTTTCAAATCCATGCACACATTTCAAAAAGTCGTATGACGCTGTTTCTCCATTTCGGACGGATGTTACACCTTGCACTGTGGATGTTGACCCTGTATATATCGATTATTCGGACGGCCATAACTTCTGGCTCGTTTAGAGTTGTGGGAGCCATAACCAGTCAAAACGAAGGCCTCAGTGAGTTCTACGGCTCTAACAGCTTTCAGCCGTCAATGGATTGTTTAATGCCCAAAAAAGACTATCCGAATATCAAATGGGTCTAGAAAGTTTTTCACCCTTCGTTTTTTCGACACGTGGATTTTTACGGTAAAACGGGATTACCGTGGCTGGTCTTCGATTTACCATCGCTGGATAGTGGTGCACCATGGTAACGTTCTGTTTCAAATCCACGCACGCATTTCAAAAATTCGTACGACACTGTTTCGCCATTTCGGACGGATGTTGCACCTTGCACTGTGGATGTTGCACCCTGTAGATATCGATTATTCGGACGGCCAAAACTTCTGGCTCGTTTAGAGTTATGGGAGCCATAACCAGTCAAAACGAAGGCCTCAGTGAGTTCTACGGCTCTGATAGCTTTCAGCCGTCAATGGATTGTTTAATGCCCAAAAAAGACTATCCGAATATCAAATGGGTCTAGGAAGTTTTTCACCCTTCGTTTTTCCGACACGTGGATTTTTACGGTAAAACGGGATTACTGTGGCTGGTCTTCGATTTACCATGGCTGGAGAGTGGGGTACCATGGTACCGTTCCGTTTCAAATCCATGCACGCATTTAAAAAAGTCGTACAACGTTGTTTCGCCATTTCGGACGGATGTTGCATCTTGCATCGTGGATGTTGCACCCTGTAGATATCGATTATTCGGACGGCCATAACTTCTGGCTCATTTAGAGTTACGGGAGCCATAACCAGTCAAAACGAAGGCCTCAGTGAGTTCTACGGCTCTGACAGCTTTCAGTCGTCAATGGATTGTTTAATGCCCAAACAAGACTATCCGAATCTCAATCGGGTCTAGGAAGTTTTTCACCATTCGTTTTTTCGACACGTGGATTTTTACGGTAAAACGGGATTACCGTCGCTGGTCTTCGATTTACCATCGCTGGAGAGTGGTGCACCATGGTACCGTTCTGTTTCAAATCCATGCACGCATTTCAAAAAGTCATACGACGCTGTTTCGCCATTTCGGACGGATATTGCACCTTGCACCGTGGATGTTGCACCCTGTAGATATCAATTATTCGGACGGCCATAACTTCTGGCTCGTTTAGATTTACGGGAGCCATAAGCAGTCAAAACGAAGGCCTCAGTGAGTTCCACGGCTCTGACAGCTTTCAACCGTCAATGGATTGTTTAATGACCAAAAAAGACTAACCGAATCTCAATCGGGTCTCGGAAGTTTTTTACCCTTCGTTTTTTCGACGCGTGGATTTTTACGGTAAAACGGGATTACCGTGGCTGGTCTTCGATTTACCATCGCGGGAGAGTGGTGCACCATGGTACCGTTTCATTTCAAATCCATGCACGCATTTCAAAAAGACGTATGACACTGTTACGCCATTTCGGACAGATGTTGCACCTTGCACCGTGGATGTTGCACCCTGTAGATAACGATTATTCGGACGGCCATAACTTCTGGCTCGTTTAGAGTTACGGGAGCCATAACCAGTCAAAACGATGGCCTCAGTGAGTTCTACGGCTGTGACAGCTTTCAGCCATCAATGGATTGTTTAACGCCCGAAAAAGACTATCCGAATCTCAATCGGGTGTCGGATGTTTTTTACCCTCTGATTTTTCGACACGTGGATTTTTACGGTAAAACGGGATTACCGTGGCTAGTCTTCGATTTACCATCGCTGGAGAGTGGTGCACCATGGAACCGTTCCGTTTCAAATCCATGCACGCATTTCAAAAAGTTGTAACACACTGTTTCGCCATTTCGGACGGATGTTGCACCTTGCACCGTGGATGTTGCACCCTGTAGATATCGATTGTTCGGACGGCCATAACTTCTGACTCGTTTAGAGTTACGAGAGCCATAACCAGTCAAAACGAAGGCCTCAGTGAGTTCTACGGCTCTGACAGCTTGCAGCCGTCAATGGATTGTTTAATGCCTAAAAAAGACTATCCGAATCTCAATCGGGTCTAGGAAATTTTTCACCCTTCATTTTTTCGACACGTGGATTTTTACGGTAAAACGAGATTACCGTGGCTGGTCTTCGATTTACCATTGCTGGAGAGTGGTGCACCATGGTACCGTTCCGTTTCAAATCCATGCACGCATTTCAAAAAGTCATACGACGCTGTTTCGCCATTTCGGACGGATGTTGCACCTTGCACCGTGGATGTTGCACCCTGTAGATATCGATTATTCAGACGGCCATAACTTCTGGCTCGTTTAGAGTTACGGGAGCCATAAGCAGTCAAAACGAAGGCCTCAGTGAGTTCCACGGCTCTGACAGCTTTCATCTGTCAATGGATTGTTTAATGCCCAAAAAAGACTATCCGAATCTCAATCGGGTCACGGAAGTTTTTTACCCTTCGTTTTTTCGACACGTGGATTTTTACGGTAAAACGGGATTACCTTGGCTGGTCTTCGATTTACCATCGTGGGAGAGTGGTGCACCATGGTACCGTTCCGTTTCAAATCCATGCACGCATTTCAAAAAGACGTACGACACTGTTTCGCCATTTCGGACGGATGTTGCACCTTGCACCGTGGATGTTGCACCCTGTAGATATCGATTATTCGGACGGCCATAACTTCTGGCTCGTTTAGAGTTACGGGAGCCATTACCAATCAAAACGAATGCCTCAGTGAGTTCTACGGCTCTTACTGCTTTCAGCCGTCAATGGATTGTTTAATGCCCAAAAAAGACTATCCGAATCTCAATCGGGTCTAGGAAAATTTTCACCCTTCGTTTTTTCGACACGTGGATTTTTACGGTAAAACGGGATTACCGTGGCTGGTCTTCGATTTACCATCGCTGAAGAGTGGTGCACCATGGTACCGTTCTGTTTCAAATCCATGCACGCATTTCAAAAAGTCGTACGACGTTGTTACGCCATTTCGGACGGATGTTGCACCTTGCACCGTGGATGTTGCACCCTGTAGATATCGATTATTCGGACGGCCATAACTTCTGGCTCGTTAAGAGTTACCGGAGCCATAACCAGTCAAAACGAAGGCCTCAGTGAGTTCTACGGCTCTGATAGCTTTCAGCCGTCAATGGATTGTTTAATGCCCAAAAAAGACTATCCGAATCTCAATCGGGTCTAGGAAGTTTTTCACCCTTCGTTTTTACGACACGTGGATTTTTACGGTAAAACGGGATTACCGTGGCTGGTCTTCGATTTACCATCGCGGGAGAGTGGTGCACCATGGTACCGTTCCATTTCAAATCCATGCACGCATTTCAAAAAGACGTACGACACTGTTTCGCCATTTCGGACGGATGTTGCACCTTGCACCGTGGATGTTGCACCCTGTAGACATCGATTATTCAGACGGCCATAACTTCTGGCTCGTTTAGAGTTACGGGAGCCATAATCAGTCAAAACGAAGGCCTCAGTGAGTTCCACGGCTCTGACAGCTTTCAGCCGTCAATGGATTGTTTAATGCCCAAAAAAGACTATCTGAATCTCAAACGGGTCACGGAAGTTTTTTACCCTTCGTTTTTTCGACACGTGGATTTTTACGGTGAAACGGGATTACCGTGGCTGGTCTTCAATTTACCATCGCGGGAGAGTGGTGCACCATGGTACCGTTCTGTTTCAAATCCATGCACGCATTTCAAAAAGACGTACGACACTGTTTCGCCATTTCGTACGGATGTTGCACCTTGCACCGTGGATGTTGCACCCTGTAGATATCGATTATTCGGACGGCCATAACTTCTGGCTCGTTTACAGTTACGGGAGCCATAACCAATCAAAACAAAGGCCTCAGAGAGTTCTACGGCTCTGACAGCTTTCAGCCACCAATGCATTGTTTAATGCCCAAAAAAGACTATCCGAATCTCAATCGGGTCTAGGAAGTTTTTCACCCTTCGTTTTTTCGACATGTGTATTTTTACGGTAAAACGGGATTACCGTGGCTGGTCTTCGATTTACCATCGCTGGAGAGTGGTGCACCATGGTACCGTTCCATTTCAAATCCATGCACGCATTTCAAAAAGTCGTACGACGTTGTTTCGCCATTTCGGACGGATGTTGCACCTTGCACCGTGGATGTTGCACCCTGTAGATATCGATTATTCGGACGGCCGTAACTTCTGGCTCATTTAGAGTTACGGGAGCCATAACCAGTCAAAACGAAGGCCTTAGTGAGTTCTACAGCTCTGACAGCTTTCAGCTGTCATTGGATTGTATAATGCCCCAAAAATACTATCCGAATCTCAATCGGGTCTAGGAAGTTTTTCACCCTTCGTTTTTTCGACATGTGGATTTTTACGTTAAAACGGGATTACCGTGGCTGGTCTTCGATTTACCATCGCTGGAGAGTGGTTCACCATGGTACCATTTCGTTTCAAATCCATGCACGCATTTCAAAAAGTCGTACGACGCTGTTTCGCCATTTCGGACGGATGTTGCACGTTGCACCGTGGATGGTGCACCCTGTAGATATCGATTATTCGGACGGCCATAACTTCTGGCTCGTTTAGAGTTACGGGAACCATTACCAGTCAAAACGAAGGCCTCAGTGAGTTCCACGGCCCTGACAGCTTTCAGCCGTCAATGGATTGTATAATGCCCAAAAAAGCCTATCCGAATCTCAATTGGGTCTCGGAAGTTTTTTACCCTTCGTTTTTTCGACACGTGGATTTTTACGGTAAAAAGGGATTACCGTGGCTGGTCTTCGATTTACCATCGCGGAAGAGTGGTGCACCATGGTACCGTTCCGTTTCAAATCCATGCACGCATTTCAAAAAGTCGTACGATACTGTTTCGCCATTTCGGACGGATGTTGCACCTTGCACCGTGGACGTTGCACCCTGTAGATATCGATTATTCGGACGGCCATAACTTCTGGCTCGTTTAGAGTTACGGGAGCCATAACCAGTCAAAATGAAGGCCTCGGTGAGTTCTACGGCTCTGACATCTTTCAGCCGTCAATGGATTGTTTAATGCCCAAAAAAGACTATCTGAATCTCAATCGGGTCTTGGAAGTTTTTTACCCTTCGTTTTTTCGACACGTGGATTTTTACGGTAAAACGGGATTACCGTGGCTGGTCTTCGATTTACCATCGCGGGAGAGTGATGCACCATGGTACCGTTCCGTTTCAAATCCATGCACGCATTTCAAAAAGAAGTACGACACTGTTTTTACATTTCGGACGAATGTTGCACCTTGCACCGTGGATGTTGCACCCTGTAGATATCGATTATTCGGACGACCATAACTTCTGGCTCGTTTAGAGTTACGGGAGCCATAACCAGTCAAAACGAAGGCCTTAGTGAGTTCTACGGCTCTGACAGCTTTCAGCCGTCAATGGATTGTTTAATACCAAAAAAAGACTATCCGTATCTCAATCGGGTCTAGGAAGTTTTTCACCCTTCGTTTTTTCGACACGTGGATTTTTATGGTAAAACGGGATTACCATGGCTGGTCTTAGATTTACCATCGCTGGAGAGTGGTGCACCATGGTACCGTTCCATTTCAAATCCATGCACGCATTTCAAAAAGTCGTACGACGCTGTTTCGCCATTTCGGACGAATGTTGCACCTTGGATGTTGCACCCTGTAGATATCGATTATTCGGACGACCATAACTTCTGGCTCGTTTAGAGTTACGGGAGCCATAAGCAGTCAAAATGAAGGACTCAGTGACTTCTACGGCTCTGACAGCTTTCAGCCTTCAATGGATTGTTTAATGCCCAAAAAAGACTATCTGAATCTCAATCGCGTCTCGGAAGTTTTTTACCCTTCGTTTTTTCGACGCGTGGATTTTTACGATAAAACGGGATTACCGTGGCTGGTATTCGATTTACCATCGCTGGAGAGTGGTGCACCATGGTACCGTTCCGTTTCAAATCCATGCACGCATTTCAAAAAGTCGTACGACGTTGTTTCGGCATTTCGGACGGATGTTGCACCTTGCACCGTGGATGTTGCACCCTGTAGATATCGATTATTCGGACGGCCATAACTTCTGGCTCGATTAGAGTTACGGGAGCCTTAACCAGTCAAAATGGAGGCTTCAGTGAGTTCTATGGCTCTGACAGCTTTCAGCCGTCAATGGATTGTTTAACGCCCAAAAAGGACTATCCGAATCTCAATCGGGTATAGGAAGTTTTTCACCCTTCGTTTTTTCGATACGTGGATTTTTACGGTAAAACGGGAATACCGTGGCTGGTCTTCGATTTACCATCGCTGGAGAGTGGTTCACCATGGTACCGTTCCGTTTCAAATCCATGCACGCATTTCAAAAAGTCGTACGACGCTGTTTCGCCATTTCGGACGGATGTTGCACCTTGCACCGGATGTTGCACCCTGTAGATATCGATTATTCGGACGGCCATAACTTCTAGAGTTACGGGAGCCATAACCAGTCGAAACGAAGGCCTCAGTGAGTTCCACGGCTCTGACAGATTTCAAACGTCAATGGATTGTTTAATGCCCAAAAAAGCCTATCCGAATCTCAATCGGGTCACGGAAGTTTTTTACCCTTCGTTTTTTCGACACGTGGATTTTTGTGGTAAAACGAGATTACCGTGGCTGGTCTTCGATTTACCATCGTGGGAGAGTGGTGCACCATGGTACCGTTCCGTTTCAAATCCATGCACGCATTTCAAAAATCCGTACGACACTGTTTCGCCATTTCGGACGGATGTTGCACCTTGCACCGTGGATGTTGCACCCTGTAGATATCGATTATTCGGACGGCCATAACTTCTGGCTCGTTTAGAGTTACGGGAGCCATAACCAGTCAAAACGAAGGTCTCAGTGAGCTCTACGGCTCTGAAAGCTTTCAGCCGTCAATGGATTGTTTAATGCCCAAAAAAGACTATCCGAATCTCAATCGGGTCTAGGAAGTTTTTCACCCTTCGTTTTTTCGAAACGTGTATTTTTACTGTAAAACGGGATTACCGAGGCTGGTCTTCGATTTACCATGGCTGGGGAGTAGTGCACCATGGTACCGTTCCGTTTCAAATCCCTGGACGCATGTCAAAAAGTCGTACGACGTTGTTTCGCCATTTCGTACGGATGTTGCACCTTGCACCGTGGATGTCGCACCCTGTAGATATCGATTATTCGGACGGCCATAACTTCTGGCTCGTTTAGAGTTATGGGAGCCATAACCAGTCAAAACGAAGGCCTCAGTGAGTTCTACGACTCTGACAGCTTTCAGCCGTCAATGGATTGTTTAATGCCCAAAAAAGACTATCTGAATCTCAATCGGGTCTCGGAAGTTTTTTACCCTTCGTTTTTTCGACACTTGGATTTTTACGGTAAAACGGGATTACCGTGGCTGGTCTTCGATTTACCATCGTGGGAGAGTGGTGCACCATGGTACCGTTCTGTTTCAAATCCATGCACATATTTCAAAAAGTCGTAAGACACTGTTTCGCCATTTCGGACGGATGTTGCACCTTGCACCGTGGATGTTGCACCCTGTAGATATCGATTATTCGGACGGCCATAACTTCTGGCTCGTTTAGAATTACGGGAGCCATAACCATTCAAAGCGAAGGCCTCAGTGAGTTCTACGGCTCTGACAGCTTTCAACCGTCAATGGATTGTTTAATGCCCAAAAAAGACTATCCGAATCTCAATCGGGTCTAGGAAGTTTTTCACCCTTCGTTTTTTCGACACGTGGATTTTTACGGTTAAACAGGATTACCGTGGCTGGTCTTCGATTTACCATCGCTGGAGAGTGGTGCACCATAGTACCGTTCCGTTTCAAATCCATGCACCCATTTCAAAAAGTCGTACGACGCTGTTTCGCCATTTCGGACGGATGTTACACCTTGCATCGTGGATGTTGCACCTTGTATATATCGATTATTCGGACGGCCATAACTTCTGGCTCGTTTAGAGTTATGGGAGCCATGACCAGTCAAAATGAAGGCCTCAGTGAGTTCCAAGGCTCTGACAGCTTTCAGCCGTCAATGGATTGTTTAATGGCCAAAAAAGACTATCCGAATCTCAATCGGGTCTCGGAAGTTTTTTACCCTTCGTTTTTTCGACACGTAGATTTTTACGGTAAAACGGGATTACCGTGGCTGGTCTTCGATTTACCATCGCGGGAGAGTGGTGCACCATGGTACCGTTCCATTTCAAATCCATGCACGCATTTCAGAAAGTCGTACGACACTGTTTCGCCATTTCGGTCGTATGTTGCACCTTGCACCATGGATGTTGCACCCTGTAGATATCGATTGTTCGGACGGCCATAACATCTGGCTCGTTTGGAGTTACGGGAGCCATAATTAGTCAAAACGAAGGCCTCGGTGAGTTCTACGGCTCTGACAACTTTCAGCCTTCTATGGATTGTTTAATGCCCAAAAAAGACTATCCGAATCTCAATCGGGTCTCGAAAGTTTTTTACCATTCGTTTTTTCGACACGTGGATTTTTACGGTAAAACGGGATTACCGTGGCTGATCTTCGATTTACCATCGCGGGAGAGTGATGCCCCATGGTACGGTTCCGTTTCAAATCCATGCACGCATTTCAAAAATTCGTACGACACTGTTTCGCCATTTCGGACGGATGTTGCACCTTGCACCGTGCATGTTGCACCCTGTACATATCAATTATTCGGACAGCCATAGCTTCTGGCTCGTTTAGAGTTACGGGAGCCATAACCAGTCAAAACGAAAGCCTCAGTGATTTCTACGGCTCTGACACCTTTCAACCGTCAGTGGATTGTTTAATGCCCAAAAAAGACTATCCGAATCTCAATCGGGTCTAAGTTTTTCACCCTTCGTTTTTCCGACACGTGGATTTTTACGGTAAAAAGGGATTACCGTGGCTGGTCTTCGATTTACCATCGCTGGAGAGTGGTGCACCATGGTACCGTTCCGTTTCAAATCCATGCACGCATTTCAAAAAGTCGTACGACGCTGTTTCGCCATTTCGGACGGATGTTGCACCTTGCACCGTGGATGTTGCACCCTGTAGATATCGATTATTCGGACGACCATAACTTCTGGCTCGTTTAGAGTTACGGGGGCCATAATCAGTCAAAACGAAGGCCTCAGTGAGTTCTACGGCTCTGACAGCTTTCAGCCTTCAATGGATTGTTTAATGCCCAAAAAAGATTATCCGAATCTCAATCGGGTCTCGAAAGTTTTTTACCCTTCGTTTTTTCGACACGTGGATTTTTACGGTAAAATAGGATTACCGTGGCTGGTCTTCGGTTTACCATCGCGGAAGAGTGGTGCACCATGGTACCGTTCCATTTCAAATCCATGCACGCATTTCAAAAAGTCGTACGACACTGTTTCGCCATTTCGGACGTAAGTTGCACCTTGCACCGTGGATGTTGCACCCTATAGATATCGATTATTCGGACGGCCATAACTTCTGGCTCGTTTGGAGTTACGGGAGCCATAACCAGTCAAAACGAAGGCCTCAGTGAGTTCTACGGCTCTGACAGCTTTCAGCCGTCAATGGATTGTTTAATGCCCAAAAAAGACTATCCGAATCTCAATCGGGTCTAGGAAGTTTTTCACCCTTCGTTTTTTCGACACGTGGATTTTTACGGTAAAACGGGATTACCGTGGCTGGTCTTCGATTTACCATGGCTGCTAAGTAGTGCACCGTGGTACCGTTCCGTTTCAAATCCATGCACGCGTTTCAAAAGGTCATATGACGTTGTTTCGCCATTTCGGACGGATGTTGTACCTTGCACCGTGGATGTTGCACCCTATAGATATCGATTATTCAGATGGCCATAACTTCTGGCTCGTTTAGAGTTACGGGAGCCATAACCAGTCAAAACGAAGGACTCAGTGAGTTCTACGGCTCTGACAGCTTTCAGCCGTCAATGGATTGTTTAATGCCCAAAAAAGACTATCTGAATCTCAATCGGGTCTCGGAAGTTTTTTACCCTTCGTTTTATCGACACTTGGATTTTTACGGTAAAACGGGATTACCGTGGCTGGTCTTCGATTTACCATCGCGGGAGAGTGGTGCACCATGGTACCGTTCTGTTTCAAATCCATGCACGCATTTCAAAAAGTCGTAAGACACTGTTTCGCCATTTCGGACGGATGTTGCACCTTGCACCGTGGATGTTGCACCCTGTAGATATCGATTATTCGGACGGCCATAACTTCTGACTCGTTTAGAATTTCGGGAGCCATAACCATTCAAAGCGAAGGCCTCAGTGAGTTCTACGGCTCTGATAGCTTTCAACCGTCAATGGATTGTTTAATGCCCAAAAAAGACTATCCGAATCTCAATCGGGTCTAGGAAGTTTTTCACCCTTCGTTTTTTCGACACGTGGATTTTTACGGTTAAACGGGATTACCGTGGCTGGTCTTCGATTTACCATCGCTGGAGAGTGGTGCACCATAGTACCGTTCCGTTTCAAATCCTTGCACCCATTTCAAAAAGTCGTACGACGCTGTTTCGCCATTTCGGACGGATGTTACACCTTGCATCGTGGATGTTGCACCTTGTATATATCGATTATTCGGACGGCCATAACTTCTGGCTCGTTTAGAGTTATGGGAGCCATGACCAGTCAAAACGAAGGCCTCAGTGAGTTCCAAGGCTCTGACAGCCTTCAGCCGTCAATGGATTGTTCAATGCCCAAAAAAGACTATCCGAATCTCAATCGGGTCTCGGATGTTTTTTACCCTTCGTTTTTTCGACACGTAGATTTTTGCGGTAAAACGGGATTACCGTGGCTGGTCTTCGATTTACCATCGCGGGAGAGTGGTGCACCATGGTACCGTTCCATTTCAAATCCATGCACGCATTTCAGAAAGTCGTACGACACTGTTTCGCCATTTCGGTCGTATGTTGCACCTTGCACCATGGATGTTGCACCCTGTAGATATCGATTGTTCGGACGGACATAACTTCTGGCTCGTTTGGAGTTACGGGAGCCATAATCAGTCAAAACGAAGGCCTCAGTGAGTTCTACGGCTCTGACAACTTTCAGCCTTCTATGGATTGTTTAATGCCCAAAAAAGACTATCCGAATCTCAATCGGGTCTCGAAAGTTTTTTACCATTCGTTTTTTCGACACGTGGATTTTTACGGTAAAACGGGATTACCGTGGCTGGTCTTCGATTTACCATCGCGGGAGAGTGATGCACCATGGTACCGTTCCGTTTCAAATCCATGCACGCATTTCAAAAATTCGTACGACACTGTTTCGCCATTTCGGACGGATGTTGCACCTTGCACCGTGCATGTTGCACCCTGTACATATCGATTATTCGGACAGCCATAGCTTCTGGCTCGTTTAGAGTTACGGGAGCCATAACCAGTCAAAACGAAGGCCTCAGTGATTTCTACGGCTCTGACAGCTTTCAACCGTCAGTGGATTGTTTAATGCCCAAAAAAGACTATCCGAATCTCAATCGGGTCTAAGTTTTTCACCCTTCGTTTTTCCGACACGTGGATTTTTACGGTAAAACGGGATTACCGTGGCTGGTCTTCGATTTACCATCGCTGGAGAGTGGTGCACCATGGTACCGTTCCGTTTCAAATCCATGCACGCATTTTAAAAAGTCGTACGACGCTGTTTCGCCATTTCGGACGGATGTTGCACCTTGCACCGTGGATGTTGCACCCTGTAGATATCGATTATTCGAACGACCATAACTTCTGGCTCGTTTAGAGTTACGGGAGCCATAATCAGTCAAAACGAAGGCCTCAGTGAGTTCTACGGCTCTGACAGCTTTCAGCCTTCAATGGATTGTTTAATGCCCAAAAAAGATTATCCGAATCTCAATCGGGTCTCGAAAGTTTTTTACCCTTCGTTTTTTCGACACGTGGATTTTTACGGTAAAATAGGATTACCGTGGCTGGTCTTCGATTTACCATCGCGGGAGAGTGGTGCACCATGGTACCGTTCCATTTCAAATCCATGCACGCATTTCAAAAAGTCGTACGACACTGTTTCGCCATTTCGGACGTAAGTTGCACCTTGCATCGTGGATGTTGCATCCTATAGATATCGATTATTCGGACGGCCATAACTTCTGGCTCGTTTGGAGTTACGGAAGCCATAACCAGTCAAAACGAAGGCCTCAGTGAGTTCTACGGCTCTGACCGCTTTCAGCCGTCAATGGATTGTTTAATGCCCAAAAAAGACTATCCGAATCTCAATCGGGTCTAGGAAGTTTTTCACCCTTCGTTTTTTCGACACGTGGATTTTTACGGTAAAACGGGATTACCGTGGCTGGTCTTGGATTTAACATGGCTGCTGAGTAGTGCACCGTGGTACCGTTCCGTTTCAAATCCATGCATGCGTTTCAAAAAGTCATATGACGTTGTTTCGCCATTTCGGACGGATGTTGAACCTTGCACCGTGGATGTTGCACCCTATAGATATCGATTATTCGGATGGCCATAACTTCTGGCTCGTTTAGAGTTACGGGAGCCATAACCAGTCAAAACGAAGGCCTCAGTGAGTTCTACGGCTCTGACATCTTTCAGCTGTCAATGGATTGTTTAATGCCCAAAAAAGACTATCCGCATCTCAATCGGGTCTCGGAAGTTTTTTACCCTTCGTTTTTTCGACACGTGGATTTTTACGGTAAAACGGGATTACCGTAGCTGGTCTTCGATTTACCATCGCGGGAGAGTGGTGCACTATGGTACCGTTCCGTTTCAAATCCATGCACGCATTTCAAAAAGTCGTACGACACTGTTTCACCATTTCGGACGGATGTTGCACCTTGCACCGTGGATGTTGCACCCTGTAGATATCGATTATTCGGACGGCCATAACTTCTGGCTCGTTTAGAGTTACGGGAGCCATAACTAGTCAAAACGAAGGCCTCAGTAAGTTCTACGGCTCTGACAGCTTTCAACCGTCAATGGATTGTTTAATGCCCAAAAAAGACTATCCGAATCTCAATCGGGTCTAGGAAGTTTTTCACCCTTCGTTTTTTCGACACGTGGATTTTTACGGTAAAACGGGATTACCGTGGCTGGTCTTCGATTTACCATCGCTGGAGAGTGGTGCACCATGGTACCGTTCCGTGTCAAATCCATGCACCCATTTCAAAAAGTCGTAGGACGCTGTTTCACCATTTCGGACGGATTTTGCACCTTGCACCATGGATGTTGCACCCTGTAGATATCAATTATTCGAACGGCCATAACTTCTGGCTCATTTAGAGTTACGGGAGCCATAACTAGTCAAAACGAAGGCCTTAATGAGTTGTACGGCTCTGACAGCTTTCAGCCGTCAATGGTGTTTGCACAAAAAATGGGCAAACACCTCCAATCCGTATAATTTAGTTGATTTTATGTGGTTTTTAATGATTTGGGTGACTTATGCAAATATGTAAAAAGCAGGGACTGAACTGTAAAAGACATTCAGATTTATAGTGGTCCGGCCAGAACGCGCCTACGTCCACTTTATTTGCTATTATCCTTTTTCTTTCAGATTACAAGTACAAAGCTTTAAGTACAAGTATAAGAAAGTTGTTTGAAAGTTCCTTCCTTGCTTGAGCTCTCAAACTAGTCTGCCATTGTTGTACCCCTGCCCCTCTATTTATAGAATGAGGCTGGGGGTAGGGGTACTGGATGTATATAGCTGCTGGTGGTTCTGGACTGGAGCAATCTGACCTGGTAGCGTTGGTTCGGCAGTTCCTCGATGGAGAGTTGATTCGGTCCGGTGATACGTTGATTCGGCATCATGTTGGTCCGGTGGTAGCCCCCTTGCTCTTGGTTCGGTGGTACTGGCAGTGAGGATGTGGGTTCAGATCCGGCTATGCAGGGTGTGGGGTTGGACCGGTGGAGTTTGGTCCGGCGATGGATGGTTCGGTAGTGATAGGGAGGGGATGGTTCGGTAGTCACCTGGTTCAGTGGTGATGAGATTGGTTCGACGGAGTTTGGTTCGGCGGAGGCTTGAAGTCATGCTGGTTCGGCAGCGAAGTGGTGAGGTCAGATCGGCAGTGAAGTGGTCCGGCAATGGTGGGCTTTTGGTCCGGCTATAGGCGGTTCGGTGATGGTGGGCTGTGGCAGTGGTCCGGCGATTGGTGGTTCGGTGGAGGAGTGTATATGTGTTGGTCCGGTGAGGCCTGCGACCGGATGCAGCTTGACCGGATGGCCTTTGGTTTGGCAAGGAGGTGTTGTTGTGCTCTATGGGCTTGGTTCGACGAAGGATGGAAACTCATGGTTGGAAACACGCCCAACAAATGGATTGTTTAATGCCCAAAAAAGTCTATCCGAATCTCAATCGGGTCTAGGAAGTTTTTCACCCTTCGTTTTTTTAACACGTGGATTTTTACGGTAAAACGGTATTACCGTGGCCGGACTTCGATTTACCATCGCTGGAGAGTGGTGCACCATGGTACCGTTCCGTTTCAAATCCATGCACGCATTTCAAAAAGTCGTACGACACTGTTTCGCCATTTCAGACGGATGTTGCACCTTGCACCGTGGATGTTGCACCTTGTAGATATCGATTATTCGGACGGCCATAACTTCTTTCTCGTTTAGAGTTAAGGGAGCCATAACCAGTCAAAACGAAGGACTCAGTGAGTTCTACGGCTCTGACAGCTTTCAGCTGTCAATGGATTGTTTAATGCCCAAAAAAGACTATCCGAATCTCAATCGGGTCTCGGAAGTTTTTTACCCTTCGTTTTTTCGACACGTGGATTTTTACGGTAAAACGGGTGGCTGGTTTTCGATTTACCATCGCTGGAGAGTGGTGCACCATGATATCGTTCCGTTTCAAATCCATGCACGCATTTCAAAAAGTCGTACGACACTGTTTCGCCATTTCGGACAGATGTTGCACCTTGCACCATGGATGTTGCACCCTGTAGATATCGATTATTCGAACGGCCATAACTTCTGGCTCGTTTAGAGTTACGGGAGCCATAACCTGTTAAAACGAAGGCCTCAGTGAGTTCTACGGCTCTGACAGCTTTCAGCCGTCAATAGACTGTTCAATGCCCAAAAAAGACTATCCGAATCTCAATCGGGTCTCGGAAGTTTTCTACCCATCGTTTTTTCGACACGTGGATTTTTACGGTAAAACAGGATTACCGTGGCTGGTCTTCGATTTACCATCTCTGAAGTGTGGTGCACAATGGTACGCTCCATTTCAAATCCATGCACGCATTTCAAAAAGTTGTACGACACTGTTTCGCCATTTCGGACGGATGTTGCACCTTGCACCATGGATGTTACACCCTGTAGATATCGATTATTCGGACGGCCATAACTTCTGGCTCGTTTAGAGTTACGGGAGCCATAACCAATCAAAACAAAGGCCTCAGTGAATTCTACGGCTCTGACAGCTTTTAGCCGTCAATCGATTGTTTAATGCCCAAAAAAGACTATCCGAATCTCAATCGGGTCTCGGAAGTTTTTCACCCTTCGTTTTTCGACACGTGGATTTTTACGGTAAAACGGGATTATCGTGGCTGGTCTTCGATTTACCATCACCGGAGAGTGGTGCACTATGGTACCGTTCCGTTTCAATTCCATCCACGCATTTCAAAAAGTCGTACGACAATATTTCGCCATTTATGACGGATGTTGCACCTTGCACCGTGGATGTTGCACCCTGTAGATATCGATTATTCGGACGGCCATAACTTCTGGCTCGTTTAGAGTTACGGGAGCCATAACCACTCAAAACAAAGGCCTCGGTGAGTTATACGGGTCTGACAGCTTTTAGCCGTCAATGGATTGTTTAATGCCCAAAAAAGACTATCCAAATCTCAATCGGGTCTAGGAAGTTTTTCACTCTTCGTTTTTTCGACACGTGAATTTTTACGGTAAAATGGGATTACCGTGGCTGGTCTTCGATTTAAAATCGCTGGAGAGTGATGCACCATGGTACCGTTCCGTTTCAAATCCATGCACGCATTTCAAAAAATCGTACGACGCTGTTTCGCCATTTCGGACGGATGTTGCACCTTGCACCGTGGATGTTACACCCTGTAGATATCGATTGTTCGCACGGCCATAACTTCTGGCTCGTTTAGAGTTACGGGAGCCATAACCTGTCAAAACGAAGGCCTCAGTGAGTTCTACGGCTCTGACAGCTTTCAGCCGTCAATGGATGGTTCAATCCCCAAAAAAGACTATTCGATCTCAATCGGGTCTCGGAAGTTTTTTACCCATCGTTTTTTCGACACGTGGATTTTTACGGTAAAACGGGATTACCGTGGCTGGTCTTCGATTTACCATCGCTGAAGTGTTGTGCACAATGGTACGTTCCATTTCAAATCCATGCACGCATTTCAAAAAGTTGTACGACACTGTTTCGCCATTTCGGACGGATGTTGCACCTTGCACCGTGGATGTTACACCCTGTAGATATCGATTATTCGGACGGCCATAACTTCTGGCTCGTTTAGAGTTACGGGAGCCATAACCAATCAAAACGAAGGCCTCGGTGAATTCTACGGCTCTGACAGCTTTTAGCCGTAAATGGATTGTTTAATGCCCAAAAATGACTATTCGAATCTCAATCGGGTCTCGGAAGTTTTTTACCCTTCGTTTTATCAACACGTGGATTTTTACGGTAAAACGGGATTATCGTGACTGGTCTTCGATTTACCATCACCGGAGAGTGGTGCACCATGGTGTCGTTCTGTTTCAAATCCATGCACGCATTTCAAAAAGTCGTACGACGCTGTTTCGCCATTTCGGACGGATGTTGCACCTTGCACCGTGGATGTTGCACCCTGTAGATATCGATTATTTGGACGGCCATAACTTCTGGCTCGTTTAGAGTTACGGGAGCCATAACCACTCAAAAAGAAGGCCTCAGTGATTTATATGGCTCTTACAGCTTTTAGCCGTCAATGGATTGTTTAATGCCCAAAAAAGACTATCCAAATCTCAATCGGGTCTAGGAAGTTTTTCACCCTTCGTTTTTTCGACACGAGGATTTTTACGGTAAAACGGGATTACCGTGGCTGGTCTTCGATTTACCATCACCTGAGAGTGGTGCACCATGGTACCGTTCCATTTGAAATCCATGCACGCATTTCAAAAAGTCGTACGACGCTGTTTCGCCATTTCGGACGGATGTTGCACCTTGCACCGTGGATGTTGCACCCTGTAGATATCGATTATTCGCACGGCCATAACTTCTGGCTCGTTTAGAGATACGGGAGCCATAACCAGTCAAAACGAAGGCCTCGGTGGGTTCTACGGCTCTGACAGCTTTCAGCCGTCAATGGATTGTTTAATGCCCGAAAAAGACTATCCGAATCTCAATCGGATCTCGGAAGTTTTTTACCCTTCGTTTTTTCGACACGTGGATTTTTACGGTAAAACTGGATTACCGTGGCTGGTATTCGATTTACCATCGCTGGAGAGTGGTGCACCTTGGTGCCGTTCCGTTTCAAATCCATGCACGCATTTCAAAAAGTCATACGACACTGTTTCGCCATTTCGGACGGATGTTGCACGTTGCACCGTGGATGGTGCACCCTGTAGATATCGATTATTCGGATGGCCATAACTTCTGGCTCGTCTAGAGTGACGGGAGCAATAACCAGTCAAAACGAAGGCCTCAGTGAGTTCTACGGCTCAGACAACTTTCAACCGTCAATGGATTGTCTAATGCCCAAAAAAGACTATCCGAATCTCAATCGGGTCTCGGAAGTCTTTTACCCTTCGTTTTTTCGACACGTGGATTTTTACGGTAAAACGGGATTACCGTGGCTGGTCTTCGATTTACCATTGCTGGAGAGTGGTGCACCATGGTACCGTTCCGTTTCAAATCCATGCACGCATTTCAAAATGTCGTACGACGTTGTTTCGCCATTTCGGACGGATGTTGCACCTTGCACCGTAGATGTTGCACCCTGTAGATATCGATTATTCGGACGGCGATAACTTCTGGCTCGTTTTGAGTTACGGGAGCCATAACCAGTCAAAACGAAGGCCTATGTGAGTTCTACGGCTCTGACAGCTTTCAGCCTTCAATGGATTGTTTAATGCCGAAAAAATACTATCCGAATCTCAATCGGCTCTCGGATGTTTTTTACCCTTCGTTTTTTCGGCACGTGGATTTTTACGGTAAAACGGGATTACCGTGGATGATCTTCGATTTACCATCGCTGGAGAGTGGTGCACCATGGTACCGTTCCGTTTCAAATCCATGCACGCATTTCAAAAAGTCGTACGACACTGTTTCGCCATTTCGAACGGATGTTGCACCTTGCACCGGGGATGTTGCACCCTGTAGATATTGATTATTCGGACGGCCATAACTTATGGCTCGTCTAGAGTTACGAGAGCCATAACCAGTCAAAACGAAGGCCTCAGTGAGTAGCGGCTCTGACAGCTTTCAGCCGTCAATGGATTGTTTAATGCCCAAAAAAGACTATCCGAATCTCAATCGGTCTCGGAAGTTTTTTACCCGTCGTTTTTTCGAAACGTGGATTTTTACGGTAAAACGGGATTACCGTGGCTGGTCTTCGATTTACCATCGCTAGAGAGTGGTGCACCATGGTACCATTCTGTTTCAAATCCATGCACGCATTTCAAAACGTCGTACGACACTGTTTCGCCATTTCGGACGGATGTTGCACCTTGCACCGTGGAGTTTGCACCCTGTAGATATCGATTATTCGGACGACCATAACTTCAGGCTCGTTTAGAGTTACGGGAGCCATAACCAGTCAAAACGAAGTGCTCAGTGGGTTCTACGGCTCTGACAGCTTTCAGCTATCAGTGGATTTTTCAATGCCTAAAAAAGACTATCCGAATCTTAATCGGGTCTTGGAAGTTTTTTACCCTTCGTTTTTTCGACATGTGGATTTTTACGGTAAAACGGGATTACCGTGGCTGGTCTTCGATTTACCATCGCTGGAGAGTGGTGCACCAGGGCACCGTTCCGTTTCAAATCCATGCACGCATTTCAAAAAGTTGTACGATAGTCTTTCGTCATTTCGGACAGATGTTGCACCTTGCACCGTGGATGTTGCACCCGGTAGATATCGATTATTCGGACGACCATAACTTCTGGCTCGTTTAGAGTTACGGGAGCCACAATCAGTCAAAACGAAGGCCTCAGTGAATTCTACGGCTCTGACAGCTTTTAGCAGTCAATGGATTGTTTAATGCCCAAAAAAGACTATCTGAATCTCAATCGGGTCTCGGAAGTTTTTTACCCTTCGTTTTTTCGACACGTGGATTTTTACGGTAAAACGGGATTATCATGGCTGGTCTTCGATTTACCATCACCGGAGAGTGGTGCACCATGGTACCGTTCCGTTTCAAATCCATGCACGCATTTCAAAAAGTCGTACGACACTGTTTCGCCATTTCGGACGGATGTTGCACGTTGCACCGTGGATTTTGCACCCTGTAGATATCGATTATTCGGACGGCCATAACTTCTGGCTCGTTTAGAGTGACGGGAGCCATAACCAGTCAAAACGAAGGCCTCAGTGATTTCTACGGCTCTAACAGCTTTCAGCCGTCAATGGATTGTTTAATGCCCAAAAAAGACTATCCGAATCTCAATCAGGTCTCGGAAGTTTTTTACCCTTCGTTTTTTCGACACGTGGATTTTTACGGTAAAACTGGATTACCGTGGCTGGTCTTCGATTTACCATCGCTGGAGAGTGGTGTACCATGGTACCGTTCCGTTTCAAATCCATCCACGCATTTCAAAAAGTCGTACGATACTGTTTCGCCATTTAGGACGGATGTTGCACCTTGCACCGTGGATGTTGCACCCTGTAGATATCGATTATTCGAACGGCCATAACTTCTGGCTCGTTTAGAGTTACGGGGACCATAACTAGTCAAAACGAAGGCCTCGGTGAGTTCTACGGCTCTGACAGCTTTCAGCCGTCAACGGATTGTTTAATGCCCAAAAAAGACTACCCGAATCTCAATCGGGTCTAGGAAGTTTTTCACCCTTCGTTTTCTCGACACGTGGATTTTTACGGCAAAACGGGATTACCGTGGCTGGTCTTCGATTTACCATCGCTGGAGAGTGGTGCACCATGGTACCATTCCGTTTGAAATCCATGCATGCATTTCAAAATGTCGTACGACGCTGTTTCGCCATTCCGGACGGATGTTGCTCCTTGCACCGTGGATGTTGCACCCTGTAGATATCGATCATTCGGACGGCCATAACTTCTGGCTCGTTTAGAGTTACGGGAGCCATAACCAGTCAAAACGAAGGCCTCAGTGAGTTCTACGGCTCTAACAGCTTTCAGCCGTCAATGGATTGTTTAATGCCCAAAAAAGACTATCCGAATCTCAATCAGGTCTCGGAAGTTTTTTACCCTTCGTTTTTTCGACACGTGGATTTTTACGGTAAAACTGGATTACCGTGGCTGGTCTTCGATTCACCATCGCTGGAGAGTGGTGTACCATGGTACCGTTCCGTTTCAAATCCATCCACGCATTTCAAAAAGTCGTACGATACTGTTTCGCCATTTAGGACGGATGTTGCACCTTGCACCGTGGATGTTGCACCCTGTAGATATCGATTATTCGAACGGCCATAACTTCTGGCTCGTTTAGAGTTACGGGGACCATAACTAGTCAAAACGAAGGCCTCGGTGAGTTCTACGGCTCTGACAGCTTTCAGCCGTCAACGGATTGTTTAATGCCCAAAAAAGACTACCCGAATCTCAATCGGGTCTAGGAAGTTTTTCACCCTTCGTTTTCTCGACACGTGGATTTTTACGGCAAAACGGGATTACCGTGGCTGGTCTTCGATTTACCATCGCTGGAGAGTGGTGCACCATGGTACCATTCCGTTTGAAATCCATGCATGCATTTCAAAATGTCGTACGACGCTGTTTCGCCATTCCGGACGGATGTTGCTCCTTGCACCGTGGATGTTGCACCCTGTAGATATCGATCATTCGGACGGCCATAACTTCTGGCTCGTTTAGAGTTACGGGAGCCATAACCAGTCAAAACGAAGGCCTCAGTGAGTTCTATGGCTCTGACATCTTTCAGCCATCAATGGATTGTTTAATGCCCAAAAAAGACTATCCGAGTCTCAATCGGGTCACAGAAGTTTTTTACCCTTCGTTTTTCCGACACGTGGATTTTTACGGTAAAACGGGATTACCATGGCTGGTCTTCGATTTACCATCGCTGGAGAGTGGTGCACCATCGTACCGTTCCATTTCAAATCCATGCACGCATTTCAAAAAGTCGTACGACACTGTTTCGCCATTTCGGACGGATGTTGCACCTTGCACCGTGGATGTTGCACCTTGTAGATATCGATTATTCGGACGACCATAACTTCTGGCTTGTTTGGAGTTATGGGAGCCATAACTAGTCAAAACGAAGGCCTTAGTGAGTTCTACGGCTCTGACAGCTTTCAGCCGTCAATGGATTGTTTAATGCCCAAAAAAGACTATCCGAATCTCAATCGGGTCTCGGAAGTTTTTTACCCTTCGTTTTTTCAACACGTGGATTTTTACGGTAAAACTGGATTATCGTGGCTGGTCTTTGATTTACCATCGCTGGAAATTGGTGCACCATGGCACCGTTCCGTTTCAAATCCATGCCCGTATTTCAAAAAGTCGTACGACGCTGTTTTGCCATTTCGGACGGATGTTGCACCTTGCACCGTGGATGTTGCACCCTGTAGATATCGATTATTCGGACGGCCATAACTTCTGGTTCGTTTATAGTCACGGGAGCCATAACCAGTCAAAACGAAGGCCTCAGTGAGTTCTACGGCTCTGACAGCTTTCAGCCTTCAACGGATTGTTTAATGCCCAAAAAAGACTATCCGAATCTCAATCGGGTCTAGGAAGTTTTTCACCCTTCGTTTTCTCGACACGTGAATTTTTACGGCAAAACGGGATTACCGTGGCTGGTCTTCGATTTACTATCGCTGGAGAGTGGTGCACCATGGTACCGTTCCGTTTGAAATCCATGCATGCATTTCAAAATGTCGTACGACGCTGTTTCGCCATTCCGGACGGATGTTGCTCCTTGCACCGTGGATGTTGCACCCTGTAGATATCGATTATTCGGACGGCCATAACTTCTGGCTCGTTTAGATTTACGGGAGCCATAACCAGTCAAAACGAAGGCATCAGCGAGTTCTACGGCTCTGACAGCTTTCAGCCGTCAATGGATTGTTTAATGCCCAAAAAAGACTATCCGAATCTCAATCGGGTCTCGGAAGTTTTTTACCCTTCGTTTCTTCAACACGTGGATTTTTACGGTAAAACTGGATTATCGTGGCTGGTCTTTGATTTACCATCGCTGGAAATTGGTGCACCATGGCACCGTTCCGTTTCAAATCCATGCCCGCATTTCAAAAAGTCGTACGACGCTGTTTTGCCATTTCGGACGGATGTTGCACCTTGCACCCTGGATGTTGCACCCTGTAGATATCGATTATTCGGACGGCCATAACTTCTGGCTCGTTTATAGTCACGAGAGCCATAACCAGTCAAAACGAAGGCCTCAGTGAGTTCTACGGCTCTGACAGCTTTCAGCCTTCAACGGATTGTTTAATGCCCAAAAAAGACTACCCGAATCTCAATCGGGTCTAGGAAGTTTTTCACCCTTCGTTTTCTCGACACGTGGATTTTTACGGCAAAACGGGATTACCGTGGCTGGTCTTCGATTTACCACCGCTGGAGAGTGGTGCACCATGGTACCGTTCCGTTTGAAATCCATGCATGCATTTCAAAATGTCGTACGACGCTGTTTCGCCATTCCGCACGGATGTTGCTCCTTGCACCGTGGATGTTGCACCCTGTAGATATCGATTATTCGGACGGCCATAACTTCTGGCTCGTTTAGATTTACGGGAGCCATAACAAGTCAAAACGAAGGCCTCAGTGAGTTCTACGGCTCTGACCGCTTTCAGCCGTCAATGGATTGTTTAATGCCCAAAAAAGTCTATCCGAATATCAATCGGGTCTCGGAAGTTTTTTACCCTTCGTTTTTTCGACACGTGGATTTTTACAGTAAAACGGGATTACCGTGGCTGGTCTCCGATTTACCATCGCTGGAGAGTGGTGCACCATGGTACCGTTCCGTTTCAAATCCATGCACGCATTTGAAAAAGTCGTACGACACTGTTTCGCCATTTCGGACGGATGTTGCACCTTGCACCGCGGATTTTGCACCCTGCAGATATCGATTATTCAGACGGCCATAACTTCAGGCTCGTTTAGAGTTACGGGAGCCATAACCAGTCAAAACGAAGGCCTCGGTGAGTTCTACGGCTCTGACAGCTTTTAGCCATCAATGGATTATTTATTGCCCAAAAAAGTCTATCCGAATCTCAATCGGGTCTCGGAAGTTTTTTACCCTTCTTTTTCCGACACGTGGATTTTTACGGTAAAACGGGATTACCGTGGTTGGTCTTCGATTTACCATCGCTGGAGGGTGGTGCACCATGGTACCGTTCCGTTTCAAATCCATACACGCATTTCAAAAAGTCGTACGACACTGTTTTGCCATTTCCGGCGGAAGTTGCACCTTGCGCCGTGGATGTTGCACCATGTAGATGTCGATTATTCGGACGGCCATAACTTCTGGCTCGTTTAGAGTTACGGGAGCCATAACCAGTCAAAACGAAGGCCTCAGTAAGTTCTACGGATCTGACAGCTTCCAGCCGTCAATGGATTTTTTAATGCCCAAAAAAGACTATCCGAATCTCAATCGGGTCTATGAAGTTTTTTAACCATCGTTTTTTCGACACTTGGATTTTTACGGTAAAACGGGATTACCGTTGCTGGTCTTCGATTTACCATCGCTGGAGAGTGGTGCACCATGGTACCGTTCCATTTCAAATCCATGCACGCATTTCAAAAAGTAGTACGACACTGTTTCGCCATTTCGGACGGATGTTGCACCTTGCACTGTGGATGTTGCACCCTGTAGATATCGATTATTCGGACAGCCATAACTTCTGGCTCGTTTAGAGTTACGGGAGCCATAACCAGTAAAAACGAATGCCTCAGTGAGTTCTACGGCTCTGACAGCTTTCAGCCGTCAATGGATTGTTTAATGCACAAAAAAGACTATCCGAATCTCAATCGGGTCTCGAAAGTTTTTTACCCTTCGTTTTTTCGACACGTGGATTTTTACGGTAAAACTGGATTACCATGGCTGGTCTTCGATTTTCCATCGCAGGAGAGTGGTGCAGCATGGTACCGTTCCGTTTCAAATCCGTGCACGCATTTCAAAGAGTCGTACGACACTGTTTCGCCATTTCGGACGGATGTTGCACCTTGCACCGTGGATGTTGCACCCTGTAGATATCGATTATTCGGACGGCCATAAGTTCTGGTTTGTTTAGAGTTGCGGCAGCCACAACCAGTCAAAATGAAGGCCTCAATGAGTTCTACGGCTCTGACTGCTTTCAGCCGTCAATGGATAGTTTAATGCCCAAAAAAGACTATCTGAATCTCAATCGGGTCTCGGAAGTTTTTTACCCTTCGTTTTATCGACACATGGATTTTTACGGTAAAACGGGATAACCGTGGCTGGTCTTCGATTTACCATCGCTGGAGAGTGGTGCACCAAGGTACCGTTCCATTTCAAATCCATGCGTGCATTTCAAAAGGATGTAAGACACTGTTTCGCCATTTCGGACGGATGTTGCAACTTGCACCGTGGATGTTGCACCCTGTAGATATCGATTATTGAAACGGCCATAACTTCTAGCACGTTTAGAGTTACGGGAGCCATAACCAGTCAAAACGAAGGCCTCAGTGAGTTCTATGGCTCTGTCAGCTTTCAGCCGTCAATGGATTGTGTAATGCCCAAAAAAGACTATCTGAATCTCAATCGGGTCTCGGAAGTTTTTTAACCTTCGTTTTTTCGACACGTGGTTTTTTACGGTAAAACGGGATTACCGTGGCTGGTCTTCGATTTACCACCGCTGGAGAGTGGTGCACCATGGTACCGTTCCGTTTCAAATCCATGCACGCATTTCAAAAAGTCGTACGACACTGTTTTGCCATTTCGGACGGATGTTGCACCTTGCACCCCGGATGTTGCACCCTGTATATATCGATTATTCGGACGGCCAAAACTTCTGGCACGTTTAGAGTTACGGGAGCCATAACCAGTCAAAACGAAGGCCTCAGTAAGTTCTACGGCTCTGACAGCTTTCAGCGGTCAATGGATTGTTTAATGACCAAAAAAGACTATCCGAATCTCAATCGGGTCTCGGAAGTTTTTTACCCTTCGTTTTCTCGACACGTGGATTTTTACGGTAAAACTGGATTACCGCGGCTGGTCTTCGATTTTCCATCGCTGGAGAGTGGGGCACCATGGTACCGTTCCGTTTCAAATCCATGCACGCATTTCAAAGAGTCGTACGACACTGTTACGCCATTTCGGACGGATGTTGCATCATGCACCGTGGATGTTGCACCCTATAGATATCGATTATTCGGACGGCCATAACTTCTGGCTCGTTTCGAGTTGCGGGAGCCATATCCAGTCAAGACGAAGGCCTCGGTGAGTGTTACGGCTCTGACAGCTCTCAGCCGTCAATGGATTGTTTAATGACCAAAAAAGACTATCCGAATCTCAATCGGGTCTCGGAAGTTTTTTACCCTTCGTTTTTTCGATACGTGGATTTTTACCGTAAAACTGGATAACCGTGGCTGGTCTTCGATTTTCCATCGCTGGAGAGTGGGGCACCATGGTACCGTTCCGTTTCAAATCCATGCACGCATTTCAAAGAGTCGTACGACACTGTTTCGCCATTTCGGACGGATGTTGCACCTTGCACCGTGGATGTTGCACCCTATAGATATAGATTATTCGGACGACCATAAGTTCTGGTTTGTTTAGAGTTACGGGAGCCATAACCAGTCAAAACGAAGGCTTCAATGAGTTCGACGGCTCTGACTGCTTTCAGCCGTCAATGGATTGTTTAATGCCCAAAAAAGACTATCCGAATCTCAATCGGGTCTCGGAAGTTTTTTACCCTTCGTTTTTTCGACACGTGGATTTTTACGGTAAAACGGGATTACCGTGGCTGGTCTTCGATTTACCATCGCTGGAGAGTGGTGCACCATGGTACCGTTCCATTTCAAATCCATGCACGCATTTCAAAAAGTCGTACGACACTATTTCGCCATTTCGGACGGATGTTGCACCTTGCACCGTGGGTGTTGCACCCTGTAGATATCGATTATTCAGACGGCCATAACTTCTGGTTCGTTTAGAGTTACGGGAGCCATAACCAGTCAAAACGAAGGCCTCGGTGAGTTCTACGGCTCTGATAGCTTTCAGCCGTCAATGGATTGTGTAATGCCCAAAAAAGACTATCTGAATCTCAATCGGGTCTTGGAAGTTTTTTACCCTTCGTTTTTTCGACACGTGGTTTTTACGGTAAAACGGGATTACCGTGGCTGGCCTTCGATTTACCATCGCTGGAGAGTGGTGCACCATGGTACCGTTCCGTTTCAAATCCATGCGCGCATTTCAAAAAGTCGTACGACACAGTTTCGCCATTTCGGACGGATGTTGCACCTTCCACCCCGGATGTTGCACCCTGTATATATCGATTATTCGGACGGCCAAAACTTCTGGCTCGTTTAGAGTTACGGGAGCCATAACCAGTCAAAACGAAGGCCTCAGTGAGTTCTATGGCTTCGACAGCTTTCAGCGGTCAATGGATTTTTTAATGCCCAAAAAAGACTATCTGAATCTCAATCGGGTCTCGGAAGTTTTTTACCCTTCGTTTTTTCGACACGTGGATTTTTACGG
Organism: Allium cepa; assembly: GCA_030765085.1. Taxonomy (NCBI): domain Eukaryota; kingdom Viridiplantae; phylum Streptophyta; class Magnoliopsida; order Asparagales; family Amaryllidaceae; genus Allium; species Allium cepa. The sequence continues at coordinate 913,755,982 of CM060938.1, forward strand.
TAAAACGGGATTACCGTGGCTGGTCCTCGATTTAGCATCGCTGGAGAGTGGTGCACCATGGTACCGTTCCGTTTCAAATCCATGCATGCATTTCAAAAAGTCGTACAACACTGGTTTGCCATTTCGGACGGATGTTGCATCATGCACCGTGGATGTTGCACCCTATAGATATCGATTATTCGGACGGCCATAACTTCTGGCTCGTTTCCAGTTGCGTGTGCCATAACCAGTCAAAACGAAGGCCTCGGTGAGTTTTACGGCTCTGACAGCTTTCAGCCGTCAATGGATTGTTTAATGCCCAAAAATGACTATCCGAATCTCAATCGGATCTTGGAAGTTTTTTAACCTTCGTCTTTTCGACACGTGGATTTTTACGGTAAAATTGGATTACCGTGGATGGTCTTCGATTTACCATCGCTAGAGAGTGGTGCACCATGGTACCGTTCCGTTTCAAATCCATTCACGCATTCCAAAAAGTCGTATGACACTGTTTTGCCATTATGGACGAATGTTGCACCTTGCACCGTGGATGTTGCACCCTGTAGATATCGATTATTCGGACGGCCATAACTTCTGGCTCTTTTAGAGTTACGGAAGCCATAACCAGTCAAAATGAAGGCCTCAGTGAGTTCTACGGCTCTGACTGCTTTTCAGCCGTCAATGGATTGGTTAATGCCCAAAAAAGACTATCCGAATCTCAATCGGGTCTCGGAAGTTTCTTACCTTTCGTTTTTTCGACAAGTGGATTTTTACGGCAAAACGGGATTACCGTGGCTGGTCTTCGATTTACCAACGCCGGAGAGTCGTGCACCATGGTACCGTTCCATTTCAAATCCATGCATGCATTTCAAAAAGTCATACGACACCGGTTCTCCATTTCGGACGGATGTTGCATCGTGCACCGTGGATGTTGCACCCTATGGATATCGATTATTCGGACGACCATAACTTCTGGCTCGTTTCGAGTTACGGGAGCCATAACCAGTCAAAACGAAGGCCTCGGTGAGTTCTACGGCTCTGACAGCTTTAAGTCGTCAATTGATTGTTTAATACCCAAAAAAGACTATCCGAATCTCAATCGGGTCTCGGAAGTTTTTTACCCTTCGTTTTTTCGACACGTGGATTTTTACGGTAAAACTGGAGTACCGTGGCTGGTCTTCGATTTACCATCGCTTCAGAGTGGTGCACCATGGTACCGTTCCGTTTCAAATCCATGCACGCATTTCAAAACGTCGTACGACACTGTTTCGCCATTTTGGACGAATGTTGCACCTTGCACGTGGATGTTGCACCCTTTAGATGTCGATTATTCGGACGGCCATAGCTTCTGGCTCGTTTAGAGTTACGGGAGCCATAACCAGTCAAAACGAAGGCCTCAGTGAGTTCTACGGCTCCGACTGCTTTTCAGCCGTCAATAGATTGTTTAATGACCAAAAAAGACTATCCGAATCTCAATCGGGTCTCGGAAGTTTTTTACCCTTCGTTTTTTCGACACGTGGATTTTTACGGTAAAACTGGATTACCGTGGCTGGTCTTCGATTTTCCATCGCTGGAGAGTGGGGCACCATGGTACCGTTCCGTTTCAAATCCATGCACGCATTTCAAAGAGTCGTACGACACTGTTTCACCATTTCGGACGGATGTTGCACCTTGCACCGTGGATGTTGCACCCTATAGATATCGATTATTCGGACGGCCATAAGTTCTGGTTTGTTTAGAGTTACGGGAGCCATAACCAGTCAAAACGAAGACCTCAATGAGTTCGACGGCTCTGACTGCTTTCAGCCGTCAATGGATTGTTTAATGACCAAAAAAGACTATCCGAATCTCAATCGGGTCTCGGAAGTTTTTTACCCTTCGTTTTTTCGACACGTGGATTTTTACGGTAAAACGGGATTACCGTGGCTGGTCTTCAATTTTCCATCGCTGGAGAGTGGGGCACCATGGTACCGTTCCGTTTCAAATACATGCACGCATTTCAAAGAGTCGTACGACACTGTTTCACCATTTCGGACGGATGTTGAACCTTGCACCGTGGATGTTGCACCCTATAGATATCGATTATTCGGACGGCCATAAGTTCTGGTTTGTTTAGAGTTACGGGAGCCATAACCAGTCAAAACGAAGACCTCAATGAGTTCGACGGCTCTGACTGCTTTCAGCCGTCAATGGATTGTTTAATGACCAAAAAAGACTATCCGAATCTCAATCGGGTCTCGGAAGTTTTTTACCCTTCGTTTTTTCGACACGTGGATTTTTACGGTAAAACTGGATTACCGTGGATGGTCTTCGATTTTCCATCGCTGGAGAGTGGGGCACCATGGTACCGTTCCGTTTCAAATCCATGCACGCATTTCAAAGAGTCATACGACACTGTTTCACCATTTCGGACGGATGTTGCACCTTGCACCGTGGATGTTGCACCCTATAGATATCGATTATTCGGACGGCCATAAGTTCTGGTTTGTTTAGAGTTACGGGAGCCATAACCAGTCAAAACGAAGACCTCAATGAGTTCGACGGCTCTGACTGCTTTCAGCCGTCAATGGATTGTTTAATGCCCAAAAAAGGCTATCCGAATCTCAATCGGGTCTCGGAAGTTTTTTACCCTTCGTTTTTTCGACACGTGGATTTTTACGGTAAAACGGGATTACCGTGGCTGGTCTTCGATTTACCATCACTGGAGAGTGGTGCACCATGGTACCGTTCCATTTAAAATCCATGCATGCATTTCAAAAAGTCGTACGACACTGTTTCGCCATTTTCGGACGGATGTTGCACCTTGCACCATGGGTGTTGCACCCTGTAGATATCGATTATTCAGACGGCCATAACTTCTGGTTCGTTTAGAGTTACGGGAGCCATAAACAGTCAAAACGAAGGCCTCGGTGAGTTCTACGGCTCTGATAGCTTTCAGCCGTCAATGGATTGTGTAATTCCCAAAAAAGACTATCTGAATCTCAATCGGGTCTCGGAAGTTTTTTACCCTTCGTTTTTTCGACACGTGGATTTTTACGGTAAAACGGGATTACCGTGGCTGGTCTTCGATTTACCATCGCTGGAGAGTGGTGCAACATGGTACCGTTCCGTTTCAAATCCATGCGCGCATTTCAAAAAGTCGTACGACACAGTTTCACCATTTCGGACGGATGTTGCACCTTCCACCCCGGATGTTGCACCCTGTATATATCGATTATTCGTACGGCCAAAATTTCTGGCTCGTTTAGAGTTACGGGAGCCATAACCAGTCAAAACGAAGGCCTCAGTGAGTTCTATGGCTCTGACAGCTTTCAGCGGTCAATGGATTGTTTAATGCCCAAAAATGACTATCCGAATCTCAATCGGGTCTCGGAAGTTTTTTACCCTTCGTTTTTTCGACACGTGGATTTTTAGGTAAAACAGGATTACCGTGGCTGGTCCTCGATTTAGCATCGCTGGAGAGTGGTGCACCATGGTACCGTTCCGTTTCAAATCCATGCATGCATTTCAAAAAGTCGTACGACACTGGTTCGCCATTTCGGACGGATGTTGCATCATGCACGGTGGATGTTGCACCCTATAGATATCGATTATTCGGACGGCCATAACTTCTGGCTCGTTTCCAGTTGCGGAGCCATAACCATTCAAAACAAAGGCCTCGGTGAGTTTTACGGCTCTGACAGCTTTCAGCCGTCAATGGATTGTTTAATGCCCAAAAATGACTATCCGAATCTCAATCGGGTCTCGGAAGTTTTTTACCCTTCGTTTTTTCGACACGTGGATTTTTACGGTAAAACTGGATTACCGTGGCTGGTCTTCGATTTACCATCGCTAGAGAATGGTGCACCATGGTACCGTTCCGTTTCAATTCCATGCACGCATTTCAAAAAGTCGTACGACACTGTTTCGCCATTTCGGATGGATGCTGCACCTTGCACCGTGGATGTTGCACCCTGTAGATATCGATTATTCGGACGGCCGTAACTTCTGGCTCGTTTAGAGTTACGGGTGCCATAACCAATCAAAACGAAGGCCTCAGTAAGTTCTACGGATCTGATAGCATCCAGCCGTCAATGGATTGTTTAATGCCCAAAAAAGACTATCCGAATCTCAATCGGGTCTCGGAAGTTTTTTACCCTTCGTTTTTTCGACACGAGAATTTTTACGGTAAAACGGGATTACCTTGGCTGGTCTTCGATTTACCATCGCTGGAGAGTGGTGCACCATGGTACCGTTCCGTTTCAAATCCATGCATGCATTTCAAAAAGTCGTACGACACTGGTTCGCCATTTCGGACGGATGTTGCATCATGCACCGTGGATGTTGCACCCTATAGATATCGATTATTCGGACGGCCATAACTTCTGGCTCATTTCGAGTTGCGGGAGCCATATCCAGTCAAAACGAAGGCCTCGGTGAGTTTTACGGCTCTGACATCTCTCAGCCGTCAATGGATTGTTTAATGCCAAAAATGACTATCCGAATCTCAATCGGATCTCGGAAGTTTTTTACCCTTCGTTTTTTCGACAGATGGATTTTTACGGTAAAACTGGATTACCGTGGCTGGTCTTCGATTTACCATCGCTAGAGAGTGGTGCACCATGGTATCATTCTGTTTCAAATCCATTCACGCATTTCAAAAAGTCGTACGACACTGTTTTGCCATTTCGGACGAATGTTGCACCTTGCACCGTGGATGTTGCACCCTGTAGATATCGATTATTCGGACGGCCATAACTTTTGGCTCGTTTAGAGTTACGGAAGCCATAACCAGTCAAAATGAAGGCCTCAGTGAGTTCTACGGCTCTGACTGCTTTTCAGCCGTCAATGGATTGTTTAATGCCCAAAAAAGACTATCCGAATCTCAATCGGGTCTCGGATGCTTTTTACCCTTCGTTTTTTCGACACGTGGATTTTTACGGTAAAACGGGATTACCGTGGCTGGTCTTCGATTTACCATCGCTGGAGAGTGGTGCATCATGGTACCGTCCCGTTTCAAATCCATGCATGCATTTCAAAAAGTCCTACGACACTGGTTCGCCATTTCGGACGGATGTTGCATCATGCACCGTGGATGTTGCACCCTATAGATATCGATTATTCGGACGACCATAACTTCTGGCTCGTTTCGAGTTACGGGAGCCATAACCAGTCAAAACAAAGGCCTCGGTGAGTTCTACGGCTCTGACAGCTTTAAGTCGTCAATGGATTGTTTAATGCCCAAAAAAGACTATCCGAATCTCAATCGGGTTTCGAAAGTTTTTTACCCTTCGTTTTTTCGACACGTGGATTTTTACGGTAAAACTGGATTACTGTGGCTGGTCTTCGATTTACCATCGCTAGAGAGTGGTGCACCATGGTACCGTTCCGTTTCAAATCCATGCACGAATTTTAAAACGTCGTACGACACTGTTTCGCCATTTCGGACGAATGTTGCACCTTGCACGTGGATGTTGCACCCTGTAGATATCGATTATTCTGACGGCCATAACTTCTGACTCGTTTAGAGTTACGGGAGCCATAACAAGTCAAAACGAAGGCCTCAGTGAGTTCTACGGCTCCGACTGCTTTTCAGCCGTCAATGGATTGTTTAATGACCAAAAAAGACTATCCGAATCTCAATCGGGTCTCGGAAGTTTTTTACCCGTCGTTTTTTCGACACGTGGATTTTTACGGTAAAACGGGATTACCGTGGCCGGTCTTCGATTTATCATCGCTGGAGAGTGGTGCAACATGGTACCGTTTTGTTTCAAATCCATGCATGCATTTCAAAAAGTCGTACGACACTGGTTCGCCATTTCGGACGGATGTTGCATCATGCACTGTGGATGTTGCACCCTGTAGATATCGATTATTAGGACGGCCATAACTTCTGGCTCGTTTCGAGTTACGGGAGCCATAACCAGTCAAAACGAAGGCCTCGGTGAGTTCTACGGCTCTTCCATCTTTCAGCCGTCAATGTATTGTTTAATGCCCAAAAAAGACTATCCGAATCTCAATCGGGTCTCGGAAGTTTTTTACCCTTCGTTTTTTCGACACGTGGATTTTTACGGTAAAACGGGATTACCGTGGCTGGTGTTCGATTTACCATCACTGGAGAGTGGTGCACCATGGTACCGTTCCATTTCAAATCCATGCATGCATTTGAAAAAGTCGTACGACGCTGGTTCGCCATTTCGGACGGATGTTGCATTATGCACCGTGGATGTTGCACCCTGTAGATATCGATTATTCGGACGACCATAACTTTTGGCTCGTTTAGAGTTAAGGGAGCCATAACCAGTCAAAACGAAGGACTCAGTGAGTTCTACGGCTCTGATAGCTTTCAGCAATCAATGGATTGTTTAATGCCCAAAAAAGACTATCCGAATCTCAATCGGGTCTCGGAAGTTTTTTACCCTTCGTTTTTTCGACACGTGGGTTTTTACGGTAAAACGTGATTACCGTGGCTGGTCTTCGATTTACCATCGCTGGAGAGTGGTGCACCATGGTGCCGTTCCGTTTCAAATCCATTCACGCATTTCAAAAAGTCGTACGACACTGTTTCGCCATTTTGGACGAATGTTGCACATTGCACCGTGGATGTTGCATCCTGTAGAAATCGATTATTCGGACGGCCATAACTTCTGGCTCATTTAGAGTTACGGGAGCCATACCCAGTCAAAATGAAGGCCTCAGTGAGTTCTACGGCTCTGATTGCTTTTCAGCCGTCAATGGATTGTTTAATGCCCAAAAAAGACTATCTGAATCTCAATCGGTCTCGGAAGTTTTTTGCCCTTCGTTTTTTGCGACACGTGGATTTTTACGGTAAAACGGGATTACCGTGGCTGGTCTTCGATTTACCATCGCTGGAGAGTGGTGCACCATGGTACCATTCCGTTTCTAATCCATGCACGCATTTCAAAAAGTCGTACGACACTGTTTCGCCACTTCGGACGGATGTTGCACCTTGCACCGTGGATGTTGCACCCTGTAGATATCGATTATTCGGACGGCCATAACTTCTCGCTCGTTTAGAGTTACAGGAGCCATAACCAGTCAAAACGAAGACCTTAGTGAGTTTTACTGCTCTGACAGCTTTCAGCCGTCAATTGATTGTTTAATGCCCAAAAAAGACTAACCGAATCTCAATCGGGTCTTGGAAGTTTTTTACCCTTCGTTTTTTCGACACGTGGATTTTTACGGTAAAACTGGATTACCGTGGCTGGTCTTCGATTTACCATCGCTGGAGAGTGGTTCACTAAGGTACGTTCCATTTCAAATCCATGCACGCATTTCAAAAGGTCGTACGACACTGTTTCGCCATTTCGGACGGATGTTGCACCTTTCACCGTGGATGTTGCACCCTGTAGATATCGATTATTCGGACGGCCAAAACTTCTTGGTCGTTTAGAGTTACGGGAGCCATAACCAGTGAAAATGAAGGCCTCAGTAATTTCTACGGGTCTGACAGCTTCCAGCCGTTAATGGATGGTTAATGCCCAAGAAAGACTATCCGAATCTCAATCGGGTCTAGGAAGTTTTTTACCCTTCGTTTTTTCGACACGTGGATTTTTACGTTAAAACGGGATTACCGAAGCTGGTCTTCGATTTACCATCGCTGGAGAGTGGTGCACCATGGTACTGTTCCGTTTCAAATCCATGCACGCATTTCAAAAAGTCGTACGACACTGTTTCGCCATTTAGGACGGATGTTGCACCTTCACCGTGGATGTTGCACCCTGTAGATATCGATTATTCGGACGGCCATAACTTCTGGCTCGTTTAGAGTTACGGGAGCCATAACCAGTCAAAACAAAGGCCTCAGTGAGTTCTACGGCTCTGACAGCTTTCAATCGTCAATGGATTGTTTAATGCCCAAAAAAGACTATCCGAATCTCAATCGGGTCTCGGAAGTTTTTTACCCTTCGTTTTTTCGACACGTGGATTTTTATGGTAAAACTGGATTACCGTGGCTGGTCTTCGATTTACCATCGCTGGAGAGTGGTGCACAATGGTACCGTTCCATTTCAAATCCATGCACGCATTTCAAAAAGTCGTACAACACTATTTTGCCATTTCGGACGGATGTTGCACCTTGCACCGTGGATGTTGCACCCTTTAGATATCGATTATTCGGACGGCCATAACTTCTGGCTCGTTTAGAGTTACGGGAGCCATAACCAGTGAAAACGAAGGCCTCAGTGAGTTCTACGGCTCTAACAGCTTTCAGCCGTCTATGGATTGTTTAATGCCCAAAAAAGACTATCCGAATCTCAATCGGGTCTTGGTAGTTTTTTAACCTTCGTTTTTTCGACACGTGGATTTTTACGGTAAAACTGGATTACCGTGGCTAGTCTTCGATTTACCATTGCTGGAGAGTGGTGCAACATGGTACCGTTCCGTTTCAAATCCATGCACGCATTTCAAAGAGTCGTACGACACTGTTTCGCCATTTCGGACGGATGTTGCACCTTGCACCGTGGATGTTGCACCCGGTTGATATCGATTATTCGGACGACCATAAGTTCTAGTTTGTTTAGAATTACGAGAGCCATAATCAGTCAAAACGAATGTAACGACCCGGTGTTTTCAACCATTCGCATCCGCACATGTCGGACTTGAATTGTTCAAAATACCGCATTGTAAAAATAAATTTGGCAAATCTCATAATATACAGTAAATAATTAATCACAGAATCACAGACACAGAATCAGAATACTCGCAGCCAGAAAAGAAGCGCACAGAGAGTAACGATGAAATATCCCGGAATGTTACGCCTAGATTCAAATCTATAACAAGATCCAAATAAAAACAATATGCGACTTCAATTTACGGTCAAAGAAAATATCAAAAATAGGACGAGAATTAGTTCGACTTGCTCGACCACTCCACTGGGTATACTATCAAAACATAACGAAACTTTTCCTACCCATTACCGAACCATGCCATTTCAAAAATCAAGGTAAAATTTACCTAAAGGCCATCTAAAACAAAATGGTGAAGTTTTTCTCCTATAGGCCGTGATATATGCATGTACAAGTGCATCCACTACTCTACTACATACAGGCTTATGCACTGTCCCACACAACTATAAAGCATATTGCAGTTATATGCTTTTATATGCAACTAAACATTTCCACCTAACATCTTCTCTGTTATCTGAAGTATTACAGGCTTTCTCCCTTTTTTTCAACCGAATCTTATATATATATATATATTTTATAAAACATGCACGGATACATCATTTCTTCTTTAAAAATTTTACTATCATCAACGAATAACTACCCAAGTCAGTTACCTAAAACACGGTCAAGATTTCACTAAAAGCCTGCCTATATGATATGCCTATATGCAACTGAAGGCTCACTCACTATGTCAACATGTTATATTCTGATGAACCCTGAAAACTCTCTTTCTCTCCCTCTGTTATATTCTTCTTTACTCTCGTTTCATATTTATTTATTTATTTATTTTTTTTTATTTTTTTAAACATGTCTAACATCCTATGCAAAACAAAACTCACGCAACTCTCTGCCTACAACTTGCGTCTCTCTGCTATCTACTGTTACAAGATGGTAAAACATGCACAGATCATTAGTGATAAGTACATCCAGAATAACACTTACTACATCATAACTACACTAATTCCATAACCTAGCTTCCTACAGGTTATTGACCTAACTTGAATGAATTTGCAAGGTAATGCATTTCTCTTAAGACCTCATCATCAACACACATATCCACTGCTACTAGAAACAAGGTTTTTTTTTTCAAAATATATGTCTCGTAGGAAACTTGGCTGAGCACTAGAGTGGTAGTCAGGGTTGGAGTGGCCGAGCCAAAAGATGGGAAAGCAAAGGAAAAAAACTGAAGAAGGAAAACGGAGAGGATGCAAAAGAAGAAGAGGAATAGTAATATTACCTGATAGAAGCTTTTCTCCTTGTGGATGATGTTATGCAAGATGAGGAGATAAAATACGAACCAGGCTAATATATTTATAGAGGGGAGAGTTTGCTTTAGATGCAAGAAAACATATATACGTGAAGAAAATCAAAAGGGCTCGGTACAAAAATGGCAACATATCTTGGCATGCCTAAACAATTGATTGATAAAGCAAAATTTCGTACGTTCAAAAGTTTGAATGTGAATACCTTGGCAAGAGATTGAAAAAAAAACGGCAGCATTGATAGAAGATTGAACATTTTGCAGATAAATAATTGATTTGAGGCGAAATCAATGGAAAAAGAAAAAGCAAGCGGAGCTCAGTGATTTATTTCCAGTTTTTATCTTGTTTGAATGGATAAGGCTCGTGTGATTTTAGGGACCACAGTTAGCAATTAGATTTGATTTTATATGCGTGATATTCATTGCCAGTTTATGAGTTTTGATTTCAACATTTTTTTTTATTTGATAGTTGCGTGATTGTAGATTGAAGAAACAGCATTTGGAAGAACTGATATTAGGTAAGAGATTGATTTTAGGCAAAAGATGTTTGGATGAAAAGGTATATACAAAAGTTTAAAATAAATTTTGACAGTTAAAACAAAAGTAACGTTTGTTATAAAAATCACTAACTGATATTTTAATCGATAAGTATATTTAAATATGATTTTTACTTTATATGCGTGATTATAGGAACGAAAAATTTTATCTGGCAAAATAAAGGCAGTGGAAACAGAGAGATATAAATAGGAATGTGAGAATTTGAAAAGATAGGCAAGGTTAAATTTGAATGCATGAGTTGATTTTAGGCAATCAAATATATTGGTCCATTTAGGTTGCGTGAATAAATGAATACAGTGACATGCTCAAGAAACAAAAAGGTAAGAGGCAAATGCCAAAAATGTTAAAAGAATAAAATTTTGTGTCACGCGCAAAGGAATGCAAAATTGATTTCTCTCAAATGATATATGCGTGATTTAAGAAGAAATATATGGTATGTTTAAATCAAAAAATGGAAGAGTTGATTATTATCATTATATTTTGAAGAACAGTTACAAACAGATTTGAACGTTTCTCTTTTAAATTCAGATTTGCGTGCTTTTTTGATGCCTGGATATGCACGTTATTCCTCTGGATTTGAGATAAGGCTTGCGAAAATATTAGTTGCCAGTTATACAAAGCTTTGGATTCTATACTTTATATGCGTGATTAAAGCAAGCGTTGATTTTGTATACAGACCATTGATACGATATTTTAAATACATATCGATGTTGAAATATGATTTTTAAAATACGCCAAACTGACGTAATATAAAACACCCAAAGTTATATAAAAATAACGTTTTTAATTTATACGTTTATTTTGTTACTTATACCATAAATTTTTACGCGTCCTTTAAACGCGAAATTTAACAGTTCATTAATACACTAAATTCTTCAAAATTATTACTTAACAAACTTAATTGGTTTTCACATATTTTATATATATATATATATACAAAATTCCTTTTATTAAAATTTAAATGGAGTTGTCTTTTAACAAAATTAACCGTTTCACAACTTTAAATTTCCATATTTAGTATTTTAAGGAAATGATTTAAATCAAATTATATATGTATATAAATTGGGAAGTAAATTTTACTGGAAAGAGAAAAATAACGGATTAAAATTCTATACGTTTTCTTATATATATAGTATTTATTCCCTAAATTTACGTGCCCTTTTTAACGCGTAATTTCCCAGTTCATTTATACACAAAAAAAAATTCGAAATTCTGACCATGCTGAGACTCGAACTCGTGACCTGTCGTGAATAGCCCAAATGTCTTAACCACCTAAGCTATTAATGTTTTCTTAATTAAAACTTGATTTTGCTAGAAATTAAGTTATTTACCATCCTCGACAAAAACCCAAATTAAAGTTAATTCTTAACCATGTCAAAATTTCAGAGATCTTATTATTTAACTAAAAATTTGGTCAAATTTTTTTTTTTTTTTATTATTTTAATCACTTTAAATAAACCCCAAAGTTTTTTTTTTTTTAGAAAAATACAAGTGAAAAATACTTGTTAAAAAAATTGGGCTGTTACACTCTCCCCCACTCAGAACTTTTCGTCCTCGAAAAGGAAGAAGGTAGGGAAATAGAAACAACCTGAAAGAAAACTAAATTGAAACTTAAATTAGAATCATTAATCTAAACAATAAAAATTCAATTTTAAATTAATCATTGATTTCATCTATTTTTACTTAAAATTTTAACATTTATTTATTTACATATTTACTTGTATAATATCCCTACACTAAAAAAAAAATCATTCATTTTTTTTTTCTCCAATTTTACCCAAGGTATTATAACATTCTAATTTAAAATGTTTAATTTTAATCCAAATTTGAAATGGTAATTTAACTTAATTGTTAAAGTAAATTTACCATTTCCCAAAATAAACCAAATTCCCCATTTAGTTTCTTCTTTATTCCAAACTATAATTAAATTTATTTTTCTCAATATTTTTCTCATCTATGTCAAATATTTTTCTCAATATCTAAACTATATAAATTCAATTTAAATTAATATTCAATAATTGATTTAATTCATTTGATTTTTACAGAAGTTAAATCAATCTTAACTATTTCCAAATTAATTATCTTATTATCCAATTATTTTCTAAAATCAGAAATTTGTATAGTCTTTTATAATAATCATCTTTTATTCAACAAATTTAATTTTCTTTATTCCAGATTATTATTAAATATATTCTGCTTAATATATCTTATCGCACATATTAAGTAGATTATATTTAATATAACTATTCCAATATATTTCTAAATTTCCTTTAACACCATTTGATATTGTATATTATTCAATTATTATTTTATTTCTATTTACCTCTATTTGTCTTGTTGTAACTGAAACTTTAAGTGTATAACATTTATTATAACCACTCAAATTTTTATTTATAAAATCCTTTTATATTATACATTATCCAATTACAAAGTTAATTTCTGAATGATTTAGGTAAGTTATATTGACATGCAATTATACAGGTAAAATTTTCCAACTATATTATTCAAGTTTAAATATTCATTCCAAATTTGACTTTATTTTATCATTAGAATCACCTTTTAACATAAATTTATGAATTAAATTTCCAATTAACTTCAAACCCTTTAGAGATAAATAAATACATACATATTGCATATGTCAAATCAAATTTAAATCATATATCTATATATATTATAAATTAAGTCATATTTTAGAAATTCAAATTAATTAAATTTTTGAAGCAAAACTACAACATGGTCTCTTTACTTCGATACTCGAAAATGAATGTCGATGATGTTGTAGTCATCACCGAAATTATTTTCCAGCAACAAAGAGAAGAGCACTAATTTTTAAAACTTTAAAATTCTTTGGAAACAAATTTATATTTGAAAATTATTTAAATAATAATATATCCTTTTAAAACTTTAAACACAAGGTTTGAAACTATCGAAATTGAATTCTTAAATTCTTATTTTAAATTCATTTCTGTTTCCAAATAAATTTATAACCATGTTTATATTCAATTATTTATATAAGACAAAACCAATGGTTTACAAAACAATAAATAAAACCAAACACTATTATCTCTAAACAACTAGTTAAATTTTGAAAATTATACTTATATATATAATATTAGATTTTTCCCCAAATAGGAATAAATTGTCAAACAAGGATAGAGATTCAAATTTTGAAGGACTCAAATTAAATAGAATTTTGATTTAAAGATAAGTTGGAATCAGAAGATCCGATGGTTAAATAACAGAATAAGAAACCAGATAAGTTTATATAAATCGCGGGCAACCTTAACCAGGTCAACCGTGACTTAAAGAGTCAGATCGATGTGAATTTTCTGGGGTAAATCTACATTCGATCTGAAGAGATAGAGTTCAGAATAACCAAAGATACTAGTATCTAAACCGAGGATAAATATAAATCTCCGGTGAATCAATGCTAGTTGTAAAGGAGTTTCACCGCTATATTAGAATATTGGCGAAACCGCCAATTCACTATAAAGATCATCCTAAGTGGAGTTATGGGATACTCCCGAATCGAAAGAAAAATAAATAGTGAGGGACACGAATGAACTTCGGAACCGCAGGGAACGTTCCAAAATTCAAAAAGGAAGAGATTCAAGCTCGAATGAAAGTGATTCTGTAAATCAAATTTACCATACATTCTAAGTTTTGCCTAGAGCCAAAGCTCTGATACCAGATGTAACGACCCGGTGTTTTCAACCATTCGCATCCGCACATGTCGGACTTGAATTGTTCAAAATACCGCGTTGTAAAAATAAATTTGGCAAATCTCAAAATATACAGTAAATAATTAATCACAGAATCACAAACACAGAATCAGAATACTCGCAGCGGAATTTAAAAATACTTAGTGGTTCATGAAGCCACTATAAATAGTCTCAACAAATACAAATTACAAAGTCTTCCATCCCAAATATAGTTTAAATCATCAAATAAAAATCCCAAAGTCTTGTTTTCATAAATAAGATAGCGGACAGAGAGAAGCCAACAACTTGAAAGGATCTACAGAAGTCCTAGCTCCGGGATGATGACTGAACTGCAACTCAGGCTGACCCGAGCGTAAAATAAAACATAAACACTCGAGTCAGGACATACATACTTATATAGTGTAAGCTAATTCAAGTGTACTGTAATATAGAGCAAGTAACTTAAAGGATGCTTGGGACCGCCCATCCTCCAAGGATCCGTTAAACTATTTACTATGTAGTATATTGCGCTATTATAATAGTGTCTAATTGTAAAATAAACTTACTTTTTAATAGCGTTAAGGGGTTACCCATATAGCCCTTAACACAAATAATGCCAATAGTCTATACAGTACCGTAATACCTCCTGATCGGGAAGCTACCAGAGGATACTCCATAGGTACGACACAAATAGAAACTCGTAGGAGGCTCGCTATGGTAGGTGACACGGCACAACTAGGCAATGCCAGGGTAGATATACCAATTGCTATCCGGACCGGTGGAAATGCGTAGCCGCAGTTACCGCCCACCTCGAACAACACTCCCAAATCAAAGGTGCGCACCAAAACAATCACAAGAGTGATAGAATGGCATACGAAGAAGTGCGTTCGATCAGAGGTGCTACCTCATTAATCCGAGAATCGCTCCTGTTTTAGCCACCTTATGCCAACTCACGGGAGTCGGGTCCACGTATTTACCTTAAAGGAACCGTCACCACCATCCTACTTCATTCTGGGATCTCCACCGCGTACACGGTTAGTCAAAGTGGTTTTCGGTATCGACAGAGAGTATGCCAGATATCCGATCCCGGTCTCTTTGCCAACCAAACGTTATTATAACCCGTGGTTACAGTTTAAAATGGTATTCGTACTTTAAAATCAAAATATATCTCAAATTCCTTCAATATCAAATATTGATTTAAACTTTCCACTTTATACATACTTTTTAAATTTATTCAATTTATTTGGAATTTATTGCCTTTACCAAATTTTAAAGTTAAATTCTTCCTTTAAATCCATCAAAAATCAATTTCTTAAAATTTTTCTAATTACATATTAAATTCCAAAATTTACACCTTTTTCCCAAAATTAATTTCCATACATTTTTAAAACAATCAAATTCCAGTTTCTGCAGCACTTATGAAATGCTACCTAAAGTTTATGGGTTAAACAGTCCAATTTTAAAAGACAGCATTTAAATGCTGTAATAGGTTATTAACTTATCAATTTAGTTTAAATTCCAAATACAACTTATTATCAATTATTTCTTAACTGAAATCTCATCTTAACAAAAATCCAGAATTTTTCCAAATAAGTTATATTTATTTATTTAAAATCTTAACTCATTCAAAAATCATTTTTAAATCTTTATAAAAATCCTTTAAATACATTAAACCACAATATTATAAACTTCCATTTAAAAATAATTTTAAAATATTTCAGAAAAATATTATAGGAACCACGGGTCTGTATAAAATTTTCTAGCCTAGGTCAAGTGATACGGATTTATATCATTTCAATCCGCAATTTTTACAAACCCCGGGTTCTATCATTTCAAACCCGCAATCCCAAGTTAAAATTAAACAGTTAACTGAATAAATGCATAATAATCATCGTTTTAGGCCTATCATTTCAGCCTTAACGATTTAAATTTATAGGGAACTTGCAGTGATGATTTAAATCAGTAAATAAACATTTAACAATATAACTGCAGAAATATTACAACAGATAAATGACTGATGAGGTGTCAATTTAAATGGAGTTTAACATCCTACGTTATATTACAGACAGATAACAGTTAAATAATAATTTACACATACACTTGCGATAATTCACAGAAATATAGGCATGTTTGTCTAGTGAGAAAAACTCACCTGATGGCTGCAGAAAGATTTGATTCAAACAAAAATGAAAATCCACCGGAAAAGATGAAATATCCCGGAATGTTACGCCTAGATTCAAATCTATAACAAGATCCAAATAAAACCAATACGCGACTTCAATTTACGGTGAAAGAAAATATTAAAAATAGGACGAGAATTAGTTCGACTTGCTCGACCACTCCACTGGGTATACTATCAAAACATAACGAAACTTTTCCTACCCATTACCGAACCATGCCATTTCAAAAATCAAGGTAAAATTTACCTAAAGGCCATCTAAAACAAAATGGTGAAGTTTTTCTCCTATAGGCCGTGATATATGCATGTACAAGTGCATCCACTACTCTACTACATACAGGCTTATGCACTGTCCCACACAACTATAAAGCATATTGCAGTTATATGCTTTTATATGCAACTAAACATTTCCACCTAACATCTTCTCTGTTATCTGAAGTATTACAGGCTTTCTCCCTTTTTTTCAACCGAATCTTATATATATATATATATATATATATATATATATATATATATATTTTATAAAAAATGCACGGATACATCATTTCTTCTTTAAAATTTTTACTATCATCAACGAATAACTACCCAAGTCAGTTACCTAAAACACAGTCAAGATTTCACTAAAAGCCTGCCTATATGATATGCCTATATGCAACTAAAGGCTCACTCACTATGTCAACATGTTATATTCTGATGAACCCTGAAAACTCTCTTTCTCTCCCTCTGTTATATTCTTCTTTACTCTCGTTTTATATTTATTTATTTATTTATTTATTTATTTATTTTTTCTTTATTTTTATTTTTTTTAAACATGTCTAACATCCTATGCAAAACAAAACTCACGCAACTCTCTGCCTACAACTTGCGTCTCTCTGCTATCTACTGTTACAAGATGGTAAAACATGCACAGATCATTAGTGATAAGTACATCCAGAATAACACTTACTACATCATAACTACACTAATTCCATAACCTAGCTTCCTACAGGTTATTGACCTGACTTGAATGAATTTGCAAGGTAATGCATTTCTCTTAAGACCTCATCATCAACACACATATCCACTGCTACTAGAAACAAGGTTTTTTTTTTTCAAAATATATGTCTCGTAGGAAACTTGGCTGAGCACTAGAGTGGTAGTCAGGGTTGGAGTGGCCGAGCCAAAAGATGGGAAAGCAAAGGAAAAAAAACTGAAGAAGGAAAACGGAGAGGATGCAAAAGAAGAAGAGGAATAGTAATATTACCTGATAGAAGCTTTTCTCCTTGTGGATGATATTATGCAAGATGAGGAGATAAAATACGAACCAGGCTAATATATTTATAGAGGGGAGAGTTTGCTTTAGATGCAAGAAAACATATATACGTGAAGAAAATCAAAAGGGCTCGGTACAAAAATGGCAACATATCTTGGCATGCCTAAACAATTGATTGATAAAGCAAAATTTCGTACGTTCAAAAGTTTGAATGTGAATACCTTGGCAAGAGATTGAAAAAAAACGGCAGCATTGATAGAAGATTGAACGTTTTGCAGATAAAGAATTGATTTGAGGCGAAATCAATGGAAAAAGAAAAAGCAAGCAGAGCTCAGTGATTTATTTCCAGTTTTTATCTTGTTTGAATGGATAAGGCTCGTGTGATTTTAGGGACCACAGTTAGCAATTAGATTGGATTTTATATGCGTGATATTCATTGCCAGTTTATGAGTTTTGATTTCAACATTTATTTATTTATTTGATAGTTGCGAGATTGTAGATTGAAGAAACGGCATTTGGAAGAACTGATATTAGGCAAGAGATTGATTTTAGGCAAAAGATGTTTGGATGAAAAGGTATATACAAAAGTTTAAAATAAATTTTGACAGTTAAAACAAAAGTAACGTTTGTTATGAAAATCACTAACTGATATTTTAATCGATAAGTATATTTAAATATGATTTTTACTTTATATGCGTGATTATAGGAACGAAAAATTTTATCTTGCAAAATAAAGGCAGTGGAAACAGAGAGATATAAATAGGAATGTGAGAATTCGAAAAGATAGGCAAGGTTAAATTTGAATGCATGAGTTGATTTTAGGCAATCAAATATATTGGTCCATTTAGGTTGCGTGAATAAATGAATAAAGTGACATGCTCAAGGAACAAAAAGGTAAGAGGCAAATGCCAAAAATGTTAAAAGAATAAAATTTTGTGTCACGCGCAAAGGAATGCAAAATTGATTTTCTCTCAAATGATATATGCGTGATTTAAGAAGAAATATATGGTATGTTTAAATCAAAAAATGGAAGAGTTGATTATTATCATTATATTTTGAAGAACAGTTACAAACAGATTTGAACGTTTCTCTTTTAAATTCAGATTTGCGTGCTTTTTTGATGCCTGGATGTGCACGTTATTCCTCTGGATTTGAGATAAGGCTTGCGAAAATATTAGTTGCCAGTTATACAAAGCTTTGGATTCTATACATTATATGCGTGATTAAAGCAAGCGTTGATTTTGTATACAGACCATTGATACGATATTTTAAATACATATCGATGTTGAAATATGATTTTTAAAATACGCCAAACTGACGTAATATAAAACACCCAAAGTTATATAAAAATAACGTTTTTAATTTATACGTTTATTTTGTTACTTATACCATAAATTTTTACGCGTCCTTTAAACGCGAAATTTAACAGTTCATTAATACACTAAATTCTTCAAAATTATTACTTAACAAACTTAATTGGTTTTCACATATTATATATATATATATATATATATATATACACAAAATTCCTTTTTATTAAAATTTAAATGGAGTTGTCTTTTAACAAAATTAACCGTTTCACAACTTTAAATTTCCATATTTAGTATTTTAAGGAAATGATTTAAATCAAATTATATATGTATATAAATTGGGAAGTAAATTTTACTGGAAAGAGAAAAATAACGGATTAAAATTCTATACGTTTTCTTATATATAATCTTATATATATATAGTATTTATTCCCTAAATTTACGTGCCCTTTTTAACGCGTAATTTCCCAGTTCATTTATACACACAAAAAAAAATTCGAAAATCTGACCATGTTGAGACTCGAACTCGTGACCTGTCGTGAATAGCCCAAATGTCTTAACCACCTAAGCTATTAATGTTTTCTTAATAAAAACTTGATTTTGCTAGAAATTAAGTTATTTACCATCCTCGACAAAAACCCAAATTACCAAATTAAAGTTAATTCTTAACCATGTCAAAATTTCAGAGATCTTATTATTTAACTAAAAATTTGGTCAAATTTTTTTTTTTATTATTATTTTTAATCACTTTAAATAAACCCCAAAGTTTTTTTTTTATTTAGAAAAATACAAGTGAAAAATACTTGTTAAAAAAATTGGGCTGTTACAACGAAGGCCTCAATGAGTTCTACGGCTCTGACAGCATTCAGCCGTCAATGGATTGTTTAATTCCCAAAAAAGACTATCCGAATCTGAATCGGGTCTCGGAAGTTTTTTACCCTTCGTTTTTTCGACACGTGGATTTTTACGGTAAAACGAGATTATCGTGGCTGGTCTTCGATTTACCATCGCTGGATAGTGGTGCACCGTGGTACCATTCCGTTTCAAATCCATGCACGCATTTCAAAAAGTCGTACGACACTGTTTCGCCATTTCGAACGGATGTTGCACCCTGCACCGTGGATGTTGCACCCTGTAGATATCGATTATTCGGACGGCCATAACTTTTGGCTCGTTTAGAGTTACGGGAGCCATAACCAGTCAAAACGAAGGCCTCAGTGAGTTCTACGGCTCTGACAGCTTTCAGCCGTCAATGGATTGTTTAATGCCCAAAAAAGACTATCCGAATCTCAATCGGGTCTTGGAAGTTTTTTACACTTCGTTTTTTCGACACGTGGATTTTTACGGTAAAACGGGATTACCATGGCTGGTCTTCGATTTATCGTCGCTGGAGAGTGGTGCACCATGGTACCGTTCCGTTTCAAATCCATGAATGCATTTCAAAAAGTCGTACGACACTGGTTCGCCATTTCGGACGGATGTTGCATCATGCACCGTGGATGTTGCACCCTGTAGATATCGATTATTCGGACGGCCATAACTTCTGGCTCGTTTCGAGTTACGAGAGCCATAACCAGTCAAAACGAAGGCCTCGGTGAGTTCTACGGCTCTTACAGCTTTCAGCCGTCAATGTATTGTTTAATGACCAAAAAAGACTATCCGAATCTCAATCGGGTCTCGGAAGTTTTTTACCCTTCGTTTTTTCGACACGTGGATTTTTACGGTAAAACAGGATTACCGTGGCTGGTCTTCGATTTACCATTGCTGGAGAGTGGTGCACCATGGTACCGTTCCGTTTCAAATCCATGCACGCATTTCAAAAAGTCATACAACACTGTTTCGCCATTTCGGACGGATGTTGCATCATGCACCGTGGATGTTGCACCCTGTAGATATCGATTATTCGGACGGCCATAACTTTTGGCTCGTTTAGAGTTACGGTAGCATAACCAGTCAAAACGAAGCCCTCAGTGAGTTCTACAACTCTGACAGCTTTCAGCCGTCAATGGATTGTTTAATGCCCAAAAAAGACTATCCGAATTTAATCGGGTCTCGGAAGTTTTTTACCCTTCGTTTTTTCGACACGTGGATTTTTACGGTAAAACGGGATTACCGCGGCTGGTCTTCGATTTACCAACGCAGGAGAGTGGTGCACCACGGTACCATTCCATTTCAAATCCATTCACGCATTTCAAAAAGTCGTACGACACTATTTTGCCATTTCGGACGAATGTTGCACCCTGTAGATATCGATTATTCGGACGGTCATAACTTCTGGCTCGTTTAGAGTTATGGGAGCCATAACCAGTCAAAACGAAGGCCTCAGTAAGTTCTAAGGATCTGACAGCTTCCAGCCATCAATGGATTGTTTAATGCCCAAAAAAGACTATCCGAATCTCAATCGGGTCTAGGAAGTTTTTTACCCTTCGTTTGTTCAACATGTGTACTTTTACGGTAAAACGGGATTACCGTGGCTGGTCTTCAATTTACATTCGCTAGAGACTGGCGCACCATGGTACCATTCTGTTTCAAATCCATGCACGCATTTCAAAAAGTCGTACGACACTGTTTCGCCATTTCGGACGGATGTTGCACCTTGCACCGTGAATGTTGCACCCAGTAGATATCGATTATTCGGACGGCCATAACTTCTGGCTCGTTTAGAGTTACGGGAGCCATAACCAGTCAAAACGAAGGGCTCAGTGAGTTCTACGGCTCTGACAGCTTTCAAACGTCAATGGATTGTTTAATACCCGAAAAAGACTATCTGAATCTCAATCGGGACTCGAAAGTTTTTTACCCTTCGTTTTTTCGACACGTAGATTTTTATGGTAAAACGGGATTACCGTGGCTGGTCTTCGATTTACCATCTCTGGAGAGTGGTGCACCATTGTACCATTCCGTTTCAAATACATGCACGCATTTCAAAAAGTCGTACGACATTGTTTCGCCATTTCGGACGGATGTTGCACCTTGCACCGTGGATGTTGCACCCTGTAGATATCGATTATTCGGACGGCCATAACTTCTGGCTCGTTTAGAGTTACGGGAGCCATAACAAGTCAAAACAAAGGCCTCAGTGAGTTATACGGCTTAGACAGCTTTGAACCGTCAATGGATTGTTTGATGCCCAAAAAAGACTATCCGAATCTCAATCGGGTCTCGGAAGTTTTTACCCTTCGTTTTTTCGACACGTGGATTTTTACGGTAAAACGGGATTACCGTGGTTGTTCTTCGATTTACCATTGCTGGGGATTGGTGCACCATGGTACCGTTCCGTTTCAAATCCATGCACGCATTTTAAAAAGTCGTACGGCACTGTTTCGCCATTTCGGACGGATGTTGCACCTTGCACCGTGGATGTTGCACCCTATAGATATCGATTATTCGGACGGCCATAACTTCTGGCTCGTTTAGAGTTATGGGAGCCATAACTAGTCAAAACGAAGGCCTCGGTGAGTTCTACGGATCTGACAGCTTTCAGCCATCAATGGATTGTTTAATGCCCAAAAAAGGCTATTCGAATCTCAATCGGCTCTTGGAAGTTTTTTACCCTTCGTTTTTTCGACACGTGGATTTTTACGGTAAAACAGGATTACCGTGGCTGGTCTTCGATTTACCATCGCTGGAGAGTGGTGCACCATGGTACCGTTCCGTTTCAAATCCATGCACGCATTTCAAAAAGTCGTACGACGCTGTTTCGCCATTTCAGACGGATGTTGCACCTTGCACCGTGGATGTTGCACCCTACAGATATCGATTATTCGAACGGCCATAACTTCTGGCTCGTTTAGTGTTACGGGAGCCATAACCAGTCAAAACGATGGCCTCAGTGAGTTCTACAGCTCTGACAGCTTTCAGCCGTCAATGGATTGTTTAATGCCTAAAAAAGACCATCCGAATCTCAATCGGATCTCGGAAGTTTTTTACCCTTCATTTTTTCGACACGTGGATTTTTACGGTAAAATGGAATTACCGTGGCTGGTCTTCGATTTACCATTGCTGGAGAGTGGTGCACCATGGTACCGTTCCGTTTCAAATCCATGCACGCATTTCCAAAAGTCATACGACACTGTTTCGCCATTTCGGACGGATGTTGCACCTTGCACCGTGGATGTTGCACCCTGTAGATATCGGTTATTCGGACGGCCATAACTTCTAGCTCGTTTAGAGTTATGAGAGACGTAACCAGTCAAAACGAAGGCCTCAGTGAGTTCTACGGCTGTGACAGCTTTCAGCCGTCAATGGATTGTTTAATGCCCAAAAAAGACTATCCGAATCTCAATGGGTCTCGGAAGATTTTTACCCTTCGTTTTTTCGACACGTGGATTTTTACGGTAAAACGGGATTACCATGGCTGGTCTTCGATTTACCATCGCTGGAGAGTGGTGCACCATGGATGTTTGCACAAGAAATGGACAAACACCTCCAATCCGTATTATTTAATTGATTATATGTTATTTTTCAAGGTTTTAGGTTACTTATGCAAATATGTAAAAAGCAAGGACTAGAATGTAAAAGACACGCAGATTTATAGTGGTTCGGCCAGAACGTGCCTACGTCCACTTTATATGTTATTCTCTCCTTTCATTCGGATTACAAGTACAAAGCTTTAAGTACAAGTATAAGAAAGTTGTTTGAAAGTTCCTTCCTTGCTTGAGCTCTCAAACTTGTCTGCCATTGTTGTGCCCCTGCCCCTCTATTTGTAGAGTGAGGCTGGGGGCAGGGGTCTTGGATGTATATAGCTGCTGGTGGGCCTGGGCTGAAGCAATCTGGACTGGCATATCTGGTTCGGCGAAGCTTGGTTCGGTGGTTGGAGATGGTTGGACCGGTGGAGCTTTGGTTCGGTGGTTGGAGATGGTTGGACCGGTGGAGCTTTGGTCCGGTGGTTGGAGATGGTTGGACCGGTGGAGCTTTGGTCCGGTGGTTGTTGGTGGGAGATGAGACCTTGGTCCGGTTTGGTTGGTTCGGCTATGACGTGGAGATGCGGTGGTTCGGTGGAGGGTGAGGTTTGGCTCGGCATATAGGTGGTTCGGCAGTGGTTGGTCCGGCATGGAGTTGAGGTGGTTGGGCCGGTAGTGAGACCGGATCGGTGTTTGGATGGAGGGGCTTTTGGACCGGTGGCGCCTTGGTGCTGTGTTGGTTCGGCAGGGGTTTCGTGTAGGTTGTTTGGTTCGGTGGCGCCTAGATGAGATTGGTTCGGTGATGGTGGGTTTTGGATCGGTGGTTGGTTGGACCGGTAATGGTGGATGGAGCACAGATACTGGATGGAAATAGGCGAAGCTGATGCCTTTAGGTCTTGTGATTCCATGGGTGAGAATTCGCCCAACATTTGCCCCCCAAAGTGGGGCACGTGCAAGCAGGTGTCGCGCTTTGTTTTTCTTCCAGTTGGATAACTGGTATTGCTTCATTAGGTTTGGGGTGCCGAAAAGGATAGTCTGGTGCCTCTGCGCTTGTCTATATATAGGGGCTACACCCCTTCGTTATTCCTTACCGAATCAGGGAGAGCCGAATCAGTTCGAGTGCCGAATCGACCTTGCACCGAATCAACTAAGTACCGAATATACACGTGCCGAATCAAGCAAGTGCCGAACCAAACTAGTACCGAACCAGGTACGTTTTTTTTCGCCGAATGAACATGGACGAGATCGATGCGCTGAGTGCCGAATGTGATATGCCGAATGAGATGTGTGATGTATTACCGAATGAATCTTTAAACCTTTAATACCGGATGGATTTTATGCCGAATGAGCTATGCCGAATGAGATCTCATATTTGAATCTTGAGTGGAACACTAACCCTATATTCACCTACTTGCTTACATTTCCATACATCTTGTTCTAATACCATGTTTTTCTTGTCCCGCAGGTAAATGTCTCGCAAAACGGAAACTCGATCAGATAGAAAGAAGTCCAAGGCTAGAGAAGAGTCTTCTTCCATGCCCCCAGCCCAACCAGGACCGATGCAACACCGACCTGCCCCAAGGTCGTTAGTGGATGGGTTTGGTCCCCAGGAACTTCTGGTCTCCCCTCCCGATTGCTTTCCCAGCTCCCTCAAAGAGGAGCAGCTTGATGTCATTTCCCGCTCTTTCGGGATTGATAGAACGCTTATGCTACTGCCAGGGAGCGGAATTATGCCATATGACCCTCCTGAAGGGTATTTTGCTTACAGCAGATACCACTGCATGTGTGGTGCTATCCCGCCTCTCAATGCCTGGATAGTTAGCTTTGTCACATATCTGAAGGTGGCTCCATTCCAGCTTCAGCCTAACTCCTACGCCATTCTGGTGAGTCTTTTCGTCATCTTTCAGAGGAGATATGGGCGTCCCCCTTCCAACGGGGAGATCCGGTATCTGTACAACTTGAGTGGCTACAAGAAGGGGTCTCAATATATATCAGTTTGGAAGCGGTCGTGCCCTTTAAGCCTGTTCTGGATCTGTACTCGAAGCTCAGTATGTTTAAGAAGGAATGGTTTTTTATTATGGATGACTCTGTTTCTTTCCGCCTTTTCACTTCCGGCTGTAAGTTGAACTCCATTTATATTTTTCTTGTCCCGATCATAATGCTTCTTCTTATATACTTTCATTTCTTGCTAGCGACAGGTGGTTTTGCGGTCGTCGAGAATGATTCCTTGGTTCGGACGGCTGCGGAAATAAGAGCCATTCCGGCACGGGATCGGTCGGCTTCTTACTTGATCAGGAATGCCACTCTCATGGAGTATAACTTGATTCTGCCACGTCAATCTGTGGTTAAACAGAGAGATATAGCCGAGGAGAGGGCTGCTAAAGCCAAGGATGGGGCCACTGCGAAGTGTAGCAAGAAGAGACCTTTCTCGGTGCCCCCAGCCGTTGGGGGAAAAAAGCTTAAGAAGTCTGATGGACCCTCTCCCATTACACGTCCAGACATTCCGGAGGAGGAAGGTGGAGAGGAGGAAAGAGACGAAGAGGAGGGCGGAGGAGATGGAGAAGGTGAAGGACAGGGTGGTAGTGGTGTCGGCCCTCTATCTTCTGAGCAGGCAGGGGAGATTCAGGAGTGGATGGATGATGCCTTCCGCCAGGCTTTTGAAGGGTTGGAGGAAGGATCAGCCTCAGTGAAGAAGACAAAGGAGGTTGACAAGGCTGGGGCTGGCGCCGATCCATTCCCTAAGAGTTCTTCAGCTGTGGCGGCTCCAGTGATTCAAGGTGAACTTTTGACTTCTGCAGACCCCATTTATGATAGGGATTTAGGAATATTTTATGGCTCACTCCCATCTTGGGATGAAATCCAGGACTTATTGCAGGATCCTACTCCTCTGCAGGGTTTTTATAATAGATGTGTCTTCTCATTCTTTTTGGCTTAACATATTTCTCGAATTTTGGGCCATCGTATGTTCGTAACACTTGCTCTTTATTACAGGGGCAGGCGGGGTGGCCAAAAACTTCAGACGTTCGACACCGCCTCGAACAATTCAAATTGATGAGAGCTGCTACTAAGCCGCCAACTGGCCGTTTCGGGGATGTAGTTAAATATCGCCCTCTTCTTGGAGTCGTTGAGGAAGATATCCAGCAGAGGAAGAGGAGGCGTTCCTTATTTGAATCTTCACCCGGTCCGCAGCTTCCTCCTCAACCTATTCATGATATCATGGAGGAGGGAACTGAGCATATTCCCTCCCCGCATCCGTCTGAAAATCCTACCATTATCTGCATAAGGCGCCCCCGACGTGCCTCGCAATCCCTTTGCCGGCCACCCGGATTTAGACCCCAGTTCCCAGGACATATTATTTGACGAGGCCACGGGCGAGCATCTTCTCCCTCGCAATCCCATGGTTCGGATTCTTGATGAGGCTAAGTCTCTAGATCTGGATCTTCTCACTACTCATATAGCTGCCATGGGGGACGAAGCCAAGGCCAACATTGACCGGGTCACGGAGGAGGTCAAGAAATTGATGGAGCATCATGCTCGGGTGGCTAGGGCTGGGGAGGAAATTGGGAGTGCTAACATCCGGCTGCGGCTACAGGTTTCTGATCAGGCCAAACAGCTTGCCGATCAGGCTATTCAGATTTCTCAGCACGAGGCAGCCTCCAGGCAGTTGAAGGAGAATCTGGAAAAGGCCAGCAGGGCAGAATTGCGAAAAATGGAGGCTGCTTGCAAGGGGCGGATTGATATGGCCATTGCGACAGTGGATGAGGTTCGGAATGCAGATCTTGAGCGGATTGAAGAGTTGTCTGGGAGGCTTGAGGCCGCAGAGCTTGCCCAGGCCAAGCTAAAGGAAGAGATGGAGGAAATGAGGAGGTCTCTCCAGGCTGACCGCCTGAGATATCGATCGGAGAGGGATGTTTCCGTCGCTAAGTTGCTGTCCTCCGAGGCCCGGGTGAGGGAGTTTGAGGAGAATGAGGGGATGATGGATGAGATGTTGCAGGATATGTACTTCGTACTTGGAAGCAGGGCAATCTATCCTGGATGGATGACTACCCCCAGGTTATGGCTAGGATATATCTCCGGGCTTTGGAGGAGGCTAAGGCCGATGCAGATAAGGAAGGTGGAACGTCATTTAGGATGGACGTGGTAACCGCCCAGTTCTCGAAGGAGGAGAAGGTAGCGGTGAAGGAGGGGATGCGGATGCTTGCTGCGGAGGAAGCGGGTGTGCAGTTGGGGGATGAGGATCAAGCGGCGGACGTTGGTAAGTCTCTCTTCTCTTTCTCTTTTCTTTTTAGGTTTTCATAACTTGATCGCTTACTGTTCTCTTAATGAATTCCTCTTCTGAATTGGACAGGTGGGACTTCCGGTCAACATGATGGGAGCTCCGACACTGCGGCTAAGTAGGCCAGGAGAGTTGGCAGGATGAGGGTGAAGCATGAACGCAGCCGGTCACCTTTTGATTTCTTTTTATTGCTGTTCATGTTAGTCCAAAACATTGATGTAACTGGAATAATATTGTTTGTGATGAATGATGTTATGTAATTTCATAATATAAGCTGATTCCTTTATGTTGGAATGTTATTGCTATTTTGCTGTGCTGTGTAAGTGATGTAACTATGCATGTTCCTGATGCCAAGTTTTTTGCTTAAAGTATAATTTTCTCGTTTTGCAATGTAAATGTGATGTGTGAATATGAACTGCAATTATGCATTAATGTACAAAAGTAGAAGGTACCGCCCTTCATGTTTCGGCCGTGGACGGCAACTTCGTGCGCCTTGTAAGACTAAGCACGGGATGCTGTTGAGTATCTCGTCGTTCGATTGTAAGTTTCTGTTTCCATTAGCGAGCGTTCCCTATTTCATGTCCTGTACTTTCAAGTACCGTTACGGAGAATAGGAGAAAAGTTTTAAATGAAACTGAAATATAGGAGAAGTAAAACTTCCAGCCATGGAAGGTCATCGATGTGCTTAAGTTCGTGGCAAACGGGTTTTGTAGTCACTTTCCCTAGCTGTGGGTCTTGGAGACATTTGTCACCCATCTTACGCCTACTGCGGGGAGTTTTCTTTTTTACCACAGTCGCACTTAAGACACATCGGAGCCGATCGCGCACAGTAACTACCCGGACCATTATGGCCCGTAATCGTGGGTATTGATTTACTATGGCCGGCTAGCGTGGGGGCCGATCGTCAACTGTGAACTGCCCCTGGTTGGCCACAACTTATGTTAGGGCTTATGATCGGTTCACAGTCGCCGGCGAGCCGAATCGCTATAATGAGCTGCCATCGGCTATAGTCGACCTTTTTTATGATGACTTATACTCGGCTCATTACAGTCGGCTTTAAGGGCCGAGGCAAACAATGAGTTAACTCGCGGTAGAGGGATACCGGAGCAAAGTGTCTCATTGGCGAGGGCATAGGAGCGTAGCGTACCTGTTAGATTTTGTCCAGGTGGAGTTGTGTTGTGAAGCTCTGGATCAAAATGTCATCTACAAAGGATTTTGTTCAACAGCAAAGGATAAAGCTTAACAAGTAGCCAAGATATAAAGGAACAAGTTAACAAGAGCCAAGTTTTTTAAAGTGGTTCGGTACGAAAATGCCTACGTCCATTGATTCGCTTTGTTAATTCACTTCATATGGGCAGTACAAGTTAAGAAAAGTATCGACGGAGGTGTCGGATGTTCCATGCCCTCTGAAACACCTCTCCGTCCACTGTTGACAAAATATAAGCCCCGTTGTGGAGATCTTTATGAATTACATATGGTCCGTCCCAGATGGGGTCCAGTGCCTCAGGGGCGGAAAGATTCGCTTGAGGACAAGGTCTCCTTCTTGTAAGCTGCGATGTTTGGCTTTGGAGTTGTATAGTGCTGCCACCTTTTGTCTGTGAGCTTCTGCTTTGAGTGCTGCATCATTCCTTCTCTCCTCAATTAGATCCGAAGACATGTGGAGGAGTTCTTCGTTTTCTTCTGGGTTGTAGTGGATCCTACGGTGGGAAGGCACAATAGTCTCAATTGGGAGCATTGCCTCTGATCCGTATGCCAAAGAGAAAGGAGTATGCCCTGTGGATGTTCTAAAAGATGTGCGGTAGGCCCAAAGGGCTGTAGGAAGTTCGTCCACCCAAGCGCCTTTTGACTTTTCAAGCTTCTTCTTGATTAGAGTTTTGAGGATTTTGTTGACAGCTTCGACTTGGCCGTTTGCCTGAGGATAAGCTACAGATGAGAAGCTTTTGTCAGTTCCGTGCTCTTGGCACCAATCGGCGAATTCTTCGCTGTCAAATTGAAGTCCGTTGTCTGATATGATCTTGAGTGGGACTCCGTACCTGCACAGAATATTTTTGATCAAGAAGTTAATAACTTTTGTCGAAGATATTTTATTTAGAGGTTCCGCCTCCACCCATTTGGTGAAGTAGTCAACTGCCACTATAGCATATTTGGCTCCGCCTCGGCCCGTTGGCAATTCGCCGATTAAGTCAATCCCCCATATGGCGAAGGGCCAAGGGCTGGTCATCTGAGTAATTTCATTGGTTGGTATTCGAGGGATTTTGGCAAATTTCTGACATCTTTCACATTTTTTGACGATGTCTAAGGCGTCTTTGTTCAAGGTGGGCCAGAAATATCCATATCGGAGTATCTTTTTTTCTAGAGTCTGCCCTCCGGTGTGGTCTCCACAACTTCCCTGATGGATATTGGATAGAATTTCCCTGGCTTCTCTCCCAGCAACGCACCTCAATAAGGGGTTAGAGAAGCCGCGCCGATAGAGGATGCCTTCTTTCATTGTGTAGCGGGAAGCTTTCCTTAGAATTTTCTTAATTTCATTTCGCCCGTCTGGCAGGGTGCCGTTTTGTAAGTATTCTCGGATAGGGGCCATCCATTTTTCTTCTTCGGTTGCAGCTATCAGGTGCGCTTGCTCGAAACTCGGGGTTAGTAGCCTTGAGACAGTTATCGTTCCAGAAGTGGTATCATCACCCATGCTAGCTTGCTTTGCCAGCTCGTCGGCCTCTTGATTCTCCTCTCGAGGAATGTGTCTTATCGAATAACAATCCAGTTAGTTAAGTAGCAGCTTGGTCTTCTTTAGGTACGCTGTGAGTCATTCTCCTCGAGTCTGGAACTCTCCTAGTATTTGATTCACAATAAGTTGAGAATCACTATAGAGACATAAAGAACTGACTCCAATTTCCAGTGCAAGTTCTAATCCGGCTATTACTGCTTCATATTCGGCATCATTGTTGGTGGCAGCGAATTCCGATCTTAGGGCGTAGCGCAGCTTCTTCCCCCTGGGGGTGATTATCACAACACCTGCCCCCGAGCCTTGTTCGTTCGACGCTCCATCTACGAAGAGATGCCACTTGATATCTTCTGCTATTTCAGATTGGTCCGTACCTTTGCTAGTAGTGAATTCGGCAATGAAATCAGATATGGCTTGTCCCTTGATGGCGGTTCGAGGATGGTAAGTGATATCATATTGGCCTAGCTCGATGCACCACTTGAGCAGTCGCCCAGAGGTGTCGGGACGATGGAGCACTTGCCTTAATGGCTGGTCGGTTAGGACTCTGATGGGATGAGATTGGAAATAGTGACGCAGCTTCCTTGATGCGATTAGTAAACAGTACGCCAGTTTCTTGAGTTTGGGATACCGGGCTTCTGCTCCCGTGAACCTTTTGCTTATGAGGTACACTGGCCGTTGTGCACGGTTTTCTTCTCTTACCAAAGCGGCGCTCAGAGTATGGGATGACACAACAAGACATAGGTATAGTTCTTCGCCTTCATTCGGAGTCGAGAGTACTGGTGGCCGCTGGAGGTGTTCGATTAGGTTAAGGAAGGCTGTTGAACACTCATCGGTCCATTCAAATTTTCCTTTGTCTTTCTTCAGGGCTTCGAATAAAGGAATGCATTTGTCAGTTGCTTTAGAGATGAACCGGCTTAGGGCGGCCACTTGTCCGTTTAGGCTTTGCATCTCTTTTCGAGTGGATGGTACCTTGATATCTTGCAAGGCCTAGACTTGTTCGGGGTTTGCTTCAATCCCCCTGGCATGAATGATGAATCCCAGAAACTTTCCCGATGATACTCCGAAGGAGCAGTTCAGAGGGTTCGGTATCATTCCATATTGGCGAAGTACTTGAAACATCTCGTCCAGATGGTTTATATGGTCGTTGGCTTTCCTTGATTTTACCAGCATGTCATCCACATAAACTTCCATGGTTCGTCCTATCAATTCTGCAAACATCTTGTTGACGAGGCGCTGATAAGTAGCTCCGGCGTTTTTAAGTCCAAATGGCATTACCTTGTAGCAGTACAATCCTCGGTCAATGATGAAGCTAGTGTGGTCTTGATCGGGGGCGTGCATAGGGATCTGGTTATATCCTGAGTATGCGTCCATAAAGGATAAGAGTTCGTGTCCAGGTGTGTTGTCCACGAGTTGGTCGATTCGGGGGAGTGGGAAGCAGTCTTTCGGGCAAGCGTCATTTAAGTTGGAGAAATCGATGCATGCTCGCCACTTTCCATTAGCTTTCTTTACCAGTACCGGGTTGGCGATCCACTCCTGGTAGATGGCTTCATGTATGAAGTCATTGGCAAGTAAGTTCTTTACTTCTTCCTCGAGGGCTGCGGATCGTTCTTCCCCCATACTTCTCTTCTTTTGCTTTACCGGTACCTTGGTAGGATCGATGTTTAGTGCGTGGCATGCTATGTCCGGGGAGATTCCAGTCATATCAGCGTGCGTCCATGCAAATACATCCATGTTGTGGCGAAGAAAATCAATGAGTTGATTCTTTAATTCTCTTTTTAGCTGAGATCCGACTCTCAGCAGTTTACGTGGGTCGTGTTTGTCTACAAATACGAATTCCATAGCCTCTACAGGCTCGGCGGTGGCCTCCTCCTCTCCGTCCCTGGGATCTAGTTCGTTGAAGGGATCACTTGTATATCGAAGAGGAGGGGCTTTCTTTAGTTGCTATGCTTCCAAGCTTTTCATGCAGAGAATAGTCTCTGCATTTTTCCCTTTATCTCTCCTGCGATTATTGCGAAGTTCGGTTACATAGCAGTCCCGAGCGGCGTCTTGATCCCCTTCTACTTCTCCCACTCCATTATCCGTTGGGAACTTCATCTTCAGGCACCATGGGGCAAGGACAATTTGGAAGTCGGACAAGAATGGTCTTCTAAAAATGCATTGTAGGCCGAGTGGTTGTCTATTAGCACGAATGTTTGTTTCCGAACGGCGGAGCGGGGATGACTTCCCAATTCAACAAAGAGATCCAATTATCCGAGGGGCATCTTTGCTTCTCCAGTGAAACCATGTAGTGGTTTGTTACAGGGGGATACATCCTTCATTGACAGCTTCATTTTGTCGAAAGCATGCTTGAACAGGATATTCACTGAACTTCCAGTGTCTATTAAGATTCGAAAAACTTTGGCTGGACCGAACCAGGCAGAGATGACCATAGGATCCATATGAGGGTATTGCCTTCCTTCTAGGTCGCGCCCACTGAATGTGATGTCATTATTTTCCTTCCGCTTAGGGTGGCGTTCTTCCATAACAGAATTGACGCAGTCACCCTCGCTTCTGAGTGAGTTTCCATATCTTTCCATTTCTGCCCAACTCTTGTCGGCGATGTGTGGCCCCCCTGATATTGTATGGACCACTATCTTCTCTCGGCTGGAGCCGCTGGTGTTGCGATTTCCTCTGCCTGTCTCTGGAGGGAGCTGCCCTGGGTCTTCCTGGGAAGGAGATGGGATCCTGTCCTGTCCCTTCACATAGCGTTCTAATCTCTTTCTCCTGATGTGTTCTTCAATTAGGTCTCGCAGATGGCGGCACTCATTGGTATCGTGCCCATAAGACTCATGGAAACGGCAGAATTTTCCGGACTGGATTGCGCGATCCGACTCTTTCTTGTACGGGGGGCGCTTGTATGTAAGTTCGTCCTGGGTGGCCAGGAAGATGTTCTCGATTGTTTCATTCAGAGCAGTGTAAGCGTCGAATCTCGGTCCTGGTCGGTACAAGCGCTTTTCTCCCTTCTTGCCCCTTGTATTGCCTCTGGAGTCATTTCACCGAATGTCCTTCGCTGCGGCGGGGGCGTTTCCATGGGCCGTCTTAGCCTGTGATCTTGTTTGCCTTTCAGTGGCAGCCTCTTTGAGTCTCATGTACTTCCCAGCTTCATGGAAGAAATCAGGCAAGGTAGCTGGTTTTTCTTTAGTTAGTCTTCTAGCAAACTTGGTATCTGGGTGCACACCACTACAGAGGGCCATTAGGGTGAGTTTCTCATCGGCATCTTGGACCGCGGCCACTGCGGCGTTGAACCGGGTTAGATATTGTTGCAGTGTCTCTTCGGATTTCTATTTGACATTGGATAGAGAATAAGCATCCTTGGGTTGCTCCACGTGAATGCGGAACTGGCTAATGAACTTTTCCTTCAACATTTCCCATGAACTGATGGATCCTTGGGGTAGATGGCAGAACCAGGAGGTATCTAGATCTGCTAAAAATAGTGGAAAGTATTTGCATAATACTCCTTCCGTTGCCCCGCTCATGAGCATATGTTGTGTGTATCTCTGCAAGTGTACAACTGGGTCGGAAGTTCCCTTGTATGGTTCCATCGTCGGCATTTTCCATTCTCGAGGGGTGATGGCGGTTTCGATTTCGTGGGTGAAAGGGCTGGTTACCCTAGCGCCT
Source organism: Allium cepa (assembly GCA_030765085.1). Classification (NCBI taxonomy): domain Eukaryota; kingdom Viridiplantae; phylum Streptophyta; class Magnoliopsida; order Asparagales; family Amaryllidaceae; genus Allium; species Allium cepa. The sequence continues at coordinate 913,789,943 of CM060938.1, forward strand.
ATCCCTCGATCCCTTTGCTCCCATCGGACGCATTCCCTGAATAATCGTGCCATTCTTTCATCAGAATTTGGAGCGGACAAGAATGAGCTTGATTCTTCCCTGCGGGATCGATCTCGTCCGGATGACCTGTAGGGATGGTATAGCCTATCACTTCTGACATTATCCAGTGGCTGTCTTTGGCTACTCGGATGCATGCTAGGACCAGCTACAGTTACCCCCTGCCTTGATCTTCCCCTATGGGGTTCTGCTTCGAGCATTTCCATGGGGTCAACTTCGGGCTGGGTTCTAGCTCGGCTCCGTTCAGCGGGGTTTCTATGATTAGGCGGCATGACTGGTTCAGCTACATCCGACCCTCGCCTGGTGCCTCCCCCATTGGGTTCGGTCCCAAGCGCTTCCTCGAGTCGGAGTTCGGGCTGAGTCCGGGTGCGGCCCCTATCATTGTTGTTCCTGTTGATAGCTTCTTCGAAGAGGGAAGACCTTTGCTGTCTCTGAGATCCTCCAGACTGAGACTCACCCCATGATTCAGTGTTGCGGTTGGATTCTTCGGCATCCCTCAAGCGTGACATGAGTTGGTTCACCAAAGCTTCTTGTTGGGATGCGAAGCGGTTAGTTACTTCAGTCACAACTCTGTCTAGATCTTCCCTAGTGATTTCTGCCGGTTGTTCCACGGCAGGGGCTATCGGATTTGCCTGATCTGCTGTCGTAGTGGGATGGTTCTCTTGATCTGGATTCACTGGATCTGGAGCGCTGCTGGTTGCAACGTTCTTTCCCTTCTTGGCGTCTTTTCTCGGCCTGGAAGTCATGTTGCCTAGGCAATGAAGGGTGCTATTGGGAAAGAAGGTTGAATGAGGGAAGCTGAAGCTTTGAGTTCCAAGTTCTTAGTGAAAGCACCAAAAATGTTTGCACAAAAAATGGACAAACACCTCCAATCCGTATTATTTAATTGATTATATGTTATTTTTCAAGGTTTTAGGTTACTTATGCAAATATGTAAAAAGCAAGGACTAGAATGTAAAAGACACGCAGATTTATAGTGGTTCGGCCAGAACGTGCCTACGTCCACTTTATATGTTATTCTCTCCTTTCTTTCGGATTACAAGTACAAAGCTTTAAGTACAAGTATAAGAAAGTTGTTTGAAAGTTCCTTCCTTGCTTGAGCTCTCAAACTTGTCTGCCATTGTTGTACCCCTGCCCCTCTATTTATAGAGTGAGGCTGGGGGCAGGGGTCTTGGATGTATATAATGCTGGTGGGCCTGGGCTGAAGCAATCTGGTCTGGCATATCTGGTTCGGCGAAGCTTGGTTCGGTGGTTGGAGATGTTTGGACCGGTGGAGCTTTGGTTCGGTGGTTGGAGATGGTTGGACCGGTGGAGCTTTGGTCCGGTGGTTGGAGATGGTTGGTCCGGTAGGGCTTTGGTCCGGTGGTTGTTGGTGGGAGATGAGACCTTGGTCCGGTATGGTTGGTTCGGCTATGACGTGGAGGGTGAGGTTTGGCTCGGCATATAGGTGGTTCGGTAGTGGTTGGTCCGGGATGGAGTTGAGGTGGTTGGGCCGGTAGTGAGACCGGATCGGTGTTTGGATGCAGGGGCTTTTGGACCGGGGGCACGTTGGTGCTGTGTTGGTTCGGCAGGGGTTTTGTGTAGGTTGTTCGGTTCGGTGGCGCCAAGATGAGATTGGTTCGGTGATGGTGGGTTTTGGACCGCTGGTAGGTTGGACCGGTGATGGTGGATGGAGCACGGATACTGGATGGAAATGGGAAGCTGATGCCTCGAGGTCTTGTGATTCCATGGGTGAGAATTCGCCCAACAATGGTACCATTCCGTTTCAAATCCATGCACGCGTTTCAAAAAGTTGTACGACGCTGTTTCGCCATTTCGGACGGATGTTGCACCTTGCACCGTGGATGTTGCACGTTGTAGATATCGATTATTCGGACGGCCATAACTTCTTGCTCGTTTAGAGTTTCGGGAGCCATAACCAGTCAAAACGAAGGCCTAAGTGAGTTCTACGGCTCTGACAGCTTTCAGCCGTCAATGGACTGTTTAATGCCCAAAAAAGACTATCTGAATCCCAATCGGGTCTCGGAAGTTTTTTACCCTTCGTTTTTTCGACATGTGGATTTTTACGGTAAAACGGGATTACCGTGGCTGGTCTTCGATTTACCATCGCTGGAGAGTGGTGCACCACGGTACCGTTCCGTTTCAAATCCATGCACGCATTTCAAAAAGTCGTACGACACTGTTTCGCCATTTCGGACGGATGTTGCCCCTTACACCGTGCATGTTGCACCCTGTAGATATCGATTATTCGGAGGGCCATAACTTCTGGCTCGTTTAGAGTTACGGGTACCATAACTAGTCAAAACGAAGGCCTCAGTAAGTTCTACGGATCTGACAGCTTCCAGCCATCAATGGATTGTTTAATGCCCAAAAAAGACAATCCGAATCTCAATCGGGTCTAGGAAGTTTTTTACCCTTCGTTTTTCCGACACGTGGATTTTTATGGTAAAACGGGATTACCGTGGCTAGTCTTCGATTTACCATCGCTGGCGAGTGGTGCACCACGGTACCGTTCCGTTTCAAATCCATGCACGCATTTCAAAAAGTCGTACGACACTGTTTCGCCATTTCGGACGGATGTTGCACCTTGCACCGTGGATGTTGCACCCTGTAGGTATCGATTATTCGGACGGCCCTAACTTCTTGCTCGTTTAGATTTACGGAAGCCATAACAAGTCAAAACGAAGGGCTCAGTGAGTTCTACGGCTCTGACAGCTTTCAGACATCAGTGGATTGTTTAATGCCCAAAAAAGACTATCTGAATCTCAATCGGGACTCGAAAGTTTTTTACCCTTCGTTTTTTCGACACGTAGATTTTTACGGCAAAACGGGATTACCGTGGCTGGTCTTCGATTTACCATCTCTGGAGAGTGGTGCACTATGGTACCGTTCCATTTCAAATACATGCACGCATTTCAAAAAGTCGTACGACACTGTTTCGCCATTTCGGACGGATGTTGCACCTTGCACCGTGGATGTTTCACCCTGTAGATATCGATTATTCGGACGGCCATAACTTCTGGCTCGTTTAGAGTTACGGAAGCCATAACAAGTCAAAATAAAGGCCTCAGTGAGTTATACGGCTCTGACAGCTTTGAACCGTCAATGGATTGTTTAATGCATAAAAAAGACTATCCGAATCTCATTCGGGTCTCGGAAGTTTTTTACCCTTCGTTTTTTCGACACGTGGATTTTTACGGTAAAACGGGATTACCGTGGCTGGTCTTCGATTTACCGTCGCTAGAGAGTGGTGCACCATGGTACCGTTCCGTTTCAAATCCATGCACGCATTTCAAAAAGTCGTACGACACTGTTTCGCCATTTCGGACGGATGTTGCACCTTGCACCGTGGATGTTGCACCCTGTAGATATCGATTATTCCGACGGCCCTAACTTCTGGCTCGTTTAGAGTTACGGGAGCCATAACCAGTCAAAACGAAGGCCTCAGTAAGTTCTACGGATCTGACAGCTTCCAGCCGTCAATGGATTGTTTAATGCCCAAAAAAGACTATCCGAATCTCAATCGGGTCTAGGAAGTTTTTTACCCTTCGTTTTTTCGACACGTGGATTTTTACTGTAAAACGGGATTACCGTGGCTGGTCTTCGATTTACCATCGCTGGAGAGTGGTGCACCATGGTACCGTTCTGTTTCAAATCCATGCACGCATTTCAAAAAGTCGTACGTCACTGTTTCGCCATTTCGGACGGATGTTGCACCTTGCACCGTGGATGTTGCACCCTGTAGATATCGATTATTCGGACGGCCCTAACTTCTGGCTCGTTTAGTGTTACCGGAGCCATAACTAGTCAAAATGAAGGGCTCAGTGAGTACTACGGCTCTGACAGCTTTCAGACGTCAATGGATTGTTTAATGCCCAAAAAAGACTATCTGAATCTCAATCGGGACTTGAAAGTTTTTTACCCTTCGTTTTTTCGACACGTTGATTTTTACGTTAAAACGGGATTACCGTGGCTGGTCTTCGATTTACCATCTCTGGAGAGTGGTGCACCATGGTACCGTTCCGTTTAAAATACATGCACGCATTTCAAAAAGTCGTACGACATTGTTTCGCCATTTCGGACGGATGTTGCACCTTGCACCGTGGATGTTTCACCCTGTAGATATCGATTATTCGGACGGCCATAACTTCTGGCTCGTTTAGAGTTACGGAAGCCATAACAAGTCAAAACAAAGGCCTCAGTGAGTTATACGGCTCTGACAGCTTGGAACTGTCAATGGATTGTTTAATGCATAAAAAAGACTATCCGAATCTCAATCGGGTCTCGGAAGTTTTTTACCCTTCGTTTTTTCAACACGTGGATTTTTACGGTAAAACGGGATTACCGTGGCTGGTCTTCGATTTACCATCGCTGGAGAGTGGTGCACCATGGAACCGTTCCGTGCCAAATCCATGCACGCATTTTAAAAAGTCGTACGACACTGTTTCGCCATTTCGGACGGATGTTGCACCTTGCACCGTGGATGTTGCACCCTGTAGATATCGATTATTCGGAAGGCCATAACTTCTGGCTCGTTTAGAGTTATGGGAGCCATAACTAGTCAAAACGAAGGACTCAGTGAGTTCTACGGCTCTGACAGCTTTCAGCCATCAATGGATTGTTTAATGCCCAAAAAAGACTATTCGAATCTCAATCGGCTCTTGGAAGTTTTTTACTCTTCGTTTTTTCGACACGTGGATTTTTATGGTAAAACGGGATTAGCGTGGCTGGTCTTCGATTTACCATCGCTGGAGAGTGGTGCACCATGGTACCGTTCCGTTTCAAATCCATGCACGTATTTCAAAAAGTCGTACGACGCTGTTTCGCCATTTCGGACGGATGTTGCACCTTGCACCGTGGATGTTGCACCCTGTAGATATCGATTATTCGAACGGCCATAACTTCTGGCTCGTTTAGTGTTACGGGAGCCATAACCAGTCAAAACGATGGCCTTAGTGAGTTCTATGGCTCTAACTGCTTTCAGCCATCAATGGATTGTTTAATGCCTAAAAAAGACTATCCGAATCTTAATCGGGTCTCGGAAGTTTTTTACCCTTCGTTTTATCGACACGTGGATTTTTACGGTAAAACGGGATTACCGTGGCTGGTCTTCGATTTACCATTGCTGGAGAGTGGTGCACCGTGGTACCGTTCCGTTTCAAATCCATGCACGCTTTTCCAAAAGTCGTACGACACTGTTTCACCATTTCGGACGGATGTTGCACCTTGCACCGTGGATTTGCACCCTGTAGATATCGATTATTCGGACCGCCATAACTTCTAGCTCGTTTAGAGTTATGGGGGACATAACCAGTCAAAGCGAAGGCCTTAGTGAGTTCTACGGCTCTGACAGCTTTCAGCCGTCAATGGATTGTTTAATGCCCAAAAAAGACTATCTGAATCTCAATCGGGTCTCGGAAGTTTTTTACCCTTCGTTTTTTCGACACGTGGATTTTTACGGTAAAACGGGATTACCGTGGCTGGTCTTCGTTTTACCATCGCTGGAGAGTGGTGCACCATGGTACCGTTCCGTTTCAAATCCATGCACGCATTTCAAAAAGTCGTACGACACTGTTTCGCCATTTCGAACGGATGTTGCACCTTGCACCGTGGATGTTGCACGCTGTAGATATCGATTATTCGGACGGCCATAATTTCTGGGGCCTTTAGAGTTACGGGAGCCACAACCAGTCAAAACGAAGACCTAAGAGTGTTCTACGGCTCTGACAGCTTTCAGCCGTAAATGGATTGTTTAATGCCCAAAAACGACTATCCGAATCTCAATCGGGTCGCGGAAGTTTTTTACCCTTCGTTTTTTCGACACGTGGATTTTTACGGTAAAACGGGATTATCGTGGCTGGTCTTCGATTTACCATCGCCGAAGAGTGGTGCACCATGGTACCGTTCCTTTTAAAATCCATGCACGCATTTCAAAAAGTCGTACGTCACTGTTTCGCCATTTCGGACGGATGTTGCACCTTGCACCGTGGATGTTGCACCCTGTAGATATCGATTATTCGGACGGCCCTAACTTCTGGCTCGTTTAGTGTTACGGGAGCCATAACTAGTCAAAATGAAGGGCTCAGTGAGTACTACGGCTCTGACAGCTTTCAGACGTCAATGGATTGTTTAATGCCCAAAAAAGACTCTCTGAATCTCAATCGGGACTTGAAAGTTTTTTACCCTTCGTTTTTTCGACACGTTGATTTTTACGTTAAAACGGGATTACCGTGGCTGGTCTTCGATTTACCATCTCTGGAGAGTGGTGCACCATGGTACCGTTCCGTTTAAAATACATGCACGCATTTCAAAAAGTCGTACGACATTGTTTCGCCATTTCGGACGGATGTTGCACCTTGCACCGTGGATGTTTCACCCTGTAGATATCGATTATTCGGACGGCCATAACTTCTGGCTCGTTTAGAGTTACGGAAGCCATAACAAGTCAAAACAAAGGCCTCAGTGAGTTATACGTCTCTGACAGCTTTTAGCCTTCAATGGATTGATTAATGCCCAAAAAAGACTATCTGAATCTCAATCGGGTCTAGGATGTTTTTTACTCTTCGTTTTTTCGACACGTGGATTTTTACGGTAAAACGGGATTACCGTGGCCGGTCTTCGATTTACCATCTCTGTGGAGTGGTGCACCATGGTGCCGTTCCTTTTCAAATCCATGCACGCATTTCAAAAAGTCGTACGATGCTGTTTCGCCATTTCGGACGGATGTTGCACCATGCACCGTGGATGTTACACCCTGTAGATACCGATTATTCGGACGGCTATAACTTCTAGTTTTTTAGAGTTACAGGAGCCATAACCTGTCAAAACGGAGGCGTCGATGAGTTCTACAGCGTTGACAGCTTCAGTCGTCAACGGATAGATTAATACCCAAAAAGGACAACCCGAATCTCAATCGGGTCTCGTAAGTTTTTTACCCTTCGTATTTTCGACACGTGGATTTTTACGGTAAAAAAGGATTACGGTGGCTGGTTTTCGATTTACCATAGCTGGAGAGTGGTGCACCATGGTACTGTTCCGTTCCAAATCCATGCACGCATTTAAAAAAGTTGTACGACGCTGTTTCGCCATTTCGGACGGATGTTGCACCTTGCACCGTGGATGTTGCACCCTGTAGATATCGATTATTCGGACGGCCGTAACTTCTGGCTCGTTTAGAGTTACGGGAGCCATAACCAGTCAAAACGAAGGCCTTAGTGAGTTCTATGGTTCTGACAGCTTTGAGCCGTCAATGGATTGTTTAATGCCCAAAAACGACTATCCGAATCTCAATCAGGTCTCGGAAGTTTTTTACCCTTCGTTTTTTCGACACGTGGAATTTTACGGTAAAACGGGATTACCGTGGCTGGTCTTCGATTTACCATCGCTGGAGAGTGGTGCACCATGGTACCGTTCCTTTTAAAATCCATGCACGCACTTCAAAAAGCCATACGACACTGTTTCGCCATTTCGGACGGATGTTGCACCTTGCACCGTGGATGTTGCACCCTATAGATATCGATTATTCGGACGACCATAACTTCTACCTCGTTTAGAGTTACGGGAGCCATAACTAGTCAAAATGAAGGACTCAGTGAGTTATACGGCTCTGACAGCTTTCAGCGTCAATGGATTGTTTAATGCCCAAAAAAGACTATCCGAATCTCAATCGGGTCTCGGAAGTTTTTTACCCTTCGTTTTTTCGACACGTGGATTTTTACGGTAAAACGGGATTACCGTGGCTGGTCTTCGATTTACCATCGCTGGAGAGTGGTGCACCATTGTACCATTCCGTTTCAATCCATGAACGCATTTCAAAAAGTCGTACGACACTGTTTCGCCATTTCGGACGGATGTTGCACCTTGCACCGTGGATGTTGCACCCTGTAGATATCGATTATTCGGACGACCATAACTTCTGGCTCGTTTAGAGTTACGGGAATCATAACCAGTCAAAACGAAGGCCTTAGTGACTTCTACGGTTCTGACAGCTTTGAGCCGTCAATGGATTGTTTAATGCCCAAAAACGACTATCCGAATTTCAATCGGGTCTCGGAAGTTTTTTACCCTTCGTTTTTTCGACACGTGGATTTTTACGGTAAAACGGGATTACCGTGGCTTGTCTTCGATTTAGCATCACTGGAGAGTGGTGCACCATGGTACCATTCCTTTTAAAATGCATACACGCATTTCAAAAAGTCATACGACACTGTTTCGCTATTTCGGACGGATGTTGCACCTTGCACCGTGGATGTTGCACCCTGTAGATATCGATTATACGGACGACCATAACTTCTGGCTCGTTTAGAGTTACGGGAGCCATAACCAGTCCAAACGAAGGCCTCAGTGAGTTATACGGCTCTGACAGCTTTCAGCTGTCAATGGATTATTTAATGCCCAAAAACGACTATCCGAATCTCAATCGGGTCTCGGAAGTTTTTTACCCTTCGTTTTTTCGACACGTGGATTTTTACGGTAAAACGGGATTACCGTGGCCGATCTTCGATTTACCATCGCTGGAGAGTGGTGCACCATGGTACCGTTCCTCTTCAAATCCATGCACGCATTTCAATAAGTCGTACGACATTGTCTCGCCATTTCGGACGGATGTTGCACCTTGCACCGTGGATGTTGCACCCTGTAGATATCGATTATTCGAACGGCCATAACTTCTGGCTCGTTTAGAGTTACGGGAGCCATAACCTGTCAAAACGAAGGCCTCGGTGAGTTCTACGGCTCTGACAGCTTTCAGTCATCAATGGATTGTTTAATGCCCAAAAAAGACTATCCGAATTTCAATCGGGTCTCGGAAATTTTTTACCCTTCGTTTTTTCGACACGTGGATTTCTACGGTAAAACTGGATTACCGTGGCTGGTCTTCGATTTACCATCGCTAGAGAGTGGTGCACCATGGTACTGTTCCGTTTCAAATCCATGCACGCATTTCAAAAAGTCGTACGACACTGTTTCGCCATTTCGGACGGATGTTGCACCTTGCACCGTGGATGTTGCACCCTGTAGATATCGATTATTCGGACGGCCATAACTTCTGGCTCGTTTAGAGTTACGGGAGCCAAAACCAGTCAAAACCAAGGCTCATTGAGTTCTACGGCTCTAACAGCTTTCAGCCGTCAATGGATTGTTTAATGCCCAAAAAATACAATCCGAATCTCAATCGGGTCTCGGAAGTTTTTTACCCTTTGTTTTTTCGACACGTGGATTTTTACGGTAAAACGGGATTACCGTGGCTGGTCTTCGATTTACCATCGTTGGAGAGTGGTGCACCATGGTACCATTCCATTTCAATTCCATGCACGCATTTCAAAAAGTCGTACGATGTTGTTTCGCCATTTCGGACGGATGTTGCACCTTGCACCGTGGATGTTGCACCCTGTAGATATCGATTATTCGGACGGCCATAACTTCTGGCTCGTTTAGAGTTACGGGTGCCATAACCAGTCAAAACGAAGGCCTAAGTGAGTTCTGGGGCTCTGATAGCTTTGAGCCTTCAATGGATTGTTTAGTGCCCAAAAACGACTATCCGAATCTCAATCGGGTCTCAGAAGTTTTTTACCCTTCGTTTTTTCGACACGTGGATTTTTGTGGTAAAACGGGATTACCGTGGATGGTCTTCGATTTATCATCGCTGGAGAGTGGTGCACCATGGTACCGTTCCTATTAAAATCCATGCATGCATTTCAAAAAGTCGTACGATACTGTTTCGCCATTTCGAACGGATGTTGTACCTAGCACCATGGATGTTGCACCTTGTAGATATCGATTATTCGGATGGTCATAACTTCTGGCTCGTTTAGAGATTCGGGAGCCATAACCAGTCAAAACGAAGGCCTTAGTGAGTTATATGGCTTAGACAGCTTTGAACCGTCAATTGATTGTTTAATGCCCAAAAAAGACTATCCGAATCTCAATCGGGTCTCGGAATTTTTTACCCTTCGTTTTTTCGACACGTGGATTTTTACGGTAAAACAGGATTACCGTGGCTGGTCTTTGATTTATCATCGCTGGAGAGTGGTGCACCATGGTACCATTCCGTTTCAAATCCATGCACGCATTTCAAAAAGTCGTACGACACTGTTTCGCCATTTCGGACGGATGTTGCATCTTGCACCGTGGATGTTGCACCCTCTAGATATCGATTATTCGGACGGCCATAACTTCTGGCTCGTTTAGAGTACCGGGATCCATAACTAGTCAAAACGAAGGCCTCAGTGTGTTCTACGGCTCTGACAGCTTTTAGCCGTCAATGGATTGTTTAATGCCCAAAAAAGACTATCCGAATCTCAATCGGGTCTAGGAAGTTTTTTACCCTTCGTTTTTTCAACACGTGGATTTTTACGGTAAAACGGGATTACCGTGGCCGATCTTCGATTTACCATAGCTGGAGAGTGGTGCACCATGGTACCGTTCCTTTTCAAATCCATATACGCATTTTAAAAAGTCGTACGACACTGTTTTGCCATTTCGGACGGATGTTGCACCTTGCACCGTGGATGTTGCACCCTGTAGATATCGATTATTCGGACGGCCATAACTTCTGGCTTGTTTAGTGTTACATGAGCCATAACCTATCAAAACGAAGGCCTGGTGATTTCTACGGCTCTGACAGCTTTCAGCCGTCAATGGATTGTTTAATGCCCAAAAAAGAATATCCGAATCTCAATCGGGTCTAGGAAGTTTTTCACCCTTCGTTTTTTCGGCACGTTGATTTTTACGGTAAAACGGGATTACCGTGGCTGGTCTTCGATTTACCATCGCTGGAGAGTGGTGCACCATGGTACCGTTCCGTTTCAAATCCATGCTCGCATTTCAAAAAGTCGTACGACTATGTTTCGTCATTTCGTACGGATGTTGCACCTTGCACCGTGGATGTTGCACCCTGTAGATATCGATTATTCGGACGGCCATAACTTCTGGCTCGTTTAGAGTTACGTGAGCCAAAACCAGTCAAAACCAAGGCTCATTGAGTTCTACGGCTCTGACAGCTTTCAGCCGTCAATGGATTGTTTAATGCCCAAAAAATACAATCCGAATCTCAATCGGGTCTCGGAAGTTTTTTACCCTTTGTTTTTTCGACACGTGGATTTTTACGGTAAAACGGGATTACCGTGGCTGGTCTTCGATTTACCATCGTTGGAGAGTGGTGCACCATGGTACCATTCCATTTCAATTCCATGCACGCATTTCAAAAAGTCGTACGATGTTGTTTCGCCATTTCGGACGGATGTTGCACCTTGCACCATGGATGTTGCACCCTGTAGATATCGATTATTCGGACGGCCATAACTTCTGGCTCGTTTAGAGTTACGGATGCCATAACCAGTCAAAACGAAGGCCTAAGTGAGTTCTGCGGCTCTGATAGCTTTGAGCCTTCAATGGATTGTTTAGTGCCCAAAAACGACTATCCGAATCTCAATCGGGTCTCAGAAGTTTTTTACCCTTCGTTTTTTCGACACGTGGATTTTTGTGGTAAAACGGGATTACCGTGGATGGTCTTCGATTTATCATCGCTAGAGAGTGGTGCACTATGGTACCGTTCCTATTAAAATCCATGCATGCATTTCAAAAAGTCGTACGATACTGTTTCGCCATTTCGAACGGATGTTGTACCTAGCACCATGGATGTTGCACCTTGTAGATATCGATTATTCGGATGGTCATAACTTCTGGCTCGTTTAGAGATTCGGGAGCCATAACTAGTCAAAACGAAGGCCTTAGTGAGTAATATGGCTCAGACAGCTTTGAACCGTCAATTGATTGTTTAATGCCCAAAAAAGACTATCCGAATCTCAATCGGGTCTCGGAATTTTTTACCCTTCGTTTTTTCGACACGTGGATTTTTACGGTAAAACAGGATTACCGTGGCTGGTCTTTGATTTATCATCGCTGGAGAGTGGTGCAACATGGTACCATTCCGTTTCAAATCCATGCACGCATTTCAAAAATTCGTACGACACTGTTTCGCCATTTCGGACGGATGTTGCATCTTGCACCGTGGATGTTGCACCCTCTAGATATCGATTATTCGGACGGCCATAACTTCTGGCTCGTTTAGAGTACCGGGATCCATAACTAGTCAAAACGAAGGCCTCAGTGTGTTCTACGGCTCTGACAGCTTTTAGCCGTCAATGGATTGTTTAATGCCCAAAAAAGACTATCCGAATCTCAATCGGGTCTAGGAAGTTTTTTACCCTTCGTTTTTTCAACACGTGGATTTTTACGGTAAAATGGGATTACCGTGGCCGATCTTCGATTTACCATAGCTGGAGAGTGGTGCACCATGGTACCGTTCCTTTTCAAATCCATATACGCATTTTAAAAAGTCGTACGACACTGTTTTGCCATTTCGGACGGATGTTGCACCTTGCACCGTGGATGTTGCACCCTGTAGATATCGATTATTCGGACGGCCATAACTTCTGGCTTGTTTAGTGTTACATGAGCCATAACCTATCAAAACGAAGGCCTGGTGATTTCTACGGCTCTGACAGCTTTCAGCCGTCAATGGATTGTTTAATGCCCAAAAAAGAATATCCGAATCTCAATCGGGTCTAGGAAGTTTTTCACCCTTCGTTTTTTCGGCACGTTGATTTTTACGGTAAAACGGGATTACCGTGGCTGGTCTTCGATTTACCATCGCTGGAGAGTGGTGCACCATGGTATTGTTCCATTTCAAATCCATGCATGCATTTCAAAATGTCGTACGACGCTGTTTCGCCATTTCGGACGGATGTTGCACCTTGCACCGTGGATGTTGCACCCTGTAGATATCGATTATTCGGACGGCCATAACTTCTGTCTCGTTTAGAGTTACGGGAGCCATAACCAGTCAAAACGAAGGCCTCAGTGAGTTCTACGGCTTTGCCAGCTTTCAGCCGTCAATGGATTGTTTAAAGCCCAAAAAAGACTATCCGAATCTCAATCGGGTCTCGGAAGTTTTTTACCCTTCGTTTTTTCGACACGTGGATTTTAACGCTAAAACGGGATTACCGTGGCTGGTCTTCGATTTACCATCGCTGGAGAGTGGTGCACCATGGTACCGTTCCGTTTCAAATCCATGCACGCATTTCAAAAAGTCATACGATGCTGTTTCGCCATTTCGAACGGATGTTGCACCTTGCACCGTGGATGATGCACCCTGTAGATATCGATTATTCGGACGACCATAACTTCTGGCTCGTTTAGAGTTACGGGAGCCATAACCAGTCAAAACGAAGGCCTCGGTGAGTTCTATGGCTCTGACGGCTTTCAGCCGTCAATGGATTGTCTAATGCCTAAAAAGGACCATACGAATCTCAATCGGGTCTAGGAAGTTTTTTACCCTTCGTTTTTTCGACACGTGGATTTTTACGGTAAAACTGGATTAACGTGGCTGGTCTTCGATTTACCATCGCTGAAGAGTGGTGCACCATGGTACCGTTCCGCTTCAAATCCATGCACGCATTTAAAAAAGTCGTACGACACTGTTTCGCCATTTTGGACGGATGTTGCACCTTGCACCGTGGATGTTGCACCCTGTAGATATCGATTATTCGGACGGCCATAACTTTTGGCTCGTTTAGAATTACGGGAGCCATAACCAGTCAAAACGAAGGCCTTAGTGAGTTCTACGGTTCTGCCAGCTTTGAGTCGTCAATGGATTGTTTAATGCCCAAAAATGACTATCCGAATCTCAATCGGGTCTTGGAAGTTTTTTACCCTTCGTTTTTTCGACACGTGGATTTTTATGGTAAAACGGGATTACCGTGGATGGTCTTCGATTTACCAACGCTGGAGAGTGGTGCACCATTGTACCGTTCATTTTAAAATGCATGCACGCATTTCAAAAAGTCATACGACACTGTTTCGCCATTTCGAATGGATGTTGCACCATGCACCGTGGATGTTGCACCCTGTAGATATCGATTATTCGGACGACCATAACTTCTGGCTCGTTCAGAGTTACGGGAGCCATAGCCAGTCAAAACGAAGGCCTCAGTGAGTTATACGGCTCTGACAGCTTTCAGCCGTCAATGGATTGTTTAATGCCCAAAAACGACTATCCGAATCTCAATCGGGTCTCGGAAGTTTTTTTACCCTTCGTTTTTACGACACGTGGATTTTTACGGTTAAACGGGATTACCGTTGCTGGTCTTTGATTTACCATCGCTAGAGTGTGGTGCACCATGGCACCATTCCGTTGCAAATCCATGCACGTATTTCGAAAAGTCGTACGACACTGTTTCTCCATTTCGGACGGATGTTGCACCTTACACCGTGGATGTTGCACCTTGTAGATATCGATTATTCGAACGGCCATAACTTCTGGCCCGTTTAGAGTTATGGGAGCCATAACCAGTCAAAACGAAGGCCTCAGTGAGTTATACAGCTCTGACAGCTTTGAGCCGTCAATGGATTGTTTAATGCCCAAAAAAGACTATCCGAATCTCAATCGGGTCTCGGAAGTTTTTTACCCTTCGTTTTTTCGACACGTGGATTTTGGTAAAACGGGATTACCGTGGCTGGTCTTCGATTTACCATCGCTGGAGAGTGGTGCTCCATGGTACCGTTCCTTTTCAAATCCATGCACGCATTTGAAAAAGTCGTACGACACTGTTTCGCCATTTCGGACGGATGTTGCACCTTGCACCGTGGAAGTTTCACCCTGTAGATATCGATTATTCGGACGGCCATAACTTCTGGCTCATTTAGAGTTACGGGAGCCATAACCTGTCAAAACAAAGGCCTCGCTGAGTTCTACGGCTCTGACAGCTTTCAGCCGTCAATGGATTGTTTAATGCCCAAAAAAGACTATCCGAATCTCAATCGGTCTAGGAAGTTTTTTACCCTTCGTTTTTTCAACACGTGGACTTTAACGGTGTAACGGGATTACCGTGGCCGGTCTACGATTTACCATCGCTAGAGAGTGGTGCATCATGGTACCGTTCCTTTTCAAATCCATGTACGCATTTCAAAAATTCGTACGACACTGTTTCGCCATTTCGGACGGATGTTGCACCTTGCACCGTGGATGTTGCACCCTGTAGATATCGATTATTCGGACGGCCATAACTTCTGGCTCGTTTAGAGTTACGAGAGCCATAACCTGTCAAAACGAAGGCCTCGGTGAGTTCTACGGCTCTGACAGCTTTCAGTCGTCAATGGATTGTTTAATGCCCAAAAAAGACTATTCGAATCTCAATCGGTCTCGGAAGTTTTTTACCCTTCGTTTTTTCGACACGTGGATTTTTACGGTAAAACTGGATTACCGTGGTTGGTCTTCGATTTACCATCGCTGAAGAGTGGTGCACCATGGTATCGTTCCGTTTCAAATCCATGCACGCATTTCAAAAAGTCGTACGACACTGTTTCGCCATTTTGGACGGATGTTGCACCTTGCACCGTGGATGTTGCACCCTGTAGATATCGATTATTCGGACGGCCATAACTTCTGGCTCGTTTAGAATTACAGGAGCCGTAACCAGTCAAAACGAAGGCCTTAGTGAATTCTACGGTTCTGCCAGCTTTGAGCCGTCAATGGATTGTTTAATGTCCAAAAACGACTATCCGAATCTCAATCGGGTCTTGGAAGTTTTTTACCCTTCGTTTTTTCGACACGTGGATTTTTATGGTAAAACGGGATTACTGTGGCTGGTCTTCGTTTTACCAACGCTGGAGAGTGGTGCACCATTGTACCGTTCCTTTTAAAATGCGTGCACGCATTTCAAAAAGTCATACGACACTGTTTTGCCATTTCGAATGGATGTTGCACCTTGCACCGTGGATGTTGCACCCTGTAGATATCGATTATTCGGACGACCATAACTTCTGGCTCGTTCAGAGTTACGGGTGCCATAGCCAGTCAAAACGAAGCCTCAGTGAGTTATACGGCTCTGACAGCTTTCAGCCGTCAATGGATTGTTTAATGCCCAAAAACGACTATCCGAATCTCAATCGGGTCTCGGAAGTTTTTTACCCTTCGTTTTTACGACACGTGGATTTTTACGGTAAAACGAGATTACCGTTGCTGGTCTTCGATTTACCATCGCTGGAGTGTGGTGCACCATGGCACCATTCCGTTGCAAATCCATACACGTATTTCAAAAAGTTGTACGACACTGTTTCGCCATTTCGGACGGATGTTGCACCTTGCACCGTGGATGTTGCACCCTGTAGATATCGATTATTCGGACGGCCATAACTTCTGGCTCGTTTAGAGTTATGGGAGCCATAACCAGTCAAAATGAAGGCCTCAGTGAGTTATACGGTTCGGACAGCTTTGAGCCGTCAATGGATTGTTTAATGCCCAAAAAAGACTATCCGAATCTCAATCGGGTCTAGGAAGTTTTTTACCCTTCGTTTTTTCGACACGTGGATTTTGGTAAAACGGGATTACCGTGGCTGGTCTTCGATTTACCATCGCTAGAGAGTGGTGCTCCATGGTACCGTTCCTTTTCAAATCCATGCACGCATTTGAAAAAGTCGTACGACACTGTTTCGCCATTTCGGACGGATGTTGCACCTTGCACCGTGGAAGTTTCACCCTGTAGATATCGATTATTCGGACGGCCATAACTTCTGGCTCGTTTAGAGTTACGGGAGCCATAACCTGTCAAAACGAAGGCCTCGCTGAGTTCTACGGCTCTGACAGCTTTCAGCCGTCAATGGATTGTTTAATGTCCAAAAAAGACTATCCGAATTTTAATCGGTCTAGGAAGTTTTTTACCCTTCGTTTTTTCAACACGTGGACTTTAACGGTGAAACGGGATTACCGTGGCCGGTCTTCGATTTACCATCGCTAGAGAGTGGTGCATCATGGTACCGTTCCATTTCAAATCCATGTACGCATTTCAAAAATTCGTACGACACTGTTTCGCCATTTCGGACGGATGTTGCACCTTGCACCGTGGATGTTGCACCCTGTAGATATCGATTATTCGGACGGCCATAACTTCTGGCTCGTTTAGAGTTACGGGAGCCATAACCTGTCAAAACGAAGGCCTCGGTGAGTTCTACGGCTCTGACAGCTTTCAGTCGTCAATGGATTGTTTAATGCCCAAAAAAGACTATTCGAATCTCAATCGGTCTCGGAAGTTTTTTACCCTTCGTTTTTTTGACACGTGGATTTTTACGGTAAAACGGGATTATCGTGAATGGTCTTCGATTTATCATCGCTGGAGAGTGGTGCACCGTGGTACCGTTCTGTTTCAAATCCATGCACGCATTTCAAAAAGTCGTACGACACTGTTTCGCCATTTCGGACGGATGTTGCACCTTGCACCGTGGATGTTGCACCCTGTAGATATCGATTATTCGGACGACCATAACTTCTGGTTCGTTTAGAGTTACGGGAGCCATAACCAGTCAAAACGAAGGCATCGGTGAGTTATACGGCTCTGACAGCTTTCAGCCATCAATGGATTGTTTAATGCCCAAAAACGACTATCCGAATCTCAATCGGGTCTCAGAAGTTTTTTACCCTTCGTTTTTTCGACACGTGGATTTTTACGGTAAAACGGGATTACCGTTGCCGGTCTTCGATTTACCATCGATGGAGAGTGGTGCACCATGGTACCATTCCTTTTCAAATCCATGCACGCATTTCAAAAAGTTGTAAGACACTGTTTCGCCATTTCAGACGGATGTTGCACCTTGCACCGTGGATGTTGCACCCTGTAGATATCGATTATTCGGACGGCCATAACTTTTGGCTCGTTTAGAGTTACGGGAGCCATAACCAGTCAAAACGAAGGCCTCAGTGAGTTATACGGCTCTGACAGCTTTGAGCCATCAATGGATTGTTTAATACCCAAAAAAGACTACCCGAAATCGGGTCTCGGAAGTTTTTTACCCTTCGTTTTTTTGACACGTGGATTTTGGTAAAACGGGATTACCGAGGCTGGTCTTCGACTTACCATCACTGGAGAGTGGTGCACCGTGGTACCGTTCCTTTTCAAATCCATGCACGCATTTCAAAAGGTCGTACCACACTGTTTCGCCATTTCGGACGGATGTTGCACCGTGGATGTTGCACCCTGTAGATATCGGTTATTCGGACGGCCATAACTTCTGGCTCGTTCAGAGTTACGGGAGCCATAACCAGTCAAAACGAAGGCCTCGGTGAGTTCTACGGCTCTGACAGCTTTCAGGTGTCAATGGAGTGTTTAATGCCCAAAAAAGACCATCCGAATCTCAATCGGTCTAGGATGTTTTTTACCCTTCGTTTTTTCAACACGTGGATTTTTACGGTGAAATGGGATTACCGTGGTCGGTCTTCGATTTACCATCGCTGGAGAGTGGTGCACCATGGTACCGTTCCTTTTCAAATCCATGCACGCATTTCAAAAAGTCGTACAACACTGTTTCGCCATTTCGGACGGATGTTGCACCTTGCACCGTGGATGTTGCACCCTGTAGATATCGATTATTCGGACGGCCATAACTTCTGGCTCGTTTAGAGTTACGGGAGCCATAACCTGTGAAAACGAAGGCCTTGGTGAGTTCTACGGCTCTGACAGCTTTCAGTCGTCAATGGATTGCTAATGCCCAAAAAAGACTATCCAAATCTTAATCGGTCTAGGAAGTTTTTTACCCTTCGTTTTTTCAACACGTGGATTTTTACGGTGAAACGGGATTACCGTGGCCGGTATTCGATTTACCATCGCTGGAGAGTGGTGCACCATGGTACCGTTCCTTTTCAAATCCATGCACGCATTTCAAAAAGTCGTACAACACTGTTTCTCCATTTCGGACGGATGCTGCACCTTGCACCGTGGATGTTGCGCCTTGTAGATATCCATTACTCAAACGGCCATAACTTCTGGCCCGTTTAGAGCAACGAGAGCCATAACCTGTCAAAACGAAGGCCTCGGTCAGTTCTACGGCTCTGACAGCTTTCAGTCGTCAATGGATTGTTTAATGCCCAAAAAAGACTATCCGAATCTCAATCGGGTCTCAAAAGTTTTTTACCCTTCGTTTTTTCGACACGTGGATTTTTACGGTAAAACAGGATTACCGTGGCTGGTCTTCGATTTACCATCGCTGGAGAGTGGTGCACCATGGTACCGTTCCTTTTAAAATGCATGCACGCATTTCAAAAAGTCATACGACACTGTTTCGCCATTTCGGACGGATGTTGCACCTTTCACCGTGGATGTTGCACCCTGTAGATATCGATTATTCGGACGACCATAACTTCTGGCTCGTTTAGAGTTACGGGAGCCATAACCAGTCAAAACGAAGGCCTCCATGAGTTATACGGCTCTGACAGCTTTCAGCTGTCAATGGATTGTTTAATGCCCAAAAACGACTATCCGAATCTCCATCGGGTCTCGGAAGTTTTTTACCCTTTGTTTTTTCGACACGTGGATTTTTACGGTAAAACGGGATTACCGTTGCTGGTCTTCGATTTACCATCGCTGGAGAGTGGTGCACCATGGTACCATTCCTTTTCAAATCCATGCACGCATTTCAAAAAGTCGTACGACAGTGTTTCGCCATTTAGGACGGATGTTGCACCTTGCACTGTGGATGTTGCACCCTGTAGATATCGATTATTCGGACGGCCATAACTTCTGGCTCGTTTAGAGTTAGGGAGCCATAACCAGTCAAAACGAAGGCCTCGGAGAGTTATACGGCTCTGACAGCTTTGAGCCGTTAATGGATTGTTTAATGCCCAAAAAAGACTATCCGAATCTCAATCGGGTCTCGGAAGTTTTCTACCCTTCGTTTTTTCGACACGTTGATTTTGGTAAAACGTGATTACCGTGGCTGGCCTTCGATTTACTATCGCTGGAGAGTGGTGCACCATGGTACCATTCCTTTTCAAATCCATGCACGCATTTCAAAAAGTCGAACGACACTGTTTCGCCATTTCGGACGGATGTTGCACCTTGCACCGTAGATGTTGCACCCTGTAGATATCGATTATTCGGACGGCCATAACTTCTGGCTCGTTTAGAGTTACGGGAGCCATAACCTGTCAAAACGAAGGCCTCGGTGAGTTCTACGGCTCTGACAGCTTTCAGTCATCAATGGATTGTTTAATGCCCAAAAAAGACTATCCGAATCTCAATCAGTCTAGGAAGTTTTTTACCCTTCGGTTTTTCAACACGTGGATTTTTACGGTGAAACGGGATTACCGTGGCCGGTATTCGATTTACCATCGCTGGAGAGTGGTGCACCATGGTACCGTTCCTTTTCAAATCCATGCACGGATTTCAAAAAGTCGTACGACACTGTTTCGCCATTTCGGACGGATGTTGCACCTTGCACCGTGCATGTTGCACCCTGTAGATATCGATTATTCGGACGGCCATAACTTCTGGCTCGTTTAGAGTTACGCGAGCCATAACCAGTCAAAACGAAGGCCTCTGTGAGTTCAACGGGTCTGACAGCTTTCAGTCATCAATGGATTGTTTAATGCCCAAAAAAGACCATCCGAATCTCAATCGGGTCTAGGAAGTTTTTTACCCTTTGTTTTTTCGACACGTGGATTTTTACGGTAAAGCTGGATTATCGTGGCTGGTCTTCGATTTACCATCGCTGGAGAGTGGTGCACCATGGTACCGTTCCGTTTCAAATCCATGCACGCATTTCAAAAAGTCGTACGACACTGTTTCGCCATTTCGGACGGATTTGCACCTTGCACCGTGGATATTGCACCCTGTAGATATCGATTATTCGGACGGCCATAACTTCTGGCTCGTTTAAGTTACGGGAGCCATAACCAGTCAAAACGAAGGCCTCGGTGAGTTCTACGGCTCTGACAGCTTTTAGCCGTCAATGGATTGTTTAATGCCCAAAAAAGACTATCCGAATCTCAATCGGGTCTCGGAAGTTTTTTACCCTTCGTTTTTTCGACACGTGGATTTTTACGGTAAAATTGGATTATCGTGGCTGGTCTTCGATTTTCCACCGCTGGAGAGTGGTGCACCATGGTACCATTCCGTTTCAAATCCATGCACGCATTTCAAAAAGTCGTACGGCACTGTTTCGCCATTTCAGACGGATGTTGCACCTTGCACCGTGGATGTTGCACCCTATAGGTATTGATTATTCGGACGGCCATAACTTCTGGCTCGTTTAGAGTTACGGGAGCCATAACCAGTCAAAACGAAGGCCTCGGTGAGTTCTATGGCTCTGACAGCTTTTAGCTGTCAATGGATTGTTTAATGCCCAAAAAAGGCTATCCGAATCTCAATCGGGTCTCGGAAGTTTTTTACCCTTCGTTTTTTCGACACGTGGATTTTTATGGTAAAACTGGATTACCGTGGCTGGTCTTCGATTTACCATCGTTGGAGAGTGGTGCACCATGGTGCCGTTCCGTTTCAAATCCATGCACGCATTTCAAAAAGTCGTACGACACTGTTTCACCATTTCGGACGGATGTTGCACCTTGCACCGTGGATGTTGCACCCTGTAGATATCGATTATTCGTACGTCCATAACTTCTGGCTCGGTTAGAGTTACGGGAGTCATAACCAGTCAAAACAAAGGCCTCAGTGAGTTCTACGGCTCTGACGGCTTTCAGCCGTCATTGGATTGTTTAATGCCCAAAAAATACTATCCGAATCTCAATCGGGTCTCGGAAGTTTTTTACCCTTCGTTTTTTCGACACGTGGATTTTTACGGTAAAACGGGATTACAGTTGCTGGTCTTCGATTTACCATCGCTGGAGAGTGATGCACCATGGTACCATTCCGTTTCAAATCCATGCACACATTTCAGAAAGTCGTACGATAGTGTTTCACCATTTCGGACGGATGTTGCACCTTGCACCATGGATGTTGCACCCTGTAGATATCGATTATTCGGACGGCCATAACTTCTGGCTCGTTTAGAGTTACGGGAGCCATAACCAGTCAAAACGAAGGCCTCGGTGTGTTATACGGCTCTGACAGCTTTCAGCCGTCAATGGATTGTTTAATGTCCAAAAAAGACCATCCGAATTTCAATCGGGTCTAGGAAGTTTTTTACCCTTCGTTTTTTCGACACGTGGATTTTTATGGTAAAACTGGATTATCGTGGCTGGTCTTCGATTTACCATTGCTGGAGAGTGGTGCACCATGGTACCGTTCCGTTTCAAATCCAAGCACGCATTTCAAAAAGTCGTACGACACTGTTTCGCCATTTCAGACGGATGTTGCACCTTGCACCGTGGATGTTGCACCCTGTAGATATCGATTATTCGAACGGCCATAACTTCTGGCTCGTTTAGAGTTACGGGAGCCATAACCAGTCAAAACGAAGGCCTCAGTGATTTCAACGGCTCTGACAGCTTTCATCCGTCAATGGATTGTTTAATGCCCAAAAAAGACTATCCGAATCTCAATCGGGTCTCGGAAGTTTTTTACCCTTCGTTTTTTCGACACGTGGATTTTTACGGTAAAACTATATTATCGTGGCTGGTCTTCACTTTACCATCGCTGGAGAGTGGTGCACCATGGTACCGTTCCGTTTCAAATCCATGCACGCATTTCAAAAAGTCGTACGACACTGTTTCGCCATTTCGGACGGATGTTGCACCTTGCACCGTGGATGTTGCACCTTGTAGATATCGATTATTCGGACGGCCATAACTTCTGGCTCGTTTAGAGTTACGAGACCCATAACCAGTCAAAACGAAAGCCTTAGTGAGTTCTACGGTTCTGACAGCTTTTAGCCGTCAAAGGATTGTTTAATGCCCAAAAACGACTATCTGAATCTCAATCGGGTCTCGGAAGTTTTTTACCCTTCGTTTTTTCGACACATGGATTTTTACGGTAAAACGGGATTACCGTGGCTGGTCCTCGATTTACCGTCGCTGGAGAGTGGTGCACCATGGTACCGTTCCTTTTAAAATGCATGCACGCATTTCAAAAAGTCATACGACACTGTTTCGCCATTTAAGACGGATGTTGCACCTTGCACCGTGGATGTTGCACCCTGTAGATATCGATTATTCGGACGACCATAAATTCTGGCTCGTTTAGGGTTACGGGAGCGATAACCAGTCAAAACGAAGGCCTCAGTGAGTTATACGGCTATCACATCTTTCAGCCGTCAATGGATTGTTTAATGCCCAAAAACGACTATCCGAATCTCAATCGGGTCTCGGAAGTTTTTTACCCTTCGTTTGTTCGACACGTGGATTTTTACGGCAAAACGGGATTACCGTTGCTGGTCTTCGATTTACCATCGCTGGAGAGTGGTGCACCATGGTACCATTCTGTTTCAAATCCATGTATGCATTTCAAAAAGTCGTACGACACTGTTTCGCAATTTCAGACGGATGTTGCACCTTGCACCGTGGATGTTGCACCCTGTAGATATCGATTATTCGGACGGCCATAACTTCTGGCTCGTTTAGAGTTACGGGAGCCATAACCAGTCAAAACGAAGGCCTCGGTGAGTTATACACCTTTGACAGCTTTGAGCCGTCAATGGATTGTTTAATGCCCAAAAAAGACTATCCGAATCTCAATTGGGCCTTGGAAGTTTTTGACCCTTCGTTTTTTCGACACATGAATTTTGGTAAAACGAGATTACCGTGGCTGGTCTTCGATTTACCATCACTGGAGAGTGGTGCACCATGGTACCGTTCCTATTCAAATCCATGCACGCATTTCACAAATTCTTACGACACTGTTTCGCCATTTCGGACGGATGTTGCACCTTGCACCGTGGATGTTGCACCCTGTAGATATCGATTATTCGGACGGCTATAACTTCTAGCTCGTTTAGAATTACGGGACCCATAACCTGTCAAAACGAAGGCCTCGGTGAGTTCTACGGCTCTGACAGCTTTCAGTCGTCAATGGATTGTTTAATGCCCAAAAAAGACCATCCGAATCTCAATCGGGTCTAGGAAGTTTTTTACCCTTTGTTTTTTTCGACACGTGGATTTTTACGGTAAAGCTGGATTATCGTGGCTGGTCTTCGATTTACCATCGCTGGAGAGTGGTGCACCATGGTACCGTTCCGTTTCAAATCCATGCACGCATTTCAAAAAGTCGTACGACACTGTTTCGCCATTTCGGACGGATTTGCACCTTGCACCGTGGGTATTGCACCATGTAGATATCGATTATTCGGACGGCCATAACTTCTGGCTCGTTTAAGTTACGGGAGCCATAACCAGTCAAAACGAAGGCCTCGGTGAGTTCTACGGTTCTGACAGGTTTTAGCCGTCAATGGATTGTTTAATGCCCAAAAAAGACTATCCAAATCTCAATCGGGTCTCGGAAGTTTTTTACCCTTCGTTTTTTCGACACGTGGATTTTACGGTAAAACTGGATTATCGTGGCTGGTCTTCGATTTCCCATCGCTGGAGAGTGGTGCACCATGGTACCATTCCATTTCAAATCCATGCACGCATTTCAAAAAGTCGTACGACACTGTTTCGCCATTTCAGACGGATGTTGCACCTTGCACCGTGGATGTTGCACCCTGTAGATGTTGATTATTCGGACGGCCATAACTTCTGGCTCGTTTAGAGTTACGGGAGCCATAACCAGTCAAAACGAAGGCCTCGGTGAGTTCTACGGCTCTGACAGCTTTTAGCCGTCAATGGATTGTTTAATGCCCAAAAAAGGCTATACGAATCTCAATCGGGTCTCGGAAGTTTTTTACCCTTCGTTTTTTCGACACGTGGATTTTTACGGTAAAACTGGATTACCGTGGCTGGTCTTCGATTTACCATCACTGGAGAGTGGTGCACCATGGTGCCGTTCCGTTTCAAATCCATGCACGCATTTCAAAAAGTCGTACGACACTGTTTCGCCATTTCAGACGGATGTTGCACCTTGCACCGTGGATGTTGCACCCTGTAGATATCGATTATTCATACGGCCATAACTTCTGGCTTGGTTAGAGTTACGGGAGTCATAACCTGTCAAAACAAAGGCCTCAATGAGTTCTACGGCTCTGATGGCTTTCAGCCGTCATTGGATTGTTTAATTCCCAAAAAATACTATTCGAATCTCAATCGGGTCTCGGAAGTTTTTTACCCTTCGTTTTTTCGACACGTGGATTTCTACGGTAAAACGGGATTACCGTTGCTGGTCTTCGATTTACCATCGCTGGAGAGTGGTGCACCATGGTACCATTCCGTTTCAAATCCATGCACACATTTCAAAAAGTCGTACGATAGTGTTTCGCCATTACGGACGGATGTTGCACCTTGCACCGTGGATGTTGCACCCTGTAGATATCGATTATTCGGACGGCCATAACTTCTGGCTCGTTTAGAGTTACTGGAGCCATAACCAGTCAAAACGAAGGCCTCAGTGAGTTATACGGCTCTGACAGCTTTCAGCCGTCAATGGATTGTTTAATGCCCAAAAAAGACCATCCGAATTTCAATCGGGTCTAGGAAGTTTTTTACCCTTCGTTTTTTCGACACGTGGATTTTTACGGTAAAACTGGATTATCGTGGCTGGTCTTCGATTTACCATTGCTGGAGAGTGGTGCACCATGGTACCGTTCCGTTTCAAATCCAAGCACGCATTTGAAAAAGTCGTACGACACTGTTTCACCATTTCGGACGGATGTTGCACCTTGCACCGTGGATGTTGCACCCTGTAGATATCGATTATTCGGACAGCCATAACTTCTGGCTCGTTTAGAGTTACGGGAGCCATAACCAGTCAAAACGAAGGCCTCAGTGAGTTCAACGGCTCTGACAGCTTTCATCCGTCAATGGATTGTTTAATGCCCAAAAAAGACTATCCGAATCTCAATCGGGTCTCGAAAGTTTTTGACCCTTCGTTTTTTCGACACGTGGATTTTTACGGTAAAACTATATTACCGTGGCTGGTCTTCGATTTACCATCGCTGGAGAGTGGTGCACCATGGTACCGTTCCGTTTCAAATCCATGCACGCATTTCAAAAAGTCGTACGACACTGTTTCGCCATTTCGGACGGATGTTGCACCTTGCACTGTGGATGTTGCACCTTGTAGATATCGATTATTCGGACGGCCATAACTTCTGGCTCGTTTAGAGTTACGAGACCCATAACCAGTCAAAACGAAAGCCTTAGTGAGTTCTACGGTTCTGACAGCTTTTAGCCTTCAAAGGATTGTTTAATGCCCAAAAACGACTATCCGAATCTCAATCGGGTCTCGGAAGTTTTTTACCCTTCGTTTTTTCGACACATGGATTTTTACGGTAAAACGGGATTACCGTGGCTGGTCCTCGATTTACCATCGCTAGAGAGTGGTGCACCATGGTACCGTTCCTTTTAAAATGCATGCACGCATTTCAAAAAGTCATACGACACTGTTTCGCCATTTAAGACGGATGTTGCACCTTGCACCGTGGATGTTGCACCCTGTAGATATCGATTATTCGGACGACCATAACTTCTGGCTCGTTTAGGGTTACGGGAGCCATAACCAGTCAAAACGAAGGCCTCAGTGAGTTATACGGCTCTGACAGCTTTCAGCCGTCAATGGATTGTTTAATGCCCAAAAACGACTATCTGAATCTCAATCGGGTCTCGGAAGTTTTTTACCCTTCGTTTGTTCGACACGTGGATTTTTACGGTAAAACGGGATTACCGTTGCTGGTCTTCGATTTACCATCGCTGGAGAGTGGTGCACCATGGTACCATTCCGTTTCAAATCCATGCATGCATTTCAAAAAGTCGTAGGACACTATTTCGCAATTTCGGACGGATGTTGCACCTTGCACCGTGGATGTTGCACCCTGTAGATATCGATTATTCAGACGGCCATAACTTCTGGCTCGTTTAGAGTTACGGGATCCATAACCAGTCAAAACGAAGGCCTCGGTGAGTTATACACCTCTGACAGCTTTGAGCCGTCAATGGATTGTTTAATGCCCAAAAAAGACTATCCGAATCTCAATCGGGCCTCGGAAGTTTTTGACCCTTCGTTTTTTCGACACATGAATTTTGGTAAAACGAGATTACCATGGCTGGTCTTCGATTTACCATCGCTGGAGAGTGGTGCACCATGGTACCGTTCCTTTTCAAATCCATGCACGCATTTCAAAAATTCTTACGACACTGTTTCGCCATTTCGGACGGATGTTGCACCTTGCACCGTGGATGTTGCACCCTGTAGATATCGATTATTCGGACGGCCATAACTTCTGGCTCGTTTAGAATTACGGGAGTCATAACCTGTCAAAACGAAGGCCTCGGTGAGTTCTACGGCTCTGACAGCTTTCAGTCGTCGATGGATTGTTTAATGCCCAAAAAAGACTATCCGAATCTCAATCGGTCTAGGAAGTTTTTTACCCTTCGTTTTTTCAACACGTGGATTTTTACAGTGAAACGGGATTACCGTGGCCGGTCTTCGATTTACCGTCGCTGGAGAGTGGTGCACCATGGTACCGTTCCTTTTCAAATCTATGCACGCATTTCAAAAAGTCGTACGACACTGTTTCTCCATTTCGGACGGATGTTGCACCTTGCACCGTGGATGTTGCACCCTGTAGATATCGATTATTCGGACGGCCATAACTTCTGGCTCGTTTAGAGTTACGGGAGCCATAACCTGTCAAAACGAAGGCCTCGGTGAGTTCTATGGCTCTGACAGCTTTCAGTCGTAAATGGATTGTTTAATGCCCAAAAAAGACTATCCGAATCTCAATCGGGTTTCGAAAGTTTTTTACCCTTCGTTTTTTCGACACGTGGATTTCTACAGTAAAACGGGATTACCGTGGCTAGTTTTCCATTTACCATCGCTGGAGAGTGGTGCACCATGGTACCGTTCCGTTTCAAATCCATGCACGCATTTCAAAAAGTCGTACGACACAGTTTCGCCATTTCGGACGGATGTTGCACCTTGCACCGTGGATGTTGCACCCTGTAGATATCGATTGTTCGGACGGCCATAACTTCTGGCTCGTTTAGAGTTATGGGACAATAACCAGTCAAAACGAAGGCCTCAGTGAGTTCTGCGGCTCTGACAGCTTTCAACCGTCAATGGATTGTTTGATGCCCAAAAAAAACTATCCGAATCTCAATCGGGTCTCGGAAGTTTTTTACCCTTCATTTTTTCGACACGTGGATTTCTACGGTAAAACTGGAATACCGTGGCTGGTCTTCGATTTACCATCGCTGGAGAGTGGTGCACCACGGTAGCGTTCCTTTTAAAATCCATGCACGCATTACAAAAAGTCGTACGACGCTGTTCCGCCATTACGGACAGATGTTGCACTCTGCACCGTGGATGTTACACCCTGTAGATATCGATTATTCGGACGGCCATAACTTCTGGCTCGTTTAGATTTACGGGAGCCATAACCAGTCAAAACGAAGGCCTCAGTGAGTTCAACGGCTCTGACAGCTTTCAGCCGTCAATGGATTGTTTAATGCCCAAAAAAGACTATCTGAATCTCAATCGGGTCTTGGAAGTTTTTTACCCTTCGTTTTTTCGACACGTGGATTTTTACGGTAAAACTGGATTACCGTGGCTGGTCTTTGATTTACCATCGCTGGAGAGCGGTGCACCATTGTACCGTTCCGTTTCAAATCCATGCACGCATTTCAAAAAGTCGTACGACATTGTTTCGCCTTTTCGGACGGATGTTGCACCTTGCACCGTGGATGTTGCACCCTATAGATATCGATTATTCGGACGGCCATAACTTCTGGCTCGTTTAGAGTTACGGGAGCCATAACCAGTTAAAACGAAGGCCTTGGTGAGTTCTATGGCTCTGACAGCTTTAAGACATCAACGGGTTCTTTAATGCCCAAAAAAGACTATCCGAATCTAAATCGGGTCTCGGAAGTTTTTTACCCTTCATTTTTTCGACATGTGGATTTTTACGGTAAAACGGGATTATCGTGGTTGGTCTTCGATTTACCATCGCTGGAGAGTGGTGCACCATGGTACCATTCTGTTTCAAATCCAAGCACGCATTTCAAAAAGTCGTACGACGCTGTTTCGCCATTTCGGACGGATGTTGCACCTTGCACCGTGGATGTTGCACCCTGTAGATATCGATTATTCGGACGGCCATAAGTTTTGGCTTGTTTAGAGTTACGGGAGCTATAACCAGTCAAAACGAAGGCCTCAGTGAGTTCTACGGCTCTGATAGCTTTCAACTGTCAATGGATTGTTTAATGCCCAAAAAAGACTATCCGAATCTCAATCGGGTCTCGGAAGTTTTTTACCCTTCGTTTTTTCAACACGTGGATTTTTACGGTAAAACGGGATTATCGTGGCTGGTCTTCGATTTACCATCGCTGGAGAGTGGTGCACCATGGTACCGTTCTGTTTCAAATCCAAGCATGCATTTCAAAAAGTCGTACGACGCTGTTTCGCCATTTCGGACGGATGTTGCACCTTGCAATGTGGATGTTTTACCCTAGAGATATCGATTATTCGGACGGCCATAAGTTTTGGCTTGTTTAGAGTTACGGGAGCCATAACCAGTCAAAACGAAGGCCTCAGTGAGTTTACGGCTCTGACAGCTTTCAACCGTCAATGGATTGTTTAATGTCCAAAAACGACTATCCGAATCTCAATCGGGTCTCGGAAGTTTTTTAACCTTCGTTTTTTTCGACACGTGGATTTTTATGGTAAAACGAGATTACCATGGCTGGTCTTCGATTTACCATCGCTGGAGAGTGGTGCACCATGGTACCGTTCTGTTTCAAATCCATGCATGCATTTCAAAAAGTCGTACGACACTGTTTTTTAATTTCGGACGGATGTTGCACCTTGCACCGTGGATGTTGCACCCCGTAGATATCGATTATTCGGACGGCCATAACTTCTGGCTCGTTTGGAGTTACGGGAGCCATAACCAGTCAAAACGAAGGGCTCAGTGAGTTCTACGGCTCTAACTTCTTTCAGCCGTCAATGGATTGTTTAATGCCCAAAAAAGACTATCCGAATCTCAATCGGGTCTAGGAAGTTTTTTATCCTTCGTTTTTTCGACACGTGGATTTTTACGGTAAGACCGGATTACCGTGGCTGGTCTTCAATTTACCATGGATGGAGAGTGGTGAACCATGGTACCGTTCCTTTTCAAATCCATGCACGCATTTCAAAAAGTCGTACGACGCTGTTTCGCCATTTCGTATGGATGTTGCACCTTGCACTGTGGATGTTGCACCCTGTAGATATCGATTATTCGGACGGCCATAAGTTCTGGCTTGTTTAGAGTTACGGGAGCCATAACCAGTCAAAACGAAGGCCTCAGTGAGTTCTACGGCTCTGACACCTTTCAGCCGTCAATGGATTGCTTAATGCCCAAAAAAGACTATCTGAATCTCAATCGGGTCTCGGAAGTTTTTTACCCTTCGTTTTTTCGACACGTGGATTTTTATGGTAAAACGAGATTACCGTGGCTGGTCTTCGATTTACCATCGCTGGAGAGTGGTGCACCATGGTACCGTTCTGTTTCAAATCCATGCATGCATTTCAAAAATTCGTACGACACTGTTTTTTAATTTCGGACGGATGTTGCACCTTGCACCGTGGATGTTGCACCCCGTAGATATCGATTATTCGGACGGCCATTACTTCTGGCTCGTTTGGAGTTACGGGAGCCATAACCAGTCAAAACGAAGGCCTCAGTGAGTTCTACGGCTCTAACTACTTTTAGCCGTCAATGGATTGTTTAATGCCCAAAAAAGACTATCTGAATCTCAATCGGGTCTAGGAAGTTTTTTACCCTTCGTTTTTTCGACACGTGGATTTTTACGGTAAAACTGGATTACCGTGGCTGGTCTTCGATTTACCATCGCTGGAGAGTGGTGCACCATGGTACCGTTCCTTTTCAAATCCATGCACGCATTTCAAAAAGCCGTACAACACTGTTTCGCCATTTCGTACGGATGTTGCACCTTGCACCGTGGATGTTGCACCCTGTAGATATCGATTATTCGGACGGCCATAAGTTCTGGCTTGTTTAGAGTTACGGGAGCCATAACCAGTCAAAACGAA
The DNA here is from genome assembly GCA_030765085.1 of Allium cepa. Taxonomy (NCBI): domain Eukaryota; kingdom Viridiplantae; phylum Streptophyta; class Magnoliopsida; order Asparagales; family Amaryllidaceae; genus Allium; species Allium cepa. Next base: position 913,820,905 of record CM060938.1, read on the forward strand.
GGCCTCAATGAGTTCTACAGCTCTGACACCTTTCAGCCGTCAATGGATTGCTTAATGCCCAAAAAAGACTATCCGAATCTCAATCGGGTCTCGGAAGTGTTTTACCCTTCGTTTTTTCGACTCGTGGATTTTTACGGTAAAACTGGATTACCGCGGCTGGTCTTCGATTTACCATCGCTGGAGAGTGGTGCACCATGGTACCGTTCCGTTTCAAATCCATGCACACATTTCAAAAAGTCGTACGACACTGTTTCGCCATTTCGGACGGATGTTGCACCTTGCACCGTGGATGTTGCACCCTGTAGATATCGATTATTCGGACGGCCATAACTTCTGGCTCGTTTAGAGTTACGGGAGCCATAACCAGTCAAAACGAAGGCCTCAGTGAGTTCTACGGCGCTGAAAGCTTTCAGCCGTCAATGGATTCTTTAATGCCCAAAAAAGACTATCCGAATCTCAATCGGGTCTAGGAAGTTTTTTACCCTTCGTTTTTTCGACACGTGGATTTTTACGGTAAAACGGGATTACCGTGGCTGGTCTTCGATTTACCATCGCTGGAGAGTGGTGCACCATGGTACCGTTCCTTTTCAAATCCATGCACGCATTTCAAAAAGTCGTACGACGCTGTTTCGCCATTTCGGACGGATGTTGCAGCTTGCACCGTTAATGTTGCACCCTGTAAATATTGATTATTCGGACGGCCATAACTTCTGGCTCATTTAGAGTTACGGGAGCCACAACCAGTCAAAAAGAAGGCCTCAGTGAGTTCTACGGCTCTAACAGCTTTCAGCCGTCAGTGGATTGTTTAATGCCCAAAAAAGACTATCCGAATCTCAATCGGGTCTAGGATGTTTTTTACCCTTCGTTTTTTCGACACTTGGATTTTTACTGTAAAACGGGATTACCATGGCTGGTCTTCGATTTACCATCGCTGGAGAGTGGTGCACCATGGTACCGTTCTGTTTCAAATCCAAGCACGCATTTCAAAAAGTCGTACGACGCTGTTTCGCCATTTCGGACGGATGTTGCACCTTGCAATGTGGATGTTTTACCCTGGAGATATCGATTATTCGGACGGCCATAAGTTTTGGCTTGTTTAGAGTTACGGGAGCCATAACCAGTCAAAACGAAGGCCTCAGTGAGTTTACGGCTCTGACAGCTTTCAACCGTCAATGGATTGTTTAATGTCCAAAAACGACTATCCGAATCTCAATCGGGTCTCGGAAGTTTTTTAACCTTCGTTTTTTCGACACGTGGATTTTTATGGTAAAACGAGATTACCATGGCTGGTCTTCGATTTACCATCGCTGGAGAGTGGTGCACCATGGTACCGTTCTGTTTCAAATCCATGCATGCATTTCAAAAAGTCGTACGACACTGTTTTTTAATTTCGGACGGATGTTGCACCTTGCACCGTGGATGTTGCACCCCGTAGATATCGATTATTCGGACGGCCATAACTTCTGGCTCGTTTGGAGTTACGGGAGCCATAACCAGTCAAAACGAAGGGCTCAGTGAGTTCTACGGCTCTAACTTCTTTCAGCCGTCAATGGATTGTTTAATGCCCAAAAAAGACTATCCGAATCTCAATCGGGTCTAGGAAGTTTTTTATCCTTCGTTTTTTCGACACGTGGATTTTTACGGTAAGACCGGATTACCGTGGCTGGTCTTCAATTTACCATGGATGGAGAGTGGTGAACCATGGTACCGTTCCTTTTCAAATCCATGCACGCATTTCAAAAAGTCGTACGACGCTGTTTCGCCATTTCGTATGGATGTTGCACCTTGCACTGTGGATGTTGCACCCTGTAGATATCGATTATTCGGACGGCCATAAGTTCTGGCTTGTTTAGAGTTACGGGAGCCATAACCAGTCAAAACGAAGGCCTCAGTGAGTTCTACGGCTCTGACACCTTTCAGCCGTCAATGGATTGCTTAATGCCCAAAAAAGACTATCCGAATCTCAATCGGGTCTCGGAAGTTTTTTACCCTTCGTTTTTTCGACACGTGGATTTTTATGGTAAAACGAGATTACCGTGGCTGGTCTTCGATTTACCATCGCTGGAGAGTGGTGCACCATGGTACCGTTCTGTTTCAAATCCATGCATGCATTTCAAAAAGTCGTACGACACTGTTTTTTAATTTCGGACGGATGTTGCACCTTGCACCGTGGATGTTGCACCCTGTAGATATCGATTATTCGGACGGCCATTACTTCTGGCTCGTTTGGAGTTACGGGAGCCATAACCAGTCAAAACGAAGGCCTCAGTGAGTTCTACGGCTCTAACTACTTTTAGCCATCAATGGATTGTTTAATGCCCAAAAAAGACTATCTGAATCTCAATCGGGTCTAGGAAGTTTTTTACCCTTCGTTTTTTCGACACGTGGATTTTTACGGTAAAACTGGATTACCGTGGCTGGTCTTCGATTTACCATCGCTGGAGAGTGGTGCACCATGGTACCGTTCCTTTTCAAATCCATGCACGCATTTCAAAAAGCCGTACAACACTGTTTCGCCATTTCGTACGGATGTTGCACCTTGCACCGTGGATGTTGCACCCTGTAGATATCGATTATTCGGACGGCCATAAGTTCTGGCTTGTTTAGAGTTACGGGAGCCATAACCAGTCAAAACGAAGGCCTCAGTGAGTTCTACAGCTCTGACACCTTTCAGCCGTCAATGGATTGCTTAATGCCCAAAAAAGACTATCCGAATCTCAATCGGGTCTCGGAAGTGTTTTACCCTTCGTTTTTTCGACTCGTGGATTTTTACGGTAAAACTGGATTACCGCGGCTGGTCTTCGATTTACCATCGCTGGAGAGTGGTGCACCATGGTACCGTTCCGTTTCAAATCCATGCACACATTTCAAAAAGTCGTACGACACTGTTTCGCCATTTCGGACGGATGTTGCACCTTGCACCGTGGATGTTGCACCCTATAGATATCGATTATTCGGACGGCCATAACTTCTGGCTCGTTTAGAGTTACGGGAGCCATAACCAGTCAAAACGAAGGCCTCAGTGAGTTCTACGGCGCTGAAAGCTTTCAGCCGTCAATGGATTCTTTAATGCCCAAAAAAGACTATCCGAATCTCAATCGGGTCTAGGAAGTTTTTTACCCTTCGTTTTTTCGACACGTGGATTTTTACGGTAAAACGGGATTACCGTGGCTGGTCTTCGATTTACCATCGCTGGAGAGTGGTGCACCATGGTACCGTTCCTTTTCAAATCCATGCACGCATTTCAAAAAGTCGTACGACGCTGTTTCGCCATTTCGGACGGATGTTGCAGCTTGCACCGTTAATGTTGCACCCTGTAAATATTGATTATTCGGACGGCCATAACTTCTGGCTCATTTAGAGTTACGGGAGCCATAACCAGTCAAAAAGAAGGCCTCAGTGAGTTCTACGGCTCTAACAGCTTTCAGCCGTCAGTGGATTGTTTAATGCCCAAAAAAGACTATCCGAATCTCAATCGGGTATAGGATGTTTTTTACCCTTCGTTTTTTCGACACTTGGATTTTTACTGTAAAACGGGATTACCGTGGCTGGTCTTCGATTTACCATCGCTGGAGAGTGGTGCACCATGGTACCGTTCTGTTTCAAATCCAAGCACGCATTTCAAAAAGTCGTACGACGCTGTTTCGCCATTTCGGACGGATGTTGCACCTTGCAATGTGGATGTTTTACCCTGGAGATATCGATTATTCGGACGGCCATAAGTTTTGGCTTGTTTAGAGTTACGGGAGCCATAACCAGTCAAAACGAAGGCCTCAGTGAGTTTACGGCTCTGACAGCTTTCAACCGTCAATGGATTGTTTAATGTCCAAAAACGACTATCCGAATCTCAATCGGGTCTCGGAAGTTTTTTAACCTTCGTTTTTTCGACACGTGGATTTTTATGGTAAAACGAGATTACCATGGCTGGTCTTCGATTTACCATCGCTGGAGAGTGGTGCACCATGGTACCGTTCTGTTTCAAATCCATGCATGCATTTCAAAAAGTCGTACGACACTGTTTTTTAATTTCGGACGGATGTTGCACCTTGCACCGTGGATGTTGCACCCCGTAGATATCGATTATTCGGACGGCCATAACTTCTGGCTCGTTTGGAGTTACGGGAGCCATAACTAGTCAAAACGAAGGACTCAGTGAGTTCTACGGCTCTAACTTCTTTCAGCCGTCAATGGATTGTTTAATGCCCAAAAAAGACTATCCGAATCTCAATCGGGTCTAGGAAGTTTTTTACCCTTCGTTTTTTCGACACGTGGATTTTTACGGTAAAACCGGATTACCGTGGCTGGCCTTCAATTTACCATCGATGGAGAGTGGTGAACCATGGTACCGTTCCTTTTCAAATCCATGCACGCATTTCAAAAAGTCGTACGACGCTGTTTCGCCATTTCGTACGGATGTTGCACCTTGCACTGTGGATGTTGCACCCTGTAGATATCGATTATTCGGACGGCCATAAGTTCTGGCTTGTTTTGAGTTACGGGAGCCATAACCAGTCAAAACGAAGGCCTCAGTGAGTTCTACGGCTCTGACACCTTTCAGCCGTCAATGGATTGCTTAATGCCCAAAAAAGACTATCCGAATCTCAATCGGGTCTCGGAAGTTTTTTACCCTTCGTTTTTTCGACACGTGGATTTTTATGGTAAATCGAGATTACCGTGGCTGGTCTTCGATTTACCATCGCTGGAGAGTGGTGCACCATGGTACCGTTCTGTTTCAAATCCATGCATGCATTTCAAAAAGTCGTACGACACTGTTTTTTAATTTCGGACGGATGTTGCACCTTGCACCGTGGATGTTGCACCCTGTAGATATCGATTATTCGGACGGCCATAACTTCTGGCTCGTTTGGAGTTACGAGAGCCATAACCAGTCAAAACGAAGGCCTCAGTGAGTTCTACGGCTCTAACCACTTTCAGCCGTCAATGGATTGTTTAATGCCCAAAAAAGACTATCCGAATCTCAATCGGGTCTAGGAAGTTTTTTACCCTTCGTTTTTTCGACACGTGGATTTTTACGGTAAAACTGGATTACCGTGGCTGGTCTTCGATTTACCATCGCTGGAGAGTGGTGCACCAAGGTACCGTTCCTTTTCAAATCCGTGCACGCATTTCAAAAAGCCGTACAACACTGTTTCGCCATTTCGTATGGATGTTGCACCTTGCACCGTGGATGTTGCACCCTGTAGATATCGATTATTCGGACGGCCATAAGTTCTGGCTTGTTTAGAGTTACGGGAGCCATAACCAGTCAAAACGAAGGCCTCAGTGAGTTCTACGGCTCTGACACCTTTCAGCCGTCAATGGATTGCTTAATGCCCAAAAAAGACTATCCGAATCTTAATCGGGTCTCGGAAGTTTTTTACCCTTCGTTTTTTCGACTCGTGGATTTTTACGGTAAAACTGGATTACCGCGGCTGGTCTTCGATTTACCATCGCTGGAGAGTGGTGCACTATGGTACCGTTCCGTTTCAAATCCATGCACGCATTTCAAAAAGTCGTACGACACTGTTTCGCCATTTCGGACGGATGTTGCACCTTGCACCGTGGATGTTGCACCCTGTAGATATCGATTATTCGGACGGCCATAACTTCTGGCTCGTTTAGAGTTACGGAAGCCATAACCAGTCAAAACGAAGGCCTCAGTGAGTTCTAAGGCTCTGACAACTTTCAGCCGTCAATGGATTGTTTAATGCCCAAAAAAGTCTATCCGAATCTCAATCGGGTCTCGGAGGTTTTTTACCCTTCGTTTTTTCGACACGTGGATTTTTACGGTAAAACGGGATTACCGCGGCTGGTGTTCGATTTACCATCGCTGGAGAGTGGTACACCATGGTACCGTTCCGTTTCAAATCCATGCACGCATTTTAAAAGTCGTACGACGCTGTTTCGCCATTTCAGACGGGTGTTGCACTTTGCACCGTGGATGTTGCACCCTGTAGATATCGATTATTCGGACGGCCATAACTTCTGGCTCGTTTAGAGTTACGAGAGCCATCTAGTCAAAACGAAGGCCTCAGTGAGTTCTACGGCTCTGACAGCTTTCAGCCGTCAATGGATTGTTTAATGCCCAAAAACTACTATCCGAATCTCAATCGGGTCTTGGAAGTTTTTTACCCTTCGTTTTTTCGACACGTGGATTTTTACAGTAAAATGGGATTACCGTGGCTGGTCTTCGATTTACCATCGCTGAAGAGTGATGCACCATGGTACCGTTCCTTTTAAAATCCATGCACGCATTTCAAAAAGTCGTACGACACTGTTTCGCCATTTCGGACGGATGTTGCACCTTGCACCGTGGATGTTGCACCCTGTAGATATCGATTATTCGGACGGCCATAACTTCTGGCTCGTTTAGAGTTACGGGAGCCATAACCAGTCAAAACGAAGGCCTCGGTGAGTTCTACGGCTCTGAAAGCTTTCAGCCGTCAATGGATTCTTTAATGCCCAAAAAAGACTATCCGAATCTCAATCGGGTCTAGGAAGTTTTTTACCCTTCGTTTTTTCGACACGTGGATTTTTATGGTAAAACGGGATTACCGTGGCTGGTCTTCGATTTACCATCGCTGGAGAGTGGTGCACCATGGTACCGTTCCTTTTCAAATCCATGCACGCATTTCAAAAAGTCGTACGACGCTGTTTCGCCATTTCGGACGGATGTTGCACCTTGCACCGTTAATGTTGCACCCTGTAAATATTGATTATTCGGACGGCCATAACTTCTGGCTCATTTAGAGTTACGGGAGCCATAACCAGTCAAAAAGAAGGCCTCGGTGAGTTCTACGGATCTAACAGCTTTCAGCCATCAGTGGATTGTTTAATGCCCAAAAAAGACTGTCCGAATCTCAATCGGGTCTAGGAAGTTTTTTACCCTTCGTTTTTTCGACACGTGGATTTTTACTGTAAAACGGGATTACCATGGCTGGTCTTAGATTTACCATCGCTGGAGAGTGGTGCACCATTGTACCGTTCCATTTCAAATCCATGCATGCATTTCAAAAATTCGTACGACACTGTTTCGCCATTTCGGACGGATATTGCACCTTGCACCGTGGATGTTACACCCTGTATATATCGATTATTCGGACGGCCATAACTTCTGGCTCGTTTAGAGTTACGGGAGCCATATCCAGTCAAAATGAAGGCCTCAGTGAGTTCTACGGCTCTGACAGCTTTCATTCATCAATTGATTGTTTAATGTCCAAAAAAGACTATCCGAATCTCTATCGGGTCTCGGAAGTTTTTACCCTTCGTTTTTTCGACACGTGGATTTTTACGGTAAAACTGGATTACCGTAACTGGTCTTCGATTTACCATCGCTGGACAGTGGTGCACCATGGTACCGTTCTGTTTCAAATCCATGCACGCATTTCAAAAAGTCGTACGACACTGTTTCGCCATTTCGGACGGATGTTGCACTTGCACCGTGGATGTTGCACCCTGTAGATATCGATTATTCGGACGACCATAAGTTCTTGCTTGTTTAGAGTTACGGGAGCCATAACAAGTCAAAACGAAGGCCTCAGTGAGTTCTACAGCTCTGACAGCTTTCAACCGTCAATGGATTGTTTAATGCCCAAAAAAGACTATACGAATCTCAATGGGGTCTCGAAAGTTTTTTACCCTTCGTTTTTTCGTCTCGTGGATTTTTACGGTAAACTGGATTATCGCGGCTGGTCTTCGATTTACCATCGCTGGAGAGTGGTGCACCATGGTACCGTTCTGTTTCAAATCCATGAACGCATTTCAAAAAGTCGTACTACACTGTTTCGCCATTTCGGACGGATGTTGCACCTTGCACCGTGGATGTTGCACCCTGTAGATATCGATTATTCGGACGGCCATAACGTCTGGCTCGTTTAGAGTTACGGAAGCCATAACCAGTCAAAACGAAGGCCTCAGTGAGTTCTATGGCTCTGACAGCTTTCTGCCGTCAATGGATTGTTTAATGCCCAAAAAAGACTATCCGAATCTCAATCGGGTCTCGGATGTTTTTTACCCTTCGTTTTTTCGACCCGTGGATTTTTACGGTAAAACGGGATTACCGCGGCTGGTCTTCGATTTACCATCGCTGGAGAGTGGTACACCATGGTACCGTTCCGTTTCAAATCCATGCACGCATTTCAAAAATTCGTACGACGCTGTTTCGCCATTTCGGACGGATGTTGCACCTTGCGCCGTGAATGTTGCACCCTGTAGATATCGATTATTCGGACGGCCATAAGTTCTGGCTCGTTTAGAGTTACGGGAGACATAACCAGTCAAAACGAAGGCCTCAGTGAGTTCTACGGCTCTGACACCTTTCAGCCGTCGATGGATTGCTTAATGCCCAAAAAAGACTATCCGAATCTCAATCGTGTCTCGGAAGTTTTTTACCCTTCGTTTTTTCGATTCGTGGATTTTTACGGTAAAATTGGATTACCGCGGCCGGTCTTCGATTTATCATCGCTGGGGAGTGGTACACCATGGTACCGTTCCGTTTCAAATCCATGCACGCATTTCAAAAAGTCGTACGACACTGTTTCGCCATTTCGGACGTATGTTGCACCTTGCACCTTGGATGTTGCACCCTTTAGATATCGATTATTCGGACGGCCATAACTTCTGGCTCGTTTAGAGTTACGGAAGCCATAACCAGTAAAAACGAAGGGCTCAGTGAGTTCTAAGGATCTGACAGCTTTCAGCCGTCAATGGATTGTTTAATGCCCAAAAAAGACTATCCGAATCTCAATCGGTTCTCGAAAGTTTTTTATCCTTCGTTTTTTCGACACGTGGATTTTTACGGTAAAACGGGATTACCGCGGCTGGTCTTCGATTTACCATCGCTGGAGAGTGGTACACCATGGTACCGTTCCGTTTCAAATCCATGCACACATTTTAAAAAGTCCTACGACGCTGTTTCGCCATTTCAGACGGGTGTTGCACCTTGCACCGTGGATGTTGCACCCTGTAGATATCGATTATTCGGACGGCAATAACTTCTGGCTCGTTTAGAGTTACGGGAGCCATAACCAGTCAAAACGAAGGCCTCAGTGAGTTCTACGGCTCTGACAACTTTCAGCCGTCAATTGAATGTTTAATGCCTAAAAACAACTATCCGAATCTCAATCGGGTCTTGGAAGTTTTTTACCCTTCGTTTTTTTCGACACGTGGATTTTTACAGTAAAATGGGATTACCGTGGCTGGTCTTCGATTTACCATCGCTGGAGAGTGGTGCACCATGGTACCGTTCCTTTTAAAATCCATGCACGCATTTCAAAAATTCGTACGACACTGTTTCTCCATTTCGGACGGATGTTGCACCTTGCACCGTCGATGTTGCACCCTGTAGATATCGATTATTCGGACGGCCATAACTTCTGCATCGTTTAGAGTTACGGGAGCCATAACCAGTCAAAACGAAGGCCACAGTGAGTTCTACGGCTCTGAAAGCTTTCAGCCGTCAATGGATTATTTAATGCCCAAAAAAGACTATCCGAATCTCAATCGGGTCTAGGAAGTTTTTTACCCTTCGTTTTTTCGACACGTGGATTTTTACGGTAAAACGAGATTACCGTGGCTGGTCTTCGATTTACCATCGCTGGAGAGTGGTGCACCATGGTACCGTTCCTTTTCAAATCCATGCACGCATTTCAAAAAGTCGTACGACGCTGTTTCGCCATTTCGGACGGATGTTGCACCTTGCACCGTTAATGTTGCACCCTGTAAATATTGATTATTCGGACGGCCATAACTTCTGGCTCATTTAGAGTTACGTGAGCCATAACCAGTCAAAAAGAAGGCCTTAGTGAGTTCTACGGCTCTAACAGCTTTCAGCCGTCAGTGGATTGTTTAATGCCCAAAAAAAGACTCTCCGAATCTCAATCGGGTCTAGGAAGTTTTTTACCCTTCGTTTTTTCGACACTTGGATTTTTACTGTAAAACGGGATTACCGTGGCTGGTCTTCGATTTACCGTCGCTGGAGAGTGGTGCACCATTGTACCGTTCCGTTTCAAATCCATGCATGCATTCCAAAAATTCGTACGACACTGTTTCGCCATTTCGAACGGATATTGCACTTTGCACCGTGGATGTTGCACCCTATAGATATCGATTATTCGGACGACCATAAGTTCTGGCTTGTTTAGAGTTACGGGAGCCATAACCAGTCAAAACGAAGGCCTCAGTGAGTTCTACGGCTCTGACAGCTTTTAGCCGTGAATGGATTGTTTAATGCCCAAAAAAGACTATACGAATCTCAATGGGGTCTCGGAAGTTTTTTACCCTTCGTTTTTTCGACTCGTGGATTTTTACGGTAAAACTGGATTATCGCGGCTGGTGTTTGTGTCAAAATTGGGCACAACACTCTTCGGAAGTTTTTGAAGACATAATAAATGAAGAAGGCAAATTAAAATGAGGATTATCTAACAAAAACTCCAAGCAACATAAAGTAAATTGCACAGAAGACAACAATTTAGAGTGGTTCGGCGATGTGCCTACGTCCACTATGAAGCTTTGTTATTTTATTGCTCGATATTCGGAGAATACAACTTTTATATGGTTAAGTACAGCAGTTCTTAAGCAAAAATTCGAAGTCAAAGCTAGCGGCGGTGCTCTGAAGTGATTCTAGCGGCGTCCGGGCGTGCTTTATCTCTAGAAATTCTCCGATCCCCTTTCTGAATGACCGGGGGCTCTATTTATAGGTGATGGAGGCTGATATTTCTCCTAAAATTTGGGAAGACCACTTCTGACACGTGCAGGGGGCCCACATGGCTGAATTCTGGAGATCCGAGCCGCTTTTGGATCGATTCGACCCTTGGTTCGAATCGATCAAAAAAGTGTCCAATCGGGATGAAACTTGGCGTGGCCATTCCTCTATGTACGTGCAAGCTCCTGTGAAAATTTCATGGCATTTGGACTTGTAGATCTCAAGTTATGATCGATTCAAGATCGCATTTTTAACTGACATACGTGCTTCGAATCCATGTTTTTCGAATCGATGGTGTTGGTATTTGTTCGAATCGATTACTTGCTAGCTAATGCAGATCGATTCGAAGTTGCTTCAGTATGATGGATTCGATGAACTCTTGCTTAATGGATTCGAAGACAGGGGTGCTTTGATGGATTCGAAGATAGGAGTGCCTTGATGGATTCGAAGGCAAGAGCGCCTAGATGGATTCGAAGGCAGGAGTGCCTTGATGGATTCGAAGAGAAAGAGCGCCTTGATGGATTCGAAGGCAGGAGCGCCTTGATGGATTCAAAGAGAAAGAGCGCCTTGATGGATTCGAAGGCAGGAGCGCCTTGATGGATTCGAAAAGAAGGATTCGAAGAGAAGGATTCGAAGGTAAGCTCCTTCGATTCGATCAATCGTGCATTCCTTCGTATCGATCAAGGCGTTCCATGGTTCGATCGATACGAAGGGTTCTCTGCTCCATGGATTCGAAGATGGTTATGAATTGGAGTCGAGGCTTCTTGAACTTCATGGATTCGAACGATGTTCCTGCTTATGGATTCGAACTCTGATCGATTCGACCCTGGATCTTTCTGATAGATTCGAAATAAGGCCTACCCTCCTTACTTTCTCTTGGTGACATCTTGAGCATACGAACTCGGATCTCCCCGAAATTTGGAACGCTGGTTTCTACAGCTTTGCTTGACGTGTCTTACCAATCGTAGCCCGATCCGGACTTGGATAAAATTCATCGATATCTGTAGTTGCCCAACGATCATCCGGAGCTGAAGACGTATGATCCTGTTTCTTTCTGGTCCGTTCCTTGGTATCTTCGCCTTGCCAAAAGGCGGGATAACATTTGCCCCCCAAAGTACGTCTTGTGTAAACATGACGTGCTTTGAAAAGCTAAAATCTGACGCCGAACAATTAGGACATGCTCTATTGAAAGCTGTATTCTTCATTGCTGTTATCAATTGTCGTACGACTGTGATTGGTTGTTCGTCGTTGAAACCATGACAAGGTGGATGTCTGATTCCTGTGAATGATAAAGATTAAATTTTAGTCAAACATACGCGCATACGTGTATCACCTTGATTCTGGTTAGTATCGCGTGATTGCAAGTTGTTGCCGGTTTGGTTTGTTATTGCCATCTATGATCATCCTTTTGTATCGACCCTCTAGTCATCTTTTCATGTCGAAGTGTTGCATTCATTCTCATCAACGGTGCTAAATGGATTCGAAGCATGCTTGTTTGAATCGATAGGGTTTCGAATTGATTGAATTGCTGGTTATGGAATAGGTTGTTGGAGTCGATAAGGTTTTTCAACTCAGTCCTTATTCAAGTGCTTCGAATCGATGTTGTCCTAGTCGATTCAAAATCATGTATTTCCGAACCACTGGTCTTGCCTTTGCTCAGCGTTACATCGAATCGATGGTGCCTCGCGTCGATTAACCTGGGATGGATTCGATCGTGTAAGGGATCGGAAGGTAACGGTTTCGAAGTGGAATATGGATTCGGCCATGTGATGGATTCGAAGTTATGACCTTTCAATGTGATGGATTCGAATGCAATGGGTTATCGAGTGCTTGTTCGAATCGATGGGGTTTGGCTAGTGACCGGCGGTAGGGGGTAAACACAACCGGGAGTCGAAAAGCCACGTGTTTTCTGTGGAATCCATATAAATATCCAAGGCTCAATTTCTCCAAGTTTCTTACTGTAATCGAATCCAATCAGGTAGGCCAAAGGATCGTTCCGAGTATAGAACAATGAAAACTGAAAATTTGACATCGATCTCAATCTTTTCTTTCGAAAACCATGAGTGATAGTGAGGTCTGAAGTGGGTTGATTCGATGGATCTGGGGATGAAGCCATTCAAGTCGTATCGATTCTGAGCGTCATCAGGGAGAAGTGTAGGCAACGTTGGTTGTCATCCTCCTTCCTTGCTTCGCATCGATTAGGGCATAAGTAGTTCGAACCGATCAAGTAGGTGAGGCTTCGAATCGATGTAGGAATAGGTAGTTCGAATCGATCAAGGTTGTGAGATTTCGAACCGATGGATTCGAAGGACCGTGCTGATCGATTCGAAGTGATAATACCCTGATCGATTCGAAGATGTTCAGTGTTGATCGATTCGAAGTTACGCGAAGCTAATGGATTCGAAGTACCTTCTCCACCCTAAAGCTGCATCAAGTCGACCTTCCTGGCTTCGAGGCGCATGGATTCGAACGTCTTCGATTCGACTCGTATCGATTCGAGTCGATCGATTCGAACGTTCGAACATATGAAACTTCTAACTCTATGATTGGCTCCAACTTTTGAGCTATGACCAATTTCAAGTTTGAACTTTTTGTCGAGCTTAATGAACTTTAGCATACTTGACCCCGACGAGCTTCGGCCTTGCATAATCGAATCTAACTTGACATCTCCATTGAAGCTCATCGATGGCACCATGACTTAAACAAAATCCAACGAATTTACTACTTGAATTGGCCAATAGCTTCTGGGTGGCGTGAAAGTGACGGTCAGCGATGACGGTCGTTTTCATTCTCAAATTCCAAAATTTCGTAGTTCGGACACCTCGTTTCATCTTTGTAAAGTCTGCTTAAAATTTTTTCTAGCACTTGTATTGCACATCATATTCATACACTTTGCACCGTGGGAATGCTTGGGTTTTTTTTTTACGTTTTTAACGCCACTTTCTGGTGAGCTAGTTAATTATGGAGTCTTCGAGTTCTCAACAACAAGAAGCACAAAGCTCGCCCTTTCCAATGCTTGAGATTCCGTACATTCCTCCTGAAGTCGTGGATCCAGCTCCAGATGAATTGCCGGAGGCGATATTTATCGAAGATCCGGTTGATTCTGTTCAATCCAATATCTCAGAGTCTCTGTTGGGCCAGTTATGTTCGAAACACAACATATCTCTGGACGATGTCTTATTACCCAGTGCCAGCGATAGACCACACAACCCTCCCGAGGAATATACTGCCTTTTACCGCCATGCCTGTGCGGCTGGATCTCTTCCTCCTTTTAACCAATATATCAGAGAGATGTTGTCGTTCTTAGGAATCGCTCCTTCGCAGCTTCATCCCAACGGGCATGCACTACTAAACAGCGTCTTCGTCATATTTATGGATTGCCTTTTTCGCCCGCCAAGACCTAACGAGATCAGGCACATCTTCAATTTTAAGAGTAGGGGTGATAGCCCGTCTTTCACTTTTCTGGAGGCGGTCAGGAACTGTCAGGTCGTGACTGGGGCCTGGACCAGGCTTAATTATTTCAACAACGAGTGGTTTTTTGTTCGTTGCCCCCCAGGGTTTGCCAGGAGATGGTTATCCAGACGTAAGCATCATAATTCGTTATTGAGTGGTCACTCTTAATACTTTACATTAATATTCTGCTACTCTTGCAGCCATCATTTCAAGACCTGCTGGTGGGCATTATAGGGGTGTCGTTCAAAGCTTGCAAAGGGTTCCCCATGACTTAAGGCACATAGATTTGCTATTGACCGATGATAACTTAAGGACACTGGGTTTGATTGAGATGGGCCAGAGTATTGTGATTGAAGGTTTGGCGAAATCGGCCTCGAGGAAGAAGAAAAAAGTGGCAAAAAGAAAACCTGGCGTTGTAATAAGAGAAATGAGCGATGATGAAAGAACGCCCACAGACACTGATATAGCAGCTGACCTTTCCCGAATAGAAGAGGGTCAGAAAGGCAAGGCTATTGTACCTAAGCTTAAGAGACGGAAGTCTGTAGTTGTAACCCGTTCCCAACCTGGGGTTACCGTTTCCAGTGCTTCTCCTTGTCTGTCTGGAGACCTTTTCACCGGGTTGGACGATATTCCCATTCCGGACTACGTATCTCTCCATCACGGGTCCGGGTTGGAAGAGCTCCAGGGAGCGCTTGACATAAGCGATTCTTTACCCGTTAGTGTAATCGACGCTTTTGGTTGGTCGGGGGGTTTGCGCATTTATTCACTTTTCACAACACTTCACGACTTCCACACGCATTGCAGTGTTTTTTCTTGGTACTTAATCGAATTGTTCCTTTTTTGCAGGCATCATGTCGAATCGTCCTTCTACACTTGACAAACTTCGACGAGTACACCATTCTTCATCCTACTTTGAGTCTCGCCGCAGGTATTCTGACCGAGATCGTGAGCGGAGGTATTATGAGCAGGAGCACCGTGATAGGGACCATTCCCGACACTACTCCAGCCAGGAACATTCTGATAGGGACCGAAGGTATCGTTCACCCTCTCGTTCTCCTCCGCCATCCAGGGGCCAAGTACCTGTAGTTGAAACTTCGCGGCAACAATCATCTCAGCAAATTTCTAAACCCGGTCCACATCGCTCAAGGACCGATACAGCAACGACCGTAACCGTAGAGGAAGCACCCCTTGAACCGTCTGGTGAAGGGGCTATTAGAATTGCTCAGTTGAAAAAAGACTTTCCAGAGATATGCTTTGACGCCTATATCTTTCCACCCAACCTTAAGAGAATTCCCGAAGAGGCCGTGCACACTGCCCTCAGCTATACTCGGGATTTTTATGCTCAATATAAAGAATGGTACAGGGCAGCTGTTAAAGCCTCAAAAGTAGCCTTCGAACAAGCCAAAGTTATTGAGAACTTGGAAGCAGACTTGGCTCAGAAGAACCGTATCATTGACGTTCTTCAATCTGAAACGGAGTCTTCTCGCAAGGCTGAACTGGAGTCGTTACAGAAGGTCGATGAGACATTGGCTGAGATGGCAAAAATGCAACAAGCGCACTGTACTTTAGTTGAGGATTTAGGCCTTCGATACAAAAACGTTGAGGCCGAACAAGATGCGGCAGTCAGGGAACTTGAGGAGTTAAAAGCTAAATTCGCCAGTTTAAATAAGGAAAAAGATGACGCTAATGCAGTTGCACAGGAGGCGTGTGAGCAAGCTGTGTCTCTTCGAGCTGAGCGAGACGTGGCGGTTGCTAAGGTTGGAGCGGTGGAAGCAGAGGTAGAAGGGAGAGTTCAAGCGGAGATATTCAGAGTGGAAGCTGAATTTGACGATCTTCTCGACACTTATAATGCTAATGTACTTGAGCATAGGAATCTCTCGTGGCTCGGAGATTATTCTATGCTTCTGCTTAGCGCTTGGAAAAAATTGGTGGCGAATAAAAGAGCATCTCTCCCCGAAGGCACCGTAGATGAGTTTGAACTTGAATCTCGCTTACTGAACGAAGAGGAGAGAAAACTTCTCCATGATGCGATGATCTCCGCTGAGAGGGAGAGACTTGGGTTTCATCATGTAGAGATGGGTGAAGGTTCTGGAGCCGCACATGACAGTGAGAATGTTCCAGTTGATGCCCTAACCTCATCTGGAGTCGTTACTACAGCTGGTCCACAAGTTATCCCTGCTTATAATCCGGATCGACCGGAATTGTCTCTCGGTACATCTACCGCTTCTGAACCTGTTCTATCAACGAGCCACAGCAAAGAAGGTATTATAAATGTTGCTTTAAGTGTTTCTGGAATTTTGAACTTGTAGTCGATCTTTTGACCAATCCTCTTTTGGTTTAATCAGTGACTGAAAGCGATGCGCCAGCACTTCCAATTCCACAAGTTTCGCAGCCAACACTAGGAGCCGTTGTTACTGAGGCCATCACGACCACTGTTTTTACCAGCGAGATGGGAGGAGGGAGCTTGATGTCGTTTGATGTTCAGATGATCAAGGAGCTTCTCAAACAACCTTGTGAACCTTCCCCTGACCCTTCCTTTACAATGGGTGGTGTTGCCTCTTCTTTTAGCTCATTTATACCGACCGTCCCTGTTTCCAGCGCTGATCGATCTATCCGAGAAGAAGAAATTCTTGCTGAGATAAGTGCTGAAATGGCTACGACAGTTGGTGGTTCTGGAGGCGATGTCTCTCCATCAAGCTTAACTTCTTCAATCATTACTTCTCTCACCAGCACTGTTATAACTTCTAGTGTTGAAGCTTCGCCACCCGCTACGGCTCCTCCGCCTTCGGTTCGCCCTCTAAAAAGGATCTCTGTCCCTTCTAGTTCTGAGGAAGATGTAGATATCATGCCAGACCCTGAAGACGCTCCAAAGAAGGACAAGAAATCTCGTAAGAAGCCGGGTAGCGGGTCTAGCGGCTCAACCCTAAAGAAGAGACATCGGAAGAAGAAGGACTGAACTTCTTGTTTTGGCATGCAGTTGCGAAGCAGAACTTCTTTTTACTTCTCTTTTTGTTGGCCGTGTATGAGTGTGGATTCGGCATCCACTTTATGAGTTGTTTTTTTGGTTTTATCATGTAATCAAACTCTTTTTTCGTTTGTTAATAAAATAGAAAACAGCTCTTTTCTTTTATTTGCTTAAGTATTGCATTGATTAGCTTATGCCCATATATGCTATAAGCCTTGTATACATGTCCGCACTTCGGGGACTTAACATAATCTGCAGTTAACGGTTTGGTGTACTTGTGGTGTTTTCACCGTCAAGTAGAGATTGTTTTTATTTGCCGAGTTTGAGAATCTTGGTCGCGAGTTGTGATCGATGAATAACCGAACTTCGGACATTGTCCCACTTCGGCCAGTGATTAACACTTAGCTTTTTTGCCCCCTAGTCTCGGGGAACGACATTTGCATTTTTGTGATTCAAGTGCGTTTACTACAAACTTTAAACACGTGTCCGCATTCTGGGGACTTAAGACAATCTGAGACTGATAATCGGGTTCGCACTCTGGGAATGAATCATTTGATGTCTATACTTCAACCCCATTCTGGGAAGTTGGAGTTCATTCACCCTCTAGGAACGAATTGTTTTTATGTTTGTACTCTAATTCGCGCTCCGGGAAGTTGGAGTTCGTTCGCACTCTGGGAACGAATTGTTTTATGTTTATACTCCAATTCGCGCTCCGGGAAGTTGGAGTCCGTTCGCACTCTGGGAACGAATTGTTTTTTGTTTATACTCCAATTCGCACTCCGGAAGTTGGAGTCCGTTCGCACTCTGGGAACGAATTGTTTTATGTTTATACTCCAATTCGCGCTCCGGGAAGTTGGATTCCGTTCGCACTCTTGGAACGAATTGTTTTATGTTTACACTCCAACTCGCGCTCCGAGAACCGAGAGTTGAAGTTTATACTCCAATTCACTCTCTGGGAATTTGGAGTTGGCGGGGGGATTGTCGCGTGTTAATCCCCGTGAATGTTGATGTAGTGTTCTGTCCCCGAGCTCGGGTTTCACTCAGTGAGTGACTGGTCGCATCACAATCACTCCCTACTTGAATAAGTCCCTCCTCGTGATGGGACTTAGCCCTTCGTGCATTGTAATATAGTGCGTCATATTCAGTAAATCACAGCTCTGGCTCGAAGAGATGGCATTTTATTGCTGAAACGAAAGAATACGGCAAAGTCAGTTGCCTTATTACAAATTTAAGTCTCAAAATACTAGAATAAAATGCAAAGAAGTAAATTGACAGAAAGTAAATAGGTAAAATTTCTCATATGTAGTAGCGACGAAGACTTTCGCTATTCCAAGCTCTCGGCAAGGTAAAACCGTCAACTGTTGATAATTTGACGTGCCATCTCCGAGCTTTTGTGAAATCACATACGGCCCTTCCCAATTTGGCTTCATGTGTGAAGGGACCGGATAAACTCTTTTGAGTACGAGATCGCCGAGTTCGAAGGTTCGCGGACGAACCTTGGCGTTGTACAGTCGAGGGACTTGATTACGATATGCGGCTGCCCTCAAATCAGCCTCTTCACGCTTCTCATCGAGTAAATCCAACGATTCAGCAAGTAATATGGCATTTGTTTTCGGATCGTAATATGTTACACGATGGGAATGCACTTCCATTTCGACCGGAATAACGGCTTCAGAACCATAAGATAAGGAAAACAGGGTATGACCGGTTGCAGTTTTATGGGTCGTTCGATAGGCCCATAATGCCATAGGAAGTTCGTCAACCCATTTGCCCCCAGCTTTTTCCAGTCGCTTCTTTAGAATGGACTTAATAACTTTATTAACTGCTTCAACCTAACCATTTGCTTGTGGGTGTGCTACTGCAGAGAATTTCTTCTGGATGTGAAATCGTTGACAGAAATTTTTGAATTCAGCACTGTCGAATTGAGTTCCGTTATCGGTAATGATAGTATGTGGGAGACCGAAACGGCAGATGATGTTACGCACTACAAAGTTGATTACTTTCTTTGTTGTGATTGTCGCAAGGGGTTCAGCTTCAGCCCATTTGGTGAAATAATCAACCGCGACGATGGCGTACTTCGCGCCACCTTTGGCCAGAGGCAATGTGCCGATGATATCCATTCCCCACACCGCAAATGGCCAAGGACTGACCATTTGGGTTATCTCAGTAGGCGGTGCTCTTGAAATTCGAGCATGTTTCTGGCATTTGTCACATTTTCTAGCATAATCTGCAGCATCGCGATTAACGGTAGGCCAATAATACCCATATCGAAGTATCTTCCTTGCTAGTGCTTGCCCCCCAGTGTGATCACCACGTTCTCCATCGTGTACATCATGTAACACTCGTTTGATTTCATCGTGTGCGATACACCGGAGGAGAGGAACAGAGTATCCTCTCCGATACATGACTCCATTCTGAATCACAAACCGTGAAGCCTTTCGCAGAACTTGTCTTTTCTTGCTTCGCCGCTCGGGCAATACACCACGTTCGATATAATCTTGATAAGGAGTCATCCACGACTCCTTGGTGGAGGTTGCTTCAAATGCGAAATCGGTCTCCCTTCGATCAATGCTCGGAGATGATAGGGTTTCAATCGGAACAACCCCCAACTGTTGAGTCTCACCCGTGCTTGCTAACTTTGCCAATGAATCAGCTTTCTGATTGTGCTCTCGGGGTATGTAGAAAATGGCATAATAATCGAATTGATTAAGTATCTCTAGGACTTGAATTAGATAAGCGGCCAGTCTTTGATCTTTGGCTTGATATTCACCTCGGACTTGACACACTATCAATTGAGAATCACAATAGATCTCCACAGCGATGATTTTCAGATCACGGGCAAGTTTTAATCCAGTAAGTAGAGCTTCGTACTCGGCTTCATTGTTGGTTGCGCGGAACTCGAATTTCAAAGCATAACATATGGATCGTCCTTCGGGGGTCTCAAGCACTATCCCAGCTCCTGAACACTGATCGTTTGACGCACCATCGGTGAACATCTTCCAGATGTATTCGGGAGATATGCTGGTTTCGGGCAAGTCTTCAGGAATAGTGAATTCGGCTATAAAATCTGCTAGGACTTTGCCGTGAATGGCTCTCCTTGGAGTATAAGTGATATCGAATTGACTCAGTTCGATGTTCCACTTCAGTAACCTACCAGACGTCTCAGGCCGCGTAAGGACCTGTCGTAACGGCTGATCGGTGTACACAGTAATAGGATGAGCCTGGAAATATGGCCGGAGCTTCCTCGAGGCAATAACTAGGCAATATGCCAACTTTTCAAGCTTTGGATAATTTCTCTCGGCTCCGGTTAATCGTTTACTCACGTAGTAGACCGGCTTTTGCACTCGGTCTTCCTCCCGAATCAATGCAGCACTGATCGCATTCTCTGATACTGCCAGGTAAAGATATAACTGTTCATGATCTACAGGCTTTGAGAGTATTGGTGGTACGGAAAGATGCTGGATTAGTGATTGAAATGCGCCCTCGCAGTCTATGTTCCATTCGAAGTTTCGTTTTCCCTTTCGAATTAAATCGAAAAATGGGAGGCATTTGTCGGTCGATTTTGAGATAAACCTGCTCAGTGCTGCCACTTTCCCGTTAAGACTCTGAACTTGCTTTATGGTTTTCGGAGTTTGTAGATTTCTGATTGCCCAAATCTTTTCGGGGTTGGCCTCTATTCCTCGGGCACTGACAATGAACCCAAGAAATTTTCCGGATGCGACTCCGAAATGACACTTGAGTGGATTAAGCTTCATTTCGTATTTCCGGAGGATGTCGAACATTGATTCCAGGTCCCTGACATGATCACCAGAGTATCATGACTTCACCAACATGTCATCTACATAAACCTCCATAGTCTTTCCAATCTGATTGGCAAACATTCGGTTGACTAAGCGTTGATAGGTCGCGCCAGCATTCTTTAATCCAAAAGGCATGACTTTGTAGCAGTACAACCCCAAGTCGGTTACGAAGCTTGTGTGTTCTTGATCCGGTACATGCATGGGTATCTGGTTGTAACCTGAGTAAGCATCCATGAAAGATAACAATTCATGTCCAGCGGTTGAATCTACCAGTTGATCGATACGGGGGAGTGGAAAGCTGTCTTTCGGGCAGGCTTTATTCAGGTCAGAGTAATCGATACACGTTCTCCATTTTCCATTCGGTTTTCGGACAAGTACGGGATTGGACACCCATTCTGTTAATAAAGCGTCTCTAATGAACCCATTTGATTTCAACTTATCGACCTCTTCTTTCAGGGCAGCAGATCTCTCTGGATCCATACTACGCCTTTTCTGCTTGACCGGGATATATCGTGGGTCAATGTTCAAGGTGTGGCTCGCAATGTCAGGCGAGATTCCGCACATATCAGAGTATGTCCAGGCGAACACGTCAAGATTCGTCCGGAGAAAATCAACCAATTCCTGTTGTGTCTTTCGGTCAAGTTGAGACCCAATCTTCAATATTCTCGAGTCGTCGTGATCATCATCAATCGGGACATCAATGGTCAGCTCGGCCGGAGAAGCCTGACTTTCTGTAGATTCTTCTTTATTATCATTATCCCTTGGATCAAGGTCCTTTTGGAATTGGTTGTGGTGCCCAGGCTGGAGCCCAGGCGCTAGTTGTCAATCGTCAGTAAAACGGGCGCAGAGAGATTCCTCTACGCCTTTTCCTTTCTCTTTCCGCTGTGCCTCTCGCAGCTCAGCAACATAACAGGCTCTTCCAGCAGCCCGATCTCCTTGTACAACTCCTATTTCGTGGTCAATAGGGAACTTCAGAGTTAAACACCATGGGGCGATAGCAGCCCTAAATTCGGCAAGGGCCGGTCGGCCCAAAAAAGCATTGTATGGGGAAGGAATATCTAAGACAACAAATTGCAACATCCGAACTCTTCGGCATTTTCCCGCTCCCAACTCTACTGGCAATTCGACTATTTCAGTTGGTATTGTTGCACTCCCATCGAAGCCGTGGACTCGTGATTGACAAGGCTTTAAGTCCTTAGCTTCCATTTTCATTAAATCATATGCTCTTTTAAATAAGATATTTACGGAACTTCCGCTGTCTACCAGGATCCTCTTCATCCAAGCAGGACCAACTTGAGCGGATATAACCAATGGGTCAATTGTGGGAGCTTCGACTTTATCAGCATCTCGAAAACACTATTTCATCAGTCATTGTCTTTTGTTGCTTAGCCGGTGTTCCGTCTTCCGAGTTGCTGTAACATTCAAAGTCTACATGCCTGATTGATCTAGCATATGACTCCATTTCTCTCCAACTTCTGTCAGCCGGATGAGGACCACCGCTTATCGTATTGATAACCAACCTTCCGCCTGTGCGAGCAGGTTCACCGTTTCTTTCCTGATTCTGTGTTCGATTTTGATTAGATGGACCCGCTCCACCGGACTGCGGTGCCCGAACAAACTGGTCCAACTTTCTTTCTCTGATCAACTTTTCAATGAGGTCTTGCAAATGTCTACACTCATTGGTATTATGCCCATAACTTTCATGAAACCTACAGAACTTCCCTGTCTGAATTTGCTTCTCCGATGAAGGCTTCGGAGCAGGCTTCTTGTATTGCATAGTATTACAAGTCTGTAAGTATACATTTTCCAGCGACGTGTTAAGCGGTGTATAATTGTCAAACATTGCGGCCCTACGCCTCGGACCACGACTCTGATCTTGCTTCTTGCTTCGGTTATCACCATTTCTTGATCGCTAGGCCTGTTTATTTTGAATATTCAATTCGACTTTTCTCGAATTTTCTCCGGACTGTTTAATTGCAACATTACTCTGAATCCCTTCACTGCTGGGCCTTGCATCGTCCTGCTTCCTAGACTGTTTCGCATCCTCTCGCCTCAAGAATTGAGCAGCTTTGGAATAGAAATGGTCCAACGATGTGGGAGGTTTCCCGGCTAGCCAATTTCCAAATTCGGAATCAGGGTCGATTCCTTTAGTCAGGGCCATTAGAATGGAATTATCATTAGGGTTGGTGATCTCTGCGCATGCAGCATTGAATCTCTCCAAATATCGTCTAAGTGTTTCTCCGGGAGCTTGAGTGACACTTGATAGGGTATTAACATCTTTAGGTCGGGCAATATGCATGCGAAATTGTTCAACAAATTTAGTAGCTAACTGGTCAAACGAAGAAATAGATCGGGGTGGTAATCGGGTGAACCACATTGTCGCAATTCCCCCTAAGGAAATAGGAAAACTGCGGCACTTTACTGCATCATCAGCTCTTGCAGCAGTCATTGACCATTCATATTTCAGAACATGTTGATTTGGGTCGGAATTTCCTTCATACATGGGAAGGGTTGGCATTCTGAATCGGCGAGGAGGTTCAGCATACAATATGTCATCAGTAAATGGGGTATGACTTCGGGAGATTCCCCAGTCGTCATTTGTTAGGCCTTGACTCTCGCGAATCATTCGCCGCACCATGGCTGAGAAGTCTGGATTGGAAAATTCTGTGGGTGGTGAGCCAAAGTATGGTCAGGTTCCATAGTGCGAGGCGGGATTGGACGCTGTCGACGATCCTCATCTCGCCTCCTCGGCTCGATATCTTCTGGGATATATGGCTCTGGAGCCTGTCCCTGTTGATGAAAATTTTGATTGGAGTGATCTCGAGCATCAACCCCTATGTCAACTGCAGCGGTTGTAGCAGCTCGACCATCTGCAGTGTACTGAGGAATAGTGCCTCCTCGGGAGGAGGGTCCGGTATGAAAGCTGGTGGAAGGGCCAACCCTCATCTGCCCAACGGTTACTGCTTGTTGATAGTCAGCGGCTTGCGTATGATTTCCGTCTAGCCTGGGACGGATAGATCGGGTATTGTAATCTGAGGAAGCGGAGCTTTCGGTGGAAGAATGAGGAGCTTGATCCCTTCTGGATTTTCTTCGTTTTTGGTGATTTAGTTGATTGGTCAACTCAGCATTAGCGCGCAATTGCTCAGTTAGCTGTTGTCTGCTCTGGGTTAATTCTTGGAGTAGTGCTTGGAACTCTTGCCTCGTGACCGGACCTGACTGATCCGTATGCCCAACAGCATCTTCTTTTGTGGATTGAAGTTGTGTGGGGTTTTGCCTATCCCGGCCTTCCTGATCACCAATGTTGGAAGTGGTTCTTGTACTCACCATTTTGAAACGTTGAATTCTTTCCTAGACTTTTGACAAATCTGAGTAGAATGGAAGGAGTTTGAATATGAAATCTGGATCTCCCTCTTAGATTTATGCAATCCGGTATCGAAGATAGATCCAAGGAGCAGGAGAAAAAACTGGGTTTTTTCTCAGTGAATGCACCAAAGTGTTTGTGTCAAAATTGGGCACAACACTCTTCGGAAGTTTTTGAAGAGATAATAAATGAAGAAGGCAAATTAAAATGAGGATTATCTAACAAAAACTCCAAGCAACAGAAAGTAAATTGCACAGAAGACAACAATTTAGAGTGGTTTGGCGATGTGCCTACGTCCACTATGAAGCTTTGTTATTTTATTGCTCGATATTCGGAGAATACAACTTTTATATGGTTAAGTACAACAGTTCTTAAGCAAAAATTCGAAGTCAAAGCTAGCGGCGGTGCTCTGAAGTGATTCTAGCGGCGTCCGGGCGTGCTTTATCTCTAGAAATTCTCCGATCCCCTTTCTGAATGACCAGGGGCTCTATTTATAGGTGCTGGAGGCTGATATTTCTCCTAAAATTTGGAAAGACCACTTCTGACACATGCAGGGGACCCACATGGCTGAATTCTGGAGATCCGGGCCGCTTTTGGATCGATTCGACCCTTGGTTCGAATCGATCAAAAAAGTGTCCAATCGAGATGAAACTTGGCGTGGCCATTCCTCTATGTACGTGCAAGCTCCTGTGAAAATTTCATGGCATTTGGACTTGTAGATCTCAAGTTATGATCGATTCAAGATCGCATTTTTAACTGACATACGTGCTTCGAATCCATGTTTTTCGAATCGATGGTGTTGGTATTTGTTCGAATCGATTGCTTGCTAGCTACTGCAGATCTATTCGAAGTTGCTTCAGTATGATGGATTCGATGAACTCTTGCTTAATGGATTCGAAGAGAAAGAGCGCCTTGATGGATTCGAAGGCAGGAGCGCCTTGATGGATTCGAAGAGAAAGAGCGCCTTGATGGATTCGAAGGCAGGAGCGCCTTGATGGTTCGAAAAGAAGGATTCGAAGAGAAGGATTCGAAGGTATGCTCCTTCGATTCGATCAATCGTGCGTTCCTTCGTATCGATCAAGGCGTTCCATGGTTCGATCGATACGAAGGGTTCTCTGCTCCATGGATTCGAAGATGGTTATGAATTGGAGTCGAGGCTTCTTGAACTTCATGGATTCGAACGATGTTCCTGCTTATGGATTCGAACTCTGATCGATTTGACCCTGGATCTTTCTGATGGATTCGAAATAAGGCCTACCCTCCTTACTTTCTCTTGGTGACATCTTGAGCATACGAACTCGGATCTCCCCGAAATTTGGAACGCCGGTTTCTACAGCTTTGCTTGACGTGTCTTACCAATCGTAGCCCGATCCGGACTTGGATAAAATTCATCGATATCTGTAGTTGCCCAACGATCATCCGGAGCTGAAGACGTATGATCCTGTTTCTTTCTGGTCCGTTCCTTGGTATCTTGGCCTTGCCAAAAGGTGGGATAACAGCTGGTCTTCGGTATACCATCGCTGGAGAGTGGTGCACCATGGTACCGTTCTGTTTCAAATCCATGAACGCATTTCAAAAAGTCGTACGACACTGTTTCGCCATTTCGGACGGATGTTGCACCTTGCACCGTGGATGTTGCACTCTGTAGATATCGATTATTCGGACGGCCATAACTTCTGGCTCGTTTAGAGTTACGGAAGCCATAACCAGTCAAAACGAAGGCCTCAGTGAGTTCTATGGCTCTGACAGCTTCCAGCCATCAATGGATTGTTTAATGCCCAAAAAAGACTATCCGAATCTCAATCGGGTCTCGGAAGTTTTTTACTCTTCGTTTTTTCGACCCGTGGATTTTTACGATAAAACGGGATTACCGCGGCTGGTCTTCGATTTACCATCGCTGGAGAGTGGTGCACCATGGTACCGTTCCGTTTCAAATCCATGCACGCATTTCAAAAAGTCGTACGACGCTGTTCCGCCATTTCGGACGGATGTTGCACCTTGCGCCGTGGATGTTGCACCCTGTAGATATCGATTATTCGGACGGCCATAACTTCTGGGTCGTTTAGAGTTACGAGAGCCATAACCAGTCAAAACGAAGGCCTCAGTGAGTTGTACGGCTTTGACAGCTTTCAGCCGTCAATGGATTGTTTAATGCCCAAAAACGACTATCCGAATCTCAATCGGGTCTTGAAAGTTTTTTACCCTTCGATTTTTCGACACGTGGATTTTTACAGTAAAATGGGATTACCGTGGCAGGTCTTCGATTTACCATCGCTGGAGAGTGGTGCACCATGGTACCATTCCTTTTAAAATCCATGCACGCATTTCAAAAAGTCGTACGACACTGTTTCGCCATTTCGGACGGATGTTGCACCTTGCACCGTGGATGTTGCAACCTGTAGATATCGATTATTCGGACGGCCATAACTTCTGGCTCGTTTAGAGTTACGGGAGCCATAACTAGTCAAAACGAAGGCCTTAGTGAGTTCTACGGCTCTGAAAGCTTTCAGCCGTCAATGGATTGTTTAATGCCCAAAAAAGACTATGTGAATCTCAATCGGGTCTAGGAAGTTTTTTACCCCTCGTTTTTTCGACACGTGGATTTTTACGGTAAAACGGGTTTACCGTGGCTGGTCTTCGATTTACCATCGCTTGAGAGTGGTGCACCATGGTACCGTTTTTTTCAAATCCATGCACGCATTTCAAAAAGTCGTTCGACGCTGTTTCGCCATTTCGGACGGATGTTGCACCTTGCACCGTTAATGTTGCACCCTGTAGATATCGATTATTCGGACGGCCATAACTTCTGGCTCATATACAGTTACGGGAGCCATAACTAGTCAAAACGAAGGCCTCGGTGAGTTCTACGGCTCTGACAGCATTCAGCTGTTAGTGGATTGTTTAATGCCCAAAAAAGACTATCCGAATCTCTATCGGGTCTCGGAAGTTTTTTAACCTTCGTTTTTTCGACACGTGGATTTTTATGGTAAAACGAGATTACCGTGGCTGGTCTTCGATTTACCATCGCTGGAGAGTGCTGCTCCATGGTACCGTTCCGTTTCAAATCCATGCATGCATTTCAAAAAGTCGTACGACACTGTTTTGCCATTTCGGACGGATGTTGCACCTTGCACCGTGGATGTTGCACCCTGTAGATATCGATTATTCGGACGGCCATAACTTCTGGCTCGTTTGGAGTTACGGGAGCCATAACCAGTCAAAACAAAGGCCTCAGTGAGTTCTACGGCTCTGAAAGCTTTCAGCCGTCACTGGATTGTTTAATGCCCAAAAAAGACTATCTGAATCTCGATCGGGTCTAGGAAGTTTTTTACCCTTCGCTTTTTCGACACGTGGATTTTTACGGTAAAACGGGATTACCATGGCTGGTCTTCGATTTACCATTGCTGGAGAGTGGTGCACCATGGTACCGTTCCTTTTCAAATCCATGCACGCATTTCAAAAAGTCGTACGACACTGTTTCGCCATTTCGTACGGATGTTGCACCTTGCACCGTGGATGTTGCACCCTGTAGATATCGATTATTCCGACGGCCATAAGTTCTGGCTTGTTTAGAGTTACGGGAGCCATAACCAGTCAAAACGAAGGACTCAGTGAGTTCTACGGCTCTGACACCTTTCTGCCATCAATGGATTGTTTAATGCCCAAAAAAGACTATCCGAATCTCAATCGGGTCTCGGAAGTTTTTTACCCTTCGTTTTTTCGACTCGTGGATTTTTACGGTAAAACTGGATTACCGCGGCTGGTCTTCGATTTACCATCGCTGGAGAGTGGTGCACCATGGTACCGTTCCGTTTTAAATCCATGCACGCATTTCAAAAAGTCGTACGACACTGTTTCGCCATTTCGGAAGGATGTTGCACCTTGCACCGTGGATGTTGCACCCAGTAGATATCGATTATTCGGACGGCCATAACTTCTGGCTCGTTTGAAGTTACGGAAGCCATAACCAGTCAAAACGAAGGCCTCGGTGAGTTCTAAGGCTCTGACGGCTTTCAGCCGTCAACGGATTGTTTAATGTCCAAAAAAGACTATCCGAATCTCAATCGGGTCTTTGGAGTTTTTTACCCTTCGTTTTTTCGACACGTGGATTTTTACAGTAAAATGGGATTACCGTGGCAGGTCTTCGATTTGCCATCGCTGGAGAGTGGTGCCCCATGGCACCGTTCCTTTTGAAATCCATGCACGCATTTCAAAAAGTCATACGACACTGTTTCGCCATTTCGGACAGATGTTGCACCTTGCACCGTGGATGTTGCACCCTGTAGATATCGATTATTCGGACGGCGATAACTTCTGGCTCGTTTAGAGTTACGTGAGCCATAACTAGTCAAATCGAAGGCCTCAGTGAGTTCTACGGCTCTGAAAGCTTTCAGCCGTCAATGGATTGTTTAATGCCCAAAAAAGACTATCTGAATCTCAATCGGGTCTAGTAAGTTTTTTACCCTTCGTTTTTTCGACACGTGGATTTTTACGGTAAAACGGGATTACCGTGGCTGGTCTTCGATTTACCATCGCTGGAGAGTGGTGCATCATGGTACCGTTCCTTTTCAAATCCATGCACGCATTTCAAAAAGTCGTACGACGATGTTTCGCCATTTCGGATGGATGTTGCACCTTGCACCGTTAATGTTGCACCCTGTACATATCGATTATTCGGACGGCCATAACTTCTGGCTCATATAGAGTTACGGGAGCCATCACTAGTCAAAACGAAGGCCTCAGTGAGTTCTACGGCTCTGACAGCTTTCAGCCGTCAGTGGATTGTTTAATGCCCAAAAAAGACTATCCGAATCTCAATCGGGTCTCGGAAGTTTTTTAACCTTCGTTTTTTCGACACGTGGATTTTTATGGTAAAAGGAGATTACCGTGGCTGGTCTTCGATTTACCATCGCTGGAGAGTGCTGCACCATGGTACCGTTCCGTTTCAAATCCATGCATGCATTTCAAAAATTCGTACGACACTGTTTTGCCATTTCGGACGGATGTTGCACCTTGCACCGTGGATGTTGCACCCTGTAGATATCGATTATTCGGACGGCCATAACTTCTGGCTCGTTTAGAGTTACGGAAGCCATAACCAGTCAAAACGAAGGCCTCAGTGATTTCTAAGGCTCTGACAGCTTTCAACCGTCAATGGATTGTTTAATGCCCAAAAAAGACTATCCGAATCTCAATCGGGTCTCGGAAGTTTTTTACCCTTCGTTTTTTCGACACGTGGATTTTTACGGTAAAACTGGATTACCGTGACTGGTCTTCGATTTACCATCGCTGGACAATGGTACACCATGGTACCGTTCTGTTTCAAATCCATGCACGCATTTCAAAAAGTCGTACGACACTGTTTCTCCATTTCGGACGGATGTTGCACCTTGCACCGTAGATGTTGCACCTTGTAGAAATCGATTATTCGGACGGCCATAACTTCTGGCTCGTTTAGTGTTACGGGAGCCATAACCTGTCAAACCGAAGGCCTGGTGATTTCCACGGCTCTGACAGCTTTCAGCCGTCAATGGATTGTTTAATGCCCAAAAACGACTATCCGAATCTCAATCGGGTCTTGGAAGTTTTTTACCCTTCGTTTTTTCGACACGTGGATTTTTACGGTAAAACGGGATTACCGCGGCTGGTCTTTGATTTACCATCACTGGAGAGTGATACACCATGGTACCATTCCGTTTCAAATCCATGCACGCATTTCAAAAAGTCGTACGACGCTGTTTCGCCATTTCGGACGGATGTTGCACCTTGCGCCGTGGATGTTGCACCCTGTAGATATCGATTATTCGAACGGCCATAACTTCTGGCTCGTTTAGAGTTACGGGAGCCATAACCAGTCAAAACGAAGGCCTCAGTGAGTTCTACGGCTCTGATAGTATTCTGCCGTCAATGGATTGTTTAATGCCCAAAAACGACTATCCGAATCTCAACCGGGTCTTGGAAGTTTTTTACCCTTCGTTTTTTCCACACGTGGATTTTTACAGTAAAATGGGATTACCGTGGCTGGTCTTCGATTTACCATCGCTGGAGAGTGGTGCACCATGGTACCATTCCTTTTAAAATCCATGCACGCATTTCAAAAAGTCGTACGACACTGTTTCGCCATTTCGGACGGATGTTGCACGTTGCACCGTGGATGTTGCACCCTGTAGATATCGATTATTCGGACGGCCATAACTTCTGGCTCGTTTAGAGTTACGGGAGCCATAACCAGTCAATACGAAGGCCTCAGTGAGTTCTACGGCTCTGAAAGCTTTCAGCCGTCAATGGATTGTTTAATGCCCAAAAAAGTCTATCTGAATCTCAATCGGGTCTATGAAGTTTTTTACCCTTCGTTTTTTCGACACGTGGTTTTTTACGATAAAACGGGATTACCGTGGCTGGTCTTCGATTTACCATCGCTGGAGAGTGGTGCACTATGGTACCGTTCCTTTTCAAATCCATGCATGCATTTCAAAAAGTCGTACGACGCTGTTTCGCCATTTCGGACGGATGTTGCACCTTGCACCGTCAATGTTGCACCCTGTAGATATCGATTATTCGGCCGGACATAACTTCGGGCTCATTTAGAGTTACGGGAGCCATAAGCAGTCAAAACGAAGGCCTCAGTGAGTTCTACGGCTCTGACAGCTTTCAGCCGTCAGTGGATTATTTAATGCCCAAAAAAGACTATCCGAATCTCAATCGGGTCTAGGAAGCTTTTTACCCTTCGTTTTTTCGACACGTGGATTTTTACTGTAAAACGGGATTACCGTGGCTGGTCTTTGATTTACCATCGCTGGTGAGTGGTGCACCATGGTACCGTTCCGTTTCAAATCCATGCACGCATTTCAAAAATTCGTACGACACAGTTTCTCCATTTCGGACGGATGTTGCACCATGCACCGTGGATATTGCACCCTGTAGATATCGATTATTCGGACGGTCATAACTTCTTGCTCGTTTAGAGTTACGAGAGCCACAACCAGTCAAAACGAAGTCCTCAGTGAGTTCTATTGCTCTGACAGCTTTCATTCATCAATTGATTGTTGAATGTCCAAAAAAGACTATCCGAATCTCAATCGGGTCTCGGAAGTTTTTACCCTTCGTTTTTTCGACACGTGGATTTTTACGGTAAAACTGGATTACCGTGACTGGTCTTCGATTTACCATCGCTGGACAGTGGTGCACCATGGTACCATTCCGTTTCAAATCCATGCACGCATTTCAAAAAGTCGTACGACACTGTTTCGCCATTTCGGACGGATGTTGCACCTTGCACCGTGGATGTTGCACCCTGTAGATATCGATTATTCGGACGGCCATAACTTCTGGCTCGTTTAGAGTTACGGAAGCCTTAACTAGTCAAAACGAAGGCCTCAGTGAGTTCTACGGCTCTGATAGCTTTCAGCCATCAATGGATTGTTTAATGCCCAAAAACGACTACCCGAATGTCCATCGGGTTTTGGAATTTTTTTACCCTTCGTTTTTTCGACATGTGGATTTTTATGGTAAAACGGGATTTCCGTGGCAGGTCTTCGATTTACCATCGCTGGAGAGTGGTGCACCATGGTATCGTTCCTTTTAAAATCCATGCACGCATTTCAAAAAGTCGTACGACACTGTTTCGCCATTTCGGACGAATGTTGCACCTTGCACCGTGGATGTTGTACCCTGTAGATATCGACTATTCGGACGGCCATAACTTCCGGCTCGTTTAGAGTTACGGAAGCCATAACCAGTCAAAATGAAGGCCTCAGTGATTTCTACGGCTCTGAAAGCTTTCAGCCGTCAATGGATTGTTTAATGCCCAAAAAAGACTATCCGAATCTCAATCGGGTCTAGGAAGTTTTTTACCCTTCGTTTTTTCGACACGTGGATTTTTACGGTAAAACTGGATTATCGTGGCCGGTCTTCGATTTACCATCGCTGGAGAGTGGCGCACCGTGGTACCGTTCCATTTCAAATCCATGCACGCATTACAAAAAGTCGTACGACACTGTTTCGCCATTTCGGACGGATGTTGCACCTTGCACCGTGGATGTTGCACCCTGTAGATATCGATTATTCGGACGGCCATAACTTCTGGCTCGTTTAGTGTTACGGGAGCCAAAACCAGTCAAAACGAAGGCCTCAGTGATTTCTACGGCTCTGAAAGCTTTCAGCCGTCAATGGATTGATTAATGCCCAAAAAGACAATCCGAATCTCAATCGGGTCTAGGAAGTTTTTTACCCTTCGTTTTTTCGACACGTGGATTTTTACGGTAAAACTGGATTATCGTGGCCGGTCTTCGATTTACCATCGCTGGAGAGTGGCGCACCGTGGTACCGTTCCATTTCAAATCCATGCACGCATTACAAAAAGTCGTACGACACTGTTTC
Source organism: Allium cepa (assembly GCA_030765085.1). Taxonomy (NCBI): domain Eukaryota; kingdom Viridiplantae; phylum Streptophyta; class Magnoliopsida; order Asparagales; family Amaryllidaceae; genus Allium; species Allium cepa. The sequence continues at coordinate 913,853,565 of CM060938.1, forward strand.
GCCATTTCGGACGGATGTTGCACCTTGCACCGTGGATGTTGCACCCTGTAGATATCGATTATTCGGACGGCCATAACTTCTGGCTCGTTTAGAGTTACGGAAGCCTTAACTAGTCAAAACGAAGGCCTCAGTGAGTTCTACGGCTCTGATAGCTTTCAGCCATCAATGGATTGTTTAATGCCCAAAAACGACTACCCGAATGTCCATCGGGTTTTGGAATTTTTTTACCCTTCGTTTTTTCGACATGTGGATTTTTATGGTAAAACGGGATTTCCGTGGCAGATCTTCGATTTACCATCGCTGGAGAGTGGTGCACCATGGTATCGTTCCTTTTAAAATCCATGCACGCATTTCAAAAAGTCGTACGACACTGTTTCGCCATTTCGGACGGATGTTGCACCTTGCACCGTGGATGTTGTACCCTGTAGATATCGACTATTCGGACGGCCATAACTTCTGGCTCGTTTAGAGTTACGGAAGCCATAACCAGTCAAAATGAAGGCCTCAGTGATTTCTACGGCTCTGAAAGCTTTCAGCCGTCAATGGATTGTTTAATGCCCAAAAAAGACTATCCGAATCTCAATCGGGTCTAGGAAGTTTTTTACCCTTCGTTTTTTCGACACGTGGATTTTTACGGTAAAACTGGATTATCGTGGCCGGTCTTCGATTTACCATCGCTGGAGAGTGGCGCACCGTGGTACCGTTCCATTTCAAATCCATGCACGCATTACAAAAAGCCGTACGACACTGTTTCGCCATTTCGGACGGATGTTGCACCTTGCACCGTGGATGTTGCACCCTGTAGATATCGATTATTCGGACGGCCATAACTTCTGGCTCGTTTAGTGTTACGGGAGCCAAAACCAGTCAAAACGAAGGCCTCAGTGATTTCTACGGCTCTGAAAGCTTTCAGCCGTCAATGGATTGATTAATGCCCAAAAAAGACAATCCGAATCTCAATCGGGTCTAGGAAGTTTTTTACCCTTCGTTTTTTCGACACGTGGATTTTTACGGTAAAACTGGATTATCGTGGCCGGTCTTCGATTTACCATCGCTGGAGAGTGGCGCACCGTGGTACCGTTCCATTTCAAATCCATGCACGCATTACAAAAAGTCGTACGACACTGTTTCGCCATTTCGGACGGATGTTGCACCTTGCACCGTGGATGTTGCACCCTGTAGATATCGATTATTCGGACGGCCATAACTTCTGGCTCGTTTAGAGTTACGGGAGCCATAACCAGTCAAAACGAAGGCCTCGGTGAGTTCTACGGCTCTGACAGCTTTCAGCCGTCAGTGGATTATTTAATGCCCAAAAAAGACTATCCGAATCTCAATCGGGTCTAGGAAGCTTTTTACCCTTCGTTTTTTCGACACGTGGATTTTTACTGTAAAACGGGATTACCGTGGCTGGTCTTCGATTTACCATCGCTGGTGAGTGGTTCACCATGGTACCGTTCCGTTTCAAATCCATGCACGCATTTCAAAATTCCGTACGACACAGTTTCGCCATTTCGGACGGATGTTGCACCATGCACCGTGGATGTTGCACCCTGTAGATATCGATTATTCGGACGGTCATAACTTCTTGCTCGTTTAGAGTTACGAGAGCCACAACCAGTCAAAACGAAGTCCTCAGTGAGTTCTATTGCTCTGACAGCTTTCATTCATCAATTGATTGTTTAATGTCCAAAAAAGACTATCCGAATCTCAATCGGGTCTCGGAAGTTTTTACCCTTCGTTTTTTCGACACGTGGATTTTTACGGTAAAACTGGATTACCGTGACTGGTCTTCGATTTACCATCGCTGGACAGTGGTGCACCATGGTACCATTCCGTTTCAAATCCATGCACGCATTTCAAAAAGTCGTACGACACTGTTTCGCCATTTCGGACGGATGTTGCACCTTGCACCGTGGATGTTGCACCCTGTAGATATCGATTATTCGGACGGCCATAACTTCTGGCTCGTTTAGAGTTACGGAAGCCTTAACTAGTCAAAACGAAGGCCTCAGTGAGTTCTACGGCTCTAACAGCTTTCAACCGTCAATGGATTGTTTAATGCCCAAAAACGACTACCCGAATGTCCATCGGGTTTCGGAATTTTTTTACCCTTCGTTTTTTCGACATGTGGATTTTTATGGTAAAACGGGATTTCCGTGGCAGATCTTCGATTTACCATCGCTGGAGAGTGGTGCACCATGGTATCGTTCCTTTTAAAATCCATGCACGCATTTCAAAAAGTCGTACGACACTGTTTCGCCATTTCGGACGGATGTTGCACCTTGCACCGTGGATGTTGTACCCTGTAGATATCGACTATTCGGACGGCCATAACTTCTGGCTCGTTTAGAGTTACGGAAGCCATAACCAGTCAAAATGAAGGCCTCAGTGATTTCTACGGCTCTGAAAGCTTTCAGCCGTCAATGGATTGTTTAATGCCCAAAAAAGACTATCCGAATCTCAATCGGGTCTAGGAAGTTTTTTACCCTTCGTTTTTTCGACACGTGGATTTTTACGGTAAAACTGGATTATCGTGGCCGGTCTTCGATTTACCATCGCTGGAGAGTGGCGCACCGTGGTACCGTTCCATTTCAAATCCATGCACGCATTACAAAAAGTCGTACGACACTGTTTCGCCATTTCGGACGGATGTTGCACCTTGCACCGTGGATGTTGCACCCTGTAGATATCGATTATTCGGACGGCCATAACTTCTGGCTCGTTTAGTGTTACGGGAGCCATAACCAGTCAAAACGAAGGCCTCAGTGATTTCTACGGCTCTGAAAGCTTTCAGCCGTCAATGGATTGACTAATGCCCAAAAAAGACAATCCGAATCTCAATCGGGTCTAGGAAGTTTTTTACCCTTCGTTTTTTCGACAAGTGGATTTTTACGGTAAAATGGGATTACCGTAGCTGGTCTTCGATTTACCATCGCTGGAGAGTGGTGCACCATGGTACCGTTCCGTTTCAAATCCATGCACGCATTTCAAAAATTCGTACGACACTGTTTCGCCATTTCGGACGGATGTTGCACCTTGCACCGTGGATGTTGCACCTTGTAGATATCGATTATTCGGACGGCCATAAGTTCTGGCTTGTTTAGAATTACGGGAGCCATAACCAGTCAAAACGAAGGCCTCGGTGAGTTCTACTTCTCTGACAGCCTTCAGCCATCAATGGATTGTTTAATGCCCAAAAAAGACTATATGAATCTCAATCGGGTCTAGGAAGTTTTTTACCCTTCGTTTTTTCGACACGTGGATTTTTACGGTAAAACGGGATTACCGCGGCTGATCTTCGATTTACCATCGCTGGAGAGTGGTGCACCATGGTACCGTTCCGTTTTAAATCCATGCACGCATTTCAAAATTCCGTACGACACTGTTTCGCCATTTCGGACGGATGTTGCACCTTTCACCGTGGATGTTGCTCCCTGTAGATATCGATTATTCGGACGGCCACAAGTTCTGGCTTGTTTAGAGTTACGGGAGCCATAACCAGTCAAAACGAAGGCCTCAGTGAGTTCTACGGCTCTGATAGCTTTCATTCATCAATTGATTGTTTAATGTCCAAAAAAGACTATCCGAATCTCAATCGGGTCTAGGAAGTTTTTTACCCTTCGTTTTTTCGACACGTGGATTTTTACGGTAAAACAGGATTACCGTGGCTGGTCTTCGATTTACCATCGCTGGAGAGTGGTGCACTATGGTACCGTTCCGTTTCAAATCCATGCACGCATTTCAAAAGTCGTACGACACTGTTTCGCCATTTCGGACGGATGTTGCACCTTGCACCGTGGATGTTGCACCTTGTAGATATCGATTATTCGAACGACCATAAGTTCTGGCTTGTTTAGAGTTACGGGAACCATAACCAGTCAAAACGAAGGACTCGGTGAGTTCTACGGCTCTAACAGCTTTCAACCGTCAATGGATTGTTTAATGCCCAAAAAAGACTATCCGAATCTCAATCCGGTCTCGGAAGTTTTTTACCCTTCATTTTTTCGACACGTGGATTTTTACGGTAAAACGGGATTACCATGGCTGGTCTTCGATTTACCATCGCTGAAGAGTGGTGCACCAAGGTACCGTTCTATTTCAAATCCATACACGCATTTCAAAAAGTCGTACGACGCTGTTTCGCCATTTCGGACGTATGTTGCATCTTGCACCGTGGATGTTGCACCCTGTAGATATCGATTATTCGGACGACCATAACTTATGGCTCGTTTAGAGTTACGGAAGCCATAACCAGTCAAAACGAAGGCCTCAGTGAGTACTACGGCTCTGACAGCTTTGAGCCGTCAATGGATTGCTTAATGCCCAAAAACGACTATCCGAATCTCAATCGGGTCTCGGAAGTTTTTTACCTTTCGTTTTTTCGACACGTGGATTTTTACGGTAAAACGGGATTACCGTGGCTGGTCTTCGATTTACCATCGCTGGAGAGTGGTGCACCATGGTACCGTTCCGTTTCAAATCCATGCACGCTTTTCAAAAAGTTGTACGACACAGTTTCGCCATTTCGGACGGATGTTGCACCTTGCACCGTGGATGTTGCACCCTGTAGATATCGATTATTCGGACGGCCATAACTTTTGGCTCGTTTAGAGTTACGGGAGCCATAACCTGTCAAAACGAAGGCCTCAGTGAGTTCTACAGCTCTGACGGCTTTCAGCCGTCAATGGAATGTTTAATGCCCAAAAAAGACTATCCGAATCTTAATCGGGTCTAGGAAGTTTTTTACCCTTTGTTTTTTCGACACGTGGATTTTTAAGGTAAAACTGGATTACCGTGGCTGGACTTCGATTTACCATCGCTGGAGATTTGCGCACCATGGTACCGTTCTGTTTCAAATCCATGCACGCATTTCAAAAAGTCGTACGACACTGTTTCGCCATTTCGGACGGATGTTGCACCTTGCACCGTGGATGTTGCACCCTGTAGACATCGATTATTCGGACGGCCATACCTTCTGGCTCGTTTAGAGTTACGGGAGCCATAACCTGTCAAAACGAAGGCCTCGGTGAGTTCTACGGCTATGACAGCTTTCAGTCGTAAATGGATTGTTTAATGCCCAAAAAAGACTATCCGAATCCCAATCGGGTCTTGGAAGTTTTTACCCTTCGTTTTTTCGACACGTGGATTTCTACGGTAAAAATGGAATACCGTGGCTGGTCTTCGATTTACCATCGCTAGAGAGTGGTGCACCATGGTACCGTTCCGTTTCAAATACATGCATGCATTTCAAAAAGTCGTACGACACTGTATCGCCATTTCGGACGGATGTTGCACCGTTGATGTGGCACCCTGTAGATATCGATTATTCAGACGGGCATAACCTCTGGCTCGTTTAGAGTTACGGGAGCCATAACCAGTCAAAATGAAGGCCTCAGTGAGTACTACGGCTCTAACAGCTTTCAGCCGACAATGGATTATTTAATGCCGAAAAAAGACTATCTGAATCTCAATCGAGTCGTCGGAAGTTTTTTACCCTTCATTTTTTCGACACGTGGATTTTTACGGTAAAACGGGATTACCGTGGCTGGTCTTCGATTTACCATCACTGGAGTGTGGTGCACCATGGTACCGTTCCGTTTCAAATCCATGCACGCATTTCAAAAGGTAGTACGACACTGTTTCGCCATTTCGGACGGATGTTGCACCTTGCACCGTGGATGTTGCATCATGTAGATATCGATTATTCGGACGGCCATAACTTCTGGCTCGTTTAGAGTTATGGGAGCCATAACCAGTCCAAACGAAGGCCTCAATGAGTTCTACAGCTCTGATAGCTTTCAGCCGTCAATGGATTGTTTAATGCCCAAAAAAGACTAACCGAATCTCAATCGGGTCTAGGAAGTTTTTTACCCTTCGTTTTTTCGACACGTGGATTTTTACGGTAAAACTGGATTACCGCGGCTGGTCTTCGATTTACCATCGCTGGAGAGTGGTGCACCATGGTACCGTTCCGTTTCAAATCCATGCACACATTTCAAAAAGTCGTACGACACTGTTTTGCCATTTCGGACAGATGTTTCACCTTGCACCGTGGATGTTGCACCCTGTAGATATCGATTATTCGGACGGCCATAACTTCTGGCTCGTTTGGAGTTACGGGAGCCATTACCAGCCAAAACGAAGGCCTCAATGAGTTCTACGGCTCTGACAGCTTTCAGCTGTCAATGGATTGTTTAATGCCCAAAAAAGACTATCCGATTCTCAATCGGGTCTCGGAAGTTTTTTACCCTTTGTTTTTTCGACACGTGGATTTCTAAGGTAAAGCTGGAATACCATGCCTGGTCTTCGATTTACCATCGCTAGAAAGTGGTGCACCATGGTACTGTTCCGTTTCAAATCCATGCACGCATTTCAAAAATTCGTACGACACAGTTTCGCCATTTCGGACGGATGTTGCACCTTGCACCGTGGATGTTGCACAATGTAGATATCGATTATTCGGACGGCCATAACTTCTGGCTCGTTTAGAGTTACGGGAGCTATAACCAGTCAAAACGAAGGCCTCAGTGAGTTCTATGGCTCTGACAGCTTTCAGCCGTCAATGGTTTGTTTAATGGCCAAAAAAGACTATCTGAATCTCAATCGGGTCTTGGAAGTTTTTTAGCCTTCGTTTTTTCGACACGTGGATTTTTATGGTAAAACGAGATTACCGCTGCTGGCCTTTGATTTACCATCGTTGGAGAGTGGTGCACCATGGTACCGTTCCGTTTCAAAACCATGCACGCATTTCAAAAAGTCGTACGACACTGTTTCGCCATTTCTGACGGATGTTGCACCTTGCACCGTGGATGTTGCACCTTATAGATATCGATTATTCGGACGGCCATAACTTCTGGCTCGTTTAGAGTTGCGGGAGCCATAACCACTCAAAACGAAGGCCTCGGTGAGTTTTACAGCTCTGACCGCTTTCAGCCGTCAATGGATTGTTCAATGCCCAAAAAAGACTATCCTAATCTCAATCGGGTCTTGGAAGTTTTTTACCCTTCGTTTTTTCGACACGTGGATTTTTACGGTAAAACTGGATTACCGTGGCTGGTCTTCGATTTACCATCCCTGGAGAGTTGTCCACCATGGTACCGTTCTGTTTCAAATCCATGCACGCATTTCAAAAAGTCGTACGACACTGTTTCGCCATGTCGGACAGATGTTGCACCTTGCACCGTGGATGTTGCTCCCTGTAGATATCGATTATTCGGACGGCCATAACTTCTGGCTCGTTTAGAGTTACGGTAGGCATAACCAGTCAAAACGAAAGCCTTAGTGAGTTCTATGGCTCTGACAGCTTTCAGCCTTCAACTGATTGTTTAATGCCCAAAAAAGTCTATCTGAATCTCGATCGGGTCTCGAAAGTTTTTTACCCTTCGTTTTTTCGACACGAGGATTTTTACGGTAAAACGGGATTATCGTGGCTGGTCTTCGATTTACCATCGCTGGAGAGTGGTGCACCATGGTACCATTCTGTTTCAAATCCAAGCACGCATTTCAAAAAGTCCTACGACGCTGTTTCGCCATTTCGGACGGATGTTGCACCTTGCAATGTGGATGTTGCACCCTGTAGATATCGATTATTCGGACGGCCATAAGTTTTGGCTTGTTTAGAGTTACAGGAGCCATAACTAGTCAAAACGGAGGCCTCAGTGGGTTCTACGGCTCTGACAGCTTTCAGCCGTCAATGGATTGTTTAATGCCCAAAAAAGACTATCCGAATCTCAATCGGGTCTCGGAAGTTTTTTATCCTTCGTTTTTTCGACTCGTGGATTTTTACGGTAAAACTGGATTACCGCGGCTGGTCTTCGATTTACCATCGCTGGAGAGTGGTGCCGCATGGTACCAATCCTTTTCAAATCCATGCACGCATTTCAAAAATTCGTACGACACTGTTTCGCCATTTCGGACGGATGTTGCACCTTGCACCGTGGATGTTGCACCCTGTAGATATCGATTATTCGGACGGCCATAACTTCTGGCTCGTTTAGAGTTACGGGAGCTATAACCTGTCAAAACGAATACCTCAGTGAGTTCTACGGCTCTGACAGCTTTCAGCCGTCAATGGTTTGTTTAATGACCAAAAAAGACAATCCGAATCTCAATCGGGTCTTGGAAGTTTTTTAACCTTCGTTTTTTTTCGACACGTGGATTTTTATGGTAAAACGAGATTACCGCTGCTGGTCTTCGATTTACCATCGCTGGAGAGTGGTGCACCATGGTACCGTTCCGTTTCAAATCCATGCACGCATTTCAAAAAGTCGTACGACACTGTTTTGCCATTTCGGACGGATGTTGCACCTTGCACCGTGGATGTTGCACCCTGTAGATATCGATTATTCGGACGGCCATAACTTCTGGCTCGTTTGGTGTTACGGGAGCCATAACCAGTCAAAACAAAGGCCTCAGTGAGTTCTACGGCTCTAACTGCTTTCAGCCATCAATGGATTGTTTAATGCCCAAAAAAGACTATCCAAATCTCAATCGGGTCTAGGAAGTTTTTTACCCTTCGTTTTTTCGACACGTGGATTTTTACGGTAAAACGGGATTACCGTGGCTGGTCTTTGATTTACCATTACTGGAGAGTGGTGCACCGTGGTACCGTTCCTTTTCAAATCCATGGACGCATTTCAAAAAGTCGTACGACACTGTTTCGCCATTTCGGACGGATGTTGCACCTTGCACCGTGGATGTTGCACCCTGTAGATATCGATTATTCGGACGACCATAAGTTCTGGCTTGTTTAGAGTTACGGGAGCCATAACTATTCAAACGAAGGCCTCTGCGAGTTCTACGGCTATGACAGCTTTCGGCCGTCAATGGATTGTTTAATCTCCAAAAAAGACTATCCGAATCTCAATCGGGTCTCGAAAGTTTTTTACCCTTCGTTTTTTCGAATCGTGGATTTTTACGGTAAAACTGGATTACCACGGCTGGTCTTCGATTTACCATCGCTGGAGAGTGGAACACCATGGTACCGTTCTGTTTCAAATCCATGCACGCATTTCTAAAGGTCGTACGGCACTGTTTTGCCATTTCGGAGGGATGTTGCACCTTGCACCGTGGATGTTGCATCCTGTAGATATCGATTATTCGGACGGCCATAAATTCTGGCTCGTTTAGATTACGGGAGCCATAACATGTCAAAACGAAGGCCTCGACGAGTTCTATGGCTTTGAACGCTTTCAGCCGTCAACGGATAGATTAATACCCAAAAAGGACAACCCGAATCTCAATCGGGTCTCGTAAGTTTTTTACCCTTCGTTTTTTCGACACGTGGATTTTTACGGTAAAACTGGATTACCGTGGCTGGTCTTCGATTTACCATCGCTGGAGAGTGGTGCACCATGGTACCGTTCCGTTTCAAATCCATGCACGCATTTCAAAAAGTCGTACGACACTGTTTCGCCATTTCTGACGGATGTTGCACCTTGCACCGTGGATGTTGCACCCTGTAGATATCGATTATTCGGACGGCCATAACTTCTGGCTCGTCTAGAGTTACGGGAGCCATAACCTGTCAAAACGAAGGCCTTAGTGAGTTCTATGGCTATGACAGCTTTCATCCATCAACGGATTGTTTAATGCCCAAAAAAGACTATAGGAATCTCAATCGGGTCTCGGAAGTTTTTTACCCTTCGTTTTTTCGACACGTGGATTTTTACGGTAAAACGGGATTATCGTGGCTGGTCTTCGATTTACCATCGCTGGAGAGTGGTGCACCATGGTACCGTTCTGTTTCATATCCAAGCACGCATTCCAAAAAGTCGTACGACGCTGTTTCGCCATTTCGGACTGATGTTGCACCTTGCAATGTGGATGTTGCACCCTATAGATATAGATTATTCGGACGGCCATAAGTTTTGGCTTGTTTAGAGTTACGGGAGCCATAACCGGTCAAAACAAATGCCTCCGTGGGTTCTACGGCTCTGACAGCTTTCAGCCTTCAATGGATTATTTAATGCCCAAAAAAGACTATCCGAATCTCAATTGGGTCTCGGAAGTTTTTTACCCTTCGTTTTTTTCGACTCGTGGATTTTTACGGTAAAACTGGATTACCGCGGCTGGTCTTCGATTTACCATCGCTGGAGAGTGGTGCCCCATGGTGCCGTTCCGTTTCAAATCCATGCACGCATTACAAAAATTCGTACGACACTGTTTCGCCATTTCTGACGGATGTTGCACCTTGCACCGTGGATGTTGCACCCTGTAGATATCGATTATTCGGACGGCCATAACTACTTGGTCGTTTAGAGTTACGGGAGCTATAACCAGTCAAAACGAAGGCCTTAGTGACTTCTATGGCTCTGAAAGCTTTCAACCGTAAATGGATTGTTTAATGCCCAAAAAAGACTATCCGAATCTCAATCGGGTCTTGGAAGTTTTTTAACCTTCGTTTTTTCGACACGTGGATTTTTATGGTAAAACGAGATTACCGTTGCTTGTCTTCGATTTACCATCACTGGAGAGTGGTGCACCATGGTACCGTTCCGTTTCAAATCCATGCACGGCATTTCAAAAAGTCTTACGACACTGTTTTGCCATTTCGGACGGTTGTTGCACATTGCACCGTGGATGTTGCACCCTGTAGATATAGATTATTCGGACGACCATAACTTCTGGCTCGTTTGGAGTTACGGGAGCCATAACCAGTCAAAATGAAGGCCTTAGGGAGTTCTATGGATCTAACTGCTTTCAGCCGTCAATGGATTGTTTAATGCCCAAAAAAGACTATCCGAATCTCAATCGGGTCTAGGAAGTTTTTACCCTTCGTTTTTTCGAAACGTGGATTTTTACGGTAAAACGGGATTACCGTGGCTGGTCTTCGATTTATAATCGCTGGAGAGTGGTGCACCATGGTACCGTCCCGTTTCAAATCCATGCAAGCATTTCAAAAAGTCGTACGACACTGTTTCGCCATTTCGGGCGGATGTTGCACCTTGCACCGTGGATGTTGCACCTTGTAGATATCGATTATTCGGACGGCCATAACTTCTGGCTCGTTTAGAGTTACGGTAGCTATAACCAGTCATAACGAAGGCCTAAGCGAGTTATATGGCTCTGACAGCTTTCAGCCGTCAATGGATTGTTTAATGCCCAAAAATGACTATCCGAATCTCAATCGGGTCTAGGAAGTTCTTTACCCTTCGTTTTTTCGACACGTGGATTTTTGCTGTAAAACGGGATTACCGGGGCAGGTCTTCGATTTACCATCGCTGGAGAGTGGTGCACCATGGCACCGTTCCTTTTAAAATCCATGCACGCATTTCAAAAAGTTGTACGACACTGTTTCGCCATTTCGGACGGATGTTGCACCTTGCACCGTGGATGTTGCACCCTGTAGATATCGATTATTCAGACGGCCATAACTTCTGGCTCGTTTAAAGTTACGGGAGCCATAACCAGTCAAAACGAAGGCCTCAGTGAGTTCTACGGCTCTGAAAGCTTTCAGCCGTCAATGGATTGTTTAATGCCCAAAAAAGACTATCCGAATCTCAATCGGGTCTAGGAAGTTTTTTACCCTTCTTTTTTTCGACACGTGGATTTTTACGGTAAAACGGGATTACCGTCGCTGGTCTTCGATTTACCATCGCTGGAGAGTGGTGCACCATGGTACCGTTCCTTTTCAAATCCATGCACGCATTTCAAAAAGTCGTACGACGCTATTTCGCCATTTCGGATGGATGTTGCACCTTGCACCGTTAATGTTGCACCCTGTAGATATCGATTATTCGGACGGCCATAACTTCTGGATCATTTAGAGTTACGGGAGCGATAACCAGTCAAACCGAAGTCCTCAGTGAGTTCTACAGCTCTGACAGCTTTCATTCATCAATTGATTGTTTAATGTCCAAAAAAGACTATCCGAATCTCAATTGGGTCTCGGAAGTTTTTACCCTTCGTTTTTTCGACACGTGGATTTTTAAGGTAAAACTGGATTACCGTGACTGTTCTTCGATTTACCATCGCTGGAGAGTGGTGCAACATGGTACCGTTCCGTTTCAAATCCATGCACGCATTTCAAAAATTCGTACAACACTGTTTCGCCATTTCGGACGGATGTTGCACATTGCACCGTGGATGTAGCACCCTATAGATATCGATTATTCGGACAACCATAACTTCTGGCTCATTTAGAGTTACGGGAGCCATAAGTAGTCAAAACGAAGGCCTCAGTGAGTTCTACGGCTCTGACAGCTTTCATTCATCAATTGATTGTTTAATGTCCAAAAAAGACTATCCGAATCTCAATCGGGCCTCGGAATTTTTTACCCTTCGTTTTTTCGACACGTGGATTTTTAAGGTAAAACTGGATTACCGTGATTGGTCTTCGATTTACCATCGCTGGAGAGTGGTGCACCATGGTACCGTTCTGTTTCAAATCCATTCACGCATTTCAAAAAGTCGTACGACACTGTTTCGCCATTTCGGAGGGATGTTGCACCTTGCACCGTGGATGTTGCACCCTGTAGATATCGATTATTCGGACGGCCATAAGTTCTGGCTTGTTTAGAGTTACGGGAGCCATTACCAGTCAAAACGAAGGCCTCAGTGAGTTCTACGGCTCTGACAGCTTTCAGCTGTCAATGGATTGTTAATGCCCAAAAAAGATTATCCGAATCTCAATCGGGTCTCGGAAGTTTTTTACCCTTCGTTTTTTCGACACGTAGATTTTTACGGTAAAACTGGATTACCGTGGCTGGTCTTCGATTTACCATCGCTGGAGAGTGGTGCACCATGGTACCATTCCGTTTCAAATCTATGAACGCATTTCAAAAAGTCGTACGACACTGTTTCGCCATTTTGGACGGATGTTGTACCTTGCACCGTGGACGTTGCACCCTGTAGATATCGATTATTCGGACGGCCATAACTTCTGGCTCGTTTAGATTTATGGGAGCCATAACCTGTCAAAACGAAGGCCTCAGTGAGTTCTATGGCTCTGACAGCTTTCAACCGTTAATGGATTGTATAATGCCTAAAAAAGACTTTCCGAATCTCAATCGGGTCTAGGAAGTTTTTTCCCTTCGTTTTTTGGACACACGGATTTTTACGGTAAAACGGGATTACCGTGGCTGGTCTTCGATTTACCATCGCTGGAGAGTGGTTCACCATGGTACCGTTCCGTTTCAAATCCATGCACGCATTTCAAAAAGTCGTATGACGCTGTTTCGCCATTTCGGACGGATGGTGCACCATGCACCGTGGATCTTGCACCCTCTAGATATCGATTATTCGGACGGCCATAACTTCTGGCTCGTTTAGAGTTACGGGAGCCATAACCAGTCAAAACGAAGGCCTCAGTGAGTTCTACGGCTTTGACAGCCTTTAGGCGTCAATGGATTGTTTAATGCCCAAAAAAGACTATCCGAATCTCTATCGGGTCTTGGAAGTTTTTTACCCTTCGTTTTTTCGACACGTGAATTTTTACGGTAAAACGGGATTACCGTGGCTGGTTTTCGATTTACCATCGCTAGAGAGTGGTGCACCATGGTACTGTTTCGTTTCAAATCCATGCACGCATTTCAAAAAGTCGCACGACACTGTTTCGCCATTTCGGACGGATGTTGCACCTTGCACCGTGGATGTTGCACCCTGTAGATATCGGTTATTCGGACGGCCATAACTTCTGGCTCGTTTGGAGTTACGGGAGCCATAACCGGTCAAAACGAAGGCCTCAGTGAGTTCTACGGCTCTAACTGCTTTCAGCCGTCAATGGATTGTGTAACGCCCAAAAAAGACTATCCGAATCTCAATAGGGTCTAGGAAGTTTTTTACCCTTCGTTTTTTCGACACGTGGATTTTTACGGTAAAACTGGATTACCGTGGCTGGTCTTCGATTTACCATCACTGGAGAGTGGTGCACCATGGTACCGTTCCATTTCAAATCCATGCATGCATTTCAAAAAGTCGTACGACACTGTTTCGCCATTTCTGACGGATGTTGCAGCTTGCACCGTGGATGTCGCACCCTGTAGATATCGATTATTCGGACGGCCAAAACTTCTGGCTCGTTTAGAGTTACGGGAGCCATAACTAGTCAAAACGAAGGCCTCGGTGAGTTTTACAGCGCTGACAGCTTTCAGCCGTCAATGGATTGTTTAATGCCCAAAAAAGACTATCCTAATCTCAATCGGGTCTTGGAAGTTTTTTACCCTTCGTTTTTTCGACACGTGGATTTTTACGGTAAAACTGGATTGCCGTGGCTGGTCTTCGATTTACCATCACTGGAGAGTGGTGCACCATGGTACCATTCCGTTTCAAATCCGTGCACGTATTACAAAAAGTCGTACGACACTGTTTCGCCATTTCGGACGGATGTTGCACCTTGCATTGTGGATGTTGCACCCTGTAGATATCGATTATTCGGACGGCCATAACTTCTGGCTCGTCTAGAGTTACGGGAGCCATAACCAGTCAAAATGAAGGCCTTAGTGAGTTCTATGGCTCTGACAGCTTTCAGCCATCAACGGATTGTTTAATGCCCAAAAAAGACTATCCGAATCTCAATCGGGTCTCGGAAGTTTTTTACACTTCGTTTTTTCGACACGTCGATTTTTACGGTAAAAATGGGATACCGTGGATGGACTTCGATTTACCATCGCTGGAGAGTGGTGCACCATGGTACCATTCCATTTCAAATCCATGCACGCATTTCAAAAAATCGTACGATGCTATTTCGCCATTTCGGACGGATGTTGCATCTTGCACCGTGGATGTTGCACCCTGTAGATATCGATTATTCTGACGGCCATAACTTCTGGCTCGTTTAAAGTTACGGGATCCATAACCAGTCAAAACGAAGGCCTCAGTGAGTTCTACGACTCTGACAGCTTTCAGTTGTCAATGGATTGTTTAATGCCCAAAAAATACTATCCAAATCTCAATCGAGTCTCGGAAGTTTTTTACCCTTGGTTTTTTCGACACGTGGATTTTTACGGTAAAACTGGATTACCGTGGCTGGTCTTCGATTTACCATCGCTGGAGAGTGGTGCACCATGGTACCGTTCCGTTTAAAATCCATGCACGCATTTCAAAAATTCGTACGACACTGTTTCGCCATTTCTGACGGATGTTGCACCTTGCACCGTGGATGTTGCACCCTGTAGATATCGATTATTCGGACGGCCATAACTTCTAGATCGTTTAGAGTTACGGGAGCCATAACAAGTCAAAACGAAGGCCTCAGTGAGTTCTACGGCTCTGACAGCTTTCAGCCATCAATGGATTGCTTAATGCCCAAAAACGACTTTCCGAATATCAATCGGGTCTCGGAAGTTTTTTACCCTTCGTTTTTTCGCCAGGTGGATTTTTACGGTAAAACGGGATGAACGTGGCTGGTCTTCGATTTACCATCGCTGGAGAGTGGTGCACCATGGTACCATTCCTTTTAAAATCCATGCATGTATTTCAGAAAGTCGTACGACACAGTTTCGCCATTTCAGACGGATGTTGCACCTTGCACCGTGGATGTTGCACCCTGTAGATATTGATCATTCGGACGGCCATAACTTCTGGCTCGTTTAGAGTTACGGGAGCCATAACCAGTCAAAACGAAGGCCTCAGTGAGTTCTACGGCTCTGATAGCTTTCAGCCGTCAATGGATTGATTAATGCCCAAAAAAGACTATCCGAATCTCAATCGGGTCTAGGAAGTTTTTAACCCTTCGTTTTTTCGACACATGGATTTTTACGGTAAAACGGGATTACTATGGCTGGTCTTCGATTTATCATTGCTGGAGAGTGGTGCACCATGGTACCGTCCCGTTTCAAATCCATAAACGCATTTCAAAAAGTCGTACAACACTGTCTCGCCATTTCGGACGGATGTTGCACCTTGCACCGTGGATGTTGCACCATGTAGATATCGATTATTCGGACGGCCATAACTTCTGGCTCGTTTAGAGTTACGAGAGCCATAACCAGTCATAAGGAAGGCCTAAGTGAGTTCTATGGCTCTGACAGCTTTCAGCCGTCAATGGATTGTTTAATGCCCACAAAAGACTATCCGAATCTCAATCGGGTCTAGGAAGTTTTTTACCCTTCGTTTTTTCGACACGTGGATTTTCACGATAAAACGGGATTACCGTGGCTGGTCTTCGATTTACCATCCCTGGAGAGTGGTGCACCATAGTACCGTTCTGTTTCAAATCCATGCACGCATTTCAAAAAGTCGTACGACACTGTTTCGCCATTTCGGACGGATGTCGCACCTTGCACCGTGGATGTTGCACCCTGTAGATATCGATTATTCGGACGGCCATAACTTCTGGCTCGTTAAGAGTTACGGGAGCCATAACGAGCCAAAACGAAGGACTCAGTGAGTTCTACGGCTCTGACAGCTTTCAGCCGTCAATGGATTGTTGAATGCCCAAAAAATACTATCCAAATTTCAGTCGGGTCTCGGAAGTTTTTTACCCTTCGTTTTTTTGACACGTGGATTTTTACGGTAAAACTGGATTACCGTGGCTGGTCTTCGATTTACCATCGCTGGAGAGTGGTGCACCATGGTACCGTTCCGTTTCAAATCCATTCACGCATTACAAAAAGTCGTACGATGCTGTTTCTCCATTTCGGACGGATGTTTCACCTTCCACCGTGGATGTTGCACCCTGTAGATATCGATTATTCGGACGGCCATAACTTTTGGATCATTTAGAGTTACGGGAGCCATAACCAGTCAAAACGAAGGCCTCAGTGAGTTCGATGGCAATGACCGCTTTCAGCCGTCAATGGATTGTTTAATTCCCAAAAAAGACTATCCGAATCTCCATCGGGTCTAGGAAGTTTTTTACCCTTCGTTTTTTCGACACGTGGATTTTTACGGTAAAACGGGATTACCGTGGCTGGTCTTCGAGTTACCATCGCTGGAGAGTGGTGCATCATGGTACCGTTCATTTTCAAATCCATGCACGCATTTCAAAAAGTCGTACGACACTGTTTCGCCATTTCGAACGGATGTTGCACCTTGCACCGTGGATGTTGCACTCTGTAGATATCGATTATTCGGACGACCATAACTTTTGGCTCATTTAGAGTTACAGGAGCCATAACCTGTCAAAACGAAGGCCTCAGTGAGTTCTACGGTTCTGACAGCTTTCAGCCGTCAATGGATTGTTTGATGCCCAAAAAAGACTATCTGAATCTCAATCGGGTCTTGGAAGTTTTTTAGCCTTCGTTTTTTCGACACGTGGACTTTTACGGTAAAACTGGATTACCGTGGCTGGTCCTCGATTTACCATCGCTGGAGTGTGGTGCGCCATGATACCGTTCCGTTTCAAATCCATGCACGCATTTCTAAAAGTCATGCGACGCTGTTACGCCATTTCGGACGGATGTTGCACATTGCTCCATGGATGTTGCACCCTGTAGAGATCGATTATTCGGACGGCCATAACTTCTGGCTCGTTTAGAGTTACGGGAGCCATAACCAGTCAAAAAGAAGGCCTCAGTGAGTTCTACGGCTCTGATAGTTTTCAGCCGTCAATGGATTGTTTAATGACCAAAAAAACTATCCGAATCTCAATCGGGACTTGGAAGTTTTTTACCCTTCGTTTTTTCGACACGAGGATTTTTACAGTAAAACGGGATTACCGTGGCTGGTCTTCGATTTACCATCGCCGGAGAGTGGTGCACCATGGTACCGTCCCATTTCAAATCCATGCACGCATTTCAAAAAGTCATACGACACTTTTTTGCCATTTCGGACGGATGTTGCACCTTGCACCGTGGATGTTGCACCTTGTAGATATCGATTATTCGGACGGCCATAACTTCTGGCTCGTTTAGAGTTACGGGAGCCATAACCAGTCATAACGAAGGCCTAAGTGAGTTCTACGGTTCTGACCGCTTTCAGCCGTCACTGGATTGTTTAACGCCCCAAAAAGACTATCTGAATCTCAATCGGGTCTAGGAAGTTATTTACCCTTCGTTTTTTCGATACGTGGATTTTTACGACAAAACGGGATTACCATGGCTGGTCTTCGATTTACCATCGCTGGAGAGTGGTGCACCACGGTACCGTTCCGTTTCAAATCCATGCACACATTTCAAAAAGTCGTACGACACTGTTTCGCCATTTCGGACGGATGTTGCACCTTGCACCGTGGATGTTGCACCCTGTAGATATCGATTATTCGGACGGCCATAACTTCTGGCTCGTTTGGAGTTAAGGGAGCCATAACTAGTCAAAACGAAGATCTAAGTGAGTTCTACGGATCTGACCACTTTCTGCCGTCAATGGATTGTATAATGCCCAAAAAAGACTATCCGAATCTCAATCGGGTCTCGGAAGATTTTTAGCCTTCGTTTTTTCGACACGTGGATTTTTACGGTAAAACTGGATTACCGTGGCTGGTCTTCGATTTACCATCGCTGGAGTGTGGTGTACCACGGTACCGTTCCGTTTCAAATCCATGCACGCATTTCAAAAAGTTGTACGACGCTGTTTCGCCATTTCGAACGGATGTTGCACCTTGCACCGTGTATGTTGCACCCTGTAGATATCGATTATTCGGACGACCATATCTTCCGACACGTTCAGAGTTACAGGAGTCATAACCAGTCAAAACGAAGGCCTCAGTGAGTTCTACGGTTCTGACAGCTTTCAACCATCAATGGATTGTTTGATGCCCAAAAAAGACTATCCGAATCTCAATCGGGTCTCGGAAGTTTTTTACCCGTTGTTTTTTCGACACGTGGATTTTTACCGTAAAATTGGATTACCGTGGCTGGTCTTCGATTTACCATCGCTGGAGAGTGGTGCACCATGGTACCGTTCCGTTTCAAATCCATGCACGCATTTCAAAAAGTCGTACGACACTGTTTCGCAATTTCGGACGGATGTTGCACCTTGCACCGTGGATGTTGCACCCTGTAGATATCGCTCATTCGGACGGCCATAACTTTCGGCTTGTTTAGAGTTACGGGAGCCATATCCAGTCAAAACGAAGGCCTCAGTGAGTTCTACGGCTCTGACAGCTTTCAGCCGTCAATGGATTGTTTAATGCCCAAAAAAGATTATCCGAATCTCAATCGGGTCTAGGAAATTTTTTACCCTTCGTTTTTTCGTCACGTGGATTTTTACGGTAAAACGGGATTACCGTGGCTGGTCTTCGATTTACCATTGCTGGAGAGTGGTGCACCATGGTACCGTTCTGTTTCAAATCCATACACACAATTCAAAAAGTCGTACGACCCTGTTTTGCCATTTCGGACGGATGTTGCACCTTGCACCATGGATGTTGCACCATGTAATATCGATTATTCGGACGACCATAACTTCTGGCTCGTTTAGAGTTACGGGAGCCATAATCAGTCAAAACGAAGGCCTCAGTGAGTTCTACGGCTCTAACAGCTTTCAGCGGTCAATGGATTGTTTAATGCCCGAAAAAGACTATTCGAATCTCAATCGGGTCTCGGAAGTTTTTTACCCTTCGTTTTTTCGACACGTGGATTTTTACGTTAAAACGGGATTACCGTGGCTGGTCTTCGATTTACCATCGCTGGAGAGTGGTGCACCATGGTACCGTTTCGTTTCAAATCCATGCACGCATTTCAAAAATTCGTACGACACTGTTTCGCCATTTCGGACGGAAGTTGTACCTTGCACCGTGGATGTTGCACCCTGTAGATATCGATTATTCGGACGACCATAACTTCTGGTTCCATTAGATTTACGGGAGCCATAACCAGTTAAAACGAAGGCCTCAGTGAGTTCTACGGCTCTGACAGCTTTCAGCAGTCAATGGATTGTTTAATGCCCAAAAAAGACTATCCGAATCTCAATCGGGTCTTGGAAGTTTTTTACCCTTCGTTTTTTCGACACGTGGATTTTTACGGTAAAACTGGATTACCATGGCTGGTCTTCGATTTACCATCGCTGGAGAGTGGTGCACCATGGTACCGTTCCGTTTCAAATCCATGCACGCATTTCAAAAATTCGTACGACACTGTTTCGCCATTACGGACGGATGTTGCACCCTGCAACGTGGATGTTGCACCCTGCAACGTGGATGTTGCACCCTGTAGATATCGATTATTCGGACGGCCATAACTTCTGGCTCGTTTAGAGTTACAGGAGCCGTAACCAGTCAAAACGAAGGCCTCAGTGAGTTCTACGGCACTGACCGCTTTTAGCCGTCAATGGATTGTTTAATGCCCAAAAAAGCTATCGGAATCCCAATCGGGTCTCGGAAGTTTTTTACCCTTCGTTTTTTCGACACGCGGATTTTTACAGTAAAACTGGATTACCGTGGCTGGTCTTTGATTTACCATCGCTGGAGAGTGGTGCACCATGGTACCGTTCCGTTTCAAATCCATGCACGCATTTCAAAAAGTCGTACGACACTGTTTCGCCATTTCGGACGGATGTTGCACCTTGCACCGTGGATGTTGCACCCTGTACATATCGATTATTCGGACGGCCATAACTTCTGGCTCGTTTAGAGTTGCGGGAGCCATATCCAGTCAAAACGAAGGCCTCAGTGAGTTCTATGGCTCTAATGGCTTTCAGCCGTCAATGGATTGTTTAATGCCCAAAAAAGACTATCCGAAACTCAATCGGGTCAAGGAAGTTTTTTACCCTTCGTTTTTTTGACACGTGAATTTTTACGGTAAAACGGGATTACCGTGGTTGGTCTTCGATTTACCATCGCTGGAGAGTGGTGCACCATGGTATCGTTCCTTTTCAAATCCATGCACGCATTTCAAAAAGTCGTACGACACTGTTTTGCCATTTCGGACGGATGTTGCACCTTGCACCGTGGATGTTGCACCCTATAGATATCGATTATTCGGACGGCCGTAACTTCTGGCTCGTTTGGAGTAACGGGAGCCATATCCAGTCAAAACGAAGGCCTCAGTGATTTCTACGGCTCTGACAGCTTTCAGCCGTCAATGGATTGTTTAATGCCCAAAAAAGACTATCCGAATCTCAATCGGGTCTAGGATGGTTTTTACCCTTCATTTTTTCGACACGTGGATTTTTACGGTAAAACTGGATTACCGTGGCTGGTCTTCAATTTACCATCGCTGGAGAGTGGTGCACCACGGTACCGTTCTATTTCAAATCCATGCACGCATTACAAAAAGCCATACGACACTGTTTCGCCATTTCAGACGGATGTTGCACCTTGCACCGTGGATGTTGCACCCTGCACATATCGCTTATTCGGACGGCCATAACTTTTGGCTCGTTTAGAGTTTGGGAGCCATAACCAGTCAAAACGAAGGCCTCAGTGAGTTCTACGGCTCTAACAGCTTTCAGCCATCAATGGATTGTTTAATGCCCAAAAAAGACTATCCGAATCTCAATCGGGTCTCGGAAGTTTTTTACCCTTCGTTTTTTCGACACGTGGATTTTTACGGTAAAACGGGATTACCGTGGCTGGTCTTCGATTTACCATCGCTGGAGAGTGGTGCACCATGGTACCGTTCCATTTCAAATCCATGCACGCATTTCAAAAATTCGTACGGCACTGTTTCGCCATTTAGGACGGATGTTGCACCTTGCACCGTGGATGTTGCACCCTGTAGATATCGATTATTCAGACGGCCATAACTTCAGGCTCGTTTAGATTTACGGGAGCCATAACCAGTCAAAACGAAGGCCACAGTGAGTTCTACGGCTCTGACAGCTTTCAACAGTCAATGGATTGTTTAATGCCCAAAAAAGTCTATCCGAATCTCAATCGGGTCTTGGAAGTATTTTACCCTTCGTTTTTTCGACACGTGGATTTTTACGGTAAAACTGGATTACCGTGGCTGGTCTTCGATTTACCATCGCTGGAGAGTCGTGCACCATGGTACCGTTCCGTTTCAAATCCATGCACGCATTTCAAAAAGTCGTAAGACGCTGTTTCTCCATTTCGGACGGATGTTGCACCCTGCACCGTGGATGTTGCACCCTGTAGATATCGATTATTCGGACGGTCATAACTTCTGGCTCGTTTAGAGTTACGAGAGCCATAATCAGTCAAAACGAAGGCCTCATTGAGTTCTACGGCTCTGACTGCTTTTAGACATCTATGGATTGTTTAATGCCCAAAAAAGACTATCGTAATCTCCATCGGGTCTCGGAAGTTTTTTACCCTTCGTTTTTTCGACACGTGGATTTTTACAGTAAAACTGGATTACCGTGGCTGGTCTTGGATTTACCATCACTGGAGAGTGGTGCACCATGGTACCGTTCCGTTTCAAATCCATGCACGCATTTCAAAAAGTCGTATGACACTGTTTTGCCATTTCGTACGGATGTTGCACCTTGCACCGTGGATGTTGCACCCTGTACATATCGATTATTCGGACGGCCATAACTTCTGGCTCGTTTAGAGTTACGGGATCCATAACCAGTCAAACTGAAGGCCTTAGTGAGTTCTATGGCTCTAAAGGCTTTCAGCCGTCAATGGATTGTTTAATGCCCAAAAAAGACTACCTGAATCTCAATCACGTCTAGGAAGTTTTTTACCCTTCGTTTTTTCGACATGTGGATTTTTACGGTAAAATGGGATTACCGTG
Source organism: Allium cepa (assembly GCA_030765085.1). Lineage (NCBI taxonomy): Eukaryota > Viridiplantae > Streptophyta > Magnoliopsida > Asparagales > Amaryllidaceae > Allium > Allium cepa. Next base: position 913,876,091 of record CM060938.1, read on the forward strand.
GCTGGTCTTCGATTTACCATCGCTGGAGTGTGGTGCACCATGGTAACGTTCCTTTTCAAATCCATGCACGCATTTCAAAAAGTCGTACGACACTGTTTCGCCATTTCGGACGGATTTTGCCCCTTGAACCGTGGATGTTGCACCCTGTAGATATTGATTATTCGGACGGCCGTAACTTCTGGCTCGTTTAGAGTTACTTGAGCCATAACCAGTCAAAGCGAAGGCCACAGTGAGTTCTACGGCTCTGACAGCTTTCAGCCGCCAATGGATTGTTTGATGCCCAAAAAAGACTATCCGAATCTCAATCGGGTCTCGGAAGTTTTTTACCCTTCGTTTTTTCGACACATGGATTTTTAAGGTAAAATTGGATTACCGTGGCTGGTCTTCGATTTACCATCGCTGGAGAGTGGTGCACCATGGTACCGTTCCATTTCAAATCCATGCACGCATTTCAAGAAGTCGTACGACGCTGTTTCTCCATTTCGGACGGATGTTGCACCTTGCACCGTGGATGTTGCACCCTGTAGATATCGCTTGTTCGGACGGCCATAACTTCTGGCTCGTTTAGAGTAACGGGAGGCATATCCAGTCAAAACGAAGGCCTTAGTGAGTTCCACGGCTCTGACAGCTTTCAGCCGTCAATGGATTGTTTAATGCCCAAAAAAGACTATCCGAGTCTCAATCGGGTATAGGAAGTTTTTTACCCTTCGTTTTTTCGACACGTGGATTTTTACGGTAAAAATGGATTACCGTGGCTGGTCTTCGATTTACCGTCGCTGGAGAGTGGTGCACCATGGTACCGTTCTACTTCAAATCCATGCACGCATTTCAAAAAGTCGTACGACATTGTTTCGCCATTTCGGACGGATGTTGCACCTTGCACCGTGGATGTTGCACCCTGTACATATCGATTATTCGGACGGCCATAACTTCTGGCTCATTTAGAGTTACGGGAGCCATAACCAGTCAAAATGAAGGCCTTAGTGTGTTCTACGGCCATAACAGCTTTCAGCCGTCAATGGATTGATTAATGCCCAAAAAAGACTATCCGAATCTCAATCGGGTCCCGGAAGTTTTTTACCCTTCGTTTTTTCGACATGTGGATTTTTACGGTAAAACGGGATTACCGTGGCTGGTCTTTGATTTACCCTCGCCGGAGAGTGTTGCACCATGGTACCATTCCATTTCAAACCCATGCACGCATTTCAAAAATTCATAGGTCACTGTTTCGCCATTTCAGACGGATGTTGCACCTTGCACCGTGGATGTTGCACCCTGTAGATATCGATTATTCGGACGGCCATAACTTCTGGCTCGTTTAGATTTACAGGAGCCATAACAAGTCAAAACGAAGGCCTCAGTGAGTTCTACGGCTCTGACGGCTTTTAGTAGTCAATGGATTGTTTAATGCCCAAAAAAGACCATCCGAATCTCAATCGGGTCTTGGAAGTTTTTTACCCTTCGTTTTTTCGACATGTGGATTTTTACAGTAAAACTGGATTACCGTGGCTGGTGTTGGGCGAATTCTCACCCAGAAGATCTCGAGACCAAGGAATCACAGTTTCACCCGGGCTCGCAACCTCCACTTCGTTCAACAAACACAAGGCTCAATACAAGCGTAGAAGTCCATCCGGCATTCTCAATGTACAAGCTCATTCGGCATAAGGACATTCGGCCATAGGCTCCCATTCGGCCACGAACCAACATTCGGTCATCCCCATTCGGCCACCGAACCAACATTCCACAAACTCCATTCGGCATACCGGTCCAAACACATACCGAACCAACCCTCTCCTCTACGACCGATCCAAAGCTCCACCGATCCATCATCAAAACCCTACCACCGGACCAGCCACACTAGTCCATCACAACACTCCTACCACCGGACCAGGCTGGTACCGGACCAAAGTCCTACCGGTCCAACACCACACTTTCAAGGCCGAATGAAGCCTCGCCGAACCAGATAACTGCCAGTCCAGATTGCTTCAGCCCGGGCCCACCAGTAGCTATATACATCCAAGACCCGTGCCCCCTACCTCACTCTATAAATAGAGGGGCAGGGGTACAACAATGGCAGACAAGTTTGAGAGCTCAAGCACGGAAAGAACTTTCAAACTACTCTCATATACTTGTACACAAAGCATTGTACTTGTAATCTGAAACAAAGAAGATAATAACATATAAAGTGGACGTAGGCACGTTCTGGCCGAACCACTATAAATCTGTGTGTCTTTTACATTTCATCCCCTGCTTTTCTCATATTTACATAACTCATCTGAATCATTAAGAATCACATAAAATCAACTAAATCACACGACTTGGAGGTGTTTGCCCATTTTTTGCGCAAACATTTTTGGTGCTTTCACTGAGAACTTCGAACTCGAAGCTTCAGCTTCCCTCATTCAACCTTCTTTCCCAATAGCACCCTTCAATGCCTAGGAAACATGGCTTCCAGGCCAAGAAAAGATGCCAACAAGGGAAAGAACGCTGCAACTAGTAGCGCTCCAAATCCAGTGGATCCTGATCAGGAGAACCATCCCACTACAGCAGCAGTGCCACATGTAGATCAGGCAATTCCAACAGCCCCTGCCGCAGAACAACCGGCAGTAATCACTAGAGCAGACCTAGACAGAGTTGTGGTGGAAGTGACTAACCGCTTCGCATCCCAACAAGAAGCTTTGGAGAACCAACTCCTGTCACGCTTGAGGGATGTCGAAGAATCCAACCGCAACACTAAATCATGGGATGAATCTCAATCTGGAGGATCTCGGAGACAGCAAAGGTCTTCCCTCTTCGAGGAAGCCATCAACAGGAACAACAATGATAGGGGCCGCGCACGGACTCAGCCCGAACTCCGACTCGAGGAAGCGCTTGGAACCGAACCCAGTGGGGGAGGCGCCAGGCGAGGGTCGGATGTAGCTGAGCCAGTCATGCCACCTAATCATAGAAACCTCGCTGAACGGAGCCGAGCTAGAACCCAGCCCGAAGTTGACCCTATGGAAATGCTCGAAACAGAACCCCACAGGGGAAGATCAAGGCAGGGGGCAACTGTAGCTGGTCCTAGCATGCGTCCGAGCAGCCAGAGGCAACCACTGGATAACGTCAGAAGTGATAGACTATACCATCCCTACAGGTCATCTGGACGAGATCGATCCCGCAGGGAAGAACCAAGTTCATTTCTATCCGCTCCAAATTCTGATGAAAGAATGGCACGATTATTCAGAGAATGCGTCCAACGGGAGCAAAGGGACCGAGGAGTAGGCGCTAGGGTCACCAGCCCCTTCACCCGCAATATCGAAACTGCCATCACCCCCCGGGAATGGAAAATGCCAACCATGGAACCTTACAAGGGAACTTCCGACCCCCTCGTACACTTACAAAGATACACCCAGCATATGCTCATGAGCGGAGCAACAGAAGGGGTGCTGTGTAAATGCTTTCCGCTATTCCTAGCAGATCTAGCTACCTCCTGGTTCTGCCATCTACCCCAAGGATCTATCAGCTCATGGGAGATGTTGAAAGAAAGGTTCATTAGCCAGTTCCGCATCCATATAGAACATCCCAAGGATCCTTGTTCTCTATCCAATGTCAAACAGAAATCCGGAGAGACATTGCAACAATATCTAACCCGGTTCAACGCCGCAGCGGCCACAGTCCAAGATGCCGATGAGAAGCTCACCCTAATGGCCCTCTGTAGTGGTGTACACCCAGATACCAAGTTCGCTAGAAGACTAACTAAGGAAAAACCAGCTACTTTACCTGATTTCTTCCATGAAGCTGGAAAGTATATGAGACTTGAAGACGCCGCCACTGAGAGGCAGTCAGGGCAACAAGGCAAGACAACTTCGGACAAGGCTCCCGCTGCAGCTAAGGACACTCGAAGAAATGAATCTAGAGACAATGCTGGGGGCAGGAAGGTTGAAAAACGCCAATATCGACCAGGACCAAGATTTGACTCCTACACTCCTTTGAATGAAACAATCGAAAACATCTTTCTAGCCACTCAGGGCGAACTCGGATACAAGCACCCCCCGCACAAGAAAGAATCTGATAACGCACTCAAGTCTGGAAAGTTCTGCCGCTTCCACGAATCCCACGGACATGACACCAATGAATGCCACCATCTCCGGGACTTGATCAAAGAACACATCAGAAGAAGAAGGCTGGAACGCTATGTGAAAGGTCAGAACAGGACTCCAACTCCTGCCAATGAGAACTCAAAGCGACCCGTCCCAGAAGTAGGCGGAGGGAATCGCAACACCAGTGGCTCTAGTCAAGAGAAGATAGTGGTCCATACCATCTCGGGAGGACCACACATCGCCGACAGAAGCTGGGCAGAGATGGAAAGATACGGCAAGTCACTTAGAAATGCTGAAGGCTATGTTAACTCCATTATGGAAGAACACCACCCGAAACGGAAAGAGAGTGACGACATCGTATTCAGTAGGCGTGATTTAGAAGGAAGAAAGTATCCGCATAAGGATCCCATGGTCATCTCTGCCTGGTTCCGTCCAGCTAAAGTTTTCCGAATTCTAATAGACACAGGAAGCTCCGTAAATATCCTATTCAAGCATGCTTTCGACAAAATGAAGCTGTCAATGAAGGATGTGTCTCCCTGCAACAAACCCCTGCACGGCTTCACTGGAGATGCGAAAATGCCACTCGGGCAACTTGACCTCTTCGTCGAAATAGGAAGTCATCCCCGCTCCGTTGTGCGAAAACAAACGTTCGTACTAATAGAAAACCACTCGGCCTACAACGCCTTCTTGGGAAGACCAGCCTTGTCTGACTTCCAAATTGTCCTAGCCCCGTGGTGCCTAAAGATGAAATTCCCAACAGATAACGGAATAGGAGAAGTTGAAGGAGATCAAGACGCCGCTCGAGATTGCTATGTAACTGAACTTCGCAATAACCGTAGAAAGAATAAAGGGAAAGATGCAGAGACTACTCTCTGCATGAAAAGCTTGGAAGCATAGCAACTAAAGAAAGCCCCTCCTCTTCGATACACCAGCGATCCTTTCAATGAACTAGACCCCAGGGATAAGGAGGAGGAGGCTACCGCTGAGCCTGCGGAGGCCATGGAATTCGTATCTGTAGACAAACATGATTCAAGTAGACTATTAAAAATAGGATCTCAGCTAAAAATAGAATTGAAGGATCAACTCATTGACTTTCTCCGCCACAACTTAGTTGTATTTGCGTGGACACATGCCGATATGACAGGAATCTCCCCAGACATAGCATGCCACATGCTGAACGTCGATCCCACCAAGTTACCGATAAAGCAGAAAAAGAGAAGCATGGGAGCAGAACGATCAGCAGCCCTCGATGAGGAAGTAAAGAACCTACTTGCTAATGACTTCATACGAGAAGCCATCTACCCAGAATGGATCCTAACCCAGTACTAGTAAAGAAAGCTAATGGGAAGTGGCGAACATGCATTGATTTCTCCAACTTAAATGACGCTTGCCCGAAAGACTGCTTCCCGCTCCCCCGAATCGATCAGCTTGTGGACAGCACTGTCGGGCACGAACTTTTATCTTTTATGGATGCATACTCCGAATACAACCATATTCCCATGCACGCTCCCGATCAGGACCACACTAGCTTCATCACTGACCGGGGATTATATTGTTACAAAGTCATGCCTTTTGGACTCAAAAATGCCGGAGCTACCTATCAGCGCCTCGTCAACAAGATGTTCGCGGAATTAATAGGACGAACTATGGAAGTATATGTGGATGACATGTTGGTAAAGTCCACGAGAGCCGACGATCATGTAAGACACCCGAGCGAGATGTTTCAGGTACTTCGCCGATATGGAATGAAGCTGAATCGTCTAAAGTGCTCCTTTGGAGTGTCATCGGGAAAATTCTTAGGATTCATTGTCCATGCCAGAGGAATTGAAGCAAACCCTGAACAAATCCGGGCTATAAAAGAAATAAGGATACCTTCCACTCGAAAAGAAATGCAGAGCCTAAACGGAAAGGTGGCCGCCCTAAGCAGATTCATTTCCAAAGCAACTGACAAGTGCGTCCCTTTCTTCGAAGCTATCAAGAAAGACAAAGGAAAGTTCGAGTGGACCGATGAATGCTTAAAAGCCTTCCTTAACCTGATCGAACACCTTAGGAAACCACTAGTACTCTCAACTCCAAACGAAGGCGAAGATTTATACCTATACCTCGCTGTATCATCTCATGCTCTAAGCGCTGCCCTGGTAAGAGAAGAAGACCGCACACAACGCCAGGTGTAGTTTATAAGTAAGAGATTTACAGGGGCAGAAGCCAGATATCCTAAACTTGAGAAATTGGCATTGTTTGCACCAAAATTGGTCACAAACCCCGATGAATGTGAAAGCACCAGTGTTGGAATATAAATCAGCAATATCCAAACACAAATCGCAGATCTAAGTAGCAAAATAGTAAATGTAAACAAGAACACACGATTTTATAGTGGTTCGGCTATCTCCGGCCTACGTCCACTTCAAAGGTTTTTCCTTTTATTGATGTTCTTCGCTGATTACAATCGATTACAGCGGATTACAATGAATTGTAGTTCTGAAATTCAAGTACAACGGTGGTTCTGATAGTTAAACTTGAGTCCGGCAGAGTCTTGGCGTTCAGTCGCGGAAAAGATCCCTTTTCTGAATGACCTGGAGGTCTATTTATAGGCGTAGGCTGCTGCTATCTCGCTGAAAACTTGGGAGACCACTTCTGGCACGTGAGGGGACCCACATGTACGGTCTCGGGAAGTTTGGGCCCACTTTGGCATCGGTTCGAACTCCATTCGAACCGATCAAGAATTCATCCAATCGAGGTGAAATTTGGCGTGGACATTCTTCATCATGTATGCAAGCATCTGTGAAAATTTCACGGCATTTGGATCAGTAGGTTAGGAGATATGTTGGGTTCGAAATTGACTTCATAGCCAGGCTGTTAATTTCGAACCCCTGTTACTCGAAACGATGGTTTCGAAACCAGTGTGGCACGCGACTTCGTGGTGACGTGGAGCGCAAGCTTCGAATCGATCCGGACTTCTCTCCGTGTTGACCGCTTCGACTCCATATATCTCGGCGCATTCGAACCGATGGAAGACACTTCATCGTGATTGGTTGACTCAGTCGGTTCGAATGAAGCTACACAGGTTGGGTTCGAAGACGATATCATGGATGGGTTCGAAGTGTGGCTCTGTGATGGGTTCGAAGAGAGGACATTGTGATGGGTTCGAAGTAGGCAATGGCTTGGTGGGTTCGAAGTAGATGGCTTCGAACCGATGGGTACGAACTCCATCGATTCGAACTGGGGCAAACGCTTATGGATTCGAGGCGCGGACCTATTTCTTGGGTTCGAACCAGACGGTTTCGAATGTGATGGGTTCGAACCGAACAATGTCAGTCCCCCTTATCTTGAATCCATCATAACTTGAGCATACGACTTCGGATTGACTTGAAATTCGGAATGCAGATTCCTATGGTCTTTCTTGTCATGCCCTATCAATTGTGGCCCGTTCCGGACTCGGACAAAATTCATCGATATCCATGGTTATCCTGCAATGCATGGTTGATATTCATGAATAGTAATCATTGATTTTTAGTAAATTTTGGATATCTCAACTTTGCCAAAAGTTGGGATAACATTTTGCCCCCAAAAACATGCCTTTTTGTAAAAGGTATGTTTTGAATGGTCTTAGATCAAGTGTAATAAATTCATGTTTCGTTGATAGCTGTGGCATTATCGATCAAGTATGTGGCTGTTCGAAGCCAAATCAATGTTTGTTCTTCCCGTAGGAGTTGAGAATGAAGTTTCATAGTTTCTCTGGACTATTATTGGCCGCTCTAAGCCCTTACTGAGCTCATTCTAGACTCAGTGATTGAATAGAAAGATCCCATTGCTCTCTGGCGTTGCCTTCTATTCCTTGCACTCTGGTCCCAGTTAGGACGTATAGCGATATCATGGTCGTTCGGGACCGATCATAGCCTCTCCGGGCTCTTGCTGGATCCCATCCTGTCACTCTCCGGTGAAGGGGAAACAGCGCTTAAGTGAGTTGATCCTGTCGCTCTCCGGCGAAGCAACCCACTTCTTGCACTCCGGTTCAAAGCAGTTGAACATTAAGCGATGTCATGACCTGAATCATCGGCCGATCATAGTCTCTCCGGACTCTTGTCGGATCCCATCCTGTCACTCTCTGGTGAAGGGGAAACGACGATAAGTGAGTCGATCCTGTCGCTCTCCGGCGAAGCAACTCACTTCTTGCCTTCTGGATTCACCTCTCCGGGTGAAGGCGATCTTTCTTGTATAAGTGAGTCGATCCCGTCGCTCTCCGGCGAAGCAACTCACTTCTTGCCTTCGGACCCCGTCTCTCCGGATGGGGTTATAAAGCGATCATGTTTATACTGGTGTTCAATGTTCATCCTTTGAATCTCCGGTCAAAAGGTTTATTGCAAGAAGTTCGAATTTGTTTATTAAAATTCAAGTTCTAGATGTTCAATCTCAAACATCAGAAAAAACCAAGGATTGCCTCTCCGGGCGTAGCGGTTCATCTCCATCTCAGAGCATGCCTAGGGATCTCTCCGGTTCCCGTACATGTGTAAGTGGAGTAACCGTTTTATTCTGAAAATAAATCTAAATAAAATTATTCGACCGAAGTCCAGATCGTGGACTTGGCCCTTGCCATCTTTGATCAGTTGATGACGAGTCGTGATCCCGATCCAGGATCGTTCCTGCAAGGTGGAGGCGGTAGTTGTTCATGCCTTGTCGCTGTTGTCCGTTCTCTGACATACTGCGGTAATCTACCACCCCTAGCGTGTTCTTCCACCTCATCCTTCAAGTGACGGCATTCATCTGTGGTGTGCCCATCCAGCTCATGGAATAGGCAATATTTTCCAGTCCTGCGCTCCCGCTCGGTGGGATCCCTTACAGGTGGCTTTCGATAGTGAAGTTGCCCCCTGGTTTCAGTGAAGACTCTTTCTAGGCTTGCATTCAGATCTGTGTACTGCCTGAATCTTGGTTCTCGAAATTTCTTCCGTTTATCAGGACCATCATGTCTGTCATCCTGTTTCCTTTTTCCCTTGTCCGCTCCGGACTGCTCTCCAGAGGTTCCTATGCTTTTCGTGGCATTTATTTCACGACTCTCGACTCGTGATTCTTCTAATCGAATGAATTTTTCAGCTTTATGGAAGAATTCTCCAAGATCTTGCGGTGGATCTTTAGTTAGAGAATCCTTAAATTTGGTGCCTTCCGCGACTCCTGCCACCGCCGCCATCAAAATCATTGATGGATCCGGGCGATCCACAGAAGTCACTGTCACGTTGAATCTGAGTAGAAAATCTTTTATGGACTCTCCGGTCCTCTGCTTGATTGTTGCTAAAGTCATCACACTCTTGGGTCGCGTCACGTGGACCCTGAACTGTCTCATGAAGCAATCAACGAGCTCGCTCCATGTTGCAATTGATCCAGTCTCTAGTTGTCTGAACCATAGTGAAGCTAAATCTGATAAATATAGAGGGAAGCATCGTGCCATCACTTCCTCGGATGCCCCCAGTACTTCCATGTGCCTGATATATCTTGTGATGTGTACGGTTGGGTCTGATCTTCCGTCATAGGGATCTAGCGCTGGTAATTTGAACTTTGGAGGGTTCCTTGCGTTTCGGATGTTTGGAGTGAATGGACTCCGACTAACTTCTTCTAGCCCTCCGCTAGGCAATCCTCCTCTCATGATTCGTCGCATTAGGCCTATCATTCTCTCATCTCCATCTAGGGGTTGCCCCCTTGTCAAGTTTCTGTCCTGCCCCCCGAGCCTTGAAGGGAATTCCGGTACGTACTCTTCTGGTGGCTCGTTGGCGTATGCATTGGCTCCTGTCTGTTGGGCTCCGTCTGTTGGTCTTCCAGTATCGGACCCTGAGGGTCTGCCCCCAAGGCCTTGTTGACCACCTTCAATCCCTGTATTCTGGCCTTGCGCCTGTCCTTCATTTGCATCTGCAACCCTGATTCCTTGTCCCGTACTCGTAGCCGTTGTAGTTGGTCCAAGGTTTTGCATATTTGCTGTCCTCATCTGCTCGAGGAAATTCTGCAGCATCTCCTGTTGACTTTTCATTATGCTCTCGCGTAGTGAATTAGCCATTGCTTCCATCTCGTCTCTGGTAATGTAGACGGAAGCCGGTCCTTCTCTCGATCCAGAGGATGCTTCTTGGCTTCCTCCTTGTTGGCTCCTATCAACTCTTTGTCTTGTTTGTCGAGTCATTGTCACTGAATTGGAGTTTCTTCAAACTTTTGAATCCGAGTTCTGAATCTGATGTAGCGGGTGCTAGTTCCTCTCAGTGAAAGCACCAAAGTGTTTGCACCAAAATTGGTCACAAACCCCGATGAATGTGAAAGCACCAGTGTTGGAATATAAATCAGCAATATCCAAACACAAATCGCAGATCTAAGTAGCAAAATAGTAAATGTAAACAAGAACACACGATTTTATAGTGGTTCGGCTATCTCCGGCCTACGTCCACTTCAAAGGTTTTTCCTTTTATTGATGTTCTTCGCTGATTACAATCGATTACAGCGGATTACAATGAATTGTAGTTCTGAAATTCAAGTACAACGGTGGTTCTGATAGTTAAACTTGAGTCCGGCAGAGTCTTGGCGTTCAGTCGCGGAAAAGATCCCTTTTCTGAATGACCTGGAGGTCTATTTATAGGCGTAGGCTGCTGCTATCTCGCTGAAAACTTGGGAGACCACTTCTGGCACGTGAGGGGACCCACATGTACGGTCTCGGGAAGTTTGGGCCCACTTTGGCATCGGTTCGAACTCCATTCGAACCGATCAAGAATTCATCCAATCGAGGTGAAATTTGGCGTGGACATTCTTCATCATGTATGCAAGCATCTGTGAAAATTTCACGGCATTTGGATCAGTAGGTTAGGAGATATGTTGGGTTCGAAATTGACTTCATAGCCAGGCTGTTAATTTCGAACCCCTGTTACTCGAAACGATGGTTTCGAAACCAGTGTGGCACGCGACTTCGTGGTGACGTGGAGCGCAAGCTTCGAATCGATCCGGACTTCTCTCCGTGTTGACCGCTTCGACTCCATATATCTCGGCGCATTCGAACCGATGGAAGACACGTCATCGTGATTGGTTGACTCAGTCGGTTCGAATGAAGCTACACAGGTTGGGTTCGAAGACGATATCATGGATGGGTTCGAAGTGTGGCTCTGTGATGGGTTCGAAGAGAGGACATTGTGATGGGTTCGAAGTAGGCAATGGCTTGGTGGGTTCGAAGTAGATGGCTTCGAACCGATGGGTACGAACTCCATCGATTCGAACTGGGGCAAACGCTTATGGATTCGAGGCGCGGACCTATTTCTTGGGTTCGAACCAGACGGTTTCGAATGTGATGGGTTCGAACCGAACAATGTCAGTCCCCCTTATCTTGAATCCATCATAACTTGAGCATACGACTTCGGATTGACTTGAAATTCGGAATGCAGATTCCTATGGTCTTTCTTGTCATGCCCTATCAATTGTGGCCCGTTCCGGACTCGGACAAAATTCATCGATATCCATGGTTATCCTGCAATGCATGGTTGATATTCATGAATAGTAATCATTGATTTTTAGTAAATTTTGGATATCTCAACTTTGCCAAAAGTTGGGATAACAGGCATATTGTTTATTGATCGCATCACCAAAACTGCGACACTACTTCCAATCTCACTCCATCAGAGTTCTAACCGATCAACCGCTAAGACAGGTGCTCCATCGTCCCGACACTTCTGGACGACTCCTCAAATGGTTCATTGAACTAAGTCAGTATGACGTCACCTACCATCCTCGCACCGCTATCAAGGGGCAAGCCATGGCCGATTTCATTGCCGAATTCACTACCAACGAAGGCAAGGATCAATTTGAAATAGCAAAAAACACAAGTGGAACCTCTTTGTAGATGGAGCATCGAACGAACAAGGCTCGGGGGTAGGTATTGTGATAATCACCCCCAGGGGAAGAAAGATGTACTATGCATTAAGGTTAATATTCGCGGCCACTAACAACGATGCGGAGTATGAGGCAGTAATAGTGGGATTGGAGCTTGCCTTAGAAATTGGAGTCAATTCTTTATGTCTTCATAGTGATTCTCAACTTATCGTAAACCAAGTACTAGGAGAATTCCAGACACGAGGAGAACGACTCACAGCATATCTAAAGAAAATCAAACTGCTGCTCGATCAATTGGACCATTATCTAATCAAATACATTCCTCGAGAAGATAACCAAGAGGCCGATGAACTAGCAAAGCAAGCTAGCATGAAGAATAGCACCATTTCCGGAGCACTAGCCATCTCAAGGCAGCTAGCCCCAAGTTTCGAACAAGTGAATCTGATAACTGCAATCGAAGAAGGAACTTGGATGACCCCTATCTGGAAATATTTGCAGGACGGCACACTACCAGACAAACGTGATGAAGTAAGGAGAATTTTGAGGAAAGCTCTCCACTACACTATACAAGAAGGCATCCTCTATCGGCGTGGCTTCTCTAGTCCCTTATTCAGATGCGTCGCTGGAAGGGAAATCAAGGAAATCTTATTCAACATCCATCAAGGGAGTTGCGGAGATCACACTGGAGGGCAGACTCTGGCGAAAAAGATACTCCGATATGGATATTACTGGCCCACACTAAACAAAGACGCCTTAGACTTCGTCAAGAGATGCGACAGATGTCAGAAATTTGCCAAGATTCCTCGACTACCCACAAATGAGATTACTCAAATGACCAGCCCTTGGCCCTTTGTTGTATGGGGAATTGATTTAATTGGCGAACTGCCAACGGGCCGAGGCGGAGCCAAATATGCTATAGTCGCAGTCGATTATTTCACCAAATGGGTGGAAGCGGAACCCCTAAATAAAATATCTTCAGCAAAAGTTATCAACTTCTTGATCAAAAATATTCTGTGCAGGTACGGAGTACCACTCAAGATCATATCAGACAACGGACTCCAATTTGACAGCGAAGAATTCGCTGACTGGTTCCAAGAGCATGGAATTCATAAAAGCTTCTCATCAGTAGCTTATCCTCAGGAAAATGGACAAGTCGAAGATGTCAACAAAATTCTCAAAACCCTAATCAAGAAGAAACTTGAAAAGTCAAAAGGCGCTTGGGTGGACGAACTTCCTACGGCACTTTGGGCCTACCGCACGTCTTTCAGAACATCAACGGGACATACTCCTTTCTCTTTGGCATACGGATCGGAGTCAATGCTCCCTGTTGAGACTATTGTTCCTTCCCACCGGAGGATCCACTACAATCCAGAAGAAAACGAAGAACTCCTCCTCATGTCTTTGGATCTGATTGAGGAAAGGAGAAACGATGCAGCACTCAAAGCAGCAGCTCACAAACAAAAAGTGGCAGCACTATACAACTCAAAAGTCAAGCATCGCATCTTACAAGAAGGAGATCTTGTCCTCAGGCGAATCTTTCCGCGCCCCGGGGCACTGGACCCCATCTGGGAGGGACCATATGTAATTCATAAAGATCTCCACAACGGAGCTTATATTTTGTCAACAGTGGACGGAGAGGTGTTCCAGAGGGCATGGAACATCTGACACCTCCGTCGATACTTTTCTTAACTTGTACTGCCCATATGAAGTGAATTAACAAAGAGAATCAGTGGACGTAGGCATTTTCATGCCGAACCACTTTAAAAAATCTTGTCTCTTTTTAACTTGTTCCTTTATATCTTGGCTGCTTGTTAAGCTTTATCCTTTTCAGTTGAACAAAATCCTATGGCATCTCCACTCAAGACGCACCACGGCCTCATCTGGACAAGGCCTAATAGGTACGCTACGATTCTATGCACTCGCCAATGAGACTCTTTTTCTCCAGCATCCCTCTGCTGCGGGTTAACTCATTGCTCGCGCCTGCCCTCAAAGCCAACTGTAATGAGCCGATTATAAGTCATCATAAAGGCCGACTATAGCCGATGGCAGCTCATTACAGCGTTCGGCTCGCCGGCAACTGTGAACCTACTTTAAGCCCCAACATAAGGTGTGGCCAGCCAGGGGTAGTTCACGGCCAACGGCACCCACGCTAGCCGGCCACGATAAATCGAATAATACCCACGATTACGGACCATAATGGTTCGGGTAGTTACCGTGCGTGTTCTCGGCTCCGATGTGTCTTAAGTGCGGCTGTGGTAAAAAGGAAAACTCCCCGCGGAGGCGTAAGATGGGTGACAAATGTCTCCAAGACCCACAGCTAGGGAAAGTGACTACAAAACCCGTTTGCCACGAACTTAAGCACATCGACGGCCTTCCGTGACTGGAAGTTTTACTTTTTCTATATTTCCATTTCATTTAAATACTTTTCTCCTATCCTGTATAACAAACTCTAAAGTACAGGAAATCAAATAGGGAGCATTCACTCATGAGAATCTAAGCCTGCGTACTGGGTGGCAAGGTACTCAAATATATCCATGATCAGTTACACAAGAAGCTCGAAGCTACCGCCTGCAAATAAAACGTGAAGGGCGGTACTCTCTTCTCTTGTACATAAATACATAACTATAGCTTATTCATATGTCACACTAACATTGCAAAACATGAAATTATATTTCAATCAAAGGCTTAACGTCAAACACAACTAAAATCACAGGCATATACATAGTTATACTTCTCACGCAGCACATCAAAATGACAACAACGTTTAAACATAACAAAATCAGCTTATATTATAAAATCACACCAAGTTATTCTCTGCAAATCATATTATTACAGTCACATCAATGTTTTGGACTAATGTAAACAACAGTAAAAAGAAATAAAAAGCGGCCGAATCCGGACAAGTAACCAGCTGCGTCCACACTCCATCACCAACTTCCCAAGCCTACTTGGCCGCAGGGCCGGAACCCCCAGCATGTTGATCGGAAGTTCCACCTGTCCAATTCAGAAGAGGAATCCATTAAACAAACGATAAACGATCAAGTTATGGAAACCCAGAAAGAAAAGGAAAAGTGAAGAATAACTCACCAGTGTCCGCCGCTTGATCCTCATCCTCCAGTTGCACACCCGCTTCCTCCGCAGCAAGCAACCGCATCCCCTCCTTCACCGCCGCTTGCTCCTCTTTCGAGAACTGAGCAGTGACCACATCCAGGCTAAAAGCCACTCCACCCTCCTTACCCGCATTGACCCTGCCCTCCTTCCAAGTGCGGAAGTACATGTCCTGCAGCATCTCGTCCATCATCCCCTCATTCTCCTCGAACTCCCTCACCCGGGCCTCGGAAGCCTGCAACTTAGCGACAGCGACATCCCTCTCTGATCGGTATCTCAAGCAGTCAGCAAGGAGAGACCTCCTCATCTCCTCCATCTCCTCCTTTAGCTTGACTTGAGCCATCTCCGCGGCCTCAAGCCTTCCAGACAACTCCTCTACCTGCTCGAGATCCGCATTCCGAACCTCATCCACTGTCGCAATGGCCATGTCGATCCGCTCCTTACAGGCGGCCTCCATCTTCCGTAATTCTGCCCTACTAGCCTTTTGCATGGTCTCTTTCAGCTGCCTGGAGGCTTCCTCGTGCTGAGAAATCTGAACGGCTTGACCGGCAAGCTGTTCAGCCTAATCAGCGACCTTCAGCCGCAACCGAATATTAGCACTCCCAATCTCCTCCCCGGCCTTGACCAATTGAGCATGATACTTCATTAACTTCTTGTTCTCTTCAGCCACCCGATCGATATTAGCTTTGGCCTTGTCTCCCATGGTAACTACCCGAGTGGTAAGCAGATCAAGATCTAGGGACTTAGCCTCGTCTAACACTCGTACCATGGGGTTGCGGGGAAGGAGGATTTCACCCGTGGCCTCATCAAATGAAATATCCCGAGAGCTTGGATCTAAATCTGGATGACCGGCAAAGGGGTCACGAGGCACGTCAGGACGCCTTATACGGATAACAGTGGGATTCTTGGAAGGAGGTGGAGGGGGGATAAACTCCGTGCTCTCCTCCGTGATAGCACGAGAAGGCTGAACAGGAAGCTACGGACCAGGGGAAGGCTCAAATAAGGAACGACTCCTCTTCTTTTTCTGAATGCTCTCTTCAATGACCCCAAGAAGAGGACAATATTTGACCACGTCCCCAGGACGACCAGTAAGAGGCTTCGGCTTATCAGAAGCTCTCATCAACTTGAATTGTTCAAGGCGGTGTCGAACGTCTGACGTTTTAACCACCTGGCCTGCCCCTGGAATAAAAGATAAGTGTTACGAACATACAATGGTCCACAATTCAAGAAACATGTTAAATTAAAAAGAAAGAAAAGTGAGAAGGCACATCTATTATACAAACCCTACGGAGGAGTGGGGTACTGCAATAAGTCCTGAATCCCATTCCAGGACGGAAGTGAGCCATAAAATATTCCTAAGTCCTTATCGAAAATGGAATCGGCGGAAGTCAAAAGTTCACCTTGCACCGCCGAAGTTACCCTAGCTGAGGAGCCTTTAGGGGATGGATCGGCACCAGCCACGGCCTTGCCTGCCTCCTTTGCCTTGTCCGCTTCCGATTCTTCCTCCGATTCCCCGAAGGCCTGACGGAAAGCCTCATCCAGTTCAGGGTCTTGCCCAGAGGTTAAGGCACCAGCATCACCATCACCATCTCCATCGCCATCTCCTCCGCCTTCTGACTCTCCTCCCATATCGCCTCCTTCGCCCTCTTCCACACCTTCCTTAAGCTTCTTGCCTCCCGCGACGGGATGTTGTGCAAAGGGCTTCCTCTTGCCACTCTTCACCGTGGCCCCCTCCTTAGCTTTAGCAGCCTTCTCCTCAGCCGTGTCCCTCTGCTTAACCACGGACTGGTGCGGCTGGATCAAATTGTACTCCAGGAGGGTAGCGTTCCTGATCAGGAACGAAGCCGACCTGTCCCGTGCGGGAATGGCCTTTATTTCAGCAGCCATCCGCGCCAAAGAATCATCTTCCACGACTGCAATGCCACCTGTCGCTAGCAAGAAATAGAAGCGTGTCAGAAGAAGCACTACAGTCAGAACATGGAAAATATAAATGAAATTCATCTTACAGCCGGAAGTGAAAAGGCGGAAAGAAACAGAATCGTCCTTGATAAAAAACCATTCCTTCTTGAACATGGTAAAATTTGAATATAAGTCCAAGACCGGTTTGAAGGGCACGGTCGCTTCTAGACTAATATACGGAGACCCCTTCTTGTAGCCTCTCAGGTTATACAAATATCGAATTTCCCGGTTAGAAGGAGGGCGCCCGTACCTCCTCTGGAAGATGACGAAAAGGCTCACCAGAATGGCATAAGAGTTAGGCTGAAGCTGGAATGGAGCCACCTTCAAATATGTGGTAAAGCTAACTATCCAGGCATTGATAGGAGGGATAGCACCACACATGCAATGATATCTGCTGTAAGCAAAGTAGCCTTCGGGGGGATTATACGGCATCACTCCATCTCCCGGCAACAGCATGCGAACCCTGTCTATCCCGAAGGAACGGGATATAACATCAAGTTGCTCCTCCTTTAGGGAGCTAGGAAAGCAATCGGGAGGGGAGACCAGAAGTTCCTGAGGACCATACCCGTCCACTAACGACCTCGGAGCAGGCCCATGTTGCACCGACCCCGATTGGGCTGGGGGCATGGAAGAAGACAACGTGTTTCCGCCTTGCGAGACATTTATCTGCATACACAGAAGTGAAAAAACATGATGTTAGAACAGAAGTATAAGCAAGCAAGCATGCATAAGTCTGGAGTTCCACTCAAAGTCCGAATACAAAAGTCATTCGGCACTGGGATTCAAGGCCATTCGGTACTAGGGTCCTATGTTCATTCGGCGATGATGTCTAAAGTTCATTCGGCACTTATGACGAAAGTTCATTCGGCGATGATGTCTAAAGTTCATTCGGCACTTATGACGAAAGTCCATTCGGCGATGATGTCTAAAGTTCATTCGGCACTAATGACGAAAGTTCATTCGGCACTGATGTCTCAAGTTCATTCGGCATTTGAAATCTTTCGTGTGTATTCGGCAATCAAACCCATTCGGCAAAAAAGGATGTACCTGATTCGGAAGAAGCTTGGTTCGGCAGAAGATTTGGTTCGGTGATCAGTTGATTCGGCTCTCTGGTTCGGTAAGGAAAAAACTAAGGGGGTGTAGCTCTATATATAGGCACGCTCAGATCTGCCGAACCAACTGGTCCGGCCCACCGGACCAACATATACCGGACCAACAAAATACCGAATGAAATTATCCATACCGGACCAACCAAAAACCGAATGAAGCTGTTCCACCAGCGAAAACCAGAAACAGGGGGCATGCAGGGCACCTCACTCAGATAAGTACCGAACTCTAGGACCCACTGATAAGATAGGAATTATAATAACGATGAATGAGTAGTAAATCTCCCACCAACACTGGTTAACCATTTACACATGTACGCAACCACGAACGGTCCACAGGCATGCTCTGAATGGCTATCAACCCTATCGTCATGAGAATTTACGCTTTGACATCCTTTTGAAACTCATCAGTTGGATGACTATTCAGTCCTGCTAACTAAGAAATGGCTAAGCTACTTACACATGTACGGGGTCGAGAACAATCCCTAGGCATGCTCTGAGCTGGCGATAAACCACCTTGACAAACGATCCAGGGACCCACTCTAACGTGAACCTGGCATCGATAATGCTAAGCCCCCTTGGGGCGCACTCTCTCGCCCCGAACGGCGCGATTCACTTCATTTCAAATGTTTCGATCCTGAACGGTCGTTACCGAAAATCACACTAAAACTGTAAATTCCTTTGCAGGATATCAACAGGATATGAACATCCAGCCCATGGCATTACAAAACAAGCCTTCCTACCATAAGGAAACAAAGCGCGACACATGCAAGCACGTGCCCCACTTTTGGGGGCAAATGTAGGGCGAATTCTCACCCAGAAGATCTCGAGACCAAGGAATCACAGTTTCACCCGGGCTCGCAACCTCCACTTCGTTCAACAAACAGAAGGCTCAATACAAGCGTAGAAGTCCATCCGGCATTCTCAATGTACAAGCTCATTCGGCATAAGGACATTCGGCCATAGGCTCCCATTCGGCCACGAACCAACATTCGGTCATCCCCATTCGGCCACCGAACCAACATTCCACAAACTCCATTCGGCATACCGGTCCAAACACATACCGAACCAACCCTCTCCTCTACGACCGATTCAAAGCTCCACCGATCCATCATCAAAACCCTACCACTGGACCAGCCACACCGGTCCATCACAACACTCCTACCACCGAACCAGGCTGGTACCGGACCAAAGTCCTACCGGTCCAACACCACACTTTCAAGGCCGAATGAAGCCTTGCCGAACCAGATAACTGCCAGTCCAGATTGCTTCAGCCCGGGCCCACCAGCAGCTATATACATCCAAGACCCGTGCCCCCTACCTCACTCTATAAATAGAGGGGCAGGGGTACAACAATGGCAGACAAGTTTGAGAGCTCAAGCACGGAAAGAACTTTCAAACTACTCTCATATACTTGTACACAAAGCATTGTACTTGTAATCTGAAACAAAGAAGATAATAACATATAAAGTGGACGTAGGCACGTTCTAACCGAACCACTATAAATCCGTGTGTCTTTTACATTTCAGCCCCTGCTTTTCTCATATTTACATAACTCATCTGAATCATTAAGAATCACATAAAATCAACTAAATCACACGACTTGGAGGTGTTTGCCCATTTTTTGCGCAAACAGCTGGTCTTCGATTTACCATCGCTGGGGAGTGGTGCACCAAGGTACCGTTCCGTTTCAAATCCATGCACGCATTTCAAAAAGTCGTATGACACTATTTCGCCATTACGGACAGATGTTGCACCTTGCACCACGGATGTTGCCACCTGTAGATATCGATTATACGGACGGCCATAACTTCTGGCTCGTTTAGAGTTACGGGAGCCATAACCAGTCAAAACGAAGGCCTCAGTGAGTTCTACGGCTCTGACTGCTTTCAGCCGTCAATGGATTGTTTAGTGACCAAAAAAGACTATCGGAATCTCAATAGGGTCTCGGAAGATTTTTACCCTTCGTTTTTTCGACACGTGGATTTTTACAGTAAAACTGGATTACCATGGCTGGTCTTCGATTTACCATTGATGGAGAGTGTTGCACCATGGTACCGTTCCGTTTCAAATCCATGCACGCATTTCAAAAAGTCGTACGACACTATTTCACCATTTCGGACGGATGTTTCACTTGCACCGTGGATGTTGCACCCAATACATATCGATTATTCGGACGGCCATAACTTCTGGCTCGTTTAGAGTTACGGGAGTTATAACCAGTCAAAACGAAGGCCTCGGTGAGTTCTATGGCTCTAACAGCTTTCAGCCGTCAATGGATTGTTTAATGCCCAAAAAAGACTATCCGAATCTCAATCGGGTCTAGGAAGTTTTTTACCCTTCGTTTTTTCGATACGTGGATTTTTACGGTAAAACGGGATTACCGTGGCTGGTCTTCGATTTACCATCACTGGAGAGTGGTGCACCATGGTACCGTTCCTTTTCAAATCCATGCACGCATTTCAAAAAGTCGTACGACACGGTTTCGCCATTTCGGACGGATGTTGCACCTTGCACCGTGGATGTTGCACCCTGTAGATACCGATTATTCGGACGGCCATAACTTCTGGCTCCTTTAGAGTTATGAGAGCCATAACCAGGCAAAACGAAGGCCTCAGTGAGTTCTACGGCTCTGACAGCTTTCAGCCGTCGATGGATTGTTTGATGCCCAAAAAAGACTATCCGAATCCCAATCGGGTCTCGTAAGTTTTTTACCCTTCGTTTTTTCGACACGTGGATTTTTACGGTAAAACGGGATTACCATGGCTGGTCTTCGATTTACCATCGCTGGAGAGTGGTGCACCATGGTACCGTTCCGTTTCAAATCCATGCACGCATTTCAAAAAGTTGTACGGCACTGTTTCTTCATTTCGGACGGATGTTGCACCTTGCACCGTGGATGTTGCACCCTGTAGATATCGCTTATTCGGACGACCATTACTTCTGGCTCGTTTAGAGTTATTAGAGCCATAACCAGTCAAAATGAAGGCCTCAGTGAGTTCTACGGCTCTGACAGCTTTCACCCGTCAATGGATTGTTTGATGCCCAAAAAAGACTATTCGAATCTCAATCGGGTCTCAGAAGTTTTTTACCCTTCGTTTTTTCGACACGTGGATTTTTGCGGTAAAACGGGATTACCGTGACTGGTCCTCGATTTACCATCGCTGGAGAGTGGTGCACCATGGTATCGTTCCTTTCGAATCCATGCACGCATTTCAAAAAGTCGAACGACACTGTTTCACCATTTCGGACGGATGTTGCACCTTGCACCGTGGATGTTGCACCCTGTAGATATCGATTATTCGAACGGCCGTAACTTCTGGCTCGTTTAGAGTTACTTGAGCCATAACCAGTCAAAACGAAAGCCTCAGTGAGTTCTACGGCTCTGACAGCTTTCAGCCGTTAATGGATTGTTTGATGCCCAAAAAAGACTATCCGAATCTCAATCGGGTCTCGGAAGTTTTTTACACTTCGATTTTTCGACACGTGGATATTTACGGTAAAACGGGATTACCGTGGCTAGTCTTCGATTTACCATCACTGGAGAGTGGTGCACCATGGTATCGTTCCGTTTCAAATCCATTCACGCATTTCAAAAATTCATACGACACTGTTTCACCATTTCGGACGGATGTTGCACCTTGCACCGTGGATGTTGCACCCTGTAGATATCGATTATTCGAACGGCCGTAACTTCTGGCTCGTTTAGAGTTACGGGAGCCATAACCAGTCAAAACGAAGGCCTCTGTGTGTTCTACGGCTCTAATAGCTTTCAGCCGTCAATGGATTGTTTAATGCCCAAAAAAGACTATCTGAATCTCAATCGGGTCTTGAAAGTTTTTTACCCTTCGTTTTTTCGACACGTGGATTTTTACGGCAAAACGGGATTACCTTGGCTAGTCTTCGATTTACCATCGCTGGAGAGTGGTGCACCATGGTACCATTCCGTTTCAAATCCATGCACGCATTTCAAAAATTCATACGACACTGTTTCGCCATTTCGGACGGATGTTGCACCTTGCACCGTAGAAGTTGCACCCTGTAGATATCGATTATTCGGACGGCCATAACTTCTGGCTCATTTAGATTTACGGGAGCCATAACCAGTCAAAACGAAGGCCTCAGTGAGTTCTACGGCTCTGACAGCTTTCAGCAGTCAATGGATTGTTTAATGCCCAAAAAAGACTATCCGAAACTCAATCGGGTCTTGGAAGTTTTTTACCCTTCGTTTTTTCGACATGTGGATTTTACGGTAAAACTGGATTACCGTGGCTGGTCTTCGATTTACCATCGCTGGAGAGTGGTGCACTATGGTACCGTTCCGTTTCAAATCCATGCACGCATTTCAAAAAGTCGTACGACACTGTTTCGCCATTACGGACGGATGTTGCACCTTGCACCGTGGATGTTGCACCCTGTAGATATCGATAATTCGGACGGCCATAACTTCTGGCTCGTTTAGAGTTACGGAAGCCATAACCAGTCAAAACGAAGGCCTCAGTGAGTTCTACGGCTCTGACTACTTTCAGCTGTCAATGGATTGTTTAGTGACCAAAAAAGACTATCGGAATCTCAATCGGGTCTCGGAAGTTTTTAACCCTTCGTTTTTGCGACACGTGGATTTTTACCGTAAAACTGGATTACCGTGGCTGGTCTTCGATTTACCATCGCTGGAGAGTGTTGCACCATGGTACCGTTCCATTTCAAATCCATGCACGCATTTCAAAAAGTCGTACGATACTATTTCACCATTTCGGTCGGATGTTGCACCTTGCACCGTGGATGTTGCACCCTGTACATATCGATTATTCGGACGGCCATAACTTCTGGCTCCTTTAGAGTTACGAGAGCCATAACCAGGCAAAACGAAGGCCTCAGTGAGTTCTACGGCTCTGACAGCTTTCAGCCGTCGATGGATTGTTTGATGCCCAAAAAAGACTATCCGAATCCCAATCGGGTCTCGTAAGTTTTTTACCCTTCGTTTTTTCGACACATGGATTTTTATGGTAAAACGGGATTACCGTGGCTGGTCTTCGATTTACCATCGCTGGAGAGTGGTGCACCATGGTACCGTTCCTTTTAAAATCCATGCACGCATTTCTCGTACGACACTGTTTCGCCATTTCGGACGGATGTTGCACCTTGCACCGTGGATGTTGCACCCTGTAGATATCGATTATTCGGACGGCCATAACTTCTGGCTCCTTTAGAGTTACGAGGTCCATAACCAGTCAAAACGATGGTCTCATTGAGTTCTACGGCTCTGACAGCTTTCAGCCGTCAATGGATTGTTTGATGCCCAAAAAAGACTATCCGAATCCCAATCGGGTCTCGTAAGTTTTTTACCCTTCGTTTTTTCGACACGTGGATTTTTACGGTAAAACGGGATTACCATGGCTGGTCTTCGATTTACCATCGCTGGAGAGTGGTGCACCATGGTACCGTTCCGTTTCAAATCCATGCACACATTTCAAAAAGTCGTACGACACTGTTTCTCCATTTCGGACGGATGTTGCACCTTGCACCGTGGATGTTGCACCCTGTAGATATCGCTTATTCGGACGACCATTACTTCTGGCTCGTTTAGAGTTACTTGAGCCATAACCAGTCAAAACGAAGGCCTCAGTGAGTTCTACGGCTCTGACAGCTTTCAGCCGTCAATGGATTGTTTGATGCCCAAAAAAGACTATCTGAATCTCAATCGGGTCTCGGAAGTTTTTTACCCTTCGTTTTTTCGACACGTGGATTTTTACGGTTAAACGGGATTACCGTGGCTGGTCTTCGATTTACCATCGCTGGAGAGTGGTGCACCATGGTACCGTTCCGTTTCAAATCCATGCACGCATTTCAAAAAGTCGTACGACACTGTTTCTCCATTTCGGACGGATGTTGCACCTTGCACCGTGGATGTTGCACCCTGTAGATATCGATTATTCGAACGGCCGTAACTTCTGGCTCCTTTAGAGTTACGAGGTCCATAACCAGTCAAAACGATGGCCTCATTGAGTTCTACGGCTCTGACAGCTTCCAGCCGTCAATGGATTGTTTGATGCCCAAAAAAGACTATCCGAATCCCAATCGGGTCTCGTAAGTTTTTTACCCTTCGTTTTTTCGACACGTGGATTTTTACGGTAAAACGGGATTACCATGGCTGGTCTTCGATTTACCATCGCTGGAGAGTCGTGCACCATGGTACCGTTCCGTTTCAAATCCATGCACACATTTCAAAAAGTCGTACGACACTGTTTCTCCATTTCGGACGGATGTTGCACCTTGCACCGTGGATGTTGCACCCTGTAGATATCGCTTATTCGGACGGCCATTACTTCTGGCTCGTTTAGAGTTACTTGAGCCATAACCAGTCAAAAAGAAGGCCTCAGTGAGTTCTACGGCTCTGACAGCTTTCAACCGTCAATGGATTGTTTGATGCCCAAAAAAGACTATCCGAATCTCAATCGGGTCTCGGAAGTTTTTTACCCTTCGTTTTCTCGACACGTGGATTTTTACGGTAAAACGGGATTACCGTCGCTGGTCTTCGATTTACCATCGCTGGAGAGTGGTGCACCATGGTATCGTTCCGTTTCAAATCCATGCACGCATTTCAAAAAGTCGTACGACACTGTTTCACCATTTCGGACGGATGTTGCACCTTGCACCGTGGATGTTGCACCTTGTAGATATCGATTATTCGAACGGCCGTAACTTCTGGCTCGTTTAGAGTTACTTGAGCCATAACCAGTCAAAACGAGCCAGAAGTTTTGGCCGACCGAATAATCGATATCTACAGGGTGCAACATCCACGGTGCAAGGTGCAACATCCGTCCGAAATGGCGAAACAGTGCCGTACGACTTTTAGAAATGCATCCATGGATTTGAAACGGAACAGTACCATGGTGCACCACTCTCCAGCGATGGTAAATCGAAGACGAGCCACGATAATCCCGTTTTACCGTAAAAATCCGGTGTCGAAAAAACGAAGGGTAAAAAACTTAAGAGACCCGATTGACATTCGGGTTGTCCTTTTCGGGCATTAATCTATCCGTTGACGGCTGAAAGCTGTCAAAGCCATAGAACTCACCGAGGCCTTCGTTTTGACAGGTTATGTCTCTTGTAACCCTAAACGAGCCAGATGTTATGGCCGTCCGAATAATCGATATCTACAGGGTGCAACATCCGCGGTGCAAGGTGCAACATCCGTCCGAAATGGCGAAACAGTGTCGTACGACTTTTAAAAATGCGTGCATGGATTTTAAATGGAACAGTACCATGGTGCACCACTCTCCAGCGATGGTCAATCGAAGACGAGCCACGGTAATCCCGTTTTACCGTTAAAATCAGGCGTCGAAAAAACGATGGATAAAAAACTCACGAGACCCGATTGAGATTCGGGTTGTCCTTTTTGCGTATTAATCTATCCGTTGACGGCTGAAAGCGGTCAAAGCCGTAGAACTCACCGTGGCCTTCGTTTTAACAGGTTATGGGTCCCGTAACTCTAAACGAGCCAGAAGTTATGACCGTATGAATAATCGATGTCTACAGGGTGCAACATCCGCGGTGCAAGGTGCAACATCCGTCCGAAATGGCGAAACAGTGTCGTACGACTTTTAGAAATGCGTGCATGGATTTAAAACGGAATAGTGCCATGGTGCACCACTCTCCAGCGATGGTAAATCAAAGACGAGGCACGGTAATCCCGTTTTACCATAAAAATCCGGTGTCGAAAAAAGGAAGGGTAAAAAACTTAAGAGACCCGATTGAGATTCGGGTTGTCCTTTTCGGGAATTAATCTATCCGTTGACAGCTGAAAGCTGTCAAAGCCGTAGAACGCACCGAGGCCTTCGTTTTGACCGGTTATGTCTCCCGTAACTCTAAACGAGCCCGATGTTATGGCCATCCGAATAATCGATATCTACAGGGTGCAATATCCGCGGTGCAAGGTGCAACATCCGTCCGAAATGGCGAAACAGTGTCGTACGACTTTTTGAAATGCGTGCATGGATTTGAAATGGAAGAGTACCATGGTGCACCACTCTCTAGCGATGGTAAATCGAAGACGAGCCATGGTAATCCCATTTTATCATTAAAATCCGGCGTCGAAAAAACGATGGGTAAAAAACTTACGAGACCCGATTGGGATTCGGGTTGCCCTTTTTGGCCATTAATCTATCCGTTGACGGCTGAAAGCTGTCAAAACCGTAGAACTCACCATGGCCTTCGTTTTGACAGGTTATGGCTCCCGTAACTCTAAACGAGCCAGAAGTTATGATCGTCCGAATAATCGATATCTACAGGGTGCAACATCCGCGGTGCAAGGTGCAACATCCGTCCGAAATGGCGAAACAGTGCCGTACGACTTTTAGAAATGCGTGCATGGATTTGAAATGGAACAGTACCATGGTGGACCACTCTCCAGCGATGGTAAATCGAAGACGAGGCACGGTAATCCCGTTTTACCGTAAAAATCCGGTGTCGAAAAAACGAAGGGTAAAAAACTTACGAGACCCCATTAAGATTCGGGTTGTCCTTTTTGGCCATTAATATATCCGTTGACGGCTGAAAGCGGTCATAGCCGTAAAATTCACCGTGGCCTTCGTTTTAACAGGTTATGGCTCCCATAACTCTAAACGAGCCAGAAGTTATGGCCGTCCGAATAATAGATATCTACAGGGTGCAATATCCGCGGTGCAAGGTGCAACATCCGTCCGAAATGGCGAAACAGTGCCGTATGACTTTTAGAAATGCATGCATGGATTTGAAACGGAATAGTACCATGGTGCACCATTCTCTAGCGATGGTAAATCGAAGACGAGCCACGGTAATCCCGTTTTACCGTAAAAATCCGGTGTCGAAAAAACGAAGGGTAAAAAACTTAAGAGACCCGATTGAGATTCGGGTTGTCCTTTTCGGGCATTAATCTATCCGTTGACGGCTGAAAGCTGTCAAAGCCATAGAACTCACCGAGGCCTTCGTTTTGACAGGTTTGTCTCCCGTAACTCTAAACAAGCCAAAAGTTATGGCCGTCCGAATAATCGATATCTATAGGGTGCAACATCCGCGGTGCAAGGTGCAACATCCGTCCGAAATGTCGAAACAGTGCCGTACGACTTTTAAAAATGCGTGCATGGATTTTAAATGGAACAGTACCACGGTGCACCACTCTCCAGCGATGGTAAATCGAGGACGAGCCACGGTAATCCCGTTTTACCGTTAAAATCCGGCGTCGAAAAAACGAAGGGTAAAAAACTTACGAGACCCGATTGAGATTCGGTTTGTCCTTTTCGGGCATTAAACTATCCGTTGACGGCTGAAAGCCGTCAACACCGTAGAACGCACTGTGGCCTTCGTTTTGACAGGTCATGGCTCCCGTAACTCTAAACGAGCCAGAAGTTTTGAGAGCCGTGGCCTTCATTTTGACACTGTTTCGGACGGCCATAACTTCTGGCTCCTTTAGAGTTACAAGAGCCATAACCAGTCAAAACAAAGGCCTCAGTGAGTTCTACGGCTCTGACAGCTTTCAACCGTCAATGGATTGTTTGATGCCCAAAAAAGACTATCCGAATCCCAATCGGGTCTCGTAAGTTTTTTACCCTTCGTTTTTTCGACACGTGGATTTTTACGGTAAAACGGGATTACCATGGCTGGTCTTCGATTTACCATCGCTGGAGAGTGGTGCACCATGGTACCATTCTGTTTCAAATCCATGCACGCATTTCAAAAAGTCGTACGACACTGTTTCGCCATTTCGGACGGATGTTGCACCTTGCACCGTGGATGTTGCACCCTGTAGATATCGCTTATTCGGACGACCATTACTTCTGGCTCGTTTAGAGTTACTTGAGCCATAACCAGTCAAAACGAAGGCCTCAGTGAGTTCTACGGCTCTGACAGCTTTCAGCCGTTAATGGATTGTTTGATGCCCAAAAAAGACTATCCGAATCTCAATCGGGTCTCGGAAGTTTTTTACCCTTCGTTTTTTCGACACGTGGATATTTACGGTAAAACGGGATTACGGTGGCTAGTCTTCGATTTACCATCGCTGGAGAGTGGTGCACCATGGTATCGTTCCGTTTCAAATCCATTCACGCATTTCAAAAATTCGTACGACACTGTTTCACTATTTCGGACGGATGTTGCACCTTGCACCGTGGATGTTGCACCCTGTAGATATCGATTATTCGAACGGCCGTAACTTCTGGCTCGTTTAGAGTTACTTGAGCCATAACCAGTCAAAACGAAGGCCTCAGTAAGTTCTACGGCTCTGACAGCTTTCAGCCGTCAGTGGATTGTTTAATGCCCAAAAAAGACTATCTGAATCTCAATCGGGTCTCGGAAGTTTTTTACCCTTTGTTTTTTCGACACGTGGATTTTTACGGTAAAACTGGATTACCGTGGCTGGTCTTCAATTTACCATCGCTGGAGAGTGGTTCGCCATGGTACCTTTCCATTTCAAATCCATGCACGCATTTCAAAAAGTCGTACGATGCTAATTTCGCCATTTCGGACGGATGTTGCACCTTGCACCGTGGATGTTGCACCCTGTACATATCGATTATTCGGACGGCCATAACTTCTAGCTCGTTTAGAGTTACGGAAGCCATAACCAGTCAAAACGAAGGCCTCAGTGAGTTCTACGGCTCTAACAGCTTTCAGCCATCAATGGATTGTTTAATGCCCAAAAAAGACTATCCGAATCTCAATCGGGTCAAGGAAGTTTTTTACCCTTCGTTTTTTCGACACGTGGATTTTTACGGTAAAACGGGATTGCCGTGGCTGGTCTTCGATTTACCATCGCTAGAGAGTGGTGCACCATGGTACCGTTCCTTTTCAAATCCATTCACGCATTTCAAAATGTCGTACGACACTGTTTCTCCATTTCGGACGGATGTTGCACCTTGCACCGTGGATGTTGCACCCTGTAGATATTGATTATTCGGACGGCCGTAACTTCTGGCTCGTTTAGAGTTACTTGAGCCATAACCAGTCAAAGCGAAGGCCTTAGTGAGTTCTATGTCTCTGACAGCTTTCAGCCGTCATTGGATTGTTTGATGCCCAAAAAAGACTATCCGATTCTCAATTGGGTCTCGGAAGTTTTTTACCCTTCGTTTTTTCGACACATGGATTTTTACGGTAAAATTGGATTACCGTGGCTGGTCTTCGATTTACCATCGCTGGAGAGTGGTGCACCATGGTACCGTTCTGTTTCAAATCCATGCAATCATTTCAAAAAGTCGTACGACGCTGTTTCGCCATTTCGGACGGATGTTGCACCTTGCACCGTGGATGTTGCACCCTGTAGATATCGCTTATTCGGACGGCCATAACTTCTGGCTCGTTTAGAGTAACGGGAGCCATATCTAGTCAAAACGAAGGCCTTAGTGAGTTCTACGGCTCTGACAGCTTTCAGCTGTCAATGGATTGTTTAATGCCCAAAAAAGACTATCCGAATCTCAATCGGGTACAGGAAGTTTTTTACCCTTCGTTTTTTCGACACGTGGATTTTTACGGAAAAACTGGATTACCGTGGCTGGTCTTCGATTTACCATCACTGGAGAGTAGTGCACCATGGTACCATTCTGTTTCAAATCCATGCACGCATTTCAAAAAGTCGTACGACACTGTTTTGCCATTTCGGACGGGTGTTGCACCTTGCACCGTGGATGTTGCACCCTGTACATATCGATTATTCGGACGGCCATAATTTCTGGCTCGTTTAGAGTTACGGGAGCCATAACCAGTCAAAACGAAGGCCTCAGTGTGTTCTATGGCTCTAACAGCTTTCAGCCGTCAATGGATTGTTTAATGCCCAAAAAAGACTATCCGAATCTCAATCGGGTCTCGGAAGTTTTTTACCCCTCGTTTTTTCGACACGTGAATTTTTACGGTAAACGGGATTACCGTGGCTGGTCTTCAATTTACCATCGCTGGAGAGTGGTGCACCATGGTACCATTCCGTTTCAAATCCATGCACGCATTTTAAAAATTCATACGACACTGTTTCGCAATTTTGGACGGATGTTGCACCTTGCATCGTGGATGTTGCACCCTGTAGATATCGATTATTCGGACGGCCATAACTTCTGGCTCGTTTAGATTTACGGGAGCCATAACCAGTTAAAACGAAGGCCTCAGTGAGTTCTATGGCTCTGACAGCTTTCAGCAGTCAATGGATTGTTTAATGCCCAAAAAAGACTATCCGAATCCCAATCGGGTCTTGGAAGTTTTTTACCCTTCGTTTTTTCGACATGTGGATTTTTACGGTAAAACTGGATTACCGTGGCTAGTCTTCGATTTATCATCGCTGGAGAGTGGTGCACCATGGTACCATTCCGTTTCTAATCCATGCACGCATTTCAAAAATTCGTACGACACTGTTTCGCCATTACGGACGGATGTTGCACCTTGCACCGTGGATGTTGCACCCTGTAGATATCGATTATTCGGACGGCCATAACTTCTGGCTCGTTTAGAGTTACGGGAGCCATAACCAGTCAAAACGAAGGCCTTGGTGAGTTCTATGGCTCTGACAGCTTTCAGCCGTCAATAGATTGTTTAATGCCCAAAAACTACTATCCGAATCTCAATCGGGTCTCGGAAGTTTTTTACCCTTCGTTTTTTCGACACGTGGATTTTTACGGTAAAACGGATTACCGTGGCTGGTCTTCGATTTACCATCGCTGGAGAGTGTTGCACCATGGTACCGTTCCTTTTAAAATCCATGCACGCATTTCAAAAAGTCGTACGACACTATTTCACCATTTCGGACGGATGTTGCACCTTGCACCGTGGATGTTGCACCCTGTACATATCGATTATTCGGACGGCCATAACTTCTGGCTCGTTTAGAGTAACGGGAGCCATAACCAGTCAAAACGAAGGCCTTGGTGAGTTCTATGGCTCTGACAGCTTTCAGCCGTCAATGGATTGTTTAATGCCCAAAAACGACTATCCGAATCTCAATCGGGTCTAGGAAGTTTTTTACCCTTCGTTTTTTCCACACGTGGATTTTTACGGTAAAACGGATTACGTGGCTGGTCTTCGATTTACCATCGCTGGAGAGTGGTGCACCATGGTACCGTTCCTTTTAAAATCCATGCACGCATTTCAAAAAGTCGTATGACACTGTTTCGCCATTTCGGACGGATGTTGCACCTTGCACCGTGTATGTTGCACCCTATAGATATCGATTATTCGGACGGCCATAACTTCTGGCTCTTTTAGAGTTACGAGGGCCATAACCAGTCAAAATGAAGGCCTCAATGAGTTCTACGGCTCTGACAGCTTTCAGCCGTCAATGGATTGTTTGATGCCCAAAAAAGACTATCCGAATCACAATCGGGTCTCATAAGTTTTTTTACCCTTCGTTTTTACGACACGTGGATTTTTACGGTAAAACGGAATTACCATGGCTGGTCTTCGATTTACCATCGCTGGAGAGTGGTGCACCATGGTACCGTTCCGTTTCAAATCCATGCACGCATTTCAAAAAGTCGTACGACACTGTTTCTCCAATTCGGACGGATGTTGCACCTTGCACCGTGGATGTTGCACCCTGTAGATATCGCTTATTCGAACGGCCATTACTTCTGGCTCGTTCAGAATTACTTGAGCCATAACCAGTCAAAACGAAGGCCTCAGTGAGTTCTACGGCTCTGACAGCTTTCAGCCGTCAATGGATTGTTTGATGCCCAAAAAAGACTATCCGAATCTCAATCGGGTCAAGGAAGTTTTTTACCCTTCATTTTTTCGACACTTTGGATTTTTACGGTAAAACGGGATTACCGTGGCTGGTCTTCGATTTACCATCGCTGGAGAGTGGTGCACCATGGTACCATTTCGTTTCAAATCCATGCACGCATTTCAAAAAGTCGTACGACACTGTTTCGCCATTTCGGACGGATGTTGCACCTTGCACCGTGGATGTTGCACCCTGTAGATATCGCTTATTCGAACGACCATAACTTCTGGCTCGTTTAGAGTTACTTGAGCCATAACCAGTCAAAACGAAGGCCTCAGTGAGTTCTACGGCTCTGACTGCTTTCAGCCGTCAATGGATTGTTTGGTGCCCAAAAAAGACAATCCGAATCTCAATCGCCTCTCGGAAGTTTTTTACCCTTCGTTTTTTCGACACGTGGATTTTTACGGTAAAACGGGATTACCGTGGCTGGTCTTCGATTTACCATCGCTGGAGTGTGGTGCACCATGGTACCGTTCCGTTTCAAATCCATGCATGCATTTAAAAAAGTCGTACGACACTATTTCGCCATTTCGGACGGATGTTGCACCTTGCACCGTGGATGTTGCACCCTGTAGATATCGATTATTCGGACGGCCGTAACTTCTGGCTTGTTTAGAGTTACTTGAGCCATAACTAGTCAAAATGAAGGCCTCAGTGAGTTCTATGGCTCTGACAGCTTTCAGCTATCAATGGATTGTTTAATGCCCAAAAAAGACTATCCGAATCTCAATCGGGTCTCGGAAGTTTTTTACCCTTCGTTTTTTCGACACGTGGATTTTTACGGTAAAACTGGATTACCGCGGCTAGTCTTCGATTTACCATCGCTGGAGAGTGGTGCACCATGGTACCGTTCCGTTTCAAATCCATGCAGGCATTTCAAAAAGTTGAACGACGCTGTTTCGCCATTTCGGACGGATGTTGCACCTTGCACCGTGGATGTTGCACCCTGTAGATATCGCTTATTCGGACGGCCATAACTTCTGGCTCGTTTAGAGTTACGGGAGCCATAACCAGTCAAAACGAAGGACTCAGTAAGTTCTATGGCTCTGAGAGCTTTCAGCCGTCAATGGATTGTTTAACGCCCAAAAAAGACAATTCGAATCTCAATCGGGTCTGGGAAGTTTTTTACCCTTCGTATTTTCGACACGTGGATTTTTACGGTAAAACTGGATTACCGTGGCTGGTCTTCGATTTACAATCGCTGGAGAGTGGTGCACCATGGTACCGTTCCATTTCAAATCCATGCACGCATGTCAAAAAGTCGTACGATGTTGTTTCGCCATTTCGGACGGATGTTGCACCTTGCACCGTGGATGTTGCACCCTGTAGATATCGATTATTCGGACGGCCATAACTTCTGGCTCGTTTAGAGTTACGGGAGCCATAACCAGTCAAAACGAAGGCCTTAGTGATTTCTACGGCTCTGATAGCTTTTAGCCGTCAAACGATTGTTTGATGCCCAAAAAAGACTATCCAAATCTCAATCGGGTCTCGGAAGTTTTTTACCCTTCGTTTTTTCGACACGTGGATTTTTACGGTAAAACGGGATTACCGTGGCTAGTCTTCGATTTACCATTGCTGGAGAGTGGTGCACCATGGTACTGTTCCGTTTCAAATCCATGCACGCATTTCAAAAAGTTGTACGACGCTGTTTCGCCATTTCGAACGGATGTTGCACCTTGCACCGTGTATGTTGCACCCTGTAGATATCGATTATTCAGACGACCATATCTTCCGACACGTTCAGAGTTACAGGAGCCATAACCAATCAAAACGAAGGCCTCAGTGAGTTCTACGGTTCTGACAGCTTTCAACCATCAATGGATTGTTTGATGCCCAAAAAAGACTATCCGAATCTCAATCGGGTCTCGGAAGTTTTTTACCCGTTGTTTTTTCGACACGTGGATTTTTACCGTAAAATTGGATTACCGTGGCTGGTCTTCGATTTACCATCGCTGGAGAGTGGTGCACCATGGTACCGTTCCGTTTCAAATCCATGCACTCATTTCAAAAAGTCGTACGACACTGTTTCGCCATTACGGACGGATGTTGCACCTTGCACCGTGGATGTTGCACCCTTTAGATATCGCTTATTCGGACGACCATAACTTCTGGCTCGTTTAGAGTTACTTGAGCCATAACCAGTCAAAATGAAGGCCTCAGTGAGTTCTACGGCTCTGATAGCTTTCAGCCGTCAATGGATTGTTTGATGCCCAAAAAAGACTATCCGAATCTCAATCGCCTCTCGGAAGTTTTTTACCCTTCGTTTTTTCGACACGTGGATTTTTACGGTAAAACGGGATTACCGTGGCTGGTCTTCGATTTACCATCGCTGGAGAGTGTTGCACCATGGTACCGTTCCGTTTCAAATCCATGCACGCATTTAAAAAAGTCGTACGACACTATTTCGCCATTTCGGACGGATGTTGCACCTTGCACCGTGGATGTTGCACCCTGTAGATATCGATTATTCGGACGGCCATAACTTCTGATTCGTTTAGAGTTACCTGAGCCATAACTAGTCAAAACGAAGGCCTTAGTGAGTTCTACGGCTCTGACAGCTTTCAACCGTCAATGGATTGTTTAATGCCCAAAAAAGACTATCCGAAACTCAGTCGGGTCTCGGAAGTTTTTTACCCTTCGTTTTTTCGACAAGTGGATTTTTACGGTAAAACTGGATTACCGCGACTGGTCTTCGATTTACCATCGTTGGAGAGTGGTGCACCATGGTACCGTTCCGTTTCAAATCCATGCAGGCATTTCCAAATGTTGTACGACGCTGTTTCGCCATTTCGGACGGATGTTGCACCTTGCACCGTGGATGTTGCACCCTGTAGATATCTCTTATTCGGACGGCCATAACTTCTGGCTCGTTTAGAGTTACGGGAGGCATAACCAGTCGAAACGAAGGCCTCAGTGAGTTCTACGGCTCTGACAGCTTTCAGCCGTCAATGGATTGCTTAACGCACAAAAAAGACTATCCGAATCTCAATCTGGTCTTGGAAGTTTTTTACACTTCGTTTTTTCGACACGTGGATTTTTACGGTAAAACTGGATTACCGTGTCTGGTCTTCGATTTACCATCGCTGGAGAGTGGTGCACCATGGTACCGTTCCGTTTCAAATCCATGCACGCATGTCAAAAAGTCGTACGACACTGTTTCGCCATATCGGACGGATGTTGCACCTTGCACCGTGGATGTTGCACCCTGTACATATCGATTATTCGGGCGGCCATAACTTCTGGCTCGTTTAGAGTTACAGAGCCATAACCAGTCATAACGAAGGCCTCAGTGAGTTCTACGGCTCTAATGGCTTTCAGCCGTCAATGGATTGTTTAATGCCTAAAAAAGACTATCCGAATCTCATTCAGGTCTCGGAAGTTTTTAACCCTTCGTTTTTTCGACACGTGGATTTTTACAGTAAAATGGGATTACCGTGGCTGGTCTTCGATTTACCATCGCTGGAGAGTGGTGCACCATGGTACCGTTCCGTTTCAAATCCATGCACGCATTTCAAAAAGTCGTACGGGACTGTTTCGCCATTTCGGACGGATGTTGCACCTTGCACCGTGGATGTTGCACCCTGTAGATATCGATTATTCGGACGGCCATAACTTCTGGCTCATTTAGAGTTACGGGAGCCATAACGAATCAAAACGAAGGCCTCAGTGAGTTCTACGGCTCTGATAGCTTTCAGCAGTCAATGGATTGTTTAATGCCCAAAAAAGACTATCCGAATCTCAATTGGGTCTAGGAAGTTTTTTACCCTTCGTTTTTTCGACACGTGGATTTTACGGTAAAACGGGATTACCGTGGCTGGTCTTCGATTTACCATCGCTGGAGAGTGGTACACCATGGTACCATTCCGTTTCAAATCCATGCACGCATTTCAAAAAGTTGTACGACACTGTTCCGCCATTTCGGATGGATGTTGCACCTTGCACCGTGGATGTTGCACCCTGTAGATATCGATTATTCGGACGACCATAACTTCTGGCTCGTTTATTGTTTCGGGAGCCATAGCCAGTCAAAACGAAGGCCTCAGTGAGTTCTACGGCTCTGACAGCTTTCAGCCGTCAATGGATTGTTTAATGCCCAAAAAAGACTATCCGAATCTCAATCGGGTCTCGAAAGTTTTTTACCCTTCGTTTTTTCGACACGTGGATTTTTACGGTAAAACAGGATTACCGTGGCTGGTCTTCGATTTACCATCGCTGGAGAGTGGTGCACCATTGTACCGTTCCTTTTCAAATCCATGCACGCATTTCAAAAAGTCATACGACACTGTTTCGCCATTTCGGACGGATGTTGCACCTTGCACCCTGGGTGTTGCACCCTGTAGATATCGATTATTCGGACGGCCATAACTTCTGGCTCGTTTAGAGTTTCGGGAGCCACAACCAGTCAAAACGAAGGCCTTAGTGAGTTCTACGGCTCTGGCAGCTTTCAGTCTTCAATGGAATGTTTAATGCCCAAAAAAGACTATCCGAATCTCAATCGGGTCTCGGATGTTTTTTACCCTTCGTTTTTTCGACACGTGGATTTTTACGGTAAAACGGGACTACCGTGGCTGGTCTTCGATTTACCATCGCTGGAGAGTGGTGCACCATTGTACCGTTCCTTTTCAAATCCATGCACGCATGTCAAAAAGTCGTACGATACTGTTTCGCCATTTCGGACGGATGTTGCACCTTGCACCGTGGATGTTGCACCTTGTAGATATCGATCATTCAGACGGCCATAACTTCTGGCTCGTTTAGAGTTACGGGAGCCATAACTAGGCAAAACGAAGGCCTCAGTGGGTTCTACAGCTGTAACAGCTTTCAACCGTTAATGGATTGTTCAATGCCCAAAAAAGACTATCCGAATCTCAATCGGGTCTCGGAAGTTTTTTACCCTTCGTTTTTTCGACACGTGGATTTTTACGGTAAAACTGGATTACCGTGGCTGGTCTTCGATTTACCATTGCTGGAGAGTGGTGCACCATGGTACCGTTCCGTTTCAAATCCATGCACGCATTTCAAAAAGTCGTACGACGCTGTTTCACCATTTCGGACGGATGTTGCACCTTGCACCGTGGATGTTGCACCCTGTAGATATCGATTATTCGGACGGCCATAACTTCTGGCTCGTTTAGAGTTACGGGAGCCATAACCAGTCAAAACGGAGGCCTCAGTGAGTTCTACGGCTCTGACAGCTTTCAACCGTCAATGGATTGTTTAATGCCCAAAAAAGACTATCCGAATCTCAATCGGGTCTCGGAAGTTTTTTACCCTTCGTTTTTTCGACACGTGGATTTTTACGGTAAAACTGGATTACCGTGGCTGGTCTTCGATTTACCATCGCTGGAGAGTGTTGCACCATGGTACCGTTCCGTTTCAAATCCATGCACGCATTTCAAAAAGTCGTACGACACTGTTTCGCCATTTCGGACGGATGTTGCACCTTGCACCATGGATGTTGCACCCTATAGATATCGATCATTCGGACGGCCATAACTTGTGGCACGTTTAGAGTAACGGGAGCCATAACCAGTCAAAACGAAGTCCTCAATGAGTTCTACGGCTCTAACAGCTTTCAGCCGTCAACGGATTGTTTACTTCCCAAAAAAGACTATCCGAATCTCAATCGGGTCTCGGAAGTTTTTTACCCTTCGTTTTTTCGACACGTGGATTTTTACGGTAAAACTGGATTACCATGGCTGGTCTTCGATTTACCATCGCGGGAGAGTGGTGCACCTTGGTAACATTCCGTTTCAAATCCATGCACGCATTTCAAAAAGTCGTACGACGATGTTTCACCATTTCGGACTGATGTTGCACCTTGCACCGTGTATGTTGCACTCTGTAGATATCGATTATTCGGACGACCGTAACTTCTGGCTCGTTTAGAGTTACGGGAGCCATAACCAGTCAAAACGAAGGCCTTAGTGAGTTCTACACCTCTGATAGCTTTCAACAGTCAATGGATTGTTTAATGCCCAAAAAAGACTATCTGAATCTCAATCGGGTCTCGGCAGTTTTTTACCCTTCGTTTTTTCGACACGTGGATTTTTACGGTAAAACTGGATTACCGTGGCTGGTCTTCGATTTACCATCGCTGGAGAGTGGTGCACCATGGTACCGTTCCGTTTCAAATCCATGCGCGCATTTCAAAAAGTCGTACGACGCTGTTTCGCCATTTCGGACGTATGTTGCACCTTGCACCGTGGATGTTGCACCCTGTAGATATCGATTATTCGGACGGCCATAACTTCTGGCTCGTTTAGAGTTCGTTTTTTCGACAAGTGGATTTTTACGGTAAAACGGGATTACCATGGCCCATCTTCGACTTCCCATCGCTGGAGAGCGGTGCACCATGGTACTGTTCCATTTCAAATCCATGCACGCATTTCAAAAAGTCGTACGACACAGTTTCACCATTTCGGACGGATGTTGCGCCTTGCACCGTGGATGTTGCACCCTCTAGATATCGATTATTCAAACGGCCATAACTTCTGGCTCGTTTAGAGTTACGGGAGCCATAACCTATCAAAACGAAGCCCTCGATGATTTCTACGGCTTTGACAGCTTTCAACCGTCAACGGATAGATTAATGCGCAAAAAGGACAACCCGAATCTCAATCGGGTCTCGTAAGTTTTTTATCCTTCGTTTTTTCGACACGTGGATTTTTACGGTAAAACAGGATTACGGTTGCTGGCCTTCGATTT
Organism: Allium cepa; assembly: GCA_030765085.1. NCBI lineage: Eukaryota > Viridiplantae > Streptophyta > Magnoliopsida > Asparagales > Amaryllidaceae > Allium > Allium cepa. The sequence continues at coordinate 913,914,634 of CM060938.1, forward strand.
ACCATCGCTGGACAGTGGTGCACCATGGGACTGTTCCGTTTCAAATCCATGCATGCATTTCTAAAAGTCGTACGGCACTGTTTCGCCATTTCGGACGGATGTTGCACCTTGCACCGTGGATGTTGCACCCTGTAGATATCGATTATTCGGACAGCCATAACTTCTGGCTCGTTTAGAGTTACGGGAGCCACAACCTGTCAAAACGAAGGCCTCGATGAGTTCTAAGGCTTTGCCAGCTTTCAGCCGTCAATGGATAGATTAATGCCCAAAAAGGACAACCCGAATCTCAATCGGGTCTCGTAAGTTTTTTACCCTTCGTTTTTTCGACACGTGGATTTTTACGGTAAAATAAGATTACCGAGGTTGGCCTTCGATTTACCATTGCTGGAGAGTGGTGCACCATGGTACTATTCCGTTTCAAATCCATGCACGCATTTCTAAAAGTCGTACGGCACTGTTTCGCCATTTCGGACGGATGTTGCACCTTGCACCGTGGATGTTGCACCCTGTAGATAATGATTATTCAAACGGCCATAACTTCTGGCTCGTTTAGAGTTACGGAAGCCATAACCTGTCAAAACGAAGGCGTCGATGAGTTCTACGGCTTTGACGGCTTTCAGCCGTCAACGGATTGATTAATGCCCAAAAAGGACAGCCCGAATCTCAATCGGGTCTCGTAAGTTTTTTACCCTTCGTTTCTTCGACACGTGGATTTTTACTGTAAAACAGGATTACCGTGGCCTGTCTTCGACTTCCCATCGCTGGAGAGTGGTGCACCATGGTACTGTTCCGTTTCAAATCCATGCACACTTTTCCAAAAGTCGTACGACACTGTTTCGCCATTTCGGACGGATGTTGCACCTTGCACCGTGGATGTTGCACCCTGTAGATATCGATTATTCGGACGGCCATAACTTCTGGCTCGTTTAGAGTTACGAGAGCCATAACCTGTCAAAACGAAGGCCTCGATGAGTTCTACGGCATTGACAGCTTTCAGCCATCAACGGATAGATTAATGCCCAAAAAGGACAACCCAAATATCAATCGGGTCTCGTAAGTTTTTTACCCTTCGTTTTTTCGACACGTGGATTTTTACGGTAAAACGGGATTACCGTGGCCCGTCTTCGACTTCCCATCGCTGAAGAGTGGTGCACCATGGTACTGTTCCGTTTCAAATCCATGCACGCATTTCTAAAAGTCGTACGACACTGTTTCACCATTTCGGACGGATGTTGCACCTTGCACTATGGATGTTGCACCCTGTAGATATTGATTATTCAAACGGCCGTAACTTCTGGCTCGTTTAGAGTTACGGGAGCCATAACCTGTCAAAACGAAGGCCTCGAAGAGTTCTACGGCTTTGATAGCTTTCAGCCGTCAACGGATAGACTAATGCCCAAAAAGGACAACCCGAATCTCAATCGGGTCTCGTAAGTTTTTTATCCTTCGTTTTTTCGACACGTGGATTTTAGCGGTAAAATAGGATAACGGTTGCTGGCCTTCGATTTACCATCGCTGGACAGTGGTGCACCATGGTACTGTTCCGTTTCAAATCCATGCATGCATTTCTGAAAGTCGTACGGCACTGTTTCGCCATTTCGGACGGATGTTGCACCTTGCACCGTGGATGTTGCACCCTATAGATATCGATTATTCGGACGGCCATAACTTCTGGCTCGTTTAGAGTTACGGGAGCCACAACCTGTCAAAACGAAGGCCTCGATGAGTTCTACGGCTTTGATAGCTTTCATCCATCAACAGATAGATTAATGCCCAAAAAGGACAACCCGAATCTAAATAGGGTCTCGTAAGTTTTTTACCCTTCGTTTTTTCGGCACGTGGATTTTTACGGTAAAACAGGATTACCGAGCCTGGCCTTCGATTTACCATCGCTGGAGAGTGGTGCACCATTACACTGTTCCGTTTCAAATCCATGCACGCATTTCTAAAAGTCGTACGGCACTGTTTCGCCATTTCGGACGGATGTTGCACCTTGCACCGTGGATGTTGCACCCTCTAGATATCGATTATTCGGACGGCCATAACTTCTGGCTCGTTTAGAGTTACGGGAGGCATAACCTGTCAAAACGAAGGCCTCGATGAGTTCTACGGCTTTGATAGCTTTCAGCCATCAACGGATAGATTAATGCCCAAAAAGGACAACCCGAATCTCAATCGGGTCTCGTAAGTTTTTTACCCTTCATTTTTTCGACACGTGGATTTTTACGGTAAAACGGGATTACCATGGCCCGTCTTCGAGTTCCCATCGCTTGAGAGCGGTGCACCATGGTACTGTTCCGTTTCAAATCCATGCACGCATTTCTAAAAGTCGTACGACACTGTTTAAACATTTCGGACGGATGTTGCACCTTGCACCGCGGATGTTGCACCCTGTAGATATCGATTATTCGGACGGCCATAACTTCTGGCTCGTTTAGAGTTACGGGAGCCACAACCTGTCAAAACAAAGGCCACGGTGAGTTCTACCGCTTTGATAGCTTGCAGCCGTCAACGGATAGATTAATGCCCAAAAAGGACAACCCGAATCTCAATCGGGTCTCGTAAGTTTTTTACCCTTCGTTTTTTCGACACGTGGATTTTTACGGTAAAACAGGATTACCTTGGCCCGTATTCGACTTCCCATCGCGGGAGAGTGGTGCACCATGGTACTGTTCCGTTTCAAATCCATGCACGCATTTCTAAAAGTCGTACGACACTATTTCGCCATTTCGGACGGATGTTGCACCTTGCACCGTGGATGTTGCACCCTGTAGATATCGATTATTCGGACGGCCATAACTTCTGGCTCGTTTAGAGTTATGCGAGCCATAACCTGTCAAAACTAAGGCCTCGATGAGTTCTACGGCTTTGACAGCTTTCAGCCGTCAACGGATAGATTAATTCCCAAAAAGGACAAACCGAATCTCAATCGGGTCTCGTAAGTTTTTTACCCTTCGTTTTTTCGACACGTGGATTTTTACGGTAAAACAGGATTACGGTAGCTGGCCATCGATTTACCATCGCTGGACAGTGGTGCACCATGGTACTGTTCCATTTCAAATCCATGCACGCATTTCTAAAAGTCGTACGGCACTGTTTCGCCATTTCGGACGGATGTTGCACCTTGCACCGTGGATGTTGCACCCTGTAGATATCGATTATTCGGACGGCCATAACTTCTGGCTCGTTTAGAGTTACGGGAGCCATAACCTGTCAAAACGAAGGCCTCGATGAGTTCTACGGCATATATAGCTTTCTGCCCTCAACGGATAGATTAATGCCCAAAAAGGACAACCCGAATCTCAATCGGGTCTCGTAAGTTTTTTACCCTTCGTTTTTTCGACAAGTGGATTTTTACGGTAAAACGGGATTACCGTGGCCCGTCTTCGACTTCCCATCGCTGGAGAGCGGTGCACCATGGTACTGTTCCATTTCAAAACCATGCACACATTTCTAAAAGTCGTACGATACTGTTTCGCCATTTCGGACGGATGTTTCACCTTCCACCGTGGATGTTGCACCCTGTAGATATCGATTATTCAAACGGCCATAACTTGTGGCTCGTTTAGAGTTACGGGAGCCACAACCTGTCAAAAGGAAGGCCTCGATGAGTTCTATGGCTTTGACAGCTTTCAACGGTCAACGGATAGATTAATGCCCAAAAAGGACAACCCGAATGTCAATCGGGTCTCGTAAGTTTTTTATCCTTCGTTTTTTCGACACGTGGATTTTTACGGTAAAATAGGGTTACGGTTGCTGGCCTTCGATTTACCATCGCTGGACAGTGGTGCACCATGGGACTGTTCCGTTTCAAATCCATGCATGCATTTCTAAAAGTCGTACGGCACTGTTTCTCCATTTCGGACGGATGTTGCACCTTGCACCGTGGATGTTGCACCCTATAGATATCGATTATTCGGACGGCCATAACTTCTGGCTCGTTTAGAGTTACGGGAGCCACAACCTGTCAAAACGAAGGCCTCGATGAGTTCTACGGTTTTGATAGCTTTCAGCCGTCAACGGATAGATTAATGCCCAAAAAGGACAACCCGAATCTCAATCGGGTCTCGTAAGTTTTTTACCCTTCGTTTTTTCGACACGTGGATTTTTACGGTAAAATAAGATTACCGAGTTTGGCCTTCGATTTACCATCGCTGGAGAGTGGTGCACCATGGTACTGTTCCGTTTCAAATCCATGCACGCATTTCTAAAAGTCGTACGGCACTGTTTCGCCATTTCGGACGGATGTTGCACCTTGCACCGTGGATGTTGCACCCTGTAGATATCGATTATTCGGATGGCCATAACTTCTGGCTCGTTTAGAGTTACGGGAGCCATAACCTGTCAAAACGAAGGCCTCGATGAGTTCTATGGCTTTGATAGCTTTCAGCCGTCAACGGATAGATTAATGCCCAAAAACGACAACCCGAATCTCAATCGGGTCTCGTAAGTTTTTTACCCTTCGTTTCTTCGACACGTGGATTATTGCTGTAAAACAGGATTACCGTGGCCTGTCTTCGACTTCCCATCGCTGGAGAGTGGTGCACCATGGTACTGTTCCGTTTCAAATCCATGCACACTTTTCTAAAAGTCGTACGGCACTGTTTCGCCATTTCGGACGGATGTTGCACCTTGCACCGTGGATGTTGCACCATGTAGATATCGATTATTCGGACGGCCATAACTTCTGGCTCGTTTAGAGTTACGGAAGCCATAACCTGTCAAAACAAAGGCCTCGATGAGTTCTACGGTATTGACAGCTTTCAGCCGTCAACGGATAGATTAATGCCCAAAAAGGACAACCCGAATCTCAATTGGGTCTCGTAAGTTTTTTACCCTTCGTTTTTTCGACACGTCGATTTTTACGGTAAAACGGGGTTACCGTGGCCCGTCTTCGACTTCCCATCGCTGAAGAGCGGTGCACCATGGTACTGTTTCGTTTCAAATCCATGCGCGCATTTCTAAAAGTCGTACGACACTGTTTCACCATTTCGGATGGATGTTGCACCTTGCACCGTGGATGTTGCACCCTGTAGATATCGATTGTTCAAACGGCCATAACTTCTGGCTCGTTTAGAGTTACGGGAGCCATAACCTGTCAAAACGAAGGCCTCGATGAGTTCTACGGCTTTGATAGCTTTCAGCCGTCAATGGATAGATTAATGCCCAAAAAGGACAACCCGAATCTCAATCGGGTCTCGTAAGTTTTTTATCCTTCGTTTTTTCGACACGTGGATTTTAACGGTAAAACAGGATAACGGTTGCTGGCCTTCGATTTACCATCGCTGGACAGTGGTGGACCATGGTACTGTTCTGTTTCAAATCCATGCATGCATTTCTAAAAGTCGTACGGCACTGTTTCGCCATTTCGGACGGATGTTGCACCTTGCACCGTGGATGTTGCACCCTGTAGATATCGATTATTCGGACGGCCATAACTTCTGGCTCGTTTAGAGTTACGGGAGCCACAACCTGTCAAAACGAAGGCCTCGATGAGTTCTACGGCTTTGATAGCTTTCATCCTTCAACAGATAGATTAATGCCCAAAAAGGACAACCCGAATCTCAATCGGGTCTCGTATGTTTTTTATCCTTCTTTTTTCGGCACGTGGATTTTTACGGTAAAACAGGATTACCGAGGATGGCCTTCGATTTACCATCGCTGGAGAGTGGTGCACCATGGTACTGTTCCGTTTCAAATCCATGCACGCATTTCTAAAAGTCGTACGGCACTGTTTCGCCATTTCGGACGAATGTAGCACCTTGCACCGTGGATGTTGCACTCTGTAGATATCGATTATTCAAACGGCCATAACTTCTGGCTCATTTAGAGTTACGGGAGCCATAACCTGTGAAAATGAAGGCGTCGATGAGTTCTACGGCTTTGACAGCTTTCAGCCGTCAACGGATAGATTAATGCCCAAAAAGGACAACCCGAATCTCAATCGGGTCTCGTAAGTTTTTTACCCTTCGTTTTTTCGACACGTGGATTTTTACGGTAAAACAGGATTACCGTGGCCCGTATTCGACTTCCCATCGCTGGAGAGTGGTGCACCATGGTATTGTTCCGTTTCAAATCCATGCACGCATTTCTAAAAGTCGTACGGCACTGTTTCGCCATTTCGACGGATGTTGCACCTTGCACCGTGGATGTTGCACCCTGTAGATATCGATTATTCGGACGGCCATAACTTCTGGCTCGTTTAGAGTTACGGGATCCATAACCTGTCCAAACGAAGGCCTCGATGACTTCTACGGCTTTGATAGATTTCAGCCGTCAACGGATAGATTAATGCCCAAAAAGGACAACCCGAATCTCAATCGGGTCCCGTAAGTTTTTTACCCTTCGTTTTTTCGACACGTGGATTTTTACGGTAAAACAGGATTACGGTGGCTAGCCTTCGATTTACCATCGCTGGACAGTGGTGAACCATGGTACTGTTCCGTTTCAAATCCATGCACGCATTTCTAAAAGTCGTACGGCACTGTTTCGCCATTTCGGACGGATGTTGCACCCTGTAGATATCGATTATTCGAACGGCCATAACTTCTGGCTCGTTTAGAGTTACAGGAGCCATAACCTGTCAAAACGAAGGCCTCGATGAGTTCTACGGCATACACAGCTTTCAACCGTCAACGGAAAGATTAATGCCCAAAAAGGACAACTCGAATCTCAATCGGGTCTCGTAAGTTTTTTACCCTTCGTTTTTTCGACACGTGGATTTTTACGATAAAACGGGATTACCGTGGCCCGTCTTCGACTTCCCATCGCTGGAGAGCCGTGCACCATGGTACTGTTCCATTTCAAATCCATGCACGCATTTCTAAAAGTTGTACGACACTTTTTCACCATTTCGGACGGATGTTGCACCTTGCACCGTGGATGTTGCACCCTGTAGATATCGATTATTCAAACGGCCATAACTTCTGGCTCGTTTAGAGTTACGGGAGCCATAACCTATCAAAACGAAGGCCCCGATGAGTTCTACGGCTTTGACAGCTTTCAGCCATCAACGGATAGATTAATGCCCAAAAAGGACAACCCGAATCTCAATCGGGTATCGTAAGTTTTTTATCCTTCGTTTTTTCGACACGTGGATTTTTACGGTAAAACAGGATTACGGTTGCTGGCCTTCGATTTGCCATCGCTGGACAGTGGTGCACCATGGGACTGTTCCGTTTCAAATCCATGCATGCATTTCTAAAAGTCGTACGACACTGTTTCGCTATTTCGGACGGAAGTTGCACCTTGCACCGTGGATGTTGCACCCTGTAGATATCGATTATTCGGACGGCCATAACTTCTGGCTCGTTTAGAGTTACGGGAGCCACAACCTGTCAAAACGAAGGCCTCGATGAGTTCTATGGCTTTGATAGCTTTCAGCCGTCAACGGATAGATTAATGCCCAAAAAGGACAACCCGAATCTCCATCGGGTCTCGTAAGTTTTTTACCCTTCGTTTTTTCGACACGTGGATTTTTACGGTAAAATAGGATTACCGAGGCTGGCCTTCGATTTACCATCGCTGGAGAGTGGTGCACCATGGTACTGTTCCGTTTCAAATCCATGCACGCATTTCTAAAAGTCGTACGGCACTGTTTCGCCATATCGGACGGATGTTGCACCTTGCACCGTGGATGTTGCACCCTGTAGATAACGATTATTCAAACGGCCATAACTTCTGGCTCGTTTAGAGTTACGGGAGCCATAACCTGTCAAAATGAAGGCCTCGATGAGTTCTACGGCTTTGACAGTTTTCAGCCGTCAACGGATAGATTAATGCCCAAAAAGGACAACCCGAATCTCAATCGAGTCTCGTAAGTTTTTTACCCTTCGTTTTTTCGACACGTGGATTTTTACTGTAAAACATGATTACCGTGGCCTGGCTTCGACTTCCCATCGCTGGAGAGTGGTGCACCATGGTACTGTTCCGTTTCAAATCCATGCACGCTTTTCTAAAAGTCATACGGGACTGTTTCGCCATTTCGGACGGATGTTGCACCTTGAACCGTGGATGTTGCACCCTGCAGATATCGATCATTCGGACGGCCATAACTTCTGGCTCGTTTAGAGTTACGGGAGCCATAACCTGTCAAAACGAAGGCCTCGATGAGTTCTACAGCTTTGACAGCTTTCAGCCGTCGACGGATAGATTAATGCCCAAAAAGTACAACCCGAATCTCAATCGGGTCTCGTAAGTTTTTACCCTTCGTTTTTTCGACACGTGGATTTTTACGGTAAAACGGGATTACCGTGGCCCGTCTTCGACTTCCCATCACTGGAGAGCGGTGCACCATGGTACTGTTCCGTTTCAAATCCATGCACGCATTTCTAAAAGTCGTACGACACTGTTTCACCATTTCGGACGGATGTTGCACCTTGCACCGTGGATGTTGCTCCCTATAGATATCGATTATTCAAACGGCCATAACTTCTGGCTCGTTTAGAGTTACGGGAGCCATAACCTGTCAAAACGAAGGCCTCGATGAGTTCTACGGCTTTGACAACTTTCAGCCGTCAACGGATAGATTAATGCCCAAAAAGGACAACCCGAATCTCAATCGGGTCTCGTAAGTTTTTATCCTTCGTTTTTTCGACACGTGGATTTTTACGGTAAAACAGGATAACGGTTGCTGGCCTTTGATTTACCATCGTTGGACAGTGGTGCACCATGGTACTGTTCCGTTTCAAATCTATGCATGCATTTCTAAATGTCGTACGACACTGTTTCCCCATTTCGGACGGATGTTGCACCTTACACCGTGGATGTTGCACCCTGTAGATATCGATTATTCGGACGGCCATAACTTCTGGCCCGCTTAGAGTTACGGGAGCCACAACCTATCAAAACGAAGGCCTCGATGAGTTCTATGGCACACACAGTTTTCAGCCGTCAACGGATAGATTAATGCCCAAAAAGGACAACCCGAATCTCAATCGGGTCTCGTAAGTTTTTTACCCTTCGTTTTTTCGACACGTGGATTTTTTCGGTAAAACAGGATTACCGAGGCTGGCCTTCGATTTACCATCGCTGGATAGTGGTGCACCATGGTACTGTTCCGTTTTAAATCCATGCACGCATTTCTAAAAGTCGTACGGCACTGTTTCGCCATTTCGGACGGATGTTGCACCTTGAACTGTGGATGTTGCACCCTATAGATATCGATTATTCAAACGGCCATAACTTCTGGCTCGTTTAGATTTAAGGGAGCCATAACCCGTCAAAACGAAGGCGTCGATGAGTTCTACGGCTTTGACAGCTTTCAGCCGTCAACGGATAGATTAATGCCCAAAAAGTTCAATCCGAATCTCACTCGGGTCTCGTATGTTTTTTGCCCTTCGTTTTTTCGACACGTGGATTTTTACGGTAAAACAGGATTACCGTGGCCTGTCTTCGACTTCCCATCGCTGCACAGTGGTGCACCATGGTACCGTTCTGTTTCAAATCCATGCACGCTTTTCTAAAAGTCGTACGGCATTGTTTCGCCATTTCGGACGGATGTTGCACCTTGCACCGTGGATGTTGCACCCTGTAGATATCGATTATTCGGACGGCCATAACTTCTGGCTCGTTTAGAGTTACGGGAGCCATAACCTATCAAAACGAAGACCACGATGAGTTCTACGTCTTTGACAGCTTTCGGCCATCAATGGATAGAATAATGCCCAAAAAGGACAACCCGAATCTCAATCGGGTATCGGAAGTTTTTTACCCTTCGTTTTTTCGACACGTGGATTTTTACTGTAAAACAGGATTACCGTGGCCTGTCTTCGACTTCCCATCGCTGCACAGTGGTGCACCATGGTACCGTTCCGTTTCAAATCCATGCACGCTTTTCTAAAAGTCGTACGGCACTGTTTCGCCATTTCGGACGGATGTTGCACCTTGCACCGTGGATGTTGCACCCTGTAGATATCGATTATTCGGACGACCATAACTTCTGGGTTGTTTAGAGTTACGGGAGCCATAACCTGTCAAAATGAAGGCCTCGATGAGTTCTACGGCTTTGACAGCTTTCAGCCGTCGACGGATAGATTAATGCCCAAAAAGGACAACCCGAATCTCAATAGGGTTTCGTAAGTTTTTTACCCTTCGTTTTTTCGACACGTGGATTTTTACGGTAAAACGGGATTACCGTGGCCCGTCATCGACTTCCCATCGCTGGAGAGCGGTGCACCATAGTACTGTTCCGTTTCAAATCCATGCACGCATTTCTAAAAGTCGTACGACACTGTTTCACCATTTCGGACGGATGTTGCACCTTGCACCGTGGATGTTGCACCCTGTAGATATCGATTATTCAAACGACCATAACTTCTGGCTCGTTTAGAGTTACGGGATCCATAACCTGTCAAAACAAAGGCCTCGATGAGTTCTACGGCTTTGATAGCTTTCAGCCATCAACGGATAGATTAATGCCCAAAAAGGACAACCCGAATCTCAATCGGGCCTCGTAAGTTTTTTATCCTTCGTTTTTTCGACACGTGGATTTTTACGGTAAAACAGGATAACGGTTGCTGGCATTCGATTTACCATCGCTGGACAGTGGTGCACCATGGTATTGTTCCGTTTCAAATCCATGCATGCATTTCTAAAAGTTGTACGGCACTGTTTCGCCATTTCGGACGGATGTTGCACCATGCACCGTGGATGTTGCACCCTGTAGATATCGATTATTCGGACGGCCATAACTTCTGCCTCGTTTAGAGTTACGGGAGCCACAACCTGTCAAAACGAAGGCCTCGATGAGTTCAATGGCTTTGATAGCTTTCAGCCGTCAACGGATAGATCAATGCCCAAAAAGGACAACCCGAATCTCAATCGGGTCTCGTAAGTTTTTTATCCTTCGTTTTTTCGACACGTGGATTTTTACGGTAAAACAGGATTACCGAGGCTGGCCTTCGATTTACCATCGCTGGAGAGTGGTGCACCATGGTACTGTTCCGTTTCAAATCCATGCACGCATTTCTAAAAGTCGTACGGCACTGTTCCGCCATTTCGGACGGATGTTGCACCTTGCACCGTGGATGTTGCACCCTGTAGATATCGATTATTCAAACGGCCATAACTTCTGGCTCGTTTAGAGTTACAGGAGCCATAACCTATCAAAATGAAGGACTCGATGAGTTCTACAGCATACGCAGCTTTCAGCCGTTAACGGATAGATTAATGCCCAAAAAGGACAACCCGAATCTCAATCGGGTCTCGTAAGTTTTTTACCCTTCGTTTTTTCGACACGCGGATTTTTACGGTAAAACAGGATTACCGTGGCCTGTCTTCGACTTCCCATCGCTACAGAGTGGTGCACCATGGTACTGTTCCGTTTCAAATCCATGCACGCTTTTCTAAAAGTCGTGCGGCACTGTTTCGCCATTTCGGACGGATGTTGCACCTTGCACCGTGGATGTTGCACCCTGTAGATATCGATTATTCGGACGGCCATAACTTTTGGCTCGTTTAGAGTTACGGGAGCCATAACCTATCAAAACGAAGGCCACGATGAGTTCTACGGCTTTGACAGCCTTCAGCCATCAACGGATAGATTAATGCCCAAAAAGGGCAACCCGTATCTCAATCGGGTCTCGTAAGTTTTTTACCCTTCGTTTTTTCGACACGTGGATTTTTACGGTAAAACAGGATTACCGTGGCCCGTATTCGACTTCCCATCGCTGGAGAGTGGTGCACCATGGTACTGTTCCGTTTCAAATCCATGCACGCATTTCTAAAAGTCGTACGACACTTTTTCGCCATTTCGGACGGATGTTGCACCTTGCACCGTGGATGTTGCACCTTGCACCGCGGATGTTGCACCCTGTAGATATCGATTATTCGGACGGCCATAACTTCTAGCTCGTTTAGAGTTACGGGAGCCATAACCTGTCAAAACGAAGGCCTCGATGTGTTCTACGGCTTTGACAGCTTTCAGCCGTCAACGGATAGATTAATGCCCAAAAAGGACAACCCGAATCTCAATCGGGTCTCGTAAGTTTTTTATCCTTCGTTTTTTCGACACGTGGATTTTTACGGTAAAACAGGATTACCGTGGCCCGTATTCGACTTCCCATCGCTGGAGAGTGGTACACCATGGTGCTGTTCCGTTTCAAATCCATGCACGCATTTCTAAAAGTCGTACGGCACTGTTTCACCATTTTGGACGGATGTTGCACCTTGTACCGTGGATGTTGCACCCTGTAGATATCGATTATTCAAACGGCCATAACTTCTGGCTCGTTTAGAGTTACGAGAGGCATAACCTGTCAAAACAAAGGACTCAATGTGTTCTACGGCTTTGACAGTTTTCAGCAGTCAACGGATAGATTAATGCCCCAAAAGGACAACCTGAATCTCAATCTGGTCACGTAAGTTTTTTATCCTTCGTTTTTTCGACACGTGGATTTTTGCGGTAAAACAGGATAACGGTTGCTGACCTTCGATTTACCATCGCTGGACAGTGGTGCACCATGGTACTGTTCCATTTCAAATCCATGCATGCATTTCTAAAAGTCGTACGGCACTGTTTCGCCATTTCGGACGGGTGTTGCACCATGCACCGTGGATGTTGCACCCCGTAGATATCGATTACTCGGACGGCCATAACTTCTGGCTCGTTTAGAGTTACGGGAGCCATAACCTGTCAAAACGAAGGCCTCGATGATTTCTATGGCTTTGACAGCTTTCAGTCGTCAACGGATAGATTAATGCCCAAAAAGGACAACCCGAATCTCAATCGGGTCTCGTAAGTTTTTTACCCTTCGTTTTTTCGACACGTGGATTTTTACGGTAAAACAGGATTACCGAGGCTGGCCTTCAATTTACCACCGCTGGAGAGTGGTGCACCATGCTACTGTTCCGTTTCAAATCCATGCACGCATTTCTAAAAGTCGTACGACACTGTTTCGCCATTTCGGACGGATGTTGCACATTGCACCGTGGATGTTGCACCCTGTAGATATCGATTATTCAAACGGCCATAACTTTTGGCTCGTTTAGAGTTACGGGAGCCATAACCTGTCAAAATGAAGGCCTTGATGAGTTCTACGGCTTTGATGGCTTTCATCCGTCAACGGATAGATTAATGCCCAAAAAGGACAACCGGAATCTCAATCGGGTCTCGTAAGTTTTTCACCCTTCGTTTTTTCGACACGTGGATTTTTACGGTAAAAAAGGATTACCTTGGCCCGTATTCAACTTCCCATCGCTGGAGAGTGGTGCACCATGGTGCTGTTCCGTTTCAAATCCATGCACGCATTTCTAAAAGTCGTACGACACTGTTTCGCCATTTCGGACGGATGTTGCACCTTGCACCGTGGATGTTGCACCCTGTAGATATCGATTATTCGGACGGCCATAACTTCTGGCTCGTTTAGAGTTACGGGAGCCATAACCAGTCAAAACAAAGGACTCAATGTGTTCTACGGCTTTGACAGTTTTCAGCCGTCTACGGATAGATTAATGCCCAAAAAGGACAACCTGAATCTCAATCTGGTCTCGTAAGTTTTTTATCCTTCGTTTTTTCGACACGTGGTTTTTGCGGTAAAACAGGATAACGGTTGCTGGCCTTCGATTTACCATCGCTGGACAGTGGTGCACCATGGTACTGTTCCGTTTCAAATCCATGCATGCATTTCTAAAAGTCGTACGGCACTGTTTCACCATTTCGGACGGATGTTGCACCATGCACCGTGGATGTTGCACCCCGTAGATATCGATTACTCGGACGGCCATAACTTCTGGCTCGTTTAAAGTTACGGGAGCCACAACCTGTCAAAACGAAGGCCTCGATGAGTTCTACGGCTTTGATAGCTTTCAGCCGTCAACGGATAGATTAATGCCCAAAAAGGACAACCCGAATCTCAATCGGGTCTTGTAAGTTTTTTACCCTTCGTTTTTTCGACACGTGGATTTTTACGGTAAAGCAGGATTACCGATGCTGGCCTTCAATTTACCACCACTGGAGAGTGGTGCACCATGCTACTGTTCCGTTTCAAATCCATGCACGCATTTCTAAAAGTCGTACGACACTGTTTCGCCATTTCGGACGGATGTTGCACCTTGCACCGTGGATGTTGCACCCTGTAGATATCGATTATTCAAACAGCCATAACTTCTGGCTCGTTTAGAGTTACGAGAGCCATAACCTGTCAAAATGAAGGCCTCGATGAGTTCTACGGCTTTGATGGCTTTCATCCGTCAACGGATAGATTAATGCCCAAAAAGGACAACCGGAATCTCAATCGGGTCTCGTAAGTTTTTTACCCTTCGTTTTTTCGACACGTGGATTTTTACGGTAAAACAGGATTACCGCGGCCCGTATTCGACTTCCCATCGCTGGAGAGTGGTGCACCATGGTGCTGTTCCGTTTCAAATCCATGCACGCATTTCTAAAAGTCGTACGACACTGTTTCGCCATTTCGGACGGATGTTGCACCTTGCACCGTGGATGTTGCACCCTGTAGATATCGATTATTCGGACGGCCATAACTTCTGGCTCGTTTAGAGTTACGGGAGCCATAACCTGTCAAAATTAAGGCCTCGATGAGTTCTACGGCTTTGACAGCTTTCAGCCGTCAACGGATAGATTAATGCCAAAAAAGGACAACCCGAATCTCAATCGGGTCTCGTAAGTTTGTTACCCTTCGTTTTTTCGACACGTGGATTTTTACGGTAAAACAGGATTACGGTGGCTGGCCTTCGATTTACCATCGCTGGACAGTGGTGCACCAGGGTACTGTTCCGTTTCAAATCCATGCACGCATTTCTAAAAGTCGTACGGCATTGTTTCGCCATTTCGGACGGATGTTGCACCTTGCACCGTGGATGTTGCACCCTATAGATATCGATTATTCGGACGACCATAACTTCTGGCTCGTTTAGATTTACGGGAGCCATAACCTGTCTAAACGAAGGCCTCGATGAGTTCTACGGCATACGCAGCTTTCAGCCGTCAATGGATAGATTAATGCCCAAAAAGGACAACCCGAATCTCAATCGGGTCTCGTAAGTTTTTTACCCTTCGTTTTTTCTACACGTGGATTTTTACGGTAAAACGGGATTACCGAGGCTAGCCTTCGATTTACCATCGCTGGAGAGTGGTGCACCATGCTACTGTTCCGTTTCAAATCCATGCACGCATTTCTAAAAGTCGTACGGCACTGTTTCTCCATTTCGGACGGATGTTGCACCCTGTAGATATCGATTATTCAAACAGCCATAACTTCTGGCTCGTTTAGAGTTACGGGAGCCATAACCTGTCAAAATGAAGGCCTCGATGAGTTCTACGGCTTTGATGGCTTTCATCCGTCAACGGATAGATTAATGCCCAAAAAGGACAACCGGAATCTCAATCGGGTCTCGTAAGTTTTTTACCCTTCGTTTTTTCGACACGTGGATTTTTACGGTAAAACAGGATTACCGTGGCCCGTATTCAACTTCCCATCGCTGGAGAGTGGTGCACCATGGTGCTGTTTCGTTTCAAATCCATGCATGCATTTCTAAAAGTCGTACGACACTGTTTCGCCATTTCGGACGGATGTTGCACCTTGCACCGTGGATGTTGCACCCTGTAGATATCGATTATTCGGACGGCCATAACTTCTGGCTCGTTTAGAGTTACGGGAGCGATAACCTGTCAAAACGAAGGCCTCGATGAGTTCTACAGCTATGACTGCTTTCAGCCGTCAACGGATAGGTTAATGCCCAAAAAGGACAACCCGAATCTCAATCGGGTCTCGTAAGTTTTTTACCCTTCGTTTTTTCGACACGTGGATTTCTACGGTAAAACAGGATTACGGTGGCTGGCCTTCGATTTACCATCACTGGACAGTGGTGCACCATGGTACTGTTCCGTTTCAAATCCATGCACGCATTTCTAATAGTCGTACGACACTGTTTCGCCATTTCGGACGGATGTTGCACCTTGCATCGTGGATGTTGCACCCTGTAGATATCGATTATTCGGACGGCCATAACTTCTGGCTCGTTTAGAGTTACGGGAGCCATAACCTGTCAAAACGAAGGCCTCGATGAGTTCTACGGCATACATAGCTTTCAGCCGTCAACGAATAGATTAATGCCCGAAAAGGACAACCCGAATCTCAATCGGGTCTCGTAAGTTTTTTACCCTTCGTTTTTTCGACACGTGGATTTTTACGGTCAAACGGGATTACCGTGGCCCGTCTTCGACTTCCCATCGCTGGAGAGCGGTGCACCATGGTACTGTTCCATTTCAAATCCATGCACACATTTCTAAAAGTCGTACAACACTGTTTCACCATTTCGGACGGATGTTGCACCTTGCACCGTGGATGTTGCACCCTGTAGATATCGATTATTCAAACGGCCATAACTTCTGGCTCGTTTAGAGTTACGGGAGCCATAACCTGTCAAAACGAAGGCCTCGATGAGTTCTACGGCTTTGACAGCTTTTAGCCGTCAATGGATAGATTAATGCCCAAAAAGGACAACCCGAATCTCAATCGGGTCTCGTAAGTTTTTTATCCTTCGTTTTTTCGACACGTGGATTTTACGGTAAAACCGGATAACGGTTGTTGGCCTTCGATTTACTATCGCTGGATAGTGGTGCACCATGGTACTGTTCCGTTTCAAATCCATGCATGCATTTCTAAAAGTCGTACGGCACTGTTTCGCCATTTCGGACGGATGTTTCACCTTGCACCGTGGATGTTGCACCCTGTAGATATCGATTATTCGGACGGCCATAACTTCTGGCTCGTTTAGAGTTACGGGAGCCACAACCTGTCAAAACGAAGGCCTCGATGAGTTCTACGGCTTTGATAGCTTTCAGCTCTCAACGGATAGATTAATGCCCAAAAAGGACAACCCGAATCTCAATCGGGTCTCGTAAGTTTTTTACCCTTCGTTTTTTCTACACGTGGATTTTTACGGTAAAACGGGATTACCGAGGCTGGCCTTCGATTTACCATCGCTGGAGAGTGGTGCACCATGCTACTGTTCCGTTTCAAATCCATGAACGCATTTCTAAAAGTCGTACGGCACTGTTTCGCCATTTCGGACGGATGTTGCACCTTGCACCATGGATGTTGCACCCTGTAGATATCGATTATTCAAACGGCCATAACTTCTGGCTCGTTTAGAGTTACGGGAGCCATAACCTGTCAAAATGAAGGCCTCGATGAGTTCTACGGCATACACAGCTTTCAGCCGTCAACGGATAGATTAATGCCCAAAAAGGACAACCCGAATCTCAATCGGGTCTCGTAAGTTTTTTACCCTTCGTTTTTTCTACAAGTGGATTTTTACGGTAAAACGGGATTACCGAGGCTGGCCTTCGATTTACCATCGCTGGAGAGTGGTGCACCATGCTACTGTTCCGTTTCAAATTCATGCACGCATTTCTAAAAGTCGTACAGCACTATTTCGCCATTTCGGACGGATGTTGCACCTTGCACCGTGGATGTTGCACCCTGTAGATATCAATTATTCAAACGGCCATAACTTCTGGCTTGTTTAGAGTTACGGGAGCCATAACCTTCAAAATGAAGGGCTCGATGAGTTCTACGGCTTTGATGGCTTTCATCCGTCAACGGATATATTAATGCCCTAAAAGGACAACCGGAATCTCAATCGGGTCTCGTAAGCTTTTTACCCTTCGTTTTTTCAACACGTGGATTTTTACGGTAAAACAGGATTACCGTGGCCCGTATTCGACTTCCCATCGCTGGAGAGTGGTGCACCATGGTGCTGTTCCGTTTCAAATCCATGCACGCATTTCTAAAAGTCGTACGACACTGTTTCGCCATTTCGGACGGATGTTGCACCTTGCACCGTGGATGTTGCACCCTGTAGATATTGATTATTCGGACGGCCATAACTTCTGGCTCGTTTAGAGTTATGGGAGCCATAACCTGTCAAAATGAAGGCCTCGATGAGTTCTACGGCTTTGACAGCTTTCAGCCGTCAACGGATAGATTAATGCCAAAAAAGGACAACCCGAATCTCAATCGGGTCTCGTAAGTTTGTTACCCTTCGTTTTTTCGACACGTGGATTTTTACGGTAAAATAGGATTACGGTGGCTGGCCTTCGATTTACCATCGCTCGACAGTGGTGCACTAGGGTACTGTTCCGTTTCAAATCCATGCACACATTTCTAAAAGTCGTACGGCACTGTTTCGCCATTTCGGACGGATGTTGCACCTTGCACCGTGGATGTTGCACCCTGTAGATATCGATTATTCGGACGGCCATAACTTCTGGCTCGTTTAGGTTTACGGAAGCTATAACCTGTCAAAACGAAGGCATCGATGAGTTCTACGGCATACACAGCTTTCAGCCATCAACGGATAGATTAATGCCCAAAAAGGACAACCCGAATCTCAATCGGGTCTCGTAAGTTTTTTACCCTTCGTTTTTTCTACACGTGGATTTTTACGGTAAAACGGGATTACCGAGGCTGGCCTTCGATTTACCATCGCTGGAGAGTGGTGCACCATGCTACTGTTCCGTTTCAAATCCATGAACGCATTTCTAAAAGTCGTACGGCACTGTTTCGCCATTTCGGACGGATGTTGCACCTTGCACCATGGATGTTGCACCCTGTAGATATCGATTATTCAAACGGCCATAACTTCTGGCTCGTTTAGAGTTACGGGAGCCATAACCTGTCAAAATGAAGGCCTCGATGAGTTCTACGGCTTTGATGGCTTTCATCCGTCAACGGATAGATTAATGCCCAAAAAGGACAACCGGAATCTCAATCGGGTCTCGTAAGTTTTTTACCCTTCGTTTTTTCGACACGTGGATTTTTACGGTAAAAAATGATTACCTTGGCCCGTATTCAACTTCCCATCGCTGGAGAGTGGTGCACCATGGTGCTGTTCCGTTTCAAATCCATGCACGCATTTCTAAAAGTCGTACGACACTGTTTCGCCATTTCGGACGGATGTTGCACCTTGCACCGTGGATGTTGCACCCTGTAGATATCGATTATTCGGACGGCCATAACTTCTGGCTCGTTTAGAGTTACGGGAGCCATAACCTGTCAAAACAAAGGACTCAATGTGTTCTACGGCTTTGACAGTTTTCAGCCGTCAACGGATAGATTAATGTCCAAAAAGGACAACCTGAATCTCAATCTGGTCTCGTAAGTTTTTTATCCTTCGTTTTTTCGACACGTGGTTTTTGCGGTAAAACAGGATAACGGTTGCTGGCCTTCGATTTACCATCACTGGACAGTGGTGCACCATGGTACTGTTCCGTTTCAAATCCATGCATGCATTTCTAAAAGTCGTACGGCACTGTTTCACCATTTCGGACGGATGTTGCACCATGCACCGTGGATGTTGCACCCCGTAGATATCGATTACTCGGACGGCCATAACTTCTGGCTCGTTTAAAGTTACGGGAGCCACAACCTGTCAAAACGAAGGCCTCGATGAGTTCTACGGCTTTGATAGCTTTCAGCCGTCAACGGATAGATTAATGCCCAAAAAGGACAACCCGAATCTCAATCGGGTCTTGTAAGTTTTTTACCCTTCGTTTTTTCGACACGTGGATTTTTACGGTAAAACAGGATTACCGAGGCTGGCCTTCAATTTACCACCGCTGGAGAGTGGTGCACAATGCTACTATTCCGTTTCAAATCCATGCACGCATTTCTAAAAGTCGTACGACACTGTTTCTCCATTTCGGACGGATGTTGCACCTTGCACCGTGGATGTTGCACCCTGTAGATATCGATTATTCAAACGGCCATAACTTCTGGCTCGTTTAGAGTTACGAGAGCCATAACCTGTCAAAATGAAGGCCTCGATGAGTTCTACGGCTTTGATGGCTTTCATCCGTCAACGGATAGATTAATGCCCAAAAAGGACAACCGGAATCTCAATCGGGTCTCGTAAGTTTTTTACCCTTCGTTTTTTCGACACGTGGATTTTTACGGTAAAATAGGATTACCGCGGCCCGTATTCGACTTCCCATCGCTGGAGAGTGGTGCACCATGGTGCTGTTCCGTTTCAAATCCATGCACGCATTTCTAAAAGTCGTACGACACTGTTTCGCCATTTCGGATGGATGTTGCACCTTGCACCGTGGATGTTGCACCCTGTAGATATCGATTATTCGGACGGCCATAACTTCTGGCTCGTTTAGAGTTACGGGAGCCATAACCTGTCAAAATGAAGGCCTCGATGAGTTCTACGGCTTTGACAGCTTTCAGCCGTCAACGGATAGATTAATGCCAAAAAAGGACAACCCGAATCTCAATCGGGTCTCGTAAGTTTGTTACCCTTCCTTTTTTCGACACGTGGATTTTTACGGTAAAACAGGATTATGGTGGCTGGCCTTCGATTTACCATCGCTGGACAGTGGTGCACCAGGGTACTGTTCCGTTTCAAATCCATGCACGCATTTCTAAAAGTCGTACGGCATTGTTTCGCCATTTCGGACGGATGTTGCACCTTGCACCGTGGATGTTGCACCCTATAGATATCGATTATTCGGACGGCCATAACTTCTGGCTCGTTTAGATTTACGGGAGCCATAACCTGTCAAAACGAAGGCCTCGATGAGTTCTACGGCATACATAGCTTTCAGCCGTCAATGGATAGATTAATGCCTAAAAAGGACAACCCGAATCTCAATCGGGTCTCGTAAGTTTTTTACCCTTCGTTTTTTCTACACGTGGATTTTTACGGTAAAACGGGATTACCGAGGCTGGCCTTCGATTTACCATCGCTGGAGAGTGGTGCACCATGCTACTGTTCCGTTTCAAATCCATGCACGCATTTCTAAAAGTCGTACGGCACTGTTTCTCCATTTCGGACGGATGTTGCACCCTGTAGATATCGATTATTCAAACAGCCATAACTTCTGGCTCGTTTAGAGTTACGGGAGCCATAACCTGTCAAAATGAAGGCCTCGATGAGTTCTACGGCTTTGATGGCTTTCATCCGTCAACGGATAGATTAATGCCCAAAAAGGACAACCGGAATCTCAATCGGGTCTCGTAAGTTTTTTACCCTTCGTTTTTTCGACACGTGGATTTTTACGGTAAAACACGATTACCGTGGCCCGTATTCAACTTCCCATCGCTGGAGAGTGGTGCACCATGGTGCTGTTTCGTTTCAAATCCATGCACGCATTTCTAAAAGTCGTACGGCATTGTTTTGCCATTTCGGACGGATGTTGCACCTTGCACCGTGGATGTTGCACCCTGTAGATATCGATTATTCGGACGGCCATAACTTCTGGCTCGTTTAGAGTTACGGGAGCGATAACCTGTCAAAACGAAGGCCTCGATGAGTTCTACAGCTATGACCGCTTTCAGCCGTCAACGGATAGGTTAATGCCCAAAAAGGACAACCCGAATCTCAATCGGGTCTCGTAAGTTTTTTACGCTTCTTTTTTTCGACACGTGGATTTCTACGGTAAAACAGGATTACGGTGGCTGGCCTTCGATTTACCATCGCTGGACAGTGGTGCACCATGGTACTGTTCCGTTTCAAATCCATGCACGCATTTCTAATAGTCGTACGGCACTGTTTCGCCATTTCGGACGGATGTTGCACCTTGCATCGTGGATGTTGCACCCTGTAGATATCGATTATTCGGACGGCCATAACTTCTGGCTCGTTTAGAGCTACGGGAGCCATAACCTGTCAAAACGAAGGCCTCGATGAGTTCTACGGCGTACATAGCTTTCAGCCGTCAACGAATAGATTAATGCCCAAAAAGGACAACCCGAATCTCAATCGGGTCTCGTAAGTTTTTTACCCTTCGTTTTTTCGACACGTGGATTTTTACGGTAAAACGGGATTACCGTGGCCCGTCTTCGAATTCCCATCGCTGGAGAGCGGTGCACCTTGGTACTGTTCCATTTCAAATCCATGCACACATTTCTAAAAGTCGTACGACACTGTTTCACCATTTCGGACGGATGTTGCACCTTGCACCGTGGATGTTGCACCCTGTAGATATCGATTATTCAAACGGCCATAACTTCTGGCTCGTTTAGAGTTATGGGAGCCATAACCTGTCAAAACGAAGGCCTCGATGAGTTCTACGGCTTTGACAGCTTTTAGCCGTCAACGGATAGATTAGTGCCCAAAAAGGACAACCCGAATCTCAATCGGGTCTCGTAAGTTTTTTATCCTTCGTTTTTTCGACACGTGGATTTTACGGTAAAACCGGATAACGGTTGTTGGCCTTCGATTTACTATCGCTGGACAGTGGTGCACCATGGTACTGTTCCGTTTCAAATCCATGCATGCATTTCTAAAAGTCGTACGGCACTGTTTCGCCATTTCGGACGGATGTTTCACCTTGCACCGTGGATGTTGCACCCTGTAGATATCGATTATTCGGACGGCCATAACTTCTGGCTCGTTTAGAGTTACGGGAGCCACAACCTGTCAAAACGAAGGCCTCGATGAGTTCTACGGCTTTGATAGCTTTCAGCTCTCAACGGATAGATTAATGCCCAAAAAGGACAACCCGAATCTCAATCGGGTCTCGTAAGTTTTTTACCCTTCGTTTTTTCGACACGTGGATTTTTACGGTAAAACAGGATTACCAAGGCTGGCCTTCGATTTAGCATCGCTGGAGAGTGGTGCACCATGGTACTATTCCGTTTCAAATCCATGCACGCATTTCTAAAAGTCGTACGGCACTGTTTCGCCATTTCGGACGGATGTTGCACCTTGCACCGTGGATGTTGCACCCTGTAGATATCGATTATTCAAACGGCCATAACTTCTGGCTCGTTTAGAGTTACGGGAGCCATAACCTGTCAAAATGAAGGCCTCGATGAGTTCTACGGCATACACAGCTTTCAGCCGTCAACGGATAGATTAATGCCCAAAAAGGACAACCCGAATCTCAATCGGGTCTCGTAAGTTTTTTACCCTTCGTTTTTTCTACACGTGGATTTTTACGGTAAAACGGGATTACCGAGGCTGGCCTTCGATTTACCATCGCTGGAGAGTGGTGCACCATGCTACTGTTCCGTTTCAAATTCATGCACGCATTTCTAAAAGTCGTACGGCACTATTTCGCCATTTCGGACGGATGTTGCACCTTGCACCGTGGATGTTGCACCCTGTAGATATCGATTATTCAAACGGCCATAAATTCTGGCTCGTTTAGAGTTACGGGAGCAATAACCTTCAAAATGAAGGGCTCGATGAGTTCTACGGCTTAGATGGCTTTCATCCGTCAACGGATATATTAATGCCCTAAAAGGACAACCGGAATCTCAATCGGGTCTCGTAAGTTTTTTACCCTTCGTTTTTTCGACACGTGGATTTTTACGGTAAAACAGGATTACCGTGGCCCGTATTCGACTTCCCAACGCTGGAGAGTGGTACACCATGGTACTGTTCCGTTTCAAATCCATGCACGCATTTCTAAAAGTCGTACGACACTGTTTCGCCATTTCGGACGGATGTTGCACCTTGCACCGTGGATGTTGCACCCTGTAGATATCGATTATTCGGACGGCCATAACTTCTGGCTCGTTTAGAGTTACGGGAGCCATAACCTGTCAAAATGAAGGCCTCGATGAGTTCTACGGCTTTGACTGCTTTCAGCCGTCAACGGATAGATTAATGCCAAAAAAGGACAACCCGAATCTCAATCGGGTCTCGTAAGTTTGTTACCCTTCGTTTTTTCGACACGTGGATTTTTACGGTAAAATAGGATTACGGTGGCTGGCCTTCGATTTACCATCGCTGGACAGTGGTGCACCAGGGTACTGTTCCGTTTCAAATCCATGCACACATTTCTAAAAGTCATACAGCACTGTTTCGCCATTTCGGACGGATGTTGCACCTTGCACCGTGGATGTTGCACCCTGTAGATATCGATTATTCGGACGGCCATAACTTCTGGCTCGTTTAGATTTACGGGAGCTATAACCTGTCAAAACGAAGGCATCGATGAGTTCTACGGCATACACAGCTTTCAGCCGTCAACGGATAGACTAATGCCCAAAAAGGACAACCCGAATCTCAATCGGGTCTCGTAAGTTTTTTACCCTTCGTTTTTTCTACACGTGGATTTTTACGGTAAAACGGGATTACCGAGGCTGGCCTTCGATTTACCATCGCTGGAGAGTGGTGCACCATGCTACTGTTCCGTTTCAAATCCATGAACGCATTTCTAAAAGTCGTACGGCACTGTTTCGCCATTTCGGACGGATGTTGCACCTTGCACCGTGGATGTTGCACCCTGTAGATATCGATTATTCAAACGGCCATAACTTCTGGCTCGTTTAGAGTTACGGGAGCCATAACCTGTCAAAATGAAGGCCTCGATGAGTTCTACGGCTTTGATGGCTTTCATCCGTCAACGGATAGATTAATGCCCAAAAAGGACAACCGGAATCTCAATCGGGTCTCGTAAGTTTTTTACCCTTCGTTTTTTCGACACGTGGATTTTTACGGTAAACCAGGATTACCGTGGCCCGTATTCAACTTCCCATCGCTGGAGAGTGGTGCACCATGGTGCTGTTTCATTTCAAATCCATGCACGCATTTCTAAAAGTCGTACGGCACTGTTTCGCCATTTCGGACGGATGTTGCACCTTGCACCGTGGATGTTGCACCCTGTAGATATCGATTATTCGGACGGCCATAACTTCTGGCTCGTTTAGAGTTACGGGAGCCATAACCTGTCGAAACGAAGGCCTCGATGTATTCTACAGCTGTGACCGCTTTCAGCCGTCAATGGATAGATTAATGCCCAAAAAGGACAACCCGAATCTCAATCGGGTCTCGTAAGTTTTTTACCCTTCGTTTTTTCGACACGTGGATTTTTACGGTAAAACAGGATTACGGTGGCTGGCCTTCGATTTACCATCGCTGGACAGTGGTGCACCATGGTACTGTTCCGTTTCAAATCCATGCACGCATTTCTAATAGTCGTACGGCACTGTTTCGCCATTTCGGAAGGATGTTGCACCTTGCATCGTGGATGTTGCACCCTGTAGATATCGATTATTCGGACGGCCATAACTTCTGGCTCGTTTAGAGTTACGGGAGCCATAACCTGTCAAAACGAAGGCCTCGATGAGTTCTACGGCATAGATAGCTTTCAGCCGTCAACGAATAGATTAATGCCCAAAAAGGACAACCCGAATCTCAATCGGGTCTCGTAAGTTTTTTACCCTTCGTTTTTTCGACACGTGGATTTTTACGGTAAAACGGGATTACCGTGGCCCGTCTTCGACTTCCCATTGCTGGAGAGCGGTGCACCATGGTACTGTTCCATTTCAAATCCATGCACACATTTCTAAAAGTCGTACGACACTGTTTCACCATTTCGGACGGATGTTGCACCTTGCACCGTGGATGTTGCACCCTGTAGATATCGATTATTCAAACGGCCATAACTTCTGGCTCGTTTAGAGTTATGGGAGCCATAACCTGTCAAAATGAAGGCCTCGATGAGTTCTACGGCTTTGACAGCTTTTAGCCGTCAACAGATAGATTAATGCCCAAAAAGGACAACCCGAATCTCAATTTGGTCTCGTAAGTTTTTTATCCTTCGTTTTTTCGACACGTGGATTTTACGGTAAAACCGGATAACGGTTGCTGGCCTTCGATTTACTATCGCTGGACAGTGGTGCACCATGGTACTGTTCCGTTTCAAATTCATGCATGCATTTCTAAAAGTCGTACGGCACTGTTTCACCATTTTGGACGGATGTTGCACCATGCACCGTGGATGTTGCACCCTGTAGATATCGATTATTCGGACGGCCATAACTTCTGCCTCGTTTAGAGTTACGGGAGCCACTGAAAATGCTGGGGGCGGTGTACGATTATATGTGCTAATATAGTATACACGGATCGTGTAATATGGATTACAATACAAATGCAGAAATAGATGATAATAGCATTGTAAATAGAAAATAGAAAAATCACACCAGAGATTTTTATACTGGTTCGGAGCACCGTCCTACGTCCAGTCCCAGACTACTATCTGGATTTTCACTAATTACAACCTCGCTTCACCCGGAGGAACAGGTTTACAATTACCCGAACAGCCGAACGGGATTTCACGCCTCTACAACACTGAGGACTTCAACACTTGCCTCTTACAATATCGAGGACTTCAACAAAAACAATTACAATTGTTGTTGACAACTTGTGCTCTTGTAAACATGGATTTGTCACTTGTAGTACACTCTTCCTATAATCTTATCCTCAAATTGTGAATGATGTTTGTGAAGATTATGGAATTTATATTTCTTATTGAATCAAAATATATGAGATAGTGTCAATGATTCAATAAGGAATGAAAGTAGTTTAGAGCTTTTTGAATGCAAGTGAATTCAGAGAATAGATAGAGAGCATATATAATCTTAATAAAACTTGTTGTTTTAATCAATGATATTGATGTGTATTTATAGAGAGAAAATAGTTATAACCCTTGGTGAAAAGTTGCAGTCAAAAGTTATGATCATTGATGAAGAAGAAGAGACGCAACCATTGAAGAAAGATGTGTCTTTTGGAAGAAGTTGCTCTCTGTTTAAAAACGGTCGACAGGTCAAAAACTAACCGGTAGACAGGTTTTTTAAAAATATAGTCGTTATGTGAATGTGTGCACGTTTATTGTGCACATTCAACAGGAACGGTCGACCGTTCTTTTTGGACCGGTCGACCGGTCTCTGTTAAGTTGCACAATAAAGTGCACAACCTATATAAATGTGTATATATATATATTATATTTTGTGCATGATTATTTGAGGATAGATTTTGACAATTTTATTACTATTATAACATCAAATAATCAACCTATAATCTAGACTACCATATGTAGGTCTTGATTTGTCGATCGCTTTAATATTGTTGTCAGCAATCAAAATCTTCGTAGAAGCTGTGACTCAACATTCTCCCCCTTTTTGATTGATGACAATATAAAAACTCAAGTATAGAATCTCCCCCTGAATATGTGATTTCCTGCAGACAATTATTAGCTTCTTTCATCCTGCAAATAATTATTAGCACCTTTCTCCCCCTTTGTCATCGACAAAAAGGAGTAAACAATAGAAAATATAAACCAAAGAGAACAATGCATACATTCAAACACAGGATGTTTTGATGAAGTACAATGCAAGTCATAGTCTACTACGAATAAAAAGATGGGCACTATTTAGTACAAGTGCCATAGATGTTTTTTAAAGAAATGAAAAGAAAAACAAACTAACTTCATTCCGACTGAATCTCTTCCTCATCATCATCATCATCATCGTCGTCGTCGTCATCTTCATCGTCGTCATCATCGTCATTGTCCCCACGACCTTGTCCGCTTGTACCACCGGATTCCTCGGATGTCGACCAAGTAAAAGTTGGAGGAGCCGGACGTTTTCCGGGGTCTTGATGTTGGGTCGAGACGGATGTGCTACATGATATAGCATCCCATATAGCGCCGAAGAATGACTTTACCTTATTGAATCGTCTATCAATTTTCGAATCCATTCGTTTTAGTCTTGATTCAAGTAAAAATTGATTCCGAGCGATGGTTTCAAGAGATTCTCTTGTAGATGATTTAGATTTCAATAATCTAACATCTTCAGAACGACGACGAGATGG
Organism: Allium cepa; assembly: GCA_030765085.1. Classification (NCBI taxonomy): domain Eukaryota; kingdom Viridiplantae; phylum Streptophyta; class Magnoliopsida; order Asparagales; family Amaryllidaceae; genus Allium; species Allium cepa. The sequence continues at coordinate 913,942,207 of CM060938.1, forward strand.
TGGAGCTTGTTGTTCTTGAGTATCGCGTTGTTGCCATTGTTCGAAAGGCATAATATGAACATATGGAGGAGGAAGCTTCATTCGTTTGATAGTAGTGGAGTCAATACACTTTGGTGTAGAATATGCCGAATCCGGGGGTGTGACTCCACATGCAAGCAACATACGCATAATATACTCGTTATAGAAGAAATGTGGACGAGTAGAGTTATTTACCTTAAGAATTTCATCGAAAATCATGTGAACCCAATTTATTTCGATATCACAGTAGATAGCATAAAGAGCCTTGAAATTCTCTTTGTAAACGGCATCATAGTTTCCTAATCGAGGAAATAGAGAGTGCATTAGGACATGGTGTAACAACCTTGCAGTCGGTCGTAGCCCAATCGATTTGGTGCCGTTACTATCATCTTCTATAAATTTATGACTCGTACTATTCCGGGTGAAAACTTCACAAAATGTCGATGAAAACTCTTCACCCCTATTCGGTATTCCCAAAATAGAAGCAATTCTATCATAAGTGAGATAGATTCGTTTGCCACATACTACTGACCAAATAACTCCATTTGGATTATCCGGAGTATATTCCTCTAAATTCATATTCGCGTAAAATAGCTTAATCATTAAATGATTAATTTGTACGCTATTTACAGAAAAATCAATAAGAGGAGAGATACGAGATCTATTTGCTAATCTTTGAATACCGTATGCAGTGAAATCGTCGAATTTGATGAATGAGCCCGGATGGAACTTGTAATTTGTCATTTGATTCCATCTAGTTACTGCAACCGGAGATTCTAGCCATTTTCTAGCAGAGAGAGTAAGAGAAGAAGATTCTGATGTTGCTCTTTTCTTTGATTTCTTCTGAGGAGGAGCCATTGAAGAGAATTTGAGAGTTTGTGAAGCTTGAGAATATGAACTAGGGTTTGGAAATGGGAAAGTTTTCAGTAGAGAGTAGAAAGTAAAGAGGGTTGGTGGCAAAATATATACGTGAAGTATATAAAAAAAGGAATAACTGCCGACCGGTCGACCGCCTGCATATGGCCGGTCGACCGTTTTCAACCCGAGAGCAAAACGGTCGACCGGTCATATTTCAGGGGGTCGACCGGTTTGGCTCTGTGTGCAAAAATGCAGAATTTTGGCAAAATTTTTGAAAACGAGTCGAATGAATATATTATATATTATGTTATTATTGCAAAAATATACTGTATTACAAGAATTATATATGAAAGCAAAACAATATACATTATGGAATTCTAATGAGAAGGTGAGTTGTTATTAGAATTCTTGTCGTTTTCAATGCGTTTAGCCCACGGACTCCACTTATATCGAGCTCCTTCATTCTCGTTATAGTTTTTATCCCAAGAGTTTGGAGTTGTTGAAGTCGATGGTCTTGACGGCATTGGTTCATGAACATCGTGCTTGTTTGATCCGCAGAAGAACGATGCCATTCTTTCTAAGACGGATAAACGTGCCGACATACGTTGTTGTTCATGATAGAGTTGGTTTTGTCCATAATGCAATTGTCTCTGTAGGTCGATTTGATGCTTTTGGTAGTGATGTATCTCATCGATTTGTGCCTTCGTGCGTGGAGAGCAAAATAGTGCTTTCTTTGCACGCTTGGATGTTGGAGTATGGCCAGGTGTGTGAAAACAATGGTGAGGGCATTCCGGCCTTTGTTTCGGTGTAATCGGAGAGTATTGTTCCTCCGACTCCGAGCTTGTGATAGAAATATGAGATTCCTCTGCGCATTTGTCACAAATGTGTGCCATGATAGCTTGTTTAAGATGATTTATAATTTTCAGCAAGAAGGTGAATGAATGAAAGTGTATTTTTCAAACGTTTATATAGAAAAAAGTTTGCCAATGAACTTGAGGATAGGATTTGTTAGAGATAATTAGCCGTAAACAAAAACAATGATGCATAAAAAAAATTATAAAAATAGGTATAGTTTGTTATAGGCTGAAATTTAAGAATTATTTGAAAAATATATAGCCTAAGTTTGAAGGTTACTTATTCTATTCTAGATCTTTCCGAGATACTAAGCCAAGCTCTCTTCGTAGTTTAATAAAACTAGATTCAAGTAATGGTTTAGTGAAAATATCGGCTATTTGATTGTCAGTGTGAACATATTCAAGATGTATATTACCTTTTTCAATATCATCTCTAAGGAAATGATGACGGATATCAATGTGTTTAGTTCGAGAATGATTTACTGGATTTTTAGAGAGATTTATTGCACTCGTGTTATCACAGTATATAATAGAATTCGATAAATGTATATCGAAATCTTGAAGTGTTTGTTGCATATATAGTACTTGAGTACAAGCGAGAGCCGCTGATATATATTCAGCTTCACATGTTGATAGTGAAACACAATTCTGTTTCTTACTAAACCAAGAGACAAGTGATTTTCCAATAAAATGGCACGTACCACTTGTACTTTTTCTATCCGTCCGTGAGCCACCAAAATCAGCAACACTATATGATACTAATTCAAATGGACATTCTTTTGGATAGAAAAGACCAAAATCTTTGGTATTATTAAGATAACGAATTATACGTTTCACTGCTCGTAAATGTGATTCCTTTGGATCGGCTTGAAAACGAGCACATAAACAAACACTCATTAATATATCTGGACGACTAGCTGTAAGATAAAGAAGAGAACCAATCATGCTTCGATATAATTTCTGGTCAACATTCTTACCACTTTCATCTTTTTCAAGATGTGTAGTTGTACTCATAGGAGTTGGTTTACCAGATGTATTTTGTAATCCGAAGCGTTTGATAAGATTTTCACAGTATTTTTCTTGATTGATAAAAATACCGTTTGAAAGTTGTTTGATTTGAAGTCCAAGAAAATAAGATAGTTCTCCCATATGAGACATTTCGAATTCTTTGGTCATAATACTTGCAAATTCCTTGTAGAGTTTTTCGTTTGTTGAACCAAAGATGATATCGTCTACATATATTTGGATAACCAGAATATCTTTTCGAGAATGTTTAATAAACAAAGTTTGATCGACTTTGCCTATTTTAAATCCTGAATTAATAAGATAGCTACGTAATCGTTCATACCAAGCACGAGGTGCTTGTTTTAAACCATACAGAGCTTTCTTAAGTTTGAACACATGGTCAGGATATTTTTCATGTACGAATAAAGGTGGTTGTTCGACATAGACATTATCTTTGATAAATCCATTGAGAAAAGCACTTTTGACATCCATCTGATAAAGTTTGAAATTATGATAACAAGCAAAAGATAATAGAATTCTAATAGCTTCTAGTCGAGCAACTGGTGCAAAAGTTTCTTCATAATCGATACCTTCTTCCTGATTGTATCCTTGTGCTACTAATCTTGCTTTATTTTTGGTGATATTTCCTTGTTCGTCAGCCTTATTTTTATAGACCCATTTAGTACCAATTACTGACTGATCAGTTGGTCTAGGAACAAGTTCCCAAACGTCATTGCGCTCAAACTGATTTAGTTCTTCCTGCATGGCAATGATCCAGTAATCATCTATAGCAGCTTCTTTTGGATTCTTGGGTTCGATATTTGAGAGAAAAGCGACATGACCCATTTGATTGAGTTGACTCCTTGTTCTGACATGTGATGTTATTTCACCTATTATATTTTGGGCCGGATGGTCTCTTAATATTCTTGGTGGTGATTGTAATTCACATATTTGAGGAGTATTCTCAATAATTATTTCTGAGTCAGAATCAGTATTTGAGATGATTTGATTATCAATGACTATTGATTCGTCATCATCTGATATTGTGTGAGGATGCTGATAAATTTCATCAAAAGAGACATGAAGTGATTCTTCAATAGTTTTGGTTCGTTTATTAAATATCCGATAGGCCTTACTTCGTTCCGAATAACCGACAAATATTCCTTCATCGGCTTTTGGATCGAATTTTCCAAGCTGGTCTTTCGTATTTAAAATAAAGCACTTAGAACCAAAAACTTTGAAGTATGAGATTTTGGGCTTTCTTTTGTTAAACAATTCATAAGGAGTATTCTTGGTAAGAGGTCTTATGGACACACGATTTAAAACATAACAGGCAGTTGCAACAGCTTCTGCCCAGAAGTGTTTTGGTAAGGTGGTTCCATTTAATAATGTTCTTGCACATTCTTATAAAGTTCGGTTCTTTCGTTCTACTACTCCGTTCTGTTGTGGAGTTCTGGGAAACGAAAAATTATGATATATACCTTTCTTTGTACAAAAATGTTCAAATTCATTATTTTCAAACTCTCCGCCATGATCACTTCTTATATTTTTAACTTTAATCCCTTTTGATTTTTGAATTCTTTTGACGAAAGATTTGAAATGATCGAAAGTATCACTTTTATTTTTTAAGAAAATTGTCCATGTATAACGAGAGAAATCATCAACAATTACAAGCACATATTGACTGTGATTTATTGATTGAACTCTAGTAGGTCCAAATAAATCCATGTGCAGTAACTCAAGCGGTTGTAATGTTGATATGACTTTCTTGGATTTAAACGATGATTTGGTCAAGTTTCCTAATTGACATGCATCACAAATGTTGTTAACTTTAAAACTCATTTTGGGTAGTCCTCTAACTAGATTGTTTTTGGCTAGCTTGTCAATAGTTCTGAAGTTTATATGACAGAAACGTTTGTGCCATAGCCATGGATCATTGTCATTAGCCATAAGACACATATCTGAATTATGATTAATATTCATATTTAGAATATATATATTTCTGTCTCTATAACCTTCAAAAACCAAATTATGGTCTTTATCTAAAATACTACACTTATTATTTGAAAAGGAAATTATAAAACCCTTGTCACATAACTGACTAATACTAAGTAAATTGTGTTTTAAATTTCACATTAGTAATAAGAGGTAAGTTAGATGTACCACAATTGCTCACATCGCCTTTGCCGATTATATAACCTTTTGAATTGTCTCCAAAAGTGACTGAGCCACCATCTGAGCATTTAATATTTGTTAGTAAGCTCTTGTCTCCCGTCATATGTTTTGAGCAACCACTGTCCAATATCCACTTTCCTCTTTTCTTCAGTGGGACCTGCAAACATAGAATTAAGTTCATGGTACCCACTTTTTATAGGGTCCTAAGAGTTAGGTCTTAGGAGTCCAAACCCATTTGGGTCCGGTATCCCCTTTATATATATAATTGTTATTAGAATGTACATTATTCATGAATTGCTGAATGTATTTGTTCCTAATCAAATTATTATTTGTTTTAGGAACCCATATTTTGATAGTCTTGACATTTCTCTTTTGAAATTTCACAACTGGTTTTGGTTTGAAATATAATAAACTAAGATTTTTCTTAGCTTCAGTTTTTTGTACTTTCTTCTTCCTTTTATTTCTAAGATGTTTCTTAGTTTCATGTTTGTTATATCCCAAACCTTGTTTATCTGAAATAGATTGTGAACTTTCAATGATTTTAGTCAAATTTTCTCGACCTTTGTTAAAGTTAGATACATTTTGAGTAATGTCATCAAACTTTGTTTGTAAACTAGCTTTTTCTAGGTCTAGAATTTTGACTTTTGCTTTAAGTTCATGATTTTCAGTAGTGAGAGCATTATTTTTCTCTTTTTGAGCTTCTATTTCTTGACTCAAAAGAGATATTTGAGAGTCAACATTAGATGATGATTCTTGAATATTTTCAAGTTCTTCTTCTAATATTTTCTTCTCATCTTTTAACATATCTCGTTCAAACTCTGCTCTACTTAAATCTGCTTTGACTACTTTTAATTGACGTTTTAAGTCTTTATATTTGACTATCAATTCAGCATTAATATCAAGTAATTCATCAAATGTAGGAATTTGTACCTCATCTTCTGTTGCCATAAAGCAAACATTAGCTTGTTCATTCTCCGAATCACTTTCACTTTCTGATGAAGATGACTCTGAATCATCCCATGTTACTGAGAAGGCTTGTTTCTTTGATTTGTCCTTCTTATATTTGAATTTGTCATTTTCTGACTTTTTCTTTTGTTCTGGACAATCCTTCTGCATGTGTCCCTTTTTATGGCAGTTGAAACATTCTATAGCAGATGAAGATGGTTTACTTGATCCAGGTTTCCTTTTATTGTAGCGACTGGCTTTTCGATATTTTAGGAATTTTTTGAAACCTTTAGCAATGAACGCCAAATCTTCATCTTCAGAATCTGATTCATTTTCATCTTTCTCAACATGAAATGCTACATTTTTCTTTTCTTCTTTCTGTTCTTTTCTAGCCTGCAAATTTGCTTCATAGGACATTAAATTTCCTATCAATTCATCTGGCTTCATGACGGAAAGATCATTAGCTTCTTCAATTGCTAATACTTTTCCTTCCCATTCATTAGTCAGAGAATGTAGGACTGTTGAAACAACATCAAAATCAGAATACTTTTGTCCTAACCCAATAAGTGCATGGTGAATAGTTTGAAACCGTGAATACATGTCATTGATTGTTTCATTTGGTTTCATTTTGAAATTTTGAAATTGACTTTTCAGCATGGCTATTTTGGCTTGTTTAACCTTGTTAGTACCTTCATGAGTGATTTTTAGCGTTTGCCAAATTTGATATGCAGTAGTGCAGATACTAACACGGTTATATTCATTTTGATCTAATGCACAGAACAACATATTTATTGCTCTTGCATTTACGGCTGCTGCCGTTTTCTCAGCCACAGTCCATTCTGAATAATCAGTTGTTGGATTTACTATTTCTCTTTGAGTAGCATTCCAAGCATCATAGCTACTTGATTGCATAAAGAATGACATACGTGTTGCCCAATAACTGTAGTTAAGACCATTGAAAAATGGAGGTCTTTGTGTCGATTGCCCTTCTGTGTAAGTGGTGTTTTGAGTGCCAGTACTTGCGTTATTTGCCATATTACAAGAATATATCAAATAACTGTGTTACGGTTATATGATGACCTTGCTCCGATACCAAATGAAAATGCTGGGGGCGGTGTACGATTATATGTGCTAATATAGTATACACGGATCGTGTAATATGGATTACAATACAAATGCAGAAATAGATGATAATAGCATTGTAAATAGAAAATAGAAAAATCACACCAGAGATTTTTATACTGGTTCGGAGCACCGTCCTACGTCCAGTCCCAGACTACTATCTGGATTTTCACTAATTACAACCTCGCTTCACCCGGAGGAACAGGTTTACAATTACCCGAACAGCCGAACGGGATTTCACGCCTCTACAACACTGAGGACTTCAACACTTGCCTCTTACAATATCGAGGACTTCAACAAAAACAATTACAATTGTTGTTGACAACTTGTGCTCTTGTAAACATGGATTTGTCACTTGTAGTACACTCTTCCTATAATCTTATCCTCAAATTGTGAATGATGTTTGTGAAGATTATGGAATTTATATTGCTTATTGAATCAAAATATATGAGATAGTGTCAATGATTCAATAAGGAATGAAAGTAGTTTAGAGCTTTTTGAATGCAAGTGAATTCAGAGAATAGATAGAGAGCATATATAATCTTAATAAAACTTGTTGTTTTAATCAATGATATTGATGTGTATTTATAGAGAGAAAATAGTTATAACCCTTGGTGAAAAGTTGCAGTCAAAAGTTATGATCATTGATGAAGAAGAAGAGACGCAACCATTGAAGAAAGATGTGTCTTTTGGAAGAAGTTGCTCTCTGTTTAAAAACGGTCGACAGGTCAAAAACTAACCGGTAGACAGGTTTTTTAAAAATATAGTCGTTATGTGCATGTGTGCACGTTTATTGTGCACATTCAACAGGAACGGTCGACCGTTCTTTTTGGACCGGTCGACCGGTCTCTGTTAAGTTGCACAATAAAGTGCACAACCTATATAAATGTGTATATATATATATTATATTTTGTGCATGATTATTTGAGGATAGATTTTGACAATTTTATTACTATTATAACATCAAATAATCAACCTATAATCTAGAGTACCATATGTAGGTCTTGATTTGTCGATCGCTTTAATATTGTTGTCAGCAATCAAAATCTTCGTAGAAGCTGTGACTCAACAGCCACAACCTGTCAAAACGAAGGCCTCGATGAGTTCAACGGCTTTGATGGCTTTCAGCCGTCAACGGATGGATCAATGCCCAAAAAGGACAACCCGAATCTCAATCGGGTCTCGTAAGTTTTTTATCCTTCGTTTTTTCGACACGTGGATTTTTACGGTAAAACAGGATTACCGAGGCTGGCCTTCGATTTACCATCGCTGGAGAGTGGTGCACCATGGTACTGTTCCGTTTCAAATCCATGCACGCATTTCTAAAAGTCGTACGGCACTGTTCCGCCATTTCGGACGGATGTTGCACCTTGCACCGTGGATGTTGCACCCGGTAGATATCGATTATTCAAACGACCATAACTTCTGGCTCGTTTAGAGTTACAGGAGCCATAACCTGTCAAAATGAAGGCCTCGATGAGTTCTACAACATACGCAGCGTTCAGCCGTTAACGGATGGATTAATGCCCAAAAAGGACAACCCGAATCTCAATCGGGTCTCGTAAGTTTTTTACCGTTCGTTTTTTCGACACGCGGATTTTTACGGTAAAACAGGATTACCGTGGCCTGTCTTCGACTTCCCATCGCTACAGAGTGGTGCACCATGGTACTGTTCCGTTTCAAATCCATGCACGCTTTTCTAAAAGTCGTGCGGCACTGTTTCGCCATTTCGGACGGATGTTGCACCTTGCACCGTGGATGTTGCACCCTGTAGATATCGATTATTCGGACGGCCATAACTTTTGGGTCGTTTAGAGTTACGGGAGCCATAACCTATCAAAACGAAGGCCACGATGAGTTCTACGGCTTTGATAGCCTTCAGCCATCAACGGATAGATTAACGCCCAAAAAGGGCAACCCGTATCTCAATCGGGTCTCGTAAGTTTTTTACCCTTCGTTTTTTCGACACGTGGATTTTTACGGTAAAACAGGATTACCGTGGCCCGTATTCGACTTCTCATCGCTGGAGAGTGGTGCACCATGGTACTGTTCCGTTTCAAATCCATGCACGCATTTCTAAAAGTCGTACGACACTTTTTCGCCATTTCGGACGGATGTTGCACCTTGCACCGTGGATGTTGCACCTTGCACCGCGGATGTTGCACCCTGTAGATATCGATTATTCGGACGGCCATAACTTCTAGCTCGTTTAGAGTTACGGGAGCCATAACCTGTCAAAACAAAGGCCTCGATGTGTTCTACGGCTTTGACAGCTTTCAGCCGTCAACGGATAGATTAATGCCCAAAAAGGACAACCCGAATCTCAATCGGGTCTCGTAAGTTTTTTATCCTTCGTTTTTTCGACACGTGGATTTTTACGGTAAAACAGGATTACCGTGGCCCGTATTCGACTTCCCATCGCTGGAGAGTGGTACACCATGGTGTTGTTCCGTTTCAAATCCATGCACGCATTTCTAAAAGTCGTACGGCACTGTTTCGCCATTTTGGACGGATGTTGCACCTTGCACCGTGGATGTTGCACCCTGTAGATATCGATTATTCAAACGGCCATAACTTCTGGCTCGTTTAGAGTTACGAGAGGCATAACCTGTCAAAACAAAGGACTCAATGTGTTCTACGGCTTTGACAGTTTTCAGCAGTCAACGGATAGATTAATGCCCAAAAAGGACAACCTGAATCTCAATCTGGTCTCGTAAGTTTTTTATCCTTCGTTTGTTCGACACGTGGATTTTTGCGGTAAAACAGGATAACGGTTGCTGGCCTTCGATTTACCATCGCTGGACAGCGGTGCACCATGGTACTGTTCCGTTTCAAATCCATGCATGCATTTCTAAAAGTCGTACGGCACTGTTTCGCCATTTCGGACGGATGTTGCACCATGCACCGTGGATGTTGCACCCCGTAGATATCGATTACTCGGACGGCCATAACTTCTGGCTCGTTTAAAGTTACGGGAGCCACAACCTGTCAAAACGAAGGCCTCGATGAGTTCTACGGCTTTGATAGCTTTCAGCCGTCAACGGATAGATTAATGCCCAAAAAGGACAACCCGAATCTCAATCGGGTCTCGTAAGTTTTTTACCCTTCGTTTTTTCGACACGTGGATTTTTACGGTAAAACAGGATTACCGAGGCTGGCCTTCAATTTACCACCGCGGGAGAGTGGTGCACCATGCTACTGTTCCGTTTCAAATCCATGCACGCATTTCTAAAAGTCGTACGACACTGTTTCGCCATTTCGGACGGATGTTGCACCTTGCACCGTGGATGTTGCACCCTGTAGATATCGATTATTCAAACGGCCATAACTTCTGGCTCGTTTAGAGTTACGAGAGCCATAACCTGTCAAAATGAAGGCCTCGATGAGTTCTACGGCTTTGATGGCTTTCATCCGTCAACGGATAGATTAATGCCCAAAAAGGACAACCGGAATCTCAATCGGGTCTCGTAAGTTTTTTACCCTTCGTTTTTTCGACACGTGGATTTTTACGGTAAAACAGGATTACCGCGGCCCGTATTCGACTTCCCATCGCTGGAGAGTGGTGCACCATGGTGCTGTTCCGTTTCAAATCCATGCACGCATTTCTAAAAGTCGTACGACACTGTTTCGCCATTTCGGACGGATGTTGCACCTTGCACCGTGGATGTTGCACCCTGTAGATATCGATTATTCAGACGGCCATAACTTCTGGCTCGTTTAGAGTTACGGGAGCCATAACCTGTCAAAATGAAGGCCTCGATGAGTTCTACGGCTTTGATAGCTTTCAGCCGTCAATGGATAGATTAATGCCAAAGAAGGACAACCCGAATCTCAATCGGGTCTCGTAAGTTTGTTACCCTTCGTTTTTTCGACACGTGGATTTTTACGGTAAAACAGGATTACGGTGGCTGGCCTTCGATTTACCATCGCTGGATAGTGGTGCACCAGGGTACTGTTCCGTTTCAAATCCATGCACGCATTTCTAAAAGTCGTACGGCATTGTTTCGCCATTTCGGACGGATGTTGCATCTTGCACCGTGGATGTTGCACCCTATAGATATCGATTATTCGGACGGCCATAACTTCTGGCTCGTTTAGATTTACGGGAGCCATAACCTGTCAAAACGAAGGCCTCGATGAGTTCTATGGCATACACAGCTTTCAGCCGTCAATGGATAGATTAATGCCTAAAAAGGACAACCCGAATCTCAATCGGGTCTCGTAAGTTTTTTACCCTTCGTTTTTTCTACACGTGGATTTTTACGGTAAAACGGGATTACCGAGGTTGGCCTTCGATTTACCATCGCTGGAGAGTGGTGCACCATGCTACTGTTCCGTTTCAAATCCATGCACGCATTTCTAAAAGTCGTACGGCACTGTTTCTCCATTTCGGACGGATGTTGCACCCTGTGGATATCGATTATTCAAACAGCCATAACTTCTGGCTCGTTTAGAGTTACGGGAGCCATAACCTGTCAAAATGAAGGCCTCGATGAGTTCTACGGCTTTGATGGCTTTCATCCGTCAACGGATAGATTAATGCCCAAAAAGGACAACCGGAATCTCAATCGGGTCTCGTAAGTTTTTTACCCTTCGTTTTTTCGACACGTGGATTTTTACGGTAAAACAGGATTACCGTGGCCCGTATTCAACTTCCCATCGCTGGAGAGTGGTGCACCATGGTGCTGTTTCGTTTCAAATCCATGCATGCATTTCTAAAAGTCGTACGACACTGTTTCGCCATTTCGGACGGATGTTGCACCTTGCACCGTGGATGTTTCACCCTGTAGATATCGATTATTCGGACGGCCATAACTTCTGGCTCGTTTAGAGTTACGGGAGCGATAACCTGTCAAAACGAAGGCCTCGATGAGTTCTACAGCTATGACTGCTTTCAGCTGTCAACGGATAGGTTAATGACCAAAAAGGACAACCCGAATCTCAATCGGGTCTCGTAAGTTTTTTACCCTTCTTTTTTTCGACACGTGGATTTTTACGGTAAAACAGGATTACGGTGGCTGGCCTTCGATTTACCATCGCTGGACAGTGGTGCACCATGGTACTGTTCCGTTTCAAATCCATGCACGCATTTCTAATAGTCGTACGGCACTGTTTCGCCATTTCGGACGGATGTTGCACCTTGCATCGTGGATGTTGCACCCTGTAGATATCGATTATTCGGACGGCCATAACTTCTGGCCCGTTTAGAGTTACGGGATCCATAACCTGTCAAAACGAAGGCCTCGATGAGTTCTACGGCATACATAGCTTTCAGCCGTCAACGAATAGATTAATGCCCAAAAAGGACAACCCGAATCTCAATCGGGTCTCGTAAGTTTTTTACCCTTCGTTTTTTCGACACGTGGATTTTTACGGTAAAACGGGATTACCGTGGCCCGTCTTCGACTTCCAATCGCTGGAGAGCGGTGCACCATGGTACTGTTCCATTTCAAATCCATGCACACATTTCTAAAAGTCGTACGACACTGTTTCACCATTTCGGACGGATGTTGCACCTTGCACCGTGGATGTTGCACCCTGTAGATATCGATTATTCAAACGGCCATAACTTCTGGCTCGTTTAGAGTTACGGGAGCCATAACCTGTCAAAACGAAGGCCTCGATGAGTTCTATGGCTTTGACAGCTTTTAGCCGTCAACGGATATATTAATGCCCAAAAAGGACAACCCGAATCTCAATCGGGTCTCGTAAGTTTTTTATCCTTCGTTTTTTCGACACGTGGATTTTACGGTAAAACCGGATAACGGTTGTTGGCCTTCGATTTACTATCGCTGGACAGTGGTGCACCATGGTACTGTTCCGTTTCAAATCCATGCATGCATTTCTAAAAGTCGTACGGCACTGTTTCGCCATTTCGGACGGATGTTTCACCTTGCACCGTGGATGTTGCACCCTGTAGATAGCCATAACTTCTGGCTCGTTTAGAGTTACGGGAGCCACAACCTGTCAAAACGAAGGCCTCGATGAGTTCTACGGCTTTGATAGCTTTCAGCTCTCAACGGATAGATTAATGCCCAAAAAGGACAACCCGAATCTCAATCGGGTCTCGTAAGTTTTTTACCCTTCGTTTTTTCGACACGTGGATTTTTACGGTAAAACAGGATTACCGAGGCTGGCCTTCGATTTAGCATCGCTGGAGAGTGGTGCACCATGGTACTATTCCGTTTCAAATCCATGCACGCATTTCTAAAAGTCGTACGACACTGTTTCGCCATTTCGGATGGATGTTGCACCTTGCACCGTGGATGTTGCAACCTGTAGATATCGATTATTCAAACGGCCATAACTTCTGGCTCGTTTAGAGCTATGGGAGCCATAACCTGTCAAAATGAAGGCCTCGATGAGTTCTACGGCATACACAGCTTTCAGCCGTCAACGAATAGATTAATGCCCAAAAAGGACAACCCGAATCTCAATCGGGTCTCGTAAGATTTTTACCCTTCGTTTTTTCTACACGTGGATTTTTACGGTAAAACGGGATTACCGAGGCTGGCCTTCGATTTACCATCGCTGGAGAGTGGTGCACCATGCTACTGTTCCGTTTCAAATTCATGCACGCATTTCTAAAAGTCGTACGGCACTATTTCGCCATTTCGGACGGATGTTGCACCTTGCACCGTGGATGTTGCACCCTGTAGATATCGATTATTCAAACGGCCATAACTTCTGGCTCGTTTAGAGTTACGGGAGCCATAACCTTCAAAATGAAGGGCTCGATGAGTTCTACGGCTTTGATGGCTTTCATCCGTCAACGGATATATTAATGCCCTAAAAGGACAACCGGAATCTCAATCGGGTCTCGTAAGTTTTTTACCCTTCGTTTTTTCGACACGTGGATTTTTACGTTAAAACAGGATTACCGTGGCCCGTATTCGACTTCCCATCGCTGGAGAGTGGTACACCATGGTACTGTTCCGTTTCAAATCCATGCACGCATTTCTAAAAGTCGTACGACACTGTTTCGCCATTTCGGACGGATATTGCACCTTGCACCGTGGATGTTGCACCCAGTAGATATCGATTATTCGGACGGCCATAACTTCTGGCTCGTTTAGAGTTACGGGAGCCATAACCTGTCAAAATGAAGGCCTCGATGAGTTCTACGGCTTTGACTGCTTTCAGCCGTCAACGGATAGATTAATGCCAAAAAAGGACAACCCGAATCTCAATCGGGTCTCGTAAGTTTGTTACCCTTTGTTTTTTCGACACGTGGATTTTTACGGTAAAATAGGATTACGGTGGCTGGCCTTCGATTTACCATCGCTGGACAGTGGTGCACCAGGGTACTGTTCCGTTTCAAATCCATGCACACATTTCTAAAAGTCGTACGGCACTGTTTCGCCATTTCGGATGGATGTTGCACCTTGCACCGTGGATGTTGCACCCTGTAGATATCGATTATTCGGACGGCCATAACTTCTGGCTCGTTTAGATTTACGGGAGCTATAACCTGTCAAAACGAAGGCCTCGATGAGTTCTACGGCATACACAGCTTTCAGCCGTCAACGGATAGATTAATGCCCAAAAAGGACGACCCGAATCTCAATCGGGTCTCGTAAGTTTTTTACCCTTCGTTTTTTCTACACGTGGATTTTTACGGTAAAACGGGATTACCGAGGCTGGCCTTCGATTTACCATCGCTGGAGAGTGGTGCACCATGCTACTGTTCCGTTTCAAATCCATGAACGCATTTCTAAAAGTCGTACGGCACTGTTTCGCCATTTCGGACGGATGTTGCACCTTGCACCGTGGATGTTGCACCCTGTAGATATCGATTATTCAAACGGCCATAACTTCTGGCTCGTTTAGCGTTACGGGAGCCATAACCTGTCAAAATGAAGGCCTCGATGAGTTCTACGGCTTTGATGGCTTTCATCCATCAACGGATAGATTAATGCCCAAAAAGGACAACCGGAATCTCAATCGGGTCTCGTAAGTTTTTTACCCTTCGTTTTTCCGACACGTGGATTTTTACGGTAAACCAGGATTACCGTGGCCCGTATTCAACTTCCCATCGCTGGAGAGTGGTGCACCATGGTGCTGTTTCATTTCAAATCCATGCACGCATTTCTAAAAGTCGTACGGCACTGTTTCGCCATTTCGGACGGATGTTGCACCTTGCACCGTGGATGTTGCACCCTGTAGATATCGATTATTCGGACGGCCATAACTTCTGGCTCGTTTAGAGTTACGGGAGCCATAACTTGTCAAAACGAAGGCCTCGATGTATTCTACAGCTATGACCGCTTTCAGCCGTCAATGGATAGATTAATGCCCAAAAAGGACAACCCGAATCTCAATCGGGTCTCGTAAGTTTTTTACCCTTCGTTTTTTCGACACGTGGATTTTTACGGTAAAACAGGATTACGGTGGCTGGCCTTCGATTTACCATCGCTGGACAGTGGTGCACCATGGTACTGTTCCGTTTCAAATCCATGCACGTATTTCTAATAGTCGTACGGCACTGTTTCGCCATTTCGGAAGGATGTTGCACCTTGCATCGTGGATGTTGCACCCTGTAGATATCGATTATTCGGACGGCCATAACTTCTGGCTCGTTTAGAGTTACGGGAGCCATAACCTGTCAAAACGAAGGCCTCGATGAGTTCTACGGCATAGATAGCTTTCAGCCGTCAACGAATAGATTAATGCCCAAAAAGGACAACCCGAATCTCAATCGGGTCTCGTAAGTTTTTTACCCTTCGTTTTTTCGACACGTGGATTTTTACGGTAAAACGGGATTACCGTGGCCCGTCTTCGACTTCCCATCGCTGGAGAGCGGTGCACCATGGTACTGTTCCATTTCAAATCCATGCACACATTTCTAAAAGTCGTACGACACTGTTTCACCATTTCGGACGGATGTTGCACCTTGCACCGTGGATGTTGCACCCTGTAGATATCGATTATTCAAACGGCCATAACTTCTGGCTCGTTTAGAGTTATGGGAGCCATAACCTGTCAAAATGAAGGCCTCGATGAGTTCTACGGCTTTGACAGCTTTTAGCCGTCAACGGATAGATTAATGCCCAAAAAGGACAACCCGAATCTCAATTTGGTCTCGTAAGTTTTTTATCCTTCCTTTTTTCGACACGTGGATTTTACGGTAAAACCGGATAATGGTTGCTGGCCTTCGATTTACTATCGCTGGACAGTGGTGCACCATGGTACTGTTCTGTTTCAAATTCATGCATGCATTTCTAAAAGTCGTACGGCACTGTTTCGCCATTTCGGACGGATGTTGCACCTTGCACCGTGGATGTTGCACCCTGTAGATATCGATTATTCGGACGACCATAACTTCTGGGTCGTTTAGAGTTACGGGAGCCACAACCTGTCAAAACGAAGGCCTCGATTAGTTCTACGGCTTTGATAGCTTTCAGCTGTCAACGGATAGATTAATGCCCAAAAAGGACAACCCGAATCTCAATCGGGTCTCGTAAGTTTTTTACCCTTCGTTTTTTCGACACGTGGATTTTTACGGTAAAACAGGATTACCGAGGCTGGCTTTCGATTTAGCATCGCTGGAGAGTGATGCACCATGGTACTATTCCGTTTCAAATCCATGCACGCATTTCTAAAAGTCGTACGGCACTGTTTCGCCATTTCGGACGGATGTTGCACCTTGCACCGTGGATGTTGCACCCTGTTGATATCGATTATTCGGACGGCCATATCTTCTGGCTCGTTTAGAGTTACGGGAGCCATAACCTGTCAAAACGAAGGCCTCGATGAGTTCTACGGCTTTGACAGCTTTTAGCCGTCAACGGATAGATTAATGCCTAAAAAGGACAACCTGAATCTCAATCGGGTCTCGTAAGTTTTTTACCTTTCGTTTTTTTGACACGTGGATTTTTACGGTAAAACAGGATTACATTGGCCCGTATTCGACTTTCCATCGCTGGACAGTGGTGCACCATGGGACTGTTCCGTTTCAAATCCATGCATGCATTTCTAAAAGTCGTAGGGCACCGTTTCGCCATTTCGGACGGATGTTACACCTCGCACCGTGGATGTTGCACCCTGTAGATATCGATTATTCGGACGGCCATAACTTCTGGCTCGTTTAGAGTTACGGGAGCCACAACCTGTCAAAACGAAGGCCTCGATGAGTTCTACGGCTTTGACAGCTTTCAGTCATCGATGGATAGATTAATGCCCAAAAAGGACAACCCGAATCTCAATCGGGTCTCATAAGTTTTTTACCCTTCGTTTTTTCGACACGTGGATTTTTACGGTAAAACAGGATTACCGAGGCTGGCCTTCGATTTACCATCGTTGGAGAGTGGTGCACCATGGTACTGTTCCGTTTCAAATCCATGCACGCATTTCTAAAAGTCGTACGGCACTGTTTCGCCATTTCGGACGGATGTTGCACCTTGCACCGTGGATGTTGCACCCTGTTGATATCGATTATTCGGACGGCCATAACTTCTGGCTCGTTTAGAGTTACGGGAGCCATAACCTGTCAAAACGAAGGCCTCGATGAGTTCTACGGCTTTGACAGCTTTTAGCCGTCAACGGATAGATTAATGCCTAAAAAGGACAACCTGAATCTCAATCGGGTCTCGTAAGTTTTTTACCCTTCGTTTTTTCGACACGTGGATTTTTACGGTAAAACGGGATTATCGTGGCCCGTCTTCGACTTCCCATCGCTCGAGAGTGGTGCACCATGGTAGTGTTCCATTTCAAATCCATGCACGCATTTCAAAAAGTCGTACGACACTGTTCGCCATTACGGACGGATGTTGCACCTTGCACCGTGGATGTTGCACCCTATAGATATCGATTATTCGGACGGCCATAACTTCTGGCTCGTTTAGAGTTACGAGAGCCATAACCTGTCAAAACGAAGGCCAAGATGAGTTCTACGTCGTTGACAGCTTTCAGCCGTCAACGGATAGATTAATGCCCAAAAAGGATAACCCGAATCTCAATCGGGTCTCGTAAGTTTTTTACCCTTCGTTTTTTCGACACGTGGATTATTACGGTAAAACAGGATTATCGTGGCCCGTCTTCGACTTCCCATCGCTGGAGAGTGGTGCACCATGTTACTGTTACGTTTCAAATCCATGCACGCATTTCTAAAAGTCGTACGGCACTATTTCGCCATTTCGGACGGATGTTGCACCTTGCACCGTGGATGTTGCACCCTGTAGATATCGATTATTCGGACGGCCATAACTTCTGGCTCGTTTAGAGTAACGGGAGCCATAACCTGTCAAAACGAAGGCCTCGATGAGTTGTACGGCTTTGACTGCTTTCAGCCGTCAACGGATAGATTAATGCCCAAAAAGGACAACACGAATCTCAATCGGGTCTCGTAAGTTTTTTACCCTTCGTTTTTACGACACGTGGGTTTTTACGGTAAAACGGGATTACCGTGGCCCGTCTTCGACTTCCCATCGCTGGAGAGCGGTGCACCATGGTACTGTTCTGTTTCAAATCCATGCACGCATTTCTAAAAGTCGTACGACACTGTTTCACCATTTTGGACGGATGTTGCACCTTTCACCGTGGATGTTGCACCCTGTAGATATCGATTATTCAAACGGCCATAACTTCTGGCTCGTTTAGAGTTACGGGAGCCATAACCTGTCAAAACAAAGGACTCGATGAGTTCTACAGCTTTGACAGCTTTCAGTTGTCAACAGATAGATTAATGCCCAATAAGGACAACCCGAATCTCAATCGGGTCACGTAAGTTTTTTATCGTTCGTTTTTTCGACACGTGTATTTTTACGGTAAAACAGGATTACCGTGGCCCGTCTTCGACTTCCCATCGCTAGAGAGTGGTACACCATGGTACTGTTCCGTTTCAAATCCATGCACGCATTTCTAAAAGTCGTACGGCACTATTTCGCCATTTCGGACGGATGTTGCACCTTGCACCGTGGATGTTGCACCCTGTAGATATCGATTATTCGGACGGTCATAACTTCTGGCTCGTTTAGAGTTACGGGAGCCATAACCTGTCAAAACGAAGGCCTCGATGAGTTCTACGGCTTTGACAGCTTTCAGCCGTCAACGGATAGATTAATGCCCAAAAAGGACAACCCGAATCTCAATCGGGTCTCGTAAGTTTTTTACCCTTCGTTTCTACGACACGTGGGTTTTTACGGTAAAACGGGATTACCGTGGCCCGTCTTCGACTTCCCATCGCTGGAGAGCGGTGCACCATGGTACTGTTCCGTTTCAAATCCATGCACGCATTTCTAAAAGTCGTACGACACTGTTTCACCATTTCGGACGGATGTTGCACCTTTCACCGTGGATGTTGCACCCTGTAGATATCGATTATTCAAACGGCCATAACTTCTGGCTCGTTTAGAGTTACGGGAGCTATAACCTGTCAAAACGAAGGCCTCGATGAGTTCTACAGCTTTGGCAGCTTTCAGTCGTCAACGGATAGATTAATGCCCAATAAGGACAACCCGAATCTCAATCGGGTCTCGTAAGTTTTTTACCCTTCGTTTTTTCGACACGTGGATTTTTACGGTAAAACAGGATTACGGTTGCCGGCCTTCGATTTACCATCGCTGGACAGTGGTGCACCATGGTACTGTTCCGTTTCAAATCCATGCATGCATTTCTAAAAGTCGTACGGCAATTTTTCGCCATTTCGGACAGATGTTGCACCTTGCACCGTGGATGTTGCACCCTGTAGATATCAATTATTCGGACGGCCATAACTTTTGGCTCGTTTAGATTTACGGGAGCCATAACCTGTCAAAACAAAGGCTGCGATGAGTTCTACGGCTTTGACAGCTTTCAGCCGTCAACGGATAGATTAATGCCCAAAAAGGACAATCCAAATCTCAATCGTGTCTCGTAAGTTTTTTAACCTTCGTTTTTTTGACACGTGGATTTTTACGGTAAAACGGGATTACCGTGGATGGCCTTCGATTTACCATCACTGGGGAGTGGTGCACCATGGTACTGTTCCATTTCAAATCCATGCACGCATTTCTAAAAGTCGTACGGCACTGTTTCGCCATTTCGGACGGATGTTGCACCCTGTAGATATCGATTATTCGGACGGCCATAACTTCTGGATCGTTTATAGTTACGGGAGCCATAACCTGTCAAAACGAAGGCCTCGATGAGTTCTACGGCATATATAGCTTTCAGCCATCAACGGATGGATTAATGCCCAAAAAGGACAACCCGAATCTCAATCGGGTCTCGTAAGTTTTTTACCCTTCGTTTTTTCGACAAGTGGATTTTTACTGTAAAACAGGATTACCGTGGCCCGTCTTCGACTTCCTATCGCTGGAGAGTGGTGCACCATGGTACTGTTTTGTTTCAAATCCATGCACGCATTTCTAGAAGTCGTACGGCACTGTTTCGCCATTTCGGACAGATGTTGCACCTTGCACCGTAGATGTTGCACCCTGTAGACATCGATTATTCGGACGGCCATAACTTCTGGCTCGTTTAGAGTTACCGGAGCCATAACCTGTCAAAACGAAGGCCTCGATGAGTTCTATGGCTTGGACAGCTTTCAGCCATCAACGGATAGATTAATGCTCAAAAAGGACAATCTGAATCTCAATCGGGTCTCGTAAGTTTTTTACCCTTCGTTTTTTCGACACGTGGATTTTTACGGTAAAACGGGATTACTTGGCCCGTCTTCGACTTCCCATCGCTGAAGAGTGGTGCACCATGCTAGTGTTCCGTTTCAAATCCATGCACGCTATTTGTGCCAAAATTGGTCACAAACCTCGAATACCGTGAAAGCACCAGTGTATGAATACAAATCAATAATATTCAAACACAAATCTCAGATCTCAGCAAATATTAAACAGTAATCCCAAAGTAAAGAACAGAGACACAAGTTTTATAGTGGTTCGGCTATCTCCAGCCTACGTCCACTCCAAAGTTTTTATCCTTTTATTGATTATCCTTGATGATTACAGATGATTACAGCAGTTACAAAGTCCAAAACTTGAAATAAATAGCAGCAATGATGATATGGAATGATTCTGGCAGCGTCGAAGCGTGCTTTCTCTCTCTAGAATCTCCGACCCCTTTTATGAATGACCAGGGGCTCTATTTATATGCGTAGGAGGCTGAAATTTCTCCTAAAATCCGGGACGACCGCTTCAGGCACGTGAGGGGGCCCACACGCCCGAAATCTGGAGGTCCGGGCCCACCTTGGGATCGATTCGAAGTAAGGTTCGAATCGATCAAGAAATTGTCCAATTGAGCTGAGATTTGGTGAGAACATTCTTCAACATGTATGTAAGCTTCTATGAAAATCTCATAGCATTTGGATCAAAGGTTTGGAAGATATGATCGATTCAAGTTCAAAGTTCCGTGTGCTCTGCCTGGTTCAAACCCATGCTTCGAAACCTCTTCCTTCGAATCCATCTCCTTCAAACCCACATCCTTCGAATCCATCTCGTTCGAATCCACCTCCTTCGAATCCATTGCTTTGAATCCTCCTTTGAATCCATGAAGTCGACTCCCACTTCTTCGAATCCATGAAGTCGTCCCCCAATGTATATTTCCGTGTACCATCGATCTTCTTCGAATCGATCCCAGGAGCATGCTTCGTATCGATCTCGTTTACACCAATCGATTCGAACATACCCTAACCTGATCGATTCGAACTCTCCTTGACCTCATGGATTCAAAGCATTATGCTTTGTCTTGATTGATTCGAACCTATCCACTTTGGGTCCATTGCCATTGGGCCGAAATCCATTTATCCTTCTTACCTGATCGATACGAAGTTCACCAGGCCGAACCCATACTGATCGATACGAAGCATATCGATTCGAACCATCCCTGTGCCTTGCCTTCGATCGATACGAAGTAGCAGTGTCGAACCCAGGTTGATCGAGACGAAGTGTATCGATTCGAAGTGAGTGCTACCCCTGATCGATTCGAACAGCATGCCTTTCCTACCTTGAATCGATCATAACTTCTCCATACGAACTCCGATTAACCTGAAATTTGAAACGTAGCCTTTCCTAATCCTTATCATCATCTCCAATTAATTTCGTCCCGATCGGAGTTCAACCAAATATTGATGATATCGATCGTAGCCTTGATTCCAACCGATCTCCAATCCTGATATCCATAATTCCTTGCCAATTTGTTGATATTCCAGTTTTGACCAAAAGTGGGATAACACTTTGCCCCCCAAAACATGCCTTGTGGCAATAAGGCGTGTTTTGAATAGTTCCGAATCCAATATCCAAAGTCCATAGCCATATTGCCAGAGTATGCCATCCTTGACTGCTCCGAGTCGATGCCCAATTCCAAATCCCATAACAAAGCCCTAGCCAATTCCATATCCATTCGAACTCGACTGCCGAGTCCTGATCCATCCTTATCCAATAGCCAATAACCAGATCCAGGGCCTCTCCGAGTAGATATCTGAATCCACAACCTCTTCGGGTTCTTGCCAAGCGTAATCCACACCTAACGACCGTGGTCCAGTGTCCCTGGACGTTGAGCTAACCTCTCCGGGTTCTTGCCAAGCGTAATCCACACATGACGACCATGGTCCAGTGTCCCTGGACGTTGTACAAAGTCATGGCTTAAGTCCTAAGCCGAATCCTGGTCTCTCCGGACCCTTGTTGAGCATAGTCCATACTCAACGACCTGAAAATAACAATTGATAATACAGGGCCTAAGTCCTAGGCCGAACCCTGGTCTCTCTGGACCCTTGCCGAGCATAGTCCATACTCGGCGACCTGAATGAGTCAATCTACCATGTTCGGGCAGAGTGACTCACCCCTTCCTAGGCATAATCCATACCCGACGACCATTTATCAAAAACCAGATGAAAATCCAATCAAAATCCAATCCAACCTCCAAACCCAAAAAATCCAAATCATAAACCAGAAAATCAGAAAACCAAACCAACATTCAAAACCGGAAACAATCATCCAAAGAAAAACCCAAATCAAAAGAAAGCAAAACCAGGAGCTTGATTCAAACTCCAAAACCAAAATCCGAAAAGAAAAGTAGTGTCCAATCCAAAAGCAAAAGATAGATTTCACAAACCATAGCGTTGCAGTTTATCATCATTCAGAGCATGCCTATGGGCTATCTCCGTCCCCGTACATGTGTAAATGACTTGGTTGCTTGCTAATAGTTCGTTACTTATTCCATATTATCCTGATTAGTGGATGATCAATCGATCACCATCCCTGGGTCTCCCATCATCGCGGCGAGAGGTTGTCGGTGGTTGCTCTTGCTCCACCGTTGCATTCCGAGCTCCGACATACTGCTGTAACTGTCCATTCCTTACATGCTCCTCGATTATATCCTTCAAGTGCCTGCAGCTGTTGGTGTCATGTCCGTCTAGGTCATGGAAGAGACAGTGCCTCCCTGATGCCCTCTCTCGTTCAGAAGGCTCTCTCTTGGCTGACCTCCGGTAGGGAAGGCGATTCCGAGTGTCCATGTATATCCGCTCCAGCGTCTCGTTCAATCCTGTGTATGTGGAAAACTTTGGATCCTTCCATCGCTTCCTAGCGTTTCCAGATTCATTATCCAATTTCCTTTGTCTTTATCCGAACCACCGCTGGATATTGCTCCAACCTCGATTGCACTAACCTTTTTCACTTTTAAATCCGTACTCGCATCCTCCTGTCGAAGGAACCTTTCTGCCTCGTGAAAGAATTCGTCGAGATCCTGTGGGGGATCTCGTGTCATAGATACCTTGAAATCAGAGTCCTCCCTGACTCCTGATACTGCTGCCATTAAAACCATCGATGGATCAGGCCGATCCACCGAAGCGACTGCCGCACTGAATCGAGTTAGAAAAGCTCTAAGCGATTCATCCATTCTTAGCTTCACCGATGTTAATGTCATCACGTTCTTCGGTCTCTTGACATGAACCCGAAACTGCCCCAAAAACCTTTCCACTAATTCCCTCCATGTCCTGATAGATCCTTCTTCCAGCTGCCTAAACCACATCGCAGCTAAGTCCGTCAAATACAAAGGGAAGCATCGGGCCATCACTTCCTCCGATGCCCCCAGCACCTCCATATGTCTGGTGTACCTCATCAAGTGATCAGTTGGGTTTGCCTTACCATCATATACCTCCACGCTAGGTAGCTTAAACTTAGGTGGATTCTGAGCCATCCTTATTTCCTGAGCGAACGGACTCCTATTCAATCCTTCCAAGTCTCTGTTGGTCAAACCACCTCGCACAGTTCTTCTGATAATTTCCACTAATCCGGTATTGTCTGTTGGGGGTTGCCCCCCATGCCCCCAAGGGAACTCTGATACATATTCCTCGTGTGGTTCACTAGGAGCAATGTTAGCTCTAGCCTGTCGAATTCCTTCCAAAGGTACTTCTGTATTGGATCCCGTGGGCCTGCCCCCAAGCCCTTGATGATTGCCTTCTGGCTCCGTATCTCGCCCTCCATTGGGTTCCACGACCCTAGTTCCCTGTCCTGCATCCACAGCGGCTGTAGTTGTTCCTAAGTTCTGCATCCCTACAGCTCTCATTTGCTCAAAGAAAGTCTGCATCATTTACTGTTGGTTCTTTAACAATCTCTCTTGCAAAGAGTTTGCCATAGCCTCCATTTAATCCCGGGTTATGAAGATTGAAGCCTGTCCTTCCCCAGCTCCGGAGGATGCTCGTTGACTTCCTTCCTGTTGGCTTCGCTCATCCCTTTGTCTTCTACTATTTTGTCTAGTCATTGTCCTTGAATCCAAACTTTTTAAAACCTTCAAATCCAACTTTCAAATCCGATGTAGACGGTGCTAGTCTTTCTCAGTGAAAGCACCAAAGTGTTTGTGCCAAAATTGTTCACAAACCCCGAATACCGTGAAAGCACCAGTGTATGAATACAAATCAATAATATTCAAACACAAATCTCAGATCTCAGCAAATATTAAACAGTAATCCCAAAGTAAAGAACAGAGACACAAGTTTTATAGTGGTTCGGCTATCTCCGGCCTACGTCCACTCCAAAGTTTTTATCCTTTTATTGATTATCCTTGATGATTACAGATGATTACAGTAGTTACAAAGTCCAAAACTTGAAATAAATAGCAGCAATGATGATATGGAATGATTCTGGCAGCGTCCAAGCGTGCTTTCTCTCTCTAGAATCTCCGACCCCTTTTCTGAATGATCAGGTGCTCTATTTATATGCGTAGGAGGCTGAAATTTCTCCTAAAATCCGGGACGACTGCTTCAGGCACGTAAGGGGGCCCACACGCCCGAAATCTGGAGGTCCGGGCCCACCTTGGTATCGATTCGAAGTAAGGTTCGAATCGATCAAGAAATTGTCCAATTGAGCTGAGATTTGGTAAGAACATTCTTCGACATGTATGTAAGCTTCTGTGAAAATCTCATAGCATTTGGATCAACGGTTTGGAAGATATGATCGATTCAAGTTCAAAGTTTCGTGTGCTCTGCCTGGTTCAAACCCATGCTTCGAAACCTCTTCCTTCGAATCCATCTCCTTTGAACCCACATCCTTCGAATCCATCTCGTTCGAATCCACCTCCTTCGAATCCATTGCTTTGAATCCTCCTTTGAATCCAGTGTTTCGAATCCACCTCCTCTTCGAATCCATGAAGTCGACTCCCTCTTCTTCGAATCCATGAAGTCGTCCCCCAATGTATACTTCCCGTGTACCATCGATCTTCTTCGAATCGATCCCAGGAGCATGCTTCGTATCGATCTCGTTTACACCGATCGATTCGAACATACCCTAACCTGATCGATTCGAACTCTCCTTGACCTCATGGATTCAAAGCATTATGCTTTGTCTTGATTGATTCGAACCTATCCACTTTGGGTCCATTGCCATTGGGCCGAAATCCATTTATCCTTCTTACCTGATCGATACGAAGTTCACCAGGCCGAACCCATACTGATCGATACGAAGCGTATTGATTCGAACCATCCCTGTGCCTTGCCTTCGATCGATACGAAGTAGCAGTGTCGAACCCAGGTTGATCGAGACGAAGTGTATCGATTCGAAGTGAGTGCTACCCCTGATCGATTCGAACAGCATGCCTTTCCCACCTTGAATCGATCATAACTTCTCCATACGAACTCCGATTAACCTGAAAGTTGAAACGTAGCCTTTCCTAATCCTTGTCATCATCTCCAATTAATTTCGTCCCGATCGGAGTTCAACCAAATTTTGATGATATCGATCGTAGCCTTGATTCCAACCGATCTCCAATCCTGATATCCATAATTCCTTGCAAATTTGTTGATATTCCAGTTTTGACCAAAAGTGGGATAACACACGCATTTCAAAAAGTCATACGGCACTGTTCGCCATTTCGGACGGATGTTGCACCTTGCACCGTGGATGTTGCACCTTATAGATATCGATTATTCGGACGGCCATAACTTCTGACTCGTTAAGAGTTACGGGAGGCATAGCCTGTCAAAACGAAGGCCTCGATGAGTTCTACGGCTTTGACAGCTTTCAACTGTCAACGGATAGATTAATGCCCAAAAAGGACAACCCGAATCTCAATCGGGTCTCGTAAGTTTTTTACCCTTCGTTTTTTCGACACGTGGATTTTTACGGTAAAACAGGATTACCTTGGCCCGTCTTCGACTTCCCATCGCTGGAGAGTGGTGCACTATGGTACTGTTTCGTTTCAAATCCATGCACGCATTTCTAAAAGTCGTACGGCACTGTTTCGCCATTTCGGACGGATGTTGCACCTTGCACCGTGGATGTTGCACCCTGTAGATATCGATTATTCGGACGGCCATAACTTCTGGCTCGTTTAGAGTTACGGGAGCCATAACCTGTCAAAACGAAGGCCTCGATGAGTTCTACGGCTTTGATAGCTTTCAGCCGTCAACGTATAGATTAATACCCAAAAAGGACAATCCGAATCACAATCGGGTTTCGTAAGTTTTTTACCCTTCGTTTTTTCGACACGTGGATTTTTACGGTAAAACAGGATTACCGTGGCCCGTCTTCGACTTTCCATCGCTGGAGAGTGGTGAACTATGGTACTGTTCCGTTTCAAATCCATGTACGCATTTCTAAAAGTCGTACGACACTGTTTCGCCATTTCGGACGGATGTTGCACCTTGCACCGTGGATGTTGCACCCTGTAGATATCGATTATTCGGTCGGCCATAACTTCTGACTCGTTTAGAGTTACGGGAGCCATAACCTCTCAAAGGCCTCGATGAGTTCTATGGCTTTGACAGCTTTCAGCCATCAACGGATAGATTAATGCTCAAAAAGGACAACCCGAATCTCAATCGGGTCTCGTAAGTTTTTTACCCTTCGTTTTTTCGAAACGTGGATTTTTACGGTAAAACAGGATCACCGTGGCCCGTCTTCGACTTCGCATCGCTGGAGAGTGGTGCACTATGGTACTGTTCCGTTTCAAATCCATGCACGCATTTCTAAAAGTCGTACGACACTGTTTTGCCATTTCGGACGGATGTTGCACCTTGCACCGTAGATGTTGCACCCTGTAGATATCGATTATTCAAACGGCCATAACTTCTGGCTCGTTTAGAATTACAGGAGCCATAACCTGTCAAAAGGAAGGCCTCGATGAGTTCTACGGCTTTGACAGCTTTCAGCCGTCAACGGATAGATTAATGCCCAAAAAGGACAACCCGAATCTCAATCGGGTCTCGTAAGTTTTTAACCCTTCGTTTTTTCGACACGTGGATTTTTACGGTAAAACGGGATTACGGTGGCTGGTCTTCGATTTACCATCGCTGGAGAGTGGTGCACATGGTACTGTTCCGTTTCAAATCCATGCACGCATTTCTAAAAGTCGTACGACACTGATTCGCCATTTCGGATGGATGTTGCACCTTGCACCGTGGATGTTGCACCCTGTAGATATCGATTATTCGGATGGCCATAACTTCTGGCTCGTTTATAGTTACGGGATCCATAACCTGTCAAAATGAAGGCCTCGATGAATTCTACGGCATTGGCAGCTTTCAGCCGTCAACGGATAGATTAATGCCCAAAAACGACAACCCGAATCTCAATCGGGTCTCGTAAGTTTTTTACCTTTCGTTTTTTCGACACGTGGATTTTTACGGTAAATTGGATTACCGTGGCCCGTCTTCGACTTTCCATCGCTGGAGAGTGGTGCACCATGGTAGTGTTCCGTTTCAAATCCATGCACGCATTTCTAAAAGTCGTACGGCACTGTTTCGCCATTTCGGACGGATGTTGCACCTTGCACCGTGGATGTTGCACCCTGTAGATATCGATTATTCGGACGGCCATAACTTCTGGCTCGTTTAGAGTTATGAGAGGCGTAACCTGTCAAAACGAAGGCCTCGATGAGTTCTACGGCTTTGACAGCTTTCAGCCGTCAACGGATAGATTAATGCCCAAAAACGACAACCCGAATCTCAATCGGGTCTCGTAAGTTTTTTACCTTTCGTTTTTTCGAAACGTGGATTTTTACGGTAAAACAGGATTACCGTGGCCCGTCTTCGACTTCCCATCGCTGGAGAGTGGTGCACCATGGTAGTGTTCCGTTTCAAAACCATGCATGCATTTCTAAAAGTCGTACGACACTGTTTCGCCATTTCGGACGGATGTTGCACCTTGCACCGTGGATGTTGCACCCTGTAGATATCGATTATTCAAACGGCCATAACTTCTGGCTCGTTTAGAGTTACGGGAGCCATAACCTGTCAAAACGAAGGCCTCGATGAGTTCTATGGCTTTGACAGCTTTCAGCCGTCAACGGATAGATTAATGCTCAAAAAGGACAACCCGAATCTCAATCGGGTCTCGTAAGTTTTTTACCCTTCGTTTTTTCGAAACGTGGATTTTTACGCTAAAACAGGATCACCGTGGCCCGTCTTCGACTTCGCATCGCTGGAGAGTGGTGCACTATGGTACTGTTCCGTTTCAAATCCATGCACGCATTTCTAAAAGTCGTACGGCACTGTTTTGCCATTTCGGACGGATGTTGCACCTTGCACCGTGGATGTTGCACCCTGTAGATATCGATTATTCAAACGACCATAACTTCTGGCTCGTTTAGAATTACAGGAGCCATAACCTGTCAAAAAGAAGGCCTCGATGAGTTCTACGGCTTTGACAGCTTTCAGCCGTCAATGGATAGATTAATGCCCAAAAAGGACAACCCGAATCTCAATCCGGTCTCGTAAGTTTTTAACCCTTCGTTTTTTCGACACGTGGATTTTTACGGTAAAACGGGATTACGGTGGCTGGTCTTCGATTTACCATCGCTGGAGAGTGGTGCACCATGGTACTGTTCCGTTTCAAATCCATGCACGCATTTCTAAAAGTCGTACGGCACAGTTTCGCCATTTCGGACGGATGTTGCACCTTGCACCGTGGATGTTGCACCCTGTAGATATCGATTATTCGGACAGCCATAACTTCTGGCTCGTTTAGATAAATGGGAGCCATAACCTGTCAAAACGAAGGCCTCGATGAGTTCTACGGCTTTGACAGCTTTCAGCCGTCAACAAATAGATTAATGCACAAAAAGGACAACCCGAATCTCAATCGGGTCTCGTAAGTTTTTTACCCTTCGTTTTTTCGACACGTGGATTTTTACGGTAAAATGGGATAACCGTGGCCCGTCTTCGACTTCCCATCGCTGGAGAGTGGTGCACCATGGTATTGTTCCATTTCAAATCCATGCACGCATTTCAGAAAGTCGTATGGCACTGTTTCGCCATTTCGGACGGATGTTGCACCTTGCACCGTGGATGTTGCACCATGTAGATATCGATTATTCGGACGGCCATAACTTCTGGCTCGTTTAGAGTTACGGGGGCCATAACCTGTCAAAACGAATGCCTCGATGAGTTCTATGGCTTTGATAGCTTTAAGCTATCGACGGATAGATTAATTCCCAAAAAGGACAACCCGAGTCTCAATCGGGTCTCGTAAGTTTTTTTATCCTTCGTTTTTTCGACACGTGGATTTTTATGGTAAAACAGGATTACCGTGGCTGGCCTTCGATTTACCATCGCTGGAGAGTGGTGCACCATGGTACTGTTCCGTTTCAAAACCATGCATGCATTTCTAAAAGTCGTACGGCACTGTTTCGCCATTTCGGACGGATGTTGCACCTTGCACCGTGGATGTTGCACCTTGTAGATATCGAATATTCGGACGGCCATAACTTCTGGCTCGTTTAGAATTACGGGAGCCATAACCTGTCAAAACGAAGGTCTCGATGAGTTCTACGGCTCTGATAGCTTTCAGACGTCAACGGATAGATTAATGCCCAAAAACGACAACCCGAATCTCAATCGGGTCTCGTAAGTTTTTTACCCTTCGTTTTTTCGACACGTGTATTTTTACGGTAAAACGGGATTACCGTGGCCCGTCTTCGACTTCCCATCACTGGAAAGTGGTGCACCATGGTACTGTTCCGTTTCAAATCCATGCACGCATTTCTAAAAGTCGTACGGCACTGTTTCGCCATTTCCGACGGATGTTGCACCTTGCACCGTGGATGTTGCACCCCGTAGATATCGATTATTCAAACGGCCATAACTTCTGGCTCGTTTAGAGTAACGGGAGCCATAACCTGTCAAAATGGAGGCCTCGATGAGTTCTACGGCTTTGACAGCTTTCTGCCGTCAACGGATAGATTAATGCACAAAAAGGACAACCCGAATCTCAATCGGGTCTCGTAAGTTTTTTACCCTTCGTTTTTTCGACACGTTGATTTTTACGGTAAAACAGGATTACCGTGGCCCGTCTTCGGCTTCCCATCGCTGGAGAGTGGTGCACCGTGGTACTGTTCCATTTCAAATCCATGCACGCATTTCGAAAAGTCGTACGTCACTGTTTCGCCATTTCGGACGGATGTTGCACCTTGCACCGTGGATGTTGCACCCTGTAGATATCGATTATTCGGACGGCCATAACTTCGGGATCGTTTAGAGTTACGGGAGCCATAACCTGTCAAAACGAAGGCCTCGATGAGTTCTATGGCTTTGACAGCTTTCAGCCATCAACGGATAGATTAATGCCCAAAAAGGACAACCCGAATCTCAATCGGGTCTCGTAAGTTTTTTACCCTTCGTTTTTTCGACACGTGGATTTTTACGTTAAAACAGGATTACCGTGGCCCGTCTTCGACTTCCCATCGTTGGTGAGTGGTGCATGATCGTACTGTTCCTTTTCAAATCCATGCACGCATTTCTAAAAGTCGTACGACACTGTTTCGCCATTTCGGACGGATGTTGCACCTTGCACCGTGGATGTTGCACCCTGTAGATATCAATTATTCGGACGGCCATAACTTCTGACTCGTTTAGAGTTATGGGAGCCATAACCTGTCAAAACGAAGGCCTCGATGAGTTCTATGGGTTTGACAGCTTTCAGCCGTCAACGGATAGATTAATGCCCAAAAAGGACAACCCGAATCTCAATCGGGTCTCGTAAGTTTTTTACCCTTGATTTTTCGACACGTGGATTTTTACGGTAAAACGGGATTACCGTGGCCCGTCTTCGACTTTCCATCGCTGGAGAGTGGTGCACCATAGTACTGTTCCATTTCAAATCCATGCACGCATTTCTAAAAGTCGTACGACACTATTTCACCATTTCGGACGGATGTTGCACCTTGCACCGTGGATGTTGCACCCTATAGATATCGATTATTCAGACGGCCATAACTTATGGCTCGTTTATAGTTACGGGAGCCATAACCTGTCAAAATGAAGTCCTCGATGAGTTCCACGGCCTTGACAGCTTTCTGCCGTCAACGGATATATTAATGCCTAAAAAGGACAACCCGAATCTCAATCGGGTCTCGTAAGTTTTTTACTCTTCGTTTTTTCGACACGTGGATTTTTACGGTAAAACAGGATTACCGTGGCCCGTCTTCGACTTCCCATCGCTGGAGAGTGGTGCACTATGGTACAATTCCGTTTAAAATCCATGCATGCATTTCTAAAAGTCGTACGGCACTGTTTCACCATTTCGGACGGATGTTGCACCTTGCACCGTGGATGTTGCACCCTGTAGATATCAATTATTCGGACGACCATAACTTCTGGCTCGTTTAGAGTTACGGGAGCCCTAACCTGTCAAAACGAAGGACTCGATGAGTTCAACGGCTTTGACGGCTTTCAGCCGTCAACGGATAGATTAATGCCCAAAAAGGACAACCCGAATCTCAATCGGGTCTCGTAAGTTTTTTACCCTTCGTTTTTTCGACACGTGGATTTTTACGGTAAAACAGGATTACCGTGGCCCGTCTTCGACTTTCCATCGCTGGAGAGTGGTGCACCATGGTAGTGTTCCGTTTCAAATCCATGCACGCATTTCTGAAAGTCGTACGGCACTGTTTCGCCATTTCAGACGGATGTTGCACCTTGCACCGTGGATGTTGCACCCTGTAGATATCGATTATTCAAACGGCCATAACTTCTGGCTCGTTTAGAATTACAGGAGCCATAACCTGTCGAAACGAAGGCCTCGATGAGTTCTACGGCTTTGACAGCTTTCAGCCGTCAACGGATAGATTAATGCCCAAAAAGGACAACCCGAATCTCAATCGGGTCTCGTAAGTTTTTAACCCTTCGTTTTTTCGACACGTGGATTTTTACGGTAAAACGGGATTATGGTGGCTCTCCTTCGATTTACCATCGCTGGAGAGTGGTTCACCATGGTACTGTTCCATTCCAAATCCATGCACGCATTTCTAAAAGTCGAACGGCACTGTTTCGCCATTTCGGACGGATGTTGCACCTTGCACCGTGGATGTTGCACCCTGTAGATATTGATTATTCGGACGGCCATAACTTCTGGCTCGTTTAGAGTTACAGGAGCCATAATCTGTCAAAACGAAGGCCTCGATGAGTTCTACGGCTTTGACAGCTTTCAACTGTCAACGGATAGATTAATGCCCAAAAAGGACAAACCGAATCTCAATCGGGTCTCGTAAGTTTCTAACCCTTCGTTTTTTCGACACGTGGATTTTTACGGTAAAACGGGATTGCGGTTGCTGGTCTTCGATTTACCATCGCTGGAGAGCGGTGCACCATGGTACTGTTCCATTTCAAATCCATGCACGCATTTATAAAAGTCATACGGCACTGTTTCGCCATTTCGGACGGATGTTGCACCTTGCACCGTGGATGTTGCACCCTGTAGATATCGATTATTCGGACGGCCATAGATTCTGGCTCGTTTAGAGTTACGGTAGCCATAACCTGTCAAAACGAAGGCCTCGATGAGTTCTACGGCTTTGACAGCTTTCAACCGTCAACGGATAGATTAATGCCCAAAAAGGACAACACGAATCTCAATCGGGTCTCGTAAGTTTTTTACCCTTCGTTTTTTCGACACGTGGATTTTTAACGTAAAACAGGATTACGGTGGCTGGTCTTCGATTTACCATCACTGCAGAGTGGTGCACCATGGTACTGTTCCGTTTCAAATCCATGCACGCATTTCTAAAAGTCGTACGGCACTGTTTCACCATTTCGGACGGATGTTGCACCTTGCACCGTGGATGTTGCACCCTGTAGATATCGATTATTCGGACGACCATAACTTCTGCCTCGTTTAGAGAAATGGGAGCCATAACCTGTCAAAACGAAGGCCTCGATGAGTTCTATGGCTTTGAAAGCTTTCAGCTGTCAACAAATAGATTAATGCCCAAAAAGGACAACCCGAATCTCAATCGGGTCTCGTAAGTTTTTTACCCTTCGTTTTTTCGACACGTGGATTTTTACGGTAAAATGGGATTACCGTGGCCCGTCTTCGACTTCCCATCGCTGGAGAGTGGTGCACCATGGTATCGTTCCGTTTCAAATCCATGCACGCATTTTAGAAAGTCGTACGGCACTGTTTCGCCATTTCGGACGGATGTTGCACCTTGCACCGTGGATGCTGCACCATGTAGATATCGATTATTCGGACGGCCATAACTTCTGGCTCGTTTAGAGTTACGGGAGCCATAACCTGTCAAAACGAATGCCTCGATGAGTTCTACGGATTTGATAGATTTAAGCCGTCAACGGATAGATTAATGCCCAAAAAGGACAACCCGAATCTCAATCGGGTCTCGTAAGTTTTTTTATCCTTCGTTTTTTCGACACGTGGATTTTTACGGTAAAACAGGATTACCGTGGCCCGTCTTCAACTTCCCATCGCTGGAGAGTGGTGCACTATGGTACTGTTCCTTTTCAAATCCATGCACACATTTCTAAAATTCGTACGATACTGTTTCGCCATTTCGGATGGATGTTGCACCTTGCACCGTGGATGTTGCACCCTGTAGATATCGATTATTCGGACGGCCATAACTTCTGACTCGTTTAGAGTTACGGGAGCCATAACCTGTCAAAACGAAGGCCTCGTTGAGTTCTATGGGTTTGACAGCTTTCAGCCATCAACGGATAGATTAATGCCCACAAAGGACAACCCGAATCTCAATCGGGTCTCGTAAGTTTTTTACCCTTCGTTTTTTCGACACGTAGATTTTTACGGTAAAACGGGATTACCGTGGCCCGTCTTCGACTTCCCATCGCTGGAGAGTGGTGCACCATGGTACTGTTCCGTTTCAAATCCATGCACGCATTTCTAAAAGTCGTACGACACTGTTTCACCATTTCGGACGGATGTTGCACCTTGCACCGTGGATGTTGCACCCTGTAGATATCGATTATTCAAACGGCCATAACTTCTGGCTCGTTTAGAGTTACGGGAGCCATAACCTGTCAAAATGAAGGCCTCGATGAGTTCTACGGCTTTGACAGCTTTCAGCCGTCAACGCATAGATTAATCCCCAAAAGGGACAACCCGAAACTCAATCGGGTCTCGTAAGTTTTTTACCCTTCGTTTTTTCGACACGTGGATTTTTACGGTAAAACAGGATTACCATGGCCCGTCTTCGACTTCCCATTGCTGGAGAGTGGTGCACCATGGTACAATTCAGTTTAAAATACATGCATGCATTTTTAAATGTCGTACGGCACTGTTTCGCCATTTCGGACGGATGTTGCACCTTGCACCGTGGATGTTGCACCCTGTAGATATAGATTATTCGGACGGCCATAACTTCTGACTCGTTTAGAGTTACGGGAGCCATAACCTGTCAAAATGAAGGCCTCGATGAGTTCTACGGGTTTGACAGCTTTCAACCATCAACGGATAGATTAATGCCCAAAAAGGACAACCCGAATCTCAATCGGGTCTCGTAAGTTTTTTACCCTTCGTTTTTTCGACACGTGGATTTTTGCGGTAAAACGGGTTTACCGTGGCCCGTCTTCGACTTCCCATCACTGGAGAGTGGTGCACCATGGTACTGTTCCGTTTCAAATCCATGCACGCATTTCTAAAAGTCGTACGACACTGTTTCACCATTTCGGACGGATGTTGCACCTTGCACCGTGGATGTTGCACCCTGTAGATATCGATTATTCAAACGGCCATAACTTCTGGCTCGTTTAGAGCTACGGGAGCCATAACCTGTCAAAAAGAAGGCCTCGATGAGTTCTACGGCTTTGACAGCTTTCAATCGTCAACGGATAAATTAATGCTCAAAAAGGACAACCCGAATCTCAATCGGGTCTCGTAAGTTTTTTACCCTTCGTTTTTTCGACACGTGGATTTTTACGGTAAAACAGGATTACTGTGGCTGGCCTTCGATTTACCATCGCTGGAGAGTGGTACACCATTGTACTATTTCGTTTTAAATCCATGCACGCATTTCTAAAAGTCGTACGGCACTGTTTCGCCATTTCGGATGGATGTTGCACCTTGCACCGTGGATGTTGCACCCTGTAGATATCGATTATTCGGACGGCCATAACTTCTGGCTCGTTTAGAATTACGGGAGCCATAACCTGTCAAAACAAAGGCCTCGATGAGTTCTATGGTTTTGACAGCTTTCAGCCATCAACGGATAGATTAATTCCCAAAAAGGACAACCCGAATCTCAATCAGGTCTCGTAAGTTTTTTACCCTTCGTTTTTTCGACACGTGGATTTTTACGTTAAAACAGGATTACCGTGGCCCGTCTTCGACTTCCCATCGCTGGAGAGTGGTGCACTATGGTACTGTTGCGTTTCAAATCCATGCACGCATTTCTAAAAGTCGTACGACACTGTTTCGCCATTTCGGACGGATGTGGCACCTTGCACAGTGGATGTTGCACCCTGTAGATATCGATTATTCGGACGGCCATAACTTCTGACTCGTTTAGAGTTACGGGAGCCATAACCTGTCAAAACGAAGGCCTCGATGAGTTATATGGGTTTGACAGCTTTCAGCCGTCAACGGATAGATTAGTGCCCAAAAAGGACAACCCGAATCTCAATCGGGTCTCGTAAGTTTTTTACCCTTCATTTTTACGACATGTGGATTTATACGTTAAAACAGGATTACCTTGGCCCGTCTTGGACTTCCCATCGCTGGAGAGCGGTGCATCATGGTACTGTTCCGTTTCAAATCCATGCGCGCATTTCTAAAAGTCGTACGGCACTGTTTCGCCATTTCGGACGGATGTTGCACCTTGCACCGTGGATGTTGCACCCTGTAGATATCGATTATTCAAACGGCCATAACTTCTGACTCGTTTAGAGTTACGGGAGCCATAACCTGTCAAAATGAAGGCCTCGATGAGTTCTACGGCTTTGACAGCTTTCAGTCTTCAACGGATAGATTAATGCCCAAAAAGGACAACCCGAATTTCAATCGGGTCTCGTAAGTTTTTTACCCTTCGTTTTTTCGACACGTGGATTTTTACGGTAAAACAGGATTACCGTGGCCCGTCTTCGACTTCCCATCGCTGGGGAGTGGTGCACCATGGTACTGTTCCATTTCAAATCAATACATGCATTTCTAAAAGTCGTACGGCACTGTTTCGCCATTTCGGATGGATGTTGCACCTTGCACCGTGGATGTTGCACCCTGTAGATATCGATTATTCGGACGGCCATAACTTCTGGCTCGTTTAGAGTTACGGGTGCCACAACCTATCAAAACAAAGGCCTCGATGAGTTCTATGACATTCACAGCTTTCAGCCGTCAACGGATAGATTAATTCCCAAAAAGGACAACCCGAATCACAATCGGGTCTCGTAAGTTTTTTACCCTTCGTTTTTTCGTCACGTGGATTTTTATGGTAAAACAGGATTACCGTGGCCCGTCTTCGACTTCCCATCGCTGGAGAGTGGTGCACTATGGTACTGTTCCGTTTCAAATCCATGCACGCATTTCTAAAAGTCGTACGGCACAGTTTCGCCATTTCGGACGGATGTTGCACCTTACACCGTGGATGTTGCACCCTGTAGATATCGATTATTCGGACGGCCATAACTTCTGGCTCGTTTAGAGTTACAGGAGCAATAACCTGTCAAAACGAAGGCCTCGATGAATTCTACGGTTTTGACGGCTTTCAGCCGTCAACGGATAGACTAATGCCCAAAAAGGACAAACCGAATCTCAATCGGGTCTCGTAAGTTTTTTACCCTACGTTTTTTCGACACGTGGATTTTTACGGTAAAAGGGGATTACCGTGGCTGGCCTTCGATTTACCATCGCTGGAGAGTGGTGCACCATGGTACTGTTTCGTTTTAAATCCATGCACGCATTTCTAAAAGTCGTACGGCACTGTTTCGCCATTTCGGACGGATGTTGCACCTTGCACCGTGGATGTCGCACCCTGTAGATATCGATTATTCGGACGGCCATAACATCTGGCTCGTTTAGAGTTACGGGAGCCATAACCTGTCAAAACAAAGGCCTCAATGAGTTCTATGGCTTTGACAGCTTTCAACCGTCAACGGATAGATTAATGCCCAAAAAGGACAACCCGAATCTCAATCAGGTCTCGTAAGTTTTTTACCCTTCGTTTTTTCGACACGTGGATTTTTACGGTAAAACAGGATTACCGTGGCCCGTCTTCGACTTCCCATCGCTGGAGAGTGGTGCACTATGGTACTGTTCCGTTTCAAATCCATGCACGCATTTCTAAAAGTCGTACGACACAGTTTCGCCATTTCAGACGGATGTTGCACCTTGCACCGTGGATGTTGCACCCTGTAGATATCGATTATTCGGACGGCCATAACTTCTGACTCGTTTAGAGTTACGGGAGCCATAACCTGTCAAAACGAAGGCCTCGATGAGTTATATGGGTTTGACGGCTTTCAGCCGTCAATGGATAGATTAATGCCCAAAAAGGACAACCCGAATCTCAATCGGGTCTCGTAAGTTTTTTACCCTTCGTTTTTACGACACATGGATTTTTACGTTAAAACAGGATTACCGTGGCACGTCTTCGACTTCCCATCGCTGGAGAGTGGTGCACCTGGTACTGTTCCGTTTCAAATCCATGCACGCATTTCTAAAAGTCGTACGGCACTGTTTCGCCATTTCGGACGGATGTTGCACCTTGCACCGTGGATGTTGCACCCTGTAGATATCGATTATTCAAACGGCCATAACTTCTGATTCGTTTAGAGTTACGGGAGCCATAACCTGTCAAAATGAAGGCCTCGATGAGTCCTACGGCTTTGACAGCTTTCAGCCGTCAACGGATAGATTAATGCCCAAAAAGGACAACCCGAATCTCAATCGGGTCTCGTAAGTTTTTTACCCTTCTTTTTTTCGACACGTGGATTTTTACGGCAAAACAGGATTACCTTGGCCCGTCTTCGACTTCCCATCGCTGGAAAGTGGTGCACCATGGTACCGTTCCGTTTCAAATCCATGCACGCATTTCTAAAAGTCGTACGGCACTGTTTCGCCATTTCGGACGGATGTTGCACCTTGCACCGTGGATGTTGCACCCTGTAGATATCGATTATTCGGACGGCCATAACTTCTGGCTCGTTTAGAGTTACGGGAGCCACAACCTATCAAAACAAAGGCCTCGATGAGTTCTATGGCTTTCATAGCTTTCAGCCGTCAACGGATAAATTAATTCCCAAAAAGGACAACCCGAATCACAATCGGGTCTCGTAAGTTTTTTACCCTTCGTTTTTTCGACACGTGGATTTTTACGGTAAAAAAGGATTACCGTGGCCCGTCTTTGACTTCCCATCGCTGGAGAGTGGTACACTATGGTACTGTTCCGTTTCAAATCCTTGCACGCATTTCTAAAAGTCGTACGGCACAGTTTCGCCATTTCAGACGGATGTTGCACCTTACACCGTGGATATTGCACCCTGTAGATATCGATTATTCGGACGGCCATAACTTCTGGCTCGTTTGGAGGTACGTGAGCCATAACCTGTCAAAACGAAGGCCTCGATGAGTTCTATGGCTTTGACAGCTTTCAGCCATCAACGGATAGATTAATGCCCAAAAAGGACAACCCGAATCTCAATCGGGTCTCGTAAGTTTTTCGCCCTTCGTTTTTTCGACACGTGGATTTTTACGGTAAAACGGCATTACCGTGGCCCGTCTTCGACTTCCCATCGCTGGAGAGTGGTGCACCATGGTACTATTCCGTTTCAAATCCATGCACGCATTTCTAAAAGTCGTACGACACTGTTTCACCATTTCGGACGGATGTTGCACCTTGCAACGTGGATGTTGCAGCCTATAGATATCGATTATTCAAATGGCCATAACTTCTGGCTCGTTTAGAGGTACAGGAGCCATAACTTATCAAAACGAAGTCCTCGATGAGTTCTACGGCTTTGACAGCTTTCAGTCTTCAACGGATAGATTAATGCCCAAAAAGGACAACCCGAATCTCAATCGGGTCTCGTAAGTTTTTAACCCTTCGTTTTTTCGACACGTGGATTTTCACGGTAAAACGGGATTACGGTGGCTGGTCTTCGATTTACCATCGCTGGAGAGTGGTGCACATGGTACTTTTCCGTTTCAAATCCATGCACGCATTTCTAAAAGTCGTACGGCACTGATTCGCCATTTCGGACGGATGTTGCACCTTGCACCGTGGATGTTGCACCCTGTAGATATCGATTATTCGGACGGCCATAACTTCTGGCTCGTTTAGAGTTACGGGAGCCATAACCTGTCAAAACGAAGGCCTCGATGAATTCTATGGCATTGACAGCTTTCAGCCGTCAACGGATAGATTAATGCCCAAAAAGGACAACCCGAATCTCTATCGGGTCTCGTAAGTTTTTTACCTTTCGTGTTTTCGACACGTGGATTTTTACGGTAAAACGGGATTAACGTGGCTCGTCTTCGACTTCCCATCGCTGGAGAGTGGTGCACCATGGTAGTGTTCCGTTTCAAATCCATGCACGCATTTCTAAAAGTCGTACGACACTGTTTTGCCATTTCGGACGGATGTTTCGCCGTGCACCGTGGATGTTGCACCATGTAGATATCGATTATTCGGACGGCCATAACTTCTGGCTCGTTTAGACTTACGGGAGCCATAACCTGTCAAAACGAAGGCCTCGATGAGTTCTGCGGCTTTGACAGCTTTCGGCCATCAACGGATAGATTAATGCCCAAAAAGGACAACCCGAATCTCAATCGGGTCTCGTAAGTTTTTTACCCTTCGTTTTTTCGACACGTGGATTTTTACGGTAAAACAGGATTACCGTGGCTGGCCTTCGATTTACCGTCGCTGGAGAGTGGTGCACCATGGTACTGTTCCGTTTCAAATCCATGCACGCATTTCTAAAAGTCGTACGACACTGTTTCGAGATTTCGGATGGATGTTGCACCTTGCACCGTGGATGTTGCACCCTTTAGATATCGATTATTCGGACGACCATAGATTCTGGCTCGTTTAGAGTTACGGGTGCCATGAGCTATCAAAATGAAGGCCTCGATGAGTTCTACGGCTTTGACAGCTTTCAGCCATCAACGGATAGATTAATGCCCAATAAGGACAACCCGAATCTCAATCGGGTCTCGTAAGTTTTTTACCCTTCGTTTTTTTGACACGTGGATTTTTACGGTAAAACAGGATTACAGTGGCTGGTCTTCGATTTACCATCACTGGAGAGTGGTGTACCATGGTATTGTTCCGTTTCAAATCCATGCACGCATTTCTAAAAGTCGTACGACACTGTTTCACCATTTCGGACGGATGTTGCACCATGCACCGTTGATGTTGCACCCTGTAGATATCGATTATTCGGACGGCCATAACTTTTGGCTCGTTTAGAGAAATGGGAGCCATAACCTGTCAAAACGAAGGCCTCGATGAGTTCTACGGCTTTGACATCTTTCAGCCGTCAACAGATAGATTAATGCCCAAAAAGGACAACCCGAATCTCAATGGGTCTCGTAAGTTTTTTACCCTTCGTTTTTTCGACACGTGGATTTTTACGGTAAAATGGGATTACCGTGGCCCGTCTTCGACTTCCCATCGCTGGAGAGTGGTGCACCATGGTAGTGTTCCGTTTCAAATCCATGCATGCATTTCTAAAAGTCGTACGGCACTGTTTCGCCATTTCGGACGGATGTTGCACCTTGCACCGTGGACGTTGCACCATGTGGATATCGATTATTCGGACGGCCATAACTTCTGGCTCGTTTGGAGTTACGGAACCATATCCTGTCAAAATGAAGGCCTCGATGAGTTTTCGGCTTTTACAGCTTTCAGCCGTCAACGGATAGATTAATGCCCAAAAAGGACAACCCGAATCTTAATCGGGTCTCGTAA
Organism: Allium cepa; assembly: GCA_030765085.1. Taxonomy (NCBI): domain Eukaryota; kingdom Viridiplantae; phylum Streptophyta; class Magnoliopsida; order Asparagales; family Amaryllidaceae; genus Allium; species Allium cepa. Next base: position 913,983,759 of record CM060938.1, read on the forward strand.
GTTTTTTACCCTTCGTTTTTTCGACACGTGGATTTTTACGGTAAAACAGGATTACCGTGGCTGGCCCTCGATTTACCATCGCTGGAGAGTGGTGCACCATTGTACTGTTCCGTTTCAAATCCATGCACGCATTTCTAAAAGTCGTACGGCACTGTTTCGCCATTTCGGACGGATGTTGCACCTTGCACCGTGGATGTTGCACCCTGTAGATATCGATTATACGGATGACCATAACTTTTGGCTCGTTTAGAGTTACGGGAGCCACAACCTGTCAAAACGAATGCCTCGATGAGTTCTGTTATCCCAACTTTTGGCAAAGTTGAGATACCCAAGATTTACTAAAACTCGATGATTATTATTATTGAATGTCGACCATGCATTGCAGGATAACCATGGATATCGATGAATTTTTTCCGAGTCTGGATCGGGCCACAATTGATAGGACGTGACAAGAGAGATCATAGAAGTTCTCACCTCAAATTTCAAGTCAATCTGAGGTCGTATGCTCAAGTTATGATGGATTCGAGTTAAGAGGAATGCACGAAGTCCAGTTCGAACCCATCATGAGGTCCAGTTCGAACCCATCACGAAGTCCAGTTCGACCCCATCACGAGGTCCAGTTCGAACCCATCACGAAGTCCAGTTCGAACCCATCACAGAGGAGGTCCAGTTCGAACCCATCACGAAGTCCAGTTCGAACCCATCACAGAGGTCCAGTTCGAACCCACTGGGTCAACCAACCACGATGACGTGTCTTCCATCGGTTCGAATGCGCCGAGATATATGGAGTCGAAGCATTCAACTCGGAGCGAAACCCGGATCGAAGCGAAGTGTGCACTCCACGTCGACACGAAGACACGTGCCACCATGGATTCGAAATTATCGGTTCGAAAGCATGGTTTCGAACCAAACAGCCATGCAATAAACCCCATTTTGAACCCATCATATCTTCCAATCTACTGATCCAAATGCAATGAAATTTTCACAGTAGCTTACATACAAGATAAAGATTGCTCCTGCCAAGTTTCAGCTCGATTGGACCATTTCTTGATGGGTTCGAAATCACTTTGAAACGATGTCAGATCGAGAAGAAACTTGGTGGGGTCGGTCGCGTGGGCCCACTCACGTGCCAGAAGAAGTCTCCCGAAGTTTGAGCGAGATCTGGGCCTCCAACGCCTATAAATAGAGCCCCATAGCCAACAGAAAGGGGGACTTCTGGGAGCTTCCACCATTGAACGTCCAAACTCTGCCGGATTGAATTACATACTTCATTATCATTGTTGTATTCAGATTTCAAGGCTATCATCAACTGTAATCCGCTGTAATCAAGAGTAATTAGCGAAGAACATCAATAAAAGTTAAAACCTTTGAAGCGGACGTAGGCCGGAGATAGACGAACCACTATAAATTGTGTGTTCTCGTTCATAATTTCTATTTGACTGCGTGTTGCTTGCTTAAATTTGTGATCCGTGTTTGGATATTGCTGATTTATATTCCAACACTGGTGCTTTCACAATACTTGGGGGTTTGTGACCAATTTTGGCGCAAAAACTTTGGTGCTTTCACTGAGAAGGACTAGCACCCGCTGCAACAGATTCAGAATTCAGATTCGAAAGTTTAAAGAATTCCAATTCAGAAGTAATGACTCGACAAATAAGACAAAGAGTTGATAGGAGCCAACAAGGAGGAAGCCAAGAAGCATCCTCAGGATCAGGAGAAGGACAAGCTTCCGTCTACATCACTAGAGACGAGATGGAAGCTATGGCTAATTCATTACGCGAAAGCATTATGAAGAGTCAACAGGAGATGCTGCAAAATTTCCTCGAGCAAATGAGGGCAGCGAACATGCAAAACCTTGGACCAACTACAACAGCTACGAGTGCGGGACAAGGAATCGGGATTGCAGAAGCCAATGAAGGTCAGGTTCAAGACTAGAATACAGGAGTTGAAGGTGGTCGACAAGGCCTTGGGGGCAGACCCTCAGGGTCCGATACTGGAAGACCAACAGACGGAGCTCAACAGACTGGAGCCAATGCTTACGCTAACGAGCCACCAAAAGAATACGTACCAGAATTCCCTTCAAGGCTCGGGGGGCAGGATAGAAGTTTAACAAATGGTCAACCACTGGAAGGAGACGAGAGAATGATTGGCCTCATGCGAAGAATCATGAGAGGAGGATTGCCTAGCGGAGGTCTGGAAGAAGTTAGTCGGAGTCCATTCACTCCAAACATCCAAAACGCAAGGAACCCTCCAAAGTTCAAACTACCAGCGCTAGAACCTTATGACGGGAGATCAGACCCCACCATGCATATTACCAGATATATTAGGCACATGGAAGTGCTGGGGGCATCCGAGGAAGTGATGGCACGATGCTTCCCTGTATATTTATCAGATTTAGCCGCACTATGGTTCAGACAACAGGAGACTGGATCAATCGGAACATGGAGCGAGCTTGTTGATTGCTTCATGAGACTGTTTAGGGTCCACGTGATGCGACCCAAGAGTGTGATGACTTTAGCCTCGATCATGCAAAGGACAGGAGAGTCCATAAAACATTTTCTACTGAGATTCAATGTGACATTAACTTCTGTAGATCGCCCGGATCCATCAATGATTTTAATAGCGGCAGTGGCAAGAGTCGCGGAAGGCACCAAGTTTAAAGATTCTCTAACTAAAGATCCACCACAAGATCTTGGAGAATTCTTTCATAAAGCTGAAAAGTTCATCCGATTAGAAGAATCACGAGTCGAGAGTCGTGAAATAAATACCACACAAAGCGTAGGAACCTCCAGAGAACAGTCCGGAGCGGACAAGTGAAAGAGGAAACAGGATGACAGACATGATGGTCCTGATAAACGGAAGAAATTCCGAGAGCCAAGATTTAGGCAGTGCACAGATCTGACTGCAGGCCTAGAAAGAATCTACACTGAAACTAGGGGCAAATTCCCTATCGAAAGCCGCCCATAAGGGATCCCACTCAGCGGGAGCGCAGGACTGGAAAATACTGCCTATTCCATGAGCTGGATGGGCACACCACAGATGAATGCCGCCACCTAAAGGATGAGGTGGAAGAACATGCCAGGGGTGGTAGATTGCCATAATTCGTCAGATAACGGACAACGGCAGCAAGACCTGAACGACTACCGCCTCCACCTAGCAGGAACGATCCTGGATTGGGACCACGACTCGTCATCAACTCATTAAAGATGGCAAGGGCCAAGTCCAGGATATGGACTTCGGTCGAATAATTTTATTTAGATTTATTTTCAGAATAAACGGTTACTCCACTTACACATGTACGGGAACCGGAGAGATCCCTAAGCATGCTCTGAGATGGAGATAAACCGATATGCCCGGAGAGGCAATGTTTAGCTTTTTTCTGATGTTTGAGATTGAACATCTAGAACTCGAATTTTAATAAATAAATTAGAATCTCTTGCAATAAACCTTTTGACCGGAGAGTCAAAGGATGAACATTAAATTTCAATATAAACATGATCGCTTTATGACCCTACCTGGAGAGACAGGGTCCGGAGTGCAAGAGGTGAGTTGCTTCGCCGGAGAGCGACAGGATCAACTCACTTAAGCGTTGTTTCCCCTTCACCAGAGAGTGACAGGATGGGATCCAGCAAGAGCCCGGAGAGGCTATGATCGGTCTAGAACGACCATGACATCGCTATATGTCATAACCGGGACCAGAGTGCAAGGGATAGAAGGCAACGCCAGAGTGCAATAGGATCTTTCTATTCAATCACTAAGTCTAGAATGGACTTAGTAAGTGTTCTGAGTATCCAATGATAGTCTGAAGAGACTATGAAACTTCATCCTCAACTTCTACGGAAATAACAAATGCTAATTCGGCTTCGAACAGCCACAAACTTGATTGATAACACCACAGCTATGGATGAAACATGAATTTACTACACTCGATTTAAGACCGTTCAAAACATACCTTTTACAAAAAGGCATGTTTTGGGGGGGCAAAGTCTTATACCAAATTTTGGCAAAGTTGAGATACCCAAGATTTACTAAAACTAGATGATTATTATTCTTGAATGTCGACCATGCATTGCAGGATAACCATGGATATCGATGAATTTTGTCCGAGTCCGAATCGGGCCACAATTGATAGGACGTGACAAGAGAGATCATAGAAGTCCGCACCTCAAATTTCAAGTCAATCCGAGGCTGTATGCTCAAGTTATGATGGATTCGAGTTAAGAGGAATGCACGAAGTCCAGTTCGAACCCATCACGAAGTCCAGTTCGAACCCATCACGGAGGTCCAGTTCGAACCCATCACGAGGTCCAGTTCGAACCCATCACAGAGGTCCAGTCCGAACCCATCACGAAGTCCAGGTCGAACCCATCACCGAGGTCCAGTTCGAACCCATCACGAAGTCCAGTTCGAACCCATCACAGAGGTCCAGTTCGAACCCATCACGAAATCCAGTTCGAACCCATCACGAGGTCCAGTTCGAACCCATCACGAAGTCCAGTTCGAACCCATCACAGAGGTCCAGTTTGAACCCATCACGAAGTCTAGTTCGAACCAATCACAGAGGTCCAGTTCGAACCCACTGGGTCAACCAACCACGATGACGTGTCTTCCATAGGTTCGAATGCGCCGAGATATATGGAGCCGAAGCATTCAACTCGGAGGGTAACCCGGATCGAAGCGAAGTGTGCGCTCCACGTCGACACGAAGACACGTGCCACCATGGATTCGAAACCATCGGTTCGAAAGCATGGTTTCGAACCAAACAGCCATGCAATAAACCCCATTTTGAACCCATCATATCTTCCAATCTACCGATCCAAATGCAGTCAAATTTTCACAGTAGCTTACATACAAGATAAAGATTGCTCCTGCCAAGTTTCAGCTCGATTGGACCATTTCTTGATGGGTTCGAAATCACTTCGAAACGATGTCAGATCGAGACGAAACTTGGTGGGTTCGGTCGCGTGGGCCCACTCACGTGCCAGAAGAAGTCTCCCGAAGTTTGAGCGAGATCTGGGCCTCCAACGCCTATAAATAGAGCCCCAGAGCCAACAGAAAGGGGGACGTTTGGGAGCTTCCACCATTGAACGTCCAGACTCTGCCGGATTGAATTACATACTTCATTATCATTGTTGTATTCAGATTTCAAGGCTATCATCAACTGTAATCCACTGTAATCAAGAGTAATCAGCGAAGAACATCAATAAAAGTTAAAACCTTTGAAGTGGACGTAGGCCGGAGATAGCCGAACCACTATAAATTGTGTGTTCTCGTTCATAATTTCTATTTTACTGCGTGTTGCTTGCTAAAATCTGTGATCTGTGTTTGGATATTGCTGATTTATATTCCAACACTGGTGCTTTCACAATACTTGGGGGTTTGTGACCAATTTTGGCGCAAACAAGTTCTACGGCTTTGACAGCGTTAAGCCGTCAACGGATAGATTAATGCCCAAAAAGGACAACCCGAATCTCAATCAGGTCTCGTAAATTTTTTTATCCTTCGTTTTTTCGACACGTGGATTTTTACGGTAAAACAGGATTACCGTGGTTGGCCTTCGATTTACCATCGCTGGAGAGTGGTGCACCATGGTACTGTTCCATTTCAAATCCATGCGTGCATTTCTAAAAGTCGTACGGCACTGTTTCGCCATTTCGGACGGATGTTGCACCTTGCACCGTGGATGTTGCACCCTGTAGATATCGATTATTCGGACGGCCATAACTTCTGGCTTGTTTAGAGTTACGGGAGCCATAACCTGTCAAAACGAAGGTCTCGATGAGTTCTACGGCTTTGACAGCTTTTAGGCGTCAACGGATAGATTCATGCCCAAAAAGGACAACCCGAATCCCCATCGGGTCTCGTAAGTTTTTTACCCTTCATTTTTTCGACACGTGTATTTTTATGGTAAAACGGGATTACCTTGGCCCGTCTTCGACTTCCCATCACTGGAGAGTGGTGTACCATGGTACTGTTCCGTTTCAAATACATGCACGCATTTCTAAAAGTCGTACGGCACTGTTTCGCCATTTCGGACGGATGTTGCACCTTGCACCGTGGATGTTGCACCCCGTAGATATCGATTATTCAAACGGCCATAACTTCTGGCTCGTTTTGAGTTACGGGAGCCATAAGCCATCAAAATGAAGGCCTCGATGAGTTCTACGGCTTTGACAGCTTTCTGCCGTCAACGGATAGATTAATGCCCAAAAAGGACAACCTGAATCTCAATCGGGTGACGTAAGTTTTTTACCCTTCGTTTTTTCGACACGTTGATTTTTACGGTAAAACAGGATTACCGTGGCCCGTCTTCGACTTCCCATCGCTGTAGAGTGGTGCACCGTGGTACTGTTCCGTTTCAAATCCATGCACGCATTTATAAAAGTCGTACGGCACTGTTTCTCCATTTCGGACGGATGTTGCACCTTGCACCTTGGATGTTGCACCCTGTAGATATCGATTATTCGGACGGCCATAACTTCGGGCTCGTTTAGAGTTACGGGAGGCATAACCTGTCAAAACGAAGGCCTCGATGAGTTCTATGGCTTTGACAGCTTTCAGCCGTCAACGGATAGATTAATGCCCAAAAAGGACAACCCGAATCTCAATCGGGTCTCGTAAGTTTTTTACCCTTCGTTTTTTCGACACGTGGATTTTTACGGTAAAACGGGATTACCGTGGCCCGTCTTCTACTTCCCATCGCTGGAGAGTGGTGCACCATGGTACTGTTCCGTTTCAAATCCATGCACGCATTTCTAAAAGTCGTACGGCACTGTTTTGCCTTTTCGGACGGATGTTGCACCTTGCACCGTGGATGTTGCACCCCGTAGATATCGATTATTCAAACGGCCATAACTTCTGGCTCGTTTTGAGTTACGGGAGCCATGAGCTATCAAAATGAAGGCCTCGATGAGTTCTACGGCTTTGACAGCTTTCTACGGTCAACGGATAGATTAATGCCCAAGAAGGACAACCCGAATCTCAATCGGGTGTCGTAAGTTTTTTACCCTTCGTTTTTTCGACACGTGGATTTTACGGTAAAACAGGATTACCGTGGCCCGTCTTCGACTTCCCATCGCTGGAGAGTGGTGCACCATGGTACAATTCCGTTTCAAATCCATGCATGCATTTCTATAAGTCGTACGGCACTTTTTCGCCATTTCGGACGGATGTTGCACCTTGCACCGTGGATGTTGCACCCTGTAGATATCGATTATTCGGACGGCCATAACTTCTGGCTCGTTTAGACTTACGGGAGCCAGAACCTGTCAAAACGAAGGTCTCAATGAGTTCAACGCCTTTGACGGCTTTCAGCCGTCAACGGATAGACTAATGCCCAAAAAGGACAACCCGAATCTCAATCGGGTCTCGTAAGTTTTTTACCCTTCGTTTTTTCGACACGTGGATTTTTACGTTAAAACAGGATTACCGTGGCCCGTCTTCGACTTCCCATCGCTGGAGAGTGGTGCACTAAGGTACTGTTCCTTTTCAAATCTATGCACGCATTTCTAAAATTCGTACGGCACTGTTTATCCATTTCGGACGGATGTTGCACCTTGCACCGTGGATGTTGCACCCTGTAGATATCGATTATTCGGACAGCCATAACTTCTGATTCGTTTAGAGTTACGGGAGCCATAACCTGTCAAAACGAAGGCCTCGATGAGTTCTATGGGTTTGACAGCTTTCAGCCGTCAACGGATAGGTTAATGCCCAGGACAACCTGAATCTCAATCGGGTCTCGTAAGTTTTTTAACCTTCGTTTTTTCGAAACGTGGATTTTTACGGTAAAACGGGATTACCTTGGCCCGTCGTCGACTTTCCATCGCTGGAGAGTGGTGCACCATGGTACTGTTCCCTTTCAAATCCATGCACGCATTTCTAAAAGTCGTACGACACTGTTTCACCATTTCGGACGGATGTTGCACCTTGCACCGTGGATGTTGCACCCTGTAGATATCGATTATTCAAACGGCCATAACTTCTGGCTGGTTTAGAGTTACGGAAGCTATAACCTGTCAAAATGAAGGCCTCGATGAGTTCTACGGCTATGACAGCTTTCTACCGTCAACGGATAGATTAATGCCCAAAAAGGACAACCCGAATCTCAATCGGGTCTCGTAAGTTTTTTACCCTTCGTTTTTTCGACAGGTGGATTTTTACGGTAAAACAGGATTACCGTGGCCCGTCTTCGACTTCCCGTCGGTGGAGAGTGGTGCACCATGGTACAATTCCGTTTCAAATCCATGCGTGCATTTCTAAAAGTCGTACGACACTGTTTCGCCATTTCGGACGGATGTTGCACCTTGCACCGTGGATGTTGCACCCTGTAGATATCGATTATTCGGACGGCCATAACTTCTGGCTCGTTTAGAGTTACGGGAGCCAGAACCTGTCAAAACAAAGGCCTCGATGAGTTCAACGGCTTTCAGCCGTCAACGGATAGATTAATGCCCAAAAAGGACAACCCGAATCTCAATCGGGTCTCGTAAGTTTTTTACCCTTCGTTTTTTCGACACGTGGATTTTTACGTTAAAACAGGATTACCGTGGCCCATCTTCGACTTCCCATCGCTGGAGAGTGGTGTACTAAGGTACTGTTCCTTTTCAAATCCATGCACGCATTTCTAAAAGTCGTACGACACTGTTTCGCCATTTCGGACGGATGTTGCACCTTGCACCGTGGATGTTGCACCCTGTAGATATCGATTATTCGGACGGCCATAACTTCTGGCTTGTTTAGAGTTACGGGAGCCATAACCTGTCAAAACGAAGGTCTCGATGATTTCTACGGCTTTGACAGCTTTTAGGCGTCAACGGATAGATTCATGCCCAAAAAGGACAACCCGAATCCCCATCGGGTCTCGTAAGTTTTTTACCCTTCATTTTTTCGACACGTGTATTTTTATGGTAAAACGGGATTACCTTGGCCCGTCTTCGACTTCCCATCACTGGAGAGTGGTGTACCATGGTACTGTTCCGTTTCAAATCCATGCACGCATTTCTAAAAGTCGTACGGCACTGTTTCGCCATTTCGGACGGATGTTGCACCTTGCACCGTGGATGTTGCACCCCGTAGATATCGATTATTCAAACGGCCATAACTTCTGGCTCGTTTTGAGTTACGGGAGCCATAAGCCATCAAAATGAAGGCCTCGATGAGTTCTACGGCTTTGACAGCTTTCTGCCGTCAACGGATAGATTAATGCCCAAAAAGGACAACCTGAATCTCAATCGGGTGACGTAAGTTTTTTACCCCTCGTTTTTTCGACACGTTGATTTTTACGGTAAAACAGGATTACCGTGGCCCGTCTTCGACTTCCCATCGCTGTAGAGTGGTGCACCGTGGTACTGTTCCGTTTCAAATCCATGCACGCATTTATAAAAGTCGTACGGCACTGTTTCGCCATTTCGGACGGATGTTGCACCTTGCACCTTGGATGTTGCACCCTGTAGATATCGATTATTCGGACGGCCATAACTTCGGGCTCGTTTAGAGTTACGGGAGGCATAACCTGTCAAAACGAAGGCCTCGATGAGTTCTATGGCTTTGACAGCTTTCAGCCGTCAACGGATAGATTAATGCCCAAAAAGGACAACCCGAATCTCAATCGGGTCTCGTAAGTTTTTTACCCTTCGTTTTTTCGACACGTGGATTTTTACGGTAAAACGGGATTACCGTGGCCCGTCTTCTACTTCCCATCGCTGGAGAGTGGTGCACCATGGTACTGTTCCGTTTCAAATCCATGCACGCATTTCTAAAAGTCGTACGGCACTGTTTTGCCATTTCGGACGGATGTTGCACCTTGCACCGTGGATGTTGCACCCCGTAGATATCGATTATTCAAACGGCCATAACTTCTGGCTCGTTTTGAGTTACGGGAGCCATGAGCTATCAAAATGAAGGCCTCGATGAGTTCTACGGCTTTGACAGCTTTCTACGGTCAACGGATAGATTAATGCCCAAGAAGGACAACCCGAATCTCAATCGGGTGTCGTAAGTTTTTTACCCTTCGTTTTTTCGACACGTGGATTTTACGGTAAAACAGGATTACCGTGGCCCGTCTTCGACTTCCCATCGCTGGAGAGTGGTGCACCATGGTACAATTCCGTTTCAAATCCATGCATGCATTTCTATAAGTCGTACGGCACTTTTTCGCCATTTCGGACGGATGTTGCACCTTGCACCGTGGATGTTGCACCCTGTAGATATCGATTATTCGGACGGCCATAACTTCTGGCTCGTTTAGAGTTACGGGAGCCAGAACCTGTCAAAACGAAGGTCTCAATGAGTTCAACGCCTTTGACGGCTTTCAGCCGTCAACGGATTAATGCCCAAAAAGGACAACCCGAATCTCAATCGGGTCTCGTAAGTTTTTTACCCTTCGTTTTTTCGACACGTGGATTTTTACGTTAAAACAGGATTACCGTGGCCCGTCTTCGACTTCCCATCGCTGGAGAGTGGTGCACTAAGGTACTGTTCCTTTTCAAATCTATGCACGCATTTCTAAAATTCGTACGGCACTGTTTATCCATTTCGGACGGATGTTGCACCTTGCACCGTGGATGTTGCACCCTGTAGATATCGATTATTCGGACAGCCATAACTTCTGATTCGTTTAGAGTTACGGGAGCCATAACCTGTCAAAACGAAGGCCTCGATGAGTTCTATGGGTTTGACAGCTTTCAGCCGTCAACGGATAGGTTAATGCCCAGGACAACCTGAATCTCAATCGGGTCTCGTAAGTTTTTTAACCTTCGTTTTTTCGAAACGTGGATTTTTACGGTAAAACGGGATTACCTTGGCCCGTCGTCGACTTTGCATCGCTGGAGAGTGGTGCACCATGGTACTGTTCCCTTTCAAATCCATGCACGCATTTCTAAAAGTCGTACGACACTGTTTCACCATTTCGGACGGATGTTGCACCTTGCACCGTGGATGTTGCACCCTGTAGATATCGATTATTCAAACGGCCATAACTTCTGGCTGGTTTAGAGTTACGGAAGCTATAACCTGTCAAAATGAAGGCCTCGATGAGTTCTACGGCTATGACAGCTTTCTACCGTCAACGGATAGATTAATGCCCAAAAAGGACAACCCGAATCTCAATCGGGTCTCGTAAGTTTTTTACCCTTCGTTTTTTCGACAGGTGGATTTTTACGGTAAAACAGGATTACCGTGGCCCGTCTTCGACTTTCCGTCGGTGGAGAGTGGTGCACCATGGTACAATTCCGTTTCAAATCCATGCGTGCATTTCTAAAAGTCGTACGACACTGTTTCGCCATTTCGGACGGATGTTGCACCTTGCACCGTGGATGTTGCACCCTGTAGATATCGATTATTCGGACGGCCATAACTTCTGGCTCGTTTAGAGTTACGGGAGCCAGAACCTGTCAAAACAAAGGCCTCGATGAGTTCAACGGCTTTCAGCCGTCAACGGATAGATTAATGCCCAAAAAGGACAACCCGAATCTCAATCGGGTCTCGTAAGTTTTTTACCCTTCGTTTTTTCGACACGTGGATTTTTACGTTAAAACAGGATTACCGTGGCCCATCTTCGACTTCCCATCGCTGGAGAGTGGTGTACTAAGGTACTGTTCCTTTTCAAATCCATGCACGCATTTCTAAAAGTCGTACGACACTGTTTCGCCATTTCGGACGGATGTTGCACCTTGCACCGTGGATGTTGCACCCTGTAGATATCGATTATTCGGACGGCCATAACTTCTGACTCGTTTAGAGTTACGGGAGCCATAACCTGTCAAAACGAAGGCCTCGATGAGTTCTATGGGTTTGACAGCTTTCAGCCGTCAATGGATAGATTAATGCCCAGGACAACCCGAATCTCAATCGGGTCTCGTAAGTTTTTTACCCTTCGTTTTTTCGACACGTGGATTTTTACGGTAAAACGGGATTACCTTGGCCCGTCTTCGACTTCCCATCGCTGGAGAGTGGTGCACCATGGTACTGTTCCGTTTCAAATCCATGCACGCATTTCTAAAAGTCGTACGACACTGTTTCACCATTTCGGACGGATGTTGCACCTTACACCGTGGATGTTGCACCCTGTAGATACCGATTATTCAAACGGCCATAACTTCTGGCTCGTTTAGACTTTCGGGAGCCATAACCTATCAAAATGAAAACCTCGATGAGTTCTCTGGCTTTGACAGCTTTCTACCGTCAACGGATAGATTAATGCCCAAAAAGGACAACCCGAATCTCAATCGGGTCTCGTAAGTTTTTTACCCTTCGTTTTTTGGACACGTGGATTTTTACGGCAAAACAGGATTACCGTGGCCCGTCTTCGACTTCCCATCGTTGAAGAGTGGTGCACCATGGTACAATTCCGTTTCAAATCCATGCATGCATTTATAAAAGTCGTACGGCACTGTTTCGCCATTTCGGACGGATGTTGCACCTTGCACCGTGGATGTTGCACCCTGTAGATATCGATTATTCGGACGGCCATAACTTCTGGCTCGTTTAGAGTTACGGGAGCAGAACTTGCCAAAACGAAGGCCTCGATGAGTTCAACAGCTATTACGGCTTTCAGCCGTCAACGGATAGATTAATGCCCAAAAAGGACAACCTGAATCTCAATCGGGTCTCGTAAGTTTTTTAACCTTCGTTTTTTCGACACGTGGATTTTTACGGTAAAACGGGATTACCGTGTGTTTGCACAAAAAATGGACAAACACCTCCAAGTCGTATTATTTTAGTTGAGTATGTGTGATTTTCAATGATTTTAGATGAGTATGTAAATATGAGAAAAGTAAGGGCTGAAATGTAAAAGACACGCAGATTTATAGTGGTTCGGCCAGAATGTGCCTACGTCCACTTTATATGTTATTATCTTTCTTCTTCCAGATTACAAGTACAATGCTTTGTATACAAGTGTATGAAAGTAGTTTGAAAGTTCCTTCCCTGCTTGAGCTCTCAAACTTGTCTGCCATTGTTGTACCCCTGCCCCTCTATTTATAGAGTGAGGTAGAGGGCAGGGGTCTTGGATGTATATAGCTGCTGGTGGGCCCGGGCTGAAGCAATCTGGCCTGGTAGCGTTCTGGTTCGGCGAAGCCTTGGTTCGGCCGTGTTGAGGTCTCTGAGATGGTTGATTCGGTAGTGAGCTTGGAGGTTGGTTCGGTTGTACGTGGTCCGGTCATGGTGGTCCGGTGATGAAGAGGTTGGTTCGGCATTGATGTGGAGATTGGTCCGGTTTGGTTGTGTGGTATTGGACCGGTGGTGATTGGTTCGGTACCAACTTCGTTCGGTAGTGGGATTGTGAGGGGGAGTCTGGTTGCCGGACTAGGTTGGGAATGCCGAATGAACCCATGCCGAATGAACCACCATGCTTGAATTGCCGAATGGATTTTATGCTAGCATTGAGCCTTGTGTCTGCCGAATGGATTGGAGGTTACGAACCCGGGTGTAACTGACGCTTCTCGGTCTCGAGATCTTCTGGGTGAAAATTCGCCCAACATTTGCCCCCCAAAGTGGGGCACGTGCTTGCATGTGTCGCGCTTTGTTTCCCTGTGGTAGAAAGGCTTGTTTCGTAACGCCATGGGCTGGATATTCGTATCCTGCTGCTGTCCTGCAAAGGAATTTAATTTATAGTTTTAGTGTGGTTTTAGATAACGATCGTTCGGGATCGAGATATTTGAAATGAAGCTAATCGTGTCGTTCGAGGCGAGCAAGTGTGCCCCGAAGGGGCTTAGCATCGTCGATGCCAGGTTCACGTTAGAGTGGGTCCCTGGGTCGTTTGCCAAGGTGGCTTATCGCCAGCTCAGAGCATGCCTAGGGATCGTTCGCGACCCCGTACATGTGTAAGTAGCTTAGCCATTTCACAATTATCAAATATCCATTTGACCGATGGGCTTAAAAATGCGTGTCAAAGTGTAAATTCCCACGATGATAGGGTTAATGACCATTCAGAGCGTGCCTATGGACCATTCGTGGTCGCGTACACGTGTGAACGATTTAATTCATGCTAGTGGGAGTTTTACGACTTATTCATCGTTGTCATAATCTTATTTTATTAGTTAGTTCTGGAGTTCGGTACTTATCTGAGTGAAGCGCCTTGCGTGCCCCCTGTTTCTGGTTTCTGCCGGTAGAGACAGTTTTATTCGGTTGTTGGTTGGACCGGTACGCTGGTCCGGTATGTTGGTCCGGTAGGCCGAACCAGCTGGTTCGGCAATCCTGAGTTTGCCTATATATAGAGGCTACCCCCCTTAGTTTTCCCTTACCGAACCAAAGAGAGCCGAATCAATTTTTAGCCGAACCAAACTTCTGCCGAACCAAGCTTATACCGAATTAGGTATATATTCTTTTGCCGAATGGTTTTTTATCACCGAATGAATATGATTGCCGAATGCACACGAAGGGTTTTGTTTTACCGAATGATATGTATACCGGATGTGTTTTTTAGTGCCGAATGGACTTATGACCCCATTGCCGAATGAACTTAAGTCCCTAGTGCCGAATGAGCATAAGACCCTAGTGCCGAATGAACTTTGTATTCGGTCTTTGGGTGGAACTCTGGACTTATGTATGCTTGCTTGTATTCTTGTTCTAACATCATGTTTTTCACTTTTGTGTATGCAGATAAATGTCTCGCAAGGCGGAAACACGATCAGACAGACGGAAATCCAAGGATGGAGGAGAGTCTTCTTCTGTGCCCCCAGCCCAACCAGGATCCGGGCAACATCGACCTGTTCCGAGGTCGTTGGTGGACGGACATGGTCCACAGGAACTTCTGGTCTCCCCTCCCGACTGCTTTCCTAGCTCCCTAACGGAGGAGCAACTTGACGTTATATCCCGTTCCTTTGGGATAGACAGGGCTCTTATGTTGTTACCGGGGGAAGGGGTCATGCCATATGATCCCCCTGAGGGGTACTTCGCTTATAGCCGGTACCATTGCATGTGCGGGGCTATTCCTCCAATCAACGCCTGGATACTAAGCTTCGTCACTTATCTGAAGGTGGCTCCATTCCAGCTTCAGCCCAACTCTTATGCCATTCTGGTATGCTTATATGCTATCTTCCAGAAGAGATATGGGCGCGCCCCCTCCCACCGGGAAATACGATATCTGTACAATCTGAGGGGGTACAGGAAGGGGTCCCCATATATTAGCTTGGAGTCAGCCGTTTCCTTCAAGCCTGTTTTGGATTTATACTCGAAGTATAGCATGTTCAAGAAGGAGTGGTTCTTTGTCAGGGATGACTCCGTCTCTATTCGCCGATTTACCTCCGGATGTAAGTAAAAATTCTACTCATAATTCCTGTCTTGGCTGTAATTCACTCTCTTATGCGCTTTTATTTCTTGCTAGCGACAGGTGGTTTTGCGGTTGTGGAAGATGATCGCTTGGTTCGGATGGCAGCAGAAATTGAAGCTATTTCCGGGAGAGACAGATCGGCTGCTTATCTGATTAGGAATGCCAGGCTCTTGTCGTATAATTTGATCCTCCCACATCAGTCCGTAGTCAAACAGAGGGACACGGCAGAAGAGAAGGCTGCCCAGCCTAAAGGTGGGGTGACAGCGAAGGGTGGCAAGAGGAAGCCCTTTGCACAACGTCCAGTCGTAGGAGGCAAGAAGCTCAAGGAGTCCGATGGCCCTTCTCCAAGTACTTGCCCGGATGTCCCGGAGGAGGAAGGTGTAGAAGAGGAGGAAGGAGGTGAAGTTGGAGAAGGGTCGGAGGGTGGAGGAGATGGCGATGGTCAGGGTGGTAGCGGTGTTGCTGCTCTAACCTCTGAGCAGGACCTCGAACTGGATGAGGCTCTCCGTCGGGCCTTCGGGGAGTCAGAGGGGGAGTCGGAAACAGAGAAGGAAACGGAGAGGGCAGAGGAAACCGGCAAAGCTGTGGTTAGCACTGACCCATCCTCTAAGGGTTCCTCAGCTAGGGTGACCCCGGCGATGCAAGGTGAACTTTTGTCTTCTGCCGATTCCATTTTCGATAGGGACTTAGAAATTTTTTACGGTTCACTTCCGTCCTGGAATGAGATCCAGGACTTATTGCAGTATCCCACTCCTCCGCCGGGTTTGTATAACAGATGTGTCTCCTCACTTTTCTTTCTTTTTAACTTAGCACATTTTTTGAATTGCGGATTATTGTATGTTCGTAACACTTGTTCTTTATTCCAGGGGCAGGCCAGGCGGGTAAAACGTCGGATGTTCGACACCGCCTTGAACAATTTAAGTCGAGGAGAGCTTCCGCGAAACCTTCTACTGATCGCACTGGGGACGTAGTCAAGTACCGCCCTCTTCTTGGGGTCATCGAAGAGGGCATTCAGAAAAGGAAGCGGAGCCGTTCCTTATTTGAGTCTTCTTCTGCTTCGCAGCTTCCTACTCTGTCTCCCCCTACTCAGCCTCCTCGTGATACTACGGAGGAGAGCACGGAGCCCTGCCCCCCTCCTCCTCCTTCCAAGAGTTCTACTGTCATTCATATAAGGCGTCCCGATGTGCCTCGCCCCGTGCCTCGTGACCCTTTTGCCGGCCATCCTGATTTAGACCCAAGCTCTCAAGACATTTCATTTGATGAGGCCACGGGCGAGCACCTTCTTCCCCGCAACCCCATGGTAAGAGTGCTGGATGAGGCCAAGTCCCTAGATCTTGATCTGCTTACTACCCGAGTAGTTACTATGGGGGACGAGGCCAAGGCTAATATTGATCGGGTGGCCGAAGAGACTAAGAAGTTAATGGAGCATCATGCTCGATTGGTCAAGGCCGGGGAGGAGATTGGGAGTGCTAATATTCGGTTAAGGCTAAAGGTTGCCGATCAGGCCAAGCAGCTTGCCGACCAAGCCATCCAGATCTCCCAGCATGAGGAAGCCTCCCAGCGTCTGAAAGAGACCATGGAGAAGGCCAGTAGGGCGGAGTTACGGAAGATGGAGGTTACCTGCAGGGAGCGGATTAACATGGCCATTACAACGGTGGATGAGGTTCGAAATGCGGATCTCGAGCGGGTAGAGGAGTTGTCGGGGAGACTCGAGGCTGCGGAGATGGCTCAGGCTGAGTTGAAGGAGGAGATGGAGGAGATGAGGAGGTCCCTTAGGTTGAAGGAGGAGGAAATGAGGAGGTCACTCCAGGCTGACTGCTTGAGATACCAATCAGAGAGGGACGTCGCCGTCGCTAAGTTGCAAGCTTCCGAGGCTCGGGTGAGGGAGTTTGAGGAAAATGAGGGGATGATGGATGAGATGCTTCAGGATATGTACTTCCACACTTGGAAGGAGGGCGGCTTGTCTTGGATGGACGATTACCCTCGGGTCATGGCCAAGGTGTATCTCCAGGCTTTAGAGGAGGCCAGGGTGAATGCGGGTAAGGAAGGCGGAGAGGCTTTCAACTTGAGTGCGGTTACTGCTCAGTTCTCAAAGGAGGAGCAAGCGGCGGTGAAGGAGGGGATGCGGCTACTCGCTGCAGAGGAAGCGGGCGTGCAGTTGGATGATGAGGATCAAGCGGCGGACGCTGGTGAGTTATTCTTTTCCCTTTCTTTTCTTTTCGTGTTTTCATAACTTGATCGTTCGTTTAATGAATTCCTCTTCTGATCTGGACAGGTGGGACTTCAGATCCACATGCTGGGGGCTCCGATCCTGCGGCTAAGTAGGCTGGGGGAGTTGGTGATGGAGTGTGGATGCATCTGCCATCTTTTTGTTTCTTTTTTATCACTGTTCATGTTAGTCTTTGATATGCAACTGTAATAAAATTATTTGCAAAGAATAACTTCGTGTGATCTTATAATATAAGCTGATTTTGTCATGTTCAAATGTTGTTGCTATCTTTATGTGCTGTGTGAGAAGTATAATTATGTATATGCCTGTGATTCCACTTGTGTTTGATGTTAAGTTTTTGCTTGAAATATAATTTCACGTTTTGCAATGTCAGTGTATGAATAAGTTATAGTTACGCATTTATGTACAAGAGAAGAGAGTACCGCCCTTTATGTTTTATTCGCAGGCGGTAGCTTTGAGTGTCTTGTGTAACTGTTCACGGGTATAGCAGAGCGCCCTGCTACCCAGCACGCAGGCTTAGAGCCTCATGAGTGAATGTTTCCTATTTGGTTTCCTGTACTTTAGAGTTTGTTATACAGGATAGGAGACAGATATTTAAATGAAATGGAAATATAGTAAAAGTAAAACTTCCAGTCACGGAAGGCCGTCGATGTGCTTAAGTTCGTGGCAAACGGGTTTTGTAGTCACTTTCCCTAGCTGTGGGTCTTGGAGACATTTGTCACCCATCTTACGCCTCCGCGGGGAGTTTTCTTTTTTACCACAGCCGCACTTAAGACACATCGGAGCCGAGATCGCGCACGGTAACTACCCGAACCGTTATGGTCCGTAATCGTGGGTATTATTCGATTTACCGTGGCCGGCTAGCGTGGGTGCCGTTGGCCGTGAACTACCCCTGGCTGGCCACACCTTATGTTGGGGCTTAAAGTAGGTTCACGGTTACCGACGAGCCGAACGCCGTAATGAGCTGCCATCGGCTATAGTCGGCCTTTATGATGACTTATAATCGGCTCATTACAGTTGGCTTTGAGGGCAGGCGCGCAATGAGTTAACCCGCAGCAGAGGGATGCTGGAGCAAAAGAGTCTCATTGGCGAGTGCATAGAATCGTGGCGTACCTGTTAGGCCTAGTCTAGATGAGGCCGCGGTGCGTCTTGAGTGGAGATGCCATAGGATTTTGTTCAACAGAAAGGGATAAAACTTAACAAGTAGCCAAGACATAAAGGAACAAGTTAAAAAGAGACAAGATTTTTTAAAGTGGTTCGGCACGAAAATGCCTACGTCCACTGGTTCTCTTTGTTAATTCACTTCATATGGGCAGTACAAGTTAAGAAAAGTATCGACGGAGGTGTCGGATGTTCCATGCCCTCTGGAACACCTCTCCGTCCACTGTTGACAAAATGTAAGCTCCGTTGTGGAGATCTTTGTGAATTACATATGGTCCGTCCCAGATGGGGTCCAGTGCCCCGGGGCGCGGAAAGATTCGCCTGAGGACAAGATCTCCTTCTTGTAAGCTGCGATGCTTGACTTTGGAATTGTATAGTGCTGCCACTTTTTGTTTGTGAGCTGCTGCTTTGAGTGCTGCATCGTTTCTCCTTTCCTCAATCAGTTCCAAAGACATGAGGAGGAGTTCTTCGTTTTCTTCTGGGTTGTAGTGGATCCTACGGTGGGAAGGCACAATAGTCTCAACTGGGAGCATTGCCTCCGATCCATATGCCAAAGAGAAAGGAGTATGTCCCGTTGATGTTCTGAAAGATGTGCGGTATGCCCATAGTGCCGTAGGAAGTTCGTCCACCCAAGCGCCTTTTGACTTTTCAAGTTTCTTCTTGATTAGAGTTTTGAGAATTTTGTTGACAGCTTCAACTTGTCCGTTTGCCTGAGGGTAAGCTACTGATGAGAAGCTTTTATGAATTCCATGCTCTTGGCACCAGTCGGCAAATTCTTCGCTGTCAAATTGGAGTCCGTTGTCTGATACGATCTTGAGGGGGACTCCATACCTGCACAGAATGTTTTTGATCAAGAAGTTAATAATTTTTGCTGAAGATATTTTATTTAAAGGTTCCGCTTCCACCCATTTGGTGAAATAATCGACTGCCACTATAGCATATTTGGCTCCGCCTCGGCCCGTTGGCAGTTCGCCAATTAAGTCAATTCCCCATACAGCAAAGGGCCAAGGGCTGGTCATTTGAGTAATTTCGTTTGTGGGCAGTCGAGGGATCTTGGCGAACTTCTGACATCTGTCGCATTTCTTAACGAAGTCTAGGGTATCTTTGTTTAGTGTGGGCCAGTAATATCCATATCGGAGTATCTTTCTTGCCAAAGTCTGTCCTCCAGTGTGATCTCCGCATCCTCCCTGATGGATGTTTGTTAATATCTCCTTGGCTTCCCTTCCGGCGACGCATCTTAATAAGGGGCTAGAGAAGCCACGCCGGTAGAGGATGCCTTCTTGTATTGTGTAGTGGGGAACTTTTCTCAAGATCTTCTTGGCTTCGTCACGCCTGTCGGGTAGTATGCCATCTTGCAAATATTTCCGGATAGGAGTCATCCAGGTTCCTTCTTCGATTGCAGTTATCAGATTTACTTGTTCGAAACTTGGGGCTAGCTGCCTTGAGATTACTAGTGCTCCGGGAATGGTGCTGTCCTTCATACTAGCTTGCTTCGCAAGTTCATCTGCCTCTTGGTTTTCTTCTCGAGGAATGTGTTTGATTAGATAATGGTCCAATCGATCGAGCAGCAGTCTGGTTTTCTTTAGGTATGCTGTGAGCCGTTCTCCTCGAGTCTGGAATTCTCCTAGTACCTGGTTTACGATAAGCTGAGAATCACTATGAATACATAAGGAATTGATCCCAATTTCTAGGGCCAGTTCCAATCCCGCTATTACTGCTTCATATTCAGCATCGTTGTTAGTGGCCGTGAACTCCAATCTTAATGCATAGTACAACTTTCTTCCCCTGGGGGTGACGATCACAATACCTGCCCCCGCGCCTTGTTCGTTCGATGCTCCGTCTGCAAAGAGGTTCCACTTGATGTTTTTTGCTACTTCGGATTGTTCCTTGCCTTCGTTGGTAGTGAATTCGGCAATGAAATCAGCCATGGCTTGTCCTTTGATAGCGGTGCGGGGATGGTAGGTGATATCATACTGACTTAGTTCGATGCACCATTTGAGGAGTCGCCCAGAAGTGTCAGGACGATGGAGCACTTGTCTTAGTGGTTGATCGGTTAGAACCCTGATGGAGTGAGACTGGAAGTAGTGTCGCAGTTTCCGTGACGCGATCAATAAACAATATGCTAACTTCTCAAGTTTAGGATATCTGGCTTCTGCCCCCGTAAATCTCTTGCTTACAAAGTAAACCGGACGTTGTGTGCGGTCTTCTTCTCTTACCAAGGCGGCGCTTAGAGCATGAGATGATACAGCGAGGTATAGGTATAACACTTCACCTTCATTTGGAGTTGAGAGTACTGGTGGTCTCTGAAGGTGTTCGATTAGGTTGAGGAAGGCTTTTAAGCATTCGTCGGTCCACTCGAACCTCCCTTTGTCTTTCTTGAGTGCTTCGAAGAAAGGGACACACTTGTCAGTTGCCTTGGAAATGAATCTGCTTAGGGCGGCCACCTTTCCGTTTAGGCTCTGCATTTCTTTTCGAGTGGAAGGTATCCTTATTTCTTTTAAAGCTCGGATTTGTTCAGGGTTTGCTTCGATTCCTCTGGCGTGGACGATGAATCCTAAGAATTTTCCCGATGATACTCCGAAGGAGCACTTTAGAGGATTCAGCTTCATTCCATATCGGCGAAGTACCCGAAACATATCGTCCAGATGGCTTACATGGTCGTTGGCTTTCCTGGACTTCACCAACATGTCATCCACATATACTTCCATAGTACGTCCTATCAGTTCTGCGAACATTTTGTTGACGAGGCGTTGATAGGTAGCTCCAGCATTTTTGAGTCCAAAAGGCATGACTTTGTAACAATATAATCCGCGGTCGGTGATGAAGCTAGTGTGGTCCTGATCGGGAGCGTGCATGGGGATCTGGTTATATCCGGAGTATGCATCCATAAAAGATAGGAGTTCGTGCCCAGCTGTGCTGTCCACGAGTTGGTCAATTCGGGGAAGTGGGAAGCAGTCTTTCGGGCAAGCGTCATTCAGATTGGAGAAGTCAATACATGTTCGCCACTTTCCATTGGCCTTTTTTACTAGCACTGGGTTAGCGATCCATTCTGGGTAGATGGCTTCCCGTATGAAGTCATTAGCAAGTAGATTTTTTACTTCCTCATCAAGGGCTGCTGATCGCTCTGCCCCCATGCTCCTCTTTTTCTGCTTTACTGGTACCTTGGTGGGATCGATGTTCAACATGTGGCATGCTACGTCTGGGGAGATTCCTGTCATATCGGCATGGGTCCACGCAAATACATCTAAGTTGTGGCGGAGAAAGTCAATGAGTCGATCCTTCAATTCCGTTTTCAGCTGAGATCCGATTTTTAATAGTCTACTTGAATCATGCTTATCTACAGATACGAATTCCATAGCCTCTGCAGGCTCGGCGGTAGCCTCCTCCTCTTTATCCCGGGGGTCTAGTTCATTGAAGGGATCGCTTGTGTATCGAAGAGGAGGGGCTTTCTTTAGTTGCTATGCCTCCAAGCTTTTCATGCAGAGAGTAGTCTCTGCATCTTTTCCTTTATTCTTTCTGCGGTTGTTGCGAAGCTCAGTTACATAGCAGTCTCGGGCAGCGTCTTGATCTCCTTCTACTTCTCCTATTCCGTTGTCTGTCGGGAATTTCATCTTCAGGCACCAGGGGGCTAGGACAATTTGGAAGTCAGACAAGGCTGGTCTCCCCAAGAAGGCGTTGTAAGCCGAGTGGTTCTCTATTAGCACGAACGTTTGTTTTCGCACCACGGAGCGGGGATGACTTCCTATTTCGACGAAGAGGTCAAGTTGCCCGAGGGGCATTTTTGCATCTCCAGTGAAACCGTGCAGTGGTTTGTCGCAGGGAGACACATCCTTCATTGATAACTTCATTTTGTCGAAAGCATGTTTGAACAAGATGTTTACGGAGCTTCCCGTGTCTATTAGAATCCGAAAAACTTTAGCAGGGCCGAACCAGGCAGAGATGACCATAGGATCCATATGTGGGTACTGTCTTCCTTCCAAATCGCGTCTACTGAATATGATGTCGTCGCTCTCTTTTCGTTTCGGTTGGCGTTCTTCTGTGACGGAGTTAACGTATCCTTCGGTATTTCTAAGCGACTTGCCGTACCTTTCCATCTCTGCCCAACTTCTGTCGGCAATGTGTGGTCCTCCTGAGATGGTAAGGACTACTATCTTCTCTTGACTAGAGCCACTGGTGTTGTGATTGTTGCGACTCCCTCCGCCTACTTCTGGGAGGGGTTGCTTTGAGTTCTCATTGGCAGGAGTTGGAGTCCTGTTCTGACTTTTCACATAACGTTCCAGTCTTCTTCTTCTAATGTGTTCTTCGATCAAGTCCCGAAGATGGTGGCATTCATTGGTGTCATGTCCGTGGGATTCGTGGAAGCGACAGAACTTTCCGGACTTGAGTGCGTTATCTGATTCTTTCTTGTGCGGGGGGCGCTTGTATCCGAGTTCGCCCTGAGTGGCTAGGTAGATGTTTTCGATTGTTTCATTCAAAGGAGTGTAGGAGTCAAATCTTGGCCCTGGTCGATATTGGCGCTTCTCACCCTTTCTGCCCCCAGCATTGTCTCTAGATTCATTTCTTCGAGCGTCCTTAGCTGCAGTGGGAACCTTGTCCTGAATTATCTTGCCTTGTTGCCCTGGCTGCCTCTCCGTAGCAGCGTCTTCAAGTCTCATATACTTTCCAGCTTCATGGAAGAAATCAGGCAAGGTAACTGGTTTTTCCTTAGTTAATCTTCTGGCAAACTTGGTGTCTGGATGCACGCCACTACAGAGGGCCATTAGAGTGAGTTTTTCATCGGCATCTTGAACTGCTGCCGCTGCGGCGTTGAACCGTGTTAGATATTGTTGTAGCGTCTCTCCGGTTTTCTGTTTGACATTGGATAGAGAATAAGCATCCCTGGGTTGTTCCACATGGATGCGGAACTGGCTAATAAACCTTTCTTTTAACATCTCCCATGAGTTGATGGATCCTTGGGGTAGATGGCAGAACCAGGAGGTAGCTAGATCTGATAGGAATAGCGGAAAGCATTTACATAATACTCCTTCTGTTGCTCCACTCATGAGCATATGCTGGGTGTATCTCTGCAGGTGTACGATGGGGTCGGAAGTTCCTTTGTAAGGTTCCATGGTTGGCATTTTCCATTCCCGGGGAGTGATGGCAGTTTCGATATTTCGGGTAAAGGGACTGGTGACCCTAGCGCCTATTCCCCGGTCCCTTTGCTCCCGTTGGACACATTCTCTGAATAATCGTGCCATCCGCTCGTCAGAACTTGGAGCGGACAAAAATGAGCTCGGTTCTTCCCTGCGGGATCTATCTCGTCCAGATGACCTGTAGGGATGGTACAGTCTATCACCTCTAGCATTATCTAGTGGTTGTCTTTGGCTGCTTGGATGCACGCTAGGACCAGCTACAGTTGCCCCCTGCCTTGATCTTCCCCTGTGGGGTTCTGTTTCGAGCACATCCATGGGGTCAACTTCGGGCTGGGTTCTAGCTCGGCTCCGTTCAGCGGGGTTTCTATGATTAGGTGGCATGACTGGCTCAGCTACATCCGACCCTCGCCTGGTGCCTCCCCCGCTAGGTTCGGTTCCAAGGGCTTCCTCGAGTCGGAATTCGGGCTGAGTCCGGGCGCGGCCCCTATCATTGTTTTTCCTGTTGATAGCTTGTTCGAAGAGTGAAGACCTTTGTTGCCTCCGGGATCCTCCGGATTGGGATTCACCCCATGATTCAGTGTTGCGGTTGGACTCTTCAGCGTCCCTTAAGCGTGTCATGAGTTGGTCCACCAAAGTTTCTTGTTGGGATGTGAAGCGGTTAGTTACTTCAGCCACAACCCTGTCCAGATCTGCCCTAGTGATTGGTTGTTCCGTTGCGGGACCAGTTGGATTTTCCTGATTTTCATCTGGTACTGCTGTTGAAGTGGGCTGATCTGTGATTGCTGGATCTGGAAGGCTGCTAGTTGCGATGTTCTTTCCTTTGTTAACATCCCTTCTCTGTTTGGAAGGCATGATTTCTGAGCAACGAGTGATGTCGTTAGGAAAAAGGTTGAGTGGGAGAAGATGAAGTTTGAGTTCAGCTCTCAGTGAAAGCACCAAAAATGTTTGCACAAAAAATGGACAAACACCTCCAAGTCGTATTATTTTAGTTGAGTATGTGTGATTTTCAATGATTTTAGATGAGTATGTAAATATGAGAAAAGTAAGGGCTGAAATGTAAAAGACACGCAGATTTATAGTGGTTCGGCCAGAATGTGCCTACGTCCACTTTATATGTTATTATCTTTCTTCTTCCAGATTACAAGTACAATGCTTTGTATACAAGTGTATGAAAGTAGTTTGAAAGTTCCTTCCCTGCTTGAGCTCTCAAACTTGTCTGCCATTGTTGTACCCCTGCCCCTCTATTTATAGAGTGAGGTAGAGGGCAGGGGTCTTGGATGTATATAGCTGCTGGTGGGCCCGGGCTGAAGCAATCTGGCCTGGTAGCGTTCTGGTTCGGCGAAGCCTTGGTTCGGCCGTGTTGAGGTCTCTGAGATGGTTGATTCGGTAGTGAGCTTGGAGGTTGGTTCGGTTGTACGTGGTCCGGTCATGGTGGTCCGGTGATGAAGAGGTTGGTTCGGCATTGATGTGGAGATTGGTCCGGTTTGGTTGTGTGGTATTGGACCGGTGGTGATTGGTTCGGTACCAACTTCGTTCGGTAGTGGGATTGTGAGGGGGAGTCTGGTTGCCGGACTAGGTTGGGAATGCCGAATGAACCCATGCCGAATGAACCACCATGCTTGAATTGCCGAATGGATTTTATGCTAGCATTGAGCCTTGTGTCTGCCGAATGGATTGGAGGTTACGAACCCGGGTGTAACTGACGCTTCTCGGTCTCGAGATCTTCTGGGTGAAAATTCGCCCAACACCGTGGCCCTTCTTCGACTTCCCATCGCTGGAGAGTGGTCCACCATGATACTGTTCCGTTTCAAATCCATGCACGCATTTCTAAAAGTCGTACGACACTATTTCACCATTTCGGACGGATGTTGCACCTTGCACCGTGGGTGTTGCACCCTGTAGATATCGATTATTCGGACGGCCATAACTTCTGGCTCGTTTAGAGTTACGGGAGCAGAACCTGCCAAAACGAAGGCCTCGATGAGTTCAACAGCTATTACGGCTTTCAGCCGTCAACGGATAGATTAATGCCCAAAAAGGACAACCCGAATCTCAATCGGGTCTCGTAAGTTTTTTAACCTTCGTTTTTTCGACACGTGGATTTTTACGGTAAAACGGGATTACCGTGGCCCGTCTTCGACTTCCCATCGCTGGAGAGTGGTCCACCATGGTACTGTTCCGTTTCAAATCCATGCACGCATTTCTAAAAGTCGTACGACACTGTTTCACCATTTCGGACGGATGTTGCACCTTGCACCGTGGGTGTTGCACCCTGTAGATATCGATTATTCAAACGACCATAACTTCTGCCTCGTTTAGATTTACGGGAGCCATAACCTGTCAAAATGAAGGCCTCGATGAGTTCTACGGCTTTCACAGCTTTCTGCCGTCAACGGATAGATTAATGCCCAAGAAGGACAACCCGAATCTCAATCGGGTCTCGTAAGTTTTTTACCCTTCGTTTTTTCGACACGTGGATTTTTACGGTAAAACAAGATTACTGTGGCCCGTCTTCGACTTCCCATCGCTGGAGAGTGGTGCACCATGGTACAATTCCGTTTCATATCCATGCATGCATTTCTAAAAGTCATACGACACTGTTTCGTCATTTCGGACGGATGTTGTACCTTGCACCGTGGATGTTGCACCGTGTAGATATCGATTATTCGGACGGCCATAACTTCGGGCTCGTTTAGAGTTATGGGAGCCATAACCTGTCAAAACGAAGGCCTCGATGAGTTCTATGGCTTTGATAGCTTTCAGCCGTCAACGGATAGATTAATTCCCAAAAAGGACAACCCGAACCTCAATCGGGTCTCGTAAGTTTTTTACCCTTCGTTTTTTCGACACGCTGATTTTTACGTTAAAACAGGATTATCTTGGCCCGTCTTCAACTTCTCATCGTTGGAGAGTGGTGCACTATGGTACTGTTCCTTTTCAAATCCATGCACGCATTTCTAAAAGTCGTACGGCACTGTTTCGCCATTTCGGACGGATGTTGCACCTTGCATCGTGGATGTTGCACCCTGTAGATATCGATTATTCGGACGACCATAACTTCTGACTCGTTTAGAGTTACGGGAGCTATAACCTGTCAAAACAAAGGCCTCAATGAGTTCTATGGGTTTGACAGCTTTCAGCCGTCAACGGATAGATTAATGACCAGAAAGGACAACCCGAATCTCAATCGGGTCTCGTAAGTTTTTTACCCTTCGTTTTTTCGACACGTGGATTTTTACGGTAAAACGGGATTACCGTGGCCCGTCTTCGACTTCCCATCGCTGGAGAGTGGTGCACCATGGTACTGTTGCGTTTCAAATCCATGCACGCATTTCTAAAAGTCGTACGACACTGTTTCCCCATTTCGGACGGATGTTGCACCTTGCACCGTGGGTGTTGCACCTTGTAGATATCGATTATTCAAACGGCCATAACTTCTGGCTCGTTTAGAGTTACGGGAGCCATAACCTGTCAAAAAAGGAAGGCCTCGATGAGTTTGCTTTGACAGCTTTCATCCGTCAACGGATAGATTAATGCCCAAAAAGGACAACCCGAATCTCAATCGGGTCTCGTAAGTTTTTTACCCTTTGTTTTTTCGACACGTGGATTTTTACGGTAAAACGGGATTACCGTGGCCCGTCTTCGACTTTCCATCGTTGGAGAGTGGTGCACCATGGTACTTTTCCATTTCAAATCCATGCACGCATTTCTAAAATCGTACGGCACTGTTTCGCCATTTCGGACGGATGTTGCACCTTGCACCGTGGATGTTGCACCCTGTAGATATCGATTATTCGGACGGCCATAACTTCTGGCTCGTTTAGAGTTACGGTAGCCATAACCTGTCAAAACGAAGGCCTCGATGATTTCTACGGCTTTGACAGCTTTCAGCCGTCAACGGATAGATTAATGCCCAAAAAGGACAACCCGAATCTCAATCGGGTCTCGTAAGTTTTTTACCCTTCGTTTTTTCGACACGTGGATTTTTACGGTAAAACAGGATTACCGTGGCCCGTCTTCGACTTTCCATCGCTGGAGAGTGGTGCACTATGGTACTGTTCTGTTTCAAATCCATGCACGCATTTCTAAATGTCGTACAGCACTGTTTCGCCATTTCGTACGGATGTTGCACCTTGCACCGTGGATGTTGCACCCTGTAGATATCGATTATTCGGACGGCCATAACTTCTGACTCGTTTAGAGTTACGGGAGCCATAACCTGTCAAAACGAAGGCCTCGATGAGTTCTATGGCTTTGACAGCTTTCAGCCGTCAACGGATAGACTAATGCCCAAAAAGGAAACCCGAATCTCAATCGGGTCTCGTAAGTTTTTTACCCTTCGTTTTTTCGACACGTGGATTTTTACGGTAAAACAAGATTACTGTGGCCCGTCTTCGACTTCCCATCGCTGGAGAGTGGTGCACCATGGTACTGCTCCGTTTCAAATCCATGGACGCATTTCTAAAATTCGTACGACACTGTTTTCCCATTTCGGACGGATGTTGCACCTTGCACCGTGGATGTTGCACCCTGTAGATATCGATTATTCAAACGGCCATAACTTCTGGCTCGTTTAGAGTTACGGGAGCCATAACCTGTCAAAATGAAGACATCGATGAGTTCTACGGTTTTTACAGTTTTCAGCCGTCAACGGATAGATTGCCCAAAAAGGACACCCGTATCTCAATCGGGTCTCGTAAGTTTTTTACCCTTTGTTTTTTCGACACGTGGATTTTTACGATAAAACAGGATTACCGTGGCTGGCCTTCGATTTACCAGCGCTGGAGAGTGGTGCACCACGGTACTGTTCCGTTTCAAATCCATGCACGCATTTCTAAAAGTCGTACGGCACTGTTTCGCCATTTCGGACGGATGTTGCACCTTGCACCGTGGATGTTGCACCCTGTAGATATCGATTATTCGGACGACCATAACTTCTGGCTCGTTTAGAGTTACGTGAGCCATAACCTGTCAAAACGAACGCCTCAATGATTTCTATGGCTTTGACAGCTTTCAGCCGTCAACGGATAGATTAATGCCCAAAAAGGACAACCCGAATCTCAATCGGGTCTCGTAAGTTTTTTACCCTTCGTTTTTTTAACACGTGGATTTTTACGGTAAAACAGGATTACCGTGGCCCGTCTTCGACTTCCCATCGCTGGAGAGTGGTGCACTATGGTACTGTTCCGTTTCAAATCCATGCACGCATTTCTAAATGTCGTACGGCACTGTTTCGCCATTTCGTACGGATGTCGCACCTTGCACTATGGATGTTGCACCCTGTAGATATCGATTATTCGAACGGCCATAACATCTGACTCGTTTAGAGTTACGGGAGCCATAACCTGTCAAAACGAAGGCCTCGATGAGTTCTCTGGCTTTGACAGCTTTCTGCTGTCGATGGATAGATTAATGCACAAAAAGGACAACCCGAATCTCAATCGGGTCTCGTAAGTTTTTTGCCATTCGGTTTTTCGACACGTGGTTTTTTAGGTAAAACGGGATTACCGTGGCCCATCTTCGACTTTCAATCGCTGGAGAGTGGTGCACCATGGTACTGTTCCGTTTCAAATCCATGCACGCATTTCTAAAAGTCGTACGGCACTGTTTCGCCATTTTGGACGAATGTTGCACCTTGCACCGTGGATGTTGCACCCTGTAGATATCGATTATTCAAACGGACATAACTTCTGGCTCGTTTAAAGTTACGGGAGCCATAACCTGTCAAAATGAAGGCCTCGATGAGTCTACGGCTTTGACAGCTTTCAGCCGTCAACGGATTGATTAATGCCCGAAAAGGACAACCCGAATCTCAATCGGGTCTCGTAAGTTTTTTACCCTTCGTTTTTTCGACACGTGGATTATTACGGTAAACCAGGATTACCGTGGCCCGTCTTCGAATTTCCGTCTCTGGAGAGTGGTGCACCATGGTACTGTTCCGTTTCAAATCCATGCACGCATTTCTAAAAGTCGTACGGTATTGTTTCGCCATTTCGGACAGATGTTGCACCTTGCACCGTGGATGTTGCACCCCGTAGATATCGATTATTCAAACGGCCATAACTTCTCGCTCGTTTAGAGTTACGGGAGCCATAACCTATCAAAACGAAGGCCTCGATGAGTTCTATGGCTTGGACAGCTTTCAGCCGTCAACGGATAGATTAATGCCCAAAAAGGACAACCCGAATCACAATCGGGTCTCGTAAGTTTTTTATCCTTCGTTTTTTCGACACGTGGATTTTTACGGTAAAACCGGATTACGGTGGCCCGTCTTCGACTTTCCATTGCTGGAGAGTGGTGCACTATGGTACTGTTCCGTTTCAAATACATGCACGCATTTCTAAAAGTCGTACGACACTGTTTCGCCATTTCGGACGGATGTTGCACCTGGCACCGTGGATGTTGCACCCTGTAGATATTGATTATTCAAACGGCCATAACTTTTGGATCATTTAGGGTTACGGGAGCCATAACCTGTCAAAACGAAGGCCTCGATGAGTTCTACGGCTTTGACAGCTTTCTGCCGTCAACGGATAGATTAATGCCCAAAAAGGACAACCCAAATCTCAATCGGGTCTCGTAAGTTTTTTACCCTTCGTTTTTTCGATACGTGGATTTTTACGGTAAAACAGGATTACCGTGGCCCGTCTTCGACTTCCCATCGCTGGAGAGTGATGCACTATGGTACTGTTCCATTTTAAATCCATGCACGCATTTCTAAAAGTCGTACGGCACTGTTTTGCCATTTCGGACGAATGTTGGACCATGCACCGTGGATGTTGCACCCTGTAGATATCGATTATTCGAACGGCCATAACTTCTGACTCGTTTAGAGTTACGGGAGCCATAACCTATCAAAACGAGGGCCACGATGAGTTCTATGGCTTTGGCAGCTTTGAGCCGTCAACAGATAGATTAATGCCCAAAAAGGACAACCCGAATCTCAATCGGGTCTCGTAAGTTTTTTACCCTTCGTTTTTTCGACACGTGGATTTTTACGGTAAAATGGGATTACCGTGGCCCGTCTTCGACTTTCCATTGCTGGAGAGTGGTGCACCATGGTACTGTTCCATTTCAAATCCATGCACGCATTTCTAAAAGTCGTACGACACTGTTTCACCATTTTGGACGGATGTTGCACCTTGCACCGTGGATGTTGCACCTTGTAGATATCGATTATTCAAAGGGCCATAACTTCTGGCTCGTTTAGAGTTACGGGAGCCATAACCTGTCAAAACGAAGGCCTCGATGAGTTCTACGGCTTTGACTAATTTCAGCCGTCAACGGATAGATTAATGCCCAAAAAGGACAACCCGAATCTCAATCGGGTCTCGTAAGTTTTTTACCCTTCGTTTTTTCGACACGTGGATTTTTACGGTAAAACGGGATTACCGTGGCCCGTCTTAGACTTCCCATCGCTGGAGAGTGGTGCACCATGGTACTGTTCCGTTTCAAATCCATGCACGCATTTCTAAAAGTCGTACGACACAATTTCGCCATTTCGGACGGATGTTGCACCTTGCACCGCGGATGTTGCATCCTGTAGATATCGATTATTCGGACGGCCATAATTTCTGGATCGTTTAGAGTTACGTGAGCCATAACCTGTCAAAACGAAGGCCTCGATGATTTCTATGGCTTTGACAGCTTTCAGCCGTCAACGGATAGATTAATGCCCAAAAAGGACAACCCGAATCTCAATGGGTCTCGTAAGTTTTTTCGACACGTGGATTTTTACGGTAAAACAGGATTACCGTGGCCCGTCTTCGATTTACCATCGCTGGAGAGTGGTGCACCATGGTACTGTTCCGTTTCAAATCCATGCACGCATTTCTAAAAGTCGTATGACACGGTTTCGCCATTTCGGACGGATGTTGCACCTTGCACCGTGGATGTTGCACCCTGTAGATATCGATTATTCGGACGGCCATAACTTCTGGCTCGTTTAGAGTTACGGGAGGCATAACCTGTCAAAACGAAGGCCTCGATGATTTCTATGGCTTTGACATCTTTCAGCCAATAACGGATAGATTAGTGCCCAAAAAGGACAACCCGAATCTCAGTTGGGTCTCGTAAGTTTTTTACCCTTCGTTTTTTCGACACGTGGATTTTTACGGTAAAACAGGATTACCGTGGCCCGTCTTCGACTTCCCATCACTGGAGAGTGGTGCACGATGGTACTGTTCCGTCTCAAATCCATGCACGCATTTCTAAATGCCGTACGGCACTGTTTCGCCATTTCGTACGGATGTTGCACCTTGCACCGTGGATGTTGCACCCTATAGATATCGATTATTCGGACGGCCATAACTTCTGACTCGTTTAGAGTTACGGGAGGCATAACCTGTCAAAACGAAGGCCTCGATGAGTTCTATGGCTTTGACAGCTTTCAGCCGTCAACGGATAGATTAATGCCCAAAAAGGACAACCGGAATCTCAATCGGGTCTCGTAAGTTTTTTACCCTTCGTTTTTTCGACACGTGGTTTTTTACGGTAAAACGGGATTACCGTGGCCCGTCTTCGACTTTCCATCGCTGGAGAGTGGTGCACCATGGTACTGTTCAGTTTCAAATCCATGCACGCATTTCTAAAAGTCGTACGGCACTGTTTCGCCATTTCGGACGGATGTTGCACCTTGCACCGTGGATGTTGCACCCTATAGATATCGATTATTCAAACGGCCATAACATCTGGCTCGTTTGAGTTACGGAAGCCATAACCTGTCAAAATGAAGGCCTCGGTGAGTTCTACGGCTTTGACAGCTTTCAGCCATCAACGGATTGATTAATGCCCAAAAAGGACAACCCGAATCTCAATCGGGTCTCGTAAGTTTTTTTACCCTTCGTTTTTTCGACACGTGGATTTTTACGGTAAAACAGGATTACCGTGGCCCGTCTTCGACTTCCCATCGCTGGAGAGTGGTGCACCATGGTACTGTTCCGTTTCAAATCCATGCACACATTTCTAAAAGTCGTACGGGACTGTTTCGCCATTTCGGACAGATGTTGCACCTTGCACCGTGGATGTTGCACCCCGTAGTTATCGATTATTCAAACGGCGATAACTTCTGGCTCGTTTAGAGTTACGGGAGCCATAACCTATCAAAACGAAGGCCTCGATGAGTTCTATGGCTTTGACAGCTTTCAGCCGTCAACGGATAGATTAATGCCCAAAAAGGACAACCCGAATCTCAATCGGGTCTCGTAAGTTTTTTACCCTTCGTTTTTTCGACACGTGGATTTTTACGGTAAAACAGGATTACCGTGGCCCGTCTTCGACTTCCCATCGCTGGAGAGTGGTGCACTATGGTACTGTTCCGTTTCAAATCCATGCATGCATTTCTAAAAGTCGTACGGCACTGTTTCGCCATTTCGGACGAATGTTGCACCATGCACCGTGGATGTTGCACCCTGTAGATATCGATTATTCGAACGGCCATAACTTCTGACTCGTTTAGAGTTACGGGAGCCATAACCTGTCAAAGCGAAGGCCTCGATGATTTCTATGGCTTTGACATCTTTCAGCCGTCAACGGATAGATTAATGCCCAAAAAGGACAACCTGAATCTCAATCGGTCTCGTAAGTTTTTTACCCTTCGTTTTTTCGACACGTGGATTTTTACAGTAAAACGGGATTACCGTGGCCCGTCTTCGACTTTCAATCGCTGGAGAGTGGCGCACCATGGTACTGTTCCGTTTCAAATCCATGCACACATTTCTAAAAGTCGTACGACACTGTTTCACCATTTCGGACGGATGTTGCACCTTGCACCGTGGATGTTGCACCCTGTAGATATCGATTATTCGGACGGCCATAACTTCTGGCTCGTTTAGAGTTACGGGAGCCATAACCTATCAAAACGAAGGCCTCGATGAGTTCTACGGCTTTCACAGTTTTCAGCCGTCAACGGATAGATTAATGCCCAAAAAGGACAACCGAATCTCAATCGGGTCTCGTAAGTTTTTTACCCTTCGTTTTTTCGACACGTGGATTTTTACGGTAAAACGGGAATACCGTGGCCCGTCTTCGACTTTCCATCGTTGGAGAGTGGTGCACCATGGTATTGTTCCGTTTCAAATCCATGCAACCATTTCTAAAAGTCGTACGACACTGTTTCACCATTTCGGACGGATGTTGCACCTTGCACCGTGGATGTTGCACCTTGTAGATATCGATTATTCAAACGGCCATAACTTCTGGCTCGTTTAGAGTTACGGGAGCCATAACCTGTCAAAACGAAGGCCTCGATGAGTTCTACGGTTTGACTGCTTTCAGCCGTCAATGGATAGATTAATGCCCAAAAAGGACAACCCGAATCTCAATCGGGTCTCGTAAGTTCTTTACCCTTCGTTTTTTCGACACGTGGATTTTTACGGTAAAACGGGATTACCGTTTTCCGTCTTCGACTTCCCATCGCTGGAGAGTGGTGCACCATGGTACTGTTCCGTTTCAAATCCATGGATGCATTTCTAAAAGTCGTACGACACAATTTCGCCATTTCGGACGGATGTTGCACCTTGCACCGCGGATGTTGCATCCTGTAGATATCGATTATTCGGACGGCCATAATTTCTGGCTCGTTTAGAGATACGGGAGCCATAACCTGTCAAAATGAAGGCCTCGATGATTTCTATGGCTTTGACAGCTTTCAGTCGTCAACGGATAGATTAATGCCCAATAAGGACAACCCGAATCTCAATCGGGTATCGTAAGTTTTTTACCCTTCGTTTTTTTGACACGTGGATTTTTACGGTAAAACAGGATTACCGTGGCCCGTCTTCGACTTCCCATCGCTGGAGAGTGGTGCACTATGGTACTGTTCCATTTCAAATCCATGCGCGCATTTCTAAATGTCGTACGGCACTGTTTCGCCATTTCGGACGGATGTTGCACCTTGCACCGTGGATGTTGCACCCTGTAGATATCGATTATTCGGACGGCCATAACTTCTGGCTCGTTTAGAGTTACGGGAGCCATAACCTATCAAAACGAAGGCCTCGATGAGTTCTACGGCTTTGACAGCTTTCAGCCGTTAACGGATAGATTAATGCCCAAAAAGGACAACCCGAATCTCAATCGGGTCTCGTAAGTTTTTTACCCTTTGTTTTTTCGACACGTGGATTTTTACGGTAAAACAGGATTACCGTGGCCCATCTTCGATTTACCATCGCTGGAGAGTGGTGCACCATGGTACTGTTCCGTTTCAAATCCATGCACGCATTTCTAAAAGTCGTATGACACTGTTTCGCCATTTCGGACGGATGTTGCACCTTGCACCGTGGATGTTGCACCCAGTAGATATCGATTATTCGGACGGCCATAACTTCTGGCTCGTTTAGAGTTACGGGAGCCATAACCTGTCAAAACGAAGGCCTCGATGATTTCTATGGCTTTGACATCTTTCAGGCATCAACGGATAGATTAATGCCCAAAAAGGACAACCCGAATCTCAATCGGGTCTCGTAAGTTTTTTACCCATCGTTTTTTCGACACGTGGATTTTTACGGTAAAACAGGATTACCGTGGCCCGTGTTCGACTTCCCATCGCTGGAGAGTGGTGCACGATGGTACTGTTCCGTCTCAAATCCATGCACGCATTTCTAAATGTCGTACGGCACTGTTTCGCCATTTCGTACGGATGTTGCACCTTGCACCGTGGATGTTGCACCCTATAGATATCGATTATTCGGACGGCCATAACTTCTGACTCGTTTAGAGTTACGGGAGGCATAACCTGTCAAAACAAAGGCCTCGATGAGTTCTATGGCTTTGATAGCTTTCAGCCGTCAACGGATAGATTAATGCCCAAAAAGGACAACCGGAATCTCAATCGGGTCTCGTAAGTTTTTTACCCTTCGTTTTTTCGACACGTGGTTTTTTACGGTAAAACGGGATTACCGTGGCCCGTCTTCGACTTTCCATCGCTGGAGAGTGGTTCACCATGGTACTGTTCAGTTTCAAATCCATGCACGCATTTCTAAAAGTCGTACGGCACTGTTTCGCCATTTCGGACGGATGTTGCACCTTGCACCGTGGATGTTGCACCCTGTAGATATCGATTATTCAAACGGCCATAACTTCTGGCTCGTTTAGAGTTACGGGAGCCATAACCTGTCAAAATGAAGGCCTTGATGAGTTCTACGGCATTGACAGCTTTCAGCCGTCAACGGATGGATTAATGCCCAAAAAGGGCAACCCGAATCTCAATCGGGTCTCGTAAGTTTTTTACCCTTCGTTTTTTCGACACGTGGATTTTTACGGTAAAACAGTATTACCGTGGCCCGTCTTCGACTTCCCATCGCTGGAGAGTGGTGCACCATGATACTGTTCCGTTTCAAATCCATGCACACATTTCTAAAAGTCGTACGGTACTGTTTCGCCATTTCGGACAGATGTTGCACCTTGCACCGTGGATGTTGCACCCCGTAGATATCGATTATTCAAACGGCCATAACTTCTCGCTCGTTTAGAGTTACGGGGGCCATAACCTGTCAAAACGAAGGCCTCGATGAGTTCTATGGCTTTGACAGCTTTCAGCCGTCAACGGATAGATTAATGCCCAAAAAGGACAACCCGAATCTCAATCGGGTCTCGTATGTTTTTTACCCTTCGTTTTTTCGACACGTGGATTTTTACGGTAAAACAGGATTACCGTGGACCGTTTTCGACTTTCCATCGCTGGAGAGTGGTGCACTATGGTACTGTTCCGTTTCAAATCCATGCACGCATTTCTAAAAGTCGTACGGCACTGTTTCGCCATTTCGGACGGATGTTGCACCTTGCACCGTGGATGTTGCACCCTGTAGATATCGATTATTCGGACGACCATAACTTCTGGCTCGTTTAGAGTTACGTGAGCCATAACCTGTCAAAACGAACGCCTCAATGATTTCTATGGCTTTGACAGCTTTCAGCCGTCAACGGATAGATTAATGCCCAAAAAGGACAACCCGAATCTCAATCGGGTCTCGTAAGTTTTTTACCCTTCGTTTTTTTAACACGTGGATTTTTACGGTAAAACAGGATTACCGTGGCCCGTCTTCGACTTCCCATCGCTGGAGAGTGGTGCACTATGGTACTGTTCCGTTTCAAATCCATGCACGCATTTCTAAATGTCGTACGGCACTGTTTCGCCATTTCGTACGGATGTCGCACCTTGCACTATGGATGTTGCACCCTGTAGATATCGATTATTCGAACGGCCATAACATCTGACTCGTTTAGAGTTACGGGAGCCATAACCTGTCAAAACGAAGGCCTCGATGAGTTCTCTGGCTTTGACAGCTTTCTGCTGTCGATGGATAGATTAATGCACAAAAAGGACAACCCGAATCTCAATCGGGTCTCGTAAGTTTTTTGCCATTCGGTTTTTCGACACGTGGTTTTTTAGGTAAAACGGGATTACCGTGGCCCATCTTCGACTTTCAATCGCTGGAGAGTGGTGCACCATGGTACTGTTCCGTTTCAAATCCATGCACGCATTTCTAAAAGTCGTACGGCACTGTTTCGCCATTTTGGACGAATGTTGCACCTTGCACCGTGGATGTTGCACCCTGTAGATATCGATTATTCAAACGGACATAACTTCTGGCTCGTTTAAAGTTACGGGAGCCATAACCTGTCAAAATGAAGGCCTCGATGAGTCTACGGCTTTGACAGCTTTCAGCCGTCAACGGATTGATTAATGCCCGAAAAGGACAACCCGAATCTCAATCGGGTCTCGTAAGTTTTTTACCCTTCGTTTTTTCGACACGTGGATTATTACGGTAAACCAGGATTACCGTGGCCCATCTTCGAATTTCCGTCTCTGGAGAGTGGTGCACCATGGTACTGTTCCGTTTCAAATCCATGCACGCATTTCTAAAAGTCGTACGGTATTGTTTCGCCATTTCGGACAGATGTTGCACCTTGCACCGTGGATGTTGCACCCCGTAGATATCGATTATTCAAACGGCCATAACTTCTCGCTCGTTTAGAGTTACGGGAGCCATAACCTATCAAAACGAAGGCCTCGATGAGTTCTATGGCTTGGACAGCTTTCAGCTGTCAACGGATAGATTAATGCCCAAAAAGGACAACCCGAATCACAATCGGGTCTCGTAAGTTTTTTATCCTTCGTTTTTTCGACACGTGGATTTTTACGGTAAAACCGGATTACCGTGGCCCGTCTTCGACTTTCCATTGCTGGAGAGTGGTGCACTATGGTACTGTTCCGTTTCAAATACATGCACGCATTTCTAAAAGTCGTACGACACTGTTTCGCCATTTCGGACGGATGTTGCACCTGGCACCGTGGATGTTGCACCCTGTAGATATTGATTATTCAAACGGCCATAACTTTTGGATCATTTAGGGTTACGGGAGCCATAACCTGTCAAAACGAAGGCCTCGATGAGTTCTACGGCTTTGACAGCTTTCTGCCGTCAACGGATAGATTAATGCCCAAAAAGGACAACCCAAATCTCAATCGGGTCTCGTAAGTTTTTTACCCTTCGTTTTTTCGATACGTGGATTTTTACGGTAAAACAGGATTACCGTGGCCCGTCTTCGACTTCCCATCGCTGGAGAGTGATGCACTATGGTACTGTTCCATTTTAAATCCATGCACGCATTTCTAAAAGTCGTACGGCACTGTTTTGCCATTTCGGACGAATGTTGGACCATGCACCGTGGATGTTGCACCCTGTAGATATCGATTATTCGAACGGCCATAACTTCTGACTCGTTTAGAGTTACGGGAGCCATAACCTATCAAAACGAGGGCCACGATGAGTTCTATGGCTTTGGCAGCTTTGAGCCGTCAACAGATAGATTAATGCCCAAAAAGGACAACCCGAATCTCAATCGGGTCTCGTAAGTTTTTTACCCTTCGTTTTTTCGACACGTGGATTTTTACGGTAAAATGGGATTACCGTGGCCCGTCTTCGACTTTCCATTGCTGGAGAGTGGTGCACCATGGTACTGTTCCATTTCAAATCCATGCACGCATTTCTAAAAGTCGTACGACACTGTTTCACCATTTTGGACGGATGTTGCACCTTGCACCGTGGATGTTGCACCTTGTAGATATCGATTATTCAAAGGGCCATAACTTCTGGCTCGTTTAGAGTTACGGGAGCCATAACCTGTCAAAACGAAGGCCTCGATGAGTTCTACGGCTTTGACTAATTTCAGCCGTCAACGGATAGGTTAATGCCCAAAAAGGACAACCCGAATCTCAATCGGGTCTCGTAAGTTTTTTACCCTTCGTTTTTTCGACACGTGGATTTTTACGGTAAAACGGGATTACCGTGGCCCGTCTTAGACTTCCCATCGCTGGAGAGTGGTGCACCATGGTACTGTTCCGTTTCAAATCCATGCACGCATTTCTAAAAGTCGTACGACACAATTTCGCCATTTCGGACGGATGTTGCACCTTGCACCGCGGATGTTGCATCCTGTAGATATCGATTATTCGGACGGCCATAATTTCTGGATCGTTTAGAGTTACGTGAGCCATAACCTGTCAAAACGAAGGCCTCGATGATTTCTATGGCTTTGACAGCTTTCAGCCGTCAACGGATAGATTAATGCCCAAAAAGGACAACCCGAATCTCAATCGGGTCTCGTAAGTTTTTTCGACACGTGGATTTTTACGGTAAAACAGGATTACCGTGGCCCGTCTTCGATTTACCATCGCTGGAGAGTGGTGCACCATGGTACTGTTCCGTTTCAAATCCATGCACGCATTTCTAAAAGTCGTATGACACGGTTTCGCCATTTCGGACGGATGTTGCACCTTGCACCGTGGATGTTGCACCCTGTAGATATCGATTATTCGGACGGCCATAACTTCTGGCTCGTTTAGAGTTACGGGAGGCATAACCTGTCAAAACGAAGGCCTCGATGATTTCTATGGCTTTGACATCTTTCAGCCAATAACGGATAGATTAGTGCCCAAAAAGGACAACCCGAATCTCAGTTGGGTCTCGTAAGTTTTTTACCCTTCGTTTTTTCGACACGTGGATTTTTACGGTAAAACAGTATTACCGTGGCCCGTCTTCGACTTCCCATCACTGGAGAGTGGTGCACGATGGTACTGTTCCGTCTCAAATCCATGCACGCATTTCTAAATGCCGTACGGCACTGTTTCGCCATTTCGTACGGATGTTGCACCTTGCACCGTGGATGTTGCACCCTATAGATATCGATTATTCGGACGGCCATAACTTCTGACTCGTTTAGAGTTACGGGAGGCATAACCTGTCAAAACGAAGGCCTCGATGAGTTCTATGGCTTTGACAGCTTTCAGCCGTCAACGGATAGATTAATGCCCAAAAAGGACAACCGGAATCTCAATCGGGTCTCGTAAGTTTTTTACCCTTCGTTTTTTCGACACGTGGTTTTTTACGGTAAAACGGGATTACCGTGGCCCGTCTTCGACTTTCCATCGCTGGAGAGTGGTGCACCATGGTACTGTTCAGTTTCAAATCCATGCACGCATTTCTAAAAGTCGTACGGCACTGTTTCGCCATTTCGGACGGATGTTGCACCTTGCACCGTGGATGTTGCACCCTGTAGATATCGATTATTCAAACGGCCATAACATCTGGCTCGTTTGAGTTACGGAAGCCATAACCTGTCAAAATGAAGGCCTCGGTGAGTTCTACGGCTTTGACAGCTTTCAGCCATCAACGGATTGATTAATGCCCAAAAAGGACAACCCGAATCTCAATCGGGTCTCGTAAGTTTTTTTACCCTTCGTTTTTTCGACACGTGGATTTTTACGGTAAAACAGGATTACCGTGGCCCGTCTTCGACTTCCCATCGCTGGAGAGTGGTGCACCATGGTACTGTTCCGTTTCAAATCCATGCACACATTTCTAAAAGTCGTACGGGACTGTTTCGCCATTTCGGACAGATGTTGCACCTTGCACCGTGGATGTTGCACCCCGTAGTTATCGATTATTCAAACGGCGATAACTTCTGGCTCGTTTAGAGTTACGGGAGCCATAACCTATCAAAACGAAGGCCTCGATGAGTTCTATGGCTTTGACAGCTTTCAGCCGTCAACGGATAGATTAATGCCCAAAAAGGACAACCCGAATCTCAATCGGGTCTCGTAAGTTTTTTACCCTTCGTTTTTTCGACACGTGGATTTTTACGGTAAAACAGGATTACCGTGGCCCGTCTTCGACTTCCCATCGCTGGAGAGTGGTGCACTATGGTACTGTTCCGTTTCAAATCCATGCATGCATTTCTAAAAGTCGTACGGCACTGTTTCGCCATTTCGGACGAATGTTGCACCATGCACCGTGGATGTTGCACCCTGTAGATATCGATTATTCGAACGGCCATAACTTCTGACTCGTTTAGAGTTACGGGAGCCATAACCTGTCAAAGCGAAGGCCTCGATGATTTCTATGGCTTTGACATCTTTCAGCCGTCAACGGATAGATTAATGCCCAAAAAGGACAACCTGAATCTCAATCGGTCTCGTATGTTTTTTACCCTTCGTTTTTTCGACACGTGGATTTTTACAGTAAAACGGGATTACCGTGGCCCGTCTTCGACTTTCAATCGCTGGAGAGTGGCGCACCATGATACTGTTCCGTTTCAAATCCATGCACACATTTCTAAAAGTCGTACGACACTGTTTCACCATTTCGGACGGATGTTGCACCTTGCACCGTGGATGTTGCACCCTGTAGATATCGATTATTCGGACGGCCATAACTTCTGGCTCGTTTAGAGTTACGGGAGCCATAACCTATCAAAACGAAGGCCTCGATGAGTTCTACGGCTTTCACAGTTTTCAGCCGTCAACGGATAGATTAATGCCCAAAAAGGACAACCGAATCTCAATCGGGTCTCGTAAGTTTTTTACCCTTCGTTTTTTCGACACGTGGATTTTTACGGTAAAACGGGAATACCGTGGCCCGTCTTCGACTTTCCATCGTTGGAGAGTGGTGCACCATGGTATTGTTCCGTTTCAAATCCATGCAACCATTTCTAAAAGTCGTACGACACTGTTTCACCATTTCGGACGGATGTTGCACCTTGCACCGTGGATGTTGCACCTTGTAGATATCGATTATTCAAACGGCCATAACTTCTGGCTCGTTTAGAGTTACGGGAGCCATAACCTGTCAAAACGAAGGCCTCGATGAGTTCTACGGTTTGACTGCTTTCAGCCGTCAATGGATAGATTAATGCCCAAAAAGGACAACCCGAATCTCAATCGGGTCTCGTAAGTTCTTTACCCTTCGTTTTTTCGACACGTGGATTTTTACGGTAAAACGGGATTACCGTTTTCCGTCTTCGACTTCCCATCGCTGGAGAGTGGTGCACCATGGTACTGTTCCGTTTCAAATCCATGGATGCATTTCTAAAAGTCGTACGACACAATTTCGCCATTTCGGACGGATGTTGCACCTTGCACCGCGGATGTTGCA
Source organism: Allium cepa (assembly GCA_030765085.1). Taxonomy (NCBI): domain Eukaryota; kingdom Viridiplantae; phylum Streptophyta; class Magnoliopsida; order Asparagales; family Amaryllidaceae; genus Allium; species Allium cepa. The sequence continues at coordinate 914,025,987 of CM060938.1, forward strand.
TCCAGTAGATATCGATTATTCGGACGGCCATAATTTCTGGCTCGTTTAGAGATACGGGAGCCATAACCTGTCAAAATGAAGGCCTCGATGATTTCTATGGCTTTGACAGCTTTCAGTCGTCAACGGATAGATTAATGCCCAATAAGGACAACCCGAATCTCAATCGGGTATCGTAAGTTTTTTACCCTTCGTTTTTTTGACACGTGGATTTTTACGGTAAAACAGGATTACCGTGGCCCGTCTTCGACTTCCCATCGCTGGAGAGTGGTGCACTATGGTACTGTTCCATTTCAAATCCATGCGCGCATTTCTAAATGTCGTACGGCACTGTTTCGCCATTTCGGACGGATGTTGCACCTTGCACCGTGGATGTTGCACCCTGTAGATATCGATTATTCGGACGGCCATAACTTCTGGCTCGTTTAGAGTTACGGGAGCCATAACCTATCAAAACGAAGGCCTCGATGAGTTCTACGGCTTTGACAGCTTTCAGCCGTTAACGGATATATTAATGCCCAAAAAGGACAACCCGAATCTCAATCGGGTCTCGTAAGTTTTTTACCCTTTGTTTTTTCGACACGTGGATTTTTACGGTAAAACAGGATTACCGTGGCCCATCTTCGATTTACCATCGCTGGAGAGTGGTGCACCATGGTACTGTTCCGTTTCAAATCCATGCACGCATTTCTAAAAGTCGTATGACACTGTTTCGCCATTTCGGACGGATGTTGCACCTTGCACCGTGGATGTTGCACCCAGTAGATATCGATTATTCGGACGGCCATAACTTCTGGCTCGTTTAGAGTTACGGGAGCCATAACCTGTCAAAACGAAGGCCTCGATGATTTCTATGGCTTTGACATCTTTCAGGCATCAACGGATAGATTAATGCCCAAAAAGGACAACCCGAATCTCAATCGGGTCTCGTAAGTTTTTTACCCATCGTTTTTTCGACACGTGGATTTTTACGGTAAAACAGGATTACCGTGGCCCGTGTTCGACTTCCCATCGCTGGAGAGTGGTGCACGATGGTACTGTTCCGTCTCAAATCCATGCACGCATTTCTAAATGTCGTACGGCACTGTTTCGCCATTTCGTACGGATGTTGCACCTTGCACCGTGGATGTTGCACCCTATAGATATCGATTATTCGGACGGCCATAACTTCTGACTCGTTTAGAGTTACGGGAGGCATAACCTGTCAAAACAAAGGCCTCGATGAGTTCTATGGCTTTGATAGCTTTCAGCCGTCAACGGATAGATTAATGCCCAAAAAGGACAACCGGAATCTCAATCGGGTCTCGTAAGTTTTTTACCCTTCGTTTTTTCGACACGTGGTTTTTTACGGTAAAACGGGATTACCGTGGCCCGTCTTCGACTTTCCATCGCTGGAGAGTGGTTCACCATGGTACTGTTCAGTTTCAAATCCATGCACGCATTTCTAAAAGTCGTACGGCACTGTTTCGCCATTTCGGACGGATGTTGCACCTTGCACCGTGGATGTTGCACCCTGTAGATATCGATTATTCAAACGGCCATAACTTCTGGCTCGTTTAGAGTTACGGGAGCCATAACCTGTCAAAATGAAGGCCTTGATGAGTTCTACGGCATTGACAGCTTTTAGCCGTCAACGGATGGATTAATGCCCAAAAAGGGCAACCCGAATCTCAATCGGGTCTCGTAAGTTTTTTACCCTTCGTTTTTTCGACACGTGGATTTTTACGGTAAAACAGTATTACCGTGGCCCGTCTTCGACTTCCCATCGCTGGAGAGTGGTGCACCATGATACTGTTCCGTTTCAAATCCATGCACACATTTCTAAAAGTCGTACGGTACTGTTTCGCCATTTCGGACAGATGTTGCACCTTGCACCGTGGATGTTGCACCCCGTAGATATCGATTATTCAAACGGCCATAACTTCTCGCTCGTTTAGAGTTACGGGGGCCATAACCTGTCAAAACGAAGGCCTCGATGAGTTCTATGGCTTTGACAGCTTTCAGCCGTCAACGGATAGATTAATGCCCAAAAAGGACAACCCGAATCTCAATCGGGTCTCGTATGTTTTTTACCCTTCGTTTTTTCGACACGTGGATTTTTACGGTAAAACAGGATTACCGTGGACCGTTTTCGACTTTCCATCGCTGGAGAGTGGTGCACGATGGTACTGTTCCGTTTCAAATCCATGCATGCATTTCTAAAAGTCGTACGGCACTGTTTCGCCATTTCGGACGAATGTTGCACCATGCACCGTGGATGTTGCACCTTGTAGATATCGATTATTCGAACGGCCATAACTTCTGACTCGTTTAGATTTACGGGAGCCATAACCTGTCAAAACGAAGGCCTCGATGAATTCTATGGCTTTGACATCTTTCAGCCGTCAACGGATAGATTAATGCCCAAAAAGGACAACCCGAATCTCAATCGGTCTCGTAAGTTTTTTACCCTTCGTTTTTTCGACACGTGGATTTTTATGGTAAAACGGGATTACCGTGGCCCGTCTTCGACTTTCCATCGCTGGAGAGTGGTGCACCATGGTACTGTTCCGTTTCAAATCCATGCACGCATTTCTAAAAGTCGTACGACACTGTTTCACCATTTCGGACGGATGTTGCACCATGCATCGTGGATGTTGCACCCTGTAGATATCGATTATTCGGACGGCCATAACTTCTGGCTCGTTTAGAGTTACGGGAGCGAAAACAAGTCAAAACGAAGGCCTCGATGAGTTCTACGGCTTTAACAGTTTTCAGCCGTCAACGGATAGATTAATGCCCAAAAAGGACAACCCGAATCTCAATCGGGTCTCGTAAGTTTTTTACCCTTCGTTTTTTCGACACGTGGATTTTTGCGGTAAAACGGGATTACCGTGGCCTGTCTTCGACTTTCCATCGTTGGAGAGTGGTGCACCATGATATTGTTCCGTTTCAAATCCATGCAAGCATTTCTAAAAGTCGTACGACACTATTTCTCCATTTCGGACGGATGTTGCACCTTGCACCGTGGATGTTGCACCTTGTAGATATTGATTATTCAAACGGCCATAACTTCTGGCTCGTTTAGAGCTACGGGAGCCATAACCTGTCAAAACGAAGGCCTCGATGAGTTCTACGGCTTTGACTGCTTTCAGCCGTCAACGGATAGATTAATGCCCAAAAAGGACAACCCGAATCTCAATCGGGTCTCGTAAGTTTTTTACCCTTCGTTTTTTCGACACGTGGATTTTTACGGTAAAACGGGATTACCGTGGCCCGTCTTCGACTTCCCATCGCTGGAGAGTGGTGCACCATGGTACTGTTCCATTTCAAATCCATGCACGCATTTCTAAAAGTCGTACGACACAATTTCGCCATTTCGGACGGATGTTGCACCTTGCACCGTGGATGTTGCACCCTGTAGATATCGATTATTCAAACGGCCATAACTTCTGGCTCGTTTAGAGTTATGGGAGCCATAACCTGTCAAAACGAAGGCCTCGATGAGTTCTACGGCTTTGACTGCTTTCAGCCGTCAACGGATAGATTAATGCCCAAAAAGGACAACCCGAATCTCAATCGGGTCTCGTAAGTTTTTTACCCTTCGTTTTTTCGACACATGGATTTTTGCGGTAAAACGGGATTACCGTGGCCCGTCTTCGACTTCCCATCGCTGGAGAGTGGTGCACCATGGTACTGTTCCGTTTCAAATCCATGCACGCATTTCTAAAAGTCGTACGACACAATTTCGCCATTTCGGACGGATGTTGCACCTTGCACCGCGATGTTGCATCCTGTAGATATCGATTATTCGGACGGCCATAATTTCTGGCTCGTTTAGAGTTACGGGAGCCATAACCTGTCAAAACGAAGGCCTCGATGATTTCTATGGCTTTGACAGCTTTTAGCCATCAACGGATAGATTAATGTCCAATAAGGACAACCCGAATCTCAATCGGGTATCGTTAGTTTTTTACCCTTCGTTTTTTCGACACGTGGATTTTTACGGTAAAACAGGATTACCGTGGCCCGTCTTCGACTTCCCATTGCTGGAGAGTGGTGTACTATGGTACTGTTCCATTTCAAATCCATGCACGCATTTCTAAATGTCGTACGACACTGTTTCGCCATTTTGGACGGATGTTGCACTTTGCACCGTGGATGTTGCACCCTGTAGATATCGATTATTCGGACGGCCATAACTTCTGACTCGTTTAGAGTTACGGGAGCCATAACCGGTCAAAACGAAGGCCTCGATGAGTTCTATGGCTTTGACAGCTTTCAGATGTCAACGGATAGATTAATGCCCAAAAAGGACAACCCGAATCTCAATCGGGTCTCGTAAGTTTTTTACCCTTCGTTTTTTCGACACGTGGATTTTTACGGTAAAACGGGATTACCGTGGCCACTCTTCGACTTTCCATCGCTGGAGAGTGGTGCACCATGGTACTGTTCTGTTTCAAATCATGCACGTATTTCTAAAAGTCGTACGGCACTGTTTCGCCATTTCGGACGGATGTTGCACCTTGCACCGTGGATGTTGCACCCTGTAGATATCGATTATTCAAACGGCCATAACTTCTAGCTCGTTTAGAGTTACGGAAGCCATAAGCTGTCAAAATGAAGGCCTCGATGAGTTCTACGGCTTTGATAGCTTTCAGCCGTCAACGGATAGATTAATGCCCAAAAAGGACAACCCGAATCTCAATCGGGTCTCGTAAGTTTTTTACCCTTCGTTTTTTCGACACGTGGATTTTTACGGTAAAACAGGATTACCGTGGCCCGTCTTCGACTTCCCATCGCTGGAGAGTGGTGCACCATGGTACTGTTCCGTTTCAAATCCATGCACGCATTTCCAAAAGTCGTACGGTACTGTTTCGCCATTTCGGACAGATGTTGCACCTTGCACCGTGGATGTTGCACCCCGTAGATATCGATTATTCAAACTGCCATAACTTCTCGCTCGTTTAGAGTTACGGGAGCCATAACCTGTCAAAACGAAGGCCTCGATGAGTTCTATGGCTTTGACATCTTTCAGCCGTTAACGGATAGATTAATGCCCAAAAAGGACAACCCGAATCTCAATCGGGTCTCGTAAGTTTTTTACCCTTCGTTTTTTCGACACGTGGATTTTTGCGGTAAAACGGGATTACCGTGGCCTGTCTTCGACTTTCCATCGTTGGAGAGTGGTGCACCATGGTATTGTTCCGTTTCAAATCCATGCAAGCATTTCTAAAAGTCGTACGACACTATTTCTCCATTTCGGACGGATGTTGCACCTTGCACCGTGGATGTTGCACCTTGTAGATATTGATTATTCAAACGGCCATAACTTCTGGCTCGTTTAGAGCTACGGGAGCCATAACCTGTCAAAACGAAGGCCTCGATGAGTTCTACGGCTTTGACTGCTTTCAGCCGTCAACGGATAGATTAATGCCCAAAAAGGACAACCCGAATCTCAATCGGGTCTCGTAAGTTTTTTACCCTTCGTTTTTTCGACACGTGGATTTTTACGGTAAAACGGGATTACCGTGGCCCGTCTTCGACTTCCCATCGCTGGAGAGTGGTGCACCATGGTACTGTTCCATTTCAAATCCATGCACGCATTACTAAAAGTCGTACGACACAATTTCGCCATTTCGGACGGATGTTGCACCTTGCACCGTGGATGTTGCACCCTGTAGATATCGATTATTCAAACGGCCATAACTTCTGGCTCGTTTAGAGTTATGGGAGCCATAACCTGTCAAAACGAAGGCCTCGATGAGTTCTACGGCTTTGACTGCTTTCAGCCGTCAACGGATAGATTAATGCCCAAAAAGGACAACCCGAATCTCAATCGGGTCTCGTAAGTTTTTTACCCTTCGTTTTTTCGACACGTGGATTTTTACGGTAAAACGGGATTACCGTGGCCCGTCTTCGACTTCCCATCGCTGGAGAGTGGTGCACCATGGTACTGTTCCGTTTCAAATCCATGCACGCATTTCTAAAAGTCGTACGACACAATTTCGCCATTTCGGACGGATGTTGCACCTTGCACCGCGATGTTGCATCCTGTAGATATCGATTATTCGGACGGCCATAATTTCTGGCTCGTTTAGAGTTACGGGAGCCATAACCTGTCAAAACGAAGGCCTCGATGATTTCTATGGCTTTGACAGCTTTTAGCCATCAACGGATAGATTAATGTCCAATAAGGACAACCCGAATCTCAATCGGGTATCGTTAGTTTTTTACCCTTCGTTTTTTCGACACGTGGATTTTTACGGTAAAACAGGATTACCGTGGCCCGTCTTCGACTTCCCATTGCTGGAGAGTGGTGTACTATGGTACTGTTCCATTTCAAATCCATGCACGCATTTCTAAATGTCGTACGACACTGTTTCGCCATTTTGGACGGATGTTGCACTTTGCACCGTGGATGTTGCACCCTGTAGATATCGATTATTCGGACGGCCATAACTTCTGACTCGTTTAGAGTTACGGGAGCCATAACCGGTCAAAACGAAGGCCTCGATGAGTTCTATGGCTTTGACAGCTTTCAGATGTCAACGGATAGATTAATGCCCAAAAAGGACAACCCGAATCTCAATCGGGTCTCGTAAGTTTTTTACCCTTCGTTTTTTCGACACGTGGATTTTTACGGTAAAACGGGATTACCGTGGCCACTCTTCGACTTTCCATCGCTGGAGAGTGGTGCACCATGGTACTGTTCTGTTTCAAATCATGCACGTATTTCTAAAAGTCGTACGGCACTGTTTCGCCATTTCGGACGGATGTTGCACCTTGCACCGTGGATGTTGCACCCTGTAGATATCGATTATTCAAACGGCCATAACTTCTAGCTCGTTTAGAGTTACGGAAGCCATAAGCTGTCAAAATGAAGGCCTCGATGAGTTCTACGGCTTTGATAGCTTTCAGCCGTCAACGGATAGATTAATGCCCAAAAAGGACAACCCGAATCTCAATCGGGTCTCGTAAGTTTTTTACCCTTCGTTTTTTCGACACGTGGATTTTTACGGTAAAACAGGATTACCGTGGCCCGTCTTCGACTTCCCATCGCTGGAGAGTGGTGCACCATGGTACTGTTCCGTTTCAAATCCATGCACGCATTTCCAAAAGTCGTACGGTACTGTTTCGCCATTTCGGACAGATGTTGCACCTTGCACCGTGGATGTTGCACCCCGTAGATATCGATTATTCAAACTGCCATAACTTCTCGCTCGTTTAGAGTTACGGGAGCCATAACCTGTCAAAACGAAGGCCTCGATGAGTTCTATGGCTTTGACAGCTTTCAGCCGTCAACGGATAGATTAATGCCCAAAAAGGACAACCCGAATCACAATCGGATCTCGTAAGTTTTTTACCCTTCTTTTTTTCGACCCGTGGATTTTTACGGTAAAACAGGATTACCGTGGCCCGTCTTCGACTTTCCATTGCTGGAGAGTGGTGCACTATGGTATTGTTCCGTTTCAAATACATGCACGCATTTCTAAAAGTCGTACGATACTGTTTCGCCATTTCGGACGGATGTTGCACCTTGCAACGTGGGTGTTGCACCCTGTAGATATCGATTATTCGGACGGCCATAACTTCTGGCTCGTTTAGAGTTACGGGAGCCATAACCTGTCAAAACGAAGGCCTCGATGAGTTCTATGGCTTTGACAGCTTTCAGCCGTCAACGGATAGACTAATGCCCAAAAAGGACAACCCGAATCTTAATCGGGTCTCGTAAGTTTTTTACCCTTCGTTTTTTCGACACGTGGATTTTTACGGTAAAACGGGATTACCGTGGCCCGTCTTCGACTTCCCGTCGCTGGAGAGTGGTGCACCATGGTACAATTCCGTTTCAAATCCATGCACGCATTTCTAAAAGTCGTACGACACTGTTTCACCATTTCCGACGGATGTTGCACCTTGCACCGTGGATGTTGCACCCTGTAGATATCAATCATTCAAACGGCCATAACTTCTGGCTCGTTTAGAGTTACGGGCGCCATAAACTATCAAAATGAAGGCCTCGATGAGTTCTACGGCGTTGACAGCTTTCTGCCATCAACGGATAGATTAATGCCCAAAAAGAACAACCCAAATCTCAATCGGGTCTCGTAAGTTTTTTACCCTTCGTTTTTTCGACACGTGGATTTTTATGGTAAAACAGGATTACGGTGGCTGGTCTTCTATTTACCATCGCTGGAGAGTGGTGCACCATGGTACTGTTCCGTTTCAAATCGATGCATGCATTTCTAAAAGTCATACGGCACTGTTTCGCCATTTCGGACGGATGTTGCACCTTGCACCGTGGATGTTGCACCCTGTAGATATCTGTTATTCGGACGGCATAACTTCTGGCTCGTTTAGTGTTACGGGAGCCATAACCTGTCAAAACGAAGGCCTCGATGAGTTATACGGCTTTGACAGCTTTCAGCCCTCAACGGATAGATTAATGCCCAAAAAGGACAACCCGAATCTCAATCGGGTCTCGTAAGTTTTTTACCCTTCGTTTTTTCGACACGTGGATTTTTTGGGTAAAACAGGATTACCGTGGCTGGCCTTCGATTTACCATCGCTGGAGAGTGGTGCAACAAGGTACAGTTCCATTTCAAATCCATGCACGTATTTCTAAAAGTCGTACGTCACTATTTCGCCATTTCGGACGGATGTTGCACCTTGCATCGTGGATGTTGCACCCTGTAGATATCGATTATACGGACGACCATAACTTCTGGCTCGTTTAGAGTTACGAGAGCCACAACCTGTCAAAACGAATGCCTCGATGAGTTCTAAGGCTTTGACAGCTTTAAGCCGTCAACGGATAGATTAATGCCAAAAAAGGACAACCCGAAACTCAATCGGGTCTCGTAAGTTTTTTTATCCTTCGTTTTTTCGACACGTGGATTTTACGGTAAAACAGGATTACCATGGCTGGCCTTCAATTTACCATCGCTGGAGAGTGGTGCACCATGGTAGTGTTCCATTTCAAATCCATGCACGCATTTCTAAAAGTTGTACGGCACTGTTTCACCGTTTCGGATGGATGTTGCACCATGCACCGTGGATGTGGCACCCTGTAGATATCGATTATTCGGACGGCCATAACTTCTAGCTCGTTTTGAGAAATGGGAGCCATAACCTGTCAAAACGAATGCCTCGATGAGTTCTACAGCTTTGACAGCTTTCAGCCGTCAACGGATAGATTAATGCCCAAAAAGGACAACCGAATCTCAATCCGTTTCAAATCCATGCACGCATTTCTAAAAGTTGTACGGCACTGTTTCACCATTTCGGATGGATGTCGCACCATGCACCGTGGATGTTGCACCCTGTAGATATCGATTATTCGGACGGCCATAACTTCTAGCTGGTTTTGAGAAATGGAAGCCATAACCTATCAAAACGAATGCCTCGATGAGTTCTACAGCTTTGACAGCTTTCAGCCGTCAACGGATAGATTAATGCCCAAAAAGGACAACCCGAATCTCAATCGGGTCTCGTAAGTTTTTTACCCTTCGTTTTTTCGACACGTGGATTTTTACCGTAAAACAGGATTACCGTGGCTGGCCTTCGATTTACCATCGCTGGAGAGTGGTGCACCATGGTACTGTTCCGTTTCAAATCCATGCACGCATTTCTAAAAGTCGTACGGCACTGTTTCGCCATTTCGGACGGATGTTGCACCTTGCACCGTGGATGTTGCACCCTGCAGATATCGATTATTCGGACGACCATAGATTCTGGCTCGTTTAGAAATACGGGAGCCATAACCTGTCAAAACGAAGGCTCAATGAGTTTTATGGCTTTGACAGATTTCAGCCGTCAACGGTAGATTAATGCCCAAAATGGACAAGCCGAATCTCAATCGGGTCTCGTAAGTTTTTTACCCTTCGTTTTTTCGACACGTGGATTTTTATGGTAAAACAGGATTACGGTGGCTGGTCTTCGATTTACCATAACTGGAGAGTGGTGCACCATGGTACTGTTCCGTTTCAAATCCATGCACGCATTTCTAAAAGTCGTACGGCACTGTTTCACCGTTTCGGATGGATGTTGCACCATGCACCGTGGATGTTGCACCCCGTATATATCGATTATTCGGACGGCCATAACTTCTGGCTCGTTTTAAGAAATGGGAGCCATAACCTGTCAAAACGAAGGCCTCAATGAGTTCTATGGCATTGACAGCTTTCAGCCGTCAACATATAGATTAATGCCCAAAAAGGACAACCCGAATCTCAATCGGGTCTCGTAAGTTTTTTACCCTTCGTTTTTTCGACACGTGGATTTTTACGGTAAAACGGGATTACCGTGGCCCGTCTTCGACTTTCCATCGCTGGAGAGTGGTGCATCAAGGTACTGTTCCGTTTCAAATCCATGCACGCATTTCTAAAAGTCGTACGACACTGTTTCACCATTTCGGATGGATGTTGCACCTTGCACCGTGGATGTTGCACCTTGTAGATATCGATTATTCAAACGGCCATAACTTCTGGCTCGTTTAGAGTTACGGGAGCCATAACCTATCAAAACGAAGGCCACAATGAGTTCTACGGCTTTGACTACTTTCAGCCGTCAACGGATAGATTAATGCCCAAAAAGGACAATCCGAATCTCAATCGGGTCTCGTAAGTTTTTTACCCTTCGTTTTTTCGACACGTGGATTTTTACGGTAAAACGGGATTACCGTGGCCCGTCTTCGACTTCCCATCGCTGGAGAGTGGTGCACCATGGTACTGTTCCATTTCAAATCCATGCACGCATTTCTAAAAGTCGTACGACACAATTTCGCCATTTCGAACGGATGTTGCACCTTGCACCGCGGATGTTGCATCCTGTAGATATCGATTATTCGGACGGCCATAATTTCTGGCTCGTTTAGAGTTACGGGAGCCATAACCTGTCAAAACGAAGGCCTCGATGATTTCTATGGCTTTGACAGCTTTCAGCCGTCAACGGATAGATTAATGCCCAAAAAGGACAACCTGAATCTCAATCGGGTCTCGTAAGTTTTTTACCCTTTGTTTTTTCGACACGTGGATTTTTACGGTAAAACAGGATTACCGTGGCTAGCCTTCGATTTACCATCGCTGGAGAGTGGTGCACCATGGTACTGTTCCGTTTCAAATCCATGCACGCGTTTCTAAAAGTCGTACGACACTGTTTCGCCACTTCGGACGATGTTGCACCTTGCACCGTGGATGTTGCTCCCTGCAGATATCGATTATTCGGACGGCCATAGATTCTGGCTCGTTTAGAGTTACGGGAGCCATAACCTGTCAAAACGAAGGCCTCGATGAGTTCTATGGCTTTGACAGCTTTCAGCCGTCAACGGTAGATTAGTGCCCAAAAAGGACAAGCCGAATCTCAATCGGGTCTCGTAAGTTTTTTACCCTTCGTTTTTTCGACACGTGGATTTTTACGGTAAAACAGGATTACGGTGGCTGGTCTTCCATTTACCATCACTGGAGAGTGGTGCACCATGGTACTGTTCCGTTTCAAATCCATGCACGCATTTCTAAAAGTCGTACGGCGCTGTTTCACCATTTCGGATGGATGTTGCACCTTGCGCCGTGGATGTTGCACCCCGTAGATATCGATTATTCGGACGGCCATAACTTCTGGCTCGTTTTGAGAAATGGGAGCGATAACCTGTCAAAACGAAGGCCTCGATGAGTTCTACGGCATTGACAGTTTTCAGCCGTCAACAGATAGATTAATGCCCAAAAAGGACAACCCGAATCTCAATCGGGTCTCGTAAGTTTTTTACCCTTCGTTTTTTCGACACGTGGATTTTTACGGTAAAACGGGATTACCGTGGCCCGTCTTCGACTTCCCATCGTTGGAGAGTGGTGCACCATGGTAGTGTTCCGTTTCAAATCCATGCACGCATTTCTAAAAGTCGTACGGCACTGTTTCGCCATTTCGGACGGATGTTGCACCTTGCATCGTGGATGTTGCACCATGTAGATATCGATTATTCGGACGGCCATAACTTCTGGCTCGTTTAGAGTTACGGGAGCCATAACCTGTCAAAACGAAGGCATCGATGAGTTCTACGGCTTTGACGGCTTTTAGCCGTCAATGGATAGATTAATGCACAAAAAGGACAACCCGAATCTCAATCGGGTCTCGTATGTTTTTTACCTTTCGTTTTTTCGACACGTGGATTTTTATGGTAAAACAGGATTACCGTGGCCCGTCTTCGACTTCCCATCGCTGGAGAGTGGTGCACCATGGTATTGTTCCGTTTCAAGTCCATGCATGCATTTCTATAAGTCGTACGACACTGTTTCGCCATTTCGGACAGATGTTGCACCTTTCACCGTGGATGTTGCACCCTGTAGATATCGATTATTCGGACGACCATAACTTCTGGCTCGTTTAGAGTTACGGGAGTCATAACCTGTCAAAACGAAGGCCTCGATGAGTTCTACGGCTTTGATAGCTTTCTGCCGTCAACGGATAGATTAATGACCAAAAAGGACAACCCGAATCTCAATCGGGTCTCGTAAGTTTTTTACCCTTCGTATTTTCGACATGTGGATTTTTACGGTAAAACGGGATTACCGTGGCCCGTCTTCGACTTCCCATCGCTGGAGAGTGGTGCACCATGGCACTGTTGCGTTTCAAATCCATGCACGCATTTCTAAATGTCGTACGGCACTGTTTCACCATTTCGGACGGATGTTGCACCATTCACCGTGGATGTTGCACCCTGTAGATATCGATTATTCAAACGGCCATAACTTCTGGCTCGTTTAGAGTTACAGGAGCCATAACCTGTCAAAACGAATGCCTCGATGAGTTCTACGGATTGGAAAGCTTTCAGCCGTCAACGGATAGATTAATGCCCAAAAAGGACAACCCGAATCTCAATCGGGTCTCGTAAGTTTTCTACCCTTCATTTTTTCGACATGTGGATTTTTACGGTAAAACAAGATTACCGTGGCCCGTCTTCGATTTCCCATCGCTGTAGAGTGGTGCACCATGGTACTGTTCCGTTTCAAATCCATGCACGCATTTCTAAAAGTCGCACGGCACTGTTTCACCATTTTGGACGGATGTTGCACCATGCACCATGGATGTTGCACCCTGTAGATATCGATTATTCGGACGGCCATAACTTCTGGCTCGTTTAGAGTTACGGGAGCCATAACCTGTCAAAACGAAGGCATCGATGAGTTCTACGGCTTTGACAGCTTTCATCCATAAACGGATAGATTAATGCCCAAAAAGGACAACATGAAACTCAATCGAGTCTCGTAAGTTTTTTACCCATCGTTTTTTAGACACGTGGATTTTTGCGGTAAAACAGGATTACCGTGGCCCGTCTTCGACTTCCCATCGCTGGAGAGTGGTGCACCATGGTACTGTTCCGTTTCAAATCCATACACGCATTTCTAAAAGTCGTACGGCACTGTTTCGCCATTTCGGACGGATGTTGCTCCTTGCACCATGGATGTTGCACCCTATAGTTATCGATTATTCGGACGGCCATAACTTCTGACTCGTTTAGAGTTAGGGGAGCCATAACCTGTCAAAACGAAGGCATCGATGAGTTCTACGGCTTTGACGGCTTTTAGCCGTCAATGGATAGATTAATGCACAAAAAGGACAACCCGAATCTCAATCGGGTCTCGTAAGTTTTTTACCCTTCCTTTTTTCGACACGTGGATTTTTACGGTAAAACAGTATTACCGTGGCCCGTCTTCGACTTCCCATCGCTGGAGAGTGGTGCACCATGGTACTGTTCCGTTTCAAGTCCATGCACGCATTTCTATAAGTCGTACGACACTGTTTCGCCATTTCGGACAGATGTTGCACCTTTCACCGTGGATGTTGCACCCTGTAGATATCGATTATTCGGACGGCCATAACTTCTGGCTCGTTTAGAGTTACGGGAGCCATAACCTGTCAAAACGAAGGCATCGATGAGTTCTACGGTTTTGACAGCTTTCATCCATAAACGGATAGATTAATGCCCAAAAAGGACAACACGAAACTCAATCGAGTCTCGTAAGTTTTTTACCCATTGTTTTTTAGACACGTGGATTTTTGCGGTAAAACAGGATTACCGTGGCCCGTCTTCGACTTCCCATCTCTGGAGAGTGGTGCACCATGGTACCGTTCCGTTTCAAATCCATACACGCATTTCTAAAAGTCGTACGGCACTGTTTCGCCATTTCGGACGGAGGTTGCTCCTTGCACCATGGATGTTGCACCCTATAGTTATCGATTATTCGGACGGCTATAACTTCTGGCTCGTTTAGAGTTACAAAAGCCATAACCTGTCAAAACGAAGGCCTCAATGAGTTCTACGGTTTTGACAGCTTTTATCCGTCAACGGATAGATTAATGCCCAAAAAGTACAACCCGAATCTCAATCGGGTCTCGTAAGTTTTTTACCCTTCGTTTTTTCGATACGTGCATTTTAAGGTAAAACAGGATTACCGTGCCTGTTCTTCGATTTACCATCGCTGGAGAGTGGTGCACCATGGTACTGTTCCATTTCAAATCCATGCACGCATTTTTAAAAGTCTACGGCACTGTTTCGCCATTTCGGGCGGATGTTGCACCTTGCACCGTGGATGTTGCACCCTGTAGATATCGATTATTCGGACGACCATAACTTCTGGCTCGTTTAGAGTTACGGGAGCCATAACCTGTCAAAACGAAGGCCTCGATGAGTTCTACGGCTTTGACTGCTTTCAGCTGTCAATGGATAGATTGATGCCCAAAAAGGACAACCCGAATCTCAATCGTGCCTCGTAAGTTTTTTGCCCTTCGTTTTTTCGACACGTGGATTTTTACGGTAAAACAGGATTACGGTGGCTGGTCTTCGATTTACCATCGTTGTGGAGTGGTGCACCATGGTACTGTTCCGTTTCAAATCAATGCACGCATTTCTAAAAGTCGTACGGCATTGTTTCGCCATTTCGGACGGATGGTTCACTTGCACCGTGGATGTTGCACCCTGTAGATATCGATTATTCGGACGGCCATAACTTCTGGCTCGTTTAGAGTTACGGGAGCCATAACCTGTCAAAACGAAGGCCTCGATGAGTTCTACGGCTTTGACAGCTTTCAGCCGTCAACGGATAGATTAATGCCCAAAAAGGACAACCCGAATCTCAATCGGGTCTCGTAAGTTTTTTACCCTTCGTATTTTCGACATGTGGATTTTTACGGTAAAACTGGATTACTGTGGCCCGTCTTCAACTTCCCATCGGTGGAGAGTGGTGCACCACGGTACTGTTGCGTTTCAAATCCATGCACGCATTTCTAAAAGTCGTACGGTACTATTTCACCATTTCGGACGGATGTTGCACCATGCACCGTGGATGTTGCAACCTGTAGATATCGATTATTCAAACGACCATAACTTCTGGCTCGTTTAGAGTTACGGGAGCCATAACCTGTCAAAACGAAGGCCTCGATGAGTTCTACAGCTTTGACAGCTTTCAGCCGTCAACGGATAGATTAATGCCCAACAAGGACAACCCGAATCTCAATCGGGTCTCGTAAGTTTTTTACCCTTCGTTTTTTCGACACGTGGATTTTTACGGTAAAACAGGATTACCGTGGCCCGTCTTCGACTTCCCATCGCTGGAGAGTGGTGCAACATGGTACTGTTCCGTTTCAAATCCATACACGCATTTCTAAAAGTCGTACGGCACTGTTTCTCCATTTCGGACGGATGTTTCACCTTGCACCATGGATGTTGCACCCTGTAGATATCGATTATTCGGACGGCCATAACTTCTGGCTCGTTTAAAGTTACGGGAGCCATAACCTGTCAAAACGAAGGCCTCGATGAGTTCTACGGCTTTGACAGCTTTCAGCAGTCAATGGATAGATTAATGCACAAAAAGGACAACACGAATCTCAATCGGGTCTCGTAAGTTTTTTACCCTTCGTTTTTTCGACACGTGGATTTTTACGGTAAAACTGGATTACCGTGGCCCGTCTTCGACTTCCCATCGATGGAGAATGGTGCACCATGGTACTGTTCCGTTTCAAATCCATGCACGCATTTCTAAAAGTCGTACGACACTGTTTCGCCATTTCGGACGGATGTTGCACCTAGCACCGTGGATGTTGCACCCTGTAGATATCGATTATTCGGACGGCCATAACTTCTGGCTCGTTTAGAGTTACGGGAGCCACAACCTATCAAAACGAAGGCCTCGATGAGTTCTACGGCTTTGATAGCTTTCAGCCATCAACGGATAGATTGATGCCCAGAAAGGACAGCCCGAATCTCAATCGGGTCTCATCAGTTTTTTACCCTTCGTTTTTTCGACACGTGGATTTTTATGGTAAAACAAGTTTACGGTGGCTGGTCTTCGATTTACCATCGCTGGAGAGTGGTGCACCGTGGTACTATTCCGTTTCAAATTGATTCATGCATTTCTAAAAGTCATATGGTACTGTTTCGCCATTTCGGACGGATGTTGCACCTTGCACCGTGGATGTTGAACCCCCGTAGATATCTATTATTCGGACGGCCATAACTTCTGGATCGTTTAGAGTTACGGGAGCCATAACCTGTCAAAACGAAGGCCTTGATGAGTTCTACGGCTTTGACAGCTTTCAGCCGTCAACGGATAGATTAATGCCCGAAAAGGACAACCCGAATCTCAATCGGGTCTTGTAAGTTTTTTACCCTTCGTTTTTTCGACACGTGGATTTTTACGGTAAAACGGGATTACCGTGGCCCGTCTTCGACTTCCCATCGCTGGAGAGTGGTGCACCATGGTACTGTTCCGTTTCAAATCCATGCATGCATTTCTAAAAGTCGTACGGCACTGTTTCCAAATTTTGGATGGATGTTGCACCTTGCACCGTGGATGTTGCACCCTGTTGATATCGATTATTCAAATGGCCATAACTTCTGGCTCGTTTAGAGTGACGGGAGCCATAACTTGTCAAAACAAAGGCCTCGATGAGTTCTAGGGCTTTTACAGCTTTTAGCCATCAACGGAAATATTAATGCCCAAAAAGGACAACCCGAATCTCAATCGGGTCTCGTTAGTTTTTTACCCTTCGTTTTTTCGACACGTGGATTTTTACGGTAAAAGAGGATTACGTGGCCCGTCTTCGACTTCCCATCGCTGGAGAGTGGTGCACCATGGCTCTGTTCCGTTTCCAATCCATGCACGCATTTCAAAAAGTCATACGACACTGTTTCGCCATTTCGGACGGATGTTGCACCTTGCACCGTGGATGTTGCACCCTGTAGATATCCATTATTCGGACGGCCATAACTTCTGGCTCGTTTAGAGTTACGGGAGCCATAACCTGTCAAAACGAAGGCCTCGATGAGTTCTATGGCTTTGACAGCTTTCAACCGTCAATGGATAGATTAATGCTCAAAAAGGACAACCCGAATCTCAATCGGGTCTCGTAAGTTTTTTACCCTTCGTTTTTCGACACGTGGAATTTTGCGGCAAAACGGGATTACTGTGGCTGGTCTTCGATTTACCATCGCTGAAGAGTGGTGCACCATGGTACTGTTCGGTTTCAAACCCATGCACGCATTTCTACAAGTCGTACGACACTGTTTCACCATTTCGGACGGATGTTGCACCTTGCACCGTGGATGTTGCACCCTGTAGATATCTATTATTCGGACGGCCATAACTTCTGGCTCGTTTAGAGTTACGGGAGCCATAACCTGTCAAAACGAAGGCCTTGATGAGTTCTACGGGTTTGATAGCTTTCAGCCGTCAACGGATAGATTAATTCCCAAAAAGGACAACCCGAATCTCAATCGGGTCTCGTAAGTTTTTTACCCTTCGTTTTTTCGACACGTGGATTTTTACGGTAAAACGGGATTACCGTGGCCCGTCTTCGACTTCCCATCGCTGGAGAGTGGTGCACCATGGTACTGTTCCGTTTCAAATTCATGCACACATTTCTAAATGTCGTACGGCACTGTTTCAAAATTTCGGACGGATGTTGCACCTTGCACCGTGGATGTTGCACCCTGTTGATATCGATTATTCAAACGGCCATAACTTCTGGCTCGTTTAGAGTTACAGGAGCCATAACTTGTCAAAACAAAAGCCTCAATGAGTTCGTGGGCTTTTATAGCTTTTAGCCGTCAACGGAAAGATTAATGCCCAAAAAGGACAACCCGAATCTCAATCGGGTCTCGTTAGTTTTTTACCCTTCGTTTTTTCGACACGTGGATTTTTACGGTAAAATAGGATTACCGTGGCCCGTCTTCGACTTCCCATCGCTGGAGAGTGGTGCACCATGGCACTGTTCCGTTTCAAATCCATGCACGCTTTTCTAAAAGTCATACGGCACTGTTTCGCCATTTCGGACGGATGTTGCACCTCGCACCGTGGATGTTGCACTCTGTAGATATCAATTATTCGGACGGCCATAACTTCTGGCTCGTTTACAGTTACAGGAGCCATAATCTGTCAAAACGAAGGACTCGATGAGTTCTATGGCTTTGATAGCTTTCAGCCGTGTGACGACCGCCCATGACTCCCGCACCAAATCAAGGAAATAATGCGCTAAAAGGTGTGCCAGGCAGCCATGGACGATAGTCAGGGTAAAACAAAACAGAAGAATCTCTATCGCATAACTCACAGCGCATGGATAAAATACAATAGAGAAATATAATATAGTGAAGCTCCATAGAACAGAACATCATCATATAAGCATCACAGTAGTTTCATACAATCATCTACTCAAATCCATACATGAAAGCCTCACTACAAATCACTCAACCAAATACAGCAGCGGATACCCAGTACATATAGTAAGAAAACTAATATGCAAAGCCTCCTGCTCGTCTTCGTCATCTTTAGCGTAGAACTCCTAGCACAGCACCTGTCACCTGCTACCTAGTCTGCCCATCCCGACATGGATGAACAGCCCAAGGTAATAAGAGGAGACATAAAACCTTGAGTCAGACAAAGTCTTAGTGAGCAGTAAATCAACTATCAAGCATACCAAAAGAGCATAAAGGATAAAAGAAATAGGAACCAAACCATCCCACTCCACCTCTTTCTACAGTGATAGCCCCAGGCATACACTAAGGAGAAGCAAGCATAACAACATAGACAATTAAGGTAAAGCGAATACCACTCGAGTCAAGGACGATGTTTTCCAAATACAAACCCCCAAGGCCTAAACCAAGATCAGATAAGCACCCAGAAAACACCGCTCTTGAAGCCGAATGATAATACAACCAAACATCCATGACTCTGGCTATCACTGTTATCCTTGCCTCGATTTCACCGTTAGTTGAATGACCATCTGTCAAGGGCTAATGGTAACCCCGGTTCTAACCATAACTCCGCACACTGCCTTGTGCCTAGGACTTATCTACTTTGCCCAGAGTACTCAACTACCTACCTGTAGTCTTTTGGGTGTCCCGACTACCTACCTGTAGTCGTTATGGGCGCCCCATGTACTCTTGCTTTTGAGCATGCTAGAACCTTCAACAACGACGAGATCCAAGCCTCCTAGCCATCCTTCTTGACGACTATCCTCATACAAGCTCAAGCTACCTCTTGAACAATCCATTATCAACCAACTTGAACTACTCTTCAAGTTATCAACATGCTTGGAATGATCCCTGCTTGGATTAAGCCAAGACTCACATCATACTTCGCTTCATCGCATCAAAGCAAAGTCTCAACTCAACAACATGGTTTGCCTCATCAAATCATGGCAAAGCCCCATCTCAACATCATCCAATCTATACATATGAGCTTCAACATCCGCTACATATGCCTTAAGCAGCTTTCACCATTCAAGAGCCTTCTTCCATAGCTTTTGAATCCTCTTTCATCATCTTGTTCCAAATCAACTACTAGCTAACTTGGAAACAATCAAATCAATCATACATTCAAATAATCAATCATTCAAACAAGATCTATTAAGCAATTTAAGCAATATCAACTATAATGGCAATTTCGTAAATAAACGAGCAAAAGTCCAACATATGTGAAATCATGGTTTTTAGCATAGATCTATCAATTATAAAACATGGGTTTTGTCTCTAATGCTTATTAAACAAACTTGCATAAGTAAACATCTTCAAAAACCATGGATCTAGACTTAGATCTAAGAAAAATGCATGAAATCTCTAACTTTAACACCCAAACATGCCACCAATCCAATATACTCCTTTGGATCCGCGTGAGAGATAACTACCACTCACCAAATCACCAAAACAACCTAAAATCAATCAACTTCAGATCTGGACAGCAAAGATCAAGGCTTGATCCGGCAATATCTCGTCTCAATCGATGAAATCTAGCTCAAACGGATGAAGATCTTCAACTTTGGCACTTGAATCTTCAATCTAAATCTTCGATCTTGGATGGATGTTAGAACTAGATTGGAATAGAGAAAAGAAGGTGAAGAAATGTTGTAGTCGAGTCTTCAAAATGGCAGCACTTCGTCGCTTCAAAAACCGGTGCCAAAAAGTGAGCCAAACCCCTCTATTTATAGGCTGGATCAACCATGAGTCGTCGTCCCTATGAGTCGTCCACGACTCATCATGAGTCGTTGCCGACTTATCAGCCCTTACCGACTCAACATAACACTGCCTACTTACCATGAGTCGTTCACGACTCATTGCCATGACGACCTACCCCAGCCGACTCAACTGCACAGCCTTCCGACTCAAGCCAACGACTCAATACACCAAGGCACAAGGTCATACGACTCAAACCCAAACCGACTCAACACCTACCGACTCACGACTCAAGACCAGTGCCGACTCAACATAAGTCGGTCACGACCTAAAAGCCTCCGACCTAAGACACTGCCGCGTTTTCCCCAAGTCCTAAGTCGTACGACGACTCAACAATACACACTCACGACTCAACTATGATGCCGACTCACGACTCATCAGGCCCTACGACTCAAAACCCTGCCGACTCATTACCCACGACCTAAGCCTAAACCCCTTAAGTCGCTACACCCTTAACCCGTTAACTCCTTAACTCGGCAAACCCTATGAGTCGTAACTCGTTGACTCGGCCACACTTCTTATCTCGGCCCTCTATGAGTCGGTCATCCTATGAGTCGCCTAACTTCTTGAGTCGGTCCATCCTTATCTCGGCCAACACTTTAAACCGCTACCCCTCCTTGAGTCGGTCCCCTATGAGTCGGTCACGACTCATCACTTGTACCCGGGTTAACTTCTAAACGACTCAAGCTAGAAGCAACACAAACAACACTATCGACCTGCAAATTCTACGATTTATCGACTCGTAAAATACGGGTCGTTACATTCTCTCCCCCTTAGGAATTTCGCCCTCGAAATTCCAAGCAAACAACAGCAATCACAATTATTCCGCATGCCTACCATCCATAGCAATCAACAAACCATGCATCCAATTCTAACCTAGCATGCAGAATTCTATGACTTAGAACAAGCTACAAATTCATGAGATGTCACGACACTTTAGGGCCATACCTCGAAGAGTCCGGGATGAGCTGCCTTCATCCTCTCTTCCTCCTCCCATGTACAGTCGTTAACATCATCACTCCATTGTACCTTGAGCAACGTAATCGTCTTCCTCCTAAGCTGTTTCGTATCGGTTTCAACAATACGAAGCGGCTTACGAGGTCTCGAAACAACAGGATCAACCTCCAAGTCTTCACAGCTATCAGCAGAAACCACCGTAGTTGGGTCGTGCACATACTTCCGTAGATAAGATACATGAAAAACATTGTGCACACCCGCCATCTTTTCCGGTAACTCCAATCTATAAGCGAGCTTTCCAATTCGCTCGATAATCGGAAATGGTCCAACAAATCTCGGAGTCAATTTCCCTTTCTTCCCGAATCTAACAACATTCTTCAATGGGGAAATCTTCACAAAAACCATATTACCCACGTCGAATTCCAAATCCTTTCGACGATTATCTGCATAACTTTTCTGACGATCTTGGGCTGCCTTCATTCTTTGCCGAATGTTCTCTATACGATCCGAAGTCTGTCGAATCATCTCTGGCCCAAGTATCAGCTTTTCTCCAGTTTCCAACCAACATGTCGGAGAGTTACACGGTCTTCCATATAATGCCTCATATGGTGCCATACCAATACTCGACTGATAACTGTTATTATAAGCAAATTCCACCAAATGAAGGTGATCTTCCCATGATCCTCCGAAGTCCAAAACACATGCTCTAAGAAGATCTTCCAAAACTCGGTTGACTCTCTCAGTCTGACCATCTGTTTGAGGGTGATAAGCTGTACTCAAACACAATTCGGTTCCCAGGACTTCCTGGAAGCTCTTCCAAAACCTACTAGTGAACAATGGGTCTCGATCGCTCACTACACTCTTCGGAACACCATGGAATCGAACAATCCACTTCACATAAAGCTCAGCCAACTTCGATGCGGTCCTAGTCGATCGAACAGGAATGAATCTTGCACTCTTGGTCAAACGATCTACTATGACCCAAATCCCTTCATTCCCTGCTCTTGTCCTAGGTAGACCATCGATAAAATCCATCGACACTTGCTCCCACTTCCATGTAGGAACTTCTAATGGCTGAAGTAATCCACTGGGCTTCTTCTGCTCAGCCTTCACCAACTGGCAGTTCATACACTTGGAAATAAAATTTCCAACATCTTTCTTCATACCTTCCCAGTAATAAGCTCTCTTCATATCCCGATACATCTTATTTCCACCTGGATGAATTGTCAACTTTGAGTGATGACTTTCCCTCAGAACTTCATCTCTCAATCCATCTACATCGGGAACAACCAGTCGTCCTTGCTTTCGGAGCCAACCCTCTCGATCGACCTCGAATCCCTTATCCTTCTCCGGGTCCAATCCAGATTCCAAATCACAGATAATCTTGACAAGCTTATCATCTCCCTTTTGGCTCTCGCCAACCCTTTCCACAAGAGTAGGCCTTATCGATAAGTTTGCCAACATCTTAGGTTCCAATTCACATCTAGGCCTGAAGTCAAATCCAGCCAAATACTCAAGACTCTTCCATTCCGAAAACATGGCTCCCAAACCTGCATGTCTTCGACTTAACGCATCTGCCACTACGTTACCTTTTCCTGGAGTATAGGCTATACCAAAATCATAAGATGCTAGGAACTCTAGCCATCGTTGCTGTCGAAGATTTAAATCCTTTTGGGAGAACAGATACTTCAACGACTTATGATCTGTAAACAACTCGAATCTAACTCCCAATAGATAATGTCTCCACATCTTCAAAGCAAACACAATTGCCGCTAACTCCAAATCATGAGTCGGATAGTTCCTCTCATGCGGCTTCAGTTGTCGACTTGCATATGCAACAACTTTATCCTTCTGCATTAGCACTGCTCCAAGTCCAGTACCACATGCATCGGTGTAAACCACCATCTCATCATTCCCACTTGGAATAGTCAAAACAGGAGCACTCGTCAGTCGCTCTTTCAGGATTATGAAAGCTTGTTCACACTTATCATTCCATCTGAACACTTGATTCTTCTTCGTCAATCCTGTCAACGGTGCAGCTATCTTGGAAAAGTCTTTGATAAATCGACGATAATATCCTGCTAATCCAAGAAAACTTCTTACATCAGATGCATTCTTAGGTCTAATCCAATCCTGGATCGCTGCCACCTTAGCGGGATCAACCGCTATTCCATTTCCAGAGATAACATGGCCTAAGAACCTCACTTCACTCTTCCAGAAGTGGCACTTCGAAAACTTAGCCTTCAGCTGATGTTTCCGCAAGATTTCCAAAACAATCCTCAAGTGCGTCTTGTGCTCTTCTTCAGTTCTGGAATAAATCAGAATATCATCCACGAACACAAGCACGAACTTATCTAACTGATCTCTGAATACTCTATTCATAAGATCCACAAAATATGCTGGTGCGTTAGTCAATCCAAACGGCATTACCAGCCACTCATAAAACCCGGATGGTGTCCTAAAAGCAGTCTTCGGCACACTATCCTTTGCCACTCTCAACTGGTGAAATCCCGTTGCCAAATCCATCTGAGAAAACACCTTAGCCTCGTGAAGCTGATCAAACAAGTCATCTATTCTCGGCAATGGATACTTGTTCTTCTTAGTCACCTTATTCAGCTCACGATAATCGACACACAACCTCAACGATCCATCCGCTTTGGTTGCGAACACAACTGGTGCACCCCATTCGGACACACTTCTCCGAATGAATCCTTTCCTCAAAAGGTCATCAACTTGCACCTTCAGCTCTTGCTGCTCCCTCGGTGCCATCCGCCTAAGAGGCATCGCAACAGGTCTGGCTCCCTCAACTAGATCGATACGAAACTCGATCTCCCTATGCGGCGGCAACCCTTTGACTTCGTCAAAGACATCCTCAAATCCATTCACAATAGGCACTGATGACAGTCCATCCCGTGGAACAACCAGCGAATACATGAAGCTCATGAAGACGCCTTCCTCATGCTTACATCGTATCACAACCTTTCGCCCTTCCACATTCCCGACTGTCACCTCCAGCCTCTCACAATCAATCCTAGCCGCATACTTCCTAAGCCAGTCCATACCCAAAATAATTCCGAACCCCGCAAAGTTCAGAACAAAGCAATCACAAACAAACGAGCAATCATGACTCGACACAACTAGACCACGACATAACATACACAAACATGACGAACCCCCTACCGGATTAGTCACAACCAATGGCCTATCAACAATATCCGGTTTCATACCTAACCGGCTTACCAAATCATCACAAACAAAAGAATGCGACGCTCCAGTATCAAACAACACTCTAACTGGAACACCACAAATAGAAAGAGTACCTTGAACAACCACACTCTTCCCCTTCTCTTCAGCAGTAGGAGCTTTCGAAGACGATGGAACAGCCCCCAAAGCATAGGCTTGCACAACCTGCCTATCTTTCCTCGGTTCTGGACAATCCTTCTTGATATGTCCCAGCTTATCACAGTTGTAACACTTTCCCGGCACTTTGGGATTCTTACAATCTTTGTAAAGATGGCCCTTCTGCTGGCAGTTATAGCAAGTCACTTCACTCTTCGGCTTCTTCTGGCCATCCCTACCCCTCTGTTGCTGTTGTTTCCTCTTCTTATTGCCACTCTGCTGTGGTTTAGATCCTTCCCTGGTTACAGAAACGACAGAACTTTCCCTAGGAAACAAACTCTCATGCCTAAGAGCTTTTTCCACAAGCTTCTCAAATGGATCGTCCAGATGATCCACTAACTGCCTCCCAAGATAAGCATCCAGACCAGTCACAAACTTTTCATTCTTCTGGTAGGGAGAATCAATATACGATCTGGCATACTTAGACAAAGCTTCAAACTCAGAAATGTACTCAAGAACAGGCCTTCCCCCTTGCTTGAGCTCCACAAACCTCTTAAACAAGACAGATTTCTGGGAAGTAGAGATGAACTTAGCTTCAAATCTAACTTGGAATTGCTCCCAAGTAATCTCTTCTTCTGGAGTATCGATGGTGATAGAATTCCACCAATCAGCAGCTCTTCCCTGAAGCTGTCTCGATGCAAGCTTCCTCTTAGTTGCATCCTCAATCCCTAAGTCACCAAAGATTCTTTTGCAAGCATCAATCCATCTCTGCACCTCAATAGTCGACTCCGTCCCCAAGAAAACTTTCCCTCCAAGAGCAGTATAATCCTTGCAAAGCTTGGCAAAATCCACCGGTCTCGGAGCTTGGACTTGAACTCCCACATCCACAGATGATCCTGAAGCTGGTATTCTCCTCATGATTGAAGTCATCATGGCCTCAAACATAGGAGCATAATCAACAGCTTCCCTAGCATCACGGCTACCCCTCGCAGCTTGTCTCTCACTTCGACTCATCCTTAATATCTGTAAATAAGAATGATTAGAACACCTTAAGAAACAACTGCATAAGGAGTTCAAACCCTTCTAAACTACTATATTATATATAGTAATCATCCATCAAATTACAATTACGTCTCTCTTACGTAGTTACATCAGCGAGCGTTGGCTAAAATCGATTAACCAAAGCTCTGATACCAAATGTGACGACCGCCCATGACTCCCGCACCAAATCAAGGAAATAATGCGCTAAAAGGTGTGCCAGGCAGCCATGGACGATAGTCAGGGTAAAACAAAACAGAAGAATCTCTATCGCATAACTCACAGCGCATGGATAAAATACAATAGAGAAATATAATATAGTGAAGCTCCATAGAACAGAACATCATCATATAAGCATCACAGTAGTTTCATACAATCATCTACTCAAATCCATACATGAAAGCCTCACTACAAATCACTCAACCAAATACAGCAGCGGATACCCAGTACATATAGTAAGAAAACTAATATGCAAAGCCTCCTGCTCGTCTTCGTCATCTTTAGCGTAGAACTCCTAGCACAGCACCTGTCACCTGCTACCTAGTCTGCCCATCCCGACATGGATGAACAGCCCAAGGTAATAAGAGGAGACATAAAACCTTGAGTCAGACAAAGTCTTAGTGAGCAGTAAATCAACTATCAAGCATACCAAAAGAGCATAAAGGATAAAAGAAATAGGAACCAAACCATCCCACTCCACCTCTTTCTACAGTGATAGCCCCAGACATACACTAAGGAGAAGCAAGCATAACAACATAGACAATTAAGGTAAAGCGAATACCACTCGAGTCAAGGACGATGTTTTCCAAATACAAACCCCCAAGGCCTAAACCAAGATCAGATAAGCACCCAGAAAACACCGCTCTTGAAGCCGAATGATAATACAACCAAACATCCATGACTCTGGCTATCACTGTTATCCTTGCCTCGATTTCACCGTTAGTTGAATGACCATCTGTCAAGGGCTAATGGTAACCCCGGTTCTAACCATAACTCCGCACACTGCCTTGTGCCTAGGACTTATCTACTTTGCCCAGAGTACTCAACTACCTACCTGTAGTCTTTTGGGTGTCCCGACTACCTACCTGTAGTCGTTATGGGCGCCCCATGTACTCTTGCTTTTGAGCATGCTAGAACCTTCAACAACGACGAGATCCAAGCCTCCTAGCCATCCTTCTTGACGACTATCCTCATACAAGCTCAAGCTACCTCTTGAACAATCCATTATCAACCAACTTGAACTACTCTTCAAGTTATCAACATGCTTGGAATGATCCCTGCTTGGATTAAGCCAAGACTCACATCATACTTCGCTTCATCGCATCAAAGCAAAGTCTCAACTCAACAACATGGTTTGCCTCATCAAATCATGGCAAAGCCCCATCTCAACATCATCCAATCTATACATATGAGCTTCAACATCCGCTACATATGCCTTAAGCAGCTTTCACCATTCAAGAGCCTTCTTCCATAGCTTTTGAATCCTCTTTCATCATCTTGTTCCAAATCAACTACTAGCTAACTTGGAAACAATCAAATCAATCATACATTCAAATAATCAATCATTCAAACAAGATCTATTAAGCAATTTAAGCAATATCAACTATAATGGCAATTTCGTAAATAAACGAGCAAAAGTCCAACATATGTGAAATCATGGTTTTTAGCATAGATCTATCAATTATAAAACATGGGTTTTGTCTCTAATGCTTATTAAACAAACTTGCATAAGTAAACATCTTCAAAAACCATGGATCTAGACTTAGATCTAAGAAAAATGCATGAAATCTCTAACTTTAACACCCAAACATGCCACCAATCCAATATACTCCTTTGGATCCGCGTGAGAGATAACTACCACTCACCAAATCACCAAAACAACCTAAAATCAATCAACTTCAGATCTGGACAGCAAAGATCAAGGCTTGATCCGGCAATATCTCGTCTCAATCGATGAAATCTAGCTCAAACGGATGAAGATCTTCAACTTTGGCACTTGAATCTTCAATCTAAATCTTCGATCTTGGATGGATGTTAGAACTAGATTGGAATAGAGAAAAGAAGGTGAAGAAATGTTGTAGTCGAGTGTTCAAAATGGCAGCACTTCGTCGCTTCAAAAACCGGTGCCAAAAAGTGAGCCAAACCCCTCTATTTATAGGCTGGATCAACCATGAGTCGTCGTCCCTATGAGTCGTCCACGACTCATCATGAGTCGTTGCCGACTTATCAGCCCTTACCGACTCAACATAACACTGCCTACTTACCATGAGTCGTTCACGACTCATTGCCATGACGACCTACCCCAGCCGACTCAACTGCACAGCCTTCCGACTCAAGCCAACGACTCAATACACCAAGGCACAAGGTCATACGACTCAAACCCAAACCGACTCAACACCTACCGACTCACGACTCAAGACCAGTGCCGACTCAACATAAGTCGGTCACGACCTAAAAGCCTCCGACCTAAGACACTGCCGCGTTTTCCCCAAGTCCTAAGTCGTACGACGACTCAACAATACACACTCACGACTCAACTATGATGCCGACTCACGACTCATCAGGCCCTACGACTCAAAACCCTGCCGACTCATTACCCACGACCTAAGCCTAAACCCCTTAAGTCGCTACACCCTTAACCCGTTAACTCCTTAACTCGGCAAACCCTATGAGTCGTAACTCGTTGACTCGGCCACACTTCTTATCTCGGCCCTCTATGAGTCGGTCATCCTATGAGTCGCCTAACTTCTTGAGTCGGTCCATCCTTATCTCGGCCAACACTTTAAACCGCTACCCCTCCTTGAGTCGGTCCCCTATGAGTCGGTCACGACTCATCACTTGTACCCGGGTTAACTTCTAAACGACTCAAGCTAGAAGCAACACAAACAACACTATCGACCTGCAAATTCTACGATTTATCGACTCGTAAAATACGGGTCGTTACAAGCCGTCAATGGATAGATTAATGCTCAAAAAGGACAACCCGAATCTCAATCGGGTCTCGTAAGTTTTTACCCTTCATTTTTTCGACACGTGGAATTTTACGGCAAAACGGGATTTCGGTGGCTGGTCTTCGATTTACCATCGCTGGAGTGTGCACCATGGTACTGTTCCGTTTCAAACCCATGCACGCATTTGTAAAAGTCGTACGACACTGTTTCGCCATTTCGGATGGTTGTTGCACCTTGCACCGTGGATGTTGCACCCTGTAGATATCGATTATTCGGACGGCCATAACTTCTGGCTCGTTTAGTGTTACGGGAGCCAGAACCTGTCAAAACAAAGGCCTCGAAGAGTTCTACGTCTTTGACAGCTTTCAGCCGTCAACGGATAGATTAATGCCCAAAAAGGACAACCCGAATCTGAATTGGGTCTCGTAAGTTTTTTACCCTTCGTATTTTCGACATGTGGATTTTTACGGTAAAACGGGATTACCGTGGCCCGTCTTCGACTTCCCATCGCTGGAGAGTGGTGCACCATGGTACTGTTGCGTTTCAAATCCATGCACGCATTTCTAAACGTCGTACGGCACTGTTTCACCATTTCGGATGGATGTTGCACCATGCACCATGGATGTTGCACCCTGTAGATATCGATTATTCAAACGGCCATAACTTCTGGCTCGTTCAGAGATACGGGAGCCATAACCTGTCAAAAGGAAGGCCTCGATGAGTTCTACGGCTTTGACAGCTTTCAGCCGTCAGCGGATAGATTAATGCCCAAGAAGGACAACCTGAATCTCAATCGGGTCTCGTAAGTTTTTTACCCTTCGTTTTTTCGACACGTGGATTTTTACGGTAAAACGGGATTACCGTGGCCCGTCTTCGACTTCCCATCGCTGGAGAGTGGTGCACCATGGTACTGTTCCGTTTCAAATCCATGCACGCATTTCTAAAAGTCATACGGCACTGTTTCAAATTTTCGAACGGATGTTGCACCTTGCACCGTGGATGTTGCACCCTGTTGATATCGATTATTCAAACGGCCATAACTTCTGGCTCGTTTAGAGTTACGGGAGCCATAACTTGTCAAAACAATGGCCTCAATGGGTTCTTGGGCTTTTACAGCTTTTAGCCGTCAACGGAAAGATTAATGCCCAAAAAGGACAACCCGAATCTCAGTCGGGTCTCGTTAGTTTTTTACCCTTCGTTTTTTCGACACTTGGATTTTTACGGTAAAATAGGATTACCGTGGCCCGTCTTCGACTTCCCATCGCTGGAGAGTGGTGCACCATGGCACTGTTCCGTTTCAAATCCATGCACGCATTTCTAAAAGTCATACGGCACTGTTTCGCCATTTCGGACGGATGTTGCACCTTGCACCGTGGATGTTGCACCCTGTAGATATCGATTATTCGGACGGCCATAACTTCTGGCTCGTTTAGAGTTACGGGATCCATAATCTGTCAAAACGAAGGCCTCGATGAGTTTTATGGCTTTGATAGCTTTCGCCCGTCAGTGGATAGATTAATGCTCAAAAAGGACAACCCGAATCTCAATCGGGTCTCGTAAGTTTTTTACCCTTCATTTTTTCGACACGTGGAATTTTACGGCAAAACGGGATTACGGTGGCTGGTCTTCGATTTACCATCGTTGGAGAGTGGTGCACCATGGTATTGTTCCGTTTCAAACCCATGCACGCATTTCTAAAAGTCGTACGACACTGTTTCGCCATTTCGGACGGATGTTGCACCTTGCACCGTGGATGTTGCACCCTGTAGATATCGATTATTCGGACGGCCATAACTTCTAGCTCGTTTAGTGTTACGGCAGCCATAACCTGTCAAAACAAAGGCCTCGATGAGTTCTACGGCTTTGACAGCTTTCAGCCGTCAACGGATAGATTAATGCCCAAAAAGGACAACCCGAATCTCAATCGGGTCTCGTAAGTTTTTTACCCTTCGTATTTTCGACATGTGGATTTTTACGGTAAAACAGGATTACCGTGGCCCGTCTTCGACTTCCCATCGCTGGAGAGTGGTGCACCATGGTAATGTTGCGTTTCAAATCCATGCACGCATTTCTAAATGTCGTACGACACTGTTTCACCATTTCGGACGGATGTTGCACCATGCACCGTGGATGTTGCACCCTGTAGATATCGATTATTCAAACGGCCATAACTTCTGGCTCGTTTAGAGTTACGGGAGCCATAACCTTTCAAAACGAAGGCCTCGATGAGTTCTACGGCTTTGACAGCTTTCAGCCGTCAACAGATAGATTAATTCCCATCAAGGACAACCCGAATCTCAATCGGGTCTCGTAAATTTTTTACCCTTCGTTTTTTCGACACGTGGATTTTTATGGTAAAACAGTATTACCGTGGCCCGTCTTCGACTTCCCATCGCTAGAGTGTGGTGCACCATGGTACTGTTCCGTTTTAAATCAATACACGCATTTCTAAAAGTCGTACGGCACTGTTTCGCCATTTCGGACGAATGTTGCACCTTGCAACATGGATGTTGCACCCTGTAGATATCGATTATTCGGACGGCCATAACTTCTGGCTCGTTTAGAGTTACAGGAGCCATAACCTGTCAAAACGAAGGCCTCGATGAGTTCTACGGCTTTGACAGCTTTCAGCCGTCAATGGATAGATTAATGCACAAAAAGGACAACCCGAATATCAATCGGGTCTCGTATGTTTTTTACCTTTCATTTTTTCGACACGTGGATTTTTACGGTAAAACAGGATTACCGTGGCCCGTCTTCGACTTCGCATCGCTGGAGAGTGGTGCACCATGGTATTGTTCCGTTTCAAATCCATGCACGCATTTCTATAAGTGGTACGATACTGTTTCGCCATTTCGGACGGATGTTGCACCTTGCACCGTGGATGTTGCACCCTGTTGATATCGATTATTCGGACGGCCATAACTTCTGGCTCGTTTAGAGTTACGGGAGCCATAACCTGTCAAAACGAAGGCCTCGATGAGTTCTACGGCTTTGACAGCTTTTTGCCATCAACGGATAGATTAATGCCCAAAAAGGACAACCGGAATCTCAATCGGGTCTTGTAAGTTTTTTACCCTTCGTATTTTCGACATGTGGATTTTTACGGTAAAACGGGATTACCGTGGCCCGTCTTCGACTTCCCATCGCTGGAGAGTGGTGCACCATGGTACTGTTGCGTTTCAAATCCATGCACGCATTTCTAAACGTCGTACGGCACTGTTTCACCATTTCGGACGGATGTTGCACCATGCACCGTGGATGTTGCACCCTGTAG
The DNA here is from genome assembly GCA_030765085.1 of Allium cepa. Classification (NCBI taxonomy): domain Eukaryota; kingdom Viridiplantae; phylum Streptophyta; class Magnoliopsida; order Asparagales; family Amaryllidaceae; genus Allium; species Allium cepa. Next base: position 914,058,028 of record CM060938.1, read on the forward strand.
ATATCGATTATTCGGACGGCCATAACTTCTGGCTCGTTTAGAGTTACAAAAGCCATAACCTGTCAAAACGAAGGCCTTGATGAGTTCTACGGTTTTGACAGCTTTCAGCCGTCAACGGATAGATTAATGCCCAAAAAGGACAACCCGAATCTCAATCGGGTCTCGTAAGTTTTTTACCCTTCGTTTTTTCGATACGTGGATTTTAAGGTAAAACAGGATTACCGTGGCTGGCCTTCGATTTACCATCGCCGGAGAGTGGTGCACCATGGTACTGTTCCGTTTCAAATCCATGCACGCATTTCTAAAAGTCGTACGGCACTGTTTCGCCATTTCGGGCGGATGTTGCACCTTGCGCCGTGGATGTTGCACCCTGTAGATATCGATTATTCGGACGGCCATAACTTCTGGCTCTTTTAGAGTTACGGGAGCCATAACCTGTCAAAACGAAGGCCTCGATGAGTTCTACGGCTTCGACTGCTTTCAGCCGTCAACGGATAGATTAATGCCCAAAAAGGACAACCCGAATCTCAATCGTGTCTCGTAAGTTTTTTGCCCTTCGTTTTTTCGACACGTGGATTTTTACGGTAAAACAGGATTACGGTGGCTGGTCTTCGATTTACCATCGTTGGAGAGTGGTGCACCATGGTACTGTTCTGTTTCAAATCCATGCACGCATTTCTAAAAGTCGTACGACACTGTTTCGCCATTTCGGACGGATGTTGCAACTTGCACTGTGTATGTTGCACCCTGTAGATATCGATTATTCGGACGGCCATAACTTTTGGCTCGTTTAGAGTTACGGGAGCCATAACCTGTCAAAACGAAGGCCTCGATGAGTTCTACGGCTTTGACAGCTTTCAGCCGTCAATGAATAGATTAATGCACAAAAAGGACAACCCGAATATCAATCGGGTCTCGTATGTTTTTTACCTTTCATTTTTTCGACACGTGGATTTTTACGGTAAAACAGGATTACCGTGGCCCGTCTTCGACTTCGCATCGCTGGAGAGTGGTGCACCATGGTATTGTTCCGTTTCAAATCCATGCACGCATTTCTATAAGTGGTACGATACTGTTTCGCCATTTCGGACGGATGTTGCACCTTGCACCGTGGATGTTGCACCCTGTTGATATCGATTATTCGGACGGCCATAACTTCTGGCTCGTTTAGAGTTACGGGAGCCATAACCTGTCAAAACGAAGGCCTCGATGAGTTCTACGGCTTTGACAGCTTTCTGCCATCAACGGATAGATTAATGCCCAAAAAGGACAACCGGAATCTCAATCGGGTCTTGTAAGTTTTTTACCCTTCGTATTTTCGACATGTGGATTTTTACGGTAAAACGGGATTACCGTGGCCCGTCTTCGACTTCCCATCGCTGGAGAGTGGTGCACCATGGTACTGTTGCGTTTCAAATCCATGCACGCATTTCTAAACGTCGTACGGCACTGTTTCACCATTTCGGACGGATGTTGCACCATACACCGTGGAAGTTGCACCCTACAGATATCGATTATTCAAACGGCCATAACTTCTGGCTCGTTTAGAGTTACAGGAGACATAACCTGTCAAAACGAAGGCCTCGATGAGTTCTACGGCTTTGACAGCTTTCTGCCGTCAACGGATAGATTAATACCCAAAAAGGACAACCCGAATCTCAATCGGGTCTCGTAAGTTTTTTACCCTTCGTATTTTCGACATGTGGATTTTTACGGTAAAACGGGATTACCGTGGCCCGTCTTCGACTTCCCATCGCTGGAGAGTGGTGCACCATGGTACTGTTGCGTTTCAAATCCATGCACGCATTTCTAAACGTCGTACGGCACTGTTTCACCATTTCGGACGGATGTTGCACCATGCACCGTGGATGTTGCACCCTGTAGATATCGATTATTCAAACGGCCATAACTTCTGGCTCGTTTAGAGTTACGGGAGCCATAACCTGTCAAAACGAAGGCCTCGATGAGTTCTACGGCTTTGACAGCTTTCAGCCGTCAACGGATAGATTAATGGCCAACAAGGACAACCCGAATCTCAATCGGGTCTCGTAAGTTTTTTACCCTTCCTTTTTTCGACACGTGGATTTTTACGGTAAAACAGTATTACCGTGGCCCGTCTTCGACTTCCCATCGCTGGAGAGTGGTGCACCATGGTACTGTTCCGTTTCAAATCCATACACGCATTTCTAAAAGTCGTACGACACTGTTTCGCCATTTCGGACGGATGTTGCACCTTGCACCATGGATGTTGCACCCTGTAGATATCGATTATTCGGACGGCCATAACTTCTGGCTCGTTTAGAGTTACGGGAGCCATAACCTGTCAAAACGAAGGCATCGATGAGTTCTACGGCTTTGACAGCTTTCAGCCATCAACGGATAGATTATTGCCCAAAAAGGACAACACGAATCTCAATAGGGTCTCGTAAGTTTTTTACCCTTCGTTTTTTAGACACGTGGATTTTTGCGGTAGAACAGGATTTCCGTGGCCCGTCTTCGACTTCCCATCGCTGGAGAGTGGTGCACCATGGTACTGTTCCGTTTCAAATCCATACACGCATTTCTAAAAGTCGTACGGCACTGTTTCGCCATTTCGGACGGTCGTTGCACCTTGCACCATGGATGTTGCACCCTGTAGATATCGATTATTCGGACGGCCATAACTTCTGGCTCGTTTAGAGTTACAAAAGCCATAACCTGTCAAAACGAAGGCCTTGATGAGTTCTACGGTTTTGACAGCTTTCAGCCGTCAACGGATAGATTAATGCCCAAAAAGGACAACCCGAATCTCAATCGGGTCTCGTAAGTTTTTTACCCTTCGTTTTTTCGATACGTGGATTTTAAGGTAAAACAGGATTACCGTGGCTGGCCTTCGATTTACCATCGCTGGAGAGTGGTGCACCATGGTACTGTTCCGTTTCAAATCCATGCACGCATTTCTAAAAGTCGTACGGCACTGTTTTGCCATTTCGGGCGGATGTTGCACCTTGCGCCGTGGATGTTGCACCCTGTAGATATCGATTATTCGGACGGCCATAACTTCTGGCTCTTTTAGAGTTACGGGAGCCATAACCTGTCAAAACGAAGGCCTCGATGAGTTCTACGGCTTCGACTGCTTTCAGCCGTCAACGGATAGATTAATGCCCAAAAAGGACAACCCGAATCTCAATCGTGTCTCGTAAGTTTTTTGCCCTTCGTTTTTTCGACACGTGGATTTTTACGGTAAAACAGGATTACGGTGGCTGGTCTTCGATTTACCATCGTTGGAGAGTGGTGCACCATGGTACTGTTCTGTTTCAAATCCATGCACGCATTTCTAAAAGTCGTACGACACTGTTTCGCCATTTCGGACGGATGTTGCAACTTGCACCGTGGATGTTGCACCCTGTAGATATCGATTATTCGGACGGCCATAACTTTTGGCTCGTTTAGAGTTACGGGAGCCATAACCTGTCAAAACGAAGGCCTCGATGATTTCTACGGCTTTGATAGCTTTTAGCCGTCAACGGATAGATTAATGCCCAAAAAGAACAACCCGAATCTCAATCGGGTCTCGTAAGTTTTTTACCCTTCGTATTTTCGACATGTGGATTTTTACGGTAAAACGGGATTACCGTGGCCCGTCTTCGACTTCCCATCGCTGGAGAGTGGTGCACCACGGTACTGTTGCATTTCAAATCCATGCATGCATTTCTAAAAGTCGTACGGCACTGTTTAACCATTTCGGACGGATGTTGCACCATGCACCGTGGATGTTGCACCCCGTAGATATCGATTATTCAAACGACCATAACTTCTGGCTCGTTTAGAGTTACGGGAGCCATAACCTGTCAAAACGAAGGCCTCGATGAGTTCTACGGCTTTGACAGCTTTTAGCCGTCAACGAATAGATTAATGCCCAACAAGGACAACCCGAATCTCAATCGGGTCTCGTAAGTTTTTTACCCTTCGTTTTTGCGACACGTGGATTTTTACGGTAAAACAGGATTACCGTGGCCCGTCTTCGACTTCCCATCATTGGAGAGTGGTGCACCATGGTGCTGTTCCGTTTCAAATCCATACACGCATTTCTAAAAGTCGTAAGACACTGTTTCGCCATTTCGGACGGATGTTGCACCTTGCACCATGGATGTTGCACCCTATAGATATCAATTATTCGGACGGCCATAACTTTTGGCTCGTTTAGAGTTACGGGAGCCATAACCTGTCAAAACGAAGGCCTTGACGTGTTCTACGGCTTTGACGCTTTCAGCCATCAATGGATAGATTAATGCACAAAAAGGACAACCCGAATCTCAATCGGGTCTCGTAAGTTTTTTACCCTTCGTTTTTTCGACACGTGGATTTTTACGGTAAAACAGGATTACCATGGCCCGTCTTCGACTTTCCATCGCTGGAGAATGGTGCACCATGGTACTGTTCCGTTTCAAATCCATGCACGTATTTCTAAAAGTCGTACGACACTGTTTCGCCATTTCGGACGGATGTTGCACCTAGCACCGTGGATGTTGCACCCTGTAGATATCGATTATTCGAACGGCCATAACTTCTGGCTCGTTTAGACTTACGGGAGCCATAACTTGTCAAAACGAAGGCCTCGATGAGTTCTACGGCTTTGACTGCTTTCAGCCATCAACCGATAGATTAATGCCCAGAAAGGACAACCCGAATCTCAATCGGGTCTCATAAGTTTTTTACCCTTCGTTTTTTCGACACGAGGATTTTTATGGTAAAACAAGATTACGGTAACTGGTCTTCGATTTACCATCGCTGGAGAGTGGTACACCATGGTACTGTTCCGTTTCAAATCGATGCATGCATTTCTAAAAGTCATACGGCACTGTTTCGCCATTTCGAACAGATGTTGCACCTTGCACCGTGGATGTTGAACCCCCGTAGATATCTATTATTCGGACGGCCATAACTTCTGGCTCGTTTAGAGTTACGGGAGCCATAACCTGTCAAAACGAAGGCCTTGATGAGTTCTATGGCTTTGACAGCTTTCAGCCGTCAACGGATAGATTAATGCCCAAAAAGGACAACCCGAATCTCAATCGGGTCTCGTAAGTTTTTTACCCTTCGTTTTTTCGACACGTGGATTTTTATGGTAAAACGGGATTACCGTGGCCCGTCTTCGACTTCCCATCGCTGGAGAGTGGTGCACCATGGTACCATTCCATTTCAAATTCACGCATGCATTTCTAAAAGTCGTACGGCACTGTTTCAAAATTTTGGATGGATGTTGCACCTTGCACCGTGGATGTTGCACCCTGTTGATATCGATTATTCAAACGGCCATAACTTCTGGCTCGTTTAGAGCTACGGGAGCCATGACTTGTCAAAACAAAGACCTCGATGAGTTCTAGGGCTTTTACAGCTTTTAGCCGTCAACGGAAAGATTAATGCCCAAAAAGGACAACCTGAATCTCAATCGGGTCTCGTTAGTTTTTACCCGCCGTTTTTTCGACACGTGGATATTTACGGTAAAACAGGATTGCCGTGGCCCGCCTTCGACTTCCCATCGCTGGAGAGTGGTGCACTATGGCACTGTTCCATTTCAAATCCATGCGCGCATTTCAAAAAGTCATACGGCACTGTTTCGCCATTTCGGACGGATGTTGCACCTTGCACCGTGGATGTTGCACCCTGTAGATATCGATTATTCGGACGGCCATAACTTTTGGCTCGTTTAGACTTACGGGAGGCTTAATCTGTCAAAACGAAGGCCTTGATGAGTTCTATGGCTTTGACAGCTTTCAACCGTCAATGGATAGATTAATGCTCAAAAAGGACAACCCGAATCTCAATCGGGTCTCGTAAGTTTTTTACACTTCGTTTTTTCGACACGTGGAATTTTACGGCAAAACGGGATTACGGTGGCTGGTCTTCGATTTACCATCGCTGGAGAGTGGTGCACCATGGTACTGTTCCGTTTCAAACCCATGCACGCATTTCTACAAGCCGTACGACACTGTTTCGCCATTTCGGACGGATGTTGCACCTTGCACCGTGGATGTTGCACCCTGTAGATATCGATTATTCGGACGGCCATAACTTCTGGCTCGTTTAGAGTTACGGGAGCCATAACCTGTAAAAACGAAGGCCTCGATGAGTTCTACGGCTTTGACAGCTTTCAGCCGTCAACGGATAGATTAATTCCCAAAATGGACAACCCGAATCTCAATCGGGTCTCGTAAGTTTTTTATCCTTCATATTTTCGACATGTGGATTTTTACGGTAAAACGGGATTACCGTGGCCCGTCTTCGACTTCCCATCGCTGGAGAGTGTTGCACCATGGTACTGTTGCGTTTCAAATCCATGCACGCATTTCTAAACGTCGTACGACACTGTTTCACCATTTCGGACGAATGTTGCACCATGCACCGTGGATGTTGCACCCTGTAGATATCGATTATTCAAACAACCATAACTTCTGGCTCATTTAGAGTTACAGGAGCCATTACCTGTCAAAACGAAGGCCTCGATGAGTTCTATGGCTTTGACAGCTTTCAGCCGTCAACGGATGGATTAATGATCAACGAGGACAACCCGAATCTCAATCGGTTCTCGTAAGTTTTTTACCCTTCGTTTTTTCGACACGTGGATTTTTACGGTAAAACAGTATTACCGTGGCCCGTCTTCGACTTCCCATCGCTGGAGAGTGTTGCATCATGGTACTGTTCTGTTTCTAATCCATACACGCGTTTCTAAAAGTCGTACGACACTGTTTCGCCATTTCGGACGGATGTTGCACCTTGCACCATGGATGTTGCACCCTGTAGATATCAATTATTCGGACGGCCATAACTTCTGGCTCGTTTAGAGTTCCGAGAGCCAAAACCTGTCAAAACGAAGGTCTCGATGAGTTCTACGGCTTTGACAGCTTTCAGACATCAATGGATAGATTAATGCACAAACAGGACAACCCAAATCTCAATCGGGTCTCGTACGTTTTTTACCCTTCGTTTTTTCGACACGTGGATTTTTACGGTAAAACAGGATTACCGTGGCCCGTCTTCGACTTCCCATCGCTGGAGAGTGGTGCACCATGGTACTGTTCCGTTTCAAATCCATGCACGCATTTCTAAACGTCGTACGACACTGTTTCACCATTTCGGACGAATGTTGCACCATGCACCGTGGATGTTGCACCCTGTAGATATCGATTATTCAAACGGCCATAACTTCTGGCTCGTTTAGAGTTACAGGAGCCATAACCTGTCAAAACGAAGGCCTCGGTGAGTTCTATGGCTTTGACAGCTTTCAGCCGTCAACAGATAGATTAATGCTCAACGAGGACAACCCGAATCTCAATCGGGTCTCGTACGTTTTTTACCCTTCGTTTTTTCGACACGTGGATTTTTACGGTAAAACAGGATTACCGTGGCCCGTCTTCGACTTCCCATCGCTGGAGAGTGGTGCACCATGGTATTGTTCCGTTTCAAATCCATGCACGCATTTCTAAAAGTCATAGGACACTGTTTCGCCATTTCGGACGGATGTTGCACCTTGCACCGTGGATGTTGCACCCTGTAGATATCGATTATTCGGACGGCCATAACTTCTGGCTCGTTTAGAGTTACGGAAGCCATAACCTGTCAAAACGAAGGCCTCGATGAGTTCTACGGCTTTGACAGCTTTCAGCCATCAACGGATAGATTAATGCCCAGAAAGGACAACCCGAATCTCAATCGGGTCTCGTAAGTTTTTTACCCTTCGTTTTTTCGACACGTGGATTTTTACGATAAAACAGGATTACGGTGGCGGATCTTCGATTTACCATCGCTGGAGAGTGGTGCACCATGGTACTGTTCCGTTTCAAATCGACACATGCATTTCTAAAAGTCGTACGGCACTGTTTTGCCATTTCGGACAGATGTTGCACCATGCACCGTGGATGTTGCACCCTGTAGATATCGATTATTCGGACGGCCATAACTTCCGGCTCGTTTAGAGATACGGGAGCCATAACTTGACAAAACGAAGGCCTCGATGAGTTCTACGGCTTTGACCGCTTTCAGCCGTCAACGGATAGATTAATGCCCAAAAAGGACAACCCGAATCTCAATCGGGTCTCGTATGTTTTTTACCCTTCATTTTTTCGACACGTGGATTTTTATGGTAAAACGGGATTACCGTGGCCCGTCTTCGGCTTCCCATCGCTGGAGAGTGGTGCACCATGGTACTGTTCCGTTTCAAATCCATTCACGCATTTCTAAAAGTCGTACGGCACTGTTTCAAAATTTCTGACGGATGTTGTACCTTGCACCGTGGATGTTGCACCCTGTTGATATCGATTATTCAAACGGCCATAACTTCTGGCTCGTTTAGAGTTATGGGAGCCATAACCTGTCAAAACAAAGACATCGATGAGTTCTAGGGGTTTTACAGCTTTTAGCCGTCAACGGAAAGATTAATGCCCAAAAAGGACAACCCGAATCTCAATCGGGTCTCGTTAGTTTTTTACCCTTGGTTTTTTCGACACGTGGATTTTTACCGTAAAACAGGATTACCGTGGCTCGTCTTCGACTTCCCATCGCTGGAGAGAGGTACACCATGGTACTGTTCCGTTTCAAATCCATGCACGCATTTCTAAAAGTCATACGGCACTGTTTCGCCATTTCGGACGGATGTTGCACCTTGCACCGTGGATGTTGCACCCTGTAGATCTCGATTATTCGGAAGGCCATAACTTCTGGCTCGTTTAGAGTTACGGGAGCCATAATCTGTCAAAACGAAGGCCTCGATGAGATCTATGGCTTTGACAGCTTTCAGCCGTCAATGGATAGATTAATGCCCAAAAAGGACAACCCGAATCTCAATATGGTCTCGTAAGTTTTTTACCCTTCGTTTTTTTGACACGTGGAATTTTATGGAAAAATAGGATTACGGTGGCTGGTCTTCGATTTACCATCGCTGGAGAGTGGTGCACCATGGTACTGTTCCGTTTCAAACCCAAGCACGCATATCTAAAAGTCGTACGACACTGTTTCGCCTTTTCGGACGGATGTTGCACCTTGCACCGTGGATGTTGCACCCTGTAGATATCGATTATTCGGACGACCATAACTTCTGGCTCGTTTAGAGTTACGGGAGCCATAACATGTCAAAACGAAGGCCTCGATGAGTTCTATGGTTTTGACCGCTTTCAGCCGTCAACGGATAGATTAATGTCCAAAAAGGACAACCCGAATCTCAATCGGGTCTCGTAAGTTTTTTACCCCTCGTTTTTTCGACACGTGAATTTTTACGGTAAAACGGGATTACGGTGGATGGTCCTCGATTTACCATCGCTGGATAGTGGTGCACCATGGTACTGTTCCGTTTCAAACCCATGCACGCATTTCTCAAAGTCGTACGGCACTGTTTCGCCATTTCGGACGGATGTTGCACCTTACACCGTGGATGTTGCACCCTGTAGATATCGATTATTCGGACAGCCAGAACTATTGGCTCGTTTAGAGTTACGGGAGCCATAACCTGTCAAAAGGAAGGCCTCGATGAGTTCTACGGCTTTGACAGCTTTTAGCCATCAACGGATAGATTAATGCCCAAAAAGGACAACTGAATCTCAATCGGGTCTCGTAAGTTTTTTACCCTTCGTTTTTTCGACACGTGGATTTTTACGGTAAACGGGATTACCGTGGCCCGTCTTCGACTTCCCATCGCTTGAGAGTGTTGCACCATGGTACTGTTCCTTTTCAAATCCATGCACACATTTCTAAAAGTCGTACGGCACTGTTTCACCATTTCGGACGGATGTTACACCTTGCACCGTGGATGTTGCACCCTGTTGATGTCGATTATTCAAACGGCCATAACTTCTGGCTCGTTTAGAGTTACAGGAGCCATAACCTGTCAAAACGAATGCCTCGATGAGTTCTACGGCTTGGAAAGCTTTCAGCCGTCAACGGATAGATTAATGCCCAAAAAGGACAACCCGAATCTCAATCGGGTCTCGTAAGTTTTCTACCCTTCATTTTTTCGACATGTGGATTTTTACGGTAAAACGGGATTACCGTGGCCCGTCTTCGACTTCCCATCGCTTGAGAGTGGTGCACCATGGTACTGTTCCGTTTCAAATCCATCCACGCATTTCTAAAAGTCGTACGACACTGTTTCGCCATTTCGGACGGATGTTGCACCTTGCACCGCGGATGTTGCACCCTGTAGATATCGATTATTCGAACGGCCATAACTTCTGGCTCGTTTAGAGTTACGGGAGCCATAACCTGTCAAAACGAAGGCCTCGATGAGTTCTACGGCTTTGACAGCTTTCAGCCATCAACGGATAGATTAATGCCCAAAAAGGACAACCCGAATATCAATCGGGTCTTGTAAGTTTTTTACCCTTCGTTTTTTCAACACGTGTATTTTTACGGTAAAACGGGATTACCGTGGCCCATCTTCGACTTCCCATCGTTGGAGAGTGGTGCACCATGGTACTGTTCCATTTCAAATCCATACACGCATTTCTAAAAGTCGTACGGCACTGTTTCGCCATTTCGGACGGATGTTGCAACTTGCACCGTGGATGTTGCACCCTGTAGATTTCGATTATTCGGACGGCCACAACTTCTGGCTCGTTTAGAGTTAAGGGAGCCATAACCTGTCAAAACGAAGGCCTCGATGAGTTCTACGGCTTTGACAGCTTTTAGCCGTCAATGGATAGACTAATGCACAAAAAGGACAACCCGAATCTCAATCGGGTCTCGTAAGTTTTTTACCCTTCGTTTTTTCGAAACGTGGATTTTTACGGTAAAACAGGATTACCATGGCCCGTCTTCGATTTTCCATCTCTAGAGAGTGGTGCACCGTGGTACTGTTCCATTTCAAATCCATGCACGCATTTCTAAAAGTCATACGGCACTGTTTCGCCATTTCGGACGGATGTTGCACCTTGCACCGTGGATGTTGCACCTTATAGATATCGATTATTCGGACGGCCATAACTTCTGTCTTGTTTAGAGTAACGGGAGCCATAACCTATCAAAACGAAGGCCTCGATGAGTTCTACGGCTTTGAAAGCATTCAGCCGTCAACGGAAAGATTAATGCCCAAAACGGACAACCCGAATCTCAATCGTGTCTCGTAAGTTTTTTACCCTACGTTTTTTCGACACGTGGATTTTTGCTGTAAAACAGGATTACCGTGGCTGGCCTTCAATTTACCATCGCTGGAGAGTGGTGCACCATGGTACTGTTCCGTTTCAAATCCATGCACGCACCTTATACCGTGTATGTTGCACCCTGTAGATATCGATTATTCGGACGGCCATAACTTCTGGCTCGTTTAGAGTTACGGGAGCCATAACCTGTCAAAACGAAGGTCTCGATGAGTTCTACGGCTTTGACAGCTTTTAGTCGTCAACGGATAGACTAATGCCCAAAAAGGACAACCCGAATCTCAATCGGGTCTCGTAAGTTTTTTACCCTTCGTTTCTTCGACACGTGGATTTTTACGGTAAAACGGGATTACCGTGGCCCGTCTTCGACTTCCCATCGCTTGAGAGTGGTGCACCATGGTACTGTTCCGTTTCAAATCCATCCACGCATTTCTAAAAGTCGTACGACACTGTTTCGCCATTTCGGACGGATGTTGCACCTTGCACCGCGGATGTTGCACCCTGTAGATATCGATTATTCGGACGGCCATAACTTCTGGATCGTTTAGAGTTACGGGACCCATAACCTGTCAAAACGAAGGCCTCGATGAGTTCTACGGCTTTGACAGCTTTCAACCGTCAACGGATGGATTAATGCCCGAAAAGGACAACCTGAATCTCAATTGGTTCTCGTAAGTTTTTTACCCTTCGTTTTTTCGACACCGGATTTTTACGGTAAAACGGGATTACCGTGCCTCGTCTTCGATTTACCATCGCTGGAGAGTTGTGCACCATGGTACTGTTCCGTTTCAAATCCATGCACGCATTTCTAAAAGTCGTATGACACTGTTTCGCCATTTCGGACGGATGTTGCACCTTGCACCGCGGATGTTGCACCCTGTAGATATCGATTATTCGGACGGTCATAACTTCTGGCTCGTTTAGAGTTACAGGAGCCAAAACTTGTCAAAACGAAGGCCGCGGTGAGTTCTACAGCTTTGACAGCTTTCAGCCGTCAACGAATAGATTAATGCCCGAAAAGGACAACCGGAATCTCAATTGGGTCTCGTAAGTTTTTTACCCTTCGTTTTTTCGATACCGGATTTGTACGGTAAAATGGGATTACCGTGGCTCGTCTTCGAATTACCATCGCTGGAGAGTGGTGCACCATAGTACTGTTCCGCTTCAAATCCATGCACGCATTTCTAAAAGTCATACGACACTGTTTCGCCATTTCGGACAGATGTTGCACCTTGCACCGCGGATGTTGCACCCTGTATATATCGATTATTCGGACAGCCATAACTTCTGGCTCGTTTAGAGTTACGGAGCCGTAACCTGTCAAAACGAAGACCATGGTGAGTTCTACAGCGTTGCCAGCTTTTAGCTGTCAATGGATAGATTAATGCCCGAAAAGGACAACCCGAATCTCAATCGGGGTTCGTAAGTTTTTTATCCTTCGTTTTTTTGACACCGGATTTTTACGGTAAAACGGGATTACCGTGGCTCGTCTTCGATGTACCATCGCTGGTGAGTGGTGCACCATGGTACTGTTCCGTTTCAAATCCATGCACGCAGTTCTAAAAGTCGTACGGCACTGTTTCGACATTTCAGACGAATGTTGCACCTTGCACCGCGGATGTTGCACCCTGTAGATATCGATTATTCGGACGGCCATAACTTCTGACTCGTTTAGAGTTACGGGAGCCATAACTTTTGAAAACGGAGGCCACGATGAGTTCTACGGCGATGACAGCTTTCAGCCATCAACGGATAGATTAATGCCCAAACAGACAACCCGAATCTCAATCGGGTCTCGTAAGTTTTTACCCTTCGTTTTTTCGACACCGGATTTTTACGATAAAACGGGATTACCGTGCCTCGCCTTCGATTTACCATTGCTGGAGGGTGGTACACCATGGTAATGTTCCGTTTCAAATCTATGCACGCTTTTCTAAAAGTCGTACGACACAGTTTCGCCATTTCGGACGGATGTTGCACCTTGCACCGCGGATGTTGCACCCTGTAGATATCGATTATTCGGACGGCCATAACTTCTGGCTCGTTTAGAGTTACGGGAGCCATAACCTGTCAAAACGAAGGCCACGATGAGTTCTACGGCTCTGACAGCTTTCAACCGTCAACGGATAGATTAATCCCCAAAAAGGACAACCCGAATCTCAATCGGGACTCGTAAGTTTTTTAGCCTTCATTTTTTCGACACCGGATTTTTACGGTAAAACGGGATTACCGTGCCTCGTCTTCGATTTACCATCACTGGAGAGTGTTGCACCATGGTACTGTTCCATTTCAAATCCACGCACGCATTTCTAAAAGTCGTACGACACTGTTTCGCCATTTCGGACGGATGTTGCACCTTGCACCGCGGATGTTGCACCATGTAGATATCGATTATTCGGACGGTCATAACTTCTGGCTCGTTTAGAGTTACAGGAGCCATAACCTGTCAAAACGAAGGCCACGGTGAGTTCTACAGCTTTGACAGCTTTCAGCCGTCAACGAATAGATGAATGCCCGAAAAGGACAACCGGAATCTCAATTGGGTCTCGTAAGTTTTTTACCCTTCGTTTTTTCGACACCGGATTTGTACGGTAAAACGGGATTACCGTGGCTCGTCTTCGAATTACCATCGCTGGAGAGTGGTGCACCATGGTACTGTTCCGTTTCAAATCCATGCACGCATTTCTAAAAGTCGTACGACACTGTTTTGCCATTTCGGACAGATGTTGCACCTTGCACCGCGGATGTTGCACCCTGTATATATCGATTATTCGGACAGCCATAACTTCTGGCTCGTTTAGAGTTACGGAGCCGTAACCTGTCAAAACGAAGACCACGGTGAGTTCTACAGCTTTGACAGCTTTTAGCTGTCAATGGATAGATTAATGCCCGAAAAGGACAACCCGAATCTCAATCGGGGTTCGTAAGTTTTTCACCCTTCGTTTTTTTGACACCGGATTTTTACGGTAAAACGGGATTACCGTGGCTCGTCTTCGATGTACCATCGCTGTTGAGTGGTGCACCATGGTACTGTTCCGTTTCAAATCCATGCACGCAGTTCTAAAAGTCGTACGGCACTGTTTCGACATTTCGGACGAATGTTGCACCTTGCACCGCGGATGTTGCATCCTGTAGATATCGATTATTCGGACGGCCATAACTTCTGACTCGTTTAGAGTTACGGGAGCCATAACTTTTGAAAACGGAGGCCACGATGAGTTCTACGGCGATGACAGCTTTCAGCCATCAACGGATAGATTAATGCCCAAAACGGACAACCCGAATCTCAATCGGGTCTCGTAAGTTTTTACCCTTCGTTTTTTCGACACCGGATTTTTACGGTAAAACGGGATTACCGTGCCTCGCCTTCGATTTACCATCGCTGGAGGGTGGTACACCATGGTAATGTTCCATTTCAAATCCATGCACGCTTTTCTAAAAGTCGTACGACACAGTTTCGCCATTTCGGACGGATGTTGCACCTTGCACCGCGGATGTTGCACCTTGTAGATATCGATTATTCGGACGGCCATAACTTCTGGCTCGTTTAGAGTTACGGGAGCCATAACCTGTCAAAACGAAGGCCACGATGAGTTCTACGGCTTTGACCGCTTTCAGCCGTCAACGGATAGATTAATCCCCAAAAAGGACAACCCGAATCTCAATCGAGACTCGTAAGTTTTTTACCCTTCATTTTTTCGACACCGGATTTTTACGGTAAAACGGGATTACCGTGCCTCGTCTTCGATTTACCATCACTGGAGAGTGTTGCACCATGGTACTGTTCCGTTTCAAATCCATGCACGCATTTCTAAAAGTCGTACGACACTATTTCGCCATTTCTGACAGATGTTGCACCTTGCACCGCGGATGTTGCACCCTGTAGATATCGATTATTCGGACGACCATAACTTCTGGCTCGTTTAGAGTTACGGGAGGCATAACCTGTCAAAACGAAGGCCTCGATGAGTTCTACGGTTTTGACTACTTTCAGCCGTCAACGGATAGATTAATGCCCAAAAAGGACAACCCGAATCTCAATCGGGTCTCGTAAGTTTTTTACCCTTCGTTTTTTCGACACGTGGATTTTTACGGTAAAACGGGATTACGGTGGATGGTCTTCGATTTACCATCGCTGGAGAGTGGTGCACCATGGTACTGTTCCGTTTCAAATCCATGCACGCTTTTCTAAAAGTAGTACGGCACAGTTTCGCCATTTCGGACGGATGTTGCACCTTGCACCGCGGATGTTGCACCCTATAGATATCGATTATTCGGACGGCCATAACTTCTTGCTCGTTTAGAGTTACGGGAGCCATAACCTGTCAAAACGAAGGCCACGATGAGTTCTACGGCTTTGAGAGCTTTCAGCCGTCAACGGATAGATTAATGCCCAAAAAGGACAACCCGAATCTCAATCAGGTCTCGTAAGTTTTTTACCCTTCGTTTTTTCGACACCGGATTTTTACGGTAAAACGGGATTACCGTGCCTCGCCTTCGATTTACCATCGCTGGAGAGTAGTGCACCATGGTACTGTTCCGTTTCAAATCCATGCACGCATTTCTAAAAGTCGTACGACACTGTTTCGCAATTTCGGACGGATGTTGCACCTTGCACCGCGGATGTTGCACTCTGTAGATATCGATTATTCGGACGGCCATAACTTCTGGCACGTTTAGAGTTACGGGAGGCATAAACTGTTAAAACGAAGGCCACAATGAGTTCTACGGCTTTGACCTCTTTCAGCCGTCAATGGATTGTTTAATGCCCAAAAAAGACTCTCCGAATCTCAATCGGGTCTCATAAGTTTTTTACCCTTCGTTTTTTCGACACCGGATTTTTACAGTAAAACGGGATTACCGTGCCACGCATTCGATTTGCCATCGCTGGAGAGTGGTGCACCATGGTACTGTTCCGTTTCAAATCCATGCACGCATTTCTAAAAGTCCTACGCCACCGTTTCGCCATTTCGGACGGATGTTGCACCTTGCACCGCGGATGTTGCACCCTGTAGATATCGATTATTGGGACGGCAATAACTTCTGGCTCGTTTAGAGTTATGGGAGCCATAACCTGTCAAAACGTAGGCCACGATTAGTTCTACGGCTTTGACAGCTTTCAGCCGTCAACGAATAGATTAATGCCCAAAAAGGACAACCCGAATCTCAATCGAGTCTCGTAAGTTTTTTACCCTTCGTTTTTTCGACACCGGATTTTTACGGTAAAACGGGATTACCGTGCCTCGTCTTCGATTTACCATCGCTGGAGAGTGGTACACCATGTTACTGTTCCATTTCAAATCCATGCACGCATTTCTAAAAGTCATACGACACTGTTTCGCCATTTCGGACGGATGTTGCACCTTGCACCGCGGATGTTGCACCCTGTAGATATCGATTATTCGGACAGCCATAACTTCTGGCTCGTTTAGAGTTACGGAGCCGTAACCTGTCAAAACGAAGGCCACGGTGAGTTCTACAGCTTTGACAGCTTTTAGCTGTCAGTGGATAGATTAATGCCCGAAAAGGACAACCCGAATCTCAATCGGGGTTTGTAAGTTTTTTACCCTTCGTTTTTTGGACACCGGATTTTTACGGTAAAACGAGATTACCGTGGCTCGTCTTCGATGTACCATCGCTAGTGAGTGGTGCACCATGGTACTGTTCCGTTTCAAATCCATGCACGCAGTTCTAAAAGTCGTACGGCACTGTTTCGACATTTCATATGAATGTTGCACCTTGCACCGCGGATGTTGCACCCTGTAGATATCGATTATTCGGACGGCCATTACTTCTGACTCGTTTAGAGTTACGGGAGCCATAACTTTTGAAAACGGAGGCCACGATGAGTTCTACGGCGATGACAGCTTTCAGTCATCAACGGATAGATTAATGCCCATAACGGACAACCCGAATCTCAATCGGGACTCGTAAGTTTTTTACCCTTCGTTTTTTCGACACCGGATTTTTACGGTAAAACGGGATTACCGTGCCTCGACTTTGATTTACCATCGCTGGAGGGTGGTGCACCATGGTAATGTTCCGTTTCAAATCCACGCACGCTTTTCTAAAAGTCGTACGACACAGTTTCGCCATTTCGGACGAATGTTGCACCTTGCACCGCGGATGTTGCACCCTGTAGATATCGATTATTCGGACGCCCATAACATCTGGCTCGTTTAGAGTTACGGGAGCCATAACCTGTCAAAACGAAGGCCACGATGAGTTCTACGGCTTTGACATCTTTCAGCCGTCAACGGATAGATTAATCCCCAAAAAGGACAAGCCGAATCTTAATCGGGACTCGTAAGTTTTTTACCCTTTATTTTTTCGACACCGGATTTTTACGGTAAAACGGGATTACCGTGCCTCATCTTCGATTTACCATCACTGGAGAGTGTTGCACCATGGTACTGTTCCGTTTCAAATCCATGCACGCATTTAAAAGTCGTACGACACTGTTTCCCCATTTCTGACGGATGTTGCACCTTGCACCGCGGATGTTGCACCCTGTAGATATCGATTATTCGGACGGCCATAACTTCTGGCTCGTTTAGAGTTACGGGAGGCATAACCTGTCAAAACGAAGGCCACGATGAGTTATACGGCTTTGACTGCTTTCAGCCGTCAACGGATAGATTAATGCCCAAAAAGGACAACCCGAATCTCAATCGGGTCTCGTAAGTTTTTCACCCTTCGTTTTTTCGACACGTGGATTTTTACGGTAAAACGGGATTACGGTGGCTGGTCTTCGATTTACCATCGCTGGAGAGTGGTGCACCATGGTACTGTTCCGTTTCAAATCCATGCACGCTTTTCTAAAAGTCGTACGGCACAGTTTCGCCATTTCGGACGGATGTTGCACCTTGCACCGCGGATGTTGCACCCTATAGATTTCGATTATTCGGACGGCCATAACTTCTTGCTCGTTTAGATTTACGGGAGCCATAACCTGTCAAAACGAAGGCCACGATGAGTTCTACAGCATTGACCGCTTTCAGCCGTCAACGGATAGATTAATGTCCAAAAAGGACAACCCGAATCTCAATCAGATCTCTTAAGTTTTTTACCCTTCGTTTTTTCGACACCGGATTTTTACGGTAAAACGGGATTACCGTGCGTCGTCTTCGATTTACCATCGCTGGAGAGTGGTGCACCATGGTACTGTTCCATTTCAAATCCATGCACGCATTTCTAAAAGTCGTACGACACTGTTTCGCCATTTCGGATGGATGTTGCACCTTGCACCGCGGATGTTGCACCCTGTAGATATCGATTATTCGGATGGCCATAACTTCTGGCACGTTTAGAGTTACGGGAGCCATAACCTGTCAAAACGAAGGCCACGATGAGTTCTATGACTTTGACCTCTTTCAGCCATCAACGGATAGATTAATGCCCAAAAAGGACAACCCGAATCTCTATCGGGTCTCATAAGTTTTTTACCCTTCGCTTTTTCGACACCGGATTTTTACGGTAAAACGTGATTACCGTGCCACGCCTTCGATTTACCATCGCTGGAGAGTGGTGCACCATGGTACTGTTCCATTTCAAATCCATGCACACATTTCTAAAAGTCCTACGCCACCGTTTCACCATTTCGGACGGATGTTGCACCTTGCACCGCGGATGTTGCACCCTGTAGATATCGATTATTCGGACGGCAATAACTTCGGGCTCGTTTAGAGTTACGGGAGCCAAAACCTGTCAAAACGAAGGCCAAGATGAGTTCTACGGCTTTGAAAGCTTTCAGCCGTCAATGGATAGATTAATGCCCAAAAAGGACAACCCGAATCTCAATCGGGTCTCGTAAGTTTTTTACCCTTCGTTTTTTCGACACGTGGATTTTTACGGTAAAACGGGATTACCGTGGCCCGTCTTCGACTTCCCATCACTGGAGAGTGGTGCACCATGGTACTGTTCCGTTTCAAATCCATGCACGCATTTCTAAAAGTCCTACGGCACTATTTCGCCATTTCGGACGGATGTTGCACCTTGCACCGCGGATGTTGCACCCTGTAGATATCGATTATTCGGACGGCCATAACTTCTGGCACGTTTAGAGTTACGGGAGCCATAACCTGTCAAAACGAAGGCCACGATGAGTTCTACGGCTTTGACCTCTTTCAGCCATCAACGGATAGATTAATGCCCAAAAAGGACAACTCGAATCTCTATCGGGTCTCATAAGTTTTTTACCCTTCGTTTTTTCGACACCGGATTTTTACGGTAAAACGGGATTACCGTGCCACGCCTTCGATTTACCATCGCTGGAGAGTGGTGCACCATGGTACTGTTCCATTTCAAATCCATGCACGCATTTCTAAAAGTTCTACGCCACCGTTTCGCCATTTCGGACGGATGTTGCACCTTGCACCGCGGATGTTGCACCCTGTAGATATCGATTATTCGGACGGCAATAACTTCTGGCTCGTTTAGAGTTACGGGAGCCATAACCTGTCAAAACGAAGGCCACGATGAGTTCTACGGCTTTGACAGCTTTCAGCCGTCAATGGATAGATTAATGCCCAAAAAGGACAACCCGAATCTCAATCGGGTCTCGTAAGTTTTTTACCCTTCGTTTTTTCGACACCGGATTTTTACGGTAAAACGGGATTACCGTGCCTCGTCTTCGATTTACCATCGTTGGAGAGTGGTACACCATGTTACTGTTCCGTTTCAAATCCATGCACACATTTCTAAAAGTAGTACGACACTGTTTCGCCATTTCGGACGGATGTTGCACCTTGCACCGCGGATGTTGCACCCTGTAGATATCGATTATTCGCACGGCCATAACTTCTGGCTCGTTTAGAGTTACGGGAGCCATAACCTGTCAAAACGAAGGCCAGGATGAGTTCTACGGCTTTAACCGCTTTCAGCCGTCAATGGATAGATTAATGCCCAAAAAGGACAACCCGAATCTCAATGGGGTCTCGTAAGTTTTTTACCCTTCGTTTTTTCGACACCGGATTTTTACGGTAAAACGGGATTACCGTGACTCGCCTTCGATTTACCATCGCTGGAGAGTGGTGCACCATGGTACTGTTCCATTTCAAATCCATGCACGCTTTTCTAAAAGTCATACGGCACAGTTTCGCCATTTCGGACGGATGTTCCACCTTGCACCGTGGATGTTGCACCCTGTAGATATCGATTATTCGGACGGCCATAACTTCTAGCTCGTTTAGAGTTACAAAAACCATAACCTGTCAAAACGAAGGCCACGGTGAGTTCGACAGCTTTCAGCCATCAACGGATAGATTAATCCCAAAAAGGACAACCCGAATCTCAATCGGGTCTCGTAAGTTTTTTACCCTTCGTTTTTTCGACACTGAATTTTTACGGTAAAGTGGGATTACCGGGCCTCGTCTTCGATTTACCATCGCTGGAGAGTGGCGAACCATGGTACTGTTCCGTTTCAAATCCATGCACGCATTTCTAAAAAGCGTACGGCACTGTTTCGCCATTTCGGACGGATGTTGCACCTTGCACCGCGGATGTTGCACCCTATAGATATCAATTATTCGGACGGCCATAACTTCTGGCTCGTTTAGATTTACGGGAGCCATAACTTGTGAAAACGAAGGCCACGATGAGTTCTACGGCTATGACAACTTTCAGCCGTCAACGGATAAATTAATGCCCAAAACGGACAACACGAATCTCAATCGGGTCTCGTAAGTTTTTTACCCTTCGTTTTTTCGACACCGGATTTTTATGGTAAAACGGGATTACCGTGCCTTGCCTTCGATTTACCATCGCTGGAGCGTGGTGCACCATGGTATTGTTCCGTTCCAAATCCATGCACGCTTTTCTAAAAGTGGTGCGGCACTGTTTCTCCATTTCGGACGAATGTTGCACCTTGCACCGCGGATGTTGCACCCTGTAGATATCGATTATTCGGACGGCCATAACTTCTGCCTCGTTTAGAGTTACGGGAGCCATAACTTGTGAAAACGAAGGCCACGATGAGTTCTACGGCTATGATAGCTTTCAGCCGTCAACGGATAGATTAATGCCCAAAACGGACAACCCGAATCTCAATCGGGTCTCGTAAGTTTTTTACCCTTCGTTCTTTCGACACCGGATTTTTACGGTAAAACGGGATTACCGTGCCTCGCCTTCGATTTACCATCGCTGGAGAGTGGTGCACCATGGTACTGTTCCGTTTCAAATCCATGCACGCTTTTCTAAAAGTCGTACGGCACAGTTTCGCCATTTCGGACGGATGTTGCCCCTTGCACCGCGGACGTTGCACCCTGTAGATATCGATTATTCAGACGGCCATAACTTCTACCTCGTTTAGAGTTACGGGAGCCATAAGCTGTCAAAACGAAGGCCACGATGAGTTCTACGGCTTTGACAGCTTTCAGCCGTCAACGGATAGATTAATGCCCAAAAAGGTCGAATCTCAATCAGGTCTCGTAAGTTTTTTACCCTTCGTTTTTTCGACACCGGATTTTTACGGTAAAACGTGATTACCCTGCCTTGTCTACGATTTACCATCGCTGGAGAGTGGTGCACCATGGTACTGTTCCGTTTCAAATCCATGCACGCATTTCTGAAAGTCGTACGGCACTGTTTCTCCATTTCGGACGGATGTTGCACCTTGCACCGCGGATGTTGCACCCTGTAGATATCGATTATTCGGACGGTCATAACTTCTGGCTCGTTTAGAGTTACAGGACCCATAACTTGTCAAAACGAAGGCCACGGTGAGTTCTACAGCTTTTACAGCTTTCAGCCATCAACGAATAGATTAATACCCGAAAAGGACAACCTGAATCTCAATTGGGTGTCGTAAGTTTTTTACCCTTCGTTTTTTCGACACCGGATTTGTACGGTAAAACGGGATTACCGTGGCTCGTCTTCGATTTACCATCGCTGGAGAGTGGGGCACCATGGTACTGTTCCGTTTCAAATCCATGCACGCATTTCTAAAAGTTGTACGACACTGTTTCGCCATTTCGGACAGATGTTGCACCTTGCACCGCGGATGTTGCACCCTGTATATATCGATTATTCGGACAGCCATAACTTCTGGCTCGTTTAGAGTTACGGAGCCGTAACCTGTCAAAACGAAGGCCACGGTGAGTTCTACAGCTTTGATAGCTTTTAGCTGTCAATGGATAGATTAATGCCCGAAAAGGACAACCCGAATCTCAATCGGGGTTCGTAAGTTTTTTACCCTTCGTTTTTTCGACACCGGATTTTTACGGTAAAACGGGATTACCGTGACTCGCCTTCGATTTACCATCGCTGGAGAGTGGTGCACCATGGTACTGTTCCGTTTCAAATCCATGCACGCATTTCTAAAAATCATACGGCACTGTTTCGCCATTTCAGACGGATGTTGCACCTTGCACCGTGGATGTTGCACCCTGTAGATATCGATTATTCGGACGGCCATAACTTCTGGCTCGTTTAGAGTTACGGGAGCCATAACTTGTCAAAACGAAGGCCACGATGAGTTCTACAGCTTTGACCACTTTCGGTCATCAACGGATTGATTAATGCCCAAAAAAGACAAACCGAATCTCAATCGGGTGTCGTAGGTTTTTTACCCTACATTTTTTCGACACCGTATTTTTACGTTAAAACGGGATTATCGTGGCTCGTCTTCGATTTACCATCGCTGGAGAGTGGTGCACCATGGTACTGTTCCGTTTCAAATCCATGAATGCATTACTAAAAGTCGTACGGCACTGTTTCGCCATTTCGGACGGATGTTGCACCTTGCACCGCGGATGTTGCACCCTGTAGATATCGATTATTCGGACGGCCATAACTTCTGGCTCGTTTAGAGTTACGGGAGCCATAACCTGTCAAAACGAAGGCCACGGTGAGTTCTTCGGTTTGGCAGCTTTCAGCCGTCAACGGAAAGATTAATGCCCAAAGAGGACAACCCAAATCTCAATTGGGTCTCGTAAGTTTTTCACCCTTCGTTTTTTCGACACCGGATTTTTACGGTAAAGCGGGATTACCATGCCTCGTCTTCGATTTACCATCGCTGGAGAGTGGTGCACCATGGTACTATTCGATTTCAAATCCATTCACGTATTTCTAAAAGTCGTACGTCACTGTTTCGCCGTTTCGGACGGATGTTGCACCTTGCACCGCGAATGTTGCACCCTGTAGATATTGATTATTCGGACGGTCATAACTTCTGGCTCGTTTAGAGTTACGGGAGCCATAACCTGTCAAAACGAAGGCCATGGTGAGTTCTACAGCTTTGACAGCTTTCAGCCGTCAACGAATAGATTAATGCCCTGAAAGGACAACCCGAATCTCAATCGGGTCTCGTAAGTTTTTTACCCTTCGTTTTTTCGACACCGGATTTTTACGGTAAAATGGTATTACCGTGCCTCGTCTTCGATTTACCATCGTTGGAGAGTGGTGCACCATGGTACTGTTCCGTTTCAAATCCATGCACGCATTTCTAAAAGTTGTACGACACTGTTTCACCATTTCGGACGGATGTTGCACCTTGCACCGCGGATGTTGCACCCTGTAGATATCGATTATTCAAACGGCCTTAACTTCTGGCTCGTTTAGAGTTGCGAGAGCCATAACCTGTCAAAACGAAGGCCACGGTGAGTTCTATAGGTTTGACAGCTTTCAGCCATCAACGGATAGATTTATTCCCGAAAAGGACAATCCGAATCTCAATCGAGGTTCGTAAGTTTTTTAACCTTCGTTTTTTCGACACCGGATTTTTACGGTAAAACGGGATTACAGTGCCTCGCCTTCGATTTACCATCGCTGGAGAGTGGTGCACCATGGTACTGTTCCGTTTCAAATTCATGCACGCATTTCTAAAAGTCGTACGACACTGTTTCGCCATTTCGGATGGATGCTGCACCCTGCACCGCGGATGTTGCACCCTGTAGATATCGATTATTCGGACAGCCATAACTTCTGGCTCGTTTAGAGTTACGGGAGCCATAACCTGTCAAAACGAAGGCCACGATGAGTTCTACGGCATTGACAGCTTTCATCCGTCAACGGATAGATTAATCCCCAAAAGGGACAAACCGAATCTCAATCGGCTGTCGTAAGTTTTTTACCCTTCATTTTTTCGACACCGTATTTTTACGGTAAAACGGGATTACCGTCCCCCGTCTTCGATTTACCATCGCTAGAGAGTGGGTTACCATGGTACTGTTCCATTTCAAATCCATGCACGCTTTTCTAAAAGTCGTACGGCACAGTTTCGCCATTTCGGACGGATGTTGCACCTTGCACCGCGGATGTTGCACCCTGTAGATATCGATTATGCGGACGACAATAAATTCTGGCTCGTTTAGAGTTACGGGAGCCATAACCTGTGAAAACAAAGGCCACATGAGTTCGACGGTCTTGACCGCTTTCAGCCGTCAACGGATAAATTAATGCCCAAAAAGGACAAACTGAATCTCAATCGGGTGTCCTAGGTTTTTTACCCTTCATTTTTTCGACACCGTATTTTTACGGTAAAACGGGATTACCGTGGCTCGTCTTCGATTTACCATCGCTGGAGAGTGGTGCACCATGGTACTGTTCCGTTTCAAATCCATGCACGCATTTCTAAAAGTCGTACGGCACTGTTTCGCCATTTCAGATGGATGTTGCACCTAGCACCACGGATGTTGCACCCTGTAGACATCGATTATTCGGACGGCCATAACTTCTGGCTCATTTAGAGTTACGGGAGCCATAACCTGTCAAAACGAAGGCCACGGTGAGTTCTACGGCTTTGACCGCTTTCAGCCGTCAACGGAAAGATTAATGCCCAAAGAGGACAACCCGAATCTCAATCGGGTCTCGTAAGTTTTTTACCCTTCGTTTTTTCGACACCGGATTTTTACAATAAGCGGATTATCGTGCCTCGTCTTCGATTTACCATCGCTGGAGAGTGGTTCACCATGGTACTGTTCCGTTTCAAATCCATTCACGCATTTCTAAAAGTCGAACGGCACTGTTTCGCCATTTTGGACGGATGTTGCACCTTGCACCGCGAATGTTGCACCCTGTAGATATTGATTATTCGGACGGTCAAAACTTCTGGCTCGTTTAGAGTTACGAGAGCCATGACCTGTCAAAACGAAGGCCACGGTGAGTTCTACAGCTTTGACAGCTTTCAGCCGTCAACGGATAGATTAATGCCCGAAAAGGACAACCCGAATCTCAATCGGGTGTCGTAAGTTTTTTACCCTTCGTTTTTTCGACACCGGATTTTTACGGTAAAACGGAATTACCGTGCCTCGTCTTTGATTTACCATCGTTGGAGAGTGGTGCACCATGGTACTTTTCCGTTTCAAATCCATACACGCATTTTTAAAAGTCGTACGACACTGTTTCGCCATTTCGGACGGAAGTTGCACCTTGCACCGTGGATGTTGCACCATGTAGATATCGATTATTCGGACGGCCATAACTTCTGGCTCGTTTAGAGTTACGGGAGCCATAACCTGTCAAAACGAAGGCAACGGTGAGTTCTACAGCTTTTAAAGCTTTCAGCCGTCAACGGATAGATTTATGCCCGAAAAGGACAACCCGAATCTCAATCGAGGTTCGTAAGTTTTTTAACCTTCGTTTTTTCGACACCGGATTTTTGCGGTAAAACGGAATTACCGTGCCTCGCCTTCGAATTACCATCGCTGGAGAGTGGTACACCATGGTACTGTTCTGTTTCAATTCCATGCACGCTTTTCTAAAAGTCGTAGGGCATAGTTTCGCCATTTCGAGCGGATGTTGCGCCTTGCACCGCGGATGTTGCACCCTGTAGATATCGATTATTCGTACGGCCATAACTTCTGGCTCGTTTAGAGTTACGGGAGCCATAACCTGTGAAAACGAAGGCCACGATGAGTTCTACAGCTTTGACAGCTTTCAGCCGTCAACGGATAGATTAATGCCCAAAAAGGACAACCCGAATCTCAATCGGGTCTCGTTAGTTTTTTACCCTTCGTTTTTTCGACACCGGATTTTTACGGTAAAACGGGATTACCGTGCCTCTCCTTCGATTTACAATCGATGGAGAGTGGTGCACCACGGTACTGTTACGTTTCAAATCCATGCACACTTTTCTAAAATTCGTACGGCACAGTTTCGCCATTTCGGATGGATGTTGCACCTTGCACCGCGGATGTTGCACCCTGTAGATATCGATTATTCGGACGGCCATAACTTCTGGCTCGTTTAGAGTTACGGCAGCCATAACCTGTCAAAATGAAGGCCATGATGAATTCTACGGATTTGACAGCTTTTAGCCGTCAACGGATAGATTAATGCCCAAAAAGGACAACCCGAATCTCAATCGGGTCTCGTAAGTTTTTTACCCTTCGTTTTTTCGACACCGGATTTTTACTGTAAAACGGGATTACCGTGCCACGCCTTCGATTTACCATCGCTGGAGAGTGGTGCACCATGGTATTGTTCCGTTTCAAATCCATGCACGCATTTCTAAAAGTCTTATGCCACTGTTTCTCCATTTTGGATGGATGTTGCACCTTGCATCGCGGATGTTGCACCATGTAGATATCGATTATTCGGACGGCCATAACTTCTGGCTCGTTATAGTTACGGGAACCATAACCTGTCAAAACGAATGCCACGATGAGTTCTACGGCTTTGACAACTTTCAGCTGTCAACGGATAGATTAATGCCCAAAAAGGACAACCCGAATCTCAATCGGGTTTCGTAAGTTTTTTACTCTTCGTTTTTTCGACACTGGATTTTTACGGTAAACGGGATTACCGTTCCTCGTCTTCGATTTACCATCGCTGGAGAGTGGTGCACCATGGTACTGTCCCGTTTCAAATCCATGCACGCATTTCTAAAAGTTTGTACGACACTGTTTCGCCATTTCGGACGGATGTTGCACCTTGCACCGCGTATGTTGCACCTTATAGATATCGATTATTCAGACGGCCATAACTTCTGGCTCGTTTAGAGTTACGGTAGCCATAACCTATCAAAACGAAGGCCACGATGAGTTCTACAGCTTTGTCAGCTTTCAGCCATCAACGGATAGATTAATGCCCAAAAAGGACAACCCGAATCTCAATCGGGTCTCATAAGTTTTTTACCCTTCGTTTTTTCGACACCGGATTTTTACGGTAAAACGGGATTACCGTGCCTCGCCTTCGATTTACCATCGCTGGAGAGTGGTGCACCATGGTACTATTCCGTTTCAAATCCATGCACGCATTTCTAAAAGACGTACGACACTGTTTTGCTATTTCAGACGGATGTTGCACCTTGCACCGCGGATGTTGCACCCTGTAGATATCGTTTATTCGGACGGCCATAACTTCTGGCTCGTTTAGGGTTACGGGAGCCATAACCTGTCAAAACGAAGGCCACGGTGAGTTCTACGGTTTGACAGCTTTCACCTGTCAACGGAAAGATTAATGCCCAAAGAGGACAACCCGAATCTCAATCGGGTCTCGTAAGTTTTTTGCCCTTCGTTTTTTCGACACCGGATTTTTACGATAAAACGGGATTACCGTGCCTCGTCTTCGATTTACCATCGTTGGAGAGTGGTGCACCATGGTACTTTTCCGTTTCAAATCCATGCACGCATTTCTAAAAGTCGTACGACACAGTTTCGCCATTTCGGACGGAAGTTGCACCTTGCACCGTGGATGTTGCACCATGTAGATATCGATTATTCGGACGGCCATAACTTCTGGCTCGTTTAGAGTTACGGGAGCCATAACCTGTCAAAACGAAGGCAACGGTGAGTTCTACAGCTTTTGAAGCTTTCAGCCGTCAACGGATAGATTTGTGGCCGAAAAGGACAACCCGAATCTCAATCGAGGTTCGTAAGTTTTTTAACCTTTGTTTTTTCGACACCGGATTTTTGCGGTAAAACGGAATTACCGTGCCTCGCCTTCGAATTACCATCGCTGGAGAGTGGTGCACCATGGTACTGTTCCGTTTCAATTCCATGCACGCTTTTCTAAAAGTCGTAGGGCATAGTTTCGCCATTTCGAGCGGATGTTGCGCCTTGCACCGCGGATGTTGCACCCTGTAGATATCGATTATTCGTACGGCCATAACTTCTGGCTCGTTTAGAGTTACGGGAGCCATAACCTGTGAAAACGAAGGCCACGATGAGTTCTACAGCTTTGACCGCTTTCAGCCGTCAACGGATAGATTAAATGCCCAAAAAGGACAACCCGAATCTCAATCGGGTCTCGTTAGTTTTTTACCCTTCGTTTTTTCGACACCGGATTTTTATGGTAAAACGGGATTACCGTGCCTCTCCTTCGATTTACAATCGATGGAGAGTGGTGCACCACGGTACTGTTACGTTTCAAATCCATGCACGCTTTTCTAAAATTCGTACGGCACAGTTTCGCCATTTCGGACGGATGTTGCACCTTGCACCGCGGATGTTGCACCCTGTAGATATCGATTATTCGGACGGCCATAACTTCTGGCTCGTTTAGAGTTACGGCAGCCATAACCTGTCCAAATGAAGGCCATGATGAGTTCTACGGATTTGACAGCTTTTAGCCGTCAACGGATAGATTAATGCCCAAAAAGGACAACCCGAATCTCAATCGGGTCTCGTAAGTTTTTTACCCTTCGTTTTTTCGACACCGGATTTTTACTGTAAAACGGGATTACCGTGCCACGCCTTCGATTTACCATCGCTGGAGAGTGGTGCACCATGGTATTGTTCCGTTTCAAATCCATGCACGCATTTCTAAAAGTCGTATGCCACTGTTTCTCCATTTCGGATGGATGTTGCACCTTGCATCGCGGATGTTGCACCATGTAGATATCGATTATTCGGACGGCCATAACTTCTGGCTCGTTTAGAGTTACGGTAACCATAACCTGTCAAAACGAATGCCACGATGAGTTCTACGGCTTTGACAACTTTCAGCTGTCAACGGATAGATTAATGCCCAAAAAGGACAACCCGAATCTCAATCGGGTTTCGTAAGTTTTTTACTCTTCGGTTTTTCGACACTGGATTTTTACGGTAAACGGGATTACCGTTCCTCGTCTTCGATTTACCATCGCTGGAGAGTGGTGCACCATGGTACTGTCCCGTTTCAAATCCATGCACGCATTTCTAAAAGTCGTACGACACTGTTTCGCCATTTCGGACGGATGTTGCACCTTGCACCGCGTATGTTGCACCTTATAGATATCGATTATTCAGACGGCCATAACTTCTGGCTCGTTTAGAGTTACGGTAGCCATAACCTATCAAAACGAAGGCCACGATGAGTTCTACAGCTTTGTCAGCTTTCAGCCATCAACGGATAGATTAATGCCCAAAAAGGACAACCCGAATCTCAATCGGGTCTCATAAGTTTTTTACCCTTCGTTTTTTCGACACCGGATTTTTACGGTAAAACGGGATTACCATGCCTCGCCTTCGATTTACCATCGCTGGAGAGTGGTGCACCATGGTACTATTCCGTTTCAAATCCATGCACGCATTTCTAAAAGACGTACGACACTGTTTTGCTATTTCAGACGGATGTTGCACCTTGCACCGCGGATGTTGCACCCTGTAGATATCGTTTATTCGGACGGCCATAACTTCTGGCTCGTTTAGGGTTACGGGAGCCATAACCTGTCAAAACGAAGGCCACGGTGAGTTCTACGGTTTGACAGCTTTCACCTTTCAACGGAAAGATTAATGCCCAAAGAGGACAACCCGAATCTCAATCGGGTCTCGTAAGTTTTTTGCCCTTCGTTTTTTCGACACCGGGTTTTTACGGTAAAGCGGGATTACCGTGCCTCGTCTTAGATTTACCATCGCTGGAGAGTGGTGCACCATGGTACTGTTCCATTTCAAATCCATTCACGCATTTCTAAAAGTCGTACGGTACTGTTTCGCCATTTCGGACGGATGTTGCACCTTGCACCGCGAATGTTGCACCCTGCAGATAATGATTATTCGGACAGTCATAACTTCTGGCTCGTTTAGATTTACGGGAGCCATAACCTGTCAAAACGAAGGCCATGGTGAGTTCTACAGCTTTGACAGCTTTCAGCCGTCAACGAATAGATTAATGCCCGTAAAGGACAACCCTAATCTCAACCGGGTCTCGTAAGTTTTTTACCCTTCGTTTTTTCGACACCGGATTTTTACGGTAAAACGGGATTAACTTGCCTCGTCTTCGATTTACCATCGTTGGAGAGTGGTGCACCATGGTACCGTTCTGTTTCAAATCCATGCACGCATTTCTAAAAGTTGTACGACACTGTTTCACCATTTCGGACGGATCTTGCACCTTGCACCGCGGATGTTGCACCCTGTAGATATCGATTATTCAAACGGCCATAGCTTCTGGCTCGTTTAGAGTTACGGGAGCCATAACCTGTCAAAACGAAGGCCACGGTGAGTTCTATAGGTTTGACAGCTTTCAGCCGTCAACGGATAGATTTATTCCCGAAAAGGACAATCTGAATCTCAATCGAGGTTCGTAAGTTTTTTAACCTTCGTTTTTCGACACCGGATTTTTACGGTAAAACGGGACTACAGTGCCTCGCCTTCGATTTACCATCTCTGGAGAGTGGTGCACCATGGTACTGTTCCGTTTCAAATTCATGCACGCATTTCTAAAAGTCGTACGACACTGTTTCGCCATTTCGGATGGATGCTGCACCCTGCACCGCGGATGTTGCACCCTGTAGATATCGATTATTTGGACGGCCATAACTTCTGGCTCGTTTAGAGTTACGGGAGCCATAACCTGTCAAAACGAAGGCCACGATGAGTTCTACGGCATTGACAGCTTTCAGCCGTCAACGGATAGATTAATGCCCGAAAAGGACAACCCGAATCTCAATCGGGTGTCGTAAGTTTTTTACACTTCGTTTTTTCGACACCGTATTTTTACGATAAAACGGGATTACCGTGCCTCGTCTTCGATTTACCATCATTGGAGAGTGGTGCACCATGGTACTGTTCCGTTTCAAATCCATGCACGCATTTCTAAAAGTCGTACGACACTGTTTCGCCATTTCGGATAGATGTTGCACCTGCACCGTGGATGTTGCACCATGTAGATATCGATTATTCGGACGGCCATAACTTCTGGCTCGTTTAGAGTTACGGGAGCCATAACCTGTCAAAACGAAGGCCACGGTGAGTTCTACAGCTTTTAAAGCTTTCAGCCGTCAACGGATAGATTTATGCCCGAAAAGGACAACCCGAATCTCAATCGAGGTTCGTAAGTTTTTTAACCTTCGTTTTTTCGACACCGGGTTTTTGCGGTAAAACGGGATTACCGTGCCTCGCCTTCGAATTACCATCGCTGGAGAGTGGTGCACCATGGTACTGTTCCATTTCAATTCCATGCACGCTTTTCTAAAAGTCGTAGGGCACAGTTTCGCCATTTCGGGCGGATGTTGCGCCTTGCACCGCGGATGTTGCGCCCTGTTGATATCGATTATTCGTACGGCCATAACTTCTGGCTCGTTTAGAGTTACGGGATCCATAACCTGTCAAAACGAAGGCCACGATTAGTTCTACAGCTTTGACAGCTTTCAGCCGTCAACGGATAGATTAATGCCCAAAAAGGACAACCCGAATCTCAATCGGGTCTCGTTAGTTTTTTACCCTTCGTTTTTTCGACACCGGATTTTTACGGTAAAACGGGATTACCGTGCCTCGCCTTCGATTTACCATCGCTGGAGAGTGGTGCATCATGGTACTGTTCCGTTTCAAATCCATGCACGCTTTTCTAAAAGTCGTACGGCACATTTTCGCCATTTCGGAATGATGTTGCACCCTTTAGATATCGATTATTCGGACGGCCATAACTTCTGGCTCGTTTAGAGTTACGGGAGCTATAACCTGTCAAAATGAAGGCCACGATGAGTTCTACGGATTTGACAGCTTTTAGCCGTCAACGGATAGATTAATGCCCAAAAAGGACAACCCGAATCTCAATCGGGTCTCGTAAGTTTTTTACCCTTCGTTTTTTCGACACCGGATTTTTACGGTAAAACGGGATTACCGTGCCACGCCATCGATTTGCCATCGCTGGAGAGTGGTACACCATGGTACTGTTCCGTTTCAAATCCATGCACGCATTTCTAAAAGTTGTACGCCACTGTTTCGCCATTTCGGATGGATGTTGCACCTTGCATCGCGGATGTTGCACCATGTAGATATCGATTATTCGGACGGCCATAACTTCTGGCTTGTTTAGAGTTACGGGAACCATAACCTGTCAAAACGAAGGCCACGATGAGTTCTACGGCTTTGACAACTTTCGGCTGTCAACGGATAGACTAATGCCCAAAAAGGACAACCCGAATCTCAATCGGGTTTCGTAAGTTTTTTACTCTTCGTTTTTTCGACACTAGATTTTTACGGTAAACGGGATTACCATTCCTCGTCTTCGATTTACCATCGCTAGAGAGTGGTGCACCATGGTACTGTTCCGTTTCAAATCCACGCACGCATTTCTAAAAGTCGTACGACACTGTTTCGCCATTTCGGACGGATGTTGCGCCTTGCACCGCGGATGTTGCACCTTATAGATATCGATTATTCGGACGGCCATAACTTCTGGCTCGTTCAGAGTTACGGTAGCCATAACCTATCAAAACGAAGGCCACGATGAGTTCTACAGCTTTGTCAGCTTTCAGACATCAACGGATAGATTAATGCCCAAAAATGACAACCCGAATCTCAATCGGGTCTCGTAAGTTTTTTACCCTTCGTTTTTTCGACACCGGATTTTTACGGTAAAACGGGATTACCGTGCCTCGCCTTCGATTTACCATTGCTGGAGAGTGGTCCACCGTGGTACTGTTCCGTTTCAAATCCATGCACGCATTTCTAAAAGACGTACGGCACTGTTTTGCCATTTCAGACGGATGTTGCACCTTGCACCGCGGATGTTGCACCCTGTAGATATCGATTATTCGGACGGCCATAACTTCTGGCTCGTTTAGAGTTACGGGAGACATAACCTGTCAAAACGAAGGCCACGATGAGTTCTACGGCTTTGACAGCTTTCGGCTGTCAACGTATAGACTAATGCCCAAAAAGGACAAACCGAATCACAATCGGGTGACGTAAGTTTTTTACCCTTCATTTTTTCGACACCGTATTTTTACGGTAAAACGGGATTACCGTGGCTCGTCTTCGATTTACCATCGCTGGAGAGTGGTGCACCATGGTACTATTCCGTTTCAATTCCATGCGTGCATTTCTAAAAGTCGTACTGCACTGTTTCGCCATTTCGGACGGATGTTGCACCTTGCACCGCGGATGTTGCACCCTGTAGATATCGATTATTCGGACGGCCATAACTTCTGGCTTGTTTAGAGTTACGGGAGCCATAACCTATCAAAACGAAGGCAACGGTGAGTTCTACGGCTTTGACCGCTTTCAGCCGTCAACGGATAGATTAATGCCCAAAGAGGACAACCCGAATTTCAATCGGGTCTCGTTAGTTTTTTACCCTTCGTTTTTTCGACACCAGATTTTTACGGTAAAGCGGGATTACCGTGCCTCGTCTTCGATTTACCATCGCTGGAGAGTGGTGCACCATTGTTCTGTTTCAAATCCATGCACGCATTTCTAAAAGTCGTACGACGCTGTTTCGCCATTTCGGACGGATGTTGCACCTTGCACCGCGGATGTTGCACCCTGTAGATATCGATTATTCGGACGGCCATAACTTCTGGCTCGTTTAGAGTTACGGGAGCCATAACCTGCCAAAACGAAGGCCACGGTGAGTTCTGCCGCTCTGACAGCTTTCAGCCATCATCGGATAGATTAATGCCCGAAAAGGACAACCCAAATCTCAATCTGGGTTCGTTAATTTTTAACCCTTCGTTTTTTCGACACCGGATTTGTACGGTAAAACGGGATTACCGTGGCTCATCTTCGATTTACCATCGCTGGAGAGTGGTGCTGTTCCATTTCAAATCCATGTACGCGTTTGTAAAGTCGTACGACACTGTTTCGCCATTTCGGACAGATGTTGCACCTTGCACCGCGGATGCTGCACCATGTATATATCGATTATTCGGACAGCCATAACTTCTGGCTCGTTTAGAGTTACGGGAGCTGTAACCTGTCAAAACGAATGCCACGGTGAGTTCTACAGCTTTGACAGCATTCAGCCGTCAACGGGTAGATTAATGACCGAAAAGGACAACCCGAATCTCAATCGAGTCTCGTAAGTTTTTTACCCTTTGTTTTTTCGACACCGGATTTTTACGGTAAACCGGGATTACCGTGCCTCGCCTTCAATTTACCATCGCTGGAGAGTGGCGCACCATGGCACTGTTCCGTTTGAAATCCATGCATGCATTTCTAAAAGTCGTACGTCACTGTTTCGCCATTTCAGACGGATGTTGCACCTTGCACCGCGGATGTTGCACCCTGTAGATATCGAATATTCGAACGGTCGTAACTTCTGGCTCGTTTAGAGTTACGGGAGCCATAACCCGTCAAAACGAAGGCCACGGTGAGTTCTACAGCTTTGGCAGCTTTCAACCGTCAACGGATAGATTAATGCCCAAAAAGGACAACCCGAATCTCAATTTGGGTTCGTAAGTTTTTTACACTTCGTTTTTTAGGACACCGTATTTTTACGGCAAAACAGGATTACCGTGGCTCGTCTTTGATTTACCATCACTAGAGAGTGGTGCACCATGGTAATGTTCCGTTTCAAATCCATGCACGCATTTTTAAAAGTCGTACGACACTGTTTCGCCATTTCGGACGGATGTTGCACCTTGCACCGCGGATGTTGCACCCTGTAGATATCGATTATTCGGACGGCCATAACTTCTGGCTCATTAAGAGTTACGGGAGCCATAACCTGTCAAAACGAAGGCCACGATGAGTTCTACAGCTTTGACAGCATTCAGCCGTCAATGGATAGATTAATGCCCGAAAAGGACAACCCGAATCTCAATCGAGTCTCGTAAGTGTTTTACCCATCGTTTTTTCGACACCGGATTTTTACGGTAAAACGGGATTACCGTGCCTCGTCTTCGATCTACCATCACTGGAGAGTGGTGCACCACGGTACTGTTCCATTTCAAACCCATGCGCACATTTCTAAAAGTCGTACGACACTGTTTCGCCATTTCGGATGGATGTTGCACCTTGCACCGTGGATGTTGCACCCGGTAGATATCGATTATTCGGACGGCCATAACTTCTGGCTCATTTAGAGTTACGGGAGCCATAACCTGTCAAAACGAAGGATACGATGAGTTCTATGGCTTTGACTGCTTTCAGCTGTAACGGATAGATTAATGCCCAAAAAGGATGACCCGAATCTCAATCGGATCTCGTAAGTTTTTTACTCTTCGTTTTTTCGACACCGGATTTTTACGGTAAAACGGGATTACCGTGCCTCGTCTTCGATTTACCATCGCTGGAGAGTGGTGCACCATGGTACTGTTTCGTTTCAAATCCATGCACGCATTTCTAAAAGTCGTACGACACTGTTTCGCCATTTCGGACGGATGTTGCACCTTGCACCGCGGATGTTGCACCATGTAGATATCGATTATTCGGACGGCCATAACTTCTGGCTAGTTTAGAGTTACGGGAGCCATAACCTGTCAAAACGATGGCCACGATGAGTTCTATGACTTTGACAGTTTTCACCCGTCAACGGATAGATTAATGCCTGAAAAGGACAACCCGAATCTCAATTGGGTCTCGTAAGTTTTTTACCCTTCGTTTTTTCGACACCGGTTTTTTTACGGTAAAACGGGATTACCGTGCCTCACCATCGATTTACCATCGCTGGAGAGTGGTGCAGCATGGTACTGTTCCCTTTCAAATCCATGCACGTATTTCTAAAAGTCGTACGACACTGTTTCGCCATTTCAGACGGATGTTGCACCTTGCACCGCGGATGTTGCACCCTGTAGATATCGATTATTCGGACGGCCATAACTTCTGGCTCGTTAAGACTTACGGGAGCCATAACCTGTCAAAACGAAGGCCACGATGAGTTCAACGGCTTTGACAGCTTTCGGCTGTCAACGGATAGATTAATGCCCAAAAAGGACAACACGAATCTCAATCGGGACTCATAAGTTTTTTACCCTTCGTTTTTCGACACGTGGATTTTTACGGTAAAACGGGATTACGGTGGCCCGTCTTCGACTTCCCATCGTTGGAGAGTGGTGCACCATGGAACTGTTCCATTTCAAATCCATGCATGCATTTCTAAAAGTCGTACGACACTGTTTCGCCATTTCGGACGGATGTTGCACCTTGCACCGTGGATGTTGCACCCTGTAGATATCGATTATTCGGACGGACATAACTTCTGGCTCGTTTAGAGTTACGGGAGCCATAACCTGTCAAAATGAAGGCCTCGATGAGTTCTACGGGTTTGACGGCTTTTAGCCGTCAACGGATAGATTAATGTCCAGAAAGGACAACCCGAATCTCAATCGGGTCTCGTAAGTTTTTTACCCTTCGTTTTTTCGACACGTGGATTTTTACGGTAAAACAGGATTACCGTGGCCCGTCTTCGACTTCCCATCGCTGGAGAGTGGTGCACCATGGTAATGTTCCGTTTCAAATCCATGCACGCATTTCTAAAAGTCGTACGACACTGTTTCGCCATTTCGGATGGATGTTGCATCTTGCACCGTGGATGTTGCACCCTGTAGATATCGATTATTCGGACGGCCATAACTTCTGGCTCGTTTAGAGTTACGGGAGCCATAACCTTTCAAAATGAAGGCCTCGATGAGTACTACGGCTTTGACAGCTTTCAGCCATCAACGGATAGATTAATGCCCAAAAAGGACAACCCGAATCTCAATCGGGTCTCGTAAGTTTTTTACCCTTCGTTTTTTCGACACGTGGATTTTTACGGTAAAACGGGGATTACGATGGCTGGTCTTCGATTTACCAACGCTGGAGAGTGGTGCACCATGGTACTATTCCGTTTCAAATCCATGCACGCATTTCGAAAAGTCGTACGACACTGTTTCGCCATTTCAGACGGATGTTGCACCTTGCACCGTGGATGTTGCACCCTGTAGATATCGATTATTCGGACGGCAATAACTTCTGGCTCGTTTAGAGTTACGGGAGCCATAACCTGTCAAAACGAAGGCCACGTTGAGTTCTACGGCTTTGACATATTTTAGCTGTCAACGGATAGATTAATGCCCGAAAAGGACAACCCTAATCTCAATCGAGTCTCGTAAGTTTTTTACCCTTCGTTTTTTCGACACCGGATTTTTACGGTAAAACGGGATTACCGTGCCTCGCCTTCGATTTACCATCGCTGGAGAGTGGTGCACCATGGCACTGTTTCGTTTGAAATCCATGCATGCATTTCTAAAAGTCGTACGGCACTGTTTCGCCATTTCGGAAGGATGTTGCACCTTGCACCGCGGATGTTGCACCCTGTAGATACCGATTATTCGGACGGTCATAACTTCTGGCTCTTTTAGAGTTATGGGAGCCAAAACCTGTCAAAACGAAGGCCACGGTGAGTTCTACAGCTTTGACAGCTTTCAACCGTCAACGGATAGATTAATGCCCGAAAAGGACAACCCGAATCTCAATCTGGGTTCGTAAGTTTTTTACCCTTCGTTTTTTCGACACCGGATTTTTACGGTAAAACGGGATTACCGTGGCTCGTCTTCGATTTACCATCGCTGGAGAGTGGTGCACCATGGCAATGTTCCGTATCAAATCCATGCACGCATTTCTAAAAGTCGTACGACACTGTTTCGCCATTTCGGACGGATGTTGCACCTTGCACCGCGAATGTTGCACCCTGTAGATATCGATTATTCAGACGGCCATAACTTCTGGCTCGTTTAGAGTTACGGGAGCCATAATTTGTCTAAACGAAGTCCACGGTGAGTTCTACGGCTTTGACGGCTTTCAGCCGTCAACGGATCGATTAATGCCCAAATAGGACAACCCGAATCTCAATCGGGTCTCGTAAGTTTTCTACACTTTGTTTTTTCGGCACCGGATTTTTACGGTAAAACAGGTTTACCGTGCCTCATCTTCGATTTACCATCGCTGGAGAGTGGTGCACCATGGTACTGTTCCATTTCAAATCCATGCACGCATTTCTAAAAGTCGTACGACACTGTTTCGCCATTTCGGACGGATGTTGCACCTTGCACCGCAGATGTTGCACCCTGTAGATATCGATTATTCGGACGGTCATATCTTCTGACTCGTTTAGAGTTACGGGAGCCATAACCTGTCAAAACGAAGGCCACGGTGAGTTCTACAGCTTTGACAGCTTTTAGCCGTCAACGGATAGATTAATGCCCGAAAAGGACAACCCGAATCTCAATCGGGGTTCGTAAGTTTTTTACCCTTCATTTTTTCGACACCGGATTTTTATGGTAAAACGGGATTACCGTGGCTCGTCTTCGATTTACCATCGCTGGTGAGTGGTGCACCATGGTACTGTTCCGTTTCAAATCCATGCACGCATTTGTAAAAGTCGTACGACACTGTTTCGCCATTTCGGACGGATGTTGCACCTTGCACCGCGGATGCTGCACATGTATATATCGATTATCCGGACAGCCATAACTTCTGGCTCGTTTAGAGTTACGGGAGCCATAACCTGTCAAAACGAAGGCCACGGTGAGTTCTACAGCTTTGACAACATTGAGCCGTCAATGGATAGATTAGTGCCCGAAAAGGACAACCCGAATCTCAATCGAGTCTCGTAAGTTTTTTACCCTTCGTTTTTTCGACAACGGATTTTTACGGTAAAATGGGATTACCGTGCCTCGCCTTCGATTTACCATCGCTGCAGAGTGGTGCACCATGGCACTATTCCGTTTGAAATCCGTGCACGCATTTCTAAAAGTCGTACGTCACTGTTTCGCCATTTCGGACGGATGTTGCACCTTGCACCGCGGATGTTGCACGCTGTAGATGTCGATTATTCGGACGGTCATAACTTCTGGATCGTTTAGAGTTACGGGAGCCATAACCCTTCAAAACGAAGGCCACGGTGAGTTCTACAGCTTTGACAGCTTTCAACCGTCAACAGATAGATTAATGCCCGAAAAGGACAACCCGAATCTCAATCTGGGTTCGTAAGTTTTTTACCCTTCGTTTTTTCGACACCGGATTTTTACGGCAAAACAGGATTACCGTGGCTCGTCTTCGATTTACCATCGCTGGAGAGTGGTGCACCATGGTAATGTTCCATTTCAAATCCATGCACGCATTTTTAAAAATCGTACGACATTGTTTCGCCTTTTGGAACGAATGTTGCACCATGCACCGCGGATGTTGCACCCTGAAGATATCGATTATTCGGACGGCCATAACTTCTGGCTCATTAAGAGTTACGGGAGCCATAACCTGTCAAAACGAAGGCCACGATGAGTTCTACCGCTTTGACAGCATTCAGCCGTCAACGGATAGATTAATGCTCGAAAAGGACAACCCGAATCTCAATCGAGTCTCGTAAGTTTTTTACCCTTCGTTTTTTCGACACCGGATTTTTACGGTAAAACGGGATTACCGTGCCTCGTCTTTGATCTACCATCGCTGGAGAGTGGTGCACCATGATACTGTTCAGTTTCAAACCCATGCACACATTTCTAAAAGTCGTACGACACCGTTTCGCTATTTCGGATGGATGTTGCACCTTGCACCATGGATGTTGCACCCTGTAGATATCGATTATTTGGACGGCCATAACTTCTGGCTCGTTTAGAGTTACGGGAGCCATAACCTGTCAAAACGAAGGATACGATGAGTTCTATGGCTTTGACTGCTTTCAGCTGTCAACGGATAGATTAATGCCCAAAAAGGACGACCCGACTCTCAATCGGGTCTCGTAAGTTTTTTACCCTTCGTTTTTTCGACACCGGATTTTTACGGTAAAACGGGATTACCGTGCCTCGTCTTCGATTTACCATCGCTGGAGAGTGGTGCACCATGGTACTGTTCCGTTTCAAATCCATGCACGCATTTCTAAAAGTCGTACGACACTGTTTCGCCATTTCGAACTGATGTTGCACCTTGCACCGCAGATGTTGCACCCTGTAGATATTGATTATTCGGACGGCCGTAACTTCTGGCTCGTTTAAAGTTACGGGTGCCATAACCTGTCAAAACGATGGCCACGATGAATTCTACGACTTTGACAGCTTTCACCCATCAACAGATAGATTAATGCCTAAAAAGGACAACCCGAATCTCAATCGGGTCTCGTAAGTTTTTTACCCTTCGTTTTTTCGACACCGGTTTTTTTACAGTAAAACGGGATTACCATGCCTCACCTTCGATTTACCATCGCTGGAGAGTGGTGCACCATGGTACTGTTCCATTTCAAATCCATGCACGTATTTCTAAAAGTCGTACGACACTGTTTCTCCATTTCAGACGAATGTTGCGCGTTGCACCGCGGATGTTGCACCCTGTAGATATTGATTATTCGGACGACAATAACTTCTGGCTCGTTTAGAGTTACGGGAGCCATAACCTGTCAAAACGAAGGCCGCGATGAGTTCAACGGCTTTGACAGCTTTCAGCCGTCAACGGATAGATTAATGCCCAAAAAGGACAACCCGAATCTCAATCGGGACTCGTAAGTTTTTTACCCTTCGTTTTTTCGACACGTGGATTTTTACGGTAAAACGGGATTACGGTGGCCGTCTTCGACTTCCCATCGCTGGAGAGTGGTGCACCATAGAACTGTTCCGTTTCAAATCCATGCACGCATTTCTAAAAGTCGTACGACACTGTTTCGCCATTTCGGACGGATGTTGCACCTTGCACCGTGGATGTTGCACCCTGTAGATATCGATTATTCGGACGGACATAACTTCTGGATCGTTTAGAGTTACGGGAGCCATAACCTGTCAGAACGAAGGCCTCGATGAGTTCTACGGGTTTAACAGCTTTCAGCCGCCAACGGATAGATTAATGTCCAAAAAGGACAACCCGAATCTCAATCGGGTCTCGTAAGTTTTTTACCCTTCGTTTTTTCGACACGTGGATTTTTACGGTAAAACATGATTACCGTGGCCCGTCTTCGACTTCCCAACGCTGGAGAGTGGTGCACCATGGTACTGTTCCGTTTCAAATCCATGCACGCATTTCTAAAAGTCGTACGGCACTGTTTCGCCATTCCGGACGGATGTTGCATCTTGCACCGTGTATGTTGCACCCTGTAGATATCGATTATTCGGACGACCATAACTTCTGGCTCGTTTAGATTTACGAGAGCCATAACCTGTCAAAACGAAGGCCTCGATGAGTTCTACGGCTTTGACAGCTTTCAGCCGTCAACGGATAGATTAACGCCCAAAAAGGATAACCCGAATCTCAATTGGGTCTCGTAAGTTTTTTACCCTTCGTTTTTTCGACACGTGGATTTTTACGGTAAAACGGGGATTACGGTGGCTGGTCTTCGATTTACCATCGCTGGAGAGTGCTGCACCATGGTACTATTCCGTTTCAAATTCATGCACGCATTTCGAAAAGTAGTACGGCACTGTTTCGCCATTTCGGACGGATGTTGCACCTTGCACCGTGGATGTTGCACCCTGTAGATATCGATTATTCGGACAGCAATAGCTTCTGGCTCGTTTAGAGTTACGGGAGCCATAACCTGTCAAAACGAAGGCCACGTTGCGTTCTACGGCTTTGACAGCTTTCAGCCGTCAACGGATAGATTAATGCCCGAAAAGGACAACCCGAATCTCAATCGAGTCTCGTAAGTTTTTTACCCTTCTTTTTTTCGACACCGGATTTTTACGGTAAAACGGGATTACCGTGCCTCGCCTTCGATTTACCATCGCTGGAGAATGGTGCACCATGGCACTGTTTCCTTTGAAATCCATGCACGCATTTCTAAAAGTTGTACGGCACTGTTTCGCCACTTCGGACGGATGTTGCACCTTGCACCGCGGATGTTGCACCCTGTAGATATCGATTATTCGGACGGTCATAACTTCTGGCTTGTTTAGAGTTACGGGAGCCATAACCTGTCAAAATGAAGGCCATGGTGAGTTCTACAGCTTTGACAGCTTTCAACCGTCAACGGATAGATTAATGCCCGAAAAGAACAACCCGAATCTCAATCTGGGTTCGTAAGTTTTTTACCCTTCGTTTTTTCGACACCGGATTTTTACGGTAAAACGGGATTAGCGTGGCTCGTCTTCGATTTACCATCGCTGGAGAGTGGTGCGCCATGGCAATGTTCCATTTCAAATCCATGCACGCGTTTCTAAAAGTCATACGACACTGTTTCAACATTTCGGATGGATGTTGCACCTTGCTCCGCGGATGTTGCACCCTGTAGATATCGATTACTCGGACGGCCATAACTTCTGGCTTGTTAGGAGTTACGGGAGCCATAACTTGTCTAAACGAAGTCCACGGTGAGTTCTACGGTTTTGACGGCTTTCAGCCGTCAACGGATAGATTAATGCCCAAAAAGGACAACCCGAATCTCAATCGGGTCTCGTAAGTTTTCTACCCTTCGTTTTTTCGGCACCGGATTTTCACGGTAAAACAGGTTTACTGTGCCTTGTCTTCGATTTACCATCGCTGGAGATTGGTGCCTCTTGGCACTGTTCCGTTTTAAATCCATGCACGCATTTCTAAAAGTCGTACGGCACTGTTTCGCCATTTCGGACGGATGTTGCACCTTGCACCGTGGATGTTGCACCCTGTAGATATCGATTATTCGGACGGACATAACTTCTGGCTCGTTTAGAGTTACGGGAGCCATAACCTGTCAAAACGAAGGCCTCGGTGAGTTCTACAGCTTTGACAGCTTTCAGCCGTCAACGGATAGATTAATGCCCGAAAAGGACAACCCGAATCTCAAACGGGTCTCGTAAGTTTTTTACCCTTCGTTTTTTCGACACGTGGATTTTTGCGGTAAAACAGGATTACCTGGCCCGTCATCGACTTCCCATCGCTGGAAAGTGGTGCACCATGGTACTGTTTCGTTTCAAATCCATGCACGCATTTCTAAAAGACGTACGACACTGTTTCGCCATTTCGAACGGATGTTGCACCTTGCACCGCGGATGTTGCACCCTGTAGATATCGATTATTCGGACGGCCATAACTTCTGGCTCGTTTAGAGTTACGGGAGCCATAACCTGTCAAAACGAAGGCCACAGTGAGTTCTACAGCTTTGACAGCTTTCAGCCATCAACGGATAGATTAAAGCCCGAAATGGACAACCCGAATCTCAATCGGGGTTCGTA
Organism: Allium cepa; assembly: GCA_030765085.1. Lineage (NCBI taxonomy): Eukaryota > Viridiplantae > Streptophyta > Magnoliopsida > Asparagales > Amaryllidaceae > Allium > Allium cepa. Next base: position 914,101,351 of record CM060938.1, read on the forward strand.
AATTTTTTACCCTTCGTTTTTTCGACACCGGATTTGTACGGTAAAACGGGATTACCGTGGCTCGTCTTCGATTTACCATCGCTGGAGAGTGGTGCACCACGGCACTGTTCCGTTTCAAAACCATGCATGCATTTCTAAAAGTCGTACGACACTGTTTCGCCATTTCGGACAGATGTTGCACCTTGCACCGCGGATGTTGCACCCTGTATATATCGATTATTCGGACAGCCATAACTTCTGGCTCGTTTAGAGTTACGGGAGCCATAACCTGTCAAAACGAAGGCCACAGTGAGTTCTACGGCTTTGACATCTACTAACCGTCAACAGATAGATTAATGCCTGAAAAGGACAACCTGAATCTCAATCGAGTCTCGTAAATTTCTAAAAGTCGTACGGCACTGTTTCGCCATTTCGGACGGATGTTGCACCTTGCACCGCGGATGTTGCACCCTGTAGATATCGATTATTCGGACGTCCATAACTTCTGGCTCGTTTAGAGTTACGGGAGCCATAACCTGTCAAAACGAAGGCCTCGATGAGTTCTACGGGTTTGACAGCTTTCAGCCATCAACGGATAGATTAATGCCCAAAAAGGACAACCCGAATCTCAATCGGGTCTCGAAAATTTTTTACCCTTCGTTTTTTCGACACGTGGATTTTTACGGTAAAACGGGGATTACGGTGGCTGGTCTTCGATTTACCATCGCTGGAGAGTGGTGCACCATGGTACTCTTCCGTTTCAAATCCATGCACACATTTCGAAAAGTCGTACGGCACTGTTTCGCCATTTCGGACGGGTGTTGCACCTTGCACCGTGGATGTTGCACCCTGTAGATATCGATTATTCAGACGGCAATAACTTCTGGCTCGTTTAGAGTTACGGGAATCATAACCTGTCAAAACGAAGGCCACGTAGAGTTCTACGGCTTTGACAGCTTTCAGCCGTCAAAGGATAGATTAATGCCCGAAAGGGACAACCCGAATCTCAATCGAGTCTCGTAAGTTTTTTACCCTTCGTTTTTTCGGCACCGGATTTTTACGGTAAAACGGGTTTACCGTGCCTCGTCTTCTATTTACCATCGCGGGAGAGTGGTGCACCATGGTACTGTTCCGTTTCAAATCCATGCACGCATTTCTAAAAGTCGTACGACACTGTTTCGCCATTTCGGACGGATGTTGCACCTTGCACCGCGGATGTTACACCCTGTAGATATCGACTATTCGGACGTTCATAACTTCTGGCTCGTTTAGAGTTACGGGAGCCATAACCTGTCAAAACGAAGGCCACGGTGAGTTCTATAGCTTTGACAGCTTTCAGCCATCAACGGATAGATTAATGCCCGAAAAGGACAACCCGAATCTCAATCGGGGTTCGTAAGTTTTTTACCCTTCGTTTTTTCGACACCGGATTTTTACGGTAAAACGGGATTACTGTGGCTCGTCTTCGATTTACCATCGCTGGAGAGTGGTGCACCATGGTACTGTTCCGTTTCAAATCCACGCACGCATTTCTAAAAGTCGTACGACACTGTTTAGCCATTTCGGACGTATGTTGCACCTTGCAACCAGGATGTTGCACCTTGTATATATCGACTATTCGGACAGCCATAACCTCTGGCTCGTTTAGATTTAAGGGAGCCATAACCTGTCAAAACGAAGGCTACGGTGAGTTCTACAGCTTTGATAGCTTTCAGCCGTCAACGGATAGATTAGTGCCCGAAAAGGACAACTCGAATCTCAATCGGGGTTCGTAAGTTTTTTACCCTTCGTTTTTTCGACACCGGATTTTTACGGTAAAACGGGATTACCGTGGCACGTCTTCGATTTACCATCGCTGGGGAGTGGTGCACCATGGTACTGTTCCGTTTCAAATCCATGCACGCATTTCTAAAAGTCGTACGGCACTGTTTCGCCATTTCGGACGGATGTTGCACCTTGCACCGTGGATGTTGCACCCTGTATATATCGAATATTCGGACAGCCATAACTTCTGGCTCGTTTAGAGTTACGGGAGCCATAACCTGTCAAAACGAAGGCCACGGTGATTTCTACGGCTTTGACGGCTTTCAGCCGTCAACGGATAGATTAATGCCCGAAAGGACAACTCGAATCTCAATCGGGGTTCGTAAGTTTTTTACCCTTCGTTTTTTCGACGCCGGATTTTTACGGTAAAACGGGATTACCGTGGCTTGTCTTCGATTCACCATCGCTGGAGAGTGGTGCACCACGGTACTGTTCCGTTTCAAATCCATGCACGCATTTCTTAAATTCGTACGACACTGTTTCGACATTTCGGACGGATGTTGCACCTTGCACCGCGGATGTCGCACCCTGTATATATATCGATTATTCGGACAGCCATAACTTCTGGCTCGTTTACATTTACGGGAGCCATAACCTGTCAAAAGGAAGGCCACGGTGAGTTCTACAGCTTTGACAGCTTTCAGCCGTCAATGGATAGATTAATGCCCGAAAAGGACAACCTGAATCTCAATCGGGGTTCGTAAGTTTTTTACCCTTCGTTTTTTCGACACCGGATTTTTACGGTAAAACGGGATTACCGTGGCTCGTCTTCGATTTACCATCGCTGGAGAGTGGTGCACCATGGTAATGTTCCGTTTCAAATCCATGCACGCATTTCTAAAGGTCGTACGACACTGTTTTGCCATTTCGGACGGATGTTGCACCTTGCACCGCGGATGTTGCACCCTGTAGATATCGATTATTCGGACGGCCATAACTTTTGGCTCGTTTAGAGTTATGGGAGCCATAACCTGTCAAAATGAAGGCCATGATGAGTTCTACGGCTTTGACCACTTTCAGCCGACAACGGATAGATTAATTCCCAAAAAGGATAACCCGAATCTCAATCGGGTCTCGTAAGTTTTTTACCCTTCGTTTTTTTGACACCGGATTTTTATGGTAAAACGGGATTACCGTGCCTCGTCTTCGATTTACCATCGCTGGAGAGTGGTGCACCATGGAACTGTTCCGTTTCAAATCCATGCACGCATTTCTAAAAGTCGTACGACACTGTTTCGCCATTTCGAACGGATGTTGCACCTTGCACCGCGGATGTCGCATCCTGTAGATATCGATTATTCGGACGGGCATAACTTCTGGCTCGTTTAGAGTTACGGAAGCCATAACCTATCAAAACGAAGGCCACGGTGAGTTCTATAGCTTTGACAGATTTCAGCCGTCAACGGATAGATTAATGACCGAAAAGGACAACCCGAATCTCAATCGGGGTTCGTAAGTTTTTTACCCTTCGTTTTTTCGACACCGGATTTTTGCGGTAAAACGGGATTACCGTGGCTCGTCTTCGATTTACCATCGCTGGAGAGTGGTGCACCATGGTACTGTTCTGTTTCAAATCCATGCACGCATTTCTTAAAGTCGTACGACACTGTTTCGACATTTCGGACGGATGTGGCACCTTGCACCGCGGATGTTGCACCCTATATATATATCGATTATTCGGACAGCCATAACTTCTGGCTCGTTTTAGATTTACGGGAGCCATAACCTGTCAAAACGAAGGCCACGGTGAGTTCTACAGCTTTGATAGCTTTCAGCCGTCAACGGATAGATTAATGCCCGAAAATGACAACCCGAATCTCAATCGGGGTTCGTAAGTTTTTTACCCTTCGTTTTTTTGGCACTGGATTTTTACGATAAAACGGGATTACCGTGGCTCGTCTTCGATTTACCATCGCTGGAGAGTGGTGCACCATGGTACTGTTCCGTTTCAAATCCATGCACGCATTTCTAAATGTCGCACGGCACTGTTTCGCCATTTCGGACGGATTTTGCACCTTGCACCGCGGATGTTGCACCCTGTAGATATTGATTATTCGGACGGTTATAACTTCTGGCTCGTTTCGAGTTACGGGAGCCATAACCTGTCTAAATGAAGGCCACGATGAGTTCTACGGCTTTGACAGCTTTCAGCCGTCAACGGATAGATTAATGCCCAAAAAGGACAACCCGAATCTCAATCGGGTCTCGTAAGTTTTATACCCTTCGTTTTTTCGACACCGGATTTTTACGGTAAAACGGGATTACCGTGCCTCGCCTTCGATTTACCATCGCTGGATAGTGATGCACCATGGTAATGTTCCGTTTCAAATCCAAGCACGCTTTTCTAAAAGTCGTACGGCACTGTTTCGCCATTTCAGACGGATGTTGCACCTTGCACCGCGGATGTTGCACCCTGTAGATATCGATTATTCGGACGACCATAACTTCTGGCTCGTTTAGAGTTACGGGAGTCATAACCTGTCAAAACGGAGGCCACAATGAGTTCTACGGTTTGACAAGTTTCAGCCGTCAACGGATAGATTAATGCCCAAAAAGTACAACCCGAATCTCAATCGGGTCTCGTAAGTTTTGTACCCTTCGTTTTTTCGACACCGGATTTTTACGGTAAAACGGGATTACCGTGCCTCGTCTTCGATTTACCATTGCTGGAGAGTGGTACACCATGGCACTGTTCCGTTTCAAATCCATGCACGTGTTTGCGACAAAATTGGTCACAAACCCCAAGGATTGTGAAAGCACTAGTGTATGAATATAAATCAGCAATACTCAAACACAAATCACAGATCTAAGCAGCAAAACAGGAATTATAAACAAGAACACACGATTTATAGTGGTTCGGCTACCTCCGGCCTACGTCCACTTCAAAGATTTTTCTCTTTTTATTGATGTTCTTCGCTGATTACAATTGATTACAGCGGATTACAATGGATTATAGCTCTGAAATTCAAGTGCAATGATGGTGATGGAGTACAAAGCGAAGTCTGGTGGATGTTGATGCTTTAGAGCCTTGATCTTGCCAAAGAGAAATTCCCCCTTTTCTGAATGACCTGGGGCTCTATTTATAGGCGTAGGAGGCTGATATTTCTCCTAAAAGTATGGTAGACCGCTTCAAGCACGTGAGGGGGCCCACATGGCCGAAACCTGGAGATCCGGGCCCACATTGGGATCGATTCGACCCTTGGTTCGAATCGATCAAAAAAGTGTCCTATCGTGATGAAACTTGGCGTGAACATTCTTCAACATGTAGGCAAACTCCTGTAAAAATTTCATGGGATTTGGATCATCGGATTGAGAGTTATCATCGATTCGAATTAGTGCTCCTCGGTACGCTGTTTGGTTCGAATCGATCCTATAGGTTCGTTTGAATCGATCACTTCGAACCCATAGGGTCGAATCCATGCTTCTGTGACGTGGCGTGCGTTCTTCGAGTCGATCCATCTGTCTCTCCGAGTTGAATGGGCCAAGTCCGAGTTCTTTGCCATGTTCACTGGATGACTTCGTGGGTTGGATTCGGAGGCCTGCTTCGAGTTGAGGGAATGGTACTCGTTCGAATCGATCCAAATGCGTCACTTCGGATCGATTCGAAGTTGCCTTTAACATGATGGATTCGAAGATAGCATGGAGCCGAAGCCATGATGGGTTTGTGGTCGTGTGAAGATGGATTCGAACTTAACGATGGATTCGAGGCATTGCTATCTGGGGGCTTGCTTGACGGAGTCGAAGCGAAGGTGCTTCTCGTGGACACGAAGTATGGCAGCTCCATGGATACGAACTCTATAACCTGGAGGGATTCGAAGAGAGGTCATCGTGACGGATTCGAGGGAGATGGAGCCGAAGCCGATGGAGTCGAAGCAGGATGGAGTCGAAGGAAGATGTTAGCTGATGGATTCGAAGATCACTCCTTCTTATGGATTCGAACATGATGGGTTCGAACTAGATGGTTTCGAACTAGATCGATTCAAACTGAGCAATGCCCATCCTTCTTAACTCGATTCCATCATAACTTAAGCATACGACTTCGGATTGACTTGAAATTTGAAATGCGGACTTCTATGATCTCTCTCGCCATGTCCTATCAATTGTGGCCCGATCTGGGCTCGGACAAAATTCATCGATATCCATGGTTATCCTGCAATGCATGGTTGATATTCAACAATAGTAATCATTGATTTTTAGTAAATTTTGGGTATCTCAACTTTGCCAAAACTTGGGATAACATTTTTCCCCCCAAAACATTCCTTTTTGTAAAAGGTATGTTTTGAACGGTCTTAAATCAGATGTAATAAATTCATGTTTCATCCATAGCTGTGATGTTATCAATCAAGTTTATGGCTGTTCGAAGCCAAATCAGCATCCGTTCTTTCCGCAGATGTTGAGAGTGAAGTTTCGTAGTTTCTCCGGACTATTATTGGCTACTCTAAACCCCTACTAAGCCCATTCTAGACTTAGTGATTGAATAGAAAGATCCTATTGCACTTTGGCGTTACCTTCTATCCCCTGCACTCTGGTCCCAGTTAGGACGTATAACGATGTCATGGTCGTTCTAGACCGATCATAGCCTCTCCGGGCTCTTGCTGGATCCCATCCTATCACTCTCCTGTGAAGGGGAAACAGCGCTTAAGTGAGTTGATCATGTCGCTCTCCGGCGAAGCAACTCACTTCTTGCACTCCGGTTCAGTGTATCTGAACATTAAGCGATGTCTTGGTCGTTCGGGACCGATCATAGCCTCTCCGGGCTCTTGCTGGATCCCATCCTGTCACTCTCTGGTGAAGGGGAAACAGCGCTTAAGTGAGTCGATCCTGTCGCTCTCCGGCGAAGCAACTCACTTCTTGCACTCCGGACCCCACCTCTCCGGGTAAGGTCATAAAGCGATCATGTTTATATTGGTATTCAATGTTCATCCCTTGACTCTCCGGTCAAAAGGTTTATTGCAAGAAGTTCTAATTTATTCATTTAATATTCAAGTTCTAGATGTTCAATCTCAAACATCATAAAAAAGCTAAGGATTGCCTCTCCGGGCATATCGGTTTATCTCCATCTCAGAGCATGCCTACGGATCTCCCCGGTTCCCGTACATGTGTAAGTGGAGTAACCGTTTATTCTGAAAACAAATCTAAATAAAACTATTTGACCAAAGTACAAATCCTGGACTTGGCCCCTGCCATCTTCAATCAGTTGATGACGAGTCGTGATCCTGATCTAGGATCGTTCCTGTTAGGTGGAGACGGTAGTCGTTCAGGTCTTGCTGCCGTTGCTCGTTCTCTGACAAATTGCGGCAATCTACCACCTCTAGCATGTTCTTCCACCTCATCCTTTAGGTGGCGGCATTCATCTGTAGTGTGCCCATCCAGCTCGTGGAATAGGCAGTATTTCCCAGTCCTACGCTCCCGCTCGGTGGGATCCCTTATAGGTGGCTTTCGATAGGGGAGTTGCCCCCTAGTTTCAGTGTAGATTCTTTCTAGGCCTGCAGTCAGATCCGTGTATTTCCTGAATCTTGGTTCTCGGAATTTCTTCCGTTTATCAGGACCATCATGTCTGTCATCCTGTTTCCTTTTTCCTTTGTCTACTACAGGCTGTTCTTTGGGCATTTCTTCGCTCCGCGCGGTATTTATTTCCCGACTCTCGGCTCGTGATTCTTCTAATCGGATGAACTTCTCATCTTTGTCAAAGAATTCTCCAAGATCTTGCAGTGGATCTTTAGTTAGAGAATCTTTGAATTTGGTGCCTTCCGCGACTCCTGCCACCGCCGCCATTAAAATCATTGATGGATCAGGGCGATCTACAGAAGTTACTGTCACATTGAATCTTAACAGAAAATCTTTGATGGACTCTCCGGTCCTTTGCTTGATTGAAGCTAAAGTCATTACACTCTTGGGTCGCGTCACATGGACCCTAAACTGTCTCATGAAGCAGTCTACAAGCTCGCTCCATGTTTCGATTGATCCAGTTTCCAGCTGTCTGAACCATAGTGCAGCTAAATCTGATAAATATAGAGGGAAGCATCGTGCCATCACTTCCTCGGATGCCCCCAGCACTTCCATGTGCCTGATATATCTGGTAATATGCATGGTCGGGTCTGACCTCCCGTCGTAAGGTTCTAGCGTTGGTAATTTGAATTTTGGAGGGTTCCTTGCGTTTCGGATGTTCGGAGTGAATGGACTCCGACTAACTTCTTCCAGCCCTCCGCTAGGCAATCCTCCTCTCATGATTCTTCGCATCAGGCCAACCATTCTCTCGTCTCCGTCTAGGGGTTGGCCCCTTGTCAAGTTCCTATCCTTCCCCCCGAGCCTTGAAGGGAATTCTGGTACGTATTCTTCTGGTGGCTCGTTAGCATATGCATTGGCTCCAGCTTGTTGAGCTCCATCTGTTGGTCTTCCAGTATCGGACCCAGAGGGTCTGCCCCCAAGGCCTTGCTGACCACCTTCAACTCCTGTATTTTGGTTATGAACCTGACCTTGATTAGCTTCTGCAATCCTGATTCCTTGTCCCGCACTCGTAGCTGTTGTAGTTGGTCCAAGGTTTTGCATGTTCATCGCCCTCATCTGTTCGAGGAAATTCTGCAGCATCTCCTGTTGACTCTTCATCATGCTTTCGCGTAATGAATTAGCCATAGCCTCCATCTCGTCTCTAGTGATGTAGACGGAAGCTTGTCCTTCTCCTGATCCTGAGGATGCTTCTTGGCTTCCTCCTTGTTGGCTCCTATCAACTCTTTGTCTTGTTTGTCGAGTCATTGTTTCAGGATTGGAGTTTCTTCAAACTTTTGAATCTGAATTCTGAATCTGATGTAGCGGGTGCTGGTTCTTCTCAGTGAAAGCACCAAAGTGTTTACGCCAAAATTGGTCACAAACCCCAAGGATTGTGAAAGCACCAGTGTATGAATATAAATCATCAATACTCAAACACAAATCACAAATCTAAGCAGCAAAACAGGAATAATAAACAAGAACACACGATTTATAGTGGTTCGGCTACCTCCGGCCTACGTCCACTTCAAAGATTTTTCTCTTTTTATTGATGTTCTTCGCTGATTACAATTGATTACAGTGGATTACAATGGATTATAGCTCTTAAATTCAAGTACAATGATGGTGATGGAGTACAAAGCGAAGTCTGGTGGAATGTTGATGCTTTAGAGCCCAAAGAGAAATCCTCCCCTTTTCTGAATGACCTGGGGCTCTATTTATAGGCGTAGGAGGCTGATATTTCTCTTAAAGTATGTTAGACCGCTTCAAGCACGTGAGGGGCCCACATGGCCGAAACCTGGAGATCCGGGCCCACATTGGGATCGATTCGACCCTTGGTTCGAATCGATCAAAAAAGTGTCCAATCGTGATGAAACTTGGCGTGAACATTCTTCAACATGTAGGCAAACTCCTGTAAAAATTTCATGGGATTTGGATCATCGGATTGAGAGTTATCATCGATTCGAATTAGTGCTCCTCGGTACGCTGTTTGGTTCGAATCGATCCTATATGTTCGTTTGAATCGATCACTTCGAACCCATAGGGTCGAATCCATGCTTCTGCGACGTGGCGTGCGTTCTTCGAGTCGATCCACCTGTCTCTCCGAGTTGAATGGGCCAAGTCCGAGTTCTTTGCCATGTTCACTGGATGACTTCGTGGGTTGGATTCGGAGGCCTGCTTCGAATTGAGGGAAAGGTACTCGTTCGAATCGATCCAAATGCGTCACTTCGGATCGATTCGAAGTCGCCTTTAACATGATGGATTCGAAGATAGCATGGAGCCGAAGCCATGATGGGTTTGTGGTTGTGTGAAGATGGATTCGAACTTAACGATGGATTCGAGGCATTGCTATGTGGGGGCTTGCTTGACGGAGTCGAAGCGAAGGTGCTTCTCGTGGACACGAAGTATGGCAGCTCCATGGATTCGAACTCTATAACCTGGAGGGATTCGAAGAGAGGTCATCGTGACGGATTCGAGGGAGATGGAGCCGAAGCCGATGGAGTCGAAGCAGGATGGAGTCGAAGGAAGATGTTAGCTGATGGATTCGAAGATCACTCCTTCTTATGGACTCGAACATGATGGGTTCGAACTAGATGGTTTCGAACTAGATCGATTCGAACTGAGCAATGCCCATCCTTCTTAACTCGATTCCATCATAACTTGAGCATACAACTTCGGATTGACTTGAAATTTGAAATGCGGACTCCTATGATCTCTCTCGCCGTGACCTATCAATTGTGGCCCGATCTGGGCTCGGACAAAATTCATCGATATCCATGGTTATCCTGCAATGCATGGTTGATATTCAACAATAGCAATCATTGATTTTTACTAAATTTTGGGTATCTCAACTTTGCCAAAAGTTGGGATAACAGCACGCATTTCTAAAAGTCGTACGACACTGTTTCGCCATTTCGGACGGATGTTGCACCTTGCACCGCGGATGTTGCACCCTGTAGATATCGATTATTCGGACGGCCATAACTTCTGGCTCGTTTAGAGTAAAGGGAGCCATAACCTGTCAAAACGAAGGCCACGATGAGTTCTACGGCTTTGACCGCTTTCAGCCGTCAACGGATAGACTAATGCCCAAAAAGGACAACCCGAATCTCAATCGGGCCTCGTAAGTTTTTTACCTTTCGTTTTTTCGACACCGGATTTTTACGGTAAAACGGGATTACCGTGCCTCGCCTTTGATTTACCATCGCTGGAGAGTGGTGCACCATGGTACTGTTCCGTTTCAAATCCATGCACGTATTTCTAAGAGTCGTACGACACTGTTTTGCCATTTCAGACGGATGTTGCACCTTGCACCGTGGATGTTGCACCCTGTAGATATCGATTATTCGGACGACCGTAACTTCTGGTTCGTTTAGAGTTACGGGAGCCATAACCTGTCAAAACGAAGGCCACGGTGAGTTCTACGGCTTTGACCGCTTTCAGCCATCAACGGATAGATTAATGCCCCAAAAGGACAACCCGAATCTCAATCGGGTCTCGTAAGTTTTTTACCCTTCGTTTTTTCGACACCGGATTTTTACGGTAAAACGGGATTACCGTGCCTCGTCTTCGATTTACCATCGCTGGAGAGTGGTTCACCATGGTACTGTTCTGTTTCAAATCCATGCACGTATTTCTAAAAGTCGTACAACACTGTCTCGCCATTTCGGACGGATGTTGCACCTTGCACCGCGAATGTCGTACCCTGTAGATATCGATTATTCCGACGGGCATAACTTCTGGCTCGTTTAGAGTAACGGGAGCCATAACCTGTCAAAACGAAGGCCACGATGAGTTCTACAACTTTGACAGCTTTCAACCATCAACGGATAGATTAATGCCCAAAAAGGACAACCCGAATCTCAATCGAATCTCGTAAGTTTTTTGCCCTTCGTTTTTTCGACACCGGATTTTTACGGTAAAACGGGATTACCGTGCCTAGCCTTCGATTTACCATCGCTGGAGAGTGGTGCACCATGGCACGGTTCCGTTTCAAATCCATGCACGGATTTCTAAAAGTCGTACGACACTGTTTCTCCATTTCGGACGGATGTTGCACCTTGCACCGCAGATGTTGCACCCTGTGGATATCGATTGTTCGGACGGCCATTACTTCTGGCTCGTTTAGATTTACGGGAGCCATAACCTGTCAAAACGAAGGCCACGGTGAGTTCTACAGCTTTGACAGCTTTCAACCGTCAACGGATAGATTAATGCTCGAAAAGGACAACCTAAATCTCAATCGGGGTTCGTAAGTTTTTTACCCTTCGTTTTTTCGACACTGGATTTTTACGGTAAAATGGGATTACCGTGGCTCGTCTTCGATTTACCATCGCTGGAGAGTGGTGCACCATGGTACTGTTCCGTTTCAAATCCATGCACGCATTTCTAAAAGTCGTACGACACTATTTCGCCATTTCGGACGGATGTTGCACCTTGCACCGCGGATGTTGCACCCTGTAGATATCGATTATTCGGACGGCAATAACTTCTGGCTCGTTTAGTGTTACAGAAGCCATAAACTAACAAAACGAAGGCCACATTGAGTTCTATGGCTTTGACAGCTTTCAGCCGTCAACGGATAGATTAATGCCCAAAAAGGACAACCCGAATCTCAATCGGGACTCGTATGTTTTTTACCCTTCGTTTTTTCGACACGTGGATTTTTACAGTAAAACGGGATTACGGTGGCTGGCCTTCGATTTACCATCGCTGGAGAGTGGTGCACCATGGAACTGTTCTGTTTGAAATCAATGCACGCATTTCTAAAAGTCGTACGACACTGTTTCGCCATTTCGGACGGATGTTGCACCTTGCACCGCGGATGTTGCACCCTGTAGATATTGATTATTCGGACGGACATAACTTCTGGCTCGTTTAGAGTTACGGGAGCCATAACCTATCAAAACGAAGGCCTCGATGAGTTCTACGGCTTTGACAGCTTTCAGCCATCAACGGATAGATTAATGCCCAAAAGGACAACCCAAATCTCAAACGGGTCTCGTAAGTTTTTTACCCTTCGTTTTTTCGACACGTGGATTTTTACGGTAAAACAGGATTACCGTGGCCCGTCTTCGACTTCCCATCGCTGGAAAGTGGTGCACCATGGTACTGTTCCGTTTCAAATCCATGCACGCATTTCTAAAAGACGTACGACACTGTTTCGCCATTTCGGACGGATGTTGCACCTTGCACCGCGGATGTTGCACCCTGTAGATATCGATTATTCGGACGGCCATAACTTCTGGCTCGTTTAGAGTTACGGGAGCCATAACCTGTCAAAACGAAGGCCACGGTGAGTTCTACAGCTTTGACAGCTTTCAGCCATCAACGGATAGATTAGTGCCCGAAATGGACAACCCTAATCTCAATCGGTGTTCGTAAATTTTTTACCCTTCGTTTTTTCGACACTGGATTTGTACGGTAAAACGGGATTACCGTGGCTCGCCTTCGATTTACCATCGCCGGGGAGTGGTGCACCATGGTACTGTTCTGTTTCAAATCCATGCACGCATTTCTAAAAGTCGTACGACACTGTTTTGCCATTTCGGACAAATGTTGCACCTTGCACCGCGGATGTTGCACCCTGTATATATCGATTATTTGGACAGCCATAACTTCTGGCTCGTTTAGAGTTACGGGAGCCATAACCTGTCAAACCGAAGGCCACAGTGAGTTCTACGGCTTTGACAGCTTTCAGCCGTCAACAGATAGATTAATGCCTGAAAAGGACAACCCGAATCTGAATCGAGTCTCGTAAGTTTTTTACCCTTCGTTTTTTCGACACCGGATTTTTACGGTAAAACGGGATTACCGTGCCTCGCCTTCGATTTACCATCGCTGGAGAATGGTGCACCATGGCACTGTTCCGTTTCAAATCCATGCACGCATTTCTAAAAGTCGTACGGCACTGTTTCGCCATTTCGGACGGATGTTGCACCTTGCACCGCGGATGTTGCACCCTGTAGATATCGATTATTCGGACGGCCATAACTTCTGGCTCGTTTAGAGTTACGGGAGCCATAACCTGTCAAAACGAAGGCCTCGATGAGTTCTACGGCTTTGACAGCTTTCAGCCATCGACGGGTAGATTAATGCCCAAAAAGGACAACCCGAATCTCAATCGGGTCTCGTAAGTTTTTTACCCTTCGTTTTTTCGACACGTGGATTTTTACGGTAAAACGGGGATTACGGTGCTGGTCTTCGATTTACCATCGCTGGAGAGTGGTGCACCATGGTACTATTCCGTTTCAAATCCATGCACACATTTCGAAAAGTCGTACGACACTGTTTCGCCATTTCGGACGGATGTTGCACCTTGCACCGTGGATGTTGCACCCTGTAGATATCGATTATTCGGACCGCAATAATTTCTGGCTCGTTTAGAGTTACGGGAGCCATAACCTGTTAAAACGAAGGCCACGTAGAGTTCTACGGCTTTGACAGCTTTCAGCCGTCAATGGATAGATTAATGCCCGAAAAGGACAACCCGAATCTCAATCGAGTCTCGTAAGTTTTTTATCCTTCGTTTTTTCGGCACCGGATATTTACGGTAAAACGGGTTTACCGTGCCTCGTCTTCGATTTACCACCGCGGGAGAGTGGTGCACCATGGTACTTTTCCGTTTCAAATCCATGCACGCATTTCTAAAAGTCGTACGACACTGTTTCGCCATTTCGGACGGATGTTGCACCTTGCACCGCAGACGTTGCACCCTGTAGATATCGATTATTCGGACGTTCATAACTTCTGGCTCGTTTAGAGTTACGGGAGCCATAACCTGTCAAAACGAAGGCCACGGTGAGTTCTACAGTTTTGACAACTTTCAGCTATCAACGGATAGATTAATGCCCGAAAAGGACAACCCGAATCTCAATCGGGGTTCGTAAGTTTTTTACCCTTCGTTTTTTTGACACCGGATTTTTATGGTAAAACGGTATTAGCGTGCCTCGTCTTCGATTTACCATTGCTGGAGAGTGTGCACCATGGTACTGTTCCTTTTCAAATCCATGCACGCATTTCTAAAAGTCGTACAACACTGTTTCGCTATTTCGGACGGATGTTGCACCTTGCACCGCGAATGTTGCACCCTGTAGATATCGATTATTCGGACGGCAATAACTTCTGGCTCGTTTAGAGTTACGGGAGCCATAACCTGTCAAAACGAAGGCCACGTTGAGTTCTGCGGCTTTGACAGCTTTCAGCCGTCAACGGATAGATTAATGCCCGAAAAGGACAACCCGAATCTCAATCGGGTCTCGTAAGTTTTTTACCCTTCGATTTTTCGACACCGGATTTTTACGGTAAAACGGGATTACCCTGCCTCGTCTTCGATTTACCATCGCTGGAGAGTGGTGCACCATGGTACTGTCCCGTTTCAAATCAATGGACGCATTTCTAGAAGTTGTACGGCACTGTTTTGCCATTTCGGACGGATGATGCACCTTGCTCCGTGGATATTGCACCCTGTAGATATCGATTATTCGGTCGGCCATAACTTCTGGCTCGTTTAGAGTTATGGGAGCCATAACCTGTCAAAACGAAGGCCAAGATGAGTTCTACGGCTTTGACCACTTTGAGCCGACAACGGATAGATTAATGCCCAAAAAGGACAACCCGAATCTCAATCGAGTCTCGTAAGTTTTTTACCCTTCGTTTTTTCGACACCAGATTTACCATCGCGGGAGAGTGGTGCACCATGGTACTTTTCCGTTTCAAATCCATGCACGCATTTCTAAAAGTCGTACGACACTGTTTCGCCATTTCGGACGGATGTTGCACCTTGCACCGCGGATGTTGCACCTTGTAGATATCGATTATTCGGACGGCCATAACTTCTGGCTCGTTTAGAGTTAAGGGAGCCATAACCTGTCAAAACGAAGGCAACGATGAGTTCTACGGCTTTGACAGCTTTCAGCCGTCAATGGATAGACTAATGCCCAAAAAGGACAACCTGAATTTCAATCGGGCCTCGTAAGTTTTTTACCTTTCGTTTTTTTGACACCGGATTTTTACGGTAAAACGGGATTACCGTGCCTCGCCTTTGATTTACCATCGCTGGAGAGTGGTGCACCATGGTACTGTTCCGTTTCAAATCCATGCACGTATTTCTAAGAGTCATACGACACTGTTATGCCATTTCAGACGGATGTTGCACCTTGCACCGCGGATGTTGCACCCTGTAGATATCGATTATTCGGACGGCCGTAACTTCTGGCTCGTTTAGAGTTACGGGAGCCATAACCTATAAAAACGAAGGCCACGGTGAGTTCTACGGCATTGACCGCTTTCAGCCGTCAACGGATAGATTAATGCACCAAAAGGACAACCCGAATCTCAATTGGGTCTCGTAAGTTTTTTACCCTTCGTTTTTTCGACACCGGATTTTTACGGTAAAACGGGATTACCGTGCCTCGTCTTCGATTCACCACCGCTGGAGAGTGGTGCACCATGGTACTGTTCCGTTTCAAATCCATGCACGTATTTCTAAAAGTCGTACAACACTGTTTCGCCATTTCGGACGGATGTTGCACCTTGCACCGCGGATGTCGTACCCTGTAGATATCGATTATTCGGACGGGCATAACTTCTGGCTCGTTTAGAGTAACGGGAGCCATAACCTGTCAAAACGAAGGCCACGAGGAGTTCTACAACTTTGACAGCTCTCAGCCATCAACGGATAGATTAATGCCCAAAAAGGACAACCCGAATCTCAATCGAGTCTCGTAAGTTTTTTACCCTTCGTTTTTTCGACACCGGATTTTTACGGTAAAACGGGATCACCGTGCCTAGCCTTCGATTTACCATCGCTGGAGAGTGGTGCACCATGGCACTGTTCCGTTTCAAATCCATGCACGCATTTCTAAAAGTCGTACGGCACTGTTTCTCCATTTCGGACGGATGTTGCACATTGCACCGCAGATGTTGCACCCTGTGGATATTGATTATTCGGACGGTCATAACTTCTGGCTCGTTTATAGTAACGGGAGCTATAACCTATCAAAACGAAGGCCATGGTGAATTCTACAGCTTTGACATCTTCCAACCGTCAACGGATAGATTTATACCCGAAATGGACAACCCGAATCTCAATCGGGGTTCGTAAGATTTTTACCCTTCATTTTTTCGACACCGGATTTTTACGGTAAAACGGGATTACCGTGGCTCATCTTCGATTTACCATCGCTGGAGAGTGGTGCACCATGGTACTGTTCCGTTTCAAATCCATGCACGCATTTCCAAAAGTCGTACGGCACTGTTTCGCCATTTCGGACGGATGTTGCACCTTGCACCGCGGATGTTGCACCCTGTATATATCGATTATTCGGACAGCCATAATTTCTGGCTCGTTTAGATTTACGGGAGCCATAACCTGTCGAAACGAAGGCCACGGTGAGTTCTACAGGTTTGACAGCTTTCAGCCGTCAACGTATAGATTAATGCCAGAGAAGGACAACCCGAATCTCAATCTGGGTTCGTAAGTTTTTACCCTTCGTTTTTTCGACACCGGATTTTTACGGTAAAACGGTATTAGCGTGGCTCGTCTTTGATTTACCATCATTGGAGAGTGGTGCACCATGGTAATGTGCCGTTTCAAATCCATGCACGCATTTCTATAAGTCGTACGACACAGTTTCGCCAATTCGGACGGATGTTGTACCTTGCACCGCGGATGTTGCACCCTGTAGATATCGATTATTCGGACGGCCATAACTTCTGGCTCGTTTAGAGTTACGGGAGCCATAACTTGTCTAAACGAAGGCCACGGTGAGTTCTACGGCTTTGACCGCTTTCAGCCGTCAACGGATAGATTAATGCCCAAAAGGACAACCCGAATCTCAGTCGGGTCTCGTAAGTTTTTACCCTTCGTTTTTTCGACACCGCATTTTTACCGTAAAACGGGATTACCGTGCCTCGTCTTCAATTTACCATCGCTGGAGAGCGGTGCACCATGGTACTGTTCCGTTTCAAATCCATGCACGCATTTCTAAAAATCGTAAGGCACTGTTTCGCCATTTCGGACGGATGTAGCACCTTGCACCGCGGATGTTGCACCCTATATGTATCGATTTATTCGGACGGCCATAACTTCTGGCTCGTTTAGAGTTACGGAGCCATAACCTGTCAAAACGAAGGAAACGATGAGTTCTACAGCTTTGACTGCTTTCAGCCGTCAACGGATAGATTAATGCCCGAAAAGGACAACCCGAATCTCCATCGAGCCTCGTAAGTTTTTTACCCTTCGTTTTTTCGACACCGGATTTTTACAGCAAAATGGGATTACCGTGCCTTGCCTTCGATTTACCATCGCTGGTGAGTGGTGCACCATGGCACTGTTCCATTTCAAAACCATGCATGCATTTCTAAAAGTCGTATGATACTGTTTCGCAATTTCGGACGGATGTTGCACCTTGCACCGCGGATGTTGCACCCTGTAGATATCGATTATTCGGACGGCCATAACTTCTGGCTCGTTTAGAGTTACGGGAACCATAACCTATCCAAACGAAGGCCACGATGAGTTCTACGGCTTTGACAGCTTTCAGCCGTCAACGGATAGATTAATGCCCAAAAAGGACAATCCAAATCTCAATCGGGTCTCGTAAGTTTTTTACCCTTCGTTTTTTCGACACCGGATTTTTGCGGTAAAATGGGATTACCGTGCCTCGTCTTCGATTTACCATCGCTGGAGAGTGTTGCACCATGGTACTGTTCCGTTTCAAATCCATGCACGCATTTCTAAAAGTCGTAAGACACTGTTTCGCCATTTCGGTTGGATGTTGCACCTTGCACCGCGGATGTTGCACCCTTTAGATATCGGTTATTCGGACGGCCATAACTTCTGGCTCTTTTAGAGTTACGGGAGCCATAACCTGTCAAAACGAAGGCCACGATGAGTTCTACGGCTTTGATAACTTTCAACCGTCAACGGACAGATTAATGCCTAAAAGGGAAATCCGAATCTCAATCGGGTCACGTAATTTTTTTACCCTTCGTTTTTTCGACACAGGATTTTTACGGTAAAACGGGATTACCGTGCCTCGCCTTCGATTTACCATCGCCGGAGAGTGGTGCACCATGATACTGTTCCGTTTCAAATCCATGCACGCATTTCTAAAAGTCGTACGGCACTGTTTTGCCATTTCAGACGGATGTTGCACCTTGCACCGCGGATGTTGCACCCTGTATATATCGATTATTCGGATGGCAATAACTTCTGGCTCGTTTAGAGTTACGGAAGCCATAACCTGTCAAAACGAAGGCCATGATGAGTTCTACGGCTTTGACAGCTTTCATCCGTCAACGGATAGATTAATGCCCAAAAAGGACAACCCGAATCTCAATCGGGTCTCGTAAGTTTTTTACCCTTCGTTTTTTCGACAACGGATTTTTACGGTAAAACGAGATTATCGTGCCTCGTCTTCGATTTACCATCGCTAGAGAGTGGTGCACCATGGTACTGTTCCGTTTCAAATCCATGCACGCATTTCTAAAGGTCGTACGGCACTGTTTCGCCATTTCGGATGGATGTTGCACCTTGCACCGTGGATGTTGCACCCTGTAGATATCGATTATTCGGACGGCCATAACTTCTGGCTCGTTTAGAGTTACGGGAGCCATAACCTGTCAAAATGAAGGTCTCGATGAGTTCTACGGCTTTGACAGCTTTCAGCTGTCAACGGATAGATTAATGCCCAAAAGGACAACCCGAATCTCAATCGGGTCTCGTAAGTTTTTTACCCTTCGTTTTTTCGACACCGGGTTTTTACGGTAAAACGGGATTACCGTGCCTCGCCTTCGATTTGCCATCGCTGGAGAGTTGTGCACCATGGTACTGTTCCACTTCAAATCCATGCACGCATTTCTAAAAGTCGTACGTCACTGTTTCGCCATTTCAGACGGATGTTGCACCTTGCACCGCGGATGTTGCACCTTGTAAATATCGATTATTCGGACGGCCATAACTTCTGGCTCGCTTAGAGTTACGGGAGCCATAACCTGTCAAAACGAAGGCCACGTTGAGTTCTACGGCTTTGACAGCTTTCAGCCGTCAACGGATAGACTAATGCCCAAAAAGGACAACCCGAATCTCAATCGGGTCTCGTAAGTTTTTTACCCTTCGTATTTTCGACACCGGATTTTTACGGTAAAACGGGATTACCGTGGCTCGTCTTCGATTAACCATCGCTGGAGAGTGGTGCACCATGGTACTGTTCCGTTTTAAATCCATGCATGCATTTCTAAAAGTCGTACGGCACTGTTTCGCCATTTCGGACGGATGTTGCACCTTGCACCGCGGATGTTGCACCCTGTAGATATCGATTATTCGGACGGCCATAACTTTTGGCTCATTTAGAGTTACGGGAGCCATAACCTGTCTAAACGAAGGCCACAGTGAGTTCTATGGCTTTGACTGCTTTCAGACGTCAACGGATAGATTAATGCCAGAAAAGGACAACCCGAATCTCAATCTGGGGTCGTAAGTTTTTACCCTTCGTTTTTTCGACACCGGATTTTTACGGTAAAACTGGATTACCGTGGCTCGTCTTCGATTTACCATCACTGGAGAGTGGTGCACCATGGTAATGTTCCGTTTCAAATCCATGCACGCATTTCTATAAGTCGTACGGCACTGTTTCGCCAATTCGGACGGATGTTGCACCTTGCACCGCGGATGTTGCACCCTGTAGATATCGATTATTCGGACGGCCATAATTTCTGGCTCGTTTAGAGTTACGGGAGCCATAACCTGTCTAAACGAAGGCCACGGTGAGTTCAACGGCTTTGACCGCTTTCAGCCTTCAACGGATAGATTAATGCCCAAAAGGACAACCCGAATCTCAATCGGGTCTCGTAAGTTTTTACCCTTCGTTTTTTCGACACCGGATTTTTACGGTAAAACGGGATCACCGTGCCTCGTCTTCTATTTACCATTGCTGGAGAGCGGTGCACCATGGTACTGTTCCGTTTCAAATCCATGCACGCATTTCTAAAAGTCGTATGGCACTGTTTCGCCATTTCGGACGGATGTTGCACCTTGCACCGCAGAAGTTGCACCCTGTAGGTATTGATTTATTCAGACGGCCATAACTTCTGGCTCGTTTAGATTTACGGGAGCCATAACCTGTCAAAACGGAGGAAACGATGAGTTTGGCATCTTTGACAGCTTTCAGCCGTCAACGGATAGATTAATGCCCGAAAAGGACAATCCGAATCTCAATCGAGTCTCGTAAGTTTTTTACCCTTCGTTTTTTCGACACCGGATTTTAACAGTAAAACGGGATTACCGTGCCTCGCCTTCGATTTACCATCGCTGGAGAGTGGTGCACCATGGTACTGTTCCGTTTCAAATCCATGCACTCATTTCTAAAAGTCGTAAGACACTGTTTCGCCATTTCGGTCGGATGTTGCATCTTGCACCGCGGATGTTGCACCCTTTAGATATCGGTTATTCGGACGGCCATAGCTTCTGGCTCGTTTAGAGTTACAGGAGCCATAACCTGTCAAAACGAAGGCCACGATGAGTTCTACGGCTTTGACAGCTTTCAACCGTCAACGGATAGATTAATGCCCAAAAAGGAAACCCGAATCTCAATTGGGTCTCGTAAATTTTTTACCCTTCGTTTTTTCGACACAGGATTTTTACGGTAAAGCGGGATTACCGTGCCTCGCCTTCGATTTACCATCGCTGGAGAGTGGTGCACCATGATACTGTTTCGTTTCAAATCCATGCACGCATTTCTAAAAGTCGTACGGCACTGTTTCGCCATTTCAGACGGATGTTGCACCTTGCACCACGGATGTTGCACCCTGTATATATCGATTATTCGGACGGCAATAACTTCTGGCTCGTTTAGAGTTACGGGAGCCATAACCTGTCAAAACGAAGGCCATGATGAGTTCTACGGCTTTGACAGCTTTCAGCCGTCAACGGATAGATTAATGCCCAAAAAGGACAACCCGAATCTCAATCGGGTCTCGTAAGTTTTTTACCCTTTGTTTTTTCGACAACGGATTTTTACGGTAAAACGAGATTATCGTGCCTCGTCTTCGATTTACCATCGCTAGAGAGTGGTGCACCATGGTACTGTTCCGTTTCAAATCCATGCACGCATTTCTAAAGGTCGTACGGCACTGTTTCGCCATTTCGGATGGATGTTGCACCTTGCACCGTGGATGTTGCACCCTGTAGATATCGATTATTCGGACGGCCATAACTTCTGGCTCGTTTAGACTTACGGGAGCCATAACCTGTCAAAACGAAGGCCATGTTGAGTTCTACGGCTTTGACAGCTTTCAGCCGTCAACGGATAGACTAATGCCCAAAAAGGACAACCCGAATCTCAATCGGGTCTCGTAAGTTTTTTACCCTTCGTTTTTTTGACACCGGATTTTTACGGTAAAACGGGATTACCGTGGCTCGTCTTCGATTTACCATCGCTGGAGAGTGGTGCACCATGGTACTGTTCCGTTTTAAATCCATGCATGCATTTCTAAAAGTCGTACGGCACTGTTTCTCCATTTCGGACGGATGTTGCACCTTGCACCGCGGATGTTGCACCCTGTAGATATCGATTATTCGGACGACCATAACTTTTGGCTCGTTTAGAGTTATGGGAGCCATAACCTGTCTAAACGAAGGCAACAGTGAGTTCTATGGCTTTGACTGCTTTCAGACGTCAACGGATAGATTAATGCCAGAAAAGGACAACCCGAATCTCAATCTGGGTTCGTAAGTTTTTACCCTTCGTTTTTTCGACACCGGATTTTTACGGTAAAACGGGATTACCGTGGCTCGTTTTCGATTTACCATCACTGGAGGGTGGTGCACCATGGTAATGTTCCGTTTCAAATCCATGCACGCATTTCTATAAGTCGTACGGCACTGTTTCGCCAATTCGGACGGATGTTGCACCTTGCACCGCGGATGTTGCCCCCTGTAGATATCGATTATTCGGACGGCCATAACTTCTGGCTCGTTTAGAGTTACGGGAGCCATAACCTGTCTAAACGAAGGTCACGGTGAGTACTACGGCTTTGACCGCTTTCAGCCGTCAACGGATAGATTAATGCCCAAAAGGACAACCCGAATCTCAATCGGGTCTCGTAAGTTTTTACCCTTCGTTTTTTTGACACCGGATTTTTACGGTAAAACGGGATTACCGTGCCTCGTCTTCGATTTACCATCGTTGGAGAGCGGTGCACCATGGTACTGTTCCGTTTCAAATCCATGCACGCATTTCTAAAAGTCGTAAGGCACTGTTTCTCCATTTCGGATGGATGTTGCACCTGGCATCGCAGATGTTGCACCCTGTAGGTATCGATTTATTCGGACGGCCATAACTTCTGACTCGTTTAGAGTTACGGGAGCCATAACCTGTCAAAACGAAGGAAACGATGAGTTCTGCAGCTTTGACAGCTTTCAGCTGTCAACGGATAGATTAATGCCCGAAAAGGACAACCCGAATATCAATCGAGTCTCGTAAGTTTTTTACCCTTCGTTTTTTCGACACCGGATTTTAACAGTAAAACGGGATTAACATGCCTCGCCTTCGATTTACCATCGCTGGAGAATGGTGCATCATGGCACTGTTCCATTTCAAATCCATGCACGCATTTCTAAAAGCCGTATGATACTGTTTTGCCATTTCGGACGGATGTTGCACTTTGCACCGCGGATGTTGCACCGTGTAGATATCGATTATTCGGACGGCCATAACTTCTGGCTCGTTTAGAGTTACGGGAACCATAACCTGTCCAAACGAAGGCCACGATGAGTTCTACGGCTTTGACAGCTTTCAGCCATCAACGGATAGATTAATGCCCAAAAAGGACAACCCAAATCTCAATCGGGTCTCGTAAGTTTTTTACCCTTCGTTTTTTCGACACCGGATTTTTACGGTAAAATGGGATTACCGTGCCTCGTCTTCGATTTACCATCGCTGGAGAGTGGTGCACCATGGTACTGTTTCGTTTCAAATTCATGCACGCATTTCTAAAAGTCGTAAGACACTGTTTCGCCATTTCGGTCGGATGTTGCATCTTGCACCGCGGATGTTGCACCCTTTAGATATCGGTTATTCGGACGGCCATAACTTCTGGCTCGTTTATAGTTATGGGAGTCATAACCTGTCAAAACGAATGCCACGATGAGTTCTATGGCTTTGACAGCTTTCAACCGTCAACGGATAGATTAATGTCCAAAAAGGAAACCCGAATCTCAATCGGGTCTCGTAAATTTTTTACCCTTCGTTTTTTCGACACAGGATTTTTACGGTAAAACGGGATTACCGTGCCTCGCCTTCGATTTACCATCGCTGGAGATTGGTGCACGATGATACTGTTCCGTTTCAAATCCATGCACGCATTTCTAAAAGTCGTACGGCACTGTTTCGCCATTTCAGGCGAATGTTGCACCTTGCACCGCGGATGTTGCACCCTGTATATATCGATTATTCGAACGGCAATAACTTCTGGCTCGTTTAGAGTTACGGGAGCCATAACTTGTCAAAACGAAGGCCATGATGAGTTCTACGGCTTTGACAGCTTTCAGCCGTCAACGGATAGATTAATGCCCAAAAAGGACAACCCGAATCTCAATCGGGTCTCGTAAGTTTTTTACCCTTCGTTTTTTCGACAACGGATTTTTACGGTAAAACGAGATTATCGTGCCTCGTCTTCGATTTACCATCGCTAGAGATTACTGTTCCATTTCAAATCCATGCACGCATTTCTAAAGGTCGTACGGCACTGTTTCGCCATTTCGGATGGATGTTGCACCTTGCACCGTGGATGTTGCACCCTGTAGATATCGATTATTCGGACGGCCATAACTTCTGGCTCGTTTAGAGTTACGGGATCCATAACCTGTCAAAACAAAGGCCTCGATGAGTTATACGGCTTTGACAGCTTTCAGCCGTCAACGGATAGATTAATGCCCAAAAAGTACAACCCGAATCTCAATCGAGTCTCGTAAATTTTTTACCCTTCGTTTTTTCGACACCGGATTTTTACGGTAAAACGGGATTACCGTGCCTCGCCTTCGATTTACCATCGCTGGAGAGTGGTGCACCATGGTAATGTTCCGTTTCGAATCCGTGCACGCATTTCTAAAAGTCGTACTGCACTGTTTCGCCATTTCAGACGGATGTTGCACCTTGCACCGCGGATGTTGCACCCTGTACATATCGATTATTCGGACGGCCATAACTTCTGGCTCGTTTAGAGTTACAGGAGCCATAACCTGTCAAAACGAAGGCCACGTTGAGTTCTACGGCGTTGACGGCTTTCAGCCGTCAACGGATAGATTAATGCCCAAAAAGGAAAACCCGAATCTCAATCGGGTCTCGTAAGTTTTTTACCCTTCGTTTTTTCGACACCGGATTTTTACGGTAAAACGGGATTACCGTGGCTCGTCTTCGATTTACCATCGCTGGAGAGTGGTGCACCATGGTACTGTTCCGTTTTAAATCCATGCATGCATTTCTAAAAGTCGTACGGCACTGTTTCGCCATTTCGGACGGATGTTGCACCTTGCACCGCGGATGTTGCACCCTGTAGATATCGATTATTCGGACGACCATAACTTTTGGCTCGTTTAGAGTTATGGGAGCCATAACCTGTCTAAACGAAGGCAACAGTGAGTTCTATGGCTTTGACTGCTTTCAGACGTCAACGGATAGATTAATGCCAGAAAAGGACAACCCGAATCTCAATCTGGGTTCGTAAGTTTTTACCCTTCGTTTTTTCGACACCGGATTTTTACGGTAAAACGGGATTACCGTGGCTCGTTTTCGATTTACCATCACTGGAGAGTGGTGCACCATGGTAATGTTCCGTTTCAAATCCATGCACGCATTTCTATAAGTCGTACGGCACTGTTTCGCCAATTCGGACGGATGTTGCACCTTGCACCGCGGATGTTGCCCCCTGTAGATATCGATTATTCGGACGGCCATAACTTCTGGCTCGTTTAGAGTTACGGGAGCCATAACCTGTCTAAACGAAGGCCACGGTGAGTACTACGGCTTTGACCGCTTTCAGCCGTCAACGGATAGATTAATGCCCAAAAGGACAACCCGAATCTCAATCGGGTCTCGTAAGTTTTTACCCTTCGTTTTTTTGACACCGGATTTTTACGGTAAAACGGGATTACCGTGCCTCGTCTTCGATTTACCATCGTTGGAGAGCGGTGCACCATGGTACTGTTCCGTTTCAAATCCATGCACGCATTTCTAAAAGTCGTAAGGCACTGTTTCTCCATTTCGGATGGATGTTGCACCTGGCATCGCAGATGTTGCACCCTGTAGGTATCGATTTATTCGGACGGCCATAACTTCTGACTCGTTTAGAGTTACGGGAGCCATAACCTGTCAAAACGAAGGAAACGATGAGTTCTGCAGCTTTGACAGCTTTCAGCTGTCAACGGATAGATTAATGCCCGAAAAGGACAACCCGAATATCAATCGAGTCTCGTAAGTTTTTTACCCTTCGTTTTTTCGACACCGGATTTTAACAGTAAAACGGGATTAACATGCCTCGCCTTCGATTTACCATCGCTGGAGAATGGTGCATCATGGCACTGTTCCATTTCAAATCCATGCACGCATTTCTAAAAGCCGTATGATACTGTTTTGCCATTTCGGACGGATGTTGCACTTTGCACCGCGGATGTTGCACCGTGTAGATATCGATTATTCGGACGGCCATAACTTCTGGCTCGTTTAGAGTTACGGGAACCATAACCTGTCCAAACGAAGGCCACGATGAGTTCTACGGCTTTGACAGCTTTCAGCCATCAACGGATAGATTAATGCCCAAAAAGGACAACCCAAATCTCAATCGGGTCTCGTAAGTTTTTTACCCTTCGTTTTTTCGACACCGGATTTTTACGGTAAAATGGGATTACCGTGCCTCGTCTTCGATTTACCATCGCTGGAGAGTGGTGCACCATGGTACTGTTTCGTTTCAAATTCATGCACGCATTTCTAAAAGTCGTAAGACACTGTTTCGCCATTTCGGTCGGATGTTGCATCTTGCACCGCGGATGTTGCACCCTTTAGATATCGGTTATTCGGACGGCCATAACTTCTGGCTCGTTTAGAGTTATGGGAGCCATAACCTGTCAAAACGAATGCCACGATGAGTTCTATGGCTTTGACAGCTTTCAACCGTCAACGGATAGATTAATGTCCAAAAAGGAAACCCGAATCTCAATCGGGTCTCGTAAATTTTTTACCCTTCGTTTTTTCGACACAGGATTTTTACGGTAAAACGGGATTACCGTGCCTCGCCTTCGATTTACCATCGCTGTAGATTGGTGCACGATGATACTGTTCCGTTTCAAATCCATGCACGCATTTCTAAAAGTCGTACGGCACTGTTTCGCCATTTCAGGCGAATGTTGCACCTTGCACCGCGGATGTTGCACCCTGTATATATCGATTATTCGAACGGCAATAACTTCTGGCTCGTTTAGAGTTACGGGAGCCATAACTTGTCAAAACGAAGGCCATGATGAGTTCTACGGCTTTGACAGCTTTCAGCCGTCAACGGATAGATTAATGCCCAAAAAGGACAACCCGAATCTCAATCGGGTCTCGTAAGTTTTTTACCCTTCGTTTTTTCGACAACGGATTTTTACGGTAAAACGAGATTATCGTGCCTCGTCTTCGATTTACCATCGCTAGAGATTACTGTTCCATTTCAAATCCACGCACGCATTTCTAAAGGTCGTACGGCACTGTTTTGCCATTTCGGATGGATGTTGCACCTTGCACCGTGGATGTTGCACCCTGTAGATATCGATTATTCGGACGGCCATAACTTCTGGCTCGTTTAGAGTTACGGGATCCATAACCTGTCAAAACAAAGGCCTCGATGAGTTATACGGCTTTGACAGCTTTCAGCCGTCAACGGATAGATTAATGCCCAAAAAGTACAACCCGAATCTCAATCGAGTCTCGTAAATTTTTTACCCTTCGTTTTTTCGACACCGGATTTTTACGGTAAAACGGGATTACCGTGCCTCGCCTTCGATTTACCATCGCTGGAGAGTGGTGCACCATGGTAATGTTCCGTTTCGAATCCGTGCACGCATTTCTAAAAGTCGTACTGCACTGTTTCGCCATTTCAGACGGATGTTGCACCTTGCACCGCGGATGTTGCACCCTGTACATATCGATTATTCGGACGGCCATAACTTCTGGCTCGTTTAGAGTTACAGGAGCCATAACCTGTCAAAACGAAGGCCACGTTGAGTTCTACGGCGTTGACGGCTTTCAGCCGTCAACGGATAGATTAATGCCCAAAAAGGACAACCCGAATCTCAATCGGGTCTCGTAAGTTTTTTACCCTTCGTTTTTTCGACACCGGATTTTTACGGTAAAACGGGATTACCGTGGCTCGTCTTCGATTTACCATCGCTGGAGAGTGGTGCACCATGGTAATGTTCCGTTTCAAATCCATGCATGCATTTCTAAAAGTCGTACGGCACTGTTTCGCCATTTCGAACGGATGTTGCACCTTGCACCGTCGATGTTGCACCCTGTAGATATCGATTATTCGGACGGCCATAACTTTTGGCTCGTTTAGAGTTACGGGAGCCATAACCTGTCTAAACGAAGGCCACGGTGAGTTCTATGGCTTTGACCGCTTTCAGACGTCAACGGATAGATTAATGCCCAAAAAGGACAACCCGAATCTCAATCGGGTCTCGTAAGTATTTTACCCTTCGTTTTTTCGACACCGGATTTTTACGGTAAAACGGGATTACCGTGCCTCGTCTTCGATTTACCTTCGCTGGAGAGTGGTGCACTATGGTACTGTTCCGTTTCAAATCCATGCACGTATTTCTAAAAGTCGCACGACACTGTTTCGTCATTTCGGACGGATGTTGCACCTTGCACCGCGGATGTTGCACCCTATAGATATCGATTATTCTGACGGTCATAACTTCTGGCTCGTTTGGAGATACGAGAGCCATAACCTGTCAAAACGAAGGCCACGGTGAGTTCTACAGCTTTGACAGCTTTTAGCTGTCAATGGATAGATTAATGCCCGAAAAGGAAAACCCGAATCTCAATCGGGGATCGTAAGTTTTTTACCCTTCGTTTTTTCGACACCGGATTTTTACGGTAAAACGGTCTTACCGTGGCTCGTCTTCGATTTACCATCGATGGAGAGTGGTGCACCATGGTACTGTTCCGTTTCAAATCCATGTACGCATTTCTAAAAGTCGTACGGCACAGTTTCGCCATTTCGGACGGATGTTGCACCTTGCACCGCGGATGTTGCACCCTGTATATATCGAGATTATTCGGACAGGCATAACTTCTGGCTCGTTTAGATTTACGGGAGCCATAACCTGTCAAAACGAAGGCCACGGTGAGTTCTACAGCTTTGACAGCTTTCAGCCGTCAATGGATAGATTAATGCCCGAAAAGTACAACCCGAATCTCAATCGGGGTTCGTAAGTTTTTTACCCTTCGTTTTTTTGACACCGGATTTTTACGGTAAAACGGGATTACCATGGCTCGTCTTCGATTCACCATCGCTGGAGAGTGGTGCACCATGGGACTGTTCCATTTCAAATCCATGCACGCATTTCTAAAAGTCGTACGGCACTGTTTCGCCATTTCGAACGGATGTTGCACCTTGCACCGCGGATGTTGCACTCTGTAGATATCGATTATTCGGACGGTCATAACTTCTGGCTCGTTTAGAGTTACGGGAGCCATGACCTGTCAAAACGAAGGCCACGATGAGTTCTACGGCTTTGACATCTTTCAGCCGTCAACGGATAGATTAATGCCCAAAAGGAACAACCCGAATCTCAATCGGGTCTCGTAAGTTTTTTACCCTTCGTTTTTTCGACACCGGATTTTTACGGTAAAACGGGATTACCGTGTCTCGCCTTCGATTTACCATCGCTGGAGAGTGATGCACCATGGTACTGTTCCGTTTCAAATCCATGCACGCTTTTCTAAAAGTCGTACGACACTGTTTCGCCATTTCAGACGGATGTTGCACCTTGCACCGCGGATGTTGCACCCTGTAGATATCGATTATTCGGACGGCCATAACTTCTGGCTCGTTTAGAGTTACGGGAGCCATAACCTGTCAAAACGAAGGAAACGATGAGTTCTGCAGCTTTGACAGCTTTCAGCTGTCAACGGATAGATTAATGCCCGAAAAGGACAACCCGAATATCAATCGAGTCTCGTAAGTTTTTTACCCTTCGTTTTTTCGACACCGGATTTTAATAGTAAAACGGGATTAACATGCCTCGCCTTCGATTTACCATCGCTGGAGAGTGGTGCACCATGGCACTGTTCCATTTCAAATCCATGCACGCATTTCTAAAAGTCGTATGATACTGTTTCGCCATTTCGGACGGATGTTGCACTTTGCACTACGGATGTTGCACCCTGTAGATATCGATTATTCGGACGGCCATAACTTCTGGTTCGTTTAGAGTTACGGGAACCATAACCTGTCCAAACGAAGGCCACGATGAGTTCTACGGCTTTGACAGCTTTCAGCCATCAACGGATAGATTAATGCCCAAAAAGGACAACCCAAATCTCTATCGGGTCTCGTAAGTTTTTTACCCTTCGTTTTTTCGACGCCGGATTTTTACGGTAAAATGGGATTACCGTGCCTCGTCTTCGATTTACCATCGCTGGAGAGTGGTGCACCATGGTACTGTTCCGTTTCAAATCCATGCATGCATTTCTAAAAGTCGTAAGACACTGTTTCGCCATTTCGGTCGGATGTTGCATCTTGCACCGCGGATGTTGCACCCTTTAGATATCGGTTATTCAGACGGCCATAACTTCTGGCTCGTTTAGAGTTACGGGAGCCATAACCTGTCAAAACGAAGGCCATGATGAGTTCTACGGCTTTGACAACTTTCAACCGCCAACGGATAGATTAATGCCCAAAAAGGAAACCCGAATCTCAATCGGGTCTCGTAAATTTTTTACCCTTCGTTTTTTCGACACTGGATTTTTACGGTAAAACGGGATTACCGTGCCTCGCCTTCGATTTACCATCGCTGGAGATTGGTGCAACATGATACTGTTCCGTTTCAAATCCATGCACGCATTTCTAAAAGTCGTACGGCACTGTTTCGCCATTTCAGACGGATGTTGCACCTTGCACCGCGGATGTTGCACCCTGTATATATCGATTATTCGGACGGCAATAACTTCTGGCTCGTTTAGAGTTACGGGAGCCATAACTTGTCAAAATGAAGGCCATGATGAGTTCTACGACTTTGACAGCTTTCAGCCGTCAACGGATAGATTAATGCCCAAAAAGGACAAACCGAATCTCAATCGGGTCTCATAAGTTTTTTACCCTTCGTTTTTTCGACAACGGATGTTTACGGTAAAACGAGATTATCGTGCCTCGTCTTCGATTTACCATCGCTAGAGAGTGGTGCACCATGGTACTATTCCGTTTCAAATCCATGCACGCATTTCTAAAGGTCGTACGACACTGTTTCGCCATTTCGGATTTATGTTGCACCTTGCACCGTGGAATTGCACCCTGTAGATATCGATTATTCGGACGGCCATAACTTCTGGCTCGTTTAGAGTTACGGGAGCCATAACCTGTCAAAACGAAGGCCTCGATGATTTATACGGCTTTGACAGCTTTCAGCCGTCAACGGATAGATTAATGCCCAAAAAGGACAACCCGAATCTCAATCGAGTCTCGTAAATTTTTTACCCTTCGTTTTTTCGACACCGGATTTTTACGGTAAAACGGGATTACCGTGCCTCGCCTTCGATTTACCATCGCTGGAGAGTGGTGCACCATGGTAATTTTCCGTTTCGAATCCGTGCACGCATTTCTAAAAGTCGTACTGCACAGTTTCGCCATTTCGGATGGATGTTGCACCTTGCACCGCGGATGTTGCACCCTGTGGATATAGATTATTCGGACGGCCATAATTTCTGGCTCGTTTAGAGTTACGGGAGCCATAACCTGTCAAAACGAAGGCCACGATGATTTCTACGGCTTTGACAGCTTTCAGCCGTCAACGGATAGATTAATGCCCAAAAGGACAACCCGAATCTCAATCGGGTCTCGTAAGTTTTTTACCCTTTGTTTTTTCGACACCGGATTTTTACGGTAAAATGGGATTACCGTGCCTCGCCTTCGATTTTCCATCGCTGGAGAGTGGTGCACCATGGTACTGTTCCACTTTAAATCCATGCACGCATTTCTAAAAGTCGTACGTCACTGTTTCGCCATTTCAGACGGATGTTGCACCTTGCACCGCGGATGTTGCACCCTGTAAATATCGATTATTCGGACGGCCATAACTTCTGGCTCGTTTAGAGTTACAGGAGCCATAATCTGTCAAAACGAAGGCCAGGTTGAGTTCTACGGCTTTGACAGCTTTCAGCCGTCAACGGATAGATTAATGCCCAAAAAGGAAAACCCGAATCTCAATCGGGTCTCGTAAGTTTTTTACCCTTCGTTTTTTCGACACCGGATTTTTACGGTGAAACGGGATTACCGTGGCTCGTCTTCGATTTACCATCGCTGGAGAGTGGTGCACCATGGTACTGTTCCGTTTCAAATCCATGCATGCATTTCTAAAAGTCGTACGGCACCGTTTCGCCATTTCGGACGGATGTTGCACCTTGCACCGTGGATGTTGCACCCTGTAGATATCGATTATTCGGACGGCCATAACTTTTGGCTCGTTTAGAGTTACGGGAGCCATAACCTGTCTATACGAAGGCCACGGTGAGTTCTATGGCTTTGACCGCTTTCAGACGTCAACGGATAGATTAATGCCCAAAAAGGACAACCCGAATCTCAATCGGGTCTCGTAAGTTTTTTACCCTTCGTTTTTTCGACACCGGATTTTTACGGTAAAACGGGATTACCGTGCCTCGT
Source organism: Allium cepa (assembly GCA_030765085.1). Lineage (NCBI taxonomy): Eukaryota > Viridiplantae > Streptophyta > Magnoliopsida > Asparagales > Amaryllidaceae > Allium > Allium cepa. The sequence continues at coordinate 914,133,559 of CM060938.1, forward strand.
CTTCGATTTACCTTGGCTGGAGAGTGGTGCACTATGGTACTGTTCCGTTTCAAATCCATGCACGTATTTCTAAAAGTCGTACGACACTGTTTCGCCATTTCGGACGGATGTTGCACCTTGCACCGCGGATGTTGCACCCTGTAGATATCGTTTATTCGGACGGCCATAACTTCTGGCTCGTTTAGAGTAACGGGAGCCATAACCTGTCAAACCGAAGGCCACGAAGAGTTCTACGGCTTTGACAGCTTTCAATCGTCAACGGATAGATTAATGCCCAAAAAGGACAACCCGAATCTCAATCGGGGTTCGTAAGTTTTTTATCCTTCGTTTTTTCGACACCGGATTTTTACCGTAAAACGAGATTACTGTGGTTCGTCTTCGATTTACCATCGCTGGAGAGTGGTGCACCATGGTACTGTTCCGTTTTAAATCCATGCATGCATTTCTAAAAGTCGTACGGCACTGTTTCGCCATTTCGGACGGATGTTGCACCTTGCACCGTGGATGTTGCACCCTGTATATATCGATTATTCGGACAGCCATAACTTCTGGCTCGTTTAGATTTACGGGAGCAATAACCTGTCAAAACGAAGGCCACGGTGAGTTCTACAGCTTTGACCGCTTTCAGCCGTCAACGGATAGATTAATGCCAGAAAAGGACAACTCGAATCTCAATCTGGGTTCGTAAGTTTTTACCCTTCGTTTTTTCGACACCGGATTTTTACGGTAAAACGGGATTACTGTGGCTCGTCTTCGATTTACCATATCTGGAGAGTGGTGCACCTTGGTAATGTTCCGTTTCAAATCCATGCACGCATTTCTAAAAGTCGTACGACACTGTTTCGCCAATTCGGACGGATGTTGCACCTGGCACCGCGGATGTTGCACCCTGTAGATATCGATTATTCGGACGGCCATAACTTCTGGCTCGTTTAGGGTTACGGGAGACATAACCTGTCTAAACGAAGGCCACAATGATTTCTACGGCTTTGACCGCTTTCAGCCGTCAACGGATAGATTAATGCTCAAAAAGGACAACCCGAATCTCAATCAGGTCTCGTAAGTTTTTTACCCTTCGTTTTTTCGACACCGGATTTTTATGCTAAAACGGGATTACCGTGCCTCGTCTTCGATTTACCTTCGCTGGAGAGTGGTGCACCATGGTACTGTTCCATTTCAAATCCATGCACGCATTTCTATAAGTCGTAAGGCACTGTTTCGCTATTTCGGACGGATGTTGCACCTTGCACCGCGGACGTTGCACCCTGTAGATATCGATTATTCGGACGGCCATAACTTCTGGCTCGTTTAGAGTTACGGGAGGCATAACCTGTCAAAATGAAGGAAACGATGAGTTCTACGGCTTTGACAGCTTTCAGCCATCAACGGATAGATTAATGCCCGAAAAGGACAACCCGAATCTCAATCGAGTCTCGTAAGTTTTTTACCCTTCGTTTTTTCGACACCGGATTTTTACGGTAAAGCGGGATTACCGTACCTCGCCTTCGATTTACCATCGCTGGAGAGTGGTGCACCATGGTACTGTTCCATTTCAAATCCATGCATGCATTTCTAAAAGTCGTACGACACTGTTTCGCCATTTCGGACGGATGTTGCACCTTTCACCGCGGATGTTGCACCCTGTAGATATCGATTATTCGGACGGGCATAACTTCTGGCTCGTTTAGAGTAACGGGAGCCATAACCTGTCAAACGAAGGCCACGATGAGTTCTACGGCTTTGACAGCTTTCAGCCGTCAACGGATAGATTAAAGCCCCAAAAGGACAACGCGAATCTCAATCGAGTCTCGTAAGTTTTTTACCCTTCGTTTTTTCGACACCGGATTTTTGCGGTAAAACGGGATTACCGTGCTTCGCCTTCGATTTACCATCGCTGGAGAGTGGTGCACCATGGTAATGTTCCGTTTCGAATCCATGTACACATTTCTAAAAGTCGTACGGCACTGTTTCGGACGGATGTTGCACCTTGCACCGCGGATGTTGCACCCTGTAGATATCGATTATTCGGACGGCCATAACTTCTGGCTCGTTTAGAGTTACAGGAGCCATAACCTGTCAAAACGAAGGCCACGATGAGATCTACGGCTTTGACAGCTTTCAGCCGTCAACGGATAGATTAATGCCCAAAAGGACAACCCGAATCTCAATCGGGTCTCGTAAGTTTTTTACCCTTCGTTTTTTCGACACCGGATTTTTATGGTAAACGGGATTACCGTGCCTCGCCTTCGATTTACCATCGCTGGAGAGTGATGCACCATGGTACTGTTCCGTTTCAAATCCATGCATGCTTTTCTAAAAGTCATACGACACTGTTTCGCCATTTCAGACGGATGTTGCACCTTGCATCGCGGATGTTGCACCCTGTAGATATCGATTATTCGGACGGCCATAACTTCTGGCTCGTTTAGAGTAACGGGAGCCATAACCTATCAAACCGAAGGCCACGATGAGTTCTACGGCTTTGACAGCTTTCAGTCGTCAACGGATAGATTAATGCCCAAAAAGGACAACCCGAATCTCAATCGAGTCTCGTAAGTTTTTTACCCTTCGTTTTTTCGACACCGGATTTTTACGGTAAAACGGGATTACCGTGCCTCGCCTTCGATTTACCATCGCTGGAGATTGGTGCACCATGGCACTGTTCCGTTTCAAATCCATGCACGCATTTCTAAAATTCTTACGGCACTGTTTCGCCATTTCAGACGGATGTGCACCTTGCACCGCGGATGTTGCACCCTGTAGATATCGATTATTCGGACGGCCATAACTTCTGGCTTGTTTAGAGTTACGGGAGCCATAACCTGTGAAAAAGAAGGCCACGTTGAGATCTACGGCTTTGACAGCTTTCAGTCGTCAACGGATAGATTAATGCCCAAAAGGACAACCCGAATCTCAATCGGGTCTCGTAAGTTTTTTACCCTTCGTTTTATCGACACCGGATATTTATGGTAAAACGGGATTACCGTGCCTCGCCTTCGATTTACCATCGCTGGAGAGTGGTGCACCATGGTACTATTCCGTTTTAAATTTATGCACGCATTTCTAAAATTCTTACGGCACTGTTTCGCCATTTCAGACGGATGTTGCACCTTGCACCGCGGATGTTGCACCCTGTAGATATCGATTATTCGGACGGCCATAACTACTGGCTCGTTTAGAGTTACGGGAGCCATAACCTGTCAAAACGAAGGCCACGTTGAGTTCTACGGCTTTGTAGTCTTTCAGCCGTCAACGGATAGACTAATGCCCAAAAAGGACAACCCGAATCTCAATCGGGTCCCGTAAGTTTTTTACCCTCCGTTTTTTCGACACCGGATTTTTACGGTAAAACGGGATTACCGTGGCTCGTCTTCGATTTACCATCGCTGGAGAGTGGTGCACCATGGTACTGTTCCGTTTCAAATCCATGCACGCATTTTTAAAAGTCGTACGGCACTGTTTTGCCATTTCGGACGGATGTTGCACCTTGCACCGCGGATGTTGCACCCTATAGATATCGATTATTCGGACGGCCATAACTTTTGGCTCGTTTAAAGTTACGGGAGCCATAACCCGTCTAAACGAACGCCACGGTGAGTTCTATGGCTTTGACCGCTTTCAGCCGTCAACGGATAGATTAATTCCCAAAAAGGACAACCCGAATTTCAATCGGGTCTCGTAAGTTTTTTACCCTACGTTTTTTCGACACCGGATTTTTACGGTAAAACGGGATTACCGTGCCTCCCCTTCGATTTACCATCGCTGGAGAGTGGTGCACCATGGTACTTTTCCGTTTCAAATCCATGCACGCATTTCTAAAAGTCGTACGGCACTGTTTTGCCATTTCAGACGGATGTTGCACCTTGCACCGCGGATGTTGTACCCTCTATATATCGATTATTCGGACAGGCATAACTTCTGGCTCATTTAGATTTACGGGAGCCATAACCTGTCAATACGAAGGCCACGGTGAGTTCTACAGCTTTGACAGCTTTAAGCCATCAATGGATAGATTAATGCCCGAAAAGGACAACCCGAATCTCAATCGGGGTTCGTAAGTTTTTTACCCTTCGTTTTTTCGACACCGGATTTTTACGGTAAAACGGGATTACCGTGGCTCGTCTTCGATTCACCATTGCTGGAGAGTGGTGCACCATGGGACTGTTCCGTTTCAAATCCATGCATGCATTTCTAAAAGTCGTACGACACTGTTTCGCCATTTCGGACGGATGTTGCACCTTGCACCGCGGATGTTGCACCCTGTAGATATCGATTATTTGGACGGTCATAACTTCTGGCTTGTTTTGTGTTACGGGAGCCATAACCTGTCAAAACGAAGGCCACGATGAGTTCTACGGCTTTGACATCTTTCAGCCGTCAACGGATAGATTAATGCCCAAAAAGGACAACCCGAATCTCAATCGGGTCTCGTAAGTTTTCTACCATTCGTTTTTTCGACACCGGATTTTTACGGTAAAACGGGATTACCGTGCCTCCCCTTCGGTTTACCATGGCTGGAGAGTGATGCACCATGGTACTGTTCCGTTTCAAATCCATGCATGCTTTTCTAAAAGTCGTACGAAAATGTTTCGCCGTTTCAGATGGATGTTGCACCTTGCACCGCGGATGTTGCACCCTGTAGATATCGATTATTCGGACGGCTATAACTTCTGGCTCGTTTAGAGTTACGGGAGTCATAACCTGTCAAAACAAAGGCCACAATGATTTCTATGACATTGATAGCTTTCAGCCGTCGACGAATAGATTAAATCCCAAAAAGGACAACCCGAATCTCAATCGGGTCTCGTAAGTTTTTTACCGTTCGTTTTTTCGACACCGGATTTTTACGGTAAAACAGGATTACCGTGCCTCGTCTTCGATTTACCATCGCTGGAGAGTGGTGCACCATGGTACTGTTCCGTTTCAAATCCATGCACGCATTTCTAAAAGTCGTACGACTCTGTTTCGCCATTTCGGACGGATGTTGCACCTTGCACCGCGGATGTCGCACCCTGTAGATATCGATTATTCGGACGGGCATAACTTCTGGCTCGTTTAGAGTAACGGGAGCCATAACCTGTCAAAACGAAGGCCACGATGAGTTCTATGGCTTTGACAGCTTTCTGCCGTGAACGGATAGATTAATGCCCAAAAAGGACAACCCGAATCTCAATCGAGTCTCGTAAGTTTTTTACCCTTCGTTTTTTCGACACCGGATTTTTTCGGTAAAACAAGATTACCGTGCCTCGCCTTCGATTTACCATCGCTGGAGAGTGGTGCACCATGGCACTGTTCCGTTTCAAATCCATGCATGCATTTCTAAAAGTCGTACGACACTGTTTCGCCATTTCGGACGGATGTTGCACCTTGCACCGCAGATGTTGCACCCTGTAGATATCGATTATTCGGACGGTCATAACTTCTGGCTCGTTTAGAGTTACGGGATCCATAACCTATCAAAACGAAGGCCACGGTGAGTTCTACAGCTTTCACATCTTCCAACCGTCAACGGATAGATTTATGCCCGAAAAGGACAACCCGAATCTCAATCGGAGTTCGTAAGTTTTTTACCCTTCGTTTTTTCGACACCGATTTTTTACGGTAAAACGGGATTACCGTGGCTCGTCTTCGATTTACCATCGCTGGAGAGTGGTGCACCATGGTACTGTTCCGTTTCAAATCCATGCACGCATTTCTAAAAGTCGTACGGCACTGTTTCGCCATTTCGGATGGATGTTGCACCTTGCACCGCGGATGTTGCACCCTGTATATATCGATTATTCGGACAGCCATAACTTCTGGCTCGTTTAGATTTACGGGAGCCATTACCTGTCAAAACGAAGGCCACGGTGAGTTCTACAGCATTGACAGCTTTCAGCCGTCAACGGATAGATTAATTCTAGAAAAGGACAACCCGACTCAATCTGGGTTCGTAAGTTTTTACCCTTCGTTTTTTCGACGCCGAATTTTTACGGTAAAACTGGATTACCGTGGCTCGTCTTCGATTTACCATCGCTGGAGAGTGGTGCACCATGGTAATGTTCCGTTTCAAATCCATGCACGCATTTCTCAAAGTCGTACGGCACTGTTTTGCCAATTCGGACGGATGTGGCACCTTGCACCGCGGATGTTGCACCCTGTAGATATCGATTATTCGGACGGCCATAACTTCTGGCTCGTTTAGAGTTACGGGAGACATAACCTGTCTAAACGAAGGCCACGGTGATTTCTACGGCTTTGACCGCTTTCAGCCGTCAACGGATAGATTAATGCCCAAAAAGGACAACCCGAATCTCAATCGGGCCTCGTAAGTTTTTTACCCTTCGTTTTTTCGACACCGGATTTTTACGGTAAATGGGGATTATCGTGCCTCATCTTCGATTTACCATCGCTGGAGAGTGGTGCACCATGGTACAGTTCCGTTTCAAATCCATGCACGCATTTCTAAAAGTCGTATGGCACTGTTTCGCCATGTCGGACGGATGTTGCACCTCGCACTGCGGATGTTGCACCCTGTAGATATCGATTATTCGGACGGCTATAACTTCTGGCTCGTTTAGAGTTACAGGAGCCATAACCTGTCAAAACGAAGGAAACGATGAGTTCTATGGCTTTTACAGCTTTTAGCCGTCAACGGATAGATTAATGCCCGAAAAGGACAACCCAAATCTCAATCGAGTCTCGTAAGTTTTTTACCCTTCGTTTTTTCGACACCGGATTTTTAAGGTAAAACGAGATTACCGTGCCTCGTCTTCGATTTACCATCGCTGGATAGTGGTGCACCATGGTACTGTTCCGTTTCAAATCCATGCACGCATTTCTAAAAGTCGTACGACACTGTTTCGCCATTTTGGACGGCTGTTGCACCTTGCACCGCGGATGTTGCACCCTGTAGATATCGATTATTCGGACGGGCATAACTTCTGGCCACGGTGAGTTCTACAGCTTTGACAGCTTTCAGCCGTCAATGGATAGATTAATGCCCGAAAAGGACAACCCGAATCTCAATCGGGGTTCGTAAGTTTTTTACCCTTCGTTTTTTTGACACCGGATTTTTGCGGTTAAACGGGATTACCGTGGCTCGTCTTCGATTCACCATCGTTGGAGAGTGGTGCACCATGGGACTGTTCCGTTTCAAATCAATGCACGCATTTCTAAAAGTCGTACGGTACTGATTCGCCATTTCGGACGGATGTTGCACCTTGCACCGCGGATGTTGCACCCTGTAGATATCGATTATTCGGACGGTCATAACTTCTGGCTTATTTAGAGTTACGGGAGCCATAACCTGTCAAAACGAAGCCCACGATGAGTTCTACGGCTTTGACATCTTTCAGCCGTCAACGGATAGATTAATGCCCAAAAAGGACAACCCGAATCTCAATCGGGTCTCGTAAGTTTTTTACCCTTCGTTTTTTCGACACCGGATTTTTACGGTAAAACGGGATTACCGTGCCTCGCCTTCAATTTACCATCGCTGGAGAGTGATGCACCATGGTACTATTCCGTTTCAAATCCATGCATGCTTTTCTAAAAGTCGTACGGCACTGTTTCGCCATTTCAGACGGATGTTGCACCTTGCACCGCGGATGTTGCACCCTGTAGCTATCGATTATTCGGATGGCCATAACTTCTGGCTCGTTTAGAGTTATGGGAGTCATAACCTGTCAAAACGAAGGCCACAATGAGTTCTACGACTTTGACAGCGTTCAGCCGTCGACGGATAGATTAAATCCCAAAAAGGATAACCCGAATCTCAATCGGGTCTCGTAAGTTTTTTACCCTTCGTTTTTTCGACACCGGATTTTTACGGTAAAACGGGATTACCGAGCCTCGTCTTCGATTTACCATCGCTGGATAGTGGTGCACCATGGTACTGTTCCGTTTCAAATCCATGCACGCATTTCTAAAAGTCGTACGACACTGTTTCGCCATTTCGGACGGATGTTGCACCTTGCACCGCGGATGTTGCACCCTGTAGATATCGATTATTCGGACGGGCATAACTTATGGCCACGGTGAGTTCTACAGCTTTGACCGCTTTCAGCCATCAATGGATAGATTAATGCCCGAAAAGGACAACCCGAATCTCAATCGGGGTTCGTAAGTTTTTTACCCTTCGTTTTTTTGACACCGGATTTTTACGGTAAAACGGGATTACCGTGGCTCGTCTTCGATTCGCCAACGCTGGAGAGTGGTGCACCATGGGACTGTTCCGTTTCAAATCCATGCACGCATTTCTAAAAGTCGTACGGCACTGTTTCGCCATTTCGGACGGATGTTGCACCTTGCACCGCGGATGTTGCACCCTGTAGATATCGATTATTCGGACGGTCATAACTTCTGGCTTGTTTAGAGTTACGGGAGCCATAACCTGTCAAAACGAAGGCCACGATGAGTTCTACGGCTTTGACATCTTTCAGCCGTCAACGGATAGATTAATGCCCAAAAAGGACAACCCGAATCTCAATCGGGTCTCGTAAGTTTTTTACCCTTCGTTTTTTCGACACCGGACTTTTACGGTAAAACGGGATTACCGTGCCTCGCCTTCGATTTACCATCGCTGGAGAGTGATGAACCATGGTACTGTTCCGATTAAAATCCTTGCAAGCTTTTCTAAAAGTTGTACGGCACTGTTTCGCCATTTCAGACGGATGTTGCACCTTGCACCGCGGATGTTGCACCCTGTAGATATCGATTATTCGAACGGCCATAACTTATGGCTCGTTTAGAGTTACGGGAGTCATAACCTGTCAAAACGAAGGCCACAATGAGTTCTACGACTTTGACAGCTTTCAGCCGTCGACGGATAGATTAAATCCCAAAAAGGACAACCCGAATCTCAATCGGGTCTCGTAAGTTTTTTACCCTTCGTTTTTTCGACACCGGATTTTTACGGTAAAACGGGATTACCGTGGCTCGTCTTCGATTTACCATCGCTGGAGAGTGGTGCACCATGGTACTGTTCCGTTTCAAATCCATGCACGCATTTCTAAAAGTCGTACGACACTGTTTCGCCATTTCGGACGGATGTTGCACCTTGCACCGCGGATGTCGCACCCTGTAGATATCGATTATTCGGACGGGCATAACTTCTGGCTCGTTTAGAGTAACGGGAGCCATAACCTGTCAAAACGAAGGCCACGATGAGTTCTTCGGCTTTGACAGCTTTCAGCCATCAACGGATAGATTAATGCCCAAAAAGGACAACCCGAATCTCAATCGAGTCTCGTAAGTTTTTTACCCTTCGTTTTTTCGACACCCGGATTTTTACGGTAAAACGGGATTACCATGCCTTGCCTTCGATTTACCATCGCTGGAGAGTGGTGCACTGTGGCACTGTTCCGTTTCAAATCCACGCACGCATTTCTAAAAGTCGTACGGCACTGTTTCGCCATTTCGGACGGATGTTGCACCTTGCACCGCAGATGTTGCACCCTGTAGATATCGATTATTCGGACGGTCATAACTTCTGGCTCGTTTAGAGTTACGGGAGCCATAACCTATCAAAACGAAGGCCACAGAGAGTTCTACAGCTTTGACATCTTCCAACCGTCAACGGATAGATTTATGCCCGAAAAGGACAACCCGAATCTCAATCGGGGTTCGTAAGTTATTTACCCTTCATTTTTTCGACACCCGGATTTTTACGGTAAAACGGGATTACCGTGGCTCGTCTTTGATTTACCATCGCTGGAGAGTTGTGCGCCATGGTACTGTTCCGTTTCAAATCCATGCACGCATTTCTAAAAGTAGTACGGCACTGTTTCGCCATTTCGGATGGATGTTGCACCTTGCACCGCGGATGTTGCACCCTGTATATATCGATTATTCGGACAACCATAACTTCTGGCTCGTTTAGATTTACGGGAGCCATAACCTGTCAAAACGAAGGCCACGGTGAGTTCTACAGCTTTGACAGCTTTCAGCTGTCAGCGGATAGATTAATGCCAGAAAAGGACAACCCGAATCTCAATCTGGGTTCGTAAATTTTTACCCTTCGTTTTTTCGACACCGGATTTGTGACGACCGCCCATAACTCCCGCACCAAAACAAGGAAATAATGCGCTGAAAGGTGTGCCAGGCAGTCATGGACGATAGTCAGGGTAAAATAAAACAGAAGAATCTCTATCGCATAACTCACAGCGCATGGATAAAATACAATAAAGAAATATAATATAGTGAAGCTCCATAGAACAGAACATCATCATATAAGCATCACAGTAGTTTTATACAATCATCTATACAAATCCATACATGAAAGCCTCACTACAAATCGCTCAAACAAATGTAGCAGCGGATACCCAGTACATATAGTAAGAAAACTAATATGCAAAGCCTTCTGCTCGTCTTCGTCATCTTCAGCGTAGAACTCCTAGCACAGCACCTGTCACCTGCTACCTAGTCTGCCCATCCCAAACATGGATGAACAGCCCAAGGTAATAAGAGGAGACATAAAACCTTGAGTCAGACAAAGTCTTAGTGAGCAGTAAATTAACTATCAAACATACCAAAAGAGCATAAAGGATAAAAGGAATAGGAACCAAACCATCCCACTCCACCTCTTTCTACAGTGATAGCCCCCAGACACACACTAAGGAGAAGCAAGCATAACATAGCAGGTAATTAAAGTAAATAGTAATCACTCGAGTCAAGGACGATGTTTTCCAAATACAAACCCCCAAGGCCTAAACCAAGATCAGATAAGCACCCAGAAAACACCGCTCTTGAGACCGAATGATGATACAACCAAACATCCATGACTCTGGCTATCACTGTTAACTTTGCCTTGATTTCACCGTTAGTTGAATAACCACCTGTCAAGGGCTAATGGTAACCCCGGTCTAGACATAACTCCGCACGTCATCGTGACCCGTGCCTAAGCCGAACGCATCAGCCCAGAGTACTAGCACGTCATCATGACCCGTGCTTGGAACGTCATCGTGACCCGTTCCAACGTACCCTTGCTTTGAGTATGCTAGAACCTTCAACAACGATGAGATCTTAGCCTCCTAGTCATCCTCCTTGACGACTATTTCCATACTAGCTCAAGCGCCTCTCAAGCTAACCATTATCCACACCAACCCGGACCGCATCACCGAGTTATAACTTCGCACGTCGTCATGACCCGTGCTTGGAACGTCGTAGTGACCCGTCCCATCACAACATATGTCTTGCCTCATCACATCATAGCAAAGTCTCTTATCTTGGAACGTCATCATGACCCGTCCCATCTCAACATAAGCCTTGCCTAATCACATCATAGCAAAGTCCCATCTCAATCATACTTTGCCTTTTCGCATTATGGCAAGATCCCATATCCTCGAATCCATCCATATGAGCTTCCACGTCCGCTTCATATGCTACAGGCAGCTTCCACCATTCAAGAGCCTTTACACTTAGCTTTTGAATCATCTCGAACCATCTTGTTCCAAATCAACCACTAGCTAACTTGAAACAATCCAAATCAATCATCAATACAAACAATCAAGCATTCAAACAAGATCTAACAAGTAATATCAAAAATAATGGCAATTTCGTAAATAAACGGGTAAAAGTCCAACATATGTGATATCATGGTTTTTAGCATAGATCTATCAAATATAAAACATGGGTTTTGTCTCTAATACTTGTTAAATAAACTTGCATAAACAAACATCTATGGAAACAATGGATCTAGACTTGGATCTAAGGAAAATGCATGAAATCTCTAACTTTAACACTCAAACAAGCCACCAATCCAATATACTCCTTTGGATCCGCGTGAGAGATAACTACCACTCACCAAATCACCAAAACAACCTAAAATCAACCAACTTCAGATCTGGACAGCAAGGACTTGAGCTTGATCCGGAGAAATTTCACTTGAAACGGTGAAATCTAGCTTCTTCGGATGAAAATCTTCAACTTTGGATCTTCGATCTTTGATCTTGTTCTTCGATCTTCAATGGATGTTAGCACTTGATGGAAGTAGAGAAAGAAGTGAAGAAAATACTGTAGTCGAGTTTCCAAAATGGCAGCACTTCGTCGCTTCAAAAACCGGTGCCAAAAAGTGAGCCAAACCCCTATATTTATAGGCTGAATCAACCTTATCTCGGCCGTCCCTAAGTCGTCGCCGACCTAAACTTGCCGACTTAACCACGGTGCCGACTTAACGACCCAACTGACCAACGACTTAATACTAGGTTGGTCCAAACATTAACCCGGCAATACCTTAACTCGGCAACACTAGCTATCCTTCACACGACCTAAACCCTAAGTCGGTCACGACTTATCCCATCGGTCGGTCAGATTCTATCATGGTAATATACCTTAGGTCGGTGGATCTCTTAGCTCGGACAACCTATAGGTCGGTCACTTCCTTAACCCCTAACTGTCTTAGGTCGGTCAGTCTCTCTAAGTCATTAACTCCTTAAGTCGGTCAACTATGTGGGTCGGTTATTACCATAGGCCGGTCTCCCCTTAAGTCGGCAACCACTATAAGTCGCCCCAACCTATGAGTCGGCCACTACCTTAAGTCGGCCACGACTCATCACTTGCACTCGGGTTAACTTCTAAACGACTCAAGCAAGAAGCAACACAAACAACACTATCGACCTGCAAATTCTACGATTCATCGACACGTAAAATACGGGTCGTTACATTCTCTCCCCCTTAGGAAATTTCGCCCCCGAAATTCCAAGCAATCAACAGCAATCAAAATTATTCCGCATTCCTATCATCCATAGCAATCAACAACCCATGCATCCAATTCTATCCTAGCATGCAGAATTCTAAGACTTAGAACAAGCTACAAATTCATGAGATGTCACGACACTTTAGGGCCATACCTCGAAGAGTCCGGGATGAGCTGCCTTCATCCTCTCTTCCTCCTCCCACGTACAGTCGTTAACATCATCACTCCATTGTACCTTGAGCAACGTAATCGTTTTCCTCCTAAGCTGTTTCGTATCGGTTTCAACAATACGAAGCGGCTCACGAGGTCTCGTACCCACGGGATCAACCTCTAAGTCTTCACAGCTATCAGCAGAAATCACCGTAGTTGGGTCGTGCACATACTTCCGTAGATAAGATACATGAAAAACATTGTGCACACCCGCCATCTTTTCCGGTAACTCCAATCTATAAGCGAGCTTTCCAATTCGCTCGATAATCGGAAATGGTCCAACAAATCTCGGGGTTAACTTTCCTTTCTTCCCGAATCTAATAACATTCTTTAATGGAGAAATCTTCACAAAAACCATATCGCCCACGTCGAATTCCAAATCCTTTCGACGATTATCTGCATAACTTTTCTGACGATCTTGGGCTGCCTTCATTCGTTGCCGAATGATCTCTATACAATCCGAAGTCTGTCGAATCATCTCTGGCCCAAGTATCAGCTTTTCTCCAGTTTCCAACCAACATGTCGGAGAGTTACACGGTCTTCCATATAATGCCTCATATGGTGCCATACCAATACTTGACTGATAACTGTTATTATAAGCAAATTCCACCAAATGAAGGTGATCTTCCCATGATCCTCCGAAGTCCAAAACACATGCTCTAAGAAGATCTTCCAAAACTCGGTTGACTCTCTCAGTCTGACCATCTGTTTGAGGGTGATAAGCTGTACTCAAACATAACTCGGTTCCCAAGACTTCCTGGAAGCTCTTCCAAAACCTACTAGTGAACAATGGGTCTCGGTCGCTCACTATACTCTTCGGAACACCATGGAATCGAACAATCCACTTCACATACAACTCAGCCAACTTCGATGCAGTCCTAGTCGATCGAACAGGAATGAATCTTGCACTTTTAGTCAAACGATCTACAATGACCCAAATCCCTTCATTTCCCGCTCTTGTCCTAGGTAGACCATCGATAAAATCCATCGACACTTGCTCCCACTTCCATGTAGGAACCTCTAATGGCTGAAGCAATCCACTGGGCTTCTTCTGCTCAGCTTTCACCAACTGGCAACTCATACACTTGGAAATAAAATTTCCAACATCCTTCTTCATACCTTCCCAGTAGTAGGTTCTCTTCATATCCCGATACATCTTATTTCCACCTGGATGAATTGTCAACTTCGAGTGATGACTTTCCCTCAGAACTTCATCTCTCAATCCATCTACATCGGGAACAACTAGTCGTCCTTGCTTTCGAAGCCAACCCTCTCGATCGACCTCGAATCCTTTATCCTTCTCCGGGTCCAATCCGGATTCCAAATCACGGATAATCTTGACAAGCTTATCATCTCTCCTTTGGCTCTCGCCAACTCTTTCCACAAGAGTAGGCCTTATCGATAAGTTTGCCAACATCTCAGGTTCCAATTCACATCTAGGCCTGAAATCAAATCCAGCCAAATACTCGAGACTCTTCCATTCCGAAAACATGGCTCCCAATCCTGCATGTCTTCGACTCAACGCATCAGCCACTGCGTTACCTTTCCCTGGAGTATAGGCTATACCAAAATCATAAGATGCTAAAAACTCTAGCCACCTTTGCTGTCGAAGATTCAAATCCTTTTGGGAGAACAGATACTTCAACGACTTATGATCTGTAAACAGCTCGAATCTAACTCCCAATAGATAATGTCTCCACATCTTCAAAGCAAACACAATCGCCGCTAACTCCAAATCATGAGTCGGATAATTCCTTTCATGCGGCTTCAGTGGTCGACTTGCATACGCAACAACTTTATCCTTCTGCATTAGCACCGCTCCTAGTCCAGTGCCACATGCATCGGTGTAAACCACCATCTCATCATTCCCACTTGGAATAGTCAAAACAGGAGCACTCGTCAATCGCTCTTTCAGGATTACAAAAGCTTGCTCACACTTATCATCCCATCTGAACACCTGGTTCTTCTTTGTCAATCCTGTTAACGGTGCAGCTATCTTGGAAAAGTCTTTGATAAACCGACGATAATATCCTGCTAATCCAAGAAAACTTCTCACATCAGACGCATTCTTAGGTCTAACCCAATCCTGGATCGCTGCCACCTTAGCGGGGTCAACCGCTATTCCATTTCCAGAAATAACATGGCCTAAGAACCTCACTTCATTCTTCCAGAAATGACACTTCGAAAACTTAGCCTTCAGCTGATGTTTCCGCAAGATTTCCAAAACAATCCTCAAGTGCGTCTTGTGCTCTCCCTCAGTTCTGGAATAAATCAGAATATCATCCACGAACACAAGCACGAACTTATTCAACTGATCTCTGAACACTCTATTCATAAGATCCACAAAATATGCTGGCGCGTTAGTCAATCCAAACGGCATTACCAGCCACTCATAAAACCCGGATGGTGTCCTGAAAGCAGTCTTCGGCACACTATCCTTCGCCACTCTCAACTGGTGAAATCCCGTTGCCAAATCCATCTGAGAAAACACCTTAGCCTCGTGAAGCTGATCAAACAAGTCATCTATTCTCGGCAATGGATACTTGTTCTTCTTAGTCACCTTATTCAGCTCACGATAATCAACACACAACCTCAACGATCCATCCGCTTTGGTTGCAAACACAACTGGCGCACCCCATTCGGACACACTTCTCCAAATGAATCCTTTCCGCAAAAGGTCATCAACTTGCACCTTCAGCTCTTGCTGCTCCCTCGGTGCCATCCGCCTAAGAGGCATCACAACAGGTCTGGCTTCCTCAACTAGATCGATACGAAACTCGATCTCCCTATGCGGCGGTAACCCTTTGACCTCGTCAAAGACGTCCTCAAATCTATTCACAATAGGCACCGATGACAGTCCATCCCGTGGAACAACCAGCGAATACATGAAGCTCATGAAGACACCTTCCTCATGCTTACATCGTATCACAACCTTTCGCCCTTCCACATTCCCGACTGTCACCTCAAGCCTCTCACAATCAATCCTTGCCGCATACTTCCTAAGCCAGTCCATACCCAAAATAATTCCGAACCCCGCAAAGTTCAGAACAAAGCAATCACAAACAAACGAGCAATCATGACTCGACACAACTAGACCACGGCATATCATACACAAACACGACGAACCCCCCACTGGATTAGTCACAACCAATGGCCTATCAACAATATCCGGCTTCAAACCTAACCGGCCTACCAAATCATCACAAACAAAAGAATGCGACGCTCCAGTATCAAACAGCACTCTCACTGGAACACCACAAATGGAAAGAGTACCTTGAACAACCACACTCTTCCCCTTCTCCTCAGCAGTAGGAGCTTTTGAAGACGACGGCACAGCTTCCAAAGCATAAGCTTGCACAACCTGCCTATCTTTCCTCAGCTCTGGACAGTCCTTCTTGATGTGTCCCAGCTTATCACAGTTGTGGCACTTCAACTGCACCTTTGGATTCTTACAATTCCGGGAGAGATGACCCTTCTGTCGGCAGTTGTAGCAGGTCACTTCGCCCTTCGGCTTCTTCTGGTCATCCTTCCCTTTCTGTTGCTGCTGCTTCCTCTTCCTATTTCCACCCTGCTGTGGTTTAGATCCTTCCCTGGTTACAGCAACAACAGAACTTTCCTTAGGAAACAAACTCTCATGCCTAAGAGCTTTCTCTACAAGCTTTTCAAATGGATCGTCCAGATGATCCACCAACTGCCTCCCAAGATAAGCATCCAGACCAGTCACAAACTTTTCATTCTTCTGGTAGGGAGAATCAATATACGATCTGGCATACTTAGACAAAGCTTCGAACTCAGAAATATACTCAAGAACAGGCCTCCCACCTTGCTTGAGCTCCACAAACCTCTTAAACAAGACCGATTTCTGAGCAGTAGAGATGAACTTAGCTTCAAATCTAACTTGGAATTGCTCCCAAGTAATCTCTTTTTCTGGGGTATCTATGGTGATAGAATTCCACCAATCCGCAGCTCTTCCCTGAAGCTGTCTCGATGCAAGCTTCCTCTTAGTTGCATCCTCAATCCCTAAGTCACCAAAGATCCTTCGGCAAGCATCAATCCATCTCTGCACCTCAATAGTCGACTCCGTCCCTAAGAAAGCTTTCCCTCCAAGAGCAGTATAATCCTTACAGAGCTTGGCAAAATCCACTGGTCTTGGAGCTTGGACTTGAACTCCTACATCCACAGATGATCCTGAAGCTGGCATCCTCCTCATGATTGAAGTCATCATGGCCTCAAACATAGGAGCATAATCAACAGCTTCTCTAGCAGCACGGCTATCCCTTGCAGCTTGTCTCTCACTTCGACTCATCCTTAATATCTGTAAAAAGGAATGATTAGAACACCTTAAGAAACAACTGCATAAGGAGTTCAAATCCTTCTAAACTACTATATTATATATAGTAATCATCCATCAAAATACAATTACGTCTCTCTTACGTAGTTACGTCGGTGAGCGTTGGCTAAAATCGATTAACCAAAGCTCTGATACCAAATGTGACGACCGCCCATAACTCCCGCACCAAAACAAGGAAATAATGCGCTGAAAGGTGTGCCAGGCAGTCATGGACGATAGTCAGGGTAAAATAAAACAGAAGAATCTCTATCGCATAACTCACAGCGCATGGATAAAATACAATAGAGAAATATAATATAGTGAAGCTCCATAGAACAGAACATCATCATATAAGCATCACAGTAGTTTTATACAATCATCTATACAAATCCATACATGAAAGCCTCACTACAAATCGCTCAAACAAATATAGCAGCGGATAGCCAGTACATATAGTAAGAAAACTAATATGCAAAGCCTTCTGCTCGTCTTCGTCATCTTCAGCGTAGAACTCCTAGCACAGCACCTGTCACCTGCTACCTAGTCTGCCCATCCCAAACATGGATGAACAGCCCAAGGTAATAAGAGGAGACATAAAACCTTGAGTCAGACAAAGTCTTAGTGAGCAGTAAATTAACTATCAAACATACCAAAAGAGCATAAAGGATAAAAGGAATAGGAACCAAACCATCCCACTCCACCTCTTTCTACAGTGATAGCCCCCAGACACACACTAAGGAGAAGCAAGCATAACATAGCAGGTAATTAAAGTAAATAGTAATCACTCGAGTCAAGGACGATGTTTTCCAAATACAAACCCCCAAGGCCTAAACCAAGATCAGATAAGCACCCAGAAAACACCGCTCTTGAGACCGAATGATGATACAACCAAACATCCATGACTCTGGCTATCACTGTTAACTTTGCCTTGATTTCACCGTTAGTTGAATAACCACCTGTCAAGGGCTAATGGTAACCCCGGTCTAGACATAACTCCGCACGTCATCGTGACCCGTGCCTAAGCCGAACGCATCAGCCCAGAGCACTAGCACGTCATCATGACCCGTGCTTGGAACGTCATCGTGACCCGTTCCAACGTACCCTTGCTTTGAGTATGCTAGAACCTTCAACAACGATGAGATCTTAGCCTCCTAGTCATCCTCCTTGACGACTATTTCCATACTAGCTCAAGCGCCTCTCAAGCTAACCATTATCCACACCAACCCGGACCGCATCACCGAGTTATAACTTCGCACGTCGTCATGACCCGTGCTTGGAACGTCGTAGTGACCCGTCCCATCACAACATATGTCTTGCCTCATCACATCATAGCAAAGTCTCTTATCTTGGAACGTCATCATGACCCGTCCCATCTCAACATAAGCCTTGCCTAATCACATCATAGCAAAGTCCCATCTCAATCATACTTTGCCTTCTCGCATCATGGCAAGATCCCATATCCTCGAATCCATCCATATGAGCTTCCACGTCCGCTTCATATGCTACAGGCAGCTTCCACCATTCAAGAGCCTTTACACTTAGCTTTTGAATCATCTCGAACCATCTTGTTCCAAATCAACCACTAGCTAACTTGAAACAATCCAAATCAATCATCAATACAAACAATCAAGCATTCAAACAAGATCTAACAAGTAATATCAACAATAATGGCAATTTCGTAAATAAACGGGTAAAAGTCCAACATGTGTGATATCATGGTTTTTAGCATAGATCTATCAAATATAAAACATGGGTTTTGTCTCTAATACTTGTTAAATAAACTTGCATAAACAAACATCTATGGAAACAATGGATCTGGACTTGGATCTAAGGAAAATGCATGAAATCTCTAACTTTAACACTCAAACAAGCCACCAATCCAATATACTCCTTTGGATCCGCGTGAGAGATAACTACCACTCACCAAATCACCAAAATAACCTAAAATCAACCAACTTCAGATCTGGACAGCAAGGACTTGAGCTTGATCCGGAGAAATTTCACTTGAAACGGTGAAATCTAGCTTCTTCGGATGAAAATCTTCAACTTTGGATCTTCGATCTTTGATCTTGTTCTTCGATCTTCAATGGATGTTAGCACTTGATGGAAGTAGAGAAAGAAGTGAAGAAAATACTGTAGTCGAGTTTCTAAAATGGCAGCACTTCGTCGCTTCAAAAACCGGTGCCAAAAAGTGAGCCAAACCCCTCTATTTATAGGCTGAATCAACCTTATCTCGGCCGTCCCTAAGTCGCCGCCGACCTAAACTTGCCGACTTAACCACGGTGCCGACTTAACGACCCAACTGACCAACGACTTAATACTAAGTTGGTCCAAACATTAACCCGGCAATACCTTAACTCGGCA
Source organism: Allium cepa (assembly GCA_030765085.1). Taxonomy (NCBI): domain Eukaryota; kingdom Viridiplantae; phylum Streptophyta; class Magnoliopsida; order Asparagales; family Amaryllidaceae; genus Allium; species Allium cepa. The sequence goes on from CM060938.1 coordinate 914,153,139, forward strand.
ACACTAGCTATCCTTCACACGACCTAAACCCTAAGTCGGTCACGACTTATCCCATGGGTCGGTCAGATTCTATCATGGTAATATACCTTAGGTCGGTGGATCTCTTAGCTCGGACAACCTATAGGTCGGTCACTTCCTTAACCCCTAACTGTCTTAGGTCGGTCAGTCTCTCTAAGTCATTAACTCCTTAAGTCGGTCAACTATGTGGGTCGGTTATTACCATAGGCCGGTCTCCCCTTAAGTCGGCAACCACTATAAGTCGCCCCAACCTATGAGTCGGCCACTACCTTAAGTCGGCCACGACTCATCACTTGCACTCGGGTTAACTTCTAAACGACTCAAGCAAGAAGCAACACAAACAACACTATCGACCTGCAAATTCTACGATTCATCGACACGTAAAATACGGGTCGTTACAGGATTTTTACGGTAAAACGGGACTACCGTGGCTCGTCTTCGATTTACCATCGCTGGAGAGTGGTGAACCATGATAATGTTCCGTTTCAAATCCATGCACGCATTTCTAAAAGTCGTACGGCACTGTTTCGCCAATTCGGACGGATGTTGCACCTTGCACCGCGGATGTTGAACCCTGTAGATATCGATTATTCGGACGGCCATAACTTCTGGCTCGTTTAGAGTTACGGGAGCCATAACCTGTCTAAACGAAGGCCACGGTGAGTTCTACGGCTTTGACCACTTTCAGCCGTCAACGGATAGATTAATGCCCAAAAAGGACAACCCGAATCTCAATCGGGTCTCGTAAGTTTTTTACCCTTCGTTTTCTCGACACCGGATTTTTAAGGTAAAACGGGATTACCGTGCCTCGTCTTCGATTTACCATCGCTGGAGAGTGGTGCACCATGGTACTGTTCCATTTCAAATCCATGCGCGCATTTCTAAAAGTCGTAAGGCACTGTTTCGCCATGTCGGATGGATGTTGCACCTCGCACCGCGGATGTTGCACCCTGTAGATATCGATTATTCGGACGGCTATAAATTCTGGCTCGTTTAGAGATACAGGAGCCATAACCTGTCAAAATGAAGGAAACGATGAGTTCTACGGCTTTGACAGCTTTCAGCCGTCAACGGATAGATGAATGCCCGAAAAGGACAACCCGATCTCAATCGAGTCTCGTAAGTTTTTTACCCTTCGTTTTTTCGACAACGGATTTTTACGGTAAAACGAGATTACCGTACCTCGTCTTCGATTTACCATCGCTGGAGAGTGGTCCACCATGGTACTGTTCCGTTTCAAATCCATGCACGCATTTCTAAAAGTCGTACGACACTGTTTCGCCATTTCGGACGGATGATGCACCTTGCACCGCGGATGTTGCACCCTGTAGATATCGATTATTCGGACGGTCATAACTTCTGGCTCGTTTAGAGTTACGGGAGCCATAACCTGTCAAAACGAAGGCCACGGTGAGTTCTACAGCTTTGACAGCTTTCAGCCGTTAACGGATAGATTAATGCCCGAAAAGGACAACCCGAATCTCAATCGGGGTTCGTAAGTTTTTTACCCTTCGTTTTTTCGACACCGGATTTTTACGATAAAACGGTCTGACCGTGGCTCGTCTTCGATTTACCATCGCTGGAGAGTGGTGCACCATGACACTTTTCCCTTTCAAATCCATGCACGCATTTCTAAAATTCGTACGGCACTGTTTCACCATTTCAGACGGATGTTGCACCTTGCACCGCGGATGTTGTATCCTGTATATATCGATTATTCGGACAGGCATAACTTCTGGCTCGTTTAGATTTACGGGAGCCATAACCTGTCAAAACGAAGGCCACGGTGAGTTCTACAGCTTTTAGCCGTTAATGGATAGATTAATGCACGAAAAGGACAACCCGAATCTCAACCGGGGTTCGTAAGTTTTTTACCCTTCGTTTTTTTGACACCGGATTTTTACGGTGAAACGGGATTACCGTGGCTCGTCTTTGATTCACCATCGCTGGAGAGTGGTGCACCACGGGACTGTTCCATTTCAAATCCATGCACGCATTTCTAAAAGTCGTACGGGACTGGTTCGCCAATTCGGATGGATGTTGCACCTTGCACCGCGGATGTTGCACCCTGTAGATATCGATTATTCGGACGGTCATAACTTCTGGCTTGTTTAGAGTTACGGGAGCCATAACCTGTCAAAATGAAGGCCACGATGAGTTCTACGGCTTTGACATCTTTCAGCCGTCAACGGATAGATTAATGCCCAAAAAGGACAACCTGAATCTCAATCGGTTCTCATAAGTTTTTTACCCTTCGTTTTTTCGACACCGGGTTTTTACGGTAAAACGGGATTACCGTGCCTCGCCTTCGATTTACCATCGCTGGAGAGTGATGCACCATGGTACTGTTCCGATTAAAATCCATGCAAGCTTTTCTAAAAGTCGTACGGCACTGTTTCGCCATTTCAGACGGATGTTGCACCTTGCACCGCGGATGTTGCACCCTGTAGATATCGATTATTAGAACGGCCATAACTTCTGGCTCGTTTAGAGTTACGGGAGTCATAACCTGTCAAAACGAAGGCCACAATGAGTTCTACGACTTCGACAGCTTTCAGCCGTCGACGGATAGATTAAATCCCAAAAAGGACAACCGGAATCTCAATCGGGTCTCGTAAGTTTTTTACCCTTCGTTTTTTCGACACCGGATTTTTACGGTAAAACGGGATTACCGTGGCTCTCTTCGATTTACCATCGCTGGAGAGTGGTGCACCATGGTACTGTTCCATTTCAAATCCATGCACGCATTTCCAAAAGTCGTACGACACTGTTTCGCCATTTCGGACGGATGTTGCACCTTGCACCGCGGATGTCGCACCCTGTAGATATCGATTATTCGGACGGGCATAACTTCTGGCTCGTTTAGAGTAACGGGAGCCATAACCTGTCAAAACGAAGGCCACGATGAGTTCTACGACTTTGACAGCTTTCAGCCGTCAATGGATAGATTAATGCCCAAAAAGGACAACCCGAATCTCAATCGAGTCTCGTAAGTTTTTTACCCTTCGTTTTTTCGACACCGGATTTTTACGGTAAAACGGGATTACCGTGCCTCGCCTTCGATTTACCATCGCTGGAGAGTGGTGCACTATGGCACTGTTCCGTTTCAAATCCACGCACGCATTTCTAAAAGTCGTACGGCACTGTTTCGCCATTTCGGACGGCTGTTGCACCTTGCACCGCGGATGTTGCACCCTGTAGATATCGATTATTCGGACGGGCATAACTTCTGGCCACGGTGAGTTCTACGGCTTTGACAGCTTTCAGCCGTCAATGGATAGATTAATGCCCGAAAAGGACAACCCGAATCTCAATCGGGGTTCGTAAGTTTTTTACCCTTCGTTTTTTTGACACCGGATTTTTACGGTTAAACGGGATTATCGTGGCTCGTCTTCGATTCACCATCGTTGGAGAGTGGTGCACCATGGGACTGTTCCGTTTCAAATCAATGCACGCATTTCTAAAAGTCGTACGGCACTGATTCGCGATTTCGGACGGATGTTGCACCTTGCACCGCGGATGTTGCACCCTGTAGATATCGATTATTCGGACGGTCATAACTTCTGGCTTATTTAGAGTTACGGGAGCCATAACCTGTCAAAACGAAGCCCACGATGAGTTCTACGGCTTTGACATCTTTCAGCCGTCAACGGATAGATTAGTGCCCAAAAAGGACAACCCGAATCTCAATCGGGTCTCGTAAGTTTTTTACCCTTCGTTTTTTCGACACCGGTTTTTTACGGTAAAACGGGATTACCGTGCCTCGCCTTCGATTTACCATCGCTGGAGAGTGATGCACCATGGTACTATTCCGTTTCAAATCCATGCATGCTTTTCTAAAAGTCGTACGGCATTGTTTCGCCATTTCAGACGGATGTTGCACCTTGCACCGCGGACGTTGCACCCTGTAGCTATCGATTATTCGTACGGCCATAACTTCTGGCTCGTTTAGAGCTATGGGAGTCATAACCTGTCAAAACGAAGGCCACAATGAGTTCTACGACTTTGACAGCGTTCAGCCATCGACGGATAGATTAAATCCCAAAAAGGATAACCCGAATCTCAATCGGGTCTCGTAAGTTTTTTACCCTTCGTTTTTTCGACACCGGATTTTTACGGTAAAACGGGATTACCGAGCCTCGTCTTCGATTTACCATCGCTGGAGAGTGGTGCACCATGGTACTGTTCCGTTTCAAATCCATGCACGCATTTCTAAAAGTCGTACGACACTGTTTCGCCATTTCGGACGGATGTTGCACCTTGTACCGCGGATGTTGCACCCTGTAGATATCGATTATTCGGACGGGCATAACTTCTGGCCACGGTGAGTTCTACAGCTTTGACCGCTTTCAGCCGTCAATGGATAGATTAATGCCCGAAAAGGACAACCCGAATCTCAATCGGGGTTCGTAAGTTTTTTACCCTTCGTTTTTTTGACACCGGATTTTTACGGTAAAACGAGATTACCGTGGCTCGTCTTCGATTCACCATCGCTGGAGAGTGGTGCACCATGGGACTGTTCCGTTTCAAATCCATGCACGCATTTCTAAAAGTCGTACGGCACTGTTTCGCCATTTCGGACGGATGTTGCACCTTGCACCGTGGATGTTGCACCCTGTAGATATCGATTATTCGGACGGTCATAACTTCTGGCTTGTTTAGAGTTACGGGAGCCATAACCTGTCAAAACGAAGGCAACGATGAGTTCTACGGCTTTGACATCTTTCAGCCGTCAACGGATAGATTAATGCCCAAAAAGGACAACCCGAATCTCAATCGGGTCTCGTAAGTTTTTTACCCTTCGTTTTTTCGACACCGGATTTTTACGGTAAAACGGGATTACCGTGCCTCGCCTTCGATTTACCATCGCTGGAGAGTGATGCACCATGGTACTGTTCCGATTAAAATCCATCCAAGCTTTTCTAAAAGTCGTACGGCACTGTTTCGCCATTTCAGACGGATGTTGCACCTTGCACCGCGGATGTTGCACCCTGTAGATATCGATTATTCGAACGGCCATAACTTCTGGCTCGTTTAGAGTTACGGGAGTCATAACCTGTCAAAACGAAGGCCACAATGAGTTCTACGACTTTGACAGCTTTCAGCCGTCGACGGATAGATTAAATCCCAAAAAGGACAACCCGAATCTCAATCGGGTCTCGTAAGTTTTTTACCCTTCGTTTTTTCGACACCGGATTTTTACGGTAAAACGGGATTACCGTGGCTCGTCTTCGATTTACCATCGCTGGAGAGTGGTGCACCATGGTACTGTTCCGTTTCAAATCCATGCACGCATTTCTAAAAGTCGTACGACACTGTTTCGCCATTTCGGACGGATGTTGCACCTTGCACCGCGGATGTCGCACCCTGTAGATATCGATTATTCGGATGGGCATAACTTCTGGCTCGTTTAAAGTAACGGGAGCTATAACCTGTCAAAACGAAGGCCACGATGAGTTCTTCGGCTTTGACAGCTTTCAGCCGTCGACGGATAGATTAATGCCCAAAAAGGACAACCCGAATCTCAATCGAGTCTCGTAAGTTTTTTACCCTTCTTTTTTTCGACACCGGATTTTTACGGCAAAACGGGATTACCGTGCCTCGCCTTCGATTTACCATCGCTGGAGAGTGGTGCACTATGGCACTATTCCGTTTCAAATCCACGCACCCATTTCTAAAAGTCGTACGGCACTGTTTCGCCATTTCGGACGGATGTTGCACCTTGCACCGCAGATGTTGCACCCTGTAGATATCGATTATTCGGACGATCATAACTTCTGGCTCGTTTAGAGTTACGGGAGCCATAACCTATCAAAACGAAGGCCACAGTGAGTTCTACAGCTTTGACATCTTCCAACCGTCAACGGATAGATTTATGCCCGAAAAGGACAACCCGAATCTCAATCGGGGTTCGTAAGTTTTTTACCCTTCATTTTTTCGACACCGGATTTTTACGGTAAAACGGGATTACCGTGGCTCGTTTTTGATTTACCATCGCTGGAGAGTGGTGCGCCATGGTACTGTTCCGTTTCAAATCCATGCACGCATTTCTAAAAGTAGTACGGCACTGTTTCGCCATTTCGGATGGATGTTGCACCTTGCACCGCGGATGTTGCACCCTGTATATATCGATTATTCGGACAGCCATAACTTCTGGCTCGTTTAGATTTACGGGAGCCATAACCTGTCAAAACGAAGGCCACGGTGAGTTCTACAGCTTTGACAGCTTTCAGCCGTCAACGGATAGATTAATGCCAGAAAAGGACAACCCGAATCTCAATCTGGGCTCGTAAATTTTTACCCTTCGTTTTTTCGACACCGGATTTTTACGGTAAAACGGGACTACCGTGGCTCGTCTTCGATTTACCATCGCTGGAGAGTGGTGCACCATGATAATGTTCCGTTTCAAATCCATGCACGCATTTCTAAAAGTCGTACGGCACTGTTTCGCCAATTCGGACGGATGTTGCACCTTGCACCGCGGATGTTGAACCCTGTAGATATCGATTATTCGGACGGCCATAACTTCTGGCTCGTTTAGAGTTACGGGAGCCATAACCTGTCTAAACGAAGGCCACGGTGAGTTCTACGGCTTTGACCGCTTTCAGCCGTCAACGGATAGATTAATGCCCAAAAAGGACAACCCGAATCTCAATCGGGTCTCGTAAGTTTTTTACCCTTCGTTTTTTCGACACCGGATTTTTAAGGTAAAACGGGATTACCGTGCCTCGTCTTCGATTTACCATCGCTGGAGAGTGGTGCACCATGGTACTGTTCCATTTCAAATCCATGCGCGCATTTCTAAAAGTCGTAAGGCACTGTTTCGCCATGTCGGACGGATGTTGCACCTCGCACCGCGGATGTTGCACCCTGTAGATATCGATTATTCGGACGGCTATAAATTCTGGCTCGTTTAGAGATACAGGAGCCATAACCTGTCAAAACGAAGGAAACGATGAGTTCTACGGCTTTGACAGCTTTCAGCTGTCAACGGATAGATGAATGCCCGAAAAGGACAACCCGAATCTCAATCGAGTCTCGTAAGTTTTTTACCCTTCGTTTTTTCGACAACGGATTTTTACGGTAAAACGAGATTACCGTACCTCGTCTTCGATTTCCCATCGCTGGAGAGTGGTGCACCATGGTACTGTTCCATTTCAAATCCATGCACGCATTTCTAAAAGTCGTACGACACTGTTTCGCCATTTCGGACGGATGATGCACCTTGCACCGCGGATGTTGCACCCTGTAGATATCGATTATTCGGACGGTCATAACTTCTGGCTCGTTTAGAGTTACGGGAGCCATAACCTATCAAAACGAAGGCCACGGTGAGTTCTACAGCTTTGACAGCTTTCAGCCGTTAACGGATAGATTAATGCCCGAAAAGGACAACCCGAATCTCAATCGGGGTTCGTAAGTTTTTTACCCTTCGTTTTTTCGACACCGGATTTTTACGATAAAACGGTCTGACCGTGGCTCGTCTTCGATTTACCATCGCTGGAGAGTGGTGCACCATGGCACTTTTCCCTTTCAAATCCATGCACGCATTTCTAAAATTCGTACGGCACTGTTTCACCATTTCAGACGGATGTTGCACCTTGCACCGCGGATGTTGTACTCTGTATATATCGATTATTCGGACAGGCATAACTTCTGGCTCGTTTAGATTTACGGGAGCCATAACCTGTCAAAACGAAGGCCACAGTGAGTTCTACAGCTTTTAGCCGTTAATGGATAGATTAATGCACGAAAAGGACAACCTGAATCTCAACCGGGGTTCGTAAGTTTTTTACCCTTCGTTTTTTTGACACCGGATTTTTACGGTAAAACGGGATTACCGTGCCTCGTCTTTGATTTACCATCGCTGGAGAGTGGTGCACCACGGGACTGTTCCATTTCAAATCCATGCACGCATTTCTAAAAGTCGTACGGGACTGTTTCGCCAATTCGGACGGATGTTGCACCTTGCACCGCGGATGTTGCACCCTGTAGATATCGATTATTCGGACGGTCATAACTTCTGGCTTGTTTAGAGTTACGGGAGCCATAACCTGTCAAAATGAAGGCCACGATGAGTTCTACGGCTTTGACATCTTTCAGCCGTCAACGGATAGATTAATGCCCAAAAAGGACAAGCCGAATCTCAATCGGGTCTCGTAAGTTTTTTACCCTTCGTTTTTTCGACACCGGGTTTTTACGGTAAAACGGGATTACCGTGCCTCGCCTTCGATTTACCATCGCTGGAGAGTGATGCACCGGGGTACTGTTCCGTTTCAAATCCATGCATGCTTTTCTAAAAGTCGTACGACACTGTTTCGCCATTTCAGACGGATGTTGCACCTTGCACCGCGGATGTTGCACCCTGTAGATATCGATTATTCGGACGGCCATAACTTTTGGCTCGTTTAGAGTTACGGGAGTCATAACCTGTCAAAACGAAGGCCACAATGAGTTCTACGACTTTGACAGCTTTCAGCAGTCGACGGAAAGATTAAATCCCAAAAAGGACAACCCGAATCTCAATCGGGTCTCGTAAGTTTTTTACCCTTCGTTTTTTCGACACCGGATTTTTACGGTAAAACGGGATTACCGTGCCTCGTCTTCGATTTACCATCGCTGGAGAGTGGTGCACCATGATACTGTTCCGTTTCAAATCCATGCACGCATTTCTAAAAGTCGTACGACACTGTTTCGCCATTCCGGACGGATGTTGCACCTTGCACCGCGGATGTCGCACCCTGTAGATATCGATTATTCGGACGGGCATAACTTCTGGCTCGTTTAGAGTAACGGGAGCCATAACCTGTCAAAACGAAGGCCACGATGAGTTCAACGGCTTTGACAGCTTTCAGCCGTCAACGGATAGATTAATGCCCAAAAAGGACAACCCGAATCTCAATCGGGTCTCGTAAGTTTTTTACCCTTCGTTTTTTCGACACCGGATTTTTAAGGTAAAACGGGATTACCGCGCCTCGTCTTCGATTTACCATCGATGGAGAGTGGTGCACCATGGTGCTGTTCCGTTTCAAATCCATGCACGCATTTCTAAAAGTCGTACGACACTGTTTCGCCATTTCGGACGGATGTTGCACCTTGCACCGCGGATGTTGCACCCTGTAGATATCGGTTATTCGGACGGCCATAACTTCTGGTTCGTTTAGAGTTATGGGAGCCATAACCTGTCAAAACGAAGGCCACGATGAGTTCTACGGCTTTGACAGCTTTCAACCGTCAACGGATAGATTAATGCCCAAAAAGGAAACCCGAATCTCAATCGGGTCTCGCAAGTTTTTTACCCTTCGTTTTTTCGACACAGGATTTTTACGGTAAAACGGGATTACCGTGCCTCGCCTTCGATTTACCATCGCTGGAGAGTGGCGCACCATGATACTATTCCGTTTCAAATCCATGCACGCATTTCTAAAAGTCGTACGACACTGTTTCCCCATTTCAGACGGATGTTGCACCTTGCACTGCGAATGTTGCACCCTGTATATATCAATTATTCGGACGGCAATAACTTCTGGCTCGTTTAGATTTACGGGCGCCATAACCTGTCAAAACGAAGGCCACGATGAGTTTTACGGTTTTGACAGCTTTCAGCCGTCAACGGATAGATTAATGCCCAAAAAGGATAACCCGAGTCTCAATCGAGTCTCGTAAGTTTTTTACCCTTCGTTTTTTCGACACCGGATTTTTACGGTAAAACGGGATTACCGTGCCTCACCTTCGATTTACCATCGCTGGAGAGTGGTGAACCAGGGTAATGTTCCGTTTCGAATCCATGCACGCATTTCTAAAAGTCGTACGGCACTGTTTCGCCATTTCGGACGGATGTTGCACCTTGCACCGCGAATGTTGCACCCTGTAGATATCGATTATCCGGACGGCCATAACTTCTGGCTCGTTTAGAGTTACGGGAGCCATAACCTGTCAAAACGTAGGACACGATGAGTTCTACGGCTTTGACAGCTTTCAGCCATCAACGGATAGATTAATGCCCAAAAGGACAACCCGAATCTCAATCGGGTCTCGTAAGTTTTTTACCCCTCGTTTTTTCGACACCGGATTTTTACGGTAAAACGGGATTACCGTGCCTCGCCTTCGATTTACCATCACTGGAGAGTGGTGCACCATGGTACTGTTCCGTTTCAAATCCATGCATGCATTTCTAAAAGTCGTACGACACTGTTTCGCCATTTCGGACGGATGTTGCACCTTGCACCGCGGATGTTGCACCCTGTAGATATCGATTATTCGGACGGCCATAACTTCTGGATCGTTTAGAATTACGGGAGCCATAACCTGTTAAAATGAAGGCCACGTTGAGTTCTATGGCTTTGACAGCTTTCAGCCGTCAACGGATAGATTAATCCCCAAAAAGGACAACCCGAATCTCAATCGGGTATCGTAAGTTTTTTACCCTTCGTTCTTTCGACACCGGATTTTTACGGTAAAACGGGATTACCGTGGCTCGTCTTCGATTTACCATCGCTGGAGAGTGATGCACCATGGTACTGTTCCGTTTCAAATCCATGCATGCATTTCTAAAAGTCGTACGGCACTGTTTCGCCATTTCGGACGGATGTTGCACCTTGCACCACGGATGTTGCACCCTATAAATATCGATTATTCGGGCGGCCATAACTTTTGGCTCGTTTAGAGTTACGGGAGCCATAACCTGTCTAAACGAAGGCCACGGTGAGTTCTACGGCTTTGACCGCTTTCAGCCGTCAACGGATAGATTAATGCCCAAAAAGGACAACCCGAATCTCAATAGGGTCTCGTAAGTTTTTTACCCTTCGTTTTTTCGACACCGGATTTTTACGGTAAAATGGGATTACCGTGCCTCGTCTTCGATTTACCTTTGCTGGAGAGTGGTGCACCATGGTACTGTTCCGTTTCAAATCCATGCACGCATTTCTAAAAGTCGTACGACACTGTTTCGCCATTTCAGACGGATGTTGCACCTTGCACCGCGGATGTTGCACCCTGTAGATATCGATTATTCGGACGGTCGTAACTTCTGGCTCGTTTAGAGTAACGGGAGCCATAACTTGTCAAAACGAAGGCCACGATGAGTTCTACGGCTTTGACAGCTTTCAGCCGTCAACGGATAGATTAATGCCCAAAAAGGACAACCCGAATCTCAATCGAGTCTCGTAAGTTTTTTACCCTTCGTTTTTTCGACACCGGATTTTTACGGTAAAACGGGATTACCGAGCCTCGTCTTCGATTTGCCATCGATGGAGAGTGGTGCACCATGGTACTGTTCCGTTTCAAATCCATGCACGCATTTCTAAAAGGCGTACGACACTGTTTCGCCATTTCGGACGGATGTTGCACCTTGCACCGCGGATGTTGCACCCCGTAGATATCGGTTATTCGGACGGCCATAACTTCTGGCTCGTTTAGAGTTATGGGAGCCATAACCTGTCAAAACGAAGGCCACGATGAGTTCTACGGCTTTGACAGCTTTCAACCGTCAACGGATAGATTAATGCCCAAAAAGGAAACCCGAATTTCAATCGGGTCTCGTAAGTTTTTTACCCTTCGTTTTCGACACAGGATTTTTACGGTAAAACGGGATTACCGTGCCTCGCCTTCGATTTACCATCGCTGGAGAGTGGCGCACCATGATACTATTCCGTTTCAAATCCATGCACGCATTTCTAAAAGACGTACGACACTGTTTCCCCATTTCAGACGGATGTTGCACCTTGCACTGCGAATGTTGCACCCTGTATATATCAATTATTCGGACGGCAATAACTTCTGGCTCGTTTAGAGTTACCAACGCCATAACCTGTCAAAACGAAGGCCACGATGAGTTTTACGGTTTTGACAGCTTTCAGCCATCAACGGATAGATTAATGCCCAAAAAGGACAACCCGAATCTCAATCGAGTCTCGTAAGTTTTTTACCCTTCGTTTTTTCGACACCGGATTTTTACGGTAAAACGGGATTACCGTGCCTCACCTTCGATTTACCATCGCTGGAGAGTGGTGAACCAGGGTAATGTTCCGTTTCGAATCCATGCATGCATTTCTAAAAGTCGTACGGCACTGTTTCGCCATTTCGGACGGATGTTGCACCTTGCACCGCGGATGTTGCACCCTGTAGATATCGATTATCCGGACGGCCATAACTTCTGGCTCGTTTAGAGTTACGGGAGCCATAACCTGTCAAAACGTAGGCCACGATGAGTTCTACGGCTTTGACAGCTTTCAGCCATCAATGGATAGATTAATGCCCAAAAGGACAACCCGAATCTCAATCGGGTCTCGTAAGTTTTTTACCCCTTGTTTTTTCGACACCGGATTTTTACGGTAAAACGGGATTACCGTGCCTCGCCTTCGATTTACCATCACTGGAGAGTGGTGCACCATGGTACTGTTCCGTTTCAAATCCATGCATGCATTTCTAAAAGTCGTACGACACTGTTTCGCCATTTCGGACGGATGTTGCACCTTGCACCGCGGATGTTGCACCCTGTAGATATCGATTATTCGGACGGCCATAACTTCTGGCTCGTTTAGAGTTACGGGAGCCATAACCTGTCAAAATGAAGGCCACGTTGAGTTCTATGGCTTTGACAGCTTTCAGCCGTCAACGGATAGATTAATGCCCAAACAGGACAACCCGAATCTCAATCGGGTATCGTAATTTTTTTACCCTTCGTTCTTTCGACACCGGATTTTTACGGTAAAACGGGATTACCGTGGCTCGTCTTCGATTTACCATCGCTGGAGAGTGATGCACCATGGTACTGTTCCGTTTCAAATCCATGCATGCATTTCTAAAAGTCGTACGGCACTGTTTCGCCATTTCGGACGGATGTTGCACCTTGCACCGCGGATGTTGCACCCTATAAATATCGATTATTCGGGCGGCCATAACTTTTGGCTCGTTTAGAGTTACGGGAGCCATAACCTGTCTAAACGAAGGCCATGGTGAGTTCTACGGCTTTGACCGCTTTCAGCCGTCAATGGATAGAATAATGCCCAAAAAGGACAACCCGAATCTCAATAGGGTCTCGTAAGTTTTTTACCCTTCGTTTTTTCGACACCGGATTTTTACGGTAAAATGGGATTACCGTGCCTCGTCTTCGATTTACCTTTGCTGGAGAGTGGTGCACCATGGTACTGTTCCGTTTCAAATCCATGCATGCATTTCTAAAAGTCGTACGACACTGTTTCGCCATTTCAGACGGATGTTGCACCTTGCACCGCGGATGTTGCACCCTGTAGATATCGATTATTCGGACGGTCGTAACTTCTGGCTCGTTTAGAGTAACGGGAGCCATAACCTGTCAAAACGAAGGCCACGATGAGTTCTACGGCTTTGACAGCTTTCAGCCGTCAACGGATAGATTAATGCCCAAAAAGGACAACCCGAATCTCAATCGAGTCTCGTATGTTTTTTACCCTTCGTTTTTTCGACACCGGATTTTTACGGTAAAACGGGATTACCGTGCCTTGCCTTCGATTTACCATCGCTGGAGAGTGGTGAACGAGGGTAATGTTCCGTTTCGAATCCATGCACGCATTTCTAAAAGTCGTACGGAACTGTTTCGCCATTTCGGACGGATGTTGCACCTTGCACCGCGGATGTTGCACCCTGTAGATATCGATTATTCGGACGGTCGTAACTTCTGGCTCGTTTAGAGTAACGGGAGCCATAACCTGTCCAAACGAAGGCCACGATGAGTTCTACGGCTTTGACTGCTTTCAGCCGTCAACGGATAGATTAATGCCCAAAAAGGACAACCCGAATCTAAATCGAGTCTCGTAAGTTTTTTACCCTTCGTTTTTTCGACACCGGATTTTTACGGTAAAACGGGATTACCGTGCCTCGCCTTCGATTTACCATCGCTGGAGAGTGGTGAACCAGGGTAATGTTCCGTTTCGAATCCATGCACCCATTTCTAAAAGTCGTACGGCACTGTTTCGCCATTTCGGACGGATGTTGCACCTTGCACCGCGGATGTTGCACCCTGTAGATATCGATTATCCGGACGGCCAAAACTTCTGGGTCGTTTAGAGTTACGGGAGCCATAACCTGTCAAAACGAAGGCCACGATGAGTTCTACGGCTTTGACAGCTTTCAGCCGTCAACGGATAGATTAATGCCCAAAAGGACAACCCGAATCTCAATCGGGTCTCGTAAGTTTTTTACCCCTCGTTTTTTCGACACCGGATTTTTACGGTAAAACGGGATTACCGTGCCTCGCCTTCGATTTACCATCGCTGGAGAGTGGTGCACCATGGTACTGTTCCGTTTCAAATCCATGCATGCATTTCTAAAAGTCATACGACACTGTTTCGCCATTTCGGACGGATGTTGCACCTTGCACCGCGGATGTTGCACCCTGTAGATATCGATTATTCGGACGGCCATAACTTCTGGCTCGTTTAGAGTTACGGGAGCCATAACCTGTCAAAATGAAGGCCACGTTGAGTTCTATGGCTTTGACACCTTTCAGCCGTCAACGGATAGATTAATGCCCAAAAAGGACAACTCGAATCTCAATCGGGTATCGTAAGTTTTTTACCCTTCGTTTTTTCGACACCGGATTTTTACGGTAAAACGGGATTACCGTGGCTCGTCTTCGATTTACCATCACTGGAGAGTGATGCACCATGGTACTGTTCCGTTTCAAATCCATGCATGCATTTCTAAAAGTCGTACGGCACTGTTTCGCCATTTCGGACGGATGTTGCACCTTGCACCGCGGATGTTGCACCCTATAAATATCGATTATTCGGGCGGCCATAACTTTTGGCTCGTTTAGAATTACGGGAGCCATAACCTGTCTAAACGAAGGCCATGGTGAGTTCTACGGTTTTGACCGCTTTCAGCCGTCAACGGATAGATTAATGCTCAAAAAGGACAACCCGAATCTCAATAGGGTCTCGTAAGTTTTTTACCCTTCGTTTTTTCGACACCGGATTTTTACGGTAAAATGGGATTACCTTGCCTCGTCTTCGATTTACCTTTGCTATAGATTGGTGCACCATGGTACTGTTCCGTTTCAAATCCATGCAAGCATTTATAAAAGTCGTACGACACTGTTTCGCCATTTCGGACGGATGCTGCACCTTGCACCGCGGATGTTGCACCCTGTAGATATCGATTATTCGGACGGTCGTAACTTCGGGCTCGTTTACAGTAACGGGAGCCATAACCTGTCAAAACGAAAGCCACGATGAGTTCTACGGCTTTGACAGCTTTCAACCGTCAACGGATAGATTAATGCCCAAAAAGGACAACCCGAATCTCAATCGAGTCTCGTAAGTTTTTTACCCTTCTTTTTTCGGCACCGGATTTTTACGGTAAAACGTGATTACCGTGCCTCGCCTTTGATTTACCATCGCTGGAGAGTGGTGAACCAGGGTAATGTGCCGTTTCGAATCCATGCACGCATTTCTAAAAGTCGTACGGCACTGTTTCGCCATTTCGGACGGATGTTGCACCTTGCACCGCGGATGTTGCACCCTGTAGATATCGATTATCCGGACGGCCATAACTTCTGGCTCGTTTAGAGTTACCGGAGCCATAAACTGTCAAAACGAAGGCCACGATGAGTACTACGGCTTTGACAGCTTTCAGCCGTCAACGGATAGATTAATGCCCAAAAGGAAAACCCGAATCTCAATCGGGTCTCGTAAGTTTTTTACCCTTCGTTTTTTCGACACCGGATTTTTACGGTAAAACAGGATTACCGTGCCTCGCCTTCGATTTACCATCGCTGGAGAGTGGTGCACCATGGTACTGTTCCATTTCAAATCCATGCATGCATTTCTAAAAGTCGTACGACACTGTTTCGCCATTTCGGACGAATGTTGCACCTTGCACCGTGGATGTTGCACCCTGTAGATATCGATTATTCGGACGGCTATAACTTCTGGCTCGTTTAGAGTTACGGGAGCCATACCAGTCAAAACGAAGGCCACGTTGAGTTCTATGGCTTTGACAGCTTTCAGCCGTCAACGGATAGATTAATGCCCAAAAAGGACAACTCGAATCTCAATCGGGTCTCGTAAGTTTTTTACCCCTCGTTTTTTCGACACCGGATTTTTACGGTAAAACGGGATTACCGTGGCTCGTCCTCGATTTACCATCGCTGGAGAGTGGTGCACCATGGTACCGTTCCGTTTCAAATCCATGCATGCATTTCTAAAAGTTGTACGGCACTGTTTCGCCATTTTGGATGGATGTTGCACCTTGCACCGCGGATGTTGCACCCTATAAATATCGATTATTCGGGCGGCCATAACTTTTGGCTCATTTAGAGTTACGGGAGCCATAACCTGTCTAAACGAAGGCCACGGTGAGTTCTACGGCTTTGACCGCTTTCAGCCGTCAACGGATAGATTAATGCCCAAAAAGGACAACCCGAATCTCAATCGGGTCTCGTAAGTTTTTTACCCTTCGTTTTTTCGACACCGGATTTTTACGGCAAAACGTGATTACCGTGCCTCGTCTTCGATTTACCTTCGCTGGAGAGTGGTGCACCATGGTACTGTTCCATTTCAAATCCATGCACGCATTTCTAAAAGTCGTACGACACTGTTTCGCCATTTCGGACGGATGTTGCACCTTGCACCGCGGATGTTGCACCCTGTAGATATCGATTATTCGGACGGTCGTAACTTCTGGCTCGTTTAGAGTTACGGGAGTCATAACCTGTCAAAACGAAGCCCATGGTGAGTTCTACAGCTTTGACAGCTTTCAGCCATCAACGGATAGATTAATGCCCAAAAAGGACAACCCGAATCTCAATCGGGGTTTTTAAGTTTTTTACCCCTCGTTTTTTCGACACTGGATTTTTACGGTAAAACGGTCTTACCGTGGCTCGTCTTCGATTTACCAACGCCTTCGATTTACCATCGCTGGAGAGTGGTGAACCATGGTACTGTTCCGTTTCAAATCCATGCATCATGTTGCACCCTGTATATATCGATTATTCGGACAGGCTTAACTTCTGGCTCGTTTAGATTTACGGGAGCCATAACCTGTCAAAACGAAGGCCATGGTGAGTTCTACAGCTTTGACAGCTTTCAGCCGTCAGTGGATAGATTAATGCCCGAAAAGGACAACCCGAATCTCAATCGGGGTTCATTAGTTTTTTACCCTTCGTTTTTTTGACACCGGATTTTTACGGTAAAACGGGATTACCGTGGCTCGTCTTCGATTCACCATCGCTGGAGAGTGGTGCACCATGGGATTGTTCCATTTCAAATCCATGCACGTATTTCTAAAAGTCGTACGGCACTGTCTCGCCATTTCGGACGGATGTTGCACCTTGCACCGCGGATGTTGCACCCTGTAGATATCGATTATTCGGACGGTCATAACTTCTGGCTCGTTTAGAGTTATGGGAGCCATAACCTGTCAAAACGAAGGCCACGATGAGTTCTACAGCTTTGACATCTTTCAGTCATCAACGGATAGATTAATGCCCAAAAAGGACAACCCGAATCTCAATCGGGTCTCGTAAGTTTTTTACCCTTTGTTTTTTCGACACCGGAATTTTACAGTAAAACGGGATTACCATGCCCCGCCTTCGATTTACCATCGCTGGAGAGTGATGCACCATGGTACTGTTCTGTTTCAAATCCATGCATGCTTTTCTAAAAGTCGTACGACACTGTTTCGCCATTTCAGACGGATGTTGCACCTTGCACCGCGGATGTCGCACATTGTAGATATCGATTATTCGGACGGCCATAACTTCTGGCTCGTTTAGAGTTACGGGAGTCATAACCTGTCAAAACGAAGGCCACAATGAGTTCTATTGGTTTGACAGCTTTCAGCCGTCAACAGATAGATTAAATCCCAAAAAGGACAACCCGAATCTCAATCGGGTCTCGTAAGTTTTTTACCCTTCGTTTTTTCGACACCGGATTTTTACGGTAAAACGGCATTACCATGCCTCGTCTTCGATTTCCCACCGCTGGAGAGTGGTGCACTATGGTACTGTTCCTTTTAAATCCATGCACGCATTTCTAAAAGTCGTACGACACTGTTTCGCCATTTCGGACGGATGTTGCACCTTGCACCGCGGATTTCGCCCCCTGTAGATATCGATTATTCGGACGGGCATAACTTCTGGCTCGTTTAGAGTAACGGTAGCCATAACCTCTCAAAACGAAGGCCACGATGAGTTCTACGGCTTTGACAGCTTTCAATCGTCAACGGATAGATTAATGTCCAAAAAGGACAACCCGAATCTCAATCGAGTCTCGTAAATTTTTTACCCTTCGTTTTTTCGACACCGGACTTTTACGGTAAAACGGGATTACCTTGCCTCGCCTTCGATTTAGCATCGCTGGAGAGTGGTGCACCATGGCACTGTTCCGTTTCAAATCCACGCACGCCTTCCTAAAAGTCGTATGGCACTGTTTCGCCATTTCGGACGTATGTTCCACCTTGCACCGCAGATGTTGCACCCTGTAGATATCGATTATTCGGACGGTCATAACTTCTAGCTCGTTTAGAGTTACGGGAGCCATAACCTATCAAAACGAAGGCCACGGTGAGTTCTACAGCTTTGACATCTTCCAACCGTCAACGAGTATATTTATGCCCGAAAAGGACAACCCAAATCTCAATCGGGGCTCGTAAGTTTTTTACCCTTCGTTTTTTCGACATCGGATTTTTACGGTAAAATGGGATTACCTTGCCTCATCTTCGATTTACCTTTGCTGGAGAGTGGTGCACCATGGTACTGTTCTGTTTCAAATCCATGCACGCATTTCTAAAAGTCGTACGACACTGTTTGGCCATTTCGGACGGATGTTGCATCTTGCACCGCGGATGTTGCACCCTGTAGATATCGATTATTCGGACGGTCGTAACTTCTGGCTCGTTTAGAGTAACGGGAGCCATAACCTGTCAAAACGAAAGCCACGATGAGTTCTACGGCTTTGACAGCTTTCAGCCGTCAACGGATAGATTAATGCCCAAAAAGGACAACACGAATCTCAATCGAGTCTCGTAAGTTTTTTACCTTCGTTTTTTCGGCACCGGATTTTTACGGTAAAAAGGGATTACCGTGCCTCGCCTTCGATTTACCATCGCTGGAGAGTGGTGAACCAGGGTAATGTTCCGTTTCGAATCCATGCACGCATTTCTAAAAGTCGTACGGCACTGTTTCTCCATTTCGGACGGATGTTGCACCTTGCACCGCGGATGTTGCACCCTGTAGATATCGATTTTCAGGACGGCCATAACTTCTGGCTCGTTTAGAGTTACGGGAGCCATAAACTGTCAAAACGAAGGCCACGATGAGTTCTACGGCTTTGACAGCTTTCAGCCGTCAACGGATAGATTAATGCCCAAAAGGAAAACCCGAATCTCAATCGGGTCTCGTAAGTTTTTTACCCTTCGTTTTTTCAACACCGGATTTTTACGGTAAAACGGGATTACCGTGCCTCGCCTTCGATTTACCATCGCTGGAGAGTGGTGCACCATGGTACTGTTCCATTTCAAATCCATGCATGCATTTCTAAAAGTCGTACGACACTGTTTCGCCATTTCGGGCGAATGTTGCACCTTGCACCGTGGATGTTGCACCCTGTAGATATCGATTATTCGGACGGCCATAACTTCTGGCTCGTTTAGAGTTACGGGAGCCATAACCAATCAAAACGAAGGCCACGTTGAGTTCTATGGCTTTGACAGCTTTCAGCCGTCAACGGATAGATTAATGCCCAAAAAGGACAACCCGAATCTCAATCGGGTCTCGTAAGTTTTTTACCCTTCGTTTTTTCGACACCGGATTTTTACGGTAAAACGGGATTACCGTGGCTCGTCTTCGATTTACCATCGCTGGAGAGTGGTGCACCATGGTACTGTTCCGTTTCAAATCCATGCATGCATTTCTAAAAGTCGTACGGCACTGTTTCGCCATTTTGGATGGATGTTGCACCTTGCACCGCGGATGTTGCACCCTATAAATATCGATTATTCGGGCGGCCATAACTTTTGGCTCGTTTAGAGTTACGGGAGCCATAACCTGTCTAAACGAAGGCCACGGTGAGTTCTACGGCTTTGACCGCTTTCAGCCGTCAACGGATAGATTAATGCCCAAAAAGGACAACCCGAATCTCAATCGGGTCTCGTAAGTTTTTTACCCTTCGTTTTTTCGACACCGGATTTTTACGGTAAAACGGGATTACCGTGCCTCGTCTTCGATTTACCTTCGCTGGAGAGTGGTGCACCATGGTACTGTTCCATTTCAAATCCATGCACGCATTTCTAAAAGTCGTACGACACTGTTTCGCCATTTCGGACGGATGTTGCACCTTGCACCGCGGATGTTGCACCCTGTAGATATCAATTATTCGGACGGTCATAACTTCTGGCTCGTTTAGAGTTACGGGAGCCATAACCTGTCAAAACGAAGCCCATGGTGAGTTCTACAGCTTTGATAGCTTTCAGCCATCAACGGATAGATTAATGCCCTAAAAGGACAACCCGAATCTCAATCGGGGTTTTTAAGTTTTTTACCCTTCGTTTTTTCGACACTGGATTTTTACAGTAAAACGGTCTTACCGTGGCTCGTCTTCGATTTACCATCGCCTTCGATTTACCATCGCTGGAGAGTGGTGCACCATGGTACTGTTCCGTTTCAAATCCATGCACCATGTTGCACCCTGTATATATCGATTATTCGGACAGGCTTAACTTCTGGCTCGTTTAGATTTACGGGAGCCATAACCTGTCAAAACGAAGGCCACGGTGAGTTCTACAGCTTTGACAGCTTTCAGCCGTCAGTTGATAGATTAATGCCCGAAAAGGACAACCCGAATCTCAATCGGGGTTCATAAGTTTTTTACCCTTCGTTTTTTTGACACCGGATTTTTACGGTAAAACGGGATTACCGTGGCTTGTCTTCGATTCACCATCGCTGGAGAGTGGTGCACCATGGGATTGTTCCATTTCAAATCCATGCACGTATTTCTAAAAGTCGTACGGCACTGTCTCGCTATTTCGGACGGATGTTGCACCTTGCACCGCGGATGTTGCACCCTGTAGATATCGATTATTCGGACGGTCATAACTTCTGGCTCGTTTAGAGTTACGGGAGCCATAACCTATCAAAACGAAGGCCACGATGAGTTCTACAGCTTTGACATCTTTCAGTCGTCAACAGATAGATTAATGCCCAAAAAGGACAACCCGAATCTCAATCGAGTCTCGTAAATTTTTTACCCTTTGTTTTTTCGACACCGGATTTTTACAGTAAAACGGGATTACCATGCCCCGCCTTCGATTTACCATCGCTGGAGAGTGATGCACCATGGTACTGTTCCGTTTCAAATCCATGCATGCTTTTCTAAAAGTCGTACGGCACTGTTTCGCCATTTCAGACGGATGTTGCACTTGCACCGCGGATGTTGCACATTGTAGATATCGATTATTCGGACGGCCATAACTTCTGGCTCGTTTAGAGTTACGGGAGTCATAACCTGTCAAAACAAAGGCCACAATGAGTTCTATGGGTTTGACAGCTTTCAGCCATCAACAGATAGATTAAATCCCAAAAAGGACAACCCGAATCTCAATCGAGTCTCGTAAGTTTTTTACCCTTCGTTTTTTCGACACCGGATTTTTACGGTAAAACGGCATTACCATGCCTCGTCTTCGATTTACCATCGCTGGAGAGTGGTGCACTATGGTACTGTTCCTTTCAAATCCATGCACGCATTTCTAAAAGTCGTACGACACTGTTTCGCCATTTCGGACGGATGTTGCACCTTGCACCGCGGATGTCGCCCCCTGTAGATATTGATTATTCGGACGGGCATAACTTCTGGCTCGTTTAGAGTAACGGTAGCCATAACCTCTCAAAACGAAGGCCACGATGAGTTCTACGGATTTGACAGCTTTCAATCGTCAACGGATAGATTAATGTCCAAAAAGGACAACCCGAATCTCAATCGAGTCTCGTAAATTTTTTGCCCTTCGTTTTTTCGACACCGGACTTTTACGGTAAAACGGGATTACCGTGCCTCGCCTTCGATTTACCATCGCTGGAGAGTGGTGCACCATGGCACTGTTCTGTTTCAAATCCACGCACGCCTTCCTAAAAGTCGTACGGCACTGTTTCGCCATTTCGGACCTATGTTCCACCTTGCACCGCAGATGTTGCACCCTGTAGATATCGATTATTCGGACGGTCATAACTTCTAGCTCATTTAGAGTTACGGGAGCCATAACCTATCAAAACGAAGGCCACGGTGAGTTCTACAGCTTTGACATCTTCCAACCGTCAACGGGTAGATTTATGCCCGAAAAGGACAATCCAAATCTCAATCGGGGCTCGTAAGTTTTTTACCCTTCGTTTTTTCGACGCCGGATTTTTACGGTAAAACGGGATTACCGTGGCTCGTCTTCGATTTCCATCGCTGGAGAGTGGTGCACCAAGGTACTATTACGTTTCAAATCCATGCATGCATTTCTAAAAGTCGTACGACACTGTTTCGCCATTTCGGACGGATGTTGCACCTTGCACCGCGGATGTTGCACCCTGTATATATCGATTATTCGGACAGCCATAACTTCTGGCTCGTTTAGATTTACGGGAGCCATAACCTGTCAAAACGAAGGCCACGGTGAGTTCTACAGCTTTGACAGCTTTCAGCCATCAACGGATAGATTAATGCTAGAGAAGGACAACCCGAATCTCAATCTGGGTTCGTAAGTTTTTACCCTTCGTTTTTTCGACACCGGATTTTTACGGTAAAACGGGATTACCGTGCCTCGTCTTCGATTTACCATCGCTGGAGAGTGGTGCACCATGGTACTGTTCCGTTTCAAATCCATGCACGCATTTCTAAAAGTCGTAAGGCACTGTTTCGCCATTTCGGACGGATGTTGCACCTTGCACCGCGGATGTTGCACCCTGTAGATATCGATTATTCGGACGGCCATAACTTCTGCCTCTTTTAGAGTTACGGGAGCCATAACCTGTCAAAACGAAGGAAACGATGAGTTCTACGGCTTTGACAGCTTTCAGCCGTCAACGGATAGATTAATGCCAGAAATGGACAACCCGAATCTCAATCTGGGTTCGTAAGTTTTTTCCCTTCATTTTTTCGACACCGGATTTTTACGGTAAAACGGGATTACCGTGGCTCCTCTTCGATTTACCATCGCTGGAGAGTGGTGCACCATGGTAATGTTCCGTTTCAAATCCATGCACGTATTTCTAAAAGTCGTACGGCACTTTTTCGCCACTTCGGACGGATGTTGCACCTTGCACCGCGGATGTTGCACCCTGTAGATATCGATTATTCGGACGGCCATAACTTCTAGCTCGTTTAGAGTTACAGGATCCATAACCTGTTTAAACGAAGGCCACGGTGAGTTCTACGGTTTTGACGGCTTTCAGCCGTCAACGGATAGATTAATGCCCAAAAAGGACAACCCGAATCTCAATCGGGTCTCGTAAGTTTTTTACCCTTCGTTTTTTCGACACCGCATTTTTACGGTAAAACGGGATTACCGTGCCTCGTCTTCGATTTACCATCGCCGGAGGGTGGTGCACCATGGTACTGTTCCATTTCAAATCCATGCACGCATTTCTAAAAGTCGTAAGGCACTGTTTCGCCATTTCGGATGGATGTTGCTCCTTGCACTGCGGATGTTGCACCCTATAGATATCGATTATTCGGACGGCCATAACTTCTGGCTCGTATAGAGTTACGGGAGCCATAACCTGTCAAAATCAAGGAAACGATGAGTTCTATGGCTTTGACAGCTTTCAGCCATCAACGGATAGATTGATGCCCGAAAAGGACAACCCGAATCTCAATTGAGTCTCGTAAGTTTTTTACCCTTCGTTTTTTCGACACCGGATTTTTACGGTAAAACGGGATTACCGTGCCTCGCCTTCGATTTACCATCGCTGAAGAGTGGTGCACCATGGCACTGTTCCGTTTCAAATCCATGCACGCATTTCTAAAAGTTGTATGATGCTGTTTTGCCATTTCGTACAGATGTTGCACCTTGCACCGCGGATGTTGCACCCTGTAGATATCGATTATTCGGACGGCCATAACTTCTGGCTCGTTTAGAGTTACGGGAACCATAACCTGTCCAAACGAAGGCCACGATGAGTTCTACGGCTTTGACTGCTTTCAGCCGTCAACGGATAGATTAATGCCCAAAAAGGACAACCCGAATCTCAATCGGGTCTCGTAAGTTTTTTACCCTTCGTTTTTTCGACGCCGGATTTTTACAGTAAAACGGGATTACCGTGCCTCGTCTTCGATTTACCATCGATGGAGAGTGGTGCACCATGGTACTGTCCCGTTTCAAATCCATGCACGCATTTCTAAAAGTCGTACGTGTTATCCCGCCATTTGGCAAAGCCGTGATACCAAAAGATTGTTCGAAAACAAGAAACAGTTCATCTCAGAGATTGGTTGTACTTCGCTTCACTATGGATATCGACGAATTTTGTTCGAGCTCGGATCAGGCCACAATTGATAAGACATGACAAGCAAAGCTGTAGAAGCCAGCATTTCAAGTTTCAAGTCAATCCGAGTTCGTATGCTCAAGATATGATGGTTTAAATTTGAGAAAGATAGCCCCTTGTTCGGTTCGAACCCATAGGGTACCCATGGTTCGAATCGATGGCCAGAGATTATGTTCGAACCCATCATCTTCGAAACCATCTACTCCGAACCCATCCGGTATCCTACCTTCGAAGCCATCTAGTTCGAATCCATCAACCAGTGCCTGCCTCACAACCATGTACTTCGACTCCATTACCTTCGAAACCATCATCTTCGAATCCATTCAAGCCCACCAGCTTTGAATCCAAGTCGCTTCGAATAGATCTTGTTCGAATCGATCGAGTTCAAACCCACGATTATACCTTAGTTCGAAACGGTCGCGTTCGAACCCAGGAACATTCACTTGTTCGTATCCACCAAGTCAACTAACTTGGATGACGTGTAGCCCCACGATACGAACGAGGCGAAATCCATGGGTGCGAAGCGGTCAACTCGGAGATAAAACAGGATCGATGCGAGGAGTGCGCGCCACGTCACCAGAGATCCACGTGACCGATCGATTCGAAGGGGTTGGATTCGAAATGATGGGTTCGAATGCAACAGCCCTCACGAAAAACCACAACTTGAATCGATCACATCTCCTAAACCACTGATCCAAATGCAATGAAATTTTCACAGTAGCTTCCATACATGATAAAGATTGTTCTTGCCAAGTTTCAGCTCGATTGGACCATTTCTTGATGGGTTCGAAATCACTTCGAATCGATGTCAGATCGAGTCGAAACTTGGTGGGGTCGGTCGCGTGGGCCAACTCACGTGCCAGAAGAAGTCTTCCGAAGTTTGAGCGAGATCTGGGCCTCCAACGCGTATAAATAGCACCCTGAAGCCTTTAGAAAGGGGGGATCTTTTGGAGCTTCCACCATTGAACGTCCAGACTCTGCCGGATCAAATTCCATACTTCATTATCGCTGTTGTATCCAGATTTAAAAGCTATCATGAACTGTAATCCATTGTAATCAATCATTATCATCAAGTGAATCAATAAAGAGAGAACCTTCAAAGTGGACGTAGGCAAGATCGCCGAACCACTATAAATCCTGTGTTTGTGATCGTTATCTGTGAACTATTGTGATTGTTGTTGCTTAGATCTGAATTCTATATTGATTGTTTCTGATCTGTGTTGACAAACGGGTGCTTTCACGGTATTGGGTGTTTGTGACCAATTTTGGCGCAAACATTTTGGTGCTTTCACCGAGAACAGCTCATTCAGGATAATTTGAATTTGAAAGCTGAAAGATTTAGATCTAAGAACCATGACGAGACAAACAAGTAAGAAACAAAGGCCAGAGAGGAGCGAACACCAAGGAAGTCAAGAGGCTTCTTAAGGAGAAAATCAAGCTTCAATCTTCATCACAAGGGACGAGATGGAAACAATGATGAAAAAACAAGAGGAGTTGATCCAGAGTTTGTTTCGACAAATAGGACAGCTTGGAGCACAGAATCAAGGAGTAACCGGAGTCCAGAACGGAGCAGGACCATCCGGCGTAGCACCTGAACTAGGGGGCACGCCCATAGAGAACGTTGACCCAATTTCAGAGAGAGAGAGAGGAACATCTGCACAACTCGGGAGTAGTAGAGGGGTGAACTCTCGATCAAGGGAGCAGATCCCAGATTTCCCTCGTGGACTCGGGGGGCAGGTCGAAAGTGATGAGCGAAGGTTACATCTCGGGGACAATGACAGATTGGCAGAGATAGTCAGGCGAGCCATGAGAGGCGGATTAGTGAACAATGATTTGGAAGATGTTAATAGGAGTCCTTTTACTCCAGCAACCAGACGAGCTAGGAACCCACCGGATTTCAAATTACCATCGTTGGACATGTACGATGGGAGAACGGATCCCACAGTTCATCTAACAAAGTATATGAGACATATGGAAGTGCTGGGGGCATCAGAGGAGGTTATGGCCTGGTGCTTTCCATTGTACTTGGCGGATATCACAGCATTGTGGTTTAGACAATTGGAGAATGGATACATCAGAACGTGGAATGGTTTAGTTGAAAGATTTATGAGGCAATTCAGGGTTCACATTACGAGACCCAAGAATGTGATGACTTTGGCAACCCTAAAGCAGAAAGCCGGAGAGACCTTGAGGAGTTATCTAGCACGATTCAATGTAGCAGCAGCTTCGGTGGATCGAGCAGATCCATCTATGGTGGTGATGGCAGCTGTGTCCGGAGTAGCTGAAGGCACAGAGTTCAAAAATTCATTGACTAAAGATCCACCCGTGGATCTAGAGGAATTTTACAACGAGGCAGAAAAGTTTCTACGATTAGAGGATGCGAATGCAAAGAGAGAAGAAACAGAGGGAATAGAGGTTTACGTGCTTAAAGACAAAAAGCCTCTCGAAATGGACTCAGACAAGGATAAAGGAAATCGAAGGGCTGAGGATTATAATGACAGGTCAAAACGGCAACGGAGAGAGCCGCGATTCACTACTTACACCGAGCTGACTGAGAGTTTGGAGTGGATTTATCAAGATACCAAAGAGCAGATTCCCTATCGTTGACCGATGCGAAGGGATCCAACTTCTGATGAAAAGAGATCAGATAAATTTTGTGTATTTCATGAATTAAATGGTCATAACACTAATGATTGTAGGCATCTGAAGGACGAGGTGGAAGGGCATATGAGGAATAGTATGCTCCTTCAATATGTGAGGAGGCGAGCTTCAACGGTAGAGCCAGAGCACCGACCATCTACATCAGCCAGGGGCAACCCTGAACCAGGACATCGTTTGGTTATCAATTAATTAAAATAACGATGAACAAGTCGCAAGCTTCCACTAACACAATTAAATCATTTACACATGTACGAGATCGCGAACGTTCTCCAGGCATGCTCTGAATGATCATTGATTGCTTCGTAGTGGGAACTTACACTTTGACATCTTTGCTTTGCTGTTGTTTCGTTTCAATTTTAACATTTAAACTTGGTTTGTTTGGACATTTCTGTTTTTTAAATTCACCCGTTGAATAGATATTTGATTCTGATAACTCTGAAATGACTAAGCTGCTTGCACATGTAGGGGTCGCGGACGGTCCTTAGGCATGCTCTGAGATAGTGATATACCCTAACAAATGATCCAAGGACCCACTCGAACGTGAACCTGATATCAACGGTACCAAGCCCCCCCGGGCACACTTATTCGCCTCCAACAGGCACACAAACAATCCAAGAACTCACCCGAACGTGACCCTGGCATCCATAACATCAAGCCCTCCCGGGCACGCAAACTCGCCTCGAACGGCACACGATCACGAACGATCACAACTCGCCACGAACAGCACTCGACTTCGAACAGTCACAACTCGCCACGAATGGCGCCCGACTTCGAACAGTCACCACTCGCCACGAACGGCACCCGACCTCGAATGGTCACAACTCGCCCCGAACAGGCACGATTCGCCCTGAACGGCACAACTCATCTCACCTTAAATGGCTCGATCGCGAATGGTCGTCATCTGAGGTCCACCACTTGACCGCGCACTGTCGCACTTTACCTCGAATGGCTCGATCACGAACGATCATCATTTGAGGTTAAGCGCTTGACCTTGAACGGTCACATTTCGCCGCAGATAACTCGATCTCGAACGATCGACGCATGGATTTATGCGCTTGACCGCACACGGTCACACTTCACCTCAAGTGACTCGATCACGAACGATCTTCATTTGAAGTTAGGCGCTTGACCATGAACGACCGCGCTTCATCCCAAATAGCTCGATCCCGAACGATCGTCATTGGAGGACATATGAAACTATCAAATTCTTTACAGGTTGGTGATAGGATATGAACATCCAACTCAAGGCATTGCAAAACACACCTTCCTACCGCAAGGCATGTTTTGGGGGGCAAATGTTATCCCGCCTTTTGGCAAAGCCGTGATACCAAAAGATTGTTCGAGAACAAGAAACAGTTCATCTCAGAGATTGGTTGTACTTCGCTTCGCTATGGATATCGACGAATTTTGTCCGAGCTCGGATCAGGCCACAATTGATAAGACATGACAAGCAAAGCTGTAGAAGCCAGCGTTTCAAGTTTCAAGTCAATCCGACTTCGTATGCTCAAGATATGATGGTTTAAATTTGAGAAAGATAGCCCCTTGTTCGGTTCGAACCCATAGGGTACCCATGGTTCGAATCGATGGCCAGAGATTATGTTCGAACCCATCATCTTCGAAACCATCTACTCCGAACCCATCCGGTATCCTACCTTCGAACCCATCTAGTTCGAATCCATCAACCAGTGCCTGCCTCACAACCATGGACTTCGACTCCATTACCTTCGAAACCATCATCTTCGAATCCATTCAAGCCCACCAGCTTCAAATCCAAGTCGCTTCGAATCAATCTTGTTCGAATTGATCGAGTTCGAACCCACAAATATACCTTAGTTCGAAACGGTCGCGTTCGAACCCAGGAACATTCACTTATTCGTATCCACCAAGTCAACTAACTTGGATGACGTGTCGCCCGACGATACGAATGAGGCGAAATCCATGGGTGTGAAGCGGTCAACTCGGAGATAAAACAGGATCGATGCGAGGAGTGCGCGCCATGACACCAGAGATCCACGTGACCGATCGAGTCGAAGGGGATGGATTCGAAATGATGGGTTCAAATGCAACAGCCCTCACGAAAAACCACAACTTGAATCGATCACATCTCCCAAACCACTGATCCAAATGCAACGAAATTTTCACAGTAGCTTCCATACATGATAAAGATTGTTCCTGCCAAGTTTCAGCTCGATTGGAACATTTCTTGATGGGTTCGTAATCACTTCGAATCGATGTCAGATCGAGTCGAAACTTGGTGGGGTCGGTCGCGGGGGCCCACTCACGTGCCAGAAGAAGTCTTCCGAAGTTTGAGCGAGATCTGGGCCTCCTACGCCTATAAATAGCACCCTGAAGCCTTCAGAAAGGGGGGATCTTTTGGAGCTTCCACTATTGAACGTCCAGACTCTGCCGGATTGAATTCCATACTTCATTATCGCTGTTGTATCCAGATTTAAAAGCTATCATGAACTGTAATCAATTGTAATCAATCATTATCATCAAGTGAATCAATAAAGAGAGAACCTTCAAAGTGGACGTAGGCAAGATCGCCAAACCACTATAAATCCTGTGTTTGTGATCGTTATCTGTGAACTATTGTGATTGTTGTTGCTTAGATCTGAATTCTATATTGATTGTTGCTGATCTGTGTTGACAAACGGGTGCTTTCACGGTATTGGGTGTTTGTGACCAATTTTGGCGCAAACAGTACGGCACTGTTTCGCCGTTTCGGACGGATGTTGCACCTTGCACCGCGGATGTTGCACCCTGTAGATATCGATTATTCGGACGGCCATAACTTCTGGCTCGTTAAGAGTTACGGGAGCCATAACCTGTCAAAACGAAGGCCACGGTGAGTTCTATAGCTTTGACAGCTTTCAGCCATCAACGGATAGATTAATCCCCGAAAAGGACAACCCGAATCTCAATCGGGTCTCGTAAGTTTTTTACCCTTCGTTTTTTCGACACCGGATTTTTACGGTAAAACGGGATTACCGTGGCTCGTCTTCGATTTACCATCGCTGGAGACTGGTGCACCATGGTACTGTTCCGTTTCAAATCCACGCACGCATTTCTAAAAGTCGTACGACGCTGTTTCTCCATTTCGGACTGATGTTGCACCTTGCACCGCGGATGTTGCACCCTGTATAGATCGATTATTCGGACGGGCATAACTTCTGGATCGTTTAGAGTTACGGGAGCCATAACCTGTGAAAACGAAGGCCACGATGAGTTCTACGGCTATGACAGCTTTCAGCCGTCAACGAATAGATTAATGCCCGAAAAGGACAACCCGAATCTCAATCGGGTCTCGTAAGTTTTTTACCCTTTGTTTTTTCGACACTGGATTTTTACGGTAAAACGGGATTACTGTGCCTCGCCTTCGATTTACCATCACTGGAGAGTGGTGCACCATGGTACTGTTCCGTTGCAAATCCATGCACGCTTTTCTAAAAGTCGTACGGCACAGTTTCGCCATTTCGGACGGATGTTGCACCTTGCACCGCGGATGTTGCACCCTGTAGATATCGATTATTCCGACGGTCATAACTTCTGGCTCGTTTAGAGTTACGGGAGCCATAACCTGTCAAAATGAAGGCCACGATGAGTTCTACGGCTATGAAAGCTTTCAGATGTCAAATAATAGATTAATGCCCAAAATGGACAACCCGAATCTCAATCGGGTCTCGTAAATTTTTTATCCTTCGTTTTTTCGACACCGGATTTTTACGGTAAAACGGGATTACCGTGCCTCGCCTTCGAATTATCATCGCTGGAGAGTGGTGCACCATGGTACTGTTCCGTTTCAATTCCGTGCACGCTTTTCTAAAAGTCATAGGGCACAGTTTCGCCATTTCGGACGGATGTTGCACCTTGCACCGCGGATGTTGCACCCTGCATATATCGATTATTCGGACGGCCATAACTTCTGGCTCGTTTAGAGTTACGAGAGCCATAACCTGTCAAAACGAAGGCAACGATGAGTTCTACGGCTTTGATGGCTTTCAGTCATCAACGGATAGTCTAATGCCCAAAAAGGACAACCCGAATCTCAATCGGGTCTCGTAAGTTTTTTACCCTTCGTTTTTTCGACACCGGATTTTTCCGGTAAAACGGGATTACCTTGCCTCGCCTTCGATTTACCATCGCTGGAGAGTGGTGCACCATGGTACTGTTCCGTTTCAAATCCATGCACGCATTTGAAAAAGTCATACGGCACTGTTTCGCCATTTCAGACGGATGTTGCACCTTGCACCGCGGATGTTGCACCATTTAGATATCGACTATTCGGACGTCCATAACTTCTGGCTCATTTAGAGTTACGGGAGCCATAACCTGTCAAAACGAAGGCCGCGATGAGTTCTACGGCTTTAAAAGCTTTCAGCCGCCAACGGATAGATTAATGCCCAAAAAGGACAAACCGAATCTCAATCGGTTGTCGTAAGTTTTTTACCCTTCATTTTTTCGACACCGTATTTTTACGGGAAAACGGGATTACCGTGGCTCGTTTTCAATTTACCATCGCTGGAGAGTGGTACACCATGGTACTGTTCCGTTTCAAATCCATACATGCATTTCTAAAAGTCGTACGGCACTGTTTGCCATTTCGGACGGATGTTGCACCTTGCACCGCGGATGTTGCAACCTGTACATATCGATTATTCGGACGGCCATAACTTCTGGCTCGTTCAGAGTTACGGGAGCCATAACCTGTCAAAACGAAGGCCACGGTGAGATCTACGGCTTTGACTGCTTTCAGCCGTCAACGGAAAGATTAATGCCCAAAGAGGACAACCCGAATCTCAATCGGGTCTCGTAAGTTTTTTACCGTTCGTTTTTTCGACACCGGATTTTTACCGTAAAACGGGATTACCGTGCCTCGTCTTCGATTTACCATCGCTGAAGAGTGGTGCACCATAGAACTGTTCCGTTTGAAATCCATGCACGCATTTCTAAAAGTCGTACGGCACTGTTTCGCCATTTTGGACGGATGTTGCACCTGCATCGCGGATGTTGCACCCTGTAGATATCGATTATTCGGACGGTCATAACTTCTGGCTCGTTTAGAGTTACGGGAGCCATAACCTGTCAAAACGAAGGCCACGGTGAGTTCTACAGATTTGACAGCTTTCAACCGTCAACGGATAGATTAATGCCCGAAAAGGACAACCCGAATCTCAATCGGAGTTCGTTGGTTTTTTACCCTTCATTTTTTCGACACCGGATTTGTACGGTAAAACGGGACTACCGTGGCTCGTCTTCGATTTACCATCGCTAGAGAGTGGTGCACCATGGTACTGTTCCGTTTTAGATCCATGCACGCATTTTTAAAAGTCGTACGACACTGTTTCGCCATTTCGGACAGATGTCGCACCTTGCACCGCGGATGTTGCACCCTGTATATATCGATTATTCGGACAGCCATAACTTCTGGTTCATTTAGAGTTATGGGAGCCATAACCTATCAAAACGAAGGCCACGGTGAGTTCTACATCTTTGATAGCTTTCAAATGTCAACGGATAGATTAATGCCCGAAAAGGACAACCCGAATCTCAATCGGGGTTCGTAAGTTTTTTACCCTTCGTTTTTTTTTGACACCAGATTTTTACGGTAAAACGGGATTACCGTGGTTCGTCTTCGATTTACCATCGCTGGAGAGTGGTGCACCATGGTACTGTTCCGTTTCAAATCCATGCACGCATTTCTAAAAGTCGTACGGCACTGTTTCGCCATTTCGGACGAATGTTCCACCTTGCACCGCGGATGTTGCACCCTGTAGATATCGATTATTCGGACGGCCATAACTTCTGGCTCTTTTAGAGTTACGGGATCCATTACCTGTGAAAACGAATGCCACGATGAGTTCTACGGCTTTGACAGCTTTCAGCCATCAACGGATAGATTAATGCCCAAAAAGGACAACCCGAATCTCAATCGGGTCTCGTAAGTTTTTTACCCTTCGTTTTTTCGACACCGGATTTTTACTGTAAAACGGGAGTACCGTGCCTCGCCTTCGGTTTACCATCGCTGGAGAGTGGTGCACCATGGTACTGTTCCGTTTCAAATCCATGCACGCATTTCTAAAAGTCGTACGGCACAGTTTCGCCATTTCGGACGGATGTTGTTCCTTGCACCGCGGATGTTGTACCCTGTAGATATCGATTATTCGGACGGCCATAACTTCTGGCTCGTTTAGAGTTACGGGAGCCATAACCTTTCAAAACGAAGGCCACGATGAGTTCTACGGCTTTGACAGCTTTCAGCCGTCAACGGATAGATTAATTCCCAAAAAAGACAACCCAAATCTCAATCGGGTCTCGTAAGTTTTTTACCCTTCGTTTTTTCGACCCCGGATTTTTACGGTAAAACGGGGTTACCTTGCCTCGCCTTCGATTTACCATCACTGGAGAGTGGTGCACCATGGTACTGTTCCATTTCAAATCCATGCACGCATTTGTAAAAGTCGTACGGCACTGTTTCGCCATTTCAGACGGATGTTGCACCTTGCACCGCAGATGTTGTACCCTGTAGATATCGATTATTCGGACGGCCATAACTTCTGGCTCGTTTAGAGTTACGGGAGCCATAACCTGTTTAAACGAAGGCCACGATGAGTTCTACGGCTTTGACAGCTTTCAGCCGCCAACGGATAGATTAATGCCCAAAAAGGGCAAACCGAATCTCAATCGGTTGTCGTAAGTTTTTTACCCTTCGTTTTTTCGACACTGGATTTTTACGCTAAAGCGGGATTACCGTGCCTCGTCTTCGATTTACCACCGCTGGAGAGTGGTGCACCATGGTACTGTTCCGTTTCAAATCAATGCACGCATTTCTAAAAGTCGTAGGGCACTGTTTCGCCATTTCGGACGGATGTTGCACCTTGCACCGCGGATGTTGCACCCTGTAGATATCGATTATTCGGACGGTCATAACTTCTGGCTCCTTTAGTGTTACGGGAGCCTTAACCTATCAAAACGAAGGCCGCGGTGAGTTCTACAGTTTTGACAGCTTTCAGCTGTCAACGGATAGATTAATGCCCGAAAAAGACAACCCGAATCTCAATCGGGGTTCGTAAGTTTTTTACCCTTCGTTTTTTTGACACCGGATTTTTACGGTAAAATGGGATTACCGTGGCTCGTATTCGATTTACCATCGCTGGAGACTGGTGAACCATGGTACTGTTCCGTTTCAAATCCATGCACGCATTTCTAAAAGTCGTACGACACTGTTTCGCCATTTCGGACGAATGTTGCACCTTGCACCGCGGATGTTGCACCCTGTATATATCGATTATTCGGACGGCCATAACTTCTGGCTCTTTTAGAGTTACGGGAGCCATAACCTATGAAAACGAAGGCCACGATGAGTTCTACAGCTTTGGCAGCTTTCAGCCGTAAACGGATAGATTAATGCCCAAAAAGGACAACCCGAATCTCAATCGGGTCTCGTAAGTTTTTTACCCTTCGTTATTTCGACACCAGATTTTTACGGTAAAATGGGATTACCGTGCCTCGCCTTCGATTTACCAACGCTGGAAAAGTGGTGCACCATGGTACTGTTACGTTTCAAATCCATGCACGCTTTTCTAAAAGTCATACGGCACAGTTTCGCCATTTCGGACGGATGTTGCACCTTGCACCGCGGATGTTGCGCCCTATAGATATCGATTATTCGGACGGCCATAACTTCTGGCTCGTTTAGAGTTACGGGAGCCATAACCTATCAAAACGAAGGCCACAATGAGTTCTACGGATTTGATAGCTTTCAGCCTTCAACGGATAGATTAATGCCCAAAAAGGACAACCCGAATCTCAATCGGGTCTCGTAAGTTTTTTACCCTTCGTTTTTTCGACACCGGATTTTTACGGTAAAACGTGATTACCGTGCCTCGTCTTCGATTTACCATCGCTGGAGAGTGGTGCAACATGGTACTATTCCGTTTCAAATCCATGCACGCATTTCTAAAAGTCGTATGTCACTGTTTTCGCCATTTCGGACGGATGTTGCACCTTGCACCGCGGATGTTGCAC
Organism: Allium cepa; assembly: GCA_030765085.1. Lineage (NCBI taxonomy): Eukaryota > Viridiplantae > Streptophyta > Magnoliopsida > Asparagales > Amaryllidaceae > Allium > Allium cepa. Next base: position 914,188,342 of record CM060938.1, read on the forward strand.
CCTGTAGATATCGATTATTCGGACGGCCATATCTTCTGGCTCGTTTAGAGTTACGGGAGCCATAACCTATCAAAACGAAGGCCACGGTGAGTTCTACGGCTTTGACCGCTTTCTGCCGTCAACGGATAGATTAATGCCCAAAGAGGACAACCCGAATCTCAATCGGGTCTCGTTAGTTCTTTACCCTTCGTTTTTTCGACACCGGATTTTTACGGTAAAGCGGGATTACTGTGCCTCGTCTTCGATTTACCACCGCTGGAGAGTGGTGCACCATGGTACTGTTCCGTTTCAAATCCATGCACGCATTCCTAAAAGTCGTGCGGCAATGTTTCTCCATTTCGGACGGATGTTGCACCTTGCACCGCGGATGTTGCACCCTGTAGATATCGATTATTCGGACGGCCATAACTTCTGGCTCGTTTGGAGTTACGGGAGCCATAACCTGTCAAAATGAAGGCCACGGTGAGTTCTACAGCTTTGACAGCTTTCAGCCATCAACGGATAGATTAATTCCCAAAAAGGACAACCCGAATCTCAATCGGGGTTCATAAATTTTTTACCCTTCGTTTTTTCGACACCGGATTTGTACGGTAAAACGGGTCTACCGTGGCTCGTCTTCGATTTACCATCGCTGGAGAGTGGTGCACCATGGTACTGTTCCATTTCAAATCCATGCATGCATTTCTAAAAGTCGTACGACACTGTTTCGCCATTTCGGGCGAATGTTGCACCTTGCACCGTGGATGTTGCACCCTGTAGATATCGATTATTCGGACGGCCATAACTTCTGGCTCGTTTAGAGTTACGGGAGCCATAACCAATCAAAACGAAGGCCACGTTGAGTTCTATGGCTTTGACAGCTTTCAGCCGTCAACGGATAGATTAATGCCCAAAAAGGACAACCCGAATCTCAATCGGGTCTCGTAAGTTTTTCACCATTCGTTTTTTCGACACCGGATTTTTACTGTAAAACAGGATTACCGTGCCTCGCCTTCGATTTACCATCGCTGGAAAGTGGTGCACCATGGTACTGTTCCGTTTCAAATCCATGCACGCTTTACTAAAAGTCGTACGGCACAGTTTTGCCATTTCAGACGGATGTTGCACCTTGCACCGCGAATGTTGCACCCTGTAGATATCGATTATTCGGACGACCATAACTTCTGGCTCATTTAGAGTTACGGGAGCCATAACCTGTCCAAACGAAGGCCACGATGAGTTCTACGGCTTTGACAGCTTTCATCCGTCAACGGATAGATTAATGCCCAAATAGGACAACCCGAATCTCAATCGGGTCTCATAAGTTTTTTACCCTTCGTTTTTTCGACACCGGATTTTTACGGTAAAACGGGATTACCGTGCCTCGTCTTCGATTTACCATCGCTGGAGAGTGGTGCACCATGGTACTGTTCTGTTTCAAATCCATGCATGCATTTCTAAAAGTCCTACGGCACTGTTTCGCCATTTCGGACGGATGTTGCACCTTGCACCGCGGATGTTGCACCCTGTAGATATCGATTATTCGGACGGCCATAACTTCTGGCTCGTTTAGAGTTAAAGGAGACATAACCTGTCAAAACGAAGGATACGATGAGTTCTATGGCTTTGACCGCTTTCAGCCGTCAACGGATAGATTAATGCCCAAAAAGGACAATCCGAATCTCAATCGGGTCTCGTAAGTTTTTTACCCATCGTTTTTTCGACACCGGATTTTTACGGTAAAAAGGGATTACTGTGCCTCGTCTTCGATTTACCATCGCTGGAGAGTGGTGCACCATGGTACTGTTCTGTTTCAAATCCATGCACGCATTTCTAAATGTCGTATGACACTGTTTCGCCATTTCGGACGGATGTTGCACCTTGCACCGCGGATGTTGCACCCTGTAGATATCGATTATTCGGACGGCCATAACTTCTGGCTTGTTTAGGGTTACAGGAGCCAAAACCTGTCAAAACTATGGCCACGATGAGTTCTACGACTTTGACAGCTTTCAGCCGTCAATGGATAGATTAATGCTAAAAAGGACAACCCGAATCTCAATCGGGTCTCGTAATTTTTTACCCTTCGTTTTTTCGACACCGGTTTTTTTACGGTAAAAGGGGATTACCGTGCCTCACCTTCGATTTACCATCGCTGGAGAGTGGTGCACCATGGTACTGTTCCGTTTGAAATCCATGCACATATTTCTAAAATTCGTACGGCACTGTTTCTCCATTTCAGACGGATGTTGCACCTTGCACCGCGGATGTTGCACCCTGTAGATATCGATTATTCGGACGGCCATAACTTCTGGCTCGTTAAGAGTTACGGGAGCCATAACCTGTCAAAACGAAGGCCACGATGAGTTATACGGCTTTGATAGCTTTCAGTCGTCAACGGATAGATTAATCCCAAAAAGGACAACCCGAATCGCAATCGGGCCTCGTAAGTTTTTTACCCTTCGTTTTTTCGACACCGGATTTTTACGGTAAAACGGGATTACCGTGCCTCGTCTTCGATTTACCATCGCTGGAGAGTGGTGCACCATGGTACTGTTCTGTTTCAAATCCATGCATGCATTTCTAAAAGTCGTACGGCACTGTTTCGCCATTTCGGACGGATATTGCACCTTGCATCGCGGATGTTGCACACTGTAGATATCGATTATTCGGACGGCCATAACTTCTGGCTCGTTTAGAGTTACGAGAGCCATATCCTGTCTAAACGAAGGCCACGGTGAGTTCTACGGCTTTGACCGCTTTCAGTCGTCAATGGATAGATTAATGCCCAAAAAGGACAACCCGAATCTCAATCGGGTCTCGTAAGTTTTTTACCCTTCGTTTTTTCGACACAGGATTTTTACGGTAAAACGGGATTACCGTGCCTCGTCTTCGATTTACCATGGCTGGAGAGTGGTGCACCATGGTACTGTTCCATTTGAAATCCATGCTCGCATTTCTAAAAGTCGTACGTCACTGTTTCGCCATTTCGGACGGATGTTGCACCTTGCACCGCGGATGTTGCACCCTGTAGATATCGATTATTCGGACGGTCATAACTTCTAGCTCGTTTAGAGTTACAGGAGCCATAACCTGTCAAAACAAAGGCTACGGTGAGTTCTACAGCTTTGACAGCTTTCAGCCGTCAATGGATAGATTAATGCCCGAAAAGGACAAACCGAATCTCAATCGGGGTTCGTAAGTTTTTTACCCTTCATTTTTTCGACACCGGATTTTTACGGTAAAACGGGATTACCGTGGCTCATCTTCGATTTACCATCGCTGGAGAGTGGTGCACCAAGGTACTGTTCCGTTTCAAATCCATGCACGCATTTCTAAAAGTCGTACGGCAATGTTTGGCTATTTCGGACAGATGTTGCACCTTGCACCGTGGATGTTGCACCCCGTATATATCGATTATTCGGACATCCATAACCTCTGGCTCGTTTAGATTTACGGGAGCCATAACCTGTCAAAACGAAGGCCATAGTGAGTTCTACAGCTTTGACAGTTTTCAGCCGTCAACGGATAGATTAATGCCCGAAAAGGACAACTCGAATCTCAATCGGGGTTCATAAGTTTTTTACCTTTCGGTTTTTCGACACCGGATTTTTACGGTAAAACGGGATTACCGTGCTTCGCCTTCGATTTACCATCGCTGGAGAGTGCTGCACCATGGTACTGTTCCGTTTCAAATCCATGCACGCTTTTCTAAAAGTCGTACGGCACAGTTTCGCCATTTCGGACGGATGTTGCACCTTGCACCGCGGATGTTGCACCCTGTATATATCGATTATTCGGACGGCCATAACTTCTGGCTCGTTTAGAGTTACGGGAGCCATAACCTGTCAATACGAAGGCCACGATGAGTTCTACTGCTTTGACAGCTTTCAGCCATCAACGGATAGATTAATACCCGAAAAGGACAGCCCGAATCTCAATCGGGGTTCATAAATTTTTTACCCTTCGTTTTCTCGACACCGGATTTTTACCGTAAAACGGGATTACCGTGCCTCGTCTTCGATTTACCATGGCTGGAGAGTGGTGCACCATGGTACTGTTCCATTTGAAATCCATGCACGCATTTCTAAAAGTCGTACGTCACTGTTTCGCCATTTCGGACGGATGTTGCACCTTGCACCGCGGATGTTGCACCCTGTAGATATCGATTATTCGGACGGCCATAACTTCTGGCTCGTTTAGAGTTACGGGAGCCATAACCTGTCAAAACGAAGGCCACGATGAGTTCTACGGCTTTGACAGCTTTCACCCATCAACAGATAGATTAATGCCCGAAAAGGACAACCCGAATCTCAATCGAGTCTCGTAAGTTTTTTACCCTTAGTTTTTTCGACACCGGATTTTTACGGTAAAACAGGATTACCGTGCCTCGCCTTCGATTTACCATCGCTGGAGAGTGATGCACCATGGTACTGTTCCGTTTGAAATCCATGCACGCATTTCTAAAAGTCGTACGACACTGTTTCGCCATTTTGGACGGATGTTGCACCTTGCATCGCGGATGTTGCACCCTGTAGATATCGATTATTCGGACGGTCATAACTTCTGGCTCGTTTAGAGTTACGGGAGCCATAACCTGTCAAAACGAAGGCCACGGTGAGTTCTACAGCTTTGATAGCTTTCAACCGTCAACGGATAGATTAATGCCCGAAAAGGACAACCCGAATCTCAATCTGGGTTCGTAAATTTTTTACCCTTCGTTTTTTCGACACCGGATTTTTACGGTAAAACAGGATTACCGTGGCTTGTCTTCGATTTACCATCGCTGGAGAGTGGTGCACCATGGTAATGTTCCGTTTCAAATTCATGCACGCATTTCTAAAAGTCGTACGACACTGTTTCGCCATTTCGGACGGTTGTTGCACCTTGCACCGCGGACGTTGCACCCTGTAGATATCGATTATTCGGACGGCCATAACTTCTGGCTCCTTTAGATTTACGGGAGCCATAACCTGTCTAAACGAAGGCCACGGTGAGTTCTACGGCTTTGACGGCTTTCAGCCGTCAACGGATAGATTAATGCCCAAAAAGGACAACCCGAATCTCGATCGGGTCTCGTAAGTTTTTTACCCTCTATTTTTTCGGCACCGGATTTTTACGGTAAAACGGGTTTACCGTGCCTCGTCTTCGATTTACCATCGCTGGAGAGTGGTGCACCATGGTACTGTTCCGTTTCAAAACCATGCACGCATTTCTAAAAGTCGTACGTCAATGTTTCGCCATTTCGGACGGATGTTGCACCTTGCACCGCGGATGTTGCACCCTGTAGATATCGATTATTCGGACGGCCATAACTTCTGGCTCGTTTAGAGTTACGGGAGCCATAACCTGTCTAAACGAAGGCCACGGTGAGTTCTACAGCTTTGACTGCTTTCAGCCGTCAACGGATAGATTAATGCCCGAAAAGGACAACTCGAATCTCAATCGGGGTTCATAAGTTTTTTACCCTTCGTTTTCTCGACACCGGATTTTTACGGTAAAACGGGATTACCGTGCCTCGTCTTCGATTTGCCATGGCTGGAGAGTGGTGCACCATGGTACTGTTCCATTTGAAATCCATGCACGCATTTCTAAAAGTCGTACGTCACTGTTTCGCCATTTCGGACGGATGTTGCACCTTGCACCGCGGATGTTGCACCCTGTAGATATCGATTATTCGGACGGCCATAACTTCTGGCTCGTTTAGATTTACTGGAGCCATAACCTGTCAAAACGAAGGCCACGATGAGTTCTACGGCTTTGACCACTTTCAACCGTCAACGGATAGACTAATGCCCAAAAAGGACAACCGAATCTCAATCGGGTCTCGTAAGTTTTTTACCCTTCGTTTTTTCGACACCGGATTTTTACGGCAAAACGAGATTACCGTGCCTCGTCTTCGATTTACCATCGCTAGAGAGTGGTGCACCACGGTACTGTTCCATTTCAAATCCATGCATGCATTTTTAAAAGTCGTGCGGCACTGTTTCGCCATTTCGGACGGATGTTGCACCTTGCACCGCGGATGTTGCACCCTGTAGATATCGATTATTCGGATGGCCATTACTTCTGGCTCGTTTAGAGTTACAGGAGCCATAACCTGTCAAAATGAAGGCCACGATGAGTTCTACGGCTTTGACAGCTTTCACCCATCAACGGATAGATTAATGCCCGAAAAGGACAACCCGAATCTCAATCGAGTCTCGTAAGTTTTTTACCCTTAGTTTTTTCGACACCGGATTTTTACGGTAAAACTGGATTATCGTGCCTCGCCTTCGATTTACCATCGCTGGAGGGTGGTGCACCATGGAACTGTTCCGTTTGAAATCCATGCACGCATTTCTAGAAGTCGTACGACACTGTTTCGCCATTTTGGACGGATGTTGCACCTTGCATCGCGGATGTTGCACCCTGTAGATATCGATTATTCGGACGGTCATAACTTCTGGCTCGTTTAGAGTTACGGGAGCCATAACATGTCAAAACGAAGGGCACGGTGAGTTCTACAGCTTTGATAGCTTTCAACCGTCAATGGATAGATTAATGCTCGAAAAGGACAACCCGAATCTCAATCTGGGTTCGTAAGTTTTTTACCCTTCGTTTTTTCGACACCGGATTTTTACGGTAAAACGGGATTACCGTGGCTTGTCTTCGATTTACCATCGCTGGAGAGTGGTGCACCATGGTAATGTTCCGTTTCAAATCCATGCACGCATTTCTAAAAGTCGTACGACACTGTTTCGCCATTTCGGACGGTTGTTGCACCTTGCACCGCGGATGTTGCACCCTGTAGATATCGATTATTCGGACGGCCATAACTTCTGGCTCGTTTAGATTTACGGGAGCCATAACCTGTCTAAACGAAGGCCACGGTGAGTTCTACGGCTTTGACGGCTTTCATCTGTCAACGGAAAGATTAATGCCCAAAAAGGACATCCCGAATCTCAATCGGGTCTCGTAAGTTTTTTACCCTTCGTTTTTTGGCACTGGATTTTTACGAGAAAACGGGTTTACCATGCCTCGTCTTCGATTTACCATCGCTGGAGAGTGGTGCACCATGGTACTGTTCCATTTCAAATCCATGCACGCATTTCTAAAAGTCGTACGGCACTGTTTCGCCATTTCGGACGGATGTTGCACCTTGCACCGCGGATGTTGCACCCTGTAGATATCGATTACTCGGACGGTCATAACTTCTGGCTCGTTTAGAGTTACGGGAGCCATAACCTGTCAAAACGAAGGCCATGGTGAGTTCTACTGCTTTGACAGCTTTCAGCCGTCAACGGATAGATTAATACCCGAAAAGGACAACCCGAATCTCAATCGGGGTTCGTAAGTTTTTTACCCTTCGTTTTTTCGACACCGGATTTTTACGGTAAAACGGGATTACCGTGCCTTGTCTTCGATTTACCATGGCTGGAGAGTGGTGAACCATGGTACTGTTCCATTTGAAATCCATGCACGCATTTCTAAAAGTCGCACGTCAATGTTTCGCCATTTCGGACGGATGTTGCACCTTGCACCGCGGATGATGCACCCTGTAGATATCGATTATTCGGACGGTCGTAACTTCTGGCTCGTTTAGAGTTACGGGAGCCATAACCTGTCAAAACGAAGGCCACGGTGAGTTCTACAGCTTTGACCGCTTTCAGCCGTCAACGGATAGATTAATGCCCGAAAAGGACAACCCGAATCTCAATCGGGTCTCGTAAGATTTTTACCCTTCGTTTTTTCGACACCGGATTTTTACGGTAAAACGGGATTACCGTGCCTCGTCTTCGATTTACCATGGCTGGAGAGTGGTGCACCATGGTACTGTTCCATTTGAAATCCATGCACACATTTCTAAAAGTCGTACGTCACTGTTTCGCCATTTCGGACGGTTGTTGCACCTTGCACCGCGGATGTTGCACCCTTTATATGTCGATTATTCGGACGGCCATAACTTCTAGCTCGTTTAGAGTTATGGGAGCCATAACCTGTCAAAACGAAGACCACGATGAGTTCTATGGCTTTGAACACTTTCAACCGTCAACGGATAGACTAATGCCCAAAAAGAACAACCGAATCTCAATCGGGTCTCGTAAGTTTTTTACCCTTCGTTTTTTCGACACCGGATTTTTACGGCAAAACGGGATTACCGTGCCTCGTCTTCGATTTACCATCGCTGGAGAGTGGTGCACCACGGTACTGTTCCGTTTCAAATCCATGCATGCATTTTTAAAAGTCGTGCGGCACTGTTTCGCCATTTCGGACGGATGTTGCACCATGCACCGCGGATGTTGCACCCTGTAGATATCGATTATTCGGATGGCCATAACTTCTGGCTCGTTTAGAGTTACGGGAGCCATAACCTGTCAAAACGAAGGCCACGATGAGTTCAACGGCTTTGACAGCTTTCACCCAACAACGGATAGATTAACGCCCGAAAAGGACAACCCGAATCTCAATCGAGTCTCGTAAGTTTTTTACCCTTAGTTTTTTCGACACCGGATTTTTACGGTAAAACTGGATTACCGTGCCTCGCCTTCGATTTACCATCGCTGGAGAGTGATGCACCATGGTACTGTTCCGTTTGAAATCCATGCACGCATTTCTAAAAGTCGTACGGCACTGTTTCGCCATTTTGGAAGGATGTTGCACCTTGCATCGCGGATGTTGCACCCTGTAGATATCGATTATTCGGACGGTCATAACTTCTGGCTCGTTTAGAGTTACGGGAGCCATAAGCTGTCAAAACGAAGGCCACGGTGAGTTCTACAGCTTTGATAGCTTTCAACCGTCAACGGATAGATTAATGCCCAAAAAGGACAAACCGAATCTCAATCTGGGTTCGTAAGTTTTTTACCCTTCGTTTTTTCGACACCGGATTTTTACGGTAAAACAGGATTAACGTGGCTTGTCTTCGATTTACCATCGCTGGAGAGTGGTGCACCATGGTAATGTTCCGTTTCAAATCCATGCACGCATTTCTAAAAGTCGTACGACACTGTTTCGCCATTTCGGACGGTTGTTGCACCTTGCACCGCGGATGTTGCACCCTGTAGATATCGATTATTCGGATGGCCATAACTTCTGGCTCGTTTAGATTTACGGAAGCCATAACCAGTCTAAACGAAGGCCACGGTGAGTTCTACGGCTTTGACGGCTTTCAGCCGTCAACGGATAGATTAATGCCCAAAAAGGACAACCCGAATCTCAATCGGGTCTCGTAAGTTTTTTACCCTCTGTTTTTTCGGCACCTGATTTTTACGGTAAAACGGGTTTACCGTGCCTCGTCTTCGATTTACCATCGCTGGAGAGTGGTGCACCATGGTACTGTTCCGTTTCAAATCCATGCACGCATTTCTAAAAGTCGTACGGCACTGTTTCGCCATTTCGGACGGATGTTGCACCTTGCACCGCGGATGTTGCACCCTGTAGATATCGATTATTCGGACGGTCATAACTTCTGGCTCGTTTAGAGTTACGGGAGCCATAACCTGTCAAAACGAAGGCCACGGTGAGTTCTACTGCTTTGACAGCTTTCAGCCGTCAACGGATAGATTAATGCCCGAAAAGGACAACCCGAATCTCAATCGGGGTTCGTAAGTTTTTTACCCTTCGTTTTTTCGACACCGGATTTTTGCGGTAAAACGGGATTACCGTGCCTTGTCTTCGATTTATCATGGCTGGAGAGTGGTGAACCATGGTAATGTTCCATTTGAAATCCATGCACGCATTTCTAAAAGTCGTACATCAATGTTTCGCCATTTCGGACGGATGTTGCACCTTGCACCGCGGATGTTGCACCCTGTAGATATCGATTATTCGGACGGTCATAACTTCTGGCTCGTTTAGAGTTACGGGAGCCATAACCTGTAAAAACGACGGCCACGGTGAGTTCTACAGCTTTGACAGCTTTCAGCCGTCAACGGATAGATTAATGCCCGAAAAGGACAACCCGAATCTCAATCGGGTCTCGTAAGTTTTTTACCCTTCGTTTTTTCGACACCGGATTTTTACGGTAAAACGGGATTACCGTGCCTCGTCTTCGATTTACCATGGCTGGAGAGTGGTGCACCATGGTACTGTTCCATTTGAAATCCATGCACGCATTTCTAAAAGTCGTACGTCACTGTTTCGCCATTTCGGTCGGATGTTGCACCTTGCACCGCGGATGTTGCACCCTGTAGATATCGATTATTCGGACGGCCATGACTTCTTGCTCGTTTAGGGTTACTGGAGCCATAACCTATCAAAACGAAGGCCACGATGATTTCTACGGCTTTGAACACTTTCAACCGTCAACGGATAGACTAATGCCCAAAAAGGACAACCGAATCTCAATCGGGTCTCGTAAGTTTTTTACCCTTCGCTTTTTCGACACCGGATTTTTACGGCAAAACGGGATTACCGTGCCTCGTCTTCGATTTACCATCGCTGGAGAGTGGTGCACCACGGTACTGTTCCGTTTCAAATCCATGCATGCATTTTTAAAAGTCGTGCGGCACTGTTTCGCCATTTCGGACGGATGTTGCACCTTGCACCGCGGGTGTTGCACCCTGTAGATATCGATTATTCGGATGGCCATAACTTCTGGCTCGTTTAGAGTTACGGAAGCCATAACCTGTCAAAACGAAGGCCACGATGAGTTTTACGGCTTTGACAGCTTTCACCCATCAACGGATAGATTAATGCCCGAAAAGGACAACCCGAATCTCAATCGAGTCTCATAAGTTTTTTACCATTAGTTTTTTCGACACCGGATTTTTACGGTAAAACTGGATTACCGTGCCTCGCCTTCGATTTACCATCGCTGGAGAGTGGTGCACCATGGAACTGTTCCGTTTGAAATCCATGCACGCATTTCTAAAAGTCGTACGGCACTGTTTCTCCATTTTGGACGGATGTTGCACCTTGCATCGCGGATGTTGCACCCTGTAGATATCGATTATTCGGACGGTCATAACTTCTGGCTCGTTTAGAGTTACGGGAGCCATAACCTGTCAAAACGAAGGCCACGGTGAGTTCTACCGCTCTGATAGCTTTCAACCGTCAACGGATAGATTAATGCCCGAAAAGGACAACCCGAATCTCAATCTGGGTTCGTAAGTTTTTTACCCTTCGTTTTTTCGACACCGGATTTTTACGGTAAAACGGGATTACCGTGGCTTGTCTTCGATTTACCATCGCTGGAGAGTGGTGAACCATGGTAATGTCCGTTTCAAATCCATGCACGCATTTCTAAAAGTCGTACGACACTGTTTCGCCATTTCGGACGGTTGTTTCACCTTGCACCGCGGATGTTGCACCCTGTAGATATCGATTATTCGAACGACCATAACTTCTGGCTCGTTTAGAGTTACGGGAGCCATAACCTGTCTAAACGAAGGCCACGGTGAGTTCTACAGCTTTGAATGCTTTCAGCCGTCAACGGATAGATTAATGCCCTAAAAGGACAACCGAATCTCAATCGGGTCTCGTAAGTTTTTTACCCTTCGTTTTTTCGACACCGGATTTTTACGGCAAAACGGGACTACCGTGCCTCGTCTTCGATTTACCATCGCTGGAGAGTGGTGCACCACGGTACTGTTCCGTTTCAAATCCATGCATGCATTTTTAAAAGTCGTGCGGCACTGTTTCGCCATTTCGGACGGATGTTGCACCTAGCACCGCGGATGTTGCACCCTGTAGATATCGATTATTCGGATGGCCATAACTTCTGGCTCGTTTAGAGTTACGGGAGCCATAACCTGTCAAAACGAAGGCCACGATGAGTTCCACGGCTTTGACAGCTTTCAGCCATCAATGGATAGATTAATGCCTGAAAAGGGCAACCCGAATCTCAATCGAGTCTCGTAAATTTTTTACCCTTAGTTTTTTCGACACCGGATTTTTACGGTAAAACTGGATTATCGTGCCTCGCCTTCGATTTACCATCACTGGAGAGTGGTGCACTATAGCACTGTTCCGTTTGAAATCCATGCACGCATTTCTAAAAGTCGTACGACACTGTTTCGCCATTTTGGACGGATGTTGCACCTTGTATCGCGGATCTTGCACCCTGTAGATATCGATTATTCGGACGGTCGTAACTTCTGGCTCGTTTAGAGTTACGGGAGCCATAACCTGTCAAAACGAAGGCCACGGTGAGTTCTACAACTTTGATAGCTTTCAACCGTCAACGGATAGATTAATGCCTGAAAAGGACAACCCGAATCTCAATCTGGGTTCGTAAGTTTTTTACCCTTCGTTTTTTCGACACCGGATTTTTACGGTAAAACGGGATTACCGTGGCTGGTCTTCGATTTACCATCGCTGGAGAGTGGTGCACCATGGTAATGTTCCGTTTCAACTCCATGCACGCATTTCTAAAAGTCGTACGACACTGTTTCGCCATTTCGGACGGTTGTTGCACCTTGCACCGCGGATGTTGCACCCTGTAGATATCGATTATTCGGACGGCCATAACTTCTGGCTCGTTTAGATTTACGGGAGCCATAACCTGTCTAAACGAAGGCCACGGTGAGTTCTACGGCTTTGACGGCTTTCAGCCGTCAACGGATAGATTAATGCCCAAAAAGGACAACCCGAATCTCAATCGGGTCTCGTAAGTTTTTTACCCTTCGGTTTTTCGGCACCGGATTTTTACGGTAAAACGGGTTTACCATGCCTCGTCTTCGATTTACCATCGCTGGAGAGTGGTGCACCATGGTACTGTTCCGTTTCAAATCCATGCACTCATTTCTAAAAGTCGTACGGCACTGTTTCGCCATTTCGGACGGATGTTGCACCTTGCACCGCGGATGTTGCACCCTGTAGATATCGATTATTCGGACGGTCATAACTTCTGGCTCGTTTAGAGTTACGGGAGCCGTAACCTGTCAAAACGAAGGCCACGGTGAGTTCTACTGCTTTGATAGCTTTCAGCCATCAACGGATAGATTAATGCCCGAAAAGGACAACCCGAATCTCACTCGGGGTTCGTAAGTTTTTTACCCTTCGTTTTTTCGACACCGGATTTTTACGGTAAAACGGGATTACCGTGCCTTGTCTTCGATTTACCATGGCTGGAGAGTGGTGAACCATGGTACTGTTCCATTTGAAATCCATGCACGCATTTCTAAAAGTCGTACGTCAATGTTTCGCCATTTCGGATGGATGTTGCACCTTGCACCGCGGATGTTGCACCCTGTAGATATCGATTATTCGGACGGTCATAACTTCTGGCTCGTTTAGAGTTACGCGAGCCATAACCTGTCAAAACGAAGGCCACGGTGAGTTCTACAGCTTTGACAGCTTTCAGCCGTCAACGGATAGATTAATGCCCGAAAAGGACAACCCGAATCTCAATCGGGTCTCGTAAGTTTTTTACCCTTTGTTTTTTCGACACCGGATTTTTACGGTAAAACGGGATTACCGTTCCTCGTCTTCGATTTACCATGGCTGGAGAGTGTTGCACCATGGTACTGTTCCATTTGAAATCCATGCACGCATTTCTAAAAGTCGTACGTCACTGTTTCGCCATTTCGGACGGATGTTGCACCTTGCACCGCGGATGTTGCACCCTGTATATCGATTATTCGGACGGCCATAACTTCTGGCTCGTTTAGAGTTATGGGAGCCATAACCTGTCAAAACGAAGGCCACGATGAGTTCTACGGCTTTGAACACTTTCAACCGTCAACGGATAGACTAATGCCCAAAAAGAACAACCGAATCTCAATCGGGTCTCGTAAGTTTTTTACCCTTCGTTTTTTCGACACCGGATTTTTACGGCAAAACGGGATTACCGTGCCTCGTCTTCGATTTACCATCGCTGGAGAGTGGTGCACCACGGTACTGTTCCGTTTCAAATCCATGCATGCATTTTTAAAAGTCGTGCGGCACTGTTTCGCCATTTCGGACGGATGTTGCACCTTGCACCGCGGATGTTGCACTCTGTAGATATCGATTATTCGGATGGCCATAACTTCTGGCTCGTTTAGAGTTACGGGAGCCATAACCTGTCAAAACGAAGGCCACGATGAGTTCTACGGCTTTGACAGCTTTCACCCATCAACGGATAGATTAATGCCCGAAAAGGACAACCCGAATCTCAATCTGGGTTCGTAAGTTTTTTACCCTTCGTTTTTTCGACACCGGATTTTTACGGTAAAACTGGATTATCGTGCCTCGCCTTCGATTTACCATCGCTGGAGAGTGGTGCACCATGGTACTGTTCCGTTTGAAATCCATGCACGCATTTCTAAAAGTCGTACGACACTGTTTCGCCATTTTGGACGGATGTTGCACCTTGCATCGCGGATGTTGCACCCTGTAGATATCGATTATTCGGACGGTCATAACTTCTGGCTCGTTTAGAGTTACGGGAGCCATAACCTGTCAAAACGAAGGCCACGGTGTGTTCTACAGCTTTGATAGCTTTCAACTGTCAACGGATAGATTAATGCCCGAAAAGGACAACCCGAATCTCAATCTGGGTTCGTAAGTTTTTTACCCTTCGTTTTTTCGACACCGGATTTTTACGGTAAAACGGGATTACCGTGGCTTGTCTTCGATTTACCATCGCTGGAGAGTGGTGAACCATGGTAATGTTCCGTTTCAAATCCATGCACGCATTTCTAAAAGTCGTACGACACTGTTTCGCCATTTCGGACGGTTGTTGCACCTTGCACCGCGGATGTTGCACCCTGTAGATATCGATTATTCGGACGGCCATAACTTCTGGCTCGTTTAGATTTACGGGAGCCATAACCTGTCTAAACGAAGGCCACGGTGAGTTCTACGGCTTTGACGGCTTTCAGCCGTCAACGGAAAGATTAATGCCCAAAAAGGAGAACCCGAATCTCAATCGGGTCTCGTAAGTTTTTTACCATTCGTTTTTTGGCACCGGATTTTTACGGTAAAACGGGTTTACCGTGCCTCGTCTTCGATTTACCATCGCTGGAGAGTGGTGCACCATGGTACTGTTCCGTTTCAAATCCATGCACGCATTTCTAAAAGTCGTACGGCACTGTTTCGCCATTTCGGACGGATGTTGCACCTTGCACCGCGGATGTTGCACCCTGTAGATATCGATTATTCGGACGGTCATAACTTCTGGTTCGTTTAGAGTTACGGGAGGCATAACCTGTCAAAACGAAGGCCATTGTGAGTTCTACTGCTTTGACAGCTTTCAGCCGTCAACGGATAGATTAATACCCGAAAAGGACAACCCGAATCTCAATCGGGGTTCGTAAGTTTTTTACCCTTCGTTTTTTCGACACCGGATTTTTACTGTAAAACGGGATTACCGTGCCTTGTCTTCGATTTACCATGGCTGGAGAGTGGTGAACCATGGTACTGTTCCATTTGAAATCCATGCACGCATTTCTAAAAGTCGCACGTCAATGTTTCGCCATTTCGGACGGATGTTGCACCTTGCACCGCGGATGATGCACCCTGTAGATATCGATTATTCGGACGGTCATAACTTCTGGCTCGTTTAGAGTTACGGGAGCCATAACCTGTCAAAACAAAGGCCACGGTGAATTCTATAGCTTTGAAAGCTTTCAGCCGTCAACGGATAGATTAATGCCCGAAAAGGACAACCCGAATCTCAATCGGGGTTCGTAAGTTTTTTACCCTTCGTTTTTTCGACACCGGATTTTTACGGTAAAATGGGATTACCGTAGCTTGTCTTCGATTTACCATGGCTGGAGAGTGGTGAACCATGGTACTGTTCCATTTGAAATCCATGCACGCATTTCTAAAAGTCGTACGTCAATGTTTCGCCATTTCAGATGGATGTTGCACCTTGCACCGCGGATGTTGCACCCTGTAGATATCGATTATTCGGACGGTCATAACTTCTGGCTCGTTTAGAGTTACGCGAGCCATAACCTGTCAAAACGAAGGCCACGGTGAGTTCTACAGCTTTGACAGCTTTCAGCCGTCAACGGATAGATTAATGCCCGAAAAGGACAACCCGAATCTCAATCGGGTCTCGTAAGTTTTTTACCCTTCGTTTTTTCGACACCGGATTTTTACGGTAAAACGGGATTACCGTGCCTCGTCTTCGATTTACCATGGCTGGAGAGTGTTGCACCATGGTACTGTTCCATTTGAAATCCATGCACGCATTTCTAAAAGTCGTACGTCACTGTTTCGCCATTTCGGACGGATGTTGCACCTTGCACCGCGGATGTTGCACCCTGTATATCGATTATTCGGACGGCCATAACTTCTGGCTCGTTTAGAGTTATGGGAGCCATAACCTGTCAAAACGAAGGCCACGATGAGTTCTACGGCTTTGAACACTTTCAACCGTCAACGGATAGACTAATGCCCAAAAAGAACAACCGAATCTCAATCGGGTCTCGTAAGTTTTTTACCCTTCGTTTTTTCGACACCGGATTTTTACGGCAAAACGGGATTACCGTGCCTCGTCTTCGATTTACCATCGCTGGAGAGTGGTGCACCACGGTACTGTTCCATTTCAAATCCATGCATGCATTTTTAAAAGTCGTGCGGCACTGTTTCGCCATTTCGGACGGATGTTGCACCTTGCACCGCGGATGTTGCACTCTGTAGATATCGATTATTCTGATGGCCATAACTTCTGGCTCGTTTAGAGTTACGGGAGCCATAACCTGTCAAAACGAAGGCCACGATGAGTTCTACGGCTTTGACAGCTTTCACCCATCAACGGATAGATTAATGCCCGAAAAGGACAACCCGAATCTCAATATGGGTTCGTAAGTTTTTTACCCTTCGTTTTTTCGACACCGGATTTTTACGGTAAAACTGGATTATCGTGCCACGCCTTCGATTTACCATCGCTGGAGAGTGGTGCACCATGGAACTGTTCCGTTTGAAATCCATGCACGCATTTCTAAAAGTCGTACGACACTGTTTCGCCATTTTGGACGGATGTTGCACCTTGCATCGCGGATGTTGCACCCTGTAGATATCGATTATTCGGACGGTCATAACTTCTGGCTCGTTTAGAGTTACGGGAGCCATAACCTGTCAAAACGAAGGCCACGGTGTGTTCTACAGCTTTGATAGCTTTCAACTGTCAACGGATAGATTAATGCCCGAAAAGGACAACCCGAATCTCAATCTGGGTTCGTAAGTTTTTTACCCTTCGTTTTTTCGACACCGGATTTTTACGGTAAAACGGGATTACCGTGGCTTGTCTTCGATTTACCATCGCTGGAGAGTGGTGAACCATGGTAATGTTCCGTTTCAAATCCATGCACGCATTTCTAAAAGTCGTACGACACTGTTTCGCCATTTCGGACGGTTGTTGCACCTTGCACCGCGGATGTTGCACCCTGTAGATATCGATTATTCGGACGGCCATAACTTCTGGCTCGTTTAGATTTACGGGAGCCATAACCTGTCTAAACGAAGGCCACGGTGAGTTCTACGGCTTTGACGGCTTTCAGCCGTCAACGGAAAGATTAATGCCCAAAAAGGAGAACCCGAATCTCAATCGGGTCTCGTAAGTTTTTTACCCTTCGTTTTTTGGCACCGGATTTTTACGGTAAAACGGGTTTACCGTGCCTCGTCTTCGATTTACCATCGCTGGAGAGTGGTGCACCATGGTACTGTTCCGTTTCAAATCCATGCACGCATTTCTAAAAGTCGTACGGCACTGTTTCGCCATTTCGGACGGATGTTGCACCTTGCACCGCGGATGTTGCACCCTGTAGATATCGATTATTCGGACGGTCATAACTTCTGGCTCGTTTAGAGTTACGGGAGCCATAACCTGTCAAAACGAAGGCCATTGTGAGTTCTACTGCTTTGACAGCTTTCAGCCGTCAACGGATAGATTAATCCCCGAAAAGGACAACCCGAATCTCAATCGGGGTTCGTAAGTTTTTTACCCTTCGTTTTTTCGACACCGGATTTTTACTGTAAAACGGGATTACCGTGCCTTGTCTTCGATTTACCATGGCTGGAGAGTGGTGAACCATGGTACTGTTCCATTTGAAATCCATGCACGCATTTCTAAAAGTCGCACGTCAATGTTTCGCCATTTCGGACGGATGTTGCACCTTGCACCGCGGATGATGCACCCTGTAGATATCGATTATTCGGACGGTCATAACTTCTGGCTCGTTTAGAGTTACGGGAGCCATAACCTGTCAAAACAAAGGCCACGGTGAGTTCTATAGCTTTGAAAGCTTTCAGCCGTCAACGGATAGATTAATGCCCGAAAAGGACAACCCGAATCTCAATTGGGTCTCGTAAGTTTTTACCCTTCGTTTTTTCGACACCGGATTTTTACGGTAAAACGGGATGACCGTGCCTCGTCTTCGATTTACCATGGCTGGAGAGTGTTGCACCATGGTACTGTTCCATTTGAAATCCATGCACGCATTTCTAAAAGTCGTACGTCACTGTTTCGCCATTTCGGACGGATGTTGCACCTTGCACCGCGGATGTTGCACCCTGTAGATATCGATTATTCGGACGGCCATAACTTCTGGCTCGTTTAGAGTTATGGGAGCCATAACCTGTCAAAACGAAGGCCACGATGAGTTCTACGGCTTTGAACACTTTCAACCGTCAACGGATAGACTAATGCCCAAAAAGAACAACCGAATCTCAATCGGGTCTCGTAAGTTTTTTACCCTTCGTTTTTTCGACACCGGATTTTTACGGCAAAACGGGATTACCGTGCCTCTTCTTCGATTTACCATCGCTGGAGGGTGGTGCACCACGGTACTGTTCCGTTTCAAATCCATGCATGCATTTTTAAAAGTCGTGCGGCACTGTTTCGCCATTTCGGACGGATGTTGCACCTTGCACCGCGGATGTTGCACCCTGTAGATATCGATTATTCGGATGGCCATAACTTCTGGCTCGTTTAGAGTTACGGGAGCCATAACCTGTCAAAACGAAGGCCACGATGAGTTCTACGGCTTTGACAGCTTTCACCCATCAACGGATAGATTAATGCCCGAAAAGGACAACCGGAATCTCAATCTGGGTTCGTAAGTTTTTTACCCTTCGTTTTTTCGACACCGGATTTTTACGGTAAAACTGGATTATCGTGCCTCGCCTTCGATTTACCATCGCTGGAGAGTGGTGCACCATGGAACTGTTCCGTTTGAAATCCATGCACGCATTTCTAAAAGTCGTACGGCACTGTTTCGCCATTTTGGACGGATGTTGCACCTTGCATCGCGGATGTTGCACCCTGTAGATATCGATTATTCGGACGGTCATAACTTCTGGCTCGTTTGGAGTTACGGGAGCCATAACCTGTCAAAACGAAGGCCACGGTGAGTTCTACAGCTTTGATAGCTTTCAACCATCAACGGATAGATTAATGCCCGAAAAGGACAACCCGAATCTCAATCTGGGTTCGTAAGTTTTTTACCCTTCGTTTTTTTGACACCGGATTTTTACGGTAAAACGGGATTACCGTGGCTTGTCTTCGATTTACCATCGCTGGAGAGTGGTGAACCATGGTAATGTTCCGTTTCAAATCCATGCACGCATTTCTAAAAGTCGTACGACACTGTTTCGCCATTTCGGACGGTTGTTGCACCTTGCACCGCGGATGTTGCACCCTGTAGATATCGATTATTCGGACGGCCATAACTTCTGGCTCGTTTAGATTTACGGGAGCCATAACCTGTCTAAACGAAGGCCACGGTGAGTTCTACGGCTTTGACGGCTTTCAGCCGTCAACGGAAAGATTAATGCCCAAAAAGGACAACCTGAATCTCAATCGGGTCTCGTAAGTTTTTTACCCTTCGTTTTTTGGCACCGGATTTTTACGGTAAAACGGGTTTACCGTGCCTCGTCTTTGATTTACCATCGCTGGAGAGTGGTGCACCATGGTACTGTTCCGTTTCAAATCCATGCACGCATTTCTAAAAGTCGTACGGCACTGTTTCGCCATTTCGGACGGATGTTGCACCTTGCACCGCGGATGTTGCACCCTTTAGATATCGATTATTCGGACGGTCATAACTTCTGGCTCGTTTAGAGTTACGGGAGCCATAACCTGTCAAAACGAAGGCCATTGTGGTTCTACTGCTTTGACAGCTTTCAGCCGTCAACGGGTAGATTAATACCCGAAAAGGACAACCTGAATCTCAATCGGGGTTCGTAAGTTTTTTACCCTTCGTTTTTTCGACACCGGATTTTTACGGTAAAACGGGATTACCGTGCCTTGTCTTCGATTTACCATGGCTGGAGAGTGGTGAACCATGGTACTGTTCCATTTGAAATCCATGCACGCATTTCTAAAAGTCGCACGTCAATGTTTCACCATTTCGGACGGATGTTGCACCTTGCACCGCGGATGATGCACCCTGTAGATATCGATTATTCAGACGGTCATAACTTCTGGCTCGTTTAGAGTTACGGGAGCCATAACCTGTCAAAACAAAGGCCACGGTGAGTTCTACAGCTTTGACAGCTTTCAGCCGTCAACGGATAGATTAATGCCCGAAAAGGACAACCCGAATCTCAATTGGGTCTCGTAAGTTTTTTACCCTTCGTTTTTTCGACACCGGATTTTTACGGTAAAACGGGATTACCGTGCCTCGTCTTCGATTTACCATGGGTGGAGAGTGGTGCACCATGGTACTGTTCCATTTGAAATCCATGCACGCATTTCTAAAAGTCGTACGTCACTGTTTCGCCATTTCGGACGGATGTTGCACCTTGCACCGCGGATGTAGCACCCTGTAGATATCGATTATTCGGACGGCCATAACTTCTGGCTCGTTTAGAGTTATGGCAGCCATAACCTGTCAAAACGAAAGCCACGATGAGTTCTACGGCTTTGAACACTTTCAACCATCAACGGATAGACTAATGCCCAAAAAGAACAACCGAATCTCAATCGGGTCTCGTAAGTTTTTTACCCTTCGTTTTTTCGACACCGGATTTTTACGGCAAAACGGGATTACCGTGCCTCGTCTTCGATTTACCATTGCTGGAGAGTGGTGCACCACGGTACTGTTCCGTTTCAAATCCATGCATGCATTTTTAAAAGTCGTGCGGCACTGTTTCGCCATTTCGGACGGATGTTGCACCTTGCACCGCGGATGTTGCACCCTGTAGATATCGATTATTCGGATGGCCATAACTTCTGGCTCGTTTAGAATTACGGGAGCCATAACCTGTCAAAACGAAGGCCACGATGAGTTCTACGGCTTTGACAGCTTTCACCCATCAACGGATAGATTAATGCCCGAAAAGGACAACCCGAATCTCAATCGAGTCTCGTAAGTTTTTTACCCTTAGTTTTTTCGACACCGGATTTTTACGGTAAAACTGGATTACCGTGCCTCGCCTTCGATTTACCATCGCTGGAGAGTGATGCACCATGGTACTGTTCCGTTTGAAATCCATGCACGCATTTCTAAAAGTCGTACGACACTGTTTCGCCATTTTGGACGGATGTTGCACCTTGCATCGCGGATGTTGCGCCCTGTAGATATCGATTATTCGGACGGTCATAACTTCTGGCTCGTTTAGAGTTACGGGAGCCATAACCTGTCAAAACGAAGGCCACGGTGAGTTCTACAGCTTTGATAGCTTTCAACCGTCAACGGATAGATTAATGCCCGAAAAGGACAACCCGAATCTCAATCTGGGTTCGAAAATTTTTTACCCTTCGTTTTTTCGACACCGGATTTTTACGGTAAAACAGGATTACCGTGGCTTGTCTTCGATTTACCATCGCTGGAGAGTGGTGCACCATGGTAATGTTCCGTTTCAA
This sequence comes from Allium cepa, assembly GCA_030765085.1. NCBI lineage: Eukaryota > Viridiplantae > Streptophyta > Magnoliopsida > Asparagales > Amaryllidaceae > Allium > Allium cepa. The sequence goes on from CM060938.1 coordinate 914,210,045, forward strand.
AACCATGCACGCATTTCTAAAAGTCGTACGACACTGTTTCGCCATTTCGGACGGTTGTTGCACCTTGCACCGCGGATGTTGAACCCTGTAGATATCGATTATTCGGACGGCCATAATTTCTGGCTCGTTTAGATTTACGGGAGCCATAACATGTCTAAACGAAGGCCACGGTGAGTTCTACGGCTTTGACGGCTTTCAGCCGTCAACGGATAGATTAATGCCCAAAAAGGACAACCCGAATCTCAATCGGGTCTCGTAAGTTTTTTACCCTCTGTTTTTTCGGCACCGGATTTTTACGGTAAAACGGGTTTACCGTGCCCCGTCTTCGATTTACCATCGCTGGAGAGTGGTGCACCATGGTACTGTTCCGTTTCAAATCCATGCACGCATTTCTAAAAGTCGTACGGCACTGTTTCGCCATTTCGGACGGATGTTGCACCTTGCACCGCGGATGTTGCACCCTGTAGATATCGATTATTCGGACGGTCATAACTTCTGGCTCGTTTAGAGTTACGGGAGCCATAACCTGTCAAAACGAAGGCCACGGTGAGTTCTACTACTTTGACAGCTTTCAGCCATCAACGGATAGATTAATGCCCGAAAAGGACAACCCGAATCTCAATCGGGGTTCGTAAGTTTTTTACCCTTCGTTTTTTCGACACCGGATTTTTACGGTAAAACGGGATTACCGTGCCTTGTCTTCGATTTACCATGGCTGGAGAGTGGTGAACCATGGTACTGTTCCATTTGAAATCCATGCACGCATTTCTAAAAGTCGTACGTCAATGTATCGCCATTTCGGACGGATGTTGCACCTTGCACCGCGGATGTTGCACCCTGTAGATATCGATTATTCGGACGGTCATAACTTCTGGCTCGTTTAGAGTTACGGGAGCCATAACCTGTCAAAACGAAGGCCACAGTGAGTTCTACATCTTTGACAGCTCTCAGCCGTCAACGGAAAGATTAATGCCCGAAAAGGACAACCCGAATCTCAATCGGGTCTCGTAAGTTTTTTACCCTTCGTTTTTTCGACACCGGATTTTTACGGTAAAACGGGATTACCGTGCCTCGTCTTCGATTTACCATGGCTGGAGAGTGGTGCACCTTGGCACTGTTCCATTTGAAATCCATGCACGCATTTCTAAAAGTCGTACGTCACTGTTTCGCCATTTTGGACGGATGTTGCACCTTGCACCGCGGATGTTGCACCCTGTAGATATCGATTATTCGGACGGCCATAACTTCTGGCTCGTTTAGGGTTACTGGAGCCATAACCTGTCAAAACGAAGGCCACGATGAGTTCTACGGCTTTGAACACTTTCAACCGTCAATGGATAGACTAATGCCCAAAAAGGACAACCGAATCTCAATCGGGTCTCGTAAGTTTTTTACCCTTCGTTTTTCGACACCGGATTTTTACGGCAAAACGGGATTACCGTGCCTCGTCTTCGATTTACCATCGCTGGAGAGTGGGGCACCATGGTACTATTCCGTTTCAAATCCATGCATGCATTTTTAAAAGTCGTGCGGCACTGTTTCGCCATTTCGGACGGATGTTGCACCTTGCACCGCGGGTGTTGCACCCTGTAGATATCGATTATTCGGATGGCCATAACTTCTGGCTCGTTTAGAGTTACGGAAGCCATAACCTGTCAAAACGAAGGCCACGATGAGTTTTACGGCTTTGACAGCTTTCACCCATCAACGGATAGATTAATGCCCGAAAAGGACAACCCGAATCTCAATCGAGTCTCGTAAGTTTTTTACCCTTAGTTTTTTCGACACCGGATTTTTACGGTAAAACTGGATTACCGTGCCTCGCCTTCGATTTACCATCGCTGGAGAGTGGTGCACCATGGAACTGTTCCGTTTGAAATCCATGCACGCATTTCTAAAAGTCGTACGGCACTGTTTCGCCATTTTGGACGGATGTTGCACCTTGCATCGCGGATGTTGCACCCTGTAGATATCGATTATTCGGACGGTCATAACTTCTGGCTCGTTTAGAGTTACGGGAGCCATAACCTGTCAAAACGAAGGCCACGGTGAGTTCTACAGCTTTGATAGCTTTCAACCGTCAACGGATAGATTAATGCCCGAAAAGGACAACCTGAATCTCAATCTGGGTTCGTAAGTTTTTTACCCTTCGTTTTTTCGACACCGGATTTTTACGATAAAACGGGATTACCGTGGCTTGTCTTCGATTTACCATCGCTGGAGAGTGGTGCACCATGGTAATGTTCCGTTTCAAATCCATGCACGCATTTCTAAAAGTCGTACGACACTGTTTCGCCATTTCGGACGGTTGTTTCACCTTGCACCGCGGATGTTGCACCCTGTAGATATCGATTATTCGGACGGCCATAACTTCTGGCTCGTTTAGAGTTACGGGAGCCATAACCTGTCTAAACGAAGGCCACGGTGAGTTCTACAGCTTTGACTGCTTTCAGCCGTCAACGGATAGATTAATGCCCTAAAAGGACAACCCGAATCTCAATCGGGTCTCGTAAGTTTTTTACCCTTCGTTTTCTCGACACCGGATTTTTACCGTAAAATGGGATTACCGTGCCTCGTCTTCGATTTACCATCGCTGGAGAGTGGTGCACCATGGTACTATTCCGTTTCAAATCCATGCACGCATTTCTAAAAGTCGTACGTCACTGTTTCGCCATTTCGGACGGATGTTGCACCTTGCACCGCGGATGTTGCACCCTGTAGATATCGATTATTCGGACGGCCATAACTTCTGGCTCGTTTAGGGTTACTGGAGCCATAACCTGTCAAAACGAAGGCCACGATGAGTTCTACGGCTTTGAACACTTTCAACCGTCAACGGATAGACTAATGCCCAAAAAGGACAACCGAATCTCAATCGGGTCTCGTAAGTTTTTTACCCTTCGTTTTTTCGACACCGGATTTTTACTGCAAAACGGGATTACCGTGCCTCGTCTTCGATTTACCATCGCTAGAGAGTGGTGCACCACGGTACTGTTCCGTTTCAAATCCATGCATGCATTATTAAAAGTCGTGCGGCACTGTTTCGCCATTTCGGACGGATGTTGCACCTTGCACCGCGGATGTTGCACCCTGTAGATATCGATTATTCGGATGGCCATAACTTCTGGCTCGTTTGGAGTTACGGAAGCCATAACCTGTCAAAACGAAGGCCACGATGAGTTCTATGGCTTTGACAGCTTTCACCCATCAACGGATAGATTAATGCCCGAAAAGGACAACCCGAATCTCAATCGAGTCTCGTAAGTTTTTTACCCTTAGTTTTTTCGACACCGGATTTTTACGGTAAAACTGGATTATCGTGCCTCGCCTTCGATTTACCATCGCCGGAGAGTGGTGCACCGTGGAACTGTTCCTTTTGAAATCCATCCACGCATTTCTAAAAGTCGTACGGCACTGTTTCGCCATTTTGGACGGATGTTGCACCTTGCATCGCGGATGTTGCACCCTATAGATATCGATTATTCGGACGGTCATAACTTCTGGCTCGTTTAGGGTTACGGGAGCCATAACCTGTCAAAACGAAGGCCATGGTGAGTTCTACAGCTTTGATAGCTTTCAACCGTCAACGGATAGATTAATGCCCGAAAAGGACAACCCGAATCTCAATCTGGGTTCGTAAGTTTTTTACCCTTCGTTTTTTCGACACCGGATTTTTACGGTAAAACGGGATTACCGTGGCTTGTCTTCGATTTACCATCGCTGGAGAGTGGTGCACCATGGTAATGTTCCGTTTCAAATCCATGCACGCATTTATAAAAGTCGTACGACACTGTTTCGCCATTTTGGACGGTTGTTTCACCTTGCACCGCGGATGTTGCACCCTGTAGATATCGATTATTCGGACGGCCATAACTTCTGGCTCGTTTAGATTTACGGGAGCCATAACCTGTCTAAACGAAGGCCACGGTGATTTGTACGGCTTTGACGGCTTTCAGCCGTCAACGGATAGATTAATGCCCAAAAAGGACAACCGAATCTCAATCGGGTCTCGTAAGTTTTTTACCCTTCGTTTTTTCGGCACCGGATTTTTACGGTAAAACGGGTTTACCGTGCCTCGTCTTCGATTTACTATCGCTGGAGAGTGGTGCACCATGGTACTGTTCGGTTTCAAATCCATGCACGCATTTCTAAAAGTCGTACGGCACTGTTTCGCCATTTGGGACGGATGTTGCACCTTGCACCGCGGATGTTGCACCCTGTAGATATCGATTATTCGGACGGTCATAACTTCTGGCTCGTTTAGAATTACGGGAGCCATAACCTGTCAAAACGAAGGCCACGGTGAGTTCTACTGCTTTGACAGCTTTCAGCCGTCAACGGATAGATTAATACCCGAAAAGGACAACTCGAATCTCAATCGGGGTTCGTAAGTTTTTTACCCTTCGTTTTTTCGACACCGGATTTTTACGGTAAAACGGGATTACCGTGCCTTGTCTTCGATTTACCATGGCTGGAGAGTGGTGAACCATGGTACTGTTCCATTTGAAATCCATGCACGCATTTCTAAAAGTCGCACGTCAATGTTTCGCCATTTCGGACGGATGTTGCACCTTGCACCGCGGATGATGCACCCTGTAGATATCGATTATTCGGACGGTCATAACTTCTGGCTCGTTTAGAGTTACGGGAGCCATAACCTGTCAAAACGAAGGCCACGGTGAGTTCTACAGCTTTGACAGCTTTCAGCCGTCAACGAATAGATTAATGCCCGAAAAGGACAACCCGAATCTCAATCGGGTCTCGTAAGTTTTTTACCCTTCGTTTTTTCGACACCGGATTTTTACGGTAAAACGGGATTACCGTGCCTCGTCTTCGATTTACCATGGCTGGAGAGTGGTGCACCATGGTACTGTTCCATTTGAAATCCGTGCACGCATTTCTAAAAGTCGTACGTCACTGTTTCGCCATTTCAGATGGATGTTGCACCTTGCACCGCGGATGTTGCACCCTGTAGATATCGATTATTCGGACGACCATAACTTCTGGCTCGTTTAGAGTTATGGGAGCCATAACCTGTCAAAACGAAGGCCACGATGAGTTCTACGGCTTTGAACACTTTCAACCGTCAACGGATAGACTAATGCCCAAAAAGAACAACCGAATCTCAATCGGGTCTCGTAAGTTTTTTACCCTTCGTTTTTTCGACACCGGATTTTTACGGCAAAACGGGATTAACGTGCCTCGTCTTCGATTTACCATCGCTGGAGAGTGGAGCACCAAGGTACTGTTCCGTTTCAAATCCATGCATGCATTTTTAAAAGTCGTGCGGCACTGTTTCGCCATTTCGGACGGATGTTGCACCTTGCACCGCGGATGTTGCACCCTGTAGATATCGATTATTCGGACGGTCATAACTTCTGGCTCGTTTAGAGTTACGGGAGCCATAACCTGTCAAAACGAAGGCCACGGTGAGTTCTACATCTTTGATACCTTTCAACCATCAACGGATAGATTAATGCCCGAAAAGGTCAACCCGAATCTCAATCTGGGTTCGTAAGTTTTTTACCCTTCGTTTTTTCGACACCGGATTTTTACGGTAAAACGGGATTACCGTGGCTTGTCTTCGATTTACCATCGCTGGAGAGTGGTGCACCATGGTAATGTTCCGTTTCAAATCCATGCACGCATTTCTAAAAGTCGTACGACATTGTTTCGCCATTTCGGACGGTTGTTGCACCTTGCACCGCGGATGTTGCACCCTGTAGATATCGATTATTCGGACGGCCATAACTTCTGGCTCGTTTAGATTTACGGGAGCCATAACCTGTCTAAACGAAGGCCACGGTGAGTTCTACGGCTTTGAAGGCTTTCAGCCGTCAACGGATAGATTAATGCCCAAAAAGGACAACCCGAATCTCAATCGGGTCTCGTAAGTTTTTTACCCTCTGTTTTTTCGGCACCGGATTTTTACGGTAAAACGGGTTTACCGTGCCTCGTCTTCGATTTACCATCGCTGGAGAGTGGTGCACCATGGTACTGTTCCGTTTCAAATCCATGCACGCATTTCTAAAAGTCGTACGGCACTGTTTCGCCATTTCGGACGGATGTTGCACCTTGCACCGCGGATGTTGCACCCTGTAGATATCGATTATTCGGACGGTCATAACTTCTGGCTCGTTTAGAGTTACGGGAGCCATAACCTGTCAAAACGAAGGCCACGGTGAGTTCTACTGCTTTGACTGTTTTCAGCCGTCAACGGATAGATTAATGCCCGAAAAGAACAACCCGAATCTCAATCGGGGTTCGTAAGTTTTTTACCCTTCATTTTTTCGACACCGGATTTTTACGGTAAAACGGGATTACCTTGCCTTGTCTTCGATTTACCATGGCTGGAGAGTGGTGAACCATGGTACTGTTCCATTTGAAATCCATGCACGCATTTCTAAAAGTCGTACGTCAATGTTTCGCCATTTCGGACGGATGTTGCACCTTGCACCGCGGATGTTGCACCCTATAGATATCGATTATTCGGACGGTCATAACTTTTGGCTCGTTTAGAGTTACGGGAGCCATAACCTATCAAAACGAAGGCCACGGTGAGTTCTATAGCTTTGACAGCTTTCAGCCATCAACGGATAGATTAATGCCCGAAAAGGACAACCCGAATCTCAATCGGGTCTCGTAAGTTTTTTACTCTTCGTTTTTTCGACACCGGATTTTTACGGTAAAACGGGATTACCGTGCCTCGTCTTCGATTTAGCATGGCTGGAGAGTGGTGCAACATGGTACTGTTCCATTTGAAATCCATGCACGCAGTTCTAAAAGTCGTACGTCACTGTTTCGCCATTTCGGACGGATGTTGCACCTTGCACCGCGGATGTTGCACCCTGTAGATATCGATTATTCGGACAGCCATAACTTCTGGCTCGTTTAGAGTTACTGGAGCCATAACCTGTCAAAACGAAGGCCACGATGAGTTCTACGGCTTTGACCACTTTCAACCGTCAATGGATAGACTAATGCCCAAAAAGGACAACCGAATCTCAATCGGGTCGCGTAAGTTTTTTACCCTTCGTTTTTTCGACACCGGATTTTTACGGCAAAACGGGATTACCGTGCCTCGTCTTCGATTTACCATCGCTGGAGAGTGGTGCACAACGGTACTGTTCCGTTTCAAATCCATGCATGCATTTTTAAAAGTCGTGCGGCACTGTTTCGCCATTTCGGACGGATGTTGCACCTTGCACCGCGGATGTTGCACCCTGTAGATATCGATTATTCGGATGGCCATAACTTCTGGCTCGTTTAGAGTTACGGGAGCCATAACCTGTCAAAACGAAGGCCACGATGAGTTCTACGGTTTTGACAGCTTTCACCCATCAACGGATAGATTAATGCCCGAAAAGGACAACCCGAATCTCAATCGAGTCTCGTAAGTTTTTTACCCTTAGTTTTTTCGACACCGGATTTTTACGATAAAACTGGATTACCGTGCCTCGCTTTCGATTTACCATCGCTGGAGAGTGGTGCACCATGCAACTGTCCCGTTTGAAATCCATGCACGCATTTCTAAAAGTCGTACGGCACTGTTTCGCCATTTTGGACGGATGTTGCACCTTGCATCGCGGATGTTGCACCCTGTAGATATCGATTATTCGGACGGTCATAACTTCTGGCTCGTTTAGAGTTACGGGAGCCATAACCTGTCAAAACGAAGGCCACGGTGAGTTCTACAGCTTTGATAGCTTTCAACCGTCAACGGATAGATTAATGCCCGAAAAGGTCAACCCGAATCTCAATCTGGGTTCGTAAGTTTTTTACCCTTCGTTTTTTCGACACCGGATTTTTACGGTAAAACGGGATTACCGTGGCTTGTCTTCGATTTACCATCGCTGGAGAGTGGTGCACCATGGTAATGTTCCGTTTCAAATCCATGCACGCATTTCTAAAAGTCGTACGACACTGTTTCGCCATTTCGGACGGTTGTTGCACCTTGCACCGCGGATGTTGCACCCTGTAGATATCGATTATTCGGACGGCCATAACTTCTGGCTCGTTTAGATTTACGGGAGCCATAACCTGTCTAAACGAAGGCCACGGTGAGTTCTACGGCTTTGACGGCTTTCAGCCGTCAACGGATAGATTAATGCCCAAAAAGGACAACCCGAATCTCAATCGGGTCTCGTAAGTTTTTTACCCTCTGTTTTTTCGGCACCGGATTTTTACGGTAAAACGGGTTTACCGTGCCTCGTCTTCGATTTACCATCGCTGGAGAGTGGTGCACCATGGTGCTGTTCCGTTTCAAATCCATGCACGCATTTCTAAAAGTCGTACGGCACTGTTTCACATTTCGGACGGATGTTGCACCTTGCACCGCGGATGTTGCACCCTGTAGATATCGATTATTCGGACGGTCATAACTTCTGGCTCGTTTAGAGTTACGGGAGCCATAACCTGTCAAAACGAAGGCCACGGTGAGTTCTACTGCTTTGACAGCTTTCAGCCGTCAACGGATAGATTAATACCCGAAAAGGACAACCCGAATCTCAATCGGGGTTCGTAAGTTTTTTACCCTCCGTTTTTTCGACACCGGATTTTTACGGTAAAACGGGATTACCGTGCCTTGTCTTCGATTTACCATGGCTGGAGAGTGGTGAACCATGGTACTGTTCCATTTGAAATCCATGCACGCATTTCTAAAAGTCGTACGTCAATGTTTCGCCATTTCGGACGGATGTTGCACCTTGCACCGCGGATGTTGCACCCTGTAGATATCGATTATTCGGACGGTCATAACTTCTGGCTCGTTTAGAGTTACGGGAGCCATAACCTGTCAAAACGAAGGCCACGGTGAGTTCTATAGCTTTGACAGCTTTCAGCCATCAACGGATAGATTAATGCCCGAAAAGGACTACCCGAATCTCAATCGGGTCTCGTAAGTTTTTTACTCTTCGTTTTTTCGACACCGGATTTTTACGGTAAAACGGGATTACCGTGCCTCGTCTTCGATTTAGCATGGCTGGAGAGTGGTGCACCATGGTACTGTTCCATTTGAAATCCATGCACGTAATTCTAAAAGTCGTACGTCACTGTTTCGCCATTTCGGACGGATGTTGCACCTTGCACCGCGGATGTTGCACCCTGTAGATATCGATTATTCGGACAGCCATAACTTCTGGCTCGTTTAGAGTTACTGGAGCCATAACCTGTCAAAACGAAGGCCACGATGAGTTCTACGGCTTTGACCACTTTCAACCGTCAATGGATAGACTAATGCCCAAAAAGGACAACCGAATCTCAATCGGGTCGCGTAAGTTTTTTACCCTTCGTTTTTTCGACACCGGATTTTTACGGCAAAACGGGATTACCGTGCCTCGTCTTCGATTTACCATCGCTGGAGAGTGGTGCACAACGGTACTGTTCCGTTTCAAATCCATGCATGCATTTTTAAAAGTCGTGCGGCACTGTTTCGCCATTTCGGACGGATGTTGCACCTTGCACCGCGGATGTTGCACCCTGTAGATATCGATTATTCGGATGGCCATAACTTCTGGCTCGTTTAGAGTTACGGGAGCCATAACCTGTCAAAACGAAGGCCACGATGAGTTCTACGGTTTTGACAGCTTTCACCCATCAACGGATAGATTAATGCCCGAAAAGGACAACCCGAATCTCAATCGAGTCTCGTAAGTTTTTTACCCTTAGTTTTTTCGACACCGGATTTTTACGATAAAACTGGATTACCGTGCCTCGCTTTCGATTTACCATCGCTGGAGAGTGGTGCGCCATGGAACTGTCCCGTTTGAAATCCATGCACGCATTTCTAAAAGTCGTACGACACTGTTTCGCCATTTTGGACGGATGTTGCACCTTGCATCGCGGATGTTGCACCCTGTAATATCGATTATTCGGACGGTCATAACTTCTGGCTCGTTTAGAGTTACGGGAGCCATAACCTGTCAAAACGAAGGCCCCGGTGAGTTCTACAGCTTTGATAGCTTTCAACCGTCAACGGATAGATTAATGCCCGAAAAGGACAACCCGAATCTCAATCTGGGTTCGTAAGTTTTTTACCCTTCGTTTTTTCGACACCGGATTTTTACGGTAAAACGGGATTACCGTGGCTTGTCTTCGATTTACCATCGCTGGAGAGCGGTGCACCATGGTAATGTTCCGTTTCAAATCCATGCACGCATTTCTAAAAGACGTACGACACTGTTTCGCCATTTCGGACGGTTGTTGCACCTTGCACCGCGGATGTTGCACCCTGTAGATATCGATTATTCGGACGGCCATAACTTCTGGCTCGTTTAGATTTACGGGAGCCATAACCTGTCTAAACGAAGGCCACGGTGAGTTCTACGGCTTTGACGGCTTTCAGCCGTCAACGGAAAGATTAATGCCCAAAAAGGACAACCCGAATCTCAATCGGGTCTCGTAAGTTTTTTACCCTTCGTTTTTTCGGCACCGGATTTTTACGGTAAAACGGGTTTACCGTGCCTCGTCTTCGATTTACTATCGCTGGAGAGTGGTGCACCACGGTGCTGTTCCGTTTCATATCCATGCACGCATTTCTAAAAGTCGTACGGCACTGTTTCACATTTCGGACGGATGTTGCACCTTGCACCGCGGATGTTGCACCCTGTAGATATCGATTATTCGGACGGTCATAACTTCTGGCTCGTTTAGAGTTACGGGAGCCATAACCTGTCAAAACGAAGGCCACGGTGAGTTCTACTGCTTTGACAGCTTTCAGCCGTCAACGGATAGACTAATACCCGAAAAGGACAACCCGAATCTCAATCGGGGTTCGTAAGTTTTTTACCCTCCGTTTTTTCGACACCGGATTTTTACGGTAAAACGGGATTACCGAACCTTGTCTTCGATTTGCCATGGCTGGAGAGTGATGAACCATGGTACTGTTCCATTTGAAATCCAAGCACTCATTTCTAAAAGTCGCACGTCAATGTTTCGCCATTTCGGACGGATGTTGCACCTTGCACCGCGGATGTTGCACCCTGTAGATATCGATTATTCGGACGGTCATAACTTCTGGCTTGTTTAGAGTTACGGGAGCCATAACCTGTCAAAACGAAGGCCACGGTGAGTTCTACAGCTTTGACAGCTTTCAGCCGTCAACTGATAGATTAATGCCCGAAAAGGACAACCCGAATCTCAATCGGGTCTCGTAAGTTTTTTACCCTTCGTTTTTTCGACACCGGATTTTTACGGTAAAACGGGATTACCGTGCCTCGTCTTCGATTTACCATGGCTGTAGAGTGGTGCACCATGGTACTGTTCCATTTGAAATCCATGCACACATTTCTAAAAGTAGTACATCACTGTTTCGCCATTTCGGACGGATGTTGCACCTTGCACCGCGGATGTTGCACCTTGCACCGCGGATGTTGCACCCTGTAGATATCGATTATTCGAACGGCCATAACTTCTGGCTCGTTTAGAGTTATGGGAGCCATAACCTGTCAAAACGAAGTCCACGATGAGTTCTACGGCTTTGAACACTTTCAACCGTCAACGGATAGACTAATGCCCAAAAAGGACAACCGAATCTCAATCGGGTCTCGTAAGTTTTTTACCCTTCGTTTTTTCGACACCGGATTTTTACGGCAAAACGGGATTACCGTGCCTCGTCTTCGATTTACCATCGCTGGAGAGTGGTGCACCACGGTACTGTTCCGTTTCAAATCCATGCATGCATTTTTAAAAGTCGTGCGGCACTGTTTCGCCATTTGGGACGGATGTTGCACCTTGCACCGCGGATGTTGCACCCTGTAGATATCGATTATTCGGACGGCCATAACTTCTGGCTCGTTTAGAGTTACGGGAGCCATAACCTGTCAAAACGAAGTCCACGATGAGTTCTACGGCTTTGACAGCTTTCACCGATCAACGGATAGATTAATGCCCGAAAAGGACAACCCGAATCTCAATCGAGTCTCGTAAGTTTTTTACCCTTAGTTTTTTCGACACCGGATTTTTACGGTAAAACTGGATTACCGTGCCTCGCCTTCGATTTACCATCGCTGGAGAGTGATGCACCATGACACTGTTCCGTTTGAAATCCATGCACGCATTTCTAAAAGTCGTACGGCATTGTTTCGCCATTTGGGACGGATGTTGCACCTTGCATCGCGGATGTTGCACCCTGTACATATCGATTATTCGGACGGTCATAACTTCTGGCTCGTTTAGAGTTACGGGAGCCATAACCTGTCAAAACAAAGGCCACGGTGAGTTCTACAGCTTTGATAGCTTTCAACCGTCAACGGATAGATTAATGCCCGAAAAGGACAACCCGAATCTCAATCTGGGTTCGTAAGTTTTTTACCCTTCGTTTTTTCGACACCGGATTTTTACGGTAAAACGGGATTACCGTGGCTCGTCTTCGTTTTACCATCGCTGGAGAGTGGTGCACCATGGTACTGTTCCATTTCAAATCCATGCACGCATTTCTAAAAGTCGTACGACACTGTTTCTCCATTTCGGACGGTGGTTGCACCTTGCACCGGGGATGTTGCACATTGTAGATATCGATTATTCGGACGGCCATAACTTCTGGCTCGTTTAGATTTATGGGAGCCATAACCTGTCTAAACGAAGGCCACGGTGAGTTCTACGGCTTTGACGGCTTTCAGCCGTCAACGGATAGATTAATGCCCAAAAAGGACAACCCGAATCTCAATCGGGTCTCGTAAGTTTTTTACCCTTCGTTTTTTCGGCACCGGATTTTTACGGTAAAACGGGTTTACCGTGCCTCGTCTTCGATTTACCATCGCTGGAGAGTGGTGCACCATGGCACTGTTCCGTTTCAAATCCATGCACGCGTTTCTAAAAGTCGTACGGCACTGTTTCGCCATTTCGGACGGATGTTGCACCTTGCACCGCGGATGTTGCCCCCTGTAGATATCGATTATTCGGACGGTCATAACTTCTGGCTCGTTTAGAGTTACGGGAGCCATAACCTGTCAAAACGAAGGCCACGGTGAGTTATACTGCTTTGACAGCTTTCAGCCGTCAACGGATAGATTAATACCCGAAAAGGACAACCCGAATCTCAATCGGGGTTCGTAAGTTTTTTACCCTTCGTTTTTTCGACACCGGATTTTACGGTAAAACGGGATTACCGTGCCTTGTCTTCGATTTACCTTGGCCGGAGAGTGGTGAACCATGGTACTGTTCCATTTGAAATCCATGCACGCATTTCTAAAAGTCGTACGTCAATGTTTCGCTATTTCGGACGGATGTTGCACCTTGCACCGCGGATGTTGCACCCTGTGGATATCGATTATTCGGACGGTCATAACTTCTGGCTCGTTTAGAGTTACGGGAGCCACAACCTGTCAAAACGAAGGCCACGGTGAGTTCTATAGCTTTGACAGCTTTCAGCCGTCAACGGATAGATTAATGCCCGAAAAGGACAACCTGAATCTCAATCGGGTCTCGTAAGTTTTTAACCCTTCGTTTTTTCGACACCGGATTTTTACGGTAAAACCGGATTACCATGCCTCGTTTTCGATTTACCATGGCTGGAGAGTGGTGCACCATGGCACTGTTCCATTTGAAATCCATGCACGCATTTCTAAAAGTCGTACGTCACTGTTTCGCCATTTCGGACGGATGTTGCACCTTGCACCGCGGATGTTGCACCCTGTAGATATCGATTATTCGGACGGCCATAACTTCTGGCTCGTTTAGAGTTATGGGGGCCATAACCTGTCAAAACGAAGGCCACGATGAGTTCTACGGCTTTGACCACTTTCAACCGTCAACGGATAGACTAATGCCCAAAAAAGACAACCGAATCTCAATCGGGTCTCGTAAGTTTTTTACCCTTCGTTTTTTCGACACCGGATTTTTACGGCAAAACGGGATTACCGTGCCTCGTCTTCGATTTACCATCGTTGGAGATTGGTGCACCATGATACTGTTCCGTTTCAATTCCATGCATGCATTTTTAAAAGTCGTGCGGCACTGTTTCGCCATTTCGGACGGATATTGCACCTTGCACCGCGGATGTTGCACCCTGTAGATATCGATTATTCGGATGGCCATAACTTCTGGCTCGTTTAGAGTTACGAGAGCCATAACCTGTCAAAACGAAGGCCACGATGAGTTCTACGACGTTGACAGCTTTCAGCCATCAACGGATAGATTAATGCCCGAAAAGGACAATCCGAATCTCAATCGAGTCTCGTAAGTTTTTTACCCTTAGTTTTTTCGACACTGGATTTTCACGGTAAAACGGGATTACCGTGCCTCGCCTTCGATTTACCATCGCTGGAGAGTGGTGCACCATGGCACTGTTCCGTTTGAAATCCATGCACGCATTTCTAAAAGTCGTACGGCACTGTTTCGCCATTTTGGACGGATGTTGCACCTTGCATCGCGGATGTTGCACCCTGTAGATATTGATTATTCGGACGGTCATAACTTCTGGCTCGTTTAGAGTTACGGGAGCCATAACCTGTCAAAACGAAGGCCACGGTGAGTTCTACAGCTTTGATAGCTTTCAACCATCAACGGATAGATTAATGCCCGAAAAGGACAACCCGAATCTCAATCTGGGTTCGTAAGTTTTTTACCCTTCGTTTTTTCGACACCGGATTTTTACGGTAAAACGGGATTACCGTGGCTTGTCTTCGATTTACCATCGCTGGAGAGTTGTGCACCATGGTAATGTTCCGTTTCAAATCCATGCACGCATTTCTAAAAGTCGTACGACACTGTTTCGCCATTTCGGATGGTTGTTGCACCTTGCACCGCGGATGTTGCACCCTGTAGATATTGATTATTCGGACGGCCATAACTTCTGGCTCGTTTAGATTTACGAGAGCCATAACCTGTCTAAACAAAGGCCACGGTGAGCTACGGCTTTGACGGCTTTCAGCCGTCAACGGATAGATTAATGCCCAAAAAGGACAACCCGAATCTCAATCGGGTCTCATAAGTTTTTTACCCTTCGTTTTTTCGGCACCGGATTTTTACGGCAAAACGGGTTTACCGTGCCTCGTCTTCGATTTACCATCGCTTGAGAGTGGTGCACCATGGTAATGTTCCGTTTCAAATCCATGCACGCATTTCTAAAAGTCGTACGGCACTGTTTCGCCATTTCGGACGGATGTTGCACCTTGCACCGCGGATGTTGCACCCTGTAGATATCGATTATTCGGACGGTCATTACTTCTGGCTCGTTTAGAGTTACGGGAGCCATAACCTGTCAAAACGAAGGCCACGATGAGTTCTACGGCTTTGAAAGCTTTCAGCCATCAACGGATAGATTAATGCCCGAAAAGGACAACCCGAATCTCAATCGAGTCTCGTAAGTTTTTTACCCTTAGTTTTTTCGACACCGGATTTTTACGGTAAAACGGGATTACCGTGCCTCGCCTTCGATTTACCATCGCTGGAGAATGGTGCACCATGGTACTGTTCCGTTTCAAATCCATGCACGCATTTATAAAAGTCGTACGGCACTGTTTCGCCATTTCGGACGGATGTTGCACCTTGCACCGCGGATGTTGCACCTGTAGATATCGATTATTCGGACGGCCATAACTTCTGGCTCGTTTAGAGTTACGGGAGCCATAACCTGTCAAAACGAAGGCCACGATGAGTTCTACGGCTTTGACCGCTTTCAGCCGTCAACGGATGGATTAATGCCAAAAAGGTCAACCCGAATCTCAATCGGGTCTCGTAAGTTTTTTACCCTTCGTTTTTTCGACACCGGATTTTTACGGTAAAACGGGATTACCGTGCCTCGCCTTCGATTTACCATCGCTGGAGAGTGGTGCACCATGGCACTGTTCCGTTTGAAATCCGTGCACGCATTTCTAAAAGTCGTACGGCACTGTTTCGCCATTTTGGACGGATGTTGCACCTTGCATCGCGGATGTTGCACCCTGTAGATATTGATTATTCGGACGGTCATAACTTCTGGCTCGTTTAGAGTTACGGGAGCCATAACCTGTCAAAACGAAGGCCACGGTGAGTTCTACAGCTTTGATAGCTTTCAACCGTCAACGGATAGATTAATGCCCAAAAAGGACAACCCGAATCTCAATCTGGGTTCGTAAGTTTTTTACCCTTCGTTTTATCGACACCGGATTTTTACGGTAAAACGGGATTACCGTGGCTTGTCTTCGATTTACCATCGCTGGAGAGTGGTGCACCATGGTAATGTTCCGTTTCAAATCCATGCACGCATTTCTAAAAGTCGTACGACACTGTTTCGCCATTTCGGACGGTTGTTGTACCTTGCACCGCGGATGTTGCACCCTGTAGATATTGATTATTCGGACGGCCATAACTTCTGGCTCGTTTAGATTTACGGGAGCCATAACCTGTCTAAACAAAGGCCACGGTGAGCTACGGCTTTGACGGCTTTCAGCCGTCAACGGATAGATTAATGCCCAAAAAGGACAACCCGAATCTCAATCGGGTCTCGTAAGTTTTTTACCCTTCGTTTTTTCGGCACCGGATTTTTACGGTAAAACGGGTTTACCGTGCCTCGTCTTCGATTTACCATCGCTGGAGAGTGGTGCACCATGGTAATGTTCCGTTTCAAATCCATGCACGCATTTCTAAAAGTCGTACGGCACTGTTTCGCCATTTCGGACGGATGTTGCACCCTGCACCACGGATGTTGCACCCTGTAGATATCGATTATTCGGACGGTCATAACTTCTGGCTCGTTTAGAGTTACGGGAGCCATAACCTGTCAAAACGAAGGCCACGATGAGTTCTACGGCTTTGACAGCTTTCAGCCATCAACGGATAGATTAATGCCCGAAAAGGACAACACGAATCTCAATCGAGTCTCGTAAATTTTTTACCCTTAGTTTTTTCGACACCGGATTTTTACGGTAAAACGGGATTACCGTGCCTCGCCTTCGATTTACCATCGCTGGAGAGTGGTGCACCATGGTACTGTTCCATTTCAAATCCATGCACGCATTTATAAAAGTCGTACGGCACTGTTTCGCCATTTCGGACGGATGTTGCACCTTGCACTGCGGATGTTGCACCTGTAGATATCGATTATTCGAACGGCCATAACTTCTGGCTCGTTTAGAGTTACGGGAGCCATAACCTGTCAAAACGAAGGCCACGATGATTTCTACGGGTTTGACCGCTTTCAGCCGTCAACGGGTGGATTAATGCCCAAAAAGGTCAACCCGAATCTCAATCGGGTCTCGTAAGTTTTTTACCCTTCGTTTTTTCGACACCGGATTTTTACGGTAAAACGGGATTACCGTGCCTCGCCTTCGATTTACCATCGCTGGAGAGTGGTGCACCATGGCACTGTTCCGTTTGAAATCCATGCACGCATTTCTAAAAGTTTTACGGCACTGTTTCGCCATTTTGGACGGATGTTGCACCTTGCATCGCGGATGTTGCACCCTGTAGATATTGATTATTCGGACGGTCATAACTTCTGGCTCGTTTAGAGTTACGGGAGCCATAACCTGTCAAAACGAAGGCCACGGTGAGTTCTACAGCTTTGATAGCTTTCAACCGTCAACGGATAGATTAATGCCCGAAAAGGACAAACCGAATCTCAATCTGGGTTCGTAAGTTTTTTACCCTTCGTTTTTTCGACATCGTATTTTTACGGTAAAACGGGATTACCGTGGCTTGTCTTCGATTTACCATCGCTGGAGAGTGGTGCACCATGGTAATGTTTCGTTTCAAATCCGTGCACGCATTTCTTAAAGTCGTACGACACTGTTTCGCCATTTCGGACGGTTGTTGCACCTTGCACCGCGGATGTTGCACCCTGTAGATATTGATTATTCGGACGACCATAACTTCTGGCTCGTTTAGATTTACGGGAGCCATAACCTGTCTAAACAAAGGCCACGGTGAGCTACGTTTTTGACGGCTTTCAGCGGTCAACGGATAGATTAATGCCCAAAAAGGACAACCCGAATCTCAATCGGGTCTCGTAAGTTTTTTACCCTTCGTTTTTTCGGCACCGGATTTTTACGGTAAAACGGGTTTACCGTGCCTCGTCTTCGATTTACCATCGCTGGAGAGTGGTGCACCATGGTAATGTTTCGTTTCAAATCCATGCACGCATTTCTAAAAGTCGTACGGCACTGTTTCGCCATTTCAGACGGATGTTGCACCTTGCACCGCGGATGTTGCACCCTGTAGATATCGATTATTCGGACGGTCATAACTTCTGGCTCGTTTAGAGTTACGTGAGCCATAACCTGTCAAAACGAAGGCCACGATGAGTTCTACGGCTTTGACAGCTTTCAGCCGTCAACGGATAGATTAGTGCCCGAAAAGGACAACCCGAATCTCAATCGAGTCTCGTAAGTTTTTTACCCTTAGTTTTTTCGACACCGGATTTTTACGGTAAAACGGGATTACCGTGCCTCGCCTTCGATTTACCATCGCTGGAGAGTGGTGCACCATGGTACTGTTCCGTTTCAAATCCGTGCACGCATTTATAAAAGTCGTACGGCACGGTTTCGCCATTTCGGACGGATGTTGCACCTTGCACCGCGGATGTTGCACCTGTAGATATCGATTATTCGGACGGCCATAACTTCTGGCTCGTTTAGAGTTACGGGAGCCATAACCTGTCAAAACTAAGGCCACGATGAGTTCTACGGCTTTGACCGCTTTCAGCCGTCAACGGATGGATTAATGCCCAAAAAGGTCAACCCGAATATCAATCGGGTCTCGTAAGTTTTTTACCCTTCGTTTTTTCGACATCGGATTTTTACGGTAAAACGGGATTACCGTGCCCCATCTTCGATTTACCATCGCTGGAGAGTGGTGCACCATGGTGCTGTTGCGTTTCAAATCCATGCACGCATTTCTAAAAGTCGTACGACACTGTTTCGCCATTTCAGACGGATGTTGCACCTTGCACCGCGGATGTTGCACCCTGTAGATATCGATTATTCGGACGACCATAACTTCTGGCTCGTTTAGAGTTGCGGGAGTCATAACCTATAAAAACGAAGGCCACGATGAGTTCTACGGCTTTGATAAGTTTCAGCTGTCAACGGATAGATTAATGCCCATAAAGGACAACCCGAATCTCAATCGGGTCTCGTAAGTTTTGTGCCCTTCGTTTTTTCGACACCGGATTTTTACGGTAAAACGGGATTTCCGTGCCTCGTCTTCGATTTACCATCGCTGGAGAGTGGTGCACCGTGGCACTGTTCCGTTTCAAATCCATGCACGCATTTCTAAAAGTCGTACGACACTGTTTCGCCATTTTGGACGGATGTTGCACCTTGCACCGCGGATGTTGCACCCTGTAGATATCGATTATTCGGACGGCCATAACTTCTGGCTCGTTTAGAGTTAAGGGAGCCATAACCTGTCAAAACGAAGGCCACGATGAGTTCTACGGCTTTGATAGCTTTCAGCCGTCAACGGATAGACTAATGCCCAAAAAGGACAACCCGAATCTCAGTCGGGTCTCGTAAGTTTTTTACCTTTCCTTTTTTCGACACCGGATTTTTACGGTAAAACGGGATTACCGTGCCTCGCCTTCGATTTACCATCGCTGGAGAGTGGTGCACAATGGGACTGTTCCGTTTCAAATCCATGCACGCATTTCTAAGAGTCGTACGACACTGTTTCGCCATTTCAGACGGATGTTGCACCTTGCACCGCGGATGTTGCACCCTGTAGATATCGATTATTCGGACGGCCGTAACTTCTGGCTCGTTTAGAGTTACGGGAGCCAAAACCTGTCAAAACGAAGGCCACGGTGAGTTCTACAGCTTTGACCGCTTTCAGCCGTCAACAGATAGATCAATGCCCAAAAAGGACAACCCAAATCTCAATCGGGTCCCGTAAGTTTTTTACCCTTCGTTTTTTTGACTCCGGATTTTTACGGTAAAACGGTATTAGCATGCCTCGTCTTCGATTTACCATCGTTGGAGAGTGTGCACCATGGTACTGTTCCGTTTCAAATCCATGCACGCATTTCTAAAAGTCGTACGACACTGTTTCGCCATTTCGGACGGATGTTGCACCTTGCACCGCGGATGTTGCACCCTGTAGATATCGATTATTCGGACGGCAATAACTTCTGGCACGTTTAGAGTTACGGGAGCCATAACCTGTCAAAACGAAAGCCACGTTTAATTTTCTACGGCTTTGACAGCTTTCAGCCGTCCACGGATAGATTAATGTCCAAAAAGGACAACCCGAATCTCAATCGGGTCTCGTATGTTTTTTACCCTTCGTTTTTTCGACACCGGATTTTTACGGTAAAACGGGATTACCGTGCCTCGTCTTCGATTTACCATCGCTGGAGAATGGTGCACCATGGTACTATTCCATTTCAATTCCATGCATGCATTTCTAAAAGTCGTACGGCACTGTTTTGCCATTTCGGACGGATGTTGCACCTTGCACCGCGGATGTTGCACCCTGTAGATATCGATTATTCGGACGACCATAACTTCTGGCTCGTTTAGAGTTATGGGAGCCATAACCTGTTAAAACGAAGGCCACGATGAGTTCTACGGCTTTGACCACTTTCAACCATCAACGGATAGATTAATGCCCAAAAAGGACAACCCGAATCTCAATCGGGTCTTGTAAGTTTTTTACCCTTCGTTTTTTTGACATCGGATTTTTACGGTAAAACGGGATTACCGTGCCTCGTCTTCGATTTACCATCGCTGGAGAGTGGTGCACCATGGTACTGTTCCGTTTCAAATGCCATGCACGCATTTCTAAAAGTCGTACGGCACTGTTTCGCCATTTCGGATGGATGTTGCACCTTGCACCGCGGATGTCGCACCCTGTAGATATCGATTATTCGGACGGGCATAACTTCTGGCTCGTTTAGAGTTACGGGAGCCATAACCTGTCAAAACGAAGGCCACGGTGAGTTTTATAGCTTTGACAGCTGTCAACCATCAACGGATAGATTATTTCCCGAAATGGACAACCCGAATCTCAATTGGTGTTCGTAAGTTTTTTACCCTTCGTTTTTTCGACACCGGATTTTTACAGTAAAACGGGATTACCGTGGCTCGTCTTCGTTTTACCATCGCTGGAGAGTGGTGCACCATGGTACTGTTCCATTTCAAATCCATGCACGCATTTCTAAAAGTCGTACGACACTGTTTCGATATTTCAGACGGATGTTGCACCTTGCATCGCGGATGTTGCACCCTATATATATATCGATTATTCGGACAGCCATAACTTCTGGCTCGTTTAGAATTACGGGAGCCATAACTTGTCAAAACGAAGGCCAGGGTGAGTTTTACGGCTTTGACCGCTTTCAGCCTTCAACAGATAGATTAATGCCCGAAAAGGACAACCCGAATCTCAATCGGGGTTCGTAAGTTTTTTACCCTCCGTTTTTTCGACACCGGATTTTTACGGTAAAACGGTCTTACCGTGGCTCGTCTTCGATTTACCATCGTTGGAGAGTGGTGCACCATGGTACTGTTCCGTTTCAAATCCATGCACGCATTTCTAAAAGTCGTACGACACTGTTTCGCCATTTCGGACGGATGTTGCACCTTGCACCGCGGATGTTGCACCCTGTAGATATCGATTATTCGGACAGGCATAACTTCTGGCTCGTTTAGATTTACGGGAGCCATAACCTGTCAAAACGAAGGCCACGGTGAGTTCTACAGCTTTGACAGCTTTTAGCCGTCAATGGATAGATTAATGCCCGAAAAGGACAACCCGAATCTCAATCGGGGTTCGTAAGTTTTTTACCCTTCGTTTTTTTGACACTGGATTTTTACGGTAAAACGGGATTACCTTGCTCGTCTTCGATTCACCGTCGCTGGAGAGTGGTGCACCATGGGACTGTTCCGTTTCAAATCCATGCACGCATTTCAAAAAGTCGTACGGCAATGTTTCGCCATTTCGGACGGATGTTGCACCTTGCACCGCGGATGTTGCACCCTATAGATATCGATTATTCGGACGGTCATAACTTCTGGCCCGTTTAGAGTTACGGGAGCCATAACCTGTCAAAACGAAGGCCAGATGAGTTATATGGCTTTGACATATTTCAGCCGTCGACGGATAGATTAATGCCCAAAAAGGACAACCCGAATCTCAATCGGGTCTCGTAAGTTTTTTACCCTTCGTTTTTTCGACACCGGATTTTTACGGTAAAACGGGATTACCGTGCCTTTTCTTCGATTTACCATCGCTGGAGAGTGGTGCACCATGGTACTGTTCTGTTTCAAATCCATGCATGCATTTCTAAATGTCGTACGACACTGTTTCGCCATTTCGGACTGATGTTGCACCTTGCACCGCGGATGTCGCACCCTGTAGATATTGATTATTCGGACGGGCATAACTTCTGGCTCGTTTAGAGTAACGGGAGCCATAACCTGTCAAAACGAAGGCCACGATGAGTTCTACGGCTTTGACAGCTTTCAGCCGTCAACGGATAGATTAATGACCAAAAAGGACAACCCGAATCTCAATCGAGTCTCGTAAGTTTTTTACCCTTCGTTTTTTCGACACCGGATTTTTACGGTAAAACGGGATTACCGTGCCTCGCCTTCGATTTACCATCACTGGAGAGTGGTGCACCACGGTACTGTTCCGTTTCAAATCCATGCACGCATTTCAAAAAGTCGTACGGCACTGTTTCGCCATTTCGGACGGATGTTGCACCTTGCACCGCAGATGTTGCACCTTGTAGATATCGATTATTCGGACGGTCATAACTTCTGGCTCGTTTAGAGTTACGGGAGCCATAACCTATCAAAACGAAGGCCATGGTGATTTCTACAGCTTTGACATCTTCCAACCATCAACGGATAGATTTATGCCCGAAAAGGACAACCCGAATCTCAATCGGGGTTCGTTAGTTTTTTACCCTTCGTTTTTTCGACACCGGATTTTTACGGTAAAACGGGATTACCGTGGCTCGTCTTCGATTGACCATCGCTGGAGAGTGGTGCACCATGGTAATGTTCCGTTTCAAATCCATGCACGCATTTCTAAAAGTCGCACGACACTGTTTCGCCAATTCGGACGGATGTTGCACCTTGCACCGCGGATATTCCACCCTGTAGATATCGATTATTCGGACGGCCATAACTTCTGGCTCGTTTAGAGTTACGGGAGCCATAACCTGTCTAAACGAAGGCCACTGTGAATTCTACTGCTTTGACCGCTTTCAGCCGTCAACGGATAGATTAATGCCCAAAAAGGACAACCCGAATCTCAATCGGGTCTCGTAAGTTTTTTACCCTTCGTTTTTTCGACACCGGATTTTTATGGTAAACCGGGATTACCGTGCCTCGTCTTCAATTTACCATCGCTGGAGAGTGGTGCACCATGGTACTATTCCGTTTCAAATCCATGCACGAATTTCTAAAAGTCGTAAGGCACTGTTTCGCCATTTCGGACGGATGTTGCACCTTGCACCGCGGATGTTGCACCCTGTAGATATCGATTATTGGGACGGCCATAACTTCTGGCTCGTTTCGAGTTACGGGAGCCATAACCTGTCAAAACGAAGGAAACGATGAGTTCTACGGCTTTGACAGCTTTTAGCTGTCAACCGATAGATTAATGCCCGAAAAGGACAACCCGAATCTCAATCGAGTCTCCTAAGTTTTTTACCCTTCGATTTTTCGACACCGGATTTTTACGATAAAACGGGATTACCGCGCCTCGCCTTCGATTTACCATCGCTGGAGAGTGGTGCACCATGGCACTGTTCCATTTCAAATCCAGGCACGCATTTCTAAAAGTCGTATGATACTGTTTTGCCATTTCGGACGGATGTTGCACCTTGCACCGCGGATGTTGCACCCTATAGATATCGATTATTCGGACGGCCATAACTTCTGCCTCGTTTAGAGTTACGGGAACCATAGACTGTCCAAACGAAGGCCACGATGAGTTCTACGGCTTTGACTTCTTTCAGCCGTCAACGGATAGATTAATACCCAAAAAGGACAACCCGAATCTCAATCGGGTCTCGTATGTTTTTTACCCTTCGTTTTTTCGACACCGGATTTTTACGGTAAAACGGGATTACCGTGCCTCGTCTTCGATTTACCATCGATGGAGAGTGGTGCACCATGGTACTGTTCCGTTTCAAATCCATGCATGCATTTCTAAAAGTCGTATGACACTGTTTCACCATTTCGGACGGATGTTGCACCTTGCACCGCGGATGTTGCACCCTGTAGATATCGGTTATTCGGACGGCCATAACTTCTTGCTCGTTAAGAGTCACGGGAGCCATAACCTGTCAAAAAAAAGGCCACGATGAGTTCTACGGCTTTGACAGCTATCGACCGTCAACGGATAGATTAATGCCCAAAAAGGAAACCCGAATCTCAATCGGGCCTCGTAAGTTTTTTACCCTTCGTTTTTTCGACACAGGATTTTTTCGGTAAAACGGGATTACCGTGCCTCAACTTCGATTTGCCATTGCTGGAGAGTCGTGCACCATGATTCTGTTCCGTTTCAAATCCATGCACGCATTTCTCAAACTCTTACGGCACTGTTTCGCCATTTCAGACGGATGTTGCACCTTGCACCGCGAATGTTGCACCCGGTATATATCGATTATTCGGACGACAATAACTTCTGGCTCGTTTAGAGTTACGAGCGCCATAACCTGTCAAAACGAAGGCCACGATGAGTTCTACGGCTTTGACAGCTTTCAGCCGTCAACGGATAGATTAATGCCCAAAAAGGACAACCCGAATCTCAATCGGGTCTCGTAAGTTTTTTACCCTTCGTTTTTTCGACAACGGATTTTTAGGGTAAAACGAGATTACCGTGCCTCGTCTTCGATTTACCATCGCTGGAGAGTGGTGCACCATGGTACTGTTCCGTTGCAAATCCATGCACGCATTTCTAAAAGTCGTACGACACTGTTTAGCCATTTCAGACGAATGTTGCACCTTGCACCGCGGATGTTGCACCCTATAGATATCGATTATTCGGGCGGTCATAACTTCTGGCTCGTTTAGAGTTACGGGAGCCATAACCTGTCAAAACGAAGTCCACTGTGAGTTCTACGACTTTGATAGCTTTCAACCATCGACGGATAGATTAATGCCCAAAAAGGACAACCGGAATCTCAATCGAGTCTCGTAAGTTTTTTACCCTTCGTTTTTTCGACACCGGATTTTTATGGAAAACGGGATTACCGTGGCTCGTCTTCGATTCACCATCGCTGGAGAGTGGTGCGCCATGGTACTGCTCCATTTCGAATCCATGCACGCATTTCTAAAAGTCGTACGGCACTGTTTCGCCATTTCGGACGGATGTTGCACCATGCACCGCGGATGTTGCACCCTGTAGATATCGATTATTCGGACGGCCATAACGTCTGGCTCGTTTAGAGTTACGGGAGCCATAACCTGTCAAAACGAAGGCCACGATGAGTTCTACGGATTTGACAGCTTTCAGCCGTCAACGGATAGATTAATGCCCAAAAAGGACAACCCGAATCTCAATCGGGTCTCGTAAGTTTTTTACCCTTCGTATTTTGGACACCGGATTTTTACGGTAAAACGGAATTAACGTGGCTCGTCTTCGATTTACCATCGCTGGAGAGTGTTGCACCATGGTACTGTTCTGTTTCAAATCCATGCATGCATTTCTAAAAGTCGTACGGCACTGTTTCGCCATTTCGGACGGATGTTGCACCTTGCACCGTGGATGTTGCACCCTGTAGATATCGATTATTCGGACGGCCATAACTTTTGGCTCGTTTATAGTTACGGGAGCCATAACCTGTCTAAACGAAGGCCACGGTGAGTTCTACAGCTTTGACCGCTTTCAGCCGTCAACGGATAGATTAATGCCCAAAAAGGACAACCCGAATCTCAATCGGGTCTCATAAGTTTTTTACCCTTCGTTTTTTCGACACCGGATTTTTACGGTAAAACGGGATTACCGTGCCTCGTCTTCGATTTACCATCGCTGGAGAGTAGTGCACCATGTTATTGTTCCGTCTCAAATCCATGCACGCATTTCCAAAAGTCGTACGACACTGTTTCGCCATTTCGGACGGATGTTGCACCTTGCACCGCGGATGTCGCTTTGATACCTTTCAACCATCAACGGATAGATTAATGCCCAAAAAGGACAACTCGAATCTCAATCGGGTCTCGTAAGTTTTTTTACCCTTCGTTTTTTCGACGCGTGGATTTTTACGGTAAAACGGGACCACCATGGCTGGTCTTCGATTTAGCATCCCTGGAGAGTGGTGCACCATGGTACTGTTCCGTTTCAAATCCATGCACGCATTTCTAAAAGTCGTACTGCACTGTTTTGCCATTTCGGTCGGATGTTGCACCTTGCACCGTGGATGTTGTACCCTGTAGATATCGATTATTCGGACGGTCATAACTTCTGGCTCCTTTAGACTTATGGGAGCCGTAACCTGTCAAAACGAAGGCCTCGATGAGTTCTACGGCTTTGATACCTTTCAGCCATCAACGGATAGATTAATGCCCAAAAAGGACAACCCGAATCTCAATCGGGTCTCGTAAGTTTTTCACCCTTTGTTTTTTCGACACATGGATTTTTACGGTAAAACGGGACTACAGTGGCCCGTCTTCGACTTCCCATCGCTGGATAGTGGTGCACCATGGTACTGTTCCGTTTCAAATCCATGCACGCATTTCTAAAAGTCGTACGACACTGTTTCGCCACTTCGGACGGATGTTGCACCTTGCACCGCGGATGTTGCACCCTGTATATATCGATTATTCGGACAGCCATAACTTCTGGCTCGTTTAGATTTACGGGAGCCATAACCTGTCAAAACGAATGCCACGGTAAGTTCTACAGCTTTCACAGCTTTCAGCCGTCAACGGATAGATTAATGCCAAAAAAGGACAACCCGAATCGTTTAGATTTACGGGAGCCATAACCTGTCTAAACGAAGGCCACTGTGAATTCTACTGCTTTGACCGCTTTCAGCCGTCAACGGATAGATTAATGCCCAAAAAGGACAACCCGAATCTCAATCGGGTCTCGTAAGTTTTTTACCCTTCGTTTTTTCGACACCGGTTTTTTACGGTAAAACGGGATTACCGTACCTAGCCTTCGTTTTACCATCGCTGGAGAGTGATGCACCATGGTACTGTTCCGTTTCAAATCCATGAATTCTTTTCTAAAAGTCGTACGGCACTGTTTCGCCGTTTCAGACGGATGTTGCACCTTGCACCGCGAATGTTGCATCCTGTAGATATCGATTATTCGGACGGCCATAACTTCTGGCTCGTTTAGAGTTACGGGAGTCATAACCTGTCAAAACGAAGGCCACAATGAGTTCTACGGCTTTGACAGCTTTCAGCCGTCAACGGATAGATTAATGCCCAAAAAGGACAATCCGAATCTCAATTGAGTCTCGTAAGTTTTTTACCCTTCGCTTTTTCGACACAGGAATTTTACGGTAAAACGGGATTACCGTGCCTCGTCTTCGATTTACCATCGCTGGAGAGTGGTGCACCATGGTACGGTTCCGTTTCAAATCGACGCATGCATTTCTAAAAGTCGTACGACACTGTTTCGCCATTTCGGACGGATGTTGCACCTTGCACCGCGGATGTCGCACCCTGTAGATATCGATTATTCGGACGGTCATAACTTCTAGCTCGTTTAGAGTTACGGGAGCCATAACCTATCAAAACGAAGGCCACGGTGAGTTTTACAGCTTTGACATCTTCCAACCGTCAACGGATAGATTTATGCCCGAAAAGGACAACCCGAATCTCAATCGGGGTTCGTAAGTTTTTTACCCTTCGTTTTTTCGATACCGGATTTTTACGGTAAAACGGGATTACCGTGGATCGTCTTCGATTTACCATCGATTGAGAGTGGTGCACCATGGTACTGTTCCGTTTCAAATCCATGCACGCATTTCTAAAAGTCATACGGCACTGTTTCGCCATTTCGGACGGATGTTGCACCTTGCACCGCGGATGTTGCACCCTGTATATATCGATTTTTCGGACAGCCATAACATCGGGCTCGTTTAGATTTACGGGAGCCATAACCTGTCAAAACGAAGGCCACGGTGAGTTCTACAGCTTTGACAGCTTTCAGCCGTCAACGGATAGATTAATGCCAGAAAAGGACAACCCGAATCTCAATCTGGGTTCGTAAGTTTTTACCCTTCGTTTTTTCGACACCGGATTTTTACGGTAAAACGGGATTACCGTGGCTCGTCTTCGATTTACCATCGCTGGAGAGTGGTGCACCATGGTAATGTTCCGTTTCAAATCCATGCACGCATTTCTAAAAGTCGTATGGCACTGTTTCGCCAATTCAGACGGATGTTGCACCTTGCACCGTGGATGTTGCACCCTGTAGATATCGATTATTCGGACGGCCATAACTTTTGGCTCGTTTAGAGTTACGGGAGCCATAACCTGTCTAAACGAAGGCCACAGTGAGTTCTACAGCTTTGACCGCTTTCAGCCGTTAACGGATAGATTAATGCCCAAAAGGGACAACCCGAATCTCAATCGGGTCTCGTAAGTTTTTTACCCTTCGTTTTTTCAACATCGGATTTTTACCGTAAAACGGGATTACCGTGCCTCGTCTTCGATTTACCATCGCTGGAGAGTGGCGCACCATGTTAGTGTTCCGCTTCAAATTCATGCACGCATTTTTAAAATTCGTAAGGCACTTTTTCGCCATTTCGGACGGATGTTGCACCTTGCACCGCGGATGTTGCACCCAATAGATATCGATTATTCGGAAGGCCATAACTTCTGGCTCGTTTAGAGTTACGGGAGCCATAACCTGTCAAAACGAAGGAAACGATGAGTTCTACGTCTTTGAGAGCTTTCAGCCGCCAACGGATAGATTAATGCCCGAAAAGGACAACCCGAATCTCAATCGAGTCTCGTAAGTTTTTTACCCTTCGTTTTTTCGACACCGGATTTTTACGGTAAAACGGGATTACCATGCCTCGCCTTCGATTTACCATAGATGGAGAGTGGTGCACCATGGCACTGTTCCGTTTCAAATCCATGCATGCATTTCTAAAAGTCGTATGATACGGTTTCGCCATTTCGGACGGATGTTGCACCTTGCACCGCGGATGTTGCACCCTGTAGATATCGATTATTCGGACGGTCATAACTTCTGGCTCGTTTAGAGTTACGGGAGCCATAACCTGTCAAAACGAAGGCCACGGTGAGTTCTAACGCTTTGACAGCTTTCAACCATAACCGGATAGATTAATGCCCGAAAAGGACAACCCGAATTTCAATTGGGGTTCGTAAGGTTTTTACCCTTCGTTTTTTCGACACCGGATTTTTACGGTAAAACGGTCTTACCGTGGCTCGTCTTCGATTTACCATCGCTGGAGAGTGGTGCACCAAGGAACTGTTCCGTTTCAAATCCATGCACGCATTTCTAAAAGTCGTACGGCACTGTTTCGCCATTTCGGACGGACGTTGCACCTTGCACCGCGGATGTTGCACCCTCTATATATCGATTATTCGGACAGCCATAACTTCTGGCTCGTTTAGATTTACGGGAGCCATAACCTGTCAAAACGAAGGCCACGGTGAGTTCTACAGCTTTGACAGCTTTCAGCCATCAATGGATAGATTAATGCCCGAAAAGGTCAACCCAAATCTCAATCGGGGTTCGTAAGTTTTTTACCCTTCGTTTTTTTGACACCGGATTTTTACGGTAAAACGGGATTACCGTGGCTCGTCATCGATTCACCATCGCTGGAGAGTGGTGCACCATGGGACTGTTCCGTTTCAAATCCATGCACGCATTACTAAAAGTCGTACGACACTGTTTCGCCATTTCGGACGGATGTTGCACCTTGCACCGCGGATGTTGCACCCTGTAGATATCGATTATTCGGACGGTCATAACTTCTGGCTCGTTTAGAGTTACGGGAGCCATAACCTGTCAAAATGAAGGCCACGATGAGTTCTATGGCTTTGACATCTTTTAGCCGTCAACGGATAGATTAATGCCCAAAAAGGACAACCTGAATCTCAATCGGGTCTCGTAAGTTTTTTACCCTTCGTTTTTTCGTCACCGGATTTTTACGGTAAAACGGGATTACCGTACCTCGCCTTCGATTTACCGTCGCTGGAGAGTGATGCACCATGGTACTGTTCTGTTTCAAATCCATGAATTCTTTTCTAAAAGTCGTACAGCACTGTTTCGCCATTTCAGACGGATGTCGCACCTTGCACCGCGGATGTTGCACCCTGTAGATATCGATTATTCGAACGGCCATAACTTCTGGCTCGTTTAGATTTACGGGCGCTATAACCTATCAAAACGAAGGCCACGATGAGTTCTACGGCTTTGACAGCTTTCAGCCGTCAACGGATAGATTAAATCCCAAAAAGGACAACCCGAATCTCAATCGGGTCTCATAAGTTTTTTACCCTTCGCTTTTTCGACACCGTATTTTTACGGCAAAAAGGGATTACCGTGCCTCGTCTTCGATTTACCATTGCTGGAGAGTGGTGCACCAAGGTACTGTTCCGTTTCAAATCCATGCACGCATTTCTAAAAGTCGTACGACACTGTTTCGCCATTTCGGATGGATGTTGCACCTTGCACCGCGGATGTCGCACCCTGTAGATATCGATTATTCGGACGTGCATAACTTCTGGCTCGTTTAGAGTAACGGGAGCCATAACCTGTCAAAACGAAGGCCACGATGAGTTCTACAGCTTTGACAGCTTTCATCCGTCAACGGATAGATTAATGCCCAAAAAGGACAATCCGAATCTCAATCGAGTCTCGTAAGTTTTTTACCCTTCGCTTTTTCGACACCGGATTTTTACGGTAAAACGGGATTACCGTGCCTCGCCTTCGATTGACCATCGCTGGAGAGTGGTGCACCATGGCACTTTTCCGTTTTAAATACATGCACGCATTTCTAAAAGTCGTACGGCACTGTTTCGCCATTTCGGACGGATGTTGCACCTTGCACCGCAGATGTTGCACCCTGTAGATATCGATTATTCGGACGGTCATAACTTCTAGCTCGTTTAGAGTTACAGGAGCCATAACCTATCAAAACAAAGGCCACGGTGAGTTTTACAGCTTTGACATCTTCCAACCATCAACGGATAGATTTATGCCCGAAAAGGACAACCCGAATCTCAATTTGGGTTCGTAAGTTTTTTACCCTTCGTTTTTTCGACACCGGATTTTTACGGTAAAACGGGATTACCGTGGCTCGTCTTCGATTTACCATCGCTGGAGAATGGTCCACCATGGTACTGTTCCGTTTCAAATCCATGCACACATTTCTAAAAGTCGTACGGCACTGTTTCGCCATTTCAGACAGATGTTGCACCTTGCACCGCGGATGTTGCACCCTATATGTATCGATTATTCGGACAGCCATAACTTCTGGCTCGTTTAGATTTACGGGAGCCATAACCTGTCAAAACGAAGGCCATGGTGAGTTGTACAGCTTTGGCAGCTTTCAGCCGTCAACGGATAGATTAATGCCAGAAAAGGACAACCCGAATCTCAATCTAGGTTCGTAAGTTTTTACCCTTCGTTTTTTCGACACCGGATTTTTACGGTAAAACGGGATTACCGTGGCTCGTCTTTGATTTACCATCGCTGGAGAGTGGTGCACCATGGTAATGTTCCGTTTTAAATCCATGCACGCATTTCTAAAAGTCGTATGTCACTGTTTCGCCAATTCGGACGCATGTTGCACCTTGCACCGCGGATGTTGCACCTTGTAGATATCGATTATTCGGACGACCATAACTTCTGGCTCGTTTAGAGCTACGGGAGCCATAACCTGTCTAAACGAAGGCCACGGTGAGTTCTACAGCTTTGACTGCTTTCAGCCGTCAACGGATAGATTAATGCCCTAAAAGGACAACCCGAATCTCAATCGGGTCTCGTAAGTTTTTTACCCTTCGTTTTCTCGACACCGGATTTTTACCGTAAAACGGGATTACCGTGCCTCGTCTTCGATTTACCATCGCTGGAGAGTGGTGCACCATGGTACTATTCCGTTTCAAATCCATGCACGCATTTCTAAAAGTCGTAATGCACTGTTTCGCCATTTCGGACGGATGTTGGACCTTGCACCGCGGATGTTGCACCCTGTAGATATCGATTATTCGGACGGCCATAACTTCTGGCTCGCTTAGAGTTACGGGAGCCATAACCTGTCAAAACGAAGGAAACGATGAGTTCTACGGCTTTGACAGCTTTCAGCCATTAACGGATAGATTAATGCCTGAAAAGGACAACCCGAATCTCAATCGAGTCTCGTAAGTTTTTTACCATTCGTTTTTTCGACACCGGATTTTTACGGTAAAACGGGATTACCGTGCCTCGCCTTCGATTTACCATCGCTGGAGAGTGGTGCACCATGGCACTGTTCCGTTTCAAATCCATGCATGCATTTCTAAAAGTCGTATGATACGGTTTCGCCATTTCGGACGGATGTTGCACCTTGCACCGCGGATGTTGCACCCTGTAGATATCGATTATTCGGACGGCCATAACTTCTGGCTCGTTTAGAGTTACGGGAACCATAACCTGTCCAAACGAAGGCCACGATGAGTTCTACAGCTTTGACAGCTTTCAGCCATCAACGGATAGATCAATGCTTAAAAAGGACAACCCGAATCTCAATCGGGTCTCGTAAGTTTTTTACCCTTCGTTTTTTCGACACCGGATTTTTACGGTAAAACGGGATTACCGTGCCCCGTCTTTGATTTACCATCGATGGAGAATGGTGCACCATGGTACTGTTCCGTTTCAAATCCATGCATGCATTTCTAAAAGTCGTACGACACTGTTTCGCCATTTCGGACGGATGTTGCACCATGCACCGCGGATGTTGCACCCTGCAGATATCGGTTATTCGGACGGCCATAACTTCTGGCTCTTTTAGAGTTACGGGAGCCATAACCTGTCAAAACGAAGGCCACGATTAGTTCTAAGGCTTTGATAGCTTTCAACCTTCAACGGATAGATTAATGCCCAAAAAGGAAACCCGAATCTCAATCGGGTCTCGTAAGTTTTTTACCCTTTGTTTTTTCGACACAGGATTTTTACGGTAAAACGGGATTACCGTGCCTCGCCTTCGATTTACTATCGCTGGAGAGTGGTGCACCATGATACTGTTCTGTTCCAAATCCATGCACGCATTTCTAAAAGTCGTACGACACAGTTTTGCCATTTCAGACGGATGTCGCACCTTGCACAGCGAATGTTGCACCCTGTATATATCGATTATTCGGACGGCAATAACTTCTGGCTCGTTTAGAGTTACGGGCGTCATAACCTGTCAAAACGAAGGCCACGATGAGTTCTACGGCTTTGACAGCTTTCAGCCATCAACGGATAGATTAATGCCCAAAAAGGACAACCCGAATCTCAATCGGGTCTCGTAAGTTTTTTACCCTTCGTTTTTTCGACAACGGATTTTTACGGTAAAACGAGATTACCGTGCCTCGTCTTCGATTTACCATCGCTGGAGAGTGGTGCACCATGGTACTGTTCCATTTCAAATCCATGCACGCATTTCTTAAAGTCGTACGACACTGTTTCGCCTTTTCGGACGGATGTTGCACCTTGCACCGCGGATGTTGCACCCTGTAGATATCGATTATTCGGACGGGCATAACTTCCGGCTCGTTTAGAGTAACGGGAGTCATAACCTGTCAAAACGAAGTCCACGATGAGTTCTACGGCTTTGACAGCTTTCAGTCGTCAACGGATAGATTAATGCCCAAAAAGGACAACCCGAATGCCAATCGAGTCTCGTAAGTTTTTTGCCCTTCGTTTTTTCGACACCGGATTTTTACGGTAAAACAGGATTACCGTACCTCGCCTTCGATTTACCATCGCTGGAGAGTGGTGCATCAAGGTAATGTTCCATTTCGAATCCATGCATGCATTTCTAAAAGTCGTACGGCACTGTTTCCCATTTCGGACGGATGTTGCACCTTGCACCACGGATGTTGCACCCTGTAGATATCGATTATTCGGGCGGCCATAACTTTTGGCTCGTTTAGGGTTACGGAAGCCATAACCTGTCTAAACGAAGGCCACGGTGAGTTCTATGGCTTTGACCGCTTTCAGCCGTCAATGGATAAATTAATGCCCAAAAAGGACAACCCGAATCTCAATTGGGTCTCGTAAGTTTTTTACCCTTCGTTTTTTCGACACCGGATTTTTACGGTAAAACGGAATTACCGTGCCTCGTCTTCGATTTACCATCACTGGAGAGTGGTGCACCATGTTACTGTTCCGTTTCAAATCCATGCACGCATTTCTAAAAGTCGTACGACACTGTTTCGCCATTTCGGACGAATGTTGCACATTGCACCGCGGATGTTGCACCCTGTAGATACCGATTATTCGGACGGTCATAACTTCTGGCTCGTTTAGAGTTACGGGAGCCGTAACTTGTCAAAACGAAGACCACGGTGAGTTCTACATCTTTGTCAGCTTTCAGCCATCAATGGATAGATTACTTCCCGAAAAGGACAACCCGAATCTCAATCGGGGTTCGTAAGTTTTTTACCCTTCGTTTTTTCGACACCGGATTTTTACTGTAAAATGGTCTTACCATGGCTCGTCTTCGATTCACCATCATTGGAGAGTGGTGCACCATGGTACTCTTCCGTTTCAAATCCATGAACGCATTTCTAAAAGTCGTACGACACTGTTTCGCCATTTCGGACGGATGTTGCACCTTGCACCGCGGATGTTGCACCCTGTATATATCGATTATTCGAACGGCCATAACTTCTGGCTCGTTTAGATTTACGGGAGCCATAACCTGTCAGAACGAAGGCCCCGGTGAGTTCTACATCTTTGACAGCTTTCAGCCGTCAATGGATAGATTAATGCCCGAAAAGGACAACCCGAATCTCAATCTGGGTTCGTAAGTTTTTTACCCTTCATTTTTTTGACTCCGTATTTTTACGGTAAAACGGGATTACCGTGGCTCGTCTTCGATTCACCATCGCTGGCGAGTGGTGCACCATGGTATTGTTCCATTTCAAATCCATGCACGTATTTCTAAAAGTCGTACGGCACTGTTTCGCCATTTCGGACGGATGTTGCACCTTGCACCGCGGATGTTGCACCCTGTAGATAACGATTATTCGGACGGTCATAACTTCTGGCTCGTTTAGAGTTACGGGAGCCATAACCTATCAAAACGAAGGCCACGATGAGTTCTACGGCTTTGACATCTTTCAGCCGTCAACGGATTGATTAATGCCCAAAAAGGACAACCCGAATCTCAATCGGGTCTCGTAAGTTTTTTACCCTTCGTTTTTTCGACACCGGATTTTTACGGTACCGTGCCTCGCCTTCGATTTTCCATCGCTGGAGAGTGATGCAACATGGTACTGTTCCGTTTCAAATCCATGCATGCTTTTCTAAAAGTCTTACGGCACTGTTTCGCCATTTCAGACGGATGTTGCACCTTGCACCGCGGATGTTGCACCCTGCACCGCGGATGTTGCACCCTGTAGATATCGATTATTCGGACGGCCATAACTTCTGGCTCGTTTAGAATAACGGGAGTCATAACCTGTCAAAACAAAGACAACGATGAGTTCTGCGGCTTTGATAGCTTTCAACCGTCGACGGATAGATTAATGCCCAAAAAGGACAACCCGAATCTCAATCGGGTCTCGTAAGTTTTTTACCCTTCGTTTTTTCGACACCGGATTTTTACGGTAAAACGGGATTACCGTGCCTCGCCTTCGATTTACCATCGCTAGAGAGTGGTGCACCATGGTAATGTTCCGTTTCGAATCCATGCACGCATTTCTTAAACTCGTACGGCACTGTTTCGCCATTTCGGATGGATGTTGCACCTTGCACCGCGGATGTTGTACCCTGTAGATATCGATTATTCGGATGGCCATAACTTCTGGCTCGTTTAGAGTTACGGAAGCCATAACCTGTCAAAACGAAGGCCACGATGAGTTCTACGGCTTTGACAGCTTTCAGCCGTCAACGGATAGATTAATGCCCAAAAGGACAACCCGAATCTCGATCGGGTCTCGTAAGTTTTTTACCCTTCGTTTTTTCGACACCGGATTTTTACGGTAAAACGGGATTACCGTGCCTCGCCTTCGATTTACCATCGCTGGAGAGTGGTGAAACAAGGTAATGTTCCGTTTCAAATCCATGCATGCATTTCTAAAAGTCATACGGCACTGTTTCATCATTTCAGACAGATGTTGCACCTTGCACCGCGGATGTTGCACCCTGTAGATATCGATTATTCGGACGGCCATAACTTCTGGCTCGTTTAGAGTTACGGGAGCCATAACCTGTCAAAACGAAGGCCACGTTTAGTTCTACGGCTTTGATAGCTTTCGGCCGTCAACGGATAGATTAATGCCCAAAAAGGACAACCCGAATCTCAATCGGGTGTCGTAAGTTTTTTACCCTTCGTTTTTTCGACACCGGATTTTTATGGGTAAAACGGGATTACCGTGGCTCGTCTTCGATTTACCATAGCTGGAGAGTGGTGCACCATGGTACTGTTCCGTTTCAAATCCATGAATGCATTTCTAAAAGTCGTACGGCACTGTTTCTCCATTTCGGACGGATGTTGCACCTTGCACCGTGGATATTGCACCCTGTAGATATCGATTATTCGGACGGCCATAACTTCTGGTTGTTTAGAGTTACTGGAGCCATAACCTGTCAAAACGAAGGCCTCGATGAGTTCTACGGCTTTGACCGCTTTCAGCCGTCAACGGATACATTAATGGCCAAAAAGGACAACCCGAATCTCAATCGGGTCTCGTAAGTTTTTTACCCTTCGTTTTTTCAACACCGGATTTTTACGGTAAAACGGGATTACCTTGCCTCGCCTTCGATTTACCATCACTGGAGAGTGGTGCACCATGGTAATGTTTCGTTTCAAATCCATGCACACAATTCTAAAAGTCGTACGGCACTGTTTCGCCATTTCAGACGGATGTTGCACCCTGTAGATATCGATTATTCGGACGGCCATAACTTCTGGCTCGTTTAGAGTTACGGGAGCCATAACCTATCAAAACGAAGGCCACGTTGAATTCTACGGCTTTGATAGCTTTCAGCCGTCAACGGGTAGAATAATGCCTAAAAAGGACAACCCGAATCTCAATCGGGTCTCGTAAGTTTTTTACCCTTCGTTTTTTCGACACCGGATTTTTACGATAAAACGGGATTACCGTGGCTCGTCTTCGATTTACCATCGCTGGAGAGTGGTGCACCATGGAAATGTTTCGTTTCAAATCCATGCATGCATTTCTAAAAGTCGTACGGCACTTTTTGCCATTTCGGACGGATGTTGCACCTTGCACCGCGGATGTTGCACCCTGTAGATATCGATTATTCGGACAGCCATAACTTTTGGCTCGTTAATAGTTACGGGAGCCATAACCTGTCTAAACGAAGGCCACAGTGAGTTCTACGGCTTTGACCGCTTTCAGCAACCGAATCTCAATCGGGTCTCGTAAGTTTTTTACCCTTCGTTTTTTCGACACTGGATTTTACGGTAAAACGGGATTACCGTGCCTCGTCTTCGATTTACCATCGCTGGAGAGTGGTGCACAATGGTACTGTTCCGTTTCAAATCCATGCATGCATTTCTGAAAGTCGTACGACACTGTTTCGCCATTTCAGACGGATGTTGCACATTGCACCGCGGACGTTGCACCTTGTAGATACCAATTATTCGGACGGTCATAACTTCTGGCTCGTTTAGAGTTACGGGAGCTGTAACCTGTCAAAATGAAGGCCACGGTGAGTTCTACAGCTTTGATAGCTTTCAGCCGTCAATGGATATATTAATGCCCGAAAAGGACAACCCGAATCTCAATCGGGGTTCGTAAGTTTTTTACCCTTCGTTTTTTCGACACCGGATTTTTACGGTAAAACGGTCTTACCGTGGCTCATCTTCGATTTACCATCGTCGAAGAGTGGTGCACCATGGTACTGTTCCGTTTCAAATCCATGCACGCATTTCTAAAAGTCGTACGGCACTGTTTCGCCATTTCGAACGGATGTTGCACCTTGCACCGCGGATGTTGCACCTTGTAGATATCGATTATTCGGACGGCCATAACTTTTGGCTCGTTTAGGGTTATGGGAGCCATAACATGTCTAAATGAAGGCCACGGTGAGTTCTATGGCTTTGACCGCTTTCAGCCGTCAATGTATAGATTAATGCCCAAAAAGGACAACCCGAATCTCAATCGGGTCTCGTAAGTTTTTTACCCTTCGTTTTTTCGACACCGGATTTTTACGGTAAAACGGGATTACCGTGCCTCGTCTTCGATTTACCATCGCTGGAGAGTGGTGCACCATGGTACTGTTCCGTTTCAAATCCATGCACCTATTTCTAAAAGTCGTACGACACTGTTTCGCCATTTCGGACGAATGTTGCACATTGCACTGCGGATGTTGCACCCTGTAGATACCGATTATTCGGACGGTCATAACTTCTGGCTCGTTTAGAGTTACGGGAGCCGTAACCTGTCAAAACGAAGGCCACGGTGAGTTCTACAGCTTTGATAGCTTTCAGCCGTCAATGGATAGATTAATGCCCAAAAAGGACAACCCGAATCTCAATCGGGGCTCGTAAGTTTTTTACCCTTCGTTTTTTCGACACCGGATTTTTACGGTAAAACGGTCTTACCGTGGCTCGTCTTCGATTCACCATCATTGGAGAGTGGTGCACAATGGTACTGTTCCGTTTCAAATCCATGCACGCATTTCTAAAAGTCGTGCGACACTGTTTCGCCATTTCGAACGGATGTTGCACCTTGCACCGCGGATGTTGCACCCTGTATATATCGATTATTCGGACAGCCATAACTTCTGGCTCGTTTAGATTTACGGGAGCCATAACCTGTCAGAATGAAAGCCCCGGTGAGTTCTAAAGCTTTGACAGCTTTCAGCCGTCAATGGATAGATTAATGCCCGAAAAGGACAACCCGAATCTCAATCCGGGTTCGTAAGTTTTTTACCCTTCGTTTTTTGGGCTCCGTATTTTTACGGTAAAACAGGATTACCGTGGCTCGTCTTCGATTCACCATCGCTGGAGAGTGGTGCACCATGGTACTGTTCCGTTTCAAATCCTTGCACGCATTTCTAAAAGTCGTACGGCACTGTTTCGCCATTTCGGACGGATGTTGCACCTTGCACCGCGGATGTTGCACCCTGTAGATATCGATTATTCGGACGGTCATAACTTCTGGCTCGTTTAGAGTTACGGAAGCCATAACCTGTCAAAACGAAGGCCACGATGAGTTCTACGGCTTTGACATCTTTCAGCCGTCAACGGATTGATTAATGCCCAAAAAGGACAACCCGAATCTCAATCGGTTCTCGTAAGTTTTTTACCCTTCGTTTTTTCGACACCGGATTTTTACGGTAAAACGGGATTACCGTGCCTCGCCTTCGATTTACCATCGCTGGATAGTGATGCAACATGGTATTGTTCCGTTTCAAATCCATGCATGCTTTTCTAAAAGTCGTA
Organism: Allium cepa; assembly: GCA_030765085.1. Lineage (NCBI taxonomy): Eukaryota > Viridiplantae > Streptophyta > Magnoliopsida > Asparagales > Amaryllidaceae > Allium > Allium cepa. Next base: position 914,249,517 of record CM060938.1, read on the forward strand.
CGACACTGTTTCGCCATTGCAGACGGATGTTGCACCTTGCACCGCGGATGTTGCACCCTGTAGATATCGATTATTCGGACGGCCATAACTTCTGGCTTGTTTAGAATAACGGGAGTCATAACCTGTCAAAACGAAGTCCACAATGAGTTCTACGGCTTTGACCGCTTTTAGCCGTCAACGGATAGATTAATGCCCAAAAAGGACAACCCGAATCTCAATCGGGTCTGGTAAGTTTTTTACCCTTCGTTTTTTCGACACCGGATTTTTACGGTAAAACGGGATTACCGTGCCTCGCCTTCGATTTACCATCGCTGGAGAGTGGTGCACCAAGGTAATGTTCCGTTTCGAATCCATGCACGCATTTCTAAAACTCGTACGGCACTGTTTCGTAATTTCGGACGGATGTTGCACCTTGCACCGCAGATGTTGCACCCTGTAGATATCGATTATTCGGATGGCCATAACTTCTAGCTCGTTTAGAGTTACGGGAGCCATAACCTGTCAAAACAAAGGCCACGATGAGTTCTACGGCTTTGACAGCTTTCAGCCATCAACGGATAGATTAATGCCCAAAAGGACAACCCGAATCTCAATCGGGTCTCGTAAGTTTTTTACCCTTCGTTTTATCGACACAGGATTTTTATGGTAAAACGGGATTACCGTGCCTCGCCTTCGATTTACCATCGCTGGAGAGTGGTGCAACATGGTAATGTTCCATTTCAAATCCATGCATGCATTTCTAAAAGTCGTACGGCACCGTTTCACCATTTCAGATGGATGTTGTACCTCGCACCGCGGATGTTGCACCCTGTAGATATCGATTATTCGGACGGCCATAACTTCTGGCTCGTTTAGAGTTACGGGAGCCATAACCTGTCAAAACGAAGGCCACGTTGAGTTCTACGGCTTTGATAGCTTTCAGCCATCAACGGATAGATTAATGCCCAAAAAGGACAACCCGAATCTCAATCGGGTGTCGTAAGTTTTTTACCCTTCGTTTTTTCGACACCGGATTTTTACGGTAAAACGGGATTACCGTGGCTTGTCTTCGATTTACCATCGCTGGAGAGTGGTGCAACATGGTACTGTTCCATTTCAAATCCATGCACGCATTTCTAAAAGTCGTACGGCACTGTTTCTCCATTTCGGGCGGATGTTGCACCTTGCACCGCGGATATTGCACCCTGTAGATATCGATTATTCGGACGGCCATAACTTCTGGTTGTTTAGAGTTACGGGAGCCATAATCTGTCAAAACGCAGGCCTCGATGAGTTCTGCGGCTTTGACCGCTTTCAGCCGTCAACGGATAGATTAATACCCAAAAAGGACAACCCGAATCTCAATCGGGTCTCGTTAGTTTTTTACCCTTCGTTTTTTCGACACCGGATTTTTACGGTAAAACGGGATTACCGTGCCTTGCCTTCGATTTACCATCACTGGAGAGTGGTGCACCATGGTAATGTTCCGTTTCAAATCCATGCACGCATTTCTAAAAGTCGTACGGCACTGTTTCGCCATTTCAGACGGATGTTGCACCTTGCACCGTGGATGTTGCACCCTGTAGATATCGATTATTCGGACGACCATAACTTCTGGTTCGTTTAGAGTTACGGGAGCCATAACCTATCAAAACGAAGGCCACGTTGAGTTCTACGGCTATGATAGCTTTCAGCCGTCAACGGATAGAATAATGCCCAAAAAGGACAACCCGAATCTCAATCGGGTCTCGTAAGTTTTTTACCCTTCGTTTTTTTGACACCGGATTTTTACGATAAAACGGGATTACCGTGTCTCGTCTTCGATCTACCATCGCTGGAGAGTGGTGCACCATGGTACTGTTCCGTTTCAAATCCATGCATGCATTTCTAAAATTCGTACGACACTTTTTGCCATTTCGGACGGATGTTGCACCTTGCACCACGGATGTTGCACCCTGTAGATATCGATTATTCGGGCGACCATAACTTTTGGCTCGTTTATAGTTACGGGAGCCATAACCTGTCTAAACGAAGGCCACGGTGAGTTCTACGGCTTTGACAGCTTTCAGCCGTCAACGGATAGATTAATGCCCAAAAGGACAACCCGAATCTCAATCGGGTCTCGTAAGTTTTTTACCCTTCGTTTTATCGACACAGGATTTTTATGGTAAAACGGGATTACCGTGCCTCGCCTTCGATTTACCATCGCTGGAGTGTGGTGCAACATGGTAATGTTCCATTTCAAATCCATGCACGCATTTCTAAAAGTCGTACGGCACTGTTTCACCATTTCAGACGGATGTTGCACCTCGCACCGCGGATGTTGCACCCTGTAGATATCGATTATTCGGACGGCCATAACTTCTGGCTCGTTTAGAGTTACGGGAGCCATAACCTGTCAAAACGAAGGCCACGTTGAGTTCTACGGCTTTGATAGCTTTCAGCCATCAACGGATAGATTAATGCCTAAAAAGGACAACCCGAATCTCAATCGGGTGTCGTAAGTTTTTTACCCTTCGTTTTTTCGACACCGGATTTTTACGGTAAAACGGGATTACCGTGGCTTGTCTTCGATTTACCATCGCTGGAGAGTGGTGCAACATGGTACTGTTCCGTTTCAAATCCATTCACGCATTTCTAAAAGTCGTACGACACTGTTTCTCCATTTCGGGCGGATGTTGCACCTTGCACCGCGGATATTGCACCCTGTAGATATCGATTATTCGGACGGCCATAACTTCTGGTTGTTTAGAGTTATGGGAGCCATAACCTGTCAAAACGAAGGCCTCGATGAGTTCTGCGGCTTTGACCGCTTTCAGCCGTCAACGGATAGATTAATACCCAAAAAGGACAACCCGAATCTCAATCGGGTCTCGTAAGTTTTTTACCCTTCGTTTTTTCGACACCGGATTTTTACGGTAAAACGGGATTACCGTGCCTTGCCTTCGATTTACCATCACTGGAGAGTGGTGCACCATGGTAATGTTCCGTTTCAAATCCATGCACGCATTTCTAAAAGTCGTACGGCACTGTTTCGCCATTTCAGACGGATGTTGCACCTTGCACCGCGGATGTTGCACCCTGTAGATATCGATTATTCGGACGGTCATAACTTCTGGCTCGTTTAGAGTTACGGGAGCCATAACCTGTCAAAACGAAGGCCACGATGAGTTCTACGGCTTTGACATCTTTCAGCCATCAACGGATTGATTAATGCCCAAAAAGGACAACCCGAATCTCAATCGGGTCTCGTAAGTTTTTTACCCTTCGTTTTTTCGACGCCGGATTTTTACGGTAAAACGGGATTACCGTGCCTCGCCTTCGATTTACCATCGCTGGATAGTGATGCAACATGGTATTGTTCCGTTTCAAATCCATGCATGCTTTTCTAAAAGTCGTACGGCACTGTTTCGCCATTGCAGACGGATGTTGCACCTTGCACCGCGGATGTTGTACCCTGTAGATATCGATTATTCGGACGGCCATAACTTCTGGCTTGTTTAGAGTAACGGGAGTCATAACCTGTCAAAACGAAGTCCACAATGAGTTCTACGGCTTTGACCGCTTTTAGCCGTCAATGGATAGATTAATGCCCAAAAAGGACAACCCGAATCTCAATCGGGTCTGGTAAGTTTTTTACCCTTCGTTTTTTCGACACCGGATTTTTACGGTAAAACGGGATTACCGTGCCTCGCCTTCGATTTACCATCGCTGGAGAGTGGTGCACCAAGGTAATGTTCCGTTTCGAATCCATGCACGCATTTCTAAAACTCGTACGGCACTGTTTCGCAATTTCGGACGGATGTTGCACCTTGCACCGCGGATGTTGCACCCTGTAGATATCGATTATTCGGATGGCCATAACTTCTGGCTCGTTTAGAGTTACGGGAGCCATAACCTGTCAAAACAAAGGCCACGATGATTTCTATGGCTTTGACAGCTTTCAGCCATCAACGGATAGATTAATGCCCAAAAGGACAACCCGAATCTCAATCGGGTCTCGTAAGTTTTTTACCCTTCGTTTTATCGACACAGGATTTTTATGGTAAAATGGGATTACCGTGCCTCGCCTTCGATTTACCATCGCTGGAGAGTTGTGCGACATGGTAATGTTCCATTTCAAATCCATGCACGCATTTCTATAAGTCGTACGGCACTGTTTCACCATTTCAGACGGATGTTGCACCTCGCACCGCGGATGTTGCACCCTGTAGATATCGATTATTCGGACGGCCATAACTTCTGGCTCGTTTAGAGTTACGGGAGCCATAACCTGTCAAAACGAAGGCCACGTTGAGTTCTACGGCTTTGATAGCTTTCAGCCATCAACGGATAGATTAATGCCCAAAAAGGACAACCCGAATCTCAATCGGGTGTCGTAAGTTTTTTACCCTTCGTTTTTTCGACACCGGATTTTTACGGTAAAACGGGATTACCGTGGCTTGTCTTCGATTTACCATCGCTGGAGAGTGGTGCAACATGGTACTGTTCCGTTTCAAATCCATGCACGCATTTCTAAAAGTCGTACGGCACTGTTTCTCCATTTCGGGCGGATGTTGCACCTTGCACCGCGGATATTCTACCCTGTAGATATCGATTATTCGGACGGCCATAACTTCTGGTTGTTTAGAGTTACGAGAGCCATAACCTGTCAAAACGAAGGCCTCGATGAGTTCTGCGGCTTTGACCGCTTTCAGCCGTCAACGGATAGATTAATACCCAAAAAGGACAACCCGAATCTCAATCGGGTCTCGTAAGTTTTTTACCCTTCGTTTTTTCGACACCGGATTTTTACGGTAAAACGGGATTACCGTGCCTTGCCTTCGATTTACCATCACTGGAGAGTGGTGCACCATGGTAATGTTCCGTTTCAAATCCATGCACGCATTTCTAAAAGTCGTACGGCACTGTTTCGCCATTTCATACGGATGTTGCACCTTGCACCGCGGATGTTGCACCCTGTAGATATCGATTATTCGGACGGCCATAACTTCTGGCTCGTTTAGAGTTACGGGTGCCATAACCTATCAAAACGAAGGCCACGTTGAGTTCTACGGCTATGATAGCTTTCAGCCGTGAACGGATAGAATAATGCCCAAAAAGGACAACCCGAATCTCAATCGGGTCTCTTAAGTTTTTTACCCTTCGTTTTTTTGACACCGGATTTTTACGATAAAACGGGATTACCGTGGCTCGTCTTCGATTTACCATCGCTGGAGAGTGGTGCACCATGGTACTGTTCCGTTTCAAATCCATGCATGCATTTCTAAAAGTCGTACGGCACTTTTTGCCATTTCGGACGGATGTTGCACCTTGCACCACGGATGTTGCACCCTGTAGATATCGATTATTCGGGCGACCATAACTTTTGGCTCGTTTATAGTTACGGGAGCCATAACCTGTCTAAACGAAGGCCACGGTGAGTTCTACGGCTTTGACCGCTTTCAGCCGTCAACGGATAGATTAATGCCCAAAAAGGACAACCCGAATCTCAATCGGGTCTCGTAAGTTTTTTACCCTTCGTTTTTTTGACACCGGATTTTACGGTAAGACGGGATTACCGTGCCTCGTCTTCGATTTACCATCGCTGGAGAGTGGTGCACAATGGTACTGTGCCGTTTCAAATCAATGCACGCATTTCTAAAAGTCGTACGACACTGTTTCGCCATTTCGGACGGATGTTGCACATTGCACCGCGGATGTTGCACCTTGTAGATAACAATTATTCTGACGGTCATAACTTCTGGCTCATTTAGAGTTACGGGAGCCGTAACCTGTCAAAACGAAGGCCACAGTGAGTTCTACAGCATTGACAGCTTTCAGCCGTCAACGAATAGACTAATGCCCGAAAAGGACAACCCAAATCTCAATCGGGGTTCGTAAGTTTTTTACCCTTCGTTTTTTCGGCACCGGATTTTTACGGTAAAACGGTCTTACCGTGGCTCGTCTTCGATTTACCATCGTCGGAGAGTAGTGCACCATGGTACTGTTCCATTTCAAATCCATGCACGCATTTCTAAAAGTCGTACGACACTGTTTCGCCAGTTCAGACGGATGTTGCACCTTGCACCGCGGATGTTGCACCCTGTATATATCGATTATTCGGAAAGGCATAACTTCTGGCTCGTTTAGATTTACGGGAGCCATAACCTGTCAAAACGAAGGCCACGGTGAGTTCTACAGCTTTGACAGCTTTCAGCTGTCAATGGATAGATTAATGCCCAAAAAGGACAACCCGAATCTCAATCGGGGTTCGTAAGTTTTTTACCCTTCGTTTTTTTGACACCGGATTTTTATGGTAAAACGGGATTATCGTGGCTCGTCTTCGATTCACCATCGCTGGAGAGTGGTGCACCATGGTACTGTTCCGTTTCAAAACCATACACGCATTTCTAAAAGTCGTACGGCACTGTTTCGCCATTTCGGACGGATGTTGCACCTTGCACCGCGGATGCTGCATCCTGTAGATATCGATTATTCGGATGGTCATAACTTTTGGCTCGTTTAGAGTTACGGGAGCCATAACCTGTCAAAACGAAGGCCACGATGAGTTCTACGGCTTTGACATCTTTCAGCCGTCAACGGATTGATTAATCCCAAAAAGGACAACCCGAATCTCAATCGGGTCTCGTAAGTTTTTTAACCTTCGTTTTTTCGACACCGGATTTTTACGGTAAAACGGGATTACCGTGCCTCGCCTTCGATTTACCATCGTTGGAGAGTGATGCATCATGGTACTGTTCCGTTTCAAATCCATGCATGCTTTTTTAAAAGTCGTACAGCACTGTTTTGCCATTTCAGACGGATGTTGCACCTTGCACCGCGAATGTTGCACCCTGTAGATAACGATTATTCGGACGGCCATAACTTCTGGCTCGTTTAGAGTTACGGGAGTCATAACCTGTCAAAACGAAGGCCACAATGAGTTCTATGGCTTTGACCGCTTTTAGCCGTCAACGGATAGATTAATCCCCAAAAAGGACAACCCGAATCTCAATCGGGTCTCGTAAGTTTTTTACCCTTCGTTTTATCGACACCGGATTTTTACGGTAAAACGGGATTACCTTGCCTCGTCTTCGATTTACCATCGCTGGAGAGTGGTGCACCAAGGTACTGTTCTGTTTCAAATCCATACATGCATTTCTAAATGTCGTATGGTACTGTTTCGCCATTTCGGACGGATGTTGCACCTTGCACCGCGGATGTTGCACCCTGTAGATATCGATTATTCGGACGGCCATAACTTCTGGCTCGTTTAGAGTTACGGGAGCCATAACCTGTCCAAACGAAGGCCACGATGAGTTCTACGGCTTTGACCACTTTCAGCCGTCAATGGATAGATTAATGCCCAAAAAGGACAACCAGAATCTCAATCGGGTCTCGTAAGTTTTTTACCCTTCGTTTTTTCGACGCCGGATTTTTACGGTAAAACGGGATTACCGTGCCTCGTCTTCGTTTTACCATCGCTGGAGAGTGGCGCACCATGGTACTATTCCGTTTCAAATCCATGCACGCATTTCTAAAAGTCGTACGACACTGTTTCGCCATTTCGGACGGATGTTGCACCTTGCACCGCGGATGTTGCACCCTGTAGATATCGATTATTCGGACGGCCATAACTTCTGGCTCGTTTAGAGTTACGGGAGCCACAACCTGTCAAAACGAAGGCTTCGATGAGTTCTACGGCTTTGACAGCTTTTAGCCGTCAACGGATAGATTAATGCCCAAAAAGGACAACCCGAATCTCAATCGGGTCTCGTAAGTTTTTTACCCTTCGTTTTTTCGACACCGGATTTTTACGGTAAAATGGGATTACCGTGCCTCGCCCTCGATTTACCATCGCTGGAGAGTGGTGCACCATGGTCTTGTTCCGTTTCAAATCCATGCACGCATTTCTAAAAGTCGTACGACACTGTTTTGCCATTTCAGACGGATGTTGCACCTTGCACCGCGGATGTTGCACCCTGTAGATATCGATTATTCGGACAGCCTTAACTCCTGGCTCGTTTAGAGTAACGGGCGTCATAACCTATCAAAACGAAGGCCACGATGAGTTGAACGGTTTTGACAGCTTTCAGCCATCAACGGATAGAGTAAATCCGAAAAAGGACAACCTGAATCTCAATCGGGTCTCGTAAGTTTTTTACCCTTCGTTTTTTCGACACCGGATTTTTACGGCAAAACGGGATTACCGTGCCTCGTCTTCGATTCACCATCGCTGGAGAGTGGTGCACCATGGTACTGTTTCGTTTCAAATCTATGCACGCATTTCTAAAAGTCGTACGACACTGTTTCGCCATTTCGGACGGATGTTGCACCTTGCACCGCGGATGTTGCACCCTTTAGATATCGATTATTCGGACGGCCATAACTTCTGGCTCGTTTAGAGTTACGGGAGCCGTAACCTGTCAAAACGAAGGCCACAATGAGTTCTACGGCTTTGACATCTTTCAACCGTCAACGGATTGATTAATGCCCAAAAAGGACAACCCGAATCTCAATCGGGTCTCGTAAGTTTTTTACCCTTCGTTTTTTCGACACCGGATTTTTACGGTAAAACGGGATTACCGTGCCTCGCCTTCGATTTACCATCGCTGGATAGTGATGCAACATGGTACTGTTCCGTTTCAAATCCATGCATGCTTTTCTAAAAGTCGTACGGCACTGTTTCGCCATTTCAGACGGATGTTGCACCTTTCACCGCGGATGTTGCACCCTGTAGATATCGTTTATTCGGACGGCCATAACTTCTGGCTCGTTTAGAGTAACGGGAGTCATAACCTGTCAAAACGAAGGCCACAATGAGTTGTACAGCTTTGACCGCTTTTAGCCGTCAACGGATAGATTAATGCCCAAAAAGGACAACCCGAATCTCAATCGGGTCTGGTAAGTTTTTTACCCTTCGTTTTTTCGACACCGGATTTTTACGGTAAAACGGGATTACCGTGCCTCGCCTTCGATTTACCATCGCTGGAGAGTGGTGCACCAAGGTAATGTTCCGTTTCGAATCCATGCATGCATTTCTAAAACTCGTACGGCACTGTTTCGCCATTTCGGACGGATGTTGCACCTTGCACCGCGGATGTTGCACCCTGTAGATATCGATTATTCGGATGGCCATAACTTCTGGCTCGTTTAGAGTTACGGGAGCCATAACCTGTCAAAACGAAGGCCACGATGAGTTCTACGGCTTTGACAGCTTTCAGCCATCAACGGATAGATTAATGCCCAAAAGGACAACCCGAATCTCAATCGGGTCTCGTAAGTTTTTTACCCTTCGTTTTATCGACACAGGATTTTTATGGTAAAACGGGATTACCGTGCCTCGCCTTCGATTTACCATCGCTGGAGAGTGGTGCAACATGGTAATGTTCCGTTTCAAATCCATGCACGCATTTCTAAAAGTCGTACGGCACTGTTTCACCATTTCAGACGGATGTTGCACCTTGCACCGCGGATGCTGCACCCTGTAGATATCGATTATTCGGACGGCCATAACTTCTGGCTCGTTTAGAGTTATGGGAGCCATAACCTGTCAAAACGAAGGCCACGTTGAGTTCTACGGCTTTGATAGCTTTCAGCCATCAACGGATAGATTAATGCCCAAAAAGGACAACCCGAATCTCAATCGGGTGTCGTAAGTTTTTTACCCTTCGTTTTTTCGACACCGGATTTTTACGGTAAAACGGGATTACCGTGGCTCGTCTTCGATTTACCATCGCTGGAGAGTGGTGCAACATGGTATTGTTCTGTTTCAAATCCATGCACGCATTTCTAAAAGTCGTACGGCACTGTTTCTCCATTTCGGGCGGATGTTGCACCTTGCACTGCGGATATTGCACCCTGTAGATATCGATTATTCGGACGGCCATAACTTCTGGTTGTTTAGAGTTACGGGAGCCGTAACCTGTCAAAACGAAGGCCTCGATGAGTTCTGCGGCTTTGACCACTTTCAACCGTTAACGGATAGATTAATACCCAAAAAGGACAACCCGAATCTCAATCGGGTCTCGTAAGTTTTTTACCCTTCGTTTTTTCGACACCGGATTTTTACGGCAAAACGGGATTACCGTACCTCGTCTTCGATTTACCATCGTTAGAGAGTGGTGCACCATGGTACTGTTCCGTTTCAAATCCATGCACGCATTTCTAAAAGTGGTACGACACTGTTTCGCCATTTCGGACGGATGTTGCACCTTGCACCGCGGATGTTGCACCCTTTAGATATCGATTATTCGGACGGCCATAACTTCTGGCTCGTTTAGAGTTACGGGAGCCGTAACCTGTCAAAACGAAGGCCACGATGAGTTCTACGGATTTGACAGCTTTCAGCCATCAACGGATAGAATAGTGCCCAAAAAGGACAACCCGAATCTCAATTGGGTCTCGTAAGTTTTTTACCCTTCGTTTTTTCGACACCGGATTTTTACGGTAAAACGGGATTACCGTGCCTCGCCTTCGATTTACCATCGCTGGAGTGTGGTGCACCATGGTACTGTTCCATTTCAAATCCATGCACGCTTTTCTAAAAGTCGTACGGCACTGTTTCTCCATTTCAGACGGATGTTGCACCTTGCACCGCGGATGTTGCACCTTGTAGATATCGATTATTCGGACGGCCATAACTTTTGGCTCGTTTAGAGTTACGGGAGCCATAACCTGTCAAAATGAAGGCCACGATGAGTTCTACGGCTTCGACCGCTTTCAGCCGTCAACGGATAGATTAATGCCCAAAAAGGACAACCCAAATCTCAATCGGGCCTCGTAAGTTTTTTACCCTTCATTTTTTCGACACCGGATTTTTACGGTAAAACGGGATTACCGTGCCTCGTCTTCGATTTACCATCGCTGGAGAGTGGTGCAACATGGTACTGTTCTGTTTCAAATCCATGCATGCATTTCTAAAAGTCGTATGATACTGTTTCGCCATTTCGGACGGATGTTGCACCTTGCACCGCGGATGTTGTACCCTGTAGATATCGATTATTCGGACGGCCATAACTTCTGGCTCGTTTAGATTTACGGGAGTCATAACTTGTCCAAACGAAGGCCACGATGAGTTCTATGGCTTTGACAGCTTTCAGCCGTCAACGGATAGATTAATGCCTAAAAAGGACAACCCGAATCTCAATTGGGTCTCGTAAGTTTTTTACCCTTCGTTTTTTCGACACCGGATTTTTACAGTAAAACGGGATTACCGTGCCTCGCCTTCGATTTACCATCGCTGGAGAGTGGTGCACCATGATACTGTTCCGTTTCAAATCCATGCACGCTTTTCTAAAAGTCGTACGACACAGTTTCGCCATTTCGGACGGATGTTGCACCTTGCACCGAGGATGTTGCACCCTATAGATATCGATTATTCGGACGGTCATAACTTCTGGCTCATTTTGACTTATGGGATCCATAACCTGTCAAAACGAAGGCCAAGGTGAGTTCTACAGCTTTGACAGCTTTCAGCCGTCAACGGATAGATTAATGCCCGAAAAGGACAACCCGAATCTCAATCGGGGTTCGTAAGTTTTTTACCCTTCGTTTTTTCGACACTGGATTTTTGCGGTAAAACGGGATTACCGTGGCTCGTCTTCGATTTACCATCGCTGGAGAGTGGTGCACCATGGTACTGTTCCGTTTCAAATCCATGCACGCATTTTAAAAGTCGTACGGCACTGTTTCGCCATTTCGGACGGATGTGCACCTTGCACCGTGGATGTTGCACCTTGTATATATCGATTATTCGGACAGCCATAACTTCTGGCTCGTTTAGATTTACGGTAGCCATAACCTGTCAAAACGAAGGCCACGGTGAGTTCTACAGCTTTGACAGCTTTCAGCCGTCAACGGATAGATTAATGCCCGAAAAGGACAACCAGAATCTCAATCTGGGTTCGTAAGTTTTTTACCCTTCGTTTTTTCGACACAGGATTTTTACGGTAAAACGGGATTACCGTGGCTCGTCATCGATTTACCATCGCTGGAGAGTGGTGCCCTATGGTACTGTTCCGTTTCAAATCCATGCATGCATTTCTAAAAGTCGTACGACACTATTTCGCCATTTCGGACGGATGTTGCACCTTGCACCGCGTATGTTGCACCCTGTAGATATCGATTATTCGGACGGCCATAACTTTTGGCTCGTTTAGAGTTACGGGAGCCATAACCTGTCAAAACGAAGGCCACGGTGAGTTCTACGGCTTTGAATACTTTCAGCCGTCAATGGATAGATTAATACCCAAAAAGGACAACCCGAATCTCAATCGGGTCTCGTAAGTTTTTTACCCTTCGTTTTTTCGACACCGGATTTTTACGGTAAAACGGGATTACCGTGCCTCGTCTTCGATTTACCATCGCTGGAGAGTGGTGCACCATGGTACTGTTCCGTTTCAAATCCATGCACACATTTCTAAAAGTCGTACGGCACTGTTTCGCCATTTAGGACGGATGTTGCACCTTGCACCGCGGATGTTGCACCCTGTAGATATCGATTATTCGGACGGTCATAACTTCTGGCTCGTTTAGAGTTACGGGAGCCATAACCTGTCAAAACGAAGGCCACGGTGAGTTCTAAAGCTTTGACAGCTTTCAGCCGTCAACGGATAGATTAATGCCCGAAAAGGACAACCTGAATCTCAATCGGGGTTCCTAAGTTTTTTACCCTTCGTATTTTCGACACCGGATTTTTACGGTAAAACGGGATTACCGTGGCTCGTCTTCAATTTACCATCGCTGGAGAGCGGTGCACCATGGCACCGTTCCGTTTCAAATCCATGCACGCATTTCTAAAAGTCGTATGGCACTTTTTCGCAATTTCGGACGGATGTTGCACCTTGCACCGCGGATGTTGCACCCTGTATATATCGATTATTCAAACAGCCATAACTTCTGGCTCGTTTAGATTTACGGGAGCCATAACTTGTCAAAACGAAGGCCTCGGTGAGTTCTGCGGCTTTGACTGCTTTCAGCCGTCAACGGATAGATTAATGCCCGAAAAGGACAACCCGAATCTCAATCGGGGTTCGTAAGTTTTTTACCCTTCGTTTTTTTGACACCGGATTTTTACGGTAAAACGGGATTACCGTGGCTCGTCTTCGATTTACCATCGCTGGAGAGTGGTGCACCATAGTACTGTTCCGTTTCAAATCCATGCACGCATTTCTAAAAGTCTACGGCACAGTTTCGCCATTTCGGACGGATGTTGCACCTTGCACCGCAGATGTTGCACTCTGTAGATATCGATTATTCGGACGACCATAACTTCTGGGTCGTTTAGAGTTACGGGAGCCATAACCTGTCAAAACGAAGGCCACGGTGAATTCTACGACTTTGAAAGCTTTCAGCCATCAACAGATAGATTAATGCCCAAAAAGGAGAACCCGAATCTCGATCGGTTCTCGTAAGTTTTTTACCCTTCGTTTTTTCGACACCGGATTTTTACGGTAAAACGGGATTACCGTGCCTCGTCTTCGATTTAACATCGCTGGAGAGCGGTGCACCATGGTACTGTTCCATTTTAAATCCATGCACGCATTTCTAAAAGTCGTACGGCATTGTTTCGCTATTTTGGACGGATGTTGCACCTTGCACCGCAGATGATGCACCCTGTAGATATCGATTATTCGGACGGCCATAACTTCTGGCTCGTTTAGAGTTGCGGGAGACATAACCGGTCAAAACGAAGGACACGGTGAGTTCTACGGCTTTGAAAGCTTTCAGCCATCAACGGATAGACTAATGCCCAAAAAGGAGAACCCGAATCTCGATCGGGTCTCGTAAGTTTTTTACCCTTCGTTTTTTCGACACCGGATTTTTACGGTAAAACGGGATTACCGTGCCTCGTCTTCGATTTACCATCGCTGGAGAGTGGTGCACCATGGTACTATTCCGTTTCAAATCCATGCACGCATTTCTAAAAGTCGTACGGCACTGTTTCGCCATTTCGGACGGATGTTGCACCTTGCACCATGGATGTTGCACCTTGTAGATATCGATTATTCGGACGGCCATAACTTCTGGCTCATTTAGAGTTACGGGAGCCATGACCTGTCAAAATGAAGGCCACGGTGAGTTCTACAGCTTTGACAGCTTTCAGCCGTCAACGGATAGATTAATGCCCGAAAAGGACAACCCGAATCTCAATCGGGGTTCCTAAGTTTTTTACCCTTCGTTTTTTCGACACCGGATTTTTACGGTAAAACGGGATTACCGTGGCTCGTCTTCAATTTACCATCGCTGGAGAGTGGTGCACCATGGTGCTATTCCGTTTCAAATCCATGCACGCATTTCTAAAAGTCGTACGGCACTGTTTCGCCATTTCGGACGGATGTTGCGCCTTGCACCGCGGATGTTGCACCCTGTATATATCGATTATTCAGACAGCCATAACTTCTGGCTCGTTTAGATTTACGGGAGCCATAACCTGTCAAAACGAAGGCCTCGGTGAGTTCTACAGCTTTGACTGCTTTCAGCCGTCAACGGATAGATTAATGCCCGAAAAGGACAACCTGAATCTCAATCGGGGTTCTTAAGTTTTTTACCCTTCGTTTTTTTGACACCGGATTTTTACGGTAAAACGGGATTACCGTGGCTCGTCTTCGATTTACCATCGCTGGAGAGTGGTGCACCTTGGTACTGTTCCGTTTCAAATCCATGCACGCATTTCTAAAAGTCGTACGGCACAGTTTCGCCATTTCTGACGGATGTTGCACCATGCACCGCAGATGTTGCACCCTTTAGATATCGATTATTCGGACGACCATAACTTCTGGGTCGTTTTGAATTACGGAAGCCATAACCAGTCAAAACGAAGGCCACAGTGAGTTCTACGGCTTTGAAAGCTTTCAGCCATCAACGGATAGATTAATGCCCAAAAAGGAGAACCCGAATCTCGATCGGGTCTCGTAAGTTTTTTACCCTTCGTTTTTTCGATACCGGATTTTTACGGTAAAACGGGATTACCGTGTCTCGTCTTCGATTTACCATCGCTGGAGAGTGGTGCACCATGGCACTGTTCCGTTTCAAATCCATGCACGCATTTCTAAAAGTCGTACGGCACTGTTTCGCCATTTCGGATGGATGTTGCACCTTGCACCGCAGATGTTGCACCTTGTAGACATCGATTATTCGGACGGCCATAACTTCTGGCTCGTTTAGAATTACGGGAGCCATAACCTGTCAAAACGAAGGCCACGGTGGGTCCTACGGCTTTGAAAGATTTCAGCCATCAACGGATAGATTAATGCCTAAAAAGGAGAACCCGGATCTTAATCGGGTCTCGTAAGTTTTTACACCCTTCGTTTTTTCGGCACCGGATTTTTACGGTAAAACGGGATTACCGTGCCTCGTCTTCGATTTACCATCGCTGGTTAGTGGTGCACCACGGTACTGTTCCGTTTCAAATCCATGCACGCATTTCTAAAAGTTGTACGGCACCGTTTCTCCATTTCGGATGGATGTTGCACCTTGCACCGTGGATGTTGCACCTTGTATATATCGATTATTCGGACGGCCATAACTTCTGGCTCGTTTAGAGTTACGGGAGCCATAACCTGTCAAAACGAAGGCCACGGTGAGTTCTACGGCTTTGACAGCATTCGTCCGTCAACGGATAGATTAATGTCCAAAAAGTACAACCCGAATCTCAATCGGATCTCGTAAGTTTTTTCACCCTTCGTTTTTTCGATACCGGATTTTTACGGTAAAACGGGATTACCGTGCATCATCTTCGATTTACCATCGCTGGAGAGTGGTGCACCACCGTACTGTTCCGTATCAAATCCATGCACGCATTTCTAAAAGTCGTACGGCACTGTTTCTCCATTTCGGACGGATGTTGCACCATGCACCGTGGATGTTGAACCCTGTATATATCGATTATTCGGATGGCCATAACTTCTTGCTCGTTTAGAGTTACGGGAGCCATAACTTGTCAAAACGAAGGCCACGATGAGTTCTACGGCTTTGACCACTTTCAGCCGTCAACGGATAGATTAATGCCCAAAAAGGACAACCCGAATCTCAATCGGGGTTCGTAAGTTTTTTACCCTTCGTTTTTTCGACACCGGATTTTTACGGTAAAACGAGATTACCGTGGCTCGTCTTCGATTTACCATCGCATGAGAGTGGTGCACCATGGTACTGTTCCATTTCAAATCCATGCACGCATTTCTAAAAGTCGTACGGCACTGTTTCGCCATTTCGGACGGATGTTGCACCTTGCACCGCGGATGTTGCACCCTGTATACATTGATTATTCGGACAGCCATAACTTCTGGCTCATTTAGATTTACGGGAGCCATAACCTGTCAAAACGAAGGCCACGGTGAGTTATACAGCTTTGATAGCTTTCAGCCGTCAAAGGGTAGATTAATGTCCGAAAAGGACAACCCGAATCTCAATTGTGTTCGTAAGTTTTTTACCCTTCGTTTTTTCGACACCGGATTTTTACGGTAAAACGGGATTACCGTGGCTCGTCTTCGATTTACCATCGCTGCAGAGTGGTGCACCATGGTAATGTTCCGTTTCAAATCCATGCACGCATTTCTAAAAGTCGTACGGCACTGTTTCGCCATTTCGGACGGATGTTGCACCTTGCACCGTGGATGTTGCACCATGTAGATATCGATTATTCGGACCGCCATAACTTCTGGCTCGTTTAGAGTTACGAGAGCCATAACCTGTCAAAACGAAGGCCACGGTGAGTTCTACGGCTTTGACCGCTTTCAGCCATCAATGGATAGATTAATGCCCAAAAAGGACAACCCGAATCTCAATCGGGTCTCGTAAGTTTTTTACCCTTCGTTTTTTTGACACCGGATTTTTGCGGTAAAACGGGATTACCGTGCCTCGTCTTCGATTTACCATCGCTGGAGAGTGGCGCACCATGGTACTGTTCCGTTTCAAATCCACGCACGCATTTCTAAAAGTCTTACGACACTATTTTGCCATTTCGGACGGATGTTGCACCTTGCACCGCGGATGTTGCACCCTGTAGATATCGATTATTCGGACGGTCATAACATCTGGCTCGTTTAGAGTTACGGGAGCCATAACCTGTCAAAACGAAGGCCACGGTGAGTTCTACAGCTTTGACTGCTTTCATCCATCAGCGGATAGATTAATTCCTTAAAAGGACAACCCGAATCTCAATCGGGGTTCGTTAGTTTTTTACCCTTCGTTTTTTTGACACCGGATTTTTACGGTAAAACGGGATTACCGTGGCTCGTCTTCGATTTACCATCGCTGGAGAGTGGTGCACCATGGTACTGTTCCGTTTCAAATCCATGCACGCATTTCTAAAAGTCGTAAGGCACTGTTTCGCCATTTCGGACGGATGTTGCACCTTGCACCGCAGATGATGCACCTTGTAAATATCGATTATTCGGACGACCATAACTTCTGGCTCATTTAGAGTTGCGGGAGCCATAACCTGTCAAAACGAAGGCCACGGTTAGTTCTACGGCTTTGAAAGCTTTCAGCCATCAACGGATAGACTAATGCCCAAAAAGGAGAACCCGAATCTCGATCGGGTCTCATAAGTTTTTTACCTTTCGTTTTTTCGACACCGGATTTTTACGGTAAAACGGGATTACCATGCCTCGTCTTCGATTTACCATCGCTGGAGAGTGGAGCACCATGGTACTGTTCCGTTTGAAATCCATGCACGCATTTCTAAAAGTCGTACGGCACAGTTTCGCCATTTCGGACGGATGTTGCACCTTGCACCGAGGATGTTGCACCTTGTAGATATCGATCATTCGGACGGCCATAACTTCTGGCTCGTTTAGAGTTACGGGAGCCATAACTGTCAAAACGAAGGCCACGGTGAGTTCTACGGCTTTGAAAGCTTTCAGCCATCAACGGATAGATAAATGCCCAAAAAGGAGAACCCGAATCTCAATCGGGTCTCGTAAGTTTTTTCACCCTTCGTTTTTTCGACACCGGATTTTTACGGTAAAACGGGATTACCTTGCCTCGTCTTCGATTTAACATCGCTGGAGAGTGGTGCACCACGGTACTGTTAAGTTTCAAATCCATGCACGCATTTCTAAAAGTCGTACGGCACTGTTTCTCCATTTCGGACGGATGTTGCACCTTGCACCGTGGATGTTGCACCCTGTATATATCGATTATTCGGACGGCCATAACTTCTGGCTCGTTTAGAGTTATGGGAGCCATAACTTGTCAAAACGATGTCCACGGTGAGTTCTACGGCTTTGAAAGCTTTCAGCCATCAACGGATTTTTACGGTAAAACGGGATTACCTTGGCTCGTCTTCAATTTACCATCGCTGGAGAGCGGTGCACCACGGTACTGTTCCGTTTCAAATCCATGCATGCATTTCTAAAAGTCGTACGGCACTGTTTCGCCATTTCGAACGGATGTTGCACCTTGCACCGCGGATGTTGCACCCTTTAGATATCGATTATTCGAACGACCATAACTACTGGCTCGTTTAGAGTTACGGGAGCCATTACCTGTCAAAACGAAGGCCACGGTGAGTTTTACGGTTTTGACAGCTTTCAGCCGTCAACGGATAGATTAATGCTCAAATAGGACAACCCGAATCTCAATCGGGTCTCGTAAGTTTTTTACCCTTCGTTTTTTCGACAGTGGATTTTTACTGTAAAACGGGATTGCCGTGCCTCGCCTTCGATTTACCATCGCTGGAGAGTGATGCAGCAAGGTACTGTTCTGTTTCAAATCCATGCACGCTTTTCTAAAAGTCGTACGAAACTGTTTCGCCATTTCAGACGGATGTTGCACCTTGCACCACGGATGTTGTACCCTGTAGATATCGATTATTCGGACGGCCATAACTTCTGGCTCGTTTAGAGTTACGGGAGCCATAACCTGTCAAAACGAAGGGCACTATGAGTTCTATGGCTTTGACAGCTTTCAGCTGTCAATGGATAGATTAATGCCCAAAAAGGACAACCCGAATCTCAATCGGGTCTCGTAAGTTTTTTACCCTTCGTTTTTTCGACACCGGATTTTTACGGTAAAACGGAATTACCGTGCCTCGTCTTCGATTTATCATCGCTGGAGAGTGGTGCACTATGGTACAGTTCCGTTTCAAATCCATGCACGCATTTCTAAGAGTGGTACGACACTGTTTCGCCATTTCGGACGGATGTTGCACCTTGCACCGCGGATGTTGCACCCTGTAGATATCGATTATTTGGACGGCCAAAACTTCTGGCTCGTTTAGAGTTACGCGAGCCATAACCTGTCAAAACGAAGGCCACGATGAGTTCTACGGCTTTGACAGCTTTCTGCCATCAACGGATAGTTTAATGCCCAAAAAGGTCAACCCGAATTTCAATCAGGTCTCGTACGTTTTTTACCCTTCGTTTTTTTGACACCGGATTTTTACGGTAAAACGGGATTACCATGCCTCGCCTTCGATTTACCATCGCTGGAGAGTGGTGCATCTTGGTACGGTTCCGTTTCAAATCCATGCACGCTTTTCTAAAAGCCGTACGACACTGTTTCTCCATTTCAGACGGATGTTGCACCTTGCACCGCGGATGTTGCACCCTGTAGATATCGATTATTCGGACGGCCACAACTTCTGGCTCGTTTAGATTTACGGGAGCCATAACCTCTCAAAACGAAGGCCACGATGAGTTCTGCGGCTTTGACCGCTTTCAGCCGTCAACGGATAGATTAATGCCCAAAAAGGACAACCCGAATCTCAATCGGGTCTCGTAAGTTTTTTACCCTTCGTTTTTTCGACACCGTATTTTTACGTAAAACGGCATTACCGTGCCTCGTCTTCGATTTACCATCGCTGGAGAATGGTGCACCATGGTACTGTTCTGTTTCAAAACCATGCACGCATTTCTAAAAGTCGTATGATATTGTTTCGACATTTCGGACGGATGCTGCACCTTGCACCGCGGATGTTGCACCCTGTAGATATCGATTATTCGGACGGCCATAACTTCTGGCTCGTTTAGAGTTACGGGGGCCATAACCGATCCAAACGAAGGCCACGATGAGTTCTACGGCTTTGACAGCTTTCAGCCGTCAACAGATAGATTAATGCCCAAAAAGGACAACCCGAATCTCAATCGGGTCTCGTAAGTTTTTTACCCTTCGTTTTTTTGACTCCGGATTTTTACGGTAAAACGGGATTACCGTGCCTCGTCTTCGATTTACCATCGCTGGAGAGTGGTGCACCATGGTACTGTTCCGTTTCAAATCCATGCACGCATTTCTAAAAGTCGTACGACACTGTTTCGCCATTTTGGACGGATGTTGCACCTTGCACCGCGGATGTCGCACCCTGTAGATATCGGTTATTCAGACGGCCATAACTTCTGGCTCGTTTAGAGTTACGTGAGCCATAACCTGTCAAAACGAAGGCCACGGTGAGTTCTACGGCTTTGACAGCATTCAGCGGTCAACGGATAGATTAATGTCCAAAAAGGACAACCCGAATCTCAATCGGGTCTCCTAAGTTTTTTACCCTTCGTTTTTTCGACATCGGATTTTTATGGTAAATGGGATTACCGTGCCTCGTCTTCAATTTACCATCGCTGGAGAGTGGTGCACCATGGTACTGTTCCGTTTCAAATCGATGCACGCATTTCTAAAAGTCGTACGGCACTGTTTCTCCATTTCGGACGGATGTTGCACCTTGCACCGCGGATGTTGCACCCTGTATATATCGATTATTCGGACGGCCATAACTTCAGGCTCGTTTAGAGTTACGGGAGCCATAACCTGTCAAAATGAAGGCCTCGGTGAGTTCTACGGCTTTGACAGCATTCAGCGATCAACGGATAGATTAATGTCCAAAAAGGACAACCCGAATCTCAATCGAGTCTCGTAAGTTTTTTACCCTTCGTTTTTTTGACACCGGATTTTTACGGTAAAACGGGATTACCGTGCCTCGTCTTCGATTTACCATCGCTGGAGAGTGGTGCACCATGGTACTGTTCCGTTTCAAATCCATGCACGCATTTCTAAAAGTCGTACGACACTGTTTCGCCATTTATGACGGATGTTGCACCTTGCACCGTGGATTTTGCACCCTATAGATATCGATTATTCGAAAGGCCATAACTTCTGGCTCGTTTAGAGTTACGGGATCCATAACCTTTCAAAACGAAGGTCACGGTGAGTTCTACGGCTTTGACAGATTTCAGCCCTCAACGGACAGATTAATGCCCAAAAAGGACAACCCAAATCTCAATCGGGTCACATTAGTTTTTTACCCTTCGTTTTTTCGACACCGGATTTTTACGGTAAAACGAGATTACCGTGCCTCGCCTTCGATTTACCATCGTTGGAGAGTGATGCACCAAGGTGCTGTTCCGTTTCAAACCCATTCACGCTTTTCTAAAAGTCGTACGGCACTGTTTCGCCATTTCAGACGGATGTTGCACCTTGCACCGCGCATGTTGCACCCTGTAGATATCGATTATTCGGAAGGCCATATCTTCTGGCTCATTTAGAGTCACGGGCTCCATAACTTGTCAAAACAAATGCCACTATGAGTTCTACGGCTTTGACAGCTTTCAGCCGTCAACGGATAGATTAATCCCCAAAAAGGACAACCCGAATCTCAATCGGGTCTCGTAAGTTTTTTACCCTTCGTTTTTTCGACACCGGATTTTTACGGTAAAACGGGATTACCGTGCCTCGTCTTCGATTTACCATCGCTGGAGAGTGGTGCACCATGGTACTGTTCCGTTTCAAATCCATGCACACATTTCTAAAAGTCGTACGACACTGTTTCGCTATTTCGGACGGATGTTGCACCTTGCACCGCGGATGTTGCACCCTATAGATATCGATTATTCGGACGGCCATAACCTCTGACTCGTTTAGAGTTACGAGAGCCATAACCTGTCAAAACGAAGGCCACGATGAGTTCTATGGCTTTGACAGCTTTCAGCCGTCAACGGATAGATTAATGCCCAAAAAGGACATCCCGAATCTCAATCGGGTCTCGTACGTTTTTGACCCTTCGTTTTTTCGACACCGGATTTTTACGGTGAAACGGGATTACCGTGCCTCGCCTTCGATTTACCATCGCTGGAGAGTGGTGCACCATGGTACCGTTCCGTTTCAAATCCATGCACGCTTTTCTAAAAGTCGTACGGCACTGTTTCGCCATTTCAGACGGACGTTGCACCTTGCACCACGGATGTTGCACCCTGTAGATATAGATTATTCGGACGGCCATAACTTCTGGCTCTTTTAGAGTTACGGGAATCATAACCTCTCGAAACAAAGGCCACGATGAGTTCTACGGCTTTGACCGCTTTCAGCGGTCAACGGATAGATTAATGCCCAAAAAAGACAACCCGAATCTCAATCGTGTCTCGTAAGTTATTTACCCTTCGTTTTCTCGACACCGAATTTTTACGGTAAAACGGGATTACCGTGACTCGTCTTCGATTTACCATCGCTGGAGAGTGGTGCACCATGGTACTGTTCCGTTTCAAATCCATGCATGCATTTCTAAAAGTCATACGACACTGTTTCGCCATTTTGGACGGATGTTGCACCTTGCACCGCGGATGTTGCACCCTGTAGATATCGGTTATTCGGACGGCCAAAACTTCTGGCTTGTTTAGAGTTACGTGAGCCATAACCTGTCAAAACGAAGGCCACGGTGAGTTCTACGGCTTTGATAGCATTCAGCCATCAACGGATAGATTAATGTCCAAAAAGGACAACCCGAATCTCAATCGGGTCTCGTAAGTATTTTACCCTTCGTTTTTTTGACACTGGATTTTTACGGTAAACGGGATTACCGTGCCTCGTCTTGAATTTACCATCGCTGGAGAGTGGTGCACCATGGTACTGCTCCGTTTCAAATCGATGCACGCATTTCTAAAAGTCGTACGGCACTGTTTCTCCATTTCGTACGGATGTTGCACCTTGCACCGTGGATGTTGCACCCTGTATATATCGATTATTCAGACGGCCATAACTTCTGGCTCGTTTAGAGTTACGGGAGCCATAACCTGTCAAAACGAAGGCCTCGATGAGTTCTACGGCTTTGACAGCATTCAGCCGTCAACGGATAGATTAATGTCCAAAAAGGACAACCCGAATCTCAATCGGGTCTCGTAAGTTTTTTACCATTCGTTTTTTCGATACCGGATTTTTACGGTAAAACGGGATTACCGTGGCTCGTCTTCGATTTACCCTCGCTGGAGAGTGGTGCACCATGGTACTGCTCCGTTTCAAATCCATGCACGCATTTCTAAAAGTCGTACGATCCTGTTTCGCCATTTCGGATGGATGTTGCACGTTGCACCGCGGATGTTGCACCCTATAGATATCGATTATTTGAACGGCCATAACTTCTGGCTCGTTTAGAGTTACGGGAGCCATAACCTGTCAAAACGAAGGCCACGGTGAGTTCTACGGCTTTGACAGCTTTCATCCCTCAACGGACAGATTAATTCCCAAAAAGGACAACCCGAATCTCAATCGGGTCTCGTAAGTTTTTTACCCTTCGTTTTTTCGACACCGGATTTTTGCGGTAAAACGGGATTACCGTGCCTCGCCTTCGATTTACCATCGCTGGAGAGTGATGCACCAAGGTGCTGTTCCATTTCAAATCCATGCACGCTTTTCTAAAAGTCGTATGACACTGTTTCGCCATTTCAGACGGATGTTGCACCTTGTACCGCGGATGTTGCACCCTGTAGATATCGATTATTCGGACGGCCATAACTTCTGGCTCGTTTAGGGTTACGGGAGCCATATCCTGTCAAAACGAATGCCACTATGAGTTCTACGGCTTTGACAGCTTTCAGCCATCAACGGATAGATTAATGCCCAAAAAGGACAACCCGAATCTCAATCGGGTCTCGTAAGTTTTTTACCCTTCGTTTTTTCGACACCGGATTTTTACGGTAAAACGGGATTACCGTGCCTCATCTTCGATTTATCATCGCTGGAGAGTGGTGCACTATGGTATTGTTCCGTTTCAAATCCATGCACGTATTTCTAAAAGTGGTACGACACTAATTCGCCATTTCGGACGGATGTTGCACCTTGCACTGCGGATGTTGCACCCTGTAGATATCGATTATTCGGACGGCCATAACTTATGACTCGTTTAGAGTTACGGGAGCCATAACCTGTCAAAATGAAGGCCACGATGAGTTCTACGGCTTTGACAGCTTTCAGCCGTCAACGGATAGATTAATGCCCAAAAAGGACAACCCGAATCTCAGTCGGGTCTCGTACGTTTTTTACCCTTCGTTTTTTTGACACCGGATTTTTACGGTAAAACGGGATTACCGTGCCTCGCCTTCGATTTACCATCGCTGGAGAGTGGTGCACCATGGTACTGATCCATTTCAAATCCATGCATGCTTTTCTAAAGTCGTACGGCACTGCTTCGCCATTTCAGACGGATGTTGCACCTTGCACCGCGGATGTTGCACCCTGTAGATATAGATTATTCGGACGGCCATAACTTCTGGCTCTTTTAGAGTTACGGGAGCCATAACCCCTCAAAACAAAGGCCACGATGATTTCTACGGCTTTGACCGCTTTCAGCCGTCAACGGATAGATTAATGCCCAAAAAGGACAACCCGAATCTCAATCGGGCCTCCTACGTTTTTTACCCTTCGTTTTTTCGACACTGGATTTTTACGGTAAAACGGGATTACCGTGCCTCGCCTTCGATTTACCATCGCTGGAGAGTGGTGCACCATGGTACTGTTCCGTTTCAAATCCATGCACGCTTTTCTAAAAGTCTTACGGCACTGTTTCGCCATTTCAGACGGATGTTGCACCTTGCACCGCGGATGTTGCACCCTGTAGATATAGATTATTCGGACGGCCATAACTTCTGGCTCTTTTAGAGTTACGGGAGCCATAACCTCTCAAAACAAAGGCCACGATGAGTTCTACGGCTTTGACCGCTTTCAGCCGTCAACGGATAGATTAATGCCAAAAAGGACAACCCGAATCTCAATCGGGTCTCGTAAGTTTTTTACCCTTCGTTTTTTCGACACCGGATTTTTACGGTAAAACGGGATTGTCGTGCCTCGTCTTCGATTTACCATCGCTGGAGAGTGGTGCACCATGATACTGTTCCGTTTCAAATCCATGCACGCATTTCTAAAAGTCGTACGACACTGTTTCGCCATTTTGGACGGATGTTGCACCTTGCACCGCGGATGTTGCACCCTGTAGATATCGGTTATTCGGACGGCTATAACTTCTGGCTTGTTTAGAGTTACGTGCGCCATAACCTGTCAAAACGAAGGCCACGGTGAGTTCTACGGCTTTGACAGCATTCAGCCGTTAACGGATAGATTAATGTCCAAAAAGGACAACCCGAATCTCAATCGGGTCTCGTAAGTTTTTTACCCTTCGTTTTTTTGACACCGGATTTTTACGGTAAACGGGATTACCGTGCCTCGTCTTCAATTTACCATCGCTGGAGAGTGGTGCACCATGGTACTGTTCCGTTTCAAATCGATGCACGCATTTCTAAAAGTCGTACGGCACTGTTTCTCCATTTTGTACGGATGTTGCACCTCGCACCGTGGATGTTGCACCCTGTATATATCGATTATTCGGACGGCCACAACTTCTGATTCGTTTAGAGTTACGGGAGCCATAACCTGTCAAAACGAAGGCCTCGGTGAGTTCTACGGCTTTGAAGCATTCAGCCGTCAACGGATAGATTAATGTCCAAAAAGGACAACCCCAATCTCAATCGGGTCTCGTAAGTTTTTTACCCTTCGTTTTTTCGACACCGGATTTTTACGGTAAAACGGGATTACCGTGCCTCGTCTTCGATTTACCATCGCTGGAGAGTGGTGCACCATGGAACTGTTCCGTTTCAAATCCATGCACGCATTTCTAAAAGTCGTACGACACTGTTTTGCCATTTCGGACGGATGTGGCACCTTGCACCGCGGATGTTGCACCCTATAGATATCGATTATTCGAACGGCCATAACTTCTGGCTCGTTTAGAGTTACAGGAGCCATACCTGTCAAAACGAATGCCACTATGAGTTCTACAGTTTTGACAGCTTTTAGCCGTCAACGGATAGATTAATTCCCAAAAAGGGCAACCCGAATATCAATCGCGACTCGTAAGTTTTTTACCCTTCGTTTTTTCGACACCGGATTTTTACGGTAAAACGGGATTACCGTGTCTCATCTTCGATTTACCATCGCTGGAGAGTGGTGCACTATGGTACTGTTCCGTTTCAAATCCATGCACGCATTTCTAAAAGTGGTACGGCACTATTTCGCCATTTCGGACGGATATTGCACCTTGCACCGCGGATGTTGCACCCTGTAGATATCGATTATTCGGACGGCCATAACTTCTGACTCGTTTAGAGTTACGGGAGCCATAACCTGTCAAAACAAAGGCCACGGTGAGTTCTACGTCTTTGACCGCTTTCAGCCGTCAACGGATAGATTAATGCCCGAAAAGGACATCCCGAATCTAAATCGGGCTCGTAAGTTTTTTACCCTTCGTTTTTTCGACACCGGATTTTTACGGTAAAACGGGATTACCTTGCCTCGTCCTCGATTTACCATCGCTGGAGAGTGGTGCACCATGGTACTATTCCGTTTCAAATTCATGCCCGCATTTCAAAAAGTCGTACGGCACTGTTTCGCTATTTCGGACGGATGTAACACCTTGCACCGCGGATGTTGCGCCCTGTAGATATCGATTATTCGGATGGTCATAATTTCTGGCTCGTTTAGAGTTACGGGAGCCATAACCTGTCAAAACGAAGACCACGGTGAGTTCTACGGCTTTGACATCTTTAAGCCGTCAACGGATAGATTAATGCCCAAAAAGGACAACCCGAATCTCAATTGGGTCTCGTAAGTTTTTTACCCTTCGTTTTTTCGACATCGGATTTTAACGGTAAAACGGGATTACCGTGGCTCGTCTTCGATTTACCATCGCTGGAGAGTGGTGCACCATGGTACGGTTCCGTTTCAAATCCATGCACGCATTTCTAAAAGTCGTACGGCACTGTTTCGCCATTTCGGACGGATGTTGCACCTTGCACCGTGGATGTTGCACCCTGTAGATATCGGTTATTCAGACGGCCATTACGTCTGGGCCGTTTAGAGTTACGGGAGCCATGACCTGCCAAAACGAAGGCCACGGTGAGTTCTACGGCTTTGACAGCTTTTAGCAACCAACGGACAGATTAATGCCCGAAAAGGACAACCCGAATCTCCATCGGGTCTCGTAAGTTTTTTACCCTTCGTTTTTTTGACACCGGATTTTTACGGTATAACGGGATTACCGTGCCTCGTCTTCGATTTACCATCGCTGGAGAGTGGTGCACCATGGTACTGTTCCATTTCTAAAAGTCGTACGGCACAGTTTCGCAATTTCGGACGGATGCTGCACCTTGCACCGCGGATGTTGCACCCTGTAGATATCGGTTATTCGGACGGCCATAACTCTGGCTCGTTTAGAGTTACGTGAGCCATAACCTGTCAAAACGAAGGCCACGATGAGTTCTACGGCTTTGACAAGTTTCAGCCGTCAACGGATAGATTAATGCCCAAAAAGGACAACCCGAATCTCAATCGGGTCTTGTAAGTTTTTTACCCTTCGTTTTTTCGACACCGGATTTTTACGGTAAAATGGCATTACCGTGCCTCGCCTTCGATTTACCATCGCTGGAGAGTCGTGCACCATGGTAGTATTCCGTTTCAAATACATGCATGCGTTTCTAAAAGTCGTACGGCACTGTTTCGCCATTTCGGACGGATGTTGCACCTTGCACCGCGGATGTTGCACCCTGTAGATATCGATTATTCGGACGGTCATAACTTCTGGGTCGTTTAGAGCTACGGGAACCATGACCTGTCAAAACGAAGGCCACGGTGAGTTCTATGGCTTTTACAGCTTTCAGCCGTCAACGGATAGATTAATTCCCTAAAAGGACAGCCCAAATCTCAATCGGGCCTCGTAAGTTTTTTACCCTTCGTTTTTACGACACCGGATTTTTACGGTAAAACGGGATTGCCGTGCCTCGTCTTCGATTTAACATCGCTGGAGAGTGGTGCACCATGGTACAGTTCCATTTCAAATCCATGCACGCATTTCTAAAAGTCGTACGGCACTGTTTCGCCATTTCGGACGGATGTTGCACCTTGCACCGCGGATGTTGCACCCTGTATATATCGATTATTCTGACAGCCATAACTTCTGGCTCGTTTAGATTTACGGGATCCATAACCTGTTAAAACGAAGGCCACGGTGAGTTCTACGGCTTTGACAGCTTTCGGCCGTCAACAGATAGATTAATGCCCGAAAAGGACAGCCCGAATCTCAATCGGGTCTCGTACGTTTTTTACCCTTCGTTTTTTCGACACCGGATTTTTACGGTAAAACGGGATTACCGTTCCTCGCCTTCGATTTACCATCGCTGGAGAGTGGTGCACCATGGTACTGTTCCGTTTCAAATCCATGCACGCTTTTCTAAAAGTCGTACGGCATTGTTTCGCCATTTCAGACGGATGTTGCACCTTGCACCGTGGATGGTGCACCCTGTAGATATAGATTATTCGGACAGCCATAACTTCTGGGTCGTTTAGAGTTACGGGAGACATAACCTGTCAAAACGAAGGCCACGGTGAGTTCTACGGCTTTGACAGCTTTAAGCCATCAACGGATAGATTAATGCCCAAAAAGGACAACCCGAATCTCAATTGGGTCTCGTAAGTTTTTTACCCTTCGTTTTTTCGTCACCGGATTTTAACGGTAAAACGAGATTACCGTGGCTCGTCTTCGATTTACCATCGCTGGAGAGTGGTCCACCATGGTACTGTTCCATTTCAACTCCGTGCACGCATTTCTAAAAGTCATACGACACAGTTTCGTCATTTCGGACGGATGTTGCACCTTGCAGCACGGATGTTGCACCCTGTAGATATCGATTATTCGGACGACCATAACTTCTGGGTCGTTTGGAGTTACGGGTGCCATCACCTGCCAAAACGAAGGCCACGGTGAGTTCTACGGCTTTGACAGCTTTCAGCCATCAACGGATAGATTAATGCCCGAAAAGGACAAGCCGAATCTCAATCGGGTCTCGTAAGTTTTTTACCCTTCGTCTTTTCGACACCGAATTTTTACGGTAAAACGGGATTACCGTGGCTCGTCTTCGATTTACCATCGCTGGAGAGTGGTGCACCATGGTATTGTTCCGTTTCAAATCCATGCATGCATTTGTAAAAGTCGTACGGCACTGTTTCGCCATTTCGGACGGATGTTGCACCCTGCACCGCGGATGTTGCACCCTGTAGATATCGATTATTCGGACGGCCATAACTTCTGGCTCGTTTAGAATACCGGGATGCATAACTTGTCAAAACGAAATCCACGGTGAGTTCTACGTCTTTGACCGCTTTCAGCAGTCAACGGATAGATTAATGCCCGAAAAGGACAACCCGAATCTCAATCGGGTCTCGTAAGTTTTTTACCCTTCGTTTTTTCGACCCCGGAATTTTACGGTAAAACGGGATTACCGTGCCTCGTCTTCGATTTACCATCGCTGGAGAGTGGTTCACCATAGTACTGTTCCGTTTCAAATCCATGCACGCATTTCTAAAAGTCGTACAACACTGTTTCGCTATTTCGGACGGATGTTGCACCTTGCACCGCGGATGTTGCACCCTGTAGATATCGATTATTCGGACGGTCATAACTTCTGGCTCGTTCAGAGCTACGGGAGCCATAACCTGTCAAAACGAAGGCCTCGGTGAGTTCTACGGCTTTGACAGCTTTAAGCTGTCAACGGATAGATTAGTGCCCAAAAAGGACAACCCGAATCTAAATTGGGTCTCGTAAGTTTTTTACCCGTCGTTTTTTCGTCTTCGGATTTTAACGGTAAAACGGGATTACCGTGGCTCGTCTTCGATTTACCATCGCTGGAGAGTGGTGCACCATGGTACTGTTCCACTTCAACTCCATGCACGCATTTCTAAAAGTCGTACAACACAGTTTCGCCATTTCAGACGGATGTTGCACCTTGCACCGCGGATGTTGCACCCTGTAGATATCAATTATTCGGACGGTCATAACTTCTGGGTCGTTTAGAGCTACGGGAGCCATGACCTGTCAAAACGAAGGCCACGGTGAGTTCTACGGCTTTGACAGCTTTAAGCTGTCAACGGATAGATTAATGCCCGAAAAGGACAACCCGAATCTCAATTGGGTCTCGTAAGCTTTTTACCCTTCGTTTTTTCGACACCGCATTTTAACGGTAAAAGAGGGATTACCGTGGCTCATCTTCGATTTACCAACGCTGGAGAGTGGTGCACCATGGTACTGTTCCATTTCAACTCCATGCACGCATTTCTAAAAGTCATACAACACAGTTTCGCCATTTCGGACGGATGTTGCACCATGCACCGCGGATGTTGCACCCTGTAGATATCGATTATTCGGACGGCCATAACATCTGGGCCGTTTAGAGTTATGGGAGCCATGACCTGCCAAAACGAAGGCCACGGTGAGTTCTACGGCTTTGACAGCTTTCAGCCGTCAATGGATAGATTAATGCCCGAAAAGGACAACCCGAATCTCAATCGGGTCTCGTAAGTTTTTTACCCTTCGTTTTTTCCACACCGAATTTTTACGGTAAAACGGGATTACCATGGCTCGTCTTCGATTTACCATCGCTGGAGAGTGGTGCACCATGGTACTGTTCCGTTTCAAATCAATGCATGCATTTCTAAAAGTCGTACGGCACTGTTTCGCCATTTCGGACGGATGTTGCACCCTGCACCGTGGATGTTGCACCCTGTAGATATCGATTATTCGGACGGCCATAACTTCTGGCTCGTTTAGAGTTACGGGAGCCATAACCTGTCAAAACGAAGGCCACAGTGAGTTCTACGTCTTTGACCGCTTTCAGCCGTCAACGGATAGACTAATGCCCAAAAAGGAAAACCCGAATCTCAATTAGGTCTCGTAAGTTTTTTACCCTTCGTTTTTTCGACACCGGATTTTTACGGTATAACGGGATTACCGTGCCTCGTCTTCGATTTACCATCGCTGGAGAGTGGTGCACCATGCTACTGTTCCATTTCAAATCCATGCACGCATTTCTAAAAGTCGTACGGCACAGTTTCGCCATTTCGGACGGATGTTGCAAAAGTCGTACGACACAGTTTTGGCACCTAGCACCACGGATGTTGCACCCTGTAGATATCGATTTTTCGGACGGCCATAACTTCTGGCTCGTTTAGAATTATGGGAGGCATAACCTGTTAAAACGAAGGCCACGGTGAGTTCTACGGCCTTGACAGCTTTTAGCCGTCAACGGATAGATTAGTGCCCGAAAAGGACAACTCGAATCTCAAATCGGGTCTCGTAAGTTTTTTACCCTTCATTTTTTCGACACTGGATTTTTACGGTAAAACGGGATTACCGTGGCTCTTCTTCGATTTACCATCGCTGGAGAGTGGTGCACCATGGTACTGTTCCGTTTCAAATCCATGCATGCATTTGTAAAAGTCGTACGACACTGTTTCGCCATTTCGGACGGATTTTGCACCTTGCACCGCGGATGTTGCACCCTGTAGATATCGATTATTCGGACGGCCATAACTTCTGGCTCGTTTAGAGTTACGGGAGCCACAACCTGTCAAAACAAAGGCCACGGTGAGTTCTACTGCTTTGATAGCTTTCAGCCGTCAACGGATAGATTAATGCCCAAAAATGACAACCCGAATCTCAATCGGGTCTCGTAAGTTTTTTACCCTTCGTTTTTTTTACACCGGATTTTTACGGTAAAATGGGATTACCGTGCCTCGTCTTCGAATTACCATCGCTGGAGAGTGGTGCACCATGGTACTGTTCCATTTCAAATCCATGCACGCATTTCTAAAAGTCGTACGACACTGTTTCGCAATTTCGAACGGATTTGCACCTTGCACCGCGGATGTTGCACCCTGTAGATATCGATTATTCGGATGGCCATAACTTCTGGCTCGTTTAGAGTTACGGGAGCCCTAACCTATCAAAACGAAGGCCACGGTGAGTTCTACGGCTTTTACAGCTTTCAGCCGTCAACGGATAGATTAATTCCCTAAAAGGACAGCCCAAATCTCAATCGGGTCTCGTATGTTTTTTACCCTTCGTTTTTAGGACACCGGATTTTTACGGTAAAACGGGATTACCGTGCCTCGTCTTCGATTTACCATCGCTGTAGAGTGGTGCACCATGGTACTGTTTAGTTTCAAATCCATGCACGTATTTCTAAAAGTAGTACGGCACTGTTTCGTCATTCCGGACGGATGTTGCACCTTGCACCGCGGATGTTGCACCCTGTAGATATAGATTATTCGGACGGCCATAACTTCTGGCTCGTTTAGAGTTACGGGAGCCATAACCTATCAAAACGAAGGCCATGGTGAGTTCTACAGCTTTGACTGCTTTCAGCCGTCAAAGGATAGATTAATGCCCTAAAAGGACAACCCGAATGTCAATCGGGTCTCGTAAGTTTTTTACCCTTCGTTTTTTCGACACCGGATTTTAACGGTGAAACGGGATTACCGTGGCTCGTCTTCGATTTACCGTCGCTGGAGAATGGCGCACCATGGTACTGTTCCATTTCAAATCCATGCACGCATTTCTAAAAGTCGTACGGCACAGTTTAGCCATTTCGGACGGATGTTGCACCTTGCACCGCGGATGTTGCACCCTGTAGATATCGACTATTCGGACGGGAATAACTTCGGCTCGCTTAGTATTACAGGAGCCATAACCTGTCAAAACGAAGGCCATGGTGAGTTCTACGACTTTGACAGCTTTCAGCCGTCGACTGATAGATTAGTGCCCGAAAAGGACAACCCGAATCTCAATCGGGTCTCGTAAGTTTTTTACCCTTCGATTTTTCGACACCGGATTTTTACGGTAAAACGGGATTACCCTGGCTCGCCTTCGATTTACCATCGCTGGAGAGTGGTGCACCATGGTACTGTTCCATTTCAAATCCATGCACGCATTTCTAAAATTCGTACGACACTGTTTCGCCATTTCGGACGGATGTTGCATCTTGCACCGCGGATGTTGCACCCTGTAGATATCGATTATTCGGACGGTCATAACTTCTAGCTTGTTTAGAGTTACGTGAGCCATAACCTGTCAAAACGAAGACCACAGTGATTTCTACAGATTTGACAGCTTTCAGCCGTCAACGGATAGATTAATTCCCGAAAAGGACAATCCGAATCTCAATCGGGGTTCGTAAGTTTTTTACCCTTCGTTTTTTCGACACCGGATTTTTACGGTAAAGCGGGATTACCGTTGCTCGTCTTCGATTTACCATCGCTGGAGAGTGGTGCACCATGGTATTATTCCGTTTCAAATCCATGCATGCATTTCTAAAAGTCGTACGGCACTGTTTGGCCATTTCGGACGGATGCTGCACCTTGCACCGCGGATGTTGGACCCTGTATGTACCGATTATTCGGACAGCCATAACTTCTGGCTCGTTGAGATTTACGGGAGCCATAACCTGTCAAAACGAAGGCCACGGTGAGTTCTACGGCTTTGACAGCTTTCAGCCATCAATGGATAGATTAATGCCCGAAAAGGACAGTCCGAATCTCAATCTGGGTTCGTAAGTTTTTTACCCTTCGTTTTTTCGACACCGGATTTTTACGGTAAAACGAGATTACCGTGGGTCACCTTCGATTTACCATCGCTGGAGAGTGGTGCACCATGGTAATGTTCCGTTGCAAATCCATGCACGCATTTCTAAAAGTCGTATGGCACTGTTTCGCCATTTCGGACGGTTGTTGCACCTTGCACCGCGGATGTTGCACCCTGTAGAAATCGATTATTCGGACGGCCATAACTTCTGGGTCGTTTAGAGTTTCGGGAGCCATAACCTGTCAAAACGAAGGCCATGGTGAGTTCTACGGCTTTGACAGCTTTAAGCCTTCAAAGGATAGATTAATGCCCAAAAAGGACAACCCGAATCTCAATTGGGTCTCGTAAGTTTTTTACCCTTCGTTTTTTCGACGCCGGATTTTAACGGTAAAACGGGATTACCGTGGCTCGTATTCGATTTACCATCGCTGGAGAGTGGTGCACCATGGTACTGTTCCATTTCAACTCCATGCACGCATTTCTAAAATTCGTACGACACGGTTTCGCCATTTCGGACGGATGTTGCACCTTGCACCGCGGATGTTGCACCCTGTAGATATCGATTATTCGGACGACCATAAATTCTGGGTCGTTTAGAGTTACGGAAGCCATCACCTGCCAAAACGAATGCCACGGTGAGTTCTACGGCTTCGACAACTTTCAGCCGTCAACGGATGGATTAATGCCCGAAAAGGACAACCTGAATCTCAATCGGCTCACGCAAGTTTTTTACCCTTCGTTTCTTCGACACCGGATTTTTACGGTAAAACGAGATTACCGTGGCTCGTCTTCGACTTACCATCGCTGGAGAGTGGTGCACCATGGTACTGTTCCGTTTCAAATCCATGCATGCATTTCTAAAAGTCGCACGGCACTTTTTCGCCATTTCGGACGGATGTTGCACCATGCACCGCGGATGTTGCACCCTGTAGATATCGATTATTCGGACGGCCATAACTTCTGGCTCGTTTAGAGTTACGGGAGCCATAACCTGTCAAAACGAAGGCCACGGTGAGTTCCACGTCTTTGACCGCTTTCAGCCGTCAACGGATAGATTAATGCCCGAAAAGGACATCCCGAATCTCAATCGGGCTCGTAAGTTTTTTACCCTTCGTTTTTTCGACACCGGATTTTTATGGTAAAACGGGATTACCTTGCCTCGTCCTCGATTTACCATCGCTGGAGAGTGGTGCACCAGGGTACTGTTCCGTTTCAAATCCATGCACGCATTTCTAAAAGTCTTACGACACTGTTTCGCTATTTCGGACGGATGTTGCACCTTGCACCGCGGATGTTGCACCCTGTATATATCGATTATTCGGACGGTCATAACTTCTGGCTCGTTAGAGTTACGGGAGCCATAACCTGTCAAAACGAAGGCCACGGTGAGTTCTACGGCTTTGACATCTTTAAGCCGTTAACGGATAGATTAATGCCCAAAAATGACAACCTGAATCTCAATTAGGTCTCGTAAGTTTTTTACCCTTCGTTTTTTCGACACCGAATTTTGACGGTAAAACGGGTTTACCATGGCTCGTCTTCGATTTACCATCGCTGGAGAGTGGTGCACCATGGTACGGTTCCATTTCAACTCCATGCACGTATTTCTAAAAGTCGTACGACGCAGTTTCGCCATTTCGGACGGATGTTGCACCTTGCACCGTGGATGTTGCACCCTGTAGATATCGGTTATTCAGACGGCCATAACGTCTGGGTCGTTTAGAGTTACGGGAGCCATGACCTGCCAAAACGAAGGCCACGGTGAGTTCTACGGCTTTGACAGCTTTCAGCAACCAACGGATAGATTAATGCCCGAAAAAGACAACCCGAATCTCAATCGGGTCTCGTAAGTTTTTTACCCTTCGTTTTTTCGACACGATTTTTACGGTATAACGGGATTACCGTGCCTCGTCTTCGATTTACCATCGCTGGAGAGTGGTGCACCATGGTACTGTTCAATTTCAAATCCATGCACGCATTTCTAAAAGTCGTACGGCACAGTTTCGCCATTTCGGACGGATGTTGCACCTTGCACCGCGGATGTTGCACCCTGTAGATAACGATTTTTCGGACGGCCATAACTTCTGGCTCATTTAGAGTTACGGGAGCCATAACCTGCCAAAACGAAGGCCACGGCGAGTTCTACGGCTTTGACCGCTTTCAGCCGCCAATGGATAGATTAGTGCCCGAAAAGGACAACTCGAATCTCAATCGGGTCTCGTAAGTTTTTTACCCTTCGTTTTTTCGACCCCGGATTTTTACGGTAAAACTGGATTACCGTGGCTCGTCTTCGATTTACCATCGCTGGAGAGTCGTGCACCATGGTGTTGTTCCATTTCAAATACATGCATGCGTTTCTAAAAGTCGTACGGCACTGTTTCTCCATTTCGGACGGATGTTGCACCTTGCACCGCGGATGTTGCACCCTGTAGATATCGATTATTCGGACGGCCATAACTTCTGGCTCTTTTAGAGTTACGGGAGTCCTAACCTGTCAAAACGAAGGCTGCGGTGAGTTCTACGGCTTTTATAGCTTTCAGCCGTCAACGGATAGATTAATTCCCTAAAAGGACAGCCCAAATCTCAATCGGGCCTCGTAAGTTTTTTACCCTTCGTTTTTACGACACCGGATTTTTACGGTAAAACGGGATTGCCGTGCCTGTCTTCGATTTACCATCGCTGGAGAGTGGTGCACCATGGTACAGTTCCGTTTCAAATCCATGCACGTATTTCTAAAAGTCGTACGGCACTGTTTCGCCATTTCGGACGGATGTTACACCTTGCACCGCGGATGTTGCACCCTGTAGATATCGATTATTCGGACGGCCATAACTTCTGCCTCGTTTAGAGTTACAGGAGCCATAACCTATCAAAACGAAGGCCACGGTGAGTTCTACGGCTTTGACCGCTTTCAGCCGTCAAAGGATAGATTAATGCCATAAAAGGACAACCCGAATCTCAATCGGGTCTCGTAAGTTTTTTACCCTTCGTTTTTTCGACACCGGATTTTAACGGTAAAACGGGATTACCGTGGCTCGTCTTCGATTTACCATCGCTGGAGAATGGCGCACCATGGTACTGTTCCATTTCAAATCCATGCACGCATTTCTAAAAGTCGTACGGCATAGTTTCGCCATTTCGGACGGATGTTGCACCCTGTAGATATCGATTATTCGGACGGGAATAACTTCGGCTCGTTTAGTGTTACAGGAGCCATAACCTGTCAATACGAAGGCCATGGTGAGTTCTACGACTTTGACAGCTTTCAGCCGTCGAATGATAGATTAGTGCCCGAGAAGGACAACCCGAATCTCAATCGGGTCTCGTAAGTTTTTTACCCTTCGTTTTTTCGACACCGGATTTTTACGGTAAAACGGGATTACCCTGGCTCGCCTTCGATTTACCATCGCTGGAGAGTGGTGCACCATGGTACTGTTCCATTTCAAATCCATGCACGCATTTCTAAAAGTCGTACGATACTGTTTCGCCATTTCGGACGGATGTTGCATCTTGCACCGCGGATGTTGCACCCTGTAGATATCGATTATTCGGACGGTCATAACTTCTGGCTCGTTTAGATTTACGGGAGCCATAACCTGTCAAAACGAAGGCTATAGTGAGTTTTACAGATTTGACAGCTTTCAGCCGTCATCGGATAGATTAATTCTCAAAAAGGACAACCCGAATCTCAATCGGGGTTCGTAAGTTTTTTACCCTTCGTTTTTTCGACACCGGATTTTTACGGTAAAGCGGGATTACCGTGGCTCGTCTTCGATTTACCATCGCTGGAGACTGGTGCACCAGGGTACTATTACGTTTCAAATCCATGCACACATTTCTAAAAGTCGTACGGCACTGTTTCGCCATTTCGGACGGATGTTGCACCTTGCACCGCGGATGTTGGACCCTGTATATATCGATTATTCGGACAGCCATAACTTCTGGCTCATTGAGATTTACGGGAGCCATAACCTGTCAAAACGAAGGCCACGGTGAGTTCTACAGCTTTGACAGCTTTCAGTCGTCAATGGATAGATTAATGCCCGAAAAGGACAACCCGAATCTCAATCTGGGTTCGTAAGTTTTTTACCCTTCGTTTTTTCGACACCGGATTTTTACGGTAAAACGGGATTACCGTGGGTCACCTTCGATTTACCATCGCTGGAGATTGGTGCACCATGGTAATGTTCCGTTGCAAATCCATGCACGCATTTCTAAAAGTCGTATGGCACTGTTTCGCCATTTCGGACGGATGTTGCAGCTTGCACCGCGGATGTTGCACCCTGTAGAAATCGATTATTCGGACGGCCATAACTTCTGGGTCGTTTAGAGTTTCGGGAGCCATAACCTGTCAAAACGAAGGCCACGGTGAGTTCTACGGCTTTGACAGCTTTAAGCCGTCAACGGATAGATTAATGCCCAAAAAGGACAACCCGAATCTCAATTGGGTCTCGTAAGTTTTTTACTCTTCGTTTTTTCGACACCGGATTTTAACGGAAAACGGGATTACCGTGGCTCATCTTCGATTTACCATCGCTGGAGAGTGGTGCACCATGGTACTGTTCCATTTCAACTCCATGCACGCATTTCTAAAAGATGTACGACACGGTTTCGCCATTTCGGACGGATGTTGCATCTTGCACCGCGGATGTTGCACCCGGTAGATATCGATTATTCGGACGACCATAAATTCTGGGTCGTTTAGAGTTATGGAAGCCATCACCTGCCAAAACGAATGCCACGGTGAGTTCTACGGCTTCGACAGCTTTCAGCCGTCAACGGATGGATTATTGCCCGAAAAGGACAACCCGAATCTCAATCGGGTCATGTAAGTTTTTTATCCTTCGTTTCTTCGACACCAGATTTTTACGGTAAAACGGGATTACCGTGGCTCCTCTTCGACTTACCATTGTTGGAGAGTGGTGCACCATGGTACTGTTTCGTTTCAAATCCATGCATGCATTTCTAAAAGTCGTACGGCAATTTTTCGCCATTTCGGAAGGATGTTGCACCCTGCACCGCGGATGCTGCACCCTGTAGATATCGTTTATTCGGACGGCCATAACTTCTGCCTCGTTTAGAGTTACGGGAGCCATAACCTGTCAAAACGAAGGCCACGGTGAGTTCTACGGCTTTGACTACTTTCAGCGTCAAAGGATAGATTAATGCCCGAAAAGGACAACCCGAATCTCAATCGGGTCTCGTAAGTTTTTTACCCTTCGTTTTTTCGACACCGGATTTTAAAGGTAAAACGGGATTACCGTGGCTCGTCTTCGATTTACCATCGCTGGAGAATGGCGCACCATGGTACTGTTCCATTTCAAATCCATGCACGCATTTCTAAAAGTCGTACGGCATAGTTTCGCCATTTCGGACGGATGTTGCACCTTGCACCGCGGATGTTGCACCCTGTAGATATCGATTATTCGGACGGCCATAACTTCTGGCTCGTTTAGAGTTACGAGAGCAATAACCTGTCAAAACAAAGGCCACGGTGAATCTACGGCTTTGACCGCTTTCAGCCGTCAACGGACAGATTAATGCCCTAAAAGGACAATCCGAATCTCAATCGGGTCTCGTAAGTTTTTTACCCTTCGTTTTTCCGACACCGGATTTTTACGGTAAAACGGGATTACCGTGGCTCGTCTTCGATTTACCATCGCTGGAGAGTGGTGCACCATGGTATTGTTCCTTTTCAAATCCATGCACGCATTTCTAAAAGTCGTACGGCACAGTTTCGCCATTTCGGACGGATGTTGCACCTTGCATCGCGGATGTTGCAGCCAGTAGATATCGATTATTCGGACGGCCATAACTTCTGGCTCGTTTAGAGTTACGGGAGCCATAACCTGTCAAAACGAAGGCCACGGTGAGTTCTACGGCTTTGACATCTTTAAGCCGTCAACGGGTAGAATAATGCCCAAAAAGGACAACCCGAATCTCAATTGGGTCTCGTAAGTTTTTTACCCTTCGTTTTTTCGACATCGGATTTTAACGGTAAAACGGGATTACCGTGGCTCGTCTTCGATTTACCATCGCTGGAGAGTGGTGCACCATGGTACGGTTCCATTTCAACTCCATGCACGCATTTCTAAAAGTCGTACGACGCAGTTTCGCCATTTCGGACGGATGTTGCACCTTGCACCGTGGACGTTGCACCCTGTAGATATCGATTATTCAGACGGCCATAACGTCTGGGTCGTTTAGAGTTACGGGAGCCACGACCTGCCAAAACGAAGGCCACGGTGAGTTCTACGGCTTTGACAGCTTTCAGCAACCAACGGATAGATTAATGCCCGAAAAGGACAACCCGAATCTCAATCGGGTCTCGTAAGTTTTTTACCCTTCGTTTTTTCAACACCGGATTTTTATGGTGTAACGGGATTACCCTGCCTCGTCTTCGATTTACCATCGCTGGAGAGTGGTGCACCATGGTACTGTTCCATTTCAAATCCATGCACG
Organism: Allium cepa; assembly: GCA_030765085.1. NCBI lineage: Eukaryota > Viridiplantae > Streptophyta > Magnoliopsida > Asparagales > Amaryllidaceae > Allium > Allium cepa. The sequence continues at coordinate 914,289,604 of CM060938.1, forward strand.
CATTTCTAAAAGTCGTACGACACAGTTTTGCCATTTCGGACGGATGTTGCACCTTGCACCGCGGATGTTGCACCCTGTAGATAACGATTTTTCGAACGGCCATAACTTCTGGCTCGTTTAGAGTTACGGGAGCCATAACCTGTCAAAACGAAGGACACGGTGAGTTCTACGGCTTTGACAGCTTTCAGCCGTCAAAAGATAGATTAGTGCCCGAAAAGGACAACTCGAATCTCAATCGGGTCTCGTAAGTTTTTTACCCTTCGTTTTTTCGACCTCGGATTTTTACGGTAAAACTGGATTACCGTGGCTCGTCTTCAATTTACCATCGCTGGAGAGTCGTGCACCATGGTACTGTTCCGTTCAAATACATGCATGCGTTTCTAAAAGTCGTACGGCACTGTTTCGCCATTTCGGACGGATGTTGCACCCTGTAGATATCGATTATTCGGACGGCCATAACTTCTGGCTCGTTTCGAGTTACGGGAGCCACAACCTGTCAAAACGAAGGCCACGGTGAGTTCTACCGCTTTGATAGCTTTCAGCTGTCAACGGATAGATTAATGCCCAAAAATGACAACCCGAATCTCAATCGCGTCTCGTAAGTTTTTTACCCTTCGTTTTTTCTACACCGGATTTTTACTGTAAAATGGGATTACCGTGCCTCGTTCGAATTACCATGGCTGGAGAGTGGTGCACCATGGTACTGTTCCATTTCAAATCCATGCACGCATTTCTAAAAGTCGTACGGCACTGTTTCGCAATTTAGGACGGATTTGCACCTTGTACCGCGGATGTTGCACCCTGTAGATATCGTTATTCGGACTGCCATAACTTCTGGCTCGTTTAGAGTTACGGGAGCAATAACCTGTCAAAACGAAGGCCACGGTGAGTCTACGGCTTTGACCGCTTTCAGCCGTCAACGGACAGATTAATGCCCTAAAAGGACAACCCGAATCTCAATCGGGTCTCGTAAGTTTTTTACCCTTCGTTTTTCCGACACCGGATTTTTACGGTAAAACGGGATTACCGTGGCTCGTCTTCGATTTACCATCGCTGGAGAGTGGTGCACCATGTTACAGTTCCGTTTCAAATCTATGCACGCATTTCTAAAAGTCGTACGGCACTATTTCGCCATTTCGGACGGATGTTGCACCTTGCACCGCGGATGTTGCACCCTGTAGATATCGATTAATCGGACGGCCATAACTTCTGGCTCGTTTAGAGTTACGGGAGCAATAACCTGTCAAAACGAAGGCCACGGTGAGTCTACGGCTTTGACCGCTTTCAGCCGTCAACGGACAGATTAATGCCCTAAAAGGACAACCCGAATCTCAATCGGGTCTCGTAAGTTTTTTACCCTTCGTTTTTCCGACACCGGAGTTTTACGGTAAAACGGGATTACCGTGGCTCGTCTTCGATTTACCATCGCTGGAGAGTGGTGCACCATGGTATTGTTCCGCTTCAAATCCATGCACGCATTTCTAAAAGTCGTACGGCACAGTTTCGCCATTTCAGACGGATGTTGCACCTTGCCTCGCGGATGTTGCAGCCAGTAGATATCGATTATTCTGACGGCCATAACTTCTGGCTCATTTAGAGTTACGGGAGCCATAACCTGTCAAAACGAAGGCCACGGCGAGTTCTACGGCTTTGACCGCTTTCAGCCGTCAACGGATAGATTGATGTCCAAAAAGGACAACCCGAATCTCAATCGAGTCTCGTAAGTTTTTTACCCTTCGTTTTTTCGACACTGGATTTTTACGGTATAACGGGATTACCGTGCCTCGTCTTCGATTTACCATCGCTGGAGAGTGGTGCACCATGGTACTGTTCCGTTTCAAATCCACGCACGCATTTCTAAAAGTCGTACGGCACTGTTTCGCCATTTCGGACGGATGTTGCACCTTGCACCGCGGATGTTGCACCCTGTAGATATCGATTATTCGGACGGTCATAACTTCTGGCTCGTTTATAGTTATGGGAGCCATAACCTGTCAAAACGAAGGCCACGGTGAGTTCTACAGCTTTGACAGCTTTCAGCCATCAATGGGTAGGTTAATGCCCGAAAAGGACAACCCGAATCTCAATCGGGTCTCGTAAGTTTTTTACCCTTCGCTTTTTCGACACCGGATTTTAACGGTAAAATAGGATTACCGTGGCTCGTCTTCGATTTACCATCGCTGGAGAGTGGTGCACCATGGTACTGTTAAATTTCAAATCCATGCACACATTTCTAAAAGTCGTACGGCACAGTTTCGCCATTTTGGACGGATGTTGCACCTTCACCGCGGATGTTGCACCCTATAGATATCGATTTTTTGGATGGCCATAACTTCTGGCTCGTTTAGAGATACGAGGGGCATAACCTGTCAAAACGAAGGCCACGGTGAGTTCTACGGCTTTGACAGCTTTCAGCCGTCAACGGATAGACTAGTGTCCGAAAAGGACAACTCGAATCTCAATCGGGTCTCGTAAGTTTTTTACCCTTCGTTTTTTCGACACCGGATTTATACGGTAAAACGGGATTACCGTGGCTCGTCTTTGATTTACCATCGCTGGAGAGTGGTGCACCATGGTACTGTTCCGTTTGAAATCCATTGACGCATTTCTAAAATTCGTACGGCACTGTTTCGCCATTTCGGACGGATGTTGCACCTTGCACCGCGGATGTTGCACCCTGTAGATATCGATTATTCGAACGGCCATAACTTCTGGCTCGTTTAGAGTTACAGGAGCCCTAACCTGTCAAAACGAAGGCCACGGTGAGTTCTACGGCTTTGACCGCTTTCAGCCGTCAACGGATAGATTGATGTCCAAAAAGGTCAACCCGAATCTCAATCGAGTCTCATAAGTTTTTTACCCTTCGTTTTTTCGACACCGGATTTTTACGGTATAACGGGATTACCGTGCCTCGTCTTCGATTTACCATCGCTGGAGAGTGGTGCACCATGGTACTGTTCCGTTTCAAATCCACGCACGCATTTCTAAAAGTCGTACGACACTGTTTCGCAATTTCGGACGGATGTTGCACCTTGCACCGCGGATGTTGCACCCTGTAGATATCGATTATTCGGACGGTCATAACTTCTGGCTCGTTTATAGTTATGGGAGCCATAACCTGTCAAAACGAAGGCCACGGTGAGTTCTACAGCTTTGACAGCTTTCAGCCGTCAATGGGTAGGTTAATGCCCAAAAAGGACAACCCGAATCTCAATCGGGTCTCGTAAGTTTTTTACCCTTCGCTTTTTCGACACCGGATTTTAACGGTAAAATAGGATTACCGTGGCTCGTCTTCGATTTACCATCCCTGGAGAGTGGTGCACCATGGTACTGTTCCATTTCAAATCCATGCACGCATTTCTAAAAGTCGTACGGCACAGTTTCGCCATTTCGGACGGATGTTGCACCTTCACCGCGGATGTTGCACCCTATAGATATCGATTTTTTGGACGGCCATAATTTCTGGCTTGTTTAGAGATACGAGAGGCATAACCTGTCAAAACGAAGGCCACGGTGAGTTCTACGGCTTTGATTGCTTTCAGCCGTCAATGGATAGACTAGTGTCCGAAAAGGACAACTCGAATCTCAATCGGGTCTCGTAAGTTTTTTACCCTTCGTTTTTTCGACACCGGATTTTTACGGTAAAACGGGATTACCGTGGCTCGTCTTTGATTTACCATCGCTGGAGAGTGGTGCACCATGGTACTGTTCTGTTTCAAATCCATTCACGCATTTCTAAAATTCGTACGGCACTGTTTCGCCATTTCGGACGGATGTTGCACCTTGCACCGCGGTTGTTGCACCCTGTAGATATCGATTATTCGGACGGCCATAACTTATGGGTCGTTTAGAGTTTCGAGAGCCATAACCTGTCAAAACGAAGGCCACGGTGAGTTATACGGCTTTGACCGCTTTCAGCCGTCAACGGATAGACTAATGCCCAAAAAGGACAACCCGAATTTCAATCGGGTCTCGTAAGTTTTTTACCCTTCGTTTTTTCGACACTGGATTTTAACGGTAAAACGGGATTACCGAGGCTCGTCTTCGACTTACCATTGCTGGAGAGTGGTGCACTATGGTACTATTCCATTTCAAATCCATGCACGAATTTCTAAAAGTCGTACGGCACAGTTTCGCCATTTCGGACGGATGTTGCACCTTGCACCGTGGATGTTGCACCCTGTAGATATCGATTATTCGGACGGTCATAACTTCTGGCTCGTTTAGAGTTACGGGAGCCATAACCTGTCAAAACGAAGGCCACGGTGAGTTTTTTGGCTTTGACAGCTTTCGGCCATCAACGGATAGAATAATTCCCAGAAAGAACAACCCGAATCTCAATCGGGTCTCGTAAGTTTTTTACCCTTCATTTTTTCGACACCGGATTTTTACGGTAAAACGGGATTACCGTGCCTCGTCTTCGATTTACCATCGCTGGAGAGTGGTGCACCATGGTACTGTTCCGTTTCAAATCCATTCACGCATTTCTGAAATTCGTACGGCACTGTTTCGCCATTTTCGGACGGATGTTGCACCTTGCACCGCGGATGTTGCACCCTTTAGATATCGATTATTCGGACGGCCATAACTTCTGGCTCGTTTAGGGGTACGGGAGCCATAACCTGTCAAAACGAAGGCCACGGTGAGTTCTACAGCTTTGACCGCTTTCAGCCATCAACGGATAGATTAATGCCCAAAAAGGACAACCCGAATCTCAATCGGGTCTCGTAAGTTTTTTACCCTTCGTTTTTTCGACACCGGATTTTTACGGTAAAACGGGATTACCGTGCCTCGTCTTCGATTTACCATCGCTGGAGAGTGGTGCACCAAGGTACTGTTCCATTTCAAATCCATGCATGCATTTCTAAAAGTCGTACGGCACTGTTTCGCCATTTCGGACGGATGTTGCACCTTGCACCGCGGATGTTGCACCCTGTAGATATCGATTATTCGGACCGTCATAACTTCTGGCTCGTTTAGAGTTACGGGAGCCATAACCTGTCAAAACAAAGGCCACTGTGAGTTTTATGGCTTTGACCGCTTTCAGCCGTCAACGGATAGAATAATTCCAAAAAAGAACAACCCGAATGTCAATCAGGTCTCGTAAGTTTTTTACCCTTCGTTTTTTCGACGCTGGATTTTAGCGGTAAAACGGGATTACCCTGGCTCGTCTTCGATTTACCATCGCTGGAGAGTGGTGCACCATGGTACTGTTCCACTTCAAATCTATGCACGCATTTCTAAAAGTCGTGCGGCACTGTTTCGCCATTTCGGACGGATGTCGCACCCTGTAGATATCGATTATTCGGACAGTCATAACTTCTGGCTCGTTTAGAGTTACGGGAGCCATAACCTATCAAAACGAAGGCCACGGTGAGTTCTACGGCTTTGACCACTTTCCGCCGTCAACGGATAGATTAATGCCCGAAAGGGACAACCCGAATCTCAATTGGGTCTCGTAAGTTTTTTACCCTTCGTTTTTTCGACACTGGATTTTAACGGTAAAACGGGATTACCGTGCCTTGTCTTCGATTTACCATCGCTGGAGAGTGGTGCACCATGGTACTGTTCCGTTTCAAATCCATGCACGCATTTCTAAAAGTCGTACGACACTATTTCCCCATTTCGGACGGATGTTGCACCTTGCACCGCGGATATTGCACCCTGTAGATATCGATTATTCGGACGGCCATAACTTCTGCCTCGTTTAGATTTACGGGAGCCATAACCTGTCAAAACGAAGGCCACGGTGAGTTCTACGGCTTTGACTGCTTTCAGCCGTCAACGGATAGATTAATGCCCAAAAAGGACAACCCGAATCTCAATCGGGTCTCGTAAGTTTTTTACCCTTCGTTTTTTCGACACCGGATTTTTACAGTAAAACGGGATTACCTTGCCTCATCTTCGATTTACCATCGCTGGAGAGTGGTGCACCAAGGTACTGTTCCATTTCAAATCCATGCACGCATTTCTAAAAGTCGTACGGCACTGTTTCGCCATTTCGGACGGATGTTGCACCTTGCACCGCGGATGTTGCACCCTGTAGATATCGATTATTCGGACGGTCATAACTTCTGGCTCGCTTAGATTTACGGGAGCCATAACCTGTCAAAACGAAGGCCACTGTGAGTTTTATGGCTTTGACCGCTTTCAGCTGTCAACGGATAGAAAAATTCCAAAAAAGAACAAACCGAATCTCAATCGGGTCTCGTAAGTTTTTTACCCTTCGTTTTTTCGACGCTGGATTTTAACGGTAAAACGGGATTACCGTGGCTCGTCTTCGATTTACCTTCGCTGGAGAGTGGTGCACCATGGTACTGTTCCATTTCAACTCCATGCACGCATTTCTAAAAGTCGTACGACACGGTTTCGCCATTTCGGACGGATGTTGCACCCTGCACCGCGGATGTTGCACCCTGTAGATATCGATTATTCGGACGACCATAAATTCTGGGTCGTTTAGAGTTACGGAAGCCTTCACCTGCCAAAACGAATGCCACGATGAGTTCTATGGCTTCGACAGCTTTCAGCCGTCAACGGATGGATTATTGCCCGAAAAGGACAACCCGAATCTCAATCGGGTTACGTAAGTTTTTTATCCTTCGTTTCTTCGACACCGGATTTTTACGGTAAAACGGGATTACCGTGGCTCGTCTTCGACTTACCATAGCTGGAGAGTGGTGCACCATGGTACTGTTCTGTTTCAAATCCATGCATGCATTTCTAAAAGTCTACGGCACTTTTTCGCCATTTCGGACGGATGTTGCACCCTGCACCGCGGATGCTGCACCCTGTAGATATCGATTATTCGGACGGCCATAACTTCTGGCTCGTTTAGAATTATGAGAGCCATAACCTGTCAAAACGAAGGCCACTGTGAGTTCTACGTCTTTGACCGCTTTCAGCCGTCAACGGATAGATTAATGCTCGAAAAGGACATCCCGAATCTCAATCGGGCTCGTAAGTTTTTTACCCTTCGTTTTTTCGACACCGGATTTTACTGTAAAATGGGATTACCGTGCCACGTCTTCGATTTGCCGTTGCTGGAGAGTGGTGCACCATGGTACTGTTCCGTTTCAAACCCATGCACGCATTTCTAAAAGTCTTACAACACAGTTTCGCCATTTTGGACGGATGTTGCACCTTGCACCGCGGATGTTGCACCCTATAGATATCGATTATTTGGACGGCCATAACTTCTGGCTCGTTTAGAGATACGAGAGGCATAACCTGTCAAAACGAAGGCCACGGTGAGTTCTACGGCTTTGACAGCTTTCAGCCGTCAACGGATAGATTAGTGTCTGAAAAGGACAACTCGAATCTCAATCAGGTCTCGTAAGTTTTTAAAATCCATTACCGTGGCTCGTCTTTGATTTACCATCGCTGGAGAGTGGTGCACCATGTTACTGTTCCGTTTCAAATCCATTCACGAATTTCTAAAATTCGTACGGCACTGTTTCGCCATTTCGGACGGATGTTGCACCTTGCGCCACGGATGTTGCACCCTGTAGATATCGATTATTCGGACGGCCATAACTTCTGGGTCGTTTAGAGTTTCGGGTGCCATAACCTGTCAAAACGAAGGCCACGGTGAGTTCTACGGCTTTGACCGCTTTCAGCCGTCAACGGATAGACTAATTCCCAAAAAGGACAACCAAAATTTCAATCGGGTCTCGTAAGTTTTTTAGCCTTCGTTTTTTCGACACCGAATTTTAACGGTAAAACGGGATTACCGTGGCTCGTCTTCGATTTACCATTGCTGGAGAGTGGTGCACCATGGTACTATTCCATTTCAAATCCATGCACGCATTTCTAAAAGTCGTACGGCACGGTTTTGCCATTTCGGACGGATGTTGGACCTTGCACCGCGGATGTTGCACCCTATAGATATCGATTATTCGGACGGCCATAACTTCTGGCTCGTTTAGAGTTACGGGAGCCATAACCTGTCAAAACGAAGGCCACGGTGAGTTTTATGGTTTTGACAGCTTTCAGCCATCAACGGATAGAATAATTCCCAAAAAGAACAACCCGAATCTCAATCGGGTCTCATAAGTTTTTTACCCTTCGTTTTTTCGACACCGGATTTTTACGGTAAAACGGGATTACCGTGCCTCGTCTTCGATTTACCGTCGCTGGAGAGTGGTGCACCATGGTACTGTTCCGTTTCAAATCAATGCACGCGTTTCTAAAAGTCGTACGGCACTGTTTCGCCATTTCGGACGGATGTTGCACCTTTCATCGTGGATGTTGCACCCTGTACATATCGATTATTCGGACGACCATAACTTCTGGCTCGTTTAGAGTTACGGGAGCCATAACCTGTCAAAACGAAGGCCACGATGAGTTCTACGGCTTTGACCGCTTTCAGCCGCCAATGGATAGATTAATGCCCAAAAAGGACAACCCGAATCTCAATCGGGTCTCGTAAGTTTTTTACCCTTCGTTTTTTCGACACCGGATTTTAACGGTAAAACAGGATTACCGTGGCTCGTCTTCGATTTACCATCGCTGGAGTGTGGTGCACCATGGTACTGTTCCACTTCAAATCCATGCACGCATTTCTAAAAGTCGTACGGCACTGTTTCGCCATTTCGGACGGATGTCGCACCCTGTAGATATCGACTATTCGGACAGTCATAACTTCTGGCTCGTTTAGAGTTACAGGAGGCATAACCTATCAAAACGAAGGCCACGGTGAGTTCTACGGCTTTGACCACTTTTCGCCGTCAACGGATAGATTAATGCCCGAAAGGGACAACCCGAATTTCAATCGGGTCTCGTAAGTTTTTTACCCTTCGTTTTTTCGACACCGGATTTTAACGGTAAAACGGGATTACCGTGCCTCGTCTTCGATTTACCATCGCTGGAGAGTGGTGCACCATGGTACTGTTCCGTTTCAAATCCATGCACGCATTTCTAAAAGTCGTACGACACCGTTTCCCCATTTCGGACGGATGCTGCACCTTGCACCGCGGATATTGCACCCTGTAGATATCGATTATTCGGACGGCCATAACTTCTGTCTCGTTTAGATTTACGGGAGCCATAACCTGTCAAAACGAAGGCCACGGTGAGTTCTACGGCTTTGACTGCTTTCAGCCGTCAACGGATAGATTAATGCCCAAAAAGGACAACCCGAATCTCAATCGGGTCTCGTAAGTTTTTTACCCTTCGTTTTTTCGACACCGGATTTTTACGGTAAAACGGGATTACCGTTCCTCGTCTTCGATTTACGATCGCTGGAGAGTGGTGCACCATGGTACTGTTTCCGTTTCAAATTTATGCACGCATTTCTAAAAGTCGTACGGCACTGTTACGCCATTTCGGACGGATGTTGCACCTTGCACTGTGGATGTTGCACCCTGTAGATATCGATTATTCGGGCGGTCATAACTTCTGGCTCGTTTAGAGTTACGGGAGCCATAACCTGTCAAAACGATGGCCACGGTGAGTTCTACGGCTTTGACCGCTTTCAGCCGTCAACGGATAGATTAATGCCCAAAAAGGACAACCCGAATCTCAATCGGGTCTCGTAAGTTTTTTACCCTTCGTTTTTTCGACACCGGATTTTTACGGTAAAACGGGATTACCGTGCCTCATCTTCGATTTACGATCGCTGGAGAGTGGTGCACCATGGTACTGTTTCCGTTTCAAATTCATGCACGCATTTCTAAAAGTCGTACGGCACTGTTACGCCATTTCGGACGGATGTTGCACCTTGCACCGTGGATGTTGCACCCTGTAGATATCGATTATTCGGACGGTCATAACTTCTGGCTCGTTTAGAGTTACGGGAGCCATAACCTGTCAAAACGAAGGCCACGGTGAGTTCTACGGCTTTGACTGCTTTCAGCCGTCAACGGATAGATTAATGCCCAAAAAGGACAACCCGAATCTCAATCGGGTCTCGTAAGTTTTTTACCCTTCGTTTTTTCGACACCGGATTAATACGGTAAAACGGGATTACCGTTCCCCGTCTTCGATTTACCATCGCTGAAGAGTGGTGCACTATGGTATTGTTCCATTTCAAATCCATGCATGCATCTCCAAAAGTCGTATGGCACTCTTTCGCCATTTCGGACGGATGTTGCACCTTGCACCGCAGATGTTGCACCCTGTAGAAATCGATTATTCGGACGGCCATAACTTCTGGCTCATTTAGAGTTACGGGAGCCATAACCTGTGAAAACGAAGGCCACGGTGAGTTCTACGGCTTTGACCGCTTTCAGCCGTCAACGGATAGATTAATGCCAAAAAAGGACAACCCGAATCTCAATCGGGTCTCGTATGTTTTTTACCCTTCGTTTTTTCGACACCGGATTTTTACGGTAAAACGGGATTACCGTGCCTCGTCTTCGATTTACCATCGCTGGAGGGTGGTGCACCATTGTACTATTCAATTTCAAATCCATGCACGCATTTCTAAAAGTCATATGGCACTGTTTCGCCATTTCAGACGGATGTTGCACCTTGCACCGCGGATGTTGCACCTTGTATTTATCGATTATTCGGACGGTCATAACTACTGGCTCGTTTAGAATTACGGGAGCCATAACCTGTCAAAACGAAGGCCACGGTGAGTTCTATTGCTTTGACAGCTATCAGCCGTCAACGGATAGATTAATGCCCAAAAAGAACAACCCGAATCTCAATCGGGTCTCGTAAGTTTTTAACCCTTCGTTTTTTCGACGCCGGATTTTAACGGTAAAACGGGATTACCGTGGCTCGTCTCCGATTTACCATCGCTGGAGAGTGGTGCACCATGGTACTGTTCCATTTCAAATCCATGCATGCATTTCTAAAATTCGTACGGCACTGTTTCGCCTTTTCGGGCGGATGTCGCACCATGTAGATATCGATTATTTGGACGGCCATAACTTCTGGCTCGTTTAGAGTTACGGGAGCCATAACCTATCAAAACGAAGGTCACGGTGAGTTCTACGGCTTTGACCACTTTCAGCCGTCAACGAATAGATTAATGCCCGAAAAGGACAACCCGAATCTCAATCGGGCCTCGTAAGTTTTTTACCCTTCGTTTTGTCGACACCGGATTTTAACGGTAAAACGGGATTACCGCGCCTCGTCTTCGATTTACCATCGCTGGAGAGTGGTGCACCATGGTACTGTTCAGTTTCAAATCCATGCACGCATTTCTAAAAGTCGCACGACACTGTTTCTCCATTTCGGACTGATGTTGCACCTTGCACCCCGGATATTGCACCGTGTAGATATCGATTATTCGGACGGCCATAGCTTCTGCCTCGTTTAGAGTTACAGGATCCATAACCTATGAAAACGAAGGCCACGGTGAGTTCTACGGCTTTGAAGCTTTCAGCCATCAACGGATAGATTAATGCCCAAAAAGGACAACCCGAATCTCAATCGGGTCTCGTAAGTTTTTTACCCTTCGTTTTTAAGACACCGGATTTTTACGGTAAAACGGGATTACCGTGCCTCGTCTTCGATTTAGCTTCGTTGGAGAGTGGTGCACCATGGTACTGTTCCGTTTCAAATCCATGCACGCATTTCTAAAAGTCATACGACACTGTTTCGCCATTTCGGACGGATGTTGCACCTTACACCGCGGATGTTGCACCCTGTAGATATCGATTATTCGGACGACCATAACTTCTGGCTCGATTAGAGTTACGGGAGCCATAACCGGTCAAAACGAAGGCCACGGTGAGTTCTACAGCTTTGACGGCTTTCAGCCGTCAATAGATAAATTAATGCCAGAAAAAGACAACCCGAATCTCAATCGGGGTTCGTAAGTTTTTTACCCTTCGTTTAATTGACACCGTATTTTTACGGTAAAACGGGATTACTGTGTCTCGCCTTCGATTTACCATCGCTGAAGAGTGGTGCACCATGGTACTGTTCCGTTTCAAATCCATGCACGCATTTCTAAAAGTCGTACGACACTGTTTCTCCATTTTGGACGGATGTTGCACCATGCACCGCGGATGTTGCACCCTGCAGATATCGATTATTCGGACGGCCATAACTTCTGGCTCGTTTAGAGTTACGGGAGCCATAACCTGTCAAAACGAAGGCCACGGTGAGTTCTATGGCTTTGACCGCTTTCAGCCCTCAACGGATAGATTAATGCCCGAAAAGGACAACCCGAATCTCAATCCGGTCTCGTAAGTTTTTTACCCTTCATTTTTTCGACACCGGATTTTAACGGTAAAACAGGATTACCATGGCTCGTCTTCGATTTACCATCGCTGGAGAGTGGTGCACCATGGTACTGTTTCATTTCAATGCACGCATTTCTAAAAGTCGTACGATACTGTTTCGCCATTTCGGACGAATGTTGCACCTTACACCGCGGATGTTGCACCATGTATATATCGATTATTCGGACGGCCATAACTTCTGGCTCGTTTAGAGTTACGGGAGCCATAACCTGTCAAAACGTAGTCCACGGTGAGTTCTACGGCTTGGCAGCTTTAATCCATCAACGAATAGATTAATGCCCGAAAAGGACAACCCGAATCTCAATCGGGTCTCGTAAGTTTTTTACCCTTCGTTTTTTCGACACCGGATTTTTACGGTAAAACGGGATTACCGTGCCTCGTCTTCGATTTACCATCGCTAGAGAGTGGTGCACCATGGGACTGTTCCGTTTCAAATCCATGCACGCATTTCTAACAGTCGTACGGCACATGTTTCGCCATTTCGGACGGATGTTGCACCTTGCACCGCGGATGTTGCACCCTGTAGATATCCTTATTCGGATGGTCATAACTTCTGGCTCGTTTAGAGTTGCGGGAGCCATAACCTGTCAAAACGAAGGCCACGGTGAATTCTACGGCTTTGACCGCTTTCAGCCGTCAATGGATAGGTTAATGCCCAAAAAGGACAACCCGAATCTCAATCGGGTCTCGTAAGTTTTTGCCCTTCGTTTTTTCGACACCGGGTTTTTACGGTAAAACGAGATTACCGTGCCTCATCTTCGATTTACCATCACTGGAGAGTGGTGCACCATGGTACTGTTCCATTTCAAAGCCATGCACGCATTTCTAAAAGTCGTACGGCACTGTTTCGCCATTTCGGACGGATGTTGCACCTTGCACCGCGGATGTTGCACCCTGTAGATATCGATTATTCGGACGGTTATAACTTCTGCTCGTTTAGAGTTACGGGAACCATAACCTGTCAAAACGAAGGCCACGGTGATTTCTATGGCTTTGACAGCTTTCAGCCGTCAACGGATAGATTAATGCCCAAAAAGAACAACCCGAATCTCAATCGGGTCTCGTATGTTTTTTACCCTTCGTTTTTTTGACGCCGGATTTTAACGGTAAAAGGGGATTAACGTGGCTCGTCTTCGATTTACCATCGCTGGAGTGTGGTGCACCATGGTACTGTTCCATTCCAAATCCATGCGCGCATTTCTAAAAGTCGTACGGCACTGTTTCGCCATTTCGGACGGATGTCGCACCCTGTAGATATCGATTATTCGGATGGCCATAACTTCTGGCTCGTTTAGAGTTACGGGAGCCATAACCTATCAAAACGAAGGTCACGGTGAGTTCTACGGCTTTGACCACTTTCAGCCATCAACGGATAGATTAATGCCCGAAAAGGATAACCCGAATCTCAATCGGGTCTCGTAAGTTTTTTACCCTTCGTTTTTCCGACACGGGATTTTTACGGTAAAACGGGATTACCGTGCCTCATCTTCGATTTACCACCGTTAGAGAGTGGTGCACCATGGTACTGTTCCGTTTCAAATCCATGCACGCATTTCTAAAAGTCATACGACACTGTTTCGCCATTTCGGATGGATGTTGCACGTTGCACCGCGGATGTCGCACCCTGTAGATATCGATTATTCGGACGGCCATAACTTCTGACCCGTTTAGAGTTACGGGAGCCATAACCTGTCAAAACGAAGGCCACGGAGAGTTCTACATCTTTGACAGCTTTCAGCCGTCAACGGATAGATTAATGCCCAAAAAGGACAACCCGAATCTCAATCGGGGTTCGTAAGTTTTTTACCCTTCGCTTTTTCGACACCGGATTTTTACGGTAAAAACGGGATTACTGTGCCTCGCCTTCGATTTACCATCGCTGGAGAGTGGTGCACCAAGGTACTATTCCGTTTCAAATCCATGCACGCATTTCTAAAACACGTACGGCACTGTTTCTCCACTTCGGACCGATGTTGCACCTTGCATCGCGGATGTTGCACCCTGTAGATATCGATTTTTCGGACGGCCATAACTTCTGGCTCGTTTAGAGTTACGGGAGCCATAACCTGTCAAAACGAAGGCCACGGTGAGTTCTACGGCTTTGACCGCTTTCAGCCGTCAACGGATAGATTAATGCCCGAAAAGGACAACCCGAATCTCAATCCGGTCTCGTAATTTTTTACCCTTTGTTTTATCGACACCGGATTTTAACGGTAAAATAGAATTACCGTGGCTCGTCTTCGATTTACCTTCGCTGGAGAGTGGTGCACCATGGTACTCTTCCGTTTCAAATCCATGCATGCATTTCTAAAAGTCGTACGACACTGTTTCGCCATTTCGGACGGATGTTGCACCTTACCCCGCGGATGTTGCACCCTGTACATATCGTTTACTCGGACGGCCATAACCTGTCAAAACGAAGGCCACGGTGAGTTCTACGGCTTTGACAACTTTCAGCCATCAACGGATAGATTAATGCCCGAAAAGGACAACCCGAATCTCAATCGGGTCTCGTAAGTTTTTTACCCTTTGTTTTTTCGACACCGGATTTTTACGGTAAAACGGGATTACCGTGCCTCGTCTTCGATTTAAAATCGCTGGAGAGTGGTGCACCAAGGTACTGTTCCATTTATAATCCATGCACGCATTTCTAAAAGTCGTACGGTCCTATTTTGCCATTTCGGACGGATGTTGCACCTTGCACCACGGATGTTGCACCCTGTAGATATCGATTATTCGGACGGCCATAACTTCTGGCTCGTTTAGAGTTACGGGTGCCATAACCTTTCAAAACGAAGGCCACGGTGAGTTCTACGGCTTTGACCGCTTTCAGCCGTCAACGGATAAATTAATGCCCAAAAAGGACAACCCGAATCTCAATCGAGTCTCGTAAGTTTTTTACCCTTCGTTTTTTCGACACCGGATTTTTACGGTAAAACGGGATTACCGTGCCTCGTCTTCGATTTACCGTAGCTGGAGTGTGGTGCACCATGGTACTGTTCCATTTCAAATCCATGCACGCATTTATAAAAGTCGTACGGCACTGTTTCGCCATTTCGGACGGATGTTGCACCTTGCACCGCGGATGCTGCACCCTGTAGATATCGATTATTCGGACGGTCATAACTTCTGGCTCGTTTAGAGTTACGGGAGCCATAACCTGTCAAAACGAAGGCCACGGTTAGTTCTATGGCTTTGACCGCTTTCAGCCGTCAACGGATAGATTAATGCCCAAAAAGAACAACCCGAATCTCAATCGGGTCTCGTAAGTTATTTACCCTTCGTTTTTTCGACACCGGATTTTAACAGTAAAACGGGATTACCGTGGCTCGTCTTCGATTTACCAACGCTGTAGAGTGATGCACCATGGTACTATTCCATTTCAAATCCATGCACGCATTTCTAAAAGTCGTACGGCAATGTTTCGCCATTTCGGACGGATGTCACACCCTGTAGATATAGATTATTCGGACGGCCATATTTTCTGGCTCGTTTAGAGTTACAGGAGGCATAACCTATCAAAACGAAGGCCACGGTGAGTTCTACGGTTTTGACCACTTTCAGCCGTCAAGGATAGATTAATGCCCGAAAAGGACAACTCGAATCTCTATCGGGCGTCGTAAGTTTTTTACCCTTCTTTTTTCGACACCGGATTTTAACGGTAAAACGGGATAACAGTGCCTCGTCTTCGATTTACCATCGTTGGAGAGTGGTGCACTATGGTACTGTTCCATTGCAAATCCATGCGCGCATTTGCAAAAGTCGTACGACACTGTTTCTCCATTTCGGACGGATGTTGCACATTGCACTGCGGATATTGCACCCTGTAGATATCGATTATTCGTACGGTCATAACTTCTGGCTCGTTTAGAGTTACTGGAGCCATAACCTGTCAAAACGAAGGCCACGGTGAGTTCTACGGCTTTGACAGCTTTCAGCCGTCAACGGATAGATTAATGCCCGAAAAGGACAACCCGAATCTCAATCGAGGTTCGTAAGTTTTTTACCCTTCGCTTTTTTGACACCGGATTTTTACGGTAAAACGGGATTACTGTGCCTCGCCTTCGATTTACCATCGCTGGAGAGTGGTGCACCATGGTACTGTTCCGTTTCAAATCCATGCACGCATTTCTAAAAGTCGTACGGCACTGTTTTGCCATTTCGGACGGATGTTGCACCTTGCACCGCGGATGTTGCACCCTGTAGATACCGATTATTCGGACGGCCATAACTTCTGCCTCATTTAGAGTTATAGGAGCCATAACCTGTCAAAACGAAGGTCACGGTGAGATCTACGGCTTTGACTGCTTTCAGCCGTCAACGGATAGATTAATGCCTGAAAAGGACAACCCGAATCTCAATCCGGTCTTGTAAGTTTTTTACACTTTGTTTTTTCGACACCGGGTTTTACGATAAAACGGGATTACCGTGCCTCGTCGTCGATTTACCATCGCTGGAGAGTGGTGCACCGTGGTACTGTTCCGTTTCAAATCCATGCACGCATTTCTAAAAGTCGTACGACACTGTTTCGCCATTTCGGACGGATGTTGCACCTTACCCCGCGGATGTTGCACCCTGTACATATCGATTATTCAGACGGCCATAACTTCTGGCTCGTTTAGGGTTATGGGAGCCATAACCTATCAAAACGAAGGCCACGGTGAGTTCTACGGCTTTGACAGCTTTCAGCCATCAACGGATAGATTAGTGCCCGAAAAGGACAACCCGAATCTCAATCGGGTCTCGTAAGGTTTTTACCCTTCGTTTTTTCGACACCGGATTTTTACGGTAAAACGGGATTACCGTGCCACGTCTTCGATTTACCATCACTGGAGAGTGGTGCACCATGGTACTATTCCGTTTCAAATCCATGCACGCGTTTCTAAAAGTCGTACGCCACTGTTTCGCCATTTCGGACGGATGTTGCACCTTGCACCGCGGATGTTGCACCATGTAGATATCGATTATTCGGACGGCCATAACTTCTGGCTCGTTTAGAGTTACAGGAGCCATAACCTGTCAAAATGAAGGCCACGGTGAGTTCTACAGCTTCGACAGCTTTCATCCGTCAATGGATAGATTAATGCCCGACAAGGACAACCCGAATCTCAATCGGGTCTTGTAAGTTTTTTACCCTTCCTTTTTTCGACACCGGATTTTTACGGTAAAACGGGATTTCCGTGCCTCGTCTTCGATTTACCATCGCTGGAGAGTGGTGCACCATGGTACTATTCCGTTTCAAATCCATGCACGCATTTCTAAAAGTCGTACGCCACTGTTTCTCCATTTCGGACGGATGTTGCACCTTGCACCGCGGATGTTGCACCCTGTAGATATCGATTATTCGGACGGCCATAACTTTTGGCTCGTTTAGAGTTACGGGAGCCATAACCTGTCAAAACGAAGGCCACGGTGAGTTCTACGGCTGTGACCGCTTTCAGCCGTCAACGGATACATTAATGCCCAAAAAGGACAACCCGAATCTCAATCGGGTCTCGTAAGTTTTTTACCCTTCGTTTTTTCGACACCGGATTTTTACGGTAAAACGGGATTACCGTGCCTCGTCTTCGATTCACCATCGCTGGAGAGTGGTGCACCATGGTACTGTTCCATTTTAAATCCATTCACGCATTTCTAAAAGTCGTACGGCACTGTTTCGCCATTTCGGACGGGTGTTGCACCTTGCACCGAGGATGTTGCACCCTGTAGATATCGATTATTCGGACGGTCTAAACTTCTGGCTCGTTTAGAGTTACGGGAGCCATAAACTGTCAAAACGAAGGCCACGGTGAGTTCTACGGCTTTGACAGCTTTCGGCCATGAACGGATAGATTCATACCCAAAAAGGACAACCCGAATCTCAATCGGGTCTCGTAAGTTTTTTACCCATCGTTTTTTCGACGCCGGATTTTAACGGTAAAACGGGATTACCGTGGCTTGTCTTCGATTTACCATCGCTGGAGAGTGGTGCATCATGGTACTATTCCATTTCAAATCCATGCACGCATTTCTAAAAGTCGTACGGCACTGTTTCGCAATTTCGGACGGATGTTGCACCTTGCAACGCGGATGTTGCACCCTGTAGATATCGATTATTCGGACGTCCATAACTTCTGGATCGTTTAGAGTTACGGGAGCCATAACCTGTCGAAACGAAGGCCACGGTGAGTTCTACGGCTTTGACAGCTTTCAGCCATCAACGGTTAGATTAATGCCCGAAAAGGACAACCCGAATCTCAATCGAGTCTCGTAAGTTTTTTACCCTTCGTTTTTTAGACACCGGATTTTTACGGTAAAACGGGATTACCGTGGCTCGTCTTCGATTTACCATTGCAGGAGAGTGGTGCACCATGGTACTGTTCTGTTTCAAATCCATGTATGCATTTCTAAAAGTCATACGGCACTGTTTCGCCATTTCGGACGGATGTTGCACCTTGCACTGCGGATGTTGCACCCTGTAGATATCGATTATTCCGACTACCATAACTTCTGGCTCGTTTAGAATTACGGGAGCCATAACCTGTCAAAACGAAGGCCACGGTGAGTTTTACGGTTCTGACTGCTTGCAGCCGTCAACGGATAGATTAATGCCCAAAAAGGACAACCCGAATCTCAATCGGGTCTCATAAGTTTTTTACCCTTAGTTTTTTCGATACCGGATTTTTACGGTAAAACGGGATTACCGTGCCTCGTCTTCGATTTACCATCGCTGGAGAGTGGTGCACCATGGTACTGTTCCGTTTCAAATCCATGCACGCATTTCTAAAAGTCGTACGACACTGTTTCGCCATTTCGGATGGATGTTGCACCTTGCACCGCGGACGTTGCACCCTGTAGATATCGATTATTCGGACGGTCATAACTTTTGGCTCGTTTAGAGTTACGGGAGCCATAACCTGTCAAAACGAAGGCCACGGCGAGTTCTACGGCTTTGACAGCTTTCAGCCGTCAACGGATAGATTAATGCACAAAAAGGACAACCCGAATCTCAATTGGGCCTCGTAAGTTTTTTACCCTTCGTTTTTTAGATACCGGATTTTAACGGTAAAACGGGATTACCGTGGCTCGTCTTCGATTGGCCATCGCTGGAGAGGGGTGCACCATCGTCCCGTTCCATTTCAAATCCATGCATGCATTTCTAAAAGTCGTACGGCGCAATTTCGCCATTTCGGACGGATGTTGCACCTTGCACCGCGGATGTTGCACCCTGTAAATATCGATTATTCGGACGGCCATAACTTCCGGCTCGTTTAGAGTTACGGGAGCCATAACCTGTCAAAACGAAGGCCACGGTGAGTTCTACGGCTTTGATCGCTTTCAGCCTTCAACGGATAGATTAATGCCCGAAAAGGACAACCCGAATCTCAATCGGGTCTCGCAAGTTTTTTACCATTCGATTTTTCGACACCGGATTTTTACGGTAAAACGGGATTACCGTGGCTCGTCTTCGATTTACCATCGCAGGAGAGTGGTGCACCATGGTCTCCGTTTCAAATCCATGCATGCATTTCTAAAAGTCGTACGACACTGTTTCGCCATTTCGGACGGATGTTGCACCTTGCACCGCGGATGTTGCACCCTGTAGATATCGTTTATTCGGACGGCCATAACTTTTGGCTCGTTTAGAGTTACGGGAGCCATAACCTGTCAAAACGAAGGCCACGGTGAGTTTTACGGCTTTGACCGCTTTCAGCCGTCAACGGATAGATTAATGCCAAAAAAGGACAACCCGAATCTCAATCGGGCCTCGTAAGTTTTTTACCATTCGTTTTTTCGACACCGGATTTTTACGTTAAGACGGGATTGCCGGGGCTCGTCTTTGATTTACCATCGCTGGAGAGTGGTGCACCATGGTGCTGTTCCGTTTAAAATCCATGCATGCATTTCTAAAAGTCGAACGGCACTGTTTCGCCATTTCGGACGGATGTTGCACCTTGCACCGCCGACGTTGCACCCTGTAGATATCGATTATTCGGACGGTCATAACTTCTGGCTCGTTTAGAGTTACGGGAGCCATAACCTGTCAAAACGAAGGCCACGGCGAGTTCTACGGCTTTGACAGCTTTCAGCCGTCAACGGATAGATTAATGCCCAAAAAGGACAACCCGAATCTCAATTGGGCCTCGTAAGTTTTTTACCCTTCGTTTTTTAGATACCGGATTTTAACGGTAAAACGGGATTACCGTGGCTCGTCTTCGATTGGCCATCGCTGGAGAGGGGTGCACCATCGTCCCGTTCCATTTCAAATCCATGCATGCATTTCTAAAAGTCGTACGGCGCAATTTCGCCATTTCGGACGGATGTTGCACCTTGCACCGCGGATGTTGCACCCTGTAAATATCGATTATTCGGACGGCCATAACTTCCGGCTCGTTTAGAGTTACGGGAGCCATAACCTGTCAAAACGAAGGCCACGGTGAGTTCTACGGCTTTGATCGCTTTCAGCCTTCAACGGATAGATTAATGCCCGAAAAGGACAACCCGAATCTCAATCGGGTCTCGCAAGTTTTTTACCATTCGATTTTTCGACACCGGATTTTTACGGTAAAACGGGATTACCGTGGCCCGTCTTCGATTTACCATCGCAGGAGAGTGGTGCACCATGGTACCGCTCCATTTCAAATCCATGTACGCATTTCTAAATGTCGTATGGCACAATTTCGCCATTTCGGACGGATGTTGCACCTTGCACCGCAGATGTTGCACCCTGTAGATATCGATTATTCGAACGGCCATAACTTCTGGCTCGATTAGAGTTACGGAAGCCATAACCTGTCAAAACGAAGGCCACGATGAGTTCTATGGCTTTGACCTCTTTCAGCCGTCAATGGATAGATTAATGTCCGAAAAGGACTACCCGAATCTCAATCGGACCTCGTTAGTTTTTTACCCTTCGTTTTTTCGACACCGGATTTTTACGGTAAAACGGGATTACCGTGGCTCGTCTTCGATTTACCATCGCTGGAGAGTGGTGCACCATGGTACTGTTCCTTTTCAAATCCATGCACGCATTTCTAAAAGTCGTACGGCACTGTTTCAACATTTCGGACGGATGTTGCACCTTGCACCGCGGATGTTGCACCCCGTAGATATTGATTATTCGAACGACCATAACTTCTGCCTCGTTTAGAGTTACGGGAGCCATAACCTGTCAAAACGAAGGCCATGGTGAGTTTTACGGCTTTGACCGCTTTCAGCCGTCAACGGATAGATTAATGCCAAAAAAGGACAACCTGAATCTCAATCGGGCCTCGTAAGTTTTTTACCCTTCGTTTTTTCGACACCGGATTTTTACGGTAAAACGGGATTACCGTGCCTCGTCTTCAATTTACCATCGCTGGAGAGTGGTGCACCATGGTACTGTTCCGTTTCAAATCCATGCACGCATTTCTAAAAGTCGTACGGCGCTGTTTCGCCATTTCGGACGGATGTTGCACCTTGCACCGCGGATGTTGCACCCTGTAGATATCGATTATTCGGACGGTCATAACTTCTGGCTCGTTTAGCATTACAGGAGCTATAACCTGTCGAAACGAAGGCCACGGTGAGTTCTACGGCTTTGACAGCTTTCAGCCGTCAACGGATAGATTAATGCCCAGAAAGTACAACCCGAATCTCAATCGGTTCTCGTATGTTTTTTGCCCATCGTTTTTTCGACGCCGGATTTTAACGGCAAGACGGGATTACCGTGGCTCGTCTTCAATTTACCATCGCTGGAGAGTGGTGCACCATGGCGCTGTTCCGTTTCAAATCCATGCACGCATTTCTAAAAGTCGTACGGCACTGTTTCGCAATTTCGGACGGATGTTGCACCTTGCACCGCGGACGTTGCACCCTGTAGATTTCGATTATTCAGACGGCCATAACTTCTGGCACGTTTAGAGTTACGGGAGCCATAACCTGTCAAAACGAAGGCCACGGTGAGTTCTACGGCTTTGATAGCTTTCATCTGTCAATGGATAGATTAATGCCCGAAAAGGACAACCCGAATCTCAATCGGGTCTCGTAAGTTTTTTACCCATCGTTTTTTCGACGCCGGATTTTAACGGTAAAACGGGATTACTGTGGCTCGTCTTCGATTTACCATCGCTGGAGAGTGGTGCACCATGGTATTGTTCCATTTCAAATTCATGCACGCATTTCTAAAAGTCGCACGACACTGTTTCGCCATTTCCGACGGATGTTGCACCTTGCACCGCGGACGTTGCACCCTGTAGATATCGATTATTTGGACGGCCATAACTTCTGGCTCGTTTAGAGTTACGGAAGCCATAACCTATCAAAACGAAGGCCATGGTGAGTTCTACGGCTTTGATAGCTTTCATCCGTCAAAGGATAGATTAATGCCCGAAAAGGACAACCCGAATCTCAATCGGGTCTCGAAAGTTTTTAACCCTTCGTTTTTTCGACACCGGATTTTTACGGTAAAACGGGATTACTATGGCTCGTCTTCGATTTACCATCGCTAGAGAGTGGTGCACCATGGTACTGTTCCGTTTCAAATCCATGCAGACATTTCTAAAAGTCGTACGACACTGTTTCGCCATTTCAGACGGATGTTGCACCTTGCACCGCGGATGTTGCACCTTGTAGATATCGATTATTCGGACGACCATAACTTCTGGCTCGTTTAGAGTTACGGGAGTCATAACCTGTCAAAACGAAGGCCACGGTGAGTTTTATGGCTTTGACCGCTTTCAGCCGTCAACGGAGAGATTAATGCCCAAAAAGGACAACCCGAATCTCAATCGGGTCTCGTAAGTTTTTTACCCTTCGTTTTTTCGACATCGGATTTTTACGGTAAAACGGGATTACCGTGCCTCGTCTTCGATTCACAATCGTTGGAGAGTGGTGCACTATGGTACTGTTCCGTTTCAAATCCATGCACGCATTTCTAAAAGTCGTACGGCATTGTTTCGCCATTTCAGACGGATTTTGCACCTTGCACCGCGGATGTTGCACCCTGTAGATATTGATTATTCGGACGGTCATAACTTCTGGCTCGTTTAGAGTTACGGGAGCCATAAGCTGTCAAAACAAAGGCCACGGTGAGTTCTACGGCTTTGACAGCTTTCAACCGTCAACGGATAGATTAATGCAGAAAAAGGACAACCCGAATCTCAATCGGGTCTCGTAAGTTTTTTACCCTTCGTTTTTTCGACACCAGATTTTAACGGTAAAACGGGATTACCATGGATCGTCTTCGATTTACCATCGTTGGAGAGGGGTGCACCATGGTACCATTCCATTTCAAATCCACGCACACATTTCTAAAAGTCGTATGTCACAATTTCACCATTTCGGACGGATGTTGCACCTTGCACCGCGGACGTTGCACCTTGTAGATATCGATTATTCGGACGGCCATAACTTCTGGCTCGTTTAGAGTTACGGGAGCCATAACCTGTCAAAACGAAGGCCACGGTGAGTTCTACGGCTTTGACGGCTTTCAGCCGTCAACGAATAGATTAATGCCCAAAAAGGACAACCCGAATCTCAATTGGGTCTCGTAAGTTTTTTACCCTTCGTTTTTTCGACACCGGATTTTAACGGTAAAACGGGATTACCGTGTCTCGTCTTCGATTTACCATCGCTGGAGAGTGGTGCACTATGGAACTGTTCCGTTTCAAATCATTGTACGCGTTTCTAAAAGTGGTACGACACTGTTTCGCCATTTCAGACGGATGTTGCACCTTGCACCGCGGATGTTGCACCCTGTAGATATCGATTATTCGGACGGCCATAACTTCTGGATCGTTTAGAGTTACGGGAGCCATAACCAGTCAAAACGAAGGCCACGGTGAGTTCTACGGCTTTGACCGCTTTCAACCGCAACGGATAGATTAATGCCCGAAAAGGACAACCCGAATCTCAATCGGGTCTCGAAAGTGTTTTACCCTTCGTTTTTTCGACACCGGATTTTCACGGTAACACGGGATTACCGTGGCTCGTCTTCGATTTACCATCACTGGAGAGTGGTGCACCATGGTACTATTACGTTTCAAATCCAAGCACGCATTTCTAAAAGTCGTACGGCACTGTTTCGCCATTTCGGACGGATGTTGCACCTTGCACCGCGGATGTTGCACCCTGTAGATATCGATTATTCGGACGGTCATAACTTATGGCTCGTTTAGAGTTACGGGAGGCATAACCTGTCAAAACGAAGGCCATGGTGAGTTCTACGGCTCTGGCCGCTTTCAGCCATCAACGGATAGATTAATGCCCAAAAAGGATAACCCGAATCTCAATCGGGTCTTGTAAGTTTTTTACCCATCCTTTTTTCGACGCCGGATTTTAACGGTAAAACGGGATTACCGTGGCTCGTCTTCGATTTACCATCGCTGGAGAGTGGTGCACCATGGTACTGTTCCGTTTCAAATCCATGCACGCATTTCTAAAAGTCGTACGGCACTGTTTCGCCATTTCGGACGGATGTTGCACCTTGCACCGCGAACGTTGCACCCTGTAGATATCGATTATTCGGACGGCCATAATTTCTGGCTCGTTTAGAGTTACGGGAGGCATAACCTATCAAAACGAAGGCCACGGTGACTTCTACGGCTTTGACAGCTTTCAGCCAACAACGGATAGATTAATGCCCGAAAAGGACAACCCGAATCTCAATCGGGTCTCGTTAGTTTTTTACCCATCGTTTTTTCGACGCCGGATTTTAACGGTAAAAGGGGATTACCGTGGCTCGTCTTTGATTTACCATCGCTGGAGAGTGGCGCACCATGGTATTGTTCCGTTTCAAATCCATGCACGCATTTCTAAAAGTCGTACGACACTGTTTCGACATTTCAGACGGCTGTTGCACCTTGCACCGCGGACGTTGCACCCTGTAGATATCGATTATTCGGACGGCCATAACTTCTGGCTCGTTTAGAGTTACGGGAGCCATAACCTGTCAAAACGAAGGCCACGGTGAGTTCTACGGCTTTGACCGCTTTCAGCCATCAACGGATAGATTAATGCCCAAAAAGGACAACCCGAATCTCAATCAGGTCTCGTAAGTTTTTTACCCTTCGTTTTTTCGACGCCAGATTTTAACGTTAAAACCGGATTAACGTGGCTTATCTTCGATTTACCATCGCTGGAGAGTGGTGCACCATGGTACTTTTCCGTTTCAAATCCATGCACGCATTTCTAAAAGTCGTACGGCACTTATTCGCCATTTCGGACGGATGTTGCACCTTGCACCGCGGACGTTGCACCCTGTAGATATCGATTATTCGGACGGCCATAACTTCTGGTTCGTTTAGAGTTACGAGAGCCATAACCTATCAAAACGAAGGCCGCGGTGAGTTCTACGGCTTTGACAGCTTTTAGGCGTCAACGGATAGACTAATGCCCGAAAAGGACAACCCGAATCTCAATCGGGTCTCGTAAGTTTTTTACCCTTCGTTTTTTCGACACCGGATTTTAACGGTAAAACTGGATTACCGGGACTCGTCTTCGATTTACCATCGCTGGAGAGTGGTGCACCATGGTACTGTTCCGTTTCAAATCCGTGCACGCATTTCTAAAAGTCGTACGGCTCTGTTTCGACATTTCGGATGGCTGTTGCACCTTGCACCGCGGACGTTGCACCCTGTAGATATCGATTATTCGGACGGCCATAACTTCTGGCTCGTTTAGAGCTACGGGAGCCATAACCTGTCAAAACGAAGGCCACGGTGATTTCTACGGCTTTGACAGCTTTCAGGCGTCAACGGATAGATTAATGCCCGAAAAGGACAACCCGAATCTCAATCGGTTCTCGTAAGTTTTTTACCCTTCGTTTTTTCGACACCGGATTTTAACGTTAAAACTAGATTACCGTGGCTCGTCTTCGATTTACCATTGCTGGAGAGTGGTGCACCATGGTATTGTTCCGTTTCAAATCCATGCATGCATTTCTAAAAGTCGTACGGCACTGTTCCGCCATTTCGGACGGATGTAGCACCTTGCACCGCGGATGTTGCACCCTGTAGATATCGATTATTCGGACGGCCATAACTTCTGGCTCGTTTAGAGTTACGGGAGCCATAACCTGTCAAAACGAAGGCCACGGGGAGTTCTACTGTTTTGACCGCTTTCAACCGTCAATGGATATATTAATGCCCAAAAAGGACAGCCCGAATCTCAATCGGGTCTCGTTAGTTTTTTACCCTTCGTTTTTTGGACACCGGATTTTTACGGTAAAACGGGATTACCGTGCCTCGTCTTCGATTTACCATCGCTGGAGAGTGGTGCACCATGGTACTGTTCCGTTTCAAAGCCATGCACGCATTTCTAAAAGTCGTACGACACTGTTTCGCCATTTCGGACGGATGTTGCACCTTGCACCGCGGATGTTGCACCATGTAGATATCGATTATTCGGACGGCCATAACTTCTGGCTCGTTTAGAGTTACGAGAGCCATAACCTATCAAAACGAAGGCCGCGGTGAGTTCTACGGCTTTGACCGCTTTCAGCTGTCAACGGATAGATTAATGCCCGAAAATAACAACCCGAATCTTGTAATGACCCACAATATTCACACAACTATGATATTGTGATTCAAACAAGTGTAAAGTATTGAAGTATATTTGTGCACACATTTGGACTTGGGGGTAAATTTGTGATTTCCCATATATTAAAACCCTAGCCGTGAGTGGATTATAAAAAAAGAGAAAGAGGTGGCCGCGGTTTTCATTTTAACTCTCTCGTTACAAAACAAAAATAAAAATGGCCGAAGCCCTAGAAATCAGATTGGGGGAAAATTATTTTGCCGTATCAAATGGCGTTGGATTCGTGAGAAAAAGGGGGAAAGCTATGGCAATATCTAGGGGATCGACATCTCATATAGCTACGTGAGTGTTCTTAATTTCGATTTGGCAATAAGACCTATCTCAGGCAGCCGTAGTTATATTTCTGCAAATAAATTTGTGTGTATGGATGCTTTGCGTGTATTGATGCTTGTTAATGATTGTTTGATCTTGGTTGCTTGCGTATCCATATATTGGTGATGATTAAGTCTGATTATGCTCATATCTGTAACTGAGATGATATTTATTCACTATTAAGTCACGATACACTGATTTAACACTTGTATTACTGCCAAATGAATTGTTTAAGTACACTCATACCAGACGTAACATGTCTGACCCTGTTGATTGTCTCGACAATCTCCTGGGGTGTCTCATTCAACGAGGCAGTTCGGGATGATGTTTTTACAGGTTGCTATGCACATATTGATGAGATGATGATTTAAGAGATGGAGTTAAAATGATTTATCACTGCATGTAGATGATATGAAGAAAGTATTTAAGTATTTTTTATTGTCATTTCTTATGTACTGCTGAACTAAAATATGTTTGTAATTCCATGAACAGTGAACTAAAAATTAGATTGATTTGTATATAAATCTTGAAAACTGTATTGTTTTATATGTAATGGCAAGTTTGAAACTGTAGCACTGGGACTGTTCAGTTTTTTATATTTTTTCCTGAAATCTGTATTTAGAGAAATACTGGTGTCAAGGCAGTATACACAAAGGTTTACACTTGTGTATATGTGCAGACCCATAGATCTGCTGAGTTTTGTGATTTAAAGGATTTTTTATGGATTTTGTTCAAGTTTCCTTTCATAAGTTTTTGGGAAAATCTTTATAAACTTATTTTGACAGATTATCTCTACATTTATGCATAAGCATATATGGATCTGGAGTTTGATTTTTGTATGTAATTATCATATCTGAGAATATGTGTATATATATATATATATATATTTATTGTTTTTGGCAAGTTGAATGCCTTGAATGTGAAAAGCAAAGATGAGATATATATATATACCTATTTTTCTCTATGTTATGGTCTTTTCTGAGTTCAAGTTACTTAGTCCTGTGATATTTGGTTTTTGATGAGATATTTGATATTTGATACTTGATATTTGATGAGATATTTGATATTTGATACTTGATATTTGATATTTAATATTTGATCTGTGAAAAGCAAAGATGGGATATTTGATGCCGCAAATCTTTGAAGGAAAAGATGGATTTTTGATGCTTTCAAATGCATTATGATTTTTGGGAATTGAAATTTTCTATGTTAAGTGGCTGTTGCTATTCGAATCTGTATATGGCATATAGCTAATATATGTTCATGTGATAGATTCTTGAATTATATTGAGGACTTGCCATATAAATTAAAATACGTGCATGCCTTTACTTTACATTTCTAAAATGAATAAACACAGTTTTGGGTAAGTTTTGCAAAAAGAAAGTAAACTGTTTTATATTCATAAGTATTCTAGAAATGGATTACAAGTCCATGTATTATCTTGAGACTTTTATAAAAGGAACTTGTTAGTTTCCAATTTGTTTGTGTTAAAAATATTTGTATGATGCAGAATAGATTTTGTTCTTGCATCAGTGACATGTTCTTGTTTTAAAGAAAGATAGTTGATGTAAATTCATCTTTTATGTCTGAATATAACTTGCATGAATGAGAAAGAGGAAACTCGATGACCTCATTTTTTATATAGTTGGATTGGTAATCTTTTGTTTATATATATAATTATTAATATTTTGTCGGTGCCAAGGCTTCATTGCCTATTCATTAATATCATTGCTTGAGCTTGTGTGTTGGCGAGGCCGTGCACACATGTATTTATATGTGTGTGTACGCGCAGCCACACCTATAATTGTGCTATAGCAAGAGTTGAGTTAAGTAAAGGATCTCAATGATTTTTGTGATATAATCAGGAATCCTGATATTTCCTGTCTGCTTGTGTATCTTTTGTGTCATATTGAAAATAATTTTTTATGAAATGGGTTTATCTTTATATTAAAATGCTATGTGTGAATGCTTTAGCCAAATTTTCTTAAACTCTGATTTAATAACTAAAGAGATTGGTATATCTTCATATATATTAATCTATGTTTTAAGAATATACCAATATTTCTATATTGGTAATAGTGGATCCTGGTTCTGGTTTTGAAGATAGATGACCCTGTGTTTTCATTTAGCATATATTTCTTTATGCCAAAAAAAAAAACAAATTAACCCATGATTTGGCTACTAAGAAAAGTAGGGTCATCTCATTTGGTATCAGAGCTATGTTGGTAGAGAACATAGCAAAAATTTAATTTGTGTGAATTTATTTGTATTGACTGCTTTGGTTGCATTGTTTGAATTGATTGCTTTGGATGATTTATTTGGATTACATCAATGTTAATGATGTTTCTCCTTTCTACTACTTTGTTTTGAAAATTGTTTAATCAATCAAAT
Organism: Allium cepa; assembly: GCA_030765085.1. Taxonomy (NCBI): domain Eukaryota; kingdom Viridiplantae; phylum Streptophyta; class Magnoliopsida; order Asparagales; family Amaryllidaceae; genus Allium; species Allium cepa. The sequence goes on from CM060938.1 coordinate 914,319,066, forward strand.
AACCTGATTACAGAAATGAGTTTATGACTCGGTTTTTATAAGAAAATAATTTGATTAATTTACTGAGAAGTAGGGTATTGAATAATAATGGATTAGGCAGTATGAACAGAGAGGTTTATGCTCATGTCTAGTTCATTTAAATTTGCTATGAACAAAGAAGTATTATGAAAATTATTTAAATTTCTGAAGTGGTTATTATGGATGAGATGGATGTTTGTTTGTGCATTTCTATTTGGAGTTTTGTATGTCAGATTTCCAAGTTAAAATGGTTTGAGCATTTTTATTATTCTATTCTTATTATTGTCAAGTATGGATTTAAATTATTTAGAACATAGGCAGCAAGATAGAAATCTGGCTCATGCTTATTTTCTAAATAATAAGATATGAGGTTTTCTGGGTTTTTGGTGAAATTTTCTTAACAAACACCTCTGTCCATATTTTTACAATAATATAGTAGAATCATGAATGCCTAAATTATTTTGGAAAGCCCACAAACCTATTGTAAATCTCTGCAGTAAGAAATTTAAAATGAGAGAATTTGAATTTATAAATGTTTTCTAATACAAGAAAAGTTGGATTAAGACACCTATGTTTATATCTGATCTAAAAGATGGCTAAAATTACAGTTTTACTTCTTTGTGGACTTCATGGATGTTGCTTTGTTTCAATGTAGATGGTGTATTTATTTATTTTGATTTAAATCTGAAATCACCACTGTTACTCCTTAACTAATAAGTATATGTTTGAGAACTTGATAAACACAATAATGAGCCGATGCAAGTGATGTTGATATTTGGAAAAAAAAAAGAATTTCAAAAAAAAAAAAGAAGATAAATATCAAATGCCAGTATCAATTGCAATAGGTCATTATATGAATAAACATTGAAAAGTGAATTGTCTGATTTGGATGCATAATTGTTAAGCTGCATTTCTTCAATATGTTTGATAACTGCATATAACTTTGTGATGGAAGTTTATAAAACAGGTCCCTTAGAGGAAGATAAAATTTCTTATGAATATAACCTGAAAAAAAAATGGATTATATAATCATTACAGTCAAGTGTGATCTAAGATTGGTTTAGTACAAGGCAGTAAAAGGAGGGAAGTTCTTTTGCTTATGTCTTGTATTTAATAAGGGGATAAGAGTGCAATGGTTTGACCATGTGCTGAGCTCTAGTTGCCTAAGTATTTCCTAAATATATATATATATATATATATATATATATATATACACACACACATATAAACATCTCTGGTCACATGTTGATTGTAATATAAAATATGAAAAACATAAGAATTTTCTGATATGCAAAATCCCTGTTCTTTACCTGCAAGTTCATATAGCACAATGACATAAGTGAAGACAAAAGGAACACTTATAGCTACTTATGATTAGGTGTATGTTAGTTTTATATGAATGAAAATAAGTTTTGTTAACCACAAATGTGTTGGATGAGTTTCTTTGTGGTGATATAATCTATGTGAAATGTTTGGATGCCTTGCTGGTTGTTAGATCTTGTTACTGGAACCACAGTGGTATTTTATCTCCAAAAATATTTGATCCATGCTTTAGTCAAAAGCCTGTCTCTGAACAAAAATTGGCTTGAAATGATGTACAGATGTGATTAATTGATTGTTGAAATGTATGAATGGATGAATGTTTCATGGATGCATGAAAACTGTTTGCATTTACTGGTTATGTACATAAAGATTTTGAGCATGATGCAGTATAGTTGAGACCTGCACACATGAAAGGAGAACTTAGTAATTAAATTAAGAAATTGGGTCACCTCTATCAGGTTGGGTATGAGGGAAGTGGGTATGACAAAGTGGTTGGCTTGCATCAAGGATGGGGTGTGAGTTTGCACATGGCATGTTCATGTCCAAATAGCTTGTAGTGTGCTGGAAATCAAACAGATGTTCCAGGCAGTGTGCACCAGTGCAACCATGAATGTGATATTGGACCTTAAAAAAAAAAAATTGATATGAAGTGAACCCACAAGCAGAAGTGATTAGGCTAGGGGTATGGTGAGTTCTGGTATGCAGACTCAGTTTTGATGCCTTAGCTCAATGATGTGGGTTTTGCTTGTTCATATTTATGAGATGCTTGTGTGATTTGGGTGATGGTTGTTATAAATTCTTAAAATAAGAATTTCTGCTAAGATACCTGTTGGATGATTTTTGATGACAAGCAATCAGTTGATGTTCTTATAGATATCTGGTTTTCTTTTTGGAACTGAGGAAAAATACCAGTATTAAGTGGTTGTTTGTTGTTTGTATTGACTGAGTGTTGTTTGTATACACTTAGTTCATACGTATGTTTATGATATTTTGCTTTGATTGCCAAGAATGGGGTCTATTTTGGATTAAAAATTCATTTAAATAAGGACAGATTATATAAGGGTATTGATCCCTATTTTGATTTGCATATAGATGATGTGTTTTGCCTGAAGATGGTGTGTACAGCCATGGATAAATGAGCATTACATTTAAAATGACTTCAATATGAATCATGAGTAGGAATGCATTTGTAAGCAATATATAACTTGATGACAAAACCTATAAACTGTTACTGAATTAATAATTGTTTAGTTCTGGTTGAGTAAGCTTGGTGTATAAATATGTTTGAGACATTAGAAATGCTTTGAAAAGCAGAAAGTAAATTCTGTATTGATTCTAAAATGTACTAAACCAATTTGCCAATAGGGTTTAGTTTAAAACTGAATGTGAACACTATTATGATGAATGCAATGGCACTGTTTCCTGCTCTCATTTGTACACTGCCATATGTATGCATATTCACTTCATCCTGTGTGCACCCCTGAGTTACACTATATGCATAGATTTAGTCCAAACACTGTTGCATCTGAAATCTGCTGTTGCACTTGAGATTTTAGACTTGATTTTGCTGTTTGCATGCAGTGGCAGTTCTATATATATATATATATATATATATATATATGTCCATGTACTTGAAACTACTAGATGCTGCACACTTGTGCTTTGCCTTGATCACTTCTGCTGTTATCATTTTGTGTTGCCTTGCATTTGCCAAGTCTATGTGTAAGTTCCCATACATCCATCTGAGGTTGCTGTTTTCAGATGCACTGAGTTGTTGAATATGTTGCTTTCTTATTTATGTGTTGTCTGTATGACAGTTGCAGTTACCCTTGTACTTGTTCATTTGATGATGAAACATGTTGATTGAAATTTGCTGGTGCACTCGAGTTGGCAAGGCAGTGCACACGTGTATATTTATACATGTGTGTATTGCAGCCACTCCGCAAAATTTAATGAATATTTGGGATGCTAAAACGAGTAAGAGTGAATTGTGAGGACACAATTCCAAAAAGGTGGGGTATTTGTAATGACCCACAATATTCACACAACTATGATATTGTGATTCAAACAAGTGTAAAGTATTGAAGTATATTTGTGCACACATTTGGACTTGGGGGTAAATTTGTGATTTCCCATATATTAAAACCCTAGCCGTGAGTGGATTATAAAAAAAGAGAAAGAGGTGGCCGCGGTTTTCATTTTAACTCTCTCGTTACAAAACAAAAATAAAAATGGCCGAAGCCCTAGAAATCAGATTGGGGGAAAATTATTTTGCCGTATCAAATGGCGTTGGATTCGTGAGAAAAAGGGGGAAAGCTATGGCAATATCTAGGGGATCGACATCTCATATAGCTACGTGAGTGTTCTTAATTTCGATTTGGCAATAAGACCTATCTCAGGCAGCCGTAGTTATATTTCTGCAAATAAATTTGTGTGTATGGATGCTTTGCGTGTATTGATGCTTGTTAATGATTGTTTGATCTTGGTTGCTTGCGTATCCATATATTGGTGATGATTAAGTCTGATTATGCTCATATCTGTAACTGAGATGATATTTATTCACTATTAAGTCACGATACACTGATTTAACACTTGTATTACTGCCAAATGAATTGTTTAAGTACACTCATACCAGACGTATCATGTCTGACCCTGTTGATTGTCTCGACAATCTCCTGGGGTGTCTCATTCAACGAGGCAGTTCGGGATGATGTTTTTACAGGTTGCTATGCACATATTGATGAGATGATGATTTAAGAGATGGAGTTAAAATGATTTATCACTGCATGTATATGATATGAAGAAAGTATTTAAGTATTTTTTATTGTCATTTCTTATGTACTGCTGAACTAAAATATGTTTGTAATTCTATGAACAGTGAACTAAAAATTAGATTGATTTGTATATAAATCTTGAAAACTGTATTGTTTTATATGTAATGGCATGTTTGAAACTGTAGCACTGGGACTGTTCAGTTTTTTATATTTTTTCCTGAAATCTGTATTTAGAGAAATACTGGTGTCAAGGCAGTATACACAAAGGTTTACACTTGTGTATATGTGCAGACCCATAGATCTGCTGAGTTTTGTGATTTAAAGGATTTTTTATGGATTTTGTTCAAGTTTCCTTTCAGAAGTTTTTGGGAAAATCTTTATAAACTTATTTTGATAGATTATCTCTATATTTATGCATAAGCATATATGGATCTGGAGTTTGATTTTTGTATGTAATTATCATATCTGAGAATATGTATATATATATATATATATTGTTTTTGGCAAGTTGAATGCCTTGAATGTGAAAAGCAAAGATGAGATATATATATACTTGATATTTCTCTATGTTATGGTCTTTTCTGAGTTCAAGTTACTTAGTCCTGTGATATTTGGTTTTTGATGAGATATTTGATATTTTATACTTGATATTTGATGAGATATTTGATATTTGATACTTGATATTTGATGAGATATTTGATATTTGATATTTGATATTTGATATTTAATATTTGATCTATGAAAAGCAAAGATGGGATATTTAATGCCGCAAATCTTTGAAGGAAAAGATGCATTTTTGATGCTTTCAAATGCATTATGATTTTTGGGAAATGAAATTTTCTATGTTAAGTGGCTGTTGCTATTCGAATCTGTATATGGCATATAGCTAATATATGTTCATGTGATAGATTCTTGAATTATATTGAGGACTTGCCATATAAATTAAAATACGTGCATGCCTTTACTTTACATTTCTAAAATGAATAAACACAGTTTTGGGTAAGTTTTGCAAAAAGAAAGTAAACTGTTTTATATTCATAAGTATTCTAGAAATGGATTACAAGTCCATGTATTATCTTGAGACTTTTATAAAAGGAACTTGTTAGTTTCCAATTTGTTTGTGTTAAAAATATTTGTATGATGCAGAATAGATTTTGTTCTTGCATCAGTGACATGTTCTTGTTTTAAAGAAAGATAGTTGATGTAAATTCATCTTTTATGTCTGAATATAACTTGCATGAATGAGAAAGAGGAAACTCGATGACCTCATTTTTTATATAGTTGGATTGGTAATCTTTTGTTTATACATATAATTATTAATATTTTGTTGGTGCCAAGGCTTCATTGCCTATTCATTAATATCATTGCTTGAGCTTGTGTGTTGGCGAGGCCGTGCACACATGTATTTATATGTGTGTGTACGCGCAGCCACACCTATAATTGTGCTATAGCAAGAGTTGAGTTAAGTAAAGGATCTCAATGATTTTTATGATATAATCAGGAATCCTGATATTTCCTGTCTGCTTGTGTATCTTTTGTGTCATATTGAAAATAATTTTTATGAAATGGGTTTATCTTTATATTAAAATGCTATGTGTGAATGCTTTAGCTAAATTTTCTTAAACTCTGATTTAATAACAAAAGAGATTGGTATATCTTCATATATATTAATCTATGTTTTAAGAATATACCAATATTTCTATATTGGTAATAGTGGATCCTGGTTCTGGTTTTGAAGATAGATGACCCTGTGTTTTCATTTAGCATATATTTCTTTATGCCAAAAAAAAAACAAATTAACCCATGATTTGGCTACTAAGAAAAGTAGGGTCATCTCAAATCTCAATCGGGTCTCGTAAGTTTTTTACCCTTCGTTTTTTCGACACCGGATTTTTACGGTAAAACGGGATTACCGTGGCTCGTCTTCGATTTACCATCGCTGGAGAGTGGTGCACCATGGTACTATTCCGTTTCAAATCCATGCATGCATTTCTAAAAGTCGTACGGCACTGTTTCGCCATTTCGAACGGATGGTGCACCTTGCACCGCGGATGTTGCACCCTGTAGATATCGATTATTCGGACGGCCATAACTTCTGGCTCGTTTAGATTTACGGGAGCCATAACCTGTCAAAACGAAGGTCACGGTGAGTTCTACGGCTTTGACCGCTTTCAGCCGTCAAAGGATAGATTAATGCCCGAAAAGGACAACCCGAATCTCAATCGGGTCTCGTAAGTTTCTTACCCTTCGTTTTTTCGACACCGAATTTTTACAGTAAAACGGGATTACTGTGGCTCGTCTTCGATTTACCATCGCTGGAGAGTAGTGCACCATGGTACTATTCCGTTTCAAATCCATGCACGCATTTCTAAAAGTCATACGACACAATTTCGCCATTTCGGACGGATGTTGCACCTTGCACCGCGGATGTTGCACCCTGTAGATATCGATTATTCGGACGGCCATAACTTCTGGCTCGTTTAGAGTTACGGGAGCCATAACCTGTCAAAATGAAGGTCATTGTGAGTTCTACGGCTTTGACCGCTTTCAGCCGTCAAAGGATAGATTAATGCTCGAAAAGGACAACCCGAATCCCAATCGGGTCTCGTAAGTTTCTTACCCTTCGTTTTTTCGACACCGGATTTTTACGGTAAAACGAGATTACCTGGCTCATCTTCGATTTACCATCGCTGGAGAGTGATGCACGATGGTACTATTCCGTTTCAAATCCATGCATGCATTTCTAAAAGTCGTACGGCACTGTTTCGCCATTTCGAACGGATGTTGCACCTTGCACCGCGGACGTTGCACCCTGTAGATATCGATTATTCGGACGGCTATAACTTCTGACTCGTTTAGAGTTACGGGAGCCATAACCTGTCAAAACGAAGGCCATGGTGAGTTCTATGGCTTTGACAGTTTTCAGGCGTCAACGGATAGATTAATGCCCGAAAAGGACAACTCGAATCTCAATCGGATCTCGTAAGTTTTTTACCCTTTGTTTTTTCGACACCGGATTTTTACGGTAAAACGGGATTACCATGCCTCGTCTTCGATTTACCATCGCTGGAGAGTGGTGCACCATGATACTGTTCCATTTCAAATCCATGCACGCATTTCAAAAAGTCGTACGACACTGTTTCGCCATTTCGGACAGATGTTGCACCTTGCACCGCGGATGTTGCACCCTGTAGATATCGATTATTCGGACGGTCGTAAGTTCTGGCTCGTTTAGAGTTACAGGAGCCATAACCTGTCAAAACGAAGGCCACGGTGAGTTCTACGGCTTAACATCTTTCAGCCATCAACGGATAGATTAATGCCCAAAAAGGACAACCCGAATCTCAATCGGGTCTCGTAAGTTTTTTACCCTTCGTTTTTTCGACACCGGATTTTAACGGTAAAACGGGATTACCATGGCTCGTCTTCGATTTACCATCGCTGGAGAGGGGTGCACCATGGTACTGTTCCATTTCAAATCCATGCATGCATTTCTAAAAGTCGTACGACACAATTTCACCATTTCGGACGGATGTTGCACCTTGCACCGCGGATGTTGCACCATGTAGATATCGATTATTCGGACGACCATAATATCTGGCTCGTTTACAGTTATGGGAGCCATAAAATGTCAAAACGAAGGCCACGGTGAGTTATACGGCTTTGACCGCTTTCAGCCGTCAGTGGATAGATTAATGCCCGAAAAGGACAACCCGAATCTCAATCGAGTATCGTAAGTTTTTTACCCTTCGTTTTTTCGACACCGGATTTTTACGGTAAAACGGGATTGTCGTGGCTCGTCTTCGATTTACCATCGCTGGAGAGTGGTGCACCATGGTACTATTCCATTTCAAATCCATGCATGCATTTCTAAAAGTCGTACGGCACTGTTTCGCCATTTCGGACGGATGTTGCACCTTGCACCGCGGATGTTGCACCCTGTAGATATCGATAATTCGGACGGCCATAACTTCTGGCTCGTTTAGATTTACGGGAGCCATAACCTATCAAAATGAAGGTCACGGTGAGTTCTACGGCTTTGACCGTTTTCAGCCGTCAAAGCATAGACTAATGCCCGAATAGGACAACCCGAATCTCAAACGGGTCTCGTAAGTTTCTTACCCTTCGTTTTTTCGACACCGGATTTTTACGGTAAAACGGGATTACCGTGGCTCGTCTTCGATTTACCATCGCTGGAGAGTGGTGCACCATGGTACTGTTCCGTTTCAAATCCATGCACGCATTTCTAAAAGTCATACGACACAATTTCGCCATTTTGGACGGATGTTGCACCTTGCAACGCTGATGTTGCACCCTGTAGATATCGATTATTCGGACGACCATAACTTATGGCTCGTTTAGAGTTACGGGAGCCATAACCTGTTAAAACGAAGGTCACGGTGAGTTCTACGGCTTTGACCGCTTTCAGCCGTCAAAGGATAGATTTATGCCCGAAAAGGACAACCCGAATCTCAATCGGGTCTCGTAAGTTTCTTACCCTTCGTTTTTTCGACACCGGATTTTTACGGTAAAACGGGATTACCTGGCTCATCTTCGATTTACCATCGATGGAGAGTGATGCACCATGGTACTGTTCCGTTTCAAATCCATGCATGCATTTCTAAAAGTCGTACGGCACTGTTTCGCCATTTCGAACGGATGTTGCACCTTGCACCGCGGACGTTGCACCCTGTAGATATCGATTATTCGGACGGCCATAACTTCTGGCTGTTTAGAGTTACGGGAGCCATAAACTGTCAAAACGAAGGCCGCGGTGAGTTCTATGGCTTTGACAGTTTTCAGGCGTCAATGGATAGATTAATGCCCGAAAAGGACAACTCGAATCTCAATCGGATCTCGTAAGTTTTTTACCCTTCGTTTTTTCGACACCGGATTTTTACGGTAAAACGGGATTACCGTGCCTCGTCTTCGATTTACCATCGTGGAGAGTGGTGCACCATGATACTGTTCCATTTCAAATCCATGCACGCATTTCAAAAAGTCGTACGGCACTGTTTCGCCATTTCGGACGGATGTTGCACCTTGCACCGCGGATGTTGCACCCTGTAGATGTCGATTATTTGGACGGTCATAACTTCTGGCTCGTTTAGAGTTACAGGAGCCATAACCTGTCGAAACGAAGGCCACGGTGAGTTCTACGGCTTAACATCTTTCAGCTGTCAACGGATAGATTGATGCCCAAAAAGGACAACCCGAATCTCAATCGGGTCTCGTAAGTTTTCTACCCTTTGTTTTTTCGACACCGGATTTTAACGGTAAAACGGGATTACCATGGCTCGTCTTCGATTTACCGTCGCTGGAGAGGGGTGCACCATGGTACTGTTCCATTTCAAATCCATGCGTGCATTTCTAAAAGTCGTACGGCACAATTTCACCATTTCTGACGGATGTTGCACCTTGCACCGCGGATGTTGCACCCTGTAGATATCGATTATTCGGACGACCATAATATCTGGCTCGTTTACAGTTACGGTAGCCATAAAATGTCAAAACGAAGGCCATGGTGAGTTCTACGGCTTTGACCGCTTTCAGCCGTCAGCGGATAGATTAATGCCCGAAAAGGACAACCCGAATCTCAATCGGGTCTCGTAAGTTTTTTACCCTTCGTTTTTTCGACACCGGATTTTTACGGTAAAACGGGATTGTCGTGGCTCGTCTTTGATTTACCATCGCTGGAGAGTGGTGCACCATGGTACTGTTCCGTTTAAAATCCATGCATGCATTTCTAAAAGTCGTACGGCACTGTTTCGCCATTTCGGACGGATGTTGCACCTTGCACCGTGGATGTTGCACCCTGTAGATATCGATTATTCAGACGACCATAACTTCTGGCTCGTTTAGAGTTACGGAAGCCATAACCAGTCAAAATGAAGGCCACGGTGAGTTTTACGGCTTTGACCGCTTTCAACTGTCAACGGATAGATTAATGCCCAAAAGGGACAAACCGAATCTCAATCGGGTCTCGTAAGTTTTTTACCCTTCGTTTTTTCGACACCGGATTTTTACGGTAAAACGGGATTACCATGCCTCGTCTTCGATTTACCATCGCTGTAGAGAGGTGCACCATGGTACTGTTCCATTTCAAATCCATGCACGCATTTCTAAAAGTCGTACGGCACAGTTTCTCCATTTCGGACGGATGTTGCACCTTGCACCGTGGATGTTACACCCTGTAGATATCGATTATTTTGATGGTCATAACTTCTGGCCCGTTTAGAGTTACGGGAGCCATAACCTGTCAAAATAAAGGCCACGGTGAGTTCTACGGCTTTGGCAGCTTTCAGCCATCAACGGATAGATTAATGCCCAAAAAGGATAAGCCGAATCTCAATCGGGTCTCGTAAGTTTTTTACCCTTCGTTTTTTCGACACCGGATTTTAACGGTAAAACGGTATTACCGTGGCTCGTCTTCGATTGACCATCGCTGGAGAAGGGTGCACCATGGTACCGTTCCATTTCAAATCCATGCACGCATTTCTAAAGTCGTACGGCTCAATTTCGCCATTTCGGACGGATGTTGCACCTTGCACCGCGGATGTTGCACCTTGTAGATATCAATTATTCGGACGGCCATAACTTCTGGCTCGTTTAGAGTTACAGGAGCCATAACCTGTCAAAACAAAGGCCACGGTGAGTTCTACGGCTTTGACCGCTTTCAGCCGTCAACGAATAGATTAATGTCCGAAAAGGACAACCCGAATCTCAATCGGGTCTCGTAAGTTTTTTACCCTTTGTTTTTTCGACGCCGGATTTTTACGGTAAAACGGGATAGATTAATGCCCAAAAAGTACAACCCGAATCTCAATCGGTTCTCGTAAGTTTTTTACCCATCGTTTTTTCGACGCCGGATTTAAACGGTAAAACGGGATTACCGTGGCTCGTCTTCGATTTACCATCGCTGGAGAGTGGTGCACCATGATACTGTTCCATTTCAAATCCATGCAAGCATTTCTAAAAGTCGTACGGCACTGTTTCGCCATTTCGGACGGATGTTGCACCTTGCACCGCGGATGTTGCGCCCTGTAGATATCGATTATTCGGACGGCCATAACTTCTGGCTCGTTTAGAGTTACGGAAGCCATAACCTGTCAAAACGAAGGCCACAGTGAGTTTTACGGCTTTGTCCGCTTTCAGCCGTCAACGGATATATTAATGCCAAAAAAGGACAACCCGAATCTCAATCGGGCCTCGTAAGTTTTTTACCATTCGTTTTTTCGACACCGGATTTTTACGTTAAAACGGGATTGCCGTGGCTCGTCTTTGATTTACCATCGCTAAAGAGTGGTGCACCATGGTGCTGTTCCGTTTAAATCCATGCATGCATTTCTAAAAGTCGTACGGCACTGTTTCGCCATTTCGGACGGATGTTGCAATTTGCACCGCGGATGTTGCACCCTGTAGATATCGATTATTCAGACGACCACAACTTCTGGCTCGTTTAGAGTTACTGGAGACATAACCTGTCAAAACGAAGGCCATGGTGAGTTTTACGACTTTGACCGCTTTCAGCCGTCAACGGATAGATTAATGCCCAAAAAGGACAACCCGAATCTCAATCGGGTCTCGTATGTTTTTTACCCTTCGTTTTTTCGACACCAGATATTTACGGTAAAACGGGATTACCGTGCCTCGTCTTCGATTTACCATCGCTGGAGAGTGGTGCACCATGGTACTGTTCCATTTCAAATCCATGCACGCATTTCTAAAAGTCGTACGGCACTGTTTCGCCATTTCGGACCGATGTTGCACCTTGCACCGCGGATGTTGCACCCTGTAGATATCGATTATTCGGATGGTCATAACTTCTGGCTCGTTTAGAGTTACGGGAGTCATAACCTATCAAAACGAAGGCCACGGTGAGTTCTACGGCTTTGGCAGCTTTCAGCCGTCAACGGATACATTAATTCCCAAAAAGGACAACCCGAATCTCAATCAGGTCTCGTATGTTTTTTACCCTTCGTTTTTTCGACACCGGATTTTAACGGTAAAACGGGATTACCGTGGCTCGTCTACGATTTACCATCGCTGGAGAGGGGTGCACCATGGTACCGTTCCTGTAACGACCCGTATTTTTACGTGTCGATAAATCGTAGAATTTACAGGTTGTTAGTGTTGTTTGTGTTGCTTCTAGCTTGAGTCGTTTAGGAGTTGACCCGAGTGCAAGTGATGAGTCGTGACCGACTCATAGGCATAGCTAAGTTAGGTGATGAGTCGTGACCGACTCATAGGGGACCGACTCAAGGAGGGGTAGCGGTTTAAAGTGTTGGCCGAGATAAGGATGGACCGACTCAAGAAGTTAGGCGACTCATAGGATGACCGACTCATAATGACCGACCTAATTGGAGTTAGCTTCATAAGATGGTGACCGACTCACGAGATAGCGGTTTAAGGGTTGGTGACCGACTTAAGAAAAACCGACTTAGGGCTTAGGTCGTGGGTAGTTGAGTCGGTGAGGCCATGGGTCGTGAGTCGTTTGACCGAGTTAGGGATAGGTTGAGTCGTTTGTGTCATAGTTAAATCGTGACCGACTTATGTTGAGTCGGCTAGGACTTAGGTCGGCCATAAGGCTGTGTTGTTAGGTCGTTTGCAACTGAGTCGGTAGGCACGACTTAACGATGAGTCGTAAGTCGTTAGGCAGCTTGGTGTTGAGTCGTTGATTAGTTAGGTCGGCTCTGGTATTAAGTCGTAGGTCGGCAGGGTTGTTGAGTCGTGTGAGTGGCTTATGGTAAGTCAGCATGTGGATGAGTCGGGGACGACTCAGGAGTTGGGTCGGCGACGACCTAAGAGCGACGACTCATGGTTGATTCAGCCTATAAATAGAGGGGTTTGGCTCACTTTTTGGCACCGGTTTTTGAAGCGACGAAGTGCTGCCATTTTGAAGACTCGACTACAACATTTCTTCATCTTCTTTTCTCCATTCCAATCTAATTCTAACATCCATCCAAGATCGAAGATCGAGATCGAAGATCCAAGTGCCAAAGTTGAAGATCTTCATCCGTTCGAGCTAGAATTCATCGATTGGAGCGAGATATTGCCGGATCAAACCTTGATCTTCGCTGTCCAGATCTGAAGTGTGTAGTTTTTGTAGTGTTTGGGTGATTTGGTGAGTGGTAGTTATCTCTCACGCGGATCCAAAGGAGTATATTGGATTGGTGGCATGTTTGGGTGTTAAAGTTAGAGATTTCATGCATTTTTCTTAGATCTAAGTCTAGATCCATGGTTTTTTTGAAGATGTTTACTTATGCAAGTTAGTTTAACAAGTATTAGAGACAAAACCCATGTTTTATAATTGATAGATCTATGCTAAAAACCATGATTTCACATATGTTGGACTTTTGCTCGTTTATTTACGAAATTGCCATTATAGTTGATATTGCTTATTAGATCTTGTTTGAATGATTGATTATTTGAATGTATGATTGATTTGATTGTTTCCAAGTTAGCTAGTAGTTGATTTGGAACAAGATGATGAAAGAGGATTCAAAAGCTATAGAAGAAGGCTCTTGAATGGTGAAAGCTGCTTAAGGCATATGTAGCGGATGTTGAAGCTCATATGTATAGATTGGATGATGTTGAGATGGGACTTTGCCATGATTTGATGAGGCAAACCATGTTGTTGAGTTGAGACTTTGCTTTGATGCGATGAAGCGAAGTATGATGTGAGTCTTGGCTTAATCCAAGCAGGGATCATTCCAAGCATGTTGATAACTTGAAGAGTAGTTCAAGTTGGTTGATAATGGATTGTTCAAGAGGTAGCTTGAGCTTGTATGAGGATAGTCGTCAAGAAGGATGGCTAGGAGGCTTGGATCTCGTCGTTGTTGAAGGTTCTAGCATGCTCAAAAGCAAGAGTACATGGGGCGCCCATAACGACTACAGGTAGGTAGTCGGGACACCCAAAAGACTACAGGTAGGTAGTTGAGTACTCTGGGCAAAGTAGATAAGTCCTAGGCACAAGGCAGTGTGCGGAGTTATGGTTAGAACCGGGGTTACCATTAGCCCTTGACAGATGGTCATTCAACTAACGGTGAAATCGAGGCAAGGATAACAGTGATAGCCAGAGTCATGGATGTTTGGTTGTATTATCATTCGGCTTCAAGAGCGGTGTTTTCTGGGTGCTTATCTGATCTTGGTTTAGGCCTTGGGGGTTTGTATTTGGAAAACATCGTCCTTGACTCGAGTGGTATTCGCTTTACCTTAATTGTCTATGTTGTTATGCTTGCTTCTCCTTAGTGTATGTCTGGGGCTATCACTGTAGAAAGAAGTGGAGTGGGATGGTTTGGTTCCTATTCCTTTTATCCTTTATGCTCTTTTGGTATGCTTGATAGTTGATTTACTGCTCACTAAGACTTTGTCTGACTCAAGGTTTTATGTCTCCTCTTATTACCTTGGGCTGTTCATCCATGTCGGGATGGGCAGACTAGGTAGCAGGTGACAGGTGCTGTGCTAGGAGTTCTACGCTAAAGATGACGAAGACGAGCAGGAGGCTTTGCATATTAGTTTTCTTACTATATGTACTGGGTATCCGCTGCTGTATTTGGTTGAGTGATTTGTAGTGAGGCTTTCATGTATGGATTTGAGTAGATGATTGTATGAAACTACTGTGATGCTTATATGATGATGATCTGTTCTATGGAGCTTCACTATATTATATTTCTCTATTGTATTTTATCCATGCGCTGTGAGTTATGCGATAGAGATTCTTCTGTTTTGTTTTACCCTGACTATCGTCCATGGCTGCCTGGCACACCTTTTAGCGCATTATTTCCTTGATTTGGTGCGGGAGTCATGGGCGGTCGTCACATTTGGTATCGGAGCTTTGGTTAATCGATTTTAGCCAACGCTCGCTGATGTAACTACGTAAGAGAGACGTAATTGTAATTTGATGGATGATTACTATATATAATATAGTAGTTTAGAAGGGTTTGAACTCCTTATGCAGTTGTTTCTTAAGGTGTTCTAATCATTCTTATTTACAGATATTAAGGATGAGTCGAAGTGAGAGACAAGCTGCGAGGGGTAGCCGTGATGCTAGGGAAGCTGTTGATTATGCTCCTATGTTTGAGGCCATGATGACTTCAATCATGAGGAGAATACCAGCTTCAGGATCATCTGTGGATGTGGGAGTTCAAGTCCAAGCTCCGAGACCGGTGGATTTTGCCAAGCTTTGCAAGGATTATACTGCTCTTGGAGGGAAAGTTTTCTTGGGGACGGAGTCGACTATTGAGGTGCAGAGATGGATTGATGCTTGCAAAAGAATCTTTGGTGACTTAGGGATTGAGGATGCAACTAAGAGGAAGCTTGCATCGAGACAGCTTCAGGGAAGAGCTGCTGATTGGTGGAATTCTATCACCATCGATACTCCAGAAGAAGAGATTACTTGGGAGCAATTCCAAGTTAGATTTGAAGCTAAGTTCATCTCTACTTCCCAGAAATCTGTCTTGTTTAAGAGGTTTGTGGAGCTCAAGCAAGGGGGAAGGCCTGTTCTTGAGTACATTTCTGAGTTTGAAGCTTTGTCTAAGTATGCCAGATCGTATATTGATTCTCCCTACCAGAAGAATGAAAAGTTTGTGACTGGTCTGGATGCTTATCTTGGGAGGCAGTTAGTGGATCATCTGGACGATCCATTTGAGAAGCTTGTGGAAAAAGCTCTTAGGCATGAGAGTTTGTTTCCTAGGGAAAGTTCTGTCGTTTCTGTAACCAGGGAAGGATCTAAACCACAGCAGAGTGGCAATAAGAAGAGGAAACAACAGCAACAGAGGGGTAGGGATGGCCAGAAGAAGCGGAAGAGTGAAGTGACTTGCTATAACTGCCAGCAGAAGGGCCATCTTTACAAAGATTGTAAGAATCCCAAAGTGCCGGGAAAGTGTTACAACTGTGATAAGCTGGGACATATCAAGAAGGATTGTCCAGAACCGAGGAAAGATAGGCAGGTTGTGCAAGCCTATGCTTTGGGGGCTGTTCCATCGTCTTCGAAAGCTCCTACTGCTGAAGAGAAGGGGAAGAGTGTGGTTGTTCAAGGTACTCTTTCTATTTGTGGTGTTCCAGTTAGAGTGTTGTTTGATACTGGAGCGTCGCATTCTTTTGTTTGTGATGATTTGGTAAGCCGGTTAGGTATGAAACCGGATATTGTTGATAGGCCATTGGTTGTGACTAATCCAGTGGGGGGTTCGTCATGTTTGTGTATGATATGCCGTGGTCTAGTTGTGTCGAGTCATGATTGCTCGTTTGTTTGTGATTGCTTTGTTCTGAACTTTGCGGGGTTCGGAATTATTTTGGGTATGGACTGGCTTAGGAAGTATGCGGCAAGGATTGATTGTGAGAGGCTTGAGGTGACAGTCGGGAATGTGGAAGGGCGAAAGGTTGTGATACGATGTAAGCATGAAGAAGGCGTCTTCATGAGCTTCATGTATTCGCTAGTTGTTCCACGGGATGGACTGTCATCGGTGCCTATTGTGAATGAGTTTGAGAATGTCTTTGAGGAAGTCAAAGGGTTGCCGCCGCATAGGGAGATCGAGTTTCGTATCGATCTAGTTGAGGGAGCCAGACCTGTTGTGATGCCTCTTAGGCGGATGGCACCGAGGGAGCAGCAAGAGCTGAAGGTGCAAGTTGATGACCTTTTGCGGAAAGGATTCATTCGGAGAAGTGTGTCCGAATGGGGTGCGCCCGTTGTGTTCGCAACCAAAACGGATGGATCGTTGAGGTTGTGTGTTGATTATCGTGAGCTGAATAAGGTGACTAGGAAGAACAAGTATCCATTGCCGAGAATAGATGACTTGTTTGATCAGCTTCACGAGGCTAAGGTGTTTTCTCAGATGGATTTGGCAACGGGATTTCACCAGTTGAGAGTGGCGAAGGATAGTGTGCCGAAGACTGCTTTCAGGACACCATCCGGGTTTTATGAGTGGCTGGTAATGCCGTTTGGGTTGACTAACGCGCCAGCATATTTTGTGGATCTTATGAATAGAGTGTTCAGAGATCAGTTGAATAAGTTCGTGCTTGTGTTCGTGGATGATATTTTGGTTTATTCCAGAACTGAGGAAGAGCACAAGACGCACTTGAGGATTGTTTTAGGAATCTTACGGAAACATCAGCTGAAGGCTAAGTTTTCGAAGTGTCACTTCTGGAAGAATGAAGTGAGGTTCTTAGGTCATGTTATTTCTGGAAATGGAATAGCGGTTGATCCCGCTAAGGTGGCAGCGATCCAGGATAGGGTTAGGCCTAAGAATGCATCTGATGTGAGAAGTTTTCTTGGATTAGCAGGATATTATCGTCGGTTTATCAAAGACTTTTCCAAGATAGCTGCACCGTTGACAGGATTGACGAAGAAGAATCAAGTGTTCAGATGGAATGATAAGTGTGAACAAGCTTTCGTAATCCTGAAAGAGCGACTGACGAGCGCTCCTGTTTTGACTATTCCAAGTGGGAATGATGAGATGGTGGTTTACACCGATGCATGTGGCACTGGACTAGGAGCGGTGCTAATGCAGAAGCATAAAGTTGTTGCGTATGCTAGTCGACAACTAAAGCCGCATGAAAGGAATTATCCGACTCATGATTTGGAGTTAGCGGCGATTGTGTTTGCTTTGAAGATGTGGAGACACTATCTATTGGGAGTTAGATTCGAGCTGTTTACAGATCATAAGTCGTTGAAGTATCTGTTTTCCCAAAAGGATTTGAATCTTCGACAGCAAAGGTGGCTAGAGTTCTTAGCATCGTATGATTTTGGTATAGCCTATACTCCAGGGAAAGGTAACGCAGTGGCTGATGCGTTAAGTCGAAGACATGCAGGATTGGGAGCCATGTTTTCGGAATGGAAGAGTCTTGAGTATTTGGCTGGATTTGATTTCAGGCCTAGATGTGAATTGGAACCTGAGATGTTGGCAAACTTATCGATAAGGCCTACTCTTGTGGAAAGAATTGGCGAGAGGCAAAGGAGAGATGATAAGCTTATCAAGATTATCCGTGATTTGGAATCCGGATTGGATCCAGAAAAGGATAAAGGATTTGAAGTCGATCGAGAGGGTTAGCTTCGAAAGCAAGGGCGACAAGTTGTTCCCGATGTAGATGGATTGAGAGATGAAGTTCTGAGGGAGAGTCATCACTCGAAGTTGACAATTCATCCAGGTGGAAATAAGATGTATCGGGATATGAAGAGAACCTACTACTGGGAAGGTATGAAGAAGGATGTTGGAAATTTTATTTCCAAGTGTATGAATTGCCAGTTGGTGAAAGCTGAGCAGAAGAAGCCCAGTGGATTGCTTCAGCCATTAGAGGTTCCTACATGGAAGTGGGAGCAAGTGTCGATGGACTTTATCGATGGTCTACCTAGGACAAGAGCAGGGAATGAAGGGATTTGGGTCATAGTAGATCGTTTGACCAAGAGTGCAAGATTCATTCCTGTTCGATCGACTAGGACCGCATCGAAGTTGGCTGAGCTTTATGTGAAGTGGATTGTTCGATTCCATGGTGTTCCGAAGAGTGTAGTGAGCGATCGAGACCCATTGTTCACTAGTAGGTTTTGGAAGAGCTTCCAGGAAGTCCTGGGAACCGAATTGTGTTTGAGTACAGCTTATCACCCTCAAACAGATGGTCAGACTGAGAGAGTCAACCGAGTTTTGGAAGATCTTCTTAGAGCATGTGTTTTGGACTTCGGAGGATCATGGGAAGATCACCTTCATTTGGTGGAATTTGCTTATAATAACAGTTATCAGTCGAGTATTGGTATGGCACCATATGAGGCATTATATGGAAGACCGTGTAACTCTCCGACATGTTGGTTGGAAACTGGAGAAAAGCTGATACTTGGGCCAGAGATGATTCGACAGACTTCGGATCGTATAGAGAACATTCGGCAAAGAATGAAGGCAGCCCAAGATCGTCAGAAAAGTTATGCAGATAATCGTCGAAAGGATTTGGAATTCGACGTGGGTAATATGGTTTTTGTGAAGATTTCCCCATTGAAGAATGTTGTTAGATTCGGGAAGAAAGGGAAATTGACTCCGAGATTTGTTGGACCATTTCCGATTATCGAGCGAATTGGAAAGCTCGCTTATAGATTGGAGTTACCGGAAAAGATGGCGGGTGTGCACAATGTTTTTCATGTATCTTATCTACGGAAGTATGTGCACGACCCAACTACGGTGGTTTCTGCTGATAGCTGTGAAGACTTGGAGGTTGATCCTGTTGTTTCGAGACCTCGTAAGCCGCTTCGTATTGTTGAAACCGATACGAAACAGCTTAGGAGGAAGACGATTACGTTGCTCAAGGTACAATGGAGTGATGATGTTAACGACTGTACATGGGAGGAGGAAGAGAGGATGAAGGCAGCTCATCCCGGACTCTTCGAGGTATGGCCCTAAAGTGTCGTGACATCTCATGAATTTGTAGCTTGTTCTAAGTCATAGAATTCTGCATGCTAGGTTAGAATTGGATGCATGGTTTGTTGATTGCTATGGATGGTAGGCATGCGGAATAATTGTGATTGCTGTTGTTTGCTTGGAATTTCGGGGGCGAAATTCCTAAGGGGGAGAGAATGTAACGACCCGTATTTTTACGTGTCGATAAATCGTAGAATTTACAGGTTGTTAGTGTTGTTTGTGTTGCTTCTAGCTTGAGTCGTTTAGGAGTTGACCCGAGTGCAAGTGATGAGTCGTGACCGACTCATAGGCATAGCTAAGTTAGGTGATGAGTCGTGACCGACTCATAGGGGACCGACTCAAGGAGGGGTAGCGGTTTAAAGTGTTGGCCGAGATAAGGATGGACCGACTCAAGAAGTTAGGCGACTCATAGGATGACCGACTCATAATGACCGACCTAATTGGAGTTAGCTTCATAAGATGGTGACCGACTCACGAGATAGCGGTTTAAGGGTTGGTGACCGACTTAAGAAAAACCGACTTAGGGCTTAGGTCGTGGGTAGTTGAGTCGGTGAGGCCATGGGTCGTGAGTCGTTTGACCGAGTTAGGGATAGGTTGAGTCGTTTGTGTCATAGTTAAATCGTGACCGACTTATGTTGAGTCGGCTAGGACTTAGGTCGGCCATAAGGCTGTGTTGTTAGGTCGTTTGCAACTGAGTCGGTAGGCACGACTTAACGATGAGTCGTAAGTCGTTAGGCAGCTTGGTGTTGAGTCGTTGATTAGTTAGGTCGGCTCTGGTATTAAGTCGTAGGTCGGCAGGGTTGTTGAGTCGTGTGAGTGGCTTATGGTAAGTCAGCATGTGGATGAGTCGGGGACGACTCAGGAGTTGGGTCGGCGACGACCTAAGAGCGACGACTCATGGTTGATTCAGCCTATAAATAGAGGGGTTTGGCTCACTTTTTGGCACCGGTTTTTGAAGCGACGAAGTGCTGCCATTTTGAAGACTCGACTACAACATTTCTTCATCTTCTTTTCTCCATTCCAATCTAATTCTAACATCCATCCAAGATCGAAGATCGAGATCGAAGATCCAAGTGCCAAAGTTGAAGATCTTCATCCGTTCGAGCTAGAATTCATCGATTGGAGCGAGATATTGCCGGATCAAACCTTGATCTTCGCTGTCCAGATCTGAAGTGTGTAGTTTTTGTAGTGTTTGGGTGATTTGGTGAGTGGTAGTTATCTCTCACGCGGATCCAAAGGAGTATATTGGATTGGTGGCATGTTTGGGTGTTAAAGTTAGAGATTTCATGCATTTTTCTTAGATCTAAGTCTAGATCCATGGTTTTTTTGAAGATGTTTACTTATGCAAGTTAGTTTAACAAGTATTAGAGACAAAACCCATGTTTTATAATTGATAGATCTATGCTAAAAACCATGATTTCACATATGTTGGACTTTTGCTCGTTTATTTACGAAATTGCCATTATAGTTGATATTGCTTATTAGATCTTGTTTGAATGATTGATTATTTGAATGTATGATTGATTTGATTGTTTCCAAGTTAGCTAGTAGTTGATTTGGAACAAGATGATGAAAGAGGATTCAAAAGCTATAGAAGAAGGCTCTTGAATGGTGAAAGCTGCTTAAGGCATATGTAGCGGATGTTGAAGCTCATATGTATAGATTGGATGATGTTGAGATGGGACTTTGCCATGATTTGATGAGGCAAACCATGTTGTTGAGTTGAGACTTTGCTTTGATGCGATGAAGCGAAGTATGATGTGAGTCTTGGCTTAATCCAAGCAGGGATCATTCCAAGCATGTTGATAACTTGAAGAGTAGTTCAAGTTGGTTGATAATGGATTGTTCAAGAGGTAGCTTGAGCTTGTATGAGGATAGTCGTCAAGAAGGATGGCTAGGAGGCTTGGATCTCGTCGTTGTTGAAGGTTCTAGCATGCTCAAAAGCAAGAGTACATGGGGCGCCCATAACGACTACAGGTAGGTAGTCGGGACACCCAAAAGACTACAGGTAGGTAGTTGAGTACTCTGGGCAAAGTAGATAAGTCCTAGGCACAAGGCAGTGTGCGGAGTTATGGTTAGAACCGGGGTTACCATTAGCCCTTGACAGATGGTCATTCAACTAACGGTGAAATCGAGGCAAGGATAACAGTGATAGCCAGAGTCATGGATGTTTGGTTGTATTATCATTCGGCTTCAAGAGCGGTGTTTTCTGGGTGCTTATCTGATCTTGGTTTAGGCCTTGGGGGTTTGTATTTGGAAAACATCGTCCTTGACTCGAGTGGTATTCGCTTTACCTTAATTGTCTATGTTGTTATGCTTGCTTCTCCTTAGTGTATGTCTGGGGCTATCACTGTAGAAAGAAGTGGAGTGGGATGGTTTGGTTCCTATTCCTTTTATCCTTTATGCTCTTTTGGTATGCTTGATAGTTGATTTACTGCTCACTAAGACTTTGTCTGACTCAAGGTTTTATGTCTCCTCTTATTACCTTGGGCTGTTCATCCATGTCGGGATGGGCAGACTAGGTAGCAGGTGACAGGTGCTGTGCTAGGAGTTCTACGCTAAAGATGACGAAGACGAGCAGGAGGCTTTGCATATTAGTTTTCTTACTATATGTACTGGGTATCCGCTGCTGTATTTGGTTGAGTGATTTGTAGTGAGGCTTTCATGTATGGATTTGAGTAGATGATTGTATGAAACTACTGTGATGCTTATATGATGATGATCTGTTCTATGGAGCTTCACTATATTATATTTCTCTATTGTATTTTATCCATGCGCTGTGAGTTATGCGATAGAGATTCTTCTGTTTTGTTTTACCCTGACTATCGTCCATGGCTGCCTGGCACACCTTTTAGCGCATTATTTCCTTGATTTGGTGCGGGAGTCATGGGCGGTCGTCACAGTTCCATTTCAAATCCATGTACGCATTTCTAAAATTCGTACGACACAATTTCGCCATTTCGGACGGATGTTGCACCTTGCACCGCGGATGTTGCACCCTGCAGATATCGATTATTCGAACGGCCATAACTTCTGGCTCGTTTAGAGTTACGGGAGCCATAACCTGTCAAAATGAAGGCCACGGTGAGTTCTATGGCTTTGACCTCTTTCAGCCGTCAATGGATAGGTTAATGTCCGAAAAGGACTACCCGAATCTCAATCGGGCCTCGTTAGTTTTTTACCCTTTATTTTTTCGACACCGGATTTTTACGGTAAAACGGGATTACCGTGGCTCGTCTTCGATTTACCATCGCTAGAGAGTGGTGCACCATGGTACTGTTCCGTTTCAAATCCATGCACGCATTTCTAAAAGGCGTACGGCACTGTTTCGCCATTTCGGACGGATGTTACACCTTCCACCGCGGATGTTGAACCCTGTAGATATCGATTATTCGGACGACCATAACTTCTGGCTCGTTTAGAGTTACGAGAGCCATAACCTGTCAAAACGAAGGCCACGGTGAGTTTTACGGCTTTGACCGCTTTCGGCCGTCAACGGATAGATTAATGCCAAAAAAGGACAACCCGAATCTCAATCGGGCCTCGTAAGTTTTTTACCCTTCGTTTTTTCGACACCGGATTTTTACGGTAAAACGGGATTACCGTGCCTCGTCTTCGATTTACCATCGCTGGAGAGTGCTGCACCATGGTACTGTTCCGTTTCAAATCCATGCACGTATTTCTAAAAGTCGTATGGCACTGTTTCGCCATTTCGGACGGATGTTGCACCTTGCACCGTGGATGTTGCACCCTGTAGATATTGATTATTCGGACGGTCATAACTTCTGGCTCGTTCAGAGTTACAGGAGCTATAACCTGTTGAAACGAAGGCCACGGTGAGTTCTACGGCTTTGACAGCTTTCAGCCGTCAACAGATAGATTAATGCCCAAAAAGTACAACCCGAATCTCAATCGGTTCTCGTAAGTTTTTTACCCATCGTTTTTCGACGCCGGATTTAAGCGGTAAAACGGGATTACCGTGGCTCGTCTTCCATTTACCATCGCTGGAGAGTGGTGCACCATGGCACTGTTCCGTTTCAAATCCATGCACGCATTTCTAAAAGTCGTACGACACTGTTTCGCAATTTCGGACGGATGTTGCACCTTGCACCGCGGACGTTGCACCCTGTAGATATCGATTATTCAGACGGCCATAACTTCTGGCACGTTTAGAGTTACGGGAGCCATAACCTGTCAAAACGAAGGCCACGGTGAGTTCTACGGCTTTGACAGCTTTCATCCGTCAATGGATAGATTAATGCCCGAAAAGGACAACCCGAATCTCAATCGGGTCTCGTAAGTTTTTTACCCATCGTTTTTTCGACGCCGGATTTTAACGGTAAAATGGGATTATCGTGGCTCGTCTTCGATTTACCATCGCTGGAGAATGGTGCACCATGGTATTGTTCCGTTTCAAATTCATGCACGCATTTCTAAAAGTCGCACGATACTGTTTCGCCATTTCGGACGGATGTTGCACCTTGCACCGCGGACGTTGCACCCTGTAGATATCGATTATTTGGACGGCCATAACTTCTGGCTCGTTTAGAGTTACGGGAGCCATAACCTATCAAAACGAAGGCCACAGTGAGTTCTATGGCTTTGACAGCTTTCATCCGTCAACGGATAGATTAATGCCCGAAAAGGACAACCGGAATCTCAATCGGGTCTCGTAAGTTTTTTACCCTTCGTTTTTTCGACACCGTATTTTTACGGTAAAACGGGATTACCGTGGCTCGTCTTCGATTTACCATCGCTGGAGAGTGGTGCACCATGGTACTGTTCCGTTTCAAATCCATGCAGATATTTCTAAAAGTCGTACGGCACTGTTTCGCCATTTCGGACGGATGTTGCACCTTGCACCGCGGATGTTGCACCTTGTAGATATCGATTATTCGGACGACCATAACTTCTGGCTCGTTTAGAGTTACGGGAGCCATAACCTGTCAAAACGAAGTTCACGGTGATTTTTATGGCTATGACCGCTTTCAGCCGTCAACGGACAGATTAATGCCCAAAAAGGACAACCCGAATCTCAATCGGGTCTCGTAAGTTTTTTACCCTTCGTTTTTTCGACACCGGATTTTTACGGTAAAACAGGATTACCGTGCCTCGTCTTCGATTTACCATCGCTGGAGAGTGGTGCACTATGGTACTGTTCCGTTTCAAATCCATGCACGCATTTCTAAAAGTCGTACGGCACTGTTTCGCCATTTCGGACGGATTTTGCACCTTGCACCGCGGATGTTGCACCCTGTAGATATTGATTATTCGGACGGTCATAACCTCTGGCTCGTTTAGAGTTACGGGAGCCATAAGCTGTCAAAACGAAGGCCACGGTGAGTTCTACGGCTTTGACAGCTTTCAACCATCAATGGATAGATTAATGCAGAAAAAGGACAACCCGAATCTCAATCGGGTCTCGTAAGTTTTTTACCCTTCGTTTTTTCGACACCAGATTTTAACGGTAAAACGGGATTACCATGGATCGTCTTCGATTTACCATCGTTGGAGAGGGGTGCACCATGGTACCATTCCATTTCAAATCCATGCACGCATTTCTAAAAGTCGTACGACATAATTTCGCCATTTCGGAAGGATGTTGCACCTTGCACCGCGGACGTTGCACCTTGTAGATATCGATTATTCAGACGGCCATAACTTCTGGCTCGTTTAGAGTTACGGGAGCCATAACCTGTCAAAACGAAGGCCACGGTGAGTTCTACGGCTTTGACGGCTTTCAGCAATCAACGAATAGATTAATGCCCAAAAAGGACAACCCGAATCTCAATCGGGTCTCGTAAGTTTTTTACCCTTCGTTTTTTCGACACCGGATTTTAACGGTAAAACGGGATTACAGCGCCTCGTCTTCGATTTACCATCACTGGAGAGTGGTGCACTATGGAACTGTTCCGTTTCAAATCATTGTACGCATTTCTAAAAGTGGTACGACACTGTTTCGCCATTTCGGACGGATGTTGCACCTTGTACCGCGGATGTTGCACCCTGTAGATATCGATTATTCGGACGGCCATAACTTCTGGCTCGTTTAGAGTTACGGGAGCCATAACCTGTCAAAACGAAGGCCACGGTGAGTTCTACGGCTTTGACCACTTTCAACCGTCAACGGATAGATTAATGCCCGAAAAGGACAACCCGAATCTCAATCGGGTCTCGAAAGTGTTTTACCCTTCGTTTTTTCGACACCGGATTTTCACGGTAACACGAGATTACCGTGGCTCGTCTTCGATTTACCATCGCTAGAGAGTGGTACACCATGGTACTATTTCGTTTCAAATCCATGCACGCATTTCTAAAAGCGTACGGCACTGTTTCGCCATTTCGGACGGATGTTGCACCTTGCACCGCGGATGTTGCACCCTGTAGATATCGATTATTCGGACGGTCATAACTTATGGCTCGTTTAGAGTTACGGGAGCCATAACCTGTCAAAACGAAGGCCACGGCGAGTTCTACGGCTCTGACCGCTTTCAGCCATCAACGGATAGATTAATGCCCAAAAAGGACAACCCGAATCTCAATCGTGTCTCGTAAGTTTTTTACCCATCCTTTTTTCGACGCCGGATTTTAACGGTAAAACGGGATTACCGTGGCTCGTCTTCGATTTACCATCGCTGGAGAGTGGTGCACCATGGTACTGTTCCGTTTCAAATTCATGCACGCATTTCTAAAAGTCGTACGACACCGTTTCGCCATTTCGGACGGATGTTGCACCTTGCACCGCGGACGTTGCACCCTGTAGATATCTATTATTCGGACGGCCATAACTTCTGGTCGTTTAGAGTTACGGAAGCCATAACCTATCAAAACGAAGGCCACGGTGAGTTCTACGGCTTTGACCACTTTCAGCCATCAACGGATAGATTAATGCCCAAAAATGACAACCCGAATCTCAATCAGGTCTCGTAAGTTTTTTGCCCTTCGTTTTTTCGACGCCGGATTTTAACGGTAAAACGGGATTACCGTGGCTCATCTTCGATTTACCATCGCTGGAGAGTGGTGCACCATGGTACTTTTCCATTTCAAATCCATGCACGCATTTCTAAAAGTCATACGACACTTATTCGCCATTTCGGACGGATGTTGCACCTTGCACCGTGGACGTTGCACCCTGTAGATATCGATTATTCGGACGGCCATAACTTCTGGCTCGTTTAGAGTTACGAGAGCCATAACCTATCAAAACGAAGGCCGCGGTGAGTTCTATGGCTTTGACAACTTTCAGGCGTCAACGGATTGACTAATCCCCGAAAAGGACAACCCGAATCTCAATCGGGTCTCGTAAGTTTTTTACCCTTCGTTTTTTCGACACCGGATTTTAACGGTAAAACGGGATTACCGGGGCTCGTCTTCGATTTACCATCGCTGGAGAGTGGTGCACCATGGTACTGTTCCGTTTCAAATCCATGCACGCATTTCTAAAAGTCGTACGGCACTGTTTCGACATTTCGGACGGCTGTTGCACCTTGCACCGCGGACGTTGCACCCAGTAGATATCGATTATTCGGACGGCCATAACTTCTGGCTCGTTTAGAGTTATGGGAGCCATAACCTGTCAAAACGAAGGCCACGGTGGGTTCTACGGCTTTGACAGCTATCAAGCGTCAATGGATAGATTAATGCCCGAAAAGGACAACCCGAATGTCAATCGGTTCTCGTAAGTTTTTTACCCTTCGTTTTTTCGACACTGGATTTTAACGGTAAAACTGTATTACCGTGGCTCGTCTTCGATTTACCATCGCTGGAGAGTGGCGCTCCATGGTATTGTTCCGTTTCAAATCCATGCATGCATTTCTAAAAGTCGTACGACACTGTTTCGACATTTCGGACGGCTGTTGCACCTTGCACCGCGGACGTTGCCCCCTGTAGATATCGATTATTCGGACGGCCATAACTTCTGGCTCGTTTAGAGTTACGGGAACCATAACCTGTCAAAACGAAGGCCACGGTGAGTTCTACGGCTTCGACCACTTTCAGCCATCAACGGATAGATTAATGCCCAAAAATGACAACCCGAATCTCAATCAGGTCTCGTAAGTTTTTTACCCTTCGTTTTTTCGACGCCGGATTTTAACGTTAAAACGGGATTACCGTGGCTCATCTTCGATTTACCATCGCTGGAGAGTGGTGCACCATGGTACTTTTCCGTTTCAAATCCATGCACGCATTTCTAAAAGTCGTACGGCACTTATTCGCCATTTCGGACGGATGTTGCACCTTGCACAGTGGACGTTGCACCCTGTAGATATCGATTATTCGGACGGCCATAACTTCTGGCTCGTTTAGAGTTACGAGAGCCATAACCTATCAAAACGAAGGCCGCGGTGAGTTCTATGGCTTTGACAGCTTTCAGGCGTCAACGGATAGACTAATGCCCGAAAAGGACAACCCGAATCTCAATCGGATCTCGTAAGTTTTTTACCCTTCGTTTTTTCGACACCGGATTTTAACGGTAAAACTGGATTACCGGGGCTCGTCTTCGATTTACCATCGCTGGAGAGTGGTGCACCATGGTACTGTTCCGTTTCAAATCCATGCACGCATTTCTAAAAGTCGTACGACACTGTTTCGACATTTCGGACGGCTGTTGCACCTTGCACCGCGGACGTTGCACCCTGTAGATATCGATTATTCGGACGGCCATAACTTCTGGCTCGTTTACAGTTACGGGAGCCATAACCTGTCAAAACGAAGGCCACGGTGGGTTCTACGGCATTGACAGCTTTCAGGCGTCAACGGATAGATTAATGCCCGAAAAGGACAACCCGAATCTCAATCGGTTCTCGTAAGTTTTTTACCCTTCGTTTTTTCGACACCGGATTTTAACGGTAAAACTGGATTACCGTGGCTCGTCTTCGATTTACCATCGCTGGAGAGTGGTGCACCATGGTATTGTTCCGTTTCAAATCCATGCATGCATTTCTAAAAGGCGTACGGCACTGTTTCGCCATTTCGGACGGATGTTGCACCTTGCACCGCAGATGTTGCACCCTGTAGATATCGATTATTCGGACGGCCATAACTTCTGGCTCGTTTAGAGTTACGGGAGCCATAACCTGTCAAAACGAAGGCCACGGGGAGTTCTACGGCTTTGACCGCTTTCAACCGTCAATGGATAGATTAATGCCCTAAAAGGACAGCCCGAATCTCAATCGGGTCTCGTTATTGTTTTACCCTTCGTTTTTTGGACACCGAATTTTTACGGTTAAACGGGATTACCGTGCCTCGTCTTTGATTTACCATCGCTAGAGAGTGGTGCACCATGGTAGTGTTCCGTTTCAAAGCCATGCACGC
The DNA here is from genome assembly GCA_030765085.1 of Allium cepa. NCBI lineage: Eukaryota > Viridiplantae > Streptophyta > Magnoliopsida > Asparagales > Amaryllidaceae > Allium > Allium cepa. Next base: position 914,347,894 of record CM060938.1, read on the forward strand.
ATTTCTAAAAGTCGTACGACACTGTTTCGCCATTTCGGACGGATGTTGCACCTTGCACCGAGGATGTTGCACCCTATAGATATCGATTATTCGGACGGCCATAACTTCTGGCTCGTTTAGAGTTGCGAGAGCCATAACCAATCAAAACGAAGGCCGCGGTGAGTTCTACGGCTTTGACTGCTTTCAGTGGTCAACGGATAGATTAATGCCCGAAAAGAACAACCTGAATCTCAATCGGGTCTCGTAAGTTTTTTACCCTTCGTTTTTTCGACACCGGATTTTTACGGTAAAACGGGATTACCGTGGCTCGTCTTCGATTTACCATCGCTGGAGAGTGGTGCACCATGGTACTGTTCCGTTTCAAATCCATGCATGCATTTCTAAAAGTCGTACGGCACTGTTTCGCCATTTCGGACGGATGTTGCACCTTGCACTGCGGATGTTGCACCCTGTAGATATCAATTATTCGGACGGCCATAACTTCTGGCTCGTTTAGAGTTACGGGAGCCATAACCTGTCAAAACAAAGGTCACGGTGAGTTCTACGGCTTTGACCGCTTTCAGCCGTCAAAGGATAGATTAATGCCCGAAAAGGACAACCCGAATCTCAATCGGGTCTCGTAAGTTTCTTACCCTTCGTTTTTTCGACACCGTATTTTTACGGTAAAACGGGATTACCGTGGCTCGTCTTCGACTTACCATCGCTGGAGAGTGGTGCACCATGGTACTGTTCCGTTTCAAATCCATGCACGCATTTCTAAAAGTCATACGACACAATTTCGCCATTTCGGACGGATGTTGCACCTTGCACCGCGGATGTTGCACCCTGTAGATATCGATTATTCGGACGGCCATAACTTCTGGCTCGTTTAGAGTTACGAGAGCCATAACCTGTCAAAACGAAGGTCACGGTGAGTTCTACGGCTTTGACCGCTTTCAGCCGTCAAAGGATAGATTAATGCCCGAAAAGGACAACCCGAATCTCAATCGGGTCTCGTAAGTTTCTTACCCTTCGTTTTTTCGACACCGGATTTTTACGGTAAAACGGGATTACCTGGCTCATCTTCGATTTAGCATCGCTGGAGAGTGGTGCACCATGGTACTGTTCTGTTTCAAACCCATGCATGCATTTCTAAAAGTCGTACGGCACTGTTTCGCCATTTCGAACGGATGTTGCACCTTGCACCGCGGACGTTAGACCCTGTAGATATCGATTATTCGGACGGCAATAACTTCTGGCTCGTTTAGAGTTACGGGAGCCATAACCTGTCAAAACGAAGGCCACGGTGAGTTCTATGGCTTTGACAATTTTCAGGCGTCAACGGATAGATTAATGCCCCAAAAGGACAACCCGAATCTCAATCGGATCTCGTAAGTTTTTTACCCTTCGTTTTTTCGACACCGGATTTTAACGGTAAAACTGGATTACCGCGGCTCGTCTTCGATTTGCCATCGCTAGAGAGTGGTGCACCATGGTACTGCTCCGTTTCAAATCCATGCATGCATTTCTAAAAGTCGTACGACACTGATTCGCCATTTCGGACGGATGTGGCACCTTGCACCGCGGATGTTGCACCCTGTAGATATCGATTATTCGGACGACCATAACTTCTGGCTCGTTTAGAGTTACGGGAGCCATAACCTGTCAAAACGAAGGCCACGGTGAGTTCTACGGCTTTGACCACTTTCAACCGTCAACGGATAGATTAATGCCCGAAAAGGACAACCCGAATCTCAATCGGGTCTCGTAAGTTTTTTACCCTTCGTTTTTTCGACGCCGGATTTTAACGTTAAAACGGGATTACCGTGGCTCATCTTCGATTTACCATCGCTGGAGAGTGGTGCACCATGGTACTTTTCCGTTTCAAATCCATGCACGCATTTCTAAAAGTCGTACGGCACTTATTCGCCATTTCGGACGGATGTTGCACCTTGCACAGTGGACGTTGCACCCTGTAGATATCGATTATTCGGACGGCCATAACTTCTGGCTCGTTTAGAGTTACGAGAGCCATAACCTATCAAAACGAAGGCCGCGGTGAGTTCTATGGCTTTGACAGCTTTCAGGCGTCAACGGATAGACTAATGCCCGAAAAGGACAACCCGAATCTCAATCGGATCTCGTAAGTTTTTTACCCTTCGTTTTTTCGACACCGGATTTTAACGGTAAAACTGGATTACCGGGGCTCGTCTTCGATTTACCATCGCTGGAGAGTGGTGCACCATGGTACTGTTCCGTTTCAAATCCATGCACGCATTTCTAAAAGTCGTACGGCACTGTTTCGACATTTCGGACGGCTGTTGCACCTTGCACCGCGGACGTTGCACCCTGTAGATATCGATTATTCGGACGGCCATAACTTCTGGCTCGTTTACAGTTACGGGAGCCATAACCTGTCAAAACGAAGGCCACGGTGGGTTCTACGGCATTGACAGCTTTCAGGCGTCAACGGATAGATTAATGCCCGAAAAGGACAACCCGAATCTCAATCGGTTCTCGTAAGTTTTTTACCCTTCGTTTTTTCGACACCGGATTTTAACGGTAAAACTGGATTACCGTGGCTCGTCTTCGATTTACCATCGCTGGAGAGTGGTGCACCATGGTATTGTTCCGTTTCAAATCCATGCATGCATTTCTAAAAGGCGTACGGCACTGTTTCGCCATTTCGGACGGATGTTGCACCTTGCACCGCAGATGTTGCACCCTGTAGATATCGATTATTCGGACGGCCATAACTTCTGGCTCGTTTAGAGTTACGGGAGCCATAACCTGTCAAAACGAAGGCCACGGGGAGTTCTACGGCTTTGACCGCTTTCAACCGTCAATGGATAGATTAATGCCCTAAAAGGACAGCCCGAATCTCAATCGGGTCTCGTTATTGTTTTACCCTTCGTTTTTTGGACACCGAATTTTTACGGTTAAACGGGATTACCGTGCCTCGTCTTTGATTTACCATCGCTAGAGAGTGGTGCACCATGGTAGTGTTCCGTTTCAAAGCCATGCACGCATTTCTAAAAGTCGTACGACACTGTTTCGCCATTTCGGACGGATGTTGCACCTTGCACCGAGGATGTTGCACCCTATAGATATCGATTATTCGGACGGCCATAACTTCTGGCTCGTTTAGAGTTGCGAGAGCCATAACCAATCAAAACGAAGGCCGCGGTGAGTTCTACGGCTTTGACTGCTTTCAGTGGTCAACGGATAGATTAATGCCCGAAAAGAACAACCTGAATCTCAATCGGGTCTCGTAAGTTTTTTACCCTTCGTTTTTTCGACACCGGATTTTTACGGTAAAACGGGATTACCGTGGCTCGTCTTCGATTTACCATCGCTGGAGAGTGGTGCATCATGGTACTGTTCCGTTTCAAATCCATGCATGCATTTCTAAAAGTCGTACGGCACTGTTTCGCCATTTCGGACGGATGTTGCACCTTGCACTGCGGATGTTGCACCCTGTAGATATCAATTATTCGGACGGCCATAACTTCTGGCTCGTTTAGAGTTACGGGAGCCATAACCTGTCAAAACAAAGGTCACGGTGAGTTCTACGGCTTTGACCGCTTTCAGCCGTCAAAGGATAGATTAATGCCCGAAAAGGACAACCCGAATCTCAATCGGGTCTCGTAAGTTTCTTACCCTTCGTTTTTTCGACACCGTATTTTTACGGTAAAACGGGATTACCGTGGCTCGTCTTCGACTTACCATCGCTGGAGAGTGGTGCACCATGGTACTGTTCCGTTTCAAATCCATGCACGCATTTCTAAAAGTCATACGACACAATTTCGCCATTTCGGACGGATGTTGCACCTTGCACCGCGGATGTTGCACCCTGTAGATATCGATTATTCGGACGGCCATAACTTCTGGCTCGTTTAGAGTTACGAGAGCCATAACCTGTCAAAACGAAGGTCACGGTGAGTTCTACGGCTTTGACCGCTTTCAGCCGTCAAAGGATAGATTAATGCCCGAAAAGGACAACCCGAATCTCAATCGGGTCTCGTAAGTTTCTTACCCTTCGTTTTTTCGACACCGGATTTTTACGGTAAAACGGGATTACCTGGCTCATCTTCGATTTAGCATCGCTGGAGAGTGGTGCACCATGGTACTGTTCTGTTTCAAACCCATGCATGCATTTCTAAAAGTCGTACGGCACTGTTTCGCCATTTCGAACGGATGTTGCACCTTGCACCGCGGACGTTAGACCCTGTAGATATCGATTATTCGGACGGCAATAACTTCTGGCTCGTTTAGAGTTACGGGAGCCATAACCTGTCAAAACGAAGGCCACGGTGAGTTCTATGGCTTTGACAATTTTCAGGCGTCAACGGATAGATTAATGCCCCAAAAGGACAACCCGAATCTCAATCGGATCTCGTAAGTTTTTTACCCTTCGTTTTTTCGACACCGGATTTTAACGGTAAAACTGGATTACCGCGGCTCGTCTTCGATTTGCCATCGCTAGAGAGTGGTGCACCATGGTACTGCTCCATTTCAAATCCATGCATGCATTTCTAAAAGTCGTACGACACTGATTCGCCATTTCGGACGGATGTGGCACCTTGCACCGCGGATGTTGCACCCTGTAGATATCGATTATTCGGACGACCATAACTTCTGGCTCGTTTAGAGTTACGGGAGCCATAACCTGTCAAAATGAAGGCCACGGTGATTTCTACGGCTTTGACAGCTTTCACCCGTCAACGGATTGATTAATGCCCGAAAAGGACAACCCGAATCTCAATTGGGTCTCGTAAGTTTTTTACCCTTCGTTTTTTCGACACCGGATTTTTACGGTAAAACGGGATTACCGTGGCTCGTCTTCGATTTACCATCGCTGGAGAGTGGTGCACCATGGTACTGTTCCGTTTCAAATCAATGCATGCATTTCTAAAAGTCGTACGGCACTATTTCGGCATTTCGGACGGATGTTGCACCTTGCACCGTGGATGTTGCACCCTATAGATATCGATTATTCGGGCGGCCATAACTTCTGGCTCGTTTAGAGTTACGGGAGCCATAACCTGTCAAAACGAAGGCCACGGTGAGTTCTACGGCTTTGACCGCTTTCAACCGTCAATGGATAGATTAATGCCCAAAAAGGACAGCCCGAATCTCAATCGGGTCTCGTAAGTTTTTTACCCTTCGTTTTTTCAACACCGTATTTTTACGGTAAAACGGGATTACCCTGCCTCGTCTTCGATTTACCATCGCTAGAGTGTGGTGCACCATGGCACTGTTCCATTTCAAAGCCATGCACGCATTTCTAAAAGTCGTACGACACTGTTTCGCCATTTCGGACGGATGTTGCACCTTGCACCGCGGATGCACCCTGTAGATATCGATTCTTCGGACGGCCATAACTTCTGGCTCGTTTAGAGTTACGGGAGCCATAACCTGTCAAAACGAAGGCCACAGTGAGTTCTACGACTATGAACACTTTCGGCCGTCAACGGATAGACAAATGCCCGAAAAGGACAACTTGAATCTCAATCGGGTCTCTTAAGTTTTTTACCCTTCACTTTTTCGACACCGGATTTTTACGGTAAAACGGGATTACTGTGGCTCGTCTTCGATTTACCATCGCTGGAGAGTGGTGCAACATCGTACTGTTCCGTTTCAAATCCATGCATGCATTTCTAAAAGTCGTACGGCACTGTTTCGCCATTTCGGACGGATGTTGCACCTTGCACCGCGGATGTTGCACCCCGTAGATATCGATTATTCGGACGGCCGTAATTTCTGGCTCGTTTAGAATTACGGGAGACATAACCTGTCAAAACGAAAGCCACGGTGAGTTCTACGGCTTTGACCGCTTTCAGCCGTCAACGGATAGATTAATGCCCGAAAAGGACAACCCGAATCTCAATCGGGACTCGTAAGTTTTTTACCCTTCGTTTTTTCGACACCGGATTTTTACGGTAAAACAGGATTACCGTGGCTCGTCTTCGATTTACCATCGCTGGAGAGTGGTGCACCATGGTACTGTTCCGTTTCAAGTCCATGCACGCATTTCTAAAAGTCGTACGGCACAATTTTGCCATTTTGGACGGATGTTGCACCTTGCACCGCGGATGTTGCACCCTGTAGATATCGATTATTCAGACGGCTATAACTTCTGGATCTTTTAGAGTTACGGGAGCCATAACCTGTCAAAACGAAGGCCACGGTGTGTTCAATGGCTTTGACCGCTTTCAGCCGTCAATGGATAGATTAATGCCCGAAAAGAACAACCCGAATCTCAATCGGGTCTCGTAAGTTTTTTACCCTTCGTTTTTTCGACACCGGATTTATACGGTAAAACGGGATTACCGTGGCTCGTCTTCGATTTACCATCGCTGGAGAGTGGTGCACCATGGTACTGTTCCGTTTCAAATCCACGCATGCATTTCTAAAAGTCGTACGGCACTGTTTCGCCATTTCGGTCGGATGTTGCACCTTGCACCGTGGATGTTGCACCCTATAGATATCGATTATTCGGACGGCCATAACTACTGGCTCGTTTAGAGTTACGGGAGCCATAACCTGTCAAAACGAAGGCCACGGTGAATTTTAGGGCTTTGACCGCTTTCAGCCGTCAACGGTTAGATTAATGCGCAAAAAGGACAACCCAAATCTCAATCGGGCCTCGTAAGTTTTTACCCTTCGTTTTTTCGACACCGGATTTTTACGGTAAAACGGGATTACCGTGCCTCGTCTTCGATTTACCATTGCTGGAGAGTGGTGCACCGTGGAACTGTTCTATTTCAAATCCATGCACGCATTTCTAAAAGTCGTACGACACTGTTTCTCCATTTCGGACGGATGTTGCACCTTGCACCGCGGATGTTGCACCCTGTAGATATCGATTATTCGGACGGCCATAACTTCTGGCTCGTTTAGAGTTACGGGAGCCATAACCTCTCAAAACGAAGGCCACAGTGAGTTCTACGGCTTTGATAGCTTTCAGCCGTCAACGGATAGATTAATGTCGAAAAAGGACAACCCGAATCTCAATCGTGTCTCGTAAGTTTTTTACGCATCGTTTTTTCGACGCCGGATTTTAACGGTAAAACGAGATTACCGTGGCTCGTCTTCGATTTACCATCGCTGGAGAGTGGTGCACCATGGTACTGTTCCATTTCAAATCCATGCACGCATTTCTAAAAGTCGTACGGCACTGTTACCCCATTTCGAACGGATGTTGCACCTTGCACCGCGGACGTTGCACCCTGTAGATATCGATTATTCGGACGATCGTAACTTCTGGCTCGTTTAGAGTTACGGGAAGCTTTGACAGCTTTCAGCCGTCAACGGATAGATTAATGCCCGAAAAGGACAACCCGAATCTCAATTGGGTCTCTTAAGTATTTTACCCTTCGTTTTTCGACACCGGATTTTTAAGGTAAAACGGGATTACCTTGGCTCGTCTTCGATTTACCATCGCTAGAGAGTGGTGCACCATGGTACAGTTCCGTTTCAAATCCATGCACGCATTTCTAAAAGACGTACGGCACAGTTTCGCCATTTCGGACGGATGTTGCACCTTGCACCGCGGACGTTGCACCCTGTAGATATCGATTATTCGGACGGCCATAACTTCTGGCTCGTTTAGAGTTACGGGAGCCATAACCTGTCAAAACGAAGGCCACGGTAAGTTCTACGGCTTTGACCGCTTTCAGACATCAACGGATAGATTAATGCCCGAAAAGGACAACCCGAATCACAATCGGGTCTCGTATGTTTTTTACCCTTCGTTTTTTCGACACCGCTTTTTTATGGTAAAACGGGATTACCGTGGCTCGTCTTCGATTTACCATCGCTGGAGAGTGGTGCACCGTGGTACTGTTCCGTTTCAAATCCATGCACGCATTTCTAAAAGTCGTACGGCACTGTTTCGCCATTTCGGACGGATGTTGCACCTTGCACCGCGGACGTTGCACCCTGCAGATATCGATTATTCAGACAGCCGTAACTTCTGGCTCGTTTAGAGTTACGGGAGCCATAACCTGTCAAAACGAAGGCCACGGTGAGTTCTATGGCTTTGACCGCTTTCAGCCATCAACGGATAGATTAATGCTCGAAAAGGACAACCCCAATCTAAATCGGGTCTCGTATGTTTTTTACCCTTCGTTTTTTCGACACTGGATTTTTACGGTAAAATGGGATTACCGTGGCTCGTCTTCGATTTACCATCGCTGGAGAGTGGTGCACCATGGTACTGTTCCGTTTCAAATCCATGCATGCATTTCTAAAAGTCGTACGACACTGTTTCTCCATTTCGGACGGATGTTGCACCTTGCACCGCGGATGTTGCACCCTGTAGATATCGGTTATTCGGACAGCCATAACTTCTGGCTCGTTTAGAGTTACGGAAGCCATAACCTATCAAAATGAAGGCCACGGTGAGTTCTACGTGATTGACCGCTTTCAGCCTTCAGCGGATAGATTAATGCCCAAAAAGGACAACCCGAATCTCAATTGGGTCTCGTAAGTTTTTTACCCTTCGTTTTTTCAACACCGTATTTTTACGGTAAAACGGGATTACCGTGGCTCGTTTTCGATTTACCATCGCTGGAGAGTGGTGCACCATGGTACTGTTCCGTTTCAAATCAATGCACGCATTTCTAAAAGTCGTACGGCACAATTTCGCCATTTCGGACGGATGTTGCACCTTGCACTGCGGATGTTGCACCCTGTAAATATCGATTATTCGGACGGTCATAACTTCTGGCTCGTTTAGGGTTACGGGAGCCATAACCTGTCAAAACAAAGGCCACGGTGAGTTCTACGGCTTTGACCGCTTTCACCCATCAACGGATAGATTAATGCCCGAAAAAGGACAACCCGAATCTCAATCGGGCCTCGTAAGTTTTTTACCCTTCGTTTTTTCGACACCGGATTTTTACGGTAAAACGGGATTACCGTTGCTCGTCTTCGATTTACCATCGCTGGAGAGTGGTGCACCATGGTACTGTTCCGTTTCAAATCCATGCATGCATTTCTAAAAGTCGTACGACACTGTTTCGCCATTTCGGACGGATGTTGCACCTTGCACCGCGGATGTTGCACCCTGTAGATATCGATTATTCGGACGACCATAACTTCTGGCTCGTTTAGAGTTACGGGATCCATAACCTGTCAAAACGAAGGCCACGGTGAGTTTTACGGCTTTGACCGCTTTCATCCATCAACGGATAGATTAATGCCCTAATAGGACAACCCGAATCTTAATCGGGCCTCGTATGTTTTTTATTCTTCGTTTTTTCGACACCGGATTTTTACGGTAAAACGGGATTACCGTGCCACGTCTTCGACTTACCATCGCTGGAGAGTGGTGCACCATGGCACTGTTCCGTTTCAAATCCATGCAGGCATTTCTAAAAGTTGTACGGCAAGGTTTCGCCATTTCGGACGGATGTTGCACCTTGCGCCGTGGATGTTGCACCCTGTAGATATCGATTATTCGGACGGTCATAACTTCTGGCCCGTTTAGAGTTACGGGAGCCATAAACTGTCATAATGACGGCCCCGGTGAGTTCTACGGCTTTGACAGCTTTAAGCCATCAACGTATAGATTAAACCCAAAAAGGACAACCCGAATCTCAATCGGGTCTCGTAAGTTTTTTACCCATCGTTTTTTCGACGCCGGATTTTAACGGTAAAACGGGATTACCGTGGCTCGTCTTCGATTTACCATCGCTGGAGAGTGGCGCACCATGGTACTGTTCCGTTTCAAATCCATGCACGCATTTCCAAAAGTCGTACGACACTGTTTCACCTTTTCGGACGGATGTTGCACCTTGCACCGCGGACGTTGCACCCTGTAGATATCGATTATTCGGACGGCCGTAACTTCTGGCTCGTTTAGAGTTACGGGAGCCATAACCTGTCAAAACGAAGGCCACAGTGAGTTCTACGGCTCTGACAGCTTTCAGCCATCAACGGATAGATTAATGCCCGAAAAGGACAACCCGAATCTCAATCGGGTCTCGTAAGTTTTTTACCCATCATTTTTTCTACGCCGGATTTAACGGTAAAACGGGATTACCGTGGCTCGTCTTCGATTTACCATCGCTGGAGAGTGGTGCACCATGGTACTGTTCCGTTTCAAATCCATGCATGCATTTCTAAAAGTCGTACGGCGCTGTTTCGCCATTTCGGACGGATGTTGCACCTTGAACCGCGGATGTTGCACCCTGTAGGTATCGATTATTCGGACGACCATAACTTCTGGCTCGTTTTGAGTTACGGGAGCCATAACCTGTCAAAACGAAGGCCACAGTGATTTCTACGGCTTTGACAGCTTTCAGCCGTCAACGGATAGATTAATGCCCGAAAAGGACAACCCGAATCTCAATCGGGTCTCGTAAGTTTTTTACCCTTTGTTTTTTCGACACCTGATTTTTACGGTAAAACGGGATTACCGTGGCTCGTCTTCGATTTACCATCGCTGGAGAGTGGTGCACCATGGTACTGCTCTGTTTCAAATCCATGCACGCGTTTCTAAAAGTCGTACGACACTGTTTCGCCATTTCGGACGGATGTTGCACCTTGCACCGCGGATGTTGCACCCTGTAGATTTCGATTATTCGGACGGCCATAACTTCTGGCTCGTTTAGAGTTACGGGAGCCATAACCTGTCAAAACGAAGGTCAAGGTGAGTTTTACGGCTTTGACCGCATTCAACCGTCAATGGATAGATTAATGCCCAAAAAGGACAGCCCGAATCTCAATCGGGTCTCGTAAGTTTTTTACCCTTCGTTTTTTCGACACCGTATTTTTACGGTAAAACGGGATTACTATGCCTCGTCTTCGATTTACCATCGCTGGAGAGTGGTGCACCATGGTACTGTTCCGTTTCAAATCCATGCATGCATTTCTAAAAGTCGTACGACACTGTTTCGCCATTTCGGACCGATGTTGCACCTTGCACCGCGGATGTTGCACCCTGTAGATATCGATTAGTTGGACGGCCATAACTTCTGGCTCGTTTAGAGTTACGGGAGCCGTAACTTGTCAAAACAAAGGCCACGGGGAGTTCAACGGCTTTGACCGCTTTCAACCGTCAATGGATAGATTAATGCCCAAAAAGGACAGCCCGAATCTCAATCGGGTCTCGTTAGTTTTTTACCCTACGTTTTTTCGACACCGGATTTTTATGGTAAAATGGGATTACCGTGCCTCGTTTTCGATTTACCATCGCTGGAGAGTAGTGCACCATGGTACTGTTCCGTTTCAAAGCCATGCACGCATTTCTAAAATTCGTACGACACTGTTTCGCCATTTCGGACGGATGTTGCACCTTGCACCGCGGATGTTGCACCCTGTAGATATCGATTATTCGGACGGCCATAACTTCTTTCTCATTTAGAGTTACGAGAGCCATAACCTATCAAAACGAAGGCCGCGGTGAGTTCTACGGATTTGACCCCTTGTTTTTTCGACACCGGATTTTTACGGTAAAACGGGATTACCGTGGCTCGTCTTCGGTTTATCATCGCTGGAGAGTGGTGCACCATGGTACTGTTCCGTTTCAAATCCATGCATGCATTTCTAAATGTCGTACGGCACTGTTTCGCCATTTCGGACGGATGTTGCACCCTGTCGAAATCGATTATTCGGACGGCCATAACTTCTGGCTCGTTTAGAGTTACGGGAGCCATAACCTGTCAAAACGAAGGTCACTGTGAGTTCTACGGCTTTGACCGCTTTCAGGCGTCAAAGGACAGATTAATGCCCGAAAAGGACAACCCGAATCTCAATCGGGTCTCGTAAGTTTCTTACCCTTCATTTTTTCGACACCGGATTTTTACGGTAAAACGGGATTACCGTGGCTCTTCTTCGATTTACCATCGCTGGAGAGTGGTGCACCATGGAACTGTTCCGTTTCAAATCCATGCACGCATTTCTAAAAGTCGTACGACACAATTTCGCCATTTCGGACGGATGTTGCACCTTGCACCGAGGATGTTGCATCCTGTAGATATCGATTATTCGGACGGCCATAATTTCTGGCTCGTTTAGAGTTACGGGAGCCATACCCTGTCAAAACGAAGGCCACGGTTAGTTCTACGGCTTTGACCGCTTTCAGCCGTCAACGGATGGATTAATGTCCGAAAAGGACAACCCGAATCTCAATCGGGTCTCGTAAGTTTTTTACCCTTCGTTTTTTCGACACCGGATTTTTACGGTAAAATGGGATTACCTGGCTCATCTTCGATTTACCATCGCTGGAGAGTGGTGCACCATGGTACTGTTCCGTTTCAAATCCAAGCATGCATTTCTAAAAGTCGTACGACACTGTTTCGCCATTTCGGACGGATGTTGCACCTTGCACCGCGGATGTTGCACCCTGTAGATATCGATTTTTCGGACGGCCATAATTTCTGGCTCATTTAGAGTTATGGGAGCCATAACCTATCAAAACGAAGGCCAAGGTGAGTTTTACGGCTTTGACCGCTTTCAGCCGTCAACGGATAGATTAATGCCCAAAAAGGACAACCCGAATCTCAATCGGGCCTCGTAAGTTTTTTACCCTTCGTTTTTCGACACCGGATTTTTACGGTAAAACGGGATTACCGTGCCTTGTCTTCGATTTACCATCGCTGGAGAGTGGTGCACCATGGCACTGTTCCGTTTCAAATCCATGCATGCATTTCTAAAAGTCGTACGACACTGTTTCGCCATTTCGGACGGATGTTTTACCTTGCACCGCGGATGTTGCACCCTGTAGATATCGATTATTCGGACGGTCATAACTTCTGGCTCGTTTCGAGTTACGGGGGCCATAACCTGTCAAAACAAAGGCCACGGTGAGTTTTACGGCTTTGACAGCTTTCAACCGTCAGCGGATAGATTAATGCCCAAAAAGGACAACCCGAATCTCAATCGGGTCTCGTAAGTTTTTTACCCATCGTTTTTTCGACACCGGATTCTAACGGTAAAACGGGATTACCGTGTCTCGTCTTCGATTTACCATCGCTGGAGAGTGGTGCACCATGTTACTGTTCCGTTTCAAATCCATGCACGTATTTCTAAAAGACGTACGGCACTGTTTCGCCATTTCGGACGGATGTTGCACCTTGCACCGTGGATGTTGCACCCTGTAGATATCGATTATTCAGACGGCCGTAACTTCTGGCTCGTTTAGAGTTACGGGAGCCATAACCTGACAAAACGAAGGCCATGATGAGTTCTACAGCTCTGACAGCTTTCAGCCATCAACGGATAGATTAATGCCCGAAAAGGACAACCCGAATCTCAATCGGGTCTGGTTAGTTTTTTACCCATCGTTTTTTCGACGCTGGATTTTAACGGTAAAACGTGATTACCGTGGCTCGTCTTCGATTTACTATCACTGGAGAGTGGTGCACCATGGTACTGTTCCGTTTCAAATCCATGCACGCATTTCTAAAAGTCGTACGGCACTGTTTCGCCATTTCGAACGGATGTTGCACCTTGCACCGTGGACGTTGCACCCTGTAGATATCGATTATTCAGACGGCTATAACTTCTGGCTCGTTTAGAGTTACGGGAGCCATAACCTGTCAAAACGAAGGCCACGGTGAGTTCTATGGCTTTGACAGTTTTCAGGCATCAATGGATAGATTAATACCCGAAAAGGACAACCCGAATCTCAATCGGATCTCGTAAGTTTTTTACCTTTCGTTTTTTCGACACCGGATTTTAACGGTAAAACTGGATTACCTTGGCTCGTCTTCGATTTGCCATCGCTAGAGAGTGGTGCACCATGGTACTGTTCCGTTTCAAATCCATGCATGCATTTCTAAAAGTCGTACGGCACTGTTTCGCCATTTCGGACGGATGTTGCACCTTGCACCGCGGATGTTGCACCCTGTAGATATCGATTATTCGGACGGCCATAACTTAGGGCTCGTTTAGAGTTACGGGAGCCATAACTTGTCAAAACGAAGGCCACGGTAATTTCTACGGCTTTGACAGCTATCAGCCGTCAACGGATAGATTAATGCCCGAAAAGGACAACCCGAATCTCAATCGGGTCTCGTAAGTTTTTTACCCTTCGTTTTTTCGACACCGGATTTTTACGGTAAAAAGGGATTACCGTGGCTCGTCTTCGATTTACCATTGCTGGAGAGTGGTGCACCATGGTACTGTTCCGTTTCAAATCAATGCACGCATTTCTAAAAGTCGTACGGCACTATTTCGCCATTTCGGACGGATGTTGCACCTTGCACCGCGGATGTTGCACCATATAGATATCGATTATTCGGACGGCCATAACTTCTGGCTCGTTTAGAGTTATGGGAGCCATAACCTATCAAAACGAAGGCCACGGTGAGTTCTACGGCTTTGACCGCTTTCAACCGTCAATGGATAGATTAATGCCCAAAAAGGACAGCCCGAATCTCAATCGGGTCTCGTAAGTTTTTTACCCTTCGTTTTTTCGACACCGTATTTTTACGGTAAAACGGGATTACCCTGCCTCGTCTTCGATTTACCATCGCTGGAGAGTGGTGCACCATGGTACTGTTCCGTTTCAAATCAATGCATGCATTTCTAAAAGTCGTACGGCACTGTTTCGCCATTTCGGACGGATGTTGCACATTGCACCGCGGATGTTGCACCCTGTAGATATCGATTATTCGGACGGCCATAACTTCTGGCTCGTTTAGAGTTACGGGAGCCATAACCTGTCAAACGAAGGCCATGGTGAGTTCTATGGCTTTGACCGCTTTCAGCCGTCAACAGATAGATTAATGCCCAAAAAGGACAACCCGAATCTCAATCGGGTCTCGTAAATTTTTTACCCTTCATTTTTACGACACCGGATTTTTACGGTAAAACGAGATTACCGTGGCTCGTCTTCGATTTAGCATCGCTGGATAGTGGTGCACCATGGTACTGTTCCTTTTCAAATCCATGCATGCATTTCTAAAAGTCGTACGACACTGTTTCGCCATTTTGGGCGGATGTTGCACCTCGCACCGCGGATGTTGCACCCTGTAGATATCGATTATTCGGACGGCCATAACTTCTGGCTCGTTTGACTTACGGGAGCCATAACCTGTCAAAACGAAGGCCACGGTGAGTTCTACGGCTTTGACAGCTTTCAACCGACAACGGATAGATTAATGCCCAAAAAGGACAACCCGAATCTCAATCGGGTCTCGTAAGTTTTTTACCCTTCGTTTTTTCGACGCCGGATTTTAACGGTAAAACGGGATTACCGTGGGTCGTCTTCGATTTACCATCGCTGGAGGGTGGTGCACCGTGGTACTGTTCCGTTTCAAATCCATGCACGCATTTCTAAAAGTCGTACGGAACTGTTTCGCCATTTCGGACGGATGTTGCACCTTGCACCGTGGACGTTGCACCCGGTAGATATCGATTATTCTGACGGCCATAACTTCTGGCTCGTTTAGAGTTACGGGAGCCATAACCAGTCAAAACGAAGGCCACGGTGAGTTCTACGGCTTTGACAGCTTTCAGGCGTCAACGGATAGACTAATGCCCGAAAAGGACAACCCGAATCTCAATCGGGTCTCGTAAGTTTTTTACCCTTCGTTTTTTCGACACTGGATTTTAACGGTAAAACTGGATTACCGTGGCTCGTCTTCGATTTACCATCGCTGGAGAGTGGTCCACCATAGTACTGTTCCGTTTCAAATCCATGCAAGCATTTCTAAAAGTCGTACGGCACTGTTTCGCCATTTCGGACGGATGTTGCACCTTGCACCGCGGATGTTGCACCTAGTAGATATCGATTATTCGGACGGCCATAACTTCTGGCTCGTTTAGAGTTACGGGAGCCATAACCTGTCAAAACGAAGGACACGGTGAGTTCTACGGCTTTGACAGCTTTCAGCCATCAACGGATAGATTAATGCCCGAAAAGGACAACCCGAATCTCAATCGGGTCTCGTAAGTTTTTTACCCTTCGTTTTTTCGACACCGGATTTTTACGGTAAAACGGGATTACCGTGGCTCATCTTGGATTTACCATCGCTAGAGAGTGGTGCACCATGGTACTGTTCCATTTCAAATCCATGCACGCATTTCTAAAAGACGTACGGCACTGTTTCGCCATTTCGGACACCCTGTAGATATCGATTATTCGGACGGCCGTAACTTCTGGCTCGTTTAGAGTTACAGGAGCCATAACCTGTCAAAACGAAGGCCACGGTGAGTTCTACGGCTTTGACCGCTTTCAGCCATCAACAGATAGATTAATGCCCGAAAAGGACAACCCGAATCTCAATCGGGTCTCTTGAGTTTTTTACCCTTCGTTTTTTCGACACCGGATTTTTACGGTAAAACAGGATTACCGTGGCTCGTCTTCGATTTACCATCGCTGGAGAGTGGTGCACCATGGTACTGTTCCGTTTCAAATCCATGAATGCATTTATAAAAGTCGTACGGCACTGTTTCGCCATTTCGGACGGATGTTGCACCTTGCACCGCGGATGTTGCACCATGTAGATATCGATTATTCGGACAGCCATAACTTCTGGCTCGTTTAGACTTACGGAAGCCATAACCTGCCAAAACGAAGGCCACGGTGAGTTCTACGTGTTTGAACGCTTTCAGCCATCAACGGATAGATTAATGCCCGAAAAGGACAAACCGAATCTCAATTGGGTCTCGTAAGTTTTTTACCCTTCATTTTTTCGACACCGGATTTTTACGGTAAAACGGGATTACCGTGGCTCATCTTCGATTTACCATCGCTGGAGAGTGGTGGACCATGGTACTGTTCCGTTTCAAATCCATGCACGCATTTCTAAAAGTCGTACGACACATTTTCGACATTTCGGACGGATGTTGCACCTTGCACCGCGGATGCTGCACCCTGTATATATCGATTATTCGGACGGCCATAACTTCTGGCTCGTTTAGAGTTACGGGAGCCATAACCTGTCAAAACAAAGGACACGGTGAGTTCTACGGCTTTGACCGCTTTGACCCGTCAACGGATAGATTAATGCCCGAAAAGGACAACCCGAATCTCAATCGGGCCTCGTAAGTTTTTTACCCTTCGTTTTTTCGACATCGGATTTTTACGGTAAAATGGGATTACCGTCGCTCGTCTTCGATTTACCATCGCTGGAGAGTGGTGCACCATGGTACTGTTCCGTTTCAAATCCATGCATGCATTTCTAAAAGTCGTACGACACTGTTTCGCCATTTCGGACGGATGTTGCACCTTGCACCGCGGACGTTGCACCCTGTAGATATCGATTATTCGGACGACCATAACTTCTGGCTCGTTTAGAGTTACGGGAGCCATAACCTGTCAAAACGAAGGCCACGGTGATATTTACGGCTTTGTCTGCTTTCAACCGTCAACGGATAGATTAATGCCCAAAAAGGACAACACGAATCTCAATCGGGCCTCGTAAGTTTTTTACCCTTCGTTTTTTCGACACCGGATTTTTACGGTAAAACGGGATTACCGTGCCTCGTCTTCGATTTACCATCGCTGGAGAGTGGTGCACCATGGCACTGTTCCGCTTCAAATCCATGCACGCATTTCTAAAAGTCGTACGGCAATGTTTCGCCATTTCGGACGGATGTTGCACCTTGCACCGCGGATTTTGCACCATGTAGATATCGATTATTCGGACGGTCATAACATCTGGCTCATTTAGAGTTACGGGAGCCATAACCTGTCATAACGAAGGCCACGGTGAGTTCTACGGTTTTGACAGCTTTCAGCCGTCAACGGATAGATTAATCCCAGAAAGGACAACCCGAATCTCAATCGGGTCTCATAAGTTTTTTACCCATCGTTTTTTCGACGCCGGATTTTAACGGTAAAACGGGATTACCGTGGCTCGTCTCCGATTTACCATCGCTGGAGAGTGGTGCACCATTGTACTGTTCCGTTTCAAATCCATGCACACATTTCTAAAAGTCGTACGGCACTGTTTCACCATTTCGGACGGATGTTGCACCTTGCACCGAGGACGTTGCACCCTGTAGATATCGATTATTCGGACGGCCGTAACTTCTGGCTCGTTTAGAGTTACGGGAGCCATAACCTGTCAAAACGAAGGCCACGGTGAGTTCTACGGCTTTGACAGCTTTCAGCCGTCAATGGATGGATTAATGCCCGAAAAGGACAACCCGAATCTCAATCGGGTCTCGTAAGTTTTTTACCCATCGTTTTTTCGATGCCAGATTTTAACGGTAAAACGGGATTACCATGGCTCGTCTTCGATTTATCATCGCTGGAGAGTGGTGCACCATGGTACTGTTCCGTTTCAAATCCACGCACGCATTTCTAAAAGTCGTACGACACTGTTTCGCCATTTCGGACGGATGTTGCACCTTGCACCGCGGACGTTGCACCCTGTAGATATTGATTATTCGGACGGCCATAACATCTGGCTCGTTTAGAGTTACGGGAGCCATAACCTATCAAAACGAAGGCCATGGTGAGTACTACGGCTTTGACAGCTTTCAGCCGTCAACGGATAGATTAATGCCCGAAAAGAACAACCCGAATCTCAATCGGGTCTCGTAAGTTTTTTACCCTTCGTTTTTTCGACATCGGATTTTAACGGTAAAACTGGATTACCGTGGCTCGTCTTCGATTTACCTTCGCTGGAGAGTGGTGCGCCATGGTACTGTTCCGTTTCAAAGCCATGCATGCATTTCTAAAAGTCGTACGACGCTGTTTCGCCATTTCAAACGGATGTTGCATCTTGCACCGCAGATGTTGCACCCTGTAGATATCGATTATTCGGACGGCCATAACTTCTGCCTCGTTTAGAGTTACGGGAGCCATAACCTGTCAAAAGAAAGGCCACGGTGAGTTCTACGGCTTTGACAGCTTTCAGCCGTCAACGGATAGATTAATGCCCGAAAAGGACAACCCGAATCTCAATCGGGTCTCGTCAGTTTTTTACCCTTCGTTTTTTCGTCACTGGATTTTTACGGCAAAACGGGATTACCGTGGCTCGTCTTCGACTTACCATCGCTGGAGAGTGGTGCACCATGGTACTGTTCCGTTTCAAATCCATGCACGCATTTCTAAAATTCGTACGGCACTGTTTCGCCATTTCGGACGGATGTTGCACCTTGCACCGCGGATGTTGCACCGTGTAGATATCGATTATTCGGACGGCCATAACATCTGGCTCGTTTAGAGTTACAGGAGCCATAAATTGTCAAAACGAAGGCCAAGGTGAGTTCTACGGCTTTGGCCGCTTTCAGCTGTCAATGGATAGATTAATGCCCGAAAAGGACAACCCGAATCTCAATCGGGCCTCGTAAGTTTTTTACTCTTCGTTTTTTCGACACCGGATTTTTACAGTAAAACGGGATTACCGTGCCTCGTCTTCGATTTACCATCGCTGGAGAGTGGTGCACCATGGCACTGTTCCGTTTCAAATCCATGCACACATTTCTAAAAGTCGTACGACACTGTTTTGCCATTTCGGACGGATGTTGCACCTTGCACCGCGGATGTTGCACCCTGTAGATATCGATTATTCGGACGGCCATAACTTCTGGCTCGTCTAGAGTTACGGGAGCCATAACCTGTCAAAACGAAGGCCACGGTGAGTTTTACGGCTTTGACCACTTTCAACCGTCGACGAATTGATTAATGCCCAAAAAGGACAACCCGAATCTCAATCGGGCCTCGTAAGTTTTTTACTCTTCGTTTTTTCGACACCGGATTTTTACAGTAAAACGGGATTACCGTGCCTCGTCTTCGATTTACCATCGCTGGAGAGTGGTGCACCATGGTACTGTTCCGTTTCAAATCCATGCACACATTTCTAAAAGTCGTACGACACTGTTTTGCCATTTCGGACGGATGTTGCACCTTGCACCGCGGACGTTGCACCCTGTAGATATCGATTATTCAGACGGCCGTAACTTCTGGCTCGTTTAGAGATACGGGAGCCATAACCTGTCAAAACGAAGGCCACGGTGAGTTCTACGGCTTTGACCACTTTCAGCCGTCAACCTATAGATTAATGCCCGAGAAGGACAACCCGAATCTCAATCGGGTCTCGTAAGTTTTTTACCCTTCGTTTTTTCGACACCGGATTTTAATGGTAAAATGGGATTACCGTGCCTCGTCTTCGATTTACCATCGCTGGAGAGTGGTGCACCATGGTACTGTTCCATTTCAAATCCATGCACGCATTTCTAAAAGGCGTACGACACTGTTTCACCATTTCGGACGGATGTTGCACCTTGCACCGCGGACGTTGCACCCTGTAGATATCGATTATTCGGACGGCCGTAACTTCTGGCTCGTTTAGAGTTACGGGAGCCATAACCTGTCAAAACGAAGGCCACGGTGAGTTCTACGGCTTTGATAGATTTCAGCCGTCAACGGATAGATTGATGCCTAAAAAGGACAACCCGAATCTCAATCGGGTCTCGTAAGTTTTTTACCCATCGTTTTTTCGACGTCGGATTTTAACGGTAAAACGGGATTACCGTGGCTCGTCTTCGGTTTACCATCGCTGGAGAGTGGTGCACCATGTTACTGTTCCATTTCAAATCCATGCACGCATTTCTAAAAGTCGTACGACACTGTTTCGCCATTTCGGACGGATGTTGCACCTTGCACCGCGGACGTTGCACCCTGTAGATGTCGATTATTCGGACGGCCGTAACTTCTGGCTCGTTTAGAGTTACGGGAGCCATAACCTGTCAAAACGAAGGCCACGGTGAGTTCTACGGCTCTAACAGCTTTCAGCCGTCAACGGATAGATTAATGCCCGAAAAGGACAACCCGAATCTCAATCGGGTCTCGTTAGTTTTTTACCCATCGTTTTTTCGACGCTGGATATTAACGGTAAAACGTGATTACCATGGCTCGTCTTCGATTTATCATCGCTGGAGAGTGGTGCACCATGGTACTGTTCCGTTTCAAATCCATGCACGCATTTCTAAAAGTCGTACGACACTGTTTCGCCATTTCGAACGGATGTTGCACCTTGCACCGCGGACGTTGCACCCTGTAGATATCGATTATTCGGACGGCTATTACTTCTGGCTCATTTAGAGTTACAGGAGCCATAACCTGTCAAAACGAAGGCCACGGTGAGTTCTATGGTTTTGACAGTTTTCAGGCGTCAACGGATAGATTAATGCCTGAAAAGGACAACCCGAATCTCAATCGGATCTCGTAAGTTTTTTACCCTTCGTTTTTTCGACACCGGATTTTAACGGTAAAACTGGATTACCGTGGCTCGTCTTTGATTTGCCATCACTGGAGAGTGGTGCACCATGGTACTGTTCCGTTTCAAATCCATGCATGCATTTCTAAAAGTCGTACGGCACTGTTTCGCCATTTCGGACGGATGTTGCACCTTGCACCGCGGATGTTGCACCCTGTAGATATCGATTATTCGGACGGCCATAACTTCTGGCTCGTTTAGAGTTACGGTAGCCATAACCTGTCAAAACGAAGGCCACGGTGATTTCTACGGCTTTGACGGCTTTCAGCGGTCAACGGATAGAATAATGCCCGAAAAGGACAACCCGAATCTCAATCGGGTCTCGTAAGTTTTTTACCCTTCGTTTTTTCGACACCGGCTTTTACGGTAAAACGGGATTACCGTGGCTCGTCTTCGATTTACCATCGCTGGAGAGTAGTGCGCCATGGTACTGTTCTGTTTCAAATCCATGCACACATTTCTAAAAGTCGTACGACACTGTTTCGCCATTTCGGACGGATGTTGCACCTTGCACCGCGGGTGTTGCACCCTGTAGATATCGATTATTCGGACGGCCATAACTTCTGGCTCGTTTAGAGTTACGGGAGCCATAACCAAAACGAAGGCCACGGTGAGTTCTACGGCTTTGACCGCTTGCAACCGATAATGGATAGATTAATGCCCAAAAAGGACAGCCCGAATCTCAATCGGGTCTCGTAAGTTTTTTACCCTTCGTTTTTTCGACGCCGTATTTTTACGGTAAAACAGGATTACCGTGCCTCGTCTTCGATTTACCATCGCTGGAGAGCGGTGCACCATGGTACTGTTCCGTTTCAAATCCATGCAAGCATTTCTAAAAGTCGTACGGCACTGTTTCGCCATTTCGGACGGATGTTGCACCTTGCACCGCGGATGTTGCGCCCTGTAGATATCGATTATTCGGACGGCCATAACTTCTGGCTCGTTTAGAGTTACGGGAGCCATAACCTGTCAAAACGATGGCCACGGTGAGTTCTACGGCTTTGACCACTTTCAGCCGTCAACGGATAGACTAATGCCCGAAAAGGACAACCTGTATCTCAATCGGGTCTCGTAAGTTTTTTACCCTTCACTTTTTCGACACCGGATTTTTACGGTAAAACGGGATTACTGTGGCTCGTCTTCGATTTACCATCGCTGGAGAGTGGTGCAACATGGTACTGTTCCGTTTCAAATCCATGCATGCATTTCTAAAAGTCGTACGACACTGTTTCGCCATTTCGGACGGATGTTGCACCTTGCATCGCGGATGTTGCACCCTGTTGATATCGATTATTCGGACGGCCAAAACTTCTGGCTCGTTTAGAGTTACGGGAGCCATAACCTGTCAAAACGAAGGCCACAGTGAGTTCTACGGCTTTGATCGCTTTCAGCCGTCAACGGATAGATTAATGCCCGAAAAGGACAACCCGAATCTCAATCGGGTCTCGTAAGTTTTTTACCCATCATTTTTTCGACACCGGATTTTTGCGGTAAAACAGGATTACCGTGGCTCGTCTTCGATTTACCATCACTGGAGAGTGGTGCACCGTGGTACTGCTTCGTTTCAAATGCATGCACGCTTTTCTAAAAGTCGTACGGCACAATTTTGCCATTTCGGACGTATGTTGCACCTTGCACCGCGGATGTTGCACCCTGTAGATATCGATTATTCAGACGGCTATAACTTCTGGATCGTTTAGAGTTACGGGAGCCAAAATCTGTCAAAACGAAGGCCACGGTGTGTTCTACGGCTTTGACCGCTTTCAGTCGTCAATGGATAGATTAATGCCCGAAAAGGACAACTCGAATCTCAATCGGGTCTCATAAGTTTTTTCCCCTTCGTTTTTTCGACACCGGATTTTTACGGTAAAACGGGATTACCGAGGCTCGTCTTCGATTTACCATCGCTAGAGAGTGGTGCACCATGGTACTGTTCCGTTTCAAATCCATGCACGCATTTCTAAAAGACGTACGACACTGTTTCGCCATTTCGGACGGATGTTGCACCTTGCACCGCGGACGTTGCACCCAGCAGATATCGATTATTCGGACGGCCGTAACTTCTGGCTCGTTTAGAGTTACGGGAGGCATAACCTGTCAAAACGAAGGCCACGGTGAGTTTTTCGGCTTTGACCGCTTTCAGCCGTCAACGGTTAGATTAGTGCCCAAAAAGGACAACCCGAATCTCAATCGGGCCTCGTTAGTTTTTACCCTTCGTTTTTTCGACACCGGATTTTTACGGTAAAACGGGATTACCGTGCCTCGTCTTCGATTTACCATCGCTGGAGAGTGGTGCACCATGGCACAGTTCCGTTTCAAATCCAGGCACGCATTTCTAAAAGTCGTACGACACTGTTTCTCCATTTCGGACGGATGTTGCACCTTGCACCGTGGATGTTGCACCCTGTAGATATCGATTATTCGGACGGCCATAACTTCTGGCTCGTTTAGAGTTACGGGAGCCATAACCTGTCAAAACAAAGGCCACGGTGAGTTCTACGGCTTTGACAGCTTTCAACTATCAACGGATAGATTAATGCCCAAAAAGGACAACCCGAATCTCAATCGGGTCTCGTAAGTTTTTAACGCATCGTTTTTTCGACGCCGGATTTTAACGGTAAAACGGGATTACCGCGGCTCGTCTTCGATTTACCATCGCTGGAGAGTGGTGCACCATGTTACTGTTCCATTTCAAATCCATGCACGCATTTCTACAAGTCGTACGAAACTGTTTCCCCATTTCGGACGGATGTTGCACCTTGCACCGCGGACGTTGCACCCTGTAGATATCGATTATTCGGACGGCCTTAACTTCTGGCTCGTTTAGAGTTACGGGAGCCATAACCTGTCAAAACGAAGGCCACGGTGTGTTCTACGGCTTTGACCCCTTTCATCCATCAACGGATAGATTAATGCCCGAAAAGGACAACCCGAATCTCAATCGGGTCTCGTAAGTTTTTTACCCTTCGTTTTTTCGACACCGGATTTTTACGGCAAAACGGGATTACCGTGGCTCGTCTTCGATTTACCATCGCTGGAGAGTGGTGCACCATGGTACTGTTCCGTTTCAAACCATGCACACATTTCTAAAAGTCATATGGCACAATTTCGTCATTTTGGACGCATGTTGCACCTTGCACCGCGGATGTTGCATCCTGTAGATATCGATTATTCGGACGGCCATAACTTCCGGCTCGTTTAGAATTACGGGAGCCATTGCCAGCCCAGACGAAGGCCACGGTGAGTTCTACGGCTTTGATCACTTTCAGCCGTCAACGGATAGATTAATGCCCAAAAAGGACAACCCGAATCTCAATCGGGTCTCGTAAGTTTTTTACCCATCGTTTTTTCGACGCCGGATTTTAACAATAAAACGGGATTACCGTGGCTCGTCTTCGATTTACCATCGCTGGAGAGTGGTGCACCATGGTACTATTCCGTTTCAAATCCATGCACGCATTTCTAAAAGACGTACGGCACTGTTTCGCCATTTCGGACTTATGTTGCACCTGCACCGCGGACGTTGCACCATGTAGATATCGATTATTCGGACGGCCGTAACTTCTGGCTCGTTTGGAGTTACGGGGGCCATAACCTGTCAAAACGAAGGCCACGGTGAGTTCTACGGCTTTGACCGCTTTCAGCCGTCGACGGATAGATTAATGCCCGAAAAGGACAACCTGAATCTCAATCGGGTCTCATAAGTTTTTTACCCTTCGTTTTTTCGACACCGGATTTTTACGGTAAAACGGGATTATCGTGGCTCGTCTTCGATTTACCATCGCTGGAGAGTGGTGCACCATGGTACTGTTCCGTTTCAAATCCATGCACGCATTTCTAAAAGTCGTACGGCACAATTTCGTCATTTCGGACGGATGTTACACCTTGCACCGCGGATGTTGCATCCTGTATATATCGATTATTCGGACGGCCATAACTTCTGGCTCATTTAGAGTTACGGGAGCCATAACCTGTCAAACGAAGGCCATGGTGAGTTCTATGGATTTGACCGATTTCAGCCGTCAATAGATAGATTAATGCCCGAAAAGGACAACCCGAATCTCAATCGGGTCTCGTAAGTTTTTTACCCTTCGTTTTTTCGACACCGGATTTTTACGGTAAAACGGGATTACCGTGGCTCGTCTTCGATTTACCATCGCTAGAGAGTGGTGCACCATGGTACTGTTCCGTTTCAAATCCATGCATGCATTTCTAAAAGTCGTACGGCACTGTTTCGCCATTTCGAACGGATGTTGCACCTCGCGCCGCGGATGTTGCACCCTGTAGATATCGATTATTCGGACGGCCATAACTTCTGGCTCATTTAGGCTTACGGGAGCCATAACCTGTCAAAACGAAGGCCACGGTGAATTCTACGGCTTTGACAACTTTCAACCGACAACGGATAGATTAATGCCCAAAAAGGACAACCCGAATCTCAATCGGGTCTCGTAAGTTTTTTACCCTTCGTTTTTTCGACGCCGGATTTTAACGGTAAAACGGGATTACCGTGGCTCGTCTTCGATTTACCATCGCTGGAGAGTGGTGCACCATGGTACTGTTCCATTTCAAATCCATGCGCGCATTTCTAAAAGTCGTACGTCACTGTTTCGCCATTTCGAACGGATGTTGCACCTTGCACCGCGGACGTTGCACCCTGTAGATACCGATTATTTGGACGACCATAACTTCTGGCTCGTTTAGAGTTACGGGAGCCATAACCTGTCAAAACGAAGGCCACGGTGAGTTCCATGGCTTTAACAGCTTTCAATCGTCAACGGATAGAATAATGCCCGAAAAGGACAACCCGAATCTCAATCGGGTCTCGTAAGTTTTTTACCCTTCGTTTTTTCGACACCGGATTTTAACGGTAAAACTAGATTACCGTGGCTCATCTTCGATTTACCATCGCTGGAGAGTGGTGCACCATGGTACTGTTCCGTTTCGAATCCATGCAAGCATTTCTAAAAGTCGTACGACACTGTTTCGCCATTTCGGACGGATGTTGCACCTTGCACCGCGGATGTTGCACCCTGTAGATATCGATTATTCGGACGGCCATTACTTCTGGCTCGTTTAGAGTTACGGGAGCCATAACCTGTCAAAACGAAGGCCACAGTGAGTTCTACGGCTTTGACAGCTTTCAGCCGTCAACGGATAGACTAATGCCCGAAAAAGACAACCCGAATCTCAATCGGGTCTCGTAAGTTTTTTACCCTTCGTTTTTTCGACACCGGATTTTTACGGTAAAACTGGATTACCGTGGCTCGTCTTTGATTTACCATCGCTAGAGAGTGGTGCACCATAGTACTGTTCCGTTTCAAATCCATGCACGCATTTCTAAAAGACGTACGGCACTGTTTCGCCATTTCGGACGGATGTTGCACCTTGCACCGCGGACATTGCACCCTGTAGATATCGATTATTCGGACGGCCGTAACTTCTGGCTCGTTTAGAGTTACGGGAGCCATAACCTGTCAAAATGAAGGCCACGGTGAGTTCTATGGCTTTCAAAGCTTTCAGCCATCAACGGATAGATTAATGCCCGAAAAGGACAACCCGAATCTCAATCGGGTCTCGTATGTTTTTTACTCTTCGTTTTTTCGACACCGGATTTTTACGGTAAAACGGGATTACCGTGGCTCGTCTTCGATTTACCATCGCTGGAGAGTGGTGCACCATGGTACTGTTCCGTTTCAAATCCATGCATGCATTTCTAAAAGTCGTACAGCACTGTTTCGCCATTTCGAACGGATGTTGCACCTTGCACCGTGGATGTTGCACCCTATAGATATCGATTATTCGGACAGCCATAACTTCTGGCTCGTTTAGAGTTACGGGAGCCATAACCTGTCAAAACGAAGGCCACGGTGAGTTCTACGTGTTTGACCGCTTTCAGCTGTCAATGGATAGATTAATGCCCGAAAAGGACAACCCGAATCTCAAATGGGTCTCGTAATTTTTTTACCCTTCGTTTTTTCGACACCGGATTTTTACCGTAAAACGGGATTACCGTGGCTCGTCTTCGATTTACCATCGCTGGAGAGTGGTGCACCATGGTACTGTTCCATTTGAAATCCATGCACGCATTTCTAAAAGTCGTACGGCACAATTTCGCCATTTCGGACGGATGTTGCACCTTGCACCGCGGATGTTGCACCATGTAAATATCGAATATTCGGACGGCCATATCTTCTGGCTCGTTTAGAGTTACGGGAGCCATAACCTGTCAAAACAAAGGCCACGATGAGTTCTACGGCTTTGACCGCTTTCAGCCATCTACGCAAGATTAATTCCCGAAAAGGACAACCCGAATCTCAATCGGGTCTCGTAAGTTTTTCACCCTTCGTTTTTTCGACACCGGATTTTAACGGTTAAACTGGATTACCGTGGCTCGCCTTCGATTTACCATCGCTGGAGAGTGGTGCACCATGGTACTGTTCCGTTTCAAATCCATGCAAGCATTTGTAAAAGTCGTATGGCACTGTTTCGCCATTTCAGACGGATGTTGCACCTTGCACCGCGGATGTTGCACCCTGTAGATATCGATTATTCGGACGGCCATAACTTCTGGCTCGTTTGGAGTTACGGGAGTCATAACCTGTCAAAATGAAGGCCACGGTGAGTTCTACGGCTTTGACAGCTTTCAGCCGTCAACGGATAGATTAATGCCCGAAAAGGACAAGCCGAATCTCAATCGGGTCTCGTAAGTTTTTTACCCTTCGTTTTTTCGACACCGGATTTTTACGGTAAAACGGGATTACCGTGGCTCGTCTTCTATTTTCCATCGCTAGAGAGTGGTGCACCAAGGTACTGTTCCGTTTCAAATCCATGCATGCATTTCTAAAAGGCGTACGACACAGTTTCGCCATTTCGGACGGATGTTGCACCTTGCACCGCGGACATTGCACCCTGTAGATATCGATTATTCGGGTGGCCGTAACTTCTGGCTCGTTTAGAGTTACGGGAGCCATAACCTGTCAAAACGAAGGCCACGGTGAGTTCTATGGCTTTGACCGCTTTCATCCATCAACGGATAGATTAATTCCCGGAAAGGACAACCCGAATCTCAATCGGGTCTCGTACGTTTTTTACCCTTCGTTTTTTCGACACCGGATTTTTACGGTAAAACGGGATTACCGTGGCTCGTCTTCGATTTACCATCGCTGGAGAGTGGTGCACCATGGTACTATTCTATTTCAAATCCATGCATGCATTTCTAAAAGTCGTACGACACTGTTTCGCCATTTCGGACAGATGTTGCACCTTGCACCGTGGATGTTGCACCCTATAGATATCGATTATTCGGACAGCCATAACTTCTGGCTCGTTTAGAGTTACGGGAGCCATAACCTGTCAAAACGAAGGCCACGGTGAGTTCTACGTGTTTGACCGCTTGCAGCTGTCAACGGATAGATTAATGCCCGAAAAGGACAACCCGAATCTCAATTGGGTCTCGTAAGTTTTTTACCCATCGTTTTTTCGACACCGGATTTTTACGGTAAAACGGGATTACCGTGGCTCGTCTTCGATTTACCATCGTTGGAGAGTGGTGCACCATGGTACTGTTCCGTTTCAAATCCATGCATGCATTTCTAAAAGTCGTACGGCACAATTTCGCCATTTCGGACGGATGTTGCACCTTGCACCGCGGATGTTGCACCATGTAAATATCGAATATTCGGACGGCCATATCTTCTGCCTCGTTTAGAGTTACGGGAGCCATAACCAGTCAAAACAAAGGCCACGGTGAGTTCTACGGCTTTGACCGCTTTCAGCCATCAACGCATAGATTAATTCCCGAAAAGGACAACCCGAATCTCAATCGGGTCTCGTAAGTTTTTCACCCTTCGTTTTTTCGACACCGGATTTTTACGGTAAAACGGGATTATCGTGGCTCGTCTTCGATTTACCATCGCTGGAGAGTGGTGCACCATGGTACTATTCCGCTTCAAATCCATACATGCATTTCTAAAAATCGTACGGCACAATTTCGCCATTTCGGACGGATGTTACACTTTGCACTGCGGATGTTGCATCCTGTATATATCGATTATTCGGACGGCCATAATTTCTGGCTCGTTTAGAGTTACGGGAGCCATAACCTGTCAAACGAAGGCCACGGTGAGTTCTATGGCTTTGACCGCTTTCAGCCGTCAACGGATAGATTAATGCCCGAGAAGGACAACCCGAATCTCAATCGGGTCTCGTAAGTTTTTTACCCTTAGTTTTTTCGACACCGTATTTTTACGGTAAAACGGGATTACCGTGGCTCGTTTTCGATTTACCATCGCTGGAGAGTGGTGCACCATGGTACTGTTCCGTTTTAAATCCATGCATGCATTTCTAAAAGTTGTACGACACTGTTTCGCCATTTCGGACGGATGTTGCACCTTGCACCGCAGATGTTGCACCCTGTAGATATCGATTATTCGGACGGTCATAAATTTTGGCTCGTTTAGAGTTACGGGAGCCATAACCTGTTAAAACGAAGGCCACGGTGAGTTCTACGGCTTTGACAGCTTTCAGCCATCAATGGATAGATTAATGCCCAAAAAGGACAACCCGAATCTCAATCGGGTGTCTTAAGTTTTTTACCCATCGTTTTTTCGACGCCGGATTTTAACGGTAAAACGGGATTACCGTGGCTCGTCTTCGATTGACCATCGCTGGAGAGTGGTACACCATGGTACTGTTCCGTTTCAAATCTATGCACGCATTTCTAAAAGTCGTACAACACTGTTTCGCCATTTCGGACAGATGTTGCACCTTGCACCGCGGACGTTGCACCCTATAGATATCGATTATTCGGACGGCCATAACTTCTGGCTCGTTTAGAGTTACGGGAGCCATAACCTGTCAAAACGAAGGCCACGGT
The DNA here is from genome assembly GCA_030765085.1 of Allium cepa. NCBI lineage: Eukaryota > Viridiplantae > Streptophyta > Magnoliopsida > Asparagales > Amaryllidaceae > Allium > Allium cepa. Next base: position 914,377,942 of record CM060938.1, read on the forward strand.
GATTTCTACGGCTTTGACAGCTTTCAGGCGTCAATGGATAGATTAATGCCCGAAAAGGACAACCCGAATCTCAATCGGGTCTCGTAAGTTTTTTACCCTTCGTTTTTTCGACACCAGATTTTAACGGTAAAACTGGATTACCGTGGCTCGTCTTCGATTTACCATCGCTGGTGAGTGGTTCACCATGGTACTGTTCCGTTTCAAATCCATGCAAGCATTTCTAAAAGTCGTACGGCACTGTTTCTCCATTTTGGACGGATGTTGCACCTTGCACCGCGGATGTTGCACTCTGTAGATATCGATTATTCGGACGGCCATAACTTTTGGCTCGTTTAGATTTACAGGAGCCATAACCTGTCAAAACGAAGGCCACGGTGAGTTCTACGGCTTTGAAAGCTTTCAGCCATCAACGGATAGATTGATGCCCGAAAAGGACAACCTGAATCTCAATTGAGTCTCGCAAGTTTTCTACCCTTTGTTTTTTCGACACCGGATTTTTACGGTAAAACGGGATTACCGTGGCTCGTCTTCGATTTACCACCGCTAGAGAGTGGTGCACCATGGTACTGTTCCGTTTCAAATCCATGCATGCATTTCTAAAAGACGTACGGCACTGTTTCGCCATTTCGGACGGATGTTGCACCTTGCACCGCGGACGTTGCACCCTGTAGATATCGATTATTCGGACGGCCGTAACTTCTGGCTCGTTTAGAGTTACGGGAGCCGTAACCTTTCAAAACGAAGGCCACGGTGAGTTCTATGGCTTTGACCGCTTTCAGCCATCAACGGATAAATTAATGCCGAAAAGTACAACCCGAATCTCAATCGGGTCTCGTATGTTTTTTACCCTTCGTTTTTTCGAGACCGGATTTTTACGGTAAAACGGGATTACCGTGGCTCGTCTTCGATTTACAATCGCTGGGGAGTGGTGCACCATGGTACTGTTCCGTTTCAAATCCATGCATGCATTTCTAAAAGTCGTACGGCACTGTTTCGCCATTTCGGACGGATGTTGCACCTTGCACCGCGGATGTTGCACCCTGTAGATATCATTATTCGGACAGCCATAACTTCTGGCTCTTTTAGAGTTACGGGAGCCATAACCTGTCAAAACGAAGGCCACGGTGAGTTCTACGTGTTTGACCGCTTTCAGCTGTCAATGGATAGACTAATGCTCGAAAAGGACAACCCGAATCTCAATTGGGTCTCGTAAGTTTTTTACCCTTCGTTTTTTCGACACCGGATTTATACGGTAAAACGGGATTACCGTGGCTCGTCTTCGATTTACCATCGCTGGAGAGTGGTTCACCATGGTACTATTCCGTTTCAAATCCATGCACGCATTTCTAAAAGTCGTACGGCACAATTTCGCCATTTCGGACGGATGTTGCACCTTGCACCGCGGATGTTGCACCCTGTAAATATCGATTATTCGGACGACCATAACTTCTGGCTCGTTTAGAGTTACGGGAGCCATAACCTGTCAAAACAAAGGCCACGGTGAGTTCTACGGCTTTGACCGCTTTCAGCCATCAACGGATAGATTAATTCCCGAAAAGGACAACCCGAATCTGAATCACGTCTCGTAAGTTTTTTACCCTTCGTTTTTTCGACACCGGATTTTTACGATAAAACGGGATTACCGTCGCTCGTCTTCGATTTACCATCGCTGGAGAGTGGTGCACCATGGTACTGTTCCGTTCAAATCCACGCATGCATTTCTAAAAGTCGTATGACACTGTTTCGCCATTTCGGACGGATGTTGCACTTTGCACCGCGGATGTTGCACCCTGTAGATATCGATTATTCGGACGACCATAACTTCTGGCTTGCTTAGAGTTACGGGAGCCATAACCTGTCAAAACGAAGGCCACGGTGAGTTTTACGGCTTTGACCGCTTTCAGCCATCAACGGATAGATTAATGCCCAAAAAGGACAACCCGAATCTCAATCGGGCCTCGTAAGTTTTTTACCATTCGTTTTTTCGACACCGGATTTTTACGGCAAAACGGGATTACCGTGCCTCGTCTTCGATTTACCATCGCTGGAGAGTGGTGCACCATGACACTGTTCCGTTTCAAATCCATGCACGCATTTCTAAAAGTCGTACGGCAATGTTTCGCCATTTCGGACGGATGTTGCACCTTGCACCGCGGATGTTGCACCATGTAGATATCGATTATTCGGACGGTCATAACTTCTGGCTAGTTTAGAGTTACGGGAGCCATAACCTGTCATAACGAAGGCCACGGTGAGTTCTACGGCTTTGACAACTTTCAGCCATCAACGGATAGATTAATCCCAAAAAGGACAACCCGAATCACAATCGGGTCTCGTAAGTTTTTTACCCATCGTTTTTTCGACGCCGAATTTTAACGGTAAAGCGGGATTACCGTGGCTCGTCTTCGATTTACCATCGCTGGAGAGTGGTGCACCATGGTACTGTTCCGTTTCAAATCCATGCACGCATTTCTAAAAGTCGTACGGCACTGTTTCACCATTTCGGACGGATGTTGCACCTTGCACCGCGGACGTTGCACCCTGTAGATATCGATTATTCGGACGGCCGTAACTTATAGCTCATTTAGAGTTACGGGAGCCATAACCTGTCAAAACGAAGGCCACGGTGAGTTCTACGGCACTTACAGCTTTCAGCCATCAACGGATAGATTAATGCCCGAAAAGAACAACCCGAATCTCAATCGGGTCTCGTAAATTTTTTATCCATCGTTTTTTCGACGCCGGATTTTAACGGTAAAACGGGATTACCGTGGCTCATCTTCGATTTACCATCGCTGGAGAGTGGTGCATCATGGTATTGTTCCGTTTCAAATCCATGCACGTATTTCTAAAAGTCGTACGGCACTGTTTCGCCATTTCGGACGGATGTTGCACCTTGCACCGCGAACGTTGCACCCTGTAGATATCGATTATTCGGACGGACATAACTTCTGGCTCGTTTAGAGTTACGGGAGCTGTAACCTGTCAAAACGAAGGCCACGGTGAGTTCTACGGCTTTGACAGCTTTCAGCCGTCAACGGGTAGATTAATTCCCAAAAAGAACAACCCGAATCTCAATCGGGTCTCGTAAGTTTTTTACCCTTCGTTTTTTCGACATCGGATTTTAACGGTAAAACTGGATTACCGGGGCTCGTCTTCGATTTACCATCGCTGGAGAGTGGTGCACCATGGTACTGTTCCGTTTCATATCCATGCATGCATTTCTAAAAGTCGTATGGCACTGTTTCGCCATTTCGGACGGATGTTGCACCTTGCACCGCGGATGTTGCACCCTGTAGATATCGATTATTCGGACAGCCATAACTTCTGGCTCGTTTGGAGTTACGGGAGCCATAACCTGTCAAAACGAAGGCCACGGTGAGTTCTACGTGTTTGACCGCTTTCATCCGTCAACGGATAGATTAATGCTCGAAAAGGACAACCCGAATCTCAATTGGGTCTCGTAAGTTTTTTACCCTTCGTTTTTTCGACACCGGATTTTTACAGTAAAACGGGATTACCGTGGCTCGTCTTCGATTCACCATCGCTGGAGAGTGGTTCACCATGGTACTGTTCCGTTTCAAATCCATGCACGCATTTCTAAAAGTCGTACGACACAATTTCGCCATTTCGGACGGATGTTGCACCTTGCACCGTGGATGTTGCACCCTGTAAGTATCGATTATTCGGACGACCATAACTTCTGGCTCGTTTAGAGTTACGGGAGCCATAACCTGTCAAAACAAAGGCCACGGTGAGTTCTATGACTTTGATCGATTTCAGCCATCAACGGATAGATTAATGTCCGAAAAGGACAACCCGAATCTCAATCGGGTCTCGTAAGTTTTTTACCCTTCGTTTTTTCGACACCGGATTTTTACGGCAAAACGGGAATACCGTGGCTCGTCTTCGATTTACCATCGCTGGAGAGTGGTGCACCATGGTACTGTTCCGTTTCAAATCCATGCATGCATTTCTAAAAGTCGTACGGCACTGTTTCGCCATTTCGGACGGATGTTGCACCTCGCACCGCGGATGTTGCACCCTGTAGATATCGATTATTCGGACGACCATTACTTCTGGCTCGTTTAGACTTACGGGAGCCATAACCTATCAAAACGAAGGCCACGGTGAGTTCTACATCTTTGACTGCTTTCAACCGACAACGGATAGATTAATGCCCAAAAAGGACAACCCGAATCTCAATCGGGTCTCGTAGGTTTTTTACCCTTCGTTTTTTCGACACCGGATTTTAACGGTAAAACGGGATTACCGTGGCTCGTCTTCGATTTACCATCGCTGGAGCGTGGTGCACCATGGTACTGTTCCGTTTCAAATCCATGCACGCATTTCTAATAGTCGTACGACACTGTTTCGCCATTTCGGACGGATGTTGCACCTTGCACCGCGGACGTTGCACCCTGTAGATATCGATTATTCGGACGGCCGTAACTTCTGGCTCGTTTAGAGTTACGGGAGCCATAACCTGTCAAAACGAAGGCCACGGTGAGTTTTACGGCTTTGACCGCTTTCAGCCATCAACGGATAGATTAATGCCCAAAAAGGACAACCCGAATCTCAATCGGGCCTCGTAAGTTTTTTACCATTCGTTTTTTCGACACCGGATTTTTACGGCAAAACGGGATTACCGTGCCTCGTCTTCGATTTACCATCGCTGGAGAGTGGTGCACCATGACACTGTTCCGTTTCAAATCCATGCACGCATTTCTAAAAGTCGTACGGCAATGTTTCGCCATTTCGGACGGATGTTGCACCTTGCACCGCGGATGTTGCACCCTGTAGATATCGATTATTCGGACGGTCATAACTTCTGGCTAGTTTAGAGTTACGGGAGCCATAACCTGTCATAACGAAGGCCACGGTGAGTTCTACGGCTTTGACAGCTTTCAGCCATCAACGGATAGATTAATCCCAAAAAGGACAACCCGAATCACAATCGGGTCTCGTAAGTTTTTTACCCATCGTTTTTTCGACGCCGAATTTTAACGGTAAAGCGGGATTACCGTGGCTCGTCTTCGATTTACCATCGCTGGAGAGTGGTGCACCATGGTACTGTTCCGTTTCAAATCCATGCACGCATTTCTAAAAGTCGTACGGCACTGTTTCACCATTTCGGACGGATGTTGCACCTTGCACCGCGGACGTTGCACCCTGTAGATATCGATTATTCGGACGGCCGTAACTTATAGCTCGTTTAGAGTTACGGGAGCCATAACCTGTCAAAACGAAGGCCACGGTGAGTTCTACGGCACTTACAGCTTTCAGCCATCAACGGATAGATTAATGCCCGAAAAGAACAACCCGAATCTCAATCGGGTCTCGTAAATTTTTTATCCATCGTTTTTTCGACGCCGGATTTTAACGGTAAAACGGGATTACCGTGGCTCATCTTCGATTTACCATCGCTGGAGAGTGGTGCATCATGGTATTGTTCCGTTTCAAATCCATGCACGTATTTCTAAAAGTCGTACGGCACTGTTTCGCCATTTCGGACGGATGTTGCACCTTGCACCGCGAACGTTGCACCCTGTAGATATCGATTATTCGGACGGACATAACTTCTGGCTCGTTTAGAGTTACGGGAGCCATAACCTGTCAAAACGAAGGCCACGGTGAGTTCTACGGCTTTGACAGCTTTCAGCCGTCAACGGGTAGATTAATTCCCAAAAAGAACAACCCGAATCTCAATCGGGTCTCGTAAGTTTTTTACCCTTCGTTTTTTCGACATCGGATTTTAACGGTAAAACTGGATTACCGGGGCTCGTCTTCGATTTACCATCGCTGGAGAGTGGTGCACCATGGTACTGTTCCGTTTCATATCCATGCATGCATTTCTAAAAGTCGTATGGCACTGTTTCGCCATTTCGGACGGATGTTGCACCTTGCACCGCGGATGTTGCACCATGTAGATATCGATTATTCGGACAGCCATAACTTCTGGCTCGTTTGGAGTTACGGGAGCCATAACCTGTCAAAACGAAGGCCACGGTGAGTTCTACGTGTTTGACCGCTTTCATCCGTCAACGGATAGATTAATGCTCGAAAAGGACAACCCGAATCTCAATTGGGTCTCGTAAGTTTTTTACCCTTCGTTTTTTCGACACTGGATTTTTACAGTAAAACGGGATTACCGTGGCTCGTCTTCGATTTACCATCGCTGGAGAGTGGTTCACCATGGTACTGTTCCGTTTCAAATCCATGCACGCATTTCTAAAAGTCGTACGACACAATTTCGCCATTTCGGACGGATGTTGCACCTTGCACCGTGGATGTTGCACCCTGTAAATATCGATTATTCGGACGACCATAACTTCTGGCTCGTTTAGAGTTACGGGAGCCATAACCTGTCAAAACAAAGGCCACGGTGAGTTCTATGACTTTGATCGATTTCAGCCATCAACGGATAGATTAATGTCCGAAAAGGACAACCCGAATCTCAATCGGGTCTCGTAAGTTTTTTACCCTTCGTTTTTTCGACACCGGATTTTTACGGCAAAACGGGAATACCGTGGCTCGTCTTCGATTTACCATCGCTGGAGAGTGGTGCACCATGGTACTGTTCCGTTTCAAATCCATGCATGCATTTCTAAAAGTCGTACGGCACTGTTTCGCCATTTCGGACGGATGTTGCACCTCGCACCGCGGATGTTGCACCCTGTAGATATCGATTATTCGGACGACCATTACTTCTGGCTCGTTTAGACTTACGGGAGCCATAACCTATCAAAACGAAGGCCACGGTGAGTTCTACATCTTTGACTGCTTTCAACCGACAACGGATAGATTAATGCCCAAAAAGGACAACCCGAATCTCAATCGGGTCTCGTAGGTTTTTTACCCTTCGTTTTTTCGACACCGGATTTTAACGGTAAAACGGGATTACCGTGGCTCGTCTTCGATTTACCATCGCTGGAGCGTGGTGCACCATGGTACTGTTCCGTTTCAAATCCATGCACGCATTTCTAATAGTCGTACGACACTGTTTCGCCATTTCGGACGGATGTTGCACCTTGCACCGCGGACGTTGCACCCTGTAGATATCGATTATTCGGATGGCCATAACTTCTGGCTCGTTTAAAGTTACGGGAGCCATAACCTGTCAAAACGAAGGCCACGGTGAGTTCTACGGCTTTGACAGCTTTCAGGCGTCAACGGAAAGATTAATGCCCGAAAAGGACAACCCGAATCTCAATCGGGTCTCGTAAGTTTTTTACCCTTCGTTTTCTCGACACCGGATTTTAACGGTAAAATTGGATTACCGTGGCTCGTCTTCGATTTACCATCGCTGGAGAGTGGTGCACCATGGTACTGTTCCGTTTCAAATCCATGCACGCATTTCTAAATGTCGTACGACACTGTTTCGCCATTACGGACGGATGTTGCACCTTGCACCGCGGATGTTGCACCCTGTAGATATCGATTATTCGGACGGTCGTACCTTCTGGCTCGTTTAGAGTTACGGGAGCCGTAACCTGTCAAAACGAAGGCAACGGTGAGTTCTATGGCTTTGACCGATTTCAGCCATCAACGGATAGATTAATGCCCGAAAAGGACAACCCGAATCTCAATCGGGTCTCGTATGTTTTTTACCCTTCGTTTTTTCGACACCGGATTTTTACGGTAAAACGGGATTACCGTGGCTCGTCTTCGATTTTCCATCGCTGGAGAGTGGTGCACCATGGTACTGTTCCGTTTCAAATCCATGCATGCATTTCTAAAAGTCGTACAACACTATTTCGCCATTTCGGACGGATGTTGCACCTTGCACCGCGGATGTTGCACCCTGTAGATATCGATTATTCGGACAGCCATAACTTCTGGGTCGTTTAGATTTACGGGAGCCATAACCTGTCAAAACGAAGGCCACGGTGAGTTCTACGTGTTTGACCGCTGTTATCCCATTTTTTGGTCAAAACTGGAATATCGACAAATTAGCAAGGAATAATGGATGCCGGGATTGAAAATCGATTGGAAGCAAGGCAAGAGTTCGTTCGACACTACACTCCCCGAGTTCATCCGGTAGTAAGTGTCATCCGGTACTTGAAGCTCCTCAGTTCATTCGGCATTCTCATATGTGAAGCCTCATTCGGCAATGCAAGACCAAGCCCATCCGGCTAGCCTCCCTCTCATTCGGCCTTGGTTCATCCGGCATGGGCTCATTCGGCCCTCTATATTCGGCACTCCTAAGTATCCTTTGGCATCCCTCTACCCTTCCTACCGAATCAGCTACTACAACCTCCTTTCCATCAAAGCCAACACCCTACCGGACCCTTCCCACCGAACCAGCTAATACCGAACCAAACCAAAACCCATGCTCCACCGGTCCATCATCACACTTCCATGTACTACCGAATGAGATCCACCGAATCGCCACTACCGGACCAGACACCACCGAGCCAACCACATACCTCACCACCGAATGAACCTCCATCCCACTCCATCACCGGTCCAAGCTCCATACCGAATGAAGGCTCGCCGAACCAGAATTGCCAGTCCAGATTGCTTCAGCCCGGGCCCACCAGCAGCTATATACATCCAAGACCCCTGCCCCCTACCTCACTCTATAAATAGAGGGGCAGGGGTACAACAATGGGGGACAAGTTTGAGAGCTCAAACCGGGAAGGAACTTTCAAACAACTTTCATACACTTGTACTACAAGCTTTGTACTTGTAATCGGATCGGAAAAGGAGAATAACATATAAAGTGGACGTAGGCACATTCTGGCCGAACCACTATAAATCTGTGTGTCTTTTACAGTTTAGTCCCTGCTTTTTACGCATTTGCATAAACCACCTAAATCACTACGAACAACATAAAATCAACTAAATCATACGACTTGGAGTTTTTTGCCCATCTTTTGTGCAAACGTATTTGAGTTATTTGCTGAGATCTGTGATTTGTGTTTGAATATCGCTGACTTATATTCATACACTGGTGCTTTCACGGTATTGGGTGTTTGTGGCCATTTTTTACGCAAACATTTTGGTGCTTTCACTGAGAAGGACCAGCTCCCACTACATCGGATAGAAGTTTGGATTTGGAAGACAATGACTAGGCAAAACAGTAGAAGGCTAAGGGCTGAGAGAAGCCAACAAGGAGGAAGTCAACAAGCATCCTCCGGAGGTGAGGAAGGACCGGCTTCGATCTATATAACCCGGGATGAAATGGAAGCCATAACAAATTCACTGCAAGAGAGGTTGCTGAAAAGTCAACAGGAAATGATGCAAACTTTCTTGGAGCAAATGAGAGTTGCAGGGATGCAGAACCTAGGAACAGCTACAACGGCTGTGGATGCAGGACAAGAAGCTAGGGTTATGGAACCCAATGAAGGACAGGATACGGAGCCAGGCGGCAATCAACAAGGGCTTGGGGGCAGGCCCACGGGATTCAACACAGGAGAACCTTTGGAAGGAGTTCAACAGGCTAGAACCAACGTTGCTGCTAACGAGCCACACGAAGAGTATGTACCGGAGTTCCCTCGGGGGCAACCCCCGACAGACAACGGTGGATTGGTAGATATAATCAGGAAGACTGTGCGAGGTGGTTTGACCAACGGAGACTTGGAAGGAGTAAACAGGAGTCCGTTCACTCGGGAAATAAGGATGGCTCAGAACCCACCTAAGTTCAAGCTACCTAGCGTGGAGGTATACAATGGCAAGGAAGACCCAACGGATCACTTGATGAGATACACTAGACACATGGAGGTGCTGGGGGCATCAGAGGAGGTGATGGCCCGATGCTTCCCTTTGTACTTGACGGACTTAGCTGCGATGTGGTTCAGGCAGCTGGAAGAAGGATCTATCGGGACTTGGAGGGAATTGGTGGAAAGGTTTCTGGGACAGTTTCGGGTTCATGTCAAGAGACCGAAGAACGTGATGACATTGACATCGGTAAGGCAAAGGATGGATGAATCGCTTAGAGCTTTTCTAACTCGATTCAGTGCCGCAGTTGCTTCGGTGGATCGGCCCGATCCATCGATGGTTTTAATGGCAGCAGTATCAGGAGTCAGGGAGAACTCGGATTTCAAGGTATCTCTGATACGAGATCCCCCACGGAATCTCGACGAATTCTTTCATGAGGCAGAAAGGTTCCTTCGACAAGAAGATGCGAGTACGGATTTAAAATTGAAAAAGGTTAATGCAGTTGAAGGGGGAGGACCATCCAGCAATGGTTCGGATAAAAACAAAGGAAAAAGGAAGTTGGACGATGATTCTGGAAATGCTAGGAAGCAATGGAAGGATCCAAAGTTTTCCACATACACAGGATTGAACGAAACACTGGAACGGATATACCTGGATACTCGAAATCGCCTTCACTACCGGAGGCCGGCTAGGAGAGAACCTACAGAACGGGAGAGGACATCAGGAAGGCATTGCCTCTTCCATGATTTGGATGGACACGACACCAACAGCTGCAGGCACTTAAAGGACATAATTGAGGAACATGTGAGGAATGGACAACTGCCACAATATGTTGGACCTCGGGATGCAACGGCGAGGCAGGAGCAACTGCCGCCTACCTCAAGCTACGATGGTGGGAGGCCCAGGAATGATGGTCGGTTGATCGTCCCTTGACCAGGTTAATATGAAATAAGTAGCAAACTATTGGCAAGCAACCAAGTCATTTACACATGTACGGGGACGGAGATAGCCCCTAGGCATGCTCTGAATGATAATAAATTGCGATGCTGTGGTTTGTGAAATTTATCTTTTGCTTTTGGATTGGACACTGCTTTTCTTTTTGGTTTTCGGTTTTGGAGCTTCGATTGAGCTCCTGGTTTTTCTTGCTTTTTGATTTGGATTTTCCTTTGGATGATCGTTTTCGGTTTTGGATGCTGGGTTGGATTTCTGGTTTTCTGGTTTTGGATTCGGATTTTGGATTTGGATTCTGGATTTGGATTTTGGATTCGGATGTTGAATTGGATTTTGATTGGATTTTTATCTGACTTTTGATAAACGGTCGTCGGGTATGGATTATGCCTGACAAGGGGTGAGTCGCTTTGCCCGAACGTGGTAAATTGACTCATTCAGGTCGTCGAGTATGGACTATGCTCGGCAAGGGTCCGGAGTGACCAGGATTCGGCCTAGGACTTAGGCCCTATATTATCAATCGATATTTTCAGGTCGTTGAGTATGGACTATGCTCGGCAAGGGTCCGGAGAGACCAGGATTCGGCTTAGGACTTAAGCCATGGCATTGTACAACATCCAGGGACACTGGATCAAAATCGTCAAGTGTGGATTACGCATGGCAAGAACCCGGAGAGGTTAGCTCAACATCCAGGGACACTGGATCATGGCCGTCAGGTGTGGATTGCGCTTGGCAAGAGCCCGGAGAGGTTATGGGTTTGGATATCGACCCAGAGAGGTCCTGGATTCGGTTATTGGCTATTGGATAAGGATGATTTGAGGCTCGGCTGTCGAGTTCGGATGGACATGGAATTTGCTCAAGCTTTGGTTATTGGATTTGGAATTGGATATCGACTCGGAGCAGTCAAGGATGATCTACTCTACCGATATGGCTATGGACCTTGGATATTGGATTCGGAACTATTCAAAACACACCTTGTTATCACAAGGCATGTTTTGGGGGGCAAAGTGTTATCCCATTTTTTGGTCAAAACTGGAATATCGACAAATTAGCAAGGAATAATGGATGCCGGGATTGAAAATCGATTGGAAGCAAGGCAAGAGTTCGTTCGACACTACACTCCCCGAGTTCATCCGGTAGTAAGTGTCATCCGGTACTTGAAGCTCCTCAGTTCATTCGGCATTCTCATATGTGAAGCCTCATTCGGCAATGCAAGACCAAGCCCATCCGGCTAGCCTCCCTCTCATTCGGCCTTGGTTCATCCGGCATGGGCTCATTCGGCCCTCTATATTCGGCACTCCTAAGTATCCTTTGGCATCCCTCTACCCTTCCTACCGAATCAGCTACTACAACCTCCTTTCCATCAAAGCCAACACCCTACCGGACCCTTCCCACCGAACCAGCTAATACCGAACCAAACCAAAACCCATGCTCCACCGGTCCATCATCACACTTCCATGTACTACCGAATGAGATCCACCGAATCGCCACTACCGGACCAGACACCACCGAGCCAACCACATACCTCACCACCGAATGAACCTCCATCCCACTCCATCACCGGTCCAAGCTCCATACCGAATGAAGGCTCGCCGAACCAGAATTGCCAGTCCAGATTGCTTCAGCCCGGGCCCACCAGCAGCTATATACATCCAAGACCCCTGCCCCCTACCTCACTCTATAAATAGAGGGGCAGGGGTACAACAATGGGGGACAAGTTTGAGAGCTCAAACCGGGAAGGAACTTTCAAACAACTTTCATACACTTGTACTACAAGCTTTGTACTTGTAATCGGATCGGAAAAGGAGAATAACATATAAAGTGGACGTAGGCACATTCTGGCCGAACCACTATAAATCTGTGTGTCTTTTACAGTTTAGTCCCTGCTTTTTACGCATTTGCATAAACCACCTAAATCACTACGAACAACATAAAATCAACTAAATCATACGACTTGGAGTTTTTTGCCCATCTTTTGTGCAAACGTATTTGAGTTATTTGCTGAGATCTGTGATTTGTGTTTGAATATCGCTGACTTATATTCATACACTGGTGCTTTCACGGTATTGGGTGTTTGTGGCCATTTTTTACGCAAACAACCGCTTTCAACCGTCAACGGATAGATTAATGCTCGAAAAAGACAACCCGAATCTCAATTGGGTCTCGTAAGTTTTTTACCCTTCGTTTTTTCGACACCGGATTTTTACGGTAAAACGGAATTACCGTGGCTCGTCTTCGATTTACCATCGCTGGAGAGTGGTTCACCATGGTACTGTTCCATTTCAAATCCATGCATGCATTTCTAAAAGTCGTACGGCACAATTTCGCCATTTCGGACGGATGTTGCACCTTGCACCGCGGATGTTGCACCCTGTAAATATCGATTATTCGGATGACCATAACTTCTGGCTTGTTTAGAGTTACGGGAGCCATAACCTGTCAAAATAAAGGCCACGGTGAGTTCTACGGCTTTGACCGCTTTCAACCATCAACGGATAGATTAATGCCCGAAAAGGACAACCCGAATCTCAATCGGGTCTCGTAAGTTTTTTACCCTTCGTTTTTTCGACACCGGATTTTTACGGTAAAACGGGATTACCGTCGCTCGTCTTCGATTTACCATCGCTGGAGAGTGGTGCACCATGGTACTGTTCCGTTTCAAATCCATACATGCATTTCTAAATGTCGTACGACACTGTTTCGCCATTTCGGATGGATGTTGCACCTTGCACCGCGGATGTTGCACCATGTAGATATCGATTATTCGGACGACCATAACTTCTGGCTTGTTTAGAGTTACGGGAGCCATAACCTGTCACAACGAAGACCATGGTGAGTTTTATGGCTTTGACCGCTTTCAGCCGTCAACGGATAGATTAATGCCCAAAAAGGACAACCCGAATCTCAATCGGGCCTCGTAAGTTTTTTACCATTCGTTTTTTCGACACCGGATTTTTACGGTAAAACGGGATTACCGTGCCTCGTCTTCGATGTACCATCGCTGGAGAGTGGTGCACCATGGCACTCTTCCGTTTTAAATCCATGCACGCATTTCTAAAAGTCGTCCGGCAATGTTTCGCCATTTCGGACGGATGTTGCACCTTGCACCGCGGATGTTGCACCCTGTAGATATCGATTATTCGGACGGTCATAACTTCTGGCTCGTTTAGAATTACGGGAGCCATAACCTGTCATAACGAAGGCCACGGTGAGTTCTACAGCTTTGACAGCTTTCAGCCGTCAACGGATAGATTAATCCCAAAAAGGACAACCCGAATCTCAATCGGGTCTCGTATGTTTTTTACCCATCGTTTTTTCGACGCCGGATTTTAAAGGTAAAGCGGGATTACCATGGCTCGTCTTCGATTTACCATCGCTGGAGAGTGGTGCACCATGGTACTGTTCCGTTTCAAATCCATGCACGCATTTCTAAAAGTCGTACGGCACTGTTTCACCATTTCGGACGGATGTTGCACCTTGCACCGCGGACGTTGCACCCTGTAGATATCGATTATTCGGACGGCCGTAACTTCTGGCTCGTTTAGAGTTACGGGAGCCATAACCTGTCAAAACGAAGGCCACGGTGAGTTCTACGGCTCTGACAGCTTTCAGCCATCAACGGATAGATTAATGCCCGAAAAGGACAACCCGAATCTCAATCGGGTCTCGTAAATTTTTTTCCCATCGTTTTTTCGATGCCGGATTTTAACGGTAAAACGGGATTACTGTGGCTCGTCTTTGATTTACCATCGCTGGAGAGTGGTGCACCATGGTACTGTTCCGTTTCAAATCCATGCATGCATTTCTAAAAGTCGTACGGCACTGTTTCGCCATTTCGGACGGATGTTGCACCTTGCACCACAGACGTTGCACCCTGTAGATATCGATTATTCGGACGGCCATAACTTCTGGCTCGTTTAGAGTTACGGGAGCCATAACCTGTCAAAACGAAGGCCATGGTGAGTTCTACGGCTTTGAAGCTTTCAGCCATCAACGGATAGATTAATGCCCGAAAAGAACAACCCGAATCACAATCGGGTCTCGTAAGTTTTCTACCCTTCGTTTTTTTGACATCGGATTTTAACGGTAAAACTGGATTACCGTGGCTCGTCTTCGATTTACCATCGTTGGAGAGTGGTGCGCCATGGTACTGTTCCGTTTCAAATCCATGCATGCATTTCTAAAAGTCGTACGGCACTGTTTCGCCATTTCGGACGGATGTTGCATCTTGCACCGCGGATGTTGCACCCTGTAGATATCGATTATTCGGACGGCCATAACTTCTGGCTCGTTTAGAGTTACGGGAGCCATAACCTGTCAAAACGAAGGCCACGGTGAGTTCTACGGCTCTGACAGCTTTCCGCCATCAACAGATAGATTAATGCCCGAAAAGAACAACCCGATTCTCAATCGGGTCTCGTAAATTTTTTACCCATCGTTTTTTCGACGCCGGATTTTAACGGTAAAACGGGTTTACCGTGGCTCATCTTCGATTTACCATCACTGGAGAGTGGTGCACCATGGTATTGCTCCGTTTGAAATCCATGCACGCATTTCTAAAAGTCGTACGGCACTGTTTCGCCATTTCGGACGGATGTTGCACCTTGCACAGCGGACGTTGCACCCTGTAGATATCGATTATTCGGACGGCCATAACTTCTGGCTCGTTTAGAGTTACGGGAGCCATAACCTGTCAAAACGAAGGCCACGGTGAGTTCTATGGCTTTGACAGCTTTCAGCCGTCAACGGATAGATTAATGCCCGAAAAGAACAACCCGAATCTCAATCGGGTCTCGTAAGTTTTTTACCCTTCGTTTTTTCGACATCGGATTTTAACGGTAAAACTGGATTACCGTGGCTCGTCTTCGATTTACCATCGCTGGAGAGTGATGCGCCATGGTACTGTTCCGTTTCAAATCCATGAATGCATTTCTAAAAGTCATACGGCACTGTTTCGCCATTTCGGACGGATGTTGCATCTTGCACCGCGGATGTTGCACCCTGTAGATATCGATTATTCGGACGGCCATAACTTCTGGCTCGTTTAGAGGTACGGGAGCCATAACCTGTCAAAACAAAGGCCACGGTGAGTTCTACGGCTTTGACGGCTTTCAGCCGTCAACGGATAGATTAATGCCCGAAAAGGACAACCCGAATCTCAATCGGGCCTCGTAAATTTTTTACCCTTCGTTTTTTCGACACCGGATTTTTACGGTAAAACGGGATTACCGTGGCTCGTCTTCGATTTACCATCGTTGGAGAGTGGTGAACCATGGCACTGTTCCATTTCAAATCCATGCACGCATTTCTACAAGTCGTACGGCAATGTTTCGCCATTTCGGACGGATGTTGCACCTTGCACCGCGGACGTTGCACCCTGTAGATATCAATTATTCGGACGGCCATAACTTCTGGCTCGTTTAGAGTTACAGGAGCCATAACCTGTCAAAACGAAGGCCTCGGTGAGTTCTACGGCTCTGACTGCTTTCAGCCGCCAGCGGATAGATTAATGCCCGAAAAGGACAACCCGAATCTCAATCGGGTCTCGTAAGTTTTTTACCCATCTTTTTTTCGACGCCGGATTTTAACGGTAAAACGGGATTACCGTGCCTCGTCTTCGATTTACCATCGTTGGAGAGTGGTGCACCATGGTACTGTTCCTTTTCAAATCCATGCACACATTTCTAAAAGTCGTACGACACTGTTTCGCCATTTCGGACGGATGTTGCACCTTGCACCGCGGACGTTGCACCCTGTAGATATCGATTATTCGGATGGCCATAACTTCTGGTTCGTTTAGAGTTACGGGAGCCATAACCTGTCAAAACGAAGGCCACGGTGAGTTCTGTGGCTTTGACCACTTTCAGCCGTCAACGTATAGATTAATTCTCGAAAAGGACAACCCGAATCTCAATCGGGTCTCGTAAGTTTTTTACCCTTCGTTTTTTCGACACCGGATTTTAATGGTAAAACGGGATTACCGTGCCACGTCTTCGATTTACCATCGCTGGAGAGTGGTGCACCATGGTACTGTTCCGTTTCAAATCCATGCAAGCATTTCTAAAAGTCGTACGGCACTGTTTCGCCATTTTGGACGGATGTTGCACCTTGCACCGCGGATGTTGCACTCTGTAGATATCGATTATTCGGACGGCCATAACTTCTGGCTCGTTTAGAGTTACGGGAGCCATAACCTATCAAAACGAAGGCCACGGTGAGTTCTACGGATTTGACAGCATTCAGCCGTCAATAGATAGATTAATGCCCGAAAAGGACAACCCGAATCTCAGTCGGGTCTCGTAAGTTTTTTACCCTTCGTTTTTTCGACACCGGATTTTTACGGTAAAACTGGATTACCGTGGCTCGTCTTCGATTTACCATCGCTGGAGAGCGGTGCACCATGGTACTGTTCCGTTTCAAATCCATGCAAGCATTTCTAAAAGTCGTACGGCACTGTTTCGCCATTTCGGACGGATGTTGCACCTTGCACCGCGGATGTTGCGCCCTGTAGATATCGATTATTCGGACGGCCATAACTTCTGGCTCGTTTAGTGTTACGGGAGCCATAACCTATCAAAATGAAGGCCACGGCGAGTTCTACGGCTTTGACGGCTTTCGACCATCAACGGATAGATTAATGCCCGAAAAGGACAACCCGAATCTCAATCGGGTCTCGTAAGTTTTTTACCCTTCGTTTTTTCGACAACGGATTTTAATGGTAAAACTGGATTACCGTGGCTCGTCTTCGATTTACCATCGATGGAGAGTGGTGCACCATGGTACTGTTCCGTTTCAAATCCATGCAAGAATTTCTAAAAGTCGTACGGCACTGTTTCGCCATTTCATACGGATGTTGCACCTTGCACCGCGGATGTTGCACCCTGTAGATATCGATTATTCGGACGGCAATAACTTCTGGCTCGTTTAGAGTTACGGGAGCTATAACCTGTCAAAACGAAGGCCATGGTGAGTTCTACGGCTTTGACAGCTTTCAGCCGTCAACGGATAGATTAATGTCCGAAAAGGACAACCCGAATCTCAATCGGGTCTCGTAAGTTTTTTACCCTTCATTTTTTCGACACCGGATTTTTACGGTAAAACGGGATTACCGTGGCTCGTCTTTGATTTACCATCGCTAGAGAGTTGTGCACCATGGTACTGTTCCGTTTCAAATCCATGCACGCATTCTAAAAGACGTACGGCACTGTTTCGCCATTTCGGACGGATGTTGCACCTTGCACCGCGGACGTTGCACCCTGTAGATATCCATTATTCGGACGGCCGTAACTTCTGACTAGATTAGAGTTACGGGAGCCATAACCTGTCAAAACGAAGGCCACGGTGAGTTCTATGGCTTTGACTTCTTTCAGCCATCAACGGATAGATTAATGCCCAAAAAGGACAACCCGAATCTCAATCGGGTCTCGTATGTTTTTTACCCTTCGTTTTTTCGACAACGGATTTTTACGGTAAAACGGGATTACCGTGGCTCGTCTTCGATTTACGATCGCTGGAGAGTGGTGCACCATGGTACTGTTCCGTTTCAAATCCATGCATGCATTTCTAAAAGTCGTACGGCACTGTTTCGCCATTTCGGATGGATGTTGCACCTTGCACCGCGGATGTTGCACCCTGTAGATATCGATTATTCGGACAGCCATAACTTCTGGCTCGTTTAGAGTTACGGGAGCCATAACCTGTCAAAACGAAGGCCACGGTGAGTTTTACGTGTTTGACCGCTTTTAGCCGTCAACGGATAGATTAATGCCCGAAAACGACAACCCGAATCTCAATTGGGTCTCGTAAGTTTTTTACTCTTCGTTTTTTCGACACCGGATTTTTACGGTAAAACGGCTTTACCGTGGCTCGTCTTCGATTTACCATCGCTGGAGAGTGGTGCACCATGGTACTGTTCCGTTTCAAATCCATGCTCGCATTTCTAGAAGTCGTACGGCACAATTTCGCCATTTCGGACGGATGTTGCACCTTGCACCGCGGATGTTGCACCCTGTAAATATCGATTATTCGGACGGCCATAACTTCTGGCTCGTTTAGAGTTACGGGAGCCATAACCTGTCAAAACAAAGGCCACGGTGAGTTCTACGGCTTTGACTGCTTTCAGCCATCAACGGATAGATTAATGCCCGAAAAGGACAACCCGAATCTCAATCGGGTCTCGTAAGTTTTTTACCCTTCGTTTTTTCGACACCGTACTTTTATGGTAAAACGGGATTACCGTCGCTCATCTTCGATTTACCATCGCTGGAGAGTGGTGCACCATGGTACTGTCCCGTTTCAAATCCATGCATGCTGTTTGCACCAAAATTGGGCAACACCCTTCGGAAGTCTTTGAAGAGATAATAAGTGAAGAACTTAAATTGGAAATGAAAATTATCTAACAAAAACTCCAAGTTATAGAAAAGTAAATTGCATAGAAGACAAGAATTTAGAGTGGTTCGGCGATGCGCCTACGTCCACTATGAAGTTTGATCACTTTATTGCTTAATACTTGAAGGTTACAAGTGTTTTGAAGCAAATTACAGCAGACAACAGACTTAAATTCGAAATCAGCAGCCAAGATGGGGTATGGAGTGATTCTGCCAGCGTTTAGGCGTACTCTTTCTCTCCAAATTCTCCGACCCCTTCTTTGAATGACCAGGGGCTCTATTTATAGGTGTGGAAGGCCAAAATCCCGCCTAAATCATGGAGAGGCTGCTTGGCACGTGACGGGGGGCCCACAGGCCCGCGTTCTTGAAGTGCGTGCCCAGTTTGGGATCGATTCGAAGTGAACTTCGAATCGATCAAAAAATTGTCCAATTGCGATGAAACTTGGCGTGGACGTTCTTCATCATGTAGACAAACTTCTGTAAAAATTTCATGGGATTTGGATCAGTAGATTGGGAGTTATGATCGGTTCGAAATTGGGTGTTCGACATGCTGTTTGGTTCGAATCGATGGAATCGATTCGTTCGAATCGATGCATGGCCGAAGCGAATACTTCGAATCGATTGGGGCGCGCCTGTCTTCGAGCCGATCCATGTTCGTGCTAGCTTAGCCGCTTTTTTGGATTCGAAGGTCGTCTTCGAATCGATGGAGTGGATTCGTTCGAATCGATCCAAATGCGCCCTGGATCGATTCGAAGTTGTCGAAGTCGATGGAGTCGAAGGTGAGTGATGGAGTCGAAGATGATGGATGGATTCGAAGGTGAGCGATGGAGTCGAGGCTGTGATGGGTTCGAAGCTATTAATGGATTCGAAGCTGTGGTGGATTCGAAGCATAGGAAGGACTCGAATTTGTGATGGATTCGAAGTAGGGAGTTCCTTAGAAGGATTCGAATGTCGCCTCTTCCTATGGGTTCGAATATGATGGGTTCGAAATAGATGGTTTCGAACACGATGGGTTCGAATATGATGGGTTCGAACATGATGGGTTCGAACCGAGCAATGTGCACCTTCTCAACTTGAATCCATCATAACTTGAGCGTACGACCTCGGATTGACTTGAAATTTGAAATGCTGGCTTCTATGGTCTTTCTTGTCATGCCCTATCAATTGCGGCCCGATCCGGGCTCGGACAAAATTCATCGATATCCATAGCGAAGAGAAGTGCAACCAATCTCTAAGACGAACTGTCCTTTGTTTTTTGCCAATCTTTTGGTATCACGGCTTTGCCAAAAAGCGGGATAACACATGCATTTCTAAAAGTCGTACGACACTGTTTCGCCATTTCGGACGGATATTGCACCTTGCACCGTGGATGTTGCACCCTGTAGATATCGATTATTCGGACGACCATAACTTCTGGCTCGTTTAGAGTTACGGGAGCCATAACCTGTCAAAACGAAGGCCACGGTGAGTTTTACGGCTTTGACCGCTTTCAACCGTCAACGGATAGATTAATGCCCAAAAAGGACAACCCGAATCTCAATCGGGCCTCGTAAGTTTTTTACCCTTCGTTTTTTCGACAACGGATTTTTACGGTAAAACGGGATTACCAAGCCTCATCTTCGATTTACCATCGCTGGAGAGTGGTGCACCGGGGCACTGTTCCATTTCAAATCCATGCACGCATTTCTAAAAGTCGTACAGCAATGTTTCGCCATTTCGGACGGATGTTGCACCTTGCACCGCGGATGTTGCACCCTGTAGATATCAATTATTCGGACGGTCATAACTTCTGGCTCGTTTAGAATTACTGGAGCCATAACCTGTCATAACGAAGTTCACAGTGATTTCTACGGCTTTGACGGCTTTCAGCCGTCAACGGATAGATTAATCCCAAAAAGGACAACCCGAATCTCAATCGGGTCTCGTAAGTTTTTTGCCCATCGTTTTTTCGACGCCGGATTTTAACGGTAAAACGGGATTACCGTTGCTCGTCTTCGATTTACCACCGCTGGAGAGTGGTTCACCATGGTACTGTTCCGTTTCAAATCCATGCACGCATTTTTAAAAGTCGTACGGCACTGTTTCGCCATTTCGGACGGATGTTGCACCTTGCACCGCGGACGTTGCACCCTGTAGATATCGATTATTCGGACGGCCGTAACTGCTGGCTCGTTTAGAGTTACGGGAGCCATAACCTGTCAAAACGAAGGCCACGGTCAGTTCTACGGCTCTGACAGCTTTTAGCCGTCAACGGATAGATTAATGCCCAAAAAGGACAACCCGAATCGCAATCGGGTCTCGTAAATTTTTTACCCATCGTTCTTTCGACGCCGGATTTTAACGGTAAAACGGGATTACCGTGGCTCGTCTTCGATTTACCATCGCTGGAGAGTGGTGCACTATGGTACTGTTCCATTTCAAATCCATGCACGCATTTCTAAAAGTCGTACGGCACTGTTTCGCCATTTCGGACGGATGTTGCACCTTGCACCGCAGACGTTGCACCCTGTAGATATCGATTATTCGGACGGCCATAACTTCTGGCTCGTTTAGAGCAACGGGAGCCATAACCTGTCAAAACGAAGGCCACGGTGAGTTCTACGGCTTTGACAGCTTTCAACCGTCAACGGATAGATTAATGCTCGAAAAGAACAACCCGAATCTCAATCGGGTCTCCTTAGTTTTTTACCCTTCGTTTTTTCGACATCGGATTTTAATGGTAAAACTGGATTACCGTGGCTCGTCTTCGATTTACCATTGCTGGAGAGTGGTGCGCCATGGTACTGTTCCGTTTCAAATCCATGCACGCATTTCTAAAAGTCGTACGGCACTGTTTCGCCATTTCGGACGGATGTTGCATCTTGCACCTCGGATGTTGCATCCTGTAGATATCGATTATTCGGACGGCCATAACTTCTGGCTCGTTTAGAGTTACGAGAGCCATAACCTGTCAAAACAAAGGCCACGGTGAGTTCTACGGCTTTGACAGCTTTCAGCCGTCAACGGATAAATTAATGCCCGAAAAGAACAACCCGAATCTCAATCGGGTCTCGTAAGTTTTTTACCCTTCATTTTTTCGACAACGGATTTTTACGGTAAAACGGGATTACCGTGGCTCGTGTTCGATTTACCATCGCTAGAGAGTGGTGCACCATGGTACTGTTCCGTTTCAAATCCATGCACGCATTCTAAAAGATGTACGGCACTGTTTCGCCATTTCGGACGGATGTTGCACCTTGAACCGCGGACGTTGCACCCTGTAGATATCGATTATTCGGACAGCCGTAACTTCTGGCTCGTTTAGATTTACGGGAGCCATAACCTGTCAAAACGAAGGCCACGGTGAGTTCTATGGCTTTGACCGCTTTCTGCCATCAACGGATAGATTAATGCCCGAAAAGGACAACCCGAATTTCAATCGGGTCTCGTATGTTTTTTACCCTTTGTTTTTTCGACACCGGATTTTTACGGTAAAACGGGATTACCGTGACTCGTCTTCGATTTACCATCGCTGGAGAGTGGTCCACCATGGTACTGTTCCGTTTCAAATCCATGCATGCATTTCTAAAAGTCGTACGGCACTGTTTCGCCATTTCGGATGGATGTTGCACCTTGCACCGCAGATGTTGCACCCTGTAGATATCGATTATTCGGACAGCCATAACTTCTGGCTCGTTTAGAGCTACGGGAGCCACAACCTGTCAAAACGAAGGCCACGGTGAGTTCAACGTGTTTGACCACTTTCAGCCATCAACGGATAGATTAATGCCCGAAAAGGACAACCCGAATCTCAATTGGGTCTCGTAAGTTTTTTACCCTTCGTTTTTTCGACACCGGATTTTTACGGTAAAACGAGATTACCATGGCTATTCTTCGATTTACCATCGCTGGAGAGTGGTGCACCATGGTACTGTTCCGTTTCAAATCCATGCACGCATTTCTAAAAGTCGTACGGCACAATTTCGCCATTTCGGACGGATGTTGCACCTTGCACCGCGGTGTTGCACCCTGTAAATATCGATTATTCGGACGGCCATAACTTCTAGCTCGTTTAGAGTTACAGAAGCCATAACCTGTCAAAACAAAGGCCACGGTGAGTTCTACGGCTTTGACCGCTTTCAGCCATCAACGGATAGATTAATGCCCGAAAAGGACAACCCGAATCTCAATCGGGTCTCGTAAGTTTTTTACCCTTCGTTTTTTCGACACTAGATTTTTACGGTAAAACGGGATTACCGTCGCTCGTCTTCGATTTACCATCGCTGGAGAGTGGTGCACCATGGTACTGTTCTGTTTCAAATCCATGCATGCATTTGTAAAAGTCGTACGACACTATTTCGCCATTTCGGACGGATGTTGCACCTTGCACCGCGGATGTTGCACCCTGTAGATATCGATTATTCGGACGACCATAACTTCTGGCTCATTTAGAGTTACGGGAGCCATAACCTGTCAAAACGAAGGCCACGGTGAGTTTTACGGCTTTGACCGCTTTCAGCCGTCAACGGATAGATTAATGCCCAAAAAGGATACCCGAATCTCAATCGGGCCTCGTAAGTTTTTTACCCTTCGTTTTTTCGACACCGGATTTTTACGGTAAAACGGGATTACCGTGCCTCGTCTTCGATTTACTATCGCTGGAGAGTGGTGCACCATGGCACTGTTCCGTTTCAAATCCTTGGACGCATTTCGAAAAGTCGTACGACAATGTTTCGCCATTTCGGATGGATGTTGCACCTTGCACCGCGGATGTTGCACCCTTTAGATATCGATTATTCGGACGGTCATAACTTATGGCTCGTTTAGAGTTACGGGAGCCATAACCTGTCATAACAAAGGCCACGGTGAGTCTACGGCTTTGACAGCTTTCAGCCGTCAACGGGTAGATTAATCCCAAAAAGGACAACCCGAATCTCAATCGGGTCTCGTAAGTTTTTTACGCATCGTTTTTTCGACGTCGGATTTTAATGGTAAAACGGGATTACCGTGGCTCGTCTTCGATTTACCATCGCTGGAGAGTGGTGCACCATGGTACTGTTCCGTTTCAATTCCATGCACGCATTTCTAAAAGTCGTACGGCACAGTTTCACCATTTCGGACGGATGTTGCACCTTGCACCGTGGACGTCGCACCCTGTAGATATCGATTATTCGGACGGCCGTAACTTCTGGGTCGTTTAGAGTTACGGGAGCCATAACCTGTCAAAACGAAGGCCACGGTGAGTTCTACGGCTCTGACAGCTTTCAGCCGTCAACGGATAGATTAATGCTCGAAAAGGACAACCCAAATCTCAATTGGGTCTCGTAAATTTTTTACCCATCGTTTTTTCGACGCCGGATTTTAACGGTAAAACGGGATTACCGTGCCTCGTCTTCGATTTACCATCGCTGGAGAGTGGTGCACCATGGTACTGTTTCGTTTCAAATCCATGCACGCATTTCTAAAAGTCGTACGACACTGTTTCACCATTTCGGACGGATGTTGCGCCTTGCACAGCGGACGTTGCACCCTGTAGATATCGATTATTCAGACGGCCAAAACTTCTGGCTCGTTTAGATTTACGGGAGCCATAACCTGTCAAAACGAAGGCCACGGTGAGTACTACGGCTTTGACAGCTTTCTGCCGTCAACGGATAGATTAATGCCCGAAAAGAATAACCCGAATCTCAATCGGGTCTCGTAAGTTTTTACCCTTCGTTTTTTCGACATCGGATTTTAACGGTAAAACTGGATTACCGTGGCTCGTCTTCGATTTACCATCGCTGGAGAGTGGTGCGCCATGGTACTGTCCCGTTTCAAATCCATGCATGCATTTCTATAAGTCATACGGCACTGTTTCGCCATTTCGGACGGATGTTGCATCTTGCACCACGGATGTTGCACCCTGTAGATATCGATTATTCGGACGGCCATAACTTCTGGCTCGTTTAGAGTTACGGGAGCCATAACCTGTCAAAACAAAGGCCACGGTGAGTTCTACGGCTTTGACAGCTTTCAGCCGTCAACGGATAGATTAATGCCCGAAAAGGACAACCCGAATCTCAATCGGGTCTCGTAAGTTTTTTGCCCTTCGTTTTTTCGACACCGGATTTTTACGGTAAAATGGGATTACCGTGGCTCGTCTTCGATTTACCATCGCTGGAGAGTGGTGCACCATGGTACTGTTCCGTTTCAAATCCATGCACGCATTTCTAAAATTCGTATGGTGTTTGCGTAAAAAATGGGAAAACACCTCCAAGTCGTGTGATTTAGTTGATTCTATGTGATTCTTAATGATTTAGATGAGTTATGTAAATATGAAAAAAGCAGGGGCTGAAATGTAAAAGACACACAAATTTATAGTGGTTCGGCTAGAATGTGCCTACGTCCACTTTATATGTTATTATCTTTTTTGTTTCAGATTACAAGTACGATGCTTTGTGTACAAGTATATGAAAGTAGTTTGAAAGTTCCTTCCGTGCTTTAGCTCTCAAACTTGTCTTCCATTGTTGTACCCCTGCCCCTCTATTTATAGAGTGAGGTTGGGGGCAGGGGTCTTGGATGTATATAGCTACTGGTGGGCCTGGGCTGAAGCAATCTGGCCTGGCAGCGTTCTGGTTCGGCGAGCTTGGTCCGGTCTTGGTTGAGGTCTTGGAGATATGAACCGGTGGTCACCTGGTTCGGTGATGATGGTCCGGCAATGGTGAAGCTTTGTGTAGGCAATAGTGGCTTTGGTTCGGAGGTGAGATGGACCGGTAGCATGTTGGTCCAGTGGTAGGAGATGTTTGATTCGGTGTTGGGTGGGGTTGGAGCTTGGACCGATGGTATG
This sequence comes from Allium cepa, assembly GCA_030765085.1. Classification (NCBI taxonomy): domain Eukaryota; kingdom Viridiplantae; phylum Streptophyta; class Magnoliopsida; order Asparagales; family Amaryllidaceae; genus Allium; species Allium cepa. Next base: position 914,403,748 of record CM060938.1, read on the forward strand.
TTGGTTCGGTGTTTATTTTGGTGGGAGGACCGGATGAGGTTTGACCAGATGCGGCTCGACCGGACGGAGGATGCCCTTGTGCCGAATGGTCCTAGAGGAAAGTATGCATGGACCGAACGGAGTATATCTTGAATTGCCGAATGGACTCTAGGTTGGGCTTTGCCGAATGAACTCAGGGGTTCCGAGTGTTGAATGGTGGTTGCGAACCTGACGCTTCTCGGTCTCTAGATCTTTTGGGTGAGAATTCGCCCAACATTTGCCCCCCAAAGTGGGGCACGTGCTTGCATGTGTCGCGCTTTGTTTCCCCGCGATAAGAAAGCTTGTTTTGTAATGCCAAGAGATGGATGTTCGTCTCCTGCTGATGTCCTACAAAGGAATTTACGGTTTTAATGTGATTTCAAATGACGACCGTTCGAGGTCGGGTGCCGTTCGAGGCGAGTAGGTGTGCCCTGAGGAGCCTTAGCATTATTGATGGCAGGTTTACGTTCGAGTGGGTCCCTGGATCGTTTGCGAAGATAGTTTATCGCCAGCTCAGAGCAAGCCTAAGGATCGTTTGCAACCCCGTACATGTGTAAGTAGCTTAGCCATTTCAGAATTATCAGGACCAAATATCCATTCAACCGATGAGTTTCAAAAGGATGTCAAAGTGTAAATTCTCCCGACGGTAGGGTCAATAGCCATTCAGAGCATGTCTGTGAACCGTTCGTGGTCGCGTACATGTGTAAACGATTAACCCATGTTAGTGGGAGATTTACTACTTATTCATCGTTATCATAATCTCTATTTTATCAATAGATACTAGAGTCCGGTACTTATCTGAGTGAGGCGCTTTGCATGCCCCCGCTTCTGGTCTTTGCAGGTTTGGTAGCTTCATTCGGTTTTGGTTTGGTCCGGCATGCCGAACCGGTTGGTCCGGCATGCCGAACCGGTTGGTCCGGTGCTTCTGCGCTTGTCTATATATAGGGCCCCCCCCTTTAGTTATTCCTTACCAAACCACCGAGAGCCGAATCAACCCTTATACCGAATCAATCACTAGCCGAACCAATCTCGTGCCGATCCAGGTATATATCCCATTGCCGAATGAACTTTTTTTTTTTTACCGAATGTGTCTGATGCCGAATAAATGCGAAAGTTTTATACTGCCGAATGAAGATGAGTGCTTGCATAGCCGAATGGACTCGTATGCCGAATGGAACTACCAAATGAAACATAGACCGAATGAGACTTGTAAAAAGTGACCCCCGAATGAACAACACACCTTCAATACCGGATGTGGCTTATGCCGAATGAGACTCGGAAACTTGAATCTTGAGCGAAATCTTAGGCTTTTATACGCTTGCTATAGATACTTGCTTGTTTTTGTTTCTATACTTCTTATTCTAACACCGTGTTTTTCTTGTGCTGCAGATAAATGTCTCGCAAAGTGGAAACCCGATCGGATAAAAAGAAGTCTAAAGGTAGAGGAGAGTCATCCTCCTCCGTGCCCCCAGCCCAACCAAGACCGGTGCCACATGGGCCTGCCCCGAGGTCGTTAGTGGATGGGTACGGTCCCCAGGAACTTCTGGTCTCCCCTCCCGATTGCTTTCCTAGCTCCCTAAAGGAGGAGCAACTTGATGTTATATCCCGTTCCTTCGGGATAGACAGGTGTCGCATGCTGTTGCCGGGAGATGGAGTGATGCCGTATAATCCCCCCGAAGGCTACTTTGCTTACAGCAGATATCATTGCATGTGTGGTGCTATCCCTCCTATCAATGCGTGGATAGTTAGCTTTACCACATATTTGAAGGTGGCTCCATTCCAGCTCCAGCCGAACTCTTATGCCATTCCGGTGAGCCTTTTCGTTATCTTCCAGAGGAGGTACGGGCGCCCTCCTTCTAACCGGGAAATTCGATATTTGTATAACCTGAGAGGCTACAAGAAGGGGTCTCCGTATATTAGTCTAGAAGCGGCCGTGCCCTTCAAACCGGTCTTGGACTTATATTCAAAGTTAACCATGTTCAAGAAAGAATGGTTTTTTATCAAGGACGATTCTGTTTCTTTCCGCCTATTCACTTCCGGCTGTAAGATGAATTTCATTTATATTTTCCATGTTCTGACAGTAGTGCTTCTTCTGACACGCTTCCATTTCTTGCTAGTGACAGGTGGTATTGCAGTCGTGGAAGATGATTCTTTGGCGCGGATGGCTGCTGAAATAAAGGCCATTCCCGCACGGGACAGGTCGGCTTCGTTTCTGATCAGGAACGCTACCCTCCTGGAGTACAACTTGATCCAGCCGCACCAGTCCATGGTTAAGCAGAGGGACACGACTGAGGAGAAGGCCGCTAAAGCTAAGGAGGGGGCCACGGTGAAGAGTGGCAAGAGGAAGCCCTTCGCACAACATCCCGTCGTGGGAGGCAAGAAGCTTAGGGAGTCTGAGGGCCCCTCTTCTAGTACTTGCCCGATCATCCCGGAGGAGGGAGGTGTGGAAGAGGGCGAAGGAGGAGGTATGGAAGGAGAGTCGGAGGGCGGAGGAGATGGAGATGGTCAGGGTGGTAGTGGTGATGGTGCCTTAACCTCTGGGCAAGATTCTGAACTGGATGAGGCTCTCCGCCAGGCCTTCGGGGAATCGGAGGGAGAATCGGAGGCGGAGAAGGCGAAGGAGACTGGCAAGGTCGGGTCTGGTGCCGATCTATCCCCAAAGGGCTCCTCAGCCAGGGTGACTCCGGCGGTGCAAGGTGAACTTTTGTCCTCTGTCGATTCCATTTACGATAGGGACTTAGAAATATTTTATGGTTCACTTCCGTCCTGGAATGAGATTCAGGACTTATTGCAGTATCCCACTCCTCCGCAGGGTTTGTATAATAGATGTGCATTCTCACTTTTTATTTCTTTTTAACTTAACATGTTTCTTGAATTATGGATCGTCGTATGTTCATAACACTTGTTTTTTACTCCAGGGGCAGGCCAGGCGGCTAAAACGTCAGACGTTCGACACGGCCTTGAACAATTCAAGTTGATGAGAGCTTCTGATAAGCCGAAGCCTCTTACTGGTCGTCCTGGGGACGTGGTCAGATACCGTCCTCTTCTTGGGGTCACTGAAGAGAGCATTCAGAAAAAGAAGAGGAGTCGTTCCTTATTTGAGCCTTCCCCTGGTCCGCAGCTTCCTGTTCAGCCTCCTCGTGATACCACGGAGGAGAGCACGGAGTTTATCCCCCCTCCACCTCCTTCTAAGAATCCCACTATTATCCGTATAAGGCGTCCTGACGTGCCTCGCGACCCCTTTGCTGGTCATCCTGATTTAGGTCCAAGCTCTCGGGATATTTCATTTGATGAGGCCACGGTTGAGCACCTTCTTCCCCGCAACCCCATGGTACGAGTGTTAGACGAGGCTAAGTCCCTAGATCTTGATCTGCTTACCACTCGGGTAGTTACCATGGGAGACGAAGCCAAAGCTAATATCGATCGGGTGGCTGAAGAGACCAAGAAGTTAATGAAGTATCATGCTCAATTGGTCAAGGACGGGGAGGAGATTGGGAGTGCTAATATTCGGTTGCGGCTGAAGGTTGCCGATCAGGCCGAACAGCTTGCCAGTCAAGCCGTTCAGATTTCTCAGCACGAGGAAGCCTCCAGGCGGCTGAAAGAGACCATGGAAAAGGCTAGTAGGGCAGAATTACGGAAGATGAAGGCCGTCTGTAAGGAGCGGATCGACATGGCCATTGCGACAGTGGATGAGTTCCGGAATGCGGATCTCGAGCAGGTAGAGGAGTTGTCTGGGAGGCTTGAGGCCGCGGAGATGGCTCAAGTCAAGTTAAAGGAGGAGATGGAGGAGATGAGGAGGTCTCTCCAGGCTGACTGCTTGAGATACCGATCAGAGAGGGATGTCGCTGTCGCCAAGTTGCAGGCTTTCGAGGCCCGGGTGAGGGAGTTTGAGGAGAATGAGGGGATTATGGACGAGATGCTGCAGGACATGTACTTCCGCACTTCGAAGGAGGGCAACTTGTCTTGGATGGATGACTATCCCCGGGTCATGGCCAAGATATATCTTCGAGCTTTAGAGGAGGCCAGGGTCAATGCGGGTAAGGAAGGTGGAGTGGCTTTTAGTCTGGATGTGTTCACTGCTCAGTTCTCGAAAGAGGAGCAAGCGGCGGTGAAGGAGGGGATGCGGTTGCTTGCTGCGGAGGAAGCGGGTGTGCAACTGTAGGATGAGGATCAAGCGGCGGACGCTGGTGAGTTATTCTTCTCTTTTCCTTTTCTTTCTGGGTTTCCATAACTTGATCGTTTATCGTTTGTTTAATGAATTCCTCTTCTTAATTGGACAGGTGGAACTTCCGATCAACACGCTGGGGCTCCGACCCTGCGGCCAAGTAGGCTTGGGGGAGTTGGTAGGACGAGAGCGAAGTGTGGACGCAGCTGGTTACTTGTCCGGATTTGGCTACCATTTTATTTCCTTTTATCGTTGTTTATGTTAGTCCAAAACATTGATGTGACTGTAATAATATTATTTGCAAAGAATAACTTTATGTGATTTTATGACATAAGCTGATTTTGTTATGTTTAAATGTTGTTGTCATTTTGATGTGGTGCGTGAGAAGTATGCATATGCCTTTGATTTTAGTTGTGTTTGATGTTAAGCAGTTGCTTGAAATATAATTTCATGTTTTGCAATGTTAGTGTGACGTATGAATAAACTGTAGTTACATATTCATGTACAAGAGAAGAGAGTACCGCCCTTCATGTTTTAGTTGCAGCTGGTAGCTTTGAGCGTCTTGTGTAACTGATCATGGACATAGCTGAGTACCTTACCACCCAGTACGTAGGCTTAGATTCTCATGAGTGAATTCTCCCTATTTGGTTTCCTGTACTTTGGAGTTTGTTATACAGGATAGGAGAAAAGTATTTAAATGAAATGGAAATATGGGAAAAGTAAAACTTCCAGTCACGGAAGGCCGTCAATGTGCTTAAGTTCGTGGCAAACGGGTTTTGTAGTCACTTTCCCTAGCTGTGGGTCTTGGAGACATTTGTCACCCATCTTACGCCTCCGCGTGGAGTTTTCTTTTTTACCACAGCCGCACTTAAGACACATCGGAGCCGAGATCATGCACGGTAACTACCCGAACCATTATGGTCCGTAATCGTGGGTATTATTCGATTTACCGTGGCCGGCTAGCGTGGGTGCCGTTGGCCGTGAACTACCCCTGGCTGGCCACACCTTATGTTGGAGCTTAAAGTAGGTTCACAGTGGCCGGCGAGCCGAACGCCGTAATGAGCTGCCATCGGCTATAGTCGGCCTTTATGATGACTTATAATCGGCTCATTACAGTTGGCTTTGAGGGCAGTCGCGAGCAATGAGTTAACCCGCAGTAGAGGGATGCTGGAGCAAAAGAGTCTCATTGGCGAGTGCATAGAATCGTAGCGTACCTGTTAGGCCTTGTCCAGATGAGGCCGTGGTGCGTCTTTAGTGGAGATGCCATAGGATTTTGTTCAACAGAAAAAGATAAAGCTTAACAAGCAGCCAAGATATAAAGGAACAAGTTAAAAAGAGACAAGATTTTTTAAAGTGGTTCGGCATGAAAATGCCTACATCCACTGATTCTCTTTGTTAATTCACTTCATATGGGCAGTACAAGTTAAGAAAAGTATCGACGGAGGTGTGGGATGTTCCATGCCCTCTGGAACACCTCTCCGTCCACTGTTGACAAAATATAAGCTTCGTTGTGGAGATCTTTATGAATTACATATGGTCCATCCCAGATGGGGTCCTGTGCCCCGGGGCGCGGAAAGATTCGCCTGAGGACAAGATCTCCTTCTTGTAAGATGCGATGCTTGACTTTGGAGTTGTATAGTGCTGCCACTTTTTGTTTGTGAGCTGCTGCTTTGAGTGCTGCATCGTTTCTCCTTTCCTCAATCAGATCCAAAGACATGAGGAGGAGTTCTTCGTTTTCTTCTGGATTGTAGTGGATCCTACGGTGGGAAGGAACAATAGTCTCAACAGGGAGCATTGCCTCCGATCCGTATGCCAAAGAGAAAGGAGTATGTCCCGTTGAAGTTCTGAAAGATGTGCGGTAGGCCCAAAGTGCCGTAGGAAGTTCGTCCACCCAAGCGCCTTTTGACTTTTCAAGTTTCTTCTTGATTAGGGTTTTGAGAATTTTGTTGACAGCTTCGACTTGTCCGTTTGCCTGAGGGTAAGCTACTGATGAGAAGCTTTTATGAATTCCATGCTCATGGCACCAGTCGGCGAATTCTTCGCTGTCAAATTGGAGTCCGTTGTCCGATATGATCTTGAGTGGTACTCCGTACCTGCATAGAATATTTTTGATCAAGAAGTTGATAACTTTTGCTGAAGATATTTTATTCAGGGGTTCCGCTTCCACCCATTTGGTGAAATAATCGACTGCCACTATAGCATATTTGGCTCCGCCTCTGCCCGCTGGTAGTTCGCCAATTAAATCAATTCCCCATACAGCAAAGGGCCAAGGGCTGGTCATTTGAGTAATCTCATTTGTGGGTAGTCGAGGAATCTTGGCAAATTTCTGACATCTGTCGCATCTCTTGACGAAGTCTAAGGCGTCTTTGTTTAGTGTGGGCCAGTAATATCCATATCGGAGTATCTTTTTCACCAGAGTCTGCCCTTTAGTGTGATCTCCGCAACTTCCTTGATGGATGTTGAATAAGATTTCCTTGGCTTCCCTTCCAGCGACGCATCTGAATAAGGGGCTAGAGAAGCCACGCCGATAGAGGATGCCTTCTTGTATTGTGTAGTGGGGAGCTTTCCACAAAATTCTCCTGACTTCATCACGTTTTTCTGGTAGTGTGCCGTCCTGCAAATATTTCCGGATAGGAGTCATCCAAGTTCCTTCTTCGATTGCAGTTATCAGATTCACTTGTTCGAAACTTGGGGCTAGCTGCCTTGAGATGGCTAGTGCTCAGGAAATGGTGTTATTCTTCATACTAGCTTGCTTTGCTAGTTCATCGGCCTCTTGGTTATCTTCTCGAGGAATGTGTTTGATTAGATAATGGTCCAATTGATCGAGCAGCAGTTTGGTTTTCTTTAGATATGCTATGAGTCGTTCTCCTCGTGTCTGGAATTCTCCTAGTACTTGGTTTACGATAAGTTGAGAATCACTATGAAGACATAAAGAATTGACTTCAGTTTCTAAGGCAAGCTCCAATCCCGCTATTACTGCCTCATACCCCGCATCGTTGTTAGTGGCCGCGAATTCCAACCTTAATGCATAGTACAGCTTTCTTCCCCTGGGGGTGATTATCACAATACCTGCCCCCGAGCCTTGTTCGTTCGATGCTCCATCTACAAAGAGGTTCCACTTGATGTTTTTTGCTATTTCAAACTGATCCTTGCCTTCGTTGGTAGTGAATTCGACAATGAAATCGGCCATGGCTTGTCCCTTGATAGCGGTGCGAGGATGGTAGGTGATGTCATACTGACTTAGTTCAATGCACCATTTGAGGAGTCGTCTAGAAGTGTCGGGACGATGGAGCACCTGTCTTAGTGGTTGATCGGTTAGAACTCTGATGGAGTGAGATTGGAAGTAGTGTCGCAGTTTTCGTGACACGATCAATAAACAATATGCCAATTTCTCAAGTTTAGGATATCTGGCTTCTGCCCCTGTAAATCTCTTGCTTATGAAGTATACCGGGCGTTGTGTGCGGTCCTCTTCTCTTACCAGGGCAGCGCTTAGAGCATGAGATGATACAGCGAGGTATAGGTATAGCTCTTCGCCTTCGTTTGGAGTTGAGAGTACTGGTGGTCTCTGAAGGTGTTCGATCAGGTTAAGGAAGGCTTTTAAGCATTCATCGGTCCACTCGAACTTTCCTTTGTCTTTCTTGAGAACTTCGAAGAAAGGGACGCACTTGTCAGTTGCTTTGGAAATGAATCTGCTTAGGGCGGCCACCTTTCCGTTTAGGCTCTGCATTTCTTTTCGAGTGGAAGGTATCCTTATTTCTTTTAGAGCCCGGATTTTTTCAGGGTTTGCTTCAATTCCTCTAGCATGGACGATGAATCCTAAGAATTTTCCCGATGACACTCCGAAGGAGCACTTTAGAGGATTCAGCTTCATTCCATATCGGCGAAGTACCTGAAACATCTCGCCCAGGTGGCTTACATGATCGTCGGCTCTCCTGGACTTTACCAACATGTCATCCACATATACTTCCATAGTTCGTCCTATTAATTCCGCGAACATCTTGTTGACGAGGCGCTGATAGGTAGCTCCGGCATTTTTGAGTCCAAAAGGCATGTCTTTGTAACAATATAATCCCCGGTCAGTGATGAAGCTAGTGTGGTCTTGATCGGGAGCGTGCATGGGAATCTGGTTGTATCCGGAGTATGCATCCATAAAAGATAAGAGTTCGTGCCTGGCAGTGCTGTCCACAAGTTGATCGATTCGGGGGAGCGGGAAGCAGTCTTTCGGGCAAGCGTCATTTAAGTTGGAGAAATCAATGCATGTTCGCCACTTTCCATTAGCTTTCTTTACTAGTACCGGGTTAGCGATCCATTCTGGGTAGATGGCTTCTCGTATGAAGTCATTAGCAAGTAGGTTCTTTACTTCCTCATCGAGGGCAGCTGATCGTTCTGCTCCCATGCTTCTCTTTTTCTGCTTTATCGGTACCTTGGTGGGATCGATGTTCAGCATGTGGCATGCTATGTCTGGGGAGATTCCTGTCATATCGGCATGTGTCCACGTAAATACATCTAAGTTGTGGCGGAGAAAGTCAATGAGTTGATCCTTCAATTCTGTTTTTAGCTAAGATCCTATTTTTAATAGTCTACTTGAATCATGTTTGTCTACAGATACGAATTCCAAGGCCTCTGCAGGCTCAGCGGTAGCCTCCTCCTCCTTATCCCTGGGGTCTAGTTCATTGAAAGGATCGCTGGTGTATCGAAGAGGAGGGGCTTTCTTTAGTTGCTATGCTTCCAAGCTTTTCATGCAAAGAGTAGTCTCTGCATCTTTCCCTTTATTCTTTCTACGGTTATTGCGAAGTTCAGTTACATAGCCATCTCGAGCGGCGTCTTGATCTCCTTCAACTTCTCCTATTCCGTTATCTGTTGGGAATTTCATCTTTAGGCACCACGGGGCTAGGACAACTTGGAAGTCAGATAAGGCTGGTCTTCCCAAGAAGGCGTTGTAGGCCGAGTGGTTTTCTATTAGTACGAACGTTTGTTTTCGCACAACGGAGCGGGGATGACTTCCTATTTCGACGAAGAGGTCAAGTTGCCCGAGGGGCATTTTCGCATCTCCAGTGAAACCGTGCAGGGGTTTGTTGCAGGGAGACACATCCTTCATTGACAGCTTCATTTTGTCGAAAGCATGCTTGAATAGGATATTTACGGAGATTCCTGTGTCTATTAGAATTTGAAAAACTTTAGCTGGACCGAACCAGGCAGAGATGACCATGGGATCCATATGCGGATACTGTCTTCCTTATAAATCACGCCTACTGAATACGATGTCGTCACTCTCTTTCTGTTTCGGGTGGCGTTCTTCCATAATGGAGTTAACATAGCCTTCAGCATTTCTAAGTGACTTGCCGTATCTTTCCATCTCTGCCCAGCTTCTGTCGGCGATGTGTGGTCCTCCCGAGATGGTATGGACCACTATCTTCTCTTGACTAGAGCTACTGGTGTTGCGATTCCCTCCGCCTACTTCTGGAAGGGGTCGCTTTGAGTTCTCATTGGCAGGAGTTGGAGTCCTGTTCTGACCTTTCACATAGCGTTCCAGCCTTCTTCTTCTGATGTGTTCTTCGATCAAGTCTCGTAGATGATGGCATTCATTGGTGTCATGTCCGTGGGATTCGTGGAAGCGGCAGAACTTTCCAGACTTGAGTGCGTTATCAGATTCTTTCTTGTGCGAGGGGCGCTTGTATCCGAGTTCGCCCTAAGTGGCTAGAAAGATGTTTTCGATTGTTTCATTCAAAGGAGTGTAGGAGTCAAATCTTGGTCCTGGTCGATATTGGTGTTTTTCAACCTTCCTGCCCCCAGCATTATCTCTAGATTCATTTCTTCGAGTGTCTTTAGCTGCAGCGGGAACCTTGTCCGAAATTGTCTTACCTTGTTGCCCTGACTGCCTCTCAGTGGCGGCGTCTTCAAGTCTCATATACTTTCCAGCTTCATGGAAGAAATCAGGTAAAGTAGCTGGTTTTTCCTTAGTTAGTCTTCTAGCGAACTTGGTATCTGGGTGTACACCACTACAGAGGGCCATTAGGGTGAGCTTCTCATCGGCATCTTGGACTGCGGCCGCTGCGGCGTTGAATCGGGTTAGATATTGTTGCATTGTCTCTCCGGATTTCTGTTTGACATTGGATAGAGAATAAGCATCCTTGGGTTGTTCTACATGGATGCGGAACTGGCTAATGAACCTTTCTTTCAACATCTCCCATGAGCTGATAGATCCTTGGGGTAGATGGCAGAACCAGGAGGTAGCTAGATCTGCTAGGAATAGCGGAAAGCATTTACACAACACCCCTTCTGTTGCTCCGCTCATGATCATATGCTGGGTGTATCTCTGTAAGTGTACGATGGGGTCGGAAGTTCCCTTGTAAGGTTCCATGGTTGGCATTTTCCATTCCCGGGGGGTGATGGCGGTTTCGATATTGCGAGTGAAGGGGCTGGTGACCCTAGCGCCTATTCCTCGGTCCCTTTGCTCCCGTTGGACGCATTCTCTGAATAATCGTGCCATTCTTTCATTAAAATTTGGAGCGGATAGAAATGAACTTGGTTCTTCCCTGCGGGATCGATCTCGTCCAGATGACCTGTAGGGATGGTATAGTCTATCACTTCTGACGTTATCCAGTGGTTGCCTCTGGCTGCTCGGATGCATGCTAGGACCAGCTACAGTTGTCCCCTGCCTTGATCTTCCCCTGTGGGGTTCTGTTTCGAGCATTTCCATGGGGTCAACTTTGGGCTGGGTTCTAGCTCGGCTCCGTTCAGCGGGGTTTCTATGATTAGGTGGCATGACTGGCTCAGCTACATCCGACCCTCGCCTGGCGCCTCCCCCATTGGGTTCGGTTCCAAGCGCTTCCTCGAGTCGGAGTTCGGGCTGAGTCCGGGCTCGGCCCCTATCATTGTTGCTCCTGTTGATGGCTTCCTCGAAGAGGGAAGACCTTTGCTGTCTCCGAGATCCTCCAGATTGAGATTCACCCATGATTCGGTGTTGCGCTTGGATTCTTCGACATCCCTCAAGCGTGACATGAGTTGGTTCACCAAAGCTTCTTGTTGGGATGCGAAGCGGTCAGTCACTTCCACCACAACTCTGTCTAGGTCTGCTCTAGTGATTACTGCCGGTTGTTCCGCGGCCGGGGCTGTTGGAATCGCCTGATCTACATGCGGCACTGCTGCTGTAGTGGGATGGTTCTCTTGATCTGGATCCACTGGATTTGGAGCGCTGCTAGTTGCATCGTTCTTTCCCTTGTTGGCGTCTTTTCTTGGCCTGGAAGTCATGTTTCCTAGGCAATGAAGGGTGCTCTTGGGAAAGAAGATTGAATGAGGGAAGCTGAAGCTTCGAGTTCGAAGCTGAAGCTTCGAGTTCGAAGCTCTCAGCGAAAGCACCAAAAATGTTTGCGCAAAAAATGGGCAAACACCACCAAGTCGTGTGATTTAGTTGATTCTATGTGATTCTTAATGATTTAGATGAGTTATGTAAATATGAAAAAAGCGAGGGCTGAAATGTAAAAGACACACAGATTTATAGTGGTTCGGCTAGAACGTGCCAACGTCCACTTTATATGTTATTATCTTTTTTGTTTCAGATTACAAGTACGATGCTTTGTGTACAAGTATATGAAAGTAGTTTGAAAGTTCCTTCCGTGCTTGAGCTCTCAAACTTATCTGCCATTGTTGTACCCCTGCTCCTCTATTTATAGAGTGAGGTTGGGGGCAGGGGTCTTGAATGTATATAGCTGCTGGTGGGCCTGGGCTGAAGCAATCTGGCCTGGCAGCGTTCTGGTTCGGCGAGCTTGGTCCGGTCTTGGTTGAGGTCTTGGAGATATGAACCGGTGGTCACCTGGTTCGGTGATGATGGTCTGGCCGTGGTGAAGCTTTGTGTAGGCAATAGTGGCTTTGGTTCGGAGGTGAGATGGACCGGTAGCATGTTGGTCCGGTGGTAGGAGATGTTTGATTCGGTGTTGGGTGGGGTTGGAGCTTGGACCGATGGTATGTTGGTTCGGTGTTTATTTTGGTGGGAGGACCGGATGAGGTTTGACCGGATGCAGCTCGACCGGACGGAGTATGCCCTTGTGCCGAATGGTCCAGGAGGAAAGTATGCATGGACCGAACGGAGTATATCTTGAATTGCCGAATGGACTCTAGGTTGGGCTTTGCCGAATGAACTCAGGGGTTCCGAGTGTTGAATGGAGGTTGCGAACCTGACGCTTCTCGGTCTCGAGATCTTCTGGGTGAGAATTCGCCCAACATATAGGCACTGTTTCGCCATTTCGGACGGATGTTGAACCTTGCACCGCGGATGTTGCACCGTGTAGATATCGATTATTCGGACGGCCATAACTTCTGGCTCGTTTAGAGTTACGGGAGCCACAAATTGCCAAAACGAAGGCCACGGTGAGTTCTAAGGCTTTGACCACTTTCAACCGTCAACGGATAGATTAATGCCCGTAAAGGACAACCCGAATCTCAATCGGGCGTCGTAAGTTTTTACCCTTCGTTTTTTCGACAACGGATTTTTATGGTAAAACGGGATTACCGTGGCTCGTCTTCGATTTACCATCGCCGTAGAGTGGTGCACCATGGTACTGTTCCATTTCAAATCCATGCATGCATTCCTAAAAGTCGTACGACACTGTTTCGCCATTTCGGACGGATGTTGCACCTCGCACCGCGGATGTTGCACCCTGTAGATATCGATTATTCGGACGGCCATAACTTCTGGCTCGTTTAGAGTTACAGGAGCCATAACCTGTCAAAATGAAGGCCACGGTGAGTTTTACGGCTTTGACCACTTTCAGCCGTCGACGTTTAGATTAATGCCCAAAAAGGACAACCCGAATCTCAATCGGGCCTCGTAAGTTTTTTACCCTTCGTTTTTTCGACACCGGATTTTTACGGCAAAACGGGATTACCGTGCCTCGTCTTCGATTTACCATCGCTTGAGAGTGGTGCACCATGGTACTGTTCCATTTCAAATCCATGCACACATTTCTAAAAGTTGTACGACACTGTTTTGCCATTTCGGACGGATGTTGCACCTTGCACCGCGGAAGTTGCACCCTGTAGATATCGATTATTCGGACGGTCATAACTTTTGGCTCGTTTAGAGTTACGTGAGCCATAACCTGTCAAAACGAAGGCCACGGTGAGTTCTGCGGCTTTGACCACTTTCAGCCGTCAACGTATAGATTAATGCCCGAAAAGGACAACCCGAATCTCAATCGGGTCTTGTTAGTTTTTTACCCTTCGTTTTTTCGACACCGGATTTTAATGGTAAAACGGGATTACCGTGCCTCGTCTTCGATTTACCATCGCTGGAGAGTAGTGCACCATGGTACTGTTCCGTTTCAAATCCATGCATGCATTTCTAAAAGTCGTACGACACTGTTTCTCCATTTCGGACGGATATTGCACCTTGCACCGCGGATATTGCACCCTGTAGATATCGATTATTCGGACGGCCATAACTTGTGGCTCGTTTAGAGTTACGGGAGCCATAACCTGTCAAAACAAAGGCCACGGTTAGTTCTACGGCTTTGAAGCTTTCAGCCGTCAACGGATAGATTAATGCCCAAAAAGGACAACCCGAATCTCAATCGGGTCTCGTAAGTTTTTTACCCTTCGTTTTTTTGACACCGGATTTTTACGATAAAACGGGATTACCGTGCCTCGTCTTCGATTTACCATCGTTGGTGAGTGGTGCACCATGGTACTGTTCCGTTTCAAATCCATGCACACATTTCTAAAAGTCATACAACACTGTTTCGCCATTTCGAACGGATGTTGCTCCTTGCATCGCGGATGTTGCACCCTGTAGATATCGATTATTCGGACGGCCATAACTTCTAGCTCGTTTAGAGTTACGGGAGCCATAACCTGTCAAAACGAAGGCCACGGTGAGTTCTACGGCTTTGATAGCTTTCAGCCGTCAACGGATAGATTAATGCCCGAAAAGGCAACCCGAATCTCAATCGGGTCTCGTAAGGTTTTTATCCTTCGTTTTTTCGACACCGGTTTTTTACGGTAAAACGGGGTTACCGTGGCTCGTCTTCGATTTACCATCGCGGGAGAGTGGTGCACCATGGTTTTGTTCTGTTTCAAATCCATGCACGCATTTCTAAAAGTCGTACGACACTATTTCGCCATTTCGGACGGATGTTGCACCTTGCACCGCGGATGTTGCACCCTGTAGATATCGATTATTCGGACGGCCATAACTTCTGGATCGTTTAGAGTTACGGGAGCCATAACCTGTCAAAACGAAGGCCACAGTGAGTTCTACGGGTTTGACCACTTTCAGCCGTCAACGGATAGATTAATGCCCAAAAAGGACAACCAGAATCTCAATCGGGTCTCGTAAGTTTTTTACCCTTCGTTTTTTCGACACCGGATTTTAACGGTAAAACGGGATTACCGTGGCTCGTCTTCTATTTACCATCGCTGGACAGTGATGCCCCATGGTACTGTTCCATTTCAAATTCGTGCATGCATTTCTAAAAGTCGTACGGTACTGTTTCTCCATTTCGGACGGATATTGCACCTTGCACCGTGGATATTGCACCCTGTAGATATCGATTATTCGGACGGCCATAACTTGCGGCTCGTTTAGAGTTATAGGAGCCATAACCTGTCAAAACGAAGGCCACGGTTAGTTCTACGGCTTTGAAGCTTTCAGCCGTCAACGGATAGATTAATGCCCAAAAAGGACAACCCGAATCTCGATCGGGTCTCGTAAGTTTTTTACCCTTCGCTTTTTCGACACCGGATTTTAACGGTAAAACGTGATTACCGTGCCTCATCTTTGATTTACTATCGCTGGAGAGTGGTGCACCATGGTACTGTTCCGTTTCAAATCCACGCACGCATTTCTAAAAGTCGTACGGCACTGTTTCGCCATTTCGGACGGATGTTGCACCTTGCACCGCGGATGTTGCACCCCGTAGATATCGATTATTCGGACGGCCATAACTTTTGGCTCCTTTAGAGTTACAGGAGCCATAACCTGTCCAAATGAAGGCCACGATGAGTTCTACGTCTTCGACAGCTTTCAGCCGTCAACGGATAGATTAATGCCCAAAAAGGACAACCTGAATCTTAATCGGGTCTCGTAAGTTTTTTACCCTTCGTTTTTTCGACACCGGATTTTTACGGTAAAACGGGATTACCGTGGCTCGTCTTCGATTTACCATTGCGGGAGAGTGGCGCACCATGGTACTGTTCCGTTTCAAATCCATGCACGCATTTCTAAAAGTCGTACGGCACTGTTTCGCCATTTCGGACGGATGTTGCACCTTGCACCGCGGATGTTGCACCCTGTAGATATCGATTATTCGGACGGCCATAACTTCTGGCTCGTTTAGAGTTACGGGAGCCATAGCCTGTCAAAGCGAAGGCCACGGTGAGTTCTACGGGTTTGACCACTTTCAGCTGTCAACGGATAGATTAATGCCCAAAAAGGACAACCTGAATCTCAATCGGGTCTCGTAAGTTTTTTACCCTTCGTTTGTTCGACACTGGATTTTAACGGTAAAACGGGATTACCGTGGCTCGTCTTCGATTTACCATCACTGGAGAGTGGTGCACCATGGTACTGTTCCGTTTCAAATTCATGAATGCATTTCTAAAAGTCGTACGGCACTGTTTCGCCATTTCGGACGGATGTTGCACCTTGCACCACGGATGTTGCACCCTGTAGATATCGATTATTCAGACGACCATAACTTTTGGCTCGTTTAGATTTACGGGAGCCATAACCTATCAAAACGAAGGCCACGGTGAGTTATACGGCTTTGACCACTTTCAACCGTCAACGTATAGATTAATGCCCGAAAAGGACAACCCGAATCTCAATCGGGTCTCGTAAGTTTTTTACCCTTCGTTTTTTCGACACCGGATTTTTACGGTAAAACGGGATTACCGTGCCTCGTCTTCGATTTGCCATCGCTGGAGAGTGGTGCACCATGGTACTATTCCGTTTCAAATCCATGCACGCATTTCTAAAAGTCGTACGACACTGTTTCTCCATTTCGGACGGATGTTGCACCTTGCACCGCGGATATTGCACTTTGGAGATATCGATTATTCGGACGGCCATAACTTCTGGCTCGTTTAGAATTACGGGAGCCATAACCTGTCAAAATGAAGGCCATGGTGAGTTCTACGGCTTTGACAGCTTTAAGCCGTCAACGGATAGATTAATGCGCAAAAAGGACAATCCGAATCTCAATCGGGTCTCGTAAGTTTTTTACCCTTCGTTTTTTCGACACCGGATTTTTACGGTAAAACGGGATTACCGTGGCTCGTCTTCGATTTACCATCGCGGGAGAGTGGTACACCATGGTACTGTTCCGTTTCAAATCCATGCACGCATTTTTAAAAGTCGTACGACACTGTTTCGCCATTTCGGACGGATGTTGCACCTTGCACCGCGGATGTTGCACCCTGTAGATATCGATTATTCGGACGGCCATAACTTCTGGCTCGTTTAGAGTTACGGGAGCCATAACTTGTCAAAACGAAGGCCACGGTGAGTTCTACGGCTTTTAAGCTTTCAGCCATCAACGGATAGATTAATGCCCAAAAAGGAAAATCCAAATCTCAATCGGGTCTCGTAAGTTTTTTGCCCTTCGTTTTTTCGACACCGGATATTTACGGTAAAACGGGATTATCGTGGCTCGTCTTTGATTTACCATCGCTGGAGAGTGGTGCACCATGGTACTGTTCCATTTCAAATCCATGCATGCATTTCTAAAAGTCGTACGACACTGTTTCGCCATTTCGGACGGATGTTGCACCTTGCACCGCGGATGTTGCACCCTGTACATATCGATTATTCGGACGGCCATAACTTCTGGCTCGTTTAGAGTTACGGGAGCCATAACTTGTCAAAACGAAGGCCACGGTGATTTCTACGGCTTTGACAGCTTTCAGCCGTCAACGGATAGATTAATGCCCGAAAAGGACAACCCGAATCTCAATCGGGTCTCGTAAATTTTTTACCCTTCGTTTTTTCGACACCGGATTTTTACGGTAAAACGGAATTACCGTGGCTCGTCTTCGATTTACCATCGCTGGAGAGTGGTGCACCATGGTACTGTTCCATTTCAAATCCATGCACGCATTTCTAAAAGTCGTACGACACTGTTTCGCCATTTCGGACGGATGTTGCACCTTGCACCGCGGACGTTGCACCCTGTAAATATCGATTATTCGGACGGCCATAACTTCTGGATCGTTTAGAGTTACGGTAGCCATAACCTATCAAAACGAAGGCCACAGTGAGTTCTACGGCTTTGACAGCTTTCAGCCGTCAACGGATAGATTAATGCCCGAATAGGACAACCCGAATCTCAATCCGGTCTCGTAAGTTTTTTACCCTTCGTTTTTTCGACACCGGATTTTAACGGTAAAACTGGATTACCGTGGCTCGTCTTCGATTTACCATCACTGGAGAGTGGTGCGCCATGGTACTGTTCCGTTTCAAATCCCTGCATGCATTTCTAAAAGTCGTACGGCACTGTTTCGCCATTTCGGACGGATGTTGCATCTTGCACCGCGGATGTTGTACCCTGTAGATATCGATTATTCGAACGGCCATAACTTCTGGCTCGTTTAGAGTTACGGGAGCCATAACCTGTCAAAACGAAGGCCACGGTGAGTTCTACGGGTTTGACAGCTTTCAGCCGTCAACGGATAGATTAATGCCCGAAAAGGACAACCCGAATCTCAATCGGGTCTCGTAAGTTTTTTACCCTTCGTTTTTTCGACACCGGATTTTTACGGTAAAACGGGATTACCGTGGCTCGACTTCGATTTACCATCGCTGGAGAGTGGTGCACCATGGTACTGTTCCGTTTCAAATCCATGCACGCATTTCTAAAATTCGTACGGTACTGTTTCGCCATTTCGGACGGATGTTGCACCTTGCACCGCGTATGTTTCACTGTGTAGATATCGATTATTCGGACGACCATAACTTCTGGCTCGTTTAGAGTTACAGGAGACACAAATTGTCAAAACGAAGGCCACGGTGAGTTCTACGGCTTTGACCACTTTCACCCGTCAACGGATAGATTAATGCCCGAAAAGGACAACCGGAATCTTAATCGGGCCTCGTAAGTTTTTTACCCTTCGTTTTTTCGACAACGGATTTTTATGATAAAACGGGATTACCGTGGCTCGTCTTCGATTTACCATCGCTGGAGAGTGGTGCACCATGGTACTGTTACGTTTCAAATCCATGCATGGGTTTCTAAAAGTCGTACGACACTGTTTCGCCATTTCGGACGGATGTTGCACCTTGCACCGCGGATGTTGCACCCTGTAGATATCAATTATTCGGACGGCCATAACTTCTAGCTCGTTTAGAGTTACGGGAGCCATAACCTGTCAAAACGAAGGCCACGGTGAGTTTTACGGTTTTGACCACTTTCAGCCGTCGACGGATAGATTAATGCCCAAAAAGGACAACCCGAATCTCAATCGGGCCTCGTAAGTTTTTTACCCTTCGTTTTTTCGACACCGGATTTTTACGGTAAAACGGGATTACCGTGCCTCGTCTTCGATTTACCATCGCTGGAGAATGGTGCACAGTGGTACTGTTCCGTTTCAAATCCATGCACGCATTTCTAAAAGTCGTACGGCACTGTTTTGCCATTTCGGACGGATGTTGCACCTCGCACCGTGGAAGTTGCACCCTGTAGATATCGATTATTCGGACGGTCATAACTTTTGGCTCGTTCAGAGTTACGGGAGCCATAACCTGCAAAACGAAGGCCATGGTGAGTTCTACGGCTTTGACCACTTTCAGCCGTCAACGTATAGATTAATGCCCGAAAAGGACAACCCGAATTTCAATCGGGTCTCGTAAGTTTTTTACCCTTCGTTTTTTCGACACCGGATTTTAGTGGTAAAACGGGATTACCGTGCCTCGTCTTCGATTTACCATCGCTGGAGAGTGGTGCACCAAGGTACTGTTCCGTTTCAAATCCATGCACGCATTTCTAAAAGTCGTACGACACTGTTTCTCCATTTCCGACGGATGTTGCACCTTGCACCGCGGATATTGCACCCTGTAGATATCGATTATTCGGACGGACATAACTTCTGGCTCGTTTAGAGTTACGGGAGCCATAACCTGTCAAAATGAAGGCCACGGTGAGTTCTACGGCTTTGAAGCTTTCAGCCGTCAACGGATAGATTAATGCCCAAAAAGGACAACCCGAATCTCAATCGGGTCTCGTAAGTTTTTTACCCTTCGTTTTTTCGACACCGGATTTTTACAGTAAAACGGGATTACCGTGCCTCGTCTTCGATTTACCATCGCAGGAGAGAGGTGCACCATGGTACTATTCCATTTCAAATCCATGCACGCATTTCTAAAAGTCGTACGGCACTGTTTCGCCATTTCGGACGGATGTTGCACCTTGCACCGCAGATGTTGCACCCTGTAGATATCGATTATTCGGACGGCCATAACTTCTGGCTCGTTTAGAGTTACGGGAACCATAACCTGTCAAAACGAAGGCCACGGTGAGTTCTACGGCTTTGATAGCTTTCATCCGTCAACGGATAGATTAATGCCCGAAAAGGCAAGCCGAATCTCAATCGGGTATCGTAAGTTTTTTACCCTTCGTTTTTTCGACACCGGATTTTAACGGTAAAACGGGATTACCGTGGCTCGTCTTCGATTTACCATCGCAGGAGAGTAGTGCAACATGGTACTGTTCCGTTTCAAATCCATGCACGCATTTCTAAAAGTCATATGGCACTGTTTCGCCATTTCGGACGGATGTTGCACCTTGCACCGCGGATGTTGCTCCCTGTAGATATCGATTATTCGGACGGCCATAACTTCTGCCTCGTTTAGAGTTACGGGAACCATAACCTGTCAAAACGAAGGCCACGGTGAGTTCTACGGGTTTGACCACTTTCAGCCGTTAACGGATAGATTAATGCCCAAAAAGGACAACCCGAATCTCAATCGGGTCTCGTAAGTTTTTTACCCTCCGTTTTTTCGACACTGTGTTTTAACGGTAAAACGGGATTACCGTGGCTCGTCTTCGATTTACCATGGCTGGAGAGTGGTGCACCATGGTACTGTTCCGTTTCAAATGCATGCATGCATTTCTAAAAGTCGTAAGGCACTGTTTCGCCATTTCGCACGGATGTTGCACCTTGCACCACGGATGTTGCACCCTGTAGATATCGATTATTCGGACGGCCATAACTTTTGGCTCGTTTAGAGTTACGGGAGCCATAACCTATCAAAACGAAGGCCACGGTGAGTTCTACAGCTTTGACCACTTTCAGCCGTCAACATATAGATTAGTGCCCGAAAAGGACAACCCGAATCTCAATCGGGTCTCGTAAGTTTTTTACCCTTCGTTTTTTCGACACCGGATTTTAACGGTAAAACGGGATTACCGTGCCTCGTCTTCGATTTACCATCGCTATAGAGTGGTGCACCATGGTATTGTTCCGTTTCAAATCCATGCACGCATTTCTAAAAGTCGTACGACACTGTTTCTCCATTTCGGACGGATGTTGCACCTTGCACCGCGGATATTGCACCCTGTAGATATCGATTATTCGGACGGCCATAACTTCTGGCTCGTTTAGAGTTGCGGGAGCCATAACCTGTCAAAACGAAGGCCATGTTGAGTTCTACGGCTTTGACCGCTTTCAGCCGTCAACAGATAGATTAATTCCCAAAAAGGACAACCCGAATCTCAATCGGGTCTCGTAAGTTTTTTACCCTACGTTTTTTCGACACCGGATTTTTATGGTAAAACGGGATTACCGTGGCTCGTCTTCGATTTACCATCGCGGGAGAGT
The DNA here is from genome assembly GCA_030765085.1 of Allium cepa. NCBI lineage: Eukaryota > Viridiplantae > Streptophyta > Magnoliopsida > Asparagales > Amaryllidaceae > Allium > Allium cepa. Next base: position 914,424,740 of record CM060938.1, read on the forward strand.
GGTGCACCATGGTCCTCTTCCGTTTCAAATCCATGCACGCATTTCTAAAAGTCGTACGACACTGTTTCGCCATTTCGAACGGATGTTGCACCTTGCACCGCAGATGTTGCACCCTGTAGATATCGATTATTCGGACGACCATAACTTCTGGCTCGTTTAGAGGTACGGGAGCCATAACCTGTCAAAACGAAGGCCACGGTGAGTTCTACGGTTTGACTACTTTCAGCCGTCAACGGATAGATTAATGCCCAAAAAGGACAACCCGAATCTCAATCGGGTCTCGTAAGTTTTTTACCCTCCGTTTTTTCGACAGTGCGTTTTAACGGTAAAACGGGATTACCGTGGCTAGTCTTCGATTTACCATCGCTGGAGAGTGGTGCACCATGGTACTGTTCCGTTTCAAATCCATGCATGCATTTCTAAAAGTCGTAAGGCACTGTTTTGCCATTTCGGACGGATGTTGCACCTTGCACCACGGATGTTGCACCCTGTAGATATCGATTATTCGGACGGCCATAACTTTTGGCTCGTTTAGAGTTACGGGAGCCATAACCTATCAAAACGAAGGCCAGGTGAGTTCTACGGCTTTGACCACTTTCAGCCGTCAACGTATAGATTAGTGCCCGAAAAGGACAACCCGAATCTCAATCGGGTCTCGTAAGTTTTTTACCCTTCGTTTTTTCGACACCGGATTTTAACGGTAAAACGGGATTACCGTGCCTCGTCTTCGATTTACCGTCGCTATAGAGTGGTAAACCATTGTATTGTTCCGTTTCAAATCCATGCACGCATTTCTAAAAGTCGTACGACACTGTTTCTCCATTTCGGACGGATGTTGCACCTTGCACCGCGGATATTGCACCCTGTAGATATCGATTATTCGGACGGCCATAACTTCTGGCTCGTTTAGAGTTGCGGGAGCCATAACCTGTCAAAACGAAGGCCATGTTGAGTTCTACTGCTTTGACCGCTTTCAGCCGTCAACGGATAGATTAATGCCCAAAAAGGACGACCCGAATCTCAATCGGGTCTCGTAAGTTTTTTACCCTTCGTTTTTTTCGACACCGGATTTTTACGGTAAAACGGGATTACCGTGCCTCGTCTTCGTTTTACCATCGCTGGAAAGTGGTGCACCATGGTACTGTTCCGTTTCAAATTCATGCACGCATTTCTAAACGTCGTACTGTCCCGAGTGGAGATAGGGATATTGAGCTGCTCTTGACGGATAGGAATCTCCGAACTTGCGGATTGATTGAACAAAGGCAGAGCATACTGTTCGAGGGGGCATTAAAGGCCATTTTGAAGAAATGAGTCAAGCACAAGAAGCCCAAAATTATTATAGCCGAGGAGGCTGATTCTGAAAGAACTCATACTGATGACGAGCCATTGTTGGAGCCTACAGACGTGGCTCAAGATGTTGAAGAGCAAAGAAAAGGCAAGGCAGCCGTCGTCACATCAACTAAGAAGGGGAGATGGAAGTCGGTTGTCACGTCCCGATCCTCCCCCGGAGTTAGAATTTCCGAGATGTCTCCTCCGCGAACTGAAAGTCTTTACGAAGGGCTTACCGACCTTCCAGTCCCGGATGATGTGTCTTTTCAGCATGACGCCGAGTTGGAGGAGTTTCATCGTACCCTTGAATTGAGCGACCCTTTTATCACTAGCTCAGTCGACACTTCTGGTTGGTCGGGGGAAATGCATGTTCATACATATTTCACGACACTACATAGTCCCGAGTCTTAGGTCATCGGTTTCGAGAAACCACTAACTCTGTTCTCCTCTTTGCCTTGTAGGTACCATGTCCAGGCGCGGTTCGATGCTAGGGCGTCTGCGACATGCTCGGAAACCATCGTATCGCGATTCGCGCAGACGGGAAGGAGATAGGGACTATGATCAGGAACATTCTGGATACTCGAGCCGTGAAAGATATGACACAGATAGGGGTTATAAGCGTCGATCCCGATCGAGTACTCCTCCTCGAAGAGCTCCTACACAGCCTCCTGTCCATGTTCCTCGTTCTTCTGAGTCCTCGCATTATCAGTCAACCTCTCAATCTTCTAGGCATGAACCTCGCCATCCCAGATCTGAGGCAATGCCCCCAGTAGTTGCGGAACAAACCCCTACTGAAATTTCGGGAGAAGGGGAAATCAGGCTTGCTCAGCTGAAGAAGGACTTTCCGAACATTTGCTTTGACAACTACATCTTCCCTCTTCACTTGAAAAGAATTCTTCCTGAGGCCGAGCAGACAGCGCACGATTATGTGCACGATTTTTATGCCCAATACAGGGCATGGTACAAGGTGGCTGAGAAGGCGTCGTCACTGGCCTTCGAGCGTGGGGCCACCATTGAAAAAATGCAAGCTGAGTTGGCCCAAAAAAGCCGTATTATCGACGTGTTGAACACCGAGGCCGAATCTTCCAGAAAATCATAGATGGAAGCCATCAAAAAGGCTGATGAAGCCCAGCTTACGATGGATAGAATGAAGCGTGAGCACTATGCCACGGTGGAGGACATGGGCCATCGGAATACTCTGGTCACTGCCGAAAGGGACGCGGCGCTAAAGGAGCTAAACGAGCTCAAATCCAAATTCGCCGAAATCGCCAAGGATAGGGACGATGCAAACAATGCAGCCCAGGAGGCGTGCGAACAAGCTGTTATACTCCGGACCGAACGGGATGAGGCAGTGGCCAAAGTTCAAGCGGTCGAGGCGGAAATTGAGGAGAGATTTCAGCAAGCCGAGGCCAGGCTAGAGGCCGACATCGAAGATCTGCTTATCACCTATAATGCCAATGTATTGAAGCACAGAAACTTGGCCTGGCTTCAGGATTACCCAGTGCATCTCCACAGTGCTTGGGAACGATTGGTTGAAGAGGAAGAGGAAGCGCACCCGGGTGAATCGGTTGACCGATTCGAGCTCGAAAATCGGTTGCTAACAAATGAGGAAAAGAAGGTCCTCCATGACGCTATGATCGCTCATGAGAAGGAGATGGTTGGCAGTCGATCTTTGGAGGACGGAGAAGGGTCAGGTGTTAAGCATCATGCCACTGCTCTCGAAACTACCGCTCCGCCTCCGTCTGAGCCTGTATCTGTGGTTAGTTCACAGACCGTTCTCGCTCATGACCCAGAACAGCCGCGGTTATCTCCCATTCGGGAGCATGCTTCTGAGGCCGCTCAGTCGTCCGCAAGTCAAGTTGGGGAAGGTATTCCGAATTTATCTCAAGTGTTTTCTCAATAGAGAGTTTGTTTTGAAGCAGTTGCTAATAACTTCTTCGTATCTTTGTTTAGTGACTGGAGCTACTTCGATTGTCACGGCCCAGGAATCGAGCAAAGGGGATAAGGCCATCGCCACTGAGACTACTGTCGTGACTATAGTATCAACCGAAGCGGGGCAGGGGAGGTCCCTATCCCTTGACGAACAAATGGTGAGTGAGCTGCTTGGCCCACAGGGTGGCTCTTTCAGTGACTTGCCATTTATCATTAGTGGCCTCCCGCCTACCTCCAGCTCTTCAATGCTGACCGCGGATGCCCCTATCCAAGACCAGACGATTCACGATGAAGAGATTCTGGCCGAGATTCAAGCTGAACTGGAAGCTGAGGGGCAAAGCGTTAGTGTCGGTGGTGGAACTATTCCATCCTCCGGTGCGGGTCTGGTCCCTTCTACCCCTCCGGCGGGGAGTCTTCATTTAGATTCAAGTTCTGAGGAGGACGTAGATATCATGCCCTCGGCCGAAGAGCGGCCACCGGAGAGGAGGTCGTCCAAACGAAGGATTTCCGTTCCTAGCGATTCTGACGACGAAACGCTAATAAGGAAGCCAAGGAAGAAAGAATAGATCGGCCTCCCAAGCAGATATTTTGGTAGATGGGAACTTGTATTCGGTTTTTTTTTGTTAGTAAGCCGTGTATAGATGCAGGTTCGGCCCCTGCTAGTAGGCATTCTTTTTTGGAAGAACTTATTTGCATGTAAGTCCTTGTCTTAAGTTAGTTGAAAATAAAATTCTGTTTTTCTTATTTCAACTATGTTTTCTACTTAAGTGTTGTGATGATGGGTTTACGACCGTGCTCTTTTGCGAATCTTGAACGCATGTCCACGCTTCGGGGACTTAGAATAATTTGCGAGCAACAGGTTGGTTCATGCCCCGAGAGCCCGATGATTATCGATGTTTATGATACAGTCCATGTCTTGGGAACTTAGAGTTAAGGCTTGTACTCCGGTCCATTCTGGAAATTTAGGGTCGACATTTACACTCCGGCTCGCACTTCGGGAACCAAGAGGTAATGTTCGCATTCCAATTCGCTCTTCGGGAATTTGGAGTTGGCTCGCACTCTGGAAACTAAATTTCATTTCAACTCTCATTTCTTTTGTGCTTAAGTGTTTATAGCGTTATGTTTTCAGTCCGGTGCACTTGTGGTATTTTTATCGTCAAGTAGATTTTGTTTTATTCGCCAAGTCTGAAAATCTTGGTCACAAGTTGTAATTGATGAATAATCGAACTTCGGACATTGTATCACTTTGATTAACGATTAACACTTAGCTTTTTTGCCCCCTAGTCTCGGGGAATAACATTTGCGTTTTGGTGGTTGAGTGCGTTTATTGTAAACTTTAAGCACATGTCCACATTCCGGGGACTTAAGATAATTTGAGATCGATAATCCAGTTTGTACGGAGCTTGAGAGTTATCGATGTTTGCAGTATGGTTCGCGCTCCGGGAAACTGGAATTAATGTTTACACTCCACTTCATGCTCTGGGAATCTGGAGTTAGCACGGATGCTTCGGTTCGCGCCCCGGGAGCCTGTAACTTATGTTTATACTCCAATTCATACTTTGGGAACTTGGAGTCCGTTCGCATTCTAGGAACGAATTATTGAAATTTTATACTCCAACTCACGCTCTGGGAAGTCGGAGTCCGTTCGCGCTCTGGGAACGAATTATCGAATGTTTATACTCCAATTCACACTATGGGAAGTTGGAGTCCGTTCGCGCTCCGGGAACGTGTTATTGAATGTTTATACTCCAATTCACACTCTGGGAAGTTGGAGTCCGTTCGCGCTCCAGGAACGAGTTATTGAATGTTTATACTCCAATTCACACTCTGGGAAGTTGGAGTCCGCTCGCGCTCCGGGAACGAGTTATTGAATGTTTATACTCCAATTCACACTCTGGGAAGTTGGAGTCCGTTCGCGCTCCGGGAACGAGTTATTGAATGTTTATACTCCAATTCACACTCTGGGAAGTTGGAGTCCGTTCGCGCTCCGGGAACGAGTTATTGAATGTTTATACTCCAATTCACACTCTGGGAAGTTGGAGTCCGTTCGCGCTTCGGGAACGTGTTATTGAATGGACTGTCGTGTGTTGGTCTAGTTCAGCCTTTGATGTGGTGGCTTGCCCCCGAGCTGGGGTTTCACTTAGTGAGTGGCCGGTGGTAACGCAGTCACTCGCTATTTGAATAAATTCCATTTGTTTGATGGAACTTAGCTCTTCGTGTGTTGTGATTGTTGAACGTCGTATTCGGCGAATCACAGCTTTAGCTTGAAGAGATAGCATTTTATTTGCTGAAATAAGAAAATGTGGCAAAATCAGTGCCTTATTACAAACTCAAATTTCAGAACGTAAAAGAAATTGCAAATTATTCATGGATTGAAGGAGCCTGTCATGTGTGACAGTGACGAGGTTCTTCGTCGTTCCAGGCTCCTGAATAAGTAGACCCGCCACTGATGGCGTTTATCACCAATCTCCCACGGGGACAAGTCGAGTCCTCCTGCCTCGGTTGATTGGGTTCATTGATTGGATTGGCTGGGCCCGCTTCTCTGGGCTGCGGGTCCGCACAAACTGTTCCAACTTCCTTTCTCTGACCAGTTTTTCAACAAGATCTTGTAAGTGACGACACTCGTTCGTATCGTGCCCGTAGCCTTCATGGAACCTGCAAAATTTTCCCGTCTGGATTTGTCTCTCTGACGACGGTCTTCGAGCAGGATTTTCATATTGAATTGTACCACGGGTCCGCAAATACAAGTCCTCCAGTGAAGTATTCAAAGGAGTATAACCGTCGAACATCGGATTTTTGCGTTGCGGGCCACGATTTTGATCTTGTTTTTTAAGTTGATTCACGCTCTCTCTTCGCCGAGCTTGTTTATTTTTAATGTTCAACTGAACTTTTTCGGAGCTCTCACCGGACTGTTATATTGCAACATTGCTTTGGGTTCCTTCCGCATTTGGCCCTACGTCAGTTTGCTTCCTAGACTGTTTCGCATCTTCCCGTCTCAGGAATTGAGCTGCTTTGGCATGGAAACGGTCCAATGACGCAGGTGGTTTCCCAGCTAGCCAATTGCCAAATTCAGAATCGGGGTCGATCCCCTTAGTTAATGCCATAAGGATGGAGTTATCGTTTGGGTTACTAATCTCTGCACATGCAGTATGGAATCTTTCTAAGTAGTGTCTGAGTGTCTCTCCGGGAGCTTGTGTGACACTAGATAGAGTGTTGACATCTTTCGGCCTTGCGACGTGCATGCAAAATTGCTCAACGAATTTTGTGGCCAGTTGGTCGAATGAGGAGATGGATCGAGGAGGAAATCGGGTGAACCACATGGTGGCGACGCCCCCCAAGGATATGGGGAAACTACGACACTTCACAGCATCGTCGGCTCTGGCAGCAGCATCGACCATTCATATTTTAGAATATGTTGGTTGGGGTCGGAGTTTCCCTCATACATGGGTATAGTGGGAATTCGGAATCGCCGTGGGGGTTCAGCATTAAGAATATCGTCTGTAAAAGGAGTGTGACTTCGGGAAACTCCCCAATCGTCGTTTGTGAATCCCTGACTCTCACAGATCATCTGACGTATCATAGTTGAAAGATCCGGCATTTGTGCCGGAGTATGATCACGTTCCGTACTTCGGGCTTGAACCGGATATCGTCGACGGTCCAAGCCTCGCCTTCTTGGCTCATAGTCCTCTGGGACATACGATTCAGGAGTACGACCGCTATGACTACGGTCCAGGTCCGACTGATCTTGAGCGTCGACCCCTGGTTCTGCCGCAACGCTAGTGGTGCGGTATTCTACGGCGTGGTGAGGAACAACACCTCCTCGGGGGGAGGGTCCGGTTTGGAAACTGGCTGACGGACCAACTCTTATTTGTCCAACGGTCAATGTCGGTTGGTTTCCAGCGGGTGGCATACGACTCCCATCTAACTGGGGTCGTGGAGGTCAGTTATGAGAATCAGAAGATGAAGAACTTTCGCTGGAAGAGCGAGAAGCACGATCTCTCTTGGATCTCTTTCGTTTCTGGCGATCCAACTTGTTGATTAGCTCAGCGTTAGTGCGTAGCTGTTGGGCGAATTCTCACCCAGAAGATCTTGAGACAACGAAGCGTCTGTTTCACCCGGGTTCGCAATCACCACTTCATTCAGCATGACCGGCCTCTTTCCCATTCGACAATGCAAGCCATAGCTCATTCGACATGAATAACCTCCAGTTCATTCACCAAGGCCAAGGAACACTCGGCACTCACGCATGAAGCTTCATTCGGCAGTACGAGCCAAGTCCATTCGGCATGGAAGCTCCATTCGGCAGTACGAGCCAAGTCCGTCCAACATTCTCAGGGTAGAAACTCATTCGGCCCAAGCATGTTCGGCCCAAGGATTCATTCGGTCACAAGCTCGTTCGGTCCCATGCCACATTCGGCCCCAAGCTCGTTCGGCCAGTCCCATTCGGCCACCGAGCCGACGCTCCTCCATCTCATTTGGCACACCGGATCGGCATTCTCATTCGGCATAAGACCAACCTTCTCCAAGCCCCATTCGGCCTCTCCCATGCGTGCCGAACCAACCCATCAACAAGGCCACCACCGGACCAAACGAGCGCCGAACCACCTAAGACCAAACGAGCGCCGAACCGCCTATCTACCACCGGTCCCTACCTACCACCGATCCAAAGCCCAACGCCGAACGAAGCTCTACCGAACCAGAAGGTTGCCAGTCCAGATTGCTCCAGCCCGGGCCCACCAGCAGCTATACACTTCCAAGACCCCTGCCCCCTACCTCACTCTATAAATAGAGGGGCAGGGGTACAACAATGGCAGACAAGTTTGAGAGCTCAAGCAAGGAAGGAACTTTCAAACTACTTTCATACACTTGTATACAAAGCATTGTACTTGTAATCTGGAAGAAGAAAGATAATAACATATAAAGTGGACGTAGGCACATTCTGGCCGAACCACTATAAATCTGCGTGTCTTTTACATTTCAGCCCTTACTTTTCTCATATTTACATACTCATCTAAAATCATTGAAAACCACACATACTCAACTAAAATAATACGACTTGGAGGTGTTTGTCCATTTTTTGTGCAAACATTTTTGGTGCTTTCACTGAGAGTTGAACTCGAAGCTTCAGCTTCTCCCACTCAACCTTCTTCCTCATAACGACGTTCGTCGCTTAGAAATCATGCCTTCCAAGCAACGGAAGGATGTTAACAAAGGAAAGAACATCGCAACTAGCAGTCTTCCGGATCCAGTAGCCCCAGATCAAGAGGATCATCCAATTTCAACAGCAGCACCAGATGGATACCAGGCAAATCTGATAGCTCCTGCCACCGAACAACCAATAACTAGGGCAGATCTAGACAGAGTTGTGGCTGAAGTAACCAACCGCTTCACATCCCAACAAGAAGCTTTAGTGGACCAACTTATGTCACGCTTAAGGGATGCTGAAGAATCCAACCGCAACACTGAATCATGGGATGAGTCTCAATCTGGAGGATCTCGGAGACAGCAAAGGTATTCCTTCTTCGAAGAAACTATCGACAGGAATCATAGAAACCCCGCTGAACGGAGCCAAGCTGGAACCCAGCCCGAAGTTGGCCCCATGGAAATGCTCGAAGCAGAACCCCACCGGGTAAGATCAAGGCAGGGGGCAACTGTAGCTGGTCCTAGCATGCATCCGAGCAGCCAGAGACAACCACTGGATAATGCAAGAAGTGATAGATTGTACCATCCCTACAGGTCATCTGGACGAGATAGATCCCGCAGGGAAGAACTAAGCTCATTTTTGTCCGCTCCAAGTTCTGACGAACGAATGGCACGATTATTCAGAGAGTGTGTCCAACGAGAGCAAAGGGACCGGGGGATAGGCGCTAGGGTCACCAGCCCCTTTACCCGAAATATCGAAACTACCATCGCCCCCCGGGAATGGAAAATGCCAACCATGGAACCTTACAAAGGAACTTCCGACCCCATCGTACACTTACAGAGATACACCCAGCATATGCTCATGAGTGGAGCAACAGAAGGAGTATTATGTAAATGCTTTCCGCTATTCCTAGCAGATCTAGCTACCTCCTGGTTCTGCCATCTACCCCGAGGATCCATCAGCTCATGGGAGATGTTGAAAGAAAGGTTTATTAGCCAGTTCCTCATCCATGTGGAACAACCCAAGGATGCTTATTCTCTATCCAATATCAAACAGAAATCCGGAGAGACGCTGCAACAATATCTAACACGGTTCAACGCCACAGCAGCAACAGTTCAAGATGCCAATGAGAAACTTATCCTAACGGCCCTTTGTAGTGGCGTGCATCCGGATACCAAGTTTGCTAGGAGGTTAACAAAAGATAAACCAGCTACGTTACCTGACTTCTTCCATGAAGCTGGGAAGTATATGAGGCTTGAAAACGCTACCGCTAAAAGACAGTCAGGACAACAGGCTAAGACTACCCATGGCGACACTCCCGCTGCAACAAAGGACGTTTGAAGAAATGACTCTAGAGATAACGCTGGGGGCAAGAAGGGAGGAAAGCGTTTATATCAACCAGGACAGAGATTTGACTCTTGCCCCCCTCCCTTGCTTTAAACTTTGTCCTGGATGGCTAGAAGGATGTTTTTAATCATTTCACCAAATGGGTGGAAGCGGACCCTTTAAAATAAAATATCTTTGGCATAAATTATCAACTTCTTACATAAATTATCAACTTCTTGATCAAAAAATATTCTATGCAGGTACGGAGTCCCACTCAAGATCATATCAAACAACGGACTCCAGTTTGACAACAAAGAGTTTACCAACCGATGCCAAGAGCACATAATTCACAAAAGCTTCTCATCTGTAGCTTATCCTCAGGCAAACGGACAAGTCAAAGCTGTCAACAGAATTCTCAAAACCCTAACCAAGAAGAAGCTTGAAAAGTCAAAAGGCGCTTGGGTGGACGAACTTCCTACGGCACCCTGGGCCTGCCGCACCTCTCATAGAACATCAACGGGGCATACTCCTTTCTCTTTGGCATACAGATTGGAGGCCATGCCCCCAGTTGAAACTGTAGCGCCATCTCACCATGGGACCCACTGCAACCCAGAAGAAAACGAAGAACTCCTCCTCATGTCTTTGGATCTGATTGAGGAGAGGAGAAACGATGCAACACTTAAAAGCAGAAGCCCACAAGCAAAAAGTGGCGGCACAATGCAACTCCAAAATCAAGCATCGCAGCTTACAAGAGGGAGATCTTATCCTCATGCGGATCCTCCCGCAACACCGAATCATGGACCGAGTCCCAATCTGGAGGATCTGTGAGACAACAATGACCTTTCTTCTTCGAAGAGGTTAATAAAGAAATGGTCATGGTAGGAGCCGAGCCCGGACTCAGCCCGAATTCCGACCTGAGGAAACACTTGGAACCAAACCCAACGGGGGAGGTGCCAGGCAGGGGTCGGATATAGCTGAGCCTGTCATGCTACCTAACCATGAAAGCACCAGTAGACGGACCATATGAAATTCATCAAGATCTTCACAACAACGGAGCTTATATTTTGTCAACAGTGGACGGAGTGGTGTTCCAGAGGGCTTGGAACATCCGACACCTCCGTCGATACTTTGCTTAACACGTACCGCCCATATGAAGCGTATTAACACGGTGGACGTAGGCATTATCGTGCCGAACCACTTTAAAAATCTTATCTCTTGTTACCTTGTGCCTTCATATCTTGGCTGCTTGTTAAGCTTTATCCCTTTCTGTTGAACAAAATCCTATGGCATCTCCACTCAAGGTGCACCGCGGCCTCATCTGGACTAGGCCTAACAGGTACGCTACGATTCTATGCACTCGCCAATGAGACACTTTTGCTCCAGCATCCCTCTGCTGCGGGTTAACTCATTGTGCGCCTGCCCTCAAAGCCAACTGTAATGAGCCGATTATAAGTCATCATAAAGGCCGACTATAGCCGATGGCAGCTCATTACGGCGTTCGGCTCGCCGGTAACTGTGAACCTACTTTAAGCCCCAACATAAGGTGTGGCCAGCCAGGGGTAGTTCACGGCCAACGGCACCCACGCTAGCCGGCCACGGTAAATCGAATAATACCCACGATTACGGACCATAATGGTTCGGGTAGTTACCGTGCGCGATCTCGGCTCCGATGTGTCTTAAGTGCGGCTGTGGTAAAAAAGAAAACTCCCCGCGGAGGCGTAAGATGGGTGACAAATGTCTCCAAGACCCACAGCTAGGGAAAGTGACTACAAAACCCGTTTGCCACGAACTTAAGCACATCGACGGCCTTCCGTGACTGGAAGTTTTACTTTTACTATATTTCCATTCCATTTAAATATTTTTCTCCTATCCTGTATAACAAACTCTAAAGTACAGGAAACCAAATAGGAAGCATTCACTCATGAGGCTCTAAGCCTGCATGCTGGGTAGCAGGGCGCTCTGCTATACCCGTGAACAGTTACACAAGACACTCAAAGCTACCGCCTGCGAATAAAACATAAAGGGCGGTACTCTCTTCTCTTGTACATAAATGCGTAACTATAACTTATTCATACACTGACATTGCAAAACGTGAAATTATATTTCAAGCAAAAACTTAACATCAAACACAAGTGGAATCACAGGCATATACATAATTATACTTCTCACACAGCACATAAAGATAGCAACAACATTTGAACATGACAAAATCAGCTTATATTATAAGATCACACGAAGTTATTCTTTGCAAATAATTTTATTACAGTTGCATATCAAAGACTAACATGAACAGTGATAAAAAAGAAACAAAAAGATGGCAGATGCATCCACACTCCATCACCAACTCCCCCAGCCTACTTAGCCGCAGGATCGGAGCCCCCAGCATGTGGATCTGAAGTCCCACCTGTCCAGATCAGAAGAGGAATTCATTAAACGAACGATCAAGTTATGAAAACACGAAAAGAAAAGAAAGGGAAAAGAATAACTCACCAGCATCCGCCGCTTGATCCTCATCATCCAACTGCACGCCCGCTTCCTCTGCAGCGAGTAGCCGCATCCCCTCCTTCACCGCCGCTTGCTCCTCCTTTGAGAACTGAGCAGTAACCGCACTCAAGTTGAAAGCCTCTCCGCCTTCCTTACCCGCATTCACCCTGGCCTCCTCTAAAGCCTGGAGATACACCTTGGCCATGACCCGAGGGTAATCGTCCATCCAAGACAAGCCGCCCTCCTTCCAAGTGTGGAAGTACATATCCTGCAACATCTCATCCATCATCCCCTCGTTTTCCTCAAACTCCCTCACCCGGGCCTCGGAAGCTTGCAACTTGGTGATGGCGACGTCCCTCTCTGATTGGTATCTCAAGCAGTCAGCCTGGAGTGACCTCCTCATTTCCTCTTCCTTCAACTTGAGGGACCTCCTCATCTCCTCCATCTCCTCCTTCAACTCGGCCTGAGCCATCTCCGCAGCCTCGAGCCTCCCTGACAACTCCTCTACCCGCTCGAGATCCGCATTTCGAACCTCATCCACCGTTGCGATAGCTATGTTAATCCGTTCCCTGCAAGCGACCTCCATCTTCCGTAATTCCGCCCTACTGGCCTTCTCCATGGTCTCTTTCAGACGCTTGGAGGCTTCCTCATGCTGGGAAATCTGGATGGCTTGGTCGGCGAGTTGCTTGGCCTGATCGGCAACCTTTAACCTCAACCGAATGTTAGCACTCCCGATCTCTTCCCCGGCCTTGACCAACTTAGCATGATGCTCCATTAACTTCTTGGTCTCTGCGGCCACCCGGTCGATATTAGCCTTGGCCTCATCCCCCATGGTGACTACCCGTGTAGTAAGTAAATCAAGATCTAAAGATTTGGCCTCGTCCAGCACTCTTACCATGGGGTTGCGGGGAAGTAGGTGCTCGCCCGTGGTCTCATCGAATGAAATGTCCCGAAAACTTGGGTCTAAATCAGGATGGCCGGCAAAAGGGTCACGAGGCACGGGGCGAGGCACATCGGGACGCCTTATATGAATGACAGTAGAACTCTTGGAAGGAGGAGGAGGGGGGCAGGGCTCCGTGCTCTCCTCCGTAGTATCACGAGGAGGCTGAGTAGGGGGAGACAGAGTAGGAAGCTGCGAAGCAGAAGAAGACTCAAATAAGGAACGGCTCCGCTTCCTTTTCTGAATGCCCTCTTCGATGACCCCAAGAAGAGGGCGGTACTTGACTACGTCCCCAGTGCGATCAGTAGAAGGTTTCGCGGAAGCTCTCCTCGACTTAAATTGTTCAAGGCGGTGTCGAACATCCGACGTTTTACCCGCCTGGCCTGCCCCTGGAATAAAGAACAAGTGTTACGAACATACAATAATCCGCAATTCAAAAAATGTGCTAAGTTAAAAAGAAAGAAAAGTGAGGAGACACATCTGTTATACAAACCCGGCGGAGGAGTGGGATACTGCAATAAGTCCTGGATCTCATTCCAGGACGGAAGTGAACCGTAAAAAATTTCTAAGTCCTTATCGAAAATAGAATCGGCAGAAGACAAAAGTTCACCTTGCATCGCCGGAATCACCCTAGCTGAGGAACCCTTAGAGGATGGGTCAGTGCCAGCCACAGCTTTGCCGGTTTCCTTTGCCTTCTCCGTTCCCTTCTCCGTTTCCGACTCTCCCTCCGACTCCCCGAAGGCCCGACGGAGAGCCTCATCCAGTTCGAGGTCTTGTTCAGAGGTTAGAGCAGCAACACCACTACCACCTTGACCTTCGCCATCTCCTCCACCCTCCGACCCTTCTCCAACTTCGCCTCCTTCCTCCTCTTCTACACCTTCCTCCTCCGGGACAATCGGGCAAGTACTTGGAGAAGGGCCATCGGACTTCCTCAGTTTCTTCCCCCCGACCACGGGACGCTCTGCGAAAGGCTCCCTCTTACCGCTCTTTACCTTATCCCCCTCCTTGGCTTTAGCAGCCTTCTCCTCAGCCGTGTCTCTTTGCTTAACCACGGACTGGTGCGGTAAGATCAAATTATACTCCAAGAGGGTTGCGTTCCTGATCAAGAAAGAGGCCGACCGGTCCCGTGCCGGAATAGCCTTTAGTTCAGCAGCCATTCGCACTAAGGAATCGTCCTCCACGACTGCAATACCACCTGTCGCTAGCCAGAAATAGAAGCATGTCAGAAAAAACACTACAGTCAAAACACATGAAAAATATAAATGAAATCAATCTTACAGCCGGAAGTGAAAAGGCGGAAAGAAACAGCATCGTCCTTGACGAAGAACCACTCCTTCTTGAACATGGTGAACTTGGAATACAAGTCCAGAACTGGTTTGAAGGGTACGGCCGCCTCCAGACTAATATACGGAGACCCCTTCTTATAGCCTCTCAGGTTGTACAAGTATCGGATTTCCCGGTTAGAAGGAGGACGCCCGTACCTCCTCTGGAAGATGACAAAGAGGTTCACCAGGATAGCATATGAGTTAGGCTGAAGCTGGAAGGGAGCCACCTTCAAATATGCGGTGAAGCTTACTATCCAAGCGTTGATAGGAGGAATGGCCCCACACATGCAATGGTATCTGCTAAAAGCGAAGTAGCCCTCGGGAGGATTATATGGCATCACCCCATCTCCTGGCAGCAGCATAAGAGCCCTATCTATCCCAAAGGAACGGGATATGACGTCAAGTTGCTCCTCCTTTAAGGAGCTAGGAAAGCAATCAGGGGGGGAGATCAAAAGTTCCTGTGGACCATATCCATCCACTAGAGACCTTGGAATGGGTCGATGTTGCTCGGATCCTGATTGGACTGGGGGCAAGGAAGAGGAGGGCTCTCTTGTGCCTCTAGACTTCTTTCTGTCTGATCGTGTTTCCGCTTTGCGAGACATTTTCTGCAGCACAAGAAAAACACGGTGTTAGAGCAAGAAGTATAGAAAGATAAACAAGCAAGTATCTAAAGAAAGCATATAAAAGCATAAGATTCCGCTCAAGGTTCAAGTATGAAGTCTCATTCGGCGGTGCAAGACGAGTTCATTCGGCACCAAACTCCAATGCTCATTCGGCATACATGCCATTCGGCATACATGTCATTCGGCATACCTCATTCGGCTATTCAATACACTCCGTACACATTCGGCAAACAGGGCCATCCGGTGGCAAAGGTTCATTCGGCAGAAAGTATACATACCTGGTTCGGTATAAGCTGGTTCGGCGAAGACTTTGGTTCGGCAGCACAATATGGTTCGGCTCTACTCGTTCGGTAATGAAAAACGAGGGGGGTGCGGCCTCTATATATAGGCGAGCTCAGGACCGGACCAAGGCATTCGACATACCGGACCGAATGGAAGCCGAATGGAACTATCCATACCGGACCAGCCTCCAACCGAATGAAACTTGTGCCAACTCGAACCCGAACGAAGCTACCTCTACCAGCAGAAACCAGAAACTGGGGGCACGCAGGCGCCTCCCTCAGATAAGTACCGAACTCCAGAACTAACTAATAAAATAAGATTATGATAACGATGAATAAGTCGTAAAGTCCTCACCGACGTGGATTAAATCGTTTACACGTGTACGCGACCTCGAATGGTCCATAGGCACGCTCTGAATGGTTATTAACCCTACCATCGTGGGAATTTACACTTTGACACGTATTTTTAAGCCCATCGGTCGAATGGATATTTGATAATTGTGAAATGGCTAAGCCACTTACACATGTACGCGGTCGCGAACGATCCCTAGGCATGCTCTGAGCTGGCGATAAACCACCTTGGCAAACGACCCAGGGACCCACTCTAACGTGAACCTGGCATCGACGATGCTAAGCCCCTTCGGGGCACACTTGCTCGTCCCGAGCGACACAGTTCACTTCATCTCAAATATTTCGATCATGAACGATCGCTATTTGGAATCACACTAAAACTGTAAATTCCTTTGCAGGACATCAACAGAATACGAACGTCCAATCCCTGGCGTTATAAAGCTAGTCTTCCTACCACGGGGCAAAACAAAGCGCGACACGTGCAAGCACGTGCCCCACTTTGGGGGGCAAATGTTGGGCGAATTCTCACCCAGAAGATCTTGAGACAACGAAGCGTCTGTTTCACCCGGGTTCGCAATCACCACTTCATTCAGCATGACCGGCCTCTTTCCCATTCGACAATGCAAGCCATAGCTCATTCGACATGAATAACCTCCAGTTCATTCACCAAGGCCAAGGAACACTCGGCACTCACGCATGAAGCTTCATTCGGCAGTACGAGCCAAGTCCATTCGGCATGGAAGCTCCATTCGGCAGTACGAGCCAAGTCCGTCCAACATTCTCAGGGTAGAAACTCATTCGGCCCAAGCATGTTCGGCCCAAGGATTCATTCGGTCACAAGCTCGTTCGGTCCCATGCCACATTCGGCCCCAAGCTCGTTCGGCCAGTCCCATTCGGCCACCGAGCCGACGCTCCTCCATCTCATTTGGCACACCGGATCGGCATTCTCATTCGGCATAAGACCAACCTTCTCCAAGCCCCATTCGGCCTCTCCCATGCGTGCCGAACCAACCCATCAACAAGGCCACCACCGGACCAAACGAGCGCCGAACCACCTAAGACCAAACGAGCGCCGAACCGCCTATCTACCACCGGTCCCTACCTACCACCGATCCAAAGCCCAACGCCGAACGAAGCTCTACCGAACCAGAAGGTTGCCAGTCCAGATTGCTCCAGCCCGGGCCCACCAGCAGCTATACACTTCCAAGACCCCTGCCCCCTACCTCACTCTATAAATAGAGGGGCAGGGGTACAACAATGGCAGACAAGTTTGAGAGCTCAAGCAAGGAAGGAACTTTCAAACTACTTTCATACACTTGTATACAAAGCATTGTACTTGTAATCTGGAAGAAGAAAGATAATAACATATAAAGTGGACGTAGGCACATTCTGGCCGAACCACTATAAATCTGCGTGTCTTTTACATTTCAGCCCTTACTTTTCTCATATTTACATACTCATCTAAAATCATTGAAAACCACACATACTCAACTAAAATAATACGACTTGGAGGTGTTTGTCCATTTTTTGTGCAAACAGTAGCTGTTCTTCTAGTTGTCGCCGACTCTGGGTCAGCTCTTGGAGTAACAACTGCAACTCTTGTCGGGTAACCATACCCGACGGTTCTGAATGCCCAGCGGCATCTTGATTAGGTGGAGGTAGAGGGGCAGGATTCTGTCTATCCTGTCCTTCTCGATTGACAGCGTTTGAGGTGGTTCTTGTGCTAACCATCTTGGTAGTTGAATTCCTTTCCTAGACTTTATGCAAACCTAAATAGAAGGGAAGAAAGTTGGATTCAATGATCTGGATCTCTCTCTTAGATTTATTCAATCCGGTATCGATGACAGATCCAACGAGCAAGAGAAAAGCTGGGTTTTCTCAGTGAAAGCACCAAAGTGTTTGCGTCAAAATTGGGCACAACACTCTTCGGGAGTCGTTGAAGAGATAATAGTCAAGAATGCAAATTCAAAACAGATATTATCTAACAAAAATCCAATCAACAGTAAAGAAAATGCGTAGACAATCGATTTATAGTGGTTCGGCGTGTTGCCTACGTCCACTGTGAAGTTTTTGATATTTTATTGCTTTTCTTTCAATGACTACAAGTTGTTGCAGCAATCAACAGCAAATTACAACTATAAATTCGGAATCAACAGTAAAATTATGATGTAGAACGATGGAGATCTCGATCCGGCAGAGTCTGGGCGCTTCAGAGTCAGAAGATCCCTTTTCTGTTGGCCCTGGGGCTCTATTTATAGGTGTGGGCTGCTGATATTTCGCTGAAAACTCGGGAGACCACTCCTGGCACGTGAGGGGGCCCACATGCACGGTCTCGGGAAGTTTGGGCCCACTTTGGCATCGGTTCGAACTCCATTCGAACCGATCAAGAATTCATCCAATCGAGGTGAAATTTGGCGTGGACATTCCTCAACATGTACGCAAGCTTCTGTGAAAATTTCATGGCATTTGGATCAATAGGTTAGGAGATATGATGGGTTCGAAATGGGGTTTATTGCTCGGCTGTTTGGTTCGAAACCATGCTTTCGAACCGATGGTTTTGAATCCATCATGGCACGTGACTTCGTGGTGACGTGGAGCGCAAACTTCGAACCAACTCGGTCTTCACTCCGAGTTGACCGCTTCGACTCCATGGATCTCGGCGAATTCGAACCGAAGGACGATACGTCATCATGGTTGGTTGACCCAGTGGATTCGAATGAAGCTATACAGGATGGATTCGAACTTGGCATCATGGATGGATTCGAACAAGGTTCCACGTTTGGGTTCGAGCAATGCTTTGTGATGGGTTCGAAGCGGCTACTCTCCGATGGGTTCGAGGTCCATTGTTTTGAACTTGGTAGGTTCGAACTTGATGGTTTCGAACCCGAGGCCTCCTGATGGGTTCGAACCTGATGGGTTCGAAGGTGATGGTTTCAAACCTGATGGGTTCGAATCTCAGGCCTTGTCTTTCAAGTTGAATCGATCATAATTTGAGCGTATGAACTCAGATTGACTTGAAACTTGAGACGTTGATTCCTATGGCCTTTCTTGCCGTGTCCTATCAATTATGGCTCAATCTGGACTTGGACAAAACTCAGTGATATCCATAGCGAGACGAAGAATGGCCGGTCTCTGAGACAAACCGCTCTCCGTTTCTAATCGATCTTTTGGTATCGCGGCTTTGCCAAAAAGCGGGATAACAGCACGCATTTCTAAAAGTCATACAGCACTGTTTCGCTATTTCGGACGGATGTTGCACCTTGCACCGCGGATGTTGCACCCTGTAGATATCGATTATTCGGACGGTCATAACTTCTGGCTCGTTTAGAGTTACGAGAGCCATAACCTGTCAAAACGAAGGCCACGGTGAGTTCTACGGCTTTGACAGCTTTCATCCGTCAACGGATAGATTAATGCCCAGAAAGGACAACCCGAATCTCCATCGGGTCTCGTAAGTTTTTTACCCTTCATTTTTTCGACACCGGATTTTAACGGTAAAACGGGATTACCATGGCTCGTCTTCGATTTACCATCGCTGGAGAGTGGTGCACCATGGTACTGTTCCGTTTCAAATCCATGCATGTATTTCTAAAAGTCGTACGACACTGTTTTGCCATTTCGGACGGATGTTGCACCTTGCACCGCGGATGTTGGACCCTGTAGATATCGATTATTCGGACGGCCATAACTTTTGGCTCGTTTAGAGTTACGGGAGCCATAACCTATCAAAACGAAGGCCACGGTGAGTTCTACGGCTTTGTCCACGTTCAGCCGTCAACGTATAGATTAATGCCCGAAAAGGACAACCCGAATCTCAATCGCGTCTCGTAAGTTTTTAACCCTTCGTTTTTTCGACACCGGATTTTAACGGTAAAACGGGATTACCGTGCCTCGACTTCGATTTACCATCGCTGGAGAGTGGTGCACCATGGAATTGTTCCGTTTCAAATCCATGCACGCATTGCTAAAAGTCGTACGACACTGTTTCTCCATTTCGGACGGATGTTGCACCTTGCACCGTGGATATTGCACCCTGTATATATCGATTATTCGGACGGCCATAAATTCTGGTTCGTTTAGAGTTACGGGAGCCATAACCTGTCAAAACGAAGGCCATGGTGAGTTCTATGGCTTTGAAGCTTTCAGCCGTCAACGGATAGATTAATGCCCAAAAAGGACAACCCGAATCTCAATCGGGTCTCGTAAGTTTTTTACCCTTCGTTTTTTCGACACCCGATTTTTACGGTAAAACGGGATTACCGTGCCTCGTCTTCGATTTACCATCGTTGGAGAGTGGTCACCATGGTACTGTTCCGTTTCAAATCCATGCACGCATTTCTAAAAGTCATACGACACAGTTTCGCAATTTCGGACGGATGTTGCTCCTTGCACTGCGGATGTTGCACCCTGCAGATATCGATTATTCGGACGGCCATAACTTCTGGCTCGTTTAGATTTACGGGAGCCATAACCTGTCAAACCGAAGGCCACGGTGAGTTCTACGGCTTTGATAGCTTTCAGCCGTCAACGGATAGATTAATGCCTGAAAAGGCAACCCGAATCTCAATCGGGTCTAGTAAGTTTTTTGCCCTTTGTTTTTTCGACACCGGACTTTTACGGTAAAACGGGATTACCGTGGCTCGTCTTCGATTTACCATCGCTGGAGAGTGGTACACCATGGTACTATTCCGTTTCAAATCCATGCACACATTTCTAAAAGTCGTACGGCACTGTTTCGCCATTTCGGACGGATGTTGCACCTTGCACCATGGATGTTGCACCCTGTAGATATCGATTATTCGAACGGCCATAACTTCTGGCTCGTTTAGAGCTACGGGAGCCATAACCTGTCAAAACGAAGGCTACGGTGAGTTCTACGGCTTTGACCACTTTCAACCGTCAACGGATAGATTAATGCCCAAAAAGGACAACCCGAATCTCAATCGGGTCTCGTAAGTTTTTTACCCTTCGTTTTTTCGACACCGAATTTTTACGGTAAAACGGGATTAACGTGCCTCGTCTTCGATTTACCATCGTTGGAGAGTGGTGCACCATGGTATTGTTTCATTCCAAATCCATGCACGCATTTCTAGAAGTAATACGACACTGTTTCGCAATTTCGGATGGATGTTGCACCTTGCACCGCGGATGTTGCACCCTATAGATATCGATTATTCGGACGGCCATAACTTCTGGCTCGTTTAGAGTTACGGGAGCCATAACCTGTCAAAACGAAGGCCATGGAGAGTTCTACGGCTTTGACAGCTTTCAGCCGTCAACGGATAGATTAATGCCCGAAAAGGACAACCCGAATCTCAATCGGGTCTCGTAAGTTTTTTACCCTTCGTTTTTTCGACACCGGATTTTTACGGTAAAACGGGATTACCGTGCCTCGTCTTCGATTTACCATCGTTGGAGAGTGGTGCACCATGGTACTGTTCCGTTTCAAATCGATGCACGCATTTCTAAAAGTCATACGACACTGTTTTGCCATTTCGGACGGATGTTGCACCTTGCACCGCGGATGTTGCACCCTGTAGATATCGATTATTCGGACGGCCATAACTTCTGGCTCGTGTAGATTTACGGGAGCCATAACCTGTCAAAATGAAGGCCACGGTGAGTTCTATGGCTTTGACAGCTTTCAGCCGTCAACGGATAGATTAATGCCCGAAAAGGACAACCCGAATCTCAATCGGGGTTCGTAAGTTTTTTACCGTTCCCTTTTTCGACATCGGATTTTTGCGGTAAAACGGGATTACCGTGCCTCGTCTTCGGTTTACCATCGCTGGAGAGTGGTGCAACATGGTCCTGTTCCGTTTCAAATCCATGTACGCATTTCTAAAAGTCGTACGATACTGTTTCGCCATTTCGGACGGATGTTGCACCTTGCACCGCGGATGTTGCACCCTGTAGATATCGATTATTCGGATGGCCATAACTTCTGGCTCGTTTAGGTTACGGGAACCATAACCTGTCAAAACGAAGGCCACGGTGAGTTCTACGGCTTTGACCGCTTTCAGCCATCAACGGATAGATTAATACCCGAAAAGGACTACCCGAATCTCAATCCGGTCTCGTAAGTTTTTTAACCTTCGTTTTTTCGACACTGGATTTTAACGGTAAAACAGGATTACCGTGGCTCGTCTTCGATTTACCATCGCTGGAGAGTGGTGCACCATGGTAATGTTCCGTTTCAAATCCATGCACGCATTTCTCAAAGTCGTACAACACTTTTTCTCCATTTCGGACGGATGTTGCACCTTACCCCGCGGATGTTGCATCCTGTACATATCGATTATTCGGACAGCCATAACTTCTGGCTCGTTTAGAGTTACGGGAGCCATAACCTGTCAAAACGAAGGCCATGGTGAGTTCTACTTCTTTGACAGCTTTCAGCCATCAACGGATAGATTAATGCCCGAAAAGGACAACCCGAATCTCAATCGGGTCTCGTAAGTTTTTTACCCTTCGTTTTTTCGACTCCGTATTTTTACGGTAAAACGGGACTACCGTGCCACATCTTCGATTTACCATCGCTGGAGAGTGGTGCACCATGGTACTGTTCCATTTCAAATCCATGCACGCATTTCTAAAAGTCGTACGCCACTGTTTCGCCATTTCGAACGGATGTTGCACCTTGCACCGCGGATGTTGCACCCTGTAGATATCGATTATTCGGACGGCCATAAATTCTATCTCCTTTAGAGTTACGGGAGCCATAACCTGTCAAAACGAAGGGCACGGTGAGTTCTACGGCTTTGACCACTTTCAGCCGTCAACGGATATATTAATGCCCAAAAAGGACAACCCGAATCTCAATCGGGTCTCGTAAGTTTTTTATCCTTCGTTTTTTCGACACCCGGATTTTTACGGTAAAACGGGATTATCGTGCCTCGTCTTCGATTTACCATCGTTGGAGAGTGGTGCACCATGGTACTGTTCCGTTTCAAATCCATGCACGCTTTTCAAAAAGTCATACGACACTGTTTCGCCATTTCGGACGGATGTTGCACCTTGCACCGCGGATGTTGCACCCTGTAGATATCGATTTTTCGGACGGCCAAAACTTCTGGCTCGTTTAGAGTTACGGGAGCCATAACCTGTCAAAACGAAGGCCATGGTGAGTTCTATGGCTTTGATAGCTTTCAGCCGTCAACGGATAGATTAATGCCCGAAAAGGACAACCCGAATCTCAATCGGGTCTCGTAAGTTTTTTAACCTTCGTTTTTTCGACACCGGATTTTTACGGTAAAACGGGATTACCGTGCCTCGTCTTCGATTTACCATCATTGGAGAGTGGTGCACCATGGTACTGTTCCATTTCAAATCCATGCACACATTTCTAAAAGTCATACGACACTGTTTCGCCATTTCGGACGGATGTTGCATCTTGCACCGCGGATGTTGCACCCTGTAGATATCGATTATTCGGACGGCCATAACTTCTGGCTCGTTTAGAGTTACAGGAGCCATAACCTGTCAAAACGAAGGCCACAGTGAGTTCTACGTCTATGACAGCTTTCAGCCATCAACGGATAGATTAATGCCCAAAAAGGACAACCTGAATCTCAATCGGGGTTCGTAAGTTTTTTACCCTTCGCTTTTTCGACACCGAATTTTTACGGTAAAACGGGATTACCGTGCCTCGTCTTCGATTTACCATCGCTGGAGAGTGGTGCACCATGGTGCTGTTCTGTTTCAAATCCATGCACGCATTTCTAAAAGTCGTACGCCACTGTTTCGCCATTTCGGACGGTTGTTGCACCTTGCACCGCGGATGTTGCACCCTGTAGATATCGATTATTCGGACGGCCATAACATCTGGCTCGTTTAGAGTTACGGGAGCCATAACCTGTCAAAACAAAGGCCACGGTGAGTTCTACGGCTTTGACCACTTTCAGCCATCAACGGATAGATTAATCCCCAAAAAGGACAGCCCGAATCTCAATCGGGTCTCGTAAGTTTTTTACCCTTCATTTTTTCGACACCGGATTTTTACGGCAAAACGGGATTACCGTGCCTCGTCTTCGATTTACCATCGTTGGAGAGTGGTGCACCATGGTACTGTTCCGTTTGAAATCCATGCACGCATTTCTAAACGTCATACGACACTGTTTCGCAATTTCGGACGGATGTTGCACCTTGCAACGCGGATGTTGCACCCTATAGATATCGATTATTCGGACGGCCAAAACTTCTGGCTCGTTTAGAGTTACGGGAGCTATAACCTGTCAAAACGAAGGCCATGGTGAGTTCTACGGCTTTGACAGCTTTCAGCCGTCAACGGATAGATTATTGCCCGAAAAGGACAACCCGAATCTCAATCGGGTCTCGTAAGTTTTTTACCCTTCGTTTCTTCGGCAATGGATTTTTACGGTAAAACGGGATTACCGTGCCTCGTCTTCGATTTACCATCATTGGAGAGTGGTGCACCATGGTACTGTTCCGTTTCAAATCCATGCACGCATTTCTAAAAGTCATACGACACTGTTTCGCCATTTCGGACGAATGTTGCATCTTGCACCGCGGATGTTGCACCCTGTAGATATCGATTATTCGGACGGCCATGACTTCTGGCTCGTTTAGAGTTACGGGAGCCATAACCTGTCAAAACGAAGGCCATGGTGAGTTCTACGTCTTTGACAGCTTTCAGCCATCAACGGATAGATTAATGCCCGAAAAGGACAACCCGAATCTCAATCGGGGTTCGTAAGTTTTTTACACTTCGTTTTTTCGACACCGGATTTTTACGGTAAAACGGGATTACCGTGCCTCGTCTTCGATTTACCATCGCTGGAGAGTGGTGCACTATGGTGCTATTCCGTTTCAAATCCATGCACGCATTTCTAAAAGTCGTACGGCACTGTTTCGCCATTTCGGACGGATGTTGGACCTTGCACCGCGGATGTTGCACCTTGTGGATATCGATTATTCGGACGGCCATAACTTCTGGCTCGTTTAGAGTTACGGGAGCCATAACCTGTCAAAACGAAGGCCACGGTATGTTCTACGGCTTTGACCGCTTTCAGCCGTCAACGGACAGATTAATGCCCGAAATGGACTACCCGAATCTCAATCCGGTCTCGTAAGTTTTTTACCCTTCGTTTTTTCGACACCGGATTTTAACGGTAAAAAAGGATTACCGTGGCTCGTCTTCGATTTACCATCGCAAGAGAGTGGTGCACCATGGTACTGTTCTGTTTCAAATCCATGCACGCATTTCTAAAAGTCGTACGACACTTTTTCTCCATTTCGGACGGATGTTGCACCTTACCCCGTGGATGTTGCACCCTGTACATATCTATTATTCGGACGGTCATAACTTCTGGCTCGTTTAGAGTTACGGGAGCCATAACCTGTCAAAACGAAGGCCACGGTGAGTTCTATGGCTTTGATAGATTTCAGCCATCAACAGATAGATTAATGCCCGAAAAGGACAACCCGAAACTCCATCGGGTCTCGTAAGTTTTTTACCCTTCGTTTTTTCGACACCGGATTTTTACGGTAAAACGGGATTACCGTGCCACGTCTTCGATTTACCATCGTTGGAGAGTGGTGCACTATGGTACTGTTCCGTTTCAAATCCATGCACGCATTTCTAAAAGTCGTACGCCACTGTTTCGCCATTTCGGACGGATGTTGCACCTTGGACCGCGGATGTTGCACCATGTGGATATCGATTATTCGGACGGCCATAACTTCTGGCTCGTTTAGAGTTACGGAAGCCATAACCTGTCAAAACGAAGGCCACGGTGAGTTCTACGGCATTGACCGCTTTCAGCCGTCAACGGATAGATTAATGCCCAAAAAGGACAACCCGAATCTCAATCGGGTCTCGTAAGTTTTTTACCCTTCGTTTTTACGACACCGGATTTTTACGGTAAAATGGGATTACCGTGCCTCGTCTTCGATTTACCATCGCTGGAGAGTGGTGCACCATGGTACTGTTCCGTTTCAAATCCATGCACGCATTTCAAAAAGTCGTACGCCACTGTTTCGCCATTTCGGACGGATGTTCAACCTTGCACCGCGGATATTGCACCCTATAGATATCGATTATTCGGACGGCCATAACTTCTGGCTCGTTTAGAGTTACGGGAGCCATTACCTGTCAAAATGAAGGCCACGGTGAGTTCTATGGCTTTGACAGCTTTCATCCGTCAATGGATAGATTAATGCCCAAAAAGGACAACCCGAATCTCAATCGGGTCTCGTAAGTTTTTTACCCTTCCTTTTTTCGACAACGGATTTTTACGGTAAAACGGGATTACCGTGCCTCGTCTTCGATTTACTATCGCTGGAGAGTGGTGCACCATGGTACTGTTCCGTTTCAAATCCATGCACGCATTTCTAAAAGTCGTACGCCACTGTTTCGCCATTTCAGACGGATGTTGCACCTTGCACCGCGGATGTTGCACCATGTAGATATCGATTATTCGGGCGGCCATAACTTTTGGCTCGTTTAGAGTTACGGGAGCCATAACCTGTCAAAACGAAGGCCACGGTGAGTTCTACGGCTTTGACCGCTTTCAGCCATCAACGGATAGATTAATGCCCAAAAAGGACAACCCGAATCTCAATCGGGTCTCGTAAGTTTTTTACCCTTCGTTTTTTCGACACCGGATTTTTACGGTAAAACGGGATTACCGTGCCTCGTCTTCGATTTACCATCGATGGAGAGTGGTGCACCATGGTACTGTTCCGTTTTAAATCCATGCATGCATTTCTAAAAGTCGTACGACACTGTTTCGCCATTTCGGACGGATGTTGCACCTTGCACCGCGGATGTTGCACCCTGTAGATATCGATTATTCGGACTGTCATAACTTCTGGCTCGTTTAGAGTTACGGGAGCCATAACCTGTCAAAACGAAGGCTACGGTGAGTTCTACTGCTTTGACAGCTTATAGCCATCAACGGATAGATTAATGCCCAAAAAGGACAACCCGAATCTCAATCGGGTCTCGTAAGTTTTTTACCCATCCTTTTTTCGACGCCGGATTTCAACGGTAAAACGGGATTACCGTGGCTCGTCTTCGATTTACCATCGCTGGAGAGTGGTGACCATGGTACTGTTCCATTTCAAATCCATGCACGCATTTCTAAAAGTCGTACGACACTGTTTCGCTATTTCGTACGGATGTTGCACGTTGCACCGCGGATGCTGCACCCTGTAGATATCGATTATTCGGACGGCCATAACTTCTGGCTCGTTTAGAGTTCGGGAGCCATAACCTGTCAAAACGAAGCCCACGGTGAGATCTACGGCTGTGACCGCTTTCAGCCGTCGACGGATAGATTAATGCCCGAAAAGGACAACCGGAATCTCAATCGGGCCTCGTAAGTTTTTTACCCTTCGTTTTTTCGACAACGGATTTTTATGACAAAACGGGATTACCGTGGCTCGTCTTCGATTTACCATCGCCGGAGAGTGGTGCACCATGGTACTGTTCCGTTTCAAATACTTGCACGCATTTCTAAAAGTCATACAACACTGTTTCGCCATTTCGGACGGATGTTGCACCTTGCACCGCGGATGTTGCACCCTGTAGATATCGATTATTCGGACGGCCATAAATTCTGGCTCGTTTAGAGTTACGGGAGCCATAACCTGTCAAAATGACGGCCTCGATGAGTTCTACGGCTTTGACGGCTTTCAGCCGTCAACGGATAGATTAATGCCCAAAAAGGACAACCCGAATCTCAATCGGGTCTCATAAGTTTTTTACCCTTCGTTTTTTCGACACGTGAATTTTTACGGTAAAACGGGATTACCATGGCTCGTCTTCGACTTACCATCGCTGCAGATTGGTGCACCATGGTCCTGTTCCTTTTCAAATCCATGCACGCGTTTTTAAAAGTCGTACGGCACTGTTTCTCCATTTCGGACGGATGTTGCACCTTGCACCGAGGATGTTGCACCCTGTAGATATCGATTATTCAAACGACCATAACTTCTGGCTCATTTAGAGTTACGGGAGCCATAACCTGTCAAAACGAAGGCCTCGATGAGTTCTACGGCTCTGACAGCTTTCAGCCGTCAACGGATAGATTAATGCCTAAAAAGGACAACCCGATTCTCAATCGGGTCTCGTTAGTTTTTTACCCTTCGTTTTTTCGACACCGGATTTTTTCGGTAAAACAGGATTACCGAGCCTCGTCTTCGATTTACCATCGTTGGAGAGTGGTGCACCATGGTACTGTTCCGTTTCAAATCCATGCACGCATTTCTAAAAGTCATACGACGCTGTTTCGCCATTTCGGACGGATGTTGCACCTTGCTCCGCGGATGTTGCTCCCTGTAGATATCGATTATTCGGACGGCCACAAATTCTGACTCGTTTAGAGTTACGGGAGCCATAAGCTGTCAAAATGAAGGCCTCGATGAGTTCTACGGCTTTGACGTCTTTTAGATGTCAACGGATAGATTAATGCCCAAAAAGGACAACCCAAATCTCAATCGGGTCTCGTAAGTTTTTTACCCTTCGTTTTTTCGACACGTGGATTTTTACGGTAAAACGGGATTACCTTTGCTCGTCTTCGACTTACCATCGCTGGAGAGTGGTGCACCATGGTCCTGTTCCGTTTCAAATCCATGCACGCATTTCTAAAAGTCGTACGGCACTGTTTCGCCATTTCGGACGGATGTTGCACCTTGCACCGTGGATGTTGCACCCTGTAGATATCGATTATTCAAACGGCCATAACTTCTGGCTCGTTTAGAGTTACGGGAGCCATAACCTGTCAAAACGAAGGCCTCGATGAGTTCTACGACTTTGATAGCTTTCAACCGTCAACGGATAAATTAATGCCCAAAAAGGACAACCCGGATCTCAATCGGGTCTCGTAAGTTTTTACCCTTCGTTTTTTAGACACACCGGATTTTTGCGGTAAAACGGGATTACCGTGCCTCGTCTTCTATTTACCATCGTTGGAGAGTGGTGCACCATGGTACTATTCCGTTTCAAATCCATGCACGCATTTCTAAAAGTCATACGACACTGTTTCGCCATTTCGGACGGATGTTGCACCTTGCACCGCGGACGTTGCACCCTGTAGATATCGATTATTCGGACGGCCATAACTTCTGGCTCGTTTAGAGTTACGGGAGCCATAACCTGTCAAAATGAAGGCCACGGTGAGTTCTACGGCTTTGACAGCTTTCAGCCGTCTACGGATAGATTAATGCTCGAAAAGGACAACCCGAATCTCAATCGGGGTTCGTAAGTTTTTTACCCTTCGCTTTTTCGACATCGGATTTTTGCGATAAAACGAGATTACCGTGCCTCGTCTTCGATTTACCATCGCTGGAGAGTGGTGCACCATGGTGCTGTTCCGTTTCAAATCCATGCTCGCATTTCTAAAAGTCGTACGGCACTGTTTCGCCATTTCGGACAGATGTTGCACCTTGCACCGTGGATGTTGCACCCTGTAGATATCGATTATTCGGATGGCCATAAGTTCTGGCTCGTTTAGAGTTACGGGAGCCATAACCTGTCAAAACGAAGGCCACAGTGAGTTCTACGGCTTTGACAGCTTTCAGCCGTCAACGGATAGATTAATGGCCGAAAAGGACAATCCGAATCTCAATCGGGGTTCGTAAGTTTTTTACCCTTCGCTTTTTCGACACCGGATTTTTACGGTAAAAAGGGATTACCGTGCCTCGTCTTCGATTTACCCTCGCTGGAGAGTGGTGCACCATGGTGCTGTTCCGTTTCAAATCCATGCACGCATTTCTAAAAGTCATACGACACTGTTTCGCCATTTCGGACGGATGTTGCACCTTGCACCGCGGATGTTGCACCCTGTAGATATCGATTATTCGGACGGCCATAACTTATGGCTCGTTTAGAGTTACGGGAGGCATAACCTGTCAAAACGAAGGCCACGGTGAGTTATTCGGCTTTGCCAGCTTTCAGCCGTCAACGGATAGATTAATGCCCGAAAAGGACAACCCGAATCTCAATTGGGTTCGTAAGTTTTTTACCCATCGCTTTTTCGACACCGGATTTTTACGGTAAAACGGGATTACCGTGCCTCGTCTTCACTTTACCATCGCTGGAGAGTGATGCACCATGGCGCTGTTCCGTTTCAAATCCATGCACGCATTTGTAAAAATCGTACGACACTTTTCGCCATTTCGGATGGATGTTGCACCTTGCACCGCGGATGTTGCACCCTGTAGATTTCGATTATTCGGACGACCATAACTTCTGCCTCGTTTAGAGTTACGGGAGCCATAACCTGTCAAAACGAAGGCCACGGTGAGTTCTATGGCGTTGACAGCTTTCAGCCGTCAATGGATAGATTAATGCCCAAAAAGGACAACCCGAATCTCAATCGGGTCTCGTCAGTTTTTTACCCTTCGTTTTTTCGACACCGGATTTTAATGGTAAAACGGGATTACCGTGGCTCGTCTTCGATTTACTATCGCTGGAGAGTGGTGCACCATGGTACTGTTCCATTTCAAATCCATGCACGCATTTCTAAAAGTCGTACGGCACAATTTCGCCATTTCGGACGGATGTTGCACCTTGCACCGCGGATGTTGCACCCTGTAGATATCGATTATTCGGACGGCCATAACTTCTAGCTCGTTTAGAGTTACGGGAGCCATAACCTGTCAAAACGAAGGCCACGGTGAGTTCTACGGCTTTGACCGCTTTCAGCCGTCAACGGATAGATTAATGCTCGAAAAGGACAACCCGAATCTCAATCGGGTCTCGTAAGTTTTTTACCCTTCGTTTTTTCGACACCGGATTTTTTCGATAAAACGGGATTACCGAGCCTCGTCTTCGATTTACCATCGTTGGAGAGTGGTGCACCATGGTACTGTTCCGTTTCAAATCCATGCACGCATTTCTAAAAGTCATACGACACTGTTTCGCCATTTCGGACGGATGTTGCACCTTGCTCCGCGGATGTTGCACCCTGTAGATATCGATTATTCGGACGGCCACAAATTCTGGCTCGTTTAGAGTTACGGGAGCCATAAGCTGTCAAAATGAAGGCCTCGATGAGTTCTACGGCTTTGACGGCTTTTAGCTGTCAACGGATAGATTAATGCCCAAAAAGGACAACCCGAATCTCAATCGGGTCTCGTAAGTTTTTTACCCTTCGTTTTTTCGACACGTGGATTTTTACGGTAAAACGGGATTACCTTTGCTCGTCTTCGACTTACCATCGCTGGAGAGTGGTGCACCATGGTCCTGTTCCGTTTCAAATCCATGCACGCATTTCTAAAAGTCGTACGGCACTGTTTCGCCATTTCGGACGGATGTTGCACCTTGCACCGTGGATGTTGCACCCTGTAGATATCGATTATTCAAACGGCCATAACTTCTGGCTCGTTTAGAGTTACGGGAGCCATAACCTGTCAAAACGAAGGCCTCGATGAGTTCTACGACTTTGATAGCTTTCAACCGTCAACGGATAAATTAATGCCCAAAAAGGACAACCCGGATCTCAATCGGGTCTCGTAAGTTTTTACCCTTCGTTTTTTCGACACCGGACTTTTACGGTAAAACGGGATTACCGTGCCTCGTCTTCTATTTACCATCGTTGGAGAGTGGTGCACCATGGTACTATTCTGTTTCAAATCCATGCACGCATTTCTAAAAGTCATACGACACTGTTTCTCCATTTCGGACGGATGTTGCACCTTGCACCGCGGACGTTGCACCCTGTAGATATCGATTATTCGGACGGCCATAACTTCTGGCTCGTTTAGAGTTACGGGAGCCATAACCTGTCAAAATGAAGGCCACGGTGAGTTCTACGGCTTTGACAGCTTTCAGCCGTCAACGGATAGATTAATGCTCGAAAAGGACAACCCGAATCTCAATCGGGGTTCGTAAGTTTTTTACCCTTCGCTTTTTCGACATCGGATTTTTACGATAAAACGAGATTACCGTGCCTCGTCTTCGATTTACCATCGCTGGAGAGTGGTGCACCATGGTGCTATTCCGTTTCAAATCCATGCTCGTATTTCTAAAAGTCGTACGGCACTGTTTCGCCATTTCGGATGGATGTTGCACCTTGCACCGCGGATGTTGCACCCTGTAGATATCGATTATTCGGACGGCCATAAGTTCTGGCTCGTTTAGAGTAACGGGAGCCATAACCTGTCAAAACGAAGGCCACAGTGAGTTCTACGGCTTTGACAGCTTTCAACCGCCAACGGGTAGATTAATGGCCGAAAAGGACAACCCGAATCTCAATCGGGGTTCGTAAGTTTTTTACCCTTCGCTTTTTCGACACCGGATTTTTACGGTAAAACGGGATTACCGTGCCTCGTCTTCGATTTACCATCGCTGGAGAGTGGTGCACCATGGTGCTGTTCCGTTTCAAATCCATGCACGCATTTCTAAAAGTCATACGACACTGTTTCGCCATTTCGGACGGATGTTGCACCTTGCACTGCGGATGTTGCACCCTGTAGATATCGATTATTCGGACGGCCATAACTTATGGCTCGTTTAGAGTTACGGGAGCCATAACCTGTCAAAACGAAGGCCACGGTGAGTTATACGGCTTTGACAGCTTTCAGCCATCAACGGATAGATTAATGCCCGAAAAGGACAACCCGAATCTCAATCTGTGTTCGTAAGTTTTTTACCCTTCGCTTTTTCGACACCAGATTTTTACGGTAAAACGGGATTACCGTGCCTCGTCTTCACTTTACCATCGCTGGAGAGTGATGCACCATGGCGCTGTTCCGTTTCAAATCCATGCATGCATTTCTAAAAATCGTACGGCACTTTTCGCCATTTCGGACGGATGTTGCACCTTGCACCGCGGATGTTGCACCCTATAGATTTCGATTATTCGGACGGCCATAACTTCTGGCTCGTTTAGAGTTACGGGAGCCATAACCTGTCAAAACGAAGGCCACGGTGAGTTCTATGGCGTTTACAGCTTTTAGCCGTCAATGGATAGATTAATGCCCAAAAAGGACAACCCGAATCTCAATCGGGTCTCGTAAGTTTTTTACCCTTCGTTTTTTCGAAACCGGATTTTAACGATAAAACGGGATTACCGTGGCTCGTCTTCGATTTACCATCGCTGGAGAGTGGTGCACCATGGTACTGTTCCATTTCAAATCCATGCACGCATTTCTAAAAGTCGTACGGCACAATTTCTCCATTTCGGACGGATGTTGCACCTTGCACCGCGGATGTTGCACCCTGTAGATATCGATTATTCGGACGGCCATAACTTCTGGCTCGTTTAGAGTTACGGGAGCCATAACCTGTCAAAACGAAGGCCACGGTGAGTTCTACGGCTTTGACCGCTTTCAGCCGTCAACGGATAGATTAATACCCGAAAAGGACAACCCGAATCTCAATAGGGTCTCGTAAGTTTTTTACCCTTCGTTTTTTCGACACCGGATTTTTACGGTAAAACGGGATTACCGTGGCTCGTCTTCATTTACCATCGCTGGAGAGTGGTGCACCATGGTACTGTTCCATTTCAAATCCATGCATGCATTTCTAAAAGTCGTACGACACTGTTTCGCCATTTCGGACGGATGTTGCACCTTGCACCGCGGATGTTGCACCCTATTGATATCGATTATTCGGACGGCCATAACTTCTGGCTCGTTTAGAGCTACGGGAGCCATAACCTGTCAAAACGAAGGCCACGCTGAGTTTTACGGCTTTGACCGCTTTCAGGCATCAACGGATAGATTAATCCCCAAAAAGGACAACCCGAATCTCAATCGGGCCTCGTAAGTTTTTTACCCTTCGTTTTTTGGACACCGGATTTTTACGGTAAAACGGGATTATCGAGCCCCGTATTCGATTTAACATTGCTGGAGAGTGGTGCACCATAGTACTATTCCGTTTCAAATCCATGCACGCTTTTCTAAAAGTCGTACGGCACTGTTTCGCTGTTTCGGACGGATGTTGCACCTTGCACCGCGGATGTTGCACCCTGTAGATATCGATTATTCGGACGGTCATAACTTCTGGCTCATTTAGGGTTACGGGAACCATAACATGTTAAAACGAAGGCCACGGTGAGTTCTACGGCTTTGACAGCTTTTAGCCGTCAACGGATAGATTAATGCCCAAAAAGGACAACCCGAATCTCAATCGGGTCTCGTTAGTTTTTTACCCATCGTTTTTTTGACGCCGGATTTGAACGATAAAACGGGATTACTGTGGCTCGTCTTCGATTTACCTACGCTGGAGAGTGGTGCACCATGATACTGTTCCGTTTCAAATCCACGCACGCATTTCTAAAAGTCGTACGACACTGTTTCGCCATTTCGGACGGATGTTGCACCATGCACCGCGGACGTTGCAGCCTGTAGATATTGATTATTCGGACGGCCATAACTTCTGGCTCGTTTAGAGTTACGGGAGCCATAACCTGTCAAAACGAAGGCCACGGTGAGTTCTACGGCTTTGACAGCTTTCAGCCGTCAACGGATAGATTAATGCCCGAAAAGGGCAACCCGAATCTCAATCGGGTCCCGTAAGTTTTTTACCCTTCATTTTTTCGACACCGGATTTTAACGCTAAAACGGGATTACCGTGGCTCGTCTTGGATTTACCATCCATGGAGAGTGGTGCACCATGGTACTGTTCCATTTCAAATCCATGCACGCATTTCTAAAAGTCGTACGACACAATTTTGCCATTTCGGACGGATGTTGCACCTTGCACCGCGGATGTTGCACCTTGTGGATATCGATTATTCGGACGGCCATAACTTTTGGCTCGTTTAGAGTTACGGGAGCCATAACCTGTCAAAACGAAGGCCACGGTGGGTTCTATAGCTTTGACTGCTTTCAGCCGTCAACGGACAGATTAGTGCCCGAAAAGGACTACCCGAATCTCAATCCGGTCTCGTAAGTTTTTTACCCTTCGTTTTTTCGACACCGGATTTTAACGGTAAAACAGGATTACCGTGGCTCGTCTTCGATTTACCATCGCTGGAGAGTGGTGCACCATGGTACTGTTCCATTTCAAATCCATGCACGCTTTTCTAAAAGTCGTACGGCACTGTTTCGCCGTTTCGGACGGATGTTGCACCTTGCACCGCGGATGTTGCACCCTATAGATATCGATTATTCGGACGGTCATAACTTCTGGCTCGTTTAGAGTTACGGGACCCATAACCTGTCAAAACGAAGGCCACAGTGAGTTCTACGACATTGACAGCTTTTAGCCGTCAACGGATAGATTAATGCCCAAAAAGGACAACCCGAATCTCAATCGGGTCTCGTTAGTTTTTTACCCATCGTTTTTTCGACGCCGGATTTTAACGATAAAACGGGATTACTGTGGCTCGTCTTCGATTTACCATCGCTGGAGAGTGGTGCACCATGATACTGTTCCGTTTCAAATCCATGCACGCATTTCTAAAAGTCGTACAGCACTGTTTCGCCATTTCGGACGGATGTTGCACCTTGCACCGCGGACGTTGCTCCCTGTAGATATCGATTATTCGGACGGCCATAACTTCTGGCTCGTTTAGTGTTACGGGAGCCATAACTTGTCAAAACGAAGGCCACGGTGAGTTCTACGGCTTTGACAGCTTTCAGCCGTCAACGGATAGATTAATGCCTGAAAAGGACAACCCGAATCTCAATCGGGTCTCGTAAGTTTTTTACCCTTCGTTTTTTCGATACCGTATTTTAACGGTAAAACGGGATTACCGTGGCTCGTCTTCGATTTACCATCGCTGGAGAGTGGTGCACCATGGTACTGTTCCGTTTCAAATCTATGCAGGCATTTCTAAAAGTCGTACGACACTATTTTGCCATTTCGGACGGATGTTGCACCTTGCACCGCGGATGTTGCACCCTGTAGATATCGATTATTCGGACGGCCATAACTTCTGGCTCGTTTAGAGTTACGGAAGCCATAACCTGTCAAAACGAAGGCCACGGTGAGTTCTACGGCTTTGATAGCTTTCAGCCGTCAATGGAAAGATTAATGCCCGAAAAGGACAACCCGAATCTCAATCGGGTCTCGTAAGATTTTTGCCCTTCGTTTTTTCGACACCGAATTTTTACGGTAAAACGGGATTACCGTGGCTCTTCTTCGATTTACCATCGCTGGAGAGTGGTGCACCATGGTACTGTTCCGTTTCAAATCCATGCACGCATTTCTAAAAGTCGTACGGCACTGTTTCGCCATTTCGGACGGATGTTGCACCTTGCACCGCGGATGTTGCACCCTGTAGATATCGATTATTCGGACGGCCATAACTTCTGGCTCGTTTAGAGTTACGGGATTCATAACCTGTCAAAACGAAGGCCACGGTGAGTTCTACGGCTTTGACCGCTTTCAGCCGTCAACGGATAGATTAATGCCCGAAAAGGACAACCCGAATCTCAATCGGGCCTCGTAAGTTTTTTACCCTCATTTATTCGACACCGGATTTTTACGGTAAAACGGGATTACCGTGGCTCGTCTTCGATTTACCATCGCTGGAGTGTGGTGCACCATTGTACTATTTCATTTCAAATCCATGCATGCATTTCTAAAAGTCGTACGGTACTGTTTCACCATTTCGGACGGATGTTGCACCTTGCACCGCGGATATTGCACCCTGTAGATATCGATTATTCGGATGGCCATAACTTTTGGCTCGTTTAGAGTTATGGGAGCCTTAACCTGTCAAAACGAAGGCCACGTTGAGTTTTACGGCTTTGACCGCTTTCAGCCGTCAACGGATAGATTAATGCCCAAAAAGGACAACCCGAATCTCAATCGGTCCTCGTAAGTTTTTTACCCTTCATTTTTTCGACACCGGATTTTTACGGTAAAATGGGATTACCGTGCCTCGTCTTCGATTTACCATCGCTGGAGAGTGGTGCACCATGGTACTGTTCCATTTCAAGTCCATGCACGCATTTCTTAACGTCGTACGGCACTGTTTCGCCATTTCGGACGGATGTTGCACCTTGCAACGCGGATGTTGCGCACTGTAGATATCGATTATTCGGACGGTCATAACTTCTGGCTCGTATAGAGTTACGGGAGCCAAAATCTGTCAAAACGAAGGCCACAGTGAGTTCTATGGCTTTGACAGCTTTCAGCCGTCAACGGATAGATTAATGCCCAAAAAGGACAACCCAAATCTCAATCGGGGCTCGTAAGTTTTTTACCCATCGTTTTTTCGACGCAGGATTTTAACGGTAAAACGGGATTACCGTGGCTCGTCTTCGATTTACCACACTAGAAAGTGGTGCACCATGGTACTGTTCCGTTTCAAATCCATGTACGCATTTCTTAAAGTCGTACGGCACTGTTTCGCCATTTCGGACGGATGTTGCACCTTGCACCGCGGACGTTGCACCCAGTAGATATCGATTATTCGGACGGCCATAACTTGTGGCTCGTTTAGAGTTACGGGAGCCATAACCTGTCAAAACGAAGGCCACGGTGAGTTCTACGGTTTTGATAGCTTTCAGCCGTCAACAGATAGATTAATGGCCGACAAGGACAACCCGAATCTCAATCGGGTCTCGTAAGTTTTTTACCCTTCGTTTTTTCGACACCGGATTTTAACGGTAAAAAGAAATTACCGTGCCTCATCTTCGATTTACCATCGCTGGCGAGTGGTGCACCATGGTACTGTTCCGTTTCAAATTCATGCATGCATTTCTAAAAGTCGTACGACACTGTTTCGCAATTTCGGACGGATGTTGCATCTTGCACCGCGGATGTTGCACCCTGTAGATATCGATTATTCGGACGGTCATAACTTCTGGCTCGTTTAGAGTTACGGGAGTCATAACCTGTCAAAACGAAGGCCACGGTGAGTTCTACGGCTTTGAAGCTTTCAGCCGTCAACGGATAGATTAATGCCCAAAAAGGACAACCCGAATCTCAATCGGGTCTCGTAAGTTTTTTACCCTTCGTATTTTCGACACCGGATTTTAACGGTAAAACGGGATTACCGTGGCTCGTCTTCGATTTACCATCGCTGGAGAGTGGTGCACCATGGTACTGTTCCGTTTCAAATCCATGTACGCATTTCTAAAAGTCGTACGGCACTGTTTCGCCATTTCGGACGGATGTTGCACCTTGCACCGCGGACGTTGCACCCTGTAGATATCAATTATTCGGACGGCCATAACTTCTGGCTCGTTTAGAGTTACGGGAGCCATAACCTGTCAAAACGAAGGCCACTGTGAGTTCTACGGCTTTGATCGCTTTCAGCCGTCAACGGATAGATTAATGCCCGAAAAGGACAACCCGAATCTAAATCGGGTCTCGTAAGTTTTTTACCCTTCGTTTTTTCGACACCGGATTTTTGCGGTAAAACGGGATTACCGTGGCTCGTCTTCGATTTACCATCGCTGGAGAGTAGTGCACCATGGTATTGCTCCGTTTCAAATCCATGCATGCATTTCTAAAAGTCGTACGGCACTGTTTCGCCATTTCGGATGGATGTTGCACCTTGCACCGCGGACGTTGCACCTTGTAGATGTCGATTATTTGGACGGCCATGACTTCTGGCTCGTTTAGAGTTACGGGAGCCATAACCTGTCAAAACGAAGACCACGGTGATTTTTACGGCTTTGACCGCTTTCAGCCGTCAACGGATAGATTAATGCCCAAAAAGGACAACCCGAATCTCAATCGGGCCTCGTAAGTTTTTTACCCTTCGTTTTTTCGACACCGGATTTTTACGGTAAAACGGGATTACCTTGCGTTGTCTTCGATTTACCATCGCTGGAGAGTGGTGCACCATGGTACTGTTCCGTTTCAAATCCATGCATGCATTTCTAAAAGTCGTACTACACTGTTTCGTCGTTTTGGACGGATGTTGCACCTTGCACCGCGGATGTTGCACCCTGTAGATATCGATTATTCGGACGGTCATAACTTCTGACTCGTTTAGAGTTACGGGAGCCATAACTTGTCAAAACGAAGGCCACGGTGAGTTCTACGGCTTT
This sequence comes from Allium cepa, assembly GCA_030765085.1. Lineage (NCBI taxonomy): Eukaryota > Viridiplantae > Streptophyta > Magnoliopsida > Asparagales > Amaryllidaceae > Allium > Allium cepa. Next base: position 914,463,400 of record CM060938.1, read on the forward strand.
GACAGTTTTCAGCCGTCAACGGATAGATTAATGCCCGAAAAGGACAACCCGAATCTCAATCGGGTCTCGTAAGTTTTTTACCCTTCGTTTTTTCGACACCGGATTTTAACGGTAAAACAGGATTACCGTGGCTCGTCTTTGATTTACCATCGCTGGAGAGTGGTGCACCATGGTACTATTCCATTTCAAATCCAGGCATGCATTTCTAAAAGTCGTACGGCACTGTTTCGCCATTTCGGACGGATGTTGCACCTTGCACCGCGGATGTTGCACCCTGTAGATATCGATTATTCGGACGGCCATAACTTCTGGCTCGTTTAGAGTTACGGGAGCCATAACCTGTCAAAACGAAGACCACGGTGAGTTCTACGGCTTTGACAGCTTTCAACCATCAATGGATAGATTAATGCCTGAAAAGGACAACCCGAATCTCAATCAGGTCTCGTAAGTTTTTTACCCTTCGTTTTTTCGACACCGGATTTTTACGGTAGAACGGGATTACCGTGCCTCGTCTTCGATTTACCATCGTTGGAGAGTGGTGCACCATGGTACTTTTCCGTTTCAAATCCATGCACGCATTTCTAAAAGTCATACGACACTGTTTCGCCTTTTCGGACGGATGTTGCACCTTGCACCGCGGATGTTGCACCCTGTAGATATCGATTATTCGGACGACCGTAACTTCTGCCTCGTTTAGAGTTACGGGAGCCATAACCTGTCAAAACGAAGGCCACGGTGAGTTCTATGGCTTTGACAGCTTTCATCCATCAACGGATAGATTAATGCCCGAAAAGGACAACCCGAATCTCAATCTGGGTTCATATGTTTTTTACCCTTCGCTTTTTCGACACCGGATTTTTATGATTAAACGAGATTATCGTGCCTCGTCTTCGATTTACCATCCCTGGAGAGTGGTGCACCATGGTGCTGTTCCGTTTCAAATCCATGCACGCATTTCTAAAAGTCGTACGACACTGTTTCGCCATTTCGGACGGATGTTGCACCTTGCACCGCGGATGTTGCACCCTGTAGATATCGATTACTCGGACGGCCATAACTTCTGGCTCGTTTAGAGTTACGGGAGCCATAACCTGTCAAAACGAAGGCCACGGTGAGTTCTATGGCTTTGACAGCTTTCAGCCGTCAATGGATAGATTAATGCCCAAAAAGGACAACCCGAATCTCAATCGGGTCTCGTAATTTTTTTACCCTTCGTTTTTTCGACACCGGATTTTAACGGTAAAACGGGATTACCGTGGCTTGTCTTCGATTTACAATCGCTGGAGAGTGGTGCACCATGGTGCTGTTCCATTACAAATCCATGCACGCATTTCTAAAAGTCGTACGGCACAATTTTGCCATTTCGGACGGATGTTGCACCTTGCACCGCGGATGTTGCACCCTATAGATATCGATTATTCGGACGGCCATAACTTCTGGCTCGTTTAGAGTTACGGGTGCCATAACCTGTCAAAACGAAGGCCACGGTGAGTTCTACGGCTTTGACCGCATTCACCCGTCAACGGATAGATTAATGCCCGAAAAGGACAACCCGAATCTCAATCGTGTCTCGTAAGTTTTTTACCCTTCGTTTTTTCGACACCGGATTTTAACGGTAAAACGGGATTACCATGGCTCGTCTTCGATTTACCATCGCTGGAGAGTGGTGCACCATGGTACTATTCCGTTTCAAATCCATGCATGCATTTCAAAAAGTCGTATGGCACGGTTTCGCCATTTCGGACGGATGTTGCACCTTGCACCGCGGATGTTGCACCCTGTAGATATCGATTATTCGGACGGCCATAACTTCTGGCTCGTTTAGAGTTACGGGAGCCATAACCTGTCAAAACGAAGACCACGGTGATTTCTACGGCTTTGACAGCTTTTAGCCATCAACGGATAGATTAATGCCCGAAAAGGGCAACCCGAATCTCAATCGGGTCTCTTAAGTTTTTTACCCTTCGTTTTTTCGACACCGGATTTTTACTGTAGAACGGGATTACCTTGCCTCGTCTTCGATTTACCATTGTTGGAGAGTGGTGCACCATGGTACTTTTCCATTTCAAATCCATGCACGCATTTCTAAAAGTCATACGACAGTGTTTCGCCATTTCGGATGGATGTTGCACCTTGCACCGTGGATGTTGCACCCTATAGATATCGATTATTCGGACGACCATAACTTCTGGCTCGTTTAGAGTTACGGGAGCCATAACCTGTCAAAACGAAGGCCACGGTGAGTTCTACGGCTTTGACAGCTTTCAGCCATCAACGGATAGATTAATTCCCAAAAAGGACAACCCGAATCTCAATCGGGCCTCGTAATTTTTTTACTCTTCGTTTTTTCGACACCGGATTTTAACGGTAAAACGGGATTACCGTGGCTAGTCTTCGATTTACAATCGCTGGAGAGTGGTGCACCATGGTACTGTTCCGTTTCAAATCCATGCACGCATTTCTAAAAGTCGTACAGCACAATTTTGCCATTTCGGACGGATGTTGCACCCTGTAGTATCGATTATTCGGACGGCCATAACTTCTGGCTCGTTTAGAGTTACGGGAACCATAACCTGTCAAAACGAAGGCCACGGTGAGTTCTACGGTTTTGACCGCTTTCAGCCGTCAACGGATAGATTAATGCCCGAAAAGGACAACCCGAATCTCAATCGGGTCTCGTAAGTTTTTTACCCTTCATTTTTTCGACACCGGATTTTAACGGTAAAACGGGATTACCGTGGCTCGTCTTCGATTTACCATCGCTGGAGAGTGGTGCACCATGGTACTATTCCGTTTCAAATCCATGCATGCATTTCTAAAAGTCGTACGACACTGTTTCACCATTTCGGACGGATGTTGCACTTTGCACCGCGGATGTTGCACCCTGTAGTTATCGATTATTCGGACGGCCATAACTTCTGGCTCGTTTAGAGTTACGGGAGCCATAACCTGTCAAAACGAAGACCACGGTGAGTTCTACGGCTTTGACAGCTTTCAGCCGTCAACGGATAGATTAATGCCCGAAAAGGACAACCCGAATCTCAATCGGGTCTCGTAAGTTTTTTACCCTTCGTTTTTTCGACACCGAATTTTTACGGTAGAACGGGATTACCGTGCCTCGTCTTCGATTTACCATCGTTGGAGAGTGGTGCACCATGGTACTTTTCCGTTTCAAATCCATGCACGCATTTCTAAAAGTCATACGACACTGTTTCGCCATTTCGGATGGATGTTGCACCTTGCACCGTGGATGTTGCACCCTGTAGATATCGATTATTCGGATGACCATAACTTCTGGCTCATTTAGAGTTATGGGAGCCATAACCTGTCAAAATGAAGGCCACGGTGAGTTCTACGGCTTTTACAGCTTTCAGCCGTCAACGGATAGATTAATGCCCGAAAAGGACAACCCGAATCTCAATCGGGGTTCGTAAGTTTTTTACCCTTCGCTTTTTCGACAACGGATTTTTACGATTAAACGAGATTACCGTGCCTCGTCTTCGATATACCATCACTGGAGAGTGGTGCACCATGGTGCTGTTCCGTTTCAAATCCATGCACGCATTTCTAAAAGTCGTACGGCACTGTTTTGCCATTTCGGACGGATGTTGCACCTTGCACCGCGGATGTTGCACCCTGTAGATATCGATTACTCAGACGGCCATAACTTCTGGCTCGTTTAGAGTTACGGGAGCCATAACCTGTCAAAACGAAGGCCACGGTGAGTTCTACGGCTTTGACAGCTTTCAGCCGTCAATGGATAGATTAATGCCCAAAAAGGACAACCCGATTCTCAATCGGGTCTCGTAATTTTTTTACCCTTCGTTTTTTCGACAGCGGATTTTAACGGTAAAACTGGATTACCGTGGCTCGTCTTCGATTTACAATCGCTGGAGAGTGGTGCACCATAGTACAGTTCCATTTCAAATCCATGCACGCATTTCTAAAAGTCGTACGGCACAATTTTGCCATTTCGGACGGATGTTGCACCTTGCACCGTGGATGTTGCACCCTGTAGATATCGATTATTCGGACGGCCATAACTTCTGGCTCGTTTAGAGTTACGGGAGCCATAACCTGTCAAAACGAAGGCCACGGTGAGTTCTACGGTGGACCGCTTTCAGCCGTCAATGGATAGATTAATGCCCGAAAAGGACAACCCGAATCTCAATCGGGTCTCGTAAGTTTTTTACCCTTCGTTTTTTCGACACCGGATTTTTACGGTAAAACGGGATTACCGTGGCTCATCTTCAATTTACCATCGCTGGAGAGTGGTGTACCATGGTACTGTTCCATTTCAAATCCATGCATGCATTTCTAAAAGTCGTACGGCACTGTTTCGCCATTTCGGACGGATGTTGCACCTTGCACCGCGGACGTTGCACCCTGTAGATATCGATTATTCGGACGGCCATAACTTTCGGCTCGTTTAGAGTTACGGGAGCCATAACCTGTCAAAACGAAGACCATGGTGAGTTTTACAGCTTTGACCGCTTTCTGCCGTCAACGGATAGATTAATGCCCAAAAAGGACAACCCGAATCTCAATCGGGTCTCGTAATTTTTTTACCCTTCGTTTTTTCGACACCGGATTTTAACGGTAAAACGGGATTACCGTGGCTAGTCTTCGATTTACAATCGCTGGAGAGTGGTGCACCATGGAACTGTTCCGTTTCAAATCCATGCACGCATTTCTAAAAGTCGTACGACACAATTTTGCCATTTCGGACGGATGTTGCACCTTGCACCGCGGATGTTGCACCCTGTAGATATCGATTATTCGGACGGCCATAACTTCTGGCTCGTTTAGAGTTACGGGAACCATAACCTGTCAAAACGAAGGCCACGGTGAGTTCTACGGCTTTGACCGCTTTCAGTCGTCAACGGATAGGTTAATGCCCGAAAAGGACAACCCGAATCTCAATCGGGTCTCGTAAGTTTTTTACCCTTTGTTTTTTCGACACCGGATTTTAACGGTAAAACGGGATTACCGTGGCTCGTCTTCGATTTACCATCGCTGGAGAGTGGTGCACCATGGTACCATTCCGTTTCAAATCCATGCACGCATTTCTAAAAGTCGTACGGCATAATTTCGCTATTTCGGACGGATGTTGCACCTTGCACCGCGGATGTTGCACCCTGTAGATATCGATTATTCGGATTAACCGTATTATATCCAAATCGTGCACATTGAATTTTCTTGATTAATCTTGTTTTCAACAATTTTCGAACTATTATATCCAAGTCCTTGTTTAACCGTATTAACAGTTTGCTTTCCTAATAGCATATTCAACGATTTTTCACTTTTTGAAAATTTATCTAAAGTCGTTGACAATTGTTGGACTTGTGATTTGAGAGATTCATTTTCGTTTAACAACTGTGTGCACTTTTTAATAGAATTCTCTCTCCTAGTATTTTCATTCTCCTTTAAAATCAGAATTTCATTTTCAAGCGATTTTATTTTAATTTCTGATTTTTTAATTTCTTCATCAAATGTTGGACACTTATCACACTTAGGGATCCTACTTTGATAGGTTTTAACTAATTGATCAAGTTGTTTATTACATTCTATCAAAGTATCTTTTTGAGATTCAAGTTTGACGTGTTTTTCCCTAAGTCGTTCAAAACAACCGTTTACTTCATGAAAATATATAAGCAACTCAGAATGGGTAAGTTTTGATACCTCACTTGGCTCGTCATCGTCACTGTCAGTTGTATCACCTCGAAGACACAATTCTGCCTTTTCGCTTTCACTGCCAGTGCTTTGATCATTCTCTTCTATTTCATCCCAAGTGGCTGCAAAACTTTTCTTTTTCTGTTTCTTTCCATGGCTGGATTTAATTTGTGGACAATTGGGCTTGATATGGCCGGGTTTGTTGCAATTATAACAAATAAACTTTTGTTCTTCTGAGTAGTCTAGTGCTTTGGCTATTCTGCTTTTTGCTTTTTGATTTCGAGCTGAATTTCCATGTTTTTGATTCCATTTTTTGAATTTCCTTATTAACAGCTCCAATTCTGCTGCTCCATCATCTTCATCGTTATCATCATCACTTTCGGTTGTTCCTTTGAGAGCTATTGATTTCTTTTGAGTGTCACCTCCTTCACGCTCTTCTTTGAATTTCATTTCAAGCTCATAAGTGGTGAGATTTCCGATGAGTTCCTCAACTTTAAGTTGTTTTAAATCTTTTGATTCTTGTATGGCAGTTACTTTTGCTTCAAAGCTTCGTGGAAGGACTCTGAGGATTTTCCGGACTATTTCTAATTCGGTGTATGTTTTTCCGAGAGCTTTTGATTTGTATACGATATTGGAGAGTCGTCCATACATCTCTTTAACATTTTCTTCCTTCGCCATTTTGAAGTTCTCGTATTCGCTGCTTAGCATTGCAAGGCGAGATTCTTTGACTTGAGATGTTCCTTCGTGAGTCACTTCTAGTGTGTGCCATATTTCCTGTGCAGTTAGACAATGTGAGACACGATTAAATTCAAATTGATCCAATGAACAGATAATAGAATTCATAGCTCTAGCATTAGCATTTTGTAATCTATTTTCTAGATCTGTCCATTGATCTTTTGGTTTCTCTATTTCCTGATTATCTACAGTTATAGTTGGTATACTATAACCTGTCTCGATAATATTCCAAGCGTCAATGGTTTTCAGAAAAATTTGCATTCTATTTTTCCAGTAAGCATATTCACCATTGAACATTGGTGGTCTAACTATGGATTGCCCTTCTGCAAAAGCATCATTAAAAGAAGTCATTTTAAAAAATTCAAATTTTTAAAACAAAAACCGATTTTTGAAACACGAATTTTTAAAACGAAAATTGATTTTTGAAACACGAATTTTTGAAACAAAAATTGATTTTTGAAACACGAATTTTTAAATTAAAAATTGGTTTTTGTAAAATCAAAATTTTAAAACAAAAATGGCTTTTGTTCCTAGCTCTGATACCACTTGTAGGATCGATTTCACCCTAGAGGGGGGGTGAATAGGGTGATAGTGTTAATTATAAAAATTAATTGCGGAAGCTTATAAACTAATATTAACACAGATCACAGAATACTACCAGCACAGAAATAAATAGCAGAATAATAAAATGCAGAACAAAACAACACAGAATTTACCCAGCTTCGGCAAAATCCTGCCTACGTGCTGCCCCCAAGGTTTCTACTAGAAATTAGATAGTCCCTCGCTTACACACGTAAACTCGCTATACCCGCTATTGACTAATCTAACTCTACGCTCAAAACCCTGCCACAACTCAACCACCGAGTTGTGAATTCTCAAACTACACACCGTAGTTTGCACCCTAGTCACACGACTAGAAAATTAAACGGTTTAAAAGTAAATACGAAGTTAAAAACAAATTAAAATAAATAACCCTAATATAATTAAAAGCCCTTAAAATATATAGGCCGGCCCCTTTTATTACTTTGACCCGTCTCCTTTTGCTTTACTCCGTTCGTTTGCGTGTATAATGGTGGCCGTTCCTCTTGCAAATTTAGGGCTTCATTCCTTTTCCAGATTTAGGGCTTTTGAAGTGCCGATAGTATGTAGATTGATTCTATGATCTCTTGCGTGTATCCTTGATTGATTGATGCTCACTTCGGCTACTTCTTTGATCGAATTCCTTCTTCGATTCGGTATGTAATTATTTGCTTGTGCTTTTCTGATTTTATGCTTTCTGGAATTCGATCCTAAAATTTGCCGATGATGAATTGTTTAAATAGGAATCGAATTCCTATATTCTCGTTCGTATAAAATATGTTTGAATTTGTCAAAAAAATTTCTCGGCCACTTGATTTAAATTGAACGTTTGATGATTGATTCTGACTAGTTCATAATCGTATATTTCATTGCTTGATGGTTACGATTTTGATTTATTTCGTGATCATCACGTTTTTGACTACGGCTTCTTGATTGCTACAGCTTCGGCCTTGACTTGTTCATAATTGAATATATTTGTTGCTTGGTTGAGGTCTCTGACTTTGACTTCGACAACCACGGCTTTGACTTGTTGACACCCTGACCATTTCATACCTGTACATGGTCATTGCATTTGCTGTTGCACTTTTGTGCTTTGCCCCATTCACTGTTGCTGTTTGGTCATTTTGTACTTCTCTTATGTACACTTGCACCTGTACTTTGACACTTGCATGTTTCTGGTGCATTGTATATTTTCACTGATTTGCACATTTTAGTTTGTAACTTGGAGTCTGCAACTTGATGTTGTATTCACTGGTCAGTGGTGTTCATTGTGATGTTTCACTATGGTTTCATGCCTTGTAGTTGTATTTGAGTCAGTGCTTCACCATATCACTTTTTGATTGATGCTGCATCACTTGTAGCTTTATGTATTCATGTGCTTGTCTGCATTCACTCTGGCTTGTGTTATGATTGCTGTGAAGTTGCATTGATCTCTGTAGTACTTTATGTTCTTCACTATTTACATCATTGGACTTGTCTGGTCTTGTCTTGAGTGTGCTATTGACCTGGTTCGGTCTGATCTGCACTTGATCATCTTGGTCTGGTGCATCCTTTTGTTGTTGAGTTGATATAGTCTGACCTGTGTTCCCTGTTGCACACTGTTGTTGGTCTGATCATTCCTGTAGCTTGCCACTGACTTTGGTTCTTCGAATCTGTTGCACTTGGTCTTTCCACTGTCGAGTTCCTGTGATACTCATGTTGATTACATTGCTTGTTGACATGCCTTGTACTATTTCTGGGCTTTGAGTGTGCTTCATATATGCAAAGTTGGTTCATGTTGTTGCTTATGTTGGTGTTGTACACTGTCATGTTGAATTCACTGATGTATCACTGGTATACTTCACTGTGTTGATTGTTGTGCACTTGCTTGACTGAACTACTCTGGTCTTTCATGATGTATTTGCTGTGGCATTCTGTGGTCTGCACTGAGCACTTGAACTTGTATCTGTGCACATTGTTCTATGCACTGTTCTTGTATTACTTGGGTTACTTGTATGCACTGCATATTTGCATTGCACCTTTTCTGGTTGGTCTGGCCATTGTAGCTGTATTTATGTACTCTACTGCCTTATTACAGTGGTCTGACTTGAACTTGATGACTTGAGCTGCTTTCTTGACTGTACTTGTACAACTTCATTTTGGCTTGTTCATACTGTATTGTCTGGACTTGACGTTGCCTTGTGTTGAACCCAGTTTCAAAACTTGGGTTTGACCTTGTGCTCGTGTCGTAATTTTGAATATATTGCACGTGAGTTGAACTCGGTTTTTCATTTGGGTTTGACCTGTGCTTGCCTGTCCCTGTAAATCAATCAAGTGTATATATCGGCGTGCACGGCCTTGTGGCATATACAGTAATATACTGTGTATGTCACAAGTTGTTCGTGTATGACGAATTCAAATTTAAATGATGACGAACAACCCAAATAACTGAGGCAAATATCATTTTCAAAATTCACGTTTTATTTTATATCGCAAAAATATTTTATTTTCAATTTTACTGCGTTAGTTTATATTTTTGCAGATTGCTCGGATGCTGGATTCAAACTTGAATGCAGTTGAAGATAAATACGAGTGTGAGTGATATGTAGTGAGGTGCTGATGTAAAATAGTGATGTAATTGAAATTGTATCAAAGTTGTATAGTGAATAGTGAGAGCTTGAATTTGTATACTATTCAAAATTGTAATAAATATTTATTTGAATAAAATATTCGTTTGAATTCAAATTCTGTGTTATTTATTTTATTCAGCAAATATTTATTTAATCTGTGAAAATAAATAGTATATTATCAAATACATTTAAACGAATGTATATATGTTTATTATCATCAAACAAAAATCATATAAGCGCATATTCAACAATCTCCCCCTTTTGATGATAACAAACATATATTTAAGATTTTGAATATGTTAAATGTATTTGATCATTGATATATTCTAATTGCTCCCCCTATTTAATTGCTTCTTCTCTACACAAAACTCCCCCTACATATATGCATACAAATAAAATATGCAAATGAGTCTAGATGCAAAATAGAAAATTATTTGACCTTTGCTAGATTTTATTTGACAAAATCTTAACTTTTCTCTCCCCCTTTTGTTATCAGCAAAAGAATAATAGTGTTAGAGAAAATAGAGATAAAGTGATCGGCATGAATCAAACATTTAACTCAATTGAATATAAATATCAAATTTCAATAAACTTCAAACAAAAATCATAATTACCCATGTCAGACGCATATTCCACTTTCAGAAATGATGGGGATAAATTCATAAAAATCATACAGTTCTGTCTATTTGTGGTATATTTATTTCGGGAAATTTGAATATCTACTAACCATGCATAACCGTTAGGACTTTTAAATGAGATTAGTAGTATTCCAATTTAATTTTAAAAATGAAATCAAGTATCTTCTAACCACGCATGACCGTGAGGACTTTTAAATGGGATTAGAATCAACTTGTCTATTTAACCAATTAATTTTGATATGCGTTCCATACATGCATAACCGTGAGGACTTTTAAATGAGCATGGAAGCACATAATCAAAAATCCAAGTAATTCACCCATGCATAACCGTGAGGACTTTTAAATGAGAGTGAATACTTTGGATATTTATTTTTATTGAAGAATATAATAAATTGAAGCACAGATAATTTCCTTTATGAATCTGAAGATAAAACAAATTGAAGAACGAATAATTTCCTTTGTAAACTACCACAAATTTACATACTATATATGATTTTGATGAGTGATGGTCGATAGAAAGATGATAGAAATAGAAATGACCATGGAATTTTTACCCAACAAAAAGTTTTTATAACTTTTGTTATGAAATTCTAAAGAAATTTTTCTAAATATATTGTCTTGAGTAATGTATGACAAATATCGACACTCATCACTTTTTCAATCACTATTGATCTTTTCGATAATCATTAGGGAGTTAGATTAGTCAAAATAGTCATTTAAAATCAAATCCAAAAATTATAAAAATAATTTTTCAAAAATGACTAATCTGTAAATATGGTCAAACATGATTTTCTCGAGGGGGTTTTATAAGAAAATTTTCTGCTATTTGAAAATTATTTCAAGTGAAAAATATGCAGATATTTTCTTTGAAAAAACGATGCAGCAAATGAATGTGTCAAAAATTAATCACGTTCCACTAGTAATTTTTCTATCAACCATATTACCAGTGTAATCTGCATCTGAATTTAAATTTCACTCAAAATTCACTCGTTGAATGTCAAAGACCAGATTACGAAATTTCAACAAATTTTCTCATGATTATTATCAACAAATTTTAAATGAAATTCTCTTGGATTTGAAATGAAAACCGTGTCAACAATCAAACATATATTAAAGTGTCAATTTTAGAAGCCATCAAACATTATTTTTATTTCAAAGCAATTTCTTAAAAGTTTCAACAATTTCAAAAAAATTTAAAATCCTTTTTACAATTTTTAAAATAGAATTCATTAGGATTTTAAATCGAGGCCGTGTCAAAACATGAATATAGATTTAGCCAAAAATATTATAACAACAATATTATTATCCAATCAAAACACTATTTTTCTCTCAAACTTATATATCAAGTAATTCTAGAGAATTTTATAGTGTTTTTGGCATAAGAATATAAATGGCTAACAATTTTGAATAAAGTCAGAATCAAAATCATCATTAAATCATCATCATATCATCATCGCATAATTGGCTGATTTTATTCAAAAAATGGTACAGATTATCACATTTAATATATCGTACAAATAAATATACCTTTACCTGTCTTTACCTTTACGATATTTCTCGTCGTTGTCCATTGTGATTCTGTCACCCTTATACTAGGCTAAGGAACTTTGCTTTGTCGCCCGTTGTGTTTCTGGAACAGCCAAAATCCAGAGAACACTATTGTTGTTCCTTAGCCTGCCACCACACCTACATGGTAAAGGATTTATGTGACCTATTTGTTTTTATAGGTCCATGGTTGTTAGTGGCAGAAAATTTCGAAAAATAATTTTGTGTAGACCCAAAACTATTTATAATTGTTCCCTTCGGCACCCAAATTTGTTTAACTTTGAAAGATTTTATATTTGTGCCTTTTGGAACCCAAATCGGTATAGTTTTCACATGTTTGGGTCTATACCAACAATTATTGTGATCGTGTCCAAATTTTCTACAAATCGTGCACATTGAATTTTCTTGATTAATCTTGTTTTCAACAATTTTCGAACTATTATATCCAAGTCCTTGTTTAACCGTATTAACAGTTTGCTTTCCTAATAGCATATTCAACGATTTTTCACTTTTTGAAAATTTATCTAAAGTCGTTGACAATTGTTGGACTTGTGATTTGAGAGATTCATTTTCGTTTAACAACTGTGTGCACTTTTTAATAGAATTCTCTCTCCTAGTATTTTCATTCTCCTTTAAAATCAGAATTTCATTTTCAAGCGATTTTATTTTAATTTCTGATTTTTTAATTTCTTCATCAAATGTTGGAGACTTATCACACTTAGGGATCCTACTTTGATAGGTTTTAACTAATTGATCAAGTTGTTTATTACATTCTATCAAAGTATCTTTTTGAGATTCAAGTTTGACGTGTTTTTCCCTAAGTCGTTCAAAACAACCGTTTACTTCATGAAAATATATAAGCAACTCAGAATGGGTAAGTTTTGATACCTCACTTAGCTCGTCATCGTCACTGTCAGTTGTATCACCTCGAAGACACAATTCTGCCTTTTCGCTTTCACTGCCAGTGATTTGATCATTCTCGTCTATTTCATCCCAAGTGGCTGCAAAACTTTTCTTTTTCTGTTTCTTTCCGTGGCTGGATTTAATTTGTGGACAATTGGGCTTGATATGGCCGGGTTTGTTGCAATTATAACAAATAAACTTTTGTTCTTCTGAGTAGTCTAGTGCTTTGGCTATTCTGCTTTTTGCTTTTTGATTTCGAGCTGAATTTCCATGTTTTTGATTCCATTTTTTGAATTTCCTTATTAACAGCTCCAATTCTGCTGCTCCATCATCTTCATCGTTATCATCATCACTTTCGGTTGTTCCTTTGAGAGCTATTGATTTCTTTTGAGTGTCACCTCCTTCACGCTCTTCTTTGAATTTCATTTCAAGCTCATAAGTGGTGAGATTTCCGATGAGTTCCTCAACTTTAAGTTGTTTTAAATCTTTTGATTCTTGTATGGCAGTTACTTTTGCTTCAAAGCTTCGTGGAAGGACTCTGAGGATTTTCCGGACTATTTCTAATTCGGTGTATGTTTTTCCGAGAGCTTTTGATTTGTATACGATATTGGAGAGTCGTCCATACATCTCTTTAACATTTTCTTCCTTCGCCATTTTGAAGTTCTCGTATTCGCTGCTTAGCATTGCAAGGCGAGATTCTTTGACTTGAGATGTTCCTTCGTGAGTCACTTCTAATGTGTGCCATATTTCCTGTGCAGTTAGACAATGTGAGACACGATTAAATTCAAATTGATCCAATGAACAGATAATAGAATTCATAGCTCTAGCATTAGCATTTTGTAATCTATTTTCTAGATCTGTCCATTGATCTTTTGGTTTCTCTATTTCTTGATTATCTACAGTTATAGTTGGTATACTATAACCTGTCTCAACAATATTCCAAGCGTCAATGGTTTTCAGAAAAATTTGCATTCCATTTTTCCAGTAAGCATATTCACCACTGAACATTGGTGGTCTAACTATGGATTGCCCTTCTGCAAAAGCATTATTAAAACAAGTCATTTTAAAAAATTCAAATTTTTAAAACAAAAACCGATTTTTGAAACACGAATTTTTAAAACAAAAATTGATTTTTGAAACACGAATTTTTAAAACAAAAATTGATTTTTGAAACACGAATTTTTAAATTAAAAATTGGTTTTTGTAAAATCAAAATTTTAAAACAAAAATGGCTTTTGTTCCTAGCTCTGATACCACTTGTAGGATCGATTTCACCCTAGAGGGGGGGTGAATAGGGTGATAGTGTTAATTATAAAAATTAATTGCGGAAGCTTATAAACTAATATTAACACAGATCACAGAATACTACCAGCACAGAAATAAATAGCAGAATAATAAAATGCAGAACAAAACAACACAGAATTTACCCAGCTTCGGCAAAATCCTGCCTACGTGCTGCCCCCAAGGTTTCTACTAGAAATTAGATAGTCCCTCGCATACACACGTAAACTCGCTATACCTGCTATTGACTAATCTAACTCTACGCTCAAAACCCTGCCACAACTCAACCACCGAGTTGCGAATTCTCAAACTACACACCGTAGTTTGCACCCTAGTCACACGACTAGAAAATTAAACGGTTTAAAAGTAAATACGAAGTTAAAAACAAATTAAAATAAATAACCCTAATATAATTAAAAGCCCTTAAAATATATAGGCCGGCCCCTTTTATTATTTTGACCCGTCTCCTTTTGCTTTACTCCGTTCGTTTGCGTGTATAATGGTGGCCGTTCCTCTTGCAAATTTAGGGCTTCATTCCTTTTCCAGATTTAGGGCTTTTGAAGTGCCGATAGTATGTAGATTGATTCTATGATCTCTTGCGTGTATCCTTGATTGATTGATGCTCACTTCGGCTACTTCTTTGATCGAATTCCTTCTTCGATTCGGTATGTAATTATTTGCTTGTGCTTTTCTGATTTTATGCTTTCTGGAATTCGATCCTAAAATTTGCCGATGATGAATTGTTTAAATAGGAATCGAATTCCTATATTCTCGTTCGTATAAAATATGTTTGAATTTGTCAAAAATTCTTCTCGGCCACTTGATTTAAATTGAACGTTTGATGATTGATTCTGACTAGTTCATAATCGTATATTTCATTGCTTGATGGTTACGATTTTGATTTATTTCGTGATCATCACGTTTTTGACTACGGCTTCTTGATTGCTACAGCTTCGGCCTTGACTTGTTCATAATTGAATATATTTATTGCTTGGTTGAGGTCTCTGACTTTGACTTCGACAACCACGGCTTTGACTTGTTGACACCCTGACCATTTCATACCTGTACATGGTCATTGCATTTGCTGTTGCACTTTTGTGCTTTGCCCCATTCACTGTTGTTGTTTGGTCATTTTGTACTTCTCTTATGTACACTTGCACCTGTACTTTGACACTTGCATGTTTCTGGTGCATTGTATATTTTCACTGATTTGCACATTTTAGTTTGTAACTTGGAGTCTGCAACTTGATGTTGTATTCACTGGTCAGTGGTGTTCATTGTGATGTTTCACTATGGTTTCATGCCTTGTAGTTGTATTTGAGTCAGTGCTTCACCATATCACTTTTTGATTGATGCTGCATCACTTGTAGCTTTATGTATTCATGTGCTTGTCTGCATTCACTCTGGCTTGTGTTATGATTGCTGTGAAGTTGCATTGATCTCTGTAGTACTTTATGTTCTTCACAATTTACATCATTGGACTTGTCTGGTCTTGTCTTGAGTGTGCTATTGACCTGGTTCGGTCTGATCTGCACTTGATCATCTTGGTCTGGTGCATCCTGTTGTTGTTGAGTTGATATAGTCTGACCTGTGTTCCCTGTTGCACACTGTTGTTGGTCTGATCATTCCTGTAGCTTGCCACTGACTTTGGTTCTTCGAATCTGTTGCACTTGGTCTGTCCACTGTCGAGTTCCTGTGATACTCATGTTGATTACATTGCTTGTTGACATGCCTTGTACTGCTTCTGGGCCTTGAGTGTGCTTCATATATGCACAGTTGGTTCATGTTGTTGCTTATGTTGGTGTTGTACACTGTCATGTTGAATTCACTGATGTATCACTGGTATACTTCACTGTGTTGATTGTTGTGCACTTGCTTGACTGAACTACTCTGGTCTTTCATGATGTATTTGCTGTGGCATTCTGTGGTCTGCACTGAGCACTTGAACTTGTATCTGTGCACATTGTTCTATGCACTGTTCCTGTATTACTTGGGTTACTTGTATGCACTGCATATTTGCATTGCACCTTTTCTCGTTGGTCTGGCCATTGTAGCTGTATTTATGTACTCTACTGCCTTATTACAGTGGTCTGACTTGAACTTGATGACTTGAGCTGCTTTCTTGACTGTACTTGTACAACTTCATTTTGGCTTGTTCATACTGTATTGTCTGGACTTGACGTTGCCTTGTGTTGAACCCAGTTTCAAAACTTGGGTTTGACCTTGTGCTCATGTCGTGATTTTGAATATATTGCACGTGAGTTGAACTCGGTTTTTCATTTGGGTTTGACCTGTGCTTGCCTGTCCCTGTAAATCAATCAAGTGTATATATCGGCGTGCACGGCCTTGTGGCATATACAGTAATATACTGTGTATGTCACAAGTTGTTCGTGTATGATGAATTCAAATTTAAATGATGACGAACAACCCAAATAACTGAGGCAAATATCATTTTCAAAATTCACGTTTTATTTTATATCGCAAAAATATTTTATTTTCAATTTTACTGCGTTAGTTTATATTTTTGCAGATTGCTCAGATGCTGGATTCAAACTTGAATGCAGTTGAAGATAAATACGAGTGTGAGTGATATGTAGTGAGGTGCTGATGTAAAATAGTGATGTAATTGAAATTGTATCAAAGTTGTATAGTGAATAGTGAGAGCTTGAATTTGTATACTATTCAAAATTGTAATAAATATTTATTTGAATAAAATATTCGTTTGAATTCAAATTCTGTGTTATTTATTTTATTCAGCAAATATTTAATTAATCTGTGAAAATAAATAGTATATTATCAAATACATTTAAACGAATGTATATATGTTTATTATCATCAAACAAAAATCATATAAGCGCATATTCAACAGTTGCACCTTGCACCGCGGACGTTGCACCCTGTAGATATCGATTATTCGGAAGGCCATAACTTCTGGCTCGTTTAGAGTTACGGGAGTCATTACCTGTCAAAACAAAGGCCACGGTGAGTTCTACGGTTTTGATAGCTTTCAGCCGTCAACGGATAGATTAATGGCAGAAAAGGACAACCCGAATCTCAATCGGGTCTCGTAAGTTTTTTACCATTCGTTTTTTCGACACCGGATTTTAATGGTAAAACGGGATTACTGTGGCTCGTCTTCGATTTACCATCGCTGGAGAGTGGTGCACAGTAGTACTGTTCAGTTTCAAATCCATGCACGCATTTCTAAAAGTCGTACGGCACTGTTTCGCCATTTCGGACGGATGTTGCACCCTGTTGATATCGATTATTCGGACGGTCATAACTTCTGGCTCGTTTAGAGTTACGGGAGCCATAACCTGTCAAAACGAAGACCACGGTGAGTTCTACGGCTTTGACTGCTTTCAGCCGTCAACGGATAGATTAATGCCCGAAAAGGACAACCCGAATCTCAATCGGGTCTCGTAAGTTTTTTACCCTTCGTTTTTAACGGTACCGGATTTTTACGGTAAAACGGGATTACCGTGCCTCGTCTTTGATTTACCATCGTTGGAGAGTGGTGCACCATGGTACTGTTCCGTTTCAAATCCATGCACGCATTTCTAAAAGTCCTACGACATTGTTTCTCCATTTCCGACGGATGTTGCACCTTGCACCGCGGATGTTGCACCTTGCACCGCGGATGTTGCACCCTGTAGATATCGATTATTCGGACGGCCATAACTTCTGGCTCGTTTAGAGTTACGGGAACCATAACCTGTCAAAATGAAGGCCACGGTGAGTTCTACGGCTTTGACAGCTTTCAGCCGTCAACGGATAGATTAATTCCCGAAAAGGACAACCCGAATCTCAATCGGGGTTCGTAAGTTTTTTACCCTTCGCTTTTTCGACACTGGATTTTTACGATAAAACGAGATTACCGTGCCTCGTCTTCGATTTACCATCCCTGGATAGTGGTGCACCATGGTGCTGTTTCGTTTCAAATCCATGCACGCATTTCTAAAAGTCGTACGGCACTGTTTCCCCTTTCGGACGGATGTTGCGCCTTGCACCGCGGATGTTGCACCCTGTAGATATCGATTATTCGGACGACCATAACTTCTGGATCGTTTAGAGTTACGGGAGACATAACCTGTCAAAACGAATGCCACGGTGAGTTCTACGGCTTTGACAGCTTTTAGCTGTCAACGGATAGATTAATGCCCGAAAAGGACAACCCGAATCTCAATCGGGGTTCGTAAGTTTTTTACCCTTCGCTTTTTCGACACCGGATTTTTACGGTAAAACGAGATTACCGTGGCTCGTCTTCGATTTACCATCGCTGGAGAGTGGTGCACCATGGTGCTGTTCCGCTTCAAATCCATGCACTCATTTCTAAAAGTCATACGACACTGTTTCGCCATTTCAGACGGATGTTGCACCTTGCACCGCGGATGTTGCACCCTGTAGATATCCATTATTCGGACGACCATAACTTCTGCCTCGTTTAGAGTTACGGGAGCCATAACCTGTCAAAACGAAGGCCACGGTGAGTTCTACGGCTTTGACAGCTTTCAGCCATCAACGGGTAGATTAATGCCCGAAAAGGACAACCCGAATCTCAATCTGGGTTCGTATGTTTTTTACCCTTCGCTTTTTCGACACCGGATTTTTACGGTAAAACGGGATTACCGTGCCTCGTCTTCGATTTACCATCGCTGGAGAGTGATGCACCATGGTGTTGTTCCGTTTCAAATCCATGCACGCATTTCTAAAAGTCGTACGACACTGTTTCGCCATTTCGGACGGATGTTGCACCTTGCACCGCGGATGTTGCACCCTGTAGATATCGATTACTCGGACGGCCATAACTTCTGGCTCATTTAGAGTTACGGGAGACATAACCTGTCAAAACGAAGGCCACGGTGAGTTCTACGGCTTTGACAGCTTTCAGCCATCAATGGATAGATTAATGCCCAAAAAGGACAACCCGAATCTCAATCGGGTCTCGTAAGTTTTTTACCCTTTGTTTTTTCGACACCAGATTTTAACGGTAAAACGGGATTACCGTGGCTCGTCTTCGATTTACCATCGATGGAGAGTGGTGCAACATGGTACTATTCCATTTCAAATCCATGCACGCATTTCTTAAAGTCGTACGACACAATTTTGCCATTTCGTACGGATGTGGCACCTTGCACCGCGGATGTTGCCCCCTGTAGATATCGATTATTCGGACGGCCATAACTTCTGGCTCGTTTAGAGTTACAGGAGCCATAACCCGTCAAAACGAAGTCCCCGGTGAGTTCTACGGCTTTGACCACTTTCAGCCGTCAACGGATAGATTAATGCCCGAAAAGGACAACCCAAATCTCAATCGGGTCTCATAAGTTTTTTACCCTTCGTTTTTTCGTCACCGGATTTTTACGGTAAAACGGGATTATCGTGGCTCATCTTCGATTTACCATCACTGGAGAGTGGTTCACCATGGTACTATTCCATTTCAAATCCATGCATGCATTTCTAAAAGTCGTACGGCACTGTTTCGCCATTTCGGACGGATGTTGCACCTAGCACCGCGAATGTTGCACCCTATAGATATCGATTATTCGGACAGCCATAACTTCTGGCTCGTTTAGAGCTACGGGAGCCATAACTAGTCAAAACGGAGGCCACGGTGAGTTTTACGGCTTTGACTGCTTTCATCCGTCAACGGATAGATTAATGCCCAAAAAGGACAACCCGAATCTCAATCGGGCCTCGTAAGTTTTTTACCCTTCGTTTTTTCGACACCGGATTTTTACGGTAAAACGGGATTATCGTACCTCGTCTTCGATTTAACATCGCTAGAGAGTGGTGCACCATGGTACTATTCCGTTTCAAATCCATGCACGCTTTTCTAGAAGTCATACGGCACTGTTTCGCCGTTTCGGACGGATGTTGCACCTTGCACCGCGGATGTTGCACCCTGTAGATATCGATTATTCGGACGGTCATAACTTCTGGCTCGTTTAGAGTTACGGGAACCATAACCTGTCAAAACGAAGGCCACGGTGAGTTCTACGGCTTTGACGGCTTTTAGCCGTCAACGGATAGATTAATGCGCAAAAAGGACAACCCGAATCTCAATCGGGTCTCGTTAGTTTTTTACCCATCGTTTTTTCGATGCCGGATTTTAACTATAAAATGGGATTACTGTGGCTCGTCTTCGATTTACCATCACTGGAGAGTGGTGCACCATGGTACTGTTCCGTTTCAAATCCATGCACGCACTTCTTAAAGTCGTACGGCACTGTTTCGCCATTTCGGACGGATGTTGCACCTTGCACCGCGGACGTTGCACCCTGTAGATATCGATTATTCGGACGGCCATAACTTCTGGCTCGTTTAGAGTTATGGGAGCCATAACCTGTCAAAACGGAGGCCACAGTGAGTTCTACGGATTTGACAGCTTTCATCCGTCAACGGATAGATTAATGCCCAAAAAGGACAACCCGAATCTCAATCGGGTCTCGTAAGTTTTTTACCCTTCGTTTTTTCGACACCGGACTTTAACGGTAAAACGGGATTACCGTGGCTCGTCTTCGATTTACCATCGCTGGAGAGTTGTGCACCATGGTACTGTTACGTTTCAAATCCATGCATGGGTTTCTAAAAGTCGTACGGCACTGTTTCGCCATTTCGGACGGATGTTGCACCTTGCACCGCAGATGTTGCACCCTGTAGATATCGATTATTCCGACGGCCATAACTTCTGGCTCGTTTAGAGTTACGGGAGCCATAACCTGTCAAAACGAAGGCCACGGTGAGTTCTACGGCTTTGACAGCTTTCAGCCATCAATGGATAGATTAATGACCGAAAAGGACAACCCGAATCTCAATCGGGTCTCGTAAGATTTTTGCGCTTCGTTTTTTCGACACCGGATTTTTACGGTAAAACGGGATTACCGTGGCTCCTCTTCGATTTACCATCACTGGAGAGTGGTGCACCATGGTACTGTTCCGTTTCAAATCCATGTACGCATTTCTAAAAGTCGTACGGCACTGTTTCGCCATTTCGGACGGATGTTGCACCATGCACCGGGATGTTGCACCCTGTAGATATCGATTTTTCGGACGGCCATAACTTCTGGCTCATTTAGAGTTACGGGAGTCATAACCTGTCAAAACGAAGGCCACGGTGAGTTTTACGGCTTTGACCTCTTTCAGCCGTCAACGGATAGATTAATGCCCGAAAAGGACAACCCGAATCTCAATCGGGCCTCGTAAGTTTTTTACGCTTTGTTTTTTCGACACCGGATTTTTACGGTAAAACGGGATTACCGTAGCTCGTCTTCGATTTACCATCGCTGGAGTGTGGTGCATTTTGGTACTGTTCTGTTTCAAATCCATGCACGCATTTCTAAAAGTCGTACGACACTGTTTCGCCATTTCGGACGGATGTTGCACCTTGCACCGCGGATGTTGCACCCTGTAGATATCGATTATTCGGACGGCCATAACTTCTGGCTCGTTCAGATTTACTTGAGCCATAACTTGTCGAAACGTAGGCCACGGTGAGTTTTACGGCTTTGACCGCTTTCAGTCGTCAAGGATAGATTAATGCCCAAAAAGGACAACCCGAATCTCAATCGGGCCTCGAAAGTTTTTTACCCTTCATTTTTTTGACACCGGATTTTTACGGTAAAACGGGATTACCGTGCCTCGTCTTCAATTTACCATCGCTGGAGAGTGGTGCACCATGGTACTGTTCCATTTCAAGTCCATGAACGCATTTCTAAACGTTGTACGGCACTGTTTCGCCATTTCGGACGAATGTTGCACCTTGCAACGCGGATGTTGCGCCCGGTAGATATCAATTATTCGGACGGTCATAACTTCTGGCTCGTATAGAGTTACGGGAGCCATAATCTGTCAAAACGAAGGCCACGGTGAGTTCTACGGCTTTGACCGCTTTCAACTGTCAATGGATAGATTAATGCCCAAAAAGGACAACCCGAATCTCAATCGGGTCTCGTAAGTTTTTCACCCTTCGTTTTTTCGACACTGGATTTTAACGGTAAAACGGGATTACCGTGGTTCGTCTTCGATTTACCATCGCTGGAGAGTGGTGCACCATGGTACTGTTCCGTTTCAAATCCATGCATGCATTTCTAAAAGTCGTATGGCACTGTTTCGCCATTTCGGACGGATGTTGCACCTTGCACCGCGGACGTTGCACCCTGTAGATATCGATTATTCGGAAGGCCATAACTTCTGGCTCGTTTAGAGTTACGGGAGTCATTACCTGTCAAAACGAAGGCCACGGTGAGTTCTACGGTTTTGATAGCTTTCAGCCGTCAACGGATAGATTAATGGCCGAAAAGGACAACCCGAATCTCAATCGGGTCTCGTAAGTTTTTTACCATTCGTTTTTTCGACACCGGATTTTAATGGTAAAACGGGATTACTGTGGCTCATCTTCGATTTACCATCGCTGGAGAGTGGTGCACAGTGGTACTGTTCCCATTCAAATCCATGCACGCATTTCTAAAAGTCGTACGGCACTGTTTCGCCATTTCGGACGGATGTTGCACCCTGTAGATATCGATTATTCGGACGACCATAACTTTTGGCTCATTTATAGTTACGGGAGCCATAACCTGTCAAAACGAAGGCCACGGTTAGTTTTATGGCTTTGACCAGTTTCAACCGTCAACGGATAGATTAATGCCCAACAAGGACAACCCGAATCTCAATCGGGTCTCGTAAGTTTTTTACCCTTCGTTTTTTCAACACCGGATTTTAACGGTAAAAAGGGATTACCGTGCCTCGTCTTCGATTTACCATCGCTGGCGAGTGGTGCACCATGGTACTGTTCCGTTTCAAATTCATGCACGCATTTCTAAAAGTCGTACGGCACTGTTTCGCCATTTCGGACGGATGTTGCACCTTGCACCGCGGATGTTGCACACTGTAGATATCGATTATTCGGACGGTCATAACTTCTGGCTCCTTTAGAGTTACGGGAGCCATAACCTGTCAAAACGAAGGCCACGGTGAGTTCTACGGCTTTGAAGCTTTCAGCCGTCAACGGAGAGATTAATGCTCAAAAAGGACAACCCGAATCTCAATTGGGTCTCGTATGTTTTTTACCCTTCGTTTTTTCGACACCGGATTTTAACGGTAAAACGGGATTACCGTGGCTCGTCTTCGATTTACCATCGCTGGAGAGTGGTGCACCATGGTATTGTTCCATTTCAAATCCATGCACGCATTTGTAAAAGTCATACGGCACAATTTCGCCATTTCGGACGGATGTTGCACCTTGCACCGCGGATGTTGCACCCTGTAGATATCGATTATTCGGACGGCCATAACTTCTTGCTCGTTTAGAGTTACGGGAGCCATAACCTGTCAAAACGAAGGCCACTGTGAGTTCTACGGCTTTGATCGCTTTTAGCCATCAATGGATAGATTAATGCCCGAAAAGGACAACCCGAATCTCAAACGGGTCTCGTAAGTTTTTTACCCTTTGTTTTTTCGACACCGGATTTTTGCGGTAAAACGGGATTACCGTGGCTTGTCTTCGATTTACCATCGCTGGAGAGTGGTGCACCATGGTACTATTCCGTTTCAAATCCATGCTTGCATTTCTAAAAGTCGTACGACACTGTTTCGCCATTTCGGGCGGATGTTGCAACTTGCACCGCGGACGTTGCACCCTGTATATATCGATTATTTGGAAGGCCATAACTTCTGGCTCATTTAGAGTTACGGGAGTCATAATCTGTCAAAACGAAGACCACGGTGAGTTTTACGGCTTTGACCGCTTTCAGCCGTCAACTGATAGATTAATGCCCAAAAAGGACAACCCGAATCTCAATCGGGCCTCGTAAGTTTTTTACCCTTCGTTTTTTCGACACCGGATTTTTACGGTAAAACGGGATTACCGTGCCTCGTCTTCGATTTACCATCGCTGGAGAGTAGTGCACCATGGTACTGTTCCGCTTCAAATCCATGCATGAATTTCAAAAAGTCGTACGACACTGTTTCGTCGTTTTGGACGGATGTTGCACCTTGCACCGCGGATGTTGCACCCTGTAGATATCGATTATTCGGACGGTCCTAACTTCTGGCTCGTTTAGAGTTACGGGAGCCATAACCTGTCAAAACGAAGGCCACGGTGAGTTCTACGGCTTTGACAGCTTTCAGCCGTCAACGGATAGATTAATTCCTGAAAAGGACAACCCGAATCTCAATCGGGTCTCGTAAATTTTTTGCCCTTCGTTTTTTCGACACCGGATTTTAACGGTAAAACGGGATTACCGTGGCTCGTATTCGATTTACCATCGCTGGAGAGTGGTGCACCATGGTACTGTTCCATTTCAAATCCATGCATGCATTTCTAAAAGTCGTACGGCACTGTTTCGCCATTTCGGACGGATGTTGCACCTGCACCGCGGATGTTGCACCCTGTAGATATCGATTATTCGGACGGCCATAACTTCTGGCTCGTTTAGAGTTACGGGAGCCATAACCTGTCAAAACGAAGACCACGGTGAGTTCTATGGCTTCGATAGCTTTCAGCCATCAACGGAAAGATTAATGCCCGAAAAGGACAACTCGAATCTCAATCGGGTCTCGTAAGTTATTTGCCCTTCGTTTTTTCGACGCCGGATTTTTACGGTAAAACGGGATTACCGTGGCTCGTCTTCGATTTACCATCGCTGGAGAGTGGTGCACCATGGTACTGTTCCATTCCAAATCCATGCACGCATTTCTAAAAGTCGTATGGCACTGTTTCGCCATTTCGGACGGATGTTGCGCCTTGCACCGCGGATGTTGCACCCTGTAGATATCGATTATTCGGACGGCCATAACTTCTGGCTCGTTTAGAGTTACGGGAGCCATAACCTGTCAAAACGAAGGGCACGGTGAGTTCTACGGCTTTGACCGCTTTCAGCCGCCAACGGATAGATTAATGCCCGAAAAGGACAACCCGAATCTCAATCGGGCCTCGTAAGTTTTTTATCCTTCGTTTTTTCGACACCGGATTTTTACGGTAAAACGGGATTATCGTGGCTCGTCTTCGATTTACCATCGCTAGAGTGTGGTGCACCATGGTACTGTTCCATTTCAAATCCATGCATGCATTTCTAAAAGTCGTACGGCACTATTTCGCCATTTCGGACGGATGTTGCACCATGTAGATATCGATTATTCGGACGGCCATAACTTCTGGCTCATTTAGAGTTACGGAAGCCATAACCTGTCAAAACGAAGGCCACGGTGAGTTTTACGGCTTTGACCGCTTTCAGCCATCAACGGATAGCTTAATGCCCAAAAAGGACAACTCGAATCTCAATCGGGCCTCGTAAGTTTTTTACCCTTCGTTTTTTCGACACCGGATTTTTACGGTAAAACGGGATTACCATGCCTCATCTTCGATTTACCATCGATGGAGAGTGGTGCACCATAGTACTGTTCCGTTTCAAGTCCATGCACGCATTTCTAAAAGTCGTGCTGCACTGTTTCGCCATTTCAAACGGATGTTGCACCTTGCACCGCGGATGTTGCACCCTGTAGATATCGATTATTCGCACGGCTATAACTTCTGGCTCGTTTTGAGTTACGAGAGCCATAACTTGTCAAAACGAAGGCCACGGTGAGTTCTACGGCTTTGACAGCTTTCAGCCGTCAACGGATAGTTTAATGCCCAAAAATGACAACCCGAATCTCAATCGGGTCTCGTAAGTTTTTTACCCATCGTTTTTTCGACGTCGGATTTTAACGGTAAAACGGGATTACCGTAGTTCGTCTACGATTTACCATCGCTGGAGAGTGGTGCACCATGGTACTGTTCCTTTTCAAATCCATGCACGCATTTCTAAAAGTCGTACGGCACTGTTTCGCCATTTCGGACGGATGTTGCACCTTGCACCGCGGACGTTGCACCCTGTAGATATCGATTATTCGAGCGGCCGTAACTTCTGGCTCGTTTAGAGTTACGGGAGCCATAAGCTGTCAAAACGAAGACCACGGTGAGTTCTACGGCTTTGACAGCTTTCAGCCGTCAACGGATAGATTAATGCCCGAAAAGGACAACCCGAATCTCAATCGGGCCTCGTAAGTTTTTTACCCTTCGTTTTTTCGACACCGGATTTTAACGGTAAAACGGGATTACCGTGCTCGTCTTCGATTTACCATCACTGGAGAGTGGTGCACCATGGTACTGTTCCGTTTCAAATCCATGCATGCATTTCTAAAAGTCGTACGGCACTGTTTCGCCATTTCGGACGGATGTTGCACCTTGCACCGCGGATGTTGCCCCTTGTAGATATCGATTATTCGGACGGCCATAACTTCTGGCTCGTTTAGAGTTACGGAAGCCATAACCTGTCAAAACGATGGCTACGGTGAGTTCTACGGCTTTGACAGCTTTCAGCCATCAACGGATAGATTAATGCCCGAAAAGGACAACCCGAATCTCAATCGGGTCTCGTATGTTTTTTACCCTTCGTTTTTTCGACACCGGATTTTTACGGTAAAACGGGATTACCGTGGCTCGTCTTCGATTTACCATCGCTAGAGAGTGGTGCACCATGGTACTGTTCCATTTCTAATCCATGCATGCATTTCTAAAAGTCGTACGGCACTGTTTCGCCATTTCGGACGGATGTTGCACCTTGCACCGCGGATGTTGCACCCTGTAGATATCGATTATTCGGACGGCCATAACTTCTAGCTCGTTTAGAGTTACGGGAGCCATAACCTGTCAAAATGAAGGCCACGGTAAGTTTTACGGCTTTGACCGCTTTCATCCGTCAATGGATAGATTAATGTCAAAAAAGGATAACCCGAATCTCAATCGGGTCTCGTAAGTTTTTTACCCTTCGTTTTTTCGACACCGGAATTTTACAGTAAAACGAGATTACCGTGCCTCGTCTTCGATTTACCATCGCTGGAGAGTGGTGCACCATGGTACTGTTCCGTTTCAAATCCATGCACGCATTTCTAAAAGTCGTACGGCACTATTTCGCCATTTCGGAGGGATGTTGCACCTTGCACCGCGGATGTTGCACCCTGTAGATATCGATTATTCAGACGATCATAACTTCTGGCTCGTTTAGAGTTACGGGAGCCATACCTATCAAAAGAAGGCCACGGTGAGTTCTACAGCTTCGATAGCTTTCATCCGTCAATGGATAGATTAGTGCCCGAAAAGGACAGCCCGAATCTCAATCGGGTCTCGTAAGTTTTTTACCCTTCTTTTTTTCGACACCGGATTTTTACGGTAAAACGGGATTACCGTGCCTCGTCTTCGATTTACCATCGCTGGAGAGTGGTACACCATGGTACTGTTTCGTTTCAAATCCATGCACGCATTTCTAAAAGTCGTACGCCACTGTTTTTCCATTTCGGACGGATGTTGCACCTTGCACCGTGGATGTTGCACCATGTAGATATCGATTATTCGGACGGCCATAACTTCTGGCTCATTTTGAGTTACGGGAGCCATAACCTGTCAAAACGAACGCCACAGTGAGGTCTATGGCTTTGATAGCTTTCAGCCGTCAACGGATAGATTAATGCCCAAAAAGGACAACCCGAATCTCAATCGGGTCTCGTAAGTATTTTACCCTTCATTTTTTCGACACCGGATTTTTACGGTAAAACGGGATTACCGTGCCTCGTCTTCGATTAACCATCGCTGGAGAGTGGTGCGCCATGGTACTGTTCCGTTTCAAATCCACGCACACATTTCTAAAAGTCTTTACGCCACTGTTTCGCCATTTCGGACGGATGTTGCACCTTGCACCGCGGATGTTGCACCCTGTAGATATCGATTATTCCGATGGCCATATCTTCTGGCTCGTTTAGAGTTACGGGAGAAATAACCTGTCAAAATGAAGGCCACGGTGAGTTCTACGGCTTTGACAGCTTTCATCCATCAACGGATAGATTAAAGCCCGGAAAGGACAACCCGAATCTCAATCGGGTCTCGTTAGTTTTTTACCCTTCCTTTTTTCGACACCGGATTTTAACGGTAAAACGGGATTACCGTGGCTCGTCTTCGACTTACCATCCCTGGAGAGTGGAGCACCATGGTACTGTTCCGTTTCAAATCCATGTACGCATTTCTAAAAATCGTACGGCACTGTTTCGCCATTTCGTACGGATGTTGCACCCTGTAGATATCGATTATTCGGACAGCCATAACTTTTGGCTCGTTTAGAGTTACGGGAGCCATAACCTGTCAAAACAAAGGCCAAGGTGAGTTCTATGGCTTTGACTACTTTCAGCCGTCAATGGATAGATTAATGCCCAAAAGGGACAACCCGAATCTCAATCGGGTCTCGTAAGGTTTTTACCCTTCGTTTTTTCGACGTCGAATTTTAACGGTAAAACGGGATTACCGTGCCTCGTCTTCGATTTACCATCGCTGGAGAGTGATGCACCATGGTACTGTTCCGTTTTAAATCCATGCACGCATTTCTAACAGTCGTACGGCACTGTTTGGCCATTTCGGACGGATGTTGCACCTTGCACCGCGGATGTTGCACCCTGTAGATATCGATTATTCGGACGGTCATAACTTCTGGCTCGTTTAGAGTCACGGGAGCCATAACCTGTCAAAATGAAGGCCACGGTGAGTTCTACGGCTTTGACCGCTTTCAGCCGTCAATGGATAGATTAATCCCCAAAAAGGACAACCCGAATCTCAATCGGGTCTAGTAAGTTTTTTACCCATCGTTTTTTCGACGTCGAATTTTAACGGTAAAACGGGATTACCGTGGCTCGTCTTCGATTTACCATCGCTGGAGAGAGGTGCACCATGGTACTGTTCCATTTAAAATCCATGCACGCATTTCTAAAAGTCGTACGACACTGTTTCGCCATTTCGGACGGATGTTACACCTTGCACCGTGGATGTTGCACCCGGTAGATATCGATTATTCGGACGGCCATAACTTCTGGCTCATTTAGAGTTACGGGAGCCATAACCTGTCAAAACGAAGACCTCGGTGAGTTTTACGGCTTTGACCACTTTCAGCCATCAACAGATAGATTAATGCCCAAAAAGGAAAACCCGAATCTCAATCGGGTCTCGTAGGTTTTTTACCCTTCGTTTTTTCGACACCGGATTTTTACGGTAAAACGGGATTACCGTGGCTCGTCTTCGATTTACCATCGCTAGAGAGTGGTGCACCATGGTACTGTTCTGTTTCAAATCCATGCATGCATTTCTAAAAGTCGTACGGCACTGTTTCGCCATTTCGGACGGATGTTGCACCTTGCACCGCGGATGTTGCACCCTGTAGATATCGATTATTCGGACGGCCATAACTTCTGGCTCGTTTAGAGTTACGGAAGCCATAACCTGTCAAAACGAAGGCCACGGTGAGTTCTACGGCTTTGACCACTTTCAACCGTCAACGGATAGATTAATGCCGAAAAAGGACAACCCGAATCTCAATCGGGTCTCGTAAGTTTTTTACCCTTCGTTTTTTCGACACCGGATTTTTCCGGTAAAACGGGATTACCGTGCCTCGTCTTCTATTTACCATCGCTGGAGAGTGGTGCGCCATGTTACCGTTCCATTTCAAATCAACGCACGCATTGCTAAAAGTCTTTACGCCACTGTTTCGCCATTTCGGACGGATGTTGCACCTTGCACCGCGGATGTTGCACCCTGTAGATATCGATTATTCGGACGGCCATAACTTCTGGCTCGTTTAGAGTTACGGGAGCCATAACCTGTCAAAATGAAGGCCACGGTGAGTTCTACGGCTTCGACGGCTTTCATTCGTCAACGGATAGATTAAAGCCCGGAAGGGACAACCCGAATCTCTATCGGGTCTCGTCAGTTTTTTACCCTTCCTTTTTTCGACACCGGATTTTTACGGTAAAACGGGATTACCGTGCCTCGTCTTTGATTTACCATCGCTGGAGAGTGGTGCACCATGGTACTGTTCCATTTCAAATCCATGCATGCATTTCTAAAAGTCGTACGGCACTGTTTCGCCATTTCGGACGGATGTTGCACCTTGCACCGCGGACGTTGCACCTTGTAGATATCGATTATTCGGACGGCCATAACTTCTGGCTCGTTTAGAGTTACGAGAGCCATAACCTGTCAAAACAAAGGCCACGGTGAGTTCTACGGCTTTGACCGCTTTCAGCCGTCAGCGGATAGATTAATGCCCAAAAAGCACAACACGAATCTCAATCGGGTCTCGTAAGTTTTTTACCCTTCGTTTTTTCAACACCGGATTTTTACGGTAAAACGGGATTACCGCGGCTCGTCTTCGATTTACCATCGCTGGAGAGTGGTGCACCATGGTACTGTTCCGTTTCAAATCCATGCACGCATTTCTATAAGTCGTACGACACAGTTTCGCCATTTCGGACGGATGTTGCACCTTGCACCGCGGATGTTGCACCCAGTAGATATCGATTATTCGGACGGCCATAACTTCTGGCTCGTTTAGAGTTACGGGATCCATAACCTGTCAACACGAAGGCCACAGTGAGTTCTACGGCTTCGACCGCTTTCAGCCGTCAACGGATAGATTAATGCCCGAAAAGGACAACCCGAATCTCAATCGGGTCTCGTAAGTTTTTTACGCTTCGTTTTTTCGACACCGCATTTTTACGGTATAACGGGTTTACCGTGCCTCGTCTTCGATTTACCATCGCTGGAGAGTGGTGCACCATGGTACTGTTCCGTTTCAAATCCATGCACGCATTTCTAAAAGTCGTAAGGCACTATTTCGCCATTTCGGACGGATGTTGCCACTTGCACCGCGGATGTTGCACCCTGTAGATATCGATTATTCGGACGGTCATAACTTCTGGCTCGTTTAGAGTTATAGAAACCTGTCACAACGAAGGCCACGGTGAGTTTTACAGCTTTGACAGCTTTCAGTCGTCAATGGGTAGATTAATGCCTAAAAAGGACAACCCGAATCTCAATCGGGTCTCGTAAGTTTTCTACCCTTCATTTTTTTGACACCGGATTTTAACGGTAAAACGGGTTTACCGTGGCTCATCTTCGATTTACCATCGCTGGAGAGTGGTGCACCATGGTACTGTCCCATTTCAAATCCATGCACGCATTTCTAAAAGTCCTACGGCACAGTTTCTCCATTTCGGACGGATGTTGCACCTTGCACCGCGGATGTTGCACCTTGTAGATATCGATTATTCGGACGGCCATAACTTCTGGCTCATTTAGAGTTACGGAAGCCATAACCTGTCAAAACGAAGGCCACGGTGAGTTTTACGGCTTTGACCGCTTTCAGCCGTCAACGGATAGATTAATGCCCAAAAAGGACAACTCGAATCTCAATCGGGCCTCGTAAGTTTTTTACCCTTCGTTTTTTCGACACCGGATTTTTACGGTAAAACGGGATTACCATGCCTCATCTTCGATTTACCATCGATGGAGAGTGGTGCACCATAGTACTGTTCCGTTTCAAGTCCATGCACGCATTTCTAAAAGTCGTACTGCACTATTTCGCCATTTCAAACGGATGTTGCACCTTGCACCGCGGATGTTGCACCCTGTAGATATCGATTATTCGCACGGCTATAACTTCTGGCTCGTTTAGAGTTACGAGAGCCATAACTTGTCAAAACGAAGGCCACGGTGAGTTCTACGGCTTTGACAGCTTTCAGCCGTCAACGGATAGTTTAATGCCCAAAAAGGACAACCCGAATCTCAATCGGGTCTCGTAAGTTTTCTACCCATCGTTTTTTCGACGTCGGATTTTAACGGTAAAACGGGATAACCGTAGTTCGTCTACGATTTACCATCGTTGGAGAGTGGTGCACCATGGTACTGTTCCTTTTCAAATCCATGCACGTATTTCTAAAAGTCGTACGGCACTGTTTCGCCATTTCGGACGGATGTTGCACCTTGCACCGCGGACGTTGCACCCTGTAGATATCGATTATTCGAGCGGCCATAACTTCTGGCTCGTTTAGAGTTACGGGAGCCATAAGCTGTCAAAACGAAGACCACGGTGAGTTCTACGGCTTTGACAGCTTTCAGCCGTCAACGGATAGATTAATGCCCGAAAAGGACAACCCGAATCTCAATCGGGCCTCGTAAGTTTTTTACCCTTCGTTTTTTCGACACCGGATTTTAACGGTAAAACGGGATTACCGTGCTCGTCTTCGATTTACCATCACTGGAGAGT
Source organism: Allium cepa (assembly GCA_030765085.1). Taxonomy (NCBI): domain Eukaryota; kingdom Viridiplantae; phylum Streptophyta; class Magnoliopsida; order Asparagales; family Amaryllidaceae; genus Allium; species Allium cepa. The sequence goes on from CM060938.1 coordinate 914,495,488, forward strand.
GGTGCACAATGGTACTGTTCCGTTTCAAATCCATGCATGCATTTCTAAAAGTCGTACGGCACTGTTTCGCCATTTCGGACGGATGTTGCACCTTGCACCGCGGATGTTGCCCCCTGTAGATATCGATTATTCGGACGACCATAACTTCTGGCTCGTTTAGAGTTACGGAAGCCATAACCTGTCAAAACGATGGCTACGGTGAGTTCTACGGCTTTGACAGCTTTCAGCCATCAACGGATAGATTAATGCCCGAAAAGGACAACCCGAATCTCAATCGGGTCTCGTATGTTTTTTACCCTTCGTTTTTTCGACACCGGATTTTTACGGTAAAACGGGATTACCGTGGCTCGTCTTCGATTTACCATCGCTAGAGAGTGGTGCACCATGGTACTGTTCCATTTCTAATCCATGCATGCATTTCTAAAAGTCGTACGGCACTGTTTCGCCATTTCGGACGGATGTTGCACCTTGCACCGCGGATGTTGCACCCTGTAGATATCGATTATTCGGATGGCCATAACTTCTAGCTCGTTTAGAGTTACGGGAGCCATAACCTGTCAAAATGAAGTCCACGGTGAGTTTTACGGCTTTGACCGCTTTCATCCGTCAATGGATAGATTAATGTCAAAAAAGGATAACCCGAATCTCAATCGGGTCTCGTAAGTTTTTTACCCTTCGTTTTTTCGACACCGGAATTTTACAGTAAAACGAGATTACCGTGCCTCGTCTTCGATTTACCATCGCTGGAGAGTGGTGCACCATGGTACTGTTCCGTTTCAAATCCATGCACGCATTTCTAAAAGTCGTACGGCACTATTTCGCCATTTCGGAGGGATGTTGCACCTTGCACCGCGGATGTTGCACCCTGTAGATATCGATTATTCAGACGATCATAACTTCTGGCTCATATAGAGCTACGGGAGCCATAACCTATCAAAAGAAGGCCACGGTGAGTTCTACAGCTTCGATAGCTTTCATCCGTCAATGGATAGATTAGTGCCCGAAAAGGACAGCCCGAATCTCAATCGGGTCTCGTAAGTTTTTTACCCTTCTTTTTTTCGACACCGGATTTTTACGGTAAAACGGGATTACCGTGCCTCGTCTTCGATTTACCATCGCTGGAGAGTGGTACACCATGGTACTATTTCGTTTCAAATCCATGCACGCATTTCTAAAAGTCGTACGCCACTGTTTTTCCATTTCGGACGGATGTTGCACCTTGCACCGCGGATGTTGCACCATGTAGATATCGATTATTCGGACGGCCATAACTTCTGGCTCATTTTGAGTTACGGGAGCCATAACCTGTCAAAACGAACGCCACAGTGAGGTCTATGGCTTTGATAGCTTTCAGCCGTCAACGGATAGATTAATGCCCAAAAAGGACAACCCGAATCTCAATCGGGTCTCGTAAGTATTTTACCCTTCGTTTTTTCGACACCGGATTTTTACGGTAAAACGGGATTACCGTGCCTCGTCTTCGATTAACCATCGCTGGAGAGTGGTGCGCCATGGTACTGTTCCGTTTCAAATCCACGCACACATTTCTAAAAGTCTTTACGCCACTGTTTCGCCATTTCGGACGGATGTTGCACCTTGCACCGCGGATGTTGCACCCTGTAGATATCGATTATTCCGATGGCCATATCTTCTGGCTCGTTTAGAGTTACGGGAGAAATAACCTGTCAAAATGAAGGCCACGGTGAGTTCTACGGCTTTGACAGCTTTCATCCATCAACGGATAGATTAAAGCCCGGAAAGGACAACCCGAATCTCAATCGGGTCTCGTTAGTTTTTTACCCTTCCTTTTTTCGACACCGGATTTTAACGGTAAAACGGGATTACCGTGGCTCGTCTTCGACTTACCATCCCTGGAGAGTGGAGCACCATGGTACTGTTCCGTTTCAAATCCATGTACGCATTTCTAAAAATCGTACGGCACTGTTTCGCCATTTCGTACGGATGTTGCACCCTGTAGATATCGATTATTCGGACAGCCATAACTTTTGGCTCGTTTAGAGTTACGGGAGCCATAACCTGTCAAAACAAAGGCCAAGGTGAGTTCTACGGCTTTGACTGCTTTCAGCCGTCAATGGATAGATTAATGCCCAAAAGGGACAACCCGAATCTCAATCGGGTCTCGTAAGTTTTTTACCCTTCGTTTTTTCGACGTCGAATTTTAACGGTAAAACGGGATTACCGTGCCTCGTCTTCGATTTACCATCGCTGGAGAGTGATGCACCATGGTACTGTTCCGTTTTAAATCCATGCACGCATTTCTAACAGTCGTACGGCACTGTTTGGCCATTTCGGACGGATGTTGCACCTTGCACCGCGGATGTTGCACCCTGTAGATATCGATTATTCGGACGGTCATAACTTCTGGCTCGTTTAGAGTCACGGGAGCCATAACCTGTCAAAATGAAGGCCACGGTGAGTTCTACGGCTTTGACCGCTTTCAGCCGTCAATGGATAGATTAATCCCCAAAAAGGACAACCCGAATCTCAATCGGGTCTAGTAAGTTTTTTACCCATCGTTTTTTCGACGTCGAATTTTAACGGTAAAACGGGATTACCGTGGCTCGTCTTCGATTTACCATCGCTGGAGAGAGGTGCACCATGGTACTGTTCCATTTAAAATCCATGCACGCATTTCTAAAAGTCGTACGACACTGTTTCGCCATTTCGGACGGATGTTGCACCTTGCACCGCGGATGTTGCACCCGGTAGATATCGATTATTCGGACGGCCATAACTTCTGGCTCATTTAGAGTTACGGGAGCCATAACCTGTCAAAACGAAGGCCTCGGTGAGTTTTACGGCTTTGACCACTTTCAGCCATCAACAGATAGATTAATGCCCAAAAAGGAAAACCCGAATCTCAATCGGGTCTCGTAGGTTTTTTACCCTTCGTTTTTTCGACACCGGATTTTTACGGTAAAACGGGATTACCGTGGCTCGTCTTCGATTTACCATCGCTAGAGAGTGGTGCACCATGGTACTGTTCTGTTTCAAATCCATGCATGCATTTCTAAAAGTCGTACGGCACTGTTTCGCCATTTCGGACGGATGTTGCACCTTGCATCGCGGATGTTGCACCCTGTAGATATCGATTATTCGGACGGCCATAACTTCTGGCTCGTTTAGAGTTACGGAAGCCATAACCTGTCAAAACGAAGGCCACGGTGAGTTCTACGGCTTTGACCACTTTCAACCGTCAACGGATAGATTAATGCCGAAAAAGGACAACCCGAATCTCAATCGGGTCTCGTAAGTTTTTTACCCTTCGTTTTTTCGACACCGGATTTTTCCGGTAAAACGGGATTACCGTGCCTCGTCTTCTATTTACCATCGCTGGAGAGTGGTGCGCCATGTTACCGTTCCATTTCAAATCAACGCACGCATTGCTAAAAGTCTTTACGCCACTGTTTCGCCATTTCGGACGGATGTTGCACCTTGCACCGCGGATGTTGCACCCTGTAGATATCGATTATTCGGACGGCCATAACTTCTGGCTCGTTTAGAGTTACGGGAGCCATAACCTGTCAAAATGAAGGCCACGGTGAGTTCTACGGCTTCGACGGCTTTCATTCGTCAACGGATAGATTAAAGCCCGGAAGGGACAACCCGAATCTCTATCGGGTCTCGTCAGTTTTTTACCCTTCCTTTTTTCGACACCGGATTTTTACGGTAAAACGGGATTATCGTGCCTCGTCTTTGATTTACCATCGCTGGAGAGTGGTGCACCATGGTACTGTTCCATTTCAAATCCATGCATGCATTTCTAAAAGTCGTACGGCACTGTTTCGCCATTTCGGACGGATGTTGCACCTTGCACCGCGGACGTTGCACCTTGTAGATATCGATTATTCGGACGGCCATAACTTCTGGCTCGTTTAGAGTTACGAGAGCCATAACCTGTCAAAACAAAGGCCACGGTGAGTTCTACGGCTTTGACCGCTTTCAGCCGTCAGCGGATAGATTAATGCCCAAAAAGGACAACACGAATCTCAATCGGGTCTCGTAAGTTTTTTACCCTTCGTTTTTTCAACACCGGATTTTTACGGTAAAACGGGATTACCGCGGCTCGTCTTCGATTTACCATCGCTGGAGAGTGGTGCACCATGGTACTGTTCCGTTTCAAATCCATGCACGCATTTCTATAAGTCGTACGACACAGTTTCGCCATTTCGGACGGATGTTGCACCTTGCACCGCGGATGTTGCACCCAGTAGATATCGATTATTCGGACGGCCATAACTTCTGGCTCGTTTAGAGTTACGGGATCCATAACCTGTCAACACGAAGGCCACAGTGAGTTCTACGGCTTCGACCGCTTTCAGCCGTCAACGGATAGATTAATGCCCGAAAAGGACAACCCGAATCTCAATCGGGTCTCGTAAGTTTTTTACGCTTCGTTTTTTCGACACCGCATTTTTACGGTATAACGGGTTTACCGTGCCTCGTCTTCGATTTACCATCGCTGGAGAGTGGTGCACCATGGTACTGTTCCGTTTCAAATCCATGCACGCATTTCTAAAAGTCGTAAGGCACTGTTTCGCCATTTCGGACGGATGTTGCCACTTGCACCGCGGATGTTGCACCCTGTAGATATCGATTATTCGGACGGTCATAACTTCTGGCTCGTTTAGAGTTATAGAAACCTGTCACAACGAAGGCCACGGTGAGTTCTACAGCTTTGACAGCTTTCAGTCGTCAATGGGTAGATTAATGCCTAAAAAGGACAACCCGAATCTCAATCGGGTCTCGTAAGTTTTCTACCCTTCATTTTTTTGACACCGGATATTAACGGTGAAACGGGTTTACCGTGGCTCATCTTCGATTTACCATCGCTGGAGAGTGGTGCACCATGGTACTGTCCCATTTCAAATCCATGCACGCATTTCTAAAAGTCCTACGGCACAGTTTCTCCATTTCGGACGGATGTTGCACCTTGCACCGCGGATGTTGCACCTTGTAGATATAGATTTTTCGGACGGCCATAACTTCTGGCTCGTTTAGAGTTACGGGAGGCATAACCTGTCAAAACGAAGGCCATGGTGAGTTCTAAGGCTTTGACAGCTTTCAACCGTCAACGGATAGATTAGTGCCCGAAAAGGACAACTTGAATCTCAATCGGGTCTCGTAAGTTTTTTACCCTTCATTTTTTCGACACCGGATTTTTACGGCAAAACGAGATTACCGTGGCTCGTCTTCGATTTACCATCGCTGGAGAGTGGTGCACCATGGTACTGTTCCACTTCAAATCCATGCATGCATTTCTAAAAGTCGTACGGCACTGTTTCGCCATTTCGGACGGATGTTGCACCTTGCACCGCGGATGTTGCACCCTTTAGATATCGATTATTTGGACGGCCGTAACTTCTGGCTCGTTTAGAGTTACGGGAGCCATAACCTGTCAAAACGAAGGCCACGGTGAGTTCTACGGCTTTGACCGCTTTCAACCGTCAATGGATAGATTAATGTCCAAAAAGGACAACACGAATCTCAATCGGGTCTCGTAAGTTTTTTACCCTTCATTTTTTCGACATCGGATATTTATGGTAAAAAGGGATTACCGTGACTCGTCTTCGATTTACCATCGCTGGAGAGTGGTGCACCATGATACTGTTCAGTTTCAAATCCATGCACGCATTTCTAAAAGACGTACGCCACTGTTTCGCCATTTCGGACGGATGTTGCACCTTGCACCGCGGATGTTGCACCCTGTAGATATCGATTATTCGGACGGCCATAACTTCTGGCTCGTTTAGAGTCACGGGAGCCATAACCTGTCAAAATGAAGGCCACGGTGAGTTCTACGGCTTCGACGGCTTTCATCCGTCAACGGATAGATTAAAGCTTGGAAAGGACAACCCGAATCTCAATCGGGTCTCGTAAGTTTTTTACCCTTCCTTTTTTCGACACCGGATTTTTACGGTAAAACGGGATTACCGTGCCTCGTCTTCGATTTACCATCGCTGGTGGTGCACCATGGTACTGTTCCGTTTCAAATCCATGCACGCGTTTCTAAAAGTCGTAAGGCACTGTTTTTCCATTTCGGACGGATGTTGCACCTTGCACCGCGGATGTTGCGCCCTGTAGATATCGATTATTCGGACGGCCATAACTTCTGGCTCGTTTAGAGTTACGGGAGCCATAACCTGTCAAAACGAAGGCCACGGTGAGTTCTACGGATTTGACCGCTTTCATCCGTCAACGGGTAGACTAATGCCCAAAAAGGACAACCCGAATCTCAATCGGGTCTCGTAAGTTTTTTACCCTTTGTTTTTTCGACACCGGATTTTTACGGTAAAACGGGATTACCGTGCCTCGTCTTCGATTTACCATCAATGGAGAGTGGTGCACCATGGTACTGTTCCGTTTCAAATCCTTGCACGCATTTCTAAAAGTCGTACGGCACTGTTTCGCCATTTCGGACTGATGTTGCACCTTGCACCGCGGATGTTGCACCCTGTAGATATCGATTATTCGGACGGTCATAACTTCTGGCTCGTTTAGAGTTACGGGATCCTTAACCTATCAAAACGAAGGCCACGGTGAGTTCTATGTCTTTCACAGCTTTCAGCCGTCAACGGATAGATTAATTCCCAAAAAGAACAACCCGAATCTCAATCGGGTCTCGTAAGTTTTTTACCCTTCGATTTTCCGACGCCGGATTTTAACGGTAAAACGGGATTACCGTGGCTCGTCTTCGATTTACCATCGCTGGAGAGTGGTGTACCATGGTACTGTTCCATTTCAAATCCATGCACGCATTTCTAAAAGTCGTACGGCACTGTTTCGCCATTTCGGACGGATGTCGCACCTTGTAGATATCGATTATTCGAACGGCCATAACTTCTGGCTCGTTTAGAGTTCTACGGCTTTGACCACTTTCAGCCGTCAACGGATAGATTAATGCCCGAAAAGGACAACCCAAATCTCAATCGGGTCTTGTAAGTTTTTTACCCTTCGTTTTTTCGACACCGGATTTTAACGGTAAAACAGGATTACCATGCCTCGTCTTCGATTTACCATCGCTGGAGAGTAGTGCACCATGGTACTGTTCCGTTTCAAATCCATGCACGCATTTTTAAATGTCGTACGACACTGTTTCTCCATTTCGGACGGATGTTGCACCTTGCACCGCGGATATTGCACCCTGTAGATATCGATTATTCGGACGGCCATAACTTCTGGCTCGTTTAGAGTTACGGGAGCCATAACCTGTCAAAACGAAGGCCACGGTGAGTTCTACGGCTTTGAAGCTTTCAGCCGTCAACGGATAGATTAATGCCCAAAAAGGACAACCCGAATCTCAATCGGGTCTCGTAAGTTTTTTTACCCTTCGTTTTTTCGACACCGGATTTTTACGGTAAAACGGGATTACCGTGCCTCGTCTTCGATTTACCACCTTTGGAGAGTGGTGCACCAAGGTACTGTTCTGCTTCAAATCCATGCACGCATTTCTAAAAGTCATACGACACTGTTTCGCCATTTCGGATGGATGTTGCACTTGCACCGCGGATGTTACACCCTGTAGATATTGATTATTCGGACGGCCATAACTTCTGGCTCGCTTAGAGTTACGGGAGCCATAACCTGTCAAAACGAAGGCCACGGTGAGTTCTACAGCTATGACAGCTTTCAGCTGTCAATGGATAGATTAATGCTCGAAAAGGACAACCCGAATCTCAATCGGGGTTCGTAAGTTTTTTACCCTTCGTTTTTTCGACACCGGATTTTTACGGTAAAACGGGATTACTGTGCCTCGCCTTCGATTTACCATAGCTGGAGTGTGGTGCACCATGGTACTGTTCCGTTTCAAATCCATGCTTGCATTTCTAAAAGTCGTACGGCACTGTTTCGCCATTTCGGACGGATGTAGCACCTTGCACCGCGGATGTTGCACCATGTAGATATCAATTATTCGGACGGCCATAAATTCTGGCTCGTTTAGAGTTGCGGGAGGCTTGACCTGTCAAAACGAAGGCCACGGTGAGTTCTACGGCTTTGACCACTTTCAGCCGTCAACAGATACATTAATGCCCAAAAAGGACAACCCGAATCTCAATCGGGTCTCTTAAGTTTTTTACCCTTCGTTTTTTCGACACCGGATTTTTACGGTAAAACGGGATTACCGTGCCTCGTCTTCGATTTATCATCGCTGGAGAGTGGTGCACCATGGTACTGTTCCATTTCAAATCCTTGCACGCATTTCTAAAAGTCTACGGCACAATTTCTCCATTTCGGACGGATGTTGCACCTTGCACCGCGGATGTTGCACCCTGTAGATATCGATTATTCGGACGGCCATAATTTCTGGCTCGTTTAGAGTTACGGGAGCCATAACCTGTCAAAACGAAGGCCACGGTGAGTTCTACGGCTTTGACAACTTACAGCCTTCAACGGATAGAATAATACCCAAAAAGGACAACCCGAATCACAATCGGGTCTCGTAAGTTTTTTACCCTTCGTTTTTTCGACACCGGATTTTTACGGTAAAACGGGATTACCGTGCCTAGTCTTCGATTTACCATTGTTGGAGAGTGGTGCACCATGGTACTGTTCCGTTTCAAATCCATGCACGCATTTCTAAAAGTCGTACGGCACAGTTTCGCCATTTCGGACGGATGTTGCACCTTGCACCGCGGATGTTGCACCCTGTAGATATCGATTATTCGGACGGCCATAACTTCTGGCTCGTTTAGAGTTACCGGAGCCATAACCTGTCAAAATGAAGGCCACGGTGTGTTCTACGGCTTTGACAGCTTTCAGCAGTCAGTGGATAGATTAATGCCCGAAAAGGACAACCTGAATCTCAATCGGGTCTCGTAAGTATTTTATCCTTCGTTTTTTCGACACTGGATTTTTACGGTAAAACGGGATTATCGTGGCTCGTCTTCGATTTTCCGTCGCTGGAGAGTGGTGCACCATGGTACTGTTCCGTTTCAAATCCATGCATGCATTTCTAAAAGTCGTACGGCACTGTTTCGCCATTTCGGACGGATCTTGCACCTTGCACCGCGGATGTTGCACCCTGTAGATATCGATTATTCGGACGGCCATAACTTCTGGCTCGTTTAGAGTTACGAGAGCCATATATTCTGTAAAAACGAAGGCCACGGTGAGTTTTACGGCTTTGACCGCTTTTAGCCGTCAATGGATAGAATAATGCCTAAAAAGGACAACCCGAATATCAATCGGGTCTCGTAAGTTTTTTACCTTTAGTTTTTTCGACACCGGATTTTTACGGTAAAACGGGATTACCGTAGCTCGTCTTCGATTTACCATCGCTGGAGAGTGGAGCACCATGGTACTGTTTCGTTTCAAATCCATGCATGTATTTCTAAAAGTCCTACGGCACTGTTTCGCCATTTCGGACGGATGTTGCACCTTGCACCAAGGATGTTGCACCCTGTAGATATCGATTATTCGGACGGCCATAACTTATGGCTCGTTTAGAGTTACGGGAGCCATAACCTATCAAAACGTAGGCCACGGTGAGTTCTACGGCTTTGACCGCTTTCAGCCATCAACGGATAGATTAATGCCCGAAAAGGACAACCCGAATCTCAATCGGGTCTCGTAGGTTTTTTACCCTTCGTTTTTTCGACACCGGATTTTTACGGTAAAACGGGATTACCGTGGCTCGTCTTCGATTTACCATCGCTAGAGAGTGGTGCACCATGGTACTGTTCTGTTTCAAATCCTTGCACGCATTTCTAAAAGTCATACGGCACTGTTTCGCCATTTCGGACGGATGTTGCACCTTGCACCGCGGATGTTGCACCCTGTAGATATCGATTATTCGGACGGTCATAACTTCTGGCTCGTTAAGAGTTACGGGAGCCATAACCTGTCAAAACGAAGGCCACGGTGAGTTCTACGGCTTTGACATCTTTCAGCCGTCAACGGATAGATTAATGCTCGAACAGGACAACCCGAATCTCAATCGGGTCTCGTAAGTTTTTTACCCTTCGTTTTTTCGACACCGGATTTTAACGGTAAAACAGGATTACCGTGGCTCGTCTTCCATTTACCATCGCTGAAGAGTGGTGCACCGTGGTACTGTTCCATTTCAAATCCATGCAGGCATTTCTAAAAGTCGTACGGCACAGTTTCGCCATTTCGGACGGATGTTGCACCTTGCACCGCGGATGTTGCACCCTGTAGATATCGATTATTCGGACCGCCATAACTTCTGGCTCGTTTAGAGTTACACAAGCCATAACCTGTCAAAACGAAGGCCACGGTGATTTCTACGGCTTTGATGGCTTTCAGCCGTCAACGGATATATTAATGCCCGAAAAGGACAACCCGAATCTCAATCTGGTCTCGTAAGTTTAGTACCCTTCGTTTTTTCGACACCGGATTTTTACGGGAAAACGGGATTACCGTGCCACGTCTTCGATTTACCTTCGCTGGAGAGTGGTACACCATGGTACTGTTCCGTTTCAAATCTGTTGGGCGCATTTCTAAACAATGCCGAACCATCCCTCTTCCACCCACTGCCGGACCAACTTACTCCACGTACTGCCGAACCAGATCCCATCTCACATCCCATGCCCACCGAATCAGCTCACTCCCAAGCCACCGCCAGTCCAATTCCCCTCACTAACGGACCGGCATACCACCGAGCCAAGTCCTAGCCGAGCCAACCCACCTCCTACATACCACCGAGCCAACTCCTAGCCGAGCCAACCCACCTCCTACATACCACCGAGCCAACTCCTAGCCGAGCCAACCCACCTCCTATGTACCACCGAACCAACCTCTCCAATTCCACGCCACCGATCCAAGGTCTCACCGGACCGAACCACCCACCTACCACCGAATCAAGGCCAAGAAGACACGACCGAACCAAATTGCCAGGCCAGATCGCTCCAGCCCGGGCCCACCAGCAGCTATATACTTCTAGGACCTCTGCCCCCAGCCTGACTCTATAAATAGAGGGGCAGGGGTACAACAATGGCAGACAAGTTTGAGAGCTCAAGCACGGAAGGAACTTTCAAACAACTTTCATATACTTGTATACAAAGCGTTGTACTTGTAATCAAAAAGAAAAGAGAGAATAACATATAAAGTGGACGTAGGCACGTTCTGGCCGAACCACTATAAATCTGCGTGTCTTTTTTCAGTTTAACCCCTGTTTTTTGTATATTTGCATAAATCATCCAAACTGCTAAGAACAACGTAAAATCAACTAGATCATACGACTTTGAGGTGTTTGTCCATTTTTTGTGCAAACATTTTGGTGCTTTCACTGAGAAGAACAAAGAAATCTCAGATCTGAAGCTTATTTTATGTTAGGAAGAAGATCCAACTCCAGATCTAAAAGAAAAGATTTAGATCTAGAAAATAGGTTCCTAGATCTAGCTTTTAGAAGATGAAGAAGCCTCATATAAAAAAAAGTGCTATGGAAGGAACTCAGCAAGGGGGCAACTAGGAGGCGTCCTCTCATTAAAACTTTCCTTCTACCACGAAGCAAATACCTAGGGGCAATCAGCAAGAACCAGAAATAGGGAGCATACAAAGCCCCTCACCCAGATAAGTAACCAACTCTAGGGTCTGCTAATCAAATAGAAATTATCATCAAATGAACTGAACTAAATAAAATGAGATCTAGGATTTAGATTCCTTTCTGCATTTGAATTATGCATCATCAAAAAATGCTTTAAAATTTAGCATTTGGGAAGCGATTTACTCATGTAAGCAATCCCGAATGTAAGCGGTCCAATACTCTGATTCCTTTCCATGAGCGACACTCATAAAAAAAAATGATTTCTTGCATAAAATTAGTTGTAAAGGTTAGTGCTTAGAGAACGACTTACACATGTGATGAGCGACCACGAACGGTCTACAGCCATGCTCTGATTCGTTCCTAAGGGCGACACCTTTCAAAAATCTTTACAACATCGTCTTTGCTTTCAATCAAAGGTTATAGAAGCGACTTGAGAACTGCTGTCTTTAGAATATGGATGCTCTCGAATATGAATGATTAACTCTATCTCTTTATGCAGGAATGGTCAGACACTTAACATCTCTCAAACATTCAGAGAGATGAGAATTTGATGCCAACAAATTTGCTTTCACCAAAACAAGTTCTTGAGCGAAGCACACCTCGTTGCCAACAAGGCATACTTCGAGGGGCAAATGTTATCCAGCAAATTAGTCACCATCCTTGAAGAAGAAATTAAAGATTTACTTCCTGATTTCCTTGCATTTATTACCTCAAATAATTAATAAAAAACAGCCATATCTCCACCATAAATACCAATACCCACCAAAGCCGGATTTAATGCCCAATAATTGCCATGATAACCTGCTTATTTATTACTAATTAATGCCAACCATTTCTATATCAAATATTCCTTAATTCCCTTCATCCTTATCTTAAATAAGAAGATTATGCTGCAATTAATACCAGCCTAGTCAGCGTCACTACAATTCCACACAATCACCGGGTCAAGGCTTACAGCTATAAAGACACCAAGTATTGCAAAAGAAAAAAGGGGACGAAAATGAAATAGAAAATATGACTTCTCCTCTGCTCCTCAAAATCTCTTGTAATATGAAACTACGAGTGATAAATAAATTATAAAGTGGATGTAGGCCATAGATTTTGCCGAACCACTATAAAAATTTCGTCTCTTTTATATTTTCTTCTTTTTATCTGCTTAATCTGGTGATCTGTGTTGTTGTTTTCTGGATTACTGTTAGTTGGTGCTTTCATTTACATTTGGGTGTTAGTGACCAATTTTGGTGCTAACATTTTTGGTGCTTTCACTGAGAGGTTGGAACTCGAAGCTTCAGCTTCCCTCGTTCAACCTTCTTTCCCAAATAGCACCCTTCTTTGCCTAGGAAACACGACTTCCAGGCCGAGAAAAGACGCCAACAAGGGAAAGAACATCGCAACTAGCAGCATTCCGGATCCAGTAATCACAGACAAGAGAATCATCCCATTCCAACAGCAGTACCGAACGAGGATCAGACAAACCCGACAGCCCCTGCCACAGAACAACCGGCAGCAATTACTAGGGCAGATCTAGACAGAGTTGTGGCTGAAGTAACTAACCGCTTCGCATCCCAACAAGAAGCTTTGGTGAACCAACTCATGTCACGCTTGAGAGATGCCGAAGGATCCAACCGCAACACTGAATCATGGGGGTGAGTCTCAATCTGGAGGATCTCGGAGACAACAAAGGTCTTCTCTCTTCGAAGAAGCCATCAACAGGAACAACAATGATAGGGGCCGCGCCCGGACTCAGCCCGAACTCCGACTTGAGGAAGCGCTTGGAACCGAACCCAATGGGGGAGGCACCAGGCGATGGTCGGATGTAGCTGAGCCAGTCATGCCGCCTAATCATAGAAACCCCGCTGAACGGAGCCAAGCTAGAACCCAGCCCGACGTTGACCCCGTGGAAATGCTCGAAGCAGTACCCCGCAGGGGAAGATCAAGGCAGGGGCCAACTGTAGCTGGTCCTAGCATGCATCCGAGCAGCCAAGAACAGCCACTGGATAACGTCAGAAGTAATAGACTATACCATCCCTACAGGTCATCTGGACCAGATCGATCCCGCAGGGAAGAACCAAGCTCTTTCTTATCTACCACATATTCTGATGAGAGGATGGCACGATTGTTCAGAGAATGCGTCCAACGGGACCAAAGAGATCGTGGGATAGGTGCTAGGGTAACCAGCCCTTTCACCCGCGATATTGAAATTGCCATCACCCACCGAGAGTGGAAAATGCCGACAATGGAACCATACAAGGGAACCTCTGACCCCGTTGTACACCTGCAAAGATACACACAGCATATGCTCATGAGCGGAGCAACGGAAGGAGTGTTATGTAATTGCTTTCCGCTATTCCTAGCAGACCTAGCTACCTCCTGGTTCTGCCATCTACCCCAAGGATCTATCAGCTCATGGGAGATGTTGAAAGAAAATTTCATTAGCTAGCTTCGCATTCATGTGGAATAACCCAAGGATGCTTATTCTCTATCTACTGTCAAACAGAAATCCGGAGAGACACTGCGACAATACCTAACCCGGTTCAACGCCGCAGCGGCCGCAGTCCAAGATGCCGATCAGAAACTCACCCTAATGGCCCTCTGTAGCGGTGCGCACCCAGATACCAAGTTTGCCAGAAGACTAACTAAAGAAAAACCATCTACCTTGCCCGATTTCTTCCATGAAGCTGGGAAGTACATGAGGTTCGAAGAGGCTGCCACTGAAAGGCAAACAGGACCACAGGCTAAGACGGCTCATGGAAACGCCACCGCCGCAGCAAAGAACATTCGGAGAAACGACTCCAGAGGCAATGCAGGAGGCAAGAAGGGAGAAAAGCACTTGTACCGACCAGGACCGAGATTTGACGCTTACACTACCTTGAATGAAACAGTCGAGAACATCTTCCTGGCCACCCAAGACGAACTTACATACAAGCGCCCCCCGTACAAGGAAGAGTCAGATCGCGCAATCCAGTCCGGAAAATTCTGCCGCTTCCCCGAGTCTCATGGGCACGATACCAATGAATGCCGCCATCTCCGAGACCTAATTGAAGAACATATCAAGAGAAGGAGGCTGGAACGCTATGTAAAGGGCCAGGATAGGACTCCATCTCCCGCCGAGGAAAACCCAGGGCAGCTCCACCCAGAGACAGGCAGAGGAAATCGCAACACCAGCGGCTCCAGCTAAGAGAAGATAGTGGTCCGTACAATATCTGGAGGGCCACACATCGCCGACAAGAGCTGGGCAGAAATGGAAAGATATGGAAACTCACTCAGAAGCAAGGGAGACTGTGTCAATTCAGTTATGGAAGAACGCCACCCTAAGCGAAGGGAAAATAACGACATCACATTCAGTGGGCGCGACCTAGAAGGAAGGCAATACCCTTATATGGATCCTATGGTCATCTCTGCCTGGTTCGGCCTAGCTGAAGTTTTTCGAATCGTAGTAGACATTGGAAGCTCAGTGAATATTCCGTTCAAGCATGCTTTCGACAAAATGAAACTGTCAATGAAGGAAGTGTCTCCCTGCAACAAACCGCTACATGGTTTCACTGGAGAAGCAAAGATGCCCCTCGGACAATTGGATCTCTTTGTTGAATTGGGAAGTCATCCCCGCTCCGCCATTCGGAAACAAACATTCATGCTAATAGACCACCACTCAGCCTACAATGCCTTTTTGGGAAGACCAGCTTTGTCCGACTTCCAAGTCGTCCTCGCCCATGGTGCCTGAAGATGAAGTTCCCAACGGATAATGGAGTGGGAGAAGTAGAAGGAGATCAAGACGCCGCTCGGGACTGCTATGTAACCGAACTTCGCAATAATCGCAGGAGAGATAAAGGGAAAAATGCAGAGACTATTCTCTGCATGAAAAGCTTGGAAGCATAGCAACTAAAGAAAACCCCTCCTCTTCAGTATACCAGTGATCCTTTCAATGAATTAGGCCCCAGGGACAATGAGGAGGAGGCCACCGCCGAGCCTACAGAGGCTATGGAATTCGTATCTGTAGACAAACGCGATCTAAGTAAACTGCTGAGAGTCGGATCTCAGTTAAAAAGAGAATTAAAGAATCAACTCATTGATTTTCTTCGCCACAACATGGATGTATTTGCATGGACGCACGCTGATATGACTGGAATCTCCCCAGACATAGCATGCCACGCACTGAACATCGATCCTACCAAGGTACCGGTAAAGCAAAAGAAGAGAAGTATGGGGGCAGAACAATCGGCAGCCCTCGAGGAAGAAGTAAAGAACTTACTTGCCAGTGACTTCATACGTGAAGCCATCTACCCGGAATGGATCGCCAACCCGGTACTGGTAAAGAAAGCTAATGGGAAGTGGCGAACGTGCATCGATTTCTCCAACTTAAATGACGCTTGCCAGAAAGACTGCTTCCCACTCCCCCGAATCGACCAACTCGTGGACAGCACTTCCGGACACGAACTTTTATCCTTTATGGAC
Organism: Allium cepa; assembly: GCA_030765085.1. Lineage (NCBI taxonomy): Eukaryota > Viridiplantae > Streptophyta > Magnoliopsida > Asparagales > Amaryllidaceae > Allium > Allium cepa. The sequence goes on from CM060938.1 coordinate 914,511,467, forward strand.
GCATACTCAGAATATAACCAGATCCCTATGCACGCCCCCGATCAAGTCCACACTAGATTCATTACCGACCGAGGATTGTACTGCTACAAGGTAATGCCGTTCGGACTTAAAAACGCCGGAGCAACTTATCAGCGCCTCGTCAACAAGATGTTTGCAGAACTAATAGGACGAACTATGGAAGTTTATGTGGATGACATGCTGGTAAAATCGAGGAAAGCCAACGACCATATAAACCATCTGGATGAGATGTTTCAATTACTTCGCCAATATGGAATGAAGCTGAACCCTCTAAAGTGCTCCTTCGGAGTATCATCGAGAAAGTTTTTGGGATTCATCGTTCATGCCAGGGGGATTGAAGCAAACCCCGAACAAGTCCGGGCCTTGCAAGATATCAAGATACCATCCACTCGAAAAGAGATGCAAAGCCTAAACGGAAAAGTGGCCGCCCTAAGCCGATTCATCTCTAAAGCAACTGACAAATGCATTCCTTTCTTCGAAGCCCTGAAGAAAGACAAAGGAAAATTTGAATGGACCGATGAGTGTTCAACAACCTTCCTTAACCTAATTGAACACCTCCAGCGGCCTCCAGTACTCTCAACTCCTAATGAAGGCGAAGAACTATACCTATACCTTGCTGTGTCACCACATGCCCTAAGCGCCGCTTTGGTAAGAGAAGAAAACCGCACACAACGGCCAGTGTACTTCATAAGCAAAAGGTTCACGGGAGCAGAAGCCCGATATCCCAAACTCGAAAAACTAGCGTACTGTTTACTAATCACATCAAGGAAGCTGCGACACTATTTCCAATCTCATCCCATCAGAGTCGTAACCGACCAACCATTGAGGCAAGTGCTCCACCGTCCTGACACCTCTGGGCGACTGCTCAAGTGGTGCATTGAGTTAAGCCAATATGATATCAACTACCGTCCTCGCACTACCATCAAGGGACAAGCCATAGCCGATTTCATCGCCGAATTCACTATCAACGAAGGCAGGGAGCAGCCTGAAATGACAAAGGACATCAAGTGGAGTCTCTTTGTGGATGGAGCATCGAACGAACAAGGCTCGGGGGCAGGCGTTGTGATCATCACTCCCAGGGGAAGAAAGCTGCGTTATGCACTAAGGCTGGAATTCGCTGCCACCAACAATGATGCCGAATATGAAGCAGTAATAGCCGGATTAGAGCTCGCCCTAGAGATTGGAGTCAGTTCCTTATGTCTTCATAGTGATTCGCAACTCATCGTAAATCAAATACTAGGGGAGTTCCAGACTCGAGGAGAGCGGCTCACGGCATATCTGAAAAAGACCAAGCGGCTGCTCAATCAATTGGAGCACTACTCGATCAAACACATTCCTCGAGAAGAAAATCAAGAGGCCGACGAGCTGGCAAAGCAAGCTAGCATGGGAGATGATACCACTTCTGGAGCGATAATTGTCTCAAGGCTACTAACCCCTAGTTTCGAGCAAGTAAATCTGATAGCTGCAACCAAAGAAGAAACATGGATGACCCCTATCCGAGAATACTTACAAAACGCACCCTACACGACGGGCGAAATGAAATTAAGAAAATTCTAAGGAAAGCTTCCCGCTACACGATACAAGAAGGCATCCTCTATCGGCGCGGCTTCTCTAACCCCTTATTGAGGTGCGTTGCTGAAAGAGAAGCCAAGGAAATTCTATCCAATATCCACCAGGGAAGTTGTGGAGACCACACCGGAGGGCAGACCCTGGCAAAGAAGATACTCCGATACGGGTATTTCTGGCCCACCTTGAACAAAGATGCTTTAGACTTCGTCAGAAGATGCGACATATGTCAGAAATTCGCTAAGATTCCTCGACTACCAACCAATGAAATTACTCAAATGACCAGCCCTTGGCCATTTGCAGTATGGGGAATTGACTTAATTGGCGAACTGCCAGCAGGCCGAGGCGGAGCCAAGTATGCTATAGTGGCGGTTGACTATTTCACCAAATGGGTGGAGGCGGAACCTCTAAATAAAATATCTTCGACAAAAGTTATCAACTTCTTGATCAAAAATATTCTGTGCAGGTACGAAGTCCCACTCAAGATCATATCAGACAACGGACTTCAATTTGAAAGCGAAGAATTCGCCGATTGGTGCCAAGAGCACGGAATTCACAAAAGCTTCTCATCTGTAGCTTATCCTCAAGCAAACGGCCAAGTCGAAGCTGTCAACAAAATTCTCAAGACTCTAATCAAGAAGAAGCTTGAAAAGTCAAAAGGCGCTTGGGTGGACGAACTTCCTGCAGCACTTTGGGCCTACCGCACATCTTTCAGAACATCAACAGGGCATACTCCTTTCTCTTTGGCATACGGATCAGAGGCAATGCTCCCAGTTGAGACTATTGTGCCTTCCCACCGTAGGATCCACTACAACCCAGAAGAAAACGAAGAACTCCTCCACATGTCTTTGGATCTACTTGAGGAGAGGAGGAATGATGCAGCACTCAAAGCGGCAGCTCACAGTGAAAAAGTGGCAGCACTATACAACTCCAAAGTCAAACATCGCAGCTTACAAGAAGGAGATCTTGTCCTCAAGCGAATCTTTCCGCGCCCAGGAGCGCTGGATCCAATCTGGGACGGACCATATGTAATTCATAAAGATCTCCACAACGGAGCTTACATTTTGTCAACAGTGGACGGAGAGGTGTTCCAGAGGGCATGGAACATCCGACACCTCCGTCGATACTTTTCTTAACTTGTACTGCCCATATGAAGTGAATTAACAAAGAGAATCAGTGGACGTAGGCATTTTCGTGCCGAACCACTTTAAAAAACTTGGCTCTTGTTAACTTGTTCCTTTATATCTTGGCTACTTATTAAGCTTTATCCTTTGTTGTTGAACAAAATCCTTTGCATATGACATTTCAATTCAGAGCTTCACAACACAACTCCACCTGGACAAAATCTAACAGGTACGCTGCGATCCTATGCCCTTGCCAATGAGACACTTTGCTCCGGTATCCCTCTACCGCGAGTTAACTCATTGTTTGCCTCGACCCTTAAAGACGACTGTAATAAGCCGAGTATAAGCCACAGAGAAGGCCGATTATGCCATGGCAGCTCATTACAGCGATTCGGCTCGCCGGTGACTGTGAACCGATCAAAAGCCCCAACATAAGGTGTGGCCAGCCAGGGGCAGTTCACGGTTGACGATCGGTCCCTACGCTCGCCGGCCACAGTAAATCGAATAATACCCACGATCACGGGCCATAATGGCCTGGGTAGTTACTGTGCGCGATCGGCTCCGATGTGTCTTAAGTGCAGCCGTGGTAAAAAAGGAAACTCCCCGTAGAGGCGTAAGATGGGTGACAAATGTCTCCAAGACCCACAGCTAGGGAAAGTGACTACAAAACCCGTTTTCCACGAACTTAAGCACATCGACGGCCTTCCGTGACTGGAAGTTTTACTTTTCCTATATTTCAATTTCATTTAAAACTTTTTTCCTATTCTCTGTAACGGTGCTTGAAAGCACAGGATATGAAATAGGGAACACTCGCTAATAGGAAAAGAAACTTACAATCGGATGACGAGACACTCAACAGCATTCCGTGCTTAGTCTTACAGGGCGCACGAAGTTGCCGTCCATAGCCGAAACATGAAGGACGGTACCTTTTACTTTTATACATTAATGCATAGCTGCAGTTCATATTCATACATCACACTAACATTGCAAAACATGAAATTATATTACAAGCAGAAGCTTAGTGTCAAACACAATCAAATCACAGGCATATGCATGGTTATGTTTCTTATACAACACATCAAAAGCAATGACAGCATTCAAAATATAACAAAATCAGCTCGTTTTATAAAATTACGTAGAGTCATTCACTGACATAATTACAATCCGAAAATACACTAATATTTTTGACTAAGTATAGACAGGAAATTCAAAAAAACCAAAAATCATACGGATCGGATCAAGTAGTCAACTGCATCAGTGCTCCACCCCCATCTTACTAGCTCTTCGAATCTACTTAACGGCAGGATCGGAGCTCCCAGCATGTTGACCAGAAGTCCCACCTGTCCAATTCAGAAAAAGAGTCCATTAAAACCGGCAACGAACGATCAAGTTATGAAAAGCTAAAAAAAGAAAACTCACCAACACCTGCTTCTTGGTCCTCATCCCCCAACTGCACACCGGCTTCCTCCGCAGCGAGTAGCCGCATCCCCTCCTTCACCACTACCTTCTCTTCCTTTGAAAACTGGGCGGTAACCATATCCATACTGAATGCCGCTCCACCTTCCTTATCTGCATCGGCCCTGGCCTCCTCCAAAGCCCGGAGATATATCATGGCCATGATCCGGGGATAGTCATCCATCCAGGATAGATTACCCTGCTTCCAGATACAGAAGTACATGTCCTGCAGCATCTCATCCATCATCCCCTCATTCTCCTCAAACTCCCTCACCGGGCCTCGGAGGACAGCAACTTAGCGACGGCAACATCCCTCTCCCGCCGATATCTCGAGCACTCGGCCTGAAGGGATCTCCTCATCTCCTCCATCTCTTCTTTCACCTTTGCTTGAGCAAGTTCTGCAGCTTCAAGCCTCCCAGATATTTCTTCAACCTGCTCTAGATCCGCCCTCCTAACCTCATCCACCGTGGTAATGGCCATGTCAATGCGTTTCTTGCAAGCGGCCTCCATTTTCTGCAACTCGGCTCTGCTAGCCTCTTCCATGGTCTTCTTCAGTCGTCGGGAGTCGGCTTCATGCTGCGAAATCTGAATAGCCTGGTCGACAAGTTGCTTGGCCTGATCAGCGACCACTAACCGCAGCCTTATATTGGCACTCCCTATCTCCTCCCCGGCCTTGGCCAATCGGGCGTGATGTTCCATTAACTTCTTGACCTCCTTCGCGACCCGGTCGATGTTGGCCTTGGCTTCGTCCCCCATAGCAGCTATCCGAGTAGTGAGCAGATCCAGATCTAGGGACTTAGCCTCATCAAGAACCCGAACCATGGGATTGCGGGGGAGAAGATGCTCGCCCGTGGCCTCATCAAATAAGATATCCTGAGAGCTAGGGTCTAAATCCGGGTGGCCGGCAAAGGGATTGCGAGGCACGTCGGGACGTTTTATGCGGATAACGATAGGATTTTCAGACGGATGCGGGGAGGGAATGTACTCAGTGTCCTCCTCTGTGATATCATGAATAGGTTGAGGTGGAGGCTGCGGACTGGGTGAAGATTCAAATAAGGAGCGACTCCTCTTCTTTTTTTGAATACTCTCTTCAATGACCCCAAGAAGAGGACGGTAGCTAACTGCGTCTCCTGGACGACTAGTGGGAGGCTTAGGCTTGGCCGAAGCTCTAAGTAACTTGTATTGTTCAAGTCGGTGTCCAACGTCTGAAGTTTTGGCCACCTCGCCTACCCTTGTAATAAAGAACAAGTGTTACGAACATACAAGGGTCCATAATTCAAGAAATATGTTAACTTAAAAAGAATGAGAAGGCACGTCTGTTATACAAACCTTGCGGAGGAGTAGAATACTGCAATAAGTCCTGAATCTTAGTCCAGGACGGAAGCGAACCATAAAATATTCCTAAGTCCCTATCACAAATGGAGTCTGCAGAAGTCAAAAGTTCACCTTGAATCGCTGGAGTCGCCTTAGCTGAAGAACTCTTAGAGAATGGATCGGCACCAGCCCCAGCCTTGTCAACCTCCTTTGCCTTCTCCACCGAGACTGATCCTTCCTCCAACCCCTCAAAATCCTGGCGGAAGGCATCATCCGTCCACCCCTGGATCTCCCCTTCCTGCTCAGAAGACAAAACCCCGGCACCACTACCACCCTGTCCTTCACCTTCTCCATCTCCTCCACACTCCTCCTCGCCTCTTTCCTCCTCTCCACCTTCCTCCACTTGAATGTCTGGACATGTGCTGGGAGAAGGTCCATCAGACTTCTTAAGTTTCTTTCCCCCAACGGTTGGAGGTATCGAGAAAGGTCTCCTCTTGCTACTCTTCGTAGTAGCCCCATCCTTAGCTTTAGCAGCCCTCTCCTCGGCTGTATCTCTCTGTTTAACCATAGATTGACGTGGCAGAATCAGGTTGTACTCTAGGAGAGTGGCATTCCTGATCAGGTAGGAAGCCGACCTATCCCTTCCCGGAATGACCTTTATTTCAGCAGCCATCCGCGCCAAGGAATCATTTTCCACGACCGTTAAGCCACCTGTTGCTAGCAAGAAATAAAAGCATATAAGATGAAGCATTGCGATCGGGACGAGGAAAATATAAATGAAGTTCAACTTACAGCCGGAAGTGAAAAGGCGGAAAGAAACAGAGTCATCCTTAATGAAGAACCATTCTTTCTTGAACATACTGAACTTCGAGTACAAATCCAGAACAGGCTTGAAGGGCACGACCGCTTCCAAGCTGATATATGGAGACCCCTTCTTGTAGCCTCTCAAGTTGTACAGATATCGAATCTCCCGGTTGGAAGGGGGACGCCCATATTTCCTTTGAAAGATGACGAAAAGACTCACCAGAATGGCGTAGGAGTTAGGCTGAAGCTGGAATGGATCCACCTTCAGATATGTGATAAAGCTAACTATCCAAGCGTTGAGAGGCGGGATAGCACCACACATGTAATGATATCTGCTGTATGCAAAATATCCTTCAGGAGGGTCATATGGCAAAACCCCCTCTCCCGGCAACAGCATAAGAGCCCTGTCAATCCCGAAGGAACGAGAAATGACATCAAGCTGCTCCTCTTTGAGGGAGCTCAGAAAGCAATCGGGAGGAGAGTTCAGAAGCTTTTGGGGACCATACCCATCCACTAACGACCTCAGGGCAGGTCCATGTCGTGCCAGTCCTGGTTGGGCTGGGGGCACGGAAGAAGACTCTCCTCTATCCTTGGACTTCTTACTATCTGATCGAGTTTCCGCTTTGCGAGACATTTATCTGCGACACCGGAAAAGCATATTGTTAGAACAAGGAATATGGAAATACAAACAAACAAGTACTTGCAGCCTAGAGTCTCATTCGCAATTCGAAACACCAAAGTTCGAGACCAAAGACCATTCGGCCTCACACTTCTCAAGCTCATTCGGCAGTTCAAGGATAAGAGGACACTCGGTATTTTTGGGGGCCATGAGCTCATTCGGTAAACTACATCTTTCAGGTACGTTCGGTACACGAGGCCCAAAAGCCCATTCGGTGATTGAAAATATGGGTTCATTCGGTACTCACAAGTCCATCCGGTAATTCAAGTACATAAGACTGTTCGACAAAAGAATGTCTCACCTGATTCGGCACTTGTTTGATCCGGTATTCGGCTGATTCGGCTATCTCAAAACGATGAAGGGGTAAGGAAGGCCTAACACCTCTATTTATAAACGAACACAGGATTACCGGACTATATGGTTCGGCATACAAAACCAGATGAAAATCACCTAAGCTAAAACAAAGCGCGAGATATGATGGCATATGCCCCACTTTAGGGGGCAAGTATTGGGCGCATTTCTAAACAATACCGAACCATCCCTCTTCCACCCACTGCCGGACCAACTTACTCCACGTACTGCCGAACCAGATCCCATCTCACGTCCCATTCCCACCGAATCAGCCCACTCCCAAGCCACCACCAATCCAATTCCCCTCACTACCGGACCGGCATACCACCGAGCCAACTCCTAGCCGAGCCAACCCACCTCCTACATAACACCGAGCCAACTCCTAGCGGAGCCAACCCACCTCCTATGTACCACCGAACCAACCTTTCCAATTCCATGCCACCGATCCAAGGTCTCACCGGACCGAACCACCCACCTACCACCGAATCAAGGCCAAGAAGACACGACCGAACCAAATTGCCAGGCCAGATCGCTCCAGCCAGGGCCCACCAGCAGCTATATACTTCCAGGACCTCTGCCCCCAGCCTGACTCTATAAATAGAGGGGCAGGGGTACAACAATGGCAGACAAGTTTGAGAGCTCAAGCACGGAAGGAACTTTCAAACAACTTTCATATACTTGTATACAAAGCGTTGTACTTGTAATCAAAAAGAAAAGAGAGAATAACATATAAAGTGGACGTAGGCACGTTCTAGCCGAACCACTATAAATCTGCGTGTCTTTTTTCAGTTTAGCCCCTGTTTTTTGTATATTTGAATAAATCATCCAAACCGCTAAGAACAACGTAAAATCAACTAGATCATACGACTTTGAGGTGTTTGTCCATTTTTTGTGCAAACAAATCCATGCACGCATTTCTAAAAGTCGTACGGCACTGTTTTGCCATTTCGAACGGATGTTGCACCTTGCACCGCGGATGTTGCACCCTGTAGATATCGATTATTCGGACGGCCATAACTTCTGGCTCGTTTAGAGTTACGGGAGCCACAACTTGTCAAAACGAAGGCCGCGGTGAGTTCTATGGCTTTGACCGCTTTTAGCCATCAACTGATAGATTAATGCCCAAAAAGGACAACCCGAATCTCAATCGGGTCTCGTAAGTTTTTTACTCTTCGTTTTTTCGACACCGGATTTTTACGGTAAAACGGGATTACCGTGCCTCGTCTTCGATTTACCATAGCTGGAGAGTGGTACACCATGGTACTGTTCCTTTCCAAATCCATGCACGCATTTCTAAAAGTCGTACGGCACAGTTTGGCCATTTCGGACGGATGTTGCACCTTGCACCGCGGATGTTGCACCCTGTAGATATCGATTATTCGGACGGTCATAACTTCTGGCTCGTTTAGAGTTACGGGAGCCATAACCTGTCAAAACGAAGGCCACAGTGAGTTCTATGGCTTTGACAGCTTTCAGCCGTCAACTGATAGATTAATGCCCAAAAAGAACAACCCGAATCTCAATCGGGTCTCGTAAGTTTTTTACCCTTCGTTTTTTCGACGCCGGATTTTAACGGTAAAACGGGATTACCGTGGCTCGTCTTCGATTTACCATCGCTGGAGAGTGGTGCACCATGGTACTGTTCCATTTCAAATCCATGCACGCATTTCTAAAAGTCATACGGCACTGTTTCGCCATTTCGGACGGATGTCGCACCCTGTAGATATCGATTATTCGGACGGCCATAACTTCTGGCTCGTTTAGAGTTACGGGAGCAATAACCTATCAAAACGAAGGCCACGGTGAGTCCTACGGCTTTGACCACTTTCAGCCGTCAACGGATAGATCGATGCCCGAAAAGGACAACCCGAATCTCAATCGGGTCTCGTAAGTTTTTTACCCTACGTTTTTTCGACACCGGATTTTAACGGTAAAACGGGATTACCGTGCCTCGTCTTCGATTTACCATCGCTGGACAGTGGTGCACCATGGTACTGTTCCGTTTCAAATCCACGCACGCATTTCTAAAAGTCGTACGACACTGTTTCTCCATTTCGGACGGATGTTGCACCTTGCACCGCGAATATTGCACCCTGTAGATATCGATTATTCGGACGGCCATAACTTCTTGCTCGTTTAGAGTTACGGGAGCCATAACCTGTCAAAACGAAGGCCACGGTGAGTTCTACGGCTTTGAAGCTTTCAGCCGTCAACGGATAGATTAATGCCCAAAAAGGACAACCCGAATCTCAATCGGGTCTCGTAAGTTTTTTACCCTTCGTTTTTTCGATACCGCATTTTTACGGTAAAACGGGATTACCGTGCCTCGCCTTCGATTTACCATCGTTGGAAAGTGGTGCACCATGGTACTGTTCCGTTTCAAATCCATGCACACATTTCTAAAAGTCATACGACACTGTTTCGCCATTTCGGACGGATGTTGCACCTTGCACCGCGGATGTTGCACCCTGTAGATATCGATTATTCAGATGGCCATAACTTCTGGCTCATTTAGATTTACGGGAGCCATAACCTATCAAAGCGAAGGCCACGGTGAGTTCTACAGCGTTGATAGCTTCCAGCCGTCAATGATAGATTAATTCCCGAAAAGGAAAACCCGAATCTCAATCGGGGTTCGTAAGTTTTTTACCCTTCGTTTTTTCGACACCGGATTTTTACGGTAAAATGGGATTACTGTGCCTCGCCTTCGATTTACCATCGCTGGAGAGTGGTGCACCGTGGTACTGTTCTGTTTCAAATCCATGCACGCATTTCTAAAAGTCGTATGACACAGTTTCACCATTTCGGACGGATGTTGCACCTTGCACCGCGGATGTTGCACCATGTAGATATCAATTATTTGGACGGCCATAACTTCTGGCTCGTTTAGATTTACGGGAGCCATAACCTGTCAAAACGAAGGCCACGGTGATTTCTACGGCTTTAACAGCTTTCAGCCGTCAACGGATAGATTAATACCCGACAAGGACAACCCATATCTCAATCCGGTCTCGTAAGTTTTTTACCCTTCGTTTTTTCGACACCGGATTTTAACAGTAAAACAGGATTACCGTGGCTCGTCTTCGATTTACCATCGCTGGAGAGTGGTGCACCATGGTAATTTTCCGTTTCAAATCCATGCACGCATTTCTAAAAGTCGTACGACACTGTTTCGCCATTTCGGACGGATGTTGCAACTTACCCCGCAGATGTTGCACCCTGTACATATCGATTATTCGGACGGCCATAACTTCTGGTTCGTTTAGAGTTACGGGAGCCATAACCAGGAAAAACGAAGGCCACGGTGAGTTCTACGGCTTTGACAGCTTTCAGCCATCAACGGATAGATTAATGCCCGAAAAGGACAACCCGAATCTCAATCGGGTCTCGTAAGATTTTTGCCCTTCGTTTTTTCGAAACCGGATTTTTATGGTAAAACGGGATAACCATGCGACGTCTTCGATTTACCATCGCTGGAGAGTGGTGCACCATGGTATTGTTCCGTTTCAAATCCATGCACGCATTTTTAAAAGTCGTACGCCACTGTTTCGCCATTTCGGACGGATGTTGCACTTGCACCGCGGATGTTGCACCATGTAGATATCGATTATTCGGACGGCCATAACATCTGGCTCGTTTAGAGTTACGGGAGCCATAACCTGTCAAAACGAAGGCCACGGTGAGTTCTACGGCTTTGACAGCTTTCATCCGTCAATGGATAGATTAATGCCCAAAAAGGACAACCTGAATCTCAATCGGGTCTCGTAAGTTTTTTACCCTTTGTTTTTTCGACACCGGATTTTTACGGTAAAACGGGATTACCGTGCCTCGTCTTCGATTCACCATCGCTGGAGAGTGGTGCACCGTGGTACTGTTCCATTTCAAATCCATGCACGCATTTCTAAAAGTCGTACGCCACTGTTTCGCCATTTCGGACGGACGTTGCACCTTGCGCCGCGGATGTTGCACCCTATAGATATCGATTATTCGAACGGCCATAACTTTTGGCTCGTTTAGAGTTACGGGAGCCATAACCTGTCAAAACAAAGGCCACAGTGAGTTCTACGGCTTCGACCACTTTCAGCCGTCAATGGATAGATTAATGCTCAAAAAGGACAACTGAATCTCAATCGGGTCTCGTAAGTTTTTTACCCTTCGTTTTTTCGACACCGGATTTTTACGGTAAAACGGGATTACCGTGCCTCGTCTTCGATTTACCATCGCTGGAGAGTGGTGCACCATGGTACTGTTCCATTTTAAATCCATGCACGCATTTCTAAAAGTAGTACGACACTGTTTCGCCATTTCAGACGAATGTTGCACCTTGCACCGCGGATGTTGCACCATGTAGATATCGATTATTCGGACGGCCATAACTTCTGGCTCGTTTAGAGTTACGGGAGCCATAACCTGTCAAAACGACGGCCACAGTGAGTTCTACGGCTTTGACAGCTTTCAGCCATCAACGGATAGATTAATGCCCAAAAAGGACAAGCCGAATCTCAATCGGGTCTCGTAAGCTTTTTACCCTTCGCTTTTTCGACGTCGGATTTTAACGGTAAAAGGGGATTAACGTGGCTCGTCTTCGATTTACCATCGCTAGAGATTGGTGCACCATGGTACTGTTCCATTTCAAATCCATGCACGCAATTCTAAAATTCGTACGGCACTGTTCGCCATTTCCGACGGATGTTGCACCTTGCACCGTGGATGTTGCACCCTGTAGATATCGTTTTTTTCAACACCGGATTTTTACGGTAAAACGGGATTACCGTGGCTTGTCTTCGAGTTACCATCGTTGGTGAGTGGTGCTCCATGGTACTTGTTTGCGCCAAAATTGGTCACAAACACCCAATACCGCGAAAGCACCCGTTTATCAACACAGATCGGCAACAATCAATATAGAATTCAGATCTAAGCAACAACAATCACAATAATTCACAGATAACAATCACAAACACAGGATTTATAGTGGTTCGGCGTTCGTGCCTACGTCCACTTTGAAGGTTCTCTCTTTATTACTTCACTTGATGATATTAATTGATTACAACGGATTACAGCTGATGATAGCTTTGGAATCTGAATACAGCAGCGATAATGAAGTTTGGAATTCAATCCGGCAGGGTTTGGACGTTCAATGGTGGAAGCTCCCAAAGATCCCCCTTTCTGAAGGCTTCAGGGTGCTATTTATAGGCGTAGGAGGCCCAGATCTCGCTCAAACTTCGGGAGACTTCTTCTGGCACGTGAGTGGGCCCACGTGACCGACCCCACCAAGTTTCGACTCGATCTGACATCGATTCGAAGTGATTTCGAACCCATCAAGAAATGGTCCAATCGAGCTGAAACTTGCAGGAACAACCTTTATCATGTATGGAAACTACTGTGAAAATTTCGTTGCATTTGGATCAATGGTTTAGGAGATTCGATTGATTCGAATTGGAGTTCTTCGGCTGGCTGCGTAGTTCGAATCCATCCTTTCGAATCCCTCCCTTTCGAATCCATTAGCTCACGTGGATCTCTGGTGACGTGGCGCACACTCCTCGCATCGATCCTGTTTTATCTCCGAGTTGATCGCTTCGCACCCATGGATTTCGCCTCGTTCGTATCGTGGGGCGACACATCACCCAAGTTAGTTGACTCGGTGGATACGAACAAGTGAATGTTCCTGGGTTCGAACGCGACCGTTTCGAACCAAGGTATACTCGTGGGTTCGAACTCAATCGATTCGAACAAGATCGATTCGAAGCGACTTGGATTCAAGGCTGATGGGATTGAATGGATTCGAAGACGATGGTTTTGAAGGTAATGGAGTCGAAGTTAATGGTTGTGAGGCAGGCACTGGTTGATGGATTCGAACTAGATGGGTTCGAAGGTAGGATACCGGATGGGTTCGGAGTAGATGGTTTCGAAGATGATGGGTTCGAACATAATCTCTGGCCATCGATTCGAACCATGGGTACCCAATGGGTTCGACCCGAACAAGGGGCTATCTTTCTCAAATTTAAACCATCATATCTTGAGCATACGAACTCGAATTGACTTGAAACTTGAAACGCTGGCTTCTACAGCTTTACTTGTCATGTCTTATCAATTGTGGCCTGATCCGAGCTCAGACAAAATTCGTCGACATCCATAGCGAAGCGAAGTACAACCAATCTCTGAGATGAACTGTTTCTTGTTTTCGAACACTCTTTTGGTATCACGGCTTTGCCAAAAAGCGGGATAACTTTTGCCCCCCAAAACATACCTTGCGGTAGGAAGGTGTGTTTTGCAATGCCTTGAGTTGGATGTTCATATCCTATCACCAACCTGTAAAGAATTTGATAGTTTCATATGTCCTCCAATGACGATCGTTCGGGATCGAGCTATTTGGGATGAAGTGCAGCCGTTCATGGTCAAGCGCCTAACTTCAAATGACGATCGTTCGTGATCGAGTCACTTGAGGTGAAGTGCGACCGTGCGCGGCCAAGCGCATAAATCCATGCGTCGATCGTGGATCGAGTCATCTGCGGTGAAATGTGACCGTTCAAGGTCAAGCGCTTAACTTCAAATGACGATCGTTCATGATCGAGTCATTCGAGGTAAAGTGCGACAGTGTGCGGTCAAGTGGTGGACCTCAAATGACGACCGTTCGGGATAGAGCCATTTGAGGTGAGATGATTTGTGCCGTTCTGGGCGAATTGTGCCTGTTCGAGGCAAGTAGTGACCGTTCGCGATCATGTGCCGTTCGAGGTCGGGTGCCGTTCGTGTCGAGTTATGCCTGTTCGAAGTCGAGCGCCGTTCGTGATCGTGTGCCGTTCGAGGCGAGTTTGCGTGCCCGGGAGGGCTTGGTGTTATGGATGCTAGGGTCACGTTCGGGTGAGTTCCTGGATTGTTTGTGTGCCTGTTGGAGGCGAATAAGTGTGCCCGGGAGGGCTTGGTACTGTTGATACCAGGGTCACGTTCGAGTGGGTCCCTGGATCATTTGTTAGGGTATATCACTATCTCAGAGCATGCCTAAGGACCGTTCGGGACCCCGTACATGTGCAAGCAGCTTAGCCATTTCATAATTATCAAAATCAAATATCTTATTCAACAGGTGAATTTTAAAAATAGAAATGTCCAAACAAACCAAGTTCAAATGTCCAACTCAAAACGAAACAAAAAGCAAAGCAAGGATGTTAAAGCGTAAGTTCCCACTACGAAGCAATCAATGATCATTCAGAGCATGCCTGGAGAGCGTTCACGATCTCGTACATGTGTAAATGATTTAATTGTGTTAGTGGAAGATTGTGACTTTTTCATCGTTATTTTAATTAATTGATAACCAAACGACGTCCTGGTTCAGGGTTGCCACTGGCTGATGTAGATGGTGGGCGCTCTGGCTCCACCGTTGAGGCTCGCCTCCTCACATATTGAAGGAGCATACCGTTCCTGATATGCCCTTCCACCTCGTCCTTCAAATGCCTACAATCATTAGTGTTATGACCATTTAGTTCATGAAATACACAAAACTTATCTGATCTCTTTTCATCAGAAGTTGGATCCCTTCGCATCGGTCTACGATAGGGAACCTGCTCTTTGGTATCCTGATAAATCCTCTCCAAACTCTCAGTCAGCTCGGTGTAAGTAGTGAATCGCGGCTCCCTCCGTTGCCGTTTTGACATGTCATTATAATCCTCAGCCCTTCGTTTTCCTTTATCTTTGCCTGAGTCCTTTTCGATAGGCTTTTTGTCTTTGAGCACGTAAACTTCTATTCCCTCTCCTTCTTCTCTCTCTGCATTCGCATCCTCTAATCGTAGAAACTTTTCTGCCTCGTTGTAAAATTTCTCTAGATCCATGGGTGGATCTTTAGTCAATGAATTTTTGAACTCTGTGCCGTCAGCTACTCCGGACACAGCTGCCATCACCACCATAGATGGATCTACTCGATCCACCGAAGCTGTTGCTGCATTGAAACGTGATAGATAACTCCTCAAGGTCTCTCCGGCTTTCTGCTTTAGGGTTGCCAAAGTCATCACATTCTTGGGTCTCGTAATGTGAACCCTGAATTGCCTCATAAATCTCTCAACTAAACCATTCTACGTTCCGATGGATCCATTCTCCAATTGTCTAAACCACAATGCTGCGATATCCGCCAAGTACAATGGAAAGTACCGGGCCATAACCTCCTCTGATGCCCCCAGCACTTCCATATGTCTCATATACTTCGTTAGATGAACTGTGGGATCCGTCCTCCCGTCGTACATGTCCAACGATGGTAATTTGAAATCCGGTGGGTTCCTAGCTCGTCTGATTGCTGGAGTAAAGGGACTCCTATTAACATCTTCTAAATCCTTGTTCACTAATCCGCCTCTCATGGCTCGCCTGACTATCTATGCCAATCTGTCATTGTCCCCGGAATGTAACCTTCGCTCATCACTTTCGACCTTCCCCTCGAGTCCACGAGGGAAATCTGGAATCTTCTCCCTTGATCGAGAGTTTACCCCTCTACTACTCCCGGGTTGTGCAGACGTTCCTCTCTCTCTCTCTGAAATTGGGTCAACGTTCTCTATGGGCGTGCCCCCTAGTTCAGGTGCTACGCTGGATGGTCCTGCTCCATTCTGGACTCCGGTTACTCCTTGATTCTGTGCTCTAAGCTGTCCTATTTGCTGAAACAAACTCTGGATCAACTCCTCTTGTTTCTTCATCATTGTTTCCATCTCGTCCCTTGTGATGAAGATTGAAGCTTGGTTTTCTCCTCAAGAGGCCTCTTGACTTCCTTGGTGTTCGCTCCTCTCTGGCCTTTGTTTCTTACTTGTTTGTCTCGTCATGGTTCTTAGATCTAAATCTTTAAGCTTTCAAATTCAAATTGTCCTGAATCAGCTGTTCTCAGTGAAAGCACCAAAATGTTTGCGCCAAAATTGGTCACAAACACCCAATACCGCGAAAGCACCCGTTTATCAACACAGATCAGCAATAATCAATATAGAATTCAGATCTAAGCAACAACAATCACAATAATTCACAGATAACAATCACAAACACAGGATTTATAGTGGTTCGGCGTTCGTGCCTACGTCCACTTTGAAGGTTCTCTCTTTATTACTTCACTTGATGATATTAATTGATTACAACGGATTACAGTAGATGATAGCTTTGGAATCTGAATACAACAGCGATAATGAAGTTTTGAATTCAATCCGGCAGGGTCTGGACGTTCAATGGTGGAAGCTCCCAAAGATCCCTCTTTCTGAAGGCTTCAGGGTGCTATTTATAGGCGTAGGAGGCCCAGATCTCGCTCAAACTTCGGGAGACTTCTTCTGGCACGTGAGTGGGCCCACGTGACCGACCCCACCAAGTTTCGACTCGATCTGACATCGATTCAAAGTGATTTCGAACCCATCAAGAAGTGGTCCAATCGAGCTAAAACTTGGCAGGAACAATCTTTATCATGTATGGAAACTACTGTGAAAATTTCGTTGCATTTGGATCAATGGTTTAGGAGATTCGATCGATTCGAATTGGAGTTCTTCGGCTGGCTGCGTAATTCGAATCCATCCCTTCGAATCCCTCCCCTTCGAATCCATCAGCTCACGTGGATCTCTGGTGACGTGGCGCGCACTCCTCGCATCGATCCTGTTTTATCTCCGAGTTGATTGCTTCGCACCCATGGATTTCGCCTCGTTCGTATCGTGGGGAGACACGTCACCCAAGTTAGTTTACTCGGTGGATACGAACAAGTGAATGTTCCTGGGTTCGAACGCGACCGTTTCGAACTAAGGTATACTCGTGGGTTCGAACTCGATCGATTCGAACAAGATCGATTCGAAGCGACTTGGATTCAAGGCTGATGGGCTTGAATGGATTCGAAGATGATGGTTTCGAAGGTAATGGAGTCGAAGTTAATGGTTGTGAGGTAGGCACTGGTTGATGGATTCGAACTAGATGGGTTCGAAGGTAGGATACCGGATGGGTTCGGAGTAGATGGTTTCGAAGATGATGGGTTCGAACATAATCTCTGGCCATCGATTCGAACTATGGGTACCCTATGGGTTTGACCCGAACAAGGGGCTATCTTTCTCAAATTTAAACCATCATATCTTGAGCATACGAACTCGGATTGACTTGAAACTTGAAACACTGGCTTCTACAGCTTTGCTTGTCATGTCTTATCATTGTGGCCTGATCCGAGCTCGGACAAAATTCATCGACATCCATAGCGAAGCGAAGTACAACCGATCTCTGAGATGAACTGTTTCTTGTTTTCGAACACTCTTTTGGTATCACGGCTTTGCCAAAAAGTGGGATAACATTTGCCCCCCAAAACATGCCATGCGGTAGGAAGGTGTGTTTTGCAATGCCTTGAGTTGGATGTTCATATCCTATCACCAACCAGTAAAGAATATGATAGTTTCATATGTCCTCCAATGACGATCGTTCGGGATCGAGCTATTTAGGATGAAGTGCTGTCGTTCATGGTCAAGCGCCTAACTTCAAATGACGATCGTTCGCGATCGAGTCACTTGAGGTGAAGTACGACCGTGCGCGGCCAAGCGCATAAATCCATGCGTCGATCGTTCGGGATCGAGTCATCTGCGGTGAAATGTGACCGTTCAAGGTCAAGCGCTTAACTTCAAATGACGATCGTTCGTGATCGAGTCATTCGAGGTAAAGTGCGACAGTGTGCGGTCAAGTGGTGGACCTCAAATGACGACCGTTCGGGATCGAGTCATTTGAGGTGAGATGATTTGTGCCGTTCTGGGCGAATTGTGCCTGTTCGAGGCAAGTTGTGACTGTTCGCGATCGTGTGCCGTTCGAGGCGTTTTTGTGACCGTTCGAGGTCGGGTGCCGTTCGTGGCGAGTTATGACTGTTCGAAGTCGAGCGCCGTTCGTGATCGTGTGCCTTTCGAGGCGAGTTTGCGTGCCCGGGAGGGCTTGATGTTATGGATGCCAGGGTCACGTTCGGGTGAGTTCCTGGATTGTTTGTGTGCCTGTTGGAGGCGAATAAGTGTGCCCGGGAGGGCTAGTTACTGTTGATACCAGGTTCACGTTCGAGTGGGTCCCTGGATCATTTGTTAGGGTATATCACTATCTCAGAGCATGCCTAAGGACCGTTCGCGACCCCGTACATGTGCAAGCAGCTTAGCCATTTCAGAATTATCAAAATCAAATATCTTATTCAACAGGTGAATTTTAAAAATAGAAATGTCCAAATAAACCAAGTTCAAATGTCCAACTCAAAACGAAACAAAAAGCAAAGCAAGGATGTCAAAGCGTAAGTTCCCACTACGAAGCAATCAATGATCATTCAGAGCATGCCTGGAGAGCGTTCGAGATCTCGTACATGTGTAAATGATTTAATTGTGTTAGTGGAAGCTTGCGACTTGTTCATCGTTATTTTAAGTAATTGATAACCAAACGACGTCCTGGTTCAGGGTTGCCCCTGGCTGATGTAGATGGTGGGCGCTCTGGCTCCACCGTTGAGGCTCGCCTCCTCACATATTGAAGGAGCATACCGTTCCTGATATGCCCTTCCACCTCGTCCTTCAGATGCCTACAATCATTAGTGTTATGACCATTTAATTCATGAAATACACAAAACTTATCTGATCTCTTTTCATCAGAAGTTGGATCCCTTCGCGTCGGTCTACGATAGGGAACCTGCTCTTTGGTATCCTGTTAAATCCTCTCTATACTCTCAGTCAGCTCGGTGTAAGTAGTGAATTGCGGCTCCCTCCGTTGCCGTTTTGACCTGTCATTATAATCCTCAGCCCTTCGTTTTCCTTTATCTTTGCCTGAGTCCTTTTCGATAGGCTTTTTGTCGTTGAGCACGTAAACTTCTATTCCCTCTCCTTCTTCTATCTCTGCATTCGCATCCTCTAATCGTAGAAACTTTTCTGCCTCATTGTAAAATTCCTCTAGATCCACGGGTGGATCTTTAGTAAATGAATTTTTGAACTCTGTGCCGTCAGCTACTCCGGACACAGCTGCCATCACCACCATAGATGGATCTGCTCGATCCACCGAAGCTTCTGCTGCATTGAATCATGATAGATAACTCCTCAAGGTCTCTCCGGCTTTCTGCTTTAGGGTTGCCAAAGTCATCACATTCTTGGGTCTCGTAATGTGAACCCTGAAATTGCCTCATAAATCTCTCAACTAAACCATTCCACGATCCGATGGATCCATTCTCCAATTGTCTAAACCACAATGCTGCGATATCCGCCAAGTACAATGGAAAGCATCGGGCCATAACCTCCTCTGATGCCCCCATCACTTCCATATGTCTCATATACTTCGTTAGATGAACTGTGGGATCCGTCCTCCCGTCGTACATGTCGAACGATGGTAATTTGAAATCCGGTGGGTTCCTAGCTCGTCTGATTGCTAGAGTAAAGGGACTCCTATTAACATCTTCCAAATCCTTGTTCACTAATCCGCCTCTCATGGCTCGCCTGACTATCTCTGCCAATCTGTCATTGTCCCCGGGATGTAACCTTCGCTCATCACTTTCGACCTGCCCCCCGAGTCCATGAGGGAAATCTGGATCTGCTCCCTTGATCGAGAGTTTACCCCTCTACTACTCCCGGGTTGTGCAGATGTTCCTCTCTCTCTCTCTGAAATTGGGTCAACGTTATCTATGGGCGTGCCCCCTAGTTCAGGTGCTACACCGGATGGTCCTGCTCCGTTCTGGACTCCGGTTACTCCTTGATTCTGTGCTCCAAGCTGTCCTATTTGCTGAAACAAACTCTGGATCAACTCCTCTTGTTTCTTCATCATTGTTTCCATCTCGTCCCTTGTGATGAAGATTGAAGCTTGGTTTGCTCGTGAAGAGGCCTCTTGACTTCCTTGGTGTTCGCTCCTCTCTGGCCTTTCTTTCTTACTTGTTTGTCTCGTCATGGTTCTTAGATCTAACTCTTTAAGCTTTCAAATTCAAATTGTCCTGAATCAGCTGTTCTCAGTGAAAGCACCAAAATGTTTGCGCCAAAATTGGTCACAAACACCCAATACCGCGAAAGCACCCGTTTATCAACAAAGATCGGCAACAATCAATATAGAATTCAGATCTAAGCAACAACAATCACAATAATTCACAGATAACAATCACAAACACAGGATTTATAGTGGTTCGGTGTTCGTGCCTACGTCCACTTTGAAGGTTCTCTCTTTATTACTTCACTTGATGATATTAATTGATTACAACGGATTACAGCTGATGATAGCTTTGGAATCTGAATACAACAGCGATAATGAAGTTTGGAATTCAATCCGGCAGGGTCTGGACGTCCAATGGTGGAAGCTCCCAAAGATCCCCCTTTCTGAAGGCTTCAGGGTGCTATTTATAGGCGTAGGAGGCCCATATCTCGCTCAAACTTCGGGAGACTTCTTCTGGGACGTGAATGGGCCCACGTGACTGACCCCACCAGGTTTCGACTCGATCTGACATCGATTCGAAGTGATTTCGAACCCATTAAGAAATGGTCCAATCGAGCTGAAACTTGGCAGGAAGAATCTTTATCATGTATGGAAACTACTGTGAAAATTTTGTTGCATTTGGATCAATGGTTTAGGAGATTCGATTGATTCGAATTTTAGTTCTTCGGCTGGCTGCATAGTTCGAATCCATCCCTTCGAATCCCTCCCCTTCGAATCCATCAGCTCACGTGGATCTCTGGTGACGTGGCACGCACTCCTCGCATCGATCCTGTTTTATCTCCAAGTTGATCGCTTCGCACCCATGGATTTCGCCTCGTTCGTATCGTGGGGCGACACGTCACCCAAGTTAGTTGACTCGGTGGATATGAACAAGTGAATGTTCCAGGGTTCGAACGCGACCGTTTCGAACTAAGGTATACTCGTGGGTTCGAACTCGATCGATTCGAACAAGATCGATTCGAAGCGACTTAGATTCAAGGCTGATGGGCTTGAATGGATTCGAAGATGATGGTTTCGAAGGTAATGGAGTCGAAGTTAATGGTTGTGAGGCAGGCACTGATGGATTCGAACTAGATGGGTTCGAAGGTAGGATACCGGATGGGTTCGGAGTAGATGGTTTCGAAGATGATGGGTTCGAACATAATCTCTGGCCATCGATTCGAACCATGGGTGCCCTATGGGTTTGACCCGAACAAGGGGCTATCTTTCTCAAATTTAAACCATCATATCTTGAGCATACGAACTCGGATTGACTTGAAACTTGAAACGCTGGCTTCTACAGCTTTGCTTGTCATGTCTTATCAATTGTGGCCTGATCCGAGCTCGGACAAAATTCGTCGACATCTATAACGAAGCGAAGTACAACCAATCTCTGAGATGAACTGTTTCTTGTTTTCGAACACTCTTTTGGTATCACGGCTTTGCCAAAAAGCAGGATAACAGTACTGTTCCGTTTCAAATCCATGCACGCATTTCTAAAAGTCGTACGACACTGTTTCGCCATTTCAGACGGATGTTGCACCTTGCACCGCGGATGTTGCACCCTGTACATATCGATCATTCGGACGGTCATAACTTCTGGCTCGTTTAGAGTTACGGGAGCCATAACCTGTCAAAACGAAGGCCACGGTGAGTTCTACGGCTTTGATAGCTTTCAGCCGTCAACGGCTAGATTAATGCCCAAAAAGGACAACCCGAATCTCAATCGGGTCTCGTAAGTTTTTTACACATCGTTTTTTCGATGCCGGATTTTAATGGCAAAACGGGATTACCGTGGCTTGTCTTCGATTTACCATCGCTGGAGAGTGGTGCACCATGGTACTGTTCCATTTCAAATCCATGCACGCATTTCTAAAAGTCGTACGGCACTATTTCGCCATTTCGGACGGATGTTGCACCGTGCACCGCGGACGTTGCACCCTGTAGAGATCGATTATTCGGATGGCCATAGCTTTTGGCTCATTTAGAGTTACGGGAGCCGTAACCTGTCGAAACGAAGGCTGTGGTGAGTTCTACGGCTTTGACAGCTTTCAGCCGTCAACGGATAGATTAATGCCCGAAAAGGACAGCCCGAATCTCAATCGGGTCTCGTAAGTTTTTTACCCTTCGTTTTTTCAACACCGGATTTTAACGGTAAAACGGGATTACCGTGGCTCGTCTTCGATTTACAATCGCTGGAGAGTGGTGCACCATGGTACTGTTCCGTTTCAAATCCATGCACGCATTTCTAAAAGTCATACGGCACTGTTTCTCCATTTCGGACGGATGTTGCACCTTGCACCGCGGATGTTGCACCCTGTAGATATCGATTATTCGGACGGATAGATTAATGCCCAAAAAGAACAACCCGAATCTCAATCGGGTCTCGTAAGTTTTTTACCCTTCGTTTTTTCGACGCCGGATTTTAACGGTAAAACGGGATTACCGTGGCTCGTCTTCGATTTACCATCGCTGGAGAGTGGTGCACCAAGGCACTGTTCCATTTCAAATCCATGCACGCATTTCTAAAAGTCGTACGGCACTGTTTCGCCATTTCGGACGGATGTCGCACCCTGTATATATCGATTATTCGGACGGCCATAACTTCTGGCTCGTTTAGAGTTACGGGAGCCATAACCTATCAAAACGAAGGCCACGGTGAGTTCTACGGCTTTGACCACTTTCAGCCGTCAATGGATATATTAATGCCCGAAAATGGTGAGTTTTACGGCTTTTACCGCTTTCAGCCGTCAACGGATAGAGTAATGCCCAAAAAGGACAACCCGAATCTCAATCGGGTCTCTTAAGTTTTTTACCCTTCGTTATTTCGACGCCGGGTTTTTACGGTAAAATGGGATTACCGTGCCTCTTCTTCGATTTACCATCGCTGGAGAGTGTTGCACCATGGTACTGTTCTGTTTCAGATCCATGCACGCATTTTTAAAAGTCGTACGCCACTATTTCGCCATTTCTGACGGATGTTGCACCTTGCACCGCGGATGTTGCACCCTGTAGATATCGATTATTCGAACGGCCATAACTTCTGGCTCGTTTAGAGTTACGGGAGCCATAACCTGTCAAAACGAAGGCCACGGTGAGTTCTACGGCTTTGACCGCTTTCAGCCGTCAACGGATAGATTAATACCCAAAAAGGACAACCCGAATCTCAATCGGGTCTCGTAAGTTTTTTACCCTTGTTTATTTCGACACCGGATTTTTACGGTAAAACGGGATTATCGTGCCTCGTCTTTGATTTACCATCGCTGGAGAGTAGTGCACCATGGTACTATTCCGTTTCAAATCCATGCATGCATTTCTAAAATTCGTACGGCACTGTTTCGCCATTTCGGACGGATGTTGCACCTTGCACCGCGGATGTTGCACCCTGTAGATATCGATTATTCGGACGGCCATAACTTCTGGCTCGTTTAGAGGTACGGGAGCCATAACCTGTCAAAACGAAGGCCACGGTGAGTTCTACCGCTTTGACAGCTTTCTGCCGTCAACGGATAGATTAATGCCCGAAAAGGACAACCCGAATCTCAATCGGGTCTCGTAAGTTTTTTACCCTTCATTTTTTCGACACCGGATTTCAACGGTAAAACGGGATTACCGTGGCTCGTCTTCGATTTGCCATCGCTGGAGAGTGGTGCACCATGGTACAGTTCCGTTTCAAATCCATGCATGCATTTCTAAAAGTCGTACGGCACTGTTTCGCCAATTCGGACGGATGTTGCACCTTGCACCGCGGATGTTGCACCCTGTAGATATCGATTATTCGGACGGCCATAACTTTTGGCTCGTTTAGATTTACGGGAGCCATAATCTGTCAAAACGAAGGCCACAGTGAGTTCTACGGCTTTGACTGCTTTCATCCGTCAACAGATAGATTAATGCCCAAAAAGGACAACCCGAATCTCAATCGGGTCTTGTAAGTTTTTTACCCTTCGTTTTTCCGACACCGGATTTTTACAGTAAAACTGGATAACCGTGCCTCATCTTCGATTTACCATCGCTGGAGAGTGGTGCACCATGATACTGATCTGTTTCAAATCCATGCACGCATTTCTAAAAGTCGTACGGCACTGTTTCCTATTTCGGACGGATGTTGCACCTTGCACCGCGGATGTTGCACCCTGTAGATATCGATTATTCGTACGGTCATAACTTCTGGCTCGTTTAGAGTTACCGGAGCCATAACCTGTCAAAACGAAGGCCACGATGAGTTCTACGGTTTTGACAGCTTTCAGCCGTCAACGGATAGTTTAATGCCCGAAAAGGACAACCCGAATCTCAATCGGGTCTCGTAAGTTTTTTACCCTTCGTTTTTTCGACACTGGATTTTAATGGTAAAACGAGATTACCGTCGCTCGTCTTCGATTTACCATCGCTGGAGAGTGGTGCACCATGGTACTGTTCCATTTCAAATCCATGCACGCATTTCTAAAAGTCGTACGGCACAATTTCGCCATTTCAGACGGATGTTGCACCTTGCACCGTGGATGTTGCACCCTGTAGATATCGATTATTCGGATGGCCATAACTTCTGGCTTGTTTAGAGTTACAGGAGCCATAACCTGTCAAAAAGAAGGCCTCGGTGAGGTCTACGGTTTTGACAGCTTTCAGCCGTCAACGGATAGATTAATGCCCGAAAAGGACAACCCGAATCTCAATCGGGTCTTGTAAGTTTTTTACCCTTCGTTTTTTAGACACCGGATTTTTACGGTAAAACGGGGTTACCGTGGCTCGTCTTCGATTTACCATCGCTGGATAGTGGTGCAGCATGGTACTGTTCCGTTTCAAATCCATGCATGCATTTCTAAAAGTCGTAAGGCACTGTTTCTCTATTTCGGACGGATGTTGCACCTTGCACCGCGGATGTTGCACCTTGTAGATATCGATTATACGGACGGCCATAACTTCGGGCTCGTTTAGAGTTACGGGAGCCATAAACTGTCAAAATGAAGGCCACGGTGAGTTCTACGGCTATGACCGCTTTCAGCCATCAACGGATAGAATAATGCCCAAAAAGGACAACCCGAATCTCAATCGGGTGTCGTAAGTTTTTTACCCTTCGTTTTTTCGACACCGGATTTTTACGGTAAAACGGGATTACCATGCCTCGTCTTCGATTTACCATCGCTGGAGAGTGGTGCACCATGGTACTGTTCCATTTTAAATCCATGCACGCATTTCTAAAAGTCGTACGGCACTGTTTCGCCATTTCGGACGGATGTTGCACCTTTCACCGCGCATGTTGCACCCTGTAGATATCGATTATTCGGATGGTCGTAACTTTTGACTCGTTTAGAGTTACGGGAGCCATAACCTGTCAAAACGAAGGCCACGGTGAGTTCTACGGCTTTGACCTCTTTCAGCCGTCAACGTATAGATTAATGCCCAAAAAGGACAACCCGAATCTCAATCGGGTCTCGTAAGTTTTTTACCCTTCGTTTTTTCGACACCGGATTTTTACGGTAAAACGGGACTGCCGTGCCTCGTCTTCGATTTACCATCGCTGGAGAGTGATGCACCATGGTACTGTTCCATTTTAAATCCATGCACACATTTCTAAAAGTCGTACGGCACTGTTTCGCCATTTCGGACGGATGTTGCACCTTGCACCGCGGATGTTGCACCCTGTAGATATCGATTATTCGGACGGTCATAACTTCTGGCTCGTTTAGAGTTACGGGAGCAATAACCTGTCAAAATAAAGGCCACTATGAGTTCTACGGCTTTGACCTCTTTCATCAATCAACGGATAGATTAATGCCCAAAAAGGGCAACCCGAATCTCAATCGGGTCTCGTAAGTTTTTTACCCTATGTTTTTTCGACACCGGATTTTTACGGTAAAACGGGATTACCGTGCCTCGTCTTCGATTTACCATTGCTGGAGGGTGGTGTACCATGGTACTGTTCCGTTTTAAATCTATGCACGCATTTCTAAAAGTCGTACGAAACTGTTTCGCCATTTCGGACGGATGTTGCACCTTACACCGCGGACGCTGCACCCTGTAGATATCGATTATTCGGACGGCCATAACTTTTGGCTCTTTTAGAATTACGGGAGCCATAACCTGTCAAAACGAAGGCCACGGTGAGTTCTACGTCTTTGACCGCTTTCGGCCATCAATAGATAGATTAATGCCCAAAAAGGACAACCCGAATCTCAATCGGGTTTCGTAAGTTTTTTACCCTTCGTTTTTTCGACACCGGATTTTTACGGTAAAACGGGATTACCGTGCCTCGTCTTCGATTTACCATCACTGGAGAGTGATGCACCATGGTACTGTTCCGTTTCAAATCCATGCAGGCATTTCTAAAAGTCGTACGACACTGTTTCGCCTTTTCGGAAGAATGTTGCACCTTGCACCGCGGATGTTGCACCCTGTAGATATCGATTATTCGGACGGCCATAACTTTTGGCTCGTTTAGAGTTACGGGAGCCATATCCTGTCAAAACGAAGGCCACGGTGGGTTCTACGGCTTTGGCAGCTTTCAACCGTCAATGGATAGATTAATGCCCAAAAAGGACAACCCGAATCTCAATCGGGTCTCGTAATTTTTTTACCCATCTCTTTTTCGACGCCAGATTTTAACGGTAAAACGGGATTACCGTGGCTCGTCTTCAATTTACCATCGCTGGAGAGTGGTGCACCATGGTACTGTTCCATTTAAAATCCATGCACGCATTTCTAAAAGTCGTACGGCACTGTTTCGCCATTTCGGATAGATGTTGCACATTGCACCGCGGATGTTGCACCTTGCACCGCGGATGTTGCACCCTGTAGATATCGATTATTCGGACGGCCATAACATCTGGCTCGTTTAGAGTTACGGGAGCCATAACCTGTCAAAACGAAGGCCTCGATGAGTTCTACGGTTTTGACAGCTTTTAGCCGTCAACGGATAGATTAATGCCCGAAAAGGACAAACCGAATCTCAATCGGGTCTCGTAAGTTTTTTACCCTTCGTTTTTTCGACACCGGATTTTTACGGTAAAACGAGATTACCGTGGCTCGTCTTCGATTTACCATCGCTGGAGAGTGTTGCACAATGGTACTGTTCCATTTCAAATCCATGCATTCATTTCTAAAAGTCGTAGGGCACTGTTTCGCCATTTCGGACGGATGTTGCACCTTGCGCCGCGGATGTTGCACCCTGTAGATATCGATTATTCAGACGACCATAACTTCTGGCTCGTTTAGAGTTACGGGAGCCATAACCGGTCAAAACGAAGGGCACTGTGAGTTCTACGGCTTTGACCGCTTTCAGCCGTCAACGGATAGATTAATGCCCAAAAAGGATAACCCGAATCTCAATCGGGTCTCGTAAGTTTTTTGCCCTTCGTTTTTTCGACACCGGATTTTTACGGTAAAACGGGATTACCTGCTTCGTCTTCGATTTACCATCGCTGGAGAGTGGTGCAGCATGGTACTGTTCCGTTTTAAATCCATGCACGCATTTCTAAAAGTCGTACGGCACTGTTTCGCCATTTCGGATGGATGTTGCACCTTGCACCGCGGATGTTGCACCCTGTAGATATCGATTATTCGGATGGTCATAACTTCTGACTCGTTTAGAGTTACGGGAGCCATAACCTGTCAAAACGAAGGCCACGTTGAGTTCTACGGCTTTGACCTCTTTCAGCCATCAACGGATAGATTAATGCCCAAAAAGGACAATCCGAATCTCAATCGGGTCTCGTAAGTTTTTTACCCTTCGTTTTTTCGACACCGGATTTTTACGGTAAAACGGGATTACCGTGCCTCCTCTTCGATTTACCATCGCTGGAGAGTGGTGCACCATGGTACTGTTCCATTTTAAATCCATGCACGCATTTCTAAAAGTCGTACGGCACTGTTTCGCCATTTCGGACGGATGTTGCACCTTGCACTGTGGACGTTGCACCCTGTAGATATCGATTATTCGGACGGCCATATCTTCTGGCTCGTTTAGAGTTACTGGAGCCATAACCTGTCAAAACGAAGGCCACGGTGATTTCTACGGCTTTGACCGCTTTCAGCCGTCAACAGATAGATTAATGCCCAAAAAGGACAACCCGAATCTCAATCGGTTCTCGTAAGTTTTTTACCCTTCGTTTTTTCGACACCGGATTTTTACGGTAAAACGGGATTACCGTGCCTCGTCTTCGATTTATCATCGCTGGAGAGTGGTGCACCATGGTACTGTTCCGTTTCAAATCCATTCACGCATTTCTAAAAGTCGTACGACACTATTCGCCATTTCGGACGGATGTTGCACCTTGCATCGTGGATGTTGCACCCTGTAGATATTGATTATTCGGACGGCCATAACTTTTGGCTCGTTTAGAGTTACGGGAGCCATAAACTTTCAAAACAAAGGCCATGGTGGGTTCTACGGCTTTGACAGCTTTCAGCCGTCAACGGATAGATTAATGCCCAAAAAGGACAACCCGAATCTCAATCGGGTCTCGTAAGTTTTTTACCCATCGTTTTTTCGACGCCAGATTTTAGCGGTAAAACGGGATTACCGTGGCTCGTCTTCGATTTACCATCGCTGGAGAGTGGTGCACCATGGTACTGTTCAATTTAAAATCCATGCACGCATTTCTAAAAGTCGTACGGCACTGTTTTGCCATTTCGGACGTATGTTGCACCTTGCACCGCGGATGTTGCACCTTGTAGATATCGATTATTCGGACGGCCATAACATCTGGCTCGTTTAGAGTTACGGGAGCCATAACCCGTCAAAACGAAGGCCTCGGTGAGTTCTACGGTTTTGAAAGCTTTCAGCCGTCAACGGATAGATTAATGCCCGAAAAGGACAACCCGAATCTCAATCGGGTCTCGTAAGTTTTTTACCCTTCGTTTTTTCGATACCGGATTTTACGGTAAAACGAGATTACCGTGGCTCGTCTTCGATTCACCATCGCTGGAGAGTGGTGTACCATGGTACTGTTCCGTTTCAAATCCATGCATGCATTTCTTAAAGTCGTACGGCACTGTTTCGCCATTTCGGACGGATGTTGGACCTTGCGCCGCGGATGTTGCAACCTGTAGATATCGATTATTCGGATCACCATAACTTCTGGCTCGTTTAGAGTTACGGGAGCCATAACCTGTCAAAACGAAGGCCACGGTGAATTCTACGGCTTTGACTGCTTTCAGCCGTCAACGGATAGATTAATGCCCAAAAAGGGCAACCCGAATCTCAATCGGGTCTCGTAAGTTTTTTACCCTTCGTTTTTTCGACACCGTATTTTTACGGTAAAACGGGATTACCGTGTCACATCTTCGATTTACCATCGCTGGAGAGTGGTGCACCATGGTACAGTTCCGTTTCAAATCCATGCACGCATTTCTAAAAGTCGTACGGCACTGTTTCGCCATTTCGGACGGATGTTGCACCTTGCACCGCGGATGTTGCACCCTGTAGATATCGATTATTCGGACGGTCATAACTTCTGGCTCGTTTAGAGTTACGGGAGACATAACCTGTCAAAACGAAGGCCACGGTGAGTTCTACGGCTTTGACCTCTTTCAGCCATCAACGGATAGATTAATGCCCAAAAAGGACAACCCGAATCTTAATCGGGTCTCGTAAGTTTTTTACCCTTCGTTTTTTCAACACCGGATTTTTACGGTAAAACGGGATTACCGTGCCTCGTCTTTGATTTACCATCGCTGGAGAGTGGTGCACCATGGTACTGTTCTGTTTTAGATCCATGCACGCATTTCTAAAGGTCGTACGGCACTGTTTCGCTATTTCGGACGGATGTTGCACCTTGCACCGCGGATGTTGCACCCTGTAGATATCGATTATTCGGACGGTTATAACTTATGGCTCGTTTAGAATTACGGGAGCGATAACCTGTCAAAACGAAGGCCACGGTGAGTTCTACGGCTTTGACAGCTTTCCGCCATCAACGGATAGATTAATGCCCAAAAAGGACAACCCGAATCTCAATCGGGTCTCGTAAGTCTTTTGCCCTTCGTTTTTTCGACACCGGATTTTTACGGTAAAATAGGATTACCGTGCCTCGTCTTCGATTTACCATCGTTGGAGAGTGGTGCACCATGGTATTGTTCCTTTTCAAATCCATGCACGCATTTCTAAAAGTCGTACGGCACTATTTCGCCATTTCGGACGGATGTTGCACCTTGCACCGCGGACGTTGCACCCTGTAGATATCGATTATTCGGACGGCCATAACTTCTGGCTTGTTTAGAGTTACGGGAGCCATAACCTGCCAAAACGAAGGCCACGGTGAGTTCTATGGCTTTGACCGCTTTCGGCCGTCAACGAATAGATTAATGCCCAAAAAGGACAACCCGAATCTCAATCGGGTCTCGTAAGTTTTTTACCCTTCGTTTTTCGACACCGGATTTTTACGGTAAAACGGGATTACCGTGGCTCGTCTTCGATTTACCATCGCTGGAGAGTGGTACACTATGGTATTGTTCCATTTCAAATCCATGGATGCATTTATAGAAGTCGTACGGCACTGTTTCGCCATTTCGGACGGATGTTACACCTTGAACCGCGGATGTTGCACCCTGTAGATATCGATTATTCGGACGGCCATAACTTCTGGCTGGTTTAGAGTTACGGGAGCCATAACCTGTCAAAACGAAGGCCACGGTGAGTTCTATGGCATTGACCGCTTTCGGACGTCAACGGATAGATTAATGCCCAAAAAGGACAACCCGAATCGCAATCGGGTCTTGGAATTTTTTTACCCTTCGTTTTTTCGACACCGGATTTTTACGGTAAAATAGGATTACCGTGCCTCGTCTTCGATTTACCATCGCTGGAGAGTGGTGCACCATGGGACTGTTCCGTTTTAAATCCATGCACGCATTTCTAAAAGTCGTACGCCATAGTTTCGCCATTTCGGACGGATGTTGCACCTTGCACCGCGGATGTTGCACCCTGTAGATATCGATTATTCGGACGGTCATAACTTCTGGCTCGTTTAGAGTTACGGGAGCCATAACCTGTCAAAACGAAGGCCACGGTGAGTTCTACGGCTTTTACGGCTTTCAACTGTCAACGGATAGATTAATGCCCAAAAAGGACAACCCGAATCTCAATCGGGTCTCGTAAGTTTTTTACCCATCGTTTTTTCGACGCCAGATATTAACGGTAAAACGGGATTACCGTGGCTCGTCTTCGATTTACCATCACTGGAGAGTGGTGCACCATGGTACTGTTCCATTTAAAATCCATGCACGCATTTCTAAAAGTCGTACGGCACTGTTTCGCCATTTCGGACGGATGTTGCACCTTGCACCGCGGATGTTGCACCCTGTAGATATCGATTATTCGGACGGCCATAACTTCTAGCTCGTTTACAGTTACGGGAGCCATAACCTGCCAAAATGAAGGCCTCGGTGAGTTCTACGGCTTTGATAGCTTTCAGCCGTCAACCAGTAGATTAATGCCCGAAAAGGACAACCCGAATCTCAATCGGGTCTCGTAAGTTTTTTACCCTTCGTTTTTTCGACACCGGATTTTTATGGTAAAATACCGTTGCTCGTCTTCGATTTACCATCGTTGGAGAGTGGTGCACCATGGTACTATTCCGTTTCAAAACCATGCATGCATTTCTAAAAGTCATACGGCACTGTTTCGCCATTTCGTACGGATGTTGTACCTTACACCGCGGATGTTGCACCCTGTAGATATCGATTATTCGGACGACCATAACTTCTGGCTCGTTTAGAGTTACGGGAGCCATAACCTGTCAAAACGAAGGCCACAGTGAGTTCTACGGCATTGACGGCTTTCATCGGTCAACGGATAGATTAATGCCCAAAAAGGACAACCCGAATCTCAATCGGGTCTCGTAAGTTTTTTACCCTTCGTTTTTTCGACACCGGATTTTTACGGTAAAACGGGATTACCGTGCCACGTCTTCGATTTACCATCGCTGGAGATGGTGCACCATGGTACTGTTCCGTTTCAAATCCATGCACGCATTTCTAAAAGTCGTACGGCACTGTTTCTCCATTTCGGACGGATGTTGCACCTTGCACCGTGGATGTTGCACCCTGTAGATATCGATTATTCGGACGGTCATAACTTCTGGCTCGTTTAGAGTTACGGGAGCCATAACCTGTCAAAACGAAGGCCACGGCGAGTTCTATGGCTTTGACCACTTTCAGCCGTCAACAGATAGATTAATGCCCAAAAAGGACAACATGAATCTCAATCAGGTCTCGTAAGTTTTTTACCCTTCGTCTTTTCGACACCGGATTTTTACGGTAAAACGGGATTACCATGCCTTGTTTTCGATTTACCATCGCTGAAGAGTGGTGCACCATGGTACTGTTCCGTTTTAATTCCATGCACGCATTTCTAAAAGTCGTACGACACTGTTTCGCCATTTCGGACGGATGTTGCACCTTGCACCGCGGATGTTGCACCCTGTAGATATCGATTATTCGGACGGTCGTTACTTCTGTCTCGTTTAGAGTTACGGGAGCCATAACCTGTCAAAACGAAGGCCACGGTAAGTTCTACGGCTTTGACAGCTTTCAGCCATCAACGGATAGAGTAATGCCCAAAAAGGACAACCCGAATCTCAATAAGGTCTCGTAAGTTTTTTACCCATCGTTTTTTCGACGCCGGATTTTAAAGGTAAAACGGGATTACCGTGGCTCGTCTTCGATTTACCATCGCTGGAGAGTGGTTCACCATGGTACGGTTCCACTTCAAATCCATGCACGCATTTCTAAAAGTTGTACGGCACTGTTTCGCCATTTCGGATGGACGTTGCACCTTGCACCGCGGACGTTGCACCCTGTAGATATCGATTATTCGGACGGCCATAACTTCTGGCTCGTTCAGAGTTACGGGAGCCATAACCTGTCAAAACGAAGGCCATGGTGAGTTCTACGGCTTTGACAGCTTTCAGCCATCAACGGAAAGATTAATCCCCAAAAAGGACAACCTGAATCTCAATCGGGTCTCGTAAGTTTTTTACCCTTCGTTTTTTCGACATCGGATTTTAACGGTAAAACGGGATTACCGTGGTTCGTCTTCGATTTACCATCGCTAGAGAGTGGTGCACCATGGTACTATTCCGTTTCAAATCCATGCATGAATTTCTAAAGGTCGTATGCCACTGTTTCGTCATTTCGGACGGATGTTGCACCTTGCGCCGCGGACGTTGCACCCTGTAGATATCAATTATTCGGACGGCCATAACCTCTGGCTCGTTTAGAGTTACAGGAGCCATAACCTGTCAAAACGAAGGCCACGGTGATTTCTATGGCTTTGACCGCTTTCAGCCATCAGCGGATAGATTAATGCCCAAAAAGGACAACCCGAATCTCAATTGGGTCTCGTAAGTTTTTTACCCTTCGTTTTTTCTACACCGGATTTTTACGGCAAAACAGGATTACCGTGCCTCGTCTTCGATTTACCATCGCTGGAGTGTGGTGCACCATGGTACTGTTCCGTTTCATATCCATGCACGTATTTCTAAAAGTCGTACGACACTGTTTCGCCATTTCGGACGGATGTTGCACCTTGCACCACGGATGTTGCACCCTGTAGATATCGATTATTCGGACGGCCATAACTTCTGGCTCGTTTAGAGTAACGGGAGCCATAACCTGTCAAAATGAAGGCCATGGTGAGTTCTATGGCTTTGACCGCTTTCGGACGTCAACGGATAGATTAATGCCCAAAAAGGACAACCCGAATCACAATCGGGTCTCGTAAGTTTTTTACCCTTCGTTTTTTCGACACCGGATTTTTACGGTAAAACGGGATTACCGTGCCACGTCTTCGATTTACCATCGCTGGAGAGTGGTGCACCATGGTACTGTTCCGTTTCAAATCCATGCATGCATTTCTAAAAGTCGTACGGCACTGTTTCGCCATTTCGGACGGATGTTGCACCATGCACCGTGGATGTTGCACCCTGTAGATATCGATTATTCGGACGGTCATAACTTCTGGCTCGTTTAGAGTTACGGGAGCCATAACCTGTCAAAATGAAGGCCACGGCGAGTTCTATGGCTTTGACCACTTTCAGCCGTCAACGGATAGATTAATGCCCAAAAAGGACAACCCGAATCTCAATCGGGTCTCGTAAGTTTTTTACCCTTCGTCTTTTCGACACCGGATTTTTACGGTAAAACGGGATTACCGTGCCTCGTGTTCGATTTACCATCGCTGGAGAGTGGTGCACCATGGTACTGTTTCGTTTTAATTCCATGCACGCATTTCTAAAAGTCGTACGACACTGTTTCGCCATTTCGGACGGATGTTGCACCTTGCACCGTGGATGTTGCACCCTGTATATCGATTATTCGGACGGTCATAACTTCTGTCTCGTTTAGAGTTAAGGGAGCCATAACCTGTCAAAACGAAGGCCACGGTGAGTTCTACGGCTTTGATAGCTTTCAGCCATCAAGGATAGATTAATGCCCAAAAAGGACAACCCGAATCCCAATCGGGTCTCATAAGTTTTTAACCCTTCGTTATTTCGACACCGGATTTTTACGGTAAAACGGGATTACCGTGCCTCGTCTTCGATTTACCATCGCTGGAGAGTAATGCACCATGGTACTATTCCGTTTCAAATCCATGCACGCATTTCTAAAAGTCGTACGGCACTGTTTCGCCATTTCGGACGGATGTTGCACCTTGCACCGTGGACGTTGCACCATGTAGATATCAATTATTCGGACGGCCATAACTTCTGGCTCGTTTAGAGGTACGGGAGCCATAACCTGTCAAAACGAAGGCCACGGTGGGTTCTACTGCTTTGACAGCTTTCAGCCGTCAACGGATAGATTAATGCCCGAAAAGGACAACCCGAATCTCAATCGGGTCTCGTAAGTTTTTTACCCTTCGTTTTTTCGACACCGGGTTTTAATGGTAAAACGGGATTACCGTGGTTCGTCTTCGATTTACCATCGCTAGAGAGTGGTGCACCATGGTACTATTCCGTTTCAAATCCATGCATGCATTTCTAAAAGTCGTACGCCACTGTTTCGCCATTTCGGACGGATGTTGCACCTTGCGCCGCGGACGTTGCACCCTGTAGATATCGATTATTCGGACGGCCATAACCTCTGGCTCGTTTAGAGTTACAGGAGCCATAACCTATCAAAACGAAGGCCACGGTGATTTCTACGGCATTGACCGTAGATTAATGCCCAAAAAGGACAACCCGAATCTCAATCGGGCTCGTAAGTTTTTTACCCTTCGTTTTTTCGACACCGGATTTTTACGGTAAAACGGGATTACCGCGCCTCGTCTTCGATTTACCATCGCTGGAGTGTGGTGCACCATGGTACTGTTCCATTTCAAATCCATGCACGCATTTCTAAAAGTCGTACGGCACTGTTTCGCCATTACGGATGGATGTTGCACCTTGCACCGCGGACGTTGCACCCTGTAGATATCGATTATTCGGACGGCCATAACTTCTGGCTCGTTTAGAGTTACGGGAGCCATAACCTGTCAAAACAAAGGCCACGGTGAGTTCTACGGCTTTGACAGCTTTCAGACATCAACAGATAGATTAATCCCCGAAAAGGACAACCCGAATCTCAATCGGGTCTCGTAAGTTTTTTACCCTTCGTTTTTTCGACACCGGATTTTAACGGTAAAACGGGATTACCGTGGTTCGTCTTCGATTTACCATCGTTAAAGAGTGGTGCACCATGGTACTGTTCCGTTTCAAATCCATGCATGCATTTCTAAAAGTCGTACGGCACTATTTCGCCATTTCGGACGGATGTTGCACCTTGCGCCGCGGACGTTGCACCCTGTAGATATCGATTATTCGGACGGCCATAAATTCTGGCTCGTTTAGAGTTACAGGAGCCATAACCTGTCAGAACGAAGGCCATGGTGAGTTATACGGCTTTGACCGCTTTCAACCGTCAGCGGATGGATTAATGCCCAAAAAGGACAACCCGAATCTCAATCGGGTCTCGTAAGTTTTTTACCCTTCGTTTTTTCGACACTGGATTTTTACGGTAAAACGGGATTACCGTACCTCGTCTTCGATTTACCATCGTTGGAGAGTGTTGCATCATGGTACTGTTCCGTTTCAAATCCATGCACGCATTTCTAAAAGTCGTACGGCACTGTTTCGCTATTTCGGACGGATGTTGCACCTTGCACCGCGGATGTTGCACCCTCTAGATATCGATTATTCGGACGGTCATAACTTTTGGCTCGTTTAGAATTACGGGAGCCATGACCTGTCAAAACAAAGGCCACGGTGAGTTCTACATCTTTGACAGCTTTCAGCCGTCAACGTATAGATTAATGCCCAAAAAGGACAACCCGAATCGCAATCGGGTCTCGTAAGTTTTTTACCCTTCGTTTTTTCGACACCGGATTTTAACGGTAAAACGGGATTAC
The DNA here is from genome assembly GCA_030765085.1 of Allium cepa. NCBI lineage: Eukaryota > Viridiplantae > Streptophyta > Magnoliopsida > Asparagales > Amaryllidaceae > Allium > Allium cepa. The sequence goes on from CM060938.1 coordinate 914,548,038, forward strand.
CGTGGCTCGTCTTCGATTTACCATCGCTGGAGAGTGGTGCACCATGGTACTTTTCCATTTCAAATCCATGCACGCATTTCTAAAAGTCGTACGGCACAGTTTCACCATTTCGGACGGATGTTGCACCTTGCACCGCAGATTTTGCACCGTGTAGATATTGATTATTCGGAATGCCATAACTTCTGGCTCGTTTAGAGTTACGAGAGCCATAACCTGTCAAAACGAAGGCCACGGTGAATTCTACGGCTGTGACAGCTTTCAGCCGTCAAGGGATAGATTAATGCCCGAAAAGGACAACCCGAATCTCAATCGGGTCTCGTAAGTTTTTTACCCTTCGTTTTTTCGACACCGGATTTTTACGGTAAAACGGGATTACCGTCGCTCGTCTTCGATTTACCATCGCTGGAGAGTGGTGCACCATGGTACTGTTTCGTTTCTAATCCATGCATGCAGTTCTAAGAGTCGTACGGCACTGTTTCGCCATTTCGGACGGATGTTGCACCTTGCACCGCGGATGTTGCACCCTGTAGATATCGATTATTCGGACGGCCATAACTTTTGGCTCGTTCAGAGTTACGGGAACCATAACCTGTCAAAACGAAGGCCACGGTGAGTTCTACGGCTTTGACCGCTTTCAGCCGTCGACGGATAGATTAATGCCCGAAAACGACAACCCGAATCTCAATCGGGTCTCGTAAGTTTTTTACCCTTTTTTTTTCGACGCCGGATTTTAACGGTAAAACGGGATTACCGTGGCTCGTCTTCGATTTACCATCGCTGGAGAGTGGTGCACCATGGTACTATTCCATTTAAAATCCATGCACGCATTTCTAAAAGTCGTACGACACTGTTTCGCCATTTCGGACGGATGTTGCACCTTGCACCGCGGATGTTGAACCCTGTAGATATCGATTATTCGGACGGCCATAACTTCTGGCTCATTTAGATTTACGGGAGCCATAACCTGTAAAAATGAAGGCCTCGGTGAGTTCTACGGCTTTGACAGCTTTCAGCCGTCAACGGATAGATTAATGCCCGAAAAGGCAACCCAAATCTCAATCGGGTCTCGTAAGTTTTTTACCCTTCGTTTTTTCGACACCGGATTTTTTCGATAAAACGGGATTACCGTCCCTCGTTTTCGATTTACCATCACTGGAGAGTGGTGCATCATGGTACTGTTCCGTTTTAAATCCATGCACGCATTTCTAAAAGTCGTACGGCACTGTTTCTCCATTTCGGACGGATGTTGCACCTTGCACCGCGGATGTTGCACCCTGTAGATATCGATTATTCGGAAGGTCATAACTTCTGGTTCGTTTAGATTTACGGGAGCCATGACCTGTCAAAACGAAGGCCACGGTGAGTTCTACGGCTCTGACCACTTTCAGCCGTCAACGGATAGATTAATGTCCAAAACGGACATCCCGAATCTCAATCGGGTCTCGTAAGTTTTTTACCCTTCGTTTTTTCGACAGCGGATTTTTACGGTAAAACGGGATCACCGTGCCTCATCTTCGATTTACCATCGCTGGAGAGTGGCGCACCATGGTACTGTTCCATCTCAAATCCATGCACGCATTTCTAAAAGTCGTACGCCACTGTTTCGCCATTTCGGACGGATGTTGCACGTTGCACCGCGGATGTTGCACCCTGTAGATATCGATTATTCTGACGATCATAACTTCTGGCTCGTTTAGAGTTACGGGAGCCATAACCTGTCAAAACGAAGGCCACGGTGAGTTCTACGGCTTTGACCGCGTTCAGCCGTCGACGGATAGACTAATGCCCGAAAACGACAACCCGAATCTCAATCGGGTCTCGTAAGTTTTTTACCCTTTTTTTTTTCGACGCCGGATTTTAACGGTAAAACGGGATTACCGTGGCTCGTCTTCGATTTACCATCGCTGGAGAGTGGTGCACCATGGTACTATTCCATTTAAAATCCATGCACGCATTTCTAAAAGTCGTCCGGCACTGTTTCGCCATTTCGGACGGATGTTGCACCTTGCACCGCGGATGTTGAACCCTGTGGATATCGATTATTCGGACGGCCATAACTTCTGGCTCATTTAGATTTACGGGAGCCATAACCTGTAAAAACGAAGGCCTCGGTGAGTTCTACGGCTTTGACAGCTTTCAGCCGTCAACGGATAGATTAATGCCCGAAAAGGCAACCCAAATCTCAATCGGGTCTCGTAAGTTTTTTACCCTTCGTTTTTTCGACACCGGATTTTTACGATAAAACGGGATTACCGTCCCTCGTTTTCGATTTACCATCACTGGAGAGTGGTGCATCATGGTACTGTTCCGTTTTAAATCCATGCACGCATTTCTAAAAGTCGTACGACACTGTTTCTCCATTTCGGACGGATGTTGCACCTTGCACCGCGGATGTTGCACCCTGTAGATATCGATTATTCGGACGGTCATAACTTCTGGTTCGTTTAGATTTACGGGAGCCATGACCTGTCAAAACGAAGGCCACGGTGAGTTCTGCGGCTCTGACCACTTTCAGTCGTCAACGGATAGATTAATGTCCAAAAAGGATATCCCGAATCTCAATCGGGTCTCGTAAGTTTTTTAGCCTTCGTTTTTTCGACAGCGGATTTTTACGGTAAAACGGGATCACCGTGCCTCGTCTTCGATTTACCATCGCTGGAGAGTGGCGCACCATGGTACTGTTCCATTTCAAATCCATGCACGCATTTCTAAAAGTCGTACGCCACTGTTTCGCCATTTCGGACGGATGTTCACGTTGCACCGCGGATGTTGCACCCTGTAGATATCGACTATTCGGACGATCATAACTTCTGGCTCGTTTAGAGTTACGGGAGCCATAACCTGTCAAAACGAAGGACACGGTGAGTTCTATGGCTTTGAAAGCTTTCAGCCGTCAACGGATAGATTAATGCCCAAAAAGGACAAGCCGAATTTCAATCGGGTCTCGTAAGTTTTTTACCCTTCGTTTTTTCGACACCGGATTTTTGCGGTAAAACGGGATTACCGTGCCACGTCTTCGATTTACCATCGCTGGGGTGCACCATGGTACTATTCCGTTTCAAATCCATGCACGCATTTCTAAAAGTCTTTACACCACTGTTTCGCCATTTCGGACGGATGTTGCACCTTGCACCGCGGATGTTGCACCTTGTTGATATCGATTATTCGGACGTCCATAACTTCTGGCCCGTTTAGATTTACGGAAGCCATAACCTGACATAATGAAGGCCAAGGTGAGTTCTACGGCTTCAATAGCTTTCATCCGTCAACGGATAGATTAAAGCCCGAAAAGGACAAGCCGAATCTCAATCGGGTCTCGTAAGTTTTTTACCTTTCCTTTTTTCGACACCGAATTTTTACGGTGAAACGGGATTACCGTGCCTCGTCCTCGATTTACCATCGCTGGAGAGTGGTGCACCAAGGTACTATTCCGTTTCAAATCCATGCACGCATTTCTAAAAGTCGAACGGCACTGTTTCGCCATTTCGGACGGATGTTGCACCTTGCACCGCGGATGTTGCACCCTGTCGATATCCATTATTCGGACGGCCATAACTTTTGGCTCGTTTAGAGTTACGGGAGCCATATCCTGTCAAAACGAAGGCCACGGTGAGTACTACGGCTTTGACCGCTGTCAGCCGGCAACGGATAGATTAATGCCCAAAAAGGACAATCTGAATCTCAATTGGGTCTCGTAAGTTTTTTACCCTTTGTTTTTTCGACACCGGATTTTTACGGTAAAACGGGATTACTGTGCCTCGTCTTCGATTTACCGTCGCTGGAGAGTGGTGCACCATGGTACTGTTCCGTTTTAAATCCATACACGCATTTCTAAAAGTCTTTACGCCACTGTTTCGCCATTTCGGACGGATGTTGCACCTTGCACCGCGGATGTTGCACCCTGTTGATATCGATTATTCGAACAGCCATAACTTCTGGCTCGTTTAGAGTTACGGGAGCCATAACCTGTCAAAATGAAGGCCACGGTGAGTTCTACGGCTTCGACAGCTTTCATCCGTCAACGGATAGATTAAAGCCCGAAAAGGATAACCCGAATCACAATCGGGTCTCGTAAGTTTTTTACCCTTCCTTTTTTCGACACCGGATTTTTATGGTAAAACGGGATTACCGTGCCTCGTCTTCGATTTACCATCGCTGGAGAGTGGTGCACCATGGTACTGTTCCGTTTCTAATCCTTGCATGCATTTCTAAAAGTCGTATGGAACTGTTCCGCCATTTCGGACGGATGTTGCACCTTGCACCGCGGATGTTGCACCCTGTAGATATCGATTATTCGGACGGCCATAACTTTTGGCTCGTTTAGAGTTACAGGAACCATAACCTGTCAAAACGAAGGCCACGGTGAGTTCTACGGCTTTGACCGCTTTTAGCCGTCAACGGATAGATAAATGCCCAAAAAGGACAACCCGAATCTCAATCGGGTCTCGTAAGTTTTTTACCCATTTTTTTTCAACGCTGGATTTTAACGGTAAAACGGGATTACCGTGGCTCGTCTTCGATTTACCATCGCTGGAGAGTGGTGCACCACGGTACTGTTCCATTTAAAATCCATGCACGCACTTCTAAAAGTCGTACGGCATTGTTTCGCCATTTCGGACGGATGTTGCACCTTCACCGCGGATGTTGAACCCTGTAGATATCGATTATTCGGACGGCCATAACTTCTGCCTCGTTTAGAGTTACGGGAGCCATAACCTGTAAAAACGAAGGCCTCGGTGAGTTCTACGGTTTTGACAGCTTTCAGCCGTCAACGGATAGATTAATGCCCGAAAAGGCAACCCGAATCTCAATTAGGTCTCGAAAGTTTTTTACCCTTCATTTTTTCGACACCGGATTTTTACGATAAAACGGTATTACCGTGCCTCGTTTTCGATTTACCATCACTGGAGAGTGGTGCATCATGGTACTGTTCCGTTTTAAATCCATGCACGCATTTCTAAAAGTCGTACGGCACTGTTTCTCCATTTCGGACGAATGTTGCACCTTGCACCGCGGATGTTGCACCCTGTAGATACCGATTATTCGGACGGTCATAACTTCTGGTTCGTTTAGAGTTACGGGAGCCATAACCTGTCAAAACGAAGGCCACGGTGAGTTCTACGGCTTTGACTGCTTTCAGCCGTCAACGGATAGATCAATGCCCAAAAAGGATAACCCGAATCTCAATCGGGTCTCGTAAGTTTTTTACCCATCGTTTTTTCGACGTCGGATTTTAACGGTAAAACGGGATTACTGTGGCTCGTCTTCGATTTACCATCGCTGGAGAGTGGTGCACCATGGTACAGTTCCATTTAAAATCCATGAACACATTTTCTAAAAGTCGTACGGCACTGTTTCGCCATTTGGACGGAGGTTGCACCTTGCACCGCGGATGTTGCACCCTGTAGATATCGATTATTTGAACGGCCATAACTTCTGGCTCGTTTAGAGTTACGGGAGCCATAACCTGTCAAAACGAAGGCCTCGGTGAGTTCTACGGCTTTGACAGCTTTCAGCCGTCAACGGATAGATTAATGCCCGAAAAGGACAACCCGAATCTCAATCGGGTCTCATTAGTTTTTTACCCTTCGTTTTTTCGACACCGGATTTTTACGGTAAAACGGGATTACCGTGCCTCGTCTACGATTTACCATCGCTGGAGAGTGGTGCACCATGGTACTGTTCCATTTTAAATCCATGCACGCATTTCTAAAAGTCATACGGCACTGTTTCGCCATTTCGGACGAATGTTGCACCTTGCACCGCGGATGTTGCACCCTGTAGATATCGATTATTCGGACGGTCATAAATTCTGGCTCGTTTAGAGTTACGGGAGCCATAACCTGTCAAAACGAAGGCGGCGGTGAGTTCTACGGCTCTGACCGCTTTCAGCCATCAACGGATAGATTAATGCCCAAAAAGGACAACTCGAATCTCAATCGGGTCTCGTAAGTTTTTTACCCATCGTTTTTTCGACGCCGGATTTTAACGGTAAAATGGGATTACCATGGCTCGTCTTCGATTTACCATCGCTGGAGAGTGGTGCACCATGGTACTGTTCCATTTAAAATCCATGCACGCATTTTTAAAAGTCGTATGATGTTGGGTGCATTTCTACCACCACCGGTCCAAAAGAAAGAGGAGAAGCCAAAACTCTCTGCCTCAATGCCGAGCCAAGCCTCCCCACAGCCGAACCAGACCATTCGGTACCGAAGCCTTAAGTACCGTACCAGCCATCCCTTACCGGACAACGTACCACCGGTCCAAAACCCCTTGCCACCGAACCAGCCAACCACCGAACCAACCCTCTCCATCGAACCAAACCTCTCCCCACCGAATCAAAGAGACTCCAAGGCCTCACCAAACCAAGGCCTCCTCAACTCATCACCAGACCAAAGCACAGCCGGACCAAGCCTCTACCGAACCACCTACCACCTTTCCATCACACTACTGGACCATCACTCACTCCACCAACACCGGTCCACAGCACAGCCGAACCAAGCTTCGCCGAACTAGATATGCCAGACCAGAGGGCTTCAGCCCAAGCCCATCAGCAGCTATATACATCCAAGACCCCTGCCCCCAGCCTCATTCTATAAATAGAGGGGCAGGGGTACAACAATGGCAGACAAGTTTGAGAGCTCAAGCAAGGAAGGAACTTTCAAACAACTTTCTTATACTTGTACTTAAAGCTTTGTACTTGTAATCTGAAAGAAAAGAGAGAATCACATATAAAGTGGACGTTGGCACGTTCTGGCCGAACCACTATAAATCTGCGTGTCTTTTACAGTTTAGCCCCTGTTTTTTACATATTTGCATAAGTAACCTAAAACCTTGAGAATAACATATAATCAACTAAATCATACGGATTGGAGGTGTTTGTCCATTTTTTGTGCAAACATTTTTGGTGCTTTCACTGAGAGCTTGGAACTCAAAGCTTCAGCTTCCCTCATTCAACCTTCTTTCCCAATAGCACCCTTCACTGCCTAGGAAACATGACTTCCAGGCCGATAAAAGACGCCAGCAAGGGAAAGAAGATTGCAACCAGCAGCGCTCCAGATCCAGTGGATCCAGATCAAGAGAACCATCCCACTACGACAGCAGATCAGGCAAATCCGACAGCCCCTGCCGCGGAACAACCAGCAGCAATCACTAGGGCAGATCTAGACAGAGTTGTGGCTGAAGTGACTAACCGCTTCGCATCCCAACAAGAAGCTTTGGTGAACCAACTCATGTCACGCTTGAGGGATGCCGAAGAATCCAACCGCAATACTGAATCGTGGGATGAGTCCCAATCTGGAGGGTCTCGGAGACAACAAAGGTCTTCCCTCTTCGAAGAAGCTATCAACAGGAACAACAATGATAGGGGCCGCGCCCGGACTCAGCCCGAACTCCGATTCGAGGAAGCGCTTGGAACCGAACCCAATCAGGGAGGCACCAGGCGAGGGTCGGATGTAGCTGAACCGGTCATGCCGCCTAATCATGGAAACCCCGCTGAACGGAGCCGAGCTAGAACCCAGCCCGAAGTTGACCCCATGGAAATGCTCGAAACAGAACCCCATAGGGGAAGATCAAGGCGGGGGCAACTGTAGCTGGTCCTAGCATGCATCCGACCAGCCAAAGACAGCCACTGCATAACATCAGAGGTGATAGGCTATACCATCCCTATAGGTCATCTGGACGAGATCGATCCCGCAGGGAAGAACCAAGCTCATTTTTGTCCGCTCCAAATTCTGATGAAAGAATGGCACGATTATTCCGGGAATGCGTCCGACGGGAGCAAAGGGATCGAGGGATAGGCGCTAGGGTAGCCAGCCCTTTCACCCGCGACATCGAAACCGCCATCACCCCTCGAGAATGGAAAATGCCGACGATGGAACCGTACAAGGGAACTTCCGACCCCGTTGTACACTTGCAGAGATACACATAGCATATACTCATGAGCGAAGCAACGGAAGGAGTGTTGTGTAAATGCTTTCCGGTATTCCTAGCAGACCTAGCTACCTCCTGGTTCTGCCATCTACCCCAAGGATCTATCAACTCATGGGAGATGTTGAAAGAAAAGTTCATTAGCCAGTTCCACATTCATGTGGAACAACCCAAGGATGCTTATTCTCTATCCAATGTCAAACAGAAATCCGTAGAGACAGTGCAACAATATCTAACCCGGTTCAACGCCGCAGCGGCCGCAGTCCAGGATGCCGATGAGAAACTCACCCTAATGGCCCTCTGTAGTGGTGTGCACCCGGATACCAAGTTTGCTAGAAGACTAACTAAAGAAAAACCAACTACCTTGCTCGATTTCTTCCATGAAGCTGGGAAGTACATGGGACTCGAAGAGGCTGCCACCGAAAGACAGACAGGACCACAGGCTAAAACGGCTCATGGAAACGCCCCCGCCACAGCGAAGGACATTCGGAAATACGATGCCAGAGACAATACAGGGGGCAAGAAGGGAGAAAAGCGCTTGTACCGACCAGGACCGAGATTTGACGGTTACACTCCCTTGAATGAAACAGTCGAGAACATCTTCCTGGCCACCCAGGACGAACTTACATACAAGCGGCCCCCGTACAAGAAAGAGTCAGATCGCGCAATCCAGTTCGAAAAATTCTGCCGTTTCCACGAGTCTCATGGGCACGATACCAATGAATGTCGTCATCTTCGGGACTTAATCGAAGAACACATCAGAAGGAAGAGGCTGGAACGCTATGTGAGAAGTCAGGATAGAACTCCAACCCCTGTAAGTGGAAACACAAGGCCACCTCCCCCGGAAACGGGAGGAGGAAATCGCAACACCAGTGGCTCCAATCAAGAAAAGATAGTGGTCCACACCATATCAGGAGGGCCACACATCACGGACAAAACCTGGGCAGAAATGGAAAGATATGGAAACTCACTCAGAAGCGAGGGAGACTGCGTCAATTCTGTTCTGGAAGAACGCCACCCTAAGCGGAAAGAAAATAATGACATCACATTCAGTGGACGCGACCTAGAAGGAAGGCAGTACCCACACATGGATCCTTTGGTCATCTCTGCCTGGTTCGGTCCAGCCAAAGTTTTCCGGATTTTGATAGACATTGGAAGTTCAGTAAATATTCTGTTCAAGCATGTTTTCGACAAAATGAAGCTGTCAATGAAGGATGTATCCCCCTGCGACAAACCACTACATGGTTTCACTAGAGAAGCAAAGATGCCCCTCGGGCAATTGGATCTCTTTGTTGAATTGGGAAGTCATCCCCGCTCCACCGTTCGGATGCAAACATTCGTGCTAATAGACAATCACTCGGCCTACAATGCCTTTTTAGGAAGACCAGCCTTGTCCGACTTCCAAATTTTTCTTGCCCCATGGTGCCTGAAGATGAAGTTCCCGACGGATAATGCAGTGGGAGAAGTAGAAGGGGATCAGGACGCCGCTCAGGACTACTGTGTAACCGAACTTCGCAATAATCGCAGGAGAAATAAAGGGAAGAATGCAGAGACTATTCTCTGCATGAAAAGCTTGGAAGCATAGAAACTACAGAAAGCCCCTCCTCTTCGATATACAAGTGATCCCTTCAACGAACTAGATCCCAGGGACGGAGAGGAGGAGGCCACCGCCGAGCCTGCAAAGGCCATGGAATTCGTATCTGTGGACAAATGCGACCCAAGTAAACTGCTGAGAGTCGGAACTCAGTTAAAAAGAGAACTAAAGAATCAATTCATTGATTTTCTTCGCCACAACATGGACGTATTTGCATGGACGCACGCTGATATGACTGGAATCTCCCCGGACATAGCATGCCATGCACTAAACATCGATCCTACCAAGGTACCGGTAAAGTAAAAGAAGAGAAGTATGGGGGCAGAACGATCAGCGGCCCTCGAGGAAGAAGTAAAGAACTTACTTGCCAATGACTTCACACGTGAAGCCATCTACCTAGAATGGATCGCCAACCCGGTGCTGGTAAAGAAAGCTAATGGGAAGTGGCGAACATGCATCGATTTCTCTAACTTAAATGATGCTTGCCCGAAAGACTGCTTCCCACTCCCCCGAATCGACCAACTCGTGGACAGCACTGCCGGACACGAACTCTTATCCTTTATGGACGCATACTCAGGATATAATCAGATCCCTATGCATGCCCCCGATCAAGACCACACTAGCTTCATCACTGACCGAGGATTGTACTGCTACAAGGTAATGCCATTTGGACTTAAAAACGCCGGAGCTACTTATCAGCGCCTCGTCAACAAGATGTTTGCAGAATTGATAGGACGAACTATGGAAGTTTATGTGGATGACATGCTGGTAAAACCAAGGAAAGCCAACGACCATATAAACCATCTGGACGAGATGTTTCAAGTACTTCGCCAATATGGAATGAAACTGAACCCTCTGAAGTGCTCCTTCGGAGTATCATCGGGAAAGTTTCTGCGATTCATCGTTCAGGCCAGGGGGATTGAAGCAAACCCCAAACAAGTCCAGGCCTTGCAAGATATCAAGATACCATCCACTCGAAAAGAGATGCAAAGCCTAAATAGAAAAGTTGCCGCCCTAAGCCGGTTCATCTCTAAAGCAACTGACAAATGCATTCCTTTCTTCGAAGCCCTGAAGAAAGACAAAGGAAAATTTGAATGGACCGATGAGTGTTCAACAACCTTCCTTAACCTAATCGAACACCTCCAGCGGCCACCAGTACTCTCGACTCCGAATGAAGGCGAAGAACTATACCTATATCTTGCTGTGTCATCCCATACTTTGAGCGCCGCTTTGGTAAGAGAAGAACACCACGCACAATGACCAGTGTACTTCGTAAGCAAAAGGTTCACGGGAGCAGAAGCCCGGTATCCCAAACTCGAGAAACTGGCATACTATTTACTAATCGCATCAAGGAAGCTGCGTCACTATTTCCAATCTCATCCCGTCAGAGTCCTAACCGACCAGCCATTAAGGCAAGTGCTCCATCGTCCCGACACCTCTGGGCGACTGCTCAAGTGGTGCATCGAGCTAAGCCAATATGATATCACTTACCACCCTCGCACCGCCATCAAGGGACAAGCCAAAGCTGATTTCATTGCCGAATTCACTACTAGCGAAGGTACAAACCAATCTGAAATAGCAGAAGATATCAAGTGGCATCTCTTCGTAGATGGAGCGTCGAACGAACAAGGCTCGGGGGCAGGTGTTGTGATAATCACCCCCAGGGGAAAGAAGCTGCGCTACGCCCTAAGATTGGAATTCGCTGCCACCAACAATGATGCCGAATATGAAGCAGTAATAGCCGGATTAGAACTTGCACTAGAAATTGGAGTCAGTTTTTTATGTCTCCATAGTGATTCTCAACTTATTGTGAATCAAATACTAGGAGAGTTCCAGACTCGAGGAGAACGACTCACAGCGTACCTAAAGAAGACCAAGTTGCTACTTAACCAACTGGATTGTTATTTGATCAGACACATTCCTCGAGAGGAGAATCAAGAGGCCGACGAGCTGGCAAAGCAAGCTAGCATGGTTGATGATACCACTCCTGGAACGATAACTGTCTCAAGGCTACTAACCCCGAGTTTCGAGCAAGCGCACCTGATAGCTGCAACCGAAGAAGAAACATGGATGACCCCTATACGAGAATACTTACATAACGGCATCCTGCCAGACGGGCGAAATGAAATTAAGAAAATTCTAAGGAAAGCTTCCCGCTACACAATGCAAGAAGGCATCCTCTGTCGGCGCGGCTTCTCTAACCCCTTATTGAGGTGCGTTGCTGGGAGAGAAGCCAGGGAAATTCTATCCAATATCCATCAGGGAAGTTGTGGAGACCACACCGGAGGGCAGACTCTAGCAAAAAAGATACTCCGATATGGATATTTCTGGCCCACCTTGAACAAAGACGCCTTAGACTTCGTCAAAAAATGTGAAAGATGTCAGAAATTTGCCAAAATCCCTCGACTACCAACCAATGAAATTACTCAGATGACCAGCCCTTGGCCCTTCGCCACATGGGGGATTGACTTAATCGACGAATTGCCAACGGGCCGAGGCGGAGCCAAATATGCTATAGTGGCAGTTGACTACTTCACCAAATGGGTGGAGGCGGAACATCTAAATAAAATATCTTCGACAAAAGTTATTAACTTCTTGATCAAAAATATTCTGTGCAGGTACGGAGTCCCACTCAAGATCATATCAGACAACGGACTTCAATTTGACAGCGAAGAATTCGCCGATTGGTGCCAAGAGCACGGAATTCAAAAAAGCTTCTCATCTGTAGCTTATCCTCAGGCAAACGGCCAATTCGAAGCAGTCAACAAAATCCTCAAAACTCTAATCAAGAAGAAGCTTGAAAAGTCAAAAGGCGCTTGGGTGGACGAACTTCCTACAGCCCTTTGGGCCTACCGCACATCTTTCAGAAGATCCACAGGGCATACTCCTTTCTCTTTGGCATACGGATTAGAGGCAATGCTCCCAGTTTGGACTATTGTGCCTTCCCACCGTAGGATCCACTACAACCCAGAAGAAAATGGAGAACTCCTCCACATGTCTTTGGATCTAATTGAGGAGAGAAGGAATGATGCAGCACTCAAAGCAGCAGCTCACGGACAAAAAGTGGCAGCACTATACAACTCCAAAGCCAAACATCGCAGATTAGAAGAAGGAGATCTTGTCCTCAAGCGAATCTTTCCACGCCCCGGGGCACTGGACCCCATCTGGGACGGACCATACGTAATTCATAAAGATCTCCACAACGGAGCTTATATTTTGTCAACAGTGGACGGAGAGGTGTTCCAGAGGGCATGGAACATCTGACACCTCCGTCGATACTTTTCTTAACTTGTACTCCCCATATAAAGTGAATTAACAAAGAGAATCAGTGGACGTAGGCATTTTCGTGCCGAACCACTTTAAAAAACTTGGCTCTTCTTAACTTGTTCCTTTATATCTTGGCTACTTATTAAGCTTTATCCTTTGCTGTTGAACAAAATCCTTTGCAGATGACATTTCGATCCAGAGCTTCACAACACAACTCCACCTGGACAAAATCTAACAAGTACGCTATGCTCCTATGCCCTCGCCAATGAGACACTTTGCTCCGGTATCCCTCTACGGCGAGTTAACTCATTGTTTGCCTCGACCCTTAAAGCCGACTGTAATGAGCCGAGTATAAGTCATCATAAAAAAGGCCGACTATAGCCGATGGAAGCTCATTACAGCGATTCAGCTCGCCGGCGACTGTTAACCGATCATAAGCCCCAACATAAGGTATGGCCAGCCAGGGGCAGTTCACAGTTGACGATCGGCCCCCACGCTAGCCGGCCACAGTAAATCAAATAATACCCACGATTACGGGCCATAATGGTCCGGGTAGTTTCTGTGCGCGATCGGCTCCGATGTGTCTTAAGTGCGGCTGTGGTAAAAAAGAAAACTCCCCGTAGTAGGCGTAAGATGGGTGACAAATGTCTCCAAGACCCACATCTAGGGAAAGTGACTACAAAACCCGTTTGCCACGAACTTAAGCACATCGACGGCCTTCCATGACTGGAAGTTTTACTTTTCCTATATTTCAATTTCATTTAAAACTTTTCTCCTATTCTCCGTAACGGTACTTGAAAGTACAGAACATGAAATAGGGAACGCTCGCTAATGCGAACAGAAACTTACAATCGAACGACGAGATACCCAACAGCATCCCGATTTTAGTCTTACAAGGCGCACGAAGTTGCCGTCCACGGCCGTAACATAAAGGGCGGTATCTTCTACTTTTGTACATTAATGCATAACTGCAGTTCATATTCACACATCACATTTACATTGCAAAACGAGAAAATTATACTTTAAGCAAAAAACTTGGCATCAGGAACATGCATAGTTACATCACTTACACAGCACAGCAAAATAGCAATAACATTCCAACATAAAGGAATCAGCTCATATTATGAAATTACATAACATCATTCATCACAAACAATATTTTTCCAGTTACATCAATGTTTTGGACTAACATGAGCAGCAATAAAAAGAAATCAAAAGGTGACCGGCTGCGTTCACGCTTCGCCCTTATCCTGCCAACTCTCCAGGCCTACTTAGCCGCAGGGTCGGAGCTCCCAGCATGTTGACCGGAAGTCCCACCTGTCCAATTCAGAAGAGGAATTCATTAAGCGAACAGTAAGCGATCAAGTTATAAAATCTAAAAAGAAAAGAGAAAGAGAAGAGAGACTCACCAACGTCCGCCGCTTAATCCTCATCCGCTAACTGCACACCCGCTTCCTCCGCAGCAAGCAGCCGCATCCCCTCCTTCACCGCTACCTTCTTCTCCTTCGAGAACTGGGCGGTTAACACGTCCATCCTGAATGACGCACCACCTTCCTTATCCGCATCGGCCTTAGCCTCCTCCAAAGCCCGGAGATATATCCTAGCCATAACCCAGAGGTAGTCATCCATCCAGGATAGATTGCCCTGCTTCCAAGTACGGAAGTACATATCCTGCAACATCTCATCCTTCATCCCCTCATTCTCCTCAAACTCCCTCACCCGGGCCTCGGAGGACAGCAACTTAGCGACGGCAACATCCCTCTCTGATCGATATCTCAAGCGGTCAGCCTAGAGAGACCTCCTCATTTCCTCCATCTCTTCCTTTAGATTGGCCTGAGCAAGCTCTGTGGCCTCAAGCCTCCCAGAAAACTCTTCAATCCACTCAAGATCCGCATTCCGAACCTCATCCACCGTCGCAATGGCCATATCAATCCGCCCATTGCAAGCAGCCTCCATTTTTCGCAATTCTGCCCTGCTGGCCTTTTCCAGATTCTCCTTCAACTGCCTGGAGGCTGCCTCGTGCTGAGAAATCTGAATAGCCTGATCGGCAAGCTGTTTGGCCTGATCAGAAATCTATAGCCGCAGCCGGATGTTAGCACTCCCAATTTCCTCCCCAGCCATAGCCAGCCGAGCATGATGCTCCATCAATTTCTTGACCTCCTCCGCGACCCGGTCAATGTTGGCCTTGCCTTCGACCCTCATGGCAGCTATCCAAGTAGTGAGAAGATCGAGATCTAGGGACTTAGCCTCATCAACAATCTGAACCATGGGATTGCGGGGGAGAAGATGCTCGCCCGTGGCCTCGTCAAATAATATGTCCTGGGAACTGGGGTCTAAATCCGGGTGGCCGGCAAAGGGATTGCGAGGCACGTCGGGGCGCCTTATGCGGATAACGGTAGGATTTTCAAACGGATGCGGGGAGGGAATATGCTCAGTTTCCTCCTCCGTGATATCATGAATAGGTTGAGGAGGAAGCTGCGGACCGGGTGAAGATTCAAATAAAGAACGCCTCCTCTTCCTCTGCTGGATACCTTCCTCAATGACTCCAAGAAGAGGACGATATTTAGTTACATCCCCGGAACGGCCAGTTGGCGGCTTTGGCTTAGTAGAAGCTCTCATCAACTTGAATTGTTCAAGGCGGTGTCGAACGTCTGATATTTTGGCCACCTCGCCTTCCCCTGTGATCAAGAACAAGTGTTACGAACATACAATGGTCCATAATTCGAGAAATATGTTAAGTTAAAAGGAATGAGAAGACACATCTATTATACAAACCCTGCGGAGGAATAGGATCCTGCAATAAGTCCTGGATTTCATCCCAGGACGGGAGCGAGCCATAAAATATTCCTAAGTCCCTGTCATAAATGGAGTCTGCAGAAGTCAAAAGTTCACCTTGCACTGCCGAAGTCACCCTAGCTGAGGAGCTCTTAGGGGATGGATCGGCGTCAGCCCCGGCCGTGCCAGTCTTTTTCGCTTTCTCCGCCGAATCCGATTCTCCCTCCGATTCCCCGAAAGCCTGACGGAGAGCCTCATCCGTCCACTCCTGAAGCTCCCCCACTTGCCTGGAGGATAAGGCACCAGCGCCACTACCGCCTAGTCCGTCGCCATCACCATTGCCCCCTCCATCTCCATCGCCATCTCCTCCACCCTCTGACTCTCCTCCTACATCGCCTCCTTCGCCCTCGCCTCTATCCACTTCCACATCTTCCTCCTCCGGGATAATCGGGCAAGTGCTGGGAGAGGGGCCGTCAGACTCCTTAAGTTTCTTACCCTCGACAACCGGAGGTTTGGTAAAAGTCTTCCTCTTGCCACTCTTCTCCGTGGCCCCTTCCTTGGCTTTGACAGCCTTCTCCTCAGCTGTATCTCTCTGCTTAACCACGGACTGGCGTGGGAGGATCAAGTTGTACTCCAGGAGAGTAGCGTTCCTGATCAAGTAAGAAGCCGACCGATCCCGTGCCGGAATGGCTTTTATTTCCGCAACCATCTGAACCAAGGAATCAGTCTCCACGACCGCTAAGCCATCTGTCGCTAGCAAGAAATAAAAGCATATTAGAAGAAGCATTGCAGTTGGGACAAAGAAATTACAAATGGAATTCGACTTACAGCCAGAAGTGAAAAAGCAAAAAGAAACAGAGTCGTCCTTGATGAGGAACCATTCCTTCTTGAACATGGAGAACTTGGAATACAAGTCCAGGACCGGCTTGAAGGACACGGCCGACTCCAAACTTATGTAGGGAGAACCTTTCTTGTAACCCCTTAGATTATACAGATATCGGATTTCCCGGTTAGAGGGGGGACGCCCATACCTCCTTTGGAAGATAACAAATAAGCACACTAGGATGGCATAGGAGTTGGGCTGAAGCTGGAAAGGAGCCACCTTCAGAAAGGTAAGAAAACTGATTATCCACGCATTGATGGGAGGAATGGCTCCACACATGCAGTGTTATCTGCTGTAAGCAAAATACCCTTCAGGAGAGTCATATGGCATAACTCCACTCCCTGGCAGTAGCATAAGCGTTCTATCAATCCCGAAAGAGCGGGAAATGACATCAAGCTGCTCCTCTTTGAGGGAGCTGGGAAAGCAGTCGGCCGGAGAGTTCAGAAGCTCCTGGGGGCCATACCCATCTACCAGCGACCTCGGGACAGGTCCATGACGTTCCGATCCTGGCTGGCCTGGGGGCACGGAGGAGGACTCTCCTTCGCCCCTGGAATTCCGTTTGTCTGATCGAGTTTCTGCTTTGCGAGACATTATCTGCGACACGAGAAAAACACAATATTAGAACAAGGAATACAGAAATATAAGCAAACAAGTGTAGAAAGCGAGCCAGCATATACAAATCTAGAAGTTTCACTAATAGTTCAAGTATAAAAGTCCATTCGGCAAGGGACTCATTCAACACTCAGAATTCCCAATCTCATTCGGTAATACATCCTAGAGCACATTCAGCAAAACTTCATTCGGAATATAAAGCCATTCGGCACTCAACTCCCAACTTCATTCGGCGGTCAAGCACTTAAAGCCCATTCGGAAATATAATAACGCAAAGTACATTCGGCAGAAGCAGGCTCACCTGGTTCGGCGATTTACTATGGTTCGGCTATTCGGCTGGTTCGGCTATTCGGAACAGTCAAGTCTGATTCGGCACTCAGTTGATTCAGATGTCACACTCGGTAGAGAATTACGAAGGCCTATCGCCCTTACTTATAGGCGAGCGCAAGATAACCGGACCGAATGATTCGGTGCCTGGGTGCTTGGGACCGGATGTAGCTATTCTATCTGAAGAAAAACAAAGCGTAGCATACGCTGGCATATACCCCACTTTGGGGGGCAAGTGTTGGGTGCATTTCTACCACCACCGGTCCAAAAGAAAGAGGAGAAGCCAAACCTCTCTGCCTCAATGCCGAGCCAAGCCTCCCCACAGCCGAACCAGACCATTCGGTACTGAAGCATTAAGTACCGGACCAGCCATCCCTTACCGGACCACGTACTACCGGTCCAAAACCCCTTGCCACCGAACCAGCCAACCACCGAACCAATCCTCTCCACCGAACCAAACCTCTCCCCACCGAATCAAAGACACTCCAAGGCCTCACCAAACCTAGGCCTCCTCAACTCATCACCAGACCAAAGCACAGCCGGACCAAGCCTCTACCGAACCACCTACCACCTTTCCATCACACTACCGGACCATCACTCACTGCACCAACACCGATCCACAGCACAGCCGAACCAAGCTTCGCCGAACCAGCTATGCCAGACCAGATGGCTTCAGCCCAGGCCCATCAGCAGCTATATACATCCAAGACCCCTGCCTCCAGCCTCATTCTATAAATAGAGGGGCAGGGGTACAACAATGGCAGACAAGTTTGAGAGTTCAAGCAAGAAAGGAACTTTCAAACAACTTTCTTATACTTGTACTTAAAGCTTTGTACTTGTAATCTGAAAGAAAAGAGAGAATCACATATAAAGTGGACGTAGGCACGTTCTGGCCGAACCACTATAAATCTGCGTGTCTTTTACAGTTTAGCCCCTGTTTTTTACATATTTGCATAAGTGACCTAAAACCTTGAGAATAACATATAATCAACTAAATCATACGGATTGGAGGTGTTTGTCCATTTGTTGTGCAAACATACGGCACTGTTTCGCCATTTCGGACGGATGTTGCACCTTGCACCGCGGATGTTGCACCCTGTAGATATCGATTATTCGGACGGCCATAATCTCTGGCTCGTTTAGAGTTACAGGAGACATAACCTGTCAAAACGAAGGCCTCGGTGAGTTCTACGGCTTTGACAGCTTTCAGCCGTCAACGGATAGATTAATGCCCGAAAAGGACAACCCGAATCTCAATCGGGTCTCTTAAGTTTTTTACCCTTCGTTTTTTCGACACCGGATTTTTACGGTAAAACGGGATTACCGTGGCTCGTCTTCGATTTACCATCGCTGGAGAGTGGTGCACCATGGTACTGTTCCATTTCAAATCCATGCACGCATTTATAAAAGTCGTACGGCACTGTTTCGCCATTTCGGACGGATGTTGCACCTTGCACCGCGGATGTTGCACCCTGTAGATATCGATTATTCTGATGGCCATAACTTCTGGCTCGTTTAGAGTTACGGGAGCCATAACATGTCAAAACGAAGGCCACAGTGAGTTTTACGGCTATGACCGCTTTCAGCCGTCAACGGATAGATTAATGCCAAAAAAGGACAACCCGAATCTCAATCGGGTCTCGTAAGGTTTTTACCCTTCGTTTTTTCGACACCGGATTTTTACGGTAAAACGGGATTACCGTGCCTCGTCTTCGATTTACCATCGCTGGAGAGTGGTCCACCATGGTACTATTCCATTTCAAATCCATGCACGCATTTCTAAAAGTCGTACGGCACTGTTTCGCCATTTCGGACGGATGTTGCACCTTGCACCGCGGATGTTGCACGCTATAGACATCGATTATTCGGACGATCATAACTTCTGGCTCGTTTAGAGTTACGGGAGCCATAACCTGTCAAAACGAAGGCCACGGTGAGTTCTACGGCTTTGATAGCTTTCATCCATCAACGGATAGATTAATGGCCAAAAAGACAACCCGAATCTCAATCGGGTCTCGTAAGTTTTTTACCCATCGTTTTTTCGACGCCGGATTTTAACGGTAAAATGGGATTACCGTGGCTCTTTTTCGATTTACCATCACTAGAGAGTGGTGCACCATGGTACTGTTCCATTTCAAATCCATGTATGCATTTCTAAAAGTCGTACGGCACTGTTTCGCCATTTCGGGCGGATGTTGCACCTTGCACCGCGGATGTTGCACCCTGTAGATATCGATTATTCGGACGGCCATAACATCTGGCTCGTTAAGAGTTACGGGAGACATAACCTGTCAAAACGAATGCCTCGGTGAGTTCTACGGCTTTGACAGCTTTCAGCCGTCAACGGTTAGATTAATGCCCGAAAAGGACAACCCGAATCTCAATCGGGTCTCTTAAGTTTTTTACCCTTCGTTTTTTCGACACCGGATTTTTACGGTAAAACGGGATTACTGTGCCTCGTCTTCGATTTACCATCGTTGGAGAGTGGTACACCATGGTACTGTTCCGTTTTAAATCCATGCATGCATTTCTAAAAGTCGTGCGGCACTGTTTCGCCATTTCAGACGGATGTTGCACCTTGCACCGCGGATGTTGCACCCTGTAGATATCGATTATTCGGACGGCCATAACATCTGGCTCGTTTAGAGTTACGGGAGACATAACCTGTCAAAATGAAGGCCTCGGTGAGTTCTACGGCTTTGACAACTCTCAGCCATCAACGGGTAGATAAATGCCCGAAAAGGACAACCCGAATCTCAATCGGGTCTCTTGAGTTTTTTACCCTTCGTTTTTTCGACACCGGATTTTTACGGTAAAACAGGATTACCGTGGCTCGTCTTCGATTTACCATCGCTGGAGAGTGGTGCACCATGGTACTGTTCCGTTTCAAATCCATGCATGCATTTCTAAAAGTCGTACGGCACTGTTTCGCCATTTCGAACGGATGTTGCGCCATGCACCGCGGATGTTGCACCCTGTAGATATCGATTATTCGGACGATCATAACTTCTGGCTCGTTTAGGGTTACGGGTGCCATAACCTGTCAAAACGAAGGCCACGGTGAGTTCTACGGCTTTGACGGCTTTCAGCCGTCAACAGATAGATTAATGCCCAAAAAGGACAACCCGAATCTCACTCGGGTCTCGTAAGTTTTTTACCCATCGTTTTTTCGACGTCGGATTTTAACTGCAAAATGGGATTACCGTGGCTCGTCTTCGATTTACCATCGCTGGAGAGTGGTGCACCATGGTACTGTTCCATTTCAAATCCATGTACGCATTTCTAAAAGTCGTACGACAATGTTTCGCCATTTCCGACGGATGTTGCACCTTGCACCGCGGATGTTGCACCTTGTAGATATAGATTATTCGGACGGCCATAACTTCTGGCTCGTTTAGAGTTACGGGAGCCATAACCTGTCAAAACGAAGGCCACGGTGAGTTTATGGCTTTGACCGCTTTTAACCGTCAACGGATATATTAATGCCCAGAAAGGACAACCCGAATCTCAATCGGGTCTCTTAAGTTTTTTACCCATCGTTTTCTCGACGCCGGATTTTAACGGTAAAACGCGATTACCGTGGCTCATCTTCGATTTACCATCGCTGGAGAGTGGTGCACCATGGTCCTGTTCCATTTAAAATCCGTGCACGCATTTCTAAAAGTCGTAAGGCACTGTTTCGCCATTTCGGACAGATGTTGCACCTTGCACCGTGGATGTTGCACCCTGTAGATATCGATTCTTCGGACGGCCATAACTTCTGGCTCGTTTATAGTTACGGGAGCCATAACCTGTCAAAACGAAGGCCTCGATGAGTTCTACGGCTTTGACAGCTTTTAGCCGTCAACAGATAGATTAATGACCGAAAAGGACAACCCGAATCTCAATTGGTTCTCGTAAGTTTTTTACCCTTCGTTTTTTCGACACCGGATTTTTATGGTAAAACGGGATTACTGTCGCTCGTCTTTGATTTACCATCGTTGGAGAGTGGTGCACCATGGTATTGTTCCATTTCTAAAACATGCATGCATTTCTAAAAGTCGTACGGCACAGTTTCGCCATTTCGGACGGATGTTGCACCTTGCACCGCGGATGTTGCACCCTGTAGATATCGATTATTCGGACGGCAATAACTTCTGGCTCGTTTAGAGTTACGGGAGCCATAAGCTGTCAAAACGAAGGCCATGGTGAGTACTACGGCTTTGACCGCTTTCGGCCATCAACGGATAGATTAATGCCCAAAAAGGACAACCCGAATCTCAATTGGGTCTCGTAAGTTTTTTCGACACCGGATTTTTACGGTAAAACGGGATTACCGTGCCTCGTCTTCGATTTACCATCGCTGGAGAGTGGTGCACCATGGAACTGTTCCATTTCAAATCCATGCACACATTTCTAATAGTCGTACGACACTGTTTCGCCATTTCGGATAGATGTTGCACCTTGCACCGTGGATGTTGCACCATGTAGATATCGATTATTCGGACGGTCATAACTTCTGGCTCATTTAGAGGTACGGGAGCCATAACCTGTCAAAATGAAGGCCACATTGAGTTCTACGGCTTCGACAGCTTTCATCCGTCAACGTATAAATTAGTGCCCGAAAAGGACAACCCGAATCTCAATCGGGTCTCGTAAGTTTTTTACCCTTCCTTTTTTCAACACCGGATTTTTACGTTAAAACGGGATTACCGTGCCTCGTCTTCGATTTACCATCGATGGAGAGTGGTGCACCATGGTACTGTTCCGTTTTAAATCCTTGCACGCATTTCTAAAAGTCGTACGGCACTGTTTCGCCATTTCGAACGGATGTTGCACCTTGCACCGCGGATGTTGCACCCTGTAGATATCGATTATTCGGACGGTCATAACTTCTGACTCGTTTAGAGTTACGGGAGCCATAACCTGTCAAAACGAAGGCCACGGTCAGTTCTACGGCTTTGACCGCTTTCAGCCGTCAACGGATAGATTAATGCCCAAAAAGGACAACCCGAATCTCAATCGGGTCTCGTAAGTTTTTTACCCATCGTTTTTTCGACGCCGGATTTTAACGGTAAAAGGGGATTACCGTGGTTCGTCTTCGATTTACCATCGCTGGAGAGTGGTGCACCATGGTACTTTTCCATTTGAAATCCATGCACGCATTTCTAAAAGTCGTACGGCACTGTTTGCCATTTCGGACGGATGTTGCACCTTGCACCGCGGATGTTGCACCCTGTAGATATCGATTATTCGGACGGCCATAAATTCTGGCTCGTTTAGAGTTACAGAATCCATAACCTGTAAAAATGAAGGCCTCGGTGAGTTCTACGGCTTTGACAGCTTTCAGCCGTCAACGGATAGATTAACGCCCGAAAAGGACAACCCGAATCTCAATCGGGTCTCGTAAGTTTTTTACCCTTCGTTTTTTCGAAACCGGTTTTTACGATAAAACGGGATTACCGTGCCTCGTCTTCGATTTACCATCGTTGGAGAGTGGTGCATCATGGTACTGTTTCGTTTTAAATCCATGCACTCATTTCTAAAAGTCGTATGGCACTGTTTCGCCATTTCGGACGGATGTTGCACCTTGCACCGCGGATGTTGCACCCTGTAGATATCGATTATTCGGACGGTCATAACTTCTGGTTCGTTTAGAGTTACGGGAGCCATAACCTATCAAAACGAAGGCCACGGAGAGTTCTACGGGTTTGACCGCTTTCAGCCGTCAACGGATAGATTAATGCCCAAAAAGGATAACCCGAATCTCAATCGGGTCTCGTAAGTTTTTTACCCATCGTTTTCTCGACGTTGGATTTTAACGGTAAAACGGGATTACCGTGGCTCGTTTCGATTAACCATCGCTGGAGAGTGGTGCACCATAGTACTGTTCCATTTAAAATCCATGCACGCATTTTTAAAAGTCGTACAACACTGTTTCGCCATTTCGGACTGATGTTGCACCTTGCACCGCGGATGTTGCACCCTGTAGATATCGATTATTCGGACGGCCATAACATCTGGCTCGTTTAGAGTTACGGGAGCCATAACCTGTCAAAACGAAGGCCTTGGTGAGTTCTACGGCTTTGACAGCTTTCAGCCGTCAACGGACAGATTAATGCCCGAAAAGGACAACCCGAATCTCAATTAGGTCTCATAAGTTTTTTACCCTTCGTTTTTTCGACAGCGGAATTTTACGGTAAAACGGGATTACCGTGCCTCGTCTTCGATTTACCATCGCTGGAGAGTGGTTCACTATGGTACTGTTTCGTTTTAAATCCATGCACGCATTTCTAAAAGTCGTACGACACTGTTTCGCCATTTCGGACGGATGTTGCACCTTGCACCGCGGATGTTGCACCCTGTAGATATCGATTATTCGGACGGTCATAACTTCTGGCTCGTTTAGAGTTACGGGAGCCATAACCTGTCAAAACGAAGGCCACGGTGAGTTCTACGGCTTTGACCGCTTTCAACCATCAACGGATAGATTAATGCCCAAAAAGGACAACACGAATCTCAATCGGGTCTCGTAAGTTTTATACCCATCGTTTTTTCGACGCCGGATTTTAACGGTAAAACGGGATTACCGTGGCTCGTCTTCGATTTACCATTGCTGGAGAGTGGTGCACCATAGTACTGTTCCATTTAAAATCCATGCACGCATTTTTAAAAGTCGTACAACACTGTTTCGCCATTTCGGACTGATGTTGCACCTTGCACCGCGGATGTTGCACCCTGTAGATATCGATTATTCGGACGGCCATAACATCTGGCTCGTTTAGAGTTACGGGAGACATAACCTGTCAAAACGAAGGCCTCGGTGAGTTCTACAGCTTTGACAGCTTTCAGCCGTCAACGGATAGATTA
Organism: Allium cepa; assembly: GCA_030765085.1. Lineage (NCBI taxonomy): Eukaryota > Viridiplantae > Streptophyta > Magnoliopsida > Asparagales > Amaryllidaceae > Allium > Allium cepa. The sequence goes on from CM060938.1 coordinate 914,572,274, forward strand.
ATGCCCGAAAAGGACAACCCGAATCTCAATCGGGTCTCTTAAGTTTTTTACCCTTCGTTTTTTCGACAACGGATTTTTACGGTAAAACGGGATTACCGTGGCTCGTTTCGATTAACCATCGCTGGAGAGTGGTGCACCATGGTACTATTCTGTTTCAAATCCATGCATGCATTTCCAAAAGTCGTACGGCACTGTTTCGCCATTTCGGACGGATGTTGCACCTTGCACCGCGGATGTTGCACCCTGTAGATATCGATTATTCGGACGGCCATAACTTCTGGCTCATTTAGATTTACGGGAGCCATAACCTGTCAAAACGAAGGCCACGGTGAGTTTTACGGCTATGACCGCTTTCAGCTGTCAACGGATAGATTAATGCCCAAAAAGGACAACCCGAATCTCAATCGGGTCTCGTAAGTTTTTTACCCTTCGTTTTTTCGACACCGGATTTTTACGGTAAAACGTGATTACCGTGCCTCGTCTTTGATTTACCCTCGCTGGAGAGTGGTCCACCATAGTACTGTTCCATTTCAAATCCATGCACGCATTTCTCAAGTCGTACGGCACTGTTTCGCCATTTCGGACGGATGTTGCACCTTGCACCGCGGATGTTGCACCCTATAGATATCGATTATTCGAACGATCATAACTTCTGGCTCGTTTAGAGTTACGGGATCCATAACCTGTCAAAATGAAGGCCACAGTGTGTTCTAGGGCTTTGACAGCATTCAGCCGTCAACGGATAGATTAATGGCCAAAAAGGACAACCCGAATCTCAATCAGGTCTCGTAAGTTTTTTACCCATCGTTTTTTCGAAGCCGGATTTTAACGGTAAAATGGGATTACCGTGGCTCGTCTTCGATTTACCATCGCTAGAGAGTGGAGCACCATGGTACTGTTCCATTTCAAATCCATGCACGCATTTCTAAAAGTCGTACGGCGTTGTTTCGCCATTTCGGACGGATGTTGCACCTTGCACCGTGGATGTTGCACCCTGTAGATATCGATTATTCGGACGGCCATAACATCTGGCTCGTTTAGAGTTACGGGAGACATAACCTGTCAAAACGAATGCCATGGTGAGTTCTACGGCTTTGACAGCTTTCAGTCGTCAACGGTTAGATTAATGCCCGAAAAGGACTACCCGAATCTCAATCGGGTCTCTTATGTTTTTTACCCTTCGTTTTTTCGACACCAGATTTTTACGGTAAAACGGGATTGTCGTGCCTCGTCTTCGATTTACCATCGCTGGAGAGTGGTGCACCATGGTAATGTTCCGTTTTAAATCCATGCACGCATTTCTAAAAGTCGTACGGCACTATTTCGCCATTTCGGACGGATGTTGCACCTTGCACCGCGGATGTTGCACCCTGTAGATATCGATTATTCGGACGGCCATAACATCTGGATCGTTAAGAGTTACGGGAGAATAACCTGTAAAAATGAAGGCCTCGGTGAGTTCTACGGCTTTGACAGATTTCAGCCGTCAACGGATAGATTAATGCCCGAAAAGGACAATCCGAATCTCAATCGGGTCTCTTAAGTTTTTTACCCTTCGTTTTTTCGACACCGGATTTTTACGGTAAAACGGGATTACCGTGGCTCGTCTTCGATTTACCATCACTGGAGAGTGGTGCACCATGGTACTGTTCCGTTTCAAATCCATGCACGCATTTCTAAAAGTCGTACGGCACTGTTTCGCCATTTCGGACGGATGTTGCACCTTGCACCGCGGATGTTGCACCCTGTAGATATCGATTATTCGGACGATCATAAATTCTGGCTCGTTTAGGGTTACGACAGCCATAACCTGTCAAAACGAAGGCCACGGTGAGTTCTACGGCTTGGACCGCTTTCAGCCGTCAACGGATAGATTAATGGCCAAAAAGGACAAACCGAATCTCAATCGGGTCTCGTAAGTTTTTTACCCATCGTTTTTTCGACGCCGGATTTTAACGGCAAAATGGGATTACCGTGGCTCGTCTTCGATTTACCATCGCTGGAGAGTGGTGCACCATGGTACTGTTCCATTTCAAATCCATGCACGCATTTCTAAAAGTCGTACGGCAATGTTTCGCCATTTCGGACGGATGTTGCACCTTGCACCGCGGATGTTGCACCCTGTAGATATCGATTATTCGGACGGCCATAACTTCTGGCTCGTTTAGAGTTACGGGAGCCATAACCTATCAAAACGAAGGCCTCGATGAGTTCTACGGCTTTGACAGCTTTCAGTCGTCAACGGATAGATTAATGCCCGAAAAGGACAACCTGAATCTCAATCGGGTCTCTTTAGTTTTTTACCCTTCGTTTTTTCGACACCGGATTTTTACGGTAAAACAGGATTACCGTGGCTCGTCTTCGATTTACCATCGCTGGAGAGTGGTGCACCATGGTACTGTTCCATTTCAAATCCATGCATGCATTTCTAAAAGTCGTACCGCACTGTTTCGCCATTTCGGACGGATGTTGCACCTTGCACCGCGGATGTTGCACCCTATAGATATCGATTATTCGAACGGCCATAACTTCTGGCTCGTTTAGAGTTACGGGAGCCATACCTTATCAAAACGAAGGCCACGGTGAGTTTTACGGGTTTGACCGCTTTCAGTCGTCAATGGATAGATTAATGCCCAAAAAGGACAACCCGAATCTCAATCGGGTCTCGTAAGTTTTTTCGACACCGGATTTTTACAGTAAAACGGGATTACCGTGCCTCATCTTCGATTTACCATCGCTGGAGAGTGGTGCACCATGGTACTGTTCCGTTTCAAATCCATGCACGCATTTCTAAAAGTCGTACGGCACTGTTTCGCCATTTCGGACGAATGTTGCACCTTGCACCGCGGATGTTGCACCATGTAGATACCGATTATTCGGATGGTCATAACTTCTGGATCGTTTAGAGTTACGAGAGCCATAACCTGTCAAAATGAAGGCCACAGTGAGTTCTACCGCTTCGACAGCTTTCATCCGTCAACGGATAGATTAGTGCCCGAAAAGGACAACCCGAATCTCAATCGGGTCTCGTAAGTTTTTTACCCTTCCTTTTTTCGACACCGGATATTTACTGTAAAACGGGATTACCGTGCCTCGTCTTCGATTTATCATCGCTGTAGAGTGGTGCACCATGGTACAGTTCTGTTTTAAATCCTTGCACGCATTTCGAAAAGTCGTACGGCACTGTTTCGCCATTTCGGACGGATGTTGCACCTTGCACACGGATGTTGCACCCTGTAGATATCGATTATTCGGACGGTCAAAACTTCTGGCTCGTTTAGAGTTACAGGTGCCATAACCTATCAAAACGAAGGCCACGGTGAGTTCTACGGCTTTGACCGCTTTCAGCCGTCAACGGATTGATTAATGCCCGAAAAGGACAACCCGAATCTCAATCGGGTCTCGTAAGTTTTTTACCCATCGTTTTTTCGACGCTGGATTTTAACGGTAAAACGGGATTACCGTGGCTCGTCTTCGATTTACCATCGCTGGAGAGTGGTGCACCATGGTACCGTTCCATTTAAAATCCATGCACGCATTTCTAAAAGTCCTACGACACAGTTTCGCCATTTCGGACGGATGTTGCACCTTGCACCGCGGATGTTGCACCCTTTAGATATCGATTATTCGGACGACCATAACTTCTGGCTCGTTTAGAGTTACGGGGGCCATAAACTGTCAAAATGAAGGCCTCGGTGAGTTCTACGGCTTTGACAGCTTTCAGCAATCAACGGATAGATTAATGCCCGAAAAGGACAACCCGAATCTCAATCGGGTCTCGTAAGTTTTTTACCCTTCGTTTTTTCGACACCGTATTTTTACGGTAAAACGGGATTACCGTGCCTCGTCTTCGATTTACCATTGCTGGAGAGTGGTGCACCATGGTACTGTTCCGTTTTAAATCCATGCACGCATTTCTAAAAGTCGTACGGCACTGTTTCGCCATTTCGGACGGATGTTGCACCTTGCACAGCGGATGTTGCACCCTGTAGATATCGATTATTCGGACGGTCATAACTTCTGGCTCGTTTAGAGTTACGGGAGCCATAACCTGTCAAAACGAAGGCCACGGTGAGTTCTACGGCTTTGACTGCTTTCAGCCATCAACGGATAGATTAATGCCCAAAAAGGACAACCCGAATCTCAATCGGGTCTCGTAAGTTTTTTACCCATCGTTTTTTCGACGCCGGATTTTAACCATAAAACGGGATTACCGTGGCTCGTCTTCGATTTACCATTGCTTGAGAGTGGTGCACCATGGTACTGTTCCATTTAAAATCCATGCACGCATTTTTAAAAGTCGTACGACACTGTTTCGCCATTTCGGACGGATGTTGCACCTTGCACCGCGGATGTTGCACCCTGTAGATATCGATTATTCGGACGGTCATAATATCTGGCTCGTTTAGAGTTACGGGAGACATAACTTGTCAAAACGAAGGCCTCGGTGAGTTCTACGGCTTTGACAGCTTTCAGCCGTCAACGGTAGATTAATTCCCGAAAAGGACAACCGAATCTCAATCGGGTCTCTTAAGTTTTTTACCCTTCGTTTTTTCGACATCGGATTTTTACGGTAAAACGGGATAACAGTGGCTCGTCTTCGATTTACCATCGCTGGAGAGTGGTGCACCATGGTACTGTTCCATTTAAAATCCATGCACGCATTTATAAAAGTCGTACGGCACTGTTTCGCCATTTCGGACGGATGTTGAACCTTGCACCGCGGATGTTGCACCCTGTAGATATCGATTATTCGGACGATCATAAATTCTGGCTCGTTTAGAGTTACGGTAGCCATAACCTATCAAAACGAAGGCCTCGGTGAGTTCTACGGCTTTGACAGCTTTCAGCCGTCAACGGATAGATTAATGACCGAAAAGGACAACCCGAATCTCGATCGGGTCTCTTAAGTTTTTTACCCTTCGTTTTTTCGACACCGGATTTTTACGGTAAAATGGGATTACCGTGGCTCGTCTTCGATTTACCATCGCTGGAGAGTGGTGCACCATGGTACTGTTCCGTTTCAAATCCATGCACGCATTTCTAAAAGTCGTACGGCACTGTTTCGACATTTGAGACGGATGTTGCACCTTGCACCGCGGATGTTGCACCTTGTAGATATCGATTATTCGGACGGCCATAACTTCTGGCTCGTTTAGAGTTACGGGAGCCATAACCTGTCAAAACGAAGGCCTCGATGAGTTCTACGGCTTTGACAGCTTTCAGCCTTCAACAGATAGATTAACGCCCAAAATGGACAACCCGAATCTCAATCGGGTCTCTTAAGTTTTTTACCCTTCGTTTTTTCGACACTGGATTTTTACGGTAAAACGGGATTACCGTGCCTCGTCTTCGATTTACCATCGCTGGAGAGTGGTGCAACATGGTGCTGTTCCGTTTTAAATCCATGCATGCATTTCTAAAAGTCGTACGGCACTGTTTCGCCATTTCGGACGGATGTTGCACCTTGCACCGCGGATGTTGCACCCTGTAGATATCGATTATTCGGACGGCCATAACATCTGGCTCGTTTAGAGTTACGGGAGACATAACCTGTCAAAACGAAGGCCTCGGTGAGTTCTACGGCTTTGATATCTTTCAGCCGTCAACGGATAGATTAATGCCCGAAAAGGACAACCCGAATCTCAATCGGGTCTCTTAAGTTTTTTACACTTCGTTTTTTCGACACCGGATTTTTACAGTAAAACGGGATTACCGTAGCTCGTCTTCGATTTACCATCGCTGGAGAGTGGTGCACCATGATACTGTTCCGTTTCAAATCCATGCATGCATTTCTAAAAGTCGTACGACACTGTTTCGCCATTTCGGACGGATGTTACACCTTGCATCGCGGATGTTGCACCCTGTAGATATCGATTATTCTGACGGCCATAACTTCTGGCTCGTTTAGAGTTACGGGAGCCACAACCTGTCAAAACGAAGGCCTCGGTGAGTTCTATGGCTTCGACAGCTTTCATCCGTCAATGGATAGATTAGTGCCCGAAAAGGACAACCCGAATCTTAATCGGGTCTCGTAAGTTTTTTACCCTTCCTTTTTTCGACACCGGATTTTTATGGTAAAACGGGATTACCGTGCCTCGTCTTCGATTTACCATCGCTGGAGAGTGGTGCACCGTGGTACTGTTCCATTTTAAATCCTTGCACGCATTTCTAAAAATCGTACGACACTGTTTTGCCATTTCGGACGGATGTTGCACCTTGCACCGCGGATGTTGCACCCTGTAGATATTGATTATTCGGACGGTCATAACTGTTGGCTCGTTTAGAGTTACGGGAGCCATAACCTGTCAAAACGAAGGCCACGGTGAGTACTACGGCTTTGACCGCTTTCAGCCGTCAACGGATAGATTAATGCCCAAAAAGGACAACCCGAATCTCAATCGGGTCTCGTAAGTTTTTTACCCATCGTTTTTTCGACGCCGGATTTTAACGGTAAAACGGGATAACAGTGGCTCGTCTTCGATTTACCATCGCTGGAGAGTGGTGCACCATGGTACTGTTCCATTTAAAATCCATGCACGCATTTATAAAAGTCGTACGGCACTGTTTCGCCATTTCGGACGGATGTTGAACCTTGCACCGCGGATGTTGCACCCTGTAGATATCGATTATTCGGACGGCCATAACTTCTGGCTCGTTTAGAGTTACGGTAGCCATAACCTATCAAAACGAAGGCCTCGGTGAGTTCTACGGCTTTGACAGCTTTCAGCCGTCAATGGATAGATTAATGACCGAAAAGGACAACCCGAATCTCGATCGGGTCTCTTAAGTTTTTTACCCTTCGTTTTTTCGACACCGGATTTTTACGGTAAAACGGGATTACCGTGCCTCGTCTTTGATTTACCATTGCTGGAGAGTGGTGCACCATGGTACTGTTCCGTTTTAAATACATGCACGCATCTCTAAAAGTCGTACGGCATTGTTTCGCCATTTCGGACGGATGTTGCACCTTGCACCGCAGATGTTGCACCTTGTAGATATCGACTATTCGGACAGCCATAACATCTGGCTCGTTTAGAGTTACGGAAGACATAACCTGTCAAAACAAAGGCCTCGGTGAGTTCTACGGCTTTGACAGCTTTCAGCCGTCAACGGATAGATTAATGCCCGAAAAGGACAACCCGAATCTCAATCGGGTCTCTTAAGTTTTTCACCCTTCGTTTTTTCGACACCGGATTTTTACAGTAAAACGAGATTACCGTAGCTCGTCTTCGATTTACCATCGCTGGGGAATGGTGCACCTTGATACTGTTCTGTTTCAAATCCATGCATGCATTTCTAAAAGTCGTACGACACTGTTTCGCCATTTCGGACGGATGTTGCACCTTGCATCGCGGATGTTGCACCCTGTAGATATCGATTATTCGGACGGCCATAACTTCTGACTTGTTTAGAGTTATGGGAGCCATAACCTGTCAAAACGAAGGCCACGGTGAGTTTTACGGCTTTGACCGCTTTCAATCGTCAATGGATAGATTAATGCCCAAAAAGGACAACCCGAATCTCAATCGGGTCTCGTAAGTTTTTTACCCTTCATTTTTTCGACACCGGATTTTTACTGTAAAACGGAATTACCGAGCCTCATCTTCGATTTACCATCGCTGGAAAGTGGTCCACCATGGTACTGTTCCGTTTCAAATCCATGCTCGCATTTCTAAAAGTCGTACGACACTGTTTCGCCATTTCGGATGGATGTTGCTCCTTGCACCGCGGATGTTGCACTCTGTAGATATCGATTATTCGGACGATCACAACTTCTGGCTCATTTAGAGTTACGGGAGCCATAACCTGTCAAAACGAAGGCCAGGGTGGGTTCTACGGCTTTGACAGCTTTCAACCGTCAACGGATAGATTAATGGCCAAAAAGGACAACCCGAATCTCAATTGGGTCTCGCAAGTTTTTTACCCATCGTTTTTTCGACGCCGGATTTTAACGGTAAAACGGGATTGCCGTGGCTCGTCTTCGATTTACCATCGCTGGAGATTGGTGCACCATGGTACTGTTCCATTTCAAATCCATGCATGCATTTCTAAAAGTTGTATGGCACTGTTTCGCCATTTCGAACGGATGTTGCACCTTGCACCGTGTAGATATCGATTATTCGGACGGCCATAACTTCTGGCTCGTTTAGAGTTAAGGGAGCCATAACCTGTTAAAACGAAGGCCACGGTGAGTTTTACGGCCTTGACCGCTTTCAGCCATCAACGGATAGATTAATTCCCAAAAAGGACAACCCGAATCTCAATCGGGTCTTGTAAGTTTTTTACCCTTCGTTTTTTCGACACCGGATTTTTACGGTAAAACGGGATTACCGTGCCTCGTCTTCGATTTACCATCGCTGGAGAGTGGTGCACCATGGAACTGTTCCATTTCAAATCCATGCATGCATTTCTAAAAGTCGTATGGCACTGTTTCTCCATTTCGGACGGATGTTGCACCTTGCACTTCGGTTGTTGTACCCTGTAGATATCGATTATTCGGACGATCATAACATCTGGCTCGTTTAGAGTTACGGGAGCCATAACTTGTCAAAACGAAGGTCACGGTGAGTTCTACGGCTTTGACAGCTTTCAGCCGTCAATGGATAGATTAATGCCCAAAAAGGACAACCCGAATCTCAATCGGGTCTCGTAAGTTTTTTACCCATCGTTTTTTCGACGCCGGATTTTAACGGTAAAATGGGATTACCGTGGCTCGTCTTCGATTTACCATCGCTGGAGAGTGGTGCACCATGGTAATGTTCCATTTCATATCCATGCAAGCATTTCTAAAAGTCGTACGGCAATGTTTCACCATTTCGGACGGATGTTGCACCTTGCATCGCGGATGTTGCACCATGTAGATTCGATTATTCGGACGGCCATAACTTCTGGCTCATTTAGAGTTACGGGAGCCATAACCTGTCAAAACGAAGGCCACGGTGAGTTCTACGGCTTTGACAGCTTTCGGCCGTCAACGGATAGATTAATGCCCGAAAAGGACAATCCGAATCTCAATCGGGTCTCGTAAGTTTTTTACCCATCGTTTTTTTGACACCGGATTTTAACTGTAAAATGGGATTACTGTGGCTCGTCTTCGATTTATCATCGCTGGAGAGTGGTGCACCATGGTACTGTTCCATTTTAAATCCATGCATGCATTTCTAAAAGTCGTACGGCACTGTTTCGCCATTTCAGATGGATGTTGCACCTTGCACCGCGGATGTTGCACCCTTTAGATATCGATTATTCGGACGGCCATAACTTTTGGCTCGTTTAGAGTTACGGGATCCATAACCAGTGAAAACGAAGGCCACGGTGAGTTCTATGGCTTTGACTACTTTCAGCCGTCAACGGATAGATTATTCCCAAAAAGGACAACCCGAATCTCAATTGGGTCTCGTAAGTTTTTTACCCTTCGTTTTTTCGACACCGGAATTTTACGGTAAAATGGGATTACCGTTCCTCGTCTTCGATTTACCATCGTTGGAGAATGGTGCACCATGCTACTTGTTTGCGCCGAAATTGGTCACAAACACCCAATACCGCGAAAGCACCCGTTTACGTACTTAAATCGATAATAATCAACACAGAACTCAGCGACAATCAATATAGAATTCAGATCTAAGTAACAAATCACAATAATTCGCAGATAACAATCACAAAACAAAAATACCAAACAACAATCAAATACTTAAAAAAGGAAAATGGCGACTAACTCAACAACATCACTATCGAATCTGGGAGGGGAGGACGCGGAGGAGGACGGCTGGACTCGGGTGATGGATCGAAGAAAAAGGTAGGTACTCTCGGCTAACAGGCAGAAGGAGGCGGCAGATCTCATCAAATCAGTTCCTCAAACAGAGCAGTTTCAACAGAAAAATCAGATTAGGAGGAAAAATGCATCAATCGGCACAGCAGTTTTTACAAAATCAAAACCTATAAACTGGTGTGAACTGGTCAAAGGAAAAAAAACAAGGTGATCTAATACAATACTTTGACCCAGAAATTGTTAATGACAAGAAATCAGCCATAATTGGAGAGGAAGAGCTAATATCAGCAGAGAAAATGTGGTCCAACTCTATTCTCATATACTTGGTAGGTAAAAGGTCGTACTACATGTTTTTCAAAGCATATATAAAAAGAATGTGGGCTCCAAAAGGTAAATTTGAAGTATTTGCTAGAGATAATGGTTTTTATCTAGTTCAATTTGAATTAGCAGAAGATTGTAATAAAATACTAGAAGGAGGACCATGGATGATGGATGGAAAGTTCATAATCATGAAAAAATGGAACAGTTCCATCAAATATGAAAAAGATCTATTGCTATCCATTCCTATATGGGTGAGATTTCCAAACTTAAACTTTGCATATTGGAATCATATTTCACTATGTAAAATTGCTAGTACTATCGGCAAACCTATTGCAATGGATGAGCATACCAAAAACAGAAGTAGAATAACATTTGCCAGAATGCTTATTGAAGTTGATGCAACTTTCAAATTTGATAAAGAAGTACAAATCAAACTGCCTAAAGGAGATTGTGTAATGCAAAATGTTGAATATGAATTCATACCCCCGGTGTGTAGTAACTGTGTATGTTTCGGACATGTCAACAATGAATGTCCTATATCTTTTACACAACAATGGATACCAAAGCCCACAACATGCAACAAAGAGACTGATCTCATGGACTTTGCTTCAGAAGGAAACAACATCAACTCAGAAATAAAAGCTCATCACAACACAGAAGTTATTACAATTGAAGAGTCCAATGTCCAAGATTATACAAACAATAAGAATAAAGATGTTTCTCCATCAGATACATCAGTCTTATATGTTGAGACATATCAGATGTCATCAAAGAATCCTACAGTTGCAATTGAAGCCTCGCCATTAACTGAAGCAGCTAAATGTGCAGTATCTAAATCTCATTCTCAATCCAGCATGGCTGCCACAATTGCAAAGGGACCCTTTACTTGTACTTCTAACATGAATCAAATACAAAACATTGCAGAAGAATCACTTACAAGTACCAAGACTCTGGATCCAATTGCTATGACGTCATCGACAAAAGCCTCAGTCAATTTATCATCATCAGAGAATTTATGCAACAGGGAGTTATCAAATCATAATGAACTTATCTCAAATAGTTCTCACCCTCAAATTTCAGATCTAACATCTGTAGTTTTTAATCCTTTTCAGGTGCAAAAAGACATGAAAGATTCAAATGTGGAAGCATCTTCTTTATCTCAATCATGTATCAATCCCACATACCCTTCTACCATCAACCCTCTCAACAATTCACCAGCAAACCTCACATCCATCAACCCTGTATTTGAAAAAGTGCTATCAGAAATGAAAAAGAAAAATCCTCAAGAAAAGAAAACGAATAAAGTGATTCATGACAGTGTGACTCCCACTATAAAAACTAGGAGTCAAGCAAGCTCATCCAAATAATGTCAATCTTGTGCTGGAATGTGCGAGGTCTTAACAAGGCAGCACATGTTCTAGAGGTAAAAAACATCGTTTTCTCGCAAAAACCTTCTATGTTTTGCTTAGTTGAGAATAAGTTGAGAAGAAATAAAATTCAGCTATTTATGGAATCATGGGGTAATAAATGGACATGCATCAATAACATTGAATATCATCATAAATGCAGAATACTCATCATGATCAACTCGGATATTTGGAGCAGCTATGTAATTTCTATGAGCAAACAACACATTACATGCATGCTAAACAATACTGCAGGGGCTCAATGTATTGTCACTGTCATATATGCATTAAATCTTGAATCTGAAAGGAAACCTTTATGGAAACAACTGGAAAAAGAAGCAAACGCCTTCATTACCCCTTGGTGCATCATAGGGGATTTCAACTGTGTTAGATTTTTGAAAGAAAAAATGGGAGGAAATAAGTTGACAACAAGAAACATTCAGGAGCTAAACAATTTTATAAATTCTGCAGGAGTAAAAGAACTCAGCATTTTAGGGGTTAAGTATTCATGGAGATCAGGACCAAACAAAAATATTGCTACAAAGATTGACAGACTATTATGCAACATTGAATGGATGAACATGTTCAAAAGTTCCCATGCAAAATATCTAGATCTATCTACCAGCGATCATGTTCCTATTATGTTTCAGTTTAACCATACACAAACATTAGAAGGTCCAAAACCTTTTAAATTTAGAAACCACTGGGTCAAATGTGAGAGGTACAAAGAAGCAATTGAAAAACATTTTGTTTTCCCTGAAGAAAATCAACTTTTCAACCTTATACAAATGCAGAAAAACATCAAAAGGGAAATCAAAAGATGGTGCAAAGGAAAAAATGATTTGCAGACAGAGGTATCAAAATGCAAGCATAAGGTCAACATTGCATTACAAATATTAGAAAATAATCACAATTCATTAAATGCACAAAAGCTGCATGAAGCACAAGTAGATTTGGAAAAAAATTTGGGGCTGCTAGCAATGGATAACAAACAAAAAACAAAATGCCAATGGATCAAATGGGATGATAGTTGTTCGAAATTCTTCTTTGCAAAACAAACAACCAGAAGATTTGTAAACAGTTGTCACAACATCATAAAAGAAAATGGAGAAGTAGTTAAAACCTCAAAAGAGATAGAAGATGAAGCTGTCAAATATTTTTCCAACATATACAATAGAGGAAACATGATTAATCGGTTTCCAAATATCATTCCAAAAAGGAAAATAAATGATTGGGGTAAAAATTTCCTTAATGCTACATTTGAGGAAAAAGAATTAAAAAGAGCCATTTTCAGTATACACAATTATACTGCCACTGGATATGATGGTTTCAATGCAAAATTTTATAAAAGACATTGGAATGAGTTAAAAAAACCTCTTTTAAAAGCCATGCAAACTTCCTTTGATAATGGTAGAATAGTGAGAGAAATAAATCATACTATTATCTCCTTAATCCCAAAAGTCAAAACTCCAGAAACAGTTTCAGATTACAGACTTATAGCATGTTGTTCCATGCTGTACAAGATCTTATCTAAAATGTTATGTGATAGAATGAAGTATGTTCTTGGAGAACTAATCTCGGATAATCAAACAGCATATTTACCAAACAGGCAAATCAAAAAAAAAAAAAAAAAAAAAAGATGGGATAATCATTGCACATGAACACATCAGGAATTTCAACAAGCATGGCAGTAACAAAATGTGCATAAAGGTGGATCTTAAAAAGGCTTATGACTCAGTAAACAGACAATTCATCCTGCACATGATGAGAAGCATGGAATTTCCAGAGAAATGGATAAATATTATACAAGAAATGATAACTACTCCTAGTTACTCCTTTTCCATTGAAGGGTACCACAAGGGATATTTTTCTGGGAGTAATGGATTAAGGCAAGGAGATCCCCTATTCCCCTACCTATTTACTTTATGCATGGAATATTTCACTCTGTTGATGGATGCAAAAGCTACTAAAGGAAAAGTAGAATCAGTTATCAAAAATAATTCAAACATAACACACCTCATTTATGTAGATGATCTGTTAATTTTCATAAATGCTACAGCAGTGGGAGCCAAATCAGATAAAAATTGTTTTAAAAAACTGAAGAAAGTGACTGGATTAGAAATGAACAATCTCAAAACCCAAGTTTTTTTCAACAAGTTTTGCAGCAACAAGGATCAAGTACTCAACATTCTAGATATTCAAGAAGGAGAACTACCTGTCAGGTATCTTGGACTACCCTTATCTGTCACATACATCAAACATTCAAATTGTAAACAACTTATTGACAGAGTGTTATATAAGATGCATGGTTGGGAATGCAAATTTCTCACTGTCCCAGGCAGAATTGAATTAATTAAAGCTGTTGTTTATCCAATGGTCAGTTTTTGGATGCAATGTTTCACGTTACCTAGCCTAACCATTCACAAAATTAATCAGTTATGCAAACAATTCATCTGGAAAGGTAAAAACAGCAAGGTACCATGGGAAACAGTCACAAGTGTTAAAGCTGAAGGTGGGATGGGTTTGAAAAAACTGTCAGATATTAATAATACATTTTGCATCAAAAGAATATGGGAAGCCCTTAACAATTCATCTTATAGTGCTAGATGGCTTAATGAAAAATATGCTAACAATGAGACTTTGTGGGAAGCTAACTTTAGTAATAATTCTTCATGCACTTGGAAGAAAATGTTATACTACAGAAAAGAAGCTCAAAAATTGATTGACAGAAGAATTGTGGATGGCAAGTCCACCAGTTTATGGTTTATACCTTGGATCAATGGTTCTACATTATTGGAAAAACTGGGGCATCAAATCTTATCATATACAAGAGGTCATAATCATAAGGTAAGTCAAATCATATCTGATAATTGTTGGAGGCCAGAAAACATCTCATATTTCGGCAACATAAGTGAGGAAATAAGGAAAGTTCCTATACATCGTGATAAAACAGAAGACTATTGGTTTTGTAACAGCAGTAAAAATGGCTTGTTTTCTTTTCATGATACATGGAATAGTATAAGGGTCAAACTCCAGAACATCAATTATTACAAAATCATATTGAATACCACATCATTCCCAAAGATGAATGTATGCTTATACAGAGCCATTTTCAATTATCTTCCCACAAAAGATAAACTACAATTACAGGGAGTAACTGAAGATAACATATGTGTATTGTGCAAAAAGGAAATAGAAACATGTAATCATCTTTTTTTCAACTGTTCCTTCTCCAAACATGTGTGGTATTGGATCAGAACCATGATGGAGGACCCTATAACTCAGGGAGATATTCATATTTCTATTACAGATGCCATCACATATATATCCCAAAAATTCGCAGTCAACAGTATAAAGAAAGACATCATAATTGCCGCGCTTAGCACAGCTGTTTGGTACATTTGGAAAAGCAGGAATGATATCATCTTTAACAGTGAAAAGAAAGACAAAATCACAGTCTGTAACATCATCAAAACCAATGTTCGAGACATTATCATCAATAGATCCAAGTTTTTCAGCCACAGCAACATCAATGCAGATAACATCATACAAAAATGGGAAATCATACCTCTGCGAGTTGACCTTACCGTAACCAAAAACCCTAATTCCCCATATACGGCATCATCCTCAAGATACATGATTGATAGAGAAGATGATGAAACAGAGAGCTCAAAATTGTCTAGATGCACTGATAGTATTATCACTATCGTTGAAAGAGAAGAAAGATTGCAAGGGAGAGAGAATGAGCCACCATGAGTCGCGAGATTATCGCAAAGTGTTTAGGGTTTGTGTTTTTTGATGAGTATACGGGTTGCTTTTTGTACAACCGGTTCATTATGTATATAACTTGTTATGTAATGTGTTGGCATTATCAATAAAGCTTTTTGATCCTTTTTCAAAAAAAAAAACAATCGCAAACACAGGATTTATAGTGGTTCGGCGTTCGTTCCTACGTCCACTTTGAAGGTTTTCTCTTTATTGCTTTGCTTGATAGATCGATTACAATGAATTACAGTTGATAATAGCTTTGGAATCTGAATACAACGGTGGTTATGATGAATAGAATGGAATCCGGCAGAGTCTTGGTGTTCAATGGCAGAAGTTCCTGGAAGATCCCCCCTTCTGAAGGCTTCAGGGTGCTATTTATAGGCGTTGGAGGCCCAGATCTCGCTCAAACTTCGGGAGACTTCTTCTGGCACGTGAGTGGGCCCACGCGACCGACCCCACCAAGTTTCGTCTCGATCTGACATCGATTCGAAGTTATTTCGAACCCATCAAGAAATGGTCCAATCGAGCTGAAACTTGGCAGGTACAATCTTTACCTTGTATGGAAGCTACTGTGAAAATTTCATTGCATTTGGATCAGTGGTTTAGGAGATATGATCGGTTCGAAATGATAATTCTTGGTTGGCTGTTGAGTTCGAACCGATCACTTCGAAACCACGTACTTCGAATCGATCGGCTCACGTGGCTTCATGATGAGGTGGCGCGTGTTTCTCGAATCGATCCGGTCTTCTCTCCGGGTTGAACGCTTCGTCTCCATGAATTGTGCCGACTTCGTATCGATGGAGTGACTAGTTGACTCGATCGTTCCTGATTACAAGCGCGATAGATTCGAATCGAGGAGTTCCTATGACTTCGAACCTGATCGATTCGAACTGGATCGGTTCGAAGTGACTTGGGTTCGAAGCTAGAGGGTTTCTAATGGATTCGAACATTCTTGTGAGGATGGATTCGAAGGTAGGAATGCAGGGTGGATACGAAGCTAGGCGAAGTCATGGGTTCGAAGGCAGGCCATTGTGATGGATTCGAGGGAGATGAAGTCGAAGCGGGCACTGGATGATGGATTCGAACATGGCAAGCAGTGATGGATTCGAAGGAAGGATATTGGATGGGTTTGAACTCCATGGTTTCGAAGTAGATGGGTCCGAAGATGATGGTTTCGAAGTACTTCAACGTGATGGGTTCGAACCAGACAATGACTACCTTTCTCAAATTGAATCCATCATATCTTGAGCATACGAACTCGGATTGACTTGAAATTTGAAATGCGGACTTCTATGATCTTTCTTGTCGTGTCCTATCAATCGTGGCCCGTTCCGGACTCGGACAAAATTCATCGATATCCATAGCGAAGTGAAGTACAACCAATCTCTGAGACGAATTGTCTTTTGTTTTTGATCGATCCTTTGATATCACGGCTTTGCTAAAAAGCGGGATAACATTTGCCCCCCCAAAACATGCCTTGCGGTAAGAAGGTGTGTTTTGTAATGCCTTGAATTGAATGTTCGTATCCTATTATCAACCTGCAAAGAACTTGATAGTTTCATATGGCCTCAAATGACGATCGTTCGGGATCGAGTTATTTGAGATGAAGCGCGGCCGTTCGTGGTCAAGCGCTTAACTTCAAATGACGATCGTTCGTGATCGAGTCATTCGAGGTGAAGTGCGACCGTGCGCGGTCAAGCGTATAAATCCATGCGTCGATCGTTCGGGATCGCATGCTGCTTGAGGTGAATCGGGACCGTTCGCGGTCTACGCCATTCGTGGCATAGGATGGAATAGGACCGTTCGCGGTCGATGCTGTCCGCGGCAAATGATAAGATGGGACCGTTCGCGGTCGACTGCCGTTCGTGGAAAATGGTGATCGTTCGCGACCAAGTGCCGTTCAAGGCGAATGGTGACCTTTCGAGGTCGGATTTCATAATTAGTGAATCATGACCGTTCGCGGTCGGTGCCATTCAAGGCAGAGAGTGATCGTTCGCGATCGTGTGCCGTTCGAGGCGAATCTGTGACCGTTCGCGGTCGGGTGTTGGACCTCAAGTGACAACCGTTCGCGATCGAGCCATTTGAGGTGAGGTGAGTTGTGACCGTTCGAGGTCGGATTGTGACCGTTCGAGGTCGGATGCCGTTTGAGGCGATAAAGTGTGCCAGGGAGGGCTTGATGTTATCGATGCCAGGGTCACGTTCGGGTGAGTTCCTGGATCGTTTGTCAGGGCGGTTCATCGCCATCTCGTAGC
Organism: Allium cepa; assembly: GCA_030765085.1. NCBI lineage: Eukaryota > Viridiplantae > Streptophyta > Magnoliopsida > Asparagales > Amaryllidaceae > Allium > Allium cepa. Next base: position 914,589,793 of record CM060938.1, read on the forward strand.
ATGCCTAAGGATCGTTCGCGACCCCATACATGTGTAAGTAGCTTAGCCATTCCAGAGTTATCAGAATCAAATATCTATTAAACGGATGAGTTTTAAAACAGAAATGTCCAAACGAACAATGTCTAAATGTTCAAATCAAAACAAAACGAAAGCAAAGCATGGATGTCAAAGTGTAAGTTCCCACTACGAAACGGTTAATGATCACTCAGAGCATGCCTGGGGATCGTTCGCGGTCTCACACATGTGTAAATGATTTAATTGCGTTAGTGGAAGCTTACAACTTGTTCATCGTTATTTCACTTAATTGATAACCAAACGGTGCCTTGATTCAGGGTCGCCTCTAGCTGAAGAGGATGGTAGTCGCGCTGGTTCCGCCGCAGGAGCTTGCCTCCTTACATATTGAAGGAGCATACCATTCCCGATATGCCCTTCCACCTCGTCCTTCAGGTGCCTACAATCATTAGTGTTATGACCGTTTAATTCATGGAATACACAAAACTTATCTTATTTCCTTTCGTCAGAGGTTGGATCCCTTCGCATTGGCCTACGATACGGAATCTGCTCTTTGGTATCCTGATAAATTCGTTCCAGGCTCTCATTCAGCTCAGTGTATGTGGTGAATCGCGGCTCCCTCCGTTGTCGCTTTGATCTGTCTCCGTCATTCTCAATCTTTCTTTTACCTTTATCCTTGTCCGAGTCCCTTCTAGGAGGCTTTTCGTCTTTAAGTGCATAAACTTCTATCCCATCTCCTTCTTCTCTCTCTGCATTCACATCTTCTAATCATAAAAAAATTTCCGCCTCATGATAGAATTCTCCCAGATCCACGGGTGGATCCTTAGTTAATGAATTTTTGAACTCCGTTCCGTCTGCTATTCCGGACACAGCCGCCATCATAACCATGGATGGATCCGTCGATCCACCGAAAGCTGCTGACCCATTGAACCGTGTCAGGAAACTTCTCAATGTTTCTCCAGCCTTCTGTTTTAAAGTTGCCAACGTCATCACATTCTTGGGTCTTGTAATGTGAACCCTGAATTGCCTCATAAATCTCTCAGTTAAATCATTCCATGTTCCAATGGATCCACTCTCCAGTTGCCTGAACCATAATGCCGCAATATCCGCGAAGTACAATGGGAAGCACCGGGCCATAACCTCCTCTGATGCCCCCAACACTTCCATATGCCTCATATATTTCGTCAGATGGACTGTGGGGTCCGTTCTCCCGTCATACATATCCAACGATGGTAATTTGAAATCCGGTGGGTTCCTAGCTTTCCTGATTGCTGAAGTAAAAGGACTCCTATTAACATCCTCCAAATCTTTGTTCACCAAACCGCCTCTCAAAGCTCGAATAACCATCTCTGCCAACCTGTCGTTGTCTCCAAGATGTAATCTTCGTTCACTACTTTCAACCTGCCCCCGAGTTCACGAGAGAACTTTGGGATCTTCCCCCTTGACTGAGCGTTCACCCCTTTACTACTACCGGGTTGCACAGATGCTCCTCTTTCTCTCTCCGAAACTGGATCAACGTTCTCCATGGGTGTGCCCCCTAATCCGGGTGCGACGCCGGATGGTCCTGCTTCGTTCTGGACTCCATTGGCTCCTCTATTCTGTGCTCCAAGCTGTCCTATCTGTTGAAATAAACTCTGAATCAACTCCTCTTGCTTCTTCATCATAGTCTCCATCTCGTCCCTAGTGATGAAGATCGATGGTTGATTCGCTCCTGAGGAAGCCTCTTGACTTCCTTGTTGTTCGCTTCTCTCTGGGCTTGGCCTTCTACTCGATTGTCTCGTCATAATTTCTCAAATCTAAACTTTCAAATTTTCTCTGAATCAACTATCAATTGGTAGAACTCCTTAGTTCAGTTCTCAGTGAAAGCACCAAAATGTTTGCGCCGAAATTGGTCACAAACACCCAATACCGCGAAAGCGCCCGTTTACGTACTTAAATCGATAATAGTCAACACAGAACTCAGCGACAATCAATATAGAATTCAGATCTAAGTAACAAATCACAATAATTCGCAGATAACAATCACAAACACAGGATTTATAGTGGTTCGGCGTTCGTGCCTACGTCCACTTTGAAGGTTTTCTCTTTATTGCTTTGCTTGATAGATCGATTACAATGAATTACAGTTGATAATAGCTTTGGAATCTGAATACAACGGTGGTTATGATGAATAGAATGGAATCCGGCAGAGTCTTGGTGTTCAATGGAAGAAGTTCCTGGAAGATCCCCGCTTCTGAAGGCTTCAGGGTGCTATTTATAGGCGTTAGAGGCCCAGATCTCGCTCAAACTTCGGGAGACTTCTTCTGGCACGTGAGTGGGCCCATGCGACCGACCCCACCAAGTTTCGTCTCGATCTGACATCGATTGGAAGTGATTTTGAACCCATCAATAAATGGTCCAATCCAGCTGAAACTTGGCAGGTACAATCTTTACCTTGTATGGAAGCTACTGTGAAAATTTCGTTGCATTTGGATCAGTGGTTTAGGAGATATGATCGGTTCGAAATGATGATTCTCGGTTGGCTGTTGAGTTCGAACCGATCACTTCGAAACCACGTACTTCGAATCTATCGGCTCACGTGGCTTCGTGATGAGGTGGCGCGTGTTTCTCTAATCGATCTGGTCTTCTCTCCGGGTTGATCGCTTCATCTCTGTGAATTGTGCCGACTTCGTATCGATGGAGTGACTAGTTGACTCGATCGTTCCTGATTTCAAGCGCGATCGATTCGAATCGAGGAGTTCCTATGGGTTCGAACCTGATCGACTCGAACTGGATCGGTTCGAAGTGACTTGGGTTCGAAGCTAGAGGGTTTCTAATGGATTCGAACATTCTTGTGAGGATGGATTCGAAGGTAGGAATGCAGGGTGGATACGAAGCTAGGCGAAGTCATTGGTTCGAAGGCTGGCCATTGTGATGGATTCGAGGGAGATGGAGTCGAAGTGGGCACTGGATGATGGATTCGAACATGGCAAGCAGTGATGGATTCGAAGGAAGGATATTGGATGGGTTTGAACTCCATGGTTTCGAAGTAGACGGGTCCGCAGATGATGGTTTCGAAGTACTTCAACGTGATGGGCTCGAACCAGACAATGACTACCTTTCTCAAATTAAATCCATCATATCTTGAGCTTACGAACTCGGATTGACTTGAAATTTGAAATGCGGACTTCTATGATCTTTCTTGTCGTGTCCTATCAATCGTGGCCCGTTCCGGACTCGGACAAAATTCATCGATATCCATAGCGAAGTGAAGTACAACCAATCTCTGAGACGAATTGTCTTTTGTTTTTTGATCGATCCTTTGATATCACGGCTTTTCTAAAAAGCGGGATAACCGTATTGTTCCGTTTCAAATCCATGCACGCATTTCTAAAAGTCGTACGGCACCGTTTCGCTATTTCGGACGGATGTTGCACCTTGCACCGCGGATGTTGCACCTTGTAGATATCGATTATTCGGACGGTCATAACTTCTGGCTCGTTTAGAGTTACGGGAGCCATAATCTATAAAAACGAAGGCCAAGGTGAGTTCTACGGCTTTGACAGCTTTCAGCCGTCAATGGATAGATTAATGACCAAAAGGACAACCCGAATCTCAATCGGGTCTCGTAAGTTTTTTACCCTTCGTTTTTTCGACACCGGATTTTAACGGTAAAACGGGATTACCGTGGCTCGTCTTCGATTTACCATCGCTGGAGAATGGTGCACCATGGTATTGTTCCATTTCAAATCCATGCACGCATTTCTAAAAGTCGTACGGCACAGTTTCGCCATTTCGGACTGATGTTGCACCTTGCACCGCGGATGTTGCACCCTGTAGATATCGATTATTCGGACAGCCATAACTTCTGACTCGTTTAGAGTTACGGGAGCCATAACCTGTCAAAACGAAGGCCACGGTGAGTTCTACGGCTTTGACAACTTTCAGCCGTCAACGGATAGATTAATGCCCGAAAAGGACAACCCGAATCTCAATCGGGTCTCGTAAGTTTTTTACCCTTCTTTTTTTCGATACTGGATTTTTACGGTAAAACGGGATTACCGTGGCTCGTCTTCGATTTACCATCGCTGAAGAGTGGTGCACCATGGTACTGTTCCGTTTCAAATCCATGCATGAATTTCTAAAAGTCGTACGGCACTGTTTCGCCATTTTGGACGGATGTTGCACCTTGCACCGCGGATGTAGCACCCTGTAGATATCGATTATTCGGACGGCCATAACTTCTGGCTCATTTAGAGTTACGGGAGCCATAACCTATCAAAACGAAGACCACGGTGAGTTTTATGGCTTTGACCGCTTTCAGCCATCAACGGATAGATTAATGCCCAAAAGGACAACCCGAATCTCAATCGGGTCTCGTAAGTTTTTTACCCCTCGTCTTTTCGACACCGGATTTTTACGGTAAAACGGGATCACCGTGCCTCGTCTTCGATTTACCATCGCTAGAGAGTGGTGCACCATGGTACTGTTCCATTTCAAATCCATGCACACATTTCTAAAAGTCGTACGCCACTATTTCGCTATTTTGGATGGATGTTTCACCTTGCACCGCGGATGTTGCACCCTGTAGATATCGATTATTCGGACGGTCATAACTTCTGGCTCGTTTAGAATTACGGGACCATAACCTGTCAAAATGAAGGCCATGGTGAGTTCTACGGCTTCGACAGCTTTCATCCGTCAACGGATAGATTAGTGCCCAAAAAGGACAACCCGAATCTCAATCGGGTGTCGTAAGTTTTTTACCCTTCCTTTTTTCGACACCGGACTTTTACGGTAAAACGGGATTACCGCGCCTCGTCTTCGATTTGCCATCGCTGGAGAGTGGTGCACAATGGTACCTGTTATCCCGCTTTTTAGCAAAGCCGTGATATCAAAGGATCGATCAAAAACAAAAGACAATTCGTCTCAGAGATTGGTTGTACTTCACTTCGCTATGGATATTGATGAATTTTGTCCGAGTCTGGAACGGGCCACGATTGATAGGACACGACAAGAAAGATCATAGAAGTCCGCATTTCAAATTTCAAGTCAATTCGAGTTCATATGCTCAAGATATGATGGATTCAATTTGAGAAAGGTAGTCATTGTCTGGTTCGAACCCATCACGTTGAAGTACTTCGAAACCATCACCTTCGGACCCATCTACTTCGAAACCATGGAGTTCGAACCCATCCAATATCCTTCCTTCGAATCCATCACTGCTTGCCATGTTCGAATCCATCAGCCAGTGCCCACTTCGACTCCATCTCCCTCGGATCCATCACAATGGCCTGCCTTCGAACCCATGACTTCGCCTAGCTTCGTATCCACCCTGCATTCCTACCTTCGAATCCATCCTCCCGAAACCTCACATCGAATCCATGCATCGGTTCAAAGCCATGAACTTAACCTTGCTTCGACTCCAACATGCAAGCCCATGCCTCGAATCCATCCTCACAAGAATGTTCGAATCCATTAAAAACCCTCTAGCTTCGAACCCAAGTCACCTCGAACCAATCCGGTTCGAATCGATCAGGTTCGAACCCATAGGAACTCCTCCATTCGAATCGATCACGCTTGAAACCAGGAACGATCGAGTCAACTAATCACTCCATCGATACGAAGTCGGCACAATTCACGGAGACGAAGCGTTCAACCCGGAGAGAAGACCGAATCGATTCGAGAAACACGCGCCACCTCATCACGAAGCCACGTGAGCCGATCAATTCGAAGTACGTGGTTTCGAAGTGATCGGTTCGAACTCAACAGCCAACCGAGAGTCATCATTTCGAACCGAACATATCTCCTTAACCACTGATCCAAATGCAACGAAATTTTCACAGTAGCTTCCATATAAGGTAAAGATTGTTCCTGCCAAGTTTCAGCTCGATTGGACCATTTCTTGATGGGTTCGAAATCACTTCGAATCGATGTCAGATCGAGACGAAACTTGGTAGGGTCGGTCGCGTGGGCCACTCACGTGCCAAAAGAAGTCTCCCGAAGTTTGAGCGAGATCTGGGCCCCCAATGCCTATAAATAGCACCCTGAAGCCTTCACAAAGGGGGATCTTCCAGGGACTTCTGCCATTGAACACCAAGACTCTGCCGGATTCCATTCTATTCATCATAATCACCATTGTATTCAGATTTCAAAGCTATTATCAACTGTAATTCATTGTAATCGATCTATCAAGCAAAGCAATAAAGAGAAGACCTTCAAAGTGGACGTAGGCGCGAACGCCGAACCACTATAAATCCTGTGTTTGTGTTTGTTATCTGCGAATTATTGTGATTTGTTGCTTAGATCTGAATTCTATATTGATTGTCGCTGAGTTCTGTGTTGATTATTACCGATTTAAGTACGTAAACGGGCGCTTTCGCGGTATTGGGTGTTTGTGACCAATTTCGGCGCAAACATTTTAGTGCTTTCACTGAGAACTGAACTCAGGAGTTCTACCAATTGATAGTTGATTCAGATAAAATTTGAAAGTTTAGATTTGAGAAATTATGACGAGACAATCGAGTAGAAGGCCAAGGCCAGAGAGAAGCGAACAACAAGGAAGTCAAGAGGCTTCCTCAGGAGCGAATCAACCATCGATCTTCATCACTAGGGACGAGATGGAGACTATGATGAAGAAGTAAGAGGAGTTGATTCAGAATTTATTTCAAAAAATAGGACAGCTTGGAGCACAGAATAGTGGAGCCAATGGAGTCCAGAACGAAGCAGGACCACCCGGCGTCGCACCCGGATTAGGGGGCACACCCATGGAGAACGTTGATCCAGTTTCGGAGAGAGAAAGAGGAGCATCTGCGCAACCCGGTAGTAGTAAAGGGGTGAACGCTCAGTCAAGGGGGCAGATCCCAGAGTTCCCTCATGAACTCGGGGGGCAGGTTGAAAGTAGTGAACGAAGATTACATCTTGGAGACAACGACAGGTTGGCAGAGATGGTCAGGCGAGCTTTGAGAGGCAGTTTGGTGAACAAAGATTTGGAGGATGTTAATAGGAGTCCTTTTACTTCAGCAATCAGGCAAGCTAGGAACCCACCGGATTTCAAATTACCATCATTGGATATGTATGACGGGAGAACGGACCCCACGGTCCATCTGACGAAATATATGAGGCATATGGAAGTGTTGGGGGTATCAGAGGAGGTTATGGCCCGTTACTTCCCATTGTACTTGGCGGATATTGCGGCGTTATGGTTCAGGCAACTGGAGAGTGGATCCATCGAAACATGGAATGATTTAACTGAGAGATTTATGAGGCAATTCAGGGTTCACATTACAAGACCCAAGAATGTGATGACGTTGGCAACTTTAAAACAGAAGGCTGGAGAAACATTGAGAAGTTTGCTGACACGGTTCAATGCGGCAGCAGCTTCGGTAGATCGACCGGATCCATCCATGGTTATGATGGCGGCTGTGTCTGGAATAGCTGATGGAACGGAGTTCAAAAATTCATTAACTAAGGATCCACCTGTGGATCTGGGAGAATTCTATCATGAGGCAAAAAAGTTTTTACGATTGGAGGATGCAAATGCAGAAAGAGAAGAAGGAGATGGGATAGAAGTTTATGCACTTAAAGACGAAAAGCCTCCTAAAAGGACTCGGACAAGGATAAAGGTAAAAGAAAGACTGAGAATGACGGAGACAGATCAAAGCGGCAACGGAGGGAGCCGCGATTCACCACCTACACTGAGCTGAATGAGAGCGTCGAACGAATTTATCAGGATACCAAAGATTAGATTCCGTATCGTAGGCCAATGCGAAGGGATCCAACCTCCGACGAAAGAAAATCAGATAAGTTTTGTGTATTCCATGAATTAAACAGTCATAACACTAATGATTGTAGGCACCTGAAGGACGAGGTGGAAGGGCATATCAGGAACATTATGCTCCTTCAATATGTAAGGAGGCGAGCTCCCGCGGCGGAACCAGAGCGACTACCATCCACTTCAGCTAGAGGCGAACCTGAATCAAGGCACCGTTTGGTTATCAATTGAGTGAAACAACGATGAACAAGTTGTAAGCTTCCCCTAACGCAATTAAATCATTTACACATGTGCGAGATCGCGAACGATCTCCAGGCATGCTCTAAGTGATCATTAGTTGTTTCGTAGTGGGAACTTACACTTTGACATCCATGCTTTGCTTTCGTTTCATTTTGATTTGAACATTTAGACTTTGCTTGTTTGGACATTTCTGTTTTAAAACTCATCCGTTTAATAGATATTTGGTTCTGATAACTCTGGAATGGCTAAGCTACTTACACATGTATGGGGTCGTGAATGATCCTTAGGCATGCTCTGAGATGGCGATGAACCGCCCTTACAAACGATCCAGGAACTCAACCGAACGTGACCCTGGCATCGATAACATCAAGCCCTCCCGGGCACACTTTATCGCCTCGAACGGCATCCGACCTCGAACGGTCACAATCCGACCTCGAACGGTCACAACTCACCTCACCTTAAATGGCTCGATCGCGAACGGTCATCACTTGAGGTCCAACACCTGACCACGAACGGTCACAAATTCGCCTCGAACGGCACACGATCGCGAACGATCACTCTCTGCCTTGAACGGCACCGACCGTGAACGGTCATGATTCACTAATTATGAAATCCGACCTCGAACAGTCACCATTCGCCTTGAACGGCACTTGGTGGCGAACGATCACCATTTTCCACGAACGGCAATCGACCGCGAACGGTCCCATCTCACCATTTGCCACGAACGGCATCGACCGCGAACGGTCCTATTCCATCCTATGCCACGAATGGCGCAGACCGCGAACGGTCCCGATTCACCTCAAGCAGCATGCGATCCCGAACGATCGACGCATGAATTTATACGCTCGACCGCGCACGGTCGCACTTCACCTCGAATGACTCGATCACGAACGATCGCCATTTGAAGTTAAGCGCTTGACCACGAACGGTCGCGCTTCATCTCAAATAGCTCGATCCCGAACGATCGTCATTTGAGGCCATATGAAACTATCAAGTTCTTTGCAGGTTGATAATAGGATACGAACATCCAACTCAAGGCATTACAAAACACACCTTCCTACCGCAAGGCATGTTTTGGGGGGCAAATGTTATCCCGCTTTTTAGCAAAGCCGTGATATCAAAGGATTGATCAAAAACAAAAGATAATTCGTCTCAGAGATTGGTTGTACTTCACTTCGCTATGGATATCGACGAATTTTGTGCGAGTCCAGAACGGGCCACGATTGATAGGACACGACAAGAAAGATCATAGAAGTCCGCATTTCAAATTTCAAGTCAATCCGAGTTCGTATGCTCAAGATATGATGGATTCAATTTGAGAAAGGTAGTCATTGTCTGGTTCGAACCCATCACGTTGAAGTACTTCGAAACCATCACCTTCGGACCCATCTACTTCGAAACCATGGAGTTCGAACCCATCCAATATCCTTCCTTCGAATCCATCACTGCTTGCCATGATCGAATCCATCAGCCAGTGCCCGCTTCGACTCCATCTCCCTCGGATCCATCACAATGGTCTGCCTCCGAACCCATGACTTCGCCTAGCTTCGTATCCACCCTGCATTCCTACCTTCGAATCCATCCTCCCGAAACCTCACATCGAATCCATGCATCGGTTCAAAGCCATGAACTTAACCTTGCTTCGACTCCAACATGCAAGCCGTTGCCTCGAATCCATCCTCACAAGAATGTTCGAATCCATTAAAAATCCTCTAGCTTCGAACCAAAGTCACCTCGAACCAATCCGGTTCGAATCGATCAGGTTCGAATCCATAAGAACTCCTCCATTCGAATCGATCGCGCTTGAAACTAGGAACGATCGAGTCAACTAATCACTCCATCGATACGAAGTCGGCACAATTCACGGAGACGAAGCGTTCAACCCGGAGAGAAGACCAGATCGATTCGAGAAACACGCGCCACCTCATCACGAAGCCACGTGAGCCGATCGATTCGAAGTACGTGGTTTCGAAGTGATCAGTTCGAACTCAACAGCCAACCGAGAGTCATCATTTCGAACCGATCATATCTCCTTAACCACTGATCCAAATGCAACGAAATTTTCACAGTAGCTTCCATACAAGGTAAAGATTGTTCCTGCCAAGTTTCAGCTCGATTGGACCATTTTTTGATGGGTTCGAAATCACTTCGAATCGATGTCAGATCGAGACGAAACTTGGTGGGGTCGGTCGCGTGGGCCCACTCACGTGCCAAAAGAAGTCTCCCGAAGTTTGAGCGAGATCTGGGCCCCCAACGCCTATAAATAGCACCCTGAAGCCTTAAGAAAGGGGGATCTTCCAGGGACTTCTGCCATTGAACACCAAGACTCTGCCGGATTCCATTCTATTCATCATAATCACCATTGTATTCAGATTTCAAAGATATTATCAAGTGTAATTCATTGTAATCGATCTATCAAGCAAAGCAATAAAGAGAAGACCTTCAAAGTGGACGTAGGCGCGAACACCGAACCACTATAAATCCTGTGTTTGTGTTTGTTATCGGCGAATTACTGTGATTTTTTGCTTAGATCTGAATTCTATATTGATTTTCGCTGAGTTCTGTGTTGATTATTATCGATTTAAGTACGTAAACGGGCGCTTTCGTGGTATTGGGTGTTTGTGACCAATTTCGGTGCAAAAAGTACTGTTCCGTTTCAAATCCATGCACGTATTTCTAAAATTTGTACGCCATTGTTTCTCCATTTCGGACGGATGTTGCACCTTGCACCGCGCATGTTGCACCATGTAGATATCGATTATTCGGACAGCCATAACTTCTGGCTCGTTTAGAGTTATGGGAGCCACAACCTGTCAAAACGAAGGCCACTGTGAGTTCTACGGCTTTGATAGCTTTCAGCCGTCAACGGATAGATTAATGCCCAAAAAGGACAACCCGAATCTCAATCGGGTCTCGTAAGTTTTTTACCCTTTGTTTTTTCGACACCGGATTTTACGGTAAAACGGGATTACCGTGCCTCGTCTTCGATTTACCATCACTGGAGAGTGGTGCACCATGGTACTGTTCCGTTTCAAATCCATGCACGCATTTCTAAAAGTCTTTACGCCACTGTTTCGCCATTTTGGACGGATGTTGCACCTTGCACCGCGGATGTTGCACCCTGTAGATATCGATCATTCGGACGACCATAACTTCTGGCTCGTTTAGAGTTACGGGAGCCATAACCTGTCAAAATGAAGGCCACGGTGAGTTCTACAGCTTCGACATCTTTCATCCGTCAACGGATAGATTAATGCCTGAAAAGGACAACCCGAATCTCAATCGGGTCTCGTAAGTTTTTTACCCTTCCTTTTTTCGACACCGGATTTTTACGGTAAAACGGGATTACCATGCCTCGTCTTCGATTTACCATCGCTGGAGAGTAGTGCACCATGGTACTGTTCTGTTTCAAATCCATGCACGCATTTCTAAAAGTCGTACGCCACTGTTTCGCCATTTCGGACGGATGTGGCACCTTGCACCGCGGATGTTGCACCCTGTAGATATCGATTATTCGGACGGCCATACCTTTTGGCTCGTTTAGAGTTACGGGAGCCATAACCTGTCAAAACGAGGCCACGGTGAGTTCTACGGCTTTGACCAGTTTCAGCCGTCAACGGATGGATTAATGCCTAAAAAGGACAACCCGAATCTCAATCGGGTCTCGTAAGTTTTTTACCCTTCGTTTTTTCGACACCGGATTTTTACGATAAAACGGGATTACTGTGCCTCGTCTTCGATTTACCATCGCTGGAGAGTGGTGCACCATGGTACTTTTCCGTTTTAAATCCATGAACGCATTTCTAAAAGTCATACGGCACTGTTTCGCCATTTCGGACGGATGTTGCACCTTACACCGCGGATGTTGCACCCTTTAGATATCGATTATTTGGACGGTCATAGCTTCTGGCTCGTTTAGAGTTACGGGAGCGATAACCTGTCAAAACGAAGGCCACAGTGAGTTCTACGGCTTTGACAACTTTCATCCGTCAACGGATAGATTAATGCCCAAAAAGGACAACCTGAATCTCAATCGGGTCTCGTAAGTTTTTTACCCATCGTTTTTTCGACGCCGGATTTTAACGGTAAAACGGGATTACCGTGGCTCGTTTTCGATTTACCATTGCTCAAGAGTGGTGCACCATGGTACTTGTTATCCCGCTTTTTTGCAAAGCCGTGATACCAAAAGGGTGGTCAAAAACAGAAGACAGTTCGTCTCAGAGATTGGTTGTACTTCACTTCGCTATGGATATCGATAAATTTTGTCCGAGCCCGGATCAGGCCACAATTGATAAGACATGACAAGCAAAGTTGTAGAAGCCAGCATTTCAAGTTTCAAGTCAATCCGAGTTCGTATGCTCAAGATATGATGGTTTCAATTTGAGAAAGATAGCGCCTTGTTCAGTTCGAACCCATAGGGTACCCATGGTTCGAATCGATGGCCAGATGTTATATCTGAACCCATTGCTTCGAAACCATCTACTCCGAACCCATCCGGTATCCTTCCTTCGAACCCATGAAGTTCAAACCCACCCAGTACCCTTCCTTCGAATCCATGAAGTTCGAACCCATCATCCTAGCAGTAGTTTGAACCCACGAGACATAGCCGTGCCTCGAATCCTTCAACCACCATGTACTTCGAATCGATTGCATCCGAATCCATCAGCACGTTCGTATCCATGCTAGAGCACTGTTTCGTGTCCATCAATGGGTCGCGTCTTCGTATCCATGAATTTCGTATCGATCACGCCAGTGCCTAGTTCGAATCGATGATCGTTCGAACCCATCACGGAGCTTCAGTTCATATCCATCACAATGTATCGATGCGAACTTACCATCGATGCGAAAGAAGCCCCCTCTCCTCGATTCGAACTAGGTAGATGCAGGCCAACACGAGACTTAAGTAGTTGATCGATTTAAACTATGCAACGGCCGTAGATACAAACGAGGCGAAGAACATGGGTGCGAAGCGTTCATCCCGGAGAGAAGACCGGATCGACTCGAAGGACGTGCGCCACGTCACCACTGAACCACGTGCATCCATGGATTCGAACTCAGGGGTTCGAAGCGATCGATTCGAACAACACAGCCAACCAAAAAATCCAATTCGAATCGATCGTATCTCCTTAACCACCGATCCAAATGCAACGAAATTTTCACAGTAGCTTCCATGCGAGATAAAGATTGTTCCTGCCAAGTTTCAGCTCGATTGGACCATTTCTTGATGGGTTCGAAATCACTTCGAATCGATGTCAGATCGAGTCGAAACTTGGTGGGGTCGGTTGCATGGGCCCACTCACGTGCTAGAAGAAGTCTCCCGAAGTTTGAGGGAGATCTGGGCCTCCTACGCCTATAAATAGCACCCTGAAGCCTTCAGAAAAGGGGATCTATCGGAGCTTCCACCATTGAACGTCCAGACTCTGCCGAATTGAATTCCATACTTCATTATCGCTGTTGTATTCATATTTCAAAGCTATCATCAACTGTAATCCACTGTAATCGATTAATATCATCAAGTGAATCAATAAAGAGAGAACCTTCAAAGTGGACGTAGGCAAGATCGCCGAACCACTATAAATCCTCTGTTTGTGATTGTTATTTGTGAATTATTGTGATTGTTGTTGCTTAGATCTGAATTCTATATTTATTGTTGCTGATCTGTGTTGATAAATGGGTGCTTTCACGGTATTGGGTGTTTGTGACCAATTTTGGCGCAAACATTTTGGTGCTTTCACTGAGAACAGCTGATTCAGGATAATTTGAATTTGAAAGCTTAAAGATTTAGATCTAAGAACCATGACGAGACAAACAAGTAAGAAACAAAGGCCAGAGAGGAGCGAACACCAAGGAAGCCAAGAGGCTTCTTCAGGAACAAACCAAGCTTCAATCTTCATCACAAGGGACGAGATGGAAACAATGATAAAGAAGCAAGAGGAGTTGATCCAGAGTTTGTTTCAACAAATAGGACAGCTTGGAGCACAGAATAGAGAAGCTAATGGAGTCCATAATGGAGCAGGACCATCCAGCGTAGCACCTGAACTAGGGGGCACGCCCATGGAGAACGTTGACCCAATTTCAATGAGAGAGAGAGAGGAACATCTGCACAACCCGGGAGTAGTAGAGGAGTGAACTCTCGGTCAAGGGAGCGGATCCCAGATTTCCCTCGTGGACTCGGGGGGCAGGTCGAAAGTGATGAGCGAAGGTTGCATCTCGGGGACAATGACAGATTGGCAGAGATAGTCAGGCGAGCCATGAGATGCGGATTAGTGAACAAGGATTTGGAAGATGTTAATAGGAGTCGTTCTACTCCAGCAATCAGACGAGCTAGGAACCCACCGGATTTCAAATTACCATCATTGGACATGTATGACGGGAGAACGGATCCCATGGTTCATCTAACGAAGTATATGAGGCATATGGAAGTGCTGGGGGCATCATAGGAGGTTATGGCCCGGTGCTTTCCATTGTACTTGGCGGATATCGCAGCATTGTGGTTTAGGCAATTGGAGAATGGATCCATCGGAACGTGGAATGGTTTAGTTGAGAGATTTATGAGACAATTCGGGGTTCACATTACAAGACACAAGAATGTGATGACTTTGGCAACCCTAAAGCAGAAAGTCGGAGAGACCTTGAGGAGTTATCTAGCGCGATTCAATGCAACAGCAGCTTAGGTGGATCGAGCAGATCCATCTATGGTGGTGATGGAAGCTGTGTCCGGGGTAGCTGATGGCACAGAGTTCAAGAATTCGTTGACTAAGGATCCACCTGTGGATCTAGAGGAATTCTACAACGAGGCAGAAAAGTTTCTACGATTAGAGGATGCGAATGCAGAAAGAGAAGAAGGAGAGGGAATAGAAGTTTACGTGCTTAAAGACAAAAAGCCTCTCGAAATGGACTCAGACAAGGATAAAGGAAAACGAAGGGCTGAGGGTTATAATGACAGGTCAAAACGGCAACGGAAGGAGCCGTGATTCACTACTTACACCGAGCTGGCTGAGAGTTTGGAGCGGATTTATCAGGATACCAAAGAGAAGGTTCCCTATCGTAGACCGATACGAAGGGATCCAACTTCTGACGAAAGGAGATCAGATAAGTTTTGTGTATTTCATGAATTAAATGGTCATAACACTAATGATTGTAGGCATTTGAAGGACGAGGTGGAAGGGCATATCAGGAACGGTATGCTCCTTCAATATGTGAGGAGGCGAGCTTCAGCGGTGGAGCCAGAGCGGCCACCGTCTACATCAGCCAGGGGTGGCCCTGAACCGGGACACCGTTTGATCATCAATTAATTGAAATAACGATGAACAAGTAGTAAACCTCTCACTAACATGGGATAATCATTTACACATGTACAAGATCGCGAACGGTCCACATGCATGCTCTGAATGGCTATTAACCCTATCGTTGTGAGAATTTACACTTTGACATCCTTGCTTTGCTCTTGTTTCATTTTGATTTGGACATTTGAACTTGGTTTGTTTGGACGTTTCTGTTTTTAAAATCCATCTGTTGAATAGATATTTGGTTTTGATAATTCTGAAATGGCTAAGCTACTTACACATGTACGGGGTCGCGAACGGTCCTTAGGCATGCTCTGAGAGGGCCATAAACCGCCCTGACAAACGATCCAGGGACCCATGCGAACGTGAACCTGGTATCGACAATACCAAGCCCTCACGGGCACACTTTCTCGCCTCGAACGGCACTCGACTTCGAACAGTCACAACTCGCCACGAACGGCACCCAACCTCGAACGGTCACAAAAACGCCTCGAACGGCACACGATCGCGAACGGTCACAACTTGCCTCGAACAGGCACGACTCGCACCGAACGGCACAACTCATCTCACCTCAAATGGCTCGATCACGAACGGTCGTCATTTGAGGTCCACCACTTGACCGCGCACTGTCGCACTTTACCTCGAATGACTCGATCCCGAACGGTCGTCATTTGAAGTCAAGCGCATGACCTTGAACGGTCACATTTCACGCGGATGATTCGATCCCGGACGATCAACGCATGGATTTATGCGCTTGACCGCGCACGGTCTCACTTCACCACAAGTGACTCGATCACGAACGATCGTCATTTGAAGTTAGGCGCTTGACCATGAATGGCCGCGCTTCATCCCAAATAGCTCGATCCCGAACGATCGTCATTGAAAGACATATGAAACTATCAAGTTCTTTACAGGTTGGTGATAGGATATGAACATCCAACTCAAGGCATTGCAAAACACACCTTCCTACCGCAAGGCATGTTTTGGGGGGCAAGTGTTATCCCGCTTTTTAGCAAAGCCGTGATACCAAAAGAGTGGTCAAAAACAAAAGACAATTCGTCTCAGAGATTGGTTGTACTTCACTTCGCTAAGGATATCGATGAATTTTGTCCGAGCCCGGATCAGGCCACAATTGATAAGACATGACAAGCAAAGCTGTAGAAGCCAACGTTTCAAGTTTCAAGTCAATCCAAGTTCGTATGCTCAAGATATGATGGTTTCAATTTGAGAAAGATAGCCCCTTGTTCGGTTCGAACCCATAGGGTACCCATGGTTCGAATCGATGGCCAGAGGTTATATCTGAACCCATTGCTTCAAAACCATTTACTCCGAGCCCATTCAGTATCCTTCCTTCGTACCCATGAAGTTCGAACCCACCCAGTATCCTTCCTTCGAATCCATGAAGTTTGAACCCATCATCCTAGCAGTAGTTTGAACCCACGAGACATAGCCGTGCCTCGAATCCATCAGCCACCATGTACTTCAAATCGATTGCATCCGAATCCATCAGCACGTTCGTATCCATGCTAGAGCACGGTTTCGTGTCTAACAATGGGTCGCATCTTCGTATCCATGAATTTCGTATCGATCACGCCGGTGCCTAGTTCGAATCGATGATCGTTCGAACCCATCACGGAGCTTCAGTTCGTATCCATCACAATGTATCGATGCGAACTTACCATCGATGCAAAAGATGCCCCCTCTCCTCGATTCGAACTAGGTAGATGCAGGCCAACACGAGACTTAAGTAGTTGATCGATTCAAACTATGCAACGGCCGTAGATACAAACGAGGAGAAGAACATGGGTGCGAAGCATTCAACCCGGAGAGAAGACCAAATCGACTCGAAGGACGTGCGCCACGTCACCACTGAACCACGTGCATCCATGGATTCGAACTTAGGGGTTCGAAGCGATCGATTCGAACAACACAGCCAACCGAAAAACTCCAATTCGAATGGATCGTATCTCCTAAACCACCGATCCAAATGCAACGAAATTTGAATAGTAGCTTCCATGCAAGATAAAGATTGTTCTTGCCAAGTTTCAGCTCGATTGGACCATTTCTTGATGGGTTCGAAATCACTTCGAATCGATGTCAGATCGAGTCGAAACTTGGTGGGGTCGGTCGCGTGGGCCTACTCACGTGCCAGAAGAAGTCTCCCGAAGTTTGAGCGAGATCTAGGCCTCCTACGCCTATAAATAGCACCCTGAATCCTTCAGAAAAGGGGATCTTTCGGAGCTTCCACCATTGAACGTCCAGACTCTGCCGGATTGAATTCCATACTTCATTATCGCTGCTGTATTCAGATTTCAAAGCGATCATCAACTGTAATCCACTGTAATCGATTAATATCATCAAGTGAATCAATAAAGAGAGAATCTTCAAAGTGGACGTAGGCAAGATCACCGAACCACTATAAATCCTATGTTTGTGATTGTTATTTGTGAATTATTGTGATTGTTGTTGCTTAGATCTGAATTCTATATTGATTGTTGCTGATCTGTGTTGATAAACGGGTGCTTTCACGGTATTGGGTGCTTGTGACCAATTTTGGCGCAAACAGTACTGTTTTATTTCAAATCCATGCACGCATTTCTAAAAGTCGTACGGCACTGTTTCGCCATTTCGGATGGATGTTGCACCATGCACCGCGGATGTTGCACCCTGTAGATATCAATTATTCGGACGACCATAACTTCTGGCTTGTTTAGAGGTATGGGAGCCATAACCTGTCAAAACGAAGGCCACGGTGAGTTCTACGGCTTTGACAGCTTTCAACCGTCAACAGATAGATTAATGCCAGAAAAGAACAACCCGAATCTCAATCGGGTCTCGTAAGTTTTTTACCCTTCGTTTTTTGGACACCGGATTTTAACGGTAAAACGGGATTACCGTGGCTCGTCTTCGATTTACCATCTCTGGAGAGTGGTGCACCATGGTACTGTTCCGTTTCAAATCCATGCATGCATTTCTAAAAGTCGTACGGCACTGTTTCGCCATTTCGGACGGATGTTGCACCTTGCACCGCGGATGTTGCACCCTGTAGAAATCAATTATTCGGACGGCCATAACTTTTGGCTCGTTTAGATTTACGGGAGCCATAACCTGTCAAAACGAA
Source organism: Allium cepa (assembly GCA_030765085.1). Classification (NCBI taxonomy): domain Eukaryota; kingdom Viridiplantae; phylum Streptophyta; class Magnoliopsida; order Asparagales; family Amaryllidaceae; genus Allium; species Allium cepa. The sequence goes on from CM060938.1 coordinate 914,608,205, forward strand.
GGCCACGGTGAGTTCTACGGCTTTGACCGCTTTCAGCCGTCAACGGATAGATTAATGCCAAAAAGGACAGCCCGAATCTCAATCGGGTCTCGTAAGTTTTTTACCCTTCGTTTTGTCGACACCGTATTTTTACGGTAAAACGGGATTACCGTGCCTCGTCTTCGATTTACCATCGCTAGAGAGCGGTGCACCATGGTACTGTTCAGTTTCAAATCCATGCACGCATTTCTAAAAGTTGTACGGCACTGTTTTCTATTTCGGAAGGATGTTGCACCTTGCACCGCGGATGTTGCACCCTGTAAACATCGATTATTCGGACGGCCATAACTTCTGGCTTGTTTAGAGTTACGGGAGCCATAACCTGTCAAAACAAAGGCCACGGTGAGTTCTACGGCTTTGACAGCTTTCAGCCGTCAACGGATAGATTAGTGCCTGAAAAGGACAACCCGAATCTCAATCGGGTCTCGTAATTTTTTTGCCCTTCGTTTTTTCGACACCGGATTTGAATGGTAAAACGGGATTACCGTGGCTCGTCTTCGATTTACCATCGCTGGAGAGTGGTGCACCATGGTACTGTTCCGTTTCAAATCAATGCATGCATTTCTAAAAGTCGTACGGCACTGGTGCGCCATTTCGGACGGATGTTGCACCTTGTACCGTGGATGTTGCACCCTGTAGATATCGATTATTCGGACGGCCATAACTTTTGGCTCGTTTAGAGTTACGGGAGCCATAACCTGTCAAAACGAAGGCCACGGTGAGTTCTACCACTTGACCGCTTTCAGACGTCAACGGATAGATTAATGCCCAAAAAGGACAACCCGAATCCCAATCGAGTCTCGTAAGTTTTTTACCCTTCGTTTTTTCGACACCGGATTTTTACGGTAAAACGGGATTACCGTGCCTCGTCTTCGATCTACCATCGATGGAGAGTGGTGCACCATGGTACTGTTCCGTTTCAAATCCGTGCATGCATTTCTAAAAGTCGTACGGCACTGTTTCGCTATTTCAGACGGATGTTGCACCTTGCACCGCGGATGTTGCACCCTTTAGATATCGATTATTCGGACGGTCATTACTACTGGCTCGTTTAGAGTTACGGGAGCCATAACCTGTCAAAACGAAGGCCACGGTGAGTTCTACGGCTTTGACCGCTTTCAGCCGTCAACGGATAGATTAATGCCCAAAAGGACAGCCCGAATCTCAATCGGGTCTCGTAAGTTTTTTACCCTTCGTTTTTTCGACACCGGATTTTTACGGTAAAACGGGATTACCGTGCCTCGTCTTCGATTTACCATCACTGGAGAGTGGTGCACCATGGTACTATTCCGTTTCAAATCCATGCACGCATTTCTAAAAGTCTTTACGCCACTGTTTCGCCATTTTGGACGGATGTTGCACCTTGCACCGCGGATGTTGCACCCTATAGATATCGATTATTCGGACGGCCATATCTTCTGGCTCGTTTAGATTTACGGGAGCCATAACCTGTCAAAATGAAGCCCACGGTGAGTTCTACGGCTTCAACAGTTTTCATCCGTCAACGGATAGATTAATGCCCGAAAAGGACAACCTGAATCTCAATCGGGTCTCGTAAGTTTTTTACCCTTCCTTTTTTCGACACCGGATTTTTACGGTAAACCGGGATTACCGTGCCTCGTCTTCGATTTACCATCGCTGGAGAGTGGTGCACCATGGTACTGTTCCGTTTCAAATCCATGCACGCATTTCTAAAAGTCTTTACGCCACTGTTTCGCCATTTCGGATGGATGTTGCACCTTGCACCGCGGATGTTGCACCATGTAGATATCGATTTTTCGGACGTCCATAACTTCTGGCTCATTTAGAGTTACGGGAAGCATAACCTGTCAAAACGAAGGCCACGGTGAGTTTTACGGCTTTGACCGCTTTCAGCCGTCAACGGATGGATTAATGCCCGAAAAGGAAAACCCGAATCTCAATCGGGTCTCGTAAGTTTTTTACCCTTCGTTTTTTCGACACCGGATTTTTACGGTAAAACGGGATAACCGTGCCTCATCTTCGATCTACCATCGCTGGAGAGTGGTGCACCATGGTACTGTTCCGTTTCAAATCCATGCACGCATTTCTAAAAGTCGTACGGCACTGTTTCGCTATTTCGGACGGATGTTGCACCTTGCACCGCGGATGTTGCACCCTGTAGATATCGATTATTCGGAAGGTCATAACTTCTGGCTCGTTTAGAGTTACGGGAGCCATAACCTGTCAAAACGAAGGCAACGGTGAGTTCTATTGCTTTGACAGCTTTTAGCCGTCAACGGATAGATTAATGCCCGAAAAGGACAACCCGAATCTCAATCGGGTCTCGTAAGTTTTTTACCCTTCGTTTTTTCGACATCGGATTTTTACGGTAAAACGGGATTACCATGGCTCGTCTTCGATTTACCATAGCTGGAGAGGTGCACCATGGTACTGTTCCGTTTGAAATCCATGCATGCATTTCTAAAAGTCATACGGCACTGTTTCGCCATTTCGGACGGATGTTGCACCTTGCACCGCGGATGTTGCACCCTGTAGATATCGATTATTCGGACGACCTTAACTTCTGCCTCGTTTAGAGTTACGGGAGCCATATCTTGTCAAAACAAAGGCCATGGTGAGTTCTACGGCTTTGACCGCTTTCAGCCGTCAACGGATAGATTAATTCCCAAAAAGAACAACCCGAATTTCAATCGGGTCTCGTAAGTTTTTTACCCTTCGTTTTTTTCGACACTGGATTTTAACGATAAAACGGGATTACCGTGGCTCGTCTTCGATTTATCATCGCTGGAGAGTGGTGCACCATGGTACTATTCCATTTCAAATCCATGCACGCATTTCTAAAAGTCGTACGACACAGTTTCGCCATTTCGGACGGATGTTGCACCTTGCACCGCGGATGTTGCACCCTGTAGATATCGATTATTCGGACGGCCATATCTTCTGGCTCGTTTAGATTTACGGGAGCCATAACCTGTCAAAATGAAGCCCACGGTGAGTTCTACGGCTTCGACAGCTTTCATCCGTCAACGGATAGATTAATGCCCGAAAAGGACAACCTGAATCTCAATCGGGTCTCGTAAGTTTTTTACCCTTCGTTTCTTCGACACCGGATTTTTACGGTAAAACGGGATTACCGTGCCTCGTCTTCGATTTACCATCACTGGAGAGTGGTGCACCATGGTACTGTTCCGTTTCAAATCCATGCACGCATTTCTAAAAGTCTTTACGCAACTGTTTCGCCATTTCGGATGGATGTTGCACCTTGCACCGCGGATGTTGCACCCTGTAAATATCGATTATTCGGACGGCCATAACTTCTGGCTCGTTTAGAGTTACGGGAGCCATAACCTGTCAAAATGAAGCCCACGGTGAGTTCTACGGCTTCGACAGCTTTCATCTGTCAACGGATAGATTAATGCCCGAAAAGGACAACCCGAATCTCAATCGGGTCTCGTAAGTTTTTTACCCTTCCTTTTTTCGACACCGGATTTTTACTGTAAAACGGGATTACCATGCGTCGTCTTCGATTTACCATCACTGGAGAGTAGTGCACCATGGTACTGTTCCATTTCAAATCCATGCACGCATTTCTAAAAGTCTTTACGCCACTGTTTCGCCATTTCGGACGGATGTTGCACCTTGCACCGCGGATGTTGCACCCTGTAGATATCGATTTTTCGGACGGCCATAACTTCTGGCTCGTTTAGAGTTACGGGAGGCATAACCTGTCAAAACGAAGGCCACGGTGAGTTTTACGGCTTTGACCGCTTTCAGCCCTCAACGGATAGATTAATGCCCGAAAAGGACAACCCGAATCTCAATCGGGTCTTGTAAGTTTTTTACCCTTCGTTTTTTCGACATCGGATTTTTACGGTAAAACGGGATTACCGTGCCTCGTCTTCGATCTACCATCGCTGGAGAGTGGTGCACCATGGTACTGTTCCGTTTCAAATCCATGCACGCATTTCTAAAAATCGTACGGCACTGTTTCGCTATTTCGGACGGATGTTGCACCTTGCACCGCGGATGTTGCACCCTGTAGATATCGATTATTCGGACGATCATAACTTCTGGTTCGTTTAGAGTTACGGGGGCAATAACCTGTCAAAATGAAGGCCACGGTGAGTTCTATGGCTTTGACAGCTTTCAGCCATCAACGGATAGATTAATGCCCGAAAAGGACAACCCGAATCTCAATCGGGTCTCGTAAGTTTTTTACCCTTCGTTTTTTCGACACCGGATTTTTACGGTAAAATGGGATTACCGTGGCTCGTCTTCGATTTACCATCGCTGGAGAGTGGTGCACCATGGTACTGTTTCGTTTCAAATCCATGCATGCATTTCTAAAAGTCGTACGGCATTGTTTCGCCATTTCGGACGGATGTTGCACCTTGCACCGCTGATGTTGCACCCTGTTGATATCGATTATTCGGACGGCCTTAACTTCTGGCTCGTTCAGAGTTACGGGAGCCATAACCTGTCAAAACGAAGGCCACGGTGAGTTCTACGGTTTTGACCGCTTTCAGCCATCAACGGATAGATTAATGCCCAAAAAGAACAACCCGAATCTCGATCGGGTCTCGTAATTTTTTTACCCTTCGTTTTTTCGACACTGGATTTTAACGGTAAAACGGGATTACCGTGCCTCGTCTTCGATTTACCATCGCTGGAGAGTGGTGCACCATGGTACTTTTCCATTTCAAATCCATGCACGCATTTCTAAAAGTCATACGCACAGTTTCTCCATTTCGGACGGATGTTGCACCTTGCACTGCGGATGTTGCACCCTGTAGATATCGATTTTTCGGACGGCCATAACTTCTGGCTCGTTTAGAGTTACGGGAGGAATAACCTGTCAAAACGAAGGCCACAGTGAGTTTTGCGGCTTTTACGGCTTTCATCCGTCAACGGATAGATTAATGCCCAAAAAGGACAACCCGAATCTCAATCGGGTCTCGTAAGTTTTTAACCCTTCGTTTTTTCGACACTGGATTTTTACGGTAAGACGGGATTACTGTGCCTCGTCTTCGATTTACCATCACTGGAGAGTGGTGCACCATGGTACTGTTCCGTTTTAAATCCATGCACGCATTTCTAAAAGTATTTACGCCACTGTTTCGCCATTTTGGACGGATGTTGCACCTTGCACCGCGGATGTTGCACCCTGTAGATATCGATTATTCGGACGGCCATAACTTCTGGCTCGTTTAGAGTTACGGGAGCCATAACCTGTCAAAATGAAGCCCACGGTGAGTTCTACGTCTTTGACAGCTTTCATCCGTCAACGGATAGATTAATGCCCGAAAAGGACACCCCGAATCTCAATCGGGTCTCGTAAGATATTTACCCTTCCTTTTTTCGACACCGTATTTTTACGGTAAAACGGGATCACCGTGCCTCGTCTTCGATTTACCATCGCTGGAGAGCGGTGCACCATGGTACTGTTCAGTTTCAAATCCATGCACGCATTTCTAAAAGTCGTACGGCACTGTTTGCTATTTCGGAAGGATGTTGCACCTTGTACCGCGGATGTTGCACCCTGTAGACATCGATTATTCGGACGGCCATAACTTCTGGCTTGTTTAGAGTTACAGGAGCCATAACCTGTCAAAACAAAGGCCACGGTGAGTTCTACGGCTTTGACAGCTTTCAGCCGTCAACGGATAGATTAGTGCCTGAAAAGGACAACCCTAATCTCAATCGGGTCTCGTAATTTTTTTGCCCTTCGTTTTTTCGACACCGGATTTGAACGGTAAAACGGGATTACCGTGGCTCGTCTTCGATTTACCATCGCTGGAGAGTGGTGCACCATGGTACTGTTCCGTTTCAAATCAATGCATGCATTTCTAAAAGTCGTACGGCACTGGTGTGCCATTTCGGACGGATGTTGCACCTTGTACCGTGGATGTTGCACCCTGTAGATATCGATTATTCGGACGGCCATAACTTTTGGCTCGTTTAGAGTTACGGGAGCCATAACCTGTCAAAACGATGGCCACGGTGAGTTCTACCGCTTTGACCGCTTTTAGACGTCAACGGATAGATTAATGCCCAAAAAGGACAACCCGAATCTCAATCGAGTCTCGTAAGTTTTTTACCCTTCGTTTTTTCGACACCGGATTTTTACGGTAAAACGGGATTACCATGCCTCGTCTTCGATCTACCATCGATGGAGAGTGGTGCACCATGGTACTGTTCCGTTTCAAATCCGTGCATGCATTTCTAAAAGTCGTACGGCACTGTTTCGCTATTTCAGACGGATGTTGCACCTTGCACCGCGGATGTTGCACCCTGTAGATATCGATTATTCGGACGGTCATTACTACTGGCTCGTTTAGAGTTACGGGAGCCATAACCTGTCAAAACGAAGGCCACGGTGAGTTCTACGGCTTTGACCGCTTTCAGCCGTCAACGGATAGATTAATGTCCAAAAGGACAGCCCGAATCTCAATCGGGTCTCGTAAGTTTTTTACCCTTCGTTTTTTCGACACTGGATTTTTACGGTAAAACGGGATTACCGTGCCGCGTCTTCGATTTACCATCGCTGGAGAGTGGTGCACCATGGTACTATTCCGTTTCAAATCCATGCACGCATTTCTAAAAGTCTTTACGCCACTGTTTCGCCATTTTGGACGGATGTTGCACCTTGCACCGCGGATGTTGCACCCTGTAGATATCGATTATTCGGACGGCCATATCTTCTGGCTCGTTTAGATTTACGGGAGCCATAACCTGTCAAAATGAAGCCCACGGTGAGTTCTACGGCTTCAACAGCTTTCATCCGTCAACGGATAGATTAATGCCCGAAAAGGACAACCTGAATCTCAATCGGGTCTCGTAAGTTTTTTACCCTTCCTTTTTTCGACACCGGATTTTTACGGTAAACCGAGATTACTGTGCCTCGTCTTCGATTTACCATCGCTGGAGAGTGGTGCACCATGGTACTGTTCCGTTTCAAATCCATGCACGCATTTCTAAAAGTCTTTACGCCACTGTTTCGCCATTTCGGACGGATGTTGCACCTTGCACCGCGGATGTTGCACCCTGTAGATATCGATTTTTCGGACGTCCATAACTTCTGGCTCATTTAGAGTTACGGGAAGCATAACCTGTCAAAACGAAGGCCACGGTGAGTTTTACGGCTTTGACCGCTTTCAGCCGTCAACGGATAGATTAATGCCCGAAAAGGAAAACCCGAATCTCAATCGGGTCTCGTAAGTTTTTTACCCTTCGTTTTTTCGACACCGGATTTTTACGGTAAAACGGGATAACCGTGCCTCATCTTCGATCTACCATCGCTGGAGAGTGGTGCACCATGGTACTGTTCCGTTTCAAATCCATGCACGCATTTCTAAAAGTCGTACGGCACTGTTTCGCTATTTCGGACGGATGTTGCACCTTGCACCGCGGATGTTGCACCCTGTAGATATCGATTATTTGGACCGTCATAACTTTTGGCTCGTTTAGAGTTACGGGAGCCATAACCTGTCAAAACGAAGGCAACGGTGAGTTCTATTGCTTTGACAGCTTTCAGCCGTCAACGGATAGATTAATGCCCGAAAAGGACAACCCGAATCTCAATCGGGTATCGTAAGTTTTTTACCCTTCGTTTTTTCGACATCGGATTTTTACGGTAAAACGGGATTACCATGGCTCGTCTTCGATTTACCATCGCTGGAGAGGTGCACCATGGTACTATTCCGTTTGAAATCCATGCATGCATTTCTAAAAGTCGTACGGCACTTTTTCGCCATTTCGGACGGATGTTGCACCTTGCACCGCGGATGTTGCACCCTGTAGATATCGATTATTCGGACGACCTTAACTTCTGCCTCGTTTAGAGTTACGGGAGCCATAACCTGTCAAAACAAAGGCCATGGTGAGTTCTACGGCTTTTACCGCTTTCAGCCGTCAACGGATAGATTAATTCCCAAAAAGAACAACCCGAATTTCAATCGGGTCTCGTAAGTTTTTTACCCTTCGTTTTTTTCGACACTGGATTTTAACGATAAAACGGGATTACCGTGGCTCGTCTTCGATTTACCATCGCTGGAGAGTGGTGCACCATGGTACTATTCCATTTCAAATCCATGCACGCATTTCTAAAAGTCGTACGACACAGTTTCGCCATTTCGGACGGATGTTGCACCTTGCACCGCGGATGTTGCACCCTGTAGATATCGATTATTCGGACGGCCATATCTTCTGGCTCGTTTAGATTTACGGGAGCCATAACCTGTCAAAATGAAGCCCACGGTGAGTTCTACGGCTTCGACAGCTTTCATCCGTCAACGGATAGATTAATTCCCGAAAAGGACAACCTGAATCTCAATCGGGTCTCGTAAGTTTTTTACCCTTCGTTTTTTCGACACCGGATTTTTACGGTAAAACGGGATTACCGTGCCTCGTCTTCGATTTACCATCACTGGAGAGTGGTGCACCATGGTACTGTTACGTTTCAAATCCATGCACGCATTTCTAAAAGTCTTTACGCAACTGTTTCGCCATTTCGGATGGATGTTGCACCTTGCACCGCGGATGTTGCACCCTGTAAATATCGATTATTCGGACGGCCATAACTTCTGGCTCGTTTAGAGTTACGGGAGCCATAACCTGTCAAAATGAAGCCCACGGTGAGTTCTACGGCTTCGACAGCTTTCATCTGTCAACGGATAGATTAATGCCCGAAAACGACAACCCGAATCTCAATCGGGTCTCGTAAGTTTTTTATCCTTCCTTTTTTCGACACCGGATTTTTACTGTAAAACTGGATTACCGTGCCTCGTTTTCGATTTACCATCACTGGAGAGTAGTGCACCATGATACTGTTCCGTTTCAAATCCATGCACGCATTTCTAAAAGTCTTTACGCCACTGTTTCGCCATTTCGGACGGATGTTGCACCTTGCACCGCGGATGTTGCACCCTGTAGATATCGATTTTTCGGACGGCCATAACTTCTGGCTCGTTTAGAGTTACGGGAGGCATAACCTGTCAAAACGAAGGCCACGGTGAGTTTTACGGCTTTGACCGCTTTCAGCCCTCAACGGATAGATTAATGCCCGAAAAGGACAACCCGAATCTCAATCGGGTCTCGTAAGTTTTTTACCCTTCGTTTTTTCGACACCGGATTTTTACGGTAAAACGGGATTACCGTGCCTCGTCTTCGATCTACCATCGCTGGAGAGTGGTGCACCATGGTACTGTTCCATTTCAAATCCATGCACGCATTTCTAAAAATCGTACGGCACTGTTTCGCTATTTCGGACGGATGTTGCACCTTGCACCGCGGATGTTGCACCCTGTAGATATCGATTATTCGGACGATCATAACTTCTGGTTCGTTTAGAGTTACGGGGGCAATAACCTGTCAAAATGAAGGCCACGGTGAGTTCTATGGCTTTGACAGCTTTCAGCCGTCAACGGATAGATTAATGCCCGAAAAGGACAACCCGAATCTCAATCGGGTCTCGTAAGTTTTTTACCCTTCGTTTTTTCGACACCGGATTTTTACGGTAAAACGGGATTACCGTGGCTCGTCTTCGATTTAACATCACTGGAGAGTGGTGCACCATGGTACTGTTTCGTTTCAAATCCATGCATGCGTTTCTAAAAGTCGTACGGCATTGTTTCGCCATTTCGGACGGATGTTGCACCTTGCACCGCGGATGTTGCACCCTGTAGATATCGATTATTCGGACGGCCTTAACTTGTGGCTCGTTCAGAGTTACGGGAGCCATAACCTGTCAAAACGAAGGCCACGGTGAGTTCTACGGTTTTGACCGCTTTCAGCCGTCAACGGATAGATTAATGCCCAAAAAGAACAACCCGAATCTCGATCGGGTCTCGTAAGTTTTTTACCCTTCGTTTTTTCGACACCGGATTTTAACGGTAAAACGGGATTACCGTGCCTCGTCTTCGATTTACCATCGCTGGAGAGTGGTGCACCATGGTACTTTTCCATTTCAAATCCATGCACGCATTTCTAAAAGTCATACGGCACAGTTTCTCCATTTCGGACGGATGTTGCACCTTGCACTGCGGATGTTGCACCCTGTAGATATCGATTTTTCGGACGGCCATAACTTCTGGCTCGTTTAGAGTTACGGGAGGCATAACCTGTCAAAACGAAGGCCACAGTGAGTTTTGCGGCTTTTACCGCTTTCAGCCGTCAACGGATAGATTAATGCCCAAAAAGGACAACCCGAATCTCAATCGGGTCTCGTAAGTTTTTAACCCTTCGTTTTTTCGACACTGGATTTTTACGGTAAGACGGGATTATTGTGCCTCGTCTTCGATTTACCATCACTGGAGAGTGGTGCACCATGGTACTGTTCCGTTTTAAATCCATGCACGCATTTCTAAAAGTATTTACGCCACTGTTTCGCCATTTCGGACGGATGTTGCACCTTGCACCACGGATGTTGCACCCTGTAGATATCGATTATTCGGACGGCCATAACTTATGGCTCGTTTAGAGTTACGGGAGCCATAACCTGTCAAAATGAAGCCCACGGTGAGTTCTACGGCTTTGACAGCTTTCATCCGTCAACGGATAGATTAATGCCCGAAAAGGACACCCCGAATCTCAATCGGGTCTCGTAAGATATTTACCCTTCCTTTTTTCGACACCGTATTTTTACGGTAAAACGGGATCACCGTGCCTCGTCTTCGATTTACCATCGCTGGAGAGTGGTGCACCATGGTACTGTTCCGTTTCAAATCCATGCACGCATTTCTAAAAGTCGTACGCCACTGTTTCGCCATTTCGGATGGATGTTGCACCTTGCACCGCGGATGTTGCACCATGTAGATATCGATTATTCGGACGGCCATAACATCTGGCTCGTTTAGAGTTACGGCAGCCATAACCTGTCAAAACGAAGGCCACGGTGAGTTCTACGGCGTTGACCGCTTTGAGCCGTTAACGGATAGATTAATGCCCAAAAAGGACAACCCGAATCTCAATCGGGTCTCGTAAGTTTTTTACCCTTCCTTTTTTCGACACCGGATTTTTACGGTAAAACGGGATTACCGTGCCTTGTCTTCGATTTACCGTCGCCGGAGTGGTGCACCATGGTACTGTTCCATTTCAAATCCATGCACGCATTTCTAAAAGTCTTTACGCCACTGTTTCGCCATTTCGGACGGATGTTGCACCTTGAACCGCGGACGTTGCACCCTGTAGATATCGATTATTCGGACGGCCATAACTTCTGGCTCGTTTAGAGTTACGGGAGCCATAACCTGTCAAAATGAAGGCCACGGTGAGTTCTACGGCTTCGACAACTTTCATCCGTCAATGGATAGATTAATGCCCGAAAAGGACCAACCGAATCTCAATCGGGTCTCGTAAGTTTTTTACCCTTCCTTTTTTCGACACCGGATTTTTACGGTAAAACGGGATTACCGTGCCTCGTCTTCGATTTACCATCGCTGGAGAGTGGTGCACCACGGTACTGTTCCGTTTCATATCCATGCACGCATTTCTAAAAGTCGTACGCCACTGTTTCTCTATTTCGGACGGATGTTGCACCTTGCACCGCGGATGTTGCACCATGTAGATATCGATTATTCGGACGGCCATAACTTCTGGCTCGTTTAGAGTTACGGGAGTCGTAACCTGTCAAAACGTAGGTTCCGGTGAGTTCTACGGCTTTGACAGCTTTCAGCCATCAACTGATAGATTAATGCCCAAAAAGGACAACCCGAATCTCAATCGGGTCTCGTAAGTTTTTTACCCTTCGTTTTTTCGACACCGGATTTTTACGGTAAAACGGGATTACCGTGCCTCGTCTTCGATTTACCATCGCTGGAGAGTAGTGCACCATGGTACTGTTCCGTTTCAAATCCATGCATGCATTTCTAAAAGTCTTTACGCCACTGTTTGGCCATTTTGGATGGATGTTGCACCTTGCGCCGCGGATGTTGCACCCTGTAGATATCGATTATTCGGACGGCCATAACTTCTGGCTCGTTTAGAGTTACGGGAGCCATAACCTGTCAAAATGAAGGCCACGGTGAGTTCTACGGCTTCGACAGCTTTCATCCGTCGACGGATAGATTAGTGCCCGAAAAGGACATCCCAAATCTAAATCGGGTTTCGTAAGTTTTTTACCCTTCCATTTTTCGACACCGGATTTTTACGGTAAAACGGGATTACCGTGCCACGTCGTCGATTTACCATCGCTTGAGAGTGGTGCACCATGGTACTGTTTTGTTTCAAATCCATGCACGCATTTCTAAAAGTCGTACGCCACTGTTTCGCAATTTCGGACGGATGTGGCACCTTGCACCGCGGATGTCGCACCCTGTAGATATCGATTATTCGGACGGCCATACCTTTTGGCTCTTTTAGAGTAACGGGAGCCATAACCTGTCAAAACGAAGGCCACGGTGAGTTCTACGGCTTTGACAGCTTTCAGCCATCAACGGATAGATTAATGCCCGAAAAGGACAACCAGAATCTCAATCGGGTCTCGTAAGTTTTTTACCCTTCGTTTTTTCGACACCGGATTTTTACGGTAAAACGGGATTACCGTGCCTCGTCTTCGTTTTACCATCGCTGGAGATTGGTGCACCATGGTACTATTCCGTTTTAAATCCATGCACGCATTTCTGAAAGTCGTACGGCACTGTTTCGCCATTTCGGACGGATGTTGCACCTTGCACCGTGGATGTTGCACCCTGTAGATATCGATTATTCGAACGGTCATAACTTCTGGCTCGTTTAGAGTTACGGGAGCAATAACCTGTCAAAACAAAGGCCACGGTGAGTTCTACCGCTTTGACAGCTTTCAGCCGTCAACGGATAGATTAATGCCCAAAAAGGACAACCAGAATCTCAATCGGGTCTCGTAAGTTTTTTGTCCTTCGTTTTTTCGACACCGGATTTTAACCGTTAAATGGGATTACCGTGGGTCGTCTTCGATTTACCATCGCTGGAGAGTTGTGCACCATGGTACTGTTCCATTTCAAATCCATGCATGCATTTCTAAAAGTCGTACGGCACTGTTTCGCCATTTCGGACGGATGTTGCACCTTGCACCGCCGATGTTGCACCCTGTTGATATCGATTATTCGGACGGCCATAACTTTTGGCTCGTTTAGAGTTACGGGAGCCATAACCTGTCAAAAAGAAGACCACGGTGAGTTCTACGGCTTTGACCGCTTTCAGCCGTCAACGGATAGATTAATGCCCAAAAAGGACAACCCGAATCTCAATCGGTTCTCGTAAGTTTTTTACCCTTCGTTTTTTCGACACCGGATTTTTACGGTAAAATGGGATTACCGTGCCTCGTCTTCGATTTACTATCGCTAGAGAGTGGTGCACCATGGTACTGTTCTGTTTCAAATCCATGCACGCATTTATAAAAGTCGTACGGCACTGTTTCGCTATTTCGGACGGATGTTTCACCTTGCACCGCGGATGTTGCACCCTGTAGATATCGATTATTCGGACGGCCATAACTTCTGGCTCGTTTAGAGTTACGGAAGCCATAACCTGTCAAAATGAAGGCCACGGTGAGTTCTACGGCTTTGACTGCTTTAAGCTGTCAACTGATAGATTAATGCCCGAAAAGGACAACTCGAATCTCAATCGGGTCTCGTAAGTGTTTTACCCTTCGTTTTTTCGACACCGTATTTTAATGGTAAAACGGGATTACCGTGGCTCGTCTTCGATTTACTATCGCTGGAGAGTGGTGCACCATGGTACTGTTCCGTTTCAAATCCACGCATGCATTTCTAAAAGTCGTACGGCACTGTTTCGCCATTTCGGACGGATGTTGCACCTTGCACAGCGGATGTTGCACCATGTAGATACCGATTATTCGGACGGCCATAACTTTTGGCTCGTTTAGAGTTACGGGAGCCACAACCTGTCAAAAGGAAGGCCACGGTGAGTTCTACAGCTTTGACCGCTTTCAGCCATCAACGGATAGACTAATGCCCAAAAAGGACAAAGCGAATCTCAATCGAGCCTCGTAAGTTTTTTACCCTTCGTTTTTTCGACACCGGATTTTTACAGTAAAACGGGATTACCGTGCCTCATCTTTGATTTACCATCGCTGGAGAGTGGTGCACCATGGTAGTGTTCCGTTTCAAATCCATGCACGCATTTCTAAAAGTGGTGCGACACTGTTTCGCTATTTCGGACGGATGTTGGACCTTGCACCGCGGATGTTGCACCCTGTAGATATCGATTATTCGAACGGTCATAACTTCTGGCTCGTTTAGAGTTACGGGAGCCATAACCTGTCAAAACAAAGGCCACGAATCTCATTCCAGGACGGAGTTGGCCATAAAATATTACTAAGTCCTTATCATAAAGGGAGTCTGCGAAAGTTAAGAATTCACCTTGATCCGCCGGAGTTGCCTTAGCTGAAATACTCTCAGAAGATAGACTGGCACCCGTCCCGGCCTTATCAGACTTCTTCGATTTCTCCACCAAGGTCGGCCCTTCCCCCAACCCCTTGAAGGCTTGACGGAAGGCATCATCCGTCCACTCTTGAATCTCACCCGCTTGCCCAGAAGTCAAGGCACCAGCGCTACTACCACTCTTCCCTTCGCCACCGTTACCACCATCACCTTCTCCATCACCTCCGCACTCCTCCTCGCCTCTTTCTTCCTCTCCACTTTCCTCCTCCGGAACATCTGGGCATGTGCTGGGAGAGGGTCCATCAGATTTCTTAAGCTTCTTCCCCCCGACGACTGGAGGTACCGAGAAAGGTCTCCTCTTGCTACTCTTCGCAGTAGCCCCGTCTTTAGCTTTGGCAACCCTCTCCTCGGCTGTATCTCTCTGCTTAACCATAAATTGACGTGGCAGAATTAAGTTGTACTCCAGGAGAGTGGCATTCCTGATCAGGCAAGAAGCCGACCTATCCCGTCCCGAAATGGCCTTTATTTCCGCAGCCATCCGAGCCAAGGAATCATTCTCCACGACCGCAAAGCCACCTGTCGCTAGCAAGAAATAAAAGCATATAAGAGGAAGCATTGCGGTCGAAACAAGGAAAATATAAATGAAGTTCAACTTACAGCCGGAAGTGAAAAGACGGAAGGAAATAGAGTCATCCTTGATGAAGAACCATTCTTTCTTGAACATACTGAGCTTCGAATACAAATACAGGACAGGCTTGAAGGGCACGACCGCTTCCAAGCTGATATATGGAGACCCCTTCTTATGGCCTCTCAAGTTGTATAAATACCGGATCTCCCGGTTGGAAGGGGGATGCCCATATTTCCTCTGAAAAATGATGAACAAGCACACCAGGATAGCATAGGAATTGGGCTGAAGTTGGAATGGAGCCACCTTCAAATAGATAAGAAAGCTGACTATCCAGACATTGATTGGGGGAATGGCCCTGCACATACAATGATATCGGCTATAAGTGAAATATCCTTCAGGAGGATCGTACGGCATCACACCATCTCCCGACAACAACATACTCGCCCTGTCAATCCCAAAGGAGCGAGTGATGACATCAAGTTGCCCTTCTTTGAGGGAGCTTGGAAAGCAATCGGGAGGAGAGTTCAGAAGCTCCTGAGGACCATATCCGTACACTAATGACCTAAGGGCAGGTCCATGACGCGCTGGTCCCGGCTGGACTGGGGGCACGACGGAAGACTGACTTTTGTCCGTAGAATTTTTCTTTTCTGATCGGGTTTCTACTTTGTGAGACATCTATCTGCAAACACAAAAGCAAAAGTATGCTGTTAGAACAAGGAGTATGAAAATATAAAAAAGCAAGTATGTACAATCTAGAGTATCATTCGTTGGTCGAAACATGAAAAGCTAGAGATTCATTAAGCATTCAGGGTCCCAGAGTTCAATCAATAGTCCAAGGCACAAGACTCATTCGGCACTTGAACTTCACGAAGTTCATTCGGCATTACAAATATGAAGGCTCATTCGGCAATCATGCTCTCCAATTCATTCGGTACTCAGAACCCTCAAGTTCATTCGGTAGAATGATATAAAAGATCATTCGGCGGCAAAGGGGTCTCACCTAGTTCGGCTAACACTTTGGTTTGGCGAAAATGAGAGTTTGGTTTGGCAAAAGGTTCGGCTCGGTTGGTAAGGAATAACGAAGGCCCGTGGCCCCTATTTATAAGCAAACATCATTGACCGGACCAGGTGGCTCGGCGCTTAAAACCGAATGCGAAACAAAGCACGACACATGCATGCATATGGCCCACTTTGGGGGGCAAATGTTGGGCGAGTTCTCATCACCGAACCAAGGTTTTTCCCCTACATGCCGAACCAGCCCCTTTCCATACCTGCCGAACCAATCCATTTCCAACCACAACCTAGCTCCCACTGGTCCAACATCTCACCGGACCGGTTACACCGAACCACACAATGCCGGTCCAAGCCTCCATCTCCAAGCAACACCGAACCACACAATACCGGACCAACCTACCTCGCCTACCACCGAATCACCTATCATCGGATCAAACCCCACCTCCATGCATAGCTGAACCAGAGAGCTGCCGGACAAGCTTGTCCCCAAGCTACCACCGGACCAACTCCCCCGCTACTGAACCACCTACGACCGGACCAACCCTACTCCACCTACTACCGGTCCAAACAACATACCACCTCCTACCAAACCAACACCAGGAGGGTGTACCGGACTAGCACTACCAGGCCAGATTGCCTCAGCCCAGGCCCACCAACAGCTATATACATCCAAGACCCCTGTCCCCAGCCTCACTCTATAAATAGAGGGGAAGGGGTACAACAATGGCAGACAAGTTTGAGAGCTCAAACACGGAGAGAACTTTCAAACAACTTTCAGTTACTTGTAATCAAAGCTTTGTACCTGTAATCTGAATAGAAAAGGAGAATAACATATAAAGTGGACGTAGGCACGTTTTGGCCGAACCACTATAAATCTGTGTGTCTTTTAAAGTTTAGTCCATCTATTTCATATATTTGTATAAGTCACCCAAACCATTAAGAACAACAAATAATCAACTAAATCATACAACTTGGAGGTGTTTGTCCATTTTTTGTGCAAACACTATCTGTCAGCTTCCTGCTCATCTTTGGAAGCTTTATTTTCCAAAAGACTAAAACCTAAAAACCTCAACCCTCGGACTACTCAAAACGAATGTTGCGTAAAACGTTCTGTTTTACACATTCATTTGAGTCAAAACGAATGTTGCGTAAAACATCGTTACGACAACCCAAAATCATAAGTATAGGGATTCGAAATTAAGATAGATATATAAATCCCAATACTATACAAAACATTTCCTCTCGAAAATCTAACAACAGTGTTATAGTCCACTATTTCCTTTTATTCCTCGAAAACGTCTATTTCAACGATGAATGTTGAAATCTATGGTTTCGACACTTATACATTTTAAAACACTTCAAATCGTTTTAAATTCTATTTAAATATCACTTCCCTAAAAAATTTCTTTAATATATTATTCACCGTCCAAAAACGTGAATATAAATCGTTTACCAAATTCAACACTTCTAAATATCTAATTTAAAGGATTATCCACTGTCCAGAATCGTGAATATATTTCCCTTAATATGCTTTCCTATTTACTTATCAAATTCTATCAATTTTGAATTTATAAATCAATGTTCATAAATTCACATTTATATATTATAAAACTTCAAGTTATAAAAATCCCTTAATTAACCAATTCTATTTATATCTCATTTAAATGCCAAAATCCAATTTATAAGTTAATTTCTTATAAATCTTTTATTTTACAAAATCTATTCATTTCATAACTTCACAATTTATAAATCTATAAATTTCATTCACTTATGAAAACCATTTATGCTTCATTTTAACACTTATAAAAACTCGTTTTATAATCCCAATATTTTAAATTTATAAATATCAATTTTATATATCTTTTATATAAACCCTTTATAATAATTCAAAAATCCCAAATTAATCAACTATTTATTTCAAAAATCACATTTCGGTTATATTTCACAAAAATCATAATTTGTATAACATAAAAATTATAACGTTTATTTATTTAAAATAAATCAATTCCAAAATTCAATAAAATGTATACTTTCAAAAATTACCTAAAAGTCCTTTTAAAATTTGGAAATCATCACTTTAATACTTTTAAAACTCCAAAAATAGGCCCAATGCTGCAACAACACTAAATATAACAATCACGGCATCCAAACATCATATATCAATATGATAACAGAATATATCACAATATCTGTAAATAAATCAATACGGGTGAGGAATCCAGTTGGATCCCTCCAACCTGTTTCTCTGCATCCACAGATGTTAGCACAATACCAATTCCGTTTCAAGACGGAATATCGCGGTACGTGGGTTTATATAAATATTATCCACTATTATGCGGCACAATAGGGTCTCATCCGCTATATAATGCGGGGAAATCAACTCCAAGTACATATATAATACCAATTCCACATCAAGGTGAAATATCGCGGTATATGTTTTTGATAAATAACATCCGCTTAATATACGGCGCATAGGGTCTATTTAAATATAATAGATAATAATTTATCATCTAATCACACAATCAAGAAATTTAAAATTTAAAATTTAAATCGAAACAGATTCTATTGAGTGAGAAGTTCTCACCTTATTTCCAATACAGTTTCAACGTTTTATTTTGAAAGCGCGTTTAATTTTACGCAAAATTTTCACTACCTCCTATCGATTCCAATCAAGATCCATCGCATAGTATTCGTCCATACGAATCCAACGCAATTCGTTTCGTAAATTTTCGACCTCGTATGAACAAGATATCAATTTTCAAAGTCTATACAAATTTATATAATTTATTTTACAATGTATCTTTAAATTTTCAACCTTCAACATTTATGGCCATTGATTTTCGTTCAACAGATCGTGGCCGCAATTTGCTATCTTCTTCTTCAACGCAAGCTCCAGTAAAATCGAACCCATACTCAGTTCCTAGGGCATCAAATCGCCTCCACCTCGCTCAACGATAGATCGACTGAAGGCTACTACGTCGAAGAGTGTTGTGAACTCCATCCTCGGTCAAAGTAGAGTAAAGCTCGGCTATGCCCTGGCCTCGATAAACGTGCGCAAAGAAAGGATGAACGCGAGCAATTTTTTGTTGATCCGTAGCTCTAAAGACGATCACCACAGTTGAA
Organism: Allium cepa; assembly: GCA_030765085.1. Classification (NCBI taxonomy): domain Eukaryota; kingdom Viridiplantae; phylum Streptophyta; class Magnoliopsida; order Asparagales; family Amaryllidaceae; genus Allium; species Allium cepa. The sequence goes on from CM060938.1 coordinate 914,627,369, forward strand.
TATGTAGCTCTCACGACACTCTACAACTTTGCAGTTGAAGGTTTCTCGAAATGAAGTGGGGATTTTAAGAAAATGAGGGAAGAAGCTCAGCCATTTTCGGCCATTAAAATGAAGAGGCGGCGGCTGTAACTAGGGTTAGGTTTTTGAGTGTAAAAGTGTGAATATGGAGGCCTTTTATAGAAAATTGACGGACACTATTCATCCAAAAAAATTCGAACTCCAAACGAAGCGTGCCACCTGGCGTTTATAATGTTTTACCCCCATTCCGAATGCAATGAAATATATATTCGATCAAATTTGGAAGATAAGTTTTTGAATCGACTATTTAAATTCAAAATTCACTCGAATCGATTTCTACTCGTTTTAGCTTGCCCCGGACAAACCGTAAGTCCGATTGACACGAAATTTGAAACCATACAATAATATAACATTACAGATCTAATGAAACTGGTTTCTTCGAAATCCGAGACTGTTTGAAAAATGGCTATTTTTACTCGTCAATTAAATATTAAAATATTCAATTTCTACAGATTAACTTTTAATTCAATTTTAAAAGTTCTATAACATCATTCTAACTCCAATATTATTTAATACAACTTTATAAATCATTTTTAATCACATTAAACCAAATTTCCTATTATTTCTGTAATTTCACATATTAAATTATCGATTTAATTATCCAATTAAATCCAGATATTCAAAATAAATTTTATTCGACTTACAAATTTTACTTGTTAATATTTAAAATAAATTAAATATACGAATTTCAATTGACAGAAATTCTGGGTCGTTACAAACTTTCCCCCTTAAAAGAATTTCGTCCTCGAAATTACCAAGTAAGAAAAAGTTACAGAATCCATTAACTTTTCAAAAACAAATCGTTCCAACTTTAAATTTCAAATTCACTTAAGTGTTTAACTTTTCCGAAATCCAATAGTTAAACTTCTAATAAAAAATTTACTAAGTTTTCAAATCATACTTAGTTATCTTTTCAGAATTTTTCAATTTTTCTCAAAAATATTCTAACGCCTTAAATTTTCAGAAAATTTCGCCATAGTCTCATTTGCGCGGTTCGATCCAAAAAAATGGCAATATATATATCACAAATATACATCTCATCAAGTAATGAGGCATCCCGTAGGGAAAAAAGTGTAAAAGTACGATATGTAATCCGAGATATGTACCTTATATATTATTAGCAAGCATATACGACTAATATAGCGTGAAAGCGATCTCCAAAAGCGAAGCAAGCGCAATCCACACCTACTAAACACTCAACAATAATGAGAACATGTATATATGAAAGTAATATCAATATACAACATATACTAACAACTATATGTGCCAATATAGCAAATGCAATCAAAAGCAATAAATTCAACCATCGACCAACTAGCATTCAACTAACATCCATAACCAAATCAATACACTTTCACTTCTCATTAATATTCAATGAATTGGTTTTCCAATTTAAATCACATTTGATTCATTAACATTGGATGTTTTTACTAACATTCATTCATATTCAATTTCAATTAGTTTGCATTCACTAATTCGTATTCAAGTTGGTTCACTTCCAAATTCAAATTCAATTCTATTTAAGATTCACTTAACTTCCAAATTGATTTAAATTACTTTAGCTTTCCACTTCATTAATTCAGCTTCATATGGATTTTTATTCAATCCACTAACAATCATCTAACAAACAATGTATATCCAACATTACCAAATTTCATTACTTTGTTTACATTCATTCAATTTGGTTCATCACTTTTAATTAGCTTTAATGAATTAACACTTACATTCATTATTCTATATCAATTCTTTTACATTCAATTGATTTACATTCAATTCATTCATTAATTCAATTGCTAATTCATTTAAAAAGTAAGGTTGAATTTCATTTACATAACTCAAGTTCACATCCATTTAATTCACTTTATTATTTTACTTTGATACCAAAATCAACTTCATTCAACATTACTTAAGTTATATTCCATTTCAAACATCATTTGTTTAACTTAACTTAAATTTCCATGTATAAATCCAATTTCCAATTCAGATTCCAATTCCAGTTCTATTTACTTACAAATTTGAAATGGATTTCAATTTCGTTTTCTTGCACTTGCAAATTTCATTTATTCATTCACAATTTATTTTCCAACTTAATAATTGTATTCCAATCATTTTATATAACATTCCAGAGTCTTTTCAATCTTCCAAAACCATTTTTGAAACCAATTCAATTATTCTTTGAATTTCAAAACCCAAACCCAAATTTTCCAAACAGCTTCCATTTAAAACAACTTGGCAGCAACCCCTCTTTTGGAAACCCGAAAATGAACACCGATGATGTCGCGATCATCATCGGAATTATTTTCCAACGATCGAAAAGAGTTTAGAGCTTTTATCCCTCCAAAACAATTTTCCAAAACCCTTGAAAATCATTTTTAAACTCAAAAAGGAATTTAATCTTTTCCAAATTACAAACCCTTTCAAAACATTTCCAAATATTCCTCTGGAATTTTTACTTCAAATTACAAATCTTTTACTTATATAATTTCACTATTTTCTCTTTACTTATATAAGATCATTTCACAATTGTAAATCATATTAATTATAATCCTATACTTATAATTCTTCACTTATACGATTTATTCTTTTACAATTGTTTTTATTTAGATTATTCAAACATCCTTTAATTAACTTATATATATTCCTACATTTTCAACAACCAAACAATCAATTTACATACATTTTAATAAATCTAAAAAATTATTCTTTATATATAAAATATAATCAACGTAAAATTATTTCATTTACCCAATTTCAAATGATACTATGTCGGTTTATCTCGTTTAAGAGTTTAGAAACCCCTATCGAAACAGTTAGCTAGACTGCACCGACCAGAATTTATAAACAATCAACCGAGTCAACACAATACAAAACAATTTCACATTCACTAACAAATACGCGCTCGTATCTATTATTACACTCACATTCATTCTAGAGTACTGCTGACTCTACCTCTAATGAGTAACACCCAACAGAGCCAAGGTTGTCACTTAACCATATGCTCTGATACCAAATGTAACGAATAGGATTTTCGACTCACGAAAGTCAACATTAATACGTCCACTGTATCAACTGCCGAGCAATCGAATGCTGTAAAACCGAACCGTTAGGGTTAAAGAAGAGGTAGAAGATAGAAGAAGAAAGAAAGAAAGAAGAAGAAAACAGAAACAATAACAACATCTCATAATCGTAGCGGAACAAATATAATAGATAAATGAATAATCTTTTAAACAAAGAAATATATCAGTTATTACATTCCATCACATTACATTACATTTATCAGAGTTTACAACAACAAACAGCGGAAAAGAAATACTATATACTAGTTGATACCCAAGCCATCCAGCTTGCCTCCAGAGCTACACAGCTACTCCTGAATTCCAGAATGACCTGATCACCTAACTCTAGACTGCCCGTGTTAAAATTGGTGGGCACCCAGAGTTTGGGAAGGAAACAATAAACTCCAGGTCAGTCATGGGACTGGTGTGAGAACTTAAAACAGTTTATCTTTAAAAAAATAAACAAAGAAATATTTTAAATTAGATTCGCAATGTTTTTAGAAAATGAGACTACCATAAGGCCTCCCGCACACACACACAATGCAAACGTAGAATCGGAGGAGATTTCTCCTTATGATAGTCAAATATGCTTGATACACAAATTTTCTTTGATGTTATTACTATAGGTGCAAAGTGTAGGAAAACATTTCGAAAGTAATGATATAAATCTTAGCCAACATACGACCATTATTGTATACCTACTATAGGTACCATCTAAACAGTAGGGCGCCACCATAAGTAAATGGAAGGTTCTACAACTAAAACCGTACAAGGTACGTATTGGAGTTTGGATTTCCAACAAATGGTCAGGCCAAGGAACTTCCCATTGCCACATGGGTACGCCTCTGGAAAGACGCCCCGAGAACCTAACCGGATCTCTGCCAACACAAGGCCGGGTCATCTCTAGCTGGGTAACTACTGACACGATTATGCCATCCCCCGGTCGTAACCGACCTAAATCCCGGAATTCACCAACAACCACAAATATAATAAGTTTGCAGCAATAACATAGGTTAAGTATCAAGACTCTATACCATAATACCACCTCTATCCAAAAGGAATGACATACACTAAGGGGGCGCTATCCCCAAATAACCTTGCTGCATCTTTCCTGTTTTGACCATTTTCGGGGTGTGAGGTCCGACAAAGTCTCGTCCACAAAGCTACGCTTTATACAAAAGCCACGCTTTGATCAACAAATGCTCAACAGCACTTCGTATGCCACATTACCAAATTGGGAATGTATCACCAGTAACCATCAACTACATAACCTCTGAGCTCGTACATCTCTGAGAAGGGTGTTAAGCTAAAAGAATAAATTCTCCGCCACCAACAGAAATGTATTTGATAGAAACCAGCTTTACATCTCAAATGGTAACGTCTGACACACAACCATACAAGTCCGTTCCGGGATCGAACGGAACCGAAGGCACTTCCAAAGAAGCCCTTGCAATCTAGATATTCACTAATCACGACCGAACTTCCCATCACAAAGGGTGATAAAATCTCTATATCGAAGATCAGCCGATGTAGAAACATTTGACGGTAATCCTTCCGTTTTCGAAAATATCTGGTCTTCAACATTGGTCTTCAAATGCTATCGATTACGACATATCACTTATTCGGAGTGGGATTTATGACACAAAGGTCCTCTCCCGGCTAAACCGAATAACAAGCGCTTATTTTCAAAATAAGTGTAGCATTCAAATTCAAGCAATCTTAACAAATCATTAGGCCCTTTTTATTAATCTTCCATAAATTAAATAACTTGCCAGATATTCACTTCAATTTATCTTTAAAAAGATATATTCTCTAAACCATTTCAATTTCTTCGTTGGAAAACATTTCCAAATACTTATTCATTTTCAATTTATCTTTAAAACATAAAAACCCAAAACATTTCACTTCATATTGGAAAACATTTTCATACTTATTTAACAATAAGTAATTCACAAATCTATTTATTTTCAATACTTAGAAAATATTCAATGTACTTAAAACACGATTAAGTATATATTTTATTCTTTAAGGAAAATGTTCTCTTTAACACATTCATTTGAGTCAAAACGAATGTTGCGTAAAACATCGTTGCGACAACCCAAAATCACTAGTATAGGGATTCGAAATTAAGATAGATATATAAATGCCAATACTATACAAAACATTTCCTTTCGAAAATCATTTACTATAACAACAGTGTTATAGTCCACTATTTCCTTTTATTCCTTGAAAACGTCTATTTCAACAATAAATGTTAAAATCTATGGTTTCAACACTTATACATTTTAAAACACTTCAAATCGTTTTAAATTCTATTTAAATATCACTTCCCCAAAACATTTCTTTAATATATTATTCACCGTCCAAAAACATGAATATAAATCGTTTACCAAATTCAACACTTCTACATATCTAATTTAAAGGATTATCCACTGTCCAAAATCGTGAATATATTTCCTTTAATAAGCTTTCCTATTTACTTATCAAATTCTATCAATTTTGAATTTATAAATCAATGTTTATAAATTCACATTTATATATTATAAAACTTCAAGTTATAAAAATCCCTTAATTAACAAATTCTATTTATATCTCATTCAAATGCCAAAATCCAATTTATAAGTTAATTTCTTATAAATCTTTATTTTACAAAATCTATTCATTTTATAACTTCATAATTTATAAATCTATAAATTTCATTCACTTATGAAAACCATTTATGCTTCATTTTAACACTTATAAAAACTCGTTTTATATTCCCAATATTTTAAATTTATAAATATCAATTTTATAGATCTTTTATAGAAGCCGTTTATAATAATTCAAAAATCCCAATTTAAACAATTTTACAAATTAATCAACTATTTATTTCAAAAATCACATTTCGGTTATATTTCACAAAAATCATAATTTTTATAACATATAAATTATAACGTTTATTTATTTGAAATAAATCAATTCCAAAATTCAATAAAATGTATACTTTCAAAAATCACCTAAAAATCCTTTTAAAATTAGAAAATCATCACTTTAATACTTTTAAAACTCCAAAAATAGGCCCAATGCTGCAACAGCACTAAATATAACAATCACGGCATCCAAACATCATATATCAATATGATAACAGAATATATCACAATATCTGTAAATAAATCAATACGGGCGAGGAATCCAGTTGGATCCCTCCAACCTGTTTCCCTACATCCACAGATGTTAGCACAATACCAATTCCGTTTCAAGACGGAATATCACGGTATATGGGTTTATATAAATATTATCCGCTATTATGCGGCGCAATAAGGTCTCATCCGCTATATAATGCGAGAAAATCAACTCCAAGTACATATATAATACCAATTCCACATCAAGGTGAAATATCGCGGTATATGTTTTTAATAAATAACATCCGCTTAATATACGGTGTATAAGGTCTATTTAAATATAATAGATAATAATTTATCATCCAATCACACAATCAAGAAATTTAAAATTTAACTATTTAAAATTTAAATCGAAATAGATTCGATTGAGTGAGAAGTTCTCACATTGTTTCCAATACAGTTTCAGCGTTTTATATCGAATGTTTAATTTTACCCAAAATTTTCACTAGCTCCTATCGATTCCAATCCAGCTTCATCGTGTAGTATTCGTCCATACGAATCCAACGCAATTCGTTTCGTAAATTTTCGACCTCGTATGAACAAGATATCAATTTTTAAAGTCTATACAAATTTATATAATTTATTTTACAATTTATCTTTAAATTTTCAACCTTCAACATTTCTGGCCGTTGAAACAGATCGTGGCCGCAACTTGCTATCTTCTTCCTCAACGCAAGCTCCAGTAAAATCGAACCCATACTCGGCCCCTAGGGCTTCAAATCGCCTCCTCCTCGCTCAACGTTAGATCGATCGAAGGCTACTACGTCAAAGAGTGCTGTGAACTCCACCCTCGGGCAAAATAGAGTGAAGCTCGGCTATGCCCTGGCCTCGATAAACGTGCGCAAAGAAAGGATGAGCGCGAGCAATTTTCCGTTGATCCGTAGCTCTAAAATCGATCACCACCGTTGAATATGTAGCTCTCACGACACTCTACAACTTTGCAGTTGAAGGTTTCTCGAATTAAAGTGGGGATTTGAAGAAAATGAGGGAAGAAGCTCAGCCATTTTCGGCCATTAAAATGAAGGAGGCGGCGGCTGTAATTAGGGTTAGGGTTTTGAGTGTAAAAGTGTGAATATGGAGGCCTTTTATAGAAAATTGACGAACACTATTCATCCAAAAAAATTTCGAACTCCAAACAAAGCGTGCCGCCTGGCGTTTATAATGTTTTACCCCTATTCCGAACGCAATGGAATATATATCGGGAGGCAATTCGATCAAATTTGGAAGATAAGTTTTTGAATCGACTATTTAAATTCAAAATCCACTCGAATCGATTTCTACGCGTTTTAGCTTGCCCCGGACAAACCGTAAGTCCGATTGACATGAAATTTGTAACCATACAATAATATAACATTATGGATCTGATGAAACTAGTTTCGTCAAAATCCGAGACTGTTTGAAAAATGGCTATTTTTACTCTTCAATTAAATATTAAAATATTCATTTTCTACAAATTAACTTTTAATTCAATTTTAAAAGTTCTATAACATCATTCTAACTCCAATATGATTTAATAGAACTTTATAAATCATTTTTAATCACATTAAACCAAATTTCCAATTATTTCTGTGATTTCACATATTAAATTATTGATTTAATTACCCAATTAAATCCAAATATTCAAAATAAAATTTATTCGACTTACGAATTTTACTTTTTAATATTTAAAATAAATTAAATATACGAATTTCAATTGATAGAAATTCTGGGTTGTTTCAGACTTAGAAAGAGATTGGTGTAGTTAAGAAATCATTAAGATTAAGTACGTAAGTTGTACGCAGATCACTTTATTTGCACGGTTCTTGATCTGGGATTCAGGTAAATAACTTCAAGGTGATTCACACCAGTCCAAACAAGAATTTCTCACTTAGTTCATGATGGCGAACACTTGATTTGGATTCTTGATATGATACCGAAGTTTTCTATCGTAGTATATGGCTATGTTAGGCGAACATAGGTTTCTAATCAAGGAACTGATTAGAGTCCATGCTAGGGAAGTTGAATGAGCAATGCTAGTTTGGAAGAAAAGTTTTTGTATCCGAGCAAGTGGTCGGATAAGATATTGCGTACAAATAATCCATATACATCGTACAGGCTTAAATATATTTTTGTACTATGTTATGTGGTTTAAGGAAGCTTAAGGACCGACTTTAAATTTTGTTCTAAGGTAGCTTAGTTAATCATCTGGGCAATAACAAAAGATGATGAGCATAATGGTACGCTTAGGAAATTATCTATATCCTAGGATAACTAAGAAAGTTGTGAACCTAAGAAAATTCTAAATCTTGTTTGCTGTCATTTAGCATTTTAAATAATGTTAAGTGTTAGTTTATTCCTTTATGGAATTTGATTTGATTGAGAGTATGGTTATATATACCGTGGTTTATAAAATATGATTACTACAAGCAATGGATTTTAAAGTTGTTGTTTATTAGGACTTATGTAACGACCAGTATTTTCAACACTCAGCAGATGGCACTAATACATCTTCACATGCTGATCATCTAAGTGCTGAAAAGACAGATTGTTAAGATGAAAGAAAAGAAAAGATGGAACAGAATCTCACTTCGTGACGAGTAATATAAAATATACCCATGATCTTTACAAAAGGAAACTGTAATGCACATACATCAATCAGAGTAAACTAACCTATCATCAGCCTGGACAGTTATAATAACATGTCCTCACAAATGCTGATAAATACAAAACAAAAAAGGCAGTGGAAATAAAAGTTATGAGAATATGTCTTAGAGGCATCCAGTTTGTCTCCTGAAGCTCCAAAGCATCCATAACTAAATCCAGAAATATGCTTGGGCTGACTCGAGCATTATAAGAAAGTAACATCTAGATTGGTTTGGTAAACTGGCATGAGGAATACGAACCAAATGGATTTTTAATGTTATAAAACCTGTCAAAAATAAAGGTATCTCGTAAGAACATGCCACATATAAATATGGATGGGTTTTTACCCTACAATAACCAAACCATTTTTATTTGAAAATCTAGTGATGTTACAATGATGTATACATTTTAAAATAAATATATAACATAGTTGGAATGCTTGTATCTCACATTCCAATGTATTTGGTATACAACTAAGTCCGTAAGGCATGTATGGAAAATGGATTCTATATGATGACAAAGTATGGGACTACCTTCCATACAGTACATTTTTAGAGAAAATGTACCGTGGGTGCAAACCTATTAAACCTCAGCCAATCAGGATTGACATACCCCATACTAGATAGTATCATATATGATCATCACCCTGGCTGTCACCTAGAAATACCGTTTCTATCGACCTAACATACAAAATTCATAAATATCAATCTAAATACAAGTAAAGACTATACCCTAATGGGAGCGACCCATATAGCCATGTGGCATAACTCATGTTTTTATCATTCTCGGATGTGAGGCTCGAGGCTACGTTTTCCCTCTTAGCAGATTCCACTTGGAATGCTAACATTGGCGTCCATGCAATAATGCAATGCCATCATTCATCCATAAAAGTTGTTCTAGGATTGAACAAACTGGTGGCACTACTTCTACTACTTCCTTTTTGGAATCACCATCAGGATCAGTAGCAAGTATCCCTTGCACGTGAAAGAACTCTGTTTTCGATTCTATCATCTTCAAGATGTCTCCAATTTGAACATTTATGTCAGTTCAAAGTGGTTTTCAGATAATATATTTGATCCCGGTCATATTGAACCGACAACCGATAGTTTCAAAATTGGCCAAGATTTCGATAGTCGATTATTTAACTATCAAATAAACAAACAGTCCAACCAGAGATTTAATTTCACATGGAAATTAGGCATGATTAAGCACATAAGCAACCACTAAGCCTCTTTAATTATTCCTTTGATTAATTAAAACCACTTTGTAAATACTTATATTAAAATACCTTTTACAAAAGATATATTCACAGACCCTCTCTAGTCTTTCCAATGCTTGGAAAAGTATTTATATAATTATCCCAATGGTATAAGTATATTCACAAACCATTTCACTTTCAATACTTAGAATAGTACTTGTACACTTCTCTTAACTGTATAAGTATATTCAAAAAAGGGTACAATTTCAATAGAAAATGTAACCACGTGCCTATTTCAACTGTATAAGTATATTCAGAAAGCACTACACTTTCAATGTTTAGTCATATAGTTATCTCAATGGTATAAGTATATTCACAAAACACTACACTTTCAAAACCATACTTATTTGGATTAAATCCAATGTCACTTAAAACATAAATAACAACAAACCCAAAACACTTTTGCTGTAAGTAAATGGATCATAGGGAAATTAGACTAAGTATACTTACTACACTTCTCGATTTTAAACTTATGCTATCTCTCGGTTAACAATGAAGTCGGACAAGTTAGTGTACTATCCTTGCCTCGACATATATTCTTAATCTTGAGATAAGGATGAGTTTCCCAACTTGGAATTTGGTGCTAAGTATGAAAAGAATACTTTTCATATCACATAATTTAAAATGATCATTATAGAAATGAAATCTCATTCCTTCTATAAAAACCTTTTAATAAATCACTTTCATATTTATAAAACTCATTTTATAAATCTCCTTTCTATTTATAAAATTTCTTTTATAAATCTCATTTCTAATTATAGAACTCCTTTTATAAATCTCATTTCTATCACAAATCTTTGTTTCAAGATAGAACTAAATAATTTCCATCAAATGATCATTACATATATCACTACAAATTCAAAAATGTGATTTGTTATTCCAATTTATCAAAACGATATCATTTCCCTTTCATAAAATATCATCTATAAAGGTATTCTTATCTATAAAATACCATTTATAATTCTATCTTTCGATACAATATTTTATAGAAAACATTTCACAAATATTTATTCTAAAATATTTTTATTTTCTTTTTAAAACAGAATCACTTTATAATAAAAGATAAACCCCGCTTTCTTTAAAACAAATATCCGTTATTATATTAACTTTTCTGTAAAATGAATACTTCTCGACATACTTTTAAGACATTCCTATATAATTTAGAAGAGACTAACAAAAGGTAGGAGTAAAATTTAGAAGTTCAAAAACTATTTCTAAACAGAATACCACAGAAAATTCCAAAAATTACATTTAAAATCATGCTCTACATCATAACCATTTTCAAATCAAAACAGCACATAATTGTATTTCTAAAATACTATAATGAGGCCTAGGACTACCATGGCACTTAATAAGTTCTTCCATGGATCTACAACTAAAGAGCTCAATTTTTAATGCATATCAATGTAACATCAAACATGGTGAAACTACCAAACTTTGACTATACAACAAGTATATAACTTAAATGAAAATAAAAAATGGTGAGGAATCTGGACCCCTTTTGAAAAATTCCTTGTGTTAACTGTATTTCATTTTATATCTCATTTGCTTTCCAAAGCGGAAATTCAACAAAACCAAACAAATATATCATTTAAACATGCAAACAATTATTTATATATACCATATATCATACAGTATTCATCCAAAGGTGATAAACTCACCAGAATTCTAGTCGATGCTTGAGCATTCCTATTCTATCTAAAATCAAACGACATTCAATTTTAGCTCAAAATTCGAATACCTCCAAACTTGACGAAATCAATTTTAGTGTCTAGATAACTCTCTTATGAGCGCAACACAAATGACCGCGTCCCAATTGGACATCGTTTTGGAGAAGATACTGATTTTATATGATTTTGAATAAAATAATACAATCAATTCAATTAATCACTTGATTAATAAATTACCCACTCCAATCCTTTCTTCCCCAAATCTGAATCATACCCCATGTACACACACAAGTGCACCCATCCTCAACCATGTATGTCCCACCTACCTCGATCTTCTGTCCACACTTCGACAAACGGACTGTACCATCAATCTTCTATTCGTGAGTGCATCGCCATCGACCCAACATCATTGAGCTCGATCCTCTCCTCCTCCATACGACCTAGAAACCATGCATCCCTTGAGGAAATGTCGCACATCACCATGTTGAGTCGCACCACCCCATTTCATCTCCGACCATGCTCCTTCACCCGAGAAACCCAAATCCACCAACGCCATAGCCTAACTCCACTTAAATCACCTTCAATTTCCAACCATACATTGGCCAACCTATGTCGATCACCATCAATAATAGTTGCACCCCTCAATTCTTACATAGGTTCGAAGCCCCTTATGGCATGAGTTGAACTTATTAATCGATTTTAATTTTCATAGGTCGAGGATTTTGATTTTTTAAGGAGAGGCTAGGTTAAAGGGTTTACTATAAAATGAGAATGAAAGAGAGAAGAGGGAAAAAAATAGTGAGAGAGAGAAAGAGGGGTAAGAGTTATTTAATTTTAAATTTTCCGACACTTCGATACATAATGTCACGTTCACTTACTGTTTGCGCAAAAAATGGGCAAACACCTCCAAGTCGTGTGATTTAGTTGATTTTATGTGATTCTTAATGATTTAGATGAGTTATGTAAATATGAAAAAAGCAGGGGCTGAAATGTAAAAGACACACAGATTTATAGTGGTTCGGCCAGAACGTGCCTACGTCCACTTTATATGTTATTATCTTCTTTCTTTCAGATTACAAGTACAATGCTTTGTGTACAAGTATATGAAAGTAGTTTGAAAGTTCCTTCCGTGCTTGAGCTCTCAAACTTGTCTGCCATTGTTGTACCCCTGCCCCTCTATTTATAGAGTGAGGTAGGGGGCAGGGGTCTTGGATGTATATAGCTGCTGGTGGGCCCGGGCTGGAGCAATCTGGACTGGCAATCATCTGGTTCGGCGAGGCTTCATTCGGCTGTGCTTAGAGAAGTTGGAGTTTGGTTCGGTCATGGTGGTCCGGTGATAGGCGTGGTCCGGTGGTGGTCTGGTCCGGTCGTGTAGGGGAGGAATGTTGGCTCGGTGATGGCCTTGGTCCGGTTGTAGGTTGGTCCGGTAGGGTGTTGGAGAGGTGGTTCGGTGGTGCCCTTGGTCCGGTATGCCGAATGGGGATGACCGAATGTCCTTATGCCGAATGAGCTTGTGCATGGGGAATGCCGGATGGACTTCGAGCCTGTGTTTGCTGAACGAAGTGGAGGTTGCGAGCCCGGGTAAAACTTGTGACTTCTTGGTCTCGAGATCTTCTATGTGAGAATTCGCCCAACATTTGCCCCCCAAAGTGGGGCACGTGCTTGCATGTGTCGCGCTTTGTTTCCCTGTGGTAGGAAGGCTTGTTTCGTAGTGTCATAGGTTAGAAGCCCATATCCTGTTGGTGTCCTGCAAAGGAATTTACAGTTTTATTGTGATTTCAGGTAACGATCGTTCGGGATTGACATATTCGAGATGAAGTAAATTGTGTCGTTCGGGACGAGAGAGTGTGCCCCGAGGGGGCTTAGCATTATCGATGCCAGGTTCGCGTTAGAGTGGGCCCCTGGATCGTTTGTCAAGGTGGTTTATCGCCAGCTCAGAGCATGCCTAAGGATCGTTCGCGACCCTGTACATGTGTAAGTGGCTTAGCCATTTCCTAATTATCAGAATCAAATATCCATTTAACCGATGAGCTTAAAAAGGAATGTCAAAGTGTAAATTCTCACGATTACAGGGTTAATAGCCATTCAGAGCGTGCCTATAGACCGTTCGTGGTTGCGTACACGTGTAAATGATTAACCCATGTTAGTGAGAGATTTACGACTCATTCATTGTTATCATATTCTTTATTTTATTAGTAAGCTCTGGAGTTCGGTACTTATCTGAGTGAGGCGCCCTGCGTGCCCCCGCTTCTGGTTTCTGCTGGTAGAGACAGTTTCATTCGGCTTCGAGTAGGTATAGGTTTTCATTCGGTTGGAGGTTGGTCCGGTATGCCGAACCATCTGGTCCGGTGGTGTTCCTCCAGTCTATATATAGGGGCTGCACCCCCTTAGGTTTTCTTCACCGAATCAACAAGCGCCGAACCAATACTATACCGAATCAACAATCTTGCCGAATCAAACGAAAGCCGAACCATTTCGTGCCGAACCAACTTGCTTGCCGAATCAGGTATACACTTATTGCCGAATGGACTTACTACCGAATGTGCCTAATTTGCCGAATACATACGAAGGTCCTCGTTTTACCGAATGGGCCTTAGGCCTTAGTGTCGAATGGATGTATACCGAATGAACTCTTAGTGCCGAATGACATGTATACCGAATGAACTCTTCTATTTGGACTTTGAGTGGAACTCTGGACTTATGCATTCTTTTTCGCTTACATCTCTGTACTCCTTGTTCTAACAACTTGTCTTTTCGCTTTTGTGTATGCAGATAAATGTCTCGCAAGGCGGAAACACGATCAGACAGACGGAAATCCAAAGATAGAGGCGAGTCTTCCTCCGTGCCCCCAGCCCAACCAGGATCTGGGCAGCATCGACCTGTTCCGAGGTCGTTAGTGGACGGATATGGTCCACAAGAACTTCTGGTCTCCCCTCCCGATTGCTTTCCTAGCTCCCTAAAGGAGGAGCAACTTGATGTCATCTCTCGTTCATTTGGGATAGACAGGGCTCTTATGATGCTGCCGGGAGATGGAGTGATGCCGTATAATCCCCCCGAAGGTTACTTCGCTTACAGCAGGTACCATTGCATGTGTGGTGCTATCCCTCCTATCAATGCCTGGATAGTCAGCTTTACCACATATTTGAAAGTGGCTCCATTCCAGCTTCAGCCGAACTCTTATTCCATTCTGGTAAGCCTTTTCGTCATATTCCAGAGGAGATACGGGCGCCCTCCTTCTAACCGGGAAATTCGGTATTTGTATAACCTGAGGGGCTACAAGAAGGGGTCTCCGTATATTAGTCTGGAAGCGGCCGTGCCCTTCAAACTGGTCTTGGACTTATATTCAAAGTTCACCATGTTCAAGAAGGAATGGTTCTTTATCAAGGACGATTCTGTTTCTTTCCGCCTTTTCACTTCCGGCTGTAAGATGAATTTCATTTATATTTTCCATGTTCTAACTGTTGTGCTTCTTCTGACACGCTTATGTTCCTTGCTAGCGACAGGTGGTATTGCAGTCGTGGAAGATGATTCTTTGACGCGGATGGCTGCTGAAATAAAGGCCATTCCGGCACGGGACAGGTCGGCTTCTTTCCTGATCAGGAACGCTACCCTCCTGGAATACAACTTGATCTTGCCGCACCAGTCCGTGGTTAAACAGAGGGACATGGTTGAGGAGAAGGCCGCTAAAGCTAAGGAGGGGGCCACGGTGAAGAGTGGCAAGAGGAAGCCCTTTGCACAACACCCAGTCGTGGGGGGTAAGAAGCTCAAGGAGTCTGATGGCCCCTCTCCTAGTACTCGCCCGATCATCCCGGAGGGGGAAGGTGTGGAAGAGGGCGAAGGAGGCGATGTGGGAGGAGAGTCAGGAGGCGGAGGAGATGGCGATGGAGATGGTGATGGTGATGCTGGTGCCTTAACCTTTGGGAAAGATCCTGAACTGGATGAGGCCCTCCGTCAGGCCTTTGGGGAATCGGAGGAAGAATCGGAAGCGGAAAAGGCAAAGGAGGCGGGCAAGGCTGTGGCTGGTGCCGATCCATCCCCTAAAGGCTCCTCAGCTAGGGTAACTTCGGCGGTGCAAGGTGAACTTTTGTCCTCTGTCGATTTCCTTTTCGATAAGGACTTAGAAATATTTTATGGTTCACTTCCGTCCTGGAATGAGATTCAGGACTTATTGCAGTACCCCACTCCTCCGCAGGGTTTGTATAATAGACGTGCCTTCACACTTTTCTTTCTTTTTACTTAACATGTTTCCTGAATTGGGGACCATTGTATGTTCGTAACACTTGTTCTTTATTCCAGGGGCAGGCCAGGCGGTTAAAACGTCAGACGTTCGACACAGCCTCGAACAGTTCAAGTTGATGAGAGCTTCTGCGAAGCCTCCCACTGGTCGTACTGGGGACGTGGTCAAATACCGTCCTCTTCTTGGGGTCATCGAAGAGAGCATTCAGAAAAAGAAGAGGAGTCGTTCTTTATTTGAGCCTTCCCCTGGTCCGCAGCTCCTTGTTCAGCCTCCTCGTGATGCCACGGAGGAGAGCACGGAGTTTATCCCCCCTCCACCTCCTTCCAAGAATCCCACGGTTATCCGTATAAGGCGTCCTGACGTGCCTCGTGACCCCTTTGCCGGTCATCCTGATTTAGATCCAAGCTCTCGGGATATTTCATTTGATGAGGCCACGGGTGAACACCTCCTTCCCCGCAACCCCATGGTACGAGTGTTAGACGAGGCTAAGTCCCTAGATCTTGATCTGCTTACCACTCGGGTAGTTACTATGGGAGACGAGGCCAAGGCTAATATCGATCGGGTGGCTGAAGAGAGCAAGAAGTTAATGAAGTATCATGCTCAATTGGTTAAGGCCGGGGAGGAGATTGGGAGCGCTAATATTTGGTTGCGGCTGAAGGTTGCTGATCAGGCCGAACAGCTTGCCGGTCAAGCCGTTCAGATTTCTCGACACGAGGAAGCCTCCAGGCGTCTGAAAGAGACCATGGAAAAGGCTAGTAGGGCGGAATTATGGAAGATGGAGGCCGCCTGTAAGGAGCGGATCGACATGGCCATTGCGACAGTGGATGAGGTTCGGAATGCGGATCTCGAGCAGGCAGAGGAGTTGTCTGGAAGGCTTGAGGCCGCGGAGATGGCTCAAGTCAAGTTAAAGGAGGAGATGGAGGAGATGAGGAGGTCTCTCCAGGCTGACTGCTCGAGATACCGATCAGAGAGGGATGTTGCTGTCGCCAAGTTGCAGGCTTCCGAGGCCCGGGTGAGGGAGTTCGAGGAGAATGAGGGGATGATGGACGAGATGCTGCAGGACATGTACTTCCGCACTTGGAAGGAGGGCAGCTTGTCTTGGATGGATGACTATCCCCGGGTCATGGCCAAGATATATCTTCGGGCTTTATAGGAGGCCAGGGTTGATGCGGGAGCGGCTTTTAGTCTGGACGTGGTCACTGCTCAGTTCTCGAAAGAGGAGCAAGCGGCGATGAAGGAGGGGATGAGGTTGCTTGCTGCGGAGGAAGCGGGTGTGCAACTGGAGGATGAGGATCAAGCGGCGGACGCTGGTGAGTTATTCTTCTCTTTTCCTTTTCTTTCCGGGTTTCCATAACTTGATCGTTTATCGTTTGTTTAATGGATTCCTCTTCTGAATTGGACAGGTGGAACTTCCGATCAACATGCTGGGGGTTCCAGCCCTACGGCCAAATAGGCTTGGGAAGTTGGTGATGGAGTGCGGACGCAGCTGGTTACTTGTCCAGATTCGGCCGCTTTTTATTTCTTTTTACTGTTGTTTACGTTAGTCCAAAACATTTATGTGACTGTAATAATATTATTTGCAGAGAATAACTTGGTGTGATTTTATAATATAAGCTGATTTTGTTATGTTTAAACGTTGTTGTCATTTTGATGTGCTGCGTGAGAAGTATAACTATGTATATGCCTGTGATTTTAGTTGTGTTTGACGTTAAGCCTTTGCTTGAAATATAATTTCATGTTTTGCAATGTTAGTGTGACATATGAATAAGCTATAGTTATGTATTTATGTACAAGAGAAGAGAGTACCGCCCTTCATGTTTTATTTGCAGGCGGTAGCTTTGAGCTTCTTGTGTAACTGATCATGGATATATCTGAGTACCTTGCCACCCAGTACGCAGGCTTAGATTCTCATGAGTGAATGCTCCCTATTTGGTTTCCTGTGCTTTAGAGTTTGTTATACAGGATAGGAGAAAAGTATTTAAATGAAATGGAAATATAGAAAAAGTAAAACTTCCAGTCACGGAAGGCCGTCGATGTGCTTAAGTTCGTGGCAAACGGGTTTTGTAGTCACTTTCCCTAGCTGTGGGTCTTGGAGACATTTGTCACCCATCTTACGCCTCCGCGGGGAGTTTTCTTTTTTACCACAGCCGCACTTAAGACACATCGGACCCGAGATCGCGCACGGTAACTACCCGAACCATTATGGTCCGTAATCGTGGGTATTATTCGATTTACCGTGGCCGGCTAGCGTGGGTGCCGTTGGCCGTGAACTACCCCTGGCTGGCCACACCTTATGTTGGGGGTTAAAGTAGGTTCACGGTTGCCGGCGAGCCGAACGCCGTAATGAGCTGCCATCGGCTATAGTCGGCCTTTATGATGACTTATAATCGGCTCATTACAGTTGGCTTTGAGGGCAGGCGCGAGCAATGAGTTAACCCGCAGCAGAGGGATGCTGGAGCAAAAGAGTCTCATTGGCGAGTGCATAGAATCGTAGCGTACCTGTTAGGCCTTCTCCAAATGAGGCCATGGTGCGTCTTGAGTGGAGATGCCATAAGATTTTGTTCAACAGAAAAGGATAAAGCTTAACAAGCAGCCAAGATATAAAGGAACAAGTTAAAAAAGAGACAAGATTTTTTAAAGTGGTTCGGCATGAAAATGCCTACGTCCACTGATTCTCTTTGTTAATTCACTTCATATGGGCAGTACAAGTTAAGAAAAGTATCGACGGAGGTGTCGGATGTTCCATGCCCTCTGGAACACCTCTCCGTCCACTGTTGACAAAATATAAGCTCCGTTGTGGAGATCTTTATGAATTACATATGGTCCGTCCCAGATGGGGTCCAGTGCCCTGGGGCACGGAAAGATTCGCCTGAGAACAAGATCTCCTTCTTGTAAGACGCGATGCTTGACTTTGGAGTTGTATAGTGCTGCCACTTTTTGTTTGTGAGCTGCTGCTTTGAGTGCTGCATCGTTTCTCCTTTCCTCAATCAGATCCAAAGACATGAGGAGGAGTTCTTCGTTTTCTTCTGGATTGTAGTGGATCCTACGGTGGGAAGGAACAATAGTCTCAACAGGGAGCATTGCCTCCGATCCGTATGCCAAAGAGAAAGGAGTATGTCCCGTTGATGTTCTGAAAGAGGTGTGGTAGGCCCAAAGTGCCGTAGGAAGTTCGTCCACCCAAGCGCCTTTTGACTTTTCAAGTTTCTTCTTGATTAGGGTTTTGAGAATTTTGTTGACAGCTTCGACTTGTCCGTTTGCCTGAGGATAAGCTACCGATGAGAAGCTTTTATGAATTCCATGCTCTTGGCACCAGTCGGCGAATTCTTCGCTGTCAAATTGGAGTCCGTTGTCTGATATGATCTTGAGTGGTACTCCGTACCTGCACAGAATATTTTTGATCAAGAAGTTGATAACTTTTGCTGAAGATATTTTATTTAGGGGTTCCGCTTCCACCCATTTGGTGAAATAATCGACTGCCACTATAGCATATTTGGCTCCGCCCCTGCCCGTTGGCAGTTCGCCAATTAAATCAATTCCCCATACAGCAAAGGGCCAAGGGCTGGTCATTTGAGTAATCTCATTTGTGGGTAGTCGAGGAATCTTGGCAAATTTCTGACATCTGTCGCATCTCTTGACGAAGTCTAAGGCGTCTTTGTTTAGTGTGGGCCAGTAATATCCATATCGGAGTATCTTTTTCGCCAGAGTCTGCCCTCCAGTGTGATCTCCGCAACTTCCTTGATGTATGTTGAATAAGATTTCCTTGGCTTCCCTTCCAGCGACGCATCTGAATAAGGGGCTAGAGAAGCCACGCCGATAGAGGATGCCTTCTTGTATTATGTAGTGGGGAGCTTTCCTCAAAATTCTCCTGACTTCATCACGTTTGTCTGGTAGTGTGCCGTCCTGCAAATATTTCCGGATAGGAGTCATCCAAGTTGCTTCTTCAATTGCAGTTATCAGATTCACTTGTTCAAAACTTGGGGCTAGCTGCCTTGAGATGGCTAGTGCTCCAGAAATGGTGCTATTCTTCATACTAGCTTGCTTTGCTAGTTCATCGGCCTCTTGGTTATCTTCTCGAGGAATGTGTTTGATTAGATAATGGTCCAATTGGTCGAGCAGCAGTTTGGTTTTCTTTAGATATGCTGTGAGTCGTTCTCCTCATGTCTGGAATTCTCCTAGTACTTGGTTTACGATAAGTTGAGAATCACTATGAAGACATAAAGAATTGACTCCAATTTCTAAGGCAAGTTCCAATCCCGCTATTACTGCCTCATACTCCGCATCGTTGTTAGTGGCCACGAATTCCAACCTTAATGCATAGTACAGCTTTCTTCCCCTGGGGGTGATTATCACAATACCTGCCCCCGAGCCTTGTCCGTTTGATGCTCCATCTACAAAGAGGTTCCACTTGATGTTTTTTGCTATTTCAAACTGATCCTTGCCTTCGTTGGTAGTGAATTCGGCAATGAAATCGGCCAGGGCTTGCCCCTTGATAGCAGTGCGAGGATGGTAGGTGACGTCATACTGACTTAGTTCAATGCACCATTTGAGGAGTCGTCCAGAAGTGTCGGGACGATGGAGCACCTGTCTTAGTGGCTGATCGGTTAGGACTCTGATGGAGTGAGATTGGAAGTAGTGTCGTAGTTTTCGTGACGCGATCAATAAACAATATGCCAATTTCTCAAGTTTAGGATATCTGGCTTCTGCCCCCGTAAATCTCTTACTTATAAAGTACATCGGGCGTTGTGTGCGGTCTTCTTCTCTTACTAGGGCAGCGCTTAAAGCATGAGATGATACAGCGAGGTATAGGTATAGCTCTTCGCCTTCGTTCGGAGTTGAGAGTACTGGTGGTTTCTGAAGGTGTTCGATCAGGTTAAGGAAGGCTTTTAAGCATTCATCGGTCCACTTGAACCTTCCTTTGTCTTTCTTGAGAGCTTCGAAGAAAGGGACGCACTTGTCAGTTGCTTTGGAAATGAATCTGCTTAGGGCGGCCACCTTTCCGTTTCGGGTGGCGTTCTTCCATAATGGAGTTAACATAGCCTTCAGCATTTTTAAGTGACTTGCCGTATCTTTCCATCTCTGCCCAGCTTCTGTCGGCGATGTGTGGTCCTCCCGAGATGGTATGGACCACTATCTTCTCTTGACTAGAGCCACTGGTGTTGCGATTCCCTCCGCCTACTTCTGGGAGGGGTCGCTTTGAGTTCTTATTGGCAGGGGTTGGAGTCCTGTTCTGACCTTTCACATAGCGTTCCAGCCTTCTTCTTCTGATGTGTTCTTCGATCAAGTCCCGGAGATGGTGGCATTCATTGGTGTCATGTCCGTGGGATTCATGGAAGCGGCAGAACTTTCCAGACTTGAGTGCGTTATCAGATTCTTTCTTGTGCGGGGGGCGCTTGTATCCGAGTTCGCCCTGAGTGGCTAGAAAGATGTTTTCGATTGTTTCATTCAAAGGAGTGTAGGAGTCAAATCTTGGTCCTGGTCTATATTGGCGTTTTTCAACCTTCCTGCCCCCAGCATTATCTCTAGATTCATTTCTTCGAGTGTCCTTAGCTGCAGCGGGAATCTTGTCCGAAGTCGTCTTACCTCGTTGCCCTGACTGCCTCTCAGTGGCAGCGTCTTCAAGTCTCATATACTTTCCAGCTTCATGGAAGAAATCAGGTAAAGTAGCTGGTTTTTCCTTAGTTAGTCTTCTAGCGAACTTGGTATTTGGGTGTACACCACTACAGAGGGCCATTAGGGTGAGCTTCTCATCGGCATCTTGGACTGCGGCCGTTGCGGCGTTGAACCGGGTTAGATATTGTTGCAGTGTCTCTCCGGATTTCTGTTTGACATTGGATAGAGAATAAGCATCCTTGGGTTGCTCTACATGGATGCGGAACTGGCTAATGAACCTTTCTTTCAACATCTCCCATGAGCTTATAGATCCTTGGGGTAGATGGCAGAACCAGGAGGTAGCAAGATCTGCTAGGAATAGCGGAAAACATTTACACAGCACCCCTTCTGTTGCTCCGCTCATGAGCATATGCTGGGTGTACCTCTGTAAGTGTATGATGGGGTCGGAAGTTCCCTTGTAAGGTTCCATGGTTGGCATTTTCCACTCCCGGGGGGTGATGGCAGTTTCGATATTGCGGGTGAAGGGGCTGGTGACCCTAGCGCCTATCCCTCGGTCTCTTTGCTCCCATTGGACGCATTCTCTGAATAATCGTGCCATTCTTTCATCAGAATTTGGAGCGGATAGAAATGAACTTGGTTCTTCCCTGCGGGATCGATCTCGTCCAGATGACCTGTAGGGATGGTATAGTCTATCACTTCTGACGTTATCCAGCGGTTGCCTCTGACAGCTCGGATGCGTGCTAGGACCAGCTACAGTTGCCCCCTGCCTTGATCTTCCCCTGTGGGGTTCTGTTTCAGGCATTTCCATGGGGTCAACTTCGGGCTGGGTTCTAGCTCGGCTCCGTTCAGCGGGGTTTCTATGATTAGGTGGCATGATTGGCTTAGCTATATCCGACCCTCGCCTGGCGCCTCCCCCACTGGGTTCGGTTCCAAGCGCTTCCTCGAGTCGGAGTTCGGGCTGAGTCCGGGCGCGGCCCCTATCATTGTTGTTCCTATTGATGGCTTCCTCGAAGAGGGAAGACCTTTGCTGTCTCCGAGATCCTCCTGATTGAGATTCATCCCATGATTCAATGTTGCGGTTGGATTCTTCGACATCCCTCAAGCGTGACATGAGTTGGTTCACCAAAGCTTCTTGTTGGGATGCGAAGCGGTTAGGCACTTCCACCACAACTCTGTCTAGGTCCGCTCTAGTGATTACTGCCGGTTGTTCCGCGGCAGGGGCTGTTGGAATTGCCTGATCTACATGTGGCACTGCTGCCGTAGTGGGATGGTTCTCTTGATCTGGATCCACTGGATTTGGAGCGCTGCTAGTTGCAGCGTTCTTTCCCTTGTTGGCGTCTTTTCTTGGTCTGGAAGTCATGTTTCCTAGGCAATGAAGAATGCTATTGGGAAAGAAGGTTGGATGAGGGAAGCTGGAGCTTCGAGTTCGAAGTTCTCAGTGAAAGCACCAAAAATGTTTGCGCAAAAAATGGGCAAACACCTCCAAGTCGTGTGATTTAGTTGATTTTATGTGATTCTTAATGATTTAGATGAGTTATGTAAATATAAAAAAAGCAGGGGCTGAAATGTAAAAGACACACAGATTTATAGTGGTTCGGCCAGAACGTGCCTACGTCCACTTTATATGTTATTATCTTCTTTCTTACAGATTACAAGTACAATGCTTTGTGTACAAGTATATGAAAGTAGTTTGAAAGTTCCTTCCGTGCTTGAGCTCTCAAACTTGTTTGCCATTGTTGTACCCCTGCCCCTCTATTTATAGAGTGAGGTAGGGGGCAGGGGTCTTGGATGTATATAGCTGCTGGTGGGCCCGGGCTGGAGCAATCTGGACTGGCAATCATCTGGTTCGGCGAGGCTTCATTCGGCTGTGCTTAGAGAAGTTGGAGTTTGGTTCGGTCATGGTGGTCCGGTGATAGGCGTGGTCCGGTGGTGGTCTGGTCCGGTCGTGTAGGGGAGGAGTGTTGGCTCGGTGATGGCCTTGGTCCGGTTGTAGGTTGGTCCGGTAGGGTGTTGGAGAGGTGGTTCGGTGGTGCCCTTGGTCCGGTATGCCGAATGGGGATGACCGAATGTCCTTATGCCGAATGAGCTTGTGCATGGGGAATGCCGGATGGACTTCGAGCCTTGTGTTTGCTGAACGAAGTGGAGGTTGCGAGCCCGGGTAAAACTTGTGACTTCTTGGTCTCGAGATCTTCTGTGTGAGAATTCGCCCAACACTTACGAACCACGAACAATAGAAATAAAAATATGACCGTTCGCAACAATAAAACATGACATAAAACAATAATAAAAAACACGGGTTATCTTATTATGTGAAATTTCAAAAATTACAAGCCGAAAAATATGTAAGAAATAATTTAAATATTTTCTAAATTAAAAATTATTGAAAAATCCTATAAATTCATTTAAAAGTGCATCATTAAATATTAAGTCATTTTAATTTGAATTTTTAAATTAATTAAATATTCTCATTCAAAACATTAGAAATTTTGGGTCGTTATATTCTTCCCTCCTTAAAAAAAATTTGTCCTGGAAATTTCCAAAGGGAGAAAATGTACTCTCACCTTTAGACTTTCTAAATCAATTATTTGAAATGAGTTATTAAAATCTTAAAGTCTCGTATGTTACAAGAAATTTTGACAGCACCTCCTTTGAGCAGCTAGATCCGAAAAACCATGATATCAATATAAGCCCATATCAGAAACCTCCTATATCATGGGACAACACAACATTAATATATACTTATGATATACCTTATAGAGTATGTATGACATGTAGCAAACACACATATTAAGCATAAATGTATACCTATTTGTCGAGCAATCAAACTCTATTAATGAGACCAAAAGCGACTAACAATCCTTTGCTTCCATGTACCTGTATCCCACTTACATAACCCAAAACAAAGTTAAACATGACAAATGAAATAATATATAAAGACCCTCCTTTTTGACCATCGAAAGTTGGCACTCAATACACCCACGGTATTCAAATGTCGAACATCTAATCGCTGAAAAAGCAGATTATAAGGGTAAAAATAAAAAAATAAAAAATAACAGGGAAAACGGAATCTCATAGTGGAATCGACAACATATAATGTAACAAAACGGTAAAAACTATCACTCCAAAATAAAAAGCACATCAAAGTTAAAAAAAAACCTTATCAGCTGGGCAATTATAAAACCCTGGCTTTACAATTGCTGATAGGTATACAATATAATATAGTGGAAAAAAATACTACAATAGGTGAACATCTAGCTCTTCTCCAGGAACTTCATATCACCAAAGCTAGCTTGGGAAATTTTAACATCCTATATCTAGAGGCCAAAAGCTAAGCGCTACAGATGCTGCAGTCATCCATAGTATTAACTTCTGGTGACAAGATACAGTAATGATAATAGTGTCCATATTATCAAAAGCACATGAATATGAATAAAATTACGGATTTCAAAAAATATTTAGCTGATTACATTCAAAACAATAATTCATATCCATGTTACATAATCCCTTAACGTTTCCTAGGAAATGATTAAATATATAATTACAAAATATGCCAAGAGCGACATATGATGATGCCCACTTGGTTGTCAGAGAAACATTGTCCTATATGACTTAATATACACAACAGAAAAATAAACAAAACAATCTGTATTCCTAACTATCTGTCAGCTTCCTGCTCGTCTTTGGAAGCTTTATTTTCCAAAAGACTAAAACCTGAAAACCTCAACCCTCGGACTACTCAAATCAATTTTGAGCACCCGAGAGTTCAAGGCGAAACAAAAACTTCGAGTCAGACATAAAGCCTCGTACAAATAATTCTCTTATATCTCGGTTTATTGATATTAAGTAAGACCACGCCGCTTAGCAGAATGGGTTTTCCCTTACTAATATCCTTTTCAAAACATATATATTTTGCAAATCCTTCCCTGCAACCAAACTGGTTAATTAAAATGATTATATCAAAATAGAAATATCCTTTATGCTAATAAATGGACTATCTATCCGTAAAATAGGTAATATGTAAGCTAGCTGCCCTAAGATAATAGCAAGGTCCGTTATGCTAACAAAAGGACTATCTGTCTGAAAAACAATAGCAAGGTCTATTATGCTAAAATGAACTAACTATCCATAAAACTGGGCTAACTACCGCTAACTGGGCTAACTGTCCGAATCAAAATGGACCAACTGTCCGAAATTTAGGCTGACTACCTACAAAATGGACTAACTGTCCAAAATCTTTTCTTAGGGTTAACTACCATTTAAATTTTCCTTGAAAACCTTTTTTGAAATGATTTAGTCCTTCAAATCATATATATATATATATATATATATATATATAAAAGGAAAATATATCTTTAGCTTTACTCTAAGCCATTTTGCCATGACATGTATACTTTACTCAAAATAATGTTGATGAATTTTAATGAGGATTAATTATCCTTCCAAAACAAGTCAAACCCTTTTTAACTTTAAAATACTTAGGCTATACTGCCTATTCAATACATTTAGAATCTTTGTTTAAACCCTTTAAACACCCTTTCGAAACCCTTGAAGGTTACTCCTTCGAAACCATTGAAAGTGACCCTTTTGAAAGCTTTAAAAACCTTTGACATCTTTCTTTTAAAAACCTTTAAACATTGCCTTTTCAAACCCCTAGAAAACCTTTCCTTTCGAAACCATTCGAAACCATTAGAAAACAACATCTTTGGCTTCTTCGAAACGTCTGGGGAACCACCCATTCGAAACCTCTTTTAAAACCTTTCAAAGTCATTAAACTAAACCTTTCTAAAGTAGTTGGGTTTAATTTAAAACATGCGGATGCCTTTCGAAACCCTTCAAATTTAACTTCTTCGAAACCCTTTGAAAACGTCTCGGTCGAAACCATTGGATTATTCCTTCAAGTAGAGCGAAAGGACATAACTCCGTTAAAGTCGAAAGCACTTCCTTTTGAAATCATTCAAGTCATCTCTTTTGAAACCAATTAGTGTTTTACTCTACTTATAGAAAAAGGGTCTTAAAACATTTGAGTCGAAAGCAACTACTTTGAAACTATTTCCTAAGTAATGAAGTGATGGTGTCGAAATTATCCCTTCGAAAGCATTGGAGAGATTGGAAGATTTTTAGAAAACAAAACATCCCCTTCGAAACCTACTAGATCAAAATGTAAAAGGCGGTAGCTAGGTCTTTTGACCTAGTCGAAATCATTCATTTGAAACAAAGATGCCACCTAATCGAAACCGTTTCCTTTTAAACCATTTGACCTAGTCGAAATCCAACTAAGTTGAAAGCATCTTAGTCGAAAGTAAGTAGACACATTTTCTTTAAAACAAAAGCAAAGCTTCAACCCTTTCGGAACCCTATGGTTTCGAACCTATACCTTTCGCCCACATCTGATTCATTACGTACATGTTGCCTAATACCATATGCATTGGTTTCGAATGTGTCGAAGGCGATAATATAGAAGCGAAACCTGGTGCCGAAAGAGACGAAACGGTGAAAAAACCAATAGTTTGTACTTTTAAACTATTTCTTTTGTACCTAACCTGCTTTGTTTGTCTAAATCTAATTGGTTTCCATATTAATTTATCAAAAGTGCTGCCATTTTCTAAAATTATTAATTTCAAATTATTTACAAAATGCCCCTTCTCCATTTAAAACATATAAAACATTTAAGTCTCATACCTTAAATAATTTTATATACCTATCAAAACTCTTAGCAAAAATCTGAAAAAATTCTAGAAAATCTCTTTTAATATGTTTTCTGACATATAAAAATTTCATATGCAAACCATATATTATTTACCCATAAATAATTTATAACTCAAATTATCATTTTCTTTACTGGAAAATTCATATAAAATCCACATTAATTGCAAAAATTCTAAAAATTGAAACCTATCTCCAAAATATTATTTATGATGTTGATAAAAATTCGCAAGGCATAAGGATGTCATTTAGTAAGGTTTTTACCTTAAATCGTATCATAAATTCGATATGAAAAACCATAATTCATCAACAAGTATATATAAAAACATTGCATCATTCAAAAACATGGCAAATCATTGCAAAATATTCGGAATTCATCTTAAAACTGAAAGCACAATAAAAAATGAGATGTAAACATTATTCGCCTTAACCTTTGTGATTAAAGAGATTGAGATATGAATAGATTTGATTTGCTTAAGCTTCTTCCTAGCTTTTCTTCATCTTTTTTCCTTGTTAATGGTGGCCGGCCTTGAGTATTCAAAATTTAGAATGATATCGAACGTGTATATTTTTACATGGCCAAGGTTTGGAGGATATAGGAATGACCTCTTTCCTATTCTACTCCTCCTCTAATTCATTTAACTCTTATTTTAATTCATTGTTAAATGGCACGGCTACCCCTTTAATAAAATCAAATCTCAATCCCCTAATCAACATATTATTTTATTTAATTTAACTTATTAAATATCCTAAATAATGTTGCCAAAAATCTAGGGTGTTTTAAAAATACTCAGCCTGACCTGAGCATTATAATAAAATAATACCCCGGTTAGTCTGGAATACCATCGTGAGAAAATTCAAGTAATAGGATGAATATACAAAAATTCTGAGAGACCATGCCGCTAAACGCAAAACGGGTTTTTACCTCAGAAGAACAACATCTATATAGAGAAGAGTGGAAATGAACAACAAGGAAAAGAGAGGTTTTTCGAACAATGACTAGTAGGTTGCACCCCTTTACCAAAAGTATACCTCTAAAATATACTTGATGATGGCTCTCGGACAACATCCAAGCCGGACCCCACCAAGGTTACCGAGTTTCGAGTATTTCATAGTTCAATGGACAAAATCGAATCCAATTTAGAGTAGATGTGAAAATACTATAATTTGAGAAACCTCGCATAGCTTGGATTCCACTCGCTCTTTGGGTTTAGTTATTTCCAACAAAGGATAACAAAGCTCAAAAGAGCAAAAAATCATCTTGAATAGACGAAGAACAAAGAAGAAAGCAGAATCAAAGTCGATAGTTGATAAATCAACTACCGGAAATGAAAAAATGGTTGTTCAGACATGCACTTGATTTTCACATCACAAGACTTTTAATGACAATATAACAACTTGGAATTTTACCACTTTGATTTCTGAAATATTTAAGTAGTTTTAAATATTCAATTTGAGATTTTTATAATAAGATTTATGTTATAAATAATTGTTCGATTTCCGATGACATGTTATAAATTTAATTTATAGAATTTTTCCATAATTTTTAATATAAAAATAATTTGGATTTCCATTTGTCGTATTTTGTGGAAACATGGGCATTTTTAACATTTTACTGACTAAGATAACTTATCCATTTTATTGTTGTTTTGTGCTTGCATCATATTTCTGTATGCGATTGTATTTTTTTTGTTGATCATGGTTCATAACCGGATGTGATATGGTATGTCGGGGTACCAAAATTTATCTAATTCAAGACATGCACATACACAATGCTTAGCCACCATTTTGTCCCTATTTACCCTGCCTTTGTCTTCCTTCTTTCCCTACTCTATCTACCTCATGTTGTATTATGCCCTCCTCTTTGTCCACCTTGTATACTACTTTGCTCAGCAATGCTCTAGCCAGGTCAGTATAAGTTTGATTATTTATACACATATATATATGCACTTAAAATAAATCACTTCCTTCATTTGTCTTCATGTTACTGTAATGAAAAAGAAAAAACAAAGAATTTAAACTCAGTCCCCTTATTCAAAAATCAATCGACCTCAAACCATTGAGTTTTAGCCTTAGTATCAAAAATGGAAGTAGTTCATATAGGTCTCTTCATTTTTTTTAAATTGGTTGCACTCGATTTTTTAAGTCTCGAGGGTGATATCGTAGAAAATCTGAAAGATGGAAATTTTACATCAAAATTTTGAAAAATGTATTCTCTCAATCCGCTCCGAATTTGAAGGCGGTGTATGCGTTGTTGGAGTCGCATGGAGGCGTAGTATTTTTGATGTAAGTTTGTTGAGTTTTGGAGGCGGTCATTGATGATTGTTGGCAACAAGGGCTCGTTTTTGGTGGAGATAGAGACATCGATAGGATAATCGGAGAGTTGCGTTGGGTCGGGCTTGGAGAGCTCTAGCTTGTGGTCGAATTTGGTGAATTTTGATGGCAAAAACTATCGCATGATTTGGGCACCTAGATGCATCTTACTTCGGGCAGGAGGGGTGGGGTTTCATGTAGGGGATCGAAGTTTGAGATGGAGGGGCCCTCATGTTAATGTGTGGAGGCGAATATGTCTGTGGTTTCGAGGTGTCGCTTTGCTGGCTGTGGCTCGAGTGCACGTGCGCCGTGCAATGTGCGCATATGGGTCTTAGGCTTTGTTCGAAATACGGCATATTATTTTTGGGAAGAAGGGGGTAGTTTCAGGTTCGGTTAGAGGGAGATGAGCCTTGGGCCGAGATTTTGGTGAGAAATATGTTTAAATATTTATTTAATTTTAAAACTAATGTGTATTATATTTAAACCATGATAACTTGCTCATATACGATCCGTCTGATACATGGATTTTAGCGTTGTACTTATATTGATGATTATAGCTTTTTAGTTTAATTTGTTCATAGATTTGGGATGTTTAAAAATTATGACATATTAAAATGGACCATATTTAATTACGTTATTTTAGTTGATAATGTCATTAATTTAATTAGACCTAATAGATGTTATTTATTTGGCCAAATAAACACCATTCTATTAAAGTGAATTGAAAAGGGTAATTTGGACACCTGTTTAGTAGAATAAAATCCCATTTCGCTTATAAAATTAATTTGGCATTTAATTAGAAAAATAAATCTCTGTTCTGTTATCTTATAGATTTGGATAGCTGATTATATATCGTTAATTAATATGTCACTTTGAATAAGTGATATGTTAACCAATGACGGCTAAGTGTTAAATTTATTTCATAGTCATTGATTATGTAAATATCAATTATTAGTTTGGAAAGTTTAATTGAATGATATGGTACCTTGCTTGAGTACCGTTGTGATTGTTAAGCCTCTTTAAAATTTTAAAAGTTAATTATTGATTTGAAAGTTAATTTAAGAATAATTATTATCTATTATACGCTTTTTAAAGATAATTATTATTTAGTAATAAGACTTAAAAGGCAATAACTATTCATTAATAATATTTTATAGATAATTAATAATTGTTTTTAATAATGATTTAAGTTAATTATTTTATTAATTTGGTTCTTAAAAGTTATTTCTTAAAGTTATTTAAGAACATTTAATTATTATTTTAAAGGTTCTTAATTATTGCTTTAAAATATTTTAATTTAATTATTTATTTAAAGTGATTTAACAACATTTTAATTTTAATTAAAGTTATTTAATCAATTTATTTAAGTTATTTAATTATATTTATAGGTAAATTAGTTTTCATATTAATAGTAGTGAAATGTTAAAAGCCTTATTATCATACTATTAAATATGTTTTGAAGTTTTATTTTTATATTATTAAAATGTTTAAAGTTTATTTTATTGATGTTGAAGTTTTATTTATTAAGATTAAAAAGTAAATTGTTTATAAAAAGGGGTTGGAAATGGGGTTTATAAATGGTAGTTTATGGGAAGGGAAGTTTTATAAATGGTTTGAGATTTATAAAAGAGCATCTATCAAAATTAAACTTAGAAATCTATAAAGGGGCTTTATAAATAGATTGCGAGAAATTGATAAAATAAAGAGATTTGGAAAGAAATGGTTGATTTTCATGGCATAATTCGAGGGGCAGTTATAGCCTACAGTTTACTACGGATTCGTTAGGATAGCGACATAACCATTGTGTAAGCTGTGAACCATGGTTGATATTTATTTTTAAAAGTTTTCGAGTATATTTGAAAGTAACGATTTGTGAATATACTTATTCCGATGAGATAAGTATAAGAATATTTTGATAGATATTCTGGAAGAGATTTTAATTAATGGAAAATTAATTAAATGAGGCATAGTGATTCCAATGGAAAATATAATCTTTGTTTTGAATGTTTGTTTATTTGATAGTTAAATAACTGACTATCAAATCTTGACCTAAATATCTAATCCTTCTTAATTTTTATGGTAGGGAAATAATTTCCTATTTAACACCGAATAATTTTAACTCTAGAAATATCTAGGAGAAACACGGGAATTATATGGTACAGTTACCATGGTAGTGCTATACTGTATGTATAAACTCATATTGTTCTTCTGGGACAGATGATAAGAAGACCCGTCCACTTAAACGGTTAGGAGGTGATATCGCTATTATGTATTGTCTGATTATTGCCTAAAGAATCGGTATTGAGCATTTTGAAATCAGAAATTGGTTTGTGGAGCACCTGGTAAGCGGGAAGAGTGTACTTGTAAGAGATGACTCGTACCATAACCACTCCAAAAACCATATACGGTGCTATGAAGGAGTTTCATGATATATTGAGATGTTGGAATCCATGTATGATGCCGAACCCATTGGGGTACAAAAATCCATGGGTGATTCTAAGATCTATTTGAGATATGGGAATCCATGTATGATTCTGAGACCTATTGGGGTAGTGGAATCCATGTGGGATTCCATTATCATGGTGCATAAGCTAGAATGTCGGACGTAGCCTCACCAATGGTAATGACTAAAACCAGAGATAGGAAGCATGACCAGTAAGTTTGGCAAACCCATAAGGTGCAGTCGGGTCTACCTAGACGTTACATACAATTATTATGCATGAATAGGGTGTTGCACTTGGTCTTAGCGAGGCCAACTATATTTTCCTGTGGTACATCACTTGGGATGTATGCTGCTTCAGAAAGATATCTCTAATCCTTGTGGAGGAGGACCGTACTCGGAGTACCGAGGGCCTACCATGAAACCCTACACAATTAGTGAACATGCCATATCGGTTTTTGATTATATACCTAGTGTTGTTGTGATGTACACTTCATAAGGATCGCGGCTACTTGATTATTATTATTTTCACATCTAGACATTATTATAATATCACTGGATTTTCTATAAAAAGGTGTTGGTTATCGCAAGGTAAAAACCCGTCCATGTTTATGTGCGACATGGTCTTACGAAATGCCTTTGTTTCGAAAGGTTTATTTGAACTTTAAGAATCCATTTGATTGTGTTTCTCGCGCTGGTTTTACAAGATTGATCGGGGCGTGGTTTTTCCTATAATGCTCGGAGTCAGCCCGAGCATATTTTTCCGAATTAACTGGATTGTAACGACCCAGAATTTCTGTAAAATTAAAATTCGTATATTTAATTGATTTTAAATATTAATAAGTGAAATTATAAGTCGAATAAATTTTATTTCGAATATCAGGATTTAATTGGATAATTTAAATCGATAATTTAATAGTTGAAAATACAGAAATAATTGAAAATTGGGTTAAATATGATTGAAAATGATTTTTAAAATTTTAATTTATCATATTGAAGTTATAATGATGTTATAGAACTTTTAAAATCGAATTTAAAGTTTATTTGTGAAAATTGAATATTTTAATATTTAATCGACTAGTGAAATTAGCCGTTTTTCGAACAGTCTCAGAATTTGACGAAACAAGTTCCATTGGATCCGTAATAGTTTGTTATTATCGGATTTCAATTTTCGTAGCAATCGGAGTTTTCGTTTGACCGTGGCAGCTCGAAACGCATCGAAATTGTTTTAATATTAATTTGGCGAGATAAAATAGTCATTTTTCAAACAGTCTCGTATTTCGACGAAACTAGTTTCATCGGATCCGTAATGTGATATTATTGTAAGGTTTCAAATTTCATGTCAATCGGATTTACCGTTTGTCCGGGGCAAGCCAAAACGCCTAGAAATTAGTTTAAATCGATTTAATTTAAATTGATCGTTTATTGCCGTAACTCGCACAGGTGATCGAATTAGCTTTCGAAACACGTTCCATTGTGTTCGGAACGCGGGGTAAACCTTAGGAACGCCAACCGAAACGCTTCATTTGGAGTTCGGAAATTCCGGGATGAATAGTGTTCGTTAAATTTTCTATAAAAGGGCTTCATAATTCACAAATTACTAAAACCCTAGGCCAAATGGTGTAGCTGCCACTAACAAAAACAAAGGCTAGAAAGTAGTTTCAATCTTCCCTCAAAATCTTCCAATCCGTAAACATTTGGCCGAAGTCATCAACTAACAAATTGGAGAGCACGATGGGAGCTTCGAATCCATACGGAGATGATGAGTTTTCGTGCGACGTGGAGGGAGATAATTGGCCGCGTTCATCAGTGAATCATGCACGTTTTTCTAGCCAAAGGCAAGGCCGAGCTTTGAGATACTCGAGGCGTGGGTGAAGGCGCCGTAGAGCTACAAGATGTTGGTCCTTGATCTCGTTCTAGTCGCGGGAAATGGTGGCAAATTTCAAACCCTAGCATGTTGAATTGGGTTCGGCCTTCGTTCGTTGTCTGGAAGCTTTCACGTGGGAGAGATGAAGTGAGGTGCGGCCTTGATTTGTTTCCAGATAATGGACGGCTAGATATGAATAAGGTTGTAAAATGAAATATAAAAATTTAAATTGTTTTATGTTTTAAATCGTACAATCTTTAAAAATTAATAACTTGTTCGTACGAGGTCGGAATTCAACGAAACTTTTTGCGTTGGAACCGTATTGTCGAGCTCTACGCTATGGAACTAGATTGGAATCGTTTGGAGCTAGCAAAAATTTCGAGTAAAATTAAACGTCCGTTTAATTTTATTCGAGATAAAAGCTAACAACGAAATTGAAACCAGGGTGAGAACTTCTCACTCAATCGAATTTTTTCGATTTAAATTTTAAATAGTTAGCTTTAAAATTATTGATTGTATGCCTGGATGATGATTGTTATCTATTGATTGTTAAAATAGACATTATGCACCATTAGTAAGCGGAGGTTATTTATTAAAAACATATACCGTGAATATTTCACAGTACAGTGAAATTGGTATTATTTATGTACTTGGAGTTGATTTCCCGCATTATATAGCGGATGAGACCCTATTGCTCCGTCTATTAAGCGGATAATATTTTATAAATCCCATATACCGCGATATTTCGCTTTGAACGGAATTGGTATTGTGCTAATGTTTATGGATGCAGGAAAACAGGTTGGAGGGATCCAACTGGATTCCTCAACTATATTGATTAGATGACAGATATTTTGATATTTGTTGATTATCATATGATGATATATGATGTCGTTGTTTTCGTGATTGACTATTTGGTGCTGCTGCATCATCGGATCTATTTTTGAAGTTTTAAAATAATGATTTTTGATTTTAAAAAGAATTTTAAAAGTGATCTTTCAAAGAACGTTTTATTAAATTTTTGAATTGATTCATTTTAAATAAATAAATGTTAAAATTTTAAAGTTATAAAAATTATGATTTCTGGTGAAATATAACCAAAGTGAGATTTTTGGAATAAATAGTTAAGTAAATTATAAAATGGTTTAATTTTGAATTTTGAATCATTATAAAGGATGTATATAAAAGATTTTAAGCAATTAACTTATAAATCGGATTTTGCATTTAAATTGAAATCTTTGATGAAGCATAAATAAATATAAATGGTTTATAGATAAGATTTATAATTTGTGAAGTTTTAAAAAGATCGATTTTGTAAATAAATGAATTATAAGTATTAACTTATAATATGGACTTTTGGTATATATTTGAGATATATAAATTTAAATTGGATTAGTAAAGGAGATTTTTAAATCGAAGTTATAAATAGAAATGGAATTTATGGACATTGTTTATAAATTCGAAATCAATGGAATTTGATAAATTGAATATAGAAATTTATTAAAAGTAGTATATTCGTGATTTTGGATAGTGAACTATTCTTTATATATAAAGGGTAGAAATACTGAATTGGGTAAATAGGGTATATTCACGATTTTGGACAGTGAATATATTATTAAAGAAAATAGATATGTTTTTGGGAAAGTGATATTATGAAATGAAGTTAATCGTTTTAAAGTTTTTTAAAAATGTATTGACTATCGAAACCATAGATTTCAACATTCATTGTTGAAATAGACGTTTTCGAGAAATATAAGGAAATGGTAGGCTATAACATTGTTGTTATAGTAAATGATTTCCGAAAGGAAATGTTTTGTATAGTATCGGGATTTATATATCTATTTTAATTTTGAATCCCTATACTAGTGATTTTTGGTCGTCGTAACGATATTTTACGTAACATTCATTTTGGCCCAAACAAATGTGTTTAAGCGCACGTTTTCCCTAAAGAATGAAATATATACTTAATTTCGATTTAAGTATATTGAATATTTTACGAGTGTTGAAAATAAATGGATTTGTGAATTACTTATTGTTAAATAAGTATGGAAATGTTTTCCAATATGAAGTGAATATTTTGAGTTTTTATCTTTTAAAGATAAATTGAAAATGAATATTAGAAATCGATTTGGAAATCGTATATTCATAATATTTTGGAATTGTAAATTCACTATGGAATTTATAAAAGAAAGGGAAATTTGTTTTAAAAATAAACGTTGGTTTATTTTTGAAGTGTGGTAATGAAATTACGAATTTGGAACGTAAATATAAAGTAAATCGGTAAGGATTTATTTAATTGGTTTAAATGAACCATTTGAAATGAAAGTATTTCCGCGTATGGAAAATGATTAAAATTTGTTTTCAAAAGTGGTAAAGGTGAAAAGTGATTTGAAAATTTGTTTTCAAATGTTGAAGTGTGGAAATCATATATCTTGTAAAGATTAATTTGGAAAATAAATAATTTGGGAAATTATTTGGAATTTGGTTATTTTAAAATTATCCTGTTCTTTGTTTTAAAGATAAACTGTTTTAAGTTCTCATACCAGTCCCATGACTGACTCGGAGTTTATTGTTTTCCTTCCTAAACTCTGGGTGCCCACCAATTTCCACACGGGCAGTTAAGAGTTAGGTTTATCAAGATATTTGGGAATTCAGGAGTTGCTGGAGGCAAGTTGGATGGTATGGCGTATTCACTAGTATATAGTATTTATTTTCCGCTGTTTGTTGTTGTACACTCTGATGATGTAATGTAATATGATGTAATTTAATAACGGATATAATTCTTTGTTTAAAGATTATTCATTTATTTATTATATGTTGTTCCGCTGCGATATGTGAGATGCTGTTATTATTTCTGTTGTTTTCTTTTTCTTTCTCTCTTCTACCTCTTCTTTAACCCTAACGGTACGGTTTTCCGGCATTTGATTTCTCGACAGTTGATACAGTGGACGTATTAATGTCGGTTTTCGAGCGTCGAAGAGTCGTCTCATTACATTTGGTATCGGAGCATATGGTTAAGCGACAACCATGGCTCTGTTGGGTATTACTCATTAGAGATAGAGTCAGTAGTACTCTAGAATGAGTTTGAGTGTAATAATAGATACAAGCGCGTATTTGTTAGTGAATATAAATTGTTTTATATTGTGTTTGCTTATCCGTTGAGCTGTCTGTGAATTCTGGTCGGTAGATGGGACGTCATATTATCGATAGGGATTTCTAAACACTTAAACGAGGCATGTCGACATAGTGTTATTTAAATTAGGTAAACGAAATAATTTTACCTCGATTATATTTTATATATAAAGGAATAATTTTTTAGAATTATTAAAGTGTATAAGAACTGATTGTTTGGTTGTTGAATAAGTTTAATAAAAACAACATATTGTAAAAGAATGAATTGTATAAGCAAATGAATTATAAGTATGGAAGTTAAAATTAAAATGATTTACGCTTGTGAAATAATCTTATATATATGAAATGAAATTATATAAGTAAAAGACTTATAAATGTGATTTATAATCTGAAAATAAAATTCCAGAGATGTGTTTTGAAAGGATTTGATATTTTGGAAAATTGTTTTGGAGGAAATTAAAGCTCTAAACTCTTTTCGGTCGTTGGAAAATAATTCCTAGGATGATCATGACATCATTGGTGTTCATTTTCGAGTTTCCAAAAGAGGGATTGCTGCCAAATTATTTTAAATAAAGTTGTTTGAAAAATTTGAGTTTGGGTTTTGAAATTCAAAGAATAATTGAATTGGTTTCAAAAATGGTTTTGAAAGGTTGAAAAGACTCTGGAATCATATCTAAGATATTTATGGGAAATTTGAACAATTAGTTCAACTTGAAATTTTTCAAAAAGATTGAAAACTGAGTTAAATTGAGTTTAACTTCGACACCAAAAACAATATAAGTTGAGCCTTGAATTTCGGATAGTCGATTTGGATTGTATGTCTAACATGGTGAATTGATGACATAGCAGTTGATCTCTATTAAATATATATCTGTGGTGGCGGAGAATTTATTCTTTTAGCTTAACACCCTTCTCTGAGACGTACGAGCTCAGAGGTTATATATCGGTAGACATCAATTATGTGTTGAGAATTGACGATGTAACGTGAAATCCAAATCGAATGTGAAGTCGATAATGAATTGGATTATGAATGTGAATTGGGTTTGAGATAACCTTAAATTTTCAAATCGATCTAGAGGAAAATTTTAAATGAGATGGAAAATTTTAGAATCCTCTATTTGTTATGAATATAAGATATTGTGGTTTTCGGAACTTATATATGTGAATGTAATAATTCAAAAACCATCAGTTTGGAAAGTCATTATTATGAAAATCCTATGTAAGTTTACATAGGTATGATATGTACGAAATGTGAAATGAAGTACTATATGTATATGACATTATGTTTTCTAAACTGAGGATATGGAAAAGTACCTTCCATTTAAAATTTGTGAAGGTGTTGGAACTCGGTGTGAGTGTCCATTTGGAAATCGTAGCTATGTAGAATTTCCATAAGTTGGAGTATCCTTTTGGATTAGAATCCCTCATGATGGATCATCGTTATGGGATCATGTGAATTGATGATGATGTATGCTAGCGTAATTCGTGGGGCGTGATTCCTACAGTTACAAGCGATTCCACTGGGATAGTGGCGCAACCGCCGTGTAAACTGCGATCTAGAGGCCAAAGCGTAATTTGAGGAACGAGATGCCTACAGTCACAAGCGATTCTACTGGGATAGTAGCGTAACCGCCGTGTGAACTGCGATCTATGGCAACAACCATGGCGAAATTCAAGAGATGTGAAATCTATAGGTTACGAGCGATTCTACTGGGATAGTAGCGTAACCGCCGGATAAGCTGTGATCCATGGGGGAACGTGCTTTCCATATCCATTTTAAAAATATTTTAGGTATTTTCACTGGGAGTTGAAGCAAGTATATTTAGTACTTGGAGATTTTTAGTCCTGCGCCTGGCCAGCGTATACCTAATGTCTGTGAGAACGACGATAGACTTGTTAAACTTCGAGTTAGCAAGTATTTTCAAAACTTTAAATAGCAAATCAATAATCTGAAATTAGAGTTACATAATTCCAACCTAATGAACTAAGGAAGAAGATCTTTAAAATATCTTAAAAGTCCACAGCTTTGGAAAGGATATAATATGAAAATTTCTAACATGAAGAATTTCAAGTTTAAATCTGAGTTTTGTAAGTCGAAAATTTTGGTAAAAGACTTTTGCGTCTTGATTGTAGAAATAAATAAACAAAAGGAGATAATGAACAAAGCTAGTGAGGTAAAACAAATGGAATGTTAATTAATTGGATGTAAATAAATTGAAATGAAACAATGAATATAAGTGTTAATTCATTTAAAAGCCAATGTAATTGGAAGTTGAAAAATTGAATGAAAATCAATTTAATATAAATCAATTGAAAGTAAAAAAGTGTTGAATCGAATTGAAAGTAAATTAAATAAATTTAGTTATGTTGAATGTACATTGGTTGTTATTTGATTGTTAATTGATTGTATATAGATTCATTAAGTGTTAATGAAGTTGAATTGATAAAATTGAAGTTAAGTAATTGAGTTCAAATTGAAAGTGAAGTAAATGAATTTAAATAGAATTTAATTTGATTCAAATTGAAAGTAATTGAAATCCGATTGGAAGTTAAGTGAATCTTAAATAGAATTGAATTTGATTTAGAAGTGAATCAATTTGAATATGAATTAGTGAATATAAACTAATAAAAAAATGATTGTTGGTAAAAACATCCACTGTTAATGAATCAAATGTGATTAAATTAAAAATCCATTTCATTGAATATTAATGAGAATACGAATGAATATTTATTGATTATGGATGTTAGTTGAATGCTAGTTAGATGATAGTTGGTTGATGACTGAATATATTACTTTACTGCATTTGCTATGTTGGCATATATAGTTATTATGTTGCTATATGTTGTATATCGATACTATTGTCTATATACATGTTTCTCATCTGTTTGTTGAGTGTTTAGTAGGTGCGGATCGTGCTTGCTTCGCATTTGGAGCTCGCTTTCGCGCTATATTAGCCGTATATGCTCGCTAATAAAAATATAAGGCACATATCTCGGATTAAATATC
The DNA here is from genome assembly GCA_030765085.1 of Allium cepa. Classification (NCBI taxonomy): domain Eukaryota; kingdom Viridiplantae; phylum Streptophyta; class Magnoliopsida; order Asparagales; family Amaryllidaceae; genus Allium; species Allium cepa. Next base: position 914,667,520 of record CM060938.1, read on the forward strand.
GTACTTTTACACTTTTTTCCCTGCGGGATGCCTCATCACTTGATGAGATGTATATTTGTGATATATATACTGTCATTTTTTTTGGATCGAGCCGCGCAAAGGAGACTCTGGCGAATTTTTCCGAAAATTTAAGGCGTTTGAAAATTTTTGAGAAAATTGAGAAATTTTTTGAAAACTAAGTTTGGATTTTAAAACTTAGTAGATATTTTGTAAGAAGTTTAACTATGAATTTTGGGAAAGTTAAACACTTAAGAAATTTGAAAAATCCAATTTGAATGGTTTGTGTTGGAAAGTTAATGGATTCAGTAACTTTTTCTTACTTTGTGATTTCGAGGACGAAATTCTTTTAAGGGGGGAAGTATGTAACGACCCAGAATTTCTGTAAATTAAAATTCGTATATTTAATTGATTTTAAATATTAATAAGTGAAATTTATAAGTCGAATAAATTTTATTTCGAATATCAGGATTTAATTGGATAATTTAAATCGATAATTTAATAGTTGAAAATACAGAAATAATTGAAAATTGGGTTAAATATGATTGAAAATGATTTTTAAAATTTTAATTTATCATATTGAAGTTATAATAATGTTATATAACTTTTAAAATCGAATTTAAAGTTTATTTATGAAAATTTAATATTTTAATATTTAATCGACTAGTGAAATTAGCCGTTTTTCGAACAGTCTCAGAATTTGACGAAACTAGTTCCATAATAGTTTGTTATTATCGGATTTCAATTTTCGTAGCAATCGGAGTTTTCATTTGACCGTGGCAGCTCGAAACGCATCGAAATTGTTTTAATATTAATTTGGCGAGTTAAAATAGTCATTTTTCAAACAGTCTCGGATTTCGGCGAAACCAGTTTCGGCGGATCCGTAATGTGATATTATTGTAAGGTTTCGAATTTCATGTCAATCGGATTTACCGTTTGTCCGGGGCAAGCCAAAACGCCTTGAAATTAGTTTAAATCGATTTAATTTAAATTGATCGTTTATTGCCATAACTCGCACAGATGATCGAATTAGCTTCCGAAACACATTCCATTGTGTTCAAAATGCGGGGTAAACCTTAGGAATGCCAACCGGCACGCTTCGTTTGGAGTTCGGAAATTCCGGGATGAATAGTGTTCGTTAAATTTTCTATAAAAGGGCTTCATAATTCACAAATTACTAAAACCCTAGGTCAAATGGTGTAGCCGCCACTAACAAAAACAAAGGCTAGAAATTAGTTTCAATCTTCCCTCAAAATCATCCAATCCGTAAACATTTGGCCGAAGTCATCAACTAACAAATTGGAGAGCACGATGGGAGCTTCGAATCCATACAGAGATGATGAGTTTTCGTGCGACGTGGAGGGAGATAATTGGCCGCATTCATCAGTGGATCACGCACGTTTTTCTAGCCAAAAGCAAGGCCGAACTTCGAGATACTCGAGGCGTGGGTGAAGGCGCCGTAGAGCTACAAGATGGTGGTCCTTGATCTCGTTCTAGTCGCGGGAAATGGTGGCAAATTTCAAACCCTAGCATGTTGAATTGGGTTCGGCCTTCGTTCGTTGTCTGGAAGCTTTCGCATGGGAGAGATGAAGTGAGGTGCGGCCTTGATTTGTTCCCAGAGAATGAACGGCTAGATATGAATAAGGTTGTAAAATGAAATACAAAAATTTAAATTGTTTTATGTTTTAAATCGTACAATCTTTAAAAATTGATAACTTGTTCGTACGAGGTCGGAATTTGACGAAACTTTTTGCGTTGGAACCGTATTGTCGAGCACTACGCTATGGAACTAGATTGGAATCGTTTGGAGCTAGTGAAAATTTTGGGTAAAATTAAACGTTAATTTTATTCGAGATAAAAGCTGAAAACGAAATTGAAACCAAGGTGAGAACTTATCACTCAATCGAATTGTTTCGATTTAAATTTTAAATAGTTAGATTTAAAATTATTGAATGTATGCCTGGATGATTATTGTTATCTATTGATTGTTAAAATAGACATTATGCGCCGTTAGTAAGCGGAGGTTATTTATTAAAAACATACACCGCGAATATTTCACAGTACAGTGAAATTGGTATTATTTATGTACTTGGAGTTGATTTCCCACATTATATAGCGGGTGAAACCCTATTGCGCCGTCTATTAAACAGATAATATTTTATAAATCCCATATACCGCGATATTCCGCTTTGAACGGAATTGGTATTGTGCTAATGTTTGTGGATGCAGGAAAACAGGTTGGAGGGATCCAACTGGATTCCTCAACTATATTGATTAGATGCCAGATATTTTGATATTTGTTGATTATCATATGATGATATATGATATCGTTGTTGTCGTGATTGACTATTTGGTGTTGCTGCATCATCAGATCTATTTTTGAAGTTTTAAAATAATGATTTTTGATTTTAAAAAGATTTTAAAAAGTGATCTTTCAAAGAATACGTTTTATTAAAATTTTGAATTGATTCATTTTAAATAAATAAACGTTAAAATTTTAAAGTTATAAAAATTATGATTTTTGGTGAAATATAACCAAAGTGAGATTTTTGGAATAAATAGTTAAGTAAATTATAAAATGGTTTAATTTAGAATTTTGAATCATTATAAAGGATGTATATAAAAGATTTTAAGTAATTAACTTATAAATCGGATTTTGCATTTAAATTGAAATCTTTGATGAAGCATAAATAAATATAAATGGTTTATAGATAAGATATATAATTTGTGAAGTTTTAAAAAGAACGATTTTGTAAATAAATGAATTATAAGTATTAACTTATAATATGGACTTTTGGTATATATTTTGAGATATATAAATTTAAATTGGATTAATAAAGGAGATTTTTAAATCGAAGTTATAAATAGAAATGGAGTTTATGGACATTGTTTATAAATTCGAAATCAATGGAATTTGATAAATTGAATATAGAAATTTATTAAAAGAAGTATATTCGTGATTTTGGATAGCGAATTATTCGTTATATATAAAGGGTAGAAATACTGAATTGGGTAAATAGGGTATATTCACGATTTTGGACAGTGAATATATTATTAAAGAAAATAGATATGTTTTTGGGAAAGTGATATTATGAAATGAAGTTAATCGTTTTAAAGTTGTTTAAAAATGTATTGACTACCGAAACCATAGATTTCAACATTCATTGTTGAAATAGACGTTTTCGAGAAATATAAGGAAATGGTAGACTATAACACTGTTGTTATAGTAAATGATTTCCGAAAGGAAATGTTTTGTATAGTATTGGGATTTATATATCTATTTTAATTTTGAATCCCTATACTAGTGATTTTTGGTCGTCGTAACGATGTTTTACGTAACATTCGTTTTGGCCCAAACAAATGTGTTCAAGCGCACGTTTTCCCTAAAGAATGAAATATATACTTAATTTCGATTTAAGTATATTGAATATTTTCCAAGTGTTGAAAATAAATGGATTTGTGAATTACTTATTATTAAATAAGTAAGGAAATGTTTTCCAATATGAAGTGAATGTTTTGAGTTTTTATCTTTTAAAGATAAATTGAAAATGAATATTAGAAATCGATTTGGAAATCGTATATTCATAGATATTTTGGAATTGTAAATTCACTATGGAATTTATAAAAGAAAGGGAAATTTGTTTTAAAAATAAACGTTGGTTTATTTTTGAAGTGTGGTAATGAATTTACGAATTTGGAACGTAAATATAAAGTAAATCGGTAAGGATTTATTTAATTGGTTTAAATGAACCATTTGAATGAAAGTATTTCCGCGTATGAAAAATGATTAAAATTTGTTTTCAAAAGTGGTAAAGGTGAAAAGTGATTTGAAATTTTGTTTTCAAATGTTGAAGTGTGGAAATCATATATCTTGTAAAGATTAATTTGGAAAATAAATAATTTAGAAAATTATTTGGAATTTGGTTATTTTAAAATTATCCTGTTCTTTGTTTTAAAGATAAACTGTTTTAAGTTCTCACACCAGTCCCATGACTGACTCGGAGTTTATTGTTTTCCTTTCTAAACTCTGGGTGCCCACCAATTTCCACACGGGTAGTTAAGAGTTAGGTTTATCAGGATATTCGGGAATTCAGGAGTTGCTGGAGGCAAGTTGGATGGCATGGCTTATTCACTAGTATATAGTATTTATTTTCCGCTTTTTGTTGTTGTACACTCTGATGATGTAATGTAATATGATGTAATGTAATAAAGGATATAATTCTTTGTTTAAAGATTATTCATTCATTTATTATGTGTTGTTCCGCTGCGATATGTGAGATTCTGTTATTATTTCTGTTGTTTTCTTTTTCTTTCTCTCTTCTTCTATCTTCTACCTCTTCTTTAACCCTAACGGTAGGGTTTTCCGGCATTTGATTTCACGACAGTTGATACAGTGGACGTATTAATGTCGGTTTTCGAGCGTCGAAGAGTCGTCTCGTTACATGGATACTTTGGAGCGTTTAGGAGATGAGATGGATTCCCCAAGACGTACTCATGTATCTTATATTTTCCGTCGTTTTATTATTTCTTGATTTATTTATGTATTTATCAGCAGTTGTAAGAACATGATGTAATAACTGTCCATGATGAAATAGGTTAGTGTACTTTAATTTGTGTTATGTATGTATATAAGACGATTTCTTTTTGTAAAGATTCTTATGCATATTATATATTTAGCTCGTCACGATGTGAGATTATGTTCTTTCATTTCTTTCTTCCACCCCAACAATCTATCTTTCTTGCACTTGGAAATTCAGCATATGAATACCGTGGATGTATTAATATCGATTTCGAAGGGTCACAAAGGTGGATCATTATAGAAACTTTGAAAACACTCTTTAAAATATTCCTTTAAAAAATAAAATTATATTTTCTAAGTGTATTAAAACCAAGGTCAAAATAAATGTCAAATATTATAAACTCAAAACAATTTACAATTAGCTTTATTTTGAAACGGATTTTTTGAAAAATCTTCTTATTTATATAATATTATTTATAAATTTTAGAATAATATTTATTATCCCAAAAGATAATAAATCAATTAAATTACTTTTATAAATTTTAAATCAAATGTTAGCCATCCCGAAGGATAATTTATATAACCTTTTTATAACTTTTAAAACCACATTGATTTTCCCATAGAAAATAAATCAAATTTAAAATACCTTTTATAAATTTCAAACCAACACTAGTTACCCCAAAAGATAATTAATCACATTTGTAATCTTTTACAACTTTAAAAACAATATTAATTATCTTGAAAGATTGTTAATCAAATCTATAACTCATTTCAATCAATCAATCAATTATCTTTAAAACACCTTTGTTAAATTCATTGATTAACTTTAAACACCATTATTAAAACGGTTAATTAGCTCTAATCACTTTTAGTAAATTAGAAAATTAACTTTAAAACCTTTATTTCATTAAATTAGTTAATTTACTTTAAAACGCTAAATCAGTTAATTCACTTTAAAACATTTTTATTAAATCAATTAATTAAATTAATTACCTTTGGTAAATTAATTAATTAACTTTAAATATCATTATACAAATATCATTAATCAAAACAATAATTAAATTCAAATATCTTTAATTAAAAATATTTTATTAAATTCAAACATCATTAATAAAAATTATTAATTAAATCCAAATATTATTAACTAGAATGGTTAATTAATTTTAGACATTATTAATTAAAATGATTAATTAACTTAAAACATCATTGAGTAAAACAATTAATTAAATTCAAATAATCATTATATAAAAATTAATTAAATTCAAATAATCATTATTAAAACAATTAATTAAATTCAAATAATCACTAATTAAAATGATTACTAAATTTTAATCATTATTGATTAAAACGATGAATAAATTTTATGAAAATACAAGCTCAAGTTCAACACATACAAAGGTTTAGGGGATGATATTAAACAAATAACGGTATAGTGAATAATGCTAAATAACACTTAAACAATTTAAATAAAATATCACGATTAATTTTCAACTAAACATCAATTTAAGCGGCATAAGGATGTTCATAAAATTTATATTGGCTAGAAACCCCTTAGGATCTCTTTACAATGTTCTCTGTAAAACAATGGTCACAGACGATATATATAGTCATATGGGTTCCCTGCAAATTAGGTAATATGTCATCCGTCAAAATGGAATTTCAACTAAACAATCAATCAAATAGAAATAACAAAATATAAACTATCAACCAAGCATCCAATAATAAATTTACAACATCATGGATATTATATTTCTAATTTAAAGGTGAGTAAACTCATCGAAATTCTAGTTGAAACCAAAGCATTTCGGTTTGAACTAAAAACGAATAGGGATTGATTTAGTCCGAAATTCTACAAGCTTCAAATTCAACCAATCTAATTGCATCGCAAACTCAATATTCCACGAGTGCAACGCAACTAACCGCGTCCCAACCTGACCTCATATGGAGAAGATATTCAATTTATAATGTTTCAGATTTATATAATTAAATCAGCTACTAATCACTTTTAATTACCCTTAATAAATCAAATCCTCATCACCATCTCTTCTTCCCAAATGCTAATTCAAACCCTGAACACGGACATATGCATGCCCAAAATGTCATGCATCTTCTCCGCCTCTCTCCATCTAGCTCCACGATTTCAAAATCCATCTTCACTATCCACCTCCCCTTCGCAAAAGCTACACACTGGAACCCACATCATCACCTCTACATGCTCCCTGAAATCCTGATCTGGAGCTTCCTGCTGATCTGCATAGAATGTCACTCCTCCACCCGATCGGACCTCACGTGGACAACTTTCCCCCAAAGTACCTTGCCAAGGCAATCACACTAACACCACTGCCTTGACCAAACGCCTCCTCGAGCATCGTAAAAACAAAATCCTATTTGGCTATGGCAAAGTCAAGCTCCCCAGAACTTAACCGAATCCTCAAAACATATATGGGTATGTAGATCTCAACCTAACAAACTCAAAGAAATAAACTTTATAATTTTTTATTGATTAAAACCTTTGACTTTGATTTTTAAATGGAAGTGGCCATTATTGCTCACTGTAAAAGAAGAACGGAGGAAGAGTGGAGGTACGGAATATAAGAGGAATTGAAATGAAGGAAAATATGAATTTACTTACTTTTATAAGCAAAACAATTTTTCTTGAGCCACCCAAAATGTCCAAGCAAAGACATACAAGGTAAGAAATTTATGTGCATGTGTTTACTTATATGTTTGCTTTTAAATAAAAAATTTTGGGGTATGATGCTACATAATATTACGTATGGACGGTGAACGACAGAAATAAAAATATGATTGTGCACAATAATGTGACACAATCGCAAGACAACAATAAAATAGATAGATTTACCTTTTCTTGGAAGTTCCGATGTGTGATGACCCAGAATTTTGGGCAATATCATAATAATCTATATTAATAATTAAATTGATTTAATAATTTTCTTTTATAATTTTAATTTAAAGTGGCAAGTTTATTCTTTTAAAAGCAAATAAATATTTAATTGGTAAATTTTATCTTTTAAAGCTAATAAAATATTTTCTATGTTAAATGTATATATATTTGTATATATTGTAAGTAGAAAAGTTTTGGTTTGCATTTAAAAATAAAATATGTTTTCAAATTCCAATATATTTGGTAATTTGGAAATTATGATTAAATTTAATATAAAACTTTTCAAAGGTTATTTAAAAAGTTAACCATATAGTTTTAAAATACTTAAGGTAAATGTTTAATTGTTCAAAATATATTTTAGCTTAAGTTTAAATTTAAATAAGATTAACAAAAAGGTTTGTTTTACTTTCTTTTTAAATATTGCTTGATAAATATGATTTGAAAATATATAATGTTTAAAATACAATTCACAAACATATAAAACATATGACACATTAATTCATTTAGTAAAATATGTAATTTGTAAATAATGAGATAATCTCTTTTATAAATTATTTTAAAATGGAAAAATTGTTATTTTTAAACAATAATAATAATGTGTTGTTACATATATGTATATATAAGTTGATTTTAAATTGGATTTTTAAATTTAATTTGAATTTGAATTTGAAATTCAAAAGATAGATATTTTAAAATATTTTGGATTTTTAAATTATATGCATAAGATCTTATTTGTATATAATTTGTTTTATAATATTTTCTTTAAAGAAGTTTATACATATATACATTTAGATAAGTATTTATAAAATAGAAAATTAAGTATAAAAGCTTCTTATTAACATTTAAAATAAATAAAAAAATACATATGACAAGTGTAATTAACTCAAGACATATTAGTAACATGTGTAAACTAATTAACAAGAGTAAATGACAAATGGTAAGTGTTTAAACAAGTGTCACCTTTAATTTTAGTTTTCTTTTATTTTTTAATAAATTACAATTTAACCTATATATTCATCTACTTCTTCTCTTCATCCCTTTTTCCTATTCTCAGCCCAAAACAAAAGAAAACTATAGCCTATAACATTTCTTCAAACCTGACTTTAAATCAAAAACCTGTAAATAAAATTTGCTCAAACTAGAAACAAAAATCAATAGCCTGTAAATCATGTATCAAAACCAAGATTTCATCTCTGTTTCAAATTTTAGTCATCTCTACTACAAGTTCCAGTAACAAAGGACATTCTTCAACAATTCAAGTACTTTTCCAGATCAGCAATTCAAGTTTTTAAAAATAAAAGAAGCATTTTCAGCATTCAAATTTTAAAGGTTTAAGAGCTATTTCAAAAAGACTCTATCATCTTTTTAACCGGTGAGTAACATCCTTTTTAAAAAAGCTTAAATATTTGTAAATCTGGTTGCATGTGAAATTACTAAAAATAAGCATGTTTTGTGTGAATATATATAAGTGAGTTTCTATGTGTGTGTGTGTGTATATATGTATATGTATAGATGTGTGTGCATGCCTGTTACCTGAGACGTCTCTGTTCTTTGTTTTCAAGCTCATGATTTTAATAAAAATTCATTTTCTCCTAAATTAATCTTTGTTAGGATTTAAGTTTCAAACAAAATCTGTTTGTTTACTCATAGATTAAGATTTAAAACTATTTAAGTAAATTAAATGTGTAATGCTCTAGAAAACAAAGAAGAACAGTGCAAGCTTGAGTTTTTTTAAAATTAAAACATCTAAATTTCTAAATTGGATTATAGAATTAGATTAGAGTTAGAAAATGATGAATTTAGGGACCAGTATCATAATTATTGGTTAAGTGATTTCTAAGATAATCAGAGTTGAAGGATTTTGGGTTTATCGCCAATTTTTGGCGATCGGCGTGATGGACGGCGTCGAGATTTTGGTCGAAGGAAGCTGGTAGAAGGTTGGATCTAGGAAAAATGGCTGTAGAATTTTTTGTTGAACGTGGCGGCTAGTCTGAGGCGAAGTAGGGTTTTGAGTATTGTTTTTGTTGAGTTGAAAGTCGAGGTGATCTCGATGACAATGGTGTTTCGGGCTCGATCGCGAGGGTTGCGATCGTGATGTGGTGATGTGAAGCTGCTTTGGAAGGAGTGCGGTGGGTTACAGTTGACGTGATCATCATCGATGTTGAACTGTGGTGTTTGTTTTTGGTTCCAGGGGAAATCGAGATACTCGATTTCAAGTTGCTATTGCTTTCATTGAAGTGGGTGGTCAGAAGCTTCAGCAAGATTATGGGCGACTGAAGGGTGGTCGGAACGGTGATCGATGGTGGTCGGAGTGGGCGTGCACGTGCACGGTGCATTTTGGTATTTGGTTTTATTTGATGGTTTGGGGGAGCAACTGTTCTCTCGGGTTGGGTTCGTGGTTGTTTCGGGTTTGTCTCGAAATGATTGGGGTAGCGAGTGATAGTAGGCTCGGGTTTGATTTTGTTAAATAACCAGGTTATAAATTTTGAAAGATAACCAGGTTTTAAATTTTAAAAGCAAACAGATTTTAAATTATAAAGATAACTAGGTTTTAAATTATAAAAGATAACCAGGTTTGAAAAGTTATAAACTAATGCAAGTTTATAGTAAAAATTTAACCAAGTTTAAAGTTTAAAAAAGAAATTGTGAACTAGGTTTCAAAATCTAACAACTCAAGTTTTTAATGGTTTTAAAGTTATTAAAATAACTAGTTTTCAAAAGAAGTTTTAAACAAGTTTAAAGGTTGAAGATTATGAAAGTAATTTAGTTTAAACTTTTACTTATATAATTTTTTTTAAGATAATAAATGTTTCTTTACATTTGATTAAGAGGTTTTGTAATTTGTTTAACTTAATTTTTGTTAAGTTAAATTTGTAATCATTTTAAATCTTAAATTTGAAATGAAATTTAAAAGTAAATTTAAAGTGTAATGTTTTAAATCCATATGTTAATGATAATTAAGTCATTAATAAAGGAAATGATTTATCTTAAAGACAATTAAGATTTTAATGATTAGCGATTAATTGAGTTGATAAAGTAATTCAAGTATAATTAATTAATTTAATTAATTAATGATTAAGGATTAATAAATAAATAATTAAAGGTTATAAGTTAATTAACTAGAGGTTAATTAATTTGTAATTAAGGATCATTAATTAGATAAGTAAATATTATTAATTAATGATTACGAAATTAATTAATTAAGCAATTAAGGATTAATTAAGTTACAATTAAGCATTAATTAATTGGTGATTAGAGATTAATTAATTGGTAATTAGAGATTAAATAATTTGTAATTAAAAGGGTTAATTAAAGTGTAACTACTTAATGAAAGGAATTAAAGGAATTAATTACTCAATGTAATTAATTAAATTAATGTGATTAATTTAAATTAATTAACTAGTTTAATTAATTAAGGATAATCATTTGATGATTGGTTAAGTATAATTACTTAATGTAATTTATAAAGTGTAATTACTTAGTGAAGTAACTAATGGGTACTTACTTTATGTAATTAATTGAAGGATAATTAATTAATGGAAGTAATTTAGGTTTAATTACTTTGTGTTTAATAAGAAGAATAATTACTTAGTGGAAGTAATTAAGGATTAATTACTTAGCGTAATTAATTAAAGAATTAATTAATTAATGAAAGTAATTAAGAATAGTTAATTACTGAATATGATAAATCAAGGCTAATTAATGAACGTGATTAATTAAAGATTAATTATTAAATATGATTAATAATTAAAGAAGTAATTAGAGGATCATTTATTAATGTAATTAATGAAGTAATTAAGGGTTGATTAATTAAAGGATAATTAATCAATGAAGTGATTATAGAGTAATTAATTAATGTAATTAATTATAGTTAATTAATTAATGAAAGTAAATAAAGGTTAATTACTGTAAATGGTTAAGAACAATTAATTTGTGTAATTAATTAAGGCTACTTACTTAATGTAATTAAAGAATAATTAATCAAGGATGATTAATTTAGATGGATAATTAGAGGATGATTAATAAATTGTTTTGTAATTAATTAATGGTTAAGTAAGCAGGATTTGTAGTGATGGAAGTAATTAATTTAATTTATTTTAAATTAATTAAAGACGGTGTGATTAATTAATCTTTGCGTATGAATGGCTGAATGATATTGAATGCCTTGGATTGAATGATATCTCTAATATGGGATACGTGCTGATCTGTGATATGAGATGCTTTGGTTGAATTGTGATGTCATGGATTATCTGTTTGTGATAATGTGAATTATCTATCTGTGTGAATATAGATAATGAATTAAATTGTTTTAATTTAAAACCACTTGACCTTAAAAGACGGCGTTTTGGATTTCGATGAGACCGGGTCGGGTTTCAAATTAGGATAACCGAAAACCACATCGATTCAAATTAAACGGTAGATCGTGAATCTCAAGTGATGATCGAGATGAAGATTTAGAGTGCAAGGGCTATTGTCGTTATCTCTGAGAGTGATTCCAAAATGAATTTAACGAGATAGTGCCTTCGGTTTCGTTCGAAGCCGGAACGAACTTGTATGGATTGAATGCTTTCAGAACATCGTCAGGTGGACGATGAGCATTCTAAGATAGATGTGTTCTATAAAGGTAATCGTAGCCTCAAGCCTCATCAACCGGGAATGGCTAAAACAGGGGAGGTGCAGCAAGGCTAAGTGAGTCACGCTCAAGCAGGACAAGATTTCCCCTGTCTAGAAGTCTCTTTTTATTCGGCTGTGTGGACAGTTGATTACAACAACTGCTGGGGTTGTCTTGTTCGGGACTATCCAGTAAGGGATGGTTCCGGCCTTGTGTTGCAGGGGATTTAGAGTGGATGCTCGGTACGGTGATCTAGACCACATACTGTGACGGGCGGTACCCCAATAGCCCTGCCATTGTATGGAATCCAATCTCCAATAAGTCCCGTACGTTTTGATTGTGTCCAACTATGTTGGAATGTGAGATGTAAGCATTCCAGCTATTTCTGTATTTTACTTGAAAACCCTAGACCCAATTATAATATAACTCGATTTCCTATTAACTATTTTGTTTATCGTAAGGCAAAAACTTTTCCGTGTTTATGTGCGGAAGTCTTACGAGATACCTTTTGATTTCAAAGGTTTTCAAAGTTAAGAACCTTTGACCTGTTACTCACACCAGACCCATGTCCGACTCGGAGTTTATTTTCTGTTTTCTTAAACTCTTGGGTACTCAAATTTTTACGAGTAGCCAAGGGATTCAAGTTAACTCTGGAGAAGAAATGGAGCAGGAGGCTTCAGCGTTTATAGATATATACGTGTTTCCTCTGTGGTGGTATCTCTGTGTTGTATTGTGAAATGTATGACTAGACAGATGTTTATAACTATCTAGTATGTGATGTATAAGCTGTGTAACTCTGATAGATGTTGTATATTATGTAATACTTATGTGATTAATATAATTTATTCGTTTTGCTGTGAGATTCTGATGTTGTTTAGTTCCTTCTTCCCTATCTTTTCTCTTTTCTATCCCTTTCTTTCTTAATAATGATGCGTTTTTCTATGGAGAAGAAGGCAGGTTGTTTCACGACGTATGCCGCTCAATGTGTCAAACGGAAAATTAATTAGTTTCAAATTAAAATTTATGGAAAAATCCTATAAATTTAATTAGAAATACGTCAACAAAATTCAAGTCATTTTATTACAATTTGATTCTCTTATTAATTATTATATTCGAACCATTTACTATTGTGTATAAATTTACAAAAATGAATTCACTATTACTGCTTAGTGATTAAGAGGAGTTAAATAATTGCCATTAAATCCATTAAACCAATATGCAATTCATAATTCAAATATTTAAATTACCACTGTATTTGAATTTAAGTTATTAAACTTTAAAAACCAATTATTAAATATTTAAAATTAATTAAATATTCAAAATTAACATGATAAAAATTATGGGATGTTATATTCTCCCTTCCTTAAAAAGTCTTCATCCCCGAAATCGTAAACGACTAAGCAACAAGCTCCCACACCCAAGCATATTTGATGATATATATAAAAATCATTTTCAACTTATGCCATATCAACAAACTCTACACTAATCTATCCTGGATGCTATCCTACCTACATGCGCACTTGTAGGTAAATATGGCACTCTTACCCGAATCGAGTTATAAACACTTGAAACTAATAAGTAACAACAACTGCATCTATATTAACAACTTTCCATATTGTCACTAAAATTCCTAAGTCACTTAGGGATATTCCAATAATCCATGCCACCGTTTCTTATGACTTTTAGTGATATCTAAAATTTCATGTGCTAACTCTCTTTTCAACATAAGCTGGAATTTCGAAAAATTTCGACAACACCTCTTTCGCGTGGCTGATCTAAGAAAACTACATATCACCACTACGGGTCCAACCAATCAAAAGAAAACCAAAGCCAAGCGGCCACCCATATCTGGGGCATAAAATCACCAACCAAACAAAATATCAAACTTTTAAATATACTATTTACCTTTTTGCATTTAATTTTTAAAATTTCTGCAAGCAACTTATTATTTTGATGCAAATGCAGGTGCACAAGAAATCAAGTAGAAATCTCTTCCTTACCTGTATGTACACAATCAAAAAGAAAGTCAAGCTGATAAAAGAGCAACACATTAGCTATTTCTATCATAAGCTCAAACAGCGTAAATAATATAACAATCGTAGGCAACAAGGCAATATGATGCAATAGATAATGATGATGCAACTCTATATGCAAAAACTAGCATAGTATAAATCTACATGCAACTCCAATGACTAAAGCTACGTGCAACCAAAAGTGATATATCAATCATATGCAACAAAATACAGAGCTCCGTAATAAGATAATACACGTCCAATCTTTTCAAAAGATAAATTTAGAACAAAATACCCGAGTTTTATATTCAAAATATTTTCAAACTCCTCCAAGGAGATATATATCAAAACCAAAATCAATAATGAAAAGGAGAGGGCTCTCCCTACCAAAGCGTGGTATAACTCTAGAATTGAAATAACATGAAGTATCCAGTGGTATTCTGGTTCCTCCTAAACAACAACTAGAGTAAAGAAATATACTTTGTGGGTCTTCCGAATCGGAAAACCCCTGATTACCCAATTTTAGTCATGGTAAAACATTTGAAAAACCATTTTAAAAATATTATTTCCAAACATTCAAAAAAATAACACTTCATCAATTTTTATTTCAAAATAATACTTATATTAATTCTTTCTCAAAATTTTCTTTTTTCAAATGTACTATGATTTAAGTCCTCATAATCAATGATTTATAAACCTTTATTTATAAACTCAAACTTTATAAACTATGGTATATAAATCACACAACCAATCAATCAAATTCAATCAAATCTAATTCCATAAAGGAATAACCTAACACTTAACATTATTTAAAATGTTAAATGACAAACGATCAAATCTTAGCTTAGGTTCAAAAAATTTTCGATTGTCCAAGAATATAGACAATTCCTTAAGTGTGACATTTTGCTCATCAGTCTTTGGTTATTGCTTAAAAGATTATCTAAGTCCCCTAGAAAAATATTGGAAGTCCCTTTCTAGAATTATTGGTTTCTTACTATACCAATTTTTCTAAATCACTTATATTTTCTATTTAGAATTTCATTCAACATCAAAATTATTTATGAACTATTTCATAAAATTTTCACCTAAGTTTATAAATATTTTATAAAGATAATTCTTTATAAAATAGCAATCAAAAACTTACTCCACTATCTAATTGTATGATACTTCTATATCCTAAAAGTACATACAACACACTAATTTGATTTTACTTTTCAAAATTTAGGCGGATGCCTAATCAAAATATGGGTCTTTTAAAACCGATTCAACCTTTCGACCTCTTTAATTTAAAGTGTTATAATGAAAAATGTTTATGGGTTGATCCCAAAACAACAAATATTTAAGACCACTTGAATGCTTTAACCAAAAGCTATGGTTTTAATAAAACAATTTCTATTAAAACCTCCTGACCTAATTTAACCTACTTAAAAATTTGAGTCAAAATATCTCTTTTCCATCCAAAAGTTTAAATTTTCATTTATCAAATTCTTATTCAAAATAACTTCTGTTTTAAAACAGTTTTCCTATAAGGAACTTAAGACTAATTACCTGGTTTTTATTTCAAATCTCCTTTTTGAAAACATTCCACAAATATTTCTATATGAAAAAATTCAAGCATTTATATATCAAAACTCACTTTAGGTTCATTCGGATTCGAACTCATTTCGATCACACAATGATAAAGAGAATAATTTATTAAGTTCCCCACAACATTCGCCTAAGAAAATATCAGATCATCACTTAGAAGATTATTCAAATTACCACAAAACTATTCGAGATGATTTCCCCCAAAATATCCTTAAAAAATGCATTTCACTTAAAATTTCACTTCAAAAATATTTATAACTAGAAATACTTTCAAGTAGTACTGCTATATACATTTTTTTTCAAAAACCTTTTGAAATTATTTCAAACAACTTCGGGGTTTTAAGTTCAAAACTCCTTTTTAAAACACATTTTATAAATCAAATTTATATTAATTTACCTTTATGTAAAATCATTTCATATTACAACAATTCTCCTTTATTATAATAAAATTTTCTCACGTATTTATTCTCTAAATATCTTATCCTACCATTTAGATTATTTTAGACAACCATTATTAAAAGATTATTTTAACTTAACATTTACTCTAAACACCTTATAGTCAAATTGTGAAACTTAATTCAAAAGGGGTTTGTTTTAATATACTTACAATTATCAGATGATATATGCTCATAAACTAGTTGAGCATGGATTAACAACCAACAAATAATAGTCAATGCTCCTAAACCATCTGACCATGGCAAATCGAAGAATAATGATAATAAAGAAGTATTATCATAAACAAACAAACATTACGAATATTTATATAAATTTGAAAATTATTCCATTATTTATATGAAATATATAATCCTAGGCAAAATATTTCGTTTACCAAATTTTCAAAAGTTCAATATCGTGTCTGTTTTCCTTGTCGAGAGTTTAGAAATCCCTATCGACACCTTGACATCCCACATGTCGACCAGAATTTATAAACAACTCAATAGACCAACTAACACAATATGTTTTTATAGCAGATAACAAATATGCTCTCGTATATATAATACTCTCAAACTCATTCTAGGTTGTCACTTACCCTATCTCTAATGAGCCATACCCCATCAAAGCCAAAGTTCTCGCATAACCTTCAACTCTGATAACAAATGTAACAACCCTCCTTTTCGACCATTGAAAGTCGGAACTCAATACACCTACGGTATTCAAATGTTGAACATCCAATCGTTGGAAAGGAAGATTGTTAGGGTAAAAAAAAAGGATATGAACAAAGAGCAAGGAAAATAAAGTCTCGCAACTGAATCAACAACATACAATACAACAAAGACAGTAAAAAATATCACTCCAAAATACATAATACATTAGAGTTAAAAAAAATCGTATTAGTTAGACAGTTATAAAACCCTGGCCTTACAATTGCTGATAGGTATATAATATAATATAGCGGAAAATAAAACACAACGATAGGTGAACATGTAGCTCTTCTCCGTGAACTCTATATCGCCAAAGCCAACCTGAGAAAATACTCGGTCTGACCCAAGCATTATAATAAAATAACATCCGGGTCAGTCTGGAATAACAATGTGAGAAAACTCAAGTAATATGATGAACATATAAAAATTCTGTAAGAACATGTAGCTAAACGTGGAACGTGTTTTTACCTCACAAGAACAACATCCACACATAAAAGAGTGGAAATGAACAACAGGGAATAAATCCAAATATAAAGGGTGGTTACAAGTAAGAACAAATGCCATACTTCATGAATGTGCATAAATAATATCAAATTCCATAATTGAAAGAATGGACACAAATAATCAAACATATAGAAGAGCATAAGGAACTTCTCAATGCAATTAAGGAAACAATTCAATGATTAAAATTAACAACAGGGAAAAGTGAAGTTTTTCAAACAATGACTGGGAGGGTGCACTCCCTTACCAAAAGTATACCTCTAGAAATATACTTAAGAACTCTAATGGCTCTTGGACAACGTTCAAGCTGGACCCCGCCAACGGTTATCGAGTATCTGAGTATTTCACATCTCAATGCGCATAACTGAATCCAATCTAGAGTAGATGTAAAAACAACCTAATGGGAGCAACCCCATATAGCTTATCTTCCATTCACTCTTTGGGTTTAGTCATTTCCAATAAAGGATAACAATGCTCAAAAGAGAACAAATCGTCTTGAATAGATGAAACACAAAGAAGAAAGCTAAACCAAATTCGATAGTCGATAAATGAACTATTGAAAATGATAAAATGGTTGTTTACATTTATGCTTCATTTTTACATCATAATACTTTTAAAGACACTTTAAAAACACTCTTTTAAATATTCCTTTAAAATGACAAGTTATATTTCCTAAGTCTATTGAAACCAAGGTCAAAACAAATGCTAAATATTCTTTATTATAAAACCAAAACAATTTACACTTAGCCTTTTTTTTGAAATAATTTTTTTAAACGATCTTATATTTAAATTATTATTTATAAATTTTAAAACAATATTTATTATCCTAAAAGATAATAAATCAATTAAATTATTTATGTAAATTTTACATCAAATGTTAATCATCCTAAAGGATAATTTATATGATCTTTTTATAACTTAATTTTCCCAAAGAAAATAAATCAAATTTAAAATCCCTTTTATAAATTTTAGATAACATTAATTATCTCGAAAGATAATTAATCATAGTTATAATCTTATATAAATTTAAACAATATTGATTATCTCGAAAGCTATTCAACTAAATTTATAACTCTTTTCAATAGATCAATAAATTATGTTTAAAACACCTTTGTTAACTTCATCGATTAACTTTAAACACCTTTATCAAAATGGTTAATTATCTTTAGTCGCTTTTATTAAATCGACAAATTAAGTTTAAAGCCTTTATTTTATTAATTCAATTTATTTACTTTAAAATACTAAATCGGTTAATTCACTTAAAAATGTTTTTATTAAATCGATTAATTAACTTTAATACCTTTGTTAAATTAATTAATTAACTTTAAATGTCATTAGTTAAAATTATTAATTACATACAAATATCATAAATTAAAATGATTAATTTAATTCAAATATCTTTAATTAAAAAGATTTAATTAATTTCAGACATCATTAACTAATTTTTTTTAATTAAATCCAAATATCATTAATTAAAGTGATTAATTAGTTTTAAACATCATTAGTTAAAATGATTAATTAACTTTAAACATCATCAATTAAAACAAGTAATTACATTCAAATATCATCAATGAAAATAACCAATTAACTTAAAACATCATTAATTAAAATAATCAATTAAATTCAAATAATAATTTTTGAAGAAATTAATTAAATTCAAATAATCATTAATTAAAATAATTAATAAATTTTAAAATTATTGATTAAAACGGTTAATTTTTTTTTTGAAAATATAAGCTTAAGTTTAACAACACAAAGGTTTAGTGGATGACATTCAATAAATGACGGTATAGAGAAAAACGCAATAAGGACACTTAAACAATTCAAAAAGAATATCATGACTAATTTTCAACTAAACATCAATATAGGAGGCATAAGGATGTAAATAAAATTTGTATTCACGAGAAACCCCTTTGGGTCTCTCTACAATATCCACTGCAAAATAATGGTTATGGATGATATATATAGTCATATAGGTTCCATGAAAATTAGGTAATATGTCATCCGTTTTCCAAATCGGAATTTCAACCAAACAATCAATCGAACAATAAAAGCAATATCTAAACTATGACTATCAATTATGGATTTAAAATTAAATTGATAGCATCGCGGATATTATATAGCTAGTTTAAAAGTGAGTAAACTCATTGAAATTCTTGTTATTGCCGAAGCATTCTGGTTTAATATAAAATCAAACGGGCATTCAATTTTAGCCCTAAATTCTACAAGTTTCAAATTCAACTAATCCAATTCCATCGCAAAGCTAGCTAATGGCTTCACAAGTGCAACGCAAACTGACCGCGTCCCAATCCAACCTCGTATGGAGAAAATATTCAATTTATAAGTTTTAGGATTTAAATAATTAAATTAATTCACTTTTAATTACCCTTAATAAATAAAATCCCCATCATTAACTCTTCTTCCCAAATGCTAATTAGCAAACCCTGTACACGGACATATACACGCCCAAAATGTCATGCATTTCCTCCCTTATCTCCATCGTACTGTTATGATTTCAAAATGCATCTTCACCATCCCCCTCCTCTTCGCAAAAGCTACACACTAGACCCCACATCATTACCTCTTAATGTTCCCTAAAATCCTGACTTGGAGCCCTCTACTGATCTATAAAAAATATCGCTCCTCCTTTAGCATGAGCGGACCTCACGTGGACGACTTCCCCTCAAAGCTCCTCGCAAGACAATCGCCTGCCACCCCTTCCTTGGCCCAATGTCTCCCCGAGCACTATAAAAACAAAACCCTAGTCAGAATGGGTAAGTCGAGCTCCCTAGAATTTACCGAATCTATCAAAACATATACGGGTACGTCGATCTCAACCAAAAAAACTCAAAGAAATGAACTTTATAATTTTTTATTGATTAAAACTTTTGATTTTGATTTTTAAATGGAAGTGGCCATTATTGCTTATTGTAAAAGAAGAATGGACGGAAGAGTGGAGGTACAGTAAAAATAAAAAAGGAAGTGAAATGAAGGAAAATGTGAATTTTACTTACTTTTGTAAATAAAACAATTTTTCTTGAGCCACCTAAAATGTCCAAGCAAGGACAGATAAGGTAATAAATTTGTGTGCATGTGTTAACTTATATGCTTGTTTTTAAATAAAAACTTTTGGGATATATACAACATCACGTTCACTTATGGACCACATATGACAGAAATAAAAATACGATTGCGCACAATAATGCGACACGATCACAAACCTATAATAAAATAAATAGATTAACTTATTCAAGGAAGTATTAAAATACCAACGTATGCCGCTTAATGCGCCAAATAGAAATTTAATTATTTTTCAAATTAAAAATTATGAAAAAATCCTATAAATTTAACTAAAAATACATCATCAAAAATCAAGTCATTTTATTTCAATTTGGTTTTCTTATTATTTATTATATTCGAACCATGTACTATTGTAAATAAATTTACAAAAATGAATTCATTATTGTCTTGCAATTAAAAGGAGTTAAATAATTGATATTAAATACGTTATATAAATATTCAATTCATAATTCAAATATTTAAATAACCACTATATTTGAATTTAAGTTATTACGTTTTAAAGATCAATTATTAAATATTTAAAATTAATTAAATATTTAAAATTAACATGATAAAAATTCTGGGATGTCACACAATATAATTACTCAATCATCATATATCATGATCTTAAGAATGCTAAATCATACATAGCAATCACCTCACAAAAGCATGTCATACAAATCAAGTTTGCATTTCTAGTGTAAGAAGTATACAATATATTGAAGCATGTACGAGGTACATATGTCGTATATACACAATATCAAATCTGATCACTTGCTCGATCTTACAAATTTCACTTCCGTACAAGTATTGCTCACTCTACTTCCCTAGTTTGGACTTCGATCAGGTTCCTTGATTAAAAACCTCTGGTCTCCTTACATAGCCAAATACTATGATAGAAAACTTTAGAATCATATCAAGACTCCATATCAAGTGTACATCATTAAGAATCAAGTGGAAAATCCTTATACGAATCGGTGTAAATCACCTCGAAATCATGTACTAAAATCTAGATCAAGAATAGTTATGCGAATAAAATGATCTACGTACATTTATTCCATTGGTTTCTTACTTATACCAATTACTTTTCATTTGAAATCACATTCATCATCATTCGTAGTATATCATTTAATACTTAAATTATTTACAAACCTTTTATAAAACATTACCTTTATTTAAAACCATTACATAACACATTATTTATGTTTATAAAAATTTTATAACACAAGTTCATATTTGTACAATACTCGATTACATCCTAAGAGTATATATATAATGTGATATTTGTTTTACTTAGCCAGGATGTTCAACAAATTTAAAACTTGTTTTAACTTTATATCTTTCCATTCTATAATTACAAAACTCTACTTTTATATCTTTACAAACACTTAGCTTCAAGTTCTCAACTAATTTGGAAGTTTTCAATTGTCATTGCCGAAAATTCTATTCGTTTCAATAAATGAAAACTACCAAACAATATATCATAATGAGATGCACAAACCAAACTATCCTAATGTTTAGGATACATGTTATTTGTACTAAAATTGGGCACAATACTCTTTGGAAGTGTTTGATGAGATAGAAATGAAGGAAATAAATGGAAAAGGAGGATTATCTAACAAACACTCAACAATAATCAGAAAAACAGCAAAGAAACACAGAGGTTTAGAGTGGTTCGTCGTATGTCCTATGTCCACTATGAAATGGTTGACTTTTATTCACTTTTTGCTTGCTGGTTACAACGAACTACAACAGTAAACCTCGAGTACAATAATGATTTCGGCAGAGTCTGGACGTAAATGAGCCAAAAGGACCCCTTTTTGTAGGTCCATGGCTGCTATTTATAGGCTTAAGCTGCAAATATCTCGCTCAGATCTCGAAAGACCTCTTCTCTCACGTTGATGGGCCCACACGATCGATCCCATACCGTTTGCACTTGATCCGTGATCAATACGAACGAATTTCGTATCGATCAATATTTCGTCCAATCAAGTCTAGATCGATCATGAACATTCTTGAGGATGTACGCAAGCTTCTGTGAAAATTTGATAGCATTTGGACTTGTAGATTTTGAGATATGATCGATGCAAGTTTCGATTTACTAAAGGCTGTTGAATTTGCATTGATCTTGTTCGTATCGATAGCTTCTTATCGATGTTTCAGCATTTGATGTTGATGACATGGCGCTTGCTTTTAGGATCGATCCACTTTTCGTGCCAAGTGACTAGGTCTTTCATAGCGGTGCATCTTGTTCGTATCGATCCAGTTTAGCCTTGTTCGTATCCATTGTTGCTGCTCCATTTCGCATCGATCAACATAAATGCCATTTGTATCGATCCATTTTGTGTTATTCGCATTGATCACTGGCCAATCGGTACGAGTGTAGTACATTAATGGATCGATATGAAATGACGATCTTTTTACAGTTTTGGTGCATATGAATTGGATGTTGGTTGATCGATGCGAACAAGCAGAAGATGATGGATGCACATCAATCCGAGGATGGATGGATACGAAGAGCACGGTTCTGGATGGAAGCGAACGAGAGCGTTGCGAAGGGAATGAAATGATGGATACGAATGAATTGACTTCTTTGGCTTGCATCGATCATATCTGAGCATATGAACTCGGGTTGATTTGAAATTTGAAACGTCGGTTTTCGTGGCTCTACTTGTCATGTCATGTTAATTGTAGCACAATCCGGACGTGGGCAAAATTCACCAGTACCCATAGTAAACCTGCGTATACCATTTTTTGGGATGAACTATCCTTGGGTCTCAGCCAATTTATTGGTGTCACGGCCTTGCCAAAAGGCGGGATAACATTTGCCCCCCCAAAGAACGTCTTGTGAGAATATGACGTGCTTTGAAAAGTTGTAATCTTCATCCTAAACTATTTTATCTGACTCGTCAAAATGGCTGTTGTCTTCTCGTCGAAAACTATGATTTTTGATTGATCTTTAGAAATCTAAATGATGAACTGTTGACTGCCAATTATTGTACAGTATACTGTTGTAGCTGAGTGTTGCATGATAGTAATCTATTGTTTGTTGTTGTAATTGTCACCATGTGAGCATTCAATTCCTGTGAATTTTAAAAATTGAACATTAGATCGACATACATGCACGTATTTTAGCTTGACTCTTGTTCACATTTGCACGTTCACAGGTTCTTGTCAAGTTCTTTAATTCATATTTAAATCAAGTTTCGTATCGATCCTCTCCTGAATCGATGTGAAATTCGAGTTGTAGCAACGATTAGTCGTTTTAAGTAACTTCTTTCGTATCAATCCTCTCCTGGATCGATTCGAGATGTTGGAATGCATGCTTTGTATTAATGGTTATCGATACAAAATGGATAGTCCTTGGAGAAGCTTCCTATCGATGGATATGAAGCTTGGGTCTTCGAGCATATGGATACGAAATAAGTGTTTTGTATCGATGAAATTCAGTGATTCATGTGAGACTTTGTTGTAAGTTTTATATCGAAGAGATTCGGATTGATGGATACGAAACAGATGGTAACTCGTTGATGGATATGAAGTTTCAACATCTGCATTGCTCTGGGCTGATAGACATGTTTGCTCAATGCCCTTTGTATCGACAGATCGCTGACCATTTCAACCGGTTCTTGCTACTAGGATACGAAATGTTCTTTTCTGGGATACGAATCCATATACAAGATTTTGTACTTAGAAAAAATTTCACTTGTCATTTTTTTCATATCTGCCTTCGTATCGATTGAGAACAGGGAAGATAGAACTGCCTTCATCTCCGGATCACTAAGCTTTTTAATCCTCGATCCAATTCACTTGAAGTAGGTAACTAATCAACCGGAACCATTTTAAAATGATGAGAATCAAGTCTTAACACTATTTCATCCAAAGTCGTAGCCGATTCTAGCGCTGTTAGTGCTGGAAGTTTGTTGGAGTGAGGTCAGTGAAGTGGTAATGGCGTTGTTGTAGCTTGGAGAAGAACAACTATTGATGGATACGAAACAGTCATTGGAAGAATCTCTTGTTTTGATCTCATATCGACGGTGGATGGAGGAAACCTCTTTGTATTGATCTGGAATGTGGAAATTCGTATCGATCCAGAAATGATGGATGAGGAAGCAACTTCGTATCGATCTGGAATAGTGGGAGTTCGTATCTATCTGGGACGATCGATACGAAGTCACAGTTGGAGATCGATATGAAGCCTTTGATGTCGATCGATACAAAATCTTGGAGGGGATTGACACGAAACTGAGCTTTTGGAGGAGCGATCCATGTTGAACTTTGATAGATACAAACTATTGCACATTCGAACCCTTGACTCCGTCGAGTTTTGGCCCTGCATAATTGGACCTGACCATTAAACTGCATATTTGACTACCCTTCGAAGCTCATCGATGGAATTGCAATTTGAAAAAACTTAACAAACTCTAACATGGATCGTTCTTCGAAATTAGGTTGGCATGGTTGTGACGATCAGCGATGACGGTCACTCTGATTGAATCTCAAAGTCTTGTCGTTTGAACATTCCTTAAATTTTTGTAGAATTTCTTAAGTATTACATAGCAATGCACTACACAACACATTCATGCACCTCACATTGGGGAACATACGGGCTTATTATCATCTAACGATGGTTTTCAGTGAGTTGATTTGTTATGGAATCTACAAATTCTCAGCAGTAGGAAACTCAGAGTTCGTCTTCTTCGATAATAGAAATGCCGGCTATTGCAGCCGAAGTAATAGGTCCCGCTCCGGATGAACTGCCAGGAGAAACTTTTATTGCGAATCCACAGGATTTTATGCCGTCCAACGTCTCCGAAGATATGTTTGGGCGAATATGCTTAAGGCACGGTCTATCATGAGATGACATTTTCCTACCCGAACCAAATGATAGGCCATACGCTCCCCGAGAAGATTCACAGCCTTTAGCCGACATTCACGCGCAGTGGGAACACTTCCTCCATTCAACTAGTATATCCGAGAAGTGTTGTCTTTCTTTCGAATTGCTCCTTCATAATTACATCCAAATGGATATGCACTACCGAACGGTCTATTCATTGTATTCATAGAGCATCTTTCTCGGTCCCCAACCCCAAAAGAAATCAGATACTTATTTGATGTTAAGAGTAGAGGAGACAGTCCTTCGTTCACATTTCTAAAGGCGATCAGGAACTGCCAAGTGGTGACAAGGTCCTAGACCAGGCTTAGCTACTTTAAGACAGAGTGGTTCTACATCCAATGTCCTCCAGGGTTTGCGAGTCGATGGTTAGTCAGCCGTAAGTGCTGCACTTTTTCCAGTATTTAACGACATAATCATAGTTAATGTTGAAACTAATATGTTCTTTCCTGTACAGTCGCAATTCCGCGACCCATAGGTGCCCCCTTCAAAGAAATAGTATGAATTCTTTAGGAAGCGCTGAGCGAAATGGGAGATATAGACTCGGTGCTCACAGATAGAAATTTGAGGATTGTCTGGTAAATCAATCGAAATCAAAGCATAAGACTGGAGGGATCGCTTAGATAATCCCCGGTGAGACGGGATAAATGTAGAGCGCACAGGAACCTAATTGCTGAGGAGGGTGATTAAGATAACACGCCTACTGACGATGAACCCGCAGCTGGGACTTCTGCTAGCTTTCAGGACTTAGAGGGAAGGAGAAAAAGCAAGGCAGTAGCATATAAACGCCATAAGTCTTCGAGATGGAAATCTGTAGTTGTGTCCCTGCCAGCCTCCGGCGTTAGAATTTCGAAGGCTCCTCCCTCGCAAACCGAGAATCCTTTAAAAGGACTTGCCGGTATTCCAATTCCAGATTATGTGTCACTTCAACACAACACCAGATTGGAAGGGCTTCAAATAGCTCTAGATTTAAGCGAGTCTCTTCCCGCAAGTGTGGCCGACATTACCGGTTAGTCGGGGGTTGCATATGCATACATACACTTCACGACACTGCATGATTTCCAATCATAAATTATTTATTCCTGGAGATTACTGATCCTGCTTTTCTTTTACTTTACAGATATGATGACTAGACGAGAATCCACGTTGGGAAGCCTTCGCTCAACATGTTAGTCATCTAGTTCGGACTATGAGTCCCGCCGGAGGGAGGCTGATAGAGACTGTGATGATGGCTATTCCAGCTAAGAACGTTACGAGATGGATAAGGATAGAGACAGAGAATACAGATATCGCTCCCGATCACGCTCCCCACCCCCTCGAGCTCCAACACAACCCTTCGGCCACGATAGACAACCCTTAGAGCTTCCATGTCAAAAACCATCCTCTCAAGATCCTAGGCCTGATACGCAACGTCGCAAAACAGAGGCCAAAACTCCCATTGTCACAGAACAAGCCCTCACCGAGCCTACTGGGGAAGGAGCAATCAAAATCGCCCAGTTGAGAAAAGATTTTCCGAACATTTGTTTGATGGCCTTAGCTTCTCTCCACACTTAAAGAAAATTCCAACTAAGGTGGAACAAACGATGCATGATTACATCCATGATATTTATACCCAGTACAAGGAGTGGATGAAAGCCGCAGATAAAGCATCACAGGTGGATTTTAAGCAAGCAAAAATTATTGAGAAGTTAGAAACTGATCTCGCCTAAAAGGATCGTATAATTCAAGTGCTGAATAATGAAGCCGAATCTTCTCGAAAACCCAAAATAGAAGCCACATAGAAAGCCGATGAGGCCAATAAGTCCATGGAGAGGATGCGACAAACGCATTTCGCATTGGTTGAGGAGATGGGTCACCGGAATGCCACAATTACAGCCGAAAGGGAAGCTTCATTAAAGGAACTTAACGAGCTTAAAACCAAACTCTCTGAAATCATCAATGAAAAGGATGATGCGAAGAAAGCAGCCCAGGAGGCGTGCGAGCATGTTGTGGCGTTCTGGGGTGAAAAGGACGCGGTAGTACTTAAAGTTTGTGAGGCTGAGGCCAGGGTTGCGGACGATGTTAAGACGGCAGAGGCTAGGCTAAAGATCGATATTGAAGACCTTATGATCATATATAATGTCAATGTTCTAAAGCACAAAAATCTAGCCTAGCTCAACAATTATCCAACGCACCTGTACAACGCTTGGGGCCGATTAGTAGAAGACGAAAAGGCCAAACATCAAGTTGAATCGTTTGATGAATTTGAGGTCGAGAACCGGGTGTTGAGCGAAGATGAAAGGAAAGTTCTCCATGATACCACGATTGCATATGAGATTGATAGACTTGCCACTCAATGCTCGGAGGTTGGAGAAAGTTCTGGTGTTGCGCACCATGACGTAAGTCCTGAAACTCTTGTGCCGACCCAGCCTAAAACTACATTTGCGGTTGATCCCCAGCCTATCCCTGCATACAATCCTGATCAACCGTAGTTGTCTTTAGTCCAAGAGCAAGTATCTGAAGCTGCTCCACTAGCCACAAGTCAAACTGAGGAAGGTACTCTGAATATTTCCTACGCTTGCTCAAAATCGGAAGCTTTACTTGAAGTAATTATTAACAGTTTTCTCTTTGTCTCTGTACAGTGATTGGAGTGACATCTGCTACGCCTCCTGCAACTCAAGAGTTGCATCACGAGCAGGAGGCTATTATTACGGAAGCGACCACGAAAATGACTACTGCATCTACGGATAGGGCACAAGGAAGCACACTCACCTTCGATGAATAGATGATGGAGGAACTTCTCGGTCATCATAGTGACCGCTGTGCTGACCTACCATTTACCATGAGTGGAGGCACACCCGCGACCAGCTCCTCAGGCCCAACTTTTAACGCTCCTGGCGAGGCTCAGACAATTCACGAAGAGGAAATAATATCCGAGATTAATGCCGAAATGGAAGCAGCCGCCCGCGCTAGTAGCTTTGGAGGTGGAATGGTGGGCCCTAGTCCAGCCCCGTTACGAATGATTTCTTCTGGTGGTACGGTCACCGACACCAGTGTGCCTATCCTGCCTCCTACTATTGATCCTGTCCCTCCGACTCCACCTTTAGGGAGTATTCCGATACACGTGAGTTCGAAGGAGGAATTTGATATAATGCCCCCGACTGGAGACGAACCGCCAAAAGGCAAGGGCTCAAAGAGGAAGGCAAGTGGCAACTCTAGTTGGTCAACGCTGAAGAAGAAGCCGAGAAAAAAGAATGTGTAGTCATGTCGCTTAGGCTCATTTTTGGTAGATGGATAGGAATATACTTTTACTTTCTTTTTGTAGGCACTGTATAGGCTAGTAGGATTTTTTGGAACAATATTGTACTTGTTCTTCCTTTTCAAAGAATAGTAATAGAATTCCATTTTGTCTTCAACACTGCTTGTTTACATTTGCTTAAGTGTTCTAACGCTTGAACTTCAATTCAATTTACTTATGAAGTTTGGTCTTCAAATCAGCCTTGAGTTTAGTCATTAGATTTCGGAGCTACGACTTCAGGTCTCGATCGAGCGTTAAGTCGAATTCCCATATTGCATTGTCTCAATCAATGGTTGATACTTAAATTATACCCCTAGTTTCGGGGATAAATTGAGAAGATCGGTCAGCAATCGCTATTTTCCTTTAACACATCGATCTTGATCTTTATGAAACGAAGCTGAAACTCGACGAATTTGGGTATGAACCATACTGGCTCACCAATTGGTGATTGTATCCACACTCTTAGGATTACACTTGTTCGTCGGCGGTCAGTAATGCTTGCTTAAGTTTTAGTGATACGTCCACTCTTCGGGGACTTAAGTTATTATTATAGGTGATCAGTCATGCTCATTTAATATTTTTAGCTGCGTCCACACTCTGGGGACTTTAGATTAATTCATGGGTGGTCAGTCACACCCGATTTATGTTTATATATGACCGCACTTCAGGGACTCAGAGTTGTCTCATGGATCATCGATTAGTGTTCGGTTTGTGTTTGAACTCCAATCCACTCTTTGGTGATTTATAGTTAGTCGGTGTTTATACTCCAATCCCTGCTTTGGAGACTTAGAGTTAACTGTTGTCGATATTCCGGTTCGCACTCTGGGAATCTGAAGTTGGTTGACGTTTGTACTCCAGTTCGCACTCCGGGAATTTGGGGCTGGTTGATGTTGATACTCTAGTTTGCACTCTGGAATCCGAAGTTATGTTTATACTCCAGTTCGCACTCTGGGAATCTGGAATTGGCCGACAGATGGTCAGTCACATCTGTTTAGGCTTTAGGATTTTGTTCGCACTTTGGGAACGACGAATCTATCAGGATCGTGGATGGTTGGTTCACATCCACCTTTAGTTAACAAGCGAGGTCGCTAGATGGACGGATCCATCCTCCTAAAACTTGGTCAAGAAACGGGAGAAGTCGTTAGATGGACGGATCTACCCTCTTTGAAACCGCATTTTCAGGTTTATACCATATCCCACGCTCTAGGAATCTAGAGTTAGTTAGAGGATTATCATGTATCAATCCTTTTTTGGCTTCAGTGTAATGACTTGTCCTCGAGCTCGGGTTTCACTTAAGGGGCGATCGGTCGCATCACAGTCACTCCCTATCCAAATAAATCCCACCGTATGGTGGAACTTAGCTCTTTGTGCATAGTGATGGTTGTATGACGTATTTTAAAAAATCACAGCTCTGGCTCTACAACGATCCTGACTCGACCTTCGAAAATCGGCACCTGTACTTCACTTATACTCGAATGCCGCAGATTCAAACGCCGAATCTGGCTCGCCGGAGCTTATAACACAATAAGTATAACAACACAGCGGAAGAAAAGAATGAATATCATATACAACTCCAATGATTACAATATCCAAATATGGTACAACATTGATACAAAAATATCAGAGACCATAAACAGCAGCGGTAAACAAATTACCAAGAGATAACTCCAATCCAATGCTCCATAGCCAAAACTTCAAACCACAAGCTCGAACCACCATCAAGTTTCACCAAGCTAAGCATGGTTAGTCATCCTAACCAAAGACTTCAATATCCAAAGTCTCCAAAGAATTCCAAAGAGAAAGCTGAAAGCTACTGAATCGATATCTACCATCTGAAAAACCCAACTCTAGACTGCCCGTGTGGAAAATTATGGGTACCCACAGTTTAGAAAGGGAACAATAAACTCCAGGTAGTCATGGGACTGGTATGAGCAAACAAAAACAGTTTATCTTTAAAACAATAACAAAAGATTTTAAAACAAACCGCAGTGCTTTTTCGAAAACAAAACTGCCATAAGGCCTCCCGCCACACACACAATGCAAGCGCACACTTGGGGGAGATTTCTCCTTATGACAGTCAAAAAAGCTTGATACACGAAAACCATTTTATATTATTATTAGTGCATAGTGTAGAAAACATTTCGAAAGTATAATATTAATCTTAGTCAGCGCACCACAATTTGTCGTATGCCTACTATAGCTACCATTTAAGAATGGCAGGTTATACAATTGAAATCGTAAAGGCACGTATTGGATGATTGGATTTCTAACAAATGGTCAGGCAAAGGAACTTCCCACACCGAAATGGAACACCTCTGGAAGGACGCCCCCGAGAACCTAACCGGATCTCTGCTAAACAAGGCCGACGCTACCTCACGTTTTAACCAAGCTGTAACTAGGTAACTAACACACGAGCTATGCCATTCCCAGTCGTTACCGACCTTTATCCAATGCCTCAATACCAACAACCACAAATTAATAAATTTGCAGTAACCACATAGGTTAAATATCTGGGCTCCATACCATGATACCACCTCTTATCCAGAAGAAAATGGACATGCCCTAGGGGCGCGACACCTAAAAACCTTGACGCAACATTCCTGTTTCGACCATTTCCGGGTTGTGAGATTTGACGAAGTCTCGTCCACAAAGCTACGCTTTTTCATAAAGCCATGCTTCGATCAACAAATGATCAGCAGCACTTCGTATGCCACATTACCAAATTGGGAATGTACCACTAGTAACCATCAACTACATAACCTCTGAGCTCGTACGTCTCAGAGAAGGGTGTTAAGCTAAGAGAATAAATCTCCGCCACCAAACAGAAATGTATTTGATAGAAACCAACTTTACATATCAAAGTGTAACATCAGACACACATCCATACAAGTCTGTTCCGGGTTCGAACAGAACTGAAGGCACTTTTGCAATCCGGGTATCCCCAATCCCGATCGGACTCCACATCACATATGGAGATCTCTATACCGTAGCTACTCAGTGCAGAGTCATTCGACATGTCATCCTATCATTCTCAAAAACACCCGGTCTTCACCACCGGTCTTCAAATGCCATCCATATCGTCATATCATTATTCGAAATGGGATATGCTACACAAAGGTCCTCTCCCGGATAAACCAAATAATGAGCGCAATATTTGAAAACATACGGATATTGGGGTCTCAGTTAAATCATAGCTTAAAGCCCAAAACCTTTCATTCAAATGGTTTAAACAAATTACCATTTCCAATCTTTTAAACAAAAAGATTCATTTCAAAAACCTTCAATGGTTTAAACAATTTCCACACTTAAATTTTTTAAACAAAAGATTCACCTTTTAAAACCCCTTTCAATTTAAACAAGGTTCACCAATCTTTCACAAAGATTCATTCATAGCCTTTCAAAACAATTCCATTTCAAATTGGATTAACTCATCCGGTCTTTAAATCAATGACTCATTTCATAGCTTTCAAAATAATTTCCAAAGATTCATTCATAATTTTCAAAACAATTCCCATTTCAATCTTTTATATTAAAAAGATACACCATTTAAAATCCTCTTCAATTTCAAAATAGGGTTCAACTATCTTTCACAAAGATTCAATTATAGCTTTCAAAGCCATTCTATTTCAAACTTGAAAACTTTTCATCATAATTTGGAAATTCTTTCCTTATATAAAAGCTATTATTATTTGAAACCACTTGTGTTCCGTTTTGGAAAACCCGATTATATTTGCATGAGTTAAGGACTTTCAAATATAAACTTGGGTTAAATTCAAATTCTCAAAACCATACTTTTTAAAATGGCTTAAAAACCCATATAAACACATTTATAGCTTGTATAACCTTTTTTACATCATAAATTCTCAACATAGAATTCAATTTCAAATTTTGAGGTCAAATTTTAAATCAAATTTCAAAACTAAATCAAGCTATTCAAAAATAACTTTTATCTTTGAAATTCCTTTCCAAAAGCTTTTCACTTTAAACCCAATCCATATCCAAAACCATTTGGATTTAAAAATTCAATTTTTTAAAATTATTTCAAATATCCGTGACTTAACCAATTTCCTCATGCAATCCATATTTGTGTGTGTATGGTGTAGTACAGGTTTTTTTACACAATAGTGCAACAACATCGATTATCACATATTCAATTATATCAATCTCGATAAGCGGTATAATCCATAACGCTTATCTTCATTCACAGATTCACAGATAAAGTAAATTTATATATCACAAAGATTCACCATTACGATTCGATGTGGGTTTCGGATAACCTACTCGAATTCGACTCCCTGTCGCATCAAAATTCAAATGCCATTTTACGGCCCAAGGGTTTCTCATTCATACATAAACATATCACAGATATCACAGATCAATACACAGCAACTCACATCACAAAGTATCACAACCACACATCAGGGGTATCAATCAGCTCAAGACATTCAATAATAATCAATCATCTATAAATAAGATGAATTAATCGTGTGATTAGAGTAAATTAATCACATAATTACTTTTATTAATTATCCATAATCAACGATTGATTATCCTTATTTATAAATTAATTAAATCTTAATTCACCTTCGTTAATTAATCTTTTCTTAATTAATTATCTTAATTAATTAATCCTTAATTGTAATTAATTAAATCTTAATTAATTTTATTAATTATTTATTTCTTAAAACAAATTAAGGATTTATTTATAATTAAAGATCATATGATAAATCATTTAAATTTTATTACTTTAAAAATACTTACTTGAAAACCCTTATTAATCAAAACTTAACTCAAATCATTTATTTAAAACTTGGGTTAAAATGTTTTCTAAAAATCCATATTTGGTTTTAAAGTTGAAAACCATCTTATATCCAACCCGAGACCTACTCGAGCATTACCCGAGTCAACGACCAACTTCCCCGAGTGCCACTTCGAGTTTTCTCCCAAACTCACCCGTATCACCTTCCAAATTTCAAAAATTCGTTTAAGTGTTTGAAAAACCCGGTACTACGCAAATCCACTCGAGTCAATACTCGAGGCAATCCATCATCTTCCCGAAACTTGCTTCGAGTCCTTCCTTTCTTCTCCAGGCAACTGTCTACTGACACAACCCAAGTGTTGTGCATATGTAAAATCAAAAATGCCACTGTTGGTCGAAGCACCAGCCACCATCGAGTCGACGACAACTCACCTAAACCCCACGAGCACTCAGGTATCCTAAACGTTGACGAACTCGCGATCGAACATCACAACCTAGATTGCAACAAAACCAGACCACCAGAAAACACATCGTCCTCCCACCTCTGGCCATCGAGGCCATGAAAACTTAACTGAAGCTTAGTCTTGACCACACGCTGCTATCCCCACTGGAGCGATCAACTCCGGTGGTCTTACGAACTCGCGGTGAACTTGTTTTTGCTGCGATCAAAATGTGGGTTAAAACCCTATTTCGATCGCATCAGCCCATCACAACGAATTAAAAAAATCATTGAGCAATTTTTCGATGATCTCTGACCTTCGAACGTGCTCCACCCTTGATCGCAAGATTTATCATTGCCCCGATCACCGGAATTTGGTGAAAAAGACGATTCTGATCATCCCCATTTTTCTCAAAGATTACTTGATTAAAAATTATGATTCTACCTTTAAAAATCGTTAATTTCAAAAACGTTTTTGATGATATAATCTAAACCAGAAAACATGATGGTTAAATTTTCGACATATATTGAGTTTTTCCTGTATTTTTCATATTCCTAGAAAATCGTTGATTAAATTTACCCAACTTTAATTTTAAAACTTGAAACAAGTTAGCACAAACATATCTCATTTAGTTCATAAAGCCAGAAATGAATCAGAGGGATTGAAGTTGATTTTTTTTCCTGAGGGACAAAACCAAAGTTCATAACTTCCAGACATGCACATAACATATTCACATACAAATATACAAACTTATTTGTACCCATGCAAACATTTTTCACATACATTCAGACATAATCTCAAACAACAAGTTTAAAATCCAAATTCAAAAAGGTTTACTCACCAATTTCATGAAAGAACAGAGGTCAGAACTTTTGTTTTCCTGGAACCTGATGCTTTTAAACTTGCATGCTTTCAGGTTGAAAACTTGAAAAGATTTTGATCTTTATTTGACCTGGTCTAGCTTGAGTTTCTTGTTTCCAGATTTTGATTTTATTCCTTGAGTTTCCTGAAGCTATTGCTTGTGAATCAGGATTTTTTTTAATTGTTGGTTTTGAATTTGAGAATGTAGATGAATGCAAGAAAAACATTGTTTGTGCCAAAATTGGTCACAAACCCCAAGTATCATGAAAGCACCAATGTACGAACACAGATCAACAATATTCAAACACAAATCTCAGATCTAAGCAAACAACAATCCAGAAATAACAATCAGAAACACAAGATTTATAGTGGTTCGACTATCTTCGGCCTACGTCCACTTCAAAATTTTAACTTTTATTGATTATCCTTGCTGGTTACAGATGATTACAGCGATTACAATGAAGTAATTTGATTACAACGGCGAGGGTAAGGTGTAGAATCGAATCCGACAGAGTCTGCACGTTGAATAGCCAAAAGATCCTTATTCTATAGGCTCCAGGGGGCTATTTATAGACGTAAGAGGCTGATATAGCGCTCAAACTTCGGGAGACTTCTTCTGGCACATGAGTGGGCCCACGCGACCGGTCCCACCAAGTTTCGACTTGATCTGTGATCGATGCGAATTGATTTTTTGTTGATTAAGAAATTGTCCAATCGAGCTGAAACTTGGCAGAGACATTCTTTAGCATGTACGCAAGCTGCTGTGAAAATTTCACAGCATTTGGATCAGTGGATTTTGAGTTATGGTCGATACGAACTTGGGCTACTCGGTGGCTGTTTGGTTTGAACCCATTGATTCGAATCGATCATTCGACCCGATGATAACGCGCGTGAGCAAGTTGACGTGGCGCACTCTCTTCCTGTCGATCCGCTTTTCACTCCGGTTTGATCGAGTCACTCAGTGTATTTCGCCGCGTTCGCATCCATAACTAACGCATCATCTCTGACCTGTTTGACTCGATAGATACGAAAAAGTAACTATTCATGGATTCGAATAGGGGTCTCTAAGTACAATACGTAACCATCTGATGGATACGAATATCGGGTATCTGATGGATACGAAGAGCCATAACTCGATGGATTCGAACAGCAGCAATCATTGATCGATACGAATAGATGACGACCGGTGGTTACGAACTAGACATTAGTTGTCCAATACAAAGCATACTACTCATCGATCGATACGAAATCGATCGATTCGAAGTATGGCATAACGATGGATGCGAAGTGAGATAACCTGATGGATGCGAACATCAGTTGCCAGATGAATTCAAATAACCACTTATCGATGGTTGCGTACTAGATGGATATGAAGTAAGACCTGGCCGAACGATACGAAACGTACGCTCTGTTGATGGATACGAATGAGATCGATACAACCCGAGGTTCCTTGATGGATACGAAGATGCTGCCACTTTGATGGATACAAAGGTGATGGAAACGAACCGGAGCTCGGTGATGGATATGGAAATGGGGATATCACCTTCAATTTGCATCCATCATAATTTGAGCATACAAACTCCGATTGACTTGAAATTTGGAATGCGGGCTTTTATGGTTTTTCTTGTCATGTCTTATCAATTGCAGCTCGATCCGGAATCGGACAAAATTCATCGATATCCGTGGTTATCCTGCAATGCATAGTTGATATTCATGACTTGTTATTATTGATTTTCAGTTAATTTTTGGGTATCTCAGCTTTGCCAAAAGGTGGGATAACACTTTGCCCCTAAAAACAAGCCTTTTGGTGAAAGGTGTGTTTTGATCAGTCTCAAATCGAATGCAGTGAGTTCATGATTTATTCAAAGCTTATATCATTTTCAATCAAGTTCATGGCTGTTCGAAGCCAAGTCGTTATCCATTTCTTCTAGTGGAAGTTAAGAATGAAATCCCATTGCACTCCGGCATTGCTTTCTATCCCTTGCACTCTGGCCCCAGCTAGGGCATATAGCGATGTCTTGGTTGTTCTAAACCGGTCATAGCCTCTCCGAGCTCTTGTTGGATCCCATCCTGTCACTCTTCGGTGAAGGGGAGGCATCGTTAAGTGAGTTGATCCTGTCGCGCTCCGGCGAAGCAACTCACTTCTTGCACTCCGGTTCAGTGTGTCTGAACGTTAAGTGATGCCATGGCCTAAATCGTGGGCCGATCATAGCCTCTCCGGGATCTTATCAAATCCCGATCTAATCGCTCTTTGGTGAATGGGAAACGACGTTAAGTGAGTCGATCTTCGCTCTCCGACGAAGCAACTCACTTCTTGCACTCTAGACCCCGCCTCTCTGGGTAGGGTCATAAAGCGATCAGTTTTATGTTGGTATTTAACATTCATCCTTTAACTCTCCGGTCAAAGGTTTATTTCAAGAAATTCAAGTTTATTTAATAAATTCAAGACCTAAATGTTCAATCTCAAACACCAGGAAAAAACTAAAAATTGCCTCTCCGAGCAGATCGGTTTATCTCCATCTCAGAGCATGCCTAGAGATCTCTCCGGTTCTCTTACATGAGTAAGTGGAATAGCCATTTTATTTTGAAATCAAATCTAAGAAATCTAATTGACCAAAGTTCAAATCCTGAACTTGGTCCTTGCCATCATAATCAGTTGATGATGAGTCGCGATCCCGATCCAGGATCACTTCTGTTAGGTAGTGGCGGGGGTTGTTCATGTCTTACGGCCATCGTTCATTTCTGATATACTGTGGCAATCTACCACTCCTGGCATATGCTTCCACCTCATCTTTTAGGTGGCGGCATTCATCGTTAGTGTGCCCATCCAGCTCGTGGAATAGGAAATATTTTTCAGTTCTACGCTCCCGCTCTGTGGGATCTCTCCTGGACGGTTTTCGATAGGGGAGTTGCCCCCGAGTTTCCGTGTAAATCCGTTCCAGGCTTGCCGTCAGATCTGTGTATTGTCTGAATCTAGGCTCTCGGAATTTCTTCCGTTTATCAAGACCATCATATCTGTCATCCCGCTTTCTCTTTCCTTTGTCTGCTCTAGACTGTTCTCTGTTGGTTCCTTTGCCCTGCACAACATTTTCTTTTCGTCTCTCGGCACGTGAATCTTCCAGCCGAAGGAATCTCTCAGCTTCATGATAAAATTCTCCCAGATCTTGCGGGGGATCTCTTGCCAAAGAATCTTTAAACTCGGTGCCTTCCGTGACTCCAGCCACCGCCGCTATCAAAATCAACGATGGATCCAGGCGATCGATCGAAGCCACTGTCGCGTTGAATCTTAATAGAAAATCTCTTATGGACTCTCCGGTCCTCTGCTTTATCGAAGCCAAAGTCATCACACTCTTGGGTCGCGTTATGTGGACCCTAAACTGTCTCATGAAGCATTCTACAAGCTTGCCCCATGTTCTAATCGATCCGTTCTCTAGCTGCCTAAACCAAAGCGCAGCCAAATCTGACAAGTATAGAGGGAAGCATTGAGCCATCACTTCCATGTGCCTGATGTATCTGGTAATATGCATGGTTAGGTCTGACTTCTCGTCATAAGGATCCAGCATAGGCAGTTTAAACTTTGGAGGGTTCCTTGCATTTCTGATATTCGAAGTGAACGGACTCCGACTGACTTCTTCCAATCCTCCACTTGACAATCCTCCTCTCATGATTCGTCGCACTAAACCAATCATTCTTTCATCTTCATCCAGGGGTTGCCCCCTTGTCATGTTTCTATCCTGCCCCTCAAGTCTCGAAGGGAATTCTGGTACATACTCTTCATGCGGCTCGTTAGCATTAACGTTGGCTCTAGCCTGTTGAGCTTCATCTATAGGTCTTCCAATGTCTGATCCTGAGGGTCTGCCCCCAAGTCCTTGTGGATTGCCTTCAAGTCCTGCATTCCGATCTTGAACCTTACCTTCATTGGTTTCCGCAATCCTGACTCCTTGTCCTGCACTTGCAGCCGCTATAGTTGGTCCAAGGTTCTGCGTACTCGCTGCTCTCATCTGTTCAAAGAAATTCTACAGCATCTCCTGTTGGCTTTTCATGATTCTTTCATGCATTAAATTACTATAGCCTCCATCTCATCCCTAGTGATGTAGATCGAAGCTTGTCCTTCTCCAGCTCCAGAGGATGCCTCCTGGCTTCCTCCTTGTTGGCTTCTCTTAGCCCTCTGTCTTATACTTATTTGACGAGTCATTCTCTCTAAATCTGAACTCTTCATGCTTTTCAAATATGGACTTCAATCCGATGTAGCGGGTGCTAGTTCGTCTTAATGAAAGCACCAAAGTGTTTGCGCCAAAATCAGTCACAAACCCCAAGTATCGTGAAAGCGCCAATGTATGAACACAGATCAGCAATATTCAAACACAAATCTCAGATCTAAGCAAACAACGAAAAACAATCCAGAAATAACAATAAAAAACACAAGATTTATAGTGGTTCGGCTATCTTCGGCCTACGTCCACTTCAAAGTTTTATCTTTATTGATTATCCTTGCTGGTTACAGATGATTACAGCGATTACAATGAAGTAATTTGATTACAACAGCGAGGGTAAGGTGTAGAATCGAATCCGGTAGAGTTTGGACGTTGAATAGCCAAAAGATCCTTATTCTATAGGCTTCAGGGGGCTATTTATAGGCGTAGGAGGCTGATATCGCGCTCAAACTTCGAGAGACTTCTTCTGACACGTGAGTGGGCCCACGCGACCGGTCCCACCAAGTTTCGACTCGATCTGTGATCGATGCGAATGATTTCATATCGATCAAGAAATTGTCCAATCGAGCTGAAACTTGGCATAGACATTCTTTAGCATGTACGCAAGCTGCTGTGAAAATTTCATAGCATTTGGATCAGTGGATTTTTAGTTATGGTCGATATGAACTTGGGCTGCTCGGTGGCTGTTTGGTTCGAACCCATTGATTCGAATCGATCACTTCGACCTAATGATAATGCGTGTGAGCAAGTTGACGTGGCACGCGCTCTTCGTGTCGATCCGCTTTTCACTCCGGTTTAATCGAGTCACTTCGAGTATTTCGCCGCGTTCGCATCCATAACTAACGCGTCATCTCTGGCCTGTTTGACTCGATAGATACGAACAAGTAACTATTCATGGATTCGAACAGGGGTCACTAAGTATAATATGTAACCATCTGATGGATACAAATATCGGGTATCTGATGGATACGAAGAGCCATAACTCGATGGATTCGAACAGCAGCAATCATTGATCGATACGAACAGATGACGACCGGTGGTTACGAACTAGACACTAGTTGTCCAATACGAAGCATACTACTCGTCGATCAATACGGAACCGACCGATTCGAAGTATGGAATAATGATGGATGCAAAGTGAGATAACCTGATGGATGCGAATAGAAGTTGCCAGATGAATTCAAATAACCACTTATCGATGGTTGCGAACTAGATGGATACGAAGTAGGACCTGGCCGATCGATACGAAATGTACGCTCTGTTGATGGATACGAATGAGATCGATATGACCCGGGGTTCCTTGATGGATACGAAGATGCTTTCGCTCTGATGGATACGAAGGTGATGGAAACGAACCGGAGCTCGGTGATGGATACGAAAATGGGGATATTACCTTCAATTTCCATCGATCATAACTTAAGCATACGAACTCGGATTGACTTGAAATTTGGAATGCGAGCTTTTATGGTTTTACTTGTCATGTCTTATCAATTGCAGCCCGATCCGGACTCGGAAAAAATTCATCGATATCCATGGTTATCCTGCAATGCATAGTTGATATTCATGACTTGTTATTATTGATTTTCAGTTAATTCTTGGGTATCTCAGCTTTTCCAAAAGGCGGGATAACAAACATGCAGCCTGGTTTTACTACCTTGGATTCTTAATGTTTGCCTTGATCAAATTTTTGAAATATATGCAGGGTTCAGGCTTTTGATGAGTTTGATCTGGTTTATTTACAAGTTTGAAAAGTGGAGAAGAGAAAAATAAGCAACCTGGTTATTTCTTTCTCTTATACACATTAATCAAAATTTAGTTTGAGATAAAACATATGTTTGCCGCTTGTCTAAATTGGTGAACACTTGTTAATTGTTTGAGTAAATATTTTACAAATGTCATTTGAGACAAAATTTATGTTTAGACCTTCTTTTTAATTTATTTTCAAATCATGTTTTTAAACCCTTACCATTTTATAATTGTAAATTAACTTATCTCTTATGTTTTAAAGGTTTACATATCTATATTCCTTATTTTAAAATGCTTTTAAACCTTTAATTATTTATATTTTATAACTTCTATAACTCTTAAATAGCAAATCAAAAATTATTTTATTTTATTTAAAAATATAGCTTTTCAATCAAAATATCTATTTAACATAATTTGGAAAACAAATCTTTATTAATTTGAAAACATAATGTTTTCAAACCCAATATATTTATAAGATTTTGAATTTTGAATTTCAATTCCAAGATTTAATTTAAACTAAATTTATAAATATAAATAAATAACAGAACATATCTTTTATAAATCTTAAAACTTTCAAATTCTATTTATTTAAATCTAATTTATACACATATTCATTCCCAAATATTCCAATTAATTCTCTATTAATTCATAACTTAACCAATTTTTTTATATAAATTTCCAAATTAGTTTAGCTTAAAAATCAGGAATGTTACAGGCTCGAAGAGATAACATTTTATTGCTGAAATAAGAAAATACGGCAAAGTCAGTTTCCTTATTACAAATTCAAATTTCAAAACGCATAAACAAATTGCAAATGAAAAATAGACCAAATAAATAAATAGAGCCTATTATGTGTAATAGCAACGTAGACTTTCGCAATTCCAGGCTCTTGACAGAATGAGACTTTCAACGATCGATAATTTGAATGTACCATCTCCAACTCTTCATTCAATTACATACGGTCCTTCCCATGTTGGTTTTATATGTGAAAGGACCCGGTAAATTCTCTTGAGGACGAGATCGTCGAGTTCAAAGGTTCAAGGTTGGACCTTGGCATTATATAACTGGGCGACTCGACTTCGATATGCGGCTGCCCTCAAATCAGCCTCTTCACGATTCTCATCCAATAAATACAGAGTTTCGGCATGTAGTATAGCATTTGTCTTCGGAACATAATAGGTCACGCGATGAAAATGTAGTTCCATCTCGAATGGAATAACGGCTTCTAAGCCGTAGGAAAGAGAAAATGGAGTGTAGCCGGTCCCAGATTTGTGGGTTGTCTGATAAGCCCATAGAGCCATAGGAAGTTCATCGACCCATTTTCCCCCTGCATTTTCTAGTTTTTTCTTCAAAATAGATTTTATATCTTTATTAACAGCTTCAACCTGTCCATTAGCTTGAGGGTGTGCAACTACAAGAACTTCTTCTGGATGTGGAACCTTTGACAGAAATTCTTAAATTCAACACTGTCGAATTGAGCTCCGTTGTCTGTGATGATGGTATGCGGAAGACCAAATCGACAGATAATGTTGTACACTACAAAGTTGATCACTTTCTTTGTTGTGATTGTAGCAAGGGATTCAGCTTCCGCCCACTTGGTAAAATAATCAACTGCGGCGATGGCATACTTCAGACCACCTCTGGCTGGAGGTAGAGAGCCAATAATGTCAATGCCCCATATTGCATACGGCCATGGACTAACCATCTAAGTTATTTCGGTAGGTGGGGCTATTGGAATTCGAGTATGCTTCTGACATCTGTCACATTTTCGGGCATAATCTGATGCATCGCGATTTACAGTCAGCAAATAGTGTCCATATCGGAGCATTTTCTTGGCAAGAGTTTTCCCCTTGGTGTGATCGCCACATTCTCTTTCATGTACATCATGCAACACTCATTTGATTTCTTTGTGAGCGATATACTAATGTAAAGGGACAGAGTACCCTCTTCTATACATGACTACATCCTGAATAGTGAACCGTGATGCCTTTCCAAGGACTTGTCTCTTTTCACTTCTGCACTCCGGCAGGGTCTTATGCTCTAGTAAATTTCTGAA
The DNA here is from genome assembly GCA_030765085.1 of Allium cepa. NCBI lineage: Eukaryota > Viridiplantae > Streptophyta > Magnoliopsida > Asparagales > Amaryllidaceae > Allium > Allium cepa. Next base: position 914,710,102 of record CM060938.1, read on the forward strand.
CGGAGTCATCCATGACTCCTTATCGAAAACAACCTAAAATGCCCAATTCGTTTCCACCTGATCGATGCTCGAGGAAGATAATGTTTCCACGGGAATGATCCCCATTTGCCGTGCTTTACCTGTACTGGTTAATTTTGCTAACGAGTCGGCATTCTGATTGCGCTCTTGGGGTATGCAGTAGATGGCATTATAATCGAACTAATTTAATATTTCCTGAACCCGAGCAAGATAATCAGCCAATCTTCGGTCCTTGGTCTGGTATTCCCCCCGAATTTGGCACACAACCAATTGTGAATCACAATAAATCTCTACAGCAATGATTCTTAAATCTCGAGAAAGTCTCAATTCGGCAAGCAAGGCTTCATATTCGGCTTCGTTGTTGGTTGCACGAAAATTGAACTTTAAAAGCATAGCTTATAAATCGGCCTTCAGGAGTTTCAAGTACAACCCCATCACTTGAGAAGCAGTCATTTGATGCACCATCAGTATGCAGCTCCCAGATATACTTGGGAGATTCACTGGTTTTGAGAAAGTCCTCTGGGATAGTAAATTCAACTATGAAATCTGTTAGGACTTGTCCTTGAATGGCTCGCCTTGGAGTGTAAGTAATGTCAACCTAACTTTGCTCGATATTCCATTTGAGTAACGTACTAGATGTCTCAGGCCGCCTAAGGACCTGTCGTAATGGCAGGTCAGTGTAAATAGTGATAGGATGGGCCTGGAAATACGGACGAAGCTTCCTCAAGGCAATAACAAGACAATAAGCCAATTTCTCTAGCTTCGAGTAGTTTCTCTCTGCTACGGTCAACCATTTGCCAATGTAGTAGACCGGGCTTTATATTCGGTTCTCCCTTCAAATTAATGCAGCACTGATTGAGTTTTATGGCACTGCCGGGTAGATGTATAGTCTTTCATGATCAATAGGCTTTGATATAATGGGTGGTGTGGAGAGATGTTGTGCCAGTGCTCGGTATGCGCCCTGACATTTCGTAGTCCATCCAAAGTTCTGTTTCCCTTTCCTGATCAGATCGAAGAAGGGAATGCTTTTGTCAATGGATTTTGAAATGAACCTGCTCAGTGTGGCTACTTTCCCATTGAGGCTCTGGACTTGCTTTATAGTTCTTTGGAGTCTCAAGATTTCTAATCGCACAGATCATTTTAGGATTTGCTTCGATTCCTCGAGCGTTGATGATAAACCCAAGGAATTTTCCTGATGCGACCCCGTAGTGACACGTCAACGGGTTGAGCTTCATTCTATATTCTGAAAGGATATTAAACATTAATTCTAGGTCTTTGATATGATCAGTGGAAAATCGCAACTTCACTAGCATGTCATCCACATATACCTCCATGGTTTTCCCGATCTGGTTAGCGAACATTTGGTTAACTAATCTTTGGTATGTTGCTCCGGCATTCTTGCGTTCAAAAGGCATAAATTTATGGCAGTAAAGTCCTAGATCGATTACGAGCTGGCATGGTCCTAGTCAGGTAAGTGCATGGGTATCTAGCTGTAGCCAGAATACGCATCCATGAAGGATAAGAGTTCATGTCCAGCCGTTGAATCTATGAGCTGATCGATTCGAGGAAGTGGAAAACTGTCTTTGGGGCAAGCTTTATTCAAGTTTGAGTAATCAACAAATGTTCTCCATTTCCCATTTGGCTTCCGGACAAGTATAGGATTAGACACTCATTCAGTGTATAATGCATCTCGAATAAACCCGTTCGATTTAAGCTCAAAGAGGAAGCCAAGTGGCACCTCCAGTTGGTCAACGCCGAAGAAGAAGATGAGAAAAAAGAAAGTGTAGACATGTCTCTTCGGCTCATTTTTGGTAAATGGATAGGAATATACTTTTACTTTCCTTTTGTAGGCACTGTATAGATGCGGGTTCGGCCCCTGCTAGTAGGATTTATTGGAACAATTTTGTACTCGTTCTTCCTTTTAAAGAATAGTGATAGAATTCCATTTTGTCTTCAACACTATTTTTTTTCATTTGCTTAAGTGTTCCAGCTCTTGAACTTCAATTTACTTATGAAGTTTAGTCTTTAAATCAACCCTGATTTTAGTCATTAGGTTCTGGAGCTACGGCTTCGGGTATTGATCGAGCGTTAAGTCAAATTCCGATATTGCGTTGTCCCAATCAATGGCTGATACTTAAATTCTACTCCCGGTTTCGGGGATAAATTGAGAAGACCGGTCAGCAATCGCTATTTTCCTTTAACACATCGATCTTGATCTTTATGAAACGAAGCTGAAACTCGACGAATTCGGGTACGAACCATACTGGCTCACCAATTGGTGGTTTTATCCACACTCTGGGGATTGCACTTGTTCATCGGCGATCAGTTATGCTCGGTTAAGTTTTAGTGATACGTCCATGCTCCGGGGACTTAAGTTATTATTACGGGCGATCAATCATGCTCATTTAATATTTATAACTACGTTCACACTCTGGGGACTTTACATTGATTCATGGGTGGTCAGTCACACACGATTTATGTTTATACTCTGACCGCATTTCAGGGACTCAGAGTTGTCTCACAGATCATTGATTAGTGTTCGGTTTGCGTTTGAACTCCAATTCGCTCTTTGGGGATTTATAGTTAGTCGGTGTTTATACTCCAATCCATGCACTGGGGGAGTTAATTGTTGTCGATAGTTCGATTCTTACTCTGGGAATCCGAAGTTGGTTGATGTTTGTACTCCAGTTCGCACTCCAGTAATATAGAGCCGGTTGATGTTGATACTCCACTTTGCACTTTGGGAATCCGAAGTTAGTTGATGTTTATACTCCAGTTCGCACTCCGGGAATCTAGAGTTGACCGATAGATGGTCAGCCACATCTGTTTAGGCTTTATGATTTTGTTCGCACTTTAGGAACGGCGAATCTATCAGGATCGTGGATGGTCAGTTCACATCCACCCTGAGTTAGCAAGCGAGGTCGCTAGATGGACGGATCCATCCTCCTCAAACTTGGTTGAGATACGGGCGAAGTAGTTAGATGGACGGATCTACCCGCATTTTCAGGTTTATACCCCAGCTCGCCTTTGGGAATCTGGAGTTAGTTAGAGGATTGTCGTGTATCAATCCTTTTTTGGCTTCAGTGTAATGACTTGTCCCCGAGCTCGGGTTTCACTTAGTGAGTGACCGGTTGCATCACAGTCACTCCTTATTCAAATAAATCCCACCGTATGGTGGAACTTAGTTCTCTGTGCATAGTGATGCTTGCATGACGTATTTCAAAAAATCAAAGCTCTGGCTCGAAGAGATAGCATTTTATTGATGAAATGAGAAAGTACGGCAAAGTCAGTTGCCTTATTACAAATTCAAATTTCAAAATGCATAAACAAATTGCAAATGAAAAATAGACAAAATAAATAAATAGAGCCTGTTATGTGTAATAGCGACGTAGACTTTCGCAGTTCCAGTCTCTTGGCAGAATGAGACTGTCAACGATCGATAGTATGAATGTTCCATCTTCAAGCTTTCATTCAATTATGTACGGTCCTTCCCATGTTGGTTTCATATGTGAAGGGACCAGGTAAATTCTCTTGAGGATGAGATCGTCGAGTTCAAAGGTTCGGGGTTGGACCTTGGCATTATATAATCGGACGACTCGACTTCGATATGCGGCTACCCTCAAATCAGCCTCTCACGCTTCTCATCCAATAAATCCAGAGTTTCGGCATGTAGTATAGCATTTGTCTTCGGATCATAATAGGTCACGCAATGAGAAGGTAGTTCCATCTCGAATGGAATAACGGCTTCTGAGCCGTAGGAAAGAGAAAATGGATTGTGGTCGGTTCTAGATTTATGGGTTGTCCGATAAGCCCATAGGGCCATAGGAAGTTCATCGACCCATTTGCCCCTGCCTTTTCTAGTCATTTCTTCGGAATAGACTTTATAACTTTATTAACAACTTCAGCCTGTCCATTTGCTTAAGGGTGTGAAACTACGAGAACTTCTTCTGGATTTGGAACCTATGACAGAAATTCTTAAATTCAACACTTTCAATTGAGCTCCGTTGTTTGTGATGATGGTATGCGAGAGACCAAATCGACAGATATTGTTGCACACTACAAATTTGATCACCTTCTTTGTTGTGATTGTAGCAAGGGATTCAGCTTTCGTCCACTTGGTAAAATAATCAACTGCAACGATGGCGTACTTCACACCACCTCTGGCTAGAGGTAGAGAGCCAATAATGTCAATGTCCCATATTGCAAATGGCCATGGACTAACCATCTAATTTATTTCGGTAGATGGGGCGGAATTCAAGTGTACTTCTGACATCTGCCTTATTTTCTGGCATAACCCGATGCATCGCGATTTACAGTCGGCAAATAGTATCCATATCGGAGCACTTTCTTGGTAAGTGTTTGTCCCTTGGTGTGATCGCCACATTCTCTTTCTACATCATGCAACAATCATTTGACTTCATCGTAAGTGATACACCGATGTAAAGGTATAGAGTACCCTCTTCTATACATGACTCCATCCTGAATAGTGAACCGTGAAGCCTTTCGAAGGACATGTCTCTTTTCACTTCTACACTCCGGCAGGGTCCCATGCTCGAGAAAATTTCTGAACGGAGTCATCCATGACTCCTTATCGGAAACAACCTCAAATGCCCCATTCATTTCCACCTGATTGATGCTCGAGGAAGATAATGTTTCCATGGGAACGATCCCTATTTGCTATGCTTCACCTATACTGGCTAATTTAGCTAACGATTCGGCATTCTGATTGCGCTCTCAGGGTATGCAGTAGATGGCATAATAATCGAACCGATTTAATATTTCCTGAACCCGAGCAAGATAATTAGCCAATCTTCGATCCTTGGCCTGGTATTCCCCCCGAACTTGGCACACGACCAATTGCAAATCACAATAAATCTCCACAGCAATGATTCTTAAATCTCGGGTGAGTCTCAATTCGGCAAGCAGGGCTTCATATTCGGCTTCGTTGTTGGTCGCACGAAAATTGAACTTTAAAGCATAGCGTATAGATCGGCCTTTAGGAGCTTCAAGTACAACCCCAGCACCTGAGCAGCAGTCATTTGATGCACCATCAGTATGTAGATCCTAGATATACTTGGGAGATTCACTGGTTTCAGGCAAGTCATCTGGGATAGTAAATTCAACTATGAAATCTGCTAGGACTTGTCCTTGAATGACTCGCCTTGAAGTGTAAGCAATGTCAAACTAACTTTGCTCGATATTCCATTTGAGTTACCTACTAAACGTCTCAGGCCGCCTAAGGACCTGTCGTAATGGCTGGTCAGTGTAAACGGTGGTAGAATGGGCCTGGAAATACGGATGAATCTTCCTTAAGGCAATAACAAGACAATAAGCCAATTTCTCTAGCTTCGAGTAGTTTCTCTCAGCTTCGGTCAGCCGTTTGCCAATGTAGTAGACCGGCCTTTGTATTCGGTCCTCGTCCCGAATTAAGCCAGCACTGATTGAGTTTTCTAGCACTGCCATGTAGATGTATAGTCTTTCGTGATCAATAGGCTTTGATAGAATGGGTGGTGTGGAGAGATTTTGTACCAGTGCTCGGAATGCGCCCTCACATTCCATAGTTCATTCAAAGTTCCGTTTTCCTTTCCCGATCAGATCGAAGAAGGGAATGCATTTGTCAGTGGATTTTGAAATGAACCTGCTCGGTGCAGCTACTTTCCCATTGAGGCTCTGGACTTGCTTTATAGTTCTTGGAGTCTCAAGATTTCTAATCGCACAGATCTTTTCGGGATTTTCTTTGATTCCTCGAGTGTTAATGATAAACCCAAGGAATTTTTCCGATGCGACCCCAAAGTGACACTTCAACGGGTTAAGCTTCATTCTATATTCTCGAAGGATATTAAACATTAATTCTAGGTCTTTGATATGATTAATGGAGAATTGCAACTTCACTAGCATGTCATCCAGATATACCTCCATGGTTTTTCCGATCTGGTTAACGAACATTTGGTTAACTAATCTTTGGTATGTTGCTCCGGCATTCTTGAGTCCAAAAGGCATAACTTTGTGGCAGTAAAGTCCCAGATTGGTTACAAAGCTGGTATGCTCCTAATCAGGTAAGTGCATGGGTATCTAGCTGTTTCCAGAATATGCATCCACGAAGGATAAGAGTTCATGTCCAGCCGTTGAATCTACGAGTTGATCGATTCGAGGAAGTGGACAACTGTCTTTGGGGTAAGCTTTATTCAAGTCTGAGTAATCAACAAATGTTCTCCATTTCCCGTTTGGCTTCCAGATAAGTATAGGATTAGACATCTATTAGAGGTATAATGCATCTCGAATAAACCCGTTCGATTTAAGCTTATTGACTTCTTCTTTAAGGATGGTAGATCTCCTTAGATCCATACCATGCCGTTTTTGTTTGACCGGGATATGCTGTGGGTCAATATTCAATGTGTGGCTCGCGATGTCCGCGGAGAATCCATACTTGTCAGAATAGGTCCAAGCAAACACGTCCAAGTTTGCCTGGAGAAATTCAACCAATTCCCCTTACATCTGGCTTAGCTGAGATCCAATTTTTATCATTTTAGAACCGTCGTTATCATCGATCGGGACATTGATTGTCAGCTCGATGGAGGAAGCTTGACTGTCTTTACTTTTGTCTTCACTTTTAATATATCTCGGGTCAAGATCCCTCGGGAATAGGTTGTGGTGCCCGGGCCAGGGCCCAGGTGTCAATTTTCATTTCTCAACAAAGCAGATGCAGAGAGATTCCTCTACGTCCTTTTCTTTTTTCCTTTCGCTGCGCCTCTCACAGCTCAACAACATAATAGGCTCGTCCAGCAACCTGATCTCCATGAACTATTCTAACTTCGTTGTCGGTAGGGAATTTTAAAGTCAAACACCAAGGGGCAATGGTAGCCTTAAATTTAGCCATTGCCTGTCGGCCCAAGAAAGCATTGTATGGCGAGTCTAAATCCAACACAGCAAATTGTAACATCCGGACTCGCCGGCGTTTTTCAGTTCCCAACTTCACTGGCTGTTCCACCACTCCAGTGGGTATAGTTGCACTCCCGTTAAAGTCATGATTACAGGACTAGTAAGGCTTCAAATCTTTAATCTCCATTTTCATCTGGTCATAGGCTCGCTTAAACAATATATTTCATAGAACTTCCACTGTCTTCTAAGATCCTCTTCATCCAAGCAGGACCTACTTGAGCTGATATGACAAGTGGATCGATGATTGGGGCTTCAGCCATGTCGGCGTCCCTATCTCGAAAGACAATGTCGACAGTCATCGTCTTCTATTGCTTGGCCGAAGCCCCATCTTCCAAGCTACTACAACACTCGGAGCTTGCATGCCTAATAGAACTAGCATACGACTCCATTTCCTTCCAGCTTCGGTTTGCTGAATGAGGACCACCACTAATAGTATTTATCTCCAACCTTCCACCAGTACGAGCGGGTTCCTCCTCCTTAGCCGATTTGTTACATGATTTTGATTCGATGGGCCCGTACCTCCAGATTGCGGCGTCCGCACAAACTGCTCCAACTTTCTCTCATGTATCAATTTCTCGATGATATCCTGCAGATGACGGCACTCGTTCATGTTATGGCCATAGCTTTCGTGGAATCTATAAATTTCCCCGTCTGAATCTATTTCTCCGATGATTGTTTCGGAGCAGGTTTCTTATAACGAATAGTATTGCAGGTCTATAGATACACATTTTCCAGCGATGTATTCAAAGGAGTATAATTGTCAAACATAGGATCCTTACGTCGTGGGCCACGATTCTGATCCCTTTTCCTGTTTTGATTTTTATTGCCTTTCTGTTGATTATTTTCATTCTGTATGTTCAATTGCACTTTTCCGAAACTCTCCCCGGTATGTTTAACAGATACATGCTTTGAATCCCTTCTACACTAGGCCCTGCATCATCCTTTTTCCTAGACTATTTTTTGCATTCTTCCTTCTTAAGAATAAGGCTGCCTTGAAATAGAAATGGTCCAATGACGCAGAAGGCTTTCCGGTCAACCAATTGTCGAACTCGGAATCGGGGTCGATCCCCTTAATCAATGCCATCAGAATAGAGTTATCATTGGGATTTCTAATCTCGACACATGCAACATGAAATCTCTCCAAATAACGCCTGATTGTCTCTCCAGGAGCTTGAGTGACACTACATAAAGTATTAACATCGTTCGGCCTCATAACATGCATGCGGAACTGCTCAATAAATTTTGTCGCTAACTGATAAAAAACAAGAGATAGATTGAGGTGGTAAACGGGTGAACCACGTAGATGCTATGCCCCTTAGAGAGATCGGGAAACTTCGACACTTGACTGCATCATCAGCTCGTGCAGCATTCATTAACCATTCATACTTTAAGATATGCTGATTAGGATCAGAGCTCCCTTCATAAACTGGCAAAGTCGGCATTCTGAATCGTCGAGGTGGCTTAGAGTTGAGTATATCATCAGTAAAAGGGGTATGACTCTGGGAGATTCCCCAGTCATCATTGGTGAGATCCTGAATTTCAGGGATCATTATCGAGATATCTGACATCTGGGCGTTCTTGGCCTACTAGGCCAAGGTGTGGTCGGGCTCCATAATGCAAGGATTGGCCAAACACAGCCGACGGTCCATGTCTCGCCTCATTGGTTCGTAAGGTTCTGAAGTATGTTCATGTTGGCGACGGTTCAGATCCGTTCGATTTCAGGCATCAACTCCTAATTCAGTAGCAGTGGCAGTAGTGTGGTTGTCCGTGACATGATAAGGAACAGTACCTCCTCGGGAGGAGGGTCCGGTTTGATGGCTAGTTTATGGGCCAACCCTTGGCTGCCTAAGACTCAGGGTGTGCTGCTGTCTAGTAGCTTGTATATAGTTTCCGTCCATCCATGGGCACGTGGATCTATGGTGATAGTCAGAAGAGGCTGAACTCTCGGTGGATGAATAGGAAGCTTGATCCCTTTTAAATCACCTTCACCTTTGACGATTTAATTAGTTGGTCAGTTCCACGTTGGCACAGAGTTATTAGGTAAGTTATTGGCGGCTCTGAGTCAGATCTTGCATTAGCATTTGAAATTCTTCCCTAGCGACATGGCCTTGCGGATCTGATGGTCCGGCAGCATTCTAATCGGTAAGAGGTAGCTGTACGAGGTTCTGTTTATCCCGTCCCTCTGGATTTGCGGTAGTTGAAGTAGTCCTAGTGTTCACCATGATGGATAGCGAAGCTCTTTCCTAGACTTGATGCAAATCTGAATAGGATTGTAGAACTTTAAACTTGAAATCTGGATCATCCTTTTAGATTTATGAAATTCGGTATCGATAGTAGATCCAACGAGCAGGAGAGAAACTGGGTTTTCTCAGTGAAAGCACCAAATGTTTGTACCAAAATTGGGCACAATACCTTTTGGAAGTGTTTGAGGAGATAGAAATGAAGAAAATAAATGGAAAAAGAGGATTATCTAACAAACACTCCAAACAATAATCAGAAAGACAATAGAGAAACACAGAGATTTAGAGTGGTTCGGCGTATGGCCTACGTCCACTACGAAATGGTTTACTTTTATTCACTTTTTGCTTGCTGGTTATAACGAACTATAACAGTAAAACTCGAGTACACCAATGATTTTGGTAGAGTCTGAATGTAGAAGAGCCAAAAGATCCCCGTTCTGTAGGTCCAGGGCTGCTATTTACAGGCGTAGGCTACAAATATGTCGCTTAGATCTTTGAAGACCTTTTCTCTCACGTGGGTCGTCCCAAACGATCGATCTCATGTCGTTGCACTCGATCCGTGATCGATACAAACGAATTTCGTATCGTTCAATATTTCGTCCAATCGAGTCGAGATCGATCATGAACATTCTTGAGAATGTACGCAAGCTCCTTTGAAAATTTGGTAGCATTTGGACTTGTAGATTTTGAGTTATGATCGATGCAATTTTCGATTTACTGAAGGCTATTGAATTTGCATCGATTTTGTTCGTACCTATAGCTTCGTATCGATGTTTCGGGATGTGACATTTGATGATGTGGCGCTTGCTTTTAGGATCGATCCACTTTTCATGCTGAGTGACTGGGTTTTTCATAGGGGTGCATTTTGTTCGTATCGATCCAGTTTAGCCTTGTTCGTATCCATTGTTGCCGCTCCATTTCGCATCGATCAACATAAATGCCATTCGTATCGATCGATTTTGTGTTATTCTCATCGATCACTGGCCGATCGATATGATTGTAGTACATTAATGGATCGATACGAAATAACGATCTTTTTACATTTTTTGATGGATATGAATTGGGTGTTGGTTGATCGATGCGAACAAGCCGAAGATGATGGATGCACAGCAATCCGAGGATAGATGGATACGAAGAGCACAACTTTGGATGGATGCGAACGAGAGCAATGCGAAGGGGGTGAAATGATGGATACAGGTAAATTGACTTCCTTGGCTTGCATCGATCATATCTTGAGCATATGAACTCGGATTGACTTGAAATTTGAAATGTCGGCTTTCATGGCTCTGCTTGTCATGTCATGTTAATTGTAGCATAATATGGACTTGGGCAAAATTCACCGGTACCCATAGCAAACCAGCGTATAATATTTTTCTGGATTAATTGCCATTGGGTCTCAGCCAATTTCTTGGTGTCACGACCTTACTAAAAGGTAGGATAACACATGTGTCCATATAATAACTTAACAAAAAACTTTAGAATTAATGTAACGACCCGCTATTTTGAACCATTCAAATCGACAATTAACCATAAATGTCTGACTTGAATTGTTCAAAACAACATATTGTTATATAAATTTGGGGTAAATAAGAATCAATCACAGAATCACCGACACAGAATATCACAACATCATGCCGCGGAATAGATAAACATAGTAGTTCATGAAGCGACTATGTAAACATCAAAGTCTAAAGCAATATACCAGAAATCCAAATACTTAGAGGTTCGCTAATACATAAGCAAATGACAAATGTCTGAACAGAAATGACTGAAATAGCTAAATAGATAGATAGATAGATCTCCAACCAGTCTCTAGCTCCAAAATATGAATCTCGAATGTTGTGATACTCAGGATGACCGAAGCATAAAGTAGAAACAAAATACTCGAGTCAAAATTAACATTCTTATGTAAGTAAATCAACTCAAGTGAAATGTACAAGTGAAATGAAATAATAACTCAAAGGATACTTTGTGTTTAGTTCCATTAAGGATCGCTTAAACAATCTACGTATATAATACAATATGCTACATAGATAATGTCTATCATAAAGTAAAGTATTAAAATAGCGTTAAGGCTTTACCCATATCCCCCTAAACACATTTTTATAGTGCTGTAGTCTATACAGTACTTTAAACTCCACTAAGCCGGTGGGCTATCAAGCACTCCATAGGTACAAAATAGAACAAAATCGTAGTGGGCTCGATAGGGTAGATAACAAGGCACGCAAGGCTATACCGTGGGTAGGATTCTATCGTTTACACTTTCGGACTGGTGGTAACGCATAGCCATAGCTATCGCCCACCTCGTATAACACTCCCATAATCAAAGGTGCGCACCAATCAATCACAAAAGTAAGAGATATAGCATCGAAAAAGTGCGTCCGATCGAAGAAGCGACATCACTTGGCCCGTTAATTGCTTCTGTTTTAGTCATCTTACTTAGGGCTTGTTTCATACCTTAATGCAGTAGCGCGGCAAACCATACTACTTCATTATGGATTCTCCACCGCGTACACAGTTATTAAATTGTTTTCGATATTGGCAGAGAGTATAACAATATCCGGTCCCAGCCTCTTTGACAACCAAACGCTTACATTTTTCACACCGTGGTCATTTTATAAAACATTTTTAATAATAAATCCAGAAAATAGTTTATACCTTAATATCAAGATATCCATATACTTTTTCCAAAAGTATAAATATATTCATAGTTAACGAGAAAGATTGCTTCAGTCAACTTCGAAAATAATTTATAAATCTCTCTAAACCCATTCATAAACTATTTATATGCTTTAAAACAACTTATAAGTTCCTAAACAATTTACAATTCTTCACCTTTAAACCAGTTCCTTTTATAAACCCTTTATAAAAATCCTTTAAAACCCTTTTAAAATCCTTTGTAAAGCTATTATAAAAATCCTTTATAAAAATCCTTTTTACAAAATCCAATATAAAATCTCTACATCCTTTATAAATTTTATATAAAATCTCTTACAAATTTTATTTATTAAAGTTATTATAAAAATCTATATTTGTTATATAAATTAGAACTATATTTATTGTATTAAATTAAATTTAAAAAATATATATTAAAATTAAATTAAATATTTTATTTATACTAAACTTTAAACTATTCAAATTATATATTTAAAACTAAACAAAATTATAAGTTAAAATCTTAAATTTACATTTAAAAACATATATTAACTTATAACTTGAACTTCAAAACATATAAATAAATTATTTTCCAAATATAAATGTAAAATCATTAAATTAAAATTTTAAAATCAACTTTGTAAATCAAACATACTTTACTATTTAGAAAAATAATTTAAAACCAACCAATGGTGTCCGTATATAGTTTCTACCCTATGGTCAAGTGATTAGGGTATATATCATTTCAACCCAAATTTATAAACCTTCGGGTACATCATTTCAACATGTATCCCAAATTTATAATTACAAAGCAATAAAATTGATTGGGTCTATCATTTCAACCCATAATGATTTTTCCTAATCTATAAGATCGTTCGGGTATATATCATTTCAACCCACAGTGATTTCCTAAATAACATACAAAGGGAACTTGCACCGATTTGCATAAATAAATAAATAACATATCACATGCATAATATATCATACATATCATAACGTATATCATAGCATAACACATATTTAACATAGCATATATATAAAGGTGACATATCCTATTATATAACACATATCATGTGACATATGCAACATATGATTTCACGTATCATATGTGACTTATAATTAATATAACATATGTGACATAAATTAACAAAACATATGTGACAATATAAATTAACATAACATATGTGGCATGTAAATTAACATAACATATGTGACAATAAGTTAACATAACATATGTGACAAAAAATTACCATAATATATGTGATAATAAATTAGCATAAAATATGTCACTACAAGAAATTTTATTTTTGGTGGCGCACAAAAAAAGCTACCAAAACTTATGGTAGCATTTTGGTAAACGTTGTGATTAAGCCTGCAACTAAAAATCCATGATTTTGAGTTGCATTTAGTTGAATGCCACTATAAATTCTTTTATTGCAGCATTTCTCAAACGCCACCATAAATCTTTTTGTAGCGTTTTAAAAATGCAACCAAAGGTTTTTTGGGCGCTACCAATAGAGTTTCAACTTTACCCCTATTTTACGGTTGCATTACTCAACGCCGCTATATGTATTTATGTAGTGTTTTTGAAATGCTACTAAAAGTTGTTGATCATTTTGCATCGTTTTTTCATGCTGTTATTTCCTGTTGGTGGTCTATTTTGTTTATACTATGTCAATCAATAATCACTCACATAATCATCATATTCAAACAATTAAAAAAAATTGATCATATAATCAAATAAGATATCCATAACCATTCTTATACAATAGTTTTTTGATAAAATGACCAAACTCACATATAATAACTATTCGTATAAAAATTTACACACCAAGTACTAATAAAATATTATACCAAACTGGTGCTAACAAAACGCTTGATTACCCATAATTCTTTGTTGCACGCACAAGTGAAAGCTAGCACCATAAAAGTCCAATCTTGCTCTCTTCGAAAATCCAATGCCTGCACAAGTGAAAGCACCACATATAGTCAAACAATTATGTTAATTCGCAGGACTTCAAATTTAATATCAAACATCTACAACATTGTATGAGCATATCATATTACAAATAATGTCATATAAATAATCAAAGTTACAAACGAAATGAAATAAATAAAGTCCAATCTTATAGTTATATATAAAATGTTGTTAAATTAGTTATATTATTATTATTTATAAAATTTAGTTAACTTGAACTTAGTTAATTTATAAAACTAGTTTAATTTTAACAAAGCCTAGTTAATATTTATTAACTTGGTTAACTTAATTTATTATTATGATTACTATTATTATTATCCAAACTCGTTTAACTTAATTATATTATTATTATTATTATTATAAACTTAGTTAGATTTTATAAACTAAGTTAATTTATCATCAATCATTATTTATAAATCTTTATTAAATTAGTTATATTATTATTTATAAAATTAAGCTAACTTAAAATTAGTTAACTTTTATTAACTTGGTTAACTTAGTTAATTTATTACTATTATTACTAAAACTCGGTTAATTTAATTATATTATTATTATTATAAACTTAGTTAATTTTTATAAACATAGTTAATTCATTATCATCATCATAATCATTGTTATTATTTATAAAACTTTGTTAAATTAGTTATATTATTATTTATAAAATTTAGTTAGCTTAAACTTAACTATTTTTATAAAACTTGTTCAATTTTAACAAAACTTAGTTAATTTTTATTAACTTGGTTAACTTAGTTAATTTATTATTATTATTATTATTATTATTATTATTATTATTATAAAACAAGGTTAATTTAATTGTATTATTATTAGTATTGTTATTATTAACATAAACTTGGTTAATTTTATAAACTTAGTTAATTCGTCATCATTATTATTAGTTAATTGATGAAGCGGCAGTGAAGTGTAAAAAAAGAAATCGAACAGGGATGACACAATGACTGACAGTTAATGAGATAGCACAACCAACTCTCCAGTAACATGTATGGTACTGTGAACTAAAAATCAAGTGCAGTAATAAGCAGGAAGAACAATATCATCATGCTGTTTGAGTCAGCTCAGCAAACTAATAACCAAACGCAAATAGTAACAACAATTATATGCAAATGGATGAGTCTAATTAATTTACAAATCATGAGATCGAAGGTTAATGGATGTCGTACAATGATGATTCAGGTTAGTCCATAATCGAACTCAAGAACCGCATTTTAATGGTTGACCTTAAAGCTAAATTTCATTTTTACTGTTTTTACTTATATTTATATATGATATAAAGCTAAATCTATATTTACACCACATTCAATTTATATTTAAGATAAAAATGTTCATTTTCCTCAAGTCGTGAATAACCAAATAGATTAAGCAACTAATAACTAATTAAATTAAACATCACGAATCAAAACTATAGATTGTGTATTGGGAAAGATACTAGTAGATCAACTTACTTTAAAAAAAATTATTTTTTTAAACAAAAAAAAGGAAGGTTAAGAAGAAGACCTTTGCATGATATGCAGACATGTATGTACCTTCACACCCCAAAATTGCAACAAGAACTTGAACCCAATATGATGTATGGACATGTAATTTTACAATGTATTATATGCATATGGATATATCACAAGTGGACGCCTATTGCATGCTCTATCGCGTTCAAATCTATCAAAAGAAACAGAGAGCACCATTCCAATGTAAGTTTATGATATAAAGCCTAAAAACATTTAAATAACAATCTTATCGCAAAATTAAGTCTGATATATCATCCGGTAGATCATTTTATATTAGCTTACTAGAAGAATGATCCAAACTTACAGTATGCTTTTGGATACATTCAAAACGGATATATTAACATCTACTTATAAAACACGACCATGTACACAACAAAAACATTTAGTAGTCCCTGAAGTAAAAAATTAGACATGGAGAGTTTATCCCATAATCAATAAATTTTATAACACCAAAAAATTCTAGTTTATGAACATGTTACACAGAGGTTTAAAAAAATCTGTCCTTGTGGGAAACATATAATGCAAAACTAAAAGTCTGCTTCCATCATAAAACATTCCTGCGATCATCCTGACAACATGATAAGCATAAATGAATAGCTTTGATCGATCATATGAAAGTATAACTATAAGAATAAAGCACAATAAAAAAAATAATCTAGATGGAAAATTGGAAACTGGATCTGAAGTGCATAATGAGACTAAAATCAAGAATTAATGCACAATGATGAAAAGTTAAAGCAAAACAAGAGATTTGAATTTTACAGCAACCCAAATGGAAGTGTTAAAATATTGATAAGTGGATCTAAGTTAAGGTGAATAAATGGTACAAAGTCAGCAACTGTGCGATTTTCATTTCAAATGTGGGTTAATTATTATGAGATTAAAACTGTGGACAGTGACAGATCAAAACACCGATTGCGACACATTTAAAACTCCGATGCGTGTGTGCGCGCGTGTGCGCGCGTGTACTAGCGTGTGCGTGTGTGTGCGTATGTGTATGTTTGTGTGGGGACATTTCAGGCACGCAGTTACGTGCCACAGCCTGCCATGCTACTTGTTTAAGTTTTTAAATTATATGCTACAACCTGCGAATCTACACATCATACGTCTCGGGTCTCAGTCCGGCCTACTCATTTGTCTACGCCTGACACTATTATGGTACCTCATTTTACGTCTTTCTTCTGCTCAACTAAGTGCATTCTTTTGGCTACAGTATAGTACTTCTTTCGAATCTATGATATTTTTAATAGTTGCTAGGAATTAAGGACACTGCTATTTATGGAGTAGCAAATAACTATTTAGAGTATACACAAACTGATTATACTTTGACTAATAACTGTATACACCTTCAAGCAAGCATGTACTAGTTTATGTCTACATCTAATTAAACATGATCTTAAAATCCTATTATCAATATTGAAAAAAAAACTAAAGCTTAAGAATAAATTAAAGTAGCGGAAGCTTAATGTTTGTGACCACCTCATACTGGTACTTTCTGAAGTTCCAGGTAGTGGTTTCATCGTGATGGCGAGCTTCATGGACGATGGGGCTTCAAGATGTGGAGGGTCTTTATCTCCTTTGATTCATCTTCGTCAAAGCCATTTTGATCTTCTTTTTTATTTTTGTTTTTCCTCTCTTCTCCACTTCACCACATCATTGCAACAAATATTACAGGGTTAATTTATTGAAACAAGGAAAAAAATTAAAAATATATATTATATACAACAGTCACATAAACGGTAAATAATGTATTCTGATATAAGTTATTGGTAAACAGACAATGTAAATTGAAAAAGGAAAGTTCTAATCCCCAAAAGCAGGGATAGTATTCAACTTTGTCCAAAGTCCAAAGGGAGGTTTTCTCAGTCCTTCAAATGTATATTATTGGAACGGAAGATTAAAAGTGAATTGAAGAAAAAAAAGAAACATGGCTTCTTTCTTTTTTCTGTTGAAAATTTGAATTTTTTGACTTAATATAAGCACATTTTGACAGATTGCCCTTGATAACAGTGGTTTCTAAAGAAAAATCAGCTTACCGCATAACGATAGTAAACCGTTGTGTTATAACTAGCTAATTTATGTAAGATATAACAGATGCTCATCTTTTCCTTTTTTGATAAAAATATATTATCAGAAAATACAATTTAAATGCTTCGTACAGCGAATGACCAAACACTACAAAGGTCAAACAATTAATACAACACAACTGTTTCCAAGAGGAAACTGTAATATAGCATTTACCTACTACTGTGCTGGAATAAGAGAAATGATCTGTCTTTTATACTCAACATAACATTGTTCATAATTAATTTTATATCGTGCGAACATTATTTATTTTTAGTTTTGTAACTATTTTTCTTAACATTATGCATACAAATATAGTCACTATTTGCGCAAACAACAAGGATTATTTGCAAATTGAAAATTGATCAACACAAATTACAAGGCCAAACAAAAAACACATAAAAGAATGAGAAGGAACTTACCACGTTAAGGTAAATTAGGAAGACGTCCCTTTTTAAGACATGACATGGAGTGTTGAGCTATTTCAATGAGGCCGACAATATTGTGACGGGAGCACTCAACAACACCAAATATGAACATGGAGCATACCTTAGCTTTCTTGGATAGCCGAGCAGCATAACCAAGTTGAAGTTCGGGAGAGTTTAGTCCTCTTAGGATCTGCCTGCACAGAGATAGCACCTTTGCTCGATTGTTTGCCAATTCTTAAGCTATTGCTCATATCAAGCCCTTTTCCATTACTCAATGTGGGCCACCTTAAGATATGGAGTCAGGTGGCAGAAAGTGAGAACAGGAAAATATCATAAAAATTAATATAACAAACAAGTGCACACTTATACGATAAGGTACACTTACAAACTGGTTTCACATACGATTAGTTGAAGTTCAAATGGATGTACTTTTATTGAACTTGTTTCGCCCACGATTAGGTACACTTGTAATCTTTCTTAGTTCACTTGATCAAGATACACCAATTCATTACCCAATCAAATATCATCAAATTTCCAATAGTGGATATTAGCTGTCAAAGTACATATATCACAATTCACGTACAATCTTTCTTTCAAACCCTTCAACTCCAAAAATAAAAACATCACAAATACCCTGGTATGCCTATTTTTAAATTTTAGTTGTCAAAATGATTCCATCCAGACATATCAAACTTCGTTATTAATAGCACCAATGTTAGTTTATATCGCGTGTATTTTTGAATAGGTAAGGTATGTTATTTGGTCCTTGCATAGGTAGGCAAAAATATGTGCATACGCATTGGTAGGAAAGAAAATGAACAAATTTAATAAACATAGAAACTTGTGGACATATAGGAACGTTCAATCGACAAAGAGACATTCTAAGTATTATTCCAACTTAATAAGTCTATAACCACTAATGCACCAACAGTGTATGCTCATGTAATAATTTTACTCCTTTTAATCTCCATTTCTTGTAACAATTCTTGTAATAATTTCTTACAAGACTTCTGGTATAAAATGTCTGGATCTAATATTTTATGTATAAATTGTAAACAATACTTACATAAATATTTCACATATTAGATTTCATGCACTACTATGTGTTTACTGTACCAAAGAATAAGAAATGATACCTTTACTCCCTGAGTTCCAGTTATACCCAATTAAACCTTTCTCCTTAAATTCAAGCAGTATAGCATCACCTTCTCCGGCATAATAATCAGCTTACATAAGCATCCACTCCTTGAATCTCACTTCACTTTTTCTCAGAAAGGATGTATCTACTATGGTCTCGATATCAACAACTCTTGCCTGGTGATGAAAAGTATCAACAGAACTCACGTCAATGTTATTTGATAAAGCTATGAAGGCACTGAGAAGCAATTCGGTCTCGGAAGATCCAAGGAGGTGGCACGATCTACTTTATGATGAATCTGCATTTGTAACTCCAAAAATCTGAGATAAAAGTCCAATTTGGCATTGGTTGTCAGTTTCGATGTTGTACGATAAGGGGTAGTGCTAGTGTACGATTTAAGGCAAAACTGGGATGACTTGGCAGACCTGGTGTTGCAGATGAAGACTGGATGCCTTTTTCCCATTTAGAATTCCAAGCCCTAATTTTATTACAATTTTGGATTCAGAATAAAAATTTCTAAGTTTTTCTTTTTGAAGGAAATGTTGGAGGAGAAGTTAATAAAAATGTTACACGTATTAAGGGAGAGCGGTAGAGAAAAATTTCGTGAAATGCTAGTAACTTAGAGGCGGGAAAACTCTGGCAGCGTTTCTAAATGATTAATAGCAGCAGTTGGTTTGAAACGCTGCTAATAACTGCAAAAAATAACAAGTTTTCTTGTAGTGTGTGACAATAATTTACATAACATATGTGAAAATAAATTAGCATAATATATATGACAATAAATTAGCATAAATATGTGATAATAAAAACATATGTGATAATAAATCAGCGTAACATATGTGAAAATAAATTAACATAACATATGCGACAATAAATTAACATAACATATGTGACAATAAATTAACTTAACATGTATAACATATAAATTAACATAACACGAACATCACATAAATTAACATAACATGAATAACATACAAATTAACACATTCCTAACTAAAGCAACAATTCACATGTCATTTCATATGATTCCGTTTACTTAAACATAAAATATTAATCGTGATTGACATGCTCACCTTTCGTGGTAAATGAAGGTGATAAACACAACATGATGGAGACTAAAGCAACAAAGACCAATCCAAAGTAATAACAAGATCCAAAGCAATCCAAGATCCGAACAAAGCAATGATACGAACAAGCTTGCAACAAATATGTTTCTTCTTTTCTTTTTTTCTTTTTTTGAAGAGAGGGGGAAGAGGAGAGGGAGCATGGGGTTTGGTCTATGCTTGCGAGGTGTAGTGCTTGGCTAAAGTGGATAGGTGGTGGTGGTCGGTTTCGAATGATGGTCGATTTCACCAAAACCATATCTAAAAATAGGTTGTCTTTAAAAAACGATTTGGACTATAATATTACTTAATTTGTAAAAGTGACTAACTAGAAAATTGTTGCAAATTCTTTTCTCTCTAGTTCAATAAAAAGAATCGCTCAAAAAGTTTCTATGTTGAGGAAGTTATGGTCAAAACAAACAGAGATGTTTTTCTAAGTTGAAAATATGAGTACAAAAACATTTTGAAAACATTTGAGTTTTTGGCATAGAAACTTAAGGAATTTGTAGAGTTGATCTAAAATAAAATTGA
This sequence comes from Allium cepa, assembly GCA_030765085.1. Taxonomy (NCBI): domain Eukaryota; kingdom Viridiplantae; phylum Streptophyta; class Magnoliopsida; order Asparagales; family Amaryllidaceae; genus Allium; species Allium cepa. Next base: position 914,730,716 of record CM060938.1, read on the forward strand.
AGCCACTAGAAAAATAAATTGTTTGAGAACAAGGATGACACTTTTTTAGCCAGAAATGAAGAAGTTATGTTGAAATGAAAATGGGGAAGGAAGAGAGAGAAAAGAGAGGAAAAGAGAGGGAATGGAGAGGAGAGAGGAGATTAAAGTTTTTTTTAGGAATTTAGGGATTTAGGAATTTAGGCAAGGGGAGAGGAGAGGGAAGGAGAAGAATAAAAAGAAGTTTTTAGAGAGAAGAAATGAGAAAGTGAGAAAGATTGTATGTACTTTGTTTCATCAGAAGGGTCTATAGGTGAATGGGTGTGGCCTTTTAGTTTCTAAGTGTCTATTAGAATCCCTAGGAAGCCTAACTGTCATTAGGAAGCCCAATAGCCAAAGTGGAAAAACCAAGAGTCAATGTAAAGAGAATAACACTAGAATTACAATAGGAGATGCAATATATACATGTATAAGTGAATACACTGTACATTTATGCGACTTTTTCACTGTAAATTGCATATTTATAGTTTTAGAAGTCCAATTTTGACGAAATGAAAAGTGGAATCCTTCTTAGAATTAAGTCTAGATTTTTTCCATTGATAAAATCTAAATTTTAAAACTTTTAAATTTTCAACTAAAATTCAAAATTTGACTAATTTTGACCAAACTTGACTTTTCATGAAATTTTCCATTTGAATGTGGGTTACACACTTGAATCAGATTTGAATAGTTATATTTTCAAAACTAACATTTTTTTTTTGAATATAAATGATCGTAAATTAAATATGAAACTGGATAAATTTCAAATTCCACAACAACAAATTAAATTTGCATTATTCGTAAAAAAATGTTAAATCATTCAACTTCAGTTTAATGGTATTCAACGTTTACTGCTACAATCACTTTGTACTGACTATTTTCACTATTTAACATATGTAACTTTTGTTTGAATTCAAGTGTCCTATTCTTACAAAATTACACAAAAAAACATTCATTTTTTTATCACAACATTGTTTTGTTTCTATTACGACGTTTAAATCTAATTTAACACAAATGGATGATGCTCATGTTGCATTAATTTACCATTAATTTCTCTTTATTTTAAATTAAAATGTTTCCAATAATTTTAATTGTAAAAAGTTCAATATTAAATTTCAAAACGAACACAAATAATACAACCACTATTTTCTTTACATTATGTATTCCAACATTTATTAGTTTATTTCATACAACAAATACACACATTAATTATCAGATAAATGTTTTGTAACGTCCTGCCTTTTCGCACACTATAAATCAACGATAAACCACACACGTCAGACTTAAACCATACAAAAGGGTGGATTGTTATGGGGTAAATAAGAAAAAGAATGAAGAAATAAAACAAAACAGAATCTTGCAGTGGAACGATAAAATATAATAATCAAATATATAGTTCATGGAGCTGTTTTACAAAATATTCGATTATACTTATACAATACATATCAAAGTTACACATACCATAGAATGATAATTAATGCAGCGGAACAGTATGGATGAAGTGGAATACTATAATAAATAATAATAAATCTTTGTCTTTGTCCTCCAGATATAAAGGCTTCAAATCCTGAAATGCTCAGGCTGACCCGAGCGAATTGAAAAGACAAACTACTCGAGTCAGAACTAAAATATCTTATATGAGTTAAATCAACAGAAATAAATATGAGTGTAACGACGTCAGAGATGTTTATGGGATTTGACATCTCCTATCCAGTGTCTAACGTGAGTGCAGTAACTTAAGAGATGTTCGGGATTCGCACCCCCTAAGGATCTGTTAGACTATCTACTATGTAGTAATATACGCTATTATAATATGAGATAGCGTTAAGGGGTTATCCATATAGCCCTTAACACACTTTTATATTCCCATAGTCTATACAGTACCGTAATCTCCCCCGTACTGGGCGTCGTCAGAGGGCACTCCATAGGTATGCTACTAAACAAAATCGTATAAGGCGCGCTAGGGTAGGTGACACGGCACAACTAGGCAATGCCAGGATAGATATACTAATTACGCTTCCGGGTCGGTGGTAACGCATAGCCACAGCTACCGCCCACCTCGAGCCACACCCCCAAATCAAAAAAATCAAAAGTGGTCACCGAATAAATCCAAAATTCAAAGTATAATATCGAAGGGATGTATCCGATCAAAGGTGCTACCTCATTAGCTCTTCAATCGCTCCTGTTTTATCCACCTTATGCCAACTCACGGGAGTCGGGTCCACGTATTTACTTCAAAGGAAACGCCGCCGCCATCCTACTTCATTCTGGAATCTGCACCGCGTACACGGTTGTTAAAGTGGTTTTCGGAGTTGGCAGAGAGTATGACAACTTCTGATCCCTCTCTCTTTAACAACCAAACGTTATTATAACACTTCGGTCATTTCAAAATAATTTATACTTCAAACCAGAATATAATATCATTTCAAACTATATAAATACAATATCATTTCCATTTTAAAAACCTAAATCAATATGATATCATTTTTATCTCAAAATATATCCTTTTTCCAAAAATCATAGTACTTTCAAATCTATATACCATGAACCCCATAGCTTTGAAATATAACTTCGAATGCTTAAATGGTTTAAATATTAAATTACTATATATAATAAAATAGCTTTTTTTTTAAATTTCATAAATAAATTCCAAATACCAATTTGAACCTCCAATTTAACCATTCCAATTTCCATATAATTCAAAGCTTTAAATATTCCACCATTTCAAAGTTAATTCTTTGATAATTCGATATATATCAAATTTAATTACTATTATTTAGATTTGACATGTCTACTTAATAAATCCAATATAATTTAAGTAAAACTTTTAACTTCAACAACTGGATATCCTTTCAATTTATTAATATTGATATATTCATTTAAATCAACTTGATATTCATTTAAATCACTCTAAACAAAAATCAAGTTATAAAAATCAAACCCTTTAAAATTCTAAATTTATTAAATTCCAAATAAATTCCATATTCATCTTCCAACCTTATTCTCATTTAAGTCATTATAAACTCCAGAAATTTAATTTAAATGAATGCTTAATCATATTTTATCTTAATAAATCAAACTTAATTATTAACTTCTTTTATACTTCAAATCAATTTTATACATAGCTCAAAACCCAGAATTTAACTATATATAAAATAACATTTACAAAATATCCAAATCACTATCTCATAAAACCATATATTTCTTTAGAAAATCATAGAAAATCATTTCAAAATATTTTTATATATAGACCACGATGTTTGTACATAATTTTCTACCCTATGGTCAAGTGATACAAATATTTATCATTTCAATCGGTAATTTGAAATAAAAATACGATTATATATCATTTCAACCTGCAATCTCGAATGAAATAAAGTGCATAACAATTTGCAGTTTAAAACAATATAAAATACAACATCCATTCATCCAATATGAATCATCAACCATTTATAACAATCATCATCCAATTTAAACAATAACATCAATATAGAGCATATAATAAATAACAGGTAATTACTGTCAGTTTATATTCAAAAATAAATTAAACAATCTATCTAACTGGCAGTTTATATGCGATACTGAATTAAATAGCAATTTAATTTAGTAAATTAAATTTAACTGAGATGATGATTAAAAATATGCCAAACAATCATAAATAAATTTCAAATCACATCATATATCAGTTTAACAGACATAAGAAATTTTATAAGTTGTGAGTGGGTTAAAACACCCACCTTTTGAATTTAAATTGAATTTAAATTCAATTTAAACCCAAAAATTTGACACTCTCAGAATTCGTCCAAGCTAGCACCAAAATGTTCGGAATTTCAATACGATCCTAACAAAAAAAACCGCGCGTGAATTGGTGTTCGTATGTGAAAGATATAGCGATAAATGTGCTTGAATTTCAATTATAAAAAAAGAACACTTTACCTTGCCACGTCATCATTCTCTTCAACTCTCTACTGTAACGCACGCATCTTCCTCCAGGTTTCAAACTAAACCCTAGCTGCTAAATGAAAGTGCTGCTCCTTCTTCGATCGCACACGCATGGACCACGACCCATCCCCAGACGACGCCATGACCACCGTGCTTCTCCCCTCACCTGCTCGGCCCCCACGATGACGATCGCGACCCCAAAACCCACCATAGCCGTCGAAACTCGTTAATCCTAATTGAATTTTGAGAAAATCCGATCGTTGAATCGCCAAATAAACTGCATGGATGAAGTCGCCTCGGTCCTCTCTTCAAAACCCAGAAACGATTTCCCAATCAGACGAAGTTCATCGTCGAGCGATGAACGGTCGAAAATTGATTTGCGATTTTTGGAAAATCTATGATTCAAAACCAAAAACGAACTGCAGATCAGAGATGCTTACATCAAGAGCTTCGATATATAATTTTTCTGAATTTTTTTGAGGAGTTTGAAATTTCACTTAGATTTTTGAATTGCAATTGAATCTAGGGTTTGCAGCCATTGGAAAGAGGAGGAGATGATGGAAATGTACGCACAAACAAATGAGAAATAGAGGTAGGCTAGGGTTTATAACATGGTATATATAGGCAAGGTTGAAATAGAATAAATGGACCCGATTTATAAACGTGTTGAACGATGAATGGCCCAAAAAGCCCGTTCTGACTCCGGAACGAAATTTGGCCAAACCATATATCAAAATAGATGTTTAAAAATATTTTAAACACAATGGAAAAGGTTTCAAGTGCAAATTCCATCGTATGAAGAAGTTATGTTAAAATCAATATTTTTCAAATTGATTTCAATTTCATTGATTTCAAGGTGTTTCACGTTCGTACGATCAAACGACAAGTCCGATCGCTACGAAACTTGAAACCCTACAATAATTCATCGATACGAAACTTGAAACCTATAATAATTCATCTACGGATCCGATGAAACTAGTTTCGTCGAAATCCAAGTCAGTGGCCAAAAGGACTATTTTTACACTAATTAAATAATTTAATAATTAATTAAATAAAATAAAAATTTTAAATTTCAATTCTATAATTGATAAATTTATTATTTTATATTTCTTAGTCATCTACAATAATTTTAAAAAATCTAACTGTCAATTTAAAATTGATTAATTCCTCAATTTCATTAAATTCAACAATTATAAATTTAATTCCCAATAATTCAATTAAATTTGCTTTCCATTTATTATTCTATCAATTTTATCTTATGGTATAATTATCATGATTTATGTCTTAGTGCGTTAAACATTTTCAATTTCATCTAATTTCAACTAACGTAGTAATTAATCTCATTAATTTGCAAAATTTGATTTCCAATTCTATTTAATAAACTAACTAAATATGTAACACGTAATAATTGATTCCGTTAACTTTTTATTTCATTGGTAAGTTTATTGCTTTACAACAATTGCTACCATTAGTTTCATAACACCAATACATTCCATTTCCATTCATTATACTTTTTTTTTATCAGTAAGTCCACATTTTACATTATTAATTTATCATTTATATCACATTATAAATTAATGCACACATAAATTAAGATTTTAATAAAATTAATTATTTCATATTGGTTCCATTCTTTTTTTACATCAACTATTACTTTATGAATAAAATTAGCATTTCTTATTCATTTGGTTACATTCACAGTCTCCGTTATTGTCTTAAACTTGCTAATGTAACATTAAAGTTCATTTAATTCCAATTGATTCCCCAATTTAATTTAATCACTATTTATTCATTATTAATTTATTGTATTAATTCAATATTTTCATTTGTTTTTCTTATTTTTGTTTATTACCGAATATTCCTATTTAATCAATTATAACTCAAATAGTTGTTTCAATCCATTGGGATTGCATTGAATTGGTTATTCATCAACTGCCATTAACATTACCACCTTAATTTACATACAGTTACTATTGATCAATATTATTGCATTGTTTAATTAAATGCGTACCTTTAATTACTTATTTTAAATTTTATACTCAAGTGCAACAATTAACACTATTTCTTTATTGGGATTTCACTCCATTTAAATAATTAACTTTTAAATTACCATTGCTACACTTCTTTTCAGCATTCATTTCATTATAAATTATAAAAAAAATTATATCTTTCTAAATTTAATTACAAAGATCCAATTAAATTAACCAGTTTATTTATTAAAATTTACGAGTCGTTACACTCTCCCCCACTCAAAACTTTTTGTCCCCGAAAAAGAAAGAAGGGAAAAGAAAATTTCGGAAATCAATATATCTTACTAAAAGAAATTAAATTTATAACCAAATACATTTACAAAATTAATTGATTTAAATAAAATATGTCAATTTGAAACCATTAAATCTTTTTTTATACTTAATTTAATAAAGTTTGGAAAACATTTTCAAAATATTTCTATGTCCAAAATTTACGAAAAATTTCGGCAGAGTCTCCTTTATACGGAGAGGCTCGGGAGAAAATATAATATCAAGTATAACAATATATAACATATATTGTTCCAAAATAATATATATCCCAACCCGGTAAAATAATATAATAACGCTATAAACCGTAATCCGAAAACGAACCTATTTGTCGGGCAAATAACGCTTATTTATGGAACCAAAAGCAGTAGCAATTTGCTTCCATAATCTGTATTTCACTTATAAAATCTAAAAAGGTTAACAATTATATAAAATGAATTATTTAAAGTGGTTTCAGCCATAAACAAACAAATCAATACAAACAGCAGTCACTTGCAACAAGGCCTACAACCATCACATAGAATCAATACAAATCAATTATTCATTCATATCAAACAAAATAAATAGTTGTTCGGGTTCAAAACTTCAAATTGTACAGAATGAAAAATAAACTACTGAGTGCACCATTTACTCAACAGTCTCTGATGAAGCAAAATAGATTATTCATACATCCAAACAAATTTAAAGTATCCTTACCCAAACAATCATAAACCAAAACAAACAAAAAATCCAACCAATAAATTAAGTTCGTTCTTATTAATTTCATTTCATACTATTTGTTATTTGATTTCTCTTTTTCATTCATATAATGGGTTATCTTCCTTTTCTTTTTTTTATTTCTTACAATTTTATTTAGAAATAACTTCAACTTATTTACTTAAGTTTAAAATTTTCTTACTTACAATACCTACCTTCTATTATATTTAATTAGTAGTATTTCAATTATGCTTAAGTTTATAACAACTACAACATCAAATTCTTATTTATTTAAGAATTTCATTAATTACTGTCATTACTTCAAATTTTTACTTGTATAATATTCTATTACCATTTCTTATTTAACATTGTAACTTTTATTATTGGGTAAGTTATATATATATATATTTATATGCTTTTAAGAATGTAATTGAAAATCATACAAGTTTATCCCATTTCTTTTAATTATTTAGAGGTTCAATAATTATATCCTTTGCTTTTATTGATTATAAATTTCAACTTCCTTGTTACTTCATTTATAACCTAGCATTTAATCTCTTACTTTAATTAGAGGTTTCGATTATTAATTAGTTACAACCCATTTTACTACAATAATTGAGACTATTAATTATCAGAAACTTAAGAACTAAATACCGGGTTTTTATTAAAATCATTTTAAAATAATAGATAAATGTATATACTGGTCACATAAATATTTAATTATATTTAAAACAATTTAAAATTCATATTTATTAGTCAAAATAAGTCTGCAGTAAAACTGCTACAGTGGCCTTCCCACTTTGAAACTCGAAAATGAATGTCGATGATGCGTGCACTCATCACCGAAATTATTTCCCAGCGACAGAGAGGGGAGTATAGAACTTATTTCTTTTCAAAGCTTCTTTTTAAAACAATTCTTTCAAATAATATTGAAATATTTATATCAGAAAGTACTTCTAATAATATTATTATTATATTCCAAAATCAATTGAAAGAAATTTTCAAAACCCCAGAATTTAAGTTCTAAAATTTTCAATTTCCATTTATTTTGTTTTCAATCTCATTTCAACTATTATTTATAAATTTCATTACATAACAACCAATATAATACAACAAAATATAACCTTTATGAAAAATTTCTTTATATATATAGAAAATATAATAGGCAAAATTATTTCATTCACCTATATTCAGAACAAATATTGTGTCGGTCTGTCCTATCAAGTGTTTAGAAATTCCTATTGATGTCATAGCGTCCCATGCATCAACCAGAATTTATAAATACAAAACGGAACAAATTAACACAATATTAAAACCTTTTTATAACATTAACAAATACGCTCTCTCATATATATACACTCATCGACTCATCATAGGGCATTACTACCCTATTAGTAAAGAGTCAGACCCCACAAAGCTAAGATTTTCACTAAACCAAAGCTCTGATACCAGATATAACGTCCCGCCTTTTCGCACACTTTAAATCGACGATAAACCACACACGTCGAACTTAAACCATACAAAAGGGCGGATTTTTATAGGGTAAATAAGAAAAAGAAGGAATAAATAAAACAAAACAGAATCTAGCAGCGGAACGATAAAATATAATAATCAAATATAGAGTTCATGAGGCTGTTTTACAAAATATTCGATTACGCTTATATAATACATATCAGAGTTACACATACCATAGAATGATAATTAATGCAGCAGAACAGTATGGATGAAGTGGAATACTATAATAAATAATAATAAATCTTCGTCTTCGTCCTCTAAATATAAATGCTTCAAATCCTGAAATGCTCAGGCTGACCCGAGCGAATTGAATAGACAAAACACTCGAGTTAGAACTAAAATATCTTATGTGAGTCAAATCAACAGAAATAAATATGAGTGTAACGGCGTCAGAGATGTTTATGGGATTTGACATCTCCTATCCAGTGTCCAACGTGAGTGCAGTAACTTAAGAGATGTTCGGGATTCACACCCCCTTAGGATCCGTTAAACTATCTACTATGTAGTAATATACGCTATTATAATAGTGTCTAAAGTAAAGTATAATATACTGAAAATAGCGTTAAGGGGTTACTCATATAGCCCTTAACACACTTTTATACTCTCATAGTCTATACAGTACCGTAATCTCCCCGTACTGGGCGTCGTCAAAGGGCACTCCGTAGGTATGGTACAAAACAAAATCGTATAAGGCGTGCTAGGGTAGGTGACACGGCACAACTAGGCAATGCCAGGGTAGATACGCCAATGACGCTTCCGGGCCGGTGGTAACGCATAGCCGCAGCTACCGCCCACCTCGAGCCACACCCCCAAATCAAAGAAATCAAAAGTGGCCACCGACTAAATCCAAAAGTCAAAGTATAATATCGAAGGGACGTGTCTGATCAAATGTGCTACCTCATTAGCCCGTCAATCGCTCCTGTTTTAGCCACCTTATACCAACTCACGGGAGTCGGGTCCACGTATTTACCTCAAAGGAAACGCGCCACCATCCTACTTCATTCTGGAATCTCCACCGCGTACACGGTTGTTAAAGTAGTTTTCGGAGTTGGCAGAGAGTATGACAACTTCCGATCCCGGTCTCTTCAATAACCAAACGTTATTATAACACCACGGTCATTTCAAAATAATTTATACTTCAAACCAAAATATAATATCCATTTCAAACTATATAAATACGATATCATTTCCGTTTTAAAAACCCAAATCAATATGATATCATTTTTATCTCAAAATATATCCTTTTTCCAAAAATCATAGTACTTTCAAATCCATATACCTTGAACCCCATAGCTTTGAAATATAACTTCGAATGCTTAAATGGTTTGAATATTAAATTACTATATATAATAAAATAGTTTTTTTTTAAAATTTCACAAATATATTCCAAATACCAATTTGAACCTCCAACTAAACCATTACAATTTCCATATAATTCAAAGCTTTAAATATTCCACCATTTCAAAGTTAATTCTTTGATAATTCTATATATATCAAATTTAATTACTATTATTTAGATTTGAAATGTCTACTTAATAAATCCAATATAATTAAGTAAAACTTTTAATTTCAACAACTGGATATCCTTTCAATTTATTAATCTTGATATATTCATTTAAATCAACTTGATATTCATTTAAATCACTCTAAACAAAAATCAAGTTGTAAAAATCATACCCTTTAAAATTATAAATTTATTAAATTCCAAATAAATTCCATATTCATCTTCCAACCTTATTCTCATTTAAGTCATTATAAACTCCAGAAATTTAATTTAAATGAATGCTTAATCATATTTTATCTTAATAAAATCAAACCTAATTATTAACTTCTTTTATACTTCAAATCAATTTTATACATAGCTTAAAACCCAGAATTTAACTATATATAAAATAACATTTACGAAATATTCAAATCACTATCTCAAAAAACCATATATTTCTTTACAAAATCATAGAAAATCATTTCAAAATATTTTTATATATGGACCACGGTGTCTGTATATAATTTTCTACCCTATGGTAAAGTGATACAGATATTTATCATTTCAATCCGTAATTTAAAATAAAAATACGATTATATATCATTTCAAACCGCAATCCCGATTGATATAAAGTGCATAACAATTTAATTTAGTAAATTAAATTTAACTGAGATGATGATTAAAAATATGCCAAACAATCATAAATAAATTTCAAATCACATCATATATCAATTTAACACACATAAGAAATTTTATAAGTTGTGAGTGGGTTAAAACACTCACCTTCAAAACCAAAAATTTGACAGTCTCAAAATTTGTCCAAACCAGCGTTAAAATGTTCGGAATTTCAATACGATCCTAACAAAAAAACCGCATATGAATTGGTGTTTGTATGTGAAAGATATAGCGATTAATGTACTTGAATTTCAATTATAAAAATTAAAAAAAAAACACTTTACCCTGCCACGTCATCATTCTCTCCCACTCTCTACAGTAACGCACGCATCTTCCTCCAGGTTTCAAATGAAACCCTAGCCGCTAAATGAAAGCGCCGCTCCTTCTTCGTTCGCACACGCACGAACCACGACCAGTCCTCAGACGACGCCGCGACCACCGTGCTTCTCCCCTCAACTGCTCGGCCCCCCACGATGACGATCACGACCCCAAAACCTAGCATAGCCGCCGAAACTCGTTAACCCTAATTGAATTTTGCGAAAAATCCGACCGTTGAATCGCCAAATAAACTGCATGGATGAAGTCCCCTCGGTCCTCTCTTCAAAACCCAGGAAGGATTTCCCGATCAGACGAAGTTCATCGTCAAGCGATGAACGGTCGAAAATTAATTTGCGATTTCCGAAAAATCCATGATTCAAAACCAAAAATGAAATGCAGATCTGAGATGCGTATATCAAGAGCTTCGATATATAATTTTTCTGAATTTTTTTGAGGAGTTTGAAATTTCACTTAGATTTTTGAATTGCAGTTGGATGTAGGGTTTATAGCCATTGGAAAGAGGAGGAGCTGATGGAAGTGTACGAACAGACAAATGAGAAATAGAGGTAGGCTAGGGTTAATAACAGGGTATATATGGGCAAGGTTGAAATAGAATAGATGGACCCGATTTATAAACGCGTTGAACGATGAATGGCCCGAAAAGCCCGTTCTGACTCTGGAACGAAATTTGGTCAAACCATATATCAAAATAGATGTTTAAATATATTTTAAACACAATGGTAAAGGTTTCAAGTCCAAATTCCATCATATGAAGAAGTTATGCTAAAATCAATAATTTTCAAATTGATTTCAATTTCGTTGATTTCAAGGTGTTTCACGTTCGTACGATCAAACGACAAGTCCGATCGCACGACACTTGAAACCCTACAATAATTCACCGATACAGATCCGATAAAATTAGTTTCGTCGAAATTCGAGTCAGTGGCCAAAATGACTATTTTTACATTAATTAAATAATTTAATAATTAAATAAATAAAATTCAATTTTTAAATTTCAATTCAATAGTTGACAAATTTATCACTTTTATATTTCTTAGTCATCTACAATAAGTTAAAAAAATTAACTGTCCATTTAAAATTGATTAATTCCTCAATTTCATTAAATTCAATAATTATAAATTTAATTTCCAGTAATTCAATTAAATTTGCTTTCCATTTATTATTCTATCAATTTCATCTTATGGTATAATTATCATGATTTATATCTTAGTGCGTTAAACATTTCCAATTTCATCTAATTTCAACTAACGTAGTAATTAACCTCATTAATTTGCAAAATTTGATTTCCAATTCTATTTAATAGGCTAACTAAATATGTAACACGTAATAATTGATGCCATTAACTTTTTATCTCATTGATAAGTTTATTGCTTTACAACAATTGCTACCATTAGTTTCATAACACTTATTCACATTTCCATTCATTATACTTTTTTTTATTAGTAAGTCTACATTTTACATTATTAATTTATCATTTATATCACATTATAAATTAATGCACACATAAATTAAGATTTTAATCAAATTAATTATTTCATATTGGTTCCATTCTTTTGTTACATCAACTATTACTTTATGAATAAAATTAGCATTTCTTATTCATTTGGTTACATTCACAGTCTCCGTTATTGTTTTAAACTTGCTAATGTAACATTAAAGTTCATTTAATTCCAATTGATTCCCCAATTTAATTTAATCACTATTTATTCATTATTAATTAATTGTATTAATTCAATATTTTCATTTATTTTTCTTATTTTTGTTTATTACCGAATATTCCTATTTAATCAATTATAACTCAAATAGTTGTTTCAATCCATTGGGATTGCATTGAATTGGTTATTCATCAACTGCCATTAACATTACCACCTTAATTTACATACAGTTACTATTGATCAATATTATTGCATTGTTTAATTAAATGCGTACCTTTAATTACTTATTTTAAATTTTATACTCAAGTGCAACAATTAACACTATTTCTTTATTGGGATTTCACTCCATTTAAATAATTAACTTTTAAATTACCATTGCTACACTTCTTTTTAGCATTCATTTCATTATAAATTATAAAAAAATTATATCTTTCTAAATTTAATTACAAAGATCCAATTAAATTAACCAATTTATTTATTAAAATTTACGAGTCGTTACACTCTCCCCCACTCAAAACTTTTTGTCCCTAAAAAGGAAAGAAGGGAAAAGAAAAATTAGGAAATCAATATATCTTACTAAAAAAAATTAAATTTATAACCAAATAAATTTTACAAAATTAATTGATTTAAATAAAATATGCCAATTTATAACCATTAAATATTTTTTTATACTTAAATTAATAAAGTTTGGAAAACATTTTCAAAATATTTCTATGTCCAAAATTTACGGAAAATTTCGGCAGAGTCTCCTTTATACGCAGAGGCTCGGGAGAAAATATAATATCAAATATAACAATATTAACATATATTTTTCCAAAATAATATATATCCCAACCCGATAAAATAATATAATAACGCTATAAACCGTAATCCGAAAACGAACCTATTTGTCGGGCAAATAACGCTTATTTATGGAACCAAAAGCAGTAGCAATTTGCTTCCATAACCTGTATTTCACTTATAAAATCTAAAAAGGTTAACAATTATATAAAATGAATTATTTAAAGTGGTTTCAACCATAAACAAACAAATCAATACAAACATCAGTCACTTGCAACAAGGCCTACAACCATCACATAGAATCAATACAAATCAATTATTCATTCATATCAAACAAAACAAATAGTTGTTCGGGTTCAAAACTTCAAATTGTATAGAATGAAAAATAAATTACTGAGTGCACCATTTACTCAACAGTCTCTGATGAAGCTAAATTGATTATTCATACATCCAAACAAATTTAAAGTATCCTTACCCAAACAATCATAAACCAAAACAAACAACAAATCCAACCAATAAATTAAGTTCATTCTTATTAATTTCATTTCATACTATTTGTTGTTTGATTTCTCTTTTTCATTGATATAATGGGTTATCTTCCTTTTCTTTTTTTTATTTCTTACAATTTTATTTAGAAATAACTTCAACTTATTTACTTAAGTTTAAATTTTTCTTACTTACAATACCTACCTTCTATTATATTTAATTAGTAGTATTTCAATTAGTAGTATCAATATTATTGCATTGGTTAATTAAATGCTTACTTTTAATTACTTATTTTAAATTTTATACTCAAGTGCAACAATTAACACTATTTCTTTATTGGGATTTCACTCCAATTAAATAATTAACTTTTAAATTACCATTGCTATACTTAATTTTTGCATTCGTTTCATTATAAATTATAAAAAAAATTATTTCTTTCTAAATTTAATTACAAAGATCCAATTAAATTAACCAATTTATTTATTAAAATTTACGAGTCGTTACATGTTTCTTATCAACTTCTCTCATTAAATGTTTCTTATTATTTAGTTGGTGTTAATTATTACCTGCAGATTAATATCATTAAATCACATTCAAATAATTGTTACCCACTCTTCGTATCACAATTTGTCATTTAATAATTCATTTTAACTTCACATCTAATGAGATTACATTAATAGATCATTAAATTTATTTGTACCCATCTTTATTCAGAAATTTTATTTAATTTAATAAATTCTAACGGGTTAAAATATGGGTCGTTACAATTAAACACTTGGATTTTATTTCAAATCAACTTCAAATAAAAATATGCATATGTCCTTTCGTTATATCAACTCGTACTTTCAAAATTTGAAACAATTTTTTTTTACCAATTCAACTATGAAGAAAAACTACTATGGTAGCATCTCCGCTTAGAAACTCAAAAATGAATGCTATGATGCTGTAGTCATCAACAGAATAGTTCATCAGTGCATGTTGCTCGTCGAATTAATGGTCTGATTGGCCGTGAAATTCGGCTAGGGTTTGTTTTTTTTGGCGGTGGCTGGGTTGTTTTGTTCGCCGTTCGATCGAAGGAATGGTCGTGGGTTGGTCGAATAAGCTAGGAAAGGTCGACAGCGTGTTTGGGGTGGCACATGTGACGCCCCACCTCTATGCTCACAATAACAAAGGTTATTATAAGGTAATAACGTCTGCTATTGCGAAGAATAAGGCTTGTTAGAAGCGACCATCCGTAAGTTATGCCTTAGACGAGGATTGATTACATCGATAGGAGTTGTATAATTACTTCCAACGATATACATTCAATCCAAATCTAAAACGAAACCGCGGTGGCTTATGAAAAATTCAGAGCAACTCATAATAACAACAACACAGATATGTATAATCACATCTAAACAGAAATATCATATATAGTGGAAGGTAAGTCTGGATATATGCTACAACAATCGATGGTTCACATGAACCAAATGTACATATACATAGACATCATAACATACATGAGATGAGAGTCAATACACCAAAAGTAACACCTCGAAGCCTAAACAAAAGATGAGGTGAAATCCCAAAAGTTGAAGCAACAAGCGAATCAGAGATAGCGATTATCCTGAAATAACTCAGTCTGACCCGAATATTATTTAAAAGAAAATAATAAACGGATCAGTCTAATTTAAACTTAGAAATGAATGCATGATAAACACACCGAAGCAAGTTAATTATAATCTCAAATGAGACTATTTAGCATAAATAATCAACATTGTTTAAATGAAGAAATCTCATTAATCACCATCAAAATCAACTCTCAAATTCAAAATTGAATTCAAAACAGCAATGCACAAAAATCTAGAAATCAAAATAAGATAATTAGAAAAATCAGCATAAAATGGATCGATCCCAGCATATGGCGAGTCTAGGCTACGCTGCACGTGCATCTCAAATGGCCGAAGCCTACCAAGTACTGTCAGCATAATATTTAGCGTCCAACGAATGACCCGAAGGTCCAACAAATGACCCGAAGGCCTAGTACTGGTAATTGACCCGAAGGTCCAACATAGTGGCTCGAAAGCCAAACAAAATCATCAAAAATTTTAAACAGCAATTCCACGGCAAATATTTCAGTTAACGAGTCTGGAATTAACCGAATTAGTAAAAGCGTGGTTCCATATTCCGCACTTTTGCTAAGTCGTTTATATCTCATCATCGTTTCCTTGAAAGTGCAAAATTGGGTATTTTATATAAATAATTTTTACGTTTTCAAATGGACAAGTACAGAATTAATCGAATTAGTAAAAGTAAGGGTTCATAGTCCTTAATTTTTCTGAAGTGTTTATATCGATTTCTCATTCTTTTAAAAGCGTAAATTGTGAAATTTTTGGAAACAACTATATTTTAAAACGATTTAAAAACACGTGATTAAAACAGCAACTTTTATAGCAATTTCAACAAGAAAATTACGCTTCACAAAACACCGTAAAATCGGATATAAAAATCAGCGTTGCGGGTTTTCTTGGTTGCAAGATAGCCACTTGAAAATTCAGTTTAAATTGACGTTACTGAAGTCAAAACAACAGCAATTTTTATTCGTTAAAAATCTCATCAAAATAACACGCTTCAAATATAAATACCGGGGTAAAATTCGTTATAAAAATAACGGCAACAAAATACGTTCCAAAACAAAACACCGGTTCAAAATAAATTAATAAACAATGGTCTACACTAGTTATATCTGCCTCAATTAGGGTATAGCCTAGGCCTGTCAACGTGCAACACATACTCGCACATGCAAAATATAAAATGGTATTGATTTGGTAGCGTGCAACACAAATTTGCACGCAAGGTTCGAAATAGAAAAACAAGAAGACGCGGGCACTACTGCATGCATGCACACTCCAACATACTGACACCACATTATTTGTACGCCAAAATGAAATAGAAAAAATATATTTGACTTGTACTCATATATATATATATATATATATATAAGTGTTAATTCATAAGGTCCAGTGGAATAATTACTTTCTCAGAAAATGTGACGTGCAAGGTAAAAATTAGAATGTTTAATTTAGGTACGTAAACTGGGCAGGAAAAATAACTGTTAGTTTTCAGATGTTACTAACATATATTTGTAAGGCTGAAATTATGTTTGCATATCAACACATGCATGCACCACACTATAACTAGAATATAAATGCAGAGACTTATGAGTGTCGAATAGGCAAAGAAACAGAAACCATCACAATAATAAACAAGAACTAAATTATACGGCTAAGGAGATAAAACGTAACCTGAAACTCATTTTTGTTAAGTGCCACCTACCCACGCATGTAACAAATTTAGGCAAAGATAAAAAAGTCCTGGGCATAATTTCGTACACAACATGTTCACATCAATGCTATGTGTAACGTGAGCATACATGTGTATTTCATACACATAAAATTTTCAACAAAAAAATGAAGACTGGATGAAGTGGACCGTGTGAATGCCTGCATAATAAAATGAAAACTAACTCATATATTTTTATTGCAACTGAAAGTTTTAACTCAAAAGATATTGCATACAAAACGTAAACAACTTAACTAACAAAAATTGCAACCATAGTTTTAATTAGAAATGTGAGTTTGCACTCACCTTTAATTTGTTTTAGAACCGGTTAGCAACCAAGATCCAAAAGGAGCAAGAAATTTGAAACCTCCATTAATATTTTTACAGAGCATTTAAGGTGACGTGTACTAGAGAAAGAAAAGGACACACTTGCATTAAAGATAATGGTGACAGCAAAGGCAAAGTGTTCAAACTTTTGTGATAGCAAAAGTGTTCACGTGAAGGTGAAAAGAAGGATAACTTAACCGACTTTGCAACATGATTTTGCAAATTCTTTTTTTTTTTCAAATTTCAATTTAAAGTTTCTATTTTAATAAATAAAATTTTCTTTTCAAAAACCAGGGTTGTTACAGCCGCGACTTGCATGGCGACGCGTGATGATCAAGTTTGGCGGCAGGTGCATTCGTGTAGGGGTAGGGTTTCATGAAGAAGGGATGTGAGTCACGTGAACGAGCTGATGTGGTGAATCTTTTTTTCTTCTTTTTGTTCAAATTTATCATTTATTTCATATTGGAATTCAAACTTTCTAACCATCTTAACTTTTACACACAAACTCGGATTTGGACGCGGTTTGTTCACTGGGACCGTATCGAAATTCCTAACATTACGACGCTAGTTTGGAAAATTCTGAGATTGTTTGAATTTTGGACTTAAATTGGATGTTAATTCGATTTAAAATCGAAGCTGAGTGTTTCGACCCACTCACAATTACTAAACTATCTTATGTTGGTTAAATGAAATTTATGATGTGATTAGAAATTAATTGATCGATGTTTGGTATGTTTAAATTGTTATTCTAGTTAAAATAGACTCTTATTGCATTTAATTATCGTTAAATTTAATAATGAATTTGAATTGTCAACTTAATACCTATTATTGATTTTCATTTATCTATTTATGTTTATTGATTGATTTAGATGATGATTGTAATGAATGTTCGATTTTTGATATTGGATGACTGGATGTTGTATTTTATATTGTTATAACTACAAGTTCTCTATCGGTTGAAATGATACATACCGAACGATCTATAGATTAGGGAAAAATCATTATGGGTTGAAATCATAAACTCAAGCAATTTTATAGACTTTATTTAAATTCAGGATTGCAATTTAAAATGATACATAACCGTCAAATTTTAAATTGCGGATTGAAATGATAAATATCCGTATCACTTGACCATAGGGTAGAAAATTATATACAGACACCGGTTTAGTTAAATTAAACGATTTGTAAATCTTTAAATTTTGAATTCTGTTAACTCGTATTTTGAAATAGAAATTGATTTATATAAACTGAATTATTTTTGAAAATCCAAGTGTAAATGTTGAAAATGGAATTGATTTAAATGAATTGTTCAATGGATTTAAATTGAAATTTCAAAGTTGAAGTGGAAAATATAAATGAATTTATTTGAATCGAGTTATTGAAATGTTTGAATATAACTTTGAAATCTATTTAAACTAATTTAAACTATTTTAACCAATTTAAAACTATTTTAATTTATATTAATCTGTTACAACCTACTAAATCCAATTTAACCTATTTTACCTATTTTAAACCAATTAAATTATTTAATCTAATTTAAAATTATCTAATCTACTTTAAATCTTTTTAATATAAATTAAATCTTTTTAATATAAATTAAATCTATTAATCTACTTTAAACCTATTTAAATCCTTTTAGATCTAATTAAATCAAATTTAAATCTATATAAAACCATTTTTACTATTTAAACTATTTGAAATCTATTTTAAACTATTAAAACTATTTTTCACCACCTAAATTATTTCCTAAAATTCCAAACTGTAAGTTAAAGTATTAATGTTTAAATTCTTGATGATGATACAAACTAAGTTAGGAATTCGAATTGATACCTTTTTGTGAAATGACTTATTGAGGGAATAAGATCGTTTAAAATGAAGAATTAATTAATATAACTTATCGGTAATTTCAAAGTGAATATGATTTGAAAGTGACTATGATTTTGAAAGTGACTATGATTTTGAAAGTGAATATAGTTTGAAAGTGAATATGATTTCGAAAGAGATATGGTTTGAAATTGAATATGATATTTTGATATTAAGTATGAATTACTTTTGAAATGTAAAAGAACCATCCGGTGTGAAATAAGCATTTGGTTGTTAAAGAGACTGGAATCAGATATTGTCATACTCTTTGCCAATACCGAAAACCAGTTTAACAACTATGTACGTGGTGGAGATTTCAGAAATGAAGTAGGATGGTTTGGTGAACGATTTCTATATGAGGTATGATGTGACTCTGACTCCCACAAGTCAGCTTAGATGTGACTAAAACAGGAGCCACGCCGGGCCAAGTGAGGTCATTCTTCCTATCGGGCACATTTCTTCGATACCATTCTATTACTTTATGATTGATTTGGTAGCCACCCTTGAATTTGATTTAGGAGTGTGTTTCGAGGTGGGCGGTAGTAGCTGCTATGCGTTACCACCAGTCCGGATATGCAATTGATATATCTACTCTGGCATTGCCTCGAGTGTCATGTTCACATGCCCTAACGCGCCTTCTACGAGTTTTTTTGTACCATACCTATGTGGTGCCCTCTATGTAAACCTCCAGTTTACCGAGGAGTGTATGGTACTGTATTGACTACGGAAATATATAAAATGTGTTAAGGGGGATATGGGTAATACCTTAACGCTATTTTAATACTTTTACTTTACTGTAGATATATTATAATAGTGTATTGTACTACATAGTGCATAGTTTAACAGATGCTTAGGAGATGTGAATCTCGAACATCTCTTAAGTTACTACACTCACGTTAAAGCTGAATAGGAGATGTCAAACCCCGTAAACATCTCTAACGCCGTCATATGCATATTTACCGTTGATTTAACTTACATAAGATCTTTTAGTTCTGACTCGAGTGTTTTGTCTTTTCAATTCGCTCAGGTCAGCCTGAGCATTTTAGGGTTGAAGACCTTATTCCTGGAGGACAAAGACGAAGATCTATACTGGTATTATTTATTATATTCTGCCGCATCATGTTGTTCCGCTGCGTTTATTATTTGTTTCATCCTGTTTCTGTAACTCTGATTTTGTGTTGTAAAGGAATAATCAAATGTATTTATAAAACAGCTTCATGAACTGTTATTTGATTATTATATTTGTCATTCCGCTATAATATTTTTACTTGCATTATTTCTTTCTCTTTTTCTTATTTACCGCATAACAATCTACCATTTTGAAAGGTTTGAGTCTGGCACGTGTGTTTGCTTAAAATGTACAAAAAGGAAGGTCGTTATAGATACCTAACTATAAGAGCCTTTAAATCATAAAATGTGGCTTGATAAAATGCAAACCACTCCCTTTGAAATTACTCCAAACTCAAGATAGAAAATAGCATGCTAATACGCACACAAAGATAAGCTATAAGGAGAAAATCCCAAAATTCTCGCGTGAAGTATTGCGGATCCCCTCAAAAGGATTCACAATCCTCAAGTAAGCAACAAGACCAAAACATCTAATAGCATTAACAAATTTCTCCGATATGGATAAATGCCAAGCACCCATATCAAAGAGGATTCGAATAGAACGGTCACGAAAAAGAATAGAACTTTCCAAAATGGTAGGAGATACACCTCACGAATGAGATGTACTACCAGAAGCTTGAGTCACATTCAGATTCCCTGAACTTGAACTCTTCCCCTTCTTAGGACATGCTGAAACTATATGTCCTTCCTTCTTGCAATAGTGGCACTTGGGAGTTTGGGGACATTCTCTAGCTAGATGGTCTCTAGAACCACAATTGAAGCAAGCCAACACTCTAGCTGAAGAAGGTGCTGCGTCGGAATGAGAATCAGAATTGCCTTGCTTCTTTTTCTTTTTAGGAGGAAATGATTGGGATCTCTAAAAGGGATATTTCTTCTTATTTGGGTTCATTCGAACCTCGGCCTCATCACTACTATTCCTTTCTTTGATGGCTTCGAGGTGAAGCGTCGAATCCACAAGCTCCTCGAACGAGGGCTTAAGCTGAAGAATGAGCGACTTCTTCAAATACTTCTTTAGTCTAGATATGAACGTAAGATTCTTCTTATATGGGATACTAATGAACTCGAGCCCATACTTGGATAGAGACTCGAAGGAGGATACATAATCTGACACAGAGGATCTTCCCTGCTTCAACTCGAGGAAGCAACGGGCAAGGAAAGCCTTCTCGGATTCTGGCACGAACTTAAGCTCAAAACGATCTTGGAAACGCTGCCATGTAAGAGTAGACTCATCTATAAGAAGCTCGTACCGATCTAGTGCTTGTTCTTGCAGCATACTCGATGCCACAAGAACACAGTGATGATCGGAAATCTCCACGCGAGTGAAGATGCACTCGCATGTTCAGAGCCAAGCCTGAACCTCTAAAACTGTCTCGAAGCCTTTGAATGGCTTGCCTTCGAGATGGGTGGAGTCGCTACACATACGCGTAAATGTGGATTTACATGGAGGAGAGGGATGAGTAGGAGCAAGAGGCTGAGTGCTCCTATGAAGCTTAAGAATCTGGTCTGTCGACATATAAACTCCTTCGTTGCGAGAACCACTGGACGGTCCCGCCTCTGAAGTGCGACCTCTCCTCTCCGGGCCATTTGCTGAAAGTTGAGATAAGCTAGGATTATTCACAAAGGCACATATTAGCAATTGGAATTCATTGAATAAGGAATACTTCGTAATTTAAAACTAACATTCCAAGATGTATTCCTTTCTATCTACTCCTAAAGGACTCAAAAGATTAAGGACAAGGTTGGGTTCAACTACAACTTGGGGATGATGTTTACACTTGTATTATACTTGATGTATAGTAATTGTGTATACTGTTTTGTTTATTACATTTTTGTTCTGAATCCAGCTCTGATACCAAGCTGTGATGCCCCATTCCAAGACCCACATTAACAAAGAGAATTACATAGTAATTTTGTCTGCTAATGCGGAGAATAGGGCTAGTTAAGGGAGACCATCATAGTCTTGCATTAGATAAGAGCTAAGTATGTCGGTTTTGGCACTTATTTTTTTCATTTCATCTTTAGTATTCGACGTACTTAATTTCTATCTACTACACTACTATGGTGGCTACAGGATCGATTCAGAAATAAACTATAATAACCACAACAATCACAAAATAGAGAACAACATCACAGATAATATATACATACACATACATCAAATGTAATACAACCCACAAGTTGTATTCAACAACAATATATACATACATCCCCATAAAAGAATATATACATCATAAGGTTCCCAAACAAAAGACTACTGCACAAAAACTAAGCCACATCCAAAGCGATAGTGAAATCCAAAATGTAAAGCTAGCATAGGTCCAAATGCTAACCTGCAACTCGGTCTGACCCGAGTAATGAATACATGGGCCAGGCTATCTAGAAACTTGATTTTGCAAGAGATGAAGAAATATAAGCACATAAGCAAAACATTCCTTTGAATATAAGGGAATGATATGAGTAAGTTTAACTTGTACTTCCAAGGGTGGAAGTGTCTCAAAGATCCATAATTAACTTAGGAATAGGTTTAACATGGCATAGATGTTTCACATTCAAGGGCTATACAATGTAAGTGAACATAAGCAATATATAAGACATAAGTGAAATCATCAAAATCTCCAAATCAAAACTAATGAAACTCACTAAGAGTTCATAATCCCAATATCGAAATCACCATAAAACAACATATATATAAGCCTATCTCTAACTCAAGGTTATAAGTAAATTCATCATCCCAAATTGGTGAAATCAAAACCAAAACTCATAAAAATTCCACGGATTGGCCAAATCCCATTGGTATGCCGAAACGATGCTGCACATGCCATTCAATTAGTACTATATATATTAGGTACCTCTCCCAGACGACCGAAGTCGTAAATCCTAAACGACCGAAGTCGTAAATCCCTAACGACCGAAGTCGTAAATCCCTGATGACATAACATATGTGAAAATAAATTAACATAATATATGTGACAATAAATTAGCACTACACATGTGAAAATAAATTAGCATAACATATGGGACAATAAATTAACAAAATATATGATATGAACAAGCTTACAACAAATACGTTTCTTCTTTTCATTTTTCCATTTTTTCTTTTTTTGAAGAGAGAAGGAAGAGAAGAGGGAGCATAGGGTCCGGTTTATGATTGAAAAGAGGTATAGTGCTCAGCCAAAGTGGATAGGTGGTGGTGGTTGACTTCGAATGATCGTTGATCTCACCAAAACCATACCTAAAAATAGGTCGTCTTTAAGAAAAGATTTGGACCAGAATATTATTGAATCTATAAAATTGTAGAAAATTGTTGCAAATTCTTTTCTCTCCACTTTCAAAAAAAAGAATCACTCAAAAAGCTTCTGTCTTGAGGTTTTTATGGTCAAAACAAACATAGGTGTTTTTTTGAGTTGAAAATCTGAGTACAAAAACACTTTGAAAAGATTTGAGTTTTTGGCAAAGCAACTTAAGGAATTTGAAGAGATGATCTAGAATAAAGTTGAAGCCACTGGAAAAAAAATAGTTTGAAAAATGTATGATGCATTTTCGGCCAGAAATTAAGAAGTTCTGTTGAAATGAAAATGGGGAAGAAAGAGAGAGGAAAGAGAGGAGAGGAGCGGGAAAGGAGAGGAGAGAGGAGATTGGAGTATTAGTTTAGGAATTTAGGGATTTAGGAATTTAGGAAAGGGGAGAGGAGAGAGGAAGGAGAAGAATATAGAGAAGTTTTTCAGAGAAGAAATGAGGATGTGAGAAAGATTGTATGTACTTTATTTCATCAGATTTGTCTATAGGTGAATGGGTAAGGCCCTTTAGTTTCCAAGTGTCCATTAGTATCTCTAGGAAGCCTAATAGTCATTAGGAAGCCCAATATCTAAAATGGAAAACCCAAGAGTCAATGAAAAGAGAATAACACTAGAATTACAGTAGGAGATGCAATATATACATGTACAAGGGAATACACTGTACATTTATCCAAGTTATTCACTATAAATTACATATTTACAGTTCTAGAAGTCTGATTTTGATGAAACGAAAAGTGGAATCCTTCTTAGAATTAAGTCTATGTTCTTTTCCAACAATAAAATATAAATTTTATATATTTTAAATTTCCAACTAAAATTCAAAATTTGACTAAGCTTGACCAAAACTTGACTTTTCACAAAATTTTCAATTTGAATGTTGGTTACACACTTGAATCAGAATTGAATAATTACATTTTCAAAATTAACATTTATCGTTTGAATATAAATGATTGAAAATTAAATATGAAACTGAAAATTGCATTATTCATAAAAAAATGTTAAATCATTCAACTTTCATTTAATGGAATTCAACATTTACTGTTACAATCACTTTGTACTGACAATTTCCGCTATTTAACATATGTAACTTTTGTTTGAATTCAAGTCTTCTATTCTTATAAAATTACACAGAAAATGTTCATTATTTTATCACAAGTTTGCTTTATTTCTATAACGATGTTTAAATCTAATTTAACATAAACGGATGATGCTCATATTGCATTAATTTACCATTAATTTCTCTTTATTTTAAATTAAAATGTTTTTAATAATTTCAATTGTAATAAATTCAATATTAAATTTCAAAATGAACATAAATAATACAACCACTGTAACGACCCATAAAATTCGATGTTTAAAATAAATTAAATTAACAAGATTTTTAATTTAAATTTAGAAAGAAATAAAAATATTATAATTTATATAGGAGCGAATGTAGAAATTAGATGTATCAATTGTAACTAAAATCAACAATTTAAAATTTATATTTAAATTAATTGAGAAAGTGTAAATTGTCATACTTGGTTACAAGTTTAATATAAGAAACAAAAGGGAATGTTGAATTTGTGAATTACCAATAAAAATATTAACTAGAATGGAATTCATGTTTATATAATAATGGAAAGTGTAAATTTGTTGCATTTGGGTATAAAATTTAAAATATAAGTGAACAAAAATAGGAATTTAATTTACCGATGGAATAATACGTTGATTAATAGTAACTGTACGTAAATTAAGGTAGTAATGTTAATGGCAGTGATGAATAACCAATTTAATGCAATTCAAATTGATTGAAATGACTGTTTAGGTTAAAATTGATTGTAAATAGGAATATTTGGAAATAAACTGAATATATTAAAACAAAATGTAAGCATTGAATTAAATTAATGAATTCAAATTATAATAAATGGTCATTGAAAAATCAGTGTTCTGTAAGTAATTATAATATTGTTATTGATAATAAACGTTGATTCAATGATTATTAATATAGTAACGGAAATGTGAATGTAAACTTAATAGAAACATAAATTTATTTTTAAGGAAACAAGAGATATATTGTGCAATTTGATGGATTAGTATAAACTGAATGGTAATTGGATAAAATCAATATCATATGAGTCATTGCAACATTTGTTGTAAACTATAAACCTATAAATGTGATTTAGGGCAAATAGTGACCGTTATTATTTGTTACCAGTTTACTTAGGCTATTAAGCTGTGAGTGGGAATCAATTGAAATTTAAAATGAAACTTGGTATTACAATTATGAGTTTAAGAAAATAATTACAAGATATAAATGTAATAAGATGCATAGAAATGTTGGGTATTTTGTAAAGTAATAAATGATGTAATTTGTGGTAATATGTGGTAATAATGTAAATTTAGGTAATAAGTGGTAATAATGTAAATTTAAATTTAGGTATTACGTTAATGTAAGTTTAGGTAATATGTGGAAATAATGTAAATTTAGGTAATATGTGGTAATAATGTAACTTTAAATTTAGGTATTACGTTAATGTAAATTTAGGTAATATGCGGTAATAATGTAAATTTT
Source organism: Allium cepa (assembly GCA_030765085.1). Lineage (NCBI taxonomy): Eukaryota > Viridiplantae > Streptophyta > Magnoliopsida > Asparagales > Amaryllidaceae > Allium > Allium cepa. The sequence continues at coordinate 914,757,088 of CM060938.1, forward strand.
ATTCACAGAGTGCTAATGGATTTAATAAAAAGAATGAAATCAAGTTGAATAAATAAATTAGGAGTATAAATTTTAATAAATGTGTGCATTGATTTATAGTAGGATTTAAAAGGCAATTAATAATTTAAAGGTTGATTTATTAAGAAAACAATGTGTAATGGATAGAAATGGAATAAGTGTAGTGTAATGAGAGTTGTTGTAAAGAATTAACTTACAAATATTACAAAATGTATAATGGTGACAATTGGTGTTGTTACCAATTTAACTGATCAATTTCAAATAAATGTCAACAAAATGTTACATTAATGTGGAATAAAACCATAATTGTAGTGTGAATGTAATAAAAAGAAATAGAGATGTTAATTGTATTCATTCATAATGTAATGATTGCTTTAATAGTAAGGAGTGAAAATCAAAATAAAAGAATATAAATGAATAAGTTTTGTAAAAGAGTAAAAATATGTTTATTTATTTGAAATGTTTGTTAGCTGAAAGATTGATTATAGGGATGAGTAACTATTATTTAGTGAGAAATGTGTAATTACTATTTGTATCCAATAATGTAAATATGTTTAAATTACTATTAGATAGGAAAATTTGTTTTACTTCTCATTACATTCATTTAGTCCATTTTGAAGCTTAATCAACCGAAATGAATGTAATTGAAAATTTCTAATTAATAGGAGAGAATACTATCTGTAAATTAATAGGTGTAATTAAAAGCAGCGTATGTTTTGTGAAAATATAAGGAAAGTTTTGATTCAATGAAAAAAAAACATTTACATCAAATAAAATGAGGGTTTCATCTGTGAATGTAGGTTTAATTTCATTAAAATAAAGAATAGAAAGATTGATTTTAAAGAAGAAATATATGTTTATTTGAACCGTGTTTTAGCTTACAGACAGATTACAAGAATAGGAAAATAATCTTTTTATTACTCTTGTGTATAAACAATAAATTTATAAACGTGTTTAAATAAACAATTGTTCTATTTTTTTATCCATTTTAGTTGTCTGTTTTAAAATTTAACTTTGTAAGTAACTAAAATTAATGTGATTAAATATGTCAATTAAAAGGAAAGGAAACATTGATTGCAATTAATAGATTTAATAAAAAAACGCACGTTTTGTGTTAAACAAAAAGGGTGTTTTAATGGAAATAAAAGATCGTTTTGAGAAAACAAAATTGAACGTTTCCATTTTTAAGGTAAGTATAAATATTTTATTAAGCGTAGATAAGAACCTAAATGCGTACAAAGTTGAATATTATTTGAGTTAATGAAGTTAATTTGGTTACGTTACAAAAAAATTAAATTTCAAAATTTGTGCGAGGTACATGGTCCCTTCATTTTTTTAATTAATTGTTGCACGAACGTTTTAAAATATTTACCTCACTATTAATACTTGATCCGTTTATTTCTCCATCTGTTTAATACCTGAGCACTTTTAAGTTGTATTTTGCCACCACATTTTCATGTATACAAAATTCTACTTTCGTTTGCAAACTTTTCCATTCCTACTTACATTTCCTTATGTATTATTAATACCTGAAGCTTTAATAATAAAACGGGACATTTATTTTTGTCCCTCCACATTCGTTTTCTTATTATAAATAGCCTACATTTTATTTCTTCTTTCTCCTAACACCTCATATTCAAAAGCTCTTATTCTTGCAAATCCAAAAGCATTTTTTTACAAAAACGATTCTTTTTCATTTTTCGTACACTTCTTGTCATCATCTTAGTTGTTCTTCAATCTTTTCCTGAAGCCTCATCTTGACAAAACGTAAGTTATAAAATTTGTTTATTTATATACATTTTTAACGCGTACTAATTTTTATTTTAATAATACTTCTTGTAACATGAATATCTTTTGCATATAAACTTTGATTCACGCGCGATTTCTTCTGTTGGATTCAAATTTATATTCCGCACAATATGAAATTGATTTAGTTGAATTTGGAGATTGTTGAGTTTTGCACTTCTGTTTGGATTTTTATGGGCTAAAATCAAAGGTGAGTGTTTTAACCCACTCACAACTTCTAAAATCTCTTATGTTTGTTAAATTGATTGATGTTATGATTAGAAATTTATTTATGACTGTTTGACATATTTTAATCATCATCTCAGTTAAATTGCATTTTATTTAATTAATTTGTTATTTAATTATTCATTATTGCATATTAACTGCGAGTTAAATTGTTATTTATTTTATTGCATATAAATTGCCAGTTAAACAGTTATAATTTATTTTTGAATATAAATTGATAGTTAATACCTGTTATTATCACCTGTTACATATTGATGTATTGTTTGAATTTGGACGATGATTGTGATAAATGGTTGATGATTGATATTGGATGAATGGATGTTATACTTATATTGTTATAAACTGCAAGTTAATATGCATTTTCATTTCATTTGGGATTGTAGTTTGAAATGACATATAACCGTAATTTTTATTTTAAATTACGGATTGAAATGATAAATATCCATATCACTTGACCATAGGATAGAAAATTTTATATAGGCACCGCAGTATATATATATATATAAATATTTTGAAATGATTTTCTATGTTTTGTAAAGAAATATATATATGGTTTATGAGATATTGATTTCGGATATTTGATAAAGGTTATTTTTATATATAGTTAAATTCTTGGTTATAAACTATGTATAAAATTGTTTTAAAGTATGAAGTAAGTTTAATAATAAAGTGGATTTTATTAAAATATATTATGGATAAGTATTTACTAAAATTATATTCCAATATAGAGTTTATATTGATTTTTATAAATCAAAGTTGAGAAGATAGTTTTGAAATTGATTTGAAATTTTATTTAATTAAGATCTTATTGAAATTTAGATTTAAAAAGAATATGGCGTTATAACTAAATTCGGGTTTAAGGTGATTTAAGTGAACATATCTAGTCTAAATAAATTGAGGAATATTCAATTATTGAATTTGGAAGTTTTTATATAAAGGATACTGGATTTATTAAGCAAGTATTTCAAAACTAAATAATAGTAAAGGGTATTTGACACACACACACACACACACACACACACACACATATATATATATATGAAATAGAAATTTAGTTTTGAAATGGTGGAATATTAGAAACTTTGAAATATATGGAAATTTAGATGGTTTATTTGGGAATTCAAATCTGTATTTGGAATTGATTTAAGAAATTAAAAAGCTAATTTACTTTATAAAGTAATTTAGTATTAAACCATTTAAGTATTAAAAATTACGTTTCGAAGCTATGGGTTTAAAGTATATATATTTGAAAGTATTATGATTTTTGAAAAAGGATATATTTGAATAAAATGATATCATATTGATTTGGGTTTAAAATAGAAATGATATCGTATTTATATGGTTTTGAAATGGATATTTTATTCTGGTTTTAAAGTATAAATTATTTTGAAAAGACCGCGGTGTTATAATAACTTTTGGTTGTTGAAGAGACCGGGATCAGAAGTTGTCATACTCTCTGCCAACTCCGAAAACCACTTTAACAACCATGTACGCGGTGGAGATTCCAGAATGAAGTAGGATGGTGACGGGGTTCCTTTAAGGTAAATACGTGGACCCGACTCCCGTGAGTTGGCATAAGGTGGCTAAAACAGGAGCGATTCTCGGGCCAAGGAGGTAGCCCCTCTTATCGGACACATCCCTTCGATATTATACTCTGACCTTTGGATTTATTCGGTGACCACTTTTGATTTTTTTTATTTGGGGTGTGGCTCGAGGTGGGAAGTAGCTGCGGCTATGCGTTACCACCAGTCCGGATAGCAATTGGTATATCTACCTTGGCATTGCCTAGTTGTGCCGTGTCACCTACCCTAGCGCGCCTTATACGATTTTGGTTTTGTACCATACCTATGGAGTGCCCCCTGACGACGCCCAGTACGGGGGAGATTACGGTACTGTATAGACTATAGGAATATATAAATGTGTTAAGGTGGAAAATGTAAAGCCTTAACGCTATTTGAAAGTAAGTTTATTTTACAATTAGACACTATTCTAATCACGAAATATCATACATAGTAAATAGTTTAACGGATCCTTAAGAGATGTAAATCCCGAGCATCTCTTGAGTTACTACACTCATATTTATTTCTATTGATTTAACTTACATAAGATCTTTTAGTTCTGACTCGAGTGTTTTGTCTTTTCAATTCGCTCGGGTCAGTCTGAGCATTTCAGGATCGAAGACTTTATTTCTGGAGGACGAAGACAAAGATTTCATTATTATTATTATATTATATTCCACTACACTGTATTCCGCTGCATCGATTTTATTCGTTGGTATGTGCAACTCTGATATATATTGTATACGAAAAATTAAGTATTTCGTAAACAGCTTCATGAACTGTATATTGATTATTATATTTTATCCTTCCGCTGTGAGAATCTGTTTTGTTTTATTTCTTTCTCGTTTTTGTTATTTACCCCATAACAATCCGTCCTTCCGTATGGTTTGAATTGGCACGTGTGTCGATTTAAAGCATGCGAAAAGGCGGGATGTTACAACCACTATTTTCTTTTCATTTTATATATTCCAACATTTATTAGTTTATTTCATACGCGCAAATTGATTGTCAAATAAATGTTTCTTATCAACTTCTCTTATTAAATGTTTCTTATTAGAGGTCAACTTATCATATACAATTTAATAAATAAATTTTGGTTTCTCCAATTAAATAGCACTCATTTTATTATTTATTCACATCGACCCTTATTATTCAATTGTTGTTATTTATTACCTATAGATTAATATCATTAAATCTCATTCCAATAATTATTACCCACTCCTCATATCACAATTTATCATTTAAGAATTCATTTTAACTTCATATCCAATGAGTTTACATTGATAGATCATTAAGTTTATTTCTACCCATCTTTATTCAAGATTTTTATTTAATTTAATAAATCATAATGGGTTAAAATATGGGTCGTTACAATTAAACACTCGGATTTTATTTCAAATCAACTTCAAATAAAAATATGCATATCTCCTTTCGTCACATTAACTTATACTTTCAAAATTTAAAACAGAATTTGTTTTACCAATTCAACTATGAAGAAAAACTACCATGTTAGCTTCTCTGCTTAGAAACTTAAAAATAAATGCCGATGATGCTGTAGTTATCACTATAATGATTTTCCAATGATAAAAGTGAGTTAGTTTATTAAATGGTTTTAATTTTCGTCGGTCAAGGATTTTGGTTTTGATTTTTGAAGGAGAGGCTAGGTTAAAGTGTATACTAGAAAATGAAAATGAAAACGAGAAGAGGGAAAAAGAATAGTAACAGAGAAAAAGAGAGGTATGGGTTATTTAATTTTAAAAATTGACACTTCGTTACACAATATCACGTTCGTGTATGAACCACGAACGATAAAAATAAAAATATGATCACACTCAACAATGCGACATGATCATAAAACAACAATAAAATATTCTTGTTATCTTATTTTGTGAATTTCAAAAATATCAAAGTTCGTCGAAAAATACATCAAACGATAATTTAAATATTTTTGAAATTAAAAATTATGGAAAAATCCTATAAATTTATTTTAAAATACGTCATTAAAAATCAAGTCATTTTATTAACAATCGATTATCGTATTATTACTATTTTTTGAAAGGAAGGTGCAAATTGCTTTATTAACTAAAAGTATTTACAACTACATACAAACCACTTAGAACTCAAAACTATAATGCCCAAATTTGAACAAAATTATCTTATTATTTATTATATCTAAATCAAATTTGAATATTTATACAAAACAAATATTCTCATTCCTAATGTTAAAAATTTCAAGACATTACAACTTAAATCCCGGTGCTTTTAAAAAGGTGATTTCAAAAGGATTTGTGAAAGAAATAATTAAATTATTATCATTTTGAAAACTTGGGTGAAGTAGTATTATTTCAGGACATTTGAAAAGGGCTTTTGTGAAGTGATTTTAAAATATAATTTTTATAACTAAAATTGGGCGATTATGGCTTTTTTGATTTGGAAGGCTCATTGGGTATATTGTTTACTCTGGTTATTGTTTATGGAGGAATCAAAATTCCACTGGATGATCCAAATTTTTTTGATCCTAGAGATATACCGTGCTTCGATAAGAGGAGCCCCCTTCTTATCATGATTGATTTTGGTTTTGAGGTATTTCTCTTTAGATGAATTTGAAAATTTATTTTGAATATGAAAACTCGAGCATTAATCTTAAATTTGTCTTTTGAAAAAATTGGATGCATAGTATTTTATTATAGAATATTCTCTGTACTTTTGTTATAGGTTTTTGATATAGATTTTTCATAAGGAGAATATAACTAATCAGGTTACTGAAAACCACGTAAGTAATTTGATTTTAGGCGGGGACATTACATTTTCTGCTTCGTGATAATTTCAAGGATGAAATTCTTTTAAGCGAGGAGAATGTAACATCCCGAAAAAATATAAATACTTTATATTCAAATATAGGGATTATTCAAATAATTGAATATGAATTTAATTATTAATTAGATTCATTTAACAACATTACAAAACTCTTTTTAATTAATAAATAACAATGGTAAACTCATTTTGTTAAATTTTTTACATAAATAAATAGTTGGGTGAAAAATTGAAAATGTGACCGAAATTCGTTTTTTGGATTTTCGATATTTCATCGAACAGAATTAGTTGAAATGTTGTTGCATACACACACATACACACTAGTATTTGTACACATAGATTTAACAAGTAAGAGGTGGTTCGTACTAAAAATATGACTAGTAAATTAATTAGTAATGTAATAAATTAAGAAGACTTTTCTTTCTTATTTTAAAATGATAAAGTACTAAGTAGTACATAAATTTGTTTACTTCCTTTTATGTTATAATGGAAAGCACTTTAGCACGTGGGTTGGCATATCAGAGAGGGTGTACCATGGTTGAATTTCGTAAGGGTTGTTAGGTAATTTGTTAAAAGGGTAAGTGAAGTCATTTGCCATTTTTCAAATTCTATAAATAAAGCACCTTACTTCATTTCCACTTTTACACTTTCCATTTCTATTCTTTGTTCATTCTTTTTCTCTATCTTCATTATTTTTTTCCATAACAAAACCATGTCAAAACATAACCTTTCCTCTTCTAAATCATTGTATAAGCTTGAAATGATATTGCCAAAACCTTCGTGTGATCAAAGAAGCAAGTTTGTTGCCAAAACCCCTTAAATCTTGCTTGGGCCATGAGTTCATGATGGTGTAGGAGTCTTAGACGTTGGATTTTGGAGGGGTTAGGTGGAGTTGGAGCTAGTTTAGTTGCTTGTTTGATTAAGGGTAGGAAGCTTTGTATTGTTGCTTAGTTGTGGTAGGAAATTTTAGATCCATCTTGGTTTAAAAATGAGTAAATCTCACTTTAAAATGGTTTAAAAAGTCGACGAAATATTGTAAAAACATGTAGTTTATATTATTTATGCTTGTGTACATTGCTTGTTTAGATTTGATTCCCACTTGGAAGGGGATGACATAAGTAATCATTGTTTTGTAGAAGAAAAAAGCAAGAGGAAGTCGAAGCGTTTTCATAGCAAATAGGGCTACGACACTACGAATTTTACAGAGAGACCCTATGGGGTTACTCGCCGTTACTGATTTACTTTTATATCCACCTTGCTTATATAAATATTTGTTTGTCGATTGAGTTGTTAAAGTAGGAAAATAGTTGAATAGTAGAAAAATCATGCTTTCGCACTTTGAAATCGCATTATTAGACTATGAATTCTCATCCCTTTAAATCTTGTGTTCGAAATCTTGTTCTTTTGTTTGCATCGCTAAATATTTGGTTGCATCTTTGCATTTTTAGATTATTGTTTGAACAAAGTTTTAATGGCACTATTTCCATACTCTTTTTAGCAACAGTTTTACGGCATTATTTCCTACTTTTACGAAAATGGTTTTAAACTTGATTTTTCTTCTTTAATCTTTATACAATATCTTTCTAAGCCATATAGAAGTGTTTTAAAAGTGGCAAGGAATTTATATAAATATTTAAAGGATGTTTTTATTTTGAAAATAAGGAAAGGAAATGGTTTTGAGTTTCTAGTATATTTTAAAATTGAGATTTCTTTTAAGTAATATTTGAAATTGATATTTTAAAAACTATATTTCAAGAATTTAGTTTATTGAAAGTGAAAAGGAAGCATGGATTACAACACCATTGTTACAATAAATGTTTTTTCAGATTTGAGAAAAGAATTCATGGATTTAACAACTTTGTTATGATAAATGATTCCATAAAGTTATTAAGAAAACTTATTGCTTGACTCAATAAGTGTTGACATTCTTAAATCTTTTGAGGAGTTTTGTTTCAAAGATAATAATAAGTTAGTTTATAAATGATATTTTGTAAATGGAAAAATCTTTAAAAAGATTATTTTGAAGATAAAGCTAAGTGTAATTGGTTTTGGGTTTATTGTAAATAATGTTTTAATGACATTTGAGTTTAACCCTTCTTTTTGATATACTTGGAAATATAATTATTTCTTTAAAGGAATATTTTAAAGAAGTGCTGATAAAGTGTTTTGCAAATATTTTTAATGTGAAAATCAGGCATAAGTAGGAGTTAAACATTTTAAAAGTTTAAAAGTTTGATTGTGTTCATGGGAAGAATTTATTCTCATCTTTAGTACCAAACATTGAGGAGGTAAATTCATTACTATATATGAGATTAAAAAACTGGAGTGTGTAGGCAAGGCTAGGAGCAAACAGTGCCCTGACTTGCTTGGCTTTATTTTTAAGTGAGAGATAGTATGAGTAGGAAATCGAAGTTTGGTGATAAGGGTAAGAAATTTTATTTCCATAAGCGATATCACTTATGTGGAAAGGATTTAGGCATATGCTTAACACTAAACATCGAGGTATGGGAAAGCCCGTCTATATCTCACAAGGTAAGAATGTATGTCAAGGCAAGGTCCGAGAGGCAACAATGCCCTAACTTGTCGAGCTTCATAGTTAATCGAGGAATAATACATATTTGAAATTGACAAGTGCTGATAACCGTATGAAATTTAATTTCCATATATGGTCATTTTGTTATTCCCAATAGTTGGTTTATTGATTAGTGATTCTATTATCTTCCTTGTGTTTCGTCAGTCCAAGATAATTTGTTGCTTGTTTGAAGCACCAATATCCTTTATCGAAAACGACTAAATAAAGAGTGAGTGGGTGCCAAGTTATGTGGGGTTACTTCTATTGAGGATTTTCACATCTACCATAGATTAGTTTTAGTTATATGTGCAAGGAGATGTGAAATACTTAGATTCCCAATAAGGTTGGAATGCTCTGACTAGGAGGTTTCCGAGAGCCATCGTAGTCCTCAAGTATATTTTCTAAAAGTATACCTTCGGTAAGGGGGCACACCCTCTTAGTCATTGTTGGGAAAATTCATTTTCCTTATTTTGATTCAAAATTTTGAGTTATTTTCTTAATTACATCGAGAAGCACCTTATGCTCTTCTTTATGTTTAATTATTTATTCCATCATTTTTAGTTTGGATTTGTATTCTGATTTGTTGTCCATTCTTTCAAGTATAGAAGTTGTTCTTATGAGGTATAACTCATTCCATGTTCGGCGGTGTGGTCTCACTGATTATTATATGTTCATCATATTTCTTGAGATTTCTCATGTTGTTTTTCTAGACCAATCATGGTGTTATTTTATTATAATTCTCGAGTTAGACCCAGTTTCTCCAGGTTATCGTTGGTAGGAGCGTGTGTAGTTTGCATAATTATAGATCTTAAGCCTAATTAAACACTAGAGGGGGTGATTAGTGTTTTCTAGTTTTTGTAAATCTTTTTAAATTTCTTTCAAGTTAAATATTAAATCACAAATTAACAATACATAATTATAATTATTTAGCAGTCATTGATGTAATTACAAATAAAAATAAAAGTAGTAAAGCAAAGTAGAAAGTTGGAGAGACGACACCATATATTTTATACTGGTTCGAATTTCTCCTATATTCAGTGTCGTACAATTGCTTTTACATATTTCTTTCAAATTCCAATTTTAAATGGGCTGAAGGCAAACCAAAATATAATCTCTATTCCGAGGCTACTAAACACACCCTCTTGAATTTTCGGGCTCAGGGTACACCCACCTGATTTGAACGGGCAATATGCACACCCACTAGATTTTCGAGCTACTATACACATTTACTAGATTTAAATGGGCAATGAGCATACCCAAGAAAATAGAAATAGAGTTAATAGTTTTTCTAAAGAAAATCTTGAACTTTGGATACAAGGATCCTATTGCCTCTTGGGTAGCACTTTGATCTTTGAATTGTGTGAGAGATGTTTCCAAAACAATAAGAAGGTAATACTGAATCAATGTAAATAAGTACAAATTGATTCCATTTTATTTTGAAGAGAATATAGTGTATTTTCAGTGGAGTTCCCAAGAGAGTAAGATGGGGGAAGAAAATAAGTGATTAGTTGTTTAAAAATTCAATTGAACTCCCCATTATACTGTAAATCAATAGATGTGTCCATTCGAAGAAGAATTATGTGACGATCCAGAATATTGAACATTTGAAATTGAAATGTTTAATTGATTTTAAACATTTGGAGGTTAGTTTAACTTGAATTTCAAATATAAATATGAATTTGACAATTTATTTATTGAATTTAATTATAGAAATTTGGATAAAATTTTGAATCTTCAGTTTTATGCTTGTTAAAAATATTTTCAAGGCTTAGAAAATTTATATTGATAATACTGAAGATAATGGAAGCTTCAAAATTTAATTTGGAAATGCTTTGATCAGTTTTGAAATTTTATTGTTTAAATCGGTGTTTAAAAATAGCATTTCGAGGCATAGTCTCGGAATTCGATGAAACAAGTTCCATTGGATCCGTAATATTGTATTATTATCGGATTTCAATTTCCGTAGCATTCGGAGTTGTTGTGTGGCCGCACGAATAGCAAACGCGCTGAAATTTAAATTAAAAATTCAATGCTTTAACTGTTTCGAAAAGCTATCTTCTCTATACGATCGAATTTGGACTTGAAACCTTTTCCATTGTGTTCAGAATAGGGGTTTAACATTATAAATGCCTAACGGCACGCCTTGATTGGAGATCGTGATTTTGAGTTGCGTTTATCGAAGCGATTTGAATTTAAATTTAAATTTAAAATTAATAATAATTCCATAAGACAAAGTATACGTGTTCTTCTTTTACACTTGGCATTTCTGTTTGAAGACTTGTCTTTAGATTTAACATGCGTTCGTTTTCAAATTAAAAAAATAAAGTCGTGCATTAAATAAAAAAAGAAAAAAAACAAACACACACATGGTAGCTTCAAAAATCCATGGCCGAGCTTTTCAAATTGATTTCCCTTCCCTCTTCTCTATAGACCTAAAGTGAAATCGAAATTAATCGAAATTTATGGCCACACTTCCTGTTTGCAATTCAAATCGAGATTATAGAAGATTAATGACAGCGACTTAATCAAGTATCCTCATCTCCAATTTGAATTCAAAATTCTCAGTCAGACTAGAAATCCAAAAAAAATGCAGTGCGCACGCGCGCGGTGGGTCGATGACGGCGATATCAAGGCCAAGGAGGAGCGCAAACTCAAGGGGGGCTTTGTTCGATTCAAAGCAGGAGCGACAGAAAATTCAAAAAAAAAAGAAAAAAAATCAATGGCCAATTCAAATCGCGATTCATTCGATCGAGCTTGTGATGGTAGAATCACCGGCGGTAGAGTTTTGGGAGGCTCACGAAAGGTCGTGCAGCGCTCGCGCACGATGCGATGGTGGCAGAGACGCGCGCTCGCACATGCGTTCGTGTGGCGAAGGCTTCGGGCAAGATTGATCGATCGTGGCGTGGCGTCGCTGGGCTCAGGCGATCAAGTGGACAATCTTGCGTGGGTTGGTCTGGTCGAAGTGTGGCAGCAGCAGATCGGGAGGTAGTTTTATTTAGATATTAATTTATAAATTTTGTATATGGATGAAAGAAAATTATATTTAAACAGTGAAGTAAATGTTTGTCTTAATATTTACTAGTAAAAAATGTTAAGGTGGTTATTTGTTAAGTTTAATCATTAGTTAAAATTAAAATTTTTAAACGGTAACCAATTTGTTTAATAGACTTATTTAATTTTTTTTAGCTGCCAAAAACATTTTTTTTAAAGGAATTGGTTTAAAATTTAAAGTATTAGTTTAAAGTCAAGATTGTTAGTTAATTAAATTTATTAAAGGAAAATGGGTTTAGGAAATTTAATTATTAGTTTAAATTAAATAAATCTATTAAATGGAAATTTATTATTCGATTTAATTCGAATATTAATCAATTGTATAAATTATTTATACAAGGTCAAAAGACATGAAAACGAGTCAAGATGGATTGGAAATGGATTGCATGCATTGTTAAAGGTGAGATCTTCTCACTCGATCGAATTTTCCTATTTAATTTTAAATAGTTAAATTTAAAATTGTTGATTGTGTGCTTGGATGATAAATATTATCAGTTGTATTCGATTAGACCCTATACACCGCATGGTAGCGGAGATATTATATAAACCCATATACCTCGATATTCCACCTCGAAGTGGAATTTGGTATTATATATGTATTTGGAGTGATTGATTTCCCGCATTATATAGCGGATGAGACCCTATGCACCGCATAATAGCGGATGATATTATATTGATCCCATGTACCGCGATATTCCATCTCGAAGTGGAATTGGTATTTAATTGTTGTGCTAACGTCTGTGGATGCAGGGAAACAAGTTGGAGGGATCCAACTGGATTCCTCAAATATTTGAATTTGTTTCAATATTGTGTGTTGATTATTTATAATCTATGTGATCATATTTGTGATTGAAATCATTGAAGGCTATAGTTTAGTCGAATATATTTTTGGTATCATAGGATATCGGAAATAAATAAAATTAGATTTTTGAAATTCATGTTGAAAGTTTATAGTAAAATTTATTTTTGAGAATTGGAAGGAATTTTAAAAGGATAAAGTTTTATTTTTGAATCCTATTAAATAAATTCCAAAAATTTGGGAAAGGATTTTAAAAAATGGATTTCAAGTAATATTATTCAAAAGTTGAAGAATTTATTTTGAAATACGGATTTTAAATAGTTTGGAAGAGATAAAGGAATTTATTTTAAAAATAAACTCGGAAATTGATTTGGTATTAAAAAAAATCTTTGGGAAATCAATATGAAAATCAATTTGGTGTTTGAATGAAAATCGATTTGGAGTTTGAAATAAATTTAGAAATCAATTAGGAATTTGATTTTGTGTTTAAAATAAAATTTGAAATTAATTTGGAAACTGATTTAGTGTTTGGAAATGATTTTTCAAATCAATTTGAAAAACGTACATCACTAGATATCTGGAAAATTTAAATTCACAATGGGAATTTAAAAAGGAATGATAAATTTGTTTTAAAAATAAATATTGATTTATTTTTAAAGTATGGAAAGAATTTTACGGATTTGGAATATAAATTGTGATAAATCAAGAAGAATTTATTTATTGATTTAAATGGTCAATTTTGAAATGGAAGGTGTATTTTCCCTGAAAAGCCGAGTATGTTTTTAAAGTAGCTTTCAAAATTAAAAGTTTTGAAGTTGGTTTTAAAAAGAATATTTTGGAGAAATTATTTTCTGATGTTATTTGAAAATCTTTAGAGTAAAGATTTATTTAATTAATTATAGAAGTGATTATTTAAATATTTGACTAATATTTGATTAGAAAATGGTTATTTAAATAATTACACTATATCTAATAATTTTATTTTAAAATTATTTTGGACTTAAGTTTATATGAGATATTAGTATAATATTTTCATAACTAATATTAAGCAAGTGTTTTAAAATAGTTTTATTTTAAATGTTTCCAAGTATATTTTATGAGAAATGCGGATTAAGGATCTTAAGGCTAGGATAAACACTAGAGAGGGGGGGGGGGTGAATAGTGTTTTAGAGAATTGTTAAATCTTTTTGAGTTTTTGTTAATTTGTACACAAATGTATGCTATATTCAGACACAGATATGAACAAAGAATCAAACACAGATGCAAATATAAAGTAAAAGCAGTAAAGGAAAGAACACACTGGATTTAATACTGGTTCGGAGTTACCCTACATCCAGTCCCACACACAAGTACAGATTTCCTTTCAAAAAACAATCTTTACAATTACACCATCGATTTCAAGGCAACGAGGTACACCCTCCAGAATCACAATCCTCTGGATAGAGATACTTGATTCTCCGACAACAAGTTCACCCAATTGATTTCCCAAGGCTACAATCACACCTTATCTCGCTAGATTGATTTCCAAGACTACAATCACACCTTTTCTCGCTAAGTTGATTACAAAAAGCCTATAACTCTAAATAGCACTGAGGATCTTGTTGAGATAGGGATAGAGAATCAAACCAGAGATAATCTAGTTAGATTCAATGTTGATTTCGACAGAGTAATGGTAGGAATTTGTATATAGAAATGTGGAAGAAGAAGAGAGTGAAAAACCAGAAAACATATGTTAAAATTCGTTGAAACCAACCCCTATTTATAGAAGAACAACAACCATGTCCATTCGTGAAGAGTTATGACGAATAGACACTTCTTTTGAAATTTAAATTTTGAACTCAACTGACACCATATCGACATGGGGTACTTGAGTATGTCGACATCCCAAAGGGATTTTTGGTGTTTTGATTTTCTTTGAAAATAACCTTTATTTATATTAAAACTATTTTAAACTTTATAAATATACTTGACTATAATTAAAATACATAAGTAAATACAGAGAATAAGATATACAAAATTTTACTATAATTTTATATTTAAATCTAAGTAAAAATATTTAAAAATTAAATATATTATTATTATAGATAGTTAAAACCACGGATAATTTGATTTTTGAAATTAAAGACTATTTTGAGGCTAAAAGTATTTGAAACCAGGATAGATGTTTTTGATGTTTTTAAAAGGAAGGTTTTTGAAAACATTTTGAAAACAAGATATAATTTTGTAAAAATCATTTTGAATAAAAATTAGCGGATACAAAACAATGTTCCACTAGATTTTTCGTAGGTTCCATCCTACTTAGGGTTCCATCCCTTTAACAAGCTCGAAGTGGATTCCATTCCACGAATAAATTGGATTTTAAGATGCCAGTGCTTTTCTAGGAGTTTTAACAAAATTCCTAATTAATTAAAATAATAATAAATTACTTGAATTCTTGAACTCTTGATAATCTTGATACTCATGAGTCTTCAATCTTGATACTCATGAGTCTTCAATCTTGATATCTTGAATCTTTATACTGTACAGTCTTCATACTTGTTACCTGCATGGTTAAATCCTGCATATTCATATATATCTAAATTTATACTGTTAGTATTTATATTTTATAATCTATTCTAAGGTTGTTGTCATCAAAACCATCATCTCACGGACTAACAATCTCCCCCTTTTTGACGATGACAACCTTTGTTTATAAAATATTACTTTTATCCTAATAACTTCCCCTTAATCTATGCCTGACTACCCTATTTTATACTTCTCCTCCTTTGTCATCAACAAAAAAACTAACTCTAAACTACATAACACCAAACTATGAACTCCTCCTAAATCTAATACTCTATGACATGTGATTATAATGATAGTGTTATCGTAAATAATCAACACTTAGATCTAATAATAAACCTAATCCTAAACTACTAACTATTCTAAGTATATAATAACCATATAGTTATATTTATTAATAGGGAAGAAGACATATAAGAATACAATTTATTTATTAATCATATAGTTATATTTATATTTTCGTGGAAAACGTAAGAAAGAACATACAACAATGGTAATGAAAGAGAAGAAACTAATGTGTGTTTTTGAACATAGATCTATGAATCGAACAGTTTGGATAATGAAAACAGAAATTTCCACATTGTTCAATAAGATTCCCATTTTTGTCAAAACACACTTCACCAACGCAAATGACCTTGTCGTCATCTTTCAAATGCGTTTCTTCCATGGGTTCTTCTTCTTCGTTGGCCTCTTGTTCTTGATCTCCTGAAGAGTCTTCATCAACCAAGATTGGGTTAGCATGATCGTCCATTAGAAATTTTTGCAAATTCCTAAGGATTTTTCCTTGCCTCTTTTGTTCCTTGGCCATTCTAAGTTGCATTACTTGGATTTCAGTCATTAACTGAAGTGCATCCTTCAGAGAATCCTCCATTTTAGTTACACGAGCGAGAGTAGTACGTTGAAACGAACCAGAAGTAGGAGAAGAGAACGAAAAGGTTGATTTTATGTTTGATTTGGAAGAAGAGGCCATAGTTTAATTAATTTCAGAAGTTAGAATAGAGAGAGAACAGAGAGAATGATCAAAAATTCGAAAAGAAGAATATATAACCAATTATTTGAATTTTGGTGGGAAAAATTTCAAAAATTTAAAAACGTTCTATGTCGACATAGGGTAGAGGGGTATGTCGACATGGCTCTTGAATTTTTTCCTATTTAATTTATTTTGAATTATACTTGTTATTTATATTTTATATTTCAGTTATTGAACAGATACCTAATTCTCTTCTTAATTTAGTAAATATAGATTCATTTAAAGGTTTTGTTAGGATATCGGCAATTTGATTCTCAGAATTGATATAATCTAGAGTTACTTCCTTACTTATATTATCTCTGAGAAAATGATGTCTGATATCAATATGTTTAGTTCGAGCATGTTGAGTTGTATTTTTGGATAAATTTATTGCACTAGTATTATCACAATAAATTGGTGATTTTAAAATATTTAAACCATAATCTTTTAAAGTTTGTTGCATATATATTACTTGAGAACAAGCCAAAGCAGCAGAAATATACTCTGCTTCAGTTGTTGATAAAACTGTGTTTTGCTTTTTACTAAACTAGAAAATCAGAGAATTCCCCAAAAAGTGACAAGTACCACTTGTACTTTTTCGGTCTGATTTAAAACTAGCATAATCAGCATCATAGTAAGATATTAAATCAAAAGAATCTTTTTTAAGGTAAAATAAGCCATAATCAAAGGTGTGTTTAACTTATCTTATGATACGTTTTACGGCTTTTAAGTGAGTCTCTTTAGGTTGAGATTGATATCTTGCATAGAGACAAACACTATGCATGATATCAGGTCTACGAGCAGTAATGTAGAGTAGTGATCCAATCATTCCTCTATATAATTTTTGATCTACATCTTTCGAGAGATCTTCTTTAATAAGTACTCATTGGTTGCCATGGGAGTGGGTTTCCCAGTCGCAGTAGTCAAGCCAAATTTATTAATTAGGTCTTTAGCATATTTTTCTTGACTAATAAAGATACCATTATCTAATTGTTTTATTTGTAATCCTAAAAAGAAATTTAATTCACCCATATGACTCATCTCAAACTCTTTTGTCATTATTTCAGAAAATTCTTTATTCATTTCAAAATTAGTTGATCCAAAAATGATATCATCGACATAGACTTGTACTAGTTGAATGTCATTTTTATTTCTTTTAATAAAAAGAGTATTATCTACTTCACCAATTTCAAATTTTGATCGTAATAAGTAAGATCTTAGTCTATCATACCAGGCTCTAGGAGCTTGTTTTAGGCCATATAAAGCTGTCTTAAGTTTGTAAACATGATTAGGTAATTTTCCATTTTCAAAAAGTGGTGGTTGTTCAACATATACTTCCTCCTTTACAAATCCATTTAAAAAGGCACTTTTAACATCCGTTTGATATAATTTGAAATTATTATGATTTGCGAAAGCAAGTAGAATTCTAAAGGCTTCTAATCTTGCTACGGGAGCAAACGTTTCATCAAAATCTATTCCTTCTTCTTGACAAAAAACTTGAGCAACTAAACGTGCTTTATTTCTAACTACCTCTCCTAGTTCATTTTATTTTTATATACCCATTTAGTTCCAATTATAGTTTTATTTTCAGGTCTAGGAACAAGTTCCTAAACACCATTTCTAGTAAATTGATTTAGTTCTTCTTGCATAGCCAAAATCCATGAATCATCAGTTGATGCTTCTTTTGGATTTTTGGGTTCAATAGTTGATATAAAAGCTACATTACTCATTTGACTTAGTTGATTTCTAGTTTTAACTACAGATTGCATATCTCCTAGTATATTTTCAATAGGATGATCTTTTGAAAGTTTAGACCTTTTATTAGGATGATTAATTTCATTATTAGTTTCAGTTGACTCTTGATTTTGAGTAATTAAATCATCTTCATCATTTGTATCTTCAAAATTTTTGAAATTTTCATCGAATGACACATGCATTATTTCTTCGATGGTGCTAGTTTTTAAATTAAATACTATGTTCGCTTTACTTCTATTAGAATATCCGAAAAAGATACCTTCGTCGGATTTAGGATCAAATTTATCTAAGTTATCTTTAGTATTTAAAATAAAACATTTACTTCCAAAAATTCTAAAATAAGATACTTTAGGTTTCTTTGCGTAAAGAAGTTCATAAGATGTCTATTCAGTTAAAAGTCTAACTAAATTCTATTTAAAATATAACAGGCGGTAGCAACTGCTTCTGCCTAAAAATTCTTTGGTAATTTACAGTCTGAAAGCATAATTCTCGCACACTCTTGAATCGTCCTATTTTTACATTCTACTACACCATTTTGTTATGGAGTTCTTGGAAATGAAAAATTGCGAGTTATTCCCTTTTTATTGCAAAATTCCTCAAACTTTTCATTTTCAAATTCACCACCATGACCACTACGAATGGTTATAATTTTTTAGAGAAAGTTGATTTTGAATCCTTTTTGTAAAGTTGTTAAAAAATTCAAAAGTATCACTTTTATGTTTCAAAAATATTATCCATGTAAATCTAGAATAATCATCTACAATTACAAAAACATATTTACTATGATTTATTGACAGAATTTGAGATGGACCAAATAAATCAAGGTGAAGTAATTCAAGAGATTTTGAAGTTGAAATCATATCTTTTAATTTAAAGGAACTTTTTCTAAGTTTTCCTAATTGACATACATCACATAGACTATCTACTTTAAAATTCATTTTAGGGAGACCTCTTACTAGATCATGTTTTGATAGTCTAGATAAGAGTTTGAAATTCAAATGCCCAAATCTCTTATGCCAAATCCAAGGGTCACTTGTATTTGCCAAAAGACATAAGTTATCATTTGAAACTTTCATACTAAGAATATAAATATTCTTTTTCCTAACCCCCTCAAATATTATGGTTAAATTGTTATCTTCAATGTGACATTTATCTTTTTCAAATTTAATTTTATATCCTTTATCGCAAAGTTGACTTATACTTAGCAGATTATGTTTCAGATTTTTAACTAGCAAAATATTAGTAATAATAGGAGTTTCAGATTACCGACTTTGCTGATGCCAATCACATATCCTTTTAAATCAAAGTTAACCAGTCCTCCATCTTTGTATATTATATCATTTAACATATCTGGATTGCCAGTCATATGTCAAGAACATCCACTATCGAGTATCCATTTGTTCTTTCTGATCTGCACAATTTGTCCGTTGTGTATTGATTCCTCAATAGCCATAAAGCATGTGCACATCAAACAATTTTGGTAGACAACTTGAATTTGAATATTGATTATATGCAGACTCAAATGACAATGATGATCTGAATATTTCTAAACTAGTATTAACAAACATATCCATTTTAAAACTTTTTCAAAAATCAGATTATGAAACTTTGAAAACCTTGCTCCGATACCAAATGTGAGAAATGCGGATTAAGGATCTTAAGGCTAGGATAAACACTAAAGGGAGGGTGAACAGTGTTTTATAGAATTGTTAAATCTTTTTGAGTTTTTGTTAATTTAAACATAAATGTATGCAGTATTCTGACACAGATATGATAAAAGAATCAAACACAGATGCAAATATAAAGTAAAAGCAGTAAGGGAAAGAATACACCGGATTTTATACTGGTTCGGAGTTACCCTACATCCAGTCCCGCACACAAGTATAGATTTCCTTTCAAAAAACAATCTTTACAATTACACCCTCGATTTCAAGGCAACGAGGTACACCCTCCAGAATCACAATCCTCTGGGTAGAGATACTTGATTTTCCAGGCAACAAGTTCACCCAATTGATTTCCCAAGGCTACAGTCACACCTTATCTCGGTAGATTGATTTCCAAGGCTACAATCACACCTTTTCTCGCTAAGTTGATTACAAAAAGCCTATAACTATGAATATCACTGAGGATCTTGTTGAGATAGTGATAGAGAATCAAACCAGTTATAATCTAGTTAGATTCAATGTTGATTTCGGTAGAGTAATGGTAGGAATTTGTATATAGAAATGTGGAAGAAGAAGAGGAGTGAAAAAACAGAAAATATATGTTAAAATTCGTTGAAACCAACCCCTATTTATAGAAGAACAACAACCATGTCCATTCGTGAAGAGTTATGACGAATAGACACTTCTTTTGAAATTTAAATTTTGAAGTCAACTGACACCATGTCGACATGGGGTACTTGAGTATGTCGACATCCCAAAGGGATTTTTGGTGTTTTGATTTTCTTTGAAAATAACATTTATCTTATATTAAAACTATTTTAAACTTTATAAATATACTTGACTATAATTAAAATACATAAGTAAATATAGAGAATAATATATACAAAATTTTACTATAATTTTATATTTAAATCTAGGTAAAAATATTTAAAAATAAAATATATTATTATTAAGGATAGTTAAAACCACGGATAATTTGATTTTCAAATTAAAGATTATTTTGAGGCTAAAAGTATTTGAAATCAGGATAGATGTTTTTGATGCTTTTAAAATGAAGGTTTTGAAAACAAGTTATAATTTTGTAAAAATCATTTTGAATAAAAATTAGCGGATACAAAACAATGTTCCACTAGATTTTTCCTAGGTTCCATCCTACTTAGGGTTCCATCCCTTTAACAGGCTCGAAGTGGATTCCATTCCACGAATAAATTAGATTTTAAGACGCCAGTGCTTTTCTAGGAGTTTTAACAAAATTCCTAATTAATTAAAAATAATAAATTACTTGAACTCTTGAACTCTTGATAATCTTGATACTCATGAGTCTTCAATCTTGATATCTTGAATCTCTATACTGTACAATCTTCATACTTGTTACCTGCATGGTTAAATCCTGCATATACATATATATCTAAACTTATACCGTTAATATTTATACTTTATAATCTATTCTAAGGTTGTTGTCATCAAAACCATCATTTCACGGACTAACATATTTTGGATAAGTATTTTAAATTATTTTTTATGTATTTTGAACTCGGTAAATTTTCAGTGGAATTAAACAAATATTTAGAAATTTATTCCACGTGATGAAGGAGATTTGAAATTTATTTTCAAAGGATTGAAGTGTGAAATGTGATTTGAAATTTGTTTTCAAAAGATTGAAAAGTGTTTTGAATTTTTTTTAAATGGTTGAAGTGTTAAAATTATATCTTGCGAAGATATTTTGAAAATAATAATTGGGGAAAAATTATTTGAAATCCAGTGAATATTGATTGATAGTTAAATAACCGACTATCAATATTGACCTTTAAACGACGTTTAAATTTTGATGTGATCGGGGGTCGAATTCCAAATGGACATTCGAAAACCACATCGAATCTTTATGATGGATCTTTTTTTAAAAGATCAAAGTGGAAATTTGTTATGATTTGTTTGAAATCTGAATGTGACACTTATTTTTAAAATAAGCGCTCGTTATTGGAATTAGCCTGGAGAGGACTTTGTGTCATAAAACCCATTCCGAATAATGATACGATGAAATGGGATTGCATTTGAAGATGATGTTGAAGACCGGGTATTTTCGAAAGCGAAAGGATTGCCTGTCGAATGTATCTGCACCGGGTTACTCCGGTATAGAGATTTTATCACCCTTCGAGATGGGGATTTCGGACGTGATTATTAAATATTCGAATTTGCAAGGTCTTGTTTGAAGTGCCTTCGGTTCCGTTCGATCTTGGGACGGACTTGTATGGATGTGTATCTGACTTTACACTTTGAGATGTAAAGCTAGTTACTATCAAATACATTTCTGTTGGTGGCAGAAAATTTGTTCTCTTAGCTTAACACCCTTCTCTGAGAGGTACGAGCTCAGAGGTTATGTAGTTGATGGTTACTAGTGATATATTCCCAAATTGGTAATGTGGCATATGAAGTGTTGCTAATCATTTATTGATCAAAGCATGGCTTTGTGAAAAGTGTAGCTTTGTGGACGAGACTTCGTCGGACCTCACAACCCAGAAATGGTCAAAACACGAAGGATGCGGCAAGGTTATTTAGGGGTAGCGCCCCCTAGGGGTATGCCATTTCCTTCTAGAAAAGGGTTGTATCATGGTATGGAGCCTAGATATTTAACCTATGTGGTTGCTGCAAATTTATTACACTTTATGGTTGTTACTTTGTGGTTGAGGATCCTTGGATAAAGGTCGCTAGCGACCGGGGGATGGCATGCTCGTGTAGTAGTTACCTAGTTACAGTGGTAACCTGGCCTTGTGTTGGCAGAGATCTAGTTAGGTTCTCGGGACGTCCCTCTAGAGGCATACCAATGTGGCCCAGGAAGTTCCTTAGCTTGACCATTTGTTGGAAATCCAATCACTAATACGCGCCCTGTACGATTTTAGCTGCAGAGCCTGCCATTTAACATGGTAGCTATAGTAGACATACTATAATGGTACGTATGCTGGCTAAGATTAATATTATACTTGCAAATTTTTTCCACTATGCACTAATAATAGTATTAAAAGAGATTTCACGTATCAAGTATGTTTGACCATCATAAGGAGAAATCTCATCCAATTGTGCGCTTGTATTGTGTGTGTGTGGGGAGGCCTTATGGTAGTTTCATTTTCCAAAAGCATAGTGGATTTTTTTCCATTCTTTGTGAAAATAACTATTTTTAAGATCTCACGCCAGTCCCATGACTGACCAGAAGTTTATCGTTCCCTTTCCAAACTCTGGGTGCCCATCATTTTCCACACGGGCAGCCTAGTGTCAGGTTATCAGTTGGTCTGGAGCGAAGTCAAGAAGTTGCTGGGGAGATCTGGAGTTCAAGCTGGATGGAAAGACGTATCACTTATATTGTAGTGTCCGCTGCGTATGAATTGTAGAAAAGACAAATTTTCTTGTGCACAAGTTATTATAAATGCCAGTGTTGTATTATGTCGCTATAAACTCTGATATTGTGATGTATAAACTGATATAGTGCTTTTGTTTGAAAGATTACTCATTTATCTATTATTTGTTGTTCCGCTACGAAATGTGAGATTCCGTTATTGTTTCTGTTTCTTCTTCTATCTTTTCTTCTTTAACCATAACGATTCGATTTTCCGGCATTCGAATATGCGGCATTTGATATAGTGGCTGTATTGATGTCGACTTTCGGACGTTGAAAATTGGGTCGTTACATGTGGTATCAAAGCATTTGGTTAAGCGACAACCCTGGCTCTGGTGGGGATTACTCATTAGAGATAGATTCAGTAGTACTCTAGAATGAGTTTGAGTGTAATAATAGATATGAGCACGTATTTGTTAGTGAATATAAAATTGTTTTATATTGTGTTGATTGGTTGGTTGATGATATATGGATTCTGGTCAATACGAGTAATTAAAGTTTTTGATAGGGATCTCTAAACACTTGTACAGAACAAATTCGACATGATATTGTTTTAAAATCGGGTAAATGAAATAATTTTACCCAAATTATTTTCGTATATAAAAGGAAATAATCTTTGTAAAATATTATAGTATATGGTTGCTTGGTTGATAGGAAGGATAATATTAAATTATTATCATTGTTGTATGAGGAACTGAAATCAAAACCAAAAGCTAAGAAAATAAAATTCATATACAAATGGGATTTGTAAATGTAAATTGTAAATGTGATTTATAATTTGAAATAGAATTCCAGAGAAATATTTGAAAGAATTTAAAAGGATTTGAGATTGAAATTTCAAAAGATTTAATTCCTTTTGAGCATTGAAGATGGTTTTCAAAGGTTTTGAAAAGAAATGGTGAGATTATTTGGGAAATATTTTGAATTGGATTTGGAATTTGGTGGGATTTGGAATTTAAAAATATTTGGAAAATGTTTTTAAAGAAGGCAAAAGCACTAAACTTTTTCGATCGCTGGAAAATAATTCCGATGATGATCGCGACATCATCGGTGTTCATTTTCGAGTTTCCAGGAGAGGAATTGCTGCCTAAACATTTTCAACTGGAATTGTTTACAAAAAACTAGGTTTGGTTTTGGAAATTCAAAAGATAATTTTAATTGATTTTACAAATAGGTTTGAAAAGATGGAGAGTGTGATATCCCAGAAATTTGGCAATATAAATTTAATAATCTGTGTTAAAAATTAAATTAAATTGATAAATTTTGATAATAAATTTTGAGTTGATTTAATAATCATGTTTTAATAAATATTTAAATTGGAAGATTTTATATTTTTAAAGCAAATAAATTGTTTTCTGTTTATAATATATATAATTGTATATATTGTAAATTGATAAATTTTGGTTTGGAATTTAGTAAATGAATCAATTTTCTAATTCTAATTTATTTTTGGTAAATTGGAAATTTGGATTTAAATTTAACATTTAACCTTTCAACACAATTCAATAAATAATTATATGGTTTATACTTATGATAAATCTTATTTGTTTTTAAATTTTATTTAGCTTAGAAATAAATTTAGATAAGATTAACATAAAACTTTGTTATTTTCTTTTTAAATATTGTTTAAATTATATATAAGAATTTAAATTTACAATTTATAAATGATTTTAATTTATTAAGTAATAGAAGTGATTTATAATCTCTTTTATAAATCATTTAATATTGTTTAATTTGTTATTTCAAATAGTAATGATAATATTTAGTTTTTATAAAACATAAATAGATTTTTAAAATAGGATTTGTTGTTTTTAAATTTAATAAGAGTTATATATGCATATATATATATATATATATACACATATATACATATATATATAACTTGATTTTTAAAAAATTAGAGTTTTAATTTAATTTAAATGTGAATTTAATGTTTTGAAATTTTATAGGATAAATATTTAAATTATTTGAATAAGCTTATATTTATATTTGTTTGTTTCATTTCTCTTCAATAAATTAAAAAGTGAAGAAATTCATTTATATGTACATAAGAATAATAAATTAAGATTTAAAAGTTTATAAACAATTTTAAATTAAAATAAAGATACTTATGCATGTGTGAGCCTTTTAACACACTAATTGACATGTGTTTACCATAACTTAATCTAAGTGGCAAATGTTTAAAATTTGAACAAGTGTCTTTTTAGTTTTCTTTTTCTTTTATTTTTAATTAAAACAAAATCTACTCATGTAAACATATTACTTCTTATTCTTATTCTTTTTCCATTCTTTCTTCCTCAAAAACTTTAAGAAAATTTTCAGATCTGAAATCCAAAGTCATCTTTGATCAAAACAAAAATCTTGTTCAAAAGACAAATCTATAAATTTTTCTTCAAAAAAATACTGAAATGCAAATCATTTGCAAATCCTCAAAACCTGTAGCTCTTCAATTTCATCAAACCTGAAATTCATAGTGCAAATCATCCTTAAAACTGAAGCTCTCTTCAAAACATCAACCTGAAACAAATTTTGCAACATTTAAATGTCTGAAATCAATTCTGCAAATTCAAAGGCTGCAGATCTTTGCATTTTTGTTTGAAGCAACCTGCCTACGTTTTCTTTCTCTGGAAACTTTCATGCACTAGGGAGCAAGCAATGCAGGGAAACCAAGATGAATGTTTTTAAAAAAAAAATCAAGACTAAAGTTTTTAAAAGTACTGAAGCAAACTCAAAGTTTTTGGAATCAAAGCAAAAGCAAACTGCAGTTTTAAGATCTTATGCAAACTTCAACAACTTCAAGCTTTTCAAATATGAGGCTCTGCTTTCTTCTATATTGGTGAGTAACTTTTTAGAATTTAAAATCTAAAATTGGTTTCATGCTCATATGTTGAAATGAATAATAATTGTATATGTTTATAGGTAAATGTCTGAAGTAGTTAATATTTGAATGCATGCTGTATTCTGTTTGTTTTGTTACCAGGTTCAAATTTTTTTAGAATATCCCTACTTTTTGATCTAGTATGATAGGATCTAAATCATTAAACAAATATTGTTTGTTTTAACATAAGGTAAGTTTGTAAAAAAAAAAATTAAGACGTTAAAAATTAAGACTATTGTCTCTGTAAACCAAAACAATCCTTGTGCGTATTAAACTTTAGAATACTCAACCCTTTTAAATTGTAAATCCAGTATTATAAACTGAATACATAAATCAAAATATGGTTTTTAAAACTAAAACTAAAATTTTTGGTAAAGAGATTTAGGAGCAGATAAAAGATGAACTAAATATGAACAATTTGGATTCTCTAGTGATCTATGTGTTTTGAGAACTTGGGTTTTCTTCATGTTGATGGAGGAGAGTTAGGAGTTGGTGGGAAAAATGCTAATTGATGATGAAATTCATCAGAATAGTTGCGGTAGGGAAATTTTCTTTGGAACCCTGGTTTTTTAATGGTTTGAAGAATCGGCAATTTTGGGTTGTAGAGATGATCGAGTGTTGAGATATTTTGGGAATTGATAGCATGGCCGTAGTTGAAGTTGAGGACAGAGGGGCTAGTCTTCAGGTGGTCGGAGCGACAAGTTTTCGCCGTTGACAGGTTTGAAGCAAAAACCTGATGGTTGTTTCCAGTTTGGGTTTTAGTACTCGAATTTGAATTCGAGGTTATGCACACGATATGATGATCGCATCTGGATGTTGGGGTGTTTGTGGATGTAGGAGAATCACCTCTGATGATCGGTGGTGGCTGGAGTCACCGTGCATATGCACGGTGAAGTAATGGTACTGGTGATGTTTGGTTATAACAGAGAAGTGACTCGGGTAAATCCTTGTTTTGACTCGAAGTGATGGAGTGGTTTCCTCGGAGAAGTTGGGTTAAGAACTCGAAGCAAATTTTGTGGGGTTCAGGTGTTTCTGTTTTACAGGTTTTAATAAACCTGTAGTTATCTTTTCTTTTATTTAAATTATTAAAATCTGAAGCTTTTAATGTTAAGGAAAGTTTAAATCAAGTTTTCTAATTCAAGTTTAAATTTTAGAATTCAAGTTAAATTTAAAATCTCAGTTTAAAATAAAAATAAAGTTTAAACTTAAACTTGTTTAACTACTTTATTTTGGAAAGTGGTTTAAAACTTTTAAAAACTAAAGTTTTAAAAGAATTATGAGCACATTTAAAATGAGGTTTAAATCTGGGAATTAAAAAAAAACGAATTTCAGTTTTTGAAAATTAAAAGAAAATTTAAATTTGAAAGATTTAATGAAAGTGTAAATTTAAATTTATTGAAATTTTAAAATGAATTTAGTTTCAAAATTCTTATGAAATTCATTTCTAAGACAAACACTTGTTTGTCTTGAAATTTTAAAAGTTTTAAATTGTTTAAACTTTGATTAAGTATAAATTTATTCATTTTAAATCTTGTATTTGAAATGAAATTTAAAAAGTAAGTTCAAAAATACTTTGTTTTATATAAATTTGTTTTTAAACATAATTAAGAAATGTTTTAACTTAAAAGTAAGTTAAGAATTAATGTTTTGAAATTAATTTATTAAAAAGGTAATTAAGGAATAATTAATTTATTTATTTAATTAAATTGTTAAGGTTTAATGAATATTGATTAAGGGTTAATCAATTTGAAACTAAAGATCATTAATTAGATTATTAATTAATGATTAAAGAATTATTACTTAAGTAATTTAGGTTATAATCATGGTTAATTAATTAAATAATTAAAGATTAATTAAGTTACAGTTAATACTTAATTAATTAAATAATTAGGGATTTATTAATGAATGATTAAAGATAATTTAAATTTGTAATTAACAATGGTTAATCTAAGTTAATTACTTAATGAAAATAATTAGGGAATGGTTAATAAAGGTCATTAACCAGGATTATTTAATAATTAATGAATGTGGTTAATTTTTATAATTAATTAGATTAATTAATTTAATAATAATCATTTGTGAATTGTTGAGAATAATTACTTGATGAAGTAATTAAGAAATTAATTGCTTTAGGTAATTAATTGTGTTAAATGTGATTGTTTGATTTAATTAGTTAAGTTTAATAAATTTTAAACACTTGAGGTTTTAAAGATAATTTCTTTATGTAATTTATGGATTGGAAATTACTTATTGAAGTAATTAATTGGGAATTACAGGATGTAATTAATGAAAGACGTTTTAAGAATGGAAGTAATTTGGAATATAATTACTTTGTAATTAATCAAGGGATTAATTAAGAAATTAATTAAGGAATAATTAATTTGTTTTAATGAAGTAATTAAGTTAGTTAATTACTGGATATTGTTAATCAGAGGGGATTAATAATTATGGATTAATTACTTAAGGTAATTAATTTAAGAGGGTCAGTTAATTAAATATGATTAAGAATCATTAATTAATACAATTAATGATGTAACTAAAGTTGATTAATTTTGATTAATTAATCAATGATAAATAATTAAAGGTACTTAATTAATGCAATTAATTAAGGATTAATGTAATTAATTATAGTTAATTAATTAATTGAAGTAATTAAAGGTTAATTACTGTTTTGGGTTGAGAATAATTAATTTATGTAATTAATTAAGGATAATTACTTGAATGTAATTAAAGGATAATTAATCAAGGGTGATTAATTAAGGTGATTAATTTGAATGATTAATCAATTGATTGTAAATCAATTAAATGGTTAAGTAGGCAAGGTTTATATTGGTGAAGTAATTAATTTAATCTATTTTAAATTAATTTAAGATGAAGTAATTAATTTAATTCACTTTAAATTAATTAGAGATGGAGGTAGTTAATTTAATTCATTTTAAATTAATTATATTGTGATTAAGTAAATCTTTGCTTACATATGAATGGATGGGTGATTATTGATTGCCTTGAATGGATGTGATCTCAGAAATGAGACAAGTAATACTGTGTGGTATGAATGCTTTGGTTGCATTGTGATGATAATATAGATTATCTATTGTGATGATGATATGGGTTACCTATTTTGATATGTATCATCTATTTATTTGATAATGTGGATTATCAATTGTGATTTGTGAGTTATCTATCTGTATGTCATAGATAATTGAATTGTGACGCCCCACCTCTATACCCACGCTAGCCAAGAACATTACGGTGAATGCTGTCAACTAGCACGGAGAATAAGGCTGTTGAGGAGCGACCATCCATGTAATTGCTTTGTGCGAGCATCCATATGTCAGATGGTATAACATGCAATACTTTATCAAGAGGAAATCCGACATACCGACACAAACTCAAAGCTACTACACAGTGGCTATAATATCTTCGGAAACAAATACAGAAATAAACATAACATAAATCATTCACAGACAATTCATATCACAAAGGCGGAATAAGATATGAATATTACACATAAAAGTGTACATCATAGTAGTGGTCAGAAAGATCCACAATAACACAAAATAATAGCAACGTGTGCTATGCAAAAGAATACATTAATGAGTCAATATCTCAAGAGTATACAACAAAAACTACTAATCTAAGTAGTAAGCAAAAGGTCAGAGTAATGGATCCCTGGAGAGAAGTCAAGTCGAAGCACCTGCAACATCTCGGTCTGACCCGAGTATTATTTATAAGAAAATAATAAACGGATCAGTCTAGCTATAAATATCAGATAACATGATATAGAACGAAAGATATGGCATAGACGTATAATATCCATAATGGCATACTACTATAAGTATGAAAATGATAATCAACAAACGATTAATCAATATCAAAGAATCTTCTCAAAGATCCAAAAAGGGTATCATACCCAAAACCTGTATTCACAACAAGTTAATGACACACGAATTCACCTATGCACAAAAATTGATAAATCATATCAATAGAAATCACAAAAATAGGTGAAGAAGAAAATTCCAGAATTCGACACACGAAACTCAGAAATCACACAAAATAGGGGGGAGGCCTATCACACGAACGGGAGCATGAAAACTCACCAACAGCTGTAACACATGAACGAGAAGCCATCTCATGGTAGCTATCCATTAATTTGACACACGAATGGTCCGAAGACCTGACACACGAATGGTCCGAAGACCGTGGGTTGCTACCCCACCAATTTGAGTCGAAACTCCACAAAACGGGGTTTAGTCTCCCTCGTAGACAAAGAGACATCGCACATTGCTAGTCTAAATCACAAAGATGATCGTCATGATCAACGAGAAGTGTCAATTACACTAAGCTAGTAAATATATGAGTTTAGCGTCATGTCCCATAACCACTTGCTTAACTTAAATATTTACGAACAAATTGTAAATCTTCACTAGAAAATTGTCACAAGAGTTTCAATCGAACAAGTCCAAGAATTAACCAACAAAGTAAACGCAAGCATTTCATACCACTCGTTTTACTAAGTCGTTTAATTAGATTTCTCATACGAGTGAGGTAAAGGTTTGTATATACTAATAGATTAGAAAACGGTTTTATAAACGAATTTGGTATTAAAATAGTATTGAAATCATTTGAGGAAAGAGTTTTGATATTTACTACTAGTATAGAAAACCTTTATATTTTTAAAGTGACAAATCACAAAGAAGATTGTAATAACAATCAATTCAGTAAAATTCACATTCGAAGACGTGAATAAAATCCAAAGAAACCGATAAAGAATCCATCGAAATGGATATTCAAAAATCCATAAAAAGGAGTCATCAAAGTCATAATAAATGATAACAACAAATAGGATCATCACGAATCGATTTAAATTGGAATTCTCAAACGAATAGGCAAATAGGCAAAATACAGCAGTTTCAGACGTCTGAAACAAGTGGTTCAGACGTCTGAATCTGGAAATATAAAAATTTCCAGAACACAATTCAGACGTCTGAACCAAATGTTTCAGACATCTGAAATAGGCATATTTTGGCCTATTTCCTTTCTGGTTCCAAATGAACCAATTCAGACGTCTAAAACCATATATTCAGACGTCTGAATCTGGGAATAGAAATCTTCCCAGAACAGTATTCAGATGTCTGAATATTACGTTTCAGACGTCTGAATCTGGGGTTCAGGGCATTCCCTGAACCTAGACCAGAAATGGCCAAACGGATATCGAAAACGATCGAACGAGCAAATGGCGATGACTAAGGAATTACGTCGAACGACAACCCAGCCTAAACGTCTCTTCGATACGCCTCAAATATCAATGTCCAATTATCCATAATAGGATTTTCATAAATTAGACCAAAACACCAAAAATTGGAATATACACGAAATCGATCCAAACCAAAATCAATTGCACACGAATAAGCGTTAGGAATTCATACCTAACAATCGAAGATAATTATAGACAAAGATGTGAGATAAAAATCTCACCTTTGAACCCAAACGATTGAAGAAGAAGCTACAGAGCAATGGTAAGAACAATCACTCTTCAATTCCAACCCAACAAGCTTGAATCTAAGCTTAAAGGAGAAACATTTCCTAATTTAGGTTTAGGAAATTTCTGAAATTGAATGGAGAAAGTGTTGGAGATGAACAAGGAGATGCTTACCAATGGGTTCACTTGAGTTTGGAGCAAGAAGATGAATTTGCTAATGGAAACTAGGGCTTAGTAATTTCTATTTCCCATTCTCTTCCACCATTGTTGCTAAAGCTTGAGTGTTTAAACAAAGAGGAGAAGTTATAAAGAGAAGGGGGTTGGGCTGAGCTAATAAGGGTGCAGTCCAAACCAAAGTCATAAGCGGGAAAAAGTAGCAAAAATCAACTATCTCCAAACATATCGAAGGTTATACTCAAAAAGGTCGCAAACGACATTTTAAACTCAATGGGGGTGGTCTCGAGTCCCAATTCGACTGTTTGCAAAAAGTAGCTTTTCGGACCAAAATCCGACGAACGATAAAATATTTAAATAAAATATTTAAATATAAAATCGATAAATATGCGGGTTGTTACAGACTCCCCTCCTTAAAGAAATTGCGTCCTCGCAATACTTAAGAAGAAAATAAGAAGTAACAACCATAGAAGCATATCAACACAAAAGAAAATTTGAAATAGGAAGTTCACCATAAGGTGCACGAAAGAGTTAGTAAGAAGTCAGGTGAAACTTCAATTTCCACAATATTATCGGGATCAAGAATGAAAACCGGAATCCCTAAGGCATTCCCGTAGATAAAAGACGTGGGGAACGTCAAGAATAGCAGAAAATTGAGCCGGTGCAACGGCATAGTACAAAAACGGTACGCCCGAGAAACTTCAAACTCGAATAATTTGGAACACCGACGTAGTACAAAAACGGTACGTCCAATGAACCGAACACCATAAAAGAACACCGGACACTAGTCCATAAAAGGAATGAGATAAAGCTCAATAAAACGAAGTATACCAAAACGTCCGATGAACTTGATAAAAAGATTATTCCATTCAGACAACATCAAAGAATTAACCACTTGTTGCTTACGACAAAGCGCATTGGCAACACGATTTCCCTTCCAGGAATAAAAAGAATATCAAGATCATAAGATGACAGGAACTCGAGTCAACATGGAGTTCCATATGAGAAAATAATTATCCCAAAGATTTATGATCGGGGTAGAGAACAGATTTCTCATCCAAAAATGATGATGCCAAACTCTAAAAGCGAAAACAATAGCCACGAGCACTAGATCATGAGTGTCATACTAGGCTCGATAAGCTATAAAGATTTAGGAGCACAAGTGATAGCACGTTCTCCTTTGCAAGAGAATGGCATCCAAACCAATACGACTAGTATCGGTACAAATAGCAAAGTCTTGGTTCCCCTTCAGGAATCACAAGAACAAGAGTATCGAAAAGAAAGAATTTCTTTTAAATAAACTTCTTTCCTGAAAAGTTAAAACTTTCAAAATTACCTTTACCAACCTCTCCATGAAGAAGAGTAACATCCACAAGCTGATTGAAAGAAACTTCAAGTTTCAAAGGTAGAACCATTTCGGGGTTCTTACTCAAAGCATAGATAAACTCTTGATTCCTTACAAAATCCAAAAGTTGTTGAGCAGACATGAATACTCCATCCAGGGGAGTAGCACTAGATTGACCGGCACTGGGACGGCCAGGTCTAACCATTTATCTTCTTTAAGAAAGAAAGAAAGAAGAGGAAAAAGTTATTCTCAAGATAAATATCAAGCAATCTTGATAGATAAAACAAGGAATCATAAAGAAAATAGGATGAATCGGTACAAAGGCTCGAATAAATCCTAAAGCACGACTCCTAAGAAAGACTTAGGACGATGATCCTTGTTATAATATTTCATATTTTTTCGAAGTTTGGCTCTGATACCAAGCTGTGACGCCCCACCTCTATACCCACGCTAGCCAAGAACATTACGGTGAATGCTGTCAACTAGCACGGAGAATAAGGCTGTTGAGGAGCGACCATCCGTGTAATTGCTTTGTGCGAGCATCAATATGTCAGATGGTATAACATGCAATACTTTATCAAGAGGAAATCCGACATACCGACACAAACTCAAGCTACTACACAGTGGCTATAATATCTTCGGAAACAAATACAGAAATAAACATAACATAAATCAGTCACAGACAATTCATATCACAAAGGCGGAATAAGATATGAATATTACACATAAAAGTGTACATCATAGTAGTGGTCATAAAGATCCACAATAACACAAAATAATAGCAACATGTGCTATGCAAAAGAATACATCAATGAGTCAATATCTCAAGAGCATACAACAAAAACTACTAATCTAAGTAGTAAGCAAAAGGTCAGAGTAATGGATCCCTGGAGAGAAGTCAAGTCGAAGCACCTGCAACATCTCGGTCTGACCCGAGTATTATTTATAAGAAAATAATAAACGGATCAGTCTAGCTATAAATATCAGATAACATGATATAGAACGAAAGATATGGCATAGACGTATAATATCCATAATGGCATACTACTATAAGTATGAAAATGATAATCAACAAACGATTAATCAATATCAAAGAATCTTCTCAAAGATCCAAAAAGGGTATCATACCCAAAACCTGTATTCACAACAAGTTAATGACACACGAATTCACCTATGCACAAAAATTGATAAATCATATCAATAGAAATCACAAAAATAGGTGAAGAAGAAAATTCCAGAATTCGACACATGAAACCCAGAAATCACAAAAAATAGGGGGGGAGGCCTATCACACAGAACGGGAGCATGAAAACTCACCAACAGCTGTAACACATGAACGAGAAGCTATCTCATGGTAGCAGCCATTAATTTGACACACGAATGGTCCGAAGACCTGACACACGAATGGTCCGAAGACCGTGGGTTGCTACCCCACCAATTTGAGTCGAAACTCCACAAAACGGGGTTTAGTCTCCCTCGCAGACAAAGAGACATCGCACATTGCTAGTCTAAATCACAAAGATGATCGTCATGATCAACGAGAAGTGTCAATTACACTAAGCTAGTAAATATATGAGTTTAGCGTCATGTCCCATAACCACTTGCTTAACTTAAATATTTACGAACAAATTGTAAATCTTCACTAGAAAATTGTCACAAGAGTTTCAATCGAACAAGTCCAAGAATTAACCAACAAAGTAAACGCAAGCGTTTCATACCACTCGTTTTACAAGTCGTTTAATTAGATTTCTCATACGAGTGAGGTAAAGGTTTGTATATACTAATAGATTGGAAAACGGTTTTATAAACGAATTTGGTATTAAAATAGTATTGAAATCGTTTGAGGAAAGAGTTTTGATATTTACTACTAGTATAGAAAACCTTTATATTTTTAAAGTGACAAATCACAAAGAAGATTGTAATAACAACCAATTCAGTAAAATTCACATTCGAAGACGTGAATAAAATCCAAAAAAACCGATAAAGAATCCATCGAAATGGATATTCAAAAATCCTTAAAAAGGAGTCATCAAAGTCATAATAAATGATAACAACAAATAGGATCATCACGAATCAATTTAAATTGGAATTCTCAAACGAATAGGCAAATAGGCAAAATACAGCAGTTTCAGACGTCCGAAACAAGTGGTTCAGATGTCTGAATCTGGAAATATAAAAATTTCCAGAACACAATTCAGACGTCTGAACCAAATGTTTCAGACGTCTGAAATAGGCATATTTTGGCCTATTTCCTTTCTGGTTTCAAATGAACCAATTCAGACGTCTGAAACCATATATTCAGACGTCTGAATCTGGGAATAGAAATCTTCCCAGAACAATATTCAGACGTCTGAATATTACGTTTCAGACGTCTGAATCTGGGGTTCAGGGCATTCCCTGAACCTAGACCAGAAATGGCCAAACGGATATCGAAAACGATCGAACGAGCAAATGGCGATGACTAAGGAATTACGTCGAATGACAACCCAGCCTAAACGGCTCTTCGATACGCCTCAAATATCAATGTCCAATTATCCATAATAGGATTTTCATAAATTAGACCAAAACACCAAAAATTGGAATATACACGAAATCAATCCAAACCAAAATCAATTGCACACGAATAAGCGTTAGGAATTCATACCTAACAATCGAAGATAATTATAGACAAAGATGTGAGATAAAAATCTCACCTTTGAACCCAAACGATTGAAGAAGAAGCTATAGAGCAATGGTAAGAACAATCACTCTTCAATTCCAACCCAACAAGCTTGAATCTAAGCTTAAAGGAGAAACATTTCCTAATTTAGGTTTAGGAAATTTCTGAAATTGAATGGAGAAAGAGTTGGAGAAGAAGAAGGAGATGCTTACCAATGGGTTCACTTGAGTTTGGAGCAAGAAGATGGATTTGCTAATGGAAACTAGGGCTTAGGAATTTCTATTTCCCATTCTCTTCCACCATTGTTGCTAAAGCTTGAGTGTTTAAGCAAAGAGGAGAAGTTATGAAGAGAAGGGGGTTGGGCTGAGCTAATAAGGGTGCAGTCCAAACCAAAGTCATAAGCGGGAAAAAGTAGCAAAAATCAACTATCTCCAAACATATCGAAGGTTATACTCAAAAAGGTCGCAAACGACATTTTAAACTCAATGGGGTGGTCTCGAGTCCCAATTCGACTGTTTGCAAAAAGTAGCTTTTCGGACCAAAATCCGACGAACGATAAAATATTTAAATATAAAATCGATAAATATGCGGGTTGTTACATGAATTGTTTTAAACTTTAAAACAACTTGGACCTAAAAGATGGCATTTTGGATTTCGATGAGACCAGGATCGGGTTTGCTACAGTACAGCGTGATAGGGGGTTCTCGCTTTGCGTTAGGTGGCGAACGGGAGACTCTTACCCCTACATTCCCCCGGGGGTAGTATAAGGCCTTGCGGGGTTGGTTGCGAGTCGAGAGGCTGGCCGTAAAAGCAAACCCGAGGTATCACTGTGAGCCACGGCGGGGTTGGGATGGTTGAAAAGCCTACCAGTCGAGTGAGTCGCTGACCGACGGTTGAAAAGCCTAAGGTCATTACAGTGGTATCAGAGCATTAGGTTGAGTGAATACCTAGGCTCTGGAGTGGTGTCTTTCTTGAGAAAGCGTATTTGTAATTTTAAATATATATATCTAAATATATTTATTTCTACCTATCTATTGGGTTACCTGTTCGGGTTTTCCAATATAAGATATAAAGGTAGATGGGGTAGTAGTGTGTGTAACATGACTACCGTTGGTTGGAGTTTGAATGTTTGAGGTTGGAAGTGTATTTGTCGAGACTGTAGACCTAATACTGTCTCGATTGAGTTTTGTAGTGATGAAATCTTCATCGATCCCTGAAGGAAACCTATTAAGGTTCGGAGTCCATTTTTGAAGTTGGATGAGTAGAGTTTGGATCTGTTAGATGGTAGAAAGTGAGTGATGGTATCTTGATACCTCAGGAAGTAGTAGCTGCATGATGAGATGCAGTGACTATGGATGTTCCCGAAGATGTTTCTTTGGAATAAGTTTAAGGAAGTGAGTCTGCATCGATGTCGTGGCTGTGTTCAGCTGGTGTTTCTGTTTGGTTTGAAGACCGAGTTTCTCGAAGAGCTTTGATTTGGAATTCTTTGGCATCTGTGGCAGCTGTGCAGCTTGGAGTGTTTTGTGTCAAAAGAAGGTCTTCTGGTTAGCAGTTTTCTGGAAGTGGAGTTCTGAAGCAGTAAAGTAGACCCGTTTCTTCGGTGGATTGGTTAGTTGAGTGTAAGCTGTTCTGTTTGATAAAAAGAGAACAGTTTTCCTTGGATTTGGTTTGGGTCGATCGCAAAGGTGACTTCCGATTGTTTGAGTGTTCTCTTGGATTATCAGAGTTTTTCTAGATGTCTTCAGGAAGTCAGAGGTTTGTCCGCATATGGAAATTGAGTTTTCTTATCGTCTATGTTTCCAAGATTGGTACTGGTGGTTCAACTTAGTGGAAGGATGGTTCCTAGAGATTGAGTTGGTGTAGCAGCTCAGGGTTTTGGAAAAGTTTCTGAGTTTTCTTATGGATTTGTTGAACCATATTTTGGGATGTGTTGTCCATTTGTGCTCGTGTTCTTCTTCTGCTTTCTCTTCTACTACGGATCAGAGTTGTGCAGCGGAAGCAGTTTGGGAATGTTCTACTTTTCTTTTTCGGAATAGGAGAAGTTGTTGTCTTCTGATGTTTGAGGAATAGGGTTTGATCTTGGTTGGTCTTGAGAAGATCATTTTGTTGAGTTGATTGGTTTTGTTTGTTTCTAGAGATATCAGCGAAAGTTGAGCTGATCAGGAAGGGTGTAGGCAGCCCAGGATCGTCTGGAGATTTTTGGAGGAGAAGAGTCGGAGGAATTTGGATTCCAGAGTCGGAAATTTAATTTTAAATAAGCTTTCTCCGATCGTAAAGGAGCTATAAGATTGGGTAAGGCTGGGAAGCTAGCTCTGAAGAGTTTTGGATCTTTTCTGTATTCTTGTAAGAATAAGTGATAGATCTACAGGATTGGATTGCCAGTTTGGATAACTGGGATTCGATGAGTTTCACGTATCTCTGAGGGAGTACGTGTATGATCTATCTCTGGTGGTGGAACCAGCAGTTTGGGAGTTTTGGTTGTTGAGTCAGACTCGTTTGTAGTCTGATATCTTGTTTAGTTTTGTAGATCTAGTTGGATAGGAGCTTTATAGCTTAGTAGTATAGATTGTTTGAATTCTATAGAGCAAGTATCCCGATATTTATACCGGGGAAACTCGAGGAAACTCTATCCAGAATTTTGTCTGGATAGTTAGATTTATTTGTTTGATTGAATTGGTTGCTATGATTGTTAGCATATGTTTGACAATATATGCTTGTGTTTTAAAATAAAATCTTAAGATAGATTATTAAATTACCTTTGCTTTTAAATTTCGGGGACGAAATTCTTTTAAGGGGGGAGGAATGTGATATCCCAAAAATTTGGCAATATAAATTTAATAATCTGTGTTAAAAATTAAATTGATTTGATAAATTTTGATAATAAATTTTGAGTTGATTTAATAATCATGTTTTAATAAATATTTAAATTGGTAGATTTTATCTTTTTAAAGCAAATAAATTGTTTTCTGTTTATAATATATATAATTGTATATATTGTAAATCGATAAACTTTGGTTTGGAATTTAGTAAATGAATCAATTTTCTAATTCTAATTTATTTATAGTAAATTGGAAATTTGAATTTAAATCTAACATTTAACCTTTCAACACAATTCAATAAATAATTATATGGTTTATACTTATGATAAATCTTATTTATTTTAAAATTTTATTTAGCTTAGAAATAAATTTAGATTAGATTAACATAAAAACTTTGTTATTTTCTTTTTAAATATTGTTTAAAATTATATATAAGAATTTAAATTTACAATTTGTAAATGATTTTAATTTATTAAGTGATAGAAGTGATTTATAATCTCTTTTATAAATCATTTAATATTGTTTAATTTGTTATTTTCAAATAGTAATGATAATACTTAGTTTTTATAAAACATAAATAGATTTTTAAAATAGGATTTGTTGTTTTTAAATTTAATAAGAGTTATATATGCATATATATAAATATATATATATATATATATATATTACTTGATTTTTAAAAAAATTAGAGTTTTAATTTAATTTAAATGTGAATTTAATGTTTTGAAATTTAATAGGATAAATATTTAAAATATTTGAATAAGCTTATATTTATATTTGTTTGTTTCATTTCTCTTTAATAAATTAAAAAAGTGAAGAAATTCATTTATATGTACATAAGAATAATAAATTAAGATTTAAAAGTTTATAAACAATTTTAAATTAAAATAAAGTTACTTAAATTACATGTATGAGCCTCTTAACACACTAATTGACATGTGTTTACCATAACTTAATCTAAGTGACAAATGTTTAAAATTTGAACAAGTGTCTTTTAAGTTTTCTTTTTCTCTTATTTTTAATTAAAACAAAAATATACTCATATAAACATATTACTTCTTATTCTTTTTCTTTTTCCATTCTTTCTTCCTCATAAACTTTAAGAGAATTTTCAGATCTGAAATCCAAACTCATCTTTGATCAAAACAGAAATCTTGTTCAAAAGACAAATCTATAAATTTTTCTTCAAAAAAATACTGAAATGCAAATCATTTGCAAATCCTCAAAACCCGTAGCTCTTCAATTTCATCAAACCTGAAATTCATAGTGCAAATCATCCTTAAAACTGAAGCTCTCTTCAAAACATCAACCTTAAACAAATTTTGCAACATTTAAATGTCTGAAATCAATTCTGCAAATTCAAAGGCTGCAGATCTTTCCATTTTTGTTTGAAGCAACCTGCCTACATTTTCTTTCTCTGGAAACTTGCATGCACCAGGGAGCAAGCAATGCAGGGACGCCAAGATGAATGATTTTTTAAAAAAAAAATCATGACTAAAGTTTTTAAACGTACTGAAGCAAACTCAAAGTTTTTGGAATCAAAGCAAAAGCAAACTGGAGTTTTAAGATCTTATGCAAACTTCAACAACTTCAAGCTTTTCAAATATGAGGCTCTACTTTCTTCTATGTTGGTGAGTAACTTTTTAGAGTTTAAAATCTAAAATTGGTTGCATGCTTACATGTTGAAATGAATAAACATTGTATATGTTAATAGGTAAATGTCTGAAGTAGTTAATATTTGAATGCATGCTTTATTCTGTTTGTTTTGTTACCGGGTTCATTTTTTTTTAGAAAATCCCTACTTTTTGATCTAGTATGATAGGATCTAAATCATTAAACAAATATTGTTTGTTTTAACATAGGGTAAGTTTGTAAAAAAAATTAAGAAGTTAAAAATTAAGACTGTTGTCTCTGTAAACCAAAACAATCCTTGTGCATGTTAAAATTTAGAATACTCAACCCTTTTAAATTGTAAATCCAGTATTATAAACTGAATACATAAATCAAAATATGGTTTTTAAAAAAAAAACTAAAATTTTTAGTATAGAGATTTAGGGGCAGATAAAAGATGAACTGAATATGAACAATTTGGATTCTCTGGTGATCTATGTGTTTTGAGAACTTGGGTTTTCTTCATGTTGATGGAGGAGAGTTAGGAGTTGGTGGGAAAAATGCTAATTGATGATGAAATTCATCAGAATAGTTGCGCTAGGGAAATTTTCTTTGGAACCCTAGTTTTTAAATGGTTTGAAGAATCGGCAATTCCGGGTTGTAGAGATGATCGAATGTTGAGATATTTTGTGTAACGACCAGTAAATTTCGTATGTTTAATTTGGTTAAATAAATAAGTTCTAATTAAAGGTTAACAGTATAAAAATGGAATTCCAATTCAATAAAATAATGTAAAAAGTTGTGATTTGATTTTTAATGGAATATGAGAAAACAAGAGTAAGTATTTAATAATATGCTATTTATTTAGGATATTGAATAAAAATTTGTAAGCCAATTGTGATAAATGGTAATATTGTGATATAAGTTAATAAATTTGATTTCAATGCAATACCCATAAATGAATGGGATGAAATGACCGCATGTAAAGGTATACTAGGTTATTTGTCGAATAGTAGGAAAGAAAAGTAAATATCAAATTGATTGATGATAAATATGCATTGAATAGTAAATTGAATGTACAGTTAATGGTAATTTAAAACTTATTTATGGTAAAATTGCATAAGATTCTATAAATTTAAAGAATTATGCAAGCGGATCATTTATAAACTAAAATGAAACATTCCAATTTAGTAGAGACATTTGAATGTTATGACTTATTTAAAGGTAATAATTGGAGTTAACTAGAATTGGTTATATTTGGTTTAAATAGGGAAGGAGTATACAAAGGTAACTGTGAATAGTAAAGTCATAACCATAAATGAAAGAAATTGTACTAAGGGCGGTAAACTTTTAATAAATTATAGGGATAAATGCCAACATTGAATGGTAATAAATGCAACTAAAAATTTCAAGTGTGTGAAACGTAAAGAAAAGGGTTAAAAGTTGTTAGGATTGGTATATTAAATTTATGATAAGGAGTAAATGTAAGTATTAATAGAATCATGAATTTATTTGATGGGAACGTATTAATTGTTTTGAAACCTTAATTAAGATGGGTAATTTATTTTATGTAAGCAAAACCAATGCAAATATTGAATTTATCATTAAGCAATAATAATAAATAGAAATCAATTCAAATTTGTAATCCATTTTTTTCAATTAACGATAATAGTATTGGTGCAAGCTAATAAGTCTAAATGACAATGCAATACAAATTTACGAATTGGAAGTGATTG
This sequence comes from Allium cepa, assembly GCA_030765085.1. Classification (NCBI taxonomy): domain Eukaryota; kingdom Viridiplantae; phylum Streptophyta; class Magnoliopsida; order Asparagales; family Amaryllidaceae; genus Allium; species Allium cepa. Next base: position 914,799,014 of record CM060938.1, read on the forward strand.
CGGAGTTGGAATTCGATAAATGCAGTAACTGATGTAGTGCGTATAAATTTATGGAACTAATGTAAGATTTTAACTGATGGTAATTTAAAAATTGGTTAACGTAAAGATTTAATGTCAAATAACTGAAATTCAACATTTAATAATACGTTAGTTGAAAGAAAAGATGATAGATGAAATATTGTAATAATTTTTGAAACCAATATGTAATCCATCTATTTGACTGGAATGAATGGAGTAATAATTAATTTATTTAACTAAATGGAAATTTTGAGGATTCTATTTATAATTTGGTGGATTCAATAAAAGTTAACTATTAAAGGTGAGATTAACATTTGAAGTGATAAATAATTTATCTTCTCTATATTAACATATAAAATTCGTTAAAAATAATTGTAAATGCTTGAGTAATATAAAGATGATAAAATTTTCAATTTTTGAATTTAAATATATAAAATTTGATTTAACCAATTTATTTACTTATTTATTTAATTACTATAAAATAGCCATTTTGGCCACGGACTCGGATTTCGACGAAACCAGTTTCATCGGATCCGTATCGGTGAATTATTATAGGGTTTCAAGTTTCGTATCGATCGGACCTGTCGTTTGATTGTACGGACGCGAAACGCCTTGAAATCGATTTAATTAAAATCAATTTGAAATCAATTTGGAAATTTTGTTTTCAGCATAACTTCTTCATACAATCAAATTTGGACGTGAAACTTTTTCCATCGCGGTCAGAATGTTTTAAAATACCTATTTGGATATATGGGTTTAATAAATTTCGTTCCGGGGTAGAACGGGCTTTTTGGACCATAGTTTGTTCCGTACGTTCATCTATCTGGTCTATCTACTCCAATCCAACCCTACTTATAAATAGACGATTTTAAACCCTAGCCTCCATCTTCTATCATTTGTCTATACGTTCATTTTCTTCATCTCTTTCTCTTCCTCAATGGTTGCAAAACCTAGATCTATCTACAGTTCAAAATCAAAAGTGAAAATTCACACTCTCCAGAAAATTCTCAAAAAAATATATGTTGTAGCTGTCGATGTATACGTCACAGATCCGTGATTCGTTTCTCGATTCAGTTGTTCGTTCGTCCAGTAAAATTCAAACCATTTTCGGCCACTCATCATCGTCGCAACAAAACTCGCCCGATCGGAAAACTGTTTCTGGGTATTGTGGAGATAACCGAGGGGTTTGCATCAGTATAGTTTTTGGGTCGGATCAACGGTGGGATTTGCGACAAAAATTGAATTAGGGTTTCGGCCCTAGGGATGAACGGCGGCGGCGGAGCCATTAGGGGCGGCCGGACCTGAATAGGGGGTGCGGCTCGGCGAGCTGGAGGTGGTCCGGGGCGTCACGGTGGCCTGAGGTGCGCGAGGTTGGTGGTCAAAGTCTCGGTCAACGGCTAGTGGATGGGTTCCTTTCTGCGTTTTCGTGCGTGCGTTTCTCTGGGTGGAAGATATGAGGGAAATAACGTGGCTATCATATTTGTTAAGTTTATTTTAATTTTATTTTTGTTTCCAATCGAAATTTTCGCTATAACTTTTTCATACGACCTCGTATTCACACGCGATTTGTTTTGTTAGGATCAAAATTAGATTCCAGATTTTTTTGATGCTGGTTTGGACAGATTTGGAGACCATCGAATTTTTGGGTTTAAATTGGATTTAAATCCAATTTAAATTCAAAAGGTGAGTGTTTTAACCCACTCACAACTTCTAAAAGTTTTTATGTTTGTTAAATTTATTTTAGATATGAGTAGAAATTTATTTATGAATGTTTGGCACGTTTTATTCAGCATATCTGTTAATTCGCATTTATTTAATTTAACTGTTAATTTAGTTTATTTATTGCATATTAATTGACAGTTAGAATTTATTTATTCGCCTATAAACTGCTAGTTAACAGTTATAAAATTTATTACTGAATATAAACTGTTAGTTTAATAGTTGTTAAATTATTTTGAACATAACTACCAGTTATTACCTGTTATATATTATCTGATATATATATTGATTTTGATTTATTATTGGATGATGATTGTGATTTGGATGATGGATGATGTTGATGAATGTATGTTTATTTTATATCATTAAATTGCAAGTTATCATACATTTTTCATTTCATTCGGGATTGTGGTTTGAAATGATATACAACCGCAAAATTTTATTTTTAAATTGCGGATTGAAATGATAAATATCCGTATCACTTGACCATAGGATAGAAAATTATATACAAGCACCATGGTCTATATATAAAATAATTTAAAGTGATTTCTATGGTTTGTATGGAATACGGTTTATAATTTTAATTTTGATATTTTCTTCTATATATATATATATATATATATATATATATATATATATATATATATATATATATATATATATATGAAGTTGGAGATTTTGAATTTAAGCTGTGTATAAATCTCTTAAATAAAAATGGAAAAATTGAGAAAAATGGAGTTTGATAATTATATCATATGTTTAATGTTTAAGTTTGGAATTTTAAGATATGATATTTATAACTGGACTTTTCCAAGATAATTAAAATGAATATGTTAGTATAAATTAAATTAAAGAAAATATTTAATTGTTAGAAATTGGAGTTTTATTTATGGATTTTATGTAAATATTCAAGACTAAATAATAGTACGTTTAATTTGCTGAAAGAAAAAAAAATTTCCAACTTTAGTTTTGAAATATTAATACTCCAAATGGATATATATATATATAGAAATTGAAGTAGTTTTGGAACTTTAAAGTGATATTTAAATTTTGGTTTAGACTTTAAATAAAGAAACATATTTGTAAAGCCATGGAAATTATTTTTCTTTACAAAGTTACCTTAAAGTTAAACCATTTATTTTATATACCGTTGAATATCCAAATCATTCAAGTTTTAGAAGTTATGGTTTTAAAAGTATGAATTCCGAAATACTATGTTTTGAAAGTATAATTCAAATGTTTGGTTTCCAGATATTTTAAAGTTTAAACCAGTATGATTTTGGAAAAGGATTATATTTGAGATAAAATGATATCATATTATTTTGGGTTTTAATTTGATATCGTATTCATAGTTTGAAATGGAAATTTTTATTCTGATTTTAAAGTATAAACTATTTTTAAATGACCGCGGTGTTATAATAACGATGGGTTGGCAAAGAGACCGGGATCGGATATGGACGTACTCTCTGTCGATACCGAAAACCACTTTGACTAACCGTGTACGCGGTGGAGATTCCAGAATGAAGTAGGTTGGTGGCGACGTTTCCTGTAAGGTAAATACGTGGACCCGACTCCCGTGAGTTGGCATAAGGTGGCTAAAACAGGAGCGATTGACGGGTTAATGAGGTCATTCCTCTGATCGGATACTCCTCTTCGATATTATACTTTGACTTTGGATTGATTTAGTGGCCACTTTTACTTTGATTTTGGGGAGTTTGTCCGAGGTGGGCGGCAGCTGCGCGCTGCGCGTTACCTTCGGCCCGGATGCGTAATTGGTATATCTACCCTGGCATTGCCTAGTTGTGCCGTGTCACCTACCATACCGAGCCTTGTACGAGTTTGGATTTCTCCCGTAGCCCGTGTGGTATCCTCTGGTGGCTTCCCGATCAGGAGGGACTATGATATTGGATGGACTACTGGGACTATTACGTGTTAAGGGGAATATTGGGTCACTCCTTAACGCTATTTAAAAGTATGTTTATTTTATGAATAGACACTATTATAATAGCGCAATATACTATATAGTAAATAGTTTAACGGATCCTTAGGAGATGTAAATCCCGAGCATCTTTTGAGTTACTGCACTCATATTTATTTCTGTAAATTTAATTTACATAAGATCTTTTAGTTCTGACTCGAGTGTTTTTGTCTTTTCAAATTCGCTCGAGTCAGTCCGAGCGTTTCAGGATTTGAAGATTTAGCTCTGGAGGACGAAGACGAAGATGTATATTATTATTATTTATACTTGTACACTACACACTGTTCCGCTGCATTGCTATTGGTATGTGTAACTCTGATATGTAGTATATAAATGTTTTGTAAACAGATTTATAAACTATATATTTTATTATTATATTTTATCCTTCCGCTGCGAGATTCTGTTTTTTTTTTATTTCTTGCTCGTTTTTCTTATTTACCCCATAACAATCCGCCCTTCCGTTTGGTTTGAATCGGCACGTGTGTATGTTTAAATCGTGCGAAAAGGCGGTTGTTACATTTTGGGAATTGATAGCATGGCCGTAGTTGAAGTTGAGGCCAGAGGGGCTAGTCTTCAGGTGGTCGGAGCGGGAAGTTTTCGCCGTTGACAGGTTTGAAGCAGAAACCTGATGGTTGTTTCCAGTTTGGGTTTTAGTACTCGAATTTGAATTCGAGGTTATGTACACGACATGATGATCGCATCTGGATGTTGGGGTGTTTTTGGATGTAGGAGGATCACCTCTGATGATCGGTGGTGGCCGGAGTCACCGTGCATATGCACGGTGAAGTAATGGTACTGGTGATGTTTGGTTATAGCAGAGAAGTGACTCGGGTAAATCCTTGTTTTGACTCGAAGTGATGGAGTGGTTTCCTCGGAGAAGTTGGGTTGAGAACTCGAAGCAGATTTTGTGGGGTTCGGGTGTTTCTGTTTTACAGGTTTTAATTATAACGACCCGCAAATCCGTACCCCTTGAGTCAACACTATTCTACAACAACCAACTCAAGTTGCACGGATTTGCGGGTCGTTACACTTGGTATCAGAGCTTAGGTTGGTGATAACCTTGGCTCTGGTGGGAATTACTCATAAATTAGAGTCCGTAGTACTCTATAATGAGTTTGAGCGTATTAATAGATATGAGCGCGTATTTGTTAGTGAATATAAAATGGTTTTATATTGTGTTGATTGGTTTATGGAGTGGTATATGAACCTTCGTCGGCACAGCCTCGAAAACTGTATCGAAGGGGTTTCTAAACACTTAAATAGAACAATCGACACGGTATTGTTTTAAATATGGGTAAATGAAATAATTTTACCCAAAAATATATTTTTGGATATAAGAAAGTTTTTGGTAAACAATATAGCTATTATATGGTTGCTTGGATGTTAGAAATGATAATATTAAAATATTATCATTGTTAAGTGAAAATTTAACTAGAAATTGTGAATATAATCAAAGATTGAGAAGATAAATCCAATTATGAAATGAAATTTATAAATATGAATGTAATTTATGAATTGAAATACAATCAAATAGAAATTTGTATAAGCATAAATTATACAAATGAATCATAGTTAAAATGTATTTAAGCAGGATTTGGAAATTCAAAATTTCAGAGATTTTGGGAATGTTATCGAAGTGTTTTGAAGATAAATGATAACATTATTAGTTTGGAAGTATTTCTGGATGGAAATTTATTTTAAATAGGTTTTGAAAGTGATATAGCATTGAATTCACTTCAGTCACCGGAAAATAACTTCGATGATGACTGCAGCATCATCGATGTTCATTTTCGAGTTTCTAAGTGATGAATTGCTACCAAATTGATTTATTCAGAAAAGTTAGTTGGTTTTGGAATTTTCAAAGGGAATTTGTTGTGGGTAAAACCAGGATTGGTGTAACTTTTGAGAAATGTGATTTGTGACGTTGGAGATTTCAAAATGATTTGAAACCAAAGCCGGGAGTAAAAAAAAAAAAAAATCCAGATAAGATAAGTTGTCAGCTTATAAATTTCGATGATTTTAAATCAGGAATGGAATATAAACTTTGAAGGTTGGAATTTAAATTTAAAGATAAAAATTGAAAATGAAAATTTACTTGGAGTTGGAAATAAAAATTTGATTGGATTGAAATTCATTGAATAGGCTGGAAATAATATTCAGTTGTATTCGAATTAAGTTAAAATCGAATTGAGTCAAGTAAATTCTGAGTTTAAAGTAAAATTGAATTGAAATTGATTCTTAATTGGATAAGAAATAAATTGGATAAGAATTTAATTGAAATAAATAAACCAGAATAACTTATAAAAGAATTAAAGATCCATGGAAATAAAATATGCTTGGGCTATAAATAAATAGAAGGCTTGAGTTAAAAATAAATGATGAATATATTCCAGCTTATGATTAATGGAATTGTGTAAATAATACGTTGTGGCTTATAAATTTTTGAAATGGAATACAAATCCAAATAAATATTTAGATGAATAGGGAAATGAGAGGAAAATCCAAACTTGAATTGTAAAATATATTGAACTAAGGAAAATAAATAAAAGTGATATTTGGAATGAAAAAAAAAAAAAAATTCAAGTGTTGGATTATAAATAATGGGAGAACTAATTAGATAATAAATTAGTTAATAAAGTTGAATTGTGAGTTAATAAATTGGATGGTAAATTAAAAGTGGATAATAGAATCAGAACTTGAGTTATTAATTAAAAATTAGACTTGAAGTGTTAACAAAGTAAATATAATTTGGGAATATATAGAATAAAAATGGAAATGGATTAAAATAGTGATGGTTTGAATGTGCAAATAAAATCCAAATAAGTGAAGATAACCTGGAAAATAGCCAGGTAATAAATGGGATGAGTTGAATTTGGAAAGTTAAATTTTATAATAACCAATCAAATGAAATTGAAAATTTAAAATGATATTTAATTGTGATGGAATCAAGTTGAATAAAAGAGAAAAAAAATATTTATTTGCAAAATGAGAATGAGCTTAAGTGTAAAATTTGACTGAATCAAAATAAATTGACTTAAGCTGAGTAGATGGAAGAGTGTTGAATTTAATTCAACTTAAACAAAGTTTAATAATATTGGATTGGTTTTAAAATCAAGTGAAATAAATTTTAATTGAAATAAAATTCGGTGTGTTGCCGATAATATTTAATGGAATGAAAACGCTTAAATAAATAATTGTAAACCATTTAAATTAGTAAGGGATGGAAATAACTTGAGACAATAGGGAAAATAGAATGTTTCGAGTTTATTAGAAATGATTTAAGTGAATGTGGATAAGTTAATTATACTGAATAAGTGAATGGATGGGATAAATAAGAACCAAAGGAAGTGTTGGTTTAAATAAGTTGAGAAATGGTTATTGAATGATATGGCTTGGTTGTTTTGAGATAAACACAATAGTAGAGTAAACAAATATGGTGTGAAATTTAAAATGGATTATGCCGAGCTAAATAATGATTGCGAATGGATTTAAAATAAAAGGGAAATTTAAGTGGCAATCAAGATGAACCTAGGTTGTTAATGGTTTTGAATGAACTAATTTGGTTCATAAAATTGAAATGCAATGAAACTGAGAATATATGGATTGTGAATAAATCGGAAATGGAATAGAATTAAGTATAAATTGAGTTGGAGTCAATTTAAATTGGGTATAAACATAAATACTTATCTAATTCACATAAATCTCATCGAATTGCATAAAATACATTGTCATTTGTTGTAAATGAAAATAATTAAACATTCTATGTATTGATAGAAGTAAAATAAAGTGATTTTGAAAGCAGTTGAATTAAATATGAGTTCAGGTTGCTTAAAATAAATTGAATGTAAGCTATTGTGTTTTAAACCATTCAAATTGATGAAGCTGTATACGAATGGATTGAAAACCATTCAAATTTCATAAAAATGGTTTATAAATAAATTGGAACAGTTGAATTAACATGGAAATTGTAGAAGTTGCTTATGGGGAATGTTTGGTGTGAATTTCTTTTAGAATTCATATGTTTTAACTATTGCAAGTAAGTGAAATGTGTAAACTTCTTATATTTGGCACTTACATGTTTAAATTGAGTAAGTACAGGTACCTGGAAGCCGTGAGGCTGGTTTGGGTTGTGCTATATGCTAAGAATAATAAGCCGCTTGCTTAAAATGCTAAATAAGGTACGCCTACGCAATAAAAATAGGAAATATGAACTGTTTTTGGTTTTTCCGACCGTGTGGGTCGATGTATATATATTTATCTCTTTTGTCAAATTGCAAAAGCTCCTCCGTACAAAGGGGACTCTGCCAAAAATTTTCAGAAATTTTGGGAGTTAGAAATTTTTTGAAAATTTTGGAAAATTTTGTTAACGACAAAACTATTTAGAATGGGAAACTAAAATAAGTTAGTAAATGAAACTAATTAGTAAATGAAACTAATTAAAGTAATGACTTAAATTAGGAATAAATGAAGCATAAAAACTAAAAATTCAAAATTGAAAATAAATGGAATACATATGAAATGTGGAAATCGATTTGAATAGAAGTAAGTATAAACTAAAAGAGGTAAAGAGAAATAAAGATAAGAAACATATAAAATGTTTATACTAACTTAAGAAGGGAATGGTGAATTCTTAATTGGAAATTGATGCTACAAATGTATCCTAAGATAATATTAGAATGAATAGATATTGGCGTTTTGTGAGAAAATCGATAAAATGTTTTGGATATTGTGATTGGATATTAGTGCTAAGTAGGATATGCAGGTATGATAAAAGGGGAAAAGGAAATTGGATTTGATTTCAAGAGATAAATTTGAAATGCTCGACAAAAAGGTATGTATTTAAATTTGGTGTGAAATTTTGATTGGGATTTTGGATTGAGCCACTTGGCCTTTTGTTTTCTTTTTGGATTTGGGAGGCCGTAGAGCCATTTTGTAGTTGTACCGAGCTAGCCGCGCAAAGGAGACGCTGGCAAAATTTTTCGGAAATTTAGGGAGTTAGAAAAATTTTGAGAAATTTTGATAATTCAAATTTTGGTTTTGAATTGAAACTTGAATGGTTAAACTAATGGTATGGTTTGGAACTAGAGAAAGGTTTGGAAAGTTAATAAGTATGATAATGGATCTTATATAAAACGATAGCTGGCAAGATGTTGAACTGTTTGGTTTTGGGAAAAATAGTGAGGGGTATTGGATCATTCTTCCTAACTAGTAATTTCGGGGACGAAATTCTTTTAAGGGGGGAGGAATGTGACGACCCGAAATTTTTAAGCCATTTAAATCGGAATATTTAATTGATTTTGAATATTCAATAGTATAATTTTAACTTGAATAACGAATATCACAATTTATTTGATAATTAAATTATTGAATTAAATAACTTAAATCCGAATAAAATGTTGAATCTGGAATTTTAAGCCGATTAAAAATAATTGGAAGGCTTATAAAATTTATATGGATGATAGTGAAGACAATAAAAGTGTTAAAATTGAATTTGGGAGTTGTTTGTCTAGTTTTGAAATTTAATCGTTTAAACTGAATTTAAAATAGCCTTCCGAGGCACAGTCTCGGAATTAGACGAAACCAGTTCCATTGGGTCCGTAATATTAAATTATTGTCGGATTTCAAATTTCGTGTTAATCAGAGTTAGAATATGAGTGTATGGTTTATAAACGCGTTGAAAGTTTAATGGATAAAAATCGATTCGACGTTGAATTAAAAAAAAAAAGACAATGTAACAAGGCATTTCAAGCACGCTATTCTATCTTCCCTCAGAAGCCAATTCTTTCTTTTAAACCGGAACCGAGACTCCCCTCTTTCTTTTCAGAATCAACTTTCCCAAATATTTTCTTCATCGACAACGTAAGTCGAATTTAATTATAACTTGAGTTTTATTTTCAAACCTCATCATAAACTCATAATTCAATTTCATTAACCGTTTAATCGTTTAAACTGAATTTAAAATAGCCTTCCGAGGCACAGTCTCGGAATTAGACGAAACCAGTTCCATTGGGTCCGTAATATTAAATTATTGTCGGATTTCAAATTTCGTGTTAATCAGAGTTAGAATATGAGTGTATGGTTTATAAACGCGTTGAAAGTTTAATGGATAAAAATCGATTCGACGTTGAATTAAAAAAAAAAAAAGACAATGTAACAAGGCATTTCAAGCACGTTATTCTATCTTCCCTCAGAAGCCAATTCTTTCTTTTAAACCGGAACCGAGACTCCCCTCTTTCTTCTTCTATTCGAAAACAAAAGCCATGAATAAATTCCGGATCTCTTCCTCGGTACCAATCGAAATCAAATTCGATTATGGCCGAAGCCCTTACCCTTCCTCTCTCTCGCGTCTTCTTATTCTCTTTTTTTTTTCAAAATCGTAACAGCATCTTCATTTGTATCTGCAAAAAAAAAAAAAAAAATAGGAAGAAGAAATAAATGGCCGAGCCGATTCCCCAAATCACTTCCCTCTCCTCTTCGTTTCACAGTAAATCGAAATCAAATCACTCAGAGGCAACAGCGGTTCTAGTAACTCGCGGGTTCGAACACGCGAAGGCATCGCGTTGTCATCATCGAACAAGGAGGGGGGGGGGGAAACTCGTGCTCGGCGGCCGCGAGGTACTTGGAGTTTAATTTGGGAATCGTAGAACTCGAGAGCAAGCACAGGGGGTGCGACTGGGAAGATCGTGGGGAGGCACAGCAGGCAAACGTCGATTGATGCTCGGTATGCCCCAAGAGTGGCCGTGGGCAGTCGGCAGAGCTTGTGAGATGGCAGTCCTATTAGCGGTGGCTAGGGCGGGGTTTTGGGTCGTAGGTAGCACGCGTTCGATTTTGCAGCAAGGTATTTATTATTTTGTTCAATTTAAAATTTATAACACCTATATTTATAAGTACTGAAAAGGAGATATTTATATAAGTATAAATATATATTTAAATATACATGCATATTTTATAGCATATATATATATATATATATATATATATATATATATATAAAAAAAAACTGACAGTAAAATACAGAGATTATATAGATGACATTGGTGAATTGTATAGGGACTTTGTATATTGAAGTTTAGGTACCAATAGAATTTTAAATCTATGAGAAGATAATAGTCTCAAAGGAAATGAATAAAACTACGAGTTTAAGATTTAATTATTAGTGAATTAAAATTTGTTAATGGTAATACATGGTTCTGATTAATTTAAATATCAACAAATCTTGAATTGTTTATTCAAGGTGAAATCCGAAAAGAGAACAAGCTGGATTGGAATGGATGCTAATAAAATAAAAGGTGAGTTAATCTCACTCAGTATAATTTAAATTTAAATGATTAAATTTAAATAATTGCTTGAATGGTTGAATTGATTGATGTGCTTTAGTCTGGTATATTTTGGAATGGATATTATGGTGTGCTAACATCTGTGGATGCAGGGAAACAGGTTGGAGGGATCCAACTGGACCCCTCACATTTATTTAAATTATTCAATACTCATCTGTTTTGATTACTTGATATCCTATGATGAGCTATATCGGAATATTGAATGTATGGTTTGATTGGATATTCGGGTATAATGAATTACCAAAATATATGAATTGGATTGTTGAAAGAAATTAAAAGGAAGTAAATTTGTAAGTGAAATAATTATAGATAGTTTGAATAAATTAAGAATGAATTGGAAAGAAATAGAAGGAATATGCAAATAATAATAACTTCGAGTATGAAGAGCAAAGTAATTTTTAATAAAAGGAAATTGATGAATTGAAAACTTAAGTTATATCAATTAAAGGAATACAGAATTATTTTAAAATTCAAAGTCTAAATCTATTTAAAAGAATAGAGAAGTAATTGAGAAATCTAAAAAATTGGAATTTTTAGTTAAAGTGTTTCTTAAAATCATAATCAAGAAATGAGATCTGAAATTAATAGATTCTGAATTAAAAGGGGATAAATTGGAAATCAATTTGGGAAATTGATTTAAGTGATTGAAGTTGAGATTTTTCTCTGGATATCCAAGTACATTTTTAAAGTAAATTCTTAAATAAATATAAAGGTTTTAAAGTTGTCGTAAAAAGCAAGTTTTTGAAAATTTATTATTTCTAATATTTAAATTCTTAAGTAAGTATTTTCTTTTTACCTATTATAGTAGTAATTATTCAAAGAATGCCTTAATATTATGTTTTTGAAAGTATAAATCTAGTTTTATATTTATTAAGTAACCTTATTTTCAAATATTCATTTAATATGGTTTTTAACAAATTATTGAAATAGTTTAATTCAAATGTTTTGAAGGTATATATTTCAAAGTAAAATGTTTTAAATTATTTTTAAAAATCTAGTTTTGTGCTTGGTAATTTCGGAGGAGATAGAAAATACTTGGGAAAGTTTATACTGGGAAGAAAGAATGATTTGAAAACTGTTTTCAAAAGGTTGAAAATAGAAATATATCTTGTGAAGATATTTTTGAGATAAATAAATAATTTGGGGAAATTAATTATTGTTTGATGGTTGTTTTGTGAACATAATTGATAGTTAAATAACCGACTATCAATATTGGACAATGCGTTGATCGTTTCGAAGAGACCGGGATCGAGATTTATTTCTCGAAAACCACTTCGATCCGGTTTGTACGTTTTCGTGCGAAAAACGATTTTCGGAGTCGAAGATGGAGCAGTGAAGTGCAAGGACTAGTCGCTACTAATCCTGAGGATATTTCTAAAATGGATGTAGTAGGAATAGTGCCTTCGGTTCCGTTCGAACCCGGGACGGACTTGTATGGACGAATGCTTGCGAAACATCGTCAGGTGGACGATGGGCATTCTAAGTGAAAACGTTCTAAAGGTAACGCTTAGCCTCAAGCCTCATCAAATGGGAATGACTGAAAATCAGGGGATATGCAGCAAGGTTAGGTGGGTCATGCCCAAGCAGGACAAGATAATTTCCCTGTCTAGATGTCCCTTTATTATTTCGGCTTAGTGGGTGGTTGGTCGCGCCAACCACGGGGTTTATCTTGTTCGGGACTGTTCAGTAAGGAATGGTTCCGGCCTTGTGTTGCAGGGGATGAAGGGAGTAGTCCTCGGTACGGTGATCTAGGCCCCGTACTGTGACAGGTGGTACCCCAGTGCCTAGTCATTGTTGGAAATCCATTCTCCCTACGAGCCTTGTACGAGTTTTGTTTGTATTACCCACTTTTGTGCCAAGTAGCTGGAATTTAATAGATGTAACAATTTCGGCTATGTTATAAGTATTTGTATATAGACCCTATTATAATATCAGAGGATTTTTATAAAAATTGTTTTAGCTATCGTAAGGTAAAAACCCGACATGTTTATTTGTGGCGTGGTCTTACGAGATGCTTTTGTTTTCAAAGGATTTTTGAAACTTTAATAATCAATTGGGTGTGATTTTCTCACGCTGGTAATCCAGACTGACTCGGGTGTTATTTAACTATAATGCTCGGGTCAGACCGAGTATTATAGGATACAGGATATGATGCTGTGGAGCTCAGGAGACGAGCTGGATTGACGATACGTATAATCGTACTTGTTATGTATATATTCCGCTGTTTGAGTTGTTGTGTATTCATTGTATGTTATTGATGTGAGTTGTGACTGATGTACTCTGATGATGTAATATATGTAAACTGAAATATTTGATGTTGAGTAAAGTTTATAAATTATTTATTGTATTTTATTCCGCTACGATGGTTAGATTCTGATGTTGATTTTGTATTTTTCTTCTTCTACCTCTTCTTCTTAAATCCAAATGGTTCGTATTTCTGTACAACTTGAGTTGGTTGTCGTAGAATAGTGTTAACTCAAGGGGTACGGATTTGCGGGACGTTACATTAATAAACCTGTAATTACCTGTTTTTTTTTAATTATTAAAATCTGAAGCTTTTAATGTTAAGGAAAGTTTAAATCAAGTTTTCTAATTCAAGTTTAAATTTTAGAATTCAAGTTAAATTTAAAATCTCAGCTTTAAATAAAAATAAAGTTTTAAACTTAAACTTGTTTAACAACTTTATTTTGGAAAGTAGTTTAAAACTTTTAAAAACTAGAGTTTTAAAAGTAATATGAGCAAGTTTAAAATGAGGTTTAAATCTGGGAATTTAAAAAAAATGAATTTCAGTTTTTGAAAATTAAAAGAAGATTTGAATTTGAAAGATTTAATGAAAGTGTAAATTTAAATTTATTAAAATTTTAAAATGAATTTAGTTTCAAAATTCTTATGAAATTCATTTCTAAGACAAACACTTGTTTGTCTTGAAATTTTAAAAAGTTTGAAATTGTTTAACTTTGATTAAGTTTAAATTTATTCATTTTAAATCTTGTATTTGAAATGAAATTTAAAAAGTAAGTTCAAAAACTTTGTTCTAACTAAATTTGTTTTTAAACATAATTAAGCAATGTTTTAACTTAAAATTAAGTTAAGAATTAATGTTTTGAAATTAATTTATTAAAATGGTAATTAAGGAATAATTTATTTATTTATTTATTTAATTTGTTAAGGTTTAATGAATATTGATTAAGGGTTAATCAATTTGAAACTAAAGATCATTAATTAGATTATTAATTAATGATTAAAGAATTATTAATTAAGTAATTTAAGTTATAATCATGGTTAATTAATTAAATAATTAAAGATTAATTAAGTTACAGTTAATACTTAATTAATTAAATAATTAGGGATTTATTAATGAATGATTAAAGATAATTTAAATTTGTAATTAACAATGGTTAATCTAAGTTAATTACTTAATGAAAATAATTAGAGAATGGTTAATGAAGGTCATTAACCAGGATTATTTAATAATTAATCAATATGGTTAATTTTTATAATTAATTAGATTAATTAATTTAATAATAATCATTTGTGAATTGTTGAGAATAATTACTTGATGAAGTAATTAAGAAATTAATTACTTAAGGTAATTAATTGTTTAAATGTGATTGTTAGATTTAATTAGTTAAGTTTAATAAATTTTAAACACTTGAGGTTTTAAAGATAATTTCTTTATAAAATTTATGGATTGGAAATTATTTATTGAAGTAATTAATTGGGAATTACAAGATATAATTAATGGAAGACGTTTTTAAGAATGGAAGTAATTTGGAATATAATTACTTTGTAATTAATCAAGGGATTAATTAAGAAATTAATTAAGGAATAACTAATTTGTTTCAATGAAGTAATTAAGTTAGTTAATTACTGGATATTGTTTATCAGAGGGGATTAATAATTATGGTTTAATTTCTTAAGGTAATTAATTTAAGAGGGTTAATTAATTAAATATGTTTAAGAATCATTAATTAATACAATTAATGATGTAATTAAAGTTGATTAATTTTGATTAATTAATCAATGATAAATAATTAAAGGTAATTAATTAATGTAATTAATTAAGTATTAATGTAATTAATTTTAGTTAATTAATTAACTGAAGTAATTAAAGGTTAATTACTGTTTTGGGTTGAGAATAATTAATTTATGTAATTAATTAAAGACAATTACTTGAATGTTATAAAAGGATAATTAACCAAGAGTGATTAATTAAGGTGATTAATTTGAATGATTAATCAATTGATTGTAAATCAGTTAAATAGTTGAGTAGGCAAGGTTTATATTGGTGAAGTAATTAACTTAATCTATTTTAAATTAATTTAAGATGAAGTAATTAATTTAATTCACTTTAAATTAATTAGAGACGGAGGTAGTTAATTTAATTCATTTTAAATTAATTATATTGTGATTAAGTAAATCTTTGCTTATATATGAATGGATGGGTGATTATTGATTGCCTTGAATGGATGTGATCTCAGAAATGAGATAAGTAATATTGTGTGGTATGAATGCTTTGGTTGCATTGTGATGATAATATAGATTATCTATTGTGATGGTGATATGGGTTACCTATTTTGATATGGATCATCTGTTTATTTGATAATGTGGATTATCAATTGTGATTTGTGAGTTATCTATCAGTGTGTATATAGATAATTGAATTGTTTTAAAGTTTAAAACAACTTGGACCTAAAAGATGGCGTTTTGGATTTCGATGAGACCGGGATCGGGTTTCCATATTTGGATATCCGAAAACCACATCGATCCAAATTAACAGTAGGTCGTGAATCTCAAGTGAAGATGAAGATTTAGAGTGCAAGTGTTATTGTCGTTAACTCTGAGGGTGATTCCAAAAATGAGTATAACGAGATAATGCCTTCGGTTTCGTTCGAACCCGGAACGAACTTGTATGGATTGAATGCTTTTAGAACATTGTCAGGTGGACGATGAGCATTCTAAGTGATATGTTCACTAAAGGTAATCGTAGCCTCAAGCCTCAACAACCGAAAATGGCTATAACAAGGGAGGTGCAGCAAGGTTAAGTGGGTCATGCCCAAGTAGGACAAGATTTTCCCCTGTCTAGAGTTCCCTTTTATTTCGGCTGTGTGGACGGTTGTGAGCTCCAACTATCGGGGTTGTCTTGTTCGAGACTGTCCAGTAAGGGATGATTCCGGCCTTGTGTTGCAGGGAAGTTAGGATGGCTCCTCGGTATGGTGATCTAGGCCACATACTGTGACGGGCGATACCCCGGTAGCCTGCCATTGATGGAATCCAAAATCCAATAAGTGCCATACGTATTAGTTGTGCCCAACTATGTTGGAACGTGAGATGTAAGCATTCCAGCTAATTTTGTATTTTATTTGAAAACCCTAGACACTATTATAATATCATCGGATTTCCTACAAATGTTTTGGTTAGTGTAAGGTAAAAACTTTTCCATGTTTATGTGTAGGAAGTCTTACGTGATACCTTTCTTTTCAAAAGGTTTTTAAAAGTTAAGCAACCTTAACTTGTTACTCACACCAGACCCATGTCTGACCCGGAGTTTATTTTCTATTTTCTTAAACTCTTGGGTACTCAAATTTTTACGAGTAGCCAAGGGATTCAGGTTTGCTTTGACGAATTGGGGAAGAGCAATGGAGCAGGAGGCTTCTGCGTGTAGATATATAGTTTCCCTGTGTGTTCTCTGAGTTATTTCTTGTATTGTATTGAGTTGTATAACTAGACAGGTGTTTATAACTGTCTAGTATATGATGTGTAATCTATGTAACTCTGATAATGATTGTAAACTATGTAATATTTATGTTATTAATATAATTTATTCGTTCCGCTGTTTAGATTCTGTGTTGTTTCTTCTTTCTTCTCTTTCTTTCTCTTTCTATCCCTTTCTTTCTTATTAATGATGCGTCATTCTGTGGAGACGGATGGCGGGTCATTACAGAGAGACTCTGAAACCTAATAAAAATAATTATGGAATAATAAATAAAGTTCAGATTTAAACTGAAATTAACTTGAGTTAATTTGAATAAAGGTAAATTAGTCTAATAGACTAAATGATTAGAATAAAATTTGACTTAAAGAAAAGTCAAAATTGAAATAGTGTGAAATGTAGATAAGTTGGAATACTTATCGAAGCTTAAAAGTTTGAATTAAAACTAAATATTGGAAATTGAATGTTGAAATTCATTTCAAATTTGTAAATAAATAAATCTGGAATTGGAATTGAACTAGATTTGTGATAAACAAAGCGAAGTATTGAAATAAAAAAAAATTGTATGTGAAACCTAATTGAACGAATGATAAGATAAATTTGGTTTGAAGTGAATTGAATTCAATAATTATAAATGAAAGGTAAATTGAGTTCATGTGGAATTTGAAATCCAGTTTAAATGTAAGTAGTTACAAAACCAAGTGGTAATTGAAAATAAATATAAGAAGTTATATTAAATATTTATTGGACTTAAGAAATAAATGGAAAAGTTCTTAAGTAAAATTTGGTACTGGATAATGTACAAAGTTAATAATTGAATGAAATATACATTGAAACTTTTGTAATGGAATGTGAAAAATTATTTTTGAATGTAGAAATTGGATACGGTTGTTAAATAGCATACATGTATTATAAAGGAAAAGAAATGAGGATTGGATTTTAGAAGATAATTTAAATTTCTCAACAAAAAGGTATGTATTTAAATTTCTATATGAAATTTGATGTTTTTATGATCTAGTCACTTGGCCTTTTGTTTTCTTTCGAAATCTGGGGCCCCGTGCATTTTGTAGTCGTATCGAGCTAGCCGCGCAAAGGAGACGTTGGCGAAATTTTTCGAAAATTTAGGGAGTTAGAAAAAATTTTGAGAAAATTTTGAAAATTTGAATTTAAATTTAAATTTGAATTGTTAAAGAAAATAATGTTGTTTGGAAATTATAGAAGGTTTTGGAAAGCTAGTTGAAGTGGTAATGGGTCTTTAATAAAAAAGATTTATCTTGGAAAGTTGATTAAACTATTTGGTTTTGGGAAAATGATAAACAGATTAAGGATCATTCTTCTTAATTAGTAATTTCGGGACGAAATTCTTTTAAGAGGAAGGAATGCGACGACCCAGAATTTTGAACATTTGAAATTGAAATGTTTAATTGATTTTAAATATTTGGAGGTTAGTTTAGCTTGAATTTCAAATATAAATATGAATTTGGCAATTTAATTATAGAAATTTGGATAAAATTTTGAATCTTCAGTTTTATGCTTGTTAAAAATAATTTCAAGGCTTAGAAAATTTATATTAATAATACTGAAGATAATGGAAGCATCAGAATTTAATTTGGAAATGCTTTGATCAGTTTGGAAATTTTATTGCTTAAATCAGTATTTAAAAATAGCCGTCCAAGGCACAGTCTTGGAATTCGACGAAACAAGTTCCAATGGATCTGTAATATTGTATTATTATCGGATTTCAATTTTCGTAGCATTTGAAGTTGTTGTGTGACCGTACGAATAGCAAACGCGCTGAAATTTAAATTAAAAATTCAATGTTTTAACTATTTTAAAAAGCTATCTTCTCCATACGATCGAATTTGGACTCGAAGCATTTTCCATTGCATTCGGAATAAAGGTTTAACATTATAAACGCCTGAAAGCACGCCTCGATTGGAGATCGAGATTTTGAGTTACGTTTATCGAAGCGATTTGAATTCAAATTTAAAGTTAAAATATTATAATATTTCCATAAGGCAAATTATACACGTTCTTCTCTTTTTACACTTGGCATTTCTATTTAAACACTTGTCTTTAGATTTAACACGCATTCGGTTTCAAATAAAATAATTAAAGTCGTGCATTATATAAAAAAAGAAAAAAAAACACACGGTAGCTTCAAAAATCCATGGCCGAGCTTTTCAAATTGATTTTCCTTCCCTCTTCTCTTCAGACCTAAATTGAAATTTATGGCCACACTTCTTGTTTTCAATTCAAATCAAGATTATAGAAGATTAATGGCAACGACTTAATCAAGTATCCTCATCTCCAATTTGAATTCAAAATTCACTTTCAGACTAGAAATCAAAAATAAATGCAGCGCCATGCGCGTGGTGGGTCGGTGTCGGCCATATCAAGGCCTAGGAGGAGCGCGAACTCAAGGGGGGCTTTGTTTGATTCAAAGCAGGAGTGACCGAAAATTCAAAAAAAAGAAAAAAAATCAATGGCCGGTTCAAATCACGATTCGTTCGATCGACCTCGTGATGGTAGAATCGTCGGCGGCAGAGTTTTAGGAGGCTCGCAAAAGGCCGTGTGGCGCGATGCGATGGTGGCAGAGATGCGCGCTCGCATACGCGTTCATGTGTCGAGGGCTTCGGGCAAGATCGATCCTTCGTGGCGTGGCGTCGCTGGGCTCAGGCGATCAAGTGGAGAATCTTGCTTGGGTTGGTCTGGTCGAAGTGTGGCAGCAACATATTGTGACGCCCCACCTCTATACCCACGCTAGCCAAGAACACTATGGTGTAGTGCTGTCAACTAGCACGGAGAATAAGGCTATTGAGGAGCGACCATCCATGTGATTTCTTATCACACGGTGGCTATAAATAATCTTCGGAAACAAACATAGAAATAAGCATAACACAAATCAGTCACAGACATCCATATCACAAAGGCGGAAGAAGACATGAATATATAACTAACACATGAAAGTGTACATCAGAGTAGTGGTAAAAAAAGATCCACAATAATACAAAAGAATAGCAACACGTGTTATACAAAAGAATACAACTATGAGTCTATATCTCAAGTGTAAACGACAAAAACTGCTAATCTAAATGGTCAGCCAAAAGTCAGAGTAGTAAATCCCGGGGGAGAAGTCAAGCAGAAGCACCTGTAGCATCTCGGTCTGACCCGAGTATTATTTATAAGAAAATAATAAACGGATCAGTCTAGCTATGAATATCAGATAACATGATATAAACAATAGATATGGCAAGAACATATAGTAACCATAAAGACATACTATGATAAGCATGTAAATGAAGATCATCAAGAGTTCAAACAATATCAAAAGAATCTTCTAAAAGATCAAAATTCACCTAAACATAAAAACTGGAAAATCATAACAATGAAAGTCATGAAAATAGGTGAAGCACAAATTCCAGAAGACTACACAAGAAATCCAGAAATCACAATATAGGAGCATGAAAACTCACAAAATGGGAGTATGAAAACTCACCTACACGTGTAACACAAAGCGAGACGCTATCTCATGGTTGCAAGCCATTAATTTTGACACACGAATGGCCCGAAGACCGTGGGGCGCTACCCCACATATGTGATGGCGAAACATCACACAAATGCGATGGCGAAACATCACAAGAGCGGGGTCTAGTCTCCCTTACAAACAAAGAGACATCGCACAGTTGCTAGTTTAAAACACAAAAATGATCGTCGTGATCATCAAGAAGTGTCAATTACACTAAGTTAGTAAATATAAAAGTTTAGCTTCATGTCCATAACCACTTGCTTAACTCAAATATTTACAAACAAACTGTAGATCTTCACTAGAAAATTGTCACAAGAGGTTCAATCGAACAAGTCCAAGAGTTAACCGACGGAGCAAACGCAAGCGTTTCATACCACTTGTTTTACTAAGCCGTTTATTTCAATTTCTCATACGAGTGAGGTAAAGGTTTGTATATACTAGTAGATTGGAAAATGGTCTAAGAAAAGAGCTTTGTTATTGAAAATAGAGTTGAAATCATTTTGTTGAAAGAGTTTTGATATTTACTACTAGTATTGAAACCTTCATATTTTAAAGTGACAAATCATAGAAGTGATTGTAGAAACAATCAATCATAAAAATTCACATACGAAGACGTGAATAAAATCCAAATAAACCGATAAAGAATCCATCGAAATAGATATTCGAAAATCCATAAAATCGACTGAGAAGCCAAAGATAGTTTGTCTCGAAGAATGGTCAACTCAGCATCTCAACAAAGCAAGTTCTATTGAATGTTTTTCAGATAAGATCCCCTACGGAGGGGGGGTCCAAGGGGTGGCAACCCTCCAAGGTGAGGGTGTGGGGGCAACGCCCCCGCTACGGGGTTCGACCTGCCCGGTCAGGTCGCGGGGGTCCAGGGGCAGCGCCCCGACCAAAACGGTACGACCTAGTGAAGACCAAAGGGAGGATAGAATTGAGCGACCTAAGGGGGTACGCGACCTAGTGGAACAAAGGGCAAAAGTCACACGACCTAACGGTTTATAGGTCTAACGACCTAACAAGTTAGAGGTCATACGACCTAGTGGGTTAACGGTCTAACGACCTACGGGTTATAGGTCCAACGACCTAACGGTATATAGGTCAGGCGACCTAACAGTGTTGCGACCTGAAAATGGAAGGCAAGGCCGAGCGACCTATCGAAGTAAAGAGGCACGCGACCTATCGGAGAAAAAGGGGCACGCGACCTATCGGTGTTACGACCTAAGGGTCCTACGACCTAAAGGAATAAACAAATAGGCCAAGCGACTTAAAGAACCAAGGCCACACGAGTTAAGGCCTAATGACCTAACCCCGAACGACCTAAGAACGAAGCGAGCGACCTAAATCCGAACGACCTACCGACCTATCTTCGAACGTCCTAACGACCTAAGGCCTAACGACCTATGACCAAGCGACATAACGAAGAGGTAGTGAGCGACCTATGGTCATAAACGAGGTCGAGCGACCTATAGAGGCATAGGGTGCAGCGACCTAAAATGTCGCGACCTAGCGACCTAAGGAATTCGAAGCCACACGACCTATAGGGGTAAGGGCCGAGCGACCTAAAATATAAAGAGTCCAGCGACCTAGAACCGAACGACCTACGACCTAAGGAGCTTGCGACCCACGACCTAAAGCCCAACGACCCACGACCTAATTTCGAAGCGCCGAGCGACCTAACGTTATTGGCCATTTTAGGTCGGAAACGAGCTATTTGAAGGCCGAGACTTATCCACGCGAACGACCTAGCAAAGGCAGAGCGACCTAAGTGCAGTTTTTCACCAAAAACACTAAAATTTGGGGTTTTTCGCCAATCCAATCCAAACCAAATGCAAATGTACATGCAAACATGATAGGGATTCATTCCCAACAGTCCAAGATAGTTATAGGCTAGATTTGTGAGATAAAAATCTCACCTTTTCACTAAAATGGATGAAGATGAAGCTTGAAATGCTATGCAAGGATCAACCACTAGCTTGAATCAATGTCTTCACTTGAGTCTTGGAGTTGATGTTGGATTAGCAATGAAGACTTAGCTTTTGGATTTTTAATTTCTCTTTCCACTCACCATTAATGCAAAAGCTTGAGTTGGTAGGAATTTATGAAGAGTGAAGAGAAGGAGGGGGCTGGGCTTGAGTTATAATGGCTAAGCTAACCCAAAGTCCAAAGCAGGAAAAGTTAGTGAAATTTCACTAACTCCCAACCTATCAATGTTTATACTTAGAAAAGTTGTAAACGACATTTCAAACTCAATGGAAGTGGTCTCGAGTCCTAATTTGACCGTTTGCAAAAAGTAGCTTTTCGGACCAATATCCGATTAATGACAAAATATTTAAATATAAAATCGATAAATATGCGGGTTGTTACACATATCGAGGGGTAGTTTTATTTAGATATTAATTTATAAATTTTGTGTATAGACGAAAGAAAAATATATTTAAACAATGAAGTAAATGCTTTCTTAATATTTACTAATAAAAAAAATGTTAAGGTGGTTATTTTTTAAATTTAATCATTAGTTAAAATTAAATTTTTTTAAACGGTAACCAATTTTTTTAATTGACTTATTTAAATTTTTTTTTAGCTGCCGAAAACATCTTTTTAAAATGAATTGGTTTAAAATTAAAAGTATTAGTTTAAAGTCAAAATTGTTAGTTAATTAAATTTATTAGAGGAAAATGGGTTTAAGAAATTTAATTATTAGTTTAAATTAAAAAAATCTATTAAATGGAAATTTATTATTTGATTTATTTCGAATATTAATAAATTGTATAAATTATTTATACAAGGTCAAAAGACATGAAAACGAGTCAAGATGGATTGGAAATGGATTGCATGCATTGTTAAAGGCGAGATCTTCTCATTCAATCAGATTTTCCAATTTAATTTTAAATAGTCAATTTTAAAATTGTTGATTGTGTGCTTGGATGATAAATTATTATCAGTTGTATTGGATTAGACCTTATGCGCCGCATAATAGCGAAGGATATTATATAAACTCATATACCGCGATATTCCACCTCGAAGTGGAATTGGTATTATATATGTATTGGAGTGATTGATTTCCCGCATTATATAGCGGATGAGACCCTATGCGCCACATAATAGCAGATGATATTATATTGATCCCATATACCGCGATATTCCACCTCGAAGTGGAATTAATATTTAATTATTGTGCTCACGTCTGTGGATGCAGGGAAACAGGTTGGAGGGATCCAACTGGATTCCTCAAATATTTGAATTTGTTTCAATATAGTGTGTTGATTATTTATAATCTGTGTGTGATCATGTTTGTGATTGAAATCGTTGAAGGCTATAGTTTAGCCGAATATATTTTTGGTATCGTAGGATACCGAAAATAAATAAAATTGGTTTTTTGAAATTCAAGTTGAAAGTTTATAATAAAATTTGTTTTCAAGAATTGGATAAATTTAAAAGAAGGAATTTTAAAAGGATAAAGTTTTATTTTTGAATCCTATTAAATAAATTCCAAAAATATGGGAAAGGATTTTAATAAATGGATTTCAAGTAATATTATTCAAAAGTTGAAGAATTTATTTTAAAATACGGATTTCAAATAGTTTGGACGAGATAAAGGAATTTATTTTAAAAATAAATTAGAAAACTGATTTGGTGTTAAAAAAATAAATCTTTGGGAAATTAATATGAAAATTGATTTGGTGTTTAAATGAAAATCGATTTGATGTTCGAAATAAATTTAGAAATCAATTTGGAACTTGATTTGGTGTTTAAAATAAAATTTGAAATCAATTTGGAAATTGATTTAGTGTTTGGAAATGATTTTTGAAATCAATTTGAAAATCGTATATCGGTAGATATTTGGAAAATTTAAATTCACAATGGGAATTTAAAAAGGAAAGGGAAATTTGTTTTAAAGATAAATATTGATTAATTTTTAAAATGTGGAAAGAAATTAGCGGATTTGGAATATAAATTGAGATAAATCAAGAAAAATTTATTTATTGATTTAAATGGTCCATTTTGAAATGGAAGGTTTATTTTCCCTAGAAAGCCGAGTATGTTTTTAAAGTAGCTTTCAAAATTAAAAGTTTTGAAGTTGGTTTTAAAAAGAACATTTTGGAGAAATTATTTTCTTAAGTTATTTGAAAATCTTTAGAGTAAAGATTTATTTAATTAATTATAGAAGTGATTATTTAAAGATTTAATTGACATTTGATTAGAAAATGGTTATTTAAATAATTACACTCTATCTAATAATTTTATTTTAAAATTATTATGGACTTATGTTTATATGAGATATTATTATAATATTTTCATAACTAATATTTAAGCAAGTGTTTTAAAATAGTTTTATTTTAAATGTTTCCAAGTATATTTTGGATAAGTATTTTAAATTATTTGAGGTATTTGAACTCAGCAAATTTTCAGTGGAATTAAATAAATGTTTGGAAATTTATTCCATGTGGAAGGTGATTTGAAATTTGTTTTCAAAGGATTGAAGTGTGAAAAGTGATTTGAAATTTGTTTTCAAAAGATTTAAAGGTGAAAAGTGATTTGAAATTTGTTTTCAAATGGATGAAGTGTTAAAATTATATCTTGCGAAGATATTTTGAAAATAATAATTGGAGGAAAATTATTTGAAATCCAGTGAATGTTGATTGATAGTTAAATAACCGACTATCAATATTGACTTTTAAACGACGTTTGAATTTCGATGCGACCGGGGGTCGGATTCTAAATGGATATTCGAAAACCACATCGAATCTTTGTGATGGATCTTTTGTTTAAAAGAAGTGGAAATTTGTTATGATTTGTTTGAAATCTGAATGTAACACTTATTTTAAAAATAAGCGCTTGTTGTTTGGATTAGCCGGGAGAGGACTTTGTCTCATAAAACCCATTTTGAATAATGATACGATGAAATGGGATTGCATTTGAAGATGATGTTGAAGATCGGGTATTTTCGAAAACGAAAGGATTACCTGTCGAATGTCTCTGCACCGGGTTGCTTCGATATAAAGATTTTATCACCCTTTGTGATGGGGATTACGAACGTGATTAGTGAATATCCGGATTTGCAAGGGCTTCTTTGAAGTGCCTTCGGTTCTGTTCAATCTCGGAACGGACTTGTATGGATGTGTGTCTGACGTTACACTTTGAGATGTAAAGCTGGTTTCTATCAAATACATTTCTGTTGGTGGCGGAGAATTTATTCTCTTAGCTTAACACCCTTCTCTGAGATGTATGAGCTCAGAGGTTATGTAGTTGATGGTTACTAGTGATATATTCTCAAATTGGTAATGTGGCATACGAAGTGCTGCTGATCGTTTGTTGATCGAAGCATGGCTTTGTGAAAAGTGTAGCTTTACGTACGAGACTTCGTCGGACCTCACAACCCGAAAATGGTCGAAACAGGAAGGATGCGACAAGGTTATTTGGGAGTAGCGCTCCCTGAGGGTATGTCATTTCCTTCTAGAATAGGGTTATATCATGGTATGGAGCCCAAATATTTATCCTATGTGGTTGCTGCAAATTTATTATACTTTGCGGCTGTTGTTTTGTGGTTGAGGATCCTCGGATAAAGGTCGCTAACAACTGGGGGATGGCATGCTCGTGTAGTAGTTACCTAGTTACAGAGGTAACCCGACCTTGTGTTGGCAGAGATCTGGTTAGGTTCTCGGGGCATCCCTCCAGAGGCTTACCCATGTGACCTAGGAAGTTCCTTAGCCTGGCCATTTGTTGGAAATCCAATCACCAATACGCGCTCTGTACGATTTTAGTTGTAGAAGCTACCATTTAATATGGTAGCTATAGTAGGCATACTATAATGGTACATATGATGTTTAAGATTAATATTATACTTGCAAATGTTTTCCACTATGCACTAATAATAGTATTAAAAGAGATTTGGCATATCAAGCATGTTTGACTATCATAAGGAGAAATCTCCTCCAATTGTGCGCTTGCATTGTGTGTGTGCGGAGAGGCCTTATGGTAGTTTCATTTTCCAAAAGCATAGCAGATTTCTTTTCCTTTCTTTGTGAAAATAACTGTTTTTAAGATCTCACACCAGTCCCATGACTGATCTGGATTTTATTGTTCCCTTTCTAAACTCTGGGTGCCCATAATTTTCCACACGGGCAGCCTAGTGTCAGGTTATCAGTTGGTCTGGAGCGAAGTCAAGAAGTTGCTGGGGAGATCTGGAGTTCAAGCTGGATGGCAAGACGTATCACTTATATTGTAGTGTCCGCTACGTATGAATTGTAGAAAAGACAAATTTTCTTGTGCACAAGTTATTATAAATGCTAGTGTTGTATTATGTCATTGTAAACTTTGATATTGTGATGTATAAACTGATATAGTGCTTTTGTTTTAAAGATTATTCATTTATCTATTATATGTTGGTCCATTGCGAAATGTGTGATTCTATTATTGTTTCCGTTTCTTCTTCTGTCTTCTTCTTCTTTAACCATAACGGTTTGATTTTTCGGCATTCGATTGTGCGGCATTTGATATAGTAGATGTATTGATGTCGACTTTCGGGCGTCGAAAAATAGTGTCATTACAAGTTACGATGAATAGAAACTTCCTTTCAAAATTCAAAAACCCACTTGGCGACATACATGTTGACATACGATAGATAAGTATGTCAACATACCTTAGTTAAAATTGAAAATTGTTTTTTTAGTCTGTAAAATAGTTTGAACATAGTTTATAAACATCTTGGACTTTGAAAAACTTTTGTCAATTTTTTTTAATATTTTTAAAATTTACTTTGTTTTTAAAAATATAAAATATAGAAATTAGGAGATAGAGATCAAAGATTGCTATCAGGGACTTTCACAATATAATCTATGACCATATGCACTAAATTATAACCGTGAGATCTACATATCTTGCTCTTTGTACTCATAAGTCTTTATGCCCATCTTTTGAGTCTTTATACTGTACATTCTTCGATTCAACACCTATGTAATATTCTGCAAAATATACTATATAACTTGGCAAAACATTAGTATCTATATTTTACATATTGTATATGGTTGTGGTCATCAAAATCAATAACTAAGGTATTAATAATCTCCCTCTTTTTAATGATGATAACAATTAAATATTTATGTATATAAAATATTATATAACTCCCCTAAGTTAAATAACTTCCCCTGAATATTTTTTGCAAGGCAAGCCGGCTTTATCGTGGGTCATGCCACTGTACTATAGAAGGGAAAAAAGGTGTTCTACATATGCATAAAAAAGCTATATCTTGATTTGTAGTGTCCAAATGTAACATCCCCCTACTTGGAGGCCCAAAACTAACGGCTACGGATGCTGCAGTCATCCATAGTTATTAATCTTTGTCAACCAAATACGACGGTGTTAGATATATTAATATACAAATGACAGAAATATGTAAAAATCTTGACAATTCAAAAACATGTTTCCACATTCAGATTAAAACATTTCATGTTCATTACAAAATCCCAAAATAGGTTAACCACGTTCAGTAAAATATAATTATTACAATTACGCTAAGAGTGGCATATGAAGATGCCCCTTGGTTGATCAGAGTATATAGTAAGGCTAATAAATTTTCCTTTACAAACAAATACACAGCGGAAAAAGAAAAATCTAAATAACTATCTGCCTCCTACACGCCTTCAGAAACTTTATTTGTCAAAGAAGAAAACCTAAGAACCTTAACTCTCAAACTAATCAAAATTTTTGAGCATCCGAGGGTTTAAGGGGAAAGAAAAAACTTTGAGTCAAACATAAAGCCTGGTATGAATAATAATCTAACATCTCAATCCAGTTAGATATCTAGTGAGACCATGCCGCTTAGCGGACGGGTTTCCCCTCACTAGTATCCTAAAACCTTCATAAAGCCATATACTGTGCTCCTGCACCCACAATGGTTAAAACATACATTTTCTAAATATTAGAATGATATACATACTTGAAAACAATTAGGATTTCTCATCCCCCGTCAAATATGACTCCCTGTCCTATCCATAGTTCTCATGGGATCACTAAGAACATATAGGCTCCTACCAGCTAACTTAATTAATTCACGGGTTCCCCTGAACCTATTAGTCATTCTAATAACTAATCATCATATCCTGGTTTTCATGGGTTAACTAGGAACCTATGGACGTATCCAGTAACTCACCTCACATCCTTGTTTTCATGGGTTGACTAGGAACCTGCCGATACTTCCATTAGCCACGTTCTTATCGTAGTTTTCATGGGTTTACTAGGAACCTATTGAATGACTATTCATGGGTTCACTACAAACCAATTAGCCCCTGCTAACTGTCCTTACTACATAGTTTTCATGGGTTAACAATGAACTTTTTGGTTTACTCCAATAACTACTTAATCATTGTTTTCATGGGTTTACTATGAACCTATTGGTTTACACCAATAACTATAAAGTTTAGGCATCCTATATTTTTGGTCATCCTGACTCTTTGGATGCAATTCTATTCATTCAGGATTTTAAGCAATTTATATTCACTATTGAGTTAACCTAGCTGGTTCTTCTACACTTTTTCCCCAAACTATAGTTATGGGTTATCATGTGAATATATTCCTATTTGAAGAAGCAAAACAACAATTTTAACTATACCACTCCTGTGGGTTTATGGTCCTTGAAATATATTTCATAAAACATAGTTAATACCTGCAACTTATATTTTTATCAAGGCAATACTTCTTCAAAATTTCATACTTAAAGCCATTACAAACTCCTTTATATAAGCCGTGGGTTTTTCCTTTAAAAATTAGAGTATGGGTCTTAAAACCTTTCGACAATGTCGAAAGCTACTGTTTTCAACCCCTTCAAAGGGTGGCTCTAGCCCTCTTTATACTTTAAAACACTTCTTTCCAAACCCTTCGACCCCTTTGAAACTCAAACCTTTCATAAGTATTGGAAAACCATTCGAAACCATTAAAACGAAAATCTTTAGAAAACTCATTGGATTCAATTTAAAACATGTGAAGAACCTTCTTTAAAGACCTTTTGACTTCATTAGAAGCAATCTTTCGACTTTGTCGAAAGATCTACTTTGAAAGCTTTAAAACATATCATTTAAACGAACAGGCCTTTACTTTTAAAATAACTCCTTTGAAAGCTTCGGGTTATACTTCAGTTATAAAATAATGGTAAATCATCTAAGTTGAAAGCTTTGACACCTTTCGAAAGCATTGGAGAAGCGGCTGGTTTTAAAACAAGTAAACCTTTCAACTTTGTCGAAAGCAACGACTTCGAAAAGTTGGAAAAAGCGGTAATAACCTTTGACAATGTTGGAAGGTTCAAGATAAAAAAAATGATAAAGTGGCAGTAACCTTTCGACTGTGTCAAAAGGTTTAAAATCTTTATTTTAGATAATTGACTTGGTCGAAAGCAACCAAGTCGAGAGCCCCTTTTTGAAAGCAAGCAGGCGTAAGCTTTTGGTTTGTAAAACAAACATACCCCAACCTCTTTGGCAACCAACCTTTCGACTAAGTACCCTTCGACCTGGTTCAATTCATTACGTACCAAGTAACTTGATACCATATGCATTAAATCTTGACCTTGTCGAAAGCTATAAATTTTCGACTTTGTGAGAAGGTCTGGGTAGGAAGGTTTGATGCCTAAAAAGGCTGAAACATGCAAAAAGCATGATTTTCTTGTTTAACAGACAACTTCTTAACTAACCTGCCTTTATTTGTCAAATTCTCATTAACTGATAAATACCTTTCATAAAAGTGCTGCTACTAATTTCGAAATTAAATAATAATTTTAATTTATAAAATGCCCCTTCTCCTTAATTACATATATAAAACATTTAAGTCTCATGCCTTAAATAATTTTATATATTTATCAAATCACTTAGGAAAATCTAACTAGAACTATTTTAATATGTTTTCCACATACAGAAATTTCAAACCTAAATAATTATTATTAGCCGTAAATAATTTATAGCCGAATAAATCATATTTTTTCACTAGAAAATTAATATAAAACCCACATAAATTCAGAAAATTATGAAAATTGAAATCCATCTCCAAAATCATGTTTTCTACAACATATAATTTTTTCTGGCATTTAGAAATCATTTCATCTCAGTTTTACCCTAAAACCGTGTATATCTCCCTTTTAACAAACTTGTTTAATCCATATAAATCATAATTCAAGCATATCGTCATTCAATATATCATAAAATCAGACTTACACTAAAATCTGAAACCATGTGATCATAAAATTAAAATAGAGATGTAGAAATATTATTCACCTTAGATTAGATAAGAAAATTGAAGTTTGTTGGAGATTGATTTCTTCTAGCTTGAATCCTAAGCTTTAAGTGCATTTTCTCTTCTCTTCTTTCTTCCTAATGGCCGACCTTGCTTCCTTACAGTTATAAATTTTTGTTTTGATAAAATGAACATGTATGACTAAGGGAGATAGTATGAGGTAGGAAATATTGGTGATTATTTACCCTGATGCTCTTATGTTTAATTACTTAATTGTTTATTAGTTCATTTAGTCAAATAAGCACAGCCATTTAATTTATTAATCAGTCCTCAATCTCCTTGTCTACATTATTCTATCTAATTTATTCTAATTAAATCTTTTGAATAATGTCAATTGAAATTAGGGGTGTTACACCAGACCACTACACAAATAGAACAGGTGAGAGGCAGCAACACCTCAATAGCTAAAAAAGAAAACAAAAAAACTATGGCTTCTCCAAAATGGAGAAACCACTGCAATCATTTATCGAAGCAAGGTCAATGACATGAGCAAAAAGGACTGCTAAATCTGGAACAAAATCCAATGAATCACTAGAGTAAAAGTATATCCTATCCCAAGTACCATCCTCCATGGTCTTTGCATTGTCCACTCCATCATCTTCAGAGGTGGAAATAGCCAGGCCATCTCCAACAACATGATAAAACAGGCAAGGAGACTAACCATAATCACTAACAAACTTATATTAGTAATCATGCTCCGGATGAAATCACACTTTAGATTTCAAATGTTCCTATGATTTCTCATTAACATTCGACTTAATCATGGGAGAATCATCAATACATTCTTCAGATAAGCCAATAGGGGATGGTAGAGCAATAGTAGGAGAAGAAGGAGGCAACAAAACCACATTGTCAATCGTCACAGAGGGAACCATCGTAACTATGGGGACCCACTTCCTTACTGGAGGATGAGGAAGGGGGATCTTGATCGAAATAGGATCATCGATAGCTAGCTTACAAGCTTATACAGTGTATCCAAAGGATCGACAAGCCATGTAAATATCTGGTTTCCAATTGTATTTCACATCAACTAAAACATAATTACCATCTGTAGTACGTACCTTAAGCTGAGGAGGAAGTGGCTTGTTCGAAGTTATTTTAGTCAATGTCCTAGCGTATACAAGATTCTTTCTGGCTAATGTTTACGTCGAAGCATTTTAGCTTACCAACGAGGCAAGCTAGCCAATTATGGCCTATCAATGGATGAAGTACAAAAGAGATATGTGTAAATTGAGGCCAACGGGTATTGACAACACTTATTCTTTAGCTCTATCAACCGATGGACTCTACATCATGATAATAAAAGGCTTGCCATCAACAATGGACAGTTCGGCTTCTAAGACCCAAAGTCTTTCTTCTACATAAGAGAATTTAAAATAAATCATACCATCAAGATAGATAACATGCAGACCTTCCTTGAGATGCCAAACACCACAATAGCGATCACACACATCCAGATATGAAACCTTCAAGTTAAGAAAGAATCCGACCAAATAATCATTCTAATAATTAACTTCCTCCTGAATTAATTCATCCAGTGGAATCTTAGCACCATTGGATTAGAAATATCAAAGTCTATGGGAGTATATATTCCAGCATTTCTTGGTAATGAGGGGAATATCGAAAACCATTTATTATTTGGGGGAGTAGCATTTGATTTCAAAGCTTATGAAGGAGGCACTATCCTTCCAGTAACTACGGAAACATGACTAGGTTCTAAATCTTTGGTAGATTCAAGTGGAGAAGTACGATGAGTATGTGGAGGGCATACTACCCTATTCAATATTTCAACACCTTTCCCATGACTATCCTTTACAACAACATCCCTTTGCTTTCCATCAATGTTAGCCAATATGTTCCATCAACAAGATTAACATTATTTCCATCATCATGCCAAAGACCGCCATAACCAATTGAAGCAACTACAAGCATAGAGGAAAGAGCAGAGATGTCGGGCTGAGTAGTGAAACCTGATAGAGGAGCCATGGTTGGATTAACAAATGCAAGAATGTCAGCTATATCACGAAGAGGAGAGATGGACGATTGAATGGGATCAAAAGCGACACCATGGTTAATAGTAGTCACGAATAGAACAATGACTAAGAATCCAATGTAGCAACATTACTCGAAGTATCTGCAGCCGTAAAGGAACGACCTTTGCGCATGATGCAAGATGAGCGAAGCACGATAGAATTCTCAAATCTAGCCTTCTCCTTGCGATTCTTCACCATCAATGGAGAGTGGGAGTCAAGGTGAGGGGAATAAGGATGCAGAGGAAGAGGAGCAAATTGAGGAGGAGGGCCGAAAAGAGGAAGGACAGAAGAAAGTAGATCCGAGGGGAGAAATTAAAATTCACCTATCGCCACAACTGTTTCATAATTGATGAATTAAAAATATAACATAATAATCGAAATCTCCCTGAATATATGTACGCATATTTTAAATTTTTATCCCCCTTCATAATGAATGGATGAAAAATAAAAACCCCCCTAAATAAAATTCTTAGAAACTACAAAGTCATAATACATAAACAAGCACTAAAATAATATAAGCATATTAAGCATGACGATATTAATTATGATAACTATATGATGATAAATAAGATAACATAAACTATTTTTATTAATTCAAAATAAAATCACACTATAATACTAAAAGCACACAAATTCAAATATCAATCCAAATATAGCACCAAACCAAATCAAATCCTAAGAGTATTAAAATAAGTTATATGTATACATATTTATAATTTGAAATAAACCAAATAACTAGACATTCCTAGGAACTTCAACCCAACCGTCGGATTCAAAGATTGCATCTACTTTGATGGCATCTAAATCTTCATTATCCTTGTTAATAGAGGATTATGGATTTTTGGTTTGATCATCTTTGATTAAAGAAAAAATCTTCCATCGAAGGGCCTCGACATGCTTTTCTTGTTCTTTGGTCGTCTGCATTTGACTTAATTCCAAATGCTTTTGATTTCTCAAGATAAAGGTAAGAATATCCTTGAAAGATTGAAGTGTTGTTCAAGGTTTTCACATAATTTTTAGTGTGGAGAAGACATTTTTTCTAAAAAAATGTTTGAGAATGAAAAGAGAGTAGAGAGTAAAATTATGAGTGAGTTATGGTTTAGACTTTAAATAAAGAAACATATTTGTAAAGCCATGGAAATTATTTTTCTTTACAAAGTTACCTTAAAGTTAAACCATTTATTTTATATACCGTTGAATATCCAAATCATTCAAGTTTTAGAAGTTATGGTTTTAAAAGTATGAATTCCGAAATACTATGTTTTGAAAGTATAATTCAAATGTTTGGTTTCCAGATATTTTAAAGTTTAAACCAGTATGATTTTGGAAAAGGATTATATTTGAGATAAAATGATATCATATTATTTTGGGTTTTAATTTGATATCGTATTCATAGTTTGAAATGGAAATTTTTATTCTGATTTTAAAGTATAAACTATTTTTAAATGACCGCGGTGTTATAATAACGATGGGTTGGCAAAGAGACCGGGATCGGATATGGACATACTCTCTGTCGATACCGAAAACCACTTTGACTAACCGTGTACGCGGTGGAGATTCCAGAATGAAGTAGGTTGGTGGCGACGTTTCCTGTAAGGTAAATACGTGGACCCGACTCCCGTGAGTTGGCATAAGGTGGCTAAAACAGGAGCGATTGACGGGTTAATGAGGTCATTCCTCTGATCGGATACTCCTCTTCGATATTATACTTTGACTTTGGATTGATTTAGTGGCCACTTTTACTTTGATTTTGGGGAGTTTGTCCGAGGTGGGCGGCAGCTGCGCGCTGCGCGTTACCATCGGCCCGGATGCGTAATTGGTATATCTACCCTGGCATTGCCTAGTTGTGCCGTGTCACCTACCATACCGAGCCTTGTACAAGTTTGGATTTCTCCCGTAGCCCGTGTGGTATCCTCTGGTGGCTTCCCGATCAGGAGGGACTATGATATTGGATGGACTACTGGGACTATTACGTGTTAAGGGGAATATTGGGTCACTCCTTAACGCTATTTAAAAGTATGTTTATTTTATGAATAGACACTATTATAATAGCGCAATATACTATATAGTAAATAGTTTAACGGATCCTTAGGAGATGTAAATCCCGAGCATCTTTTGAGTTACTGCACTCATATTTATTTCTGTAAATTTAATTTACATAAGATCTTTTAGTTCTGACTCGAGTGTTTTTGTCTTTTCAAATTCGCTCGAGTCAGTCCGAGCGTTTCAGGATTTGAAGATTTAGCTCTGGAGGACGAAGACGAAGATGTATATTATTATTATTTATACTTGTACACTACACACTGTTCCGCTGCATTGCTATTGGTATGTGTAACTCTGATATGTAGTATATAAATGTTTTGTAAACAGATTTATAAACTATATATTTTATTATTATATTTTATCCTTCCGCTGCGAGATTCTGTTTTTTTTATTTCTTGCTCGTTTTTCTTATTTACCCCATAACAATCCGCCCTTCCGTTTGGTTTGAATCGGCACGTGTGTATGTTTAAATCGTGCGAAAAGGCGGTTGTTACATTTTGGGAATTGATAGCATGGCCGTAGTTGAAGTTGAGGCCAGAGGGGCTAGTCTTCAGGTGGTCGGAGCGGGAAGTTTTCGCCGTTGACAGGTTTGAAGCAGAAACCTGATGGTTGTTTCCAGTTTGGGTTTTAGTACTCGAATTTGAATTCGAGGTTATGTACACGACATGATGATCGCATCTGGATGTTGGGGTGTTTTTGGATGTAGGAGGATCACCTCTGATGATCGGTGGTGGCCGGAGTCACCGTGCATATGCACGGTGAAGTAATGGTACTGGTGATGTTTGGTTATAGCAGAGAAGTGACTCGGGTAAATCCTTGTTTTGACTCGAAGTGATGGAGTGGTTTCCTCGGAGAAGTTGGGTTGAGAACTCGAAGCAGATTTTGTGGGGTTCGGGTGTTTCTGTTTTACAGGTTTTAATTGTAACGACCCGCAAATCCGTACCCCTTGAGTCAACACTATTCTACAACAACCAACTCAAGTTGCACGGATTTGCGGGTCGTTACACTTGGTATCAGAGCTTAGGTTGGTGATAACCTTGGCTCTGGTGGGAATTACTCATAAATTAGAGTCCGTAGTACTCTATAATGAGTTTGAGCGTATTAATAGATATGAGCGCGTATTTGTTAGTGAATATAAAATGGTTTTATATTGTGTTGATTGGTTTATGGAGTGGTATATGAACCTTCGTCGGCACAGCCTCGAAAACTGTATCGAAGGGGTTTCTAAACACTTAAATAGAACAATCGACACGATATTGTTTTAAATATGGGTAAATGAAATAATTTTACCCAAAAATATATTTTTGGATATAAGAAAGTTTTTGGTAAACAATATAGCTATTATATGGTTGCTTGGATGTTAGAAATGATAATATTAAAATATTATCATTGTTAAGTGAAAATTTAACTAGAAATTGTGAATATAATCAAAGATTGAGAAGATAAATCCAATTATGAAATGAAATTTATAAATATGAATGTAATTTATGAATTGAAATACAATCAAATAGAAATTTGTATAAGCATAAATTATACAAATGAATCATAGTTAAAATGTATTTAAGCAGGATTTGGAAATTCAAAATTTCAGAGATTTTGGGAATGTTATCGAAGTGTTTTGAAGATAAATGATAACATTATTAGTTTGGAAGTATTTCTGGATGGAAATTTATTTTAAATAGGTTTTGAAAGTGATATAGCATTGAATTCACTTCAGTCACTGGAAAATAACTTCGATGATGACTGCAGCATCATCGATGTTCATTTTCGAGTTTCTAAGTGATGAATTGCTACCAAATTGATTTATTCAGAAAAGTTAGTTGGTTTTGGAATTTTCAAAGGGAATTTGTTGTGGGTAAAACCAGGATTGGTGTAACTTTTGAGAAATGTGATTTGTGACGTTGGAGATTTCAAAATGATTTGAAACCAAAGCCGGGAGTAAAAAAAAAAAAAATCCAGATAAGATAAGTTGTCAGCTTATAAATTTCGATGATTTTAAATCAGGAATGGAATATAAACTTTGAAGGTTGGAATTTAAATTTAAAGATAAAAATTGAAAATGAAAATTTACTTGGAGTTGGAAATAAAAATTTGATTGGATTGAAATTCATTGAATAGGCTGGAAATAATATTCAGTTGTATTCGAATTAAGTTAAAATCGAATTGAGTCAAGTAAATTCTGAGTTTAAAGTAAAATTGAATTGAAATTGATTCTTAATTGGATAAGAAATAAATTGGATAAGAATTTAATTGAAATAAATAAACCAGAATAACTTATAAAAGAATTAAAGATCCATGGAAATAAAATATGCTTGGGCTATAAATAAATAGAAGGCTTGAGTTAAAAATAAATGATGAATATATTCCAGCTTATGATTAATGGAATTGTGTAAATAATAAGTTGTGGCTTATAAATTTTTGAAATGGAATACAAATCCAAATAAATATTTAGATGAATAGGGAAATGAGAGGAAAATCCAAACTTGAATTGTAAAATATATTGAACTAAGGAAAATAAATAAAAGTGATATTTGGAATGAAAAAAAAAAAAAAAATTCAAGTGTTGGATTATAAATAATGGGAGAACTAATTAGATAATAAATTAGTTAATAAAGTTGAATTGTGAGTTAATAAATTGGATGGTAAATTAAAAGTGGATAATAGAATCAGAACTTGAGTTATTAATTAAAAATTAGACTTGAAGTGTTAACAAAGTAAATATAATTTGGGAATATATAGAATAAAAATGGAAATGGATTAAAATAGTGATGGTTTGAATGTGCAAATAAAATCCAAATAAGTGAAGATAACC
The DNA here is from genome assembly GCA_030765085.1 of Allium cepa. Classification (NCBI taxonomy): domain Eukaryota; kingdom Viridiplantae; phylum Streptophyta; class Magnoliopsida; order Asparagales; family Amaryllidaceae; genus Allium; species Allium cepa. Next base: position 914,836,474 of record CM060938.1, read on the forward strand.
TGGAAAATAGCCAGGTAATAAATGGGATGATTTGAATTTGGAAAGTTAAATTTTATAATAACCAATCAAATGAAATTGAAAATTTAAAATGATATTTAATTGTGATGGAATCAAGTTGAATAAAAGAGAAAAAAAATATTTATTTGCGAAATGAGAATGAGCTTAAGTGTAAAATTTGACTGAATCAAAATAAATTGACTTAAGCTGAGTAGATGGAAGAGTGTTGAATTTAATTCAACTTAAACAAAGTTTAATAATATTGGATTGGTTTTAAAATCAAGTGAAATAAATTTTAATTGAAATAAAATTCGGTGTGTTGCCGATAATATTTAATGGAATGAAAACGCTTAAATAAATAATTGTAAACCATTTAAATTAGTAAGGGATGGAAATAACTTGAGACAATAGGGAAAATAGAATGTTTCGAGTTTATTAGAAATGATTTAAGTGAATGTGGATAAGTTAATTATACTGAATAAGTGAATGGATGGGATAAATAAGAACCAAAGGAAGTGTTGGTTTAAATAAGTTGAGAAATGGTTATTGAATGATATGGCTTGGTTGTTTTGAGATAAACACAATAGTGGAGTAAACAAATATGGTGTGAAATTTAAAATGGATTATGCCGAGCTAAATAATGATTGCGAATGGATTTAAAATAAAAGGGAAATTTAAGTGGCAATCAAGATGAACCTAGGTTGTTAATGGTTTTGAATGAACTAATTTGGTTCATAAAATTGAAATGCAATGAAACTGAGAATATATGGATTGTGAATAAATCGGAAATGGAATAGAATTAAGTATAAATTGAGTTGGAGTCAATTTAAATTGGGTATAAACATAAATACTTATCTAATTCACATAAATCTCATCGAATTGCATAAAATACATTGTCATTTGTTGTAAATGAAAATAATTAAACATTCTATGTATTGATAGAAGTAAAATAAAGTGATTTTGAAAGCAGTTGAATTAAATATGAGTTCAGGTTGCTTAAAATAAATTGAATGTAAGCTATTGTGTTTTAAACCATTCAAATTGATGAAGCTGTATACGAATGGATTGAAAACCATTCAAATTTCATAAAAATGGTTTATAAATAAATTGGAACAGTTGAATTAACATGGAAATTGTAGAAGTTGCTTATGGGGAATGTTTGGTGTGAATTTCTTTTAGAATTCATATGTTTTAACTATTGCAAGTAAGTGAAATGTGTAAACTTCTTATATTTGGCACTTACATGTTTAAATTGAGTAAGTACAGGTACCTGGAAGCCGTGAGGCTGGTTTGGGTTGTGCTATATGCTAAGAATAATAAGCCGCTTGCTTAAAATGCTAAATAAGGTACGCCTACGCAATAAAAATAGGAAATATGAACTGTTTTTGGTTTTTCCGACCGTGTGGGTCGATGTATATATATTTATCTCTTTTGTCAAATTGCAAAAGCTCCTCCGTACAAAGGGGACTCTGCCAAAAATTTTCAGAAATTTTGGGAGTTAGAAATTTTTTGAAAATTTTGGAAAATTTTGTTAACGACAAAACTATTTAGAATGGGAAACTAAAATAAGTTAGTAAATGAAACTAATTAGTAAATGAAACTAATTAAAGTAATGACTTAAATTAGGAATAAATGAAGCATAAAAACTAAAAATTCAAAATTGAAAATAAATGGAATACATATGAAATGTGGAAATCGATTTGAATAGAAGTAAGTATAAACTAAAAGAGGTAAAGAGAAATAAAGATAAGAAACATATAAAATGTTTATACTAACTTAAGAAGGGAATGGTGAATTCTTAATTGGAAATTGATGCTACAAATGTATCCTAAGATAATATTAGAATGAATAGATATTGGCGTTTTGTGAGAAAATCGATAAAATGTTTTGGATATTGTGATTGGATATTAGTGCTATGTAGGATATGCAGGTATGATAAAAGGGGAAAAGGAAATTAGATTTGATTTCAAGAGATAAATTTGAAATGCTCGACAAAAAGGTATGTATTTAAATTTGGTGTGAAATTTTGATTGGGATTTTGGATTGAGCCACTTGGCTTTTTGTTTTCTTTTTGGATTTGGGAGGCCGTAGAGCCATTTTGTAGTTGTACCGAGCTAGCCGCGCAAAGGAGACGCTGGCAAAATTTTTCGGAAATTTAGGGAGTTCGAAAAATTTTGAGAAATTTTGATAATTCAAATTTTGGTTTTGAATTGAAACTTGAATGGTTAAACTAATGGTATGGTTTGGAACTAGAGAAAGGTTTGGAAAGTTAATAAGTATGATAATGGATCTTATATAAAACGATAGCTGGCAAGATGTTGAACTGTTTGGTTTTGGGAAAAATAGTGAGGGGTATTGGATCATTCTTCCTAACTAGTAATTTCGGGGACGAAATTCTTTTAAGGGGGGAGGAATGTGACGACCCGAAATTTTTAAGCCATTTAAATCGGAATATTTAATTGATTTTGAATATTCAATAGTATAATTTTAACTTGAATAACGAATATCACAATTTATTTGATAATTAAATTATTGAATTAAATAACTTAAATCCGAATAAAATGTTGAATCTGGAATTTTAAGCCGATTAAAAATAATTGGAAGGCTTATAAAATTTATATGGATGATAGTGAAGACAATAAAAGTGTTAAAATTGAATTTGGGAGTTGTTTGTCTAGTTTTGAAATTTAATCGTTTAAACTGAATTTAAAATAGCCTTCCGAGGCACAGTCTCGGAATTAGACGAAACCAGTTCCATTGGGTCCGTAATATTAAATTATTGTCGGATTTCAAATTTCGTGTTAATCAGAGTTAGAATATGAGTGTATGGTTTATAAACGCGTTGAAAGTTTAATGGATAAAAATCGATTCGACGTTGAATTTAAAAAAAAAAGACAATGTAACAAGGCATTTCAAGCACGCTATTCTATCTTCCCTCAGAAGCCAATTCTTTCTTTTAAACCGGAACCGAGACTCCCCTCTTTCTTTTCAGAATCAACTTTCCCAAATATTTTCTTCATCGACAACGTAAGTCGAATTTAATTATAACTTGAGTTTTATTTTCAAACCTCATCATAAACTCATAATTCAATTTCATTAACCGTTTAATCGTTTAAACTGAATTTAAAATAGCCTTCCGAGGCACAGTCTCGGAATTAGACGAAACCAGTTCCATTGGGTCCGTAATATTAAATTATTGTCGGATTTCAAATTTCGTGTTAATCAGAGTTAGAATATGAGTGTATGGTTTATAAACGCGTTGAAAGTTTAATGGATAAAAATCGATTCGACGTTGAATTAAAAAAAAAAAAAAGACAATGTAACAAGGCATTTCAAGCACGCTATTCTATCTTCCCTCAGAAGCCAATTCTTTCTTTTAAACCGGAACCGAGACTCCCCTCTTTCTTCTTCTATTCGAAAACAAAAGCCATGAATAAATTCCGGATCTCTTCCTCGGTACCAATCGAAATCAAATTCGATTATGGCCGAAGCCCTTACCCTTCCTCTCTCTCGCGTCTTCTTATTCTCTTTTTTTTTTCAAAATCGTAACAGCATCTTCATTTGTATCTGCAAAAAAAAAAAAAAATAGGAAGAAGAAATAAATGGCCGAGCCGATTCCCCAAATCACTTCCCTCTCCTCTTCGTTTCACAGTAAATCGAAATCAAATCACTCAGAGGCAACAGCGGTTCTAGCAACTCGCGGGTTCGAACACGCGAAGGCATCGCGTTGTCATCATCGAACAAGGAGGGGGGGGGGGGGAAACTCGTGCTCGGCGGCCGCGAGGTACTTGGAGTTTAATTTGGGAATCGTAGAACTCGAGAGCAAGCACAGGGGGTGCGACTGGGAAGATCGTGGGGAGGCACAGCAGGCAAACGTCGATTGATGCTCGGTATGCCCCAAGAGTGGCCGTGGGCAGTCGGCAGAGCTTGTGAGATGGCAGTCCTATTAGCGGTGGCTAGGGCGGGGTTTTGGGTCGTAGGTAGCACGCGTTCGATTTTGCAGCAAGGTATTTATTATTTTGTTCAATTTAAAATTTATAACACCTATATTTATAAGTACTGAAAAGGAGATATTTATATAAGTATAAATATATATTTAAATATACATGCATATTTTATAGCAGATATATATATATATATATATATATATATATATATATATATATATATATATATATAAACTGACAGTAAAATACAGAGATTATATAGATGACATTGGTGAATTGTATAGGGACTTTGTATATTGAAGTTTAGGTACCAATAGAATTTTAAATCTATGAGAAGATAATAGTCTCAAAGGAAATGAATAAAACTACGAGTTTAAGATTTAATTATTAGTGAATTAAAATTTGTTAATGGTAATACATGGTTCTGATTAATTTAAATATCAACAAATCTTGAATTGTTTATTCAAGGTGAAATCCGAAAAGAGAACAAGCTGGATTGGAATGGATGCTAATAAAATAAAAGGTGAGTTAATCTCACTCAGTATAATTTAAATTTAAATGATTAAATTTAAATAATTGCTTGAATGGTTGAATTGATTGATGTGCTTTAGTCTGGTATATTTTGGAATGGATATTATGGTGTGCTAACATCTGTGGATGCAGGGAAACAGGTTGGAGGGATCCAACTGGACCCCTCACATTTATTTAAATTATTCAATACTCATCTGTTTAGATTACTTGATATCCTATGATGAGCTATATCGGAATATTGAATGTATGGTTTGATTGGATATTCGGGTATAATGAATTACCAAAATATATGAATTGGATTGTTGAAAGAAATTAAAAGGAAGTAAATTTGTAAGTGAAATAATTATAGATAGTTTGAATAAATTAAGAATGAATTGGAAAGAAATAGAAGGAATATGCAAATAATAATAACTTCGAGTATGAAGAGCAAAGTAATTTTTAATAAAAGGAAATTGATGAATTGAAAACTTAAGTTATATCAATTAAAGGAATACAGAATTATTTTAAAATTCAAAGTCTAAATCTATTTAAAAGAATAGAGAAGTAATTGAGAAATCTAAAAAATTGGAATTTTTAGTTAAAGTGTTTCTTAAAATCATAATCAAGAAATGAGATCTGAAATTAATAGATTCTGAATTAAAAGGGGATAAATTGGAAATCAATTTGGGAAATTGATTTAAGTGATTGAAGTTGAGATTTTTCTCTGGATATCCAAGTACATTTTTAAAGTAAATTCTTAAATAAATATAAAGGTTTTAAAGTTGTCGTAAAAAGCAAGTTTTTGAAAATTTATTATTTCTAATATTTAAATTCTTAAGTAAGTATTTTCTTTTTACCTATTATAGTAGTAATTATTCAAAGAATGCCTTAATATTATGTTTTTGAAAGTATAAATCTAGTTTTATATTTATTAAGTAACCTTATTTTCAAATATTCATTTAATATGGTTTTTAACAAATTATTGAAATAGTTTAATTCAAATGTTTTGAAGGTATATATTTCAAAGTAAAATGTTTTAAATTATTTTTAAAAATCTAGTTTTGTGCTTGGTAATTTCGGAGGAGATAGAAAATACTTGGGAAAGTTTATACTGGGAAGAAAGAATGATTTGAAAACTGTTTTCAAAAGGTTGAAAATAGAAATATATCTTGTGAAGATATTTTTGAGATAAATAAATAATTTGGGGAAATTAATTATTGTTTGATGGTTGTTTTGTGAACATAATTGATAGTTAAATAACCGACTATCAATATTGGACAATGCGTTGATCGTTTCGAAGAGACCGGGATCGAGATTTATTTCTCGAAAACCACTTCGATCCGGTTTGTACGTTTTCGTGCGAAAAACGATTTTCGGAGTCGAAGATGGAGCAGTGAAGTGCAAGGACTAGTCGCTACTAATCCTGAGGATATTTCTAAAATGGATGTAGTAGGAATAGTGCCTTCGGTTCCGTTCGAACCCGGGACGGACTTGTATGGACGAATGCTTGCGAAACATCGTCAGGTGGACGATGGGCATTCTAAGTGAAAACGTTCTAAAGGTAACGCTTAGCCTCAAGCCTCATCAAATGGGAATGACTGAAAATCAGGGGATATGCAGCAAGGTTAGGTGGGTCATGCCCAAGCAGGACAAGATAATTTCCCTGTCTAGATGTCCCTTTATTATTTCGGCTTAGTGGGTGGTTGGTCGCGCCAACCACGGGGTTTATCTTGTTCGGGACTGTTCAGTAAGGAATGGTTCCGGCCTTGTGTTGCAGGGGATGAAGGGAGTAGTCCTCGGTACGGTGATCTAGGCCCCGTACTGTGACAGGTGGTACCCCAGTGCCTAGTCATTGTTGGAAATCCATTCTCCCTACGAGCCTTGTACGAGTTTTGTTTGTATTACCCACTTTTGTGCCAAGTAGCTGGAATTTAATAGATGTAACAATTTCGGCTATGTTATAAGTATTTGTATATAGACCCTATTATAATATCAGAGGATTTTTATAAAAATTGTTTTAGCTATCGTAAGGTAAAAACCCGACATGTTTATTTGTGGCGTGGTCTTACGAGATGCTTTTGTTTTCAAAGGATTTTTGAAACTTTAATAATCAATTGGGTGTGATTTTCTCACGCTGGTAATCCAGACTGACTCGGGTGTTATTTAACTATAATGCTCGGGTCAGACCGAGTATTATAGGATACAGGATATGATGCTGTGGAGCTCAGGAGACGAGCTGGATTGACGATACGTATAATCGTACTTGTTATGTATATATTCCGCTGTTTGAGTTGTTGTGTATTCATTGTATGTTATTGATGTGAGTTGTGACTGATGTACTCTGATGATGTAATATATGTAAACTGAAATATTTGATGTTGAGTAAAGTTTATAAATTATTTATTGTATTTTATTCCGCTACGATGGTTAGATTCTGATGTTGATTTTGTATTTTTCTTCTTCTACCTCTTCTTCTTAAATCCAAATGGTTCGTATTTCTGTACAACTTGAGTTGGTTGTCGTAGAATAGTGTTAACTCAAGGGGTACGGATTTGCGGGACGTTACATTAATAAACCTGTAATTACCTGTTTTTTTTTAATTATTAAAATCTGAAGCTTTTAATGTTAAGGAAAGTTTAAATCAAGTTTTCTAATTCAAGTTTAAATTTTAGAATTCAAGTTAAATTTAAAATCTCAGCTTTAAATAAAAATAAAGTTTTAAACTTAAACTTGTTTAACAACTTTATTTTGGAAAGTAGTTTAAAACTTTTAAAAACTAGAGTTTTAAAAGTAATATGAGCAAGTTTAAAATGAGGTTTAAATCTGGGAATTTAAAAAAAATGAATTTCAGTTTTTGAAAATTAAAAGAAGATTTGAATTTGAAAGATTTAATGAAAGTGTAAATTTAAATTTATTAAAATTTTAAAATGAATTTAGTTTCAAAATTCTTATGAAATTCATTTCTAAGACAAACACTTGTTTGTCTTGAAATTTTAAAAAGTTTGAAATTGTTTAACTTTGATTAAGTTTAAATTTATTCATTTTAAATCTTGTATTTGAAATGAAATTTAAAAAGTAAGTTCAAAAACTTTGTTCTAACTAAATTTGTTTTTAAACATAATTAAGCAATGTTTTAACTTAAAATTAAGTTAAGAATTAATGTTTTGAAATTAATTTATTAAAATGGTAATTAAGGAATAATTTATTTATTTATTTATTTAATTTGTTAAGGTTTAATGAATATTGATTAAGGGTTAATCAATTTGAAACTAAAGATCATTAATTAGATTATTAATTAATGATTAAAGAATTATTAATTAAGTAATTTAAGTTATAATCATGGTTAATTAATTAAAGATTAATTAAGTTACAGTTAATACTTAATTAATTAAATAATTAGGGATTTATTAATGAATGATTAAAGATAATTTAAATTTGTAATTAACAATGGTTAATCTAAGTTAATTACTTAATGAAAATAATTAGAGAATGGTTAATGAAGGTCATTAACCAGGATTATTTAATAATTAATCAATATGGTTAATTTTTATAATTAATTAGATTAATTAATTTAATAATAATCATTTGTGAATTGTTGAGAATAATTACTTGATGAAGTAATTAAGAAATTAATTACTTAAGGTAATTAATTGTTTAAATGTGATTGTTAGATTTAATTAGTTAAGTTTAATAATTTTAAACACTTGAGGTTTTAAAGATAATTTCTTTATAAAATTTATGGATTGGAAATTATTTATTGAAGTAATTAATTGGGAATTACAAGATATAATTAATGGAAGACGTTTTTAAGAATGGAAGTAATTTGGAATATAATTACTTTGTAATTAATCAAGGGATTAATTAAGAAATTAATTAAGGAATAACTAATTTGTTTCAATGAAGTAATTAAGTTAGTTAATTACTGGATATTGTTTATCAGAGGGGATTAATAATTATGGTTTAATTACTTAAGGTAATTAATTTAAGAGGGTTAATTAATTAAATATGTTTAAGAATCATTAATTAATACAATTAATGATGTAATTAAAGTTGATTAATTTTGATTAATTAATCAATGATAAATAATTAAAGGTAATTAATTAATGTAATTAATTAAGTATTAATGTAATTAATTTTAGTTAATTAATTAACTGAAGTAATTAAAGGTTAATTACTGTTTTGGGTTGAGAATAATTAATTTATGTAATTAATTAAAGACAATTACTTGAATGTTATAAAAAGATAATTAACCAAGAGTGATTAATTAAGGTGATTAATTTGAATGATTAATCAATTGATTGTAAATCAGTTAAATAGTTGAGTAGGCAAGGTTTATATTGGTGAAGTAATTAACTTAATCTATTTTAAATTAATTTAAGATGAAGTAATTAATTTAATTCACTTTAAATTAATTAGAGATGGAGGTAGTTAATTTAATTCATTTTAAATTAATTATATTGTGATTAAGTAAATCTTTGCTTATATATGAATGGATGGGTGATTATTGATTGCCTTGAATGGATGTGATCTCAGAAATGAGATAAGTAATATTGTGTGGTATGAATGCTTTGGTTGCATTGTGATGATAATATAGATTATCTATTGTGATGGTGATATGGGTTACCTATTTTGATATGGATCATCTGTTTATTTGATAATGTGGATTATCAATTGTGATTTGTGAGTTATCTATCAGTGTGTATATAGATAATTGAATTGTTTTAAAGTTTAAAACAACTTGGACCTAAAGGATGGCGTTTTGGATTTCGATGAGACCGGGATCGGGTTTCCATATTTGGATATCCGAAAACCACATCGATCCAAATTAACAGTAGGTCGTGAATCTCAAGTGAAGATGAAGATTTAGAGTGCAAGTGTTATTGTCGTTAACTCTGAGGGTGATTCCAAAAATGAGTATAACGAGATAATGCCTTCGGTTTCGTTCGAACCCGGAACGAACTTGTATGGATTGAATGCTTTCAGAACATTGTCAGGTGGACGATGAGCATTCTAAGTGACATGTTCACTAAAGGTAATCGTAGCCTCAAGCCTCAACAACCGAAAATGGCTATAACAAGGGAGGTGCAGCAAGGTTAAGTGGGTCATGCCCAAGTAGGACAAGATTTTCCCCTGTCCAGAGTTCCCTTTTATTTCGGCTGTGTGGACGGTTGTGAGCTCCAACTATCGGGGTTGTCTTGTTCGAGACTGTCCAGTAAGGGATGATTCCGGCCTTGTGTTGCAGGGAAGTTAGGATGGCTCCTCGGTATGGTGATCTAGGCCACATACTGTGACGGGCGATACCCCGGTAGCCCTGCCATTGATGGAATCCAAAATCCAATAAGTGCCATACGTATTAGTTGTGCCCAACTATGTTGGAACGTGAGATGTAAGCATTCCAGCTATTTTTGTATTTTATTTGAAAACCCTATACACTATTATAATATCATCGGATTTCCTACAAATGTTTTGGTTAGTGTAAGGTAAAAACTTTTCCATGTTTATGTGTAGGAAGTCTTACGTGATACCTTTCTTTTCAAAAGGTTTTTAAAAGTTAAGCAACCTTAACTTGTTACTCACACCAGACCCATGTCTGACCCGGAGTTTATTTTCTATTTTCTTAAACTCTTGGGTACTCAAATTTTTACGAGTAGCCAAGGGATTCAGGTTTGCTTTGACGAATTGGGGAAGAGCAATGGAGCAGGAGGCTTCTGCGTGTAGATATATAGTTTCCCTGTGTGTTCTCTGAGTTATTTCTTGTATTGTATTGAGTTGTATAACTAGACAGGTGTTTATAACTGTCTAGTATATGATGTGTAATCTATGTAACTCTGATAATGATTGTAAACTATGTAATATTTATGTTATTAATATAATTTATTCGTTCCGCTGTTTAGATTCTGTGTTGTTTCTTCTTTCTTCTCTTTCTTTCTCTTTCTATCCCTTTCTTACTTATTAATGATGCGTCATTCTGTGGAGACGGATGGCGGGTCATTACAGAGAGACTCTGAAACCTAATAAAAATAATTATGGAATAATAAATAAAGTTCAGATTTAAACTGAAATTAACTTGAGTTAATTTGAATAAAGGTAAATTAGTCTAATAGACTAAATGATTAGAATAAAATTTGACTTAAAGAAAAGTCAAAATTGAAATAGTGTGAAATGTAGATAAGTTGGAATACTTATCGAAGCTTAAAAGTTTGAATTAAAACTAAATATTGGAAATTGAATGTTGAAATTCATTTCAAATTTGTAAATAAATAAATCTGGAATTGGAATTGAACTAGATTTGTGATAAACAAAGCGAATTATTGAAATAAAAAAAAATTGTATGTGAAACCTAATTGAACGAATGATAAGATAAATTTGGTTTGAAGTGAATTGAATTCAATAATTATAAATGAAAGGTAAATTGAGTTCATGTGGAATTTGAAATCCAGTTTAAATGTAAGTAGTTACAAAACCAAGTGGTAATTGAAAATAAATATAAGAAGTTATATTAAATATTTATTGGACTTAAGAAATAAATGGAAAAGTTCTTAAGTAAAATTTGGTACTGGATAATGTACAAAGTTAATAATTGAATGAAATATACATTGAAACTTTTGTAATGGAATGTGAAAAATTATTTTTGAATGTAGAAATTGGATACGGTTGTTAAATAGCATACATGTATTATAAAGGAAAAGAAATGAGGATTGGATTTTAGAAGATAATTTAAATTTCTCAACAAAAAGGTATGTATTTAAATTTCTATATGAAATTTGATGTTTTTATGATCTAGTCACTTGGCCTTTTGTTTTCTTTCGAAATCTGGGGCCCCGTGCATTTTGTAGTCGTATCGAGCTAGCCGCGCAAAGGAGACGTTGGCGAAATTTTTCGAAAATTTAGGGAGTTAGAAAAAATTTTGAGAAAATTTTGAAAATTTGAATTTAAATTTAAATTTGAATTGTTAAAGAAAATAATGTTGTTTGGAAATTATAGAAGGTTTTGGAAAGCTAGTTGAAGTGGTAATGGGTCTTTAATAAAAAAGATTTATCTTGGCAAGTTGATTAAACTATTTGGTTTTGGGAAAATGATAAACAGATTAAGGATCATTCTTCTTAATTAGTAATTTCGGGACGAAATTCTTTTAAGAGGAAGGAATGTGACGACCCAGAATTTTGAACATTTGAAATTGAAATGTTTAATTGATTTTAAATATTTGGAGGTTAGTTTAGCTTGAATTTCAAATATAAATATGAATTTGGCAATTTAATTATAGAAATTTGGATAAAATTTTGAATCTTCAGTTTTATGCTTGTTAAAAATAATTTCAAGGCTTAGAAAATTTATATTAATAATACTGAAGATAATGGAAGCATCAGAATTTAATTTGGAAATGCTTTGATCAGTTTGGAAATTTTATTGCTTAAATCAGTATTTAAAAATAGCCGTCCAAGGCACAGTCTTGGAATTCGACGAAACAAGTTCCAATGGATCTGTAATATTGTATTATTATCGGATTTCAATTTTCGTAGCATTTGAAGTTGTTGTGTGACCGTACGAATAGCAAACGCGCTGAAATTTAAATTAAAAATTCAATGTTTTAACTATTTTAAAAAGCTATCTTCTCCATACGATCGAATTTGGACTCGAAGCATTTTCCATTGCATTCGGAATAAAGGTTTAACATTATAAACGCCTGAAAGCACGCCTCGATTGGAGATCGAGATTTTGAGTTACGTTTATCGAAGCGATTTGAATTTAAATTTAAAGTTAAAATATTATAATATTTCCATAAGGCAAATTATACACGTTCTTCTCTTTTTACACTTGGCATTTCTATTTAAACACTTGTCTTTAGATTTAACACGCATTCGGTTTCAAATAAAATAATTAAAGTCGTGCATTATATAAAAAAAGAAAAAAAAACACACGGTAGCTTCAAAAATCCATGGCCGAGCTTTTCAAATTGATTTTCCTTCCCTCTTCTCTTCAGACCGAAATTGAAATTTATGGCCACACTTCTTGTTTTCAATTCAAATCAAGATTATAGAAGATTAATGGCAACGACTTAATCAAGTATCCTCATCTCCAATTTGAATTCAAAATTCACTTTCGGACTAGAAATCAAAAATAAATGCAGCGCCATGCGCGTGGTGGGTCGGTGTCGGCCATATCAAGGCCTAGGAGGAGCGCGAACTCAAGGGGGGCTTTGTTTGATTCAAAGCAGGAGTGACCGAAAATTCAAAAAAAAGAAAAAAAATCAATGGCCGGTTCAAATCACGATTCGTTCGATCGACCTCGTGATGGTAGAATCGTCGGCGGCAGAGTTTTAGGAGGCTCGCAAAAGGCCGTGTGGCGCGATGCGATGGTGGCAGAGATGCGCGCTCGCATACGCGTTCATGTGTCGAGGGCTTCGGGCAAGATCGATCCTTCGTGGCGTGGCGTCGCTGGGCTCAGGCGATCAAGTGGAGAATCTTGCTTGGGTTGGTCTGGTCGAAGTGTGGCAGCAACATATTGTGACGCCCCACCTCTATACCCACGCTAGCCAAGAACACTACGGTGTAGTGCTGTCAACTAGCACGGAGAATAAGGCTATTGAGGAGCGACCATCCATGTGATTTCTTATCACACGGTGGCTATAAATAATCTTCGGAAACAAACATAGAAATAAGCATAACACAAATCAGTCACAGACATCCATATCACAAAGGCGGAAGAAGACATGAATATATAACTAACACATGAAAGTGTACATCAGAGTAGTGGTAAAAAAAGATCCACAATAATACAAAAGAATAGCAACACGTGTTATACAAAAGAATACAACTATGAGTCTATATCTCAAGTGTAAACGACAAAAACTGCTAATCTAAATGGTCAGCCAAAAGTCAGAGTAGTAAATCCCGGGGGAGAAGTCAAGCAGAAGCACCTGTAGCATCTCGGTCTGACCCGAGTATTATTTATAAGAAAATAATAAACGGATCAGTCTAGCTATGAATATCAGATAACATGATATAAACAATAGATATGGCAAGAACATATAGTAACCATAAAGACATACTATGATAAGCATGTAAATGAAGATCATCAAGAGTTCAAACAATATCAAAAGAATCTTCTAAAAGATCAAAATTCACCTAAACATAAAAACTGGAAAATCATAACAATGAAAGTCATGAAAATAGGTGAAGCACAAATTCCAGAAGACTACACAAGAAATCCAGAAATCACAATATAGGAGCATGAAAACTCACAAAATGGGAGTATGAAAACTCACCTACACGTGTAACACAAAGCGAGACGCTATCTCATGGTTGCAAGCCATTAATTTTGACACACGAATGGCCCGAAGACCGTGGGGCGCTACCCCACATATGTGATGGCGAAACATCACACAAATGCGATGGCGAAACATCACAAGAGCGGGGTCTAGTCTCCCTTACAAACAAAGAGACATCGCACAGTTGCTAGTTTAAAACACAAAAATGATCGTCGTGATCATCAAGAAGTGTCAATTACACTAAGTTAGTAAATATAAAAGTTTAGCTTCATGTCCATAACCACTTGCTTAACTCAAATATTTACAAACAAACTGTAGATCTTCACTAGAAAATTGTCACAAGAGGTTCAATCGAACAAGTCCAAGAGTTAACCGACGGAGCAAACGCAAGCGTTTCATACCACTTGTTTTACTAAGCCGTTTATTTCAATTTCTCATACGAGTGAGGTAAAGGTTTGTATATACTAGTAGATTGGAAAATGGTCTAAGAAAAGAGCTTTGTTATTGAAAATAGATTTGAAATCATTTTGTTGAAAGAGTTTTGATATTTACTACTAGTATTGAAACCTTCATATTTTAAAGTGACAAATCATAGAAGTGATTGTAGAAACAATCAATCATAAAAATTCACATACGAAGACGTGAATAAAATCCAAATAAACCGATAAAGAATCCATCGAAATAGATATTCGAAAATCCATAAAATCGACTGAGAAGCCAAAGATAGTTTGTCTCGAAGAATGGTCAACTCAGCATCTCAACAAAGCAAGTTCTATTGAATGTTTTTCAGATAAGATCCCCTACGGAGGGGGGGTCCAAGGGGTGGCAACCCTCCAAGGTGAGGGTGTGGGGGCAACGCCCCCGCTACGGGGTTCGACCTGCCCGGTCAGGTCGCGGGGGTCCAGGGGCAGCGCCCCGACCAAAACGGTACGACCTAGTGAAGACCAAAGGGAGGATAGGATCGAGCGACCTAAGGGGGTAAGCGACCTAGTGGAACAAAGGGCAAAAGTCACACGACCTAACGGTTTATAGGTCTAACGACCTAACAAGTTAGAGGTCATACGACCTAGTGGGTTAACGGTCTAACGACCTACGGGTTATAGGTCCAACGACCTAACGGTATATAGGTCAGGCGACCTAACAGTGTTGCGACCTGAAAATGGAAGGCAAGGCCGAGCGACCTATCGAAGTAAAGAGGCACGCGACCTATCGGAGAAAAAGGGGCACGCGACCTATCGGTGTTACGACCTAAGGGTCCTACGACCTAAAGGAATAAACAAATAGGCCAAGCGACTTAAAGAACCAAGGCCACACGAGTTAAGGCCTAATGACCTAACCCCGAACGACCTAAGAATGAAGCGAGCGACCTAAATCCGAACGACCTACCGACCTATCTTCGAACGTCCTAACGACCTAAGGCCTAACGACCTATGACCAAGCGACATAACGAAGAGGTAGTGAGCGACCTATGGTCATAAACGAGGTCGAGCGACCTATAGAGGCATAGGGTGCAGCGACCTAAAACGTCGCGACCTAGCGACCTAAGGAATTCGAAGCCACACGACCTATAGGGGTAAGGGCCGAGCGACCTAAAATATAAAGAGTCCAGCGACCTAGAACCGAACGACCTACGACCTAAGGAGCTTGCGACCCACGACCTAAAGCCCAACGACCCACGACCTAATTTCGAAGCGCCGAGCGACCTAACGTTATTGGCCATTTTAGGTCGGAAACGAGCTATTTGAAGGCCGAGACTTATCCACGCGAACGACCTAGCAAAGGCAGAGCGACCTAAGTGCAGTTTTTCACCAAAAACACTAAAATTTGGGGTTTTTCGCCAATCCAATCCAAACCAAATGCAAATGTACATGCAAACATGATAGGGATTCATTCCCAACAGTCCAAGATAGTTATAGGCTAGATTTGTGAGATAAAAATCTCACCTTTTCACTAAAATGGATGAAGATGAAGCTTGAAATGCTATGCAAGGATCAACCACTAGCTTGAATCAATGTCTTCACTTGAGTCTTGGAGTTGATGTTGGATTAGCAATGAAGACTTAGCTTTTGGATTTTTAATTTCTCTTTCCACTCACCATTAATGCAAAAGCTTGAGTTGGTAGGAATTTATGAAGAGTGAAGAGAAGGAGGGGGCTGGGCTTGAGTTATAATGGCTAAGCTAACCCAAAGTCCAAAGCAGGAAAAGTTAGTGAAATTTCACTAACTCCCAACCTATCAATGTTTATACTTAGAAAAGTTGTAAACGACATTTCAAACTCAATGGAAGTGGTCTCGAGTCCTAATTTGACCGTTTGCAAAAAGTAGCTTTTCGGACCAATATCCGATTAATGACAAAATATTTAAATATAAAATCGATAAATATGCGGGTTGTTACACATATCGAGGGGTAGTTTTATTTAGATATTAATTTATAAATTTTGTGTATAGACGAAAGAAAAATATATTTAAACAATGAAGTAAATGCTTTCTTAATATTTACTAATAAAAAAAATGTTAAGGTGGTTATTTTTTAAATTTAATCATTAGTTAAAATTAAATTTTTTTAAACGGTAACCAATTTTTTTAATTGACTTATTTAAATTTTTTTTTTAGCTGCCGAAAACATCTTTTTAAAATGAATTGGTTTAAAATTAAAAGTATTAGTTTAAAGTCAAAATTGTTAGTTAATTAAATTTATTAGAGGAAAATGGGTTTAAGAAATTTAATTATTAGTTTAAATTAAAAAAATCTATTAAATGGAAATTTATTATTTGATTTATTTCGAATATTAATAAATTGTATAAATTATTTATACAAGGTCAAAAGACATGAAAACGAGTCAAGATGGATTGGAAATGGATTGCATGCATTGTTAAAGGCGAGATCTTCTCATTCAATCAGATTTTCCAATTTAATTTTAAATAGTCAATTTTAAAATTGTTGATTGTGTGCTTGGATGATAAATTATTATCAGTTGTATTGGATTAGACCTTATGCGCCGCATAATAGCGAAGGATATTATATAAACTCATATACCGCGATATTCCACCTCGAAGTGGAATTGGTATTATATATGTATTGGAGTGATTGATTTCCCGCATTATATAGCGGATGAGACCCTATGCGCCACATAATAGCAGATGATATTATATTGATCCCATATACCGCGATATTCCACCTCGAAGTGGAATTAATATTTAATTATTGTGCTCACGTCTGTGGATGCAGGGAAACAGGTTGGAGGGATCCAACTGGATTCCTCAAATATTTGAATTTGTTTCAATATAGTGTGTTGATTATTTATAATCTGTGTGTGATCATGTTTGTGATTGAAATCGTTGAAGGCTATAGTTTAGCCGAATATATTTTTGGTATCGTAGGATACCGAAAATAAATAAAATTGGTTTTTTGAAATTCAAGTTGAAAGTTTATAATAAAATTTGTTTTCAAGAATTGGATAAATTTAAAAGAAGGAATTTTAAAAGGATAAAGTTTTATTTTTGAATCCTATTAAATAAATTCCAAAAATATGGGAAAGGATTTTAATAAATGGATTTCAAGTAATATTATTCAAAAGTTGAAGAATTTATTTTAAAATACGGATTTCAAATAGTTTGGACGAGATAAAGGAATTTATTTTAAAAATAAATTAGAAAACTGATTTGGTGTTAAAAAAATAAATCTTTGGGAAATTAATATGAAAATTGATTTGGTGTTTAAATGAAAATCGATTTGATGTTCGAAATAAATTTAGAAATCAATTTGGAACTTGATTTGGTGTTTAAAATAAAATTTGAAATCAATTTGGAAATTGATTTAGTGTTTGGAAATGATTTTTGAAATCAATTTGAAAATCGTATATCGGTAGATATTTGGAAAATTTAAATTCACAATGGGAATTTAAAAAGGAAAGGGAAATTTGTTTTAAAGATAAATATTGATTAATTTTTAAAATGTGGAAAGAAATTAGCGGATTTGGAATATAAATTGAGATAAATCAAGAAAAATTTATTTATTGATTTAAATGGTCCATTTTGAAATGGAAGGTTTATTTTCCCTAGAAAGCCGAGTATGTTTTTAAAGTAGCTTTCAAAATTAAAAGTTTTGAAGTTGGTTTTAAAAAGAACATTTTGGAGAAATTATTTTCTTAAGTTATTTGAAAATCTTTAGAGTAAAGATTTAATTAATTAATTATAGAAGTGATTATTTAAAGATTTAATTGACATTTGATTAGAAAATGGTTATTTAAATAATTACACTCTATCTAATAATTTTATTTTAAAATTATTATGGACTTATGTTTATATGAGATATTATTATAATATTTTCATAACTAATATTTAAGCAAGTGTTTTAAAATAGTTTTATTTTAAATGTTTCCAAGTATATTTTGGATAAGTATTTTAAATTATTTGAGGTATTTGAACTCAGCAAATTTTCAGTGGAATTAAATAAATGTTTGGAAATTTATTCCATGTGGAAAGTGATTTGAAATTTGTTTTCAAAGGATTGAAGTGTGAAAAGTGATTTGAAATTTGTTTTCAAAAGATTTAAAGGTGAAAAGTGATTTGAAATTTGTTTTCAAATGGATGAAGTGTTAAAATTATATCTTGCGAAGATATTTTGAAAATAATAATTGGAGGAAAATTATTTGAAATCCAGTGAATGTTGATTGATAGTTAAATAACCGACTATCAATATTGACTTTTAAACGACGTTTGAATTTCGATGCGACCGGGGGTCGGATTCTAAATGGATATTCGAAAACCACATCGAATCTTTGTGATGGATCTTTTGTTTAAAAGAAGTGGAAATTTGTTATGATTTGTTTGAAATCTGAATGTAACACTTATTTTAAAAATAAGCGCTTGTTGTTTGGATTAGCCGGGAGAGGACTTTGTCTCATAAAACCCATTTTGAATAATGATACGATGAAATGGGATTGCATTTGAAGATGATGTTGAAGATCGGGTATTTTCGAAAACGAAAGGATTACCTGTCGAATGTCTCTGCACCGGGTTGCTTCGATATAAAGATTTTATCACCCTTTGTGATGGGGATTACGAACGTGATTAGTGAATATCCGGATTTGCAAGGGCTTCTTTGAAGTGCCTTCGGTTCTGTTCAATCTCGGAACGGACTTGTATGGATGTGTGTCTGACGTTACACTTTGAGATGTAAAGCTGGTTTCTATCAAATACATTTCTGTTGGTGGCGGAGAATTTATTCTCTTAGCTTAACACCCTTCTCTGAGATGTATGAGCTCAGAGGTTATGTAGTTGATGGTTACTAGTGATATATTCTCAAATTGGTAATGTGGCATACGAAGTGCTGCTGATCGTTTGTTGATCGAAGCATGGCTTTGTGAAAAGTGTAGCTTTACGTACGAGACTTCGTCGGACCTCACAACCCGAAAATGGTCGAAACAGGAAGGATGCGACAAGGTTATTTGGGAGTAGCGCTCCCTGAGGGTATGTCATTTCCTTCTAGAATAGGGTTATATCATGGTATGGAGCCCAAATATTTATCCTATGTGGTTGCTGCAAATTTATTATACTTTGCGGCTGTTGTTTTGTGGTTGAGGATCCTCGGATAAAGGTCGCTAACAACTGGGGGATGGCATGCTCGTGTAGTAGTTACCTAGTTACAGAGGTAACCCGACCTTGTGTTGGCAGAGATCTGGTTAGGTTCTCGGGGCATCCCTCCAGAGGCTTACCCATGTGACCTAGGAAGTTCCTTAGCCTGGCCATTTGTTGGAAATCCAATCACCAATACACGCTCTGTACGATTTTTGTTGTAGAAGCTACCATTTAATATGGTAGCTATAGTAGGCATACTATAATGGTACATATGATGTTTAAGATTAATATTATACTTGCAAATGTTTTCCACTATGCACTAATAATAGTATTAAAAGAGATTTGGCATATCAAGCATGTTTGACTATCATAAGGAGAAATCTCCTCCAATTGTGCGCTTGCATTGTGTGTGTGCGGAGAGGCCTTATGGTAGTTTCATTTTCCAAAAGCATAGCAGATTTCTTTTCCTTTCTTTGTGAAAATAACTATTTTTAAGATCTCACACCAGTCCCATGACTGATCTGGATTTTATTGTTCCCTTTCTAAACTCTGGGTGCCCATAATTTTCCACACGGGCAGCCTAGTGTCAGGTTATCAGTTGGTCTGGAGCGAAGTCAAGAAGTTGCTGGGGAGATCTGGAGTTCAAGCTGGATGGCAAGACGTATCACTTATATTGTAGTGTCCGCTACGTATGAATTGTAGAAAAGACAAATTTTCTTGTGCACAAGTTATTATAAATGCTAGTGTTGTATTATGTCATTGTAAACTTTGATATTGTGATGTATAAACTGATATAGTGCTTTTGTTTTAAAGATTATTCATTTATCTATTATATGTTGGTCCATTGCGAAATGTGTGATTCTATTATTGTTTCCGTTTCTTCTTCTGTCTTCTTCTTCTTTAACCATAACGGTTTGATTTTTCGGCATTCGATTGTGCGGCATTTGATATAGTAGATGTATTGATGTCGACTTTCGGGCGTCGAAAAATAGTGTCATTACAAGTTACGATGAATAGAAACTTCCTTTCAAAATTCAAAAACCCACTTGGCGACATACATGTTGACATACGATAGATAAGTATGTCAACATACCTTAGTTAAAATTGAAAATTGTTTTTTAGTCTGTAAAATAGTTTGAACATAGTTTATAAACATCTTGGACTTTGAAAAACTTTTGTCAATTTTTTTTAATATTTTTAAAATTTACTTTGTTTTTAAAAATATAAAATATAGAAATTAGGAGATAGAGATCAAAGATTGCTATCAGGGACTTTCACAATATAATCTATGACCATATGCACTAAATTATAACCGTGAGATCTACATATCTTGCTCTTTGTACTCATAAGTCTTTATGCCCATCTTTTGAGTCTTTATACTGTACATTCTTCGATTCAACACCTATGTAATATTCTGCAAAATATACTATATAACTTGGCAAAACATTAGTATCTATATTTTACATATTGTATATGGTTGTGGTCATCAAAATCAATAACTAAGGTATTAATAATCTCCCTCTTTTTAATGATGATAACAATTAAATATTTATGTATATAAAATATTATATAACTCCCCTAAGTTAAATAACTTCCCCTGAATATTTTTTGCAAGGCAAGCCGGCTTTATCGTGGGTCATGCCACTGTACTATAGAAGGGAAAAAAGGTGTTCTACATATGCATAAAAAAGCTATATCTTGATTTGTAGTGTCCAAATGTAACATCCCCCTACTTGGAGGCCCAAAACTAACGGCTACGGATGCTGCAGTCATCCATAGTTATTAATCTTTGTCAACCAAATACGACGGTGTTAGATATATTAATATACAAATGACAGAAATATGTAAAAATCTTGACAATTCAAAAACATGTTTCCACATTCAGATTAAAACATTTCATGTTCATTACAAAATCCCAAAATAGGTTAACCACGTTCAGTAAAATATAATTATTACAATTACGCTAAGAGTGGCATATGAAGATGCCCCTTGGTTGATCAGAGTATATAGTAAGGCTAATAAATTTTCCTTTACAAACAAATACACAGCGGAAAAAGAAAAATCTAAATAACTATCTGCCTCCTACACGCCTTCAGAAACTTTATTTGTCAAAGAAGAAAACCTAAGAACCTTAACTCTCAAACTAATCAAAATTTTTGAGCATCCGAGGGTTTAAGGGGAAAGAAAAAACTTTGAGTCAAACATAAAGCCTGGTATGAATAATAATCTAACATCTCAATCCAGTTAGATATCTAGTGAGACCATGCCGCTTAGCGGACGGGTTTCCCCTCACTAGTATCCTAAAACCTTCATAAAGCCATATACTGTGCTCCTGCACCCACAATGGTTAAAACATACATTTTCTAAATATTAGAATGATATACATACTTGAAAACAATTAGGATTTCTCATCCCCCGTCAAATATGACTCCCTGTCCTATCCATAGTTCTCATGGGATCACTAAGAACATATAGGCTCCTACCAGCTAACTTAATTAATTCACGGGTTCCCCTGAACCTATTAGTCATTCTAATAACTAATCATCATATCCTGGTTTTCATGGGTTAACTAGGAACCTATGGACGTATCCAGTAACTCACCTCACATCCTTGTTTTCATGGGTTGACTAGGAACCTGCCGATACTTCCATTAGCCACGTTCTTATCGTAGTTTTCATGGGTTTACTAGGAACCTATTGAATGACTATTCATGGGTTCACTACAAACCAATTAGCCCCTGCTAACTGTCCTTACTACATAGTTTTCATGGGTTAACAATGAACTTTTTGGTTTACTCCAATAACTACTTAATCATTGTTTTCATGGGTTTACTATGAACCTATTGGTTTACACCAATAACTATAAAGTTTAGGCATCCTATATTTTTGGTCATCCTGACTCTTTGGATGCAATTCTATTCATTCAGGATTTTAAGCAATTTATATTCACTATTGAGTTAACCTAGCTGGTTCTTCTACACTTTTTCCCTAAACTATAGTTATGGGTTATCATGTGAATATATTCCTATTTGAAGAAGCAAAACAACAATTTTAACTATACCACTCCTGTGGGTTTATGGTCCTTGAAATATATTTCATAAAACATAGTTAATACCTGCAACTTATATTTTTATCAAGGCAATACTTCTTCAAAATTTCATACTTAAAGCCATTACAAACTCCTTTATATAAGCCGTGGGTTTTTCCTTTAAAAATTAGAGTATGGGTCTTAAAACCTTTCGACAATGTCGAAAGCTACTGTTTTCAACCCCTTCAAAGGGTGGCTCTAGCCCTCTTTATACTTTAAAACGCTTCTTTCCAAACCCTTCGACCCCTTTGAAACTCAAACCTTTCATAAGTATTGGAAAACCATTCGAAACCATTAAAACGAAAATCTTTAGAAAACTCATTGGATTCAATTTAAAACATGTGAAGAACCTTCTTTAAAGACCTTTTGACTTCATTAGAAGCAATCTTTCGACTTTGTCGAAAGATCTACTTTGAAAGCTTTAAAACATATCATTTAAACGAACAGGCCTTTACTTTTAAAATAACTCCTTTGAAAGCTTCGGGTTATACTTCAGTTATAAAATAATGGTAAATCATCTAAGTTGAAAGCTTTGACACCTTTCGAAAGCATTGGAGAAGCGGCTGGTTTTAAAACAAGTAAACCTTTCAACTTTGTCGAAAGCAACGACATCGAAAAGTTGGAAAAAGCGGTAATAACCTTTGACAATGTTGGAAGGTTCAAGATAAAAAAAATGATAAAGTGGCAGTAACCTTTCGACTGTGTCAAAAGGTTTAAAATCTTTATTTTAGATAATTGACTTGGTCGAAAGCAACCAAGTCGAGAGCCCCTTTTTGAAAGCAAGCAGGCGTAAGCTTTTGGTTTGTAAAACAAACATACCCCAACCTCTTTGGCAACCAACCTTTCGACTAAGTACCCTTCGACCTGGTTCAATTCATTACGTACCAAGTAACTTGATACCATATGCATTAAATCTTGACCTTGTCGAAAGCTATAAATTTTCGACTTTGTGAGAAGGTCTGGGTAGGAAGGTTTGATGCCTAAAAAGGCTGAAACATGCAAAAAGCATGATTTTCTTGTTTAACAGACAACTTCTTAACTAACCTGCCTTTATTTGTCAAATTCTCATTAACTGATAAATACCTTTCATAAAAGTGCTGCTACTAATTTCGAAATTAAATAATAATTTTAATTTATAAAATGCCCCTTCTCCTTAATTACATATATAAAACATTTAAGTCTCATGCCTTAAATAATTTTATATATTTATCAAATCACTTAGGAAAATCTAACTAGAACTATTTTAATATGTTTTCCACATACAGAAATTTCAAACCTAAATAATTATTATTAGCCGTAAATAATTTATAGCCGAATAAATCATATTTTTTCACTAGAAAATTAATATAAAACCCACATAAATTCAGAAAATTATGAAAATTGAAATCCATCTCCAAAATCATGTTTTCTACAACATATAATTTTTTCTGGCATTTAGAAATCATTTCATCTCAGTTTTACCCTAAAACCGTGTATATCTCCCTTTTAACAAACTTGTTTAATCCATATAAATCATAATTCAAGCATATCGTCATTCAATATATCATAAAATCAGACTTACACTAAAATCTGAAACCATGTGATCATAAAATTAAAATAGAGATGTAGAAATATTATTCACCTTAGATTAGATAAGAAAATTGAAGTTTGTTGGAGATTGATTTCTTCTAGCTTGAATCCTAAGCTTTAAGTGCATTTTCTCTTCTCTTCTTTCTTCCTAATGGCCGACCTTGCTTCCTTACAGTTATAAATTTTTGTTTTGATAAAATGAACATGTATGACTAAGGGAGATAGTATGAGGTAGGAAATATTGGTGATTATTTACCCTGATGCTCTTATGTTTAATTACTTAATTGTTTATTAGTTCATTTAGTCAAATAAGCACAGCCATTTAATTTATTAATCAGTCCTCAATCTCCTTGTCTACATTATTCTATCTAATTTATTCTAATTAAATCTTTTGAATAATGTCAATTGAAATTAGGGGTGTTACACCAGACCACTACACAAATAGAACAGGTGAGAGGCAGCAACACCTCAATAGCTAAAAAAGAAAACAAAAAAACTATGGCTTCTCCAAAATGGAGAAACCACTGCAATCATTTATCGAAGCAAGGTCAATGACATGAGCAAAAAGGACTGCTAAATCTGGAACAAAATCCAATGAATCACTAGAGTAAAAGTATATCCTATCCCAAGTACCATCCTCCATGGTCTTTGCATTGTCCACTCCATCATCTTCAGAGGTGGAAATAGCCAGGCCATCTCCAACAACATGATAAAACAGGCAAGGAGACTAACCATAATCACTAACAAACTTATATTAGTAATCATGCTCCGGATGAAATCACACTTTAGATTTCAAATGTTCCTATGATTTCTCATTAACATTCGACTTAATCATGGGAGAATCATCAATACATTCTTCAGATAAGCCAATAGGGGATGGTAGAGCAATAGTAGGAGAAGAAGGAGGCAACAAAACCACATTGTCAATCGTCACAGAGGGAACCATCGTAACTATGGGGACCCACTTCCTTACTGGAGGATGAGGAAGGGGGATCTTGATCGAAATAGGATCATCGATAGCTAGCTTACAAGCTTATACAGTGTATCCAAAGGATCGACAAGCCATGTAAATATCTGGTTTCCAATTGTATTTCACATCAACTAAAACATAATTACCATCTGTAGTACGTACCTTAAGCTGAGGAGGAAGTGGCTTGTTCGAAGTTATTTTAGTCAATGTCCTAGCGTATACAAGATTCTTTCTGGCTAATGTTTACGTCGAAGCATTTTAGCTTACCAACGAGGCAAGCTAGCCAATTATGGCCTATCAATGGATGAAGTACAAAAGAGATATGTGTAAATTGAGGCCAACGGGTATTGACAACACTTATTCTTTAGCTCTATCAACCGATGGACTCTACATCATGATAATAAAAGGCTTGCCATCAACAATGGACAGTTCGGCTTCTAAGACCCAAAGTCTTTCTTCTACATAAGAGAATTTAAAATAAATCATACCATCAAGATAGATAACATGCAGACCTTCCTTGAGATGCCAAACACCACAATAGCGATCACACACATCCAGATATGAAACCTTCAAGTTAAGAAAGAATCCGACCAAATAATCATTCTAATAATTAACTTCCTCCTGAATTAATTCATCCAGTGGAATCTTAGCACCATTGGATTAGAAATATCAAAGTCTATGGGAGTATATATTCCAGCATTTCTTGGTAATGAGGGGAATATCGAAAACCATTTATTATTTGGGGGAGTAGCATTTGATTTCAAAGCTTATGAAGGAGGCACTATCCTTCCAGTAACTACGGAAACATGACTAGGTTCTAAATCTTTGGTAGATTCAAGTGGAGAAGTACGATGAGTATGTGGAGGGCATACTACCCTATTCAATATTTCAACACCTTTCCCATGACTATCCTTTACAACAACATCCCTTTGCTTTCCATCAATGTTAGCCAATATGTTCCATCAACAAGATTAACATTATTTCCATCATCATGCCAAAGACCGCCATAACCAATTGAAGCAACTACAAGCATAGAGGAAAGAGCAGAGATGTCGGGCTGAGTAGTGAAACCTGATAGAGGAGCCATGGTTGGATTAACAAATGCAAGAATGTCAGCTATATCACGAAGAGGAGAGATGGACGATTGAATGGGATCAAAAGCGACACCATGGTTAATAGTAGTCACGAATAGAACAATGACTAAGAATCCAATGTAGCAACATTACTCGAAGTATCTGCAGCCGTAAAGGAACGACCTTTGCGCATGATGCAAGATGAGCGAAGCACGATAGAATTCTCAAATCTAGCCTTCTCCTTGCGATTCTTCACCATCAATGGAGAGTGGGAGTCAAGGTGAGGGGAATAAGGATGCAGAGGAAGAGGAGCAAATTGAGGAGGAGGGCCGAAAAGAGGAAGGACAGAAGAAAGTAGATCCGAGGGGAGAAATTAAAATTCACCTATCGCCACAACTGTTTCATAATTGATGAATTAAAAATATAACATAATAATCGAAATCTCCCTGAATATATGTACGCATATTTTAAATTTTTATCCCCCTTCATAATGAATGGATGAAAAATAAAAACCCCCCTAAATAAAATTCTTAGAAACTACAAAGTCATAATACATAAACAAGCACTAAAATAATATAAGCATATTAAGCATGACGATATTAATTATGATAACTATATGATGATAAATAAGATAACATAAACTATTTTTATTAATTCAAAATAAAATCACACTATAATACTAAAAGCACACAAATTCAAATATCAATCCAAATATAGCACCAAACCAAATCAAATCCTAAGAGTATTAAAATAAGTTATATGTATACATATTTATAATTTGAAATAAACCAAATAACTAGACATTCCTTGGAACTTCAACCCAACCGTCGGATTCAAAGATTGCATCTACTTTGATGGCATCTAAATCTTCATTATCCTTGTTAATAGAGGATTATGGATTTTTGGTTTGATCATCTTTGATTAAAGAAAAAATCTTCCATCGAAGGGCCTCGACATGCTTTTCTTGTTCTTTGGTCGTCTGCATTTGACTTAATTCCAAATGCTTTTGATTTCTCAAGATAAAGGTAAGAATATCCTTGAAAGATTGAAGTGTTGTTCAAGGTTTTCACATAATTTTTAGTGTGGAGAAGACATTTTTTCTAAAAAAATGTTTGAGAATGAAAAGAGAGTAGAGAGTAAAATTATGAGTGAGTTTTTCTTGAAGACATAAGCTTATATAGGAGTGAAAAGACATTTGGAAAGATTGAATAGGTGGTGGTTATTTAATTTTTGAATTTAAAATTTTTGCCCAATAACTCATATATGTCGGCATATATATTTTATGTCGACATACATACCTGAAAATGCAAAATTTTTGTTTTTGTTATAGTTTTTGTTTGTATATTATACATATATGTTTCTAACTTCCGGGGACTATTAGAACTATTTGTAACACCAAAAACAATTTTTCATTGATAAAAAAGAATGGTGCATAGCACAAGCAAAAATACATAAAGATAACATATATCAAATTAGAACAATACACAAAAAATTAAGGCTGGACATCACAAGGAAATAATAAGATAGGCTTAGAAAGATGTAGATGGTGATGATGAATTTCCACCAACCATGCAAATAATTTTTGAAAAGTATTTATCCTCTTTGTTGGAGAGGGAAGTGAACTTTTTACTAAAGGAACATTTAAGCTTCTTTTAGTTTTTGAGAAGCTTCTGTTGGTTTACTAGAATCTCTTTGTTAGAAAGGTTGGATTGTTTGTCGAAACTTTCTAAAGAAAAGTCCATTCCCTCCTCTTTTTCCTCTTGATTTCCTTCTTTTACATCCATTTCGTTGCCCTCTTCCTCTTCTTCTTCTTATATTTCTTGTTCTTCTTCATATGCCAATCTTTCTTCCTTTTCTAGTGGAGTCTCATATGGTTTTAAATATGGTAGAATATGCATAAAAGAAATGTTTTCCTTGTCGAACACTTTTCTAGGAAGATTTGATTCTCCATGTAAATCAACACCAAAATCTATGAAAATTTTAGTAAGATACACACCATGGTGCAGTGTATTCTCGTGTCTAGAAATGTTCTTTCGAACAAATTCATCTAAGATAACTTGTGCCCAATTGATATCATAGTTTCTGTAAATGGTGAAAAGAGATTTAAAAACTTTTCGAGCGGGTTATTGTAATTACTCGTCCTCAGAGTGATATTTTGTTGTAATATGAGACTCATAAGTCTTAATTTTGGTCTAAGATTCTTGTGTTTAAATTAAAATTCTTCATCACTTTCAAAATGTTGTAAAACACTTTATGATTTTATTCATCAATTTGAAAAGTGGAGAGGTCAATTCCCCTAGATTTGCAACCAAGTATATGACCAAAAAATTCATAATCTAAAACAATTTAAGTGTCATTTACTTTACTCCAAATTTGTCCCTCTTCTCCTTGAAACACTTTTCAATTAAATTTACATAAAACATTTTAACCAAATTTGGATAACAGATAAAATCATTTTGAGAAGAGTCGACCAAACCAAGAATTTCATTTTGAGAACAAAGATTTTGTAGACCATAAAAGGAAAAACCATCATTCTTAGAAAATCTTCTAGGAAATACTTTTTCGGAAGTAACATACTCCATATAGGTATCAATGGCTTCTTTATCGTTGAAGGGAAAGCCGTTGGCTCTCTTTGAGAGCCTTACGGATTTTGGAGTTTGACTTGAGGAGGCCATTTTTGAGTTTTTGAAGAGATAAGATAATGAATGGATATTTTGAATTATGAAATAAAGTGAGTGATTACATGAATAGAAGGAAGGTGAATTAATAGAGAGAAAAATGACATTTCAGTTTAAAAGGAAGCTCTTTTAAGTTTTTGGAATAAATGAAAATGAGTGGAAAATTTCAATTTTGAATTTAAAAAGAAACTTCAAAATTTTGGCATGTATGTCGTTATATGGTCTAGGAGTATGTTGACATATAGCTCCTAAAATTCAAAACTAAAACTAAGATAATATATTCCTATATATATATGCATCCAATATTATTATTGATCTATATTTTATTCCTAAATTTTATAATAATAAAATATTAATGAATAAAAGGTACCATATTTGTTGCTTTTTATTGATCAGTTCTGACTAATCTGTTATTGCCGTAAAACACATATTTGTATTCTCAATATCTGGTTCATTGTCACTTGAGGAAGTATCAGAATCATCCAATGTTGTTGGTATGCCCTTTATCTTTTTCTGGATGAATTAGCAACTAGTGAGAACTTCGATTTATTCTAATGCAGATAGTCTCTTTTTAGATGGCAGAGTACATCGTAGTTGAAACATCTAATTGAAGTTCCAGGAGTCTTGTGTTCGGGTCTTCCAAAGTTGTTTGTCTTTCTACACTTCAGGAACTTTCTGAAATTTCTAGTCATGAAAGCAATTTTTTCATCGTTATCATCGTCTGAATCCCAGTCATCAGTTTTTGCATCAAAAGCAATGGATTTATTTTCTATTGCCTTGCTTTCTCTTCTGCTCTGCAATTGTGCTTCTTAGGACATTAAATTGCCAATTAACTCTTCAACTTTTAGGGTATATCATTAGCCTCTTCTATGCTAGTGTCTTCTGATCTCACTCTAAAGAGAGTCAATTGAGGATTCTATTAACTTAATCGTCTTAAAAAATTTAGACAATGATACTAAAGAATGTACTATATCTTGAAATCTATAATACATGTCGAAAATAAACTCATTTTAATTCATTCTAAACAACTAAAACTGATTATGTTAACATGGAAATTTTAGTCAGTTTGACTTTACTAGTGTCTTGATGAGTGACTTGCAATGTTCTCCAAATTTCATATGCAGACTTATAAATAGATACTATATTTAATTCATTTTTATCTAATGAGCAAAATAAAATATTCACGACCTTAGAATTATTAAGTGCAAGTGTCTTTTTGTCAGCTGTCCATTGCGAAAATTTAGTCTGGAGTTCTATGTGCTCATACTGTATAGTATTCCAAATATCTAGATCATTAGACTATAAATAAATCTTCATCCTACATGACCAATAAGTGTAATGAATGCCATTAAAAAGTGAGGGTCTAACAGTAGATTGTCCTTTGAAAAAAGTGTTAACAAGTGTACTAACAGTGTTGCTAGCCATTTAAACTTCTCAAAAATCAAATTATGAGTATTTGAAAACCTAGTGCGCGGATACAAAATATGGGTTGCAGAATTATGGGTCTTAAGACTAATTACAAAATGTAGGTTGCGGAATTATGGATCTTAAGGCTAATTAAACACTAGAGGTGGTGAATATTATTTTTTGACTTGTTCAATAGTCACAGGTGCAATCATTGACAAAAATAAGAGTAGTACAGCAAAGAGTTAGAGAGATGACACCAAGGATTTTATAGCGGTTTGGATTTCTTCTACATTCAGTCCCATATAATTGCTTGTGCATATTTCTTTTCAAATGCCAATCTTTAAATGGGCAGAAGACAAATCAAAATACAGTCTTGATTCCGAGCAAACGAGAACATTCTCCTGAATTTCTAGGCTCAGGGTAACCACTTGATTTGAATGGGCTACAAGCACACCTGCTAGATTTCTGGTCTACTAAGCATACCCACTTGATTTGAATGGGCTACAAGCACACCCAAGCAAATACAAATAGAGTTAAACGTTTTCTAAAGACAATTTCTTGAACTTTGGATACAATGGGTCCTATAGCCTTTTGGACAGCACTTTGATCTTTAAATTGTATGAAAGATGTTTCCGAAACAATAAGAAAGTAGTAATGAGTCAATGTAAAGAAGTAAGAAATGATTCTATTTGACTTTGAAGAGAATATAATATATTTTTAATGGAGTTTTCAAGAGAGTAAGAGGAGAGAAGAAAATAAGTAATTAGTTGTTAAAAAATTCATTTGAACTCCCCTTTTTTATAGTAAATCAATAGATGTGTCAGTTCGCCAAGAGTTGCGACGAATAAACACTTCCTTTCAAAATTCAAAAAACCATTGGCGGCGTATAGGTTGACGTACGATATATAGGTATGTCGATATACCTTAGTTGAAATTGAATTTTTTATTATTTTAAAATGTTTTAAAAATTTTATGCTTTGTAAAATATTTTGATACTCTATAAAATAGTTTGAACATAGTTTATAAACATCATGGAACTTTTAAAAAATATTTTGAAATATTTTTAAAATTTATTTTGTTTTTAAAAATATAAAAGATAGAAATTGGAGATATAGATTAAAGAATGCCACCAGGGACTTTGACAATATAATATATAACTCTACACACTAAATTATAACTTTAAGATCTTCATATCTCAGTCTTTGTACTCATGTGTCTTCATTTCCATCTTTTGAGACTTTATACAGTACAATCTTTGATTCAACACCCGTGTAATATTATGCACTATATACTATATAACTTTGAAAAACATAAGTATCTATATTTAGTATGATTGTATATGGTTGGTGTCATCAAAATTAATAACTGAGGTATTAACAACATGAAGCTCATTGAGAAGAGCTAGATGTTCACCTGATGTAGTATTTTTATTTTTCCCCCGTATTATTATGTATACCCATCAGTAACTGTAAGGTTAAGCAGTTATAATTCTCCAACTGATGAGGTTTGTTTTTAACTCTGATATATCCAGTATCTTAGAGTGACAACTTCTATTCTCATTATTATACTATATGTTGTCTTTCGGATGCGAGATTCTGTTTTCCCTGTTCTTTTTCTTTATTTTACCCTAACAGTCTGCCTTTCCGGCATTTGAATACCATGGATGTATTAAGGACTGAATTTTGAGGGTCAAAAAGGCAGGTCGTTAGAAATTTTCTCCATTTTTAGTTTGTTTAAGGGTTCACATTTGTAGTTAATAAAGGAGGCCTTTTGAGATTGATCTTTATATATTGTTAACTTAACACTTAAATTCTAATTTCATCATTCATTTCCTTGACAAATTTTCTAAGTTGAGTTAATTCCTGAAAATATTATGGAAGTTTTTTGATCTAAGAAGACTGAAGCTCATATGATGGTTCAAATTCTTTTGTTTTATTCTTTGACGAAACGATAGTTGTCAGGCATTCATTGTTGTCTTCATTTATATGATGAATTGAAGGTTGTGGAATAGTTTTGAGTTGGAATATTTACTATTTCTATCACTACTAGAGCCATTCATAATTAATTGATGATTTTTGGCCAAGGAAACGATGGGCAAGGCCCTCCTTCTAAAACAAAAAAAATGTATACATGATTTTTTATGACATCGACACCCCAAAAATAGGAGGAAAGCTTTGGTTAGTTACGTTGAGGCTGGGTGTCAAAAGAAACTGTTATTGGTGGAAGCCAAACTTTAAGATCTAATGTCGAGGGTTGGATTTGCTATCTTATTCCAAGAGAGTGTGCTAAGGATTAAGTGAAGTAAGATATAAGAAAGTTGTAAAGAGATACCAAAACTTATAGTGGTTTGAGCTAAATCCCTACGTCCATTTTGTTCTTTCCTTCTCCATAGACTTGTATTGAAGCCCAAGGCTATTACAATGCTGAGCTAGCTATGTCCATTATTATGAGTTTTTATATTAAAAAATCTAATAAAATAAGATATAATTTTATTGGAAATTCATTTATGCCACTGCCAAAAAATACCATTTCTACATTAGGATCATTACGCATTTATAACCATTTTAAGGAGACACAAATTAATGACATGGCTTACACTATTAACTTAGTTGCTAGATTTCTGGCACCTAGCAATGAACTAGCTTGCATTAACATATACTTTGTGGATGCCTTCTCTTTCAGCGATATCTGGAGCATATACATAGAAGGTTGAGGGAGTATTATTACAATGCTGCACATTGCTTTTGATTAATTATATCATTAAAGAGTCTTTGTTCCTTTACGGTACTGATCCCTTTATCTTTTTCATATACCTATTAATAACTAAAGAAGACAATACATTACCTTAATATTCCAAGTTAATCTTAGGTCTTTAGAAAATAAACTGAGTTAAATAATCCTTTAGTACAATATACTCTTTAATATGTAACTCTTTGGGTTTTATGCTTTCAGATATAGGATTTATAGCTTCATTAATATTACTTAGGGCTTCAGGGTTAGTAGCTAAACCACTCCTTTCGGCTGTGTGTATTCCTTTCAACATAAGCTATTTATAGCTTTTCGGTCTTAAGTATTTATCTAAAAGTCCTTCAACGAAATATGATAAAACAAGATAAATGGAAATAATCATTGAATATATGTAAATATAAAATCCTTGAAAAAGTATTATATGATTTCCGTTATAAATATTTTAACCATGAGTATCGAATCATAAGTCAAAATTACTTTGTTTCAAATACCCCTAGTCAATATATTTCGAGAAGGGTTATCGATATATCCGTTGAGATCAAGGTATGTAATACTCTCCAAATGTTGAGCAGTGCATTTCTCATGGCTGGTGGAGGAAATAAGGGGTATGTACTTGTATATATTGGATGACTACATAATGAATCGACTAGGATTTTCCTATTGGTTAATAACAACTGATATCAAATAGGAAATCTCAATGTGACAATGTTACACAATTCTTTCGACTTGAGAGTGCTATAAACTTTAACGTGAACATTCCACTTTGATTATAGCTAAATCATAACATATCTACCATTCAAACGACTATAATTTGGTCTTAGTTAAAGCATAGGAAGTGAAACATAATTCAATAGAGAATTCATCTCCTCTGTTATGAGAGGTTGGTAGCACCGTATACTATGGTCAACACAAGGTCAACGTCCCTATCAGAACATATCGGTAAATAATAAATATTACTATTGAATCAAGGACCTTGAAGATGGACTAAATATTTGCATTTGGATATGGTTAGAGTTTTGACCATGACCAAACTCTAGATATGAGAAGTGATATAGTTGCAATGAAGAGAAAGTGCATACAACATATCATTGCTTAAAGATGTTGCTGAAATCGATATAAAATATGATTTTACGTAAAACGTATGTAAGCAATGAATTCAACCAAACTATCACAACATTAACTATGGTGATATGTAGAGGTTAATATTTGGATTGTTAAATATTAACCGCTGATTGAATTTACAATGGTTAGCACATAATCGAATCTATGTAGTCTTTGAAGTACCAACCGAATTAATTAGTCTATAATGTGTTATAAATTAATTTATTTAATTAATATATAAGATATATTGATTATGAGTGTTTTTAGTGGTTGGAGTGCCATTATTAAATGTGGTAGCACTTGAAATTTTTTTGGAAATTTTTAGTAATTATTTGAGTGTGCGCAAGCGCTATATATGCGCATATTAATATACGATACTAATACATGTTTAAATAGGTCTAAATGTGAAAAAAAATAAAAAAAAATAAAGTAGAGAATGGTGCGTAGCTGCATTATAGGTGATGGGAAGTTTTCATTTTCTTTGAATTTTAAGAATCACTATGTAATGACCTGCCTTTTCAACCCCCAAATGTCGACATTAATATATCCATGATATTCGTTTGTCATGCATTCAAGTGCCGAAAAGACATATTATTATAGTATAATATAAAATGAAAACAGAAAAGGAAGAAGAGAACACAACATCAAAATCTCACAGTGGAACGATATAATGTAATATCAAAATATAGTACAAACTGTCACTTCAAGATACATAGCATTTTAGAGTTATAATTCCAATTACTATCATCGGCCTGGACACTTATAATAGTCTATCCTCACAAATACTGGTATATACATAATAGTAATGCAGCGGAAATAAAAAATACTACGGTGAATGAAACATCCATCTCATCTCCTCGTGCTCTAAAGAACATTGATGAAAACATATCTTTCCCATACTGCTCGAAAGAGCACCTATGGAGATGAGAGAAATACAAAATCATGAGTGAAACATAAGTCTAGTGTGAGAAACTCAAGAAACATGTGTCAATATATAATGGTACTTTTGAGATCGTTCAAATCACTGTAACAGTTATCCCCTCAAAAGAACTACCTATCAATTAGCTACATAAGATGATATAATAAATAATATCTAGGGTGTAGAATATAAATAAAAAAAATAGTAGTTGCTGAATGTACACCACAGTAATGTTATGTATACAATCAAAATCTCTAAGGTGCGTTCGCAATATGTGCGGATTTTTCGTAGAGACCTCTTCGGTCTAGCCAAATCCGGACTCCTACACAAAGGTTAAAGGTATCCTTCCAATCAACATATATCTCTAGATAAAATGTACTAAAAGAAAAACATTGTTGGTATGTGCTTGATATATGGCTTCGAGTATCATCGCCCTCACATACATATTTGAAAATGTCACTAGAAACAGAATGATATACCCTTGGGTTAGCTAAACACCTTAGTTATGTTCCCTACTCTGCTATCTATCGTAATTGATGGTGAAGTCACATTCACATCTCATCACATAAGTCATCATCACTCAAACATATCTCAAATTCCTCGCTGGATTCCAACATCTCGAACAGTTCACGAATTCCCACATGGATTCCAACATCTCAAATAGATCATAGATCTCTATATGAACTATAGCATCTCAATTAGATCTTGGATCTCTAAATAGATTCTAGCATAAATCCTCTGAAAAATGCTAATGTTGTCCTCTCTCTCGGGATCACCCTCAAGATAGACAGTCCCATAAGACATCATCGTTAAAAATCTTAATGCTAACCTCTTCTCGGGAC
Organism: Allium cepa; assembly: GCA_030765085.1. Classification (NCBI taxonomy): domain Eukaryota; kingdom Viridiplantae; phylum Streptophyta; class Magnoliopsida; order Asparagales; family Amaryllidaceae; genus Allium; species Allium cepa. The sequence continues at coordinate 914,872,168 of CM060938.1, forward strand.
TTAACCTTAGGATAGAGAATGCAACTCTATAACATTTTGCTTCATAACCGCTTCTAGAACACAGACCACATATATGGTTTTGAAGTGTTACGGTTTTGAGTTATCTTATATAAATACACACCTCTGTTATTGGATGCTTTAAACCATTCAGTGGTTAACTCAACCTCGATTGTTTCAAAAATAAACAAATAATACATAAGGGTGGAGAACATCTCCTATCCCGATGAATTTCCTTATCATTTATACCAGAAGAGAGAGAGACAAGTTTATACGTATAGTATAGCATCTTTGAAGATAACTGTATTATATAACCCTCGTGTTTATTCTAGATATTTCCTAAGTTAACTTTTGTCAAATTTAGTAACAACGAGAGTGATCGCATATGGAGACTAATTCTTGTATACTTGTAATGTTTTCGACATTCTCAACTTATAAACTATCCCTTGGTCAAGAGTGAAGCTGGTAGATTAGAGCACTATTGCTTATATAGCCCATTCGAACATCAGTCTTAACTCTCGTGGTTAGAACAAGTCTATTATGTAAGCACACGACTAAATACTTTCCATAGACAAGTAAACACACAAAGCACAATTAAGTTATACAAAGAATGATTAAGTCACATAAGCAATTTCTAATCCCTTTTTATTTAATTAATTCTTTTATTAATTAAAAAATCTTTTATTAGTAAAAATTTCTTTTATTTAATAAAACATTGTCTATCAATTGCTACTTCCTTCAGAGGTAAGCGAACGACGTATATGAGTCCTCCCTAGGGGAATCTTGTATGCATAGGTTCCAAAAGTAAGAGATGATCCAGATGAATATGTACTCCCCACTAGATCTCAAACCGTATGAATATGTGATGCTTCTATTCACTTTCCTTTTCTACTAGTATATATAATTAAAATACCTTTATAATATATATATATATATATATATATAGGTCGAGGCTATGAAACAAGTCATAGAAAGTCATACAAGTCCAAACACATTATTTACATGTGCCATTTTCTTTTTCAAAAGAAAAAATCACACAAGATAAAACTCAAGGTAGGATCCCGAAGATAAATGAGTTCTAACACCTGTTAGAGAAATCATTAAATTTACTATTAATTTACTATAATTTACATACATTTCCAAAATCTAATTTATTTATGTGAATCATTAAATCTAAGATAATCTTATCCGAAATAACCGATAAACTATTATCCACCACTTGTAGGGTATTAGCTTATTGATAAAACTCAAAGTTAGACTAACACCCACTAGAGAAATCGAAAGGTTTTCGTTTTTCTCTTAGGATTTTAAGAAATAAAGAAAAATCTGATAGGACCTTATTAGATAAATGAAATAAATCATATTTAACTAATCTAATAAGTTTAAGAGCATATATAATATTATGATATCTACTAATATAAATTTGTGCAAAATGATCAATAAAATGTTTATTAGTTAATGTATACACATAAACTAAAATTAAAGACTATAAAGAAATATATTCGATTAGAAATAATTCTTTTGGCATGTAGTCACTTCAAAGTTCACGATAAGAAGTCAAGTGTACAATCATTTACGTTCTTGAATCAAGGTCCATTTAAGTTTTAACTTTCCTAATACTATTTATACCAATATGAGCTAGTACGGATTCTATAAATATAAGGGTAAGGATATTTGGTCCATATTTAGTCACATATAATAGTTGTATAGTGAATAGTGTTCTTTCAAAACATATGGATATTGAATAATTATTACTTAGAACAGAGCAAATGAAACTTAATACTAGCTCGTATACTTAATATGATTAAGTGTATTTTCTTGTTAGAAAACTTCCAAAACTAAGGATAGGCTCGACTAATTTTAGTCTGGTTTAACTAATCAATTGCAAGATTGATATCATTAATTTTAAGGTTGAACAATATCAATTGGGCATTAGAATAGGGCAATGATCTTATAATTAAGTTTTTCTCCTAAATGTATGAATTTGAAAAATGAAAAAAAAATTCAAATTCTTGTAAAGGATTTTCTTTTATAAGTTATATTTCAAAGAGCTTTTAGTTGGATTCGAAATCACAATTGTAAATTTGTTGCAATATTTGTAACAGAAAGGTCATGGTAAAAGTGATAAAACTACTTATTGTCGATGTTGCTATAGTAATAACAAATACAATGGAGCACATCATGTGAATTTTTCAATGGACATATCTAATTTACAATTCATATTTCCAAGAATACCTAGATTATTTTTTGAAACAATAATTATTTTTGATTTGACACCCATACTTCTTATTTTTTTGATGCTCCCTCGCAAGAAACAAATAAAATAAAGAAAAAGAAGAAGGGTAGAAAGAATCAAAACAACAGCTCCAACACAGATTACGACAATGGTAAAGATTATCGTATTAAACAACTCTTCATCCAACCTAATCTATCTAGTAAAGAAGCCTCCAAAGTCTTTGGTAAATCACCAGTCATAGTGTTTCTATTATAAATAAAAAAATAAAAAGCATGTTTGATAACATCACTACATGGAATGTTCGGGGTGCTCATAGAAAGAAACGATTTCCTTAGGGGTTTTAAGAAAAATTTAAGAAAAGAAAAAGTAAGAAAAGAAGAGAAAAAGGTAGAAGATTAGAACATAATAGATAGGGAAAAGAAGATAGAATATTTTTAATTTTTTTTAAAATAGAAGAAAAAGAGAATATAGAGAGAATTTTGAAAACATAGAAAGAAAAGAGAATAAGGTAGAAGATGGAGAGGAAAAGAAAACAGAAAATTTTAATTTTTTAAAATAGAAGAAAAAGAGAATAGAGGAAAAAGAAAAACAGAAGAAAATAGGACGGACAGAACACAACAGAATCACATCAGAATCTCACAATTCGCAGCGGAACAACATATAATAATAAATGAATAATCTTTAAACAAAGAACTATGTCAGTTATTACATTTCATTTCATTACATCATATCATCAGAGTGTACAACAACAACAACAAATAGTGCAGCGGAAAAAGAAATACTATATAAGTAATACGCCATGCCATCCAGCTTGCCTCCAGCAACTCCAGAATATCCAGAATATCCTGATAAACCTTACTCTTAACTGCCCGTGTGAAATTGGTGGGCATCCAGAGTTTAGGAAGGAAAACAATAAACTCCAAGTCAGTCATGTGACTGGTGTGAGAACTCAAAACAGTTTATTTATCTTTAAAATCAAAATAGAGGAATATTTTTAAATTCAATTTGCAATGCTTTTAAAAATGAGACTACCATAAGGCCTCCCGCACACACACACATGCAAACGCAGAATCGGAGGAGATTTCTCCTTATGATAGTCAAAGATGCTTGATACGCATTTAAAATAACATTTGATATTATTACTAGTGCATAGTGTAGAGGAAAAATTCATTTTGAAAGTAGAATATAAATCTTAGCCAACATACGACCATTATCGTATGCCTACTATAGCTACTATCCAAACAGTGGTGACCACCATAAGTGAATAGCAGGTTCTACAACTAATACCGTACAAGTTTCGTATTGGGAATTGGATTTCCAACAAATGGTCAGGCCAAGGAACTTCCCATTGCCACATGAGAATGCCTCTGGAAAGACATCCCCGAGAACCAAACCGGAACTCTGCCAACACAGGGCCGGGTTACCCCTAACTGGGTAACTACTGACACGAGCACGCCATTCCCCGATCGTAAACGACCTTTCTCACGGGATCCCGAAAACCAACAACCACAAAGTAATAAATTCGTAGTAACCACATAGGTTAAATATCTGGGCTCCATACCATGATATCACCTCTATCCAGAAGGAAATGTACATACCCTAAAGGGTGCTACCCCTCATAACCTTGCCGCATCTTTCCTGTTTTGACCATTTCCGGGGTGTGAGGTTCGACGAAGTCACGTCCACAAAAACATACTTTATACAAAAGCCATGCTTTGGGTCAACAAATGATCAACACAATGATCACCAAGATAGACGATCAAATAAACGATCCTATCACAATAATCAACACAATGATTATTTCAGCATCACTCAGCATATCACATTACCAAATTGGGAATATATCGCTGATAACTTCAACTATATAACCTCTGAGCTCGTACGTCTCAGAGAAGGGTGTTAAGATAAAAGAATAAATTCTTCGCCACCAACAGAAATATATTTGAAAGAAATCGGCTTTACATCTCAACTTGTAATGTCAGACACACAATCCATACAAGTCTGTTCCGGGATCGAACAAAACCGAAGGCACTTACAAAGAAGTCCTTGCAATCCGGATATTCACAATCCTGATCGGATTCACCATCACATATGGAGAACTCTATACCGGAGCAACTCGGTGCAGAGTAAATCGACAGGTCATCCTATCGCTCTCGCAAATACCGGGTCTTCAACACCGATCTTCAAATGCAATTCACAACGACGTATCACATATTCGGAATGGGTTATACGACCCCATGGTCCTTTCCCGGTTAACCCGAATAGTGAGCGCTTATTCAAAAATAAGTGTAGCATTCACATTCAAACAAATCACATCAGTTACCCATTCAAAGGGAAATATTGATAGTCGGTTATTGAACTATCACTGGATATGCACACATCACCAGTTTCCAAATAATTTTCCAAATTATTTATTTTCCAAAATATCTTTACAAGATATGTTATTTCACACTTCAAAAATAAATCAATATTTATTTCTAAACAACTTCCCTTTTCATTCATAAATTCCATATTGAATTTATAATCCAAAATATCTATGAATATTCGATTTCGATTATTCATTTCAATTTATGTTCAAAAAGATAAATTCTTAAGATATTCACTTTATATTGGAAAACATTTTCATACTTATTTATTCATAAGTAATTCACAAATTTTATTTATTTTCAACACTTAGAAAATATTCAACATACTTAAATCGAGATTAAGTATATATTTCATTCTTTAAGGAAATCATTCTCATAAACATATTTATTTGGGCCAAAACGAATGTTGCGTAAAACATCGTTACGACAACCCAAAATCACTAGTATAGGGATAAGAAATTAAATAGATATATAAATCCCAATACTATACAAAACATTTCCTTTCGGAAATCATTTACTATAACAACAGTGTTATAGTCTATCATCTCCTTTTATTTCTCGAAAACGTCTATTTCAACAATAAATGTTGAAATCTATGGTTTCGAATCTCAACACAGTTTAAAACATCATCAGATTGTTTTAATTCTATTTAAAACATCACATTCTAAATATTTTCTTTAACGTGTTATTCACTATTCAAAAACGTGAATATACTTCATTAACAAATTTCATCCTTTTTATTCATTTTATTTTAAAGGATTATTCACTGTCTAAAACGTGAATATTACTCCATAAATAAGTTATAACAATTTTACTTATCAAAATAAGTCGTTTGTGAATTTATAAAACAACGTTTATAAATTCCATTTCTATTTATTTATAAAAACTTCCTTTTTATAAATCTCTTTATTAACTTATTCGATTTATAATTTTAATTATAAACAAAAAGTCCAAATTATAAGTCAAACACTTATAATTTATTTATTTGCAAAATCGTTCCTTTGAACTTTACAAATTTTATAAACCTACTGTTTATAAAATTTCCATTTATAACTTCACCGTTATATAATTCTATAAATTTCATTCATTAATGAATTTCATTTTCACTTCATTCAAACACTTATAAAAACTCGTTTTATAATGTCAATATTTCAATTTATAAATATCCATTTATAAATCTCTTAATATAAATCAATTTATATTATTCTTTTTAAACGTCTTTAAATTCCTTTAAAAACTTCATCGTTTTGATTCATAAAATAATTAAATTTTATAAATCCTATATTTCAACTTTTCATAATAAATTCAAAAATTCCGATTTAACTATTTTATAAAATCATTAGCATCATATTCTCAAAAATCAGTTTTTAACTATATTTCTCAAAAATCATAATTTTTATAACTTTAAAAATTATAACGTTTATTTATTTAAAATGAATCAATTCCAAAAATATAGTATATTTTCAAAAATCACTTTAAAATCATTTTAAAATTCCAAATTTGGTCCAATGATGCTACATACCAAATAGTCAATCACGACAACAACGACATCATATATCGATATGATAGTCCATCAAATATCAAAATATCTGAAATCAAATAAATACTGTTGAGGAATCCAGTTGGATCCCTCCAACCTGTTTCCTGCATTCACAAACATTAGCACAATACCAATTTCGCTCCAGTACGAAATTATCGCGGTATATGTTCTTATTAAATATTATCCGCGTAATAACGGCGTAATAGGGTCTCATCCGCTAAAAAATACGGGGAATCAACAACTGCAATATATACATATGCCAATATATATATATATATATATATATTGATATTATATATAATACCAATTTCACTGTTTATGAAATATTCGCGGTATATGTTTTTATAAATAACATCCGCTTACTAACGGCGTATAATGTCTATTTTAACAATCAATAAATATCAATCAACATTCAAACATGCATTCAAATATTTTAAATCTAACTATTTAAAATAAAATCGAAACTGATTCGATTGAGTGAGAAATTCTCACCTTGGTTTTAATTTCCGTTTTAGCTTTTATTTCGAATAAAATTAAACGGACGTTTAATTTTACCCAAAATTCTCACTAACTCCAAACGACTCCAAACCAACTCCATCGCGTAGTGCTCGTCCATACGATTCCAACGCAACTGGTTTCGCGCGTTTTCGACCTCGTATGAAAAAGTTATGAATTTATGAAGTTTGCACACGTTTTATATAAACAAATCAACATAAACTTTAAATTTTTAAACCCCAACTCATCTCAGCCCTTCAATCCATCACCTGCAGATCTTGGCCGTCCACCCTTTCTCTCCTCTTCACGTTCTTCTACAGGAAATTAGGCCGCAACCTTGAAACCACTCCATCCATACTAGGGTTTCGATTTGCTCTCGCTACACTCGACGAAATTCGATCAAACCACTTGCAAATCAAAGCTCTTCGCGAGAGCTACCACCACCATCCACATCATGAAGCTCGGCCTCATCATGTGCCTAGGAAAACGTGCGAAAATCTGCAGGTTTTGGCCCCTTTTTCTCCTCCTCTGGTCAACTAAACATCATCTCAACCGTATAGATCTCTAGCTCTCTTCGTGCTCTTCGACTTCCGTGTTGAACACTTCGCGTGAATGTCAACGGATTGTGAATGATTGAGGGGAGAAAGAGATTAAATTCTGGCCATTCATAGCAAGGGTGGCGGCTAGGGTTTTAGATTAGGGTTTTGTTTTTTTTTTTTTTTAATTTATGAAGGTGTTGGGGCTATTTATAAAGAAACGATCGACACTATTCATCCGAAAATTCCGATCTCCGATTTACGCGCCGAAACTGACGTTCCTAGGGTTTATCCCGCGTTCCGGACACAATGGAACAGGTTTCGGAAGCTAATTCGGAAGTATGTGCGAGTTATGGCAATAAACGCTCAATTTGAATTAAACCGATTTAAGCGATTTTCTAGGCGTTTTAATTTGTACCGGACAAACCATAAATCCAATTGACTTGAAATTTGAAACCTTACAATAATATCACATTACGGATCCGATGAAACTGGTTTCGTCGAAATCCGAGACTTTTTGAAAAATGGCTATTTTAGCTCGCCAAATTTAAATTAAAAATAAATCGATGCGTTTCGAGCTGCCACGCTCAAACGATAACTCCGATTGACACGAAATTTGAAATCGGCAATAACTAACTATTACGGATCCAATGGAACTGGTTTCGTTCAATTCTGAGACTGTTCAAAAATTGACTATTTTTACTAGTCGATTTTAATATTAAAATATTCAATTTTCACAAATTAACTTTTAATTCGATTTTAAAAGTTCTAAAATATCATTCTAACTCCAATATGATAAAATAAAATTTTACAAATCATTTTCAATCATATTTAATCCAATTTTCAATCATTTCCATAATTTAACGTATTAAATTTTCGATTTAATTATTCAATTAAATCCAATAATTCAAATAAAAATTTATTTGACTTATAAATTCACTTATTAATATTTAAAATAAACTAAATATTCAAATTTTAATTTCTAAAAATTTTGGGTCGTTACATCATTCGTCTCCGAAGCAAAATGAGATCAAAATCCTTATTTCTCTCCACAATCTTCAACTTATTGATATTATAGAAACAAACTCAACCCCGTTCTCATTGCAAAAGTTGCTACATACATCAATAACGCATGGTCTTATGCTGATAAACTTGAATCTGCAAGCTACGGTAGAATCCTTGTAATATGGAATACCCTAGTATTTAAATCCTTTGTCATTCAAAAACAAAGTCAATTCATCCAATTTAAAGTTGTTCACACCCTTTCCTCCTCCACTTTCTTCCTTACCATCATCTATGATTTTAATCAAAGATTAGCAAGACAATCATTCCATGATGATCTCTTCAATTGTAACACCACTAATTTTTGATAACATTATTCAGGAGATTCAATTAGAATGAATTAAATATAATAATGTAAAGTGATGAGGAGATTGAGGTTGGTTAACTAATTTAATGGCCATTCTATTTAAATAGAATGAAATTATAAATTTTTTAGGGTTAACTAATTAATCATAGGGGCATTAGGGTCATTCGCCATCCACATTCTCCACCCTTATACCATTATCCTCTTAGCCATACACGTTCATTTTATCTTAAGAAAAATTTTAAATGTAAGAAGAAAAGGAGCCGGCTATTAGGAAGAAGAGAAGAAGGAAAAATCAAATCTAAAACTTAGGATCAAGCTAGAAGAAATCAATCTCAATTAATCTTCAATATTTTATCCAATCAAAGGTGCATAATAATCAATACATCTCTATTTTGATTTCTATAATCACACATTTTTGGAGGGTAAATTCATTTTTATGATATATTTGATGATGATATGTTTGATTTATAATTTATTAGTTTAAATAAGATAGTATAAAAGAGGAATATGCATGGTTTTAGGGAAAAACTAAGATAAAATGTTTTTTAAATGCCATGGAAAAAATTTACGTTATGAGAAGCATGCTTTTGGAGTTGGGTTTTTTATAATTTTCCAAGCAGTGGAGAATTAGTTATGAATTTTCAAAGAAAAATATGGTTATTTGGGTTTATAAATTTACTTCGGAAATTATGTTAAGAATTTGGGTCATAAATTTTGATATGTTAGGCAATATGATTAAAGTGAATTTTTGGAATTTTTTGGGGATTTTTACTAAGTAATTTAGTATGGGAATTGAATTATTTTGAAAGGACCTAAATGATTTAATTGTTTTGTTAATAGGAAGGGCTTATTTGTTAAATATTGTTTAGTATTTAAATCAGAGAAAATGTGGTAAATATTAACAAAATAATTTGAAACTTTATTGCAACCAATCAGTTGTTTACAAGTGGGCAAGTTAATTACAAAAAGTTTACTTTATTTGGTAAAAACGTCATTTTTATCATAAAAAGCACGTTCCGCCTCCTTTGGAAGGAGCTTCCGACCCAGAGCTTCCACCTCCAACCTAGTCAAAACCTTCTAGGTTGAAACTAGTAAACCAATACACATGGTATCATTTAGCTAGTGCGTAGTGGATTAGAGAAAGGCTGAAGGTATGGTGTCGAAACGTAGCTTCCGAAGGGGTTGGTTCCTTTGTTTTGTTTTGTTTTAAAAGAAAAATGTTTTCTTGTTTACAAAAGGGTTCGAAGTAGTCGAAACCAATGGTTTCGAAAGGGTATTTCGAAAGAAGCTTTCGAAGGAGAGCTGCCATATTTGTTTCAAAATAGTAGCTTTCGAAGGAGTTACTTAGTTTTTAATTGAAACTTTCAAAAGGGTTAGTTTCAACCAAGGCGAAACCCTTCTGTAATTTGATGCCTTTCGATGGCATTGTAGATATCAATGTTGTCGAAATGTATTGTTTGTTTTTATAAGTATAAGCCACTTCCTACTGCTTTCGAAAGGGGTTAGGGGTTTCGAAGGCAAAGGTTTCGAAAGGTGTTTCGAAGCCAACCTTCTATTATTTTACCCAGATGTTTTAATGCTTTCGAAAGGTTGGTTTCGACACAATCAAGTTCCCCTATACTTTTATGAAATAAAGAATGGTTTCGAAAGAGATGATTTAGCTTATGTACACTTTGACCCAAAATGATGTTTCAAACCCAATGATTTCGAAAGGTTTACTTTCAATAGTTTTGAAGGGGTAACCTCCAATGGTTTCGAAAGGTATACGTCTAATGGTTACGAAAGGGGGGTATTTTCACTTGGTTTCGAAGCTACGCTTCCAAAGTAAAAGGTTAATTCTTTAATAAAATCGAAAGGTTGCAAAAAAGGAGTTTTAAAAGTATTCGAAAGGCAAGAGCCTAATGTTTTGAAGATTTGTTTAAATGCTTTCGAAGGAGGTCATCCTATGAGGTCAAATGCAAGGTTTCAAAGGTGTCGAAAGGCTTTTTAAACCTAAAATCATTTTTTTAAAAGGAAAAACCCATGGATAAATAAAGAAGTTTTGAAAGGATTTCTAGTATGTGAATTTGAAGAAGCATTTCCTTGATAAAAGTATAGGTTAAAGGGATTAACCATGTTTTATATGTAAATGTTTTCAAGGATATTAAACCCATAGGAGTGGTATTGTTAAGTTGTTATATTTGCTTCTTCAAATAGGAATATATTCACATGATAAAGAACCCATAACTGTATTTTGCGGGATAAAGGGGTAGAAGAACCAGCTAGGTTAACCTAGTAGTGAATATAAATTTATTAAACTCCTGATTGAGTAGAATCGCATCCAAGGAGTCAGGGAGACCAGAATGTAGGATGCCTAAACTTTGAAGTTGTCCGGGAGATAGGTTCATAATAATCCCATGGAAATTGTGTTTAGGAAGTTATTGGGGGTTACCAGCAGGTTCACAGTAAAACCAAGAAAACTATGTATTAAGGATGGTTGGAAAGAGCCAATTGGTTTGTATTGAACCCATGAAAACTATATCCAGATTAAGTATTGACATCAGTCAAAAGCATCCTAGTTAACCCATGAAAACTAGAATAATAAAGAATTTAAGTGAGGCATCTATAGGTTCCTAGTCAACCCATGAAAATTAGGCTAAGAAGGGAGTTACTGGAGTAATCCATATGTTCATAGTCAACCCATAAAAACAAGGATATAAGATTAGTTTTTGAAATGACCAATTGGTTCGGGGAAACTCATGAATTAATTAAGTTAATTGACAGGGGCCTATAGGTTCTTAGTGATCCCATGAAAACTCTGAAATAGAACAGGATGTCCATGAGTTATAAAAAGGTTATTAGTAAACCCACGAAAACTAATAAGTTAATATTTACCCTAGAAACTATATATATATATATATATATATATATATATATATATATATATATATATATATGATAGAGAGTCGATTAAACTAGGGATGTGAAATCCAAAATTTTTATGTATGCATATCATCATTATATTTTTGAAATGCTATGTTTTTAACCATTGTGGATGTAGAAGCACGATATATGGTTTTGAAAAGGTTTTAAGATACTAGTGAGGAAATAACCCATGCCGCTGGCGGCGTGGTCTCACTAGATATCTTAATAGATTGAGATGTTAGATTATTATTCATACCAGGCTTTATGTATAACTCAAAGTTTTTGTTTTACCCTTAAACTCTTGTTTACTCAATTGATTTTAAGTAGTTTGAGGTTTAGGGTTTCTAGGTTCCCTTCTTAGACGGATAAAGATTTTGGAGGCATGCAGGAGGCAGTTAGTTATTTAGAGTTATCTTTTTCCGCCGTGTAATATGGATGTAAAGGTAGGCTTATTAGCTTTACTGTATACTCTGATCAACCAAGGGGGTGTCTTCATATGTCGCTCTTGGCGTATATATAATAATTATATTTTTCTTAACGTGGTTAACATTTGTGGGATTATGTAATGTACATGAAATATTTTGAATGGAATGTGGAAATGTGTTTTCATTTGTTAAATTTTTTCAATATTCTTGTCATCTGTGTATCAATGTATCAAACACCGCCGTATTTGGTCACCGAGGATTAATAACCATGGATGACTACAACATCCATAGCCGTTAGTTTTGGGCCTCCAAGTAGGGGGATGTTACTAGTCGGCATCAGAGTATAGGTTTATGAAACTTTAAAAGAAAAGTAAAACCTTAAAGCATTCTGAAACATAATCCAATAAATTAGAAATATGATTGGGGTTTTGGTTAGCGCTGCAGTAATGTACCTGTATTTGATATATAGGTATATATCTAAATACGTTCTCTCTTAGACTGTTCTTCCGTATCTTACTAAGGCTCGTATGCAGATTTACAAGAAAGAGGATATGGAAGCAGGAAACGGAGGAGAAAATCTAGGTGGAGGAAACACCACAACCAACGGAAATACTCGACCTAATACCAGGAGGAATCAAGCTCGACAAGCTAATGCTAATCCAAATGTTGAAGCCATTGTAGGTGCCAGTAATCCGCCAGTTGATGCGTGGATGGTGTATCAATTGTTAGCTATTCTTTTGTAAGCAAGAGGTGCTGGTAATGTTGGAGGAGCTAATCTTGTAGCTCCAACTGGATATAATTGTGCTAAGCTGAGCAGGGATTACACCAGTCTGGGTAGAAAGCCTTTTATGGGAATAAAGAATGCTGTTGAGGTCGAGATTTTTCTGCTTAGCTATAGGAGGATCTTTACTGATTTGTGCTTGGATGATGGGGAAAAGAGGAGGTTGGCCTCTAGGCAGTTGCAAGGGGCAGCGCTCCATTGGTGGAATAGTGTGGTAGCTGGAGTTCCGGAGGAAGAACTAACTTAGGCTGATTTCAAAATGAGGTTGAGCAGAGGTTTGTATCTGAGGTAGTTAATTCGACGCTGATGAGGAAATTAATGGATTTTGTGCAGGGAGATATGTCAGTAATCGAGTATGCTGCTAAGTTTGATGAGCTATCTCGATATGGATATGATACTATAGATACTAACATCAGAAGGAATGAGAGACTCATTCATGGAATACGACCGGCGCTAGCTAGAATGACCATGACTCATGTTCGAGAACCCTGTAATGTGGTGGTGGAGATGGCTATTCGCTATGAGGAGATGCTTGCTATCCTTAGGGAAAGAAGAGGAAATTCTTTAAGAAGAAGGCAGCCCAGAAAATAGAGGCTGCCAAGAAGGCAAAGGCTAATTTGGTGTGCTTCAAGTGTTATAAGAAGGGTCATTATACTCATAAATGCAGAACAAGCAAAGTGAAGAAGCATGTAGAGAAGAAGAATGTGAAATGCTTCAACTGCGACAAAGTTGGGCATTATAAGAACCAGTATCCAGAGCCAGTTAGGGCAGACAGAGGGAAGGTTTTTGCTATTGGACCACCATCTTCTTCTAGTCCTGCTGCAGCAGAGAAAGGGAAAACAATGATGGAAGGTACGCTTTGGATTCAGAGTATACCAGTTAGGGCACTATTTGATACTGGTGCATCACATTCATTTATATCACAGTATTTGATTGATAGGTTATGCATAGAACCACTTACCTTGCTACTTCCTTAGGGGTTACAAATCCAATAGGAGGGTATGCAACTCTAGGGATGAGATGTGACCAGTTGGAACTTGATTTGTTATGTCATAAGTTTGCATGAAGTCTGTATGTTTTTGATTCCGCAGATTTTGGGATCATTTTGGGTATGGATTGGTTGGGTAAGTATGAGGCTGGGATATTTTGCCAGGATAGGGAAATATCGTTGAGACACCTAGATAGTCATAACCAAACCATCTTCTCAGTGGAGAATTCCAGTAGGAGTGTTTGTGCTTTGATAAGTGTCATGGAGATTGGAGAAGAGCTTAGTCAGGTTCGAGTAGCAAGGGAATTTGCAGATGTCTTTGATCCGGTTATGGGATTACCACCGAAAAAAGCTGTTGAGTTTCGAATAGATCTTTTATCAGGATCTAACCTGTGAGTAGGCCACCTAGCAGGATGACACCGACAAAGATAAAGGAGTTGAAGGTGCAGCTAGTGGATCTTGAAAGAAGGAATTTTATTAGACCAAGCAGTTCATCTTTAGGAGCGACCGTGCATTCATAAAGAAACCAGATGGGTCGTTGGGGATGTGCATCTACTATCATAAGTTAAATGAAAGGACAATTGTAACGATCAGGATTTTTCGTTGCCGAAAAATCCAACCGTTAGGGTTTAAGAAAAAGAAAGAGGTAGAAGAAGAGAGAAAAGAGAGAAGAAACAGAACAAACAATCAGAACAGGAAACAATAACAGAATCTCACAGTCGCAGCGGAACAATATATAATAGATAAATGTACATTCATTTAAAACAAAGAACTATACCTTTTATATATCACATTACATTACATCAATCAGAGTGTACAACAACAACAGCGGAAAAGAAATACTATATACAATAAATAATAGACTACGCTATCTGGCTCGCCTCCAGATCTGCACAGCAACTCCCGAATCCAGAATAACCTGATAACCTAACTCTAGACTGCCCGTGTGGAAAATAGTGGGCACCCAGAGTTTAGGAAAGGAACAATAAACTCCAGGTCAGTCATGTGACTGGTGTGAGAACTCAAAACAGTTTATCTTTAAACAAGCAACAACAGAATTTAAATTTAACTTTCGAAATTCGAAATGCTTTTTGGAAAAATGAAACTACCATAAGGCCTCCCGCCACACACACAATGCAAACGCAGAATTGGAGGAGATTTCTCCTTATGATAGTCAAAGATGCTTACTACGCGAAAATCAAATCATTTTTGATATTATTACTAGTGCATAGTGTAGAAAACAATTTCGAAAGTACAATATAAATCCTAGCCAGCATAGACATTCCGAACTATGCCTACTATAGCTACCATCCAAACAGTGGTGACCACCATAAGTGAATGGCAGGTAATACAACTAAAACCGTACAAGGCGCGTATTGGAGGAATGGATTTCCAACAAATGGTCAGGCTAAGGAACTTCCTACTGCCACATGGGATCGCCTCTGGCGGGACGTCCCGAGAAACTAACGTTACGGTTAGATCTCTGCCAACACAAGGCCGGGTTACCTCTGTAACTAGGTAACTACTACACGAATATGTCATCCCCCGGTCCTTTGGGACCTTTATCCGAGCGCTCGCAACAACACCACACACAGAAATATATATAGTGTATCAACATGAGTAAGCATCTGGGCTCCATACCATGATACCACCCTTTTCCAGAAGGAAATGACATACCCTAAAGGGCGCGACCCTCATAACCTTGCCGCATATTCCTGTTTCGACCATTTCCGGGGAGTGAGGTCCTGACAAAGTCTCGTCCACAAAGCTACGCTTTGTGCAACAAAGCCATGCTTTGGGTCCACAGATGACCAAAGCAAGATCACACAGATAAATGATCAACAAATGATCCAATCCAAACGATCAACCAATGATCATCACACAGCAGCACTCAGCATGCCACATTACCAGATTGGGAAATATCGCTGATAACCTTCAACTACATAACCTCTGAGCTCGTACGTCTCAGAGAAGGGTGTTAAGCTAAGAGAATAAATTCTCCGCCACCAACAGAAATGTATTTGAAAGAAATCTGCTATATCTCTCAAAATGTAATGTCAGACACATAACCATACAAGTCTGTTCCGGGTTCGAACAGAACCGAAGGCACTTCCAAAGAAGCCCTTGCAATCCGGGTATTCACAATCCCGATAAAATTTCCCATCACAAAGGAAATCTCCATATCGTAGCTAACGATGCGGAGACAATCGATAGGTCATCCTATCGTTTTCACAAATACCCGGTCTTCAACACCGGTCTTCAAATGCAATCCAAACGACGTATCGCATATTCGGAATGGGATATATGACACAAAGGTCCTCTCCCGGCTAAACCGAATAGCGAGCGCTTATTTTAAAAATAAGTGTGCATTCAATTCCAAACAAACACAATCAATACCATCCAAGGGTAAATATTGATAGTCGGTTATTTAACTATCAATAAAGATGCGCCACATCATCAGATTCCAAATAATTTTTCCAAAATTATTAAGTCCCAAAATATCTTTACAAGATATATATACACAATTTCCAAATAATTGCCCAATTTATTTGCTTTACCAAAACCACTTCACGATAAAATTTTCCACACTTAACCAATTGAAAAACCAATTTTCAATTTACCTTTACCATTTGAAAACCAATTTTCAAATTACATTAACCATTTGCAAACCAATTTCAAATCACCTTAACCATTTGAAAACTAATTTCAAATCACCTTAACCATTTGAAAACTAATTTCAAATCACCTTAACCATTTGAAAACCAATTTCAAATCACCTTAACCATTTGAAAACTAATTTCAAATCACCTTAACCATTTGAAAACTAATTTCAAATCACCTTAACCATTTGAAAACTAATTTCAAATCACCTTAACCATTTGAAAACTAATTTCAAATCACCTTAACCATTTGGAAACTAATTTCAAATTACTTTTCATCCTTTATACCCTTTGAAAACAAATTTCAAATCATCAAATAAGTCTTTACCGATTTAATTTAAATTTACGTCCCAAATCCGTAAATTCATTTTCATACTTCAAAATAAATCAATATTTATTTTTAAACAAATTTCCCTTCATATATATATAAATTCCAAGGTGGATTTAAATTCCAAGCATCTACTAGCATACGATTCCCAAATCGATTTCAAGTTATTTGCTTTCAATTACCTTAAAGGTGAATTCACAAAAACCGTTCCATTTCATATTAGAAAACCATTCCCATGCTTATTTAAAAAAATAAGTAATTCACAAATTTATTTATTTTCAACGATTTGAAAATATTCCATATACTTAAATCACAGTTAAGTATTTATTCCATTCTCTTTAAGAAAACATTCCTTTATTCACATTTATTTGGGTTAAAAACGAATGTTGCGTAAAACATCGTTACGACAACCCAAAAACACTAGTATATGGATTTGAAATAAAAAAAATGGATACATAAATCCACTACTATTCAAAATATTCCCTTCTATTTCTCGAAATCGTCTATTTCAACAATCAATGTTGAAATCTATGATTTCGATACTTAACATATCTTAAAACGTCTTTAATTAGTTTTAAATTCCATTTAGAACGTTCTTTTCCAAAAACACGTTCATTCAATAAAATAATACATTCACCGTTCAAAAATAGTGAATACAACCCCTTTAACAAATTCCATATTCAATTTATCAAATTAAATTGATTTTTCGGATTTATAACAATGTCCATACATCCCATTTCTATTTATGAAACTTCGTTTTAGAAATCTCCTTTTATTAGTCCAATTCGATTTACATAACTCGATTATATACTAAAATCAATATTATAAGTTAAATATTTAAAATATTATCTATTTACCCAAATCGTTCTTTTGAACTTCACCAATTTAAAATCTTATCACTTACAAGATTTCTTTATGGCTTATAATAATTTCAACTAATGAAATCTTCATTTATTAACAATTTCTATAAAATTCCCCTTTTTAATGCCCAAATCCATTTTTATAAGTTAATAACTTATAAGCTTAAAATTTTCCAATAACCATTCGTTTTATAAATTTCACATTTATTAATCTATAAATCCTAGTGAAATTCATGTTATACATCAACTTAACACTTTATAAATTTATTCTATAACTTCAATAATTTTTATTTAAAAACATCCATTTATAAAATCCTTTATATAAACCATTGATAATAATAACTTCCCAAAAACCAAATTTAACTATTTTATAAAAACCTATTATTGTTAAAAATTTCTTTTAAGTTATATTTTATAAAAATATAAATTTTTAAAACATAAAATTTTATCCATCTATTTATTTTAAAATTTAATCAATTCAAAATTTTAATAACCCTTATTCTTTGAAAAATCGATTTAAAACCCCTTTTAAATTCAAAACCGTTATTTTTAATTTAAAAATTAGAATCCGATGATGCAACAACATCAGATGGTCAATCACGGGAATTAGTGTCATATATCAATATGATTATCAACAATCAACATAAGATTTATAAACAAATAAATATGTGAGGAATCCAGTTGGATCCCTCCAACCTGTTTCCCTGCACCCACAGACGTTAGCACAATACCAATTCCACTTCGAGGTGGAATATCGCGGTATATGGGATTTTATAAATATTCCGCTTAATAACGGCGCAATAGGGTCTCATCCGCTATACGAGGCGGGAAATCAAATCCGATATATACATATGCCAATATATATATATCGCTATATATAATATATATCCTATTATATCTACTACCACAATCAATCAACCATCAACAATCAATATTAACTATTCAAAATTTTAAACAAAACCTTTCGATTGAGTGAGGAGTTCTCACCTTGATTTTGTTTCCGGTTTCGGCGTTCGTTTCGAATAAAATTAAACGAACGTTTAATTTTACCCGAAATTCAAACGAGCTCCAATCGACTCCAAACCAGCTGCATTGCGAAGAGCACGCGAATACGATTCCAACGCAAAAAATCTCGTTCGAATCCGACCTCGCATGCAAAAGATATCACGTTTTAAAGATTGAACGAATTTGAATTTTGAATTTAAACTAAAAATTAAAAGAAAACACCTCACCCCCTCTTCACGCGTGCGGGCCCCACCCTCACCTTCTCTCCCGTTCGCATTTCTCTTCCCAGGTATACACGCGCGACTTCAAACCCATATCACGCAGGAGAAAACGACGGCCGCTCCACCTACAAGCGACTAGAGCACAATCAACCACCTTCACATGGAAGCCCTCACGCACGTTCACCTTCAGCCCAAACGCTTCGAAGCTCGGTTGTCCCTGTAGCTCGAAAATCGAGCACTAACGGCGCACGTTCGCGGCCTCCAAACTTCCCCCCAGATCGACGAAAACCCATCATAACCGTTGGATCTATAGATCCAAGCGCCCTCTACGCTTTCCTAGTTGGAGATTTTGATAATCGTTGCATGGATTGATTGCAAAATGGAGGAGAAAACGGGAGATTATCGGCCATTAATTACAATGAACGGCGGCTGCTATAGTTTAGGGTTTTGAAAAATAAAAAATTATATTTATAACCAATTATCTTATTATTTTAACATTAAATCACTTATAAACCAATTTCTCAAACGATCTCCAATTTACGCATGCCGACAGGCGATTCTAAGGTTTTTCGGCGTTCCGGACGCAATGGAACAGGTTTCGTAAGCTAATTCGGAAGTATGTGTGAGATACGACTATAAACGCTCAATTTAAACTTAAACCGATTTAAACGATTTCTAGGCGTTTTGGCTTGTACCGGACAAACGGCAAATCCAAACGACTTGAAATTTGAAATCTTGCAATAATATCACATTACGGATCCGATGAAACTGGTTTCGTCGAAATCCGAGACCGTTTGAAAAATGGCTATTTTAACTCGCCGAATTAAAATTAAAACGATATCGATGCGTTTCGAGCTGCCACAGTCAAACGACAACTCCGATTGCTACGAAAATTGAAATCCGATAATAACTAACTATTACGGATACAATGAAACTCGTTTCGTTCAATTCCGAGACTGTTCAAAAATTGGCTATTTTTCAGTCGATAATTAAATATTAAAATATTCAATTTTTACAAATTAACTCCAAATTCAATTTTACAAGTTCCAAAATATTTCTATAACTTCAATATGATAAAATAAAATTTCCCAAATCATTTTCAATCATATTTAACCCAATATTTAATTATTCCTGGAATTTCACTATTAAATAAATCGATTTAATTGTCCAATTAAATCCAAATATTCAAGAAATAAATTATTTAACTTAAAATTTTCACTTATAAATATTTAAAATTAATTAAATACTCAAATTTAAATTACTAAAAATTCTGGGTCGTTACAATCTTCCCCCCTTAAAAGAATTTCGTCCCGAAATTACAAGTTAAGGAGAATGATCCTAAACAAGTTAAGGAGAATGATCCAAAGCTAATCAGTTTTATTAACTTTCTAACCTAAATATTTTTATTAAAGATTCACTATTATTTCAATTAGCTTTCCAACTCCAATTATAAGTTTCAAACAACATTGTTTATTTGACAATTCAAATTTAAATTTAAATTCAAATTCCCAAACTTTCAAAATTTCTCAAAAATTTTTCTAACACCCGAAATTTTCGAAAAAATTTCGCCAGAGTCTCCTTTGCGCGGCTAGATCGGTGCGACTACAAAACGGCTCTACGGCCCCTCAGAATCAAAAAGAAAAGAGAAAGCCAAGTGGCTGGAGAAGGAAATCATCAAATCTCATATAAAAACTGAAATACGTACCTTTTTGTCGAGCGTTACAAATTTTTTTAACTTTGAAATCAAAATCCCAATTCCTTTATAACCTGTATATCCTGCTAGCATAATATCCAATTATAATATTCAAACCAATTTGCCAATTCAATTATAAAATTTCCAATACGTGCTTCTTATACCACTTTTAGTTTACTATTAAGGTTGCATATTCATTTTCATTCAACTTTGCATTCCAATTTTCATTTGAATTCAATTACATAGCTTTCAAATTTTACTAATTCAATTTCATTAACACTTAATGAATTTACATACAACCAACCAACAAGCAATAACGACCAATGTACATCCAATACAACCAAATTTATTTATTTTACTTACATTCAATTTGGTTCAACTGTTTTAATTCCAATTGGTTTAGCATTCAATTGATTTTCATCCAATTATTCAACTAACTTCAATGAATTTACACTTACATACATCGTTTCATATCAACTTACTTACATTCGATTGATTAACATTCAATCCATTCTTTAATTCAATTGCTAGTTCTTTTTACAAATAAAATTGAATTTCATTTATATAACTTAAGTTCACATCTTTAACAATTTCATTTACTCACTTTATTCATTTATTTTGATATTAACATCAATTCTTTCAACATTACTTAACTTGCATTCCATTTCAACTTTATTTACCTCATTTAATTCACTTGATTATTTAACTTTGATGCAAAGATCGATTTTTTTATTCAACTTCACTTAAGTTATTCCATTTAAACATCATTTGTTAATTAAACTTAAGTTTTACTTATCAATTCAATTCGGATTTTAAATTCCAAAGTAAATCCTATTTAACTTTTACTTAAGTCAAATTCATATCAATATTCAAATTCATATTCCATTTTACTTAACTTAATTGTTTAACCACTTCAACAACTGGTTTCACTTACATTTTCCCATTCTATAAGTCATGCAACTTATTATTCAACTTCTAACTTATATTATAAGTTCAAAACTTATTTCGCTTATACTTATCAACTTCAAGTTGAATTTTAATTTCAAATTGATTTATTACAACAAAACTTCAATTTTAAATTCATTATTGTAGCAAATCCATCACATAGAAACTCGAAAATGATACTGATGATGCTGCAGTCATCACCCTTATTATTTCCCAGTGACAATAGTGAAATCAATGCTAATTATTCTTTCAAAAAGTTTTCTTTCTATTCACAAATCACTTTTATAACCCTTTTACTTATATAATTTTTACTTCTTATATACATACATGATTATCTTACAATTGTAACTCATTATTAATTATAATTCCATCTTATGATTCATTGGTTTATACCATTATTCTCTTACAATAGTTGCTTTTATTAGCTTATTCAAACAACTTTTAATTATTTTATATATATATATATATCATTTACAACAACCAAGCAATCAATTATATACACACTTCAATAATTCTTGAAAAATTATTTTCTCTTTATATATAAAATATAATCGAGGTAAAATTATTTCATTTACCCAATTTAAACCAATATTGTGTCGAATTGTTCTATTCAAGTGTTTAGGAACCCCTTCGATTCAGTTTTCGAGGCTGCGCCGACGAAGGTTCATATACCACTCAATAAACCAATCATCACAATATAAAACAATTTTATACTCACTAACAAATACGCACTCATATCTATTATTACACTCACACTCATTCTAGAGTACTGCTGACTCTATCTCTAATGAGTAACACCCAACAGAGCAGGTTGTCGCTTAACCATAAGCTCTGATACCAAATGTAACGATCAGGATTTTTCGTTGCCGAAAAATCCAACCGTTAGGGTTTAAGAAAAAGAAAGAGGTAGAAGAAGAGAGAAAAGAGAGAAGAAACAGAACAAACAATCAGAACAGGAAACAATAACAGAATCTCACAGTCGCAGCGGAACAATATATAATAGATAAATGTACATTCATTTAAAACAAAGAACTATACCTTTTATATATCACATTACATTACATCAATCAGAGTGTACAACAACAACAGCGGAAAAGAAATACTATATACAATAAATAATAGACTACGCTATCTGGCTCGCCTCCAGATCTGCACAGCAACTCCCGAATCCAGAATAACCTGATAACCTAACTCTAGACTGCCCGTGTGGAAAATAGTGGGCACCCAGAGTTTAGGAAAGGAACAATAAACTCCAGGTCAGTCATGTGACTGGTGTGAGAACTCAAAACAGTTTATCTTTAAACAAGCAACAACAGAATTTAAATTTAACTTTCGAAATTCGAAATGCTTTTTGGAAAAATGAAACTACCATAAGGCCTCCCGCCACACACACAATGCAAACGCAGAATTGGAGGAGATTTCTCCTTATGATAGTCAAAGATGCTTACTACGCGAAAATCAAATCATTTTTGATATTATTACTAGTGCATAGTGTAGAAAACAATTTCGAAAGTACAATATAAATCCTAGCCAGCATAGACATTCCGAACTATGCCTACTATAGCTACCATCCAAACAGTGGTGACCACCATAAGTGAATGGCAGGTAATACAACTAAAACCGTACAAGGCGCGTATTGGAGGAATGGATTTCCAACAAATGGTCAGGCTAAGGAACTTCCTACTGCCACATGGGATCGCCTCTGGCGGGACGTCCCGAGAAACTAACGTTACGGTTAGATCTCTGCCAACACAAGGCCGGGTTACCTCTGTAACTAGGTAACTACTACACGAATATGTCATCCCCCGGTCCTTTGGGACCTTTATCCGAGCGCTCGCAACAACACCACACACAGAAATATATATAGTGTATCAACATGAGTAAGCATCTGGGCTCCATACCATGATACCACCCTTTTCCAGAAGGAAATGACATACCCTAAAGGGCGCGACCCTCATAACCTTGCCGCATATTCCTGTTTCGACCATTTCCGGGGAGTGAGGTCCTGACAAAGTCTCGTCCACAAAGCTACGCTTTGTGCAACAAAGCCATGCTTTGGGTCCACAGATGACCAAAGCAAGATCACACAGATAAATGATCAACAAATGATCCAATCCAAACGATCAACCAATGATCATCACACAGCAGCACTCAGCATGCCACATTACCAGATTGGGAAATATCGCTGATAACCTTCAACTACATAACCTCTGAGCTCGTACGTCTCAGAGAAGGGTGTTAAGCTAAGAGAATAAATTCTCCGCCACCAACAGAAATGTATTTGAAAGAAATCTGCTATATCTCTCAAAATGTAATGTCAGACACATAACCATACAAGTCTGTTCCGGGTTCGAACAGAACCGAAGGCACTTCCAAAGAAGCCCTTGCAATCCGGGTATTCACAATCCCGATAAAATTTCCCATCACAAAGGAAATCTCCATATCGTAGCTAACGATGCGGAGACAATCGATAGGTCATCCTATCGTTTTCACAAATACCCGGTCTTCAACACCGGTCTTCAAATGCAATCCAAACGACGTATCGCATATTCGGAATGGGATATATGACACAAAGGTCCTCTCCCGGCTAAACCGAATAGCGAGCGCTTATTTTAAAAATAAGTGTGCATTCAATTCCAAACAAACACAATCAATACCATCCAAGGGTAAATATTGATAGTCGGTTATTTAACTATCAATAAAGATGCGCCACATCATCAGATTCCAAATAATTTTTCCAAAATTATTAAGTCCCAAAATATCTTTACAAGATATATATACACAATTTCCAAATAATTGCCCAATTTATTTGCTTTACCAAAACCACTTCACGATAAAATTTTCCACACTTAACCAATTGAAAAACCAATTTTCAATTTACCTTTACCATTTGAAAACCAATTTTCAAATTACATTAACCATTTGCAAACCAATTTCAAATCACCTTAACCATTTGAAAACTAATTTCAAATCACCTTAACCATTTGAAAACTAATTTCAAATCACCTTAACCATTTGAAAACCAATTTCAAATCACCTTAACCATTTGAAAACTAATTTCAAATCACCTTAACCATTTGAAAACTAATTTCAAATCACCTTAACCATTTGAAAACTAATTTCAAATCACCTTAACCATTTGAAAACTAATTTCAAATCACCTTAACCATTTGGAAACTAATTTCAAATTACTTTTCATCCTTTATACCCTTTGAAAACAAATTTCAAATCATCAAATAAGTCTTTACCGATTTAATTTAAATTTACGTCCCAAATCCGTAAATTCATTTTCATACTTCAAAATAAATCAATATTTATTTTTAAACAAATTTCCCTTCATATATATATAAATTCCAAGGTGGATTTAAATTCCAAGCATCTACTAGCATACGATTCCCAAATCGATTTCAAGTTATTTGCTTTCAATTACCTTAAAGGTGAATTCACAAAAACCGTTCCATTTCATATTAGAAAACCATTCCCATGCTTATTTAAAAAAATAAGTAATTCACAAATTTATTTATTTTCAACGATTTGAAAATATTCCATATACTTAAATCACAGTTAAGTATTTATTCCATTCTCTTTAAGAAAACATTCCTTTATTCACATTTATTTGGGTTAAAAACGAATGTTGCGTAAAACATCGTTACGACAACCCAAAAACACTAGTATATGGATTTGAAATAAAAAAAATGGATACATAAATCCACTACTATTCAAAATATTCCCTTCTATTTCTCGAAATCGTCTATTTCAACAATCAATGTTGAAATCTATGATTTCGATACTTAACATATCTTAAAACGTCTTTAATTAGTTTTAAATTCCATTTAGAACGTTCTTTTCCAAAAACACGTTCATTCAATAAAATAATACATTCACCGTTCAAAAATAGTGAATACAACCCCTTTAACAAATTCCATATTCAATTTATCAAATTAAATTGATTTTTCGGATTTATAACAATGTCCATACATCCCATTTCTATTTATGAAACTTCGTTTTAGAAATCTCCTTTTATTAGTCCAATTCGATTTACATAACTCGATTATATACTAAAATCAATATTATAAGTTAAATATTTAAAATATTATCTATTTACCCAAATCGTTCTTTTGAACTTCACCAATTTAAAATCTTATCACTTACAAGATTTCTTTATGGCTTATAATAATTTCAACTAATGAAATCTTCATTTATTAACAATTTCTATAAAATTCCCCTTTTTAATGCCCAAATCCATTTTTATAAGTTAATAACTTATAAGCTTAAAATTTTCCAATAACCATTCGTTTTATAAATTTCACATTTATTAATCTATAAATCCTAGTGAAATTCATGTTATACATCAACTTAACACTTTATAAATTTATTCTATAACTTCAATAATTTTTATTTAAAAACATCCATTTATAAAATCCTTTATATAAACCATTGATAATAATAACTTCCCAAAAACCAAATTTAACTATTTTATAAAAACCTATTATTGTTAAAAATTTCTTTTAAGTTATATTTTATAAAAATATAAATTTTTAAAACATAAAATTTTATCCATCTATTTATTTTAAAATTTAATCAATTCAAAATTTTAATAACCCTTATTCTTTGAAAAATCGATTTAAAACCCCTTTTAAATTCAAAACCGTTATTTTTAATTTAAAAATTAGAATCCGATGATGCAACAACATCAGATGGTCAATCACGGGAATTAGTGTCATATATCAATATGATTATCAACAATCAACATAAGATTTATAAACAAATAAATATGTGAGGAATCCAGTTGGATCCCTCCAACCTGTTTCCCTGCACCCACAGACGTTAGCACAATACCAATTCCACTTCGAGGTGGAATATCGCGGTATATGGGATTTTATAAATATTCCGCTTAATAACGGCGCAATAGGGTCTCATCCGCTATACGAGGCGGGAAATCAAATCCGATATATACATATGCCAATATATATATATCGCTATATATAATATATATCCTATTATATCTACTACCACAATCAATCAACCATCAACAATCAATATTAACTATTCAAAATTTTAAACAAAACCTTTCGATTGAGTGAGGAGTTCTCACCTTGATTTTGTTTCCGGTTTCGGCGTTCGTTTCGAATAAAATTAAACGAACGTTTAATTTTACCCGAAATTCAAACGAGCTCCAATCGACTCCAAACCAGCTGCATTGCGAAGAGCACGCGAATACGATTCCAACGCAAAAAATCTCGTTCGAATCCGACCTCGCATGCAAAAGATATCACGTTTTAAAGATTGAACGAATTTGAATTTTGAATTTAAACTAAAAATTAAAAGAAAACACCTCACCCCCTCTTCACGCGTGCGGGCCCCACCCTCACCTTCTCTCCCGTTCGCATTTCTCTTCCCAGGTATACACGCGCGACTTCAAACCCATATCACGCAGGAGAAAACGACGGCCGCTCCACCTACAAGCGACTAGAGCACAATCAACCACCTTCACATGGAAGCCCTCACGCACGTTCACCTTCAGCCCAAACGCTTCGAAGCTCGGTTGTCCCTGTAGCTCGAAAATCGAGCACTAACGGCGCACGTTCGCGGCCTCCAAACTTCCCCCCAGATCGACGAAAACCCATCATAACCGTTGGATCTATAGATCCAAGCGCCCTCTACGCTTTCCTAGTTGGAGATTTTGATAATCGTTGCATGGATTGATTGCAAAATGGAGGAGAAAACGGGAGATTATCGGCCATTAATTACAATGAACGGCGGCTGCTATAGTTTAGGGTTTTGAAAAATAAAAAATTATATTTATAACCAATTATCTTATTATTTTAACATTAAATCACTTATAAACCAATTTCTCAAACGATCTCCAATTTACGCATGCCGACAGGCGATTCTAAGGTTTTTCGGCGTTCCGGACGCAATGGAACAGGTTTCGTAAGCTAATTCGGAAGTATGTGTGAGATACGACTATAAACGCTCAATTTAAACTTAAACCGATTTAAACGATTTCTAGGCGTTTTGGCTTGTACCGGACAAACGGCAAATCCAAACGACTTGAAATTTGAAATCTTGCAATAATATCACATTACGGATCCGATGAAACTGGTTTCGTCGAAATCCGAGACCGTTTGAAAAATGGCTATTTTAACTCGCCGAATTAAAATTAAAACGATATCGATGCGTTTCGAGCTGCCACAGTCAAACGACAACTCCGATTGCTACGAAAATTGAAATCCGATAATAACTAACTATTACGGATACAATGAAACTCGTTTCGTTCAATTCCGAGACTGTTCAAAAATTGGCTATTTTTCAGTCGATAATTAAATATTAAAATATTCAATTTTTACAAATTAACTCCAAATTCAATTTTACAAGTTCCAAAATATTTCTATAACTTCAATATGATAAAATAAAATTTCCCAAATCATTTTCAATCATATTTAACCCAATATTTAATCATTCCTGGAATTTCACTATTAAATAAATCGATTTAATTGTCCAATTAAATCCAAATATTCAAGAAATAAATTATTTAACTTAAAATTTTCACTTATAAATATTTAAAATTAATTAAATACTCAAATTTAAATTACTAAAAATTCTGGGTCGTTACAACAATCAAGAATAGGTACCCTCTGCTGATGAAATGATCCTCCTATTTTACCTATATTTTCTAGGATTTTTTTTCCATGTATATATGTACATATACATTTGCTCAATTAAACTTAGTTTAAATTCTCAGTCATTTTCCTTTTTAATCAATTTATCCAGGATTCAAAATCACTACTAATATAGATATATCAATGTATTCTTAAGATATGCACACACACATATGAAGATGCATGTGCCCCTCTTGTTTGAATCAGAGTTAAGGTAATTAAACAAGAGTATGTTATGTTAGTTTGGAATTTGAATTTGAATTTCCACCCATTATTAATTTTCATGTTTTTTTTTGATACATATAATATATGAGTAGATCCTAATCTGAGAATTTAAAGCCTTTTTATTGTATATTCAAATATATGCTATTTAATTAAAGCCAGAAAATGATATTTACATTTATCATTTTCTGTTCATAATTTTCTTTGAGCCTCTCCTGTTCTTGACTCAATCATTATGACTCACCATGGGTTGCTCATTTGATTACTTGCTTCTGAGTTTTTCATGACAAAAATACTTGATTTGAAAATGTTTAAAATGTGTGCAACCATTAGGTTTTAAAGTGAACCAGGTTTTGAATTCAAAATGATTCCTGGACTGATGATACTAACCAGTTGAAGTGCATATTTGTCATTAGTATTTGAAGAAAAGAGTTTTTAGGTGAAATACTGGCTAAAGTAACAAAGGATTTTGAAATGTATTTTACTTTCAAATTGCAGACCAACATGACTAACCAAGACCCCGCTCTTTTGAAGCTGGATGAACCATGTGGCAGTGTCAACCAGACACACTTTTTAATTCATGTCAATTTAGAATGCCTTTCACTTGCAAAATACTTGAAGCCTTTTTAAGGTATATGTATACTTCACAAAGCAACTCATAGCTGCTCTTGAATTCTTTTACAAGATATATCAAAGAAAAGTGACTAAATACCAAAAGATTATTCCAAATTAAAACCGTACTTTTCTTCAAAACTAACTGCTTTTGAATGACTAAAACTTGATTAATACATATAAATTTTGTATGACAAATGCTCAATACAATTATATTATTTTCTCAGATTTTCACATTTAATTTTTAAGCTTATTTTTCCTTGATTCAACTCAGATGTTTCTTTTAGTTTTCAAATCACAGAATTCAACATAAACAACTAGCTTAACCAACATAGCAAGTTCATTACATAACATCGAATTTAAAAACACACTTCTCATGAATACATGCAGATAAAATCATCATATGCTCTTATTAAAACTAGTAACCATGCTCATTCATTTTTCAACTGCCATAATCTTCCTTCCTACTTAGTTCCTGCATTTCCTGAAAGAGCATTAGTGGCTGCCTCATTTTAAAATTAGACACCCCTATATGCCATGAGCAAACAAGGGTCAGATCTATGATCTGGTATGAGCAATAACAAAATATTCATAGCACTAGACAATTAGATGATGCATGAGTACAGACTTATTGCTTATGCTATTGCTTCTTTTAATTGTTTTACTATATTTCAGATAAATTTTTGCAAGTGTGTTATCTTCAGCAATCAACCATATACATATAAATAATTATGCAAACATGAACATTTATTAGTAGCATATAGTTGCACTGGAACAACCATGGTTCCATTCCAACCAACCTAGGAAATACTCAAGTTCCTATTTCTTTATTTATGGGTTATATATATAAATCAATTTAAATTACTAGCCTCATCTGCTATCAAGGAATCACAGGGACACATTGCAATGAACTAATTCACATCACTGCACAAAGATCTCAGGGCTTAAACAAACCATGTGCCAACTTGCATACTTTAAGAATGTCAAGCATTCCAGCAGACTTCTTGGCTCACCATTCCTAGTTTATTTACTTGAAGCATTTATTTGATTCTATCATCAGATAGCTAGGTGAACATGTCACTGCATACATGAGAACATCCTATGTATCTTGCAAGCATATTTTCAGAAACAAGTAAATAATTATTTTTAAGGATATTGTCATGAGATATCTTGATCTTAAATTAATACAACAATATTTACAACTATAAAGAGATACCTGGCATGTTAAGTTAATTTTGATCTGCCAGTATTATGGTTGAACCAGATCCATGATCTAGCTTAATCATAATTTTTAACTTGTGGGCTTTTCTCTTCTTTTTTTTGATCAAGGGCTCAACACTCAATTGTACCCCTAATACCTTATTTTTAAGCCTCGGCACTTATATAAGGTATAGTGCAGCTCATAATATTTTCTTTTATTTAAAATTTCCATGCCATAGATCCACATCAGTTGTGAGTATTCTTCCCTTGATTTTAAGGTTTTGTGCCTTAACTTTTCTGAGTATAATAAAACAGTGGGTTGCACATCCATAACAACATCATATCAGATCAAAAATCCATCCAAAGAACATCCATAATAAGACATTATATCAGATCAAAAATCATTCAAAGAATATTTATAAGACGTGTTTAACAAAACCAGAAAAATGCAAATTACAACATAAAAGTCTGGCTGCCTCATATCAGGTTTTAATGCCATGGATCTAGTGAGATTACTCATCTAAGTTTTCCTTCCTATCCGATCCAAAAACCCTTGAATGTTTCTCCTTCCTTTTAAATATTTTCCTTCTTTCTTATATTTTTTTAAGCAACTCGGGTAAAATGATTTTCTGGCCATACCTCTTATTTATATGCATATTCTCACTAGGGTTTTATCAAGACAAAATTCCATTTTTGTCCCGACTAACATCATGCATTTTGCATTTTATATTTTTCACATTTCCATCCTTAATTACCCCGGCTACATTAGCTAGTTATGGACAGTACATCCCTCCTTTTGCTTTTTAGAAAATGGTTGTTTTTGAATATCTCTCACTTATTCAAGTCATGATGAAAGTGTGACTACTATATTTTATACTTTTACTTATTCTTGAAAATCCTCTTTGTTATTTTTACCTATACATACATACTTACTTATATTGCATCTCATGTCATTTTGATGTTATTTTCTTGCTTAGTTCTTACATATTTCTATTCTAAGGAAAATATACATGTATATAGTTATATATGTACTTTATTTAATTCTTCCTTGCTTCACTGTAAAAATATTCATACACATATGTTTCATATTTTTAATTTCAATATACAAATATATTTTTAAATCTTTTCTTGTGCCATTTCCGGTGTGCATATGCACACATACCCTTGCACATCATAAAATTCAGAAATTCCATCAATGTTTAATCCAAATATTTTTAAACTGAATTATTTTATTAAAATAATTTTCCATAAAATTTTGGGGCATTACATTCACCCCTCCTTTTAGGAATTGTGTCCTTACAATTTCTAATATTTATAACAAGTATCTACTGATTTTTGAAAATCTATCAAACATGCATAAGCAAACAAATTCAACCATACATATTAAGTTTTCCAGAAATTTTAAAATTTTACCTTTAATTTGCAAAAATCTTAGGATAATTCATCCTAATCCTGTCTTCTAACTCCCATGTACAATCATTAGGATCAAGACTCCACTGGATCTTCACCAGTTTCAAAGTTTTAGTTCTCAATTTCTTTCCTAGCTAAGATCCCCACTGGTTCCTTCTCATAGACCAAGTTAGGTTTGATCTAGACTTGAGTAGGTTTCTCCATAATCTCTTCCTTATCATGTACCTATCTTCTAAGTTGTGATACATGCAATACATTATGCATTGCTTTCATTTCTTCTGGCAGTTTTAATTTATATGCTAATGAGCCTATTCTTTCCAGAATTTTATAGGGTCCAACATACCTTGGTGTGGACTTTCCTTGCTTGCCAAATCTCAAGACATTTTTCATAGGTGAAACCTTGATGAAAACAAAGTCTCCCACTTCATATTCCACCTGCTTCCTCTTCATGTCTGCAACCTTCTTTTGCCTATCTTGAGCTGCTGCCATCCTCTTTCTTATTAACTCAATTTTCTCTGTAGTTTCTTTTATATACTCAGGCCCAAAGACAGCCCTCTCTCCTGTCTCTACCCAACATATTGGTGATAAACATGGCTTGCCATATAAGCCTTCAAATGGTGCCATTCTTATAGTGCTTTGATAACTATTATTGTATGTAAACTCAGCTAAATGGAAATGGTCTTCCCAGTTGCCTCCAAAATCCAGTGCACATGCCCTCAACAAGTCTTCTAAAACTTTGTTCACCACCTCAGTTTGTCCATCTGATTGTGGATGGTAGGCAGTGCTTAAGCATAATTCACTTCCCATGGCCTCTTAAAAACTTTTCCAAAATCTTGATGTGAAAATGGTATCCCTATCACTCACAATAGTTTTGGGAATGCCATGCAATCTTACCACTTCCTTCATGAACACTTGAGCCAGTTTTGGTGCATTTCTTTCTGTTTTCACTGGGATAAAATGTGCTACTTTAGTTAGCCTATCAACTATTACCCATATACTTGTGTTTCCCTTTTTAGATCTAGGCAGGCCATCTATGAAATCCATAGATAAATCCTCCCATTTCCACTGTGGTATGCTAAAGGTTGTAACAACCCTGATGGTTTTTGTGTCTCTGCTTTGACTTGTTGGCACGTCATACACTTTGCAACATGTTTAGCTACATCTGACTTCATTCCCTTCCACCAATAATTTCTTTTTAAATTTTGGTACATCTTTGTACTGCCTGGGTGTATGGAGTACTTGCTCCTATGGTATTCATTTAATACTTCCTCCTTCAACTCCATGTTTTCTGGAACACATATTCTATTTTTGTTCCTTATATATCCATCTTTATCAACATGATAATTTATTACTTCTTCCCCTTTTGATAAGAGCATTTTCTTTTCCAATAGGTCTGGGTCTTGTTCTTGCATTCTTCCTATTTTTAAAACTATCTCTAACTGTAAGGTTATTAAACTCAATCTCCCTTAGCTCTCATCTGTTACCATGTGTATCTCACTACTTGCCTCAATTTCTAAGTCAGTAATTATAGATAAATTCTTAAATTCCTCCATCATCAACATGGCTACTTTAGCATGTTGTCTACTCAAGGCATCTGCAACTTTGTTTGCTTTATCTGGTGTATAAAGTATATATAGGTCATAGGCAGCTAGAAACTCCACCCATCTATGTTGCCTCATGTTCAAATCTTTTTGTGAGAAAAGATATTTCAATGCCTTATGATTAGTGCACAAAATAAATTTGGCACCTAATAAGTAATGTCTCCAAAGCATCAAGGCATACACTACTGCTGCTAGTTCAAGATCATGGGTTGCATATCTGGTTTCATGTGGTTTTAATTGCCTAGATGCATAGGCTGTTACTTGATCTTGTTGCATCAACACAGCCCCTAGCCCAGAACCACTTGCATCAGTGTACACAATTAACCCTCATTTCCTTCTGGTACTCTCAATACTGGTGCATTAACTAAAGCTTCTATTATTTTGATAAAAGCTTGTTCACATTTTTCAGTCCATACAAACACTTGATTCTTTCTAGTTAAATTTGTAAGTGGTGATGATATTTTGGAAAAATCTTTTATGAATCTCCTATAGTATCCTGCCATCCCCATGAATGATCTAATTTCACTCACTGTACTTGGTCTCTTCCATGCTTGAATAGCTACTACCTTATTGGGGTTTACTGAAATTCCTTTTTCAAAAATAACATGACCAAGAAAATGTACTTCTTCTTTCCAAAACACACATTTTGAAAATTTTGCCTTTAAATCATTTTCCCTCAATCTAGACAAAACTAGATGCAAATGATTTTATGCTCTTCTACTGTTTTGGAATAAACCAAGATATCATCAATAAAAATCAACACAAACTTGTCTAAATAATCTCTGAATATTCTATTCATTAAATCTACAAAATACGAGGGGGCACTTGTCAACCCAAATGGCATAACCAGGAACTCATACAAACCATATCTGGTGTTAAATGCAGTGTACTTAACACTTGAGTCCTCAACCTTCATCTGATGGAACCCAGATGCTAAGTCCAACCTAGAGAATATTTTAGCTCCGCTAAGTTGATCAAAGAGATCATCAATCCAAGGCAATGGGTATTTGTTCTTAATGGTAACCTTATTTAACTCCCTGTAATCTATGCACATTCTCAAAGTACTATCATGTTTCCTTACAAATACTACTGGAGCACCCCAGCATGAGTTGCTTGGCCTTATAAACCCTTTGCTTTCTAATTCTTCTAGCTGGTTTTTCAATTCCTTTAGTTCACTTGGTTCCATTCTAGTGGGTTTCTTAACTATTAGGCTTGCTCCTGGAATGAGGTTGATTTGAAACTCCACTGGCCTATGATGTGGAACACCCTTAACCTCCCCAAACACATCCAAATATTCATTGACTATGGGAATTTCTTCAATGGAAGGTTCATTGAAATCCTTTTCCAAGTCAATTAAATGATATAATTTTCTTTCTTTAGCTACTTCACATAAAATTGTGATTCTCTGGCCTCTAAAATTTTGCAATGATATGGTGGATGAGTCTAAATTAATTATGGCTTTGAACAGCCTTAACCAGTCTACCCCCAATATAACACTTATTTTTGGGTAGTTTAAAACATATAAATTGGAAATAAAAATATTTCCTCCTACGTTTAACTCCACATCCACACAAATCATGTTTAAAACACTAGAACTCCCTAGTGGACTTTGTACAAGCAATGGGGTTTCAACTAATATGCAGTTCAATTTTAGCATCTTAACTATTTCATAAGAAATTAAAGAATGATTTGCCCTAGTGTCATATACTACTGCAATGGGTATGGTACAAAAAAGTAGTGTACCTTCCACTTGGCCATGATTTTCAGCATTAGTCTCCACTGTGGATTTGCCTTTACCTTCCAGATTTGCCAACTTTCCTTGCTGTTTGTACTCAGGACAATTTCTCTTCATATGCCCCTCTCTCCCACATAGGTAGCATTTGAAGGCTCCTCCTTTTAATTCTGAGCACCTTGGTTTGATGTGTCCCTCCTTTCCACAATGATTGCAAACCAATTTCTTCTTGGCATCATTGGCCTTAGTGTCACTGGCCTTTCTGTTATCTGTTTCCTCCTTTTTCTTGTCATAAAGGTGATATCTTCCCTTATTCTTCTTGTTATTGTTGTTCTTAAAATTTCTATACTTCTCCCTTTCCTTTTCATGATGCTCAAATTTCAAAGCCAGGTCTATTACTTGATCAAAAGTCCTATCAGTATAAGGTAACATGGCCCTGCTAAGTCCTGGGTTCAAACCTTTAATATACCTATCATTTTTGGATGCTTCATCAGCCACTTGCATTGCTCCATATTTAGATAATCCCTCGAATTTGTGAGTATACTCAGTGACATTCAAAGTTCCTTGCCCGAGTCTAATAAATTCTTCAAGTAATGTGGTGTTAGCTGATGCTGGTACAAATCTTGCCTCCAACATCTCCTTGAATTGATTCCAAGTGATTTCATTTTCAATTCTTCCAGCTATGATCACCTCCCACCAGCCTTAAGCTACTCCTTTCAGCATCTTGAAGCCACTTGTCTCTTCCTTTGATCATCAAGCTGCGTGTCATTGAAAATCCTATCCAGTGTTCTCAACCATGCTTGAATTTCCATCACATTCTCAGTCCCTTCAAGACTTTTGCCTCCCAACTTTGTATAAGCCTTTAATAGTTTTGAAATTTCCTCATGTGGATTCTCAGGCCTATGCCCAATTCCATCCCTTAAAACTCTTACAAACTCCTGCATATCAAGCATCTGTGGTGCACTTGTTCCTGCATGGT
Source organism: Allium cepa (assembly GCA_030765085.1). Lineage (NCBI taxonomy): Eukaryota > Viridiplantae > Streptophyta > Magnoliopsida > Asparagales > Amaryllidaceae > Allium > Allium cepa. The sequence goes on from CM060938.1 coordinate 914,907,935, forward strand.
GATGAGATCCTCTTCCTACCATGGTCAGATAACTAAGTTATGGGCAAATGGGATTATTATATTGTGAGTATTTTCTTTAATTAATGTTGTCCTATCTAAATTATTTCATCCAAAACAAGTAGGCATAATACATTTCTATAGTACTCAACAATCAATGCAACCATTTGCTCTGATACCAAATGACATGACCCTCCTATTTTACCTATATTTTCTAGGATTTCTTTTTATTTCATGTATATATGTACATATACATTTGCTCAATTAAACTTAGTTTAAATTCTCAGAGTCATTTTCCTTTTTAATCAATTTATCCAGGATTCAAAATTACTACTAATATAGATATATCAGTGTATTCTTAAGATATGTACACGTATATGAAGATGCATGTGCCCCTCTTGTTTAAATCAGAATCAAGGTAATTAAACAAGAGCATGTTCTGTTTGTTTGGAATTTGAATTTGAATTTCCACCCATTATTAATTTTCATGTTTTTTTTATACTTATAATATATGAGTAGATCTTAATCTCAGAATTTAAAGCCTTTTTATTGTATAGTTCAAATATATGCTATTTAATTAAAGCCAGAAAATGATATTTACATTTATCATTTTATGTTCATAATTTTCTTTGAGCCTCTCTTGTTCTTGACTCAATCATTATGACTCACCATGGGTTGTTCATTTGATTACTTGCTTCTGAGTTTTTCGTGACAAAAATACTTGATTTGAAAATGTTTAAAATGTGTGCAACCATTAGGTTTTAAAGTGAACCAGGTTTTGAATTCAAAATGATTCCTGGACTGATAATACTAACCATTTGAAGTGCATATTTGTCACTAGTATTTGAAGAAAAAAGTTTTTAGGTGAAATACTGGCTAAAGTGACAAAGGATTTTGAAATGTATTTTACTTTCAAATTGCAGACCAACATGACCAACCAAGACCCTACTCTTTTGAAGCTGGATGAACCATGTGGCAGTGTCAACCATACACACACTTTAATCCATGTCAATTTAGAATGCCTTTCACTTGCAAAATACTTGAATCCTTTTTAAGGTATATGTATACTTCACAAAACAACTCATAGTTGAACTTGAATTCTTTTACAAGATATATCGAAGAAAAGTGACTAAATACCAAAAGATTATTCCAAATTAAAACCAAACTTTTCTTCAAAACTAACTGCTTTTGAATGACTAAAACTTGATTAATACATATAAATTTTGTATGACAAATGCTCAATACAATTACATTATTTCTCAGATTTTCATAGATAATTTTTAAGCTTATTTTTCCTTGATTCAACTCAAATGTTTCTTTTAGTTTTCAAATCACATAATTAAACATAAACAACAAGCTTAACCAACATAGCAAGTTCATTACATAACAACAAATTTAAAAACACACTTCTCATGAATACATGCAGATAAAATCATCATATGCTCTTATTAAAACTAGTAAGCATGCTCATTCATTTTTCAACTGCCATAAACTTCCTTCCTACTTAGTTCCTGCATTTCCTGAAAGACCATTAGTGGCTGCCTCATCTTAAAAATGAGACACCCCCATATGCCATGAGCAAACAAGGGTCAGATCTATGATCTGGTATATGCAATAACACAATATTCATAGCATTAGACAATTAGATGATGCATGAGTACAGACTTGTTGCTTATGCTATTGCTTCTTTCAATTGTTTTACTATATTTCAGATAAATTTGTGCAAGTGTGTTATCTTCAGCAATCAACCATATACATATAAATAATTATGCAAACATGAACATTTATTAGTAGCATATAGTTGCACTGGAACAACCATGGTTCCATTCCAAACAACCTAGGAAATACTCAAGTTCCTATTTCTTCATTTATGGGTTATATATATAAATCAATTTAAATTCCTAGCCTCATCTGCTATCAAGAATCACAGGGACACATTGCAATGAACTAATTCACATCACTGCACAAAGATCTTAGGGCTTAAACAAACCATGTGCCAACTTGCATACTTCAAGTATATCAAGCATTCCAGCAGCCTTCTTGGCTCACCATTCCCAGTTTATTTACTAGAAGCATTTATTTGATTCTATCATCAGATAGCAAGGTGAACATGTCACTACATAGATGAGAACATCCTACGCATCTTGCAAGCATATTTTCAGAAACAAGTAAATAATTATTTTCAAGGATATTGTCATGAGATATCTTGATCTTAAATTAATACAAGAATATTTACAACTATAAAGAGATACATGGCATGTTAAGTTAATTTTGATCTGCAAGTAACTATGGTTGAACCAGATCCATGATCTAGCTTAATCATAATTTTTAACTTGTGGGTTTTTCTCCTTTTTTTAATCAGGGGCTCAGCTCTCAATTGCACCCCTAATACCTTATTTTTAAGCCTCAACACTTATACAAGGTATAATGCAGCTCATAATATTTTCTTTTATTTAAAATTTCCATGCCATAGATCCACATCAGTTGTGAGTATTCTTTCTTTGATTTTAAGGTTTTGTGCCTTAACTTTTTTGAGTATAATAAAACAGTGGGTTGCACATCCATAACAACATCATATCAGATCAAAAATCCATCCAAAGAACATCTATAATAAAACAATATATCAGATCAAAAATCATTCAAAGAATATTCATAAGACTGTGTTTAACAAAACCAGAAAAATACAAATTACAACATAAAAGTCTGGCTGCCTTATTTTAGGTTTTAATGCCATGGATCTAGTGAGATTACTCGCCTAAGTTTTCCTTCCTATCTGATCCAGAAAACCCTTGAATGTTTCTCCTTCCTTTTAAATATTTTCCTCCTTGCTTATATATTTTTCTTTAAGTAACTCGGGCAAAATGATTTTCTAGCCATACCTCTTATTTATATGCATATTCTCACTAGGGTTTTATCAAGACAAAATTCCATTTTTGTCCTGACTAACATCATGCATTTTGCATTTTATATTTTTCACATTTCCATCCTTAATTACCCCGGCTGCATTAGCTAGTTATGGACAGTTTTTCCCTCCTTTTGCTTTTCAGAAAATGGTTGTTTTTGAATATCTCTCACTTATTCAAGTCATGATGAAAGTGTGACTACTATATTTTATACTTTTACTTATTCCTGAAAATCCTCTTTGCTATACATACATACATACTTACTTATATTGCATCTCATGTCATTTTGATGTTATTTTCTTGCTTAGTTCTAACATATTTCTATTCTAAGGAAAATATACATGTATATAGTTATATATGTATTTTATTTAATTCTTCCTTGCTTCACTGTGAAAATATTCATACACATATGTTTCATATTTTTAATTTTAGTATACAAATATATTTTTATATCTTTTCTTGTGCCATTTCCAGTGTGCATATGCACACATACCCTTGCACATCATAAAATTCAGAAATTTCATCAATGTTTAGTCCAAATATTTTTAAACTGAATTATTTTATTAAAATAATTTCCCATAAATTTTTGGGGCATTACAGCTGAGGACCGATGATCTGTTCAATCAGTTGAGTGGAGCCAAGGTGTTTTCCCAATTGGATTTAGCGATAGAGTTCCATCAGTTGAGAGTAGCAGAGGATAGCATTCCTTTTACAGTATTGAGAACTTGGTATGGTTCGTATGAGTAGTTTGTGATGCCTTTTGGATTGACAAATGCAGCTGCTTTCTTTGTGGATTTGATGAACCGAGTTTTTAGAGAGTACTTGGATAGGTTCGTGTTGGTATTCATTGATGGCATTTTAGTGTGCTCGAAAGATGAAAGAGAGCATGAGAATCATCTTAGAGTTGTGCTTGAGACGCTAAGGCAAAATCAGTAAAAAGCAAAGTTTTCCAAGCGTCATTTTTGGAAGAAAGAGGTTAAGTTTCTTGGTCATGTGGTTTCAGAGAAAGGATTTTCGATCGATCCAAATAAGATTGAAGCCATCAATAATTGAAAGAGACCAGAGACGGTAACCGAGATCAAAAGTTTTCTTGAACTTGTTGGCTATTATCGGAGGTTCCTTAAGGATATCTCACGGATAGCAGCACCTTTGATGAAGTTGACCCAGAAAGATGTGAAGTTTATTTGGTCCAATAAATGTGAAGAAGGGTTCCTTAAGTTAAAACATTTGTTGACCAATACACCATTTTTAGTAATTCCGGATGGAAACCAAGGGTTAGTAGTATAAACTGATGCATATGGAACTGGATTGGGAGCAGCATTGATACAGATGGGTAAAGTTATTGCCTACGCATCCAGATAGCTTAGACCACAATAAGTAAGATATCCTACTCATGACTTAGAGTTGGCTGCAGTGATCTTTGCCTTGAAGATTTGGAGACATTGTCTCTTATGGGAGAGATTGGAGTTGTATACTGATCATAAGTCTTTAACATATATATTCCCTCAAAAGGAGTTTAATATGTGGCAGCAAAGGTGGCTTGAGTTTTTAGCTGCATATGATTTCGGTATAAAGTATACTTCTAGGAAATGAATAAGGTAGCATACGCTCATAGTAGAAAACATCAGAATGTGATGTTAGCCATGTTAACAAAATGGAAGGATCTTGAAATTTTGGCCAGTTGTAGTGTGTAGTTAAGATCTACTGCTAGTTCTAGTTAGGGTATTTCCATGTTGTCTTATTTAGAAGTTCGAGCAGCGCTGATCGAAAGGATATCATTTAAACAGAAAGAGGATCCTGAATTAGCCGAGAAGATTAGAAGGCTTGAGGTAGGATCATGGATCAATGATCCAAAGGATTTCTGTCTTGACCAGAGAGGATGGTTGAGAAAGAAGGGACGATTATGTGTTTCGAATGTAAAGAACTTAAGAAGATAAGTGCTGGAAGAATTTCATCGATCCAAGTATACAATTCATCCTGGAGGGACCAAGATGTATCAGGATATGAAGAGGAGCTTCTATTGGGAAGGCATGAAGCGGGATGTTTGCTTGTGAGTTAGGCAGTGTGTTAACTGTCAACAAGTGAAGGCCGAATATCAGAAGCCAAGTGGATTACTTTAGTCTTTAGAGATTCCAGTATGGAAATAGGATTCGATACCCATGGATTTTATAGATGGGTAACCAAGGTCAAGTGGAGGAAATGAGAGTATATGGGTTATTACAGACAGGTTGACCAAGAGTGCCCATTTCATCCTAATAAAGTCGACCAAGACGGCACCTATTTTTGCAAAGTTGTTCCTGAAGAACATAGTTAGACTTCATGGGATTCCTTGTAGCATAATCATTGATAGAGATGCATTATTCACTAGCGAATTTTGGAAGAGTCTATAAGAGGTATCGGGTACCAAGTTTAAGATGAGTACAACTTATCACCCATAGACGGATGGGCAGACAGAGAGAGTTAACAAGGTACTCCAGGATTTATTTAGAGCTTGTGTATTGGACTTCGGTGGATTTTGGGAGGATCACCTGCATTTGATTGATTTTTCCTATAATAATAGTTATCAGACTAGCATAGGAATGGCGCCTTATGAAGCTTTGTATGGAAGGCCATGCAAATCATCGACAAGTTGGTTAGAGACTAGAGACAGATAGGTCTTAGGTTCGAATTTGGTTAGAGAGGCATCATAAAAGATTGATTTAATACGATGACGGATGAAGGAAGCTCAATTCAGACAGAAGAGTTGCGCAAATAATAGGCATAAGACCTAAAGTTCTTTGTGGGAGACAGGGTTTTCATTAAGCTATCACTGATGAAGGGTGTTGTACGGTTTGGGAAGTCGGGAAAGTTGGCCCCAAGATATGTTGGACCACTCCAGATTATAGAAAGGATTGGAAAGCTCGCATACAGAGTAGAGTTGCCAAATATAATGGCACATGTCCATAATGTATTTCATGTATCTTGTCTTCACAAGTTTGTGCATGATACAGAGACTAATATTCTCTAGATAGAGTTAGAGGACTTGGTTGTAGAGCCTGATTTGACTTTTATTAGGCAACTATTTCGGGCTGTAGCGAGAGACGAGAAAAGATTGAGGACAAGACGGTCAAGTTTGTGAAAGTTCAGTGAAGCAACAACGAGAAGGACTGTACTTGGGAGATAGAGGACATGATTCGAGATGCTTATTCTGATCTGCTTTGATGGTATCTCTATATTATATTTATATAGATTAGTTGCTAGTCAGGTGGGCTAGTATGGATGTTAGGAGTTGTTATAGATGATTGCTATGTTTGCTAGTTAGTCCTTACTGAATTTCGAGAAGAATTCTTCAAGGAGGGGTGCCTGTAACACCCCTAATTTTTGATAACATTATTTAGCATATTTAATTATAATAAATTAAATAAAATAATATAGAGTGGCGAGGAGATTGAGGTTGGTTAATAAATTTAGTGGTTATGCTATTTAAATAAAATGAACTTATAAATGGATTAGGGTTAAATAATTAATCGTAGGGGCATTAGGGTCATTTGCTGCCTACACTCTCCACCCTTAGACTATTATCCCCTTAGCCATACACGTTCATTTTATCTTAAGAAAAATTTTAGATGTAAGAAGAAAAGGAGCTGGCCATTAGGAAGAAGAGAAGAAGGCAAAATCAAATCTAAAGCTTAGGATCAAGCTAGAAGAAATCAATCTCAATCAATCTTCAATTTCCTTATCTAAACTAAGGTGAATAATAATCACTACATCTCTATTTTGATTTCTATAATCACATGTGTTTGGATTAAAGGGTAAATTCGTTTTTATGGTATATTGGATGATCATATGTTTGATTTATAATTTATTAGTTTAAACAAGATTGTTTAAAAGAGGAATACGCACGGTTTTAGGTCAAAACCAAGATAAAATGTTTTTTAAATGCCATGGAAAAAATTTATGTTATGAGAAACATGATTTTGGAGTTAGGATTCAATTTTTATAATTTTCCAAGCCGTGGAGAATTAGTTAGGAATTTTCAAAAGAAAATATGGTTATTTGGGTTTATAAATTTATTTCGAAAATTATATTAAGAATTTGGATCAAAAATTATTATATGTTAGGCAACATGAATAAAGTGAATTTCTGAAATTTTTGGGGATTTTTACTAAGTAATTTAGGGCGGAAATTAAATTATTTTGAAAGGAGGACCTAAATGATTTAATTGTTTTGTTAATAGGAAGGGCTTATTTGTTAAATGTTGTTTAGTTTTTAGATCTGAGAAAATGCGTTAAATATTAGCAAAATAATTTGAAGGTTTATTGTAACCAATTAGGTGTTTACAAGTGGGAAAGTTAGTTACAAAAAGTTTACTTTATTTGGTAAAAACAACATTTTTCTCATAAAAAGTAGGTTCCGCCTCCTTTGGAAGGAGCTTCCGACCTAGAGCTTCTGCCTCCAATCTAGTCAAAACCTTCTAGATTGAAATCAGTAAACTAATACACATGGTATCATTTAGCTGGTGGGTAGTGAATTGGAGAAAGGCGGAAGTAGGGTGTCGAAACGTAGCTTCTGAATGGGTTGGTTCCTTTGTTTTTTTTGTTTTAAAAGAAAACACTTGCCTGTTTACAAAAGGGTTTCAAAGTATTCGAAACCAATGGTTTTGAAAGGGTATTTCTAAAGAAGCTTTCGAAGGAGAGCTGCTGCTTTTGGTTTAAAATAGTAGCTTCCGAAGGAGTTACTTAGTTTTTAATTGAAGCTTTCGAAAGGGGTTGTTTCGACCAAGTCGAAACCCTTCTATGATTTGATGCCTTTCGATGGCATTGAAGATATAAATGTTATCGAAATGCACTGTTTGTTTTTATAAGTATAAGCCACTTCTTACTGCTCATGAAAGGGGTTAGGGGTTTTGAAGGCACGAAAGGTGTTTCGAAGCCAACCTTCTATTATTTTACCAAGATGTTTTAATGCTTTCGTAAGGATGGTTTCGACAACATCAAGTTCCTCGATATTTTTATGAAATAGAGAATGGTTTTGAAAGAGATGATTTCGCTTATGTACACTTGACCCAAAATGGTGTTTTAAACCCAATGATTTCGAAATGGGTACTTTCAATGGTTTCGGAGGGCTAACCCCCAAAGGTTTCAGAAGGTGTATTTCCAACGGTTACGAGAGGGTGTATTTTCACTTGGTTTTGAAGCCATGCTTCCAAAGTAAAAGGTCAATTCTTTAATAAAATCGAAAGGTTTCGAAAGAGGATTTTTAAAGTATTCGAAGAGTAGGAGCCTAATTTTTGAAGATATGTTTTAATGCTTTCAAGGAGGTCATCCTATGAGGTCGAAAGCAAGGTTTCGAAGGTGTCGAAAGGTTTTTAAACCCAACCTCATTTTTATTAAAGGAAAAACCAATGGCTAAATAAAGGAGTTTTGAAAGGATTTCAAGTATGTAAATTTGAAAAAGTATTTCCTTGATAAAAGTATAGTTTAAGGGATTAACCATGTTTTATATGTAAACGTTTTCAAGGATATTAAACCCACGGGAGTGGTATTGTTAAGTTGTTATATTTACTTCTTCAAATAGGAATATAATCACATAATAAAGAACCCGTAACTGTATATTGAAGGATAAAGAAGTAGAAGAACCAACTAGATTAACCTAGTAGTGAGTATAAATTTATTAAATGAATGAGTAGAAATGCATCCAGAGAGTCAGGGAGACCAGAATATAGGTTGCCTAAACTTTGAAGTTATCCGGAAGATAGGTTAATAGTAAACCTAGGAAAACTATGTTTAGGAAGTTATTGGGGATAACCAACAGGCTCATAGTAAACCCACGAAAAGTATGTATTAAGGATGGTTGGCAGGGGCCAATTGGTATGTAGTGAACCCATGAAAACTATATCCGAATTATGTATTGACATCAGTCAAAAGGTTCCTAGTAAACCCATGAAAGCTAGGATAAGAAAAAGTTAAGGGAGGCATCATCAGTAAGTTCCTAGTCAACCGATGAAAACTAGTCTAAGAAGGGAGTTACTGGAGTAATCTATAGGTTCCTAGTCAATCCATGAAAACTAGGATATAAGATGAATTATTGAAGTGACCAATAGGTTCGAAGAAACCCATGAATTAATTAAGTTAGTTGGCAGGGGCCTATAGGTTCTTAGTGATCCTATGAAAACTCTGAAACAGGACAGGGTGTCCATAATTATAAAAAGGTTATTAATAAACCCATGAAAACTAATAGGTTAATACTGACTCTAGAAACTATATATATAGTTTCTAGAGTCAGTATTAACCTATTAGTTATATATATATATATATATATATATATATATATATATATATATATATATATATATATATATATATGATAGGGAGTCAATTAACGTGGGGATGAGAAATCCCAAATTTTTATGTATACATATCATCACTATATTTTTGAAATGCTATGTTTTTTACCATTGTGGATGCAAGAGAACGGTATATGGTTTTGAAAAGGTTTTAGAATACTAGTGAGGGGAAAACCCGTTCCGCTAAGTAGCGTGGTCTTAGTAAATTTCTAAATGGATTGAGACGTTAGATTATTATTCATATCAGGCTTTATGTCTCACCTGAAGTTTTTGTTTTCCCCTTAAACTCTCGGGTACTCAATTGACTTTGAGTAGTTTGAGGTTTAGGGTTTTCAGGTTCTCTTCTTAGACGAATAAAGTTTCTAAAGTCGTGTAGGAGGCTGTTAGTTATTTAGAGTTATCTTTTTCTGTCGTGTATTTTGGTTGTAAAGGCAAACTTATTAACCTTACTATAATAAAACAAAACAGTCATATTACAACTTTTGCTTTACAACTAATACAAACCCACAGTTGTTATAGGTTATTTTTAACAACTGTTTATTACCAGCAGTTGTAACAATGGTACTTTTAACAACTTTATTTATGCAGCAGTTGCAATATACGTCAATAACAACTGCTTTCTTGTGCCAGTTGCGAATGCTTAATTATTACAACTGTTTGTGCCAGTTGTCTTCTAAACACATAATTACCGCTTTCCACCTCAACAAAATTTTCCCCTTCCCTCCCTTCATTTCCTTAGCCGCCCATTTTCTTCACTAAGTGTAACACCCAAAATTTCCGAAGCCGAAAATTCCAGATAGTTATGAAATAAAAGAAAGAGATAGAAGAAGAAGAGAAACATCAACAACTCACATTCGCAGCGGATAAAATATAATAATAATAACAATAATAACAATAATAACAGTTTACAAATAATATTATGTCTGTCGATTACATTCTAATACATCAGGGTTTTACATATATACAGTCACTGAATATATACAATCATCATGTCCCGGAATTTACAATAATATAATTACAGCGGAAATATTCTAAACGATACTGCCATCCAGCTCGCCTCTTGAGCTCCAGAACGTCCTAACCTGGAAATCTATAATACTCGGTCTAATCCGAGCATTACACCAAAGTAACACCCGGGTCAGGCTGGAAACCAGCGTGAGTAAACCCAACTAACATGGAATACCAAAACAAACAACTTATGTAAACCCGGGGTAACTTATATCAATTTAACCAATTCACAATTTCCTATAGTCGATGCTTATTTCACATATAAATTTCCAAGTAACGAACATAGATAAAATAATCCAATTCACTTAAATCATTTCATTCCAACCTATCGATTTCACAAAATCAATTTATAAAAAAATTCGAAGTGATTTCGGGTATTTCCTAATACCCGACCCTGGTCTCTTCGAAACTCATGTTATCCTAACCCAAGATATTCAAATGAAATACACACAGCATTTCAAATCAGAGATATTAACTCATTCAAAACATCCAATACCATTTAATCATCCATAAGCAAAGCTTAATCACACAAATCAATTCAATTGATTTTAATTGAATTTCAAACCTCAATCACTTAGATTCCTTAATTTACATTAATTAATTCCCAATCAATTGATTAATCAATCCTTCATTATTCATCTTAATTAATCACACTGGATTAATTAACTTCAGTTACATTCAAGTCATAATCTTTTTCGCAATTTAATTATCCTTAACCCAAATCAGTAGTTAATCTTTAACTACTTCACAAATTAACTAACTATTTAAATTACATTAATCTTTAATTACCTGTATAATAAATTTCTCATAAAGCACCTAGTATTGATTAATTTATCTTAGTTAATCAATTTTTAATTACCCCATTAATTATATAAATTAATGGCTTCCCTTTTATATTTCAGTTTATCCTAATCTAAATTAATTACTTTAATTCAACCACAATATTAATCATTCTCGATTAATCTCAACCTGTAGTTAATTATCCTTTTTTTTAACTTCATTAAATAAATAAATTTCTCCTTAATCAATTATCTTAATTAACTCTTTAATAATCTCACAAACTAATTATATTTTATTAATTACAATAAGTAGGTACTTATTCAATCATCCAATGCTCATTCTGATTTAGTTGAACTTAATTAATTCACCCAAATCATTAATTAATTAAATTAATTAATTATCCATTTAAATTACCCTACCTATTTAATGAACCACCAATCATTTAACCCTTATTAACTTTAAAAAGAACCATCTTCTTATTTTACAAAATTTAAGTTTAAAACCATTTTTAAAACCCAAATGCTTCGAGTCAGACAACAGTTAACCCGAGAACCAACCAAAATTTAAAATTACTAGATCATCAGTATACATCCAAACAACACAATCATTCATCCAATTCTTTAAATTCAACCATTTAAATTTAAATAAAACCCAACAGAGTGTGATTTACTCACCTTTGCCTTTGTTTTGCAATCCACTCTAACTCGACTCGTTTCCCATGTTTTCGGACCTTGAATAAATATTAAATGATTTTATGAATATTCAAACAATTTGGACAAATTAATTTCTATTTAACAAATTCCATTTTACCTAATAAGTCAATTTCAAACTAATTTTCTGTTTATAAAATATTATCTAGTTATCAAATAATTCTACAAGTTAATTAAATAAATTCGATTTCCATTTCATAAATTTAATTTAAACTGCTTATTTACCTTTAAAAATTCTTTTAGTAGCCAAATAAGTTTATTTCACGAATAAATCAATATAATACACTATCAAGAAATAATCTAATGAGCTTGAAATACGTATATATATATTGATTGGATTTTATTTTTATTTTATTTTTTTCTTGCTGTAAACTAAAACTCCTGCATATAATATTCCCTAAAAATTATGTTTTAGGCTCTAAACAACTTAAATCTTAACAAAATATACTAGCATGTAAAACGAGAAAAACGAAAATCAATTACCTCTTCGTCGACCAACTCAGAAAATGTTCTGAACCCTACGCTTCGATCTCATCACCCACGAGAAACTCGCAACCTCCTCCTGCCGCAGATCGCACTGGCGTCTTGAGCACCCATCGGCCAGTGCCCAAACCCTAGAAACAGCTCATCTCCTCGAAATCGCGCCGCCACCGCTGCCGAGTTCACTAGCCCCTTCGACTTCGACTAAGCTGTTCGCACGCGTGGAGACGTTGAGTTGCCTGAGCCAACTCCATGACCCCCAATGCTCGAATCACCTCGCGACGCTCACCAATCGCCACTGCGTATCCTCTTGAGCTCATGCGCACTTCCCCGTTCCAGGATCGTCGATCGCGAGTGCCACTGCCTTGAGCTCGAGTTCGAGCCGAACAAGCGATGCCGAGCCCTTTCCCCATTTTCCAAATCGGCTTGAGCTCAAAAATCCCTTTTTTTTTATAATTTGAACGAGGCTGTAGATTTTTCTCGGCCATTTTGTTTTAGAGATGAATCTTTGAAATGCGTTTTAAGATAGGGTAGGTTTCGATTAAAATAACGAAGGCTTTGGCTTCCTTTAGAAGGTAAGGACGAGGTGATTTGATTTTTTTAAGGGTGAAAGAAAGATTGCATGTTAAAAGGAAGAAAGCAAGCGTATTCGAGAAGGAACCATAGTTGATTTGGTCAATACGTATATAAATAAATAAGTGTTCAAAATATTTCGTTAAAATTTTTAGCGCGTTCACATGTCGTACGCTCCCACAACAACCCCAAATACTACGAAACTTGAAACCCGATAATAACTAACTATTACAGATCCAATGGAACTAGTTTCGTAGAATTCCGAGACTGTGCCTTGGAAGGCTATTGTTAAATTCAATCTAAACGATATATTACTAAAACTGAACAAATCACCTTTAAATTAAATTCCAACCATACTATTATTTTCAGTATCATCACTATAAATTTTATAAGCCTTCGAATTATTTTTAACAGGCTTAAAATTCCATATTCAATATTTTACCCAATTTCAAATTATATAATTCAATAATCTAATTATTAAGTAATATTAATATTTGAAATTCAAGCTAAAATCAACTTTTTAAATAATTACAATCAATTAAATATTCCAATTTAAATTGTTAAAAATTTCGGGTCGTCACATTCCTCCCCCCTTAAAAGAATTTCGTCCCCGAAATTACTAATTAGGAAGAATGGTCCAATACCCGTTTACCTTTTCCCAAACCCCACAATTCGACATCCTACCAACTATCTCTTATTAAAGACCCACTATCATCTCAACCAACTTCCCAAAACCTCTATAGTTTCCAAACAGTATCCCTTTTCTCAAGCATTCAATTTCAATTTAAAAATCAAAATTTTAAATTATCAAATTTTCTCAAAATTTTTCTAACTCTTCAAATTTCCGAAATTTTTTGCCAGCGTCTCCTTTGCGCGGCTAGCTCGGTACAACTACAAAAGGCCTCTATGGGCTCCCAAATTCCAAAAAGAAAACAGAAAGCCAAGTGGCTAGATCAAAAACCCAATCCAATTTCATATGGAAATTTAAATACATACCTTTTTGTCGGGAAATTCAAATTTATCTTCTAATATCAAATTCAATCTCTTTTTCCTTTATAATACCTGCATAACCTACTTAGCAATAATTTCCAATCATAGCCCTTCCACATCTTTACATACTTTCCTTATAGAAGTTTTCATGTCCATTTCAATTCAAACTAATTTTCCCCACTTCCATACGAATTCCATTTACTTTTAAATCTGAATATTAAATTTTATCTTTCAAGTATAACTGATTCATATTAGTTTCATTTACTAATTTACTTTAAATCCCAATTGAAATTGTTTTGTTGTTAACAAAAATTTTCCCAAAAATTTTCTATCTGGAAAATTTTTGGTAGAGTCTCCTTTGTATGGAGGAGCTTTTGCAATTTGACAAAATATATAAATATATATACATCGACCCACACGGTCGGATAAGCAAAAACAGTTCATATTTCCTATTTTTATTGCGTAGGCGTACCTTATTTAGCATTTTAAGCAAGCAGCTTATTTATTTTACCATTTAGTGCAACCCAAATCCAGCCAAACGGCCTTCAGGTACCTGTACTTACTCAATTTAAATATGTAGGTGCCATATATAGAAAATTTATTAGCATTTCACTCACTTCCAATAGCTAAACACATGCATTACTAAACATCAAGCACCAAACACTTCCATAAACAATTTATATGTTTTCAAAACTAATTCAATTGCTTTCTATCAATTAAACATATAGCATTTCGTTCAAATTTTATTGGTTTATAACTCAATTGCTTACATTTAATTTATTTATAATCCAATCAAGCTCATATTCACTTCAATTGATTCAAAAATCAATTATATTTGCATCCATTAATTTATAGAATTTAATTAAATCTCGTTCACGACAAACGACACTCATTTTACGCAAATTGATGATATCCATGTGAATAAATAATTACCAAAGTTTTATAACCAATTTAAATTGATTTCGACTCAATTTTATTTAATTCCATTCCATTTTAATTTATTCACAACCATTTTATTTAGCTCGACATATTCCATTCTTGTATACTACTAGCCATTCCCAAATTAATTCAATCCAAGCTTTTATTTAATGGGCTTTCACCCTTATCCGAAGCCAAGCTTCCATAAATTTTAAACTTAAGTAGATTTACTTTAATTTATTCCAACATCAATCTTAAGTTTACTTCTATTTGATTCTCATTTAATCAACTTTCATTAAATTCAGTAAGCACATCCATTTTAATTTTAATTTTAATTCACCTTCTCAATTTATCAAAATAATATCCAACCACATACTTATCTCATTTATAGGTCAAATTAATATGCTACCGAACTTAAGTTCAGTCTGATAATCCAATTCCAATCACAACTTTGTTTTAGTTTTTATTCAATCAGACTTCATCCATTTATTATTTAACCCAATTAACCCATTTTAAAATTTTAATTTACTTACTTAATTCGTTATCGAATTTATTTTATTAATACAAGGCCATTCTCAATTTATTTCTATTCACTTGGGTTTTGTTTTGCAACT
The DNA here is from genome assembly GCA_030765085.1 of Allium cepa. Classification (NCBI taxonomy): domain Eukaryota; kingdom Viridiplantae; phylum Streptophyta; class Magnoliopsida; order Asparagales; family Amaryllidaceae; genus Allium; species Allium cepa. The sequence goes on from CM060938.1 coordinate 914,923,233, forward strand.
CAAAACATTTCTATTATAATCACTTCCATTATATCCAATTTACTTGCAAATTTCATTAAATATTATTCAAATCACCCTTGAATTTTATTTGTAATTCAAACCATCACATTTTTTTCAATCCAACTCTATTTTATTTTTATTTTACAACATCTCCTCTTATTTAATTCATTATCAAATTCAAGTCGAATTCTATTTATAATCCGAGTTTATCTCCAAACTTCATTATTAACTTACAATTCATTTTATTTAACCGAGTTAAATTTTATTAATATACTATATCAAACAATTATTTAGCTAATTAGCTTACTTCCAACTTTTCAATCAATATTCGATTTTATTACAAAATCACTTCATCAAACTTCCCCGAGTTCAATTTTATTTTATAATTCCAGTTTGGATTCCCCTTAATTTTAAAATGTAGAAATACTTTTAAATTCAGATAATACAATTAAAATACCTTTTTATAAAAATATTTCTTATAAATCGATGTCTCAACTAGTCCATCCTTGTTCTCACAAAAATTCAGTCATACGTTGATCAGGCGTAGGACTGAAAATCTATAAGTACTTGGTAAACCCGTTTTCAACATCCAGTGAAAATACTTGTCAAAATAATTTTATTGATAATATAGAAAACAGTTTTTGAAAAATAGAGGAAATATCTTTGGTGAGAATGCTATGGAAATCATCACCCCCATCCATGGTCACAGTTAATACCGGGGTTACGTTGCCGTCGCAGCAAAAGTCCATGTAACTGCAGGCTCTCCGCGGCCTCTCGATTACGCCATGGATCCCACACAACAGATCACAGTTACATCCAGGGTTACGTTGCCGTCACAGCAAAAGTCCATGTAACTGCAGGCTCTTAGCGGCCTTTGATTTTCGCTGTCAAAATGAAACCTCTCCACTCCTACATAGGTCGCAGTCTGCCGATATAAAATCAAACGCAGACAGTTGGCTCTCAGCGGCACACACGACTTTCGCTATGTGGTATACCATAGGTCGCAGTCTACCGATATTGAATCAAACACAGACTGTTGGCTCTCAGCGGCACACACGACTTTTGCTATGGTACACTAATCATAATCCTCAGGAACTAGTTTTGTCCGGACTCCTCACATAATCAACTTTAGAACACCCCTTGGGGCTCAAGGCAGCACCACCCGGTGGCACTCCTGAGAAGTTCATTTCAAGGGAGTGCCTTTTTCCCCACAGCCATCATGAAAAAATTTTATACTATACATATATAGTATCTTTCAAATCATACACCTAGTATGATATCATACAAAGCTCCTTTACACAAAATCAATTATCCCAAAATCGATAATTCTCAAACTAGGCTTTCCAAATTCAATATTGATTTTGCCAAAAAATCCAAAGCCTTTCCAAATCCAAAGGTTCCCAAAACCTTTTTCCAAATTCCTCGTAAGATCCTTTATATATATATATATATATATATATATTCATATATATAAAATTTTAAAAACTTTGGATCTTTTCAAACTTATATAAAACTTCTTTTATACTTCAAACACCTTCATCTTTTTCTCTTGGCAATAGATTTAACAAGGAAAGATTTATCTTATATAACAAAGATATATAACTTTGTTTATTCAAAATCAAATATTCAAATTTTATTACTCTTTCAAATATCAATTCCATTCAAATCCATATGATGTACACATAACATCCGTACGCTATACCAATCTGATCGCTTACTCGATCACACAATTTCACTTCCAAACTAGTATCATCCACCCGACTTCCTAGTGCGGACTCAGATCTGGTTTCTTGATTAGAAACCGTCATTCTCCTTGCATAGCCATAACTATGATAGAGAATATCCATAACCAATCAACAATCCATATCCAGGTTCGCCGTCGAAAATCGAATGAAAAATCCCAACTCGGATCGATATACTATCTCAAAATTCTATGCTCGAATCTGGATCAAATCACTATGCGAGTAGATTAATATACGTACATCGTACGTATTTAACTTCATTGATTATTCGCCAAATCAATTTCCTTTCCATTCACATTCACTTAAATTTTCATTCACTTATTCACATTTACCTTAATTCCATTTGGATTACCTCTTCAATTCTTATCTCCGTTGGGTATTAAATCCATAACAGTTTGAACTCCGACCAGTTTACATTTAGAAAATAGCTTGAAAATTTAAAAAAAAAAAGTAGTTGAAAAATAATTATTAGTTTGCAAAATAACTGTAAAATAGATAAGTAATTATAAAATAGTTGGAAAATAGTTAAATAGTTTCAAAACTTTTAGATGATTGCAAAATAGTTGTAAAATAGTAATTAATTGTAACATAGTTGAAAAATAGTAACCAGTTTAGAAAGCAGTTGAAAAATGGTTAAATAGCTCCAAAACTAATTGTAAAACAAGTATAAAATAATTTGGCTTTAAGAAAGAAAGGTAGTATATATTTAATAGTTTGGAAAAATAAGTTTATATTAAAACAATTTATATTGAAAATAGTCCAGAGTCAAAACTGTTCACTTTCCCAATTTCCATTCTTATCAATTTAATTTCAGAATCCAATTCTCAAAATTCCATTTTAAATTATTTTTACTTTTTTATTTCAAGGTTCAAATAAGAGTACAATTTTATTTGTTTCAAAATTTAATTTATTACTCAATTTTATCTTCCAGTTTAAAGCCGGTTCTTAAACAAGTTTAATTTACAATTTAATTATTCAAATTTATTTTATTTATAAAATACCATTCTCAATTTAAAGATTTTTTTATTAACAATAGGATGATATCATCCGATTTATTTTAAAACGTCCATCCATTTCCAATTTCCATATCCCAAACCTATCTTGGGATCTCTCAAACTACCAATTCAAATTAACCATTTTACTTTCCAAGTTAAATTCCAATTTCATTAAAATCTCCAATTCAAGTTGTTCATTCAAACTTATTTAACTTCTCCCAAGTTAAATTCGATTTACTTAATCCTGTCAACCTCATTCAATCCTCAAACTTCACAATAATAATCTTCCCACTTAAAAACTTATCACTTGGATATCACATCCCATTCCAAATTTCAAACTGAACATTAAAGTTTATTCAAACTATTTTTGATTTATGTATATTCCTTATTCATACATATTATTTATTTTACACACGAGGCCATCCTAAAATTTAGACCTCTTTTGGTTTTTAATTCAAATCAACTTTCAAACAACCCATTGTTTGCAACAAGTCCCAATTATCCAAATAATACTTATTTATTATTTTTCATTACTTTGAAACAAAATTTTCAAATTCTGGGACCAGATTTAGAATTTCATTCATTTTTTTATCAATTAAATTTTAATTTGGTTGTATTTCTATTTCTATTTAATTTAATTCCAATTCAAGACTTCAGTTTGGTTGTATTATATTACTTCTTAATTTTAATTTCAATAATTAACAACCAATCACCTTTATATTTATTAGAAGGAAATATTGCTTTATATATCAAAAAATATATTTTATATAAAATCATTTAAAATCTTTATATAAGAAAATAACAAGTACGCGCTCATATATATATATATATATATATATATATATATATATATATTCTCAACTCATTCAGAGTACTATAGACTCTGTTAAATGAGTAATCCCCACCAGAGCCAAGGTTCCCGCTTAACCTTTCAGCTCTGATACCAAATGTAACGACCCGAAATTTCCGAAGCCGAAAATTCCAGATAGTTATGAAAAAGAAGAAAGAGATAGAAGAAGAAGAACAGAAACATCAACAGCTCACATTCACAGCGGATAAAATATAATAATAATAATAACAGTTTACAAAATAATACTATGTCTGTCGATTACATTCTAAAACATCAGGGTTTCATATATATACAGTCACTGAATATATACAATCACCATGTCTCGGAATTAACAATAATATAATTACAGCGGAAATATTCCAAACGATACTGCCATCCAGCTCGCCTCCTGAGCTCCAGAACGTCCTAACTTGGAAATCTATAATACTCGGTCTGACCCGAGCATTACACTAAAGTAACACCCGTGTCAGGCTGGAAACCAGCGTGAATAAACCCAACTAACATGGAATACCAAAACAAACAACTTATATAAACCTGGGGTAACTTATATCAATTTAACCAATTCACAATTTGCTATAGACGATGCTTATTTCACATATAAATTTCCAAGTACCGAACTTAGATAAAATAATCCAATTCACTTAAATCATTTCATTCCAACCTATTGATTTCACAAAATCATTTTATAAAAAAATGCGAAGTGGTTTCGGGTTTTTCCTAATATCCGACCCCGGTCTCTTCGAAACTCATGTTACCCTAACCCAAGATATTCAAATGAAATACACACAACATTTCAAATCAGAGATATTAACTCATTCAAAACATCTGATAACATTCAATCATCCATAAGCAAAGCTTAATCACACAAATCAATTCAATTGATTCTAATTGAATTTCAAACCTCAATCACTTAGATTCCTTCATTTGCATTAATTAATTCCCAATCAATTGATTAATCAATCCTTCATTATTCATCTTAATTAATCACACTGGATTAATTAACTTCAGTTACATTCAAGTCATAATCTTTTTCGCAATTTAATTATCCTTAACCCAAATCAGTAGTTAATCTCTAACTACTTCACAAATTAATTAACTATTTAAATTACATTAATCTTTAATTACCTGTATAATAAATTTCTCATAAAGTACCTAGTATTGATTAATTTATCTTAGTTAATCAATTTTTAATTACGCCATTAATTATATAAATTAATGGCTTCCCATTTATATTTTAATTTATCCTAATCTAAATTAATTACTTTAATTCAACCACAATATTAATCATTCTCGATTAATCTCAACCTGTAGTTAATTATCCTTTTTTTAACTTCATTAAATAAATAAATTTCTCCTTAATCAATTATCTTAATTAACTCTTGAATAATCTCACAAAGTAATTATATTTTATTAATTACAATAAGTAGGTACTTATTTAATCATCCAATGCTCATTCTGATTTAGTTGAACTTAATTAATTCACCCAAATCATTAATTAATTAAATTAATTAATTATCCATTTAAATTACCCTACCTATTTAACGAACCACCAATCATTTAACCCTTATTAACTTTAAAAAGAACCATCTTCTTATTTTACAAAATTTAAGTTTAAAACAATTTTTAAAACCCAAATGCTTCGTGTTAGACAACAGTTAACCCGAGAACCAACCAAAATTTAAAATTACTAGATCATCAGTATACATCCAAATAACACAATCATTCATCCAATTCTTTAAATTCCACCATTTAAATTTAAATAAAACCCAACAGAGTGTGATTTACTCACCTTTGCCTTTGTTTTGCAATCCACTCTAACTCGACTCGTTTCCCATGTTTTCGGACCTTGAATAAATATTAAATGATTTTATGAATATTCAAACAATTTGGACAAATCAATTTCTATTTAATAAATTCCATTTTACCTAATAAGTCAATTTCAAACTAATTTTCGGTTTATAAAATATTATCTAGTTATCAAATAATTCTACAAGTTAATTAAATAAATTTGATTTCCATTTTATAAATTTAATTTAAACTGCTTATTTACCTTTAAAAATTCTTTTGGTAGCCAAATAAGTTTATTTCACGAATAAATGAATATAATACACTATCAAGAAATAATCTAATGAGCTTGAAATACGTGTGTGTGTATATATATATATTGATTGGATTTTATTTTTATTTTATTTTTTTCTTGCTGTAAACTAAAACTCCTGCATATAATATTCCCTAAAAATTATGTTTTAGGCTCTAAACAACTTAAATCTAAACAAAATATACTAGCATGTAAAACGAGAAAAACGAAAATTAATTACCTCTTCGTCGACCAACTTAGAAAATGTTCTGAACCCTACGCTTCGATCTCATCACCGACGAGAAACTCGCAACCTCCTCCTGCCGCCGATCGTCACCGGCGTCTCGAGCACCCATCGGCCAGTGCCCAAAACCTAGAAACAGCTCATCTCCTCGAAATCGCGCCGCCACCGCTGCCGAGTTCACTAGCCCCTTCGACTTCGACTAAGCTGTTCGCACGCGTGGAGACGTTGAGTTGCCTGAGCCAACTCCACGACCCCCAATGCTCGAATCATCTCGCGACGCTCACCAATCGCCATTGCGTATCCTCTAGAGCTCACGCGCGCTTCCTCATTCCAGGATCGTCGATCGCGAGTGTCACTGCCTTGAGCTCGAGTTCGAGCCAAACAAGCGATGCCGAGCCCTTTCCCCATTTTCCAAATCGGCTTGAGCTCAAAAATCCTCTTTTTTTTATAATTTGAACGTGGCTGTAGATTTTTCTCGGCCATTTAGTTTTAGAGATGAATCTGTGAAATGAGTTTTAAGAAAGGGTAGGTTTCGATTAAAATAAAGAAGGCTTTGGCTTCCTTTAGAAGGTAAGGACGAGGTGATTTGATTTTCTTAAGGTTGAAAGAAAGATTGCGTGTTAAAAGGAAGAAAGCAAGCGTATTCGAGAAGGAACCATAGTTGACTTGGTCAATATGTATATAAATAAATAAGTGTTCAAAATATTTTGTTAAAAAATTTAGCGCGTTCACATGTCGTACGCTCCCACAACAACCCCAAACATTACGAAACTTGAAACCCGATAATAACTAACTATTACGGATCCAATGGAACTGGTTTCGTTGAATTCCGAGACTGTGCCTCAGAAGGCTATTGTTAAATTCAATCTAAACGATATATTACTAAAACTGAACAAATCACCTTTAAATTAAATTCCAACCATACTATTATTTTTAGTATCTTCACTATAAATTTTATAAGCCTTCGAATTATTTTTAACGGGCTTAAAATTCCATATTCAATATTTTACCCAATTTCAAATTATATAATTCAATAATCTAATTATTAAGTAATATTAATATTTGAAATTCAAGTTAAAATCAACTTTTTAAATAGTTACAATCAATTAAATATTCCAATTTAAATTGTTAAAAATTTTGGGTTATCACACTAAGTATTAAAAATCACGGTCAAAATTTCATACACCTAAACCCTAGCCCCATCGCGTTTACCTCGCCACACTTGCCATCCACAAAACTAAACCCACTCGCCGCCCTTGTCCTCCACGAAACTAGATCGCTCACCGCCCTTGCCCTTCATGAAGCTAGACTGCTCACCGCCCTTGCCATCCACGAGACCCTTGACCTTAACTGCACTCTGCTTTGCATCTTCTTGCCATTGCCGCTACCACTGATATAGGTATTATGTCTTACTTATGTAGATTATTTTTACTTCATTTTTTAAAACTTCTAACTGTTATATGAAAGTCATTAGCACATTTAATTTTCCGTCTAAAATTATTTAGTTTTTTTCTCATTAATTTCTTTTCTACAAGACTAAGGCATTGTATCATATTGTAAAATTGTATAAAATTGAATCACTTGTCTTGTTTTGTTTTGTTTCTGTATTTTGATTTTGGTGGGTTTGGATTTAAGGTTGCTTGTTTTCATTTTTGGATTTTATTTTCATGGTGATAGCTTAGTTTTATACATATGAAGAGGAAACTTGTAGACATGGATGGACTAGTGATGCGGCGGAGAACATTGAAATCTATTGACGTAAAATGTGTAATCTTGATTTTTGGTGGGTGTATTGTGTAGGCTCATGCCTAAATATAATTGGCATGGTTGTAAGAGGCAGTTTCCAATGGAAAATTACTTGAACTTAAACTACAGGTTCATTTTTAATTGCAATCTTTTTTAGTAAAAGGGTAATTGCTTATGTACACCAGGTGGTTATATTTTCGACCCGATTTCTTTTTATTGTTGCAAACATGGATTTATTCGTCTTGAACATTTTGATTTGTTTGAATGAAAGGTTAAATTATACATCATTTATAAACATAAACAACTCATATTTTTATGGGTGTTCACACACAAAATATTCATGTTTTCTTGCACATACCAAATATTCTTACCTGTAAATAAAATCTAAAATACAGCTAAATCATGCAAAATAGAATAATACACAAAAGCCACAATTTAGATTATTTCAACAAGAAGATGATTAGGAAAAACAAAAACAGTAGGTAATAGTGCATAAGAATGAACATATATATACTCATGCAACACTCGTAGTGATCTAGGAATGCACAAAACAGGAAGTATTAGATGTACATACTTTTGAAGCATGAAGAATGTTTAAGATGGACCATACATCATAGGAAGTATAATAGAACCTTACTACATACACCTTATTGTACATGGACGTAATTTGTTTTTTCTAAGTCATGATTCAGTCGTAAGTTAGCCAATATAATCATAAGTAGGTTATTCACTTTCTCATCTTAATATTCTTATAATATCGTCTTGTATCATATATGGTGGACAGTAATTAGCCATCTTTGACATGTTAATCTTTTAGGCTTGGCACGAGTCATAGTTCTCTTTATTTTCTCATCATGCTTCAGGAATCATGCAATGGAGAAAGAAAAATTTATTTTCATACGTGTGAGAATTGCCGGAAGAAGTTTCTGAAAGGAACATTACTAATGTCAATGTGATTCGTCTATTATATCAAATATATTCGAGCGAATTTTGTTTTGTTTGTCTTAATACAAGTATGATAATTGATGGAACATATTGACCTTACAGTCTTGAAAACAAGCAGCAATTATGCCAATTTAAAGTATAAACCTTATGCAATTTTGAACAGTAGTTAACCCAACAACAAGTTTAATCGATTTCTTGCCAAAGACCACAACATTTGGTCACAGTTATTGAATAGATAAACCTATCCTTTTCAAAGTTATATACATCTACCTTCTTTTTTTTATTGTATTTGGGCAGAAGTTACTATTGAATTATTTATTTACGTATCTTTGCATTCATATGGTCAAGAAATTAGTAAAAGAAAACAGGAAAAATAGTTTGAGATTGAACTTTAAATTGTTGATAAATTCAGTTTCCAATTGATTCTTAATAATATATGCCTTCTACTTGCAATCACATGTTGAAATTTTTCAAAATTTCAATTTGCCAACATATGCTGAAATTTTATATATTCCATCGATTCTACCATCAACTTTGAATGTCAACAATTTCAACTACCGACTATACAACAGGATGTAGTAGTGGCCGCATAAGTGCATGTACCTGATTTGATTCGACATCTACGATCGGCATATCTCTATCACCTCTCTAAAGAAGTCTTGATTACTTTCTTTTTCAATTATTATCGTTTTCTAGAACCAAAGAATATAATGTATGGAGCTTAACTGAATTGAAGCAATGATAAAAGTTCTAGTAAGTTGTTATTAAAAAATAAAATATTACAAGCACTTCCCTTTCTAGGAGAATATTTTCATTAATTGATTATCTTATAATGGGTGCATAAATTGTAATTTTCAACCTCAATGCTGTAGAGATGAAGAATCCCAGTATAGAAACCTATTTCAACCTCAACGTGTTACTAGTTTTTTGATGAAGTATGTAAAGAATGGACTATTTAAAACTTACTAGTTTCTTTTGTCATGTAGTTACTAGTTTCTTTTGCATGTGCGTCCAATCGGACCCATACAAGCTATGGACAAAATATGGGTTAACCTACCATAGTTTTGTAATTTTTGATTAGTTATTTCATACTTATAACTATTTAGGGTTGACTAAGGACATTCTTATTTTTTGTAGAATGACAGAGGAATATAGGCAAGCCGTTCGGAATTTCATACATAAGCATGTAGAAAGTGAGGGTAGTCCAGAAAAAATTATTTGTCTGTGTCGTCAATGTAGGAATCTTGTTTGGCGTTCTCCAAGAGATGTTGTGACACATTTGGTGTGTTTTGGAGTTGATCCAACATATGATGTATGGATCTTTCACGGAGAAGCACGTCATTCACGAAATGAAGCCGTTGAAGTGATAGATACATACAGAATGTACGTAGATGCAGAAATTGGTGACGATGAGAATGAGTATCATGTTAACGATAAACATAAGGAACGGACTAAGAAAATGTTGAAATTCCTTTATGTCCTGGTTGTACAAGCCATACAAAGTTGTCTGCTACAATACTTCGTTATAAACATAAGGCTCGAAATGGTATAACCGACACAGCATTTACGGAACTTCTTAAGCTTCTTAGGGATATGCTACCTAAGGAAAGCAAGCTTCCCGATTCTACATATGCAACAAAGAAGTTGATTAAATCATTTGGTTTAGGTTATAGGAATATACATGCATGCGTAAATGATTGTTGTCTATTTAGAAAAGAGCTTGCACATTGTGATTTTTACCCCACATGTGGAAAATCCCGTTGGAAAAAGAAAAAGACAAGAGAAGATGGAAAGCAAGCTAAAATACCTTTGAAGGTTTTGAGATACTTTCCACTCATACCAAGGTTGAAAAGAATGTTCATGTAGCCGGAGACCTCAGAACAACTAAAATGGCATAACAGTAATAAAAGAGAAGAATGCAAACTACAATATCCTATAGATTCCTCTCAATGGTCTACAATTGATAGAATGTATCCTTCTTTTGCAACCGATCCATGAAATTTAAGGCTCGGTCTTGAAAGTGATGGTTTTAACCCCTTTGGTGATTGGAATTCAACATATAGTTGTTGGCCAGTGTTTCTTGTTGCTTATAATTTCCCTCCATGGCTTTGTATGCATAAAGATAATATAATGCTATCATTATTAATTCTCAGACCACGTCAACTAGGAAATGATATTGACATATATCTGCAACTGCTTATTGAAGATTTGAACAAATTATGGAATAAAGGGGTAAAAGTGTATGATGCATACGATTGCAGCGAATTTAGATTAAATGCAATTCTGATGTGGACAATAAATGATTTTCTAACTTATGGAAATTTAGCAGGTTGCACTGTAAAAGGTAAGAGAGTATGTCCTGTTTGTGGCATTAATACATGTTCAATATGGATACCATTTAGTGAAAAATGCGCATACTTGGGTCATAGACGATTTCTTACACCTAATCATGAATACCGTCACCGGAAAAACTTCTTTGATGGAACCATAGAAAATAGACAAATGCCTCTAATACATACTGGTACTCAAATCTTCGATGATGTCAAAGATATTGTGAATGAGTGGGAGAAAAAACAAAGGAAGAAGAGAGAGACAGTAGGAAAAGAAAACGGTGGGATGTGAAGAAAAAAAGAATCCAAATGTGGAAAAAGAAATCCATTATTTTTATTTGCCTTATTAGAAGTTAAGATATAGCTAAAAATAAAATGTCTTTTTATTTTTTTAACAATTTCTAGTAATTAGTATTTTACTATCACTCTATTATACACATTTTTTGGGTTTTTGTAGGCACTTCCGTTGCCTCACAATCTAGACGTAATGCATGTCGAGAAAAATATTTGCGAGAGTATTCTTGGTACATTGCTTGATACCAAAAGAAAATCAAAAGACGGAATTAGTTCACGTCAAGATTTATAAGAAATGCGTATAAGAAAGAAGTTGCGTCCTATAGATGTTGGAAGTAAAGTATTACTTCGTGCTGCCCCGTGGACCTTAACTACCAAGAAAAAGAGATCTTCTACGATAGGATGAGGAATTTGAAGGTGCGTTATGGGTATAGCTCAAATATTGGGAAATGTTTTGCAAAACAAGACAAAATTTCAAGTCTTAAGTCTCATGATTATCATGTTTTGCTGTAACAACTATTGTCTGTAGCATTGGGAGGGCTATTGCCTGTAGGTACAAGGAATGCATTATTGCGACTATGTTCATTTTACAATGAAATATGTCAAAGAGTGCTTGATAGAGATAAATTAGAATCCATGGAAAATCAAGTCGCATTAGCACTATGTGACCTTGAGATACTTTCCTCCTTTTTTTGACATCATGATTCACTTGACAATACATTTGGGGAGGGAAGCAAGAATTTGTGGACCGGTACAATACCGGTGGATGTATCCATTTGAGTGGTATATTTTTTTATGAATACTTAACGTAATTAATTAATAAAACATGCACTTGTGAAAGCATTTTATGCTTATATCTTGATTGTAGGTATATAAAATACTGAAGGGTTATGTTAAAAATCAAGCCCGACCCAAGGATGCATAGCTGAGTGCTATTCTTCGGAAGAATGCATTAGGTATTGTGCTAGATATTTTGACGATGGGTATAAGTTTGGAGAGATAAAAAATCGAAATGAAGTGCAGCAAAGTGATTCCATACTCAATGGACATCCGTTTTCCAAACGAAAACCCATCTTAGTTTCCTAGGAAGTAATTGATGCTGCTCATCGGTATGTGTCGTTCAACACCGATGAAGTGGAGCCATACATAGAGTAAGTGTAACGACTCGTATTTTGCCCGCTCAAAAATCGACATCCATACTTCAAATCGTACTCGAATGTCATAGATTCGACCGTTCAAATTTTGATTCGCCGGAGCTTATAACAATCATTAAGTAAACAACACAGCCGAATAAAAGAATAATACATTGATATACAACTTTGATACAATATCTGATACACAGATGATCCAATAGATATCAATATACATCAGAGATATGATACAATAAAATAGCAGCGGAAAAGAAAACGATAGATAACATCTAGCAGCGAAACAAATAACTCTAAGATAGTCTTCAAGGAAGAACTCCAGAAATAACTGCAACTCCATTTCCAAGAACCAATCCAGCAATAGCTCGAACTCCCCATAACAATGCACCAAGCTAAGCAAGACTGGTGCGAACCAAAGACTGAACTAACTCCAGATAATCCACTATATCTAACTATCTGAAAAACCCAACTCTAGACTGCTCGTGTAGAAAATAATGAGCACCCAGAGTTTAGGAAAGAAACAATAAACTCCGGATCAGTCGTGGGACTGGTGTGAGCAACAAAAACAGTTTATCTCTTATAACATTCAACAAAAGATTTTCAAAGTCAATTCGCAATGCTTTTTAAAAATGAGACTACCATAAGGCCTCCCGCACACACACACAATGCAAACGCAGAATCGGAGGAGATTTCTCCTTATGATAGTCAAAGATGCTTGATACGCATTAAAAATAATATTTGATATTATTACTAGTGCATAGTGTAGGAAAAATTTATTTCGAAAGTAGAATATAAATCTTAGCCAGCATAGACATTTCGAACTATGCCTACTATAGCTACCATCCAAACAGTGGTGACCACCATAAGTGAATGGCAGGTTCTACAACTAATACTGTACAAAGTTTCGTATTGGGAATTGGATTTCCAACGAATGATCAGGCCAAGGAACTTCCCATTGCCACATGAGAATGCCTCTGGATGGACATCCCCGAGAACCAAACCGGATCTCTACCAACACAAGGCCGGGTTACCCCTAACTGAGTAACAACTGACCAAATATGCCATCCCCCGGTCCTTTGGGACCTTTTCACCGAGCGCTCGTAATCAATTCACACAATCATAACAAAGTGTTTTCAACATGAGTAAATATCTGGGCTCCATACCATGATACCACCCTTTTCCAGAAGGAAATGCACACATCCTAAAGGGCGCTACCCCTCATAACCTTGCCGCATCTTTCCTGTTTTGACCATTCCGGGGTGTGAGGCTCGACGAAGTCACGTCCACAAAAACATACTTTATACAAAAGCCATGCTTTGGGTCAACAAATGATCATAGAAATGATCACCAAGATAGACGATCAAATAAATGATCCTATCACAAATAATCAACACAATGATCATTTCACAGCAACACTCAGTATGTCACATTACCAAATTGGGAATATATCGCTGATAACCTTCAACCATATAACCTCTGAGCTCGTACGTCTTAGAGAAGGGTGTTAAGCTAAAAGAATAAATTCTCTGCCACCCACAGAAATATATTTGAAAGAAATCGGCTTTATATCTCAACTTGTAATGTCAGGCATACAATCCATACAAGTCTGTTCCGGGCTCGAACAGAACCGAAGGAACTTACAAAGAAGTCCTTGCAATCCGGATATTCACAATCCTGATCGGATTTCCCATCACTTAGGGAGTTTCTATACCGGCACGACTCGGTGCAGAAACAATCGATAGGTCATCCTATCGCTTTCGCAAATACCCGGTCTTCACCACCGGTCTTCAAATGCTATCCATAACGTCGAATCACATATTCGGAATGGGTTATACGACCCAAAGGTCCTTTCCCGGCTAACCCGAATAGTGAGTACGATATTTCAAAAACAAATGGAGAATGGGATTTCAATTAAGTCACAACTTAATAATTCAAAACTTTATTTCAAATGGTTTGATCCAATTACCATTTCAATCTTTAAACAAAAAGATTCATTTTCACAACCTTTAACGGTTTAAACAATTTTCACATTTTAATCTTTTAAACAAAAGATTCATTCACAGATTTTCCAAATCAATTTTCATTTCAATTTGATTAACTCGTTAAATCTTTAAATCAAAGATTTAACTTATAGCTTCAAAACAAATTTCATTTCAATTTGATTAACTCGTTAAATCTTTAAATCAAAGATTTAACTTATAGCTTCAAAACAAATTTCATTTCAATTTGATTTAAACAAATCATCAATTTAAATCTATTAAAAATAAACAGATTTAATTCATAGCTTTCAAAAAGAATTCATTCATAACTTAGGAAAATCATTTTTCTATTCAATCTTGAAATTCCCCTAATTAACTGGAATCTCAGTTCTTATCTAAAAGTGTTTATCATTTGAAAACAACAATTTTCATTTTGGAAATCTGATTCACTTATACGAGTTGAAATCCTTGGGTTAAATTCAAATTCCCAAAAATAATGCTTAAAAGTGGTTTAATCCCTATATAACCAATATAACATCTTTAATCCCTAATTTCAAATCATAGAATTCAATTTCAAGTATTGAATTTAAATTTAAATCAAATTATTTAAATTCCAAAACTTAATCAAGTAATTTAAAAATAAATTTTTATTTTGAAATACATTCCAAAAGCTTTTCACATTTATTCCGATTCCATTTCCAAAACATTTGAATTTAAAAATTCAAATTTAAAACTATTTCAAACATCTGTGACTTAAACGATTTCCTCGTGAAATCCATATTTGTGTGTGTATGGTGTGGTCCAAGGGTTTAACACAATAGTGTACATCATCATCATCACAGATTAAAACACAGAAATATAGTTGATAAGCGATATAAACTATAACGCTCATCTTCCATTCACAAATTCACAGATAATATACAAATGCAAACAAATATACAACTCAATCTACAGAACAAAATATCACAAATCAGATAGGATAATCAATTCAAATCATTTCATATAATATAATTATTCATAAGCATTCAATAAACATTTGTAAGCAGGATTTAATTAATTCAATTCATTTCCAATTTAATTAATTACTTATGAATTTATTATCCAATTCTGATTAGATTATTTTCATTAAGTAATTACATTTAAATCATTTATAATTGATTATCTAAATTATTTAATCCAATAAATCATTAACATTAATCACTTTAAATCAATTACTTAATAATCCTTAGTTAATTATCCTTATTAACTAATAATATTTCTTAATCACTTCTTAAGAAATTATCTTAGATTAATTCATTATTAACCATTTCAAATTATAAATTAATCTAATTATTTATTTATAATTAAATAAATCATTCTTTAATTACTTATTAATTTAAATTAACTTTTAAACCAACTTCATAATAAATCATTTAAATTAACTTAATTAATTTATTCACTTACTTAAAGTAATTAATTAAATTTCTTACCTTAAACTGATTAACTATCTTTACAACTTTCTTTACTAAACTTTTAAGTTACATATTAACTTAATACTAACTAACATTACTTAATTATCTAAGTTAAACACCTGTATAAAAATCATTATTCACGGCTATTTTGGGAAAGCACCGAGACCGCATCATTCTTACTCGAGAAAACTCGAGTTTCCCCTCGTGTCTCTCCCGTGTCACTCTCTCTCACCCCTCCCTGTTCTTCTTTTTCTCAATTCTTCTCCCCCTTTTCATTTTTTTTTATATTGGTTGAAGTTATAAAAGAACAGCTGAAACCCATTCACGAAAACGACCTAGAGGCAAACCGAAGCGACTCCTTCTTTTACTCGAGTGTACACTCGAGGACTTAATCACCAAGAACACCAAGCTGTGCACGAGATCACTGTGCACCTGCACCGGACCACGACCAAATTCTGGCGATCCACACTAGCTCCGGCAAGTCACAATCGATCACATCCTCGACCCAGATCGACCCAAAACCCCAAACATTCCCTCCATCGAATTCGAGCATAGCTGGAACCATACGACCAAAACAGCGACCAGAAAAAAATGTCTCATTGCCGCGCCTCCGACCACCAGCATCGCCGCACCTCCGCCCCAACCTTCGTCTACGTCCCAAGCGCATTCTCTCCAAGTCCGGCCCCACTCGATGCAATGAGGTGTGAGAACGAACCCCAAAACTTCGACATCAGTTTCACATGCCTTAAACCCTACATCTAATCGAATCTCAATCTATGATGCATAAAAAAAATACTTTGCATTTTTCCCGCGATCATCGATCATGTTAGCTCCTCCCCACCAATTTTCGACTTCTCTGATCAACTGTGTTACCCGAGGCAACCCCATCTTCCCAAAATGATCAACACGGCCATGCCACTTCTACTCTTTACAAAAAAATATGAATTGAGCTTTAAAAATCCTATTTATGATTAAGCAATCAGTTCCCAAACTTGAATCGAAAATTCAAGATGTTCAAAATTTTGATTTATGTTAAGTATTACTGTCCTATGCTTATTCCCAGAGCAGCTCAACCTTTTTATTATGAATTTAAATTTTTAAAATTCACTTTATACTTTCCTAAACATAATTTGTTTATATACTTTATCTAACAATCAATAGATTTGAGCATACATGATTTTTGAAGCAACTTAGGCTGTTGGAATGTATAAACAGAGGCAATATTTGTATATGTATATGCATTCCTGTATAAATGCAGAGAGAAGCACCAATATATACATGCATTCAACATAGAAATCCCAAAGATTTTATGCAACCAGTTTACTACTTAATTTTTTTTTTTCAAAATGAAGTTACTCACATTGTTTTGTGGAAGACAGAGAACAGGTTTCTTCAATTTGGAACTGGTTTGTATCTTGCTTCTTGATGTTTGAGTTGAATGATATATATAGGGGAGAGTGTTTACAGTATGTTATATATGTATATTATATATATTACAATGGGTATGGTATACAATATCTTGTACAGGGTAATATTATATTTTCCTTGTACTAAAGGTATCTTTACATTATTTATGTCGGCTGAAAATTCTTCTTTGATATGCTAAAGATGCAAACATTAATTGTCTATGTACTAGCCTAAGATATTAATTGTTTACTTGTTTCATTCCATGCTTATATTTGTACTTGCTTTATAATTTAACATATATTGCTTTTTAACTTGTTGATTATGCAGTTTGGTGGCTGCAAATCATTTTCTTTGTTTTGTTCATATTTGATTTTCTTTACAGCCTACATATTTATACAACTTTGCTTTGTGCTTTGCTTTATTACTTATGTAAAAACATATACTTTGTTTTGTTTAGCAATATTTTTTTTCTTTTGTTTGCTTTACTATGGTGGCTGCAGCTTTATCTGTTTATACTTATTGATTCTGCTCTCTCTTTTCTTATATGTTGTTATATCTTTAGCTGATATGTTACTTTGTATCCATTTTATAGTTTACACACTTATATTACTTTGTCTTGTTTTATCAGTTTGTAAGTATACATGCTTTTGTTTATTACTTTACTTATTTATTTGGATGTAGTTCTATATTTAATTTGTTGTTAAGTTATTAGTTAATGTATTTACTTACTTCTTATTTTCAGCTGAGTATATTTATGTATTTTATTTTCTTTAAATCTTCTTGTTTTGTAATACAAATAAATTTCTATTTTATTATGTTGTTAGAATTTAGCAAATGTTCTACTTCCTATTTTTATTAAAATTTATCTCATATTATTTTTCTATTTCTAGTTTAAATATTTATTGTTATCTTACTTTAATATTTATTGTCTTATATTATTTTATCTGCTCACATATTTTGTTTTAATGTTTAAATATAGCTGGTTTGTTTTGCAAGTTAATTCATATATATGTTTTGTTCCACTGCTTTGTCCTATTACTTTATAGTATGAATAACTTCTATGTTAACATGTTGTTAAAATTTATTTATGAGTTTTTTTTTTTTGAAACTGGGTACTTATATTTACAAAGTAGGCAGCACACAAGTCTGCAAGAATCATCATGGCGCACAGTTTAATATGCCAGAGGCAGGGATCGAACTGCCGACCTTGTCGTCAATAGCCTGGCGTTTTACCACTGCACCAAGGCCTCGGACAATTTATTTATGAGTTACTATAGATATATATTTTTTTTTCTTAATTTATTTTATAACTCAAATATTTATTAAACCATTCATCTATGATTTAAATCAAAATATATATATATACACACACAAGATTTTATAATTTCAAATTGACTCATATATACCCAAATATACATATATATATATATACATTCACATATATACATATATATACAAAAATTAAAAATTTAAATGATTTATATAGAATATATTTGAACTCGGGGAAACTCACATCACTAAATCGATTAATTTCACCGTTTTCTTCAAAAATAGATTTTAATTATCATTTTAAATTTATATAAAAATCTGGGGTCGTTACAGTAAGTATAAGTTCAACTCGATTATTCTATATGAACGCAATTAAATTTTAACTTATACATTTGCAATCCAGAATGCACAAAGAGGAGTTGAAACGTTTGCACCCTCGACTGTTACAAGACGATGTGGAATTTTCAAAACTACATTTAGAGACTTTTAGTTGTTGGTTTGGAAAAAAGGTTGAAGTAGTTATATTTTCTTTCTTTAGAATAATTAACCTTCATATATGCACATATTTTTGTCATATATCGTTATAAACAAAATTATATATGTCTAGGTTAAAAATGAGAGAAATGTTTCACATGTTAGTGAAATAATAAAATGGCTTTCATACGGGCCTCGGTCATAAGTAGTTTCGTATACTGGCTATATTGTTAATGGACGGCGTTTCCATACTAAGGATTACGAGAAGTCTGCGCAAAATAGTAGTGTTTCCACTGAGGAAAGTACTATTCGTGCAGACGGGTCCGTTGAGAAATTTTTTTATTATGGCATCTTGCATGAAATTTTGTTGTTGGACTACCATCTATTTCAAGTTGCTTTGTTTAAGTGTGATTGGGAAAATATTTATCGTGGAGTTAAAGTTGAAGATGGATTAACATTAGTTAATTTACATCAATTCCAAAATCAATTTGCAAGCGATCCTTTCATCTTAGCAACACAAGCTGTACAAGTGTTCTTCTCTAGAGAAAGTAGTTGTTCAAATTGGTATGTTGTTTTGAAAGCAGCTCCTAGAGGTTTTCATGAATTGGAAAAATATGAGAAGGAGGAAAATTAAACTAGAAACCACTAGATGAGTCAGTACTTAATGATAGAGATGTTGATAATGGGGACGAATGTTACATAAGGAAGGATTGCGATGGCATTTTGGTATGAATAAAGCATTCATTTGTTTTATATGTAGTCATATGCCTTAAAATGTTTAGTTATAAAGTTATATGTCTCATATATATAGTGTAAACACAAAATAAAGACCTTTGTTCTAAGTTAGGTTAAGAAACTAGCAATTAAATATTATTGAATTACCTTTCTTCATTTCTGATTTCAAAAGTGCATCTCTTTTTTGAAAGGTAAACCCATAACTAAATTTCTCTTCTGATCGAAAAGAATGCAACTTATCAAATCACATATTGATTTACTTGAGTTTTTGATAGAAGTGTGTAAAAGCAATGTTATATTGTATCATACATGGTTGTTTAAATATTTTTCTGATATCATAGTCTTTACATATAAAAAATCCTATAATTAGTATGATGTTAATTTTCTACATGTTTTGGTTTTTTGTCCAGGTTGATCACTTAGTAAAAGAAGCTTGAACTTGTTGCAGCCATGGGTAAGAACGAGGAACATCAAGAAGTGGTAACCATCTTGAATAATATTACCAACTGAATTTTGTCCTGGAGAAATTAAAATGATGCTCAAATCTTTTCTTTCTATGAAAGTAGATGTTGAAAATTACGAATTTGTGAGATATTTGAAAGCTATGATTTTTAAAAACTATGAATTGAAGAAATAATGGATGAATCGATGCTCATCTTTCTTACGCTTAGCATTCCTTGCATCTGTAGTCTATTTTTATTTCCATTTAACGTTACTGTTGGCGTATTCAATGAACTTTTACATTTTCATTTAACTTTTTTCTATTCAAATGCCCTAGCGTGAAATGGCCCAAAGCCTTGGCATTACCCAAAAGATATATGTGTTATGTGTGCATTTGTTTGTACTGTTTTACAATAAAAAGAAGTTAATATTTGTGTAAACGTTATGTATGTATGTATATGCCCATTATTCCACGTTAAATAAATATGAATTTAGACTTTTAATATTCTTTGCGCACATTCAACGTACTTTTTATAATCATCAAACAGTTTTGTGTTTCCAATTTAGTAAACGGTTTAATGTCATTAAAAGTGGATTAAAACATCCCCATCCAATACTACAGTTGAACAAAAGCTTAGGCTTAGATTAGCACAATGCTAGGACCTCATCACTTTACTGTATTGGAAATAGGTTAACTTCATCAATGATATTTCAATAAATCATTTTGTATAAAATGAAGACATCGAATCCTGTCAAACATTCCATTCCAAACTAGAACAACCTTCATTTCACTTAAGTTCCACATCACCTACAAACTGAGATCATTTTAATTGTTCAAAATAGAAAGGTAGATTAAGGAAGTCATTAGTTCTTAATTTACATGATAAATACTGAGAGTTAATAGCAACCATTCATATTTTAAAATGTAATATGCATCCATTTAATACTGTCCGGTTGTAGCAAGTGTGGTCTTCCCTTCCTTGGATACACATTTTTGCTTTGCTCCTCATCCTGTTATAAGGATTTTTTCGAGGAACATAATAATTTGGTGCTGTTTGAGGAATGAAAACTCCAGTCCCTCTAGATTTTGCTTGAAGAACATAACATAATTTTCCATTTTAATTTATTTATTTAGTTTATTATGTAGCTCAATATTGTTCAATATATTCTTGTGCAAGCCCATGACCAAGTAATAATGTTTTTGTATAATACACTTCTTTAACCTGCCGTTTTTAGATGCCATTCACTTCAAATTGACATATGCAATCCATGAACCCATCAATTTTTATTATATAAATACAACTACTATATACTATATATCCATCACACAATCACATATGATCATGAAATCCAACTGCAACAACTAAAGTCCAAGTTTCTCAATCAGACATGCTTCGACCCAGTTTGATTTTATGCTGACTAAACAAGAACACTTTTCATCTTCCTCAAATTAATCATCCCTTTGCTTACAAAACTGCATCATTTTTTGTGGTAATTTATTTTTGTGGAATAAAATGATGTTCGGTTTGATGTATTTCTTATACATTTGACTCCATAAGCTCGATTATATTCATGGCTGAGTGTTAAATTTTTAGAGCTCATGCTATAGTTTCATTTTTAGTTTTTTATTTGACTCATTTCATTTCATTCCTGAGTGTTAAAAATATTTATTTCAATCCCAACTATACCCTTACTAATGCTATATTTGTTCAAATAATTTCAGAGCTCGAAGCAAGCAAAGAAAAGATCAAAGAAACAAAGTCTAGCTGCACTTGCAGCTGCTCGTGGTCTAACTGAAGCTAATGGTGGTATTAGAATCTCTAAAATGAAAGATGTTGAAGTTGAAGTTGCTAGTACTCTTAAGGATATGAATGCTAATGTTAGAAAATCTCCACGCAAGCATGGTGAAATTCCTCCACCCATCATTCCTTGCCGTAAGTCAACCCCTCTCTAAAACTTCACCACCGCACACTCATCCAATCCTCTTGATTCAACTCCCCTCCAAAACGTCATTACCACACACTCATCCAATCCTCACGATTCAACTCCCCTTCAAAACATCATTACCACACGCTCGTCCATTCCTCATGATTCAACTCCCCTCCAAAACATCATTACCACACACTCGTCCAATCCTCATGATTCAATTGCCCAAAGGTCTGCTTCACCTACGAATTTAGATCGTTCCTCCGAAGAGGTGAACATGGTCAAACTAAAAGAAAAAGAGGAAAAACAATGATGATATTATTTTCTTTAACACCGAATGAGAAGTTAGAAATTGAGTTCAATGACCGAAATCAGCCTATTGGTCCAAATTCCAAACAATTATCAACATATATTGGGACTTTAGCAAGGGAGATGGTACCCGTGACCATTAGCAATTGGAAAAAAGTCAACGACAAATTGAAGGCTGGTCTATGGACATGTATTCAGGTATTGCAAATAGTAATGTACTAAATTTAACTTCTTTAGATAACATGGTAATTTTGGATTCTTCGTTAAAATGTGCTTGAAGGTTGGTTTTGTTAGTTTTATTCGTTACAATGTGCTTGAAGGTTACAATTGAATTCAAATAATCATTGATAACACAGTTCATACTGTACAGGCAAGATTCAAGTTGGATGGCATACATCAACATATGTTCCTTCAAATGTTGGGACTACGATGGAAAGAGTCAAAGTCACGGCTAGTTAATGCTATAAAAGTTGCAGCAAAGAGTCCCGATCCTTCCAAAAAATTAGGCATGTTAAAACCAGATAATATTAAGAGTGCTCAAGAATGGAATGATTTTGTCAACGAGAAATTGACAAAAGAGTTTGAGGTAGTTGGTTTTATTTTGGTGGCTACTGTTGAAATTTTTTCATTTCAATTTATTATATCTAATTTTATTGAATTTCTCTTTTGTAGTCGACGAGCAATAAATACAAAACCATACGAGCAATGAATACAATTTCGCACACTATGAGTCGAAAGGGGTACGCAAGACTTGCAGAAGATATGGTAAGAAAAAATAACTTATAAAATTCATTTGTTATGAGTATAAAAAATATTCATCCAATACGGTTTAGCAATTAGTTTTTAAGTTCTTTTTGCAGAAAAAAGAAAGTGGTTGCTCATCGGATATTACTAGGGAGGATTTGTGGTGCAGAGGTCACATAAAGAAAAATTGAGAACCACCAAATTCTGTTGTCGCCAAAAAGAATACACATATATTACATCTAATTATTTCTCAGTTTTCCATTTTGACTTCATTTTATCCTTTCTTTAATCCAATTATTTTTTTCCTTTTTTTATTTCTAGCAAGTTGAATTTGATATATTTTAATTGGCATGTATTTTCGCGATTGTCTCCAATATATGAACCTTACATGAATGTTGTGACATGCGAAAAATGGATATTTATTAATTTGTAGACAAAGATAAAAGAGTATAAAAACACTGATCAGGGTTCTCAAGGAACGATATCGCTGGAGGAAGATGGAGTGTTGAAGGTTTTTGGTCGTGAACATAAAGGTAGAATAAGGGGACTAGGTTTTGGAGTTACACCAATTCAGTTTGTAGTTCACACGAGTAGTTCAAAAAATTACATGCATTGGAAAATGAAATTACTACCTTGCGAGCCCAAATGAAAGAGCTCTCTGATTTGTTTGTGGCTGTAAGTTATTTTGATTCACTATGTTAGAGTAATTGATATGCGCTTAAAAATTTATTAATGCAAGTAACATTTTTTTGAACAGAGCATCAATGGTAAACAAAATGTAGCGGAAGAGCCAGTGACTCCTCGTGGCAATACGCCTCAGGTAATTTTTTTATAATTGAGTATAAAAGTATTATTTGAAATCATCAACAAGCATGTTAATCACTTATTATGTTCAGTTGTCAGCATGCTAATGTCCATCGAAACACCCCAGTGCCATTTACAATTGGAATGTCACAATTTAGAAATCATAATTCCGTGATTGATTCACAGGTTTAGAATTTTGCGTTTTCTGTTGTTCGAGTGTCGGTGACTGGTCCAAAAATTAAAAATAAAATTGTTTAAACTGAAGAATTATAAAAGCAAGACTTAAGAATAAATAAACTCAAGTCGAATTATAAAATAATTAAATTTTTTATACTAAAGAAGTAAAGGGAGAAAACAAATTTTGCATAAAAAAATTACTAATTCAGCCCAATGCCCCAGAACAAAGCCCAGTAAGCAAACTACTCTTTTATTCTATCTCGGTTTGAGGTCCAAAAATTAAAAAAATGAATTGAAAAATAAAAAAAGGGCGATTGAAAACATTGTCGAAAAATAAAATGCAAATTGAAAAATTCGAGGTTGCGAAATATGAAGTAGATGATCGCGAGTTGTAGATTTAAAAAAGGGGATGGAGTTTGATAATTGGTGATTTGCCGAGAAGGAGATTTGCTTATTGGTTTGGGATTAAGTGGCACAGTGGCGTATGTTGGTTGGAAGGTCGACAGCTGCTTTGCTGAGGGAAGTGGTGATTATGAAGGAGGTTGAGGATTCTGGGTGAGGGCGTTTGAGGATCGTGCATTTGTTGTACGAGATGCGTAAACTTCGGTTTGAGGTTGAAGGTGGTTGTCATGATCAGTAAAGGTGGTCGATGGGTTTTGGAGTTTTGAGGTCGAGTTAATATGTCTCCACTATGTGATATTATGACAGAGGTGTAGAAGTTGTGCCGCAGTGGAGTGTATTATGGTAGAGGTGTGTTAGGTAGAGGAAGGTGAAGGGGTGATGACTGGTTGAAGTGATGTAGAGCAGTGATGGGTGATGTTGTTGGTTGAATTAGAGGAAGCCAGTAGTGGATTGTTGATAGTTTCAAGGGGATGAATTCAGGTTACTATGTATTTAAAGGTGTTTCTATGCAAAGCTGTATGATGTAGTGGAGTTTAGTAGAGGCAGTTGATGCTTATGGATGTATGGTGATGTGGAAGGAAGTTTATACAGAGGAGGTTTGAGGCAGTGGTGTAGTGATGTATGATGAGTGTTTGCTAGCTGAAGTTGCAGAGGAGGGAGGTGATAACAATGCTGTGGAGTTTGTTTTGGTTTGTAGAAGAGGTTGTTTGTGTTTGTAATGGAGGAAATAGTGGTTGTAATGGAAGCAGGCTTCAACTGTAGGTGAATTGGATGGTTTGGTATGTAATTGTGAATTGGATGGTGGTGGTTGTTGTTATGGTGGGTGAGGCAGTTATTATAGTTGTGGTTCATGTGCAGGTTGAGGATAGATGGAAGAAGTTGATGGACAAGAGTTTTGTTTGGTTTGTGGGAGGTGATTATTGTTGTGGCCTTGATGGTAGAGAGTTAAGGCAGTGAAGTGGAATGGGTGCATTCATGAAGGTGGTGCAATGTATGGTGGCAGCATAGTTTGTGAATGGCAGAACTAGGCAGAGGTGGGTTAGGGTGAAGAAGTTGCTCCTGCAATTGTAAATGAAATGTGATGCAAATGCAATTGTAAACAAAATGTACTGTAAGTGTGGTTGCAATGCAGTAATGTTGATGTGAGAAGGAATAGTGCAGAGATGGCGAGTGGTAGCAAGGAAGTGAATGTAAGAGAAATAAGGTTAACAAATATAGAATACAAATGTAATGAAGCAACAAAAATTCACAGAGAATATCAAGTTCATGTAAAAATTAAATGTAACAAATTGAAATATGCAATGTAATTTTTTTAATATGTAATTGAACTATACAAATGTAACAAAATGAGGAAAGAAGAGAACAGATAATGCAAAGCAGAAATAGAACAGAGCAAAATAGCAAACTCTTGTGTATATTTTTTTTTAATGCAAAGTAATTTTTTTATTTTTTATTTTAAGTTTTGGAAAGAAAACAAAACAAAAAAAAACACAACTAAGTCAAAACAAATGAAAACAAAGCAAAACAAATGCTTAACAGTATTTATTTTCTTTTTTTTAAGAAGAACAAAACACAAAATAAACAATAAACTTTCTGCTGGTCTCTCTGCTACTACCATTACCTTAATTCCTAAGAATGATAACCCTACTTCAGTTGCTGATTTTAGACCAATTTCTTGTTGTAACATCATTTATAAAATCATTTCAAAAGTGTTGGCTAATAGATTGAAGTTAATTCTCCCATCAATTATATCCAATAATCAGGCTGCTTATATTAGTGGAAGATCCATTAGTGATAACATTCTCTTAACTCAAGAACTATTGCTAGGGTATGAAAGGAAAAATATATCTCCTAGATGCATGTTAAAGTTGGACATTAAGAAGGCATTTGATTCTATTGCTTGGAGCTCTATTTTAGCTATTATGTCTAGGATGAACTTTCCTAAACCATTTTTAGCTTGGATATTCACTTGTATTTCATCACCAATGTACTTAATTTCGAGAGAGGGTGGTATGTATGGGTATTTTAAAGGTGCACAGGGTGTTAGGCAGGGTGATCCTATTTCTGCCTATTTGTTCATTATTGTCATGGAATTGCTCAATTCAATTTTGATGGATCTAGCTTTAAGGAAAGCACTTGATTTACATCCTAAATGTAAACATCCTCTCGTTACTCATCTTCTTTTTGCGGACGATCTCATCATTTTCACAAAGCCTACTCATAGTAATATTTAGTGTATTATGTCTTCTCTGCAATTCTTTTATTCCATTACTGGCCTTCAAATTAATCTCTCAAAATCTAATATACTTGTTGCCGGTTTGCCTATTTCTCAGAAGCTTGATATTATTAAATACTCAGGACTTCAGGAATTACCTAAAAATTCTTATTATTTGGGTTTACCTCTCATAAGCTCTAGAATTACCAAGCACAATTGTTTGCCACTTTTTTGAAAAATAATTGTAAGGTTGCAGCTATGGCCTTGTAATAAATTGTCACAAGCTGGTAGGCTCACTGTTATTCAATCAATTGCTGTGGCTATGACTACATATTGGACAAGACACTACATTCTTCCAATCAAGCTGATTAATATGATTTCAAGTGCTCTAAATAAATTTCTCTGGCATGGTGACCCTTTCTCAAAAAAGCTCATACCCATATCTTTCTTCAAACTGTTTGATGCTAAAAAGTATGGTGGTCTTGGTATCACTAATATTTTCCAGTGGAATAAAGCTGCTATTTCTGTTTACTTCAATAATTTTTTTGCATCTGATCAAAACTTATGGTCTCAATGGGTTAATCAAAATCTTATTGGCAAGAGGAATTTTTGGACTATGAGAACCCATAATTGTAGTTGGAGTTGGAGATGTATACTTAAACTAAGGGAAACTTTCTTACCATTCATACAGTGTAATTATGCATTGATTAAAGGATTATCTTTTTGGCATTCTCCTTGGGCTAAACCAGGTCTGATTTTAAGTTCCATTATGGATTATAATTTGAGAAGAAACTCTGGAATTTCAGAAGAGGCTATAGTTGATGAATTTATACATGATGGTTGTATTGTATTACCTTACTCCAGTTCCTTTCAGTTAAGAAATTTGTGGAATGTTATTACCAGTCACTGTGTTTGGTCTGCAATGTTCTGTATTTTGTCATGCTAATGGGATTGTGTGAGTTATAATTTCTTATAATGGAACATTAGTCAATAAAATGAGCTTATGCTCTTGCTGTTCAAAAAAAACACAAAATAAACACAAAATAAAATATAAAAAAAATAATTCG
Source organism: Allium cepa (assembly GCA_030765085.1). NCBI lineage: Eukaryota > Viridiplantae > Streptophyta > Magnoliopsida > Asparagales > Amaryllidaceae > Allium > Allium cepa. The sequence goes on from CM060938.1 coordinate 914,951,004, forward strand.
ATGACACATATCAGTTTATATGTGCAATAAATGGATGTGAATATTGTTTTTAGCATAATTTTTGATGTTATGTAGTTAACCTAAGGGAAATCTGGTCATAGGTAAACTGATTAGACATAATAAGTACAAAGAAAAATACATAATTGCTAACCATTGTGTATTTGGAGCAAAGTAAACAGATCAATTTGTAAAATAAAAAACTTAAATACTTAAACAACAGAAGCTAAAGAACTACACTGCCAATTCTACGAACTTTTATTTTCACTATGCACAATTAATAATTCGTATTATAACATGGAATAATAGTCACCATGTCATTAAGAATTGAATGATGAATTTTTTTTCAAAAGAATTTATATCAATTGTTTTGCACATGAAGATTATAATATAAAATAATTAATTCATTTAATTCAAATTCGTACATTTGAAAAAATTATCCATAACTCGATTGTCCAGTTTGTTGTTACTAAATTAGGAAATATTACCATTAAATGACAGGATAATAAACAACATGTTAATTAATGAATTAACCATTATCTACATTCACTGCACCGAGATATTATGGGTATTGGAAAAATTGTTTTTTAAGTCGTATCTATGTAATGTCACGTCAAATAAAATGGACTTTCTCATATTTAGATGCACCTGACAGGTGAATTATTTAATAGTTTGCATATATCAATGAGGTATAATAAGAAAACGATTGGCATTATGTGATCAAATGACATAATCCATGCTTCCATTCAATAGCATACTATTCTTGTTATGTATATGCGCTATACATCGACTGCACATCCTATGTTGAAATAGTTTTCTATATGAAAAATATTTTACAACTAAAATTGCACATTTTATTAGAAATAAGTGGGGTAAGGACATAAGTAAAAAACATCTCTCACAGTGTAGATTTTTCTTCAGTAGTGTGAATATCACATGACTATAGAACTAAAATAAAATCATATAAATGGTTATTGAATTGTTGACCAAATAAAATTATGAGATAGAACTAAAACATGCCATTGGCACAAAGAAAAGAATGAAAGTACTGCAGTGCACAATGAACTTCTATGCATTTGAACATTGAAAGACATTTTTCTTGCTTGAACTTATTACTTCTGCAAAACATGTCTAATATTTTAAATACAAAAAATACTGCAAAACACCTAAACATGATTTTGTTTGCAGTCACATCGGAGTTTTCAATTTTGTTTACACTTTGAACTTATAAATTAAATGTGTATGATTTTTGTTTGCAGTCATATCGGAGTAGCAACAACGTTTCAAATGGTGGTAATATACAAGTTCAGAATCAGTCTAGAAAGTGCAAATGATTGGGTTGGCAAAGAAATATTGTCGCAGAAGCAACAATTGCATCTACTGATCCTACAGTTTTAGTGTATCATGTACCACTTGGAGCAGATGCTTGGAAGGTTTGGATTGATTCAGTGGTGGAGCCCGAAGCTATTTTATATAGGCCTACTTCAGATATTTATACTATTGGACAAGCGATTGGGACGACTGTTGTTTGACATAAGGAATTTATCTCTTTTAATTAGTATATATATGTACTCTTACTGAAATATGTTATGGATTTAGTTGTGTTTTGTATTGAACTTATGAATTCATAAATGGTGTAAACTCGAATTGTTTCGATTTTCTTGAATGCAAATGGTTTGTGTTGTTTCAAGTAATTTGCATGATTGTGTATAATATTATCGAAATATTGGATTTAGTTATGATATTAAGAAATTTATAGCAGCTGTGAAAAGATGATTATAGTTGTTTGTAGCAGTTGTAAAAATATATGTTGCAACTGTCATTGTTAGTTGTATTTCATCATTCTTCAACTGCAAGCGGTAGTTGTAAAAAGCTTTTTAAAAGTGCTAAAAGCAGTTGTAACTAGTCATTTACAACTTGCATGTTGCAGTTATAAATGGTTTTCCGCAGTGTAAATAAGTTTTCTACAACTAGCAGTGGTAGTTGTAAAAGACCTTTTGCAAGTGCTAAAAGCAGTTGTAACTAGTCATTTACAACTAACATGTCATAGTTGTAAAATAAGTTTCTACAACCGCTTCTGCAACTGTTTCGGCCAGTTGTAAAATAATTCGGATCTATTACAACTGCGGATATAACGACTGGCGGATGCTAATTGTAATAGACATATTATAACTGTTTTTTGCAGTTGCGAAAATGTATTTTTGTTGTAATATATACTCTGATCAACCAAGGTGGCATATTCATATGTCGCTTTTGGCGTATGTGTAATAATTATATTTTATTTTTGAACGTGGTTAACGCTTGTGGGATTATGTAATGAACATGAAATGTTTTGAATGGAATGTGGAAATGTGTTTTATTTGTTAATTTTTTTCCATATTCTTGTGATCTGTATATCAATGTATCTACCATCGTCGTATTTGGTTGTCGAGAATTAATAATCATGATGACTGCAACATCGGTAACCATTAGTTTTGAGCCTCCAAGTAGGAGATGTTACACCAATCTTTCATTCTCCCCCTCCCTTGGATTTGCACTGGGGATTTCAACTGCATGTTTAAAAGCCTCCTAAAATTTGGTGGTAATAATCTCTCTCTTAGAGATTTAGCACCACTTATTCAAGCATTACAACTATCTGCCCTTACTGACATCAACGCAACAAGTGCTCCGAACACTTGGAACAACAAGAAAACCAATGGCTTAAGAAACTTCTGTAAAATTGACCATCATTCTATAATATCAAAGCTTTAACTAACTAGCCTACTCTATACTTGCTCATTCCTAACCCTGGTATCTCCATAATCCAATTATGATATCCTAGAATGTTGCTTCCATGAAAAAGACCCTCCGCCTTTAAATTTTATAGTTTTTGGACTAATCATTTGTGAATTTCATGATACAATTGTGCAGTGATGGAGAAAGAACCACACACGGTAACCCTATGTACATTCTTCAAGCTAAGCTAAAGAATACAAAGCAAATTCTCAAAGTCCAGGCATACAACACTTTTGGCATAGAAATTTAAAATCCACCGCTCTCGTAAAACAACTTGACCTTATTCAAAAGGCCTTAATGAACAATCCCACTAACCTACCTTTATCTACCTCTGAATATGAAGTTAAATGCCAACTTACCAATGCTCTTTAAGATGAAGATGATATGCCGCGCCGGAAAATTACTTCTTTGAAGGTGATAGAAATTCGAACTTTTTCCACGCCTCTTTAACGATTAAAAACTCCAAGACTAGAATTCGCTCCTTGACTGATATAAACGATATGCAATAAGCTGACTCTATAAAGGTTAATAATGCACTACTTGAATGTTTCACCTCCTACTTCAAAAATAAGAATAAATATAATGTTTGCCACAACTCTATTCACAACTATGATCTTCCTACCATCAATCAACTTGAAGCTCACTCCCTTGTTTCTCTCATTACCCATTCTGAAATAAAAGAAGCCTATCATAAAGCAATGTTATAAAATGGATAACGCCCACTCTGTAAACCAGTTTCGTCCAATTGCATGTTGTAGTGTCATCTACAATGCATCACCAAAATAATTGCTTCCAGACTTAAACCTGTCCTGTCCTGTCCAGAATTATTTCTCCTAATCAGGTAGCTTTTTGCCTAATAGAGACATCATAGACATTATACTTATTAACCATAAACTACTCAAAGGGTATAACTTCAAAAAGATATCACAAAGATCTATGATGAAACTTGATATCCAAAAGGCATTTGACTCTCTAAACTGGAATTCTTTAGTTACTGTCATGATCAAAATGAGATTTCTTGAACCTATTATAGCTTGGATTTTCACCTACATCTTCAGTCCAACCTATTCTATTATTGATGATGGCTATCATCTAGGCTGTGTTATGTCTTCTCATGGAATCAGACAAGGAGGCCCTGTCTCTGCTTATTTATTTATTATAGTCATGGAGTTGTTTACATGTATGCTAACAGCTGAATTTACCTTCAATAGATTTAAGCTCCATCCTAATTAAGTGCAAGTTCCCCTTCATAACTTGTCTGATGTTTGCTGACGATCTAGTCATATTTTCCAAGCCAGATCCTCAAACTGTAAACTGCATTAAATGTTCCCTAGAACATTTCAAAACTTCTACAAGCTTTGCTGTCGATTACTCGAATCAAACATCCTCCTCGCTGGCTTAAATTCTCATGATAATGATGCAATCTTAAGCTTATCTAGATTAGATCAGTTGCCTCCTAAAACGATTTACTTAGCGATTCCCCTCATATCCTCTAGAATCACCACTAATCAATTTCTTCCAATGTATGAAGCCATCATTAGCAGGCTCAATAAATAGCCCACTCATCTCCTTTCACAGGCGGGTAGATTAACCATCATCAACTCCATTGTTGCCTCCATGACTTGCTACTATTCTAAAACCTTTTTACTCCTAAAGAAACTCATCTCTATGATCAACAAAGCCCTTAACCATTTTTTATGGAATGGTACTTGTTTCTCTAGGACGCCTACACCTATATCTTTTAAAATGGTTATCATTCCTAAAAATAAAGGTAGTCTTGGAATTATTAACTTAAGACTTCGGAATTTTGTTGCATCCTCAAAACACATATAAATACTCTATTGACAACTAAAGATTCCCTTTGGGTTAAGTTGATGAAGCAAAATCAGTTAAAACTTAATTTTTTTGGCTATGTCTATCCCTTTAAACTGCAGCTGGTTGTGGCAATGCATATTAAAGCTTGGGCCCATTATCTTGCTTATAATTCAATACAATGCAGTTGTTCAGACAACCACATATTCTGGTATACTCCTTGGGATACTCCAGGAGTGATTCTACTTAATTGCTTATTCCCTGGTGAGAAATATGCTTTCGGTATCCCAGATAATGCCCTGGCAAAAAACTACATACGTCATGGTCATATATCCTTCACATACTCCAGTAGTGTTAATGTTAGAGAGCTCTGCAAAATTGTTTCTATGGGTCATTTCTATCAAATTAAACAAAAATTGCTTGGGCTAAAAACAAAATTCCTCACTCAATAAATTCTATCTGCAATGCCTTTCACCTATATAACAACACTGCTGACCACCCTTGGTATAAAAGGATATGGAATAGATATGGTATTACTAAAGATAATTTCACCTTTTGGAAGATTATACACAACTCCCTCCTTACTCAAGATAAATTAATGATGATGGGAATGCTTTGAAACACTTACTACACTTTCTGCTCTAAGCACGTTAAGACTATAAACCACATTTTTTTTAATTTGTTTTCATACATAAATTATGGGCTGCTACGCTTTCATGATTTGGTTTTCGTATGCCTAGTACAGATTCTAACTATGAATGGGCTGCTATTCATGACAAAACGAGATAAAAATCTACTTTGAATAGATGCCTGCTTATAGCATAAGAAATTTGCATATGAAATCAGGCGTGAGCGCAACAAGCGAGTATTCATGGCCGAAATTAGACCAGACTCTCTTTTGTTCAATGTTGTCTCAATGAAAATTGACGCTGCTATGAAATACACTGGATGGAATAAGGTTTTAATTACCTAACTTCTTTAGTATTTAATGCTGTATTTTTATCTTCTGTCCGTCGCTATGTTACTATTTTTGTTTTTTCTTTGTTATTTTATTCCTTTATACCTTTGCATCCTTTCTTTATTTTTGGTATATTAGTAGAGGACCAATCAACCTCGCGTGCCTTTCGAAAAAACTAAAACACAATGTATTTATATATGATATATAATAAACTTACAAAGATACGCCATGATAATATTTGTATTCTTGACTAGTGTTTAAATAGTAAGTACTAATTTTGGAAATTTAGGCTATAAAATTGATCATTGAGATATATTACACTATACATATAAAGAATGTCTTCATACTTTTGTGATTATGAACCATGATGAAGTACGTCTCGAGTGGTTGATAATAGTGCTCATATTCAGTGGAGTATGACCAAATCGATACCACCTTAGTTGGTATCATGGAGTATCTTAATGTATCACCTCAAATGAGTTAGCGCCAGAGAAACCATTATTTTTGGGATAGACCAACAAAAATATGGTAGTCTAAAATACTAAAACCAAAGCACCTATTTCATTTTTACTATTGAAATGTATGACGTACAAACTTATGTGTAGTGATACATCGAGTCAAATTTCAATAGTGTACTTGGAAGTAAAGTTGAAAATGTGCAAGACGGTTCAAAACAATTCAATAAGATTGAGTATAGTGAGTAGAGTAGATATAAAGTTAAAACAAATACCTTAAATGAAATATGATTTTATCTGAAATGTTACTCCACCTTTGTTATATTATGATGCAGAAGGAGCAATCAAAATACGATTTGATTTACATGTGTAATGTAGAGTTTAATCCTACTTGAAAGATATGTATCTATTATTATATAATATATTTAATTTGGTATTATCTAGAGTTAAGTTCATGATTTCATATAGGATATGGTACATGATAGGTTAAGATACAATTTTTTTTACATATGCTAAGTATATGAATTGCATAAAATCAAAGCTAGATTTCTTATTGAGAAAACTGCATAACCCTTTGGAAGCTTGTTCAATGGCATCAAGGAATAAAATATTGTTTTAAGAAATATCACCTCCTAAATGAGGGATTTCAGTCTAAATGATATTAGTGGAAGTGTGGTTGACTTGGATTAGATTCAAGATATATAATGAAATGAAAAAACGTAATACAAAATTAATCCAGCCAAATAAGGACATTGGAAATTAGATTATCTGATAAGGTGTCTTAGATGGCAAGGAGAAAATGTGATTTTCCTAATACAATTAAAGAATATTGAATGTTCATCTCCTTAGTTACCCGCAAGTTGTGAAAGTATAGACTTTGTCACATTGCGAAATGTTGATATGGTCTAGAAGGAATCCAATTTTTGAGGTATATCCAATGAGATATGATCCATCGGATGCAAACAATTATAATTGGAAGGCTATAACTTACTAAGCAAAAGAGACTAGAAAAAGATTTGATCGACTCAATCTTTGAATTTAAAATTGATTCCCTCGGTCACCTTGCTTGATATCACTAGGAATTTGTCACAAGTTATTGAACTATATTAATACAAACATCAGAAGCCTCAAGATTAGTGGGAGCAATGTAGATCTTATGATAATGAGATTTAAATTGTAATCTCAAATCAAACAAATAAAAATATGTATTTTGACTAAAAAAAATAAAAATGTTTGATCATTGTCAAAGTGCAGAGGAAGCTTATCCCCATTATGAAGGAAGGTTAAAAAATGAACCAAATCATTTCAAAGACTATAAATAGGTAACTTGACTTTTGATGATAAAAGACTATATATGTTGATATAGTAGGATACTAGGATTATCCAAAACATATAACATTATACCTGTAGTATGTAGGAAATGTGGATTACGGGTCTTAAGGCAGAATTAATACTAGAGGAGAGTGAATTGTGTTTAATTAATTTTATGGATCTTTTCGAAATCTTTTTAAATTAAACCCAAACAGATGCAATTAACAAACACAGAGACAATCGTATAACAAGAAATAGATGCAAATATTAAATAAAATTAGTAAAGTAAAGACACACTGAAATTTTATACTAGTTTGGAGTTGTCCTACATCCAGTCCCACACAACTTCTTGTGCAGATTTCTTTTCAAATATAATGTTGATATTACAACCTCGATTTCAAGGCCACGAGATACACCCTCCTGTCTCCGAGTCCAGGGCAAACTCTCTTGATTTTACCAGGCTAAAGCCACATCCAAACTATTTACAGGCTACAGTCACATCCAAATTATTTACGGGCTACAATCACGCCATTTCCAATCATACTTTGATAGAGAGAGACTCGATACACTTTGATATTTGATTACAAATGATCCTATAACTTTGAATAGCACTGAGATCTTTGAGAGTGACAGAAAATAAAATTAGAGACGATCGAGTTTGATTCACTTAGGATTTCGATAGAGTTTTGTTAAGAATGTTTGAAAATAAGAATGGAAGAGAAAGAGGAGAGAAAAAAATGAAATCTTAAGTGAAAATTCGTTGAAACTACTGGTATATATAGGATAATAACGATCATGTCCATTCATGAAAGGTTATGTTGAATAGACACTTCTTTTGAAAATTCGAATTTTAAAATCTATGACTACCATGTCGACATGGGGGTATAGGCATGTCGACATCCCTTAGTATTTTTTGAAAATTGATTTTTGTTTTAAAAGAGATTTTCTATCTAAAGTTTGTCGAAATAATCCTAGAATTTTGTAAACTATTTTGAATATACATTATGATTATAAAAACCTTTGGAAAGTGATCTTACGAAATATGAAAGTAATAAAAACTAAATATATATTTTGAGATTAAAGCTAAGACATTAAAACTAGGAGATAGTTTAAAAACAAGAAATGATTTTGAAATTAATACGAATAAAAATAGTTTTTGAATTAAGGCTAATATTTAAACCGAGAGAGTGATGTCTTTTTTAAAAAGATAGTTTTGAAAAGAAAATCTAAAAACAAGTCATTTTGAAAATTTCATGGATTGCATTCCACTAGAGACGGTCGTGGATTCCATCCCACTATAGAGGTCATGAGTTACATCCCACTATTAAAGCGAAAAGGTGGATTCCGTTCCAAAATTAAAATTAGAATAAAGATTTTAGTGCTATTATGAAGTTTTAACACAAATCAAGACTCTATTACTTATATTGATATCTTGAACTATTGAATTCTTGATAGTCTTGATACTCAGTAGTCTTCAGTCTTGATTTATACAATCTTGAATTCATCGGTCTTGAATCTCTATATTATACAGTCTTCATTCTCAGTGCCTGCGTATACATATATCTAGACAAAGATATTATTGTTTATATTTTATAACAAAAACCTAAGGTTGTTTTCATCAAAACCATCATCTCCAAAACTAACAATCTCCCTCTTTTTGATGATGACAACCTATGTTTATAAAATATACTCCACCAAACTCTGAATCTACTCTGACTCCCTCTTATTCCAACAACCCCCCTTAATCAAAGCTTAACTAACAGCCTAACTACCCTATTTTATAATTCCCCCCTTTGTCATCAATAAAAACTAAGCCTAAACTACATAACTCCCCTTAAACTAATACTATGGAACTAAATGCTAATAATGAAGTATAATAAGCGAGACATAAATCTAATTTTATTATATATGATGTTACATTACACATATATATGGAACAAAGACACAAATATATACAACTACACAAAATATAAAAATATTAATATAATAACAATCTAGCGAGAGTCCTTGGCAATTGGTGACTTGTGAATCGAAAAATTAGGGTAATGGAGATAAAAGTTTCTATGTTGTTGACCAAATTACCATTTTTGTCAAAACAGACTTCTCTATCGCAAACAACATTATCGTCCTCGTCCATTTACGCTTCTTCCTCTTCCTCTTCGTCCTCGGCCTCGTCCTCTAATGGATTATGAATAAATGTGTTAGAGGAATCATCTTCAATCACAATAGGGTCTGCATGATTATTCATCAGAAATTTTTGCAAATTTCTAAGAATCTTGCCTTTTTTCTCTTGTTCATTTGCCATCCTTATTTGCATGACTTTTAATTCAGTCAGCATTTACAAAGAATCCTTCATAATTTCCTCGATCTTCGTTACTCGAGCCAATGTAGTACGTTGGAATAAACCCGAATTAAGAGAAGGGAAGGCAATGGTTGCATTTTGGTTTGATTTAGAAGAGGACGCATTTATTTTGTATTTTCATAAGTCTATTCCAGAGAAAATGAAGTAAGAAGACAGATGAATTCGAAATGTTGTGGTTCTATAACCACCAAACTGATTTTAGAGGGAAAATCAAAATTTCAAATCTGACCGTTATATGTTGACATGGGGGTAGGGGCATGTCAACATCCCTTTGAAAATTTTGACAATTTTGTTTTTCTCTATTTTTTAAATATGTATGTTACTATATCTATATTCTATGTCTCGGTTATAGAAACAAATACCTAGTTCTCTTCTTAATTTAGTAAAGGTTGATTGATTCAAGAGTTTGGCCAGAATATCAGCTATTTTATTCTCAATGTTGATAAATTCAAGAGAAATAATCTCTTTACTTATATTATCTCTGAGAAAATGATGTCTGATATCAATATGCTTGGTTCTTGCATAATGAGTAGGATTTCTGGATAAATTTATTGCATTTGCATTATTACAATAAAATGGTGATTTTCAAATATTTAATCTAAAATTCTTTAGGGTCTGTTGCATATAGATAACTTGTGAACAAGCTAAAGTAGCAGAGATATATCCTGCTTCAGTTGTTGACAGTTAGATAGTATTATGCTTTTTACTAAACCAGGAAACCATAAAATGTCCTAAAAATGACAAGTCCCACTTGTACTTTTTCGGTCTAATTTACAACCAGCATAGTCGACATCACAATATGAGATTAAATCAAATGAATCATTTTTAGGGTAAAATAGGCCATAGTCTATAGTGTGTTTAACATATCTTAGGATACGTTTAACAGCTTTAAAATGAGTTTCTTTGGGTTGAGATTGGTATCTTGCACAAAGACAGACACTATGCACGATATCAGGCCTACTCGTAGTTATATAGAGTAGCGATCCAATCATTCCTTTGTATAGTTTTTGATCAACATCTTTTGACATATCTTCTTTATTCAAGGCTTCATTGGTTGCCATAGGAGTGGGTTTTCCACTGCAGGGGTCGTACCAAACTTACTAACTAGATCCCTAGCATACTTTTCTTGACTAATGAAAATACCACTATTTAATTGTTTTATTTGCAATCCTAAAAGGAAAGTAAGTTCACCCATATGACTCATCTCAAACTCTTTGTTCATTTCATTGTTTGTTGATCCAAAAATGATATCATCTACATAAATATGTACTAATTGGATATCATTTTTGTTTCTTTTAATAAAAAGAGTATATCTATTCTACCAATTTCAAAATTTGATTGTAATAGGTAAGATCTTAGTCTGTCATGACAGGCTATAGGAGCTTGTTTCAGATCATATAAAGCTTTTCTTAATTTGTAAGCATGATTTGAAAACTTTTCTTCTTCAAAAAGTGGTGGTTGTTCAACATAAACATCCTTTTTATCAAAACTATTTAAACAAGCACTTTTGACATCCATTTGAAATAATTTGAAATTGTTGTGGTTTGCGAAAGCAAGTAGAATTTTAATGGCTTCTACTCTTACTATGGATGTAAAGGTTTCATCGAAGCCTATTCCTTCTTCTTGACAATAACCTTGCGTGACTAACCAAGCTTTATTTCTAACGACCTTACCTTATTTATTCATTTTATTTTTATAAACTCATATAGTTCCTATTATAGTTTTGTCCTCAGGTCTAGGAACAAGTTCCCATACATCATTTCTGGTGAATTGATTCAGTTCTTCTTGCATAGCAAGAATCTATAAATCATCAGATGATCCTTCCTTTAGATTTTTAGGTTCAATAATTGATATAAAGCTACATTACTCCTCTTGTTTAGTTAATTTCTAGTTCAATATTTCTTAGTGTATTTTCTATAGGATGATCTTTTAAAAGCCCAATTCTTTTATTAGGATGAACAATTTCACAGTTTGTTTCATTTGATTCATTATTTAAAGTAACAAAATCATCTTCATCATTTATTTAAACAAATCTTTGAAATTTTCATCAAAAGATACATGCATTGTTTCTTCAATGGCGTTAGTTCATAAATTGAAAACTCTGTTTGCTTTATTTCTATTAGAATATCCGATAATGATTTCTTTGTCGGATTTAGGAACAAATTTATCCAAATTTGTCCATTGTATTTAGAATAAAACATTTACTTCCAAAAACTTTAAAATAAGATACCTTTGGTTTTTTATTGAAAAGAAGTTCATATTGTGTTTTATTGGTTAGAGGTCTAATTAAAATCCTATTCAAAATGTAACAAGCTGCAGCGATTGCTTCAGCCCAAAAATTTCTTAGTAATTTACTATCTGAAAGCATAGTTCTTAGACACTCTTGAATCATCCTTTTTTTATGCTCTATCACTCCGTTTTGTTGTGGAGTTCTTGGAAAAGAAAAATTGTGAGTTATTTCATTTTGATTACAGAAATTCTCAAAATTTTCATTTTCAAATTCTCTACCATGATCACCGTGAATACTTTTGATTTTTAAAGAAAGTTAATTCTGAATTCTTTTTGCAAAAGTTTTAAATAAATCAAAAGCATTACTTTTATATTTCAGAAAAATTATCCATGTAAATCTAGAATAATCATCTACAATTACAAAAACATATTTACCGTGATTTATTGAATGAATTTGAGAAGGACCAAACAAATCTAAATAAAGTAACTCTAGAGGTTTTGAAGTTGAAATCATATCTTTCAATTTGAATGAATTCTTCCTAAGTTTTCCTAATTGACAAGCATCACATATACTATCTACTTTAAAATCCCTTTTAGGAAGACATCTTACTACATCAAGTTTTGAAAGTCTAGATAAGAGTTTGAAATTCAAATGCCTAAATATTTTATGCCAAATCCAAAGGTCACTTGTATTAACCAAAAGACATAGGTTATCATTTGAGATTTTCATACTGAGAATATAAACATTTTTCTTCCTAATTCCTTCAAAGATAATATTTGATTTATTATCTTTGATGCGACACATATCCTTTTCAAATTTAATTTTGTAGCCCTTGTCAAATAGTTGACTTATGCTAAGTAAGTTGTGTTTTAGATTCCTAACTAACAGAACATCAGAAATAGTAGGAGCTTTAGAATTACCAACATTGTTAATGCTAATCACATATCCTTTTGAATTGTCTCCAAAGTTGACCAGTCCTCCATTTAAAAAAATTATGTCATTTAGCATCTATGGATTACCAGTCATGTGTCTTGAACATCCACTATCAAGTATCCATTTGTTTTTCTTGATTTGCACCATTTGTCCATTGAGCATTGATTCTTCAAAAGCCATATAACACATATGTTCCTGCACAACACACCAATTTGGTAGATAACTTGATTTTCTATAGTAACAATATGCAAACTTATGAAACAGTGATGATTTGGATAGTTTAGAACTAGTTTTAACAAAATCTCCAAAAATCGCCATTTAAGACTTTTTCAAAATACAGATTACGATAACTTTAAAACCAATGCTCTGTTACCAAATGTAGGAAATGTAGATTAGGATCTTAAGGCAGAATTAGCACTAGAGGGGGTGTGAGTAGTATTTAATTAATTTTATGAATATTTCTAAAATCTTTTTAAATTAAACCCAAACAGATGCAATTCACAAACACAGAGACAATCACAGAACGGATGAAATAGTAAATAAGAGCAGTAAAGGAAAGAACATACCGAAATTTTATGCTGATTCGGAGTTATCCTACATCCAGTCCCACACAATTTCTTATGCAGACTTCTTTTAAAATATAATGTTGATATGACAACCTCGATTTTGAGGCCACGAGATACACCCTCCTGTCTCCGAGTCTAGGGAAAACCTTCTTGATTTAACCAGGCTATAAGATCACCTAATTGACTTAAGGGTTACAATCACACCCAATTGATTTACGGGCCACAATCACATTGTTTTCAATCACACTTTGATAGAGAGAAACTCGATACACTTTGATCTTTCGATCTTTGATTATAAATGATCCTATAACTCTGAATAACATCGAGATTTTTGAGAGAGAATGACAGAGAATCAAACTAGAGACGATTGAGTTTGATTCACTTTGGATTTCGATATAGCTTTTTTAAGAATGTTTGAAAATAAGAATGGAAGAGAAAGAGGACAGAAAAAAAGAAATCTTAAGTGGAAACTCATTGAAAACTACTAGTATATATAGGAGAATAACAATCAGGTCCATTCGTAAAAGGTTATGGCGAATAGACACTTCTTTTGAAAATTGGAATTTTAAAATCTACGGCTACCATGTCGACATGGGGGGTATAGGCATGTCGACATCCCGTAGTATTTTTGAAAATTGATTTTTGTTTTAAAAGAGATTTTCTTTCTAAAGTTTGTCGAAATCTTAGAACTTTGTAAACTTTTTTGAATATACTTTATAATTATAAAAACCTTTGAAAAGCGATCTTACGTAATATAAAAGTAATAAAAAAAACATATATAAATATTTTGAGATTAATTCTAAAACATTAAAACCAGAAGGTAGTTTAAAAACAAGAAATGATTTTGAAATTAATGTGATTAAAAATAGTTTTTGAATTAAGGATAAAATATTTAAACCGAGAGAGATATGTCTTTTTTAAAAAGATAGTTTTGAAGAAAAAGATCTAAAATAAGTCATTTTAAAAATTTTGTGGATTCCATTACACTAGAGAAGGTCGTGGGTTCCATTCCACTAAAGAGGTTGTGGGTTCCATCCCACTCTTAAAGTGAGAAGGTTGATTCTATTCCACAATTAAAATCAGAATAAAGATTTTAGTGCTATTATGAAATTTTAACATAAATCTAGACTCTATTACTTATCTTGATATCTTGAACTCTTAAAATCTTGATAATCTTGATACTCATAGGAATTCAGGCTTGATTTCTACAATCTTAAATTCGTAAGTCTTGAATCTTTATACTGTACAGTCTTCATTCTCAGTACGTGCATACACATATATCTAGACAAAGTTATCAGTATTTATATTTTTTAACAAGTCCTAATGTTGTTGTCATCAAAACCATCATCTCAGGTACTACCATAGTATAATTGTTTAATATTAATTACAAACAAGAAATGTTCTCTTGGAATGAGGCATATAAGATACTTTATGCGTTGGAAATAAACTCTACCGCATATCTAGTGTGAACTAGATTGGTACATGTATTTGATATCATAAGCAAATGTAACGAAATCTGAAAAATTATGTGAAATGTTCTTGAATATTTATGAAATACAAAGAATTGTTTATAAAGTAACAAAAACCAAGGTCTTATGATGGAAAGAGTTCCAAATGAAAATTTTGCAACAAGATTTAATATGATGAGTGCATCACCTAGAATGTGTTGCAGTAAAAAATGTATACTTAAATTTATATATGAGATAAAGATGATTTCCTCGATTGTGGATCAAACTACAGACTGTAACATCAAAAGTGCAATATGCTTGCAAAATGAATTAAGAACTCATGAAAAGTTAGGACACATGAATATGACTTCAACATGATAAATGGTTTATTGAAAGGAGGTATAAATCAAAATTGATATAGTAGATATAATGTAATAATGCATATCCACTCATTGAGACCCATCTCTTGGTATAATCTTTAACGACTTATTGAGAAGGCATTGTATTGTGGATCCAAATGGCCCCAAGTGCAAGTGGTAGTTTGAAAGTTAAAGGGGTATGCCCAAGGAGTAATTATGTAATTTATTACATATCCTAGCTTTAAAACCAATGTCACTCGAAATAAAGTATGCTTTTGTGTTGGTTTTCTATTATATATAATTTTATATTATGATATAAATAAATGGTTAAATAATAATTTAATATATATAAATAGGAAATCCTAAAATAAAGTAATATACGATGGCAGTTACAAATGTAGTAACCATGAGTATAGAATCGTAAGTCAAAAAAATTTTGTTTTAAATATTCCTAGTCGAGATGTTTCGAGAAAAGGATATTGCTACATCCATTAAGACCGAAGTATATAATGCTCTCCAAATGTTGGACAATGTATTGCTCACGGCTATTGGAGGGCACCAAGGGATTACATAGTAGAGTTATCGATGACTACATAATCAATCGATTGAGAACATCCTATTAGTTGATAATAACTAAGCTCAAATAGAAAGTCTTGGTGTGATGATGTGTAACAACCCAAACCTTAATAGGCCTAAATTTCGACAAAAATCGAAATCCAAGTCTATCAAAGCATAGATTTTTGGATTTGGTACTTGCAAATAAGCATGAGCATTATCAGAGATTGATAGAAATCTAAACTCACAGCGGAAACAATAAAGGAGGATAAGAATACTGAATATGACTACCACCTTGGAATTAATTGTATTCCTTATATAGTGAATTGTCACATCAGCATCGAGCATGAGGGAAAAGAAGACTTCTTTAGCAATTAAACACATCTAGCTCTAGTGAATTATTCCTCTAAATCTTTCATGTGGGTTGTAATGAGGAGGGGGTTAGAACAACGTTTTTGGTGATTGAAAAGTCTATAAAATATCAATAACATAAATTTATACTGATAGGTTTCCTTTAATTGTTACGTCTATTAAGTTTAGGAATTCTAATCTAACCTTGCATTGCACTCATGATTACTTACTCAATCCCAAGGAACAAAATGCTGACGAAACCTTATCGACCACCCAATACTTCCAAGTCCATTAGCCACTTGATACTTCTAAATAAGCAGTGGGCTTCTACTATCACCATATAATACTTTTAAAAGTAAATTCGGCAAACTTTGACATTTAAGACCTCGATTGAGGTATACTCCATCATTAAGATCTAATCCTAAGGTGGACTTCTAACATTGTCATTATTGGTCTATTGGTCCTAACTACAAAGACCATTGACTATTATATATAGCCTTATAATTTATAATAGCCATACCACTAACGCATCTTTTGTTATTAAAGTCTTAGAAATGTGAAAGACTATACCCAAGCCACTTAATACCTCATTAACGTGAACTAGGCAAGCTCTGACCATTTAACACCAATTTATAGGTAGACCTTTTCCATTTAATACCTAACCCCACGGCGGATTCCTCCTTGGTATTATCTAGCTGAAATTTCTTGAAAATCTCATTGGGCTACTTAATACTTTTTTTGTAGAAAAGAAGTGGACACTATAGCCACTTAATACCTCAAACCTAAGGGGAAATATATCCATCGTCAGTCTTACTTATAAGTATAGAATCTCATAAAGTGACTTCTTGTTAACCATAAAATCCACTTAAGAACAAAGGTACGGAAGAAGGCTTATAAAAGTATTAGGCTCTACTAAAATTAAAGACATGGGTTTCGCCAAAGTTTCGAAGAAGAGCGTGTCGAAAGCATTGAGATGGCTTTTGAAGGAGTGGCAAGTACTAGGTTCCATTACAAATGATAAACATTGAAAAAAGCTTTCAAAAAGACGGAAAAAATAAGGAAAGATTTCTCTTCCACCTTATTAAGACCTTTGGATGCAGATGGATTCGCATATATAAAAAAAGCAGGAGTGGGTTCGAAACACCTTTCGAAGGTATTGAACGAAAGGTCTGTACTCATAAACCAATCCCTTCAAAATAGAAGGTTTCATTGCTGTCAATTTACCACTTGGAGAATTGATTCCAACACACTTTTCGAAAGCATGAGTAAGCCTTTCGAAACGGTTGGAGCATTTCGAAAGCATAAAGAAAATCCCACATGAAGGCCAAGAGTCCTTTCGTTAAGACCCAGTTGTCACCCTCTATTCCTTTGAAAGCAATGTGAAAGCTTACTTGCCATAGTATAGCAACATTGAACGAAGAGTACTTCTACCACCACTACTACAAAATACGCATGTTGCTTCGCCTCATTTGCATCGGTTGTTACAACAACCGATGCAAATAGAAGTATTTGCATCGATTACGCTTTAACAACCGATGCATTTGGTATGTGAAAAGAAGTAGATAGTAAAAAAAATACAATTTGCATCGGTTATCATCGACAACCGAAAAAATATACCGATGCAAATAGTGTTAGTTGTATCAGTTTTATTTCCAACCGATGCAAAAATACTATTCCACGTTGAGAATCGTGATCAAAAGTTAGCGGTAAATTATTTCGTCTCCCTCTAATTTTCACCGCGAACCTCTTCTTTTCGTCCTTCACTCGAAAACCCTAAATCCCTCTCCCCCTTTTCATCTTTCCCAAGATAGGCAAAACCTGATCTAAATTGAAGCTCCATCCCCGTAAATAATTTCCTCTATCACGAGCTCTCCCCACCTCTCTTTCTTCCTCTCCATTCTCCTCTCCCTCAGCTCTGAATCCAAGCCCGAACCTGAAATTAATTTCCAATTGCAAACATCTACAGTTGATTTGAAATCATGGCGATTTAAGGAGGTGGTCGCGGCTTCGATTGTGGATGAAGGCGATTGGCCGATCTATATGTTGTAGAAGTGGTTTCGTGATGAAGTCGCGAATTGTTCAAGGGTTGCATGATTATAGGGAGGTCGATGGTCGATCGGGTGAGTGGTTTCTAAGTAGTTGTATTTATTGGAGACTGTTGCTTGGCGTGGGTAAACGCAGATAGTGGCAGAGGTTATGAACGAAGGCGGTTAGTTCAGGCGATTTTTTTTTTGCAAAGTGAGATGAACTGTTGAGGCTGGGGGTGAACGGTGTGGTTTGGTTTGTAAAGTATGTGATGTTGTTGGCGTGAACGAATTGACTACAGTGGTGTGGAGGAGATTGGAGGAGTAGTTTTGTTACTAGTTAGTGGTAGACCAAGATGGTAATGGAGGTACAGTGAAGTCACTTTTGCTGTTGGTTAACATTAGTGGTGGTGCACAGAAGTTGTTGAAATGAGAAAAATTAGCTGTTTGTATGTCTGATGGGTGAAGGTGGTTGAGTTGCGGTAAGCAGCTATATTTGTTGGTGGTTCTATTGATGACTGTGTTAGCAAGGGGACGGTGTTGGAGATGAGTCAATGTAGTGTAGTTGAAGTTGTAGGCAAATGATTTAATGATGGTTGATGAAGTAAATGGCAATGTTGAAGCCGCTGTACTGAATCATTTTGGTCAGGGGAGTTGCAATGTTGGTGATGAACTGTTTGTTGTACGGGGTGAACAGAAGTCTACAGTCAGTGCAATATTGTTGTGGATAGTTGTTGAGTTGTGGCAGCAGTTGAGTGGATATGAGTGTTTTGTTGTCTTTGATGTTTGTGGCAGTAAGTGGTTCATAAGGGGAAGGCTTATGTGCACTGTTGTTAATTGATCGAAGCACTGGCTACGTGTGGTGATGGAAGTTGGAAGGAGTTCCAGTGTAGGCACAATGTAAATGCAGCAGTAGCGTGTTGAATGCAGTGTTTTGAAAGTGCGGTGTGTATACAATTATATGTGCTAATATAGTATACACGGATCGTGTAATATGGATTACAATACAAATGTGGAAATAGATGATAATAGCATAGTAAAATAAAAAAATAGAAAAATCACACCAGAGATTTTTATACTGGTTCGGAGCACCGTCCTACGTCCAGTCCCAGACTTCTATCTGGATTTTCACTATTAACTTCCTCGCTTCAACCGGAGGAACAGGTTTACAACACCCGAACAACCGAACGGGATTTCACGTCTCTAATACACTGAGGACTTCAACACTTGCCTCTTACAAC
Organism: Allium cepa; assembly: GCA_030765085.1. Lineage (NCBI taxonomy): Eukaryota > Viridiplantae > Streptophyta > Magnoliopsida > Asparagales > Amaryllidaceae > Allium > Allium cepa. Next base: position 914,970,381 of record CM060938.1, read on the forward strand.
ACAGAGGACTTCAACAAAAGAACAAATACAATTGTTGTTGACAACTTGTGCTCTTGAAAACATGGATTTGTCACTAGCAGTACACCCTTCCTATAATCTTATCCTCAAAGTATGCGAATGATGTTTTGAAAAAGATTAAGGAAAGTATATTACTTATTGAATCAAAAGATATGAAATAGTTTCAATGATTCAATAAATAATCGAGAGCTTTTTAGAATGCAGGAGTATATAAAGTAAAATCAGAGATTAGATTAAAAATAATATGAAATCATGTATTTAATCAACGAATTGGATGAGTTTATATAGATAAGAATGGTTGTAACTCTTTGCCATTAAGAGATATGATCTTTGGTGAAAGGTAAGAGATGCAACCTTTGGAGAAGAGAAGTGTCTTTTGGAAAAATTGCTTTCTGTTTAAAAACGGTCGACAGGTTAAAAAGTGACCAGTAGACAGGAATTTAAATATATATACGTTATGTGTATGTGTGCACGTTCAGTGTGCAAATTATGCAGGAACGGTCGGCCGCCTATATTGTGACCGGTCGACCGGTCCCTGTAAATTTGCACAGTGAATGTGCAACTGCATTCTAATCGTATATATATTAATTTTCTTGAAAATGCATGACTATTTGAGGATAGATTTTAACAAGTTTATCACTAATATAATATCAAATAATCAGTCTATAATCTAGAGTAACATATGTAGCTCTAATGACCTTGTTTTGTCGATCGCCTTTTAGTTATTTGTCAGAAATCAAAACTTTCATAAAACTTGTGACTCAACATTCTCCCCCTTTTTGATTGATGACAATATATCTGCAAATCTGAATCTCCCCCTGAGTATGTGATCTCTCTCTCTTTGAATTCTTATATGTATGTTCCTGCAAGCAATTGTTAGCCCTTTTGGTCCCCCTTTTAGATTGATGACAATATATCTGCAAATCTGAATCTCCCCTTGAGTATGTGATCTCTCTCTCTTTGAATTCTTATATGTATGTTCCTGCAAGCAATTGTTAGCCCTTTCTCCCCCTTTGTCATCGACAAAAAGGAGTAACAGATACTAGAATAGCAGAATGAATATGATATCCATAGTAAAAGAAATCATTTACACATCCAAAACATAACAGAGTATACTACAGATCATAATGTCAAATGAAAAAACAAGAATAACGACATTATTTAGTACAAGTGTCGATGAATGTTTTTAAAGTGGTAAACCATAATAGAATCTAGGATGAAGCAGATCGTATCTCCTCTTCATCATCATCATCGTCGCCATCGTCGTCATCTTCTTCTTCTTCGTCATCATTGTTCCCTCTAGATGATTTTCCATGTCCATGACCACTCATACCTGTAGACTCGTCAGATGATGTCCAGGTGAAAACTGGAGCAGCAGGACGTTTTCCTGGGTCTTGTGCTTGAACAGAGGTGGATGTGGAACATGATATAGCATCCCATAGCATACCAAAGAATGACTTGACCTTATTGAAGCGCTTATCGATTTTAGAGTCCATGCGCTTGAGACGTGATTCAAGCAAAAATTGGTTACGCGCAATTGTTTCAAGTGATTCTTTTGTAGATGACTTTGATTTTAATAGTTTTACTTCATCGGAACGAGGACGAGAGGAAGTTGCTCGTTGTGTCCTTGGTCCTCTTTGTTGCCATTCTTCAAAAGGCATAATCTCAAGATAAGGTGGAGGAAGCTTCATTCGTTTGATGGTTATGGAATCAATGCATTTTGGTTTTGAGGTTGCAGAATCAGGAGGATTGACCCCACAAGCTAACAAAAGTCGCACGATATATTCATTGTAGAAGAAATGAGGCCGTGTTGAGTTATTTACCTTGAGAATTTCATCAAAAAGCATGTGAACCCAATTGATTTGGATTTCACCATAAATAGCATAGAGTGCTTTGAAGTTTTCTTTATATACTGCATCATAATTTCCAAGTCTAGGAAAAAGAGAATGCATCAAAACACGATGAAGTAGTCTGGCTGTCGGTCGAAGTCCAATAGACTTAGTGCCATCACTATTGTCTTCTATGAACTGATGACTAATACTATTTCGAGTGAAGACTTCGCAGAAGTTAGATGAAAACTCTTCGCCTCGATTTGGTATACCAAGTATAGAGGCAATTCTAGCATGAGTAAGAAAAATTTGCTTGCCACAGACCACAGACCAGATGACGCCGTTTGGATTATCAGGTTGATACTCATCAAGATTCATGTTGGCGTAAAACAATTTGATCATCAAATGATTTATCTCCACACTATTTTCTGAAAAATCTATTAATGGAGTAATGTTGGAATTATTGGCTAACCTCCGAACTCCATAAGCCGTGAAATCATCAAATTTGATGAAAGAGCCTGGATGAAACTTGTAATTTGTCATCTGATTCCATCTTGTTACAGCAATTGGACTTTGAAGCCATTTTTTGACGGAGATGGTAGGAGATGAAGTTTCAGAGGTTGCTCCTTTCTTGGATTTCTTTTGAGGAGGAGCCATTGTTGGAGGATTTGAGATTTGGGAATTGAAAATAGGAAACTAGGGTTTGTGATTTTGGGTAAAAGAACAGCTTGAGTAAAAAGTGAAAGAGGGTAGAGGGAAAAAATGACGCATAGGGTTATATAAAAACTGGAAATACGTCAACCGGTCGACCTACGAATTATGGCCGGTCGACCGTTTTCAACCAGAGAGCAAACGGTCGACCGGTTATAAAAGGGGCGGTCGACCGGTACTGGTCTACTGAGTAAATCATGTTATTTTGCAAGTTTTTTATAGTATATCAACCTATATATATTATATTTTATTTGTAATACAAAATATAACCGTCATTACACAAGAGATATATAAAGATATAATAACTATATATAAATCTAATGAGAAAGTTCGTCATTAGAATTATCGTCGTTTCCTTCAATACGTTTTGACCATGGACTCCATTGTTTCTGAGCTCCTTCATTCTTCTCATAGTTCCGATCCCACGAGTTAGGACTTTTAGATGTTGATGGCCTAGACGGCATTGGTTCATGCACGTCATGCTTGTTGGAACCGCAGAAAAATGTTGCCAACTTTTCTAAAACGGATAATCGTGCCGATGTCCGTTGTTGCTCGTGATAAAGTTGACTTTGCCCGTAATGGAGCTGTCTCTGAAGGTTTATCTGATGTTTCTGGTAGTGGTGTATCTCATCGATTTGAGCTTTGGTACGAGGAGAATAGAATAATGTCCTCTTCACTCGTTTTGAATTTGGAGTTTTATCAGACGTACAAGAGCATTGATGATGACAACTTGATTTTTGTTTTGGAGTTGTAGGAGAATAAAATTCCTCCGACTCAGAACTCGTAATTGAAATGTATGATTCTTGAGCACATTTATCACAAATGTGAGCCATAGTGTATGTTGTATAGAATATTATGGTTAGATAAAAAAAATGAACAAAATATAAAATTTTTGCAAGCTTATATACAAGTTTCTTATGTATAAACCTATGGATGTGAGTTAATGAAATATTTTAACCAAGAAAACATAAGCAGAAATTTTATTGTATCTCTAAAAATAGCTTTCCTTTTAAAACTGAATTTATAAAATAAGAAAGAAAAGGACGATTACTAAAAGAAAAAAAAATGAGTAAAGAGAATTTAGCCATTAAATAAAGCAGTGGCTTATATTTAATAAAAAAAAATAGTTTATGCAAAAGTTATGGTTAAAGGATAACTAAAAAGAATAACTAAAGGATAACTAACAAGAAGACGTTCTTTAGAAATTACTTAGTCAAGATTTTTTCTTGAAATTAAACCAATCTCTCTTCGTAATCTAATAAAATTAGATTCGAGCAGAGGCTTAGTAAAAATGTCTGCTAATTGATTGTCAGTATGAACATATTCAAGACATATATTTCCTTTGTCAATATTATCTCGAAGGAAATGATGACGGATATCAATGTGTTTGGTTCTAAAGTGATTTACTGGATTTTTAGAGAGATTTATAGCACTAGTGTTATCACAGTATATAATAGAATTTGATAAATGAATATCAAAATCTTGAAGTGTTTGTTGCATATATAGTACTTGAGTACAAGCGAGAGCTGCTGATATATATTCAGCTTCGCATGTTGATAGTGAAACACAATTCTGTTTCTTACTGAACCAAGAGACAAGTGATTTTCCAATAAAATGGCACGTACCACTTGTACTTTTTCTATCCGTTCTTGAGCCACCGAAATCAGCATCACTATATGATACTAATTCAAATGGACATTCTTCTGGATAAAAAAGACCGAAATCTTTGTTATTATTAAGATAACGAATTATACATTTCACTGCTCGTAGATGTGATTCCTTTGGATCGGCTTGAAAACGAGCACATAAACAAACACTCATTATTATATCTGGACGACTAGCTGTAAGATAAAGAAGAGAACCAATCATGCTTCGATATAATTTCTGGTCAACATTCTTACCACTTTCATCTTTGTCAAGATGTGTAGTTGTACTCATAGGAGTTGGTTTACCAGATGTATTTTCTAATCCGAAGCGTTTGATAAGGTTTTCACAGTATTTTTCTTGATTGATAAAAATGCCGTTTGAAAGTTGCTTTATTTGAAGTCCAAGAAAATTAGATAGTTCTCCCATATGAGACATTTCGAATTCTTTGGTCATAATACTTGCAAATTCTTTGCAAAGTTTATCGTTTGTTGAACCAAAGATGATATCGTCTACATATATCTGGATAACTAGAATATCTTTTCGAGAATGTTTAATAAACAAAGTTTGATCGACTTTGCCTATTTGAAATCCTGAGCTAATAAGATAGCTACGTAGTCGTTCATACCAAGCACGAGGTGCTTGTTTTAAACCATACAGAGCTTTCTTAAGTTTGAACACATGGTCAGGATATTTTTCATGTACGAACAAAGGAGGTTGTTCGACATAGACATTCTCTTTGATAAATCCATTGAGAAAAGCACTTTTGACATCCATCTGATAAAGTTTGAAATTATGGTGACAAGCAAAAGATAATAGGATTCTAATAGCTTCTAGTCGAGCAACTGGTGCAAAAGTTTCTTCATAATCGATACCTTCTTCCTGATTATATCCTTGTGCTACTAATCTTGCTTTATTTTTGGTGATATTTCCTTGTTCGTCGGCCTTATTTTTATAGACCCATTTAGTACCAATTACTGACTGATCAGTTGGTCGTGGAACAAGTTCCCAAACGTCATTGCGCTCAAACTGATTTAGTTCTTCCTGCATGGCAATGATCCAATAATCATCTGTAGCAGCTTCTTTTGGATTCTTAGGTTCGATTTTTGAGAGAAAAGCGACATGACCCATTTGATTGAGTTGACTTCTTGTTCTGACATGTGATGTTATTTCACCGATTATATTTTGAGGCGGATGGTCTCTTAATATTCTTGGTGGTGATTGTAACTCACATATTTGAGGAATATTCTCAATAATTATTTCCGAGTCAGAATCAATATTTGTGATGATTTGATTGTCAGTGACTATTGATTCGTCATCATCTGATATAGTGTGAGGGTGCTGATAGATTTCATCAAAAGAGACATGAAGTGATTCTTCAATAGTTTTGGTTCGTTTATTAAATATCCGATAGGCCTTACTTCTTTCCGAATATCCGACAAATATTCCTTCATCGGCCTTTGGATCGAATTTGCCAAGCTGGTCTTTCGTATTTAAAATAAAGCACTTGGAACCAAAAACTTTGAAGTATGAAATTTTAGGCTTCCTTTTGTTAAATAATTCATAAGGAGTATTCTTGGTAAGAGGTCTTATGGATACACGATTCAAAACATAACAGGCAGTTGCCACAGCTTCTGCCCAAAAATGTTTTGGTAAGGTGGTTCCATTCAATAATGTTCTTGCACATTCTTGTAAAGTTCGGTTTTTCCGTTCTACAACTCCGTTCTGTTGTGGAGTTCTGGGAAACGAAAAATTATGATATATACCTTTCTTTGTACAAAAATGTTCAAATTCATTATTTCCAAACTCTCCGCCATGATCACTTCTTATATTTTTAACTTTAATCCCTTTTGATTTTTGAATTCTTTTGACGAAAGATTTGAAATGATCGAAAGTGTCACTTTTATTTTTTAAGAAAATTGTCCATGTATAACGAGAGAAATCATCAACAATTACAAGCACATATTGACTGTGATTTATTGATTGAATTCTAGTAGGTCCAAATAAATCCATGTGTAGTAACTCAAGTGGTTGTAATGTTGATATGACTTTCTTGGATTTAAAAAATGATTTGGTCAATTTTCCTAATTGACATGCATCGCAAATGTTGTTAACTTTAAAACTCATTTTGGGTAGTCCTCTAACTAGATTGTTTTTGGCTAGCTTGTCAATAGTTCTGAAGTTTATATGACAGAAGCGTTTGTGCCATAGCCATGGATCATTGTCATTAGCCACAAGACACATATCTGAATTATGATTAATATTCATATTCAAAATATATATATTTCTGTCTCTATAACCTTCGAAAACCAAATTATGGTCTTTATCTAAAATACTACACTTATTATTTTAAAATGAAATTATAAAACCCTTGTCACATAACTAACTAATACTAAGCAAATTGTGTTTTAAATTTCTAACTAGCATGACATTAGTAATAAGAGGTAAGTTAGATGTACCGCAATTGCTCACATCGCCTTTGCCGATGATATAGCCTTTTGAATTGTCTCCAAAAGTGACGGAGCCACCATCTGAATATGTAATATTTGTTAATAAACTCTTGTCTCCCGTCATGTGCTTTGAGCAACCACTGTCCAATATCCACTTTCCTCTTTTCTTAAGTGGGACCTGCAAAAAATAGAATTAAGTCCATGGTACCCACTTTTTATAGGGTCCTAAGAGTTAGGTCTTAGGAGTCCAAACCCATTTGGGTCCGGCATCCCCTTTATATATATAATTATTATTAAAATGCACAGTATTCAAGAATTGCTGATTGTATTTGTTCCTAATCAAATTGTTATTTGTTTTAGGAACCCATATTTTGATAGTCTTGACATTTTTCTTTTGAAATTTCACAACTGGTTTTGGTTTGGAATATAATAAACTAAGATTTTTCTTAGCTTCAGTTTTTTGTACTTTCTTTTTCCTTTTATTTCCAAGATGTTTCTTGGTTTCTTGTTTGTTATATCCCAATCCTTGTTTGTCTGAAATAGATTGTGAACTTTCAATGATTTTTGTCAAATTTTCTCGACCTTTGTTAAAATTAGAAACATTTTGAGTAATGTCATCAAACTTTGTTTGTAAGCTAGCTTTTTCTAGGTCTAGAATTTTGACTTTTGCTTTAAGCTCATGATTTTTAGTAGTGAGAGCATTATTTTTCTCTTTTTGAGTTTCTATTTCTTGACTCAAAAGAGATATTTGAGAGTCAACATTAGAAGATGATTCTTGAATATTTTCAAGTTCCTCTTCTAATATTTTCTTCTCATCTTTTAACATATCTCGTTCAAGCTCTGCTCTACTTAAATCTGCTTTGACTACTTTTAATTGACGTTTTATGTCTTTATATTTGATTATCAATTCAACATTAATATCAAGTAATTCATCAAATGTAGGAATTTGTACCTCATCTTCTGTTGCCATAAAACAAACATTAGCTTGTTCATTCTCTGAATCACTTTCACTTTCTGATGAAGATGACTCTGAATCATCCCATGTTACTGAGAAAGCTCGTTTCTTAGATTTGTCCTTCTTATATTTGAATTTGTCATTTTCTGACTTCTTCTTTTGTTCTGGACAATCTTTCTGCATGTGTCCCTTTTTGTGGCAGTTGAAACATTCTATAGCAGATGAAGATGGTTTGTTTGATCCAGGTTTCCTTTTATTGTAACGACTGGCTTTTCGATATTTTAGGAATTTTTTAAATCCATTCGCAATGAATGCCAAATCTTCGTCTTCAGAATCTGATTCATTTTCATCTTTCTCAACATGAAATGCTACATTTTTCTTTTCTTCTTTCTGTTCCTTTCTAGCCTGCAAATTTGCTTCATAGGACATTAAATTTCCTATCAATTCATCTGGCTTCATGACGGAAAGGTCATTAGCTTCTTCAATTGCTAATACTTTTCCTTCCCATTCACTAGTCAGAGAATGTAGGACTGTTGAAACAACATCGAAATCAGAATACTTTTGTCCTAAGCCAATAAGTGCATGGTGAATAGTTTGAAACCGTGAATACATGTCATTTATTGTCTCATTTGGTTTCATTTTGAAATTTTGAAATTGACTTTTCAGCATGACTATTTTGGCTTGTTTAACCTTGTTAGTACCTTCATGAGTGATTTTTAGTGTTTGCCAAATTTGATATGCAGTAGTGCAGATACTAACACGATTATATTCATTTTGGTCTAATGCACAGAACAACATATTTATTGCTCTTGCATTTACGGCTGCTGCCGTTTTCTCAGCTGCAGTCCATTCTGAATAATCAGTTGTTGGATTCACTATTTCCCTTTGAGTGGCATTCCAAGCATCATAGCTATTTGATTGCATAAAGAATGACATACGTGTTGCCCAATAACTATAGTTAAGACCATTGAAAAATGGAGGTCTCTGTGTTGATTGACCTTCCGTGTAAGTGGTGTTTTGAGTGCTAGTACTTACGTTATTTGCCATATTACTACAATATATCAAATAACTGTGTTACGGTTATATGATGACCGTGCTCTGATACCAAATGAAAGTGCGGTGTGTATACAATTATATGTGCTAATATAGTATACACGGATCGTGTAATATGGATTACAATACAAATGTGGAAATAGATGATAATAGCATAGTAAAATAAAAAAATAGAAAAATCACACCAGAGATTTTTATACTGGTTCGGAGCACCGTCCTACGTCCAGTCCCAGACTTCTATCTGGATTTTCACTATTAACTTCCTTGCTTCACCCGGAGGAACAGGTTTACAACACCCGAACAACCGAACGGGATTCACTACACCACAAAAGGCTTTTAACAGCGTTTGATAAACGCTGTAATATGATACAACAGCGTTATTAGAAACGCTGTATAACGACATGCTGTCGTATATACATAACTTACAACAGCGTTTCTATAAACGCTGTTGAAACATCTCCGTGACAGCGTTTATTACGAGCTGTCAATAATATTTTTTACAGCGTTTCAGACGTGCTGTCGAAGATGTTCAAATTCTACTTTAACTGTTTACAACAGCTTTTTCTAAACGCTGTTATTGAATCATCAACAATTTCGACAGCGTGATAAAAACGCTGTGATTGAATCATCAACTATTTCGACAGCATGTAAAAAACGCTGTTATTGACAATTTCAAGATAATTACAGCACGAAATAAACGCTGTTGTTTCTTCATTGACAGCATTAATCAAACGCTGTCTTCTATTTATATAACAGCTTTAATATTCCACTCTATTTTTGAATATTCCAAAACTATATTTTAAGCATATTTAAGCAACTAGTATATATAACAGGTTCTAATAACTATTAATTGGTTACATAAACTAGTTAAGACAATATTAATAAACAAAAGACATCCATAAACCAAGTTTCAATAATATCCATAAACAAAAATAACAAAGTAAACTATTGACATACAAACACCTCTGCCTATACAAAGTAAACTAGCATCCATACACTATTGAAGCAACACATACCATTTCCCAATCATCCAAACACCTCTGCCTATACGCGAAAAGCTTCCATGCTATCTGCTTTCTCCCACAAAATCATCACAGCCTTCATACCACCAGAGAACTTCAACACCACCACTGCTCCAGAGGACCATGAAGATGAAGAAAAGTATTGTCACAAATTACTGCACATCTGACCCAGAGTTGGAGTTTGCCATCTCCACAAAAATCAATCTTCCATTCAAAATCTGGCACATTAGATCCCATCAACAGTTGGAACAATATCATCATAATTTACTTTATATTTTTACACACACAATTTCAACACCAACACAATTTGCATAAGATTTACATGTAACAAAACAACACAACTAGCTCATGGAAAAAGCTGTTTAATATACAAAATTTTACAATGGGAAAACCTCAATCCATATCTTTCTTTCCAGCATAAAGAAATGTACTAACAACATGTAGAAAATATTGAAATATGTTGTTCTCTCTATATGACCAAGGAAAGAGAGAAGCTAGGACTTAAAAATGATCAAAAGCTGTGACTTCCATTAGATCTTATGTTCGATTGCTGAAAGCTATCAGCTTTTGCTAGCACAAATAGTAGGAGTTACGTATCATCATCATCATATTTATACCTTAGGTTTTTGAATTTTTCCTTCAGTATTAATGATCTCATCTCATTATTGATGCATCATATTGTATTTTCTGTATGTTTTTATACATGCTTACTTTGTTATTTTTGTTGTGATCTGTCGAAGGTACTGTAATCCTGTTAATCCTGTTATATATTATTATTAGCAGTATAAAATATTAAGTTATATATTATAATTATATAAACTAATCCTGTTAATTTTTATAAAACTTAGTTAATTTTGTTAAAATTTCATAATACTTAGTTAATTTTCATAAACTTATCTAATATTTATAAATATTAGTTAACTTAGTATTATTATTATAAATCTTAGTTAATAGTAATAATAATTATTATTATTATTTGGTTATGTTTTAAATTTTTATGTACTTAGTTAATTTTTATAAATTAAACTTGCTAAATTTTATAAAACTTGGTTAACTTAGTTAAAAAAAAATTATAATAATCATACTTAGTTAACTTAGTTAAATTTATGGAAGAAAGGCAAGTAACCATTGAAGATGGAAGCGCAGAAACAATGATAAAACATCTTTTACCTCCTCCCATTCAGCAACCAGCAAGCTCGAAGGAACTGTTGTGACATTTCGACTTTGTTCCAGATTCATCTGCTTATATGCAAATAAAATTAAGAAGATGATTTCATGAAAACAGATAAAAAGGGATTGTTGAAGAAATTAATTATTTACTAAAAGGAGAACATACTCACATGTATTTGCTCTACAGACTACCAACTGTCCAAAAAGTTTAAGTTGAACCCTGTGCAGTGAAAAAAAAGGCAAAAAGCAAAAAAAGCAATCAAATGAAACGCTGACAGGACCATTGCTAAAGTGTTTAAGTTTAAAAGAAAGATAAGTTGTACATACCATGCTGACAGGACTTCCTTGATAAGTTTCATAAGTGCCTTCTCCTGCTGCAATTTCCGAAGAATCTTTTAAAGCATGATAATATATTGTTTCAAAAATATCTCTGTTTAGCTGTTGAGCCTGAACAAACAGTTGAACAGATAACAACGGATGAGGCACAAGGGGAAAAATTATCCATACAAGTTAAAGACAACCAAATACCTCTTCTGAATCAAAAGGCATGCCTAGCAACATAAATGCATCTGCCAGGCCTTGTACACCTAAACTAATTGGTCTATGCCTCATATTTGACCTCCTCGCCGTCTCATCTGGGTAATAATTAACATCAGTTATCTTGTTGAGGTTTGCAGTAACAATTGATGTTATCTTTCAAAATTATGAGCATATTAAGCAACGCTTGACACATGATTACAAAATTAACTGAGTATGCATATTAAAATAATATTCTAACCTCGGCTAGCTTGTAAAAATCAAAATATCTGTTCTTAGATCCAATGCTTCCAACTAATTTAGATGGATGAGATTCCAATGGAACATTCTGAAAATTCATAATTTTGTTTATAGTTTGCATGTAAGAAGCTAGTACACAAAGAAGTGTATTATTTGATGTAGGTAGTAGTACCTTCTCTCTAACAAATCTTGGTAGAGCTATTGAAGCCAAATAGGACACAACATTTTCATCAGGGCTAATTGAAGACAGACATTATCAATAAAGTAAGGCCCGAAGGTACTGTAATCAAAGTGTGGGGACGAAATTGATTTTCATTAGAACGGGAAAAAAGTGACAATAAAATTATATGCATGCTTCAGTTCAGAACCTTCATGATTCAGCACTTGCTTCGAAAATTGCCATGCTTCAGTTCACCACTTTCATGCTTAAGGACCTAATTATGATTTTTGGTCATGTTTATAGTTCAGTTCAGTTCAGGCGGTCCTCTAAACATTTTAAGGCCTTTGATAGCATAAATGATATGAGTTACTTCCATCAGTGAAGTACATAACCATCAATTCATTTTAATGCCATGTTATTTTGAGAATCATAATGAATTCTCTCTGATACATCCTACAACTTTTCCAAAAAATGCCCAGGAGTCATTTCTGTATTAATCAAGACGTTAAAAGATCAATATGATTCCTATATCATTCTTCCTCAAACTTAAAACACATAGCCATATAAGTTTGCATGCATGTTATACAACAAATATTTTAGTTCAATTCCTGACGGTAATATACATGTATAATACAAGTTTACATGCGTCTTACACAGTAAATGTTATACATATATATTACCCGGTCTCTATGCATCATACTGTGTCATGTCTCTAATTAATATGCAAAGTTTTAGCTGTTGGTCTACTATTATGGTTGTAAAAGTAACGATGATAAACTATTGTTGAACAAGATCCAAAGTGAAATTAGTATATATGGATTACAAGTGAAAGTATGTAATATAAATATTGTTAGGATAATCAAGATGATTAAGGAGATTGGAAGTGTAAAAGATTTACCGCATTTTCTGTTACATCTCCATACAAACAACATACACAACAACAATACCCACACTTCCTCAGCAAACCAGAAATCACCACCTAGTCATGCCAATCCTGAACCATTCAGCCCAGTCGTGCCAATCCCGAACCATCTCAACAACCTGCATATTATCCAAACAAACAATGACACAGTAAATACTGCCACAACCTGAACTTTGATTTATTAAAAAAATCTGAAGTTAGAAGGGAAAGAAATCAATGCTTGCTTATAGAAGCTAATGCATTGAATTAAGTTTATTAACAACTACAGAGCAGTATATTTTTTTTTCTTTTTATTTGATCTGGATTTAATTTGAATCTGCATTTTACTTCTACCTGATCTTTGAATCACTTGAAACTTGATTTGTTTTTGGAATTGCTTGATCTTGACCCTCGTTCCAGATTGAAGATTTTGACTCAGCTTTTATTCTGAATCTTGGTTTACAGGTTTTGAATTTGAAAACTTTCAGACTGGGAATGTTTTTGATCAGGCAACCACATATCAATGGTTTTCAATGGTTTTGAATTTGAAAACTTCCCACTTCAACCACATATCAAGCACTTATCCACTACAAACAGTTACAACAGTCATTCAAAACCATCCCACAGCAACAAAACAAACATTTAACCATTTTTGTTTCAGTCACAAATGCAGAAGACAATAAGCAAATAATACCAAACTGAAAAAGATTATGCCAGTGCAAGGAAAAGACCACTACTGCTATAGAAAATGAAAACTAATGTTAATACCATAGAGTACTTTCTGTTTTATAACAAAAAATTCGAATATAAGACCATCTTTTACCATATGTAAGTCTGAGTAAAAATTTAAGTACTTTTTCATATTTATGGAATAAAGTAAAGAGAGAGAAAGAGGGGAAAAAACATCAAACTCAACCAAAGGGTAGGAGGATGATAACCTGTTATAGATATCCCAAAAAGTAGTTCATCTCATCATGAATCCATCTGTTATGGAATTGATACATCCAAGTAAAACCTGGGCATTAAAACAACACGAAATTGAGCCATTAAAGCAACATCTACACACACACAACATGAAAACTAAGCCATTCGTATGATTCATGTGGCACTCTATGAATGCATTGCATCTCATATAATAAGCTTCGAAGGACTACTTGAATGAAAAAGAAAATATAAGGACTCCAATTTAGTTTTAGGATCTAGTACATTTTCATGTACACTTTAACTAATAACTCAAATGAATACATGATAAAAAACATAAAATATTGTATTAAAATTGATAATTACAGGTAGGCATCATTTTGAAACACTGATAAACATTTACCGTAGAATAAAACATACTGATAAATCCATATAGCAGCATATAAAATATTGTAAAGAGAATGATAAATACAAGTTACTAGTTCGTATATTTATGCCATTTGTAATAAGTATGATACTATTAAGTGGCAAACATATTTAACATTGCAATAAACTAAAAATATGACAAATGCATATAGCATTGTGAAGAATTAAATGAAGAACCGATTTATCCATCTTTAAAAAACTAAAAAATAAGGATGTCCCAAATTGGACAATGATATATCTCTGGATTGTTTATCTGGAGATAGTGGGAGTGAATCATGTTTCTATTAATTAAGAATTTTCTTGTTCAGAAAATTGATAAATTTATTGTTAAAAACCATGTAGTTTTACATTTATGATGATGTGTCAAACTAATTTTTAGATCTAGAAGATTGGTGAAGTAAAATAACTAGTTTTCCTATGGTCATTAAGTGAGTAGCTTCGTCGTAGGATTTGCCGATGGTGCTCTAAGTGGATCAGAAAACTCAAGTTTGAGAAAAAGAAAAGAAATTTTAGGGTTCTTTGATTTTGGAGCAAGAGGATAGCTGTGAAGGGAAAATAAATGGAAAGACTAGGATTTAATCTAACTTCCTAAGTTGAGATTGGCAATGATAAAACAATGTTTAATTATTATTCTCTTCTTATTTATTTCAAACAACACTCCATTTAGAAACACTGATAATAATTGATGTCACTAAATTGTTTTCTTATAGTGTCACCTAAACATACCATTGATAAAGATATGCATGAATTCGTGTGATTCCTCTTAGACATTTTCTTAATGAAAGCTTTTGCAAACTTAACTATTCACTTCTGAAATGTTGCTTTTGTATGATATGGCAAAAAAGGAAGAAATGGTATCAGTTGATATGCACATAAAACTAGGTGAAGCATAGGAATATTGCCCAAGGAGTACTTTACGGAAAACTAGTGATAAATATGAAAAATGAATTTGACATGGTAAATATTCAAAAGCTTCCCTCTCCCTATGTCAAGAAACATTCTCGGTCTGTATGTTCTTGGCATGTGTAAGTAATGAAGGTAGGCTTTGAGAACGAATTCTTTGTTCTAAGAAGTGTGAAAGGTATTTTCTAATCGGATTCTTATACAAACATTTATTTTATCAAAATTTTGCTTATATATCTCTTTTATCTCGCATTCATATATTATATACCCAATTGTAAAGGTACAAAGTGCACATGAGATTCATCCTCAAATTGCATGTGCCCAATGTTCTAAAACAATCATAACCATATACCCTTTTGATTTAAAAAATTAGTTAGAATATGTATAATATAACGAATGAATGAGATTGTTTAGGGACCAAGGCATGGTGCATATGACATAAAATCTATGCAGTATAAATTGGAACAGATTTAGTCACACACGCATGCCTATTTTAATTTCATAAAATTGAATTATTTCTCAATATGCTTTCTTTGATATATCTTGTTTTTGAGTGGTGGATGTGGACAATCATATTGGATGTTGTGAAAAGTGAAAACCATAGATTTTATGAAATTAAACCTGCAAATAGTTCAACACTGAACTAAAAGTACACAAAATTTTGAAAAATTGTTTAAAATGAAAATTTTCACCTTTTCCCAAATTATACCAAGAGTAAATAGCAACAATGAAATCTGAAAAAAAATTAGTACATACCAAAATTACAAACACTATCAACAAAACAAATTTTGAAAAAGCAATATAAAGGAAAAAAAATCAAGATAAAGTAAAAGATGGTAACACATACCTATAGTCGTACTCGATCACTTTTTGAAAATTAGTTTTAAGTATTGCACTTGGGGTAAAATTCTAGAGTAAAAGCAGGGTAATTTATTTGAACTTGTCAAGTGGTATTGCAAGAAACTACCATGAAATCTGACCGTTACAAGAAGTAATAGGAAAAAAATCAAGTTATACTGATATGCAAACACATTAATCAAATTGCTCTAGAAAATATATGTCAAATGCAATAATGAATACATACAAAGGACAATCTCCTTATTACAAGAACCAATTGTGGCTTTTTTATATCAAGTTGTTTGTGGAAGTTTCTTTTAAATTTCATAATTCACTTCTTCAGGTGCCAACACATTTTAATAATATATATAATCCTACAAGTAACCCATACCTGAACAATTTGGTCTTCCTTTAATGCTGATAAGCTAAGCAATATAGGAAATCTTCCAATAAACTCTGGAATGATACCATATGATAAAGATCTCCACTCTCAACCTATAGTTAAATTCCAAGTACAATAAAGTTTGTAAGATTCAAGAATCCATAATTATTAGAGAAGGGAAATCTGGGTATCAACAAACTACTAAGACGTACATTACATATTATCAAAGAATTTACCGATTTACAAACCAAAGAATAAATATGGAACATACCGATTCCAACAAGGATGAAGTCACTGCAATACTGGTTAATCCACTATCCCTCAAACTTGCATGTTCGGGAGCCCTAAAACCTATATAACAATCTTTCCATCTGTAGTGTAATAAAAAAGCAGAAACTTCTCAGTTTATGGGAGTAGGAAATTGATAAATACTAAGGCTGTTAGATAAATTCAGCTTTCTGATATCGTTTTCTCCAACCTAATTAACAAATTAACTTTCAATATTCTACATAAATTACCTCAAATCAAATTTTCGAAGAGAACCGTCAAAGAATTCTTCAGTGAATGGTAGTCTTAACTATTGACTGAACTCAAAATCAAATCATTTTGTTCTGTTTGCCAAAGACAAATTAAGGGCATTAGGGTCAACTGAATTGGATATTGCAGGCAAAATCAGAGGATGAACAAAATTTCATGGGAGATTTCATGCGTTTTTGGTATTTTGATTAGGTTTAAAATAATTCATCGAAGGATCTGGGATTATACGAGAAGTTAAAAAGAAAAGAAAGAAAGGAAGGCGGCTAAAGTAACCGCGAAATGAAAAAATGTCAACATTGAACGGCTTAGTTTGAACAGCGTTTAACATTCTAGTTTTTATTTGTCAAAGTACTTTTGTCAGCGATCAGGGAGGAAACGCTGACTTCTAATGCTGTCAAAACTACATTTTTTTGTAGTGGTTGTAATATTATGGGGAAAGCGTGCATTCTTATGATATTTCAACCTACTACCATTTTTGACTATCGTTGTTGCTTCTTACTTATGAGAGTAAAAACATAAATACCAATATTTTATGTAAGTCATGTCCTACTAGTGACCGAAAAAATTATGGAGCTTCTCAGTAAGATGCATTTTGTAACTCTGTGGAAAATAGAAAAAATTTCAAACTACATGGCAATGTAGATTATCTTTTACAACTTGAACCCTTTTCGGTTATTTTTCTCTCGTTGTTTCAAACACTCGTGTATTTGGTGAACTGGAGTGTTGATAATTAAGTATTCTAGGGCTTTCCGATTATATAATTCTTTAATTTAAGCAATTTTCTAAATTCAAGTCTACATGGTATCTTGAAAGGTTTTACATGTAGAATTAGAATTAAGGTAACATAAATATTAGTTAACATGATTGAGCTACTTGCGCAGCCTTTAAGCAACATTAGGTTAGCTTTAACAATTCTAAAACAAGAAGTATTGTTGATTCTAGAAAACTACAATAAGATTACCCAATGCTTAAGTATGTATCAAGACTGAACATGAAGGTCAATCTAATGGTTATATGGTTATAGGATTAACAGCAGAACATGAAGCATCTTGTAGAAGTTTAAAATCTATATCCAGAAATCCAATTCATGCAACTTTCAGAAAGTTATATCAAGAACTTTATAGCACATAACTTCATGAATATATTTATAATTGAAGATAATATTACAGAGTTATCATGACTAGCAGAAAATCAAAAGTAAACATCTTATAGAAAATCCAACAATTCATGGATTATGTTGTTCAAACATATATCATATATGTTCAATTTCAATTAACAACATTAATCAAAACTACCAGTAGTGTTCATAACACCAGGAGAATTATACGAATAAAATAGTCCTTCCAATTGTTAACGGTTAACAAAATTCTATTGGCAATTAAACAAATTCCCAACTCCAGTAAAATGTTTTCTTACATGATGTTATACATTAAAATCGAATACAGTAAGACTTTTAATCTCAACTAACGTTTTGCAATTAGCTTTGATACCATTGAAGGGTTTCAACAATAAATTTGCAGCAGAAATTAAATCAAAAACCATTCATCTGAAATCCTGAAACTAGGATCCAAGCGAAAAAACAGTAAATTGAGAAAGACATACCAATTGATTTGTGCAGAAATCCAAGCTGGAGATGAAGATCTAAAATTGCAGCGAATTGACAACATAACCCTAACTGGACAGCGTCTCTATGGTATCCACACAAACGCTGCTTATTCCACGAATGCTTATTATCAAGCTTCTGGTCGCCATCACCATGATTTTAAGCGAAGTCCGAGTCGGATTTGCATGTGGAAGTCGGAGCTCGAAGAAGCGGTCGGTGAGGAAGTGAAAGCGGTTCGAGTCGGATGGGATGAGGACGATGATGCGGTAGTTGATAATTTACGTAGGATTTAGGATTTGGGATTGCTGGTGAAATTTGAGGAGGATTTGGATTTCATAGATTTATTACTTTGCGTGAAGATAAGAAGAAAGGATGGGGGAAAAGTAGCAGCGTAATGAAATAATCCTCAAAATCAAGCGGGCTATTTCACACAGCGTTTGTGGTAATCATTTTTCATTTTCAACGCACTATTGTCAGCACTTATGTCAAAAACGCTGTCGATTATTGCTGAGAAAAGCCCATTTTGTTGTAGTGATTTCACGTCTCTAATACACTGAGGACTTCAACACTTGCCTCTTACAACACAGAGGACTTCAACAAAAGAACAAATACAATTGTTGTTGACAACTTGTGCTCTTGAAAACACAGATTTGTCACTAGCAGTACACCCTTCCTATAATCTTATCCTCAAAGTATGCGAATGATGTTTTGAAAAAGATTAAGGAAAGTATATTACTTATTGAATCAAAAGATATGAAATAGTTTCAATGATTCAATAAATAATCGAGAGCTTTTTAGAATGTAGGAGTATATAAAGTAAGATCAGAGATTAGATTAAAAAGAATATGAAATCATGTATTTAATCAATGAATTGGATGAGTTTATATAGATAAGGATGGTTGTAACTCTTTGCCATTAAGAGATATGATCTTTGGTGAAAGGTAAGAGATGCAACCTTTGGAGAAGAGAAGTGTCTTTTGGAAAAATTGCTTTCTGTTTAAAAACGGTCGACAAGTTAAAAAGTGACCAGTAGACAGGAATTTAAATATATATACGTTATGTGTATGTGTGCACGTTCAGTGTGCAAATTATGTAGGAACGGTCGACCGCCTATATTGTGACCGGTCGACCGGTCCCTGTAAATTTGCACAGTGAATGTGCAACTGCATTCTAATCGTATATATATTAATTTTCTTGAAAATGCATGACTATTTGAGGATAGATTTTAACAAGTTTATCACTAATATAATATCAAATAATCAGTCTATAATCTAGAGTAACATATGTAGCTCTAATGACCTTGTTTTGTCGATCGCCTTTTAGTTATTTGTCAGAAATCAAAACTTTCATAAAACTTGTGACTCAACATGTTTCAGTGGTGTGCCGCTGTCGACAGGGTAGTCTAGTGGTAGCACAGGTTGGTGGTGATGGAGATAATGGCAGGGGTTGTGAGGAGGGTGATTGTTGAAGTGTACAACAGAGGTAGGTTGAATGTTTGTATGCAGTGGAACAGTTCCAATGTGCAGTGAAGTGAATTTGTCAATGTAGAGGTTGTTAGAGATGATTGAAGTTGATCGTTGGCTGCAATTTCTTTGTGGCTGTATGATGGGGTGTAATGATCGAAGGAGGACAGGGGTGGTAGCTGAAGTAGGAAGGACAATGGGGTAGTATGTTAGATGGTGGATTGTGACAGAGAGGAGAATCTTCCAGGCACTGTTGATTGCTTGGCAGTAATGCAACTGGGTTATGTTGATTGCTATGGTTGTTTGGTGATTGACTGGGTTGTTTGCTAAGACCGTAAATGGCAGTATTTTCAGTGCTGTCAACTGATGTGTGGTTTGAATTTGAATATAATGGCCAGATCGAGTTCCATCTTTGGTTCCAAACTTTGGTTCCAAACTTTGGTTTCAGAATTCGTGAATTCATGGTTTTTCTTCACATGCCGGTCAGTTATTTCTCTTTAGTTTGCATGATAGTGTGATGTTTCGTAAATTCATGAATTCATACTTTGGTAGTTTTTTTAATTTTCTTCATTCGATCGATACAAGGAGACAACCCTGTTGTCGGTCTATAGGTGTTGATGGCCGTAATGGTTCTTTTGAAGGGGAAGAAGGTTGATGAGAAGAGAGATGCTCGACACAATAGTAAGTGACAATTTCGTTGTTATATTTTGTTCAATTGTGTAAGATATGAAATTTGAGAATTGTACTTTTTCAAATTTTGATTCGAATTGGTTATAGAAATCAAATTTTGATTCGAATTGGTTATTTACAAGGGAAAAATTCTGAGCATATATAGTCATATTGTTCTTTTATACGAATTATCATATTCATGATGGTGTAGCCAATCTAGATCAAACTCTTTGACCTTGCCGATGAACACAAACTTCCTCAACCAACCAGACTACCCATTGCCCACAATGTATTAATTTTTAAGTGTTCGAGGTTAATTATGGTGTAAATTGTTGCTTATTAGGATTTCATTTAGCGCAGTCTATTGTTGGATAACATGTGCCATTGTTAAATATGTAACAAAAATATTGTATGTCAATTGTGAACAAGGAGGGATTTTAAATAAAAATCATTAGGTGATGAAGTTAAACTGGTATACTGCTTTTTTGGTGAAGATTCTGCTAATTAAGTGGCATAAACCTTTTTGGCCTGGTGTAAGGGATCCGTACTTCAATTTTATTGGTTAAAAAGAAAGTTGTTTCTCTGCAAAGCTTATGTGATTCAGTTAATTTCATCATCTTAGAGATACAATAATGTAGTGAAACAATTTTGGTAAACTGGAGAACGGACCACTGGCCCTGTAAATGGTGTTACGAAATTGTCTATGCTCAGAATGTAGAATTACATTGTCTTCTCAAGATAAGGAAGAGAAGTGGCTTCAGTTGAATAGTGAGTTTTCTTAGTGAAGTGTTTTAGCATTACTTACTGATTTTTTTGCCATGGATGCATCTGTGAAATAAATGTTTTTTCTCACGCCAATAGTGGGGAATTTCAAGCGTAGCTTCTTACAAAATTCTTCAAATTTAGCAAATGGATGACTGTGTTTACCTTAATAAATACGACAGCGATAACCATGGCAATGAAGCTGGTGCCTCCCAGCCTCGCTTTTGATGATGCGGTCGTTCCTTGCCTTCCTCTGAAAAATAAACTATCCAGTCATGACCATTGTATTTCTTTCTTCCCATGCATTTTCATTCTTCTATTTTTGAAGAATAATTTATGCACTTTTTAAAATTTGAATTTGTAAGTCTAAACTACTTGATCATTTTTATTCACAATAATTTTACAAGAAACACAATCTTGTATATTTAAAAGTGTCCATAGAGGATGTTAACAAGATTAAGCCACTACCAGTTTTGACTGCTACCAAAGATTTCAAATTAGTTTATGTATTCGTTCTAAAAGTCAATGAATACTAACTACATTACTACTTGTAATTAAAACGATACTGTAACTTTGTTCAACGACAAATTAAAAGTGTTTCTTTTTCTTTATTTGGAAAAAAGAAGAACAAAACAAGGACAACTAATTTAAATTTAACAATAGTAGTATTAGAGAGGGGACACTCTCCAGTCCTAATTATTTTGCACTGCCACGGAGTTTTTCACTTTAACACTGCATGATCTTAAAATGAGTGTTTGAATCTATCTATTACTTAAACTTAAAGCAGAAACACTACTTGTTGGATCTGTTTCAGTTTGCAAAAAAACACATTTCTCTTGCAAAGCTTTTATTCGTTCATGTTTCCAGCTCCAGCTTAGCTTGCAAAATCCTTCAACTAAACCTGTTTATAGTAGACAGGTAAAATCAATATGCAGAGATAATTTTAATTAGCAGATACATTTCCAGATTATTAATACCTAAACTTATTTCGAGGATGCCTATTAGAGTAAATTGTTTTATTGAATAGTGCAATAGTTATTATATATCCAACTGCTATTTTGAATAGTGTAATATTTTATAAATCATTTAATTTCTAGTTCAATAGTTGTCATGGTTGAGTGGCTTTGTTTCACATTTTAGAATAAAAAATCATGTCTTTCTGATATATTTTTCACATCTTATAGGAAGGTATTTTGCTCTAAATGTTCCCTGAAATGAAGAGTATGACAACAAAAGTGGATGTGTGTTCATTTGCAGTAAGGTATCACCTGGAAACCCGTATTATCTTCTTAGAAGTTAATATATAACACATGAGATAATATTTTGGGCTACATTCTACTAATTTGTTATTAGATAGATAGCTATACAAACAAATGCCTAAATATATGTATTCATGATCCAGGAGGAATATGAAGCAAATGATGATATGGGTAAGCTGGAATGTGGTCATGGTTATCACGCCTACTGTATCAAACAGTGATTTCTGCATAAAAATGCTCGCCCGGTTTGTAAGACTGCAATAGCAAAAAGGTAGCGGTTGATTGCCCATTTTCTACGGTAATTATATCAGCGTGCAATAATAACTTATTATCATTATCAAAATTAATGTGAACGGAACTGGTATTGCTAAGGGAAATAGCAATGGAACAAGAACTTATTATCATTATCAAAATTAATGTTAACAGAACTGGTATTGCCAAGGAAAACAGAGATAGGAGAAGGCAAAATCCGCGAATTAACAGGGGACGTTCTTTTTCCAATCGTCTTCAAATGTCTAGTGCAAAAGCCATGCAAAGGGGAGATTTTAGTGGGCGCGGTTGATAAAGTACTGAAACATGGTGTTTTTCTCAAGTCTGGGCCATATGATAGCATATTCCTTTCAGAGAAATAATGGTGTGCATGTTGTAACAATAGTACTAAGTGATGTTGATGGCAGTAGTGATTTTGGTAATGAAGTGATGGTAGATGAACTGCAAAAGCAATGGTGATTTAGATAAAGTGTTTATTGTAGATGGTCAGAAGACGTGGGGTTGATATTTGGGGTGAACACTGGTGGAAAGGCACTGTTTTATGCGATGTTCTATGTAGCAGTAGCAGGGGAAGTGCACCGGTTAGTGTCGTAGAAGTTTGATTATATGCAGTTTATGTGGGTGGTTGATTAGATGCAACAGTTTGAGTTGAAGCACTGGTGGCAGTTGGCAAGGCAAAGGTTAGTTGTAATGCTTGATGCGGGGCAGAGGGCAGTTGTTGGTCACAGTTGTATGGTCACAGTTGTATGTATGATTATGTGCTGACAGGTAGAGGGGAGGGAGTTGATGGATGGAAGGCAGGCAAGTATTTGTGGTGAGGAGGGTGACTGGTTTGTAGTGGAACAATGGGTATAATGGTTGCTTGAGTGGTGATAGGTGGCTAGTGGGAAGATTATCGTGCTGTGGGGGTTGAGGCGAAGGCTGCGGTAGTGGTTTTGGTTGCGGATTGCAGTGGTATTATGAAGTGGTACTATAGATGAATGGAGAAGGGGAGGGCAGTACAGCAGTAAGCAGACATATATGTCTGTTGTGAAATTTGTAAACCAAAGCAGAATTTGTAAATGATAATGAAATAATCTTTTTATTTTATTTTTTGTGTATGTTTTTTCTTTTATATATATATATAAAGATTATCAATAATATATATATATACACATATATATGTATATATATAGTCTATTTGAGTACTGTAATAATGGTTTCTGGGGGATTAGTTTGCATCGGTTGTTATAAAAAACCGATGCAATAGAGGGATCAGTTTGCATCGATTTTCAACAACAACCGATGCAACAAGTTCCTTTGTTGCATCGGTTTTCATTACAACCGATGCAACATGGGGGCTGAGTTCAAGCAACCAACCATGATATTTTGCATCAGTTGTTAGTAACAACGGTTTCAGAACTGATGCAAAAGTGTTAAGCCTGTTGCATCGGTTGCATATGCATCGATTGTTGAACTGATGCAAAAGGGGGTAAACAACCGATGCAAATGGCATGTTTTGTAGTAGTGCACCTTATCGATGAAGTCAAAAGCAGTTCAATAAAAAGCAAAGGAAAAGAGGCACTCAGGCTTTAACGACAGCAAAAGGTAGTTAAGGTGATCCTTTTGACTGGGTTGAAAGGTCCATAATTGAAAGGAGGAGGCACAAGAATGGATGAGACAACCCAAAAGGAAAGCCTTCCGATAGCATGAAAAGAAGGCATGCGAAAAACTGAAGAAAGATCTTTTGACCATGTCAAAAGAGTGCATGCGAAAGATTGGTGGAAGACCTTTCAACTGAATCGAAAGGATAGGCACGAATGGGGGCCGCCCTGTATCTATAAATACGACCCTTTGGGTCCGATTTTAGGGACGGAATTTTGGAAATCCCAAATTCCTTTTACTTCTATTTCAATGCAAATCAAATCCTTGTAACCTAAGTCAATTTGGGGAAAAGCTCTTGTACATATAACTCAATTTGGATTAAAGTGAAAAGAGAAATCACATGGATTTAATAAAGATTTGGATTATGAGGAAGATCATTTTGATCATTAGCTTGCCTAATGATCAATTGCACATGATTCTAGCTTTTCTTCTCAATTCCTTTTTGTCTATGCAATGCCATGGGATCAACTTGGATAACATGCATACGATTCACATTATCATCACGTTTAATGATATTTAATGGTAAAAAAGATGATGATGCTGTTTTGATCTTAATATGTTCATGGAACCTATGATATCCGAGATGATTTTTCATCGCATATATTAAATATAGCTTTCGTATTGTACATTAGATCTACTTAAAAAGAGCAAGGCCCTTTCAACTTGATCAAAAGGGACACTTCGAAAGAGATCTGACATGTAAATGATAAGCAACGCTCAATGGATGAATTCATTCGAAAGGTATATCCACACAATACAATGCATACAACCGTTACGGAGGAGTTCATTCCAAAAGAGCGTAAATAGTGGAGTCAAAAATAAACACTTCTCCCTAAAGATAGAGTGGTCGCTTCGACGTTGTCGAAAGGATTGAATGTCTGACAGGAATAACCACTTTCGAACTCACCTAGAAAAGAGGTTTCAAATGATATTCTTTCTCCTTAACCTTCATTTGATTATATTTGCTAATTATCATAAATATTTCCATTAAACCACCCACCAAAAGTAAGTTGTCCAAGTCAACTCAATCGAAAGGGGATTTTGAAGGGGGTGATCGCTTCTAATAATCTTCTTTTGAAGTGTAACGATATTTCTTGTTAACTACATAGCTTTGGGATGTAGACAAATTCTCTTGTTAACATTTTTAGCGCTAGAAGTAGGGCTCGAACCTTCATCCTTGTGGTTAACTTATAGACTAATCATGGATTGTCTAACTTAGTGTAGGAAAATGAAATCCAAAAGGCTTAGTCGAATGGATGAAGAGGCCATACACACCACGACTCTAGGAGAGAACGTAACACCAACTTTCAACATAGGGGGAGTTATGCAAGGGAAACCATTGACCCAATCTCAACAAGACGATAATGCCACCAAAATAAAGCACTTGGAACAATAATTACTGGAAATGTAGGAGCTTCTCAAAGCATCATTTTCTCAAAAATCTTCAAAGACAGCAAAACCAACAAATTGAGATGAGGTGGTCTCTCCAAGAGGAAATTTGAAGGCTTATACAAATGAAGACAAGAGCGAAATTGACTTGACATCTTCAAAAAAGAAAGAGCATTGTAACGACCAGGATTTTCTGACATTTAATTTTGAATATTTAAATGGTTTTAATATTGATTTTGAATGTAAATTGATTTTTGAATATGAAGATTTTGGTTGAAATTATAGAATGAATTTATATTTCAAAATATAGCGATTTATCGTAATAAGGAAAGGGTGCATAATTGAAATTTGAGTTGAATATGAATCAAAATGATTTCTAATGTTGATATAAACTCCATTTGAATTAGGATTGAGTTAGTAAGTTTTTAAAACTGGAGTTTCAAGTGATTTCATCAATTTTTGAAATCATCGATTTAATCGGCGCATTAAAATAGCGATCTAGGACACAATCTCGAAATTCGACGAAACTAGTTCCATTGAATCTGTAATAGTGTATTATTATCAAATTTCTAATTTTATAACATTTAGATTTATTGTTTGATCGTACGGGATAGAAACGCATCGAAATTAATATAGAAAATTTAATATTATAATTGAGTTCAAAAAACTAGCTTCTCCATACAATTGAATTAGGCCTCGGAACTTGTTCCATTGCTTTCAAAATAGAGATATAACGTTAGGAACGCCAGGCAGCCTGCCTCGATAGGGGTTCAGGATTTCGAGGACCGTAAATGAGATATTTTTGAATATAAAAATATAAATGTTAAATCATAGCCATCCTATCTGTACTCGAGCCACCCTACCATCTGATGTCGCCATCTCTTTTTTATTTAAAACCATGCGAGCCTCTCTTCATCTTTCTCTTCAGTTTGAATTAACGAAAACAAAAATTAAAAACGGCAAACAAAATCGAATTTGTGCTTGCGTTATTGAAATCGCTCGCGGCCTTAGAGCTCACGTACAAAAATGGAGGGTATTCGACGATGGTGATGTGGTGATCTGGAGTGACACGTGCACCTCACGTTCTGGTTTGAGGAGGCGAATGACGTGTGTTTGTGCCAAAATTGGTCACAAAACCCAAAAGTCGTGAAAGCACCAGTGTTAACACACAGATCCACAATATTCCAACACAGATATCAGATCCAGATAGAGTAGAGAGTAAAAGTGAAGAAATAATCAAAATAAAATGGAAGAGAGCAAGAAAGAACATAGGGTTTATAGTGGTTCGGCTATCTCCGGCCTACGTCCACTTTTTATCAATCTTTTTATTCCGTTTGTATTGTAGTTACAATTACAAGCCTTTTGAAAATCAATAGCAAAAAAAGCAGAGCTTTGCCTCGGAGAGATGAAGAAGAAGATCCCCTTTTTAGTTGCCATAGGACTCCTATTTATAGGTGTAGATCCAAAAATATCCACCTCAAAACCTGGAATACCTCTTCTATTGCGCAAACGGGCCCACCAGATCGATCCATACCGACTTTGGGTCGATGTGTGTTCAATTTGTATCGATCCAAAAGTTCTCCACTCGGCTGAGATCAATCATGGAGGTTTTCGATTTGCATCAGGAAGCTCCTTTGAAAATTTCCTGCCATTTAGAGTTGTAGATGTTGAGTTGTGATCGATTCAAGTTGGTGTTTTCCATGGTAGGCTGGTGACTTCGCGTCCATAGATATCGTATCCATCACCTTCATGTCCATCAACCTATTCCCCTCTTCGCATCAATCGGCCACTGTCCTCTTCGCATCGACCGGCCGCTGTCCTCTTTGCATCGATCGGCCGCTGTCCTCTTCGCATCGACCCTTGACCACTCCGAAAGCGCATGCCATAGTATCCATCCAACCTTCTTCTTTTGTATCCATGTTGTTCGCATCGACCCAAGCTTTTGTTGTGGATCGGTATGAACAAGACCGATACGAAGTGTTTTTCCAAACTTGTGCCGTGTCCAACCAGATCGATGCATGTTGTATCGACACGAAAACCATCGACTTGAACTGAACTGCTGGATCCATCTTTGATCAATACGAAGATAACGACGTGGAACCATTCCTCACCCATATTGATCCATTAATATCTCGAGCATACGAACTCCGGTTGATCTGAAATTTGAAACGTAGCCTCTCTTAGCCTTTTTCATCATTCCTAATCGATCCCATCTTGATTGGAGCTCAGCCAAATTTTGATGACATCGATCATAGCCTTGTTTCCAACTGATCTCTAATCCTAATATCCATCCTTCCCAGCTAATTTGTTGACATCCCGGCCTTGACCAAAAGGTGGGATAACATTTGCCTACCAAAACATGCCTTATGGTAAGAGGGCGTGTTTTGAAAAGCTCTGATTCGGCATCCGAAGTCAATATTCCATTCATAGCCAAACCATCCGATTCATAATCCAATCCATTACCAAACCATCCTATCTGAATGCCACAGCCATATCTTGATCCAAATTTGCGACTGCTCCGTGTCGGTGTATAATTTCGGAGCTAGTAACCAAATCCTTAGCCAATTTCATATCCATCTGAACCCAACAACTGAGTTCCAATCCATCCATATCCCATAACCAATAGTCGAATCTAGGACCTCACCGGGTTGGTATCCAAATCCTTAGTTGTTCATAGCCGATATCCGAATCCATAACCTCTCCGGGTTCTTGCCAAGCATAGTCCACACTCGACGACCTGTATTGAATAACGCCTTGGGGTTCTTAGTTCAGTGTCCTTGAA
The DNA here is from genome assembly GCA_030765085.1 of Allium cepa. Classification (NCBI taxonomy): domain Eukaryota; kingdom Viridiplantae; phylum Streptophyta; class Magnoliopsida; order Asparagales; family Amaryllidaceae; genus Allium; species Allium cepa. The sequence goes on from CM060938.1 coordinate 914,998,918, forward strand.
CGCTGTGTACTGCCATGGCTTAAGTCCTAAGCCGAATCCTGATCACTCCGGACCCTTGTGGAGTATAGCCCATACCCGACGACCTGAAATAGTAACCGATAATATAAGGCCTAAGTCCTAGGCCGAATCCTGGTCTCTCCGGACCATTGCCAAGCATAGTCCATTCTCGATGACCTGAATAAGCCGATTCGCCTAGCCCGGATGAAGCTACTTACCCCTTTCCAGGCATAATCCATACCCGACGACATTTACCAAAGACAAGATAAAAATCCAATCCAAAATCTGATCCAAAATCCAGATCAAATCAGAAAACCTAAAATCCATACCAGAAATCCAAACTAGCAAACAAGCATCCAAACTAAAGTCGAAACCAAAAAGCAAACAAAACCAGAAGTTCAAACCAAACTCCAAAACCAAACCAGAAGAAAAGGCAAATGTCCAAACCAAAAAAGAAAAAGCAAATTTCACAAACTAGAGCATCGTAGTTTATCATCATCTCATAGCATGCCTAGGGGCTATCTCCATCCCCATACATGAGTAAGTGGCTTAGCCATTTGCCCATAGTTTGCTACTTATTCCATATCATCCCTGTCAATCGATAACCAATCGACCATCATTTATGGGCCTCGTGCCATCATCATTGAAGGTAGATGGTGGCTGCTCCTGTTCTACCACCGCATTTCGAATCCCGACATATTTCCGCAATTGACCACTCCTTACATGTTCCTTGATTATATCCCTTGGATGCCTACAATTGTTGGTATCATGCCCATCCAGATCATGAAAGAGACAGTGCCTTCTGGATGCCCTCTCACATTCCAAGGGTTCCCTCCTTGCCGGCCTTCGATAGGGAAGGAAATCTTGAGTTTCTGGGTGTACAAATTCCAATGTTTCATTTAATCCCGTGTAAATGGAGAATTTTGGTTCTCCCCGGCGTTTCCTTGTCCCACCAAAGTTGTCATCTGACATCCTCTTTCCTTTATCCTTATCCTTTCCCGATCTTTCACTAGATGGTTCTCCGTCTTTGGACACATTCACTTCCTTTAACTTCATATCCGAACATGCATCCTCCTGCTCGAAAAAATCTTTCAGCCTCCTGAAAGAATTCCCCAAGATCCATTGGTGGGTCCCGTATCGATGATACTTTGAAGTCTAAGTTATCCCTGATTCCTTACACTGCCGCTATTAACACCATCGATGGATCCGGCCAGTCTACCGAAGCAACTACTGCATTGAACCGAGCTAAGAAAGCCCTAAGAGATTCTCTTGTCCTTTGCTTCACCGATGTTAGCGTCATCACATTCTTTGGTCTTTTGATATGAACCCGAAACTGCTTTAGAAACTTGTCCACCAATTCCGTCCATGTCCTGATAGATCCATCTTTTAACTGCCTGAACCAAATAACAGTTATATCCATCAAGTACAAAGGGAAACACCAGGCCATAACTTCCTCCGATACCCCCAGCACTTTTATATGTCTTGTGTATCTCATCAAATGATCGGTTGGATCAGCCTTGCTGTTGTATATCTCCAAAGTAGGCAGCTTGAAGTCTGGCAAATTCTTAGTTGGATATAATTAATTATTTGATTTTGGATATTTAATTAGCTATTTCGTAAAATGGTTTCAAATGGGAAAATTTTAATTGAGTATTTATAAAACTTTGATTATCAAATGAGATTTCTTCAAATATGAAATGGAAGTTAAAATTGAGATTTGAATGGTTTGGAACATAGTTGGATTATTTAAGAAATAGATTTCCAAATGGAATTTTTAATAGAAAGCGATTTGTAATTAGATTTTAGTAATATAAGTCTGTTATTGAATGGAAATGAGTTTATAAATTTATAAAGATGTTTATAAATAAGGTAAAATAATTATTAGTTGATAAATTGGAAATATAAATTACAATGTGAGTTTATATTGGGATATGGAAATCGGTTTGAAAAAAAATAGTGGATTCCATTTTTTTTGAAATTGGTTATTGGTATTTTAAAAATATATTTTTGTAGTCGATGTGTATGATCGAGAAGGATCTATAAATTGAAATTGCTTATTGGTATTTTAAAAATATAATTTTATCGAGAAGTTAAGTTTTTTTAAAAGGAAAATTTTATTTATTCAAACTATGTAATTTAAAGGTATTTTAGTATTAAAATACTTCGAAAAGTAGATTTTTCAGATATTTAATATTAGATTGAAATATATTCTAATTTTTATAATAAGCTTTGTAAATTGATTAGTTCTAAATTAAAAATGATCTGGAAATGAGTTATCGAAGTTTATTTAATGTGTTTTAATATTTTAAATTATTACTTGAACATGTTTTAAAAAAATTATTATTCTTTAAAAATACTTATTATTATTATATGTAGAATTTAAAAGCAAGTGCTTTGATTTTTATTTATAAATTCTCTCTAGATTTGTAACCGAATTTATTTGGACAGATGTGATTTTATAAGAGAAATCTTATAATGGAAATTTGAAGACTTAAGGAAAATTCTAAAATGTTAGATAGAAGAACTTCGAAAAGGAATCTGAATTCATAAAAAGAAGTTATAAATTGGTACACGAGGTTATATGTGAGTATAATCGATTTTGGAAATTGTAAAAGGAATTAAAGAAAATTCCGAAGATTTATAAGATATGTTATGAAATATTTCTTAAGTGTTGATATTTGAAATGATTTTAGAAAATAGACTTATAATATTTTCCTAAATATTAGGATTGAAGGTTTTAGGAATATTTTAACTATGGGATAATCTTTGTAGAATTTTTTTTTTCTTGTTTTCTAAGTAACGAATTATAAAATGGAATTTGGAAATATTTCTAGGTATTGATATGGTTGGAAAAATATCCTATTATGGATATAAGTATCTAAAATTGTTTTCAATTATTGAATATACTGGAAGAGATTTGAATATATATCTTTGTAAGGCTATTTTGAAATGAATGTTTGGAAGATTTACAAAATCGGGCCTAGTGACCGCTTTTGTTTGTAATTTGATAGTTAAATAACCAACTACTAAATTTGGCCAACACTACAACAAAAACACTCTTTAATAGCGTTGAAAAAACTCTATTATAGGCTACTATAGCGTGTTTTGGTATGTTGTATATTAACATGTTGTTATAGGTCAGTGACCTATAATAGCAACATAAAAAACGTTATAAGAGACGCTATGGACAAGGACTTTTCATAGCGGTTTAAAAGTGCTATAAACATGATTTGTAATAGCCTTCAAAAATCGCTATAAAGTAAAACTATAGCGTTTTTATGAATGCTATATAACAATAAGTTTCCATACATACGAAATATACAATAGCGTCCAAAAACGCTATACAAAACAAAATTTAACAGCGTTTTGGGATGCAATCGTAAATTGTATGCTTAAATACAACTACTTTTTATAGCGTTTAGCTGTCTTTTATAGCATTATTTATTTGCTATGAAAACTGTTTATAGCACTATCATAATGCTGTAGTATATTAAAACTGGGAAAAACCATCTTTCCATAGCACAGTTAAAACGCTATAAGTTTTTATCATTGCTGCTACATACATTCCAGCTTATTCGTAGTATAATATTTCAAAAAACACAATTATCACATTGTGATGTCCGTAATCAAATGGAGACATAAGCCAAACCACAATATATATATCCATAATATTTCGTAAACAAAGTTTCAAACATTAAATATTTGTGATCTAAAAAAAAAACAATAACAACCGTAGCTAACCAAAACGATACATACTAAAAGCAAAGATATACGTCAATACAAAATACATTAATCCAAGCTTTAGACTGATTTGAAAGAGAATGTATGCAGCAAAATAATTTTTCCTCCCTTGCAACTTGTAGTAACTCCGATATCATCATACAGCACCTGTCAAAACGAAGCGCATAGGTTATTTTTCAACCTAAACATCATCCGCAAGTTATATAATTTTTCATAACAAAAAAAGATAAGGACTGTATATGAGCTCATTGAGCTCATGAACTCAGCCTACTAAATGAACTAGTATATGAGCTGAGAATACTTTAGTCGAAAAAAAGAAAGAAAAATCAAAATCAAAATCTTCAGGTTGCTTTACAAAATTTAGGTGATATATCAGTCAGCGGTAGTCGTTCTAACTATTGACTGAGTGAACTAACATATTTATTTATCTTTCCACTTCATAAATTACCAACCTTTTGTAGGTTTAAATTTATAAACAGTAAAACATTGTCTTACATTTTGATGTTGATTAATTTTCTATGTACGCCAATTGTTTTGTTCCATTCATTTCCAGCCTATTTTATATTAATAAATACCTTTTTACATATTTCGCAAATTTTCTATCTGACATTATTGTTGCATAAGCAGTACACATGCAAAACTATTAACTGCCATACCTGCACACTCCTTCCACCGTAAAATATTTTAGTCTGACGAATACCCCTTTCAGATTCATACCATTTTACGTATATCACTCTTTAACTATGTGCTGATTTCATCCATATAAGTAACACTGTGCAATGTTAAAGTTTAGCTCCTCCGTGCTTTTTGCAGTTAGCCTTTTCAAACAAAAAAATATTCTAAAGTTACCACTATCATTGTTCAGTGTAAAATTTTGACTCACTGCCTACTCTGGCTTAAACTTACATATCCTCTGCCTACACTGACTAAAACCTTCTCCTCTGCCATCTCCCTTCCTCTGCCTACAGCTGGATTCTTAACATCCACTTCGACTCCTTCTAACTCATTGCCAAACACACCACATTCACCATCAGTTCAATTACTTGCCTATCAACTAAACTGCACCAATTCACCACAAACCACCAGTCTTAAAACTGTCAACCCTGCACAGAAACAATCAGACACCCATTTGTCATTCACTGCCATCAACTCCTCTACTTCAATTTCACCACCTCTTCCAACTTAACTACCCCACTTCAGTTTCCACCTTACTGCCAAGCCCTCTGCCCCTTCAACTGACCATCTAAACTAACTGCCTTCGCAACTTACATTCACCACAAACCATATCACCCGATTTCCCATAACCAACAACAACTTCCTCCATCCTCATTCTCCTACAACCAAAACCATCCACCTACATGACCATTAGCAACACCCCACTCACCCACTGCTCATCACTACGACCTCATCACCCTCCTACAAGTATACAGTAAACAACCATTCATAAGCTTCCTTCACCCAAACCATTCACACAAACGTCAACTTGACAACTGAAATCACCCCTGCAAGTTCACTCTCCCCTCTGCCATTCACACAAATCGCCTTCTACTCTAGTACCATCACACTGCAACAACACTCCATCACCAAACACAACTCACAAAACCCATCCTCTGTTCATCCTATACATCCACCAACAATCCCCTACAATCGCCTACAACCTAACACTACAACAACTGCTACAACCAAATCAACACCTCACCGAACAGCCAGCACTTCACTCACTATACAGCACTAGATTACAGTAACTAGATTGAATATTTCTCAAAAAATGTTGGGGACTAATCCACAATTACAGTAACTACCAGTTATGTATTTATTTATACCTCTTCTTGTCAGAGATTAAGCCTAAAAGTCAGACATTTGTAGAGTTCCAACTGTGAATGAAATTATTCTAGAAGTTTGTTAAGAAGCCGACTTAAAGCCTTGATACTTGCTACTTGTGTGTGACACGAACTGAAAAATTAAATAGAAATAAATTAAAGAAAGTATACTTACTAGAATTTGATTCCATTATAACGTTCGCAGCAGGCCAAGCTATCGTAGTGCCAAGAGCGTCTTCAATGACTTCTAATTCGGATGTTGTTCTCCATAGACGTGCTTTTGGCATTTTTGCAATTTCTACCCAAACTTTAATTGCATTTTTTCCCGAAGGAACCCAATGAACCGTTGAAGTTGGATCGGTTGAAGACACGCGTCCTAATGCAACTATTTCTCTCTTTCCCGACCAATCGATCAACTTGCATTTACCATTTGCCATAAAATTTGCACTCTATCAATAAATAAAAAGGCTATTTTATTATGTGCTTCAACAATTCATAAGATGAAAAAAAGTGAATCGATTATAAATAAGTTTACCTTCTCGACAACTCCGACATTACTCCTATGATCATCCGATGATGCACCGTTAACGGTTTCGATAACTACTTTTGACTCAGGCCATGCAACTTTGATACCAACTGCTTCCCCAACTCATGTCAAACCTTTAGTAGGCCTCCATAGAAAAGCATCTTCCACTTTTGCATTATCTATCCAATCTACAACGGCAGCCGGTCCAAGAGGGAGATCGTTTACAAGTTGTTTTGGATCACTCGAAAGTAGTTGTCCTTCTACAACTAATTTTTCGCTCCCACTCCAATCGATTAATTTGAATTGTTTGATATTTTCAGAGGCCATAATAATAGAAGTGCAAAAATCAATTTTTCGAAAAGTGGAAAAGCAACCATCAGAACTAGAAAACGAATAAGTCAATTTTCGAAAGTTGTTTATAAAATATGATTGGCCTACTTTCAAGCTGCTGCAACAAAATGAAAGGAATAAAACATAACAAACTTCCATATTGACTGAACTAAAGTAAACCATGAATGTTATGGACAAATTTGTTTCCAATGCATGTTATTCTTATTTTCACATGCAACCTGTGGTATCAACGTGGCTATGCAGGGTATTTCTTTATTACTTCATTTTCTATATAGTATACATGCATTTCATATTGCTCCAAACCAGTTTAGTGCGAGGCCAAAAATTCTCAAATTGCTCTTATCACCCTATTAACTTGAACTAAAAATTCTCAAACTTGAACTAAAAATTTGCATGGAATTTCTTGTGCAATTTTCTGATTCAGCAACATAGAAAGCGTGAGGCTGAACAGTTTAATTAACAACAAACACGTATATTTTATATATTTACCCTTGGTGATTAGTCTGATCATGGTTATTGTGTTAAATGAATTAATTTTTTTTCTTCATTTTAATATGTTTTTTAGTACTAAAACAAAAATTGTTTTCAGAGTTCACACGGTGAAACTAGATATAAATCAGCTTTCTCAACAACACAGGTATATTCTGATTACTACATATACATTCTACTTCTAAAAATTTTACCTGAAATAATGAAGGTTTAATGCATATTGTAGACTATATAATGGTGAAATTGACTGTTTTTTTTTCACTCGTATCCAAAATGCCATAAGTCCTAGGAAAAAATTGTCCAAAACCAAAATGAATCCCATTCTTATTATAACCAAACAAAAGATAACTGTGAAGGGAATTCAGATACATCATAAGGATATATGCACTCAAAGCTCACATCTAATGAATTTTTCTAATGAACTCATGCTACCACATTGTACACTTGATTCAGCAACATCTAATGAATCATTTAAAACAACACTAACTTGATACCTTTATTTCATACTAATACAAAGTTATGTTTATTATCACAGGATTTGATGAATCTCTGCATATCCAGACCTCAAATAAATTTGAGAGAAGCCACAACGATACCTAACATTGTCAAACTTATCTACTCAGTTAACATAGCAAGTAAAATCAGAACTCAGCTAACATTGTCAAACTTATCTACAAATCAAAGCTTACCGATTTCAAAATAAAATAGAGATCGAAACATACAGAAACTAAAAAAATAGCAACATACAAATCAAAGCTTACTGTTTTCAATGCTTCAGCTTCTTCGGCGATGCCTGCTACAGATTCTTCAAACGATGCCGGCTACTGCTTCTTCAACGATGCCGGCTACTGCTTCTTCAACGACGCCTGCCAGTTACTGCTTCTTCAAGGATGTGTGGAGAGTCAGAGCAATAGGCGACAGATTCAGGCGTGGATATTTGTGGAGAGTCGTGAGTTGGGGATCGAATTTCTCTGGGCTTTTATGAGATGGAGATTGAATTTGAGGGGGTCGTGGTTGAAGGATGAATTTAGGTTTAGAGCGGGATCTTTTTTTGGGGAGAACGGAATAGCAAAATTTAGGCGGGCAGGAATAAGAAACCGCGAAGTAATTTTCTTGTCTAATTAACTGCGGCTAAACGCGTTATCAATTAAATAAGAAAAGGGATTAGCATCAAATGACAGCAAGCCAATTTACTGTGCAATCCCTACTTGCTATTACATCAACATTTTGTTGTAGTGCAAATTCGTTAATCATTTCGAAGAGACCGAGATCAGATTAAATTATCCGAAAACCAGTTCGATCCAGTTTGTGCATTACGAATTGTGATATCTCGAGGATAATGAAGATGGTGATTTGGAAGGTGATTCGTTTTGTTCAGTCCTAGAATAACTTGTATGGATGAATGCTATTATTGCATCATTGCCTGGAAGGTAGTGTTCACATTCCAAGTATGAATGCTATTCTAAAGGTAATACGTAGCCTCAAGCCTCATCAACTAGGAATGACTATAACATGGGAGATGCAGCAGTGTAACGACCCACCATTTTAGACAGTTTAAATCGACAATAAACCACACATGTCTAATTCAAACCATTCAAAAAGGAGGATTGTTAATGGAGTAAATTAGAAAAGAAAAGAAAAGAAAGAAAAATAAAACATAGAATCTCACAGGGGAATGACAAAATATAATAATTAAATAAATAGTTCATGAAGCTGTTTTACAAATAACATTTGATTACACTTTAAACAGAGTTATACATGCAACATAGATAAACAAATATTGCAGCAAAACACATGATGTGGTGGGATAATTAAAATAAATAGTAATAATATACTGGATCTTCGACTTCATCCTCTAGAAAATAAAAGGGTCTTCAATACACTGAAAAAGTTCAGACTGACCCGAGTGTATTGAAAACAAAACACTCAAGTCGGAACTAAAAGATCTTTTGTAAGTCAAATTGATCTAAATAAAAATATGAATGCAATGGCTTCAGAGATGTTACAGGGTTTTCATCTCCTGTCAAGTGTACAACGTGAGTATATCTATTTAAAAGATTTCACATAATTCGAAGTTGAATTAAAATAAACCCTTCAAATAATTCAATTCCAAATAAAATCCAAATTCAAGAAATTATATGGGTATATGTCATTTCAACCAGTACCAAAAATCAACATTTCCAATCAATGAAAACCGTTCGGGTTTATCATTTCAACTCATGACGATTTCCCCTTAATATATAAAATCGTTCGGGTATGTATCATTTCAAGCCACAGTGATTTTCAAGTAATAATAATTAAAGGAACTTGTAGAGTGATCACAATATATAAATCAAACACATCATCCAATCATCCAATATTAAAAATCAAACATCTATCATAATTATCATCCAATTCAAACAATGAATATTCACAAGTTACCGATTATTATTTATAGGAAATTAAGTGGCAATTATAATTTTAATAATAATTTAAGTGACAATTTAATTCAAACTAATTCAAATTAATAGGAATAACAATTTAAATATACCAAACAACGATAAATAAATTCCTAATCACATCAGAAATTTAATTTAAGCAACATAAGAAATTTTAGAAGTTGTGAGTGGGTTAAAACACTCCATTTGGATTTAAATCCAATTTAAGCCCAAAATTCAAGTAGTCTCTGTATTCATCCAAGCCAAAGTCTTAACGTCTGAAATTTCAATACAATACTAATGGAAGAACCCGCGCGTGAATTGGAGTTCGTATGCAGAAGCTTTGTTAGTTAGAAGATTGGTAGTTTGAATTTTAAATTAAATAAACTAATTATTGAAACTTACACCTTAGCATACCTTACCAGGCGAAACCCTTCTCTCTCTCTCTCTCCAGAAACTTGCGTATGCGACCAAGTGGAGCTACTACCGTCAATTACGAATGCACGCTGCCATAACCCATCAGAAAGCCGCCGACCACACCTCTGACCTCGCCGCCCTCTCGTGACAACCCAACGTCGACGATCGGTGTCCCCAAGTCACGGCCGCTACCAAAAATTATTAACCCTAATCGAATTTTGCAACACGATCTAGCCATGAACTCATCGAATGAACCATTCCGATGAACTACGCATGCCACTCTCTACAACCCAGTGTCAAAGAATCGACGATCGGTCGAAGTCGATGCAACCCAACGAACGGTCGAAAATTAATCATCCAATTTTGTATATACAGTGACTCAGATCGAAAAATAACTGCAAATTTGACTTGCGCTCGCCGAGAGCTTCAAATCGATATATAATTCGATGTAGTTTGTGGAGTTTGAATTTGAAGTCGAATTTTGAATTGAAACTAAATTGAGTAGTTTATTTGGTTTGTCTGCCATTGAGAAGAGGAGTGGACAGATAAAATGTACGTATGGACAAATGAGAATATGAAGGAGCTAGGGTTTATAACGAGCTATTTGTAGGTAGGTCTGAAATCGAAATGAACGGACAGGATTTGATTGAACGATAACCGACCCGAAAAGCCCGTTCTGTCTCCGAAACAAAAATGGATCAACCCATATATCAAAATAGATGTTTTTAATGATTTTAAACTCAATGGAATAGGTTCCAAGTCCTAATTCCATCGTATGAAGAAGTTATGCTAAAATCATATTATTTCAAATTGACTTCAATTGATTTTAATTAAATTGATTTCTAGACGTTTCGAGCCCGTACAATCAAAAGACAAGTCCAATCGCTATGAAACTTGAAATCCTATAACAATTCATTATTACGGATCCGATGAAACTAATTCCGTCGAAATCCGAGTCAGTGGCCAAAATGGCTATATTTCAAGTTGATTAAATAAATTAATATTAAATTAATAAATCACATTTTTAATTCAAATTAATTAACTAGCCAATTTTTACAATTTTTGATTTCATTGACAATTTGGATAATTTAAAACAAGTCTACATATGCTTAAGTGTCAAATATTTTCACAAATTAGAGTGTTCAAGTACAACTGCAATTAAATTAAATTAGTTATAAATTAATTCCAATAAATCAATTTTACTTTGAATTTCAATCTTTATATTCAATCAATTATCACTTATAACTTAGTTAATATTCGTTGATATCTTATTTCATTAATATACTACCATTTCCATCTTTTATTTGTGTTAACTACTATATTTCAATTATATTCGATTTTGTCGATTTTCACATTAATTATAATTTAAAGTCCCATTTGATTATTTATCTCAGTTTCATTCTTTTATTAGCTCAATTATTACATCATAAATAAAATCATATTTCTATTCATTTGGTTACATTCAAGTTTTTGGTTATTATCTAAACCTACATTAATGTAACATCTATTTGCATTTACTTTCAGTTGATTAAATATATTGGTAATAAAAAACAATCGTCACCATTTACTACATTTTATAACATTGGCAAGTTCATTATTTACAATTAATTGTTATAACTACCACTACCAATTTCAATTAATCGTACCTTATTTCATTAATAAATCAATATTCGAATTATCAATTTAACCTATATTAACTACACTAATTAAGTGAATTAATTTCAATTAATTATATACTAATTCATTAATTAATTAAATATTTACATTTGTTTTCTAATATGCACTTTATAACTAAGTGTAACCTTCCAGTCACTTTAGTTAATTGGAATTCCCTTAAACTTGTTAATAATTGACTTAAATTAACTTTATTACATTTCCATTTTATTATTATTCCATTTATAAATCTTAAATTTTAATTTCTTCCAAAATTTAATTACAAAAATCTTATTAAATTTACTATTTTAATTGTCGAAAATTACGGGTCGTTAAAAGTAGTTCTAAGTGGATGACACCCAAGTAGGGTATGTTGTCCTTTTCCAGATAACCTCGGATATATTATAATTATGGACATGGTTGTGCATGAAAAAGAGAGCGCCCGATTAGGGTGGGAACACCTCGGGGATAACATATTCGATACTATTCAATGAGGGGTAGGCTGGTTCTGTGTTGGCAGGGATCGTTAGGTATGATCTCAGTACATTTTTCTAGAGATGTACTATAGTGAGCAGTACCCCAGTAGCCCAGTCATCGTATGGGATCCAATATCCACTACGAGCCTGTACAGTTTTAGATGTGCCTAACTATGCTGAAACGTGAGATGCAAGCATTTCAACTATTTTATAGTTTATTTTCTACAGACACTATTATAATATCAGATGATTTTGATATAAAATGTTTTGGTTATATAAGGTAAAAACCCATCATGTTTATGTGTGGCGTGGTCATACGAGATACCTTTGTTTTCAAACGATTTTTACAATAGTAATAATTCAAATTAAGTGTGTTTTCTTACGCTGGTTTTTTAGACTAACTCGGATGTTATTTCATTATAATGCTCGGTTCAGACCGAGTATTACAAATTCAGGTTAGGATGCTATGGAGCACAAGAGACATGCCGGAGGAGTCTCAACCGTATTCCATATATTTAATTATATTTCGCTATGTGTATGCTGTATATCAAGCACTTGTGAGGAAAAATTATTATAACTATCCAGATTGATTCGTTGATTGTTATACTGTGATGATGGTACATATAATAATAGTTATAGTTCTTTTTGTATGAAGATATGTTATTATCTATTATATATTGTTCCGCTGCGATTGTAAGATTATATGTTGTGTTTCTGTTTTCTTCTACCTCTTTTCTTCTTCACCCCTAATGATCTGGTATTTTCGGCACTCGATTGTTTGTCATGCCATACAATAAACGTATTGATATTGATTTTCGATGGTTGAAAATCCCGGTTCACTATAAGCGTCCTCCAACTAAATTCGATCATCAAGGAATGGTATTGGACAAATCCCTTGAGTAATCTGAAAGCTCAACATCAAAGGAATGCAATACAAACTAGAAAAGTTATCACGATACCGAAGCTTACATGAAAGACGTAGCCGAAAAGTAATTAAGGACATGCTAAATGCTAATGGGAAGAGGACCTTGGATGAAAGAGCAAATGATAATGAACGAGTGGTGCCTTTCACAGACGTAATCATGTCAACAGTCATCTCATCCTATGTAAAGATCACAACTCCGATGTACCATGGAACAACAAACATCATGATCACTTGATTGCTTTCGATAGCCAAATGGATTTGTACAATGCTTCTGGAGCCGATCAATGCTGACTTTTTCCTGTAACGCTTCAAGGAGCCACCGCTAAATGGTATCGATAATACCATGAAAAGACAATCTATTCATGGAAGCAATTTCCTTGTGAGTTCTCTGCCCAGTTTTGTATATGCAAGGACCCAACAATCGTTTACACTGTTTTGGCCAACATTAAGCAGAGACATGGAGAGTCTTTTGGACTTTACCTTAAAAGATTCAATGCAGAAGCATTGAAAGCTAAAGACATGAATGACTAAGATAAGCTTATTGTAGTAACTCTGGGTTAATAGAGAACACACCATTCTGAAAGCATCTCTTCATTCATGGGTGTAAGGATCTGCAAGACTTCCATTTTCTTGCTGATAAATTCATTTTAATGGATGAATTATATCACGCTAAGAAGAAAGCTAATCCTAAAAAGGAAGGTGGAAGGTTTGGATTAGATCATGGATATAAGAGATCAAGATGGGAAGTGCCTAATGCTAATTCAATTGCTTTAAACAAGCCATTGTCTTAAATCTATGCCACGACAAAGGGGAAGGTCAACTTCCCATTTCTTTCAAGGCCAAGAATTACCCAGAACAAAGGAAAGGAGATGATTATTGCATTGACCACAAACTGATGAATGCAGAGTCTTGGCGGGAATCATTCAAAAATTAATTCATGAGGGGCATTTAAAGGAGTTCATCCAGGACCAACAAAAAGCATCACGGACTGTGGATGGTCTGAAAATGTCTCCTAGTAATGTTGTTAACATCTTGGAGGAAGAAGACCCACTGAGCTTGAGTCCACTGCAAAATTGGATCGATGTAGTTCTTAGAGGGCCATATCCGGTGGGGATCGACAAGGGGGACAGAAACAGGTATACTAAAGATGCTTGAGAAGGTGTCTTCTCCATTCAAGAATAACCCCCGCTTAAAAATCCATGACTCAACATTCTGATGCCAAATCTTATCGTTACTCCCCTAGAGCTGATGAAGGGAGTCCATCACCCACACAATGATCCTTTAATAATCATAGCTCAGATTGGGCTGTCTACAGTGTCCAAGATTCTTGTGGATACTGGCAGCGCAGTCAATATCATTTTTAAACATGCTTTTGATCAGATGAGCATCTCAGAAGACAACCTAGAGCCCATCCCTGAGCCAATCTTTGGGTTCAATAACAAGGGATTGACTCTAGTGGGACAAGTAAAATTTCTCATACTGATGAATGTACCACCATGTAGTCAAACTTTTGAAACTCTCTTCGTAATCATTGACCAACCATCCTATTGCAATGCTTTCTTTAGCAGACAAGCACTTGATGAGGTAGATGATTTTGTCTCGCCAAAATATCTGATAGTGAAATTCTTAACAAAGAGAGGCTAGGGACTCTCCATGGAGAGTAATTCAGCTCCCACGAAATGTATTTCTCTATGCTTGATCAATACAAAAAGGAGTATTCTTCTTACTTTGATTCATCTACTATTTTTCAGCCTTCGTATGATGGATTTTTACATCCAACATTTAAAGCAAAGATTAGATCTAATAAGACTAACAAATGTATGTATGAAAGGTACATTTACCTTGGAAGCAAGAGAAAGAGGGTTGATGCTAATTCTATAGAACAGGACAAAATCATCATAGAATTTGACTGTCGTGGGGAAGTGGAAAGAGTAAAACCCATAGAAGACCTTAAGGAGGCATATAATGGCCCAGATGATTCCACCAAAATAGTCAAAGTGGTAAATGATTTGGATAGAAACCTGAAGAAGGACTTGATTCAGTTCCTAAATCCAATAAAGATATATTTGTATGGTCTCATTCAGATATGGTGGGGATTGATCCATCACTTATGTGTCATGCGCTAAACATCAATTTAGATGTGACTGCCATTAGACAGAAAAAGAGACAATTGGATAAAGTGTGGTCCGACGCTCTAAAATAAGTAGTTAAAAGACTCCTTGAAAATGAATTTATTTGTGAAATCTACTACCGAAAATGGCTAGCGAACCCAGTACTAGTGAAGAAGTCAAATGGTAAGTGGAGGACTTGGATCGGTTATACTGACTTAAACAAATCTTGTCCAAAAGATTGTCTCTCAATTCCATGGATAGATCAGTTGGTTGATGCAACTAGTGGGGACATATTGTTATCTCTCAGGGATGCATACTCAAGATATAATCAGAACCCATGTTCAAGCAAGACAAGGAACATACAAATACTGATTGGGGAATTTACTGCTACAACGCAATGCCATTCGGATTAAAGAATGCAGGGGATACCTATCAAAGATTAGTCAACCGAATGCCCAAAGAACAGATCGACCGAAATATGGAAGTTTATGTTGACGACATGCTAGTGAAATCTTACGAGGCTAAAAGTCATCTTGAAGATCTAAAAGAAATGTTCGAAGTATTATAGAAATGGCAGATGAAACTAAATCTCGAAAGATGCTCTTTCGGAGTCCATTCCGGGAAGTTTTTAGGCTATTTGGTAAGTGCTTAAGGGATTGAAGCCAGTCCAGACTAGATTCAAGCTATCAAGGACATGTTGAGTCCAAAACTAGCAAATATGTAATGAGTTTAAATGGTAGAGTAACCGCCTTAAGCAGATTCATTTCCAAGGCGATTAATAAGTGCATTCCCTTTTTTAATGTGATCAAGAAGATGAAAAACTTTGAGTGGGGAGAAGACTATAAGAGAGCGTTTTAAGAATTGAAAAATCATTTAGAAAACCACCAATACTATCTAGTCCCTAGAACGGTGAAGTTCTATACTTATACATGGTAACCTCGGAACATGCAGTTAGTTCAGTTTTGATCAGAGAGGAAAGTGGAACTCCACTTCCAGTTTATTATATGAGTAGGTGGTTAAAGGATGTAGAGGTTGGATACCCGGTAACAGAAAAACTAGCTTATTTCTTAATACTTACCATGTGAAAATTAAGCCATACTTTCAAGCACATTCAATTAGAGTACTAGCTAACTTTTCGCTCAAACAAGTCTTTAGTAAACTTGAAACTTCAGGAAGACTGGTAAAATGGAGAATTGAACTTAGCTAGTATGACATTGAGTTTCAATCATGGTCAGCTATCAAAGGACTAGCATTGACAGACTTTGTTAATGAATCATATGCGGATTCATTAGCAAAGTTGGCTAGTTCAAGAGGAGGGCCAAAAACTCAGATCATACTAGTATGGTATCAAGAAAATCTGAGTATTGAAGAGGGGACATCCGAAAAAGGAAAGGAACTGTTAGTCCTAACTTGATCCCAAGCCATGTCACGAGAAAGGGAAGAAAAAGAAATCAATAGGGAAATCCCAAATGAGAGAATCAACCAGCAAAGGACAGATGACTATTATAATAACACTTGGATGTCTCCTATTGTCAAATATCTTTTTAAAGGGATATTTATAACAACTCGAAATTTAACACATAATAATTAATTCGTTAATTAATGAAATGATAAAGTACTTTGTGAAATTATCAGAATTGAGCCATCGGAGTTGCACCATTATGTCCGTTGTAATTTTCTAGTCAATTTCCATATGCAGAACGTCAGAATCCGAGCTAATATGAACAAGTTACGAATTAATCAAGAAATTGAAAAAGAATAATAATAATAATAAATATATGGGTTTGGTTGACCGCCAGTCGACCTGAAGGCCGACCCACCATTTTTGTGAACGAACGAAGGAGTTCTTCATTCTAGTAAAAAGCTAGCACGTCAATTTCGTTGTTTTCTCTCATCTATTCCCTCCGTGCTTCCATCTGATGGCTCTTGTTCAGCCTATGACATGGTCGCACCATATTCAATCTCCAAATCTAACGATATGAGATCCTCTTCTACCTCTATAAATAAGTCCCTAGGCTTAACAATTTTTCTCATTCTATATTTTTTCTGCATGGGTTCACCTTTTCAGGAAGGACCCTAAAGGGAATAATTTTCCATGGAGAGAATCTTTTTAAATAAAATATTTTAATACTCTCAAGTGGATTTGGGAAGTCCAAAAGGGAAGATCTTAGGACAACAGGTGAGTGATTATAATTATTTAGATTTTTAAGTAATTTAAAATAATAGGGTTTACAATAGTTGTAGTTGTACTACAATTTTTGGAATAACCTTTTTAGTAGTATATATGCAGTTTTTAAAATTATTTTCAGTCTATTTCTTTTAGCTAATCTTTTAAGTTGATTTTAATTTATTTCTGTTAATTATAGCTTTTCCATTTAATTATAGTTTATTTACAGTTTTTTTATTTACTTACAGTTATTTATGTGTTTATTTATATCCTTTTCCTATGCTCTTGATTTTCTTCTATTTTCAGTTTTCTTTTATTTCTCCTTCTTCTTCGCGTATGGATTAGAATAGATTAAATGCAAATATGAATTAAATTATAAGAATACTAAAATAACCGAAGATAAGATGTAAATTTTAAAGACTGTAATAAAAGTTGAATTAAGACTGAAATTGAGCCTAATTATGATATTAATGTTAGAATTTGACTAATTAAAGATAATTGGCCTAGTTATAACTTAGAATTATAAATAAAAAGAGTATAAGATGAAAGAAGCTTATTTTTACCCTTAGACCTTGGGTTAAGAAATAAGCATGATTATAGCATAGGTTATAACAAGAAATAGAACAGAATGAGGCTTATTTTAAGACTTAGGATAAATTAATAAGCATAGATAGTGAGAACAATAATAAAGGCTTATTTGAATAATTTATCTAAGTTAATAGGCAAAGAAGTAAAGTAGGACCTGTACCAAATAGTATTCCCCTATTATTTCTATAGACACGATGTTTCACATAATCTTGAAGTAAGACGAGGGGCGTGCTTATGCTAATAAAGGTAGAAATTGGTCAATAAGTAGAAGTCCAAATCACGGGGATTTTGGCAAAGGGGCGCAACTAGATATTGTTTAGATGACGACCAGCACTAATAGGATTTCCCGTATTTTTTTATGGACACGGTGTTCACAAAATCGTGAAGTGAGACGAGGGGAACACTTATGCTAGAGCACAAGTGATAAGAAGACCTAATAGGTGTTGCAACTTGTAGCATGGGCATGGTGGCAGTTATGCGTGAAACTTCCATTTCGATGCTCAGTAATCGCTTTGAGTTCCAGATGCTTAAGTATGTGTGCCTTTCGTTGGCACCATTGCTTTCTGTGTAGGGAGCTATATAATGTCTAGTCCATAGTAGATACTTTGCCTGTCATTCATAGACACCATTTCTGTATAAGGAGCTATATAGCATCTAGTCCGCGGTAAGGTCTATGGAGTAGCAGGACGATCAAAGGGTAGAGTTAGGATTTCAGTCTAATTATAGGATTAAGAATTCAGCCTATTCAAAGCAGCTGTCAAAGACAAGTGTAAACAATCAAAGTTAATTAAATTAGTTAATTCGTATTTATTTCCAACTTATTTCTTCTTCCTATTTCCTTTGTTCCCTTTTATATACTAGAACTGTTGTAAGGTCTATTACTTTTACTTTTCTTAAAGATTCTAGTAATTAATATCATTCACCATACTTTTAGTCTGACCCATTCATTTATTTTTCCTTTTTCCCCCATCATAGGCAATCAGGGGCAAGGAAGGTAGTCTGCAACTTCTTGGAGACTTGTTGGAGATTCTATCATGTATTTCTTTCCTTCGTTTTCAGTTTTTAGTTCTTTTGTTGAGCTGGTATTTTGAGAGGGATGTATTATGCTCTGATATTATTTGAGATTTTGTTGTTTTTTATTTCACAAGACTTGCATGGGTATTTTGTCGTATGATGTTTTGGTTATTTGGTGACTTATTTTTACCATCTTATATTATGAAATTTGTTATTTAGAAAAAGAGTATAATTATCTCCGTTGTATTACTATTATTATTATTTGATTTTTGTCTTGTGGATCTTTGTCTCTGCTAGTTTTAGTTATACCTACAACGCACCATGCCTTTTAGTGTGTCATTTTGGGTATACCAAGGGGTGTGGGATGTTTCATTTGGTATCTGGGCCTAAGGTTACATGATTCCCAAAAATTTATTTTAAAAATAAAGTATTTTTCGAAATAACTTGTTTTCAAAAAGTATTTTTAGAAAAGAAACTCTTAGAAATAGTTTCAATTATAAAAGAGTTTTTATAAAAATCCCCTCAAAGTCCAGTTCAACCTTCTTTCGATTCTTTCAAGCCTAAGTTTCCTTTTCTTAGCATAGTATGGATGACTGGTTCGTGAAGCAACCAGAGGTGCAAGTGCAATTGCCCAATACGACGTTGATAAGTGGAAATCCCTTTAACCCACCTACATCAGCTGATTTTTCTAAGCTATGAATGGACTTTGCTAGCATAGGGGGCGGAATGTTTTCTAGCACGAAGGATTTCAAGGAGACACAAGCTACGTAGAAGGATTTGGAGCGAAGGTTTCGGCGGTTAGGTTTGGAGGACTGATAGCAAATTCAACCTACATATTGGCAGCTGAAGGGAGAACTTAAGGAGGTTCCTACAGGTTCTAAAAAGTAGTGGTGGAAGGACAAGAATGATAAGGACAAAAGGAAAGAGGAAGGCCCTCAGAAGCGAATCAAGAAGGGAGCGAAGTGTCATAGTTGTGGTATTATTAATCATTACGCAAGAAGCTGCAAGAAAGAAAAGATAAAGGGAAGGTGTTATACCTACGGATAGCTCGGTCACTTGAGTAGGAATTGTCCACAGAAGACGGGACAGGGAGCTAGTACACCGGCCGTGCAGATTCAGGCGTTAGACGCAACACCTTCAGGCAATATTCCGTGCAGCATTCAGGCGTTAGACGCAGCACCTTCAGGCAACATTCCATGCAGCATTCAGGCGTTAGACGCAGCACCTTCAGGCAGCATTCCATGCAGCATTCAGGCGTTAGATGCAGCACCTTCAGGTAGCATTCACGTGTTTGACGCAGCACCTTCAAGTTTGATTTCTATTTTTGATTTTTCCATTCGAACTCTATTCGATTCTGGAGCATCACACTCTTTTATCTCTAGTTCTCTTGTGGATTGTTTGCACTTAGACAACTTTTTAGTAGTAGACCCCATTTTTTTGTCAAACCGCATAGGAGGATCGACACACTTGTCTATGGTTAGTAGGAATTTGAAATTTTTTATCCTAGAAGTAGAATTTGATTTTGATGCCTATGTATTTGAATTCTTGGAGTATGGGATAATTTTAGGGATGGATTGGCTATCTACATCTGGAGCTATATTAGACTGCGAGAGGAGAGTTGTTAGCCTTGAGACATGCAGCGGTAGGACTCTCGAGGTTTCTTGCGACCCGCTTGGGTCATTCATGTTGAGTTTCCTTTATACCCTCGATTCATCATCATGTGAGTTAGATTCGTTTCCTGTCGTCAAAGATTTTCCAAACGTCTTTAAGAAGGTTAGGGGACTACCCCCTAAGAGAGAGATTGACTTCAGGATTTATTTGACTGATAATGTTAGACTAGTGGCATTACCCATTAGGCACATGGCACCTAGGGAGAGGATGGAAATGAGCAAGCAAATCCATGAACTTTTGAAGAAGGGTTGCATAAGAAGGAGCATATCGGAGTGGTGAGTGGCAGTCGTCGTTGCTACTGAGGCGGAGGGTTCTCTTCGACTTTGCGTGGACTATAGGGAATTAAATAAGATCACAAAGAAGAACCATTATCCACTCCCTAGGATAAATGATCCTTTTGACTGGCTAGTTGGCTCTTCAGTATTCTCTCAACTTGATTTAGCCATGGGATTCCATCAGCTCAAGGTCGCCGATGACAACATATATAAGACCTCGTTTAGGACTCCAAACGGATTTTGTGAGTGGTTGGTTATGCCTTTTGGGCTAACTGATGCCCCAGCCTACTTCGTCCAGTTGATGAGTCGTATCTTTACAGAAGTCCTAAATAAGTTTATGGTTGTATTCATGGATAAAATTTTGGTGTTTTCCAAGAGTAAGGAGGAGCATGCTATTCATCTAGAGGAGATTCTTCGTACACCTCACATTCTTCAGTTAAAAGCAAAGTTCTCGAAGTATCACTTTTGGCATAAGGAAGCATGTCTTTTGGGGGCATGAACAAGGTTTACACATGGATAGAGTTTGAGAAACGATTTTGTACATTAGGTTCGAATCATGAAAATCCAAAGAGAGGTAGGCAAAGATTGGAGATGTACAATATATTAAGTCGATAAGGAAAGAAGAAAGCCCATGTGTAGATAATTGCAGAAATTATAATTGTTTCATATAGGTGGATTTAATGGTAGCACCTTAGCATAAATATGAGTATGGGAACAAAAGTCTTTAAGTAAGGAAATGAGATTTTCAAGATTTAGAAAGAATGGTAGTAGGTAGGAAAATTCACTTTATGTATAACCCAATAAAATGAAATTATTAGAATTCAAAGAAGAATTGCCCATATTTAAAAAAAATTAAATACTGGATTTTGGGAATATGGTAAGAAATTAAAATTGGTTTTTATATGACGATTTGTTTTTTGAAAAAATGAAATTCTTTTTGAAGAGTTATAGAGCGTTTATGGCTCACTAGTTTCTTTGAAAGTAAACAAAGAATTAAAATATGAAAAACCTAGAGCATATTAAGTATTGAAAATGTAGATTACAACATTTATTGTTGTAATGGATGTTTTCATGAAAAAGGAAGGGAGCGTAAACTATAACGCTACCATTATAGTAAGTGACTCCCAAAGAATAAAATTTATATAATGGGTAAGGGTTATTAGTATTTATTTTTAATTAAATCAATACACTAATATCTTTGGGTTGTTGTAACGGTGTTTTACGCAACATCTGTTTTGAACCCAAATAAAAATTTATTTTTAAAAGGTAATTTCCAAAAATAGAAATAAATATGATTTGTGAACATACTTATTATTTAGGTAAGTATAAAAAAATGTTTTCTGGTTATGGATATATTAAAACTATTTTGAAGATGACTTTTTTTGGAAAAAAAGTGTAAGTAAGATATTAGAAATTTATATCGTAAGAGAATATAAATTTAAACATACTTTAATCTATCGGAATGAAAAGAATAATGGTATAATTTTCTATGAAACCAATGAAGATGTTTTGTGCAAGTTGCAAGGAATGCATGAAAGAGATATACAAGGTATGAGAGCACCATATTTCATATAGCCTGTTTCGAAAAATATAAAATAGGTTCCTTGTAATTTCACATAAACATGAAGTCTCTTTTAAAAGATTCATAGAAGATTTAGCATTAATAATTTCTCATAAGAGAAAGTAGTTTCAATACATTAAGGTATGAGACCGTTAGGTATAATAAGAAGATGTTTTGAAAACACATAAGGATGTTTTAAAGATATTTTAAAAGGAAATGGTTTGGTGAAAAAGTAAATAAGTTTTTGAAATGAAATACTTAATAAAAGTAGAATTTGAAAATTCAAATTTTATAGAAAATTGAAAAGGTCTTTAAAAGAAAGCGAGGAATAAGTTTTGGGCATAGAATTTGAAAGTTTTTCCCTCTAGGTTTGGGAAATAATGCAAATTCAAAAAGATGTAAGAAGGCAAATCTAAAAACATAAAATGTTAAGCAACCGAGTATTTTTGAACTTAAGAAGAACTTAAAGATAACACTTTTAAGGACAAAGATTTTGGGATTTGAAAATTCAGAAGCCTTAGTTTTTGAAATGAGAAGATAAATACCAAACCAAACTCTTAAAAGTGGAATAGATAGGAATCATTCCCTAAGGAGTGACGGAAAAGGTGTAAGGCTATAAAGGAGACAGTAATAATTACTTTTGGAAGTAATAATAGAGTTTCTCGTAAAGCATATAGGGCACTAGTGAGAACCTAGGAATGTTGATTCATGTGAGCAGGCTAAAGAAGAATAGTAAAGTGAAATTAGTAAGTTTGTAAGGCACACATGGTTGAGGACATGTATTTTTTATTTTGAAGAAACATGGAAAAAGCATCTTCCTTTAGTGGAATTCTCACATGATAGTAGTTTTTAAGCTAGCAATAGAGTGGCAACTTTCGAAGCTCTTTGTGGAAGTACACGCTAGCCGCCTTTATGTTGGATAGAATCTACAGAGGGAACGCCTTAGTTCCGACACGGTTAAAAAGACTTCGGAAAAGACTAAATTTGATTTGGAGAAAATTCATATCTCATATCCGCATTACTTTGATAGTAATTTTTTGAATTTCCTATTTTTCGTCTTTAGTTTTGAATATGTTCTTTCCTTTATTATCCTTTGGGACGGTAGAACTTAGAATTTAACCTATGGATGGTAGGATTTTATGTAAACATGTTACTAGAACGGGTTATGAATGATGGATGCAAGTGGTTGCACTTGCTTGCTAGTGGATGCTAATGGACGCATATACTTACACTAGGTACTATTATCTCTTAGGGATCGGCTAAACTAGGACGCTAGAGCATATGCATATGGAAGTGTGCGCATTTTATTTTATTTTATTTTCCATGATATTATAAATGGATGATTATCACATGATTGTTGCATTTGGATGATGATTGAAGTACACACATAGATTTATCAGTTATCATTAGGAATTTTTGCATTCATTTGGATATATGACACAGACATAATTGCACAAAAGGAGGTCAACTGAGTCGGTAGACCGTCTAATCTATTGCATTAGTTAAGGACAGTTACACTACAGTAATTGCATAAGTATCATAAACAACATTAGAAAAAATTAAGGACAATGGGCGAATAGTTGATGATTGAGTAGTTGGTCGTAGATATTGATGAAAATACTAAGTTCATTCTCTTATCCATGGAGATTTCGGGGATGAAATCCCTTAAGGAGAGGAGAATGTAACAACCCGAAATTTAACCCATAATAATTAATTCGTTAATTAATGAATGATAAAATAACTTTTTGAAATTATCAAATTGAGCCACGGGAGTTGCAACATTGTGTCCATGGTAATTTTCTGGTCAATTTCCATATGCAGAACGTCAGAATCCGAGCTAATATGAACAAGTTACGAATTAATCAAGAAATTGAAAAAAGAATAATAATAATAATAATAATAATAATAATAATAATAATAATAATAAATATATGGGCTAGGTCAACCCTCAAGTCGACCTAGCCATCACCTAGGTCGACCGACCATCAACCTAGAAGGGGGAGCGGACGACTTGAAGGTCGCCCCGCCCTTTTTTGTGAACGAACGAAGGAGTTTTTAATTTCAGTAAAAAGCTAGCACATCAATTTTGTTGTTTTCTCTCATTGGTCCCTTCGTGCTTCCATCTGATGGCTCCTATTCGGCCTATGACGTGGTCGCATCATATTCAATCTTCAAATCCAATGGTCTGAGATCCACTTCTACCCCTATAAGTAAGACCTTAGGCCTAACACTTTTTCTCTTTGTAGATTTTCTCCGCTTGGGTTTACTTTTTAAGGAAGGACCCTAAAAGGAATAATTTTCCAAGGAGAGAATCTTTTTAAATAAAATATTTTAATACCCTCAAGTGGATCTGAGAAGACCAAAAGGGAAGAGCTTTGGACCACAGGTGAGTGATTGTAATTATTCAGATTTTAAATAATTTAAAATAATAGGGTTTTCAATAGTTGTAATTTTACTACGATTATGGAATAACTTTATTAGTAGTTTATTTACAGTTTTTAGAATTATTTTCAGCCTACTTCTTTTAAATTATTTTCGGTCTATTTCTTTTAGCTATTCTTTTAAGTTGATTTTAGTTTATTTCTTTAAATTATAGGTTTTACATTTAATTATAGTTTAATTATAGTAATTAATTAACTTAATGTTATTTATGCTTTGTTTACATCATTTTCCTACGCTTTGGATTTTCTTCTATTTTCAATTTTCTTTTATTTCTCCTTCTTCTTCGCGTATGGATTAGAATATATTGAATGCGAATATGGATTAAAATTATAAGAATACTGAAATAACAGAAGATAAGGTGTAAATAGTAAAGATTGTAATAAAAATTTAATTAAGACTGAAATTGAGCCTAATTATGATACAAATGTTAGAATATGGCTAATTAAAGATAATTGGCCTAGTTATAACTTAGAATTATAAATAAAAAGAGTATAAGATCAAAGAAGCTTATTTTCACACTTAGACCTTGGGTTAAGTAATAAGCATGATTATAACATGGGTTATAATAAGAAATAGAACATAATGAGGCTTATTTTATGACTTCAAATAAATTAATAAGCACAGATAGTAAGAATAATAACAAAGGCTTATTTGAATAATTAATTTAAGTTAATAAGCAAAGAAGTAAAGTAGGACCTGTACCAAATAGCATTCCCCTATTATTTCTATAGATATGGTGTTTCACATAATTCTGAAGTGAGACATGGGGCACGCTTATGCTAATAATGGTAGCAATTGGTCAATAAGTAGAAGTCCAAATCATAGGGATTTGGGCAAAGGGGCACAACTAGATATTGTTTGGATAACAGGCCAGCACCAACAACATTTTCCCTATTTTTCGATGGACACGGGTTCACATAATCCTGAAGTGAGACGAGGGGCATGCTTATGCTGGAGCACATATGATAAGATGACCCAATAGGTGGAGTAACAAGTAGCACAAGCATGGTGGCAGTTACGTGTGCGACTTCCATTTCGGTGCTCAGTAATCGCTATGAGTTCCAAGCTTTTAAGATTGTGTGCCTTTCGCAGGCACCATTGCCTTCTGTGTATGGAGCTATATAACGTCTAGTTTATAGTACATACTTTGCGTGTCATTCGTTGACTCCATTTCCGTGTAGGGAGATATATAGCGTCTAGTCCGCAGTAAGGTCTATGGAGTAGTAGGCCAATCAAAGGGTAGGGTTAGGATTTCAGCCTAATTATAGGATTAGGAATTCAGCCTAATCAAAGCAGCTATCAAAGTTAAGTGCAAACAATCAAAGTTAATTAATTGAGTTAATTCTTATTTATTTCCAGCTTATTCTTCTTCTTATTTCCTTTGTTCCCTTTTATATACAAGAACAATTGTAAGGTCTATTACTTTTACTTTGCTTAAAGACTCTAGTAATTATTATCATTCACCAGACTTTTAGTCTGACTCGCTCCTCTATTTTTCCTTTTTCTCCCTCATAGGCAATCAAGGGCTAGGAAGGTAGAACGCAGCTTCTTGGTGACTTGTTGGAGATTATATCATGTATTTCTTTCCTTCAGTTTCAGTTTTTAGTTCTTTTGTTGAGCTAGTGATATGAGAAGGATGTATTGTACTCTGATATTATTTGAGACTTTGTTTTTTTTTGATTTCACGAGATTTGCATGGGTATTTTGTCATATGATGTATTGGGTATTTGGTGACTTATTTTTACAATCTTATATTATAGAATTTGACTTTTAGCAAAATACTATAATTGTCATCGTTGTGTTATTATTATTATTATTATTATTATTTGATTTTTGTCTGGTAGATCTTAATCTCTCTAGTTTTAGTTATACCTACAACACATCATGCCTTTTAGTGTGTCTTTTTGGGTATACTAAGGGTTGTGGGGTGTTTCAATATTGCCATTTGACAAGGGGAAAGCTAGGAAAATCAGATGGCATGCCCCAACTTTCAAGATATGGATGGAATTCTGTATAAGAAGGGATATGCATTACCTTACTTAAGATGTATGAGTTTGGAAGATGGAATGAAATTGTTGGTGGAAGCATATAAAGGATTTTGCGGAGACAACTCCAACGGGGCAAAAGTTGGCAAAGAGAGTAATATGACAAGGTTTTTATTGGTCTCGAATGGCAAGTCAAGCTATTGAATATGTAAGGAGTTGTGAAAGATGCCAAAAACACTCAAAGATTCCTGTATTGCCACCAAGCCAACTAACCTCGATTTCAAGTCCACGACCCTTCGATATATGGGGAATCGACTTAATCGGGCCATTGTCAATTTCCAAAAGGGGAGCTAGTATGCAGTAGTCGACATAGAATACTTTATTAAGTGGGTAGAAGAAGAATCACTCCCCAAAATCACTTCTGGGAAAGTGCTTAGATTTTCCATTAAAAACATTATTACTAGATTTGGAATCCCTACAAGATTATATCGGATAATGGAACAAGTTTGAAAGTGAGGAGTTTTCTCGGTTCTGTCATAAGAATGGGATCATAAAAAGTTTCTCATCCATTGCTGAGAAACATCCAAAGGCCAATGGGGCCGTTGAAGCTGCAAATAGAACTATAAAGACTATCTTGAAAAAGAGATTAAATAAAGCTAAAGGGAATTGGGTAGAAGAATTGCCACTTGTACTTTGGGCCTATCGATAATGGCATCATATTAGAATGTATTTATGACATCATTGATAATGGCATCATATTAATAAATGATTAATGATTTGTTGAGATTTAATGATTTAATAATTATTATAATTATTTCAAATAATTGTTTTAAAATTATAATAATTCATTTGAATTATTTATGAAGTGATAATAAATCATTTATAATAGTTTTATAACGATATATACTAATTTGAAATTATAAGAAAATTCGTATCACTTTATCGATATAACAACACCTTTTTTAAACAATTATTTAATATTAGTTTATATGCTTTTATAAATCAGATGTGATCATTTTAATTAGTTAAAAATGATACGAAATTAGTTTACAATTTTTTTTTACAATTATAGTACTTTAATTAATAGGTGAAAATGTGATTAGGAATCGGTTTCCCCATTTTCAATGGTTTAACCAATGAAAGTTGTTCAAAGTTGGTGCAACATTGTTTATTCTCCTTTGCACATACATTTACATATATATGTGTGTCACATGCAGACATAAACATATATAAACATACAAATATATATGTACATATATGTATACATACACAAAAGAAAATATCTAAGACATTTCTTAACTCCTTAATACTTAAGTCAACTCTTACACACCAAGGAAATACATACATGAGCTTGCACATGGGGAGGGTTAGTTCAGTTGTGTAAGGTGACATAAGGGAGATGTGGGGTGGTGATGTAGAGTAGACAAATTATCATGATATTTTTGGTTGGAAATTTGGCCATAAATACCCACCTTCACAACTCATTTTTCTATCTTCTTCATTCTATCATAACTTCTTTAAAAATGAATCAAATGGAAAAATTAGTTTTTTCAAACCATGTAAAATTCTAGTGGTTACAAATTTCACGTATACCACGTCTTCTTTTTTTGAGGTTAGCTATGCCCAAATCCCATTTCTTTACAGTGCATTTTCGTGCCTAGATTTTAAGTCCTAGAATACCTCCATTTTTTATGATCATATCTCCCTCAAACAAATTGGAATTAAGTGTTTCTTTTTCTCCAATTGTAGAGAAAATAATTTTCAAGAACTTTCTCTTTGAAAACATTTCAAATTTGCTTAAGCAACATGTCCAAAAATAAGTTAGAAGATGAGCTATTTTCGGGTTTGGTTTTTTGATGAATCCGAGAATGCCTCTTCTTCTGTTAACCATATCTCCCTCAAAATAATGCAAAATTTAGCAATTATTTTTTTGAAATGCAAGAGGAAGAATTTTATAGAACTTTTATTTTGACAACATTTCCAAATTTTGAGAGAAACATGGTCAAAAAGCCGTGAGAACGTGACCTATTTTCGGGTCTAGTTTTCTGAATTCAAGGTCGAAGCTCCACCACTTCTCTTCTATACTTTCAGGCACCACCTCCATCTTCAAGACCGAAGCACCATTACATGCCTCCTCAAGGTCAAAAGCTTGATTCCATAGGCTCTGATTCGATCATAGCGAAGCTATACCAAATTTTCGCAAAGTTAGAAACCAATAAAGATGAGAAATTCTAAGTTTTTATGTATATATAATATGATGATGTGATATTATTGTATAATTGTTTACTATGTTTGATCATCAAGTTTGGATGTTGGTAATATGTTTATTTTGATATTGAAACAAGTCACATTTAACACACGTCGAATATCGCAAAGAAATCACTTTCCTTTAATAAATGAAATGGTGTATATGAGATCGTTAAACCTCTTTAAAATGGTTTATAAATAGTTTATAAACATTAAAATCTAGTTTGGTGAAATTTTGAAAAGTTATAAAAATTGAGTCAAAAATAGACGCGTCGGGTAATGGTAGTTCGCGGTGTTGCGCCGCAAAAGGTTAAATCTATTTATACGATGGATTTGGAGTTGGAATTCTTTGTAATAAGAATTTTCCAAACTCTTGTAATCATATTTTTCAAAAAAAATAAAACGATCAAGATTTTGTTTTATAGATTCTGAAATATGAGCAAAATAAATTTTCGACCTAGTCGCGCTTTGGTAGTTTGAAAACCAAAATGACAAATTCATCATAAATGATATTTTTAATTCCTTAAAAATATGGAATAAATTCTATAAATATTTTAGAAGAGGTTTGAGTAATTATAATCAACTTCTAAATGATTAATATTTTATCAAATAAGCCTTTAAAACACTATTCGCAACATTATCCGCATCACTTTCTACTGCACTTACAATAACTTTTGAAATATGGCTTTAAACTTAAGGATTATTTCCCAAACCTTTTGTAAATGTTTTCAAATAATTAATTAAGTATTTTGAAGATAATTTGAAGGTTTTATAATTTATTTTAAAAAGTCTAAATAAATGATTTAAAGACAAGCTGTTAAAATCAAGCGATTTAATCTTGGCTCTAAAAGCCGATGAGTAGACTGGATTTTTCTATTCATGAGATTTGAATATGAGGTGCTTAAATCAAGGAGATGTTCAGGACCAACCTATGCCCTGGCTCACCTGGCCTCTTTCCTGGACGAGGAACAAATAAGGTCGAAATGTCGGAAATGAGACAAGTATAAAAGATTCAAATTTACAAATTTAATTTAATACAACCTGGATTGTATAGAGATAATCTTCTTGCATATGATATTAAATTCCGAGGAGGGAACCCATGCTATCTATGTGAATTTAAAAGATGATTTCACCGTTATTCGTTGGACAGTAAAGGTTGAATACGAAAATTGATGTTGAGTACAATTATATAAGTTATATCAACCCTTTTTAACTCAGTAGTGTTTTCCAATATGCCTTATGAAAGTGATTTGGTATTTTCGAACTTAAGGAGAGTTTTAATGATTCCATGTATACTAGAAAGAAATGTTTTAAAGATATATATCTCTAGAAGATATTTTTGATAAAAAGAAACTAATTAATCAAATAATAAGCACATATTTACTTAATATATTTTTATCGATGATTGTTTCGAAGGAACCGGGGTCAGATTTCTTATCTAAAAACAACTTTGAACCAATATACATATTCGAAGTGAAGACACGGAATGAATTTTTTTGGAATGAAGGCTGCTGGTCACACACCTTCAGGGGAAAATTCCTATATCATATATATGTGATAGTATTATCTTCATCTGATCTTCGATGCAAGGGATGCTTGCTACTAATCCTAGGAATGATTCCCGATAGGATGGGGTAGGAGAGTTCCTTCAGTTTGGACAAACTGTACGGACGAATGTCTGACACTGCATTTCTAATCACATGATTGATCTCTATAAATGTATCATCTGTTTGGTGGTGGAGATGGCAACTTCTCTTGGTTTAACACCTTTTCCTGAGACATATGAGCTCAGGAGTTATATGTTTGTTGAAATCAGTTGTGTGATCATGGAATGGCAATGTGGTATTCAAAGTGGCATGTGCTATGTGAAAGGTAATCGTTATCTCGGGCCTCATCACCTAAAAATGGCTTAAACAGGGCATACCGTGAGGCTATGTGGTTCGCAACCATTAGGATATGGTCATCACCTTTCTAGATTACGCTAAATATGTCAAGTATGTTGTGTATGCTAAGAGAGCTCTCGGATAGTTCGGCTACGACCGGGGTGATGTCATATTCAGTTCTATCCGCCACCAAGTTGAGTCTGCGGGTAGGCCGATCTTGCCAGGTGCAGAGGTTTCAAGTTGTTGATCCTTGGTACATCCCTTTAGAGATGTACTGTACGGAAGGTAGTTTCTTACCTACCATTTTGTGAAAACCCATTCTCCAATAAGTGCCTTTGGATTTGATTGTAGAACCTACTTTGTAGGTAGCACGATGAAATTTAATCAATGTAACAATCTCGCCTAAGATTCATAAGTTTATTTGAGAGTATTTTCAAAAGAATGCCATTAAACATAATATTACTAGATTTTGCGTAGTAAAGTTTTGGTTGTTATAAGGTAAAAACTCGTTCCATGTTTATATGCGGTGTGGTCGTATGAGATACCCTTTTCTTCCGAAATACTTGTATTTTGAGTTTCTCGCACCAGACTCATGACTGACCTAGAGTTTAATTCCCTTTCCTTAAACTCTGGGTACCTTATTTTTTTCAAGCGTCCTAGTAGTTAGGTTTAGTTAGAAGAAATCTGAAAGAACTCGGAGCATGGAGTTAGAAGATTCTTCATTAGATTATTACCTCTTTTTGACCACACTTGTGTACTATTGTATTCTGCATTTATTAGAACAAATATTTATAATTGTCAATGTTATACTCTAATAAATGTATTTAAATTCTCCTCTATAAAGATATATATGTATGTATGTATGTATATATATATATTGAAATAATATAAGTTATTCCATTCATGTAATATTATGTTCAATCTTTATTTTCTTTTATTTCATGATAATCTGCCTCTTCGGCACTTGGATTTGCGGCATGTGAATACCAATGATGTAATAGTGTCGATTTCTGGGGGTCGAGAAGGCGGGTCATCACATTTTCGAGATAAGTGGCGATCTTCTACTCACTCCAGTCAAGCCAAGCGGCTTCTTATGGAGTGAGGCTGGAATGACGAGAGGAAGAGCCGCTGGTGCGAGGTGGTGCCATGGGCTCAGAGGTGGTAGAAAAAAGGAGAAAATGGTTTTAGATCTGGAGTGGTGGTGAGGCAAGATCTGATGCGTAGGAATGTTGGTGTTGGTTGGTGGAGCAATGGAGGAGAGAGGCTTCTATTAGGTGGAGGAAGGGAGAGGAGGAAATGGGGTTCGGTTAAAAATGGAGAGGAGGAAGAGAATAAGGGGGGTGAGATGGTTGTTGTTTTGGACGCGACTTATAGTCGCATTCCAGCTTCGACCCGAATCCACCTAGCGGTCGACCGCCATTAGGTCGACCTCTCAATTGATATGGTCGGCCGCTTGAGGTCGACTGCTTGCCCAGATTTGGGCACGGTCTGAACCTACACCAAATATGGCTGTGTTAAATTAATAAATACTCTAATGACCATTCTGCATATCAACTTCAACTTGAATCATCTATAAAATTTCTACCTTCCACACAATGGTATCTACCCTACTGTATAGACCCTTCGTTGGCAAGATTGCAATAGCCTTAACAAACTACTACGACCAAAAACAATTCCAAAATCCCAAAAATACTCCAGCTGCTATTTCCCGCCTATTTCGCATGAAAATATTTCTTCCAATAGAGGGTTGTACAACAACACCTCAAACTACATACCCTAATAAAATTGAATACCATTCCCATTTTTCTTGTAACTTAAAGAGAGAAGATTTTAAAAACCTCGATTTTATAAACCAAAAAATCATTGAGCTAAATATAGGCTCCTTTATGCCTATTTCTAAATAATAGAAACTATTTTATACCAAAACTTCCCTTAAAATTTAGACTTATATATATATATATATATATATATATATATCAGGACTTCAAAAGTTAATCTTTTATAAACTAAAAATTTCTTAACATGACCAACGTAGTAGTATACGTGTTTCTTTGAAAATTAAAGTTTCAAAACGTTTCCAAAATAAAATTCCCAAAATAAATCCTTGAAAAAAGAAATACTTTGAAAACCCTTTTTTCCAAAGTCTAACGTAGTTCCAAAATATACTTTATAAAAATTCTCTAACAGTTTTAAGACTAAAGTATTGACATTAATTCTTCAAATAAAATCCGGTTTGCAATCAAAGAGGCGATCAATGAATGCACCATAGAAAACCTTTACTTCAGACAATTGCAACATACAAACTCTAATTTCCTGCCCATGTGGAATAAATGCGTGTTTCCGACTGGAACTCATTATCAAAACAAGGTAGCTAGAATCTCAACTATCAAATTGAACACCTCCAATCTCCGGGATTCAGCCATATTTCGTACTCATGCTCTTCATCAATAGTATCTTGCGCATTGCCAGCACCATGTGAGGTACTTCAAATTCACCGTGAAAATATTAACTCTAAGATATTTACAACCTATAGTTGCTTTGCCCATTCATTCAGAGTGGAATTGTAACGACTTGTATAGTCGGAATTCTTAGAATCTAGTGTATAAATATAATGATACTATATTGGAAGGTACAAATACATTCTCTCAGTTTATCCTTACTCCTTTGATCCAGTAATCTTGCTCTAATACCAAATGTAAGTAGCCGAACCTTAATGGGCCAAAATTTTGACAAAAATCGAAACCAAGTCCATCAAAGCACACTGCAAATAAGCATAAGCATCATCAGAGATTGACAGAAATCTAAATTCATTGCGGAAATAGTAATATGACAAGAATACTTATTATGACTACTACCTTGGACTTAATGGTATTCCTTGGACATGGATTGTCATATCATCATCGAGCATGAGAGAATAGAAGACTTCTCCAGCAGCTAAATACATCCAGCTCTAGTGACTTATTCTTCTAAATTTATCATGTGGGATGTAATGAGGAGAGGATTGGAGCAACGTTCAGGTGATTGGAAAATCTACAAACTGTCAATAACATGAATTTATACCGATAGGTTTTCATTTAATTATTATGTCTATTAAGTCTAGCAATTTCAATCTAACCTTGCATTGCACACACGATTACTTATCTACCCATTCCCAAGGTAAGAAATACCTCAAACCTAAGGCAAACCCTTTCCATAGATTATACTTTTTTCATAAGGATGAAATGGACCCTGCAGCCACTTAATACCTCAAACCTGAGGAGAACCCTTTCTCGAGATATCCACCATCATTCTTAATTGTAACTATGGAATCTCATTAGGCTACTCCTATCAGTAGGGAGGTAGGCCTTACAATAGCCACATAATACCTCATCACTGAAGTGAACCTTTTTGCAGGCGTCCTTGTTTATTTACAATCTTGCTAGGTTACTTAATACTTCCTTTTAGGAGAGAGGAAAACCCTGCAGCCGCTTAATACCTTAAACCTAAACCAAAACTCTATGGAGATATCCCTCACTGCTCCTAATTCCAAATTTTGACCGTTTAATACTTTTCAGTTAAGAAAGCATGGCTAATCTCTCTCATCGTCATGGGTCCTAGGATTAATGATATCTCATATCAGTACTAAGTGTACCCGACCGTTAGTAACCATAAAGTGAAGGGCAATCTTCCGTCAAGTGACTCTACTGACCTCATATCACTAACCCACTAATTCCAATCTAACTATCCTAAGTTTTTAATTATAATATATTAGGTAAACATTGGATTTAGCTTACTAATTTCCCTTTTACTTTAATGTAATAAGATTTACCTTAAATACATATCTACCCTTAAGTCCCTCATTTTAAGCTCATAAATGTCAATTTGTCCATAAAATCCTAACTAACATTTCCTAAGACATTTAGGTATGATTGCTATTTTCAAATTAGTAGCTTTTTATATCTATTCCATTTTTATCAGTCCCATCAATCCACCAGTCTCTGTTAATTGTAGCTCTTAATTTAATACTATCCATTATTTTTCATTACTTGCCTATTAATTTAGGTTATAATCTTTTATTTCCTATTAATTAATTAATAGGAATTCCTAAGTTATTTTCCATTAATAGGAATTACTAAATTTCCTAATTTTATCTGTTAGCTTTCCTAAATATAATAATAATTACTGAATGTTATGCATAAATAACGCATGAATAAAAAATGTCTTCTTTATTAACGCAACAAATACGTATAAACTATATAATAAAACTACCGATTCTTATCCAGATATATTCTAGTCATAAATTTTTGACTAAAACATACTTTCCATATTTAATTTGCTGGAATTAGGTTCCTTAGGGAGATTTTCTGCTATGATTTCCATTAAGTAAAAAGATTGATTCCGTTTGAAATTACAAAGAATGGAAAATTTCTTTTTAATTGGAATAGATAGTATAAACTACGGAGGATAAATCTATACTTTACACATCTCTTCCCTTTTCTGTTTGTAAATATTCCTCATTAAATCAAACGTCGCCCTTCTGAATTAAAAGTGAAAAACGTAAAAAATAAAAATCAAACGGATGTCCTACCTAAAAATTGTACTATGGATGGGCAATAATCCGAGAATACTATTTTACACCAAAGCATATATCTGATATAAAAATATACAACGTTCAAATTCTAAAATCTTTGGAATTGATTTTTAGATCTAGGTGTAAACATGTTTCAAATTTGATCTAAACTAAAAATATACAGGCAATAGTTTTCTACACTAATTTAAGCCTACAACACACAAATAAAAATGATTTAGGCAAAAAGTGTAAACGTACGCCAATAGAGTAGATTTAAAACCATATACAATATATAAAATTTCTACTCACCTTTTAAAAATGATCCAAATCTTCAGATATGAAGTAGAACCTTAAATTCATCTCCAAATCCTTTTTAATCTAAGAAATATGTGTAAAAAGGGTTATATATAT
Source organism: Allium cepa (assembly GCA_030765085.1). NCBI lineage: Eukaryota > Viridiplantae > Streptophyta > Magnoliopsida > Asparagales > Amaryllidaceae > Allium > Allium cepa. The sequence continues at coordinate 915,034,634 of CM060938.1, forward strand.
ATACATTAGAAGTATAGATCTGAGAAGAGATTTGGGATTGAAGGTAAATGTAAGTGCGTGCGCATGGCATACACACATATATATATACACACACACACATATACTTATATATACATACATACATATATATATATACATACACACATACATACATATATATATTACCTCGTTATCGCGAAGTGTTGATTCGCTCTTCTTCTTCTCTTATTTTATTTCTATTCTTCTCCAAATTACATACAAATATAAATATTTATTTTATAATCTAGAAAATAGTAGAGAAGAGGAAATGGTAGGGCTTCACTGCTGCTTTGAGAAAAATATGAGAAGAGAAGTGAGGGTTAGGCCTAAATTTATAGATGCTAGAATCAACCACAGCCATTTGATTTAAAATATTAAATCTGGGTCGTTGTGGCCTAGGAATATTGTAGCCAGCAGGTTGCCACCAATCGACCACTTATGGGTCATCGGTCGACTGCTGAGGGTCGATCGACCCTAATAACGGGTCGGCCTATGGGCTGAGGCAATTAATATAAAAAAAATAATTTTCCTAATTGAATTATTTCCGTTCTGAGTTCATTTTTCATCCACGACTTCATCGTTTAAACTCAGATCGCAAAACTCCAAATATAAAAATTACTCAAAATTTTACCACGAACGCAATAGTGCAAGTTTTATGGTCAAATCTCATCATATGCACAAATTCCATTCTTGGAGTTAAATTAATTAACCGACTAACTAATTAAATAAATAACGCCAAATTACGGGGTATTACATAATGTTAGATAATTTTTTCATATTGTGGAACTTTGGCATGAACAATCCGCTGAAAGTAACTACTGTGTGGCTAGCTATCACTTAGGATTGTCTAATGTGGAATATAATTAAATCTAAATGCGGAAACAGATGATAATAGCAAAGTAAATGAAAAATGAGCACACCAAGAATTTTTATACTGGTTCGAAATTTCCGTTCTATGTCCTGTCCCAGACTCCTTCTGGAATTTCACTAACAATTATCCTCACTTAACCCGTAGGAACTGGTTTACAACACCTGAACAACAGAATAGGATTTCGACACCTTAACAACCGAAGAGGACTTTACTTGCCCGAACAGCAGAACCAGACTTCAACTTATACAAAGAGTATTTGACACAGTGTGTTCTCAATAATATGAATTTGTCTCTTGATAGTACAACCTTCCTATAATCTTCTCCTTTTGATATATATAAATGTGTGTGTGTGTGTGTGTGTGTGTTTGTGTGTGAAGAGTATGGAAGTAGATGAATGATTTTATATGAACTTGAATGCACAAGAGATTTATAATCAAAGTAATATAAGAATAGAAAGAGTTAGATCGATTAGGTGAATAAAACTGATGATTCTAACATGTTTATATAGAGTATAAAGAGATGTAATCATTCGTGAATAGTTATCATGAAAGAGTATGGACATATCTATTAATAAAAAGTTGTATCTCTTCATGGAAGAGAAATGTCAATTCAAAAATATAGCCGTTGTAGGAATTCAGACGTCTGAAAATAAGAATTCAGACTTCTGAAATTAGTAACGTACAATCTAGAAAGGAAATAGGTCATTTTTGACCAGATTCAGACGTCTGAAATTTTCAATTCAGACGTGTGAATATTGTATGAAAATTTAAATTAGATTACAGTTTCAGACGTCTGAAATGGTCAATTCAGACGTTTGAATTTGACCTGAAAATACAATTTTGCTCTGTACATGTATGTATGTGTACGTGTCGATATATATATATATATAAAGGAGAGATTTTTAACATTATTTAAATTCTAAACAACGACTCAATACAATATATATGCAGCATGAAGTTCATTTGAATCTAGTCTTGTAGATATTCCTGCAACAACAAGTTAGTATAGAAAATCAACGTATATAGTTGTCGTGGTCAAAATATCATAAGTATGAAACGTCGTAAACGAGATTTCAACATCCGCTTTGATTATAATTCAAACATGGCGTAGAGACCGTAGGTCGACTACAGACGTATCTAAGTTGAACTGTAGGAAGTAAAACTATGCAATAGAGTTTGTCATGAGTGGTTAGTATCATAGTCAATTGTAGTTAACTCACAGTTAAAAGTCTTCAACCGAGATATACTAGTTAGTAATAAATGTTATTACCGAATCAAGGACTTTAGAGATGGACTAAATAGCTATATATGGATATTGTTTAAGTTTTGACAAAGACAAACCCTAGATTCCAAGAATGATACAGTGGTGATAAGAAGAACATGCATATTATATATAGTTGTTGAAGGTGCTACTTGAATCAATTTAAAATATGATTTTACTAAAAAGATCTATAAGCGATGAATATGTCCAAACTATCACACCATTAGCTAAGGTGATGTGTGGACATTAATGTTCTTATTGTTCGATTTAACCGTTGATTGAATTCACACTTGTAAGTCGCATAACCTAATCTATGCAATCTCTAAAATATCATCCAGTTTAATAAGTTTATGATGTGTTATATATTATTATTTAAGAGAAAGGATTAATCCTTAAGGAGAAGAGCATTCATATAATTTTTCTCCATATTCAAAATTAGGAGCTACCAACAGGCCTGGTATGTAGGAAAAACCCTCATACAAAATCATATAAAAGTAAAGAACCCTCCCAAATCTAGTAATTAGAGAAGAAAGAGAAAAAAGGGTTAAAACATAAAGCTATGATGTGAATATCTAAAAGGGATGGGAGAAACTATAAATAAAGCAAGTCCCAGTAATGAATTAGACCATGAAGGTCTAAGGCATGGAAGTAGAAAAAGCATGGTATGATTAAGCCCATAGATCCTGAATAGGTGAAGAGATCACTCCTTCCATGAAAATACTTTGAGCATATGGACTATTATCCTATTTCCCAATAATACTACAAAAACTCAAAATAAATGCAAGACCAACAAACATATAAGCACAAAAGTAGTGCCATACACATATATGTAGGTGAATATAAACGGAATGAAAGTTATGATATTAGTTAGGTTTCAGTTGAAGGAGTAGCATTTGATGTGCTACCGGTAGAGTTGATCATTGGGTTGGTGATTATGGTCATCTTAAAAAATTTATTACTGCGCATGATTTCTTCCTTCAAAGAGTAGGTGCAACCTTTTATTTTGGTTATAAGCTCCATAAAATGAACATGTCCGGCTAATTTATACTAAGGTTTTGCAACCCAATTGAGGCAGAGAGGTGCAATGTCATAAGTCAGACAATCGAGCAGTAAACTTTCGTTACTAAATATTCTTTGGTTTCTTTCCTACCATAGAAACCAACATGTGATGGTGAAGATAGTGTCAAGTAGCACTCTATAATCTTTTGTATAGAAAAATCTGAGATTATTCGAGTAGTAAGAAGAAGTCAAGTCTTTGGTGTTTATTAAAATAAAAAAGGATGTTCAACAAGGTTAGTTAAGGGACTGTAGTAGTACGGGTAACTATGGTTTCTAGACCCAAATTGCAGAAAGAGCATGTTTTATCAATAACTAAAATTTTCTTCTTCAAAAATCCTATAACGTTTAACTTTTTATGTAAGATCAACCACACATGCAATTTTGTTTTTGGTGAGGCATCTACCTTCCAAATGGGTATGAAAACAATTGGTTTGACCCTTAAGAAGTTTAGGAACTTATAAACCGAGTTATATGTGTAAGTTTTACTGTTTTTCTAACACCAAATTTTAGAATCTCTCCCATTGTCTAAGTTACAACATTCTAGTTTCATGCATAGTCCAGTAAATTAAGTTAATGTGCTCATTCAAGAGCATGATAGAAATTAACGTTCCAAGGAAAATCACTATGTGTACTAAAGAATTTGGAAATAAAAGCATTTTAAAAATTTCAAATGTCAAGAAAGCACTTTACAGTCAACTCTTAAAGGAGGAAATGAAATCCAACAGTCATGCCAAAATGATGTATTGTTGCCTGAATGAATAATATATTTGATTGCTAGGTTAAAGATATTCAAGTTTTCAACATGGATTTCCAAAAATGAGACATATTGTTTGGGTTAGATGCAATATGTTGATGGTTATAAGTGATGTAGAAATCATTTCTTTTTAGATTAGGTTATTATCATAATTTTATGAACTTCCAAAGCCATTTTCCTAATAGGGATACATTAAAATTGTGAAGGTTCATAATTCTCTATCTTCCGTCCTTTTTAGGTTTACAAACTGTATCCCAGTTGACAAGGCAATTTATACCACTATATGAGTTATCCCTATGCTAGAGAAAATTTCTTCTGATTTTATCTATTATATCAGTCAGCTATTTTGGAAAGAGATAGAAAGACGTCTAATAAATTGAAAGGGCCAGTAAAACATAATTAATCAGGATATAACTACATGCCATCGATAAAAATCTACTATCCTAATTAGATAATCTGTTTACTTATTTTGTCTAATATTACTTGCTACTCATCGATTTTGGCTTGGTAGGCCTAATCGAAAATCCTAGTTAATTGATAGGAAAGTGAATGATAAGTGTGTGGCAACAAGATACATTATCGACATCGTTCAGGAATAAAACTGAACTCTTGTCAAAGTTAATCTTTAGTCCAAAAAGCATTTTAAAACTACATAAGACAAACTTAAGAGCGACAATGTGGTGGGGTAATTGTGAGGTAAAAACATGGTGTCATCGGCAAATTGAAGAACTCAAAGACCATCACCAATAATATTGTTACCTACACTAGGTACCGCCGTTTGAGATAGAAAACTTTATAATTCTAGAAAAAACATCTGCTACTAAGTTGAACAAGAGGGGTGACATTGGACCCCTTTGTCTAAAATGGTTTCGATTGAATTTTATTTCTTAGTAGGCCATTAACAATTGTACTTGAGTTTCCAGTTCTTAGCAGTGCAATGATCCAACCTACCTATGTATCATTAAAACCTTAAGCTAGAAGGTCTTTAAGAACGAACCAGTTAACCGAATCAAAAGCTTTGGCAAAGTCTAGTTTTGAGAGGGCACAAGTAACACTGTTTTTACGAATATAATTTACAAGTTCCTAGACTACTGCCACTCCATCTGTGATGTTTCTGTCCGATAAAGGCAGTCTGGGTTATGTCTACTAAGCCATTCATTTTTTCGCTTAACCTATTCGCCAAAGTTTTTGTAACAATCGCCATTTTTGACCGTCAAACGTCGACACTAATTCATCTAAGAATTCGTGTACTGACTACCCAAGTGCAGAAAGGACCAATTATTAGGATAAAAGAAACGAAGAAAAGAAAAAAAGAACAAGAAAGAGGAGAACAAAAACATCAAAATCTCATAATGGAATGATAATTATAAAACCAAAAGATAGTACACGGTGTTACTCTAATATACATAGTACGTCACCGTTACTAATCTAAGTATCATCATCAACCTGGGTGATTATATAATAGTCTGTCTATATAATCGCTAATATATACATACATACACATAAAGTAATGTAGGGGCAATAAATAATATGGTAAATAAATCATCCAGCTCCTCTCCAAGATGTCAATGAACATCAAAGAAAATTTGATATCCTCAGACGACTCGAAAGAGCACCCATGGAACTAAGGGGAAGATAAAAACCACAGGTCAGACAAAAGTCTGGTGTGAGAAACTTAAGAAATATGTGTGACATATAACAACACCTTTCGAGAACAGTCGGAACAATGGAATAATTTTTCCCCTCAAAAGAGCCAACCATATAATTGGTACATATTGCTGCATAATAAATAATGTCTAGGTGTTGAATATAAGTAAGAAATAGATGAGGTATGTTTTACGCCATAGCAATAACTAGGTGTACAATCAAAAACTTCTAAAGCGCGTTCACAAAAAAATGTGTAAGTTTTTCATGAAGGTGCCTTGAGTACATTGAGAATAGTCCTCTTGCACAAGGATCAAATATATCCTTTCGACCAACATACATCTATAAGCAACATACAATAAGAAATACATAATTGGCCCATGCTTGAACACATGGCTCTGAATGCATCACTCCCACATGCCAACAATAAATGGAGCCGCGTACACCATATAGGTTAGCTAAACCCCTTGGTTATGCATCCTACCTCTAGTTTCTATAGCTAACAATGATGAAATCACGTTCAACATCCTAACGCATGAGTTACAACTCAAATAGGTCTCGAAACCATACTTGGATTCCAACATCGCTAATGCTCCATGAGTCCCTAAATGAATTTCCCAATCGGATCACGGATCTCTATATGGATTTGAGAATCTCAAAATAATCATGAACCTTTACATAAGTTCCATCATATTGAATGAATCACGAACCTCTTCTAAAGAATTGACCACGTATATGGTTTAGAAGTGGTTACGGTTTAGAGTCATTTCATATAAATACATACCCCTGCTTATCGGTCATTCAAAAACCAAACGATGGATTTCCGATTAACTCAACCCTAGTTCTATCAAAAATAAATATATGACACATAAGGGTGGAGATCACTTCCTATTCAGATGAATGTCCATATCATTTGTCCTAGAAAAGAAAAATAAGTTTATACGTAGGTTATACCATCATTAAGTGAATAACCATACCGTATAATCCCCATTCTAGATATTTACTAAACTAATTTTGGTATATTTCAACAATAATGAGAATGATTGCAAATGGAAGTTAAGTATTGTATACTTAACATGTTTCCAACCTTCTCAACTTCTTTTATCCCTCGATCAAGAGTGAAGCCAGATAGGTTAAAACACCATTACTTCTATACCCTACTAAAATCATCATTCTTAACTCTCATAGATAGAAACTAGTCGACTTTATTAGATTTAGCGCTAAGTATATAACTAAATACTTTCCATAAACAAGTAAACACACAAAGCACTATTGGCACACACATAGCACGATTGAAACACATAAAGTATGATTAAGTCACATAAACGACTTATAATCCTTTTTTATTTAACTAATCCTTTATTAATTGAACCTCTTTTATTAGTAAACTCCATTTTATCTAACAAAACTTCTTTCATTGATCAAATCTTTTAATTGATTAAAATTCTAGTTAATCAAACCCCTAATTATTTAAATTCCTAATTAATTAAACACCTAAATACCTAATACTCCGTTATTAATTAAAACTTCCTTTATTAATTATTTCAACCATAAAATCTACTTGATAGAAGAAGTATGAAAGAAGGTTAATAAATTCAAGTTTTCAAAAGAGAAATAGACCAGGTCATCATGAAGAGCATAAAAAGGATTATTCGAAGGCATTAAGCAGGTATCAAAGGAGTCGAAAGCACCAACTTCCCATAAAGCGAAAAGGCATTCAATCCAGATGAAACTTGATAGGATCTTCGCCACTACCAGCCTTTGGACATAGATTAACAAGCAATGATGACTTCAGAACTATTTTCAAAAGCAATTAGTGGTGCTCTTCTAACTATATGTCAAACCTTTCAAAGTCAAAGGTTTTCCCTATAATAACCTTTTCGAAAGCATAAGCATGCCTTTCGAACTAGTTAAAATCCATCGAAACACCTTTCGACGGAGTCGAAAGGTTCTATGAAGAAAACGATACTCATAAATCAACAAAGGCAAAAGAATAATTGAGAACCTTTCAATAGAGTCGAAAAGGGTATTGGCTTTCGACCACGTTGAAAGGTTAAGAGAGAATAAACTACTAGAGTAAAATAAGAAGAATACGGATACCTTTCGACAATATCGAAAGGAGACAAAGCCTTCTACAACATCGAAATGAAGCACGACCTTGGACAACAATGAAGGGAAACATAGCTTTCGACAACTCGAGAGGAAGCATGACATTCGATTAAGACAAGAAATTCAAAATAGCATGCGTAAGGCAGACCTTTCGACAATGTCGAAAGGTGCAGGATAGCATGCAAAATGCAAAGCTTTCGACAAGGCTGATAGGTCCATAACAACATATGAAAGGCAAACCTTTCGACATCGAAAGGTTCATAACAGCATATAATGAAGGCACCTTTCGTCAAGGTCAAAGGCAAGGAGGTGAATGGATAAACCAAGAAGTACAAGTGAATACCTTTCGATGACGTCAAAAGGTTCATAACCTTTCGATCAAGTCGATAGGTTAAAGGCGGCATATAAAAGGGGGACCTTTCGACCCAGTCGAAAGCCAAGATACGGCATGGGGCAAACTTGCATCTATAAATAAGACCCAAGGGGTTCGGTTTTGGGGAAGGAATTTCGGATACTGAATTTATTTTCTTTTCTCCGCTTTCATAGCAATAACTGTACTTAGAAGAAACCTTAATTTGAATTGGGGAGGAAGCTTGATTTCTTGTAACTCATTTTGGTAATGAATAGAAGGGAGATGGCTTGTTCATGATGGATATTGGCAACAAGGAAGATCATTAAGATCGTTAGCTAGGATAATGGTCAATTGCAGATGATTTTAACCTTCTTTTCATAAACTCTTTTGGTCTATTCTATATATAAGATCGATTTAGACATTCCCCTTCAAAACCTATACTTAACACGGAAAGCAAAAGTGATGGTGACGTAACAAATATGCTGAATGCAACGGTTATGGGAATAACTAAATTGATCTTATATAAGGAAAGCAAAATGGGTTGAAGACTATTGAACTAGAGCTGTTTTGAAAGGAGGAATACCTTTTGACGTGGTCGAAAGGTGTACTTCGTTCAGGAATCCTGGTTATATAGCCTAACAACCGTTTGCGATGGAATTCACTTGAAGGGAATCTTCTCATCCAGGCATAACATTCCTTTAAAAGGGATTCCATGGAAAGACTATGGACACCAAGGGGTTGAAAGAAATTAATGGTCACAGATAGAGTAAGCATTCCCCTTCAAAAACGTCGAAAGATTCTGAATGTAACCTTTTGACGTAATCGAAAAGGGGATGGAAAACATCAGCAATTAACTGCTTTCAATTCTTAATAGAAATGGGATTCAATAAATTGATGACTTCAAAAGTTATACGTTGTGAATAACTCCTAGAGACAATTTACTATGGTTCCAACCTGATCGAAAGGTTGGAGTGGCCTCATTAGCCTTTTGACAAGGTCAAAAGGTTTGGCAATCTATTGCTATTCTAACTTGGTCAGAAGGTTGGGGTGGCCTCATTAATTTTTTGACAAGGTTGAGAGGTTTGTTAGTTTTCTATTAGGCCATCCTAGTCAACAAAGGGTGAAATGGTTTCCCTAGCCTTTTAACTAGGTTGAAAGGTTTGGCAATTCGTCACTCCGTTCAATTTGGTCGTTCTGGTCAAAAGCTAGATCTATCACCTCAAATCTTTTCAACTTAATCATTATATTCGAAAGATGTGCTTTCGAAGACATGAATCCTCTTAACTACATGGTCATGTTCAAATTAAATTATCTTTAAAAAGCAATGGGCATGCTGATAAGATTTCTTGTTAACGTTCTTGGAGCTAGAAGGAGGCTTGAACCATCGACCCTGTCACTATATATAGACTAATTATGGTTCATTTCTCTTTCCTAGGAAAACGATTAAGTGGACTCAAAGAGTGAGTAATGCACACTACCACCCTAGAAGAATATATAGCTCTAACTTTAAACCTAGATGGGGTCATTCCAGGCAATTCATCTCTAGCACAACAGGATGAAAATACAGTGAAAATCAAGCACTTGGAGCAACAATTACAAGAAATTCAAGAGTTGTTGAAGATGGCCTTGTCTTAGAAATCATCAAACACACCGATACAGATGCAAGGAGAAGAAGTGGTTTCTCCTGTAAGAAATCTAAAGGCTATCTACAAGGAATGCAAAGATAGGTGGACTTGACCTCCTCAAAGAAGAAAGAGCTTCCACAAACAAGAGCTGATCATCAAGGGAGAGTTCTCGACAAGTCATTAGAGCGGTCTAGTAGCTCAACTTCTAAAGAGTATTGCCCAAGTCAGAAAAATTACGGCAATGTTAAAGCTTTCCTTAAAGATGCTATTGAGAAGGTTATCAAGGACGCTATGAATTCAAACGGAAAAAGAACCATGGACATGAATGTAAATGACAATGAGAGGATGCTGCCATTCACTGATGAGATCATGGCGATAGTAATTCCTCCTTATGCCAATCTATGAAATATCGTGGGAATATGGATCCTGATGATCACCTTATGGCCTTTGACAACCAGATGGACCTATACAATGCATCTAGGGTAGTCAGGTGCCAACTGTTCCTCATTACTCTCCAAGGGGCAGCAGCCAAGTGGTATAGATAGTACAAAGAAAAAACTATCTACTCTTGGAAGCAATTCTGTTATGAATTCTTAGCATAATTTTGCGTTTGCAAGAATCCATCTATTGATTATACGGTCTTGGGAAACATAAAGTAAAGGCAGGGTGAATCACTAGGGGACTATTTGAGAAGATTCAGCGCAGAAGCTTTGAAAGCTAAGGACTTGAATGATCGAGACAAGCTCATATTCGTCCACTCTGGTTTAGTCGAAAATACTCCTTTCCGGAAGCAGCTACTTGTCAATGGCTGCAAAAGATCTACAAAACTTCCAATTCTAGGCTGATAAGTTCATTTGGATGGATATGCTTTACTATTCCAAGAGAAAGACATTTCCCAGAAAGGTGGGAGGAAGATTTGGCTTAAACTGTAGCCACAAAAGGGTCAAGTGAGAAGAGCCAGTTGCTAATACAGTCCTAATAAATAGGCCACTGCCTTACATATATTCTACGGCTAAGGAAAGAGTAAACTTTCTGACCTTACATAAAGCTAAGAATAATCAAGAGCAGAAGAAGGGAGGAGACTACTATGCCTATCATAAAGCTAATGGCCACAAAACAGATAAATGTATAGTGTTTGCCGACATAATTCAAAAGCTGCTCCGAGAAGGCCATCTCAAAGAATTTATCCAAGATCAGCACAAAGCCTAACGAATTGAAAATGCTCCCCAGAAGCGTCCGGGCAACGCTGTAAATGTTCTGGAAGATGAAAACCCCTTTAGCTTATGCCCATCCAATTAATAAGATTAATGTGATCCACGACGGGCCACATCTAGTAGGAAATAGTAAAGGGGATCAAAGCAAATATATCAAGGATGCCTAGGAGGGAATTTATTCTATTCAAGAGAAGACTCCCACGAAGAGTCCATCACTTAATATTCAAATGCCAAATTTGTTGGTCACTCCGCATGAACTGCGTAAAGGAGTCCATCATCCACATATTGACCACCTTATGATCACTCCACAAATTGGGCTATCAATTGTGTCCAAAATTTGGTCGATATAGGGAGCACAGTAATGTCATCTTCAAGCATGCTTTCGATCAGATGAATATCCCAAAGCATAAACTAGAGCCGAGATCCTAGTCGATATTTGGGTTCAAAAACAAGGGATCAACTACGATGTGGCAAATAAAGCTACGTGTACAAATGGGGATGCCTCCAACTTGCTAAACATTTGAAACCATCTTTGTGATAATTGACCAACCCTCCTACCTTAATGCCTTCTTCGGCAGACTAGTCCTTGATGAGATTGATACTTTCGTCTTGCCAAAATACTTTATGGTAAAATTCTTAACAAAACGAGGCTGGAGGACTGTATGGGGAGAACAAATTAGCTCACATGAAATGTATTTTTCCATGCTCAATCAATACAAAAGGGAGTATTCTACTTACTTTGATTATTCTACCATCTTACAGCCTTCGGATGATGGATTTTCACATCCAATATTTGAAGCAAAGATTAATAATAAGAAGTTTTATAAGTGTATATATTAAAAGCATATTTCTGCAGGAAACAAGAGAAAGAGGGTTGACACTAACTCAACAGAAGAAGGACCAATAGTCACAGAGTTTGATTGCCAGGGAGAGACTAAGAGAACAAGGCCCATAGAGGACCTTGAGGAAATCCATATAGATTCTAAATATGCTTCTTAAGTGGTCAAAGTGGGAAAATATCTTAATGGCGGGTTAAAGAAAGATCTAGTTCAGTTCCTCAAAAGACAACAAGGATGTGTTTGCTTGGTCACATTCCGATACGGTGGGGATTGACCCAACTGTCATATGTCATTCCCTTAACATCAACCCAGGAGCAACACACATAATGCAGAGAAAGAGACAATTGTATAAAATTCGAACAGATGCTCTAAAGGAGGAAGTTGATAGGCTCCTTGAAAATGGTTTAATCTGGGAAGTATATTCCCCAAATGGTTAGCCAACCCAGTTTTGTTGAAAACGCCAAATGGGAAGTGGAGAACATGTATCGATTACACATAACTAAACCAATCATACCAGAAGGAATGTTTCTCGTTGCCGCGAATAGATCAGTTGGTGGATGCAACGAGTGGGCATAAGTTGTTATCTCTTATGGATGCATATTCATGGTACAACTAGATTCCGATGTTTAAGCCAAATAAAGATCATACCAGCTTCATAACAGAGTTGGAAATTTATTGTTACAGAGCCATACCATTTGGTCTAAAGAATGCACATTACAAGAAAAAGTATTTTCAGTTGCATTTATTAGTAGCGTTTATGATCTAGTGCAACCAAAATGTTATTTAAACGTGACCGATCGAAATTTTTATCAAATAGAAAATAAAAAACATGCCTGTGAGATAATGTAGGGAAAGCAAATTTAATGCGGTGCCCAATCTTTTTCAGTAGCCGCATAAAATCCTTTTCCTTTTCGTTCTTTTTCCTTCCTCTTCTTAAAAAATAGTGAGCACCACACAATCAAAATTAAAGCATGCATTTCATCATGTGACATCCCATCCTAGCATCTCCCTTTGTCACACGCATACAAGTGCCTATCGTCGTATCTCCACCCATGAAGGTCGCCACTTGCCAACATCGTTCGTCCATAGGTAGGTTGCTTCGCCAGTAAGCATGTCGTTCTCCATTTTCTGCTTCATCCTTCAACCTCCAAGCTTCAGTCTTCAATCATATGAGTAGTTGTTTAAACTTGAACTTAAATCCAAACCGTAAATCCCCAATTGCAAGTAATTCCATTTATTTGATGTATGTAACGATCTGCCTTTAAAGTTAGGGTGGAGTTTTGATTCAACACTGGTAATTTTCTTAGAGCTATTCAGTTTAATTTTGAACATGTTAATTAATTATGTGTTATTTTGGATGAATTGTATTTGCAAAACTATTTTTGTGATTTTTGTTCATTGTGCTATTTTGATGGTATGCCCATCTTCAAAATTACAATACTCAATTTTATCTGTTTTAGACATTAGAATAGTTGGCTATTTGTTGTAACTTTTCTTATTCAGTTATTGCAATTCTTAGTTCTAACAATATAGCTTGTCTGTTCTACAAAAACTGCTACTATAAATATTATGTATATGTTTGTTTGCTATTGTTGGTATGATGATGAAGCCTCAAATTAGTTCAACCTTTAACATTGTAAGAGTTTGGTACTTCACATTGTTATTAAGATGATTTGTATACTTAAAACCTTTAGCATGGTTATTTAGCATATACAATATGTCCTTTAAATATTCTTCTTTTCTATGTACCGGGTTTAAAGAGCCTGAAATTTTATTTTTAGTATCCATTATTCCCGTAAAAGCTAATAATATCTTTTAAGTTTGGACAATATTTATAGTGATAACCAATAATTAAACTAGTATAAGAAGAAACATCAAGTTAGGGAAATTTGATGCTGATGCTTAAGCAAAATATCCAACTGCAATTTTGATTGCTTCTTGATCATTAATTTTGATTACTAAATATTGAGTTCAATGATGATATAAAGAATTAGAGATTAAGTTACTTTTCGTATACTCTCTTCCTTCTCCACATAATCTTCAAATCAATAATAAAAATCACATTAAGTATCAAAATGAGATTGATTTCAAAGAAATTTATAGTTGAAATGCGCCTATACAAGCATCATTTTTCAGTTACTTGGTTTCATTCTTCTATCAATATCAAGAAACTAAATTTAATTTTATTTGGTTGCTTGTAGTTTGGCAGTGACGTAATTATTCATTTTATTTGATTGCTTTGTTTAATTATTTAACAATGTGTTATATTATGTAGTAAGCACCCACGATAAGGATTAGGATTTCTTTGGTTTCTACCGAACAAAGACCATGTATTGGATTTGTAGAAGTTATGGTTAGGTATAGAGAAGTTGTTCAACGATTATGATTGAATGGGGAGTCTTATGCTAGAACTATATCCATTATCATATTTCATAAAGAATTTCATCTTTACTTTTTAATCCATTCTCATGCTTTCATGGTCATCCGTGTACTTGGTAACATATAGAGACTGTATATAGGTGGTTCTTGGTTAATTTACGTCTATTGTTAATCATTAGTATATTATCTTGATTGGTTTTAACTCATAATTATTGTCGTATCATGATTGGTTATGGGTAGGAACAAAGTTCTGATTACTAATTGATACTGACTATGTAAATATAAGGATGAATATTTTGTCTATTGGATGTACAATAAGCTTAAAGTATGCAACTGTCTGGGTATGATTCCTTTTTCTTCGAGAAATAATAGAAATACAATTAGCTAAAATATATTTATAGAGGATTTTCATAGTATATGGTAGCTAATAAGAAGACTTTAAAGATTCACCTTTAAGTGTATACAGTATTCTATAAAAAAGGGCTGTAGATTTATTTATTTCACTAACCATTAGAGCAGTCTCACATCAGCTTTAAAGATACATCGTAAGTTTTAGATTCTAATTATTGATTTTTTTAGTCTGTCATGTTAAAATAAAAATAAAAATTGGTTTAAAATTTCAGATGATCTAAATTGGGACCTGAAACAAAACCTTGAACATTTGGTTCAAGATACATGTTATTCTTTCTATATCACTATTAACAAAAATAAAAAATAATCGAAGTTTAATATAGAAATAGATTTTAATTATTTAAATTCATTTTGCATTTGGCTTAATTATTCCTTTTACATATACATGCATCAAACTTCAATGCAACTGTGAGTGGGAATTGGATACCACCATTAGAACATTTGGTTATAAGATTTCAGTATTATCTATTAAATCCAACTCTCTAAAATTAATAACATAAACCTTAACATCTCAAAAAATATAGTGTTCTCTCAATTGTCATTAAGCACGGTTGACTTGAATAATACCATTTTTTTAAAATTAATTACAACAAAGGAATTTGATGTTGCTGAATTTATGGATCCAAAAGAATATGAAAAACCAATTCAACAACTCATTATCGACCTTACTGATTGTGGTGTTGACTATAGCTTTGAGTGAATTGGAGACATGTCTGTGATGAGGGTAGAGCCTTGGAATGTTATCATAAGATTTGGGGAACTGCTGTTAGTTGATTTAAAAACCGCTCTCAAGTGCCATGGCTTGTTGAGAAATACATGAAAAAGGTATTGATGTATCTTATTATACTTCATTGGTAAATTATTTATGAAATAGTAGTACTGGAAAATGCCTTGTTGGATTTTGTCTCATTAGTCATTATGGGCTTTCACTCAAATAGTGGGAAATAGGAAGTCCTTCACCTAAGAGTAAGAACCACTTTAATTTATGCATATATAATTTTCATTATTACCATTAGTCATTATACACTGAAAACCTAAGGTTTAATGTACATTTTATTTTCTTCAAAATTTCTGATTGGCAGCAAACTAAAATGTACAAGCTATTAAGGTAGAATTATGGGTTTTAGTCATAGTTTTGGTATTCACATAATCCTTGACCATTGAAGAATGGTTCATTGGAAACAAGATGTTTTTTTGCATATTCAACATCTTTAAACATGAGATCGCATATTGGTATCTCAAAGCCACTAGGCAATGAAAGAAAATAACACTTTTTTTACTATATTTATATGTATGAAATAAGGCATTCATGGCCGCTAAAAAGGTTTTGCAACTTAAATACCATACTAGTTTCCTAAAGTAACACTGATTACCTCTAGTTTCCACTTACACATTCCTCGTTTTATTCATTATAGAGCTGGTCAAATATTTATTAGACATTGATATTGTTATTTTTACCACTTAAGTAGAGTTAATGTAACTATTATTTTAAAAATAAGCTGAAGTAGGAATGAAAATACTTAGATTGATTTGTATTTAAGGTTAGGGGAGAACAATTAATGGTGTAGTATTTATTTAGTCACATGTATGAAACGGTAAATATTAATAATAAAGCTTAATCAAATTTCCTAACCATTAATGAATAATTTTTACTTATCCTTGTAAAAATGAAGATATTACTCTTTGAAACATTCGCATTTGAGATCGTGTTTCTTATAGACAAAATTCTAACTTCAAGACCTTTTTCTATAGTTCTTGTTCATCCCTACAATGTTACTCTAGCTGTATTTATTAACATATTATCCTTGGTCGGGATATCGTTGTAGACTTCTTACATGACAATAAAGGACATGAAATGTAACATTAAACCAAGTTGCTTAATAGCAAATGTTCATACGACTAAATGTCTATTGAGTTAGAAAATAGCCAAACGAATTTTGAAATAAAAATAACCGCAAGCGCACGGCGTACAATTCTAGTACGTGGAGAGTACGGGTCAATCCTTAGGGAATTGTTAGATTTTAAATTTCTATTCAATTAAATTAAACCATGAATTTGAAGAGTGTGAACTAAAAAAGTAAATAAACTAACTAACTAATAAAAGAAATTTGATTAAAAAACGAGAGTTAAATGATAATTTAGAGATAATTCCACTCTCTGGATCATATAGTTCAACAAAACATGAAATTATGATCTCTCTTTTTGGTCAGTAGTTAGTTTAATTGATGTGTCTATAATAAGTATGGCCTATTTGTGCTATTAATTAGCTCAACATAAGCCGTCAAACTATAACAAACCCCTTAATTAACTTTTAACACTCATGCAAAATGACAACAAGTTGAAAATGAAATCTATTTTAAGCATAGCCTATTACCTATTGTTTAGAAATATAGGCCATCAAAATTTAATCTCAACATTCACTTCATTACCATCATCATATGTAGATGAAGATTGTTAAACAATAGCATATTTTTTATGAACAACATAGACTATCAAATTTAATATGAAGCAATAAATCACATCAGCATTCATTTAAGCACAAAAGAGATCAAAATTAACAAGTTATGTTGAAGCTACATAATTAGATAGATTCATCACCCCTAAATCGAAGGGATTTAGCCTCTCATTTTTGTTATCGAATCACCAATTGTAGCATGCAACATTAAATAAATAAGAGGAAGAAGAGAGAAAAATAAAATGCAAAACCAATCTACTTACATAAAATAAAATCTACTCTACTTGCATGGAAAAATAAACTAACTACTAACAAGAAAGGAAAGGAGGAATGTAAAAGAAAAGAGAGCACTAACTAACATTGCATAAAAAAGGAAAGTTACGTGAAAATAAAAATGGCTAAGTAGCCATGGAAAAGAGAAAGAGAACTTTCTTTTATTTGATCCTAAACTAAACTAAAGAGAAGAGGGCCTAAGAGAGACTAAGGAAAGAAGGTTACATGAAACATAAGGTGTATTTATACAAGTTTAAAACCCTAATTCATTTTGTTTAGGGAATGCCCAAACTACCCCTCTAGGAAGTGTGGTGGCACAGTAACCATTAGCATCCAATAATCATCCATTAAGTGTGCGTGAAGATTTAATGGCCTTTTAACATGTGGATTAGCTCTAATTTGTACATTAAGGTAGGTGGGTAGGTGGGGTCCTCCATTATCCATGAAATGAATTATTTCCATCTTCATTCCTTTGTATTCACTCTTGTGCATGCATATGTTTTTATGAAACCACTTATATATGAAGCCAAATTCCTAAAAGATAATGTATAAATTTCCAATTAATTTTTCTCAAATTAATATATGCACAAAAATGACCATTTTGCCCCTATATGAAGATGAATATGTCACAATTTGAAAGTAAGTTGAATTTTGGTTTCAACAAGTTAAAATACTCAGTATGATCATTTATTTAATTTAAATATATAAAATATGGTGGTAAAAATATGCACATTTACATGCACATCAAATACCCCCACACTTATCTTTTTATTCGTCCTCGAATAAAGGAAAACTAAGATAAATCGGTTTTCATAAGCAGCATGATTATATTGAGCGTATGCAACAAGCCGTTAAACCTCTGCGTGTCCCCAGTAGGACGAGTGTTTCAGTGTATACTACCAACAAAATCCAAATGCAGGTTGAATATATTGACAAAATGCAAGATTTATTTATAAAGAGATGAATGAGAGTTTTTAAAAATATTTACAATAAAAGATTTACCTTTAAATTGACAAAAATAAGTTAAATATAGGTTTTGGTCATTACCTTGAAATTTAAGTCATTTACTCGTCAAAATGGGCTATAGTTTAACTTGTTGTTTCGGTCGATAATACAATGCAACTATGAAAAGGATCCTTGGTTGATTATCAAAGTTTATCAAAATGGTATTTTCATTTCTTTTCAATAATAAGACAAATCAAACAAGTTAAAATAGTGCTTGGATTTCAATTGCTTACTCTCTCTAAATTTTTATTTGAAAATTTTATTGGTATTAACAATATTTACGTATGCCTAACTCAGATAAACTGAGGCCAGATATATTAGCCATGCACTGCCTTACGGACTGATGTGAGGGGAGTATAGAGCGTAGCAAGTGAACACACAAGTGTGAACACTTATTAACTGTAGGCGTTATTAGTAAATTAATTTTTATATACACACACCTAACTCGGATAAACTGAGGCCAAATATACCGATCTTGCACTACCTTTCGGGCTTACGTGAGAATGGTACGGAGCATGGCGAGTGAACACACAAGTGTGAACTCATGACTCTAGGTGTTTATTAAGAATTATAAAATTATATACAAGAAATTTGATTTTTGCTTTTTTTCTTCTTGTTGTTTTAGAAGAGAGACTTTCGCACTATCATCTTAGCACCATTTAACATATAAGACAAAAAATATTATATCTTTACTTTAAATCAGCCACTTTTTAAAACAAATATTTTCAATTAGGATGTATTTCATAATTAACACATATGAATCTTCCTATATACTAGTTAAACCATTGCTATTTGTAATCAAACTTCATTTTTATTTTTGTTAAGATAATTAAATTTTCAAAAATTTCAATTTAATAAACCAAAACCATATATTTATCCTATAATTTTTCTTTAAAAGCAAATCAAAAATGCTTCAAAAAAATTTGAATTTTTTGAAATTTTTTCTTCTTCTAAGTTTTGGAAAGAAGATGTGAAAATAAACCATGAAAAATTAAAAATGAAGATGAGACTCCCCCCATACTTGATTTTGATTGTGTCCCCACAATCAATCGAAGTGGAAGGAGAAAAATAAAATAAGAATAAAAATAGGACCCATATTTACAAGAAAATGAAAAGATTATTTACACGATATCAAAACGTAAATTGTTAAAGGGTAAATGATACGGTCTTCCAAAAACTGATTCATTTGAGTATGTGAGACACAGATTTAGTGCAGAAAACCAAATCATAAAAGATTTTAGAACTGAATGTTGATTTGGAAAAAGGAATGCCGTTTTACTGAAAACCGTATGAGTTGTTTTATTTTCGATGATTTCGGGGTTGATAAAACAATTGATTGAAGTTCAAGTTCATTTTCACCACATTGAAATTCAAGCTCATCGTTGACGAATTCTTCAAAGTTATTGATTTCAAAATCGAAATGGTGATTTAACTCTTCCCCTTTGAAATTTAACAGCTCATTTTCGAAAAGTCGAAAAAAAATCAAGTTCATTGAATTCATCTTCCTTTATTGGATTATCAACAACTTCATTGTATATATCGCTTTCAAAATCCAAAGTTCATGTATTCAAATTCTCGAAATTGGAAAAAGAGAGATTGAATTTTAAATCGAGTTTCACACCCTCAAAATAATTGAAATCCAACTCAGTTACCGTGTTTTTAACAATTTCGTTTAGATTTTCGTTTTCAGTTTCAAAAGTTATTATTTGAAATTCGTCAATTTGGGTAAAAGATGGATTATTGTTTGACTCCTCACACGTTGGGATTTTGTTTTGTTGTTCATGTAATTTTTTTATGTTTCAATCAATAAATCCATGTGATCATCGTAAATTTCATTCATTTGTTCGACAAAATCCAATTTATAAGTATTAACTTGGGAAATTTCAATTTGGACGCGTTGAGAAGAAATTTTTCACTCACATCGTAGTTGAGATTATTACCATTATCAAAATTATTTGAAAAGTGGTTCACATTTCCATTTTGAAATTCGTTTTGGAGTTCGAAGTTGTATTAGCATGTGTTACACTCGAAATCGTTTGAATTTAGAAATGAATTCAAATTTTGATCACTGTGAAAACTTGGCCTTGAATCATTGCACAAATATGAATTATACAAATAATTTATCTCTTGATTTTGTTGTATAGAGAGTTCGAGTAAAGATGAAATCATTTCAATGATATTTTCGGGAGTCGAAGGTTGGTCATTGTTTTGAAAACTTTGTTGTTCAAAATTCAAATTATTTATACAATGGTTGTCGTCAAAAAATCCATACGAATTTGGAGTGAAATCATATGAATTATATTGATTTTCACAACTATTGTAAAATTCACATAAGTGGGGAAACTCGAACATTTTCAAGAATGTTTTTCTTTTTTTTATAAAGTAAAAATATTTACAGATAGAATTTATTTTTCAAAATGGAAAATTGATTTTTGTTTTTTTTCTTTATTTTTCAGTTTTTTTGAAAAGATTTTATATGTTATTTTTTGGATTTTTTATTTTCTAAAAAATTAAGTAAATTATTTTTAGAATTTTCGGATTTTAATTTTGAAAATCTTCGAAGGAAAGGGAACAGAATATTTACATTTTTTTAGTTTTGAATTTTGGAATTTTTTTCTTCTAAATTTGCAAGAACTAATGCAACAAAATGAATGCAATAGTTAATTACAAATGATTATGCTAAGCTAACCCAAAATTGAATAATCACACTCTGTCTTAAATCAATAAGATAGTTCTTAGCCAGGTAACTGATATGATTTATTAGTGCATCGCTAATCACCGTAGCAATGTAGCCAAAGGTTTAAGTACCTTTAGAGGAACAACCACTATAATATTTACAAATCACCGAAATATTTACAAACGGTTATTACTCTGTCGTAGCTTGGACACCAAGGAAGTAAATTGTTCAAAGAAGACAATTGTCAATATACAATTAAGAGTTATTGATGTCTAACTTTTATTGTTAATCACATTCTAAGATGAAATGCCAAGCGGAAAATAAACTTGTATTAACAACGCAACTACGAATGAAAATTTGTTTTTGTTTTTGTTTTTGATTTTTTCAAATGTAAGCAAACAACAATGCAAAGCAAGTAAAAAAAAAGATAGGAGTTAAAAACAGCAAAAAAAATTTAATTTATCTTTGACAGCCGAGCAAAGCAAGCAATTCCTCTTGATTTTCTGTTTTGACGACCTAAAATGAAAAACAAGATATGTACATTTTTTTTTATATTTTTTGTTTTTTAAACAAATTAGCATAAACAAAATTAAAAAAAAATTAAAACAAGACAAATTTAAATATTTTTTTTCTTTTTTTAAGGATAAATCAAAGCAAATCCAAGAGAAAACATTTTAAACAAAACAAACTGAGAAACTTTTTTTTGGGATGTTCTTAAAACAACTTAAATCAAAATAAATTAAACAAAACAAATCAAATCATAGAAGAACTTAGTTCAGGAAAATGATTTTTTTAAAACTAAAGGAAAACAAAGTTAAAAAAATTCACTCAAGCTTAAAACCCGGCCCAGACAAGATACAAGAGAACACCCAATCTCGTTCATAAATACATTCAAATTATAACATAGACGCAATAGAATTCACTAATTAAAAATCAATTTCGCCTCTTTCAATTAGTCGAGCAAAAATGCGTTTATCAGCAAATGAGTAGTAGAAAGCAATTTGTCGTTGATGGTTGTGCTTGTGAGAGGGAGAGTGGACGTATGGTGGTTGCGACGGAATTTCGGTTTTGGGGTCGAGGTTTCGTTCGATTGTCAGCAGTTGATTCTTGTGACGACCCACCTTTTTGACCCTTGAGAACGACACTTAATACATCCATGATGTTCATGTGCTATTGCTGAAGTATTTGAAAGACGAGATGTCATGGGGTAAATATTAGAATGGAACAATAATCTCACAATGGAACGGTTAAATATAACATAAAAATAAGACAGTACATAAGGTTACTCCCTAACATGGAGCTATCAGAGTTACAACAAAAGTACTACTATCAGTTTAGGTATTTATAACAACCTTCTTTTAAATATGCATACATAGAACCAACATCTCATAGCAGCGGAAATAAATAGCTAGATAGATAAGGAGCCTCCTACTCATCCACCATCTTCAAAAGAGCCCAAAGAAACCTGTCATTTTCGGACTAATCAAATATAAATGAGTACTCAAAAGTTTAGGGAAAACAAACAATTCAGGTCAGACAATAAGTCTGGTATGAGTAAACTCCAAAAAAATAGAACACACCAAATAACTAGTGAGACCATGTCGCAAAAACGCTGAACGGGTTTTTCCCTCACAAGGACAACATCCAAGTATGAAAGAATGGGCACAAATAATTAAACATCACGAAGAGTTTAAGATGCTTCCCGATGCAATTAAGAAAGAATCAATCTAAAGATTTGAATCAAAAATAAGAAAAATGAATTTTTCCAACAATGAATAGGAGGGTGCACCCCCTTATCGAAAGCATACCTCAAGAAAATATACTTAAGAACTACGATGGCTCTCGAAAACCTCCAAGATGGACCCTGCAACCTTGCCGAGTATCCGAGTATTTCACATCTCCGTGCACATACAACTGAAACCAATCTAGAGTAGATGCAACAATACCTTAATGGAAGAAACTCCACATAGCTTGGCCTCCATTCACACTTTATTTAATCATTTTCGATAAAGAATATCAATGCTCTAAATGAGAAACAAATCGTCTTAGATTGACGAAACAAAAACAAAAGGAAGAAGAGTATCGAAATCGATAGTTAAGATATCAACTATCGAGGATAACAAAATAGTAGAATATGGAAATTAAATATTGTACTCTTTTAATGCTTGGATAATATCCATATACTTATCCCATCGGTATAAGTATACTCACAAAACATTTGGGAGTATTTCATATTTCAAATGCATACTTAGATGGGTCAAAAATAATTGTTTGTAAGAAATGTGAATGTTTTCCATTATAATTATAAACATCACTTATGGAAATCAAATTTCATACACTTGTCACGTTTCTAATATTCTCGACTTACTCTACCCTTCGCCTAGAAACAAAGCCAAGTAAGTCAGGGCACTGGTTGCTCCTAGCCTTGCCTAGACACTTTGGTTCTAGATATCACAGATAGAGAATCAATCTACTAATTGGTTTTTAGCGCCAAGTAAAGGACTATTTAATTTCCATAGATGACCCATTTAAATCATTATATAAATTTTGAAGCACCTTTAAAATACTTTAAACAAAGATTTAAGACTTCCACTCAAATCATTACTTAAACCCATCATCTTTAAAGGAGAACACGACCAAGAGAGGTAAAGCTCCCTCTTAATCAAATGAGATAGCTAAAGGGGTGTTATTTCCTTTTAACCAAAAGGTCACTAAATGTCAATCCTAAGTTAAAGGTGGTCTAAGTTCCCTTTAACTAAACATCAAAGTTATTGCTCATAAACTGGCCGAGCACAAATCAAACAACCAAACAAGAAAAGGATAATAACAGACTCGTTATTATTAACAATTTACAATAAATAGTTAATGAATCATTTATTAAAATGCGAATGAGTTAAAGGAAATAGATTAAGATTACACTAATTGTAAAATAATTAAATTATACTCACAGAATAAGTTATACCCACTAAACTATGAAAATAAGGAATATACTCACATCCTATTTGTTTTAATGGAGACTTGGAATACTTCACCTTTGGTAGTGAATTTTAGTTCATTTTTTAGTTTGTGAATGAATTAAAATGAGATATGGACTTGGCTTTTTATAGGTGAAGAGAAGGGTACTTTAGTCATTCCATATAGCCTAACCAGATTCGACCAGATTTTGGTCCAATAGAAACCAGCCTTATGGTCTAATTTGATTCGACCACATTCTGATCCAATAAAAAACATGTTGATGGCCTAATTTGATTCGACCATATTTTGGTCCAATAGAAAACATCTTGATGGCTTAATTTGATTCGACCACATTTTGGTCCAATAGGAATCCTTCTTACAAACTATGGCATAACATGATTCGACCAGATTTTGGTCCATAGGCAACCATCCGCATGGAAGAACCTGATTCGACCATATTTTGGTCAAATGGCAACCATCCGCACGGAATATAATAATCATTATGTTGTTCTGTTTTATTAGGCAAATAATTATACTATTCTGTTTTATCAGGCAAGTAATTATACTATTTTATTTTATTAGGCAAACTTATTCTTAAATGAATTGGTACCCCTAACCGCCTTATAATTGGAACCATCTTTAAACCAACATTTTACATCAGTAAAAATCGAGATGTTTTATCCAAATTTTTATTCTAGAAAAAAATCCATTATTTAATCATTTAAAAACATATTAACTATTCAAGTTCAAAGTGATTAAATTATGGGTTGTTACAATTCTGGTGATGGGTGGAGTTCGAGTTAGAACTCGCGATTAGTGGAGGAGGATTTCAGTTATTCGAAAGCGGTCCCTAGTGATTGTTGTATGGAGAATTGGAGTCGTTGTTGTAAGTAGATATGTTGTTATGTGCAATGTAAGTCTTTGTGATGTTGTGTTGTAGCTGTGAATGTTTGTTGGATTGGATTTGATGAATGTTTGGTGAAGCAATATTGTGTGGTATAGATTGTGCAGTGAGGAATGACGAAGTTCTTGGTGATTTGGTAGAGATGGGATGTTACGTTAGTAACTGTTGATTGGTAAATTCTGCTGCTGCCTTCAGGTTAGTATGTATGTAGTGGAGTGACTGATGCAGTAGGGTGGAGCAACAGTTGGACTTGTAGGTAGTTGAAGTGCTTTGGTAGCAGGGTGTATGTGTTTGAAGTGATGCAAGGAAGAGGGACAGAGGTGGTATTGAATAGAGAAGGTTGTAGTTGTGAAACTCGACAGTGGAAGTACGAAGACTCGACGGTGGATTCTGTATTGTTTGTATAGGGAGATGGCAATTGGATGGGAGATGTTTGGAAAGAAGTGATGGCCAGAGAAATGGATGTTTGTAGATCAAGTAACAATTTTGTGTTGGATGGAAGATGAAATGAAGATGTAGCTTGGTAGACAATGTTGAAGTTGAGAAGAGAAACAATGAAACACAGTGTGCACTTCAATGCAATAGTGTAAACAATTTTTTTTTATTTTTGTTTTTTGGCAGAGATTGAAAATGTATAGAAATGCATATGGAAAATGTAAATGAAAATGAAAAGCAATTCTTTTAATAAATTGTGTATTTTTTTTGTAATATGCAAATGCAAATGGATAAACTAATTAGAAAACAACAACAAACACACACAAAATGTCAACACAAACACACAATTTATTTTTAATGCAATACACATGAAATAAAAACACACAATAAAAATCAAACAAACTAATTTGAAAAATAGAAAATTAAAGTCAAAACTATTCCCCAACAACGGCGTCAAAAACTTGTTCGCATGGCTAAATGTCTATTGAGTTAGAAAATAGCAAAACGAATTTTGAAACTAAAATAACTGCAAGCGCACGACGTACAATTGTAGTACGTGGCGAGTATGGGTCGATCTGTAGGGAATTGTTAGATTTTAAATTTCTTTTCAATCAAATTAAACTAAGAATTTGAAGAATGTGAACTAAAATTGTAAATAAACTAACTAATTAACAAAAGAAATTTGATAAAAATATGAGAGTTAAACAATAATTTAGAGATAATTCCACTCTCTGAAACATATAGTTCAACAAAACTTGAAATTATGATCTCTCTTTTTTGGTCAATAGTTAGTTTAATTGATGTGTTTATCATAAGTATGGCCTATTTGTGCTATTAATTAGCACAACATAAGCCATCAAACTATAACACACCCCTTAAACAACTATTAACTCTCATGAAAAATGACCACAAGTTGAAAATGAAATCTATTTTAGTCATGGCCTATTAATTATTGTTTAGAAATATATGACATCAAATTTAATTTCAGCATTCACTTCATTACCATCATCATATGTAAATGAAGTGGTAATTATTGTTTGTGATTGTTTAAGCATAGCCTATTTGTTATGAATAATATAGGCTATCAAATTCAATATGAAACAATAAATCACATCAACATTCATTTAAGCACAAAAGAGATCAAAATTAACAAGTTATGTTGAAGCTACATAATTAGAGAGCTTTCGTTACCCCTAAATTGAAAGAGTTTAGCCTCTTATTTTTGTTATCAAATCACCATTTGTAGCATGCAACATTAAACACATAAGAGGAAGAAGAAAGCAAAATGAAAAGTAAAACCAATCTACTTGCATAAAATCAAATCTACTCTACTTGCATGAAAAATAAATTAACTACTAACAAGAAAGGAAAAGAGGCATGTAAAAGAAAAGTGGGCACTAATTAACATTGCATAAAAAAAGGAAAGTTACATGAAAATAAAAATGACTAAGTAGCCATGGAAAAGAGAAAGAGAGCTTTCTTTTATTTGATCCTGAACTAAACTAAAGAGAAGAGGGCCTAAGAGAGACAAAGGAAAGACGGTTACATGAAACATATGGGGTATTTATACAAGTTTAAAACCCTAATTCATTTTTGTGGGAAATGCTCAAACTACCCCTCTAGGAAGTGTGGTGACCAAGTAACCATTAGCATCCAATAATCATCCATTAAGTGTGCATGAAGATTTAATGGCCTTTTAACATGTGGATTAGCTCTAATTTGTACATTAGGGTAGGTGGGTAGGTGGAGTCCTCCATGATCCATGAAATGAATTATTTCTATCTTCATTCCATTGTATTCACTCTTGCGCATGCATATGTCATCATGAAACCACTTATATATGAAGCCAAATTCCTACGAAATAATATAGAAATTTCCATTTAAATTTTCTCAAATTAATTTTGCACAAAAGTGGCCATTTTGCCCCTATATGAAAATGAATATGTGACGATTTGAAAGTAAGTTGAATTTTGGTTTAAACAAGTTAAAATACCCAATATGGTCATTTATTTAATTTAAATATATTAAATATGGTGGTAAAAATATGCACATTTACATGCACATCAGCAAAGCAACTCAACTCAGAGTTACTTCAGCAAAGCAACCCATGGCTGTTGAAACAACTCAAAGTTAGATGGTCAACAAATTGTTTGGCTCAGGTAGGTGTTACACTTTCATGGGAAATTTTTAAGTAGTTGATGCTTGTGTAATCTTGATAAGCATCATTTTGACAACTACTTTCATTTATTACTTACTAACTATTCCTTTTACATCAAATTTGGCTCATTAAACCTATTGGTGTGTAAGTGAGAAATAGTAATGAATTAATAATAATAATAATGATAATAATAATAATAAATTAACCAAGCTAATAAAAATTAACTAAGTTTTGTTAAAATTAAATAACTTTTATAAAATTAACTAAGTTTAAGTTTAATAATATAATTAATTTAACGTAGTTTTATAAATGATGATGATGATGATGAATTAACTAAGTTTATAAAAATTAACTAAATTTATAATAATAATAATATAAATAGTTTTATGTTAATTAAATTTTATAAACAACTAATTTAACAAAGTTTTATAAATAATATTGATAACAACAATGATGAAATAACTAAGTTTATAAAATTAACCAAGTTTATATTAATAATAATAATACTAATAATAATAATACAATTAAATTAACCTTGTTTTTTAATAATAATAATAATAATAGATTAACTAAGTTAACCAAGTTAATAAAAATTAACTAAGTTTTGTTAAAATTAAACAAGTTTTATAAAATTAGTCGAGTTCAAGTCAACTAAATTTTATAAATAATAATATAACTAATTTAACAAAGTTTTTAAATAATAACAATGTTTGTGATTGTGATGATATTGAATTAACTATGTTTATAAAAATTAACTAAGTTTATAATAATAATAATATAATTAAATTAATCGAGTTTTAGTAATAGTAATGAATTAACTAAGTTAACCAAGTTAATAAAAATTAACTTAGTTTTGTTAAAATTGACTAAGTTCAAGTTAACTAAAATTTAATAATAATATAGCTAATTTAACAAATATTTGTAAATAACGATGATGATGATAAATTAACTCAGTTTATAAGATTTAACTAAGTTTATTATAATAGTAATATAATTAAGTTAACTGAGATTGAATAATAATAAATTAAGTTAACCAAGTTAATAAAAATTAATAAGGCTTTGTTAAAATTAAACAAGTTTTATAAAATTAACTAAGTTTAAGTTAACGAAATTTTATAGATAATAATAATATAACTAATTTAACAACATTTTATATATAACTGTAAGATTGGACTTTATTTATTCCATTTCGATTATAATTTTGATTATTTATATGACATTATTTATAATATGATATACTCATATAGTGTTATAGATGTTTGATATTAGATTTGAAGTCCTATGAATCTTTGAACGAATCTTTATAATTAGACCTTATTTAACGAAATCATGTGAATTATTGCATATATATGGCCGATAATACCATTGAGCTAGAGTAAACAATTCAATAAGTTTCCTTATTTTAATTAAACATGTGACTTATAATTCACATGATGGTTACATTGTCGATGTTAAGAGTTACATAAAATCTAAACCCACCAACAATATCAATTTATTGTCCCTACCCTTTCCAATATAAAGAAATACTACGATTATGAAACAGTTTGGTCGAAGTTATTTGAGCTTTTTATGTCATCTTTAAAGCTATTTGAAATTGATGCATTGTTCATCTACTTGTTTCCTCTGCATAATGTCTTTTACAGGAAAAGAAGTTTGTTATAATTAGTACACTTTTACTACTATGCATATGTATAAAGTAGAAAAGAAGATTGTGATTCTGCATACTGAATGAATCGAGTTAGTTAATCTTCAGTTCAACAAGGATGTAGAAAGTAAATCTTTAGTTTAGCAAATTTTACTTGTTAGAATACAGCCATAATTTACTTGCACTATTCCATGAAAATTTTCCTTTGGTTGCTTATCAGTATGATTGATTCCATATTGTCTTGTTGTTTGACCTTTAAATAAAAATGACAGCTTTAAATCTTTTTTTCATTCCTTTTGTAGTTGTGGCCGTCTTATGTGCAGTGTAATGTTCTATCCCCGCTAAGCATTATTGATTATAAGAACTAGAAATGTATATTTACTGTCATTATTGTGTTTACTGATTTATTTGTAGTATGATGATTTCAGGAAGATGACCATGATATGGATATGGATTCAACAACACCGGCATTGCAAACTCCAGCCAAAAGTCCAGCACCAGAGCTTAAGATTTAATGCTACCTACTTGTGCTAATATTTCTGATTGATCAAAAGAAATATGATGAGGTATGTTTTTTAAGCTCGCTTACTACTAACACATATTGGTACAAAGATCTTGGCATTTTCAGGCCAAAGCTCGCTCTTCTACTAGTATTACCCACCTTAAGAATATAAACAGAAGAATAGTAGATATTTTGGCATCACTTTTGTACTTTACTCTTTGTATAGTTATGAATTAACCAGGAGCCTTGCAGGAGACCCTTTTGAACTTGCAACTGAACAACTACCTTCACTATAATTTATACGACCAAGTAAAAAAGCTGAGGCCCAAAGCATCTCGTTTTGAGGCTCACTCCAATCAACATGCAAATTGATTTCCTAATATTAGTATGCATATTCATGATTCATCCATATCAGTACCGATTGGCATTTCCAAGATAAGCATTTAAATGGCATAATTTGCATTGAACGGTTCTGTAGATGCTTGTTCAACCTAGGAAAGATCAGAACCATTTAGTTAGAGCACACAGATGGCAAAGAGAGCCTGCTAAAAACTGCTCGCAAGTCCCTATTGCTGCTAGAGGATTCAAGATCCAATGCAACAAGTGGGCTGTTAGTGTATGCCTTCTTTTGGGCGAGATACCAGAGCGTACCGTGTTCATGCAGCAAGGAATGAAGAAGGCACTTGTGCCTTACTTTGAGCTTACCAATGTATGTTTTTACTGGCATTAAAATTTGCTTTATTTATCAAGGTTGATCCTTGACCATGTCTGGTGTTTTTTCACATGACTGTTTATAAAACAAGACTGTAAGATAATGATTAAAATTAACTAAGTTTTGTTGAAATTAAAAAAGTTTAATATAATTAGTTAAATTTAAGTTAATTAAATTTTACAAATAATAATACAACTAATTAGTCCTACGAATTAACATAATTGCTTGATTATATGTTGTACTTTCACTTGTGAGGGCATTGGATTTTCGAAGAGAGCAGGGTTGGACTTTTATGGTGCTAGCTTTCGCTTGTGCATGCAACAAAGAACTATGGGTAATCAAGCTTTTTTTAGCACCAGTTTGGAGTAACATTTAATTAGTACTTCTAATGACCTGTAATTTTCGATTTTTAAAATTTGTTAATTTAATAAGATTTTGGTAATTAAATCTGGAATAAACAAAATTTGGAATTTGTTAATGAATTAATAACAGGAATGGAATGTAAGAATGTTAATGCAAGTTAATAAATGACTAATTTAGTGCAATCGCAATTGATTGAAATAATTGTAGAGTTATAATTGATTGTAAA
Organism: Allium cepa; assembly: GCA_030765085.1. Taxonomy (NCBI): domain Eukaryota; kingdom Viridiplantae; phylum Streptophyta; class Magnoliopsida; order Asparagales; family Amaryllidaceae; genus Allium; species Allium cepa. The sequence goes on from CM060938.1 coordinate 915,065,479, forward strand.
TATTAAAATTTGGAAATAAATACAAAGTTATTTTAATTAATTAAATAATACGCAATAAACTGTATTTTGATAAAATCAACGTTAGATAATTAATTTTAGTATTGGTTTGGAAATGATAAGTGGAAACAAAAAGATGGGAATGAAATCAAATCAATTTATTGGAATAAATTATAATAATTGGATTTATTGCAATTAAATGAAATTTAATATCCAAATATTACGGTAATGGAGATTAAGATGAAATTGAGAATATCGATGTAATAAACCATGAACCAATGTTAATTTTTTTTCTATTTAATGATAATGGATTGAATAACAAGAATTTAAAATCAAAAAAATGATTTATTGGAATTTCAATTGATAATTAATGAATCTATAAAAATTGAAATTTAATTACGGTAATGGGTAAATCAATTAACTTTGAATAGATATGTAAATTAGTTTAAATTATTGTAAATGATTAAGAAATTTACAAATGATGAAATTTGTTAACTATAGAATTGAAATTGAAAAGTGATTTAATTAATTAAATATTAATTTATTTAATTAACTAGAAAATAGCCATTTAGGCCACTGACTCGGATTTCGACGAAACCAGTTTCATAGGATCCGTAATGGTGAATTATTGTAGGATTTCAAGTTTTGTGATTATCAGACTCGTCGTTTGATCGTACAAGCTCGAAACGCCTTGAAATCGATTGAAATCAATTTGAAATAACTTGATTTTAGCATAACTTCTTCATACGATGGAATATGGACTTGAAACCTGTTCCATTGCATTTAAAATATTTAAAAAGTATATTTTGATATGTGGGTTGATCCAATTTCATTCCAGAGTCGAAACGGGCTTTTCGGGCCATTTTTTTTCAACGTGTGAACCAGTATTGTCCATTCACCTCCATTTCTGACCTACCTATATATACCTCATTATAAACCCTAGCCTATTTCTTATGTTCATTCTTCTATACGTACAATTCCATTTGCTCATCCTCATTCCAATGGCAGACAACCAAAATTCCATTTACAATTTCAAATCAAATTCAAAGCCAAAAATTCAAACTCCACAAACCCTATCGAATTTTATATCAATTAGAACCTCTCGAAGAGCGTAACTCAGATCTACAATTCGTTTTTCGATTAGATGCATTATCTGTCCTGAAATCAACAAAATTGCTTCGGTCGTTCATCACTCTCCGATGAACCTCGACAGATCGTCAATTCATCGGCACTGCTGCGTAGAGAGGCAAGCGTGTAGTCCATTGGCACAGCTCACAGGATGGTTCAACGGCTAGATCGTCGGCAATTTGGGTCCCTATTTGTGGCAGTTGCCGTCACGTTTTTCTCGATCTAGGTTGGTCGTTCGTCGAGGGGATGTCGGCACGGCGGGCGGAGCATGGGGCAACGTCGACTGGTGGTACGGCGGTAGGTCGCGCGCGCGATTCGAGGTTAGCGGCTAGGGTTTCTGTGAAACTTGGGTACGATAGTTTTGGTTGTTCGTGGGTTTGTGCGTGATAATGAGGACGGTGACGTGGCTGAGTTGTGTAAGCTTGGTTAGTTTATTTTATTTTATTTCCATTTTAAAATATTCAATGTTTTAGTTGCTATAATTTCAACATATGAGATCCAATTCACGCGCTATTTTCTTCGCTGGGTTCGTATCAAAATTTTGGACATTTTGGCGCAGGTTTGGACGAATTCTGAGACTGTTCAAATTTTGGGTTTAAATTGGATTTAAATTCAAAAGGTGAGTGTTTTAACCCACTCTGTGACGACCCGGAATTTTTGAGCATTTGAAATTGGAATATTTAATTGATTTTGAATATTTGAAAGGTTAATTTTAACTTGAGTTCCAAATATCACTATTTATTTGATAATTAAATTTTTGAATTTAATAATTGGAAGTTGGGTGAAATTTGAATCTTCAGTTTTAAGCTTGTTAAAAATAATTTGAAGGCTTGTAAAATTTATATTGATAGAACTGCAGATATTAAAGGTGTTAAAATTTAGTTGGGAAGTGTTTTGTTAAGTTTTGAAATTATATTGTTCAAATTGGTATTTAAAAATAGCCTTCTGAGGCATAGTCTCGGATTTCGACGGAACCAATTTCATTGGATCTGTAATATTGTATTATTAACGGATTTCAATTTTCATAGTGGTTGGAGTTGTTGTATGAGCGTACGATATGTAAACGCGCTGAATTTTATATCGAAATTTGATATAATAACTGGATCCGAGAAGCTATCCTATCCATATGGTCGAATTAGGACTCGAAACCTCTTCCATTGCATTCAGAATAGGGGTATAATATTATGAATGCCTGGCGGCACACCGCGGTAGGATGTCAGGATTTTAAGGTACGAATTCAAATCAATTTAAATTTAAATTTGAAATTGATATATATGCTTGTTGACCTGTCTAAACTTGTTGACCTGTCAAAAAAAAACAAAAAAAATAAAATTAAATAACTATAATAAAGATTTGTCTCGTCTACCTCCTTTCAGCCGAAATCCATCCTCTTAGTGTTTCCCATTCAACACGTCTAAAATCACGTCCATCTTTTTCATACAGTTCAATATCTTTTCAATGTCGCCTATTTTCTGAAGCAAGCCTCTACCCTATTTTATAAATCACAATTTATGCCCTTCCTCCATAAATGAACCAGTTCGATTCAAAAGTAAATCGATGGCCGAAAAGAAAAGAAAATGGCCGAACTATTCTTCTCCCTCTTCTTATTTTCTCCGTTCCAATCGAATCAAAGTTCGATCGAGTAGGGTCTGCAATTGAATCGCACTGACCAAGGGGGGGCGCGCGGAGCAAGCTGTGATGCCCAGGGGTTGTCGACCTAAGGAAGCTCGCGATTTGGTCAGAAGATTGGTGGTGGCCGATGCGTCGATGGCAACACAATCGATCGATGTTCGCATGCAATCTGGTGATGGTCTCGAGGACGCATACGCCTAGGGAGGAGGGGCAATGATCAGACATGGAGAAGTTTTCGCGACTTCAACAAAGGCTCCAACCCTCACGAGCTCGCGAAGGGCACGGCTACGGCATAACGGCTACATCAGAGTCGTGGGTTTGAGCATGCTTGTCACGTGAGATCTGGGTTGCATCAGTGAGGTTCGAATCTTTTCTTCAGTCAATTGATTTAATATATGTATATATATACACGTATGTTGGTATAAGAAATTTTAAGTACATGGTTTAAACAGGAAAAATTATAAAGAGATAAGGTTTTGTATTTGCAGAACAATACAGAACAGTTCTGTTTTCTAAAAAAATATATATAATAATAATATTTTTGAATTAACTATATATATAGGACGACAAGATATATATTTCATCTTAGATTTAATAACTTATATATATGAGTATGTTAAAGAAAAATGAAGGAAATAAAATAAATATGGTATAGTAAGATATTGGAAACAATTCTGTTTTATTTAGTATATAGGGTTGAAGGGAAATTTTATTTTATTAAAATTTAATATATATATATATATATATAAGATTTTGGGAAAGTACATGAATTCTAAATGTTGAAGAGTTGTATAAAAATTTAGATCTTTAATTTTGAATATAGATTATAAACCTACTATTTAATTTTAAAGTATTAAGGCGGTTAATGTTTTTAATTAACTTATATAACTATTTTGGTTATTTCAAATATAGTGTATTAGAGAGGTTAACTAAATTAATTAAATTTAATAAATAGGAATTAGTCATTTGATTAGTTCAAGTATTAATGAATTGTATAAATATTTATACAAGGTCTAAAAATCATGGAGAGGCAAGCTGGATGGGAATGGATTGCGAAAACAAATCAAAGGTGAGTTAATCTCACTCTTCTCTCAATTATATATAGCGAAAAAAAATCAATGGTTAAATTTAAATAATTGGTTGAATGATTGAATTCATTTGATGTGCTATATTATATATAGTGGTGTATATATATAGTATATATTGGAGTGATTGATTTCCTGCATTATATAGCGGATGAGACCCAATGCGCCCCATAATAGCAGATGATATTTTATAAACCCATATACTGCGATATTCCACCTCGAAGTGGAATTGGTATTGTGCTAACATCTATGGATGCAGGGATACAGGTTGGAGGGATCCAACTGGATTCCTCAAATTTATTTAGATTGTTTAATACTCTGTGATATGGTTTATATGATAATCTGTGATAGGTTATATTGGTAATTCAAATGTTGGATGCTATGGTTTGATTGAATATATTCGGATATTCCGAGTTATCAAAAAATGTATAGATTTGGATTTTGAAAGAAAATAAAAGAGTGAATTTTAAGTAAATAATTGAGAAATTTGGATAAATCAAAGAATGAATTGGGAAAGAATAAAAGTTGATTTTTGAGTTCTAATAAATAAAATTCCAAGTATGGAGAAATGAGATTTTTTGAATAAATGGGAATAAATGATTTTCTTAAAAACTAAAGGGTTATTATTTAAAGGAATAAAGAATTTATTTTAAAATTCAAGGTTTAGATTTATTTAAAAGGATAAAGAAGGAATTTGGGAAATCTAAAATTGGTATTTTTTAGTTAAAAGATTTTAAATCATAAGTAAGAATTAAAACCTGAAGTTAATGGGTTTTGATGTAAATGAGAAAGTAAAGGAATTTATTCCAAATAGAGTGAATTGGAAATCAATCTGAAAATTGATTTAAGTGTTTAAATTTGGGATTTTAAAAAGGGAAGTGAGACTATGGAATTTATAAACTGGGTTTATAAAAGCGAAGGAATATATCAGTGGATATTTGGAAGAATAAATTCACGATGGGAGTTTATTAAAGGAATGGGTAATTTTTTTTAAAAAATAAATAGTGATTTATTTTTAAAAGATGTGAAAGAGAAGCGTATTTCCCTAGATAGCCAAGTACGTTTCAAAGCGAATTTTAAGCATAAGTCAAAGGTTTTAAAAGCATGTTTTAGAAATTTATTATTTAAATTTTAAAGTAAGTATTTTTCAAATTTATCTTAGTAGTAATTATTTAAAGGTGACTTGGTATTATGTTTTTAAAGAGAAAATTAGTTTTATATTTTATAAAGTCGCTCTATTTTAAATATTCTTAAAGTATATTTTTTTGAATAAAGTATTAAAGTAGTTTTTAATTTAAATTATTTAAAGTATATTTTATAATAAAGTGTTTTTAAATTGTTTTAAAGATCTAAAATGTTTGGACTTGGTTGTTTTCAGTGGAAATAAATATTTGGGAATTTATTCCATGAGAAGAGTGTGGTTTGAAAACTGTTTTCAAAAGGGTTGAAAGTGGAAATATATCTTGCGAAGATATTTTGAGACTAATATATAATTTGGAAGATTATTCATTGTTTGATGGTTGTTTGAGAACGTTAATTGATAATTAAATAACCAACTATCAATATTGGCTAATGCGCTGATCATTTTGAAGAGACCGGGATCGGGATTAAATTCTCGAAAACCACTTCGATCCGGTTTGTACGTTTTTGTGTGGAAAACAAGAGTTTGGATTCGAAGGTGGAGCAGTGAAGTGCAAGGGCTAGTCGCCACTAATCCTGAGGAGATTCCAAAATGGATGTAGTAGGAGTAGTGCCTTCGGTTCCGTTCGAACCCGGAACGGACTTGTATGGGTGAATGCTTTTAGAACATCGTCAGGTGGACCGTGAGCATTCTATGTGGTATGTTCTAAAAAGTAATGCTTAGCCTCGAGCCTCATCAACCGGGAATGACTGAAAATCAGGGGATATGCAGCAAGGCTAAGTAGGTAGCACCCATTAGGGTGAGGTCATCACTATCTAGATGTCCCTTTTATTCGACTTAGTGGTGCGGTTGTTGATCCCAACCGTAGGGTGATCTTACTCGGGATTATCCAATAAGGGGTAGTCCCGGTCTTGTGTTGCAGGGGATTGTGAGTATCCTCGGTACGGTGATCTAGGCCACGTACAGTGACAGGTGGTACCCCAGTGCCTAGTCATTAGTTGGAAATCTATTCTCCCTACGTGCCTTTTACGGTTTTTGTTTGTATAACCCACTTTGTGGCTAGTATGCTGGAATTTGATTAATGTAACAATTTTGGCTATTTGAATAAGTATTTGTATATAGACACTATTATAATATCAGAGGATTTTGATAAGAAATGTTTTAGCTATCGTAAGGTAAAAACCCGACATGTTTATTTGTGGCGTGGTCTTACGAGATGCTTTTGATTTTCAAAGGATTTTGAAACTTTAATAATCTAATTGGGTGTGATTTCTCACGCTGGTATTCCAGATTGACTTGGGTGTTATTTAACTATAATGCTCGGGTCAGACCGAGTATTATACAATATAGGAAAGGATGCAGTGGAGCTCAGAAGACAAGCTGAACGGCGATACGTACTTCCGTACTTGTTTTTAATATTTCGCTGTGTTACTAGCTGTGTATTCAGTTTGTGAGGACAGGTTATGATTACTGTCCAGTTGTGTGTTATGTATACTATGATGATGTAATGTATAAACAGATTTGTTTTTGTGTAGAGATCATTTATTATCTATTATATTTTATTCCGCTGCGTTGGTGAGATTCTGATGTTGTTTCTATTTTCTTCTTCTACCTCTTTCTTCTTTAACCCTAACGGTTCAGTTTTCCGGCTTCCGATTGTACTACATTTGATACAGTAGACGTATTGATGTTGATTTTCGAGCGCCGAAAAAATCGGATCGTTACACACTCACAACTTCTAAATTTTCTTATGTGTGTTAAATTAATTTTTGATGTGATTAGAAATTTATTTATGACTGTTTGACATATTTTTAATCATCATCTCAGTTAAATTGAATTTACTGAATTTGATTTGTTATTTAATTTATATAAACTGTCAGTAAATACCTGTTGTTTATTATCTGTTTATATTGATGTTATTGATTTAATTGGATGATGATTGTGATAAATGGTTGATGATTGATATTGGATGAATGGATGTTGTATGTTATATTGTTATAAACTGCAAGTTGTATGGATTTTTATTTCATTCAGGATTGCAGTTTGAAATTATATATAACCGTATTTATATTTTAAATTGCGGATTGAAATGATAAATATTTGTATCACTTGACCATAGGATAGAAAATTATATACAGACACCGTGGTCTATATATAAAAATATTTTGAAATAATTTCTATGGTTTTGTAAAGAAATATATAGGTCATATAAATATTGATTTTAGATGTTATATAAACGTTATTTTATTATTGGTTTTTAGCTATGTATAAATTTGTTTTGAAATATAAAGTAAGTTAAATAATAAATTTTGACTGTTTTATATAATATGGTTAAGTATCTGTTTAAATTATATTATATATAGAGTCTATAATGACTTAAAAAAAAATATAGGGTTGGAAGATAAATATGAAATTGATTTGAATTAAATTATTTAAGAATTATACTCGAATAATTTTGATTTGAAATTTAAATAAAATTGAGGCTTTAAAGTGTTTGATTTTATAACTTGTTTTTGGTTTAGAGTGATTTAAATGAATATCAAGTTGATTTAAATGAATATATCAAGTAAAATAAATTGAAAGAATATCCATTTATTCGAAGTATAAAAGTTTTACTTAAATGATATTGGATTTATTAAGTAAACATTTCAAATCTAGATAATAGTAATTGAATTTGAGATATATGGAATTATCAAAGAATTAGTTTTGAAATGATGGAACATATAAAGCTTTGAAATATATGGAAATTAAAATGGTTTATTTGGGGGTTGAAATCTGTATTTGGAATAGAATTGTGAAATTGGAGAAGCTATTTTATTATATAAAGTAATTTAATATTTAAGCTATTGAAGTGGTGTAGTTATGTTTTAAAGTTATGAAATTCAAAGTTTTAGTTTTGAAAGGTTATATTTCAAGCGTTAGGTTTCGAAATATTATAACTTCGAAAGTGTTATGGTTTTAGAAAAGGATATATTTGAAATAAAAATGATATCGTATTGGTTTGGTTTTTGAAATGGAAATGATATCGTATTTATATCATTTTGAAATAGATATTTTATTCTGGTTTTGAAGTATAAATTATTCTTAAATGACCCGGTGTTATAATAACGTTTGGTTGTTAAAGAGACCGAGATCGGAAGTTGTCATACTCTCTGCCAACTCCCAAAACCACTTTAGCAACCATATATGCGGTGGAGATTCCAGAATGAAGTAGGATGGTGGCGGCGTTTCCTTTAAGGTAAATACGTGGACCCGACTCCCGTGAGTTGGCATAAGTGGTTAAAACAAGAGCGATTGATGGGCTAATGTGGTAGCACCTTTGATCATACACATCCCTTCGATATTATACTCTGACTTTTGGATTGATTTGGTGGCCATTCTTGATTTTTTTCTATTTGGGGGTGTGGCTCGAGGTGGGCGGTTGCTGCGCGCTACGTGTTACCACCGTCCCGAAAACGTAATTGATATATCTACCCTGGCATTGCCTACTTGTGCCGTGTCACTTACCCTAGCGCGCCTTGTACGAGTTTGATTTATGTCATACCTATGGAGTATCCTTTGGTAGCCTTCCGATCAGGAGGTATTATGGTACTGTATAGACTATTGACACTATTATATGTTAAGGGCTATATGGGTAACCCCTTAACGCTATTTAAAAGTAAATTTATTTTACTATTAGACACTATTATAATAGCGAAATATTACTACATAGTAAATAGTTTAACGGATCCTTAGGAGATGTGAATCCCGAACATCTCTTAAGTTACTGCACTCACGTTTGACACTGGATAGGAGATATCAAATCCCGTAAACATCTCTGAACGCCGTTCCACTCATATTATTTACCGTTGATTTAAATTACATAAGGTCTTTTGGTTCTGAATCAAGTGTTTTGTCTTTTCAATTCGCTCGAGTCAGTCCGATCATTTCAGGATTTGAAGACCTTATTTCTAGAGGACGAAGACAGAGAATTATTATTACTACTTATTATATTCCGCTACACTATTGTATTCCGCTGCATTAATTATCATTCTCTGGTATGTTTAACTCTGATATGCATTGTATAGATATAATCGAATATTTTGTAAACAGCTTCATGAACTGTTTATTTGATTATTATATTATATCGTTCAGTTCGAAGCTCTCAAAAAGCGTAAGATCTGCAATCCGTTTTTCGATTCGACGCATTGTCTGTCATGAAATCAACGAAATTCTTTCGGTCATTCATCACTCTCCGATGAACCTCGACAGATCGTCAATTCATCGGCACTGCTACATAGAGAGGCAAGCGCGTAGTCCATCGGTACAGCTCGCAGGATGGTTCAACGGCTAGAACGTCAGCAATTTTGCAATTTGGCTCCGTGTTTGTGGCGGTGGCCGTCGCGTTTTTCGCGATCTAAGGCGGTCGTTCGGCGAGGGGAGGTCGGCTTGGTGGGTGGAGCACGGGGCAACGTCGACTAGTGGTGCGGCGGTAGGTCGCGCGCGTGATTCGTGGTTTGTGGCTAGGGTTTCGGTGAAACCTGGGTACGATAGTTTTGGTTGTTCATCGGCTAGTGTGTGATAATGAAGTTGGTGACGTGGCTTAGTTGTGTAAGCTTGGTTAGTTTGTTTTATTTTATTTCCAATTTAAAATATTCAATGTTCTAATTGCTATAATTTTCACATACGAGATCCAATTCATGCGCAGTTTTCTCCACTAGGTTCGTATCAAAATTCCGGACATTTTGGCGCAAGTTTGGACGAATTCTGAGACTTTTCAAATTTTGGGTTTAAATTGGATTTAAATTCAAATTAAATTCAAAAGGTGAGTGTTTTAACCCACTCACAACTTCTAAATTTTCTTATGTGTTTTAAAGTAATTTTTGATGTGATTAGAAATTTATTTATGACTGTTTGGCATATTTTTAATCATCATCTCAGTTAAATTTAATTTATTGAATTTTATTTTTTATTTAATTTATATAAACTGCCAGTAAATACCTGTTGTTTATTATCTGTTTATATTGATGTTATTGAATTAATTAGATGATGATTGTGATAAATGGTTGATGATTGATATTGGATGAATGGATGTTGTATGTTATATTGTTATAAACTGCAAGTTGTATGGATTTTTATTTCGTTCGGGATTGCGGTTTGAAACGATATATAACCATATTTATATTTTAAATTGTGGATTGAAATGATAAATACCCATATCACTTGACCATAGGATAGAAAATTATATACAGACACCGTGGTCTATATATAAAAATATTTTGAAATGATTTCTATGGTTTTGTAAAGAAATATATGTGTTATATAAATATTGATTTTAGATGTTATATAAACGTTATTTCATTATTGGTTTTTAGCTATGTATAAATTTGTTTTAAAATATAAAATAAGTTAAATAATAAAGTTTGACTGTTTTATATAATATAGTTAAGTATCTGTTTAAATTATATTGTATATATAGAGTCTATAATGACTTAAATAAAATGTAGGGTTGGAAGATAAATATGAAATTGATTTGAATTAAGTTATTTAAGAATTACACTCGAATAAATTTGATTTGAAATTTAAATAAAATTAAGGCCTTAAAGTGTATGATTTTTATAATTTGATTTTGGTTTAGAGTGATTTAAATGAATATCAAGTTGATTTAAATGAATATATCAAGTTAAATAAATTGAAAGAATATCCAATTATTCGAAGTATAAAAGTTTTACTTAAATGATATTGGATTATTAAGTAAACATTTCAAATCTAGATAATAGTAATTGAATTTGAGATATATGGAATTATCAAAGAATTAGTTTTGAAATGATGGAACATATAAAGCTTTGAAATATATGGAAATTGAAATGGTTTATTTAGGGGTTCAAATCTGTATTTGGAATTGATTCGTGAAATTGGAGAAGCTATTTTATTATATAAAGTAATTTAATATTTAAGCCATTTAAGTGGTGTAGTTATGTTTCGAAGTTATGAAATTCAAAGTTTTAGGTTTGAAAGGTTATATTTCAAGCATTTGGTTTCAAAATATTACAACTTTGAAAGTGTTATGGTTTTAGAAAAGAATATATTTGAAATAAAAATGATATCATATTGGTTTGGTTTTTGAAATGGAAATGATATCGTATTTATATGGTTTTGAAATGGATATTTTATTCTGGTTTTGAAGTATAAACTATTTTGAAATGACCGCGGCGTTATAATAACATTTGGTTGTTAAAGAGACCGGGATCGGAAGTTGTCATACTCTCTGCGAACCACGAAAACCACTTTAACAATTGTATATGCGGTGGAGATTCCAGAATGAAGTAGGATGGTGGCGGCGTTTCCTTTGAGGTAAATACGTGGACCCGACTCTCGTGAGTTGGCATAAGGTGGCTAAAACATGAGCGATTAACAGGGGTAATGAGGTAGCACCTTTGATCGGAAACATCCCTTCGATATTATACTCTGACTTTTGGATTGATTCGATGTCCACTCTTGATTTTTTTCTATTTGGGGGTGTGGCTCGAGGTGGGCGGTAGCTGCACGCTACGCATTACTATTGGCCCGGAAGCGTAATTTGTATATCTACCCTAGCATTGCTTAGTTGTGCCGTGTCACCAATCCTAGCGCGCCTTGTACGAGTTTGATTTGTGTCGTACCTATGGAGTATGTAACGTCCAGCCATTTCGCACGGTTTAAATCGACGATAAACCACACATGTCTGACTTAAACCATACAGAAGGGCAGACTGTTATGGGGTAAATAAGAAAAAGAAGGAAGAAATAAAACAAAACAGAATCTTGCAGCGGAACGATAAAATATAATAATCAAATATATAGTTCATGAAGCTGTTTTACAAATATTCAATTATACTTATACAATACATATCAGAGTTACACATACCATAAAATGATAATTAATGCAGCGGAACAGTATGGATGTAGTGGAATACTATAATAAACAATAATAAATCTTCGTCTTCGTCCTCTAGAGATAAAGGCTTCAAATCCTGAAATGCTCAGGCTGACCCGAGCGAATTGAAAAGACAAAACACTCGAGTCAGAACTAAAAGATCTTATGTAAGTTAAATCAATAGTAAATAATATGAGTGGAACGGCGTCAGAGATGTTTCTGGGATTTGACATCTCCTATATATTGCCAACGTGAGTGCAGTAACTCAGGAGATGCTTAGGATTCACATCTCCTAAGGATCCCTTAAACTATTTACTATGTAGTAATATTTCGCTATTATTATAATGTCTAATAGTAAAATAACTTTCTTTAAAATAGCATTAAGGGGTTACCCATATAGCCCTCAACACAAATAATGTCAATAGTCTATACAGTACCATAATACCTCTTGATCGGGAGGCTACCAGAGGATACTCCATAGGTACGACACAAATAGAAACTCGTAGTAAAGGCTCGGTATGGTAGGTGACACGGCACAACTAGGAAATGCCAGGGTAGATATACCAATTACGCTTTCGGGCCGGTGGTAACGCATAGCTGCAGCTACCGCCCAGCTCGAGCCACACGCCCAAATAAAAAAAATAAAAAGTGGCAACCGAATCAATCCAAAAGTCAAAGTATAATATCGAAGGGATGTGTCCGATCAAAGGTGCTACCTCATTATCCTGTCAATCGCTCCTGTTTTAGCCACCTTATGTCAACTCATGGGAGTCGGGTCCATGTATTTACCAGAAAGGAAACACCGCCACCATCCTACTTCATTCTGGAATCTCCACCGCGTACACAGTTGTTAAAGTGGTTTTCGGAGTTGGCAGAGAGTATGACAACTTCCGATCCCGATCTCCTTAATAACCAAACGTTATTATAACACCGCAGTCATTTCAAAATAATTTATACTTCAAAACCAGAATATAATATCCATTTCAAAACCATATAAATACGACATCATTTCCGTTTTAAAACCCAAATCAATATGATATCATTTTATCTCAAAATATATATCCTTTTTCCAAAATCATAGCACTTTCAAATCATAATACCTTAACACCCAAAATTTTGAAACATAACTTCCAATGCTTAATTGGTTTAATATTGAATCACTTTAATAATAAACTAGCTTTTTAAATTTCACAAGTAAATTCCAAATACCGATTTGAACCTCCAATTAAACCACTTCAATTTCCATATAATTCAAATCTTTAAATATTCCACCATTTCAAAACTAATTCTTTGATAATTCCATATATATCAAATTTAATTACTATTATTTAGATTTGAAATGTCTACTTAATAAATCCAATGTAATTCAAGTAAAACTTTTGACTTCAACAACTGGATATCCTTTCAATTTATTTAACTTGATATATTCATTTAAATCAACTTGATATTCATTTAAATCACTCTAAACAAAAAAATCAAGTTATAAAAATCATACCCTTTAAAAGTCTAAATTTTATTAAATTCCAAATAAATTCCATATTCATCTTCCAACCTTATTCTCATTTAAGTCATTATAAACTCTAGAAATTTAATTTAAGTAAATGCTTAATCATATTTTATCTTAATAAAATCAACTTAATTATTAACTTATTTTATACTTCAAATCAATTTTATACATAGCTTAAAACCCAGAATTTAACTATATATAAAATAACATTTATAAAATATCCAAATCACTATCTCATAAAACCATATATTTCTTTACAAAACCATAGAAAAAACATTTCAAAATATTTTTATATATAGATCACGGTGTCTGTATATAATTTTCTACCCTATGGTCAAGTGATACGGATATTTATCATTTCAATCCGTAATTTAAAATAAAAATACGGTTATATATCATTTCAAACCGCAATCCCGAATAAAATAAAGTGCGTAATAAATTTGCAGTTTAAACAATATAAAATACAACATCCATTCATCCAATATCAATTATCAGCCATCCAATTTAAACAATAACATCATTATAGAGCATATAATAAATAACAGGAAATTACTGACAGTTTATATTCAATAATAAATTAAACAATCTATCTAACTGGCAGTTTATATGCAATAACAATTTAATTTAGTAAATTAAATTGTACTGAGATGGTGATTAACAATATGCCAAACAATCATAAATAAATTTCAAATCACATTATATATCAATTTAACACACATAAGAATTTTATAAGTTGTGAGTGGGTTTAAACACTCACCTTTTGAATTTAAATTGAATTTAAATCCAATTTAAACCCAAAATTCCAAGAGCCTCAGAATTCGTCCAAACCAGCGCCAAAATGTCCAGAATCCCAATACGAACCTAGCGGAGAAAACCGCGCGTGAAAGGAATCCGTATGTAAGAGTTATGCAAATTAGAACGTTTTAAAAATAAAATTAAATAAAAATAAAATTAAATAAAAATAAAAATAAAATAAACAACTCACACAGTACGTCAGTAGCTATAGCTCTTTCCATCGAAACCCTAGGCAAGGCAACTTACGCCGAAACCCAAGTCGAGCCGCCACACGTCCATCGTCCCCCAAATTTTTTCCACCTCTCAGATCAACTCTGACACAATCAGGCTTGGAAGCCTCTCCACGAGCTGTCCCTACCTGACCTGTCGCACGACCCCCCGAATCCTTCGTTTTCCTCGCCGCCACTTCCGCTTTGGAGCCAGTTCTGGCGAAAACCACTGAACAAAAAGACAAACAAACTGCCTCCCTAACACCTGCTAGATGCCCTCTTCGCAACGCCACCACCTGATCGTCGATTTGTCGACGATCCGCCGTTCGATCGTGAAAAACTAATTTCGACAATCGAAATTCATCTTGAATTTCTGAACAAACGATAATTTGAATCGGAAAACGAATTGCAGTTTTGAGATGCGTACATCGAGAGCTTTAATATATAATTTTTCTGAATTTTTTTGAGGAGTTTGAAATTTCAATTTGATTTTTGAATTGCAATTGTATTTGGAATTGTCTACCATTGAATTGAGCAGATGAGGAAGAATTGTACGAACAGACAAATGAGAAATAAGGGTAGGCTAGGGTTTATAACAGGGTATGTATAGGCAAGGTTGAAATAGAATAGATGGATCAGATTGATAAACGCGCTGAACAATATATGGCCCGAAAAGCCCGTTTCGACTTCGGAACGAAATTGGGTCAACCCATATATCAAAATAGATATTTTAAAATATTTAAAACGCGATGGAACAGGTTTCAAGTCCAAATTCCATCGATGAAGAAGTTATGCTAAAATCAAATTATTTCAAATTGATTTCAATTGATTTCAATTTCATTGATTTCTGGGCGTTTCGAGTCCGTACAATCAAACGACAAGTCCAATCGCTATGAAACTTGAAATCCTACAATAATTCACCATTACGGATCCGATGAAGCTGGTTTCGTTGAAATCCGAGACAGTGGCCAAAATGGTTATTTCTCCATTAATTAAATAAATTAATAAATTAACTATTTAAATCCAATTTCCAATCTCAATCCTTTAATTGACCAATTTCATCTTTTTTTTAGTTTCTCAATCATTTACAATGTTTTAAACAAATTTAAATGTCAATTTAGAGTTGATTAGTTTATCAATTTCAGTATTAACTTCCATTTCATTAAATTCAAAAATTATAAATTTAATTTCTAAAAATTCTATTTAATCTACTTCCCATTCTATTATTCAATTCATTATTGTCAACAGATGAAATAAATATTGGATTCAAAATCTATTACATTAATTATTCTCACATTCCATCTTAATTTTAAATAACGTAATATTTTTATTTTTAATTTCAATTATCTGCAATTAATCAATTATTATAAATTAAATTCAGTAAATTGATAAGTCTTATTATCCATTCTTTTAATCCAACAAATTTTT
The DNA here is from genome assembly GCA_030765085.1 of Allium cepa. NCBI lineage: Eukaryota > Viridiplantae > Streptophyta > Magnoliopsida > Asparagales > Amaryllidaceae > Allium > Allium cepa. The sequence goes on from CM060938.1 coordinate 915,081,295, forward strand.
ATAATAGGAAAAGAATTAACACTATTTCCAATAATTCGCTTAATTTACACTAACGTAACATTTAATTAGATTTATTGCAATCGATTGCCCGTTTTAATTTATTAGATTAAATAAATGGTTAACTTATAATAATTGTTACTGTTAACGTTAAATTACACTTATAAGTTATCACTAACAGACAGGTGTTGAAATTGATTACATACACTGTTCTCATCCTATTTCATAAATTTTACACTAATTCACCAATTAGTTCAATATGTACAATTGTTTCCTTGTATTCAATTAGCAGCTAAGTATAACATCTACATTATTCCCAACTTACAAATTTTGATTTAATTACTATATTATTATTATTATTATTATTATTACTTCATTGATTAATTCAATATTTGCATTGGTTTTTCTTATATTGAATTTATTACCAAATATTCCTATTTACAATCAATAAATGTAACTTTGAATTTATTTCCTAATCTACCAATTTAAATCAATTATAACCTTACAATTGGTTTACATTAATTGGGATTGCACTAAATTAATTATTTATCAACTTGCATTAATGTTATTACTTTAATCTACATCCAATTACAATTAATACTCTTAATGAATTTATATACTTGGTCTCTTGCTTTCTATTACACCAATTACTATCTTATAGATAAATTTTACGTTTCCTTTTTAAATTTACATTCACACTTTTCATTATTATATTAATTATTATTAAAGTACATTTAATTATCTTTATTTGTAATTGGTGAATTAACTGGTAACAACTATTTTTCACCATTATACCCTTTATAATACTTGTATGTCCATTCTTCCCAACCAATTACCATCTATTATATTATAACTTTACAATTTCAATAAATTCGTTAGTTGTCATTTCATTCAACCTATTAATTATTAACCTAAATTAGCACTGTTACGTTTTAATTTACTTATTATTTCATTAATAAGTTACAAAAATTTATTCTCCAAATATTAAATCACAAAGTCTTATTTAATTTACCATTTATATTATCGAAAATTTACGGGTCGTTACACTCAAAACTTTTCGTCCCCGAAAGGGAAAAAAAGGGAAAAGAAGAATTAAATAGCTATATATCTTATTCATAAATATTAACTTTATAAACAATTAAATTAACAAATTAAATAATTTTAAATAAAATATACCAATTTATAACCATTAAATCTTTTTATACTCAAATTAATAAAGTTTGTAAAACATTTTCAAAATATTTTCTAAGTCCAAAATTTACGGAAAATTTCGGCAGTCTCTTTTGTACGGAGAGGCTCGGGAGAAAATATAATATCAAATATAACAATATATACATATATTTTCCAAAATAATATATATCCCAACCCGGGAAAACAATATAACAACGCTATAATCCGAAATTCGAAAACGTACCTATTGGTCAGGCAATTTACGCTTATATTATGAAACCAAATATAGTAGCAATTGCTTCCATAACCTGTATTTCACTTATATAATCCAAAAAGATTAACAATTATATAAAATGAAATATTTTAAGTGGTTTCAACCATAAACAAACAAATCAATACAACATCAATCACTTGCAACAAGACATACGACCACCACATAGAATCAATACAAATCAATCATTCATTCATATCAAACAAAACAAATAGTTGTTCGGGTTCAACTTTAAATTGCACAGACAGGAAAATAAACTACTTAGTGCATCATTTACTCAACAGTCTTAGATGAATCTAAATAGATTATTCATTTATCTAAACAATTTTAAAATATCCTTTCCCAAACAACCGTAAACCAAACAAACAACAATTTCAAACAATAGATCAAGTTTATTAATTTTATTCATATAATAATTTATCTTTTTAATTTACCCTTTTATTTCTTACAGTTTTATTTACTTTTATTCATTCTAACAAAATCTCATTTTCACTTATTCATATCATGAAATTTTCCTTTTTATTATATTACATTCATTTATTCACTACTTAATTTCATTTATTCTGGTATGTGTAACTCTGATATGTATTGTATAAATATAATCAAATATTTTGTAAACAGCTTCATGAACTTTTTATTTGATTATTATATTTTATCATTCCGCTGTGAGATTCTGTTTTGTTTTATTTCTTTCTCTGCTTTTCTTATTTACCCCATAATAATCCGCCCTATTGTATGGCTTGAGTCTGACGTGTGTGGTTTATCGTCGATTTAAAACTACAAAAAGGAGGTCTGTTATAGTACTAGGTGTGTAATTTTAGTATACGAATGGTTATTGTATGTGAGTCTGGTCATTTTATCAAAAAACTATTGTCTTAGAATGGTTATGGATATCTTATTTGATTATACGATTAATATGTTTTTTTATTTATTTGAATATGACGATTATAGGGGTGATTGTTGAATGCTATAATCGAAACAAAATAGACCATCAACAAAAAATAATAGCATGAAAAAATGGTGCAATTGATCAACACTTTCAAGGGCGTTTCAAAAACGCTACAGAAATACATATAGCGGTGTTGAGTAAACGCAACTGTAAAGTGTGGGTAAAGTTGGAAACTCTATGGTTGCACCAAAAAAGCTTTTGCTGGAGCTTTTAAAATGCGATAAAAAGATTTATGGCGGCATTTGAGAAACGCCGCAATAAAAGGACTTATAGTGGCGTTGAAATAAATGCAACTAAAAATCATGGATTTTTAGTTGCGGGCTTTATCACAATATTTATCAAAACGCTATCATAAGTTTTGGTACCATTTTTTGTGCGCCACCAAAATAAAATTTCTTGTAGTGGCAAGGGCCGCTTATTAGAAATTGGTTAATCGAATGTTCAAGGAACATATTGGAAGAAATATGGAAGTTTATGTTGATGACAAGCTGGTAAAATCTAGCGAACCTGAAAACCATCTTAAGGATCCGGAGAAAATGTTCGAGATATTGTAGAGGTTTCAAATGTAGTTAAATCAGCAGAAGTTCTCTTTTGGGGTCCATTCTGGAAAGTTCTTAGGCTACTAGTAAGTGCTCAAGGAATAAAGGCAAGTCCCGATCAAATTCAAGCTATAGGGGATGTGGCTGAACCAAAAACTAGCAAAGAGGTGATGAGCTTAAATGGAAGGGTAGTTGCCCTAAGCAGGTTTATATCAAAAGCTACCGATAAATGCATACCACTCTTCGATGTAATTAAGAAAAAGATGAACTTCGAATAGGGAGAGGATTGTCGAAAAGCTTTCTTGGAGTTAAGAAGACATTTGGAGAAACCACCGATACTCTCAAGACCCAAGAGTAGGGTAACCTTGTATCTATATATGGCAGTATCAGAGCATGCAGTTAGCTCAGTACTCATTCGAAAGGACAATGGAGCACAACTTCCGGCAAACAATGTAAGCAGGAAACTGAAGGAGCGGAGGTTCGATACCTAGTTATAGAGAGATTAGCTTATTGCTTGACTCTTACAGATCGAAAGCTCATAGCATACTTCTAGGCATATTCGATGATGGTATTGACCAATTTTCCTCTTAAGCAAGTTTTTAGTAAGCCTGAGACTTTGGGGAGGTTGGTGAAATGGGGGATTGAGCTCAAACAATATAAGATAGAATTCCAACCATGGGCTACAATTAAAGGGCAAGCATTGGCAGACTTTGTTAATGAATGCACCAGCTTTATAAAGGAACAATCGGAAAAAAACAAGGACCAAAAGCCATATGGCAACTATTTAGGGATGGGACATTAAATGAGCAAGGTGCTGGTGTAGTTTATATAATGATAACCCCAGGTGGACATCGTTTGCACAATGCCATGAAACTGGGATTTTTTGCAACCAACAATGTGGCCGAATATGAGTCGAAGCAGGACTAACTTTCGCACTAGAGTTGAAAATACCACGAATACAAATTTTTAGTGACTCACAGCTAATGGTTAATCAAGTGAAGTAGCTATTCCAAACAAAGGACCCCAAGCTATCTTTATATGTGAAGAAGATATTGCAGATGCTTGATTTGTTTGAGGATTTTTTGGCGAATCAAGTTCCAGGGGCAGAAAATGCACAGGCGGACTCTTTAGTGAAATTGGCCACCTCTAGGGAGAGCATCAGAGACACGAATTGTCCTCATTGGATATCAAGAAAAGCCAAGTATTGAAAAGGAGACATCCAAGAAAGGGAAAGAGTTGCTTGTTATGACGAGATCTCAGGCCAAGTCTCAGAGGGGAGAGGAAATAGAAAATGGTCAAGAGTTAAGAAAAGAAAGGATGAGCCAACCCAAGCTAAATAGCACATAGGATGAGACTGGATGTCGCCCACTATTGAGTATTTAGTTAAAGGGACATTACCGTCCGATAAAGGAGAAGCAAGAAAAATCAAGAGACATGCTCTAATCTTTGTTATGATAGATGAAATCCTCTATAAGAAGGGACATGCTCCACCCTATCTTTCTGTGTGAGCATGAATAATGGGATGAGACTCATGGCTGAAGCACAACTATTCAAATGGAACGAAGCTTGCGAAGAAAATAATGAGGCAAGGGTTTTACTGGCCCATATGGTATGCCAAGCCATAGACTATGTGAAAAGATGCGAGAAATGCGAGAAATATTCAAAGATACCCAGGTTACCTCCAAGTCAGTTAACTCCAATCGCAAGCCCATTGCCTTTTGATGTATAGGGAATAGATCTGATTGGCCTATTGCCAATTTCAAAAGGAGGAGGCAAATTTGTCATAGTTGTGAGAAATGCAGATTACGGATCTTAAGGCTAAGATTAGCCCTAGAGGGGGGAGGTGAATAGTGTTAATAAAGAATTACTAAATCTTTTTAATTTATGTTAATTAAGACACAAAAGTATGCAATATACAGACACAGATATGATCACAGAAACAATCACAGATACAGAAATAAAATAAAAGCAGTAAAGGAAAGAACACACCGAATTTTATACTGGTTCGGAGTTACCCTACATCCAGTCCCGCAACACAAGTACGAATTTCCTTTCAACATCAATCGTACAATTACACCCTTGGTTTCAAGGCTACGAGGTACACCTTCCAGAATTTCGATCCTCTGGGTAGAGATACTTGATTTTCGGGCCACAAGTTTACCCAATTGATTTACCAAGGCTACAATTACACCTTTTCCCTTTTGATTGATTTCCAAGGCTGCAATCACACCTTTTCTCGCTTAATAGATTACAAAGAAGTCTATAGCTCTGAATAGCACTGAGAATCTTGTAGAGATAGTGATAGAGAATCAAATTAGAAGTAATCGAGTATGGTTCAATATTGATTTTGGTAGAGTAATGATAAGAATATGTATTAAGAAAAGAGGAAGAAAAGGAGTGAAAACCAGAAAAAAGTGATTAAAAATTCGTTGAAACTGACCCCTATTTATATAAGAACAACAACCATGTCCATTCATGAAGAGTTATGGCGAATAGACACTTCTTTTGAAATTTGAATTTTTGAATCAAACTGTCACCATGTCGACATGGTACCTATAGGCATGACGACATCCCAAAGCTTTTTATGATGTTTTGAATTTCTTTGAAAATAACCTTTATCTTATAAAAACTAATTTAAACTTTGAATATACTTTACTATAGTTGAAATTCATAAGTAAATATAAAGAATAATATATATAGAATTTAACCATAATTTTAAATTTAAATCTAAGTATAAATATTTAAAAGTTAAATATATTATTTAAAAAGATAGTTTGAAATCAGGAGTAATTTGACTTTGAAAATAAAGATGTTTTTGAGGCTAAAATTATTTAAAATCAGGATCGAGGGTTTTGAATCTTTTTAAAAGGAAAGTTTTGAAATCATTTTGAAAACAAGATAATTTTGTAAAATCTTTTGAATTAAAATTGGTGGATACAAAACAATGTCCAACTAGATTTTTGTAGGTTCCATCCTACTTAAGGTTCCATCCCTTTTTTTTTTGAGAAAAATGTGTGATCCTCTAATAAAAGAGGAGAGCACACATGTAGCGCTATATATAAAACTAATAATAAGGAGCTGCCCAACATGCCTGGCAGGTGGCACAACAAAAAAACTAGAAAAAATAAAGAAATAGAAACCCCTCGAATGAGCTCCGGCAAAGCCACCGCCTATTTCACCCTAATATCGAGCTCCGGCAAGGCCACCGCCCAATACTAGGGTGTTAGAGGTATCTAAAAACCGAAATGCAAAAGTACAAAACACAAAGAAAACGCCTCAGAAGGTCCATGTAGAAGAACTCCCAAAGATGGACCAAAATGAAGAACTCCACACTGAAGACCTGGAGTAACCAAAAAGTAATGCCAGATGCAATCCGAATCCCTGCGAAAAGCTACCCTGCCAACCTGAATAAAGCTGCAAGCTATCCTGCAAACCAGTCAAGAGAAAAACCAGCAACCAACCTAATCCAAACCTGTAACATAGCTAGGAAATCAAGTTAGAAAGAATCACATATATGTATATAAATAGAATTTATATACATATATGTGAGAATAAAAACCAAAGAGTAAAATAAAACAAGGATAAACTAGAACAAAATCAAACAGGTCTAAAAAACAAGAAACTAATTTATGAGCCTAATATCGTAAGAGAATTATGGTGCATCATGTGATCATTATTAAAATCAGAAAAGGGATAAATATAAGAATTATTAGAAACAAAATTATTGATGTTAAGTTTGAATATGTTAATATATTTCTAACCTTATTAAGGTAATCCTTAAAGCCATTATTATTGGCTAATTTATATTTGGGATTAGAAATCCAATTTAAGCAGAAATTAGAAATTAAAATAATCAAATTATTATGATGTTGATTTTTATTATTAAAAATCCTTTGATTTCTATCAAACCAAATGAACCAACAAGAAATAATGAATAAAGAATCAAGCAAGAATCTAAAATTCTTATTGAACGTAAATCTAATAGAGTCCTAATAGAAAAAATAATCAAAAACTCTAGAACTAATACTAAACTCAAAAATATTAAGGGTCTTAATAAGAATATAATGAGTATCCAAGCATTCGAAATAAATATGATTAATATCTTCAGAGTGTGTGTTGCAAAAATAACATTTATTATCAATGAAAATATTTTTCCTTTTTAAAAATTCAATAGTATTTAATTTACCATGAATGATGAGCCACATATGGATCTTTGATTTAGGAGGAGCATTAGACTTCCAAATAAATTTAAAACAATTGACAGAAACCCCTGAAAAGTTAATAAATTTGTAAAAGGAATTAGAAGAATATTTCTTCCCTTTAACGGCTCGAAGTGTATTCCATTCCATGAATAAATTGGATTCTAAGATGCCAATGCTTTTCTACGAGTTTTAACAAAAATTCCTAATAATAATAAAAAATACTTATCTTTGAAATCTTGAACTCTTGATAGTCTCGATACTCATGAGTCTTCTATCTTGATATTTTATCTTGATATCTTGAATGTCTATACTGTACAGTCTTCATTCTTAGTATCTGCATGGTTAAATCCTGCATATACATATATATCTAAACTTATAATGTTAGTATTTATATTTTATAATCTATTCTAAGGTTGTTGTCATCAAAACCATCATCTCACGGACTAACAATCTCCCCCCTTTTGATGACAACAACCTTTGTTTATAAAATATTATTTCTATCCTAATAACTCCCCCTAAAACTAATAACTCCCCCTTAATCTATACCTAACTATCCAATTTTATATTTCTCCCCCTTTGTCATCAAAGAAAACTTACTCCCCCTCATTCTTGGACTTCAGTACCTACATTGATAAACTATACAACGGAATATATAGAGTAGGAAATAATTATACCTCTAAGCATGATAACTATTTTAAAGATTATATACATTTTAATGTGTGTGTGTGTGTGTGTGTGTATATGTTTTACACACCAATCTTCAAATCAATAAGAAATCAATCCACACAAAGTATCAATTCAAACCAAATTAATTCAAACAAACCAAACGAAGTAAATAAAAAAATCAAACGTTACGTGGAACGTCCACCCACCCTTCTTTTCCAAAGATTGGGTCTGCCTTAACAGCATCCCAATTATCATTGTCATTGGTGAGAGAGACTTGAGGATGTTCTTCGTTATCATCCTTGTGCAGAGAGGAGATCATCCATCGTATCACATCGAAGTGCCTTTTGTTCCTTTATCATCTGCATTTGACTTAATTCTAAATGACGCTGGTTTCGTAGAATAAATGAGAGAATATTCTTGAACGAATTAAGAGTTTCTTCAAGATTTTCCGATAAATTGTGAATAGGATTAGCCATAGTTGAATTTGTGAAAGAAATGGAGGATATAGACGATAAGAAATAAATTTCAGTGAAGAATTCTGGAAGAAACAGGTATATATAGGTGTAGAAATTCGTTTGAATTGAATAGACATGTGGTAGTTATTCAAATTTCAAACTTAAAATCAATTGTCATTTCTAACCAGTACATGTCGACATGGTCAAATAGGGGATGTCGACATGGGTTAGTGAAATGTTATGACTAATTTGATTTTGTGAATACTTGTGTACATATATAAATTTATATAATATAATAACATTTATTCTAGAGATAAGATAAGGTAGATAACAGAAAGAAAATTTTATTTCATTGCATACTACGATAATACAATGATTAAGCACACAACAAACTACATGAACATTTGAAATAAAGCAAACTAAAACAAATACAACAAGATATGAAAAGATAAAACTAGTTAGAGGATGAAGATGAAGAAGATTGTCCAAGTTTCTTGCTGACTTTTGAAAAGAACTTGTTCATCTTCGAAGAAATGTTATCCAACTTTTTACTAACGGATTGTTTTAGAATCCGTTGATTCTCCACAATTATCTTTTGGTTTTTGAGAAGGGTTTTGTTGGATGGATTGGAAGGATATTCAATACTTTCCAAAGACGTTTCACCTTCTCCTTCTTCTTCAATTTCCATTTCATCCCCTTCTTCTTCTTCTTCTTCAACCTACTCTTCTTCTATTTCCTCATGAGCCAACCGCTCTTCCTTTTCGGTAAGTGTCTCATAAGGTTGAAAAACAAATGGAATTTTCATAAGCGAAATGTTGGAATGATTGAAAACTTTTCTAGAAACAAATTCTTCGCCTTTGAAATCCACTCCAAAATAGTTAAAAATCCGAGTGAGATAAATTCCATGGTATAAAGTATTCTCACCCATTTCAAGATTTTTAGGACGAAGTTCATCCAAAATAACTTGCGCCCAATTTATGTCATAGTTTTCGAAAATAGCAAAAAGAGCTTTGCAAACTTTTGAAGTAGGATTGTTAAAATTTCCCGATCTTGGGGTCAAAGTATGTTGCGAAAAAAGATTAATAATTCTTGCTTTTGGTCGAAAATTTTTATTTTTAAAATCAAAATCATCATCTCTTTCGAAAATGTGATGAAATGTCTCACGATCATGTTCATCGATTTTAAAGTTAGAAAGATCCATTCCCGAACTCTTGCAATTGAGAATGATACCCAAAAGATCACAATTCAAAACAATTTGAGTGCCTTTGGCACTACTCCAAATTTCATTTTCATTTCCAACATAAAATCCGCGATTTAAATTCGCATAGAAAATTTTGACAAGATTAGGATAGAAAACAAAATCATTTTGAGAAGCACTAATAAGACTAAGAACACTATTGTTTGCAAAAAGAGAATCAATTTCATAAGAAGAAAAATCTTGAAAAATAGAAAATTTTCCGGGATGGACTTTGGCATAGTTAGCATAATTGATGTATGCTTTAATTGCCTCCGGATCATTGAATAATTGCTCTTTGATTTTTCTGGAAATTCTCATAGTTGAGGGGTTGCTTGAAGAAGCCATTAGAGTTGAGAGTAGAGAGCTTGAAGTTATGAAAAGAGAGTTTGAATTTGAAAATGAAAGTGAAAAGATATGATAAAAGATAGTGAATAAATAGATTCTCAAAGGACATATTCTCTGGTCAAAAGGTATCTTTTCAGATAATTGAATGAAGTGAAAAGGTGGAGGGAAATTCAAACATTTGAATTCAAATTTTGAAATTCAAATTCAGGTGGCCATGTCGACATCATGGTAGGGACCATGTCGACATGTGCTTTTGAATTTTCATGAATTTTTTTTAAGATCTCTAATATATTATTATTATTATTATTAATGTCTATTATATATTTCTGAAATATTATCATACTTATAATATATTTCAGAAAGTATTAAAAATAATAATAAAAATAATAAAAAATAGAAAATAAATTTTAAAATTCAAACAACACACCGATTCAAAATTCAATCAATCAAACAATCAAGCAACTAATCTTAAGCAAGCAATTTCAACAAATTGTATTGTAAACGTGTACCTTTTTCTGAATCCATTTCTCTGAATTCGTCAGAGTCATGAACAGTTGTGAAACACAAATTCGAATTATCCGTTTTCTGATCATCATCACTTGAGGACGAGTCTGAGTCATCTAGAGTAGCAGTAAATGCATGCTTCCGTTTCTTTTCTGGTTCATTGTTCATAGCAGGATTCTGCCTTTCTGGACACGGACAGTCTCTATTGAAGCGGCCTGGTTTATCATAGTTGTAACACTTGTCATTATTTGGCACTATATTCTGATTTCCAGAATTCTTATAGTTTTTTCGCTTGAGATTATTCATCTTTCTGTTTTTCAGGAATCTCCTAAAATTTCTGCTCATAAAGGCTATCTCTTCATCATTATCGCTGTTTGAATCTGATCCATCGGTCAATGCATTGAATGCCATTTATTTTTTTAGATGCTTTACATTCTCTTCTCTCGATCATTTGAACTTCATACGACATTATATTTCCAATTAATTCTTCTATCTTCAAAATACTGATGTCATTTGCCTCTTCGATCGCAAGTGTCTTTTGATCCCATTCTGGAGTTAGAGAATTTAAAAAATTTCTGACCGATCTTCTTTAGAAAATTCCTTTCCCAAAGAAATTAGAGATTGCACAATATCCTGAAATCTACTATATATATCTAAAATAAACTCATTAGCATTCATTTTAAATTGAAACTGATTTGTGAGCATGGAAATTTTGGTCTGTTTAACTTTGCTTGTTCTTTCGTGAGTAACTTGCAAAGTTTTCCAGATTTCATTTGCAGACTTACAGACTGACACTCTATTGAATTCATTTCTATCTAGTGAACAAAACAGAATATTCATTGCCTTAGAATTATTTTTTGCAACAGTCTTTTGCTTAGCAGCCCACTGTGCAAAATCAATTATGGGTTTAGAATATTCAGTTTGTGTGATATTCCAAGTGTCTAATCCTATAGATTGTAAATATATTTTCATCCTACATGCCCAATATGCATAGTTACTGCCACTAAAAAGTGATGGTATGACAGTAGACTGACCCTCTACAAATGAACTAGTGACAGGGATACTAGTTTTAATAATAGTACCAGTGTTGGTAGCCATTTTGAAAACTTTTCAAAAATCAGATTATGAAACTTTTGAAAACCTCGCTCTGATACCAATTGTGAGAAATGGGGATTACGGATCTTAAGGCTAAGATTAACACTAGAGGGGGTGGGTAAATAGTGTTAATAAAGAATTACTAAATCTTTTTAATTTATGTTAATTTAGACACAAAAGTATGCAATATACAGACACAGATATGATCACAGAAACAATCACAGATACAGAAGTAAAATAAAAGCAGTAAAGGAAAGAACACACCAGATTTTATACTGGTTCGGAGTTACCCTACATCCAGTCCCGCAACACAAGTACGGATTTCCTTTCAACATCAATCGTACAATTACACCCTCGGTTTCTAGGCTACGAGGTACACCCCCCAGAATTTCAAACCTATGGGTAGAGATACTTGATTTCCAGGCCACAAGTTTACCCAATTGATTTACCAAGGCTACAATCACACCTTTTCCCTTTTGATTGATTTCCAAGGCTACAATCACACCTTTTCTCGCTTAATAGATTACAAAGAAGTCTATAACTCTGAATAGCACTGAGAACCTTGTAGAGATAGTGATAGAGAATCAAACTAGAAGTAATCGAGTATGATTCAATGTTGATTTCGGCAGTGTAATGATAAGAATATGTATTAAGAAAAGAGGAAGAAGAAGAGGAGTGAAAACCAGAAAAAAGTGATTAAAAATTCGTTGAAACTGACCCCTATTTATAGAAGAACAACAGTCATATTTATTCATGAAGAGTTATGGCGAATAGACACTTCTTTTGAAATTTGAATTTTTGAATCAAACTGTCACCATGTCGACATGGTACCCAGAGGCATGTTGACATCCCAAATCTTTTTATGATGTTTTGAATTTCTTTGAAAATAACCTTTATCTTATAAAAACTAATTTAAACTTTAAATATACTTGACTATAGTTGAAATTCATAAGTAAATATCCAGAATAATATATATAGAATTTAACCATAATTTTATATTTAAATCTAAGTATAAATATTTAAAAGTTAAATATATTATTTAAAAAGATAGTTTAAAATCAGGAGTAATTTGACTTTGAAAATAAAGATGTTTTTTAGGCTAAAATTATTTAAAATCAGGATCGAGGGTTTTGAATCTTTTTAAAAGGAAAGTTTTGAAATCATTTTGAAAACAAGATAATTTTGTAAAATCTTTTGAATTAAAATTGGTGGATACAAAACAATGTCCCACTAGATTTTCGTAGGTTCCATCCTGCTTAGGGTTCCATCCCTTTAACGGGCTGGAAGTGGATTCCATTCCACGAATAAATTGGATTTTAAGATGCCAATACTTTTCTATGGGTTTTAACAAAAATTCCTAATAATAATAAAAAATACTTATCCTTGAAATCTTGAACTCTTGATAGTCTTGATACTCATGAGTCTTCTATCTTGATATTTTATCTTAATATCTTGAATGTCTATACTGTACAGTCTTCATTCTTAGTACCTGCATGGTTAAATCCTTCATATACATATATATCTAAACCTATAATGTTAGTATTTATATTTTATAATCTATTCTAAGGTTGTTGTCATCAAAACCATCATCTCACGGACTAACAATAGTGGCCATCGACTATTTTACCAAATGAGTTGAAGCCGGACCACTTCTAAAAATCACTTCTGGGAAAGTATTGAGATTTATTATTAAGAACATTAGGTTCGGTATCCCCCAAAAAATAATTTCTGACAATGGAACACAATTTGAGAACGAAGAATTTTCTCGGTTCTTCCACAAAAATGGGATTATTAAAAGCCTTTCATCTGTCGCACATCAAATGGCTAACAAAGCAGTTGAGGCTGCAGACAAAACCATAAAAACAATTCTGAAAAGGTGAATAAATAATGCAAAAGGGAATTGGGTAGAAGAACAACCATTAGTGCTATGGGCCTACCGAACATCTGCTAAGACTGCAACGGGACATACCCCATATTCTTTGACACATGGGTGTAAGGCAGTGCTTCCAATCGAGATTGAAATACCTCGCATCGAAGGATTGCTTATGCATTTGATAAGAATCAAGAATTAAAGGAAGAATCACTGGACTTGATACACGAGCTAAGAGATGAAGCAACGGTAAGAACAACCAAATATCAAAGAAGGATTTCAAAATATTACAACTCAAGTGTAAGTGCTCGATCATTCAAGAAGGGGATTTGGTACTCTGTCGGGTAATATACAATACTAATAATTCTATAGATGGACCTCTAGGGCCAAACTGGGAGGGGCCATTAATCATATGCAAAATAATTCCTCCGGAAGCCTATAAATTATGTCGCCCAGATGGCAATATGGTGCCTAGAAGATGGAAGCTGAACATTTAAGGCTATGTTTTCTGAAGAAGAATTAATAAAGATCTTCTTTTTGTAAAGAAAAAATCAACATGGTTGGGAGTGAAATGCACCTTAAATTTGGATACTTCCAAAGGTGATAGTCTACCTAAGATGGTAGAAAATCCTCTGTCCGCGCCAAGATGGCCAGGGCAGAACATCTCCTGGAGGGAGGGCAGGTAAGCCTTTAGCCGTTCCATGAGATGGCCAGATTAAAGCACCGAAGAAGCCCTTGGCCGCGCCTCTGGTTAGATCAAGGCACCTCTTGGTGGGAGACGGAGTAAGCCATTATCCACGCCATAAGATGGCCAAGTTAAAGCATCAAACAAGCCCTTATCCGTACCACGCTATGGCCATGTTAAGGCACCTCCTGGAGGGAGTATGGAGTAAACCTCTATTTTTGCCATAAGATAACCATGGTAAAGCACCAAAGAAGCCCATGTCTATGCCGCAAAAGGGCCAGGGCAGGGCACCTCCTAGAGGGAGGTCGGGTAAGTTCTTGGTCCCAACCTCTAAGTTGAGCTAACCAAGTGCACCAGACAACAATGGACTAAGATGTCCAGGCCCAAGAAAAGGCCCATCAAATAATGGACTAAGATGTCCAAGCCCAAGAGGAGGCTCATTCAACAATGGACTAAGATGTCCAAAGGCCAATCAAATAATGGATTAAGATGTCCAAGCCCAAGAAGAGGCTTATTCAACAATGGTATAAGATGTCCAAGTCCAAGAGGAGGCTCATTCGATAATGGACTAAGATGTCCAACCCCAAGGGGAGGCTCATTCAATAAATACTAAGACATCCAAGCTCAAGAAGAGGCTCAACAAATTGTGAACTAAGATGTTCAAGCTCGAGAAAAAGCATATCCGATCATGGACCAAGACGTCCTAGCTCAAGGGGTAGCCAATCAGATTATTTCTATATATATTCAAAACCTGAAGGGTTCATATTTGTCAAAAAGACAGAAGCAAAGGAGTGAGATAGAACTCCACTTATTATAACCCGAATCTGGGTTTCGGCTCTCTATTAACCACTGATTATCTTAATATACATGAATCTAGGTATCAAGACTGCTAACCCTAATCTATTTGCAAGATCTTTAGGTTCCTATTTATCCCAAATGCCTGAATCTCGGCCAAAGACTCTTTTCAAAAAGATAATTGTCTGACATATGTCCTGATCTAGGGTCAGATCATGATATGAAGACGATTATACTAATTTCTGGGTAATCTACCGAAAATACACGAATTTGGGTTCAGAAATGCCATTCAAAGTGCTATTTTTGGATACCGCCTTGAGGATTCTGGATATACCATTATTAACTTATAAATTTTGCAAGTTAGTACCCTAATCTAGGTTAAATTTCATTTTTTTCGAATCTCAATCGAATGCCAAATCTGGGGAATAAAGTAATAGGATTGAGATTGCTACATTCAACTTGAAATTTCAAGCTGTTCTTTTGATGCCAAATTAGAATTAATCTTTTATAACTCTAAATGATGCTTACCAACAACTGAATGAGGGCTTCAAGATCATTCGAATCTCTGGGAAAGTTTCCAAATAAATATTAGAGTGGATGGGGAACAAAGACTTATTTAATGATAGTAACTCATAGCCCATATTTGCAACTATTGGCTATTTCCCATAAGGAATTCATAAACTACATTTATTATTATATGCATTAGTAACTTCCAATTACAAGACTCGTATCTGTTGAATCATGATTATGATCAACTAATTGTCTACATATGAAAGCATTAATATGCTGATCTTGTGAGACCCGCAAATCCGTACTCCTTGAATAGACACTAATCTCCATTGATTAACTCAAGATGAACGGAAATACGAATTCTTAGGGTTTTAAAAAAAGAAAAAGATAGAAGAAGAGAGAAAAGATAGAACAGAACAATATCAGAATCTCACAATCGCAGCAGAACAATGTATAATAGATAAATGAATAATCTTTAAACAAAGAACTATATCAGTTATTACATTACATCACATTACATTATATTATCAGAGTTTACAACAACAACAACAACAACAAAAAACAACGAAAAAGACATACTATATACTAGTGAATACGTCATGCCATCCAGCTTGCCTCGAGCAACTCCTGAATTCTAGAATATCCTGATAAACCTGACTCTTGACTGTCCGTGTGGAAATTGGTGGGCACCCAGAGTTTAGGAAGGAAAAAAATAAACTCCGAGTCAGTCATGTGACTGGTGTGAGAAATAAAACAGTTTATTTTTTTAAAACAAAGTACAGGATAATTTTAAAATAGATTCGCAATGCTTTTAAAAATGAAACTACCATAAGACCTCCCACCACACACACATTGCAAACGCAGACTTGGAGGAGATTCCTTCTTATGTTAGTCAAAGATGCTTACTACGCAAAATCAAATCAATTTTGATATTATTATTAGTGCATAGTGTAGAAAACATTTCGAAAGTAGAATATAAATCTTAGCCAGCATAGGTACCATTATATTATGCCCACTATAGCTACCATATTAGATGGAAGGTTCTACAACTAAAACCGTACGAGGCTCGTATTGTTTCTTTGGATTTCCAACAAATGGTCAGGCCAAGGAACTTCCCATTGCCACATGGAAACGCTTCTGAAATGACGTCCCGAGAACCTAACCGGATCTCTGCCAACACAAGGACGGGTTACCCCTAACTGGGTAACTACTGACACGAATATGTCATCCCCCGATCGTAACCGATCTATATCCGAGGATCCTCGATTTCCAACAACCACAAAGCAATAAATTTGCAGCAATAACATAGGTTAAGTATCTGGACTCCATACCATGATACTACCTCTATCCAGAAGGAATGACGTACACTAAAGGGGCGCTACCCCCTAATAACCTTGCTGCATCCTTCCTGTTTTGACCATTTTCGGGGTGTGAGGTCCGACGCAGTCTCGTCCACAAAGCTACGCTTTATACAAAAGCTGTGTTTTGATCATCAAATGATCAACGGCACTTCGTATGCCTCATTACCAATTTGGAATGTATCACTAGCAACCATCAACCACATAACCTCTAAGTGTGTTAAGCTAAGAGAATAAATTCTCCGCCACCAATGGAAATATATTTGATAGAAACCAGTTTTACATCTCAAATTGTAACGTCAGACACATATCCATACAAGTCCGTTCCGGGATCGAATGGAACCGAAGGCACTTACAAAGAAGTCCTTGCAATCCGGATATTCACTAATCACGTCCGGACATCCCATCACATATGGAATCTTTATACCGGGGCCATTCGGTGTAAAGACATTCGACGGCAATCCTTCCGTTTTCAAAAATATCCGGTCTTCAACACCGGTCTTCAAATGCAATTCATAACGACGTATCACATATTCGGAATGGGTTATATGACCCCAAGGTCCTTTCCCGGCTAACCTGAATAGTGAGCGCTTATTCAAAAATAAGTGTGGCATTCAAATTCAAGCAAATCACAACAAATACCCATTCAAAGGTAAATATTGATAGTCGGTTATTGAACTATCAATGGATATGCACAACATCACCAGATTCCAAATAATTTTCCAGATTATTTATTTTCCAAAAATATCTTTACATGATATATATTTTCCACACTTTAACCATTTGAAAACAATTTTCAAATCACTTTTCACCTTTACCACTTTTGAAAACAAATTTCAAACATTTTCCTTACGCGGAAATACTTTCATTTCAACATGGCTCATTTAAACCAATTAAATAAATCCTTAACGATTTACTTTATATTTACGTTCCAAATCCATAAATTAATTTCCACACTTCAAAAATAAATCAACGTTTATTTTTAAACAAATTCCCCTTTTCATTTGTAAATTGCATAGTGAATTTACATTCCAAAATATTTATGAATATACGATTTCAACTATTCATTTTCAATTCATCTTCAAAAAGATAAATTCTCAAAACTTTTCATTTCACATTGGAAAAACATTTCCGTACTTATTTATTAATAAGTAATTCACAAATCTATTTATTTCCAACATTTGGAAAATATTCAATATACTTAAATCGAAATTAAGTATATACTTCATTCTTTAAGGAAATCATTCTCTTAAACATATTTATTTGGGCCAAAACGAATGTTGCGTATAACATCACATCCAAAACATTTTCTTTAACATATTATTCACTATCCAAAAACGAGAATATACTTCGTTAACCAATTTCATCGTTTCTATACATTTTATTTTAAAGGATTATTCACTGTCTAAAACGTGAATATAACTCCATTAATAAGCTATAACAATTTACTTATCAAAATAAGTCGTTTGCGGATTTATAAAACAATGTTTATAAATTCCATTTCTATTTATTTTATAACAACTTCCTTTTATAAATCTCCTTTATTAACCTATTTCAATTTATAACTCAATTATATACCAAAAGTTCATATTATAAGTTAAATACTTATAATTTATTTGTTTACAAAATCGTTCTTTTAAACTTCCCAAATTATAAATCTTATAACTTATAAGATTCATTTATTTACCCAAATCTATTATTTTAATAACTTTACTATCTTTATAACTCTACTGCTTATAAAATTCCATTTATAACTTCACCCTTTATAATTCTATAAATTTCATTCATTTATGAAATTCATTTACACTTCATTCTAACACTTATAAAAACTCGTTTTATAATTCAAATATTTTAATTTATAAATATCAATTTATAAATCTTTTATATAAATCAATTTATATTATTATTTTAAAACGTCTTTAAACTCCTTTATAATTTCATCATTTTTGATTTATAAAATAATCAAATTTTATAAATCCTATATTTGAACTTTTTTACAATAAATTCAAAAATTCCAATTTAAACTGTTTTATAAATCATTAACCCCATATTTTCAAAAATCAACTTTTAACTATATTTCTCAAAAATCATAATTTTTATAACATTAAAATTATGACGTTTATTTATTTAAAATGAATCAATTCCAAAAATATTTTATAAATGTATACTTTCAAAAATCACTTTAAAAATCCTTTTAAAATTCCAAAATTGGCCCAATGATGCTACACACCAAATAGTCAATCACGACAACAACGACATCATATATCTGTATATGATAATCAACAAATATCAAAATATTTAAAATCAAATAAATACTGTTGAGGAATCCAGTTGGATCCCTCCAACCTGTTTCCCTGCATCCAAAGATGTTAGCACAATACCAATTCCGTTCCAGTATGAAATTATCGCGGTATATGGGATTTATAAAATATTATCCGCTTAATAGGCGGCGCAATAGGGTCTCATCCGCTATATAATGCAGGAAATCAACTCCAAGTACATAAATAATACCAATTTCACTGTATTGTGAGATATTCACGGTATATGTTTTTAATAAATAACCTCTTCTTACTAACGGCGTATAATGTCTATTTTAACAATCAATAGATAACAATCATCATTCAAACATACAATCAAGAATTTTAAATCTAACTATTTAAAATTTAAATCGAAATAATTCGATTGAGTGAGAAGTTCTCACCTTGGTTTCAATTTCGTTTTCAGCTTTTATCTCGAATAAAATTAAACGAGCGTTTAATTTTACCCGAAATTCTCACTAAATCCAAACGACTCCAATCTAGTTCCATAACGTAGTGTTCGTCCATACGAACCCAACGCAACTGGTTTCGTGCGTTTTCGACCTCGTATGACAAAGATACACAATTTTAAACATTACACAAATTTTAATATAATAATTTTACACTTTTTATTTTCAATTTTAAACCTCTGCTTCATCACGTCCCTTGATCCCATCACCCCATCATCAGGCCCGTTCGTTTCTTCATCTTCCCCCTACCCAGAAACACGCATGCGAACACAAACCCATATGCCGTTCGACTCTACCAAAGTCGCGCCCCCCAACGACGCTAGAAATCCCATCATACCACCCTCAAATCGAAGCTCGTCTCGAGCTCGACCTACATCATAAACGACAAGAAGCTCGGTCAACCCCTTTTCTCGAAAAACGCATACGAAGTTCGGCCCTTTGATCACTAATTGCCGTTGAATCTTTTCTCCAATTACGATCATAGCCGTTGGATATCTAGAACTCAGAGTGCTCTACAACTTTCATTTAGAAATTTTCGCGAATTGGTTAGCGGATTTGAAGAAATTTGAGGAGGAAGACAGGAGATTTTCGGCCATTGGAATATGTTAGTGGCGGCTGCTCTAAATTGAAACCCTAGCCCTTTTTTTCTTTGCAAATGTGAATATTTGGGGGCTTTTATAGAAAAGACGACGAACACTTTTCATCCCGGAATTTCCGAACTCCAAACGAAGCGTGTCGGTTGGCGTCCCTAAGCTTTACCCCGTGTTCCGAACACAATGGAACGTGTTTCGAAAGCCAATTCGATCATCTGTGCGAGTTACGGCAATAAACGATCAATTTAAAATTAAATCGGTAAATCAAATTTCTAGGCGTTTTAGCTTGCCCCGGACAAACGGTAAATCCGATTGACTTAAAATTTGAAACCATACAATAATATCACATTACGGATCCGACGAAACTTGTTTCGTCGAAATCCGAGGCTGTTTGAAAAATAGCTATTTTAACTCGCCAATTAAATATTAAAATATTCAATTTTCGCAAATTAACTTTTAATTCGATTTTAAAAGTTCTATAACATCATTCTAACTCCAATATGATTAAATAAAATTTTACAAATAAATTTCAATCATATTTAACCCAATTTTCAATTATTTCTGTAATTTCCAATATTAAATTATCGATTTAATTATCCAATTTAATCCAATTATTCGAAGAAAAAAATTATTCGACTTATAAGTTTCATTTATTAATATTTAAAATCAATTAAATATACGAATTTTAATTAATAGAAATTCTGGGTCGTTACAAACTTCCCCCCTTAAAAAATTTCGTCCCCGAAATTACCAAGTAAGAAAAGTTAAAGAATCCATTAACTTTCCCAAAATCCATAGTTAAACTTCTTACAATAACTTTACTAAGTTTTCAAATCATACTTAGTTATCTTTTCAAAAACAACTACTATTGTTTAACTTTCAACTCCAAATCAAAATTATAGTTTTCAAAATTTTCCAATTTTCTCAAAAAAATTCTAACGCCTTAAATTTTCAGAAAAATTCACCAGAGTCTCCTTTGCGCGGCTCGATCCGAAAAAAAAATGATAATATATATATATCACAAATATACATCTCATCAAGTGATGAGGCATCCCGTAAGGAAAAAAGTGTAAAAGTACGATATTTAATCCGAGATATGTACCTTATATATTATTAGCGAGCATATACGACTAATATAGCGCGAAAGTGAGCTCCAAATGTGAAGCTAACGCGATCCGCACCTACTAAACACTCAACAAACAAATGAGAAACATGTATGTAGACAATAGTATCGATATACAACATATAGCAACATAATAACTATGTATGCCAACATAGCAAAGCAGTAAAAGCAATATATTCAACCATCAACCAACAATCATCCAACTAGCATTCAACTAACATCCATAACCAATAAATATTCATTCATATTCTCATTAATATTCAATGAAACGGGTTTTCAATTTAATCACATTCGATTTATTAACAGTGGATGTTTTTACTAACATTCATTTTCAATTAGTTTATATTCACTAATTCATATTCAAGTTGGTTCACTTCCAAATCAAATTCGATTCTATTTAAGATTCACTTAACTTCAAATTGGATTTCAATTACTTTAGCTTTCAATTTCATTAACTCAATTTCATTAATACTTAATGAATTATATACAATCAACTAACAATCATATATCAACCAATGTATATTAATTACAACCAAATTCCTTTGCTTTTCACTACATTCATTTTGGTTCATCACTTTTAATTAGCTTTAATGAATTACACTTACATTCATTATTTCATATCAATTATTTACATTTAATTGATTAGCATTTAATCCATTCATTCAATTCAATTACAAAAGTTGAATTTCATTTATATAACTCAAGTTCATATCCATCACTTAGCTTTATTATTTTACTTCGATACCAAAATCAACTTCATTCAACATCTCTTAAGTTATATTCCATTCTATAAACATTATTTGGTTTTACTTAACTTAAATTCTCACTTATAAATCAATTCAGATTCCCAATTCTGAAGTAAATTTTTATTTAACCTTTACCAAAGTCAAATTTCATCACTTATTCAAATTCATTTTTATTTATTTACAACTCATATTCATAAATATATTCATATAGTTTCACTTCTTATATATATAAGATTATTTCAGAATTGTAAATCACTTTAATTATAATTCAATTTTTTATAATTCTTTTTACTTATACAATTATTCCTTTACAATTGTCATTTTTATTTAGATTATTCAAACAACTTTTAATTAACTTATATATATTCTTACATTTTCAACAACCAAGCAATCAACTTATGTACACTTTAATAATTCTTGAAAAATTATTCCTTTATATATAAAATATAATCAAGGTAAAATTATTTCATTTACCCAATTTAAAACAATATCGTGTCGAATTGTTCTGTACAAGTGTTTAGAGATCCCTATCAACAACGTTAATTACTCGTATTAACTAGAATCCATCTACCACTCAACAAACCAATCATCACAATATAAAACAATTTTATATTCACTAATAAATACGCTTTCATAGCTATTATTACACTCAACTCATTCTAGAGTACTACTAACTCTATCTCTAATGAGTAATACCCAACAGAGCCATGGTTGTCGCTTAACCATATGCTCTGATACCAGATGTGAGACCCGCAAATCCGCACTCCTAGAATAGACGCTAATCTCCATTGATTAACTCAAGATGAACGGAAATACGAATTCTTAGGGTTTAAAAAAAGAAAAATAAAGAAGAAGAGAGAAAAGATAGAACAGAACAATATCAAAATCTCACAATCGCAGCGGAACAACATATTATAGATAAATGAATAATCTTTAAACAAAGAACTATATCAGTTATTAAATTACATCACATTACATTATATTATCAGAGTTTACAACAACAACAACAACAATAACAAACAGCGAAAAATAAATACTATTTGCTAGTGAATACACCATGCCATCCAGCTTGCCTCCAGCAACTCCTGAATTCTAGAATATCCTGATAAACCCGACTCTTGACTGCCCGTGTGGAAATTGGTGGGCACCTAGAGTTTAGGAAGGAAAATAATAAACTCCGAGTCAGTCATGTGACTGGTGTGAGAACTAAAACAGTTTATTTTTTAAAACAAAGCGCAGGATAATTTTAAAATAGATTCGCAATGCTTTTAAAAATGAAACTACCATAAGACCTCCCACCGCACACACAATGCAAACACAGACTTGGAGGAGATTTCTTCTTATGTTAGTCAAAGATGCTTACTACGCAAAATCAAATCAATTTTGATATTATTATTAGTGCATAGTGTAGAAAACATTTCGAAAGTAGAATATAAATCTTAGCCAACATAGGTACCATTATATTATGCCTACTATAGCTACCATATTAGATGGCAGGTTCTACAACTAAAACCGTACAAGGCTCGTATTGTTTCTTTGGATTTCCAACAAATGGTCAGGCCAAGGAACTTCCCATTGCTACATGGAAACGCCTCTGAAATGACGTCCCGAGAACCTAACCGGATCTCTGCCAACACAAGGACGGGTTACCCCTAACTGGGTAACTACTGACATGAATATGTCATCCCCCGATCGTAACCGATCTATATCCGAGGATCCTCGATTTCCAACAACCACAAAGCAATTAATTTACAGCAACAACATAGGTTAAGTATCTGGACTCCATACCATGATACCACCTCTATCCAGAAGGAATAACGTACACTAAAGGGGTGCTACCCCCTAATAACCTTGCTGCATCCTTCCTGTTTTGACCATTTCCGGGGTGTGAGGTCCGACGCAGTCTCGTCCACAAAGCTACGCTTTATACAAAAGCTGTGTTTTGATCATCAAATGATCAACGACACTTCGTATGCCACATTACCAATTTGGGAATGTATCACTAGCAACCATCAACCACATAACCTCTAAGGGTGTTAAGCTAAGAGAATAAATTCTCCGCCGCCAACGGAAATATATTTGATAGAAACCAGTTTTACATCTTAAATTGTAACGTCAGACACACATCCATACAAGTCCGTTCCGGGATCGAACGGTACCGAAGGCACTTACAAAGAAGTCCTTGCAATCCGGATATTCACTAATCACGTCCGGACTTCCCATCACATATGGAATCTCCATACCGAGGCCATTCGGTGCAGAGACATTCGACGATAATCCTTTCGTTTTCAAAAATATCCGGTCTTCAACACTGGTCTTCGAATGCAATTCATAACGACGTATCACATATTTGGAATAGGTTATACGACCCCAAGGTCCTTTCCCGGCTAACCCGAATAGTGAGCGCTTATTCAAAAATAAGTGTGGCATTCAAATTCAAGCAAATCACAACAAATACCCATTCAAAGGTAAATATTGATAGTCGGTTATTGAACTATCAATGGATATGCACAACATCACCAGATTCCAAATAATTTTCCAAATTGTTTATTTTCCAAAAATATCTTTACAAGATATATATCTCCCACGCTTCAACCATTTGAAAACAATTTTAAAAACACTTTTCACCTTTACCACTTTTGAAAACAAATTTCAAACATTTTCCTTACGCGGAAATACTTTCATTTCAACATGATTCATTTAAACCAATTAAATAAATCCTTAACGATTTACTTTATATTTACGTTCCAAATCCGTAAATTAATTCCCACACTTCAAAAATAAATCAACGTTTATTTTTAAACAAATTCCCCTTTTCATTTATAAATTCCATAGTGAATTTACATTCCAAAATATTTATGAATATACGATTTCAACTATTCATTTTCAATTCATCTTCAAAAAGATAAATTCTCAAAACTTTTCATTTCACATTGGAAAACATTTCCATATTTATTTATTAATAAGTAATTCACAAATCTATTTATTTTCAACATTTAGAAAATATTCAATATACTTAAATCGAAATTAAGTATATATTTCATTCTTTAAGGAAATCATTCTCTTAAACATATTTATTTGGGCCAAAACGAATGTTGCGTAAAACATCACATCCAAAACATTTTCTTTAGCATATTATTCACCATCCAAAAACGTGAATATACTTCGTTAACCAATTTCATCATTTCTATACATTTTATTTTAAAAGATTATTCACTGTCTAAAACGTGAATATAACTCCATTAATAAGCTATAACAATTTACTTATCAAAATAAGCCATTTGCGGATTTATAAAACAATGTTTATAAACTCCATTTCTATTTATTTTATAACAACTTTCTTTTATAAATCTCCTTTATTAACCTATTTCAATTTATAACTCAATTATATACCAAAAGTTCATATTATAAGTTAAATACTTATAATTTATTTGTTTACAAAATCGTTCTTTTAAATTTCCCAAATTATAAATCTTATAACTTATAAGATTCATTTATTTACCCAAATCTATTCTTTTAATAACTTTACAATCTTTATAAATCTGCTGCTTATAAAATTCCTTTATTACTTCACCCTTTATAATTCTATAAATTTCATTCATTTATGAAATTCATTTATAATTCAAATATTTTAATTTATAAATATCAATTTATAAGTCTTTTATATAAATCAATTTATATTATTATTTTAAAACGTCTTTAAGCTCCTTTATAATTTCATCATTTTTGATTTATAAAATAAACAAATTTTATAAATCCTATATTTGAACTTTTTTACAATAAATTCAAAAATCCCAAATTAAACTATTTTATAAATCATTAACCCCATATTTTCAAAAATCAACTTTTAACTATATTTCTCAAAAATTATAATTTTTATAACATTAAAATTATAACGTTTATTTATTTAAAATGAATCAATTCCAAAAATATTTTATAAACGTATACTTTCAAAAATCACTTTAAAAATCCTTTTAAATTTCCAAAATAGTCCCAATGATACTACACACCAAATAGTCAATCACGACAACAGCGACATCATATATCTGTATATGATAATCAACAAATATTGAAATATCTGAAATCAAATAAATACTGTTGAGGAATCCAGTTGGATCCCTCCAACCTGTTTCCCTGCATCCAAAGATGTTAGCACAATACCAATTCCGTTCCAGTACGGAATTATCGCGGTATATGGGATTTATAAAATATTATCCGCTTAATAGGCGACGCAATAGGGTCTCATCCGCTACATAATGCGGAAAAACAACTCCAAGTACATAAATAATACCAATTTCACTGTACTGTGAAATATTCGCGGTATATGTTTTTAATAAATAACCTCCGCTTACTAACGGCGTATAATGTCTATTTTAACAATCAATATATAACAATCATCATTCAAACATACAATCAAGAATTTTAAATCTAACTATTTAAAATTTAAATCGAAATAATTCGATTGAGTGAGAAGTTCTCACCTTGGTTTCAATTTCGTTTTCAGCTTTTATCTCGAATAAAATTAAACGAGCGTTTAATTTTACCCAAAATTCTCACTAACTCCAAACGACTCCAATCTAGTTCCATAGCGTAGTGTTCGTCCATATGAACCCAACTGGTTTCGTGCGTTTTCGACCACGTATGACAAAGATACACAATTTTAAACATTACACAAATTTTAATATAATAATTTTACACTTTTTATTTTCAATTTTAAACCTCTGCTTCATCACGTCCCTTGATCCCATCAACCCATCATCAGGCCCGTTCATTTCTTCATCTCCCCCCTACCCAGAAACACGCACGCGGACACAAACCCATACGCCGTTCGACTCCACCAAAGTCGCGCCCCCCAACGACGCTCGAAATCCCATCATACCACCCTCAAATCGAAGCTCGTCGAGCTCGACCTACACCATAAATGGCAAGAAGCTCGGTCAACCCCTTTTCTCGAAAAATGCGTACGAAGTTCAGCCGTTTGATTACTAATTGCCGTTGAATCTTTGCTCCAATTACGATCATACCCGTTGGATATCTAGAACTCAGAGTGCTCTACAACTTTCATTTAGAAAGTTTCGCGAATTGGTTAGAGGATTTGAAGAAATTTGAGGAGGAAGACAGGAGATTTTCGGCCATTGGAATATGTTAGTGGCGGCTGCTGTGAATTGAAACCCTAGCCCTTTTTTTCTTTGCAAACATAAATATTTGGGGGCTTTTATAGAAAAAACGACGAACACTATTCATCATGGAATTTCCGAACTCCAAACGAAGCACGCCGGTTGGCGTTCCTAAGGTTTACCCCGCGTTCCGAATACAATGGAACGTGTTTCGAAAGCCAATTCGATCATCTGTGCGAGTTACGGCAATAAACAATCAATTTAAAATTAAATCGGTAAATCAAATTTCTATGCGTTTTGGCTTGCCCCGGACAAATGGTAAATCCGATTGACTTGAAATTTGAAACCATACAATAATATCACATTACGGATCCGATGAAACTGGTTTCGTTGAAATCCGAGACTGTTTGAAAAATAGCTATTTTAACTCGCCAATTAAATATTAAAATATTCATTTTTCACAAATTAACTTTTAATTCGATTTTAAATTTCTATAACATCATTCTAACTCCAATATGATTAAATAAATTTTACAAATCAATTTCAATCATATTTAACCCTATTTTCAATTATTTCTGTAATTTCCAATATTAAATTATCGACTTAATTATCCAATTTAATCCAATTATTCGGAAAAAAATTATTCGGCTTATAAATTTCACTTATTAATATTTAAAATTAGTTAAATATACGAATTTTAATTAATAGAAATTCTGTGTCGTTACAGATCTTTTACTAGCATGCATATAAGTATGGTAGTGATCTACCAACAGAAAATATCACTTACTTTGAATTTTGCTGGAAAAATAAAGTTACGAAAAGTGAGAAAGTTCTAAAATTATGTCCTAAAGAACAAAAGTTTCTTTCATATAAGAGAGAGGCAAAATGTTAACTATAAAATTTACTTGATAGCAGAAGTATGAAAGAAGGTTAATAAAATCAAGGTCTCAATGGAGAAATAGACCAGGCCATCACGAAGAGCATAAAAAGGATGTTTCGAAGGCATTGAGCATGTATCAAAGGATTCGAAAGCATCAACTATCCATACAGTGCAAAGGCCTTCGATCTAGATGAAAATTGATAGGACCTTCCACCACTACCAATCTTTCGACATAGATGAACAAGCAATGATGACTTCAGATTTCCTTTTGAAAGAAATCAGTGTAGCTCTCCCAACTAAACCTTTCGAAGTCAAAGGTTTCGCCCCATAATAAACTTTTTGAAAGCATAAGCAATCCTTTCGAATCGGTTAAAATCCATCCAAGACACCATTCGCCAGAGTTTGAAGGTGATATGAAGAAAATGATACTCAGAAATCAACAACGACAAAAGAATAATTGAGAACCTTTCGACAACATTGAAAAGAGTCTTGGCTTTCGACCAGGTCGAAAGGTTAAGAGAGAATAAGCTGCTAGAGTATGACAACAAGAACATGGATACCTTTCGACAATGTTGAAAGGAGACAAAGCCTTCGACGTCATCGAAATGAAACACGGCCTTGACAACAATGAAGGGATAGATAGCTTTCGGCAACCTCGAGAGGAAGCGTAGCTTTCGGCTAAGACCAAAAAATTCAGAATAGCATGCAGAAGGCAGACCTTTCGACAAGGTCGAATGGTCCGTGATAGCATGCGAAAGGCAAACCTTTCGACAAGGTCGAAAGGTCCATAACAGCATATGAAAAGCAAACCTTTTGACAAGGATGAAAGATTCATTACAGCGTATAAAGAGGGCACCTTTCTACTTGGTCAAAGGCAAGGAGGCGAATGGATAAACCAAGAAATACAAGAGAATACCTTTCGACAACGTTGAAAGTGTCGTAACTTTTAGATCAAGTCGAAAGGTTAAAGGAGGCATATAAAAGCGGGATCTTTCGATCCAGTCGAAAGTAAAGACACGGCAAGGGGCCAACCTGCATCTATAAATAAGACCCAAGGGGTCTGGTTTTAGGGAGGGGATTCTGGATACTGAATTCATTTTCCTTTCTCTACTTTCATAGGAATAATTATACTTAGAAGAAACCCTAAATTTAATTGGAGAGGAAGCTCGATTTCTTGTAACTCATTTTGGATAATGAATAAAAGGGAGATGGCTTATTCATAATGGATATTGGCAATAAGGAAGATCATTAAGATCATTAGCTAGGCTAATGATCAATTGCACATGATTTTAACCTTCTTCTCATAATCTCTTTTGATCTATGCTATACATGAGATCGATTTAGAAATTCCCCATCAAAACACATCACCATTGAAGCTTATCTTAACACGGAAAGTAAAGTGACGATGACATGATGAATATGCTAAATGCATGGGTTATGGGAATAACTAAATTGATCTAATATAAGGAAAGAAAAATGAGTTGAAGACTACTGAACTAGAACTGTTTCGAAAGGAGGAATACCTTTCGAAAAGGTCGAAAGGTGTACTTCCTTCAGGAATCCTGGTTATGTAGCCTATAACCATTTGCGATGGAATTCGCTCTAAGGGAATCTTTTCATCCATACATAGCATTACTTTCAAAGGGATTCCATGGAAAGACTATGGAAACCAAGGTGATGAAAGTAATTAATGTTCACAGATAGAGTAAGCATTCCCCTTCGACAACGTCGAAAGTTCTGAATATAACCTTTTGACACGATTGAAAAGAAGATGGAAAACATCAGTAATTAACTTCTTTCAATTCCTAAGAGAAATGGGATTCAATAAAGTGATGATTTCGAAAGCTATATGTTGTGAATAACTCCTAGTGACAATTTACTAGGGTTCCAACCTGATCGAAAGGTTAGAATGGCCTCATTATCCTTTCGACAAGGTCGAAAGGTTTGTTAATCTACTGCTACTCCAACTTGGTCGAAAGGTTGGAGTGGCCTCATTAATATTTAGACAAGGTTGAGAGGTTTATTAGTTTTATGTTAAGCTATGCTGTCAATAATGGTTGAAACGACTTCCCTAGCCTTTCAACCAGGTCGAAGGGTTTGGCAATTCGTCACTCCTTTCAATTAGGCCATTCTGGTGAAAAGTTAGAGCCATCACCTCAAATCCTTTTGACTTAGTCATTCTATTCAAAAGATGTGCTTTCTAAGACATGAATCCTCTTAACTACTTGGTCATGTTCAAATAAAATTATCTTTAAAAAGCATTAGGGAAGTTGATAAGATTTCATGTTGACAAATTAATACTCCTTTATTCATTAAAACTTCCTTTATTACTTATGTGTGTGTATTTAATTTCCCTTTATGAAAGAAATATACTTGTATGCAACTAATTCACTATTCATTTATACTCTTTTCTATACTTCAAAAGTTTAAATATACATATTGTAAATGGTATAAGTATATTCAAAAATCATTAACAAGATTTACTTACTTTAAAATGTAATCAAAGAGGTAAAAACAAATGTTACTAAAGCATTATTTACTATAAACCCTTTCTATTTTATAAATTAAGCATTTACTTTTCTCTATCTTTATTCCAAAAGATTTAATACTTGTTATTATCCTAAAAATATCAATTATTAAAGATCTAAGTGTATTCATAATGTTTTAACAATATTTTTCTCTGCTTTAAAATATAATTCAGGGATTTTAAACAAATGTTACTAAAACATAGTTTACTATAAATCCAAAATGTTCCATACATTAAATAGCATCTTTAAAACTTGCTTTTTGAAGATTTAATTATAACTATAAAGTTAAAAACAAATGCTACTTAAACATTGGTTACTACAACCCCTAAACCATTCACTAATAATTACCTTAAAATATTCCTTATTAAAGTTTGGATTATATTCCAATTATAATACTAGTTATAATCCTAGTTATAATCCTTATTGTGCGTACCCATCTCCTTGACCCTCTAAATTGACACCAATACATTCTCGGTATTCACGTGTCGCAAATCTAAGTGCTGGAGTGGTGGATTATCTTAGGGTAAAGAAAATAAAGGTAGAATACAAAACAAAATAGATTCTCACTTCGCATTCAACATTTAATTATACATATGAGTAGTATATGCAATTACTCCAAATTGCTACATTAGAGTTCTAGTAAGTACTTATCCTGCCAGGATAGTTATAACTATCTATCCTTACAAGTGCTCGTAGATACATAATACATAATACAACGAAATTAATAGATAACTTCTACAAAGAACCTAAAATGCTCCATGGACCTTGCTCTTCTCCAAAATGCTCCATATTACCTACTACATGGCTACCCAAAAATGGGGCACCCAGAGTTTAAGGGAAAAGAAAAATGAACTCCTCCTCAACACTAAACACAAAAGCGGAGGACATGTAGGAGTAAGAGTCTCCTCCTCACCACCAAACACAAAGCGCCCCCTATCATACTGCACCACGTGCCAAAGCAAATATGATCCTGATTCCTTCGAATCAATCATCGGTAAAAGATGTTAAGTTTGAGGGTAATTATCATTTCATTTATCAATATCATTTATCAAATAAAATATCTCTTTTATAGATATAAATCTTTAAATCATATTATTTTCTAGTATATATGGATTATTAAATCGCTCTTTAACTTTGGACATACCAAGTCAAAATCATTTCTAATAAATCACATTGCTAAACCTTATTGAGTGAAATGAGTCAATAGAATTATACTAATTCTACTCAATATCAATTTCTGTACTCAACCTTTACTATCCATCAAATAATGGTGGAATCACCTTTTAAATTCACATGAATAGCATGGGTACCCTCCTTGGGATATAATATCGAGTATAATAAGATTATTTCTATACAATCCAAGTTATATTAAATTTGTAAATTTGAATCTTTTATACTTGCCTCATTTTAGACAATTCGATCTTATCTATTCCTTCCCCAGGAAAGAGGCCAGGTGATCTAGGGCACAAGTTGCTCCTAAACATCTCCTTAATTTAAGCAACCTACATCTGAATCTCACGAATAGAAAAATACGATCTACTTATCGGCTTTTAGAGCCAAGATTAAATCATTTATTTATAACAGCTTTTTTAGCCATTTATTTAAACTCCTTTAAAAATAATTTGAAAACTTCTAAATCATCTTTAAAATAGTTAATAATTTATTTGAAAATGTTCCTAAAAGATTCGAGAGAGAATGTTTAAGTTAAAACCATTGTTTGCAAAAGTTACTAGAAAGTGCAATGAAAAAATACTGCAAATAATGTATTTAAGGTTTCTTTGATCAAAACAACTTTTCTATCAATTGGATGTTCATTTTTATAGCTCAAGTCACTTACAAAACATTTTAATATATTTCTAGAAATTATTTCATATTCCTAAAGAAATAAAAATATCCATTAAAGAGTTTATCGCTTTGTCTTTCGAACTGCCAAAGCGTGACTATTTTAAAAATTTGTTTTGCTCATATTTCAAAATCTACTAAATAAAATCTCGATCTTTCTTTTATTTGAGAACTATGATTATAAGAGATTTGAAAATTCTTATTCCAAATAATTCCGACTCCGAATCTACTGTATAAATGGGTTTAAACTATTACAGCGCGAAATCCCAAACCACTGCTACGGAACGCGCCTATTTTTGACTCCAGTTTCAATTCT
This sequence comes from Allium cepa, assembly GCA_030765085.1. Taxonomy (NCBI): domain Eukaryota; kingdom Viridiplantae; phylum Streptophyta; class Magnoliopsida; order Asparagales; family Amaryllidaceae; genus Allium; species Allium cepa. The sequence continues at coordinate 915,113,855 of CM060938.1, forward strand.
TTTCAAAACTTCAGAAAACTAAGTTTTATTGATATGAACCAATTTAAATAGGTTTGATCGTCTCGTAATAATTTTTTAATTCATTTCAAAAAGTGATTTCCGTTATGTAAATTTGACATGTATTAAACATGAATTGTTTACACATTCAAACAACCATATTTTCACAATCAAAACATGATGATCAAAACATAACAACCAATCACTCCAAACATGTCGTATCATCATCCATATCATAATACAAATAAATTTATCTCACCTTGAGTTTTATCGTTCTTACTTTAAAATGACCACAGCTTCGCTATCTCGAAATTAAAGCTCACGAAGTTTGCACTAATGCTTCCTAGAGGGCTCGGCCTTGGCTTACAAAGGGGTGGAATGCTCGACTATGGATGGTAGGGTGTGTAGCCATGAGTTTGCAAGGAGGAAAGGAGGAGTTTGGCATTGTTTTGAGGTGTTTGATAATATATATGTACCATATAAATTTTAATTTCTTTTTGTAATAAGTATTGCCTTTATTTTCTTTAGGTAAGAGGACATTAAAGTGGAGAGAAGAAGGTAAAGACAGCATAGGAAAATGAAGAGGAAAATGTGAATGGAAATGAAGATGGATGGTGGATATTTATAGGCAAATGGAAGTGATAAAATATCATGATATTTAAGTGCAAAAACATCATCTTTTCATCACCACCATACACTTCTTCTTCGTCGCCATTTTGGGTAAAGTACCCATCCCCCTACCATCGCATATGGCTACTCCAGGTGGATGTACTTGTTTGTAAGAGATTGACCTTAGTTTAAAGAAATATCATGGTATTTATAAATAATATGATGATATTTTCTTTTATCCTTTATTATTAATTTTGTGTGTGTATATATAATCGTGTGCATGTGTATGTTTTCATGTATATGTCCATGTATATGCGCATATGTATGTCACATACGATCCACTACGTTGCACAACTTATCTACGTTGAACCATAACAAATTCTGATTTCGATTTCCTGTCATATTTCACTTTTTTAGTCAGTATGCATATATTTGTAAACAAAGTTTCAAAATAATATATCTATCATTATTAATGAATTAAAATTATCATAATTGGAATTATAAAATCATATAAATCAATATTAAGTAATTATATACAGAAAAACCTATTATATCGATAAAGCAATATCAGTTTTCCTTATAATTTGAAGTTGATCTTTATAAAGCTATTACAAATGATTTATTATCACTTCATGAATAATTATAATTCATTACTATTATTTAAAAACAATTATTTGAATGATTATAATAATTACTAAATCATTTAATCTCAATTTAAATTCATAAGTCAATTATTAATATGATGCCATTATTGGTGATTTCATAAATATATTTTATTGCAGAAAATAAAATAATTTTTTTATTTCATGTCTTTGTTTAAATGGGTAAATATGTGTTAAAATCCTAAATATCTCGATTTTAAATGAGAAAATCTCAGTTTTACCGAAAACTGATTTTCGTCGTTTCTGATGAAAATCCCAAATATCTATATTTTTAACATGCCATTAAAACAAGGTTTCCATCATTATTTATGGTCCAAAACAGTATAATCTGTGTTATAAAATCTTTGTATTTGAATATTTTAAATATAAATAAGTGACAAATTTATGGCTCGTTACAGACTTCCCTTCTTAAAATAATTTCTTCACCAAAATTACGCCTAATCAAAAACTAAATAAAAAAAATTATTTTAGATTTTGAATACAAACCCATGTGATGTATATAGATCATCCATACACAATATCTGATTCGATTTCTTATTTGAATACACAACTTTACTTCCGAACTAGTATCGAACCCTCGATCCTCTAGTGCGGACTCTGATTAGGCTTCTTGATCAGAAAGCTATGTTTCCTTACATAGCTCTCAACTATGATAGAAATCGCAAGTACCCAGCCACAAACCCTCACGATTTTCACCATCAAAAATCGAGCGATAAATCCTTTTCGTACAAGTGTAAACACCTCAAAATTTTGCACCCGAATTCTTAGATCAGAATCATGCAATGCAATAATCTACGTAGCTAATACATACTTAGTCATGCCAAATTCCTTTTTCAAATTATTATGAAAACATTTCATAAAACTTTTATCTTTATTCAAACATTTTTATAAAGATGCTTCTTTATATATAATAAAATTTTCTGTCTTCTTTTCAGAGAAATCATTTCAATTTCAATACTTAGAAAATACCTTTATATATCTAAATCCGTAAAAATCTTTGAGGAAACCTTCATATATTCCAAAACACTTTTTACGGGGTTAAAATGAATATTGCATAAATCAACGTTACGACAACCCAAGAACACTAGTATATGGATCTGACTAATTATACTTTATATTAATTTTTGATGTCGAACTTAAACTATTAGTTACCAATGAAGCCGATTAAGTTGGGGTATCATTACCACTCAAACCTTGAATGGACATCATTCTTAACTTCAAAATAGATATAAATTACCCACCCTGAATCTTTACATCAAATATAGGATAAGAATAAATCTCGTATACTGTATAAAACATCTTCTTTCAGAAATCACTTACTATAACAGCAATGTTATAATCTTTGTCGTCCTCGCTTTCTCGAAAACATTTATTACAGCAAAAATGTTGAAATCCATGTTTTCCTATCACTTAACACATTTTAAATCACCTTTAAAGTCATTAAACTCCATTAGCAAATATCAATTTCAAAACATTTCTTTAAGAGATTATTTTACTTTTAAAATAAAATGTATCTCCCTTTATAAAAACCATCCTCTACTTATCAAGATAAACCCTTTTATATTTACAAAACCATGTTTTATAATCTCCTTCCTTTTATAGAACTTCTTTTTATAAAATCTCTTTACCAAATATGTTTTATAAATCCAATTTATAAAATCATTTATTAAATGCATTCATAAAATTTATTTATCTTAAATAAATTCCTTTAATCTTTAAACCAATATTACTTATCAAACACCACATAGTCAAATTCTAAAACTAAATCCATGAGGTGATTGTATTTAAACTTTTAAATCAAACAGCCAATTAATCAATGATAATAACAGAGTATTATTCCTTAATAGTCAAACACTACTTAAATAACTATATCTTTTGAAAGATATTCCTTTAAAGTCAAAATATAATCCTAGGTAAAATTATTTCATTTAACAATTTTCCCAAACAAAAATCAATTTTATATAGAATAAACAGATACACGCTTATATATAATACTCTCAACAATTCTAAGGTGTCACTTAACCTACCTCTAATGAGTTACTCGTCCTGAGGTATTACTAACCCTATCTTTGATGAGATTTTACCCCCACCAGGCTTAGGTGTTCACTCAACCTATGCTTCGATACCAAATGTGATGATCCACCTTAGCAACCATCAGAAATTGACAATAATACATCTCCGGTATGCATGTGCAGCAAATTCCAGTATCGACAAAACAAAATAGAATCACACATCGCATTCAACATTTAATTATACATATGAGTAGTACATGCAATTACTTTAAATTGCTCCATTAGAGTTCTAGTAAGTACTAGTCAAGCTAGGATAGTTATAACTACCTATCCTTATAAGTGTCAGGTTGATACAAAATATATAATACAATGGAATTAGTAGATAATTTCAACAAAGAACCCAAAATACTCTTTACTCCATGTTCCTTGCACCTTTCCAAAATGCACCATACTAGCTACTACATGGTTGCCTGAAAAATGGGGCACTTAAGGTTTTAGGGAAAAGAAAAATAAACTCTGCGCCAGTCTTGGTACTGATGTGAGAAACTCAAATACAGATATTTTGAAACAAAGGATATATCAAAAGACCACACCGCACATAAACACGAAACAGGTTTTTACTTTATGATAACCAAAATATTTGCTACACAAAATCTAGGAATATTATTTTTAATAACATTCCTTTGAAAACAATTTTTAAGTAAACTTATATAATCTTAGCCGAAATTGTTAAAATTATTACATTGATTAAATTCTGGCATAATAGGTTCTACAATCAAGTTCGAAGGCACTTATTGAAGCATGGATTTCCATACAACGGCCGGTAAGGGACTACCATCCATAAAGTACATCTCTAGAGGGATGTACTGAGGATCAACACCTTTGAAAACTCCACACCCGGCAAGACCTGCCTACCAGAAGATCCATCTGAGGTCGAAAATAGAACCGAATATGACATCACCCCAATCGACCATACCCTAATGGTTACAGACCACATAGCCTTACGGCATGCCTGTTTAATCCATTTTCGGATAATGAGGGTCGAGGTAACGATTACCTTTCTCATAGCACACATCACTTGAATGCCACATTACCAATTGATTTCCACAGATGTACAATCTCTAAGGTCGTACATCTCTGAGAAGGATGTTAAGTATAGGAGAGTTACATCCTACACCACTAAACAGATGTACGTGTGTGAAAATCAATGTACGTGCATTTTGGAAATGCAACGTCAGACATTCGTCCATACAAGTTGTCTAGGAACATGACAAACCAAAGGAACTCTCCTATTACATCCTATTTGAAATCACCCATAGGATTAGTAGCGAGCGGCCCTGACATTGAAGATCAAATGAAGATACTACTGCAAAAGTATGTATGATATGAGAAGTTTCCCCCGAGGGTCAGTGCCACAGAGCCTCACATCCATCTTCTAATTTATGGACAACCGACAGTGGGTACAACCACCGTGGCTCACAATGGTACCTTGCCATTTTCTTTTACAGCTAGCCTCTCGACTGCACCAACCTGTAGGACATGTAGGAGTAAGAATCTCCTCCTCACCACCAAACATAAAGCGAGAATCGCCTATCATGCTGCACCACGTGCCAAAGTAAATCTGATCCCGATTCCTTCAAACCAATCATCGATAAATGATGTTAAGTTTGAGGGCAATTATCATTTCATTTATCAATATCGTTTATCAAATAAAATATCTCTTTCAGAGATATAAATCTTTAAATCATATTCTTTTCCATTATATATGGAATTATTAAATCCTTCTTTAACTTTGGAAATACCAAATCAAAATCATCTCTCATAAATCACATTACTAAACCTTATCCGGAAAAAAGGGTCGATAGAAATTATACTAATTCTACTCAATATCAATTTTCGTATTCAACCTTTACTATCCATCGAATAATGGTGGAATCAACTTTTAAACTCACATGGATAGAGTGAGTACCCTCTTTGGAATTTAATACCAAGTATAAAAAGATTATTTCTACAAAATCCAAGTTATATTAAACTTGCAAAGTTGAATCTTTTATACTTGCCTCGTTTTCGACATTTTGACATTGTCAATTCCTTGTCCAGGAAAGAGGCCAGTTAATCTAGGGCATTGATTGCGCCTAAACATCACCTTATTTTAAGCACCCCACATCGAATCTCATGAATAGAAAAATCTAGTCTACTCATCGGCTTTTAGAGCCATTAAATCATTTATTTATAAAAGCTTTTCTTTTAACCATTTACTTAAACTCCTTAAAGTAATTTTAAAACTTCAAATCATCTTTAATATACTTAATTATTCATTTGAAAATTTTCCTAAAATATTTGGGATAGAATAATTAAGTTGAAACCGTTGTTCACAAAAGTTACTAGAATGTTCTGCGAAGCAATGCTACAAATAATGTTTTTAAGGCTTCTTTGATCAAAAAAAATTTCCTATCAATTGGAAGTCCATCCTTTATAACTCAAATCACTTTTAAAACATTTTAATATATTTATAGAAATTATTTCATATTTTTAAAGAATTAAAAAATCCACTAAAGAATTTATCGATTTAGTTTTTGAACTGCCAAAACGCGACTATTTTGAAAACTTTTTTTTTTCTCATATTTAAAATATACTAAATGAAATCTTGATCTCTTTCTTCTATTTGAAAACTATGATTGTAAATGTTTGGAAAATTCTTATTCGAAAGAATTCTAACTCTGAATCCATCGTATAAATGGGTTTGAACTATAACAGCGTGAAATTGCGAATTACCGTTACGTGATGTGCATATTTTTGACTTCAATTTCAAATGTTTTCAAACTTCACCAAATTGAGTTTAACAATTATAAACCAATTTAAAGAGGTTTAATCATCTCGTAACACTTTTATTATTCATTTCAGAAAGTGATTTTCGTTGTGTAGTTTAAATGTGTATTAAACGAGAATTGTTCATGCATCCAAACAACCATATATTCACAATCAAAACATGATGATTAAAACATAACAATTAATCATTCCAAACATATCATATCATCAGTCATATCATAATATAAATAGAGTTTTCTTACCTTAAATTCATCATTCTAACTTTAAATGACTATAGCTTCGTTATCTCGAAATTGAAGCTCACGAAGCTTGCACTTATGTATCTTAGGGGGCTCGGCCTTGGCTTGCAAAGGGGTGGATGGCTTGGCCATGAATGGTGAGATATGTGGCTGTGGGTTTGCAAGGAGGAAAGTAGGAGTTTGGCTTTGGTTTTGAGGTGTTTGATAATATATATACTATATAAATTTTAATTTCATTTTGCAATGAATTTTTCCATTATTTTCTTTAGGTAAGAGGCCATTAAAGTGAAGAGAAGTAGTTGAAGAAAGCTTAGGAAAATGAAGGGGAATCTGTGAATGGAAGTGAAGATGGATAGTAGGTATTTATAGGCAAATGGAAGTGATAAGATATCATGACATTTAAATGCAAATACATCATCATTTCATCACCACCACACCTCTTCCTCCATCACAATTTCAACTGAAGTTCCCCCCTCTATGTGGCTGCTTCATGAGCATGTACTTGTGTGTAAGAGATTGACTTTGGTTTGAACAAATATCATGATATTTATAAATAATATCATGATATTTTCTTTTACCCTTTATTATTAATTTTGTGTATATCTATATGTATTCATGTGCATGTGTATGTGTCCATGTATACGTACATGTGCATGTGTATGTCACAAACGATCCACAACATTGCACAACTTCTCTACGTTGAACCGTTATGAATTCTTATTTTAATTTTTGGTTATATTTTAACTTCTTAGCCAATATATATATATATATATATATATATATATGTAAGCAAAGTTTGAAAATAATATTTCTATAATTATTAGTGATGTAAAATGATCGCAATTGGAATTTTAAAATTATATAAATCAATATTAAATAATTGTTTATAGAAAGTGCCATTATATTGATGAAGAGACATCAATTTTCCTTATAATATCAAGTCATATATATATATATATTATAAATGATTTAGTATCGCTTCATTACTAATTAAAATGAACTATTATCATTTAAAAATAATTATTTGAATAATTATTATCAAATCGATAAATCTCAATTTAAATTCATAATTCAATTATTAAATATGATGCAATTATTGATGATGTCATAAATACATTTTATTTCCAAAAATAAAACAAAAAAAATTATTTGTTTCAATGGATAAATAAGTGTATGTATTTACCTCCATGCATGCTAATATGAAAACCCATGAAAACTATGTATTAATGATGGTTGGCAAAGGCCAATTGGCTTGTAGTGAACCCATGAAAACTATATTCGAATTAAGTATTGACATCAGTCAAAAGGTTCCTAGTCAATCCATGAAAACTAGGATAAGAAAGAAGTTAAGGGAGGCATCAGTAGGTTCCTAGTCAATCCGTGAAAACTAGGCTAAGAAGGGAGTTATTAGAGTAATCCATAGGTTCCTAGTCAACCCATGAAAACTAAGATATAAGATTAGTTATTGAAATGCCAATTGGTTCAGAGGAACCTATGAATTAATTAAGTTACTTGGCAGGGGCCTATAGGTTCTTATTGATCCCATGAAAACTCTGAAATAGGATATGGTGTCCATGAGTTATAAAAATGTTATTAGTAAACCAATGAAAATTAATAGGTTAATATTGACCCTAGAAACTATATACATATACATAAATATAAATAAATACATACATTTATACATACATACATACACACACACGCACACACGCACACACACACACACATATATATATATATATATCGATTAAACTGTGATGGGAAATCCAAAATGTTTATGTATGCATATCATCATTATATTTTTGAAATGTTATGTTTTTAACCATTGTGGATGCAGGAGCACAGTATATGGTTTTGAAAATGTTTTGGGATACTAGCGAGGAAAAACCCATTCCACTAAGCGACGTGGTCTCACTAGATATCTAAATCGATTGAGGTGTTAGATTTTTATTCTTACCAGGCTTATGTCTGACTCAAAGTTTTTTGTTTTACCCTTAAACTCTCTGGTACTCAATTGATTTTAAATAGTTTGAGGTTTAGGGTTTCCAGGTTCTCTCCTTAGACGAATAAAGCTTTCGGAGGCATGCATGAGGAAGTTACTTATTTAGAGTTATCTTTTTCTGCTATGTAATTTGGATGTAAATATAGACTTATTAGCCTTACTATATACTCTGATCAACCAAGTGGGCATCTTCATATGTCGCTCTTGGCGTATGTGTAATGATTATATTTTTATGAACGTGGTTAATACTTTTAAGATTACATAATGAACATGTAATATTTTAAATTGAATGTGGAAATGTGTTTTCATTTGTTAAATTTTTCCTTATTCTTTTGATCTGTGTATCAATGTATCTGACACTTCAATATTTGATTGCCAAAGATTAATAATCATGGATAACTACAACATCCGTAGCCATTAGTTTTGGTCCTCCAAGAAAGGGGATGTTATAAGTTGGTATCAGAGCATAGGTTTATGAAGCTTTGAAAGAAAAGCATAACGTTAAAGATTTTTGACATATAATCCGATAAATTAGAAATATGATTGGGGTTTGGGTTAATGCTATAGTAACGTACTTGTATTTGATATGTAGGTATATATCTATGTATGTATTCCCCTCTATCTTAGACTATTCTTCTGTATCTTACTAAGGTTCGTATGCAGAATTACAAGAAATATGATGTGGAAGCAGGAAACAGAAGAGAAAATCTAGGTGAAGAAAGCACCACAACCAACATAAATACTCGACCTAATACCAGGAGGAACCAAGGTCGACATGCTAATGCTAATCCAAATGCTAAAGCCAATGTAGATGCCGACAATCCGCCAGTAGATGCGGGGATGGTGCATCAGTTGTTCGCTAATCTTTTGCAAGCATGAGCCATTGGTAATGTTGGAGGAGATAATCTTGTAGCTCCAGCAGGATATAATTATGCTAGGCTGAGCAGGGATTACACCAGTCTGGTTAGAAAGCCGTTTATTGGAACGGAGGATGCTGTTGAGGTCAAGAATCGGCTACTGAGCTATGAGAGGATCTTTACTAATCTAGGCTTAGATGATGGGGAAAAAACGAGGCTGGCCTCTAGGCAGTTGCAAGGGGCAGTGCTCCATTGATGGAATAGTGTGACAACCGAAGTTCTAGAGGAAGAACTTACTTGGGCAGATTTGAGAATGAGGTTGAGTGGAGGTTTATATTTAAGGTAGTTAAGTCGGCGCTGATGAGGAAGTTCGTGAATCTTGTGTAGGGAGACATGTCAGTAATCGAGTATATTTCTAAGTCTGATGAGCTATCTCGATATGGATATGCTACTATAGACACTGAGATCAGAAGGAATGAGAGGTTCATTCATGGACTATGGTCGAAGCTAGCTAGAATGACCATGGCTCACGTCCAAGAATCTGTAATGTGGTGGTGGAGATGGTTATTCACTATGAGGAGATGCTTACTATTTCTACTAGGGAGAAGCCAGTTGAATCCTAGGGACCTCATGGAAAGAAGTGGAAATTCTTTAAGATGAAGGTAGCGTAGAAAAGGGAGGCTGCCAAGAAGGCAAAGGATGATTAGGTGCACTTCAAGTGATAAGAAGGGTCATTATGCTCACGAATGCAAAACGGGCAAAGGGAAGAAGCATGTAGAGAAGAAGAATGTAAAATGCTTCAACTACGAGCAAGTTGGGCATTACCAGAACCAGTGTCCAAAGCCAGTTAGGGCGGACAGAGGGAAGGTTTTTGCTATTGGACAACCATCTTCTTCTATTCCTATGCAGCAGAGAAAGGAAAACTATGATGGAAGGTATGCTTTTGATTCAGAGTATACCAGTTAGGGTACCATTTGATACCGGTGCATCGCATTCATTTATATCACAGTATTTAGTTGATAGGTTATGCATAGAACCCACTTACCTTGTACTTCTTTTAGGGTTACGAATCCAATAGGAGGGTATGCAATTCTAGGGATGAGATGTGACCAGCTAGAACTTGATTTGGTATGTCATACGTTTGAGTGAAGTCTGTATGTTTTTGATTTCGTAGATTTCAGGATCATTTTGGGTATGGATTGGTTGGGTAAGTATGAGGTTACGATATTTTGCCAAGATAGAGAAATATCGTTGAGACGCCCAGATAATCATTACCGAACCATCTTCTCAGTGGAGAATTCCAGTAGGTGTGTTTGTGCTTTGTTATGTGTCATGGAGGTTGGAGAAGAGCTTAGTCAGGTTCGAGTAGCAAGGGAATTTGAAGATGTCTTCGAGCCGGTTATGGGATTGCCACTGAAACAAGCTATTGATTTTCGAATAAATCTTGTACCAGGATCTGAACCTGTGAGTAGACCACCTAGCAAGATGACACCAACAGAGATGAAGGAGTTGAAGATGCAACTAGTGGATCTTGAAAGAAGGAATTTTATTAGACCAAGCAGTTTTCCTTGGGGAGCGGCCACGACATTCATAAAGAAACGAGATGGGTCATTAAGGATGTGCATGGACTATCATACGTTAAACGAAAGGACAATCAAGAATATGTAACCTCTGTTGAGGATTGATGATCTTTTAATCAGTTGAGTGGATCCAAGGTGTTTTCCCAGTTAGCTTTTGCGACAGGGTTCCATCAGTTGAGAGTGGAGGAGGACTACATTCCTTTTACAGCATTTCGAACTAGGTATGGTTCGTATGAGTGGCTTGTGATGCCTTTTGGATTGACAAATGCACCTGCTTTCTTCATGGATTTGATGAACCGAGTTTTTCGAGAGCATTTGGATAGGTTTATGTTGGTATTCATTGATGACATTTTAGTGTACTCAAAAGATGAAAGGGAGCATGAGAATCATCTTAGAGTTGTGCTTGAGACGCAAAGGCAGAATCAGCTAAAAGAGAAGTTTTCCAAATGTCATTTTTGGAAGAAAGAGGTTAAGTTTCTTAGTCATATGGTTTCAGAAAGGATTGTTGATCGATCCAGATAAGATCGAAGATGTCAATAATTAGAAGAGAATAGAGATGGTAACTGAGATCAGAAGTTTTCTTGGACTTGCTGGCTATTGGAGATTCATTAAGGATTTCTCGTGGATAGTAGCACCTTTGGCGAAGTTGAGCCAGAAAGATGTGAGGTTTATTTGGTCCGACAAATGTGAGGAAGGTTTCCTTAAGTTAAAACATTTGTTGATCAATGCACCAGTTTTAGTGGTTCCATATGGAAACCAAGGGTTAGTAGTATACACTGATGCATGTGGAACTGGATTGGGAGCAGTATTGATGCAGAAGGGTAAATTTATCACCTACGCATCCAAAGAGCTTAGACCACACGAAGTAAAATATCCTACTCATGACTTAGAGTTGGCTACGGTGATCTTTTCCTTGAAGATTTAGAGACATTATCTCTTAGGGTAGGGATTTGAGTTGTATACCGATCATAAGTCTTTAAGATATTTATTCTTTAAAAAGGAGATGAATACGAGGCAGCAAAGGTGGCTTGTGTTTTTGGCTGCCTATGATTTCGATATAGAGTATACTCCTGGGAAATGAAGTAAGGTAGTGGATGCTCATAGTAGAAAACATTAGAATATGGTGTTAGCAATGTTAGCAGAATGGATATTAACTTGAATCTCACTTCTTAGTTTCTCTCATTACCCATTATGAAATAAAATAAGCTTTGTTTGGTATTAACTCTACTGGCTCGGGAGGACCTGATGCCTTTAATGCATATTTTTTAAACAAGCTTGGCCTATCATAAAGAAATGTTTTAAAATGGATAACCCCCACTCTGTAAACCAGTTTCATCCAATTGCATGTTGTAGTGTCATCTACAATGCATTACCAAAATAATTGCTTCTAGACTTAAACCTATTCAGAAATATTTCTCCTAATCAGGTTGCCTTTTTGCCAAATAGAGACATCACAGACAATATACTTCTTAACCATAAACTACTAAAAGGGTATAAATTCAAAAACATATCACAAAGATCTATGATTAAACTTGATATCAAAAGGCATTTGACTCTCTAAATTGGAATTCTTTAGTTATTGTCATGATCAAAATGAGATTCCTTGAACTTATTATAGCTTGGATTTTCACCAACATCTTCACTCTAACCTATTCTATTATTGATGATGGCTATCATCTAGGCAATCTTACGTCTTTTCATGGAATCATACAAGGAGGCCTTATCTCTGCTTATTTATTTATTATAGTCATGGAGTTGTTTGCATGTATGTTAACAGCTGAATTTACCTTCAGTAGATTTAAGCTCCATCCTAAGTGCAAGTTCCCCTTCGTAACATCTCTGATGTTTACTGACGATCTAGTCATATTTTCCAAGCCAGATCATTAAGCTGTAAACTGCATTAAATGTTCCCTAAAACATTTCAAAACTTGTACAAGCCTTGCTGTCAATTACTCGAATCTGACATTCTCCTCGCTGGCTTAAATTTCATGACAATGATGCAATCTTAAACCTACCTAGATTAGATCAATTGCCCCCTAAAATGATTTATTTAGCGGTTCCCCTCATATCCTCTAGGATCATCTCTAATCAATTTCTTCCAATGTATGAAGCCATCATTAGCAGGCTCAATAAATGGCCCACTCATCTCCTCTCACAGGCGGGTAGATTAACCATCATAACCTTTGTTGCTGCCTCCATGACTTGCTACTATTCTAAAACCTTTTTACTCCTAAAGAAACTCATCTCTACAATCAACGAAGCCCTTAACCATTTTTTATGGAATGGTACTTGTTTCTCTAGGATGCCCATACCTATATCTTTTAAAATGGTTATCATTCCTAAAAATAAAGGTAACCTTGGAATTATTAACTTAAGACTTTGGAATTTTGTCACATCCGTAAAACACATAAATACTCTATTGACAAATAAATATCCCCTTTGGGTTAAGTGGATGAAGAAAATTCAGTTATAACTTAAATTTTTTTGGCTATGTTTGTCCCTTTATACTACAGCTGGTTGTGGCAATGCATATTAAAGATTAGACCCACTATCTTGCTTATAATTCAATATAATGCAGTTGTTTGAAACAACCATATATTCTAGTATACTCCTTGGAATACTCCAGGAGTGATTCTACTTAATTGCTTATTCCCTGGTGAGAAATATGCTTTCGGCATCCTAGATAATGCCCTAGCAAAAAATTACATACATCACGGTCATATATCCCTTACATACTCCAGTAGTGTTAATGTTAGAGAGATCTACAAAATTATTTCTGACGGTCATTTCTATCAACTTAAACAAAAATTTCTTGGGCTAAAAACAAAATTCCTCACTCAATAAATTCTATCTACAGTGCCTTTCACCTACATAATAACACCGCTAACCACCCTTGGTATAAAAGGATATGGAATAGAAATAGTACTACTAAAGACAATTTCAGCTTTTGGAAGATTATATACAACTCCCTCCTTACTTAAGAAAAATTAATGATGATGGGAATGCTTTGAAACACTTACTACAATTTCTTCTCTAACGATGTTAAGACTATAAACCACATATTTTTAATGTGTTTTCGTACATAAATTATGGGCTGCTACGCTTTCATGATTTGGTTTTCGTATGCCTAGTATAGATTCTAACTATGAATGGGCTGCTATTCATGAAAAAACAAGATAAAAATCTATTTTGAATAGATCCCTGCTTATTGCATAAGAAATTTGCATATAGAATCGGGCCTGAGCCCAACAAGCGAGTATTCATGGCCGAAATCAGACCAACTCTCTTTTGTTCAATGTTGTCTCGATGAAAATTGATGCTGCTATGAAATACACTGGATGGAATAAGGTTTTAAACACCTAACTTCTTTAGTATTTAATGTTTTATTTTAATCTTCTGTCCGTCGCTAGGTTACTCTTTTTTGTTTCCTTTGTTATTTTGTTCCTTTATATCTTTGCACCCTTTCTTTATTTTTAGTATATTAATAGGGGACCAATCAACCTCGCTTTCCTTTCAAAAAAACTATTTTTTATTTGATCGAAAATAAACACAATGTATTTATACATGATATATAATAAACTTATGAAGATACGCCTTGATAATATTTGTATTCTTTTTTTTTTTTTGCAAGGCAAGCGGGGTTAACTGGTCCCCTACTAGTTTATTGAGAAATTAAAAGTTAGTGATTATGAACATGCTCACAATCACCAAAAAAAAAAAAAAAAAATCACCACACCGAGGGTAGAAACTAAGGAATAACAACACACAAGGAAACAAGACTAGAAGAAAGAAAAAAAGAAGTTAACAAACACAAACAAGAACTAAGGCCAACCTTCAGTAAAATGAGTACTGAACTCAAATTGACTATCTTTCATTCCATTTTTTATTACAAACTTTAGTGCTTCCCATAGCTGTTGCATGCTCCTACTCTTGTTTTCAAAACATCTTAAATTTCTTTCCTCCCATACCATTTTCAAGTACTTCTTAACACAAAAGAAATACACATTTCTGTCATACTTCCTCCACCTTGTTGATTTGCTTATCAGAGCCCACTCCACATCAGACAATCCATGCATATGATCAGAATTAATTCTTCTCACCAGTCTACTCCATAGTCCCATTAATTCATTGCATTCAAAGTATATGTGATCCACAGATTCATGTTGCAACTTGCAGAAAACACAAAGTGGATCAACAGTCATACCATAGTTCATCAATTTAACCTTGGTCAACAAGGCATTATTGATAACCTTCCGCATCATTAAGTTGTCTCTGGTAGGAGAGTTTCTTGTCCATAGAACCTTATGCCATTCAAATTCAGAGCTTCCTGTGCCATTAACAAGCAGATCATAAACAACAGAGATCGAGTGAGACTTACCATTCCAAAGTATTTCATCAGTTGGAGTAGGGTGGTAGTAATTACCCTAATATTTTTTCCACACATCCCTAATTTCTTGATTACTGGTATATGGAAGCAACAACTTGCCATCATACAAGTAATCAATAGCATGAGCATCCCTACTAATACCCGACTGAACAATCTGGTGGGGGTAAAAATTTTGCCAAGGTATAGACCTTCTGCCATCCAAGGTTCATTCCAGAATTTGACAGCACTGGAGGGAGAGAGAACAAATTTAATAAATGGGGAGAAAGAAGTTCTTAATCTCAGCAAACTCCTCCAAGTCCAACTATAATTCTGGGGGACAGTCATTGTCTAGAAATTCATTCTACCCAAGTTTTATTTTTTGGTCCATTCAACCCATAAGGAGTCAACATCAGTTAGCAATGCATTTAAGAGAGCACTTGTTGCTGCTTTGTTCCAAGTTTGCAAGTTAAATATTCCAAGACCACCTTTATTTTTAGGTAGCTCCATTTTTGCAAAAGAGCAGGGGATGATTTTCTTTGAATGAATTGAACCAGACCAGAAAAACCTCAACATGGTATTTCTAACCACTTTCACCAGCTTTATGGAAAAAATGAAGACCCTAGACCAATACACCATCATTGATGATATAACAGACTTGATGAGCACAAGTCTACCATCTTGTGAGAGAAATCTATTAGCCCAACAAGACAATAAGCTACAGATTTTAGCATACAAAGGCAGGCAGTTAGCAGTTGTGATTCTAGATGAGCATAGAGGAAGACCCAAATAATTCATGTTATTATCCATAAATTACAGTCCAGTATTAGCAGTTAAACAACTAGCTTGTTCAGAAGTTATACCCGAAGTAAGAATGTGAGATTTGTCAGCATTCAGTTTCAATCCAGTCATAAGATAGAATTTGTGAAGAGTAACTTTAATATTCTCCAAAGAGCTTTGATCAGGTTTTGTAAATAACATTATATCATCAGTAAATAAGAGGGAGGTTATTTGCGTGGTTTTACATTTAGAATGAAACCAAATTTCCTTCTGCTCATAATTTTTTGTCAACATAGCAGTTAAAACTTACATAACAAGAATAAATAAATAAGAAGAATAGGGTCCCCTTGCCTGATCCCCTGATTACTGTTGAAAAATCCTGAAGTGAATCCATTATATTTTATTGAGAAGGTAGGAGTTGAGATACAGTTGTAAATCCAAGCCACAAATACTTTAGGAAATCTCGTGAGGGCCATTATTCTCACAATAGAAATCCAGTGAATGCTGTCATATGCTTTCATTATGTCCAATTTCAACATAGCATTTTTGGAAGCTTGAGCACGACCATACCCTTTTAATAATTCATGTGAAAGTAAAATGTTGTCAAGGATATTCCTCTTGGGTAAAAATGCAGATTGATTTATGGATATGATTCTGCTAAGCACAACAACAAGTCTAGAGGCCAAAATTTTTTGATATACACTTATACATCACATTACAACAAGAGATTGGTCTAAATGATTCTACAGATGATGGAGGATGGACTTTAGGTATAAGTACCAAGTTTGTTGCATTTACTTCCTTTGAGAGTTTGAATTTAGTGAAAAAGTTATAAACCGCCTTTAAAAAATCATCCTTGATTATTTCCCAACTATGAATAAAGAATTGTATATTGAAACCATCCGGCCCTCCACTAGAATTTCTATTCATGGAAAATAGGTTATGTTTTATTTCCTTATCTGTTAACTTACTAACTATATTGTCAGCTTCCTCTTGCTGCACTTCAGGTAATTGCAATTGGTTTAGGTCCTCAATCAGGGGATTGAAATCATCCTTGTTTCCTAGCATAGTCTTGAAATAATTAAGCAGAGCATTATCAACATCTGCTGGATTAGAGTGCAGGACCCCAAACTCATCATAAATATTAGTGATTTTCTCCTTAGCTTGTTTTATCTTTATGGCTGCATGAAAGTATGCAGTATTACTGTCCCCCTCTGTTGCCCATTTTTTCCTCAGTTGTTGCCTCTTCATATTTCCTTCAATTTTCAAAGCTTCATTTAACTGATCATAGAAAATTCTCTCATTATCACCAGCAGCTAAATAATCTGGATCGTTCATCATTATTTCTTGAGCTTCAATGAGCCTCTGTCTTAGCACAGTTGATTTTAAGGTTCCATCACCAAATTTATTACTTGCCCAATCTCTTAATGCATATTTTGTTGCTCCTAATTTCCTGCAAAAAATAAACATAGGATTTCCATAAAAATTTTCAGACCATGCTTTACTTATTATATTAGTATACTCAGGATCATGGACCCAAGTATTATAAAATTTGAAGCTTTTTTTTCTTTTAATAACTTCTGTCCCGAGGAGAATATTATAGGTGAGTGATCAGATAAGACAGGGTGGGGGATAAATGATGACATTGTTGGCCATGTGGTTAAGGCTTTGAGGTTAGCAAAGGAGTGATCAATGTTGCTAAAGGTTCTAATTCCCGATCGACTCCTGTTATTCCATGTGAACTCAGCTCCTACAGTGGGAATTGGAAGCAAACTTGAATCCTCAATGGCTTTATTGAGGTGGTAGATGTCCTTGGGTAAAAGTGGAGTTCCTCCAAGTTTATCATGCAATGAGTAACAGTAGTTGAAATCCCCAAAGACAAGCCAGGGATGGGAATTTTGTCTAAAAGCAGGAAGAAGATCAAGAAATTTTTTTCTTGAGATCAAAGAATTGTGAGCATAAATTATTGATAAGTAGAAGGAAGAAGGAGAATCATTCAGTTTAGCTTGGAAGTGCATTACTTGATCAGTGCTAAGAACAGAGGAAAGTGACAAGACATTTGGATCATAAATAACCATGACACGACCATAAGATGCATGATTCAGATTATGGTTAAGGGTCCAAGATGGTTTTATGCGTCTTGCAGCTTTAACAGTTAGGGTTTCATTCAGTTTTGTTTCCACAATAGCAAAAAGAGAAACTTTGTGTTGGTTAATAAGATACTTAACTTGATCTAACCTAGTTGAGGAATGAGCTCCTCTTATATTCCATATTGCATAGTTTTGCATCATTTGGAATACTTCAAAGATTGATGAATGACATTTTTCATGCTCCTAGTTGCAGGAGAACCCCTATGTTCAGTGATGTAATCAACTTTGTTATCTTTTTTATGGTTTGGTCCTTTATCACTTCTCTTTCTGGCCAATGAGAAAGAAGTAGTATTTGTTGGTGATGTTGGCATAGATATCCATCCAGGCAAGGTTCCAGAGTATGTGTAGTTATTTACATTGGTGTTGTTATTTCCTTCTGGTTCTGTCATTAACAAGTTAAGTATATCATTTTCCATTGTTTCTCTAAAATGAGTTTCAGCATGATTTGGAATGGTATTTGTGGTTCCATTTTTTGCACTCAAATCCAGATTTTCACTTGATTGTTGTGTATTTCCTCCACTAGTACTGGCAACATCAAGAATGATTTTGTCATGTTTCTTATTGTTCTGTGCTTGTGTAGTTTCTCCCTTGAATTTATTGATTTCCAGTTCTTCTATCTCAGTTTGCATTATTATGATTGTAGGCACATGATCAACATCAACAAAAAATTCATTCTGAATATTTCCTATTATTTCTCCCTCCTCCATCTGCTCTTCCTTTTCACAGTTAATATAGATCGGTTCATTATCATAGATTTCATAGCATGGGTCAGAAAGATTTCCTTCCATCAAGACATTAAATCTATTGGTATCTCTCTTGGTTCCTTCATTATTTTTTATTGTATTGCCCTTTTCCGTAGAAAGTGTTACAGGCATCAGCATATTACTTTCCTCATCCCCTGGATTTCCTAATATTTTTTTAATATTTTCAGTTATCTTATTTTTCTCCTTTTCTCTTTTCATCTTTGCTCCTCTACTTTCTACCCTTCTTCACTCCTGCTTTTGTTTATTGACCATTGTTACTTTTCCATTCTCCACTTCATTCCCTGTGCTTTCCTTACTTGCTTCTACTTTTGCTCTTGCCTTCTCCTCATGATTCAATTTCAATTTCATACACTTTTCTGTCCTGTGGCCAAACTCTTTGCAACTAATGCATATTTCTGGTCTCCACAAGTATTCAACTTTAACTACCTTCTCTGATCCATCCAGTAGCCTTACCGCAAACTCATCCAACAACTCCTCTGCTGATGAAACTTCAACCATACTTTTTGCACATCCAATTCTTTCCATCTTTTTAGTTTGCTCATCCATACACATGAAATTTCCAACTCATGATGCAAGCCAATTAATACCCAGATGAGACCAAGCATATAATGGAATATTTGAGAGCCTAATCCAAACAGGAACTGATCTAATCGTACTACAACTGTTTCCAACATTTGGATCCCATTGCTTAACTATGAATAATTTGTTCCTCATGACAATTGGATCTGATGCAATTATTTTCCTTCTATCTTCCTCACAAGACAGATTGAATAGGAACATAAATCCATCTGATTTCACTTTGATAGAACCTTTTAATTTCCATACTCGTTTGAGATGAGCAATAACCGTTAAGTATGATAAAGGTTTATCAAGAAAAAAACCTACCAAGTAGTCACCCCAAACTTCATTGCCTGCCTTTATAACATTCTCACCTGGTACCAAGACATGTCCTTCATAGACCAGAGGCACCTGAATAGGCGAATACTGGCCAGCATTTTGAGGTTTAACTTTGAACAGGGAATTCCATTGGGCTGGGGTAACAGACTGAGAAGAAAGACATTTGTGAGAGGGGACGATTGTGGATGTACCAAAGGGATGAGGTGGTGGAGAACATCTCACAGCTGGCTGATGAGGGGATGGACAGGCGGGAGAGGGTCAGGAGGATCTTGAGGAGACAGATGGTGAACAGTTGGGGGAGATGTTTGAAAGTACGATAGGGATGTTTGAATGTACGTGTAAAGGGGTAAGGGAGGGAACAGAAGCCATTAAAGATGATAATATTTGTATTCTTTACTAGTGTTTAAACAGTAAGTACTTATTTTGGGAATTTAGACTATAAAATTGATCATTGAGATATATTACACTATACATATAAAGAATGTCTTCATACATTTGTGATTATGAACCATGATGAAGTACGTCTCGAGTGGTTGATAACAGTGCTCATATTCAGTAGAGTATGACCAAATCGATACCACCTTAGTTGGTATGATGGAGTATCTTAATGTATCACCCCAAATGAGTTAACGCCAGAGTAACCATTATTTTTGGGATAGACCAACAAAGATATGGTAGTCTAAAATACTAAAATCTAAGCACTTATTTCATTTTACTATTGAAATGTATGACGTACAAACTTATGCGTATTGATACATCGAGTCAAATTTCAATAGAGTACTTGGAAGTAAAATTGAAAATGTGCAAGAGGGTTCAAAACAATTCAATATGATCGAGCATAGCGAGTAGATTAGATATAAAGTTAAAATAAATACCTCAAATAAAATATGATTTTATCTGAAATGTTACTCCGCCTTTGTTATATTATGATACAGAAAAAAGCAATCAAAATATGATTTGATTTACATGTGTAATGTAAAGTTTAATCTTACTTGAAAGATATGTATCTATTATTATATAATATATTTAATTTGGTATTATCTAGAGCCAGGTTCAGATATCATATAGGATATGGTACAGGATAGGTTAAGATACAATTATTTGACATATGTTAAGTATACGAATTGCATAAAATCAAAGCTAGATTTATTATTGAGAAAACTACACAACCTTAAGGAAGCTTGTTCAATGGCATCAAGGAATAAATATAGTTTTAAGAAATATCGCCTCCTAAACGAGGGATTTCAGTCTAAATGATATTAGTGGCAGTATGGTTGACTTGGATTAGATCCAAGATAATGAAATGAAAAAACATAATACAAAATTAATCTAGCCAAATAAGGACATTGGAAACTATATTTTCTGATAAGGAGTCTTATATGGCAAAGAGAACATGTGATTTTCCTAATACAATAAAAGAATATTGAATGTTCGTCTCCTTAGTTACCCACAAGTTGTGAAAGTATAGACTTTGTCACATTACGATATGTTGACAAGGTCTAGAAGGAATCCAATTTTTTGAGGTATATCCAATGAGATATGATCCATCGGATGCAAATAATTATAATTGGAAGGCTATAACTTACTAAGAAAAGGAGACTAGAAAAAGATTTGATCGACTCAATCATTGAAATTAAAATAGATCCCCTTGGTCACCTTGCTTGATATCACTGGGAATTTGTCATAAGTTATTAAACTATACTGATGCAAACATCAGAAGTCTCAAGATTAGTGGGAGCAAAGTAGATCTTATGATAATGAGATTTAAATTGTAATCTCAAATCAAACAAACAAAAATATGTATTTTGACTAAAAAATAAAAATGTTTGATCATTATCAAAGTGCAGAGGAAGCTTGTCCCTAATATGAAGAAAGGTTAAAAAATGTATCAAATCACTTTGAAGACTATAAATAGGTAACCTGACTTCTGGTGATAAAAGACTATATACATTGATATGTGGGATACTAGAATTATCCAAAACATACTACATTATACCTGCAATATGTAGGAAATACAGATTACGGATCTTAAGGTAGAATTAACACTAGAGGGGTGGGGTGAATAGTGTTTAATTAATTTTATGAATATTTTTGAAATATTTTTAAATTAAATCCAAACATATGCGATTCACAAACATAGAGACAATCACAGAGCCAAAAATAGATGCAAATAGTAAATAAAAGCAGTAAAGGAAAGACATACTAAAATTTTATACTGGTTTGGAGTTACCCTATATCCAGTCCTACACGACTTCTTGTGCAGATTTCTTTTCAAGTATAATGTTGATATTACAACCTCGATTTCAAGGCTCCAAGATACACCCTCCTATCTCTAAGTCCAAGGCAAACTCTCTTGATTTTAAAAGGCAACAATCACATCCAAATTATTTGCGGGCTACAATCACACTGTTTCCAATCACACTTTGATAGAGAGAGACTCGATACACTTTGATCTTTTGATCTCTGATTACAAGTGATCCTATAACTCTGAATAGCACTGAGATCTTTGAGAGAGAGTGGCGGCGAATAAAACTAGAGACGATCAAGTTTGATTCACCTAGGATTTCGACACAGTTTTGTTAAGAATGATTGAAAGTAAGAATGGAAGAGAAAGATGAGAGAAAACAAAGAAATCTTATGCGAAAATTCATTGAAACTACTGATATGTATAGGATAATAATGGTCGTGTCCATTTGTGAAAGGTTATGATGAATAGACACTTCTTTTGAAAATTCCAATTTAAAATCTACGGCTACCATGTCGACATGGGGGTATAGGCATGTCGACACCCCTTGGTATTTTTTGAAAATTGATTTTTGTTTTAAAAGAGATTTTCTATCTGAAGTTTGTCGAAATAATCTTAGAACTTTGTAAACTATTTTGAATATACTTTATTATTATAAAAACCTTTGGAAAGTGATCATACGAAATATGAAAGTAATAAAAACTAAATATATAAATATTTTTGGATTAAAGCTAAAACATTAAAACTAGGAGATAGCTTAAAAACAAGAAATGATTTTGAAATTAATACGAATAAAAATATTTTTTTATTTAAGGCTAAAATATTTAAACTGAGAGAGATATCTTTTTTAAAAGGATAGTATTGGAAAAAAATCCAAAAACAAGTCATTTTGAAAATTTCATGGATTCCATTCCATTAGAGAAGGTCATTGGTTCCATCCCACTAAAGAGTTCATGAGTTCCATCCCACTATTAAAGCGAGAAGGTGGATTCCATTCCAAAATTAAAATAAGAATAAATATTTCAGTGCTATTATGAAGTTAAACGAATCTGGACTCTATTACTTTTCTTGATATCATGAACTATTGAACTCCTGATAATCTTGATACTCATGAGTCTTCAGTCTTGATTTCTCCAATCTTGAATTCATCGGTCTTGAATCTCTATGATGTACAGTCTTCATTCTCAGTTCTTGCATATACATATATCTAGACAAAGGTATTAGTATTTATATTTTATAACAAAAACCTAAGGTTGTTTTCATCAAAACCATCATCTCAGAAACTAACAATCTCCCTCTTTTTGATGATGACAACCAATGTTTATAAAATATGCTCCACCAAACTCTGATTCTACTCTGTCTCCCTCTTATTCCAACAACTCTTACTAGTTTTCCCTTAATCTAAGGCTAACTAGCAGCCTAACTACCCTATTTTATAATTCTCCCCCTTTGTCATCAACAAAAACTAAGCCTAAACTACATAACTCCCCTTTAAACTAATACTTTGGAACTAAATGCTAATAACGAAGTATAATAAGTGAGACATAAATATAATTTTATTATATATGATGTTACATTACACATATATATGAAACATAGACACAAATATATACAACTATATAAAATACAAAAACATTTATACAATAACAATCAAACGAGTCCTTGACAATTGGTGACTTGTGAATCGAACAAATACGGTAATGGAGACAAAAGTTTCCATGTTGTTCGACCAAATTATATTTTTTATCAAAACAGACTTCTCCAACCAAACAACATTACCGTCCTCGTCCATTTGCACTTCTTCCTCTTTTTCTTCTTCTTCTTCTTTCTCGTCCTCTAATGGATTATGAATACGTATGTTAGAGGAATCATCTTCAATCACAATAGGGTTTGCATGATTATCCATGAGAAATTTTTGCAAATTTTTAAGAATCTTGCCGTGTTTCACTTGTTCATTTGTCATCCTTATTTTCATGACTTGTAATTCAGTCAGCATTTGCAAAGAATCCTTAATAATTTCCTCAATCTTCATTGCTCGAGCCATTGTAGTACGCTGGTGTAACGACCCGCAAATCCGTACCCCTTGAGTCAACACTATTCTACAACAATCAACTCAAGTTGCACAGAAATACGAACCATTTGGGTTTAAGAAGAAGAGGTAGAAGAAGAGAAAACAAAATCAACATCAGAATCTAACCATCGCAGCAGAATAAAATATAGTAGATAGTAAATAATCTTTACTCAAAATCAAATATATCTGTTTACATACATTACATCATCAGAGTACATCAGTCACAACTCACATCAATAACATACAATGGGTACACAACAACTCAAATCAGCGGAAATATATATATATATACAAGTACGAGAATACGTATCGTCGTCCAGCTCGTCTCCTGAGCTCCACAGCATCATATCCTGTATTCTATAATACTCGGTCTGACCCAAGCATTACAGTTAAATAATACCCGAGTCAGTCTGGAATACCAGCGTGAGAAAATCACACCCAATTGATTATTAAATTTTCAAAATCCTTTGAAAAAAAAAGCATCTCGTAAGACCACGCCACAAATAAACATGTCGGGTTTTACCTTACGATAGCTAAAACAATTTTTATAGAAATCCTCTGATATTATAATAGGGTCTATATACAAATACTTATAAAATAGCCGAAATTGTTACATTCATTAAATTCCAGCTACTAGCCACAGAGTGGGTAATACAAACAAAACTCGTACAAGACTCGTAGGGAGAATGGATTTCCAACAATGACTAGGCACTGGGGTACCACCTGTCATAGTACGGGGCCTAGATCACCGTACCGAGGATTACTCCCTTCATCCCCTGCAACATAAGGCCGGAACCATTCCTTACTGAACAGTTCCGAACAAGATAAACCCCGTGGTTGGCGCGACCAACCACCCACTAAGCCGAAATATATAAAAAGGGACATCTAGACAGGGGAATTATCTTGTCCTGCTTGGGCATGACCCACCTAACCTTGCTGCATATCCCCTGATTTTCAGTCATTCCCGGTTGATGAGGCTTGAGGCTAAGCATTACCTTTAGAACGTTTTCACTTAGAATGCCCATCGTCCACCTGACGATGTTTCGCAAGCATTCGTCCATACAAGTCCGTCCCGGGTTCGAACGGAACCGAAGGCACTATTCCTACTACATCCATTTTGGAAAAATCCTCAGGATTAGTAGCGACTAGCCCTTGCACTTCACTGCTCCATCTTCGACTCCGAACACGTTTTTCGCACGAAAATGTACAAACCGGATCGAAGTGGTTTTCGAGAAATTAATCTCGATCCCGGACTCTTCGAAACGATCAACGCATTTGTCCAATATTGATAGTCGGTGATTTAACTATCAATTAATATTCACAAACAACCATCAACCAATAAATAATTTCCCAAATTATTTACTACCTTCAAAATATCTTTATAAGATATATTTCTATTTTCCATCCCTTTGAAAACAGTTTCAAAACCATTCTTCTTTCCAGAATCAACTTTCCCAAATATTTTCTATCTTCTCTGAAATCACCAAGTACAAAACTAGATTTAAAAATAATTTAAAACACTTTACTTTGAAATATATACTTTAAAAACATTTAAATTAAACTACTTTAATAATTTGTAAAAAAAAAATACATCTTATATGAATATTTGAAATTAAAGTTACTTTATAAAATATAAAACTAGATTTTCACCTTTGAAATAAAATACTAAGTCACTTTTTAAAATAATTACTACTACAATAGATTTGAGAAAATACTTACTTTAGAATTTAAATACTAGAAATAATAAATTTTCCAAAACATGCCTTTTTAAAACAATTTTAAAACTATTAACTAATATTTGAAATTTACTTGAAAGCATACTTAACGATCCAGGAAGAATTCCAGCTTTAAACATTTAAATCAATTTTCCAAATTGATTTTCAATGTATTCCATTTGAAATAAGTTTCTTAAATTTACTCAATTCATTTCAAATTTCATTTAATTATGCACTTAATTATTATTGTTATTCTTTTCCATTTGATTTTAAATCTTTTAACTGAAATATACAAATTTCAGCTTTTCCCAACTTCTTTTTTATTAATATATATTTTTCAAAAATTTAAATCTTACATTTTAAATAAAATGTTTTGTTCTTTAATTAATATCATTGAAGATTGTAATTCAATAACTTCCTATTTATTCAAATTTCCTTTCTATACTTCACAATTTATTTATTAGAAATTTAAAGTCACATTATTTCTTCTCCAATTCATTCTTAAATTTATTCAAACTTCCTAAAATTATTTCGCTTACAAATTTACTTCCGTTTAATTTCTTTTCAACAATCCAATTCGTAAATTTTGGGAATTCATTATAACCGAATATCCAATCAATCCATAACATTCAATATTCCAATATAACTCATCATAGGATATCAAATAATCACAACAGAGAATATTGAATAATTTAAATAAATGTGAGGGGTCCAGTTGGATCCCTCCAACCTGTTTTCCCTGCATCCAAAGATGTTAGCACAACATAATACACCAATTCCAAAATATCATACTATATCACATCAATCAATTCAACCATACAATCAATTATTAAATTTAATCATTTAAATTTAAATTTAAACTGAGTGAGATTTACTCACCTTTGATTTAATTTGCAATTCATCCAATCCGACTTGATTTTCCATGATTTCGGACCTTGTGAGAATAATTATACAATTTATTAGATTATTTAATTGACTAAAAATTTATCCAACTAATCATTTTCTTTTCAATAAAAGCCAATCAGCTAATGATTTAGTTTGAACTCTTTACGGTATGATTTATCAATATCCAAGATAATCTACCAATAATTAACCACTGATTAAATTAACCATCAATTTAATTTAGACTAACCATTTGGTTTTAAAATAATAACTTTAAAACGTATATAGGTATATTTATTTTCTTTTGAAACTACATATATATATACTTATATAGAATTGATAAAAATATAACTTATATAAATTTTCAACATTTAAAAACCCCTTTTATTTGTCAAAATCTTTTATATATATTTATATTATATGTTTATTGTTTATCTATTTAAAATCGATATCTTAAACCTTACTGTAAAAATGATTTTCTATTAACTATACTATCTCAATGTAAATTATTTAAATCAAAATAACTTACTGTAAGTTATATATGTATTTCTTGTTCTAAGAATAACTCTTACAATATAAATTTCTACCCTACATATATATACATATTTTAAACTAAAATTTAGTTACTGTCAATTTAACTAAAATTGAAATTGAAATGTATATATATTTTAAATTGAAAGTAAATGATGACGAATACCTTACTGATCTCGACCCAGCCCTAGTTCTCTCGAAACCCCACATGAGCCGATCCTTCCATTGCTTCGTCGCCTCCTCAGATCGAAGTCGCTGCTGCCTCGTTTCCGGCCTCGCGAACCTTAAAACGCCCACGCGGTTGAAACCCTAACATCACCAACCACCTCGACGAGCTGCTCTACAACATCAAAGTCAACCCAACAAAGCCATCGAAGTCGAGACTCACCCCAGCTCTCACGATCACTTAACGATGAACTCGCGACTTCCATTCGCCATTCGCACGTGAGCGCGATGTCCCCTCCCCTCAAGCCCTAATTCCGATCGAGTTCTATGATTTAAAACCGCATTCGATTCGATTTCTGGGGAATAGATTTGAATGAGGTGTCGTGAGAGATTTTTTTATATATATATAAACGAACCGAGATTGGAAAAAGTAGGAAGGGAAGGGAAGTTCGGCCAAGATTTATTTCGTTTTCCCTTTTATATATTTTTTTCTTCTTCTGCGTATTAGGTTTTGAAGGAGGGTTCGGCCATTATATTTTTTTAGGAAAGGGAACGAGATAACAGAAAGAAATAGGAAGGAGATCTATCGTGTAAAGGAAGATAGGGAAGAGGCGTATAAGAGAAGTCTCGATTGTTAATTTTAAATTCAATTTGACTATTCTAGGCATTAACCCGTCGTACGACCCAACGGTAATTCCAAATAATGCGAAAATTGAAATCCGATAATAATAAAACATTACGGATTCAATGGAACTAGTTTGTCGAATTCCGAGACTGTGCCTCGGAAGGCTATTTTTAAATTCAATTTAAACAATAGAATTTCAAAATTGAACAATCCACTGTTTATTTCAATTTTACAACTTCTATTATCCTCACTAATACGAATATAAATTTTATAAGCCTTCAAATTATGTTTAATAGGCTTAAAATTCTGGAATTCAACATTTCATTCAATTTTAAATTATTTAAATTCAATAATTAAATTATCAAATGAATTGTGATATTCGTAATTCAAGTTGAAACTATTATCTTGAATATTTAAAATCAATTAAATATTCTGATTTTAAATGCTTAAAAATTCAGGGTCATCACATTCCTCCCCCTTAAAAGAATTTCGTCCCCGAAATTATAAGTTAGGAAGAATGATTCAATACCCGTTTACTTCCCCCAAAACCAATTAGTTCTTAACAATTTAACATCTTACGAACTATCTTTTTAATAGAAGGCCCATTACAATTCTTACTAACTTCCCAAACTTTTCCCTTAATTCCCTAACAACTTTACTTATACAATCATTCAAATTATAATTCAAAACTAAATTTTGAATTATCAAAAAGTTTCTCAAAATTTTTCTAACTCCCTAAATTCCCAAAAAATTTCGCCAGCGTCTCCTTTGCGCGGCTAACTCGGTACTACTACAAAATGGCTCTAAGGCCTCCCAAATCCAAAAAGAAAACAAAAGGCCAAGTGGCTCAATCCAAATCCCAATCAAATTTCATACCAAATTTAAATACATACCTTTTTGTCGGGCAATTCATATTTCTCTTTCTAAAATCAAAACCAAATCTCATTTCCCTTTATAACACCTGCATATCCTGCTTAGCACTAATATCCAATCACAACATTCCCAAAACATTTTATCTACTTTCTCACAAAATGTCAATATTTATTTATCCTAATATTCACTTAGATTATTTTTGTAACGTCAATTTCCAATTAAGAATTCACGAATCCTTTCTTAAATTTAGTATAAGAAATTTATATGTTTCTTATATTTTTTTTCACCTTACCACTTAAGTTTATATCTATTTCTATTCAATTTAGTTTTCACATTCCATATGGATTTTATTTATTTTCAACTTTGAACATTTAATTTTATCCTCCATTTATAACTAATTTATGTCATTATTTTAATTAACCTCATTTACTAATTTATTTCAATTTCCAGTTTGAAATCGTTTTGTCGTTAACAAAAATTTCAAAAATTTTCTAACTCCCAAAATTTCTGAAAAATTTTGGCAGAGTCTCCTTTGTACGGAGGAGCTTTTGCAATTTGACAAAAGAGATAAATATATATACATCAACCCACACGGTCGGAAAAACCAAAAACAGTTCATATTTCCTATTTTTATTGCGTAGGCGTACCTTATTTAGCATTTTTAAGCACGCAGCTTATTTATTTAGCAGTTAATGCAACCAAATCCAGCCACACGGCTTCCAGGTACCTGTACTTACTCAATTTAAACATGCAAGTATGTGACGCCCCACCTTTATACCCACTCTAGCCAAGAACATTACTGAGAATGCTGTCAACTAGCACGGAGAATAAGGCTGTTGAGGAGCGACCATCCGTGTAATTGCTTTGCACGAGAATCGATATGTCAGATAGTATAACATGCATTTTCTTTATCAAGAGGAAATCCGACACACCGACACAAACTCAAAGCTACTACACAGTGGCTATAAAGGTCTTCGGAAACAAATATAGAAATAAACATAACATAAATCAGTCACAGACAATTCATATCACAAAGGCGGAAATAGATATGAATACTACACATGAAAGTGTACATCAGAGTAGTGGTCAAAAGGATCCACAATAATACAAAGGAATAGATATCTATACAAGTGCTAGACAAAAGAATAAGTATACATCATAGAGTCTACATCTCAAATGTATACAACAAAAACTACTAAACTTAAGTAGTTACCCAAAAGATCAGATGAAAGTCCGATAAGGAGTCACGCAGAAGCACCTGTAATATCTCGGTCTGACCTGAGTATTATTTAAGAAGAAAATAATAAACGGATCAGTCTAGCTATAAATATCAGATGAAGTGATATATAATAAGAGATATGACATAAACATATAATAATCACAGTGCCAAGCTGTGATAAATAAGTAATTGAAAATCAACAAGAGATTAATCAATATCACAATAATCTACTCAAGATAAAAAGGAATGTCATACTCCTAATTTCATTCACCAAGCCACAATAAATGACATATATATCAATGCCCATCGTAAAAGTTGGTGAAACATTAATTCCAGAAATCAACACACGAAATCCAGAAATCACAAGAAAAAGGATGGCCAATCCCATAAAAATGAGCTCCTCCTGACAGGGTATAGTCCCCCATTGCGGACATTGAGCCGAAGCTCCTCCTGGTGAACCGAAGTTCCTCCTGACAGGGTATAGTCCCCCATTGCGGACTTTGAGCCGAAGCTCCTCTTGGTGAGCCGAAGCTCCTCGTGACAGGGTATAGTCCGCCATTGCGGACTTTGAGCCGAAGCTCCTCCTGGTGAGCCGAAGCTCCTCGTGACAGGGTATAGTCCCCCATTGCGGACATTGAGCCGAAGCTCCTCCTGGTGAACCGAAGTTCCTCGTGACAGGGTATAGTCCCCCATTGCGGACTTTGAGCCGAAGCTCCTCCCGGTGAGTCGAAACTCCTCCTGACAGGGTATAGTCCCCCATTGCGGACTTTGATCCGAAGCTCCTCCTGGTGAGCCGAAACTCAGTAAAAACGACGTACAGTCCTCCACGTGGACAAAGAGACATCGGACAATGCTAGTCTAAATCACAAAGATGATCGTCATGATCAACGAGAAGTGTCAATTTTAATAAGCTAGTAAATATATGAGCTTAGCTTCATGTCCCATAACCACTAGCTTAACTTAAATATTTACGAACAAATTGTAGATCTCCACTAGAAAATTGTCACAAGAGATTCAATCGAACAAGTCCAAGAATTAACCGATGAAGTAAACGCAAGCGTTTCATACCACTTGTTTTACGAAGTCGTTTAAATAGATTTCTCATACGAGTGAGGTAAAGGTTTGTATATACTAGTAGATTGGAAATCGGTTTGAGAAAACGAGCTTTGTTATAAAATAGTGTTGAAATCATTTGAAGAAAGATTTTTGATATTTACTACTAGTATAGAAAACCTTTATATTTTTAAAGTGACAAATCACAAAGAAGATTGTAGGAACAATCAATCACTAAGATTCACATTCGAAAACGTGAATAAAATCCAATGAAATCGATATAAAATCCATCAAAGTGGATATATCTAAAATTCCCAAAGTAAAGGTCATCAAAGTCGATATTAAATGACAACAACAAAAGGGAGACAACACGAATCGATTAAAGTTGGATATTCAAACGGATTAGCAAAATAGGCTAATCTGGCAAAAATCATCAGGTCGGTCGACCGGACCCCCTGAGTCGGTCGACCGAACCAGAGGAAGGAAACTTCTCGGGACAGCAGGTCGGTCGGCCGAACCCTGTACTCGATCGACCGAACCTTAAAACAGAAAGTGCTTATGCACTTGGAAGCAGGTCGGTCGACCGGACCAGAGGGGTCGGTCGGCCGAGCCTGTTTCCAGCCTCATCCATGCCTATTACAAATGAGGTTCAATCTTGACCAAAATTGCATTCGCACGAGCAACCGCGCTAAGGGTTTATGTCAATCGACTACCCGGCCCTATATGCTCCTCGATGCATCACCAAAAACATGTTCAAACATAGAAGTTAGGATTTTTAACGAATTGAACTCAAAACACTAAAAATTGGAATACTCACAAAAGCAATCCAAATCAAACTCAAATGCACATGAATAAGTGTTAGGAATTCATACCTAACAATAGAAGAGAATTATAAGCATAGATGTGAGATTAAAAATCTCACCTTTGAACCCAAACGAATGAAGAAGATGCTATGAAGCAATGGCAAGAGCAAGCACTCTTTAATCCCAACAGAACAAGCTTGAATCTAAGCTTAAAAGAGAAACATTCCCTAAATTAGGTTTAGGAAATTTCTGAAATCAAGGAGAGAATGAGTTGGAGAAGGAGGAGGAGATGCCTACCAATGGGTTCTCTTAGATTTTGGAGCAAGAACTTGGATTTTGCTATGGAACTAGGGCTTGGAGTTTTAATTCTTTTTCTCTTCCACCATTGTTGAAAGCTTGAAGAGTTAGGAATTAGAAATGAAATAATGAAGAGTTGGAGTGGGTTGGGACTGAATTAGTAAGTGGGTTCAGCCCAAACCAAAGTCCAAAGCAAAAAGTAGCAAAATTCAACTTTCTCCAAACATATCGAAGCTTATACTCAAAAA
Organism: Allium cepa; assembly: GCA_030765085.1. NCBI lineage: Eukaryota > Viridiplantae > Streptophyta > Magnoliopsida > Asparagales > Amaryllidaceae > Allium > Allium cepa. Next base: position 915,146,323 of record CM060938.1, read on the forward strand.
GGTCGCAAACGGCATTTTGAACTCAATGGGGGTGGTCTCGAGTCCTAATTCGACCGTATGCAAAAAGTAGCTTTTCGGACTAAAATCCGACTAACGATAAAATATTTAAATAAAATATTTAAATATAAAATCAATAAATATGCGGGTTGTTACAGACTCCCCTCCTTAAAGAAATTGCGTCCTCGCCATACTTAAGAGGAAAATAAGAAGTAACAACCATGGAAGCATATCAACACAAAAGAAAATTTGAAATAGAAAGTTCACCATAAAGTGCACGAAAGAGTTAGCAAGAAATCTAGTGAAACTTCAATTTCCACAATATCACCGGGCTCAAGAATAAAAACCGGAAACATAAAAGCATTTCCGTATATAAAGGACGTGGAGAACGTCAAGAATAGTAGAAAATTGAGCCAGTGCAATGGCGTAGTACAGAAACAGTACGCCCGAGAAACTAAAAACTCGAATAATTTGGAACACCGACGTAGTACAAATACGGTACGTCCAATGAACCGATAAACCGGAACAACGATATAGTATAATGGTACATCCATTGATCCAGATAAGACGGAACATCGATGTAGTATAATAATAGTACATCCGATGAACCGAACAGCGTAAAAGAACATCAGACACTAGTCCCTAAAAGGAATGAGATAAAGCTCAATAAAACGAAGTATATCCAAACGTCCGATGAAATGAATAAAAAGATAATTCCATTCAGACATCATCAAAGAATCAACCACTTGTTGCTTAATACAAAGCGCATTGGCAACACGATTTCCCTTCTCGGGAATAAAAGAATATCAAGATCATAAGATGCTAGGAACTCGAGTCAACATGAAGTTCCTTATGAGAAAATAAATATTCCAAGGATTTATGATCGAGATGGAGAACAAATTCCTCCCCTAAAACTGATGATGCAAGACTCTAAAAGTAGGAACAATAACCGCGAGCACTAGATCATGAGTGGTATATCTAGTCTCGATAGGCTATAATGAATTAGAAGCACAAGTGATAACACGTTCTCCTTTGCAAGAGAATGGCATCCAAACCAATACGACTAGTATCGGTACAAATAGCAAAGTCTTGGTTCCCCTTCAGGAATCACAAGAATAAGAGTATCGAAAAGAAAGAATTTCTTTTAAATAATCTTCATTCCTGAAAAGTTAAAACTTTCAAAATTACATTTATCATTACGTAATAATCTTTCTAGAAAATTTTACTATTTTCAAGTTAATATACTGTGTCTGATTGTCTCATCAAAGCGTTTAGGAGATTCTTATCGATAACGGTGATCAAGCGCATCGACCAAAATTCTTAAAGCACTCAACGGGCAATACAATCACAAAATCATCTTTTATATGATAAAAATATCTCTTAAAAAGTTTTAAGAATATTCTTTGTTCGTTTCAAGACCAAAAGTCCGGTTATACCCCTAAATAAATCTTATGAAAAAGATTTTGCAAAATTTTAAATTTGTTATTTTCATCCAAAATCATTAAATAAAAGAATGGAGTCATCGAGATATTCATAGAATATTCGATCTATAAAATGGATGAAATAAGCTGGACAAACTGAATGACAAAATAATTCATTCATAGAATCATAACGAGTGCGGAATGCGGTAAGTGGAATGCTAGCTTCCGCAACTCGTAGCAATGAAAACCGGTGGTAAGGTCAAACTGAAAAGACCTTAGCACCACACAAAGATTACTTAGGTGATAATCCTAAGACAAGCTCAAAAATACCGGAAAATTTCTCAAACTATTTAGATAAGAGAAACAACACTTTCCTTATAAGTGGGCTTAAGGAATAAAATGATGCCATCAAGTTGGAATCAAAATCATAAAGGAAAAATAGAAATCTGCTTAACAGATAGAAAATGTCGAAGATGAATAGTCCACTCGAAAAATAGGATGGGCTTCACAATGATCAAGCTGATCCCTTCAAAAAAAACAATTCCGAAGCCTAAGTAAAAATATCGGCTCGGAAAAAAAAGTCTCATAAAATAATTTCGACATCAATAAAAAGCAAATTGAGTGTTGCGGATCTACCATCCCGATTCACAATCCTCAAAGAAGTCATCAAGCACAAAATATTTTCAAAGAAAAGAATCGACAAGTTCTTTTGATATAAAATAGTGAGATGAAACCCATATCAAAAAGAACTCAAATAAGAAGTTCACGAATTAAAACAATGCCATCAAGGATTGAATGAAAATACCTTGACCACGAGAAGTGTTGCTAGGGACTTGTAGCTTTCCTTCTCTCTTGCTTTAACGCTTGGGACACGAAGATATATAATGATCCGCACTTTTGCAATAGCGGCAAGAAATAGGCCTTGGACACCTATTTATATAGTGGTCCCTAGAGCCACAATTGTAGCATTCTCCGCGATTAGGGATAGGAGTATGTGCCATAGAAGTCTCTTGCTTCGCCCTCTTGTTAAGATTAGGACTTTCGAACCTAATAAAGGGATGCCTCTTCCTGGTGTTGTTGGAGTTCGGTTTGGCACTCCCAACCTCGACATCACTTTCTCTATTGGCCTCTTCAAGACGAAGAGCGATATCAATAAGCTGATCAAAAGAAACTTCGAGTTTCAAAAGTAATGGCTTCATGAGGTTCTTATTCAAGCCATAGACAAATCTCTGGTTTTTCTTCAATGGGGTATTAATGTACTCGACCCCGTACTTAGAGAGAGATTCGAAAGATGCGACGTAGTCCGTCACAGAAGATTCACCTTGAACAAGGTCAATAAAACGCCGGGCCAAAGTTACTTTTTCAGCCTCCGGCACAAATTTCAATTCGAATCTTTCCCGAAATTGCTCCCAAGTGAGATTCACTTCAACGATTTCAGAAATTAAAAGCTCATACCAATCCAATGCTCTTTCTTGGAGCATGCTAGAAGCTACTTGGACACGATGTAAATCAATAAGGTTCATGCGAGAAAAGATGCGATCGCATGATTTAAGCCAAGCTTGAATTTCTATAACACTCTCGGAACCCTTGAATGGCCTTCCACCCAAATCGGTGTAGTCTCTGCACAAGCGTGCAAAATCGGATCTAGGATGAGTAGGCTCTGGATTGGGACCGGCTGCTTGAGCGTTCTTTACTAGATCAAGAAGCTGCTGGGCAGACATAAATACTCCATCTTGAGGAGTAGCACTAGATTGACCGGCGCTGGGACGGCCAGGTCTAACCATTTTTCTTCTTTAAGAAAGAAAGAAAGAAGAGGAAAGAGTTATTCTCAAAATAAATTTCAATCAAACTTGATTGATAAAACAAGGAATCATAAAAGAAAGTAGGATAGAACGGTACGAAGACCCGAATAAAATCCTAAAGCACAACTCCTAAGAAAGACTTAGGACATGATGCTTGTTATAATATTCCATATTGTTCCGAAGTTTGGCTCCGATACCAAGCTGTGACGCCCCACCTCTATACCCACTCTAGCCAAGAACATTACTGAGAATGCTGTCAACTAGCACGGAGAATAAGGCTGTTGAGGAGCGACCATCCGTGTAATTTCTTTGCGCGAGCATCGATATGTCAGATAGTATAACATGCATTTTCTTTATCAAGAGGAAATCCGACACACCGACACAAACTCAAAGCTACTACACGGTGGCTATAAAGGTCTTCGGAAACAAATATAGAAATAAACATAACATAAATCAGTCACAGACAATTCATATCACAAAGGCGGAAATAGATATGAATACTACACATGAAAGTGTACATCAGAGTAGTGGTCAAAAGGATCCACAATAATGAAAAGGAATAGATACAAGTGCTAGACAAAAGAATAAGTATACATCATAGAGTCTACATCTCAAATGTATACAACAAAAACTACTAAACTTAAGTAGTTAGCCAAAAGATCAGATGAAAGTCCGATAAGGAGTCACGCAGAAGCACCTGTAATATCTCGGTCTAACCCGAGTATTATTTAAGAAGAAAATAATAAACGGATCAGTCTAGCTATAAATATCAGATGAAGTGATATATAATAAGAGATAAGAGATAAACATATAATAATCACAATGCCAAGCTGTGATAAATAAGTAATTGAAAATCAACAAGAGATTAATCAATATCACAATAATCTACACAAGATAAAAAGGAATGTCATACTCCTAATTTCATTCACCAAGCCACAATAAATGACATATATATCAATGCCCGTCGTAAAAGTTGGTGAAACATAAATTCCAGAAATCAACACACGAAATCCAGAAATCACAAGAAAAAGGATGGCCAATCCCATTAAAATGAGCTCCTCCTGACAGGGTATAGTCCCCCATTGCGGACATTGAGCCGAAGCTCCTCCTGGTGAACCGAAGTTCCTCCTGACAGGGTATAGTCCCCCATTGCGGACTTTGAGCCGAAGCTCCTCCTGGTGAGCCGAAGCTCCTCGTGACAGGGTATAGTCCGCCATTGCGGACTTTGAGCCGAAGCTCCTCCTGGTGAGCCGAAGCTCCTCGTGACAGGGTATAGTCCCCCATTGCGGACATTGAGCCGAAGCTCCTCCTGGTGAACCGAAGTTCCTCGTGACAGGGTATAGTCCCTCATTGCGGACTTTGAGCCGAAGCTCCTCCCGGTGAGTCAAAACTCCTCCTGACAGGGTATAGTCCCCCATTGCGGACTTTGAGCCCAAGCTCCTCCTGGTGAGCCGAAACTCAGTAAAAACGACGTACAGTCCTCCACGTGGACAAAGAGACATCGCACAATGCTAGTCTAAATCACAAAGATGATCGTCATGATCAACGAGAAGTGTCAATTTCAATAAGCTAGTAAATATATGAGCTTAGCTTCATGTCCCATAACCACTAGCTTAACTTAAATATTTACGAACAAATTGTAGATCTCCACTAGAAAATTGTCACAAGAGATTCAATCGAACAAGTCCAAGAATTAACCGACGAAGTAAACGCAAGCGTTTCATACCACTTGTTTTACTAAGTTGTTTAATTAGATTTCTCATACGAGTGAGGTAAAGGTTTGTATATACTAGTAGATTGGAAATCGGTTTGAGAAAACGAGCTTTGTTATAAAATAGTGTTGAAATCATTTGAAGAAAGAGTTTTGATATTTACTACTAGTATAGAAAACCTTTATATATTGTTAAAGTGACAAATCACAAAGAAGATTGTAGGAACAATCAATCACTAAGATTCACATTCGAAAACGTGAATAAAATCCAAAGAAATCGATATAAAATCCATCAAAGTGGATATATCTAAAATTCCCAAAGAAAAGGTCATCAAAGTCGATATTAAATGACAACAACAAAAGGGAGACAACACGAATCGATTAAAGTTGGATATTCAAACGGATTAGCAAAATAGGCTAATCTGGCAAAAATCATCAGGTCGGTCGACCGGACCCCCTGAGTCGGTCGACCGAACCAGAGGAAGGAAACTTCTCGGGACAGCAGGTCGGTCGGCCGAACCCTGCACTCGGTCGACCGAACCTTAAAACAGAAAGTGCTTATGCACTTGGAAGCAGGTCGGTCGACCGGACCAGAGGGGTCGGTCGGCCGAGCCTGTTTCCAGCCTCATCCATGCCTATTACAAATGAGGTTCAATCTTGACCAAAATTGCATTCGCACGAGCAACCGCGCTAAGGGTTTATGTCAATCGACTACCCGGCCCTATATGCTCCTCGATGCATCACCAAAAACATGTTCAAACATAGAAGTTAGGATTTTTAACGAATTGAACTCAAAACACTAAAAATTGGAATACTCACAAAAGCAATCCAAATCAAACTCAAATGCACATGAATAAGTGTTAGGAATTCATACCTAACAATAGAAGAGAATTATAAGCATAGATGTGAGATTAAAAATCTCACCTTTGAACCCAAACGAATGAAGAAGATGCTATGAAGCAATGGCAAGAACAAGCACTCTTTAATCCCAACTCAACAAGCTTGAATCTAAGCTTAAAAGAGAAACATTCCCTAAATTAGGTTTAGGAAATTTCTGAAATCAAGGAGAGAATGAGTTGAAGAAGAAGGAGGAGATGCTTACCAATGGGTTCTCTTAGATTTTGGAGCAAGAACTTGGATTTTGCTATAGAACTAGGGCTTGGAGTTTTAATTCTTTTTCTCTTCCACCATTGTTGAAAGCTTGAAGAGTTAGGAATTAGAAATGAAATAATGAAGAGTTGGAGTGGGTTGGGACTGAATTAGTAAGTGGGTTCAGCCCAAACCAAAGCCCAAAGCAAAAAGTAGCAAAATTCAACTTTCTCCAAACATATCGAAGCTTATACTCAAAAAGGTCGCAAACGGCATTTTGAACTCAATGGGGGTGGTCTCGAGTCCTAATTCGACCGTATGCAAAAAGTAGCTTTTCGGACTAAAATCCGACTAACGATAAAATATTTAAATAAAATATTTAAATATAAAATCAATAAATATGCGGGTTGTTACAAAGTACGATATAAATGAAGTTTAACTACATTCCACTTATTTAAAATAGTTAAAACTTATGAATTCTAAAAGAAATTCACAGCAAACATTTTTCCTTAAGCAATTTATATAGTTTCCATGCCAATTCAACCGTTTCAATTTATTTATAAACATTTTCATTTAATTCGAATGGTTTTCAATCCATTCGTATACACCTTTATCAAATTTGAATGGTTTAAAACACAATAGCTTACCTTCAATTTATTCTTAAGCAAACTGAACTCATATTTAATTCAATTGCTTTCAAAATTAATTTATTTTACTTCTATCGACTCATAGAATTTTAATTACTTCCATTTACATCCAATGATAATTTATTCGTTGCAATTTGACAAGATCTAGGTGAATAAATAAGCATTCATGGTTTATAACCATTTTAAAGGGATTTCAACTCAATTCTATTCCGTTTTTAAATTTATTCTCGATCCATATATTCTCATTTTCATTGCATTTCAGATTTGAATCCATTCACTTTGCATCTCACTGTATTATCCAAACCAGTTCATTCAAAACCATTAACAATTTGGTTCATCTTCATTGCCAACTAAATTTCCTTTTAATTTCAATTCATTCACGACCATTTATTTAGCTTGACACACTCTATTTGAATTTCATTCACAAACCATTCACTACAATTCATTCCAAAATTGTTTATTCCGAACTAATTTATTCAGCTTGAAGACAATCCAAGCTATGTCATTCAACAACCATTTCTCAACTTACTTAAACCATACTTCATTTAATTCTTATTTATCCCTTGATGATTTTCAATGGTTGACAATTATTCATTCTAGAATTTCATTTCATATTATTTATAACTCACCGAATTTTATTTCGATTAAAATTTATTTTTACTTGATTTAAATTCAATCCACAATTATTAAACTTAATTTTTAGTTGAATTCAATTCAACTCTTTTCCACTTTTTAGCTTAAGTTTAGTCACTCCGATTTTTATACTTAAGCTCATTTCGTTCCAAGTAAATCTTTCTCTTCCATTCAATTTAACTTGATTCTATTTCAGTTAAATCTCATTTTAAAATTTACAATTTCATTTGATTTGTTATTATCAAATTTACCTTTCAGATTCAGTTCATCCAATTTATTACATGGCCATTTCCAATTTATTTCTACTTATTCGGATTTTTATTTGCAATTCATACCATTAGTATTTTAATCCAATTTCATTTAAATTCGATACCTTTTCAATTATATTTAATTTGTTAACACTTCAAGTTAAATTTTAATCTATAACTCAAGTTCTGGATCCATTATCCATTTTCAAATTACCATTGACTTTTACATTACCATCCAATTTTATTAACTTACATTGAAATTTCATTCACAAATCAATTAATTAATTTTCAAGGCCACTTTTAATTATATTTCCTTCATCGACAATGTAAGTCAAATTTAATTATACTTGAGTTTTATTTCCAATCTACATTAATAGCTTATAATTCAACTTCTATTTAACTACATTGAACTCCATTCACACGTTTCGTTAACTAATTTATTATCAATTAATTCTTCCCTTATTTATGATCCAACTCTTGAACTTTAATTCAAAATATCACTCCATTTAATTTTCTTAAGTTCAATATTTATTTTATACTTCAAGTTTGGATCCTCATTTCATTTTTCAGTTTATCAAAATATTGATTTTGGGCATTGTATTCCATTTTCAATTTAATAGGTCACAACTTATTATTTTATACAATTCCATTCATCATAAGCTCGAATATATTCATCCTTTATTTTTAACTCAAGCCTTCTATTTATTTATAGCCCAAATATATTTTATTTCCATGGATCTTAAATTCTTTTATAAGTTATTCTGATTTATTGATTTCAATTATAATTTCTTATCCAATTTACTTTCCATTTATTCAGGTAAGAATCTAATTCATTCAATAATTCAATTGAATTTTTATTCCAATTCAATTTTATTTGAACTCAGTTTTATTTAACTCAATTCGATTCAATTTTATTCATCAATCCAAGTAAATCTCATTTTTTTTTACTTCTCACTTTAAATTTAAATTCCAACCTTCAAAGCTTATATTTCCTTCCTGATTTAAAACTCAACTCAATTTTATAAGCTTACAATTTATCTCATCAGGATTTTTAAACTCCCGGCTTTGGCTTCAAATCATTTTGAAATCTCCAATATCTCAAACCACATTTCTCAAAAAATTTAATCCAATCCTGGCTTTTATTTCCAACAAATTTCCTTTGAAATTTTCAAAAACATCTGCTTTCCTAAACAAATCAATTTGGTAGCAATTCTTCACTTAGAAATTCGAAAAGGAATACTGATAATGCGGCCGTCATCATCAGAATTATTTTCCAATAATTCAAGTGATTTCAGTGCTATATTACTTCCAAAATCCATTTTAAAACAAATTTCCTTTCAGAAGTAACCTCCAAAACAATAAGGCTATTATTTATCTTCAAAATACTTCCAAATTTTCGGGATTTAAATTTCCAAATCCTGCTTAAATCAATTTTTTTTTCTATAATTCATTTGCATAGCTTATGTTCATACAAATTCTCATTTGATTATATTTCAATTTATAATTTTACCTTTATAATTCACATTTATAAATTTCATATTTGAATTTATCTTCTCAATCTTTGATTATATTTACAATTTCTAGTTAAATTTTCACTTAAAAATGATAATACTTTGATATTATTATTCTTAACATCCAAGCAACCATATATTAGCTAAATAGTTTACAAAACTTTTATTTATATCAAAATATATTTTTGGGTAAAATTATTTCATTTACCCACATATAAAACAATACCGTGTCAATTGTTCTATTCAAGTGTTTAGAAATCCCTTCGATACAGTTGCGCAGACTGTGTCGACGAAGGTTCATATGCCACTCAATAAATCAATCAACACAATATTAAAACAATTTATATTCACTAACAAATACGCTGTGACGCCCCACCTCTATGCTCACAATAATAAAGAGTATTAAAAGAAATACTGTCTGTTATTATGAAGAATAAGGCTGGATAGGAGCGGCCATCCGTAGTTAGGCCTTACACTAGTATTGGTTATCTCGATAGGAGTGGTATATATTTTTATTTTTCATCTCTTATTTATTTACTCCCATCGACATACCCAATTCTAGTATAAAACAAACTACGATGGTTCATAATAGTTTAGGACAATATATATAATAATAACACAGATAAAGTAAATGCGGAACACAAATATAACAGAAAGTCTCATATATATATAACTGATGTCAGTTGATATACATGTGATACAATACATATGATACAACTACACTGTCGACTCTGGAAGTTACATATACATGTACATTATCGTGAATAATATACATGAATATACACCATCCTATACAAATTCACTGACTACTAAAATGACAACGACTACTCCAAAAGATATGAAGAGACTTCATAGCTCTAGCAGCAATCCAAAGTAAGATATCAACAACCTGCAAATACTCGGTTTGACCCGAGTATTAAATTCAAAAGAAAATAATACACGGGTCAGTCTAATTCAAACTCAGTTATTAGTGCACAGAAGCAATAATAATTAAATAATGAATAGACGACTGTCACAGTAAATTCCGTCTATCCGACCCTTCTAAAAGAGAATCGGATAACGGTAAATATAACATGTAAAAGTGTTAAACATCAAATCAGCAGATTCAAAATATCAACAAAGATGAATGAACAGAATATCAATGAAGATATATTTAAAAGAAAACATCAGAATTGCCTAATAGGCAATTAACACAAAATGATTAAATTAAATCAAATCAATTTAATAATTGAAATGTCACTTAACAACATCAAAACCGATTGGCTGCAGTACACGCACGCGTGCACTGCCTCGCCAATACGGCATATAAAATACGCAAAGGATCAATGGATCAAAAGTAATTGAAATATCAATAAAAGCAATACCGTGTGGTTGCAGTTCACGCTTGCGTGCACTGCCTTGCCACTACAGTGATGATGTACCCAATGAATACCGTGTGGCTGCAGTTCACGCTTGCGTGCACTGCCTTGCCACTACAGTATATGATGTCATCGCAACTCCAAAAATTAACAGCCAATCAAGACTGCAAAGCCCAATCAATACAAAATGCAGAGGTCAAGTCAGTGACTCAACGCAACTGCAGCACCAAAGCACAAAGCAGTGGTACGCTACAACATAAAGGAATCAGACCACAAAGGCAAATAAAGTGGTCAGGCAATCCAAATATAAATCAATGCTCAATGCACGGCATAAATATGAATCAAACTTATATATACTGCAATAATACAAGTAGCAGCATGCAAACATAAGGCACTACAGTACAACTGGTCAAGGGTGTATAGCAAAATGAAATATACAAGTAGCATTTCAAAATTGCAAACGACAGAGACAAGTGCATCTCTCATAAATGTAAATGAATACTTGCAACAATGGTACAAATACAACCTGCAGCTATACACAATGGCATATGACCAGAAGCAATGCAAATGGGACTAAACAAACAAGAATTCATAATGCAAACTAATGCATTAAGCAAAGCACTAGTACCACTACATGAAAAAAATGTGCAGCAGTAACTTATATACATGAACATGAAGGCAAGTCTCAAGTACCACTACATGAAACTGGATAATATGCGGCAGTAACTTCATATTAATGAACACAAAACTAGGTAACTGCATAGGACAGCAATAGCCAAATATTGTGCAACAGGTCAGGAAGCAAGCATATTCAAAAGTGATCATTGAACACAAAGACTACATGAAATAGGTAGGCAAACTGTCTCAAATGGTCAAGACAGCTATAATTCTTCAAATGACTCAAGTGATACAAGGAATTACATGATTAACAAGTATGCTAGTGAAGATAACACGTGTGCAAACATTTACACCCAAGAACTAAGAAACACTACAGGCATGTAGAGGATCAAAGTATGCAAGCTTGACTACAGATGCAAATATGGACAGTAGTAACATTGTTTTAACAAACTGCAACAATGTCTGAGCATTGATACAAAGCACACTGCTATGCACATATCAAAACATATAACCCAGCCAAACGAATGAACTAGTCTAAACAAGTAACAAGACCAATTACAGAAGCAAGTCAAAATGCTTCTACGTGCCTTATGCAATAACAGGTACATATGTCTGTATGTCGTGCATATGTATGCAAACTAATTCAGGTTAGAGAAGGATACAGGCAGTTAACACGGAATAGGACAGGGAACCAACATGTACAACATCAATGCAGTGAGGACATAGTTGGAATCCTCCACTTAAGCATGCAAATGTGTATATACTATCACCCAAGTGCAATTTCGTAACTACTTTATGAAGTTGTAGTGCAAAAGCATGAAACAAAGATGTGAAATTTTATAACAACATAGGATTCGAAAATCATAAGAAAACAGTGTTTCATAACACTGTCAGAGGCTTGATGTTGTGAAAATGTCATTTAACTGCGGCTAGAAGCAAATATACATACACAGTGAAGTACAACATCAAACTCAATGAAACAGACATCACAAAATCAAGTTATTCGATATGATCAAGGAAACCAGACCAGCTACTACCAAGAACAAGGCACAGTGCAGTTTCAATTAATGCCAATAAAATGCAAAGGCCGACAGCACGCAAGTCAATGCCAAAGTCGGACTAGCAAATTCGAAACAATGATGAGTAAGGCAATTCAAAGCCGTAAGTATCAAGGGAGCAAACAAAAATCAGAAATCAATACCATGATAACCCAGAAACCATAAAATATACGAATTTGGTTAAGTCGGAAAAATCATCCATATCTAAACAAAATCAAATGATCGAAGTCACCAAAAATCAGCAAAGATGATTCAAACCACATTTCATACGAATGAAAATCATAGAGTTCAAAACCCTACAAATCCATGCTTGAACTGGATGTGAGTAATTAAAATTACTCACCTTTTGAAGAGCACAAATCCACTCCAATTCGCAGCCGAAGTCGACAACGGACTTCATCAGATAAATCACCACTGAACAAAAAGTCGACGCCGCGATCGACAAGCAAGGGCCTTCGATCGAGCAACCCAAGGTCGGCATCCTCAATTTTTATACAAGCCCTAATTTGTGAAAGAGGGACGAACGACAGAATCACGAGGCCGCCATTTTCAATTTTTTTTTTCTTTTCCGTTCACTCTGTTTATTTTTTAGGGTTCGAATGAATGAAAAATGAAAAGGGTGAAACAGGTATACTCGAGATAACATGGCACAAAATCCCCATGGCCCAACATTCAATTTAAAGCCCGCATAATTCGTTTAACCAATTACTTAAAAGGATTATTATTTAAACCGAATTTAAAAACTTCAATTAGCAATCAGTCAACAGATTAATCGTTTAACAATGACTATAAATTGGGTAAAATCCCCGGGTTATTACAGACTCCCCTCCTTATAAAAATTGCGTCCCCGCAATTTTCATAATTAAGGTCGTCACTAACAATAAATTTTCTAACATAAACCGGTTAAGCTAGAAAATGAAGGCAGAGAATTCAAACATCAAAGAAATCTTTTAATTTCATAAAAGAAATTCACCAATTCTCAACAAAACTAATTATCAAATAGATAATCAGAAAACAGAAATCACAAAACATCAATATCTAATTATCGATACGATAATTAGAAAACAGCAGAATCTAATTATCAACAAAGATAATTAGAAAACAGCAATTCATTAAAATCAACATAATCCAGAATCAATTAGAGACTAAAAAATCTTATAATCCGCAAAATCAGCAATTACCTAATTACCAAAACGATAATCAAAAATCTCAGTTCGTCAAATCAACAGATCAACAAATATTTAATTATCTCAAGCAATAATCATATCTCAAATCAACGAATATTTAATTATCACAATCGATAATTAAATTTCAAATATCTAATTATCACAAGCGATAATCAGAAATCTCAAACCATCAAATCAACAAATCAACAATTATTTGATTATCAAAAACGATAATCAATTCAATAAATATTGGATTATCAAAAACGATAATCAAATCAACAAATCAACAATTATTCGATTATCAAAAACGATAATCAATTCAACAAATATTGGATTATCAAAAACGATAATCAAATCAACAAATCAACAATTATTCGATTATCAAAAACGATAATCAATTCAACAAATATTGGATTATCAAAAACGATAATCACATCAACAAATCAACAATTATTCGATTATCAAAAACGATAATCAATTCAACAAATATTGGATTATCAAAAACGATAATCAAATCAACAAATCAAAAATTATTCGATTATCAAAAACGATAATCAATTCAACAAATATTGGATTATCAAAAACGATAATCAAATCAACAAATATTCGATTATCAAAAACGATAATCAAATCAACAAATATTCGATTGTCAAAAACGATAATCAAATCAACAAATCAACAATTATTCGATTATCAAAAACGATAATCAAATCAACAAATATTCGATTATCAAAAACGATAATCAAATCAACAAATATTCGATTATCAAAAACGATAATCAAATCAACAAATCAACAATTATTCGATTATCAAAAACGATAATCAATTCAACAAATATTGGATTATCAAATACGATAATCACATCAACAAATCAACAATTATTCGATTATCAAAAATGATAATCAATTCAACAAATATTGGATTATCAAAAACGATAATCAAATCAACAAATATCCGATTATCAAAAACGATAATCAGAACTCATATCAACAAATATTCGATTATCAAAAACGATAATCAAATCAACAAATATCTGATTATCAAAAACGATAATCAGAACTCATATCAACAAATATTCGATTATCAAAAACGATAATCAGAACTCATATCAACAAATATTCGATTATCAAAAACGATAATCAAATCAACAAATATCTGATTATCAAAAACGATAATCAGAACTCATATCAACAAATATTCGATTATAAAAAACGATAATCAAATCAACAAATATCTGATTATCAAAAACGATAATCAGAACTCATATCAACAAATATTCGATTATCAAAAACGATAATCAAATCAACAAATATCTGATTATCAAAAACGATAATCAGAACTCATATCAACAAATATCCAATTACCTGCAAATAATTGGATGCAACAAATATCTAGAATCAATTAAGATAACTAGAAAATCAACATAAAAGGTTGGATCGATCCCATCAGATGGCGAGTTTTAGCTACGCCGCACGTGCATCAACATATGGCCGAAGCCTACCAAGTACCCAACATAATTTTGGCGCCCAACATATGACCCGAAGGTCGAATACTGGTATTGACCCGAAGGTCCAACATATGACCCGAAGGTCCAACATAGTGGCTCGAAAGCACACGAAAATCATCATATATTCAATTAACGAGTCCGGATTTAACCGAAATAGCAAACGCACATGTCCCATACCACGTGTTTTACTAAATCGTTTGATTCTCTTCATCGTTTCCTTGAACGTGTAAAATCATCAAAATCATCAAACAGCAAATGTTTCAATTAACGAGTCCGGAATTAACCGAAATAGTGAAAGTGTGATTCCATACTCTGCACTTTTGCTACATCGTTTAAATCTCTTCATCGTTTCCTTGAAAGTGCAAATTGTGTATTCCAAAAATAACATTTCACATTCTCAAACGGACAAGTCCGGAATTAAGCGATTCAGTAAAAGAAAGGGGTCATAATCCTCGATTTTTCTGAAACGTTTAAGTCACTTTCTCATTCTTCTGAAAACGCAAACTGTAAAAATTCTAAAAACAATTTCATTTATTTCATAAAAGTAATAATTTACATTCTCAAACGAACAAGTCTGGAATTAAGCGAATCAGTAAAAGAAAGGGGTCATAATCCTCGATTTTTCTGAAACGTTTAAGTCACTTTCTCATTCTTCTGAAAACGCAAACTGTAAAAATTCTGAAAACAATTTCATTTATTTCATAAAAGTAATAATTTATATTCTCAAACGAACAAGTCCGGAATTAAGCGAATCAGTAAAAGAAAGGGTTCACAGTCCTCGATTTTGCTCAATCGTTTAAATCGCTTCCTCATTCTTTTGAAAGCATAAACTATAAAAATTTTGAAAAACAATTTTATTTTTTAAAATGATTTGAAATCCGTGATAAAAACAGCAACATTAGTGACAATTTCAATAAGAAAATTGTACTTCTCAAAACACCGTAGAAACGGATCTCAAAATCAGCATTGCGGGATAACCGCTTGAAAATCCACTTTAAAATTTTACGGTTACTGAAGTCAAAGCGACAGTAAATTTTAAACGTCAAAATCTCATCAAAATAATTCGCATCAAAATAAAATACCAGTGAATTTTCATTCATTCAAAAACGTCAACAAAACACCGCGCTTCAAAATATAGCATTGGTGTAAAACTCCCCTTATAATAATAACGGCAACAAAATACGTTTCATAACCAAGCATCGGTTCAACGTAAAATTAGTGCAGTAACGTGCAACTCAAATTTGCACGTACACTACAAAATGAACAAAGAAATCATTCAATTATATCTACAATGAAGATATTTTAAATCAGCAAAAATCTAATCAACATGTGATTAGCATCAAAGGAAACCAGCGAAAATTTCAACAAAACCACATAGTTGCAATCGCTTCGAATCCTAAAATCGGATTCGAAATTTTTTAAAGAAAACAAAATAAACACAGCTATGTAAACAACAAATGAAATTTATTTCAATTTCATATTTTGATTTTTAAATCAAAATAATTATCATCTGTATTCAGCGAAGCAGTCACACTGCTTTCGCTGCGCACTCTGATAAACAAAGCACAAATCAATCAATCATCAAAACTCAAATCAACCTTTATTTTTAAATAAAGCTATTTAAAAATTTCATCAAAATTTCAAAACTTTAGTTTTGACTCAAAGCACATATAAAACATCGACTAATAGTTGTAACACATGTTCCATCTAAGTTATGTTTTATATTATGTCCATAAACCCCAAGCTCTGATACCAACTGTGACGCCCCACCTCTATGCTCACAATAATAAAGAGTATTAAAAGAAATACTGTTTGTTATTATGAAGAATATGGCTGGATAGGAGCGGCCATCCGTAGTTAGGCCTTACACTAGTATTGGTTATCTCGATAGGAGTGGTATATATTTTTATTTTTCATCTCTTATTTATTTACTCCCATCGACATACCTAATTCTAGTATAAAACGAACTACGATGGTTCATAATAGTTTAGGACAATATATATAATAATAACACAGATAAAGTAAATGCGGAACACAAATATAACATAAAGTCTCATATATATATATAACTGATGTCAGTTGATATACATGTGATACAATACATATGATACAACTACACTGTCGACTCTGGAAGTTACATATACAAGTACATTATCGTGAATAATATACATGAATATACACCATCCTATACAAATTCACTGACTACTAAAATGACAACGACTACTCCAAAAGATATGAAGAGACTTCATAGCTCTAGCAGCAATCCAAAGTAAGATATCAACAACCTGCAAATACTCGGTCTGACCCGAGTATTAAATTCAAAAGAAAATAATACACGGGTCAGTCTAATTCAAACTCAGTTATTAGTGCACAGAAGCAATAATAATTAAATAATGAATAGACGACTGTCACAGTAAATTCCGTCTATCCGACCCTTCTAGAAGAGAATCGGATAACGGTAAATATAACACGTAATAGTGTTAAACATCAAATCAGCAGATTCAAAATATCAACAAAGATGAATGAATAGAATATCAATGAAGATATATTTAAAAGAAAACATCAGAATTGCCTAATAGGAAATTAACACAAAATGATTAAATTAAATCAAATCAATTTAATAATTGAAATGTCACTTAACAACATCAAAACCGATTGGCTGCAGTACACGCACGCGTGCACTGCCTCGCCAATACGGTATATAAAATACGCAAAGGATCAATGGATCAAAAGTAATTGAAATATCAATAAAAGCAATACCGTGTGGTTGCAGTTCACGCTTGCGTGCACTGCCTTGCCACTACAGTGATGATGTACCCAATGAATACCGTGTGGCTGCAGTTCACGCTTGCGTGCACTGCCTTGCCACTACAGTATATGATGTCATCGCAACTCCAAAAATTAACAGCCAATCAAGACTGCAAAGCCCAATCAATACAAAATGCAGAGGTCAAGTCAGTGACTCAACGCAACTGCAGCACCAAAGCACAAAGCAGTGGTACGCTACAACATAAAGGAATCAGACCACAAAGGCAAATAAAGTGGTCAGGCAATCCAAATATAAATCAATGCTCAATGCACGGCATAAATATGAATCAAACTTATATATACTGCAATAATACAAGTAGCAGCATGCAAACATAAGGCACTACAGTACAACTGGTCAAGGGTGTATACCAAAATGAAATATACAAGTAGCATTTCAAAATGGCAAACGACAGAGACAGGTGCATCTCTCATAAATGTATATGAATACTTGCAACAATGGTACAAATACAACCTGTAGCTATACACAATGGCATATGACCAGAAGCAATGCAAATGGGACTAAACAAACAAGAATTCATAATGCAAACTAATGCACTAAGCAAAGCACTAGTACCACTACATGAAAAAAATGTGCAGCAGTAACTTATATACATGAACATGAAGGCAAGTCTCAAGTACCACTACAAGAAACTGGATAATATGCGGCAGTAACTTCATATTAATGAACGCAAAACTAGGTAACTGCATAGGACAGCAATAGCCAAATATTGTGCAACAGGTCAGGAAGCAAGCATATTCAAAAGTGATCATTGAACCCAAAGACTACATGAAATAGGTAGGCAAACTGTTTCAAATGGTCAAGACTGCTGTAATTCGTCAAATGACTCAAGTGATACAAGGAATTACATGATTAACAAGTATGCTAGTGAAGGTAACACGTGTGCAAACATTTACACCCAAGAGCTAAGAAACACTACAGGCATGTAGAGGATCAAAGTATGCAAGCTTGACTACAGATGCAAATATGGACAGTAGTAACATTGTTTTAACAAACTGCAACAATGTCTGAGCATTGATACAAAGCACAATGCTATGCACATATCAAAACATATAACCCAGCCAAACGAATGAACTAGTCTAAACAAGTAACAAGACCAATTACAGAAGCAAGTCAAAATGCTTCTGCGTGCCTTATGCAATAACATGTACATATGTCTGTATGTCGTGCATATGTATGCAAACTAATTCAGGTTAGAGAAGGATACAGGCAGTTAACACGGAATAGGACAGGGAACCAACATGTACAACATCAATGCAGTGAGGACATAGTTGGAATCCTCCACTTAAGCATGCAAATGTATATATACTATCACCCAAGTGCAATTTCGTAACTATTGTATGAAGTTGTAGTGCAAAAGCATGAAACAAAGATGTGAAATTTTATAACAACATAGGATTCGAAAATCATAAGAAAACAGTGTTTCATAACACTGTCAGAGGCTTGATGTTGTGAAAATGTCATTTAACTGCGGCTAGAAGCAAATATACATACACAGTGAAGTACAACATCAAACTCAATGAAACAGACATCACAAAATCAAGTTATTCGATATGATCAAGGAAACCAGACCAGCTACTACCAAGAACAAGGCACAGTGCAGTTTCAATTAATGCCAATAAAATGCAAAGGCCGACAGCACGCAAGTCAATGCCAAAGTCGGACTAGCAAATTCGAAACAATGATGAGTAAGGCAATTCAAAGCCGTAAGTATCAAGGGAGCAAACAAAAATCAGAAATCAATACCATGATAACCCAGAAACCATAAAATATACGAATTTGGTTAAGTCGGAAAAATCATCCATATCTAAACAAAATCAAATGATCGAAGTCACCAAAAATCAGCAAAGATGATTCAAACCACATTTCATACGAATGAAAATCACAGAGTTCAAAACCCTACAAATCCATGCTTGAACTGGATGTGAGTAATTTTTAATTACTCACCTTTTGAAGAGCATAAATCCACTCCAATTCGCAGCCGAAGTCGACAACGGACTTCATCAGATAAATCGCCACTGAACAAAAAGTCGACGCCGCGATCGACAAGCAAGGGCCTTCGATCGAGCAACCCAAGGTCGGCATCCTCAATTTTTATACAAGCCCTAATTTGTGAAAGAGGGACGAACGACAGAATCACGAGGCCGCCATTTTCAATTTTTTTTCCCGTTCACTCTGTTTATTTTTTAGGGTTCGAATGAATGAAAAATGAAAAGGGGGAAACAGGTATACTCGAGATAACATGGCACAAAATCCCCATGGCCCAACATTCAATTGAAAGCCCGCATATTTCCTTTAACCAATTACTTAAAAGGATTATTATTTAAACCGAATTTAAAAACTTCAATTAGCAATCAGTCAACAGATTAATCGTTTAACAGTGATTATAAATTGGGTAAAAACCCCGGGTTGTTACATACGCGCTTATATCTATTAATACGCTCAAACTCATTTTAGAGTACTATAGACTCTATTTTAAATAAGTAATTCCCACCAGAGCCAAGGTTATCTCCAACCTATGCTCTGATACCAACTGTAACGACCCGCAAATCCGTACCCCTTGAGTCAACACTATTCTACAACAATCAACTCAAGTTGCACAGAAATACGAACCATTTGGGTTTAAGAAGAAGAGGTAGAAGAAGAGAAAACAAAATCAACATCAGAATCTAACCATCGCAGCGGAATAAAATATAATAGATAGTAAATAATTTTTACTCAAAATCAAATATATCTGTTTACATACATTACATCATCAGAGTACATCAGTCACAGCTCACATCAATAACATACAATGGGTACACAACAACTCAACTCAGCGGAAATATATATATACAAGTACGAGAATACGTATCGTCGTCCAGCTCGTCTCCTGAGCTCCACAGCATCATATCCTGTATTCTATAATACTCGGTCTGACCCGAGCATTACAGTTAAATAATACCCGAGTCAGTCTGGAATACCAGCGTGAGAAAATCACACCCAATTGATTATTAAAGTTTCAAAATCCTTTGAAAACAAAAGCATCTCGTAAGCCGAAATTGTTACATTCATTAAATTCCAGCTACTAGCCACAGAGTGGGTAATACAAACAAAACTCGTACAAGGCTCGTAGGGAGAATGGATTTCCAACAATGACTAGGCACTGGGGTACCACCTATCACAGTACGAGGCCTAGATCACCGTACCGAGGATTACTCCCTTCATCCCCTGCAACACAAGGCCGGAACCATTCCTTACTGAATAGTTCCGAACAAGATAAAACCCGTGGTTGGCGCGACCAACCACCCACTAAGCCGAAATATATAAAAAGGGACATCTAGACAGGGGAATTATCTTGTTCTGCTTGGGCATGACCCACCTAACCTTGCTGCATATCCCCTGATTTTCAGTCATTCCCGGTTGATGAGGCTTGAGGCTAAGCGTTACCTTTAGAACGTTTTCACTTAGAATGCCCATCGTCCACCTGACGATGTTTCGCAAGCATTCGTCCATACAAGTCCGTCCCGGGTTCGAACGGAACCGAAGGCACTATTCCTACTACATCCATTTTGGAAATATCCTTAGGATTAGTAGCGACTAGCCCTTGCACTTCACTGCTCCATCTTCGACTCCGAACACATTTTTCGCACGAAAACGTACAAATCGGATCGAAGTGGTTTTCGAGAAATTAATCTCGATCCCGGACTCTTCGAAACGATCAACGCATTTGTCCAATATTGATAGTCGGTGATTTAACTATCAATTAATATTCACAAACAACCATCAACCAATAAATAATTTCCCAAATTATTTATTACCGACAAAATATCTTTATAAGATATATTTCTATTTTCCATCCCTTTGAAAACAGTTTCAAAACCATTCTTCTTTCCAGAATCAACTTTCCCAAATATTTTCTATCTTCTCTGAAATCACCAAGTACAAAACTAGATTTAAAAATAATTTAAAACACTTTACTTTGAAATATATACTTTAAAAACATTTAAATTAAACTACTTTAATAATTTGTAAAAAAAATACATCTTATATGAATATTTGAAATTAAAGTTACTTTATAAAATATAAAACTAGATTTTCACCTTTGAAACAAAATACTAAGTCACTTTTTAAAATAATTACTACTATAATAGATTTGAGAAAATGCTTACTTTAGAATTTAAATACTAGAAATAATAAATATTCCAAAACATGCCTTTTTAAAACAATTTTAAAACTATTAACTTATATTTAAAATTTACTTGAAAGCATACTTAACGATCCAGGAAGAATTCTAGCTTTAAACATTTAAATCAATTTTCCAAATTGATTTTCATTGTATTCCATTTGAAATAAGTTTCTTAAATTTACTCAATTCATTTCAAATTTCATTTAATTATGCACTTAATTATTATTGTTATTCTTTTCCATTTGATTTTAAATCTTTTAACTGAAATATACAAATTTCAGCTTTTCCCAACTTCTTCTTTATTATTATATATTTTTTTCAAAAATTTAAATCTTACATTTTAAATAAAATGTTTTGTTCTTTAATTAATATCGTTGAAGATTGTAATTCAATAACTTCCTGTTTATTCAAATTTCCTTTCTATACTTCACAATTTATTTATTAGAAATTTAAAGTCACATTATTTCTTCTCCAATTCATTCTTAAATTTATTCAAACTTCCTAAAATTATTTCGCTTACAAATTTACTTTCGTTTAATTTCTTTTCAACAATCCAATTCGTAAATTTTGGGAATTCATTATAACCGAATATCCAATCAATCCATAACATTCAATATTCTAATATATCTCATCATAGGATATCAAATAATCACAACAGAGAATATTGAATAATTTAAATAAATGTGAGGGGTCCAGTTGGATCCCTCCAACCTGTTTTTCCGGCATCCAAAGATGTTAGCACAACATAATACACCAATTCCAAAATATCATACTATATCACATCAATCAATTCAACCATACAATCAATTATTAAATTTAATCATTTAAATTTAAATTTAAACTGAGTGAGATTAACTCACCTTTGATTTAATTTGCAATTCATCCAATCCGACTTGATTTTCCATGATTTCGGACCTTGTGAGAATAATTATACAATTTATTAGATTATTTAATTGACTAAAAATTTATCCAACTAATCATTTTCTTTTCAATAAAAGCCAACCAGCTAATGATTTAGTTTGAACTCTTTACGGTATGATTTATCAATATCCAAGATAATCTACCAATAATTAACCACTGATTAAATTAACCATCAATTTAATTTAGACTAACCATTTGGTTTTAAAATAATAACTTTAAAACGTATATAGGTATATTTATTTTCTTTTGAAACTACATATATATATACTTATATAGAATTGATAAAAATATAACTTATATAAATTTTCAACATTTAAAAACCCCTTTTATTTGTCAAAATCTTTTATATATATTTATATTATATGTTTATTGTTTATCTATTTAAAATCGATATCTTAAACCTTACTGTAAAAATGATTTTCTATTAACTATACTATCTCAATGTAAATTATTTAAATCAAAATAACTTACTGTAAGTTATATATGTATTTCTTGTTCTAAGAATAACTCTTACAATATAAATTTCTACCTTACATATATATACATATTTTAAACTAAAATTTAGTTACTGTCAATTTAACTGAAATTGAAATTGAAATGTATATATATATTAAATTGAAAGTAAATGATGACGAATACCTTACTGATCTCGACCCAGCCCTAGTTCTCTCGAAACCCCGCACGAGCCGATCCTTCCATTGCTTCGTCGCCTCCTCAGATCGAAGTCGCTGCTGCCTCATTTCCGGCCTCGCGAACCTTAAAACGCCTACGCGGTTGAAACCCTAACATCACCAACCACCTCGACGAGCTGCTCTACAACATCAAAGTCAACCCAACAAAGCCATCGAAGTCGAGACTCACCCCAGCTCTCACGATCACTTAACGATGAACTCGCGACTTCCATTCGCCATTCGCACGTGAGCACGATGTCTCCTCCCCTCAAGCCCTAATTTCGATCGAGTTCTATGATTTAAAACCGTGTTCGATTTGATTTCTGGAGAATAGATTTGAATGAGGTGTCGTGAGAGATTTTTTTTTTATATATAAACGAACCGAGATTGGAAAAAGTAGGAAGGGAAGGGAAGTTCGGCCAAGATTTATTTCGTTTTCCCTTTTATATATTTTTTTTCTTCTTCTGCTTATTAGGTTTTGATGGAGGGTTCGGCCATTATATTTTTTTAGGAAAGGGAACGAGATAACAGAAAGAAATAGGAAGGAGATCTATCGTGTAAAGGAAGATAGGGAAGAGGCGTATAAGAGAAGTCTCGATTGCTAATTTTAAATTCAATTTGACTATTCTAGGCATTAACCAGTCGTACGACCCAACAGTAACTCCAAATAATGCGAAAATTGAAATCCGATAATAATAAAACATTACGGATTCAATGGAACTAGTTTCGTCGAATTCCGGGACTGTGCCTCGGAAGGCTATTTTTAAATTCAATTTAAACAATAAAATTTCAAAATTGAACAATCCACTGTTTATTTCAATTTTACAACTTCTATTATCCTCAGTAATACGAATATAAATTTTATAAGCCTTCAAATTATGTTTAATAGGCTTAAAATTCTAGAATTCAACATTTCATTCAATTTTAAATTATTTAAATTCAATAATTAAATTATCAAATGAATTGTGATATTCGTAATTCAAGTTGAAACTATTATCTTGAATATTTAAAATCAATTAAATATTCTGATTTTAAATGCTTAAAAGTTCAGGGTCGTCACAGCTGGAATGGACCCGAATTAAGAGAAAGGAAGGCAATGGTTGCATTTTCGTTTGATTTAGAAGAGGAGGCATTTACTTTGTATTTTCAGAAGTTTATTCCAGAGAAAATAAAGTGAGAAGTGAGATGAATTTGAACTATTGTGGTTCTATAACCACCAAACTGATTTTAGAGGGAAAATCAAATTTTCAAATCTGACTATTATATGTCGACATGGAGGGTAAGGGGATGTCAACATCCCTTTGAAAATTTTGACAATTTTGATTTTCTCTATTTTTTCAAAATATATATATGTTACTATATCTATATTCTATATCTTAGTTGCAGAATAAATGCTTAGTTCTCTTCCTAATTTAGTAAAGGTTGATTAATTCAAGGGTCTGGCCAGAATATTAGCTATTTGATTTTTAGTGTTGATAAATCCATGAGAAATAATCTCTTTACTTATTATCTCTGAGAAAATGATGCCTGATATCAATATGTTTGGTTCTGGCGTGATGAGTAGGATTTTTGAATAAATTTATTGCACTTGTATTGTCACAATAAATTGGTGATTTTGAAATATTTAATCTAAAATCCTTTAGGGTCTGTTTCATATATATAACTTGAGAACAAGCTAAAGCAGTAGAGATATATTCTGCTTTAGTCGTTGACCGCGAGATAATGTTTTGCATTTTACTAAACCGGAAAACCAGAAAATGTCATAAAAAGCGAGAAGTTCCACATGTACTTTTTCGGTCTAATTTGCAACTAGCATAATCAGCATCACAATGAGATTAAATCAAATGAATCATTTTAAGGGTAAAATAGGACATAGTCTAAAGTGCGTTTAACATATCTTAGGATATGTTTAACGATTTTAAAATGGGTTTCTTTGGGTTGAGATTGGTATCCTGCACAAAGACAGACACTATGCATGATAGCAGGCATACTCGCAGTTATATAGAGTAGCGATCCAATCATTCCCTTATAAAGTTTTGATCAACATCTTTTGACATGTCTTCTTTATTCAAGGCTTCATTGGTTGCCATAGGAGTGGGTTTTCCACTTGAAGTGGTCTTACCAAACTTACTAACTAGATCCCTAGCATACTTTTCTTGACTAATGAAAATACCACTATCTGATTGTTTTATTTGCAATCCTAAAAGGAAAGTAAGTTCACCTACGTGACTCATCTCAAACTCTTTGTTCACTTCATTGTTTGTTGATCCAAAAATGATATAATCTATATAAATCTGTACTAATTGGATATCATTTTTGTTTCTTTTAATAAAAGAGTATTATCTACTCTACCAATTTCAAAATTTGATTGTAATAGGTAAGATCTTAGTATGCCATACCAGGCTGTAGGAGTTGTTTCAGACCATATAAAGCTTTCTTTAATTTGTAAACATGATTTTGAAACTTTTCTTCTTCAAAAAGTGGAGGTTGTTCAACATAAACATCCTCTTTAACAAAACCATTTAAAAAGGCACTTTTGACATCCATTTGAAATAATCTGAAATTATTGTGGTTTGCGAAAGCAAGTAGAATACTAATGGCTTCTAATCTTGCTATGGGTGCAAATGTTTCATCAAAGCCTATTTCTTCTTCTTGACAATAACCTTGCGCGACTAACCGAGCTTTATTTCTAACCACCATACCTTATTCGTTCATTTTATTTTTATAAACTCATATAGTTCCTATTATAGTTTTGTTCTCAGGTCTAGGAACAAGTTCACATACATCATTTCTGGTGAATTGATTTAGTTCTTCTTGCATAGCAAGAATCCATAAATCATCAGATGATACTTCCTTTAGATTTTTAGGTTCAATAGTTGATATAAAACTACATTACTCATCTTCTTTAGTTGATTTCTAGTTCTAACAACAGATTCAATATTTCTTAATGTATTTTCTATCTGATGATCTTTTAAAAGCCTGATCCTTTTATTAGGATGAACAGTTTCACAATTTGTTTCATTTGATTCATTATTTAAAGTATCAAAATCATCTTCATTATTTATTTAAATAAAATCTTTGAAATTTTCATCAAAAAATACATGCATTATTTCTTCAATGGTGTTATTGAAATTGAAAACTCTGTATGCTTTGCTTATATTAGAATATCCTATAAAGATTCCTTTGTCAGATTTAGGATCAAATTTATCCCAATTTATCCTTTGTATTTAGAATAAAGCATTTACTTCCAAAAACTTTTAAAATAAGATACCTTTAGTTTCTTATGGATAAGAAGTTCATATGGTGTTTTATTGGTTAGAGGTCTAATTAAAATCCTATTCAAAATGTAACAAGCTACAGCGACTGCTTCAGCCCAAAAATTTCTTAGTACTTTACTATATGAAAGCATAGTTCTTACATGCTCTTGAATCATCCTATTCTAATGCTCTATCACTCCGTTTTGTTGTGGAGTTCTTGAAAAAGAAAAATTATGAGTTATTCCATTTTGATTACATAAATTCTCAAAATTTTCATTTTCAAATTCTCCACCATGATCACTATGAGCAATTTTGATTTTTAAACAAAGTTGATTTTGAATTCTTTTTGCAAAAATTTTAAATAAATCAAAAGCATTACTTTTATGTTTTAGAAAAATTGTCCATGTAAATCTAGAGTAATCATCTACAATTACAAAAACATATTTATTGTGATTTATTGAATGAATTTGAGATGGACTAAACAGATCTAAATGAAGTAACTCAATATGTTTTGAAGTTGAATCATATCTTTCAATTTGAATGAACTCTTCTTAAGTTTTCCTAATTGACAAGCATCACATATATTATCTACTTTAAAATCCATTTTAGGAAGACCTCTTACTAGATCAAGTTTTGAAAGTCTAGATAAGAGTTTGAAATTCAAGTACGCAAATATTTTATGCCAAATCCAAGGTTCACTTGTATTAACCAAAAGGCGTAGGTTATCATTTGAGATTTTCATACTAAGAATATAAATATTTTTCTTCCTAGTTCCTTCAAAGATAATACTTGATTTATTATCTTTGATATGACACTTATCCTTTTCAAATTTAAATTTGTTGCCCTTGTTACATAGTTGACTTATGCTAACTAAATTGTGTTTTAGATCCCTAACTAACAGAACATCAGAAATAGTAGGAGTTTTAGAGTTACCGTCATTGCTGATGCCAATCACATATCCTTTTAAATTTCTCTGAAGTTGACCAGTCCTCCATTTTCACAAATTATGTCATTCAGCATCTCTGGATTACCTGTCATGTGTCTTGAACATCTACTATCAAGTATCCATTTGTTTTTCTTGATTTGCACCATTTTCCCATTGAGAGTTGATTCTTTGAAAGCCATATAACACATAAGTTTCTGCACAACCCACCAATTCGGTAGATAACTTGATTTTCTATAGTAACAATATGCAGACTTATGAAACAGTGATGATTTCGACAGTTTAGAAGTAGTGTTAACAAAATCTCCAAATTTCCACTTAAAACTTTTCAAAATTCAAATTACAATAACTTTAAAAACCATTGCTCTGTTACCAAATGTAGGAAATATGGATTATGGATCTTAAGGCAGAATTAGCACTAGGGGGT
The DNA here is from genome assembly GCA_030765085.1 of Allium cepa. Lineage (NCBI taxonomy): Eukaryota > Viridiplantae > Streptophyta > Magnoliopsida > Asparagales > Amaryllidaceae > Allium > Allium cepa. The sequence goes on from CM060938.1 coordinate 915,174,303, forward strand.
GAATAGTATTTAATTAGCTTTGTGAATCTTTCTGAAATCTTTTGAAACTAAACCCAAACAGATACAATTCACAAAAACAGAGACAATCACAGAACATAAGCCAATAGTAAATAGAAGTAGTAAAGGAAAGAACGTACCAGAATTTTATGCTGATTTGGAGTTATCCTACATCCAGTCCCACAAAATTTATTATGCAGATTTCTTTTAAAATATAATGTTGATATTACAACCTCGATTTTAAGGCCACGAGATACACCCTCCTGTCTACGAGTCTAAGGAAAACTCTCTTGATTTAACCAGGCTAAAGATCACCTAATTGATTTACGGGCTACAATCACACCCAATTGATTTACAGGCCACAATCACACTGTTTCCAATCATACCGTGATAGAGAGAGACTCGATATACTTTGATTATAAATGATCCTATAACTCTAAATAACACTGTGATCTTTGAGAGAGAGAGTTGCAGAGAATCAAACTAGAGACGATCGAGTTTGAGTCACTTTGGATTTCGATAGAGTATTGTTAAGAATGTTTGAAAATAAAAATGGAAGAGAAAGAGGAGAGAAAACAAAGAAATCTTATGTGGTAATTCGTTGAAAACTACTGGTATATATAGGAGAATAACGATCGTGTCCATTCGTAAAAGATTATGACGAATAGACACTTCTTTTGAAAATTCAAATTTTAAAATCTACAGCTACCATGTCGACATGGAGGGTGTAGGCATGTCGACATCCCATAGTATTTTTGAAAATTGATTTTTCTTTTAAAAGAAATTTTCTTTCTAAAGTTTGTTGAAATAATTTTAAAACTTTGTAAACTATGTTGAATAAACTTTATGATTATAAAAACCTTTGGAAAGTGATCTTACGAAATATAAAAGTAATAAGAACTTAATATATAAATATTTTGAGATTAAAGCTAAAACATTAAAATTAGGAGATTGTTTAAAAACAACAAATGATTTTGAAATTAACACGATTAAAAATAGTTTTTGAATTAAGGTTAAATATTTAAACTGAGAGAGATGTCTTTTATAAAAAGATAGTTTTGAAAAAAAAATCTAAAATAAGTCATTTTGAAAATTTCATGGATTCCATTCCACTAGAGAAGTTCGTGGGTTCCATCCCACTAAATAGGTTGTGGGTTCCATCCGACTCTTAAGCGAGAAGGTAGATTCCATTCCACAATTAATATCAGAATAAAGATTTTAGTACTATTATGAAGTTTTAACAAAAATCTAGACTCAATTACTTATCTTGATTTCTTTAACTCTTGAACTCTTGATAATCTTGATACTCATGAGTCTCGCCAGTCTTGAATCTCTATACTGCACTATCTTCATTCTCAGTACCTGCATACATATGTATCTAGACAAAGTTATCGATATTTATATTTTATAACAAGTCCTAAGGTTATTGTCATCAAAGCCATCATCTCAGGAACTAACATAGTACAATTGTTTAATATTAATTACAAATAAGAAATGTTCTATCGAAATGAGGTATATAAGATACTTTATTATTGGAAATAAGCTCTATTACATATTTAATGTGAACTATATTGGCATATGTATTGATATCATAAGCAAATGTAATGAAATCTGAAAAATTACCAAGTGAAGTGTTCTTGAATATTTATGAAATACAATGAATTATTTATAAAGTAACAAAAACCAAGGTCTTATGATGGAAAGAGTTCCAAATGAAAACTTTGCAACAAGATTTGTAACGACCCGCCATTCATCTCCATAGAATGACGCATCATTAATAAGAAAGAAAGGGATAGGAAAGAGAAAGAAAGAGAAGAAAGAAGAAACAACACATCAGAATCTAAACAGCGGAATGAATAAATTATATTAATAACATAAGATATTTCATAGTATCATATACAACATCCATCAGAGTTACACAGATAATACAACACATACTAGACAGTTAGCTTGTCTAGTTATTACAACTCAATACAACTCAGAGAAAACATAGAGATACCAAACAAAGTGGAACACTAAACATATCTACAACGCTGAAGCCTCCTACTCCATTGCTCCTCCACAATTCGTCAAAGCTAACCTGAATCCCTTGGCTACTTGTAAAAATTCGAGTACCCAAGAGTTTAAGAAAACAGAAGATAAACTCTGGGTTAGACATGGGTCTGGTGTGAGTAACAGGTTAAGGTTGCTTAACTTTGAAAAACCTTTTGAGAGAAAGGTATCACATAAGACTTTCCACACATAAACATGGAATTTTTTTACCCTTACGCTAACCAAAACATTTGATAGGAAATCCAGTGATATTATAATAGGTCTAGGGTTTTCAAGTAAATATGAAATAGCCAAAATTGTCACATGATTAAATTTTAGCTACTAGCCACAAAAGTGGGTAATACAATCAAAACCGTTGGCACTTATTAGATTTTGGATTCCATACAACGGCAGGGCTACTGGGGTACCGCCCATCACAGTACGTGGCCTAGATCACCGTACCGAGGAGCCACCCTAACTCCCCTACAACACAAGGCCGGAACCATCCCTTACTGGACAGTCTCGAACAATACAGCCCCGCAGTTGGTGCGCATATCCAACTGCCCACACACTCGAAATAAAAGGGACATCTAGACAGGGGAAAATCTCGTGCTACTTAGGCATGACCCACTTAGCCTTACTACACCTCCCCTGTTTTATCCATTCCCGATTGATGAGGCTTGAGGCTAAGATTACCTTTATAGGACACATTTATCTTAGAATGCTCATCATCCACCTGACGATGTTCTGAAAGCATTCAATCCATACAAGTTCGTTCCGGGTTCGAACGAAACCGAAGGCATTATCTCGTTACACTTGTTTTGGAATCACCCTCAGAGTTAACGATGATAACCCTTACACTCTGAATCTTCATCTCGAATCTGAAAGTACTATCTCCGTCAAACTCATCTCGGAATCACCCTCAGAGTTATACTGACGAATAGTCCTTACACCTCGAGTCTTCACTCTTCACTTGAGATTCACGACCTATCGTTAATTTGGATCGATGTGGTTTTCGGATACCCAAATTTGGAAACCCGATCTCGGTCTCATCAAAGTCCAAAGCGTGTCTTTTAAGGCCAAGTTGTTTTAAAGTTTAAACAATTCAATTTCATTATCTATATACACACAGATAAATAATCCACAGATTCACAATAGATAATCATCACAACAGATAATCCATATTATCATTATCAAAGATGATCCATATTATCATCACAATGCAACCAATGCATCCATATCACACAACAATACTTATCTCATATCTGAGATTTCAAACCATTCAAGGCAAACAATATCATCCATCCATACATAAGCAATGATCTATAATCACACCATCTATAATTAATTTAAAATGAATTAAATTAATTATATCCATCTCTAATTAATTTAAAGTGAATTAAATTAATTACAACATCAATATAAATTGCTTACTTAACCATTAATTAATTACAAATTAATTAATTAATTATCCTCTAGTTAATCAACTTAATTAATCACCCTTTATTAATTATTATTTAATTACATTCTAGTAATTATCCATTAATTAATTGCATAAATTAATTACTCTAAACCAAATACAGTAATTAACCCTTAATTACTTCATTAATTAATTAACTATAATTAATTACATTAAACCTTAATTAATTACAATTAATTAATTACCCTTAATCACTTATTATTGGTTAATTAATCTTAATTTATCAATCTTAATTACATCATTAATTATTAGTTAATGATTCTCAATTAAATTTAATTTAATTACTTATTTAAAATAATTACATTAATAAATTAATCTCAATTAAACCATAATTATTAATCACCTCTGATTAATCACATTCAGTAATTAACTATGCTTAATTACTCCTTAATTGATTATCTTTAATTAATCCCCTGATTAATTATACTAAGTAATTTAATCCAAATTACTTCCACAATTAAACCATTATCCACTAATTACATCCTGTAATTATCATTAATTACTTCACTGAGTAATTACATTCCATTAATTACATTAAGTAATTATTTACCAAAGCATCTGGTGATTAACTTAATTAAACTTAATTAATTAACTTAAACAAATTACATTTAAACTTAATTAATTACATTAAGTAATTAATTCCTTAATTACTTCCATTAAGTAATTAAACTTAAATAAATTTCACAAATGATTATCGTTAAATTAATTAATCTAATTAATTATTAAAATTAATCATATTAGTTAATTGTTAAATCATCCTTAGTTAATGACCTACATTACCTCTTAATCATTCTTAATTTCAAATTAATTAATCTTTAATAACCGATTAATTATCCTTTAATTATTTAATTAATTAAGTGTTAACCAGTAACTTAATTAATTCATAATTACTTGATTAATTAATTCTTAATTATTAATTAATATTCTAATTAATAATCCTTAATTACAAATTAATTATCTTTAATTAATTAATCTCAATCATTAATTAATTAATTTAAGCCTTTAATTACTTATTAATTAATCCAAATCATTAATTAATTAATTAATTAATTAAATTATTCATTTAATTTCCTTATAAATTTAATGAATTATAAATCATTAAATTCTAATTTACTTTAAGATAAAACTTTATTCTTATTAATGATCAAATTATCATTTACAAAATATTTAAAAAAAACTTACTTTAAATTTACCTTCAAATTTCATTTTAAATTTAAAGATTTAAAATGAAAACAGATTATCTTTAACAAGGTTTAAAACACATTTCTAAAACCTTTTCATTTTTCAAGTTAAAGAAATACTCATTAATAAAGAAGTTTAAAAGGATTTAAAACCAAATTCATATTTAAATTCAAATCAATTTGAATTATACTTTAAACAGTTCAGAATTGTTTTAAATCATTTTAAATTTAAAACTTTTCAAAATTTGAATACATATTTGAATTCAGATAAATTTTAGATTTTAAAACTCTATTTATATTTTAAAACTTTATTTTTAAAATTCAACAACTTAAACATTTTTAATGTACTTAACAATTCAAGTTTAAAATCTTAATTTATTTAAAAAATAAGATTTAAACTTAAATTTGAATTCCATAATTTGAAAATTGGATTTAAATTTAGTTTAAACCTTTGCTTTTCATCTTAAAACTTCAGTTTGAAATTTGTAAACAACATTTTAAGTTTTACTTTTGACTCATTAAAGTTGTTCAAAATAATTTTTTTTTAACTTTCTTAAATTTCAAACTAGGATTCAAAAGTTATTTGTATCTATATTTTCAAAATATGATTTAAACTTAATTAAAAAACTGCTTTCAAATTCCAAAATCTGTTTTAAAAATTTTATACAACATTACAGGTTTCAGTTTAAAACCTGATACTGTACTAACCCGAGTCTTCCTAATTCCTGCTTTGAGTCCTCCAACCAAAAACTTCGAGCAACCCATCCACTTGCTTCGAGTCAATCACCACTAACTTGACAACAAAACAGAACCAAACAACTTCACCTCGACATAGTGCACCGTGCACATACACCGTCACGGCCGCTAATCCGATCATCAACGATGATCCACATAGGTTGGCGATCACTCCCATAGCCAAATTCGATCATCAGATCAATTGCACCATCACGAAATCGAGTTTGAGCATTTAACTCAAACCTGGAATATCAGATAGCACCAACCCCATAACCTGTCAACACCTCAACCTCGCCGCTCCGACCATCTGAAGGTCTGCAATTCCGGGTATACCTTCCCTAATGACCAAGCATCCGCCTCCTAAAACCAAGATGAACTCGATCACCCCTACAGGTCGTGCCGACCCAATCAAGCTGCCTAGTTAAAACTAGGGTTACAGGAGATAATCCACTACCACTGCTTCCACGGTGATTCGCCTCCGCTTCTAACATTTTTCTCCACTCACTGATCACCCATACATTACCAGAAGAAAGCCCGACCTCCAAAATCAAATAGATCACCAGAAACCACCAATTTTCCCTTTTCCGTTGAACCTAGAACTGCTCTCTAACCTCTTTACCAAAAATCCTAATTTTTGTTTTAAAAATCATGTTTTGATTTTAGTATTCAATTCATATCCATGAATCCATAAAATAGGATGATTAAATTTTCATTTAAATTTGAGCTTGCACAGTTGCTATGGTTTTCCAGAGCCAATACAAGTTTATATTAACTTAATCAAATTCTAAAGCTTACTTTAAAATTAAATAAACAATTTTGTTTGTAAACTAAATTCTAACAGAAATTTAGCCAAAGAGAACATGAAATTTAAACAACATGAAGACTGGAACTATGAACAGTGGACATTCTTATAACTTGCATACATTGTTTACATTTACATATACACCACAATATTTTATCACAAAATTAGCATGCAACTAGATAAAATTTTAGATTTTAAAAGTTACTCACCTGTCATAAAAATTTGAGCATAGCCTCAAATTATTTTGCAAAAGCTTTGAAAAACTAGAATCCTGTGCTTGAGTTAAAACTGCAGTTGCTTATCAACTAAAAATACTGTTTGGTTGAAGATGCAGTTGCTTTGAACAGATTTGATCAGGGAATTTGTTTATAGGTAAAATGATTTGGTTTCTAGCTTGAGGAGTTTGATATGGAAATGAAATTACAGGCTTATGAAAATTGTAGATGGTTTGCATGTTGCAGATTTACAAGGTTTTGAAGATTTACAGGGAAATGATTTGTAGGCTTGATATTTGAAGTGGATTACAGGTTTCTAAATGTTTCAGGTTTTAAAAATAAAGATGAAATTTTCAAACTTGTTCTTGTTTCTGATTTTGGTTTCAAAAGAAGTGTGTTTTTTTTCCAGATTTTCTTAGCATCAGAGATTTAGAAAAGAATAAAATGAAAGAGGATTTGTTTATATATAAAAAATAAAATACTTATTGATAAAAATAAAAGAAAAACAAAAATATATGACACTTGTCTTCAATTTAAACATTTGTCATATTAGTTGTTAATCACCTAACACATGTTATTATAAGGCCTAAGATGATTACACTTGTCTTTAAATTTAATTAGTTATAATTAAATATTAATTTGTATTTAGTTAATAGATTAATATAAGATAAATGTAAATTTTTGTTTAATTAATTAGTCAATATATACTTATTTACATGTAGATAATTTTGGAATGAATAAATCCAATTATATTTATCAAATAAAGGTTTATACAAATATTTTGAAATCCAAAACAAAAATTTATTCTTTAAGTTTTCAAGGCTTTGAACTCAAATTCAAATCAAATTCTAAAATTCAATTTTGAAATTAAGTTATATATATACATATATAACTACATAATTAAATTTTTGAAACACAACTATTTTTATTAAAATCTATTTGTTAAAAACAATGTATTATTATATTTTGAAAATAACAAATTTGATAACTATAAATAGTTTATAAAAGAAATTGTTTCTTTATCAATAAATTACTTATTTTATCACACTATATTTAAAAAAGAAAAAAAACCTTATTGTTAATTTTATTTAAACTTAAGTTAAAACATATTTTAAAACATTTAAATATTTACCTTATGTATTTAAAATCATATAGTTATTTATTATATACTTTTAAAAAACTTAATATCACATAAATTAATTTAAACAAATTAAATTTTTATCTTAACAATTTAAAACCATATATTATTTATTCAATAGCATTTTAAAATTTTAACTTTAAAATTATACCCAATTTTACCAAAGATATATATTATTTAGAAAACAAGATTTATTTATTTATTAAATTTAAACTAGGTTTATCTATTTACAATATTTAAATATCCAATATACATTATAAATAGAAAACAATTTATTACATTTTAAAAAATAAAACCTATTAATTAAATATTTATTTTAATTGGATTATTAAATTAATTCCAATCTTATTACAAAGATTATCAAATCAATTTAATTTTTAATTCAGATTATTAAATTGATATTGCCTAAAATTCCGGGTCATCACAAGATTTTATGCGATGAGTGCATCACCTAGAATGGTGTTGCAGTAAAAAAAGTATACTAAGTTTATATATGAGATAAAGATGATTTCCTCGATTGAGGATCCAATTACATGCTGTAACATCCAAAAAGCAATATGTTTGCAAAATGAATTAAGAACTCAAGAAAAGTTAGGACACTTGAATATGACTTCCACATGATAAATGGTTTATTGAAAGGAGGGATAAATCAAAATTGATAGAGTAGATATAATATAATAACACATATCCACTCATTGAGACCCATCTCTTGGTATAATTTTTAATGACCTATTGATAAGGCATTGTATTGTGGATCCAAATGGCCCCAAGTGCAAGTGGTAGCTTGAAAGTTAAAGGGGTATGCCCAAGGAGTAATTATGTAATTTATTACATATCCTAGCTTTAAAACCAATGTCACTTGAAATGAAGTATGCTTTTGTGTTGGTTTTCTATTATATATAATGTTATAATGATATAAATAAATGGTTAAATAATAAGTTAATATATATAAATTGAAAATCCTAAAATAAAGTATTTCGATGGCTGTTACAAATGTAGTAACCATGAGTATAGAATCGGAAGTCAAAAAAAATTTGTTTTAAATATTCCTAGTCGGGGTGTTTCGAGAAAATTGCAACATCAATTGAGAACGAAGTATATAATGCTCTCCAAATGCTGGACAGTGTATTGCTCATGGCTATTGGAGGGCACCAAGGAATTACATAGTAGAGTTATCGGATGACTACATAATCAATTGACTGAGAACTTCCTATTAGTTGATAATAACTAAGCTCAAATAGAAAGTCTCGATGTGATGATGTGTAACAGCCCAAACCTTAATAGGCCTAAATTACAAAAATCCAAACCCAAGTCCATCAAAGAACAAATTTTTAGATTTGGTACTTGCAAGTAAGCCTGAGCATTATCAAAGATTGATAGAAATCTAAATCCACAGCGAAAACAATAAAGCATAAGAATACCGAATATGACTACCACCTTGGAATTAATTGTATTTCTTATATAGCGGATTGCCACATCGGCATCGAGCATGAGAGAAAAGAAGACTTCTCTAGAAATTAAACACATCTAGCTCTAGTGAGTTGTTCCTCTAAATCTTTCATGTGGGTTGCAATGAGGAGGGGGTTAGAACAACGTTTCTGGTGATTGAAAAGTCTATAAAATATCAATAACATAAATTTATACCGATAGATTTCCTTTAATTGTTACATCTATTAAGGTTAGGAATTCTAATCTAACCTTGCATTGCACTCATGATTACTTACCTACTCAATTTCAAGGTACGAAATGCTGACGAAGCCTTATCAACCACCCAATACTTCCAAGTCCATTAGCCACTTGATACTTCTAAATAAGCAATGGGCTACTACTATCGCCACATAATACTTTTAAAAGTGAATTAGGCAAATTTTGACATTTAAGACCTCGATTGAGGTAGACTCCATCATTAAGATCTATTCCTAAGGTGGACGTCTAGCATTGTAATTATTAGTCTATTGGTCCTAACTACAGAGACCTTTGACTACTATACATGGCCTTATAATTTATAATAGCCATACACTAACACATCTTTTGATGTTAAAGTCTTAGCAATGTGAGAGACTATACCCAAGCCACTTAATACCTCATTAACAAGGACAATGAAAGCTCTGGCCATTTAACACCAATTTATAGGTAGACCTTTGCCATTTAATACCTAACCCCAAGGCGGAATCCTCGCTGGTATTATCTAGATGACATTGCTTGGAAATCTAATTGGGCTACTTAATACTTTTTTTATAGGAAAGAAGTTGACACTATAACCACTTAATACCTCAAACCTAAGGCAAAATATATCCATTGCTAGTCTTACTTATAAATATAGAATCTCATCAAGTAATTTCTTGTTAACCATAAAATCCACTTAAGAACAAAGGTATGAAAGAAGGCTTATAAAAGTGTTAGGCTCTACTAAAATTGAAGACATGGGTTTTGCCAAAGTTCGAAGAAGAGTGTTTCGAAGGCATTGAGATGGCTTTCGAAGGAGTGGCAAGTACTAGGTTCAATTACAAATGATAAACATGACAAAAGCTTTCAAAAAGGAAAGAAAAATAAGGAAAGCTTCCTTTCGCCTTATTAAGACCATTCGGAGCAGATGGACTTGCACATATAAGAAAAGCAGGATGGGTTCGAAACATCTTTCGAAGGTGTTGAACGAAAGGTCTGTACAATAAACCAATCCCTTCAAAATAGAAGGTTTCATCGTTGTCAATTTACCACTTGGAGAATTGATTCCAACACACTTTTCGAAAGCATGGGTAAGCCTTTCAAAATGGTTGGAGCATTTTGAAAGTGTAATAAAAATCCCCCATGAAGGCCAAGAGTCCTTTCGCTAAGACCCAGTTGTGAAGCAATGTGAAAGCTCACTTTCCATAGTATGGCACATTGAACGAAGAGTACTTTTACCACCCTTTTGACGAAGTCGAAAGTAGTCCAGTAAAAAGAAAAGAAAAAGAGGCACTCGGACTTTAACAGCAGCAAAAGGTAGTCAAGACGATCCTTTCAACTGGGTTAAAAGGTCCGGAATTGAAAGGAGGAGGCACAAGAATGGATGAGACAACCCAAAAGGAAAGCCTTCCGATAGCATCGAAAGTAGGCACGCAGAAAACTGAAGGAAGATTTTTCAACTGTGTCGAAAGAGTGCACGCGGAAGATTGGTGGAAGACTTTTCGATTGAATCTAAAGGATAGGCACGAATGGGGGCCAACCTATATCTATAAATACAACCCTTGGGGTTCGATTTTAGGAATAGAATTTTGGAAATCCTAAGTTCTTTCTACTTATATTTCAAAGCAAATCAAATCTAACCTAAGTCAATTTGGGGAAAAGTTCTTTTACTTGTAACTCAATTTGGATTAATGTGAAAAGAGAAAGCACATGGATTTAATAAAGATTTGGATTATGTGGGAGATCATTTTGATTATTAGCTTGCCTAATGATCAATTGTACATGATGCTAGATTACCTTCTCAATTCCTTTTTGTCTATGCAATGACATGGGATCAACTTGGATAACATGCATATGATTCACATTATCATCACGTTTAATGATATATAATTATAAACAAAGATGATGATGCTTTTTTATCTTAAAAAGTTCATGGAACTTATGATATCCGAGATGATTTTCCATCGCATATATTAAATATAGCTTGCATATTGTACATTAGATCTGCATAAAAAGAGAAAGGCCCCTTTCGACTTGGTCAAAAGGGACACTTCGAAGAGATCTGACGTGTAAATGATAATCAACGCTCTATGGATGAATTCATTCGAAAGGTATATACACACATTACAATGCATACAACCCTTATGAAGGAGTTCATTCCAAAATAGCATAAATAGTGGAGTCGAAAACAAATACTTCTCCCTAAAGATGGAATGGTCCTTTCGACATTGTCGAAAGGATTGAATGTCTGACAGGAATAACCACTTTCGACTCACCTAGAAAAGAGGTTTCAAATGTGGTTCTTTCTCCTTAACCTTCATTTCAATAAGGTTAATTAGATTCGCTAATTATCATAAATATTTCCATTAAACCACCCACGAAAAGTAAGTTGTCCAAGTCAACTCAATCGAAAGGGGGTTCCGAAGGGGGTGATCACTTCTAATAATCTTCTTTTGAAGTGTAACAATATTTCTTGTTAACTACATAACTTTGGGATGTAGACTAATTTTCTTGTTAACATTTTTGGCGCTAGAAGGAGGGCTTGAACCTTCGTCCTTGTGGTTAACTTATAGACTAATCATGGATTGTCAAACTTGGTGTAGGAAAATGAAATCTAAAAGGCTTAATCAAATGGATGAAGATGCCATACACACCATGACTCTAGAAGAGAATGTAACACCAACTTTCGACATAGAGGCAGTTATAAAAGGGCAACCATTGACCCTAGCTCAATAAGACGACAATGCCACCAAAATAAAGCACTTAGAACAACAATTGTTGGAAATGCAGGAGCTTCTCAAAGCAGCATTGTCCCAGTAATCTTCCAAGACAGCAAAACCAATGAATTGAGATGAGATGGTCTCTCCAAGAAGAAATTTGAAGGCTTATACAAACGAAGACAAGAGCATGACATCTTCAAAAAAGAAAGAGCGTTGTAACGACCAGGATTTTCTAACATTTAATTTTGAATATTTAAATGGTTTTAAATATTGATTTGGAATGTAAATTGATTTTTGAATATGAAGATTTTGGTTGGAATTATAGAATGGATTTAAATTTCAAAATATAGCAATTTATCGTAATAAGGAAAGTGTCAATAATTGAAATTTGAGTTGAATATGAATCAAAATGATTTCTAATGTTGACATAAACTCTATTTGAATTAGGATTGAGTTATTAAGTTTTAAAAACTAGAGTTTGAAGTGATTTCATCAATTTTTGAAATTGTCGATTTAACGGCGCATTAAAATGCGATCCAGGGAACAATCTCCGAATTCGATGAAACCAGTTCTATTGGATCTGTAATAGTGTATTATTGTCACGTTTCAAATTTCATAGCATTTAGAGTTATTATTTGATCGTACGGGATAGAAATGCATTGAAATTAATATCAAAAATTTAATATTACAATTGTGTTCAAAAAGTTAGCTTCTCCATATGATCGAATTAGGCCTCGGAACTTATTCCATCGCTTTCAGAATAGAGGCGAACATTAGGAACGTCAGGCAGCATGCCTCGATAGAGGTTCAGGATTTTTGAGGTACGTAAATGAGATAATTTTGAATATAAAAATAAAAATATTAAATCACAGCCACCCTACCTATACTCGAGCCACCTACCAACTGATATCTCCGTCTTTTTTTGATTTAAAACCCCACGAGCCTCTTTTCCTCTTTCTCTTCAGTTTGAACTAACGAAAAAGAAAAAATGGCAAACAAAATCGAATTCTGCTCGCGTTATTCAAATCGCTCGCGTACGAAGATGGAGAGGATTCGATGATGGTGGTGTCGCGATCTAGAGTGACGCATGCACCTCGCATTCTGGTTGGAGGAGGCGAATGAAGTGGAGGATGGGCTCGGGCTGAATGGTGCTAGTCAAGTCAAGGCGCTTCTGTGGTTGGAGTTTGGCGAGGCGTTCGATTTTGTTTTTGGGTTTTTGGAAAAGGTGAAGGTTGGAGGGGTCGCGACTGTGAGGTGCGACATGAGCAGGTCAAAGTAGTCGCAATTGGTTGTGGAAAGAAGGGTGGCAGTTGGATTTCAGGGTCATGCAGTTAGGGTTGGTGGTCTAGTTTGTAAATATTGGTAGCCGATTCAAGTGTCACGACATTCGATGAATTTGCAAGCTTTCCTTTGTGTGCTTGGAAACAAGAGAGGAGAGAGAGCAGAGACTAGAAAGAAACTAGAAGCCTGAAAGCCAAAGATGATGCCATAGGTAGAGCAAGCTTACTAGAGATAGAGATCGTGATATTAGCGAGAAGGTTGCACTTGGAGTGGCGAACACCGAAGTTGGCAAGGGAAGTGAGATGATGTGGTCAACTTCTGAGGAGGTCACTGCATTTGTTTTAGGATCAGATAATGAAGAAGGTAAAATACAAAAAATTTATTTAAATTAAAGTGTAATTTGTTAAGTATAAAATTTAATAACATATAAAATTCATAAATTATTCGTGCAAGGTCGAATCAAGTCATGACAGATTCGTTATCTAGGATACTAAGCAATTGGGATTAATTTGGAGTTAGTTTAATTTAAAGCGAGCACGTAGAAAATTCGAAAATCAAGGTAAGTATATCTCACTCATTTGGATTACTGGGTTAATTTTTGGTAATTAAACTTAATTATTGGTTGATGGGATAAATTTATAAATTTATTATCAGTTGAATATTGTATTATATAGTAGTTTAGATATATATTAGTAGCTGGTTATATTTCCCACCGATTGGAGCGGATGAGACACTAAGCGCACCGCATAATAGCGGATGACCCTATATTACTGCGATATCCCGCCTCGAAGCGGCATTGGTATTTTATGTTATATAACATCTGGGGATGCAGGGAAATAGGTTGGAGGGATCCAACTGGATTCCTCAAAAATATATTAATTGTTTAATATATATAGTGATATATGATGTGATTGAAAAATCTATTATGGATTGTTATGTGATTTGATTTATTGAATACTAAAGTAGCACTGGCCTTAATTTTGGTATTATAAATGCCATAGATAATATTTTTAATTTTGAAAAGGAAATTCAGAGGCGATTCTAAAATGAAAATATTTATATAGAATTTTGGGATTTTTAAAAAGGAATTGGTTGGATATAATAACTGATTTGATTTTGATATTTAATTAGTTATTTTGCAAAATGGTTTCAAATGGAAAATTTTAGATTGAGTATTTATAAAGGGATGATTATTAAATGAGATTTCTTTAAATATGAAATGGAAGTTAAAATCGAGATTTGAATGGTTTGGAATATAGTTGGATTATTTAAGAAATAGATTCCCAAACGGAATTTTTAATAGAAAGCGATTTATAATTGGATTTTAGTAATATAAGTCTGTTCAAGGGGGCCAGGAATAGGTACATTAAAGATGATAAAGAAGGCATCTTCTCTATTCAAGAAGATCCCTTGCTTAAAAATCCATGACTCAACATCCCGATGCCAAATCTTGTCGTTACTCCCCAAGAGCTGAAGAAGGGAGTCCATCACCCACACAATGATCACCTAATGATCACGGCTCAAATTGGGTTGTCCATAGCGTCCAAAATTCTTGTGGATACTGGTAGCGCAGTCAATATCATTTTTAAACATGCTTTTGATCAGATGGGCATCCCAGAAGACAAGCTAGAGCCCAGCCCTGAGCCAATCTTTGGGTTCAAGAACAAGGGATCGACTCTAGTGGGACAAGTAAAATTGCTCGAACAGATGAAAGTACCACCATGTAGTCAAACTTTTGAAATTCTTTTCGTAATCATTAACCAACCATCCTATTGCAATGATTTCTTTGGCAGACCAGCACTTGATGAGGTAGATGCTTTTGTCTCGCCAAAATATCTGATGGTGAAATTCTTAACCAAGAAAGGCTAGCGCACTCTTCGTGGAGAGTAATTTAGCTCCTACGGAATGTATTTTTCTACTCTTGATCAATACAAAAGGGAGCATTCTGCTTACTTTGATTCATCTACTGTTTTTCAGCTTTCGGGTGATATATTTTTACATCCAACATTTGAAGCAAAGATTAGATCTAATAAGACTAACAAATGTATGTATGAAAGGTACATTTCCCCGAGAAGTAAGAGGAAGAGGGTCGATGTAATTCTGTAGAAGAGGACAAAATCATCATATAATTTGATTGCCGCGGGGAAGTGGAAAGAATAAAACTCATAGAAGACCTTGAGGAGGCATGCAATGGCCCAGATGATTCCACCAAAATAGTCAAAGTGGTAAAAAAGTTAGATAGAAATTTGAAGAAGGACTTGATTCAATTATGTAAATGCAATGAAGACATATTTGCGTGGTCTCATTCATATATGGTGGGGATTAATCCATCACTTATGTGTCATGCGCTAAACATCGATCAAGAAGCGACCGCCATTAGATAGAAAAAGAGACAACTGGACAAAGTGCAGTCCGACGCTCTAAAAGAGGAAGTTAGAAGACTCCTTAAAAATGAATTTATTTGGCAAATCTACTACCCAAATCAGCTAGCGGACCGAGTATTACTGAAGAAGTCAAATGGTAAGTGGAGGACTTGGGTCGGTTATACTGACTTAAACAAGTCTTGTCCAAAAGTTTGTCTCTCATTGCCATGGATAGATCAGTTGGTTGATGCAACAAGTGGGCACATATTGTTATCTCTCAGGGATGCATACGCAGGATATAATTAGAAACACATGTTCAAGCTAGATGTGGAACATGCAAGTTTTATTACTGATTGGGGAATTTACTGCTACAAAGAAATGCCATTCGGATTAAAGAATGTAGGGGTACCTACCAAAGATTAGTCAATAGAATGCTCAAAGAACAGATCGGTCGAAATATGGAAGTTTTTGTTGACAACATGCTAATGAAATCTTATAAGGCTAAAAGTCATCTCGAAGATCTAAAGAAATGTTTGATGTATTATAGAAATATCATATGAAACTGAACCTCCAGAAATGCTCTTTCTGAGTCCATTCGGAGAAGTTTTTAGGCTCTCTAGTAAGTGCTCAAGGGATTGAAGCAAGCCTAGACGAGATTCAAACTATCTAGGACATGCTGAGTCAAAACTAGCAAAGATGTAATGAGTTTAAACGGTAGAGTAGCCGCCTTAAGCAGATTCATTTCCAAGTCGACTGATAAGTGCATTCCCTTTTTTAATGTGATCAAGAAGAAGAAAAACTTTGAGTGTGGAGAAGACTATAAAAGAGATTTTCAAGAATTGAAAAATCATTTAGAAAAACAGCCAATACTATCTAGTCCCTAGAACGGTGAAGTTTTATACTTATACATGGCAGTCTCCGAACATGCGGTTAGTTCAGTTTTGATTAGAGAGGAAAGTGGAATTCAACTTCCAGTTTATTATATGAGGAGGTGGTTTAAGGATGTAGAGGTTGGATACCCGGTAATAGAAAAACTAGCTTATTGCTTAATACTTATCATGTGAAAACTTAGGCCTTACTTTCAAGCAACATTCGATTAGAGTACTAGTTAACTTTTCACTCAAACAAATTTTCAGTAAACTTAAAACTTCAGGAAGACTGGTAAAATGGAGAATTGAACTTATCCGGTATTACATTGAGTTTCAATCACTGTAAGCTATCAAAGGACAAGCATTGGCAGACTTTGTTAATAAATATACAAATTTCATTAAAGAATAATCAAAAAAGGATGGAAAACCTATGTGGTAGTTATTTGTGGATGGTGCATCGATTGAGAAGGGGTTGGAGTAGGATATGTCATAATCACCTAGATGGACACCGCCTAAACTATGTAATGAAGTTGGGGTTTCCCGCAAAAAATAATGTAGTCGAATACGAATCAATGGTGGCAGGATTGACTCAGGCTGTAAAGCTCAAAATTCCATAGATTTGAATCTTTAGTGATTCACAACTAAAGTTAAATCAAGCGAAGCAAGTATATCAGACTAAAGACGCAAAGTTATCTCTATATGTAAAGAAGATATTGAAGATGCTCGCTTTATTTGAAGATTTTTCTATACATCAAGTTCTACGGGGAGATAATTCACAGGCAGATTCATTAGCAAAGTTGGCTAGTTGAAGAGGAGGCCCAAAAACTCAAATAATGCCAGTAGGGTATCAAGCAAATCTGAGTATTAAAGAGGGGACGTCCGAACAAGGAAAGGAACTGTTAGTCCTAACTAGATCCCGAGCCATGTCATGAGAAAGGGAAGAAAAATAAATCAATAGGGAAATCCTAAATGAGAGAATCAACCAGCCAAGGACTGATGACTATTATAATAACACTTGGATGTCGCCTATCATTCTAAAGGGATATTTGTAACAACTCGAAATTTAACCCATAGTAATTAATTTGTTAATTAACGAAATGATAAAATAACTTTGTGAAATTATCAGAATTGAGCCACGGGAGTTGAAACATTGTGTCCGTGGTAATTTTCTGGTCAATTTTGATATGTAGAACGTCAGAATCCGAGCTGATATGGACAAGTTACGAAGTAATCAATAAATCAAAAAAAAGAAAAGAAAAATAATAATAATAATAAATGAATGGGTTAGGCCGAACCCAGGTCAACCTAACCATCACCTAGGTCGACCGACTGGTCGACCAAGGAGGGGGAGCGGCCCACCTGAAGGTCACCCGCCTTTTTTGTGAATGAACAAAGGAGTTCTTCATTCCAGTAAAAAGCTAGCACGTCAATTTCATTGTTTTCTCTCATTTATTCCCTCCGTGCTTCAATCTAACAGCTCCTATTTAGCCTATGACCTAATCATCATCTGTTTTCTCCATTTGGGTTCACCTTTTAAGGAAGGACCCTAAAAGGAATAAGTTTTCAAGGAGAGAATCTTTTTAAATAAAATATTTTAATACCCTCAAGCGGATCTGGGAAGATCAAAAGGGAAGAGATGAGGACCACATGTGAGTGATTGTAAATTATTTATATTTTTAAGTAATTTAAAATTATAGGGTTTCCAATAGTTATAGTTTTACTACGATTTTTGGAATAACCTTATTAGTAGTTTATATACAGTTTTTAAAATTATTTTCAGTCTATTTCTTTTAGCTATTCTTTTCAGTTGATTTTAGTTTACTTCTGTTAATTACAGCTTTTCCATTTAACTACAGTTTATTTAGAGTTTTTTTTTATTTACTTACTGTTATTTATGCGTTTATTTACATCCTTTTCCTATGCTTTGGATTTTCTTCTATTTTCAGTTTTTTTATTTCTCCTTATTCGGCTATGGATTAGAATTGATTAAACATGAATATGAATTAAAATTATAAGAATACTAAAATAATAGAAGATAAGATGTAAATAGTAAAGTAATAAAAATGGAATTAAGACTGAAATTGAGCCTAATTATGACATTAATGTTAGAATTTGACTAGTTAAAAATAATTGGCCTTGCTATAACTTGGAATTTTAACTAAAAAGAGTATAAGATGAAAGAAGCTTATTTTTACATTGACCTTCGGTTAAGTAATAAGTATGATTATAACGTAGGTTATAATAAGAAATAAAACAGAATGAGGCTTATTTTAAGACTTAGGATAAATTAATAAGCACAGGTAGTAAGAACAATAATAAAGGCTTATTTGAATAATTTATCTAAGTTAATAAGCAAAGAAGTAAAGTAGGATCTGTAACAAATAGCATTCCCCTATTATTTCTGTAACAACTCGCAAATTTTGAACATATTTTAAATGAAAATTTATTTGAAATTTTGAATATAATTATTATAAAATTGATAAATTTTGAAATTTAATGTATAATTTTGAGTTTGATGTGAAATGTTTTTCCAAATTTAACAAAATAAAGATTTTTCTAAAAATATAAATTTTAGTCAACTTTGGTCAAATTTTGACTCTCTGTGAAAATTTTAAAATTTTAATTTTAATTTTTTTTATGATGATGAATTTAATTTTAACATTTTCCCAGTTTTTTGTTTTATTAAATTTTGATGTTTACTTCTCAAATTTTGCAACTTTTGGCGTATTACACGCATTTATTTTCCCTATAACTTCTATCTTATTTACATGTTAATTTTTTTGGGCTTGTGCTAATGGGCTAGAAACCTCTTTAGTAAATGAAAGGCCACCTGTTGAGATGACTATATAAGGTCCTAAGGTTTTTGTTAGCCTCTACATCCATTCATTTGTGCATCTATAGAAAAATGTAAGTCTTCTTCTTCTTCATCTTTCTTCCCCAAACCCTAGACCTTCTTCCTCTTCTCCTCTATAATTTTCCTCCTCCTCCCCCTAGAAATTTCGGCCACACCTATTCTATCACCTTCCCATCACCAAACTCCAACTGAAACTCCTTTCTCCTCCTTCCTTCCCCCTCTCCTCTTCACCAATTTCGGCCTTCACCCCTTCTTTCCCCTTCTTCTCTTCTATCCTATTATCTACCCCTTCCCAAACCCTATATCTTCTTTCCTTAAACCCTAGCCATCACCACATAGCACCCCATGGCCGAACATAACCTATGCCGAACCCTTCCTCCTCTCTCTCCACCAATTGCTTCAACCTTCCACAACCACATGACCTTCCCCTAGCCAAAACTAGCCATGGCCGAACCCCCTTCACCAAAACCCTACCTATGGTCGAGCCTAACCTAACCCAAACCACCTCTAGACCAAGCCTGTATACCCCTAGTCCAGCCCTCTTCACATGTTTACAATTATATAATTTTTCTATTTTATTTTTTTATGTTAATTATTTGTTAACGTATAGAATATATTTTATTTTTCAAAGCACCGGATGTAACGACCCGATTTTTCGACCTTCGAAAGTCGACATTAATTTGTTCACTATATCAACTGCCGAATCATCGAACGCCGGAAAATCGAACCATTAGGGTTTAAGAAGAAGAAGGTAGAAGAAGAAACAGAAACAATAACAGAATCTCACATTTCGCAGCGGAACAATATATAATATATAAATGAATAATCTTTAAAACAAAGAATCATATCTGTTATTACATCACATCACATTACATTATCAGAGTGTTACAACAACAAACAGCGGAAGAAAATATAACATATACTAGTGATACGCTTCGCCATCCAGCTTGCTTCTAATCTCCACAGCAACTCCTGAATTCCAGAATGACCTGATAATCTGACTCTAGACCGCCCGTGTGGAAATGGTGGGCACCCAGAGTTTAGAAAGGGAACAATAAACTCCAGGTCAGTCATGGGACTTATGTGAGATCTTAAAAACAGTTATTTTCACAAAGAAAATAAAAGAAATTCGTTATGCTTTTGAAAATAAAATTGCCATAAGGCCTCCCGCCACACACACAATGCAAACACACACTGGGAGGAGATTTCTCCTTATGACAGTCAAAAATGCTTGATACGCGAAAACCTTTGGATATTATTTTTATTGCATAGTGTAGAAAACATTTCGAAATTATAATATAAATCATAGCCAACATACAACATTTCGTCGTATGCCTACTATCGCTACCATGTTCAATAGCAGGTTATCGCCACATTCCATGGCAGGTTATACAACTAAAACCGTACAGGGCGCGTATTGTTTCTTTGGATTTCCAACAAATGGTCAGGTAAAGGAACTTCCTACACCGAAATGGGTATGCCTCTGGAAGGATGCCCCGAGAACCTAATCGGGTCTCTGCTAACAAGGCCGACGTTACCTCACGCTTTAACCAAGCTATAACATAGGTAATTAACACACAAGTATGCCATCCCCGGTCGCTACCGACCTTTATCCGAGGATCCTCAACCACAAAGCAACAACCACAAAGTATAATAATTTGCAGCATCAACATAGGTAAAATATCTGGGCTCCATACCATGATATCACCTCTTATCCAGAAGGAAATGGACATACCCTAGGGGTGCGACCCCTAAAAACCTTACCGCAACATTCCTCTTTCGACCATTTCCGGGTTACGAGGCTCGACGAAGTCTAGTCCACAAAGCTACACTTTTTCACAAAGCCACGCTTCGATCAACAAATGATCAGCAGCACTTCGTATGCCACATTACCAAATAGGTAATGTATCACTAATAACCATCAACTACATAACCTCTGAGCTCGTACGTCTCAGAGAAGGGTGTTAAGCTAAGAAAATAAATTCTCCGCCACCAACAGAAATGTATTTGATAGAAACCTGCTTTACATCTCAATTTGTAACGTCAGACACACATCCATACAAGTCTGTTTCGGGTTCGAACAGAACCGAAGGCACTTCCGAAGAAGCCCTTGCAATCCGGGTTTTCACAATCCCGATCGGACTTCCCATCACTTAGGGAATCTCTATACCGTAGCTACCCAGTGCAAAGACACTCGATATGTCATCCTATCATTCTCGCAAATACCCGGTCTTTCCCACCGGTCTTCAAATGCAATCCTATTTCGTCGTATCGTTATTCGGAATGGGTTATATGACACAAAGGTCCTCTCCCAGCTAATCCGAATAAAGAGCGCTTATTTTAAAAATAAGTATTCATTCAGATTTCAAACAAATCACAACAATTTCCACTTTGATCTTTTAAATAAAAAATTCATCACAATCACAAAGGTTCGATGTGGTTTTCGGATATCCACTTGTAATCCGACCCGTGGTCGCATCGAAATTCAAATGTAGTTTAAAGGCCAATATTGATAGTCGGTTATTTAACTATCATTAAAAATTCACAACAAACACCAAGATTTAAATAATTTTCCCAATTATTTATTTTCAGAATATCTTTGCAAGATATATTTCACACTTCAACCATTTGAAACCAAATTTCAAATTATTTTCCATATTTTAATACTTTGAAAACAAATTTCAAATCACTTTTCCTTACGCGGAATACGTTTCCAGATATTTATCGATTCCACTGAAAATCTGCCGAGATCAAATGTTTTAAAATAACTTAAATTACTTATCCAAGCATGTATACTTGTAAATAAAACTATTTTAAAACACTTACTTAAATATTAGTTACGAAAATATATACTAATGTCTTATATAACTTCAACTCTAAATTAATGTTAAAATAAAATTAGTAGATAGGATATCACCTACCAAAACATCCATTTTCTAAATCAAAAATCAATTTTTAATCTTTAAAATATTCCCTTCTATAATTAATTAAATAAATCTTTACTTTAAAGATTTAAAACAATTTCCAAAAATAATTTCTCCAACCATAATTTCTTTCTTCAAATCAATTTCTAGAACTTTTAATTTATACTTCAAAAGTTACTCTAAAAATATACTCGGCTTTCCAGGGAAGAATTCTCTTTCCGTTTATATCAATTAATAAATCTTTCGATTTATTTTAATTTACATTCCAAATCTGTAAATTCCTTTTCACACCGTTAAAAATAAACCAACATTTATTTTTAAGTCAAAATTCCTTTTCCTTTACAAAATTCTCATTCTGAATTTAAATTCCCAAATATCCATTGATGTACGATTTTTAAATCGATTTCAAAAATCGTATACAAACACCAAATCTATTTCCAATTTGATTTCTAAATTAATTTACTATAAATTTTCTACTAAATTTCAAAAATCAAATTTTATTTATTCTGGTATCCTACGATACCAAAAACATATTTGCTAAACTATAGCCTACAATAATTTCTATTACAACATAATCACACAGAGATTATCAACACACAACATATGAAACAAGTTCAATGTTTGAGGAATCCAGTTGGATCCCTCCAACCTGTTTCCCCGCATCCACAGATGTTAGCACAACAATTAAATACCAATTCCACTTCAAGGTGGAATATCGCGGTATATGGGATTTATAAAATTTCATCCGCCATTATGCGGCGTAATAGGGTCTCATCAGCTATATAATGCAGGAAATCAACTCCAAGTACATATATAATACCAATTCCACTTCAAGGTGGAATATCGCGGTATATGGGTTTAAATAAAATAACCTCCGCTATTATGCGGCGTATGGGGTCTATTTCAAACAAATAATAACAACCATCATCCAAGCACACACTCAACAATTTAAATTTAACTATCATAATTCAATCATCAATCAATAACTAAAATTTTCAGTTATTAAATTGGAGTGAGAAGATCTCACCTTTGCGCTTTCGTTCACAATTCGTTTCCAATTTGACTTGTTTCTCAATTTTAGACCTTGTATCAAACAATTATATGACTTATTAATATTGAACAAATCAAACAATTAATTTCCTTTTTAATAATTTAATCAACTAATAATTTAGTTTAAACCAACTTTCCCTTTAAAAATATCTTTTAGTAACTAAAATAAATTAAACAAGCTTATTTAACAAATTAATTTGCTTACTCCATTATTTTAAAATAACTTAGTAAACTAAAATATGCATATGTGTATTTGTTTTATTTTTGGGTTTTCAAACTACATGTACATTTATAAAATAACTTATATAGATTTCATAAAAAAAACTAATTTGTATAAACTTCCACATTTTTTCGAAATTCCTATTTTTTTCTTCAATATAAAAAAATTAATATAATTCTCGATTGATTAACTAACTGCTAATTTCAGGTAAATGATAAAATCAATAATTTATCTACAAGCTTAAACTTGAGTAAACATTAAATTAATATGTTATATAAAAATTTGAATTACCTAAATGTAAACAAGAAGCAAACAACGAGTTTCCCCTAAATTTGCTCACTCGTCCAGTGCTGCACGCGCCATTCCAAATGCCTTGCCATCGCACTAACGCGTGCGCCACGCCGATACTTCCGATCAGCTTCCAAGCTTGAATGACACGTTGTCACCTCACCAATCGCGCGCGAGGCTTCAACCCAATCGAATCTAACGATAACCCCACAACGTTCCACCCTAGCATGAACGCAACTCGGCGAAGTCACCCTACTTCAATCTCGCGCTCACAAACCCCTCATCGAAGATCACGATCAATCTGCTTCTCCTTGACCTCGCGGCCCTAGCCGCAGGCGATCTAGTCGCGACTCTCCCAAGTCGGTCGAACCACCCACGCTATCTCGAGGTCACCCTTGCCCAAACTCCCCTATCCCGTGCACGTGATTCGATTTGATTATGGCTCGGTCATGGATTTTGATTTCAATTTGTGATTTTTTCTTTTCTTTTTTTTCCGGTTTTCGTTTGCTAGGTTGGGCATGAAAAAGAAAAAAAAAATGAAGAGGGAAAAACGGCCATTAATTTGTTTAGAACGAACGATTTTAGAAAGAAAGCTCGGCATATAAAATTAAAGGAGGAAGATACCTTGCATAAGAAGCTTTGCCTAGCTACGGTGTTTTGAAAGTATTGACGTGATTTTCTTGTGTGCTGAACAGGTGGCCAGTGCTTTGGAAAAAAAACTGATATGAGACGAATTTGACCAATTCAAACTATATGTAATTTAAATCGATTAACTATTGTCTAGGCGTTTATATCTCGTACGATCACATGATAGCTCCGAAAGCTACGAGATTTGAAATCCGATAATAATACAATATTACGGATCCAATGGAACTAGTTTCGTCGAATTCTGAGACTGTACCTCGGAAGGCTATTTTTAAATATCGATTTAAACAATAAAATTTCAAAACTGAACAAATCATTTTCAATTTCTATTCTAAATCTTTCATTACCTTCAGTATTATCAATATTAATTTTCTAAGCCTTGAAAATATTTTTAATCAGCTTAAAACTGAAGATTCAAATTTTTACCCAACTTCAGTAAATTAAATTCAATAATTTAATTGTCAAATTCATATTTATAATTAAGATTCAAGTTAAACTAACTTTCAAATATTTAAAATCAATTAAATATTTCGATTTCAAATATTCAAAATTTCTGGGTCGTCACATTCTTCCCCCCTTAAAAGAATTTCGTCCCGAAATTACTAGTTAAGAAGAATGATCCTCAACCCGTTAAATATTTTCCCAAAACCAAACAATTTTATCAATTTATCAACCCAAATCTTTTTATTAAAGATTCATTTCAGCTAACTTTCCAAAATCTTCATAGTTTCCAAACAACTTCATTTACTTCAGAATTTAAATTTGAATTCAAATTTTAAAATTTCAAAATTTTCCCAAGATTTTTCTTACTCTCGAAATTTTCGAAAAATTTCGCCAGCGTCTCCTTTGCGCGGCTAGCTCGGTACGACTACAAAATGGCACCACGGGCCCTCAAACTCGAAAAGAAAATAAAAGGCCAAGTGGCTGGACAAGAAAATCACCAAATTTCATACTGAAATTTAAATACGTACCTTTTTGTCGAGCAATTCAATTTTATGTTCGAAATCCCAATTCTAATTTTTCTTTTTCCTGTAACATATCTGTATATCCTGCTAGCCATAATATCCAATTACAACATTCAAATTTATTTTGCACATTTCTTTACGAAATTTTCAATATATACTTCTTATACCATTTTTTTACTTCACTATTGAAGTTATATATCCATTATCATTCAACCTTGCATTTTCAATTTCCTTTGGGTTTAATTCACAATTTCAATTCTATTTGAATTCAATTTATCTTCTACTATGAATATTGAATTTATCTTTCGATTATAACTGATTCATATTATTATTTAAAATTAGTTTCATTCACTAATTTACTTCAATTTCCAATTTGAAATCGTTTGTCGCTAACAAAAAAAAATTCAAATTTTTTTCCTATCTCCCTAAATTTTCGAAATTTTTTGACAGAGTCTCCTTTGTACGGAGGAGCTTTTGCAATTTGACAAAAGATATAAATATATATACATCGACCCACCTGGTCGGAAAAAACAAAAACAGTTCATATTTCCTATTTTTATTGCGTAGGCGTACCTTATTTAGCATTTTTAAGCAAGGCGGTTTATTATTAGCATTTTAACGCGACCAAATCCAGCCAAACGACCTCCCTGTACCTATACTTACTCAATTTAAACACGTAAGTCACATATATAGGAAATTCATTTACATCTCACTTATTTTTTTGATAGTAAACACATAGTTTTCACAAGCAAAATATTCAAAATTATTTCCATTAGCAATTTATATGGTTTCGATACAATTTTAGTTGCTTACAACTAAATCACACATCATTTCCATTCAATTTCAATGGTTTACAACACACTTTCTTCCATTCAATTCATTTTTAACCGAAACGAACTCATATCCATTTCAATTGATTCAAAAATTAATTTTATTAGCTTTCCTTAACTCATAGAATTTTATGCAATCTCGTTTGCGTCAAACGACAACCATTTCTATGCGATTTTGACGATACTACTTAATAGAATATCCAATCTAGTTTATAGCTAATTTAAATTGATACCAACTCAATTTTCTCTTTATTCTATTTCATTTCCAATTGATTCCGTTCAATTCATTTTGCATTCCATATTCACGTTCATTTTTGATGCATCGATATACAAAAATCTTTGCTTAGCATTCATTTCATAAACCTCATTTATGTATATTCATTCCATCTGCTAGTTCAATTCACCTATCCAATTTAAATTTTAAATTTTCATTCTTAATTCATTTCGAATTTATTTTATCGATAACAAGGAAATTTTCAATTTATTTCTACTTACTTGAATTTATCTGCAAATTTAACTCACATTTGAATTTTAATTTAACTAATTCAACTTTCCTATTTCATGAATTAATTAATTATCATATTAGTTTACTTGAATTCAATCCATTTTATTTTTTTTATTGTTTTTCCCAAGTTTGGATTTTTCATTCAACTTGATCCAAATCAAATCTCATCCCATTTTTCAATCCAATTCATTTACTTACAAATGTTAACTCATTTGTTCATTCACAAATTTATTCCACACTTACTTCTATTTATCCCTTTTCAATTCATATTTATAAATTTCATTTGTTAAATGAATTTATCTTCAAATCTTTGGTTATACCACTATTTCTTATTAAATTTCCATACAATAATGATGATAATTCAATATCATCACTTCATAACAACCAAGCAACCATATATTACAATAATTCACAGAAAATTTATTTCTTTTATATACGAAAATAGTTTGGGTAAAATTATTTCATTTACCCAATTTTTAAAACAATACTGTGTCAATTTATCTTGTTTAAGAGTTTAGAAACCCCTATCGATACAGTTGGCCAAATTGCACCGACCAGAATCTATAAACAATCAACCGATGAGTCAACACAATATAAAACAATTTTATATTCACTAACAAATACGCGCTCATATCTATTATTACACTCACACTCATTCTAGAGTACTACCGACTCTATCTCTAATGAATAACACCCAACAGAGCCAAGGTTGTCGCTTAACCAAATGTTCTAATACCACTTTGTAACGACTTGATTTTTCCACTTCCGAAAGTCGACATTAATACGTCCACTGTATCAACTGCCGAACCATCGAATGTCGAAAAACCGAACCATTAGGGTTTAAGAAGAAGAAGGTAGAAGAAGAAACAGAAACAATAACAGAATCTCACATTTTGCAGCGAAACAACATATAATATATAAACTAATAATCTTTAAAACTAAGAATCATATCTGTTATTACATTACATCACATTACATTGTCAGAGTGTTACAACAACAAACAGCGGAAGAAACTATAACATATACTAGTGATACGCTTCGCCATCCAGCTTGCTTCTGATCTCCACAGCAACTCCTGAATTCTAGAATGACCTGATAATCTGACTCTAGACTGCCCGTGTGGAAATTGGTGGGCACCCAGAGTTTAGAAAGGGAACAATAAACTTCAGGTCAGTCACAGGACTGGTGTGAGATCTTAAAAACAGTTATTCTCACAAAGAAAATAAAAGAAATCCGCTATGCTTTAGAAAATGAAACTGCCATAAGACCTCCCACCACACACACAATGCAAACTCACACTTGGAGGAGATTTCTCCTTATGACAGTCAAAAATGCTTGATACGCGAAAACCTTTGGATATTATTTTTATTGCATAGTGCAGAAAACATTTTGAAATTATAATACAAGTCTTAGCCAACATACAACATTTCGTCGTATGCTTACTATAGCTATCACGTTCAATAGCAGGTTACCGCCACATTCCATGGCAGGTTATACAACTAAAACCGTATAGGGCGCGTATTGTTTCCTTGGATTTCCAACAAATGGCCAGGCAAAGGAACTTCCTACACCGAAATGGGTACGCCTCTGGAAGGACGCCCCGAGAACCTAACCGGATCTCTGCTAACAAGGCCGACGTTACCTCACGCTTTAACCAAGCTATAACATAGGAAACTAACACACAAGTATGCCATCCCCAGTCGCTACCGACCTTTATCCGAGGATCCACAACCACAAAGAAATAACCACAAAGTATAATAATTTGCAGCATCAACATAGGTAAAATATCTGGGCTCCATACCATGATATCACCTCTTATCCAGAAGGAAATGGACATACCCTAGGGGCGCGACCCCTAAAAACCTTACCGCAACATTACTCTTTCGACCATTTCTATGTTGTAAGGCTCGACGAAGTCTCGTCCACAAAGCTACACTTTTTCACAAAGCCATGCTTCGATCAACAAATGATCAACAGCACTTCGTATGCCACATTACCAAATTGGGAATGTATCACTAATAACCATCAACTACATAACCTTTGAGCTCGTACGTCTCAGAGAAGGGTGTTAAGCTAAGAGAATAAATTCTCCGCCGCCAACAGAAATGTATTTGATAAAAACCAGCTTTACATCTCAATTTGTAACGTCAGACACACATCCATACAAGTCTGTTCCGGGTTCGAACAGAACCGAAGGCACTTCCGAAGAAGCCCTTGCAAT
Source organism: Allium cepa (assembly GCA_030765085.1). Lineage (NCBI taxonomy): Eukaryota > Viridiplantae > Streptophyta > Magnoliopsida > Asparagales > Amaryllidaceae > Allium > Allium cepa. Next base: position 915,203,282 of record CM060938.1, read on the forward strand.
CCGGGTGTTCACCATCCCTATCGGACTTCCCATCACTTAAGGAATCTCTATACCGTAGCTACCCAGTGCAGAGACACTCGATATGTCATCCTATCATTTTCGCAAATACCCGGTCTTCACCACCGGTCTTCAAATGCAATCCTATTTCGTCGTATCGTTATTCGGAATGGGTTATATGACACAAAGGTCCTCTCCCGGCTAATCCGAATAACGAGCGCTTATTTGAAAATAAGTATTCATTCAGATTTCAAACAAATCACAACAATTTCCACTTTGATCTTTTAAATAAAAGATCCATCACAATCGCAATGGTTCGATGTGGTTTTCGGATATCCACTTGTAATCCAACCCGTGGTCGCATCGAAATTCAATGTAGTTTAAAGGCCAATATTGATAGTCGGTTATTTAACTATCAATAAAGATTCACAACAAACACCAAGATTTAAATAATTTTCCCAATTATTTATTTTCAGAATATCTTTGAAAGATATATTTCACACTTCAACCATTTGAAACCAAATTTCAAATTATTTTCCACATTTTAATACTTTGAAACAAATTTCAAATCACTTTTCCTTACGCGGAATACGTTTCCAAATATTTATTGATTTCCACTGAAAATCTTCCGAGATCAAATATTTTAAAATAACTTAAATTACTTATCCAAGCATGTATACTTGGAAATAAAACTATTTTAACACACTTACTTAAATATTAGTTATGAAAATATATACTAATATCTTATATAACTTCAAGTCCAAAATAATTTTAAAATAAAATTAGTAGATAGGATATCACCTACTAAACCATCCATTTTCTAAATCAAAAATCAATTTTTAATCTTTAAAATATTCCCTTCTATAATTAATTAAATAAATCTTTACTTTAAAGATTTAAAACAATTTCCAAAAACAATTTCTCCAACCATAATTTATTTCTTCAAATCAATTTCTAGAACTTTTAATTTATACTTCAAAAGTTACTCTAAAAATATACTTGGCTTTCCAGGGAAGAATTCTCTTTTCGTTTATATCAATTAATAAATCTTTCGATTTATTTTAATTTACATTCCAAATCTGTAAATTCCTTTTCACACCGTTAAAAATGAACCAACATTTATTTTTAAGTAAAAATTCCTTTTCCTTTATAAAATTCTCATTCTGAATTTAAATTCCCAAATATCCACTGATATATGATTTTTAAATCGATTTCAAAAATCGTATACAAACACCAAATCAATTTCCAATTTGATTTCTAAATTAATTTACTATAAATTTTCTACTAAATTTCAAAAATCAAATTTTATTTATTTCTTGTATCCTACGATACCAGAAACATATTCGCTAAATCATGGGCTACAATAATTTAAATTACAACATAATCACACAGAGATTATCAACACACAACATATGAAACAAATTCAATATTTGAGGAATCCAGTTGGATCCCTCCATCCCGTTTCCCTGCATCCACAGATCTTAGCACAACAATTAAATACCAATTCCACTTTGAGGTGGAATATCGCAGTATATGGGATTTATATAATATCATCCGCTATTATGCGGCGCAATAGGGTCTCATCCGCTATATAATGCGGAAAATCAACTCCAAATACATATATAATACCAATTCCACTTCAAGGTGGAATATCGCGGTATATGGGTTTAAATATAATAACCTCTGCTATTATGCGGCGTATAGGGTCTATTTCAAACAAATAATAACAACCATCATCCAAGCACACAATCAACAATTTAAATTTAACTAACATAATTTAATCATCAATCAATAAATGAAATTTTCAATTATTAAATTTGAGTGAGAAGATCTCACCTTTGTGCTTTCGTTCACAATCCATTTCCAATTTGACTTGTTTCTCAATTTTAGACCTTGTATCAAACAATTATATAATTTATTAATATTGAACAAATCAAACAATTAATTACCTTTTAATTAATTTATTCAACTAATAATTTAGTTTAAACCAATTTTCCCTTTAAAAATATCTTTTAGCAACTAAAATAAATTAAACAAGCTTATTTAACAAATTAATTTCCTTACTCCATTATTTTAAAATAACTTAGTAAACTAAAATATGTATATGTATAATTGTTTTGTTTTTGGGTTTTGAAACTACATGTACATTTATAAAATAACTTATATAGATTTCATAAAAAAACTAATTTGTATAAACTTTCAAATTTTTTCGAAATTCCTATTTTTCTCTTCAATATAAAAAAACTTTAATATAATTCTCAATTAATTTACTAACTGCTAATTTCATGTAAATGATAAAATCAATAATTTATCTACAAGATTAAACTTGAGTAAACATTAAATTAAAATGTTATATAAAAATTTGAATTACCTAAATGTGAACAAGAAGCAAACGGTGAGTTGCCCCCAAACTTGCTCACTCGCCCAGTGCTGCACGCGCCATTCCAAATGCCTTGCCATCGCACCAACACGTGCGCCATGCCGATACTTCAGATCAACTTCCAACCTTGAATGACACGCCCTCACCTCACCAATCGCGCTTGAGGCTTCAACCCAGTCGAATCGAACGGCAACTCCACAACGTTCCACCCTAGCATGAACGCAGCTCGCCGAAGTCACCGTACTTCAATCTCGCACTCACGAACCCCTCACCGAAGATCGCGATCGATCTGCTTCTCCTTGACCTCATGACCCTAGCCGCAGGCGATCTAGTTGTGACTCTCCCAAGTCAATCGAACCACCCACGCTATCTCGAGGTCGCCCTTGCCCAAACTCCCCTACCCCGTGCACGTGATTCGATTTGATTATGGCTCGGTCGTGGATTTTAATTTCAATTTGTGATTTTTTTTTTCTTTTCTTTTTTTTTGGTTTTCGTTTGCTAGGTTGGGGATGGAAAAGAAAAAAAAAACGAAGAGGGGAAATCGGCCATTAATTTGTTTAGAACGAACGATTTTAGAAAGAAAGCTCGGCATATAAAATTAAAGGAGGAAGATACCTTGAATAAGAAGCTTTGCCTAGCTATAGTGTTTTGAAAGTATTGACGTGATTTTCTTTTGTGCTGAACAGGTGGCCAGTGCTTTGGAAAAAAAACTGATATGAGACGAAATTTGACCAATTCAAACTATATGTAATTTAAATCGATTAACTATTGTCTAGGCATTTATATCTCGTACGATCACACGATAGCTCCAAAAGCTACAAGATTTGAAATCCGATAATAATACAATATTACGGATCCAATGGAACTGGTTTCGTCGAATTATAGGACTATGCCTCGGAAGGCTATTTTTAAATATCGATTTAAACAATAAAATTTCAAAACTGAACAAATCATTTTCAATTTCAATTCTGAAGCTTTCATTACCTTCATTATTCTCAATAAAAATTTTCTAAGCCTTGGCAATATTTTTAATCAGCTTAAAACTGAAGATTCAAATTTTTACCCTACTTCAGCAAATTAAATTCAATAATTTAATTGTCAAATTCATATTTATAATTAAGATTCAAGTTAAACTAACTTCCAAATATTTAAAATCAATTAAATATTTCGATTTCAAATATTCAAAATTTCCGGGTCGTCACACCGGATTTGGATTCTCCTCTCACCCGAGGTGGTCCGTAGTTTGTCGATTTTTGTGTTGCGCTTTGAATTATTTTTCTAACAAAAGAAAGGTGAGTAATCACTCTTGACAACATACTTATAATTTTTGTGAATTGATGATGATGGAATTGTGAGGATATGTATATGCAAGTTTGACATTTCACCTATGATGTTATCATGTTATTTCATATGTTATATCATGTATTTCATATGTTTATATCAGGTTATTTCATATGTCTATATTATGTCATTCATACGATTTTATTATGTCATTTCATATCATATTATACCATTTTTTTCATATGCCATGATATGTTGAATGTTGTTATGTTATTTAATATTTTATTATCATACTGCAAGTTCCTTCGCTATGGGTTGAAATGATACATATCCGAATGATTTTTAGATTAAGGAAAATTGTTATAAGCTGAAATGATAGGCCTGAGCAATTTTATTTGACTTGCGATTGCGGGTTTGAAATGATATAAAACCCGAAAAGTTTATAAATTACGATTTGAAATGATATATGTCTGTATTTACTTGACCCTAGGGGAGAGAATTTTATACAGACTCTGTGGTTGATTTAAAATGATCTTTCTAAAGATTATTAAGTATTTGGGATTTATATATATGAATCTCAACTACAAATTTAATGTAACGATTTTCGAAAAAAATTATTTACATGTGTTAAATTTTTTATAAGAAATAAATAGTGGGAAATGTAAATTTTGAAATCTGATTTACAATATGAAGATTCATTGAAATTTAATAATTTCATTTGACTTCATAATGGTATTTTCTTCTAACCTATAAATTGTAAGTTTTAATTCATGTAATAGTGATTTAAAATGATAAATGGTTTTTGCGAAAAATGTAAGTTAAACGTACATTTGACATGTAAGTTTAACTAATGTAAATGGTATAAGTTGGGAAATGAAAAGAATAAGATGTTATTTACTAAAAGGAAATAAAGTGTATGTTAATATACTTTTAACCTAGTGTAAAATTTTCTGCTTTAAAATTTGATATTTTAATAACAACGTTATTTAACTAAAAGTGTGGTTTCTTTAATGACCAAATATCTAAATTTGAGTAATATAATAAGAATGATAGAACGACTATGATAAAAACTATATATATACACACACTATTTGATTTCATTATTTTGGTAGGAAGTATTACAATAACGATTCAAAACTGCTGCGATTTCTTACGGTAACAATTCAAAACTACTGTGATTGTCTACTGTAACAATTCTGCACTGATGCGATTTCTTTACTGTAATAATTCTGTACTGCTGCGAATTCTTATAGTAACAGTTCTACACTGTTACGAATTCTTACACTATCCCTTCTGCACTGCTGCGAATCCTTATAGTAGCACTTCTGTTCTGCTGCGTTTTCCTAAAAGTGACATTTTCAGAATGCTACAAAATTATCTAGAGGTTATAGTTCCGTATGTTAGGGTTCTAAGGGTTATATTTTTAAAGTGCTATGATACTTAAACTTTTATGTTTCAAGGGGTTATTATTAAATGAATTTGGAAGTGTTATGACCTTTGAAAATGAATATTACTTTAAAAGAATAATGACATGGAATTTATATGGTTTTTAAAGTAATATGCTTGATATGAAATATAAGCCATTTGAAATTTATATAACCATATATTATAATAACGAATGGTTGTTAAAGAGACCGGGTCGGATATGGACATACTTTTTGTCGTACCGAAAACCACTTAAACAACTGTGTACGCGGTGGAGATTCCAGAATGAAGTAGGATGGTGGCAATGATCCTAAAGGTATATTTATGTGGACCTAACTCCCGTGAGTTAGGATAAAGTGGCTAAAACAGGAGCAATTGATGGGCCAAGTGAAGTAGCTCCTCTGATCGGACACACTTCATCGTTAGCCATTCTATCAATTTGTGATTGATTTGGTGCGCACCTTTGATTCGGGAATATGGATTGAGTTGGGCGGTAGTTGCGGCTATGAGTTACTAACAGTCCGGAAGTGTAATTGGTATATCTACCCTGGCATTGCCTAGTTGTGCGGTGTCACCTACCCAAGCGTGCCTTCTATGAGTTTGTTTTATGTCGTACCTATGGGGTATCCTCTAGCGGCTCCAGTTTACGAGGAGTTACGGTATTGTATAGAATATTGGCATCCAAAATGTGTTAAGGTGGAAAATGTAAAGCCTTGATGCTATTTTTAAATAGTATACTTTACTTTAGACATTATTATAATAGCGTATATTACTACATAGTAGATAGTTTAATGGATCCTCAAAGGATGGGCGATCTCAAGCATCCTTTAAGTTTCTTATGCACTTCTTTTGCAGTTCTCTAGAGTTGATTTACATTTTATAAGTATGTATGTCCTGACTCGAGTGTTTTTGTTTTGCTTTACGCTTGGGTCAATCTGAGTTTCACAGCTTTGGTTTCATCCTCTTTTGGAGCTAAAGATCCATCAAAGATTTAGCAGTCTACTTAATATTTTATTTCAGATTTCCATTCAACTTTTGTTTTGTCTTAGAAGAACTTATGTACTTAGTATTTCCAAGTGTATTGGTTTCCAGACTTTGGTACTATGTATTAGTTTGTGATTATGTATCTAGGAGCTTCATGAACTCCTATGTTTATTTTTATTTTCGCTGCGAGTTATTCTGATATTCTATGTCTGTGATTCTATGATTGATTTTAGTTGCCCCAATTTTTATAAACAATCTGTTGTTTTGAATTATTCAAGTCTGACATGTGAGGTTTTATTGTCGATTTGAATCTTCCAAAATGGCATGATGTTACAGTTGGTATCAGAGCCAGGTTTCAGGAAAACCTTGTCCTATGAGGCAAAAACACATTAGAGATAGGGTAGAATACCCTAAAGTGAGTAAAATCAATCTTAGAATCATTCCTTTTGAGAGAATGTATTTTTAAATATAAAATGATTTTAAAATGATCTTTAAAAGAATATTTTGGGTGTAAAAATTTTCTTGTTTAAAATCAAATTTCCTTAGAATATTCCTTCCTTTCGATTCCACCTTGTTTTGTAGAATTCTTTGATTAGGATTTCCAGTTTAGTTGGGTCTTTCTTCTATCTTTTTCTTTATCCTTGTCCTAAAATTCAAATGAATTTCTAGGATGAATCGTACGAATGCCAGAGGTCGTGGTACCGCCCCAATTCTAGCACCAGTTGTACCCATTAGGTTTACTGCTCTCTGCAAGGAGTTCACCCAGTTAGGTGGTATTAAGTTTTCAGGATCAGAGACCATCATTGAGGCTCAGTAGTGACCGAGAGGTTTGGAAAGGTTTTTCGCTGGTTTGGAGATCACTGACGCTCAGAAGCGTCGGTCAGAATTGTAGCAGTTGAAGGAGGCAGCACTAGATTGGTGGGAATCTGTTGTAGCCAACATTATTGAGGCATACATTTCTTGGGATCAGTTTAGGGAGGCTTTTGTGGAGAAGTGGACGCCGAAGGCTAGGTAGTCTTAGCTTTATAGGGAGTTTATGTACCTTAAGTAGGGGAATATGTCATTTTTTGAGTATGAGAGGAAGTTTGGCGAACTTTCAAAATTTTCCCTAGTTTGATTGATACCCCTCTTAAGAAGAACGAGAAGTTTATAGCTGCCGTTCGCCCCGAGTTCTGTGACCGTCGGATTTCTCATGTAAAAAGGCCCTTTACTGCATTGATGAATATGGCCATTAGGTATGAGAATTCAACTTCTAAGGAATCATCTTTTCCTCATGCACCTTCATCTCAGCCTTCTTTTGGCAATTCTAAGAAGAGGAAGTCTAATCTCCATCATCAGGAACAAAATTGGCTTAAGAACCCCGGTTTAGGATCTTCTTCTTCCCACAAGCAAACTATTGATCTTTCTTCCATCACTTGCTTCAGGTGTGACCAGAAAGAGCACTACGCCAATAGTTGTCCTACTTTAGCCGGAGCTGCTGCTCCTCCAGTTTAGGTGACTAGGCATGATCTTTGCCATATTTGTGTGCGGCCTGTTCACTTCAAGCTAGATTGTCCTACTCAGCAGAAGGGCAAGCCATTTGGTATCTTTGCAATCACTTCATCCATGGCACCTACTCCTAGTGATACCCAAGGTACCCTCCAGAGCACCTTTACCTTGTTTAATCTTCATGTTTGTGTTTTATTCAACACTGGAGCTTCGCATAGTTCCATTTCTGTGGATCTTTGAAATAAGTTTGAGCATATCATTTCACCTGAGTATGCAATTGTACCCTTGTGCGTTACTAATTCTATTGGTGGACCCACAAACCTTAGTAGGATTTGTAACAATGTGAAACTCTTCACTCTAGCCATCGCTTTTTTGGTGATTTCTATGTTCTTGGATTCGATGCCTTTGATCTATTGCTCGGAGGTGATTGGCTAAAGACGCATGAAGTTGTTATCTCTTGTAGAGTCCGAACCGTTTCTTTGTTGATGAATTTGGAAACCCTTTGGTGATTCAGTGTCGTATGCCTCAGGAGTATGCAAGCAGTTTTATCTATTCTCTTGATTCTTTCCTTAATGATCTTGATTCTACTCCTATGGTCAAGCTCTATCCCGAGTGTTTGGTGAAGTCACTTACCTCCTAAATGGAAATCGAATTTCGTATTGATCTTACTCATGGAGCTCGACCTGTTGTCCTTTCTCCCAAAAGAATGGCACCCCGTGAGAAGGTTGAGTTGAGGAAGTAAATCGAAGACTTGTTCTCCAAAGGTTTGATCAGACCCAGTCATTCTGAATGGGGTGCGGCAGTGGTTTTTGTCACTACATCTGATGGTTCTTTGAGGATATGTGTTGATTATAGGGAGCTGAACAAACTCCATATGAAAAACAGATATCCTATGCCTCGCATTAATGATATATTCGATCAGCTTTATGGAGCTACTGTATCTCTCAGCTTGATTTTGCCATCGGTTTCCACCAGCACAAAATTGCTGAGGAAAGTATTCCCAAAACTGCTTTCTATTCTGAGGATGGTTTCTTTGAATGTTTAGTTATGCCTTTCGGTTTGACTAATGCCCCAGCTTTCTTTTTCGACCTTATGAACCGTGTTTTTTGTGATGTTCTTAATAAGTTTGTTCTAGTCTTCATTGATGATATTCTTGTTTTCTCTAAGTCAGAGTAAGAGCATGAATCTCATTTGAGCTTTGTTCTGGGAACACTCAGAAGTCATCAGTTGAAAGCCAAATTCTCAAAATGCCATTTTTGGAAAGATGAAGTCCGATTTCTTGGACATATTGTTTCTAAAAATGGAGTTTCTGTTGATCCAGTTAAGATCGCTGCGATCAATGTAAGTCTATCTTCTCTTCTTTCCTTTGTACATTAATTATTCTACCTCTTTCTCGGTTCTTATTCTCCCTATTCTATTTTAGAATTGGGAAACTCCTAGGACTCCATCTGATATCCGTAGTTTTTTGGGCCTTGCAGTTATTATCGAAGATTCATTGAGAATTTTGCTCGAATTGTTGCACCTCTCACTGCTCTAACTCGTAAGAATGCCAAGTTTAGATGGAATGATAAGTGTGAAGATGCATTTAATGAGTTGAAGAACAAGCTTACTACCGCACCAGTTCTTACCATTCCAAACGGAAATGAGGGATTAACGGTATACACTGATGCCAGTCGTGAAGGTTTGGGAGCTGTTCTGACGCAGGATGGGAAGGTTATCGCTTATGTCAGTCGTCAGTTGAAGACTCATGAAGCCAATTATGCGGCCCGTGATTTGGAATTGCTTGCCGTAGTTTTTGCTTTGATGCTTTGGAGACATCATCTTTTGGGAACTAAGTTTGAGCTCTTTACGGATCATAAGTCTTTGAAATATATTTTCACCTGGAAGGACTTGAATCTGAAGCAAGTTAAGTGGCTTGAGTTTCTAGCTTCTTATGACCTCAACATCAACTATACCCCGGGGAAAGCTAATGTTGTAGCCAATGCTTTGAGTAGAAAGAAGGCGATGCTATGTCAGCTTGTTGTTTCTTTTCCTCTTATGGATCATATTATTGCTAAGCAAGATGAGGATAGGATAATTAGGCTTATTAAGGAGAATGTTTGTAACAGAGTTGGTGGTGGTAGCTAAGATGGAAGTGGAGCTCAGATTTATGATAAAGGGATTTTGAGGATCAATAAACGGATCCACACCCCAAATGTGATTGAGGCAAGAATAACTTCAGGAAAATCATTGGTTTAGAATTTCTGTTCATCCAGGTGTGACGAAGATGTATCATGGTATGAAGAATCTGTATTGGTGGAATGGTATGAAGCGTAATATCTCCCTCTTTGTTAGTAGGTGTGCAACTTGTCAGCAGGTTAAGGCTAATCATCAGAAAGCTGCTGGACTGTTGCAACTCATTAAGATTCCCAATTGGAAATAGGAACACGTTTCTATGGATTTTATTGATGGATTACCAAGGACCAGGAGAGGTAATGAAAGTATTTGGGTAGTTATGGATAGATTGACTAAGTTAGCTCATTTCATTTTGGTTAGATTTGACCGTTCTACTTCGAGTTTAGCAAAGATTTATATGAGAGAGATTGTTGTCTTCATGGTGTTTCGGTCAGTATTGTTTTTGATAGAGACCCTATCTTTACCAGTCAGTTTTGGAAAGCTTTTCAAGAATCTTTAAGTACTCGTCTGAATCTGAGCACTGCTTACCATCCGCAGACCGATGGTCAAACGGAAAAAGTGAATCAGATCTGGAAGATCTTCTTTGTGCATGTGTCCTTGATTTTGGAGGATCTTGGGAAGATCATCTCCGTCTCGTTGAATTCACCTATAACAATATTTATAAGGTATAATCTCAATTATCTGTTTAAGGTTGTCTTAAACATTTGTCTATCTTATTCCATCATTTGAATTCAGGCTAGTATCAAAATGGCTCCATTTGCTGCTCTTTATGGACACCCTTGCAAATCTCCATCTTGCTGGATTGAACCTGGTAATCGTTTGGTTCTTGGTCCATATATGATTCTGGAAGCGTTTGAGAAGGTCGACGAGATAAGGAGAAAGATGAGGATTGCTCAGGATAGACAAAAGAAGTATGCTGACAGACGTAGGAGGAGTTTCGATTTTTCTGTTGGTGATCATGTTTTCCTTAAGGTCTCCCCATTAAGAACTGTGATTTGTTTTAGTCGGAGAGGGAAACTCGCTTCCAGGTTTATTGGTCCTTTTTCGCATCTTAGAGAGAGTTAGTTCCTTAGCTGATCATTTGGAATTGCCTGAGAAACTTTCTAGAGTGCATAATTTGTTCCATGTTTCGCATCTTTGACGGTATCTTAATGATACATCTTTGATTGTTCAGCCTTCTGCTCTCGATAGTTTGGATGTTGAGCCAAGCCTTACTGTTGAGAGGAAGCTACATCGTATTATCGATAGAGGTAACGAGGCAGCTTCGAAGAAAATCTATCAACCTAGTCAAAGTGCAATGGAGCACTGATGATCGAGATTGTACTTGGGAAACGGAAGAGAGCATTCGTGCTTCGAATCTGGAATTGTTTGTTCCAGGTACTATTCGTTATCCTACCTTATTCTTCTTTGTTTCTGTGTCTCATTCCTTTTTTAGGATGAAAAGTTTTGAGTGAGGGAGAGTGTAACAATCAGCAAATTTGAACATATTTTAAATGAAAATTTATTTGAAATTTTGAACATAATTATTTTAAAATTTATAAATTTGGAAATTTAATGTATAATTTTGAGTTTAACGTTAAACGTTTTTCCAAATTTAACAAAATAAATATTTTTCTTAAAATATAAATTTTTGTCAACTTTGGTCAAAGTTTGACTCTCTGTGAAAATTTTGAATTTTGAATTTTTAAATTTTTTATGAAGATGAATTTGATTTTAACATTCTTCCATTTTTTCGTTTTGTTAAAATTTGATGTTTACTTCTCAAATTTTGCAACTTTGGGCATATTACACGCAGTTACTTTCCCTATAACTTCTATCTTATTTATATGTTGATTTATTTAGGCTTTTATTAATGGGCTAGAAAACTCTTTAGTAAATTAAAGGCCACGTGTTGAGATGACTATATAAGGTCCGAGGGTTTTGGTTAGCCTCCACATCCATTCATTTGTGCATCCACCGAAAAATGTAAGCCTTCTTCTTCTTCATCTTTCTTCCCAAAACCCTAGAACTTCTTCCTCTTATCCTCTACAATTTTCCTCCTCCTTCCCTTAGAAATTTCGGCCACACCTATTCTATCACCTACCCATCACCAAACTCCAACCAAAACCCCTTTCTCCTCCTTCCTTTCCCCTCTCCTCTTCACTAATTTCCGCCTTCACCCCTTCTCTCCCCTTCTTCTCTTCTCTCCTATTCTCTACCTCTTCCCAAACCCTGGATCTTCTTTCCCCAAACCCTAGCTATCACCAAATGGCACCCCATGGCCGAACACAACCTAGGATGAACCCTTCCTCCTCTCTCTCCTCCAATTGCTTCAACCTTCCACTACCACATAACCTTCCCCTAGCCAAAACTAGCCATGGCCGAACCCCCTTCACCAAAAACCTACCTATGGCCGAGCCTAAATTAACCCAAACTACCTTTAGACCAAGCCTATGTATCCCTAGTCAAGCCCTCTTCACATGTTTACAGTTATATAATTTTTCTATTTTATTTTTTATGTGAATTATTTGTTTGCGTATGGAATTTATTTTATTTTTAAAAGCATCGGATTTGGATTCTCCTCTCACTCAAGCTGGTCCGTAGTTTGTTGATTTTTGTGTTGCGCTTTGAATCATTTTTCTAACCAAAGAAAGGTAAGTAATCACTCTTGACAACATACTTATAATTTTTGTGAATTGATGACGATTGAATTGTGAGGATATGTATATGCAAGTTTGACATTTCACTTACGATGTTATCATGTTATTTCATATGTTATATCATGTTATTTCATATGTTTATATCAGGTTATTTCATATGTCTGTATTATGTCATTCGTACGATTTTAGTATGTCATTTCATATCATATTACACCTGTTTGATGGTATGCCAAGATATGTTGAATGTTGTTATGATATTTAATATTTTATTCTCATACTGCAAGTTCCTTCACTATGGGTTGAAATGATACATACCCGAATGATCTTTCGATAAGGGAAAATTGTTATGGGCTGAAATGATAGGCCTAAGCAATTTTATTTGACTTGGGATTACGGGTTTGAAGTGATATAAAACCCGAAATATTTATAAATTACAGATTGAAATGATATATGTCCGTATTTACTTGACCTTAGGGTAGAGAATTTTATACAGACTCCGTGGTTGATTTAAAATGATTTTTCTAAAGATTATTAAGTATTTAGATTTATATAAATGAATCTAAACTACAAATTTAATGTAATGATTTTTGGAAAAATTTGTTTACATGTGCTAAAATTTTATAAGAAATAAATAGTGGGAAATGTAAATTTTGGAATATAATTTATAGTATGAAGATTCATTGAAATTTAATAATTTAATTTGAATTAATAATGGTATTTTCTTCTAACCTATAAATTGTAAGTTTTAATTCATGTAATAGTGACTCAAAATGGTAAATGGTTTTGGTGAAAAATGTAGGTTAAACGTACATTTGACATGTAAGTTTAACTAATGTAAATGGTATAACTTTGGAAATAAAAGGAATAAGATGTTATTTACTGAAAGGAAATAAAGTGTAAGTTAAAATACATTTAATTTAGTGTAAATATTTCTTCTTCAAAATTTGATATTTTAATAACAAAGTTACTTAACTAAAAGTGTGGTTTCTTTAATGACCAAATATCTAAATTTGATTAATATAATAGGAATGATAGAACGGCTATGATAAAAATTGTAAATATATATATGCTAGTTGATTTCATAATTTTGGTAGTAGGAAGTATTACGGTAACGATTCAAAACTGCTGCGATTTCTTACGGTAACAATTCAAAACTGATGTGATTGCCGACTGTAACTATTCTGCACTGCTGTGATTCCTTTTTCTTAACAATTCTGCACTGCTGCGGATTCTTACAGTAATAGTTCTGCACTGTTGCGAATTCTTACAGTAGCACTTCTGCACTGCTGCGAATTCCAACCATAACAGATCTGCACTGCTGCGAATCCTAATAGTAGCACTTCTGATCTGCTGCGTTTTCTTTAAAATGACATTTTCAGAATGCTACAAAATTATCTAAAGGGTTATAGTTCCGAATGTTATGGTTCTAAGGGTAATATTTTTAAAGTGCTATGATACCTAAATTTTTTTTTCTCAAGGGTTATAATTAAATGAATTTGAAAGTGTTACGACCTTTGAAAATGAATATTATTTTAAAAGAATAATGACATGGAATTTATATGGTTTTAAAAGGAATATGTTTGATATGAAATATAATCCATTTGAAATTTATATAATCACGGGTTATAATAACGATTGGTTGTTAAAGAGACCGGTATCAGATATGGATATACTCTCTGTTGATACCGAAAACCACTTTAACAACTATGTGCATGGTGGAGATTACAGAATGAAGTAGGATGGTGGCGATGATCCTAAAGGTATATTTACGTGGACCTAACTCCCGTGAGTTAGCATAAGGTGCCTTAAACAGGAGCGATTGACAGGCAAAGTGAGGTAGCTCCTCCGATCAGACACACTTCATCGTTAGCCATTCTATTACTTTGTGATTGATTTGGTGCGCTCCTTTGATTCGAGAGTATGGATCGAGTTGGGCGGTAGTTGTGGCTATGCGTTACCAACAGTCCGGAAGTGTAATTGGTATATCTACCCTGGCATTGCCTAGTTATGCCGTGTCACCTACCATAGCACGCCTTCTATGAGATTGTTTTATGTCGTACCTATGGGGTATCCTCTGGCGGTTCCAGTTTAAGGGGAGTTACAGTACTGTATAGACTATTAGCATCTAAAATGTGTTAAGTTGGAAAATGTAAAGCCTTAACGCTATTTTTAAATAGTATACTTTACTTTAGACATTATTATAATAGCGTATGTTACTACATAGTAGATAGCTTAACGGATCCTTAAAGGATGGACGATCCCAAGCATCCTTTAAGTTACTGATGCATTTCTTTTTACAGTTCACTTGAGTTGATTTACATTTTATAAGTATGTATCTGACTTGAGTGTTTGTGTTTTGTTTTACTATTGGGTCAGCCTGAGTTTCACAACTTTGGCTTCATCCTCTTTTGGAGCTAGAGATCCACCAAAGATTTAGCAAACTACTTGATATTTTATTTCATATTTCCACTCAGCTTTTGTTTTGTGTTAGAAGAACTTATGTACTTAGTATTTTCAAGTGTATTGGTTTCCAGACTTTGGTACTATGTATTAGTTTTTGATTATGTATCTAGGAGCTTTATGAACTCCTATGTTATTTTTATTTCCGCTGCGAGTTATTTTGATATTCTATGTATATGATTCTGTGGTTGATTTTATTTGCCCTAAATTTTATTAACAATCTATTGTTTTGAATTATTCAATTCCAATATGTGAGGTATTTTTTGTCGATTTGAATGGTCCAAAATGGCGGGATGTTACAATTTCTATAGACACGGTGTTTCACATAATCTTGAAATAAGACGATGCGCACGCTTATGCTAATAACGGTAGTAATTGGTCAATAAGTAGAAGTCCAAATCATGGGGATTTGGGAAAAGGGGCGCAACTTGATATTGTTTGGATGACGGCCAGCACCAGCAACATTTCCCCTACTTTTTATGGACACGGTGTTTCACAAAATCCTCAAGTGAGACGAGAGACACGCTTATGCTGGAGCACAAGTGATAAGAAGACCTAATAGTGGAGAAACATGTAGCATGGGCATGGTGGCAGTTACGCATGCGACTTTCATTTCGATGCTCCGTAATCGCTTTGAGTTTCAGGTGCTTAAGTATGTATGCCTTTCGTAGGCACCATTGCCTTTTATGTAGGGATCTATATAATGTCTAGTCTATACTAGATATTTTGCGTGTCATTCGTAGGCACCATTTCTATATAAGGAGCTATATAACGTCTAGTCCGCGGTAGGGTCTATGGTGTAGCAGGCCGATCAAAGAGTAGAGTTAGGATTTCTGTCAAATTATAGGATTAGGAATTCAGCCTAATCAAAGCAGCTATCAAAGACAAGGGTAAATAATCAAAGTTAATTAATTTAGTCAATTGTATTTATTTCTAGCTTATTCCTTCTTCCTATTTCCTTTGTTCCATTTTATATACTAGAACTGTTGTAGAATCTATTACTTTTACTTTGCTTAAAGATTCTAGTAATTAATATCATTCACCGTACTTTTAGTCTTACGTATTCCTCTATTTTTCCTTTTTTTCCCCACATGGGCAATCATGGGCAAGGAAGGTAGACCGTAGCTCCTTGGAGACTTATTGGAGATTCTATCATGTATTTCTTTCCTTCAGTTTTAGTTTTCAGTTCTTTTATTGAGCTGGTATTTTGAGAGGGATGTATTGTACTCTGATATTATTTGAGACTTTGGTTTTCCTTTAGTTTCAACTGATTCAATTTTTATCATTTTTGATTTTATAGACAATTTGGATAATTTAAAACAAGTCTACATATGCTTCAGTGTCAAATATTCTCACAAATTACAGTGTTCAAGTACAAATGTAATTAAATTCAATTAATTATAAATTAATTCCAATAAATCGATTTTATGTTGAATTTCAATCTTTATATTCAATCAATTATTTCTTATAACTTAGTTAATATTCGTTGATATCTTATTTCATTAATATACTACCATTTCCATCTTTTATTTGTGTCAACTACTATATTTCATTTATATTGGATTTTGTCGATTTTCACATTAACCATAATTTAAAGTCCCAATTGATTATTTATCTCAGTTTCATTCTTTTATAAGCTCAATTATTACATCATGAATAGAATTACATTTCTATTCATTTGGTTACATTCAATTTTTTTTTTAGTTATTGTCTTAACTTACATTAATGTAACACTATTTGCATTTAATTTCAATTGATTAAATATATCGGTAACAAACTACAATAATTACCATTTACTACATTTTATAACATTGGCAAGTTCATTATTTACAATTAAGTGCTATAACTACTACTACCAATTTCAATTAATCGTACCTTATTTTATTAATAAATCAACATTTATCAATTTAACCTATATTAACTACACTAACTAAGTGAATTCATTTCAATTAACTATTATATACTAATTCATTAATTAATTAAATATTTACATTTGTTTTCTTATATGCACTTTATAATTAAGTGTAACCTTCCAATCACTTTAGTTAATTGAATTCCCTAGAACTTGTTAATAATTGACTTAAATTAACTTTATTACATTTCCTTTTTATTATTATTCCACTTATAAATCTTAAGTTTTAATTTCTTCCAACATTTAATTACAAAAATCTTATTAAATTTACAATTTTACTTGCCGAAAATTACGGGTCGTTACAAGCAGGGCTAAGTGGGTCGCACCCAAGTAGGGTATGTTGTCCCTTTCTAGATACCCTCAGATATATTATAATTATGGATATGGTTGTGTATGAAAAAGAGAGCGCCCGATTAGGGTGGGAACACCTTGGGTGATAACATATTCGGTACTATTCAGTGAGGTGGTAGGTCGGTCCTGTGTTGGCGGGGATCGTTAGGTGCAATCTCAGTACATTTTTCTAGAGATGTACTATAGCGAGCGGTACCCCAGTAGCCCAGTCATCGTATGGAATCCAATATCCACTACGAGCCTGCACATTTTTAGATGTGCCCAACTATGCTGAAACGTGAGATGCAAGAATTTCAGCTATTTTATAGTTTATTTTCTATAGACACTATTATAATATCAGATGATTTTGATATAAAATGTTATGGTTATCGTAAAGTAAAAACCCGTCGTATTTATGTGTGGCATGGTCTTACGAGATACCTTTGTTTTCAAAAGATTTTGACAACAGTAATAATTCAAATTAAGTGTGTTTTCTCACGCTGGTTTTTTAAACTGACTCGGATGTTATTTCATTATAATGCTTGGGTCAGACCTAGCATTACAAATTCAGGTTAGGATGCTATGGAGCACAAGAGACATGCTGGAGGAATCTCAGCCGTATTCCATGTATTTGATTATATTCCGTTGTGTGTATGCTGTATATCCACCACTTGTGAAGAAAAATTATTATAACTATCCAGATTGATTTATTGATCATCATACTCTGATGATGGTATGTATAATAATAGTTATAGTTCTTTTTATATAAAGATATGTTACTATCTATTATATATTATTCCGCTGTGACCGTGAAATTCTGTGTTGTGTTTCTGTTTCTTCTACCTCTTTTCTTCTTTACCCCTAATGCTCTAGTATTTCCAACACTCGATTGTTCGTCATGCTATACAATCAACTTATTGATGTCGATTTTCAAGGGTTGAAAATCCCCGTTCGTTACAAGCATCCTCCAACTAAATTCGATCATGAAGGAAGGGTATTGGATAAATCACTCCAGTGGTCCGAAAGCTCAACATCAAAGGAATGTAATACAAACTAGAAAAGTTATCACGATACTGAAGCTTACATGATAGATGCAGCAGAAAAGTAATTAAGGACATGCTCAATGCTAAGGGAAAGAGGACCTTGGATGAAAGAGCAAATGATAATGAATGAGTGGTGCCTTTCACAGATGAATCATGTCAACAGTCATCTCATCCTATGTAAAGATCCCAACTCTGATGTACCATGGAACTACAAACCCCGATGATCACTTCACGGCTTTCGATAGCCAAATAGATCTGTACAATGCTTCTGGAGCCGTTCGATGCTGACTTTTTCCAGTAACGCTTCAAGGATCCATCACTAAATGGTATCGATAATACCATGAAAAGTCAATCTATCCATGGAAGCAATTTTCTTGTGAGTTCTCTGCCCAGTTTTGTATATGCAAGGACCCAACAATCGATTACACTGTTTTGGCCAACATTACGCAGAGACAAGGAGAGTCTTTGAGAGATTACCTTAAAAGATTCAATGCAGAAGCATTGACAGCTAAAGACATGAATGACCAGGATAAGCTCATTGCGGTAACTCTGGGTTAAGAGAGAACACACCATTCTGAAAGCATCTCTAAGTTCATGAGTGTAAAGACTCGCAAGAATCCCATTTTTTTGCTGATAAATTCATTCGAATGGATGAATTATATCACGCTAAGAAGAAAGCTAAACCTAAAAATGAAGGTGGAAGGTTTGGATTAGATCGTGGATATAAGAAAATAAGATGGGAAGAGCCTAATGCTAATTCAATCGCTTTAAACAAGCCATTGTCCTACATCTATGCTACGAAAAAGGAGAAGGTCAACTTCTGAATTCCTTCAAGGCCAAGAATTACCCAGAATAGAGGAAAAGGGATAACTATTGCATTTACCATAAAGAAAACGGTCATAAAACTGATGAATATAGAGGCTTGGCGGGAATCATTCAAAAATTAATTCTTGAGGGGCATTTGAAGGAGTTCATCCAGGACCAACAAAAGCACCAAGGACTGTGGATTGTCCGAAAAAGCTTCCTAGTAATGCTGTTAACATCTTGGAGGAAGAAGACCCACTGAGCTTGAGTCTGCTACTAAATAGGATCGATGTAATTCATGGAGCGCCACATCCGACAGGGACCGAAAAAGGGGCCAGGAACAGGTACATTAAAGATGCTAGAGAAGGTGTCTTCACCATTCAAGAATAGCCCCGCTTAAAAATCCGTGACTCAACATTCTGATGCCAAATCTTGTCGTTACTCCCCAAGAGCTGAAGAAGGAAGTCCATTACCCACACAATGATCCCCTAATGATCATAGCTCAAATTGGGTTGTTTATAGTGTCCAAGATTCTTGTGGATACTAATAGCACAATCAATATCATTTTTAAACATGCTTTTGATCAGATGAGCATCCCTGAAGATAAGCTAGAGCCCAGCACTGAGCCAATCTTTGGGTTCAACAACAAGGGATCGACTTTAATGGGATAAATAAAATTGCTCGTACAGATGAAGGTACCACCATGTAGTCGAACTTTTTAAACTCTCTTCGTAATCATTAACCAGCCATCCTATGGTAATGCTTTCTTTGGCAGACCAACACTTTATGAGGTAGATGCTTTTATCTCGCTAAAATATCTGATGGCGAAATTCTTAACTAAGAGCGGGTACGGAACTCTCCGTGGAGGGTGATTCAGCTCCCACGAAATGTATTTAGCTATGCTTGATCAATACAAAAGGGAGTATTCTACTTACATTGATTCATCTGCTATTTTTCAGCCTTCGGATGATGGATTTTTACATCCAACATTTGAAGCAAAGATTAGATCTAATAAGACAAACAAATGTATGTGTGAAAGGTACATTTCCCCTGGAAGCAAGAGGAAAAGGGTCGATGCTAATTCTATAGATTAGGACAAAATCATCATAGAATTTGATTACCATGGGGAAGTGGAAAGAATAAAACCCATAGAAGACCTTAAGGAGGCATGCAATGGCCTAGATGATTCCACCAAAATAGTTGGAATGGTAAATTATTTGAATGGAAACTTGAAGAAGGAATTGATTCAATTTTGTAAATCCAATAAAGACGTATTTGCATGGTCTCATTCAGATATGGTGGGGATTGATCCATCACTTATGTGTCATGTGCAAAATATCAATCTAGAAGGGACCCCCATTAAACAGAAAAAGAGATAACTAGATAGATTGCGGTCCGACGCTCTGAAAGAGGAAGTTAAAAGACTCCTTGAAAATGAATTTATTTGGGAAGTCTACTACCCAAAATGGCTAGAGAACCCAGTATTAGTGAAGAAGTCAAATGGTAAGTGGAGGACTTGGGTCGGTTATACTGACTTAAACATATCTTGTCCAAAAGATTGTCTCTTATTGCCACGGATAGATCAGTTGGTTGATGCAACTAGTAGGCACATATTGTTATCTCTCAGGGATGCATACTTAGGATATAATCAGAAACCCATGTTCAAGCTAGATGAGGAACATACAAGTTTCATTACTGATTGGGGAATTTACTACTACAAAGCAATGCCATTCGGATTAAAGAATGCAGGGGATACCTATCAAAGATTAGTCAACGGATGTTTCAAAGAACAGATAGGTCAAAATATGGAAGTTTATGTTGACGATATGCTAGTGAAAGCTTATGAGGCTAAAAGTCATCTTGAAGATCTAAAAGAAATGTTTGAAGTATTATGGAAATATCAGATGAAACTAATCTCCAGAAATGCTCTTTCGGAGTCCATTTTGGGAAGTTTTTAGGCTATCTGGTAAGTGCACAAGGGATTGAAGCCAGTCCAGACCAGATCAAAGCTATCAAGGACATGTTGATTCCAAAACTAGCAAAGATGTAATGAGTTTAAATGGTAGAGTAGCTACCTTAAGCAGATTCATTTCCAAGGCGACTGATAAGTGCATTCCCTTTTTTAATGTTGCTAAGAAGAAGAAAAACTTTGAGTGTTGAGAAGACGGTAAGAGAGATTTTTAAGAATTGAAAAATCATTTCGAAAAACCGCCAATACTATCTAGTCCCTAGAACGGTGAAGTTTTAACTTATACATGGCAGTCTCAGAACATGAAGTTAGTTTAGTTTTGATTAGAGAGGAAAGTGGAAGTCAACTTCCAGTTTATTATATGAGGAGGCAGTTAAAGGATGTAGAGGTTGGATACCTGGTAACAGAAAAACTAGCTTATTGTTGAATACTTACCGCGTGAAAATTAGGCCATACTTTCAAGCACATTCAATTAGAGTACCTGCTAACTTTTCGCTCAAACAAGTCTTCAGTAAACTTGAAACTTCAGGAAGACTGGTAAAATGGAGAATTAAACTTAGCCAGTATGACATTGAGTTTCAATCATGGTCAGCTATCAAAGGACAAGCATTGGCAGACTTTATTAATGCATATACAAATTTCATTAAAGAACAATCGAAAAAGGATGGAAAACCTATGTGGCAGTTATTTGTTGATGGCGCATCGAATGAGTAGGGGGTTGGAGCAGGATATGTCATAATCATCCAGACGGACACTACCTACACTACGCAATGAAGTTGGGGTTTCATGCAAAAAGTAATGTAGCAGAATACAAATCAATAGTGGCAGGATTGACTCTGGCTTTAGAGGTCAAAATCCCACGGATTCAAATCTTTAGTGATTTACAACTAATGGTAAATCAGGCGAAGAAAGTATATCAGACTAAAGACGCAAAGTTATCTCTATATGTAAAGAAGATATTGAAGATGCTCACTTTATTTAAAGATTTTTCTATACATCAAGTTCCACGAGGAGAAAATTCATAGACGGGTTCATTAGCAAAGTGGCTAGTTCAAGAGGAGGCCCAAAAACGTAGATCGTGCCAGTAGGGTATCAATCAAATCTGAGTATTGAAGAGGGGACATTCGAACAAGGAAATGAACTATTAGTCCTAATTAGATCCCAAGCCATGTCACGAGAAAGGGAAGAAAACGAAATCAATAGGGAAATCCCAAATGAGAAAATCAACTAGCCAAGGAAAGATGACTATTATACTCGCCTATTGTCGAATATCTTCAAAAGGGATACTTATAACAACTCGAAATTTAACCCATAGTAATTAATTCGTTAATTAATGAAATGATAAAATAAATTTGTGAAATTATCAGAATTAAGCCACGGGAGTTGCACCATGGTGTCCATGGTAATTTCTGGTCAATTTCCATATGCAGAACGTCATAATCCGAGCTAATATGAACAAGTTACGAATTAATCAAGAAATCGAAAAAAAGAAAATATTAATAATAAATATATGGATTAGGTTAACCCCAGGTCGACATAACCATCACGTAGGTCGACCGACTGGTCGACCTAAGAGTGAGAGCGATCGACCTAAAGGTCGACCCGCTTTTTTGTGAATGCACAAGGAGTTCTTCGTTCCAGTAAAATGCTAGCACGTTAATTTCGTTGTTTTCTCTCATCTATTCCCTCCGTGCTTCCATCTGACAGCTCTTATTCCGCCTATGACATGGTCGCACCATATTCAATCTCAAAATCCAACGGTATGAGATCGTCTTCTAACCCTATAAATAAGACCTTAGGCCTAACAATTTTTCTCTTTCTAGATTTTCTACACTTGGGTTCACCTTTTCAGGAAGGACCCTAAAAGGAATAATTTTCCAAGAAGAGAATATTTCTAAATAAAATATTTTAATACCCTCAAGTGGATCTGGGAAGACCAAAAGGGAAGTGCTTAGGACCACAGGTGAGTGATTGTAATTATTTAGATTTTTAATTAATCTAAAATAATAGGGTTTTCAATAGTTGTACTTGTACTACGATTCTTGGAATAACCTTTTTAGTAGTTTATATACGGTTTTTAGAATTATTTTCAGTCTATTTCTTTTAGCTATTCTTTTCAGTTGGTTTTTGTTTATTTCTGTTAGTTACAGCTTTTCCATTTAATTATAGCTTTTTTATCTACTTACTGTATTTATGCGTTTATTTACATCCTTTTTCTATGCTTTAGGGTTTCTTCTATTTTCAATTTTCTTTTATTTCTTCTTCTTCGCATATGGATTAGAATGGATTAAACGCAAATAGGAATTAATATTATAAGAATACTAAAATAACCGAAGGTAAGATGTAAATTGTAAAGACTGTAATAAAAGTGGAATTAAGGCTGAAATCGAGCCTAATTATGATATTAATGTTAGAATTTGACTAATTAAAGATAATTGGCCTAGTTATAACTTAGAACTATTATTAAAAAAAGTATAAGAATAAAGAATCTTATTTTTACACTTAGACCTTGGGTTAAGTAATAAGCATGATTATAACGTAGGTTATAATAACAAATAGAACAAAATGTGGCTTATTTTAAGACTTAGTATAAATTAATAAGCACGGGTAGTAAGAACAATAATAAAAGCTTATTTGAATAATTTATCTAAGTTAATAAGCAAAGAAGTAATGTAGGACCTGTACTAAATAGCATTCCCCTACTATTTCTACGGACACGCTGTTTCACATAATCTTGAAGTAAGACGAGGGGCATGCTTATGCTAATAATGGTAGTAATTGGTCAATTAGTAGAAGTCCAAATCATGGGGATTTAGGAAAAGGGGCCAACGAGATATTGTTTGGATGATGGCCAGCGCCAATAGCATTTTCTCTTTTTTTTTATGGACATGGTTTTCACAAAATCCTGAAGTGAGACGAGGGGCATGCTTATGCTGGAGCACAAGTGAAAAGAAGACCTAATAGGTGGAGCAACTTGTAGCATGGGCATGGTGGCAGTTACACGTGCGACTTCCATTTTGATGCTCAGTAATCGCTTTGAGTTTCAGGTGCTTAAGTATGTGTGCCTATCATAGGAACCATTGCCTTATGTGTAGGGAGCTATATAATGTCTAGTCCATAGTAGATAATTTGCGTGTCGTTCGTAGACACCATTTCTGTGTAAGGAGCTATATAGCATCTAGTCCGCGGTAAGGTCTATGGAGTTGCAGGCCGATCAAAGGGTAGAGTTAGGATTTCAGTCTAATTATAGGATTAGGAATTCAACCTAATCAAAGCAACTGTCAAAGACAAGTGTAAACAATCAAAGTTAATTTATTTAGTTAATTCGCATTTATTTCCGATTATTCCTTCTTCCTATTTCCTTTGTTCCCTTTTATATACTAGAACTGTTGTAAGCTCTATTACTTTTACTTTGCTTAAAAATTCTAGTAATTAATATCATTCACCATACTTTTAGTCTGACTCAGTCCTCTATTTTCCTTCTTCCCCCCTCATAGGCAATCAGGGGCAAGGAAGGTAGACCGCAGCTTCTTGGAGACTTGTTGGAGATTCTATCATGTATTTCTTTCCTTCAATTTTGGTTTTTAGTTCTTTTGTTGAGCTGGTATTTTAAGAGGGATGTATTGTACTCCGATTTATTTGAGACTTTGGTTTTTTTATTTCACGAGACTTGCATGGGTATTTTGTCATATGATGTATTGGGTATTTGGCGACTTATTTTTACCATCTTATATTATCGAATTTGATTTTTAGTAAAAGACTATAATTGCCTCCGTTGTGTTACTACTACTACTACTATTATTACTATTTGATTTTTGTCTTATGGATCTTAGTCTCTGCTGGTTTTAGTTATGCCTACAACGCACCATGCCTTTTATTGTGTCTTTTTGGGTATACTAAGGGGTATGGGATGTTTCATTTGGTATCTGGGCCTAAGTTTACAGGATTCCTAAAAATTTGTTTTAAAAATAAAGTATTTTCCAAAAGAACATGTTTTCGGAAAATATTTTTAGAAAAAAATTCTTAGAAATAATTTCAAGTATAAAAGAGTTTTTATAAAAATCCCCTCAAAGCCTAGTTAAACCTTCTTTCGATTCTTTCAATCCTAAGTTTCCTTTTCCATAGTATGGATGACCGGTTCCGTAGAGGTACCAGAGGTGCAAGGGCAAGTGCCCAATACGACACCAATAAGTGGAAATCCCTTTAGTCCACCTACACCAGCCGATTCTTTTAAGCTATGAATGGACTTCACTAGCATAGGGGGCAGAACATTTTCTGGCACAGAGGATTTCAAGGAGACACAAGCTAGGTTGGAGGATATAGAGCAAAGGTTTTAGCGGTTAGGTTTGGGGGACTGATAGCGAATTCAACCTACATATTGGAAGCTGAAGGAGAACTTAAGGAGGTTCCTATAGGTTGTAAGAAGCAGTGGTGGAAGGACAAGAAAGATAAGGACAAGAGGAAAGAGGAAGGCCCTTAGAAGCAAATCAAGAAGGGAGTGAAGTGCCATAGTTGTGGGAGTATTGGTCATTACGCAAGAAACTTCAAGAAAGAAAAGATGAAGGGAAGGTGTTATACCTATGGATAGCCCGGTCACTTGAGTAGGAATTGTCCCCGGAAGATGGGACAGGGAGCTAGTACACCGGTCGTGTAGATTCATGCGTTAGACGCGGCACATTCAGGCAACATTCTGGATAGAGGTAAGAAAGTCACAGTTGAAGGTTTGATTTCTATTTCAGATTTTCCCATTCAAACTCTATTCGATTCTGGAGCATCACACTCTTTTATCTCTAGTTCTCTTGTGGATTGTTTGCACTTAGACATCTCTTTAGTAGTAGACCCCATTTTTGTTTCAAACCCCATAAGAGGACCGGCACATTTGTCTATGGTTTGTAGGGGTTTGAAAATTTTTATCCTAGAAGTAGAATATGATTGTGATGCCTATGTATTGGGATTCTTAGGGTATGGGATGATTTTGGGGATGGATTGGCTATCCACATATGGAGCTATATTAGACTATGAGAGGAGAGTTATTAGACTAAAGACATGCAGCGGTAGGACTCTCGAGGTTTCTTGCGACCCGCTAGGGTCAGTCATGTCGAATTTCCTTTATTCCCTCGATTCATCATCATCAGAGTTAGATATGGTTTCTGTCGTCAGAGATTTTCTAAACGTCTTTAAGAAGGTTAGGGGACTATCCCCTAAGAGAGAGTTTGACTTCAGGATTTATTTGAGTGATAATGTTAGACAGTGGCATTACCCATTAGGCACATGGCACCTAGGGAGAGGATGGAAATGAGTAAGCAAATCCATTAACTTTTAGAGAAGGGTTGCATAAGAAGGAGCATATTGGAGTGGTGAGTGGCAATCGTCTTTGCTACTGAGGCGGAGGGTTCTCTTCGACTTTGCTTGGACTATAAGGAATTAAATAAGGTCACAAAGAAGAACCATTATCCACTTCCTAGGATAGATGATCTTTTTGACCAGCCATTTGGCTCTTCAGAATTCTCTCAGATTGATTTAGCCATGGGATTCCATCAGCTTAGGATCGTCAATGACATCGTCGATAAGACCGCATTTAGGACTCCAGACGGATTGTAACGACCCGTAAATTTCGACAATCAAATTTGTTAATTAAATAAGACTTTTGTAGTTTAATTTAGTAGAAATGAAAAAAAAACTTTATAAATTAATATTGGAATGAACGCTAAAGTAAACTATAGAAATGGTAATTAAAACCTATTTATAGAAATTCGAATTTAATTCAAATGAATTTAAGTAGTGAAAAGATTTTTACCTATATATAAATTGAATATGAGAAATTAAAGGAAAATATTAAATTGATTTAATGTAATAAAACATTGTTAAACAGTAATTGGAATAAATTAAGGGATTATGTTAATGCAGGTAATAATCTATAAACTTGAATGAACATTTCAATTTAATAAATTAATTCGAATGTTATGACTTAGTAAATGGAATATGATAATAAGAACAATTGCAAAATTTGTATTTAGGGGCGAAATAATATTGATAGGAAGTAGTTGTTGGGAAGAATAAATATACAAGTTTATTAACGGTTAAAATAGTGGGTTTCTAGTAAATTCAATCATTTACCAATAAAGTTAATTTGATGTGCCTTAATTGTAATTAATAAAATAACGAAAGGAGTAAATGTATTTATTTAGAGTATTAATTACAATCGGATAGAGGTTTTAAGTAACAATCTTAATGCAATGTAAGTAATGCTAATTTAAGTCAATAATAAGGAATTGGGATGAATTCAAAATTTGTAACATATGGCTAGTAAACATATATTATAAATTACCTGCTTATTTGTTAATGGAATTAGAATTTGTAATAAGTGATAATAAAATAAATTAAAAAGTGATAATAAAATAAATGAATGTTACACTAATGGAAAATGAAATAACGTTCGTTTAAATGTCGAGAAATTTTAGGGTCGTTTTATTTATAAGCGTTACTTTAATAATTATGATTAATTGTGAAATAAATACAGGAAGATGTAAAGAAATAACTAGGGAAGTGATACGTTATAAATTAAATATAACCTAAACTTAAGTGCAAGTAAAAGGTTAAAGTTGAATCTAATCCGTTTAATTGTAAACTTATTAAAATAAATTGGATTCAATTTATAATAAAGGGATTATTTTAAGAAATTGAAATAAATACTGTAATCGGTGAAATAATTTACATTTAAAAATTTGAGATGGGAATTCGTTTAAGGAATTATAAATTTATAAGTAAATCAAGGTGATAAAATTTATGAATTATAGAATTTGAGTTTTTTTATCGTGAGTTAATTTATTTAATTTATAATAGTTGGATTTACTGCAAATGAATAAAAATCAAATATGTAATTATTTCGTTAATTTAAAAGTTTAGTTGAAAACGGGAAATATTTATGTAATAATCTTAAATCCAATGGTAAATCCTTCTATTTGAAATTATGAATGGAATAATTATGGGTAAATTCAATTTAATGGAAATTGTGGGAATTTATCTATAATTTTTGAATTTTATGAAATTGAAATTTTTTATTGATAATCTTTAATAAATTGACTTTTCAAAATTGTTAAATCATCGTAAATGTTTGGAATTTATAAAGTGATAAAGATTGCAAAGTTAAAAAAATTTCAACGCAAAATTTGATTTAATTTATTTATTTTAAATTTATTTAATTAATATAAAAATAGCCATTTTGGTCACGGACTCAGATTTCGACGAAACCAGTTTCATCAGATCCGTAATAGTGAATTATTGTAGGGTTTCAAGTTTCATAGCGATCGGACTTGACGTTTGATCGTACGAACGCGAAACGCCTTGAAATCGATTAATTGAAATCAATTTGAAAATACTGATTTCAGCATAACTTCTTCATACAATGGAATTTGGATGTGGAACTCTCCATCGCATTCATAATATTTTTAAATACTTATTTCGATATATGGGTTGACCCAATTTCGTTCCGGAGTCAGAACGGGCTTTTTGGGCCAATTATCGTTCGGCACGTTTGTTCATCGGATCCATCTACTCTATTTCTAACCTACCTATATAAACCCAGTTACAAACCCTAGCCTCCATCTATGCTCGTTTGTTTGTGTATACAATCACACAGCTCCTCCTCTTCAAATGGCTGCAAACATTAGATCCAAATACAATTTAAAAATCAAATCCAAAGTCTAAAATTCAAAGTCCTTAGAAAAATCTCAAAATAATATATGTTGAAGCTCTCGACGAGCGTAATTCAATAGTGTAATTCGTTTTTCAATTCCACGCATTGTTTGACCAGAAATCGTGCTCAAACCTTGAATTTTCAAAATCCTAAGGCCAATTTGGGGGTTTTTATTTCAGCGTGGATTGGTGAAATCGCTTTCTGGGTTTTGTCAAGGGGAGCGTCAGGAAGCTATCGGCAATAGTCGCGTCTTCCAATTCGAACCGTGGCTCTCGAATTTCATGAATTAGGGTTCCGATTGGAGGCGGCGGCGGCGTTGACTGGGGGTGCCGCACCTATGCTGGTCGGTAGAGGGGGAGATGGAGGTTCCAATGGTTGCTACGGCATATCAAACGGAGGTCGGAGGCGCATCAAAATCTCGGTCAAAGTGTGGTCAACGATCGCGTGAACCAGGTTGTGTGCGTTGTGTTCTCTGCGTGTTCTCATGGTTCCTGTACGTTGCACGTTGCTGGGAGAAGAATAGGTGACGTGTCCAATTGTGTTATATTTTATATATATATATATATATATATATATATATATATATATATATATATATATACACACATATATATATATATATATAAATTGAATTTCAAATCACAATTATCGATATATCTTTTACGTACGAACTCCGTTTTACGTGCGGTTTCTTTTGTTAGGATCGTATTGAAATTTCGGACTTGATGACGCAGGTTTGGATGAATTCTGAGACGGTCATAATTTTGGGTATAAATTGGATTTAAATTCAATTTAAATTCAAAAGGTGAGTGTTTTAACCCACTCACAATTTCTAAAATATCTTATGTTTTTTAATTGATTTATGATGTGTTTAGAAATTTATTTATAGTTGTTCGGCATATATTTCATTATTATCTCAGTTAATTTGCATTCATATAATTTACTTGTTATTTAATTCATATTTTGCATATAAACTGCTAGTTAAACAGTTATTTATTTATTTATTTATTTGAATATAAATTGTTCGTTGATACCTGTTATATTTTATATGCTCTATGATGTTTGTTTAAATTGATGATGATTGCAATAAATTGGTTGATGATTGATATTGGGTGAATGGATGATGTGTTCTATATAAACTGCAAGTTATTATTTTTTTTTTCATTTCATTCGGGATTGCGGTTTGAAATGATATACAACCGCATTTTATTTTTAAATTGCGGATTGAAATGATAATAACCATATCACTTGACCATAGGATAGAAAATTTTATACACACACCGTCAGTCTATATATGATTATTTTGAAAATGATTTCTATGGTTTGGATAGGATACGGTTTAATGAATATTAAATTTTGATATTATATAAATATTATTTTATATATACATATATAGTTAAAATTTTGAATTTAAGCTATGTATAATCTGTTAAATAAAAATGAATAAGTTATAAAAATGGAGTTTGGTCATTTATATTATATGTTTAAATACAGGTTTAAGATCTTGTGTATATAGAGTTTTAAATGATTCAAATCAATTAAGGTTGGAAGATAAATTGAAATTTATTTGGAATTGAGCTTATTTAAAAAAATTAACTCCATAAGTTGATGTAAAACTTATTAAAGCTTGGAAATTTTAAAGGTATGATATTTATAACTGAAATTTTATTTCAAGATAAATTAAATGAATATTTCTAGTATAAATAAATGGAAGAAAATATTTAGTTATAGGAAATTTGTGTTTTATATAAATGACTATGGATTTATCATACAAATGTTCAAGACTAAATAATAGAACGGTGAATTTGTTGAAAGAATAAAATTCCAACCTTAGTTTTGAAATTTATTAATACTCAAATTTGATATACATTGAAATTGAAGTGGTTTTGGAAACTGAAGGTGAAATTTAAATTTATGGTTTAGACTTTATCTAAAGAAAATATATTTGTAAAGTCATGGAAATTATTTTACTTTACAAAATAAATCTAAAATTAAATCATTTTATTCTATATACTATTGAATATCCAAACCATTCAAGTTTTAGAAATTATGGTTTAAAAGCTATGAATTTCGAAGTATTGTGTTCTGAAAGTTATAATTTAAATGTTTGGTTTCCAGATATTATAAAATTTAAAGCAGCATGATTTGGAAAAGAAATATATTTGAAATAAAATGATATCATTGACTTGGGTTCTATAAGAATAATATCAAAATGAGTTTGTTTTGGAAATGGAAATGATATCGTATTTACGGGTTTGAAATGGTAAATTATATTCTGGTTTTTAAAGTACAAACTATTTTTAAAGACCGCGGTGTTATAATAACGTTTGGTTGTTGAAGAGACTGGGATCGGAAGTTGTCATACTCTCTGCCAACTCCGAAAATCACTTTAACAACCGTGTACGTGGTTGAGATTCCAGAATGAAGTAGGATGGTGGCGACATTTCCTTTGAGGTAAATACGTGGACCCGACTGCCGTGCGTTGGCATAAGGTGCCTAAAACAGGAGCGATTCTCGGGCCAATGAGGTCATTCCTCTAAGCGGACAACTCCTCTTCGATACTATACTTTGACTTTGGATTGATTCGGTGGCCACCTTTATTTTTGATTTTGGGGGAGTTTGTTCAAGGTGGGCAGTAGCTGCGCGCTGCGTGTTTCCACCAGCCCGGATGCGTAATTGGTATATCTATCCTGGCATTGCCTAGTTGTGCCGTGTCGCCTACCATACCGAGCCTTTACTGCGAGTTTCTATTTGTGTCGTACCTATGGAGTATCCTCTGGTAGCCTTCCGATCAGGAGGTATTACGGTACTGTATAGACTATTGGCATTATTTGTGTTAAGGGCTATATGGGTAACCCCTTAACGCTATTAAAAAGTAAGTTTATTTTACAATTAGACACTGTTATAATATCGAAATATACTACATAGTAAATAGTTTAACGGATCCTTAAGAGATGTAAATCCCGAGCATCTTTTGAGTTACTGCACTCATATTTATTTCAGTTAATTTAACTTACATACGATCTTTTAGTTCTGACTCGAGTGTTTTGTCTTTTCAATTCGCTCGGGTCAGTCCAAACGTTTCTGGATCGAAGACTTTAGCTCTGGAGGACGAAGATGGAGATTTCTATTGTTATTATTAATAATTATATCCCCCTACACCTTTTAATTCCACTGCATTGATTATTATTGGTATGTGAACTCTGATATTTATTGTATAAAGAAGAATCAAATGTTTGTAAACAGTTTATGAACTGTATAATTATTTTTATATTTTATCCTTCTGCTGTGAGATTCTACTTTGTTTTTTTCCTTTCCCTATTTTTCTTATTTACCCCATAACAATCCGCCCTTCCGTATGGTTTGAATTGGCACGTGTGTCGATTTAAATCGCGCGAAAAGGCAGGATGTTACAGTTGGTATCAGAGCGAGGTTTAGTGATAAACCTTAGCTTTGTGGGGTCTGACTCTTTATTAATAGGGTAGTAATACCCTATGAGAGTCGCTGAGTGTATATATATGAGAGAGCGCATTTGTTAGTGTTATAAAAAAAATTTAATATTGTGTTAATCTGTTCCGTTTTGTATTTATAAATTCTTGTTGATGCATGGGGCGCTGTGACATCAATAGGGATTTCTAAACACTTAATTGGACAGACCGACATAATATTTGTTTTTAATATAGGTAAATGAACTAATTTTGCCTATTATATTTTCTATATAAAATAAAAAAAATTAAACGATATTTATATTTGGCGGCAATAGATTGGTTGCTAGGTAATAAAGTGTATAAATAATAATAGAAATAAGATTGAAAAATAAAATAAATGAAATCTGGAAATTTAGAACTTAAGTTCCGGGGTTTTGAAATTTCTTTCGAATAAATTTTGGAATATAATAATATTGTTTATAAGTATTTTATGATATAAATATTTCAATATAATTTGGAAGAATTGTTTTAAAGAAGATTTTGGAGAAAATAAGTTTTGTACTTTCCTCTATGTCGCTGGAAAATAATTTCGGTGATGGCGGCCGCATCATCGACTTTCATTTTCGAGTTTCGAAGGGGAAGGCCACTGTAGTAGTTCTACTGCAGATTCATTTTTGAAAAATATATATAAATTTTGAATTGTTTAAATATAATTAGAGATATATAAGTTGTAAGAATATATTTATCTATTATTTTAAAATAATTTGAAATTTAACCCGGTATTAAATTCTTAAATTTCCATTAATTAATTTGTTTCAATTAGTGTAGTGAAATGAAAAATAAGTAATTAATAATTGAAACCTCTAATTTAGGTAAGAGATTTAATACTAAGTTATAAAGGAAATAAAAAGGAAGTTGAAATTGTAACTTATAAGACAAAAGGTAAAGATTTATTGAACAATGAATTAATTAAAAGAAATGAGAAAATTGTATAACTTTCAATTACACCCTTAAATAACATATATAACTTACCAAATATTAAAAGTTTAAATGTTTAATAAGAGATTTGTAATAGAATATTATATAAGTAGAAATTTGAAATAATGAAAGTATTCAATGAAATCGCTATTAAATGAGAATTTAATGTTATAAACTTAAGTTATAATTGAAATTTTGCCAAGTAAATATAATTAAAGGTAAGTATGACAAATAGATGATTTTAAACTTAAGTAATTAAAGTGTAAATAGATGATGTCATGCAATTATAAATGAATGTAATATAATAAAGAGAAATTATAAACTTAAGTGAATAGGTTGAGGTTAATTCTGAATAAAATAAGGAATTTTGACTATAAACTCGGGTTAATGAAATTTACCTACTAAGAATTCGATTTATTATGAATAGAATGAATAAATGAATAAAAAGAAGAAACTTACATGACATTAAAAAAAATGAATATTGTAAGTAATAAATTAGAAAAATTAAGTAATCACTAAATGAATGAAAGAAAGGAAATCAAACAACTAATGTATGAAATAAAATTAATAATGAGTTAATTTGATTTGTTAGTAGGAATTGTTGTTGTTTTGTTATGGTTGTTTGGGTAAGATACTTTAAAATTGGGTTTGGGTGAATGAATAATCTATTTAGTTTTATCTAAGACTGTAGAGTAAATGATGCGCTAGTAGTTTATTCTGAATTCCGTACAATTTAAAAGTTTTGAACCCGAATAACTATTTGTTTGGTTGGTTGAATGGTTGTTTGTATTTGTTGTGTATGCTGTTTGTTGAAATTGATGGTTGTTGTATTGATTTGTTGTTAGTGACTGAAACCACTTAAATATTTCACTTTATATAAATAGTTAACCCTTTGGATTTTATAAGTGAAATGCAGGTTATGAAAGCAATTGCTACTGCTTTTGGTTCCATAAATTAAGCGTAAATTGCCCGACAAATAGGTACGTTTCGGATTTCGGTTTATAGCGCTATTTTATATATTTTCCCGAGTTTGGATATAATATTTTGGATAATATATGTAATATAATTGTTATATTTTGATATTATATTTTCTCCCGAGCTCTCCGTACAAAGGAGACTCTGCCGATTTTTTTCATAAATTTTAGACTTAGAAATTATTTTGAAAATGTTTTTCCAACTTTATTTATTTAAGTACAAAAAGATATAATGATTATAAAATGGGTATATTTTATTTAAAGTAATAAATTTTGTAAATTATTGTTTATAAGTTAATATTTTGAATAAGATGTATTATTTATTTAATTCCTCTCTTCCCTTCTTTTTCCTTTTCGGGGACGAAAAGTTTTGAGTGGGGGAGAGTGTAACGACCCGTAAATTTCGACAATTAAATTTGTTAATTAAATAAGACTTTTGTAGTTTAATTTAGTAGGAATGAAAAAAAATTTATAAATTAATATTGGAATGAACGCTAAAGTAAACTATAGTAATGGTAATTAAAACCTATTTATAGAAATTCGAATTTAATTCAAATGAATTTAAGTAGTGAAAAGATTTTTACCTGTATATAAATTGAATATGCGAAAGTAAAATAAAATATTAAATTGATTTAATGTAATAAAACATTGTTAAACAGTAATTGGAATAAATTAAGGGATCATGTTAATGCAGGTAATAATCTATAAACTTGAATGAACATTTCAATTTAATAAATTAATTCAAATGTTATGACTTAGTAAATGGAATATGATAATAAGAACCATTGCAAATTTTGTATTTAGGGGCGAAATAATATTGATAGGTAGTAGTTGTTGTGAAGAATAAATATACAAGTATATTAAAAGTTAAAATAGTGGGTTACTAGTAAATTCAATTATTTACCAATAAAGATAATTAGATGTGCCTTAATTGTAATTAATAAAATAACGAAAGGAGTAAATGTATTTATTTAGAGTATTAATTACAATCGGATAGAGATTTTAAGTAACAATGTTAATGCAATGTAAGTAATGCTAATTTAAGTCAATAATAAGGAATTGGGATGAATTCAAAATTTGTAACATATGGCTTGTAAACATATATTATAAATTACCTGCTTATTTGTTAATGGAATTAGAATTTGTAATAAGTGATAATAAAATAAATTAATAAGTGATAATAAAATAAATGAATGTTACACTAATGGAAAATGAAATAACGTTCGTTTAAATGTCGAGAAATTTTAAGGTCGTTTTATTTATAAGCGTTACTTTAATAATTATGATTAATTGTGAAATTAATACAGGAAGATGTAAAGATATAACTAGGGAAGTAATACGTTATAAATTAAATATAACCTAAACTTAAGTGTAAGTAAAAGGTTGAAGTTGAATCTAATCCATTTAATTGTAAACTTATTAAAATAAATTGGATTCAATTTATAATAAAGGGATTATTTTAAGAAATTGAAATAAATACTGTAATTGGTGAAATAATTTACATTTAAAAATTTGAGATGGGAATTCGTTTAAGAAATTATAAATTTATAAGTAAATCAAGGTGATAAAATTTATGAATTATAGAATTTAAGTTTTTTTATCGTGAGTTAATTTATTTAATTTATAATAGTTGGATTTATTGCAAATGAATAAAAATCAAATATGTAATTATTTCGTTAATTTAAAAGTTTAGTTGAAAACGGAAAATATTTATGTAATAATCTTAAATCCAATGGTAAATCCTTCTATTTGAAATTATGAATGGAATAATTATGGGTAAATTCAATTTAATGGAAATTGTGGGGATTTATCTATAATATTTGAATTTTATGAAATTGAAATTTTTTATTGATTAATCTTTAATAAATTGAATTTTAAAAATTGTTAAATCATCGTAAATGTTTGGAATTTATAAAGTGATAAAGATTGCAAAGTTAAAATAAATTCAACGCGAAATTTGATTTAATTTATTTATTTTAAATTTATTTAATTCATATAAAAATAGCCATTTTGGTCATGTACTCGGATTTCAACGAAACCAGTTTCATCGGATCCGTAACAGTGAATTATTGTAGGGTTTCAAGTTTCGTAGCGATCGAACTTGTCGTTTGATCGTACGAACGCGAAACGCCTTGAAATCGATTAATTGAAATCAATTTGAAAATATTGATTTCAGCATAACTTCTTCATACAATGGAATTTGGACGTGAAACTTTTTCCATCACGTTCAGAATATTTTTAAATACCTATTTCAATATATGGGTTGACCCAATTTCGTTCCGGAGTCAGAACGGGCTTTTTGGGCCAATTATCGTTCATCACGTTTGTTTATCGGATCCATCTACTCAATTTCTAACCTACCTATATAAACCCAATTTTAAACCCTAGCCTCCATCTACGCTCATTTGTTTGTGTATACAATCACACAGCTCCTCCTCTTCAAATGGCTGCAAACATTAGATCCAAATACAATTTTAAAATCAAAGCCTAAAATTCAAAGTCCTCAGAAAAATCTCAAAATAATATATGTTGAAGCTCTCGACGAGCGTAATTCAATGGTTTTTCAATTTCATGCATCGTTTGACCAAAAATCGCGGTCAAACCTTAAATTTTCGAAATCCTAAGGCCAATTTGGGGGTTTTTATTTCGGCGTGAATTGGTGAAATCGCTTTCTGGGTTTTGTCGAGGGGAGCGTCAGGAAGCTATCGGCAGTAGTCGCGTCTTCCAATTCGAATCGTGGCTCTCGAATTTCATGAATTAGGGTTTCGGTTGGAGGCGGCGGCGGCGTTGACTGGGGGTGCCGCACCTATGCTGGTCGGTAGAGGGGGAGATGGAGGTTCCAACGGTGGCTACGGCGTATCAAACGGAGGTCGGAGGCGCATCAAAATCTCAGTCAAAGTGTGGTCAACGGTCGCGTGAACCAGGTTGCGTGTGTTATGTTCTCTGTGTGTTCTCATGTTTCCTATACGTTGCACGTTGCTGGGAGAAGAGCAGATGACGTGTCCAAATGTGTTCTCTTATATATATATATATATATATATATATATATATATATATTTAATTTCAAATCACAATTATCGATATATCTTTTACATACGAACTTCGTTTTATGCGCGGTTTCTTTTGTTAGGATCGTATTGAAATTCCGGATCTGATGACGCTAGTTTGGATGAATTTTGAGACGGTCAAAATTTTGGGTTTAAATTGGATTTAAATTCAATTTAAATTCAAAAGGTGAGTGTTTTAACCCACTCACAATTTCTAAAATATCTTATGTTTGTTAAATTTATTTATGATGTGTGTAGAAATTTATTTATAGCTGTTTGGCATGTATTTCATCATTATCTCAGCTAATTTGCATTCATATAATTTACTTGTTATTTAATTCATATTTTGCATATAAACTGCTAGTTAAACAGTTATTTATTTATTTATTTATTTATTTATTTGAATATAAATTATTCGTTGATACCTGTTATATTTTATATGCTCTATGATGTTTGTTTAAATTGATGATGATTGCAATAAATTGGTTGATGATTGATAATGGATGAATGGATGATGTGTTCTATATAAACTGCAAGTTATTATGTTTTTTTTATTTTTTTATTTTTTTTCATTTCATTCGGGATTGCGGTTTGAAAGGATATACAACCGTATTTTATTTTTAAATTGCAGATTGAAATGATAAATATCCGTATCACTTGACCATAGGATAGAAAATTTTATACAGACACCGTCGGTCTATATATAATTATTTTGAAAATGATTTCTATGGTTTGGATAGGATACGGTTTAATGAATATTAAATTTTGATATTATATAAATATTATTTTATATATACATATATAGTTAAAATTTTGAATTTAAGCTATGTATAATAAGTTAAATAAAAACAAATAAGTTAGAAAAATGGAGTTTGATAATTTGTATTATAAGTTTAAATACAGGTTTAAGATCTTGTGTATATATAGAGTTTTAAATGAGTCAAATCAATTAAGATTGGAAGATAAATTGAAATTTATTTGGAATTGAGCTTATTTAAAAAATTTAACTCCATAAGTTGATGTAAAACTTATTAAAGCTTGGAAATTTTAAAGGTATGATATTTATAACTGAAATTTTATTTCAAGATAAATTAAATGAATATTTCTAGTATAAATAAATGGAAGGAAATATTTAGTTATGGAAATTTGAGTTTTATATAAATGATTATGGATTTATCATGCAAATGTTCAAGACTAAATAATAGAACAGTGAATTTGTTGAAAGAATAAAATTCCAACCTTAGTTTTGAAATTTATTAATACTCAAATTTGATATATATTGAAATTGAAGTGGTTTTGGAAACTGAAGGTGAAATTTAAATTTATGGTTTAGACTTTATCTAAAGAAAATATATTTGTAAAGTCATGGAAATTATTTTACTTTACAAAGTAAATCTAAAATTAAACCATTTTATTCTATATACTGTTGAATATCCAAACCATTCAAGTTTTTAGAAATAATGGTTCTAAAGCTATGAATTTCGAAGTATTGTGTTTTGAAAGTTATAATTTAAATGTTTGGTTTCCAGATAATATAAAATTTAAAGCAGCATGATTTGGAAAAGAAATATATTTGAAATAAAATGATATCACTGATTTGGGTTTTATAAGAATAATATCAAAATGAGTTTGTTTTGGAAATTGAAATGATATCGTATTTATGGGTTTGAAATGGTAAATTATATTCTGGTTTTTAAAGTACAAACTATTTTTAAAGACCGCGGTGTTATAATAACGTTTGGTTGTTGAAGAGACCGAGATCGGAAGTTGTCATACTCTCTGCCAACTCCCAAAACCACTTTAACAACCGTGTACGTAGTGAAGATTCCAGAATGAAGTAGGATGGTGGCTGCGTTTTCTTTGAGGTAAATACGTGGACCCGACTCCCGTGAGTTGGCATAAGGTGGCTAAAACAGGAGCGATTCTCGAGCCAATGAGGTCATTCCTCTAATCGGACACTCCTCTTCGATACTATACTTTGACTTCGGATTGATTCGGTGGCCACCTTTATTTTTGATTTTGGGAGAGTTTGTTCGAGGTGGGCGGTAGCTGCGCGCTGCGCGTTTCCACCAGCCCGGATGTGTAATTGGTATATCTACCCTGGCATTGCCTAGTTGTGCCGTGTTACCTAACATACCGAGCCTTTACTACGAGTTTCTATTTGTGTCGTACCTATGGAGTATCCTCTGGTAGCCTCCCGATCAGAAGGTATTACAGTACTGTATAAACTATTGGCATTATTTGTGTTAAGGGCTATATGGGTAACCCCTTAATGCTATTAAAAAGTAAGTTTATTTTACAATTAGACACTATTATAATAGCGAAATATACTACATAGTAAATAGTTTAACGGATCCTTAAGAGATGTAAATCCCGAGCATCTTTTGAGTTACTGCACTCATATTTATTTCAGTTAATTCAACTTACATAAGATCTTTTAGTTCTGACTCGAGTGTTTTGTCTTTTCAATTCGCTCGGGTCAATCCGAGCGTTTCAGGATCGAAGACTTTAGCTCTGGAGGACGAAGACGGAGATTTTTTTTATTATTATTAATAATTATATTCCACTACACCTTTTAATTCCGCTGCATTGATTATTATTGGTATGTGAACTCTGATATTTATTGTATAAAGAAGAATCAAATGTTTGTAAACAGTTTATGAACTGTATAATTGTAGATTTGATGAGCCGCATCTTTAGAGAAGTCCTAATAAGTTTGTGGTTGTATTCATGGATGACATTTTGGTGTTTTCCAAGGGTAAGGAGGAGGTTATGCATCTAAAGGAGGTTCTTCGTACACCTCGTATTCTTCAGTTAAAAGCTAAGTTCTTGAAGTATCACTTTTGGTTAAGGAAGCATGTTTCTTGGGGGCATGGAGAAGGTCTACACATGGAAAAAGTTTGAGAAACGATTTTGTAGATTAGGTTTGAATTGTGAAAATCCAAAGAGAGGTAGGCAAAGATTGGAGATGTACAATAAATTCAATCGATAAGGAAAGTAGAAAGCCCATGTGTAGATAATTGTAGAAATTATAATTGTTTCATATAAATGGATTTAACGGTAGCACCTTAGAATAAATATGAGTATAGGAACAAAAGACTTTAAATAAGGAAATGAGATTTTCAAGGTTTTGGAAAGAATACTCCTAGGGTAGTAAGTAGGAAAATCCACTTTATGTCTAGCTCAATAAAATGAAATTATTAGAATTGAAAAGAAGAATTGTAAATATCTTAAAAAAGTAAATACTGGGTTTTTGGAAATATGATAAGAAATTTAAATTGGTTTTTATATGCTGATTTTATTTTTAAAAAGGTGAAATTCTTTTTGAAGAATTATAGAGCATATATGGCTCACTAGTTTCTTTGAAAGTAAATAAAGATTTAAAATATGAAAAACCTAGAGCGTATTAAGTATCAAAAACGTAGATTACCGCATTTATTATTGTAATAGGTGTTTTCATGAAAAAGGAAGGGAGCGTAAACTATAACGCTACCATAATAGTAAGTGACTCCTAAGGAAAATGTTTTATATAATGGGTAAGGGTTATTAGTATTTGTTTTTAATTAAATTAATACACTAGTATCTTTCGGTTATAGTAATGGTGTTTTACGCAACATCTGTTTTGAATCCAAATAAAAATGTATTTTTAAAAGATAATTTCCAAAAATAGAAATACTATGATTTGTGAATACACTTATTATTTAAATAAGTATAAGAAAATGTTTTCTGGTTATGGATATATTAAAACTGATTTGAAGATGAGTTTTTCTGGAAAAAAAAGAGTAAGTTAGATATTAGAAAATTTATATTGTAAGAGAATATAAATTTAAACATACTTTAATCTATTGGAATGAAAAGAATAATGGTATAATTTTCTATAAAACCAATGAAAATGTTTTGTGCAAGTTACAAGGAATGCATGAAAGAGATACACAAGTTATGGGAGCACCATATTTTATATAGCCTATTTCTAAAAATAAAAAATAGGTTCCTTGTAATTTCACATAAACATGAAGTCACTTTTAAAAGATTCATAGAAGATTTAGCGTTAATAATTTCTCACAAGAGAAAGTAGTTCCAATACATTAAGGTATGAGACCGTTAGGTATAATAAGAAGATGTTTTGAATACACATAAGGATATTTTAAAGATATTTTAAAAGGAAATGGTTTGGTGAAAAAGTAAATAACTTTTTGAAATGAAAAACTTTATAAAAGTAGAATTTGAAAATTCAAATTTTATAGAAAATTGAAAAGGTCTTTAAAAGAAAGCGAGAAATAAGTTTTAGACTTAAAACTTGAAAGTTTTTCCCTCTAAGTTTGGGAAATAATGTAAATTAAAAAAGATGTAAGGAGGAAAATCTAGAAACATAAAATGTTAAGCAACCGAGTATTTTTCAACTTAAGAAGAATTTAAAGATAACACTTTTAAGGACAAAGATTTTGGGATTTGAAAACTTAAAAGCCCTAGTTTTTGAAATGAGAGGATAAATTCCAAACCAAACTCTTAAAAGTGGAATAGATAGGAATCATTCCCTTAGGAGTGATGGAAAAGGTGTAAGGCTATAAAGCAGACAATAATAATTACTTTTGGAAGTAATAAGAGTTTCTAGTAAAGCATATAGGGCATTAGTGAGAATCTAGAAATGTTGATTCATGTGAGCAGGCTAAACAAAAATAGTAAATTGAAATTAGTAAGTTTGTAAGGCATACATGGTTGAGGATATGTATTTTTGATTTTAAAGAAGCTTGGAAAAAGCATCTTCCTTTAGTGGAATTCTCGCATGATAGTAGTTTTTAACCTAGCATTAGAGTGGCACCTTTCAGTGCTCTTTATGGAAGACCATGCTAGTCGCCTTCATGTTGGATAGAATCTAAAGAGTGAATGTCTTAGTTCTGACACGGTTAAAAAGACTTCAGAAAAGACTAAATTTGATTTGAAGAAAATTCGTATCTCATATCCGCATTTCTTTAATAGCAATTTTTCGAATTTCCTATTTTCCATCTTTAGTTTTGAATAGGTTCTTTCCTTTGTTATCCTTTGGGAGGGTAGAACTTAAGGTTAACCTATCGATGGTAGGATTTGATGTAAACATGTTACTAGAACGTGTTATGAATGACGTATGCAAGTGGTTGCAAGTGTTTGCTAGTGGATGCTAATGGACGCATATACTTACACTAGGCACTATTATCTCTTAGGGATCGGGCAAACTAGGACGCTAGAGCATATGCATATGGATGTGTATGCATCTTATTTTATTTTCCATGATGTTATAAATGGATGATTATCACATGATTGTTGCATTTGATTGATGATTGAAGCACGTATATAGATTTATCAGTTATCATTAGGAATTTTTGCATTCATTTGGATACATGACACAGATATGATTGCAGAAAAGGAGGTTAACTGAATCAGTGGACCACCTAATCTTTTGCATTAGTTAGGGACATTTACACTACATTAATTGCATAAGTATCATAAATAACATTAGAAAAACTTAAGGACAGTGGGTGAAAGGTTGATGATTGAGTAGTTGGTCATAGATATTGATGAAAACACTTAGTTCATTCTCTTATCCTTAGAGATTTCGAGGATGTAATCCCTTAAGGAGAAGAGAATGCAACAACCTGAAATTTAACCCATAATAATTAATTCATTAATTAATGATGATAAAATAACTTTGTGAAATTATAAGAATTGAGCCACAGGAGTTGCAGCATTGTGTCCATGGTAGTTTTTTGGTCAATTTCCATATGTAGAATGTCAGAATCCGAGCTAATATGAACAAGTTACGAATTCTTCAAGAAATCGAAAAATAAGAGAAATAATAATAATAATAATAATAATAATAATAATAAATATGTGGGCTAGGTCAACTCCCAGGTCGACGTAACCATTACCTAGGTCGACCGACCGGTAGACCTAGGAGGGGGAGCAGTCGACCCTCCCTTTTTTGTGAACGAACGAAGGAGTTCTTTGTTTCAGTAAAAAGCTAGCACATCAATTTCGTTGTTTTCTCTCATTTGGTCCCTTTGTGTTTCCATCTGATGGCTCCTATTCAGCCTATGATGTGG
This sequence comes from Allium cepa, assembly GCA_030765085.1. Lineage (NCBI taxonomy): Eukaryota > Viridiplantae > Streptophyta > Magnoliopsida > Asparagales > Amaryllidaceae > Allium > Allium cepa. The sequence continues at coordinate 915,246,369 of CM060938.1, forward strand.
TCTCATCATATTCAATCTCCAAATCCAATGGTTTGAATCCACTTCCACCTCCATAAATAAGACCCTATACCTAACACTTTTTCTCATTCTATATTTTCTCCGCTAGGGTTTACCTTTGAAGGAAGGACCCTAAAAGGGATAATTTTTCAAGGAGAGAATCTTTTTTAATAAAATATCTTAATAAGCTCAAGTGGGTCCGAGAAGACCAACAGGGAAGAGCTTAGGACCGCAAGTGAGTGATTGTAATTATTTAGATTTTTAAGTAATTTAAAATAATAGTGTTTCCAATAGTTGTAGTTTTACTATGATTTTTGGAATAATTTTTTTAGTAGTTTACTTACAGTTTTTAGAATTATTTTCAGTCTAGCTCTTCTTTTAAGTTGATTTTAGTTTATTTCTGTTAATTATTGCTTTTCCATTTAATTACAGTTTGATTATAATATTTTAATTTATTTACTGTCATTTATGCGTTGTTTACATCCTTTTCCAACGCTTTGGATTTTCTTCTATTTTCAGTTTTCTTTTATTTCTCCTTCTTCTTCGCGTATGGATTAGAATAGACTAAACAAAAATATGGATTGAAATTATAAGAACACTCAAATAAAGAAAGATATGATGCAAATAGTAAAGATTGTAATAAAAATGGAATTAAGACTGAAATTGAGCCTAATTATGATATTAATGTTAGAAGACTAATTAAAGATAATTGGATTAGTTATAACTTAGAATTATAACTAAAAAGTGCATATGATCAAAGAAGCTTATTTTTACACTTAGACCTTGGGTTAAGTAATAGGCATGATTATAACATAGGTTATAATAAGAAATAGAACATAATGAGGCTTATTTTAAGACTTTGGATAAATTAATAAGTGCATATAGTAAGAACAATAATAAAGGCTTATTTGAATAATTTACTTTAGTTAATAAGCAAAGAAGTAAAGTAGAACCCATACCAAATAGCATTCCTCTATTACTTCTATAGACATGGTGTTTCACATAATCCTGAAGTGAGACGTGGGGCATGCTTATGCCAATAATGGTAGTAATTGGTTAATAAGTAGAAGTCCAAATCATGGGGATCCGGGCAAAGGAGCGCAACTAGATGTTGTTTGGATGACGGGCAAGCACCAACAGCATTTCCCTTAGTTTTCTGTGGACACAGTATTTCACATAATCCTGAAGTGAGATGAAGGGCACGCTTATGCTGGAGCACATGTAATAAGAAGACCCAATAGGTGGAGCAACATGTAGCATGAGCATATGGCTGTTACGCGTGCGACTTCCATTTTGGTGCTCAGTAATCGCTATGAGTTCCAAGCTCTTAAGTATGCATTTCATAGGCACCATTGCCTTCTGTGTATGGAGCTATATAATGTCTAGTCTATAGTAGTTACTTTGCGTGTCATTCGTCGACACCATTTTTATGTAGGGAGCTATATAGCGTCTAATCCGCAGTAAGGTCTATGTAATAGCAAGCCGATCTAATAGTAGAGTTAGGATTTTAGCCTAATTATAGGATTAGGAATTCACCCTAATCAAAGTAGCTATCAAAGACAAGTGAAAATAATCAAAGTTGATTAATTTGGTTAATTCGTATTTATTTCCAGCTTATTCCTTCTTCCTATTTCCTTGTTCCCTTTTATATACAAGAACTGTTGTAAGGTCTATTACTTTTACTTTACTTAGAGATTCTATTAATTACTATCATTCACCAGACTTTTAATCTGACTCACTCCTCTATTTTTCTTTTCTCCCTCGTTATAGGAAATCAGGTGCTAGGACAGTAGACAGTAGCTTCTTGGAGACTTGTTGGAGATTCTATTATGTATTACTTTCCTTCAGTTTCGGTTTTTAGTTCTTTTGTTGAGTTGGTATTTTGAGAGGGATGTATTGTACTTTGATGTTATTTGAGACTTTGGTTTTTTTAATTTCACGAGACTTGCATGGGTATTTTGTCATATGATGTATTGGGTATTTGGTGGCTTATTTTTATAATCTTATATTATGGAATTTGATTTTTAGCAAAATACTATAATTGTCTCCGCTGCATTACTATTATTATTGTTTGATTTTTGTCTTGTGGATCTTAGTCTTTGCTAGTTTTAGTTATACCTACAACGCACCATGCCTTTTAGTGTGTCTTTTGGGTATACTAAGGGGTGTGGGGTGTGGGGTGTTTCAATATTGCCATCTGACAAGCGAATTTTCGTAAAGTTAGAAACCAATAAAGGTGAGAAATTTTAAGTTTATATGTATATATAATATGATGATGTGATATGATTGTATCATTGTTTACTATGTTTGATCATCAAGTTTGGATGTTGATTATATGTTTATTTTAATATTGAAACAGTCACATTTAATATACGTCGAATATCACAAAGAAAATCTCTTTCCTTTAATAAATGAAATGGTGTATTGAGATTGTTAAACCTTTTTAAAATGGTTTATAAATACTTTTTAAACATTAAAATCTAGTTGGTGAAATTTTGACAAGCTACAAAAATTGAGTCAAAAATAGACGCGTCGGGTAATGGCAGTTCACGGTTTCGCGCCGCAAAAAGTTAAATCTATTTATACGATAGATTTGGAGTCGGAATTCTTTGTAATAAGAATTTTCAAAACTCTTAGAATCATATTTTTCAAAAAAAGAAAACGATCGATATTTTGTTTAATAGATTCTGAAACATGAGCAAAACAAATTTTCGAACTAACCGCCGCGCTTTGGCAGTTTGAAAACCGAAATGACAAATTCATTATAAATGATATTTTTAATTCTTTAAAAATATGGAATAAATTCTATAAATCTTTTAAAAGAGATTTTATTAATTATAATCAACTTCTAAATGATTAATTTTTTTATCAAATAAGCCTTTAAAACACTATCCGCAACACTTTCTACAACACTTATAATAACTTTTGAAATATGGCTTTGAACTTAAGTATTCTTTCCTAAACCTTTTATAAATGTTTTCAAATAATTAATTGTATTTAAAGATAATTTGGAGGTTTTATAATGTATTTTAAAAAGTCTAAATTAATTATATAGAGAAAAAACAGTTAAAATCAAGCAATTTAGTCGTGGCTGTAAAAGCCGACGAATAGGCTGTATTTTTCTATTCGTGAGATCTGAATATGAGGTGCTTAAATTAAGAAGATGTTCAGGACCAACCAGTGTCCTAGCTCGCCTGAACTTTTTTCTGGGCGAGGAGCAAATAAGGTCGAAATGTCTAAAGAAGACAAGTATAAAAGATTCAAATTTCCAAATTTAATTTAATACAACCTGGATTGTATAGAGATAATCTTCTTACGTATGGTATTAAATTCCAAGGTGTGAACCCATGATATTTATGTGAATTTGAAATACGATTTCACCGTTATTCGATGGACAGTAAAGGTTGAATACAGAAATTAATGTTGAGTAGAATTATATAAGTTATATCGATCTTTTTAACTCAGTAATGTTTTCGAATATGCCTTATGATTTGGTATTTTCGAACTTAACTAGAGGTTTAATGATTCCATATATACCAGAAAGAAATGTTTTAAAGATATATATCTCTAGAAGATAATTTTGATAAAAAGAAAGTAATTAATCAAATGATAAGCACCTGTTTACTTAATACCTTTTTATCGATGATTTGTTTGAAGAAACCGGGATTGGATTTCTTATCTGAAAACTACTTGGAACCAATATAAATATTCGAAGTGAAGACATGGAATGAAACTAAATGGAATGAAGGCTGCTGGTCACTCACTCCCAAGGGGAAATTTCCCATATCATATATATGTGACAGTATTATCATCATCTGATCTTCGATGCAAGGGCTGCTTGCTACTAATCATAGGAATGATTCCCGATAGGATGGGGTAGGAGAGTTCCTTCAGTTTGTCCTATTACTGGACAACTTGTATGGACAAATGCCTGATGTTGCATTTCTAATCACATTGATTGATCTATATAAATGTATCTTCTGTTTGGTGGCGGAGAAGGCAACTTCTCTTGGTTTAACACCTTTTCCTGAGACATACGAGCTCAGAAGTTATAGTTTGTAGAAATTAGTGTGTGACCATGGAATGGCAGTGTGGCATTCAAAGTGGTATATGCTATGTGAAAGGTAATCATTACCTTGGGCCTTAACACCTAGAAATGGCTTAAACAGGCCACATAGTGAGGCTATGTGGTTCGCAACCATTAAGATATGGTCACCGCCTTTCTAGATTACTCTAAATATGTCGAGTATGTTGTGTATGCTAAGAGAGCTCTTGGATAGGTCGGTTACGATTAGGGTCATGTCATATTCAGTTCTATCCGCCACCAAGTTGAGTCTGCGGGTAGGTCGATCTTACCAGGTGTAGAGGTTTCAAAAGTTTTTATCCTTGGTACATCCCTTTAGAGATGTATTGTATGGAAGATAGTTTCTTACCTGTCATTGTATGAAAATCCATTCTCCAATAAGTGCCTTTGGATTTAATTGTAGAACCTACTTTGTAGGTAGCATGATGAAATTTAATCAATGTAACAATTTCGCTTAAGATTCATAAGTTTATTTGAAAGTATTTTCAAAAGAATGTCATTAAACATAATATTACTAGATTTTGCATAATAAAGTTTTGGTTGTTATAATGTAAAAACTTATTCCGTGTTTATATGCGGCGTGGTCTGATGAGATACCCTTTATTTTCGAAATGTTTCCATTTCGAGTTTCTCACACCAGACTCATGACTGACCCAGAGTTTATTTCCCTTTTCTTAAACTCTAGGTACCTTATTTGTTTCAGGCAGCCTAGTAGTCATGCTTAGTTAGAAGAAATCTGGAAGAACTCGGAGCATGGAGTTAGAAGATTCTCCATTAGATTATTACCTCTTATTGACCACACTTGTGTACTACTGTATTCTGCATTTATAAGAATAGATATTTAAATTTTCCATGTTAAACTCTGATAAATGTATTTAAATTTTCCACTATATATATATATTTAATATATGTTATTTCATTCATATAAGATTATGTTCTGTCTTTATTTTCTTTTGTTCCATGATAATCTACCTCTTCGACACTTGGATTTGCGGCATGTGAATACCAAGAATGTAATAGTGTCGATTTCTGGGGTCGAGGAAGCGGGTCATCACATTTTCGAGATAAGTGGCGATCTTTTGCTCGCCCCGGTCAAGCCAAGTGGCTTCTTATGGAGTGAGGCCGGGATGATGAGAGGAAGAGCCACTAGTGCGAGGTGGTGCCATGGGCTCAAAGGTAGTAGAAAAAAGGAGAAAATGGTTTTAGATCTAGAGTGGTGAATGGGCAAGATCTGACGCGTAGGAATGTTGGCATCGGTTAGTGGAGTAATGGAAGAGAGAGCCTTTGATTAGGTGGAGGAAGAGAGAGGTGGAAATGGGGTTCGGTTGAAAATAGAGAGGAGGAAGAGAATGAGGGGGTGCGATGGTTGATGTTTTGGATGCGACTTATAGTCGCGTTCCAGCTTTGACCTGAATCCACCTAGCGGTCGACCGCCATAAGGTCGACCTGTCGACTGATATGGTCGGCCGCTTGTGGTCGACTGCTAGCCCAGATTTGGGCTCGGGCTGAACCTAGACAAAATAGGGCCGGGTTAAATTAATTAACACTCTAATGACCGTTCCGCACATCAACTTCAACTTGACTCATCCAGAAAATTTCCACCTTCCACACGATGGTATCTACCCTACTGTTAGACCCTTCCTTAGCAAGATTGCAATAGCCTTAACAAACTGCTACAACCAAAAACAATTCCAGAAACCCAAAAATACTCCGGTTGCTATTTCCCGCCTACTTTGAATGAAAATATTTTTTCCAATGGCTAGTGATACAACAACACGTCACACTACATACCCTAATAAAATTGAATATCATTCCTATTTTGTCTGTACCTTAAAGAGAAGATTTTAAAAACCACGATTTCATAAACCCAATAATCATTGAGCTAAATATAGGCTCCTTTATACTTATTTCTAAATAATAGAAACTATTTTATACCAAAACTTCCCTTAAAATTTAGACTTATATATATATGTAAATCAGGAATTCAAAAGTTAATCTTTATAAACTAAAAATTTCTTAACATGACCAACGTAGTAGTATACATGTTTCTTTGAAAATTAAAATTTCAAAATTTTTCCAAAACAAAATTCCGAAATTAAATCGTGAAAAAAGAAATACTTTGAAAACCCTTTTTTACAAGGTCTAAGGTATTTCCAAAGTATAAATTATAAAAATTCTCTAATAGGTTTTAGAATAAGGAATTGACATGAATTCTTTAAATAAAATCCGGTTTGCCATCAAAGAGGCGATCAATGAATGCACCGTAGCAAAACTTTCCTTCGGACAATTACGATATACAGACTCAAATTTCCTGCCCATCTCGAATAAATGTGTGTCTCCAACTGGAACTCATTATCAAAACAAGAATCTAGAATCTCAACCATTAAATCGAATACCTCCAATCTATGGGATTCACCCATATGTCATACTCATGCTCTTCATCAACAGCACCTTGCGCATTGCTAACACTATGTGAGGTACTTCGAAGTCGGCATGAAAATATTAACTCTAAGATATTTACAATTATAGTTGCTTTTCCCATTCATTCGGAGTGGAAGTGCAGTGACTTCCTTAATCGGAATTCTTAGAATATAGCGTAAAAATGTAATAATACTAGATTGAAAAGTAAAAATACATTCTCTCAGTTTAACCTTACTTCTTTGATCTACTAATCTTGCTATGATACCAAATGTAAGAAGTTGAACCTTAATGGGCCTAAACTTTCACAAAAATCGAAGCCAAGTCCATCAAAGCACACTGCAAATAAGCATGAGCATTATCAGAGATTGACAGAAATCTAAATTCATTGCGGAAACAACAATATGATAAGAATACTTATTATGACTACTACCTTGGAATTAATGGTATTCCTTGGACATGGATTGTCATATCATCATCGAGCATGAGAGAAAAGAAGACTTCTCCAACAGCTAAATACATCTAGCTCCAATGGCTTGTTCTTCTGAATTTATCACGTGGGATGTAATGAGGAGGTGATCGGAATAACGTTTTGGTGATTATAAACTGTCAATAACATGAATTTATACCGATAGGTTTCCATTTAATTGTTATGTCTATTAAGGCTAGCAATTTCTATCTAGCCTTGCATTGCACACACGATTACTTACCTACCCATTCCCAAAGTACGATATACCTCAAACCTGAGGTAAACCCTTTCCCGAGATAATACTTTTTTCCATAAGTATGAAATGGACCCTACATCCACTTAATATCTCAAATCTGAGGAGAACATTTTCTCGAGATATCCACCATCATTCTTAATTATAAATATGGAATTTAATTAGGCTACTCCTATCGGTAGGGAGGTAGGCCATACAATAGCCACTTAATACCCCAACACTAAAGTGAACCTTTTTGGAGGCATCCTTATTTATTTATAATCTTGCTAGGTTACTTAATGCTTCCTTTTAGGAGAGAGGCAGTTATTCCATTTTTATCAGTCCGATCAATCCATTAGTCTGTATTAATTGTAGCTCTTAATTTAACAATATCCATTGTTTCTCATTACTTGCCCATTAATTTAGGTTACAACCTTTCATTTCCTATTAATTAATAGGAATTAATACAATTCTAATTTTATATATTAGTTTTCCAAAATATAATAATAACTAATGAACGTTATGCATAAATAACGCATGAATAAACGATGTTCTTCTTTATTAACGCAATAAATACGTATAAACTACATAATAAAACTACCTATTCTTATCCAAATATATTCTAGTCATAAATATTTAACTAAAACATACTTTCCATATTTAATTTGCTGGAACTAGGTTCCTTAGAAAGATTTTCTGCTATGATTTCCATTAAGTAGAAAGATTAATTCCGTTTGAAACTACAAAGAACGAAAAATTTCTTTTTAATTGGAATATACAGTATAAACTACGGAGGATAAATCTGTACTTTACACATCTCTTTCCTTTTTTGTTTGTAAATATTCCTCATTAAATCAAACGTCGCCCTTCCTAATTAAAAGTGGAAAACGTAAACAAATTAAAATCAAATAGACGTTCTTCCCAAAAATTAGACTATGGAAAACTAGAACTTAGCACAAATTGGGGCAGTAATTTGAGAATACTATTTTACACCCAAGCATATATCTGTAATAAAAATATACAACATTCAAATTCTAAAATCTTTGCGACTGGTTTTTAGATCTAGGTGTAAACATGTTTCAAATTTGATCTAAAATAAAAATATACAGGTAATAGTTTTCTACACTAATTTAAGCCTACAATTCAAAGATAAAATTGATTTAGGCATAAAGTTCAAACGTATGCCAATTAAGTAGATTTAAAACCATAAACAATATATAAAATTCCTAATCACCTTTTAAAAATGATCTAAATCTTTAGATCTGAAGTAGAACGTTAAATTCATCTCCAAATCCTTTTTAATCTAAGAAATATGTATAAAAAGGATATATACATACATTAGAAGTATAGATCTAAGAAGAGATTTAGGATTGAAGGGAAATGTAAGTGTGTGTGCGCATAGCATATATATATACACACACACACTTATATATACATATATATTTATACATACACACACATATACATACATACATACTGTTAATCTGCCTTTTAGCAAGGCCATGGACAAGCGAATCTAACATTATCGACCGCTCATTCGTCGAGGCTGGTGTACGATGGAGTTATTCGACTGGATGGATGGATGACGCAACGCACTTAGAAGGTGGAAATTGGATTGGATAAAGATGGATCAACTATAATTTGGGTCTAGGAAATTTGGTTCGGTTTGGAAGTTAGAAGTCGTTCGGCATTATGATAAGATCATGCCGCTCGGCATTGGTGAGGTGTTTCGGTTCTGGTAGTACGGCTCGGCATTATGGGTCACTCGGCACCAGGCCTCGCTCGGCATCAAACCTCGTTCGGCATTGGACGCCACTCGGCATTGGACTACGCTCAGCTCTGGACATCGTTCGGCATGATGAATCGTTCGGCATGATGGATCATTCGGCAATGAGGGTCGTTCGACATGAGGGGTCGTTCGGCATGATGGATCGTTCGGCATGATGGGTCGCTCGACATTGGACCACGCTTGGCCTAGGACATCGTTCGGCATGATGAATCGTTTGGCGTGATGGATCGTTCGGCAACGAGGGTCGTTCGGCATGATGGGTCGTTCGGCTTGATGGGTCATTCGGCTTGATGGGTTGTTCGGCATCAGGTGCGGCTCGGCATTGGGGAGAGGACGTTGTGACTCGGCATTGTGGTTCGGCATGGGACGTTCGGCCTTGATGGGCTCGGTTTATTTAGAGAGCCCAACAACTGCCTGGATATGTCTATAAATATAGCATGTAGGAGTTCAGAAAAGGGATCTTCTCTTCTACTCTCTGACTTTCTATTTTCTAAGGATAAGCCTAGTTTACCACTTTGTAACTGTAATCAATTGTTACGGCATTAAAAGTAAATTTCCTGAGTGGACTTAGGCTGGAGTTAGCCGAACCACTATAAAAATCTATTGTTCTTTACTACTTAATTTCTATTTTGACTGTTCTTCACATTATAACTCTCTACATATACTCTATCTGTCATTTATGACTATTAGTTGGTGATTTCATCTACATTTGGGTGTTAGTGAACGCTAGCACTCAGCGATTTTGGAACTCGGATTTTAGGAACCAATAGCTAGACCACCAACAAAGAAGCAAGCAGTAGAAAGGAGCAATCAGGAAGGAAGTCAAGCGGCCTCTTTTGGATCTAGAGAGGATCATGCATCCGTCTACATAACTCGGAACGAGATGCAGGTTATGATGAATTCAATGCATGAGCCGATGATGAAACAGCAAGAAGAGATGATGCAGGCTCTTCTTAGGCAATCTGGACAATCAGGAATTGTAGGTGCTCAAGTTCTCGGAACTGGACTAGAGGGACACAACCAGCAGGTGGATGGAGTAATTCAGCAAGGGGCAAACCCCAATCAACAGACGACTAACAATCCGGATGGACCTGAACTCGGGGGCGCACCACCAGATAATGCTGAACCTGTTCATGGAGGGGTTCCAGCTAACATCACGCAACAGGATGCTGGCAGGAATGTAAGAGCAAGAGATGAAGAGTATGTACCAGAATTCCCTCGGGGACTCGGGGGGCAACCCTTGTCGAACAATGCTGGATTAGCCGAGATTATCAGGCGAACTATGCGTAGAGGTTTGACCAATAGAGATCTGGAAGGAGTAAACAAGAGTCCGTTCACTTGCGAAATCAGGATAGCTCGGAATCCGCCAGATTTCAAGCTACCTAACATGGAAATGTACAATGGCAAGGCCGATCCAACAGATCACTTGATGAGATATACAAGACACACGGAAGTGCTGGGGGCATCGGAAGAAGTTATGGCTCGATGTTTCCCTTTATTCTTGACGGATATAGCTGCTATGTGGTTCAGGCAGCTGGAAGAAGGATCTATCGTGACATGGACAGAGTTGGTGGATAGGTTTTTGAAGCAGTTTCGGGTACATATCAAAAGGCCAAAGAATGTAATGATGCTGACATAGGTAAAACAGAGGACGGAGGAATCACTCAGAGCCTTCTTAACTCGGTTCAATGCAGAGGTCGCTTCGGTGGATCGACCGGATCCATCGATGGTCTTAATGGCAGCAGTATCAGGGGTCAGAGAGAATTCATATTTCAAGGTACCTTTAGAATGGGACCCACCAATAGATCGCGGGGAATCCTTTCACGAAGCTGAGAGATTCCTTCGGCAGGAAGATGCATGCTCAGATATGAAGATAAAGGAGGTGAACGCGGCTGAGGATGGAGGGCAATCCAGCGGAGGCTTGGAAAAAGATAAAGATAAAGGAAAAAGGAAGCTGGTTGACGAATTAGGAAAGGCTAGAAAGCGGTGGAGAGAGCAAAAATTCTCCACCTACACAGGATTGAACGAGATGCTAGAACGGATTTATTTAAAGACTCGGAATCGCCTTCCCTATCGAAGGCCGGCTAGGAGAGAACCCTCCGAACATGAGAGGGCATCAGGAAAACACTGCCTCTTCCACGATTTGGATGGGCATGACACCAACAACTGCAGGCACTTAAAGGACATAATTGAGGAGCATGTAAGAAGTGGACAGTTGTGACAATACGTCGAAGCTCGGAATGCAGTGGTGGGGAAGGAGCAACCACCGTCTACCTCACACAGTGATGGTGCGAGGCACAAGAATGATGGTTAGTTGTTATCAATTGACTGGGATATTATGAAATAAGTAGCAAAGTATAGGCAAATGGCCAAGTCACTTACTCATGTACGGGGACGGAGATATCCTAGGCATGCTCTGAGATGATGATAAACTACGACGCTCTAGTTTGTGAAATCTGCTTTCTCTTTTTGGCTTGGACATTTGCTTTTTCCTGGTTTGGTTTGAACTTCTGGTTTTGTTTGTTTGTTTCTTGGTTTGGACTTTTATTTGGATGATTGTTTCCTAGTTCGGATATTGGTTTGGATTTTTGATATGGATTTTTTGTTTTCTGATTTGATCTGGATTTTGGATTGGCTTTCGATTGGATTTTTTATCTGGTTTTTGGTAAATGGTCGTCAGGTATGGATTATACCTTGCAAGGGGTAATTCGCTTTGTCCAAGCACGGTAAATCGACTTATTCAGGCCGTCGAGTATGGACTATGCTCGGCAAGGGTCCAGAGAGACCAGGATTCGGCCTAGGACTTACGTCCCATATTATCGGTTATTATTTCAGGCCATCGAGTATGGACTATGCTCGGCAAGGGTCTGGAGAGACCAGGATTCGGCCTAGGACTTAGGCCCCATATTATCGGTTACTACTTTAGGTCGTCGAGTATGAACAATGCACGGCAAGGGTCCGGAGCGACCAGGATTTGGGTTAGGACTTAAGCCATGACATTACTCAACGTCCAGGGACACTGAACCACGGTCGTCAGGTGTGGATTACGCCTAGCAAGAACCCAGAGAGGTTACAGATTTGAATATCGACCCGGAGAGGTCCAGGATTCGGTTATTGATTATAGGATAAGGATGGATTAAGACTCAGTTGTTGAGTTCGGATGGATATGGAATTGGCTAAGGCTTTGGTTACTGGATTTGGAATCGGACATCGACTCGGAGCAGTCAAGGACGATGCACTCGGATGATATGGCAATGGACTTCAGATATCGGATTTGAAACTATTCAAAACACACCTTCCAATAGCAAGGCATGTTTTGGGGGGAAAGTGTTAACCCGCCTTTTAGCAAGGCCATAGACAGGCGGATCTAACATTATCGGCCGCTCGTTCGTCGACGCTGGTGTACGATGGAGTTATTCGACTGGCTGGATGGATGACGCAACGCACTTGGAAGGTGGAAATTGGATTGGATAAAGATGGATCAACTATAATTTGGGTCTAGGAAATTTGGTTCGGTCTGGAAGTTAGAAGTCGTTTGGCATTATGATACGATCATGCCGCTCGGCATTGGTTAGGTGTTTCAGCTCTGGTACTATGGCTCGGCATTATGGGTCACTCGGCACCAGGCCTCGCTTGGCATCAAACCTCGTTCGGCATTGGACGCCACTCGACGTTGGACCACGCTCGGCCCTGGACATCATTCGGCATGATGAATCGTTGGCATGATGGATCGTTCGGCAACGAGGGTCATTCTGTATGATGGGCCATTCGGCATGATGGGTCGTTCGGCATGATGGATCGTTCGGCATGATGAGTCACTCGTCATTGGACCACGCTTGGCCCTGGACATCGGCATGATGGGTGGTTCGGCTTGATGGGTCGTTCGGCTTGATGGGTCGTTCGGCTTGATTGGTTGTTCGGCATCAGGTGCGGCTCGACATTGGGGAGAGGACGTTGTGACTCGGCATTGTGGTTCGACATGGGACGTTCGGCCTTGATGGGCTCGGTTTATACAGAGAGCCCAACAACTACCTGGACATGTCTATAAATATAGCATGTAGGAGTTCAGAAAAGGGATCTTCTCTTCTGCTCTCTGACTTTCTATTTTCTAAGGCTAAGGCTAGTTTACCACTTTGTAACTGTAATCAATTATTACAGCAATAAAAGTAAACTTCTGGAGTGGACGTAGGCCGAAGTTAGCCGAACCACCATAACAATCTGTTGTTCTTTACTGCTTAATTTCTATTTTGACTGTTCTTTACATTATAACTCTGTACATATACTATATCTGTTATTTATGACTGTTAGTTGGTGATTTCATCTACATTTGGGTGTTAGTGACCAATTTTGGCGTTAACACATACATACATACATACATATATACATACATACATACATACATACATATATACAACCTCGTTATCGCTCTTCTTCTTTTCTTATTTGATTTCTTTTCTTCTCCAAATTGTATATATACAAATATAAATATTTATTTTATAATCTAGAAAATAATATAGAGGAGGAAATGGCAGAGCTTTACTGCTGCTTTAAGAAAATATATGAGAAGAGAAGAGAGTGTCAGACCTAAATTTAAAGATACTAGAATCAACCGTAGCCATTCGATTTAAAATATTAAGTCCATATCGTTGAGGCCTAGGTATATTGTAGCTGCCAGGTCGCCACAAATCTACCACCTATGGGTCACCGGTCGACCATTGAGGGTCGATCGACCCTAATAATGGACGGTCTATGGGCTCAGGCAATCAATATAAAAACGTTAATTTTCCTACTCGAATTATTTCCGTTCCGAATTCAATTTTCATCCGTGACTTCATCACTTAAACTTCGATCGCAAAACTCCAAATATGAAAATTGCTCAGAATTTTACCACGAACGCAATGGTGCAAATTTCATGGTCAAATCCCATCATATGCACAAATTCCATTCTTGGAGCTAAATTAATTAACCGACTAACTAATGAAACAAATAAGGCCAAATTACTGAATATTACATAATGTTATATAATTTTTGGATATTGTGAAACTTTGGCGTGAACAATTCGCTTTGATAATGATTCAAACATGGCATACAGACCATCAGTCGACTATAGCTATGTTCGAGTTGAACTGTAGGAAGTTAAACTATGCAATAGAGAATTCATTTCTCTTTTTCATAAGAGGTTAGTATCATAGTCAATTGCGGTTAATTCATAGTTAAAAGTCTTCGGCCGAGGTATACTAATTAATAATAAATGTTATTACTGAATCAAGGACTTTGGAGATGGATTAAATAGTTATATATGGATATTGTTTAAGTTTAACAAAGACAAACCCTAGATTCCAAGAATGATACAGTGGTGATAAGGAGAACATGCATATTATATATAGTTGCTTAAAGGTGCTGCTTGAATCAATCTAAAATATGATTTTACTAAAAAGATCTATAAGCGATGAATATGTCCAAACTATCACACCATTAGCTAAGGTAATATGTGGACATTAATATTATTATTGTTTGATATTAGCCGCTGACCGAATTCCCACTTGTGAATCGCACACCAAATCTATGCAATCTCCAAAATATCATCCAGTTTAATAAGTTTATGATTTGTTACATATTATTTTTTAAGAGAAATGATTAATCCTCTTAAGGAGAAGAGCATTCATATAATTTTACTCCATACTCAAAACTGGAAGCTGCCAACAGGCCTGGTAGATAGCAAAAACCCTCATACAAAATTATATAAAAGTAAAGAACCCTCCCAAATCTAGTAACTAGAGAAGAAAGAGAAAAAAGAGTTAAAACCTAAAGTTATGATGTGAATATCTAAAAGGGATAGGATAAACTATAAATAAAGCAAGTCCTAGTAATGAATTAGACCATGAAGGTCTAAGGCATGGAAGTAGAAAAAGCACGGTATCATTAAACCCATAGATCCTGAGCAGGTGAAGAGATCACTCCTTCCTTGAAAATACCTTGAGCATATGGACTATTATTCTATTGCCCAATAATACTACAAAAACTCAAAATAAATGCAAGACCAACAAACATATAAGTACATAAGTAGTGCCATATACATATATGTAGGTGAATATAAAAGGAATGAAAGTTATGATATCGGTTAGGTTTCAGTTGAAGGAGTAGCATTTGATGTGCTATCAATATAGTTGGTCATTGTGTTGGTGATTATGGTCATATAAAATTTACTATTACTGTGCATGATTTCTGCCTTCAAAGAGTAGGTATGACCTTTTATTTTGGTTATATGCTCCATAAAATGAATATGTCTGGCTAATTTATACTTAGGGTTTGCAATCCAGTTGTGGCAGAGAAGTGCGATGTCATAAGTCAGATAATCGAGCAGTAAACTTTCGTTACTAAATATTCTTTAGTTTCTTTCCTACCATAGGAACCAGCCTGTGATGATGAAGATAGTGTCGAGTAGCACTCTATAATCTTTTGTATAGTAAGATATGAGATTATTCGAATAGTAGTTAAGAAGAAGTCAAGTCTTTGGTGTTCATATTAAAATAAAAAAAGGATGTTCAACAAGGTTAGTTACGGGACAGTACTAGTATTGGTAAGCTATGGTTTCTAGACCCAAATTACAGAAATAGCATTTTTTTATCAATAATTAGAAATTTTCTTCAAAAATCCTATAATGTTTAATTTTTAATGTAAGATCAACCACACATGTAATTATGTTTTTGGTGAGGCATTTACCTTCCAGATGGGTTTGAAAACTATTGGTTTGATCCTTAAGAAGTTTAGAACTTATAAACCAGGTTACATGTGTAAGTTTTACTGTTTTTCCAACACCAAATTTTAGAATCTCTCCCATTGTCTAAGTTATAACATTCTAGTTTCATGCATAGTCAAATAAATTAAGTTAACTTAGCTCCTTCAAGAGCACGGTAGAAATTAACGTTCCAAGGAAAATCACTATGTGGACTAAGGATTTTGGAAATTAAAGCATTTTTAATATTTCAAATGTCAAAAAAGCACTTTATATTCAACTCATAAAGGAGTAAATGAAATCCAACAGTCATGCCAAAATGATGTATTGTTGCTTGAATGAATAGTATATTTGATTGCTAGGTTAGAGATATTCAAGTTTTTTAAGATGGATTTCCAAAAACGAGACATATTGTTTGGGTTAGATGAAATATGTTGACGGTTATAAGTGATGTAGAAATCATTTCTTTTTTGATTAGGTTATTCTCATAATTTGTGAACTTCAAAGCCATTTTCCTAACAAGGATACATTAAAATTGTGAAGGTTTATAATTCTTTATCTTCCATCCTTTTTAGGTTTACAAATTGTATCTCAATTAACAAGGCAATTCATACCTCTATATGAGTTATCCCTTCGCTAGAGAAAATTTCTTCTCATTTTATCTATTATATCAGTCACCTATTTTGGAAAGAGATAGAAAGACGTCTAATAAATTGGAAGGGCCTGTAAACATAATTAATCAGGATAATACTACCTGCCTTCGATAGAAATCAACTATTCCAATTAGGTAATCTATTTAATTATTTTTTCTATTATTACTTGCTAATCATCGGTTTTAGCTGGTAGGCCTAAGCGAAAATCCCAGTTAATTTATAGGAAAGTGCATGACTTTACAATTAAGTGTGCTGGCAACAAGATACATTATCGACATCGTTCAGGAATAAAACTGAACTCTTGTCAAAGTTAATCTTTAGTCCAAAAAGCATTTTAGAAATATATAAGATAAACTTAAGAGCGACAATGTGGTTGGGTGAATGTGAGGTAAAAAGCATGGCGTCATCGACAAATTGAAGAACTCAAAGACTGTCACTAATAATATTGTTACTTACACAAGGTAAAGCCCCGTTTGAGATAGAAAACTTTATAGTTCTAGAAAAAACATCTGCTACTAAGTTGAACAAGAGGGGTGACATCGGATCCCTTTGTCTAAAATGGTTTCAACTGAATTTTATTTCCTAGTATGCCATTAACAATTGTACTCAAGTTTCCAGTTCTTAGCAGGGCATGATCCAACCTACCCATTTATCATTAAAACCCTGAGCTAGAAGGTCTTTGAGAAAGAACCGGTTAATTGAATCAAAAGCTTTGGCAAAGTCTAGTTTTGAGAGGGCATAAGTAACATTGTTTTTACGATATAATTTACAAGTTCCTCGATTACTGCCACTCCATCTGTGATGTTTCTATCCGTGATAAAGGCAGACTGGGTTATGTCTATTAAGCCATTCATTTTTTCGCTTAACCTATTTTCGAAAACTTTTGCAACAATCGCCTTTTTGACCCTCAAATGTCGACACTAATTCATCTATGGTATTCATGTACTGACTACCCAAGTGCAGAAAGGACCAATTATTAGGGTAAAAGAAATGAAGAAGAAAAAAGAACAAGAAAGAGAGAACAAAAACATCAGAATCTCATAATGGAATGATAATTATAAAACCAAAAGATAGTATATGGTGTTACTCTAATATACATAGTATGTCATAGTTACTAATCTAAGTATCATCATCAACCTGGGTGATTATATAACAGTTTGTCCATACAATTGCTGATATGTATACACATATATAAAGTAAAGCAGTGGAAATAAATAATACAGTAAATAAATCAGCCATCTCCTCTCCAAGATGTCAATGAACATCAACGAAAACTTGCTATCCTCAAACGACTCGAAAGAGCACCCATGGAACTAAGGGAAAGATAAAAACCACAGATCAGAAAAAAGTATGGTGTGAGAAACTCAAGAAATATGTGTGAGATACAACAACACCTTTTGAGAACAACCAGACACCGGATTAATTTTTCCCCTCAAAAGAGCCAACCATATGATAGGTACATATTGCAGCATAATAAAAAATGTCTAGGTGCTGAATATATGTAAGAAATAGATGAGGTTTGTTTTATGCCATAACAATAACTAGGTGTACAATCAAAAAGTACTAAAACACATTCACAAAAAAAATGTGTAAGTTTTCATGAAGGCACCTTCAGTACATCAAGAATAGTCCTCCTGCACAAGGATCAAATATATCCTTCCAACCAATATACATCTCTAGGCAATGCATTATAGGAAGTACATAATTGGCCCATGCTTGAACACATGGCTCTGAATGCATCACTCCCACATGCATATCCATAACCAACAATAAATGGAGCCGCTTACACCTTATGGGTTAGCTAAACCCCTTGGTTATCCATCTTGCCTCTAATTTCTATAACTACTAATGATGAAATCACGTTCAACATCCTAACACATGAGTTACAACTCAAAAAGATCTTGAAACCACACACGGATTCCAGCATCGCTAATACTTCACGAGTCCCCAAATGAGTATCTCGATCGGATCACGGATCTCTATATGGATTTGACCATCTCGAAATAATCATGAACCTTTACATAAGTTTCAGCATATTGAACAAATCACGAACCTCTAGAATAGACCACATATATGGTAACGATTACGGTTTAGAATCATCTCATATAAATACACTCCCCTACTTATCAGGCGTTCCAAAACCAAACAATGGATTTCCAGTTAACTCAACCCTAGTTCTTTAAAAAATAAATAGATGACACATAAAGCTGGAGATCACTTCCTATTCAGATGAATGTCCTTATCATTTGTCCTAGAAAAGAAAAATAAGTTTATACGTAGGTATACCATCATCAAGTGAATAACCATACTGTATAATTCCCATGTTTCTTCTAGATATTTACTAAACTAATTTTGGTATATTTCAACAATAATGAGAATGATTGCAAATGGAAGTTAAGTATTGTATCCTTATCATGTGTCCAACCTTCTCAACTTCTGTTATCCCTCAATCAAGAGTGAAGCCCGATAGGTTAGAACGCTGTTGCTTCTATACCTTACTAAAATCATCATTCTTAACTCTCATAGAAAGAAACTATCCCACTTTATTAGCTTTTGCGCTAAGTATATAACTAAATACTTTTCATAAACAAGTAAACACACAAAGGACTATTGGAACACACAAAGCACGATTGACACACATAAAGTACGATTAACTCACATAAACGACTTCTAATCCTTTGTTTTATTTAATTGATCCTTTATTAGTTGAACTCTTTTATTAGTAAACTCCTTTTTATCTAATAAAACTTCTTTCATTGATCAAATCTGCTAATTGATTAAACTCCAAGTTAATTAAACTCCTAATTATTTGAACTCCTAATTAATTAAACTCCTAATTAACTAATACTCTGTTACTAATTAAAACTTCCTTTATTAATTATTTCAACCATAAAATCTACTTGATAACAGAAGTATGAAAGAAGGTTAATAAAATCAAGGTTTCAATAGAGAAATAGAACAGGTCATCATGAAGTGCATACAAAGGATTTTTCGAAGGCATTAAGCAGGTACCGAAGGAGTCAAAAGCAACAACTACCCATACAGTACAAAGGCCTTCGATCTAGATGAAAATTGACATGACCTTCCACCACTACCAACCTTTCGACACAGATTAACAAGCAATGATGACTTCAGAACTCCTTTCAAAAGCAATTAGTGGTGCTCTCCCAACTATATGTCAAACCTTTCAAAGTCAAAGGTTTTTCCCCATAATAACCATTTGGAAAGCATAAGCAAGCCTTTCAAACTAGTTAAAATTCATCCATAACACCTTTTGACAGAGTCGAAAGGTGCTATAAAGAAAACGATACTCATAAATCTACAAAGGTAAAAGAATAATTAAGAACCTTTCACCAGCTTCGAAAAGAGCCATGGCTTTCGACCAAGTCGAAAGGTTAAAAGAGAATAAACTTCTAGAGTATTACAAGAAGAACATGGATACCTTTCTACAAGATCGAAAGGAGACAAAGCCTTCGACAGCATTGAAATGAAGCACGACCTTCGACAATAATGAAGGGAAACATAGCTTTCGATAACCTCAAGAGGAAGCACGACTTTTGAATAAGAAAAGAAATTCAAAATAGCATGCGGAAGATAGACCTTTTGACAAGGTCAAAAGGACCAAGATAGCTTGCAGAAAGCAAACCATTCGACAAGGTCTAAAGGTCCATAACAGCATATAAAGAAGGCACCTTTCGACAAGGTCAAAGGCAAGGAGGCGAATGGATAAACCAAGAAGTATAAGAAAATACCTTTCGACGACGTTGAAAGGTTCATAACCTTTCGATCAAGTTGACAAGTTAAAGGCGACATATAAAAGGGGGACCTTTCGACCCAGTCGAAAGCCAAGACGTGGCAAGGGGCCAACCTACATCTATAAATAAGACCCAAGAGGTCCGGTTTTAGGGAAGGGATTTTGGATACTGAATTTATTTTCTTTTCTCTACTTTCATAGCGATAAATGCACTTAGAAGAAACCCTAAATTGAATTAGAGGGGAAGCTTGATTTCTTATAACTCATTTTGGGTAATGAATAAAAGGGAGATGGCTTGTTCATGATGGATATTAGCAATGAAGAAGATCATTAAGAACATTAGCTAGGCTAATGATCAATTGCACATGATTTTAACCTTCTTCTAATAAACTCTTTTGATCTATTCTATACATAGGATTGATTTAGACATTCCTCATCGAAACACATTATCGTTGAAACCTATACTTAATACGGAAAGCAAAAGTGATGATGGCGTAACAAATATGCTAAATTCAATGGTTATGGGAATAACTAAATTGATCTTATATAAGGAAAGAAAAATTAGTTGAAGACTATTGAACTAGAACTATTTGGAAAGGAGGAATACCTTTCGACAAGGTCGAAAGGTGTACTTCCTTCAGGAATCCTAGTTATATAGCCTAACAACCATTTGCGATGGAATTCACTCGAAGGGAACCTTCTCGTCCATAGATAGCATTCCTTTCAAAAGGATTCCATGGAAAGACTATAGACAACAATGGGTTGAAAGCAATTAATGTTCACAGATAGAGTAAGCATTCCCTTTCGACAACGTTGAAAGGCTCTGAATGTAACTTTTTGATATGATTGAAAAGCGGATAGAAAACATTAGTACTTATCCGGGTTCAATTCCTAAGAGAAACGGGATTCAATAAATTGATGATTTTGAAAGCTATATGCTATGAATAAACCCTAGAGACAATTTACTATGGTTCCAACCCGATCGAAAAGTTGGAGTGGCCTCATTAGCCTTTTGACAAGGTTGAAAGGTTTGGCAATCTACTGCTATTCTAACTTGGTCGAAAGGTCGGGGTGGCCTCATTAATTTTTTGAAAAGGTTGAGCGGTTTGTTAGTTTTCTATTAGGCCATCCTGGTCAATAAAGGCTGAAATGGCTTCCCTAGCCTTTCAACTAGGTTGAAAGGTTTGCCAATTCGTCACTCCGTTCAATGGGATCATTCTGGTCAAAAGCTAGAGCTATCATCTCAAATCTTTTCAACTTAGTCATTCTATTCGAAAGATGTGCTTTCGAAGACATGAAGCCTCTTAAGTCATGTTCAAATGAAATTATCTTTAAAAAGCATTGGGAATGTTGATAAGATTCCTTGTTAACATTCTTGGCGCTAGGAGGCTTGAACCTCCGACCCTATTACTATATACAAACTAATTATGGTTCGTTTCTCTTTCCTAGGAAAAATGAGATCAAAATGTTTGAGTGGACTTAAAGAGTGAGTAATGCAAGCTACCACCCTAGAAGAAAATATAGCTCCAACTTTCAACCTGGATGGGGTCATTCCAGGGAAAACTTCATCTCCAGCATAGCAGGATGAAAATATGGTGAAAATCAAGCATTTGGAGTAACAATTACAAGAAATGCAAGAGTTGTTGAAGATGGCTTTGTCTCAGAAATCATCAAAAACTCCAAGACAGATGCAAGGAGAAGAAGGGGTTTCTCCTATAAGAAATCTGAAGGCTTGCTCCAAGGAATGCAAAGATAGGGTGGACTTGACCTCCTCAAAGAAGAAAGAGCTTACCCAAGAAAGAGCTAATAATCAAGGGAGAGTTCTCGACAAGTCATTAGAGCGGTCTGGCAGCTCAACTTCTAAAGAGTATTGCTCGAGTCAAAAAAAATATGGCAATGTTAAAGCTTTCCTTAAAGATGCGGCTGAGAAGGCTATCAAGAAGGCCATGAATTCAAAGGGAAAAAGAACCATGGACGTGAATGTAAATGACAATGATAGGGTCCACCATTCATTGATGAGATCATGGCGAAAGTAATTCCTCCTTATGTCAGGATCCCGTCTATGAAATATCACTAGAACATGGATCTTGATGATCACCTTATGGCTTTTT
The DNA here is from genome assembly GCA_030765085.1 of Allium cepa. Taxonomy (NCBI): domain Eukaryota; kingdom Viridiplantae; phylum Streptophyta; class Magnoliopsida; order Asparagales; family Amaryllidaceae; genus Allium; species Allium cepa. The sequence goes on from CM060938.1 coordinate 915,268,612, forward strand.
GTAACGTCCCGCCTTTTCGCACGCTTCAAATCGACACACGCGCCGATTCAAACCATACGGAAGGGCGGATTGTTATGGGGTAAATAAGAAAAACGAGAAAGAAATAAAAGAAAACAGAATCTCACAGCGGAAGGATAAAATATAATAATAAAATATACAGTTTATAAAACTGTTTACAAACATTTATATAATACATATCAGAGTTACACATACCAATAACAATGTAGCGGAAAAATATGAGTGTAGTGGAATAATAGTAGATAATAGTAATACAAATCTTCGTCTTCGTCCTCCAGAGCTAAAACTTCAAATCCTGAAACGCTCGGACTAACCCAAGCGAATTGAAAAGACAAAACACTCAAGTCAGAACTAAAAGATCTTATGTGAGTTAAATTAACAGAAATAAATAATAGTGCAGTAGCTCAAGAGATGCTCGGGATTTACATCTCCTAAGGATCCGTTAAACTATTTAGTATGCAGTATATTGCGCTATTATAATAGTGTCTATTTTTAAAATAAACTTACTTTTAAATAGCGTTAAGGGGTTACCTATATAGCCCTTAACACAAAATATATTCCCATAGTCTATACAGTACCGTAATCTCCCCCGTACTGGGCGTCGTCAAAGGGCACTCCATAGGTATGGTACAAAACCAAAATCGTATAAGGCACGCTAGGGCACAACTAGGCAATGCCAGGGTAGATATACCAATTGCTATCCGGGCTGATGGAAACGCATAGCCGCAGCTACCGCCCACCTCGAACAAACTGCCCCAAAAATCAAAGTAAAAGTGGCCACTGAAACAATCCAAAGTCAAAGTATAATATCGAAGAGGAGTGTCCGATCAGAGGAATGACCTCATTGGCCCGAGAATCGCTCCTGTTTTAGCCACCTTATGCCAACTCACGGGAGTCGGGTCCAACGTATTTACCTTACAGGAAACGCCGCCGCCAACCTACTTCATTCTGGAATCTCCACCGCGTACACGGTTAGTCAAAGTGGTTTTCGGTATCGACGGAGAGTATGTCCATATCCGATCCCGGTCTCTTTGCCAACCAATCGTTATTATAACACCGCGGTCATTTAAAATAGTTTATACTTTAAAACTAGAATAAAAATTCCATTTCAAAACTATGAATACGATATCATCTTAAAACCCAAAACAATATGACATCATTTTATCCAAATATATTTCTTTTCCAAAATCATACTGCTTTAAAATTTAAAATATCTGGAAACCAAATATTTGACTTATACTTTCAAAGCATAATATTTCGAAATTCATATATTTTAAAACCATAACTTCTAAAACTTGAATGGTTTGGATATTCAACGGTATATAAAATAAATGGTTTGACTTTAAGGTTACTTTGTAAAGAAAATAATTTCCATGGCTTTACAAATATATTTCTTTATTTAAAGTCTAAACCAAAATTTAAATATCACTTTCAAGTTCCAAAACCACTTCAATTTCTATATATATATATATATATATATATATATATATATATCCATTTGGAGTATTAATATTTCGAAACTAAAGTTGGAATTTATTCCTTCAACCAAATTAAATGTTCTATTATTTAGTCTTGAATATTTACATAAAAATCCATAAATAAAACTCCAATTTCTAGCAATTAAATATTTTCTTCAATTAAATTATACTAGAATATTCATTTTAAATTTATCTTGGAAAAATCCAGTTATAAATATCATACCTTAAAATTTCCAAACTTAAACATATAATATGAATTATCAAATTCCATTTCTCAATTTTCCCATTTTTATTTAATAGATTTATACACAGCTTAAATTCAAAATTTTTAACTTCATATGTATATATATAGAAGAATAACATTTATAAAATATCAAAATTAAAAATTTTTATAAGCCGTATCCCATCCAAACCATAGAAATCACTTTAAAATAATTTATATATAGACCATGGTGCCTGTATAAAATTTTCTATCCTATGGTCAAGTGACACAGATATTTATCATTTCAATCCGCAATTTAAAAATAAACTTTGCGGTTGTATATCATTTCAAACCACAATCCCAAATGAAATGAAAAATGCATGATAACTTGTAGTTTAATGATATACAATAAAACATCCATTCACCCATCATCAATCAAAATTATTTCAAACATCATCAGTTTAACAACCATCAATATATATACAATATAACAAGAAATAATTGACAGTTATTAACTAACATTTTATATTCAATTAAATTTATAACTGTTTAACTAGTAGTTTATATGCAAATAAATAAATTGTAACTGTCAATTAATATTCAATAAATGAATTAAATTGACAGTTAAATTAAATAAATGCGAATTAACCGATATGCTGAATAAAACATGCCAAACAATCATAAATAAATTTCTACTCATATCTAAAATAAATTTAACAAACATAAAAACTTTTGGAAGTTGTGAGTGGCTTAAAACACTCACCTTTTGAATTTAAATCGAATTTAAATTCAATTTAAACTCAAAAATCCAACGGTCTCCAAATCTGTCCAAACTAGCGTCATCAGATCCGAAATTTAATTACGATCCTAACAAAAGAAATTTCACGCGAAACGGGTAACGTATGAAAAAGTTATGCGATTTAAACGATTTGAAAATCAAAATAAATTATAAAACAAAACAAACCTTAATTAAATACTCGCCACATCACTATCGTCTTCCACGCGCTTTGGCTACAGGAGCATGCGAATACGTTTCCAGACCGAACCCAAAACGGAAAACGAACACCACCAGTAGATTGTGTATTCTGAGAACCCTAACATATAATTTTTTTCTAGAATTTTTAGAGGAGTTTGAATTTTGACTTTTATTTGGATTGAAACTGGATCTAGAAATTGTCTGTTGCCATTGAAGAAGAGAAGAAGTTGAAGAAGAGACTATACAGAGGAATGAAGATGGAGGCTAGGGTTTCACCGCCTATTTATAGATAGATCGCAAAAGAATAGGTGTGCACGAATTTTAACATGCAAACGGAAGTGGTCCCAAAAGATAAATAATATTAATTACACACGTTACGGATTTAGGAAATAAATAAATTCCTTATCATTTACATTTTATTTTAACGTATATACAAATGTAAATCTAGACGTTTCGTTTACGTTTCAAAATATATCCACAATTTTATTAATTTCCAAATTGATCTAAACAAATTTAGATGTAAATTAAAAGCTGATAAGTATATCCATTGCAGTGTTAATTTCTCCACTTCCTTATATTTAGAAATTATAAATTAAGTTTTCAAAAACCTATTTTTGATTTTCAAACTTTTATATACTCATCTTTTACCAGTAATAAGGATGCATTAACATTTGTTCATGGTTTCACCTTATTATCCTCAACTTCCATTTTAATTTTCAATAATTACAATTGTTGAATGTTGATACTTTAATTAAATTTATACATCTTGCTTTCTATAATCTATATCAACAAATGGTCCAATTATAAATAGAATTAGCATTAACTTCATCTTATAGGATTAACTACTGCAATTACAAAACAAATCTACGCTAGCTGCACGATTTAAGTCAATTTTGTAATTGAGTCTACATTAAACATTATAAATTATAAATTGGAACCTCAATAAATTCGCTTATTGATTTAAAATCTTTCTATTCAGTAAATAGACATTTTATGGGTATAAATAACATTTGAATTATAACACATGTCATTAGTGCATGCTTCATTTCTTATAAACTCCCCTTTATTAACTAGAACACATTAACCAAAACAAAATAATTAATTTAGATTTATTTCAATCGATTGCCATTCTTAACTTAACATACTCAAAATGGTTAACCTAAATAATTGTTACCCTTTTACATTCAAATTCACTTACAACCATCATTACAACAATGTTGCCATAGATTTAGATTTAATTAAATAAATTAGATAAATGGGTAAAGTTTTGTAATTATCACTAATGCCAAATATATATGCATTAATTACTACTTATTATCATGAATTCATTTATTAATTTACTAGTTGCCTTTGTCTTCTTATATCCTATTTACTACCAAACATTCTATTCTTAAATCTATACTCCCATTGATTTATTAAATTTGCACTTATTATGCATACTTTTAGCAACTCATATATACTTTGCATCTATTTCCCAAATTTCACATTCTATTGTTACATAAATTTGCATTGATTACTGTTTATTATTATTACTTTACTGATAAATTAGATATTTGCATTGGTTTTGCTTATGCTAAATTAATTTCCCATAATAAATAAGGTTTCAAAACAATCAATAACATTTCCTTAGCCCAAACCCCGTTTACCAATTATTTTCCTTCAATAATTCATGTTGCTATAAATACGTACATTTACACTTTATAGTTATTCTAGTATACCTATTCCAACACTCTTAACCCTTATTTTTACGTTCACCCACTTGTAATATTAATTATATTTATTACAATTCAATGTTGGCATTTATTAATATTAATTTGTACAATGTTTATTGCCCTTATTTCAATTTCTTCCTTTTCAGTTGCTACTCTACTATTCACAGTTTCTTTTGTATACTCCTTCCTATATAGTCCAACATACACAAATTCTAATTAAATCCAATTATTACCTTTAAATAAAACATAATATTCGAATACCTCTTATTAAATTGGAATGTTTCATTTAAGTTTATAATTGATCCACTTGTATTAACATAAATTTTTATTTTCAAATTTATTCCCATTTACGGTTAATCAATGTTATTTTACATTAACCAATTTTAATATTCACCTTAAATTTCACATCTTCAAAGTATATCTAGGAAAAATCTTTCCACCGCTTAATTTACTGAATCTTATGCAGTCTTACTATAAATAAGTTTTAAATTACCATTATTGTACATTCAATTACTATCCAAAGTATTTATTCATAAATCAATTCGATATATACGTTTGTTTCCTTCTATTTGATTTATACCTAGTATACATTTTTCTAAATCCTGTTTCATTACCTTCATTAAATGGTTATCGCATTGAGATCAAATTTATTAGCTTATATCGCATTATTACCATTAATTAAAATTGGCTTAATTTTTTTTTATTATTCAATACTCTAAATAAATAACATATTATTCCATAATTACTCTTGTTTTCACATATTCCATTCAAAATTTAAACCGCAAAAATTACATTATTTTATTGAATTGGAAATCTCATTTTAAATTGTTAACTTTTAATAAGAACAAATGGAAACACCAAATTCCTAACATTCATTTTATTAAAAATTATGGAAAATTTGACAAATTTAGTTAACGAAATTTTCGGGTCATTACACTCTCCCCCACTCAAAACTTTTCGTCCCCGAAAAGGAAAAGAAGGGAGAAGAAAGAATTAAATAACAATACATCTTATTCAAAATATTTAACTTATAAACAGTAATTTACTAAATTTATTACCTTAAATAAAATATACCCGTTTTATAATCATTATATCCTTTTATACTTAAATAATTAAAGTTTGGAAAACATTTTCAACATAATTCTAAGTCCAAAATTTACGGAAAATTTTGGCAGAGTCTCCTTTGTACGGAGAGGCTCGGGAAAATATAATACCAAAATATAACAAAGTATCATATAGAATATTCAAAATAGTATATCCCAACACGGGAAAATATATAAAAATAGCTCTACAAAACGTAAACCGGGAACGTACCTATTTGTTGGGCAAATTACGCTTAATTTATGGAAACAAAAGCAGTAACAATTGCTTCCATACCTGCATTTCACTTATATAATCTAAAAAGGTTAACTATTTATATAAAGTGAAATATTTTCATGGTTTCAACTACTAACAACAATCAATTTCGACAAACAGTATACACAACAAAACAAAACAACCATTCAATCAAACAAGCAAATAGTTGTTCGGGTTCAAAACTTGAAATGGTACGGAATGAAAAATAACTATCCAGTGCATCATTTACTCAACAGTCTTAGATGGGACAAAAATAGATTATTTATTCATCCAACAACTTCAAATTTTCTTACCCAGCCAACTATAAAGTAAACAATAACGATTTAAACCAACAAATCAATTCAACTTATATAAATTCATTACATACTTTAATTGTTTGATTTCCTTTCTTTTATTCAACCCACATAAATTTTCCTTTTTATAATTTACATTTATTTCTAACAAACTTCAAATTTTATTTCTCATTCAATGGTTGTTTCCTTATTTCTACTTATTACTTACCATTATTTTTATTTTATTTAGGTTATGTAAGTCTCTTTTATTTGTATTACATTTAATGCACTTCTCAAATTCAATCATTTATTAAATGTTTACATGCTATTATATTATATTACAGTAACCTTTTTTTTAATTACACTTAAATTCTTAACCTTATAACCTCCATTCTTATAAATAAAGGATTTTATTAATTTATTACCTAAGGTTTACAGTCATTTATTTATATTACCTACTTTCCATTTTATTCAACTAGTAGCATTTAAATCATACTAAATTTTATAACCATACACATCAATCCTTATTTATTAAAGAGTTTCGTTTTATTTACTTAATTTTAAAATCACCTATTTATAATACTTACCTTTAATTATGGTAAAATTTCAATTATAACTTAAGTTTATAACATTAAATTCTCATTTAACAGCAATTCATTGAATACTTCATTATTTCCGAAATTTCTACTCGTATAATATTCTATTCCGATCACTTATTTAACATTTCAACTTTTCATATTTGGTAAGTTATATATGTTAAAGAAAATGCAAAAGAACTTATACAAGTTTTATCTCTTCTTTTAATTAAATTTAATGTTCAACAATATTACTTTTTGTCTCATATGTTAAAAATTTCAAATTTCCCTTTATAACTTTGCATAAATTTTCTTACCTAAATTAGAGGTTTAAATTCATTAATTACTTACCTTTTATTTCACTAAAATAATTTAAACTATTAATTAATGGAAATTTAAGAATTAAATACCGGGTCAAATTTCAAATTATTTTAAAAATAATGGATAAATAATTTCTTATAACTTTTATATCTCTAATTATATTTAAAACAATTAAAATTTTAAATAATTTCAAAATAAATCTGCAGTAGAATTTACCATAGTGGCCTTTCCCCTTCGAAACTCGAAAATGAAAGTCGATGATGCGGCCGCCATCACAGAAATTATTTTCCAACGACAGAGAGGGAAGTACAAAACTTATTTTCTCCAAAATCTTCTTTAAAACAATTCTTCCGGATTATACTGAAATATTTATATCGGAAAATATTTATAACAATATTATTATACTTCAAAATCCTTTGAAAGCAAATTTCAAAATCCCGGACTTAAGTTCTAAAATTTTCAAATTTCATTGATTTTAAATTCAATCTTATTTACCTATTATATATAAATTTTATTCCTAACACCCAATCTATTGCAACAATATATATATATAATATCAGTTAAAAATTTATTTTATATATAGAAAATATAATAGGCAAAATTATTTCATTCACCTATATTAAAATAGATATTATGTCGGTCTGTCCTATTAAGTATTTAGAAATCCCTATTGATGACACAACGTCCCATGCATCAACCAGAATTTATAAATACAAAACGGAACAGATTAACACAATATTAAAATCTTTTCATAACACTAACAAATACGCTCTCTCATATATATACACTCAGCGACTCCCATGGGGTATTACTACCCTATTAACAAAGAGTCAAACCCCACAAAGCCAAGGTTTATCGCTAAAGCAAAGCTCTGATACCAACTGTAACGTCCCGCCTTTTCGCACGCTTCAAATCGACACACGTGCCGATTCAAACCATACGGAAGGGCGGATTGTTATGGGGTAAATAAGAAAAACGAGAAAGAAATAAAAGAAAACAGAATCTCACAGCGGAAGGATAAAATATAATAATAAAATATATACAGTTTATAAAACTGTTTACAAACATTTATATAATACATATCAGAGTTACACATACCAATAACAATGTAGCGGAAAAATATGAGTGTAGTGGAATAATAGTAGATAATAGTAATACAAATCTTCATCTTCGTCCTCCAGAGCTAAAACTTCAAATCCTGAAACGCTCGGACTGACCCGAGCGAATTGAAAAGACAAAACACTCGAGTCAGAACTAAAAGATCTTATGTGAGTTAAATTAACAGAAATAAATATGAGTGCAGTAACTCAAGAGATGCTCGGGATTTACATCTCCTAAGGATCCGTTAAACTATTTACTATTTAGTATATTGCGCTATTATAATAGTGTCTATTTTTAAAATAAAATTACTTTTAAATAGCGTTAAGGGGTTACCCATATAGCCCTTAACACAAAATATATTCCCATAGTCTATACAGTACCGTAATCTCCCCCGTACTGGGCATCGTCAGAGGGCACTCCATAGGTATGGTACAAAACCAAAATTGTATAAGGCGCGCTAGGGTAGGTGACACGACACAACTAGGCAATGCCAGGGTAGATATACCAATTGCTATCCGGGCTGATGGAAACGCATAGCCGCAGCTACCGCCCACCTCGAACAAACTGCCCCAAAAATCAAAGTAAAAGTGGCCACTGAAACAATCCAAAGTCAAAGTATAATATCGAAGAGGAGTGTCCGATCAGAGGAATGACCTCATTGGCCCGAGCATCGCTCCTGTTTTAGCCACCTTATGCCAACTCACGGGAGTCGGGTCCAACGTATTTACCTTACAGGAAACGCCGCCGCCAACCTTCTTCATTCTGGAATCTCCGCCCGTACACGGTTAGTCAAAGTGGTTTTCGGTATCGACGGAGAGTATGTCCATATCCGATCCCGGTCTCTTTGCCAACCAATCATTATTATAACACCACGATCATTTAAAATAGTTTATACTTTAAAACCAGAATAAAAATTCCATTTCAAAACTATGAATACGATATCATCTTAAAACCCAAAACAATATGATATCATTTTATCCAAATATAATTCTTTTCCAAAATCATACTGCTTTAAAATTTAAAATATCTGGAAACCAAATATTTGACTTATACTTTCAAAGCATAATATTTCGAAATTCATCTATTTTAAAACCATAACTTCTAAAACTTGAATGGTTTGGATATTCAACGGTATATAAAATAAATGGTTTGACTTTAAGGTTACTTTGTAAAGAAAATAATTTCCATGGCTTTACAAATATATTTCTTTATTTAAAGTCTAAACCAAAATTTAAATATCACTTTCAAGTTCCAAAACCACTTCAATTTCTATATATATATATATATATATCCATTTGGAGTATTAATATTTCAAAACTAAAGTTGGAATTTATTCCTTCAACCAAATTAAATGTTCTATTATTTAGTCTTGAATATTTACATAAAAATCCATAAATAAAACTCCAATTTCTAGCAATTAAATATTTTCTTAAATTAAATTATACTAGAATATTCATTTTAAATTTATCTTGGAAAAATCCAGTTATAAATATCATACCTTAAAATTTCCAAACTTAAGCATATAATATGAATTATCAAATTCCATTTCACAATTTTCCCATTTTTATTTAATAGATTTATACACAGCTTAAATTCAAAATTTTTAACTTCATATGTATATATATAGAAGAATAACATTTATAAAATATCAAAATTAAAATTTTTTATAAACCGTATCCAATCCAAACCATAGAAATCACTTTAAGATAATTTATATATAGACCACGGTGCCTGTATAAAATTTTCTATCCTATGGTCAAGTGATACGAATATTTATCATTTCAATCCGCAATTTAAAAATAAAATTTGCGGTTGTATATCATTTCAAACCACAATCCCGAATGAAATGAAAAATGCATGATAACTTGTAGTTTAATGATATACAATAAAACATCCATTCACCCATCATCAATCAAAATTATTTCAAACATCATCAGTTTAACAACCATCAATATATATACAATATAACAAGAAATAATTGACAGTTATTAACTAACATTTTATATTCAATTAAATTTATAACTGTTTAACTAGTAGTTTATATGCAAATAAATAAATTCTAACTGTCAATTAATATGCAATAAATGAATTAAATTGACAATTAAATTAAATAAATGCGAATTAACCGATATGCTGAATAAAACATGCCAAACAATCATAAATAAATTTCTACTCATATCTAAAATAAATTTAACAAACATAAAAACTTTTAGAAGTTGTGAGTGGGTTAAAACACTCACCTTTTGAATTTAAATCGAATTTAAATTCAATTTAAACTCAAAAATCCAACGGTCTCCAAATCTGTCCAAACCGGCGTCATCAGATCCGAAATTTAATTACGATCCTAACAAAAGAAATATCGCGCGAAACGGGTAACGTATGAAAAAGTTATGCGATTTAAACGATTTGAAAATCAAAATAAATTATAAAACAAAACAAACCTTAATTAAATACTCGCCACGTCACTATCGTCTTCCACGCGCTTTGGCTACAGGAGCATGCGAATATGTTTCCAGACCGAACCCAAAACGGAAAACGAACACCACCAGTAGATTGCGTATTCTGAGAACTCCAACATATAATTTTTTTTTGGAATTTTTAGAGGAGTTTGAATTTTGACTTTTATTTGGATTGAAACTGGATCTAGAAATTGTCTGTTGCCATTGAAGAAGAGAAGAAGTTGAAGAAGAGACTATACAGAGGAATGAAGATGGAGGCTAGGGTTTCACCGCCTATTTATAGATAGATCGCAAAAGAATAGGTGTGCACGAATTTTAACATGCAAACGGAAGTGGTCTCAAAAGATAAATAATAGTAATTACACACGTTACGGATTTAGGAAATAAATAAATTCCTTATCATTTACATTTTATTTTAACGTATATACAAATGTAAATCTAGACGTTTCGTTTACGTTTCAAAATATATCCACAATTTTATTAATTTCCAAATTGATCTAAACAAATTTAGATGTAAATTAAAAGCTGATAAGTCTATCCATTGCAGTGTTAATTTCTCCACTTCCTTATATTTAGAAATTATAAATTAAGTTTTCAAAAACCTATTTTTGATTTTCAAACTTTTATATACTCATCTTTTACCAGTAATAAGGATGCATTAACATTTGTTCATGGTTTCACCTTATTATCCTCAACTTCCATTTTAATTTTCAATAATTACAATTGTTGAATGTTGGTACTTTAATTAAATTTATACATCTTGCTTTCTATAATCTATATCAGCAAATGGTCCAATTATAAATAGAATTAGCATTAACTTCATCTTATAGGATTAACTACTCCAATTACAAAACAAATCTACGCTAACTGCACGATTTAAGTCAATTTTGTAATTGAGTCTACATTAAACGTTATAAATTATAAATTGGAACCTCAATAAATTCGCTTATTGATTTAAAATCTTTTTATTCAGCAAATAGACATTTTATGGGTATAAATAACATTTGAATTATAACACATGTCATTAGTGCATGCTTCATTTCTTATAAACTCCCCTTTATTAACTAGAACACATTAACCAAAACAAAATAATTAATTTAGATTTATTTCAATCGATTGCCATTCTTAACTTAACATACTCAAAATGGTTAACCTAAATAATTGTTACCCTTTTGCATTCAAATTCACTTACAACCATCATTACAACAATGTTGCCATAGATTTAGATTTAATTAAATAAATTAGATAAATGGGTAAAGTTTTGTAATTATCACTAATGCCAAATATATATGCATTAATTACTACTTATTATCATGAATTCATTTATTAATTTACTAGTTGCCTTTGTCTTCTTATATCCTATTTACTACCAAACTTTCTATTCTTAAATCTATACTCCCATTGATTTATTAAATTTGCACTTATTATGCATACTTTTAGCAACTCATATATACTTTGCATCTATTTCCCAAATTTCACATTCTATTGTTACATAAATTTGCATTGATTACTATTTATTATTATTACTTTACTGATAAATTAGATATTTGCATTGGTTTTGCTTATGCTAAATTAATTTCCCATAATAAATAAGGTTTCAAAACAATCAATAATATTTCCTTAGCCCAAACCCCGTTTACCAGTTATTTTCCTTCAATAATTCATGTTGCTATAAATACGTACATTTACACTTTATAGTTATTCTAGTATACCTATTCCAACACTCTTAACCCTTATCTTTATGTTCACCCACTTGTAATATTAATTATATTTATTACAATTCAATGTTGGCATTTATTACTATTAATTTATACAATGTTTATTGCCCTTATTTCAATTTTTTCCTTTTCAGTTGCTACTCTTCTATTCACAGTTTCTTTTGTATACTCCTTTCCGATATAATCCAACATACACAAATTCCAATTAAATCCAATTATTACCTTTAAATAAAACATAACATTCGAATACCTCTTACTAAATTGGAATGTTTCATTTAAGTTTATAATTGATCCACTTGTATTAACATAAATTTTTATTTTCAAATTTATTCCCATTTACGGTTAATCAATGTTATTTTACATTAACCAATTTTAATATTCACCTTAAATTTTACATCTTCAAAGTATATCTAGGAAAAATCTTTCAACCGCTTAATTTACTGAATCTTATGCAGTCTTACTATAAATAAGTTTTAAATTACCATTACCGTACATTCAATTACTATCCAAAGTATTTATTCATAAATCAATTCGATATATATGTTTGTTTCCTTCTATTTGATTTATACCTAGTATACATTTTTCTAAATCCTGTTTCATTACCTTCATTAAATGGTTATCGCATTGAGATCAAATTTATTAGCTTATATCGCATTATTACCATTAATTAAAATTGGCTTAATTTTTTTTTATTCAATATTCTAAATAAATAACATATTATTCCATAATTACTCTTGTTTTCACATATTCCATTCAAAATTTAAACCACAAAAATTACATTATTTTATTGAATTGGAAATCTCATTTTAAATTGTTAACTTTTAATAAGAACAAATGGCAACACCAAATTCCTAACATTCATTTTATTAAAAATTATGGAAAATATGACAAATTTAGTTAACGAAATTTTCGAGTCGTTACACTTTTGATAGCCAGATGGACCTATACAATGCATCTGGGGTAGTCAGGGGCCGATTTTTCCCCGTTACTCTCTAAGGGGCGGCAACCAAGTGGTATAGATAGTACAGAGAAAAAACTATCTACTCTTGGAAGAAATTCTCTTATGAATTCTCAACACAATTCTACATTTGCAAGGATCCAACTATTGATTATACGGTCCTGGCAAAGATAAAGTAAAGGTAGGGTGAATCTCTGGGGGACTATTTGAGAAGATTCAACGCAAAATCTTTGAAAGCTAATGACATGAATGATCGAGAGAAGCTCATATACGTCCACTATGGTTTAATCGAAAATATTCCTTTCTAGAAGCAGCTATTTGTCAATGGCTGAAAAAGATCTACAAGACTTCCACTTCTAGGCTGATAAGTTCATCCGGATGGATGAGCTTTACTATTCCAAGAGAAAGACAATTCCCAGAAAGGTGGGAGGAAGATTTGGCTTCGACCATAGCCATAAAAGGGTCGGGTGAGAAGAGCCAGTTGCTAATATAGTCACAATAAATAGGCCATTATCTTACATATATGCTACGGCTAAACAATGAGTCAACTTTTTGACCTTATACAAAGCTAAGAATAATCCAGAGAAGAAGAAGGGAGGAGACTGCTATGCCTATCATAAAGCTAACGGCCATAAAACAGATGAATACAGAGTGCTGGCCGGCATAATTCAAAAGCTGATCTGAGAAGGCCATCTCAAAAAATTTATCCAAGATCAGCACAAAGCCTAAAAAATTGAAAGTGCTCCCCAAAAGCGTCCGGGCAATGCTGTAAATGTTCTAGAAGATGAAGACCACCTCAGCTTAAGCCCATCCAATTAATAAGACTGATGTGATCCCCGGCGGGCCACATCCGGTAGAAAATAGTAAAGGAGCTCAAAGTAGATATATCAAGGATGACATGGAGGGAATTTATTATGTTCAAGAGGAGCCTCCAGCGAAGAGTCCACGACTAAATATTCAAATGCCAAATTTGGTGGTCACTTCACTGGAACTGCGGAAAGGAGTCGATCATCCTCATAATGACCACTTTATGATCACTGCACAAATTGGACTATCAATTGTGTCTAAAATTTGGTCGATATAGGGAGCACAGTTAATGTCTTCTTCAAGCATGCTTTTGATCAAATGAATATCCCAAAGCATAAACTAGAGCCGAGCTCCTAGCCAATATTTAGGTTCAACAACAAGGGATCAAATCCGATGGGAAAAATAAAGCTACTTGACCAATTGAGGGTGCCTCCAACTTACCAAATATTTGAAACCATCTTTGTGATAATTGACCAACCCTCCTACTATAATGCCTTCTTCGGCAGACCAGCCCTTGACGAGATTGATGCTTTCGTCTCGCCAAAATACTTTATGGTAAAATTCTTGACAAAATGAGGCTGGAGAACTATACAGGGGATAACAATTTATCTCCCGTGAAATGTATTTTGCCATGCTCAATTAATACAAAAGGGAGTATTCTACTTACTTTGATTATTCTACCATCTTACTGCCTTTGGATGATGGATTTTAACATTCAACATTTGAAGCAAATATTAATAATAAGAAGTCTAATAAGCGTATATATTAAAAGCATATTTCTATAGGAAACAAGACAAAGAGGGTTGACACTAACTGAACAGAAGAAGGTCCAATAGTCACAGAGTTTGATTGCTGGGGAGAGACAAAGAGAATAAGGCCCATAGAGGACCATGAGGAAACCCATATATATTTTGAAGATGCTTCTAAAGTGGTCAAAGTGGTAAAAGATCATAATGGAGGGTTAAAGAAAGATCTAATTCAGTTCCTCAAAGACAACAAGGATGTGTTTGCTTGGTCACATTCCGATATGGTGGGGATTGACCCAACTATCATTTGTCATGCCTTTAACATCAGCCCAGGAGCAACCCCCATAATGCAGAGAAAGCGACAATTGGATAAAGCTCAAACAGATGCTCTAAAGGAGGAAGTTGATAGGCTCCTTGAAAATGGTTTAATTTGGGAAGTATATTACCACAAATGGTTAGTCAACCCAGTCTTAGTGAAAAAACCAAATGGAAAATGGAGAACATGTATCGATTACATAGAACTAAACAAAGCATGTTAGAAGGATTGTTTCTCATTGTCGCAAATAGATCAGTTGGTGGATGCAACGAGCGGCATAAGTTGTTATCTTTTATGGATGTGTATTCAGGGTACAGTCAGATTTCGATGTCCAAGCCAGATAAAGATCATATCAGCTTCATAACAGAGTGTGAAATTTATTGTTACAGAGTCATGCCATTTGGTCTAAAGAATGCACACTATAAAAAAACATATTTTTAGTTGCATTTATTAGTAGCATTTATTATCTAGTGCAACCAAAATGTTATTTAATCGATCAAAAGTTTAATAAAATATAAAATAAAAAACATGCCCGTGAAATAATGTAGGGAAAGAAAATTTAACGCAGTGCTCAATCTTTTTCAGTAGCCGCATAAAATCTTTTCCCCTTTGTTCTTTTTTCTTCCTCTTCTTAACAAATAGTGAGCACCACACAAAATCAAAATTAAAGCATTCCAGTCACCGCATCACATCCTATCCTAGCATCTCCCATTGTCACACGTACACAAGTGCCTATTGTCGCATCTCCACCCGTGAAGGTCGCCACTTGCCAACATCGTTCATCCACAGGTAGGTTGCTTCGCCATTAAGCATGTCGTTCTCCATTTTCGGTTTCATCCTCCAACCTCCAGGCTTTAGTCTTTAGTCATATCAGTAGTTGTTTAAACTTGAAATTAAATCCAAACGGTAAATACCAGTTGCAAATCAATCCATTTATTTGATGAATGTAACGATCCTCCTTTAAAGTTTGGGTGGAGTTTTGATTTAACATTGGTAATTTTATTAAAGCTATTCAATTTAATTTTCAACGTGTTAATTAGTTATGTGTTATTTTGGATGAATTGTATTTAGAAAACTATTTTTGGTGATTTTTGTTCATTGTGCTATTTTGATGGTATGCCCATCTTCAGAATTGCAATGCTCAATTTTATTTGTTTTAGACGTTAGAATAGTTGGCTATTTGCTGTAACTTTTCTTATTCAATTATTGCAATTCTTAGTTCTAACAATATAGTTTGTCTGTTCTACAAAAACTGCTAGTATAAAGTAATTATGTATATGTTTGTTTACTATTGCTGGTATGATGATGAAGCCTCAAATTAATTCAACCTTATAACATTGTAAGAGTTTGGTGCTTCACATTGTTATTAAGATGATTTGTATACTTAAAACCTTTAGCATGGTTACTTAGCATATACAATATGTCCTTTAAGTATTCTTCTTTTCTATGTACTGGGTTTAAAGAGCCTGGAATTTGATTTTTAGTATCCGTTATTCCCATAAAAGCTAATAATATCTTTTAAGATAGGACAATATTTATAGTGATAACCAATAATTAAACTAGTATAAGAAGAAACATCAAGTTAGGGAAATTTGATGCTAATGCTTAAGCAAAATATCCCACCGCAATTTTGATTGCTTCTTGATCATTAAATTTGATTACTAAAGATTGAGTTCAATAATGATATAAAGAATTAGAGATTAAGTTACTTTTCATATACTCTCTTCCTTCTCCACATAATCTTGAAATTAATAATATAAATCACATTAAGTATCAAAATGAGATAGATGTCAAAGAAACTTATAGTTGAAATGCTCCTATACAAGCATCATTTTTCAGTTACTTGGTTTCATTCTCCTATCAATATCAAGAAACTAACTATTTGATTGCTTGTAGTCTGGAAGTGGTGTAATTATTCATTTTATTTGATTGCGTTGTTTAATTAATTAACAATGTGTTATATTATGTAGTAAGCACCCATGATAAGGATCAGGGTGTCTTTGGTTTCTACCGAACAAAGACCATGTATTGGATTTGTAGAAGTTATGGTTAGGTACAGAAAAATTATTCAACGGTTATGATTGAACTGTAAGTCTTATGTTAGAACTATATCCACTGTCATATTTCATAAAGAATTTCAGCTTTACTCTCAAATCCATTCTCATGCTTTCAAGGTCATCCGTATACTTGGTTAGATATAGAGACTTTATACATGTAGTTCTTGGTTAATTTACATCTATTGTTAATCATTAGTATACTATCATGATTGGTTTTAACTCATAATTACCGTCGTATCATGGGTTGGAGCAAAGTTCTGATTACTAATTGATATTGACTATGAAAATATAAGGATGAATATTTTGTCTACTGAATGTGCAATAAGCTTAAAGTATGCAACTGTCTAAGTATGATTCTTTTTCTTTGGGAAACGACAGAAATACAATCAGCTAAAATATGTTTATATATAATTTTCATAGTATATGGTAGCTAATAAGAAGACTTTAAAGATTCACCTTTGAGTGTATATAATATTCTATCAAAAAGGGCTGTAGATTTATTTACTTTACTAACAATTAGAGCAGTCTCACGTCAGCTTTAAGGATACATTATAAGTTGTAGATTATAATTATTGATTTGTTTTAGTTGGTCATTTTGAAATAAAAATAAAAAATTGGTTCAAAATTTCAGATAATCTGAATTGGGAGCCGAACCAAAATCTTGAACATTTGGTTCAAGCTACATGTTATTCTTTCTATATCACTATTAACCAAAATACAAAATAAACAAAGTTTGATGCAGAAATAGATTTTAATTATTTAAATTCATTTTGCATTTGGCTTAAATATTTCTTTTACATATACATGCATCATACTTCAATGCAACTGTGAGTGGGAATTTTCATATCTCTGTTAGAACATTTGGTTATAAGATTCCAATGTAATCTATAAATCCAACTCTCTAAAATTAATTACATAAACCTTAACACCTCAGAAAATATAATGTTCTCTCAATTGTCATTAAGCACAGTTGACTTGAATAATACCATTTTTTTCTAAATTAATTACAGCAAAGGAATTTGACGTTGCTGAATTTGTGGATCCAAAAGAATATGAAAAACGAATTCAACAACTAATTATTGACATTACTGATTGTGGTGTTGACGTAGCTTTGAGCGAATTGGAGACATGTCTGTGATGAGGGTAGAGCCTTGGAATGTTATTATAAGAGTTACTGCTGTTAGTTGATTTAAAAGCCGCACTTAAGTGCCATGGCTTGTTGAGAAATACAAGATAAAGGTATTGCTGTATCTTATTATACTTCATTGTTAAAAATATTTGTGAAATAATAGCTACTGAGAAATTCCTTGTTGGATTTTTATGTCTCATTAGTCATTATGGGCTTGCATTCAAATAGTGGGAAATATGAAGTCCTGCACCTGAGAGTAAGAATCATTTTAATTTGTGCATATATAATTTTCATTATTACCATTAGTCATTATACACTGAAAACCTAAGGTTTAATGTACATTTTATTTTCGTTGAAATTTCTGATAGGCGGCAAACTGAAATGTACAAACTGTTAAGGCAGAAATATGGTTTTAGTCATAGTTCTAGTATTCATAATCCTTGAACAAATGGTTCAATGGAAACAAGATGTTTTTTTTTGCATATTCAACATCTTTAAACATGAGATTTCATATTGGTATCTCAAAGCCACTGGTCAATGAAAGAAAATAACACTTTTTAGTATATTTGTATGTATGAAATAAGGCATTCATGGCGGCTAAAAAGGTTTTGCAACTTAAAGACCATACTAGTTTCCTGAAGTAACATTGATTACCTCTAGTTTCCACTTATACGTTCCTCATTTTACTCATTATAGAGTTGGCCGAATATTTATTAGACATTGATATTGTTATTTTTACAAATTAAATAGAGTTAATGCAGCTGTTATTTTAAAAAGAAACTGAAGTAAGAATGAAAATACTTAGATTGATTTGTCATATTTCAGGTTAAGGGAGCAAAATTGATGGTGTAGTATATATTTAGTCACATGTATGAAAAGGTAAATATTAATAATAAAGATCAATCAAATTTCCTAACTATTAATGAATAATTTTTTACTTTTCCTTGTAAAAATGAAGATGATTACTCTTTGAAACTTCCGCATTTGAGATCGCGTTTCTTGTAGACAGAATTCTAGTTTCAAGACCTTTTTCAATAGTTCTTGTTCATCCCAATGATGTTACTCTAGCTGTATTTATTGACATATTATCCTTGGTTGGGATATCATTGTAGACTTCTTATATAAAAATAAAGGACATGAAATGTAACATTAAAGCAAGTTGCTTAACAGCAAATGTTCATATGGCTAAATTTCTATTGAGTTAGAAAATAGCCGAACGAATTTTGAAATAAAAATAACCGCAAGCGCACGACGTACGATTCTAATACGTGGTGAGTACGAATCGATTCGTAGGGAATTGTTAGTTTTTAAATTTCTATTCAATTAAATTAAACCAAGAATTTGAAGAGCATGAACTAAAAATGTAAATAAACTAACTAACTAACAAAAGAAATTTGATTAAAATATGAGAGTTAAATGATTATTTAGAGATAATCCACTCTCTAGATCATATAGTTCAACAAAACATGAAATTATGATCTCACTTTTTTGGTCATTAGTTAGTTTAATTGATGTGTTTATCATAAGTATAGCATATTTGTGCTATTAATTAGCTCAACATAAGCAATCAAACTATAACACACCCCTTAAACAACTTTTAGCTCTCATGAAAAATGACAACAAGTTAAATTGAAATCTATTTTAAGCATCGCCTATTAACTATTGTTTAGAAATATAGGCCATCAAATTTTAATTTCAACATTCACTTCATTACCATCATCATACGTAGATGAAGATGTAATTATTGTTTGTGATTGTTTAACAATAGCCTATTTGTTATGAACAACGTAGACTATCAAATTCAATATGAAACAATAAATAACATCACCATTCATTTAAGTGCAAAAGAGATCAAAATTAACAAGTAATTTTGAAGCTACATAATTAGAGAGATTCTTTACCCCTAAATTGAGGGGGTTTAGCCTTTCATTTTTGTTATCAAATCACCAATTGTAGCATGCAACATTAAGCAAATAAGAGGAAGAAGAGAGAAAAATGAAAAGCAAAACTAATCTACTTGCATTAAATAAAATCTACTCTGCTTGCATGAAAAATAAACTAACTACTAACAAGAAAGAAAAAAAAGCATGTAAATGAAAAGAGACTACTAATTAACATTGCATAAAAAAAGGAAAGTTACATGAAAATAAAAATGGCTAAGCAGCGATGGAAAAGAGAAAGTGAGCTTTCTTCTATTTGATCCTAAACTAAACTAAAGAGAATAGGGCCTAAGAGAGACTAAGAAAGAGGATTACAGGAAACATAAGGGGTATTTATTCAAGTTTAAAACCCTA
The DNA here is from genome assembly GCA_030765085.1 of Allium cepa. Classification (NCBI taxonomy): domain Eukaryota; kingdom Viridiplantae; phylum Streptophyta; class Magnoliopsida; order Asparagales; family Amaryllidaceae; genus Allium; species Allium cepa. Next base: position 915,289,107 of record CM060938.1, read on the forward strand.
ATTCATTTTTTTAGGGAATGCCCAAACTACCCCTTTAGGAAGTGTGGTGGCCAAGTAACCATTAACATTCAATAATCATCCATTAAGTGTGCATGAAGATTTAATGGCCTTTTAACATATGGATTAACTCTAATTTGTACATTAAGGTAGGTGGGGTCCTCCATGATCCATGAAATGAATTATTTCCATCTCCATTCCTTTGTATTCACTCTTGTGCATGCATATGTTTTTAATGAAACCACTTATATATGAAGCCAAATTCCTACAAAATAATATAGAAATTCCCAATTAAATTTTCTCAAATAAATATATGCAAAAGAATGACCATTTTGCCCCTATATGAAGATGAATATGTGACAATTTGTAAGTAAGTTGAATTTTGGTTTAAACAATTTAAAATACCCAATATGTTCATTTATTTAATTTAAATATATTAAATATGGTGGTAAAAATATGTATATTTACATGCACATCAAATACGCCACACTTATCTTTTTATTCGTCCTCGAATAAAGGAACACTAAGATAAATCCATTTTCGTAGGGAGCACCATAACATTGAGCGTATGCAACAAGCCGTTAAACCTCTGAGTGTCCTCGGTAGGACGAGTGTTTTCAGCGGATACTACCCACAAAATCCAAATGCAGGTTGAATATATTTACAAAATGCAAGATTTATTTACATAGAGATGAATGCGAGTTTTTAAAAATATTTGCAATAAATGATTTACTTTTAAATTGACACAAATAAGTTAAATATAGGTTTTGGTCATTATCTTGAAATTTAAGTCATTTACTCATCAAAATTTCCAATAAAAACGAAGTTATCGTAACAAATGGGCTATAGCTTAACTCGTTGTTTCGGTCGATAATACATTGTAACTATGAAATGGATTCTTAGTTGATTATCAAACTTTATCAAAATGGTATTTTCATTTCTTTTCAATAACAAGTCAAATCAAACAAGTTAAAATAGTGCTTGGATTTCAATTTAGCCTCTCTAATTTTTTATTTGAAAATTTTATTGATATTAACAACATTTACATATTCCTAACTCAGATAAACTAAGGCAGATATATTACCAATGCACTGCCTTACGGCCTGATGTGAGGGGAATATAGAGCGTGGCGAGTGAACACACAAGTGTGAACACTTATTGACTGTTGGCGTTATTAGTAAATTTATTTTTATATATACACAACTAACTTGGATAAATTGAGGCTAAATATACTGATCGTGCACTGCCTTTCGGGGTTACGTGAGAAGGGTACAGAGCATGGCGAGTGAACACACAAGTGTGAACCATTGTTTTTTGTTTTTTTTTTGTTTTTTTAGAAAAGAGACTTTCACACTATCATCTTAGCACCATTTAACTTAGAAGACGAAAAAGATATTATATCTTCACTTAAATCAACCACTTCTTAAAACAAAGATTTTCAATTAGGATGTATTCATAATTAACACGTGTGAATCTTCCTATATACTGGTTAAACCGTTGTTATTTGTAATCAAACTTCATTTTTATTTTTTTTAAGACAATTAAATTTTCAAAAATTTCGATTTAATAAACCCAAACCATATATTTATCCTATAGTGTTTCTTTAAAAATAAATCAAAAACGCTTTAAAAAAATTTGAATTTTTTGAGATTTTTTTATTTTAAGTTTTGGAAAGAAAATGTAAAAATAAACCATGAAAAAATAAAAATGAAGACGAGACTCCCCCATACTTGATTTTGACTGTGTCCCCACGGTCAATCCAAGTGAAAGGAGAAAAATAAAATAAAAATAAAAATTGGACTCATATTTACAAGAAAATGAAAATATTATTTACACGATATCAAAACGTCAATCATCAAAGAATAAATGAAACGGTCTTCCAAAAACTGATTCATTTGTCTCGCCAAGTATGTGAGACAAAGCTTAACTGCAAAAAACCAAATCGTAAAATATTTTGGAATTGAATATTGATTTGGAAAAACTAATGTCGTTTTATTGAAAATCGTATGAGTTGTTTTATTTTCGATGATTTTCTGGGTTGATAAAACAATTGATTAAAGTTCAAGTTCATTTTCACCACATTGAAATTCAAGCTCATCATTGACGAATTCTTCAAAATTCTTGATTTCAAAATCGAAATGGTGATTTAACTCTTCCCTTTCGGAATTTAACAACTCATTTTCGAAAAGTAGAAAAAAATCATGTTCATTGAATTCGTCTTCCTTTATTGGATTATTAATAACTTCATTGCATATATCATTTTCAAAATCCAAAGTTGTTGTATTCAAATTCTCGAAATCAAATAAGGGAGATTGAATTTTAAATCGAGTTTCACACCCTCAAAAGAATTGAAATTCAATACAATTACCATGTTTTCAACAGCTTCGTTAAGATTTTCGTTTTCAATTTCAAAAGTTGTTATTTGAAATTCGTCGATTTGGATAAAAGATGGATTATTGTTTGACTCATCACACGTTGGGATTTGGTTTTGCTGTTCATATAATTTTTTTGTATGTTTCAATCAACAAATCCATGTGATCATCATAAATTTCGTTCATTTGTCCAACAAAATCCAATTTATAATTACTAACTTGAGAATTTTCAATTTGGATGTGTCGAGAAGAAATTTTTTCACTCACATCGTAGTTGATATTATTCCCATTACCAAACACTACAAGGGGAAACACATTTTTCGATGGCCAGAATCCGTCGGCGGCCGTCGGAAGCCGTCAGAAAAAGCCGTCAGAAAACACTGCGTCGGAGAGTAGTATTTCCGACGGCTTCCGACGGATGCTGCCGAACACGTTTCCGACGGCTCTCGACAACTTCCGACGGCTTCCGACGGGCGTCGGAAACCGTCGGAAGCCGTCGGAACTATTTAGCTACAGGCCGCCAGAAAATGTCGGAAGCCGTCGAAAATTTTGACCTGTAAGCCGTCGGAAGCCGTCGGAAATCTGCTGTTTTTTTTTAATATTTGCTGCAAATAGAGCCTTCCAACCACATTTCTCTTTCAAACACTATGATATCAATACTGCACAATCCAATAAACAATAATCCAACCAAATATCCAAACCTAGACTACAAAATATTCAATAAACACACAAATGGATAAAATTAGAATAAAAATAAAATAGAAAATATACATACCATTCCAACATTAACAATAATCCTGACAATAACTGTTCTACCATGTTGTTAGTACACAAATTCATCTACATTCTCATGCATATCCTCATACAACTACAGAACCAAGTGTATGATACATAATTATACAAATCAACAATTAATCGCAGCATCTACCAAATCATTCTAAACTAAAACAAAATATACATGCACGAACGAATAAGCAAGCAATGAATCAATCTCCTCCAGATCCAGAGCCAGCCGAGGAAGGGAAGCGGCCACCAAACTGCTGCATGTACTCTAACAACTGTGCGGTCTGCAAGGTCTGTTGGCGGTTCTGCTCCTCCAATTGGGACACTCTAGTCCGCAATTCTTCTATACCTGCTAAATCGCTCTGAGGTCTACTCCGTCGTCCCCTACTCTGACTACTGGACTGTAATAATTGGAAAATAAATAAAATCCAAGTTTATTGTTTTGAAAAGTTAAAAATATCATATTTTCAGTATTTTAAGAAAAAATAAATTATTTACCGCAAAATTGCCAAATCCGTATCGTCGACCATGCTCTGCTGGACTCATAACGGACTCAAAAATAACGTCCTCCTCATCGGTCGTCGGTTTCTCTCTACTCGTATCAGCAAGGAGTTTCTGTCGCTGCTCCATAAACATCTCCTGCATTAACAAATTAATAATATCATATCTTATTTCATCATAATTTAACAATTAAAACAATTACTAATACTGAATAACATGAAATATGCTTACATGGCTTTTGCTGGATTTATCGTCCTGCCATGTGTACGAAACAGTCCCGTCTAGATTAACATGCTCGACAGAATGCGTACGGGTGAACACGTCCATATAGCTGACAGGACCATGTGTCTTGGCTTCCTGAAGTTGATTGTTACATACAATTATTATACGTTTAAAATCATATAGCATAAACTATTTACATTTATTATTCAGTAAATTTACCAACTCCTGCCGATACTGCTGAAACGACTTCGATCCTCCGCGATGAGTGACGGGATTCTTATTTCTATTTGCAGAGTTTCTATCCGACTCCGCCTGTACATTCAAAATTTGATACATTATTTTTCAATCACGTCAAATTAATAATTCAAAAAAAATTAGTATACTTGCCTTCGCCTCGTCCGTCTCCCAGTAGCTCAACCAAGCTTGCCACACGCTCTCTCCCATCCACCGTGGTTTCTTACCAGATTTCTTAATCTCAGATATCGTGTCCCTGTAGTTCTTGCGCATCTTCTTCATCCAGTATGCTCGTGCCAGCATCATATCGTCTGTTTGGATGTCTATCTCAGCCTGTATTAAAAAAAAGATTACACTTTAAACGATAAACAATAGAAAAACGACAAAAACGAATTAAAAAACAGAAAAATTATATATACTAGGACATCCTGTCATATGCACTCTATGATGTGAGGAGGGATGGTATCCCACCTCGGCTAGCACGCACTCATCCTACTGCGATAAGATCCTCTAGAGACGTCCAGCACAACCTTAGAGGGAAGTAGGTCGAACCCCCTGTTTTTAAGTACGATATAGATAAGTACGTACGTATATCATAGAAAAAATAAGATGTTGAATAAAATTTAATTCTTACCCATCTGCTATAGGGACTAACGATGCAACTGCACGCTGTGGCTCTTGCGATGGGCCACTGCCATCGCCTCCTGACGATTGGGAAGAGCTCCTACCTCTATACGACATAATGATAAACCTGTGACATATACACATCATTATATAAGAGAATAAAAACATGATAATGAAATATATTTCATATGAAAATGACATCAACGATATAAATTGCTTAATTAATGACTGAAATGGAAATAGAAATGGAAGTGTGTTATACCTGATTCATAATGGGTGTACTCTTCCAACGATAAGCAGAGTTCATTGCATTTTTAATAAAAATTGCTAAATAAATGACAAATGGAAATAACATAAAACATGCAAACAATAGTAAACGGATTTGGTTTCATAGTTACATCAATTTCATAATACAACAAGAATTCAACATAGTTACATCAATTGCAAAAAAACATATTCAGATTTGTATCAGTCATCATCGTCTTCTGATTCAGATTCGGTCTCGTTTTCGACGATATTTTCCTCTGCACTGTCAAATGCTTGTACCCAAGCATTTAATTCATCGAGCAAGGGACCAAAATCTGTATGATCGTCTGTAATTATTATTTTGTTATTTTTCTCAAGATCTGCCTGATAAGCTTGTTCGTCTGGAATATTCTTCCAATCGAATGTGAATCTGGCCTTTGTTTTAAAAACTGCAGACCAATCTGCTTTATCTCTTTTTAGAGATGGATAAGGAGCGTAATAAACTTGCAATGCTTGTTTGGCTAGTACAAAAGGATCATACTTGTGATAGTGCGATGTATGCTTTATTTCGATAAGATTATAATCCTTGTGCACATTAATTCCAGAACCTGGAACTTTGCTAAACCAATTGCATCTAAATAGAAACACCTCCTCCGCTGGTCGTGAGAAATATGTCATTTGCAAAATTTGTGTCAGAACGCCATAAAAATCATTTAAATGATTTTCTGGATCATTGCTACCTTTAACAAATACACCAGTATTATTTGTTAATTTTTCTGCACCGTGTTCTTTGGTGTTAAATTTATATCCATTGACGAAATATATTGGATATGTCTTGACCACTCTTTTTGGTCCCATCGCAAGATGTTTCAACCCTTCGTCAACAACACTATTTCTCGGCTCATAAACGTAATTTGAAAACCAACCGGAAAATTCTTTATTGAGATCTCCGTTCGGATGTTCACGTTCATAAACACTGTTTATATAAACAAATTATTACATTAGGTTATACACGCGCATGCATTATAGAAAAGAATAAAACACAAATTATTATTTTAGATTACCTAACAAACGGTGCAACCTCGGCACAATTTAGAAGAATATAAGTGTGTGCTACATGAAGATCTCTATCGTCTAGCCATATTTCTACACATTTTCCAGAAGGCCGACCATGTTGTCTAAAAATAGATAACATTGCTTGAGAGGACTCTTGTTCGTCGCCTTCGTCCTTACGAGGAACACTTTGAAATGAAATATTCACATGGTCACTGAAATAGTGAGAGAAAAAGAACGAAGCTTCTTCTTCGATGTAAGATTTACATATCGAACCTTCAACCCGTGCTTTTTGCCTCACTTTTTTATTCAGGTGATTCAAATATCAATGCAAAATTAATTTATATTAATTTCATCTTTCAAATGCAATTAAATTACGTTATAACATATTACATACCTCTCAAATGGATACATCCATCCATATTGGACAGGACCTCGAAGTCGTGCTTCAGATGGGAGATGAACAGGTAAATGTTCCATCACATTAAAAAAACCGGACGGAAATATTTTCTCTAATTTGCAAAGCAATATAGGAATGTCCACTTCAAGTTTACGTAAACGTTGCACTTTTAAAGTAGTCGAACAAAGCTCTTTGTAAAACATACTAAGCTCCGTTACTACTTTCCAAACTTTTAACGACAGTAGTTCTTTGAACATTACGGGAAATAAATTTTCCATCATTATGTGACAGTCGTGACTTTTCATTCCGCTTAATCTACCATTTTAAAATCAACACATCTACGAAGATTTGATGATATCCCATCAGGAAATCTTAACCTTTCCATCCATTTTAACACACATTTAACTTGATTATTATCTAATTCATGACAAGCTTTGGATTTTTTACTGTCATTTGGTTTCATATGAAGCTCAGGACGTTTGCATAATTCTTCTATATCACGTCTTGATTTCAAATCATCCTTCGTCTTCCCTTTCACATTCAAAATTGTGTTAAAAACATTATCAAATACATTTTTCTCATTGTGCATCACATCTATGTTATGGCGAAGCAGAAGATGTTTCCAATACGGCAACTCCCAAAAAATAGTTTGTTTGCACCAGTTATGAACAACTGCTTTACCTTCAATTTCTGTTTGCTCGCCAGTTTCATATATCTATGGATAGTCTTTAACAAGTGCATATATGTCTTCGCTTGACCATATCGTCGGTGGTTGTCTGGTTTCTATTCTATTGGCTAAAAAGTTTTTCTTGTCTCCTCTGAAGGGATGATTTACATGGAGAAAATATTGATGACAGTCAAACCATGAAATTTTCTTACCATGAGGTAAAGAAAACGCTCGTGTTTCATCCATGCAATATGGACATGCTAGACGACCGGCAATACTCCATCCCGAAAGCATTGCATAGGCAGGAAAATCACTTATAGTCCACAACAAAGAAGCAAACATACGAATTTTTTTCTTCTTGGACACATCGTATGATTCTACTCCTTCGTTCCACAATATTTTTAACTCCTCAATCAACGGTTGTAAATATACATCGATTCCTTGTGTCGGATTGTCGGGGCCAGGAACGACAACAGTAAGAAACATATATTGCGTTTTCATACACATCCATGGAGGTAAATTATACGGTGTGACGATAATGGGCCATGATGAATATTTAGAACCAAATTGAGAAAATGGAGAAAAACCGTCCGTACATAATCCTAATCTAACATTTCGACTCTCCGCTGCAAAATTTGGATACGTTTTATCGAAATGCTTCCATGCTTCTCCATCGGCCGGATGTGTCAACGTACCATCTTCCTCCGTTCTCACGCTATGTCATCTCATATTAGACGCAGTTACAAAAGATGTATATAATCTTTGAAGTCTTGGAGTTATGGATAAGTAGTGCATACGCTTGTATGAAACTTCCTTCCCCTTCTTTTTTCTTGATTTGTATCTCTTCTGATTACAAACTTTACAATTTCTAAGGTTTGTGTCTTCTTTCCAAAACAGCATGCATCCTTTTAAACATGCATCTATTTTCTGAAACGGTAAACCAAAAGCCGGCATAAGTTTTTTAACTTCGTAGTGATTTTCACACATTAGATTATCAGGCGGCATATGTCTTTTTGCAGCTTGTACAACCGTAAACCCAGCTTCAGTGATGTTGTATTTTGACTTCATCACAATGTATTCTGCGATTACTCACAGCTGAGTGCCGCTTTTACAACCATCCCAAATAGGTTTCTTAGCTGCATCTAGTAAATCATAAATTTTTTTAGCTTCAATATTTGGTTCTTCAACATTTCCATCGTCGTCGTCAACTTCAACCATAGGAAACATTGATCATGCTGCATCTTCGACCATATTTTCTATACGGGTCGTTGAAATTATTTCGTTAACGACACTTTCAGACTCTACAGAAGTATTTGCTACAACTTTTGCATGCCGATCCCAAACATAACATTCGGGTGCGAAACCGTGTTGGCACAAATGAACTTTCACAATATCTGGTAACAAATACTTCAAATGTCTACACCTACTACACGGACAATGAATTTATGGATCGTTTCCGTTTTTACTTAAAGCAAATTCAACAAACACGTTTATACCATTATAAAAATCTTCTTTTATTGATCCCCTCAGTCCTTTTCTTTGATACATCCATCTCCTCCGATCAACAAAATAATCAATCATTTTCCTATTTGACAAAATGAGAAGTTCAAAATTTAATATTTATTTTGAAGAATACAAATTCGAAAAAGATTATTTTCATAGTCGTATAATATTTTGAATTTAAAGAACAACTTCACAAATTTAAAAATATTTTCAAATACGGCACATTTTATTTTTTAACGTAACGATTTAAAAATATATATAATTTTTTTTCATTGGTTAGACATCCTACTTTCCATTACAAACACTGTAAGCATTTACATTTCGTATATTACTTCATCTCAAACGATTCAACAAAATTTCGGCGGCATTTCCCTTTTGTTCCCTGCATGTACACAAATGCGTATACGCAGGAAACAAAAAAGAAAAGTTAGGCCGAAATTTTATTAACCGTTTAAGACGAAGTAGTATACAAAATGTAAATTCTTACGGTGTTCATAACTTGTCCAATACATGGACAAATCCGACAAACATTGTACCTGATGAATATAAATGGTCGTTTTTCAAAAAAAAACGACTATTTATACAACGATCATGTATAACACTCGTCAGACGGGGCCAAAAACTCTCTAAGGGACATTTGTCAGTTAACATGCGCGCATTTTACGAAAAAATACAGTTTTACTCACTGTTCACATTTACAAAAATATATATTAATTTAATACATTTATTCGACGTATTACGCATCAACTTAAGGCTGGTTTAACATTTTCGTCATTTTTCAATACACACAATTATAATTTAGAGTAATGCATTTTTTAGTTTCATAAGTAAATACGTGCACAGTATAATACTCCTAGTTCATTCAATCATTTTATCTTATTCCAAATAACGTATACAATCGTCGAATCAAGGCATACACAACAATTTACATATACATGAACAACCACAAATTATACGTGTTTTTCACAATTTCACGATAAAAGATGAAATTGTATGCCATGTGATGCTATAAACCGTTATTACGCTATTGAAAACAATTGCAATCACTAATTCGCCCTAATTTATCAATTTATGCAAATCTAAAATTAGGGTAAAAACTGAAATTTTCACAAAAATAAGAGATTATACCTGAGATTAAGAGCAAGAGACGTTGAATTAACAGCAGGGAAAGAGAAAAAATCACGAAATCAACGATTGGAGGTGGAAAATGGGGATTTGGTTTTTTTTAGAAATTGAGAAGCTGCAAAATGAGGAAGAAAGGCTCGGCCGAGCTGCAGATAATCGCGAATTTCCGACGGCCGCCGACGGCCCGTCGGAAGCCGTCGGAAAACGGCCGTCGGAAGCCGTCGCTCCCACCCGTCGCTATTTGACATTTTTCTAGTAGTGAAATTATTTGAAAAATGATTCACATTTCCATTTTGAAATTCGTTTTGGAGTTCGAAGTTCTATTGGCATGAGTTACAATCGAAATCGTTTGAATTTAGAAGTGAATTCAAGTTTTGATCACTGTAAAAACTTGGCCTTGAATCATTGCACAAATATGAATTACACAAATCATTTGTCTCTTGATTTTGTTGTGTAGAGAGTTCGAGTAAAGATGAAATCATTTCATTTCTATTTTCGAGAGTCGAAGGTTGGTCATTGTTTTGAAAACTTTATTGTTCAAAATTCGAATTATTTATACAATGGTTGTCGTTAAAATATCCATACGAATTTGGAGTGAAATCATATTTATTATATTGATTTTCACAACTATTGTAAAATTCACGTACATGGGGAAACTCAGACATTTTCAAGAATGTTTTTCTTTTTTCATAAGGAAAAATATTTACAGATAGAATTTATTTTTCAAAATGGAAAATTGGTTTTTGTTTTGTTTTTTATTTTTCAATTTTTTTGTTTTTGAAAAGATTTTATATTTCTTTTTGGATTTTTGATTTTCTAAAAAGCTAAGTAATTTTTTTTGGACTTTTGGATTTTTGATTTTGAAAATTTTCATAGGAAAGGAAACGGAATATTTACAATTTTTTTAGTTTTGAATCTGGAATTTTTTTTTTGTTTTTTTTTAATATGCATGAACAAATGCAACTAAATGAATGCTAGGTTTAATTACAAATGATTTATCCTAAAGTTAAACCAAAATTGTATAATCGCACTCTGTCTTAAATCAACAAGACAGTTCTAAGCCAGGTAACTGACAGAATTTATCGGTGAACTGCGAATCACGGTAGCAATGCAGCCAGAGGTTTAAGTACCTTTAGAGGAACAACCACTATAATATTTACGAATTACCATACCCGTAGCCTAGACACAAAGAAAATAAATTGTTCAAAGAAGACAATTTGTCAATATACAATTAAGAGTTATCGATGTCTAACCATTATTATTAATCAAATTCGAAGATGAAATGCAAAGAAGAAAATAAACGTGTATTAACAATGCAACTACGAATGAAAATTTGTTTTTGTTTTTGTTTTTGTTTTTGATTTTTTTAAAATGTAAGCAAACAACAATGCGAAGCAAATAAAACAATATATAGGAGTTAAAAACAGCAAAAAAAATTATAAGCAAACAAGCAATTTATTTTGGCAGTTGAGCGAAGCAAGCATCCTCTTGATTTTCTGTTTTGACAGTCCAAAATGAAAAACAAGATATATACAATTGTTTTTATATTTTTTTGTTTTTTTAAAACAAATTAACAAAAACCAAATTAAAACAGATTATAACAAAACAAAACAAATTTAATTTTTTTTAAAGGATAAATCAAAGCAAATCTAAGAGAAAACAAATTAAATCACAAATACAGTCGAACTATAACACAGATGCAATCGACTTCACCAATTAAAACTCAAATTCGCCTCTTTCAAATAGTCGAGCAAAAATGCATTTATCAACAATTGAGTAGTAGAAAGCAATGTTTCGCTGATAGTTGTGCTTGTGGGAGGGAGAATGGACGTATGGTGGTTGCGATGGAATTTCGGTTTTGGGGTCGAGGTTTCATTCGATTGTCAGCAGTTGATTCTGGCGATGGGCGGAGTTCGAGTTAGAACTCGCGATTAGTGGAGGAGGATTTCGGGTATTCGAAGGCGGTCGATGGTGATTTTTGTATGGAGAATTGAAGCCATTGTTGTAAGTAGATATGTTGTTATGTGCACTATAAGTCTATGTGACGTTGTGTTGCAGCTATGAATGTTTGTTGGATTATTGGATTGGATTTGATGAATGTTTGGTGAAGTAGTACTGTGCGGTACAGATTGTGCAGTGAGGAATGATGAAGTTAACGGTGATTTGGTAGTGATGGGATGTTATGTTAGCAACCGTTGATTGGTAAACTCTGTTGCTGCCTTCAGGTTAGTATGTATGTTGTGGAGTGACTGATGTAGTAGGGTGGAGCAGCAGTTGGACTTGCAGGCAGTTGAAGTGTTTTGGTAGCAGGGTGTACGTTTTTGAAGCGATGCAAAGAAGAGGGGCAAATGTGGTATTGAATAGAGAAGGTTGCAGTTGTGAAGACTCGACAGTGGAAGTATGACGACTCGACAGTGGATTTTGTATTTGTTGGTATAGGGAGATGGCAATTGGAAGGGAGAAGTTTGGAAAGAAGTGATGGCCAGAGAATTGGTGGTTTGTAGAGCAAGTTACAGTTCTGTGTTGGATGTAAGATGAAATGGTGATGTAGCTTGGTAGATAAGGTTGAAGTTGAGAAGAGAAACAATGAAACACAGTATGCAGTTCAATGCAATAGTGTGGGAAAAAAAATTCTTTTTTCTTTTCTTTTTTTTCTTTTTTTGGTAGAGATTGAAAATGTATAGAAATGCAAATGCAAAATGAAAATGAAAAGCAACAAACTAATTTTTTATGAAATTGTGTATTTTTTTGCTTTTTATAATATGCAAAATGCAAATGGACAAACTAACTAGAAAACAACAAGAAACACACATAAAATGTCAACACAGACACGTAACTTATTTTTAATGCAATAGCATGAAATAAAAACTCACAATAAAAATCAAACAAACTAATTCGAAGAATAGAAAATTAAATTCAAAATTATTCCCTGACAACGGCATCAAAAACTTATTCGCACGGCTAGCTGTCTATTGAATTAGAAAATAGTCAAACGAAATTTGAAATTAAAATAACCGCAAGCGCACGGTGTACAATTCTAGTACGTTGCAAGTACGGGTCGATCCGTAGGAATTTTTAGATTTTAAATTTCTATTCAATCAAATTAAACAAAGAATTTGAAGAGTGTGAACTAAAAATGTAGATAAACTACCAAACTAACAAAAGAAATTTGATAAAAATATGAGGGCTAAATGATAATTTAGAGATAATTCCACTCTCTAGATTTTAACGTGGCGAGTACGTGTCGATCCCTAGGGAATTGTTAGATTTTAAATTTCTATTCAATCAAATTAAACCAAGAATTTGAAGAGTGTGAACTAAAAATGTAAATAAACTAATTAACTAACAAAAGAAATTTGATAAAAATATGAGAGCTAAATGATAATTTAGAGATAATTCCGCTCTCTAGATCATATAGTTTAACAAAACATGAAATTATGATCTCTTTTTTGGTTAATAGTTAGTTTAATTGATATGTTTATCATAAGTATGGCCTATTTGTGCTATTAATTAGCTCAACATAAGCCATCAAACTACAAAACACCCCTTAAACAACTTTTAACTCTCATGAAAAATGACAAACAAGTTGAAAATGAAATCTATTTTAAGCGTGGCCTATTAACTATTGTTTAGAAATATAGGACATCAAATTTAATTACAACATTCGCTTCATTACCATCATCATATGTAAAGGAAAAGGTAATTATGTTTTGTGATTGTTTAAGCATAGCATATTTGTTATGAATAACATAGACTATCAAATTCAATATGAAACAATAAATCACATCAACATTCATTTAAGCAAAAAAGAGATCAAAATTAACAAGTTATGTTGAAGCTACATAATTAGAGAGTTTCATTACCCCTAAATTGAAGGAGTTAGCCTCTCATTTTTGTTATCAAATCACTAATTGTAGCATGCATTATTAAACAAATAAGAGAAAGAAGAGAGCAAAATGAAAAGCAAAACCAATCTACTTGCATAAAATAAAATCTACTCTACTTGCATGAAAAATAAACTAACTACTACCAAGAAAGGAAAGAGGCATGAAAAAGTAAAGAGAGCACTAATTAACATTGCATAAAAAAAGGAAAGTTACATGAAAATAAAAATTGCTAAGTAGCCATGGAAAAGAGAAAGAGAGCTTTCTTTTATTTGATCCTAAACTAAACTAAAGAGAAGAGGGCCTAAGAGAGACCAAGGAAAGAGGGTTACATGAAACATAAGGGATATTTATACAAGTTAAAATCCTAATTCATTTTTTTGGAAAATGCCCAAACTACCCCCTCTAAGAAATGTGGTGACCAAGTAACCATTAGCAACCAATAATCATCCATTAGGTGTGCATGAACATTTAATGGCCTTTTAACATGTGGATTAGCTCTAATTTGTACATTAAGGTAGGTGGTTAGGTGAAGTCCTCCATGATCCATGAAATGAATTATTTCCATCTCTATTCCTTTGTATCCAGTCTTGCGCATGCATATGTCTTCATGAAACCACTTATATATGAAGTCAAATTCCTACGAAATAATATTGAAATTTCCAATTAAATTTTTTCAAATCAATATATGCACAATAATGACCATTTTGCTTGTATATGAAGATGAATATGTGACAATTTGAAATTAAGTTGAATTTTGGTTTAAACAAGTTAAAATACCCAATATGGTCATTTATTTAATTTAAATATATTAAATATGGTAGTAAAATTATGCACATCAGCAAAGCAACCTAACTTTGGGTTGCTTCAGCAAAGCAACCCATGGCTGTTGAAACAACTCAAAGTTAAATTGTCAAGAAATTGTTTGGCTCTGGTAGGTGTTACACTGTCCAGGGAAATTGTTAAGTAGTTGATGCTCGTGTAATCTTGATAAGCATTTTGACAACTGCTTTCATTTATTCCTTACTAGCTATTCTTTTTACATCATATTTCGCTCATTAAACCTATTGGAGTGTAAGTCAGAAATATTAATAAACTATTATTATTAATAATAAATTAACAAACTAATAAAAGTTATCTAAGTTTTGTTAAAATTAAATAATTTTTATAAAATTAACTAAGTTTGAGTTAACTAAAATTTATAAATAACAATAATATAACTAATTTAACATAGTTATATAAATGATGGTGATGAATTAACTATGTTTATAAAAATTAACTAAGTTTATAATAATAATAATATAAATAAGTTTATGTTAACTAAATTTTATAAATAATAATACTATAACTAATTCAACAAAGTTATATAAATAATATTGATGGCAACGATGATGAATTTGTGAGAAATGCGGAATACGGATCTTAAGGCTAGGATTAACACTAAAGGGGGGTGAATAGTGTTTAAAGAAATTACTAAATCTTTTTGAGTTTTGTTAATTTGAACACAGATGTATGCAATATTTAGACACAGATACTATCACAGAATCAACACGGATGCAAATATAAAGTAAAAGCAGTAAAGGAAAAAACACACCGGATTTTATACTGGTTCGGAGTTACCCTACATCCAATCGTGCACATAAGTATGGATTTCCTTTCAAAAGAAATTGTACAATTATACCCTCGATTTCAAGGTTACGAGGTACACCCTCCAGATTCACAACCCTCTGGGTAGAGATACTTGATTTCCCGAGCAACAAGTTCACCCAATTGATTTCCAAGGCTACAATCACATCTTTTCTCGCTTGATTGATTTCCAAGGCCACAATCACACCTTTTCTCGTTTAATTGATTACAAAAAACCTATAACTCTGAATAGCACTGAGGATCTTGTTGAGATAGTGATAGAGAATCAAATCAAAGATAATCTAGTTAGATTCAATGTTGATTTTGGCAGAGTAATGTTAAGAATGTGTATAAAGAAATGTGGAAGTAGAAGAGAAATGAAAACCAGAAAATATGATTAGAAATTCGTTGAAAACAACCCCTATTTATAGAAGAACAACAACCACGTTCATTCGTGAAGGGATATGACGAGTAGACACTTCTTTTGAAATTCAAATTTTTGAAATCAATTAACACTATGTCGACATAGGTAACTTGGGTATGTCAACATCCCAAAGGAAATTTTGGTGTTTTGTTTTTCTTTGAAAATAACTTTTATCTTATATTAAAACTATTTTAAACTTTTGTAAATATACTTAACTATAGTTAAAATACAGAAATAAATATAGAGAATAATATTTTGGTATATATAAAATTTTACTATAATTTTATATTTAAATCTAAGTATAAATATTAAAAGTGAAATATATTATTATTAAAAGATAGTTTAAAACTAAGGATACTTTGATTTAGAATTTAAAGATTATTTTAAGGCTAAAAGTATTTAAATTCCGAATAGATGTTTTCGATTCTTTTAAAAGGAAGGTTTTGAAAACATTTTGAAAACAAGATATAATTTTGTAAAAACATTTTAAATAAAAGTTAGTGGATACAAAACAATGTTCCACTAGATTTTTCATAGGTTCCATCCTACTTAGCGTTCCATCCCTTTAACAGGCTCGAAGTGGATTCCATTTCATGAATAAATTGGATTTTAAGATGCCAGTGCTTTTCTAGGAGTTTTAACAAAATTCCTAATTAAATTACTTATTCTTGAAATCTTGAACTCTTGTCAATCTTGGTATTCTTGATACTCATGAGTCTTCAATCTTGATATCTTGAATCTTTATACTGTATATTCCTCAATCTTGGTACCTGCATGGTTAAATCCTACATATACATATATATTTAAAGTATAATGTTAGTATTTATATTTTATAATCTTGTTCTAAGGTTATTGTCATCAAAATCATCATCTCAAGGACTAACAATCTCCCCCCTTTTGATGATGACAACCTTTGTTTATAAACTATTACATCTATCCTAATAACTCCCCATAAAATTAATAACCCCCCCTTAATCTATGCCTAAATATCCTATTTTATATTTCTCCCCCTTTGTCATCAACAAAAGTCATCCTAAAACCATAAAACTATACAACTCCCCCTTAAACTAATACTAGAACAAAGTATAGTAAATGGAATGTGAAAGACATTAACATAATTATATTTTAATTATTCAACACATAAATATGTATAAATATATTTCAAACAATCCAATCAACATGCACATCAAATCCAATCATGTCAAATAATTCAAACAAATCAATCAAATCAAACAAGTCAATTAAGTCAAACAAGTCAATCAAGTCAATTAAGTCAAGCAAGTCAAACAAGTCAATCAAGTCAAACAAGTCAATCAAAACATACCAAACAAAACTAATATAACTACACTATAAGACAATACTACGAACTCCTCCTAAATAAAATACACTCGTTATGCATACATGTATGCAATATGTAGTTTGTAATGCATTATGAAATGTATGATATATGCAATATAGCATGAGATGATATGTAGAATGAAGTGCAACTTGTGATGCAAATGATTATGATATATTATACATTGTAATTTATGATGTAATATGCAATGAAATGTGATATGAAATTGGATGCACAATGATATGTAATATGAAATGATAATGAAGTAAAAATAATAATATGAAAAATGATATGATGATATATACTATGGTAAGAGATATTCAGATTATAAGATGAACATGAGTGCTGAGAAATATCTAATTGACAAGCATATATATATATATATATATATATATATATATATATATATATATATATATATATATATATTGTGTGTGTATGTATATGTATATGTTGTTAGGGATGCGGATTAAGGATTTTAAGGCAGAAATAACACTAGAGGGGGGGGGGGGTGAATAGTATTTTAAAGAATATATGAACTATATGACTAAATTAAAACTTTCAACACAAATCTAAACAGAATTCTAACACAGAATGATCACAGAACATATAACAAATGCAAATAGTTAAGTAAAGCAAGTAAAAGGAAAGAACACACCGGATTTTATACTGGTTCGGAATCCTCCTACATCTAGTCCTGCACCAAGGCAATATCCTTGTACAGATTTTTATAAGCCAATATCCAAATTACAACCCTCAATTTCTAAGGCCTTGAGGAACCCTCCTATCTCCGAGTCTGGGGTAAACTCTCTTGTTTTTCGGGACACAAGATCACCCTAATACTTTCTAATAACAATCCTTTTGAATGGATAGACTCTATGGAATTTTTGAATACAAATTGATCTTATAACTCTGAATAGCACTTTGATCTTTAGTAGAATGATGGAGAATCAAATAGAGAGAGTATCTAAATGATTTCCTATTGAGAATTTGGCAGAATGATGGCATGATCTTGAAAATATGAAGTTTTATGGATATGGAATGGTGGAGAAGAAAGAGTGAAGAAAATAAGAAAGTAGTTGCTAAAATAATTCATTTTGTAAGCCTTTATATAGATGCACAACAGTCATAACCATTGGCGAAAGGTTTTCGAACGAATGGACACTTCTTTTGAAAATTGAATTTTGAATTCAGCTGTGACCATGTCGACATGGGGTATCCCCTTATGTCGACATCCCTTAGTTCAAAATTATAGAGATGTTGTTTTGTAAAGACAATTGAATTTAAAACAAGTTGAAACTTCTCTGAAGCAAAGTAAAGTGTTTAAACAATATTTTGAGATAGAGAATGAATATAAAACATTATTTTAAATACATACATACATACATATATATAATATATAATTGATATAGACCGTCAATTATATAAGTAATATTTAAAATCAGAATAAGTTTTGATGTTTTAAAAATAGAAGTTTTTAAAATCAAAATAGAGGAATATTTCAAGGCTAAAACAAAGTTTGAAAATATTTTTGAAAACATGATTTTGAAAGCTAAAATATTTTGAAAACAGATTTAAAAACATTTTGAA
Source organism: Allium cepa (assembly GCA_030765085.1). Classification (NCBI taxonomy): domain Eukaryota; kingdom Viridiplantae; phylum Streptophyta; class Magnoliopsida; order Asparagales; family Amaryllidaceae; genus Allium; species Allium cepa. The sequence goes on from CM060938.1 coordinate 915,307,694, forward strand.
AAATCTATTCAAACTGAAATTGCAAGAACCTTCCTACAGAGCTCCTCCATAGGACTCGAGAACTTGTACAAAGTAGTTTAAATGATTTTGATTTTCATGGGTTTGTAAGCCACTTGTCGTAGGTTTGTAAGCTACTTGTCGTGGGTTTGTAAGCCACTGGTTTCGATAGAAATTGGGTTCCATCCCAAAAGAAAATTAGAAGAAAGATGAAAGTACTATTATGAAGTTTTAACAAAATACTAGACACTTATCTTGAGATCTTGAAATCTTGATTCTCTAGAGTCTTGAATCTCTAATCTTAATCTTGATGTTTGAGTCTTTATACTGATCAGTCTTCGATGATACCTGCATATACTTCCTATATACATACATACATACATACATATATATATATATATATATATATATATATATATCTATATGGAAATGTTAGTATATATTTTATAAAGTAAAGTATAATAACTATATAAGGTTGTTGTCATCAAAACATCATCAACTCGGTTCCTAACAATCTCCCCCTTTTTGATGATGACAACCTTTATTTATAAAATATTCTTACCATACCATAACTCCCCCTTACTCCGTGATTTCTTCTTAAAACTACAACTCCCCCTTACTCCATGACTCCCTCTTACACCAAGCACATATATTTTTATAACTTTCTCCCCCTTTGTCATCAACAAAAACTATTAACTACTTAAGAATTCAAGAATGATTAGTATGAACAAATAATATGTATAGAGCAAGCATGAAACAATGAGTATAAGTGAACACATTTTAGTTATTACAACATATATAAGAACATACATAAACACGAACAAACAAAACAATTTAAAACAAAGAATAAAATGAAAGTACGCTTTAATGGCGATCCTTAACTATAGGAGACTTATGAATCGAACAATTGGGGTAGTGGAGACAAAAGTTTCCACGTTGTTCAATTATGTTTCCATTAGTATCAACAAGGATCTCACCAACGCAAATAACGCTCTCGTCCGTATTCATAGAGACTTGGGGTTGAGGTAAAGGTTGATCTTCCTCTTGGTCTTCTTGTGGTTCTTCCATAGGTTCTTCTTCCTCGGATTCCATGGCTTGTGAAGAGTCTTCAATATTAATAGGATTTGTACGGTTATCCATAAGGAATTTTTGTACATTCCTAATAATATTCCCTTGCCTTTGTTGTTCTCTAGCCATCCTAAGTTGACTTACTTGAATTTCAGTCATCAATTGAAGGATATCTTTCATCTTCTCTTGCAATTTGATCACTCGAGCGTGCGTAGTTCGTTGAAATGGACCAGAATGAGGAGATGTGGGTGAAGTAGGTTCATTAGTAGAAGAGGAGGCCATTATTTTATTGTTTCAGAAGTTATCTATAGAGAATATAGTGAAGAAAGAGGAGAGAAAACGAAATAAATAGATAAATAACCAAATAACTAACTTTGGAGGGAAATTCAATTTTCAAATTTTTGTTGGGTATGTCGACATCATGAGATGGGGCATGTCGACATGTTCTTCAAAAAAAATGTAATTTTTATTTTGAATTTTTATTGATTATTATATTACATTATTTTATATTTCAGATTTTGAAAACCTACCTTATTCTCTTCTAAATTTAGTAAAATTTTGTTCGGTTAATGGTTTAGTTAATATATCAGCAATTTGTTTTTTAGTATTTATATAATCTAGAGTTATTATTTCTTTAGTTATATTATCTCTAAGAAAATGATGTCTTATATCAATATGTTTAGTTCTAGCATGATGAGTTGGATTTTTAGATAGATTTATTGCACTAGTATTATCACAATATATTGGTGATTTACTTATGTTAATTCCAAAGTCTTTTAAAGTTTGTTGCATATATATGACTTGTGAACAGGCCAGAGTAGCAGACATATACTCTGCTTCAGTTGTTGACAAGGAAACAGTATTTTGTTTCTTGCTGAACCAGGAAACCAGTGAATGTCCTAGAAAGTGACAAGTTCCACTTGTACTCTTTCGATTTGATTTACAACCAGCATAATCAGCATCACAATATGATATTAAATCAAAAGTATTATTTTTAGAATAAAATAAACCATAATCGAAAGTGTATTTTACATATCTTAAAATTCTTTTGACAGCTTTTAAGTGAGTTTCTTTAGGTTGTGATTGGTATCTTGCACAAAGACAAACACTATGCATAATATCAGGACGACTCGCTGTTATATAGAGTAGCGAACCAATCATTCCCCAATATAAAGTTTGATCAATATCTTTTGATTTATCTTCTTTACTTAAACCTACATTTGTTGACATCGGAGTTGGTTTCCCACTAGAGGTGCTTAAACCAAATTTATTGATTAAGTCTTTAGCATATTTTTCTTGACTTATGAAGATTCCATTTTCTAGTTGTTTAATTTGAAGCCCTAAGAAGAAACTTAATTCTCCCATGTGACTCATTTCAAATTCTTTAGTCATTATATCTGAAAATTCTTTACTCATTATGTTATTAGTTGATCCAAAGATTATATCATCTACATATATTTGAACCAGTTGAATATCTTGATTATTTCTTTTAATAAAAAGTGTTGTATCCACTTTACCAATTTCAAAACCAATTTGAAGTAAATAAGATCTTAGTCTTTCATACCAGGCTCTAGGAGCTTGCTTTAGACCATATAGAGCTTTCTTTAACTTGTATACATGGTTTGGAAATTTATTATCTTCAAAAAGTGGAGGTTGTTCAACATAAACATCTTCTTTTACAAAACCATTTAGAAAAGCACTTTTAACATCCATTTGATATAATTTGAAATTATTATAATTAGCGAAAGCAAGTAGAATTCTTATAGCTTCTAATCTTGCTACGGGGGCAAAGGTTTCATCATAGTCAATTCCTTCTTCCTGACAATAACCTTGCGCGACTAAACGAGCTTTATTTCGTACGACCTCACCGAGTTCATTCATTTTATTTTTATAAACCCATTTAGTTCCAATTATCATTTTATCCTCAAGTTTAGGAACAAGTTCCCATAAATCATTTCTGGTAAATTGATTCAATTCTTCTTGCATAGCAAGAATCCATGAATCCTCAGACGATGCTTCCTTTGGATTTTTAGGTTCAATTGTTGATATAAAGGCTAGATTACTCATACTACTTAATTGATTTCTAGTTCTTACTACAGATTCAATATTTCCTAAAACATTTTCTATAGGATGATCTTTTGATATTTTAAATCTCTTATTAGGTTGATTTATTTCACTAATAGTTTCACTAGATTGATTTAAATTTATAAAATCTTCTTCATCATCTATTTGTACAATATCTTTGTTTTCATCAAAAGATACATGCATAGTTTCTTCAATAGTATTAGTTTTTAAATTAAAAACTCTAAATGCTTTGCTTCTATTAGAATAACCAATAAAGAATACTTTATCAGCTTTTGGTTCAAATTTATCTAAATTATCTTTTGTATTAAGTATAAAACATTTACTCCCAAAGACTTTAAAATAAGCAACTATAGGTTTCTTATTATAAAGTAATTCATATGGAGTTTTATTTGTTAATGGTCTAACTAAAATTCTATTTAATATATAACAAGCTGTAGCAACTGCTTCAGCCCAAAAATGTTTAATTACTATCAGAAAGCATTGTACGAGCACACTCTTGAATCATTATATTCTTACGTTCTACTACTCCGTTTTGTTGTGGAGTTCTTGGAAATGAAAAGTTGTGAGTAATTCCCTTTTGAGTACAGAAATTCTCAAAATTTTCATTTTCAAATTCACCACCGTGATCACTTCGAATAGTTTTAATTTTGAAAGAATGTTGTTTTTGAATTCTTTTAGAAAAGTTTTTAAATATTTCAAAAGCATCACTTTTATGTTTTAAAAAGATTGTCCAAGTATATCTTGAATAATCATCTACTATAACAAAAACATATTTACTATGGTTAATTGATTGAACTTGAGATGGACCAAATAAATCTAAATGAAGTAATTCTAGAGGACTAGAGGTAGAAATAACATCTTTTAATTTAAATGAATTTTTCTTAAGTTTTCCTAATTGACAAGCATCACAAATACTATCTACTTTAAAGTTTAAGTTGGGTAGACCTCTAACTAAGTCAAGTTTTGATATCCTAGATAATAATTTGAAATTCAAATGGCCAAATCTTTTATGCCAAATCCAAAGGTCACTTGTATTAGCCAAAAGACATAGATTACAATTTGAAATTTTCATACTAAGGATATAAATATTTTTCTTCCTAATACCTTCAAAAATTATATTAGACTTATCATCTTCAATGTGACATTTATCTTTTCCAAATTTAATTTTAAAACCTTTATCGCAAAGTTGACTTATACTAAGAAGATTATGTTTTAAGTTCCTAACTAATAAAACATCAGAAATAAGTAAAGTTTTAGAGTTACCGACATTGCCGACGCCAACCACATATCCTTTAGAGTTGTCACCAAAATTGACTAATCCACCATCCTGATAAGTAATGTCCTTGAGTATCTCGGGATTTCCAGTCATGTGCCTCGAACAGCCACTATCAAGTATCCATTTATCTTTCTCAATTTGCACAGTTTGTCCATTGGGTGTTGATTCATCAAAAGCCATATAACATGTATGTCCCTGCATAACACACCAATTCGGTAGATAACTTGATTTTTCATAATAACTATATGCAGACTTATGATACTTTGATGAAATGCATAGATTCAAAACAGTTTTAACACAATTTTCCAAAAATGCCATTTTTATATTTTTCAAGTTTCAGATTATTAAAACAATGAAAACCAATGCTCTGATACCAATTGTTAGGGATGCGGATTAAGGATCTTAAGGCAGAAATAACACTAGAGAGGGGTGAATAGTGTTTTAAAGAATATATGAACTATATGACTAAATTAAAACTTTCAACACAAATCTAAACAGAATTCTAACACAGAATGATCACAGAACATATAACAAATGTGAATAGTAAAGTAAAGGCAAGTAAAAGGAAAGAACACACCGGATTTTATACTGGTTCGGAATCCTCCTACATCCAGTCCTGCACCAAGGCAATATCCTTGTACAGATTTTTATAAGCCAATATCCAAATTACAACCCTCAATTTCTAAGGCCTTGAGGAACCCTCCTATCTCCGAGTCTGGGGTAAACTCTCTTGATTTTCGAGACACAAGATCACCCTAATACTTTCTAATAACAATCCTTTTGAGTGGATAGACTCTATGGACTTTTTGAATACAAATTGATCCTATAACTCTGAATAGCACTTTGATCTTTAGTAGAATGATGGAGAATCAAATAGAGAGAGTATCTAAATGATTTCCTATTGAGAATTTGGCAGAATGATGGCACGATCTTGAAAATATGAAGTTTTATGGATATGGAATGGTGGAGAAGAAAGGGTGAAGAAAATAAGAAAGTAGTTGCTAAACAAGTTCAATTTGAAAGCCTTTATATAGATGCACAACAGTCATAACCATTGGCGAAAGGTTTTCGAACGAATGGACACTTCTTTTGAAAATTGAATTTTGAATTCAGCTGTCACCATGTCGACATGGGGTATCCCCTTATGTCGACATCCCTTAGTTCAAAATTATAGAGATGTTGTTTTGTAAAGACAATTGAATTTAAAACAAGTTGAAACTTCTCTGAAGCAAAGTAAAGTGTTTAAACAATATTTTGAGATAGAGAATGAATATAAAACATTATTTTAAATATATGTGTATATATATACATAATTGACATAGACCGTCAATTATATAAGTAATATTTAAAATCAGAATAAGTTTTGATGTTTTAAAAATAGAAGTTTTTAAAATCAGAATAGAGGAATATTTCAAGGCTAAAACAAAGTTTGAAAATATTTTTGAAAACATGATTTTGAAAGCTAAAACATTTTGAAAACAGATTTAAAAATATTTTGAAAAATCTATTTAAACTGAAATTGCAAGAACCTTCCTACAGAGCTCCTCCATAGGACTCGAGAACTTGTACAAAGTAGTTTAAATGATTTTGATTTTCATGGGTTTGTAAGCCACTTGTCGTAGGTTTTTAAGCTACTTGTCGTGGGTTTGTAAGCCACTAGTTTCGATAGAAATTGGGTTCCATCCCAAAAGAAAATTAGAAGAAAGACGAGAGTGCTATTATGAAGTTTTAACAAAATACTAGACACTTATCTTGAGATCTTGAAATCTTGATTATCTAGAGTCTTGAATCTTGAATCTCTAATCTTCATCTTGATGCTTGAGTCTTTATACTGATCAGTCTTCGATGATACCTGCATATACTTCCTATATACATACATACATACATACATACATATATATATATATATATATCTACATGGAAATGTTAGTATATATTTTATAAAGTAAACTATAATAACAATATAAGGTTGTTGTCATCAAAACATCATCAACTCAGTTCCTAACATATGTATGTATGTATGTTTATATCAAACTATTTATTATAAATCACTTCAACCAAACAAAGGTAATACACACCAATTACTAGACTTAGGTTAAGGAAACTAATGAATGAGACTGAAAGAGTAGTAAAGACCAAAGTTTAAAGGTAATAAATGATATTAAAACTATAACATACTCATGAAAGGTAGTAATCAAACTCAATATCAAAATAAAATTGCTAAGAAATATGGATTTATACTGTATATATGATCAAATATGGTTTTTATAAAAATTAATACCCTAATTATTTAATTTATTTAAAATAATTTTTTTAACTTGGTTGATTTTTTAAGAATCCAAACTTCCATGTTTATAAAAAAACTTAACTTAGTAATTAAAACATTTATATCAAATTATTATTGATTAAAATATTTAGAAACATGTTTAAACTTCTTTTAAATTTAAAAAATATCATAAAAAATTATTAAATAAAATAATAAAGATTAAAAAACTAAAATAAACATGTGTTATGTTAAGGCCTCTTACTTTTAAAAAAAATTAATTATGCAAAAAACATTTAAACATGAAATTAAATTTTAAAATATTCTAATATAAGTTAGAAACTAACTCTAAAAAGAATAGAGAAAAATACTTAATTTAAATATCATTTTTACATAGTGTAAAGTTTCAAATAGAAAAGACAGCATTTACAGAATGATATAAAATGTTTTTGCAGTAAAATATATTCAAAACATTATAAAACAGAATCTGCAATATTTACCAAATGCCGCGAAAAGTTTCTAAAACACTAGTGTTTCAAAACACAGAGATGCTATAAAAATGAATTTGGAGCACTTGAAAAAAGTTCCAGAAGAAAAGACAACATTTCAGATATACTATCTATTGTTCTGGGCCTGATTTTAGCATGATTTTGTATTAATTTTATGACTAGACATTGAAATGTAAATAATTGATTTTTTTAATCAATTTTTTATAGTAAAAAGTAATGAGAAAACATGTGTAAAGACACTTGACATTATGCATGTAAAAATGTTTTTCTTCTTAATATAGTTGTAATAAATTAGTAGTAAGATTTTATTTGAAAGACAACACATTTAAAAAAAAAATTAAAAAAAAATTAGTCTGCTATATCGAAATTTATATTATGGTGTGTCGATATATGGACCTAAATATCAAAACTTATAAAAGAGATAAATTTCTATACCTAACTAAATGTATATTCCTAAGTGCAACAATATATATGAAATAATAGTAAAGCGTACCAATTCTTGCACTCCATATTTCTAACTTTGTTGTTCTTTCATTGTCGTCAACCACACATTTATATCTTTCAGAATTCAACGACAAGATCTGTTCTGTTCCGACGGGCTCGTTTTTCTGATCAGCGTAGTATATTCATTTGCTGAATTTGAAGACCGTATGAAAAAATACAAATGATTTAGTAGATTGACCAACTTCGCCCAAAACTTCGAATTTGAATTTTGAATGAATGGACACTTCAACCACTATAAATAGGCCCACCGGCCATCACTTTTCATAAAAGTTTCTCTTCTTCTTCTTCTTCTTCTTTCCGTTTTTCTATTTACCATCAAACTTCTAGAAGGCATATCTCCTTCATTTCTTAACGGGATTGGATGAAATTAGCGGCAAATCGAAGAGAAAGGCAAGGTCTACGATCTAGTAATAGTTTGGTGATGAATTTGGACAGTATTGTGGTGCAACAGGCCAAATCAGTAAGAGAAATATAGAAAATTCCATACACAGTTTTTCAGTTTTGGATAGTCAACTTTAAACTGTCATATGTCACTCAATTTTGGTCGGAATTTGATGATCCACCCATCAAATCGACCGTGAGAACAAGAACTACAATCTGGAAAAGAAGTGGGAACAAATACTCAAATATTTGGATGCAATTTGAAGAATACCATTGACAGTTTTTCTTTCTCTCTTTGTTCACCAAAACTTCATTTGACCATAACTTGGTCATTTCTTGATGGATTCACATGAAACTAGTGGCATTGCAAAGTAGATAAAGAGAAGTATAGTATCATATCAAGTTACAGATGAGAGTCAAAAGCTTTATATTGATCTGGTACCCATTTCATCGTCGATTGCCATTATATATCCATTTATTCTTCTTGATTGTTGAATGGTTATCTGGTATCTTTTAGCCAATAGTCATTAGACGTAATTCTTCTCCTACAAAACAACATAATCTTTTAAAGAATCAAGTGACTTTTCAAAATAACTAAATATAATTTTAAACAACAATATCATGATGATTCTGTGACATATTCATATGAAAATAGTGTTAATAATTTCATAAAAAATTGCTATTTTAAAAATTTTCAAAATTCAGATTATGAAAACTTTGAAAACCTAGCTCTGATACCAAATGTGAGAAATGCATAATATGGATCTTAAGGCTAGGATTAACACTAGAGGGGGGTGAATAGTGTTTAAAGAAATTACTAAATCTTTTTGAGTTTTTGTTAATTTGAACACAGATATATGCTACATTCAGACACAGATATGATCACAGAATCAAACAAAGATGCAAATATAAAGTAAAAGCAGTAAGCGAAAGAACACACCAGATTTTGTACTGGTTCGGAGTTACCCTACATCAGTCCTGCACACAAGTACAGATTTTCTTTCAAAAGCAATTGTACAATTACACCCTCGATTTCAAGGCTACGAGGTACACCCTCCAGATTCACAATCCTCTTGGTAGAGATACTTGATTTTCCAAGCAATAAGTGCACCAATTGATTTCCAAGGCTACAATCACACCTTTTCTCGCTTGATTGATTTCCAAGGCCACAATCACACATTTTCTCGTTTAATTGATTACAAAAACCTATAACTCTGAATAGCACTGAGAATCTTGTTGAGATAGTGATAGAGAATCAAACCAGAGATAATCTAGTTAGATTCACTACTGATTTCGGCAGAGTAATGTTAAGAATGTGCATAAAGAAATGTGGAAGAAGAAGAGAAATGAAAACCAAAAAATATGATTAGAAATTCATTGAAAACAGCCCCTATTTATAGAAGAACAGCAACCATGTCCATTCGTGAAGGGATATGACGAATAAACACTTCTTTTGAAATTCAAAATTTTGAAATCAACTGACACTATGTCGACATGGGTAACTTGGGTATGTCGACATCTGTGACGCCCCACCTCTATGCTTACAATAACAAAGAGTACTAAAGGAAATACTGTCTGTTATTATGAAGAATAAGGCTGGATAGGAGCGGCCATCCGTAGTTAGGCCTTACACTAGTTTATCTCGATAGGAGTGGTATATATTTTTATTTTTCATTTCTTATTTATTTACTCCCATCGACATACCCAATTCCAGTATAAAACGAACTACGATGGTTCATAATAGTTTAGGACAATACAGATAAACTAATGAAGAACACAAATAACAAAAGTCTCATATATATATATAACTGATGTCAGTTACAATACATGTGATACAGTACATATGATACAACTACAACTGTCGACTCTGGGAGTTACATATACAAGTACATTATCGTGAATAATATACATGAATACATATCTTCCTATACTATAACAACGACTACTCCAAATGATATAAAGAGACTTCATAGCTCAAGAAGCAACCCAAAGCAAGATATCTACAACCTGTAATAACTCGGTCTGACCCGAGTATTAAATTCAAAAGAAAATAATACACGGGTCAGTCTAATTCAAACTCATTTATTTATGCACGGAAGAAATAATAATTAAATAACAATTAGACGACAGTCACAATAAATCTCGTATATCCAATCCTTTAATAAGAAATCGGATAATGGCAAATATAACACGTAACAGTGTTAAACAACAAATCAGCAGATTCAAATTATCAACGAAGATAAATAAAAGGATTATCAATGAAGCTAATTTAGAAAACAACAAGATTGCCTAAACGGCAATTAACGATAAAATCTAATTATTAAATAAATAATTAGAAACTCATAATCAATTATCAAGAGGATAATTAGACAAAAACAAAATGATCCAATTAAACCAATTCAAAATGAAATTTCAAAATATTGAATTGAACACACAAAACAATTCAAGCAATTGAAATATCAATTTTAAAACGTCAATACTGTGTGGCTGCAGTACACGCACGCGTGCACTGCCTCGCCACTACAGTGATGAAATACACAAAAGCTCAATGAATCAAAAGCAAATGGCATCAACACAAATCAAAATGAACCAGATAGAACTGCACAACAAACACAGCATCCATCCAGTAGCCATCAAATGGACAAAGTGCACATGAAGGAACAATGAAAATTCACAATCAAGCACAAGGTCAAATCCAAAATACCGGATTCAACACAAGTGCAATAAATTAATGTCACAACTTTCAGCACAAGGTCAAATCCGTGCTACTATCTGGATTCAACTCAAGTATAAATTCAAATGAAATGGTCAAGACATAAAACTCAAGCCTCGACCCAAGTTCAAATCAATCGACAGAAAACAGAGCTTGCAACAGCTCTGATCAACAATAAAGTTCAATATCCAGTCAAGCATCATCAAAGACTGGTACATCTCAATACAACAAAGCAATGTGGAAGTGCATACTTGATCAATAAAAATGCAAGAAACAGCCGTGGATATAAATGTATCACTATGGCACAAGTACAAGATACATGAACTAAACTTCGAATCAATTTATAATGTGCAAAGCTACTAGCACGAGACAGTCAAATTCACATGCAACTATCTTGAGAGAACAAGCACATGAAAAAACATAAATGCAGACTAACTTAAAATATACAATGAGTGACAGCAGTGTGCCACCAGGGTAAATTGAACAAAAGTTCTCCAGTCGACCACAAACTCATGTGACTCATATGGAACAAGAACCAAATTCGACTGCTTTAACGATACTACCCAAAATCAAACAACAATGGACCAGAGAATCAAGCTTCAAAAGACACAACCTAATGCACCAGTGAACACTAAATGAAATTGGACAGTACCATCAAAATGCATGAGCAAAGCATGCTACAGGCTTACAACATGGATGGACAATCACATATATGCAACAATGAAAGGAACATAATTCGACTAGTTGACTGAACCACAGACCAACATTGCAACTGACACATATATGCAAGAAAATATCACATGTGCAGCAGACACATAATTAAATAGCCATGTTCGAAACCCAATAAAGTGGACTATATGATGAACAAGTATGCATAAACTTCTCAAGATTTGCATAATTAGACACTGTACATGTAATAAGGTCATGCAAGTGTGGAATGCATTAGGCAGGTATAGTGCAAATGAACATGCCTGAAAGAACAAAGTACAACAGAATGCAAGCAGACTCAAGTCACTGTGCAGTTAGAGCCAACAACAAGTGTTGCAATAGTGAAACAACTGAGCAATGAACTCGACCAGGAACAAGACTCAAGTACCACCAGAGTTCAACTCAAAGAGATAGTCGACCAACAGTTACATGATTCAAAACAGCATATCAAATGAAATAAGGAACCAGGCTACACAATAAATATCAAAGTGCAAACAACCAGAGCTCAACATCTATAAACCACAACAATGTGTTAAACCAGACCAGTTCAGTGAACAAATGAAATCACAAATGTATAAAACCATATGCAACTGAAACTGGACCAGTAAGCAAAACCGAAGTCACAAGGAAATCGTCAAAACAAAATTAAAGCCGAAGCATAGTATTGTCAACCAAACAAAAGTCCACAAAATCAAGTGACCGAAGTCAACAAAAATCAGCAAATTCAAAGCCAAGAGTATCACTTAATCAAACAGCGAAAATCATAATTTTAAACAAGCCAGAAATCATCAAAATTGAATTAGATGTGAGTGATAAGAAATCACTCACATTTGTTACCCTTAGCACGAATCCAAGATCGACAGCCAGAGTTGAAGCCGAGGCCAACAAAGAATTGAGCAGTCGCAATCGAATCCAATCGAGCAGCCGAAGTCCTCCTCTTTCCCCCCATCAGATCGCCGTAGCCGCAAACCCTAATTTTGATCGAACGAAGAAAACGAACTGAGTCGCCATTTCCGTTTTTTTCTTCTTTCGTTTGTTTTAGTTAGGGCTAGCGAAAATTGAATGGAGGGAAAAAGAACGAGCACCGGCCTTATTTAATTATCACAACACCACAAAACTTGGGCCAGGATTATAAAGCCCATATAATTCTTAAACAAATTTCAAAAGAATTTCAATCTGATTAAAAACTCCAAATAGCCATTAACAATCAATTTAATCGTCATTTAACGATAATTAATTGTTATGAAATCCCGGGTTGTTACATCATCCCAAAGGAAATTTTGGTGTTTTGTATTTCTTTGAAAATAACTTTTATCTTATATTAAAACTATTTTAAACTTTTATAAATATATTTAACTATAGTTAAAATACATAAATAAATATAGAGAATAATATTTTGGTATACATAAAATTTTACTATAATTTTATATTTAAATCTAAGTATAAATATTAAAAGTTAAATATATTATTATTAAAAGATAGTTTACAACTAAGGATAATTTGATTTTGAAATTAAAGATTATTTTAAGGCTAAAAGTATTTAAATTCCGAATAGATATTTTTGATTCTTTTAAAAGGAAGGTTTTGAAAACATTTTGAAAACATGATATAATTTTGTATAAACATTTTGAATAAAAGTTAATGGATACAAAATAATGTTCCACTATTTCGTAGGTTCCATCCTACTTAGGGTTCCATCCCTTTACTAGGCTCGAAGTGGATTCCATTCCACGAATAAATTGGATTTTAATATGCCAGTGCTTTTCTAGGAGTTTTAACAAAATTCCTAATTAAATTACTTTTTCTTGAAATCTTGAACTCTTGATAATCTTGATATCTTGAATCTTTATACTGTACAGTCTTCATTCTTGGTACCTACATGGTTAAATCATGCATGTACGTATATATCTAAACTATAATGTTAGTATTTATATTTTATAATCTTATTCTAAGGTTGTTGTCATCAAAACCATCATCTCAAGGACTAACAGAATTAACTAAGTTTATATTAATAATAATAATACTAATAATAATACAACTAAATTAACCTTGTCTTTTAATAATAATAATAATAATAAATTAACTAAGTTAACCAAGTTAATAAAAATTAACTAAGTTTTGTTAAAATTAAACAAGTTTTATAAAATAAGTTAAGTTTAAGCTAACTAAATTTTATAAATAATAATTGTGACGACCGCCCATGACTCCCGCACCAAATCAAGGAAATAATGCGCTAAAAGGTGTGCCAGGCAGCCATGGACGATAGTCAGAGTAAAACAAAACAGAAGAATCTCTATCGCATAACTCACAGCGCATGGATAAAATACAATAGAGAAATATAATATAGTGAAGCTCCATAGAACAGAACATCATCATATAAGCATCACAGTAGTTTTATACAATCATCTACTCAAATCCATACATGAAAGCCTCACTACAAATCACTCAACCAAATACAGCAGCGGATACCCAGTACATATAGTAAGAAAACTAATATGCAAAGCCTCCTGCTCGTCTTCGTCATCTTCAGCGTAGAACTCCTAGCACAGCACCTGTCACCTGCTACCTAGTCTGCCCATCCCAACATGGATGAACAGCCCAAGGTAATAAGAGGAGACATAAAACCTTGAGTCAGACAAAGTCTTAGTGAGCAGTAAATTAACTATCAAACATACCAAAAGAGCATAAAGGATAAAAGGAATAGGAACCAAACCATCCCACTCCACCTCTTTCTACAGTGATAGCCCCAGACATACACTAAGGAGAAGCAAGCATAACAACATAGACAATTAAGGTAAAGCAAATACCACTCGAGTCAAGGACGATGTTTTCCAAATACAAACCCCCAAGGCCTAAACCAAGATCAGATAAGCACCCAGAAAACACCGCTCTTGAAGCCGAATGATAATACAACCAAACATCCATGACTCTGGCTATCACTGTTATCCTTGCCTCGATTTCACCGTTAGTTGAATGACCATCTGTCAAGGGCTAATGGTAACCCCGGTTCTAAACATAACTCCGCACACTGCCTTGTGCCTAGGACTTATCTACTTTGCCCAGAGTACTCAACTACCTACCTGTAGTCTTTTGGGTGTCCCGACTACCTACCTGTAGTCGTTATGGGCGCCCCATGTACTCTTGCTTTTGAGCATGCTAGAACCTTCAACGACGACGAGATCCAAGCCTCCTAGCCATCCTTCTTGACGACTATCCTCATACAAGCTCAAGCTACCTCTTGAACAATCCATTATCAACCAACTTGAACTACCCTTCAAGTTATCAACATGCTTGGAATGATCCCTGCTTGGATTAAGCCAAGACTCACATCATACTTCGCTTCATCGCATCAAAGCAAAGTCTCAACTCAACAACATGGTTTGCCTCATCAAATCATGGCAAAGTCCCATCTCAACATCATCCAATCTATACATATGAGCTTCAACATCCGCTACATATGCCTTAAGCAGCTTTCACCATTCAAGAGCCTTCTTCCATAGCCTTTGAATCCTCTTCCATCATCTTGTTCCAAATCAACTACTAGCTAACTTGGAAACAATCAAATCAATCATACATTCAAATAATCAATCATTCAAACAAGATCTAATAAGCAATATAAGCAATATCAACTATAATGGCAATTTCGTAAATAAATGAGCAAAAGTCCAACATATGTAAAATCATGGTTTCTAGCATAGATCTATCAAATCTAAAACATGGGTTTTGTCTCTAATACTTGTTAAACAAACTTGCATAAGTAAACATCTTCAAAAAAACCATGGATCTAGACTTGGATCTAAGAAAAATGCATGAAATCTCTAACTTTAACACCCAAACATGCCACCAATCCAATATACTCCTTTGGATCCGCGTGAGAGATAACTACCACTCACCAAATCACCAAAACAACCTAAAATCAAATAACTTCAGATCTGGACAGCAAGGACTTGAGCTTGATCCGGAGAAATTTCACTTGAAACGGTGAAATCTAGCTTCTTCGGATGAAAATCTTCAACTTTGGCTCTTGATCTTTGATCTTGATCTTCAATCTTCAATGGATGTTAGCACTTGATAGAAGTAGAGAAAGAAGTGAAGAAAATACTGTAGTCGAGTTTCCAAAATGGCAGCACTTCGTCGCTTCGAAATCCGGTGCCAAAAAGTGAGCCAAACCCCTCTATTTATAGGCTGGAAAACCCCTTAGCTCGGCCGTCCCTAAGTCGCCGCCGACCTAACCTTCTGCCGACCCAACACTCTGCCGACCTAACACTGAGTCGTTCTACGACTTAACTAAAGACACGAGTCCACACGACCTAATTATAACACGGCATGACCGACCCAACTACCTAACACACCTTACCGACTTATCAACTAAACCAGATGCCGACCCAACCACACGGCACACACATAGGGTCACACGACCTAGTTTCCTGCCGACCTAAACCCAGAACACATGCCGACTCAAGACTCAACGCACCCTGCCGACTTAACACAACCTTATCCCGCCTACGACTTAAAACATACACAACCTAAATTAGGTCGTTAACCCCCCCATAGGTCATCCACGACCTATCTCCTAACGACCTAAGACCATAACCCTTAACTGTCTTATGTCGGTCACACCTCTGAGTCGCTCACTCAGCTAACTCGGCATCACCACTAAGTCGGTCAACCCCTTAGGTCGGTCCAAATCCCTATCCAGTTAACTCCTATAGCTCGGCCCCTACCTTAGGTCGGTCATACGACCTAAACTTCCTTAGGTCGGTTATGCGACCTAGACTCAACTCGGCAACTCTTGACTCAGTCACGAGTTAACTCCATAACTCGTTCCAACTTATGAGTCGGTCACGACTCAATACTCTAACACACGAGTTACTCTCCATATGACTCAGGCTAGAGACAATATAAACAACACTAATGACCTGTAATTTTTACGATTTATCGACACGTAAAATACGGGTCGTTACATTCTCTCCCCCTTAGGAATTTCGCCCCCGAAATTCCAAGCAAACAACAGCAATCACAATTATTCCGCATGCCTACCATCCATAGCAATCAACAAACCATGCATCCAATTCTAACCTAGCATGCAGAATTCTAAGACTTAGAACAAGCTACAAATTCATGAGATGTCACGACACTTTAGGGCCATACCTCGAAGAGTCCGGGATGAGCTGCCTTCATCCTCTCTTCCTCCTCCCATGTACAGTCGTTAACATCATCACTCCATTGTACCTTGAGCAACGTAATCGTCTTCCTCCTAAGCTGTTTCGTATCGGTTTCAACAATACGAAGCGGCTCACGAGGTCTCGTACCCACGGGATCAACCTCTAAGTCTTCACAGCTATCAGCAGAAACCACCGTAGTTGGGTCGTGCACGTATTTCCGTAGATAAGATACATGAAAAACATTGTGCACACCCGCCATCTTTTCCGGTAACTCCAATCTATAAGCGAGCTTTCCAATTCGCTCGATAATCGGGAATGGTCCAACAAATCTCGGAGTTAACTTTCCTTTGTTCCCGAATCTAACAACATTCTTCAATGGAGAAATCTTCACAAAAACCATATCACCCACGTTGAATTCCAAATCCTTTCGACGATTATCTGCATAACTTTTCTGACGATCCTGGGCTGCCTTCATTCTTTGCCGAATGATCTCTATACAATCCGAAGTCTGTCGAATCATCTCTGGCCCAAGTATCAGCTTTTCTCCAGTTTCCAACCAACATGTCGGAGAGTTACACGGTCTTCCATATAATGCCTCATATGGTGCCATACCGATACTCGACTGATAACTGTTATTATAAGCAAACTCCACCAAATGAAGGTGATCTTCCCATGATCCTCCGAAGTCCAAAACACATGCTCTAAGAAGATCTTCCAAAACTCGGTTGACTCTCTCAGTCTGACCATCTGTTTGAGGGTGATAAGCTGTACTCAAACACAACTCAGTTCCCAAAACTTCCTGGAAGCTCTTCCAAAATCTACTAGTGAACAATGGATCTCGATCGCTCACTATACTCTTCGGAACACCATGGAAACGAACTATCCACTTCACATATAATTCAGCCAACTTCGATGCAGTCCTAGTCGATCGAACAGGAATGAACCTTGCACTCTTGGTCAAACGATCTACTATGACCCAAATCCCTTCATTCCCTGCTCTTGTCCTAGGTAGACCATCGATAAAGTCCATCGACACTTGCTCCCACTTCCATGTAGGAACCTCTAATGGCTGAAGCAATCCACTGGGCTTCTTCTGCTCAGCTTTCACCAACTGGCAATTCATACACTTGGAAATAAAATTTCCAACATCCTTCTTCATACCTTCCCAGTAGTAGGTTCTCTTCATATCCCGATACATCTTATTTCCACCTGGATGAATTGTCAACTTCGAGTGATGACTCTCCCTCAGAACTTCATCTCTCAATCCATCTACATCGGGAACAACTAGTCGCCCTTGCTTTCGAAGCCAACCCTCTCGATCGACTTCAAATCCTTTATCCTTTTCTGGATCCAATCCGGATTCCAAATCACGGATAATCTTGATAAGCTTATCATCTCTCCTTTGCCTCTCGCCAATTCTTTCCACAAGAGTAGGCCTTATCGATAAGTTTGCCAACATCTCAGGTTCCAATTCACATCTAGGCCTGAAATCAAATCCAGCCAAATACTCAAGACTCTTCCATTCCGAAAACATGGCTCCCAATCCTGCATGTCTTCGACTTAACGCATCAGCCACTGCGTTACCTTTCCCTGGAGTATAGGCTATACCAAAATCATACGATGCTAAGAACTCTAGCCACCTTTGCTGTCGAAGATTCAAATCCTTTTGGGAGAACAGATACTTCAACGACTTATGATCTGTAAACAGCTCGAATCTAACTCCCAATAGATAGTGTCTCCACATCCTCAAAGCAAACACAATCGCCGCTAACTCCAAATCATGAGTCGGATAATTCCTTTCATGCAGCTTCAGTTGTCGACTAGCATACGCAACAACTTTATCCTTCTGCATTAGCACCGCTCCTAGTCCAGTGCCACATGCATCAGTGTAAACCACCATCTCATCATTCCCACTTGGAATAGTCAAAACAGGAGCGCTCGTCAGTCGCTCTTTCAGGATTACGAAAGCTTGCTCACACTTATCATCCCATCTGAACACTTGGTTCTTCTTCGTCAATCCTGTCAACGGTGCAGCTATCTTGGAAAAGTCTTTGATAAACCGACGATAATATCCTACTAATCCAAGAAAACTTCTCACATCAGATGCATTCTTAGGCCTAACCCAATCCTGGATCGCTGCCACCTTAGCGGGATCAACCGCTATTCCATTTCCAGAAATAACATGACCTAAGAACCTCACTTCATTCTTCCAGAAGTGACACTTCGAAAACTTAGCCTTCAGCTGATGTTTCCGTAAGATTTCTAAAACAATCCTCAAGTGCGTCTTGTGCTCTTCCTCAGTTCTGGAATAAACCAAAATATCATCCACGAACACAAGCACGAACTTATTCAACTGATCTCTGAACACTCTATTCATAAGATCCACAAAATATGCTGGCGCGTTAGTCAACCCAAATGGCATTACCAGCCACTCATAAAACCCGGATGGTGTCCTGAAAGCAGTCTTCGGTACACTATCCTTTGCCACTCTCAACTGGTGAAATCCCGTTGCCAAATCCATCTGAGAAAACACCTTAGCCTCGTGAAGCTGATCAAACAAGTCATCTATTCTCGGCAATGGATACTTGTTCTTCCTAGTCACCTTATTCAGCTCACGATAATCAACACACAACCTCAACGATCCATCCGCTTTGGTTGCGAACACAACGGGCGCACCCCATTCGGACACACTTCTCCGAATGAATCCTTTCTGCAAAAGGTCATCAACTTGCACCTTCAGCTCTTGCTGCTCCCTCGGTGCCATCCGCCTAAGAGGCATCACAACAGGTCTGGCTCCCTCAACTAGATCGATACGAAACTCGATCTCCCTATGCGGCGGCAACCCTTTGACTTCCTCAAAGACATTCTCAAACTCATTCACAATAGGCACCGATGACAGTCCATCCCGTGGAACAACCAGCGAATACATGAAGCTCATGAAGACGCCTTCTTCATGCTTACATCGTATCACAACCTTTCGCCCTTCCACATTCCCGACTGTCACCTCAAGCCTCTCACAATCAATCCTAGCCGCATACTTCCTAAGCCAGTCCATACCCAAAATAATTCCGAACCCCGCAAAGTTCAGAACAAAACAATCACAAACAAACGAGCAATCATGACTCGACACAACTAGACCACGGCATAACATACACAAACATGACGAACCCCCTACCGGATTAGTCACAACCAATGGCCTATCAACAATATCCGGTTTCATACCTAACCGGCTTACCAAATCATCACAAACAAAAGAATGCGACGCTCCAGTATCAAACAACACTCTAACTGGAACACCACAAATAGAAAGAGTACCTTGAACCACCACACTCTTTCCCTTCTCTTCAGCAGTAGGAGCTTTCGAAGACGATGGAACAGCTCCCAAAGCATAGGCTTGCACAACCTGCCTATCCTTCCTTGGCTCTGGACAATCCTTCTTGATATGTCCCAACTTATCACAGTTGTAACACTTTCCCGGCACTTTGGGATTCTTACAGTCTTTGTAAAGATGGCCCTTCTGCTGGCAGTTATAGCAAGTCACTTCACTCTTCGGCTTCTTCTGGCCATCCCTACCCTTCTGTTGCTGCTGCTTCCTCTTCCTATTGCCACTCTGCTGTGGTTTAGATCCCTCCCTGGTTATAGCAACAACAGAACTTTCCTTAGGAAACAAACTCTCGTGCCTGAGAGCTTTCTCCACCAGCTTCTCAAACGGATCGTCCAGATGATCCACTAACTGCCTCCCAAGATAAGCATCCAGACCAGTCACAAACTTCTCATTCTTCTGATAGGGAGAATCAATGTACGATCTGGCATACTTAGACAAAGCTTCGAACTCAGAAATATACTCAAGGACAGGCCTTCCCCCTTGCTTGAGCTCCACAAACCTCTTAAACAAGACAGATTTCTGGGAAGTAGAGATGAACTTAGCTTCAAATCTAACTTGGAATTGCTCCCAAGTAATCTCTTCTTCTGGAGTATCGATGGTGATAGAATTCCACCAATCAGCAGCTCTTCCCTGAAGCTGTCTCGATGCAAGCTTCCTCTTAGTTGCATCCTCAATCCCTAAGTCACCAAAGATCCTTCGGCAAGCATCAATCCATCTCTGCACTTCAATAGTCGATTCCGTTCCCAAGAAAGCTTTTCCTCCAAGAGAAGTATAATCCTTGCAAAGCTTGGCAAAATCCACCGGTCTCGGAGCTTGGACTTGAACTCCCACATCCACAGATGATCCTGAAGCTGGTATTCTCCTCATGATTGAAGTCATCATGGCCTCAAACATAGGAGCATAATCAACAGCTTCCCTAGCATCACGGCTACCCCTCGCAGCTTGTCTCTCACTTCGACTCATCCTTAATATCTGTAAATAAGAATGATTAGAACACCTTAAGAAACAACTGCATAAGGAGTTCAAACCCTTCTAAACTACTATATTATATATAGTAATCATCCATCAAATTACAATTACGTCTCTCTTACGTAGTTACATCAGCGAGCGTTGGCTAAAATCGATTAACCAAAGCTCTGATACCAAATGTGACGACCGCCCATGACTCCCGCACCAAATCAAGGAAATAATGCGCTAAAAGGTGTGCCAGGCAGCCATGGACGATAGTCAGAGTAAAACAAAACAGAAGAATCTCTATCGCATAACTCACAGCGCATGGATAAAATACAATAGAGAAATATAATATAGTGAAGCTCCATAGAACAGAACATCATCATATAAGCATCACAGTAGTTTTATACAATCATCTACTCAAATCCATACATGAAAGCCTCACTACAAATCACTCAACCAAATACAGCAGCGGATACCCAGTACATATAGTAAGAAAACTAATATGCAAAGCCTCCTGCTCGTCTTCGTCATCTTCAGCGTAGAACTCCTAGCACAGCACCTGTCACCTGCTACCTAGTCTGCCCATCCCAACATGGATGAACAGCCCAAGGTAATAAGAGGAGACATAAAACCTTGAGTCAGACAAAGTCTTAGTGAGCAGTAAATTAACTATCAAACATACCAAAAGAGCATAAAGGATAAAAGGAATAGGAACCAAACCATCCCACTCCACCTCTTTCTACAGTGATAGCCCCAGACATACACTAAGGAGAAGCAAGCATAACAACATAGACAATTGACGCAGCGGATTAATCAAACAAAACTTCAATCGATGGATTGTAGCAATCGGTGAGTTGAAGATACCAAAATGCCCAAGTTCGTTGATCCAAAGATACCGAACTCTAGCTATCTCAAACACGTTGATAGCGCACTATACCGTGTTTAAAGATCTACGATTCTTCGCACGTTGATCTAGCGCACTAGATTCCGTGAATCGGCTTCTACGATCGTTGAATCGAGCGCACTCGATTAACCGAAAGAGGAGATAGGAGATTACACTCAACTACCAATTGGTATGAAAGCACAAAGCTAACAAAAGAGAAATTTTATTCAAAATCAACAACCTCAAAAATGTACAACACACGCGTATTTATAGGAGTTACAACCCAACACAACAAACAACACCCAACTCTTAGGTCGGCACCGACTCATCCCTCACGACTCATCTAAGTCGTTGCCGACTCATCTAAGTCGCTGCCGACTCAACAAGGCACGACTCACAGACAAAGCAGGTAATACGACTCAAGACATGTACAGCCTCAACAATACACGACTCAAAATACAAACGACTCATCATACTACACGCTACACTACCGACTCAAGAAAACACTTTAACGACTCAACTTGCCAAGCGACTCACGACTCATAACTTCAGCGACTCAACATCCTTCCTTCGACTCAAGCTCCCATCAGTTGAATCCTTCTCCTTCTTGATGCTATCTCGGTCACGACTTATGGATACGTTGTTAAGTCGTGTACGACTCATCAAGTATGCACACTCCAAGTTTCCCTTGAGTCGTAACCCTGTTCCATTATCCCGTATACGACTCAAGCTCGCACGACTCAAACCCGATGCCTCTTTTATGCGGTTCAAATTGTTGTTAACTCGAAACTTGCTATCCCGTGCACCATTAAGTCGGAAACGACTTAACCCTGCCTTCCTAAGTCGCGTACGACTTAACCTCTCTATGAGTCGTGTACGACTCATCCTTGTTAGAAATTTTGGTTGCATTTCTTCTCTGTTCTGAGCTGCATCATCCTCCCCTGGTTGAGAAAAATTCGACCTCGAATTTGTAAATTCTTCCTCAACCATCTCACCTCCATGATATGGAATTAAATGTTTGACGTTAAAAACATCAGAAGTATAAACATCATCTGGTAATTTTAATCGATAAGCATTCTCATTGATTTTCTTCAAAACTTCAATTGGACCAATTTTTCGTGCCTTCAACTTGTTATAAGCACCCACCGGAAAACGATCCTTTGTTAATACGGCATAAACCAAATCACCTTCTTTAAATTCAACATTTCGACGTTTCAAATCTGCAGACTTCTTATACTTCTCATTCGATTTCTCCAATCGTTCCTGAACGATTTTATGACATTCAGTCAGCTCATCAACAAAATCAGCGGCTCGTTTAACTGTTCTCTTTGACTGTGGTACAACTGCTAAATCCAACGGCCCCCTAGGTAAACTTGAATAAACAATCTGAAACGGACTGAATCCCGTGCTTCGATTTACTGCATGATTATGAGCAAATTCTGCCTGGCATAGCTTCACGTCCCAACTTCTCAAATTATCCTGTACAAGACAACGCAACAAATTTCCCAATGACCTGTTAACAACTTCTGTCTGCCCATCAGTTTGTGGATGGTAAGCGCTACTAAAATTCAGCTTTGTTCCGACCATCTTCCACAAACTCAGCCAAAAGTGACTCAGGAAACGAGTATCTCGATCAGAAACAATAGATTCTGGTAAACCATGAAGTCGATAAATCTCCTTGAAAAATAACTGCGCTACTCGAACTGCATCTGCTGTCTTCTTGCAAGCAACAAAATGTGCCATCTTCGAAAACCTGTCCACCACAACAAATATCGAATCATTTCCCCTTTGAGTTCTCGGCAAACCCAAAACGAAATCCATGCTGATATCAACCCATGGCTTAGTTGGTACTGGTAATGGCATATACAATCCTGCATTCGTTGTTGTTCCTTTTGAAACTTGGCAAATATGACATCGCTCCACGAATCTTTCAACCTCTTTCCTCATCGACGGCCAAAAGTAAGACTGCGAAATCAACTGTAAAGTACGATCACGGCCAACATGTCCTTCCTCGTGCAATTCCTTCACAATCTTCATCCTCAAACTACAGTCCGGAATACATAAACGATTTCCTTTAAACAGAAAACCATCAACCAACATGAATTCATCGGTACTCCCATCCTTCACTTTTTCAACATATTTCACAAAGTAAGGATCTTCTTCAATCATCTCTGGCAACATTTCAAACCCCGTCACTTCCACCTTCATTGTCGTTAGTAAATGACTCCTCCTACTCAAAGCATCTGCTACTCGATTCGTCACCCCTGATTTGTGCTTAACGACAAAAGTAAACTGCTGCAAATAAGCAATCCATGACGCATGTCTCGCAGAAATCTTATCTTGCCCCTGTAAATGTTTCAAAGCTTCGTGATCAGTGTACAGAACAAATTCCTTCTGAAATAAGTAATGTCTCCAATGCTTAACAGCCTGTACAACAGCATAAAACTCAACATCGTATGTACTGTATCTCGTCTTCGCCCCTGACAACTTTTCACTGAAATAAGCAACTGGCTTCCCATTCTGACTCAGAACTCCTCCAATACCAACCTTCGAAGCATCAGTATGCAATTCAAACAACAACTGAAAATTAGGTAGAACAAGAATTGGTGCAGACGTCAACAATTCCTTGATCCTTTCAAAGGCAACCCCCGCTTCCTCTGACCACACAAACTGTTTACCCTTCATGCAATCAGTCACTGGAGCCATCACGCTACTGAAGTGTGGTATGAACCTTCGGTAGAATGACGCTAGCCCATGAAAACTTCTCACTTCTGTAATTGTCTTTGGCTGTGGCCAATTCTTGACTGCTTCAACTTTGCTCTGGTCAACTTGAATACCTTTCCCTGAAACAACATAACCCAGGAATAAAACAGTAGGTGTCATAAACACACATTTCTTTGTAGCAGCATAAAATTGTTCTTCACGAAGAATAAGCAACACTTCCCTCAGATGTAGAACATGCTCCTCCGTACTCCTGCTATAAATCAAAATATCATCGAAATACACCACGACGAACTTTCCAATGAATGGTCTAAAAATTTGATTCATCACCCGCATGAATGTACTAGGTGCATTAGACAAACCAAATGGCATAACCAACCATTCGTACAACCCCTCTCTAGTTTTGAAAGCTGTCTTCCATTCGTCTCCAGGTCTGATACGAATTTGATGATAACCACTCTTCAAATCAATTTTCGAGAATATAGTTGCCCCACTCAACTGATCCAACAAATCATCCAACCTCGGCATAGGAAATCTGTAACGAACAGTGATCTTATTCAAAGCTCTACTATCAGTGCACATTCTCCAAGTTCCGTCCTTCTTTGGTACTAACAATGCAGGTACAGCACACGGACTCAAACTTTCCTGAATACGACCCTGTTCAAGTAATTCTTCCACCTGCCTTCGTAACTCCTCATGTTCCTTCGGACTCATTCTGTAATGTGGTCGATGTGGTAACACTGCCCCGGGAACAAGATCAATCTGATGTTGAATGTCTCTAAGTGGTGGTAACTCCTTCGGTAACTCCTCTGGAAAGACATCTTCAAACTCTTTCAAAACAGGCTTCACTTCTTCAGGAATCTCAACTTCTTCGCTACTCTCTCTCCCAATCAACAAAAACACTTCCGGTTCTTCCTCCACTTCTTTAACAAACTCCTTCAAAGTCAACAGAGTTTTTAATTCTTCAATCTCTTCTAGCTTGCTCTCCTTCTGCTGCTGTCTCTTAGGAACTAAAGTGATTTTAGTACCCTCGAACATGAAACTGTAACTGTTGGCACGACCGTCATGCTGAACTGCTCTATCAAACTGCCATGGTCTGCCCAACAATAAGTGACAAACATCCATATCTACGACATCACACCAGATTTCATCTTTGTACTTCTTTCCGATTGAAAAATTCACACAAGCTCTTCGACACACTTTCACTTCACCTCCTTTCCTTAACCATGCTAGCTTGTATGGTTTAGGATGCTTCTCGGTCTTCAAATTCAACTTCCTAACTGCCTCTGTAGAAATAATATTATCACAACTCCCCGCATCAATAACGAACTTGCAAACTTTCCCCAGAATAGTACATGTCGATTGAAAAATATTGCTTCTCAGCCAACTACAATCCTCCTCTTGCTTAGGTGTCAAACAACTTCTCCTCATCATAAGATTACAACCTTCATCTCCCGACACTTCTTCTTCCTCCTCAACATAAGGTACATTTGAATACTCTGCCTCCTCACCATCATCTGCCTCAACCTCTGCAACCATGGTTCTCTTCTTCGGCTTCGGACATTCGTTGCTTTTGTGACCCAACTCCTGACAATTATAACATTTGAAAACACTACTAGCCTTCGCCTTCTCAACCTCCTTGACCACTGGCTTTGTAACAGGTTTAGGAACATTAGAACTTCCGCCAACACCCCTTGCTTGATTATTGGAATTAGTAAACACACCACCTCCACGCCTTCCTTGTTTCTCCCAAGCTAACGCTTTCTGATGTGCCTCTGCTACTGATCTAGGATCAAACATATTAACCATATCCTGGATCTGCATTCTCAAACCCCCAACGAATCTAGCTGTCAGCTGTTCTTCTGTCTCCATAATATCGTTTCTAGCAATGAGTTGGTAAAATTCATCAGCATAATCACTAACAGACTTCGTCCCCTGCCTCAGATTCTGCAACCTTTGGTACATAAGTGACTGGTAGTTGTAAGGTAAGAAAGTAGATCTCATCAACTTTTTCATCTTCTCCCAAGATTCTATCTTTGACTTCCCCATTCGTTCTCGAGTAAGTTTAGTTTGCTGCCACCATGCCAATGCTCTCCCCCTCAGCCTTGTAGCAACTAACTTCACCCTTCGATTCTCCGGCACCTCCTTGAAATCAAAGATTTCCTCCACATTAGACAACCAATCTAAGAATTCCTCAGCAACCATCCCGCCTTTAAACTCCGGAATCTCCATTTTCATACCCGACTCCCAACGACGGTCATCCTCCACATCACGGTAAGAATTTCGAATTTGGTCTCGATCTCGATAATGAATACTTGCTCTATCACCCTCTTCAACAAAATCAAAAGTACGCCTACATCGATCTCGACCAATGTCATCCCTTTGTTCATGCATGCTTCTTTGACTATGTCTCTCCTCATCTCTATATGCTTCATGGTCAAATTCACGTTGACTTCTTCTCTCTTCATGTGCATAGTCATGATGATCTCTTCGTGATGAAATTGATGTTTCTCTTCTATCTCTACAAGAATGTGGCGATACCCTCCTCGCTTCCGTAACCGATGGCGAAACTCGGTTTCCTCCATGGTTCGAGTTTGGTGATCTCCTTCTTTGATTCAAATCATTCATCAATCTCTCCAATTTACCAATGCCTTCATCAAATTTCTCATTAATACGTTGTTCCATAAGCTCAGCTTCTTCTCTACGATACAAAGCTTCAACGTTTTGATGACGATTAGCTCTCCTTGGTGGCATGGTTAAAATTTTCACAAACTTCAACAAATTGAACACAATACTTCAAAATTTCACACGATAAGGCAATCTAGGCTCAACTGTCTCGGCAATGCTTGTCTCGGCCTTGACTCTTCACAACTTTGCTTGGCTCGGTCAAGACTTGCCTCGGCTCACTCCAAAACCTTCAAAACTTTGGCGCGCAAATCACCAATTCAAAATCCAAACAAAATCCAACTCCTCGATCCAAAATGAAATGGATCAAACTCTCCAAACTTGATGCAACTTCAATATGAACACGATGAACTCCTTCAAACTTCATAAACTTCAAAAACTTCAAAAACTTGGCTCCAAGAATCAAACTTAGCTATGATTGGCTAAGTATGGCTCCGATACCAATAATGACGCAGCGGATTAATCAAACAAAACTTCAATCGATGGATTGTAGCAATCGGTGAGTTGAAGATACCAAAATGCCCAAGTTCGTTGATCCAAAGATACCGAACTCTAGCTATCTCAAACACGTTGATAGCGCACTATACCGTGTTTAAAGATCTACGATTCTTCGCACGTTGATCTAGCGCACTAGATTCCGTGAATCGGCTTCTACGATCGTTGAATCGAGCGCACTCGATTAACCGAAAGAGGAGATAGGAGATTACACTCAACTACCAATTGGTATGAAAGCACAAAGCTAACAAAAGAGAAATTTTATTCAAAATCAACAACCTCAAAAATGTACAACACACGCGTATTTATAGGAGTTACAACCCAACACAACAAACAACACCCAACTCTTAGGTCGGCACCGACTCATCCCTCACGACTCATCTAAGTCGTTGCCGACTCATCTAAGTCGCTGCCGACTCAACAAGGCACGACTCACAGACAAAGCAGGTAATACGACTCAAGACATGTACAGCCTCAACAATACACGACTCAAAATACAAACGACTCATCATACTACACGCTACACTACCGACTCAAGAAAACACTTTAACGACTCAACTTGCCAAGCGACTCACGACTCATAACTTCAGCGACTCAACATCCTTCCTTCGACTCAAGCTCCCATCAGTTGAATCCTTCTCCTTCTTGATGCTATCTCGGTCACGACTTATGGATACGTTGTTAAGTCGTGTACGACTCATCAAGTATGCACACTCCAAGTTTCCCTTGAGTCGTAACCCTGTTCCATTATCCCGTATACGACTCAAGCTCGCACGACTCAAACCCGATGCCTCTTTTATGCGGTTCAAATTGTTGTTAACTCGAAACTTGCTATCCCGTGCACCATTAAGTCGGAAACGACTTAACCCTGCCTTCCTAAGTCGCGTACGACTTAACCTCTCTATGAGTCGTGTACGACTCATCCTTGTTAGAAATTTTGGTTGCATTTCTTCTCTGTTCTGAGCTGCATCAACAATTAAGGTAAAGCAAATACCACTCGAGTCAAGGACGATGTTTTCCAAATACAAACCCCCAAGGCCTAAACCAAGATCAGATAAGCACCCAGAAAACACCGCTCTTGAAGCCGAATGATAATACAACCAAACATCCATGACTCTGGCTATCACTGTTATCCTTGCCTCGATTTCACCGTTAGTTGAATGACCATCTGTCAAGGGCTAATTGTAACCCCGGTTCTAAACATAACTCCGCACACTGCCTTGTGCCTAGGACTTATCTACTTTGCCCAGAGTACTCAACTACCTACCTGTAGTCTTTTGGGTGTCCCGACTACCTACCTGTAGTCGTTATGGGCGCCCCATGTACTCTTGCTTTTGAGCATGCTAGAACCTTCAACAACGACGAGATCCAAGCCTCCTAGCCATCCTTCTTGACGACTATCCTCATACAAGCTCAAGCTACCTCTTGAACAATCCATTATCAACCAACTTGAACTACCCTTCAAGTTATCAACATGCTTGGAATGATCCCTGCTTGGATTAAGCCAAGA
Source organism: Allium cepa (assembly GCA_030765085.1). Taxonomy (NCBI): domain Eukaryota; kingdom Viridiplantae; phylum Streptophyta; class Magnoliopsida; order Asparagales; family Amaryllidaceae; genus Allium; species Allium cepa. Next base: position 915,336,996 of record CM060938.1, read on the forward strand.
CTCACATCATACTTCGCTTCATCGCATCAAAGCAAAGTCTCAACTCAACAACATGGTTTGCCTCATCAAATCATGGCAAAGTCCCATCTCAACATCATCCAATCTATACATATGAGCTTCAACATCCGCTACATATGCCTTAAGCAGCTTTCACCATTCAAGAGCCTTCTTCCATAGCCTTTGAATCCTCTTCCATCATCTTGTTCCAAATCAACTACTAGCTAACTTGGAAACAATCAAATCAATCATACATTCAAATAATCAATCATTCAAACAAGATCTAATAAGCAATATAAGCAATATCAACTATAATGGCAATTTCGTAAATAAATGAGCAAAAGTCCAACATATGTAAAATCATGGTTTCTAGCATAGATCTATCAAATCTAAAACATGGGTTTTGTCTCTAATACTTGTTAAACAAACTTGCATAAGTAAACATCTTCAAAAAAACCATGGATCTAGACTTGGATCTAAGAAAAATGCATGAAATCTCTAACTTTAACACCCAAACATGCCACCAATCCAATATACTCCTTTGGATCCGCGTGAGAGATAACTACCACTCACCAAATCACCAAAACAACCTAAAATCAAATAACTTCAGATCTGGACAGCAAGGACTTGAGCTTGATCCGGAGAAATTTCACTTGAAACGGTGAAATCTAGCTTCTTCGGATGAAAATCTTCAACTTTGGCTCTTGATCTTTGATCTTGATCTTCAATCTTCAATGGATGTTAGCACTTGATAGAAGTAGAGAAAGAAGTGAAGAAAATACTGTAGTCGAGTTTCCAAAATGGCAGCACTTCGTCGCTTCGAAATCCGGTGCCAAAAAGTGAGCCAAACCCCTCTATTTATAGGCTGGAAAACCCCTTAGCTCGGCCGTCCCTAAGTCGCCGCCGACCTAACCTTCTGCCGACCCAACACTCTGCCGACCTAACACTGAGTCGTTCTACGACTTAACTAAAGACACGAGTCCACACGACCTAATTATAACACGGCATGACCGACCCAACTACCTAACACACCTTGCCGACTTATCAACTAAACCAGATGCCGACCCAACCACACGACACACACATAGGGTCACACGACCTAGTTTCCTGCCGACCTAAACCCAGAACACATGCCGACTCAAGACTCAACGCACCCTGCCGACTTAACACAACCTTATCCCGCCTACGACTTAAAACATACACAACCTAAATTAGGTCGTTAACCCCCCCATAGGTCATCCACGACCTATCTCCTAACGACCTAAGACCATAACCCTTAACTGTCTTATGTCGGTCACACCTCTGAGTCGCTCACTCAGCTAACTCGGCATCACCACTAAGTCGGTCAACCCCTTAGGTCGGTCCAAATCCCTATCCAGTTAACTCCTATAGCTCGGCCCCTACCTTAGGTCGGTCATACGACCTAAACTTCCTTAGGTCGGTTATGCGACCTAGACTCAACTCGGCAACTCTTGACTCAGTCACGAGTTAACTCCATAACTCGTTCCAACTTATGAGTCGGTCACGACTCAATACTCCAACACACGAGTTACTCTCCATATGACTCAGGCTAGAGACAATATAAACAACACTAATGACCTGTAATTTTTACGATTTATCGACACGTAAAATACGGGTCGTTACAATAATATAACCGATCTAACAAAATTTTCTAAATAATAACAATGATTATGATGATGATGATGATGAATTAACTATGTTTATAAAAATTAACTAAGTTTATAATAATAATAATAATAATAATAATAATAATATAATTAAATTAACCAAGTTTTAGTAATAATAGTAAATTAACTAAGTTAACCAAGTTAATAAAAATTAACTTAGTTTTGTTAAAATTAACTAAGTTTAAGTTAACTAAAATTTGTAAATAATGATTATGATGATAAATTAACTTAGTTTATAAAATTTAACTAAGTTTATCATAATAGTAATATAATTAAGTTAACTGAGTTTGAATAATAATAATAATAATAAATTAAGTTAACTAAGTTAATAAAAATTAATAAGGCTTTGTTAAAATTAAACAAGTTTTATAAAATTAACTAAGTTTAAGTTAACTAAATTTTATGAATAATAATAATATAACTAATTTAACAACATTTTATATATAACAGTAAGATTAGACTTTATATATTTAATTTCATTTATAATTTTGATTATTTATATGACGTTATTTAATGATATCATGTGAATTATTGCATATATATGGCTGATTATACCGCTGAGCTAGAGTAAATTTTTTAATAAGTTTCGTTATTTTAATTAAATATGTGAACTTGTAATTCCATGATGGTTACACTGTCGATGTTAAGAGTTACATAAAATATAAATCCACTAACAATATCGATTTATTGTCTCTATCCTTTACAATATAAATAAATACTATGATTATGAAACTGTTTGGTCGAAGTTATCGGAACTGCTTATTTCATCTTTAAAGCTATTTGAAATTGATGCATTGTTTGTCTACTTGTTTCACTGCATAATGTCTTAAAAGAAGTTTGTTATAATTAGTACACTTTTACTACCATGCATATGTATAAAGCAGAAAAGAAGATTGTGATTTTGCATACTAAATGAATTGAGTTAGCTAATCTTCAGTTCGACAAGGATGTAGAAAGTAAATCTTTAGTTTAGCAAATTTTACTTATTAGAGTACAGCCATAATTTACTTGCATCATTCCATGAAAATTTTCCTTTGGCTGCTTATCAGTATGAGTGGTTCCATGTTGTCTTGTTGTTTGACCTTTAAAGAAAAATGACAGCCTTAAATCATTTTTTCATTCCTTTTGTGGTTCTTTCCGTCTTGTGTGCAGTGTGATGTTCTGTCTCGACTAAGCATTATTGATTATAAGAACTAGAAATGTATATTTACTATTATTGTCGTGTTTACTGATTTATTTATAGTATGATGATTTTAGGAAGATGACCATGATATGGATGTGGATTCAACAATGCCGATAGTGCAAACTCCAACCAAAAGTCTAGCACTAGAGCTTGAGATTTACTGCTACCTACTTGTTCTAATATTTTTGATTGATCAAAAGAAATATGAGAGGTATCCTTTTTAAGCTTGCTTACTACTAACACATATTGGTATAAAGATTAATTTTCCCTGGCATTTTCAGGCCAAAGATTGCTCTTCTACCGCCTTAAGAACATAAACAGAAGAACAGTAGATGTTTTGGCATCTCTTTTGTACTTTACTAGCTATGAATTAACCGGAAGCCTTATAGGAGACCCTTTTGAACTTGCTACTTCGCAACTGCCTTCGCTACAATTTATACGACCAAGTAGAAAAGATGAGGTCCAAAGCATCTCATTTTGAGGCTCACTCCAATCAATAGGTAAATTGATTTTCTAATATTAATATGCATATTCATGATTTATCCATATCAGTACTGACTGGCATTTCCTAGATAAGCTTTAAAATTGCATAATTTGCCTTGAACAGTGCTGTAGATACCTGTTCAACCTGGGAAAGATCAGAACCATTTAGTTAGAGCACACAAATGCCAAAGAGAGCCTACTACAAGCTACTCACTAGGCCTCTATTGCTGCTAGAGGATTCAGGATCCAATGCAATAAGTGGGCTTTTATTGTGCGCCTTCTTTTGGGCGAGATACCAGAGCGAACCATGTTCATGCAGCAAGGAATGAAGAAGGCACTTGTGCCTTACTTTGAGCTTACCAATGTATGTTTTTTCAGGCATTAACATTTGCTTTATTTATCATGGTTGATCCTTGACCATGTCTGGTGATTTTTCACATGACTGTTTATAAAACCAGACGGTAAGATAATAATAAAAATTAACTAAGTTTTGTTAAAATTAAACAACTTTCATAAAATTAGTTAAGTTTAAGCTAACTAAATTTTATAAATAATAATACAATTAATTAGTCCTAAGAATTAACATAATTGTTTGACTATATGTTTTCTTTCACTTGTGCATGCATTGGATTTCCAAAGAGAGCAAGGTTGTACTTTTATGGTTCTAGCTTTCACTTGTGCATGCAATAAAGAACTATGGGTAATCAAGCATTTTGTTAGCACCAGTTTGGTATAACAATTTATTAGTACTAGGTGTGTAAATTTGTATACGAATGGTTATTATATGTGAGTCTGGTCATTTTATCAAAAAACTATTATCTTAGAATGGTTATGGATATCTTATTTGATTATATGATTAATATGTTTTTTTTAATTATTTGAATATGATGATCATGGGAGTGATTGTTGATTGATATAGTAGAAACAAAATAGACCATCAACAGGGAATAATAACATGAAAAAATGGTGCAAAATGATCAACACTTTCAGTAGCGTTTCAAAAACGCTACAGAAATACATATAGTGGCAATGAGTAAACGCAACCGTAAAGTATGGGTAAAGTTGAAAACTCTTTGGGTAGGAAAAAAACCTTTTGGTGGCGTTTTTAAAATGCTACAAAAAAGATTTATGATGGCTTTTTTGAAACGCCGCAATAAAAGGATTTATAATGGAGTTGAAATAAATGCAACTAAAAATCATGGATTTTTAGTTGCGGGCTTTATCACGGTGTTTATCAAAAAGCTACCATAATTTTTGGTAGCGTTTTTTGTGCGCCACCAAAATAAAATTTCTTATAGTGGCAGGGGCCATTTATCAAAGATTGGTTAATCGAATGTTCAAGGAACACATTGGCAGAAATATGAAAGTTTATGTTGACGACAAGCTGGTAAAATCTAGCCAATCTGAAAACCATCTTAAGGTTCTGGAGGAAATGTTCAAGTTATTGCGGAGGTATCAAATGAAGTTGAATCAGCAAAAGTGCTCTTTTGGGGTCCATTCTAGAAAGTTCTTAGGCTACTTAGTAAGTGCTCGAGGAACAGAAGCAAGTCCCGATCAAATTCAGGCTATAATGGATATGGTTGAACCAAAAACTAGCAAAGAGGTGATGAGCTTAAATGGAAGGTTAGCTGCCCTAAGAAGGTTTATATCAAAAGCTACTGATAAATGCATACTTTTCTTCAATATAATTAAGAAAAAGATGAACTTCGAATAGGGAGAGGATCGCAGAAAAGCTTTCTTGGAGTTAAGAAGTCATTTGGAGAAACCACCGATACTCTCAAGACCCGAGAGTGGGAAAACCTTGTATCTATATATGGCAGTATCAGAACATGCAGTCAGCTTAGTACTCATTCGAGAGGACAATGGAGCACAACTCCTAGTATATTATGTAAGCAGGCGACTAAAGGAGCGGAGGTTCGATACCCAGTTATAGAGAAATTAGTTTATTGCTCGATTCTTACAAATCAAAAGCGCAGAGCATACTTCTAGGCACATTCGATCAGGATATTGACCAATTTTCCTCTTAAGAAAGTTTTTATTAAGCCTGATACTTCGGGGAGGTTGGTGAAATGGGGGATTGAGCTCAGCTAATATGAGACAAAATTCCAACCACGGGCTACAATTAAAGGGCAACCACCGGCAGACTTTGTTAATGAATGCACCAGTTTTATAAAGGAACAATCAGAAAAAGAGAAGGACCAAAAGCCGTGTGGCAACTGTTTGGGGATAGGACCTCAAATGAGCAAGGTGTCGGCGTAGGTTATATAATCATAACCCTGGATGGACATCGTTTGCACTATGCCATGAAACTGAGATTTTCTACAACCAACAATGTAGCTGAATATGAGTCGATTGTAGCAAGACTAACTTTGGCGCTACAGCTGAAAATCCCACGAATATAAATTTTTAGTGACTCACATCTAATGGTCAATCAAGCAAAGCAGGTATTCCAGACAAAGGAACCCAAGCTATCTTTATATGTGAAGAAGATATTGCAGATGCTAGCTTTGTTTGAGGATTTTTCGATGAATCAAGTTCCAAGGGCAAAAAATGCACGGGCGGACTCTTTATCAAAATTGGCCACCTCAAGGAGAGCACCAAAAACACGAATTATCCCCATAGGATATCAAGAAAAGCCAAGTATTGAAACAGAGTAATCCGAGCAAGGGAACGAGTTGCTTATTATGACGAGATCTCAGGCCAAGTCTCAAAGGGGAGAAGAAATAGAAAATGGTCAGGAGTTAACAAAAGAAAGGATGAGCCAACCCAGGATGAATAGCACATACGATGATACATGGATGTCTCCCACTATTGAGTATTGAGTTAAAAGGACATTACCTTCTGATAAAGGAGAAGCAAGAAAAATCAAGAGACATGCTCCTACCTTTGTTATGATAGACGAAATTCTCTATAAGAAGGGATATGCTCTTCCTTATCTTAGGTGTGTGTGCATGAATGATGGAATGAGACTTATGGCAGAAGCACACAAAGGGTATTGCGTTGACCATTCAAATGGAACAAACCTTGCGAAGAAAATAATGAGGCAAGGGTTTTACCAGCCCCATATGGTAAGCCAAGCCATAGACTATGTGAAAAGATGCGAGAAATGCGAGAAATATTCAAAGATGCCTAGGTTACCTCCAAGTCAATTAACTCCAATCGCAAGCCCATGGCCTTTTGATGTATGGGGAATAGATCTGATCGGCCCATTGCCAATTTTAAAAGGAGGAGAAAAATACGTCATAGTGGCCATCAACTATTTTACCAAATGAGTTGAAGTCGAACCACTTCCAAAAATAACTTCTGGGAAAGTATTGAGATTTATTATTAAGAACATTATAACCAGGTTCGTGATCCTCCAAAAAGTAATTTCTGACAGTGGAACACAATTTGAGAGCGAAGAATTTTCCCAACTCTACCACAAAATTGGGATTATTAAAAGCTTTTCATCTATCACACATCCAAAGCCTAACAGAGCAGTTGAGGATGAAAACAAAACCATAAAAACAATTCTGAAAAAGTGACTAAATAAAGAAAAAGGGAATTAGGTAGAAGAACAACCATTAGTGCTACGGGCATACCGAACATCTGCTAAGACTACAACAGGACATACCCCATATTCTTTGACATATGGATGTAAGGCAATGCTACTGATCGAGATTGAAATGCCCGTGCACCGAAGTATTGCCTATGCATTTGATAAGAATCAAGAATTAAAGGAAGAATCACAAGACTTGATACATGAGGTAAGAGATGAAGCAGCGGTAAGAACCGTTGAAAATCAAAAAAGGATTTCGAAATATTACAACTCAAGAGTAAGAGCTCGATCATTTCAAGAAGGGGATTTGGTACTCTGCCGAGTAGTATCCAATATTAAGAATCATGCAGATGGACCCCTAGGGCCAAACTGGGAGGGGCCATTAATCATATGCAAAGTAATCCCTCCGGGAGCCTACAAATTATGTCGCCCGAATGGCAATATGGTGCCTAGAACATGGAAGCTGAACATTTAAGTCTATGTTTTCTAAAGATGGATCAATAAAGATCTTCTTTTTGTAAAGAAAAAATCAACATGGTTGGGAGTGAAATGCACCTTAAATTTGGATACTACCTAAGATGAAAGTCTACCTAAGATGGTAGAAAAGCCTCTGTCTACGCCAAGATGGCCAGGGCAGAACACCTCCTGGAGGGAGGGCAGGTAAGCCTTTAGCCGTGCCATGAGAGGAACTGGTTAAAGCACCGGATAAGCCCTTGGCCATGCCTCTGGTCAGGTCAAGGCACCTCTTGGAGGGAGGACGGAGTAAGCCTTTATCCACGCCATAAAATGGCCAAGTTAAAGCACTAAACAAGCCCTTATCCACGCCACGTTATGGCCAGGTTAAGGTACCTCCTGGAGGGAGGATGGAGTAAACCTCTATATGTGCCATAAGATAGCCAGGGTAGAGCACCAAATAAGCCCATATCCACGCTGCAAAAGGGACAGGGTAGGGCGCCTCTAAAAGGGAGGTCAGGTAAGTTCTTGGTTCTATGCTCTAAGATGAGCTAACCAAGAGCACCAGACAACAATGGACTAAGATGTCCAGGCCCAAGAAGAGACTCAAATAATGGGCTAAGATGTCCAAGCCTAAGAGGAGACTCATTCAAAAATGGACTAAGATGTCCAGAGGCCAATCAAATAATGGACTAAGATGTCCAAGCCCAAAAGGAGGCTTATTCAACAATGGACTAAGATGTCCAATCCCAAGAGGAGGCTCATTCGATAATGGACTAAGATGTCCAACACCAAGGGGAGGCTCATTCAATAAATACTGAGACGTCCAAGCTCAGCAAATCGTGAACTAAGATGTTCAAGCTCAAGAAAAAGCATATCCGGTCATGGACCAAGTCATAGCTCAAGGGGTAGCCAATAGGATTATTTCTATATATATTCAAAACCTGAAGGGTTCATATGTGGCAAAAAGACAGAAGCAAAGGAATGAGATAAAACTCCGCTTATTATAACCTGATTCTTGGTTTCAGCTCTTTATTTACCACTGATTATCTTAATGTACCTGAATCTAGGTATCAAGACTCCTGCTTAAGTAAACTCTAATCTGTATGCAAGATCTTTAGGTTCCTATTTATCCCAAATGCCTGTATCTGGGCCAAACACTCTTTTCAAAAATATAGTTGTCCGACATATGCCCTGATCTAGGGTCAGATCATAATATGAAGACGATTATACAAATTTCTGGTTAATCTACCGAAAATACACGAATTTGGGTTCAGAAATGCCATTCAAAGTGCTATTTTTGGATACTATCATCAGGATTCTGGATATATCATTATTAATTTATAAATTTTATAAGTTAATACCCTAATCTGGGTTAAATTTCATTGTTTATTAACCTCAATCGAATGCCAAATCTTGGGAATAAAGTAATAGGATTGAGATTGCTACATACAATCAGAAATTTTAAGTTGGTCTTTGTGATGCCAAAATTAGCATTAATCTTTTATAACTCTAATTGATGCTTACAAACAACTGAATGAGGGCTTCAAGATCATTTGAATCTCTGGGAAAATTTCCAAATAAATATTAAAGTGGATAGGGAATAAAGACTTATTTAATGATAATAACTCATATCCCCTATTTGGAGCTATTTGCAATTTCCCACAAGGAATTAATAGACTACATCTATTATTATATACAATAGTAGCTTCTGATTACAAGACTCATAACTATTGAATCATTATTATGATCAACTAACTGTCTAAATATAAAAGCATTAATATGCTACTCTATTACTAAGCATGCATATAAGTATGCTAATGATCTAACAATAGAAAATATCACTTACTTTGAATTTTGCAAGAAAAATAAAGTTACGAAGAGTGAGAAAGATCTAAAAAAAATTCCTAAAGAACAAAAGCTTCTTTCATACAAGGGATGGGCAAAATGTTAACCATAAAATATACTTGATGGTAGAAGTATGAAAGAAGGTTAATAAAATCAAGGTCTCAATGGAGAAATAGAGTAGGTCATCACGAAAAGCATAAAAAGGATGTTTCGAAGGCATTGAGCAGGTATCGAAGGAGTCGAAAGCACCAACTATCTCATATAGTGCAAAGGCCTTCGATCTAGATGAAAATAGATAGGATCTTCCGCCACTACCAACCTTTCGACATAGATGAACAAGCAATGATGACTTCAGAACTCCTTTCGAAAGCAATCAGTGTTGCTCTCCCAACTATATATCAAACCTTTCAAAGTCAAAGGTTTTGCCCCATAATAACCTTTTCAAAAGCATAAGCAAGCCTTTCGAACTAGTTAAAATCCATCCAAGACACCTTTCGACAGAGTCGGAAGGAGATATAAAGAAAATGATACTCATAAATTAACAAAGGCAAAAGAGTAATTGAAAACCTTTCAACAATGTTGAAAAGAGTCATGGCTTTCGACCAAGTTGAAAGGTTAAGAGAGAATAAACTACCAGAGTATGACAAGAAAAACATGGATGCCTTTCGATAATGTTGAAAGGGGACAAACCTTCGACAGCATCGGAATGAAGGATGACCTTGACAACAATGAAGGGAAACATAGCTTTCGACAACCTCGAGAGGAAGCGTGACTTTTGAATAAGACAAGAAATTCAAAATAGCATGCGGAAGGTAGACCTTTCGACAAGTCGAAAGGTCCATGATAGCATGTGGAAGGCAAATCTTTCGACAAGGTCGAAAGGTCCATAACAACATATGAAAGGCAAAACTTTTGACAAGGTCGAAAGATTCATAACAGCGTATAAAGAGGGCACCTTTCGACAAGGTCAAAGGCAATGAGGCAAATGGATAAACCAAGAAGTACAAGAGAATACCTTTCGACGACGTCGAAAGGTTCATTACCTTTCGATCAAGTCGAAAGATTAAAGACGGCATATAAAAGAGGGACCTTTCGAACAAGTCGAAAGTAAAGGCACGACAAGGGGATAACCTGCATCTATAAATAAGACCCAAGGGGTCAGGCTATGGGAAGGGGATTCTGGATACTGAATTCATTTTCCTTTCTCTACTTTCATAGTGATAATTGTACTTAGAAGAAACCCTAAATTGAATTGGAGAGGAAGCTCGATTTCTTGTAACTCATTTTAGATAATGAATAAAAGGGAGATGGCTTATTCATGATGGATATTGGCAATGAGGAAGATTATTAGCTAGGCTAATGATCAATTTCACATGATTTTAAAATTCTTCTCATAATCTCTTTTGATCTATGCTATACATAAGATCGACATAAACATTCCCCATCGAAACACATCACTATCGAAACATATACTTAATATGGAAAGTAAAAGTGTTGATGACGTGATGAATATTCTAAATGCATGGGTTATGGGAATAAATTAATTGATCTTATATAAGGAAAGAAAAATGAGTTAATGACTACTGAACTAGAACTGTTTCGAAAGGAGGAATACCTTTCAAAAGGGTCGAAAGGTGTACTTCCTTCAAGAATCCTGGTTATATAGCCAAACTACCATTTGCGATGGAATTCACTCGAAGGGAATCTTCTCATCCAGACATAGCATTCCTTTCAAAGGGATTCCATGGAAAGACTGTGGACACCAAGGGGTTGAAAGCAATTAATATTCATAGATAGAGTAAGCATTCCCCTTTGACACCGTCGAAAGTTATGAATATAACCATTTGACATGATCGAAAAGAAGATGGAAAACATCAGTAATTAACTTCTTTCAATTCCTAAGAGAAACGGGATTCAATAAAGTGATGATTTCAAAAGCTATATGTTGTGAATAACTCTTAGAGACAATTTACTATGGTTCCAACCTGACCGAAAGGTTAGAGTGGCCTCATTAGCCTTTCGACAAGGTCGAAAGGTTTGGTAATCTACCGCTATTCCAACTTGGTCGAAAGTTTGGAGCGGCCTCATTAATTTTTCGTCAAGGTTGAGAGGTTTATTAATTTTCTGTTAAGCTACGCTGGTCGATAAAGGTTGAAATGGCTTCCCTAGCCTTTCAACCAAGTCGAAGGGTTTGGCAATTCGTCACTCCTTTCAATCAGGTCATTCTGGTCAAAAGTTAGAGCCATCACCTAAAATCCTTTCGACTTAGTCATTCGATTCGAAAGATGTGCTTTCCAAGACATGGATCCTCTTAACTACATGGTCATGTTCAAATAAAAGCATTAGGGATGTTGATAAGATTTATTATTGACACATTAATACTACTTTATTCATAAAAACTTCCTTTATTACTTATGTGTGTGTATTTAATTTCCCTTTATAAAAGAAATAATGTCCGCTTCTGGCGATTCTCGATTGAGGTCTCTGCTTTTTACCTCGTCGTGATTTCCCTCTTCTTTTCGCGTCAGATCCTCCATGTCCTCTTCTCCTCCTCGTCCCTCTCCACTGCCCCTTTCCTCTCCCTCTTCGACTAGGTCTGGGAGACCCTTCAGAACCGTGTCCATTGCTATGCCAATAATTCATTCGCTCTCCGATTTTCCTCCACTTCGTGCTTCCAACCAATCAACTGCTTTCTCGTGTGAAAGTATTGGAGTTGCGGCATCTGGTTTTGATCCCTCTCGCACAGTGTCGCCTCTCCCAGGAACCAATGCGCGTTTGCCTATGAACGCAAACTGTGTTATGGGTAACATCGGTAAGACGGATTTGTTGTATGAGTGTGGTGGTCACAGTTCGTCTGCATTGATCAATGGGTGTGGTGTTGGTGGCCTGATTGGAAGTGAAGTGGGGTTTGGTGAAGCAATTATCTCCGAACAATGCACGCCAACTGTATGTTTAAATGCTATAGGGGATTTTGGTCCAATTAATACCGATGTCTGTTTGGATGCGACCAAGGTTGTTGATCAGCCTGTATTGCACTTTGATGTGGGTTGTCCAATGACTTCTGTAACTATGCCAGCATGCCCTAAGCCTTGGACTTCTTTATTCAATTCGCTTCCTCGAAATGTTAGTGATTATATTCCTATTGATTTTGAAATTGTTGAAGAGCATGGAGTGAAGATCCGCCCTCCTAATGTAATCCAAGCCGGAGTTGAGGTTTGGTCTGATTATTTGGTTGGTTTCTTCCTGGAACATAACCACCGTCTTAGAGATCCGTCCTTGTTATTACGAAAGGTTTGGAAGCTGCGTGGTAATCTGAAAGTGAAATTGATTGACTCCTTGTATTATCTCAAGTTTTCTTCTGCTGAGGATCGTTGGTTAGTTCTTAGTGGTGAGCCTTCTTTTTTCGCTGGAAGGCCTTTTATTGTCACCACATGGTCACCTACTGTGGCGAGCGCTCGTGAGCGAGTGCTATCCATCCCCGTTTGGGTGTGCTTTTCCCAGATACCCTCTGCTCTTCAGCCCCTGCTTGGGTTGAACTGGTTAGCCTGCAACATTGGAAAATTGAAGTGTTTTGACACTAATACGGTTGCCCGAGATAAATTGATGTATGCTAAGGCTCTAATTGAGATTTCCCCCTTTAAGCCTCTCCCTGTTTCTATTTCGGTCCAGCTTGTTGTTGGGCATGTTGCAGAAGTCCGTGTTCGCTATGGTTAGGTTCTGGATATTTGTTCCTCCTGTCAGTCCTTTGGCCACCTTGCTATCTCCTGCCTGCATTCCAAATTGTATATGGCTGCTCCAAAGGTTCCTCTGCCTCGCCCTCCACTCCAGAAATGGATGCCTAAGGTCCCCTTTTCTGCTTCCCCTATCCTTCCTACGTCTGATCTGTGTCAGCCTCTATCTGGAGATACGTCTGTCTCTCCTTCTGTTGCTGTGGTACCTTGTGTTGCCTCGTCTTCTGCTGTAGCTGTTCCAGAATCTGCCCGGATTTTTTGGGATGAGTCTGAGACTTGTTGGGTTGACTGCATTTCTGATGTGAGATATAGTCCGGAGAATTTCATTTTTCAGATTTGTTTCCAATGATCATAAGGGCCTTCGCTGCCTTTACTACCGATCATCTGGTAATTCTTTACATCTAGACTTGGATGGAGTGAATGCGAGTAAAAATTCGGACATGCTAGCTGATCTTTCTTGGGATCGTTCTTTCATTTACTCACCTGATGCTAAGGTTTATGACCCTTGTCTTGCTTCCCTTTTCAGGCCCTTTGCTAGTCTTTGTGGGGATGTGCTTTTGGTTACTGATGATGTTGGTGTTTTTTCCTCTACGGAGGAGCCCTAGTCTTGTTTATTTTGTTACTGTGGCTAGTCTGCCACATACCTGTGCTGTATTTTTCCAGTATTTTTAGTAGTGTAGGTGCTCTTACCTTACTCCTGTACTTCAACTTTATTACTTTCGTAATAAAAGTGGACGGCCCACTATAAAACCGGCTTGCTTTGCCAAAAAAAAATTTACTATTCATTTATACTATTTTCTATGCTTCAAAAGTTTAAATATACATGTTGTAAATGGTATAAGTGTATTCAAAATCATTAACAAGGTTTAATTACTTTAAAATATAGTCAAAGAGGAAAAAACAAATGTTAATAAATTATGAGTAGTATATGCAATTACTCCAAATTACTCCATCAGAGTTTTAGTAAGTACTAATCCTGCCATGATAGCTATAACTACGTGTCCTTACAAGTGCTGTAGATACATAATGCATAATACAACAAAATTAATAGATAACTTCTACAAAGAACCCATAATGCTCCATGCACCTTGCTCTTCTCCAAAATGCTCCATACTACCTACTACATGGCTACCCAAAAAATGGGGCACCCAGAGTTTAAGGGAAAAGAAAAATAATCTCCTCCTCAACACCAAACATAAAGGCGGAGGACATGTAGGAGTAAGAGTCTCCTCCTCACCACCAAACACAAAGCGACCCCCTATCATGCTACACGACGTGCCAAAACAAATCCGATCCTTGTTCCTTCGAATCAATCATTGGTAAAAGTTGTTAAGTTTGAGGGTAATTATCATTTCATTTATCAAATAAAATATCTATTTTATAGATATAAATCTTTAACTCATATTCTTTTCTAGTATATATGGAATTGTTAAATCTCTCTTTAACTTTGGAAATACCAAATCAAAATCATCTCTCATAAATACATTGCTAAACCTTATTGAGTAAAACGAGTCAATAGAAATTATACTAATTCTACTCAATATCAATTTCTATACTCAACCTTTACTATCCATAGAATAATGGTGGAATCACCTTTTAAATTCACATGAATAGAATGGGTACCCTCCTCGGGATTTAATATCGAGTATAAGAAGATTATTTCTATATAATCCAAGTTATATTAAATTCGTAAATTTGAATCTTTTGTACTTGACTCATTTCAGACATTTCGATCTTATCTTTTCCTTGCCCAGAAAAGAGTCCAGGTGAGTCATGGCACAAGTTGCTTCTAAACATCTCCTTAATTTACGCACCCTGCATCTGAATCTCACGAACAGAAAAATATGGTCTACTTATCGGCTTTTAGATCCAAGATTAAATCATTAATTTATAACAGCTTTTCTTTTGGCCATTTATTTAAACTCCTTTAAAAATAATTTTAAAACTTCCAAATCATCTTTAAAATACTTAATTATTTATTTGAAAATATTCCTAAAAGATTCGGGAAAGAATAATTAAGTTAAAACCATTGTTTGCAAAAGTTATTAGAAAGTGCTGCGAAAAAATATTGCAAATAATGTATTTAAGGTTTCTTTGATCAAAACAACTTTTCTATCAATTAGATGTCCAATTTTATAACTCAAATCACTTTTAAAACATTTTAATGTATTTATAGAAATTATTTCATATTTCTAAAGAAACAAAAATATCACTAAAGAGTTTATCGCTTTGTCTTTCGAACTGCCAAAGCGTGACTATTTTGAAATTTTGTTTTGCTCATATTTCAAAATCTACTAAATGAAATCTCGATCTTTATTTTATTTGAGAAATATGATTATAAGAGTTTGAAAAATTCTTATTCCAAAGAATTCCGACTCTGAATCTATTGTACAAATGGGTTTAAACTATTACAGCGCGAAATCGCAAACTACCGCTATGGGACATGCCTATTTTTGACTCCAGTTTCAATTCTTTTCAAAACTTCACAAAACTGAGTTTTATTGATTATAAACCAATTTAAATAGGTTTGATCATCTCGTGATACTTTTATAATTCATTTCAAAAAGTTATTTTCGTTGTATAAATTCGACATGTATTAAACGTGAATTGTTTACACATACAAACAACCATAATTTCACAATCAAAACATGACGATCAAAACATAACATTCAATCACTCCAAACATATCTTTCTTACTTTAAAGTCACCACAGATTCGCTATCTCGAAATTGAAGCTCACAAAGCTTTCACTAATGCTTCCTAGAGGGTTCAACCTTGGCTTACAAAGTAGTGGAATGCTCAACCATGGATGGTAGGGTGTGTGGCCATGGGTTTGTAAGGAGGAAAGGAGGAGTTTGGCATTGTTTTGGGGTATTTGATAATATATACGTATCTTATAAATTTTAACTTCTTTTTATTAATAAATATTTCCTTTATTTTCATTAGGTAAAAGGCCATTAAAGTGGGGAGAAGAAGGTAAAGAAAGCCTAGGAAAATGAAGAGAAAAATATGAATGGAAATAAAGATGGATAGTGGGTATTTATAGGCAAATGGAGGTGATAAAATATCATGATATTTAAGTGCAAAAACATCATCATATCATCACCACCATACCCTTCCCCTCCGTCTCCATTTCGACCGAAGTACCCCTCCTCCCCCCCCCCCCCCCCCCCCGCATATGGCTACTCCATGTGCATGTACTTGTTTTTAAGAGGTCGACCTTATTTTAAAGAAATATCATGGTATTCATAAATAATATGATGATATTTTCTTCTATCCTTTATTATTAATTTTTTGTGTGTATATATAATCATGTACATATGCATGTTTCATGTATATGTACATGTATATCCCGATATGTATGTCACAAATGATCCACTACGTTGCACAACTTATCTACGTTGAACCGTTACAAATTTTAATTTCAATTTCAGGTCATGTTTTCACATTTTAGTCAATATACATATATTTGTAAACAAAGTTTCAAAATAATATTTATATCATTATTAATGAATTAAAATTATCATAATTGGAATTATAAAATCATATAAATCAATATTAAGTAATTGTCTATAGAAAAAGCTATTATATCGATAAAGCAATATCAATTTTCATCATAATTTCAGGTCGATCTTTATAAAGCTATTACAAATGATTTATTATCACTTGATGAATAATTATAATGAATTATTATTATTTAAAAACAATTATTTGAGTAATTATAATAATTACTAGATCATCTAATCTCAATTTAAATTCACAAGTCAATTATTAAATATGATGCCATTATTGATGATTTCATAAATAAATTTTATTTCAAAAAATAAAATAAATTTTTTATTTCATATTTTTGTTTAAATGGGTAAATATGTGTTAATATCCTAAATATCTCAATTTTAAATGAGAAAATCTCAGTTTTACCGAAAACCGATTTCCATCGTTTTTGATGAAAACCCCAAATATCTATATTTTTAATATGCCTTTAAAACAAGGTTATCATCATTATTTATGGTTCAAAACATTATACTTTGTGTTATAAAATCTTGTATTTGAATATTTTAAATATAAATAAGTGAAAAATTTATGGCTCGCTACAAACTTCCCTCATTAAAAGAATTTCATCACCGAAATTACGCCTAACCAAAAAGTTGGTAAAAAAATTATTTTAGATTTTGAATACAAACCCGTGTGATGTATATAGATCGTTCGTACTCAATATCTTATTCTATTTCTTATTCGAACACATAACATTACTTCCAAACTAGTATCGATCGCTCGATCCTCTAGTGCGGACTCTGATCAGGCTTCTTGATCAGAAACCTATATTTTCCTTACATTGCTCTCAACTATGATAGAAATCGCAAGTACCTAGCCACAAACCCTCATCGATTTTCTCCATCAAAAATCGAGCGATAAATCCTTTTTATACTAGTGTAAACACCTCGAAGTTTTGTACTCGAATCTTAGATCAGAATTATGCAATGCAATAATCTACGTAGCTCATACATACTTAGTCATACCAAATTCCTTTTCCAAAATTATTATGAAAACATTTCGTAAAACTTTTATCTTTATTCAAACGTTTTTATAAAGATGCTTCTTTATATATAATAAAAATTTCTGTCTTCTTTCCAAAGAAACCATTTCAATTTCAATAATTTGAAAATACGTCTATTACTTAAATCCATAAAAATCTTTGAGGAAATCTTCACTATGCCATATTGGTTTTCCAACCGGCATTGGGTATTTTTTCATAATGTATGGGTAGAGTGAGTTGATGTCATAAAAGTACAGATTCTCACCATAAGGCTTTATTTATCGAGCACCATAGTCAAATTCTAAAAAATCCATGAGGTGTTTGTATTTAAACTTTTAAATCAAACAACCAATCAATCAATGGTAATAGCAGAGTATTATTATTCCCTTAACAGTCAAACACTACTTAAATAACTATATCTTTTGAAAGATACTCCTTTAAATTCAAAATATAATACAAGGTAAAATTGTTTCATTTAACGATTTTCCAAAACAAAAATCAATTTTATATATAATTAACAAATATGCACTTATTTGTAATACTCTCAACAATTCTAGGGTGTCACTTAACCTATCTTTAATGACTTACTCATCCTAGGTTATTACTAACCCTATCTCTGATGAAATTTTACCCCCACTAGGCTCAGGTGTTCGCTCAACCTAAGCTCCGATACCAAATGTGATGACCCACCTTCGCAACCCTCAGAAATCGACACTAATGCATCTCCGGTATGCACGTGCGTAAAATTCAAATATTAGAAAAACAAAATAGAATCTCACATCGCATTTAACATTTAATTATACATATCAGTAGTACATGAAACTACTTTAAATTGCTCCATTGGAGTCCTAGTAAGTATTAATCAAGCCAAGATAGTTATAACTGCCTATCCTTACAAGTGTAGATACAAAATAATAATACAATGGAATTAGTAGATAATTTCCATAAAGAACCCAAAATGCTCTATGCTCCATGTTCCTTGCACCTTTCTAAAATGCACCATACTACCTACTACGTGGATGCCTCAAAAATAGGGCACTTAGTTTTTTAGGGAAAAGAAAAATAAATTCTGCAGCCTTGGTACGGATGTGAGAAATTCAAATACATATATTTTAAAACAAAGGATATCTTATAAGACCACACCGCACGTAAACACGGCGTAGGTTTTTTACTTTATGATAACCAAAACATTTGCTACACAAAATCTACTAATATTATTTTTAATAACATTCTTTTGAAAACAATTTTTAAGTAAACTTATATAATCTTAGCCGAAATTGTTACATTGATTAAATTCTAGCATAATAGGTTCTATAATCAAGTCCGAAGGCACTTAATGGAGCACGGATTTCCATACAATGGCCGGTAAGAGACTACCATTTGTAAAGTATATCTCTAGAGGGATGCACTGAGGATCAACACCTTTGAAACCTCTGTATCCGGCAAGATCGGCCTACCTGAAGATCCATTTGGGGTCGGAAATAGAACCGAATATGACATCACCTCGGTTGTAACCGACTTATTCGAGATCCCATAGCATACACAACATACTCAAAATATAGAGAGTAATCTAGAAAGGTGATGACCATACCCTAATGGTTGCAAACCACATAGCCTTACAACATGCCCTATTTTAGCCATTTTCGGATGATGAGGGTCGAGGTAATGATTACCTTTCTCATAGCACACATCACTTGAATGCCGCATTGCCAATTGATTTCCACAAATGTACAATCTCTAAGTTCGTACATCTCAGAGAAGGGTGTTAGGTATAGGAGAGTTACCTCCTACACGACTAAACAGATGTACGTTTGTGAAAATCAATGTACATGCATTTTAGAAATTCAATGTCAGACATTTGTCCATACAAATTGTCTAGAAACCAGACAAACCTAAGGAACTCTCCTATTACATCCTATTGGAAATCACCCCAGGGATTAGTAGTGAGCATCCCTTACATTGAAGATCAAATGAAGATGCTACTGCAACATATATATGATGTGAGAAATTTCCCCCGAGGGTAAGTGACAAGCAGCCTCACATCCATCTTCTAATCTATCAATAACAGGCAGTGGGTATAAGCACCGTGGCTCACATTGATACCTCACCATTTTTTTTACAGCTAGCCTCTCGACTACACCAACCCGTAGGACATGTAGGAGTAAAAGTCTCCTCCTCACCGCCAAACATAAAGCCAGATCCCCTATCATGTTACACCATGTGCCAAAGCAAATCTGATCCCGATTCCTTTAAACCAATCATCAATAAATGATGTTAAGTTTGACGGTAATTATCATTTCATTTATCAATATCATTTATCAAATAAAATATCTCTTTATGAGATATAAATCTTTAAATCATATTCTTTTCCATTATATATGGAATTATTAAATCTCTCTTTAACTTTGGAAATACCAAATCAAAATCATCTCCCATAAACCACATTACTAAACCTTATTGAGTAAAAAGGGTTGATAGAAATTGTACTAATTCTACCTAAAATCAATGTCCGTATTCAACCTTTACTATCCATCGAATAATGGTGGAATCAACTTTTAAATTCACATGGATAGAATGGGTACCCTCCTTGGAATTTAATACCAAGTATAAAAAGATTATTTCTACAAAATCCAAGCTGTATTAAATCTGTAAATTTGAATCTTTTATATTTGCTTCATTTTCGACATTTTGACCTTGTCAATTCCTCGCCCAGAAAAGAGGCCAATTGATCTAGGGCATTGATTGCTCCTACACATCAACTTATTTTAAGCACATTCCATCTGGATCTCATGAATAGAAAAATCTAGTCTACTCATCGGCTTTTAGAGCCAATATTAAACCATTTATTTATAAAATCTTTTTTTTAACCATTTATTTAAACTCCTTTAAAGTAATTTTAAAACTTCCAAATCATCTTTAATGTACTTAATTATTTATTTGAAAATGTTCCTAAAAGATTTGGGATAGAATAATTAAATTAAAACTATTGTTTACAAAAGTTGCTAGAAAGTTCTGTAAAGCAATGCTAAAATAATGTTTTTAAGGCTTCTTTAATCAAAACAATATTCCTATCTATTGGAAGTCCATCTTTTATAACTCAAATATCTTTTAAAATTTTTTAATATATTTATAGAAATTAGTTCATATTTCTAAAGAATTAAAAAAATCCACTAAAGGATTTATCGCCTTGGTTTTTGAACTGCCAAAACGCGACTATTTTGAAAACTTGTTTTTCTCATATTTCACTAAATGGAATCACGATCTATTTCCTCTGTTTAATAACTATGATTATACGAGTTTGGAAAATTCCTAGTCCAAAGAATTCTAATTCTGAATCCATCGTATAAATGGGTTTGAACTATTAGAGCATGAAATTGCGAATTACCGTTACGTGATGCGCATATTTTTGACTTCAATTTTAATTCTTTTCTTCACCAAATTGAGTTTTAATGATTATAAACCATTTATAAACCAATTTAAAGAGGTTTAATCATCTCACAACACTTTTATTATTCATTTCGGAAAGTGATTTCTGTTGTGTAGTTTCGATATGTATTAAACGTGAACTGTTCACGCATCCGAACAACCATATATTCACAATCAAAACATGATGATTAAAACATAACAATTAATTATTCCAAACATATCATATCATCAGTCATATCATAATATAGATAGAGTTTTCTTACCTTAAATCATCATTCTAACTTGAAAACGACTATAGCTTCATTATCTCAAAGTTGAAGCTCATGAAGCTCGCACTAATGTGCCCTATGGGGCTTGGCCTTTGCTTGCAAAGGGGTGGAGGCACGGCCATGAACAGTGAGACGTTTGGCCATAGGTTTGCAAGGTGGAAAGTAGGAGTTTGCCTTTGGTTTTGAGGTGTTTGATAATATATATACTATATAAATTTTAATTTCTTTTTGCAATAAATTTTGCCGTTATTTTCTTTAGGTAAGAGGCCATTAAAGTGGAGAGAATAAGTTGAAGAAAGCTTAGGAAAATGAAGAGGAAACTGTGAATGGAAGTGAAGATGGATGGTGGGTATTTATAGGCAAATGGAAGTGATAAGATATCTTTATATTTAAGTGCAAATACATCATCATTTCATCACCACCACACCCTCCTCCTCCAACACCATTTCAACTGAATTTCCCCTCCCTCCTCCATGTGCATGTACTTGTGTGTAAGAGGTTGACTTTGGTTTAAAGAAATATCATGATATTTATAAATAATATCATTATGTTTTCTTTTATCCTTTATTATTAATTTTGTGTATATCTATATATATATTCATGTGCATGTGTATGTGTTCATGTATATGTACATGTGCATGTGTATGTCACAAACGATCCACAACGTTGCACAACTTCTCTAAGTTGAACCATTATGAATTCTTATTTTGATTTTCGATCGTATTTTCACTTCTTAGTCAATATACATATATTTGTTAGCAAAGTTTGAAATAATATTTCCATAATTATTAATGAACTAAATTGATCGCAATTGGAATTATAAAATCATATAAATCAATATTAAACAAATGTTTAAAGAAAGTGCCATTATATTGATGAAGAGACATCAATTTTCCTTATAATTCAAGTCATATATATATATATATATTATAAATGGTTTAGTATCATAACTAATTAAAATGAACTATTATCACCTAAAAACAATTATTTGAATAATTATTATCAAATCATTAAATCTCAATTTAAATTCATAATTCAATTATTAAATATGATGCATTATTGATGATGTCATAAATACATTTTATTTCCAAAAATAAAAAATTATTTGTTTAAATGGATAAATAAGTGTATGTATTTAACTCTGTGCGTGCTAATATTAAGAAAAACCCAATTTTACTAAAAACTGGTTTCCATAGTTTTTTGATGAAAAACCCAAGTATCTTTATTTGTCAATATATCTTTAAAACAAATTTACCATCATTATTTTTGGTTCAAAACATTATAATTTGTGTTACAAAATCTTGTATTTGAATATTTTAAATATAATTTATCGAAGCAAAAATTCGCGAGTCGTTACACTAATTATATCCTTGTTATAATCCTGATTTTATTCCTAATTCTAATTATATTTTCGTATATCTACTCCAATCTAACAAGTTGATAGAATTATACTACACTTTACAAAACCATTTATTTTAGCTTAGGTAATTTGATCCAAATCATTCTTATTACTTTAAAAGAACGACTCAACTTATTTTTCCCAACCTGTATATCTACTAAAACCATTATAATATTATATATATATACACACATACATGCATGTATAAATGTATACTAAATTATGTATAAGATAAAATATTTAATAGTAAAAACAATTTAAAAAGATATTATATTACATAAGCTTCTATTAACTTTATTAAAATATTTAACTGATATCCTATAAACTATACATATATATACACCTAAAAACACTTTATAATATTTATACTATAGTTCGAAATATTTATTTTAAATATCACTTAGAAATACTTATTTTATAACTTGTTAAAAAAATTAAAATGCATATTTTATAATTGTAACCCTTTTTAAAATTTCATAAATAATTATTAAAAATATATTTATATTTTAATATTCATCTCAGTAACAAGTGCACTTATATTACTTATTGAAAATGCAAAGAAGCCTCTAGGACGTCTTTCAAAGTTGACTTTAAAAATTGCCGAACACGATGCATTTTCAAAGTGCATCCATAGCGATCTTTTCTCCTCTAACTTCCACAACTTTCATTTAAAATATATATATAACTTTTGCAAACCAATTCATTTATATCGAACATACTAAAAAGTTTGTAGAGAACAAACAAATTATGTTATATAACAATATATTAACACGTTAACCAATTTAACATATGTTAAATACAAAGGATTTCAAAGTGCGTTTATAGCGACTATTTCGCTTCAAACATTTACGGCACACTTCAACTTTTCAAGCAACAATATCAAACATATAAACAATAGGACTTGGCCACGTTACATGTTTTAGAGGGTTATAAGAGAGATTATACTACATATAACGTTGTCACTTGCTTTATAAAGAAAGAAGGGGTCCAAAAATAATAAATTAATTTTTTTCATTTCAACTTATATTTTAACAACAACAAATATGCACACGACATCATACAGATTAAATGATGAGTAACCTCACTCAAGCCTAAGCCAAACCAATACTTAGGTAATCTTAATATAAGTGCAATGACAAAGACTGCATATCAATTGGACCTCATATTGAAAAGATATGAATTTTCTAAGAATATGGGTTTAAAAACTAATTAATTGACTTAGTTAATTTACTAGTTAACTTATTACCTTTAAAACTCATTCTCCCCCAATTTGCAAATCTCTTATACACGAATAAAGATGCAGAATCCATTTTCCATCCATATTCCCCTTAACTCAAGCTACACTTCATCAAATCATGCACCACCACCTTCGACGAACTCCTCCTCGCAAGCTCTATGTAATGGATACAATTTTGTCAAGTCCATTTGCTTTACATGATTCATGACCCGCTACTTCCCTTCTACTACATCCGAATGTCGCATTTCATCTTGATCCCCCATACTATAACCAACCACCTTAAATTGTCTAAGTACAACAAGAAAGACTCAATGGTCATTATCATTTCACCTAACTCCCCCTCAATCTACGAAAACCTCCAACTATCCAATTTCAGAAAATTATACTTATATATATATAATATAATCATACATAAAATTATTTCATTTACTAATTCCAAAAATAATATTATGTTAGTTTTCTCTGTTTAAGTGTTTTGGAATTCCTATCGATAGTGTCAGCTACACAAATCGATCGAAACCCAAAATTCAAACTTAACAACTCAAACAACACAATATAAAACATTTTATATCATTTACAAATACGCTTCCTCATAGGATAATTCAAGAATGGATTTTAAAATAAGGATAGAGATTTAAATTAAAGGGAGCCTAACCGGAGAGAATTCTAACTTATATGCTGGAAAGGAAGATAAGATAATTAAATTACAAAAGAGAAAAGATAGATAGACTTATTTAATCATGGCGACCTTAACCGAGTCAACTGAGACTCCATTTTAGAAATAATGTATCCAAGGAATCATACTTCATCCCTCTAGAAATGGCATTTAGAAAATTTGGATTTCAACTGATGACTCCTAAGAGTTTGGAGAACATAGCTCAAAATCTCTAACTTAGAAAAGACGAGAATATCATCAATGAAAACCAGGATAACTTGTTGAGAACATCGTCGAAAACGCGATTCATGAGATCGATGAAGAAGTCAAGAGCACTGGTAATCCAAACGGCATGAATAACCATTCATAGAAACCATTCTCTATTCGAAAAACTATCTTGGGAATGCTCTCCTTGGCTACACGAAGCTGGTGAAAACCGGTGGCAAGATCGAGCTCCAGGAATAAGATCGATGTGGAATTCAGTTTTCCACTTTGGAGCAAAAGAAGTTACTTCATAAAAGACATCGGGATATTCCCTGACCATTGGAGTGGAGTCAAGATTAGTTGGCTTAGAATTAAGTGAGAAAATAAAGCTGCCTGCATAATTCCTAAAGCAATTGGCATTCGATAACAAGAGAATTACCCTAGTCGTTTACTAAAGAAACGGTTCAGGCTTTGCTAGAAATAATAGCACCATAACGCTTTAACCAATCACCTTCAAGTAAGATATCAAATCATCAAAACTGAGGACATAGAAATTTTCGGTGAAACGACGTCTGTTATACAGGAGTTTCACCTCTTTACAAATCATACTAAGGTTGGTAGGACCGTCGATGGGATCAATCACACATAAAGATGAAGTTGCCATTTGAGGTTGCAAGATGTGCTCAAATTTATTATAGAGATCAATAGAAATAGAGCAATATGATATTCCAGAATTGAAAAGAACATGAACAGGAAAAGACAAGAGTGCATTTTAGAACAAAGGTAAAGTCCCAAAATTTCAAAAGAATCCCTAATCCAGGAGGATCCTAATGAAGAATTTCAAGCTCGAATAAAGACGATTCTATAATTAATTTTATATTACTACCCTATCTCTAATGATTTGTTACTCCATATGCTAAGTTTTGCCTAAACCAGAGCTCTGATACCACTTGTAATGACCTGCAATTTCAAACCATTCAAATCGACAATAATCCATACATGTCAAAATTGAATTACTCAAAACAACAGATCATTAATTTATATTTGAAGAAACTCAACATACATAGTAAATAAATCAATCATAGAATCACAGACATAGAGTAATATAAATAAGCAGTGGAATAGATAATAGTAGTTCATGAAGCTACTATAGAACATCAAAATCTGAAATAAATACAACAGAAAATCCCAAGTATATAGAACTCACTAATACAAAAGCAACTGATAAGTCTGAACATAAACAACTGGAAATAACTGAAAAGCTAATTAGATAAAAGAGGTTTCTTAGCAAAGCTCTAAGCTTCAAAGGTGAGCCTCAAATGCTGTGACACTCGGTTTGACCCGAGCATAAAGTAAAACATAAAACACTCGAGTCAGGATTAACATTCTTATGCAAGTAAGTTAACTCAAGTGAAATATCCAAGTGAAATGCAATACAACCTAAAGGATGTTTGGGATTCCCATCCTTCAAGCAGCCATTAAACTATCTACATACATAGTACAATACAATACATAAATAATATCTATGGTAAAGTAAACTATTAAAATAGCGTTAAGACTTTACCCGTATCCCCCTTAACACATTTTTATATAAATGTCGTAGTCTATACAATACTATAACCTCCACCAAACTGGTGGGCTATCAGGGAGCACTCCATAAGTACGACATAAACCAAATTTGTAGTGGGCGCGATAAGGCATGTGGTAAGGCACACGAGGCAATGCCTAGGGTAGGATTTTACTGTTTTGTAGAACCTGGCTAGTGGTAACGCATAGCAGCTACTACCACCCACCTCGAGACACACTCTCAAAATCAAAGGTGCACCCAATCAAATCACAAAGTAATAGATACGATATCGAAGAAGCATGCTCGATCAGAGGTGTGACCTCACTTGGCCTAGGTATAGCTTCTATTTTAGTCACATCAAGCTAACTCGAAGAAGTCAGAGCCACATTCATACCTCATACAAACGTTCGTCAAACCATCCTACTTCGTCAGGATTCTCCACCACGTGCACAGTTGTTAAATTGGTTTTCGATATTGGCAGAGAGTATGACAATATCCGATTCCGATCTCTTTAACAACCAAACGCTTATTTCGCAACGTGGCCATTTTATAAAACCACTTTTATAAATATTTAACCGAAATCTCAAATCATAAAATCAAATCAAAATTACATATTCAATTTTAATTTTAATTTAATTTGGAAAATATTTACTTTCGAAATCATTATTCACTTTAAATCATATTCATTTCCAAAATCATAACTACAAAATAGGTTAAACCATTATAACAAAATATTTTGCATTTAAATCCATTAAATCTAAATCATGATAGTTCCAACTTAAATAGTTTGAATATTGAAATTAGTTTATATATTGGAACAGTTATACATTAAAAATAGTTTATATTTAAAACAGGTAATAGATTAAAATAGTTTATATATTAAAATAGTTGATATATTAAAATAGTTTATATATTTAAAAGAATTAATATCAAAAATAGTTTCATTTAGAATTATTTCTTCAAATTTCACAAATCAATTCAAATCAACTTTAGTTCCAAAAATTCAATTTAAATCAATCTCAGTTCAACAATTTCAATTGAAAAAAAAAATTAAATGTTCAATTCAAATTCTCATTAAACCATTTTTTATTTATATCGACTCCAAATCCAGGTTTGAACTACAAATTTAAACCATTTCCAATTCAATAAATTTCAAAGTTCAAATGTTCAAACAATTTACAATAACCCAATTTGATAAAATTCATTTATATTTCAAAATTCAACTTTAATTTTTTTTAAATCTGAAAATATTCAATTAATCATTTTTAATAACATTTAAATAAAATCTCAAATTACAAATTTAAATCAATACTAAATATTCAATTTCAATTTTATTTATATTTGCAAATATTTATTTAATCACCTTTAATCAAAATCCAGATATCAAGTTATAAAATCATATCTTTAGAATCTCAAAATCAATAAATCCAAATCAATTCTTATTTAAATTCATTTCTTAACAAAGTAAATTAAAAATAAATTCTAAATTTAACTTTCCAATCTTAATTAATTAAAATTATCACAAAAATCTATTTTAAATATTAACATAAAGTCAAATAAATATTTAAACATATTATATATACATAATTTAATTAAATTTTGATAAATTCTATTTTTTATATTTTAATTAATTAATTTAATTCTATTATATTTTATTTTATTTAAAATCTTATGTTATATATTAAGAAAAATACAGTTATAAGTAAAATCTTATGGTTTAAGATTTTAATTTCTTATAATTTAAAATTTCGAAACTTAACTTATAAATTTAAAATTTCCAAAACATAAAATTTTAAAAATGTAAATTGTAGACATATATTAAAACTAAATCTATGTATTATATTATTTAAAAATCAATATTTATTTAAACACATCTATTTCTTTCAAAATTCAGGAAATCGTTTAAAAATATAGACCAACGGTGTCCGTATATAATTTTCCATCCTATGGTCAAGTGATACAGATATATATCATTTCAATTCACAATAATTTATTATTTATGGGTATATATCATTTTAACATGGGATCCTAAAATTTCAAAATTAACAAATTGCTTGGGTTTATCATTTCAACCCATAATTATTTTACTTTAATCTATAAAATCGTTCGGGTATGTATCATTTCAACCAATAGGGATTTCCTAAACTATCAAGGAACTTGCAGAGTGAGAACAATTAAATAATAATATAAAATAGCATAACGTATTAATGGCAACAATTTAAATATAATAAGTATACAACAGTTATGGTGTCATATGTCAATTACAAAGGTGAACAATTACAAATAATAACATATCATTTAACTATCAAATCAAAAGCCAATTCAATTTTAACAACATATTTACTCGTCATTTCATGTAAAATTAATTTACGAAAAATAAGACTGTCAGTCGTGAGTGAGTGCTCGCCTTTCGAGGCTAGAGAAAATAGACAACATAACAAGCTACGAATTTTAAGCCACGAACCCTAGGACAAATCCAAAGAAAAGCAAGGTGGACCTGAGATCGATGAAAACAAAATATATAATTTTTTAAAAACTAAAATTTACTCACATATTTAAAATAAATCTTTATATTACATTTTAAAAGTCAATATTCAATTTAAAACACATATTTAAAATAAAATCTTCATATTATATATTTTAAAATTGATATTTATTTAAACACATATATTAAAATCAATATTTAAAAATCAATATTCTCTTTTTTATAACAAAGCAGAGTTGCTGGTAGCATGAGAAGATGGAGTGGCTTTGGTTGGAGAGAATAAGAGGGAAGAGAAGGGGACGAGCTGTTGGCAGCAAGGCTGGACAATGGGCGAGTTACAGATAAAGGGAAGGGTTGGTGGCTGGGATGCTAAGGGTTGGAGCATTAAGGTGGTATGGTTGACGATGCGTGGAGTGTGGCTGTGGTTGTAGCAAGGGAGGCTCACTTGGTTGCGGCCAAGGTTGGTGGAGAAGGTGGTTAAAACTGGAGGCAACGGAGGGGGAGAGATTCGGCGTGTGGGAAGTGGGCTGTGTGAAGGTGGAGGGTTCGAAGCAGTTGTTGGTGGGTTCGGGTGTGGCTTCGGTGAGGTTGAGGGGATTGAGGCGTCGATCGAAGGAATGTTGTTGCGCTATGGTGTGCGAATATCTGAAGAACAGCGTGGAGAGGGTTAAAAATGGAATGGGGTCGTGAGGCTATGGAAGGTGATGGGTCACCAGAGTTTGGTTGTGGGAAAGCCGAAGGTGCAGGTGGCTGTGGTCCGAGTGGAGCGGAGGTGAGGGGATTCGGGTGAAGCGAGCAAGCTGCTGGGTGGTGTGGGTTTCAGTGTGGCTTAAGTGGATGCGAATGTGGAAACAGAGTGGAGGGTTGCCATGTTTGCAAATAGAAAGAGGATGAGCAAGATTATCACTGATCAAATATATACAACTTTGATTATTATATTATTTTCCTTTTAGCTTAACGTTTCAGAATGAAAAAGAGAAAGGGAAGGAACAAATAGAAAAATGAACAAATCAACATGCTATAAATTGAAATAGGGAATAGTGACAGCCACAACACGAATTCTAGAAAATATTAAATGCTAGCATCCATTTATTTTCTCATAGATAGACAAAGGAATAGACATTCAAAAACCGGTACCGATACAACTAACTGTTTCGTAGAATTCACAGTGTACCGAACGCCAAAGTGCAAAAATAAATATACTATGGAGATCAGCATGACGAGACGAATAGAATGGTACACAGATATGAGTGATAGGCCCTCTTATCAAAACTCAATATTCGTTGCCAACTACTGCTAAATCGCCGAAAATAAGATAAACGAGCTAGAGCTGTCCAAATTTGGTGAAACGAAATATGATGCCTCACTCAGAAAATGATTTACATTTTTCATATATAAAAATATTTAGATTTCAAAAATATTTTATGTCCATCAAATTAACTGATTTTTAATTTAAAACTAAAATTTCACAACCAAACAAACTTGCATAATTTCTGACAAAAAATCTATCGCTTGCTATGCTTCAATAGACGCATACCGAATATCTAATTTTCATTGCAAAATTTTAATTATTTAATTTCATGAAAAATCTTAGTTAATTACATTATTTCAATTGTTAGAATTTTCGGGTCGTTAAAATTCACAAAGCTACATTTCCAATACTTAGAAAATGTACTATATACTTATCTCAACGGGATAAGTAGAGATAAGTATATCCACATACCTTAAGAAAGATTTTATTTTGAAAACCATACTTATTTAGGTTAAACAAATGTCCTTTAAAATACAAGTAACAGCGAACTCCCAAACACTTCTGGTGTAAATAAATGGATCATATAGAAATTATACCAAATATATTTACCACTACTTTTCGATTTCAAACAGTCCTATCCCTCGGTTAACAGTGTAATTAGGCAACTTAGCGTACTATCTTTGCCTTGACATACATTCTTACTTCTCAAGATAGAGTTAAGTTTTCATACCTCGAAATTTGGTGTTATGTGTGAAAAGAATACTTTCTATACCACCATAATTTTAAGAGATCGTTAATAGAAGTCCATTTTCTTTAATAAAATTCCTTTTTATAAATCTCTTTTATATTTACGACTTCAATTATAAATTCCTTTAAAAAACTTCATTTATAAATCTCCTTTATATAATATATGTAACGACCCAGATTTTTGACACCTGTATTGAAGTAATTAACTGATTTTAATTTTTGAAATATTAATTTTTATAATTTGAATAAACAAAATTTTTGATGTTTAAAATATCTAAATTCATAAATTAATATAAAAACTATATTCAAATTTAAATAAAATTTGTGGATGTGATTGATTTTATTGATATATGTATATAAACTCCACCAACAAAAATTAAGATGAATATCCATACAACTATATATAAATATATTTATATAAGCTTTAGGATGTTTAAAAAAATAAAAGTCTAGATATACATCGTAATAAAAATATAGTATATGAAAATAAATAAATAAATAAATAATCATATACGTGAATGTATAAACTCCAAAATGGCAAAATTCAAACTTATGATTACATATATACATGGGTATAAAAATAGTGCATATAAAAATATAAATGTTTATGTATATAAACGTGTGTATATCTAAATGTATATATGAATATGCAAATGTTTAAATACATATGTATATATGTCCATGTAAAATAATGGATATGTAAATATGCATACAAATAAATGTATACGTAAATAATGTAGATGGAAAACTATATTTATATATGTATATGTGTACACATATATACACACATAGGAAAAATATCATAATGGCAATTTCAAAGACAAGCACCCAAACATTAAATTCAAGCCTACAAAATTTCATATCAAGCATACAAAATAGCACAACATATGAAATCAAATCAAGCTCACAAAAAAATCAAAATCAAGTCTCGTAAAAATCAAATCAGCAAAAGCAAAAGAAAATAAAAATGAAAATCTTGAAATTGAGAAGCCTGTACAGTGAAAGATTTCAGCCACCATATTGCCCCTACTATCGCTTTTCACCTCTATATATATGTATAGCCTTACTGGTTCATTTGTTTATGTGTGAAAAAAGAAAAAGAAAAAAGAAACTGCTATTAAAACCATAGAGCGGTTAAGTGCTGAAAGATCAAGAAAGAAGATCAAAACATAAAACAATTGTGTTTCCTTTTTCAAAGAACGGTGAGTAAAATTTAATCTTTTACCCACTGGAAATCTATGTATGCTTATATATGCTTGAAAATTTGAGTAAATTTGTCAAGTATTTATGTACTAACAGTATTTATGTTATATGTATATATGTGTGGTTAGACATGGTGAACACCCTATAACTGTAGGAACATGAATATCACCTCTATTCCAAAAAAAGATAAGACCTTTCATCTTTAAAAATCATAATCTCCTTATCCAGTTAGTTTTAGGTTATGATTCCAAAAAGGAAGTCGGTTGTTTTTTAAGTGTAGATTTTTCTAAAATTCGTTTCATGTGATATTATGAAGTATAGAAGGAGAAAATGCATTTTGTAGTAAACAACCTAAAAATGAACAAAAATTCAAACATCATAATTTAATGAATGGTTTGTATGTATGTGATCGTTGTAGAAAATGGAGATTTTTAGAGGTATTTTGGAAATTTTAACAGTGGATGGTGATAGGAATGTCGAGATGATCAGATTAGGGTTCTTTGTCGAATTGGGGCGACGTGGTTAATGTCGTGACTTGGCTTTGATTTTGAAGGAGGCTGGGGTATTGGGAAACTCGAGAAAAATGTATGGCAATTTTTTAGATGATCGTGGTGGCTATACGTGGTTGATTTAGGGTTTAAGGAGGGTTTGTGGTTGGCTTCGGTTACGAGGGAATAGAGATGAGGAAGGGGAGAGAGGGAGGTGTGGTCCGGGGGAAAGTGGGAGGAGACGTTGACGAAGCTCGTGGTAAATTTTGGTAGGGGATCATGGATGATGGGCCATGATGAGGTAATTTTGCATAAGGGGTTGTTCCCTTTTTTTGGGTTGGCGTTCGAATTTTCGAACGATTGGCTCGCCGTGGCTTTCAAGGGGACGAGTGAGGTGCGGTAGGCATAGGTGATGTAAAGCGATGGTCGACAGCGAGTTTTGGGAGCCGGTGCTCATGTGTACGTGCATACGTATGTGCACTCTTCTATGGCCACAAATGAAAGGAAAGGAGAAGGGAGGAAACTAGAATAAGAAAGGTGGAGGAGAAGAAGTCTAGGCCGTGTTTTTCTTCGTTTGGGCCGATCGAGTTTAATGATAGATTGGGTATTTATTTTTGAGGTATAGTATTGAATTAATCCTTATATTAATAACCTTTCAATTTAAAAAAAATATTCCTCATTCATTTAAAATTCAAATCAATGTGAAATTTCTTGTAATGTAACCCCATCACCCAATATTTTTAATTTAAATTAATGTTGTTGATCTTCCATATTTTAAATTTTTATTGTATTATGATAATTAAAAGGAGTAATTAATTTAAAATCTTATTTGATTTAATCTTATATCAATTAATTAAAGTTGTTACTAATTGGGTTTTCAATCCTAATTAACCAATAATAAATTATTTTGGTAATTTCTATATTTATAGGACATAGGATTTAAAATACAAGTGGGTTTAGTTTAATTGAAGTTGATTAAATCCTGAATATAAACTGTTATTTCAAGAACGACTTGGACATTTAAAGCTTATTGATTAGATTCGAAGAAACTGGAATCGGATATCAGTGTTATCCAAAAACATTTTGACTTAATAATCAATTCGAACCTCTATGGTTTTGATTGTAGAGCCTGTATGCTGGAATTGGATAAATTTAATAAATTTGACCATTTTAAATAAGTAATTGTACTTAGACATTGCTGAAATATCAATGTACTTCTATAAAAGTGCTTAGGTTATAATAAGAAAAAAACTCGTTATGTTGTACGAATTACCTTGGTTTTCAAAAGAATTCTTATAACTTAGTAGTTCAATTTAAATGCGTTTAATCACGCTGGTTTCCAGCCTGACTTGGGTGTTACTTTATTGTAATACTCGGGTCATACCGAGTATTACAGAATTCAGTTTTGGGTGCTTTGGAGCTTAGGAGACGAGTTGGATGGCAGAGACGTATTGCACGTATTTCATTCCGCTGGGTAGTGTAGGCTATATATTAAACATTTGAGGACAAGTTACTATAACTGTCCAGATTTATATGTTGATGTTCGTACTCCAATAATTTGTATGTACATTAACAGTTACAGTTTTCCTTGTATAAAAAGTTGTTATTGTATATTATATTGTGTTCCGCTGCGAATGTGAGATCCTATGTGGTTGTTATTTCTATTTCTTTTCTATCTCTTTTCTTCTTAAACCCTAACAACCTAGTATTTTCGGCACTCGATTGTTTGGCACTCTATGCATTGAACGTATTAGTTTTGATTTTTGGTGATCGAAAACCATCCGGTCATTACACGTGGTATCAGAGCTGAAGGTTAAGCAAGAACCTTGGCTCTGGTGGGGATTACTCATTAGAGATAGGGTCAGTAGTACCCTAGAATGAGTTGAGTGTATTATACATGAGGGCATACTTGTTATTTTCTTATATAATGATTTAAAAATGATTTTAAAATAATTTTGTATAAGATTATATTTTGATATAAAAAGAAATAATATTTCTGAATTATTATAGTATATTAAGGTGATTGGTTGTTATTATTATAATCAAATAAGATTATAAAATTCAAGAGGTTATACGTATAGAAATTTAGGTAAGAATGAACTATGCAAGTAAGTTAAGCTGAAAATAGATTCAAACCAGAATTTAAAATTCCAAAAATATAGGAAGAATTTTTCAAAGTGTTTGAAATGAAATAAGTTTACCATGATTATATTCTATATAGGAATAATATTTTCCGGAAATTATTATGGAACATGCGGTATGTTTGGTTCATGGGTATGATAATATTAATTATTATCATAAATTAGTCGTTGGGTATTAATAAAGGATGTTTATTGCAAAATAAACAATGATAAAATAGTGTGAAATGTTTTAAGGAAGTGAAATTGTATAAGCATAATTTGTAAATGTGACTTATAAATTAAAATGGATCTAAATTATGAGGTTTGAATCTAAGTCCCGAAAATTTCGAAATGTGTTTCAAAGTGCTTTGAAGGAATCATAAGTAATATTATTAGAATATATTTGATATAGAATTTTTTTTAAAAAAAGAGTTGTTTAAAAATTCTGAAGAAATTTGTTTAGGAAAAAAACCAAGGTTGTTCTAAATTTAAAAAGTATGATTCGGTAAATAAGTAGAATATATATGCATATATATATATATATATATATATATATGATTTTAAAGTCGATTTGAAATAAATAACGGGGTGTTGAATTCTGGAATTCCCATTGAAATGAGAAGTAGAACAAAAAGGAAAGTAAGTTTTTAAACTTTTAAGTGGGAAGTGATATTAATAAGAAATTTAAATTGAGCAAGTTTAAACGAATTAGAAACTAACTCAGGCCAAGTTAAATAAGTTTTGAACGTATAATCTGAAATTGGATATTTTAAGATGAAATTAAAATTTAACTTATGGAAGTTAAATAGGTTAAACTGTAAAAGAAAATGTATAGATTTAATAAGAGTTTCAAAAGAATTTAAGTATGTATAAATGATTTCAAACCAATTTTTGAAATAAAACGAGTTTCGAATTTTGAAAATTTGTGATGGATGCTATTGGTTGATGTTTTAGATGATTTGGATGTTTATTTATTTGATATATCATGCTATCATCCTGTATGTTATTTACAATATATAAAATTATGAATCAGATTATTTTGAATAAATTAAGAAGTGCATTGAAATGACATTTATTTTAGACCGAAATGATATGTATCCATCCCTAAAATTAAATAGAAATAAAACTTTGATTTGAAATTATTCGAAGGATTTTGAAAAATCAGATTTATGGAAATGGAATCATTTTTAAACTTGAGTTTGAAATGTTAAAAATAAACTTTTCAACCAGAATTTTTTAAAGAATCGGGCTTGAAATTTTGAAGTTATAATTGAGCAATCAATTGAATTCCGAAAATTGATTTATTTAAAAAAAAATTGAACTCTCACTCGAACCTTGAAATAAATCCAAGTAAAAGTATTTAAACGGATATTTTGAAATTGGGCTCAAAATTCAATTATTTTTAAAGATTTAAATTGTTAAATTGAATGTTGAAGGTTAATTTGATTTAGGTGATTTAATCGATTTTTTGAAAATCGATTCTAATTTATATAAATCGAAATGGTTAAAATTGAGAATTGAATTGAAATCAATTCAAATTGGAATTGAATTGAATTAATTGGAATTGTAATCGAAATTGAATTAATTTGAAATCGAAATGGGAATTATTTTGAATTACAATGGGAATCGAAGTTAATTCGAATTGAAATCGGAATTGAATCAATTTAAATGGAAATGGAAACTAAAGTTGATTTGAATTGGAGATTGGGAATTGAATAAGTTTGACTTTGAAACTATTTCAAATAAATTATTTGAACTGTTTAAAATCTATCTTCATAAATATTCACATTATTTTGATTTTCCAAGCTATTTTACAAACCATTTTTCAAACTCGAACTATCTTATATTAACTATTTAACTAGCTTAAGACTATTCAAGCTATTTTCTAAATTGAAACTGGTCAGAGTGGAAATTGTTATATTTAAATCATGGATTTAAACATGAATTGGGATAAATTGAAGTTATAACCCAAATGGATGCTTGAAGCAATTTTGAATTGGAATCGAAATTAAGATATTAAGGCGAAAATGATTTTGCAGTGAATAGTATATTTTGAGCAAATATAATGGTTTTTGAATAGTTACTATAACTGAAATTTACTTTATAAGAGGCAAGAAATGTGAGAAATAACTTTTTAAAGAAATTAAACTAGGAAATATTTGATTTGGCATTATATATGTTAGTTATATATTCAAACTCCCCTATTGACTTTATAACCAGGAAGAAATGATCTTTGAAAGATATTTGAAATGCTAAATAGAGTTTGTATAAGTATGAAGCGGACTCAGAAAATTATTGATTCAAAAGTTATTCGAGTTGGAAAGAATGATCTCATATGTATATGAGAATTAAATGGAAATAGTTTTGGAACCCGTTGATTTTTTTTAAGGACTTTTGATTTTGGCAAATAGTCAGAATTGGGTATATCAAATTTTAAAACTATAGATTTTGAAGATATCAATTTTGTATATATAAATTTTATATGTGATACATATAAATAGTATGATTTGAAAGATATTACGTATATAGCATGATATGTTTTGAGAGAAAAGTATGGAAAAGCACCCCCACGAAGTCGAAACTTAGAGTAGAAGATCCACTCAGTGGTTCTGCCTAGGAATCCATATGGTGGATTCAATGAGAATTGGGATCCTAGAGGACGTTCGGAAAAAACTCATGAATTCCTGATGAACATTTGTTGGGTAGCGTAAATCGAGAGGTGCTGATACCTATAGTTACATTGGGTTTTGCTATGATAACAACGTAACCTTTATGTAACTATGATCTATCACAGTTCCGTAGCGTAATTCGGGTGTTGGTGATTGCCCACAATCTACATTTGATTTCGCTGGGATAGCAACGTAACATCGGTAGATTACGATCTATGTGGTTTGGTTCCATAGCATAATTCGGGTGGCAGTGATTGCCTACAGTCTATGTTTGGTTTCACTGGGATAGTGACTCAACCTTTATGTAGTCTATGATCTATGTGGTATAGTTTCATTTGATGGCGTAATTCGAGGGGCAGTGATTGCCTACAGACTATTGACGGTTTTACTATGATAGCAATGCAACCTTTGTGTAGTTGCGGACTATGATGTTCCCATGGTATAAGTCGAGAGGTGTGGATGCCTACGGTTTTCTTAAGATTTCACCGGGATGGCGACACAATCATTGGGTTAACTACGATCATGGTGGGAAAGGGAGATGATACTTTCCATATCATTTTTGAAAAAGGTTTCTTTAAGCATTTTCACTTGGTGTTGAAACAGGTCTACTGAGTATTTACAGATTTTCAGTTTATGCCTGATCAACGTATGACTAAATTTCTTTAAGAACAAGGATGGACTTGTGACATCGAGTTACGAAAAATGTTTTAAATATAAAATTAGCTTGGTAATACTATGTGATTTAAAGTGTTTGTATCTTAAAATTTATATTAAAGGAGTAAGGAGTTCAAATGTTTAAAAGAATGATTTACTTAATAATACACATCAAAATTCTAATTCTCATTTCATTCCTTTTCCGGGACGAAAAGTTCTAAGGGGGAAGGAATGTAACGACCCGGATTTTTGACGCATGCTGTTGGGGGTAATTAACTGATTTTAATTTTTGAAATATTAACTTTTATTATTTGAATAAACAAAATTTTTGATGTTAAAATATCTGGATGTATAAATTAATATAAAAACTATATTCAAATTTAAATAAATTTTTTGGATATGTTGATTATATTGATATATGTATATAAACTCCACGAATAAAAATTAAGATGGAATATCCATACAAGTATATGTAAATATATATAAGCTTTATGATGTTTGATTATATATATAAGTCTAGATATACATGGTTGTAAAAATGTAGTATATGAATACACACACACACACACACACACACACACACACACACACACACACTTGAATGTATAAACTCCAAAATGGCAAAATTCAAACTTATGATTATATAAATACATGGATATATGTTTATAAAAATAGTGCATATGGAAAATATAAATATCTATATCCATATATATAAACATGTCTATATCTAAATGTATATATGAATATGCAAACGTGTAAATACATATGAATATATGTCCATGTAAATATGCATAGATATAAATGTATATGTAAATAATGTATATGAAAAACTATATCTATATATGTATATGTAGATTTATATATATAGGAAAAACATCATAATGACAATTTCAAAGACAAGCCCCCAAACATAAATTCAAGCCCACAAAACTTCAAATCAAGCATACAAAATAGCAAATCAACATATAAAATCAAATCAAGCTTACAAAAAAAATCAAAATCATGTCTCGTGAAAATCAAATCAGCAAAAGCAAAAGAAAAGAAAATAGAAATCTAGAAATTGAGAAGCCTGTACAGTGAAAAACTTCAACCACCTTATTGCTCCACTATCTCTTTTCAGCCTCTATATGTATGCATAGCCTCACTGGTTCATTTCTTCACGTGTAAAAAAAGAAAAAGAAAAAAGAAACTGCTATTAAAAGCACAGAGCAGCTAAGTGCTCAAAGCTTAGGAAGGAAGATCAAAATGGAAAACAATAGTGTTTCCTTTTTCAAAGAATGGAGAGTAAAATTTAATCTTTTACCTACTAGAAATCTATGCATGCTTATATATGCTTGAAATTTTGAGTAAGTCTTTGATTTTGTCAAGTATTTATGTACTAACAGTATCTATGTTTTATGTATATATGTGTGGTTAGACAAAATGAACAACCGATAACTGCAGGAACATGAATGTCATCTATGTTCCAAAAAAAAAGATAAGACCTTTCATCTTTAAAAATAATAATCTCCTTATCCAGTTAGTATTAGGTTATGATTCCAAAATAGAAGTTGGTTTTTTTCGAGTGTAGATTTTCCTAAAATTTGTTTCATGTGATATTATGAAGTATAGAAGGAGAAAATGCATTTTTGTAGTAAACAACCTAAAAATGAATAAAAATTCAAACATCATAATTTAATGAATGGTTTATATATATGTGATCATTGTAGAAAATGGAGATTTTTAGAGGTAGTTGGAATTTTTAACAGTGGGTGGTGATAGGAATGTCGAGATGATCAGATTTGGGTTCTTTGTGGAATTGGAGTGACGTGGTTGATGCCATGACTCAATTTTGCTTTTGAAGGAGGCTGGGGCATTGGGAAACTCGAGAAAAATGGTACGACATTTTTCAGATGATCGTGGTGGCCAAACGAGGTTGATTAGGGTTTAAGGTAGGTTTGTGGTTGACTTTGGTTACGAGGCAATAGAGACGAGGATGGGAAGAGAGGGATGTCTGTATGAATATGCGCTTATATGTTTTTGTTTGATGATG
This sequence comes from Allium cepa, assembly GCA_030765085.1. NCBI lineage: Eukaryota > Viridiplantae > Streptophyta > Magnoliopsida > Asparagales > Amaryllidaceae > Allium > Allium cepa. Next base: position 915,376,861 of record CM060938.1, read on the forward strand.
ATAAACATATATATTCATTCAAATGTATTTGGTAACGTACTATTTTGTTTTTCATAGATTAAATAAATATTTGTTGAATAAAATAAATTACACAGAATTTGAATTCAAACAGAACAAGTTACACAGAATTTGAATTCAAACAGAAATTTTATTCAAACAAATATTTATTACAATCTTGAATAGTACAAATTCAAGCTCTCACTATACATATACATTTTTGATTACATCACAATTACATCACAATTGTTTTTACATTAACATCACTACATATCACTCACACTCGTATTTTGTCTTCAACTGCATTCCAGTTTGAATCCAGCATCTGAGCAATCTGCAAAAATATTCACTAACGCAGTAAAATTGAAAAAGAAATATTTTTGCAATATAAAATGAAATATGATTTTTGAAAATATTATTCGCCTCTGTTATTTGGGTTGTTCGTCATCATTCACACTTGAATTCATCACACACGAACAGTGTGACATGCACAGTGTATCACTGTACATGCCACAAGGCCGTGCACATCAATATACACTTGATAATGCTACAGGGACAGGTGAGCACAGGTCAAACCCAAATGAAAATCCGGGTTCAACGCACGTGCAATATATTTAAAATCACGACACGAGCACAAGGTCAAACCTGAGTTTTGAAACTGGATTCAACTCAAGTGAAATTTCAAAAATCAACATGAAAGGATGCAAAGACCAGAAGTCCAATTCCAAACAACTCAACAGAAGTATGCAATGCCGAGGAACAAAAGATCGGAGACAAAGGATGTACACAAGTATACGACTACATGTCTCAATGTCAAAGAAACAACTCAACAGTATGAACAAGTGTAGCATCTGTGTCAAAGCATAGCAAATGTCAACATGAAGTGTATGCAATTCGAAGTGAGATTAAAACAAAATCCAGTGCCAACATGTGCAAGGATCAATGAAGTGAGACAGAGGACAGCAAGGCTCAAACTCAAGTATGAAAGTGACTCAATACAGCATATTCAAGGATCAATGAATTGAATGAACTCGACCAGACACATGAACAGAACATCAACTGGGCAGAGACAGACCAAACAGCAATGCAAGTGCAGAAATGGGTGAACAGACCACAAATGTGCAACACAGTGAAGATGACAAGTGCATCCAGAAGTTCAACAAAGACCAAGTCAAAGTCCAGTGACGTAAACAGTGAAGAACATGGATGTCAAAGGCAATACACAAGTGACAATGCAGTAACAACCAGAATGATACAAGGCAACATGTACAACAAGTTCAAGTGACATCACAGCAAAGATGACACAGACTCAAGCAAGTGCACAAGTCAACACAACAACAAGCCCAAGTGAAACCATACCACAAATGCACAATTCATGAAGCAACACAGAAACAGCAAAGACCACAAGCCAATCCTAACAGTAACATGATACAGATTCAAGTTCAAACTATTCCAGAAGGAGTTGTACAAACTCAACAACAGACCAGTGCCAGCAATGTCCAGTTACAACTACTAAGTTCAGCTACTCAAATAACACAGTGGCAACCACAAGTACAGGTTAAACCAACCAAAGAAATGCCAACAATGTATACAGATGATCAGTGTGCAAAATGAAGCAAACTACTGAATCAAGTTCAGCAAGGCAATGCACTATGCATTGTACTACAACAAGCCAGCAGATACATGAAAATTGCACCAATGCAAACTTAAATAAGTACGTGCAACTGTGAACAATGAAGTGAAAAAATGACTACAGCAAAAACAAAGATGAACGAAGTTCAACAAGTACAGAGAAATTCACAGTGAAGACGAAATCATGGAAGGGCCAGAGAATTCGAATTCATGACAGTGTACAATAAAAAAATAAAAATAAATCAAAAACGTATCTTTGAAGTAGTCAAAGAAAATTTAAAAGGGAAAGTTTCTGCCGCATTATCCACGAGATAAATCAAACGTTTGATAATCAAAGCCGTGAGTAACAAGTCGAAGTTATATCAGGAAAGCCGTGCGCATCAAGCAATAGAAAAATTGGGAAAGTATCGAATTGATGCGAACGAAAGCAAGTGTATTCGAATTCATATAAATACCAAACCCAAGTCATCATCATCGGCATCGAGTTAAAAAGCAAACAATCAAACCAGCAACGAAAAAGAAGACATACCAATCTATCGAACTTGATCAAAGGAGCAGCTGCAATCTCGAAGTTCACCAGAATCAATTATCAGAGAGTGAGCGAGCAAAAGCAACGCAAACTAGAATCGATCATCAGAGAACGAGCGCGAGCAGAGCTACACAAATCAGATCGAACAAAGCCCCAAATTTCATTGAAGAACGAAGCCTTAATTTAGTGGCAAAGATCGGCCGTCATTTTTACAGTAGCAAAGAAAAAGGAACGGGCAAATTCAATTGTGCCGGCGTGTTTTATGATAAAGGGCTTTAGTTTTTTATTTAGGGTTTAATTTTTTAAAGGGGGTTTTTTAAGTTTTATTTTGAGCAAAAATTAGGGATTCAAGTTTATATTTTAATTTTGCTCCTGTTTTTATTTTTGAAGTCTGTTTTTCTTTTCGAGTCAAAGAATTTGTAAATCACCACCTAGGTTGTAGGTAGTGTCAGATTGTCTAGTTAGAATTAGTTCAGTGAGCAGGGTGTGCGAGTTTGCAAAACTCTATAGGCGGAGCAGAGTTTGCGAGTAAGCGAAACTCTATAGGCGGAGCAGGGTGTGCGAGTCTATGAGAGTGTTTGTGAGCGGGAGCAAAAGGGTTTGCGAGTCTAGTAGAGTGTTTGTAAGCGGGATACTGTTTAATTCTAATATAAATCTGGGAATGTAGCAGTAGGCAGGGGTTGCCGAAGCTGGGTAAATTTTGTGTGTGATTTACTTTACAGCATATTTATTTCTGCAGTTTGTTTTCTGTGTTTAAATCGAGAAAATTTGCTATAACCCTATTCACCCTCCCCCTCTAGGGTTAATCTAGATCCTACAAGTGGTATCAGAGCACGGTATTTTTCTTTAACTCTAGAGTCATGAGTCCACCAAATAATACTTTTGTTGAGGGTCGTTCCAATATTTTCGATGGAACAGATTTTTTGAACTGGAAATTGAAAATGGAATTTTATTTAAAATCTGTTAATATTAAATGTTGGGATATTATTGAAAATGGGTGTGATATAACAAATAAGGAAATTTTCTTGATTAATGCTCTTGCTATGCATATATTATATTCTCATATTAATCGTGATAATTTTTATTTCGTCTCTCATTGTGAAAATGCACAGAAAATCTGGAATACTCTCGATGCAATATATAGTGCAAAAGTCAACTGTAATGAGATGTCCTCCACAACCGACTCAGTTAAAGAAATGTGCTTAACAGGATTGGTAAATAGCAGTTGTGATGAGGATGATGATGATGGAGCAGTCGAGCTGGCATTACCAATGAAGAAATTCAAAAGGAGGAACCGCAAATACGAAAATCCAGCTCTAAATCAAAAATTAAAAACAAAGAGCACAATATGAAGCCAAGCGAGGTATCAAAGCTCACTCACTCTGAATTACTTATTTATTTCCACGAAGTGAATGACTGTTTTGAACGACTTAGGGAGAAGTATGCCAAACTTGAATCAAAAAAGACACTTTGATAGAATTAAATGAACACCTTGACCAATTAGTTAAAACCTATCAAAGTAGGATCCCTAAGTGTGATAAGTGTCCAACATTCGAAGAAGAAATTAAAAATTCAGAGATTAATATAAAATCACTTGAAAATGAAATTCTGATTTTAAAAGAGAATGAAAATACTAGGAGAGAGAATTCTATTAAAAAGTGCACACAATTGACAAATGAAAATGAATCTCTCAAAACACAAGTCCAACAATTGCCAATGACTTTAGATAAACTCTCAAAAAGTGAAAAATCATTGAATATGCTATTAGGAAAGCAAACTGTTAGTATGGTTAGACAAGGACTTGGATATAATAAATCTGAAAATGTTGAAAACGATATTAATCAAGAAAATTCCATGTGCATAATTTGTAGAAAATATGGACACGATCACAATAATTGTTGGTATAGACCCAAACATGTGAAAACCATACCAATTTGGGTTCCAAAAGGCACGAATATAAAATCTCTCAATGTTAAACAAATTTGGGTGCCAAAAGGAACATATATAAACAGTTTTAGGTCTCCACAAAGTTATTTTTCTAAATCTTCTGCCACTAACAATCATGGACCTATAAAAACAAATAAGTCACAAAAATCTTTCTCCGTGTTGGTATGGTGGCAGGCTAAGGAACAATAACAGTGTTCTCTGGATTTTGGCTGTTCCAGAAACACAACGGGCAAAAAAGCAAAGTTCCTTAGCCTAGTACAAAGGTGACAGAATCACAATGGGAAACCACGAAAAATTATCGTAAAGGTAAAACAAGTGAAGGTATATTTGTCTGATCGATATATTAATTGTGATAATCTGCACCGTATTCTGAATGAAATCAGCCACTATTGAGATGTTGAAAAGAGATGATGATTTTTTGATTCTGACTTGGTCTACATAATTAGCGAATTACATTTATGCCAAAAACACTATTTTTTGAATTACTTCATATATATACGTTTGGATTAAAAACATAGTGTTTTGCTGGATGATAATATTTCTGGTTATTTTTGGCTAACTCTATATTCACGGTTTTTTGATTATTTACATGGCTTCAATCCAAATTCAAGAGAATGTCATTTAAAATGCTGTGAAAAATTGAGTTTGAAATTTTTGATGCACACTTCATTGTCTGGATTATAGCTTTTAGTTAGTGATATTTTGATTGAAAGAGAAACTCAGATGCAGATTACACTGGTAATCTAGTTGATAGAAAAATTACTAATTGAACGTGATTTTTGATACATTTAGTAACTGCATTGTTTTTCATATAAAATATCTGCATATTGTTCATTTAAAATAATTTTTCATTTAGCAGAACTTTTTTTTTCTCATATAACCCCTTCGAGAAAATAATTGTTTGACCATATTTTCAGATTAGTCATTTTATTTGATTTTAAATGACAAATTTTGACTTATCCGACTCCCTACTAATTATCAAAAAGATAAATAGTGATTAAGAAGGTGATAAGTGTTGATATTTAACATACATTACTCAAAAGAGTATATTTTGAAAATTTCTTTAGGAATTTAAACAAGAGTTATAAAACTTTTTGTTGGGTAAAGATTCCATGACCATTTCTATATCTATCATATTTCTATCGACCATTGTTTATCAAATATTAAATAGAGTTTGTCGATATGTGGTACTGTAATCAGGAATCATTTGTTTTTCATGTCACATTTTTTTTTGTAAAAATAAATAAATATCCAAAGTATTCACTCTCATTTAAAAGTCCTCACGGTTATGCATGGGTGAATTACTTGGATTTTTGATTATGTGCTTCCATGCTCATTTAAAAGTCCTTACGGTTATGCATGTATGGAACGCATATCAAAATTAATTGATTAAATAGAAAAGTTGGTTCTAATCCCATTTAAAAGTCCTCACGGTCATGCGTGGTTAGAAGATACTTGATTTCATTTTTAAAATTAAATTGGAATACTACTAATCTCATTTAAAAGTCCTAACTGTTATGCATGATTAGTAGATATTCAAATTCCTGATATAAATGTACCATAAGTTGATACAATTGTATGATTTTATATTAGAACATCATTTCCATTATTTCTAAAAGTGGAATATGCGCCTAACAAGGGTAGTTATGATTTTTGTTTGATTTTTATTGAAGTTCAATATTCAGATTCAATTTGAGTTTAATGTTGGATTGATATTGATCACTTTATCTCTATTTTCTCTAAAACTATTATTCTTTTGCTGATAACAAAAGGGGGAGAGAAAAGTTAAGCTTTTGTCAAATAGAATCAAGCAAAGGTCAATTAATTTTCCATTTGCATCTAGGCTCATTTATATATTTCTATTTGTATGCATATATGTAGGGGGAGCATCATGTAGAGAGGAAGCATTTAAATAGGGGGAGCAATTAGAGTATATCATTGATCAAATACATTTAACACGGTCAAAATCTTAAATATATGTCTGTTATCTTCAAAAGGGGGAGATTGTATGAATATGCGCTTATATGTTTTTGTTTGATGATAATAAACATATATATTCATTTAAATGTATTTGGTAATGTACTATTTTTTTCTTAATAGATTTAATAAATATTTGTTGAATAAAATAAATTACACAGAATTTGAATTCAAACAGAACAAGTTACACAGAATTTGAATTCAAACAGAAATTTTATTCAAACAAATATTTATTACAATCTTGAATAGTACAAATTCAAGCTCTCACTATACATATACATTTTTGATTACATCACGATTACATCACGATTACATCATAATTACATCACAATGGTTTTTACATTAACCTCACTACATATCACTCACACTCGTATTTTGTCTTCAACTGCATTCCAGTTTGAATCCAGCATCTGAGCAATCTGCAAAAATATTCACTAACGCAGTAAAATTGAAAAAGAAATATTTTTGCAATATAAAATGAAATATGATTTTTGAAAATATTATTTGCCTCTGTTATTTGGGTTGTTCGTCATCATTCACACTTGAATTCATCACACACGAACAGTGTGACATGCACAGTGTATCACTGTACATGCCACAAGGCCGTGCACATCAATATACACTTGATAATGCTACAGGGACAGGTGAGCACAGGTCAAACCCAAATGAAAAACCGGGTTCAACGCACGTGCAATATATTTAAAATCACGACACGAGCACAAGGTCAAACCCGAGTTTTGAAACTGGATTCAACTCAAGTGAAATTTCAAAAATCAACATGAAAGGATGCAAAGACCAGAAGTCCAATTCCAAACAACTCAATAGAAGTATGCAATGCCGAGGAACAAAAGATCGGAGACAAAGGATGTACACAAGTATACGACTACATGTCTCAATGTCAAAGAAACAACTCAACAGTATGAACAAGTGTAGCATCTGTGTCAAAGCATAGCAAATGTCAACATGAAGTGTACGCAATTCGAAGTGAGATTACAGCAAAATCCAGTGCCAACATGTACAAGGATCAATGAAGTGAGACACAGGACAGCAGGGCTCAAACTCAAGTATGAAAGTGACTCAATACAGCATGTTCAAGGATCAATGAATTGAATGAACTTGACCAGACACATGAACAGAACATCAACTGGGCAGAGACTGACCAAACAGCAATGCAAGTGCAGAAATGGGTGAACAGACCACAAATGTGCAACACAGTGAAGATGACAAGTGCATCCAGAAGTTCAACAAAGACCAAGTCAAAGTCCAGTGACGTAAACAGTGAAGAACATGGATGTCAAACGCAATACACAAGTGACAATGCAGTAACAACCAGAATGATACAAGGCAACATGTACAACAAGTTCAAGTGACATCACAGCAAAGATGACACAGACTCAAGCAAGTGCACAAGTCAACACAACAACAAGCCCAAGTGAAACCATACCACAAATGCACAATTCATGAAGCAACACAGAAACAACAAAGACCATAAGCCAATCCTAACAGTAACATGATACAGATTCAAGTTCAAACTATTCCAGAAGGAGTTGTACAAACTCAACAACAGACCAGTGCCAGCAATGTCCAGTTACAACTACTAAGTTCAGCTACTCAAATAACACAGTGGCAACCACAAGTACAGGTTAAACCAACCAAAGAAATGCCAACAATGTATACAGATGATCAGTGTGCAAAATGAAGCAAACTACTGAATCAAGTTCAGCAAGGCAATGCACTATACAGTGTACTACAACAAGCCAGCAGATACATGAATATTGCACCAATGCAAACTTAAATAAGTACGTGCAACTGTGAACACTGAAGTGAACAAATGACTACAGCAAAAACAAAGATGAACGAAGTTCAACAAGTACAGAGAAATTCACAGTGAAGACGAAATCATGGAAGGGCCAGAGAATTCGAATTCATGACAGTTTACAATAAAAAAAATAATCAAAAACGTATCTTTGAAATAGTCAAAGGAAATTTAAAAGGGAAAGTTTCTGCCGCATTATCCACGAGATAAATCAAATGTTTGATAATCAAAGCCGTGAGTAACAAGTCGAAGTTATATCAGGAACGTCGTGCGCATCAAGCAATAGAAAATTTGAGAAAGTATCGAATTGATACGAACGAAAGCATGTGCATTCGAATTCATATAAATACCAAACCCAAGTCATCATCATCGGCATCGAGTTAAAAAGCAAACAATCAAACTAGCAACGAAAAAGAAGACATACCAATCTATCAAACTCGATCAAAGGAGAAGCTGCAATCTCGAAGTTCACCAGAATCAATTATCAGAGAGCGAGCGAGCAAAATCAACGCAAACTAGAATCGATCATCAGAGAACGAGCGCGACTAGAGCTACACAAATCAGATCGAACAAAGCCCCAAATTTCATTGAAGAACGAAGCCCTAATTTAGCGGCAAAGATCGGCCGTCATTTTTACAGTAGTAAAGAAAAAGGAACGGGCAAATTCAATTGGGCCGGCGTGTTTTATGATAAAGGGCTATAGTTTTTTATTTAGGGCTTAATTTTTTAAAGGGGGTTTTTTAAGTTTTATTTTGAGCAAAAATTAGGGATTCAAGTTTATATTTTAATTTTTGCTCCTGTTTTTATTTTTGAAGTCTGTTTTTCTTTTCGAGTCAAAGAATTTGTAAATCACCACCTAGGTTGTAGGTAGTGTCAGATTGTCTAGTTAGAATTAGTTCAGTGAGCAGGGTGTGCGAGTTTGCAAAACTCTATAGGAGGAGCAGAGTTTGCGAGTAAGCGAAACTCTATAGGCGGAGCAGGGTGTGCGAGTCTATGAGAGTGTTTGTGAGCGGGAGCAAAAGGGTTTGCGAGTCTAGTAGAGTGTTTGTAAGTGGGATACTGTTTAATTCTAATAGAAATCTGGGAATGCAGCAGTAGGCAGGGGTTGCCGAAGCTGGGTAAATTTTGTGTGCGATTTACTTTACAGCATATTTATTTCTGCAGTTTGTTTTCTGTGTTTAAATCGAGAAAATTTGCTATAACCCTATTCACCCCCCTCTAGGGTTAATCTAGATCCTAGCTCATGGTCCGGGGGAAAAGAGGGAGGAGATGTTGACGAAGCTTATGGCAAAATTTGGCAAGGGGTCGAGGACGAAGGTGGCGTGATGAGTGATTTGGTGTAGGGGAAGTTGCAGTTTTTTTGGGCTAGCGTTTGAATTTTTGAATGTTGGATTCGTCGTGCGTTTCAAGGGCTCGAGTGAGGTGCAATAGGCATGGGTGATGTGAAACAATGGTCGACAACGAGTTTTAGGAGCCAGTGCTCGTGTATACGTGCATGTTTCTCTGGTCATAAATAAAAGGAATGGAGAAGGGAAGAAACTGGAATAAGAAAGGAGAAGGAGAAGATGTCTGGGCCGTGTTTTCTTTTGTTTGGGCTGGTCGAGTTTAACTATAGATTGGCATTTATTTTGAGGTAAAGTATTGAATTAGCCCTTACAATTAATAACCTTTCAATTTAATTTTTTTTTATTCCTTGTTCATTTAAAATTCAAATCAATATGAAATTTCTTATATTATAACCCTATCACCCAATATTTTTAATTTAAATTAATGTTATTGATCTTCCATAATTTTAATTTTAATTATATTATAATAATTAAAATGAATAATTAATTTAAACTCTTATTTGATTTAATCTTATGTTAATTAATTAAATTTGTTATTAATTGGGTTGTTAATCCTATTTAACACATAATAACTTGTTTTGGTAATTTCTAAATTTATAGGTAATAAGATTAAAAGTAAGAGCAGATTCAGTTTAATTGAAGTTGATTAAATTTTGAATATAAACTATTATTTCAAGAATGACTTGGACATTTAAAGCTTATCGATTAGATTCGAAGAAACGGAAATCAGATATCAGTGTTATCCGGAACCATTTCGACTTAATAATCAATTCGAACCTCTACATTTTTTATTATAGAGCATGTATGCTGGAATTGGATAAATTAAGTAAATTTGACCATTTGATATAAGTAAGTGTACTTAGACATTGCTAAAATATCGATGTACTTCTGTAAAAGTTCTTTAGCTATAATAAAATAGAAACTCGTCGTGTTGTACGGGTTACCTTAGTTTTCAAAAGAATTCTTATATTAACTTAATAGTTCAATTTAAGTGCGTTTATTCATCCAGATTTCCAGCCCGACTCGGGTGTTACTTTATTGTAATGCTCGGGTTAGACCGAGTGTTATAGAATTTAGGTTAGGATGCTTTGGAGCTCAAGAGATGAGTTGGATGGCAGAGACATATTGCACGTATTTTATTCCACCGTGTAGTGTAGGCTGTATATTCAGCATTTGAGGACAAGTTATTATAACTGTCCAAATTTATATGTTGATGAATTTATTCTGATAATTTGTATGTATATTAACGGTTATAGTTTTCCTTTATATAAAAATCTGTTATTGTATATCATATTTTGTTCCGCTATGAATGTAAGATTCTGTGTGGTTGTTATTTCTATTTCTTTTCTGTCTCTTTTCTTCCTAAACCCTAACAACTTGGCATTTCGGCACTCGATTGCTCAGCACTCTATACAGAGAACGTATTAGTGTCAATTTTTGGGGGTCGAAAACCACCCATTCATTACAATTATGATTTATATATCCCATTTTATAAATCTCAAAGTACAATTATAGAACTCCTTTTAAAAATATTCAAAATAATTATAAAGCTCCTTTTATATTCACAAAATCCTTTTTAAACGTTTCTTTAATGTTTATAAAATCCTTTCGTAAATTAATTTCTATTTATAAAACTCCAAATTTATCACAAAACTTTCAGTTTCAAAATAGAATGAAATAATTTCCATAAACGATCATTCCATATATTACTATAAATCCACAAATATGATTTACTATTTTAATTTATCAAAATGGAATCATTTCCCTTTTATAAAATACAAGCATGAGTGCAAGGGTAAATTGGGTATTTCAAAAAGACACCGATGAAATTAGTTTATGGAATTCTCTTTATTAGTAGTAAAGATTATTAAATCTATTCTTTTATTTATAAAACTCTATTTACAAATCTCTCTTTTATTTTTAAACATCATATATAAATCTGTCTTTTTATACAACATTTTATACAAAACATTTCATAAATATTTATTCCAAAATATTTCAATCTTCTTTGAAAAGAATCACTTTATTTTAAAATAGATAAATTCCCCTTATTTTCCTTTAAAACAAACATCCATTATTATAATAACTTTTCTATAAATATAAATGCTTTTTGAAATAATTTTTAAAACAGTTCCAAAAAAGTTGGAGTAAAATAGAGAAGCTAAAAACCATTTTAAATAAAATATCATAGAGAAATAAAAAATCAAAATTTAAACATTCTCTAAAACAAAACCATTTTCAAATCAAAAAAATTAATATTAATATTTTCAAAATACTATAACGAGGCCAATGGCTACTATACTACTTAACTAATGCTACTACCTTTATCACTAAAAAGCCTCTACTTTTAACATATAGCAGTGTCATATCAGATATGGAAAACTACCAAACTTTTAGTATTCAACAATTTATAAACAAGTATATAACTAAAATCAAAATCAATACAGTGAGGAATCCAAGTTCCTCTACAAAATTCTCTATAGTTCATTTTATATGTCATTTGCTTTTCAAAGCGAAAATTTAACCAGACCAAACCAATACCAATCAAGCATAGCACGATAATTTATATCTACAATATAACATATAATATTCAATAAGAGGTGAGTTAACTCACCGAAATTCTGGTGGACGTTTAAGCATTCCGGTTTGATCTAAAATCTAATGGCATTCAATCTTAGCTCAAAATTCTACTTGCTCCAAACTTGATGAAATTAGTTTCAACGCGTAAATATCGCTCCTACGAGCGCGAAGCAAAAGATCGCGTCTCGATTGGACCTCGTATGAGAAAGATTGTAACGACCCGTAAATTTTTATAATATTTATTTGTTTTATTTATATATTTAATTGGGATTTTTTGAAATTTTAAACAATAAAATTTTGAAATAAAAAATTAATATTTGGATTGCGTCTAGTTAAACATAGAAACTGATAAACTTTCATCAGATAATATTGAACTTTATTTTCTTGTGTAATTTTATTTCAATTTATATTAGTTAATACTTAGTGATAATGAAATATTTTTCCAAACCAGAATATTTTTCTATAGAAAATTTGTAAATCATCTTCTGAGTGAGATGTCATCTTTCATTTCGTCAAATTTGGAATTCTATTGCTCCATTTATCTTATTTTCGACAGATTTGCAACATTTTTCGGTACCGATCATCGACTTTTGATACACTGATCGTACCGTTGATATATGTATGTCTTTTTGATCATCCCGTCTTGCTAATCTCTACGGTATATTCAATTATAAATTTTGAAGTTAGAAAGACAACGAAATCTATGCAACGGTTTCTGTACCGGTTCCGTATTTTTGAACCATTTGAATTCTTTTTTGATTCGTTATCCACTGGTAAACCAACAGTCAATAGCCGCATAGCTTTAATATTCATTGAATTCTACTCATGGCTTTTGGTTATTCACTCTTTCGATTTTCATTTGGTGCCTTGAAATTAAAAAGAATTTTTTAGTAGCTTACGTATGAAAGGAATGTTTGTCACCTGAAGCTTCCTTTCCTTCTTTCAAATTCCAACTTTATTGTTACCTTCTCTACATTCTGTCTCCACACTCATTTTGTCACGCACGTAGAGCCCTCTCCTTTCCACCCTTTCTTCTCCTCCTTCTTCCCAAAATCTATCACCCAAGCCAATCATCCTCCAACCCATCTTGACCCCGCCACCTTGAAGCCGAAGGCCGCACCACCCTAGCGCAACTCCCCTCCACCATTCACACGCAAGTTCGGCCACTTGCCTCCCTCTTGACGAGCCTCTACCATTAGCCTCGGCAACCGCCTTTCCATTGACACCTTGCAAGCGCCGAGCTCTCCGTCTCCTTTCCTCCACTCACTGTAGCTTCTCTTTTGGGTATGTTATATATTGGTTAATATATATATATATATATATATATATATATATATTGGAGTTTTATATATGGATGCTTAGAGGTATATATAAGTTTTGATGGTAAGCGTATATATAACATATCTACAGTTTTCAATATTTGCGTTTTGGGATTTAAAGATAGTTCTGTATTATACATGTCAGCTATATTGGTAATATTAGTATTATATCTAGAGATATCTTTTCGTTGTACATTTAAAACAGAATTTTTGTTCGTAAATTTTATGTGGGTATGTCTAAGCTTGGGTTATATGTTTGAGGTAAATTCTTTTACAAATATTCTGGTGTGTATATATATATATATATTGATTGATTTCAAACGTAATTAAGTTTTGTAAACAGTTATATATATATATATATATATATATATATATATATATATATATATATGCGGTTAATTTAAGTTATATAGGAGAACTCAGGTTTTATTATATATGTGAATATTTTTTTAGTTTATATATATAAGGTTTGTTGGTTTATATACATAGAAGTATTACACACACAAATATATATATATATATATATATATATATTGCTTCGGTTTACATGATATATATATGTCCTATATGTATTATATTTATGCATGATATAATAGTCTATCTGATGTGCTTTATTGTATATTATAGATATATTTTGATTTTTCAAAGTTGATATAAAGGTCTCGTTTATATGTTTGTAAATGTGTCTTGCTTTTATATATCTATAAATTTTAGTGCTTTAAAAGTATGTTTGTTTGAACATATAATATACGCATGTTATACTGGTTTACAAAAAGTATAGATTGGTTTGCATATCTTAAGTGGGATAAATTATAAAGTATATAATATGATATATAAACTATTACGGGCAATTTGTAGTCACTGTCAGTTTATATATACATACATACATATAGATATATATATATATATATATATATATATATATATCGGTTTTTATGTTTTTTTTACAGATATTGTTGATTTCAAAGGTTTATATACATTGGTCTAAATATATTGGTTAGTCCTTATATATTACCGTTTGTATGTTGTTAAGCTTTTATATGATTGACGTGAATTATATATAAACATATTTTAAAAGTTGATAGTTTATGTTGTATATATAGTAGTTTATATATACCTAAATTCAGTTGAGATTTTGTTCGGCATACATACATTTTCCTGTGGTTATGGATTAAGTATATTTATATATTATTTTAGATAAACTTATACTCATATGTTGTTTAGTATATAGATTTTTAATAATGAAAGTTGTTAACTGGATATGATTATATGGGTTTTGCTGTCACTATATTTATATGTATATAGGAATGTGTCAAGTTGTTGAGTTTTATACATATTGCTTACTAAATATTTTACTATATCTATGTGTATATTTCTTTAAATTTTACGTTACAATATATGTTAATACATTATTTAATACGGCTGGTTTAAAAATATGTATATGTGTTTAGAAAGGTATGTTTCGTATGTATATACATTAGTTTGCGTATACGTGAATTTGGTTTTAATTATATAGACATTGTACATATTGGGATTTAATATTTATTTGAATATATATATATATATTATTTTAAATATTTATTTAAATATATTTTTGAAATTTATATATATGTATTATATCTTATTTCATTGATCTAGTGCCATCTTGACTAATATTTCTATATCGAATCTATCATAATGATTCCTAGCTTGTTGCTGTTCCGCTAGTTGTATTTGCATATGTGTTCGTGTCTATATCATCTTCTTGTCTCTATAGCCTCAAAAGGTGAGAAATCACTCATAATTAATGTTCTTATATTTATTAAATTTGATTTCAATTGAAATGACAATTGAAATATACTGTTGTTAGTTATTTACATTGCTATATATATATATATATATATGTTGTTATCTGTATCTATTCATCTGTGACATCTGACACCATTATCTATTATTTATATTGATGATATATGCATGTTATATTATTTTCATATCTATTATCACTCTGCAAGTTCCCTATTAGTATAGAATTCACTATGGGTTGAAATGATACATACTCGAATGGATTTTAGAATAGGAGAAAATCGTTATGGGTTGAAATGATAAACCCAAGCGATTTTCATTTGAATTGAACTTGGGATTGCGGGTTGAAATGATATATAACCGTATATATTTAAATTACGGATTGAAACGATAAACATCCGTATCACTTGACCATAGGATAGAAAATTATATGCAGGCATCGTAGGTCTATATATAAATATTTTGAAATGATTTTTATTGTTTTTGGAAGTTTATAAAATATTGATTTTAGATATTATATAAATGTTATTTTCTATATAGTTAAATTTTTGATTTTAAGCAATATATAAATTTGGTTTAAAAATACAGAACAAGTTTAATAATAAAGTTTGATATTTATTAAAGTATAATATAGTTAAGTATTTATATAAATTATATTTTAGTATAGAGCTTATAATTATTTTAATAAAGTAAGTTTGAGAAGATGGATTTGAAATTAATTTGAAATTGTATTTTATTAAGAATTTTATTTAATTGAAATCAATTTGGAACTTATTGAATTTGAGATATTTTTAAAAAGGATATGATTTTTATAACTTGATGTTGGTTTAAAGTGATTAATGTATATTTAAAGTTTGAATTTTATTTAAATGATACTGAATTTATTAATAAATATTTCAAAGCTAATAATAGTAAATTGAACTAAGATATATATTGTGATGACCCGGAATTTTGGGCAATAGCAATTTAATAATCTTTATTAATAATTAAATTGGCTTGATAATTTTCTTTTATAATCGTTTAAATTGGTAAGTTTATTCTTTTAAAAAATAATAAATTGGTTTAATGATATTCTTTTATAAATATTTAGTTGGTAATTTTTTTTTCAAAGCTAATAAAAATGTTTCTATTTATAATGTATATATATTGTAAATAGGAAGGCTTTGATTTAAATTTAATAAAAAAATATGTTTTCAATATTATAATATATATGTATGTATATATCATGATTTGAAATTATGTTTTAAGATTCAATATAATGATTTTCAAAGTTAATATTAAAATGTTTCTGTTTATAGTGTATATATATTTGTGTATATTGTAAATAGAAAATCTTTGGTTTGAATTTAACAAATAAAAACATGTTTTCAAATTTTAATATATTTTTGTAATTTGAAAGTTATGATTTAATTTAATGTAAAACCTTTCAAAAACTATTTAAAAATTAAAATTTATATTCTTACACAACAAAGATAATATTTATAAAATGTTTATTGATTTGAAATTATATTTTAGCTTAAGTTTGAAATAAGATTTAATAAAAGATTCATTTTTTTTGTTTTTATATGCTTTCTTTTAAAAATTATATGAATAGATTTAGTTGTAAATACATATAGTAATTTTCTGAAAGTTAACTATAGTTAAATTGAACATTTTTTTTAGTTTGTGGAAAACCACTTAAATTTAAATAGATTGATATCCTTACTTTTTAATTATTTCACTAATTAAAAATAGTTTGTAAATATATGAACAGATATAAACATATTACATAAATATAAAAATATAAGAAATTCATAAATGAGGGGTTAAACATAAAATACATTGCCTTTAAACATTTGTAAGAAAATTAATCATGCAAAAAAACACTTATAAGCTTTGAACACATATAAACAACATTTGTAAGCCAAGTATCCTATAAACTAACAAGTGGCAAAATAATCATTAATTAAAAATTAAATTATATTAAATATAATGTTCAGAGAAAATAACCTGTGTATTCTTTCAGCTAAAAAATTTCTCATCTTCTAAATTAAAACTGATAATCAAAATTCAAAGAAAAAAACTTCAGCTTATTCAAAATCAACAACAACATCTGTTTAAAAGATTCAATCTATGATCAAGTTATTGTTCAACTCAACATCAAGCTGTAGGAATTAACTCAACAATTCAGAATCAAATTCAAAGATCAACTTCAAATCAAATGCAAGGTTCCAGATCAAAACCTAGAAATGAAACTGTTCCTCCTTTTATTTCAGGTGAGTAAACACTTTTAAAATACTGAATATATGTTTAATCCTTAATGTAAGTACTAAATTCTCCTAGTCATATTGAGATTATGATATGCACGAATCCTTAACTGAAATAAGTTTGAATATGGTGAAGTTCAATGTATAAATATCTGAAGGTATGTCTGTCTATTGGAAATCATACCTCTGTTTGTTTCATAGGGTAGAAAATCAATTCAAAAATCATTTCCTACCTCTCCCACCTTTATCTGGCTGTGATTTTTAAAAGAAGAACGATTGTATTAATGTAGATTAATGTTTAAAAATGGTTTCAAGAATTTTAATTTAGTGATTAATTAAAAATTTAGAAATAAAAGTAAAAAATTTATATAGGTCAAAATCAATGCATATGATTTCATGTTTGGATCCATATATGGAACCATGGTAGGAAATCATGATTTTTGATATGAATATCTAGATTTTTAGGCTCTTTCTTGTCGAGATAATCAGAGTTGAACGCATTTGGCAATTTTGCCAAATTCCGATGAACGTGTGATAGTTGGTCGTCGCGACTCAGGGTGGAAGAAGCGTGTGGCCAGGTGAACTAGGGAAAAATAGCAGGATTTTTAGTGGAGCTTGGTGGTCGTACGTCGTTGATCTAGGGTTTGACTGACAGTTTGGGGCAACGTTGTTTCTCGGTGTCATATGTAGAATGGGAGGCATCGGAGGTGATAGCGAGATGGGGGATCAAAGCTAGGACTCAAGGAGAGGCTATGGTCAAGACGTCGTGGTCTCCGGTGGTGTGGATTATCGTCGCGGCGATGTTTTGTTATCTGTGTGTTTTCCAATTGTGTGCCGCGTGGCTCGATTTCGATTTGAGTCGAATCAATGAAGTTGGGTGGTCGTGCTTGTTTGCGAAAGTCGTAGGCCAGGTGTTGAAGCCGGTGTAGTTGGTCAGAGGGACGTAGTTTGCCGGTACAGGTGCACGCATGCACGAGGTATCTGGTATTTGAAGTGGAGTTTGGGGAAGATGCTCCTCAGGGTTAGTCTCGTGTCGTCTAAGTGATTTTCTCGAAGCAGCAGTAAAGTGAGAGCATCGTGTTTGCACAGGGAGCGAACATGTTTGTCTCGGGTTTGGTTCGAATTTGTTTCGGGTTTGTCTCGAAGTGATTTGGGTAGCGTGTGATCTATAGGCTCGAGTTTGATTTTGTTAAGCAACCGGATTTTAATTATAAAAGATAACCAGGTTTGAATAGTTATAAACTAATGCAAGTTTATAGCAAAAATTTAACCAAATTTAAGGTTTTAAAAGAAATTGTGAACTAGGTTTTAAAGGCTAAGAACTCAAGTTTTTAAAAGGTTTGAAAGTTATTAAAATAACTAGTTTTCAAAAGGAAAAGGATTGTAAACAAGTTAAAAGATTTAAGTATATTTGAAAATAAATTTGTTTTCCAAGTAAAATGTTTTAAACAAGTTTTAAAAGATTTAAATGTTAAAGAAAATGTTTAAAATTTGTTTAACTTGATTTTGTTATTTTAAATCTAAAATTAAATGATTTAATTAGTAAGTAAATTTTAAAATTAAATGTTTTAAATATGATTTATAATAATCAAGTCATTAATAAGGAAAATGTTTTATCTTAAAGTTAATTAAGATTTAATGATTTAAGATTAATTTATTAATAAGGTAATTAATGAATTAATAAATTAATGATTAAGAATAAATTAATTTATAATTAGAATTATGCTTAATTAAAGATTTATTTAATTGATAATTAGGGACTAATTAATTAAGTGATTAAGATTAATTAATTTATAATTAGAGATTAATTAATTGGTAGTTAGAGATTAATTAACTTGTAATTAAAGAATTAATTAATTTGTAATTAATAATGGTTAATTAAAGCATAATTACTTAGGGAAGTAATTAAAGGATGGTTAATGAGTATAATTAAAAGAAAGATCATTAACTAGGTTATGAAATGATTAATTAATTAAGATAATTAATTAGATTAATTTTATGGAATTGGTTAAGTATAAGTACTTAATGTAATTTATAAAGTGTAATTACTTAGTGAAGTAATTAATGGGCAATTACTGGATGTAATTAATTTAAGGATAATTAATTAATGGAAGTAATTTAGGTTTAATTACTTTGTGTAATTAATAAGAAGGATAATTACATAGTGAAAGTAATTAAGGAGTAATTACTCAGTTTAATTAATTAAATAATTAATTAATAAAATTTATTTAGAAGTTAATTAAGTAATGTAATTAATTAAGGGTGGTTAATTACTAAATATGGTTAATCGAGGTTGACTAATGAATGTGATTAATTAAATATTAATTATTAAATATGATTAATAATTAAAGATTAATTATTAAATATGATTAATAATTAAAGAAGTAATTAGATGATAATTAATTAATATAATTAATGAATTAATTAAGGGTTGATTAATTAAAGGATAATTAATCAATGAAGTGATTATATAATAATTAATTAATGTAATTAATTAAGGGTTAATGTAATTAATTATAGTTAATTAATCAAAGAGAGTGATTAAAGGTTAATTACTGTAAATGATTAAGGATAATTAATTTGTAATTAAAGGCTAATTACTTAATGTAATTGAAGAATAATTAATTAAGGATGATTAATTAAGACGGATGATTAATTAATTGGTTTGTAATTAATTAATGGTTAAGTAAGCTGGATTTATAGTAATGGAAGTAATTAATCTAATTTATTTTAAATTAATTAGAGATAGTGTGATTAATTAATCTTTGCTTACAGATGGCTGAATGATATTGAATGCCTTGGATTGTTTGATATCCCTGATATGCGATATGTGTTGATCTGTGATATGAGATGCTTTGGTTGAATTGTGATGATATGGATTATTTATTTGTGATAATGTGAATTATCTACCTGTGTGAATGTAGATAACAAATTAAATTGTTATATTTAAAAACAACTTGACCTTAAAAGACGGCGTTTTGGATTTCGGTGAGACCGGGATCGGATTTCCAAATTTAGATATCTGAAAACCACATCGATCCAAATTAAACGATAGGTCGTAAATCTCAAGTGATGATCGAGATGAGGATTTAAGTGCAAGGGCTATTGTCGTTAACTTTGAGGGTGATTCCAAAATGAGTGTAACGAGATAGTGCCTTCGGTTTTGTTCGAACCCGAAACGAACTTGTATGGATTGAATGCTTTCAGAACGTTGTTAAGTGGACGATAAGCACTCTAAGTGATGTGTTCTGACAAGGTAATCATAGCCTCAAGACTCATTAATTGGGAATGGCTAAAACATGGGAGGTGCAGCAAGGCTATGTGGGTAGCACCCAAGTAGGATAAGATTTCCCGTGTCTAGAGGTCCCTTTTTATTCAGCTGTGTGGGCAGTTGATTGCAACAACTGCTGGGGTTGTCTTATTCAAGACTATCCAGTAAGTGATAGTTCCGGCCTTGTGTTATAGGGGATTTAGGGTGGATCCTCGGTATGGTGATCTAGGCCACGTACTGTGACGGACGGTACCCAGTAGCCCTGCCATTGTATGGAATCCAATCTCCAATAAGTGCAGTACTTTTTGATTGTGCCCAGCTATGTTGGAACATGAGATGTAAGCATTCCGGCTATTTCTGTATTTTACTTGAAAACCCTAGACCCTGTTATAATATAATTAGATTTCGTATCAAATGTTTTGGTTATTGTAAGGCAAAAAAATTTCCGTGTTTATGTGTGAGAAGTCTTACGAGATACCTTATGTTTCCAAAGGTTTTTCAAAGTTAAGCAACTTTAACCGTTTACTCACACCGGACCCATGTCTGACCCAGAATTTATTTTCTGTTTTCTTAAACTCTTGGGTACTCAAATTTTTAGGAGTAGCCAAGGGATTCAGGTCATCTTTGACAAATTCTGGAGGAGATATGGAGCATGAGGCTTCAGCGATTGTAGATATATAGTGTTTTCCACTGTGTTGGTATCTCTATGTTGTATATTTGAGTCGTAATGACTAGACAGGTGTTATAACTATCTAGTATGTGATGTATGAGCTGTGTAACTTTGGTGGATGTTGTATATTATGTAATACTTATGTGATTAATATAATTTATTTGTTTCGTTGTGAGATTCATGTTGTTTAGTTCTTTCTCTCTATCTTTTCTCTTTTCTATCCCTTTCTTTCTTAATAATGATGCGACTTTTTATGTAATGAAAAGCCGGTCGTTTCATATATACAATTATCACATTTAGTTTGAAATTATAGAATATTTAAAGCTTGAAATATATATTTGAAATAGTTTATTTGTGGTTCGAATCTATATCAGAAATCGAATATAATTTTGAATGGTTTATTTAGAAGCTAAATTGGAATTAATGATTTGAGATCTGATTAAATTCGAACTTTTTGAAACTCGAGTTGATTTGGAATTAATTTGTGAAATTTGAGGAAAACAATTTTATTATATATATTATTTAAATATTTAAATCGGTTAAGTGGGAAGTATTATGATTTCAAAGTATTATGTTTGAAAGTGTTTCGATTTCAAGTGTTTAGTTTCGAAAATGGTTATAACTTTGAAAAATGCTATGATTTTAGAAAAGATATATTTGAAATGGAAATGATATCAGAATTGGTTTTAAAATGAAAATGATATCGTATTAATATGGTTTTCGAAATGGAAACAATATTTTGGTTTTGAAGTATAAACTATTTTGAAATGACCACGGTGTTATAATAACGTTTGGTTGTTAAAGAGACCGAGATCGGAAGTTTTCATACTCTTTGCCAACTCCAAAAGCCACTTTAACAACCGTGTACGCGGTGGAGATTCCAGAATGAAGTAGGATGGTGGTGACGATTCAATATGAGGTATATGTGGCATTAGGTGGCTTAATCAGTAGCAATTGATGAGCTAATAAGGTAGCTCCTCTGATCAGACACACTCCTTCTGTGACGCCCCACCTCTATACCCACGCTAGCCAAGGAACTACGGGGTAATGCCGTCAACTAGCGCGGAGAATAAGGCTGTTGAGGAGCGACCATCTGTATAATTGCTTTGTGCGAGTACGGATATGCCAGATAAAAATATAACATGCATTTCATCTCAAGAGGAAATCCGACATACCGACACAAACTCAAAGCTACTACATAGTGGCTATATGTAATCTTCGGAAACAATTATATAAATAAACATAACACAAATCAGTCACAGATAATTCATATCACAAAGGCGGAAATAGATATGAATATATAACTAACACATGAAAGTGTACATCAGAGTAGTGGTCAAACAGGATCCACCATATCAAAAAGAATAGGTACAAGTGCTAGGCAAAAGAATACGTATACATCAAGGAGTCTAAATCTCAAATGTATACAACCAAAAACTACTAAACTAGAGTAGTTAGCCAAAAGTCGGAAGATGGTTCCAGATAGGAAGCCATGAGGAAGCACCCGTAATATCTCAGTCTGGCCCGAGTATTATTTGAGAAGAAAATAATAAACGGATCGGTCTAGCTATAATTATCAGATAAAATGAGATATAAGAAGAGACGTAATAAAAACGTATGATAACCGAAAAGCCATACAACGACAAGTATACATTAGGAAATCAACAAAGGAAAATCACACAATTATCTCCCGAATCTCATAGCACAAAAAGAATGTCATATTCTTTATTTAATTGACCAAGCCACAATAAATGACATACATAACAATGCCAATTGTAAAAGTTGGTGAAACATAAATTCCAGAAATCATCATACAAAAATCCAAAAATCACAAGAAAAGGTTGGCCAAGACATTGATGTAGTGCAAACGGTACATTCAATGAATCCAAAAGCAAAGACATTGATGTAGTGCAAACGGTACATCCAATGGATCAAAAGCAAAGACATTGATGTAGTGCAAACGGTACATCCAATGGATCAAAAGCAAAGACATTGATGTAGTGCAACGGTACATCCAATGGATCAAAAGAAAAGACATTGATGTAGTGCAAACGGTACATCCAATGAATCTAAAGCAAAGACATTGATGTAGTGCAAACGGTACATCCAATGGATCAAAAGCAAAGACATTGATGTAGTGCAAACGGTACATCCAATGGATCAAAAGCAAAGACATTGATGTAGTGCAAACGGTACATCCAATGAATCAAAAGCAAAGACATTGATGTAGTGCAAACGGTACATCCAATGAATCAAAAGCAAAGACATTGATGTAGTGCAAACGGTACATCCAATGAATCAAGAGCAATGACATTGATGTAGTGCAAACGGTACATCCAATGGGTCCCAAACATATTAAAAGTACATGGATCGCCAGCCCACAAAGAAATGAGACGAAGCTCAATAGAATGAGGTACAGTCCTCCACGTGGACAAAGAGACATCGCACAATTGCTAGTCTAAATCACAAAAATGATTGTCATGATCATCAAGAAGTGTCAATTACAGTAAGCTAGTAAATATATGAGCTTAGCTTCATGTCCCATAACCACTAGCTTAACTTAAATATTTACGAACAAATTGTAAATCTCCACTAGAAAATTATCACAAGAGATTCAATCAAACAAGTCCAAGAATTAACCGACGAAGTAAACGCAAGCGTTTCATACCACTTGTTTTACTAAGTCGTTTAATTAGATTTCTCATACGAGTGAGAAAAAGGTTTGTATATACTAATAGATTGGAAAACGGTTTAAGAGAACGAGCTTTGTAATAAAATAGTGTTGAAATCATTTTGATGAAAGGGATTTGATATTTACTACTAGTATTGAAACCTTTATATTTTTAAAGTGACAAATCACAAAGAAGATTGTAAGAACAATCAATCACTAAAATTCACATTTAAAGACGTGAATAAAATCCAAAGAAATCGATACCGAATCCATAAAAATGGATATTCCCAAAATCACGAAGAGAATGTCATCAAAGTCGATAATAAGTGATAATAACAAAAGGGAATCAACACGAATCGATTAACGTTAGAATTCTCAAGCAAATAGCCAAACAGGCAAAAAGAGTGCAGATTCAGACGTCTGAAATCAAGGATTCAGACGTCTGAATTTAAAAAATAAAATGTTTTCCAAAACAGAATTCAGACGTCTGAATCTTTGATTTCAGACGTCTGAAATAAGCACTTTTTAGCCTATTTCCTTTCTGGTTCCAAATGAGCCAATTCAGACGTCTGAAATATAGATTCAGACGTCTGAATACTGGGGAACAAAAATTCCCAGTATAATATTTAGATGTCTGAATACTACGTTTCAGATGTCTGAATCAAGGGTTCAGGGCATCCCCTGAACCTAGGCCAAAAATGGCCAAATGAATATCGGAAGCGATTCGGACGAGCAAACGACGACTAAGGATTTACGTCGAGCGACAACCCAGCCTTAACGGCTCTTCTATACGCCTCAAATATCAACGTCCAAATATCCATAAAAGGATTTTCATAAATTAGACCAAAACACCAAAAATTGGAATATACACAAAATCAATGCAAACCAAAATCAATTGCACAAGAATAAGTGTTAGGAATTCATACCTAATAATCGAAGATAATTATAGACAAAGATGTGAGATAAAAATCTCACCTTTTCACAAAATCAATGAAGAAGAAGCTATAGAGCAATGGCAAGAACAATCACTCTTCAATTCCAACCCAACAAGCTTGAATCTAAGCTTAAAGGAGAAACATTTCCTAAATTATGTTTAGGAAATTTCTGAAATTGAATGGAGAAAGAGTTGGAGAAGATGAAGAGAAGGCTTACCAAAGCTTCTTCTTGAATTTGGAGATAGAAGCTTGAATTTGCAATAAAGATTAGGGCTTGGAGTTTTAATTTCCCATTCCTCCCACCATTGTTGCTAAAGCTTGAGTATTAGGAATTAGAAATGAAGTAATAAAGAGTTGGAGTGGAGTTGGGTTCATATGCTAGGTTAATGGGCTGAAACCCAAACCAAAGCCCTAAGTGAAAAAGTAGCAAAATTCTACTATCTCCAAACATATCAAAGTTTATACTTAAAAAGATCGCAAACGACGTTTTGAACTCAATAGAAGTGGTCTCGAGTCCTAATTCAAATGTTTGCAAAAAGTAGTTTTTCGGACTAAGATCCGACAAACGATGAATATTTAAATGAAATATTTAAATAAAAATTTTAAATATACAATCGAAAAATATGCGGGTTGTTACACCTTCGGTACCATTCTATTAGTTTGTGATTGATTGGGTGCACCTTTGATTTTTGGTAGTGTGGCTCATGGTGGGTGGTAGTGGCTGCTATGTGTTACCACCGGTCCGAAAGTGCAATCGGTATATCTACCTTGGCGTTGCCTAGTTGTGCCGTGTCACCTACCCTAGCGCACCTTGTACGAGTTTTTTTTTGTCGTACCCATGGAGTATCCTCTGGTGGTCGCCCGATTAGGAGGTATTACGCTACTATATAGACTATTGGCACTATATATGTGTTAAGGTGGAAAATGTAAAGCCTTAACGCTATTTTTAGGTAATTTTACTTTACTTTATACATTATTATAATAGCGTATATTACTACATAGTAGATAGTTTAACGGATTCTTAGAGGATGGTTATCCCAAACATCCTTTGAGTTACTTGTATTTCAGTTGTTATTTCACTTGAATTGGTTTATTAATATGAGAATGTTAATCCTGACTCGAGTGTTTTGTGTTTTGCTTTACGCTCAGGCCAGACTCAGTGATATAGCTTTTGAGACTCACCTTTGGAGTTGGAGCTTCGCTTGGAGATCCAACATCTATCCAACTTTCAGATATTCAGTTGATTCTAGTGATGTATTCTGATCTTGTATTTGACTATTGTATTTGAGACTTCTGTTGTATCTTATTTGACTCTGTTACACATACACTAGCTTCGTGAACTACCATTCTCTTGTTTCCGCTGCACTATTGTTATATTACTCTGTGTCTGCGATTCGTGATTATTTTATTTACTGTATATGCTGATTTTTTGCCAAATATAAATTAACAATCTGGTATTTTGAGCAATTCAAATCTGGCATGTGTGTCTGCGAATGATTGAAAATATCAGGCTGTTACATTTGATATCAGAGCTTTGGTTTTAGGCAAAACTCAACATATAGGGTAAATATATTACGAAATCACTTTCGTTCGAGCTTGAATCCCTTCCTCTTTGACTCGGTTTCCTTTGAATTTTGGAACATTCCTCTCGGTTCCAAAACCCATCCTTATCTCTCCCTATTCGTATTCTGGAGTATCGCATAACTCCACTTCAAACAATCTCTATAATAGATTGGCGGTCTCGCCAATCTTCGAATGATTTGTAAAGGGGTGGAAATCATTTAAAATGGTATTGATTTATCGAAGATTTCTGTATCCTCGGTTTATGATGCTATCGATCTCCTGCCATGCCAGAATTTTATCTCTGACATCGAATGTAGGTTTGCCTCAGAACTGCACATCGATCTAATCTTTGTAGTCACGGTCAACTCGGTTTAGGTTGCCCGTGATTTATATAAGCTTAACCATCTCCCGATTCCGTTATTCAATCATCTTGTCCTTTTGTTTTTAACTTATCTTCGAATCAGAATTCTCTTTGATTTGGGTCCATCAAATTTGAATCTCTATCCTTGCTTTGAAAATCCATTTCTGTATCGTCCAACGAGGAAGTGTATTTGTAAATTAATATAAAAATGTTTTATATATTGTGTTGTTTGAGTTGTTGATGTTGATTTGGGTTTCCGATCGATTCGTTTGATCAACGCTATCGATAGGATTTCCAAAACACTTGAACAGAGCAAATTGACGCAATATGATTTTCAAATTTAGTAAACGAAATAAATTTTGTAAATTATATTATAAATATAAGTATAATTTTCTGAATTTTGATAGTTAATTGAATTGGTTATTAAGAAATAATAGTTGATTTTATATCTAGCTTGTGAATCATTGGCTTTTGTATCATATATAAATAATTGTACTATGAAGCATGAATGAATTAATTTGGAAACTTAAATGAATTTAAATCAAGGAACCGAGAATTTAATTTCCGGTGATTTCAAACCTTGGTTTAAAGTTTTAAAGGGCATATTATTTAAAGTACTTTCGAATAGAAATAGTTTTCAAAGGATTTTTAAAGATTAAATCAGTACTCTTCTCTTTTGTCGTTGGAAAATAATTTCGATGATGACGTCCGCATCATCGACATTCATTTTCGAGTTTCAGAGTGGAGAGACTATTCTGTAGATTTGCTACAGTTTTGCTTTGGAAATTAAATTAATTTGGATTTCTTAAATATGACTTGATTTATAATATACATAGATATATTGATAAATTTGATTTGATATATATGGTGTATATATATATATATTTATCTTTAAATTATTTGAAGTTAATCGGATATTTAATTCTTAAATTTTGTTAATGGATGATTTCAATTATAAAATAAAAGCCAAATTTTGTATAAATATTTAAACTTGAGATAATTGAATTGGGAAAATTTTGCTTGTATAGTACTCTATTGCATTTCAATATAGCTAACCTTAATTATTTAGAAGTTAATTATGTAATTGAATAATTTACAATGTAAAATGATGTTAAAGGAATTTATAAATAACTTTGAGTAGGTATGATAAGTGTAAATATACTTAATATATGTGATAAGATATATTAAGTGGAATAAATTTAATAATAGTGTGGAATAAAGAAGAATAAAATTTGTTGAATAAAATATGGGTATAATAAATGACTCTACAAATTTATGATTTTAGAAATTGTTGATTTAGGATAATTAGATAATAAGGTAATGAATTTAGAAATAGTTAAGATTGATTTTAGTGAAATCAAATGGATTATATCAATTATTGAATATTAATTAATTCAAATCAAAATTTATATGGTTTAAATTAACTATTTTATTTTTTTTCCAATCTATTTTCCTTTCTGGTTGTTTCTATTCTCCTACCTCCTTCCTTTTCGGAGATGATAAGTTTTAAGTGGGGGAGAGTGTAACGTCCCATAAATTTTTATAATATTTATTTGTTTTATTTAAATATTTAATTGGAATTTTGTGAAATTTTAAAAAATAAAATTTTGAATATAAATTTAATATTTGGAATGCGTCTAGTTAAACAAAGCAACTGGTAAATTTTCACCAAATAATATTGAAGTTTAGTTTCTTGTGTAATTCTATTTCAATTTATATCAGTTAATATTTTGTGATAATGAAATGTTTCTCAAACCTGAATATTTTTCTATAGAAATTTGTAAATCATCTTCTGAGTGAGATGTCATCTTTCGTTTCATCAAATTTGGACTTCTGTTGCTCCGTTTATATTATTTTCGATAGATTTGCAGCATTTTTCGGTACCAATTATCGACTTTTGATACAATGATCGTACCATTGACATCTGTATGCCATTTTGATCGTCCCGTCGTACTGATCTCTACGGTATATTCAATTATAAATTTCGAAGTCAGGAAGACAACAAAATCTACGGAACGGTTTCTATACCGGTTCCATATTTTTGAACCTTTTGAATTCATTTTGATTCGTTATCCACTTGTAAACCAACAGTCAATAATCGTGTAGCTTTAATATTCTCCAAATTCTACTCATGGCTTTTGGTTATCCACTATTTCGATTTTCGTTCGGTGCCTTGAAAATAAAAAAGACATTTCTTTTTTTAGTAGCTTACGTATGAAAGGAATGTTGGTCACTTGAAGCTTACTTTCCTTCTTTCAAATTCCAACTCTATTTTTACCTGCTCTACGTTCTGTCTCCACGCTCATTTTATCACGCACGCAGACCCCTTTCCTTCCCACCCTTTCATCTTTTCCTTCTTCCCAAAGTCTATCACCCAAGCCAGTCACCCTCCAACCCATCTCGACCCCACCACCTTGAAGCCGAAGGACGCACCACCCTAGCGCAACTCCCCTCCACCTTTCACACGCATGTTTGGCCACTTGCCTCCCTCTCGACGAGCCTCCTTCATTAGCCTCGGCAACCGCCTTTCCCTCCACACCCTGCAAGCGTCGAGCTCTCTGTCTCCTTTCCTCCACTCACTGTAGCTTCTCTTTTGGGTATGTTATATATTGGTTAATATATATATATATATATATATTTGTGGAGTTTTATATATGGATGCTTAGAGGTATATATAAGTTTTGATGGTAAGTGTATATATAATATGTCTACAGTTTTCAATATTTGCGTTTTTGGCTTTTAAAGATAGTTCTGTGTTATATATGTCAGCTATATTGGTAATATTAGTATTATATCCAGAGATATCTTTTGGTTGTATATTTAAAACAGATTTTTTGTTCATAAATTTTATGTGGGTATGTCAAAGCTTGGGTTTTTATATATATTTATATATATACTTGAGGTAAATTCTTTTACATATGTTTTGGTATATATGTATATAAATATATATATTTTGATTGATTTCAAACGTAATTAAGTTTTGTAAATAGTGTTATATATGAATACATATATGCGGTTACTTTATGTTATATAGGGGAACTCAGGTTTTATTATATATGTGCATATTATTATTTTTGAATAGCAAGCAGGGTTAAATGGACCCTTACCATTTTTATTAACCAAAAACACAAATAAAAAAGAGCACTAACATACTAGAGCTCACAAGGAGAAACAGGGAAGACTAAGAAAAGAAGAAAGAAAGACTGAAAATAAAAAAGACAAAAACAAACACAAGAGAAAGAAAAAACAAGGCCTTAATCCAGAGAGCCATATGCAATGTGATGATCAGACTTTTCCTTGACCCAAGAAATGATTGTGTTTATCAAAGCACTTTCAAGCTTCAAATTATTTTCAAAGACCCGAGCATTTCTCTCTTCCCATATCACTTGCACAAACACTTTAAGTATCAGTAACAGCTTATATGTAGTAGTATTCTTCCATCTAGTTCTTCTAAACACTCTGTTCTATTCAGCATCACAATGTAATATCGGCTCAGAAAAATCACAACTGAAAAGACTAGCTTTCCAGATGCTATTTGTTACCAAAAAGTCAAAAAAGAGATGAGCTCCATCCTCAATTAAGTTATTGCAGTATGCACACTTTAAGTCAACATTATAGCCTTTCCTACACAATTTATCCTTTGTCATGAGTGCATTACGTAGGACTTTTCGAAGAAGGAAGTTCAGTTTTTGTGAGGTTAGTGGATTCCAAACTCTAGCATGCCATCTAAAGATGGGGCTACTTTCATCAACTCTCAAAGCTTTATAAACTCCAGCAATGGAGTGCTGACCATGAATAGTAGTCCAAACATACCCATGATCACCAGAGGGGATGTTCTTGCACTGTACTTCAGCCCACAACTGCTGGATGATTGGATTAGAAATGTAAGCAGAGTAATTTCACCATTTTGACAATAATCAAGCCCTGGCATTCAAAAGGATGCCAGTTTGATTCCTCTAATCATAGGAGAGCAGATTAAACAAAATTATTCCTTTTCCCACCCATGGATCATACCAGAATTTAGCAGTACTGTAAGGGCCAAGCACAAGTTGAACATGAGGGAGTAAAATGCCTCTGATCTTGAGAATTGATCTCCGCACCCAACCACACAGAGGAGAGGGTTCCATATTCCAGAAATTTTTATTACCAAGATGATGATGCCTTGCCCACTTAACCCACAAATTTGGCTTTTCATTTATCAAATTGTCAAAATGCTTAGAAAAGGCAGCTTGATTCCAAGTTCTCATACATTTTATTCCCAAACCACCATATTTTTGTGGTTTCTCTAATTTAGCAAAGGCAATAGGAATTAGCTTTTTAGAATACATACTCCCTGTCCATATAAAATGATTCATAGCTTTTCTGATGCTAGATAAAAGAGTAGCAGGTAAAATGAAGCATCTGCACCAATAAACATTCATAGCTTGAATTATAGATTTGATGATGGTGGTTCTGCCTGCTTGAGATAATTTATTGCTGGCCCATCTATTCATAGCTTCAGTGATTCTTTCAAACAGAGGCAAATAAGCAGTTACACCAATTCTTCTAGTGCACAAAGGGATACCAAGGTGCATAGTACCGTCAGGAAGATTAGGTAGTTGACTATTATTATGAATGTTCTGATTATCACTATCAGTGAGACCAGCCACTAAAAGGGAAGACTTGCTTCTATTGACCTGGAGGCCAGTGCATTTCTCAAAAGTGAGAAGGATGCTATTGACACAGTCCATGGTAGACACAGTAGGCTTAATAAAAAGTAACACATCATTAGCAAAAAGAAGAGAGGTAATGAGGGGATTCCTACATTTGGGATGTAATTCATAGTTGTTGTTCACAACCTGTTGATTAACTAGCTGAGTAAAGAATTCCATCACTATAATGAACAAGCATGAAGACATAGGGTCTCCTTGCCTTGTTCCCCTATGACTTTAAAAATATCCAACTATACCACCATTGTAGCATAAAGAGTAAGTAACAGTAGATATGCAGGCATAAATCCAGCTGACAAAGTGACCAGGAAACCCCATTATACCCATAATTCCAGCCAGAGCTTCCCAACTAATAGTATCAAACGCTCTTCTTATATCAAGCTTCATCATTGCTCTAGGGGAAACATGACTCCTACCATACCCATTAAGAAGCTCATGAGTAACCAACACATTATCCAGGATACTTCTATCATTCAAAAAAGCAGCTTGATTGTCATATATTACAGTGGGAAGCACATGCCTAATCCTTGCAGCAATAACTTTAGAAATGCATTTGTAGATTATGTTACAGCGAGCAATAGGACGATATGCATACAGAGTAGCAGCTTGTTTACCTTTTGGCACCAGACATAAGTTGGTAGCATTAATGGAAGTAGGTAATTTATTGTGTTCAAAAAAATTGTGCATAGCATTTTTGAAGTCAGTAGCAATGACATCCCAACAATAAGTAAAGAAGATAGCATTAAAGCCATCAGGTCCACCACAGGAATCCCTCTTCATACCAAACATAGAATTATATATTTCTTCATCAGTGACTCTAGAAGACAAAAGTTGGATATCAGATTCATTGAGCATAGGAAAAGGAGTTAACAAGAGCTCTTGAGAGTTAGGGTTGCATGAATCATTGGGGGAGTAAAGATTGGTATAAAGATTAATGAAAGCACTACCAATTTCTTCCGGCTTGTTTAATATCCTTCCTTCATCATCAAGTAACTGATGGATGTATCTTTTTGCATTTTTAACCTGAAGGGTACTATGATACATTCTAGAATTTCTATCACCACACAAATCCCACTCCTTCCTCAATTTTTGTTTCTTCATACTTAACTCAGCGGCCATAGCTTCAGATAGTTGCTGCGTTAGTTCATGTTCTTGCTCAGAAAGACTGATATTACCTGGATCATCAATCATTGTTTAGTTTATATATATATAAGGTTTGTTAGTTTTTATATATAGAAGTATTACACACACACATACATATACATATATACATACATACATACATACATACATATATATATATAAAAATTGCTTGGTTTACATGATATATATATGTCCTGTATGTATTATATTTATGCATGATATAATAGTCTATCTGATATGCTTTGCGGTATATTATAGATGTATTTTGATTTTTCAAAGTTGATATAAAGGTCTTGTTTATATTGTTCGTAAATGTGCCTTGCTTTTATATATTTATAAATTTTAGTGCTTTAAAAGTATGTTTGTTTGAACAGATAATATATGCATGTTATACTGGTTTACAAAAAGTATAGATTGGTATGGATATCTTAAGTGGGATAAATTATAATGTATATAATATGATATATAAACTATTAGGGGCAACTTGTAGCTTCTGTCAGTTTATATATATATGTGTGTGTGTGTGTGTGTGTGTGTGTGTGTGTGTGTGTGAGTTTTTA
Organism: Allium cepa; assembly: GCA_030765085.1. Taxonomy (NCBI): domain Eukaryota; kingdom Viridiplantae; phylum Streptophyta; class Magnoliopsida; order Asparagales; family Amaryllidaceae; genus Allium; species Allium cepa. Next base: position 915,409,915 of record CM060938.1, read on the forward strand.
TGTTGTTTACAGTTATTGTTGATTTCAAAGGTTTATATATTGGTTTAAATATATTGGTTAGTCTATATATATATTACCGTTTGTATGTTGTTGAGCTTTTATACGATTGACGTAAATTACATATACATGTTTCAAAAGTTGATAGTTTATGTTGTATATACAGTAGTTTATATATACCTAAGTTTAGTTGAGATTTTGTTCGACATACATACATTTTCCTATGGTTATGGCTTAAGTATATTTATATATTGTTTTAGATAAACTTATACTTATATGTTGTTTAGTATATAGATTTTTAATAATGAAAGTTGCTAACTGGATATGATTATATAGGTTTTGCTGTCACTATATTTATATATATATAGGAATGTGTCAGGTTGTTAAGTTTTATGCATACTATTTACTAAATATTTTACTATATCTATATGTATATTTCTTTAAGTTTTACGTTACAGTATATGTTAATACATTACTGAATGCGGTTGGATTATAAATATGTATGTGTTTAAAAAGGTATGTTTCGTATGTATATACATTAGTTTGCATATATGTGAATTTGGTTTTAATTATACAGACATTGTACGTATTGGGACTTAATATTGATTTGAAGAAAAATATATATTATTTTAAATATATATTTAAATTGATTTTTGAAATTTATATATATGTATTATATCTTATTTCATTGATCTCGTGCCATCTTGACTTACATTTCTATATCGAATCTATCATAGTGATTCCTAGCTTGTTGCTGTTCCGCTAGTTGTATCTGTATCCATGTTCGTGTCCGTATCATCTTCTTGTCTATTTAGCCTCGAAAGATGAGCAATCACTCACGACTAACGTTCTTATATTTATTATATTTTATTTCAATTGAAATGACAATTGAAATATGTTGTTGTTAGTTATTTACATTGCTATATGTATGTCACTACACCAAACATGCCATTTTGTAACATTTTTTTCATTTCACTTTGTAACGGTTATTATTGTTACAAATTTCTAACAGATATTTCTGTTGCAAATATTTACAACGGTTATTTCCGTTAGTAAACCTGGTAATTTTGTAAATAGATAAAAGTAGCATGGACATGACTGTCATTTTATTTTTATTATTACTAACCCCGTTTCTCACGCTTCTACCTGTGATTATCGTTATTTCCTCAATCAAAATTTCTCGTTCTAGGGTTACCGCCTCCATCACCTCTGGGTTATCAATCACCACCTCCGCCTCTAGGTTATCACCCCATCCGCCTCGTTATCGTTCTAGGGTTATCGCCTCCTCCGCCTCGTTATTCGTCCTAGGGTTACCGCCTCCTAGGGCCTCGTTCCAGCACCGCTTGTGCTAGGTATTTTTCATTTTTTTTAATCTCAAATTACATTTGCAGCAAACTTCATTTACTATTTAAAGCCACAATACATCGATTTCTTGAAACCCTTCCATTTGTTGTTGAGTATGTATTTGATATTTTTCATTCTCATAGGGTAAGCGGCAAATTCCTTAAGTCTGCAATCAACTCATTAATTTTGCATTTTTTGAACAAATTTCTTGAATTCCTTAAGCCTGTAGTCAACTCATTAATTTTGCATTATTTTGAACAAATTTCTATTGAATTCCTTAAGTCCGCTAATGATAAATTTCTATTGAATTTGCAATGTTTGTCTTTATTCAGTTGGGCAATTAAACTTTAAGTTAGTGTTAAGTTTTGATACTGTATTGGTTGTCAATTAAGTTAGACATCTATATAGTAAATTGATATTTGAATTATCTTAGCGTGTAAGTAGGACATCTATGTAGTAAAATGATAACTATGACATTAATAGAGGAATTGAACTTGTTTGTACCGCTTTAAATAATATATCAAGTATAAGACACATACATAATTTATTAAATAAATCAGAAAGTAGGTTAACAAACTAACTAGAATTAGCTTACAACCAAAAGAATAATGTTAATAGGAAATTTTATTGTACTGTCAATGAATTGAGTGTACCATAACAAACTATATAATATAAGTTGTAGCATATATATGTCTATTAATAGAGCTTTCTAATTTCTAGCAACATACATTAGTAGTTTTTTCTCATCTTCATTCATGATAACTGGGCACAAAAAAGTAGCTATGATAATCAATATATAAATTATAAGAAGTGCTTCACGCTGAAATAATCATTAAATGGACTAAGTTGTTACTTGATGCACTAATATGCTTTTGTCTAATATTTTTGTTATTTGTTTAGGGCACTATGTTGTAATTTCTGGTTATGATCCAGATACCAAGGAGTTCGAAATAAGAGATCCTGCAAGTGATAGGTACCACACTACTATCTAATATAGCTTTTTATCACTTGAAGATGGATTGTGCCATTAATCTGTTGAGTTCCATGTATTAGTGTTGTTTGCACAAAAAATGGACAAACACCTCCAAGTCGTATTATTTAGTTGATTATATGTGATTTTCAATGATTTTAGATGAGTATGTAAATATAAAAGAAGTAGGGGCTGAAATGTAAAAGACACGCAGATTTATAGTGGTTCGGCCGGAATATGCCTACGTCCACTTTATATGTTATTATCTTCTTTCTTTCGGATTACAAGTACAATGCTTCGTATACAAGTATATGAAAGTAGTTTGAAAGTTCCTTCCTCGCTTGAGCTCTCAAACTTGTCTACCATTGTTGTACCCCTGCCCCTCTATTTATAGAGTGAGGTAGGGGGCAGGGGTCTTGGATGTATATAGCTGCTAGTGGGCCCGGGCTGAAGCAATCTGGACTGGCAGTTGTTTGGTTCAGGGAGGTCTCATTCGGCATGGAGCTTGGACCGGTGGTAGGTGTTGTCCGGTGGTAGCGGTGTGGATGTGGACCGGCAGTGAGTAGTGAGTGTGGACCGGTGATAGGTGTGGACCGGTGGTGAGGTAGTTCGGTGCTTCTTGGACCGGTTGTGGGGAAGAGGTTTGGTTCGGTGGTGCCCCTGGTTCGGTATGCCGAATGGAGATGGAGGAATGTTGGCTCTGTGGCCGAATGGATTCTGGTCTGGTATGACATGGAGAGGCCGGATGGGAAGGAGGCCGAATGAGGAGGAGGCCGAATGGGAAGGTGACTGATCGTGCTGAATGAAGTGGAGATGGCGAACCCGCGTGAAACTGTGGCTTCTTGGTCTCGAGATCTTCTGGGTGAAAATTCGCCCAACATTTGCCCCCCAAAGTGGGGCATGTGCTTGCATGTGTCGCGCTTTGTTTCCCTGTGGTAGGAAGGTTTGTTTTGTAATGCCACGGGCTGGATGTTCATATCCTGTTGGTGTCCTGCAAAGGAATTTACAGTTTTAGTGTTACTTCAAATAGCGACCGTTCGTGATTGAAACATTCGAGATGAAGTGAACTGTGTCGTTCGGGACGAGAGAGTGAGCCCCGAGGGGGCTTAGCATCATCGATGCCAGGTTCATGTCAGAGTGGATCCTTGGATCGTTTGTCAAGATGGTTTATCGCCAGCTCAGAGCATGCCTAGGGATCGTTCGCGACCCCGTACATGTGTAAGTAGCTTAGCCATTTCATAATTATCAGAATCAAATGTCCGTTTAACCTACGAGTTTAAAAAGGCGTGTCAAAGTGTAAATTCCCACGACAATAGGGTTAATAACCATTCAGAGCGTGCCTATGGACCGTTCGTGGTCGCGTACACGTGTAAACGATTAATCCATGTTAGTGAGAGATTTACAACTTATACATCGTTGTCATAATCCTCATCTTATTAGTTAGTTCTGGAGTTCGGTACTTATCTGCGTGAGGCGCTCTGCACGCCCCTAGTTCCAGGTTGTTGTTGGTAGAGAGAGAGTTCATTCGGTTTTGTGTTGGTCCGGTCGTGCTCATCAGGTTTTGGTTTCATTCGGTATCTTGTTGGTTCGGTATGTTTGTTATTGGTCCGGTGTTCCTATCCGGTGGGCCGAACCAGTTGGTTCGGCGGCCCTGAGCTCGCCTATATATAGAGGCTACACCCCCTTGGTTTCTTCTTACCGAACCAGAGAGCCGAACCAATTCTTGACCGAACCATCCTTCTGCCGAACCAGTTTATACCGAATCAGGTATATATATTTTTTGCCGAATGATCTCTCATCACCGGATGGACCTGTTTGCCGAACGTATACGAAGTGTATTGGATTACCGAATGAGACTCAGGCCTTAGGGCCGAATGATATGTATGCCGAATGAACTTGTCTTGCACCGCCGAATGAGACTTCATACTTGAACCTTGAGCGGAATCTTAGACTTTTTTACACGCTTGCCTTATATACTTGCTTGTTTATGTTTCTATACTTCTTATTCTAATATCAAGTTTTTCTTGTGCTGTAGAAAATGTCTCGCAAAGCGGAAACACGATCGGATAGAAAGAAGTCTAAAGGTACAGGAGAGTCTTCTTCTGTGCCCCCAGCCCAATCAGGATCCGGGCAACATCGACCTGTTCCGAGGTCATTAGTGGATGGATATGGTCCACAGGAACTTCTGATCTCCCCCCTGATTGCTTTCCTAGCTCCCTAAAGGAGGAGCAACTTGACGTCATATCCCGTTCCTTCGGGATAGACAGGGCTCTTATGCTGCTGCCGGGAGATGGAGTGATGCCATATAATCCTCCCGAAGGCTATTTTGCTTATAGCAGATACCATTGTATGTGCGGTGCTATCCCTCCTATCAACGCTTGGATAGTAAGTTTCACCACATATTTGAAGGTGGCTCCTTTCCAACTTCAGCCTAACTCTTATGCCATCCTGGTGAGCCTCTTTGTTATCTTCCAGAGGAGGTACGGGCGTCCTCCTTCTAACCGGGAAATTCGATACTTGTACAACCTGAGAGGCTATAAGAAGGGGTCTCCGTATATCAGTCTGGAAGCGGCCGTGCCCTTCAAACCAGTCCTGGACTTATATTCCAAGTTTACCATGTTCAAGAAAGAGTGGTTCTTTATCAAGGACGATGCTGTTTCTTTCCGCCTTTTCACTTCCGGCTGTAAGATGGATTTCATTTATATTTTCCATGTTTTGACTGTAGTGTTTTTTTTTGACATGCTTCTATTTCTGGCTAGCGACAGGTGGTATTGCAGTCGTGGAGGATGACTCCTTGGTGCGAATGGCTGCTGAACTAAAGGCTATTCCGGCACGGGACCGGTCGGCCTCCTTCTTGATCAGGAATGCAACCCTCTTGGAGTATAATTTGATCTTACCGCACCAGTCCGTGGTTAAGCAAAGAGACACGGCTGAGGAGAAGGCTGCCAAAGCTAAGGAGGGGGCTATGGTGAAGAGCGGTAAGAGGGAGCCTTTTACAGAGCGCCCCGTTGTCGGGGGGAAGAAACTGAAGAAGTCTGATGGCCCTTCTCCAAGTACTTTTCCGACTGTCCCGGAGGAGGAAGGTGTAGAAGAGGAGGAAGGAGGCGAGGTTGGAGAAGGGTCGGAGGGTGGAGGAGATGGCGACGGTCAAGGTGGTAGTGGCGTCGGTGCCCTAACCTCTGAGCAAGACCTTGAACTGGATGAGGCTCTCCGTCGGGCCTTCGGGGAGTCGGAGGGAGAGTCGGAAACGGAGAAGGCAAAGGAAACCGGCAAAGCTGTGGCTGGCACTGACCCATCCTCTAAGGGTTCCTCAGCTAAGGCGACTCCGGCGATGCAAGGTGAACTTTTGTCCTCTGCCGATTCCATTTTCGATAGGGACTTAGAAATTTTTTACGGTTCACTTCCGTCCTGGAATGAGATCCAGGACTTATTGCAGTATCCCACTCCTCCGCCGGGTTTGTATAATAGATGTGTCTTCTCACTTTTCTTTCCTTTTAACTTAACACATTTTTCGAACTGTGGATTATTGTATGTTCGTAACACTTGTTCTTTATTCCAGGGGCAGGCCAGGTGGTTAAAACGTCGGACGTTCGACACCGCCTTGAGCAGTTTAAGTTGAGGAGAGCGTCTGCGAAACCCTCTACTGGTCGCACTGGGGATGTAGTCAGTTATCGCCCTCTTCTTGGGGTCATTGAAGAGGGCATTCGAAAAAAGAAGCGGAGCCGTTCCTTATTTGAGTCTTCCCCTGGTTCGCAGCTTCCTACTCAGCCTCCTCGTGATACTACGGAGGAGAGCACGGAATCCGGCCCCCCTCATCCTCCTTTCAAGAGCCCAACTGTTATTCGTATAAGGCGTCCTGATGTGCCTCGCCCCGTGCCTCGTGACCCTTTTGCCGGTCATCCTGATTTAGATCCGAGCTTTCAGGATATCTCATTTGATGAGGCCACGGGCGAGCACCTCCTTCCCCGCAACCCAATGGTAAGAGTGCTGGACGAGGCCAAGTCTTTAGATCTTGATTTACTTACTACACGGGTAGTCACCATGGGGGACGAAGCCAAGGCTAACATCGATCGGGTGGCCGCAGAGACTAAGAAGTTAATGGAGCATCATGCTAGATTGGCCAAGGCCGGGGAAGAGATCGGGAGTGCTAATATTCGATTGAGGTTAAAAGTTGCCGATCAGGCCAAGCAGCTCGCCGATCAAGCCATCCAGATTTCTCAGCATGAGGAAGCCTCCAAGCGGCTGAAAGAGACGATGGAGAAGGCCAGTAGGGCGGAATTACGGAAGATGGAGGTCGCCTGCAGGGAACGGATTAACATGGCCATTACGACGGTGGACGAGGTTCGAAATGCGGATCTTGAGCGGGTAGAGGAGTTGTCTGGGAGGCTCGAGGCTGCGGAGATGGCTCAGGCCGAGTTGAAGGAGGAGATGGAGGAGATGAGGAGGTCCCTCAAGTTAAAGGAGGAGGAAATGCGGAGGTCTCTTCAGGCGGACTGCTTGAGATACCAATCAGAGAGGGACATTCCCGTCGCCAAGTTGCAAGCTTCCGAGGCCCGGTTGAGGGAGTTTGAGGAGAATGAGGGGATGATGGATGAGATGCTGCAGGACATGTATTCCACACTTGGAAGGAGGGCGGCTTGTCTTGGATGGACGATTACCCTCGGGTGATGGCCAAGGTGTATCTCCAGGTTTTAGAGGAGGCCAGGGTGAACGCGGGTAAGGAAGGCGGAGAGGCTTTCAATTTGGATGCGGTTACTGCCCAGTTCTCGAAGGAGGAGCAAGCGGCGGTGAAGGAGGGGATGCGGCTGCTTGCTGCAGAGGAAGCGGGCGTGCAGTTGGATGATGAGGATCGAGCGGCGGATGCTGATGAGTTATTCTTTTCCCTTTCTTTCCTTTCCGTGTTTTCATAACTTGATTGTTCGTTTAATGAATTCCTCTTCTGAACTGGACAGGTGGGACTCCTGATCCACATGCTGGGGGCTCTGATCCTGCGGCTAAGTAGACTGGGGAAGTTGGTGATGGAGTGTGGACGCGGCTGCCACCTTTTTATTTCTTTTTATCACTGTTTACGTTAGTCATTGACATGTAACTGTAATTATATTATTTGCAAAGAATAACTTCGTGTGATTTTATAATATAAGCTGATGTTGTTATGTTTAAATGTTGTTGTCATCTTGATGTGCTGCGTGAGAAATATAACTATGTATATGCCTGTGATTCTAGTTGTGTTTGATGCTAAGTTTTTTGCTAGAAATATAATTTCATGTGTTGCAATGTTATTGTACGAACAAGCTATAGTTACGTATTTATGTACAAAAAAAGAGAGTACCGCCCTTTATGTTTCATTCGCAGGCGGTAGCTTAGAGTGTCTTATGTAACTGTTCACGGATATAGCTGAGTACCCTGCCACCCAGTATGCAGACTTAGTTTCTTATGAGCGAATGCTTCCTATTTGGTTTCCTGTACTTTAGAGTTTGTTATACAGGATAGGAGAAAAGTATTTAAATGAAATGGAAATATAGTAAAAGTAAAACTTCCAGTCACGGAAGGCCGTCGATGTGCTTAAGTTCGTGGCAAACGGGTTTTGTAGTCACTTTCCCTAGCTGTGGGTCTTGGAGACATTTGTCACCCATCTTACGCCTCCGCGGGGAGTTTTCTTTTTTACCACAGCCGCACTTAAGACACATCGGAGCCGAGATCGCGCACGGTAACTACCCGAACTATTATGGTCCGTAATCGTGGGTATTATTCGATTTACCGTGGCCGGCTAGCGTGGGTGCCGTTGGCCGTGAACTACCCCTGGCTGGCCACACCTTATGTTGGGGCTTAAAGTAGGTTCACAGTTGCCGGCGAGCCGAACGCCGTAATGAGCTGCCATCGGCTATAGTCGGCCTTTATGATGACTTATAATCGGCTCATTACAGTTGGCTTTGAGGGCAGGCGCGCAATGAGTTAACCCGCAGCAGAGGGATGCTGGAGCAAAAGTGTCTCATTGGCGAGTGCATAGAATCGTAGCGTACCTGTTAGGCCTAGTCCAGATGAGGCCGCGGTGCGTCTTGAGTGGAGATGCCATAGGATTTTGTTCAACAGAAAGGGATAAAACTTAACAAGTAGCCAAGACATAAAGGAGCAAGCTAAAAAGAGACAAGGTTTTTTAAAGTGGTTCGGCACGAAAGTGCCTACGTCCACTGATTCTCTTTGTTAATTCACTTCATATGGGCAGTACAAGTTAAGAAAAGTATCGACGGAGGTGTCGGATGTTCCATGCCCTCTGGAACACCTCTCCGTCCACTGTTGACAAAATATAAGCTCCGTTGTGGAGATCTTTATGAATTACATACGGTCCTTCCCAGATGGGGTCTAGTGCCCCGGGGCGCGGAAAGATTCGCCTGAGGACAAGATCTCCTTCTTGTAAGCTGCGATGCTTGACTTTGGAATTGTATAGCGCTGCCACTTTTTGTTTGTGAGCTGCTGCTTTGAGCGCTGCATCGTTTCTCCTTTCCTCAATCAGATCCAATGACATGAGGAGGAGTTCTTCGTTTTCCTCTGGGTTGTAGTGGATCCTACGTTGGGAAGGCACAATAGTCTCAACTGGGAGCATTGCCTCCGATCCATATGCCAAAGAGAAAGGAGTATGTCCCGTTGATGTTCTGAAAGATGTGCGGTACGCCCATAGTGCCGTAGGAAGTTCGTCCACCCAAGCGCCTTTTGACTTTTCAAGTTTCTTCTTGATTAGGGTTTTGAGAATTTTGTTGACGGCTTCAACTTGTCCGTTTGCCTGAGGATAAGCTACTGATGAGAAGCTTTTATGAATTCCATGCTCTTGGCACCAGTCGGCAAATTCTTCGCTGTCAAACTGGAGTCCGTTGTCTGATATGATCTTGAGTGGGACTCCGTACCTGCACAGAATATTTTTGATCAAGAAGTTTATAACTTTTGCTGAAGATATTTTATTTAGAGGTTCTGCTTCCACCCATTTGGTGAAATAATCGACTGCCACTATAGCATATTTGGATCCGCCTCGGCCCGTTGGCAGTTCGCCAATTAAGTCAATTCCCCATACAGCAAAGGGCCAAGGGCTGGTCATTTGAGTAATTTCGTTTGTGGGTAGTCGAGGAATCTTGGCGAACTTCTGACATCTGTCGCATTTCTTGACGAAGTCTAGGGCATCTTTGTTTAGTGTGGGCCAGTAATATCCATATCGGAGTATCTTCCTTGCCAAAGTCTGCCCTCCAGTGTGATCTCCGCATCCTCCCTGATGGATGTTTGATAAGATCTCCTTGGCTTCCCTTCTAGCGACGCATCTCAATAAGGGGCTAGAGAAGCCACGCCGATAGAGGATGCCTTCTTGTATTGTGTAGTGGGGAACTTTTCTCAAGATCCTCTTGGCTTCGTCACGCCTGTCGGGTAGTGTGCCATCTTGCAAATATTTCCGGATAGGAGTCGTCCAGGTTCCTTCTTCGATTGCAGTTATCAGATTCACTTGTTCGAAACTTGGGGCTAGCTGCCTTGAGATGGCTAATGCTCCGGAAATGGTGCTATTCTTCATACTAGCTTGCTTTGCAAGTTCATCCGCCTCTTGGTTCTCTTCTCGAGGAATGTGTTTGATTAGATAGTGGTCCAATTGATCGAGCAGCAGTTTGGTTTTCTTTAGGTATGCTGTGAGTCGTTCTCCTCAAGTCTGGAATTCTCCTAGTACCTGGTTTACGATAAGCTGAGAATCACTATGAAGACATAAGGAATTGATTCCAATTTCTAGGGCAAGCTCCAATCCCGCTATTACTGCCTCATATTCAGCATCGTTGTTGGTGGCCGTGAACTCCAACCTTAATGCGTAGTACAACTTTCTTCCCCTGGGGGTGATGATCACAATACCTGCCCCCGAGCCTTGTTCGTTCGATGCTCCGTCTACAAGGAGGTTCCACTTGATGTTTTTTGCTACTTTGGATTGTTCCTTGCCTTCGTTGGTAGTGAATTCGGCAATGAAATCGGCCATAGCTTGTCCTTTGATAGCGGTGCGAGGATGGTAGGTGATATCATACTGACTTAGTTCGATGCACCATTTGAGGAGTCGCCCAGAAGTGTCAGGATGATGGAGCACTTGTCTTAGCGGTTGATCGGTTAGAACCCTGATGGAGTGAGACTGGAAGTAGTGTCGCAGTTTTCGTGACGCGATGAATAAACAATATGCTAATTTCTCTAGTTTAGGATATCTGGCCTCTGCCCCTGTAAATCTCTTACTTACAAAGTAAACCGGGCGTTGTGTGCGGTCTTCTTCTCTTACCAAGGCGGCGCTTAGAGCATGAGATGATACAGCGAGGTATAGGTATAACACTTCACCTTCATTTGGAGTTGAGAGTACTGGTGGTCTCTGAAGGTGTTCGATTAGGTTGAGGAAGGCTTTTAAGCATTCATCGGTCCACTCGAATCTCCCTTTGTCTTTCTTGAGAGCTTCGAAGAAAGGGACACACTTGTCAGTTGCCTTGGAAATGAATCTGCTTAGGGCGGCCACCTTTCCGTTTAGGCTCTGCATTTCTTTTCGAGTGGAGGGTATCCTTATTTCTTTTAGAGCCCGGATTTGTTCAGGGTTTGCTTCGATTCCTCTGGCGTGGACGACAAATCCTAAGAATTTTCCCGAAGATACTCCGAAGGAGCACTTTAGAGGATTCAGCTTCATTCCATATCGGCGAAGTACTTGAAACATCTCGCCCAGGTGGCTTACATGGTCGTCGGCTTTCCTGGACTTTACCAACATGTCATCCACATACACTTCCATAGTTCGTCCTATTAGTTCCGCGAACATCTTGTTGACGAGGCGCTGATAGGTAGCTCCAGCATTTTTGAGTCCAAAAGGCATGACTTTGTAACAATATAGTCCGCGGTCGGTGATGAAGCTAGTGTGGTCTTGATCAGGAGCGTGCATGGGAATCTGGTTATATCCGGAGTATGCATCCATAAAAGATAGGAGTTCGTGTCCGGCTGTGCTATCCACAAGTTGGTCAATTCGGGGAAGTGGGAAGCAATCTTTTGGGCAAGCGTCATTCGGATTGGAGAAGTCAATACATGTTCGCCACTTTCCATTGGCCTTTTTTACTAGCACTGGGTTAGCGATCCATTCTGGGTAGATGGCTTCCCGTATGAAGCCATTAGCAAGTAGATTCTTTACTTCCTCATCAAGGACTGCCGATCGCTCTGCCCCCATGCTCCTCTTTTTCTGCTTTACTGGTACCTTGGTGGGATCGATGTTCAGCATGTGGCATGCTATGTCGGGGGAGATTCCTGTCATATCGGCATGGGTCCACGCAAATACATCTAAGTTGTGGCGGAGAAAGTCAATGAGTTGATCTTTCAACTCCATTTTTAGCTGAGATCCGACTTTTAATAGTTTACTTGAATCGTGCTTGTCTACAGATACGAATTCCATAGCCTCTGCAGGCTCGGCGGTAGCCTCCTCCTCTTTATCCCTGGGGTCTAGTTCATTGAAGGGATCGCTTGTGTATCGAAGAGGAGGGGCTTTCTTTAGTTGCTATGCCTCCAAGCTTTTCATGCAGAGAGTAGTCTCTGCATCTTTTCCTTTATTCTTTCTGCGGTTATTGCGAAGTTCAGTTACGTAGCAGTCTCGGGCAGCATCTTGATCCCCCTCTACTTCTCCTACTCCGTTGTCTGTTGGAAGTTTCATTTTCAGGCACCAGGGGGCTAATACAATCTGGAAGTCAGACAAGGCTGGTCTTCCCAAGAAGGCGTTGTAAGCCGAGTGGTTTTCTATTAGTACGAACGTTTGTTTTCGCACAACGGAGCGGGGATGACTTCCTATTTCGACGAAGAGGTCAAGTTTCCCGAGGGGCATTTTTGCATCTCCAGTGAAACCGTGCAGTGGTTTGTCACAGGGGGATACATCCTTCATTGATAACTTCATTTTGTCGAAAGCATGTTTGAATAGGATGTTTACGGAGCTTCCTGTGTCTATTAGAATCCGAAAAACTTTAGCTGGACCGAACCAGGCAGAGATGACCATAGGATCCATATGTGGGTACTGTCTTCCTTCCAAATCACGCCTACTGAATATGATGTCGTCGTTCTCTTTTCGTTTCGGGTGGCGTTCTTCCGTGATGGAGTTAACATAGCCTTCTGCATTTCTAAGCGACTTGCCGTACCTTTCCATCTCTGCCCAACTTCTGTCGGCGATGTGTGGTCCTCCTGAGATGGTAAGGACCACTATCTTCTCTTGACTAGAGCCACTGGTGTTGTGATTGTTGCGATTCCCTCCGCCTACCTCTGGGAGGGGTTGCTTTGAGTTCTCATTGGCTGGAGTTGGAGTCCTGTTCTGACCCTTCACATAGCGTTCCAGTCTTCTTCTTCTAATGTGTTCTTCGATCAAGTCCCGAAGATGGTGGCATTCATTGGTGTCATGTCCGTGGGATTCGTGGAAGCGACAGAACTTTCCGGACTTGAGTGCGTTATTTGATTCTTTCTTGTGCGGGGGGCGCTTGTATCCTAGTTCGCCCTGAGTGGCTAGGAAGATATTTTCGATTGTGTCGTTCAAAGGAGTGTAGGAGTCAAATCTCGGTCCTGGTTGATATTGGCGCTTTTCGACCTTTCTGCCCCCAGCATTGTCTCTAGATTCATTTCTTCGAGCGTCCTTAGCTGCAGTGGGAACCTTGTCCTGAACTATCTTGCCTTGTTGCCCTGACTGCCTCTCCGTAGCAGCGTCTTCAAGTCTCATATACTTTCCAGCTTCATGGAAGAAATCAGGCAAGGTAGCTGGTTTTTCCTTAGTTAATCTTCTGGCAAACTTGGTGTCTGGATGTAAACCACTACAGAGGGCCATTAGAGTGAGTTTTTCATCGGCATCTTGAACTGCTGCCGCTGCGGCGTTGAACCGTGTTAGATATTGTTGCAGCGTCTCTCCGGATTTCTGTTTGACATTGGATAGAGAATAAGCATCCTTGGGTTGTTCCACATGGATGCGGAACTGGCTAATAAACCTTTCTTTCAACATCTCCCATGAGCTGATGGATCCTTGGGGTAGATGGCAGAACCAGGAGGTAGCTAGATCTGCTAGGAATAGCGGAAAGCATTTACATAATACTCCTTCTGTTGCTCCACTCATGAGCATATGCTGGGTGTATCTCTGCAAGTGTACGATGGGGTCGGAAGTTCCTTTGTAAGGTTCCATGGTTGGCATTTTCCATTCCCGGGGAGTGATGGAAGTTTCGATATTTCGGGTAAAGGGACTGGTGACCCTAGCACCTATTCCCCGGTCCCTTTGCTCCCGTTGGACACATTCTCTGAATAATCGTGCCATTCGTTCGTCAGAACTTGGAGCGGACAAAAATGAGCTTGGTTCTTCCCTGCGGGATCTATCTCGTCCAGATGACCTGTAGGGATGGTACAGTCTATCACTTCTAGCATTATACAGTGGTTGTCTTTGGCTGCTCGGATGCACGCTAGGACCAGCTACAGTTGCCCCCTGCCTTGATCTTCCCCTGTGGGGTTCTGTTTCGAGCACATCCATGGGGTCAACTTCGGGCTGGGTTCTAGCTCGGCTCCGTTCAGCGGGGTTTCTATGATTAGGTGGCATGACTGGCTCAGCTACATCCGACCCTCGCCTGGTGCCTCCCCCGCTGGGTTCGGTTCCAAGGGCTTCCTCGAGTCGGAATTCGGGCTGAGTCCGGGCGCGGCCCCTATCATTGTTGTTCCTGTTGATAGCTTCTTCGAAGAGGGAAGACCTTTGTTGCCTCCGAGATCCTCCGGATTGGGACTCACCCCATGATTCAGTGTTGTGGTTGGACTCTTCAGCATCCCTTAAGCGTGACATGAGTTGGTCCACCAAAGCTTCTTGTTGGGATGTGAAGCGGTTAGTTACTTCAGTCACAACCCTGTCCAGATCTGCCCTAGTGATTGGTTGTTCCGTTGCGGGACCAGTTGGATTTTCCTGATTTTCATCTCGTACTGCTGTTGAAGTGGGCTGATCTGCGATTGCTGGATCTGGAAGGCTGCTAGTTGCGATGTTCTTTCCTTTGTTAACATCCCTTCTCTGTTTGGAAGGCATGATTTCTAAGCAACGAGCGATGTTGTTAGGAAGAAGGTTGAGTGGGAGAAGATGAAGCTTGAGTTCTATTCTCAGTGAAAGCACCAAAAATGTTTGCACAAAAAATGGACAAACACCTCCAAGTCGTATTATTTAGTTGATTATATGTGATTTTCAATGATTTTAGATGAGTATGTAAATATAAAAGAAGTAGGGGCTGAAATGTAAACGACACGCAGATTTATAGTGGTTCGGCCGGAATATGCCTACGTCCACTTTATATGTTATTATCTTCTTTCTTTCGGATTACAAGTACAATGCTTCGTATACAAGTATATGAAAGTAGTTTGAAAGTTCCTTCCTCGCTTGAGCTCTCAAACTTGTCTACCATTGTTGTACCCCTGCCCCTCTATTTATAGAGTGAGGTAGGGGGCAGGGGTCTTGGATGTATATAGCTGCTGGTGGGCCCGGGCTGAAGCAATCTGGACTGGCAGTTGTTTGGTTCAGGGAGGTCTCATTCGGCATGGAGCTTGGATCGGTGGTAGGTGTTGTCCGGTGGTAGCGGTGTGGATGTGGACCGGCAGTGAGTAGTGAGTGTGGACCGGTGATAGGTGTGGACCGGTGGTGAGGTAGTTCGGTGCTTCTTGGACCGGTTGTGGGGAAGAGGTTTGGTTCGGTGGTGCCCCTGGTTCGGTATGCCGAATGGAGATGGAGGAATGTTGGCTCTGTGGCCGAATGGGGCTGACCGAATGGATTCTGGTCCGGTATGACATGGAGAGGCCGGATGGGAAGGAGGCCGAATGAGGAGGAGGCCGAATGGGAAGGTGACTGATCGTGCTGAATGAAGTGGAGATGGCAAACCCGCGTGAAACTGTGGCTTCTTGGTCTCGAGATCTTCTGGGTGAAAATTCGCCCAACAAGTGTCAACCTTTTATGTTTATATCTATAACTGTAGGCAGGAATTCGATTTGGATGCTTTCCTTACCAATACATACAACTTGATAAATTTGATATGAAAACCCTGATCTCTAGGCTTCACTTCTACTTCCTGAACTTTGCAGGAAATATGAAAGAGTTCCTTTAGAGTGCTTAGACGAAGCACACAAGTTTTTTGGCACTGACGAGGACATTCTCCTGGTAATAAATACTTCTTTGGTTGTTTATGTTCTTTGTTCTAGTATTAGCTCATATAATTTCCTGCAATATGCTTCTTCGGTATAGTTTGTTTGCGTTTGAGGTTGTCGCACTTTCTTTCTAATCCGGTGAGAGTGAAAATGCTCATAGCTGGCATACTGATTGGTAATAAACATAAGTTATTGGTTATTGGGACTTCTGTAGCTTTGTATGAATAATTTTTATCAGGCTTATGAGGAAATCATGCTTATGAGATATGATTTAATTTTAATATTCTTTTTTAACTATTAACCAATATATAGAAAATAGATGAAGCATAAGTTTTCATGTATGCTGTAAATGAACTAAGATTCGGAAAACATCCGAATCGCCGATTTAATGGATTATAGTGCAAGCACATCCATCTGCATCAATTAACAGAAATATTACATGAATAAATGTTATATTATTAGCTGGAAATGAAATGTTTGTAGTGTAGCTTGTTATTTCAGTGTCAATTTTGTTAAGCAACTTAACTTATATGAGCCACTAACTATCAGCATATTTCAAAATACAATTACAATTTTTCCGCAACCATCTAAAAGTAATTTTGACTTTTGAGTGCTTTTTTGGTAGTTTTAAATGAGTTAGCAAAGAACAAGTATTTTTGGTATTGATGAACTTTAATTGTTGAATAAGAATCAATTCACAAGTTCTTTCTTGGGGTTCACTTATTTACCACTGATGCTGATGGTAGAAGCTGTCGGACACTTACTGAGAAACATGCTTATTATTAGTATTTCAACCATTACAATTACAACTCTTATTCCCTAATTTACCTATGCATAAATAGTCTAGGACACGAGCTGTAGGGTTCATGCCTTTATGGAAGTATCGTATTATTAAAAGGTTCATAAAAATAATTTCATGATACTTGAAATGAGTTAACAAAACTGATAAAGTTATACTCTAAAGATGAAGTGATTTCCTACTATTTAAGTTTCTATGTGAAAATCACATTTTTTTAAGATTCAAGTTC
Organism: Allium cepa; assembly: GCA_030765085.1. Taxonomy (NCBI): domain Eukaryota; kingdom Viridiplantae; phylum Streptophyta; class Magnoliopsida; order Asparagales; family Amaryllidaceae; genus Allium; species Allium cepa. The sequence goes on from CM060938.1 coordinate 915,426,409, forward strand.
TTATAACATTTTTCCTATAAACATCATAATGGCTCCGAACTTGTAATTTTGAATATTTTGTACATGGGTGTACTAAGTGCATAGAAAACTTAATAAAAAAGGTTTATAGCAGTTAGTAGTTGAGTTACTATTTATTTTTCAGATGGAAACGTAACCGTTAATAGGAAAATAAGGTAACAATACCATTTTCGATAAATAGACATCTACACATTAGTTTCGTACATTGCATAATAGCTACATATAATCAGTAAAAAAATAATAATACTTTTTTATTATATTTATGTTCCAATTTTAATAGCTACAGATGTTCAGTAATCTGTTTCCATTTATCGTTGAATAAACTGTTAATGATAAATGTATGCTTATAATTTCAATATGCATAAAGCATAAACCAGGTGCATTAATAGTTACAATTGCATATTATTTAAAGTTCATAAAGTCTTTCTTCTATGTAATCAATACTTTCACCATGATCTCTTCTTTTGTTCTGTTTGTTAAAGATACAATGCTCATAGAACATGAATACCGATAAATGAATTAGCAGCTGCACTTAATCATGGATAAACATTCAAACTTAAAATCAAATATACCTGCTAATACAAATAAGTAGCACCACCAATATTTTTACATTAATGCATTATTATCACGCTAAAAAAACATAATTAATATATATTAGGATTGCCAAAAATATTATGAGAACGTGCTATAACTAAAATTTGCACAAACTGGTAGCTTTTCTATGATGAATTCTTAGAGCAACACAAATAATATTATCCATACGTTGGGAGGATCTTGCAGTAACTATGCGAAAAATTGTATGCAGTATGTTTTCCATACACAATCTTTATAACAAAATATATTAACAAACAATCTGCGTATGTTGAACCTATGATTAAAACTTTTTTAACAAATACAAAATTCATAAACTGTAAATATCTTTGAAAGCTTACTACAAGATTGGATTTTTATGTAGTTGATATTTTTCACTCAAAACTGCATAAGCTGTTAATATTTTTCACTCATAAACTATTTACTAATTTAGTTTAAAACCACATAAACTGTTAATGTTTTTTATTAGTAATATCTGATGCTCACTTAATCTTTTATGTCCTATGCAATTCTTAATAAGGATTGTTCTTTATTGAAGCATCTATATATAACCAATTGCTTATGCTTCATATGTTCACAGAAACAAACCTATGGATTCTTTTGTTATAATGTTCTTCATAATCACAATTGCAACATTGTCATCGAGTACTTCAGGGGGTACATCTAAAGAAATGCCTGCAATATTATTTTTTGGAGATTCAGTGGCTGATGTTGGAAACAATAATAATTATAGTGCTCCAATGTGTGCTAATTACCCACACAATAGCATCGATTTTCCTGATAGAGTCCCTATAGGAAGATTCATCAATGGATATGATACCTTTGATTATATAGGTGATCTCCAGTTTTTCTCTTTATTTACACCTTCCTGGCATAAAAAGAAATGTTATGTGTAACCAATCAACTTATAGAAGTAAGGGAAAGAACATCAAGTAGAGGAGCACTATGTGTATATAGTCATGATAGAGAAAATGGTGTCAAAATTCAAGTTATACTCAGACACAAATTTATCTTATGCCATATTTATTAGTACAAAATTAGCCTATACTGTTCAACTTTTTTTTTAGCAAATTTAACCTATGCGGAATACAAGCATGCTATCAATATTAATGGCATTTATTAGGAACACATTTATCTTATGCCATATGCATTAAACTTTTGTTTAGAAATTTTTCAATAGCAACAATAACTTCTCTACAATATTTGTTTAGCTATAATAATTAAATAGATAACTTTCTGGTTTTAAAGGCATACCTCATGAACCTGCAATCATTAATGCTGATTGCACAAAGAATATGATGTATCTTGGGTATGATCCCTATAGTTACATGAGAAGATGGAGAGAAAATGTCCAAAAAAATATGGAAGAATTAGTTCTCTGAAACTTCAAAGATAGCGTAAGGGACATTAATAACTACAATTCACTCATACAATTTTTTGATTACCTGCTATCTTCACTGAGAAATCCTTTAATGCCACTGAATAATTTGCTTGAATTGTAAAAGTAGGCTTTTAAAATGAATTGGAAATAAATTATTATATTATTTCCACTAATGAACTATGTATGTATGGAAGGATGGGAATAAAAGTATCTGCTCTTTTTTCTTTACAAGCAGAAAAAAAAGGAAGAGAGAGAGAGAGATAGCCACCAAAAACAGATCACTCTATTGAACTTCTCTGAATGAACATAATAGATCACTAAAAGGTGAGTGTGATACTTTATTTCTAATTAATCTTCAAATATTATTTCGTGCTCTTATTTTTTTAATATTTTTTTCATAATTTTGTTGCTGGGGTACTTCACTTCCTTTCGATGTTGTCCATAGAAGATTTGTTGTTGTGTAGTTTAGCAGGAAAGGCTCTTTGTTATCTACTGTAATTATATTCCAACATTTTCTTCTTTTCCTTAATGTTTTAAATTAATTATGTTGCTCCAATTTCTTTTGAATTTATCTTGTAATATAAGGTTTACATTTAATTCATGTCTTCAATTGTTTGCTTTTACTTTTACTTTGCTTTGCATTTACTTTGCTGGTATTACTTTATTTTTCACCCATCTTACAGGTTCTTTCACTTTCGACTCTGCTTTCACAACTAAGGCTAATGTCAACATTAAGATTCTGGAGATTGAAGAGATCATGAAAAGGTAATAATTACTTCTTTTTCAATACCTGATACGAATTGGATTACAATATTTGATTGTCTTCTTTACATGATAATAATAGATCAAAAGGAGGTACTACAACAGACATTGTGCTAATAAAGAATAAATTTTCGTGTTCGTTGTTTGTAGGATCTAGAATTTATTTTGAAGTAATGTTAGAACTTGTAATATTTTGATTTCATACTCTTTAGTTATGTATGATGAACTTGTGAAATTTCGAATCTTCCTTTAATTTGTTGTCAAATATTTCTGCAATTTAAGTTGTATGTTTGGATGTGTAATTGCTTATTGTTATTGAAATTCTGTAATTTTTGATATGTATACTGTATTATAATAGATAATTCTTTAGTGTAAATGGTAGCAAAAATGCAGCTCTACATGGTTTGGTAGCTGTAACGAATATATTCGTTACTAAAGACGAAATTTATAACGAGCATAGTCGTTACTATTGATGAAATTTGTAACGAACAAGTGCGTTACTAATGATGAAATTTTTAACGGACAAGGTCGTGATAATTTAGAATGACAACCCCTTCTTTTACCATGAAAGGGGAAACTAAGTAACGGAAAATACCCATTACAAGCCGATGCAACTAATAACAAACTTTTCCGTTACAAAAATTTGGATTTCTAATGACTAAGTCCGTTGGTAAGTGATATATTTAATAACGGTAGAGACCGTTATAAATATTTGTAACGACATACCTCACGCCTGTACCGTTCACGACTATATTTGTTATAAATTTCATCTGTAACGACTATATTCGTTACAAATACACCTTTTGGGTGTAGTGTGTTGTTATCTATATCATTCACCTGTGACATCTGACACCATTATCTATTATTTATATTGATGATATATGCATGTTATATTATTTTCATATCTGTTATCACTCTGCAAGTTCCATGTTAGTATAGAATTCACTATGGGTTGAAATGATGCATAGCTAAACGGACTTCAGAATAGGAGAAAATCGTTATGGGTTGAAATGATAAACCCAAGCAATTTTCGTTTGAATTGAACTTGGGATTGCAGGCTGAAATGATATATACCTGTATACATTTAAATTGCAGATTGAAATGATAAATATCTGTATCGCTTGACCACAGGATAGAAAATTATATACAAACACCGTTGGTCTATATATAAATTTTTTGAAATGATATTTATGGTTTTTGGAAAGAAATATATGGTTTATAAAATACTTATTTTAGATACTATATAAATGTTATTTTCTATATAGTTAAATTCTTGATTTTAAGCTATGTACAAATTTATTTTAAAAATACCGAACAAGTTTAATAATAAAGTTTGATTTTTATTAAAGTATAATATAGTTAAGTATTTATATAAATTATATTTTAATTTAGAGCTTATAATGATTTTAATAAATTAAGTTTGAGAAGATGGATTTTAAATTGATTTGAAATTGTATTTAATTAAGAATTTTATTTAATTAAAACTGATTTGGAACTTATTGAATTTGAGATTTTTTTGAAAAGGATATGATTTTTATAACTTGTTGTTATGTTGGTTTAAAGTGATTGATGAATATTTCAAGTTTGAGTTTTATTTAATTGATATTGAATTTATTAAATAAATATTTCAATACTAAATAATAGAAAATTGAACTAAGATATATATAAAATTATCAAATTTAGTTTCAAATTATAGAATATTTAAAGCATGTAATATATATTTGAAATGGCTTATTTGTGGTTCAAATCTGTGTTTGAAATCGATATAATTTTGAATGTTTTATTTAGAAGCTAAATTGGAATTAATGATTTGAGATCTGATTAAATTTGAATTTTTTGAAATTCGAGTGGATTTGAAATTAATTTGTGAATTTGAGGAAAACAATTTTGTTGTATATACTATTTAAATATTTAAATCTATTAAGTGGGAAGTATTATGATTTCGAAGTATTATGTTTGAAAGTGTTTTAATTTCAAGTGTTTAGTTTCGAAAAGAGTTATAACTTTGAAAAATGCTATGATTTTGGAAAAGATATATTTGAAATGGAAATGATATCGTAATTGGTTTTGAAATGAAAATGATATCGCATTTATATGGTTTTCGAAATGGCAACAATATTTTGGCTTTGAAGTATAAACTATTTTGAAATGACCACGGTGTTATAATAACGTTTGGCTGTTAAAGAGACCAGGATCGGAAGTTTTCATACTCTCTGCCAACTTCGAAAACCACTTTAACAACCATGTACGAGGTGGAGATTCTAGAATGAAGTAGGATGGTGGCGATGATCCTATATGAGGTATATACATGGACCCGACTCCCGTGAGTTGGCATAAGGTGGCTAAAACAGGAGCAATTGACGGGCTAATGAGGTAGCTCCTCTGATCGGACACACTCCTTCGATACCATTCTATTACTTTGTGATTGATTGGGTGCACCTTTGATTTTTGGGAGTGTGGCTCGAGGTGGGCGGTAGTGGCTGCTATGCGTTACCACCAGTCCGAAAGTGCAATTGGTATATCTACCCTGGCATTGCCTAGTTGTGCCATGTCACCTACATAGCGCGCCTTGTACGAGTTTTTTTTTTGCGTCGTCCCTATGGAGTATCCTCTGGTAGCCTCTCGATCAGGAGGTATTACAGTACTGTATAAACTATTGGCACTATATATGTTAAGGTGGAAAATGTAAAGCCTTAACGCTATTTTTAATTAAATTTACTTCAATTTAGACATTATTATAATAGCGTATATTACTGCATAGTAGATAGTTTAACGAATCCTTAGAGGATAGTTATCCCAAACATCCTTTGAGTTACTTGTATTTCAGTTGTTATTTCACTTGAGTTGGATTTATTGATATAAGAATGTTAATCCTGACTCGAGTGTTTTGTGTTTTGCTTTATGCTCTATTCAGGCTGAGTGATACAGCTTTTGAGATTCACCTTTGGAGTTGGAGCTTCGCTTGGAGATCCAGCTATTTATCCAGTTTTCAGATATTCAGTTGATTCTAGTGATATATTCTGATCTTGTATTTGACTATTGTATTCGAGACTGTATCTTATTTGACTCTGTTATACATATAATAGTTTCATGAACTATTATTCTCTTGTTTCCGTAGCATTATTGTTATAGTACTCTTTGTATGTGATTCTATGATTATTTTATTTACTGTATATGCTGAGTTTTGCCAAATATAAATTAACAATCTAGTATTTTGAGCTAGTCAAATCGAGCATGTGTGTCCGTGAATGGCTGAAAATATCAGGCTGTTACAAAGATAATCAACTTATAAGTTTTCGGATTAATTTAAACAATTAATTATATAATTAACATTAATTACCCTTCTTTACCAATCCTTAATCCACACCTTCCTGCACATGCTGACACACTCATCCACGACGGCGCATGCACACTCTAAATCAGCAACCTCTTAACGAAAACAAAATCTGACTTCACCGCTGTTCTCCACTTCGTACAAGCACTTGATCCCACACTCCCAATCGAAGCTCGACCCTCTCTTTAGAATCGCAACCTAGAACCCTTGACCGCCTATAGTATGTTGTTGCAATCTACCATGGTTGAACACACATCACCAAACTCCAATCGCAGAAGCTCATCGATAGGACAAACATCATTGTACCCTTCAAATTTCCTAACTGCGTCTCCATCATCGTGAATCACAAATCCTAGCTCTCATACTCACCATGCCCAAACTGTTAAACACGGCAAACGCAATCGCATCCCCCAAATAATGCATAGATTTGAAACATATATTCATATGAGTTCAAAGAATATTGTTTTCATTTTGTGTTGAGTGAATTATTTGATTTTGATTTTTGAAGTTTGGGTTGCTTACTTTCTTGGTTTATAAGAAATGATAAAAAGAAAAGCGAAAGAAGAAGAGAAAAGTCAAGAGGATTGAATAATCTTGGTTTGAAGCTAGTTTTATTTTGCAATTTTCGGCATCTCACTGCCTAGAATTTTGTTCTCATATGAACCACGAATGACAAAATACAATTGTGTACAAAAATGAAACATGATCTTAAAAAAATGATAATATATAATGGTTATCATATTCTGTAAAATTTCAAAATACCATCGTTTGCCAAAAAGTATGTCAAACGAAAATTTAAATATTTTCCAAATTGAAAATTATGGAAAAATCCTATAAATTAAATTAAACATAAGTCACTAAAATTCAAGTCATTATAATAAAAATTAAATTTCTTATTATTTATTAAATTCAAATAAAATCTGATTATTTACTCATTTGAAACGTTGGAAATTGCGAGTTATTACATTTTTCTCCCTTAAAAAAATTTCGTCCTCAAAATTCCCAAAGGAAGAAAAATGTGTCTTAACACCCTTAAGCTTTTTAAAACAAACTAACTAAAATGATTCATCAAACTTATAAAATCCTTTAAGTTATGGAAAAATTCGACAGCACCTCCTATGCATGGCTTAATTTGCAAAAACTACTACTCGCCACGACTGGCCCAAATCAACCAAAGAAAACAATTGCCCAAAAGTGGCCTCCTACATCTGGGCGTAAAATCATCGACAACAATGTATGCTTATGATATACCTTATAGAGTGTGTATGTCATATATAAAACACACCATTTAAGCAATAAACACATACCAGTTTATTGAGCAAACTAACTCTGCTCATTAAACCAGAAGCAACAAGCTAGCCTTTGCATCCATGTACCAGTATCTCACTTACGAATGCTACCTAATCGTAGAACATGCATTTTCTAATGGTAAACGCATATAATTATATTAAATCCCATTTGATATACATATATCATCTGTATGCAATATCAAATCTGATCACTGGCTCGATCATATAAGTTTCACTTTTGAACTAGTATCGCTCACTGGACTTCCCTAGTGCAGACTTCGATCAGGTTCCTTGATTAGATTCCTTTGTTCTTCTTAACTATGATAGAAAATTTTCATAATCATATCAAAAATCCATATTGAGTCTTTGTCATCAAGAATTGAGTGAAAAATCCTAACTCGGACCAGTGTAAATCACCCCAAAATCATGTATTTGAATCTAGATCAAGAACAGTTATGGTATTAAAATGATCAACGTATAACTTACATATTTATTCTATTGGTTTCTTAACAACAAAAATTTCTTTTCATTTTAAATCATATTTATTTTTACTTATCGTATATTTCCTTTTATACTAATCACTTATGAATCATTTCATAAAACTTTTCTTCAGTTTGTAAACAACTTTTAAAACACAACTCATGTTGGTCAACACTTTAAAACTTAAGTTCATATTCGTATAACACTCCTCTATATGCTAAGAGTATATACACATCACCAGATTTGTTTTACATAACCAGGATATTCAATAAATTTAAAATTGTTTTAATTTATTATTTTCTCAAATTATAAGTCACCGAAACTTATTTCATATATTTTCTTAAAAACACTTACTTTAATTTCTTAAATAATCCATAAGTTTTCAACGAAGATGCACAAACCAAACCACCCTAATGCATAAAATACATGTCCATATAATAACTTAACTAAAAACTTCAGAATTAAACATCCGGATTTTCTTTCAAAACATTTTGATATAATAATATACACATCTCCTTTTCTATATCAAATCATGCTTTTGGGATTAAATCAATATCTATCTTACCAAAACAAATCTATAGAAAATTACTATGGTATCATCCCCCATCTAGAAACTCAAAAATGAACGTGGATGATGATGCAGTCATCACTAGAATTATTTTCCAGTGATAGAAGTGAGTTCGGTACTTTCTGTCTCCTTCAATTCCTTTTAAAATATTTCTATTCATAAATACTTTTTGATAATACTATTATTATTTTCTCAAAAACCTTCGAAAAACCATTTTAAAAATCATCGAAATTAAGTTCACAAATTCTTAGTTTAATCTTTTTTTATAAACCATATTTATATAACTTCCATTTCTTATAAAAATCATTTCATAAATGTATATCCTTGTCTATATTATAATATACAGCTTTTACTAAAATTAAATTTTGATCCAACATTATCATTGAATGCCTTATAGTCAAACTGTGAAAATTAATTTACAAAGTGTTCATCTCAATGCTCCCACAATTACGCTTGGATTAGTCTGGTAAACCAGTATTAGAAATACATATCAAATGAATTTTTAGGGTTATAAAACCTTTTAAAATAAAGCCATCACATAAGACAACGACGCACATAAACACAGACAGCTTTTACCCTGTGATAACCAAATCATTTTAAATTGAAAATCCAGTGATATTATAGTAATATCTAAGGTTTAAAATAAATATATAACATAGTTGAATGCTTGCATCTCACATTACAACATATTTGGGCACAACTAAGTCTGTAAGGCACTTAATAGAGAATGGATTACATACAATGACAAGGCACTAGGGTACCATCTGTCATAGTACACCTCTAGAAAATATACTAAGAGCCTCATATAGACCCCCTGCTAATGCAGGACCAGCCTATCTCTTTCTAGATAGTACCGAATATGCCATCTCCCCGATTTCTTTGCAACTTTTTCCTCGAGCTCGCAATGTACACTAATTCATAAGATCTAGAAGGCCGATGATATACTCTAATGGGTGCGACCCACATAGCCCTACTGCATCTCCCCTGATTTTAGTCATGACCGGGTTATGAGGCTTGGGGCTACGCTTTACCTTTTTAGCAAATCTCACTTTGAATGCTAATGCTTGTAACGACCCGTATTTTACGTGTCGATATAATCGCAGAATTACTAGGTTGTTAGTGTTGTTTATGTCGTCCATAGCCTAAGTTGTGTGGGCAAGCTATAGAAGTTTGGACGAGTTAGCAGTTGGACGAGTTAAGGTGTTAACATGTTGCGACCTAGTGATTTGGACGACCTAAGACAGTAGACGAGTTAGTAGGCAGCGGCTTAAGGTTTGGACCGAGTCAAGGTAGTGAGCGACTCATAGGATAACCGACTCATAGGGGTGACCAACCTAAGAGTTAGCGAGTTAGAGGAGTTAGCGACTTAGTAGAGTGGCGACTCATTAGGGTGACTGAGTAAGAGAGGTGACCGACTCATGTATTGGACCGACTCATAGGATGGAACGACTTAAGGTGATTGGCCGACCTAAAGGAACTAACGGCTTAGGGGATGCCGACTCATAGGTTAGCGGCTTAAGGAGTTAAGGCTTAGGTCGTTGGTAGTTGAGTCGGTTGGTAGTTGAGTCATCCAGATGACTTAGTGTTAGGTCAGCAGGGAACTAGGTCGTGTGGCCCTGTGTAGTGTTAAGTCGCGAGTCGGCAACATAGTTAAGTCGGTAGGGGCTTGAGTCGTGTGCATGCTGTGTCGTGTGTGTGTTGAGTCGTATTGCCTTGAGCTGCGTTGAGTCGTGAGTCGTAGTGGCTTGATTCGTTGAGTCATGAGTCGTGGACGACTCATAGGGGCGGACGACTCATGGGGAATTTCAGTCTATAAATAGAGGGGTTTGGCTCACTTTTTGGCACCGGATTTTGAAGCAACGAAGTGCTGCCATTTTGAGAGCTCGACTACAGCATTTCTTCATCTCCTTTTCTCCATTCCAATCTAGTTCTAACATCCATTCAAGATCGAAGATCCAAGAGCCAAAGTTGAAGATCTTCATCTAACCAAGCTAGATTTCATCGTTTCAAGCGGGATTTCGACGAATCAAGCTTAGATCTTCGCTGTCCAGATCTGGAGTTGATAGTTTTTGTAGTGTTTGGGTGATTTGGTGAGTGGTAGTTATCTCTCACGCGGACCCAAAGGAGTATATTGGATTGGTGGTTTGTTGGAGTGTTGTAGATAGTGATTTTATGCATATTTCTTTAGATCCAAGTGTAGATCCATTACTTATGAAGATGTTTACTTATGCGAGTTTGTTTATCAAGTTGTAGAGACAAAACCCATGATTTATATTTGTTAGATCTATGCTAAAAACCCTTGATTCATGTATGTTAGATCCATGATCATTTATTTACGAAATTGCCATTTTAGCTATAAATGCCTATTTAGATCTTGATTGATTACTTATTTGTTTGGATTAATGTTGCCTTGTTTGATTGTTGTGAATGAATTATCTAGTTGATAGATTTGGACAAGTATGGTCAAAGACGATTCAAAGCTACGGAAGAGGCTTTTGAATGGTGAAAGTTGCTTAAGGCATATGTAGTGGATGTTGAAGCTCATATGTATGGATTGGATGATGTTGAGATGGAATTTTGCCATGATGCGATGAGGCAAACCATGATGTTAAGATGAGCCTTTGCTATGATGAAGATGAGGCGAGGCATGATGTGATGTAACCTTGGTATAATCGAGAAGGATTACTCCAAGCATGTTGATAACCTGAAGGGTAGTTCGAGTTGATTGATAATGGATGGCTCAAGAGGTAGTTTGGGCTAGGTTGAGAATAGTCGTCAAGGAGGATGACTAGAAGGCTTGGATTTCATCGTTGTTGAAGGTTCTAGCAGACTCAAAGCAAGAGTACAAGGGTTGCCCTAAAGACTACAGGTAGGTGGTCTGGACACCCTAAAGACTATAGGTAGGTGGTCGAGTACTCTGGGTAGTTGCGAAAATTCCTAGGCACGGGTCATGATGACGTGCGGAGTTATGTCTAGAACCGGGGTTACCATTAGCCCTTGATAGATGGTTCAGGAAGGAGTCGGTCATTCAATTAACGGTGATTTCGAAGCAAGGTTAACAGTGATAGCCAGAGTCATGGATGTTTGGACGTTTGGTTGTATCGTCATTCGGTCTCAAGAGCGGTGTTTTCTGGGTGCTTATATGATCTTGGTTTAGGCCTTGGGGGTTTGTATTTGGAAAACATCGACCTTGACTCGAATGATTATTGCTTTACTTTAATTGCCTGCTATGTTATGCTTGCTTCTCCTTAATGTGTGTCTGGGAGCTATCACTGTAGAAAGAGGTGGAGTGGGATGGTTTGGTTCCTATTCCTTTTATCCCTTATACTCTTTTGGTATGTTTGATAGTTGATTTACTGCTCACTAAGACTTTGTCTGACTCAAGGTTTTATGTCTCCTCTTATTACCTTGGGCTGTTCATCCATGTTGGGATGGGCAGACTAGGTAGCAGGTGACAGGTGCTGTTCTTGGAGATCTACGTTGATGATGACGAAGACGAGCAGGAGGCTTTTGCATATTATTTCATATTATGTACTGGGTTTTTCCGCTGTATATACTTTGAGTGCTTTGTAGTGAGGTTTTGATGTATTGACTGTTCTGATGATTGTATCAAACTTCTAAGATGCTTATTTGATGATATTCTGTTATGAAGCTTCACTATACATATATTTCTCTATTGTATTTTATCCATGCGCTGTGAGTTATGCGATAGATTCTGCGATGTTTATTCTACCCTTGACGGTCACCCATGGCTGCCTGGCACGCCTCTCAGCGCATTATTTCCTTGTTTTGGTGCGGGAGTCATGGGCGGTCGTCACATTTGGTATCAGAGCTTTGGTTAATCGATTTTAGCCAACGCTCGCTGACGTAACTACGTAAGAGAGACGTAATTGTATTTTGATGAATGATTACTATATATAATATAGTAGTTTAGAAGGATTTGAACTCCTCATGCAGTTGTTTCTCAAGGTGTTCTAATCATTCCTTTTTGTAGATATTAAGGATGAGTCGAAGAGGGAGACCAGCTGCTAGAGAAAACCGTGCTACTGGGGAAGCTACTGATTATGGAGCTATGTTTGAAGCCATGATGACTTCGATCATGAGGAGGATACCAGCTTCGGGGTCATCAGTTGATGTTGGAGTTCAAGTTCAAGCTCCAAGACCGGTGGATTTTACTAAGCTTTGTAAGGACTATACTTCTCTTGGAGGAAAGGTTTTCTTGGGAACGGAATCAACTATTGAAGTACAGAGATGGATTGATGCTTGTAGGAGGATCTTTGGTGATTTGGGAATCGAGGATGCAACTAAGAGGAAGCTTGCATCAAGGCAACTTCAAGGGAGAGCTTCAGATTGGTGGAATTCTATCACCATTGATACTCCGGAGGAGGAGATTACTTGGGAGCAATTCCAAGTCAGATTTGAAGCTAAGTTTATCTCTACAGCTCAGAAATCTGTTTTGTTCAAGAAGTTTGTAGAGTTCAAGCAAGGTGGGAGATCGGTCCTTGAGTATGTTTCTAAGTTTGAAGCTTTGTCCAAGTATGCCAGATCGTATATTGATTCTCCCTATCAGAAGAATGAGAAGTTTGTGACCGGTTTGGATGCTTATCTTGGAAGACAGTTGGTGGATCATCTGGACGATCCGTTTGAGAAGCTTGTGGAGAAAGCTCTAAGGCATGAGAGTTTGTTTCCTAGGGAGAGTTCTGTTGTTGCTGTAACCAAGGAAGGATCTAAACCACAGAAGGGTGGAAACAAGAAGAGGAAGCAGCAGCAACAGAAGGGTAAGGATGGCCAGAAGAAGCCGAAGGGTGAAGTGACCTGCTACAACTGTTAGCAGAAGGGCCATCTCTTCAGAGATTGCAAGAATCCCAAGGTGCTGGGAAAGTGTTACAACTGTGATAAGCTGGGACATATCAAGAAGGATTGCCCAGAACCAAGGAAAGATAGGCAGATTGTACAAGCTTATGCTATGGGAGCTGTGCCGTCGTCTTCAAAAGCTCCTACTGCTGAAGAAAAGGGGAAGAGTGTGGTGGTTCAAGGTACTCTTTCTATTTGTGGTGTTCCAGTTAGAGTGTTGTTTGATACTGGAGCGTCGCATTCTTTTATTTGTGATGATCTTGTAGGCCGGTTAGGTTTGGAACCGGATATTGTTGATAGACCATTGGTTGTGACTAATCCAGTTGGGGTTTCGTCCTGTTTGTGTATGATATGCCGTGGTTTAGTTGTGTCGAGTCATGATTGCTCTTTTGCTTGTGATTGCTTTGTTCTGAACTTTGTGGGGTTCGGAATTATTTTGGGTATAGACTGGCTTAGGAAGTATGCGGCAAGGATTGATTGTGAGAGGCTAGAGGTGACAGTCGGGAGTGTGGAAGGGCGAAAGGTTGTGATACGATGTAAGCATGAGGAAGGCGTCTTCATGAGCTTCATGTATTCGCTGGTTGTTCCACGGGATGGACTGTCATCGGTGCCTATTGTGAATGGATTTGAGGATGTCTTTGACGAAGTCAAAGGATTACCGCCGCATAGGGAGATCGAGTTTCGTATCGATCTAGTTGAGGGAGCCAGACCTGTTGTAATGCCTCTTAGGCGGATGGCGCCTAGGGAGCAACAAGAGTTGAAGGTGCAAGTTGATGACCTTTTGCGAAAAGGATTCATTCGGCGTAGTGTGTCCGAATGGGGTGCACCAGTTGTGTTCGCAACCAAAGCGGATGGATCGTTGAGGTTGTGTGTGGATTATCGTGAGCTGAATAAGGTGACTAAGAAGAACAAGTATCCATTGCCGAGAATAGATGACTTGTTTGATCAGCTTCACGAGGCTAAGGTGTTTTCTCAGATGGATTTGGCAACGGGATTTCACCAGTTGAGAGTGTCTAAGGATAGTGTGTCGAAGACTGCTTTTAGGACACCATCCGGTTTTTATGAGTGGCTGGTAATGCCGTTTGGTTTGACTAACGCACCAGCATATTTTGTGGATCTTATAAATAGAGTATTTAGAGATCAGTTGAACAAGTTCGTACTTGTGTTCGTGGATGATATTCTGATTTATTCCAGAACTGAAGAAGAGCACAAGATGCACTTGCGTATTGTTTTGGAAATCTTACGGAAACATCAGCTGAAGGCTAAGTTTTCGAAGTGTCACTTCTGGAAGAGTGAAGTAAGATTCTTAGGCCATGTTATCTCTGGAAAAGGAATAGCGGTTGATCCCGCTAAGGTGGCAGCGATCCAGGATTGGATTAGACCTAAGAATGCATCTGATGTGAGAAGTTTTCTTGGATTAGCAGGATATTATCGTCGGTTTATCAAAGACTTTTCCAAAATAGCTGCACCATTAACAGGATTGACGAAGAAGAACCAAGTGTCTTGTTGGGATGTTAAGTGTGAGCAAGCTTTTGGAATCCTGAAAGAGCGACTGACAAGTGCTCCTATTTTGACTATTCCAAGTGGGAATGATGAGATGGTGGTTTACACCGATGCATGTGGTACTGGACTTGGAGCAGTGCTGATGCAGAAGGATAAAGTTGTTGCGTATGCTAGTCGACAACTGAAGCCGCATGAAAGGAATTACCCGACTCATGATTTGGAGTTAGCGGCGATTGTTTTTGCTTTGAAGATGTGGAGACATTACCTATTGGGAGTTCGATTCGAGTTGTTTACGGATCATAAGTCGTTGAAGTATCTGTTCTCCCAAAAGGATTTGAATCTCCGACGGCAGCGATGGCTAGAATTTTTAGCATCATATGATTTTGGTATAGCCTATACTCCGGGAAAAGGCAACGCAGTGGCAGATGCGTTAAGTCGAAGACATGCAGGATTAGGAGCCATGTTTTCGGAATGGAAGAGTCTAGAGTATTTGGCTGAATTTGACTTCAGGCCTAGATGTGAATTGGAACCTGAGATGTTGGCAAACTTATCGATAAGGCCTACTCTTGTGGAGAGAATTGGCGAGAGCCAAAAGCGAGACGATAAGCTTGTCAAGATTATCCGAGATTTGGAATATGGATTGAATCCAGAAAAGGATAAAGGATTTGAAGTCGATCGAGAGGGTTGGCTTCGAAAGCAAGGACGACTAGTTGTTCCCGATGTGGATGGACTGAGAGATGAAGTCCTTAGGGAAAGTCATCACTCGAAGTTGACGATTCATCCGGGTGGAAATAAGATGTATCGGGATATGAAGAGAACCTATTATTGGGAAGGTATGAAGAAGGATGTTGGAAATTTTATTTCCAAGTGTATGAATTGCCAGTTGGTGAAAGCTGAGCAGAAGAAGCCCAGTGGATTACTTCAGCCATTAGAGGTTCCTACATGGAAGTGGGAGCAAGTGTCGATGGATTTTATCGATGGTCTACCTAGAACCAGAACAGGGAATGAAGGGATTTGGGTCATTGTAGATCGTTTAACTAAGAGTGCAAGGTTCATTCCTGTTCGATCGACTAGGACTGCATCAAAGTTGGCTGAGTTGTATGTTAAGTGGATAGTTCGATTCCATGGTATTCCGAAGAGTATAGTGAGCGATCGAGACCCATTGTTCACTAGTGGATTTTGGAAGAGCTTCCAGGAAGTTTTGGGAACTAAGTTGTGTTTGAGTACAGCTTACCACCCTCAAACAGATGGTCAGACTGAGAGAGTCAACCGAGTTTTGGAAGATCTCCTCAGAGCATGTGTTTTGGATTTCGGAGGATCGTGGGAAGATCATCTTCATTTGGTGGAGTTTGCATACAATAACAGTTACCAGTCAAGTATTGGTATGGCACCATATGAAGCACTGTATGGAAGACCGTGTAACTCTCCGACATGTTGGTTGGAAACTGGAGAAAAACTGATACTTGGGCCAGAGATGATTCGACGGACTTCGGATTGTATAGGGATCATTCAGCAACGAATGAAGGCAGCCCAAGATCGTCAGAAAAGTTATGCCAATAATCGTCTTAAGGATTTGGAATTCGACGTAGGTGATATGGTTTTTGTGAAGATTTCTCCTCTGAAGAATGTTATTCGATTTGGAAAGAAAGGAAAGTAAACTCCGAGATTTGTTGGACCATTCCCGATTATCGAGCGAATTGGAAAGCTCGCTTATAGATTGGGGTTACCGGAAAAGATGGCGGGTGTGCACAGTGTTTTCCATGTATCTTATCTACGGAAGTATGTGCATGACCCAACTGCAGTGGTTTCTGCTGATAGCTGTGAAGACTTGGAGGTTGATCCAGTTGTTACGAGACCTCGTAAGCCGCTTCGTGTTGTTGAAACCGACACGAAACAGCTTAGGAGGAAGACGATTACGTTGCTCAAGGTACAATGGAGTGATGATGTTGACGACTGTACGTGGAAGGAGGAAGAGAGGATGAAGGCAGCTCATCCTGAACTCTTCAAGGTATGGCCCTAAGGTGTCGTGACATCTCATGAATTTGTAGCTTGTTCTAAGTCTTAGAATTCTGCATGCTAGGCTAGAATTGGATGCATGGTTTGTTGGTTGCTATGGATGGTAGGCATGCAGAATAGCTTCGATTGCTGTTGTTTGTTTGGAATTTCGGGGACGAAATTCCTAAGGGGGAGAGAATGTAACGACCCGTATTTTACGTGTCGATATAATCGCAGAATTACTAGGTTGTTAGTGTTGTTTATGTCGTCCATAGCCTAAGTTGTGTGGGCAAGCTATAGAAGTTTGGACGAGTTAGCAGTTGGACGAGTTAAGGTGTTAACATGTTGCGACCTAGTGATTTGGACGACCTAAGACAGTAGACGAGTTAGTAGGCAGCGGCTTAAGGTTTGGACCGAGTCAAGGTAGTGAGCGACTCATAAGATAACCGACTCATAGGGGTGACCAACCTAAGAGTTAGCGAGTTAGAGGAGTTAGCGACTTAGTAGAGTGGCGACTCATTAGGGTGACTGAGTAAGAGAGGTGACCGACTCATGTATTGGACCGACTCATAGGATGGAACGACTTAAGGTGATTGGCCGACCTAAAGGAACTAACGGCTTAGGGGATGCCGACTCATAGGTTAGCGGCTTAAGGAGTTAAGGCTTAGGTCGTTGGTAGTTGAGTCGGTTGGTAGTTGAGTCGTCCAGACGACTTAGTGTTAGGTCAGCAGGGAACTAGGTCGTGTGGCCCTGTGTAGTGTTAAGTCGTGAGTCGGCAACATAGTTAAGTCGGTAGGGGCTTGAGTCGTGTGCATGCTGTGTCGTGTGTGTGTTGAGTCGTATTGCCTTGAGCTGCGTTGAGTCGTGAGTCGTAGTGGCTTGAGTCGTTGAGTCATGAGTCGTGGACGACTCATAGGGGCGGACGACTCATGGGGAATTTCAGCCTATAAATAGAGGGGTTTGGCTCACTTTTTGGCACCGGATTTTGAAGCAACGAAGTGCTGCCATTTTGAGAGCTCAACTACAGCATTTCTTCAACTCCTTTTCTCCATTCCAATCTAGTTCTAACATCCATTCAAGATCGAAGATCCAAGAGCCAAAGTTGAAGATCTTCATCTAACCAAGCTAGATTTCATCGTTTCAAGCGGGATTTCGACGAATCAAGCTTAGATCTTCGCTGTCCAGATCTGGAGTTGATAGTTTTTGTAGTGTTTGGGTGATTTGGTGAGTGGTAGTTATCTCTCACGCGGACCCAAAGGAGTATATTGGATTGGTGGTTTGTTGGAGTGTTGTAGATAGTGATTTTATGCATATTTCTTTAGATCCAAGTGTAGATCCATTACTTATGAAGATGTTTACTTATGCGAGTTCGTTTATCAAGTTGTAGAGACAAAACCCATGATTTATATTTGTTAGATCTATGCTAAAAACCCTTGATTCATGTATGTTAGATCCATGATCATTTATTTACGAAATTGCCATTTTAGCTATAAATGCCTATTTAGATCTTGATTGATTACTTCTTTGTTTGGATTAATGTTGCCTTGTTTGATTGTTGTGAATGAATTATCTAGTTGATAGATTTGGACAAGTATGGTCAAAGACGATTCAAAAGCTACGGAAGAGGCTTTTGAATGGTGAAAGTTGCTTAAGGCATATGTAGTGGATGTTGAAGCTCATATGTATGGATTGGATGATGTTGAGATGGAATTTTGCCATGATGCGATGAGGCAAACCATGATGTTAAGATGAGCCTTTGCTATGATGAAGATGAGGCGAGGCATGATGTGATGTAACCTTGGTATAATCGAGAAGGATTACTCCAAGCATGTTGATAACCTGAAGGGTAGTTCGAGTTGATTGATAATGGATGGCTCAAGAGGTAGTTTGGGCTAGGTTGAGAATAGTCGTCAAGGAGGATGACTAGAAGGCTTGGATTTCATCGTTGTTGAAGGTTCTAGCAGACTCAAAGCAAGAGTACAAGGGTTGCCCTAAAGACTACAGGTAGGTGGTCTGGACACCCTAAAGACTATAGGTAGGTGGTCGAGTACTCTGGGTAGTTGCGAAAATTCCTAGGCACGGGTCATGATGACGTGCGGAGTTATGTCTAGAACCGGGGTTACCATTAGCCCTTGATAGATGGTTCAGGAAGGAGTCGGTCATTCAATTAACGGTGATTTCGAAGCAAGGTTAACAGTGATAGCCAGAGTCATGGATGTTTGGACGTTTGGTTGTATCGTCAGTCTCAAGAGCGGTGTTTTCTGGGAGCTTATATGATCTTGGTTTAGGCCTTGGGGGTTTGTATTTGGAAAACATCGACCTTGACTCGAGTGATTATTGCTTTACTTTAATTGCCTGCTATGTTATGCTTGCTTCTCCTTAATGTGTGTCTGGGAGCTATCACTGTAGAAAGAGGTGGAGTGGGATGGTTTGGTTCCTATTCCTTTTATCCCTTATACTCTTTTGGTATGTTTGATAGTTGATTTACTGCTCACTAAGACTTTGTCTGACTCAAGGTTTTATGTCTCCTCTTATTACCTTGGGCTGTTCATCCATGTTGGGATGGGCAGACTAGGTAGCAGGTGACAGGTGCTGTTCTTGGAGATCTACGTTGATGATGACGAAGACGAGCAGGAGGCTTTTGCATATTATTTCATATTATGTACTGGGTTTTTCCGCTGTATATACTTTGAGTGCTTTGTAGTGAGGTTTTGATGTATTGACTGTTCTGATGATTGTATCAAACTTCTAAGATGCTTATTTGATGATATTCTGTTATGAAGCTTCACTATACATATATTTCTCTATTGTATTTTATCCATGCGCTGTGAGTTATGCGATAGATTCTGCGATGTTTATTCTACCCTTGACGGTCACCCATGGCTGCCTGGCACGCCTCTCAGCGCATTATTTCCTTGTTTTGGTGCGGGAGTCATGGGCGGTCGTCACAATGCTGCTCTCCAAGAAACAATGCAATGCTAGCATTCATCCTTATAAGTTGTTGATGATATGAACAAACCGAAGACACTACTACATCTATTTTGGAATTACCCTTAGGATTAGTAGCATGTAGCCCTTGCACGTTAAAGAACTCCATTTTCGATTACATCATCTTTAAGATGTCTTCAATTAGAATGCTCATGCCAATCTAAAGTAGTTTTTGGATATTATATCCAATCTTAAAGTCTCTCTGAACTGATAATGATAGTTTTAAAAAACTGGCTAAGATTTGATAGTTAGTTATTTAGCTATCAAATAAACAGACAATTCAAGTAGAAATTTAACCAAGCATGGTTAAGCAGAAAGAAACCACTAAGCCTTTTCAAGTAATCCTTTCATTAATTAAAATCACTTTCAAATGTATGTATTAAAGTACCTTTTCAAAAGATATATTCACAACCCTCTCTACTCTTTTCAATATTTGAAAAATATCGATATGCTTATCTCAGCTGTATAAGTATACTCGCTAAACATTTCGATTTATAACTTAGAAAACTTTCCATATACTTATATCAACAGTATAAGTATGTTCACAAAACACTACATTTTCATTACTTAGAAAATGTGCCAATATACTTATCTCAACGAAATAAGTACATTTACAAATCTTAAGAAAGGTTTTATTTCCAAAGACATGGTTATTTAAGTTAAACAGATGTCCTTTAAAATAAAAGTAATAATGAACCCCAAATCACTTTTGGTGTAAGTAAATGGATCGTATAGAAATTAGAAAAATATACTTACCACCACTTTCTGATTTCAATTAGTTTCTCCCTCGATTAATAGTGTAGTCAGACAAGTTAGCATACTATCCTTGCCTCGACATATATTTTTACTTCTCATAATAGAGACGAGTTTTGTAACGACCTGGATTTTTTGACATTCGATTTGGAATATTTAAATGGTTTTAAATGTCGGATTTGGGATATAAATTGATTTTTGGATATGAAGATTTTGATTGAAAATTTTAGAATGAATTTAAAAATTCAAAATACAGCGAATTATTAAATGAATTAAATTGTTGAATTAATAATTGGAAATCATTTGAATAATTAAATTGTAATTGTGTGAATCGAAAACAATTTCCAATGTTGATATAAATTCTACTTGAATTAGAATTGGATTAGTTAATTTTCAAAACTATAATTTCAAGCGATTTCGTAAATTTTAGAAATCATCGATTTAATCACGATTAAAAAAATAGCGATCTAGGGCACAATCTCGGATTTCGACGAAACTACTTCCATCGGATCCATAATAATGTATCATTATCGAATTTCAAATTTCGTAGCATTTGGAGTTGACGTTTGGCCGTGCAGAATAGAAATACAGAATAGAAACGCGTTGAAATTAATATCGAAAATTCAATATAATAATTGGGTTCAAAAAGCTATCTTCTCCATACGATCGAATTAGGACTTGAAACCTTTTTCATTGCATTTGTAATAGAGGTATAACATAATAAACGTCGAGCGGCATGCCTCGATTAGGATCCAAAATTTAGGGGCTAGATATTTTGGAATTTAATTTAAATATTTCAAATCAAATTAAGTGCAACCATCTCAGCATCCCTTCAGCCACCCTATACTATGATCGCGTCGACCTACTTTCTGATACAAGCCGCCTTTCTTCCATTTTAAATCACATCCCCTTTCTTGTCTTCTTCGTTCAAAAACAGTTCAAAGCAAATCAAATAAAAAAGGAAGAGGGAGAAGACCGATATCGAATACGTATTTAAAAAAACAAGAAAGAAGAAAAAAACTGGTGATTGAATCCCGATGGAGATTGAGTCGTGCAAAGGGAGGAGTCGCGGGCGCTTGCGCGCGCGTGGGTGACCATGGCGAAAAGGGTTCCAGGTCATCGTTGTTTAGTGAGCGCTTGGTGGTCGCGATGCTATCGAAGGTCGCGAGTTCTATGAAGGGATGAACGCTTGGCACGACGATTGAGGGGTGCAGTAATTTAAGGCTTGGCGATGGCATGAGCGACTAAATGGCGGGTCAATAATTTGGTTTCGGTGTAACTGTCGTTATGCACAAGAAAGTGATGGTCAATTTCGAGCAAGGAGGGTCGTGAATAAGGGATGTTCGGTTGGGTGGGGGCGGTGTCGTGGCAAGCTTGGGCAGAATGTCGGTAGTTGGGGAATGCGTGTGCGTTGAAGTTGGGGTCGTGATGTTTGGTTCTTGGATACGGATCTGAGAGCGAGGAAGGGAAGGCCCGAGTGAAGTTAATGTTAATTTTGTTAAATAATTCATTATTTTGTTAAAAGTAGATTATTTTCGCTATATTTATAAAATCACATTTATTCATACGAGGTCCAAAAATCATAAAATTGATCACATTGGATTCGTAAATGCGAAATACACAATCTGGAATTAATTTGGAATTTTTGGAGTCAACGGGGACTTTAGATAATTTAAAATTTTGGATATTCGACAAAATGAAAAATCAAGGTAAGTAAAATCTTTCTCATTTGGATTTCTAATTATAATTTGAAAATGTTGAATTTAAATTATTTGTTGATTGGATGAATTTATGAATTATCATCAGTTTGGATGTTATATATATAGTTGTGTGTGTGTGTGTCTATATTAGAATTTGGAGTGATATTCCTGTACATTATAGCTGATGAGACCCTATGTACTCCAGATAATAGCGAATGACTAATATACCGCGATATCCCCCTCGAAGTGGGATGGGCATTTTTATGTTATATTAACATCTGTGGATGCAAGAAAACAGGTTGGAGGAATCCAACTAGATTCCTCAAAATGTTGAATTTAATTTCATATATTGAGATGTATGGTATGTATAGAATAATCTATTACAGATTATTATAGTGATTGGAATTATTGGATGCTATTGTAGTTCTGGCCTAAATTTTGATATTCTGAATACCATAAATATATTTTTAAAATTTTAAGGAATTAAATGGAATTTTTGATATAAAAATATTTATATTGGAATTGGGTTTTTTTTAAAGAAATTGAGTTAGAAAAATATATTTGATTTTTTGGTTATACTTAACTATTGTAAATTATTAAATGGAGATTTTAAAATGAATTATATAAAAGAATTTATAAATGATATTCTGGAAATATAAAAAGGAGTTGAAGTCGATATTAAAAATAGATTGGAAGTTATGAATGGATTTATAAAGATATGGATTTATAAAAATGGAATTCTATAAACGAGATTAGTTTTATAAAATGTGAAACTCAAAGGAGTTATAAAATTTATAAATGATGTTATAAACAAGAAGGAATTTATATTAGAATATGGAAATAGAGTGAGAAAAATAGTGGGTACTATTTTTGAATAGTGAAAACGGTTAAGGAGACTGGAATGGAAGTGATGTGATGCGATTCGAGAGGAATGCATAAATTGAATTGGTCACTGAGGTTTTAATTTTTTTTTTAAGTCTAAGAAGTTAAATTTGTTTTTAAAAGGAAAATTTTATTATTTAAAACTATGAAATTTTAAACCAGTTAGGATTGAAATACTTTGGTAAGTAGATTTTCAAATATTAAATATTTATTTTAATAAATTTTAACTTTTAAAATTGGCTTTGAAAATTTATTTGTTTATCTAAAAATGAGTTATTGATGTTTATAAAAGTGTTTTCGATATTTTAATAATTGCTTGAACATGTTTTAAAAATAATTTTTTAAATACTTATTGTATATATAGAGTTTTGAAGTGATTGAAATTTTGTTTATACATTCTCTCGAGATTCGTAAATGGGGCTCATGATTGGATATGATTTTGAGGAGAGGAATTTTACAGGGGATTTGGAGGAAATGGAATTTAAAAATGTTGAATATGGAAACTTCGAAAATGAAATCTGAATTCATAAAAGAAGTTATAAATTGTTGAATGGGGTTATAAAAAAGTATGTTAGGTTTTTGAAGCTGTAAAAGGGAATTTATTAGTGACTCCGAAGACTTATGAGATAAGTTATGAAATATTCTCTTAAGTATTGATATTTGAAAGATTTTGGAAAATACGACTTATAATATATTCCTAAGTATAAAAATGGAAATTTGGAAATGTTTCTAAGTATTGAGATGGTTTGGAAATATCCTGTTACGGGATTGAATATTTGAAATTGTTTTCAAATGTTGGAAGGGATTGATATATCATATAAAGATATTTTAGGATAAATATTTAGGAAAAATTTATAATAAGGCCTAATTACTTCTTATGGATGTTTTATTGCTAGTTAGATAACCGACTATCAATATTGGCTAATTTTGTTAATCATTTCGAAAGGACCGGGACCAAATTTAATTATTTGAAAATCACTTCGATCTGGTTTGAATGCTACGAATAGATGTCGTGAAGATAGTGAAGACGTTGATTCGGTTTGTTCGGACACAGGACAACTTGTTTGGACGAATGCTATCAGAACATCATCATTGGAGGACAATGAGCATTCTAGGTAGAACTATTCTTGAAATGTAATTGTTAACCTCAATCCTCATCAACTGGGAATGACTAATATAGGAGAGATGCAGCAAGCTAAGTGGGTCACACCTAAATTAGGTTATGTTATCACTTTTCTATATATCCTCGTAAATATATATAAATTACAAATATGGTTGTGCATGAAAAAGGGAGCGCTTGATTTTTTTAAGGGTGGGAACACCTGGGGTGATAGCATATTCGGTCTATCCATGTTAGGGGTAGGCCGGTCTTGTGTAGCAAAGGATTCCGGCGAGGTCCTTAGTACATTTTTCTAGAGATGTACTATGATGGGCATTATCCCAGTAGCCCAGTCATCGAATAGGATCCATTCTCCAATACGAGCCTTAAAGTTTTGTTGTAGAGCCTAGTACGTTGGAATTTAATTAATGTAACAATTTCGGCTATTTGAATAAGTATTTATATTTAGATACCATTATAATATCATTAGATTTTCTATGACATGTTTTGGTTATCGTAAGGGAAAAACCCATCGTGCTTATGTGTGACGCGGTCTTACGAGATACCTTTGTTTTTCAAAGGGTTTTGATAACTTTAATAATTCAAATTGAGTGTGTTTTCTCACGCTGGTTTTTCGGACTGACTTGGGTGTTATTTTATTATAATGCTCGTGTCAGACAGAGTATTACAGATTCAGGATAGAGTGCTATGGAGCTCAGGAGACGAACGGATAACAAAGACGTATTTCCATACTTGACTTATATTTCCGCTGTATGGGGACAGGTTATTATTATTTTTTAGATTTTTTCATTGACTATTATACTCTGATGATTGTAAGCATAAAACAGTTACTGATTCTTTCATATAAAAATTTGTTATTATATATTATATTTTGTTCCGCTACGACTGTAAGATTCTGTGTTGTTGTTCTA
This sequence comes from Allium cepa, assembly GCA_030765085.1. Lineage (NCBI taxonomy): Eukaryota > Viridiplantae > Streptophyta > Magnoliopsida > Asparagales > Amaryllidaceae > Allium > Allium cepa. The sequence goes on from CM060938.1 coordinate 915,451,538, forward strand.
CTTTCTCTTCTGCCTTTTTCTTCTTAAACCCTAATGAATCAGTATTTATGGCAATTGAATATCGACATGAGATACAGTAAACGCATTGATGTTGATTTTCGAGGGTCGATAATCTTGGTCTGTTACACTTGGTATCAGAGCTGAAGGTTAAGCGAGATGCTTGGCTTTGATGGGGATTACTCATTAGAGATAGGATCTGTATTAATAGATATGAGCGCATTATTTATTAATGAATATAAATTATTTTATATTGTGTTGATTTATTGGTTGAGTGGCAAATAAATCGTGGTCGAGTAATGGGACGCCACTAAAGCGATAGGAGTTTCTAAACACTTAATCATGGTAAACCAGCACAGTATTGTTTTCAAAAAAGGGTAACTGGAATTTTTTTACCCAAATTATATTTTGATATAAAAGAAATAGTTTTCTAAAATTATTATATTATAAATTCACGTGCTTGGATGTTATAACCAAAACAAGATTATAAAATCGAAATGGTTATATATGACCAAACGGAAATTGTATAAGTATGGATTATACAATTGAGTTAAAACTAAGATTTGATTAAAACCAGAATTTGGAAAACTAAATCCCAGATATTCTTGGAAATGTTTTGTAAAGTGTTCTGAAAAGAATAATAGTGATATTATTTGGATTATTTTTGAATGGAGATTGTTTTAAATAGATTTTCGAAGTGATGAAGCACTGAACTCACTTAGAAACTCAAAATTAATCCTAGTGATGATTGCACGACATCACCAGTATTCATTTTTGAGTTTCAAAGTGACGGATTGCTACCGTAGTAATTAGTTATGGAGATTTTAGGTGAAACAAGTGTTGTTTTTTCGAAATTCCGAAAAGAATTATTTTGGATAAAATCAGGTTGACTTTGATAAATCCAAAGAAATGGTTTGTTAAACCCAAAAAGCTGTATGTTGGTTTCAAAATGATTTGAAGTGAAATCGGGTATTTGGATTTTGGAATCCTTATTAAATGTTCTGGAAAATATCAGAAATAAGTTTTTAAAACTCATAAGTGGAAGATGGTACTTATAAGGAAAGAAGCATAAAAATTGAATTTTGAAATTAAAATTTAAAGTGAGAAGGTTAAAATGAAATTTAACTTAAGTTGAAGGAATTAAATTTTATAAATTTAACTAGTTTTGATTTGGATGGAATTAAAAGGAATAAATTAATGAAATGGTGAGTTAACTCAAGCAAAGTTAAATGGAATAAATTGGTGAAGTGAACTAATTAAAGAAGTTGAACTGAAAATGAATAAGTTAATGGAACAAATAAATATAAGTAAGGAAGTGTGGAAAAATTTAAAGTTGGAATGAAATTCTTGCTTGATTAAATTCAAATGAATTGTGTTAAATAAAATTTAGCTTATGCAAGTTAAATGAAAATTGAGTGAAACTACATATAGAATTTGAATTGTAAAGTGACGTATAATCTCGAGTTGAAAATAAAACGTGAAGGTACTCGAGTATAGAATTAATGGAAATGTGAAAAAAAAAATAAGTTGTGTAACTCATTATATTGGAAAAATAGAATAGAACAACGAGAATGGTATGATATTTCAAAAGTGAAGAATAAAGGCCAAACTTGAATTATAAAAGTGAAAGTGAACTAAGTAAATCAAATGGAATGATTTCTAAAATAAAAAAATACAATTGTGAGGTATAAAATGAAAACAAACCAGTTAGAAAAATTAATAGTGAATTGGATATTGAAATGAGACTGGGTTGAATGGAATTGGAATTGAAATGTGGAACTTAAATCATAAATAAAATTCGAATAGAATATAAGCGAATTAAATATATTTGAATAAAATAGAAATGGATTGAAATAGTGATGACTTGAGTTATAAATAAATTCAAGTTAAGTGTAAATAAATTACATATGGCCTTGTATATCATTTAAATAAATTCGAGAATGGTTTTGAGTATGGGATTAAAATTTGAAGTGGATTGAGTGAATAAACTAATTAAATTAATTATAAAATGGAGTAGAATTTGACTGAACGAGAATCAATCTAAAATTTAAATGGAATTTGATGGCAAGGAAAATAAACTTGAGTTACGTGGTTGGAATGATTGAAAATAAACAAATTAACTTAAGTTAATATTTGGATGGGAGCTTGGCTCAAATAAAACTACGAAATAATTCATAAGTAAATAGCATGGAATGATTCCGAGTTTAATAAAATGGATTTGGATATAATGAATGTGGATATGAATGAAATGTAAGTGAATTGATTGAGAATCAGATTGAAATGAAATAACATTGAATATAAATTGATTGGAATCGATTTAAAATAGCTATAAACTGAAATGGTTATTTATTAAATGGATGTTGCCAAATTTGCATAGAAAAATTGTCTTTTGATGTAAATAGAAGCAAATAAAATTCTCTGAATTAATAGAAAGTGAATAAATTGATTTCTAAATGAAATTACAAATTCAAAATATAAAGAATTATTGAATGAATTAAAGTGTTGAATTAATAATTGAAAATCGTTTAAATAATTGAATTGGAATTGAATGTGAATCGAAAATGATTTCTAATGTTAATATAAATTCAATTTGGATTAGAATTGAGTTAGATAGTATTTAAAAATGGAATTTCAAGCATTTTGTAAATTTTAGAAATCGTCGATTAAAAAATAATGATCCATGGCACAAACTCGGATTTCAACGAAACCAGTTCCATAGGATCCATAATACTGTATCATTATCAGATTTTAAATTTCGTAGCGTTTGGAGATATTATTTGGTCGTACGAAATAGAAATGCGTTGAAATTAATATAGAAAATTCAATATAATAATTGGGTTCAAAAAGCTATCTTCTCCATAAGATTGAATAAAGACTCAAAACCTTTTCCATTGCATTCGAAATCGGGTTATAACATTATAAACGCCGGGCGGCATGCCTCAATTGGGATCCAAAATTTAGTGGCTAGATATTCTGGAATTTAATTTAAATATTTCAAATCAAATTAAGTGCAGCCGTCTTAACATCCCTTCAGCCACCCTATACTTTGATCGTGTCGACCTACTTTCTAATACAAGCCGCTTTTCTTCCATTTTAAATTGCATCCTCTTTCCTATCTTCTTCTTTCAAAAACATTTTATAGAAAACCAAATAAAAAAGAAAGTGGAGAAGATCGAATTCGTATCTAAAAAAGAAATAAAAAGATTGGTGATCGAATCGCGATGGAGATTGAGTTATGCAAGGGGAGGAGTCATAAGTGCTCGCACGCGCGTGGACGCCCGTAGCAAAATGGGTTTCAGGTCGTCGTTGTTTGGAGAGCGCTTGGCGGTCGCGATGCTATCGAAGGTCGTGAGTTCCTATGACGGGACGAAAGCGTGGGCATGACGATTGAGGGGTGTGGCGATTTAAGGCTTAGCGAGGGCACGAGCGACTGGATGGCGAGGTCGACAATTTGGTTTGGCACGATTGTCGTTGTGAGCAAGTAGGTGCTGGTCAATTTTGAACGAGGAGGGTCACGAATGGAGGATTGTCGGCTGGGTGAGGCCGATGTCGTGGTAAGTGTAACGACCCGAAATTTTCGAACTCGAAAATTCCAGATAGTTATGAAAAGAAGAATGAGATAGAAGAAGAAGAACAGAAACACCAAACATCTCACATTCGCAGCGGATAAAATATAATAATAAATAATAAAAGTTTACAAAAGAATCTATATCTATCGGTTACATTTAGTACATCAGAGTTTTACATATATACACTTACTGAATATATATACAATTATCATGACTCAGGTAAACAATAATATAAATACAGCGGATAAACTCCATGCGATATTTCCACCAGCTCGGCTCCTGAGCTCCTGAACGTCCTAACCTGAAAATCTGAAATATCGGTCTGACCCGAGCATTACACCAAAGTAACACCCGGGTCAGGCTGGAAACCAGCGTGAGTAAACCCAACAACATGAAATACTAAGCAAAACAACCTATATAGAACCCGAGGTATCTTATATCAATTTAACCAATTCACAATTTACTATAGACAATGCTTGTTTCACAAATAGATTTCTAAGTACCAAACTTAGATAGACTAATCCAATTCACTTAAATCAATTCATTCATTCTATTGATTTCACAAATCAATTTATAAAAATTCGAAGTGGTTTCGGGTATTTCCCAATACCCGACCCCGGTCTCTTCGAAACTCATGTTATCCTAACCCAAGTTATCCAAATGAAATACACAACATTTCATAACAGAGATATTAACTCATTCAAACATCCAATTCCATTCAATCACCCATAAGCAAAGCTTAATCACATATAAATCAATTCAATTGATTCAAATTGAATCTCAAATCTTAACCACTTAGATTTCTTCATTAAATAATAATTAATTTCAAATTAATTAATTAATCAATCCTTCATTTTTCATCTAAATTAATCACACTGGATTAATTATCTTCAATTACATTAAAATAATTATTTCCAATTAATTTCACGATATTAATTATTCTTAACTCAAACTCAATAAATAATCTTAATTACTTCATAAATTAATTAACTATATTAATTACATTAATCTTTAACTACTTATATTAATTAACTTCATAAATCACTCATTATAGATTAATCAATCTTAATTGATCAATCTTTGATTACATCATTAATTATATAAATTAAGGATTTCCAATTATTATTTTTATTTATCCCAATCAAATTTGATTATATTAATGAAACCACAGTATCAATCATTTTCGATTAATCCCAAACTGTAATTAACTATCCTTCATTTTACTTTATTCATAAATTAATTACTTTGTACTTAACTATCTTAATGTATCTCTTGATTAATTTCACAAAGTAATTATATTTTATTAATTACATTAAGTAAAAAAAAAATTCACACCATCAAATGATTATTCTGTATTACTTATACTTAGTTAATTAACTTACCACTTAATTTATTATTTATTCAACTCTTTAATTCCTAAGTTAAATAACCCAAATCATAAATTAATTGGATTAATTAATTATCCATTTTAATTACTCTACTAATTTAACGTATCACAAATCTTTAAGCCTTTAGTAACTTTTATAACGGAAACATTTTCTTACTTATGTTTTAAGTTTTAAAACAACTTAAAATTCCCAATACTTCGAGTTATGCAACAATTAACCCGAGAACCATCCAAAATCACAACCACCAGATCATCAGTTCATAGAGCATATCAAATTAAGGCAATCATTCAACTAAATATTTAAATTTTCATTTAAATTTAAATATAAATCCAACAGAGTGAGTTTTACTCACCATTGCTTTCGATTTACTCATCCATCCAAATCCAATCTAGACTTGTTTCCTTTCGGATTTCAATCTCGTATAAAAATTTCATTAAATTATTAATAATTTGATCTAATTTATCAATTCATTTATTTATATTATTATTTTTTTAATCAATTTCCATTTATAGAATATTTTAGCAGTCAAACAATTAAATAAGTTAAATAAATAAATAAATAAATAAATTTTATCAAACAATTTAATCTCCCTCATATTAATTTTTTTTTCTTTCTTTCTAACTGTTTAAAAATTTCAAAATATAAATCAAATAAACCTAAAACAACTCACCTGACAACATCGCCACCCAATCGTGATCGACGCTACCTCCCTCCAGTGCAACAAACTCGGCCAAAACTCGCTGGGTCCTCACGAGCTCCAACGCCTAGCTCAAACCCTGTCCTTGCAAATCTGGTGACTGCGAGATCCCCCAAACCACTGCTCCGGCCTCCCATTGCACAAACGCTCCTCCTCGGCACCCACTTCCTAGCTACAGTAGTACTTTCTTCACCTCATTCCAAGCCAATCACGACCCCATCCAAATCGTCGCCTGAGCATGCATTGCTCATTACCCTAGATCGATCGTAAGATCCATCGTAAGGCTTGAATTTTAGCTTGACTCTAAAAAAAACCACCACAGGCACGGGCTCCACAAATCGAAGTCACGATCTCGACTATACTCGAATCGCGAGCCGACGTTCCCCCACAAACCACTCCACTGAGCCTTCGATAACCCTCCAGCCCTACGTTCCATGCCGAGCGCCTTCGCCATCACGAGACCGCCGCTCCCCAGTTTGAAGTTGAGAGCTCGATCGATTTGGTTTTCATAATTTTTTTTTTCGGTTTACATCGAATTAGGTCTGGGATTTGTTTAAGAGGAGCAAGGAAATGGGATCTGCATTGTAAATGAAATCATGGATTTAATTCGTACAGAAGGAAGAACACGAATTTGAGCTACACAATTCGAGTAGAGCCAAAGTTGTTGTGAACTATTTGATTCGGTCGCCCCCATTTCCTTTTTTTTATATAAAAGAGAGTTTGATATACTGCTATGATAAGAGAGAGGGACGGAGAAGATATAGGTTTGAGATGGCTTACTGAGAACGACATGGAAGATGAAAATATCTTGCTAATTTACATTAACTTTAATTATATTATAAAACTTCAATATGTCCCGTTATTCGCCAATTAAACGTTTGAACTCTTCTTAATGAATGCCGCTAGGTAATTATAAGGTTTTACCCGCGTTCCGAACATCATAGAACGTGCTTCGAAAGCTAATTCGATCATATACGCGAGTTACGGAAGAAAACGATCAATTCTAAATTAAATTGATTAAATCGATCTAAGCGTTTCGAGCTGCCAGGGTCAAACGACAACTCCGATTGCTACGAAAATTGAAATCCGATAATAACTAACTATTACGGATCCAATGGAACTGGTTTCGTCAAATTCCGAGACTGTGCCTCGGAAGGCTATTTTTAAATTCAATTTAAACGATGTATTATTAAAATTGAACAAATTACCTTTAAATTAAATTTCAACCATTCTATTACCTTCAATATCCTCATTATAAATTTTATAAGCCTTCAAATTATTTGAAATAGGCTTAGAATTTCAGATTCAACAATTTACCCAATTTCAATTATAAAATTCAATATTTAAGCCATACAATTAAATGATTTCATTATCAAGTAAATATTGATATCTTAAATTCAAATTAAAATTAACTTTTAAATATTTAAAACCAATTAACTATTCAAATTTGAACTGCTAGAAATTCCGGGTCATCACATTCCTCCCCCCTTAAAAGAATTTCGTCCCCGAAATTACTAATTAGGAAGAATTGACCAATACCCGTTTATCTTTTCCAAAATTCACAATTCAACATACTACCCATTATCTTTTATTAAAGGCCCACTATCACCTTATCCAACTTTCCCAAAACCTTCTATAGTTTCAATCAATACTCTTCTGCTCAATCAATTAAGTTTCAATTTTAAACCAAATTTTGTATTATCAAAATTTCTCAAAATTTTTCTAACTCTCTAAATTCCTGAAATTTTTTGCCAGCGTCTCCTTTGCGCGGCTAGCTCGGTACTACTACAAAAGGCCTCTACGGGCTCCCAAATACCAAAAAGAAAACAAAAGCCAAGTGGCTACATCAAAAACCCAATCCAATTTCATACAAAATTTTAAATACATACCTTTTTGTCGAGCAATTCACATTTATCTTTGGAAATCAAATCCAACTTTCTTTTTACCTTTTTATACCTGCATATTTTACTTAGCAACAATATTCAATTGTAACCTTTCAAATCATTTATACATTTTCCTACATAAATTTCATATCTATTTCAAAATTAGTTTTCCCCTTCCATATGAATTCAATTCACTTTCAATTCTGAATTATTGAATTTATCTTCCATTTATAATTGACTCATATTAATTTCATCTTCTAATTTACATTACTTTAATTTGAAATCGTTTTGTCGTTAACCAAATTTTTCCCAAATTTTCTAAAATTTTCTAACTCCCAAAATTTTCAAAATTTTTTTGGCAGAGTCTCCTTTGTACGGAGGAGCTTTTGCAATTTGACAAGAGCTATAAATATATATACATCGACCCACACGGTCAGAAAAAGCAAAAACAGTTCATATTTCCTATTTTTATTGCGTAGGCGTGCCTTATTTAGCATTTTAAGCAAGCAGCTTATTTATTTTAGCAATTAGCATACCCCAAATCTAGCCAAACGGCTTCCCTGTACCTGTACTTACTCAATTTAAATACGTAAGTGTCATACATAGAAAATCTATTAACATTTCACTTACTTTTAATAGCTAAACACAAGCATTACATAAATAACAAGCACCTAACACTTCCAATTAGCAATTAATATGTTTTAAAGCACATCTAATTGTTTCCAATCAAATTTATATGTCTTTTCATTCAATTCTAATGGTTTACAAAGCAATTGTTCACATTCAATTCATTTTTAAGCAAAACAAACTCATATTCACTTCAATTAACTCAAAAGTCAATTATTTTTGCTTCCACTAATGCATAAAATTTAATTAAATCCAGTTTACGTTAAACAACAATTATTTCTACGCAATTTGATAACATCCATGTGAATAAATAATTACTTACGTTTTATAACCTATTAAAATTGATTTCAACTCAATTTTATTTACTTCACTTCCATTTTAATTTATTCACAATCATTTTATTTAGCTCGACACATTCCATTCTTGTATACTACCAGCCATTCCCAAATTAATTCAATCCAAGCTTTATTTAATGGGCTTTCACTCTTTTTCGAAGCCAAATTTCCATAACTTTTAAACTTAAGTGAATTTACTTTAGTTTATTCCAATATTAAACTTAAGTTTGCTTCTATTTGATTCTCATTTAAGCAACTTCCATTAAATTTAGTTAACTTATCCATTTTAAATTTTGATTTTAAATTCACCTTCACAATTTCCAAAATAATGTCCAACCACATACTTATCTCATTTATACTTTAAATTAATATACCACCAAATTTAAGTTCGGTCTGATAACCTTATTCCAATCACAATTTTGATTTAGTTTTTTTTATTATATCAGACTTCATCCATTTATTATTTACCTCAATAAACCCATTTAAAATTTTTAATTGCTTACTTAATTCGTTATCGAATTTATTTTGTTAATACAAGGCCACTCTCAATTTATTTCTATTCACTTGGATTTTGCTTTGCAACTCAAACTATTTCTATTATAATCACTTCTCTTATATTCAATCTACTTGCAAATCTCATTAAACATTATTCAAATCGCCCTTGGACTTTATTTTTAATTCAAACCATCACATTTTCCAATCCAATTCTATTTTATTTTACTTTACAACATCACCTCTTATTTAATTCATTACCAAATCCAAGTCGAATTCCATCCACAACTTGAATTCATTACAAGCTCCATTATTAATTTACGATCCATTTATTTACCCAAGTTAAATTTTATTAATATACTCAATCAACCAATTATTTAGCGCATTAGCTTACTTCCAATTTGATACCAAGATTCAATTTTATTACAAAAATCACATCATTTAAATTTTTCCCGAGTCCAATTTTTATTTTATAATTCCAGTTTGGATTCCCCTTTATTTTCCCCAAAATTTCATCACTTCTATTTTTAACAATTTAGAAATGATTTTAAATTCAGATAATATAATTAAAATAGCTTTCTATAAAATATTACTTATAACTCGATGTCTCAACCAGTCCATCCTTGTTCTCACAGAAATTCAATCATACGTTGATCAGGCGTAGGACTGAAAATCTATAAGTACTTGGTAAACCCGTTTTCAACACCCAGTAAAAATACTTCGAAAATAATTTTACTAAAAATATCGAAAACAGTTTTTAAAAATAGAGGAAATATCTTTAGTGAGGATACTCTGAAAATCATCACCCCCATTCCATGGTCACAGTTACATACCAGGGTTACGTTGCAGTCGCAACAAAAGTCCATGTAACTGCAGGCTCTCCGCGACACTCTCGATTACGCCATGAAACCCACACAACAGATCACAGTTACATCCAGGGTTACGTTGCCGTCGCAGCAAAAGTCCACGTAACTGCAGGCTCTCCGCGGCACTCTGATTTTCGCTGTCGAAATGAAACTTCTCCACTCCTACATAGGTCGCAGTCTACCGAGATAAACTCAAATGCAGACTGTTGGCTCTCAGCGGCACACACGACTTCCGCAATGTTACCATAGGTCGCAGTTACATCCTGGGTTACGTTGCAGTCACAACAAAAGTCCATGTAACTGTTGGCTCTCCGCGGCACACACGACTTACGCTATGGTAAACTCAACTCATAATCCTCAGGAACTAGTTTTGTCCGGACTCCTCACAAGATCAACTTTAGAACCTCCCCTTGGGGCTCAAGGCAGCACCACCCGGTGGCACTCCTGAGAAGTCCATTCCAAGGGAGCGCCTTTTTCCCCAGAGCTATCATCAAAACACTTTATACTATACACATATAGTATCTTTCAAATCATACACCTAGTATGAATTTTATCAAAGCTCCTTTACACAAAATCGATTATCCCAAAATCGATAATTCTTAAACTAGGCTTTCCCTAATATTGATTTTACCCAAAAATCAAAAGCCTTTCCAAATCCAAAGGTTCCCAAAACCTGTTCCAAAATCCTCATAAGATCCTTTATATATATATATATATACAGGTATATATAACTTTTAAAACCTTGGATCACTTTAAACTCGTATAAAATTCCTTTTATACTTCAAACACTTCCAAAATCCTTTTTCTTCCCACAATAGATTCAACAAGGGAAGAATATTTAACAAAGAGATAACTTTGTTTACCCAAAATCAAATATTCACATTTGATTACTCTTTCTATTCACATTCACTTAAATTTTCCATTCACTTATTTACCTTTGCCTTAATCCTCATTGGGATTATTACCTCAATTCTTATCCCAGTTGGGTATTTAATCAATAACAGTTTGAACTCCGACCAGTTCATATTTAGAAAATAGCTTAAAAATTTTAAAATAGATAAGTAGTTGAAAAATAATTAATAGTTTGCAAAATAGCTGCAAAATAGTTGACTAATTATAAATAGTTGAAAAACAGCTAAATAGTCTCAGAAATTTTAGATAATTGCAAAATATTTGTAAAATAGTAATTAATTCATCACTCAGTTGAAAATTAGTAATTAGTTTATAAAACAGTTGTAAAATAGTTAAATAGTTCCAAAAGTAGTGGGAAAAACCAGTATAAAATAGTTTGGGTTTTAAAAAGAAAGTTGTTTAGTAAATAAATAAGAACATAGATTTAAAACCATTTATATTAAAGCAATTTATATTGAAAATGGTCTAGAGTCAAAACTGTTCACTTCCCCAACAATTCAATTTAAATTTCCACTCCATTTAAATTAACCCAATTCCAATTTAATTTACTCCAATTTCCATTGGACTTAGATTCATTCCCAATTCAAATTGAATTGATTCACAACTCCTTTCTAATTTCAAATCAAATTCCATTTAATCTTTAAATTTGTACAACTTTAAGTATAATTTCAATTTTACACCTTCTATTTATAATCAATTACATTCACATTTACTTTTAACTTAGAATTATACATTTTATTTAGCCAATATATTTTTATTATTCCATAAACATTTAATCAAGATTCCAGAGTTTAAACAAATTTCCAAATTTCAATATTACCTTAGAATTCAACTATATCCAAAAATTCTTTGGCAAATTCAATTATCCCTTTTGAATTTCAAAACCAAACACAGTTCACAAAAAATTCCAATTTAAAACAATTTGGTAGCAAAATTTCTCTTCTAGAAACTCGAAAACGAACATCGATGATGCTGCAGTCATCACCGACGTTATTTTCCAGTGACCGAAAGAGTTTAATGCTTTTATCTCTCTAAATACACTTCCAATATTTTTGAAATAATGCTATTATTTCTCCATAACCTTTGGAAACCACTTTCAACCCAAAGGAATTTTAGATTTTCCCAAAAATTCCAAATTCCCAATCCATCCAATTCATAATTAAACATTACTCTAGAATTTTCATCCTACATTCTCTGGAATTCTATTCCAAATTATAATCTCATTTATTTATGAAGTTTATTTCAATTTATAAATTACATTTACAATCTATATTTCAAATTCCTTTTTGATTTTAAACCAATTCCACTTTAATTACAATTCCAAAGTTATTCTAATTACTTTGGACTAATATCCATTCAATTGAATCCACTTCAATTTCAATCATTACAATTCTATCCAAATCTTCCATTTAAATTTTTGAACTTATACATCTTCAATCCCAAATCCAATTAATTCAAATCGGGTTCAATTTGAATGAATTCAATTCCAACTCCAAATTTAAATCATCTTGAATTATATAAATTCGAGTTAAATTCTACCTTTTTAAACCAAATTAACTCCGTTCATTTACAGTTTCAAACAATACTAATTTCTGAGTTCTAATTCTAGAATTTCATTTTTAATTAATTTAATTTTAATTTGGTTGTATGGTATATTACTTCGTAACTTAATTCTAATAATTTAACCACCAATCACCTAAATATTTATTAGAAGGAAATATTGTTTTATATATCAAAATATACTTTTATATAAAACCATTTAAAACCTTTATATAAGAAAATAATAAGTATGCGCTCATACACATACACTCAACTCATTCTAGAGTACTACAGACTCTATTTAATGAGTAATCCCCACCAGAGCCAAGGTTCTCGCTTAACCTTTCAGCTCTGATACCAAATGTAACGACCCGAAATTTTCGAACCCGAAAATTTTAGATAGTTATGAAAATAAGAATGAGATAGAAGAAGAAGAACAGAAACACCAAACATCTCACATTCGCAGCGGATAAAATATAATAATAAATAGTAATAGTTTACAAAATAATCTATATCTATCGGTTACATTTTAGTACATCAGAGTTTTACATATATACACTTACTGAATATATATACAATTATCATGACTCAGGTAAACAATAATATAAATACAGCGGATAAACTCCATGCGATATTTCCACCAGCTCGCCTCCTGAGCTCCTGAACGTCCTAACCTGAAAATCTGTAATACTCGGTCTGACCCGAGCATTACACCAAAGTAACACCCGGGTCAGGCTGGAAACCAGCGTGAGTAAACCCAACAACATGAAATACTAAGCAAAACAACCTATATAGAACCCGGGGTATCTTATATCAATTTAACCAATTCACAATTTACTATAGACAATGCTTGTTTCACAAATAGATTTCTAAGTACCAAACTTAGATAGACTAATCCAATTCACTTAAATCAATTCATTCATTCTATTGATTTCACAAATCAATTTATAAAAATTCGAAGTGGTTTTGGGTATTTCCCAATACCCGACCCCGGTCTCTTCGAAACTCATGTTATCCTAACCCAAGTTATCCAAATGAAATACACAACATTTCATAACACAGATATTAACTCATTCAAACATCCAATTCCATTCAATCACCCATAAGTAAAGCTTAATCACATATAAATCAATTCAATTGATTCAAATTGAATCTCAAATCTTAACCACTTAGATTTCTTCATTAAATAATAATTAATTTCAAATTAATTAATTAATCAATCCTTCATTTTTCATCTAAATTAATCACACTGGATTAATTATCTTCAATTACATTAAAATAATTATTTCCAATTAATTTCACGATATTAATTATTCTTAACTCAAACTCAATAAATAATCTTAATTACTTCATAAATTAATTAACTATATTAATTACATTAATCTTTAACTACTTATATTAATTAACTTCATAAATCACTCATTATAGATTAATCAATCTTAATTGATCAATCTTTGATTACATCATTAATTATATAAATTAAGGATTTCCAATTATTATTTTTATTTATCCCAATCAAATTTGATTATATTAATGAAACCACAGTATCAATCATTTTCGATTAATCCCAAACGGTAACTAACTATCCTTCATTTTACTTTATTCATAAATTAATTACTTCGTACTTAACTATCTTAATATATCTCTTGATTAATTTCACAAAGTAATTATATTTTATTAATTACATTAAGTAAAAAAAATTCACACCATCAAATGATTATTCTGTATTACTTATACTTAGTTAATTAACTTACCACTTAATTTATTATTTATTCAACTCTTTAATTCCTAAGTTAAATAACCCAAATCATAAATTAATTGGATTAATTAATTATCCATTTTAATTACTCTACTAATTTAACGTATCACAAATCTTTAAGCCTTTAGTAACTTTTATAACGGAAACATTTTCTTACTTATGTTTTAAGTTTTAAAACAACTTAAAATTCCCAATACTTCGAATTAAGCAACAATTAACCCGAGAACCATCCAAAATCACAACCACCAGATCATCAATTCATAGAGCATATCAAATTAAGGCAATCATTCAACTAAATATTTAAATTTTCATTTAAATATAAATCCAACAGAGTGAGGTTTACTCACCTTTGCTTTCGATTTACTCATCCATCCAAATCCAATGTCGACTTGTTTCCTTTCGGATTTCAATCTCGTATAAACATTTCATTAAATTATTAATAATTTGATCTAATTTATCAATTCATTTATTTATATTATTTTTTTAATCAATTTCCATTTATAGAATATTTTAGCAGTCAAACAATTAAATAATTTAATTAAATAAATAAACAAATAAATTTTATCAAACAATTTAATCTCCCTCATATTAATTTTTTTTTTCTTTCTTTCTAACTGTTTAAAAATTTCAAAATCTAAATCAAATAAACCATAAACCTAAAACAACTCACCTGACAACATTGCCACCCAATCGTGATCGACGCTACCTCCCTCCAGTGCAACAAACTCGGCCAACACTCGCTGGGTCCTTACGAGCTCCAACGCCTAGCTCAAACCCTGTCCTTGCAAATCTGGTGACTGCGAGATCCCCCAAACCACTGCTCCGGCCTCCCATTGCACAAACGCTCCTCCTCGGCACCCACTTCCTAGCTACAGCAGTACTTTCTTCACCTCATTCCAAGCCAATCACGACCCCATCCAAATCATCGCCTGAGCATGCATTGCTCATTACCCTAGATCGATCGCGAGATCCATCGTAAGGCTTGAATTTTAGCTTGACTCTAAAAAAAACCACCACAGGCACGAGCTCCACAAATCGAAGTCACGATCTCGACTATACTCGAATCGCGAACCGATGTTCCCCCACAAACCACTCCACTGAGCCTTCGATAACCCTCCAGCCCTACGTTCCATGCCGAGCGCCTTCGCCATCACGAGACCGCCGCTCCCCAGTTTGAAGTTGAGAGCTCGATCGATTTGGCTTTCATAATTTTTTTTTTCGGTTCACATCGAATTAGGTCTGGGATTTGTTTAAGAGGAGCAAGGAAATGGGATCTGCATTGTAAATGAAATCATGGATTTAATTCGTACAGAAGGAAGAACACGAATTTGAGCTGCACAATTCGAGTAGAGCCAAAGTTGTCGTGAACTATTTGATTCGGTCGCCCCCATTTCCTTTTTTTATATATAGAAGAGAGTTTGATATACTGCTATGATAAGAGAGAGGGACGGAGAAGATATAGGTTTGAGATGGCTTGCTGAGAACGACATGGAAGATGAAAATATCTTGCTAATTTACATTAACTTTAATTATATTATAAAACTTCAATACGTCCCGTTATTCGCGAATTAAACGTTTGAACTCTTCTTAATGAATGCCGCTAGGTAATTATAAGGTTTTACCCGCGTTCCGAACACCATAGAACGTGCTTCGAAAGCTAATTCGATCATATACGCGAGTTACGGAAGAAAACGATCAATTCTAAATTAAATCGATTAAATCGATCTAAACGTTTCGAGCTGCCAGGGTCAAACGACAACTCCGATTGCTACGAAAATTGAAATCCGATAATAACTAACTATTACAGATCCAATGGAACTAGTTTCGTCAAATTCCGAGACCGTGCCTCGGAAGGCTATTTTTAAATTCAATTTAAACGATGTATTATTAAAATTGAACAAATTACCTTTAAATTAAATTTCAACCATTCTATTATCTTCAATATCCTCATTATAGATTTTATAAGCCTTCAAATTATTTGAAACAGGCTTAGAATCTCAGATTCAACAATTTACCCAATTTCAATTATAAAATTCAATATTTAAGCCATACAATTAAATGATTTCATTATCAAGTAAATATTGATATCTTAAATTCAAATTAAAATTAACTTTTAAATATTTAAAACCAATTAACTATTCAAATTTGAACTGCTAGAAATTTCGGGTCATCACAGTAAGCTTGGACAGGTGGTCGGCAGTTGGGGGTCGCGTGCGCGTTAAAGTTAGGGTTGTGATGTTTGGTTCATGGACACAGATCTGAGAGTGAGGAAGGGAAGAGGTTTAAGTTAATCTTATTAAATAATTTATTATTTTGTTAAAAGTAAATTATTTTCGCTATACTTATAAAGTCATATTTATTCATATAAGGTCCAAAAATCACAAAATTGATCACATTGTATTCTTAGAGACGAAATACGCAATTTGGAATTAGTTTGGAATTTTCGGAGTCAACTGGGATTTTAGATAATTTAAAAATCTGGATATTAGGAAAAATTAAAAATCAAGGTGAGTAAAATCTCACTCATTTGGATTGCTAGTTATAATTTGAAAATGCTGAATTTAAATTATTGGTTGATTGCATGAATATATAAGTTATCATCAGTTTGGATGTTATACATACATATATATATGTATGTATGTATGTATGTATATAGTAGTATATATATAAGTAGTTGGAGTGATATTCCTGCACATTATAGCGGATGAGACCCTTTGCGTCCTGCATAATAGCGGATGACACTATATTCCACAATATCCTCCTCGAAGTTGGATGATTATTTTTATGTTGTATTAACATCTGTGGATGTAGGTAGAAGGTTGGAGGGATCCAGCTGGATTCCTCAAAATGTTGAATTTAATTTCATATATTGTGATATATGGTTTATGTAAAATAATCTATTATAGATTATTGTAGTAGTTGGATTTTTTGGATGCTATTGTAGCACAGACCTGAATTTTGATATGTTGAATACCATAAATATATTTTTAAATTTGAAGGAATTAAAAGGAATTTTTGATATAAAAATATTTATTTTGGAATTGGGTTTATTTAAAGAAATTTACTTAGAAAAATATATTTAAATTTTGGTTATACTTAACTATTGTGAACTATTAAATGGAGATTTAAAAATAAATTGTATAAAAGAATTCATAAATGAAATTTTGGAAATATAAAAAGGAGTTAAATTTGATATTAAAAATAGATTGAAATTGTAGATGGATATACAAAAATGGAATTTTGTAAAAGAGATTAGTTTTATAAAAGTGAAACTCAAAGGAGTTATAAAATTTATAAAAGATGTTTATAAATAAGGTAGAATTTATATTAGAATATGGAAATAGGGTGAGAAAAACAGTGGATACTATTTTTGAAAAATGAAAATGGTTAAGAGATCGGAATGGAAGTGATGTAATCGAGAGGAATTTATAAACTGAATTGGTTATTGAAGTTTTAAAAATATATTTTTTAATTCTATGAAGTTAAGTTTGTTTTTAAAAGAAAATTTTCATTATTTTAAACTATGAAATTTTAAAACAGTTAGGATTAAAATACTTCGATAAGTAGATTTTCAAATATTAAGTTTTTATTTTTGTAAATTATAACTTTTAAAATCAGCTTTGAAAATTTATTTGTTTATCTAAAAATGAGTTATTGATGTTTGTAAAAGTGTTTTCGATATGTTAAATAATTGCTTAAACATGTTTTAAAAATAAATTATTATTCTTTTAAATACTTATTATATTTACAGAGTTTTGAAGTGATTGAAAATTTTATTTATAAATTCTCTCGAGATTCGTAAATGGGGCATATAATTGGATATAACTTTGAGGAGAGAAATTTTATAGGGGATTCAGAGGAAATGGAATTTCAAAATGTTTAGTATTGGAACTTCAAAAATGAAATGT
This sequence comes from Allium cepa, assembly GCA_030765085.1. NCBI lineage: Eukaryota > Viridiplantae > Streptophyta > Magnoliopsida > Asparagales > Amaryllidaceae > Allium > Allium cepa. The sequence continues at coordinate 915,469,510 of CM060938.1, forward strand.
GAATTCATAAAAGAAGTTATAAATTGTTGAATGGGATTATAAATAAGTATACTGGGTTTTGGAAATTGTAAAAGGGAATTTATTAGTGATTCCGAAGACTTATGAGATAAGTTATGAATATTCTCTTAAGTATTGATATTTGAAAGATTTTGGAAAATAAGATTTGCAATACTCTCCTAAATATAAAAATGGAAATTTGAAAATATTTCTAAGTATTGAGACAGTTTGGAAATATTCTGTTACGGACTTAAATATTTGAAATTGTTTCCAAATGTTGGAAGGGATTGATATATCTTATAAAAGTATTTTGGAATAAATATTTTGAAATTTTTTGTAATAAGGCCCAGTGACTGCTTATTGATGTTTTACTGATAGTTGGATAACCGACTATCAATATTGGCAAATTTCGTTAATCGCTTCGAAGAGAGTGAGATCGGATTTAACTATCCGAAAACCACTTTGATCTAGTTTGAACGTTACAAATGGATATCATGAAGATGGTGAAGGTGGTGATTCATTTTGTCTAGATCCATGACAACTTGTATGGACGAATGCTATCAAAACATCATAATCGGAAGACGACAAGCATTCTAAGTAGAATTATTCTTGAAAGGTAATCGTTAGCTTCAAGCCTCATCAACCGGGAATGACTAAAACATGAAAGATGTAGCAGGCTAAGTGGGTCTTACCCAATTTAGGAATGTTATCACTTTTCTAGATGTCAAAAAGGGAGCGCTCGATTTTTTTAAGGGTGGGAACACCCAGGGAGATAACATATTTGGTCTATCCAGGTATGGTTAGGCCGGCCTTGTGAAGCAGGGGATCCTAACGGGGTCCTCGGTATATTTTTCTAGAGGTGTACTGTAATGGGTGGTACCCCAGTAGCCCAGTCATTGTATGGGATCCATTCTCCAATACGAGCCTTACGATTTTGTTTGTAGAGCTTAATACGCTGGAATTTAAAATTAATGTAACTATTTTGGCTATTTTAAAAAGTATTTATATTTAGATACTATTATAATATCACTGGACTTTCTATAAAATGTTTTCGTTATCGTAGGGGAAAAATCCGTCGTGTTTATGTGTGACGCGGTCTTACGAGATACATTTGTTTCTCAATGGATTTTGATAACTTTAAAAATTCAAATTGAGTGTGTTTTCTCACGCTGGTTTTCCAGACTGACTCGGGTGTTATTTTATTATAATACTCGGGTCAGACCGAGTATTACAAATTCAGGAAAGGGTGATATGGAGCTTAGGAGACAAGCTAGATGACAGAGACGTATTACCGTACTTGACTTATATTTCCGCCGTATGGGGACAAGTTATTATAACTATCCAAATTGTTGTATTGATTACTGCACTCTGATGATCGTAATTATAAAACAAGTATAGATTCTTTTGTATAAAAATCAGTTATTATATATGATATTTTGTTCCACTACGTTTGTGAGATTCTGTGTTGTCTATTTTCTCTTCTACCTTTTTCATCTTCACCCCTAATGAATCGGTATTTATGACATTTGAATATTGGCATGGGATACAGTGGATGTATTGATGTTGATTTTCGAGGGTCGAAAATCCTGGTCTGTAACAGGTTTTCATACCTGGGAATTTGGTGTTATGTGTGAAAAGAATACCTTCCATACCACTACGATTTTGAGATCATTTATGGTAATCAAATCTCATTTTCTTTTATAAAATTCCATTTTAAAATCTCTTTTATATTTACAACTCCATTTATGAATTCCTTTATAAAACTTCAATTATAAATATCATTTATAAATCTACTTTTATAAATTATCATTTATAAATCCCCATTTATAAATCTCAGCATAATTATAAAAATCCTTTTACACATCTCCAAATATAATTGTAAAGCTCTTTTTGATTTATAAAATCCTTTTTAAACATTTCTTTAATATTTATAAATTCTTTTCATAAATTCATTTCTATTGATAAAACCCCAAATATATCACAAAACATTTAGTTTCAAAATTGAACCAAATACTTCCATAAAACGATCATTCCATATATTACTGCAAATCTACAAATGTGATTATTTATATTACAATTTATCAAAATGGAATCATTAACCTTTGACAAAATACAATATATAAATCTATTCTTTTATTTATAAAATGCCGTTTATAATTTTCTCTTTTATTTACAAAACACCATTTATAAATCTATTCTTCTTATACAACATTTTATATAAAACATTTCATTATATTTATACTAAAATATTTCAATCTTCATTTAAAAACAAAATCACTTTATTTTAAAATAGATAAATTCCCCTTATTTTCCTTCAAAACAAACATTCATTATTATAAAATAACTTATCTGTAAAAGTAAATGCTTTTCGAAATACTTTTTAAAACATTTCCAAAATAGTTATGGTGAAATAAAGAAGTTCAAAAACCATTTTAAATAAAATATCACAGAAAAACAAAAGCATATTTTAAAATCGTTCTCCAAATCAAAACCATTTTTAAACCAAAAATAGCAATATTAGTATTTTCAAAATAATATAACGAGGCCAATAGCTACCACAACATTTAACCATTGCTTTTACTACCTTTATTATTAAAAGGGTTCAACTTTTAACATAGGTCATATCAAATATGGCCAATTACCAAAATTTAAGTATTCAACAATTTATATAACAAGTATTTAACTAAAATTAATATTAATATTAACGAGGAATCTGGATTCCTCTAAAACATTCCATGTATTTCATTTTGTATGTCATTTGCTTTTTAAAGCAGATATTTAACCAAACCAAAACCAATAAATCATTCAAGCACAACGCGATAATTTATATCTACTATATAAGATATAGTATTCAATCAGAGGTACGTCAACTCATCTAAATTCCAGCGAACGCTTATGCACATCGGTTTGATCTAAAATTGAAGGATGTTTGATTTTAGTGCAAAATTCCTCTTGCACCAGAGTCAATGAAATAAGTTCCAACACATAGATGGCGCTCCTACGAGCGGAATGCAAAAGACCGTGTCTCTATTAGACCTCGTATGAGAGAGATATTCAATTTATAAGTTTTTAGATTAATTTAGGCAATTATTTATATAATTAACGTTAATTACCCTTCTTTCCCAGTCCTTAATAAGCTCCCTCCTGCACATGCTAACACTCTCATTCATGGCTATGCACGTCCTCTCCAGATCGGCAACCTCTCAACGAAAACGAAATCCGACTTCACTATTGTTCTCCACTTCAAATAAGCACTCGATCCCATACACCCAAGCGAAGCTCGACCCACCCCTTAGAATCACAACCTAGAACCATCGACCGCCTACAGTAATGTGTCGCGATCATCTATGGTTGAGTACACATCACCAAACTCCAACCGCACATGCTCCTTGACACGACAAATATCACCATACCGTCCAAATCACCTAACTTTTCCTCCATCGTCGTGAATTGCAAACCTTAGCTCTTCTACTCACCATGCCAAAATTGTTAATCACAACAAATGCAATCGCACCCCCCAAATAACACATAGATTTGAAGCATATACTCATACGAGTTCAAATAATCTTGTTTTGGATTTCTTCGGAGGACGGATTATTTGATTTTGATTGTTGATGTTTAGGTTGCTTACTTTCTTTGTTTACAAGAAATGATCAAAAGAAAAGAGAAAAAGGAAGAGAGAAGTCAAGAGGATTGAATAATCTTGGTTTGAAGTTAGTTTTATTTTGCAATTTCTAGCATCTAGCTATACATAATTCCATTCGCGCACGAAGCTCGAAAGACTAAACCAAAATAAGATCACACATAAAAATGCGACACAATCTAAAAACAACAATAATATATAGTGGTTACCATATTCTGTAAAATTTCAAAAATACCATCGTTTGCCAGAAATACATCAAAAGAAAATTTATATATTTTTCAAATTAAAATTATGGGAAATTCCTATAAATTAAATAAAAAATAGGTCATTAAAAATCGAGTCATCATAATAAAAATTAATTTTCTTATTATGTACTAAATTAGAATCAAATTTGAATGTTTAAATAAATTAAATATTCTCATTCAAAATGTTAAAAATTCTGATTCATTACACCTAACTTCATCTTTAAAAACATCGATCACCTCAACTACAACTGCACCCTCCAACGCCTATATAGATTTGTTGCCGTCCTCCATACAAGTGCAATGGATCTAATGCCAAATTCTATCGATGTTCGTAACTCCCGATTTAATTGATTGAAAGAGGCTATTGAATTTTTTCCTATAATTAAAAAAAAGATAGAAGAGGAGTTCAAAGAGAGGAAAGCGTAATGGAAGGGGTTATCTATAATAAAATATATATTATATTTAATTTTCTCATATAAATCATCTTATGTTTCGAGCTCATACAATCATATAGGATGTCAAATAGCTAAGAAACTCGCTGACGTATATCATCTTATATTCTGGTCTCGATGACTAGTTTCATCAAAATCTAAGACAACGCCTCAAAATGATAATTTCATGCATTTTGTTGTCATTTATCGGTAAAAACTTTTTTGATCACATTACCGATATTTATTCAAATTATTTATTTTTGAAAACAAATTTCTTATCCTTAATTATTTCTCAAAGGGGGTTAACAATGTTATTAAATCAAATTAATTACATTATATTCAGTATTTCAAATATTTAAATAATTTAGATATTTAAATACAAAGTGTTCGAAATTCCAGGTGATTACAAACTCCCCGGCTTAGAATATTTCGCCCATGAAATTTCGATACAAGGAACCAAGGAAACAATCACACGTCAATACTTAAATTTTTTACAATTATTAGCAAAAAAGCTCATAATTTTCAAAGCTCAAAACATTCTCATCGCATATGGATAATAAACAACTTATCATCTCACGCTCAACAGCCTAAGGTTATAACTTAGTCTATTATTCTTACTACCTCAAACTATTCGAAGAGTCGCTTCCCGAACTCTCCATAATCCAACAAACTTAGTATACAACTATACTAAATCCCATACGATATGCATGGACCACCTATATGCAATATCAATCTAATCACTTTCTCGATCACATATATTTCGCTTTTGAACAAGTGTTGTGACGGCCCGACTTTTCGACGCCCGAAAATCAACATCAATACGTCCATTGTATTAAATGTCGAACAATTGAATGTCGGAAAACCGAACCATTAGGGCTAAAGAAGAAGGAGGTAGAAGAAGAAATAGAATACAACATCAAAATCTCACAAACGCAGTGGAATAAAGTATAATAGATAACAACAGATTTTAATACAAAGAATCTGCAACTATTTATACATTACATCAATCAAAATACAACACAAACCGACAACATTATTCGGGACAGTTTTACTAACGTGTAACGACCCAGTATTTTCAACCATTCGCATCCGCACATGTCGGACTTGAATTGTTCAAAATACCGCGTTGTAAATAAAATTTGGCAAATCTCAAAATATACAGTAAATAATTAATCACAGAATCACAGACACAGAATCAGAATACTCGCAGCGGAATTTAAAATACTTAGCGGTTCATGGAGCCACTATAAATAGTCTCAATCAAATAAAAATTACATAGTCTTCCATCCCAAATATAGTTTAAATCATCAAATAGAAAATCCAAAAATCCCAAAGTCTTGATTTCATAAATAATATAACGGACAGAAGGAAGCCAGCAACTTGAAAGGATCTACAGAAAATCCTAGCTCCGGTGAAAGAAAACTGAAGCTGCAACTCAGGCTGACCCGAGCGTAAAATAAAACATAAACACTCGAGTCAGGACATACATACTTATATAGTGTAAGTTAATTCAAGTGTACTGTAATATAGAGCAAGTAACTTAAAGGATGCTTGGGACCGCCCATCCTCTAAGGATCCGTTAAACTATTTACTATGTAGTATATTTTCGCTATTATAATAGTGTCTATATTAAAATAAACATACTTTTAAATAGCGTTAAGGCTTTACATTTTCCACCTTAACACGTAATAGTCCCAGTAGTCCATCCAATATCATAGTCCCTCCTGATCGGGAAGCCACCAGAGGATACCATACGGGCTACGGGAGAAAACCAAACTCGTACAAGGCTCGCTATGGTAGGTGACACGGCACAACTAGGCAATGCCAGGGTAGATATACCAATTGCTATCCGTACCGATGGAAACGCGCAGCGCGCAGCTGCCGCCCACCTCGAACAACACTCCCAAATCAAAGGTGCGCACCAAAACAATCACAAGAGTAATAGAATGGCATACGAAGAAGTGCGTCCGATCAGAGGTGCTACGTCATTAATCCGAGAATCGCTCTTGTTTTAGCCACCTTATGCCAACTCACGGGAGTCGGGTCCACGTATTTACCTCATAGAAAACGCCACCACCATCCTACTTCATTCTGTAATCTCCACCGCGTACACGGTTGTCAAAGTGGTTTTCGGTATCGATAGAGAGTATGCCAGACATCCGATCCCGGTCTCTTTAACAACCAAGCGTTATTATAACCCGTGGTTACAACTTTAAAAAAAATAGTATTTATACTTTAAAAATCTAAGAAAATTTCAAATACCTTCAATATCATAATATCATTTTTAAACATCAGTCATTTATAAAATACCATTTAAATCTATTCAATTTATTTAGGAATTAATTGCCTTTCAACTCACATTTAAAAGTTAAATTCTTCCATTTAAAAACATTTAAAGTCAATTCCATATTTTTATTAATTACATATTAAATTCCAAAATTTAAGCTTTTTCCCAAAGATTATTTCCATTAAATTCTTTTATTAAAACAATCAAAATTCAGTTTCCGTAGCACTTATAAAATGCTACCTAAAGTTATAGGTTAAAACAGTCTATTTACAAAAGACAGCATTTAAGTGCTGTAATTTATTAACTCAACCATTAAGTTTTAAATTCCCAAAATAAAACTTAATATCAATTATTTTACTTAACTAAAATCTCACTTTTAACAAAAATTCATAATTTTCCAAAATAAGTTATACTCCAAAATTTTACATAAACATTCATTTATTTAACATTTGACTCATTCAAAAATCATTATAAATAAATAAAAAATAAAATCCTTCAAATACATTTAAACCAGAAAATTTTAAACTTTCTATTTAAAAATATTTTTTTAAAACATTTCATAAAAATATTATATAAACCACGGGTCTGTATATAGTTTTCTAGCCTAGGTCAAGTGATACGGATATATATCATTTCAATCCGCAATTTACAAAATCCCCGGGTTCTATCATTTCAAACCCGCAATCCCAAGTTAAATATTTAAAATTAAACAATTAAATAAATAAATGAATAAATAATTATCATACAGGCCTATCATTTCAGCCTATAACGATCTCAATTTACAGGGAACTTGCAGTGATGATTTAACAGTAAATAAGCATTAAATAATATAACTGTAACTATATTACAACAGATAAACAACTGATGAGGTGTCAATTTAAAATGGGGTTTAACATCATACGTTATATTACAGACAGATGACATTTAATAAATAATTTACAAATACACTTGCGATAATTCACATAAATATAGGTATGTTTGTCTGGTGAGAAATACTCACCTTAAACTGCAGATAATCAGATTCAAACGATTTTACCACTTGATAAAGGATCGTACAAATGGCACGATTAGGTTTCCGCGGATGCCGCGTCTTGATTCAAATCTAAAATAAGATCAAAATACCAAATACGCGACTTTTAAAATTACGGTCAAAGCAAAATTTTCGAAACAACTGGAACGAATAGAATAAAAGAAATTTTGGTTCAGCTTTTGCTCGACTGCCTCACCCCACATCCCGACCCCAACTTCATAGGCTTGGCAATACTATTTATTATTATTATACATTTTATTATTATTATTATTATTATTATTTTCCACCGGCATACCCTAACTTATCTAGTTTTGAAAAATATGTATTTACACAAACTTGCGTCTCTGCTTAAACTATTCTTCAATGCAAACTCTCTCTGTTTCTTAATTACAACACGTCTCTGCCACTTCAATTTCAAAACATTGTCGAATTCAGAAACATTAAAATTTAAATTTTTAACCATTCTTAACTTTAAAAATCATATTCCTACTTCAGAAAAATGTTCATTTGGGTACCATTTATCTTATGATTAAATTTTTTTTTATAAATAAAATGTCCAAATTTACTATGAATCATTTGTAAGTCAGAATTTCCCAATTTTACTAAACTTGTATATATATTTTTCCAAATAACTTTACACTTAATTTAAAAATACCCACTTCCTAAATAAAACTAAATTCTCATTTATTTACTTAACTTAACAATTTTATTTAAAACCCAATTTCAAATTTTCAAGTTAAGTCATAAATTGAAATTTCACCCTTCCATTTGAAAACAACATTTTCAATTATTTACTTACAAAACACATCCGTTCCATAAATTTTTTTTTTTTATAGTTAATATACACTAAATTTTCTTCACAACTTTATTCATTTAGACATCAATCCAACTACACGATTCAAGTTAAATAAAAGTTACTCCAAAATGTTCCATTTCAACCGTCTTTCATTTTATCAATTCAAAGTACATTATTTATTATACCAAACATATCCATTTTCGGAAATAACTTTTATTAAAATTTCTAGCTTAGATTTCAACTCCATATTAAATCAAATTTAATTATTATGTCATTTATCGTAAATAAAATCTTTAAATTCACTTTAAAACCAATTATTAACTTACAAAAATTTAACTTATAGAAAACAAAACACCTTTAAAATTTTAAAGCCTTAAGTCAAATTTTTAGTTAAATTACATAAATTTTATTTCAAAAATACTAAAAAAAATTTTTAGAAAAATATTATAATATATTAACCATGGGCTTGTTCGGGATATAAGCTCGGTTATGAAACTTAGAGGGATGTGACGTGGTGGAGAAGTAGCCGAGCAAGGCAAAAGGGAAACAGAGAACAACAAGAAGAAGAAAGGGAAAAAATGGAAGAAGAAAAGAAAAAGACAAAGAAAAACCATTACCTGATTTGAAGCTCTGTACGCAAGAAGGAGATAATACAAGCTATAGGAGATGCAAAGGTATTTGGAATAGCTGGTATATATAAATGAGCTTCAGGTTTTAAAGTGGTCACGGCAGGGGAAAATTTATAAAGTGGCAACATATCTTGATTGAGAAGCAATAAATTTCGTATTAAAACAAAGGAAGGCAGAGAGATTTATTTCCAGTTTCTTCATGTTTGAACGTTACACAAAAATTGTGATAAATGCATGCGTGATTAAAGTGGATAACAGTAAGCAATTATAATTTGCTTTGCACTGAATAGGCAACGAAATAATGTTTACAAAAATTGCTTGATCAGTTACCAGATTGGTTGCAAGATTTCTTTTTATTGAATGGATAAGACTGCGTGATTTATGTTTCCCCTTGATAAAAGATATTGGCAAGAACAAATTTGCAGAGAGATATATATAGTAGGCAGGTTTGAAATTATATTGTAGACCAGAAAACGTAAGAGATAAATTGATAAAGGAAACGAATATAAGGAGGCAAGTGATAAAAGATTGTGATTTCTTTCCAGTTTCTTTAGCTTGAACGGATAAGTCTGCGTGAATTTATACTGCCAATTCATGAAAATTTGATTTCAACATTTGATACCATTTAATAGTGGCGTGATTTTGAATGCAGACCATCAAGATGATATTTAGGCAAGAGATTTGATTGTAGATTGAAGAAACGACATCACGTTTCTTTTTTTATATATATTTATTTGAAATAGATAGGCAAATAAGATTTGCATGATTATAGGAACCAGAGAGATATAATGGGTATGCGAGAATTTGAAAAGATAGGCAAGGTTAAATTTCAACTAAATAGTCAGAACATACAAGGCAACACTAAAATATGTTTTAAAGTTATATGGAAAAAATAACATTTGCTATAAAACTACTGACTGATATTTTAATTCATATAGATGTTGAAATATGATTTTTAAAATACGCCAAACTGACGCAATACAAAACACCCAAGATTTATATAAAAATAACGTTTTAAATTTATACGTTTATTACCATAAATTTTACGCGTCCTTTAAACGCGAAATCCAACAGTTCATTAATACACTAAATTCTTAAAAATTATAACTTAACAAACTTAATTGGTTTTCACATATTATATATATACACACAAAATTCCTTTTATTAAAATTCTAATGCAGTTGTCTTTTAACAAAATTAACCGTTTCACAACTTTAAAACTTTCAGTTTATGTTTAGACTTTTAGGAAATGATTTAACCAAATTAATATGTATATAAATTGGGAAGTAAATTTTACTGGAAAGAGAAAAATAACGGATTAAAATTCTATACGTTTTCTTATATATAATCTTATATATATATATATATATATATATATATATACGGTATTTATTCCCTAAATTTACGCGCCCTTTTTAAGGGGTAATTACCCAGTTTATTTATAAACTAAAAAAAAATCAAAATTCTGACCATGCTGAGACTCGAACTCGTGACCTATCGTGAATAGTCCAGATGTCTTAACCACCTAAGCTATTAATGTTTTCTTAATTAAAACTTGATTTTTCTAGAAATTAAGTTATTTACCATCTTCGACAAAAACCCAAATTTCCAAATTAAAGTTAATTCTTAACCATGTCAAAATTTCAGAGATCTTATTATTTAATTAAAAATTTGGTCAATTGTCTTTTTTATATGTTTAATCACTTTAAATAAACCCCAAAGTTTTTTTTTTAAAATACAAGTGAAAAATACTTGTTAAAAAATTGGGCTGTTACACTCTCCCCCACTCAGAACTTTTCGTCCTCGAAAAGGAAGAAGGTAGGGGAATAGAAACAACCTGAAAGAAAACTAAATTGAAACTTAAATTAGAATCATCAATCTAAACAATAAAAATTCAATTTTAAATTAATCATTGATTTCATCTATTTATACTTAAAATCGTTTATTTATTTACATATTTACTTGTATAATATCCCTACACTTAAAAAAATCATTCATTTTTTTTTATCCAAATTTTACACAAGGTATTATAACATTCTAATTTAAAATGTTTAATTTTAGTCTAAATTTGAAATGGTAATTTAACTTAATTTTTAAAGTAAATTTACCATTTCCCAAAATAAACTAATTTCCCCATTTAGTTTCTTCTTTATTCCAAACTATAATTAAATTTATTTTTCTCAATATTTTTCTCATCTATGTCAAATATTTTTCTCATTATCTAAACCATATAAATTCAATTTAAATTAATTAATATTCAATAATTGATTTGATTCATTTGATTTTTACAGAAGTTAAATCAATCTTAACTATTTCCAAATTAATTATCTTATTATCCAATTATTTTCTAAAATCAGAAATTTGTATAGTCATTTATAATAATCATCTTTTATTCAACAAATTTAATTCTTCTTTATTCCAGATTATTATTAAATATATTCTATTTAATATATCTTATCGCACATATTAAGTAGATTATATTTAATATAACTATTCCAATATATTTCTAAATTTCCTTTAACACCATTTGATATTGTATATTATTCAATTATTATTTTATTTCTATTTACCTCTATTTGTCTTGTTGTAACTGAAACTTTAAATGTATAACATTTATTATAACCACTCAAATTTTTATTTTAAAAATCCTTTTATATTATACATTATCCAATTACATAGTTAATTTCTGAATGATTTAGGTAAGTTATATTGGCATGCAATTATACAAGTAAAATTTTCCAACTATATTATTCAAGTTTAAATATTCATTCCAAATTTGACTTTATTTTATCATTAGAATCACTTTTTAACATAAATTTATGAATTAAATTTCCAATTAACTCCAAACCCTTTAGAGATAAATAAATACATACATATTGCATATGTCAAATCAAATTTAAATCATATATCTATATATATTATAAATTAAGACACATTTAGAAATTCAAATCAATTAAATTTTTGAAGCAAAACTACAACATGGTCTCTTTACTTCGATACTCGAAAATGAATGTCGATGATGTTGTAGTCATCCCCGAAATTTATTTTCCAGCGACAAAGAGAAGAGAACTGATTTTTAAAACTTTAAAATTCTTTGGAAACAAATTTATATTCGAAAATAATTTAAATAATAATATATCCTTTTAAGACTTTAAACACAAGGTTTGAAACTATCAGATATTAAATTCTTAAATTCTTGTTTTAAATCCATTTCTGTTTCCAAATAAATTTGTAACCATGTTTTATAGTTCAATTATTTATTAAGACAAAACCAATGGTTTACAAAACTATAAATGAAATCAAACACTATTATCTCTAAACAACTAGTTAAATTCTGAAAATTATACTTATATATATATAATATTAGATTTTTCCCAAATATAGGAATAAATTTTTTCAAAACAAGGATAGAGATTCAAATTTGATGGATTCAAATCAAAGAGAATTTTGATATAAAGATAAATTGGAATCAGAAGATCCGATGGTTAAATAATAGAATAAGGAACCAGATAAGTTTATATAAATCGCGGGCAACCTTAACCGGGTCAACCGTGACTCAAAGAATCAGATCGAATGTAGATTTACCATTTGATCCGAAGAGATAGAGTTCGGAATAACCAAAGATATTAGCATCTAAACCGAGGTTAAATATAAATCTCTAGTGAATCCATGCTAATTTGTAAAGGAGTTTCACCCCTTTATTAGAATATTGGCGAGACCGCCAATTCACTATAAAGTTCATCCGAAATGGAGTTATGGGATACTCCAGAAATCGAAAGAAAATGAATAGGGAGGGACACGAATGAACTTCAGAACCGCAGGGAACGTTCCAAAATTCAAAGGAAATCGAATCAAAAGGAAGAGATTCAAGCTCGAATGAAAGTGATTCTGTAATTCAAATTTACCACACATTCTAAGTTTTGCCTAGAGCCAAAGCTCTGATACCAAATGTAACGACCCAGTATTTTCAACCATTCGCATCCGCACATGTCGGACTTGAATTGTTCAAAATACCGCGTTGTAAATAAAATTTGGCAAATCTCAAAATATACAGTAAATAATTAATCATAGAATCACAGACACAGAATAAGAATACTCGCAGCGGAATTTAAAATACTTAGTGGTTTATGGAGCCACTATAAATAGTCTCAATCAAATAAAAATTACATAGTCTTCCATCCCAAATATAGTTTAAATCATCAAATAGAAAATCCAAAAATCCCAAAGTCTTGATTTCATAAATAAGATAACGGACAGAACGAAGCCAGCAACTTGAAAGGATCTACAGAAAATCCTAGCTCCGGTGAAAGAAAACTGAAGCTGCAACTCAGGCTGACCCGAGCGTAAAATAAAACATAAACACTCGAGTCAGGACATACATACTTATATAGTGTAAGTTAATTCAAGTGTACTATAATATAGAGCAAGTAACTTAAAGGATGCTTGGGACCGCCCATCCTCTAAGGATCCGTTAAACTATTTACTATGTAGTATATTTTCGCTATTATAATAGTGTCTATATTAAAATAAACATACTTTTAAATAGCGTTAAGGCTTTACATTTTCCACCTTAACACGTAGTAGTCCCAGTAGTCCATCCAATATCATAGTCCCTCCTGATCGGGAAGCCACCAGAGGATACCACACGGGCTACGGGAGAAAACCAAACTCGTACAAGGCTCGCTATGGTAGGTGACATGGCAAAACTAGGCAATGCCAGGGTAGATATACCAATTGGTATCCGGACCGATGGAAACGCGCAGCGCGCAGCTGCCGCCCACCTCGAACAACACTCCCAAATCAATGGTGCGCACCAAAACAATCACAAGAGTAATAGAATGGCATACGAAGAAGGGCGTCCGATCAGAGGTGCTACGTCATTAATCCGAGAATCGCTCCTGTTTTAGCCACCTTATGCCAACTCACGGGAGTCGGGTCCACGTATTTACCTCATAGAAAACGCCACCACCATCCTACTTCATTCTGTAATCTCCACCGCGTACACGGTTGTCAAAGTGGTTTTCGGTGTCGACAGAGAGTATGCCAGACATCCGATCCCGGTCTCTTTAACAACCAAGCGTTATTATAACCCGTGGTTACAACTTTAAAAAAAATAGTATTTATACTTTAAAAATCAAAGAAAATTTCAAATACCTTCAATATTATAATATCATTTTTAAACATCAGTCATTTATAAAATACCATTTAAATCTATTCAATTTATTTAGGAATTAATTGCCTTTCAACTCACATTTAAAAGTTAAATTCTTCCATTTAAAACCATTTAAAGTCAATTCCATATTTTTATTAATTACATATTAAATTCCAAAATTTAAGCTTTTTCCCAAAGATTATTTCCATTAAATTCTTTTATTAAAACAATCAAAATTCAGTTTCCGTAGCACTTATAAAATGCTACCTAAAGTTATAGGTTAAAACAGTCTATTTACAAAAGACAACATTTAAGTGCTGTAATTAATTAACTTAACCATTAAGTTTTAAATTCCCAAAATAAAACTTAATATCAATTATTTTACTTAACTAAAATCTCACTTTTAACAAAAATTCATAATTTTCCAAAATAAGTTGTACTCCAAAATTTTACATAAACATTCATTTATTTAACATTTGACTCATTCAAAAATCATTATAAATAAATAAAAAATAAAATCCTTCAAATACATTTAAACCAGAAAATTATAAACTTTCTATTTAAAAATATTTTTTTTAAACATTTCATAAAAATGTTATATAAACCACGGGTCTGTATATAGTTTTCTAGCCTAGGTCAAGTGATACGGATATATATATCATTTCAATCCGCAATTTACAAAAACTCCGGGTTCTATCATTTCAAACCCGCAATCCCAAGTTAAATATTTAAAATTAAACAATTAAATAAATAAATAAATAAATAATTATCATACAGGCCTATCATTTCAGCCTATAACGATCTCAATTTACAGGGAACTTGCAGTGATGATTTAACACTAAATAAGCATTAAATAATATAACTGTAACTATATTACAACAGATAAACAACTGATGAGGTGTCAATTTAAAATGGGGTTTAACATCATACGTTATATTACAGACAGATGACATTTAATAAATAATTTACAAATACACTTGCGATAATTCACATAAATATAGGTATGTTTGTCTGGTGAGAAATACTCACCTTAAACTGCAGATAATCAGATTCAAACGATTTTACCACTTGATAAAGGATCGTACAAATGGCACGATTAGGTTTCCGCGGATGCCATGTCTTGATTCAAATCTAAAATAAGATCCAAATACCAAATACGCGACTTTTAAAATTACGGTCAAAGCAAAATTTTCGAAACAACTGGAACGAATAGAATAAAAGAAATTTTGGTTCAGCTTTTGCTCGACCGCCTCACCCCACATCCCGACCCCAACTTCATAGGCTTGGCAATACTATTTATTATTATTATACATTTTATTATTATTATTATTAGTTTTTTCCACCGGCATACCCTAACTTATCTAGTTTTGAAAAATATGTATTTACACAAACTTGCGTCTCTGCTTAAACTATTCTTCAATGCAAACTCTCTCTGTTTCTTAATTACAACACGTCTCTGCCACTTCAATTTCAAAACATTGTCGAATTCAGAAACATTAAAATTTAAATTTTTAACCATTCTTAACTTTAAAAATCATATTCCTACTTCAGAAAAATGTTCATTTGGGTACCATTTATCTTATGATTAAATTTTTTTTTTATAAATAAAATATCCAAATTTACTATGAATCATTTGTAAGTCAGAATTTCCCAATTTTACTAAACTTGTATATATATTTTTCCAAATAACTTTACACTTAATTTAAAAATACCCACTTCCTAAATAAAACTAAATTCTCATTTATTTACTTAACTTAACAATTTTATTTAAAACCCAATTTCAAATTTTCAAGTTAAGTCATAAATTGAAATTTCACCCTTCCATTTGAAAACAACATTTTCAATTATTTACTTACAAAACACATCCGTTCCATAAAATTTTTTTTTTATAGTTAATATACACTAAATTTTCTTCACAACTTTATTCATTTAGACATCAATCCAACTACACGATTCAAGTTAAATAAAAGTTACTCCAAAATGTTCCATTTCAACCGTCTTTCATTTTATCAATTCAAAGTACATTATTTATTATACCAAACATATCCATTTTCGGAAATAACTTTTATTAAAATTTCTAGCTTAGATTTCAACTCCATATTAAATCAAATTTAATTATTATGTCATTTATCGTAAATAAAATCTTTAAATTCACTTTAAAACCAATTATTAACTTACAAAAATTTAACTTATAGAAAACAAAACACCTTTAAAATTTTAAAGCCTTAAGTCAAATTTTTAGTTAAATTACATAAATTTTATTTCAAAAATACTAAAAAAATTTTTTAGAAAAATATTATAATATATTAACCATGGGCTTGTTCGGGATATAAGCTCGGTTATGAAACTTAGAGGGATGTGACGTGGTGGAGAAGTAGCCGAGCAAGGCAAAAGGGAAACAGAGAACAACAAGAAGAAGAAAGGGAAAAAATGGAAGAAGAAAAGAAAAAGACAAAGAAAAACCATTACCTGATTTGAAGCTCTGTACGCAAGAAGGAGATAATACAAGCTATAGGAGATGCAAAGGTATTTGGAATAGCTGGTATATATAAATGAGCTTCAGGTTTTAAAGTGGTCACGGCAGGGGAAAATTTATAAAGTGGCAACATATCTTGATTGAGAAGCAATAAATTTCGTATTAAAACAAAGGAAGGCAGAGAGATTTATTTCAAGTTTCTTCATGTTTGAACGTTACACGAAAATTGTGATAAATGCATGCGTGATTAAAGTGGATAACAGTAAGCAATTATAATTTGCTTTGCACTGAATAGGCAACGAAATAATGTTTACAAAAATTGCTTGATCAGTTACCAGATTGGTTGCAAGATTTCTTTTTGTTGAATGGATAAGACTGCGTGATTTATGTTTCCCCTTGATAAAAGATATTGGCAAGAACAAATTTGCAGAGAGATATATATAGTAGGCAGGTTTGAAATTATATTGTAGACCAGAAAACGTAAGAGATAAATTGATAAAGGAAACGAATATAAGGAGGCAAGTGATAAAAGATTGTGATTTCTTTCCAGTTTCTTTAGCTTGAACGGATAAGTCTGCGTGAATTTATACTGCCAATTCATGAAAATTTGATTTCAACATTTGATACCATTTAATAGTGGCGTGATTTTGAATGCAGACCATCAAGATGATATTTAGGCAAGAGATTTGATTGTAGATTGAAGAAACGACATCACGTTTCTTTTTTTATATATATTTATTTGAAATAGATAGGAAAATAAGATTTGCATGATTATAGGAACCAGAGAGATATAATGGGTATGCGAGAATTTGAAAAGATAGGCAAGGTTAAATTTCAACTAAATAGTCAGAACATACAAGGCAACACTAAAATATGTTTTAAAGTTATATGGAAAAAATAACATTTGCTATAAAACTACTGACTGATATTTTAATTCATATAGATGTTGAAATATGATTTTTAAAATACGCCAAACTGACGCAATACAAAACACCCAAGATTTATATAAAAATAACGTTTTAAATTTATACGTTTGTTACCATAAATTTTACGCGTCCTTTAAACGCGAAATCCAACAGTTCATTAATACACTAAATTCTTCAAAATTATTACTTAACAAACTTAATTGGTTTTCACATATTATATATATATACACAAAATTCCTTTTTATTAAAATTCAAATGGAGTTGTCTTTTAACAAAATTAACCGTTTCACAACTTTAAAACTTTCAGTTTATGTTTAGACTTTTAGGAAATGATTTAATCAAATTAATATGTATATAAATTGGGAAGTAAATTTTACTGGAAAGAGAAAAATAACGGATTAAAATTCTATACGTTTTCTTATATATAATCTTATATATATATACGGTATTTATTCCCTAAATTTACGCGCCCTTTTTAACGCGTAATTACCCTGTTCATTTATACACTAAAAAAAAATATTCAAAATTCTGACCATGCTGAGACTCGAACTCGTGACGTGTCGTGAATAGCCCAGATGTCTTAACCACCTAAGCTATTAATGTTTTCTTAATTAAAACTTGATTTTGCTAGAAATTAAGTTATTTACCATCTTCGACAAAAACCCAAATTTCCAAATTAAAGTTAATTCTTAACCATGTCAAAATTTCAGAGATCTTATTATTTAATTAAAAATTTGGTCAATTGTCTTTTTTATATTTTTAATCACTTTAAATAAACCCCAAAGTTTTTTTTTTAAAATACAAGTGAAAAATACTGGTTAAAAAATTGGGCTGTTACACTCTCCCCCACTCAGAACTTTTCGTCCTCGAAAAGGAAGAAGGTAGGGGAATAGAAACAACCTGAAAGAAAACTAAATTGAAACTTAAATTAGAGTCATCAATCTAAACAATAAAAATTCAATTTTAAATTAATCATTGATTTCATCTATTTATACTTAAAATCGTGTATTTATTTACATATTTACTTGTATAATATCCCTACACTTAAAAAAATCATTCATTTTTTTATCCAAATTTTACACAAGGTATTATAACATTCTAATTTAAAATGTTTAATTTTAGTCTAAATTTGAAATGGTAATTTAACTTAATTTTTAAATTAAATTTACCATTTCCCAAAATAAACTAAATTCCCCATTTAGTTTCTTCTTTAATCCAAACTATAATTAAATTTATTTTTCTCAATATTTTTCTCATCTATGTCAAATATTTTTCTCAATATCTAAACCATATAAATTCATTTTAAATTAATTAATATTCAATAATTGATTTAATTCATTTGATTTTTACAGAAGTTAAATCAATCTTAACTATTTCCAAATTAATTATCTTATTATCCAATTATTTTCTAAAATCAGAAATTTATATAGTCATTTATAATAATCATCTTTTATTCAACAAATTTAATTCTTCTTTATTCCAGATTATTATTAAATATATTCTACTTAATATATCTTATCGCACATATTAAGTAGATTATATTTAGTATAACTATTCCAATATATTTCTAAATTTCCTTTAACACCATTTGATATTGTATATTATTCAATTATTATTTTATTTCTATTTACCTCTATTTGTCTTGTTGTAACTGAAACTTTAAATGTATAACATTTATTATAACCACTCAAATTTTTATTTTAAAAATCCTTTTATATTATACATTATCCAATTACATAGTTAATTTCTGAATGATTTAGGTAAGTTATATTGGCATGCAATTATACAAGTAAAATTTTCCAACTATATTATTCAAGTTTAAATATTCATTCCAAATTTGACTTTATTTTATCATTAGAATCACCTTTTAACATAAATTTATGAATTAAATTTCCAATTAACTCCAAACCCTTTAGAGATAAATAAATACATACATATTGCATATGTCAAATCAAATTTAAATCATATATCTATATATATTATAAATTAAGTCACATTTAGAAATTCAAATCAATTAAATTTTTGAAGCAAAACTACAACATGGTCTCTTTACTTCGATACTCGAAAATGAATGTCGATGATGTTGTAGTCATCCCCAAAATTTATTTTCCAGCGACAAAGAGAAGAGAACTGATTTTTAAAACTTTAAAATTCTTTGGAAACAAATTTATATTCGAAAATAATTTAAATAATAATATATCCTTTTAAGACTTTAAACACAAGGTTTGAAACTATCAGATATTAAATCTTAAATTCTTGTTTTAAATCCATTTCTGTTTCCAAATAAATTTATAACCATGTTTTATAGTTCAATTATTTATTAAGACAAAACCAATGGTTTACAAAACTATAAATAAAATCAAACACTATTATCTCTAAACAACTAGTTAAATTCTGAAAATTATACTTATATATATAATATTAGATTTTTCCCAAATATAGGAATAAATTTTTTCAAAACAAGGATAGAGATTCAAATTTGATGGATTCAAATCAAAGAGAATTTTGATATAAAGATAAATTGGAATCAGAAGATCCGATGGTTAAATAATAGAATAAGGAACCAGATAAGTTTATATAAATCGCGGGCAACCTTAACCGGGTCAACCGTGACTCAAAGAATCAGATCGAATGTAGATTTACCATTTGATCCGAAGAGATAGAGTTCGGAATAACCAAAGATATTAGCATCTAAACCGAGGTTAAATATAAATCTCTAGTGAATCCATGCTAATTTGTAAAGGAGTTTCACCCCTTTATTAGAATATTGGCGAGACCGCCAATTCACTACAAAGTTCATCCGAAATGGAGTTATGGGATACTCCAGAAATCGAAAGAAAATGAATAGGGAGGGACACGAATGAACTTCAGAACCGCAGGGAACGTTCCAAAATTCAAGGGAAATCGAATCAAAAGGAAGAGATTCAAGCTCGAATGAAAGTGATTCTGTAATTCAAATTTACCACACATTCTAAGTTTTGCCTAGAGCCAAAGCTCTGATACCAAATGTAACGACCCAGTATTTTCAACAATTCGCATCCGCACATGTCGGACTTGAATTGTTCAAAATACCGCGTTGTAAATAAAATTTGGCAAATCTCAAAATATACAGTAAATAATTAATCATAGAATCACAGACACAGAATCAGAATACTCGCAGCGGAATTTAAAATACTTAGTGGTTTATGGAGCCACTATAAATAGTCTCAATCAAATAAAAATTACATAGTCTTCCATCCCAAATATAGTTTAAATCATCAAATAGAAAATCCAAAAATCCCAAAGTCTTGATTTCATAAATAAGATAACGGACAGAACGAAGCCAGCAACTTGAAAGGATCTACAGAAAATCCTAGCTCCGGTGAAAGAAAACTGAAGCTGCAACTCAGGCTGACCCAAGCATAAAATAAAACATAAACACTCGAGTCAGGACATACATACTTATATAGTGTAAGTTAATTCAAGTGTACTGTAATATAGAGCAAGTAACTTAAAGGATGCTTGGGACCGCCCATCCTCTAAGGATCTGTTAAACTATTTACTATGTAGTATATTTTCGCTATTATAATAGTGTCTATATTAAAATAAACATACTTTTAAATAGCGTTAAGGCTTTACATTTTCCACCTTAACACGTAATAGTCTCAGTAGTCCATCCAATATCATAGTCCCTCCTGATCGGGAAGCCACCAGAGGATACCACACGGGCTACGGGAGAAAACCAAACTCGTACAAGGCTCGCTATGGTAGGTGACATGGCACAACTATGCAATGCCAGGGTAGATATACCAATTGGTATCCGGACCGATGGAAATGCGCAGCGCGCAGCTGCCGCCCACCTCGAACAACACTCCCAAATCAAAGGTGCGCACCAAAACAATCACAAGAGTAATAGAATGGCATACGAAGAAGTGCGTCCGATCAGAGGTGCTACGTCATTAATCCGAGAATCGCTCCTGTTTTAGCCACCTTATGCCAACTCACGGGAGTCGGGTCCACGTATTTACCTCATAGAAAACGCCACCACCATCCTACTTCATTCTGTAATCTCCACCGCGTACACGGTTGTCAAAGTGGTTTTCGGTGTCGACAGAGAGTATGCCAGACATCCGATCCCGGTCTCTTTAACAACCAAGCGTTATTATAACCCGTGGTTACAACTTTAAAAAAAATAGTATTTATACTTTAAAAATCAAAGAAAATTTCAAATACCTTCAATATTATAATATCATTTTTAAACATCAGTCATTTATAAAATACCATTTAAATCTATTCAATTTATTTAGGAATTAATTGCCTTTCAACTCACATTTAAAAGTTCTTCCATTTAAAACCATTTAAAGTCAATTCCATATTTTTATTAATTACATATTAAATTCCAAAATTTAAGCTTTTTCCCAAAGATTATTTCCATTAAATTCTTTTATTAAAACAATCAAAATTCAGTTTCCGTAGCACTTATAAAATGCTACCTAAAGTTATAGGTTAAAACAGTCTATTTACAAAAGACAGCATTTAAGTGCTGTAATTTATTAACTTAACCATTAAGTTTTAAATTCCCAAAATAAAACTTAATATCAATTATTTTACTTAACTAAAATCTCACTTTTAACAAAAATTCATAATTTTCCAAAATAAGTTGTACTCCAAAATTTTACATAAACATTCATTTATTTAACATTTGACTCATTCAAAAATCATTATAAATAAATAAAAAATAAAATCCTTCAAATACATTTAAACCAGAAAATTATAAACTTTCTATTTAAAAATATTTTTTTTAAACATTTCATAAAAATGTTATATAAACCACGGGTCTGTATATAGTTTTCTAGCCTAGGTCAAGTGATACGGATATATATATCATTTCAATCCGCAATTTACAAAAACTCCGGGTTCTATCATTTCAAACCCGCAATCCCAAGTTAAATATTTAAAATTAAACAATTAAATAAATAAATAAATAAATAATTATCATACAGGCCTATCATTTCAGCCTATAACGATCTCAATTTACAGGGAACTTGCAGTGATGATTTAACACTAAATAAGCATTAAATAATATAACTGTAACTATATTACAACAGATAAACAACTGATGAGGTGTCAATTTAAAATGGGGTTTAACATCATACGTTATATTACAGACAGATGACATTTAATAAATAATTTACAAATACACTTGCGATAATTCACATAAATATAGGTATGTTTGTCTGGTGAGAAATACTCACCTTAAACTGCAGATAATCAGATTCAAACGATTTTACCACTTGATAAAGGATCGTACAAATGGCACGATTAGGTTTCCGCGGATGCCATGTCTTGATTCAAATCTAAAATAAGATCCAAATACCAAATACGCGACTTTTAAAATTACGGTCAAAGCAAAATTTTCGAAACAACTGGAACGAATAGAATAAAAGAAATTTTGGTTCAGCTTTTGCTCGACCGCCTCACCCCACATCCCGACCCCAACTTCATAGGCTTGGCAATACTATTTATTATTATTATACATTTTATTATTATTATTATTAGTTTTTTCCACCGGCATACCCTAACTTATCTAGTTTTGAAAAATATGTATTTACACAAACTTGCGTCTCTGCTTAAACTATTCTTCAATGCAAACTCTCTCTGTTTCTTAATTACAACACGTCTCTGCCACTTCAATTTCAAAACATTGTCGAATTCAGAAACATTAAAATTTAAATTTTTAACCATTCTTAACTTTAAAAATCATATTCCTACTTCAGAAAAATGTTCATTTGGGTACCATTTATCTTATGATTAAAATTTTTTTTTATAAATAAAATATCCAAATTTACTATGAATCATTTGTAAGTCAGAATTTCCCAATTTTACTAAACTTGTATATATATTTTTCCAAATAACTTTACACTTAATTTAAAAATACCCACTTCCTAAATAAAACTAAATTCTCATTTATTTACTTAACTTAACAATTTTATTTAAAACCCAATTTCAAATTTTCAAGTTAAGTCATAAATTGAAATTTCACCCTTCCATTTGAAAACAACATTTTCAATTATTTACTTACAAAACACATCCGTTCCATAAATTTTTTTTTTTTATAGTTAATATACACTAAATTTTCTTCACAACTTTATTCATTTAGACATCAATCCAACTACTATTCAAGTTAAATAAAAGTTACTCCAAAATGTTCCATTTCAACCGTCTTTCATTTTATCAATTCAAAGTACATTATTTATTATACCAAACATATCCATTTTCGGAAATAACTTTTATTAAAATTTCTAGCTTAGATTTCAACTCCATATTAAATCAAATTTAATTATTATGTCATTTATCGTAAATAAAATCTTTAAATTCACTTTAAAACCAATTATTAACTTACAAAAATTTAACTTATAGAAAACAAAACACCTTTAAAATTTTAAAGCCTTAAGTCAAATTTTTAGTTAAATTACATAAATTTTATTTCAAAAATACTAAAAAAAATTTTTAGAAAAATATTATAATATATTAACCATGGGCTTGTTCGGGATATAAGCTCGGTTATGAAACTTAGAGGGATGTGACGTGGTGGAGAAGTAGCCGAGCAAGGCAAAAGGGAAACAGAGAACAACAAGAAGAAGAAAGGGAAAAAATGGAAGAAGAAAAGAAAATGACAAAGAAAAACCATTACCTGATTTGAAGCTCTGTACGCAAGAAGGAGATAATACAAGCTATAGGAGATGCAAAGGTATTTGGAATAGCTGGTATATATAAATGAGCTTCAGGTTTTAAAGTGGTCACGGCAGGGGAAAATTTATAAAGTGGCAACATATCTTGATTGAGAAGCAATAAATTTCGTATTAAAACAAAGGAAGGCGGAGAGATTTATTTCAAGTTTCTTCATGTTTGAACGTTACACGAAAATTGTGATAAATGCATGCGTGATTAAAGTGGATAACAGTAAGCAATTATAATTTGCTTTGCACTGAATAGGCAACGAAATAATGTTTACAAAAATTGCTTGATCAGTTACCAGATTGGTTGCAAGATTTCTTTTTGTTGAATGGATAAGACTGCGTGATTTATGTTTCCCCTTGATAAAAGATATTGGCAAGAACAAATTTGCAGAGAGATATATATAGTAGGCAGGTTTGAAATTATATTGTAGACCAAAAAACGTAAGAGATAAATTGATAAAGGAAACGAATATAAGGAGGCAAGTGATAAAAGATTGTGATTTCTTTCCAGTTTCTTTAGCTTGAACGGATAAGTCTGCGTGAATTTATACTGCCAATTCATGAAAATTTGATTTCAACATTTGATACCATTTAATAGTGGCGTGATTTTGAATGCAGACCATCAAGATGATATTTAGGCAAGAGATTTGATTGTAGATTGAAGAAACGGCATCACGTTTCTTTTTTTATATATATTTATTTGAAATAGATAGGAAAATAAGATTTGCATGATTATAGGAACCAGAGAGATATAATGGGTATGCGAGAATTTGAAAAGATAGGCAAGGTTAAATTTCAACTAAATAGTCAGAACATACAAGGCAACACTAAAATATGTTTTAAAGTTATATGGAAAAAATAACATTTGCTATAAAACTACTGACTGATATTTTAATTCATATAGATGTTGAAATATGATTTTTAAAATACGCCAAACTGACGCAATACAAAACACCCAAGATTTATATAAAAATAACGTTTTAAATTTATACGTTTGTTACCATAAATTTTACGCGTCCTTTAAACGCGAAATCCAACAGTTCATTAATACACTAAATTCTTCAAAATTATTACTTAACAAACTTAATTGGTTTTCACATATTATATATATATACACAAAATTCCTTTTATTAAAATTCAAATGGAGTTGTCTTTTAACAAAATTAACCGTTTCACAACTTTAAAACTTTCAGTTTATGTTTAGACTTTTAGGAAATGATTTAATCAAATTAATATGTATATAAATTGGGAAGTAAATTTTACTGGAAAGAGAAAAATAACGGATTAAAATTCTATACGTTTTCTTATATATAATCTTATATATATATATATATACGGTATTTATTCCCTAAATTTACGCGCCCTTTTTAAGGGGTAATTACCCAGTTTATTTATACACTAAAAAAAAATCAAAATTCTGACCATGCTGAGACTCGAACTCATGACCTGTCGTGAATAGCCCAGATGTCTTAACCACCTAAGCTATTAATGTTTTCTTAATTAAAACTTGATTTTGCTAGAAATTAAGTTATTTACCATCTTCGACAAAAACCCAAATTTCCAAATTAAAGTTAATTCTTAACCATGTCAAAATTTCAGAGATCTTATTATTTAATTAAAAATTTGGTCAATTGTCTTTTTTATATTTTTAATCACTTTAAATAAACCCCAAAGTTTTTTTTTTAAATACAAGTGAAAAATACTTGTTAAAAAATTGGGCTGTTACACTCTCCCCCACTCAGAACTTTTCGTCCTCGAAAAGGAAGAAGGTAGGGGAATAGAAACAACCTGAAAGAAAACTAAATTGAAACTTAAATTAGAGTCATCAATCTAAACAATAAAAATTCAATTTTAAATTAATCATTGATTTCATCTATTTATACTTAAAATCGTTTATTTATTTACATATTTACTTGTATAATATCCCTACACTTAAAAAAATCATTCATTTTTTTTATCCAAATTTTACACAAGGTATTATAACATTCTAATTTAAAATGTTTAATTTTAGTCTAAATTTGAAATGGTAATTTAACTTAATTTTTAAAGTAAATTTACCATTTCCCAAAATAAACTAAATTCCCCATTTAGTTTCTTCTTTATTCCAAACTATAATTAAATTTATTTTTCTCAATATTTTTCTCATCTATGTCAAATATTTTTCTCAATATCTAAACGATATAAATTCAATTTAAATTAATTAATATTCAATAATTGATTTAATTCATTTGATTTTTACAGAAGTTAAATCAATCTTAACTATTTCCAAATTAATTATCTTATTATCCAATTATTTTCTAAAATCAGAAATTTATATAGTCATTTATAATAATCATCTTTTATTCAACAAATTTAATTCTTCTTTATTCCAGATTATTATTAAATATATTCTACTTAATATATCTTATCGCACATATTAAGTAGATTATATTTAATATAACTATTCCAATATATTTCTAAATTTCCTTTAACACCATTTGATATTGTATATTATTCAATTATTATTTTATTTCTATTTACCTCTATTTGTCTTGTTGTAACTGAAACTTTAAATGTATAACATTTATTATAACCACTCAAATTTTTATTTTTAAAATCCTTTTATATTATACATTATCCAATTACGTAGTTAATTTCTGAATGATTTAGGTAAGTTATATTGGCATGCAATTATACAAGTAAAATTTTCCAACTATATTATTCAAGTTTAAATATTCATTCCAAATTTGACTTTATTTTATCATTAGAATCACCTTTTAACATAAATTTATGAATTAAATTTCCAATTAACTCCAAACCCTTTAGAGATAAATAAATACATACATATTGCATATGCCAAATCAAATTTAAATCATATATCTATATATATTATAAATTAAGTCACATTTAGAAATTCAAATCAATTAAATTTTTGAAGCAAAACTACAACATGGTCTCTTTACTTCGATACTCGAAAATGAATGTCGATGATGTTGTAGTCATCCTCGAAATTTATTTTCCAGCGACAAAGAGAAGAGAACTGATTTTTAAAACTTTAAAATTCTTTGGAAACAAATTTATATTCAAAAATAATTTAAATAATAATATATCCTTTTAAGACTTTAAACACAAGGTTTGAAACTATCAGATATTAAATTCTTGTTTTAAATCCATTTCTGTTTCCAAATAAATTTATAACCATGTTTTATAGTTCAATTATTTATTAAGACAAAACCAATGGTTTACAAAACTATAAATAAAATCAAACACTATTATCTCTAAACAATTAGTTAAATTCTGAAAATTATACTTATATATATAATATTAGATTTTTCCCAAATATAGGAATAAATTTTTTCAAAACAAGGATAGAGATTCAAATTTGATGGATTCAAATCAAAGAGAATTTTGATATAAAGATAAATTGGTATCAGAAGATCCGATGGTTAAATAATAGAATAAGGAACCAGATAAGTTTATATAAATCGCGGGCAACCTTAACCGGGTCAACCGTGACTCAAAGAATCAGATCGAATGTAGATTTACCATTTGATCCGAAGAGATAGAGTTCGGAATAACCAAAGATATTAGCATCTAAACCGAGGTTAAATATAAATCTCTGGTGAATCCATGCTAATTTGTAAAGGAGTTTCACCCCTTTATTAGAATATTGGCGAGACCGCCAATTCACCATAAAGTTCATCCGAAATGGAGTTATGGGATACTCCAGAAATCGAAAGAAAATGAATAGGGAGGGACACGAATGAACTTCAGAACCGCAGGGAACGTTCCAAAATTCAAAGGAAATCGAATCAAAAGGAAAAGATTCAAGCTCGAACGAAAGTGATTCTGTAATTCAAATTTACCACACATTCTAAGTTTTGCCTAGAGCCAAAGCTCTGATACCAAATGTAACGACCCAGTATTTTCAACCATTCGCATCCGCACATGTTGGACTTGAATTGTTCAAAATACCGCGTTGTAAATAAAAGTCGGCAAATCTCAAAATATACAGTAAATAATTAATCATAGAATCACAGACATAGAATCAGAATACTCGCAGCGGAATTTAAAATACTTAGTGGTTCATGGAGCCACTATAAATAGTCTCAATCAAATAAAAATTACATAGTCTTCCATCCCAAATATAGTTTAAATCATCAAATAGAAAATCCAAAAATCCCAAAGTCTTGATTTCATAAATAAGATAACGGACAGAAAGAAGCCAGCAACTTGAAAGGATCTACAGAAAATCCTAGCTCCGGTGAAAGAAAACTGAAGCTGCAACTCAGGCTGACCCGAGCGTAAAATAAAACATAAACACTCGAGTCAGGACATACATACTTATATAGTGTAAGTTAATTCAAGTGTACTGTAATATAGAGCAAGTAACTTAAAGGATGCTTGGGACCGCCCATCCTCTAAGGATCCGTTAAACTATTTACTATGTAGTATATTTTCGCTATTATAATAGTGTCTATATTAAAATAAACATACTTTTAAATAACGTTAAGGCTTTACATTTTCCACCTTAACACGTAATAGTCCCAGTAGTCCATCCAATATCATAGTCCCTCCTGATCGGGAAGCCACCAGAGGATACCACACGGGCTACGGGAGAAAACCAAACTCGTACAAGGCTCGCTATGGTAGGTGACACGGCACAACTAGGCAATGCCAGGGTAGATATACCAATTGCTATCCGGACCGATGGAAACGCTCAGCGCGCAGCTGCCGCCCACCTCGAACAACACTCCCAAATCAAAGGTGCGCACCAAAAAATCACAAGAGTAATAGAATGGCATACGAAGAAGTGCGTCCGATCAGAGGTGCTACGTCATTAATCCGAGAATCGCTCCTGTTTTAGCCACCTTATGCCAACTCACGGGAGTCGGGTCCACGTATTTACCTCATAGAAAACGCCACCACCATCCTACTTCATTCTGTAATCTCCACCGCGTAAACGGTTGTCAAAGTGGTTTTCGGTGTCGACAGAGAGTATGCCAGACATCCGATCCCAGTCTCTTTAACAACCAAGCGTTATTATAACCCGTGGTTACAACTTTAAAAAAATAGTATTTATACTTTAAAAATCAAAGAAAATTTCAAATACTTTCAATATCATAATATCATTTTTAAACATCAGTCATTTATAAAATACCATTTAAATCTATTCAATTTATTTAGGAATTAATTGCCTTTCAACTCACATTTAAAAGTTAAATTCTTCCATTTAAAACCATTTTAAGTCAATTCCATATTTTTATTAATTACATATTAAATTCCAAAATTTAAGCTTTTTCCCAAAGATTATTTCCATTAAATTCTTTTATTAAAACAATCAAAATTCAGTTTCCGTAGCACTTATAAAATGCTACCTAAAGTTATAGGTTAAAACAGTCTATTTACGAAAGACAGCATTTAAGTGCTGTAATTTATTAACTTAACCATTAAGTTTTAAATTCCCAAAATAAAACTTAATATCAATTATTTTACTTAACTAAAATCTCACTTTTAACAAAAATTCATAATTTTCCAAAATAAGTTATACTACAAAATTTTACATAAACATTCATTTATTTAACATTTGACTCATTCAAAAATCATTATAAATAAATAAAAAATAAAATCCTTCAAATACATTTAAACCAGAAAATTATAAACTTTCTATTTAAAAATATTTTTTTAAAACATTTCATAAAAATGTTATATAAACCACGGGTCTGTATATAGTTTTTTAGCCTAGGTCAAGTGATACGGATATATATATCATTTCAATCAGCAATTTACAAAAACCCCGGGTTCTATCATTTCAAACCCGCAATCCCAAGTTAAATATTTAAAATTAAACAATTAAATAAATAAATGAATAAATAATTGTCGTACAGGCCTATCATTTCAGCCTATAACGATCTCAATTTACAGGGAACTTGCGGTGATGATTTAACAGTAAATAAGCATTAAATAATATAACTGTAACTATATTACAACAGATAAACAACTGATGAGGTGTCAATTTAAAATGGAGTTTAACATCATACGTTATATTACAGACAGATGACATTTAATAAATAATTTACAAATACACTTGCGATAATTCACATAAATATAGGTATGTTTGTCTGGTGAGAAATACTCACCTTAAACTGCAGATAATCAGATTCAAACGATTTTACCACTTGATAAAGGATCGTACAAATGGCACGATTAGGTTTCCGCGGATGCCATGTCTTGATTCAAATCTAAAATAAGATCCAAATACCAAATACGCGACTTTTAAAATTACGGTCAAAGCAAAATTTTCGAAACAACTGGAACGAATAGAATAAAAGAAATTTTGGTTCAGCTTTTGCTCGACTGCCTCACCCCACATCCCGACCCCAACTACATAGGCTTGGCAATACAATTTATTATTATTATACATTTTATTATTATTATTTTTTTTTCCACCGGCATACCCTAACTTATCTAGTTTTGAAAAATATGTATTTACACAAACTTGCGTCTCTGCTTAAACTATTCTTCAATGCAAACTCTCTCTGTTTCTTAATTACAACACGTCTCTGCCACTTCAATTTCAAAACATTGTCGAATTCAGAAACATTAAAATTTAAATTTTTAACCATTCTTAACTTTAAAATTTATATTCCTACTTCAGAAAAATGTTCATTTAGATACCATTGATCTTATGATTAAATTTTTTTTTATAAATAAAATATCCAAATTTACTATGAATCGTTTGTAAGTCAAAATTTCCCAATTTTACTAAACTTGTATATATATTTTTCCAAATAACTTTACACTTAATATAAAAATACCCACTTCCTAAATAAAACTAAATTCTCATTTATTTACTTAACTTAACAATTTTATTTAAAACCAATTTCAAATTTTCAAGTTAAGTCATAAATTGAAATTTCACCCTTCCATTTGAAAACAACATTTTCAATTATTTACTTACAAAAAACATCCGTTCCATAATTTTTTTTTTATAGTTAATATACACTAAATTTTCTTCACAACTTTATTCATTTAGACATCAATCCAACTACGATTCAAGTTAAATAAAAGTTACTCCAAAATGTTCCATTTCAACCGTCTTTCATTTTATCAATTCAAAGTACATTATTTATTATACCAAACATATCCATTTCCGGAAATAACTTTTATTAAAATTTCTAGGTTAGATTTCAACTCCATATTAAATCAAATTTAATTATTATGTCATTTATCGTAAATAAAATATTTAAATTCACTTTAAAACCAATTATTAACTTACAAAAATTTAACTTATAGAAAACAAAACACCTTTAAAATTTTAAAGCCTTAAGTCAAATTTTTAGTTAAATTACATAAATTTTATTTCAAAAATACAAAAAAAAAATTTAGAAAAATATTATAATATATTAACCATGGGCTTGTTCGTGATATAAGCTCGGTTATGAAACTTAGTGGGACGTGACGTGGTGGAGAAGTAGCCGAGCAAGGCAAAAGGGAAACGGAGAACAATAAGAAGAAGAAAGGGAAAAACTGGAAGAAGAAAAGAAAAAGACAAAGAAAAACCATTACCTGATTTGAAGCTCTGTACGTAAGAGGGAGATAATACAAGCTATAGGAGATGCAAAGGTATTTGGAATAGCTGGTATATGTAAATGAGCTTCAGGTTTTAAAGTGGTCACGGCAGGGGAAAATTTATAAAGTGGCAACATATCTTGATTGAGAAGCAATAAATTTCGTATTAAAACAAAGGAAGGCAGAGAGATTTATTTCAAGTTTCTTCATGTTTGAACGTTACACGAAAATTGTGATAAATGCATGCGTGATTAAAGTGGATAACAGTAAGCAATTATAATTTGCTTTGCACTGAATAGGCAACGAAATAATGTTTACAAAAATTGCTTGATCAGTTACCAGATTGGTTGTAAGATTTCTTTTTGTTGAATGGATAAGACTGCGTGATTTATGTTTCCCCTTGATAAAAGATATTGGCAAGAACAAATTTGTAGAGAGATATATATAGTAGGTAGGTTTGAAATTATATTGTAGACCAGAAAACGTAAGAGATAAATTGATAAAGGAAACGAATATAAGGAGGCAAGTGATAAAAGATTGTGATTTCTTTCCAGTTTCTTTAGCTTGAACGGATAAGTCTGCGTGAATTTATACTGCCAATTCATGAAAATTTGATTTCAACATTTGATACCATTTAATAGTGGCGTGATTTTGAATGCAGACCATCAAGATGATATTTAGGCAAGAGATTTGATTGTAGATTGAAGAAACGGCATCACGTTTCTTTTTTTATATATATTTATTTGAAATAGATAGGCAAATAAGATTTGCATGATTATGGGAACCAGAGAGAGATAATGGGTATGCGAGAATTTGAAAAGATAGGCAAGGTTAAATTTCAACTAAATAGTCAGAACATACAAGGCAACACTAAAATATGTTTTAAAGTTATATGGAAAAAATAACATTTGCTATAAAACTACTGACTGATATTTTAATTCATATAGATGTTGAAATATGATTTTTAAAATACGCCAAACTGACGCAATACAAAACACCCAAGATTTATATAAAAATAACGTTTTAAATTTATACGTTTATTACCATAAATTTTACGCGTCCTTTAAACCCGAAATCCAACAGTTCAATAATACACTAAATTCTTCAAAATTATTACTTAACAAACTTAATTGGTTTTCACATATTATATATATATACACAAAATTCCTTTTATTAAAATTCAAATGGAGTTGTCTTTTAACAAAATTAACCGTTTCACAACTTTAAAACTTTCAGTTTATGTTTAGACTTTTAGGAAATGATTTAATCAAATTAATATGTATATAAATTGGGAAGTAAATTTTACTGGAAAGAGAAAAATAACGGATTAAAATTCTATACGTTTTCTTATATATAATCTTATATATATATACGGTATTTATTCCCTAAATTTACGCGCCCTTTTTAACGCGTAATTACCCTGTTCATTTATACACTAAAAAAAAATATTCAAAATTCTGACCATGCTGAGACTCGAACTTGTGACCTGTCGTGAATAGCCCAGATGTCTTAACAACCTAAGCTATTAATGTTTTCTTAATTAAAACTTGATTTTGCTAGAAATTAAGTTATTTACCATCTTCGAAAAAACCCAAATTTCCAAATTAAAGTTAATTCTTAACCATGTCAAAATTTCAGAGATCTTATTATTTAATTAAAAATTTGGTCAATTGTTTTTTTTTTATATTTTTAATCACTTTAAATAAACCCCAAAGTTTTTTTTTAAAATACAAGTGAAAAATACTTGTTAAAAAATTGGGCTGTTACATAACGTGTCCTCCAAAGCTGAATATACAGCTTACACTGCATAGCGGAATAGACATCAAGTATGTGTGATATGTCTCACCATCCAGCTCGTCTCCTGAGCTCCATGGCGTCCTTTCCTTTATTCTATAATACTCGGTCTGGCCCGAACATTATAGTGAAATAACAACCGAGTCCGTCTGGAAAACTAGCGTGCGAAAACACACTCAATTGGATTATTAAAGTTTTTAAAAACCTTTTGAAATCAAAGGTATGTCGTAAGACCACGCCATAAATAAACATGCCGGGTTTTTACCTTATGATAACCAAAACATTTTCTTATCAAATCCTCTGATATTACAGTAGTGTCTACATACAAATACTTATTCAAATATCCGAAATTGTTACATTCATTAAATTCCAGCATAATAGGTATACAAACAAGTCCGTAGGCACTTATTGGAGATTGGGTTTCCATCAATGACAGGGCTACTGGGTTACCGTCCATCACAGTACATGGTCTAGATCACCGTACCGAGGATCCACCCTGATCCCCTGCAACACAAGACAGGAGCTACCCATTACTGGATAGTCCGAATAAGGTCACCCCACGATTGGGATCAGCAACCGCCCATACAGCCAAATAAAAAGCAACATCTAGACAGGGATGATCTTACCCTAATTGGTTGCTAGCCACTTAGTCTTGCGCGCACCCTCCCATTTTAGCCATTCCCGGTTGATGAAGATCGAGGCTATGCGTTATCTTTTTAGCACACATTCACTCAGAATGCTCACCGTCCTCCTAACGATGTTCTAATAGCATTTGTCCATACAAGTCCGTTCCAGGTTCGAACGGAACCGAAGGCACTACTCCTACTACATCCATTTTGGAATCATCCTCAGGATTAGTAGAGATTAGCCCTTGCACTTCACTGCTCCGTTTTCGACTCCAAGCTCTTGTCATCCTCACGAAAACGTTCAAACTGGGGCGAAGTGGTTTTCGAGGAATTAATCCCGATCCTGGTCTCTTTGAAACGATCAGCGCATTGGACAATATTGATAGTCGGTTATTTAACTATCATATAACATCCACAAACAACCATCAGGCCTTAATAATTTTCCGAATTATTTATTTCAAAATATCTTCGCAAGATATTTTTCTACACTTCCACCCTTTGAAACAGTTTTCAAATCATTTTTCACTTGCGGAATAAATTTCCCAAATATTGCTTATTTCCACTGGAAATCACCAAGTCTAAATACTTTAGATTTTAAAATAATTTGAATCATTTTATCCATAATATATACTTTAAACCACTTAAAATAAAAAATACTTAAAACACTTTATTTAAAAATACTAGTTATAAAATTTTAAAAGAATTCCTCATGTAAAACTTAAGCCAAAAAATTTAAAAATGCACGTTATTCTATAAGGTATAGATATTAAATAATTATCTTTAAAATCATAATACTAATCAAACCTTTCAAATAATTTACTTACACAATTAACGTAATAAATATTTACTTTTTAAAAAAATCTAAACAACTAAATAATAATTTCTTTAAAAACATTCTTGTTAAAACAACTTTAAACCTCTAACTTGAAAATTCTTACTTTGAAGATATACTTGACTTTCAAGGAAATACACTTTCCTTTCCACACCTTTAAAATAAACCACTATTTATTTTTAGAAAAATCATCCTTCCTTATATATTCCCATCCATAATTTATACTTCCAAATATCCAGTGATATCTTATTTCACTTTATAAACCCAGCTTATAAATTTCATAGTCTCATCTTCCTTTCAAAACATAGTTTCAAACACTAAATCAATTTCCAAATCAATTTTCAAAATTTACTCCATTTTACAATAAATTCTTTTACTTATCCAAATTTATTTCAAAACCATTAATTTCAAACTCGTTCTTTATTTATGATTTGAAATCTTATTTAAACTGAAAATACCAAGTTCGTACTTTTTCCAAAATTCTTCTTTATCTTTCCCAAACTATTTTAAACCTAGAATTTAAAATAAAAATAAATCTTTATTTCTTTAAATAATATCACTTAAGTCTAAAAATTCATTTATTCCCATTTATTCAAAAATCATATTTTTCCCATCCTTGAATTTATTATATAGGATTTAAAATCAAATCTTTATCCCTTTACCAAATTCATTCCTTTAATTTATTTGATTTCACTAAAATTATTTTACTTAAAAAATTCCCTTTTTTATTTCGTTTAAAAATCCAAAATTCATATATACTTCATTTTCCTCAAGTACCAATCTATATTCACGGATTATCACATAAATCATATTATTGAATATAAAATAAATTCAACATTTTGAGGAATCCAGTTGGATCCCTCCAACCTGTTTCCCTACACCCATAGATGTTAGCACAACAAATAAAATACCAATCCCGGTTATAAAGGGTTATCCACTATTATGCGGGGCGCATAGGGTCTCATCCGCTATATAATGTGGGAAATCAATCACTCTAATATATATAATATTACATCCATTCAATCCAATCATTCGACCAATAATTGAAATTTAACTATTTAAGTTTAAAGAGTAATCCAAATGAGTGAGATTAACTCACCTTTAATTTTACGCGACCCAAACCTAACCAAAACCAGCTTGTTTTCTTCACGATTCTTCACGATTTCAGACCTTTTATAAACAATTCACGTTTTATTACTATTTGAATTAATCAAACAATTAATCACAATTTACTTATTTAATTTTTAACTTATAATTTGATTTAAACTAATTTTCCCTTGAAATCTTTAGTAACCAAAATAATTAAATAAGTTTATTAAACACATTAATCCCTATTATTTTAAAATTAAACTAGTAAATAAAAATAGGTATATATGTATATTCATTTTATTTTATTATTATTATTTTTGAAACAACCTATATACACTTTTATAAATCTACTTTGTAGAAACCCTATACAACATTTCTTTAAAATTCCTATATTTACCCAAATCTTATATATATATATATCCTGGTTATCTCAGTATTAACATGCATGTGCATTTACAAATATTTATTCAATTGAATAAGTAAAACGATACGTCACTGACAAAAATCTAGCTCGAACAGGAACCATAACCACGAATTCCTACTCCCGACTGTGACACCTCGGCCTCCTCCTCCAAGAAACCCATAGCTATACTTGAGCTCGACTCCATGTCACTCTGCGGATGCCTCCGAACCCCATGCCGAAACAACATCACATGACCCAGCTCTTTTGTTTACCACACATCGCGACTTCATTCGCCATGCTCGAGAAATATGGCCACCGCCTTTTACGTCACGAATCCCCAAAACATCGATGCGAAACCCTAGCTTCGAGCCTCCCCTTCGATACCTTGCGATTCAACTACGGCCAAGCTTTGCTTCATACATGGGCGATAATGATTCGCGATTTAATTTTTGCTCGACTTCGTATATATATGTTCAAATGGATTTCAGGTAAAAAGAGGGAAAGTCGCGTTAAATTTTGATTTCGCAATCTGCTCGATCGCCATTTATTTTGATTTCGAACTCCTAAAAATGAAAAGAGGACGAATATTTATCTCGTTTACTTTTTTATATCGGCAATCCTTTACTTTTATTTCTCCCACACGTGATTAAAACAGAAAAGAAGAAACACGTATTATAAGGAAGGGAACGTGTTCAATCGTGAAAGCATTATTCAGAATATAAAATATAAATCAAATTTAAATTCAAATTTTAAATCGTCTCGATAAATACAACTCAAAATTTTGACCTCTTATTGAAGCGTGCTGCTAGGCATTTATAATGTTATACCCATATTCCGAACGTAATGGAAAAGGTTTCGAGTCCTAATTCGATCGTATGGAGGAGATAGCTTTTTGGACCCACTTATTATATTAAATTTTCGATATAGATTTCAGCGTGTTTATCTACCGTACAATCACACGACAACTCCAAACACTCCAAAATTTGAAATCTGATAATAATACACTATTATGGATTCAATGGAACTGGTTTCGGCGAATTCCGAGACTGTGTCCCGGAAGGCTATTTTTAAATATCGATTTAAACGATATATTTTTAAAACTGAACAAATCACCTTAAAATTCAATTTTAACACTTCTATTATCTTCAGTATTATAAATATAAATTTTCCAAGCCTTTGAAATATTTTTAACCAACTTAAAAAATAAGATTCACTATTTTAATCAATTTCCAATCATTAAATTCAATAATTTGATTGCCAAATAAACAGTGATATTTGAAATTCAAGTTAAACTAACTTCCAAATATTTAAAATCAATTAAATATTTTAATTTCAAATATTCAGAAATTCCAGGTCGTCACATTCCTCCTTCTTAAAAGAATTTCGTCCTCCAAATTACTAATTAAGAAGAACAATCCATAACTCGTTCACTATTTTTCCAATCCAAATAGTTTTTGACAACTTTCCAAAACCCAATAGTTTGAACATCTTCCCAAAACAATCTTTTTACTAAAGACACAATAACACTCTTACTAACTTCTAAACCCATTCATAACTTCCAAACAATCTTAGTGACTCAACCGGTTCAAATTATAACTTAAAAGTCCAAATTTTAAATTTCAAATTTCAAATTTCTCAACATTTTTCTAACTCCTAAATTTTTGAAAAATTTCGCCAGCGTCTCCTTTGCGCGGCTAGATCGGTACAACTACAAAATGCCTCTACTAGCCCCAATTTCAAAAGAAAACAAAAACCAAGTGGCTAGATCAGAAAATCATCAAATTTCATATGACAATTTAAATACATACCTTTTAGTCGGGCAATTCAAATTTATCTTTTGAAATCAAAACATCCATTTCCTTTTTCTTTTAAACACCTATATCCTACTTAGCAGTAATATCCAACCATAGCTTTCAAAATCATTTTATACATTCCTTTTACAAAAGTTTCAATATCTATTTCATTCAAGCCCGTACGATGTACACATGTCATTCGTGCGCAATACCTAATCCGATCGCTTACTCGATCACACAATTTCACTCCCGAACTAGTATCCTCCACCCGACTTCCTAGTGCGGACTCTGATCTGGTTTCTTGATCAGAAACCGTCATTCTCCTTGCATAGCAATAAATATGATAGAGAATTTCTAGAATCAATCAAAAATCCATATCCAGGGTTCGCCGTCGAAAATCGAGTGAAAAAATCCCAACTCGGATCGATATAACTGTCTCGAAATTCTGTGCTCGAATCTGGATCAAATCATTATCCGAATAAAATAATATACGTACATCCTACATATAAATTTCCAATTGACTGTTACTTATATCAATTCTCTTTGTATTCACATTATTTGTATTTACACTCACTTGTCCACACTTATCATTTCACACATCTTTATTAAATCTTCATCAAAATACTTAGTATTTTCCTCAATTTCGAATTTACTTAAGAATTTCACCATTCATTTCTTAAGTTTAATATAAACATCTTATATACTTCTTATATAATTTTCACTTCACCACTTAAGCTTTTATATCTTTTTATTTAACTTAAGTTCCAATTCCATTTGGAATTCAATTTACCTTTCATTTTTAAATATTGAATTCTATTCACCTTATCCCAATCCATACTTAATTAACCAATTCCTTTAATTAGTCTTACTTACTAATTTATTCATATCTCAATCAAATTTTATTTTCAACTTTTATTATTTTTAGTCCACTTAGAATAATTCTTTAACTTCACTTTACTTAACCCAATTCAAAATGAATTTCAATACTCAGTTTCAATTCCATTTGCTTACAAGTTTAAATTAACTTATACATTCACAATTTTTATTTCAACTCAGTAATCTCTATTTCAAAAACATATTCAATCTAGCCTACTTAGGCCAAATTCCCAAAACTCACTTTATTTTTAAACTTTAAATAGAGTTTTTTAATTCCTTTCCAAAAATTACCTTTTTAGAAATATTCAGTTTATTTAACTCAATTCAGTTTCATTCCAATTCAGTTCAAATTTTAAACTTCTATAGGTTTTCAAACTTATTTACATTCTATTCACTTCATTCTAATTTGTTTATTTACCACTTTATTTTATTGGCTTACCTACTTTTACTTAACTCTTTCAAGTTGAATTTTCATTCTAACAAATTTCAAATTTTTATAAGTTATCAAACCCGTTTATAATTCCACAAACATTTTAAATAAGATTCTAGAGTCTTTTTAAACAATTACTCGACACTTCAAAATCATTTTTGAAATCAATTATATACATAATTCAATTGCATATCAAATTATCCCTTGAATTTCAAAACCAAATCCAGTTTTGCAAACAACTCCAATTTAAAACCATTTGGCAGCAATTCCTCTCTTGGAAACTCGAAAATGAACATCGATGATGCTACAGTCATCATCGAAGTTATTTTCCAACGACCAAAGTGAGTTTAATGCTTAAAAACCTTTTTCAGATATTTTTAAATTCCAAATCTTATCAGATCTCATATTCAATTCAAAATATTTCCCAAATAATATCACTATTATTTCTACAAAACCTTTGAAAATCATTTTCAAACTCAAAAGGAATTAATTTTTCAAATTCCAAATCCTTTCAACTCATATTCTAACATTACTCTGGAATTTTATCTCATTTTAATTATATATCACATTATAATTCACATTTGTAAATTTCATTTGTTAAATAAATTTATCTCCAAATCTTTGGTTATACCACTATTTCCTTATTAAATTTTTATACAAAAATGATAATAATTTAATATTATCACTTCCTAACAACCAAGCAACCATATACAACTATAATAATTTATGGAAAATTATTTCTTTTATATACAAAAATAATTTGGGTAAAATTAATTCATTTACCCTTTTTTTAAAACAATACTATGTCGGTTTATCTTGTTTAAGAGTTTAGAAATCCCTGTGGCGTCCCACATATCGACCAGAACCCATAAACACTCAACCGATAAATCAACACAATATAAAAACAATTTTATATTCACTAACAAATATGCGCTCATATCTATTAATACGCTTAAACTCATTCTATAGTACTATGAACTCTATTTCTAATGAGTAATTCCCGCCAGAGCCAAGGTTCTCGCTTAAACTTCAGCTCTAATACCAAGTGTGACGGCCCGATCTTTCGATGCCCTAAAATCGACATTAATACGTCCACTATATTAAATGACGAACAATCGAATGCCAACAAATCGAATCATTAGGGTTAAAGAAGGAGGCAGAAGAAGAAATAGAAAACAACATCAAAATCTCACAAATGCAGGGGATAAAATATAATAGATAACAATAGATTTTAATACAAAGAATCTGTAACTGTTTATACATTACATCAATCAGAGTACAATACAAACCAACAACATTACTCAGGACAAGTTTACTAACTTGTCCTCCAAAGCTGAATATACAGCTTACACTGCACAGCGGAATATACATCAAGTACGTATGATACGTCTCGCCATCGAACTCGTCTCCTGAGCTCCATAGCATCCATTTCAGTAATCTATAATACTCGGTCCGACCCGAGCATTATAGTGAAATAACACCCGAGTCAGTCTAGAAAACCAGTTTGAGAAAACACACTCAATTGGATTATTAAAGTTTTCAAAATCCTTTTGAAATCAAAGGTATCTCGTAAGACCACGCCACAAATAAACATGCTGGGTTTTTACCTTACGATAACCAAAACATTTTCTTATCAAAATCTCTGATATTATAGTAGTGTCTATATACAAATACTTATTCAAATATCTGAAATTGTTACATTCATTAAATTCCAGCATAATAGGCATACAAACAAGTCCGTAGGCACTTATTGGAGATTGGATTTCTATCAATGGCAGGGCTACTGGGGTACCGTCTGTCACAGCTGTGGTCTAGATCACCGTACCGAGGATCCACCCTGATCCCCTATAACACAAGACCAGAGCTACCCCTTACTGGATAGTTTGAATAAGATCACCCTGTGGTTGGGATCAGCAGCCGCCCACACAGCCGAATAAAAAGGGACATTTAGACAGGGATGGCCTTCCCCTAATTGGTTGCAAGCCACTTAGCCTTGCGTGCACCTCCCCTGTTTTAGCCCTTCCCGGTTGATGAGGCTCGAGACTATGCATTACCTTTTTAGCATACATTCACTTAGAACGCTCACCATCCTTCTGACGATGTTCTGATAGCATTTGTCCATACAAGTCCGTTCCGGGTTCGAACGGAGCCAAAGGCACTACACCTACTACATCCATTTTGGTATCACCCTCAAGATTAGTAGCGATTAGCCCTTGCACTTCACCGCTCCATCTTTGACTCCAAGCTCTTGTCTACCTCACGAAAACGTTCAAAACAGATCGAAGTAGTTTTCGGGGAATTAATCCCGATCTCCGTCTCTTCAAAACGATCGGCGCATTGGTCAATATTGATAGCCGGTTATTTAACTATCATATAACATCCAAATATTTCAAAATATTTTCTCATGATATATTTCTACACTTCCACCTTTTGAAACAGTTTTCAAATCATTTTTCTGTCACAAAATAAATTTCTCAAATATTGTTTATTTCCACTGAAAATCACCAAGTCTAAATACTTTAGATTTTAAAACAATTTAAATCATTTTATCCAAAATATATACTTTAAACCACTTAAAATAAAAAACTACTTAAAACACTTTATTTAAAAATACTAGTTATAAAATTTTAAAATAATTCCTCATGTAAAACTTAAGCCAAAAAAAATTAAAAATGAAAGTTATTCTATAAGGTATAAATATTACATAATTATCTTTAAAATTACATAATTATCTTTAAAATCATAATACTAGTCAAACCTTTCAAATAATTTACTTATATAATTAATTTAATAAATATTTACCTTTTAAAAAAATTTAAACAACTAAACAATAATTTCTTTAAAAACATTCTTTTTAAAACAACTTTAAACCTCTAACTTGAAAATTCTTACTTTGAAAATATACTTGGCTTTCAGGGAAATGCACTTTCCTTTCCACATTTTAAAATAAACCAATATTTATTTTTAAACAAATCATCCTTCCTTATAAATTCCCATCCTAAATTTATACTTTCAAATGTCCATAGACATCTTATTTCACTTTATAAACCCAATTTATAAATTTCATTGTCTCATCTTCCTTTTAAAACACAGTTTCAAACACTAAATCGATTTCCAAAATGTACTCCATTTTACAATAAATTTCTTTACTTATCCAAATTTATTTCAAAATCATTAATTTCAAATTCATTCTTTATTTATGATTTAAATTTTATTTAAACTGAAAATACAAATTTCATACTTTTCTCAAAATTCTTCTTTATCTTTCCCAAACTATTCTAAACCATGAATTTAAAAGAAAAGTAAATCCTTTATTTCTTCAATAATATCACTTAAGTTTAAAAATTCATTTATTCCTATTTATTCAAAAATCCTATTTTTCCCATCCTTGAATTTATTATATTTCCTTTAATTTATTTGATTTCACTAAAATTATTTTACTTAAAAATTCCCCTTTTTATTTCCTTTAAAAATCCAAACTTTATATATACTTCATTTTCCTCAAATACCAATCTATATTCAACCAAGCCATAACATTCAAAAAATTTAATTCCCAGTATATTCAATATAATCCATCACAGATTATCACATAAATCACATTACTGAATATAAAATATATTCTCAAAGAAGTTATTAAAGCGACAACACTCAAAGAAAAAGTATCAACAAGTTCTTTTGATATAAAAGAATGGGACGTACCCGTGTCAAAAAGAACTCGAATAGGGTGATTACGAAATAAAATAATGCCATCAAGGATAGAATGAGAAATACCTTGACCACGAGATGTGTTGCCAGGGGCTTGAGCAACATTAAGCTTTCCCTTCTTCTTGCCTTGAAGTTTGGGACAAGAAGATAAATAATGATCCGGGCTTTTGCAATAGCTACAAGCACGAGGCTTTGAACACCTGTTCCCATAATGGTCCTTAGAACCATAATTGTATCATTGCCCACTACTAGAGGTAGAAGTCTTTGCCACCGAAGTTGCTTGGTTCTCTTTCTTATTGGGATAAGGACCCTTGAACTTATTAGGCCTTTTCTTGTTGTTGAAGTTTGGTTTGGCACCCATAACTTCAACATCACTCTCCCTATCTGCCTCTTCAAGACGAAGAGCGATATCAATGAGTTGATCAAAAGAAACTTCTAACTTTAGAAGTAATGGCTTCTTGAGATTTTTGTTCAAGCCATAGACAAATCTTTGGTTCTTCTTCAATGGGATGTTTATATATTCGACCCCGTATTTAGAAAGTGACT
This sequence comes from Allium cepa, assembly GCA_030765085.1. Classification (NCBI taxonomy): domain Eukaryota; kingdom Viridiplantae; phylum Streptophyta; class Magnoliopsida; order Asparagales; family Amaryllidaceae; genus Allium; species Allium cepa. The sequence continues at coordinate 915,513,486 of CM060938.1, forward strand.
CGAAGGATGCGACATAGTCTGCCACAGAGGATTTACCTTGAACAAGGTTTATAAAACTACGAGCCAATGTCACCTTCTCAGCTTCTGTCACAAATTTTAATTCGAAGCATTCCCGGAATTTCTCCCAAGTAAGATCCGCTTCAACTATTTCAGAAATAAGAAGCTCATACCAATCTAATGCTCTTTCTTGGAGCATACTAGAGGCCACCTGAACACGGTGAAGATCAATAAGATTCATGCGAGAAAGGATTCGATCGCACGTTCTCAGCCAAGCCTGGACTTCAATAATAGTTTCAGAACCTTTGAATGGCTTTCCACCCAAATTGGTACAATCGTTGCACAAACGTGCAAATCCAGACTTAGGGTGAATAGACTCCGGATTAGGTCCGGCTGCTTGAGCATTCTTTACTAGATCAAGAAGCTGCTGGACAGACATATATACTCCATCTTGGGGAGTAGCACTAGATTGACCGGCGTTGGGACGACGAGGTCTAACCATTTCTCTACCTTTAGAAAGAAAGAAAGAAGAAGGAAAAGGTTATTCACCAAATGAATTCAAGCAATCTTGATAGATAAAACAAGGAATCATAAAGAAAATAGGATGAATCGATACGAAGACTCGAATTAAATCCTAAAGCACGACTCCTAAGAAGGACTTAGGATGATGATCCTTGCTAGATTATTCTACATTGTTTCGAAGTTTCGCTCTGATACCAAGCTGTTACGCCCTACCTCTATACCCATGCTAGCCAAGGACACTACGGTGTAATGCCGTCAACTAGCACGAAGAATAAGGCTGTTGAGGAGCGACCCTCCGTGTAATTGCTTTGTGCGAGCACCGATATGTCAGATAGTACAACATGCATTTGTTTTCAGGAGGAAATCCCACATACCGATACAAACTCAAAGCTACTACACAGTGGCTATATATATTCTTCGGAAACAAATATATAAATAAACATAACACAAATCAGTCACAGACATCCATATCACAAAAGCGGAAATAGATATGAATATAACACTTAAAAGTGTGTATCAGAGTAGTGGTCAAACAAGATCCACAATATCACAAAAAAATAGCTACAAGTGCTAGATAAAAGAATATGGATACATCAATGAGTCTATATCTCAAATGTATACAACAAAAACTACTAATCTAAGTAGTTAGCCAAAAGCCAGGGTGATAATCCCAGATGTGAAGTCAAGCAGAAGCACCTGTAACATCTCGGTCTGACCCGAGTATTATTTAATAAGAAAATAATAAACGGATCAGTCTAGCTATAGATATCAGATGAAATGATATAGAATAAGAGATATGACAAAAACATATGATAACTATAAAACCATACTGTGATAAGTATGTAATTGAAAATCAACAAGAGATTAATCAATATCACAAGAATCTTCTCAAAGATCAAAAGAATGTCATACGCTTTATTTTTATTCACCAAACCATAAATATTGACAATTATATCAATGCCAATCACAAAAGTTAATGACACACAAATTCACTAATGCACAAATATTGATAAAACATATCAATGTAAATCACGAACATTAGTGAAACACAAATTCTAGAAATCATCAATGGAAATGCAGAAATCATAAAAAGGGGGAGGCCTATCACAAAACGGGAGCATGAAAACTCACCAACACGTGTATCACAAAATGGAACGCTATTCCATGGTTGCTAACCATTAATTTTGAGCCAAAGCTCCACAAAACGGCCCAAAGACCATGGGTCGTTACCCCACCAAATTGAGCCGAAGCTCCACAAACGGGGTTTAATCTCCCTCGTAGACAAAGAGACATCGCACATTTGCTAGTCCAAATCAAAAAATGATCATCAACGATCATCAAGAAGTGTCAATTACAGTAAGCTAGTAAATATATAAGCTTAGCTTCATATCCCATAACCACTAGCTTAACTTAAATATTTACGAACAAATTGTAGATCTCCACTCGATAATTGTCACAAGAGATTCAATCGAACAAGTCCAAGAATTAACCGACGAAGTAAACGCAAGCGTTTCATACCACTTGTTTTACTAAGCCGTTTAATTAGATTTCTCGTACGAGTGAGGTAAAGGTTTATATATACTAGTAGATTGGAAAACGGTTTAAGAAACAAGCTTTGTAATAAAATAAGGTTGAAATCATTTTGATGAAGGAGTTTTGATATTTACTACTAGTATTAAAACCTTTATATTTTTAAAATGACAAATCATAAAAATGATTGTAGAAACAATAAGTCACAAAAATTCACATTCGAAGACGTGAATAAAATCCAAAGAATTCGATTCCAAATCCATCAAAGTGGAAATACCCTTGCGACTTAACAGCCATGACTTACGACTTAACATAATTCAACACAAGAAATCAGCGGCTCAACACATGCGACTCCACGGCATACGACCTAAGAGATCAGCGACTTAAGAAATAGCACGCGGCCTGACAAAGCAACTTAACATGGCGCGACCTATAGCATGGCGCGACCTATAGCATGGCGTGACCTAAGTTGGTGCGAGATATAGCAGCAGGCCGAGCGACCTAAATGGTTGCGACTTAAAACAGGACGCGACCCATAGCAGCAGGCCGAGCGACCTAAGTGATGCGACCTAAGTGGTGCGAGCAAGCCGAGCGACCTAAGTGGTGCAAGCGGGCCGAGCGACAATGACCTAAGAGATGCGGCTTAACATGGCGTGACCTATAGCAGGTGCGACTTAATGGTGTGAGCAGGCCGAGCGACCTAAGTGATGCAAGCAGGCCGAGCGACCTAAGTTGTTGGCGACCTAAAGCAGGCAGAGCGACTTAAGGAGCGAGCGACCTAACTGGTTGGTGACCTAAAACAGGCAGTGCGACTTAAGGAGCGAGCCACCTAACTGGTTGGCGACCTAAAGCAGGTAGAGCGACTTAAGTTGGTTGCGAGATATAGCAGGTGCGACCCAAGGTATAGCGCGACCCATAACAGGTGCGACTTAACAGGCCGAGCGACATAAGGTACTGGGCAAGCCGAGCGACCTAAGCAACAGAAATGCAAAAACTCTCTCAATTTTCAACCGGTCGAGCAAGGACGCTAGGGGATTACGCCCATCGGCTATTCGGTCCTATTGGCTTCTCGATGCATCACCAAAAACATGTTCAAACTTCAAAGATAGGATTTTTAAAGATTTATACCCAAAACACTAAAAATTGGGATATTCACCAATTCAATCCAAACCATAAGCAAATGCACATAAGTGTTAGGAATTCATACCCAACAATCAAAGATAGTTATAGCCAAAGATGTGTGATAAAAATCTCACCTTTTCACAAAATCAATGAAGAAGAAGCTTAAAAGCAAAGGAAGAATCAACCACACTTCAATCTCAACACAAGAAGCTTGAATCAATGGGTACTCTTTTGATTTGGTGTTAGATGTTTGGATTTGCAAATGAACCAGGGCTTGGAGTTTTAATTTCCCATTCCTCTCTCCATTTATGATGAAGCTTGAGTGTTAGGAAATGAAAGTGAAGTAATGAAGGGAAGAGGGGGTTGAGCTAGAGTTAATAGTTTAGGCTAATGGGCTAAACCAAACCCAAAGGCCAAAGTGAAAAAGTGGCAAAATTCCACTAACTCCAAACATATCAAAGTTTATACTCAGAAAGATTGCAAACGGTGTTTTGGACCCAATGGAAGTGGTCCCGTGTCCTAATTCGACCGTATGCAAAAAGTAACTTTTCAGACTAAAATCCGACTAACGATAAAATATTTAAATATTCAATCGTAAAATATGCGGGTTGTTACAGACTCCCCTCCTTAAAGAAATTGCGTCGATGCAATATTTAAGAAGAAAATATAAGGTAACAACCATGAAAGCATATCAACACAAAAGAAATTTGAAATAAGAAATTCACCTCGAAGAGCACGGGAAAGTAAGTCCAGATGTGTTCGATCGATGAACTCTCTAGATTCCCAAGAGCAATCCTTAGGATTTGAGGACCATTGAACTTTAACAAGCGGAACATCTTTATTTCGAAGGCGTTTGACCTTCGAAGCAATAATACGAATAGGATGTTGCTCATAAGTGAAATTAGGCGAAACTTCAATTTCTTCCACAACACCGGGCTCAAGAATAGAATCGAAATCTCGAAGGCATTTCCGTAATTGAGAAACGTGAAACACGTCATGAGCAGCAGAAAACTGAGCCGGTAATAAAAGGCGATAAGCCACAGAACCAATATGTTCGGTGATGGGAAATGGACCAATATATCGAGGTGCTAACTTTCCCGATCGACAGAAACGTACCACACCCTTCATAGGTGAAACACGAATAAACACAAGATCCCCCACAGAAAATTCAAATTTCCTTCTTCTGTTATCGGCATAGGATTTTTGTCTGCTCTGTGCTTCTTTTATCCTATGACGAATAAGATCAATCTTTTCTATGGAATCACGAATAAAGTCTGGACCTAAAACCAGCTTCTCCACGGCCTCAAGCCAACAAGAAGGAGTACGGCAAGACCTTCCATAGAGTGCCTCAAAAGGTGCAATACCAATACTAGATTGGAATCTATTATTATAGGAAAACTCAACGAGAGCAATATGATCTTCCCAACTTCCACCAAAATCAAGAACACATGCACGAAGAAGATCTTCAAGAGTCTGATTCACACGCTCGGTTTGTCCATCGGACTGGGGATGATAAGTGGTGCTAAAATTAAGCTTCATTCCCAAAGCTTTTTGAAGACTCTTCCAAAATCCACTAGTAAATAATGGATCACGATCACCAACAATAGAAGTAGGAACTCCATGCAATTTAACAATTTCTTTGATAAAGAGTTTGGCCAAAAGAGGCACGGTTCGATTGGACCGAACGGGAATAAAATGGGCGGATTTAGTAAGTCTATCGACTATCACCCATAAGCTTTCATGACCCGAACGAGAACGGGGAAGGCCGTCTATAAAATCCATGGAAATTTGGTCCCACTTTCAAATTGGAATTTCTAAAGGTTGCAATAACCCACCGGGCCTTTGATGCTCGGTCTTAATGAGTTGGAAAGTCATGCAACACTTAACAAAGTTAGTAATATCAGATTTCATTCCCTCCTAATAATAAAGTCGCTTCATATCCGCGTACATTTTACTACTACCGGGATGAATGGTAAATTTAGAACGATGAGAATCTTCTAAAATATCTTTACGAAGATTACTAATATTTGGCACGATAAGTCTACCAAATTTTCGAATACCATCACGAGAATCAGTATCAAAGTCTTTCAAACCTTCAATATCAATTTTATCCTTAAAATTTTGGCCAAGAAGAGCCAATTCGGGATCTAGCTTTTGAGCATCAAGAATGCGGTCTATAAGAGAAGGATGAGCCACAAGGCTACATAAAGCCAAAGATGAACATAAATCGGACTCACGATCTTTAATCTCACGAGTGGATAAAATCCTGAGATCATTCCATTCGGATATCATCATAGGAACAACCGCTTGTTGCTTGCGACTAAGTGCATCGACAACACGATTTCCCCTTCCGGGAGTATAAAGAATATCAAGATCATAAGATGTAAGGAATTCGAGCCAACGTTGTTGACGCAAATTAAGTTCCTTTTGAGAAAATAGATACTTCAAAGATTTATGATCGGTGTAAAGAATAAATTTCTCTCCCAAAAGATAATGACGCCAAATTTTAAGAACGAAGACAATAGCCGCGAGCTCTAAATCATAAGTGGCATACCTAGACTCGGCTGGCTTCAATTGCCTAGAAGCATAAGCAATAACATGTTCTCTTTGCATAAGAACGGCAACCAAACCAATGCGACTAGCATCGTTATAAACAATTAAATCTTGATTCCCCTCGTGAATAACAAGAATAGGAGCATCGAAAAGGAGTTCTTTTAATTTCTGAAAAGAAGCTTCACATTTGTCCGACCAAATATATTTAACTCCCTTCTTTGTCAAACTAGTAAGAGGCATGGAAATTTTGAAAAAGTCCTTTACGAAACGATGGTAATAACCTGCCAATCCAAGAAAACTACGGATCTCCGTCATACTCTCCGGTCTCTTCCAATTTTGAATCGCTTCAATCTTTGAAGGATCCACGGAAATTCCGGATTCGATAACAATATGACAGAGAAACTTCACACGAGATTTCCAAAAGTGGCATTTAGAAAATTTTGCTTTTAATTGATTACACCTAAGAGTTTCCAACACAATCCGATGATGCTTTTCATGCTCCTCCTCGGTTTTTGAATATACAAGAATATCATCAATGAAGATGAGAACAAATCGATCGAGGAAATTTTTGAAAACTCGATTCATAAGGTCAACGAAATAAGCCGGAGCATTCGTTAAACCAAATGGCATAACAAGCCATTCATAAGATCCATAACAAGTACGGAACGATGTCAAAGGAATGCTATCCTCTGCAATACGAAGCTGATGAAAACCGGTAGCTAAGTCTAGTTGTGAAAAGACTCTAGCACCACTAAGTTGATCGAATAGATCATCAATCCGAGGTAAAGGATATTTATTCTTGATAGTAAGATCATTAAGCTTGCGGTAGTCAATGCAAAGCCTAAGTGTACCATTGGATTTCTTCACAAAAATAGCCGAAAATCACTAAGGCGAGGAACTAGAGTGAATAAATTGCTTCGTCTCCAATTCGGATAATTGTTTGCGCATCTCCTCATTTTCCTTATTAGACATTCGATAAGGAGGACGAGTGATAGGTAGAGCTCCAGGAACTAAATTAATTCTGAACTCAATTTCTCGCTTAGGTGGTAATCCTAAAACGGGCTCAAATATGTCGGAAAATTCACGAACAACGTGAACAAGAGAAATAATATCTTCCTCATCATCATTATCGTCATCATGAGGATTTAAAGAATATAAAGATGCAACCAAGCTGGAATCCGAATCTTTAAGATCAATAGAAATCTGCTTAACAGATTGAGAATGTCGAAGATGAATAGTCCGCTCAGGACATAGGATTTAAGCTTCATAGCGGTTAAGCCAATCTATTCCCAAAATCATTCCAAAGCCTAAGTAGCGCATAACATGCAAATCCGCTCGGAAAGAAAAATCACACAAAATAATCTCGACATCTTTACAAAGCAAACTAATTGTTGTGGATCCACCAACAGGATTCGCAATTTTCAAAGAAGTCATTAAAGCGACAACACTCAAAGAAGAAGTATCAACAAGTTCTTTTGATATAAAAGAATGGGACGTACCCATATCAAAAAGAACTCGAACAGGGTGATTACGAAGTAAAATAATGCCATCAAGGATAGAATGATAAATACCTTGATCACGAGATGTGTTGCCAGGGGCTTGAGCAACATTAAGCTTTCCCTCCTTCTTGCCTTGAAGTTTGGGACAAGAAGATAAATAATGATCCGGGCTTTTGCAATAGCCACAAGCACGAGGCTTTGAACACTTGTTCGCATAATGGTCCTTAGAACCACAATTGTAGCATTGCCCACTGCTAGAGGTAGAAATCTTTGCCACCGAAGTTGCTTGCTTCCCTTTCTTATTGGGATAAGGACCCTTGAACTTATTAGGACTTTTCTTGTTGTTGATGTTTGGTTTGGCACCCATAACTTCAAACATCACTCTCCCTATCTGCCTCTTCAAGACGAAGAGCGATATCAATGAGTTGATCAAAAGAAACTTCTAAATTTAGAAGTAATGGCTTCTTGAGATTTTTGTTTAAGCCATAGACAAATCTTTGGATCTTCTTCAATGGGGTGTTTATATATTTGACCCCATATTTAGAAAGTGACTCGAAGGATGCGACATAGTCTGCCACAGAGGATTTACCTTGAACAAGGTCTATAAAACGACGAGCCAATGTCACCTTCTCAGCTTCTAGCACAAATTTTAATTCGAAGCGTTCCCGGAATTTCTCCCAAGTAAGATCCGCTTCAACTATTTCAGAAATAAGAAGCTCATACCAATCTAATGCTCTTTCTTGGAGCATACTAGAGGCCACCTGAACATGGTGAAGATCAATAAGATTCATGTGAGAAAAGATCCGATCGCACGTTCTCAGCCATGCCAGGACTTCAATAATAGTTTCAGAACCTTTGAATGGCTTTCCACCCAAATTGGTATAATCGTTGCACAAACGTGTAAATCCAGACTTAGGGCGAGTATACTCCGGATTTGGTCCGGCTGCTTGAGCATTCTTTACTAGATCAAGAAGCTGCTGGGCAGACATAAATACTCCATCTTGGGGAGTAGCACTAGATTGACCGGTGCTGGGACGGCCAGGTCTAACCATTTCTCTACCTTTAGAAAGAAAGAAAGAATAAGGAAAAGGTTATTCACCAAATGAATATCAAGCAATCTTGATAGATAAAACAAGGAATCATAAAGAAAATAGGATGAATCGGTACGAAGACTCGAATTAAATCCTAAAGCACGACTCCTAAGAAGGACTTAGGACGATGATCCTTGCTAGATTATTCTACATTGTTTTGAAGTTTCGCTCCGGTACCAAGCTGTTACGCCCCACCTCTATACCCATGCTAGCCAAGGACACTACGGTGTAATGTCGTCAACTAGCGCGGAGAATAAGGCTGTTGAGGAGCGACCCTCCGTGTAATTGCTTTGTGTGAGCACCGATATGTCAGATAGTACAACATGCATTTGGTTTCAGAAGGAAATCCGACATACCGATACAAACTCAAAGCTACTACACAGTGGTTATATATATTCTTCGGAAACAAATATAGAAATAAACATAACACAAATCAGTCACAGACATCCATATCACAAAGGCGGAAATAGATATGAATATAACACTTAAAAGTGTGTATCAGAGTAGTGGTCAAACAAGATCCACAATATCACAAAAGAATAGCTACAATTGCTAGACAAAAGAATATGGATACATCAATGAGTCTATATCTCAAATGTATACAACAAAAACTACTAGTCTAAGTAGTTAGCCAAAAGCCAGGGTGATAATCCCAGATGAGAAGTCAAGCAGAAGCACCTGTAACATCTCGGTCTGACCCGAGTATTATTTAATAAGAAAATAATAAATGGATCAGTCTAGCTATAAATATCGGATGAAATGATATAGAACAAGAGATATGACAAAAACATATGATAACCATAAAACCATACTGTGATAAGTGTTAGGGATGCGGATTAAGGATCTTAAGGCAGAAATAACACTAGAGAGGGGGTGAATAGTGTTTTAAAGAATATATGAACTATATGACTAAATTAAAACTTTCAATACAAATCTAAATAGAATTCTAACACAGAATGATCACAGAACATATAACAAATGCAAATAGTAAAGTAAAGCAAGTAAAAGGAAAGAACACACCGGATTTTATACTGGTTCAGAATCCTCCAACATCCAGTCCTGCACCAAGGCAATATCCTTGTACAGATTTTTATAAGCCAATATCCAAATTACAACCCTCAATTTCTAAGGCCTTGAGGAACCCTCCTATCTCCGAGTCTGGGGTAAACTCTCTTGATTTTCGGAACACAAGATCACCCTAATACTTTCTAATAACAATCCTTTTGAATGGATAGACTCTATGGACCTTTTGAATACAAATTGATCCTATAACTCTGAATAGCACTTTGATCTTTAGTAGAATGATGGAGAATCAAATAGAGAGAGTATCTGAATGATTTCCTATTGAGAATTTGGCAGAATGATGGCACGATCTTGAAAATATGAAGTTCTATGGATATGGAATGGTGGAGAAGAAAGAGTGAAGAAAATAAGAAAGTAGTTGTTAAAAAAATTCGTTTTGGAAGCCTTTATATAGATGCACAACAGTCATAACCATTGGCGAAAGGTTTTCGAACGAATGGACACTTCTTTTGAAAATTGAATTTTGAATCCAATTGTCACCATGTCGACATGGGGTATCCCCTTATGTCGACATCCCTTAGTTCAAAATTATAGAGATGTTGGTTTGTAAAGACAATTGAATTTAAAACAAGTTGAAACTTCTCTGAAGCAAAGTAAAGTGTTTAAACAATATTTTGAGATAGAGAATGAATATAAAACATTATTTTAAATATATATATATATATATATATATAATCGATATAGACCGTCAATTATATAAGTAATATTTAAAATCAGAATAAGTTTTGATGTTTTAAAAATAGAAGTTTTTAAAATCAGAATAGAGGAATATTTCAAGGCTAAAACAAAGTTTGAAAATATTTTTGAAAACATGACTTTGAAAGCTAAAACATTTTGAAAACAGATTTAAAAACATTTTGAAAAATCTATTCAAACTGAAATTGCAAGAACCTTCCTATAGAGCTCCTCCATATGACTCGAGAACTTGTACAAAGTAGTTTAAATGATTTTGATTTTCATGGGTTTGTAAGCCACTTGTCGTAGATTTGTAAGCTACTTGTCGTGGGTTTGTAAGCCACTGGTTTCGATAGAAATTGGGTTCCATCCCAAAGGAAAATTGGAAGAAAGATGAGAGTGCTATTATGAAGTTTTAACAAAATACTAGACACTTATCTTGAGATCTTGAAATCTTGATTCTCTAGAGTCTTGAATCTTGAATCTCTAATCTTCATCTTGATGCTTGAGTCTTTATATTGATCAGTCTTCGATGATACCTGCATATACTTCCTATATACATATATATATATATATGGAAATGTTAGTATATATTTTATAAAGTAAAGTATAATAACTATTTAAGGTTGTTGTCATCAAAACATCATCAACTCAGTTCCTAACAATAAGTATGTAATTGAAAATCAACAAGAGATTAATCAATATCATAAGAATCTTCTCAAAGATCAAAAGAATGTCATACTCTTTATTTTTATTCACCAAACCATAAATATTGACAATTATATCAATGCCAATCACAAAAGTTAATGACACACAAATTCACCAATGCACAAATATTGATAAAACTTATAAATGTAAATCACGAAAATTGATGAAACACAAATTCTAGAAACCATCAATGAAAATCCAGAAATCACAAAAAGGGGGAGGCCTATCACGAAACGGAAGCATGAAAACTCACCAACACGTGTATCACAAAATGGAACGCTATTCCATGGTTGCTAACCATTAATTTTGAGCCGAAGCTCCACAAAACGGCCCGAAGACCATGGGTCGCTACCCCACCAAATTGAGCCGAAGCTACACAAAACGGGGTTTAGTCTCCCTCGTAGACAAAGAGACATCGCACATTTGCTAGTCTAAATCACAAAAATGATCATCAACGGTCATCAAGAAGTGTCAATTACAGTAAGCTAGTAAATATATAAGCTTAGATTCATGTCCTATAACTACTCGCTTACTTGAATATTTGCGAACAAACTGTAGATCTCCACTCGAAAATTGCCACAAGAGATTCAATCGAACAAGTCCAAGAATTAACCGGCGCAGTAAATGCAAGCGTTTCATACCACTTGTTTTACTAAGCCGTTTGATTAGATTTCTCGTACGAGTGAGGTAAAGGTTTATATATACTAGTAGATTGGAAAATGGTTTAAGAAACAAGCTTTGTAATAAAATAGGGTTGAAATCGTTTTGATAAAGGAGTTTCGATATTTACTACTAGTATTGAAACCTTTATATTTTTAAAATGACAAATCACAAAAATGATTGTAGAAACAATAAGTCACAAAAATTCACATTCGAAGACGTGAATAAAATCCAAAGAATTCGATTCCAAATCCATCAAAGAGGAAATACCCTTGCGACTTAACAGCCACGACTTACGACTTAACATAATTCAACACAAGAAATCAGCGGTGTTGAATATGTGCTTATATGATTTTTGTTTGATGATAATAAACATATATACATTCGTTTAAATGTATTTGTTAATATACTATTTTATTTTTCACAGATTAAATAAATATTTGCTGAATAAAATAAATAACACGGAATTTGAATTCAAACAGAATATTTTATTCAAACAAATATTTATTACAATTTTGAATAGTATACAAATTCAAGCTCTCACTATTCACATATACAACTTTGATTTCAATTACATCACAATTTCATATTTACAAATGTCCTCACTACATATCGCTCATTCACTCATATTTTATCTTCAACTTCATTCCAGTTTGAATCCAGCATCTGAGCAATCTGCAAAAATATTCTCTAACGCAGTAAAATTGAAAAAGAAATATTTTTGCAATATAAAATGAAATATGATTTTTGAAAATATTATTTGCCTCAGTTATTTGGGTTGTTCGCCATCATTTAAATTTGAATTCATCATACACGAACAGCTTGTGACATACACAGTGTATCACTGTATATGCCACAAGGCCGTGCACACCGATATACACTTGATAATGCTACAGGGACAGGTGAGCACAGGTCAAACCCAAATTAAAAAGACGGGTTCAACTCAGGAGAAACATAAATAAAATCTCGACTTCGGCACAAGGTCAAAGCCGAGTTGTGAAATTGGATTCAACTCAAGTGATACAAGTTCGAACAATACTCAATGCACAGCCAACAGATGTCACCAAAAACCAAACAAGGGACAGGCTAACAGGTGCAAACAAAAGACACAGTGCAGACTCGACAATGTTCACAAATGCATATTCAAATACCCATACTACATGAAATACATGGAGACAAAGCAACTGCCACAAGACGACAATGCAGTATACATGAATACAATTGCAGGTACAAGTCCAAATACAACATTGTGTAGCAACAGTCACTAGTGAACATGTCACAGTGAAATACCAAGACTACAAATGTGCAGTCAAATGAACAGAGGCAACAAAGAATGGCAAGACACAAGACATGGGGGCACTGGACTACAGCTCGACCAAATGGCCAACATGATCAAGAAATATAACATGCAGTTTGCTGTGATACGAGCTCAAGACAGTACAACTACAACTCGATGCAACTGACAGCAAACACAAATGGAATGCAACAGTGAAGTTCAACATCATCAGAGACAGGTACAAAGACAAATGAAGCATATACGTATACAAGTCAATATGCATTCATGAATGCAAATACCACTAATCCAGACTGCATGGTGAACCAACTACACAAATTGCAATTCGAACTAACATGACAGCAAACAAATACAAGGCAACATGTACAACAAGTCCAATGAACAAAGAACCCAAGAACAAGCAGCAATGTGCAACTCGATATCAAATGAAGACTCATGAACAACCTGAACCAAACCCAGTACATCTAAATCAAACCAGAGTGCTTCAGTGTACAGTGAGCCCGAGCACAAGTGACCCATGGAAAGGAGACTACAACAGGGAACACATGCCACAAGACCATCAAACAAACTCAGTAAACATATATGCACAGGTACAAACAATAGTGAGCACACTCATATGAACAAATACAATAATAATGCAGTGAAGCATGTTAATGGAAAACAGCAAATACAAACTGCTACAACACCAAGTAAAGGACACAGCAGTATACAAGTACAAGCCACAATATCAAAGCCGTGTTCATACATAAAGTCAAAGCCGTGGTCATCACAAAGAAATCAAAATTTCGTTTTGACCAAATATATCGCAATTTCAAATCAAATCAATGCCGTGATGACTAAGTTTCGAAACCGTGTTATTCAAGCAATTTGAACAAGTCACAAATCAATCTCAAGCATCCAAGCATAATCAAACGGCCGATCAAAAGAATTTGACAAATTCAAATATAATTATACGACGAAAATACAAGGGGGTCAAACCCTATAAAAGTGATTAACATCATCGGCAATTGAGTTATTCGAGCTCAAGCAACAGAGAACAATATCAATAACTCGAATCAAAGGTCGAGCAAAAATCAACATTGAAAAGGAAAAATCGCATACCATTTTTGACAATTAACTCGACCAAATTGAGGTAACCGTGAAGCAAAGAGAAGAGAGCATCGATCGACCAAGCAAGAACGAAATCATCATTCGATCGTGCAAAATTAAGTCGGCAACTTCAATTTTTCCAAGCCCTAATTTTAGAGACGAACGAAGATCGAAGCCGCCATTTTTCTCAAGATATTCAGAGTGAAGAATAAAAAAAGGACCAGGCTAAGGAAAACAAAGAAAAGGGACGGCTTTGATAAAAGGGTTTTTTATTTTATGTTTAAAGGGTTATAGGTTTTAAAATTAGGGCTATTTTATTTTAAATTGTTTTTAATTTGTAATTTTCTTTTTTAAACCGTTTAATTTCTAGTCGTGTGACTAGGGGACAAGCTACGTGGCGTAGCTTGAGAATTCGCAACTCAGTGGCTGAGTTGTGGCAGGGTTTTGAGCGTAGAGTTAGATTAGTCAATAGCGGGTATAGCGAGTTTACGTGTGTAAGCGAGGGACTATCTAATTTCTAGTAGAAACCTTGGGGGCAGCACGTAGGCAGGGTTTTGCCGAAGCTGGGTAAATTCTGTGTTGTTCTGTTTTTTTCTGTTATTTATATTCTGCGATATCTGTGCTGCTATTCTGTGATCTGAATTGAATATTTTATAAGCTTCCGCGATTAATTTTAATAACTTATACCATCACCCTATTCACCCCCCCTCTAGGGTGAAATCGATCCTACAAGTGGTATCGGAGCTAGGAACAAAAGCCGTTTTTGTTTTAAATTTTTTTTTTACAAAAATCAATTTTTGTTTTAAAAATTCGTGTTTTAAAAAAATTGGTTTTTGTTTTAAAATTTTGAATTTTTGAAATGGTGTCTTTTATTAATACATCTGTTGAGGGTCGCTCCAATATTATTCCTTCTATTTTCGATGGAACAGATTTTTTGAATTGGAAATTAAAAATGGAATTTTATTTAAAATCTGTTAATATTAAATGTTGGGATATTATTGAAAACGGGTGTGATATAACAGATAAGAAAATTATATCGATTAATGCTCTTGCTATGCATATATTATATTCTCATATTAATCAAGATAATTTTAATTTCATCTCTCATTGTGAAAATGCACAGGAAATCTGGAATACTTTAATTGCAATATATGGTGCAATAGTCAACAGCAATGAGAAGTCCTCCACAACCGACTCAGTTGAAGAAATGTGCTTAATAAGATTTGTAAAAAGCAGTTGTGATGAGGATGATGATGATGGAGCAGCTGAGCTGGCGTTAATAATGAAGAAATTCAAAAGATGGAACCATAAATATGGAAATCCAGCTCTAAATCAAGAATTAAAAAGCAGAATAATCAAAGCACTAGACAACTCGGAAGAACACGGGATCATTTGCAACAAACCCTGTGATATCAAGCCCAATTATCCCCGATTTCAACGCGATTTTGAAAAGAAACCAAAATGGAGAAATGCTACAGCCACGTGGAATACAAGTGATAAAGATAATCAAAGTTCTAGCAGTAAGAGTGAGAAAGCAGATATGTGCCTTCATGGAAATATAACTGATAGCGATGATGACGAGCCAAGCGAGGTATCAAAACTTACTCACTCTGAATTACTTATTTATTTCCACGAAGTAAATGGCTGTTTTGAACGACTTAGGGAAAAATACGCTAAACTTGAATCACAAAAAGACACTTTGATAGATTTAAATAAACAACTTGACCAATTAGTTAAAACCTATCAAAGTAGGATCCCTAAGTGTGATAAGTGTCCAACATTCGAAGATGAGAATAAAAAATCAGAAATTAAAATTAAATCGCTTGAAAATGAAATTCTGATTTTAAAAGAGAGTGAAAATACGAGAAGAGAAAATTCTATCAAAAGGTGCACACAATTGTTGAATGAAAACGAATCACTCAAATCACAAGTCCAACAATTGTCAATGACTTTAGATAAATTTTCGAAAAGTGAAAAATCGTTGAATATGCTATTAGGAAAGCAAACTCTTAATACGGTTAGACAAGGACTTGGATATAATTGTTCGAAAATTGTTGAAAGCAAAATTAATCAAGTTAATTCTATGTGAACAATTTGTAGAAAATATGGACACAATCACAATAATTGTTGGTATAGACCCAAACATGTGAAAACTATACCGATTTGGGTTCCAAAAAGCACAAATATAAAATCTCTCAAAGTTAAACAAATTTGGGTGCCGAAGGGAACAATTATAAATAGTTTTGGGTCTACACAAAATTATTTTTCAAAATTTTCTGCCACTAACAACCATGGACCTATAAAAACAAATAGGTCACATAAATCTTTTCCCGTGTAGGTGTGGTGGCAGGCTAAGAAACAACAATAGTGTTCTCTGGATTTTTGGCTGTTCCAGAAACACAACGGACGACGAAGCAAAGTTCCTTAGCCTAGTTCAAAGGTGACAGAATCACAATAGACAACATCGAAAAATATCGTAAAGGTAAAACAGGTAATGGTATGTTTTAAACGATATAACGTGATAATCTGCACCATATTCTGAATTAAAATCAGCCAATATTGAGATGATGAAAAGATGATGATTTTGTTTCTGACTTATTCAACATAGTTGGCCAAGTATATTCTTATGCCAAAAACACTATAATAATCTCTAGATTCTTTGAATTGCTTCATATATATCAGTTTGGATTAAAAATAGTGTTTTGTTGGATAATACAATTGGTTATAATATGGCTAACTCTTTATTCATGGTTTTCGATTATTTACACGGCTTCAATTCAGATTCAAAAGAATGTCATTTAAATTGTTGTTAAAATTGAATTTGAAATTTTTTGGTGCACACTTCATGTTTTGGTCTATAAGATTCAATTGATGATAATTTTGAGTGAAAGAGAAATTCAGATGCAGATTACACTGGTAATCTAGTTGATAGAAAAATTACTAGTGAAACGTGATTTTCGTTGAGACATTTAGTAACTGCATCATTTTTTCAAAGAAAATATCTGCATATTTTTCATTTCAAATAATTTTCAAATAGCAGAAAATTTTCTTTTAAATCCCCCTCGAAAAAATCATTTTTGACCATATTTTCAGATTAGTCATTTTGAAAAATTAATTTCATAATTATTTTTGAATTTGATTTTAAATGACTATTTTGACTAATCTGACTCCCAAATGATTATCGAAAAGAAAAATAGTGATTGAAAAAGTGATGGGTGTTGAAATTGATCATATATTATAACTCGAGAAAGTATAATTAGAAAATTTCTTTAGAAATTTAAACAAGAGTTATAAAAAATTTTGTCGGTAAAAATTCCATGACCATCTCTATATCTATCGTATTTCTAACGACCATTACTCATCAAAATTCTATATAGTTTGTCGATATGTGGTACTTTAAACAGGAATCGTTCGTTTTTCATTTTTCACATTTTTTTTTAAAAAAAAGGAGGTAATAATAATAATAATAAATACCAAAGTATTCACTCTCATTTAAAAGTCCTCACGGTTATGCATGGGTGAATTACTTGGAATTTGTTATGTGCTTACATGCTCATTTAAAAGTCCTCGCGGTTATGCATGTATGGAACGCATATCAAAAGTTGATTTTTTAAAATAAACAAGTTGATTCTAATCCCATTTAAAAGTCCTCACGGTTATGCGTGGTTAGAAGATACTTGAATTCATTTTTTTTAAAATAAAATTGGAATACTACTAATCTCATTTAAAAGTCCTAACGGTTATGCATGGTTAGTAGATATTCAAATTCCTGATATAAATATGCCACAAATAGACACAACTGTATGGTTTTATATGATGACATCATTTCCATCATTCTAAAAGTGGAATATGCGCCTAACAAAATATTTATGATTTTTGTTTGATTTTTTTATTGAAATTTAATATTTATATTCAGTTGAGTTTTAATGTTGAATTAATATCGATCACTTTATCTATATTTTCTCTAACACTATTATTCTTTTGCTGATAACAAAAGGGGGAGAGAAAAGTTAAGATTTTGTCAAATAAAATCAAGCAAAGGTCAAATAATTTTCCATTTGCATCGAGGCTTATTTGCATATTATTTAATTGTATGCATATTTGTAGGGGGAGTATTGTGTAGAGAGGAAGCATTTAAATAGGGGGAGCAATTAGAGCATATCAATAATCAAATACATTTAACATATTCAAAATCTTAAATATATGTTTGTTATCATCAAAAGGGGGAGATTGTTGAATATGCGCTTATATGATTTTTGTTTGATGATAATAAACATATATACATTTGTTTAAATGTATTTGCTAATATACTATTTTATTTTTCACAGATTAAATAAATATTTGCTGAATAAAATAAATAACACGGAATTTGAATTCAAACGGAATATTTTATTCAAACAAATATTTATTACAATTTTTAATAGTATACAAATTCAAGCTCTCACTATTCACATATACAACTTTGATTTCAATTACATCACAATTTCATATTTACAAATGTCCTCACTACATATCGCTCATTCACTCATATTTTATCTTCAACTTCATTCCAGTTTGAATCCAGCATCTGAGCAATCTGAAAATATTCTTTAACGCAGTAAAATTGAAAAAGAAATATTTTTGCAGTATAAAACGAAATATGATTTTTGAAAATATTATTTGCCTCGGTTATTTGGGTTCTTCGTCATCATTTAAATTTGAATTCATCATACACGAACAACTTGTGACATACACAGTGTATCACTGTATATGCCACAAGGCCGTGCACACCGATATACACTTGATAATGCTACAGGGACAGGTGAGCACAGGTCAAACCCAAATTAAAAAGACGGGTTCAACTCAGGAGCAACATAAATAAAATCTCGACTTTGGCACAAGGTCAAACCCGAGTTGTGAAACTAGATTCAACTCAAGTGATACAAGTTCGAACAATGCTCAATGCACAGCCAACAGATGTCACCAAAAACCAAACAAGGGACAGGCTAACAGGTGCAAACAAAAGACACAGTGCAGACTCGACAATGTTCACAAATGCATATTCAAATGCCCATACTACATGATATACATGGAGACAAAGCAACTGCCACAAGACGACAATGCAGTATACATGAATACAATTACAGGTACAAGTCCAAATACAACAGTGTGTAGCAACAGTCACTAGTGAACATGTCACAGTGAAAGACCAAGACTACAAATGTGCAGTCAAATGAACAGAGGCAACAAAGAATGGCAAGACACAAGACATGGGGGCACTGGACTACAGCTCGACCAAATGGCCAACATGATCAAGAAATATAACATGCAGTTTGCTGTGATACAAGCTCAAGACAGTACAACTACAACTCGATGCAACTGACAACAAACACAAATGGAATGCAACAGTGAAGTTCAACATCATCAGAGACAGGTACAAAGACAAATGAAGCATATACGTATACAAGTCAATATGCATTCATGAATGCAAATACCACTAATCCAGACTGCATGGTGAACCAACTACACAAATTGCAATTTGAACTAACATGACAGCAAACAAATACAAGGCAACATGTACAACAAGTCCAATGAACAAAGAACCCAAGAACAAGCAGCAGTGTGCAACTCGATATCAAATGAAGACTCATGAACAACCTGAACCAAACCCAGTACATCTAAATCAAACCAGAGTGCTTCAGTGTACAGTGAGCCCGAGCACAAGTGACCCATGGAAAGGAGACTACAACAGGGAACACATGCCACAAGACCATCAAACAAACTCAGTAAACATATATGCACAGGTACAAACAATAGTGAGCACACTCATATGAACAAATACAATAATAATGCAGTGAAGCATGTTCATGGAAAACAGCAAATACAAACTGCTACAACACCAAGTAAAGGACATAGCAGTATACAAGTACAAGCCACAATATCAAAGCCGTGTTCATACATAAAGTCAAAGCCGTAGTCATCACAAAGAAATCAAAATTTCGTTTTGACCAAATATATCGCAATTTCGAATCAAATCAATGCCGTGATGACCAAGTTTCGAAACCGTGTTATTCAAGCAATTTGAACAAGTCACAAATCAATCCCAAGCATCCAAGCATAATCAAACGGCCGATCAAAAGAATTTGACAAATTCAAATATAATTATACGACGAAAATACAGGGGGGTCGAACCCTATAAAAGTGATTAACATCATCGGCAATTGAGTTATTCGAGCTCAAGCAACAGAGAACAATATCAATAACTCAAATCAAAGGTCGAGAAAAAATCAACATCGAAAAAGGAAAAATCGCATACCATTTTTGACAATTAACTCGACCAAATTGAGGTAGCAGTGAAGTAAAGAGAAGAGAGCATCGATCGACCAAGCAAGAACGAAATCATCATTCGATCGTGTCAAATTAAGTCGGCAACTTCAATTTTTCCAAGCCCTAATTTTAGAGACGAACGAAGATCAAAGCCGCCATTTTTCTCAAGATATTCAGAGTGAAGAATAAAAAAAGGACCGGGCTAAGGAAAACAAAGAAAAGGGACGGCTTTGATAAAAGGGTTTTTTATTTTATGTTTAAAGGGTTATAGGTTTTAAAATTAGGGCTATTTTATTTTAAATTGTTTTTAATTTGTAATTTTCTTTTTTAAACCGTTTAATTTCTAGTCGTGTGACTAGGGGACAAGCTACGTGGCGTAGCTTGAGAATTTGCAACTCAGTGGCTGAGTTGTGGCAGGGTTTTGAGCATAGAGTTAGATTAGTCAATAGCGGGTATAGCGAGTTTACGTGTGTAAGCGAGGGACTATCTAATTTCTAGTAGAAACCTTGGGGGCAGCACGTAGGCAAGGTTTTGCCGAAGCTGGGTAAATTCTGTGTTGTTCTGTTTTTTTTCTGTTATTTATATTCTGCGATATCTGTGCTGCTATTCTGTGATCTGAATTGAATATTTTATAAGCTTCCGCGATTAATTTTAATAACTTATACCATCACCCTATTCACCCCCCCTCTAGGGTGAAATCGATCCTACAAGCGGCTCAACACATGCGACTCCACGACATACGACCTAAGAGATCAGCGACTTAAGAAATAGCATGCGGCCTAACAGAGCAACTTAACATGGCGCAACCTATAGCATGGCACGACCTATAGCATGGCGCGACCTAAGTTGGTGCCAGATATAGCAGCAGGCCGAGCGACCTAAATGGTTGCGACTTAAACCATGACGCAACCCATAGCAGCAGGCCGAGCGACCTAAGTGATGCGACCTAAGTGGTGCTAGCAAGCCGAGCGACCTAAGTGGTGCAAGCGGGGCCGAGCGACAGCGACCTATGAGATGCGGCTTAACATGGCGCGACCTATAGCAGATGCAACTTAATGGTGTGAGCAGGCTGAGCGACCTAGGTGATGCAAGCAGGTTGAGCGACCTAAGTTGTTGGCGACCTAAAGCAGGCAGTGCGACTTAAGGAGCGAGCGACCTAACTGGTTGGGGACCTAAAGCAGGCAGAGAGACTTAAGGAGCGAGCGACCTAACTGGTTGGCGACCTAAAGCAGGCAGAGCGACTAAGTTGGTTGCGAGATATAGCAGGTGCGACCCAAGGTATGGCGCGACCCATAACAGGTGCGACTTAACAAGCCGAGCGACCTAAGGTACTGGGGCAAGCCGAGCGACCTAAGCAACAGAGATGCAAAAACTCTCTCAATTTGCAACCGGTCGAGCACGGACGCTAGGGGATTACGTCCATCGGCTACCCGGTCCTATTGGCTCCTCGATGCATCACCAAAAACGTGTTCAAACTTAAAGGTTAGGATTTTTAAAGATTGAACCCAAAACACCAAAAATTGGGATATTCACCAATTCAATCCAAACCAAAAGCAAATGCACATGAATAAGTGTTAGGAATTCATACCCAACAATCAAAGACAGTTATAGCCAAAGATGTGAGATAAAAATCTCACCATTTCACAAAATCAATGTAGAAGAAGCTTGAAAGAAAAGGAAGAATCAACCACACTTCAATCTCAACACAAGAATCTTGAATCAATGGCTTCTCTTTGGATTTGGAGTTAGATGTTTGGATTTGCAAATGAACTAGGGCTTGGAGTTTTAATTTCCCATTCCTCTCTCCATTTTTGATAAAGCTTGAGTGTTAGGAAATGAAAATGAAGTAATGAAGGGAAGAGGGGGTTGAGCTAGAGTTAATAGTTTAGGCTAATGGGCTAAACCATACCCAAAGCCCAAAGTGAAAAAGTGTCAAAATTCCACTAACTCCAAACATATCAAAGTTTATACTCAAAAAGACCGCAAACGGCGTTTTGGATCCAATGGAAGTGGTCCCGAGTCCTAATTCGACCGTATGCAAAAAGTTACTTTTCAGACTAAAATCCGACTAACGATAAAATATTTAAATAAAATATTTAAATATTCAATCGTAAAATATGCGGGTTGCTACAAAAGAGGACGAAGATTTTATACTTTTTTTATGTCGTCATCCTTTACTTTTCTTTCTTGCACGCGTGATTAAAACAGAAAAGGGGAAACACGTGTTATAAGGAAGGGAATGTGTTCAATCGTGAAAGCATTATTCAGAATATAAAATATAAATCAAATTTAAATTCAAATTTTAAATCGTCTCGATAAATGCAACTCAAAATCTTGACCTCCTATCGAGGCATGCCGCCAGGCGTTTATAATGTTGTACCTACATTCTGAATGCAATGGAAAAGGTTTCGAGCCCTTATTCGATCGTATGGAGAAGATAGCTCTTTGGACCCAGTTATTATATTAAATTTTCGATATAGATTTCAGTGTGTTTATCTACCGTATGATCACACAACTCCAAACACTCCGAAATTTGAAATCCGATAATAATACACTATTGCGGATTCAATGGAACTGATTTCGTCGAATTCCGAGACCGTGTCCTGGAAGGCTATTTTTAAATATCGATTTAAACGATATATTTTTAAAATTGAACAAATCACCTTAAAATTCAATTTTAACACTTCTATTATCTTCAGTATTATAAATATAAATTTTTCAAGCCTTTGAAATATTTTTAACCAGCTTAAAAAACAAGATTCACTATTTTAACCAATTTCCAATTGTTAAATTCAATAATTTAATTGCCAAATAAACAGTGATATTTGAAATTCAAGTTAAACTAACTTCCAAATATTTAAAATCAATTAAATATTTCAATTTCAAATATCCAAAAATTTCGGGTCATTACAAGTGTAGATTACCTGACCTCTTTACTGCGGACTCCGATCAGGTTTCTTGATTAGAAACCTCCGCTTTACATAGCCATATATTGTGATAGAAAACTCCAAGATCGTATCAAGAATCCGTATCAAGTGATCTCCATCAAGAATCTAGTGAAAAATCCTTATTTGGGCTAGTGTAAATCAACTAAAAATCATGTACTCAATTCCTAGATCAAAAACAGTCATGTAAATAAAATGATATACATACAACTTACGTACTTTATTCCATTGGTTTCTTAACTACAATAGTTTCTTTTATTTACATTTATTTTTACATAAAATTTATTTCTCATTTAATACCAAAATAATTTATGAATCATTTCATAAAATATTACTTTAATGTTTTTATAAACATTTTATAAAGACTTATCTTATTTAAAAAGCATTTCAATAAAACAAATTTTCATTTTAAAACATTTTAGGACTTTGGTTCATTACTTGTATAATATTTTTCTACATCCTAAGAGTATAAATGAAACATTCATATTTATTTTACTTAACCAAGATATTCTACAAATCGAAAACTTGTTTAAATTTTTACTATATTCTCAATTTAAGAGTCGCATAAACTTATCTTTTATATTTTTACAAAATTACTTTACTTCAAATTCTACACCGATTCAGAAGTTTTCAACTGTCCTAAATCATCGAAAATTCCATTTTATGAAAATTGCTTAACAATATACCATAACATGATGCATAAACCAAACTGCCCTAATGCATGGGATACAACGTCCATAAAATAACTTAACAAGAAAACATTAGAACTAAGCAACGAGTTTTATTTCAAATCATTTTGAAATAATTATATACACTTATAACATTTGTATACCAAATCATATTTCGGGATTTAAATCAAAACCTATTTTATCAAAGGAACATGTAGCAAACTACTATAGTAGATCCCTCACTTAGAAATTCAAAAATGAACGCCAATGATGCTATAGTCATAATCAGAATTATTTTTCAACGATGAAAGTGAACTAAGTACTTTCTAGCTCCTTCAAAGTCCTTTTTTTAATATTTCTATTTATAAATGCCTTCAAATAATACTATTTTTATTTCCTCAAAAATCTTGAAACAATTATCTTCAAAACACCGAGATTTAAATTCTCAAACTCTCAGTTTAAATCCTTTTTAAGTTTAAATCCTTTTTATTTATAAACCCTATTTAATAAACCATACTTATACATATTTTATTTCTTATATAAGATACTTTCATAAATATTATTCCAATATCTTACCTTTATTTTAGATCATAATAAATAACATTTATTAAAGTTAACTTTTTTAACCCAACATTACACCGAACGCCTTATAGTCAGATTGTGAAACTTAATCACAAGGTGTTCGTTTAATATTCCTACAAAACCATGTTGTAAAAAGGTAAAACTACTTGTAAATTAAGAAACAATAGTATGTGCTCATAAAGTGGTCGAGCAAGAATAAAATAATAAATGAGGGATAAATGGACATCGTTAGTCCCTATATTAATCAACCATACTATCAACTTACTTGTATACTACTAATATATAACAAATACAAATACGCTCTCATATATATGATACCCTCAACTCACAATAGAAAATTACATTACTCTATCTCTTAATGAGCGATACCCACTGAAGCCAAGATCCTCACTTAACCTTCAGCTCTGATACCAACTATAATGATCGCTCATTTTCGATCCTCGAATGTCGACACTGATACATCCATGGTATTAATGTGTCGAGCACCCAAGTGCCAAAATCCAGTTAGTAGGGTAAAAGTAAAAGAAGAAATGAAAAAAGAACAAGAAAGAGGAGGATAAAAATATCAAAATCTCACAACGGAATAATCACATATAATATCAAAAGATAGTACACAGTGTTATTGTAATATACATATCATGTCAAAGTTGTTAATCTAAGTACCATTGTCAGCATGGACACTCATATTGCATATTCTTACATTTGCTAATATATATATATATATATATATATGATTGAGGTTGCAAAAATAAATACTATGATAAGTAAATCATCCGGCTTCTCTCTAAGAGCCCAACGAACATCAACGAAAATCTATCTTCCTCAGACTGTTCGAAAGAGCACCCATGAAGGAAAAAATAAAAACCATAGGTCAAACAAAAGTCTGATGTGCAAGAAATATGTATGATATATAACAATACCTTTTGAGACCATTCGAATCGCCAGATTGGTTTTTTTCTTTAGAAGAGTCAACCATCTAATAGGTACATATTGTGATATAATAGATAATTCCTAAGGTGTAGAATATAAGTGAGAAATAGCCGTGGTATATGTACACCACAACAATAATTAGGTATACAATCAAAAATTGCTAAGGCGCATTTGCATAATTGTGTAGGTTTTTCGTGGATATGCCCTCAGTCCATCAAGAACGATCCTCCTACATAAGGATCAAATATATCCTTTCAAGGAAAGTACATCTCTAAGGAATATACCATTGGAAATACAAAGTTGGCCCATGCTTGAACACATGGCTCTTAATGGATCACTCCTACATGCATGTTCGTAAGCAACAATAGATGGAGTCGCCTACACCTAATGAGTTAGTTAAACCCTTTGGCTATGCATCCTACCTCTAGTTTCTATTACTAACGATGATGAAATCACGTTAGGCATCCTAGCACTTGAGCCACAACTCAAACGAATCTCAAAACTGCACATAAATTACAGCATCCTGAACAGTCCTCCTTAATGGATTTCAGTATCTCTAACAAATCACGAATCTGTACATGGGTTCGAGCATCTCGAGTAAATCATGAATCCTCATGTAAATTCCAGTATATCGAACAAATCACGAACCTCTTCCAAAGCATAGATCACATATATGGTTTTGAAGTGGTTATAGTTTCAAGTCATCTCATATTAGTACACTCTCGCACTTATTGGGTGTTCCAAAACCAATCGGTAGATTTTCGGTTGACTCAACTCTGGTTCTTTAAGGAAACAAACAATACATAAGGGTGGAGATTATCTCCTATCCAGATGAATTTCCTTATCATTTTTCCTAAAGAGCAAGAAGAGTTTATATGTAGTTATACCATCAATGAATGAAAACCACACCGTATAATCCTCGAGTTTCTTCTGGATATTTTCTAAGTTAATTTTGGTATATTTCAACAATAATGAGAATGATCACAAATGGAAACTAAGTTTTGTATACTTATCACGTTTCCACCTTCTCGACTTTGCTATCTCTCAAATTAGAATGAAGTCCGGTAGGTCAGAACACTATCGCATCTACACTCTACTCAAATCATTATTCTTAACTCTCATAGGTAGAAACAAGTCTACTTTGTTGTCTTTACTACTAAGTACATGACTAAATACTTTCCATAAACAAGTAAACACACAAAGCACTATTAACGTGCACACGTACACACACAAAGCACGATTAACACACATAAAATACGATTAAGTCACATAAACAATTATTAATCCCCTTTTTATTTAATTCATCCTTTATTAATTAAACATCTTTTATTAGTAAAACTCCTTTTTATCCAATAAAACTTCTTCCATTAATCAAAACTTCTCGCTCATTAAACTACTAAATAATTATACTCCTGATTAATTAAACTCACAATTAATTAAACTCTTAATTCACTAATACACCGTTAGTAACTAAAACATCTTTTATTAATTAATACTAATTTATTAATTAATACTAATGTATTAATTAAAATTTTCTTTATTAATTGTATATAGATTTAATTTCTCTTTATAAAAGATATATACTTGTATTCTACTATTTCACTAGTCATTTATACTCTTTCTATACTTCAAAAGTATTCATATACTTATCTCAAATGATATGAGTATATTCACAAATCATTAACAAGATTTACTTACTTTAAAATATAATCAAAGAGGTTAAAAACAAATGTTACTAAAACATTGTTTACTATCAACCCCTATGTTTTTTAAGTTAAACATTTACTTTCTTTATTCCAAAGGATTCCATACTTTTTATTATCTAAAATATCCATTATTAACGATCTAAGTATATTCATAATCATTTAACTATGTTTTTTCACTTTAAAATATAATTGAAGGGCTTTAAAATAAATGTTATTAAAACATTGTTTACTACAAACCTAAAACGTTCCATACTTTAAACATTATCTTTAAAACTTGCTTTTTAAAGATTTAATTATATTTATAAGGGTTAAAATCAAATGTTACTTAAACATTGTTTACTAAAACCCCGAAACCATTCACTAATAATTACCTTAAAATATTCCTTATAAAAGTCTTGATTTTAGTCCTAGTTATAATCCTAATTATAATCCTAGTTATAATGCTAATTATATCCTAATTATAGTTCTAATTATATTCCAAATTATAATTTTAATTTTATTCCTAACTATAAGCCTAATTACATTCTAAATTATATGTACTTATATCTACTCTAATCTAATAAGCTAATATACTTGTTCGTCGACGGAAATTCTATCGGTTTAGAAAACCGTCGAACGAATTTAGAGATAAAAATATAACCGCAAGCGCACGGTGTACGAATGTAGCACGCGGCGAATACAGGTCGATCTGTAGGGAATTGATGATTTTAAAAATCTATTCAATCAAATTATACCAAAGTCGAAGAGGATTTGTTAACTAGAAATAAAATGAGGCTAACACTAGAAAATGCGATTCAAAATTATTAGACTAAAGAACAATTTAGAGGCAAATCCACTCTCAAATTTTTGTAAATCAACAAACACATAATTTATGATCTCTAACTTTGATATTAAGTGAAATAATCATTGCATTTATCATAAGTATGGTTTGTTTATGTTATTAGTTAACATAACTCAAACCATCAAACTATAATACAACAATTATACCACTTACAATTCTCATGAAAAAGAAGCCAAAGCAAAAACTATTTTAAGTATGATCTATTTACTATTGTAACTAGTAATATAGATCATCAAATTTCATTTTTACTTTCATTTCATAATCAAAAATTAATTAGCAAATGATGATGTAAATTGTGTTTATGTTGAATAAGAATAGCTCATTTGCATAAGCAATATAAGCTATCAAACCCACTTGTATAAACTTACATCAAAATTCACATTCATGAAGTATAAACAAAGAGATCATAAATCATAAAAATGTTGAAATTACATAAAGTTAGAGAGCTTCATCACCCCTAAATTGAAGGGGTTTAGCTACTCATTTGTGGCATTGAAGCATCACATGTAAGTTTCAACATTAAAAAGAAAAGAAAAATAGAAAATAAGTAAAGAAGGCAAAAGAGATTAGCTACTAACTACTTGCATAAATATGAATCTAAGCTATGAACATAAAGAGAAAGAGAGCATAGAAATAAACATTAACAATAAAGTAAAGAAAAGCATGTAGAAAAGAGAGAAGAAAGAGGCTTGGAAGCCATTTTTATTTCATAGAACATTGAGCTTACACTTTGATTTCTTAATTTCCTAAGTAAAATGAAAGAGTAGATGATAGTTTCATATACATAAGAGGGCTATATATACATGCATAAAACCCTAATTCTATTTTTAGGGGGCTACCAAAAATTCCCTTTAGGAAGTGTGGCCAACAAGTAACCATTAACCACTAATTAATCCATCATTTGTTTTGCATGAAGCTTTAACCTCCACTTAGTTGTCCATTAGCTCCAAATTGTACTTTTAGGTAAGTGGGTGGGGTCCTCCATGTTCATGGCTTGAATTATTTCCCTCTTCTTTCCTTTGTATTCATTTGTGCATGCATATATCTTCATATAAGCCTCTTCCATATGCATCCAAATTCCTATAAAAATTGTCAAAAAATGTCCAAGCAAAAATTCTTATATTGACACATGCACAAAATGACCGTTTTGCCCCTGAATGAAGAGGAAAATATGATGGTTGGAAATAATTGAATTTTGGTTTTAAACATGTTAAAATCCCCAAATATGATGATTATTTAAGTAAAAAGAGATAAAATATGGATGTAAATATATGCACAATTACGTGCATATCAAATACCCCCACACTTATCTTTTTATTCGTCCTCGAATAAAGGAAAACTAAGATAAGTCCGTTTTCGTAGGGAGCACGATTGCATTGAGCGTATGCAATAAGCCGTTAAACCTCTGGGTGTCTCTAGTAGGACGAGTGTTGTCTCGTGAGGGTTTTCAGCGGATACTACCCACAAAATCCAAATGCAGGATGAAAATATTTACAAAATGCAAGATTTATTTACAAAGAGATGAATGCGAATTTTTGGAAATATTTACAAATGAAGGATTTATTTTTAAATTGACACAAATAAGTTAAATACAAGTTTTGGTCATTGTCTTGAAAATTTTACTCGTCAAAATTTCCAATAAAAATCAAGTTGTTATAACAGATAGACCACAGTTTATCTAGTTGTTTTGGTTGATAACATAATATAACTATGAAATGAATCCTTAGTTGAATATCAAAGTTTGTTAAAGTGGTATTTTCATTTCTTTTCAATAACAAGTTAAATCAAACAAGTTAAACTAGTGCTTGGATTTCAATTGCTTGCTCTCTCATTATTTGCAAGAAAAATTACACACCTAGCTCAGGTAAACTGAGGCCAGATATACCACCCATGCACTGCCTTTCGGGCATATGTGAGGGGAGTACAGAGCATGGCGACCGCACACACTTTCGTGCATACACCTATCGACCGTAGGTGGTTTTTATTAAATCTATTCTTTTTTTTTACTTGTGTTCCATACATGCATAACCATGAGGACTTTTAAATGAGTATGAAAGCACATAATCAAAAATTCCAAGTAATTCACCCATGCATAACCCTGAGGACTTTTAAATGAGAGTGAATACTTTGGATGTTATATATATATATATATATATATATATATATATATATATATATTTCTAAAGGAGAGAGTTTTGCAAAATCATCTTAGCACCATTTAACTTAGAAGACAAAAATGTTATATCCTTTACTTTGAATTTACCACTTTTTAGACAAAGATTTTCAATTAGAACATACTTCATAATTAGCATAGATGAACCTTCCTATATACTAGTTAAACCATTGTTATTTGTAATCAAACTTCATTTTTATTTTTATTTTAAGACAAATAAATTTTCAAAAATTTCAATTTATTAACCAAAACTTATACTTATCCCATAGTGTTTCTTCAAAAATAAATCAAGAAGGTTAAAAGAAATTGTTTTTGAGATTTAGGAGTTTTGAGATTTATTTTTTTGAAGAAAATGAAAATTCAAAAAAAAATGCCATGAAAAACTAAAAAAAATGAAAATGAGACTCCCCCCCCCCCCACACTTAATTTTGACTGTGTCCCCATAGTCGATGCATGATATAATAGTGTAATGGGGAAAAATATGTACATATTTACAAAAGAGGGTTAACATTCTTACTAGACGTAGCTTGGCTCATGAAGGATCATGAGCTCCTCCTCTTGGTTACCGGGCAATTCCAAGAAGGGTTTTAAATGATGACCATTGACTTTGAAAATTGATCCATCCTTTGGGTTTTCTATTTCTATGGCACCATGTGGAAAAATAGTTCGTACCATAAATGGTCCAGTCCACCCTGATTTAAGTTTCCCAGGGAATAAATGAAGTCTCGGGTCATATAAAAGAACTTTCTGGTTAGGCGAAAACGTTTTTCTTAGGATTGACTTGTCATGAAAAACTTTGGTTCTTTCTTTGTAAATTTTCTCGTTTTCATACACGTCGTTCCTAAGTTCTTCGAGTTCGTTGAGTTGTAGTTTTCGATTTTCGCCAGCCTTTTCAAGATCAAAGTTTAAGTTTTTTATTGCCCACAACGCTTTGTGTTCAATTTCAACGGGTAAATGGCAAGCTTTACCGTAAACTAAACGAAATGGGGACATCCTAAGGTTAGTTTTAAAAGTAGTACGGTAAGCCCAAAGCGCGTCGGTCAATTTCTGAGACCAATCTTTTAGATTTTTATTGACAGTTTTCTCCAAGATTTGCTTTATTTGTCGATTTGAAACTTCAACTTGGCCACAAGTCTGAGGATGATACGGAGTGGATAACTTGTGGGTTATCGAGTATTTTTTCATTAAAGTTTCAAAAGAACGGTTGCAAAAATGGGTTCCGTTATCACTGATTAATGTGCGAGGTGTGTCGAACCTCGAAAGGATATTTTCTTTGAGAAATTTCACAACAATTTTATGGTCATTGGTTTTGCAAGGAACGGCTTCGACCCATTTTGAAACGTAATCGACAGCGAGAAGGATATACAAGTTTCCAAAAGAATTGGAAAAAGGTCCCATAAAGTCAATACCCCATACATCAAAGATTTCGATCGTAAGAATGGGGTTTAAAGGCATCATATCTCGTCGAGAAATTCGTCCAAGCATTTGACATCGATCACAAGTTTTACAAAATTCAAACGAGTCTTTGAAAAGAGAAGGCCAATAGAAACCACACTGAAGCACTTTTTCCGCAGTTTTTCGAGGACCGAAATGTCCACCGCACGCTTGTTATGGCAAAACGAAAGAACACTCCTTATTTCATTATCCGGAATGCAACGTCGGATGATTTGGTCAGGACAATATTTGAACAAGTATGGATCGTCACAATAAAAGTATTTCACCTGGGACATAAATTTTCGTTTGTCCTGTTTGGACCAAGATGAGGGAGTTTGTTTAGTGACTAAGTAGTTTACTATATCAGCGTACCATGGATCGGTCGAAATTGAAAGAAGTTGTTCATCGGGGAAGTTTTCATTGATTGGCAAAGGAGATGGTGCGTTCGAAAGACGAGATAAGTGATCGGCTATGACATTATCGGATCCTTTTTTGTCTTTGATTGTAAGGTCAAATTCTTGAAGTAAAAGGATCCAACGAATCAAACGGGATCTAGCATCCTTTTTAGCGAAGAGATATCGAAGCGCAGAATGGTCAGTGTAGACCGTAATGTGTGAACCTATCAAGTAAGGTCGAAACTTTTCAAGCGCAAAAACGACAGCTAGAAGCTCTTTTTCAATTGTTGTGTAGTTGAGTTGAGCGTCGTTCAAGGTCATACTCGCGTAGTAAATGACATGAAGGATCTTGTTGATGCGTTGTCCCAAGACAGCACCAACGGCAAAGTTTGAAGCGTCGCACATTATTTCGAAAGGAAGATCCCAATTGGGTGCGCAAATGATTAGGGCAGAAATGAGTTCTCTCTTAAGACGTTCAAAAGAAGAGATACAATCAGAGTTAAAATCGAAAGGAACGTCTTTTCCGAGAAGGGTCGTCAAAGGATGGGCGATTTTGCTAAAGTCTTTCACAAAGCGACGGTAAAAGCCAGCATGTCCTAGAAATGATCGAATGTCCTTAATGGATTTAGGAATGGGTAGATTTGCAATGACATCGATTTTTGCTTTGTCTACTTCAATGCCTTTATTTGAGATGATATGTCCAAGGACTATGCCTTGTTTGACCATAAAGTGGAATTTTTCCCAATTCAAAGTCAAATGTTTTTCTCTACATCGATTTAGAACCAACTCGAGATGATGTAAACATTGGGAAAAAGAATCGCCAAAGATTGAGAAATCGTCCATGAAAACTTCTAGAAAGCGTTCTATCATGTCGGAAAAGATTCCAACCATGCATCGTTGGAAAGTCGCAGGAGCGTTACATAGTCCGAATGGCATACGTCGATAAGCGAAGGTACCGAATGGACATGTGAAAGTTGTTTTCTCTTGATCTTCGGAAGCAATTGGAATTTGGTTATAGCCAGAATAACCATCAAGAAAACAGTAAAATTCATGGCCGGCTAAACGTTCGAGCATTTGGTCAATGAAAGGAAGAGGAAAGTGATCTTTACATGTTGCGGCATTTAGTTTTCGGTAGTCAATGCAAACACGCCAACCCATTTGAGTACGAGTTGGAATAAGCTCGTTTGAATCGTTCTTGACTACGGTTAGCCCGGACTTTTTCGGTACAACATGAATTGGGCTAACCCATGAACTATCGGAGATTGGGTAAATGATTCCGTTGTCGAGAAGTTTAAGAATTTCATCACGTACCGCATCTTTCATTTTTGGATTAAGCCTTCGTTGCGCGTCACGAACAGGTTTGGCATCATCGATTAAATGGATGCGATGTTGAACCAGAGCGGGGCTAATTCCTTTTATATCGGAAATCGGCCATCCCATTGCTTCCTTATTTTTCGAAAGGATAGAGAGAAGAGAAACTTCTTGGTCAAGAGAAAGATTGTTAGAAATGATGACAGGACAGGTTTCATTTTCACCTAAGTATGCGTACTTAAGGTGGTCGGGAAGCGGTTTGAGGTCCAACTTTGGAATTTTTTCGATCGAAGAATTGGGTTGAGATTCGGACTCAACTGGAAGAGATTCAAAAGGAAGAGTGTATTCAATATCGTTGGGAATTTTGTGAAACAATTTTTCATACTCGGCCTCACGTTCATCGTTAAGATCAAGTGTTTCGTTTTCAACATTTTCGTGAATGGCACTAACTTCCAACGTTTGGTCACAAGGTTCATTCGATTGGCTTTCAAGATTGAAAATATTAAGATCCAAAGTCATGTTTCCAAAAGAGATTTTCATTGATCCGTTACGACAATTGATTAAGGCATTTGAAGTGGCTAAGAATGGTCGGCCTAAAATCAACGGAATTTGAATCGAGGGATTCGTCACAGGTTGTGTTTCGAGAACGATAAAGTCAACGGGGAATATAAATTGCCCTACTCGAATGAGTACGTCTTCGATTTCTCCCACGGGCTTCTTAATGGAACGATCGGCAAATTGAAGCGTAACTTTCGTGGGTTTGAGCTCACCTAAGCCTAATTGTTCGTACACGGAGTATGGAATCAAGTTGACACTCGCGCCTAAGTCTATCAAACATTTGTTAATCGTCTTGTCTCCAATTGTACACGAAATCATAGGGCAGCCAGGATCTTTATATTTAACGGGCATGGATTGGGATAAGACTTCACTCAAACTGGCGGCTAAGAAGACTTTTTTGGGCACTTGAGTGTGTCGCTTTTGGGTGCACAAGTCTTTAAGAAATTTTTCATAAGTGGGGACTTGTTGCACGATGTCAAGAAGCGGGATGTTAACCTTCACTTGTTTAAAAATTTCCATCATCTTTTCCATTTGGTCCGAGTGTTTCTTTGGTCGAAGACGATGTGGAAATGGAACACGATACTCGGTAGGCGGGTCTACTCGAGTAGAAGAAGAAGAATTTTGATTGTCCTTCGCTTCGACGTTTGGCTCCACGTTCTGTTCTGAGTCGTTCGTTGTTTAAGAAGCGTCGAGAAAAGTTTCCGGTAAATCATTTGGATTAACGACTTGATTATCGATTTGTTTACCAGAACGGAGAGTTGTGATAGCATTCAACTGGGTGACGTTGCTATCTTGAACAACATGGGCTTGATTTGAATTTGCGTTTTGATTTCTGGGATTTGGAAGGGGCTGGCTTGGGAATGTTCCACGTTCACGTTCACTTACAGACGTGGCTAATTGACTCATTTGCATTTTGAATTTTGCAATCGATTGGTTTGTGTTTTGCATATATGAAGTCAATAAATTTTGCAAATTGCTGTTTGATTGAAGGCTTTGAGTAGTTGCCATAGCCAACGTTTCAAGAGTTTTCTCAAGCGAAGTTAAACGTTTATCGTCTTGTGGAGGATGTGTAGAATTTGGTGGAAAATTTGGTTGTTATGTTTGATTATGAGACGGGCCCGTAAAGTTTGGTTGAAAATTATTGGGCTGAAAGGGAGGATTCGAAGCATTATTCGGAAATGCTTGAAAATTGGGACGAATCGTATTCATGTTGGGATTGTTTTGGCTCCACGCAAAATTCGGATGATTTCTCCAACCAGGGTTGTACGTTGGAGAAAACGGGTCGTTTTTTGTTTTATTGAAAGCATTGATTTGTTCGACGGAATTAGGACACTGATCGGCTATATGATTAGGATCGTTGCATTTATAACACATTGGTTGGGAAGCTTGGTTCGTTTGATTCAATGAGAAAACGTTATCAAATTTTTTAATCATTGCGTCGATCTTAGCTTCCAAAGCAACAGAAGACCTATCGAGTGTGCACTCGATCGTGAGTAGATTGATTTTTCGTTCGAGCGTTCCCATTGGGACGACTTTTCAGCGAGGTTTTCAAGAAATTGCCAAGCATCATCATGATGTTGGGCAAGAAAATTGTCTTGGCACATTGATTCGAGCATCGTTCGTGAGCTGTTTTCTAGTCCATCGTATAAGATTTGGCAAATCGTCCATTTTTCAAAGTTATGGTGTGGACATTTTATCAAAAGCTCTTTGAATCTTTCAAAATATTTTCCAAATGGTTCGCCCTTGAATTGATGAAAATTTACAATTTCATTTCGAATTCTACTTGTTTTTTCCAAGGGGTAGAACTTTTTTAAGAAAGCTTTTACAAATTCTTCCCACGTTTTAATTGAGTTCGAAGGTAAACTGTACAACCATTTTTCAGCGTAATCCGTAAGAGCAAATGGGATTAATCGAAATTTGATTCCGTCACCAGAAAGTTGTTGGAGTTTAATGGTTGCACAAACTTGTTCGAATTTAGTCAAAAAGATGTATGGATCATCGTGCTCGAAATTGCCAAATTTTGGAAGCGTGGCAATATGGTTCGAATGGATTTCGAAATGGTTACCCGTAGGGGCGGGTAACGTAATGCAAGATGGAATAGAAACTCTATCGGGAAAGATTCTATCCATAAGAGTTCGAGGGGCGTTTTCGTTCGCCATTTTAGGAGGATCGTCTGTTCGAGTTAAACGGTTTGTAGAACGATCGCGAGTCCAACGATTCGTTGTTGTGTCACGAGTCCAAGTACTCATGCACAAGTGAAAGTCGAGAAGAGAAAGGAGTTAGAACTGAGTTTAGGGAGTGAAAGAAGATTTGAAAACGTGTTTTTTTTTGAATTTTTTTTTTACAAGGGAGAAAACTATTTAACAAGTGAGATTTATTTTCAAAAGAAAAGTTTAATTTTTATTTTGTTTTTGGTTTTTCAAATTTTTTTATATGTTTTTGGTTTTGTATTTTTTTTTGTTTTTTTGAATTTTCAAATATTTACCAAAAAGATTTTTTTTTTCCCTTAAGAAAATGGAAACTGATTTTTGTTTTTCAATTTTTTTTTTCTTTTTTGAAAAGATTATATATATTTTTTGGATTTTTGAATATTTTCAAAGGAAAGAAAGAAAAGGATTTTTTTTTTGAATGAAAAATCAAGTTAAAATTTACGATTTTTTTTTTGGATTTTGGATTTTTTTAATTTTTTTTTAAATATGCATGAACTAATGCAACTAAATGAATGCAAAGGACTTAATTACAATTTTCTGTCCTTAGTAGCTCATAACCCAAAATTGTATAATCACACTTTGTCTTAAATCAACAAAAATATTTCTCAGCCAGGTAACGGACAGGAGTTATCGGTGCACCACGAATCACCGTAGCAATGCAACCGAAGGTTTAAGTACCTTCGGAGGAACAACCAGTATAATATTTACGTATCACCGTAATTTTTATAACTGGTTATTACTCTGCCGTAGCCTAGACACCAAGAAATAAAATCATTCAAATAAAACAGTTGTGAAGATACAATTAAGCCCTAAGTGAGCTCGTGACACCCTTAGGTCCAACGTCTAACCTTTATTATTAGTCAAATTCTACGATGAAATGCGTTTGTGGGCTAAGGAAAGGGTGATGAAATCCCTCACCTTATGTGAATTGGGGTATTGCCCTTAGAAAAGAAAATAAGATGAGATGAATGCAAAACAAGAAATTAAACGTGTATTAACAATGCAACTAAAATGAAGTTTGTTTTTGGTTTTTTGGATTTTGAATTTTTTTTTAATGCAAATGCAAGCAACCAACAATGTGAATAAAGATGGAAGCACAATACCAGAGCATGCAGATTATTTTAGCAATATTTTTTTTTAGCGGCGATTTTTCTTAGCAAAGCAAAGCAGTTTATTTGTTGGCAAACACTTTTCCCTTTTGAATTTCTGCTTTGACAACCTGAAATGAAGAACAAGATATATTTACAAATTTTTTTTTATATATCGAACGAAATAAAACAAAGGAAAATAACACAACTATTTGAAATCAAAGGAAACAAAACAAAAGATTTTCAAACAAAACTTTTTTTTTGTATATCAAAGGAGAAACTAAACAAAGTAAAATCAAAACTATTGAAACAAAAGAACCAAAACAAAACAAGTTTTTCTATGACAATTGTTTTTTTTCGGTAGAAATTATACAAAACAATAAAAAACAAAAGAAGACACACTAAAATCAAACACTCACAAGCCCCAAAAAAATTCAAAATCTTCACCAAACAAAGCACAAACAAAATAATCGAAATCAAAATGAAACACTTGAAACTTCTCCTTTTTTTTGTTGGAACTAAAGACAAGTTGAAACAAAATAAATTCAACAAAACAAAACTAACAAACTACTCTTTTTAAAACAAATTTTTATCACTTCAACAAAGCAAAACAAAATAGCAAACTCAAAACTAACAAAACAAAACAAAACAACAAATTTAAAACTAATAAAACAAAACAGATTCTTACTCAGGCTTCAATACAAACCCAGCCCAAATTAATTCAAACCACAATTCCGAAACAAATTCCCAAACGAAATCGTCCAACTCCAGGAAAACAAATTCTCAAAAATGAATAATAAAAAATATCATCGTTCGAATTTTGATATGGTTCAACGCCAAAAACTTGTGGTTAAGGCGATTGGTGGAGTTGCGACGGTGATGTCGACTGTTGAGGCAGAGGTTTGGGTTGTCGAAGGGTATAGCAGTTCGATCTACAGCTGCTCGAGGCGATGAAATTGGGTTTGCAGGGGTGGTTCGCGTTGGTTTGAGAATTTGGAGATTGTAGGAGGAGATGGAACTATAGAGAAGTTGTAGTAAAATATAGGAGTGGGGATCTGTATACAGGGAGGGTTAATGGCTTGTGAAAGTTGTCAGAGATGATGAAGTTGGTCTGAAGGAAGAGGATGGTATATGGCAGAATGTAGTGCTTGTTTGATGTGGTTGAAACTAACAGTGGGTTTTGTAGGAGAGAAACAATTGATGTAGCCTGAAGTTATGATCTGAAGTGGTGGTTTGAGGCAGTTGCGTGTTGTTTTATGATGAAGTGGAGTGAAGGTTGAGGAGTGAAGTTGATCGCAACAGAAATGAAGTGGGTAGGCAGCACTTTTGTTGTCGTTGAAGTGGGAATGCAGGGTGGAACAAGGCAGCAGTGGTAAGGCTTTGTGCAGTTGTGATTTGGGGTTGTGAATTTGTAGTGGTGATGGATATTGATGAAGGCAGTGCAGGATGTTGTTTAGTGGTCAGTATGGAGGGGCAAGATGGTATGCACAGGTGAGTTTTTATGTTTTGTTTTTGATGATTGGGGTGGTGGTTTATGATACGTGAATTGTAGAAATGAGTGTTGAATGGGTGGTGGAGACAATGTTTGTGGAGGCGATTGAACTGGGGGTTTTTGGCAGTGGTCAGCAGATGTCGGCGAGGTTGGTATGTGAGATGGTGGTGCCGAAGTGTGGCAATGTGAAGTGCTGTATAGAAGAGCAGTGGAAGTGATGATTGATGGTGAATGTTCATGGTGAGGTTACTGTTGTTAGAGCAGTTTCTGAAGTTGTTGTTGTATTGGAAGTGGTTTGTGTTTCAACAGTGGGCTGAAGTGGTTAGCAGAGGAAATGTGCACTGTCACATGCATAGTTTTGTATAGATGGTGATGAAGGAGATGTTAGCACTGGTTGATGTGGTGAAAGGTGAAGAAAGTAGGTGAATGGTGGTCCGACAGTTCAATAGTGTAGGTGATGGGAGTTGTAGGAGATGATATTGGAAGAGAATGGTGATGTTTGGTAGTCAGAGAAGGATGGTGAGAAGTGCAAAGTGGGGACGAAATGGAGGTTGGCTGCAGCAGTTAGGATAGTGGTGTTTTGGAAATTATCAGAAAGGTGAATTGTTTTGTGTGGTGGGGGTATTTGCAGGTGGATGTTGAAGTAGAGGGCAAGAGAGTTGCAGGCTGTAGGAGTGTTTGTTGATGAGTTTGAATGTTCAGTGTTCGATTTTGGTGGTTGAGGAGGTTGAAGTATTTGGAAGTGGTATTGAAGTGGAGTAATGAGGTTGGTTTGGATGTAGAGGATGATAGTTGACGTGGATTGTTGGCAATTTTGCGGTAGAAGGCAGAGGGAAGAAAGTGTGGTAGCAACAGGCAGTGTTGTAAGTGGGTATTTGACAGAATGCCAATGTGCACAAAGGTTGATAAGGTTTGTATAGGCAGTGGTATGATGAAGGGTTCACAAGGTAGATTGGCAGAGGGGTGTAATGGCTTATGTTGAAGTGAGGAAATGAGGCTTGTATGAAGGTGTGCAGGAAAAAGAATGCACAGTGAACAGTTAACAGTGTGTTTTTTTCTCTCAATGTAAATGTAAAAAAAAAGGAAATTGTAGAAGAAAAGGTAGATGCCAAATTGTAAAAGAAAATGAAAATAAAATGTTTTTGTTTTTGTTTTGAAATTGTGAATGGTTTTTTTTTTAATAATAGAAGAGCAAATGAAAATGCAAAACAAGAACACAAACAAATGCACACAAACACTAAACAAACACACAAATCTTCTTTTTTTTTAACACAACACACAAAACAAACACACACTAAAATCAAACACAAATAATTCGAAGAATAGAAAATTGAAATCAAAACAACATCCCCGGCAACGGCGCCAAAAACTTGTTCGTCGACGGAAATTCTATCGGTTTAAAAAACCGTCGAACGAATTTAGAGAAAAAAATATAACCGCAAGCGCACGGTGTACGAATGTAGCACGCGGAGAATACGGGTCGATCCACAGGGAATTGATGATTTTAAAAATCTATTCAATCAAATTATACCAAAGTCGAAGAGGATTTGTTAACTAGAAATAAAATGAGGCTAACACTAGAAAATGCGATTCAAAAATTATTAGACTAAAGAACAATTTAGAGGCAAATCCACTCTCAAATTTTTGTAAATCAACAAACACATAATTTATGATCTCTAACTTTGATATTAAGTGAAATAATCATTGCATTTATCATAAGTATGGTTTGTTTATGTTATTAGTTAACATAACTCAAACCATCAAACTATAATACAACAATTATACCACTTACAATTCTCATGAAAAAGAAGCCAAAGCAAAAACTATTTTAAGTATGATCTATTTACTATTGTAACTAGTAATATAGATCATCAAATTTCATTTTTACTTTCATTTCATAATCAAAAATTAATTAGCAAATGATGATGTAAATTGTGTTTATGTTGAATAAGAATAGCTCATTTGCATAAGCAATATAAGCTATCAAACCCACTTGTATAAACTTACATCAAAATTCACATTCATGAAGTATAAACAAAGAGATCATAAATCATAAAAATGTTGAAATTACATAAAGTTAGAGAGCTTCATCACCCCTAAATTGAAGGGGTTTAGCTACTCATTTGTGGCATTGAAGCATCACATGTAAGTTTCAACATTAAAAAGAAAAGAAAAATAGAAAATAAGTAAAGAAGGCAAAAGAGATTAGCTACTAACTACTTGCATAAATATGAATCTAAGCTATGAACATAAGGAGAAAGAGAGCATAGAAATAAACATTAACAATAAAGTAAAGAAAAGCATGTAGAAAAGAGAGAAGAAAGAGGCTTGGAAGCCATTTTTATTTCATAGAACATTGAGCTTACACTTTGATTTCTTAATTTCCTAAGTAAAATGAAAGAGTAGATGATAGTTTCATATACATAAGAGGGCTATATATACATGCATAAAACCCTAATTCTATTTTTAGGGGGCTACCAAAAATGCCCTTTAGGAAGTGTGGTCAACAAGTAACCATTAACCACTAATTAATCCATCATTTGTTTTGCATGAAGCTTTAACCTCCACTTAGTTGTCCATTAGCTCCAAATTATACTTTTAGGTAAGTGGGTGGGGTCCTCCATGTTCATGGCTTGAATTATTTCCCTCTTCTTTCCTTTGTATTCATTTGTGCATGCATATATCTTCATATAAGCCTCTTCCATATGCATCCAAATTCCTATAAATATTGTCAAAAAATGTCCAAGTAAAAATTCTTATATTGACACATGCACAAAATGACCGTTTTGCCCCTGAATGAAGAGGAAAATATGATGGTTGGAAATAATTGAATTTTGGTTTTAAACATGTTAAAATGCTCAAATATGATGATTATTTAAGTAAAAAGAGATAAAATATGGATGTAAATATATGCACAATTACGTGCATATCAATACTTATGCTTAACTTTTTTTGTAACTAAAGTATTTTGATGCAAACCTTCCTTTGTTACTTAAAAAAGACTTAACTTATTTTTCTCAACTTATATATTTACTAAAAACCTTTTTAAACTGATATATATGTATTTATGTATTTGTACTAACTTATTTATAACATAAAATATTAACAATAAAAACAATTTAAAAAGTATTGTATTACAAAAGCTTCTATTTACCTTAACAAAATTTTTAACTGATTTCCTAAAAACTATATATATATATATATATATATATATATATATATATATATGCATTAAAATAAAAATACTATGGTTTAAAACATTTATTTTAAATATTACTTAAAAATACATATTTCATAATTTATTTAAAAACCATAGGAAAGCATGTTTTATAATTTAAAACCCTTTGCTTTAAATATTCATTAGTAATTTAAACTTTAATATTTTTCCCAATAACAATACACTTATATTAATTATGTAATGACCCATAATTTTTTTTAATAATTGTAATAATATATTTAATTGAATTTTGTGAAACTTTAAATAATAAAATTTTGAAATATATATTTGATATTTGGAATAGTCTCTTTTAACATAGCAACTGGAAAATTTTCATCAACTAATATGGAAGTTTATTTTCTTGTGTGATTCTATTTCAATTTAGATCAGTTAAAAATTTGATGATAATAAAATGTTTCCAATTCCTAATATTTTTCTATATAAAATTTGTAAATCATCTTCTGAGTGAGACGTCATACTTCGTTTCTTCGAATTTGGACTGCTATTGCTCCATTTATCTCATTTCTGACAGATTTGTAGCATTTTCGGTACCGATTATTGAGTTTTGATAGAAAGATCGTACCACTGGTATCTGTATATCGTTTTGATCGTCTCATCGTGTTGATCTCCACAGTATATTCGTTTTTGTGTTTTGAAGTTCGGTTCGCTGCTGCATCGACGAAACTATTTGCAGAATCTGTACGGTTCGAAAATTTCAAATTCCTTTTGACTATTCGTATCTCACTGAGTGTAAACCCAATGGCTATTGGCAATTAATAATTTTTGAAATTCAGCAAGTGACTTTCACTATGCCCTAGCCTC
The DNA here is from genome assembly GCA_030765085.1 of Allium cepa. Classification (NCBI taxonomy): domain Eukaryota; kingdom Viridiplantae; phylum Streptophyta; class Magnoliopsida; order Asparagales; family Amaryllidaceae; genus Allium; species Allium cepa. The sequence continues at coordinate 915,555,987 of CM060938.1, forward strand.
AATTCAATATTTTTTCGGTTCGATCTACATTCTCCTGGTTCCACTTATTTCCATCTCTTTCTTTTTTTCATCTTTCTTTTCTATGTTTGTTCTTCATCAAAAATTTACTTTATTTTCGAAGCCTGCACCTTCGTCTTTTCCTTCTAGTCGATCTCCACTATCAAATTTCCTTCACCTTGCATTTTCGTGGCAGGCCAAACTCATTCCCGACATCGCCCGGACCATGACCGAACTTCCTCACCAGATCCGCGATCAGACCCTATCGCCTCCACATTTCTACTCTACTCGGCCTGCCTACGGCACACGATTAGCATGCCACCGACTCATCTCCGACCGAGGCCGCTTCAAAGAAACTTAGGCCTCCCTACTCATCGCCGGCCACGGTTTCGCCCTCCATCTCAGTCGAACAAACCATCATCACCTGAAGCCTCCTTGCTTCTTTAAGTTATATGTATGAGGTTGATTTTCTTTTTATATGTAAGTGTGTGTATATATATATATATATATATTAATAACAGTTAGTTTATATATATGTTACCTACAGGTGTACATGACTTGAAACTATTTTTTTGTTACATTTTTAAAGTGTTTATATATAATATAAGTTGTACAGTTTATATAAGTATAGATTTTGTATACGTGTTTCTTTGTTCACTTTATTTTAGTAGAAGTTTGTTTAGAGCTTAAGTGTGTATATATATATTACGGTTTTGTATATGTGTTTAACATATGAGTTTACATTAGCCGATGTATGCAATCTGTTGGGTTTAAATAAACATTATTCTAAACTAAGTTTATATTAAGCTTCTTCTGACAAATACTGTTTTATATACTAAGTTATATATCACTAGTTTATGTACATATATTTTGAAACTTTGAAAAATAGGTAGGTTGTATATATTATAGCTATAGTCTGCATACATATGTTATTGTGTGTGTGTATCAGAGTTGTAGTTTGGATAATAGATAAATTATACATGTTGGATCATTCAAGAATGCATATAAGTCACATAACTTACTGGTTGCATATATATGGTATATATATTAGTTATATTAGTTTTGTATATCTATTTTATTAGGTGCAAGTTATATATGTTGTTATATAAATAAGTTTATACCGGTCCTGTTTATATATAAAATGTTTGTAAAAGTTTTTTTTTTCTTTTTCGTATAAGATAGCTTATTGGTATATATATTGTTTTTGTTAGTTGTATATAAAGACATTGTAGTATAGTGTTTGTAATCTATGAAAAAAAAATATTTTAATAATATACAATACAAGTTGTAAATAATCTGGTTGTAGTATATGTAGGTTTATGGAACTATATACATACATTTGATTGTTTAAATTTATATATATATATATATATATATATATATATATATATATATATATATTAGAATAAGTTGATATTGACTTTATGATATATATATATATATATATTGTTTTAAAATATATAACATGTAGGTAAGTTTGCTTATAGATTGTATACATTAGTTTATTGTAAGTATATATGAATTTGATTTTTCCAATACATATATAGACATAGATACTTTATGTATTGGGATTTAATATAGATTTGAAATTTTATGTATATATATCTTATTTTAAATGTGTATTTTAAAACTTGGTTTAAAGTAAATTTTGATGTATATTTTTTCAGTCATATCAAGATGTTCTAGTTCGTTTATCAGTTCCTATTTATCAGCTTGTCCATCGAATTCGTGTCAATCTTGCTTTGTTTGGAATTCGTACTTGGATTCGTAACCCAACTCCTTTGTCTATCCTCTAGCCTCGAAAGGTGAGTAATCACTAATGATTAACGTTCTTATATTTATTAAATTTGATTTCAATTGAAACATCAATTGAAATATGCGGCTGTTAGTTATTTACATTGTTATATATGTTATTATATGTATCTGTTCACCTGTGATATTTGATACCATTATCTGTTATTTATATTGATGATATGTGCCTGTTATATTATTTCATATTTGTTATCACTCTACAAATTCCTTGTTAGTATAGAATTCACTATGGGTTGAAATGATACATACCCAAACGATCTGTAGAATAGAAGAAAATCGTTATGGGTTGAAATGATAAACCCAAGCGATTTTCATTTGAATTGAATTTGGGATTGTGGGTTGAAATGATATATACCCGTATAATTCAAATTGCGGATTGAAATGATGAATATCTGTATCACTTGACCATAGGATAGAAAATTTTATACAGACACCGTTGGTCTGTATATAAAATTTTTGAAAATGATTTCTATGGTTTTGGAAAGAAATATATAGTTTTATATAAATATTTATTTTAAACACTATATAATTGTTATTTTACATATATAGTCAAATTCTTGATTTTAAGCTATGTATAAATTTGTTTTAATATAAAATAAGTTTAACAATAAAGTTTGATTTTATTAAATTATAATATGGTTAAGTATTTATTTAAATTATATTTTAATATAGAGTTTATAATGATTTTAATAAATTAAGATTGGGAAGTTAGATTTGAAATTTGATTTGAAATGGTATTTAATTAAGAATTTATTTAATTAAATCGATTTGAAACTTATGGAATTTTAAGTTTTTAAAGGATACGATTTTATAACTTGACTTTGGTTTAAGGTGATTTAAATGAATATATCTAGTTTAAATAAATTGAAGGAAATATTCAGTTATTTGAAATTTGGGTTTTTGTTTAAATAATATTGGACTTTTAAGTGAATATTTCAAAACTAAATAATAATAAAGTTAAATTAAGATATACATTTTATCAAATTTAGTTTTTGAAATTGTGAAGTATTTTTGAAGCTTTGGAATATATCAAAATTGAAATGGCTTATTTCGTAGTTGAAATCAGTATTTGAAAATGATATAATTGGAAATGGTTTATTGAGAAACTAAATTGAATTGAAATTGATGATTTGAGAGTTGATTAAATTTGGATTTTTGAATTTAGGTTGATTTGAAATTGATTTGTGGAATTTGAGGAAGCTATTTTATTATATAAAGTATTTTTAAACTATATTTAAAACTATATATATATTACTTTATAAATTAATTTCATATACTATTTTTGATATAAACTATTTTATTATATATATTATTTTAATATCCAAACCAGTGAAGTGGTAAGTATTATGATTTCAAATTATTATGATTTTTAAATTATGATTTCCAAAGTATTATGATTTCCAAAGTGTTTTGATTTAGAAAGTGTTATAACTTTGAAGTACTATGATTTTGGAAATGGATATATATGAAATGGAAATGATATCATATTGATATGGTTTTGAAATGACAATGATATTTTGGTTTGAAGTATAAACTATTTTGAAATGACCACGGTGTTATAATAACGATTGGTTGTTAAAGAGACCGGAATCGGATGTTGTCGTACTCTCTGCCAACTTCGAAAACCACTTTAACAACGGTGTATGCGGTGGAGATTCTAGAATGAAGTAGGATGGCGGTGACGCCTAATTGAGGTATATACGTGGACCTGATTCCCATGAGTTAGCATAGCGTGGCTAAAACAGGAGCGATTCCGGGCCAATGAGGTAGCTCCTCTGATCGGAAACACTTCTTCGATACCATTCTATTACTTTATGGTTGATTGGGTGCACCCTTTGATTTTTGATTTTTGGAAGTGTGGCTCGAGGTGGGCGGTAGCTGCGATTATGCGTTACCACTAGCCCGGATGCGTAATTGGTATATCTATCCTGGCATTGCCTTGTTGTGCCGTGTCACCTACCCTAGCGTGCTTTACTACGAGTTTGGTTTGTGTCGTACCTATGGAGTATCCTCTGGTGGCTTCCCGATCAAGAGGGACTACGGTACTGTATAGACTATTGGCACTATATAATGTGTTAAGGTGGAAAATGTAAAGCCTTAATGCTATTTTTAAAATATATTATACTTTACTTTAAACACTATTATAATAGCATATATTACTACATAGTAGATAATTTAACGGATCCTTAGAGGATGGTTATCCCAAACATCCTTTGAGTTACTTGTATTTCAGTTGATATTTCACTTGAATTGGATTTATTGATATAAGAATGTTAATCCCGACTCGAGTGTTTTGTGTTTTGCTCTACGCTTGGGTTTGACTGAGTGATTCAGCTTTTGAGACTCACCTTTGGAGTTGGAGCTTTGCTTGGAGATCCAGCTATCTATCCAGCTTTTAGATATTGAGTTGATTTTGATGATGTATTCTAATCTTGTACTTGACTGTTGTATTCGAGACTACTATTGTATCTTATTTAACTCTGTTATATATATAGTAGCTTCATGAACTACTATTCTCTTGTTTCTGCTGCATTATTGTTATATTACTGTATCACTGATTCTATGATTTATTTATTCAATGTATATGCTGAGTTTGCCAAATATAAGTTAACAATCTGATATTTTGAGATTTTCAAATCCGGCATATATGGATGCGAATGGTTGAAATTATCAGGATGTTACATGTGGCATCAGAGCTTTGGTTTTAGGAAAAACTCAGTATATGGAGTAGATTTAATTACAGAATCACTTTCGTTCGAGCTTGAATTCCTTCTTCTTTGATTCGGTTTCCTTTGAATTTTGGAATGTTCCCCTCGGTTCCAAAATCCATTTTTCTCTCCATATTCGTGTTTCTTTGATCCCGGAGCATCCCATAGCTCCACTGAATGATTTGTAAAGGGGTGAAACTCCTTTAAATAGCATTGATTCACTAAAGATTTTTGTATCCTCGGTTTAGATGTTGATATTCCTTGATATGCTCGAATTCTATCTTTGGTGATCCGATGGCAATTTGTCTCAGAATTTAGCATCAATATTATTTTGTAATCACGGTTGACCCTATTATGGTTGCCTGCTATTTATATAAGTCTATCCATTCTTTTCTCTCCTTGTAATCTATTTTTCTCCCTATCGAGCTTATCCTCTGTTTAGAATTCTTTTAATTAGGGTCCCTCTAATTTGAACCTCTATCTTTGGTTTGAAATCCATTTTGTATTATCGAGTGAGGAGTGTATTTGTAACTAATATTAAAATGTTTATATGTTGTGTTGTTTGAGTTGTTATGTTGATTTGGATTTTCGATCGATTCGTCTGATCAACGCAATTGATAGGATTTCCGAAACACTTGAACAGAGCAAACTAACACAATATTGTTTTCAAAATCGGTATATGAAATAAATTTTGTGGCTTATATTATATATATAAGTAAAAAAATTGAAATTTAATAATTAAATGAATTGGTTAATAAATTGATAATATTTGACTTTTATTTATTGTTTTGAAAACCATTGACTATGGCATAAAATAAATAAATGAGTTATAAAATTGGTTTATAAATTAATTTGGAGTTCAAATGAATTTAAATTAAGAAATTGAAAATTTAAATTTTTGGCGATTCCAAACTTTGGTTTTAAAGTTCTAAAATGCATATTATTTAAAGGTATTTTCGAATAGAAATAGTTTCCAAAGAATTTTAAAGATTTTAATCAGTACTCTCCTCTATTATCGCTGGAAAATAATTTCGGTGACGACTGTCGCATCATCGACATTCATTTTCGGGTTTCAATGTGGAGAGACCATTTTGTAGCTTTGCTATGGTTTTGTTTTGGAAAATAAACTAATTTGAATTTCTAAATTACGACTTGATTTATAATATATAAGTATATGATTATAGATTTGGTTTGATATATATAATATATACACTTATCTCTAATGGTTTGAATTTAATCGAAAAATTAATTCTTAAATTTATGTTAAAGGGTGATTTTAATTATAAAATGAAGCCAAAATTTTGAATAAATATTTAAATTTGAAATAATTGAGTTGGAAAAACTTACTTGTATAATAACCAATTTCATTCTAATATAACTTACCTAAATCATTCAGAAGTTGAATATGAATTGAATAATTTACAATGTAAACTGATATTAAATGATCTTATAAATAAAATCTGAGTGGTTATAATAAATGTTATGCACTTAAATTTTAATTATAAAAAATGCTAATAAAGATAAATATAATAATAAGTTAATTGAATAATAAATGAGATAAATAAATAAATTTTGTTCTGAAAGAATTAACAGATTGAAACTGAATCAACTTAATGAAATACCTTGAATTAAAATCAATTATTGAATATTAATTGATTTTAAAAAAATTATATGACTAGAATTAACAGTTTGAACTATCAAAATCAGATTGAACGACTATTTATTGATTTAATATAAATAGATTTAACCAAATTGTTAAATATTAGTCAATTTAAATTGAAAGTTATATGGTTTAAATTAATTGTTTTATTTTGTTTCTTTCAATCTATTTTCTTTCTAGTTGTTTCCATTCTCCTACTTCCCTCCTTTTCGGGGACGAAAAGTTTTGAGTGTGGGAGAGTGTAACGACCCGTAAATTTTTTTAATAATTTTATTTGTTTTAATAATATATTTAATTGAATTTTGTGAAACCTTAAGTAATAAAATTTTGAAATATATATTTGATATTTGAAATACGTCTATTTTAACATAGCAACTGGAAAATTTTCATCAACTAATATGGAAGTTTATTTTCTTGTGCAATTCTATTTCAATTTAGATCAGCTAAAAATTTAATGATAATAAAATGTTTCCAAATCCTAATATTTTTCTATAGAAAATTTGTAAATCATCTTCCGAGTGAGATGTCATATTTCGTTTCTTCGAATTTGGACTGTAGAACGATCCCGATTTTAAGCCAAATTTAATTAGATAATTAATATAAATTTTTGGATTTAATTGTGAATTAATAAAAAAAATTCCTAATAAATAAAATATATGTTTATTTTATATAGATTGTAAATAGAGTTTTGGATTTGAAATTCAAATTAAAAATATCTTTGAAATAAATTTGGATTTGAAAAACTCTATAATTTAAAACTAATGGAAAATTTGTTATCTAATTTTAATATATATATATATACACACACATTGTGATATGAAAGTTATGATTTAAATTTAATATAATAAATTTTCAAAAGGGTACTTAAAGGCTAAATTCTAATATGCATATTAATTTATATATTTATTAGTTTATAATTTAGTTTAAATCATTTTCTTTAAGATTATATAAATATTTATAATTTAAAAGAAAAACACAATAGATAAGTTAATAAAACATATTAAAATAAGAAACTATATTACATAGATTTAACTAATTAATGAAAATATAACCTAAGGATTTAAACACAAATTATTTACATTTTGACAATTGTAAAATAAATTCTTCACATACAATTACAAGTGTAGGTTAAAGAGAATATGTAATAACAAGTGTAAACATAGATTAACAAGTGGCATTATCTCTTTCAATTTGAATTAGAATTATAAAAAACATTACAATTAAGAAGAAACCAGGCTTCTCAAAAACTTCCCTATCTCTTTCATTTATTTCCAATTTGAAAAGTAAAAGTCAAAAACAAGTTTAGAATACAACTCAAACTCAACATAAATTCAACTCAAATGTAAAGCAAAGATTCGACGGGAATCAAGTAACAGATCAAGCAAAACAAATGCAAGATCAAATTCATCAGATCAACTCAAGTCGGATCCTAGTTTTCGGTTATCAAATCTTCAAACCTGAACATTTATCAAAGCATCTCGGTTTCAGATACATCAGGATCCAGATCAAATTCAACAATCAAAGTTCAATTCTAAAACAAATCAAGATTCCAGATTTTCAAAAACAAATTTCTCTGTTCTCTGTTTCTTTTACCTGGTGAGTAAACTACCCTATTGAACCTAAATCTGTTCATATGTATCTTTTCATATGTATTGATGTTAGTGATTGGTACTTGGTTATATTGTGAATAATATTTGTATAAGTATAAATATACCAGTATATGTATGTATATAGGTAGATGGTTGTATTGTATGCATATCTGTGTATGGTTATATACATATCACTGTTAAATTACAGGCTCAAAGCCACTAAAACAAAAATTCTACTGCTCCTTACATATTCAATTTTAGACTTTGAGTTATAAATGAAAAATGATTATAAAACTATAACATTATTTTTAAAAATAATTTTAGGTGTTCATATTTAATAATTATTTTAAAAACTAGAATGTATAGTAAAAACCAACTCAAGGCAGAGAATAAATTTTCTGGGATTCTTGATTTAATTCTATAACTTGATTCGAATTTAGGAATAATGATTTTGATGTAGATATTTAAATTTTTAGGTTTGGGGTTGGTGTAGATTTTCAGGTTGATCGGAATGGGAGGTTTTGTCGATTTCTGATAAATGGCGGCTAGTGGTTGGTCGAGCTTTGGTCTGAGGGTGGTTCGTGTGGCAAGGAGCTTAGGAAAATGGTGGATGGGTTTAAAGTTCAACATGGTGGCCGGACGACATGATGGTAGGGTTTTAGGTGCGAGTATGGTCGTCGTTATAATCAAAGTAATGGCACGGTCATGAGTGATCTGGAAACAATCAGATGTGGGAGAATGGGTACGTGGTTGAATAGCGAGGCTCTAGACGTGGTGGCACGAGTTCAGGTGATTGGAGGCGGTGGCCAGAGGTGGTTCTTTCGATTGAATTTGATTCCAAATAGGCGTTGTTCAGCTGGATTTTGATTTTAGTCAAGTTCGTCGGAGCTGGTTGTCGGAGCACTAGTATATATCATCGACGATTGGTTGATGTTGGCGAAGTCGATCAGAGGTGATCATGATGGTGTGCACGGTGCACAAGTGCATGTTGTATCTGGTGGTAGCTGTTGGATTTGGGGAAGAAGCAGTTTCCTCGGGTCGGTCTCGAAGTAGATCGTGTATTGTCTCAAAGCAGGTGGTGAGCGTGAGTTTGCTAGGTCTATAGCTCGGGAAATTTAAGGGTTGGCTCGGGTTTTATTTAAACGTGATGATTTAACAAGTTTTCCAAACAAATGTTAACCATGTTTTAAAGTTTATTAATCTGAATAAGTTTTTAAAGGAATATAAATCAAGTTTTTTCAAAGTAAATTATTAACAAGGTTCTAAACAAATTTTCAAGATTTATTTCTAAAAGTTAAATGTTTTTATTTCATTAATATGGTTTTGTAATAATTTTATTAAGTAAATATCCAAGTGTTTTCAAATATAATAAAATGACGTAATCAAGAAGTGATTAACCAAAAGTTTCTCAAGTAATTTTGTATCGAATTTATGTTAAGCATTTAATTTTATTAAGTAATTAAGATAAAGGTAATTAAATTTTAAGTAAATAAAGAGCTTAAGTGTTTTTGAATAAATTACTTACCTATATTTCATTTAAATGAGATTTAAATGATAATTAAAGAAATTAATTAGGATAATGATTTATCTTTAAAATCTTGCGTAATTAAAGATTGATTACTTACTTAATAATTAAAGGATAATTAATTAGTGTAATTAATCAAGGTGATTAATTAATGTATAATTTGTTTATGAGATTAATTAAAGGATCATTATTGATTTATTAATGACAATTACTTAATGTATTTAATTAAAGATTGATTAAGTAAAGGATGATTACTTAATAAAGAATAATTACTTAATGTAATTAATAAAAGATTATTACTTAATGCAATTAAGGGATAATTACTTTTTGTAATTACATTAAAGGATAATTAATTAAGATAAGTTAATGTAGGTAATTAAAGGGAATTAATTACTTAAAGATAATTATTTCATTAAAAGAAAGTAATTAATGATTAAAGTTGATTAATAAGTGACTAAAGGATAATTAATCAATGTAATTAATTTGTGATTTTTTAATATAAGCGATTAAGCGATTAAGTTATTGTAATTAATTAAGGATAATAAACTAAATGGTAATTAATTAAATGATTAATTAATTAAGGTAATTAATTAAGGATAATTAATTGAGGATAATCAAATAATCAAAGATTAATTATTTAATGATTAAAGGTTGAATGATGTATTAATTAAAGTTGATTCATTAATAATTAAAGGTTAATTAATTTATTATTAAAGGTTAATTAATAAATGATTAAAGGATAATTAACTAAAATGGTTTATAATTAATAAATTTTAATTAACCAAGATTAGTAATTTATTCATAAGTAATTAATCTGGTTTGAATTAATTATAATCAGATGATTAATTGATCTTGCTTATGGATGATTGAATTGCATTGTATGCCTTGAATTGTTTGATATCCCTGATGTGTGTTGTTTTGTGATATGGATTTCTTTGAATTGAGCTATGAACTGTGATTTATTTATCTGAGATGATATTACTTATTTATTTATGAAAAAGAGATAAGCGTTATAGGATTATACCGCTTATCGATATTTTTATGCTTGAATTGATGATGGTTATGATATTGTATTGTTGTGTGTAAATCCCTTGGACTACACCACATACAAATATGGATTTCATGGGAAATTGGTTTACTCACAGATATTTTGAATTTAATATTATTTTATTCAAAATGGTTTTAAAAGTTGGATTTTGAATTCAAAATGGTTTGGAAAAGAAACTGGATTAAATCTGAGAAACTTTGAAAAGGAGTTTTGAAATTAAAATGATTTGATTTGAATTTGAATTCAAGATTTTGAAGTTGAATTCCATATATATATATATATATATATATATATATATATATATATATATATATATATATGGAAACTATGGTTCAAATGGTTATACAGGTTATAATATATATATATATATATATATATATATATATATATATGGAATTTTAACTATTTTTGAAGTATTTTAAAAGTAGTATTCTGGGAATTTAAATTTTACCCAAGTTTATACTTTAAAGGATATAACTTGTGCATATTTGGTCGGATTTTTCCGAAACGAAAACTCTTTGTTTTCAAATGATAATTGCTTTCATATAATGAAAGGATTTCTAGTTTTTGTTAAAAAGATTTCCAGTTATGGGTGAATTAAATTGAAAAATAGTTTTTGAAAGTTATGAATGAATCTTTGTGAAAGATTGGTGAACCTTATTTTCAAATTTGAAGTGAATTTTAAAAGGTGAGTCTTTTGTTTAAAACACTAAAGTGGAAATTTGTTTAAACCATTTGAAGGAATGGTTTAGGGCTAAAGATTGTGACTTAACTAAGATCTCAATATATCCATATGGTTTTAAAATTAACCACTAATTATTATGTTTAGCCGAGAGTGGACTTTATGTCATAAAACTCATTTCGAATAGTGATACGTTGTAATAGGAGTGCATTTGAAGACGGTGGTGAAGACCGGGTACTTTCAAGAATGAAAGGATTACCTGTCGAATGTCTCTGCAATGAGTCACGCCGGTATAGAGATCTCCATATGTGATGGGGAGTCCGATCGGGATTGTGGATACCCGAATTGCAAGGGCTTCTTTGAAGTGCCTTCGGTTCCGTTCGAACCCAAAACGGACTTGTATGGATGTATGTCTGACGCTACACTTTGAGATGTAGAACTGGTTTCTATTAAATACAATTCTGTTTGGTGACGAAGAATTAGTTCTCTTAGCTTAACACCCTTCTTTGAGACGTACGAGCTCAGAGGTTATGTAATTGATGGTTACTAGTGATACATTCCCAATTTGGTAATGTGGCATACTAAGTGCTGCTGATCATTTGTTGATCAAAGCATGGCTATTGTGAAAAGCGTAGCTTTGTGGACGAGTGTGACAACCTGCCTTTCTCTCCACCGAAAGACGCATCATCTTTAAGAAAGAAAGGGATAGAAAAGAGAAAGGTAGAGAAGAAAGAAAAGAACCAACATCAGAATCTCAACAGTGGAACGAATAAATTATATTAATCACATAAAATAATACATAGTATACAACATCTATCAAAAATTACACAGCTTTCATCACATACTAGACAGTTATAAACATCTGTCTAGTTATTACAACTCAATACGACACAAACAAAATGACTCAGAGATCAACATAGCGGAACCACTTATATATCTACAAACGCTGAAGCCTCCTGCTCCATTGCTCCTCCAGAATTCGTCAAAGCTAACCTGAATCCCTTGGCTACTCGTAAAAATTTGAGTACCCAAGAGTTTAAGAAAACAGAAGATAAACTCCAGGACAGACATAGGTCTGGTGTAGGTCAAAAGTTAATGTTGCTTAACTTTGAAAACCTTTGAAAACAAAAGGTATCACGTAAGACTCCCCACAAATAAACATGGGTAAGTTTTTACCTTACGTTAACCAAAACATTTGATAGGAAATCCAGTAATATTATAATAGGGTCTAGGGTTTTCAAATAAAATACAGAAATAGCTGGAATGCTTACATCTCACGTTCCAACATAGTTGGGCACAACTAAAACGTACGACGCTTATTAGAGATTGGATTCCATACAATGGCAGGGCTACTGGAGTACCTCCCGTCACAGTACGTGGCCTAGATCACCATACCGAGGATCCACCCTAAATCCCCTACAACACAAGGCCGGAACCATCCCTCACTGGACAGTCCCGAACAAGAAAAACCCGTTAGTTGTTTGCAACCAACTGCCCACACAGCCGAATGTAAAGGGACCTCTAGATAGGGGTAAATCTCATCCTACTTGGGAGCTACCCACTTAGCCTTGCTGCACCTCCCCTATTTTAGCCATTCTCGGTTGATGAGGCTTGAAGCTACGATTACCTTTAGAGAACACATCTCTTAGAATGCTCATCGTCCACCTGACGATGTTCTGAAAGCATTCAATCCATACAAGTTCGTTCCGGGTTCGAACAAAACCGAAGGCGTTATCTCGTTACACTCATTTTGAAATCACCCTCAGAGTTAACGACGATAACCCTTGCACTCTGAATCTTCATCTTCACTTGATATTCGTGACCTATCTTTAATTTGGATCGATGTAGTTTTCGGATATCCAAATCTGGAAACCCGATCCCGGTCTCATCGAAATTCAAAACGCCATCTTTTAAGTCCAAGTTGTTTTAAAGTTAAAACAATTCAATTCTATTATCTAGATACACACAGATAGATAATTCATAATAGATAGATAATTCACATTATCATCACAAATAGATAATTCACATTATCATCACATATAGATAATTCACATTATCATCACACTTCAACCAAAGCATCCATATCACACATCATCGCTTATCTCATATCTAAGATCTCAAACCATTCAAGGCAATCAATATCATTCATCTATACATAAGCAATGATTAATTAATCACACCACCTCTAACTAATTTAAAATTAATTAAATTAATTACTTCCATCTCCAATTAATTAAAAATAATTAAATTAATTACTTTGTCACTATAAATCTTGCTTAACTTAACCATTAATTAATTGCAAATCAATTAATTAAACATCCTCTAAGTATTCATTTTAATTAATCACTCTTGATTAATTATTTTCTAATTACAATAAGTAATTAGCCTTTAATTAATTACCCAAATTAATTATTCTCAAACAATTACGGTAATTAACCTTTAATTACTTCATTAATTAATCAATTATAATTAATTACATCAGTCCTTAATTAATCACAATTAATTAATTATTCTATAATCACTTATTATCGATTAATTAATCTTAATTAATCAATCCTTAATTACATCATTAATTATATTAATTAATGATCCTTAGTTACTCCTTAATTAATTATTAATCATATTTAATAATTAATCTCTAATTAATCTTAATTCATTAATCAACCTTGATTAATCACAATCAGTAATTAATTATCCTTAATTACTTCATTATATAAATTAATTACTCCTTAATTAATTAATTATATTTATTAATCACTCTTAATTAATCTCATCCAGTAATTAATTATCCTTAATTAATTACATCACTTAACTATCTTCAAATAACTTTATTAATCAATTCTTAAATTAATTATACTAAGTAATTAATTATTAATTACTTTCATTAAGTAATTATCTTTCATATTAATAACACAAACTAATTAATCCCAAATCACTTTAAATCTTGAACTAATTACATCTTGTAATTACCATCACTAATTACTTTACTAAGTAATTATACTTTATAAATTACACTAAGTAATTACACTTAACAAATCATCCATTGATTATCTTAAATTAATTAAACTTAATTAATTAACTTAAACTAATCACATTAAACTTAATTAATTACAATGAGTAATTAATTCCTTTATTACTTTCATTAAGTAATTATACTTAAACAATTTCACAAATGATCATCTTAATTAATTAATCTAATTAATTACTAAAATTAATTACATTAATTAATTGTTTAATAATCTTCAAGTTAATGACCTTCATTAACTATTAACAATTCTTTAATTACTTCTCTTAAGTAATTAAACTCAAATTAATCATTATTAATTACCAATTAATTAATCTCTAATCATTTAGTTAATTAAGTGATTGATTGTAACTTAATCAATCCTTAATTACTTGATTATTTAATTAATTCCTAATCATTAATTAAAAATCTTATTTTATCTAATTAATGATCCTTAATTCCAAATTAGTTATTCCTTAAATAATTAATCTTAAACCTTACTTAATTAATTTAAACCCTTAATTATTAAATTAGTTAATCCAAATCATTAATTAATTAAATGAATTAATTATTCTTTAATTACCTTAATAATTTAATTTATTCCAAATCATTAAATCTTAATTAACTTTAAGATAAAAACATTTCTTATTAATGATTAAATTATCATTAACAAAGCATTCAAAAACAATTTACTTTTAAATTTACTTTAAAATTTCATTTCAAATTTAAGATTTTAAAATGAATATGAATTTAACTTTAACAAAGTTTAAAACCAATTTAAAAACTTCTTAATCAAATGTTAAAGGACACTTATTTATAAAGAAATTTAAAAGAGTTTCAAAACCAAATTCATTTCAAATTCAAATCATTTTATAAAATATACTTTAACATTTTTAAGGTTGTTAAAACATTTCATTTTTATAAAACTTATTTATTTTAAAACCAAGATACCAAATTTGAATTGGAACCAAGCTTAAAAACTTGATTTAAAACTTTGTCCAAATTTGGTTTTCAAATTTTAAAATTTCATTTTAAAATTTGAAATCCTGACAGGTTTTTAAAAAAAACCTGTAACAACTAATTGACTCGAGTCCACACTTTAATTGCTTCGAGTCAAAACCCACTCCTCTTCGAGTAGTTCACATAAACTACTCGAAGAAACTCGCGTACCTAACTTTCCCAAAGCAAAACTTCTAACACACCCTCAATGTCGTGCACCTGCACCAACTATGCCGCTACTTCCAATCATCCACATCGACTTCCCCACATCGACTATCATCCCCAAACTCTATCCCCATCATCAGATCTCCAGTAGAAGCTCGAAATGAAAATCGAGCTTCCCATCACAATTCTGGAACTCAACTAAAACCTGGAACAATTGAAATCACGATACTCCGACCACCGTAGTGTCTGCAATTTCGGCCACAACTTCGACAACCACCATACTTCCATTTCCAAAAGGCCGGTGGCACTCAATCCACCAGAGACATTGCCCCGATCAAATTTGTCCATCTTGTCCAAACTAGGGTTACAAACTTCCCATATCAACCACCATCACCATCGACCACTGATTGGCTTCTTGATATTTTTTCTTGATTCTCCTATCATCACTACATCACCAAAGAAGACGCTGACCCTCCAAACCATCTAGATCAATAGTACCTTCCCAAAAACATCATTTCTGGTCAAACCAGAACTGGTCCTTCATCCTCAAACTAAAAATTATGATCTTAGTTTTAAAAATCATGTTTTAGTTTAAGTGTTCAATTTATATTCCTGAATTTATAAATTAAGATGTTTGAGTTTTCACTTTTATTAAACATGCACTATTGTTTTAAATTTCCAGTGAGATTTCAAATTTAATTTAACTTAAACAAAATTTAAAAACCTTATCCATAACAAAACAAATAAGTTTTATTTAAAACTTAAATCCAAACATAGATTGGATTAAGGGAAAATGATTTTTGAATCAAAAACTGGAGCTTAGAATTTAAAAACAGAGAAGTGCTGATACACAACAACATGCACACAACTATATACATCCATATAAATACAGAACCATCTACATATATCAACACAAACACAATTACCACAGAAATTAACATGCAACCATATTTACTTAAGTTATTTTTAATAAAAATGTTACTCACCTTTTGAAAATGAAGTTGAACAGAGCCTTTGATTTTAAAATAGCTTTGAACTTGAGTTGCTGTAAAATGTTCTTTGATCTTAAAAACTTGAAAATGGAATGCTTTAATCCCAAGAAACTTTGCATGCTACTGAAACTTGATTACAAACAGAATTGAAGTTTCTTCTGTGCATCTTAGGTTTTTTTTTTGAAAAATTTAGGCTTAATGATCTTTATCTCAGACTTGCTTTAGTTTTTGAAAAGGATGCAGGCGTACGATGTTGAAAAGTGAATTGCAGGCTTTTATTCTATCTGAGATTTGATTTTGAAAGTGGGTTACAGGTTTGGGGAAGATGATTCTCAGATTTTGTTTTGAAAATTGCAGGTTGAAGATTTGTTGATTTTAGAATGAAGATAGAAAAGAAAATAGAAGAGAAGGACAAATGTTTTAAATAGGCTGAATTTTGGTTTTAATTAAGATAAAAGAAAAACTAAAAAAAAATTGACACTTGTCATTAGTATTACTAATTACTTAACACATGTTATTAGATGTCTTAATGAATTAACACTTATCTTTGTTTTATTTTCTTTTTATTTTAAATGTTAAAAATAAGCTTTTACTTAATTTAGTAATTATAAATACTTATCTAAATGCATATGAATTTCTTTAAGATAAAAGCTTATACATATGTTTTAAATCCAAATATCTTAAAATATTTATCCTTTTGAATTTCAAAATTAAATTCAAATTCGACTTAAATTATAAAATCCAATATAATAATCAAGTTATATATACATATATGATTACTTATTCAATTTAAAAATAACAATTCTATTTCTATAAAATCTATTTATATCTAATCACATTATTATTATTATTATTTAAAAATAACAAATTTGACAACTTTAAATAATTTATATAAGAGATTTATCTTATTATTAATAAATTACTTATATTACTTAAATGAATTAAAATCTCATATTTATTCAGCAATAATTAAAAAGAAAATAAAACAAGCCTTTTGTTAATTAAATTTAAATTTTAAACTTAAGCTAAAAATATATTTTAAACAATTTTACCTTAAGTATATTAAAACTATATAACTAACTTTTAAATAATCTATGAAAAGTTTTATTTTTAACTTAAATCATAATTTCAAAATTATCAAGTATATATTAGATTTTGAAAACAAGATTTTATTTATTTATTAAAGTTCAAACCAAAGCTTCTCTATTTACAATATATACAAATATATATACATTATAAATAGAAAACATTTTATTAGCTTTTTAAAAGATAAAATTCACCAATTAAACAATTATTAAAATAAGATTATTAAATCCATTCAAATTTTATTAACCAAGATTATCAAATCAATTTAATTTTAAATACATATTATCAAATTGATATTGCTCAAAATTCCGGGTCATCACAACGAGACATCGTCGAACCTCACAATCTGGAAATGGTCGAAATAGGAAGAATGCGGCAAGGTAAAGGGGGTTGCACACTTTAGGGTATGCCCATTTCCTTCTGGATAAAAGGTGGTATCATGGTATGGAGCCCAAATATTTAACATATGTGGTTTTTGGAATTTGTTGGTGTTGAGGATCCTTGGATAAAGGTCGGTGACGACCGGAGTGTGGCATACCCGTGACAGTTAGTTACCTAGTTACAGAGGTAACCCGGCCTAGTGTTGGCAGAGAGCTGGTTAAGTTCTCGTGGCGTCCCTCCAGAGGCGTACCCATAAGGTGTAGGAAGTTCCTTAGCCTAACCATTTGTTGGAAATCCAAACAAAACAATATGAGCCCTGTACGATTTTAGTTGTATAACCTGCCATTTACTTATGGTGGTGACCTTTAAATGGTAGCCATAGTAGGTATACCATAATGGTGGTATGCAGGCTAAGATTAATATCATACTTTCGAAATGTTTTCCGCACTATGCATTAATAATAATATCAAAATGATTTTCGCGTATCAAGCATGTTTGACTATCATAAGAAGAAATATCCTCCAATTATGCGCTTGCATTATGTGTGGAGCGGGAGGCCTTATGGTAGTTTCATTTTCCAAAAAGCATAGCGAATTTCTTTTAGTTTCTTTTGTTTGTTTTTGTTCAAGAAAACTATTTTCGTTTGCTCACACCAGTCCCATGACTGACCTGAAATTTGTCTTCCCTTTCTAAACTCTGGGTGCCCATAATTTTCCACATGGGCGGCCTAGAGTCAGGTTTTCAAATAATCAAATAATAGGTGTAGCTTTTGGCAAAACTTCGAAGTCTTTGGATTTTGGCAATCGCATTGCGCATTGGGTTTGGTTAAGTACAACATGATAAGATTTTGAGCTTTTGGATAGGTAGCGATACACGGTAAGCAACAGGGCCAATGCGTTCCATAACAGGGCCAATTTCCCTTAGCTACTAAAACGCACCACACTCTTCATCGGAGAAATACGAATGAACACGTGATCGCCAACAGAAAATTCCAAAGGCTTCCTACGATGATCGGCATAAGATTTCTGCCTAATCTGAGCTTCTTTCATTTTCTGTTTAATGAAATCAACCTTCTCAGAAGATTCAAGAATATAATCGTGGCCGAGAACTAACTTTTTCCCCAACTCCAACCAATACGATGGTGATCGACACGGCCTTCCATAAAGAGCTTCGAAAGGAGCCATACAGATACTGGATTGAAAACTGTTGTTGTAAGAAAATTCAACCAGAGATAAGTGGTCTCCCAACTATCTCCAAAGTCAAGAAGCAGTCTGATTGGACTTGATAGGAATAAAATGGGCTAATTTGGTCAATCGGTCAACAATCACCCAACAATAGTATAGCCAGACCTCAAACGAGGTAGACCATCAATGAAGTCCATACAAATATGATCCCATTTCCATAATGGAATCTCAAAAGGCTGCAAAAGACCACTGGGACAATGATGTTCATCTTTAATTAGTTGACAAGTCATGCAACGACTTACATAACTTGCAACATCACGCTTCATACCTTCCTAAAAGTATAAGCGTTTCATGTCGGCATACATCTTACTACTTTCTGTATGGATAGTATACTAAGAACGATGACAGTCCTCAAGAATGTCATTTCTAAGATTAGAAACATTAAGCACGATCAATCTTTCCTTTTTCCAAATACAATCATGAACATCAATATCGAAATCCTTTAGATTATCACTTCGGGATTCCGATTTACAACTCCGAATAAGACAGGAGAGATTTGGATCTTGTTTCTAGGCATCGGCAACACGATCCAACAAACTAGGACGAGCTTCCATGCTAAATAAAAGCACGGGAGAATCTGAAACTGAAGGACGGTCTCTAATATCACAAAGAGATAAAGCTTCCAAAATATTCCACTCTGATAGCATCATGGAAACAATAACTTGCTGCTTGCGACTAAGCGCATCAGCAACTCGATTACCCTTACCAGGGGTATACTAAATATCGAAATCATATGAAGCTAGAAATTCGAGCCAACGTTGTTGTCTCGAATTAAGTTCTTTCTGAGTGAATAGATACTTCAGAGATTTGTGATCAGTGAAGAGAACAAAATGCTCGCCCAATAAATAATGTCGCCAAATCATTAGAGCAAAGACTATAGCTGCTAACTCCAAATCATGGGTTGCATAACGAATTTCGTTAGGCTATAGTTGTCTAGAAGCATAGGCAACTACTATCTCTTTATATGAGAACAGCACTGAAACCAATACGGCTAGTATTTGTATAGATAATGAAGTCTTGGTTTCCTTCGGGAATCACAGGGAAAAGAATACCAGAAAGGAGTTCTTTCATATAATCTTCTTTCCTGAAAAGCTAAATCTTCCAAAATTAAAATTATCTTTATGAAATTGTTTTCAAGAAAAATTTACTATTTATAGGTCAATTTATTATGCCAAATTGTCTCATCAAAGCGTTTAGGAGATTCCTATCGATAACGTTGGTCAAGCACATCGATCAGAATTCTTAAAGCGCTCAATGGGCAATACAGTCACAAAATCATCTTCTATATGATAAACACAAATCTAATTATACTTGTCAATAAATCTTATGAAAAATATTTGCAAAATTTTAAATTGTTGTTTTCATCCAAAATCAATAAATACACAAATGGAGTCATCGAGATATTCGTAGAATACTCGATTCATAAAATGGATGCAATAAGCTGGGCAAACTGAATGACACAATAAATCATTCATAAGAATCATAACGAGTGCGGAATGCGGTAAGTGGAATGCTAACTTCCGCAACTCGTAGTCAAATGAAAACCGGTGGTAAGATCGAGTTGGGAGAAGAGCTTAGCGCCACTTAATTGATCGAACATGCCGTCAATCCTAGGTAATGGATACCTATTTTTGATAGTGAGCTCATTAAGCTTGCGATAATCAATGCAAAGCCTAAGAGTACCATCTGGCTTCTTAACGAAGACAACGACGGCGCCCCAAGGAGATGAGCTAGAACGAATAAATTGCTTGGCTTCCAATTTAGATAATTGTTGCTTGAGTTCCCCATTTTCCTTAGCAGACATCCTCGTGGAAGGACGACTGACAGGATGAACACCAGAGATAAGATCGATACGGAATTCAATTGCCCTATTCGGTGGCAAACTCGAAATAAGCTCAAAGACAACAAAAATCACAAACAACTGGAATATTTAGCTATAACAGCCTCCGATTCAAAGGAACAAATGATAGCATTCAAAGTATGGTCCATACTTAGAAATATAATAGATAGCCGCTCAATAGCATCGGGATGCTTGAGATATAAAGTTCTTTAGGGACATAGGATTGAACTTCGTACCGGATGAGCCAATCCATACCCAAATCATAACAGATCCAAGATGATCCATAACATGCGGATTCGCACGAAAGGAAAAACAACAAAGAATAATATCAACATCGACACACAACAAAAAAAGAGTAGCGGATCCTCCAATAGGATTCACAATCCTCAAAGGGTCGCAAAGCCTACCAATATCCAAAGGAATAATCAACAACAAGCTCCTTTGACACGAATGAACACGATGCACCCGTATCGAAAAGAACTCTAATAAAACGACAATGAAATAAGAAAAAACCTTCCAAAATAGAAGGAGGGGTACCTTTGGGCTTAGAAGAATCACCAGAAGCTTAAGCAACATTAAGCTTCCCGGATTTGAGACCCCTTAGGAGCAGTCGGACAATCAGAAATCCAATGACCCCCCTTCAAATCTAAGATTGGAAAGGAATGTAACAAATGGAATACTACGGGGATATGGGATTTATCCCTAGACATACTCCAAGATGTTAAAGAGGATAAAGATTTAAGAACAATGAAGGAGTAGATTAGAAAGGCACGAATAAAACCCCCGAATAGTTGTAACACATGTTCCATTCTGCTTCTATTTTGTGTTTATTATAATTTGTTCTGAATCTCAGCTCTGATACCAAGCTGTGACGCCCCACCTCTATGCTCACAATAACAAAGGTTATTATAGGGAATAACGTCTGCTATTGCGAAGAATAAGGCTTGTTAGAAGCGACCATTCGTAAGTTATGCCTTAGACGAGTATTGATTACATCGATAGGAGTTGTGTAAATTACTCCCAAAGATATATATATATATATATTCAATCCAAATCTAAAATGAAACTACGATGGCTTAAGAAAAATTTAGAACAACTCATAATAACAACAACACTGATAGTATATCACATCAGAACAGAAATATCAGATATATAGCGGAAGATAAGTCTGGAATACATGCTACAACAATCAATAGTTCACATGAACCAAATGTACATTTGCATATCATCAACATACATGAGACGAGAGTCAATGTACCAAAAAGAAGCCTCTCGAAGCTAGACAAACGATGAAGTGAAATCCCAAAGGCTGATGCAGCAACTGAATCAGAGATAGCGATTATCCTGAAATAACTCGGTCTGACCCGAGTATTATTTAAAAGAAAATAATAAACGGATCAGTCTAATTTAAACTTTAGAAATAAGTGTATACAAAACAACACTTAAGCAAATAGTTATAGTCTCGAACGAGACTATACACTTAAATAATCAATATAGTTTAAAGGAAGAAATCTCAATTTAAACTCCATCAAAATCAATAATCTCGAATGAGACTATTCAACATAAATAATCATCATAGTTTAAATTAAGAAATCTTAATTTAAACTCCATCAAAATCAGCTTTTAAATTCCCAATTGAATTCAAAACAGCAATACGCAAATTTATAATCTCGGATGAGACTATACACAAAATTATAATCTCGGAAGAGACTATACACAAAACTATAATCTTGGAAGAGACTATACACAAAACTATAATCTTGGAAGAGACTATACACAAAATTATAATCTCGAAAGAGACTATACATAAAATTATAACCTCGGAAGAGACTATACACAAAATTATAGTCTCGGGTGAGACTATACAACATAGTAATCAACATAGTTTAAAGGAAGAAATCCCATTAAACATCATCAAAATTAACTTTCAAATTCACAATTGAATTCAAAACAGCAATACGTAGTATCTAGAAATCAAAATAAGATAACTAAAAATTAACATAAAAGATGGATCCCAACAAATGGCGAGTTTTAGCTACGCCGCACGTGCATCTCATATGGCCGAAGCCTACAAAGTACTATATTTTTGGCTCCCAACAAATGACCCGAAGGTCCAACGTATGACCCGAAGGTCCAACGTATGACCCGAAGGTCCATCATATGACCCGAAGGTCCAGCATAGTGGCTCGAAAGCCTAACAAAATCATCAAATTCATCAAAGGTAGATGTTTCAATTAACGAGTTCGGAATTAACCGAAATAGTAAAAGTTTGGTTCCATACTCCGCACTTTTGCTAAATCGTTTAAATCTCTTCCTCGTTTCCTTGAAAGTGCAAAATTGTGTATTTTATATAAATAACATTTTACGTTCTCAAATGGACAAGTCCGGAATTAAGCGAATCAGTAAAAGTAAGGGTTCATAGTCCTCAATTTTGCTGAAGCATTTAAATCGCTTCCTCATTCTTTTGAAAGCGCAAAGTGTAAAATTTTTGGAAACAATTTTATTTTTAAAATGATTTTTAAACACGTGATTAAAACAGCAACATCTGTAGCAATTTCGACAAAAAAATTATGCTTCACAAAACACCGTAAAAATGAATATCAAATCAGCGTTGCGGGATAACCGCTTAAAAATTCACTGTAAAATTGACGGTTACTGAAGTCAAAACAACAGTAATTTTTATTCGTCAAAAATGTCACCAAAACAATACGCTTCATAAATATAATACCGGCGTAAAAATTTCGTTATAAAAATAACGGCAACAAAATACGTTTTAAAACCAAACACTGGTTCAACGTAAGTTAAACACTGATATTTAAAACATCTTCGTGCAATTCAACTTGCACGTACACATTGAAAATGATGGTCTGGGCAATACTTTTGCTTGCACACAAATGAATGCATGCTCCCTATGATTTACAAGTATGAAAATCAATGATGGCCCCGCAATAATCACGTGTACATATGCTAGCATGCAAGAATTAATGTGATGAGCCTAACGTGCATACACGGATTAGTGCAAATGTTGTCTTGAGTGACCTGTAACTTATCATTTAGTGCATTTAGCAAACAATATAATACTACATTCATGTCAAGTATGAAATTATGAAAATGCCCAAACTTATAAAAGGCGCATGTAAATCGAATAATGATTTTTAAAGTACATGGCATTGGATTTACAAACCAATGCAACAAAAGAAGGGATACTATTCATATAAAGAAGATTTTTAGTTAACTCCAAAATAATGTGTTCCATTGCATATTGCGCATGATCAACTCCAAATGCAACTGATCAGTAAAAGATGAGAGGAAATAGGCAAAGTTATAATTGACCAGAAATAAATGACGTGTTGAGAAATACGCAATTTTCCCACACATTTTGATTTATATTCCTGCAAAGTGTTTATATTCTTCCACACGTTTTGATTTATATTCATGCAAAGGATATATATTCTATATTTGCACACTAGTTGAACACGTAAACATGTACACCCAAATTTATAATGAAAAAGAGAGGAGGCCTCTTCGCACGCAATGATAAAAATACAACCTAGAACAACGCACGCGTTCACTATTCTCAAGCACTCACACTGCAAAAAAAATGAAATTAATAAAACCAATTAGTGGCATCTTTGCATGCAAAATGATGATGTAGAAAAATATGCCTAGTCACTAACTTTAACCAAAATAAAATTTTCACCCATATGTAATACGCCTGCACGAAATTTAAACATGGATCTGGACTTTAAATTTTCGTGTAATATACAACTTATACTTCAATTGGAGTCGAAAATTTTAAAGAAATTTGGCAAGCTACCAGGGCAAAATTTTAAAATACATCTACACGAAATTACCCAGCTACCATTTTTGTGACTTATATGTGTTATCCATCTTGCACGAATATGTGACGTTCTGAAGGATACGTGCATGCAACCTTTTATACGTACATTAACCAAAGTTTTTAAAACTTCCTTTCAAATTGAAATAGTCAAAAGTATAAAGGAACCTTGGACATTCAATTGCCACGCTTACATGCATAAAGCAACACCTGAATTTGTATAACGTGCACGAAACAAAAGTGTAGCTGCATGAAATCGATTAAGGGTCTGGGAAAAAATTTATATGCATGCAAAAATAGTCAGAGCAATTATAATATTGCCCATACTTGTATGAACAGATGAAACAAATGATAAATTAGAGAATGTGAGTGTTGAACTCACCTAGTTTGGTTCAGATCAGTAAGCACAAGGAACATTGTGGAGCAAATTTTTTGAAACTGCCATTAGTAATTCTTTTGCAGAGCTCTTGGAATATTTAAACAAAAGAATGAAACTACAAAAATGGAGCAGCTTACTAGAATTTTTTTTGAACAAAATGAAAGTCTTTTCACATATAAGAACAAGTCAATGCAAATGTGCTGGGAAGGTACAAAGGTATTTAAGATAGACGTGCATATAGTGAGAAAGGCACTCACTGCCAATAAATAATGATGATGGCATCAAAGTTTATACTTTGCTTTAGAAATAATTGTGCCAGCCAAGCAAATGGTTCCACTTGATTTACATTAGCCTTTATTCAAACGCACGTGAAGCTACTTGTAAATCATTTCAACGTGCATCACTTAGAAGCATCTACTGACTTTGCAACATTTTTTTTCAAATTTTAATTTAAAAAAGTTCTATTTAAAATATTTACTCCGACAGTAATTCAAAAATCACAGTCGTTATAGATTTTTAAAATATTTATTACGACAGTAATTCAAAAATCACGGTCGCTACAATGAGAATGTCAGAAACAAGTTAAGTGTATGAATCATGATTTGTATAAGCAATGGTATTTGACTAGATAATCGATTAGTCGATTATCGACAGTAACCGAATATCAACTTAGATCTTTTACACAAAGGTTCGTAAAGATAATACAAGTATAGAATGTGCTTGGGTTTGTTGTGACAATGAGTTAATACAATTCTCCTTTAATCCTTTTTTATTATACTTATGGATGTAAATTGATCTTTGAAAGAATGATTTAAAGATAAGCATAAGTAAAATGGTTTTTGGGCTTGTAGTGATAATGTTTAAGTAACATTTTCTTAAACCTTTTGAATGGATTTGAGAAAGCATTTAGATTCTTAAAATGGATATTTTGAAGGAAATTATAAGTATGGATTTCTGAAAAAAGATAGAAGTTTATTAGGTAAAAGGAGTATAATAATAAAGGAGTTTTTAATTAATATAAGGATTATTTAAATATAAGGGATCAGGAGTTGCTTAAATAGCCCAACCAAACTTTATTGGCTTGATTTTACTTTGTATGACTTTATAGCGTTTCACATGTTTGTTTATTTATGGAAAGTATGCTAGACAAGGGTTCCATTTAGAAAAAAAAATTGTACCAGATAATTGATTAGTTGGTTATCGAACTTGACCTAACATTGACTTAGGAAGTTATCAAAAGACTTCACGATTTCATAGCAATGAGAAACCCTAGGAGAAGCATTCGTACAAAATGTCTCTAGATTTTGCTTACTTTTGAAAGAACCAAAATTGAGTTAGCCATAAATTCACCGAAATAGTTTGAAGAGATCGGGAACAACAAGTGTTTTACTTGTTGAATACGACTTCAAAACTAATATATGAGTTCTATGTTTTGGAATGGCTGTGAAGTGAAATGTTATAGAGTTGAACTGTCAATCCTAGGGTTAGAGTCCAAGGAAGAGGTCAGCATTAACATTTCAAATGATGTTATCATGTGGGATTGTCTATCTTTAGGCATACACTAAGAGAGGGGATAATGTTAGCATTCATTGGAAGACTTATGCAGGGAAGCTATGTGGAGGTTTGAAATATGTTCGAGATGCTAAAATCCATGTAGTGATTCATGACCTATTCGAGATGTGGGAATCCATTTTGGGATTCAAATCATGTTTGACTAACGAAGACTCGTGTATGAAAGATGCCAAACGTAACCTCAACATCGAAAATGGTTAAAAAATGGAGTAAGTCTCACAACCTAGGGTCCGCAACCCATGTCAAGTTATTGTCAACTTCATTTCTAGATATATTTATTGGTTGTTAGCCGGTGAGAGTAAATGATATTTGGTTCATGTTGTTCATGTTTATGTTCAAACGGTAGGCCGCTTACCTAAATGGTATATTGCATCTGGAGATACACATTGCTCGAAAGGTACTTTCTTACCCTTGTGCAAGGGATTGGATCTGTCTTCACCAGAGAGATCTCCACGGAAAACCCATTATGCGAACGCTCCATATCATTTTTGGTTGTACCCTCCAATATGTTAAACGTAACCAATGTGTCCATTTCCGCTATGTTATAATATTTATATTATACACCCTAATAGTATCACTGGATTTATAATAGAAATGGTTTTTTATCATAAGGTAAAAACCCTTTTGTGTTTAACGGCGTGGTCTTTCAAGATACCCTTATTTTGAAGAGTTTTATAAATATAACGATCCACATGATTCAAGTTTTCTCATGCTGGTTTACCAGACTGATCCGGGTGTTATTTTCTTTTAATGCTCTGGTCAGCCCCGTGTGTGTTTCTAGATTTAGCAATGGACGATTTGGAGCTTCTGGTGAAGAGTTAGAGTTCAACGTACCGTGGTATTTATTTTTGCTGCATTTGTATCATTAGCATTTGTGTGGACAGATTGTTATAACTGTCTAGGACTCTTTAATTTTGAATAACTTTGTATCTTAGAATGACAGTTTATACTATCTTTTGATATTATATATGATCATTCCATTATGAGTTTCTATATTACATTCCTTCTTCCTTGTTCATTTTCTTTTTCTTTTACTTCACCCTAATAGTTCGTCTCTCCAGCACTTGAGTGTTCAGCACAAGAATATCATGATGTATTAATGTCGATATTTTAAGGTCAAAAAGATGAGTCGTTACACCTGGTACCAAAGCTTATGGTTAAGTGAATACCTTGGCTTTGGTTGGGTATGACTCGTTAAGAGACAGGGTTATGGAATGACCTATCATGAATTGAGTGTATTATACATATGAAAGCGTACTTGTTAGTACTGTAAAAACATTTTATGTTGTGTTTATTGGTCTGATGAGTGGTTTATGAATTTTGGTTGGTAAATGGAACGTCGTGGTACCGATAGGCATTTCTAAATACTTGAACAAAGCAAACCAACACAGTATTGTTTTCGAAATTAATAAATGAAATAATTTTATATAGGATTATGTTTTGTACAAAAATACACGATTTTCATAAATTAATATCGTTGTTTATGTTGTATTTGTTGTTAGAAAATGGTAATATTCAGTTATTATCGTTTTTTATGTGATTAGTTATGCTCGACTAGTTTATGAGCATTTACTATAGTTTGTTGGTTATAAGAAATTTACCTTCTTACAACAAGGGTTGCGTAGATAGTAATTTATGGGAATATTAAATACGAACACCTTGTGAATTAAGATTCACCGCTTGACCTTAAGGCATTCGATGATAATGTTGGGTTAAAATTTGAGTTTTAACAAGTGTTGTTTATTATAAACTAAACAAAGATATATATTTGTGGAATTGTTTAGATTAGAAAGTTTGGTTTATAAAACATAGTTTATAAACTAAAAGGAACTAAATAGAGAATTCAAGGACTTAAATCTCGATATCTTTGAAAATGTTTTTCAAGATTTTGGAAAAAATAGTAGTTTTATTTGAAAATAAGTATTTGGGTAATTAGTTTAAGAAATTGAGATCATGGTACTTAGTAACATTCATGAAGTATTTGATACTATTTGAAATAATTTTCGTTAAGTACAAAAGGCATCAATTGGACGTACAAAACTTATCCTATCGCTCGAAAACAATTCTGGTGATGACTTCAACATCCTCGGCACTTATTTTTGCGCTTCTAATTATGGGATACTACAAAGTTATTTTGGTAAAATAGATTTTGATTTAATCTCAATGTATGGATTGATATACAAAAGATATATGTACATATATAAGTTTCAAGAGATTTGAATTGAAAACCGGTGTTTAGTTCTAAAGTTTTCTTGTTAAGTTATTTCATGGGCACATGTAGCTTATGCACTAGGGAAGCATGGATGTGCATCATGAGATAATATGTTGTTTGGTAGTTTTCATTTGTTGAAATGAAACAGGTTTTTCGAGATTTTGGATAGTCTGGATCTTTCGAATTGTTATAGAACTTAAACTAAGTGTTTTGAAAATATAAAAAGTTGAGCTTATATAAAACTTGGATAGAGAAGATATCAAGTTAAAGCATGTGTTAAATGGTTAAACATACATGTTAGGTAAAACAAAAGGGATGTTTCAAAAATAATCTTAAGGTGTAATGAAGTACTATACGAGTATGAAGTTAAGTTATAAGATGTTGATAAATCTGAAGTTATGTTTTATGAAATGAGGCTAAATAATTTAGTATTAAAGAGATATACTAATTAATGACTGTAATTCAAAAGGAATTGGTTTATTTAAGAAACCAATAGGATAAATACAAGAGATATACATAGATCATTTTATTAGCATGACTGTTCTTGATCAAGTATTAAGGTACATGATTTCGAGGTGGTTTATACCGATCCGAACAAGGATTTTTCACTTGATTCTTGACAGTGAACACTTGAAATAGATTCTTGATATGATTCTGAAGTTTTCTATCATGGTATAAGGCTATGTAAGGGTAATGGTGGTTTCTAATCAAGAAACCTGATCGAAGTCTGCAGTGGAGAGCCCAAGTGATCTATACTATTTGGGATGTGAGATCTATGTGAACGAGCATGTAACGACCCAAAATTTAATCAAGTTACATAAGGATATTTAATATGTTATTAATTAATGAATTATATAACTGAAAATACCCCTTTTAAATAATAAATAGTGATGGTTAAAAGATTTTAATGTTTACAAAAATACTTATTTCAAAAGAAATTAGAAAATGTAACCGAAAAGCTTTTTGAAAATTTTCAATTTTTTAGCATTAAGAATTTGTTTAAAATGTTATAAACACCTTAGTTAACATACATACACATTTTAAATAACATAAACATGGATTAGTAAATAAAATAAAGTTTAATAACATAAGTGTACTTATGAAAGAAGGATGTAACCATTTTCAAGTTTTAAAAAATTTAAAAAAAAAGAATTGTTACCTGGTAGCTAGGCTGTAACGACCCGGAAATTTCGATCCCGAAAATTCCAGATAGTTAGAGAAAGAAGCAGAAACAAAAGCCAGTCACAGAAAACCTTACATTCGCCGTGGATCAAAATATAATAATAAATAATATCAGTTTTACAAAGAAGAATTGTATCAATACTCTTATACAATCATACATCAGAGTTACAAACTATTACACAACACAGGACAAATTTGAAAACATGTCCCAACAAATCAGCAATAATATACACAGCGGTAACCACTCCGTACGTTCCTGCCATCCAGCTCGCCTCCTGAACTCCAGAACGTCCTTTCCTGAAAAGCTGTAATACTCGGTCTGACCCGAGCATTACATCAAAGTAACACCCGGGTTAGGCTGGAAAGCAGCGTGAGTAAACCGATCTAATTTGGAATACAAAATCATATAATTTATATAAACCCGAGGTAACTTATATCGATTTACACTTCATAAGTTATTATAGACATCAACCATTTCACACATCCATTTCTAAGTGCCAAAACTCAGATTTAAATGGTCCAATTTACTTAAGTCATTCCACTTTAGCCTATTAGTTTCACATATCAAATTATAAGAATTGAAGTGGTTTCGGAAATTCACTAATACCCGACTCCGGTCTCTTCGAAACCATTGCCAACTTAACTAAATTATTCAAATGAAATACAATTCTACTTTTAGTACAAGATGTCACAATAATTTATCATCAATAGTTAACCACACCTTCACAGTTTAAATCAAACATATCATATCACATAGCATCACGAACCACCTATTAGGGATGACAATTAATCAAGGCTTCCAATATCATTCTATTTATCCTTTAATTACATTTTAAGTAATTAACCCTTAATTAAATTCACAAACTAATTATCCTTAACCCAATATGGTAATTAACCTTTAATTACTTCATTAAGTAAATTAATTACTCCTAAATTAATTACATTTAATAATTTATTATATTTATTAATCACCCTTGATTAATGTCATTAGTAATTAATTACTCTTAATTAATTCCATCACTTAATTATTTTCAAAAGACTTAATCAATCAATGCTTAAATTAATTACACTAAGCAATTAATTATTTAATTACTCTCATAAAGTAATTACCCTCGTATTAATTACACAAAGTAATTAATCCAAAAACTCTTCTATACTTCAATAATTACCTCCAGTAATTTACTTATCTTAATTACTTCTCTAAGTAATTATTCCTCATTGATTACTTATCAACTTATCCAATGATTATTCTAAATTAATTAAACTTAATTAATTAATTTAAACTAATCAAATTAATTAATTAATTAATTACAATGAGTACTTAGTACCTTTAATTACTTTCATAAAGTAATCATACTTAACCAAATTCCATAATTGATTCTCTAAATCAATTAATCCAATTAATTATCAAAATAAATCACATTTATTTATAAATAATCTCAAGTTAATGACCTTCATTAACTTATCATCAATTCTTTAATTACATTTCTTAAGTAATTAACTTAAATTAATTATTATTAATTACAAATTTAATTAATCTTAATTACTTAACTTAACCTTAATTAATTTATTTCAAACCCTTAATTAATTACATAAATTAATTAATTAAATTATTTAATTCACCTTACTAATTTAATGGATCAAAAATTCGTTAAATCTTTGATTTACTTTAAAATAAAACATCCCTTATTAAGAATTACATTATCATTAACAAAGTAATTTAAAACAACTTACCTTTAAAATTTGTTTTCAAATTACATTCCAAAATTTAAATTTTAAAATGAAATCAAACTCATCTTTTGATTATTCAAAACTTTTCATTAATCCTTAACCTATTTAAACTCCAAGATCTAAAACATTTAAACATCTTTAAATTATTTTAAACTTTATTTTTTAAAAATTGAGTTTGCTTAAATTTCTAAAATACATTTTACAGTTTGGAGACCGACAGGATATACCAGAATTCAAATACTGGAACCAAACTCAAGTAAAATTTTGCTTTAAATTTTCACTTTGCTATATCCTGTACAAACCAAAAACTAAACAACTACACACGGCAACCCACGAAAACCCCGAGACACTCACGTGTACCCTTCTATATCTGCTTCGAGTCGTATAAACATCCACGCGAAAATAAGAAGAAAAAAAAACTGGAACATCATCTTCCCAAACCTCTCGAATCTCCACCCGAATCACATGCCAAACCCAACGAACCCTTCTTCGAGTCCAATTCCCATAGCAATCCACTGACACACACCTACCTGTGCATATGCACCGGCGATTAACGCCGCCACGACCAACTCCAGCCTCTCCCACGCGTCGACGATCGTCCAACTATACGTATTCGATCATCAAAACATCTAAAAACCATTCGAAAACAAAATCGAGTTTCAAATGCAAAGCTGGAACTAGAAGCAAAACTTGGAAAACCTTCGAACCCCTTGCTCCGACCACCGGGGTAACTGAAATTCCACCCATGACCTCGACAACACCTCTACATCCATTCCCCCGAATCTGGTGGCACTCGATCTACCAGAGAGTTCGAGGTGAAGCAAAACCCGTCCCTTAATAAAAATAGGTTTAGAACCATCTCTGGCCAACCATCGTCGCCACAACGATTGATCGCCGCTTCTGCTATTTTTGCCGAATCACCAAATCGTTCAGCTTACTCCAACAGAAATTCCGACCCTTCAATTCCATTTGATCGCCAAAGGTGGACCAAAAAAATAATTTCTAGATAATCCCAAATTTCGAACTCAATACATTATTAGAAATCTTGCTTTTAGTTCTAAAAATCACAACTTCCTTAATGTATTCGAATTATAATTTTGAATCTTCGAATTATGAAGTTTGATTTTTTTTAACTTATTTTGAATTTTTCTGTACATTTCCAAATTCCCAAAGAAACCTTAACTTGTTTTACTTAAATCAATTTTAAAGGTTAAATCTTGTTAAATCTAACAAGATTTGTTCAGAAATTATTTCAAAAAAACATAAAAATAAAAAAAATCAGAGGGATGAGGGATATATATATATATATATATATATGTATGTATGTATGTATGTATGTATGTATTTGAAAATAGACATGTGTCTGTAACCTGGAAAACAATTTCATTTATCTGATTTCTTCAGACATGCACCACAAATTTCACACATATAAACATGTTTTCAGAACTTAAACCATCATGCAAATGTTTTCAAGCATACATCGCTTGCTAATTTCTGTCATATGTCATATTCAACAATTTAAGAGATATTCATTCTAACAGGTTTAAGGACAAAGGCTAATACTAAGAACAGATATTATAAATTTATCAGAAACACCAGGCTTTCATGTATGCAAACATGCAAAGCAACCATCATCTAGTAATTCACATAATACTTAAGTTTTTAATTTTTTTTAAAGTTTACTCACAAGCATAAATCTCAAAACAGATTTAAGCATTTATCCAGGTTAGTAGATTACTCACCTGAAAAAAAATGAAACAGAGCACCTAGTTTTTGATGAGCTGGAACCTGAATGCATTGATTTCCAACCTTTGAGTTGCTTGCTTTCCGGTTTTGATTTTGAAAACATATTCTGATTTGAATCTTCCTTTGCTTCCAGATCTATACTTAGTTGAGTTGAATTCGAAGTTTCTTAATGTGATTTGCTTTCAAACTAATCTGCTTTTGAAATTTGATGTTGATCTTTACATTGCTTACTGAGTTGAATCTGAAGTTTTGAGATGAACCTAATTTCCTCTTCTTTTTTTCCTCTGCCCGACTTTAGTGAATATGCTATTTGGATTCATTTTCTGTTTTTTCTTATTTTCTTATAGGTTTTGTTTTAAATTTTCTTTTTTTAATTTTCATTTTCAAGTTAATAAGAAGATGAGACATGCCACTTGTTGAGTTGCATGTTAATATTATTACATTTGTTTTAATGTTTATTATGTTTGTTACACTTGTCTTATTTTCGTGCACTAATTAAATTTTTAAATGTTAATAAAAGATTTTATATTTACCTTATGTTTTAAAATATTACACATGTTTAAATTTATGCTAAGACTTTTTATATATGAAAATATGTATGTATAAATGATTTTAATATGTTTTTGATAAAATTTTATACTACATTCATTATTTTGCTTTGTATATATCATATGGTTTCTTTATGTTTTTTTCATATTTATATTTTCAAATCTTAAAATAAAATTTCCAAATCATAATATATACATATGTATATTATAAAATTGAAAACACATTTTCTACTTAAGTTTACACATGTTATAAGAAGACTTAAGATAATAACACTTATCTCTTTAAGTATTTTATTTAAATTTTAAATGTTAAAAAAATGATTTTACTTTATAAATTTATAATACTCATCTATATATGAAAATAGCTTAAAGGGATAAAATCAATTGTATTTTCATTCATTAACTTCAGTTAATCTATAAATTACAGGATTCTAAAAATCCGGGTTATTACATTCCTTCCCCCTTTGAATCTTTTCGTCCTCGAAAAGGAACGAAGCCAATTTTTTTTAAATATTATAAAATGGTTTTATAAGAATACTTTTTATAACTCGATGTTTCAATATGTCCATCCTCGTTCTCACATAAATTCGGTCATACATTAATCAGGCGTAAGATTGAAAGTCTACAAGTGCTTGGCAGACCCATTTTCAACATCCATTGAAAATACTTTAAGAATAATTTTATTGAAAATATAGAAAACAGTTTTTTTTTTTTTAAAAAGGATATATCTTTGGTGAGAATGCTCTGGAAATCATCACCCCCATCCATGGTCACGGTTACATTCCAGGGTTACGTTGCCGTCACAACAAAAGTCTATGTAACTGCAGGCTCTCAGCGGCCTCTCGATTACGCCATGGATCCCTACACAACAGATCACAGTTACACCTAGGGTTGCGTTGCTGTCGCAGCAAAAGTCCATGTAACTGCAGGCTCTCAGCGGCCTCTGATTTTCGCTGTCGAAATGAAACCTCTCCACTCCTACATAGGTTGCAGTCTGCCGATATAAAATCAAACGCAGACTGTTGGCTCTCAGCGGCACACAACTTTCGCTATGTTATACCATAGGTCGTAGTCTACCGATATAAAATCAAACATAGACTGTTGGCTCTTAGCGACACACACGACTTTCGCTATGGCATACTCTACTCATAATCCCCAGGAACTAGTTTCGTCCGGACTCCTCACAGGATCAACTTTAGAACCCTCCCTTGGGGCTCAAGGCAGCACCACCCGGTGGTACTCCTGAGAAGTTCATTTCAAGGGAGCGCCTTTTTCCCCAGAGCCATCATCAAAACTTTTTATACTATACATATATAGTATCTTCAAATCATACACCTAGTATGATCTCATACAAAGCTCCTTTACACAAAATCGATTATTCCAAAATCGATAATTCTCAAACTATGCTTTTCAAATTCCAATATTGATTTTCCCAAAAATCAAAAGCCTTTCCAAATCCATAGGTTTCCAAAACCTTTTTCCAAAATCCTCATAAGATCCTTTATATATATATGCAGATATATAAAATTTTTAAAACTTAGGATCATTTCAAAATTGTATAAAACTCCTTTTATACTTCAAACATTTTCAAAAATCCTTTTCTTCTGGCAAAAGATTCAACAAGGGGAGTTTCACTTTATAAAACAAAGATATTTAACTTTGTTTACTCAAAATCAGATATTCAAATTTGATTAAACTCTTTTCAATACCATTTTTATTTAAATCCGTACGATGTACACATATCATTCGTACGCCATACCAATCTGATCGCTCACTTAATCACACAATTTCACTTCCGAACTAGTATCGTCCACCCGACTTCCTAGTGCGGACACAGATCTGGTTTCTTGATCAGAAACCGTCATTCTCCTTGCATGGTCATAACTATGATAGAGAACATGCAGAACCAATCAACAATCCATATCCAGGTTCGCCGTCGAAAATTGAGTGAAAAATTCCACTCGGATCGATATAGCTATCTCGAAATTCTGTGCTCGAATCTGGATCAAATCACTATGCGAATAGAATAACATACGTACACCCTACGTACTTATCTTTATTGGTTATTAGCCAATCAATTCCATTTCTATTCACATTCACTTAAATTTTCAATCACTAACTCACAATTGCTTCAATCCATTTGGACTATTACCTCTATTCTTATCTCGATTGGGTAATTAACCAATAACAGTTTGAACTCCTATCAGTTTATATTTAGAAAATAACTTGAAAATTTTAAAAATAGATAAGTGGTTGAAAATTAATTATTGGTTTACAAAATATGTGTAAAATAGTTAACTAATAATAAAATAGTTGAAAATTTACTAAATAGTTTCAAAAATCTTAGATAGTTATAAAATAGTAATAAATTTGTGAAATAGTTGAAAAATAATTTTTAGTTTATAAAACAGTTGAAAAATTGTTAATAACTCCAATATAATTGTAAAACCAAGTATAAGATAGTTTGGCATTAAAAAGAAAGGTTTGTATATATAATAAATAGCTTGGAAAAATAGATTTGTACTAAAACAATTTATTTTAAAAAAAAATCTAGAGTCAAACTGTTCAATTCCCAATCTCCATTCTCATCAATTCAATTTAAATTTCCTCTATTACTTAAATTGACCCAATTCCAATTTAAATAATCTCCAATTTCCATTGAAATTGATTCAACCCTAATTCAAGTTGAATTAACCTCAGTCTCTTTCCAAATTTAACTTTATTCAACCTTGATCTCAAATTGTACTAATTCAGATAATTTCAATTTAACTAGTTCCGAATTTCAATTCATTTCAACTCCAATTTGAATTAATCCCAATTTCAATCTCTATTACCAAATCAAGGCGAATTATTCTTGATTTCTTCCCAAAATTCAATTCAAATTCCATTCGAATTTAAAACTATTCAATTTTAATTACAATTCCAAATTATTCAAATTAATCTAATTCAAATTTTCCGTTTGAATCTTAAACCTAATCATCTTCAATCTCAAGTCCAATTAATTCAAGTCAGAATCATTTTTAATCTCAAATTTAAACCATTTCGAATTATATAAATTCGAGTTAAATTCACTAAGGTTGGTTTAACCCCTTAAACCAAGTTAACCTTTATCAAAATCTTTTAAACAATTTAATTTCAAATTAAAGTTAGATTTTCTTTTATCTCAATAATGGATATATCACTGCACTTCACTTCTCATTCATTTGAACAAATCCAATTTCATAATTTAAATATTTCCAATAACAATGGGATGGTATTATTCAAATTATTTTAAAACGTCCATTCATTTTCAATTTCTAGATCTCAAACCCATTTTGATATCACACAAACTCCCAATTCAAATCAACCATTTAACTTCCCAAGTTAAATCTTAGTTTCATCTTCCAATTTCCAAATCAGGTTGATCGTTCCAACTTATTTAACTTCTTGTTTTTTTTCCAGTTAAACTCAATCCACTTAATCCAGTCAATCTTACCCAATTTGAATTTTCATTTTGAATTCTAAACTTCACATTAATAATCTTCCCACTTATTAAGTTCACAAAATTATCACTATGGGTATCATATCTCATTCCAAATTTAAAACTCAATATTTAGAGTTTATTTCAAATTATCCTTGATATCATGTGTATCCACACACATATATATTAACTCCTTTTACATACAAGTTATACTTTAAAATTTAAACCACCTTTAGTTTTTAATTCAAAACAAGTTTCTTTAAATTTTCAAACAACTCTTGTTTGAAATAGGACCATTTTATTCAAATGCATTAAATAATATTATTTATTATTTCTTTAAATTAATTACATCATTAATTAATTCCAATTAATCACATTCGGTAATTAACTTATTTCTATTTCTTCTCAATTTAATTCCAATAATTTTAACAACCAATTCCCTTAATATTTATTAGAAAGAAATATTGCTTTATATATATCAAAACATATTCTTATATAAAATCATTTAAAATCTTTGTATAAGAAAATAACAAGTACACTCTCATATATATACATATATATATATATACACTCAACTCATTCTAGGGTACCACTGACCCTATCCTTAATGAGTAATCCCACCAGAGCCAAGGTTCTCGCTTAACCTTCAGCTCTGATACCAAATGTAACGACCCGGAAATTTCGATCCCGAAAATTCCAGATATTTAGTGAAAGAAGAAAAGAGAAAGAAGCAGAAACAAAAGCCAATCACAGAAAACCTCACATTCGTCGCGGATCAAAATATAATAATTAATAATATCAGTTTTATAAAGAAGAATTGTATCAATACTCTTATACAATTATACATCATAGTTACAAACTATTACACAACACAGGACAAATTTGAAAACATGTCCCAACTAATCAGCAATAATATACACAGCGGTAACCACTCTGTACGTTCTTGCCATCCAGCTCGCCTCTTGAACTCCAGAACGTCCTTTCCTGAAAAGCTGTAATATTCGGTCTAACCCGAGCATTACATCAAAGTAACACCCGGGTCAGGCTGGAAACCAGCGTGAGTAAACCCATCTAACTTGGAATACAAAAGCATACAATTTATATAAACCCGGGGTAACTTATATCGATTTACACTTCATAAGTTATTATAGACATCAACCATTTCACACATCCATTTCTAAGTGCCAAAACTCAGATTTAAATGGTCCAATTTACTTAAGTCATTCCACTTCAGCCTATTAGTTTCACATATCAAATTATAAGAATCGAAGTGGTTCCGGAAATTCACTAATACCCGACTCCAGTCTTTTCGAAACCATTGCCAACTTAACTAAATTATTCAAATGAAATCCAATTCTACTTTTAATACAAGATGTCACAGTAATTTATCATCAATAGATAACCACACCTTCACAGTTTAAATCAAACATATCATATCACATAGCATCACGAAAAAAAAAACTATTAGGGATAACAATTAATCAAGGCTTCCAATATCATTCTATTTATCCTTTAATTACATTTAAATAATTAACCCTTAATTAATTTCACAAACTAATTATCCTTAACCCAATATGGTAATTAACCTTTAATTACTTCATTAAGTAAATTAATTACTCCTAAATTAATTACATTTAATAATTTATTATATTTATTAATCACCCTTGATTAATCTCATTAGTAATTAATTACTCTTAATTAATTACATCACTTAATTATTTTCAGAAGACTTAATCAATCAATACTTAAATTAATTACACTAAGCAATTAATTATTTAATCACTCTCAAAAGTAATTACCCTCATATTAATTACACAAAGTAATTAATCCAAAAACTCTTCTATATTTCAATAATTACCTCCAGTAATTTACTTATCTTAATTACTTCTCTAAGTAATTATTCCCCATTGATTACTTACCAACTTATCCAATGATTATTCTAAATTAATTAAACTTAATTAATTAATTTAAACTGATCAAATTAATTAATTAATTACAATGAGTACTTAGTACCTTTAATTACTTTCATAAAGTAATCATACTTAACCAAATTCCATAATTGATTCTCTAAATCAATTAATCCAATTAATTATCAAAATAAATCACATTGATTTATAAATAATCTCAAGTTAATGGCCTTCAATAACTTATCATCAATTCTTTAATTACATTTCTTAAGTAATTAACTTAAATTAATTATTATTAATTACAAATTTAATTAATCTTAATTACTTAACTTAACCTTAATTAATTTATTTCAAACCCTTAATTAATTAATTACCCTTAATTAATTACATAAATTAATTAATTAAATTATTTAATTCACCTTACTAATTTAATGAATCAAAAATTCGTTAAATCTTTGATTTACTTTAAAATAAAACATCCCTTATTAAGAATTACATTATCATTAACAAAGTAATTTAAAACAACTTACCTTTAAAATTTGTTTTCAAATTACATTCCAAAATTTAAATTTTAAAATGAAATCAAACTCATCTTTTGATTATTCAAAACTTTTCATTAATCCTTAACCTGTTTAAACTCCAAGATCTAAAACATTTAAACATCTTTAAATTATTTTAAACTTTATTTTTTAAAAATTGAGTTTGCTTAAATTTCTGAAATACATTTTACAGTTTGGAGACCGACAGGATATACCAGAATTCAAATACTGGAACCAAACTCAAGTAAAATTTTGCTTTAAATTTTCACTTTGCTATATCCTGTACAAACCAAAAACTAAACAACTACACACGGCAACCCACGAAAACCCCGAGACACTCACGTGTACCCTTCTATATCTGCTTCGAGTCGTATAAACATCCACCCGAGAATAAGAAAAAAAACTGGAACATCATCTTCCCAAACCTCTCGAGTCTCCACCCGAGTCACATGCCAAACCCAACGAACCCTTCTTCGAGTCCAATTCCCATAGCAATCCACTGACACACACCTACCTGTGCATATGCACCGGCGATTAACGCCGTCGCGACCAACTCCAGCCTCTTCCACGCGTCGGCGATCGTCCAACCATACGTATTCGATCATCAAAACGTCCAAAAACCATCCGAAAACAAAATCGAGTTTCAAATGCAATGCTGGAACTAGAAGCAAAACTTAGAAAACCTTCGAACCCCTTGCTCCGACCACCAGGGTAACTGAAATTCCACCCATGACCTCGACAACACCTCTACATCCATTCCCCCGAATCTGGTGGCACTCGATCTACCAGAGAGTTCGAGGTGAAGCAAAACCCGTCCCTCAATAAAACTAGGTTTAGAACCATCTCTAGCCAACCATCGTCACCACAACGATTGATCGCCGCTTCTGCCATTTTTGCCGAATCACCAAATCGTTCAGCTTACTCCAGAAGAAATTCCGACCCTTCAATTCCATTTGATCGCCAAAGGTGGCCCAAAAATTAATTTCCAGGTAATCCCGAATTTCGAACTCAATACATTATTAGAAATCTTGCTTTTAGTTTTAAGAATCACAACTTCCTGAATGTATTCGAATTATAATCTTGAATCTTCGAATTATGAAGTTTGATTTTTTTTAACTTATTTTGAATTTGTCTGTACATTTCCAAATTCCCAAAGAAACCTTAACTTGTTTTACTTAAATCTATTTTAAAGTTTAAATCTTGTTAAATCTAACAAGATTTGTTCAGAAACTATTTCAAAAAAACAAAAAAATAAAAAATAAAAATCAGAGGGATGAGGGATATATATATATATTTAAAAAAATAGACATGTGTCTGTAACCTGGAAAACAATTTCATTTGTCTGACTTCTTCAGACATGCACCATAAATTTCACACATATAAACATGTTTTCAGAACTTAAACCATCATGCAAATGTTTTCAAGCATACATCGCTTGCTAATTTCTGTCATATGTCACATTCAACAATTTAAGAGATATTCATGCTAACAGGTTTAAGGACAAAGGCTAATACTAAGAACAGATATTATAGTTTATCAGAAACACCAGGCTTTCATGTATGCAAACATGCAAAGCAACCATCATCTAGTAATTCACATAATACTTAAGTTTTTAATTTTTTTTAAAGTTTACTCACAAGCATAAATCTCAAAACAGATTTAAGCATTTATCCAGGTTAGTAGATTACTCACCTGAAAAAAAATGAAACAGGGCACCTAGTTTTTGATGAGCGGGAACTTGAATGCATTTATTTCCAACCTTTGTGTAACAACCCGCATATTTATCGAGTTTGTATTTAAATATTTTATTTAAATATTAACTCGTTAATCGGATTTTGGTCCGAAAAGCTACTTTTTGCAAACGGTCAAATTAGGACTCGAGACCACTTCCATTGATTTCGAAATGTCGTTTACAACTTTTTTAAGTATAAACATCGATAGGTTTGGAGTTAGTGAAATTTCACTAACTTTTCCCGCTTTGGACTTTGGGTTAGTTTAGCCTATTAAGCCCAAGTTCCAACCCTCTTCTCCTCACTCTTCATAAAT
Source organism: Allium cepa (assembly GCA_030765085.1). NCBI lineage: Eukaryota > Viridiplantae > Streptophyta > Magnoliopsida > Asparagales > Amaryllidaceae > Allium > Allium cepa. Next base: position 915,597,879 of record CM060938.1, read on the forward strand.
TTCCTAACTAATCAAGCTTTGGCATTAATGGTAGAGGGAATGGGAAATTAAAATTCCAAAACTCAAATTCGATTGCAATCCATCTTTCTACTCCAAATTCAAGAAGAAGACATTGGATTCAAGCTTCTTGTGCTTAGATAGAAGAAGGATTGATTCTTGCTTGCTTAAAACTTCATTTTTCATTGATATTTGGTGCAAAGGTGAGATTTTTAACTCACATTCTTGTCTATAACTATCTAGGGTTGTTGGGAATGATTCCCTATCACTTTAGCATGAATATTTGCTTTTGGTTTGGATTGGATTGGCGAAAAACTCCGATTTTTGGCGTTTTGGCGAAATTTCTGCATTTAGGTCGTTCTGGCCACTTTTAGATCATTCGGAGTTAGGTCGTGTGGGTCTTAGGTCGTAGGTCGCGTACGAGATAGCTCCTAGATCGTTCTGACCACTTTTCGTGTGTTCGGAGTTAGGTCGTTCACGACCTAGTACTTAGGTCGCTCGTGAGTTGGTGGCGTAGGTCGTAAGTCGCGTGTGCTTTAGGTCGCGCACTTTCTTAGGACGCGAACCCTTTTAGGTCGTTGACCACGCTAGGTCGCTTGGCCTCTTCACTGCTTAGGTCGTTAAACCCTTCCTCTTTTGGGTCGCTCCCCTTTATTTCTTAGGTCGTTGTGGCCTTAGGTCGTGATATTTATAGGTCGCGGAAAAGTTAGGTCGCTCGACCCATGTTGCCGTTAGGTCGCTCGATCCTTGTTGCCGATAGGTCGCGTGCTTTCTTAGGTCGCGTACCTTTAGGTCGCGTGTCCCCTCTACCTCGTTAGGTTGCAAAGAACTTTAGGTTGCTCGACCTCCTTACCCACCAGGTCGCGCACTTAGTTAGGTCGCTCAGCCATTGTGTTAGGTCGCGTGAACCCTTAGGTAGTTAGACCTCATTTTGCTTTAGGTTGTAGGCCTCTTGCCTTCACTTAGGTCGTACCGTTTTGTCGGGGCGCTGCCCCGCACCCCGTCGGGGGCGCTGCCCCCTGGACCCCCGCGACCTAACCGGGCAGGTCGAACCCCGTAAGCGGTGGCGTTGCCCCCGCACCCCCACCTTGGGGGGTTGCCACCCCCCCTGGAGCCCCCCTCCGTAGGGGATCTTATCTGAAAAACATTGAGCTGATTTCCTTGGATTTTATTCACATCTCCGTATGCGATCTTTGTGACTGATTGTTTCTACAATTGCTTCTGTGTTTTGTCACTTTATAATATAAAGGTTTCAATACTAGTAGTAAATATCAAAACTCTTTTAACAAACAATTTCAACTCTATTTTTAATAACAAAGCTCTTTTCTTAAACCGTTTTCCAATCTATTAGTATATACAAACCTTTACCTCACTCGGATGAGAAATCTAATTAAACGACTTAGTAAAACAAGTGGTATGAAACGCTTGCGTTCACTTCGTCGGTTAATTCCTGGACTTGTTCGATTGAACCTCTTGTGACAATTTTATTAGTGAAGATTTACAGTTTGTTCGTAAATATTTAAGTTAAGCAAGTGGTTATGGGACATGAAGCTAAACTTCTATATTTACTAGCTTAGTGTAATTGACACTTCTCATTGATCATGACGATCATTCTGATGATTTAGACTAGCAACTGTGCGATGTCTCTTGTTGCGAGGTTAGACTAGACACCACTTGTGTGATTCCACTCACACATACCTTTTTGCTTTTTGGTTAGTTTGGACCTTAATCTATGTGATTCCATTCACACATGTGGGGTAGCTCCCCTTGGTCTTCGGACCGTCATGTGATAGGCCTCTTTCTCTTTTCTATGATTTCTGGACTTCTTGCATTGATTTCTAGAATTTATGTCATTGACTTGTTATGAGTACAAGTTTGGGGTATGATGCCCTTTCCGAATCTTTGAGAAGATTCTTGTGATATTGATTATCTCTTATTGATTGATCTTCTGTTGATCGTTATTTACATACTTATAGTGGTATGTCATTATGGATGTTTATGTTTATGCCATATCTTTTATGTTATATCATGTCATCTGATATTTATAGCTAGACTGACCCGTTTATTATTTTCTTAAATAATACTCGGGTCAGACCGAGATGTTACAGGTGCTTCTGCTTGACTTCTTCCCAGGGATTCATCACTCTGACTTTTGGCTAACTGTTTAGATTAGCAGTTTTTGTTGTATACACTTGAGATATAGACTCATAGTTGTATTCTTTTGTATAGCATGTGTTGCTATTCTTTTGTATTATCGTGGATCTTACTGACCACTACTCTGATGTACACTTTCATGTGTTAGTTATATATTCATATCTTCTTCTGCATTTGTGATATGAATATCTGTGACTGATTTGTGATATGATTATTTCTATGTTTGTTTCCGAAGATTATTTATAGCCACCGTGTGATAAGCAATTACATGGATGGTCGCTCCTCAACAGCTTTATTCTCCATGCTAGTTGACAGCACTACTCCGGAGTGTTCTTGGCTAGCGTGGGTATAGAGGTGGGGCGTCACACTTTGAGTAGCTTGCTTTCCAGTTTTGATTTTAAAAACATATTCTGATTTGAATCTTCCTTTGCTTCCTGATCTATACTTAGTTGAGTTGAATTCGAAGTTTCTTAATGTGATTTGCTTTCAAACTAATCTGCTTTTGAAATTTGATGTTGATCTTTGCATTGCTTACTGAGTTGAATCTGAAGTTTTGAGATGAACCTAATTTCTTCTTCTTCTTCTTTTCCTCTGCCTGACTTTAGTGAATACGCTATTTGGATTCATTTTCTGTTTTTTCTTATTTTCTTGCAGGTTTTGTTTTAAATTTTCTTTTTCTAATTTTCATTTTCAAGTTAATAAGAAGATGAGACATGCCACTTGTTGAGTTGCATGTTAATATTATTACATTTGTTTTAATGTTTATTATGTTTGTTATACTTGTCTTATTTTCGTACACTAATTAAATTTTTAAATGTTAATAAAATATTTTATATTTACCTTATGTTTTAAAATATTACACATGTTTAAATTTATGCTAAGACTTTTTATATATGAAAATATGTATGTATAAATGATTTTAATATGTTTTTGATAAAATTTTATACAACATTCATTATTTTGCTTCGTATATATCATATGGTTTCTTTATGTTTTTTTCATATTTATATTTTTAAATCTTAAAATAAAATTTCCAAATCACAATATATACATATGTATATTATAAAATTGAAAACACATTTTCTACTTAAGTTTACACATCTTATAAGAAGACTTAAGATAATAACACTTATCTCTTTAAGTATTTTATTTAAATTTTAAATGTTAAAAAAATGATTTTAATTTATAAATTTATAATACTTATCTATATATGAAAATAGCTTAAAGGGATAAAATCAATTGTATTTTCATTCATTAACTTCAGTTAATCTATAAATTACAGGATTCTAAAAATCCGAGTTATTACATAGGCCCGGCTATGAGAGGCTAATTATTGAGTCTCTTGGTTGAATCCAAGTGGAACTTAATCCAGTGAAAGATTGACTTGAATGGAGAGGCTCGGCATATGTACCTCGTTCGAAACATAAGTACTGTTCGGTTTGGATATTTCATTCGACACAGAAATACTATTCGGCCGAGGAATGATGGTGTGCGTCGCTCGGCTAATACAAAGTGTGCTATTGGGAACTTAGTCAACATCGCTCGGCCATTTTCATTCGATCAATACCACTCGGTGAGAATTGCTCGGCTCCCTTCGGTCGGCATAGCATCGCTCGGCTCCATTTGTTTGAATCCGAGTCATTGAAAATTGACAAATAATGCCCGACCCTTGGCTCGGGCAACATGATCGGATCTATAAAGACATAGATCCGAGAGACGATGATGTCGAATCCAAGGAAGCAAAAGGCGGCACTAGCTAAATTAACGATTGACATTCCAGTTAGCCGCGATGTTCCATCGCGGGTACTTAAAATTGGATCGCAACTCAACTCCTCGATGATCGAGGATCTTACTGATTTCCTCCGAGCAAATCTGGATGTTTTTGCTTGGACGCATTCCGATACGTGTGGGATTTCTCCCGCCATTGCGAGTCATATGTTGAACATAGACCCAAAATATGCGCCAGTAGAGCAAAAAAGGAGAGGCATGGACCCGGAGAGGTCCGTAGCATTTAGAGAGGAGGTGGACAAACTCAAAGCCAATGGTTTCTTTCATCCGCGATGCCCTCTACCCAGAATGGGTCTCTAACCCCATACTGGTGAGAAAAGCAAATGGGAAATGGAGGACCTACATAAATTACTCAGATCTGAACAAAGCATGCCCTAAGGATAGTTTCCCTTTACCCAGAATTGATTAGCTGGTCGACTCAACCGCAGGACACGAGTTATTGTCATTTATGGATGCATACTCATGATATAATCAAATCTCGATGCACATTCCAGATCAGGAACACACCAGCTTTGTCACAGACATTGGACTGTATTTTTATGTAGTGATGCCTTTCGGATTGAAAAATGCTGGAGCAACTTATCAACGTCTAGTGAATCGGATGTTTAAAGACCAAATTAATAGGATGATGGAAGTTTATGTGGATGACATGCTCGTGAAGTCGCGGCAGTCAAATGACCACATTCGAGACTTGGTGGAAATGTTTGATATACTCAGGTATTATGGAATGAAAATCAATCCACTGAAGTGTTCCTTTGGTGTTGCATCAGGAAAGTTTTTGGGATTAATTTTTATTGCACAAGGAATTGAAGACAACCTAGAAAAGATTCAAGCTATTTGACACATATAAGTGCCTAGAAATATAAAGCAAGTACAGAGCCTGAATGGAAAAGTGGTCATGCTGAGTCAATTCATATCCAGAGCAACAGACAAGTGTATTCCCTTCTTCGATGTAATAAAGAAAGGGAAGAGAAATTTTGAATGGATGCCCAACTGCGAGGATGTGTTCCAAGCTCTGGTAAGACATTTGGAAAGTCCCCCGGTGCTATCGAAACCTATAGACCATGAAGTGTTGTATGTATACTTAGTCGTATCTCAACATGCCATCAGTATGGCTTTGGTTCGCAAGGAGGACCAAGTTTAAAAGCTGGTGTACTATGTCAGTAAACGTTTAACGGGGGTAGAAAGAAATTACCCTAAAATTGAAAAACTAGCCTACTGCTTGGTGATTACATCACGCAAGCTTCGTCTGTAACGACCCAGTATTTTCAACAATTCGCATCCGCACATGTCGGACTTGAATTGCTCAAAATATCATATTGTTAATTTATATTTGGCAAAAACTTAACATATACTGTAAATAAATAAATCACAAAATCACAGACATAGAGTAATATAATGTCGTGGAATAGATAAATAGTAGTTCATGAAGCAACTATATAAACATCAGAGTTAGAAATAAAATAAAGCAGAATATCTCAACTACAGCGAAGTCTCCAATACAAACTGATGACCTCTCTGAAAAAATCAACTGGAAAAACTAAAAGCTGAGTTGATAGTTGGATCTCCAAGCGAAGCTCCAAACCCGAAAGGCGAGTTTCAAATGCTGTATCACTCAGTCTGACCCAAGCGTAAAGCAAATACAAAACACTTGAGTCAGGATTAACATTCTTATATCAATAAATCCAACTTAAGTGAAATATCAACTGAAATACAAGTAACTCAAAGGATGTTTGGGATACCCATCCTTTAAGGCTCCGATGAACTATCTACAATGTAGAAATATACGCTATTAACAATCAGACATCATTTTAACACCGTGGTTATTTCAAAAATAATTTACACTTCAAAACGAAAATATCATCTCCATACCGAATATATCTATTTCCAAATTATATCACTTTCAAAACTAAATTGATAATTTCATATATATATATATATATATATATCTATATCTTATTTTAACTTTATTATTATTTAGTTTGAAATATTCACTTAATAAACCCATTATCATTTAAATAACCCGAAATTTCATTAAACTAAATATTTCCATCGATTTATTTAAAACTTGAAATATCCATTTAATCACTTTAAATCAAAATCAAATCGTAAAATCATATCTATAAATTTCAAATTCAATAGTCTCGTATCGATTTAGTTAAATAAAATTCTTAATTAAATACAATTTCATATAAATTCCAAATTTATCTTCCCAATCTTAATTTATAAACTCAATATTTAAAAATAAAATTTTAAATAATACTTAACCATATTATATATAAATTAAATCAATTTTATTAAATTAAAGCTTATTATTAAATCTGTTTTATATTAGAACTAATTTATATATAAAATATTTCAATATTAAACAAAACCATATATATTTCATTTCCAAACCATAGAAATCATTTTCAAAATATTTATATATAGACCAACAATGTCTGTATATAATTTTCTATCCTATGGTCAAGTGATACGGATATTTATCATTTCAATCCACAATTTAAATATACGGGTATATATCATTTCAACCTGCAAATCCCAATTTCAAGTCAATGAAAATCGCTTGGGTTTATCATTTCAACCTACAATGATTTTCTCCTATTCTACAAATCGTTTAGGTACATATCATTTCAACCCATAGGGAATTCTAAACTAACAGGGAACTTGCAGAGTGATAACGGATATGATAATAATAACAACAGGCATATATCATCAATAATAATATAATATGAACAACTATATTATGGTGTCATATCACATAGGTGGAAAGTTACAGATAATGGCATATATATAACAATTTAAATAACTAACAGCAGCATATTTCAGTTGTCGTTTCAATTGAAATCAAATTTAATAAATATAAGAACGTTAATCATGAGTGATTGCTCACTTTTCGAGGCTAGAGAATACACAAGATGACATGGATACGCACACTGATACGGACATGGAAATATTTGAATGACGAATCGAAGCACAACAAAATCGGCATAAATTCAACGATCAGAGCTGATAATACGAACGGACAAAATCCAAATCAGAACCGAATCTGTGAAGATATTCGGAATCATCTTGATAGAATACAAATTATATATATATATATATTATTTTTTTAGGAAATCAATATTTAAGTTAAAAACAAGTATTAAATAACATATGTATAATTAAAAATCATTGTTTTACAATAAATACATACATCAAAATCACCCAATACTTAAGATAAGATCCATTATAAATATATATATATACACACACATATATATATATTATAGACAACTTTATGAAACATAATGATAAAAGTTACTCTTATACACACACACACACACACACACACACACACACACACACACACCTATATATAAACATAGTTATAAATTCACATACAAATAAAACACCTTACATACATAAACTTTATCAGATAAGAGCTTTTAAATAAGATCAATATATCAATTATGTAGTATACATAATATAGTTTAAAATAAGTACTTATAAATAGCACAACCATATCATATCTGAAATTTAAAACCAATACTTAAATTAAAATACGTATACCAAAATATCTACATCTTTATATATAAAAATAAAAACCAATATCTTTGTATATTTTACTTTTTAAACTAGGTAGATTTGCTTCAGAACAGTATATATAAACTATACTCATGCTCGCTGTTATACTATACTATAGGCTTTAGACTAAATTATACATATAAAAACCCGTACTTGGTATGATTTATACAATATGTACCAGTAATATATAACTTGACTCCTGTAATCATTTTAAACCAACCAAATGCATGAAATAATTGCCATAACTTATACGGTCAAACACATATTTAAATTGGAGTAAATACACATATATCTAATATATATATATATATATAACTAACAATATATATAATTTCAAGTACGTAAATTATATACAAAAGCGGAACTCACGTACTAATGTAAATAACAGGTGTGTGTGTGTGTGTGTGTGTGTATGTGCAGCAACATACTTTATGATATTTTGAAATCTATACTACTTTAAAATATGCTTTACAAGCTAATATATAGCCTTATAAATCAACAGTTTTTTCGAAAACTTGTATAAAAATATATATGTACTATCATGCCTTAAAAATATACAATCAATACCAAAAAACATCCCTAAACATATTATACAATATACATAAAACATTTAAATACGTGAACTTAGCATAATACTGTAAACACATTATTTATCACATATGACCAATATATATAACGTACGTATTTTACTAATAAAACTATTATATATATATATATATATGTATATGTAATTTTAGATAGAATAATCTATAATTTACATACTTAAAAAAATATAAGCAGTCACAAAAAAAATCTATACTTATAACCAACAGATTATGAAAACTATTTACAACCTATACATATATCATATCCTACATTCCTACCTATATACAAAACGAAGGAAGGCGAGATGAAGATCGGTCTTGGCCAGAGAGGAGACTGGCGTGGATCTGGGTACAAGGAGATGAAGGATGGGACTTGCGGCCTGAGGTGGGTTCGCGGCTACGGTGGATCTGGCCTCGGCCAGAGGGGAGGAAGGAGGAGAAGGTGTCAGGTCAAAGGTTGCCCGGTTGGCTGCTCGAGTGGCTAGAGAGGCCTAGGTCGTGCTCGGCTATGGAGGCAGAAGGGAGAAGGTGGTGGCGGAGAGGGAAGTCACGACCATGGTAGCGCGGGTAGGCTTAGGTAGCCAAGACCGAGCGTGCATGGGTGGGTTTGGTTGTGGCCGATGGTGAGAAGAGAATCTTTGAAATAAAATGGAACGAGATGGGAAGAAAATGATGTTATAAAGCAATGAAAAATGAACCGTTAGAAAAAAATTGAATATAAAACATACACCAATTTTATACATTTCTCGAAATGCTACAGCAGCATTTCTCGAAATGCTATAACAGAGCAAAATGGAAAGAGTAGAAATATAGTAAGAATCGAAAAGTAGCCAGCATATAATATTGAACATTGGGAATTGAAAAGGAAAAATGCCGAAGTAATAATTACTGATGACCGTTCGATTACACGGTTGATAGTGGAAGGGTGTATGAATTTCAAAAAGCTCAAAAGAGGTACCAATATGGTTAACCGTTTTCACGGTTTTCGATGCGTATCGGACTACCAAACACAGAATTGAATATACCACAGAGATCTGCCTGACAAGATGATCAAAACGGTATACAAATATCAATGGTACGATCATCCGATCAAAAGCCGATAATCAGTAACGATATGCGTTGCTATTCCGTACGGAAAAATCCAAATGGAACTAGAAACATCCGGATTTCGCGAAACGAATTTCGCAGTCTGATTCAGAGTGTTCTAAATAAATTTTCTCATGTTGACATATTTACATTTCGGAAAACTTTTAAATTCAACTGTTATTAACTGATTTAAACTGAATTTCTAATTATTGATGGAACATCTATATTATTTGACGAAAATTTGCCATTTGCTATGTTAGATGGACGCATAGAAAATATCAAATTTCCGTCATAAAATTATATTTTTTGTTTAAATGGTAGATTTCATTTTATTATATTCAAAAGAAATTCACCTTTATTTAATTTCCAAAAAAACTATATTTCAAATTACACAAGAAAATAAACTTTCATATTACCTTATGAAAATTTACCAGTTGCCATGTTGAAGTGGACGTATTCCAAATATAAATTTTTTATTTTCAACTTTTATTGTTTAAAATTTCACAAAATTTCAATTGATTATGTAAATAAAACCTTTAAAATTTACGGGTTGTTACACTCTCACCCACTCAAAAAATTTCGTCCTCGAAAAGGAAGAAGGTAGGAGAATAGAAACAACCAGAAAGAAAAATAGATTGAAAGACAAGGATATTTAATTAATTTAAAAATTATACAAATTTCAATTTAAGTTAATTAATATTCAAAAGTTTGGTTAAATCCATTTATAAAACTTCTTACTTCCTTTAAAAATACCATTTATATGTTTAAATAACACCCTTATAAATATGTGAACCCTATTTGAAAACAATTATTTACATCATTACTTATATTTACAAAGAAGAAAACATTAAACCCATAATTCATAAATTTATTAATTTTACCTCAAGATACTTTTCAAATATTATTAATAAATCAATAATCATTTACTTTAAATATTTAATTAATAACCTCTAAAATATTTATAGCACTAATAATTTTCTATTAAACCATATAGGATATAAATAAGCAATATTTTAAAAGGATATATTCAAAAAGGAAAAGAAGGTAGATTCGGAAAACAGAATATAGGTGAACAAATAAAGCTGAGCATATAAGGTAGATTCAAAGAATAGTATCGGGCATAATTAATTAATTTACAATTATAAGAATTTCAATTTAAAATGTTAATACAAAATTTCTTTGTTGGAAATACTTATATAATAAAATAACTTTATAATAAAATACTTTTATACCGAAACAAATTTTTCTTTTGAAAATACTTTTATAACTTAATGTTTCAACAAGTTTATGCACGTTCTTGCAGACTCTGGCAATGCGTTAATCAGGTGCAAAGCTAGAATTCTTCAAGTGCTTAGTAGACCTTTTCAACACCCAGTGAAAATACTTGAAAAACCTTCAAACCCGATATGGAAAGTACCATCCAAACCAATCAACCGAATCATGGATCGCTGGTACACAATGGTTATGCCTGGATCCCCCAAGAAACATCTGTACCTTTAAGAAAACACTGCCTTGCGAATTACGCCATGATAACTAAAAAACCGTGAACCGCGGATACACAATGGTTACGCCTGAATCCCTTAGGAAACATCCGTACCCTTTAAGCAATCTCTACCTTGCGGATTACGCCACGATAACAAAACTGGTAGACTGCGGATACACAATGGTTACGCCTGGATCCCTCAGAAAACATCCGTACCCTTTAAGCAATCTCTTCCTTATGGATTGCGCTACCACAAAAAACCGGTAGACTGCGGATACACGATGGTTACACCTGGATCCCCTAGGAAACATCCGTACCTTTTAAGCAATCTCTTCCTTGCGGATCATGCTACCAAAATGAACATGGGTAACGCCATGGAATTCAAAGGACACTCGAGCATCACATCTGGAAAACCAAATCAAAGAGAATAATATCGATAGGATGAATCCACAATGTGGCCACAAAGTAGATATCAAGAAGAAGGCACTTTTTATATCTATACTTCGAAAATATGCATCATATAGTACCTTTTCAAATCAATTTCAATATCATACTTATATAAAGTCCATTATATATAAGATTTCATTTTCAAATCGAATACTTTCCAAAATCGATAGTATATCAAATCATTCTTATTAGACTTCGATTATATAAGATTTCGTTTTTCAAATTGAGTACCTTTCCAAATCAATAGTTTTCAAATCAACTTCATACTTATACAAATCAATTTTATATAAGTTTGATAACTCCCAAATCAAGTATTTAGTAAAACAAGGTTCACAATTTCAATTCCTCGGTTCAGTTTCAAAATCATATATGATTTCACCAAATTATTTCTTCCAAATTAAATATCTTCAGTTTTAAAGTTTCCGATATAATAGGTTTAGAAATGTTCCTAGTTTCCAAATCAACATAATCTAGGTCAAACAATTTCATTTTCAAAATCATCACATAGATATTGGGTTTTAAATTCATTTTCAAAATCAATTTCTTATATAATTTCCAAAATTTCAAATCCTTATCGAAAACATTTTCACCATTATATATAGAATATAATCATACTTACCAACATAATAATCTTGATATATAAAACAATTTCTAAAATACAAACAAACCCGATTTTTCAAAGGATGGTTTAAGAATGGATTTCAAACAAAGATAGAGATTCAAATTAGAGAAACTTCTAACCAAATAGGAGTCTGATTCAAGATAGGCTGGAACGAAGATGAGATAATTAATTTACCAAAATAGAAGTTGGATATATTTATATAAATCGCGGGTGACCTTAACCGGGTTAACCATGACTTCAAGAACAAGGTCGATGCAGAATTCCGAGGAAAATCAACATTCGATCGCAAGAGATAGCGGCATCTAAACCAAGGATACAAAAATCTTTGGTGAATCAATGCTCGTTGTAAAGGAGTTTCACCCTTTTACAATCATTCAGTGGAGCCATGGGATGTTCCAGAATCAAAGAGAACACGAATATGGGGAGACAAGAATGGACTTCAGAACAAGGTAGGGTTCCAAAGTTTGAAAGAAATCTAAATCAAAGAGGAAGGAATTAAAGCTCAAACGGAAGTGATTCTATAATTTATTTTACTCTGTATATTGAGTTTTGGCTAAAACCAGAGCTCTGATACCAACTGTAACGACCAGATATTTTCAACCATTTGCGTCCGCACATGTTAAACTTGAATTGCTCAGAATATCAGATTGTTAATTTATATTTGGTAAAAGCTCAGCATATATAGTAAACAAATAAATCACAGAATCACAGACACAGAGTAATATAATGCAGCGGAATAGATAAATAGTAGTTCATGAAGCTACTATATAAACATCAGAGTTAGAAATAAAATATAGCAAAATATCTCAACTACAGCGAAGTCTCCAATACAAACTGATGACCTCTCTGAACAAATCAACTGGAAAAACTTAAAGCAGAGTTGGTAGTTGGATCTCCAGGCGAAGCTCCAAACCCCAAAGGTGAGTCTCAAATGTTGTATCACTCAATCTGACCCGAGGGTAAAGCAAATACAAAACACTCGAGATAAGACTAACATTCTTATATCAATAAATCCAACCCAAGTGAAATATCAACTGAAATGCAAGTAACTCAAAGGATGTTTTGGATACACATCCTTTAAGGATCCATGGAGCTGTCTACAATGTAGAAATATACGCTATTAACAATCAGACATCATTATAACACCGTGGTCATTTAAAAAACAATTTACACTTCAAAACAAAAATATCATTTCCATATCAAATATATCTATTTCCAAATTATAGCACTTTCAAAACTAAATTGATAATTTCGTATATATCTTATTTTAACACTATTATTATTTAGTTTGAAATATTCACTTAATAAACCATTATCATTTAAATAACCCTAAATTTCATTAAACTAAATATTTCCTTCGATTTATTTAAAACTTGAAATATCCATTTGTTCACTTTAAATCAAAATCAAATCATAAAATCATATCAATAAATTTCAAATTCAATAGTCTCATATCGATTTAATTAAATAAAATTCTTAATTAAATACAATTTCAAAGAAATTCCAAATTTATCTTCCCAACTTCAACTTATAAACCCAATATTTAAAATTAAAATTTTAAATAACACTTAAACATATTATATATAAATTAAATCAACTTTATTAAATTAAAGCTTATATTAAATCTGTTTATATTAGAACTTATTTATATATATAATATTTCAATATTAAACAAAACCATATATATTTCATTTCAAAACTATAGAAATCAATTTCAAAATATTTATATATAGACTAACAGTGTCTGTATATAATTTTCTATCCTATGGTCAAGTGATACGGATATTTATCATTTCAATCCGTAATTTAAATATATATGGGTATATGTCATTTCAACCCGTAAATCCCAATTTCAAGTCAATGAAAATCGCTTGGGTTTATCATTTCAACCCATAACGATTTTCTCCTATTCTACAGATCGTTCGGGTATATACCATTTCAACCCATAGGGAATTCTAAACTAACAGGGAACTTGAAGAGTGATAACAGATATGATGATAATAATAACAACAGGCATATATCATCAATAACAATATAATATAAACAGTAGGATATGGTGTCATATTCCACAGGTGAAAAATTACATAGCATATATATAAAAATTTAAATAACCAATAGCAGCATATTTCAGTTGTCGTTTCAATTGAAATCAAAATTAATAAATATAAGAACGTTAATCGTGAGTGATTGCTCATCTTTCGAGGCTTGAGAATAAAGAAGATGACACGGATACGCACACTGATACAGACACATAAATTTTGAATGACGAATCAACGCACAACAAAATTGGCATGAATTCAACGACTAAAGCTGATAATTCGAATGGACAAAATCCAAATCAGAACTGGATCTGTGAAGATATTTGGAATCATCTTGATAGAATAGAAATTATATATATATATATATATTATTCTTTCAGGAAATCAATAAAGTTGCAAACAAGTATTAAATAACATATATATAATTAAAAATCATTGTTTTACATTAAATACATACAACAAAATCACCCTATACTTAAGATAAGATCCATTATATATATATTATATATATATATATATATATATTACAGACAACTTTATAAAACACAATGCTAAAAGTTACTCTTATATATATAAACCCATATATAAACATAGTTATAGATTCACATACAAAAACTTTATCGGATAAGAGCTTGTAAATAAGATCAATATATCAATTACGTAGTATACATAATATAGTTTAAAATAAGTACTTATAAATAGCACAACCATATCATATCTTAAATTTAAAACCAATACTTAAACTAAAATATGTATACCAAAATATCTACATCTTTATATATAAAAATAAAAACCAATATCTTTGTATATTTTACTTTTTAAACCAGACAGATTTGCTTCATAACAGAATAGATAAACTATACTCATGCTCGCTATTATATTATACTATAGGCTTCAGACTAAATTATATATACAAACCCATACTTGGTATGATTTGTACAATATATACCAGTAATATATAACTCGACTCCTGTAATCTTTTTAAACCAACCAATTTATACGATCAAACACATATATAAATTGGAGCAAATATATATATAATATATATTACTAACAATATATATAATTTCAAATACATAACTTATATACAAAAGCGGAACTCACGTACTAATGTAAATTACAGGTGTATATATAAACGACTTACATATATATATGCAACAACATACTTTATTATATTTGGAAATCTGTATTACTTAAAAATATGCTTTACAAGATAATATATAGCCATATAAATCAATATTTTTTTCGAAAACTTGTATAAAAATATATATGTACTATCATGGTTGAAAATATACAATTAATATAGAAAAAAGTCCCTAAACATATTATATAATATACACAAAACATATAAATATGTGAACTTAGCATAATACTGTGAACACATTATTTATCACATATGACCAATATATATAACATACATATTTTGTTAATAAAACTATAATATGTATAATCTTAGATACACTAATCTATAATTTACATACTTAAAAAAAATATAAGCAGTCACAAAAAAAATCTATACTTATAACTAACAGATTATGAAAACTATTTACAACCTATACATATATCATATCCTACATTCTTACCTATATACAAAATGAAGGAAGGCGAGATGAAGGTCAGTCTTTGCTGGAGAGGAGACTGACGTGGATCTAGGCACGAGGAGACGAAGGATAGGGCTTGCGGCATGAGGTGGGTTCGTGGCTATGGTGGATCTGGCGTCAGCCAGAGGGGAGGAAGGAGGAGAAGGTGTCAGGTCGGAGGTTGCTCAGTAGGTTGCTCGAGTGGCTGGAGAGGCCTAGGTCGTGCTTGGCTATGGAGGCGGAAGGGAGAAGGCGGTGGCGGAGAGGGAAATCACGACCATGGTGGCACGGGTAGGCTTGGGTAGCCGAGACCGAGTGTGCGTGGGTGGGTTTGGTTATGGCCGATGGTGGGACGAGAAGCTTTCAAATAAAAGAGAATGAGATGGAAAGAAAATGATGTTATAAAGCAATGAAAAATGAACCGTTAGAAAAAAATTGAATATAAAACGTAAATCAATTTTATACGTTTCTCGAAATGCTACAGCAGCAATAGTACTACACATAAAATAAAAAAATAAAAATAAATAAATATAATCCTTAATTTCGTTTCAAAAAATAACAGAGCAAAATGGAAAGAGTAGAAATAGAGTACGAACTGAAAAGGCAGCCAGCATATAATATTGAACATTGGAAATAGAAAAGGAAAAATGCTGAAGTAATAATTACGAATGACCGTTCGATTACATGGTGGATAATGGAAGGGTGTAGGAAATTCAAAAGGCTCAAAAGAGGTGTCGATATGGTTAACCATTCTCTCGGTTTCTACTGTGTACCGAACTTTCGAACATAGAATTGAATATACCACAGAGATCTGCCCGACGAGACGATGAAAATGGTATACATATAACGGTGGTACGATCATCCGATCAAAAGTCGATAATCGATATCGATATATGTTGTTATTCCGTACGGAAAAATCCAAACGGAGCTAGAAACGTCCGGATTTCATGAAACTTCACGATATGTAATGCAAGACAGATTAATATATCAGAGGGGATTCTCGGTTCCCTTATTCCGGTGCATCGCCCACGATGAGATAAAATGATTCTTGAGAGAAATTCATGATGGAGAATGTAGCGACCATACTGGAGGGCAGACACTAGCAAAAAAGATCTTCTGCTATGGATACTATTTGCCAGCTGTAAATCGGGATGCTGCGGACTACGTAAGAAAATGTGACAAATGTCAAAAGTTTGCAAAAATCCCTAGAGCTCCACCAATGGAACTTACACAGATGGTTAGTCCCTGGTCATTTGCAATTTTGGGGATCGATATAATTGGTTCCCTGCCAATTTCCAAAAGTGGTGCAAAATACGCAATAGTTGCGGTCGATTACTTTACCAAATGGGCGGAAGCAGAGCCCTTAGCTACAATCACCACCAAAAAGGCCATTAATTTTGTTGTGCGAAACATCATATGCCGTTTTGGCCTCCCACATACTATCATTACGGACAATGGAGCTCGGTTTGACAGTAGAGAGTTCAAATTATTTTGTCAAAAATATGGCATAGACAAAAGGTTTGCAGCAGTTGCTCATCCAAAAGTCAATGGACAAGTAGAAGCCGTGAACAAAATAATTAAATCTATATTGGAAAAACGTCTGGAAAAGGCTAGAGGCTAGTGAGTGGATGAGCTTCCAACAGCACTTTGGGCTAACAGAATCACCCACAAGTCCGCGACATGCCACACTCCATTCGCATTGGCATATGGCACAAAAGACGTTATACCCATGGAACTTGAAGTTCCTTCACATCGGGTAACTCATTATGACCCTAAGACCAATCAGGACCTCTTGCTGGAATCACTGGACTTTGTTGAAGAAAAAGGTGAAGAAGCTGATTTAAGGGCGGCTGTATATAGGCACCAAGTCGCTCGATATTATAATGAAAAAGTCCGACCGAGAATCTTTGATGTGGGCAATCTCGTTTTGAAGCGGGTTTTTCCGATCCCATTGCATATGAATCCCACATCGGAAGGTCCTTATGTCATTGAACGGAGGCTTGAAGAGGGAGCTTTCAAGCTAGCAATCGTTGATGGCGTGACACTCCCCTGAGCATGGAAAAGTGAGCATCTGCGACATTATTATATTTAGTCTATTTCTTTTGCATTTTAGTTATATTTATTCCTAGTGTATTTTCATTTTGTTGTTTTTAGTTTTTGGAATGCAATAAGACAATTCAGTTTGTTCCCATTTATCATTAAAGGCCTGAAGCTGTCTTTTCCATGAACAGTTGATGTTTCCATGTGTTACAATTCTTTAACAAAAAGTTAAATTACATTAATCTGTCTGGTGAACGAATGCACACCGATTTAAAAAAAATTCCAAGTCCCCAGAGTGCGGACTACATTATAAACGACTTAAAAAATCTATAAATCCCCAGAGTGTGGACTAGAGTACTCTGATTCCCTAGAGTGCAGACTACAGTATAAACACTTAAAAAATCTTTAAGTCCCCAGAGTGTGGACTAGAGTAATCTGAGTCCCCAGAGTGCGGACTAAAGTATAAATGACTTAAAAAATCTCTAAGTCCCTAGAGCGCAGACTAGAGTACTCTGAGTCCCCAAAGTGTGGACTATAGTATAAACGACTTAAAAAATCTCTGAGTCCCCGAGTGCGGACTAGAGTACTTTGAGTCCCTAGAGTACGGACTAGAGTATAAACGACTTAAAAACATCTCTTATTCACCAGAGTGCGGACTAGAGTACTTTGAGTCCCTAAAGTGCAGACTAGAGTATAAATGACTTAAAAAATCTCTAAGTCCCCAAAGTATAGACTAGAGTACTTTGAGTCCCCAGAGTGCAGACTAGAGTATAAACGACATAAAAATCTCTAAGTTCCTAGAGTGCGGGCTAGAGTACTCTGAGTCCCCAAAGTGTGGACTAGAGCATAAACGACTTAAAAAAGATCTCTAATTCCCCAGTGTGCAGACTAGAGTACTCTGAGTCTCCAGAGTGCATACTAGAGTGTAAATGATTTAAAAATCTCTAAGAAATTCAGAAATCTCCGAGTCATGCGGAATCGAACGAGCGCTTACGTGACCAACATGACTTTGGACTTTAAGTACACGATGGGTGGTAAACTGAATAGGGATCATCCATAAAAAACAAAATTTTATTCACTAGTCGAGAATTTCGTTTCACTATAACTTCTCTTGAACTCATAGCAAAAGAAAAAAAACCTATTTATAGTGACTACGAAAATAAATAAAGATAACTACATGATCCAGACCTATAAGCGTTGAACAAGGCATGATAGCTACTTCCTCGACTTCTTCTCCTTCTTTGGTTTTTCTGAAGATTCCTACCCCAGGCATTTTTTTCTTGGACGCCTTGCTTACTAGGGAAGTGAGGCCTGTGGAAGGAAGAGGAACTTCCAATAGTGAAGTCCTACCGGGAAGAATAACATTTAGGGCCCTGTTCAGTGGATCATCAAGTTCCACCACCTGGGGATCAACTTTAATCCCACTTTTTTCTTCTCCTCCTCCATAATTTGATCCCCCATGCACGGTTTTTAAATTGTGTTTGAAGGCGCCCTTAATTTCAACTTTGTCATGTACCTCTACAGGCGATGGATTTTCAGACTTGTCTTTATCGAGCGCCTCAATCACTTGAGCGTCAGGTCCAAGAGTCTCCTTGGTTTGGATTGCTTCTCCCACTTTCTCCTCCCTCTTATTGGCGGCATCGATCCTTGGAGTAGGTTCGAGGTCGGAATGGCCTGCATGAAGTCATAAAAGAGCAAGTATTAGCATGCATCTATTACATGATAGAGACAATAATCTATAATATTCTGGGAAGAAAAACAACATACCGATGTCTGGTTGGCTTTCGTCTATTCTTGGAGTTTCACCTTCTGGAATGGGAAATAGAGCGTGAATGTCAAGTGCAGTTTCTCCGAGTCATAACCAATATGCTGCTCGAAGGGGTCAAGTGAGGGGCAGTTAGTCGGTTGAACAAAAGGAGAAACCGGAAGCTCAGTTCCGGATGGACCTACAGTGTCATTTTTTCCTTTTGATGAGGATGAGTCTCTTCCGTAAAGGGTCTTTGCCGCAGATAGGTCAATGCGCTCATTTTCGCGAAGTACCTCCTTCACAAGAGAACCCTCATCAACCTCTTCAGTCCCCAACTCGACCTTTTTAGTTTTTATTAGAGTATCCCATGCCTTGGCCAAAGATTCGAGGTAACCCTCGCCAAGAAAAGTTAAGTCGCGATGCATGAGAACTCAAGCGTTACATTAGGCTATGAGTGGATCGAACAAGCACTTAGTCTCCTCCATACCAGCCTCGGCAATCTCCTTAAGGCGAGAATCGATGTCAAAAAGCGCCATCTTTTTACCCTCCTCACGGGCTACGTCCTTAAGTGCTTCGGCCTTGGAAAACTCCTCATGTAGCTTTGTTTTCAAGAGTCGTGTAGCAACGATCTCGTCATAATATCGTTGTGGCTCCTCTTGAGCGGTAGCCTTTTCTTCTTTTTCTTTGAGAAGTAACTCCTCCAATTCTTTAACCCGCTGAGCGAGGACATCCCTTTCTTTTTGGACGGAGTCCTTTTCTAAGGCTAGGGCGCCATAGCGTTAAACCGCTTCTTTAAGTTCTTTCTTGTGTGCGGCTTCCAGACAATTAATTGCCTCAGCTGTATATTTAGCATTTTTCTGAGCAGCTTCAAGCTGAGACTTATAAGAGGAAAGCTCTTCATCCTAAAATTTAATAATATCTTTATCATGGATCACCTCAAGCTTTAGGCGATTGATTTCATGTTGTCGTTTGATAGAAACTTCTGAAACTTTCTTTGCCAAATGAAAAAATGTGTAATGCTGGACGTAAACATCGTTGTTGCAAGCAATGGAACTTTGTTTAACATGCCCCGGGATAGGATGAATCACCAGAAGAAACTTCAAGCCGTCTAAACATATCTTTGAGAACGTGGCTTTGAGCTCGGCCAGCTTTTTCGCTATCGATGGATCATGGGAAGTGACAGAAGAAGTTTTTCTAGAAACCACAGATTTTTTGCGAGGCTCTCGGGATTGCCTGGTACTAGATGAGTCCGAGTGTTGGTCGCGGTGAGCCTCGAACTGAGACCCTCTTTGAGCCGACTTCTCCCTGCTTAGTTTTGGTTAAGTAGGAGGATCATGTAGGTATGAAGAGTGGCTGTAAGTCTTCTTTCGAGACGACAACGAATCTCGAGGACGACAATCTCTATCACTGTTGTGTCTCTACCTCGGTGTCTCTTGGACCCCGAATCTCGACAAGATGGATGGAAGATAGAAGACCCGCAAAGGCGGTCGAAGCCGTGGGTGTGTCCCATATCACCTGCATAGAAATCGAGCGAAGAAGAGTTAGCGAGATATCTCATAATGGTCAAAATTCAAGTGTGGGGTAAAGTGTGAGTGCTAGTGTGTGTCCTAGTGTTTCCCCCCGATGGACCGGTTTCCTTAGCTTTACTTATCGAAGTTTTTTCTCCTTGTTGATGGGCTAGAACGCCTTCATTGCTTCTCGCGGGTGAATGAAGTTATAAGGCTCCTGGATTGTCGAAGCCGTAATTGAGCAAATCATCGAGGATGGTAAGATCTGATAAGCCTTTCAATGAACCCACTAAATGTTATGGAGACGGCTCTTTCTCTATCGAAGTAATTATAACCTTCGAGGTCCGCCCGCTATTTTCCTTCTTAGTTTGTAAGCCAATTTCTTTTTCCCCTTTGAGGGAGGAGGTGGTTCATCAATGCCAGTAGCCTTAACCACCGGTTCTGGAACAAAGATTATATTTTCACCAGGTGCTTCGGCCTCCTTTATTTCACCCTCCGTGGATACATTGGGAGTCTCTCTTGTCAAAGGCATCGAAGGCCAAGCTTGCTTTTGCCGTTATCCAAGGCATGTCCGATTGTGGTGGCGCTATCAGGGAGACTTATTAGGCGACCTTCCGCCAACAACCCAAATTTTGGAAGGGATTCATTGGAAATGATAAATTTGATGTCCCGATCTCCCGCAGGAATAGTTCGAATAGCTTCGACAGCCTCAGAGTACCCCGAGCCTTCGGGACGTGGGCTAATACCTGTAAATATCGAGAAAAGGTTTAGAAAGAATGTATTTTTTGCCGCATACAACAATTAATCTAAAAAAGGAACTTACACCCTTCCAGCCATCTCCTCGCAAAACGAGGAGGCAGTGCACATAAAACCATTCCTGCTTGTATAGAGAGAATTTACTATATGCACCTGTTAGGATTTGGCACTTGAAGTGTGGCTCGAGGAATATGAAAGATGGGGACCGTCTTTTAAAACGGTAGATGTAGCGGATATCACCAGGAGTGGGGAGCCTGAATAGAATACTCATGAAAAGAATACATGTGCTATAGATGAACACATGACTATTGGGATGTGACTGTGTTGGGGCGATCTCAGTATACTACAACACATCACAAAGGAAGGAGCTGAATGGTAGCACGCTACCAACCCAGCACATGAAATTTTTTCCAGCCGTATACCCAGCTGGGGGCATGTGGGGACGATCTTGTCCCGATGGAACCAGTACATCATCAAAATGGATTCCATGGATTGATCATAGTCGGCGAAGAGCGTTTTCATTAATTCTTGAAGCTTGAGAATCAGGCGGATTGTCTAGGATAATTGCTCCATCTATAGCATCGGGAGCCGGGTCAATAGTTGCCGCTGATGGGTTTGGGATATCCTGTGTTGAGTTGTCGATGGATTCGAAGTTCCCACTACTTCCTGCTGAGAACTCAGCTCGGGTTTACCTGAAACTGTGGTGGAGCTCAACTTTCTAGATATCCTTAACGAGCTTCAAATTTGGGTAAACACCTATTTTAACTATACTTAAAAGACAACCAATACTAGATATAACGATAAAAATATTCTCCCTGTATGGTGTGTGGACTACTGCAATCATTCAAACATGATTATAAAAGAATTAAAGCTTTAAAAAACCAATGGAGTGTGTTCGAGCGTTAATTTATCATCATCGAAGACCGTCATCCCTGACCATCTCCGAGAGGTAGTCTTATGATCCGGAAGTATAAGTCTTAAGGTCGAACATTGGCATTGTACATTAAAGGCCGTTATTTGCTTTTATTAAGGCGAACTTGCGTCTATGATCCTTAGAACTGTGAATTCATGAGTCAAAACAGCTCCATATGCACACATGCTTAAGTCTTTGTCATTTTCCCTCATTCTATGGTTAGGCGTGGAAGTATGTGATATTAACATATGCAATGTTTAAATGGATATGATCTTGGTTGCCAGTGATGACCCCAAAGATCGAAGCCGATCGCCTTCCTTGACCAACAGACTGAACCATCTATATACAAGCTGCCGAGCGGCCATCGAACCACTCCCTCTCGCGACACCGAAGGACACCAGGCCACTATCCTTGACTCCTGAAACTATCCACACACTTGCTATCTTTCTATAACAACCTAATAACTCACTGGGTCTATGCCGACCCACCTTCCTAGTTCCCTACCATCCCAAACATTCCCTCAAGACTGAACGATACCCTCACTCGAGATACCGAACCATTTCTCTGGACACCGACCGAAAAATAACATCACAACACCACACTCCTGTTCCACTCTGCGTGACCAACTTGCATTCATTCTCACACTTTTGCACAGTTCTGTCCCTTTGGGTCCTTCACCGAGCAAAACCTTCCTTCTTTATCCTAAGTCCAAACTCTCGAATTATAAAGGAAATTGCTATTTCAAAACTATAGCCAGCAATCAACGAGGACAGTTTAAACCTTAGCTTACAACCTACCCCCTTCTTTTGGTTTGACTCTTCCTCTCTTTTCAATTATCTCCTACCTACTCCTATAACGAAAGGATAGGGAAAGCCACCCACTCGATCACTCGAGCTTAGTACATGATTTCGAATTTGAAAAAAAATCATACCTATGGCGGAACTTAGGGCTTGCAGGAATTTCGAGCTATTAGGTTGAAGAGTTAGTTAAATTCGGGGGTGATTGAAGTCATAAAAGGATAGGTGTGGGGCTATATGGGAAGCAGGTTAAAAAAAATTACGAGAATAGGAAGGTATCGGACTTGTGAGAATAAAGTAAAAATCAGAAGAAGAGTAAAGAACGAAGGGTGAAGCTTTTATATGGTGAGGGAGGAAGGTGAAAAGGTCATACCCTGTGGAATCGGTCAGAGCACCTCAGTAAGTCGGTAAGTGAGTATGTCGGGCGACAATGGGTAAGCAAAATGAGTGGTTCGGCTTTTCGGTGCCTGTACATCGACCGATGATAAAATGAAATAAATACATATATAAAAAAAGAGAAAGAGAAAAAAAAGAGGGAAGAAATGATGCATGTGTAAATGTATGCACGTGTAAAATTCAGAAAATCCCTCATGATTCAACCTTCAAGACCTTTTGAAAGCAGGAACTGATTGTTAGATCAAACCGTATCGCATTGCTTCACATGACATGCTTTGGAGGGAAAATGTTACTCAATAGCTAGGCCCGGTTACAAGAGGCTAATTATTGAGTTTCTTGGTTGAATTCAAGTGGAACTTGATCCAGTGAAAGATTGACTTGAATGGAGAGGCTCGGCATATGTACCTCGTTTGGAACATAAGTACTGTTTGGCCTAGATATTTCGTTTGACATAGAAGTACTGTTCGGCCGAGGAATGATGGCGTGCGTCACCCGTCTAAAAGAAAGCTGTTGTTGGGAACTCAGTCAACATCACTCGGCTATTTTCGTTCGATCAATAATGCTTGGCGAGAATCGCTTGGCTCCCTTCGGCCGGCATAGCATCGCTCGGCTCCATTTGTTTGAACGATGTCACATGGCAAGGGTGGCTCGGCGTTGGGGCGTTCGGCATGAGTGCCTTAGTCATATGCCGCTCGGCCTTCCTCGTTCGGCATGGCAAACACCGCTCGACATTCCTCATTCGGCATGGCGAACGCCGCTCGGCATTCCTCGTTCGGCATACCTAGATCGGTGCATAGAAGTCACCTACTATGGGCCAAAGTACCTTATTCCTGGGCCCGCGCAGGAAGTACATCCTAACTTCGTCTACAAATAGAGGGGCAGCGACGTAGTGAAAGGGGACCTTTTCTTAAGAACTCTGGGGAGACTCAGCCATTTTTAAGACTCATTTCTTTTCTGGTCAAACTTTTAACCAAGTAATTAGGGTACAGATTGTGTCTGCATTCAATAGTTTGAAGAAGCAATAAAGATTAAACTCAAAGTGGACGTAGGCAGTTACGCCGAACCACTATAATTCTGGTGTTTTTTTTCTGCGGTTAACTTGGCATCTATTCCTCTATTTTAATTTTCTATCTTCATTAATCTCTCTACACAAATCTTTCTTTGGGTGTTAGTGACAAACTTTGGTGCTAACAATAATGATGTGTCATCTTATCACTCACATCATAGTACAAACAAAGAGTACATGTTGGGTAAAAGGGAGTGACCATGGGTTTTGGGCGTATGGACAAAGACGGTGGATAAGGTGATGATGTAGCAAAAATGTAATGGACGATAATGGTATTAGGGTTATTTTAGTAATTTTATTTCATCCATTTTTATATATATAATTTCCAAATTTTTCATTCCATTATATCTATTCACTTTACTTTTCAAAAATCTCAAGTTCTTATTTAAAAACTTTAATGGCTTTCTCTTGAAATTCTCAAGTTTAAAAGTCAAATTTATCTACTTTAAACCTTTCAAAATCTTATTCTCCTTCCTACCTCACCTCCTTCTACAATCTAAGCCCATATCCACCCTCCTCCTTCTTAGCCGAGCCCAAAAGCTTCGTAGCCAAGCTCAAAAGCCCATAAGTCGAGCCAAACTTGCCTGGCTTAGGTCCAAATATCACTCTAAGCTGAAAGATTTTCAAAGTTCTAGGCTTATTTCAAAGTTAGAAAAGATTCGTTGATTTTGGTGAGTAAAATTTTTTTAGGGAAAGGTTTTAAATTTTATGTTAGTAAATTTGTTGTTTGATATGCTGCTTGAAAATGTTGGATTTTCATGTCTTGGTCTGATATATATGTTAGTGGTTCGTGATATGGTAGTTAGATTTGGAAATGTGATTTAAAAGTTAAAATTTGTGATATTTGTTAACTTTTCTCATGTATGTGATGATTACATAAATTTGTATTTGTGAGCATGTATGTTGAATATGTTAAATGACAGTTACCATCATTATATGCTACTAAGACTTGAGATCACTTGGCAAGGAATTAAAACTTGTTTACTAGTTTTCAAGTTACTAAATTTTTAAAGATTTAAACTATTTAGTTTTCAAAATTATAACTTTTCCATATGTCTTTCAAAGAGGTAAAGTTAAAAATAAAGGTCAGAGTAAGATCTAAAATAGGTATAACTTTAACGCGTGCATTCATAGCGATAGTCGCTATGAATGCATTCAGGAAAAGTTAGTGTTTTAAATCTAAAAATGATTCGTTTTGAAACGGTTTTGAAAATATTTTTCAAACTATTAATTAAGTACAAAAGCAAATTATTTAGGTAATTAAATATGAGTTTAATGATTAATTGATTAATTAATCATTTAATAGAGAATATTATTAATTAATTGTAATTAAGTTAATTAATTAGTGTTTAATCATGAAATAATGTTAATTAATTTTAATTAATTAATTAAGGAAGTTTAATTAATGATTAATTAATTTAAAGTTAATTAATAATTAATTTATCTAATTAAATTTAGTTAATTATAATTTAACTAGGGTTAATTAATTACTAATCAAGCAAGATTTAATTAATTAAGCTAATTGCATTTAAATTAAGATTTAATAGGGATTAATTAAGAAGTTTTAATTAGAGTCAATTAAGATTTAATTAGTAATTAAATAAATAAATAATTATTATTTAATAAAGGTTTAATTTTAAACTTTGTAAATTATTTTTAAGTTAGTCGTTTTACAACTAAACTAATTTTAAACCATGGATCTCTCGTCTGTGCCATTAAGTAACCATACAAATATGATCAGGTCATACCAAACTCGAATATTTGTTATTGTAACATGCTTGTCTTTAAAACAAATTTAAATTGATAGTTAATTCAATTTTGAAATTAAATTGTTATTTTCCAAATTTAAATAGATATTTGTTTGTTTATTAATATGAGTGTATACCAAAATGCTTTTTAAAATAGAATTTCTAATTTGAAATTCAGAAATAAATATTTTGAATAATATATTGATTATAAATTTAATTGCGGATCAAATTGAAAATTTGGATAAATATATGTATATAGATTGATTTTGAATTACATTTTGAATTTGAAATTCTAAAATAAATATTTTAGAAAATAAATTGAATTTAAAAATACTATGTTCAAAATTAATAAAAATTTGTTTTCTAGTTATAATATAATTTTTTGAAGTTTTATATTGAAATTAATATAATAATTTTCTAAAAGTTAAATTTGAATATTTTCAACACTAATTTTATTTATATAAATTTAAGTATAATAACTTAAGTTCAATTTTAAAATTTATATATAACTAAATGTAATTTATGGGTATGTATACATTTAAAAGTATAATAAATTAAGTTTAAAATATTATTGCTTATAAAAATTAGAAAACTTTCTTTTAAAATTAATTGTAGTTTGTAAATATATAAAATATAAGTATAAGATTAAAAATACATAACTCATAAATTAAAACAATGCAAGGTTCAAAAAAAAATATTGATTATAAATCGAGTGAAAATGGCGTCCGCGTTTTGGCTATTTGCGATTTGGCAACTGTTTTCTTAAATTCGTTGTTTGCCACTGTCCTTCTTCGGCCTATTCTCGTGTACGTCCTTCTCTATGCCGAAGAAGAAGCCTGCTCCTCCTTCCTCTATCTCGCGTGATGCTGGTGCTCACGTTCTTTCAGCGGCTGTTCAGTGTGTTTCTTCTGTTGGGTGCGTGCCGGTCATGCCTGCGTCCGATGTTAACCCTATGGCCGGCCTTCTGAGTGATTTTTCCACTTCGCTGCCTCTTCCTGGGCGTGAAGTTCCTGCCAACCCGTTGTCTCCATTGCTATCAACCAGAGGAACTACATCTTGGTCTGTTTCTGAGTTTGGGCCGACTGTAAGTGCTGAGCAGTTTGGGCTTGCCCTTGATCATGGTAGTGAAGTGGTAACAGAGAATTGTGTTTGCTTGTCTGAAGCTAATGGTCTCTCCAAGGGTTCCGATGTGGTTGCATTGGGGGTGCACATATGGTGTTTGTAATAATGCTTTAGACAAAATCCCTCTTCCTGCAGTTTTGAACGCAATTTTGTTGGTTCCCCCTCCGCTACAGCCTGTCCCCAAGTGGTCTTCCTTATTTTCCAAGCTGCCTAATAATGCCGGTTTGCATTCGCCGCGTCTCTTTGATATTATTGAGCATGAGGGGGTGATGATTCGGCCCTTGGAAGTTATTAAGGCTGGTGTGGATTTTTGGAAAGACCACTTGGTTGGCTTCTTTCTAGACTCCAATCCTCCTTATCATATTGTTAAGGCGAGGTGCAACTCCACGTGGAAGCCTAAAGGTGGTTTAAGTGTTCACTTTGATAACGAATTGTTCTATTTTAAGTTTATGAGTAGTGAAGAGAGGCAACGAATTCTAGAGGGCGACCCCATTCTTATTGATGGGAAGCCATTCATTATTACAACTTGGAGTCCTTCCGTTGATCGTGCTAGGGAGCAAGTCCTTTCTATTCCTGTCTGGGCCCATTTTTCGCATATTCCGTCTGTTCTACAGCCCCTTATTGGGATCGACCGGCTAGCTGGCCTTGTTGGTAAGGTGATTTGTTATGATGCAAATACTGTGGCAAGAAAGAAGCTGGTCTATGCCAAAGCACTAATTGAGATTACTCCTGACAAACCTCTGCCAAATGTTTTGAAGGTCAGATTTGATGTGAGCCACGTTGCTGAGGTCAGAGTTTGCTATAGTTGGAAGCCTGAGATTTGCTCGTCTTGTCAGTCCTTTGGCCATCTTGCTGATTCTTTTTCCTTTTCGGTTATTCCTCTTGTTGACCGGTTACCTCTTCCTCGTCCTCCTCTCCAGCAGTGGGTTCCGAAGGTCGCTCCTGTTGTCCCCTTAGTTGATTCTTCTGTGCCTCCCGTCGATATTTCTCCCTCTGTGGTTCCTCCTGTTGTTGCTTCTGTTTGTGTTGCACCCTCTATTTCCTCGCCTGTAGCTATTGCTCCCTCTGCGGTTCCTCCTGCTGTTGCTTCGGTTTGTGTTGCTCCCTCCATTCCTTCGCCAGTTATAGGTCCATCTCTTATTTCTCCTCCTTCGGCCTTGGACGATATCCCCTCTGCTTCCTCTTCTGAAATCATTTCTTGGAATTTTGATGAGCGTGCTTGGGTTCACGCTCCTTCTGATATGAGATATTCTCCGGAGCGAGACATCTTTTATGCTTTTATCAGTGATATTGGGGGAGAGAGTCGGTATCTTATCTACTATATTAAGGGTGATGGTTTGTGCCTCACTAGGGAAGGTGCGATTGGTGAGGAAAACAAAAGTAAGTTTTATGATGTCACTTAGGATAGGAAATTTCTTTACTCTCCTAACTCTGTTGGGTATGATCCTCATTTAGCTGCTCTTTTCTCGGGATTTACTCTTGTTATTGGTCCATCATCGGTTGATGGTCGTGATTGTTCTCCCTCTTCTGAGGAAGCTTAGTTCTGATGTGTTAGTAGCTTAGGCAACTCTGTCTAGCTCCTGTGCTTTCTTTTTCTCCTTTTTTAGGCGTCCTGCCCTTTTAGTTGTTCTGTGCATGTGCAGAGCACCTGTTTGTTCATTTATATACAGTGGCACGGCCCACTTTAAAGCCGGCTAGCTTTGCTAAAAAAACAATGCAAGGTTTAAAACATAATTTAAGTAATATTTGACATTTGCAAAATAAGGAGGTACATAGAATAACAAGTGAAAGGGTTTAAAAACATAATTCTTAATATATACAAAAGTATAAATTTGTAAATATAGTAACAAGAGGGTTTAAAACAAAAATTGTAAAACTATTTAAAAGAGGGATATAAAGATAAATTTTATTTCAAATGACATTTGTGAGAATAGGGATAACATATGTTAACAAATGTTAATTTAGATAACAAGTGGCAAAAACAAGATTTTCTCTTGAAATTTAAGATATACAAAAAAATGGAATTAGAGAAACACTGCATATTTTCTCAGATTTCAAACCCGAGATCAAAGGAATTCAAAGCTTCAAATTTTAAAGCCTGAGCGGTGTTCAAACTTAGTTTAAAAAACATCAAACAAACAAAAGCAGATCAGCTTAGTTTAAAATCAAGTTTTGAATTCAAAATCAAAACAGAAAAAAATCTGAAAGCTACAACCTGAAGCAAATATAAAGAAGATCAAGTTTCCAGGTTTAAAGATTTAAAACTGATTCTCTATTCTAAAAAAAAAATCAAAACCTGAATTCAACTCAAGATCTTCAAACTAGAAGCAAGCAAGTTTCAAGATAATCTTGAAAACAGATTACGGATCAAAGCATCACCAAAATGTCTCCAGATTCAAAGATGTAGATTCATCTCAAAATAAATAAAGTGCTAATTCCCGGTCTTCAAATGAAAATTCAAATTTCTAGGCTTTTGCTTCTTCTCTGTTCTCTACCTTTACTCACTGGTGAGCAAACTATCATTTTAAGGCATAATTTTTTGTTGATATCTTGTGATGTTGTGATGGATGCTTGATGTTGATGCTGTGGAAATTTCTGGTATGATTATAAATATGGGTGTATATTTATGTATGATGCATGCCTGCGTTTATATGTATAAAATATGTATATCCACAGATCCAAAAATACCAGAGAAAGAAAATTGTATCTCTTCGAATAATAAGATTTAAATCATGATGTCTGAATGAAAATTGTTTGCAACATTATAATTTAAATTTTAAAAATATTTTTAAGTTTTAAAAATGAGAATAATTTGTCTGGAATGAGATTTACAGTGAAACTCAAAAATCATGTCGAAATTCAAGTATCACATCCTTTTGATTCATCTACATCACCGTGTACAACATCAAAAACCATGATTTTTGAAATAAATATCAGGATTTTAACTAAGTAAATCACAAGATATTGGAAGATGACCAGATTCGAACATTTGCTCGATTTTTGATGATTGCATCGTCGAGTGGCTTCGGGATTCTAACTGAGGCTTGATGTAGGATCAGTGATTGTTGGAAAAATCATGGGTGAATTTATTATTCACTGTGATGACGATAAGGCGGTGATCTAGGGTTTAATAAACCAGTTTGGTCGATATAGTTTTAGGGGAAAATTCATCATCGTCATACACGTAGGGTGATTGGTTTGGGGGGAAAAGGAGGAGGAGGCTCTGGCGAGTGTCTGAACGCTACGGCGAGGTTGTAGGTGATCTACGGTGATTTAACGAGAAGTTTTTGTGGTCGGTGATTGCGTTCCAGTTTGAGTCGAGGGACGAAATTTTGTTTCCTGTCGAAGCTGATCGAATTGGATGGGTTGAGGGAGTTGTCGTCGTTGTGTCGAGAGTCATGGCATTGGTCGAAATCGAGCCGATCATCTATGCACGGGCACGTGCACATTGGTATCTGATGGTTGTTGAAAGGGTGGGAAGAAAGAGTTTACTTGAGTTTTTGTTTGATAGCCTCGGGTTTGTCTTGGGAAAAATTGAATTTGGCTCGAGTGGATTTAAGTATAGGCTCGGGTAGTTTTATTAACAACGGATTTTCAAATTTTGAAAGTAAATTTTGTACAGGTTTTGAAATTTTAAAAAAAGGAAATCAAGTTCAACTCTTCAAAAGCAAAAGCTAGTTTAAATTTATCAAGATATTTAGCCAAATTTAACTATATTTAAAATAAATATGTTTTTGAAGTTTTCAAATGTTTAAATTTGTTTTGTTTCAAAAAGTGATTACATATTAGATTGATTATGTAATTGAGTCCATAAATGTTTCAGAATAAAATAAGATGATGTTGAAATTAAGGAGTTAATCGTGAATACCAAATGTTTTATTTAATTAACTCAAAGATCTAAGTTGATTTATGGATTGATGATGATTTTTTTTAAAGATTAAAGATTTTTAAATTTTAATTATTTTAAAGGATAATAAACTAATAGCTTTGTGTAACTGAATCAAAGATAATTAATTTATTAAAGCTTAAATACTTGATGAAGGTAATCAAAGATTAATTATAAATAAAAGGTTGGCTTATTAATTAAATTAAAGTTTGATTTATTAAACAATATGTAATTAAAGAGTAATTTATTACTTAAAGAAAATTACTTAATTAAGTAATCAATTTATAATTAAAGTTATTCTGTCCAGTGATAAAAATAATAATAATTACCCAATGTAATTAATTTGTGAGATTAGAATAATCACTTATTGTAATTAATTTATGTAATTTATTAAGAGTAATTAATTAAGGAATAATTTTATAATTAAAGGTACATTATTTAATTATTAAAGGTTGATTTAATTATTAGTTAAAGTTAATTAATTGATAATTAAAGGATAATAAATCTATTATTAAAGGTCAATTAATTAAAAATAATTCGTAATGTTAATTAACCTGGATTAGTGATACATCTGGTTACAATAAATCAGATGATTAATTAACTTCACTTATGGATGTTTAAATTCTATTGAATGTTGAATTGTTTGATATCCCTGATGTGTGATGTGTGTGATATGAATTATTTTGATTTGAGCTGTGATGAATGTAATTTAATTATCTGTGGTGAATGTAATTTATTTATATGTGATGAATTGATATTATCTGTGAATCTGTGAATGATGATAAGCGTTATAGATTATACCGCTTATCGATATTGATATGATTGAATCTATGATGATTAACGATGTTGCACTATTGTTTAAAACCCCTGGACTACGCCATACACACACAAAAATGGATTTCACGGGAAATCGGTTAAGTCGCAGATGATTTGAATTTAATATTATTTTATTTAAATGATGTAATAGTTTTAGAAGATGAATTTTGAATCCAAAATTATTTTGGAAATTAAATTGGGTTAAATATGAAAAGCTTTTGAAAGAAGTTTTGAAAATAAAAGTTATTTTGAATAACTTGATAAAGTTTAAAATTTAAATAATTTGATTTAAATTTGAATCAAGATTTGAAATTGAATTCTATGTTTGGGAATTATGATTTAAAAAGGTTATACAAGTTATAAATGTGTTTATATGAGTTTTAAACCTTTTTAAAAGTTTTGTTTTGGGAATCTGAATTTAACCCAAGTTTTATACTTGAAGAACTTTAATTTGTGTAAATGACATCGGATTTTTCCGAAACGAAAACTATTTGTTTTCAAATAATAATAGCTTTCATATAAAGAAAGGATTTCCAATTTATGTTGAAAGTTCAAATTTTAAATAGAATTGTTTTGGAAGCTATGAATATATCTTTGTGGAAGATTGTTGAACTTTGTTTTGAAATTGGAAAGGTGTATCTTTTGTATAAATGATTTGAAATGGAAATGGTTTTTAAAGCTATAAATTAAATCTTTGATTTAAAGATTGGATGAGTTAATCCAATTTGAAATGGAAATGGTTTTGAAAGCTATGAATTAATCTTTGAGAAAGATTGGTGAACTTTGTGAAGTGAATCTTTTTGTTTAAAGATTTGAAAATGGTAATTTTTTTAAACCATTTGAAGAAAAAGGGTTGGGAATTTAAAAATGTGACTTAACTAAGCCCCCAATATCCATATGTTTTTAAATATTGGGCTCATTATTCGGTTTAGCCGGGAGAGGACTTTGTGTCATATAATTTATTTCGAATAATGATACGACGATATGGATAGCATTTGAAGACCGGTGGTGAAGACTGGGTATTTTCGAAAATGAAAGGATTACCCATCAAATGTCTCTGCACTGAGTCGCGCCGGTGTAGAGATCTTCACATGTGATGGGGAGTCCGATCGGGATTGGGAATTCTGAAGTGCAAGGCTTCTTTGGAAGTACCTTCGGTTCTGTTCGAACCCGGAACAGACTTTTATGGATGTGTGTTTGACATTACACTTTGAGATGTAAAGCTGGTTTCTATCAAATACATTTCTTTTTGGTGGTGGAGAACTTATTCTCTTAGCTTAACTCCCTTCTCTGAGACGTACGAGCTCAAAGGTTATGTAGTTGATGGTTACTAGTAATACATTCCCAACTTGGTAATGTGGCATATGAAGTGCTGCTGATCATTTGTTGATCAAAGCATGGCTTTGTGAAAAAGTGTAGCTTTGTGGACGAGACTTCGTCGAGTCTCACAACCCGGTAATGGTCGAAACAGGAATCGTTGCAGCAAGGTTATTTGGGGGTAGCGCCGCCTGAGGGTATGTTCATTTCCTTCTGCATTATAAGTGATATCATGGTATGGAGCCAAGATTTTTAACTTTTTGGTTGCTACAAACTTATTGCTGTGTGGTTGTCGATTGAGAGGTACCTCGGATAAAGGTTGGTAACGACCAGGGGATGGCATGCTCCTGTCAATAGTTACCTAATTACAGAGGTAACCCGGCCTTGTGTTGGCAGAGATCCGGTTGGGTTCTCGGGGACGTCCCTCCAGAGGCGTTCCATTTTGTATGGGAAGTTCCTTTGCCTGACCATTTATTGGAAATCCAATCATCCAATACGAGCCCTTTTAAGATTGCAGTTGTATAACCTGCCACCTCAGGTGGTAGCTATAGCAGGCATAATATAATGGTACCTATGCTGGCTAAGATTTATATTATACTTTCAAAAGGTTTTCTGCACTATGCATTAATAATAATAATATCAAAAAAGATTTTACGTAGTAAGCCTTTTTCACTGTCATAAGGAGAAATCTCCTCCAAGCTTGCGCTTGTATTGTGTGTGTGGCGAAAGGCCTTATGGCAGTTTCACTTTCTAAAAAGCCTTGCGAATCTCTTTAAAATCTTTTATTTTGCTTTTAATAAAGATAAACTGTTTTTGTTTGCTCATATCAGTCCCATGACTGATCTGGAGTTTATTGTTCCCTTCCTAAACTCTGGGTTAGAGTTGGGCTTTTTAGGTAATCAAATAATAGGTGTAGAATTCGATAGCATCCAGCTTTTGGATTCGGCGATCGCATTTGCTTCTTTTCAGCATTCGGGCTGACCTTACTTAATACAACGCGATTGAGGGTTTCTCGCTTCACGTTTGGAAAGCATGTTGGTGGATCTAGCTTTTGGAGCTTTTGGAGCTTTAGCTATGGATTTGCAGTTGCAGTATGATATTGGAGTTCTCTTATGGAGTTTCTCTATTGATGCTTATCTTTCCGCCATTGTATATTTACCTCTAATATTGTTGAGATTCATATTGTATCAGATATTGTATCAATGTTGTATATATTGATATTCATTTCCTTTTTTGCAATGTTGTTATACTTAATGTGTTATAAGCTCCGGCGAACCAGATTCGACGTTTGGATCTGCGGCATTCGAATACAGGTGATGTATTCAATGCGGATTTTCGAAGGTCGAGTCAGGGTCGTTATAATTGGTATCAGAGCCGAAAGTTGAACTTTAGCTCAGGAGTATAACACATTAGGTAACTCATTAGAGATAGGGTGAAGTATACCCTAGAATGAGTATATCCCTAAGATATCCGTCTGTATGCCTCAGTAAATTCTCTTACTATCCGCTAATAGTGAGTATGAGTGCAAGAAGAGGACAAGGTAGGGGACAGGGTGTACCACTACAGATAGTCAATACTCTGCAACAACAGAAATATCTTTCTCTATCAATCTCTTACTATCCAGTTTCAGTTCTTTGATGGCTTCATGGCAGCTCAAGGGAGAAGCTTTGGCGTGATGATGGCCTTGCGAATCGTTGTAGAAAACTCCTATTTCGTATTCTCTTCATCAATTATCTATCAGCTTTTCGTATTAAACTTTAATGAATTTGAAATTCTATTTAAAATGAATTGATGAATAAAATATGAAGATTTGTATCGATAAAAACGATTTCGATTAAAACCAAATTTGAAATTCTATTGTAATTTCTTATGAAAATCAAAGTCCAAAAAGAAACAAGCCGGTGTAAACTTTGGGGTATTCCGACTTGAGTTTGGAATCTGTACCTAATATTTGAGAATTGTGGAAAAATTGAATTCATCTTCTATTCTCTGAGATCCGATATATTCTATGAATGGTTAGTTACCCTTCGAACTAACTAGTGCCCTGCTTATTTCGAAGATCTGGTAACTCGAGTATCTTGTGTAATATTGAATGAGTTTGTTCTCATATTGTTGATATTTTGATTTGGTAAGCCAAATACAGAATAGATATTCAGTTTGACTTGGAAAACTGTCACTCTATCTTTATGTGTCTATCTGTTCTTTGGTTATCTCCCTGTCTAGCAAATTTCGAGGACGAAATTTTCTTAAAGGGGGAATCTGTAACATTCCTCTTTTTAAAACAAATTTAAATTGATAGATAAATTAAATTATGAATTAATTTGGCATTTTCCAAATTTAAATAGATATTTGTTTGTTTATTAATATAAATGTATACCAAAATGCTTTTTAAAATAGAATTTCTAATTTGAAATTCAGAAATAAATATTTTGAATGATATATTGATTATAAATTTAATTGCGGATGAAATTGAAAATTTGGATAAATATATGTATCTAGATTGATTTTGAATTGCATTTTGAATTTGAAACTCTAAAATAAATATTTTAGAAACTAAATTAAATTTAAAAATACTATATTCAAAATTAATAAAAATTTGTTTTCTAGTTATAATATAATTTTTTGGAAGTTTTATTTTGAAATTAATATAATAATTTTCTAAAAGTTAGATTTGAATATTTTCAACACTAACATTATTTATATAAATTTAAGTATAATAACTTAAGTTTAATTTTAAAATTTATATATAACTAAATGTAATTTGTGGGTATATATATACATTTGAAAGTATAATAAATTAAGTTTAAAATAGTATTGGTTATAAAAATTAGAAAATTTTCTTTTAGAATTAATTATAGTTTGTAAATATATAAAAATATAAGTATAAGATTAAAAATACATAACTCATAAATTAAAACAAAGCAAGGTTTAAAACACAATTTAAGTAACATTTGTAAAATAAGGAGGTAAATAGAATAACAAGTGAAAGGGTTTAAAAACATAATTCTTAATATATATAAACGTATAAATTTGTAAATATAATAACAAGAGGGTTTAAAATAAAAATTGTAAAACTATTTAAAAGAGGGATATAAACATAAATTTTATTTCAAATGACATTTGTGAGAATGCGGATAACATATGTTAACAAATGTTAATATAGATAACAAGTGGCAAAAACAAGATTTTCTCTTGAAATTTAAGATATACAAAAAAAAGGAATTAGAGAAACACTGCATATTCTCTCAGATTTAAAACCTAAGATCAAAGGAATCCAAAGCTTCAAATTTTAAAGCCTGAGCAGTGTTCAAACTCGGTTTTAAAAAAAACTTCAAACAAACAAAAGCATATCAACTCAGTTTAAAATCAAGTTTTGAATTCAAACTCAAAACAAAAAAAAATCTGGAAGCTACAATCTGAAGCAAATATAAAGAAGATCAAGTTTCCAGGTTTAAAGATTTAAATCTGATTCTCTGTTCTAAAAAAATCAAAACCTGAATTCAACTCAAGATCTTTAAACTGGAAGCAAGCAAGTTTCAAGATCATCTTGAAAATAGATTATAGATTAAAGCATCACCAAAATGTCTCCATATTCAAAGATGTAGATTCATCTCAAAATAAATCAATTTCTAATTCCCAGTCTTCAAATGCAAATTCAAATTTCTAGGCTTTTGCTTCTTCTCTGTTCTCTGCCTTTACTCACAGGTGAGCAAACTATTTTTTTAAGGCCTAATTTTTTGTTGATATCTTGTGATGTTGTGATGAATGCTTGATGTTCATGCTGTGGAAATTTCTGGTATGATTATAAATATGTGTGTATAATTATGTATGATGCATGCCTGTGTGTATATGTATAAATTCTGTATATCCACAAATCCAAATCTACCAGAGAAAGAAAAGTTTTGCCTCTTCAAATAATAAATTTAAATCATGATGTCTGAATGAAAATTGTTTGTAACATTATAATTTAAATTTTAAAAATATTTTTACGTTTTAAAATTGAAAATAATTTATCTGGAATGAGATTTACAGCGAAACTTAAAAATCATGTCGAAACTCAAGTATCATATCCTTTTGATTCATCTACATCACCATGTTCAACATCAATGTAACGACCCGGAATTTTGGGCAATAACAATTTAATAAGCTGTATTTATAATTTAACTGGTTTGATAATTTTCTTTATAATTTTAATTTAAAAATTGGCTAATTTATTCTTTTTATGGTTAATAAATATTTAATCTGATAATTGTAATTTATATCTTTCTGACAATTTAAATTTGATAAGAATTGTTTTTCAAAAGCTAATTAAATTTTTATTCTGTTTATAATATATACATTTGATATATTGTGAATAGGATATCTTCTGTTTTAAATTAACGATTGAATTTTCAAATTGTAAAATATATGTATGTATATGTTATAGTTTGATATTGTTTTGAAATTGAATTTTAATCCATTGATAATTTATATATGAATGAATATGGTAATTTAAAGCTTTGTTTTAATTTATATTTTCAAAAATTAATTTAAAGATTTATTCATTTAAAATATAAGATAATAAGTTTGTTTTTAAATAAGATAATTTAAAAAGATTTTAAACTAAAGTTTTGTCTTTCTTTTAAAGTATTTAAAATATGAGATTGTTATTTATTTTAAATATGATAGTTTAAATAAGTTTTAAAAGCTTTGTTTTGTTTCTTTAAAATTGCTTAGATTTAAAATGGTTATAAATGCATATGTATAATTGTTTTAGATTTTTAGAATACAAAGAAATTA
This sequence comes from Allium cepa, assembly GCA_030765085.1. NCBI lineage: Eukaryota > Viridiplantae > Streptophyta > Magnoliopsida > Asparagales > Amaryllidaceae > Allium > Allium cepa. The sequence continues at coordinate 915,636,117 of CM060938.1, forward strand.
TTTATATTAGTTTTGAAACATTTTCTTTTAAAGGTAAACTTATATATATACATATGTAAGTATTTGCTAAATTAAATATAAAATATAATTATCTTTGTAATAAGGTTTTAAATACAATTATGCAAGGATTTAACACTTGTAAACTTAGAAGCTCATGGTAATGACAATTGTAAGAATGTATGCAAGTGGCATATTCATTTTAATTTTCTTTTTTTTTAATAAATGTTTTAAAGAAGAAAATAAATTTTCTCAAGACTTTCATTTCTTTATTTTCACTTCTCAACCAAATTAGTGGCAAACCAGAAAAACTATTTTATCAAATAAAAACCTGCAAAGCAAAGATCTTCATAGCATTCAAATCTGCAAAATTAGAAAAAACAAATTTCTTAAATCTGAAACAACCTGCAATTCAATTCAATCTGCAACCTAAATGGAGTTCAACTGCATATCATCTGCAGTTCAACACTTTTTAAGCAACAGCAATCTGAAAGCATGAAAAAGGATTTTCAACTAAAAGAAAAATCCAAGTCATTTTTAGATAAGATGTTCGAACTTGGAAGAAGAAATTCACAAAATTGCTCTGCTCTGCATAATATAAAAGGTGAGTAAATTTTTTTTTTTAAACAGTTGAATCTTATTTTACTGTCATGCATGTGTTGTTATTTACTTGTATTAAAATCCTATAGCCTGAATTTATATGGATTGGTACTTATATGTTGTAAGAGCTTGTTTGTTTGTATACATGCCAGTATGATTTCTGTTGAACTACTGTAAATGATCCGTTAAAAGAAAAATTCAAAATCTTTTAATCCAAACATTATTAGATCTTGATATGTGAAGATAAGTTGTTTGTAATCATATGACTTTTCATCTAAAAATGTTTATAAGTTTTTAAAATGAAATAATCGTTCAGAAGTTTCAAAATTACAGTAAAAATCAATTTGGGCTAAAAATTTATGAACTTAATCTTTAATTTTGATTGCATGATTGGAATAGCAATGGAAAATCATGATTTTTAATACTTGTATCATGATTTTTAGTTGTGTAAATAGGGAGAATTTGGGGTTTATTCGTAAATTGGGTTTTAGTGAATTACCGAAGATCCAGATGATGATGGTAGCTAGGATTTTGACCGAAGTTTGTATATAGGCTATAGATCATGGGAAAAATGCTGAATATTTTTTTTAAATAGTGGATTGATGGGAATTGCAGAATTTAGGGTTTATGGGTTCGGCTAACTGTCTTGGCATTTGCGTCGCGAATGATGAACCGGAGGTGGCCGCGATGTGGGAAATGGTAGAATGGTGGTTCGTCGTTGTTTTGGAGAGATCGTCGGAGTTCCCGGAGGTGGCAATCGTGGGTGGCGATGGGATTTAGGGGACGTTAGTCTGCAGATTTTCGAGTTGAGGGTCCAATTTTTGATTCGTGATAGGATTTGTGGATTGGGTTGGTCGAGAGGCACATCGTGGTCATTGGTGGCTTCGTGATGGCCAGAGGAAGGCTCGACGTCGATGGGTTCGCCGTGCGATATGCACGCGTGCACGATTTGTGCACTGAAGAACGAGTTTGGGGAAGACGTGGTTTTCTCGGAGGGAGGTTCGCGTGCGACTCGGGGGTGACTCGAAGCAGGGATTTTGGGTTTTTCTTCGGGGGTAGCACGGGTGGAACTAAGGGTTAGTCTCGAGTTTGGGATGGGTGCTGGTCTGTTAAGTACTGTACGAAGATGAGTTGCAAATCAAACTTGTGGTTTGAATAAATAAGATTAAGCTTTGAATTATAGAACAAGTTTTATAAAAGGAAATGAATTTTCAAAGTTAAAACTTGTTTCTTTAAAGTAAGTGTAAATCAAACTTTTAAAACTGATAATTGAATCTATTTTTAAATTTAAAATATTTTAAATGATTGATTTTGAAAGAATTAATTTAATTTAATTTTGAAATTTAATTTAAAAAAAATTGTTTTTAATTTAAGGTATTAAATCAAAGTTTTAAGTAAAGTTTTAAAGTATGGTTTTAATAATAAAGTTTTCAAATTTTATTAATTTGAATAAGTTTAAAATTAGATAATTTAAAGTGTTCTAAATTTGGAAATGATTTCTAAATGCTTCATCTATAAGTAAGGCTATTATTATGATTTTGGTAAACCAAGTTTAATAATTTGTCTTTAAGTTAATAAGATTTAATTGATTCAAATAATTTATTTATGAAGATGATTATGGTTAATTTATCTTTGATATAAACTAAAAGAGTACTTAATGTGATTTGTTAATAAGTAAAAGAATTAATTGAGATTAATGTTTTTTTAATTAATAAAGGAAGTTATATTAGAAGTTAATTAATTAATTGTTTAATTAATTTTAAATAATTAGTTAATTATATATTTAATTTTAAATAATCACTTAATTATGGATTAATTAAGTATAATTACTTAATAAAGTAATCAATGGTTAATAATTGAATAAAATTAGAATGGTAATTACTTATGGAAGTAATTAGAAAAGTTACTCATGGAAGTAATTAAAATGTAAGTGATTAATGAATAATCACTTAATGTTAAGGAATTGATTAATATAATTGTTTTAAAGTTAATTAATTATGGAGTAATTAATTAACTAATGAATTAAGAATTATTTAATGATGGAATTAATTATTTGTTAAGTGATTAATTAAGAAAGCAATTAAGATTTATTAATGAAAGTAATTAGAACATAATTACATATGTAAGTAATTAAGAGTTAATTACTTAATTATTTTAGTTAATTAATTAATGTGATTAATTAATTAAAGAATGAGATTAATTTAGGATTAATTACTAAGTGTAATTAATTAAAATTGAAATTAATTAATAAAGTAATTAATTAAGGATTTATTAATTTAATTGATTAAGAATTACTTAATGAAGTAATTAAGGATTAATTAATTGGATTAATTAACCAAGGATTAATATAATTAAATTAGAAATTAATTAATTAAGAAGTTAATTAATTAAGATAAGTAATTACAAATTGTTAATTACTAATTTTGATTAATGAGTTGATTAATTATAAGTTAATTATTTAATTAATTAAAGTAATTATTAATTAATAAGGATCATTAATTAATGTGATTAATGATATCAATTAATATTGATTAATATAAGTAATTAATCTAAGGGTGATTAATTATTTTATTAATTGAGGTATAATGCAATTAATTATAGTTAATTAATTAACGAATGATCATTAATTATTGTAGTTAATGATAGTAATTAAAGGTTAATTACTGAATATGGCGAAGGATAATTACTTGAATGTAATTAATATAATTAACCAAGGAAGATTAATTAAGGAATATCATTAGAGATGATTAATTAATTTATTTGGAATAATAATTAATGAAGAAGGGTTATGGTAATTCAATTGATTAAGAGATAATCAATTCTGTTTTGGATGTTTAATTTATATGGGTTGATTGATTAATATTGGTTGATTGATTGATATTGGATGATCAATATTTGGAGATTGATATTGTATGATTGGTTGATATTGGATGTTTGATATTGATTGATGGATATCTCTGTTTAGTGATATGCTGTTTTATGAAGATGAATGTTGTTATGAATTATCTCTTGTAATAATATGATTCATCTATCTGTTTATAAATCATCCTAAAATATACGTTAAATTGTTTAAACCCTTAAGTATAACTTAGACATTAAAATGGCGTTTGGTTTTGGTGAGACCAGGATCGGGTTTCCATATTTGGATATCTGAAAACCACATCGATTCCAATTAAATGTTAGGTCGTAAATCCAAGTGGAGCTAGTGAAGACTCGAGGTGTAAGGGCTATACGTCAGTATAACTCTGTGCGTGATTCCGTAATGAGTTGACGGAATAGTGCTTATAGATTCGAGATGGCGAATCAGAGTGCAAGAGCTATGGTCGTTGACTCTAAGGGTGATTCCAATAATGAGTGCAACGAGATAGTGCCTTCGGTTTCGTTCGAACCCGGAACGAACTTGTACGGATTGAATGCTTTCAGAACATCGTCAGGTGGACGATGAGCATTCTAAGATAGATGTGTTCTATAAGGTAATCGTAACCTCAAGCCTCATCAACCGGGAATGGCTAAAACAGGGGAGGTGCAGCAAGGCTTCGTGGGTAGCCCCCACTTGAGAGTGAGATTTACCCCTGTCTAGAGGTCCCTTTCTATTTCGGCTTAGTGTGTGGTTGGTCGCGCCAACTACGGGGTGGTCTTGTTCAGGACTGTCCAGTAAGGGATGGTTCCGGCCTTGTGTTGCAGGGGAGTAGGAGTACTCCTCGGTACGTTGATCTAGGCCACGTACTGTGACGGGCGGTACCCCAGTAGCCCTGCCATTGATGGAAACCCATTTTCCCTACGAGACCCTACGGTTTTGATTGTATTACCCACTTTTGTGGCTAGTAGCTGGAATTTAATCATGTAACAATTTCGGCTATTTCTTATTTACTTAAAAACCCTAGACACTATTATAATATCACTGGATTTCCCATCAAATGTTTTGGTTAGCTTAAGGTAAAAACTTTTTCATGTTTATGTGTGGGAAGTCTTACGTGATACCTTTTCTTTTCAAAGATTTTCTAAAAATTAAGCAACTTTAACCCATTTACTCACACCAGACCCCTGTCTGACCCGAGTGTTTATTTTCTGTTTTATTAAACTCTTGGCTACTCATATTATGTATGAGTAGTCTAGTGGTTCAGGTTAGATTGACAAATTTTGGAGGAGATATGGAGTAGGAGGCTTCGACGTGTAGATATATTATGATTCCACTGTGTATGTTGTGTCTGTATCTTGTATACTTGAGTTGTATAGTTAGACAGAAGCTTATAACTGTCTATTATCTGTTGTTAAAGTTGTGTACTCTGATGTAATGAGATACTATGTAATATTTTATGAGATATATTATATTTTATTCGTTCCGCTGTGAGTTCTCTGATGTTGTTCTGTTCTTCTTTCTCTTTCTTTTCTTCTTCTATCCCTTTCTTTCTTCAAGATGATGCGATTTTCTGGGAGTAGAAAGTCGGGTCGTCTCATTTGGTATCATAGCTTTAGGCTGAGTGGATTCCTTGGCTCTGAAGTGTGTCTTTCTTTAGGGAGCATTAGGTTGAGTGAATACCTAGGCTCTGTAGTGGTGTCTTTCTTGAGAGAGCGTACTTGTAATTTTTATATATAACTATATATATATATATATATGTCTACCTAATAGGTTGGGTTATCTGTACGGATTTTCCAATATAAGTTTTAGAGGTAGATAGATGGAGTAGTGGTTTTGTGTGTAACACGACTACCACTGATGAAAGAGGTCCATATGTTGAGGTTGGAAGTATTTGTCGAGACTGTAGACCTAATATCGTCTCAAGTAAGATTTGTAGTTTGGAGTAAGGATTTCTCTGATGTCCGAAGGAAATCTTTTGAAGATTTGGAGTTTATCTTTGGAGTGTAAGTTTGGATTTCGCTCGGGTAAGCGAATTATTCTAGTGTTTGGATTTGTTGGAAGTGCATAAGTAAGTGATGATATCCTGATAACTGCGTGACGAGATGCAGTATCCTTGGATATTTTCTGAAGGTGTTTTCTCTTGAAGCAGTTTTGGAGGTGGTTGAGGAGCAGTCTTTACCTGCCTCAGGGAAGATTCGTCTGTGTAGAAGCTATATGAATCTTTAGTAAGGAGTTTGGCTGTTTTGGGATATGAGACTAAGGTCTATGAGTTGTTTCTCTCCAAGCATGGTCTCATTGTTATTCCTTAAGGTAAGAGAGTTGTTGATGCTTGGTTTGGAGTCTGAGTTTCTTGAAGGGCTGTGTGCCATCTCGGAGGTCCGTTGTGTGGTATGTTGATGGTTTTGGGTTTTGGAGAAGCCTTTGGATTTGAAGTCTTTGGTTAGCTGTGGTAGCAGTGCAACTCGAAGTGTTCGGTGTGCTGACGAGAAGGTCTTTTAGCTTTGCTGTATCATCGAAGTTGAGTTGGGAAGCAGCAGTGTGGTTTGTTTCTCCGATGGTTCAAGAATCTTGGTGGTTCTTCTATCAGCAGCCCGGGCAGTTAGTGATGTTTTCTTGAAGGGTTAGCTTTGTTTGGAAAAGCTTAAAGCTGATCTAATTGGTAAAGAGATGACAGTTTCTTTGGAACCTGAATTAGGTTGGATCGCAAAAGTGACTTGCGATTAGTTTTGGAATTTTTTTAGGCTATCTTTTGTTTGAGACTGAGGATTCTCATGTTGAAGTAGGAGCTACTGAGGTAATCAGAAGTTTGCCTGCATCTGGAGTTGAGTTCCATATTGTTTTTGTTCCAGAAGCAATTTTGGTAGTTAGCCTGATAGTTGGGTGGTTCTTGGAGAAAGGAGAGTTGGCATAGCAGCTCAGAATTATTTTTGGAATTGGAATTGGACTGATCTAACTCTTGAATTGGATTATGTTATAAGGTTGTGTGATTGAGTCAGAGGAATCACTCAGATTTTTATGGATTTGATGAACAAAGTTTCCCGGAGATAGTGGATAAGTTTGTATTCGTGTTCATCAACAGTACTCTCATCTATTTCGGAATCAGAGTTGTGCAGCGGAAGCGAGGTAGCAGCTGTGCAAGGAAAGAAGCAAGTTATGTTTGTTTTTGCTTGAGTAGTAGAGCTTGAGTTCTGGATTTCGACGGATTTTGAAAGACTTTTCTGTTGAATGGGATCCAGGAAGTATTTGCTTTGGTTTAGTTGTTTTTGGAAGTATCAGCATAGATTGAGATGATCAGGAAGAGATTGGCAGCCCTGGATTGTCTGTTGAGTTATACAGATATGAGATAAGGAGTTTGAAAATTCGAAGTTGGAGACTTCAATGTTGTTAAAATTCTCTGATTAAGAGAGCAGTAATTGGATAAGATTGGTTGGTTAGTTCTGAGGGATTTGAGATTTCTTATCTGTGTTTTTGATAGGATAAGATAGAATTGCCATTTTGGATAGCTGGAATTCATTTTGTAACACGTGTCTCTGAAAGAGTACGTGTATGATTCATCATTGGTTTTTGAATCTGTAGTTCGGTTGGATTTAGTTTTTAAGCTGGACTTGGGTCTGATGTTCTGATTAGACTGATGGATCTAGAGATGAATGGAACTCTGGATTTTGGTTGTGTAGTTGGTTTGTTGGCTTTTGTTGAGTGAGTCTCCGGGTGATTTATATTTGGGAAACTCGAGATAGTGTTAGAAGATTTATTCTGATTTGTGTCAGAATAATTAGTTAAGTTTGTTTGTTTATTTGATTTCTATGGTTGTTAGTAACTGGTTGTTAAGAATGCTTTGCTGATTTAAATTAAAATCTATACTGGATTATTAAATTACCTTTACTTTTAAATTTCGGGGACGAAATTCTTTTAAGGGGGGAGGATTGTAACGACCCGGAATTTTGGCAATAACAATTTAATAATTTTTATTTATAATTTAACTGGTTTGATAATTTTCTTTATAAATTTAATTTAAAAATTGGCTAATTTATTCTTTTTATGGTTAATAAATATTTAATCTGATAATTGTAATTTATATCTTTCTGACAATTTAAATTTGATAAGAATTGTTTTTCAAAAGCTAATTAAATTTTTATTCTGTTTATAATATATACATTTGATATATTGTGAATAGGATATCTTCTGTTTTAAATTAAAGATTGAATTTTCAAATTGTAACATATATGTATGTATATGTTATAGTTTGATATTGTTTTGAAATTGAATTTTAATCCATTAATAATTTATATATGAATGAATATGGTAATTTAAAGCTTTGTTTTAATTTATATTTTCAAAAATTAATTTAAAGATTTATTCATTTAAAATATAAGAAAATCAGTTTGTTTTTAAATAAGATAATTTAAAAAGATTTTAAACTAAAGTTTTGTCTTTCTTTTAAAGTATTTAAAATATGAGATTGTCATTTATTTTAAATATGATAGTTTAAATAAGTTTTAAAAGCTTTGTTTTATTTCTTTAAAATTGCTTAGATTTAAAATGGTTATAAATGCATATGTATAATTGTTTTAGCTTTTTAGAATACAAAGAAATTATTTATATTAGTTTTGAAACATTTTCTTTTAAAGGTAAACTTATATATATACATATGTAAGTATTTGCCAAATTAAATATAAAATATAATTATCTTTGTAATAAGGTTTTAAATACAATTATGCAAGGATTTAACATTTGTAAACTTAGAAGCTCATGGTAATGACAATTGTAAGAATGTATGCAAGTGGCATATTCATTTTAATTTTTTTTTTAATAAATGCTTTAAAGAAGAAAACAAATTTTCTCAAGACTTTCATTTCTTTATTTTCGCTCCTCAACCAAATTAATGGCAAACCAGAAAAACAATTTTATCAAATAAAAACCTGCAAAGCAAAGATCTTCATAGCATTCAAATCTGCAAAATTAGAAAAAACAAATTTCTTAAATCTGAAACAACCTGCAATTCAATTCAATCTGCAACCAAAATGGAGTTCAACTGCATGTCATCTGCAGTTCAACACTTTTTAAGCAACAGCAATCTGAAAGCATGAAAAAGGATTTTCAACTAAAAGAAAAATCAAAGCCATTTTTCAGATAAGATGTTCAAACCTGGAAGAAGAAATTCACAAAATTGCTCTGCTCTGCATATTATAAAAGGTGAGTATTTTTTTTTTAAAAAAACAGTTGAATCTTATTTTACTATCATGCATGTATTGTTATTTATTTGTATTAAAATCCTATAGCTTGAATTTATATGGATTGGTACTTATATGTTGTAAGAGCTTGTTTGTTTGTATACATGCCAGTATGATTTCTGTTGAACTACTGTAAATGATCTGTTAAAAGAAAAATTCAAAATCTTTTAATCCAATCATTATTAGATCTTGATATGTGAAGAGAAGTTGTTTGTAATCATAAGACTTTTCATCTAAAAATGTTTATAAGTTTTTAAAATGAAATAATAGTTCAGAAGTTTCAAAATTACAGTAAAAATCAATTTGGGCTAAAAATTTATGAACTTAATCTTTAATTTTGATTGCATGATTGGAATAGCAATGGAAAATCATGATTTTTAATAGTTGTATCATGATTTTTAGTTGTGTAAATAGGGAGAATTTGGGGTTTATTCGAAAATTGGGTTTTAGTGAATTACCGAAGATCCAGATGATGATGGTAGCTAGGATTTTGACTGAAGTTTGTATATAGGCTATAGATCATGGGAAAAATGCTGAATATTTTTTTTAAATAGTGGATTGATGGGAATTGCAGAATTTAGGGTTTATGGGTTCGGCTGACTGTCTTGGCATTTGCGTCGCGAATGATGAACCGGAGGTGGCCGCGATGTGGGGAATGGTAGCATGGTGGTTCAGCATTGTTTTGGAGAGATCGTCGGAGTTCCCGGAGGTGGCAATCGTGGGTGGCGATGGGATTTAGGGGACGTTAGTCTGCAGATTTTCGAGTTGAGGGTCCAATTTTCGATTCGAGATAGGATTTGTGGATTGGGTTGGTCGAGAGGCACATCGTGGTCATTGGTGACTTGGTGATGGCCATAGGAAGCCTCGACGTCGATGGGTTCGCCGTGCGATATGCACGCGTGCACGATTTGTGCACTGAAGAACAAGTTTGGGGAAGACGTGTTTTTCTCGGAGGGAGGTTCGTGTGTGACTCGGGGGTGACTCGAAGCAGGGATTTTGGGTTTTTCTTGGGGGGTAGCACGGGTGGAACTAAGGGTTAGTCTCGAGTTTGGGATGGGTACTGGTCTGTTAAGTACTGTAGGAAGATGAGTTGCAAATCAAACTTGTGGTTTGAATAAATAAGATTAAGCTTTGAATTATAGAACAAGTTTTATAAAAGGAAATGAATTTTCAAAGTTAAAACTTGTTTCTTTGAAGTAAGTGTAAATCAAACTTTTAAAACTGATAATTGAATCTATTTTTAAATTTAAAATATTTTAAATGATTGATTTTGAAAGAATTAATTTAATTAAATTTTGAAATTTAATTTAAAAAAAGTGTTTTGAATTTAAGATATTATATCAAAGTTTTAAGTAAAGTTTTAAAGTACGGTTTTAATAACTAAAGTTTTCAAATTTTATTAATTTGAATAAGTTTAAAATTAGATAATTTAAAGTGTTCTAAATTTGGAAATGATTTCTAAATGCTTCATCTATAAGTAAGGCTATTATTATGATTTTGGTAAACCAAGTTTAATAATTTGTCTTTAAGTTAATAAGATTTAATTGATTCAAATAATTTATTTATGAAGATGATTATGGTTAATTTATCTTTGATATAAACTAAAAGAGTACTTAGTGTGATTTGTTAATAAGTAAAAGAATTAATTGAGATTAATGTTTTCTTAATTAATAAGGAAGTTATATTAGAAGCTAATTAATTAATTGTTTAATTAATTTTAAATAATTAGTTAATTATATATTTAATTTTAAATAATCACTTAATTATGGATTAATTAAGTATAATTACTTAATAAAGTAATCAATGGTTAATAATTGAATAAAATTAGAATGGTAATTACTTATGGAAGTAATTAGAAAAGTTACTCATGGAAGTAATTAAAATGTAAGTGATTAACGAATAATCACTTAATGTTATCAATTAAGGAATTGATTAATATAATTGTTTTAAAGTTAATTAATTATGGAGTAATTAATTAACTAATGAATTAAGAACTATTTAATGATGGAATTAATTATTTGTTAAGTGATTAATTAAGAAAGTAATTAAGATTTATTAATGAAAGTAATTAGAACATAATTACCTATGTAAGTAATTAAGAGTTAATTACTTAATTATTTTAGTTAATTAATTAATGTGATTAATTAATTAAAGAATGAGATTAATTTAGGATTAATTACTAAGTGTAATTAATTAAAATTGAAACTAATTAATAAAGTAATTAATTAAGGATTTATTAATTTAATTGATTAAGAATTACTTAATGTAGTTATTAAGGATTAATTAATTGGATTAATTAATCAAGGATTAATATAATTAAATTAGAAATTAATTAATTAAGAAGTTAATTAATTAAGATAAGTAATTACAAATTGTTAATTACTAATTTTGATTAATGAGTTGATTAATTATAAGTTAATTATTTAATTAATTAAAGTAATTATTAATTAATAAGGATCATTAATTAATGTGATTAATGATATTAATTAAGATTGATTAATATAAGTAATTAATCTAAGGGTGATTAATTATTGTAATTAATTGAGGTATAATGCAATTAATTATAGTTAATTAATTAATGAATGATCATTAATTATTGTAGTTAATGATAGTAATTAAAGGTTAATTACTGAATATGGCGAAGGATAATTACTTGAATGTAATTAATATAATTAACCAAGGAAGATTAATTAAGGAAGATCATTAGAGATGGTTGATTAATTTATTTGGAATAATAATTAATGAAGAAGGGTTATGGTAATTCAATTGATTAAGAGATAATCAATTCTGTTTTGGATGTTTGATTTATATGGGTTGATTGATTAATATTGGTTGATTGATTGATATTGGATGATCAATATTTGGAGATTGATATTGTATGATTGGTTGATATTGGATGTTTGATATTGATTGATGGATATCTCTGTTAAGTGATATGCTGTTTTATGAAGATGAATGTTGTTATGAATTATCTCTTGTAATAATATGATTCATCTATCTGTTTATATATCATCCTGAAATATACGTTAAATTGTTTAAACCCTTAAGTATAACTTGGACATTAAAATGGCGTTTGGTTTCGGTGAGACCGAGATCGGGTTTCCATATTTGGATATTCGAAAACCACATCGATTCCAATTAAACGTTAGGTCGTAAATCCAAGTGGAGCTAGTAAAGACTCGAGGTGCAAGGGGTATACGTCAGTTTAACTCTATGGGTGATTCCGTAATGAGTTGACGGAATAGTGCTTATAGATTCGAAATGGCGAATCAGAGTGCAAGGGCTATGGTCGTTGACTCTAAGGGTGATTCCAATAATGAGTGCAACGAGATAGTGCCTTCGGTTTCGTTCGATCCCGGAACGAACTTGTATGGATTGAATGCTTTCAGAACATCGTCAGGTGGACGATGAGCATTCTAAGATAGATGTGTTCTATAAGGTAATCGTAACCTCAAGCCTCATCAACCGGGAATGGCTAAAACAGGGGAGGTGCAGCAAGGCTTCGTGGGTAGCCCCCATTTGAGAGTGAGATTTACCCCTGTCTAGAGATCCCTTTCTATTTCGGCTTAGTGTGTGGTTGGTCGCGCCAACTACGGGGTGATCTTGTTCGGGACTGTCCAGTAAGGGATGGTTCCGGCCTTGTGTTGCAGGGGAGTGGGAGTACTCCTCGGTACGTTGATCTAGGCCACGTACTGTGACGGGCGGTACCCCAGTAGCCCTGCCATTGATGGAAACCCATTTTCCCTACGAGACCCTACGGTTTTGATTGTATTACCCACTTTTGTGGCTAGTAGCTTGAATTTAATCATGTAACAATTTCGGCTATTTCTTATTTACTTAAAAACCCTAGACACTATAATAATATCACTGGATTTCCCATCAAATATTTTGGTTAGCGTAAGGTAAAAACTTTTCCATGTTTATGTGTGGGAAGTCTTACGTGATACCTTTTCTTTTCAAAGGTTTTCTAAAAATTAAGCAACTTTAACCCGTTTACTCACACCAGACCTCTGTCTCACCCGAGTGTTTATTTTCTGTTTTATTAAACTCTTGGGTACTCATATTATGTATGAGTAGTCAAGTGGTTCAGGTTATCTTGACAAATTTTGGAGGAGATATGGAGCAGGAGGCTTCGACGTGTAGATATATTATGATTCCGTTGTGTATGTTGTGTCTGTATCTTGTATACTTGAGTTGTATAGTTAGACAGAAGTTTATAACTGTCTATTATCTGTTGTTTAAGTTGTGTACTCTGATGTAATGAGATACCATGTAATATTTTATGAGATATATTATATTTTATTCGTTCCGCTGTGAGTTCTCTGATGTTGTTCTGTTCTTCTTTCTCTTTCTTTTCTTCTTCTATCCCTTTCTTTCTTCAAGATGATGCGATTTTCTGGGAGTAGAAAGTCGGGTCGTCTCATTTGGTATCAGAGCTTTAGGCTGAGTGGATACCTAGGCTCTGAAGTGTGTCTTTCTTTAGGGAGCATTAGGTTGAGTGAATACCTAGGCTCTATAGTGGTGTCTTTCTTGAGAGTGCGTACTTGTAATTTTTATAATAACTATATATATATATATATGTCTACCTAATAGGTTGGGTTATCTGTACGGATTTTCCAACATAAGTTTTAGTGGTAGATAGATGGAGTAGTGGTTTTGTGTCTAACACAACTACCACTGATGGAAGAGGTCCATATGTTGAGGTTGGAAGTATTTGACGAGACTGTAGACCTAATATCATCTCGAGTAAGATTTGTAGGTTGGAGTAAGGATTTCTCTAATGTCCGAAGGAAATCTTTTGAAGATTCGGAGTTTATCTTTGGAGTGTAAGTTTGGATTTCGCTCGGGTAAGCGAATTATTCTAGTGTTTGGATTTGTTGGAAGTGCAGAAGTAAGTGATGATATCCTGATAACTACGTGATGAGATGCAGTATCCTTGGATATTTTCTGAAGGTGTTTTCTCTTGAAGCAGTTTTGGAGGTGGTTGAGGAGCAGTCTTTACCTGCCTCAGGGAAGATTCGTCTGTGTAGAAGCTATCTGAATCTTTATTAAAGTGTTTGGCTGTTTTGGGATATGCGACTAAGGTCTATGAGTTGTTCTCTCCAGGCATGGTCTCATTGTTATTCCTTATGGTAAGCGAGTTGTTGATGCTTGGTTTGGAGTCCGAGTTTCTTGAAGGGTTGTCTGCCATCTCGGAGGTCCGTTGTGTGGTATGTTGATGGTTTTGGGTTTTGGAGAAGCCTTTGGATTTGAAGTCTTTGGTTAGCTGTGGTAGCAGTGCAACTCGAAGTGTTCAGTGTGCTGACGAGAAGGTCTTTTAGCTTTGCTGTATCATCGAAGTTGAGTTGGGAAGCAACAGTGTGGTTTGTTTCTCCGATGGTTCAAGAATCTTGGTGGTTCTTCTATCAGCAGCCCGGGCAGTTGGTGATGTTTTCTTGAAGGGTTAGCTTTGTTTGGAAAAGCTTAAAGTTGATCTAATTGGTAAAGAGATGAAAGTTTCTTTGGAACCCGAATTACGTTGGATCGCAAAAGTGACTTGCGATTAGTTTAGGAATTTTCTTAGGCTATCTTTTGTTTGAGACTGAGGATTCTCATATGGAAGTAGGAGCTACTGAGGTAATCATAAGTTTATCTGCATCTGGAGTTGAGTTCCATATTGTTTTGGTTCCAGAAGCAATTTTGGTAGTTAGCCTGATAGTTGGGTGGTTCTTGGAGAAAGGAGAGTTGGCATAGCAGCTCAGAATTATTTTTGGAATTGGAATTGGACTGATCTAACTCTTGAATTGGATTCTGTTATAAGGTTGTGTGATTGAGTCAGAGGAGTCACTCAGATTTTTATGGATTTGATGAACAAAGTTTCCCTGAGATAGTGGATAAGTTTGTATTCGTGTTCATCAACAGTACCCTCATCTATTTCGGAATCAGAGTTGTGCAGCGGAAGCGAGGTAGCAGCTGTGCAAGGAAAGAAGCAAGTTCTGCTTGTTTTTGCTTGAGTAGTAGAGCTTGAGTTCTGGATTTCGACGGATTTTGAAAGACTTTTCTGTTGAATGGGATCCAGGAAGTATTTGCTTTGGTTTAGTTGTTTTTGGAAGTATCAACATAGATTGAGATGATCAGGAAGAGATTGGCAGCCCAGGATTGTCTGTTGAGTTATAAAGATATGAGATAAGGAGTTTGGAAATTCGAAGTTGGAGACTTCAATGTTGTTAAAATTCTCTGATTAAGAGAGCAGTAATTGGATAAGATTGGTTGGTTAGTTCTGAGGGATTTGAGATTTCTTATCTGTGTTTTTGATAGGATAAGATAGAATTGCCAGTTTGGATAGCTGGAATTCATTTTGTAACACGTGTCTCTGAAAGAGTACGTGTATGATTCATCATTGGTTGTTGAATCTGTAGTTCAGTTGGATTTAGAAGTTAAGCTGGACTTGGGTCTGATGTTCTGATTAGACTGATGGATCTA
The DNA here is from genome assembly GCA_030765085.1 of Allium cepa. Lineage (NCBI taxonomy): Eukaryota > Viridiplantae > Streptophyta > Magnoliopsida > Asparagales > Amaryllidaceae > Allium > Allium cepa. Next base: position 915,651,267 of record CM060938.1, read on the forward strand.
GAGATGAATGGAACTCTGGATTTTGGTTGTGTAGTTGGTTTGTTGGCTTTTGTTGAGCGAGTCTCCCTGTGATTTATATCTGGGAAACTCGAGATAGTGTTAGAAGATTTATTCTTATTTGTGTCAGAATAATTAGTTAAGTTTGTTTGTTTATTTGATTTCTATGGTTGTTAGTAACTGGTTGGTAAGAATGCTTTGCTGATTTAAATTAAAATCTGTACTGGATTATTAAATTACCTTTGCTTTTAAATTTCGGGGATGAAATTCTTTTAAGGGAGGAGGATTGTAACGACCCGGAATTTTGGGCAATAACAATTTAATAATCTGTATTTATAATTTAACTGGTTTGATAATTTTCTTTATAATTTTAATTTAAAAATTGGCTAATTTATTCTTTTTATGGTTAATAAATATTTAATCTGATAATTGTAATTTATATCTTTCTGACAATTTAAATTTGATAAGAATTGTTTTTCAAAAGCTAATTAAATTTTTATTCTGTTTATAATATAGACATTTGATATATTGTGAATAGGATATCTTCTGTTTTAAATTAAAGATTGAATTTTCAAATTGTAACATATATGTATGTATATGTTATAGTTTGATATTGTTTTGAAATTGAATTTTAATCCGTTAATAATTTATATATGAATGAATATGGTAATTTAAAGCTTTGTTTTAATTTATATTTTCAAAAATTAATTTAAATATTTATTCATTTAAAATATAAGATAATCAGTTTGTTTTTAAGTAAGATAATTTAAAAAGATTTTAAACTAAAGTTTTGTCTTTCTTTTAAAGTATTTAAAATATGAGATTGTTATTTATTTTAAATATGATAGTTTAAATAAGTTTTAAAAGCTTTGTTTTGTTTCTTTAAAATTGCTTAGATTTAAAATGGTTATAAATGCATATGTATAATTGTTTTAGATTTTTAGAATACAAAGAAATTATTTATATTAGTTTTGAAACATTTTCTTTTAAAGGTAAACTTATATATATACATATGTAAGTATTTGCTAAATTAAATATAAAATATAATTATCTTTGTAATAAGGTTTTAAATACGATTATGCAAGGATTTAACACTTGTAAACTTAGAAGCTCATGGTAATGACAATTGTAAGAATGTATACAAGTGGCATATTCATTTTAAATTTTTTTTTTAATAAATGTTTTAAAGAAGAAAACAAATTTTCTCAAGACTTTCATTTCTTTATTTTCACTCTCAATCAAATTAATGGCAAACAAGAAAAACTATTTTATCAAATAAAAACCTGCAAAGCAAAGATCTTCATAGCATTCAAATCTACAAAATTAGAAAAAACAAATTTCTTAAATCTGAAACAACCTACAATTCAATTTAATCTGCAACCAAAATGGAGTTCAACTGCATGTCATCTGTAGTTCAACATTTTTTAGTAACAGCAATCTAAAAGCATGAAAATGGATTTTCAACTAAAAGAAAAATCAAAGCCATTTTTTAGATAAGATGTTCAAACCTGGAAGAAGAAATTCACAAAATTGCTCTGCTCTGCATATTATAAAAGGTGAGTAAATTTATTTATTTTAAACAGTTGAATCTTATTTTAATCTCATGCATGTGTTGTTATTTACTTGTATTAAAATCCTATAGCTTGAATTTATATGGATTGGTACTTATATGTTGTAAGAGCTTGTTTGTTTGTATACATGCCTGTACGATTTCTGTTGAACTACTATAAATGATCTGTTAAAAGAAAAATTCAAAATCTTTTAATCCAAACATTATTAGATCTTGATATGTGAAGAGAAGTTGTTTGTAATCATATGACTTTTCATCTAAAAATGTTTATAAGTTTTTAAAATGAAATAATAGTTCAGAAGTTTCAAAATTACAGTAAAAATCAATTTGTGCTAAAAATTTATGAACTTAATCTTTAATTTTGATTGCATAATTGGAATAGCAATGGAAAATCATGATTTTTAATACTTGTATCATGATTTTTAGTTGTGTAAATAGGGAGAATTTGGGGTTTATTCGTAAATTGGGTTTTAGTGAATTACCGAAGATCCAGATGATGATGGTAGCTAGGATTTTGACCGAAGTTTGTATATAGGCTATAGATCATGGGAAAAATGCTGAATATTTTTTTTAAATAGTGGATTGATGGGAATTGCAGAATTTAGGGTTTATGGGTTTGGCTGACTGTCTTGGCATTTGCGTCGCGAATGATGAACCGGAGGTGGCCGCGATGTGGGGAATGGTAGCATGGTGGTTCGGTGTTGTTTTGGAGAGATCCTCGGAGTTCCCGGAGGTGGCAATCGTGGGTGGCGATAGGATTTAGGGGACGTTAGTCTGCAGATTTTCGAGTTGAGGGTCCAATTTTCGATTCGTGATAGGATTTGTGGATTGGGTTGGTCGAGAGGCATATCGTGGTCATTGCTAACTTGGTGATGGCCAGAGGAAGGCTTGACGTCGATGAGTTCGCCGTGCGATATGCACGCGTGCACGATTTGTGCACTGAAAAACGAGTTTGGGGAAGACGTGGTTTTCTCGGAGGGAGGTTCGCGTGCGACTCGAGAGTGACTCGAAGCAGGGATTTTGGGTTTTTCTTCGGGGGTAGCACGGGTGGAACTAAGGGTTAGTCTCGAGTTTTGGATGGGTGCTGGTCTGTTAAGTACTGTAGGAAGATGAGTTGCAAATCAAACTTCTGGTTTGAATAAATAAGATTAATCTTCGAATTATAGAACTAGTTTTATAAAAGGAAATGAATTTTCAAAGTTAAAACTTGTTTCTTTGAAGTAAGTGTAAATCAAACTTTTAAAACTGATAATTGAATCTATTTTTAAATTTAAAATATTTTAAATGATTGATTTTGAAAGAATTAATTTAATTAAATTTTGAAATTTAATTTAAAAAAGAAGTGTTTTGAATTTAAGGTACTAAATCAAAGTTTTAAGTAAAGTTTTAAAGTAAGGTTTTAATAACTAAAGTTTTCAAATTTTGTTAATTTGAATAAGTTTAAAATTATATAATTTAAAGTGTTCTAAATTTGGAAATGATTTCTAAATGCTTCATCTATAAGTAAGGCTATTATTATGATTTTGGTAAACCAAGTTTAATAATTTGTCTTTAAGTTAATAAGATTTAATTGATTCAAGTAATTTATTTATGAAGATGATTATGGTTAATTTATCTTTGATATAAACTAAAAGAGTACTTAATGTGATTTGTTAATAAGTAAAAGGATTAATTGAGATTAATGTTTTCTTAATTAATAAAGGAAGTTATACTAGAAGTTAATTAATTAATTGTTTAATTAATTTTAAATAATTAGTTAATTATATATTTAATTTTAAATAATCACTTAATTATGGATTAATTAAGTATAATTACTTAATAAAGTAATCAATGGTTAATAATTGAATAAAATTAGAATGGTAATTACTTATGGAAGTAATTAGAAAAGTTACTCATGGAAGTAATTAAAATGTAAGTGATTAATGAATAATCACTTAATGTTAAGGAATTGATTAATATAATTGTTTTAAAGTTAATTAATTATGGAGTAATTAATTAATTAATGAATTAAGAATTATTTAGTGATGGAATTAATTATTTGTTAAGTGATTAATTAAGAAAGTAATTAAGATTTATTAATGAAAGTAATTAGAAGATAATTACCTATGTAAGTAATTAAGAGTTAATTACTTAATTATTTTAGTTAATTAATTAATGTGATTAATTAATTAAAGAATGAGATTAATTTAGGATTAATTACTAAGTGTAATTAATTAAAATTGAAATTAATTAATAAAGTAATTAATTAAGGATTTATTAATTTAATTGATTAAGAATTACTTAATGAAGTAATTAAGGATTAATTAATTGGATTAATTAATCAAGGATTAATATAATTAAATTAGAAATTAATTAATTAAGAAGTTAATTAATTAAGATAAGTAATTACAAATTGTTAATCTAATTTTGATTAATGAGTTGATTAATTATAAGTTAATTATTTAATTAATTAAAGTAATTATTATTTAATAAGGATCATTAATTAATCTGATTAATGATATTAATTTAGATTGATTAATATAAGTAATTAATCTAAGGGTGATTAATTATTGTAATTAACTGAGGTATAATGCAATTAATTATAGTTAATTAATTAATGAATGATCATTAATTATTGTAGTTAATGATAGTAATTAAAGGTTAATTACCGAATATGGCGAAGGATAATTACTTGAATGTAATTAATATAATTAACCAAGGAAGATTAATTAAGGAAGATCATTAGAGATGATTGATTAATTTATTTGGAATAATAATTAATGAAGAAGGGTTATGGTAATTCAATTGATTAAGAGATAATCAATTCTGTTTTGGATGTTTGATTTATATGGGTTGATTGATTAATATTGGTTGATTGATTGATATTGGATGATCAATATTTGGAGATTGATATTGTATGATTGGTTATATTGGATGTTTGATATTGATTGATGGATATCTCTGTTAAGTGATATGCTGTTTTATGAAGATGAATGTTGTTATGAATTATCTCTTGTAATAATATGATTCATCTATCTATTTATATATCATATTGAAATATAAGTTAAATTGTTTAAACCCTTAAGTATAACTTGGACATTAAAATGGCGTTTGGTTTCGGTGAGACCGGGATCGGTTTTCCATATTCGGATATCCGAAAACCACATCGATTCCAATTAAACGTTAGGTCGTAAATCCAAGTGGAGCTAGTGAAGACTCGAGGTGTAAGGGCTATACGTCAGTATTACTCTGTGGGTGATTCCGTAATGAGTTGACGGAATAGTGCTTATAGATTCGAGATGGCGAATCAGAGTGCAAGGGCTATGGTTGTTGACTCTAAGGGTGATTCCAATAATGAGTGCAATGAGATAGTGCCTTCGGTTTCGTTCGAACCCGGAACGAACTTGTGTGGATTGAATGCTTTCAGAACATCGTCAGGTGGACGATGAGCATTCTAAGATAGATGTGTTCTATAAGGTAATCGTAACCTCAAGCCTCATCAATCGGGAATGGAAAAAACAGGGGAGGTGTAGCAAGGCTTCGTGGGTAGCCCCCACTTGAGAGTGAGATTTACCCCTGTCTAGAGGTCCCTTTCTATTTCGGCTTAGTGTGTGGTTGGTCGCGCCAACTACGGGGTGGTCTTGTTCGGGAATGTCCAGTAAGGGATGGTTCCGGCCTTGTGTTGCAGGGGAGTGGAAGTACTCCTCGGTATGTTGATCTAGGCCACGTACTGTGACGGGCGGTACCCCAGTAGCCCTGCCATTGATGGAAACCCATTTTCCCTACAAGACCCTACGGTTTTGATTGTATTACCCACTTTTGTGGCTAGTAGCTGGAATTTAATCATGTAACAATTTCGGCTATTTCTTATTTACTTAAAAACCCTAGACACTATTATAATATCACTGGATTTCCTATCAAATGTTTTGGTTAGCGTAAGGCAAAAACATTTCCATGTTTATGTGTGGGAAGTCTTACGTGATACATTTTCTTTTCAAAGGTTTTCTAAATATTAAGCAACTTTAACCCGTTTACTCACACCAGACCCCTGTCTGACCCGAGTGTTTATTTTCTGTTTTATTAAACTCTTGGGTACTCATATTATGTATGAGTAGTCAAGTGGTTCAGGTTAGCTTGACAAATTTTGGAGGAGATATGGAGCAGGAGGCTTCGACGTGTAGATATATTATGATTCCGCTGTGTATGTTGTGTCTGTATCTTGTATACTTGAGTTGTATAGTTAGACAGAAGTTTATAACTGTCTATTATCTGTTATTTAAGTTGTGTACTCTGATGTAATGAGATATTATGTAATATTTTATGAGATATATTATATTTTATTCGTTCCGCTGTGAGTTCTCTGATGTTGTTCTGTTCTTCTTTCTCTTTCTTTTCTTCTTCTATCCCTTTCTTTCTTCAAGATGATGCGATTTTCTAGGAGTAGAAAGTCGGGTCGTCTCAATCAAAAACCATGATTTTGAAATAAATATCAAGATTTTTAACTAAGTAAATCGCAAGATATTGGAAGTTGATCAGATTCGAACATTTGCTCAATTTTTGATGATCGCATGATCGAGTAGCTTCGAGATTCTAACTGAGGCTTGTTGTCGGATCAGTGGTTATTGGAAAAATCATGGGTGAATTTATTATTCATCGTGATGACGATAAGGCGGTGATCTAGGGTTCAATAACCCAGTTTGGTCTATATAGTTTTGGGGAAAATTCGTCATCTTCAGGACACGTAGGGTGATCGGTCCGAGGAGAAAAGGAGGAGGAGGCTCTGGCGAGTGTCTGAATGCTACGACATGGTTGTAGGTGATCTACGGTGATCTAACGAGAATTTTTCGTGGTCGGTGATTAGGTTCCAGTTTGAGTCAAGGGACGAAATTTTATTTCCTATCGAAGCAGATCGAATTGGATGGCCAGATGGGTTGAGGGAGTTGTCGTCGTTGTGTCGAGAGTCACAGCGTTGGTCGAAATCGAGCCGATCATCTATGCACGGGCACGGTGCACAATGGTATCTGATGGTTGTTGAAAGGGTAGGAAGAAAGAGTTTACTCGAGTTTTTGTTTGATAGCCTCGGGTTTGTCTCGGGGAAAATTGAATTTGGCTCGAGTGGATTTAAGTACGGGCTCGGATAGTTTTATTAATAACAGATTTTCAAATTTTGAAAGTAAATTTTGTACAGGTGTTTTAACTTAAAAAAAAGGAAATCAAGTTCAAGTCTTCAAAAGAAAAAGCAAGTTTAAATTTATCAAGATGTTTAGCCAAATTTAACTATATTTAGAATAAATATGTTTTCGAAGTTTTCAAAAATTTAAATTTGTATCAAAAAGTGATTACATATTAGATTGATTATGTAATTGAGTCCATAAGTGTTTCGAAGCAAAATAAGATGATGTTGAAATTAAGGAGTTAATCGTGAATACCAAATATTTAATTTAGTTAACTCAAAGATCTAAGTTGATTTATGGATTGATAATGATTTTGTTTTAAAGATTAAAGATTTTTAAAATTTAATTATTATAAAGGATAATAAACTAATAGCTTTGTGTAACTGAATCAAAAATAATTAGTTTCTCAAAGCTTAATTACTTGATGAAGGTAATTAAAGATTAATTATAAATAAAAGGTTGACTTATTAATTAAATTAAAGGTTGATAAATTAAACAATAAGAAATTAAAGAGTAATTTATTACTTAAAGAAAATTACTTAATTAAGTAATTAATTAATAATTAAAGTTGTTCTATCCAGTGATAAAAATAATAATAATTACCCAATGTAATTAATTTGTGAGATTAGAATAATCACTTATTGTAATTAATTTAGAATAATAAATTTATGTAATTTATTAAGAGTAATTAATTAAGGAATAATTTAATAATCAAAGATAAATTATTTAATTATTAAAGGTTGATTTAATTAATAATTAAGGTTAATAAATTGATAATTAAAGGGTAAAATTTCTATTATTAAAGGTTAATTAATTAAAAATAAATCATAATGTTAATTAAGCTGGATTAGTGATACATCTGGTTTCAACAAAAATAGATGATTAATTAACTTCACTTATGGATGTTTAAATTCTATTGAATGTTGAATTGTTTGATATCCTTGATGTGTGATGCTGTGTGATATGAATTATTTTGATTTGAGCTGTGATGAATGTAATTTAATTATCTGTGATGAATGTAATTTATTTATCTGTGATAAATTGATATTATGTATGAATCTGTCAATGATGATAAGCGTTATAGATTATACCGCTTATCCATATTTATATGATTGAATCTGTGATGATTGATGATGTTGTACTATTGTACAAAACCCCTGGACTACACCATACACACATAAATATAGATTTCACGGGAAATCGGTTAAGTCACAAATGATTTGAATTTAGTATTATTTTATTCAAATGATGTAATGGTTTTAAATTATGAATTTTGAATCCAAAATGATTTTGGAAATGAAGGTGGGTTAAATATGAAAAGCTTTTGAAAGAAGTTTTGGAAATAAAAGTTATTTTGAATAACTTGATAAAGTTTGAAATTTAAATAATTTGATTTAAATTTAAATTTAAGATTTGAAATTGATTTCTGTGTTTGGGAATTATGGTTTAAAAATGTTATACAAGTTATAAATGTTTTTATATGAGTTTTAAACCATTTTAGAAGTATTGTTTTGGGAATCTGAATTTAACCCAAGTTTTATACTTGAAGAACTTTAATTTGTGTAAATGAAATCGGATTTTTTCGAAACGAAAACTATTAGTTTTCAAATAATAATAGCTTTCATATAAAGAAAGGATTTGCAATTTTTGTTGAAAGGATTTCAAATTTGAAATAGAACTGTTTTGGTAGCTATGAATAAATGTTTGTGGAAGATTGTTGAACTTTGTTTTGAAATTGGAAAGGTGTATCTTTTTTGTATAAAAGATTTGAAATGGAAATGGTTTTGAAAGCTATAGACTGAATCTTTGATTTAAATATTGGATGAGTTAATCCAATTTGAAATGGAAATGGTTTTGAAAGCTATGAATTAATCTTTGAGAAAGATTGGTGAACTTTGTGAAGTGAATCTTTTAGTTTAAAGATTGGAAAATGATAATTTGTTTAAACCATTTGAAGAAAAAGGGTTGGAAATTTAAAAGTGTGACTTAACTAAGATCCCAATATCCACATGTTTTTAAATATTGCACTCATTATTCGATTTAGCCGGGAGAGGACTTTATGTCATATAACCCATTCTAAAAAATGATACGACGATATGAATAGCATTTGAAGACCAGCGGTGAAGACCAGGTATTTTCGAAAACGAAAAGATTACCCATCGAATGTCTCTGCACTGAGTCGCGCCGGTATAGAGATCTCCATATGTGATGGGGAGTCCGACCGGGATTGGGAATTCCCGGAGTGCAAGGGCTTCTTTGGAAGTGCCTTCGGTTCTGTTCGAACCCGGAACAGACTTGTATGGATGTGTGTCTGACATTACACTATGAGATGTAAAGCTAGTTTCTATCAAATATATTTCTATTTGATGGCGGATAATTTATTCTCTTAGCATAACACCCTTCTCTGAGACGTACGAGCTCAGAGGTTATGTAGTTGATGGTTACCAGTAATACATTCCCAATTTGGTAATGTGGCATACGAAGTATTGCTGATCATTTGTTGATCAAAGCATGGCTTTGTGAAAAAGTGTAGCTTTGTGGACAAGACTTCGTCGAGCCTCACAACCCGGTAATGGTCGAAATAGGAATCATTGCAGCAAGGTTATTTAGGGGTAGCTTCCCTTGAGGGTATGTTTGTAACATCCCACCTTTTGCACGCTTTAATTCGACGATAAAACGCATATGGCAGACTTAAACCATACAAAAGGGCAGATTGTTATAGGGTAAATAAGAAAAAGTAGAGAAAGAAATAAAATAAAACAGAATCTTGCAGCGGAACGATAAAATATAATAGTCAAATGTACAGTTCATGAAGTTGTTTACAAAATATTCGATTATACATAAACAATACATATCAGAGTTACACATACCAGAGAACAATAAAAAGTACAGCGGAACAGTATGAATGTAGTGGAATAATATAATAATAATAATAATAATAACAAATCTTCGTCTTCGTCCTCCAGAATACGGTCCTCCAAATCCTGAAATGCTCAGGCTGACCCGAGCGAATTGAAAAGACAAAACACTCGAGTCGGAACTAAAAAATCTTATGTAAGTTAAATCAACGGTAAATAATATGAGTGGAACGGGGTCAGAGATGTTTACGGGATTTGACATCTTATATCCAGTGTCAAACGTGAGTGCAATAACTTAAGAGATGCTAGGGATTCACATCTCCTAAGGATCCGTTAAACTATTTACTATGTAGTAATATTTTTCTATTATAATAATGTCTAATAGTAAAATAAACCTACTTTTTAATAGCATTAAGGGGTTACTCATATAGCCGTCCACACGTAATCGTCCCGGTAGTCCATCTAATATTATGGTCCCTCCTGATCGGGAAGCCACCAGAGGGATACCACACGGGCTACGGGAGAAAACCAAACTCGTACAAGGCGCGATAAGGTAGGTGACACGACACACAAGGCAATGCCAGGGTAGATATACCAATTACGCACACGGGCTGGTGGTAACGCGTAGCGCGCAGCTACCGCCCACCTCGAGCCACACCCCCAAATCAAAAATCAAAAGTGGCCACCAAATCAATCCAATAGTCAGAGTATAATATTGAAGGGATGTGTCCGATAAGAGGGGCTACCTCCTTGGCCCGAGGTCGCTCCTGTTTTAGCCACCTTATGCCAACTCACGAGAGTCGAGTCCACGTATATACCTTAATAGAACATCGCCACCATCCTACTTCATTCTGGAATCTCCACCGCATACACGGTTGTTAAAGTGGTTTTCGAAGTTGGCAGAGAGTATGACAACTTCCGATCCCGGACTCTATAACAACCAAACGTTATTATAACACCGCGGTCATTTCAAAATAATTATACTTCAAAACCAGGATATAATATTCATTTCAAAACCATATAAATACGATATCATTTTCGTTTTAAAAACCAAATCAATATGATATCATTTATAAAACCCAAATCAATTTAATATCATTTTTATTTCAAATATATCATTTTCCCAAAATCATAGCATTTTCAAATCATAATACTTTGAAACCCATAACTTTGAAACATAACTTCCAATACTTAAATGGGTTAATATTAAATTACTTTATATAATAAATTAGCTTCTTTAATTCCACAAATCAATTTCAAATACAGATTTGAATCTCCAAATAAACCATTTCAATTTCCATATATTTCAAAGCTTTAAATATTCCACCATTTCAAAACTAATTCTTTGATAATTCCATATATATCAAACTTAATTACTATTATTTAGATTTGAAATGTTAACTAAATAAATCCAATATAATTTAAGTAAAACTTTTAAACTTCAATTAACTGGATATTCTTTCAACTTATTTAACTTGATATATTCATTTAAATCGCTCTAAACCAAAAATCAAGTTATAAAATCATGCCCGTTAAAATCTCAATTTTATTAAAATTTCAAATCAACTTTATTCAAGTATAATCCTTAAATAATTTAATTCGCATCAATTTCATATTTATCTTCCAACCTCAGTTTTATTTAAGCCATTATAACTATATATACAATATAATTTAAACAGCTACTTAACCATATTATATAAAACCAATCAAAATTTATTATTCAACTTATTTTATATTTCGAAGCAAACTTATACAAAGCTAAAACAAATTATAAAATAACATTTACATAACATCTAAAATCAATATTTATATAACCCATATATTTCTTTATAAAACCATAGAAATCATTTAAAATATTTTTATATATATAGATCACGGTGTCTGTATAAAATTTTCTATCCTATGGTCAAGTGATACGGATATTTATCATTTCAATCCGTAATTTAAAATAAAAATACGGTTATATATCATTTCAAACCGCAATCCCGAATGAAATAAATTTCATAACGACTTGCAGTCTATAACAACAAAAAAATACAGCATCTATTCACCCAACATCAATCATCAACCATTTATCACAATCATCATCCAATTCAAAAAATAACATCAATATAGAATAGAAATCAATAACAAGTAATTACTGGCAGTTTATATTCGATAATAAATAAATTTAACAGGCAATTTCTATGTAATAATAAATTGAATACCAATTAATTCAATAAATTCAATTTTAATTAGAATGATGATAAAATATACCAAATAGCAATAAATAAATTTCTAATCATATCAGATCACACATAAGAAATTTCAGAAGTTGTGAGTGGGTTAAAACAATCACCTTTTGAATTTAAAATGAATTTAAATCCAATTTAAACCCAAAATTTGAACAGCCTCGGAAATCATCCAAACCAGAGCCAAAATGTCTCGAATTCCAATACGAATCTAGCGGAGAAAACCGCGCGTGAAACGGACCTCGTATGTGAAAGTTACGCGTGTTAGAACATCATATGATTAAAATTTTGAAAATAAATAGAATAAACTAGAAAAAAAAACGCGTCACCTTCCTTCATCCTGCAAGAACCCAATGCACGTGCACGAAACCCCAATTTTTCCAGCTCGACCGCGTAAACACGAAGTTGTCGCACCTCCAATCAACCTCGCCTCGCCGCTTCCGACTTCGCCAGACCGCTCTCCCCAACCTCGTGCATCCACGTGGCATGCGAACGCTGCCACCATCACAGCCGCCACCGAAAAAGCCAAGCCCTAATCGAATATTTTCCGTCGATCTGAGCGTCAATTCGATGCAAAAACTATGCCGATGAACTCCCCATCGTCCACTCTACGAAACCCAGAAATGATTCGACGAACCGACAACGTTCATCGACGCGCGATGAACGTCCGAGAATTGATTGGCGAATTCTGGGCAAACGGTGTATCAATTTGAAAAAAAAAATCACACCAGAAGATTACGCTCTTCGAGGGCTTCGAATTCATATAAAATTTGATATTGTTTGGAGAGTTTGAATTTTTGGCTTTGGATTTGATTTGGAATTGTATTTGGAAATTAGGATTTGCAGCCATTGAAAAGAGGTGCTAATAGAACGTACAGAAATGAGGAATAGGAAATGAATTAGGGTTTATAGCAGGGTATATATAGGCAAATTTGAAATAGAATAGATCGGATCTGATTGATATACGCGTTGAACGATAAAATGGCCCGAAAAGCCCGTTCTGACTCTGTAACGAAATTGGGTCAACCCATTTATCAAAATAGATGTTTTAAAATATTTTAAACGTAATGGAATAGGTTTCAGGTCCAAATTTCATCGTATGAAGAAGTTATGCTAAAATCAAATTATTTCAAATTGATTTCAACTGATTTCAATTAAATTGATTTTTAGGCGTTTCGCGTTCGTACGATCAAATGACAACTTCGATCGCTACGAAACTTGAAATCTCACAATAATTCACTGTTACGGATCCGATGAAACTGGTTTCCTCGAAATCCGAGTCAGTGGCCAAAATGGCTATTTTTACATTAATTAAATAAATTAATAATTAATTAGTTAAATCAAATTTTCAATTTCAATTCGATAATTGAAAATTTTCACCTTTTTTGATTCCTCAATCATTTACAATGATCTAAACAAATTTAATTGTCAATTTGGAGTCGATTCATTTATCAATTTCGGTTACCACTTGAATTTCATTTAGTACAAAAATTATAAATTTAATTTCCAATAATTCTATTTAATTTACTTTTCACTATATTATTCAATTCATTATTATCAAATGGATGAAATTAACATTGAATTCATAATCTATTACTTTAATATTCTCACATTACATCTTAATTTCAAATAACGTAATATTTAGATATTTTAATTTCATTTAGTCGCAATCAATCCAATTATTAAATTTAAATTCCAATAAATTAATAAATCTTTATTCCCATTCTTATAATTCAACAAATTGTCCAATTATGAATAACATTAACATTAATTCTAAATATTACCTTAATTAGCATTAACATAATATTAAATTATAATTATTGTAACTGATTTCCAATCTAAATTAACAAGCTACAAAAATAGGTAACATGCATTAATCGTTACATTTACCTTTAGTCGCATAAATAAGCTTTTATTGCTTACAAAATCAATGTTGCCATTTATTTTCATACTACTAATTTCATTCACTTATGTTTAATTTATAGCCAAACATAACATTTAAATTATTTTATATGATTGGAATTTCATTCAAGTTCATTAATTATTAACTTTAATTAGCATTGTTTACCTTACATTCTCGTTATTATTTCATAAGTATGATTCTCAATTATTTCTTTAACTCATACTAACATTGATTCTATCAAATTGCACTTATTACATATTATTTCATCAATTAATTATAACTTTGAATCTGTTTCCCAATTTACAAATTTCAATCAAATAAAACCTTACAATTTAAATAAATTCATTAATTGTCAATTGTCATTCCAATAAAACCATCTATTTGATTTTTATCTTATTATGAATCAATTATTAACTTACCATCTTAAAGGTGATGTCAATATGGGTATTTATATATTACACTAATATTCCCAATTTCATCTAAATTCCAATTCACTGTAGTATCAAATTTCAATTTCTTACAATAAACCCATTTATTATAAATTGAATACCAATTAATTAGTTTCAAATAAATGGACTGATTCAATTCAACTCTTTTATTAAGTCTATTATTAGTCAATATAATATTTCATTGGTTAATTCAATACTTACTTTTTATTTACTTATTTTAAATTTTATAACTAAGTGCAACAATTTACATTATTTCATTTAATTGCAACTTCATTTTAAGTTGTTAATTTTAATTACAATTTTGAAAAGCAAAGAGCTATAAGCTCATATTATTGACTAATATCAAATTACAACTCACACTTACAAACCCAAGGTACAACACTAATACAACACATACACTACAGGCACTGAAACACAATACAACACAACCTACAGGCACTGAAACAAAAGAAAAACACATACACCACAATACCCACTTTGTCAATAATAACTATAGAACTGACAACCAATTACCACCACCCTTATTCATAAACATGGATTATAAAGTTTCAAGAAACAACTCTGAACCAACGATCAGTTACAACATCAACCTGAAGACAGACTTCAATATTATCACATGCTAGGAAACCAGCAATCATCAAACTTCCACATCAAACAGAGGTTTTAAAATGGAATTCAGGGAGTAGGCATTTCATCAGTAACAACTTGATTTTATTTCATAAAGAATACTGCCATGTATCAAGTTATAGAGTTGAGAAGCATTTTTAACATCAATTCCAAAAACTCTATTATTTCTCTCAGACCACACTGCATGTATCAACTTCTTGAGCAACTTTAGGAGCATAAAAGTCTTTCTTGTTTTCCATCTAGTAGCTTTGAAGACATTAAACCATTCAATAGCACTAACAGTAGAAGGTCTATAGTATCCACCATTGGACAAAAGCTTAAACCAAATTTGATATACAAAAGAACATTCAAAAAACAGATGAGTATTTGTTTCCTTATCAGCTCTGCATAAAACACAGGTATCTTCTGATATTAAACCCAATCTACACAGTTTTTCTTTAGTATTCAATGCATTTGCCATCACCTTCCATAAAAGTAAATTCTCTTTAGCACTTCCTCCACATTTCCAAATTCTTGAATACCAAGGAAAATATGAACCAACTCCAGATAGAGATTTGTATACAAGTTTAATAGAATGTGGCTTTCCTTTATCAGACCAAATAAGGAAATTATCATTGTTGATAATTTGATTGTTAGTAATAACATTCCAGAGCTTCCTGAGAAGACAAGAACTAGAGTATGGTAAAACAATATTATCATCATGGATAAACTCATCAACTATAGCTGAATCAGAGATGCCAGAGTTTCTTCTGAGATTATAATCCACAACAGTACTTAAAATTAAACCTTTCCTAGCCCAAGGAGAATGCCAGAATGAGAGTCCTTTAATTTGTGTATAGTTACATTGTAAAAAGGGGATAAATGTTTGCCTAAGCTTAAGAATACTTCTCCAACTCCAGCTGCAGTTCTGTGGAATTTCCATAGTCCAGAAATTCTTATGACCAATCAAGTGATGGTTTACCCATTGAGACATAAGCTTTTATCAGATTGAAAATTTTTGTTGAAGTAAACTGATATTGCAGCCTTATTCCAAAGAAAGATGTTAGTTATACCAAGACCACCATTCTTCTTAGTTTCAAACAGTTTGTAAAATGAGATTGGGATTAATTTCTTGGAAAAAGGGTCTCCATGCCATAGAAATTTATTAAGAGCACTAGAAATCATTTCAATCAGTTTAACAGGAAGAATGTAATGCCTTGTCCAGTAGTTGGTCATGGCAACAGCAATGGATTGAATAATTGTTAATCTACCTGCTTGAGAAAGTTTGTCAATGGGCCAAACAGTAAGCTTTTCAATGATCTTCTCAAAAAGAGGTAAGCAATTATGCTTTGTAATTCTTGAACTCAATATTGGTAAACCCAAATAGAAGGAATTCTTTGGTAATTCAAGCAATCCAGAAAAATCAATGATATCTTTCTTCTGAGATGAATTTAAGCCAGCAATGTAGATATTTGATTTCTGAAGATTTATTTGTAATCCAGTAATAGAATGGAAAAGATCAAGAGATGAAGTAATAGATTGAATATTTTGGAAAGTGGGTTTTGTGAAGATAATAAGGTCATCAGCAAAAAGCAAATGAGTGATTAATGGATTATTACATTTGGGATGTAGTTGTAACTTATTTTTAACAACCAGATCTTTCAATAGAGAATTTAAAAGCTCCATGACTAATATGAACAAGTAAGCTGAAATTGGATCACCTTGTCTTACACCTTGTTTGCCTTTGAAATAACCATACAAACCACCCTCTCTAGTAATAGAATACCTAGGTGATGAAATACATGAGTAGATCCATGCCAAAAAAGGTTTGGGGAAATTCATTTTGGACATAATAGCTAAAATAGAAGGCCAAGCAATGGAATCAA
Source organism: Allium cepa (assembly GCA_030765085.1). Taxonomy (NCBI): domain Eukaryota; kingdom Viridiplantae; phylum Streptophyta; class Magnoliopsida; order Asparagales; family Amaryllidaceae; genus Allium; species Allium cepa. Next base: position 915,667,920 of record CM060938.1, read on the forward strand.
ATGCTTTTTTAATGTCAAGTTTAAGCATGCATCTTGGAGAAATATTTGATCTCTCATATCCATACAACAATTCTTGTGTCAAAAGAATATTATCACTTATTGATCTACCAGATATATAAGCAGCTTGGTTATTTGAGATTATAGAAGGTAAAACAGCTTCCAATCTATTTGACAAAATTTTTGATATTATTTTGTAGATGATATTGCAACAAGATATAGGCCTGAAATCTGAAACAGCAGATGGATTAATTTTTTTGGGAACCAGAGTGATAGCTGTTGCAGCAAGACAATCAGGGAATTTGTTTTGCAGGAAAAAATATTGAATGGCTTTAATAATATCAGATCCAACTATATTCCAACTTTTTTGAACAAAATGAGCATTAAATCCATCAGGTCCTCCACAACTATTAGAATCCAGGCTAAAAACAGCAGATTCAATTTCATTTTGAGAAATTGCAGTAATCAAATCATTTGATTGAGAAATAGTAATTGTAGGGAGATTAATATGAAATAGAGGATTAATATCAGGAGTGAATAAATTGGATGGAGCCAGAATGGATTTGAAGTACTGAACAAAAGCCTCATTGATTCCCTCAAAAGTATTAACCATGTCACCAAACATATTCTTGATCTGATGAATACATTCATGATTCCTTTTTACTTTAATAAAATTATGATAGTACCTAGTATTCCTATCAGCCTCCTTCTCCATTCTCAAGTGAATCTTTTGTCTAAGTGAAGAGACTTCCTTTTGAATAGCATTGTCTAGAGAATTTTTTAATTGTGATTCCAAATGAATTAAGGAAATATCAAATGGTCTCTCGGACAACATAGTTTGAATTCTATGAAGCTCATTTCTAATTTGAGTGGAAAGATTAAAATCCTTACCAAAAATGGTAGCAGACCACTTCCTAAGATGAAATTTAAGAGCCTTCAATTTGAAAGTAATATTTGACAGAGGATCCCTTCCAAATTGTAAGTTCCACACCTGCTTCAAAATAACAAAATATTCATCTTGCTTAGTCCAGAAATTAAAAAATTTAAAAGAGTGTTTTGTACCATGTATATCATCGATTCCACAATGAAATAATAATGGGCAGTGATCTGACAAAGATGGATCTAAGATATTATAAAAGGAATTTGGCCATAGTTGAAGAAGAGAAAAGTTTAAGAAAATATGATCAAGCTTACATAAAGTAGGATTACCACTCCTATTATTAGACCATGTAAAGTCAGGACCAATGCTTTTTGCAGATAAAAGATTAGATTGAATTAGTGCACTGTTTAATGGAGAAATGTCTTTAAGAGATAAAGGGGTGCCACCAAGTTTCTGATTACTAGCATACATGGAATTGAAATCACCACCAATCAGCCATGGAGTAGTATCTGATTTTAAAGAAGGAAGGAAATTAAGAAAATCTTGTCTTAAAGATAAAGAGTTGTGAGCATAGACAGAAGTAAGATGAAAAGAAACATTTGAAGGCAAGTGCAAACAAAGATAGTGAATAAATTGATCAGAAGCATTTAATCTGGAAACTTTGAAAAAATTTGGATTCCATAAAGTAAGCAATCTTCCATGTTTGGCTTCAAGAAAATTATCATCATATAACCATGATTGAGCAATCAAATTCCTAGCCTTCAAAGAGGCATTTGTATCAAGCTTAGATTCAGATATACACATAATATGTATATTGTTTCTAAAAATAAGATTTCTAATGTCAACTTGCTTTGAGGATAAATTAGCCCCTCTAATATTCCAAAAAGCAATATTAATCATTTAGAAGGAAGAGGAGGAAATATAGTGGTAGGATTTTTCCTAGTATGTCTATGATGAGAATTGCTTTTGGAAGAGGATAAAGGTAAGACTTCATGTGGCTTAAAAATTTTGCCTTTATTTAGATCATCAGAATTACCTACAATATTTTTCACAAATTGTGAATCAGAAAGCTCAATAGAAACAGAGGGTGGTGGTAAGACAATATTATTTGGAGGGGACAAATGAAGATAAGGTGAATCAGGATTAAGGATGGAAGATTTAGCACTGAACTGAGAGGAACAAGAAGTTGAAGTGGATGTTGATGAGATTGGAGGAACAGAAGAAACTAATAAACTAGCAGATGGTGATGATTTTCCATTTATTATGAAGGAAACAGATGGTTCAGAGACATATGACACATCATTATTAGCAGGAAGATTATTAAGAAAACAGAAGCAGAAGAGCTAATAGATTGAATTAGAGTAGATTTGGAAGAGAGAACTTCACAGGCACTATTATTATTAGCAATAAGAGAAGTATCATTCAAAACAGCAAAGGAATTATTATTATCAGAAGAACATGAACTATTATTATGAAGTACTACAGATTCAACTTCTTTGCCTTTTTTCAACTGATTGCCAACATCATAAGTAAAATTATTTCTATCCATTGAAACCACTTTCTTCTGTTTCCAAGCTCCTTTATTCTTTTTATTAACAATTCTCCAATTAACATCAACTGCACTACCATCCTTAATACCACCTTGATAATTATCTACCTTCATACCCACCATATGATTATTATCATCAGCAGTAACACAATCAACCCTCCCAACACTCTGCTTGCTCACAAACTCACAGGATAAAGTATTGTGTCCAAAGACTTTACAATGAGTGCAGATACTAGGTTTCCAGTCATAAGACAGTTGTACATCAGGACAGTTACTTCCTAATTGCGGAATATGAATAGAACTTGGTAAATCACAATCGGGAGAAGTCTCCACAAGTGCTTTAGCGTACTTAAATCTTTGTAATTTTTCAGTGGAACTATCAAAACATATCAATCTACCAACGTGACATGCAAGCCAATTAATACCTACTAATGTCCAAAGAATGATGGGTATCCTGTGAAAATGGATCCAAATAGGTACCTTCTTGATCTGAGCATGCGTTAAACCTATCGAAGGATCCCATTTAGTAATAATGAACATTCTACCTCTAATGAAAATTGGATCCGACTCAAGAACAAGATCTCTATCTTCATGATTTGAAAACTTAAAGTAAAAATTATAACCATCAGATTTAAAATCAACATCACCTTTGAGTTTCCAGAATCTCTTCAAGAAATTGACCACAGATAAAAAAGAGAGAGTACCATCCAGAAAGAATCCAACCAGGTGATCATTCCAATACTTAATACCTTCCTCCTTAACTACATCAGGCAAAACAGTGTTAGGCTTATCACGAGAGATATCAAAATGAATCGGTTTATAAGATCCAGCATTCCTAGGTAAAGATTTGAAGAGCGAAGACCAATTCGAATTCAAAGAAGGAGGAGCAAAAGAAACAGATGAATTCAAAGCAAACTCAGAAGCATGAGTAGAAGAAGAAGAAGGAACAGAAGACGAAGAAGTTGAAGCGGAAAGATGAGAAGAGACTAGAGGTGGAAACGAGGCGGAATCAAGAGAGAAAGAGGAGGAAGAAGGATCAGGCGCCATTAAGATTTCAAACGGAAGCGGACAACATTGTTTATGTGTATTTTAATTCTCTTGATTTTTTTTATTACAATTGCTACACTTAATTTCTAACATTTTCTTCATTATAAATTATAAAAAATTTATTTCTTTCTAAATTTAATTACAAAATCTTATTAAAATGACAAATTTAATTATCGAAATTTACGGAACGTTACACTCTCCCCCACTCAAAACTTTTCGTCCTTGAAAAGGAAAAGGAGGGTAAAGAAAGAATTAAGTAACAATACATCTTATTTAAAAATATTAATTTTATAAACAAATAAATTTTAAAAATTTAATAATTTAAACAAAATATATCAATTTATAACCATTAAATCCTTTTATACTCAAATTAATAAACTTTGGAAAACATTTTCAAAATATTTCTAAGTCCAAAATTTACGGAAAAATTCGGCGGAGTCTCCTTTGTACGAAGAGGCTCAAGAGAAAATACAATATCAATTATAACAATATATAACATATATCTTCCACAATAATATAAATATATATTCCAACATGGGAAACAATAATATAATAGCGCTATAAACCGTAATCTGAAAATGTACCTATTTGTCAGGCAATTTAAGCTTATTTTATGAAACCAAAATCAGTAGCAATTTCTTCCATAACCTGTATTTCACATATATAATCCAAAAAGAGCTAATAATTATATAGAATGAAATATTTAAGGTTGTTCTCAACTTCTAATGGCCAAGTCAATATAAAACGACGACAAATCAATTTGCAACCAGCATACAACCATCATACAGAATCAACCCAAATCAGTTATCCATTCATATCAAATAAAACAAATAGTTGTTCGGGTTTTGAAAACTTTAAATTGTACAGAATGAAAATAAACTACTAAGTGCATCATTTACTCAACAATCTTAGATGAAACTAAATAGACTATTCATACATCCGAACAATTTTAAAGTGTTCTTTCCCAAACAACCATAAACCAAGACAATAACAATTTCAAACAATAAATTAAGTTCATTCTTATTAATTTCATCTCATATCATTTATTATTTCATTTCCTTTTTTCTTTCTTTTCTTTTCATTTCATATTGCATAACTTCACTTACGTACATTCATTGGTTTATAGTATTTGTGTTCAATTCAAATTCTTAGCATATCAATTTATCTATAAAAAAATTATTATTTTCTTATAATAATTACTTTCTGTCACAATTTATTATAGTAATATTTCAATTATAACATAAGTTTATAACAACTACCTTATCAAATCCTTATTTATTAAAGGATTTCATTGAATACTTTTCATTACTCAAGTTTTACTTGTAAAATTTTCCATTACAATTTCTTTTAACATTTTAACTTTTTATAGTTGGTAAGTCATATATGTGTTAAAGAATGCAATTGAAAATCATACAAGTTTATCTTATTTCTTTTAAATTAATTTAATGTTCAATAATTATATCTTTTGTTTTATAGGTTACAGTTCCAACTTTCTTGAGATTTCATTTATAATTTAGCATTAAATCTATTATTTCATTTATAGGTTTCAATTATTAGTTAAATTCCATTTCACTAAGGCAATTGAAACTATTTATTAATGGAAAATTTAGAACTAAATACCGGGTTAAATTTCAAATCATTTTAAAATAATAGATAAAAGTATATACTTGCAACTTATATATATCCAATTTCATTTAAAACAACTTAAAATTTATATTTGTTTATCAAAATAATTCTATAGTCGAACTGCTACAGTGGCATTCCCACTTCAAAACTCGAAAATGAATGTCGATGATGCGTGCACTCATCACCGAAATTATTTTCCAGCGACAGAGAGGGGAGTACAGATTTTATTCCTTTCAAAATTTATTTAAAACAATTCTTTTCAAATTATATTGAAATATTTATATCCGAAAATACTTCTAAATATTATTATTATTATTATTATTATATTCCAAAATCATTCAAAATAAATTTTCAAAAACCCCGAGACTCGGATTCTAAATTTTCAAATTTCATTTATTTTATTTTAAATCTTATTTCAACTATTATTTATAATTTCATTACCTAACAACCAATATATTGCAACCAAATATACATATATCATTTATAAAAATTTATTTTATATATACAGAAAATATCATAGGCAAAATTATTTCATTCACCTATATTCAAAACAAATATTTTGTCGGTCTATCCTATTAAGTGTTTAGAAATCCATATTGATGTCATAGCGTCCTATGCACCAACCAGAATTTATAAATACAAAACGGAAGAAATTAACATAATATTAAAACCTTTTTATAACACTAACAAATACGCTCTCTCATATATATACACTCAGCGACTCATCATAGGGTATTACTACCCTATTGAAGAAGAGTCAGACCCCACAAAGCTAAGTTTTATCGTGAAACCAAAGCTCTGATACCAGATGTAACATCCCACCTTTTTGCATGCTTTAAATAGACGATAAACCACACACGTCGGACTTAAACCATACAGAAGGGTGGATTGTTATGGGGTAAATAAGAAAAAGAAGAGAAGGAAATAAAACAAAACAGAATCTTACAGCGGAACGATAAAATATAATAATCAAATATACAGTTCATGAAGCTATTTACAAAATATTCGATTATACTTATACAATACATATCAGAGTTACACATACCAGAGAACAATAAAAAGGGCAGCGGAACAGTATGAATATAGTGGAATATAATAATAATAATAATAAATCTTCGTCTTCATCCTCCAGAATACGGTCTTCCAAATCCTGAAATGCTCAGGCTGACCCGAGCGAATTGAAAAGACAAAACACTCGAGTCAGAACAAAAAGATCTTATGTAAGTTAAATCGACGGTAAATAATATGAGTGGAACATCGTCAGAGATGTTTACGGGATTTGACTTCTTCTATCCAACGTCAAACGTGAGTGTAGTAACTTAAGAGATGCTCGGGATTCACATCTCCTAAGGATCCGTTAAACTATTTACTATGTAGTAATATTTCGCTATTCCAATAATGTCTAATAGTAAAATAAACTTACTTTTTAACAGCATTAAGGGGTTACCCATATAGCCCTTAACTCGTAATTGTCCCAGTAGTCCATCCAATATCATGGTCCCTCCTGATCGGGAAGCCACCAGAGGATACCACACGGGCTACGGGAGAAAACCAAACTCGTGCAAGGCGCGATAGGGTAGGTGACACGTCACACAATTCAATGCCAGGGTAGATATTCCAATTACGCACACGGGCTAGTGGTAACGCGTAGCGCACAGCTACCGCCCACCTCGAGCCACACACCCAAATCAAAAATCAAAAGTGGCCACCGAATCAATCCAAAAGTTAGAGTGTAATATCGAAGGGATGTGTCCGATAAGAGGGCTACCTCCTGGGCCCGAGATCGCTCCTGTTTTAGCCACCTTATGCCATCTCACGGGAGTCGGGTCCACATATGTACCTTAATAGAACGTCACCACCATCCTACTTCATTCTGGAATATCCACCACGTACACGATTGTTAAAGTGGTTTTTGGAGTTGGCAGAGAGTATGACAACTTCCGATCTCGGTCTCTTTAACAACCAAACATTATTATAACACCGCGGTCATTTCAAAATAATTATACTTCAAAACCAGGATATAATATTCATTTCAAAACCATATAAATACGATATCATTTTCGTTTTAAAAACCAAATCAATATGATATCATTTATAAAACCCAAATCAATATAATATCATTTTTATTTCAAATATATCCTTTTCCCGAAATCATAGCATTTTCAAATCATAATACTTTGAAACCCATAACTTTGAAACATAACTTCCAATACTTAAATGGGTCAATATTAAATTACTTTATATAATAAATTAGCTTCTTTAATTCCACAAATCAATTCCAAATACAGATTTGAATCTCCAAATAAACCATTTCAATTTCCATATATTTCAAAGCTTTAAATATTCCACCATTTCAAAACTAATTCTTTGATAATTCCATATATATCAAACTTAATTACTATTATTTAGATTTGAAATGTTAATTAAATAAATCCAATATAATTTAAGTAAAACTTTTAAACTTCAATTAACTGGATATTCTTTCAACTTATTTAACTTGTATATTCATTAAATTACTCTAAGCCAAAAATCAAGTTATAAAATCATACCCGTTAAAATCTCAATTTTATTAAAATCTCAAATCAACTTCATTCGAGTATAATCCTTAAATAATTTAATTCACATCAATTTCATATTTATCTTCCAACCTCAGTTTTATTTACGCCATTATAACTATATATACAATATAATTTAAATAGCTACTTAACCATATTATATAAAACCAATCAAAATTTATTATTCAACTTATTTCATATTTCAAAGCAAACTTATACATAGCTAAAATCAATTGTAAAATAACATTTACATAACATCTAAAATCAATATTTATATAACCCATATATTTCTTTACAAAACCATAAAAATCGTTTAAAATATTTACATATATATATAGACCACAGTGTATGTATAGAATTTTCTATCCTATGGTCAAGTGACATGGATATTTATCATTTCAATCCGTAATTTAAAATAAAAATACGGTTATATATCATTTCAAACCGCAATCCCGAATGAAATAAATTGCATCACAACTTGTAGTCTATAATAACAAAAAATACAGCATCTATTCACCCAATATCAATCATCAACCATTTATCACAATCATCATCCAATTCATACAATAACATCAATATAGAATAGAAATAAAAAACAAGTAATTGCTGGTAGTTTATATTTGATAATAAATAAATTTAACTGGCAGTTTCAATGCAATAATAAATTGAATACCAATTTATTCAATAAATTCAATTTTAACTGGAACGATGATAAAATATACCAAATAGCAATAAATAAATTTCTAATCAAATCAGAAATTAATTTAACACACATAAGAAATTTCAGAAGTTGTGAGTGGGTTAAAACACTCACCTTTTGAATTTAAAATGAATTTAAATCCAATTTAAACCCAAAATTTGAACAGCCTCGGAATTCATCCAAACTAGTGCTAAAATATCCGGAATAGCAATACGAACCTAGCGGAGAAAACCGTGCATGAAACAGACCTCGTATGTGAAACTTACGCGTGTTAGAACATCATATGATTTAAATTTTGAAAATAAATAAAATAAACTAGAAAAACTAAAATGCGTTACCTTCCTTCATCCTGCAGGAACCCAACGCACGCACACGAAACCCCCATTTTTCCAGCTCAACCGCGTAAACACGAAGCTGCCGAACCTCCAATCAACATCACCGCGCCTTGCCCCGCTGCCTGCGACTTCGCCAGACAGCTCTCCCCAACCTCGTGCCTCTACATGGCATGCGAACGCTGCCACCATCACAGCCGCCACCGAAAAAGCCAAGCCCTAATCGAATATTTTCGGTCAATCTGACTGTCAATTCGACGCAAAAACTATGCCGATGAACTCCCCATCGTCCACTATACGAAACCCAGAAATGATTCGACGATCAGACAACGTTCATCGACGCGCGATGAACGGCCTAGAATTAATTGGCGAATTCTGGGCAAACGGTGTATCGATTTTAAAAACGAATCACACCAGAAGATTACGCTTTTTGAGAGCATCGAATCCATATAAAATTTGATATTGTTTGGAGAGTTTGAATTTTTGGCTTTGGATGTGATTTGGAATTGTATTTGGGAATTAGGGCTTGAAGCCATTGGAAAGAGGAGCTAATAGAACGTATAGAAATGAATAAGAAATGAATTAGGGTTTATAGCAGGGTATATATAGACAAATTTGAAATAGAATAGATCGGATCTGATTGATATACGCGTTGAACGATAGAATGGCCTGAAAAGCCCGTTCTGACTCCATAACGAAATTGGGTCAACCCATATATCAAAATAGATGTTTTAAAATATTTTAAACACAATGGAACAGGTTTCAGGTCCAAATCCATCGTATGAAGAAGTTATGATAAAATCAAATTATTTCAAATTGATTTCAATTGATTTCAATTAAATTGATTTCTAGGCATTTCGCGTTCGTACGATCAAACGACAAGTCCGATCGCTACGAAACTTGAAATCCTATAATAATTCACCGTTACGGATCCGATGAAACTGGTTTCGTCGAAATCCGAGTCAGTGGCCAAAATGGCTATTTTTACATTAATTAAATAAATTGATAATTAATTAGTTAAATCAAATTTTCAATTTCAATTCGATAATTGAAAATTTTCATCTTTTCTGATTCCTCAATCATTTACAATGATTTAAACAAATTTAATTGTCAATTTAGAGTCGATTCATTTATCAATTTCGGTTTCCACCAAAATTTCATTAATTCAAAAATTATAAATTTAATTTCCAATAATTCTATTTAATTTACTTTTCATCCTATTATTCAATTCATTATTATCAAATGGATGAAATTAACATTGGATTCATATTCTATTACTTTAATATTCTCACATTCCATCATAATTTCAAATAACGTAATACTGAGATATTTTAATTTCATTTAGTCGTAATTAATCCAATTATCAAATTTAAATTCCAATAAATTAATAAATCTTTATTCCCATTCTTATAATTCAACAAATTGTCCAATTATGAATAACATTAACATTAATTCCAAATATTACCGTAATTAACATTAACGTAATATTTAATTATAATTATTGTAACTGATTTCCAATCTAAATTAACAAGCTACAAAATTAGGTAACATACACTAATCGTTACGTTAACCTTTAGTCACATAAATAAGCTTTTATTACTTACAAAATCAATGTTGCCATTTATTTTCATACTACTAATTTCATTCACTTATGTTCAATTTATAGCCAAACATAACATTTAAATTATTTAATATGATTTGAATTTCATTCATGTTCATTAATTATTAACTTTAATTAGCATTGTTTAACTTACATTCTTGTTATTATTTCATAAATATGATTCTCAATTATTTATTTAACTCATACTAACATTGATTCTATCAAATTGCACATATTACATATTATTTCATCAATTAATTTTAACTTTGAATCTATTTCCCAATTTACAAATTTCAATCAAATAAAACCTTACAATTTTAATAAATTCATTAATTGCCAATTGTCATTCCAATAAAACCATTTATTTGATTATTATCTTATTATGAATCAATTATAAACTTACCATCTTAAAGGTGATGTCAACATAGGTACTTATCTATTACACTAATATTCCCAATTTCATCTAAATTCCAATTAACTATAGTATCAATTTCAATTTCTTACAATAAACCCATCTGTTATAAATTGAATACCAATTACTTAGTTTCAAATAAATGGACCGATTCAATTCAACTCTTTTATTAAGTCTATTATTAATCAATATAATATTTCATTGGTTAATTCAATACTTACTTTTTATTTACTTATTTTAAATGTTATAACTAAGTGCAACAATTTACATTATTTCATTTAATTGCAACTTCATTTTAAATTGTTAATTTTAATTACAATTTCTACACTTAATTTCCAACATTTACTTCATTATAAATCATAAAATCTTTATTTCTTTCTAAATTTAATTACAAAATCTTATTAAAATGACAAATTTAATTATCGAAATTTATGGGTTGTTACATTGTCCATTTCCTTCTAGATTATAAGTGGTATCGTGGATGGCATGCTCGTGTCAATAGTTACCTAGTTACAGAGGTAACCCGGCCTTGTGTTGGCAGGGATCCGGTTAGATTCTCGGGGACATCCTTTAAGAGGCATTCCATTTTATGTGGGAAGTTCCTTTGTCTGACTATTTGTTGGAAATCCAATCATCCAATACGAGCCCTTTTACGAATTTCAGTTGTTTAACCTGCCACCTCAGGTGGTAGATATAGCAAGTATAATATAATGGTACCTATGTTGGCTAAGATTTATATTATACTTTCGAAAGGTTTTCTGCACTATGCACTAATAATAATAATATCAAAAAAGATTTTGTGTAGTGAGCATTTTTGACTGTCATAAGGGGAAATCTCCTCCAAGTTTGCACTTGCATTGTGTGTGTGGCGGGAGGCCTTATGGAAGTTTCACTTTCTAAAAAGCATTGCGAATTTCTTTAAAATCTTTTTTTTTTGCTTTTGATAATGATAAACTGTTTTTGTTTGCTCATACCAGTCCCATGACTGACCTGGAGTTTATCGTTCCCTTCCTAAACACTGGGTGCCCACAATTTTCCACACGGACAGTCTAGATTTGGGTTTTTCAAATAATTAAATAATAGGTGTAGAATTCGATAGCATCCAAACCATTCGGCGATAGCATTTGCTTCTTTTCAGCATTTAAGCTGAGCTTAATACAACGCGGTTGAGGGTTTCTCGCTTTGCGTTTAGAAAGCATGTTGTTGGATCTAACTTTTGGAGTTTTTGGAGCTGTAGCTATGGAGTTGCAGTTGCAGTCTGATATTGGAATTCTCTTTTGGAGTTTCTCTATTGATGCTTATCTTTCCGCTATTGTATATTTACCTCTGATATTGTTTGAGATTCATATTGTATAATAAATTGTATCAATGTTGTATATATTGATATTCATTTCCTTTTTTCGCTGCGTTGTTATACCTAATGTGTTATAAGCTCCGGCGAAGCAGATTCGACGTTTGGATCTGCGGCATTCGAATACGGGTGATATATTCGGTGCCGATTTTCAAAGGTCGAGTCAAGGTCGTTATAGTTACCAAAAGAAAACACCATTGTGTTATGGCTTAAATTGAATAGATTATTGGACAACTGTTAGCAGAATAAATCTTCGTTCTGTTATAACTTAACTGAATTGATTGTTTGGACATCTCTTAGCAGAATAAATCCTCAATCTTCTATGTTAAACTTAATAGATTGTGTGGAAATTTGTTTAGCAGGACAAATCACCATCTTGCTATTATGGTATTTGGACATGTATCTACCGGTTGGTTTATATTGACGTGTTATTCCCTGATTTAATTATGAATTTTATTTAGATCTATGTTGGTTTATGTAAATAACTGTTATGTGACTTGGAAGTCAAATTTAATTAAAATGGTAACATGATTTTGTACCATTGTGGTCACTTAGCCTCCTTTTAAATTTGTAAAATTATGGCTTTTAAGTTGACTTTAATTCTATATCAATTTAGGTTAATTATTTTAAATGATTTTGTAAGATGTCCAATTATTTTGATAAAGGCATTTACAAGTGATATTTTGTAAATAATATTTATAAAGGATTTATTTAAAGAAGATTTACAAATGATATTCCTAAATGATATTTTATAAAGAGAATTTTAATGGAAGATTTATAAAAGAGTTTTATAAATGGATTTAGAATTTAAGCAAAGTAGATTTCATAAATGAAAATGATTTATTAAAAGGATTTATTGAAGAATTTTATAAAAGAATTTAAGATTTGGATTTCCCTTAACTAAACTTCTTAATTATGGTGATGTCGAACTTTTGTTCCATGCTAAATATCAAAGGAATAGTGTTGGGGTTATCCTTATGTAACGATCACGTTTTTAAGCCAAATTTGATTTAGTAATTAATATAAATTTTTGGATTAATTTGTGAGTTAATTTGAAAGATTTCAAATAAAAAAGATATGTGATTTATATATAGATTGTAAATAAAATTTTGATTTGAAATTCAAAAATAAATATCTTAAAAATAAATTGGATTTAAAACTCTATATTTTAAAAACTAACAAAGATATGTTTTCTAATTTTAATATATATGTGTGTGTGTGTGTGTGTATGTATGTATGTGTATATATATTTTTGTGTGTGTGTGTGTTGTGATTTAAAAGTTATATTTTGAATTCAATATAATAATTTTCAAAAGACATTTAAAGTAAAATTCTATATTTTAAAATTCTTATATATATATGTCTATTTATTAATGTATAATTAGATGTTAAATCATTTTATTTAAAGTAATATAAATAAAAGAAAAGGCTTAGTATAAAAATATTAAAACATAAGAAAATATGTAATTGATTTTAACATATGTTAATATAAATTTTTTTTTTTAAAATTCTATGTTTTCAAACAACAAAGATAAATATTTATTTATTTTAAAGTATAAGAGCTTTAGTTAAAATAAGAATTGATTAAAAGGTTTATATACTTTCTTTTAAAATTTTACATAAATAAATATAGTTTGAATATATATATATATATATATATATATATATTAAACATGAAAACAAAACATAAAGAAATATAAAACATATATATATATATATATATATATATATATATATATAAATTGAAATTATAATATAAAAATCATATAAAAACATTTAATAACATAAACAAAGACAAGTGTAAACCATGTAACATAAAATTAAACAAATGTAAGTTAATTATATCATTCATTTAATATTTGTAAGTTGATTTAGCATGTATAAAAACAAGTGTCGGTATTTTCTTTTCATTTTTAATTATTAATAAAAAGGAAAACAAGATTATAAATACACTACTTCTCTTATCTTTCATATTTCCTTTCATTCAAAATTTATCAAAATTAAAACCTAAGAAAGAAACTTAAAAAAAACAGAAAAAAATCAAAACAAATCAAACGACAAAGAACATAAATCAAAGCAAAGTTTAATTCATCTCACAAAAAATTCAAATCATCCCAAACTAGAAACAAAGCATCTCAAAAACCTGAAAGCAAGTAGATTAACATCAAAACCATGTTTCAAATCAAAGTTAATCAAGCAATTCTAGTTTTCAAGCTCAAAAGCTAAATCAAACAAAGCAAATTCAAATCAAGTAGCAGTTTTCAGTTGCAAATCAATTTCCAGTTTTCAAATTCCAGGTTCTCTGTTTCAAAACAAAGGTGAGTAGACTAACTTTAATCTGATATATAACTTGATGTTTGTGAAGTGAAGATGTGAAAATTGTTTGCATGAATGTAAATATGTTTGCATATATACAAATATTTGTGTGTGTGTGTGTATCTGTGCATGTCTGGAAACAGGCATATTTGCCTTTGTTTTTGTTTACAGGTTTTAAAAACCTATTTAAAAAACTAAATCTCTTCCTCTAATCCTTTGTAGGCTTTAAGGTATAAACAAAACATGTTTGTAAAATCAAGATCCAAGTTTTAAAAATATTTTTAAGTAAAATTTGGAAGTATTTTTTTTACAGGAACAAGAATATATAGTGGAACTCAGAAGCATGTCAAAATTCAAGTTTTTTATTCAATTATATAGTATGATTTGTTTTCGAAAACTATGATTTTTAAAAGAAAAATCATGCTTTCTAAGTTTATAAATCTTAAGAGCTTGCAAGTTGAACAGAAAGGGGTTTTTTGGCAAATTCTGGTGATCAGAGTAATGATGTGTCTCGGGGTCGTTGCTGGAGCATGATCGAAGGTCAGGGACCTCAGCAAAAATGATCGAAAATTTTTCGGATCATCGAGGCGGCTGCACCGCATCGATCTGGGGTTTAAGACCCAGTTTTGGTCGACATGGGTTTCCAGGTTACTGCGTTGTCAAGGGAGCACCGGAGATTATCAGAGCAAGGGAATCGATGCGTGGTTGATCGACGAGTCTTTGGTTGGAGTGGCGAGTATTTTGGTGACCAGAGGTGGCCATGCGAGGCGATTATTGGATGATCGGTTCGTTCCGATAGGTAATCTGGATGCTCGATTTTGAGTTCATCGTTGATTTAAGGATCTAGGTGGTCGGAAGCTTAGGCGGGGTGGTCGGCGACTTGCTCGCAATCAGAACGTTGATCGGAGGTAGTCGGATCAGGTGTGTATGTGCATGTGGTGTCAGATTTTGGTGATGGTTGTGTTAGGATGGAAGAAGGTGATTGACTCGGGTTTACTCTTGGAGAATCAGGTGATAGCTCGAGTTTGGCTCCGGGGTGTTGATATGGGTTAACACAATGTTAGCAGGTTTTAAAATTTAAAGTTTTAAAGAAAAAAAAGAAAGGAAGAAGAAGTAGGAAAGGCTTCAGAAAATCTGCATTTTGCTTCGGGATAGACTCGAGTTGTCTTGGGTCAGGTTAGATTGTTAACCAAGTATTAAATTTTTAAGTAAAACAAGTTTTAAAGTTAAAACAAATCGAGTTCAAACAATTTCCTTACTAAATCTTTTAAATAATAAAAATTGTTTCATTTAAGGTTGGAATCAATTAAAGGTTATAAATAAATTATTTTTATAGTGTTTTAATATATAACCTTTATTTTAAAGTTTGTTTTAAATAAATTTAATAATGTAATTAAGGAGTTAATTAAGATGATAAAATGTTTTTAAAGGTTAATTAACTTAAAGGTCCAAGTTAATTGATTGATGATAATTTATTCCAAAGGTTATTAAATAAGATTTAAATGATAATTCAAATAATTAATTAAGATAATGGTTTATCTTTTAATTAAGTAAGGTCTTGAGTAACTAAAGATTAATTAATAAAAGTAATTAAAGGATAATTACTTAATGTAAGTAATTAAAGAATAATTAATTGATTAATTAATAATTAAAGGTTAATTAATTAATCTAGTTAATTAAAGGATAATTAATTGATTAAGGGCTAATTAATTAATATAATTAATTAAAGGTTGATTAATTAATATAAGTAATTAAGGGGTAATTATTTAATTAAGGATAATTAATTGATTGAAAGTTAATTAATTAATGTAAGTAATCAAAGGATTAATTTGTTAATGTATTAAGGGTTAATTAATTACTGTAATAATTAATGTAAGTGGTTAAAGGATAATTAATTAAGGGTTAATTCAGTAATTAACTTAAGGTTAATTAATTTATGTGATTAATTAAGGAATACTTAATTAAGGATAATTAATTAAGATGGATGATTAAGGATGATTAATTAATTTTCATTAATTAATTAAATGGTTTGTAATTAATTAATGTTAATCAAGCAGGGTTAAGTAATAAATTCACAAGTGATTAATTTATTTTGGGTTTATTAAATTAATTATAATTCTTGACTAATTAGTCTTGCTTAAGGATGATTGTATTATACTGAATGCCTTGAATTGTTTGATATCTCTTATATGTTATATTCTGTGATATGAATTGCTTTGGATTGAGCTGTGATTAATGTGAGTTATTTATCTGTGATGAATTTACATATTTATTTGTGAATGGAAAATAAGCACTATAGGATTATACCGCTTATTAATATTATCGTGCTTGGATTTATAATAATTGTGATATTTTATTGTTGCTTGCAAAACCCTTAGAGAAAACATACACTCAAATATGGATTTCGCGGGAAATTGGTTAAGTCATGGGTATTTTGAATTTAGTATTACTTTATTCAAAATGGTAAAAAATTTAAAGGTTGAATTTTGAAATCAAAATGGTTTGGAAGTGAAATTGGGTTAAATATGAAAAAAAAATTGAAAAGGAAGTTTCGAAATTAAAATTATTTTGAATATTTATTTTAAGAAATAATTTTGAAAATTTGAAATTTTGGAAACTAAGGTTTAAAAAGGGGGATACAATTATATAGTGTGTGTATATATGGATTTTAAACCATTTTATAAATGAATTATTTTGGGAATATAAATTTAACTTAAATAGAGCTTGCCAAGAGTACGGCAGTTCGCTGATTTTCTGATTTATACTTTAAAAGGTTATAACTTGATCAAATTTAATCAGATTTTCCCGAAACGAAAAACGTTTTTTTCAAATGATAAAAGCTTTCACTAAAGAAAGAATTTCTGGTTTTTGTTGAAAGGATTTCAAGTTGTGGGTAAATCCAATTTGAAATGGAAATAGTTTTGAAAGCTATGAATGAATATTTGTTACGGTAAACCTTGTTTCAAATTGAAGAGGATCCAACAGATGGATCTTTTGCTTAAAAGATTAAGACAAAATTTGTTTAAACCATTCAAAAGGAAAGGTTTTGGAAAATAAGGGCTAAAAAGTTAAGACTTAACTAAGATCTGAATGTATCCATATGTTTTAAAAATAAGCGCTCATTATTCGGATAAACCGGGGGAAGTCATAAAACCCATTCCGAATAATGATACGACAAAATGGGATCGCATTTGCTATACTACAGCATGATAGGGGGTTCTCGCTTCGGGTTTGGTGGCGAGCAGGAGACTCTTACTCCTACATGTCCTGGGTTGGGTTGGTTACGAGTCGAGAGGCTGGCCGTAAAAGCAAATGTGAGGTACCAATGTGACCCATGGCGAAGTGAGCCACTATCGAAAGGTTGAAAGACCTAGGTCATCACATTTGGTATTAAAGCTAAAGGTTGAGTAAGAACTTTAGGTTTGGAGTATAACTCATTAGATGACTCATTAGAGATAGGGATAGAAATGCCCTAGAATGAGTATCCCTAAAATATCATGTCCATATGCCTAATTCAATATAGTGCAAGAAGAGGACGAGGTACGGGACAGGGGAGTACCACTACAAATGGTCGAGGCCCTGCAACAACAAGAGAAATTTTTCTCATCAAACCCCAGCCAAATCTGCCAGAGTTATATCAGAATTTCTCAAGACTGGGAGGGAAACCATTCAAAGATCGAATCCAAGGTTGCGTTTCTACAATAATCTCCGAATGATTCGATCTTGTGAGAGGATTTTTAAAGGATTGAAATTGGAGACCATTACTTTGATGGCTTCCTGGCAGCTCCAGGGAGAAGCTTTGGCATGGTGGAAGACCATTACTTTGGCCGCTATCGATGGTTGTAAAGCCTATACCGTCGCATTTGTTAATTAACTAAAGGAGTTTTAGAAAACTAATTTTCTTATGTATAAAATTGTTAGAGTTTTATTCGACACTAGAGCCGCACATAGTTTTATTTCCCAGCAAACAGTAGAAGAGTTAAATCTCAAACCCGAATTCGTAGACAAACCTATTTGTGTGAAGAACCCGGTAGGAGGCCCTATGAATCTTTGTTTATTGTAGAAAGGTTCCTATTTCGTATTCTCATTATCAATTTCCTATCAGCCGTTTCGTTCTTAACTTTAATAAATTGAAATTTTAATTGGAATGAATTGGTCAACAAAATATGAAGCTAAATTAAATTGTATCATTAAAACGATTTCGATCGCAACAAAATTTGGAAATTTTGTTGTGATTTCTGTAGAATCGATTTCACCCTAAAGGGGGGGTGAATAGGGTGATGCTATTAATTATAAAAATTTATCGCGGAAGCTTATAAAAATATTCAATTCATATTTCAACACAGTTCACAGCAAAATAATAGTAGCACAGATATCACAGAATATAAATAACAGAAACTGAACAACACAGAATTTACCCAACTTCGGCAAAACCCTGCCTACGTGTTGCCCCCAAGGTTTCTACTAGAAATTAGTTAGTCATACGCTTACACACGTAAACTCGCGACACCCGCTATCGACTAAACCTAACTCTATGCTCAAAACCCAGCCACAACTCAGGCACTGAGTTGCGAATTCTCAAACTACGCCACGTAGTTTATCCCCTAGTCACACGACTAGAAATTAAACGGTTTAAAAAGGAAAATACAATTAAAAACAATTTAAAATAAAATAACCCTATTTGAAAATTAAAAATCCTTAAAAGAGAAAGCTCTTTAAAAAACAGGCCGGCCCCTTTTATAATTTAACCCGTTCCACTTTTATTTGCTCCGTTCCTTTTTGTGAAGATGGTGGCTGTTCCTCTTTACGACTAAATTAGGGCTTCATTCTTCGATCCAAACTAGGGCTTTCCAAAGAGCCGACTTTATGTTGATCGATTCGCGTGGATATAATTCGCGAGTAGCTTTGATCGATCTTTTCCTTGTTGCTCACTTTGGCTGCTTCGACGAGTTCGATTCTTGCTGGGTAAGAATTTATGCTTTGTGCTTTTAATGATTTTCGTATTCAAACTCGTATGCTTTAATTTGCCAATGATGACTTGTTTATATAGGGTTTGTAACCCTTGATTTTCGTTCGTCTGATTTGTTCGATTTTATGCTTTCGGCCATTCGATTAATTTTTTATGTTGACGATTTTACTGACTCGATCAAGTTCGTATAATTGATGTTTGCTTCCCACGGCTTTGATGTTTAACTCGGTCAATTAACTTGGCCACCACGATTTCGAATTTGACTTGTTCATATTGATTAAAAATCAGTTTTTGGAATTCCACGGCATTGATTTCGACTCCTTGGTCATCACGTTGTTGACTTTGATTTGAAACACGGCTTTAACTAATCATTATGGCTTTGATTTTGTGGACCCTATGTACTTCGGCTCTGGCCATTTCGGTACTGAGTTTCATTTCCTCTGATGGCTTCGACCTAGACTTATACTTCATTCAGCTGGACTTGTGATGTTTCTCTATCTTTGTGCATTTCACTGTGTTCATTTGAGTTGTTGCAGTTCCACTACTTTGGTTGACATTGTGTATATACATGATGTCTTGATTTTCATTTTGCTTCACTTGTGTACACTGTGTCATTTGATTCTTCTGAAGCTCGAGTTTGAGTCTGTTGTGAGTAGTTTGTAGTTGTTGGCTAGCCTTTGCTGCTGTGTTGTCATTTGGGCTTGTAGTTGAATGTAAGTTGTATCATTGTGATGTCTGGTTGACACTTGATGGTCTTGTGGTACTGCTTACTGTCATATTGCGTACTCTTTGTATACATACTTGAGTCTTATTCATCCAATTCATTGAGATTGTTGCGTATAGTTTGGTATAGTCTTGAACTGTGCAGTATGGTCCATGAATGTAAGATATCGAACTGGTATATGCTTTTTACTTGGTTCATGCCATGGTTTCACTACTTGTATCATTTTGAAATTCCTTTGTGCCTTGGTTATATTGAAGTAGTCTTCAGTGTTTTTCTTTGAGCCTCACTTTGATATTTTTGCATACCACTTGATCACTGTGTCATTTATGTTGGTTTGATTTCGGCATGGATTATGTGCACCCTTGTCTTTGAGTATTGCTGAGTTATCACTTGCTGTTGCATGGTGATCTTGAATTAGTCCTCTTTGCCTTTGCTTATGTTATTTGATACATGTTTGAACTGACTTGTATTTATAAGCTGGTCTTTGCATTGAGTACAGAATTTTCATTCACTTGTGTATATGAGCATTGTTCGAACTTGTATCACTTGAGTTGAATCCAGCTTGTAGCTCAGATTTGACCTTGTGCTGAAAATTGTGACATTGTTTTATTGCACTTGAGTTGAATTCGATAATTTGGGTTTGACCTGTGCTCACCTGTCCCTGTAAATTTATCAAGTGTATATATCGGTGTGCACGGCCTTGTGGCATATACAGTGATACGCTGTGTATGTCACAAGTTGTTCGTGTATGATGGATTAAAATTAAATGATGATGAACAACCCAAATAACCGAGGCAAATATTATTTTCAAAATTCACATTTTATTTTATACTTCAAAAATATTTCCTTTTCAATTTAACTGCGTCAATATTTATTTTTGCAGATTGCTCAGATGCTGGATTCAATCTGGAATGAAGTTGAAGATAATTATGAGTGAATGAGCGATATCTAGTGAGGACATTTGTAAATGTGAAATTGTGATGTAATTGAATTTATATTGTAATCGAAATTGTGTATGTATAGTGAAAGCGTGAATTTGTACTATTCAAAGATTGTAACAAATATTTGTTTGAATAAAAATTCTGTTTGAATTCAAATTCTGTGTTATTTATTTTTATTCAGCAAATATTTATTTTATCTATAAAAAATAAAATAGTACATTAACAAATACATTTACATGAATATATACATATATATGTTTATTATCATCAAACAAAAATCATATAATCGCATATTCAACAATCTCCCCCTTTTGATGATAACTAACATATATTTAAGATTTTGAATATGTTAAATGTATTTGATTATTGATATGCTATAATTGCTCCCCCTATTTAAATTCTTCCTCTCTACACAAAGCTCCCCCTACATATATGCATACAAATAAAAATATGCAAATGAACCTAGATGCAAATAGAAAATTATTTGACCTTTGCTTGATTTTATTTGACCAAAATCTTAACTTTTCTCTCCCCCTTTTCTTATCAGCAAAAGAGTAATAGTGTTAGAGAGAATAGAGATAAAGTGATCGATATTAATCCAACATTAAAACTCAATTGAATATAAATATTAAATTTCAATAAAAAATCAAACAAAAATCATAAATATTTTATTAGGCGCATATTCCACTTTTAGAATGATGGGAATTATGTCATCATATAAAACCATACAGTTGTGTCTATTTGTGGTATATTTATATCAGGAATTTGAATATCTACTAACCATGCATAATCGTTAGGACTTTTAAATGAGATTAGTAGTATTCCAATTTTATTTTAAAAAAATGAATTCAAGTATGTTCTAACCACGCATAACTGTGAGGACTTTTAAATGGGATTAGAATCAACTTGTTTATTTTAAAAATCAACTTTTGATATGCGTTCCATACATGCATAACCGTGAGGACTTTTAAATGAGCATGGAAGCACATAACAAATTCCAAGTAATTCCCTCATGCATAACCGTGAGGACTTTTAAATGAGAGTGAATACTTTGGTATTTATTTATTATTATTATTTTTTTACTATATAAATTTTTTATTTTTTTATTTTTTTTAAATAATGTAAAATGAAAAACGAATTATTCCTGTTTAAAGTACCACAAATCGACAAACTATATAGAATTTTGAAGAGTGATGGTTGTTAGAAATATGATAGAAATAGAGATGGTCATGGAATTTTTACCAACAAAAGTTTTATAACTCTTGTTTAAATTTATAAAGAAATTTACTAATTATACCATCTCGAGTCATAATATATGATAAATATCAACACTCGTCACTTTTTCAACCACTATTTATCTTTTCGATAATTATTAAGGAGTCAGATTAGTCAAAATAGTCATTTAAAATCAAAATAAAAAATAATTATGAAATCAATTTTTCAAAATGACTAATCTGAAAATATGGTCAAAAATGATTTTCTCGAGGGGGTTTTATAAGAAAATTTTCTTGTAACGCCCCACTCCGAGACCCACTCTAGTAAAGAGTATTACGGAGTAATACCGTCTACTAGAACGGAGAATAGAGTATAATGGAAGCGACCATGTGTAATCAAGCTATAACTAACTACTGAATACGTCGAATAGGTGGTATTCTTTTCTTAAGTGGTTCGACATATCCAATAGATATTTATAACGAGATTACAATGGCTAAGGAAAATAGGTTCAGAACAAACATAATACTAAATGATAACATCATCATCACAGAACAGTCACATAACAGTCACAGAACATAGGTACAATATATCGTCAATACAGATCCAAGTATCAAAAGGTGGGTACAAAGCCACCGCTCACACATGTGAGTCAAAAATATGTACATAAGAGTCCGAAATAAAAGAGTAGCGGAATAGTGGACAAATAAAAGCACTATCTATCAGCATAGCAGATAATGTCCAAGCGAAAGCGCATAAGCTAAGTCCAGAGACCTAACCTGAAACAACTCGGTCTGACCCGAGCGAAAACACTCGGGTCAGGCTAGCTAAACAATCAGTAATAACTGAGATATATATAATAATGCAGTACATAAATAAAACAGTACTTCTCCAAAGAGAAGAGTAATATGGACTACATGAATATAATGACGATCCCTAATCATCAATCACCAGTAAAAATCTCCAAAGAGAAAATCAACACCAAAGTGTAGAATAAATAAAATCGCCTCATATCATCGGCGTAGCCAAAACTATAAAAAAAGTTGCCCATAGGCAATAATCCCAAAAGTGACCAGAGTTTGTAATCAATGCCCAAGCAAAGATCGATGCTCCAAAGAGCAATAGGGATATACTGAAAAGTCAATGAAATCGAATACAGAAATGCAGTGTCCAGAGACACTGTGAATCCATAGGGTAGTCGCACTTACATCGTATGGTTCCAGAACCAACATCGAATGGCGATACTCAAATGGATATAAAAATATCAGATAATACAAATATTGCACGTGCACCGACCAGAGTCGTTGTTGCCAAGTACTGTAGAGTTGTGATCGATCACTCGCACAGATGCGGAACGAGCGAAACGGCGAGATCCTTCCCAGAAGGATAAAGGCCCAGAGGCGCACGCCGAAAAATAAACTGCTCCATAGAGCAGGTGTCCAGAGACGGTTGCCCAGAGGCGTGGTGACCCAGAGGTCCAGTACTGGCCGCCCAGAGGCTAATGTGTCACAAACTTCTTGGAGAGGAACCCGTAAAGTGTTAACAATGAGTCCCATACCCCACGTTCGCACTAAACGGTTTACTAACCAATAGCATGCTCACACTCCAAACAATAAAAAGTCTACCTCGTATCATCGGTAAACTAGACCCAAAGGTCAAAACGATCAATCGAATAGGTCGGGGATTAACCGGAAAGAAAATACACACAGTTCCATAGGCCGGAGATTTTCTAACCGTTTAAGCACCTTTCCACTTCGCTCGACGTGCTAAAAGTGAGTGTGAGATTTTTATTATAGAAAATAATGGTGCGAAACGTTTTTATTATTGATTTTGAAATCACTTTAAAACGGCTTTTGAAAACGCTCCTACTATGGAGTAATTAATTTAATAATTAAAAATAATATTATATAATAATTTCGAAAGCCATTTTGGAGTGAAAATCCTTTTAAAACCTTTTTATAAAGCCCGTGTACGAAATCCAGAGACAAATCTCAAAGAAATCGACGAAAACCAGAAAATCATCAAAAATATTCTAAGTGTTTGAAACCATTCAAAAACTGCTGCGAACCCAAGTTCGGCAATTTATTTGGACCAGCAAACTGTGTCCAAATGGCATGAAAACTGGTAGACATATAGTCCAACATCCCTACTTTAAGATGCAAAAAGAATTTCTGGATTCCAAGTTGAGACGAAACGGTGGCGACCTCTCAAAGTTGAACCCAGAAAAAGATTCACACTGTTTACCAACAGCGACCAGAGTTCAACTTCGACACGAAATTCGAAGCAGAAAACGAACTCCAATGTTGCCCAAATTTTCCAGAGATGGAGTTCGGAACACCGCCTTTCCAACGAGACCAAAAACTTCGAATTCCGACTTCCGATGCGAACGTGGCGGCATCGCGAAGTGGCGCTCAAAAGCTGGAAACAGAGGTGATGTTTGATTTTATTTTTTTTTCCTCAGCCCAGCCCACATGGGCTGGGAAAATAATAAGCCCCCAGCCCAATTGGGCTGGGGCAGAACACAAGTTCCCCAGCCCAATTGGGCTGGGCAGAACAGAAGACCCCCAGCCCAATTGGGCTGGGCGGAACACCCCCCAGCCCGCGGGCGGGGGGGAATCAAATGGCCCCCCCCCCAGCCCGCTGGGGCTGGGGGGACATGTGGGCCGCCCCAGCCCACTTGGGCTGGGGTCTGGGTGGCCCGCCCCAGCCCAGGCGGGCTGGGGACTGGGGACCCGCCCCAGCCCACTTGGGCTGGGGTCTGAGGTGGCCCGCCCCAGCCCAGGCGGGCTGGGGTGTCCTGGGCCGCCCCCAGCCCACGCGGGCTGGGGGTTTAGGCCCGCCCCCAGCCCACGCGGGCTGGGGGGTCCTGGGCCGCCCCCAGCCCAAGCGGGCTGGGGTTTAGGGTCCGCCCCCCCAGCCCACGCGGGCTGGGGTCTTGCGGACCTGCCCCAGCCCACGCGGGCTGGGGCCTGGAGACCCGCCCCAGCCCACTCGGGCTGGGGTCTTGCGGCCCGCCCCAGCCCGCATGGGCTGGGGACTTGTGGCCAGCCCCACCAGGGCTGGCCTGCTCCTGGCTAGCCCAACTGGGCTAGCCTGTTTTGTCTGGGCTGCAACCTGGGTGCAGCCCAGACCCATATTTTAGCCTTTTGCATTTCCAGCCTGCATATTATGCAGTTTTTGAAGGTTTTGGGGTGTTTTTTTCAAGTTTTTGGCCTCAAATTTCACTAATAACCATCACTAATCACTATACAATGATTAATACACCATATAAAAAGAAACATAGGCCAAAGCTTAGCATTACCTTATGACGCAATAACACAAACACTTTATGTGCACACCAAAAATGCAAGCAAAGTTGATCAAGGAGCTATGATTCACATGTTACACAAATAAACATGTGTTACTAATTGATTTATGACATTAAAAGAGGATTAAACACATACTATAAGAAGTTTTTAGCAATATACCTCTCTTAGAAAGCAACAATGATCATAATAGCATCAACCCAAGATAGTAAGAGAGGATTAGGAGGCTATAAGATCATAAAAACACATAAAACATGTGTTAACAAACTAATTTCAGAAATTAGAAAGGATATAAGAATGAATTTGAGGTGGGTATTTGCATTACCTTTTCATAAAATGATTTGCATAAGCTACAACTTGAAGGAGATGAAGATGGAGGCCATTTTTTGTTTAGAAGCTTTAGGAAATGATTAGGGTTTTGATTAGGGTTGAATGAAGAAGGTTATGAGAGTTTGAGATAATATATAGGGGAGGTTTAGGGTGGGTTATTGGGTTAAGTCTACTAACCCAATAAGAAGAGGGTTATTTACCATGTTTCAAAAAAATTTCTAAGTGTTCAGTATGCTTATGAACTCATTTTTCTTACCCAAACCCATTTTAAAATCTCTCCTAAAATATTTAACTCTCCAAAATAACATTTTATCCTCATTTTAAAATCCCATATTTCCCATTTAATTAAAATAGCCTTTTTCAATAAATTTTGTTATTCCAAATCCTTTTATACTTCATTAAGAATAAATAAAAATCCTAACTTTTATTTATTTATTGGTAATGCAAATCCCGGGTTGTTACAGACTCCCCCCTTAAGAAAATTGCGTCCCCGCAATTCCTTAAGATAGATGTCGTCTATAACGTCAAATCCACAAAAGAAGTGATAGAGATAAAATAGAGAATTCTTACCCGCAGAAGAAGATGGGAGAAAGCCAGGATAAGAGCGCTCGATAGATTCTCTGGTCTCCCAAGTGCAGTCCTTAGGATTCGGTGACCATTGAATCTTCACGAGTGGAACCTCGTTGGTGCGAAGGCGTCTAACCTCCGAATCAAGCACACGGAGAGGTTGCTGCTCCAAAGATAAGTCAGGTAAGATCTCTAAATCAGGTACGACATGCGGCTCAATGATAGAATCAGGATCACGAACACACTTGCGAAGCTGAGAAACATGGAACACGTCGTGTATTCCAGAGAAGTGAGCAGGTAGAGCCACACGATAAGCAACGGGGCCGATGCGTTCCGTAATAGGAAATGGTCCAATATAGCGAGGAGCCAATTTCCCTGTGGAGCTGAAACGCACAACCCCCTTCATGGGAGAAACCCGAATAAAGACAGAATCGCCAATGGAGAACTCAAGATGCTTCCTACGGTTGTCCGCGTAGGATTTCTGACGGTCCTGTGCCTCTTTCATTCTCTGACGGATAAGAACAATCTTTTCAGAAGATTCCCGAACTGAATCTGGACCAAGAATGAGCTTCTCGCCAGATTCTAACCAACAAGCAGGAGAGCGACATGGCCTTCCGTATAGAGCCTCGAAAGGTGCCATGCCAATACTAGACTGATAGCTGTTGTTGTAGGAGAACTCTACAAGCGGTAAGTGATCCTCCCAACTACCTCCGAAATCCAGAATACAACAGCGCAAAAGATCCTCCAAAACACGATTCACCCTCTCCGTCTGCCCGTCGGTCTGAGGATGATAAGCAGTCGAGAGATTCAACTTTGTGCCCAAAGCTGACTGTAGGCACTTCCAGAAGTGACTAGTAAAGATAGTGTCTCGATCACAGACAATAGAGCTAGGAATGCCATGAAGTCGAACGACTTCCTTCACATATAGCTTGGCAAGCTGAGGAGCAGTCCGAGTGGACTTAATAGGAATAAAATGAGCCGCTTTGGTCAAGCGATCAACAATAACCCAGATAGAAGTATGGCCTGACCTCGATCGAGGAAGACCGTCAATAAAATCCATGGATATCTGATCCCATTTCCATAATGGAATCTCTAGCGGCTGAAGAAGACCCGATGGACGCTGATGCTCGGCTTTGATCTGTTGACAAGTCATGCAACGGCTTACATAACTTGCAACATCTCTCTTTAAACCCTCCCAATAATATAGCCGGCACATATCGGCATACATCTTACTCGAACCGGGATGAATAGTGTACTTAGAGCGATGACACTCGTCTAGAATGTCACGCCTAAGCGATAAATCAGATGGTACAACAATACGGTTCTTCCTACGAAGACACCGATGAAAATCAAGAGAATAATCCAGCAATGTCTCATCACTAGATCCCGACTCGAGAAGGTGAATAAGATGCAATAAGTCTGGATCCTGCCGCTGAGCATGGGCAATGCGATCCAATAAGACAGGACGAGCTTCCAAGCTGAATAATAAGACCGGAGAATCAGATGGTGGAGCTCGATCTCTAATATCACATAAAGATAGAGTCTCAAGAGCATCCCACTCGGCAATCATCATAGAAACTACCGCCGAGTGCTTGCGACTGAGCGCATCTGCAACTCGATTACTCTTGCCAGGGGTATACTGAATATCTAAATCATATGAGGCGAGAAACTCAAGCCATCGCTGCTGCCTCATATTGAGATCCCTCTGACTGAATAGATACTTCAGTGACTTGTGATCGGTGTAAAGAGTGAAGCGTTCGCCTAATAGAAAGTGACGCCATGTCTTCAAGGCAAAGACGATAGCTGCTAACTCAAGATCATGAGTAGGATAGCGAACCTCATTCGGACGCAGTTGCCTGGAAGCATAAGCAACTACCCGATCCTTCTGCATAAGCACAGCACCAAGCCCGCTACCACAAGCATCAGTGTAAACAACCAGATCCTGGTTACTCTCAGGAACCACAAGAATAGGAGCATGAGTGAGAAGTTCCTTCAATCGCTGAAAAGAAGCTTCACACTTATCAGACCAAATAAAGCGAACACCCTTACGAGTCAGCGTCGTAAGGGGAAGTGCAACTCGAGAGAAATCCTTGACAAACCGACGGTAATAACCCGCCAGACCAAGGAAACTGCGAATATCATGAACGTTCTCGGGCTGCTTCCAATTCTGAATAGCTTCGATCTTGGCAGGATCGACAGAAACACCCTCCGATGATACAATATGGCCCAAGAACTTGACCTTGCTCTCCCAGAAATGGCACTTGGAGAGCTTGGCCTTAAGCTGATGCTGACGAAGAGTATCCAAGACAATCCGCAAATGATGAGCATGCTCTGCCTCGGATCTAGAGTAAATAAGAATATCGTCGATGAATACCAAAACGAATCTATCGATGTATTCCCGGAATACTCGATTCATAAGATCGACGAAGAAAGCCGGTGCGTTCGTCAAGCCGAATGGCATGACCAACCACTCAAAAGAACTGTAACGAGTGCGGAAAGCGGTAAGAGGAATGCTATCTTCCGCAACTCGGAGCTGATGAAATCCGGTGGCAAGGTCGAGCTGTGAAAAGACCTTTGCACCGCTCAACTGATCAAACATATCGTCTATCCGTGGCAATGGATAACGATTTCTGATGGTCAACTCATTAAGCTTGCGATAGTCAATGCAAAGCCTAAGAGAGCCATCGGGCTTCTTAACGAAGACCACAGCAGCACCCCATGGCGAAGAACTGGACCGAATGAGCTGCTTCGCCTCCAGCTCTACTAACTGCTTCCTGAGTTCCTCATTCTCTTTAGTAGACATCCTCGTAGGAGGACGCCCAACTGGGTGGGAGCCTGGAATGAGATCGATGCGGAACTCAATGGCCCGCTTTGGCGGCAGGCCTGATACTGGCTCGAATATATCGGGAAAATCCCGAACAACAGGAATACGAGATATGTCCAAATCCTCATCTCGTGAATCAAGAGAAAATAAAGTAACATCAGAAATTCCAACATCCTGAAGAGCAATAGCTAATGGAGCGGACGAGTCAGGATGACGAAGAAACAATATCCGCTCCGAACAAATAATTTTGGCGTCGTGCTGAGCGAGCCAATCCATGCCAAGAATCATATCAAAGCCCAAATACTCCATAACGTGCAGATTCGCACGGAAAGAAAATCCACAAAGATCAATATCAACATCCTCACAAAGCAAGCTAAGGGTCGTGGATCCGCCAATGGGATTCACAATCCTTAGTGAAGAAACCAGACAAGTAACATCCAACGATAAAGCATCTACTAGCTCCTTTGATACGAATGAGTGAGAGGCACCCGTATCAAAGAGAACTCTACAAGATCTACCACGAAATAAAATAGAACCTTCGAGAACGGAAGGATGCGTACCTCGAGGATGAGCTGAAGATGCGGGAGCCTTGGCAGCATTAAGCTTGCCAGGCTTGGCACTAGCTGGAGCAATAGGACAAGTGGAGATCCTGTGTCCCTCCTTCTTGCAAAAGGTACAATAGAGAGGTTTGGGACACTCTCGAATAAAGTGATCTGGAGAACCGCAGTTGAAGCATTTCCTCGGAGGACGGGTTCCACTAGGCTGTGTCTGAATCTGAGGGTGAGTCTGAGGCTGAGCCTGGACAGCAGAACTGCCAGTCTTCTTCTTCTTGTTCCAAGGCTTGTTCTTCTGAAATGGACCCCGCTTCTGGTTGGGGTTTTTGGAACCCCCACGATCATCATCACTATGCTCCATCTCGACTGACTCAAGATGTAGGGCTGCATCGACTAGCTTCTCGAATGAGAGATCAAGCTGTAGCATAAGATGCCTCTTCAGATATTTCTTCAAGCCCTCAACAAATTTGAGGTTCCTCTTATAAGGAGTAGCAATAAACTCAAGGCCGTACTTGGACAGGGCCTCGAAGGAAGAGACATAGTCGGATACGGAGGACTTCCCCTGCTTGAGATCAAGAAAGCGGCGAGCAAGGGAGTTCTTCTCTGACTCTGGGATGAATTTGAGCTCAAATCTCTGACGAAACTGAGCCCAAGTAAGTGTGGTCTCATCGACCTCGGCAATAAGTAGCTCGTACCAATCCAGGGCACGACTCAGAAGCTGACTAGAAGCAATAAGAACATGGTCATGATCCGGAATATCCATACGAGTGAAAATGCGCTCGCATATCCGAATCCAAGCCTGGACCTCTAAGACATTCTCGGAGCCACTGAACGGCTTCCCTCCGAGATGGGTAAAATCACTATATAGACGCGCAAAAACAGACATGCGCGGAGTATCAGCAACTGGGGCTGGAGACTGAGAATGAGACTGAGAATTCCGAACCAGCTCCATGATCTGGTCGGTAGTCATGAAAACGCCCTCTGGATGAGTGTTGCTGGACTGCCCAGCAGCACTAGTCTGACGTGTGGTTCTCCCTCTTCCCCTTCCAGACATACTGAAAGTCAAACGGGAATTAGAGTTAGACATGATTCAATGACTGATACTTAATTAAGGAATACTACGGAATATAATAAATTCCTACACATATTCCTAACTTATCTATCAATAAGCATAAGGAAGGGATTTGATTTAATTCGGATCCAATTAAAATGTATTGTACTAAGTGTATCTGTTCTGTGTTTGTTATGCTTAATTCTGAACCTTGCTCTGATACCAAACTGTAACGCCCCACTCCGAGACCCACTCTAGTAAAGAGTATTACGGAGTAATACCGTCTACTAGAACGGAGAATAGAGTATAATGGAAGCGACCATGTGTAATCAAGCTATAACTAACTACTGAATACGTCGAATAGGTGGTATTCTTTTCTTAAGTGGTTCGACATATCCAATAGATATTTATAACGAGATTACAATGGCTAAGGAAAATAGGTTCAGAACAAACATAATACTAAATGATAACATCATCATCACAGAACAGTCACATAACAGTCACAGAACATAGGTACAATATATCGTCAATACAGATCCAAGTATCAAAAGGTGGGTACAAAGCCACCGCTCACACATGTGAGTCAAAAATATGTACATAAGAGTCCGAAATAAAAGAGTAGCGGAATAGTGGACAAATAAAAGCACTATCTATCAGCATAGCAGATAATGTCCAAGCGGAAGCGCATAAGCTAAATCCAGAGACCTAACCTGAAACAACTCGGTCTGACCCGAGCGAAAACACTCGGGTCAGGCTAGCTAAACAATCAGTAATAACTGAGATATATATAATAATGCAGTACATAAATAAAACAGTACTTCTCCAAAGAGAAGAGTAATATGGACTACATGAATATAATGACGATCCCTAATCATCAATCACCAGTAAAAATCTCCAAAGAGAAAATCAACACCAAAGTGTAGAATAAATAAAATCGCCTCATATCATCGGCATAGCCAAAACTATAAAAAAGTTGCCCATAGGCAATAATCCCAAAAGTGACCAGAGTCTGTAATCAATGCCCAAGCAAAGATCGATGCTCCAAAGAGCAATAGGGATATACTGAAAAGTCAATGAAATCGAATACAGAAATGCAGTGTCCAGAGACACTGTGAATCCATAGGGTAGTCGCACTTACATCGTATGGTTCCATAGAACCAACATCGAATGGCGATACTCGAATGGATATAAAAATATCAGATAATACAAATATTGCACGTGCACCGACCAGAGTCGTTGTTGCCAAGTACTGTAGAGTTGTGATCGATCACTCGCACAGATGCGGAACGAGCGAAACGGCGAGATCCTTCCCAGAAGGATAAAGGCCCAGAGGCGCACGCCGAAAAATAAACGGCTCTATAGAGCAGGTGTCCAGAGACGGTTGCCCAGAGGCGTGGTGACCCAGAGGTCCAGTACTGGCCGCCCAGAGGCTAATGTGTCACAAACTTCTTGGAGAGGAACCCGTAAAGTGTTAACAATGAGTTCCATACCCCACGTTCGCACTAAACGGTTTACTAACCAATAGCATGCTCACACTCCAAACAATAAAAAGTCTACCTCGTATCATCGGTAAACTAGACCCAAAGGTCAAAACGATCAATCGAATAGGTCGGGGATTAACCGGAAAGAAAATACACACAGTTCCATAGGCCGGAGATTTTCTAACCGTTTAAGCACCTTTCCACTTCGCTCGACGTGCTAAAAGTGAGTGTGAGATTTTTATTATAGAAAATAATGGTGCGAAACGTTTTTATTATTGATTTTGAAATCACTTTAAAACGGCTTTTGAAAACGCTCCTACTATGGAGTAATTAATTTAATAATTAAAAATAATATTATATAATAATTTCGAAAGCCATTTTGGAGTGAAAATCCTTTTAAAACCTTTTTATAAAGCCCGTGTACGAAATCCAGAGACAAATCTCAAAGCAATCGACGAAAACCAGAAAATCATCAAAAATATTCTAAGTGTTTGAAACCATTCAAAAACTGCTGCGAACCCAAGTTCGGCAATTTATTTGGACCAGCAAACTGTGTCCAAATGGCATGAAAACTAATAGACATATAGTCCAACATCCCTACTTTAAGATGCAAAAAGAATTTCTGGATTCCGAGTTGAGACGAAGCGGTGGCGACCTCTCAAATTTGAACCCAGAAAAAGATTCACACTGTTTACCAACAGCGACCAGAGTTCAACTTCGACACGAAATTTGAAGCAGAAAACGAACTCCAATGTTGCCCAAATTTTCCAGAGATGGAGTTCGGAACACCACCTTTCCAACGAGACCAAAAACTTCGAATTCCGA
Organism: Allium cepa; assembly: GCA_030765085.1. Classification (NCBI taxonomy): domain Eukaryota; kingdom Viridiplantae; phylum Streptophyta; class Magnoliopsida; order Asparagales; family Amaryllidaceae; genus Allium; species Allium cepa. Next base: position 915,701,068 of record CM060938.1, read on the forward strand.
CTTCCGATGCGAACGTGGCGGCATCGCGAAGTGGCGCTCAAAAGCTGGAAACAGAGGTGATGTTTGATTTTTTTTTTTTTTTTTCTCAGCCCAGCCCACATGGGCTGGGAAAATAATAAGCCCCCAGCCCAATTGGGCTGGGGCAGAACACAAGTTCCCCAGCCCAATTGGGCTGGGCAGAACAGAAGACCCCCAGCCCAATTGGGCTGGGCGGAACACCCCCCAGCCCGCTGGGGCTGGGGGGACATGTGGGCCGCCCCATCCCACTTGGGCTGGGGTCTGGGTGGCCCGCCCCAGCCCAGGCGGGCTGGGGACTGGGGACCCGCCCCAGCCCACTTGGGCTGGGGTCTGAGGTGGCCCGCCCCAGCCCAGGCGGGCTGGGGTGTCCTGGGCCGCCCCCAGCCCACGCGGGCTGGGGGTTTAGGCCCGCCCCCAGCCCACGCGAGCTGGGGGGTCCTGGGCCGCCCCCAGCCCAAGCGGGCTGGGGTTTAGGGTCCGCCCCCCCCCAGCCCACGCGGGCTGGGGTCTTGCGGACCTAATTGTGCGATTGCATTGTGTGTGTGGCGGAAGGCCTTATGGTAGTTTCATTTTCTAAAAGCATCAACGGATTTATTTTTCTTTTCTTTTGTGCAAATAACTATTTTAAGATCTCTCACCAGTCCCAGGACTGAATTTGAGTTTATTGTTCCTTTCCTAAACTCTGGGTGCCTACAATTTTCTACACGGACAGCCTAGTCAGGTTATCAGTTGTTCTAGAGAGAAGTCAGAAAAGTATGCTATGGATATCAGGAAACAAGCTGGATGGCGAGGCGTATCATTAGTATATGATATTCTTTTCTGTTGTTGTTTTGTATATAACTCTCATGATGTATGTAAAATCTGATATAGTTCTTTTATTTAAAGATTATTCATTTATATATTATATATTATATATTATTTCATTGCGAATGTGAGATTTTGATATTGTTTTCTATTTCTTCTTCTATCTTCTTCTTCTTTAACTCTAACGGTTAGGTTTTCCAACATTCGATCGTTTGGCATTTGATACAGTTGATGTATTGATGTCGACTTTCGCGCGTCGAAAAATCGGATCGTTACAAAGTGGTATCAACGCAGTTGGTCGAGCGATAACCTTGGCTCTGGTGAGGAATACTCATCAGAGATAGAGTCAAGATATCTAGAATGAGTTTGAGTGTATCAATAGACATGAGTGCGTATTTGTTAGTGAATATAAAAAAAAATTATATTGTGTTGATTGGTTTGTTGAGTGGTGTATGGATTCTGGTCAATACGAGTAATTAACATTATTGATAGGGTTCTCTAAACACTTGTACAGAACAATTCGACACGATATTGTTTTAAAAATAGTATAAATGAAATAATTTTACCCAAATTATTTTTCTATCTAAAAGAAATAATTTTTCATAAATTATTATAGTAGTATATGGTTGCTTGATTGTTAGGAAGTGATAATATTAAATTATTATCGTTGATTATTGAATAAGAAATTGAAATCATAACAAAGAGCTAAGAAATATATGAATATGCAAATGGGATTTGTAAGTGTAATTTATAATTTGAAATAGAATTCCAGAGAAATATTTGAGAGAAATTAAAAGGATTTGAAATTTTGAGATTTGAAAATTTAAATCCCTTCTGAATTTGAAAATGATTTTCAGTTTTGGAAAAATAATTATGAAATTATTTGAGAAATATTTTTGAATTGGATTTGAAATCTGGTGGAATTTGGATTTGAAAATATTTGGAAATGTTTTTTAAGGGATAAAGGCACTAAACTCTTTTCAGTCGCTGGAAAATAACTTCGGTGATGACTGCAGCATTATCGTTGTGCATTTTCGAGTTTCCAAGAGAGGAATTGTTGCCAATTGTTTTAAATGGAAGTTGTTTGCAAATTGGGTTTGGTTTTGGAAATACAAAAGATAATTTGAAATGATTTCAAAAATGATTTTGAAATGTTGGAAAGACTCTGGAATCCTATTTGAAATACTTATGGGATTATAAGAGGTTTGATAATTTATTAAATATGAAAATTTGCTTGAAATATAAACAAGTTGGAAAACTTATAAAGGCTTAAAATTTGAATTGAAATTGGATATTTGAATTAAGTTAAATTAAGTAAATGGAAACTAGTCAAGCAGACTAAACAAAACAAAGGAATGAAATAAAATAATTGATTCAAATGAGTAAGCAAAAGAATTGAAATTGGATATGGTTGGAGATAAAGGTAAATAGAATTCAATATCTTTGGAATTGGAGATTCAATTTAAATATAAGTAGTTATAAACCAAAGTAGTGAATTGGAAATAAATATAGGAAGTATATAAATTATTTGTATCGAACTTAAGAAAAAGGTGGTTAAATTCTTAAGTAAAATTGAAGTCGGAAAATATGTTGAGTGAAGGTTTAATAAAAAAAAAGTGGTGAAGTGAAAATTGTGAATGGAAATCAAAGAAAATGTGAATAAAAAGGGAATTGATATAGTAATAATCAATTGGAAAAAAATATATAGGATGTACGTATATTATTTTATTTGCATAGCGATTCGATCCAGAATTCGAGCATAGAATTTGGAGATAATTATATCGATCCGAGTTGGGATATTTCACTCGATTTTCGACGGCGAACCTGAATATGGATTTTTGGTTGATTCTGGAAATTTTCTATCATAGTTTGTGGCTATGCAAGGAGAATGATGGTTTCTATCAAGAAATCAGATCTAAGTCCGCACTAGGAAGTCGGGTAGACGATACTAGTTCGAAAGTGAAATTGTGTGATCGAGTGAGCGATCGGATTTGGTATTGCATACGGATAATATATGTGTATCATACGGGTTTGAATGAAATGAATATTTAAATTTCGTAAAGGAATGTATAAAATGATTTTTTGAATGTTCTGATTGGATATTATTGTTAAGTAGGATATACAGGTGTTATAAAGGAAAAGGGAATTGGATTATTGATATCAGAAGATAAATTAAATTTCTCGTCAAAAAGTATGTATTTAAATTTCTGTATGAAATTTGATGATTTTCTTGTCTAGCCACTTGGCCTTTTGTTTTCTTTTTGAAATGTGGGTGTCGTTGTGGCATTTTGTAGTCATACCAAGCTAGCCGCGCAAAGGAGAAGCTGGCGAAATTTTTCAAAAATTTAGAGAGTTAGAAAAATTTTGAGAAAAATTTGATAATTTGAATTTGAATTGTTAAGAAAATAATGTTGTTTGGAAACTACGGAAGATTTTGGAAAGTTAGTTGAAGTGATAATGGGTCTTTAATAAAAAGATTTGTTTTGGCAAGTTGATAAAACTGTTTGCTTTTGCGGAAATGATAAACGGGTTAAGGATCATTCTTCTTAAGTAGTAATCTCGGGACGAAATTCTTTTAAGGGGGGAAGAATGTGACGACCCGGAAATTTTGAACATTTAAAATTGAAAATATTTAATTGATTTTAAATATTTGGAATTTAATTTAACTTGAATTTCAAATATCACTGTTTATTTGGTAGTCAAATTATTGGATTTAATAATCTAAAATTGAGTAAAATATTGAATCTTCAGTTTTAAGCTGGTTAAAAATAATTTGAAGGCTTTTCAAATTTAAATTAATGATACTAGAGATAATGGAAGCTTCAGAATTGAATTTGGAAATGTTTTGTTCAAATTGGGGATTTATATCGTTTAAATCGATATTTAAATATAACCTTCCGAGGCACGGTCTAAGATTTTGAAAAAACCATTTCCATTGGATCCATAATAGTATATTATTATCATATTTCAATTTCCGTAGTGTCTGGAGTGATCGTTTGGCCGTACGATAGATAAACGCACTAAAATTTAAATCGAAAATTTAATATAAATACTGGTCCAAAAAGCTATCTTCTCCATACGATCGAATTTGGACTCGAAATCTTTTCCATTTCGTTTGGAATAGGCGTATAACATTATAAACGCCTGGCGGCACGCCTTAATTGGAGATCGAGATTGTAAGTTGCGGAAATCGGGATGATTTAAATTTGAATTTAAATTTAAAAATGTAATATTTTAGCATTTCATATTATAACAGACTTTTGAAGACACGCTGAAGAATTTCAAACACGTGTTCATCTATTTTTAACACGTGTCTTCTTCCTTTAATTTTCTTTGTCGTGTATTTTATAAAAAAAATTATACAAATCAAAAGAAAAAAACGAACGAGCCTCTCCAGTTCATTGATAATGGCAAACCCAATTCGTTCCCCTCATTTTTTTTATTCCGCTTCATCTCAGTTTGCGACGAAAACGAATCATTCCAAATCAAATTCAATTCAAAAACGAAGAGGGGATCGTCGACCTTATCTTTTTCTTCATGTTTCAATTCGAAGCCAACGACGTCGCAATCCCTTTTCCCCTTTCTTCCTCTAATGTCCGTTCAAAGCGAATCCCCTCCTTTCATAAAAAAAGGCAGCCTGAGGTTTGAAATCGAAATCGACTAAGAGAAAGAAAATCGAAATTAAGTGCTGAAAATACTAAATCGAATTCGTGTGCACAGCAAGGCAGTTTGTCTCTTTCGATCAAGGGCACATCATTGAAGCAGTCGCGTGGGTCGCCTAAAAGGATGCTCACGATTGTGGAGTTCAACGTCTTCTATGAGGCAGCGTAAGCGTCGCGTCCAATTGGGTGGCGTGCGCGATCAAGAGTCGAGGTCGTGAATGTGGTGACGTGAGTGGCACGAATGTCGTGGCCGAGATGGGGGGTTCTAAGCTTCAGGTGAGCAGACCCATTCTTTATATATATATATATATATATATATATATATATATATATATATATATATATATATATATATATTGATGTATGTATGCATTCAAGCTAGGAAATTGAAAATGTTTATATATATAGATGAATTAGTATTTGATTTTTAACAGTAAGATATACATACAGATCATACAAATTAAATAAATATATACGGTAGCATATATATGAAGATTTTTCAGTTTATACATACGTACGAGTTTGAAAGATTAAAAGGAATTTTGTTAAGGTACAAAATAATTTTGTTTTTAATTTAATATATATGTACATATCCACGTGCATGCTCTAGTTTAAAACAGAGAAATTGGAAGTTTGAAATGTTTGCAAGATTTTATAAATTTTGATTTTTTAATCTATATAAACTGATTTTTATAAGTGAGGGTTTCAAAGAAAAAAGAAAAGAAAATATTTTGTTAAAAAGGAATTTAGTTTTAAATTTAACTTTTAGTTAAATAAATTTATTAAAACAAATTGATTTAAATTTAAAAATATTAATTTAAATAAATCATTAGTTAATTAAATTATAAAATGGAAATTAATTGCTCGATTTGTTCGGATATTAATAAACCATATAAATGTTTATACAAGTTCTAATACATCGAAGAAATAGTCGAGGTGGAAGTGGATCGAAAATAAAATGCAAAGGTGAGATCTTCTCACTCACTTGTTTTGATTGTTTTATTCAAATAGTTAAATTTAGGTTCTGGTTGTGTTTGGATGAATTTGATAATTTATCAATTGGTGATAGTAGATATAGTGGTATATATATATATATATATATATATATATATATATATTGGAGTGATTGGTTTCCCACATTATATAGAGGATGAAACCTTATGCGTCGCGTAATAGCGGATGATATGATATAATCCCACATACCATGATATTCCACCTCGAAGTGGAATTGGTATTTAATTGTTGTGCTAACATCTGTGGATGCAGAGAAATAGGTTAGAGGGATCCAACTAGATTCCTTAAATTATTGAATTTATTTCTTATGTTGTGATGTGATTTATTCAGAATATGTGAATGACTATATTGGCGATTGAAATCACTGAAGGCTATGGTTTGGCCGAATATATTCTGGCATTTTTAAAATACCAGAAATAAAAAATTGGATTTTTGGAAATTAAAATAGATAATTTTAAGTAAATTAATTTTTGAAAATTGGATAATTTTAAAAGAAGGAATCTAAAAGTATAAAAGTTGATTTTTGTAATACTTTCGAATTAATTCCAAAATATGGGGAAAAGATTTCAATAAATGGATTTTGAATAATATTGTTTAAAAGTTGAAGAAATTATTTAAAATTCGGATTTTAAATAGTTTGGAATAAATAAGGAATTTATTTTAAAAGGTAGTAAAGTCATAGTTTGGTTGGTGTTTGAAATAAATTTGGAAATCAATTTGGAATTTGATTTGGTGTTTGAAAAGTGAATATTTGTAAATCGATTTGAGAATTGTATATCAATAGATAGTCGGAAACTTAAATTCATGATGGGAATTTATAAAGGAATGGGTGATTTGTTTAAAAATAAATATTGATTTATTTTAGAAAATGCAGAAAGAAAATTTACGAATTTGGGATATAAATTGAAATAAATCAGAAGGATTTATTAATTGATTTAAATGGACCATTTTGAAATGGAAAGAGAATTTTTCCCTAGAAAGCCAAATATGTTTTCAAAGTAGCTTTTAAATATAAATTAAAATTTCTAAAGTTGGTTTTAAAAAGAATGTTTTTGGAGAAATTATTTTCGTAAATTGTTTTTAAGTCTTTAAAGTAAATATATATTAAGTTAATTATAGAAATGATTATTTTAAAATTTTAATTGATATTTGATTTAGAAAATGGTTATTTAAATAATTACGCTCTATTCAAAATTTTATTTTTAAAATTTGTTTTGGGTTTAAGTTTTGTATTAGCTATTAATTTAAAATTTTCATTATTAATATTTTAAATAAAGTGTTTAAAAATAGTTTTCATTTTAAGTGTTTCCAAGTATATTTTTGGATAAGTGATTTAAATTATTCGGACTTGGCAAACTTTTAGTGGAAATGAATGATATTTGAAAATTTATTCATCGTGAGGGAAGTGATTTGAAATTTGTTTTCAAAGGGTTGAAGTGTGAAATATATCTTGCAAAGATATTTTGAAAATAAATAATTTGGATAAATTATTTAAATCCGATAGTTGTTGTGAATATTGTTTGATAGTTAAATAACCGACTATCAGTATAAACAATTTGGGAAATTATTGAGGCTTGATGATTGTTGTGAATGTTGTTTGATAGTTAAATAACCAACTATCAATATTGGCCTTTGAAAAGGCACTTGAATTTGTTTTTTAAAATAAGCGCTCATTATTCGGTTAAGCCGGGAGAGGACTTTATGTCATAAAACCCATTCCGAATAAATGATACGACGAAATGGGATTGCATTTAAAGATGGTTTTAAAGATCGGGTATTTTCGAAAACAAAAGGATCACCTGTCGAATGTCTCTGCACCGAGTTGCTCCAGTATAGAGATTTATATCACCCTTTGTGACGGGAGTCCGGACGTGATTAGTGAATTTCCATATTTGCAAGGGCTTCTTTCCTTAATTTGAGGAAGTGCATTCGGTTCCGTTCGAACCCGGAATGGACTTGTATGGATGTATGTCTGACGTTACACTTTGAGATGTAAAGCTGGTTTCTATCAAATATATTTCTGTTGGTGGTGGAGAATTTATTCTCTTAGCTTAACACCCTTCTCTGAGATGTACGAGCTCAAAGGTTATGTAGTTGATGGTTACTAGTGATATGTTCCCAATTTAGTGATGTGGCATGCTAAGTGTTGATCATTTATTGATCGAAGCATGACTTTTGTGAAAAGCGTAGCTTTGTGGACGAGACTTCGTCGGACCTCACACCTCGGAAATGGTTGAAACAAGAAAAGATGCAGCAAGGTTATGGGGGTTGCACCCCTCAGGGTATGTACATTTCCTTCTGGATAAAAAGTGGTATCTGGTATGGAGCCCAGGTATTTGTGTGGGCAAAAATGGTATTTTGGTATGGAGCCTAGATTATCCACTTATGTGGTTGTTGGTTATGAGGCGCCTCGGTAAAGGTAGGTTCAGACTGGGGGATGGCGTACTCGTGACAGTTAGTTACCTAGTTACAGAGGTAACACGGCCTTGTATTGGCTGAGAGCTGGTTAAGTTCTCGGGGCATCCCTCCAGAGGCGTACCCTTTCAGATAAAGGAAGTTCCTTAGCCTTGGCCATTTGTTGGAAATCCAAACAAACAATACAAGCCCTATATGATTTTAGTTGTAGAACCTGCCATCTAATATGGTAGCTATAGTAGGCATACTATAATGGTACGTATGCTGGCTAAGATTTATATTCTACTTTCAAAATGTTTTCTACGCTAAGCACTAATAATAATATCAAAAGGATTTTCGCGTATCAAGCATGTTTGACAATCATAAGGAGAAATCTCCCCCAATTATGCAATTGCATTTTGTGTGTGGCGGGAAGCCTTATGGTAGTTTCATTTTCCAAAAGCATCAACGGATTTATTTTCCTTTTCTTTTGTGTAAATAACTGTTTTAAGATCTCACACCAGTCCCATGACTGATTTGGAGTTTATTGTTCCCTTCCTAAACTCTAGGTGCCCATAATTTTCCACATTAGCAGCGTAGAGTCAGGTTATCAGTTGTTCTGGAGCAAAGTCTGAAAAGTATGCGGTGGAGATCAGAAGACAAGCTGGATGGCGAGGCGTATCACTAGTATATGATATTCATTTCCGCTGTTGTTTTGTATATGACTCTAATGATGTGTGTAAAAACTGATATAGTTCTTTTATTTAAAAATTATTCATTTATCTATTATATATTGTTCCGCTGTGAATGTGAGATTCTGATATTGTTTTCTACTTCTTCTTCTATCTTCTTCATATTTAACCCTAACGGTTCGGTTTTTCGGCATTCGATTATTCGGCATTTGATACAGTAGACGTAATGATGTTGATTTTTGGGCATTGAAAAATCAAGTCACTACGGGCGAGTACTCTGGTGACCGGAGGTGGCCATGCAAGGCGGTTATTGGATGATCAGTTCATTCCAGCAGGTAATCTGGATGCTTGATTTTGAGTTCATCGTCGATTCAGGGATCTGGGTGGTTGGAAGCTTAGGCGAGATGGTCGGAAACTTGCTGGCAATTGAAACGTTGATCGAAATTGGTCGGATCAAGTGTGCACGTGCATGTGGTGTCAGGTTTTGGTGATGGCTGTGTTAGGATGGAAGAAGGTGATTGATTCGGGTTTACTCTCGGGGAAATCAGGTGATAGCTCGAGTTTGGCTCCGGAGTGTTCATGTGGGTTAACACGATGTTAGCAGCTTTCAAAATTTAAATTTAAATTTTAAGGAAAAAAAGAAAGGAAGAAGAAGCTGGAAAGGCTCGGGAGAATCTGCATTTTTCTTTGGATAGACTCGAGTTGTCTTGGGTCAGGTTAGATTGTTAACCAGGTTTTAAATTTTTAAGTAAAACAAGTTTTAAAGTTAAAACAAATGGAGTTTAAACAATTTCCTTACTAAATCTTTTGAATAATAATAATTGTTTCATTTAAGGTTGGAATTAATTAAAGTTATAAATAAATTATTTTTAAAATGTTTTAATATATAACCTTTATTTTAAAGTTTGTTTTAAATAAACTTTATAATTTAATTAAGGAGTTAATTAAGAAGATAAAATGTTTTTAAAGGTTAATTAACTTAAAGGTCTAAGTTAACTGATTGATGATAATTTATTCCAAAGGTTATTAAATAAGATTTAAATGATAATTCAAATAATTAATTAAGATAATAGTTTATCTTTTACTTAAGTAAGGTCTTAAGTGACTAAATATTAATTAATTAATAAAAGTAATTAAAGGATAATTACTTAAGGGATAATTATTTAATGTAAGTAATTAAAGAATAATTAGTCGATTAATTAATAATTAAAGGTTAATTAATTAATGTAGTTAAGTAAAGGATAACTAATTGATTAAGGGCTAATTAATTAATATAATTTTTTTGGCAAAGCAATTAATTAATATAATTAATTAAAGGTTGATTAATTAATATAAGTAATTATGGGGTAATCACTTATTTAAGGATAATTATTTGATTAAAAGTTAATTATTTAATGTAAGTAATCAAAGGATTAATTTGTTAATGTAATTATGGGTTAATTAATTAATGTAATAATTAATGTAAGTGATTAAAGGATAATTAATTAAGGTTCAATTTAGTAATTAACTTAAGGTTAATAATTTATGTGATTAATTAAGGAATGATTAATTAATTAAGGATAATTAATTAAGATGGATGATTAAGGATAATTAATTAATTTTCATTAATTAATTAAAATAATAATAAATGGTTTATAATTAATTAATGTTAATCAAGCAGGGTTAAGTAATAAATTCACAAGTGATTAATTTATTTTGGGTTAATTAAATTAATTATAATTATGTGACTAATTAGTCTTGCTTATGGATGATTGGATTATATTGAATGCATTGAATTGTTTGATATCTCTGATATGTAATGTTCTGTGATATGAATTGCTTTGGATTGAGCTGTGATTAATGTAAGTTATTTATCTGTGATGAATTTACATATTTATCTGTGAATGGAAAATAAGCATTATAGGATTATACCGCTTATTGATATTGTTGTGCTTGGATTTATGATGGTTGTGATATTTTATTGTTGCTTGCAAAACCCCTAGACAAAACACACACACACAAATATGGATTTCATGGGAAATTGGTTAAATCATGGGTATTTTGAATTTAATATTATTTTATTCAAAATGGTGAGAAATTTAAAGGTTGAATTTTGAATCCAAAATGGTTTGGAAGTGGGTTAAATATGAAAAACTTTTGAAAAGGAAGTTTTGAAATTAAAATTATTTTGAATATTTATTTTAAGAAATAATTTTGAAAATTTTAAATTTTGGAAACTAGGGTTTAAAAAGGGGTATACAGTAATATAGTGTGTGTGTGTGTGTGTGTGTATGGATTTTAAATCATTTTTTTAACGTAGTTTAAATGAATTATTTTGGGAATTTGAATTTAACTCAAATATAACTTGCAAGAGTACGGCAGTTCGTTGATTTTTCGATTTATACATTAAAAGCTTATAACTTGAGCAAATTTAATCGGATTTTCCCAAAATGAAAAACCTTTGTTTTCAAATGATAATAGCTTTCACATAAAGAAAGAATTTTATGTATTTGTTGAAATGATTTCGAGTTGTTGGTAAATCAAATTTTAAATGAAAATAGTTTTGAAAGCTATGAATGAATCTTTGTTAAAGATTTGGTAACCTTGTTTCAAATTGAAGAGGATCTTACAGAAAGATCTTTTGTTTAAAAGATTGAAATAGAAATTTGTTTAAACCACTCAAAAGGAAAGGTTTTGGGAAATAAGGGCTGAAAGGTTGAGACATAACTAAGATCTGAATGTATCCATATGTTTTAAAAATAAGCACTCATTATTTGGATAAGTCGGGGGAGGACATTAAGTCATAAAACCCATTCCGAATAATGATATGACGAAATGGGATTGCATTTGAAGACGGTGGTTGAAGATTGGGTATTTTCGAAAACGAAAGGATTGTCTGTTGATTGTCTCTGCACCGAGTTGCTCCGGTATAAATATTACCCTAAGTGATGGGGAGTCTGGACGAGATTGAGGATATCCAGATTTGCAAGGACTTTTTCCTTAATTGGACGAAATGCCTTCGGTTCCGTTCAGACCCAGGATGGACGTATACGGATGTATGTCTGACGTTACGCTTTGAGATATAAAGTTGGTTTCTATCAAATACATTTCTGTTTGGTGGCGGAGAATTTATTCTCTTAGCTTAACACCCTTTTCTGAGACGTACGAGCTCAAAGGTTATGTAGTTGATGGTTACTAGTGATATATTTCCAATTTGGTAATGTGGCATGCTAAGTGCTGATCATTAGTTGATCGAAGCATGGCTTTTGTGAAAAGCATAGTTTGTGGGACGAGACTTCATCGGACCTCACACCTCGGAAATGGTCAAAACAGGAAGAATGCGGCAAGGTTATTGGGGTCGCCCCCCTCAGGGTATGTGCATTTCCTTTTGGATAAAAAGTGTATTCTAGTATGGAGCCCAGATATTTTACTTATGTGCTTGTTGGAATTTGTGGAATCTCGCGATAAAGGTCGGTTACGACCGAGAGATGGCATACTCGTGACAGTTAGTTACCTAGTTACAGGGGTACCCGGCCTTGTGTTGGCATAGATCCGGTTAGGTTCTTGGGGCGTCCCTCCGGAGGCGTATCCTTTCGGATAAAGGAATTTCCTTAGACTTTGCCATTTGTTGGAAATCCAATCACTCAATACGAGCCCTTTACGATTTCAGTTGTAGAACCTGCCATCTCAGGTTGTAGCTATAGTATGCATATTATAATGGTACGTATGCTGGCTAAGATTAATATTATACTTTCGAAATATTTCCACACTATGCACTAATAATAATATCAAAAGGATTTTCACGTATCAAGCATGTTTGTGATGACCCGGAATTTTGAGCAATATCAATTTAATAATCTTTGTTAATAATTAAATTGATTTGATCATTTTATATTATAATTTGACAAGTTAAAATTCTTTTAAAGGTTAATAATAATTAATTTGACAATATCTATTAATATCTTTTCCTAATAATCTAAAATTGGTAAGATTTATTTTTCAAAAGCTAATCAAAATGTTTTCTATTTATAATGTATATATATTTATACATATTGTAAATAGGAAGTCTTTAATGTAATAAAAGCTATGTTTTCAAATTGTAATATATATATATATGTATGTATGTATGTATGTATGTATGTATGTATGTATGTATGTATGTATGTATGTATATTGTGATTTGAAATTATGTTTGAAAATTCAATATGATAATTTCCAAAACTAATGTTAAAATATTTTCCATTTAAAATATATATGTATGTATGTATGTATATGTATATGTATATTGAAAATGGAAAAGTGTTGACTTAAATTTAATAAAGTATTTTCAAACTTTAATATATATAGTTTATAATTTGGAAATTATAATTTGACTTAATACTTTTAAAGTGATATTTGAGATTTAAATTTTTAACAACAAGGATAATTTCTTATTTAATATAAATATATATATTTTAAACTTGAGTTTTAAATAAGATTTAAATTTAAAAGTTCATTTGTTTTTAATATTCTTTCATTTCAAAATTCTAACATAAGATAAATTTGGTTTAGAAATTTTATATATGAAGTTAAAATAAATTTCTCAAGCTTGTAAACATATGATGCATTTAATTTGATCAAAGTATTAGCTATTTATAAATAAATGTTTACATGAATTCACATATGTATATTTACAAAAATCGAAAAGCTTAAATTATAAAAAAATTAATACACATTATATTCATGTAAATATTACATAATTACATATACATAACTTAAATAAATTATACAAAGAAAAGTAACACTTGTAAATCAATAACAAAGCATTAAAACACTTGTAAACATTATAATACATGTTAGAGACATTTGTAAACATATAAGCTTAGGTGTAAGCTAATTAAAACATAAAGGGGACAAATGGCATTTCTCTTTGATAATTTAATTTAAAATTAAAATTGTAAAAGATGAAGAAAAGATTTACTTTTAATCTTTAGCTCAAATTATTTCTTCATTTTAACTAAAATGAATACAAATCAAAGATCAAAAAGGAAGAAATAAAATCTGGAATCAAGGAACAAGAAGAAGATAAGCTGGAAATTCAAATCAGAGGCAAGAAGATTAATCAACAAACAATTCAGAGATCAACAGCAAGATTTAATTCAACATGCAAAAGAGATTCAGATTATAATGAACAACCTAGAAACAAATATAGTTCTCTGTCTTCTGCTTTAATCTGGTGAGTGAACGAATTTTAAAAACGGTTTTAAATCCTGGATTTCATTTAGTTATTGTGAATAAATATCATGTTGTTATTTGAAATACTTGAGTTGAATCAAATGCATGTTTGTATATGAGTGTCTGAATGCCTGTATAGTTATAATATAGTCTCTGTGTGACAATAACTGGCTTTAATTTCTTAATAAATTCAATAACTCTATTTTGAATTCAAATTCGCTTGTGATTTGTAAATGAAAGTTGTTTGAAGTCATGTAACAACTCACCTAAAAATATTTATAGGTATTTAAAATGAATCATTTGTTTAGATTTTTTAAATTTTACAGTAAAAATAAAATTGGGTCAAAAATTTATTAATTCAATTTTAAGTTTTGATTTCATAATTGAATTAAATATAGGAAACCATGATTTTTAAAGTATGTATCATGATTTTTAGTTTGGGATTTGATGTGCATTTCTATGTTGAATGTTCGAGCTTTATTAGCCAAATTACATCGATCGACGGCGAACTCGATGACGTGGTTGAGCTTGAAGTTCGAGGGGAAGTAGGAGTTCATCAGAAAATGGGTGTTGGGATTTTTAGGTGGCCGGCATGGATATGCGAAGGCAAAATAGGGTTAGTGATGGGTTTTTGTTGAGGAGAATGTCGAGCTTCCTTCGTCGACAATGGTGCTTCAGGCTCGATCACGAGGGGTGTAGACGCGACATGGTGATGAGAAGTTGCTCTGCAAGAAGCGCGATGGGTTCCAGACGACAAGATCGTCGTCGATGGGTTATTTTGGGCTGCTCGAGTGTTGTTCCTGTTGGATGAGGTTGCTCAATTTTGATTTACGGGAAGATTAGTCGATTTGATGTTTCGTGAGCGACGGCAGGGAGGAGAATGACTTGTCGAAGCCACGGCGGTGATCGATGATGGACGGTGCGGCGGTGCATGATGCATGTGTGCAAAATGTATCAGGAGAAGAAGAGTTTGGAAACGTTGTTGTTTCGCTCGGGTTTCTTTCAGGCATATTCGAGTTTTACTCGAAGTAGAAGAAGGGGCGGGGGAACTCGAGTTTCATACGAGCATTTGGATGTTTTGCTCGAGTATGCTGTATTGTGCAGTTTTATGATGTTCAGGCTTTAAGAATTTAACAGCTAATGTTTTTAAAAAAAAATAAACAAAGAAAATTGATTTATAAATGATTCAAGTTTTAATCAAAGTAAAACAAGTTTTACTTATAAAATTAATTTGTTTCAAGGATAAGTTTTAAATAAGTTTATATATATTGAAATATAAAAGTTTCTAAAATAAAATAAGTGGATTTTCAAAAATGAGGTTTATATTAAATTTTATTAAATAACTTTGGAAAGTTTTAAAGAATTAAAAGTTTAATTTGAATGTTTAAATTGTTTTAATTATAACTGATTTCTAAAAAAAATTATTTTAAATAAAGTTTAATGATTAAGATTTAGTAATCAATTATAATAAAGATTTATCTTAAGTAAATAAGAGTTTTGATTAATTAAAGATATAGAAATGTGTGAAGGTAATTAAGATAATTCAATTATTATAAATAATTAAAGTGTTATTTGTTAATATAAATAATCTAATTAAGATAATGATTTATTAATCAAGGATCTTTTTAATATAAGAAGTTAAGGAATTATTTAATTAAATTCAAATGATTAGTTAAATAATTAACTAAGTAATTAACTAGTGGTTAATTAAAGATAACCACTTATGATTTAAATTAATTAAGTGTAGTTACTTCGTGAAGTAATTAAGTAATTAATTACTAGAGGTAATCAAGTAAAAGGCAGTTATTTAGTAAGGTGATTAGAGGTTAATTACTTTATAAAAGTAATTAGGTGAAAGTGATTAAGGATTAATCACTTAGTGTTATTAAATAAAGAATTAATTAATATAATTAATTAAAGGTTTAAATTAATTAATTAATTAAAGACTAATTAATTTATGGAAGGATTAAGAGTAATTAATAAAGCGATTAATTACTTGTTAGGTAATTAAAAAGGAATTTAATTAATGAAAGAAATCATTAATTAATGGAAATATTTAATTAGTAATTAATAATTAAAGGATAAGTTTTGATTACTAAATGTAATTAAAAAGTAATTAATCAAGTGTGATTAATTATAAAGTGATTAATCGGGTGTGATTAATTAAAAAGGATAATTAAGGGATAATTACTTAGGCTAATTAAAGAGTAATTAATCAAGGATGACTAATTTAAAGGGAAATTAAGAGATAATTACTTGGTATAATTAAGAAGTAATTAATCGGGATGATTGATTAAAATTATAATTAAGGAATAATTACTTAAAGTAATTAAGAAATAATTAATCAAGGGAGATTAATTAAAGTGGAAAATTAAGTGATGATTAATTAATTAATTTGTAATTAATTAATGGTAAGTAAGTTGGATTAATGATAATCCAAGTGATTAAGTAAGGAATTAATTTAATTAAGAATTAATTAAATTAATTAAGAATGGTCCAAACCTGTTTATGGATGATTAATGATTGGATGATAAATATCATTAGATGAGTTAATGATATTGGATGATATTGGATGTCATTGGTTGATAAGTAATGGTTTGAATGTGATATCTGAGATGTGATATATATATATATATATATATATATATGCTGCTTTGTGATATGTGTGGATGAATTAGATAATAGTGGATTATCTATCTGTGTGTTATGAATCATCCATTTTTGTTAAGTGATATTCTGAATATCTACTGTTTAAACCCTTGAGTACAACTTGGACATTAAAATGGCGTTTTGGTTTCGGTGAGACCGGGATCCGATTTTATATCCAAAAACCACATTGATCCAAATTAACGTTAGGTCGTAAATCCAAGTGAAGTGAAGTGAAGACTCGAAGTGTAAGAACTATATATCGTTATAACTCCGAGGGTGATTCCAGAATGAGTTTAACGAAGATAGTACTTTCAGATTCGAGATGAAGATTCAGAGTGCAAGGGCTTTTGTCGTTAACTCTGAGGGTGATTCCAAAATAAGTGTAACGAGATAGTGCCTTCGGTTCCGTTCGAACCCGGAACGGACTTGAATGGATTGAATGCTTTCAGAACATCATCAGGTGGACGATGAGCATTCTAAGATAGATGTGTCATATAAAGGTGATCGCAGCCTCAAGCCTCATCAACCGGGAAATGGCTAAAATAGGGGAGGTGCAGTAAGGCTAAGTGGGTCATACCCAAGTAGGACGAGATTTACACCTGTCTAGATGTCCCTTTTTATTCGGCTATGTGGGCAGTTGGATCTGCAGCCAACTGCGGGGTTGTCTTGTTCGGGACTATTCAGTAAGGAATGGTTCCGGCTTTGTGTTGCAGGGGATTGGGAGTAATCCTCGGTACGGTGATCTAGTCCATGTATTGTGACGGGCGGTACCCCAGTAGCCCTGCCATTCATGGAAACCCATTCTTCCTACAAGCCCCTACGGTTTTGATTGTATTACCCACTTTTGTGGCTAGTAGCTAGAATTTAATAAATGTAACAATTTTGGCTATTTTCTATTTATATGAAAACCCTAGACACTATTATAATATCACTAGATTTCCTATCAAATGTTTTGGTTAGCGTAAGGTACAAACTTTTCCATGTTTATGTGTGGGAAGTCTTATGTGATACCTTTCTTTTCAAAGGATTTTCTAAAGTTAAGCAATTTTAAATCGTTTACTCACACCAGACCCCTGTCTGACCCAAGTGTTTATTTTCTGTTTTATTAAACTCTTGGGTACTCATATTATGTATGAGTAGTCGAGGGATACAGGTTGTTGAAGAATTTTGGAGGAGCTTTGGAGCAGGAGGCTTCAGTGTGTAGATATATAGATAGAGTTTCCGCTGTAATATTATTCTGTATGGATGTTCTTGTATTGTACATTAGACAGAAATGTTATAACTGTCTAAATTGAGATGTATAGTTATGTACTCTGATGTATATGATACTATATATATATATATATATATGTTATATATTATATTTCATTCGTTCCGCTGTGAGATTCTGATGTGTTGTTTTTCTTTCTTCTCTTTCTTTTCTTCTTCTATCCCTTTCTTTCTTAAGTAATGATGCGTCTTTCTGGTGATAGAAAGACGGTTCGCTACAATTTTTGACTATCATAAGGAGAAACCTTCCCCATGTGTGCGATTACATTGAGTGTGTGCCCGGAGACCTTATGGAAGTTTCATTTTCCATAAGCATGAACGGATTTCTTTTTTTGCTTTCATTGTATACAAATAGCTGTTATGCTCACAGCAGTCCCATGACTGACTCGGAGTTTATTGTTCCCTTTCCTAAACTCTGGGTGCCCATAATTTTACACATGGGCAGCCTAGGCTCAGGTTATCCGTGCTCTAGAGCTAGTTCAGATAGTAGATTTTGGAAGTCTTTGAAGCTTTTGGGTTTTGAGCTTTTAGTCTTTGAAGCTTTTTGGTTTGGAGCTTTAAAGTTTTGGATTGAAGATGTCGTATGTTGGATTCTCGCTCTCGCTCTCTTTCTTTTGGAAGACCCTGTTGTGTTATCTTTTCGGCTGTGGTGTTGTATTCTGTAGTTGTATTATATATATAGTGCTCTGATGTCGATAGTCATTTGTTGTAATCTATGTTGTATCCATGTTGTATATCAATGAAATCATTTTGTTTCCACTGTGTTGTTATTATCTAATGTGTTACAAGCTCCAACGAACTGGACTCCAGCGTTTGAATCTCCGGCATTCAAATATGGGTGATGTATTGGATGTCAATTTTCGAGCGCTGAATCCGGATCGTCACACCTTATCTCTAATTTATATAAAAAATGATCATTTTATTATGATTTTGAAATGAAAAATGATTTTGAAATGAGAAATCTTTTACAATGATGCATGAATATATTTATTCCAGTGTGATAAGTATATGAATATTTCGATAAATATACTGGAAAAGTGATTTAAATAAATGAAAATTTATTTTGAGGCTTAGTGGTTGTTAGGGGAAAGTGAAATCTCTGGATTTTTTTTTTGATTATGTATTTGATAAATAAATAACCGAATATCAAACCTTGACCTATTTTTAACTGAGGATGTATGTTGTGCATATTCGAGTTCCCCGTTGAGGACTCGAATACTTATTGTGTACTTTGAAAGAACTGCTATTAAGTTAGCTAGAAACTATCGCTTAGTTGGGAGACACCGGTTTCAGATAAGTATGGTTTATTCAAACCACTCCAAACTAATAGCGTTCGTGATGGATCCTTACGAAGTATGCTATGGAGCTATACTATTCTTCCTGAGGGTGATTCCAAAATGGAAGATAGTAATTGTTGAATGTTTGTTCAATCTCGGAACAACTTGTATGAATGAATGATGGCATTGCATTTATGCCTAGAGGGTAGTGTTAGCATTCCAAGATGGTCTGCAATGAGGGAAAGGTAATCGTGGCCTTTTAAATCCTCATACCCCGAGAATGGAAAATATGGAAGATAGTAATGCCATTAAGGTATGTGGGTCGCACCCATTAAGGTATGATCATCCCTGAAGCTAACATCGGTATCTTTATGTATGCTTCGAGGCCCATTTTTGTTGTTGATCACAGCCAAAAGGTGATCATATTTAGCACTATCTAGTAAGGGGTATGTCGTTCCTATGTTGGCAAAGGTCGAAAGGTTTCAATCTCACTATACATTTTTTCTAGGTATGGATTTTCGGAAGGTAGTCGCTTACCTTCCCATTTATTGGAAATCCATTCTCCAATAAGTGCCTTTGGTTTTGATTTTATACCTATTATTTCTGTCATGTATACACATCACAACTACTTGATATATTTACTTTAAACTCTTAAACATTATTATAATATCATTGGATTTTAAAATAAAAATGTTTTGGTTATCGTAAGATAAAAACCCGTCCATGTTTATATGCAGCGAGGTCTTACGAGATACCAAAGGATTTTATAAGTTATAATAAAATTCCTTGTGATTTGAGTTCCCCACGCTGGTTTTACTAGATTTACCCAGGCGTTGTTTTTCTTATAATGCTCGGGTCATACTGAGCATGTTTTCAAATTAGCATTGGATGCTTTGGAACTCAAGTGATGAGCCAGAGGTCCAAGTCGTATCTCATATATATATTTTATTTTCACTGTTTTAGATGAAATTTGTATCAATTATGTAGGGACAAGTAGTTATAACTATCCTAGGTAGGATTTGTACTACTACAACTCTGATGTATCATTTTAGAAATGATGATGTAAAATTTTATATTGATTATTTTTTATTGTTCCTTTGCATCGTGATATTCTGTGTTCTTTAGTTTCTTCTTGTCTTTCTTTTCCTTTCACCCTAATGACTTATCTTTCCAGTACTTGGATGCTTAGCACATGAATACTGTGGATGTATTAAGTGTTAACTTCTAAGGGTCGAAAAGGCGGATTGTCACATTTGGTATCAGAGCTTAAGTTGAGCGAACACCTAGGTCTTAGTGGGTAAACTCATTATAGATAGGGTCAGTAGTGTCGTATTTCTCTCAGATGAGTTAAATGTATTGTATATATGAGTGCATATTTATTTGTGCTATAAAATGTTTTATATTGTGTTGGTTTTTCTATTGAGAGAGTTATGAATTCTGCTCGACGCGCCTGATCAGCTTTGTTGATAGGGGTTCCTAAACACTTAAACAAGATAAACAAACACATTATGGTTTTAAAGTGGGTAAATAAATAATTGTACCTAGGGTTATATTTCTCATATAAAGGAAATTTCCAATATTTATATGGTTATTTGGGTATGGGTGTAGGTGTTGGTTGGAGGAATGAAGATGTTAATTTCATGTATACATGATACCTTTCCCAAAATATAAGTCATGCTTGGAAGTGTATTTTGAGGATATCTTGTTATGAGCAGGTGGTAAGATATGAGCATTAAATGAAGAAGGGGAAGGAGGAATGACAATATTTCGATCACCGAGGGTTGAGGCCCAACTAATATAAGGATAGGATCATTAGAAGAAGTAGCACCTATACAGCCTGTCGACTTTTGCATCCTTATGCAAAGAATTTTCTCATTTGGTAGGAAAGCTGTTAAAGGGCATAAATTCCATTGTAGAAGTCCAGGCATGGCTTTGTTCTTATTGTTGAATGCGCTTATATGATTTTTGTTTGATGATAATAAACATATATACATTCATTTAAATGTATCTGTTAATATACTATTTATTTTCACAGATTAAATAAATATTTGCTGAATAAAATAAATAACACGGAATTTGAATTCAAACGAATATTTTATTCAAACAAATATTTATTACACTTTTGATAGTAAAAATTCAAGCTCTCACTATTCACTATAAAACTTTGATACAAATTCAATTACATCACTATTTTACATTTACAGTTGACCTCACTACATATCACTCACACTCGTATTTATCTTCAACTTCATTCCAGTCAGAATCCAGCATCTGAGCAATCTGCAAAAATATTCACTAACGTTGTAAAATTGAAAAATAAATATTTTTGCAATATAAAATAGAACATTGTTTTTAAAAATATTATTTGCCTCGGTTATTTGGGTTGTTCGTCATGATTTATATTTGAATTCATCACACACGAACAATGTGACATGCACAGTGTATCAGTGTACATGCCACAAGGCCGTGCACACCGATATACACTTGATAATGCTACAGGACAGGTGAGCACAAGGTCAAACCCAAATATACAGACAAGTTCAACTCAGGTGCAATATATTCAAAATCTATTCAACAGCACAAGGTCAAACCCGAGTTTTTGAAACTGGATTCAACACAAGTGAAATTTCAAAAATCAACATGAACGGATGCAAAGACCAGTAATGCAACAGTGATATGCACAGATGCATTCAAAGTCAAAACCTGTTGCAACATGGATGTCACAAGCAAAGACCAAGTGAACAACTACATGTTGAACAAATGAAAACAATATGCAAGCTCGAGCACAAACTATGAATACTGCAACAATATCTAGTATGAAGTATCAGACTCAATAGCAATTTCAGTGTGGCAATGCAAAGACGAGTTCATGCAAAGGTGAGATCTTCTCACTCACTTGTTTTGATTGTTTTATTCAAATAGTTAAATTTAAGTTCTGGTTGTGTTTGGATGGATTTGATAATTTATCAATTGGTGATATTAGATATAGTGGTATATATATATATATATATATATATATATATATTGGAGTGATTGGTTTCCCACATTATATAGCGGATGAAACCTTATGCGTCGCGTAATAGCGGATGATATGATATAATCCCACATACCATGATATTCCACCTCGAAGTGGAATTGGTATTTAATTGTTGTGCTAACATCTGTGGATGCAGAGAAATAGGTTAGAGGGATCCAACTGGATTCCTTAAATTATTGAATTTATTTCTTATGTTGTGATGTGATTTATTCAGAATATGTGAATGACTATATTGGCGATTGAAATCACTGAAGGCTATGGTTTGGCCGAATATATTCTGGCATTTTTAAAATACCAGAAATAAAAAATTGGATTTTTGGAAATTAAAATAGATAATTTTAAGTAAATTAATTTTTGAAAATTGGATAATTTTAAAAGAAGGAATCTAAAAGTATAAAAGTTGATTTTTGTAATACTTTCGAATTAATTCCAAAATATGGGGAAAAGATTTCAATAAATGGATTTTGAATAATATTGTTTAAAAGTTGAAGAAATTATTTAAAATTCGGATTTTAAATAGTTTGGAATAAATAAGGAATTTATTTTAAAAGGCAGTAAAGTCATAGTTTGGTTGGTGTTTGAAAGAAATTTGGAAATCAATTTGGAATTTGATTTGGTGTTTGAAAAGTGAATATTTGGAAATCGATTTGAGAATTGTATATCAATAGATAGTCGGAAACTTAAATTCATGATGGGAATTTATAAAGGAATGGGTGATTTGTTTAAAAATAAATATTGATTTATTTTAGAAAATGCAGAAAGAAAATTTACGAATTTGGGATATAAATTGAAATAAATCAGAAGGATTTATTAATTGATTTAAATGGACCATTTTGAAATGGAAAGAGAATTTTTCCCTAGAAAGCCAAATATGTTTTCAAAGTAGCTTTTAAATATAAATTAAAATTTCTAAAGTTGGTTTTAAAAAGAATGTTTTTGGAGAAATTATTTTCGTAAATTGTTTTTAAGTCTTTAAAGTAAATATATATTAAGTTAATTATAGAAATGATTATTTTAAAAATTTAATTGATATTTGATTTAGAAAATGGTTATTTAAATAATTACGCTCTATTCAAAATTTTATTTTTAAAATTTGTTTTGGGTTTAAGTTTTGTATTAGCTATTAATTTAAAATTTTCATTATTAATATTTTAAATAAAGTGTTTAAAAATAGTTTTCATTTTAAGTGTTTCCAAGTATATTTTTGGATAAGTGATTTAAATTATTCGGACTTGGCAAACTTTTAGTGGAAATGAATGATATTTGAAAATTTATTCATCGTGAGGGAAGTGATTTGAAATTTGTTTTCAAAGGGTTGAAGTGTGAAATATATCTTGCAAAGATATTTTGAAAATAAATAATTTGGAGAAATTATTTAAATCCGATAGTTGTTGTGAATATTGTTTGATAGTTAAATAACCGACTATCAGTATAAACAATTTGGGAAATTATTGAGGCTTGATGATTGTTGTGAATGTTGTTTGATAGTTAAATAACCAACTATCAATATTGGCCTTTGAAAAGGCACTTGAATTTGTTTTTTAAAATAAGCGCTCATTATTCGGTTAAGCCGGGAGAGGACTTTATGTCATAAAACCCATTCCGAATAAATGATACGACGAAATGGGATTGCATTTAAAGATGGTTTTAAAGATCGGGTATTTTCGAAAACAAAAGGATCACCTGTCGAATGTCTCTGCACCGAGTTGCTCCAGTATAGAGATTTATATCACCCTTTGTGACGGGAGTCCGGACGTGATTAGTGAATTTCCATATTTGCAAGGGCTTCTTTCCTTAATTTGAGGAAGTGCATTCGGTTCCGTTCGAACCCGGAATGGACTTGTATGGATGTATGTCTGACGTTACACTTTGAGATGTAAAGCTGGTTTCTATCAAATATATTTCTGTTGGTGGTGGAGAATTTATTCTCTTAGCTTAACACCCTTCTCTGAGATGTACGAGCTCAAAGGTTATGTAGTTGATGGTTACTAGTGATATGTTCCCAATTTAGTGATGTGGCATGCTAAGTGTTGATCATTTATTGATCGAAGCATGACTTTTGTGAAAAGCGTAGCTTTGTGGACGAGACTTCGTCGGACCTCACACCTCGGAAATGGTTGAAACAAGAAAAGATGCAGCAAGGTTATGGGGGTTGCACCCCTCAGGGTATGTACATTTCCTTCTGGATAAAAAGTGGTATCTGGTATGGAGCCCAGGTATTTGTGTGGGCAAAAATGGTATTTTGGTATGGAGCCTAGATTATCCACTTATGTGGTTGTTGGTTATGAGGCGCCTCGGTAAAGGTAGGTTCAGACTGGGGGATGGCGTACTCGTGACAGTTAGTTACCTAGTTACAGAGGTAACACGGCCTTGTATTGGCGGAGAGCTGGTTAAGTTCTCGGGGCATCCCTCCAGAGGCGTACCCTTTCGGATAAAGGAAGTTCCTTAGCCTTGGCCATTTGTTGGAAATCCAAACAAACAATACAAGCCCTATATGATTTTAGTTGTAGAACCTGCCATCTAATATGGTAGCTATAGTAGGCATACTATAATGGTACGTATGCTGGCTAAGATTTATATTCTACTTTCAAAATGTTTTCTACGCTAAGCACTAATAATAATATCAAAAGGATTTTCGCGTATCAAGCATGTTTGACAATCATAAGGAGAAATCTCCCCCAATTATGCAATTGCATTTTGTGTGTGGCGGGAAGCCTTATGGTAGTTTCATTTTCCAAAAGCATCAACGGATTTATTTTCCTTTTCTTTTGTGTAAATAACTGTTTTAAGATCTCACACCAGTCCCATGACTGATTTGGAGTTTATTGTTCCCTTCCTAAACTCTAGGTGCCCATAATTTTCCACATTAGCAGCGTAGAGTCAGGTTATCAGTTGTTCTGGAGCAAAGTCTGAAAAGTATGCGGTGGAGATCAGAAGACAAGCTGGATGGCGAGGCGTATCACTAGTATATGATATTCTTTTCCGCTGTTGTTTTGTATATGACTCTAATGATGTGTGTAAAAACTGATATAGTTCTTTTATTTAAAAATTATTCATTTATCTATTATATATTGTTCCGCTGTGAATGTGAGATTCTGATATTGTTTTCTACTTCTTCTTCTATCTTCTTCATATTTAACCCTAACGGTTCGGTTTTTCGGCATTCGATTATTCGGCATTTGATACAGTAGACATAATGATGTTGATTTTTGGGCATTGAAAAATCAAGTCACTACGGGCGAGTATTCTGGTGACCGGAGGTGGCCATGCAAGGCGGTTATTGGATGATCAGTTCATTCCAGCAGGTAATCTGGATGCTTGATTTTGAGTTCATCGTCGATTCAGGGATCTGGGTGGTTGGAAGCTTAGGCGAGATGGTCGGAAACTTGCTGGCAATTGAAACGTTGATCGGAATTGGTCGGATCAAGTGTGCACGTGCATGTGGTGTCAGGTTTTGGTGATGGCTGTGTTAGGATGGAAGAAGGTGATTGACTCGGGTTTACTCTCGGGGAAATCAGGTGATAGCTCGAGTTTGGCTCCGGAGTGTTCATGTGGGTTAATACGATGTTAGCAGCTTTCAAAATTTAAATTTAAATTTTAAGGAAAAAAAGAAAGGAAGAAGAAGCGGGAAAGGCTCGGGAGAATCTGCATTTTTCTTTGGATAGACTCGAGTTGTCTTGGGTCAGGTTAGATTGTTAACCAGGTTTTAAATTTTTAAGTAAAACAAGTTTTAAAGTTAAAACAAATCGAGTTTAAACAATTTCCTTACTAAATCTTTTGAATAATAATAATTGTTTCATTTAAGGTTGGAATTAATTAAAGTTATAAATAAATTATTTTTAAAATGTTTTAATATATAACCTTTATTTTAAAGTTTGTTTTAAATAAACTTTATAATTTAATTAAGGAGTTAATTAAGAAGATAAAATGTTTTTAAAGGTTAATTAACTTAAAGGTCTAAGTTAACTGATTGATGATAATTTATTCCAAAGGTTATTAAATAAGATTTAAATGATAATTCAAATAATTAATTAAGATAATAGTTTATCTTTTACTTAAGTAAGGTCTTAAGTGACTAAATATTAATTAATTAATAAAAGTAATTAAAGGATAATTACTTAAGGGATAATTATTTAATGTAAGTAATTAAAGAATAATTAGTCGATTAATTAATAATTAAAGGTTAATTAATTAATGTAGTTAAGTAAAGGATAACTAATTGATTAAGGGCTAATTAATTAATATAATTTTTTTGGCAAAGAAATTAATTAATATAATTAATTAAAGCTTGATTAATTAATATAAGTAATTATGGGGTAATCACTTACTTAAGGATAATTATTTGATTAAAAGTTAATTATTTAATGTAAGTAATCAAAGGATTAATTTGTTAATGTAATTATGGGTTAATTAATTAATGTAATAATTAATGTAAGTGATTAAAGGATAATTAATTAAGGTTCAATTTAGTAATTAACTTAAGGTTAATAATTTATGTGATTAATTAAGGAATGATTAATTAATTAAGGATAATTAATTAAGATGGATGATTAAGGATAATTAATTAATTTTCATTAATTAATTAAAATAATAATAAATGGTTTATAATTAATTAATGTTAATCAAGCAGGGTTAAGTAATAAATTCACAAGTGATTAATTTATTTTGGGTTAATTAAATTAATTATAATTATGTGACTAATTAGTCTTGCTTATGGATGATTGGATTATATTGAATGCATTGAATTGTTTGATATCTCTGATATGTAATGTTCTGTGATATGAATTGTTTTGGATTGAGCTGTGATTAATGTAAGTTATTTATCTGTGATGAATTTACATATTTATCTGTGAATGGAAAATAAGCGTTATAGGATTATACCGCTTATTGATATTGTTGTGCTTGGATTTATGATGGTTGTGATATTTTATTGTTGCTTGCAAAACCCCTAGACAAAGCACACACACACAAATATGGATTTCATGGGAAATTGGTTAAATCATGGGTATTTTGAATTTAATATTATTTTATTCAAAATGGTGAGAAATTTAAAGGTTGAATTTTGAATCCAAAATGGTTTGGAAGTGGGTTAAATATGAAAAACTTTTGAAAAGGAAGTTTTGAAATTAAAATTATTTTGAATATTTATTTTAAGAAATAATTTTGAAAATTTTAAATTTTGGAAACTAGGGTTTAAAAAGGGGTATACGGTAATATAGTGTGTGTGTGTGTGTATGGATTTTAAATCATTTTTTTAACGTAGTTTAAATGAATTATTTTGGGAATTTGAATTTAACTCAAATATAACTTGCAAGAGTACGGCAGTTCGTTGATTTTTCGATTTATACATTAAAAGCTTATAACTTGAGCAAATTTAATCGGATTTTCCCAAAATGAAAAACCTTTGTTTTCAAATGATAACAGCTTTCACATAAAGAAAGAATTTTATGTATTTGTTGAAATGATTTCGAGTTGTTGGTAAATCAAATTTTAAATGAAAATAGTTTTGAAAGCTATGAATGAATCTTTGTTAAAGATTTGGTAACCTTGTTTCAAATTGAAGAGGATCTTACAGAAAGATCTTTTGTTTAAAAGATTGAAATAGAAATTTGTTTAAACCACTCAAAAGGAAAGGTTTTGGGAAATAAGGGCTGAAAGGTTGAGACTTAACTAAGATCTGAATGTATCCATATGTTTTAAAAATAAGCACTCATTATTTGGATAAGTCGGGGGAGGACATTAAGTCATAAAACCCATTCCGAATAATGATATGACGAAATGGGATTGCATTTGAAGACGGTGGTTGAAGATTGGGTATTTTCGAAAACGAAAGGATTGTCTGTTGATTGTCTCTGCACCGAGTTGCTCCGGTATAAATATTACCCTAAGTGATGGGGAGTCTGGACGAGATTGAGGATATCCAGATTTGCAAGGACTTTTTCCTTAATTGGACGAAATGCCTTCGGTTCCGTTCAGACCCAGGATGGACGTATACGGATGTATGTCTGACGTTACGCTTTGAGATATAAAGTTGGTTTCTATCAAATACATTTCTGTTTGGTGGCGGAGAATTTATTCTCTTAGCTTAACACCCTTTTCTGAGACGTACGAGCTCAAAGGTTATGTAGTTGATGGTTACTAGTGATATATTTCCAATTTGGTAATGTGGCATGCTAAGTGCTGATCATTAGTTGATCGAAGCATGGCTTTTGTGAAAAGCATAGTTTGTGGGACGAGACTTCATCGAACCTCACACCTCGGAAATGGTCAAAACAGGAAGAATGCGGCAAGGTTATTGGGGTCGCCCCCCTCAGGGTATGTGCATTTCCTTTTGGATAAAAAGTGTATTCTAGTATGGAGCCCAGATATTTTACTTATGTGCTTGTTGGAATTTGTGGAATCTCGCGATAAAGGTCGGTTACGACCGAGAGATGGCATACTCGTGACAGTTAGTTACCTAGTTACAGGGGTACCCGGCCTTGTGTTGGCATAGATCCGGTTAGGTTCTTGGGGCGTCCCTCCGGAGGCGTATCCTTTCGGATAAAGGAAGTTCCTTAGACTTTGCCATTTGTTGGAAATCCAATCACTCAATACGAGCCCTTTACGATTTCAGTTGTAGAACCTGCCATCTCAGGTTGTAGCTATAGTATGCATATTATAATGGTACGTATGCTGGCTAAGATTAATATTATACTTTCGAAATATTTCCACACTATGCACTAATAATAATATCAAAAGGATTTTCACGTATCAAGCATGTTTGTGATGACCCGGAATTTTGAGCAATATCAATTTAATAATCTTTGTTAATAATTAAATTGATTTGATCATTTTATATTATAATTTGACAAGTTAAAATTCTTTTAAAGGTTAATAATAATTAATTTGACAATATCTATTAATATCTTTTCCTAATAATCTAAAATTGGTAAGATTTATTTTTCAAAAGCTAATCAAAATGTTTTCTATTTATAATGTATATATATTTATACATATTGTAAATAGGAAGTCTTTAATGTAATAAAAGCTATGTTTTCAAATTGTAATATATGTATGTATGTATGTATGTATGTATGTATGTATGTATGTATGTATGTATGTATGTATGTATATTGTGATTTGAAATTATGTTTGAAAATTCAATATGATAATTTCCAAAACTAATGTTAAAATATTTTCCATTTAAAATATATATGTATGTATGTATGTATGTATGTATGTATGTATATGTATATGTATATTGAAAATGGAAAAGTGTTGACTTAAATTTAATAAAGTATTTTCAAACTTTAATATATATAGTTTATAATTTGGAAATTATAATTTGACTTAATACTTTTAAAGTGATATTTGAGATTTAAATTTTTAACAACAAGGATAATTTCTTATTTAATATAAATATATATATTTTAAACTTGAGTTTTAAATAAGATTTAAATTTAAAAGTTCATTTGTTTTTAATATTCTTTCATTTCAAAATTCTAACATAAGATAAATTTGGTTTAGAAATTTTATATATGAAGTTAAAATAAATTTCTCAAGCTTGTAAACATATGATGCATTTAATTTGATCAAAGTATTAGCTATTTATAAATAAATGTTTACATGAATTCACATATGTATATTTACAAAAATCGAAAAGCTTAAATTATAAAAAAATTAATACACATTATATTCATGTAAATATTACATAATTACATATACATAACTTAAATAAATTATACAAAGAAAAGTAACACTTGTAAATCAATAACAAAGCATTAAAACACTTGTAAACATTATAATACATGTTAGAGACATTTGTAAACATATAAGCTTAGGTGTAAGCTAATTAAAACATAAAGGGGACAAATGGCATTTCTCATTGATAATTTAATTTAAAATTAAAATTGTAAAAGATGAAGAAAAGATTTACTTTTAATCTTTAGCTCAAATTATTTCTTCATTTTAACTAAAATGAATACAAATCAAAGATCAAAAAGGAAGAAATAAAATCTAGAATCAAGGAACAAGAAGAAGATAAGCTGGAAATTCAAATCAGAGGCAAGAAGATTAATCAACAAACAATTCAGAGATCAACAGCAAGATTTAATTCAACATGCAAAAGAGATTCAGATTATAATGAACAACCTAGAAACAAATATAGTTCTCTGTCTTCTGCTTTAATCTGGTGAGTGAACGAATTTTAAAAACAGTTTTAAATCCTGGATTTCATTTAGTTATTGTGAATAAATATCATGTTGTTATTTGAAATACTTGAGTTGAATCAAATGCATGTTTGTATATGAGTGTCTGAATGCCTGTATAGTTATAATATAGTCTCTGTGTGACAATAACTGGCTTTAATTTCTTAATAAATTCAATAACTCTATTTTGAATTCAAATTCGCTTGTGATTTGTAAATGAAAGTTGTTTGAAATCATGTAACAACTCACCTAAAAATATTTATAGGTATTTAAAATGAATCAGTTGTTTAGAATTTTTAAATTTTACAGTAAAAATAAAATTGGGTCAAAAATTTATTAATTCAATTTTAAGTTTTGATTTCATAATTGAATTAAATATAGGAAACCATGATTTTTAAAGTATGTATCATGATTTTTAGTTTGGGATTTGATGCGCATTTCTATGTTGAATGTTCGAGCTTTATTAGCCAAATTACATCGATCGACGGCGAACTCGATGACGTGGTTGAGCTTGAAGTTCGAGGGGAAGTAGGAGTTCATCAGAAAATGGGTGTTGGGATTTTTAGGTAGCCGGCATGGATATGCGAAGGCAAAATAGGGTTAGTGATGGGTTTTTGTTGAGGAGAATGTCGAGCTTCCTTCGTCGACAATGGTGCTTCAGGCTCGATCACGAGGGGTGTAGACGCGACATGGTGATGAAAAGTTGCTCTGCAAGAAGCGCGATGGGTTCCAGACGACAAGATCGTCGTCGATGGGTTATTTTGGGCTGCTCGAGTGTTGTTCCTGTTGGATGAGGTTGCTCAATTTTGATTTACGGGAAGATTAGTCGATTTGATGTTTCGTGAGCGACGGCAGGGAGGAGAATGACTTGTCGAAGCCACGGTGGTGATCGATGATGGACGGTGCGGCGGTGCATGATGCATGTGTGCAAAATGTATCAGGAGAAGAAGAGTTTGGAAACGTTGTTGTTTCGCTCGGGTTTCTTTCAGGCATATTCGAGTTTTACTCGAAGCAGAAGGAGGGGCGGGGGAACTCGAGTTTCGTACGAGCATTTGGATGTTTTGCTCGAGTATGCTGTATTGTGCAGTTTTATGATGTTTAGGCTTTAAGAATTTAACAGCTAATGTTTTTAAAAAAAATTAAACAAAGAAAATTGATTTATAAATGATTCAAGTTTTAATCAAAGTAAAACAAGTTTTACTTATAAAATTAATTTGTTTCAAGGATAAGTTTTAAATAAGTTTATATATATTGAAATATAAAAGTTTCTAAAATAAAATAAGTGGATTTTCAAAAATGAGGTTTATATTAAATTTTATTAAATAACTTTGGAAAGTTTTAAAGAATTAAAAGTTTAATTTGAATGTTTAAATTGTTTTAATTATAACTGATTTCTAAAAAAAAATTATTTTAAATAAAGTTTAATGATTAAGATTTAGTAATCAATTATAATAAAGATTTATCTTAAGTAAATAAGAGTTTTGATTAATTAAAGATATAGAAATGTGTGAAGGTAATTAAGATAATTCAATTATTATAAATAATTAAAGAGTTATTTGTTAATATAAATAATCTAATTAAGATAATGATTTTATTAATCAAGGATCTTTTTAATATAAGAAGTTAAGGAATTATTTAATTAAATTCAAATGATTAGTTAAATAATTAACTAAGTAATTAACTAGTGGTTAATTAAAGATAACCACTTATGATTTAAATTAATTAAGTGTAGTTACTTCGTGAAGTAATTAAGTAATTAATTACTAGAGGTAATCAAGTAAAAGGCAGTTATTTAGTAAGGTGATTAGAGGTTAATTACTTTATAAAAGTAATTAGGTGAAAGTGATTAAGGATTAATCACTTAGTGTTATTAAATAAAGAATTAATTAATATAATTAATTAAAGGTTTAAATTAATTAATTAATTAAAGACTAATTAATTTATGGAAGGATTAAGAGTAATTAATAAAGCGATTAATTACTTGTTAGGTAATTAAAAAGGAATTTAATTAATGAAAGAAATCATTAATTAATGGAAATATTTAATTAGTAATTAATAATTAAAGGATAATTAATCTACAATTAAGTTTTGATTACTAAATGTAATTAAAAAGTAATTAATCAAGTGTGATTAATTATAAAGTGATTAATCGGGTGTGATTAATTAAAAAGGATAATTAAGGGATAATTACTTAGGCTAATTAAAGAGTAATTAATCAAGGATGACTAATTTAAAGGGAAATTAAGAGATAATTACTTGGTATAATTAAGAAGTAATTAATCAGGATGATTAATTAAAATTGTAATTAAGGAATAATTACTTAAAGTAATTAAGAAATAATTAATCAAGGGAGATTAATTAAAGTGGAAAATTAAGTGATGATTAATTAATTAATTTGTAATTAATTAATGGTAAGTAAGTTGGATTAATGATAATCCAAGTGATTAAGTAAGGAATTAATTTAATTAAGAATTAATTAAATTAATTAAGAATGGTCCAAACCTGTTTATGGATGATTAATGATTGGATGATAAATATCATTAGATGAGTTAATGATATTGGATGATATTGGATGTCATTGGTTGATATTTAATGGTTTGAATGTGATATCTGAGATGTGATATATATATATATGCTGCTTTGTGATATGTGTGGATGAATTAGATAATAGTGGATTATCTATCTGTGTGTTATGAATCATCCATTTTTGTTAAGTGATATTCTGAATATCTACTGTTTAAACCCTTGAGTACAACTTGGACATTAAAATGGCGTTTTGGTTTCGGTGAGACCGGGATCCGATTTTATATCCAAAAACCACATTGATCCAAATTAACGTTAGGTCGTAAATCCAAGTGAAGTGAAGTGAAGACTCGAAGTGTAAGAACTATATATCGTTATAACTCCGAGGGTGATTCCAGAATGAGTTTAACGAAGATAGTACTTTCAGATTCGAGATGAAGATTCAGAGTGCAAGGGCTTTTGTCGTTAACTCTGAGGGTGATTCCAAAATGAGTGTAACGAGATAGTGCCTTCGGTTCCGTTCGAACCCGGAACGGACTTGAATGGATTGAATGCTTTCAGAACATCATCAGGTGGACGATGAGCATTCTAAGATAGATGTGTCCTATAAAGGTGATCGCAGCCTCAAGCCTCATCAACCGGGAAATGGCTAAAATAGGGGAGGTGCAGTAAGGCTAAGTGGGTCATACCCAAGTAGGACGAGATTTACACCTGTCTAGATGTCCCTTTTTATTCGGCTATGTGGGCAGTTGGAACTGCAGCCAACTGCGGGGTTGTCTTATTCGGGACTATTCAGTAAGGAATGGTTCCGGCTTTGTGTTGCAGGGGATTGGGAGTAATCCTCGGTACGGTGATCTAGTCCATGTATTGTGACGGGCGGTACCCCAGTAGCCCTGCCATTGATGGAAACCCATTCTTCCTACAAGCCCTACAATTTTGATTGTATTACCCACTTTTGTGGCTAGTAGCTAGAATTTAATAAATGTAACAATTTTGGCTATTTTCTATTTATATGAAAACCCTAGACACTATTATAATATCACTAGATTTCCTATCAAATGTTTTGGTTAGCGTAAGGTACAAACTTTTCCATGTTTATGTGTGGGAAGTCTTACGTGATACCTTTCTTTTCAAAGGATTTTCTAAAGTTAAGCAATTTTAAATCGTTTACTCACACCAGACCCCTGTCTGACCCAAGTGTTTATTTTCTGTTTTATTAAACTCTTGGGTACTCATATTATGTATGAGTAGTCGAGGGATACAGGTTAGAGTTGAAGAATTTTGGAGGAGCTTTGGAGCAGGAGGCTTCAGTGTGTAGATATATAGATAGAGTTTCCGCTGTAATATTATTCTGTATGGATGTTCTTGTATTGTACGTTAGACAGAAATGTTATAACTGTCTAAATTGAGATGTATAGTTATGTACTCTGATGTATATGATACTATATATATATATATATATATATATATATATATATATATATATATATATATATATATATATGTTATATATTATATTTCATTCGTTCCGCTGTGAGATTCCGATGTGTTGTTTTTCTTTCTTCTCTTTCTTTTCTTCTTCTATCCCTTTCTTTCTTAAGTAATGATGCGTCTTTCTGGTGATAGAAAGACGGTTCGCTACAATTTTTGACTATCATAAGGAGAAACCTTCCCCATGTGTGCGATTACATTGAGTGTGTGCCCGGAGACCTTATGGAAGTTTCATTTTCCATAAGCATGAACGGATTTCTTTTTTTGCTTTCATTGTATACAAATAGCTGTTATGCTCACAGCAGTCCCATGACTGACTCGGAGTTTATTGTTCCCTTTCCTAAACTCTGGGTGCCCATAATTTTACACATGGGCAGCCTAGGCTCAGGTTATCCGTGCTCTAGAGCTAGTTCAGATAGTAGATTTTGGAAGTCTTTGAAGCTTTTGGGTTTTGAGCTTTTAGTCTTTGAAGCTTTTTGGTTTGGAGCTTTAAAGTTTTGGATTGAAGATGCCGTATGTTGGATTCTCGCTCTCGATCTCTTTCTTTTGGAAGACCCTGTTGTGTTATCTTTTCGGCTGTGGTGTTGTATTCTGTAGTTGTATTATATATATAGTGCTCTGATGTCGATAGTCATTTGTTGTAATCTATGTTGTATCCATGTTGTATATCAATGAAATCATTTTGTTTCCACTGTGTTGTTATTATCTAATGTGTTACAAGCTCCAACGAACTGGACTCCAGCGTTTGAACCTCCGGCATTCAAATATGGGTGATGTATTGGATGTCAATTTTCGAGCGCTGAATCCGGATCGTCACACCTTATCTCTAATTTATATAAAAAAATGATCATTTTATTATGATTTTGAAATGAAAAATGATTTTGAAATGAGAAATCTTTTACAATGATGCATGAATATATTTATTCCAGTGTGATAAGTATATGAATATTTCGATAAATATACTGGAAAAGTGATTTAAATAAATGAAAATTTATTTTGAGGCTTAGTGGTTGTTAGGGGAAAGTGAAATCTCTGGATTTTTTTTTTGATTATGTATTTGATAAATAAATAACCGAATATCAAACCTTGACCTATTTTTAACTGAGGATGTATGTTCTGCATATTCGAGTTCCCCGTTGAGGACTCGAATACTTATTGTGTACTTTGAAAGAACTGCTATTAAGTTAGCTAGAAACTACCGCTTAGTTGGGAGACACCGGTTTCAGATAAGTATGGTTTATTCAAACCACTCCAAACTAATAGCATTCGTGATGGATCCTTACGAAGTATGCTATGGAGCTATATTATTCTTCCTGAGGGTGATTCCAAAATGGAAGATAGTAATTGTTGAATGTTTGTTCAATCTCGGAACAACTTGTATGAATGAATGATGGCATTGCATTTATGCCTAGAGGGTAGTGTTAGCATTCCAAGATGGTCTGCAATGAGGGAAAGGTAATCGTGGCCTTTTAAATCCTCATACCCCGAGAATGGAAAATATGGAAGATAGTAATGCCATTAAGGTATGTGGGTCGCACCCATTAAGGTATGATCATCCCTGAAGCTAACATCGGTATCTTTATGTATGCTTCGAGGCCCATTTTTGTTGTTGATCACAGCCAAAAGGTGATCATATTTGGCACTATCTAGTAAGGGGTATGTCGTTCCTATGTTGGCAAAGGTCGAAAGGTTTCAATCTCACTATACATTTTTTCTAGGTATGGATTTTCGGAAGGTAGTCGCTTACCTTCCCATTTATTGGAAATCCATTCTCCAATAAGTGCCTTTGGTTTTGATTTTATACCTTTTATTTCTGTCATGTATACACATCACAACTACTTGATATATTTACTTTAAACTCTTAAACATTATTATAATATCATTGGATTTTAAAATAAAAATGTTTTGGTTATCGTAAGATAAAAACCCGTCCATGTTTATATGCAGCGAGGTCTTACGAGATACCAAAGGATTTTATAAGTTATAATAAAATTCCTTGTGATTTGAGTTCCCCACGCTGGTTTTACTAGATTTACCCAGGCGTTGTTTTTCTTATAATGCTCGGGTCATACTGAGCATGTTTTCAAATTAGCATTGGATGCTTTGGAACTCAAGTGATGAGCCGGAGGTCCAAGTCGTATCTCATATATATATTTTATTTTCACTGTTTTAGATGAAATTTGTATCAATTATGTAGGGACAAGTAGTTATAACTATCCTAGGTAGGATTTGTACTACTACAACTCTGATGTATCATTTTAGAAATGATGATGTAAAATTTTATATTGATTATTTTTTATTGTTCCTTTGCATCGTGATATTCTGTGTTCTTTAGTTTCTTCTTGTCTTTCTTTTCCTTTCACCCTAATGACTTATCTTTCCAGTACTTGGATGCTTAGCACATGAATACTGTGGATGTATTAAGTGTTAACTTCTAAGGGTCGAAAAGGCGGATTGTCACATTTGGTATCAGAGCTTAGGTTGAGCGAACACCTAGGTCTTAGTGGGTAAACTCATTATAGATAGGGTCAGTAGTGTCGTATTTCTCTCAGATGAGTTAAATGTATTGTATATATGAGTGCATATTTATTTGTGCTATAAAATGTTTTATATTGTGTTGGTTTTTCTATTGAGAGAGTTATGAATTCTGCTCGACGCGCCTGATCAGCTTTGTTGATAGGGGTTCCTAAACACTTAAACAAGATAAACAAACACATTATGGTTTTAAAGTGGGTAAATAAATAATTGTACCTAGGGTTATATTTCTCATATAAAGGAAATTTCCAATATTTATATGGTTATTTGGGTATGGGTGTAGGTGTTGGTTGGAGGAATGAAGATGTTAATTTCATGTATACATGA
The DNA here is from genome assembly GCA_030765085.1 of Allium cepa. NCBI lineage: Eukaryota > Viridiplantae > Streptophyta > Magnoliopsida > Asparagales > Amaryllidaceae > Allium > Allium cepa. Next base: position 915,738,139 of record CM060938.1, read on the forward strand.
TACCTTTCCCAAAATATAAGTCATGCTTGGAAGTGTATTTTGAGGATATCTTGTTATGAGCAGGTGGTAAGATATGAGCATTAAATGAAGAAGGGGAAGGAGGAATGACAATATTTCGATCACCGAGGGTTGAGGCCCAACTAATATAAGGATAGGATCATTAGAAGAAGTAGCACCTATACAGCCTGTCGACTTTTGCATCCTTATGCAAAGAATTTTCTCATTTGGTAGGAAAGCTGTTAAAGGGCATAAATTCCATTGTAGAAGTCCAGGCATGGCTTTGTTCTTATTGTTGAATGCGCTTATATGATTTTTGTTTGATGATAATAAACATATATACATTCATTTAAATGTATCTGTTAATATACTATTTATTTTCACAGATTAAATAAATATTTGCTGAATAAAATAAATAACACGGAATTTGAATTCAAACGAATATTTTATTCAAACAAATATTTATTACAATTTTGATAGTAAAAATTCAAGCTCTCACTATTCACTATAAAACTTTGATACAAATTCAATTACATCACTATTTTACATTTACAGTTGACCTCACTTGTAACGACCCCAATTTTTGAATTTAATTTAAATTCACAGTTAATGTAAATTTTGAATAAATTTTTGGAATAAATTTAAAATTTTGAATATTTGATTTGTATTTGAATTAGGATTTATAGTAAATAATAAATAAAATTAATAAATAAAATGCATTCGCATATAAACACTTATAAAAGATAACAAAACAAACACATAAGTAAGAAAATAATTAAACAAGCAACCAAATATAAATATAAGTATTACAGTACAAAGTAAATAAATAAACAAAACCAAGTATATTAACAAAATAATCAAACTATAAAAATATAACAACAGTAGTACAAATAAAAGGGATAAATATAGTAAGACATGTATGAAAATAATAATAACAAGTAAATTTAAAACTTACAAAAATAATCATAATAACTTTATACATATACATAATTGGAAGAAATTTTGGTTTGAAGTTTAAAATCAGATCTTTCAGAATTGTTTATAATAAAATAATCTTATTAATATTTAATATAAGTATAAATGGGCATAATAAGCTAAGTAGCGTTTATGTAGCCTGCAAAATTAAGGTATAAAGTAAGTTTTAAATGCAAGAACAAAACCAAATATGGAACCAAAACAAAGTACAAGCAAGTATTAAACTAGTAAACTAAAAACAAAAATGAAAGCAAATTAGACAAAATAAAGAATGTTGCCTGAAGGATAGTTATGCAAAGTAAGATAGTAAAACCAGGCAAGACACAATAAAAAAAAAAAAATAAATAAACATATGCATAAATAAGTAATCAGTACAAGACAAATAAATGCAAGATCATAAGGAAAGGTATCATCTATAAAAAAATAGCATAGGCTGTAAATCAAACTATACAAGCATGTAATGCCATCTTCTCAGCATGTACTAAAGCAATTAATACATTACACCTCTAGCATTGAATGCAAGCCATGACTTGTTGTACAAAATGAAAACAGCCTGTAAAACTTCTTTTATATACATCCACTTCTCATTTTAAATTCGTTCATTCTTGTCTAAGGAAAACTGAAGTAAAAACCCTTTCAAACATAAACAAATTTCAACTTTTATAATACAATCAACTCGAGCCAGAGATCAAAGAAGATGTGCTCTGTGCCCTGTTCAACATTTGCAAGCTCTGTCTTCTTCTTCCTCTGGAAATACAGTGAGTAAACCATCTTACTATGTATACTGGATATTACATATATAACTATAGATTTAGATGTATCTTAGATCTATGTCAAATGTTTTGGTGATTGTTATATTACTATATACATGTATGAATGTGTACAATAGGGCCAGTTCCTTCTTACAGCTCAAAAACACTGTATCTCTTCCCCTTCTCTTATCTGTTTATTTTTTGGGTAAAATATTTAAGCTCTAGTAACTTTTAAAAAAAAAATCAACATCTCACCATACAATCAGTTTTAAATTTTGATTCCAAAACGAAACTTGTTTGTTTTCGAGTATAGAGTATTTTAAAATTGATTTCATCAAATTTCATTGAGCATGGAAGAAGAAAGACCCATTTTACAGTAAGTGATCCAAATATAGCCGAGATTTGAATACCATAATTTAATGATTTGACTATACAGTTGTGATCGTTATTGAAATTTATGATTTTTGGTGTTGGTTTGGGAATTTTTAACGTTGCGTGGTGATAGAAATATTGAGATGAATGGATTTGGGGCTTTCATCAAATTCCAGCGTCTGGGTCGATGTCAAGGCGTGTGGTTCGGTATAGAGGAGCGTTGGGTGATGGCGCACACGAGAAAAATGGTGCGACGATTTTTAGATGCTTGTGATGGCTTGACGAGGTCATCATAGGGTTTTATTTCCAGTTTGCGTTCATGTCAGTGATACGTTGGGTTCGACTCCTGTAGGCGACCGAGTGGTTCGATGCTCGGGTGGAGGGTTGCTGGGAGTGTTGACGAAGTGTGGACGAATTTTCATCACCTCCGGTGGTCAGTACAATGGTGGCGAGGCGATTTCATGTGATTGATGTTGGGTTCCAGTTCGACTCAGATGCCTCGATTTTGATTCACGTGGTTTTTGTACGATCTGGGGTTGCCTTCATGTTCAGGTAAGTTTTTGTGGTTGTTGGGGATGGTCGTGACCGTCGCCAGAGGCCGAAGCCGTGGGTGCAAGTGCACCGCGTGCACGTTTGGTTTTGGGTTTCTTTGGCATTGGGTTGCGTCGTTGGGGAAGAAGAAGAGGGGGACTCGGGGCATTGCTCGAGATTTTTGTAAATTGACTCGAAGTCATCTGGGAAAATGTCTCGGGGATATTAGCTACAGGTTTTAAAACCTGTAAGTTTTATAAAACTTAAATCTGGATTTTAAAAAATATAAAATAGATATTTAAATTAAGTTTAAATCAAATTTAGTTTGGGTTCGAATGAAGTTTGAATCTCAGTTTTAAATATAAGATAAAGTTTTTAAATTAAATTATTTATAACAACTTTAAAAGGTTTAGATAGTTGGGATTTAAAAAGTAAAGCTTTAAATAAAAATAGAGATTTAAACTAAAATTTAAATCTAGAATTTAATCTAAATTCGAATCTTAGTTTTCGAATAAAAGAAGTTTTTGAATTTAAATTGTTCGAAACAATTCGAATGATTAAGTGTATTTTTAAAATTAATCTGAATTTAAGTTTTAAAGTGTAACGTTTAAAATACACTTAAATGATTAATGAAATCATTAATAAAGAAATTAATTATCTTAGAGATAATTAAGGTAATAAGATGATTTAATTAATAAGTAATTAAAGAATGATTTATTTAATTATAGATAAATAATTAGATTAATTTATAATTAGAAATGATTAATAATGAATTAATATAAGATAATTTCTTAAGAAAGTGATTAAGAAATATTATTAGTTAATAAGGATAATTAACTAGGAATTATTAAGTAATTAAATTAATGTGATTAATTTTGATGGTTTATTAGATTAAATTAATTAAGAAAATCAGCTGTAAATTGTTAATTACTTAATGAAAGAAATTAAGGGGTTAATTACTAATTGTAATTAAACTTGAATATTTTGATTAAATTAATGATAAAGATAAATTGGTAATTCATGATTTGTTATTATGAGATGATTGCTTAATGATAAGTAATTAAAGAGTAAATTTCTTGAAATAATGAATTGAGAAGTAAATTAATTATATAATTGGTTCAAGAGTCGATTTAATTAATATGATTGATTAAGAATAATTTAATTAATTAAAGTGTTTGATAAATTAATTTATATCAAATGATTTGAATTAAGAAACCAGAATGGGATGATAAATTCATAAGTAATTTAATTTTATTTATTGGAAATAAATTGAATTAATTAGGATAAATAATTTATAAATCCTGCTTATAAATGACTATTGAATATTTGACCTGACTTATGAATGATTGTATTGTATGAAAAGCCTTGAATTGATTATCCTATCTGATGTGTGATATTTTGTTCTGTAGATTGAACAACGTATATTTATTTGCATTTGTATATTATCTGTGAATCTGTGAATGGACGATGAGCGTTATAAGTTTTATATCGCTTATCAATATTATTTCCGTGTTTAATCAGTGATGATTGAAATGATGTTGCACTATTGTGATTAAAACCCCTAGACCACACTTATACACACACAAATATGGATTTCACGAGGAAATCGATTAAGTCGCAGATTTTTGAAATAGTTAAATTTGAATTTTTAAATTCAAATGTTTTGGAAATGGAATCGGAATAAATGTGAAAAGCTTTTGGAATGGAATTTCAAAATAGAATTTATTATTTTTAAATTACTTGATTAAGTTTTGGAATTTAAATAAGTTGGTTTAAATTTAAATTCAATACTTGAAATTGAATTCTGTAATTTGAAATTAGGGATTAATGATATTATGCTAGTCATTATGAGTTAAACCATTTTTAAAGTATTATTTTTGGAAATTTGAATTTAACTCAAGGATTTCAACTCGTATAAATAAATCAGATTTCCAAAATGAAAACTGTTGTTTTCAAATGATAAGCACTTTTAGATAAGAACTGAGATTCCAGTTAATTAGGGGAATTTCAAGATTGAATAGAGAAATGATTTTCCTAAGTTATGAATGAATTCTTTTTGAAAGTTATGAATTAAATCTGTTTATTTTTAACAGATTTAAATTGATGATTTGTTTAAATCAAATTGAAATGAAATTGTTTTGAAGGCTATAAGTTAAATCTTTGATTTAAAGATTTAACGAGTTAAATCAAATTGAAATGAAAATTGATTTGGAAAATATGTGAATGAATCTTTTGTTTAAAAGATTTAAATGTGAAAATTGTTTAAACTGTTAAAGGTTGTGAAAATGAATCTTTTTGTTTAAAGATTGAAAATGGTAATTTGTTAAACCATTTGAAAGAAAGTTTGAATTATTAAGTTGTGACTTAATTGAAATCCCATATCCATGTGTTTTGAAAATATTTTCGCTCACTATTCGGTTTAACCGGGAAAGGACCTTTGTGTCGTATAACCCATTCCGAATATGTGATACGTCGTTATGGATAGCATTTGAAGACCGGTGATGAAGACCGGGTATTTGTGAAAGCGATAGGATGACCTATCGATTGTTTCTGCACCGAGTCGCGCTGGTATAGAAACTCCCTAAGTGATGGGAAAATCCGATCGGGATTGTGAATATCCGGGTTGCAAGGACTTCTTTGTAAGTGCCTTCGGTTCTGTTCGAACCCAGAACAGACTTGTATGGATTGTGTGTCTGACATTACAAATTGAGATATAAAGCCGATTTCTTTCAAATATATTTCTGTTGGTGGCGGAGAATTTATTCTTTTAGCTTAACACCCTTCTCTGAGACGTACGAGCTCAGAGGTTATATAGTTGAAGTTATCAGCGATATATTCCCAATTTGGTAATGTGACATGCTGAGTGTTGCTGAAATGATCATTGTGTTGATTATTTGTGATAGGATCATTTATTTGATCGTCTATCTTGGTGATCATTGTGTTGATCATTTGTTGACCCAAAGCATGGCTTTTGTATAAAGTATGTTTTTGTGGACGTGACTTCGTCGAGCCTCACACCCTGGAAATGGTCAAAACAGGAAAGATGCGGCAAGGTTATGAGGGGTAGCACCCTTTAGGGTATGTACATTTCCTTCTGGATAGAGGTGGTATCATGGTATGGAGCCCAGATATTTAACCTATGTGGTTACTACGAATTTATTACTTTGTGGTTGTTGGTTTTCGGGATCCCGTGAGAAAGGTCGTTTACGATCGGGGAATGGCGTGCTCGTGTCAGTAGTTACCCAGTTAGGGGTAACCCGGCCTTGTGTTGGCAGAGTTCCGGTTTGGTTCTCGGGGATGTCTTTCCAGAGGCATTCTCATGTGGCAATGGGAAGTTCCTTGGCCTGATCATTTGTTGGAAATCCAAAGAAACAATACGAAACTTGTACGGTTTTAGTTGTAGAACCTGCTTCCTCAGGAGGTAGCTATAGTAGGCATAATATAATGGTACCTATGCTGGCTAAGATTTATATTCTACTTTCGAAATGAATTTTTTCTACACTATGCACTAGTAATAATATCAAATGTTTATTTTTAATACGTATCAAGCATCTTTGACTAACATAAGAAGAAATCTCCTCCAAGTCTGCGTTTGCATTGTGTGTGTGGCGGGAGGTCTTATGGTAGTCTCATTTTTCAAAAGCATTGCGAATTGACTTTGAAAATCTTTTGTTGAATGTTTTTAAGAGATAAACTGTTTTTGTTGCTCACACCAGTCCCACGACTGATCCGGAGTTTATCGTTTCTTTCCTAAACTCTGGGTGCTCATTATTTTCTACACGAGCAGTCTAGAGTTGGGTTTTTCAGATAGTCGGGTTTAGTAGATTATCTAGAGTTAGTTCAATCTTTGGACCGCACCAGTCTTGCTGAGCTTGGTGATATGTTATTGGGAGTTCGAGCTACTGCTGGATTGATTCTTGGAAATGGAGTTACAGTTTCGATTTGGAGTTCTTCGTTGAAGACTATCTTAGAGTTATTTGTTTCGCTGCTAGATGTTATCTATTTTCTTTTCCGCTGCTATTTTATTGTATCATATCTCTGATGTATATTGATATCTATTGGATCATCTGTTGTTTCAGATATTGTATAAAAGCTGTATATTAATGTATTATTATTTTATTCCGCTGTGTTGTTTACTTAATGATTGTTATAAGCTCCGGCGAATCGAATTTGAACGGTCGAATCTATGACATTCGAATACGATTTGAAGTATGGATGTCGATTTTTGAGCGGGCAAAATCCGAGTCGTTACATCACTACATATCACTCACACTCGTATTTATCTTCAACTTCATTCCAGTCAGAATCCAGCATCTGAGCAATCTGCAAAAATATTCACTAACGCTGTAAAATTGAAAAATAAATATTTTTGCAATATAAAATAAAACATTGTTTTTAAAAATATTATTTGCCTCAGTTATTTGGGTTGTTCGTCATGATTTATATTTGAATTCATCACACACGAACAATGTGACATGCACAGTGTATCAGTGTACATGCCACAAGGCCGTGCACACCGATATACACTTGATAATGCTACAGGACAGGTGAGCACAAGGTCAAACCCAAATATACAGACAAGTTCAACTCAGGTGCAATATATTCAAAATCTATTCAACAGCACAAGGTCAAACCCGAGTTTTTGAAACTGGATTCAACACAAGTGAAATTTCAAAAATCAACATGAACGGATGCAAAGACCAGTAATGCAACAGTGATATGCACAGATGCATTCAAAGTCAAAACCTGTTGCAACATGGATGTCACAAGCAAAGACCAAGTGAACAACTACATGTTGAACAAATGAAAACAATATGCAAGCTCGAGCACAAACTATGAATACTGCAACAATATCTAGTATGAAGTATCAGACTCAATAGCAATTTCAGTGTGGCAATGCAAAGACCAGTTCATGCATGCATCAGTGACCAAACACAGAACAATAAGCTCAAAACAAAGCTATGACATCACAGCAAATATGACAGCAACCTTCAACTACATGGAGACGAGACCAAATACACAAGTTCACATGTATGAAGATCAGGTCCAGTTACAACAGAGAATCAAGTCGACCAGGTAGCAATGATGATAATGCAACACAGTGAAGACACCAATGATACATGAAAAATGCACAACTTAATGCATCAAAGCACAAATACATGAAAAATGCAGTAACAACCAGAATGGATGCAGTGAAACAAGGCAATGCACTATGCAGTGCACAACAACAAGTCCAGCAGCTCAAGTAACAAAACTCGAGTGCAGCAGTGAACAAAACTGAAATTCAAATACCAACTGCAAATATCCAAGTACAGCATGAACAAGACTACATGAACACTATAGGCCGAAACAAAATGCAACAAAAACAAGTGTATAGCGACAATAACCAAGGCACAAAGGAATTTCAAAATTATACATGCAAATTCGACAAGCAACTGAAGGCAGCAGGTCCAGTTACAACAAAGACCAAGTGCAGCATCAGGTCGGGCACGAAGGAATGTGAAAGAACAGAATTACTCACATATATGCAACATTTTTTTATGTACCAATATACTATGCAGTGAAGCCAAAAGAAGCTACAGAGTAACCACGGTCAAAATCAAGTGGCCGAAGTCAAATGAATACAACATCGTTGGTGACCACAAAATTAATCAACAAGTCGTGGATAGCAAGAATATGATGAACAAGTCAAAATCGTAGTGGCAAAGGAAAATTGACCAAGTTAAACATCAATACAGTATGATTCAAGTAAATAGAAGAAGTCAGAATCAATCTCAAACATTCAAGCATCATCAAGTGGCCGAGATGAATATTTGACAAATTCAAATAAGTTTATACGAACGAAACTAAAGGAGATCGAACGCATATATAACCCAATCATCATCGGCAATCAATGCATCGAGTTCAAGTACGAATACACAAAAAAGCACAAAAGCATAAAATTACATACCGAAGCAAGGAGACGAACTCGATCCAAATTGAAGAGCCGTGAGCAAATCAAAGAGCATCGGAGTCTATTATTAAACAGTATCGAGCGGCTCTTCAATTCGACAAAACCCTAAATCTGGAAAAGGAACGAAGCCCTAAATTTGCAAGAGGAACGGCCATCATTATACAAGCAAACGAACAGAGCAAAGAAAAAGAGACGGGTCGAATTACAAAAGGGGGCCGGCCTATTTCTCTAAAGAGATTTTTTTTAAAATGGCTTTAAATTTTTAAATAGGGATTTTAGTTTTTAAATTGTTTTTTAATTTGTATTTTCTTTTTTTAAACCGTTTAAATTTTCTAGCAGTGTGACTAGGGGACAAGCTACGTGGCGTAGCTTGAGAATTCGCAACTCAGTGGCTGAGTTGTGGCAGGGTTTTGAGCGTAGAGTTAGATTTAGTCGATAGCGGGTGTTGCGAGTTTACGTGTGTAAACGAGGGACTATCTAATTTCTAGTAGAAACCTTGGGGGCAGCACGTAGGCAGGGTTTTGCTGAAGGTGGGTAAATTCTGTGTCGTTTTATTTCTGCATTTATTATTCTGCTATTATCTGTGCTGCTATTGTTCTATGATCTGTGTTGAAAATATTTTATAAGCTTCCGCAATTAATTTTTATAATTTATACCATCACCCTATTCACCCCCCCCCCGCTAGGGTGAAATCGATCCTACAAGTGGTATCAGAGCTAGGAACAAAAGCCGTTTTTGTTTTAAAAATTTGATTTTACAAAAATCAATTTTTGTTTTAAAATTTTAATTTTTAAAATGGCTTCTTTTAATACTACTTTTGCTGAGGGTGAATCCATAGTTAGACCACCAATGTTCAATGGTGAATATGCTTATTGGAAAAATAGGATGGAAATCTTTCTGAAAACCACTGACGCTTGGAATATTGTTGAGACAGGTTATAGAACACCGACTATAACTGTAGATAATCAGGAAGTAGATAAACCAAAGGAACAATGGACAGAACTAAAAAATAAATTACAAAATACTAATGCTTAAGCTATGAATTCTATTATCTGTTCATTGGATCAATTTGAATTTAATCGTGTCTCACATTGTCTAACAGCGCAGGAAATATGGCACACACTAGAAGTGACTCACAAGGAACATCTCAAGTCAAAGAATCTCGCCTTGCCATGCTAAGCAGCGAATACGAGAATTTCACAATGGAGAAGGAAGAAAATGTTAAAGAGACGCATGGACGACTTTCCAATATCGTATATAAATCAAAAGCTCTTGGAAAATCATACACGGAGTTGGAGATAGTCCGAAAAATCCTCAGAGTCCTTCCACGAAAATTTGAAGCAAAGGTGACTGCCATTCAAGAATCGAAAGTTTTAAAACAAATGAAAGTTGAAGAACTCATCGGAAATCTCACCACTTATGAGCTAGAAATGAAATTCAAGGAAGAGCGTGAAGGAAGTGATACTCGAAAGAAATCAATAGCTCTCAAAGGAACAACTGAAAGAGATGACGATGACGATGATGAAGCAGCAGCAGAATTGGAGCTATTAATAAAGAAATTCAAAACGTGGAATTACAAATATGGAAATTCAGCTCGAATTCAAAAAGCGAAAAGCAGAATAGCCAAAGCACTAGACTACTCAGAAGAACAGAAGATCATCTGTCACAAGTGCAACAAACCCGGCCATATCAAGCCCGATTGTCCACAAATTAAATTCAGCCATGGAAAGAAACAGAAAAAGAAAAGTTTTGCAGCCACTTGGGATGAAATAGACAAGCATGATCAAAGCACTGGGAGTGAAAGCGAAAAGGCAGAATTGTGTCTTCGAGGTAATATAACTGACAGTGACGACGACGAGCCAAGTGAGGTATCAAAGCTTACCCATTCTGAGTTGCTTATTCATTTCCATGAAGTAAACGACTGTTTTGAACGACTTAGGGAAAAATATGCTAAACTTGAATCACAAAAATAAACTTTGATAGAATTAAATAAACAACTTGACCAATTAGTTAAAACCTATCAAAGTAGGATTCCTAAGTGTGATAAGTGTCCAACATTCGAAGATGAGAATAAAAAATCAGAAATTAAAATTAAATCGCTTGAAAATGAAATTCTGATTTTAAAAGAGAGTGAAAATACGAGAAGAGAAAATTCTATCAAAAGGTGCACACAATTGTTGAATGAAAACGAATCACTCAAATCACAAGTCCAACAATTGTCTACTACTTTAGATAAATTTTTCAAAAGTGAAAAATCGTTGAATATGATATTAGGAAAGCAAACTGTTAACACGGTTAGAAAAGGACTTGGATATAATAAATCTAAAATTGTTGAAAACAAGATTAATCAAGAAAATTCAATGTGCACAATTTATAGAAAATATGGACACATTCACAATAATTGTTGGTATAGACCGAAACATGTGAAAACTGTACCAATTTGGGTTCCAAAAGGCACAAATATAAAATCTCTCAAAGTTAAACAAATTTCGGTGCCTAAGGGAACAATTATAAATAGTTTTGGGTCTTTACAAAATTGTTTTTCAAAATTTTCTGCCACTAACAACCATGGACCTATAAAAACAAATAGGTCACATAAATCTTTCATCGTGTAGGTATGGTGGCAGGCTAAGGAACAACAATAGTGTTCTCTGGATTTTTTTTTCTTGGTTGTTCCAGAAACACAACGGGCGATAAAGCAAAGTTCCTTAGCCTAGTATAAAGGTGACAGAATCACAATGGACAACAACAAAAATATCGTAAAGGTAAAACAGGTAGTGGTATATTTATTTGAACGATATATTAAATGTGATAATCTGCACCATATTCTGAATTAAAATCAGCCAATATTGAAATGATTAAAAGATGGTGATTCTGACTTATTCAAAATAGTTGGCCAATTATATTCTTATGCCAAAAACACTATAAAAATCTCTAGATTCTTTGAATTACTTCATATATATTAATTTGGATTAAAAATAGTGTTTTGTTGGATAATATACTTGGTTATAATACGGCTAACTCTATATCGGTTTTTGATTATTTTCACGGCTTCAATTCAAATTCAAAAGAATGTCATTTAAAATGCTGTTAAAATTGAGTTTGAAATTTTTGGTGCATACTTCATGGTTTGGTCAATTAATGATGATTTTTGTGTGAAAGAGAAATTCGGATGCAGATTACACTGGTAATCTAGTTAATAGAAAAATTACTAGTTGAACGTGATTTTTGAGACATTTAGTAACTGCATCGTTTTTCAAAGAAAATATCTGCATATTTTTCATTTCAAATAATTTTCAGATAGCAGAAATTTTTCTTATAAAACCCCCTCGAGAAAATCATTTTTGACCATATTTTCAGATTAGTCATTTTGAAAAATTAATAATTATTTTTGAATTTGATTTTAAATGACTATTTTGACTAATCTGACTCCATAATAATTATCGAAAAGATAAATAGTGATTGAAAAAGTGATGAGTGTTGATATTAATCATATATTATGACTTGAGAAAGTATAATTAGAAAATTTCTTTAGAAATTTAAACAAGAGTTATAAAAACTTTTTATTGATAAATATTCCATGACCATTTCTATTCCTTTCATTTTTCTATCAACCATCACTCATCAAAATCCAATATAGCATGTCAATACGTGGTATTTTAAACAGGAAATCATTTGTGCTTCAATTTATTATATTTTTAGCAATAAAAAATAAATATCTTAAGTATTCACTCTCATTTAAAAGTCCTCACGGTTATGCATGTATGGAACGCATATCAAAATTAATTGATTAAATAGACAAGTTGATTCTAATCCCATTTAAAAGTCCTCACGGTTATGCGTGGTTAGAAGATACTTGAATTCATTTTTAAAATAAAAATAAAAATTGTGAATACTACTAATCTCATTTAAAAGTCCTAACGGTTATGCATGGTTAGTAGATATTCAAATTTCCTGAAATAAATATACCACAAATAGACACAGCTATATGGTTTTATCTGATGAAATCATTCCTATCATTCTAAAGTGGAATATGCGTCAATTAAAATATTTATGATTTTTGTTTGATTTTTATTGAAATTTAATATTTATATTCAATTGAGTTTTAATGTTGGATTAATATCGATCACTTTATCTCTATTTTCTCTAACACTATTATTCTTTTGCTGGTAACAAAAGGGGGAGAGAAAAGTTAAGATTTTGTCAAATAAAAACAAGCAAAGGTCAAATAATTTTCCATTTGCATCTAGGCTCATTTGCATATTTTTAATTGTATGCATATATGTAGGGGGAGTATTGTGTAGAGAGGAAGCATTTAAATAGGGGGAGTAATTAGAGCATATCAATGATCAAATACATTTAACATATTCAAAATCTTAAATATATGTTTGTTATCATCAAAAGGAGAGATTGTTGAATATGCGCTTATATGATTTTTGTTTGATGATAATAAACATATATACATTCATTTAAATGTATTTGTTAATATACTATTTATTTTAACAGATTAAATAAATATTTGCTGAATTAAATAAATAACACGGAATTTGAATTCAAACAAATATTTTATTCGAACAAATATTTATTACAATTTTAATAGTACAAATTCAAGCTCTCACTATTCACTATACAACTTTGATACTAATTAAATTACATCACTATTTTACATTTACAGTTGACCTCACTACATATCACTCACACTCGTACTTATCTTCAACTTCATTCCAGTCAGAATCCAGCATCTGAGCAATCTGCAAAAATATTCACTAACGCAGTAAAATTGAAAAAGAAATATTTTTGCAATATAAAATAAAATATGGTTTTTAAAAATATTATTTGCCTCGGTTATTTGGGTTGTTCGTCATGATTTATATTTGAATTCATCACACACGAACAATGTGACTTGCACAGTGTATCAGTGTACATGCCACAAGGCCGTGCACACTGATATACACTTGATAATGCTATAGGACAGGTGAGCACAAGGTCAAACCCAAATATACAGACAAGTTCAACTCAGGTGCAATATATTCAAAATCTCATCAACAGCACAAGGTCAAACCCGAGTTTTTGAAACTGGATTCAACACAAGTGAAATTTCAAAAATCAACATGAACGGATGCAAAGACCAGTAATGTAACAGTGATATGCACAGATGCATTCAAAGTCAAAACCTGTTGCAACATGGATGTCACAAGCAAAGACCAAGTGAACAACTACATGTTGAACAAATGAAAACAGTATGCAAGCTTGAGCACAAACTATGAATACTGCAACAATATCCAGTATGAAGTATCAAACTCAATAGCAAGTTCAGTGTGGCAATGCAAAGACCAGTTCATGCATGCATCAGTGACCAAACATAGAACAATAATCTCAAACCAAAGATATGACATCACAGAAAATATGACAGCAAGCTTCAACTACATGGAGACGAGACTAAATACACAAGTTCACATGTATGAAGATCAGGTCCAGTTACAACAGAGAATCAAGTCGACCAGGTAGCAATGATGATAATGCAACACAGTGAAGACACCAATGATACATGAAAAATGCACAACTTAATGCATCAAAGCACAAATACATGAAAAATGCAGTAACAACCAGAATGGATGCACTGAAACAACGCAATGCACTATGCAGTGCACAACAACAAGTCTAGCAGCTCAAGTAACAAAACTCGAGTGCAGCAATGAACAAAACTGAAATTCAAATACCAACTGCAAATATCCAAGTACAGCATGAACAAGACTACATGAACACTATAGGCCGAAACAAAATGCAACAAAAACAAGTGTACAGCGACAATAACCAAGGCACAAAGGAATTTCAAAATTATGCATCAAATTCGACAAGCAACTGAAGGCAACAGGTCCAGTTACAACAAAGACCAAGTGCAGCATCAGGTCGGGCACGATGGAATGTGAAATAACAGAATTACTCACATATATGCAACATTTTTTTTATGTACCAATATACTATGCAGTGAAGCCAAAAGAAGCTACAGAGTAACCATGGTCAAAATCAAGTGGCCGAAGTCAAATGAATACAACATCGCTGGTGACCACAAAATTAATCAACAAGCCGTGGATATCAAGAATATGATGAACAAGTCAAAATCATGGTGGCAAAAGAAAATTGACCAAGTTAAACATCAATACCGTATGATTCAAGTAAATAGAAGAAGTCAAAATCAATCTCAAACAATCAAGCATCATCAAGTGGCCGAGATGAATATTTAACAAATTCAAATAAGTTTACGCGAACGAAAATAAAGGAGATCGAACGCATATATAACCCAATCATCATCGGCAATCAATGCATCGAGTTCAAGTACGAATACACAAAAAAGCACAAAAGCATAAAATTACATACCGAAGCAAGGAGACGAACTCGATCCAAATTGAAGAGCCGTGAGCAAATCAAAGAGCATCGGAGTCTATTATTGAACAATATCGAGCGGCTCTTCAATTCGACAAAACCCTAAATCTGGAAAAGGAATGAAGCCCTAAATTTGCAAGAGGAATGGCCACCATTATACAAGCAAACGAACAGAGCAAAGAAAAAGAGACGGGTCGAATTACAAAAGGGGGCTGGCCTATTTCTCTAAAGAGATTTTTTTTAAAAGGGCTTTAAATTTTTAAATAGGGTTATTTTAGTTTTTAAATTGTTTTTTAATTTGTATTTTCTTTTTTTAAACCGTTTAAATTTTCTATTCGTGTGACTAGGGGACAAGCTACGTGGCATAGCTTGAGAATTCGCAACTCAGTGGCTGAGTTGTGGCAGGGTTTTGAGCGTAGAGTTAGATTTAGTCGATAGCGGGTGTCGCGAGTTTACGTGTGTAAGCGAGGAACTATCTAATTTCTAGTAGAAAACTTGGGGGCAGCACGTAGGCAGGGTTTTGTCGAAGCTGGGTAAATTCTGTGTCGTTCTATTTCTGCATTTATTATTCTTCTATTATCCGTGCTGTTATTATTCTGCGATCTGTGTTGAAAATATTTTATCAGCTTCCGCAATTAATTTTTATAATTTATATCATCACCCTATTCACCCCCCCCCTCTACGGTGAAATCGATCCTACACTTATGAGAATATTTTCAAAGGATTGGATATTTCAAATGAGCAGAAGCGCGCATTGGCCTCTTGGCAGTTACAAGATGGAGCGGCAGCATGATGGGACTCATTTACAAAAAATGTTCCAAAATAAGGTTTTTCTTAGGCTAGATTTAAGGAAGTGTTTGAAGACTAGTACATACCTTCAGCGAAAAAGACCCGTTTGCGTAGGAATTTCTTAGAGCTTAAGTAAGGAGATAGGTCTGTATCGCAATATGAGATCAAGTTCAATGAGTTGTCACGTTTTGGGCCAGAACTCATTAATACACCCACTAAGAAGAATGGGAAGTTTGTAATAGGAATGCGGAAGGAGTTTCAAGAAAGAATGGTTGCTCGCCTAAAGGGATATTTGTGGATTTAGTAGATATGGCTTTGAGCTATGAATTTCTTATGGAAAGGAAGCCGACCGCAGCACTTAACAACGACAACCCGAATAAAAGGAAGTTCAACCTATAAGGGAAAAATAAGTGGAAAGGAAAATCAGTATGAGGAAATCAAGAGAACAAGTTTAAGGATTATAGGTGCAATGTTTGTAAGTAGAAGGGCCACATTTTGAAGTTATGTTACAATTTCGGAGCATAGAATCAGCAAACATGGCATATTTCTCCAATGGCCCAAAAGATAGCCTACTTTAATTACCACCAGCTCGGATATATATAAAGAGATTATATGCTTATGCAAAAAGGTCAACAAGCAAAGGTTTGTGATATTAATAACGAGCCCTTAACTTCAAGGAAAGTGAAGGGGAAAGGGGATCTACAAGGTACTTTAGTCGTAAATAGTATTTTGGTTCGAATTTTTTTATTCCAGAGCATCCCATAGCTTTATTTCTAAAGATCTAGTTGATAGATTAAGACTTACCCCAAATTTTGCATAAACCCCTATTTGTGTGACCAACCCCGTAGGTGGTACAACTAATCTATGCATGGTTTGTGAAAATATACAAGTTAAATACCTAACCCACCACTTTCCACATGACACGTCATGGATTTTAAAGGTTTTGACGTTTTTCTTGATATGGATTTTCTAGCAAAGAATAGAGCTATTCTAGATTGTGTTAGAAGGATTATACCTTTAAAACCCAAAGTTGAGAAATTTTTTAAGACATCATGTCAGGAACATGGTCAACGAATGAAGAGTTTCCTTTGTGAACTAGATTCACCCCAAGAAAAGTTGAAACACTAATGGTTGATAGAGATTTTCTAGACATCTTTGAAGAATTTAACAGCCTATCTCCACATCATCAGATTGATCTTAGTATATACCTGACTGCTAGATGGGAACCTTTTGTGCAACCTTGGCATAAGATGGCGCCGAGGGAAAGAAAAGGGTTAGTAAATCATATAGAGGAATTGTTAAGTATGGTTTGATTAGGCCAAGTCACTTGGATTAGGAAGCAGCTACGATTTCGTTTCTAAGTCGGATGGTTCATCAAAGCTTTATGTGGACTACAATGAATTAAATAAGAAAATGCATAAGAACAAGTATCCCTTACCTGGCATAGACGACATGTTCAAACAACTACAAGGTGCTAAGGTATTCTCGCATACAGATTTGGACACGGGATTTCACCAACTAAGGTTATTTGAATATGATTCGCCCATGACTGCTTTTAGAGGACTAAAGGGTTTCTTTGAGTGGTTGGTTATGCCTTATGGGCTAACCAATGCATTCTCTCATTTTGTAGTCATCATGGATCGATTTTTTGGAAATATAATCAATAAATTTATATTAGTCTCAATGGATGGTATCCTTATTTATTCAAAAACCGAGGAGGATCACAAGCACCACTTAGAGTATGTATTGGAAACATTAAAGAAGCACGACTTGAAGGTTAAATTTCCTAAGTGCCATTTCTTCCAATCTGAAGCAAGACTCCTTGGCCATTTAGTATTGGAGGATAGTATAAAAAGAGCTTGCCCCAAGTCATTGTTAAATGAGTAGATTGCATGTATTGTATGGTATATGTAATATTGCTATGAATGCTTAATGTATGCTTTTGTATGAATTTATGATATGGATATATGCCTTTGCGTTAGTTGTGTTAGCTTCTAGTGTGCTAATTTCAAGGACGAAATTCATTTAAAGGGGAGAGAATGTAATTAACCAAAATTTATTCACTTCAAATAGGAATATTTAATATATTATTAATTAACTAATGGATTTTATAACTCAGAATACCCCTTTTAAATAATAACTAGTGATGTAGAAAAGATTTTTAAATTTTGTTTACAAAAGTATTTATTTCAAAAGAAATTAGAAAATAGGACCAGAAAGCTTTTAGAAAATTTTCAATTTTTCACCATAAAATAGTAATTTAAATGTTGTAAACGCCTTAGTTAACATATATACAGATTTTTTTGAGTGAAACAGATGTGTAGCGTGAAACTACACAGCCGATTATAGTTAAGTATTAATATAGTAATATTATGATCAACAAGCCCGATCATTGGCTGAAAAAAGATGTGAAACGGCAAACATCAGTAGCAGATAACCAAACAAAGAATCATAGTACCAACCCTAACTAATTTGTACATAAATCTAAGTCAGATGGAGGAATAAAAGAAGAGGTACATTTGACTATCACATATGAATTCCATCTAACCGATCATCTAGGAGATGAAGAAGGAGCGTCAATCTTGAGTATGTGGTCCCGTCGGCGCTGCAGCTGAAGAAGAACTACCCGCCGACTCCGTTGGGGGAGATCTGGGAGTCCGAAGACGGAGCCTGACTGGTGCAGAAAAGCTGGAGCCTGACCAAACAGCAAAGATGTTAATTATTCTATTGCAAATATACACCCTCGAACTCTCAGGTTTGTTAAAAACACGGGCGTTTCTCTCTTTCCATATCACCCAACAAAAAATGTCTAGAAACGAGTCAAGCCTAAGATCTGGAGCATTGTACTGCCAAAATTCAAAGAAATTAGAAACTGATGGAATGAAACCAAAAATATGAGCACAAGTTGATGCCCAAATGTAAAAAGCAAAGTCACAGTCAAAAAAAGGTGATTAATGGATTCGGTTTCAAGATTGCAGAGGGGACAAGACTGATCAGATAGGATATTAAGTCGGGCAAGACAGTCTTTGGTGTCGATACGGCCATGAATCAGACACCATTGAAAAAATAGGATTCGGGGAGGAAGGTGTCATTTCCAGAGACGCGCAAAGGAGAATAGTCTGCCAAGGTAGTTCAGGAATGAGTAGCATTGGGACACAGAGAAGCGTTTAGAGGGGGATAAAGACCATACATAAAGATCGGAGGAGGAAGGAGACAGGTTAACGGATAGAAGAAGATTGGCGGCGGCAAGGAATTCTCGGAGCAGATTATCGCCAAAGAGGGAAGCAGGACAGAGCGAATGAGAGCCGATGGAGACTGCGTCAGCAACCGTGAGAAATTTCTGGGATAAGGAGGAGAAGAGGGAAGGGAATCTGCGATTTAAAGGAGATTGACAGAACCAGGAATCAAACCAGAAAAGGCAATTGGAGCCATCGCCTAGGATCACTTGAAAGAGAGGCTTAATACGGTTGATGGAGGATAAGACGCCAGACCGGAATGGGGAGGGTTGACTGAGGGGAGCTAGGTGAAGGACGCATGATGGATTGTCTTGGTAGTGAACTGAGAGAATCCAGTCTTTCCAGATGAAGTGTCCAGGTGTCAAAGTACGCCAAAGCCATTTGGCCAAAAGAGCAAGGTCGAAAGTTCGAAGGTTGACAATACCGAGGTCACCATGGTCTTTGTGAAGGCATGCTATCTTCCAACTGACAAGACTTTTGGCTTTTCCCCCATTCCAGAGGAAGGTTCTTCTAATGGAGTCAATTTTCTTGGATACCCAGGTAGGTAGTTTATAGAACGAGAGCCAGTGAAGGGGAATGGAGGAGAGGACTGATTTGATTAGAACCAGTCGGCCCGCAGCCGAGAGAGCGTCGGCTTTCCAGCCTGAGAGTCTGGATTCAATTTTAGCGATAAGGGGAACCCAATCAGCACAATGAAGTTTGGTGGGATGCAATGAGATACCAAGGTAGGAGATCGGGAAGTGAGCGATGTTACAGTTGAGGATAGAAGAGATTGAGGGACCAAGGTGATCTGTGTTACCAAGCATAATGATAGAGCTTTTGTGAAAGTTGATGGAAAGACCAGAAATGAGTTCAAAGACGTATAGAAGGACCTTAAGACAGTGGATATGGTCAGGCGATGGGGAGACGAAGAGAATAGTGTCGTCAGCAAATTGGAGGTTGGATACAGATAAGTTGGAGTTTGGGGTACCAATACCGGCGAGACAGTTGTTCGAGATTGCCAGCTTAGACATGCGGTTAAAGACGTCTGCCACCAGCACAAAAAGGAGCGGTGAGAGAGGGTCTCCCTGTCTTAGACCACGGGCAGATTTGATAAGACCCCCCGATGAACCATTAATCTGAATAGAGGAGAGACTGGAGGTTTGAATGCATTTTATCCATTTACACCATTTCACAGGGAAGCCTCTGTGTGACAGGAGTTCAAGAATGAAGTTCCAATTAACAGAGTCAAATGCCTTTGAGAAATCTAATTTGAGGAGGACGCCTAGCAGGCTGTTTGTGTGGCAAAAAGAGATAACTTCCTGTGTTGCCGCCACACAATCTAGGATGTTGCGATCCTGGATAAAGGTAGATTGTTCCCTGCCAATCAACTGATTCATATGGGGTTGAAGATGGTTGGCGAGGACTTTAGTGATGAGCTTGAAAGAGGTGTTAAGGAGGCTGATGGGGCGGAAGGCTGCAAGAGAGTTAGCACCTTCAGATTTCGGGATATGGACGATATTGGCGTAGTTGAGTCGGGAAATGGTCATAGGGTTGGACTGGAATTCAGAGCACAGATCTAAGATATCTTTTCTGATAACGTCCCAGAAATGTTTAAAGAAAAAAGGACCAAAGCCATCAGGACCTGGTGATTTGTTGTCGTCCATATCCTTGAGGGCAGCCAGGATTTCCTCTTTGGAGAAGGGGGCGTCAATTGGGATGGTTGGTGGATTGGGGTAGAGGAGATTCCAATCGATGGAGGGGAGGGAGGAGGAGGGTTGGCCTAGGACGGAGCGGTAAAAATTGGTGAAGAGATTTAAAATTTCAGTCTGATCGGTGATTGGCACTCTATTGTGAATAATTTCGGGGATGAACAAGGATCTGCGACGGCCATTAGCAAATCTGTGGAAGTAGGCCGTGGTTTTGTCTCCCTCAGCTAACCACTTAGCCTTAGAGCGTTGTTTCCATCCAATCTCCTCTTGTTTCATTAGTCTTTCAAGCTCTACTTCCAAACTTCTAAGCTTGCGTGTCTCAGAATCATCAAGTGTGTGAGACTCCTCAAGGATGTTCAGCTTAAGGATTTCATCTTGAGTTAATTAACATGGGTTGATAAAATAAAGTTTAATAGCATAAATGTGCTTATGTAATTAAGTTCCTGTGTTAAGTAATTAGTGTTTCATTATGAAATAAAGTTAATTAATTAAGGAAGTTTAATTAATTATTAATTAAATTAAATGTTAATTAATAATTAATTTTATTTAATTAAGTCTAATTAATTATTATTTAATAAGAGTTAATTAATAATTAGTTCCTAATCAAGCAGGATTAAATTAATTAATCTAATTGGATTTAAATTAAGATTTAATTGGGGATTAATTAAGTTTTAATTAGAGTAAATTAAGATTTAATTAGTAATTAAATAATGATTTAATTAGTAATTAAATAAAGAATTAATTATTAATTAATAAAGGTTTAATTTTAAACTTTATCAATTATTTTTAAGTCGGTTCTTATATAGGTAAACTGGTTTTAAACCAAAGGACTTCTGTCTGTGCCATTAAGTAACCATACAAATGTGATTAGGTTATACTAAACTCAGACATCTATTAGCAAAATAAAACACCATTCTGCTATAGCTTAAATTGAATAGATTGTTGGACATTTGTTAGCAGAATAAATCCCCGTTCTACTATAATTTAATTGAGTTGATTGTTTAGACATCTCTAAGCAGAATAAATTCCCGTTATACTATATTAAACTTAATAGATTATGTGGATATCTATTTAGAAAGACAAATCATCATCCTACTATTTTGTTATCTGGACATGTATCTGTCAGGTTGTTTATATTGACATGTTATTTCCCTATTTTGTTATGCATTTTATCTACATATATGTCGGTTTATGTAAATAACTGTTATGTGACTTGGAAGTCAAATTTGATTGAAATGGTAACTTGATTTAGTACAAATATGTTCAGTATGCCTCCATTCAAATTTGTTAAATTATGGTTTTTAAGTTCACTTTAATTCTATATCAATTTAAGGTTAATTGTTTTAAATGATTTTGTAAGATGTCCAATTATTTTGGTAAAGGTGTTTATAATTGATATTTTGTAGATAATATTTATAAAGGATTTATTTAAGAAGATTTACAAATGATATTTGTGAATGATATCTTTAAAAGGGAATTTTAAAGGAATATTTGCAAAAAAGTTTTATAAATGGATTTAAACTTTAAGCAAAGGATATTTCATAAAGCAAAATGATTTATTAAAAGGATTTATTGAAGAATTTTATAAAAGAATTTGAGATTTGGATTTCCCTTAACTGACCTTCTTAATTATGGTGGTATGGAACTTTTGTACCATGCTTAACACTAAAGAAATAGTGTTTGGGGTTATCCTTATCTCTAGTTTAATAACATTTGTTTGATTCTTCTAAGATGATTTTGAAATGAGAAATCTTTCACAATTTTTTGTGAATATACTTATTCCAGTGTCATAAGTTTATTAATGTTTTGATAAATATTATGGAAAGGGATTTAAATAAATGAAAAATTATCTTGAGGCTTAGTGGTTTTATTGGAAAGTGAAATCCTTTGATTTTTTTTTGATCGTGTATTTGATAGTTAATAACCTACTATCAAATCTTGATCCATTTTTAACTCCGAAAGTATGCTGTGTGTATTCGAGTTCCCTGGTGAGGACTAGAATTCTTATTACATACTTCCATAGAATCAGAATTGAGTTAGCCGAAAGTTACCGCTTAGTTGGGAGACACTGGTTTTGGGTAATTGTGATACTCTAAAGTAATAAGTTCATGATGGATCGTTTTGAAGTATGCAATGGAGCTATACTATTCTTCCTGAAGGTGATTCCAAAATGGAAGATAGTAAATGTTGAATGATTGTTTGATCCTGAAATAACTTGTATGGATGAATGTCGGCATTGCACTTCTGCGTGGATGGCTATGTTAGCGTTCCAAGATTGTTTGTTATGAGGAAAAGGTAATTGTGGCCTCTCAAAGCCTCAAACCCTAGGAATGGCCAAAACAGAGTAGATGTGGCATGGCTATGTGGGTCGCACCCATTAGGGTACGATCATTCCAAGATCTAGTGTCGATATTTCTATGTATGCTTTGGGGCCCCTTTTTGGTTGTTGATTACATCCAAGGGGTGATCATTTTCGATAATCTCTAGTAAGGGGTAGGCCGGTATTGTATTGGAAGTCGTCGAAAGGTTTTTGAACTCATTGTACAGTTTATCTAGAGGTGTATAGATTTTCGAAAGGTAGTCCCTTATCTTGCCATTTGTTGGAAATCCATTCTCCAATAAGCACCTTCGGTTTTAATTGTATGCCTATTATTGTTGTCATGTACACACATCACAGCTACTTGATATATTTACATTCAACCTTTAGACATACTATAACATATTTTGATTTTAAAATAAAAATGTTTTATTTATCATAGGATAAAAACCCATCCGTGTTTATATGTGGCGAGGTCTTACGAGATACCTTTGATTTCAAAGGGTTTTATAAGTTATAATAATAAAAAATATATGATTTGAGTTACTCACGCTGGTTTTACCAGAGTGACCCGAGCATTGTTTTCTTATAATTCTCAGGTCGGGCCAAGAATGTCTTCAGACAGGATTTAGATGCTTTGCAGCTCAAGAGACAAGCAAGAGATACAAGATGTTTCTCATGTATATTTATTTATTTTCGCTATTTTGGATGAAATTTATATCAGTTATGTAGTGATGGGTAGTTATAACTGTCCCAGGTAGGAAGTTGTACTATTATAACTCTGATGTATCATTTTGGAAATGATTATGTAAAGTTTTATATTGATCATTATATATCGTTCCTTTGCATTGTGAGATTCTGTTTTCTTCAGTTTCCCCTTATTTTTCTTTTTCTTTCACCCTAATGACATGTCTTTCAGGCACTTGGATGCTCAACACATGAATACCCAAGATGTACTAAGTGTCGAATTTTGAGGGTCAAAAGGCGGGTTGTTACAGAATAAGTGATTGGAATTGATAATGTGTACGGATGATATATGTGCATCGTACGGGCTTTAGTATTTGCATACTATGTTTTGATTGGCTTATAAAGAGTTTAGGTGATAACTCTTCGATTTTTATGAGGTATTATAAATAGTTAACTAAGTAATAACCTAAGGCTATAAAGCATAAGGTACGCTTAGTGGATCGTTTATCACCCTTGTGCGATGAGAAAGTTTTGAACTTGAGTGAACTATGAGTTATGTTTGCTATGATTATATACTATTAATTTTTGTTGTGTTATTTTTTATTTGGTTACTCGTGTTGGAATTTCGAGGTTGAAATATTCTAAGTAGTGGAGAATGTAACGACCTGGAATTTTGAACACTTCGTATTTAAATACCAAAATTATTTAAAAATTGGATATCGGATTAAATGTTACTATGATGATTTAATAAGCTTTTCAAACCCCTTTAAATTATAAATAATAATAGTAAACTTTTTTTGAAAAAATGTTTACAAAAATATAATTTTGGAAAAATATTGATAATGGGACCGAAAATCGTTTTATCAATAAACAGTTTTTTCTCAACAAAAGTTTTTCAAATTTTTTGTGCATGTCCAATTAATCATTGTGGAGATAATTAGAAACTAAAAATATTTTCATATTTATGGCTATCTAAATGGGATGATGTCATGCATGATGTAAGAGGATAAGATATTTTAAAAATGAGCAAAAAAGGAGAGTAAGAAAATAAGGAAATCCTTAACCCTTAAGCTTATGTGACATAAAGTAGACATGATGTGTGTAATTAATGATATTAGAGTTTTGGGGGATTTTTGGTCTTTTCCCATCACATTCCTAAGCCTATATAAGGAGGGTACACCTTTAGGAATAAATCACAAAATTTACAAAGTTTAGAATGAAAAAAATCAATATGTCCTATTCTTCTTCCTCTCTTATGTTCAAAAAAGAAGTAGTTGCAAATCAACTCCAAATCACCTCGAACTTTACCACAGGGATTAATATCATATTAGAAACCCTTCCGCCAAGCCAAAATATGAAGTAGTGGAGCCATGTTCCCCAAAAGGGGATGACCATGAGCAATTATATGGGTGGGGGAGGCTAAAAGCAAGAGCAAAGAGGAGGAAGGAGAAAGAGAAAGTGGTTACAAGGTGGAGGCTTGGCTTTGGTTTTTAGGTCTTGGCTATGGTTGGGTTAAAGGTGAGTTAGCAGCTCACTCTTAATGAAAAATATACACATATATGTTGTGTTTGGATGGTGTTTAAGTTGTTTGAATTGTTGTTAACTTATGTTAAAACATTGACTTTGAATTCTTACATTAAAAGTAAGTGACATATGTGATCCATGTACATAGACTTGAACAAACTTGGAATGGACTTGATTGAGCTTATATGACCTTAGACAAGATCTTGAACAAAGAACATAAGTCATATCTGAACATAGGTTGGAATATGACTTGGATTTAGAAGTGCACTTATAGCGATAGTCGCAATAGATGCAGTTTCGAATTGCCCTGTTTTTGGCAGTTGTTATGGAACTTTGTATAGAGATCCTAAGGGTTTCTCAACAAATTTATATTGTTTTATACGTACGTTTATTTCTATTAAAAGCTTGAATAGTAAAAAGTTAAGTAACATCTCAAACGGAAAAACATCACTAGTGCAAAACAGCTCAGTTTAGACTTCATTTTTTGACTTAAAAGGTTCGAAAAGGTATTTAGACATAAATATTTTATTTTATTCTTTTTAAAAGTGGTTACTAACTATTTTTAGATTATTTTAATAGTTTTAGATATTTGTGAGTTTTTGAGAAATGGTGAATGTTGAATGCAGAGATATTTTGTTAAAATATATAGAAAACAGGTAGTTTTCAAGATTAATGATTTTCAAACTCGATATTTCCAGATAATATTTTAAATGAGTGTTTTTAATATATATTAAAATTATTTTGAAGTATGAATATCTTGAAAAATATCTTATACAAATATCTTACCTTTTAAATTGTTTTAAAATCATAAAAATAGGTTTAGAAAGGGGTTAGCTTAATGGCCAAATGGTTAAAAAATTTACTTACTTATTAGAAAAGTAATTAATTATGATTAACACCAACAAGATGACGAAATAATCTAATATATTTGTGAGAGTTAAGATAGATGTCGAGTAGGGACGCAGTAATAAAGCTCTAACCCATTGGCTTTTCTCTTAACCAAGGAATAGGTAAGTGGAAAATGTCGATAACATGTTAATCATATTGATTTCTTATTGATTATGGAAATCATTAATACTATACTTAACACTAAAAGATGATGAGGTTGACTTATCTATTTGTGAAGTTCAAGACCGAAGTGTCTAGGCAAGGCTTAAAGCAACAAGTGCCTAAACTTACCAGGCTTCATTCTTCAGCAAGGAATGGTTAAGTTGAGAATGTCGGAAACGAGTTAAGCGTATGAATTGTGATTTGTACAAGCAATGGTTTTTAACTAGATAATCGATTAGTCGATTGTCGCTCTTAATCGAATATGAACTTAGATCTTTAAAATAAAGGTTTGTAAAGATACTACAAGTATGGAATGTATTTGGGTTTTTTTTTTGATAATGTATTAATAGCATTTGTCTTTAACCCTTTTTATTACACTTACGGATGTAAATAGATCTTTAAAAGAATGATTTAAACATAAGAATAAATAAAATGGTTTTTGGGTTTATAATGATAATATTTAAGTAACATTAGTCTTAAAACTTTTAAATGGATTTGTAGAAGAACTTAAATCCTTAAAATGGATATTTTGAAGGAAATTATAAGTATGGAATCTTTTAGAAAAAGATAGAAGTTATTAGGTAAAAGGAGTTTACCAATAAAGGAGTTTTTAATTAATAAAAGGATTAATTAAATATAAGGGTTCGGGAGTTTCTTAAGTAGCTTAACCAAAGTTTGTGTGGCTTGATCATACTTTGTGTGAATTGATAGTGTTTTGCATGTTCGTTCGTTTATGGAAAGTATGCTAGACTTGGTTTCCATTTATGAACAAAACATCTTGTACTAGATAATCAATTAGTCGATTATCGAACTTGACATAATATCGACATAGCAAGTTAACAAAAGGCTTCATGATTTCATATCTATGAGAAACCCCAAGTAGGAGCCTTGGTACGAAACATCTCTAGCTTTCCCTTACTTTTGAAAGAACCAGAATTGAGTTAGCCGAAAACTCATCGAATTAATTTGAAGAGACCGAGATTGGTAAGCGTTTAACTTATTGAATACCACTTCAAAACTAGTATACGAGTTCTATGTTTTAAAAGCGGTTGTGAAGTGAAATATTATAGAGCTGAACTATCAATCCTAAGGTTAAAGTCCAAGGGAGAGGTCGGCGCTAACATTTCAAATGATGCTATCGTATGGACTGTGTATCTTAAGGAGTACTCCAAGAGAGAGGACGATGTTATCATTCGTTGGAAGACTTATATGGGGAACCAATGTGGAGGTTTGCGATCTACTCGAGATGCTCAAATCCATATAGTGATTCATGATCTGTTCGAGATGTGGGAATCCATTTTGAAATTCAAATCATGTTCGAATAATGAAGACTCGTATGTGAAGATGTCGAACGCAACCTCGACATCGAAAATGGCTAAAAACAGAGTAGGCCTCGCAACCTGGGGTTAGCAACCGATGTAAGGATATTGTCAACTACATTTCTAGAGATACTTATCGACTGTGGGCCGCTTGTGTTTACCTAAATGGTATATTTTATCCAGAGATATACATCGCTTGGAAGGTGCTTTCTGACCCTTGCAAAAGGAATTGGATTTGGCTCCAGCAAAGAGATCTCCGTGGAAAATCCATTATGCAAAAGTTCCTTATCGCTTTTGGTTGTACCCTCTAATATATTGTTGAATGTGACCAATGTAACTATTCCAGCTATTTTATAATATTTACATTATACGCCCTAGACATTATTATAGTATCACTAGTATTATAATAAAAATGGTTTGTTCATCATAAGGTAAAAACCCGTCCATGCTTAATGGTGTGGTCTTACGAGATAACTTTATTTTGAAGGGTTTTATAAATATAACAATCTATATGATTCTAGTTTTCTCACACTAGTTTACCAGACTAATCAGGGTGTTATTTTCTTATAATGCTTCCCCATGCATGTTTCCTGATTTAGCTATGGGCGCTTTGGAGCTTCTGAGAAGACAGTTCTACTTACCATGGTATTTATTTTCGCTGCATTTGTATCATCAGCATTTGTGAGGATAGGTCTTTATAGCTATCCAGGCCGATTATTATAACTTTGATGAACTTTATATCTTAGAATGACACTTTATACTGTCTTTTGATATTATATATGATCGTTCTATTGTGAGATTCTAATATTGTGTTCATTCGTCCTTGTTCTATTTCTTTTTCTTTTATTTCACCCTAAAAATTTGTCTCTCCGACACTTGGTTGTTTGGCACATGAATGTCGTAGATGTATTAGTGCCAGCATTTGGAGGTCGAAAAGGTGAGTTGTTACACTCTATAGTGCTTAACAATTAAGACCAAATGCCTTTAGCAATGATTTTTTGGGAGAGATAAATATTACCAAAATGATATTTGAATTCATCCAAAGAATATGGCTTTTTGGATCTATCTTTAAAGAAGTAAATCATTTTTTAGAATCATAGCATCAATTATTGAATGCAAACCACTTAAGCTAAAATGGTAATTAAATGGCTTCCAAGAAGGTGGAAATGATAGATAATTTTTAGGGCTAAGAGGGTATTTTAGGAAACAAGAGGAAGTTGGCAGGGAATCAAATTATAGT
Organism: Allium cepa; assembly: GCA_030765085.1. Taxonomy (NCBI): domain Eukaryota; kingdom Viridiplantae; phylum Streptophyta; class Magnoliopsida; order Asparagales; family Amaryllidaceae; genus Allium; species Allium cepa. The sequence continues at coordinate 915,766,956 of CM060938.1, forward strand.
ATTAATGAAGATTGACGAAGAAAGGGGATACTGGAAGAGAGACTCCATTCAGTAAATATTTTACGGCCCAGAAAAAACATCCAACCAGTGATGCACCGATGACGGTGTATTATTCGATCTTGGAGCTATATCATCAACTCTTGTTATTCCATACTGATAAGATTCGATCTAATTCAGCCAGTTTATTCAAAAATAATATAACCTCCCATAGCCTAATGAGAACCGAAAATATAAAATTTTAGGCAAAACTTAAGAAAATAACAAATATTTCATGACATTTAAATTAAAAATTATTAGATTAATCCCTGTTTATAAACATAATCCATATATAAAATTACTGATTAAAGATCATAAATTTAAAAGGAATCTTTTCAAAATAAGCAAAATAACTAATCAAGGCCAATTAAATCTAGTATCCACTGTTATATGTATGTACTAAGGTTTAATTAAAATAGAATTTTAAATTCATGAAAATCAAGGGAAATCAATCTAAAATCATTAGGGATAATCTAAACCAAGCAACTAAAACAACATAACCCAATTCAACAATGCATATAATACTTGAATCATGTTAATGCATAAATAAATAAGTGAGTCTAATATTAAAAGACTAAAAACTTACCAACTTTTAGAGTTGTTTTGGAATATAAGCATGAGAAATAAGCTATTTTTCATGAAGCGTTATTCTGGTGGTTTGCTATAAGAGAGTAATGTAAATGAAGCAGAAGAAGAACGAGTAAACTATTATAAGTTTGTAATAATAAAATAAAACGACTGTAAAAAATATATCATCTACACTTTTTCAATAGCTGTTAAAATATAATGATATTTGTTTTTCAAAAGCTACATCATGCAAAATTGGAACGGTTTTGAAGGAAAAGTGCATTCGCCTTTTCAAACAACCACTCATATAATAATGCATTCCAATAGTACTAAATACACAACAGAGAACAGGTTTATTCCAATTGTAAATATAACCTTCGAAAGAAGAATTCCATTTTGTACGTGGCTAAAGTTAATTTTGGGGACATATGTTATATCGTATTTTTCAAAAGGAATTCTAGATATGCATACTTAAAGCAGAAGGGTCTACAATTAACTCATTACTAAGAGGAAATGAACTACACCGAGGAGGCATAGTCTACCTAGAAACCTTACAGCCTAAGGTGATCATGAGAAAGCTATAAAGTCTAGACCCAAAGGGTTATGTACCTAAGGGATTAACATGTGAAAGACCAAACTTACTTTCTAAGGAGTGAACGCAAAAGCCTAAACCTGAAGGTCAACATGATGTAATGATGCTTTTAGTTGTTTATGAGTGCAGCCTATCTGGTATGAATCGAAGAACGAAGGATACAATATTGCAAAAAATATTTAGAAAAAGCAAGATTAACCTAAAAGGGTGCGTAGCTATAACATGACGTTTTGAAATTCAGTCATCCATGTGTATGCCTTAGATATAGCCAGAGGAAAAGCATCCATAAAATACATGTCATCAATCCATAGACTATACTCAATGCAAGCTAGATCAGCAATAAGTGTCAGTATCCAATGTCTTAGCTCAATAATGAATCCAAATACTAAGTGATAAAATAACTGTACTTTCATATATTATAGCTTTTGAAAAATCATTAATGGTGGATTATGATAGCTCAGCACTATAAATGCCTTCCAGCTTCAATATAAGTCCAGTAAAGAAGGAATAAAGTTGATGTAGGGCTTTCTCCTGAACAACTATAAATCCGATGTTTAGTTTACTTATTTCCTTATTGATTTTATTCTTGACTTGACTACATTTTATTTTAGCAATATCTTCTTGCCTAACTTTAACCTTTGATAAAAACCCTTGCCTTCGATAACTGGCCTACTGAAGCACCTGAAACTTGCTCAATCAATTGATTTGATGCCTTCAATTCTGGGGTGTTGGTTGTTATGAAAAATCGAACCAACAATTATAATATTCATATAAAAATAAAACTACATCTATTTACGGTGACCGAAAATGTTGATAAATAATATTTGGTATACGCTATGTAATTTTTCAAAACTAGATGCTCTCATTAGTAAATGTTTTAAGGTATGCTCCCAATATTTGTATTGTTTAAGTACAACACTTGAGATACAAATTTTCATCAAATCACTCAACATGACCTACTAATTTAACTAATTTATACTCAAGAGTTCAAAGCAAATGCCTCAAACTCCAGAAATAAATTTTATAGAGAATAAGAAGAATACTTATGGAATAAAATCATATTTTTTGTTCCTTATTAAGCTTCGACAAATATTTTACATAATTTCATTTTTGATGTCTCTTTACAAAGCAGAGGTGACCATTTATTCGCTCTTGATCCCAACTTTGTGTACATTACATTCACTCTCAAATTTTCATCTTTTTTCAAACGGACCAACTGTTCAAAAGGGAAACCCTTTACTACAAAAGTGCATCGGATTTCTTTCCAAAAGTGTATCCATTCGTCCTCAACACTTTAAAGACGTTGAATATGTTGTTCTAAAGTAAAAATATGAAAATTAACATTTTAGTGGTCGAATTCCTAGGTCTGTCTATAGTCCTTGGTCTGATGTTGTTCCTAACACAAGAAGATCTACAATGTATATAATCGTATTGAACATGTGATCTCACACTATGGTTTACTTGCCTATTTCAAATGAAACAATTTCATCAAAATTTCATTTATAACGAACAAGATTATTTACCATACAACTTTTATACTGATCAAGTTTGGATTAAATATCCATGCTCATGTATTCTTTTAGATTTCAAAACCTGTAGAAGACAATATCAACATAAGGAAAATTCACTCTTATGGGACAAAGATACAAAAATTAATAGTTGTATTATTCGGCCCTTGCATGGGTGTTGAAGCAACAATATGCCAAAAGACTAATTTATTGGTACGTAAATTGTTGCATTTCATTTCATTTAATTTTCAATTTTTAAATTCAACGTATTTAGTATATTTTAATTGATAAACCGTTTATCAATTGCATTACTTGTGCAAATATATTATAATAGATTTTTATAATATCATATATGTTCTTATACTTGTTAGAAGGTTTGTTGTACTTTTGTAACACTACATATTTTGAAGTGCCATAATATGAAGAATTAATTAACTAACTAAAATACATAATGAGATAACAACTGAGTAAGATAATTATGTTGATAAGAAAGATGAGTGAATTTAATATGAAGAGTTAGGGTTATTGATAAGAATAAACAAGAATGGGATTTTAGCCCAAGACTAAATTATTAACCCCTAACACCTCTAACCTTTCATTCATTCACTGCCACACTCAAAAATAAACAAAAGAATGAAAACCCAAGGATGCCGGCATAATTTTTAGAAGAAAGAAGAAGAAAATCAAGTAAAAAGAAAGCGCTTTCATCGCTATAAAGAAAAGAAGGCTTTTCAATCAGGTTTTACAAGGCTTAGGAAAGTAACACCTCTTTAAACCTTCCAACTCCGTTTAGGTAAGGATATCATATGTATGATGCTTTGAAAGATAATGAAAAAGTTTAAGAATGATAGGAAACATTTTTTCATGCTTTGGGATTTAATGTTAATAAATTTTGACATGTTTAAGATAAAAGGTGAACTAAAACTTCTCTAATTCACTTGAAATTATATATGGTGTTAAGAATATTAATTTGGAGATGATTGGTTTCATAATTTTCTTTAACTGGTTGAATTTATTACGAATTTTTTAACATGAAGAAATGCTAACTTTCGAGATTTAATTATTTAAAATATAAAAAATAACTATTTTGGCCTAAAATTTCTATATGAGGTAATTGATGTTTAATCTGATTTTTGGTAAATTCTTGTGATTTTTCCATGCATTTTCGAATTGACATGAATTATGTAAATAAGAGAAGAACTAATTACTAATGGAAATTTAAATGGTTGAGTAGTAAAATAACTAGCACTTCCTCCAAAGAAAACAGCAAATGCTCAAGTTAAGATGTCCTAACTTATGAAAACCTTAACACTTGATAGCTCTAAAATGTTAACATGTGATAGCTTATATAAGCCTTGACACTTTTTAGCTCAAAAACATCAAAATGTGGTAGCTTAAAATGCTAGACATATGATAGTTTGAAACTCAGCTTGTGATATCTATAATCAATATTCGATAGCTTAAATTGTAAACATGCAACGGATGAAGTGTCAACGGGCGATAGCTTAAATTTTAACCATGTTGTAGCTCAAAATTGCTAACATGCAACGGCTCTGAAGTGGAAATATGTGATATCTTAAATTGTGAACATGTGATGGCTTAAACTATCAACATGTGATTACCGTAAATTATAACATGCGATAGCTCCGTAGTATCAACATGTGATAGCTTAAATTGTTAACATGCGATAGCTTTACAAAGTCAATATGTGATGGCCTTAAATATTGATTCGATAGCTTTTCGTAGACAATAGGATAGGAATGCAGCAGCCCTTGACACATGATAACTTTTAGCACGCAATAGGCATTTGGCATGTGATATCAGTTCACTAACATGCAATAGCCATCTAACATTATCATGTGATGGTTAATGATGCAAAGAATTTCTCAGTAAATAAATGAACTTTTGGTGGCATATTGGAAACCATCTTCCAATTGGATGTGAATTTCATAGAGAAGAAATGGCCACATAGGTTAATAATTTAAAATGAAATAACTTTTTAAAAGAAGAAAATCATAACAAAATTATAACGATCCACCTTTTCGACCATCGAAATTCGAATCTGAATGCATCCACGTTATTCAAATGTCGAACATTCAATCATCGAAAATGTAGATCATTGAGGTAAAATAAAAATAAAAGAACAGAGAATAGGAAAAACAAAATATCACAGCAAAAATGACAACATATAACATAAAAAAGATAGTATAAATTGCCATTCCAAGATATAGAGTACATTAGAGTCGAAAATAAACCTTATCAGCTCGAAGTTATAAATTTCTGACCATACAATTGTTGATAGGTATAATACATAATACAGTGGAAAATAAAACATTATGATAGTTGAATATCTAACTTTTCTCCAAGAACTCCATATCACCAAAGCCAACCTGGGAAAATACTCGGTCTGATCCGAGTATTATAATAAAATAACACCCAGGTCAGTCTGGAAAACCAGCGTGAGAAAAATCAAGTAACAGGATAAACATAGAACAATTGGTGGGACCACGCCGCAAATGCGGAATAGAGTTTCACCATACAAGAACAACATTCAGACGTAACAGAGTGGAAATAAACAATAGAAACAAATCTAAATATAAAGGATGGGTATAAGGAAGAACAAATCCAATACTTAATTAATGGGCATAATTAATATCAAAATCTAGACTTGTAATAATTAAAATAAATAATTAAACATTGAGAATGGCATAAAACACTTCTTGATGCAATTAAGGAAAGCAATTCAAAGATTTGAATCAAAGGAAGGAAAGAAAATTTTCCAAAAAATGACTAAGAGGGTGTGCCCCCCTTCACTGAAAGTATACCTCTAGAAATATACTTGAGAAGGTCATACACTCTGTGACACCTCTCGAAATTTACTAGGCAGACCACGCCAACCTTACCGAGTATCTGAATATTGCACATCTCAATGTACAAAGCTGAATCCAACATAGAGTGGATGTGAATATACCTTAATGAGAGAAACCCCGCATAGCTAGACATCCACTCGTGCTTTGGGTTTAGTCATTTTCCAACTAAAGATAATAAAGCATAAAAGAGCAACAAATCATTTTGAAGGTGACAATACACCAAGAAGAAAGCTGAATCGATATCGAAAATCGCTAAATCAACTATCGGGAATAACAAACGATTTGTATATGGAAATTAAAACACATACACTTATCACCAGTAAATGAATCAAACTTTTAAAACATTTGATTCACACTTGTGCTTGATTTTCACATTACAGCATTGGTAAAAACACTTTAGAAATACTCTTTAGATGTTCACCTAAATGGCAAATTTTAATACTAGTGTGTTAAAACAAGGGTCGAAAACAAATGTCAATAAAACAAAGCTTACTATAAATCCCAAAACAATTTACACTTAGTTTTTTTAAAATAATTCCTTTTAAAGGATTTTTTTTCCATATATAAACTTCATTTATAAATTCAAAACAACATTTATTATCCTAAAAGATAATAAATCAATTTAAATTATTATTTTAAATTTTTAATCAAATGTCAATATCCCAAAGGATAATTTATAAACTCCTTTTATAACTTCAAAACCATATTAATTTTCCTAGAAAAAATAAATCAATTTTAAAATCTTATTATAAATTTTAAAACAACATTACTCATTCCAAAGGTAATTAATCACATTTATTATCTCTTTCAATAAACCGATTAATTATCTTTAAACCACCGTTGTTAAATTAGTTCATTAAATTTAAAACACTAATTTAGTAAATAACTTTTAAACACTTTAATTAAATTAGTTAATTTACTTTAAACTCTTTTATTAAACCAGTTAATTATCTTTTAAACACCACTAATTAAAATTATTAATTAAATCAAAATGTCATTAATTTAAAATGATTAACTAAATTTAAATAACATTATTAAAATGAATATTTAGCTTCAAACATCATTAATAAAATTTATTGACTAAATTCAAAATATCATTAATTAGATAATTAATTGAACTCAAATATCATTAATAAAAATGACAAATTAAATCAAAATCATTAATTAAAATGATTAATTGAACTCAAATATTATTAATTGATACATTATTTGTTATAATGGTTAGTTAATTTAAATATCATTAATCAAAATGATTAATGAATTTTAAACATCTATTTTATGAAAATACAAGCTCAAGTTCAACACACACAAAATTTTATAAGGATGATATTCAATAAGTGATGGTATAACGAAAATCGCATTAATTACACTTAAAAATTCAAATTGGATGATACAATTATTTTCAACCAAATAACAATATAAGCAATGCAAGGATGTAAATAAATTAATATTAGCAAGAACCCTTTAGGGTCTCTATGCAAATGTCCCTTGCAAAACAATGGTTATAGACAATATATATAGTCATATGGGTTCCCTACAATCATATAATGATTTAGCAATTTATATCATTAATTTCCAATCCCTAAATTAACTAATCCTAATACAAAATTAATGGTCGCTAATCTACCCACTTCTTCATTTCAGGCCGTGCTTTTTTGAACCCAGACACCTCCGTTTTCACGACCATCCAAGCCGCCACAGGCTTCGCCGTGCCCCCGCATCACCATCCTAGGTCCCTCAACCACCATGAACCATGCCTCATCCCCTGAAACGCCTCTGTCACTACAATTTCATCCAAAAACTGCCACGACATCGAACTTATTTTGCTATTGCGTCACTCCATTAATGGCCAATCCAACTATCCAAGCTTTCACCTCATCACAATGAACGTTTTCCTATTTGACCCTTCCGCTTAACTCGGCATTTAGTTGCACCAATCTCCTATGGCCATTGGATGGAGGATAATAAAATATGGAGGCTAGTATTTATTATTTAGGTTTTCAGGAAATGAAAGGGGGTATGGGTCCTTTTATAGGAAATCCAACCAGCACTATTCATACTCAAAATTCTTGAACTCCAATCGAGGAGTGATCTCTGGCGTTCCTAGTTAAATATTCTTATTTCGAACTCAATGGAACTATTTTTTAGACCTAATTCCATTATATACAGAAGTTAGCTTTTAAAATCAAATTATTTTATTTTAATTCTCTAAAATTAATTGCTATGCGTTTCGAGTTCGCGCGACCACATGGTATGCTCAATCGTCACGAAACTCGTCGGCTTACTATAATTCATTATTTCGGATTAATGGCACTAGCTTTGTCAAAATTCAATACAGTACCTCGAAATGATAATTTCACACATTTAAATCATTTTATAGTTTATGACCAAATTAATGAAATTTATCTAAACTATTTATTATTTTAAATAAATTTACCAAATGAGTTCACCAATATTATTTATTAATTAAAAGGAGTTAAATAAGATTATTAAATCCAACTAATTAATATTTAAGTAACTAATTCAAATATTTAAGTAATCGCTATGTTTGAATATAAGTTATTAAATTCCAACATCCAATTATTTAAAATTAATTAAATATTTAAAATCTAATGACTAAAATTTTAAGTTGTTACAAAAATAGGAAAACTATGAGATGATAAGTTGTATCATTTGAGAAATAAAATAAAATTGTAAGGCATTAGTAGTTATCGTATGTTTAAACATGACATTAGTCCCTTCGTCGGTCGGTCCTAGAAACGGCGGTAGCGGCGTGAGGCGCCCGAAGGAAGACCAGACGTGCTGCAACCTAGGGATCACCAGTCTTTTGCTTTATAGGTTTAGTAACATTAATGGAAGGCCTTAGTAGCTAACATAAGTATAAATATGACATCAGATTTGGTAAAGTTAATAGAAGGCCATAGTGGTGAACATATGTTAATTCACCAAAATATATAAGAATGAGGTATAAGGCTTTCGAGCATTTGGATGTCTATTCACAGCAGTATGTGAATTTCTTATCAAAATTCTGGGTTGTTCCACTCTCCACCTTAAAAGAACTTCATCGCTGAAATTCTTAAAGTAGGAAAAAATGCCTCAAAACTTTTAAGTTTAAAACCATTAATTAAAATGAGTTATTAAACTCATAAAGTTTCTTAAATTATGTATAAATGCGGCAGCATCTCCTTTGCGTGGCTAGATTCAAAAAATTATTACTCGTCCAAACCAATCAAAAGTTTACAAAAGACAAGTGGCCTCTCATATCCAGGGCATAAAATCACCAACCAGTTCCAATTTCTAAAGCTATTACGTACATTTTTGCATATAATTTTTAAATTTTTGCAAACAACTTAAGTTGATGCAAATGTATGTGCACCAAAAATCAAATAACAATCTTTGCTTACCTATACTTTCACAGTCCAAAAGAGAGTCAGGCTGACAAAAGAGCAATATGGTGCAACTTATAATAATGATGCAACTCTAGTGTGGTATAAAGCCATACCAAAAGCAACATAACAAGCATATGCAACCAAATCACAGAGGATATCCTGTAATAAAATAATAAGCATACAATCATTACAAAAGATAGATTTTAGAACAAATGCCCCGATTTTATGTCCAAAATATATTTCTAAATTTACATCGAAGAGAATTAAATCAAAATCAATTATGACAAGGAGAGGGCTCACCTTACTGAAGCATGGTATAACTCTAGAATCAAAACAACATGGAGCATCTAGTGGTATTTAAGTTCCTCCTAAATAACAATTGGAGTAAAGAAGTATACCTGGCGAGTCTTTCGAATCAGAAAATCCCTAATTGTCCAAATTTAGTCATAACAAAATCATTTGAGAAACCACTTTAAAAATATTCTTTTCAAAAGGTTGAAACAATAACACTTCATCAATATTTTTCAAAATAATTTTTTTATTATTTATTTCCATAAATTAATTTGAAATCACTTTTTCAAAAGCATCAGGATTTAAGTCCTAACAAACAAAAAATTTATAAATTGTAGTCCATAAAATAACACTAACTATCAACCCAACCAATCAAATTCCATAAAGGAATAAGTTAACACTATTAATCAATCAAATTCCATAAGGAAAAAATCTAATTCTTAACATTATTTAAAATGTTAAATGACTAACAAACAAATCTTAGCTTTAGCTCAAAAACTTTCTTTATTGTCCAAAGATATACATAATTCCCTAAATGTACCATTTTGCTTATCAACCTTCGGTTATTGCTTAGAAGATCATCCAAGCTCCTAGATAAAATTTAGAAGTCCTTCTCTAAAGTATTGGTTTCTTAACTACACCAATCTTTCTAAATCACTCATATTTTCCATTTATTATTTTATTCAACATTAAAATTATTTTATGAATTACTTCAAAAAAATTCGCCCAAGTTCTATAAATATTTTACTAAGTCAATTCTTTGTAAAACGTCAAATAGAAACTTACTTCACTCTATTTACTTGTATAATGCCCTTCTAGATCCTAAGAGTATATATAAAATATTAATTCATTTTACTTTTCAAAATTTAGTTGGAGGTCCAATCATAATGTGGGTTTTTAAAACTAAATCAAGCTTTCGACCTCTTTAACTTAGAGTGGTAATGAAAGATGTTAATGGGTTGCCCACTAACACCAAATAGTTTATAATACTGAGATTTTTAATAAAATCTATAAAACAATGTCTATTAAACCTCCCTATCTAATTTAACCCATTTTAAAATTTGAGTCAAAATACCTTATTTCTGTCCAAGGGTTTAAGTTTTCATTTATCACATCATCCTTTTATCAAAACACTTTTATTTTTAATCAATTCCCTTTAAGGGAACTTAATAACAATATATCCGGTTTTTATTTCAATTTTCCTTTTTGAAAACATTCCACAAATATTTCTATATGAAATAAATTCACCAATTTATTTATTAGAACTCACTTTAGGTTTGTCCGGGTTTGAACTCATTTCGATCGTACAATGATAAAGAGAATAATTAACTAAGTGCCCCCACAATATTCGCCTAAACAAACATCCATTCGTTACTTAGAAGATTATTAAGATTGCCAAAAAACTAATCAGAACGATTTCCTCCGAATTACCCTAAAAATGCATTCCACTTAAAAAATTTCTTCCAAAATATTTATATTTAGAATTACTTACAAGTAGTACTACTATTTTTTTTCCAAAAACCTTTCGAAATTATGTCAAACAACTCCAGGATTTAAATTCAAAATTCCTTTTTAAAACACATTTAATAAACTAAATTTAAATGAAATTACATTTATATAAAATTATTTCATATTATAGTAATTCCCTAAATATTTATTCACTAAATGAATTATCCAACTATTTAGATTATATTAAACAACTTTTATTAAAAGGTGAATTTTAACTTAACATTAATAAAAGATGACTTTTAACTTAACAATTTTTTCGAACATCTTATATTAAAATTTTGAAACTTAATTGACAAAGAAGTTTATTCTCCTACACTCACCATTATCAATAAATGCTCATAACTCGACGAGGGTAAATTAACAAACAATAATTAATGCTCCTAAACTATATGCGCATAACAAATCAAACAATTACGATAATAAATGAATACTATCACTTTCAAACAAACACACCATAATAACTATATAAATTTTGAAAATTATTCCTTTATATGTTTAAATACAATCTTAGGCAAAATATTTCATTTGCCAAATTTTCAAAAAGAAATATCGTGTCTATTTGCCTTGATCAAGTGTTTAGAAATCTATATCGACACCGTGGCATCCTACATCTTAACCAGAATTATTAAACAAATGAATAGACCAATTAACATAATATTTTTTTATAATAATAACAAATATGCTCTAGTATATATATAATACTCTCAAACTTATTCTAAGGTGTCACTTACCCTATCTCTAATGAGATATACCCTACCAAAGCGAAGGTTCTCGCTTAACTTTCAGCTCAAATACCAAATGTAATGACCTGCCTTTTTGACCATCGAAAGTCTACATCGAATACATCCACGGTATTCAAATGTTGAATATCCAATCATTCGAAAGGTAGATCTCAAGGATAAAATAAAAATAAAAGAACAGAGAATAGGGAAAACATAATCTCATAGTGGAAACAACAACATATATATAGCAAAGATAGTATAAACTATCACTCTAAGATACCCGACCTTACAGTTGTTGATAGGTATATAATATAATATAGTGAAAAAATAAATCACTATGAAAGGTGAACATCCGACTCTTCTCCAAGAACTGCATTTCACTAAAGCCAACTTGAAAAAATACTCAGGCTGGCGATCATTATAATACAATAACACCTGGGTCAGATTGGAAAACCAGCGTGAGATAACTCAAGTAATGGGATAAACTTAGAATAATTGGTGGGATCACGCCGCAAATGCGGAACAAGATTTCACCATAAAAGAACAACATCCAAACATAATAGAATGGAAATAAACAATAGAAACAAATCCAAATATAAAGGATGGGTAAAAGTAAGAAAAAATCCCATACTTAATGAATGGGTATAACTAATATCAAAATCCAGAGTTGAAAGAATGGACATAGACAATTAAACATGGAGAATTATAAAAAACACTTCTTAATGCAATTAAGGAAAACAATTCAAAGATTTGAATCAAAGGAAGGAAAGGAAATTTTCTAACAAACGACTCGAAGGATGCTCCCCTTTCATTGAAAGAATACGTCTAAAAGTATACTTGAAAGGGTCATATACTCTGTGACACCCCTTAGAAATGTTAGTCGGGCCCCACTAACCTTATAGAGCATCCGAATATTTCATATCTCTTCAAAACCGAATCCAATCTAGAGTGGATTGAATATACCCTAATGGGAGCAACCCCACATAGCTAGACGTGCACCCACGATTAGGGTGTAATCGTTTCCAACAAAGGATAACAAAGCTCAAAAGAGCAACAAATCATTTCTAAGATGACGATACACGAAGAAGAAAGCTAAATCAATATTGATAGTCGATAAATCAACTATCAGAAATAACAAAGCAATTTGTGTATGGAAATTAATCACATACACTTGTCACTAATTAAAGAATCACAAACTTACATTTGATTCACACTTATGCTAGATTTTCACATTACATTGTTGTTGAAATCACTTTAGAAATACTCTTTAAATGTTCGTTAAAAAGGCAAATTATAATACCATGTGTGTTAAAACAGGTGTCAAAAACAAATGTCATTAAAACATAGGCTACTATAAAACCTAAAATAATTTGCACTTAGTTTTTTTTTAAAATAATTCCATCTAAAAAAAATTTCATTTACAAACTATCATTTATAAATTCAAAACAACATTTATTATTCCGAAAGATAATCAATTAATTTAAATTACTTCTATGAATTTTAAATCAAATATCAATATCCCGAAGGATAATTTATAAAATTCTTTTATAATTTAAAACCACATCAATTTTCCTAAAAGAAAATAAATCAATTGTGAAATCTTTTTATAAATTTCAAAGCAACTTTAATTATCCCAAAAGATAATTAATCACTTTTATAATCTTTTTTAATAAACCGATCAATTATCTTTAAACCGCTTTCGTTAAATTAGTTCATTAAATTTGAAACACTAATTCGGTAAATAACTTTTAAACGCTTTTATTAGATTGGTTAATTTACTTTACACTCTTTTATTAAATCAGTTAATTAACTTTTAAAACCCTATTAATTAAAATTATTAATTAAATTCAAATATCAATAATTTAAAATAGTTAACTAAATTCAAATATCATAATCAAAATTATCAATTAGATTCAAACAACATTAATTAAAATGATTAAATAAATTCAAAACATCATTAATTAAAATGATTGATTAAACTCAAATATCTTAATCAAAATGATTAGTTTAATTAGTTTCATTAATTAAAATGCTTAATTAAACTTAAATGTCATTAATTAAAATGATTAATTAAATCAAATATCGTTAATTAAAATGATTAATTGAACGCAAATATCATTAATTAAAATGATTAATTAATTTAAACATCATTAGTTAAAACGATTAATTAGTTTATATATCATTAATCAAAATGATTAATGAATTTTAGATATCTATTTTGTGAGCTCAAAGTTCAACACACACAAAAATTTATGGTGATAATGTTCAATAAGTGACAGTTTAATGAAAATTGCTAGAATGACACTTAAACAATCAAATAAAATGTCACAATTATTTTCAACCAAATAACGATATAAGCAATGCAAGGATGTAAATAAATTAATATTGGCGAGAAACCTGTTAAGGTCTCTCTATAAATGTCTCTTGTAAAATAATGGTCATTGACAATATATAGTCATATGGGTTCCCTGCAAACATTTAGCGTGTCATCCATTTTAAAATGGCAGTCAAATTAAACAAACAACCAAACAATAATCTAAACTAATATACAAGCATTCAATAGTAATATAAAGCATCACAGATATTTAAGGGTTTATTTAAAGGTGAGTAAAATAATCAAAATTCCAGTTATCGTCGAAGCATTCTGGTTCCGCCTAAAATCGAACCAACTCATAAGCGTAGATATCGTTCTTACGAACCCAACACGACTGACTACATTCGATTTGGACCTAGTATGGAAAAGTTATGAGTGTAATACGATTTAGGAATTAAATAATATAATTAATATTAATTAAATCATTAATTTCTAATCACCAAATTAACTAACCCTAATCCAAAATTAGCGACTACTAATCCACTCTCGTCTACGTTCCAGGCCATGTTTTTTCGAACCCCGACACCTCCTTTTCGTGATCATCCATGCCGCCACAAGCTTCGCCGAGCTGCGGCATCACCCCCTAGGTTCCTCAGACTACCGTGAACCTAACGAACCCCACCTTATTCCCTGAAATGCCACAGCCGCCATGATTTCATCCAAATTCGCCATGACATTGAACTTATTTTTCCATCGCATCGCTCTGCCAACGACCAATCAAACCGTTTAAAGCCTACATCACCACGACGAGCATTGTCCTAGTTGACCCCTCTACCTAACTCAACCTATAGTGGCACCAATCTCTTAAAACCATTGGATGGAGGGAAATAAAATATGGCAGCTGGGGTTTATTATTTAGGGTTTTGGGAAAGGAAAGCGGGTATAGATCCTTTTATAGGAAATCCAATGGGCACTACGCATGCCCAAAATTCTCTAACTCCAAATGAAGCGTGCTTACTAGTGTTCCTAATTGAATATCTTTATTCCGAACTCAATAGAGCTATTATCGAGACCTAATTCCCTCATATATAGAAGTTAGCTTTAAAATCAAATTATTTTATTTTAATTCTCCAAAATAAATTGTTACGCGTTTCGAGTACGCACGACCACATTGTAAGTTCGATCATCACGAAACTCATTGGTTTACTATAATTCATTCTTTCTGATCCAATGGCACTAGTTTCGTCAAAATCCGAGACAGTGCATCGAAATGATAATTTCACACATTTAAATCATTTTATATTTTTCGATCATATTATCGATATTTATCTAAATTATTTATTATTATAAATAAATTTAAAAAATGAGTTCATCAATATTGTTTATTAATTAAAAGGAGTTAAATATGATTATTAAATCCAATTAATTAATATTTAATTAACAAATTGAAATATTTAAGTAATCCATATATTTAAATATAAATTATTAAATTCCAAAATCCAGTTATTTAAATATTTAAAATCGGATAACCAAAATTCTAGGTTGTTACAAAAACTAAGAAAACTTTGGATGATAAGAAGTATCATTAGAGAAAATAAATGAAATTATACGGCCTTAGTAGCTACCATATGTCTAAACGTGACATTAGATTTGGTAACGTTGATAGAAGGCCTTAGTAGCTATCATAAGTATAAAAATGACATCGGATTTGGTAATGTTAATGGAAGGCCTTAGTGGTGAACATATGCCAATTCACCAAAATATATAAGAGTAAGGTATAAGGTTTTCGTAGCATTCGGATGTCTATTTACGGCAGTATGTGAAGAAAAACTTTGTGGCAACCTAATTACATGTTGATGATAAGAACGAGAAACTAATAAGAAGACATGTATGGCAATTTAAAGTGAACCGCCAATAGAAACTAGTCGGAATATGCGGAAGTAAAACTCCCACTTATGTTGAAGTTGAAGATTTGTTCTTCATCATGATATGATGTTTTATACATAGTAAGATGTATTTGTTATTGATTGGAATACTAAGTGGAAAACTCATTTTGTGCTTCAGCGATGTGGTCTCACCTTATAATTGTTGTTAGGAGAAGTATTACTCATAGTTGGCGTTATGTCTAACCCATGTTTTATTATTTTCTACAAACTCACGGTAATTCGAGAAGGCTGAGTTTATGATACAAGCAGGTTTCTTTTGGAAAAGAGGAATGAAGACTTTAGAGATGAAGTAGGAGGCTAATTTTGCAATGAAAGTTATTTTTAAAGTTTCATTATGCAAAACCAAGGTTCATAATTGGTTAAGTGTTCATTTTGGCATTTTTATATGTTGGGAATGACACATATTTATGCTTTATTATATTTAACCCTACATGGGAATGAGTTGGGTAAATGAATATGTAATGACAACTATATAAAGACAATTTGATGTAATGAAATTATTTAGATGTTATGTTTGCCTAATATTGTGAAAAATACTAATCACATTTTGTTGCTCGAAAATAATTATTGTGATGATCACAGCATCGTCAATGTTTATTTTCATGTCTCCAGATAGGGTATTTTACAAGTTGGTATTAAATCTTAAGTTAGGGGACACTTAAGTAGAACAGAGTTTAGTATAATGTAGATAATTAGAAAGCAGTCACCTTTAAAAGGGTAAACGCTGTATATATAACATAATTGTATTTTGATATATATATATATATATATATATATATATGAGTGTGTGAGGTATATCTATCCCTCTATTATTATTCTCACTCTCTTTTACTTTTAGTTCTTTTGAACCCTTGTTTTGTAGAAAGCCAAAGTGGATTTGCAAAATGGGTGTTTAACTTTAGGAGAAGGAAGAATAAATGCTAGCAGAGGCACTGGTAGAATGTAAACAAACAACTAGGGGAGGCAGTCTTGAGAGTTCATGTTGAAGCTAGTAATATAATGTCCGCCTTGGCAATACAAAACATGGATACGAATGCGCTCCTTCAATAGTTCATGCAAGTTCGAAGTAACGTATGTACCATAGTATGCCCCAAATATAAGGATTTACTTAGTCTGTAAGAAGAAATTTTTGTAGCAACTCGAAATTTTGTTCATTTGATTTTAAATATTTAATTAATTTTAAATACTGAGATATTGGTTTTAAAAGTTAATAACTCGATTTCAAATATAGGTATTATTCAAAATATTTGAATTGTGAATTTAACACTTGAATAGTGATTCAAATATTGGATTAATATTAATTAAATAGGATAGTGGTCTAGTTTAACTTCTATTAATTAATAAATAATAACAGTGAATTCATTTTGTAAATTTATTTACAGTAATAAATGGTTCAATTAAATAATAATAAAATCAATTGTTAATATAACGACTTGATTTTTATTTACGTATTTTTAATTTAATTTATTTATTGTTTCCATAATTTTTAATTTGGACTAAAATTTTTTTGACGATTTATTGGCAAACGATAGTGCTTTTGTGATTTTACAAAATAGGATAACTGGTGTATATTATTTCTGTTTTGAGGTTGCATCAATGTTGTTAACCCAAAATATGGATCAAAGCTCTGATATGATTGTGAAAGCATCAATTCTGCTTATTGGGATGAGTAAAGTAAAGAAAAGCACTGTCCAAACTACAAAAAAGACAAAATATATAAAGTAGAGAAACACAAAAATTTTATAGTGGTCCGGCTGTTGAGGAAGCCTATGTCCACTTTATAGATTTTATCAATAGGTTGAATATTGACCACATGTACAAGCCGTATGCAATTCTAATAACTAAATGAGGAAAGATCAGACCACCATTGATGGAGGCAAAAGGAAGGATCTTGATTGTCCTATGGTAGCCATTGTGAGGAGAAAGTAGGTTGAAGAATATTAGTAGCAGAGTTTTTCAAATGATCAGAGTAGCCAGCACCTTCTTTGTTGAAGATAAGATGGTATTTATAGGATTTTGGTAGCACTTGGATTAGAGCTAAAGTAACATGAGCCTGTAGTTATCCATAAGAGGAGGCATGTAAAGTTGGGGCATTTTCGAACTATCTTTTTGGACCGGTACCGATCCAATTGGATCGGATCGGTGCCAATTCAAAATGTTGTACAATATTTGCACAACTCCTTCTTCATTGGATTTTTTCCTTGCATGCGAGGTTCCCCATGTGATTTCATAGCTTGTTGACACGTTTTGATGATGGTTCACCTGTAAAATATATTGAACAGCAATTTGAATCGAATAAGTCTGGATTTCATCAACTCGGATGCTTGGAATGTTATCAAATTTGGTGGATAAGTTTAGGAGAAATGAAGGAATATAACACATGTGGATTACAGAATCCACATGTCAATAATTTGGATCAGGTGTAATCCAATTAGATCGGATCGGTGTTGGTCCAAATACTTGGCGTATTTTTAGTCCAAACTTCCGAGGTTTCTTTGTCATGTACTTTTAGGTCTTCTGGTCAAGTTTCGAGTTGTCCTGGTGCAATTTAAATGTTCTAACTCCTTCTGAATTCTGCTAGGTTAAAAACAAGGTTAGCATTTTCCCCGAAGAGCATGCTTTCGTTGGAAACAAGGCAGGCTATGGAATTATTCGTCTTTCGGTTTCGGTTTTCGTTTCTGTTTCATGGAGCTCTATTAGTCGTATCTAGCTTCCTCGAGTAGCTTCTTATGACGTTCTGGCTAGCTATCCAGTCCTTAGTGGATTGATAACATCCAAAATGAATATGAACATCAAGTTGGACAAACAACGAAAGTTTGAGGTCAATTTGGGGAAATAAATTGGATTAATACAGATCCAATTGGATCGGATCGGCACCGATCCAAGTATTTGGAAAAAAATTCTACCTTCCTTTCTTTTTTATAAGAGGGATCGGATCTCCATTTTTTCGCTTTACATTTCCCGGCCGAACGAACCAAAACTCACAAAGCTTACGCCGATCCATACCTACCATTGCCAGAGAGCTGCCCTATTAATCTTCTCCCCTAGCGCCACCTACTGCCACCTTCTGAAGCCACCGCCACCACCATTACACCCGCTTTGGAGTACTACCGATCCAATTTGCCCAACACCCTAGTTTGAGTTATCTTGAATCAAAGATCATTATTTTTCTCAATTTCGAAGGTCGGTGAAGATGATTTTGACGTAATATTACATCATTGATCGATTGAGCTTTTGTTGATGATGGACGTAGTGGAAGACTCAAGCTGATTTTGATTTTATGGAAGAAGATAGTAAATCGAGTACAAAGTTCTCCATGGAACGAAGCAGTGTTTTGCCCTGGGGTTCAACATGTTTACCTATCTTTATCCACAAAATCAGAATTAACTTGTACCAAGTTTCATAGTCGATTCCACAATGACATCCTATGGATTTCAAATTGATTTTGGTTTTTCTAGGAGGTGATAATAACTTAGAATGGTGTCTTGCATGCAGTTTAGGCTGTTATCACTTTCCAGGAAACTAATCGACTTATGCTAATAATTTTCTCCCTGATTCGAACTCATCGGCCTATAATTTCTCGCATTGGTTTGGTCTTGTAATTGCATAGTCGTGTACTTGGAACAGGAAGAGCTTTTTGTGTCGCTTCAGACAACGAATCCGTTATGGATCTTTGATCGATGATGCGTAAGTGTAGAAGAAAATAATAGCCGATGCGGATCGCTTTTTTCTATATGGGTGAGCCATCTACATGGAATGGTCTGTTCACAGCGTTCAAGACGCCGAGCCTATTCTCACATAGATTACGCATTACACACACTCATGGTTAATATTTGGAGTCTGATTGGTGATTGGTGCACTTCAATTATCTTTCGAATTCTAAATATCAACAAATTTAGGTATTTGTAGTTTAAGGATTTGGCACACCTGACCATTTTCAACACAAACTTTTTTATATAGGATGACATTTAAATCCTCCCGGAGTAAGTCAGTTAAAGGAAGCTCACATATTTCTAAAGCAGAGTCTTCTTCGATCTTGGTTGGGCCTATACTTCTATGGCCTCAGGTCAATATGGATGCCTGATCCTACTTGGCCACATCATCGATCGCACTCCCTCCAACTTCAGGGTCCTGCTTGATCCTCCAGAGAAAGCCTCTTCGATCCTTACACATAGGGGTTTGCGAAGCATTTTCTCACAATATGGCATCACGGAGGACGATGTACTTCTGCCATCAAAAGGGAAATTCGCTCATAGGCCACCTTCCGAATACATGGCTTTCCATCACTATGTGTGTATGTATAGTGTGGTGCCTCTTTTTAATTACTTTCTTATGGCGACTCATCTAAACATAGGGTTGTCTCCATTTCAAATCCTCCCAAATGATTATGTCATGCTAACTTGCTTGTATATTCTATTCATGTGAACACTCAACCGCTCCTCGAGCTTTGCCGAGCTATAGTATCTCCTATTATTTCAATAACCCATCACTCGTCCATATTGAGGCGCAATGCAGCCGAAAGATTATACTTGATCTTCATAGCAAGATTCCCTCATTCAAAAAGTAGTTCTTTTTTTCCAAATGTCCATAGGGATTCACCCTTTTGTGGACCATGGGGTAAGTTTTTTTCACCACGCATGGAATTTCCTTTAGCTACTAAGACGTTTCTGAATGTTAGTCTATTCTTTTGCAATTCTCCTAAAGATTAACATATATCCGACACTAGGCCTCATTCTCAGCGCCTTGAAAGTGGTAAATGCTCGAGAGTGCACGATTAGGTTTCTACTTACATATGAAAATTTTCTTCGGTGTGGGCTTTTACATCCAAGGAGGTATGTTGGATTCATTAATGCCCCTTCTCTCTCGAAAACCCAGACTCTCTCAGATTCTTCTTCTCATGATTTTGGTAAAGACGATGACGACGACGATGAGGAGGAAGAAAGTGACTCATTTGATGGGTCATAGAAAACTTCTGAAGAGTCCCATGTTCAAGTTAGGGTAGATAGTCTGCCTAAGATGCCTTCAATCTTGGAGGAGAAAAAAGAAGAGTTTGTTCATCGGATGGGAAAAGCTCCGTTGATTGAGGGAAAGGAGAAAGGAGAGGTCGGTGAGGTCACCCTTTGATCGAAGAAGAAATAAATTAGAGTACGGATACTGACGAAGGCGATGTCAATTTAGGTGACAAGCCCCTGGAGCTTAGTCTTGGACATACTTCCTTACCTCTTTCGAAGGAATGTTTTAAAGAAGCTCCCTCCAAGAAAGAGCTTGTTCTCAACCCTTTGCCGGAGGGCATCGATTTTGACTTGGGAGATGTGAGTGACATTTTTGTAGATATGGGTGCCCTAATGGGTGACTTCCCTTCAGAAGGGTTGCCTTCCCAGCCTACCCAAATCATTCCTATAGAGATGGATGTCGTGACGTTAGTTGGCGATTGATCCGGTTTGTATATTCTATTGGGGTCGTTAAACAGTAGCACACACTTCTCTAGGATCACGTGTTTCACTGTTATTCTTTTAGGATATTTTAATCCATCAAATGCCCTTTTCTAAAGTTGTTTTGTTATTTGCTGTAGGGATCATGTCTTGTGGCTTCAACAGCGATCTTAACCAAGTACTTGAGTCTCATCATTCGGAAAGGTATCATACAGATACTATGCATCCCATGAAACTTACAAAGAGAGAAGGAGAAGAATAGATAAGATCGCAGAAGAGCGTCGTCGAGCTGAGAAGGATCAACATCGCGATAGAGGAAGCGGCCAAGAGAAAAGAAAAAGCCTGATTAAATGGGAAGATCCATCAAAGAAGTTGAAGAAAGATCAAGAACATGCACCCATCGTACATCTTCCTACTTCTACTGGGATCGACGTTCCCGCTTTCGGCGTCATGACCTCCTCCACTCTTGTAATAATGGCCGCTTCTCTTCCAATTTCAAGGTGAGCCCCTACGTTCTCCCTGCCAGTCCATCGCTCCTACAGGCTACATTTCCCAACCTATTCTTAAAGAGGGTTGTTCTTGATAAACCTGACTTGAAGTCAGTTCACGCAAAATCTTATTCACTCCATCTCTATGCGATTCAGAGTGGCTTGGAGCAAGCCAGGGGTGGGATAAATTGTGCAAGCAATTTTCTACCGTTAATCAAAACAATTACCATAAGATTCCCTCATTCGAGTCCAAAAAAGTAAATATGTAAAGCGGCTTGCAGACCGTGACTTGAAGATTAAGAGATTGAAGAAGGAGAGGGATGATGCCCTGAAAAGAGAAAGTAGGAGAGTTTCTTTATTCAAGGAGCTGAATGAGTCTTCCGACCGAACCGCATTCATACTTAGATAAGAAATAAAGAAGGGCATAAACCAATGAGGTGGCTTTGAAAGAAAAACTGAAGGCAAGCGAGACAATGGTCAAGGCGGAGAAGAAAGTCATCGCTGAACAATCCTAGGAAATTGCTTCTTTTCGTGTGCGAATTCTAACTATGGTGGCCGAGAAAATCAACTGGCAGTAGAGAAGGCAAGCATAGAAGTTGGCCTTTCAGAGCTCCAGGATACTTTTGCTAAGAAAAAGGAGGGCTAGGATGCTACCATTTTAAGCTTCTATGTTAATTCCGTGCTTCATTAGGGTAGCTTCGATTACTTGGATCCATTGTTTCCTCGCACACTCATTGTAGTTTGGAAAGATGTTCTGGCCCAGTTTTAAGATATGGGCGGCGGTTACCCTGAAGAAGAGCTAGTTCAGGCCTACTTGAATGAATAATCCTGCCTAGCTCTAGTGGAAGGCCAAAAAATCCTAAAGCTGGAGAGGGAGCATGAAACCATCGATGTCACGGCCACCACCGAAGAGGCTACTCCTAAACATTTTCCTTTAGGCCCGAGTGAGCCTTCTTCACATCTTCATACCAGCGAGAGGATCATTGCCACTTCCCCTATAGTTATGCAGCCATCAAAGGAAGGCAGCGATGAAGGCTTCAAATTCGTTACATAAAAACAAACCCCCACATCAGGTAGCTTTCTTATCTCTTCCATACTTGAAGATTTTCAATTCACGCTTGAAGAGATTTCCAAGATAATTGTCCTTTATTCTGATATTGTTGGTCAACCTTCTCTTCCCACCGAATTGCCTTCTCATCATTATGTCGGGTCTTCCACTATTTTAACTACATCAACCACCATCTCCACTTCTGGCTCGTAGCCTGATTCGCATTCTAAGCGAATTGCAGCGCTGCATGGTTTGGACGACCCCTCTATTTCTTAAGAGGAGAGCTTGGCAGCTGGTGATGCACGATAGCAAGCAGACCAAGGCAGCCAACCGGACAGAGCAGAGGTCGAGCAACCGAAGACCGAGCAACAGATGATCGCGGTAAAAATGGAGAAGGTTGAAGGACAGAAAAGGTCGTTGAAGAGCTCTCACCAATTCTATAAGCATAACGGGAAAGGTGGGTCCTCCAACGACCATACTTCAGAGAGTAAAGTTTCCCCGAGAAATTGCAAATTAGAAGCGGGGAAGGAGACCGGGGAAGCGGTGAGAAGACGTCTTGATTTTCCTTTTCCTCCTTTTGTTTTTTATAATCACCTTTTGTACAAGTGCGGAGTCTGCACTTATCACTTTTCATCTTGTTGTCACAGTGATATTTTTTATTTTCCTATTTTTCATAGGTAATGTGCGGGCACGACACCTGATATTTGTTGTTGTACATTAAAAACTTTACAAGTAATACAATGCTGACATTTTGGATGTAACTTTGTTTTTCCACTTAACTATGTCCTATGCACTTATGCCAATTTAATTTATCGCTATTTTATCTAGTCCTGTAATCACAGCCCAAATTCTTTGTTTAGAGTAACAAAACTGTGAAGTACTTGTTTCTTGGTTGTGTATTTGTATGTGCGCCCCCTAGTTCACGAGGATGTTTACTTCAAACACTTGGCAAATGACCGGTCGATCCGTGTGATCCCTCGGATATCTGTAACCGAGTTTATTTTGTGGTTCCTATCTTCAGGAACTTGTGGTTTAGGTATCTTGATTCAAGAGACTTTGTCGGTCAACAACCGAAATTCTTTGACCGTTCGTAGTCATGCGACAATGGTGGATTCATGCCCATTACTCTTGCTGATTAATTCTTGTTGGTCCTACAATAGATGAGTTTTCCGGCATTATTGAAACAGTACCGGTATTTAAGAATGTATGCAGCTTATGTAATGCGTGGCTTTTAAGAGTGTGTGCGGCTTATGAGATGCGCGGCTTTGTAGAGTGTAGGCGACTTATAGGATGCATGGTTTTTGGGATCAATATAACCTATCGATCCGAAATGGTTTAAAATTTCTCGACATTACTAGTCTTCGGATAACGTGAGGAGTTCATGCTTCAAGGGCATTGTTCCATGGCTCAAGAAGCGATGCACGGCTTTGATTGGGGCCTTTTCGGTGTTCCCGAAGCAATGCTGCTTCTTAGAAGCAGGGATCAAGGTCTATCGATCCAACAGTTTGGGTCGATTTGCTTTCGTTAACTCCGCGAGTTGATGGGGCATACTTGAGTGTGGTTACAATGTCTCAAGTAGGGATTGGATGGTTTTGAGTTGATTTGACCCCATCGTATCAGCAGGTTACTTTGTGAACACGGTTTTATTGGTTCAGAAAGCAAAGCATAACAAAAGTTGGGAAAATTCTACCTATTTACAATGCCTCTGGCATTTTGCGATGGCTTATTTACTAAAAGAAGAAAATACATAAGATAGTTTTAGACAAAGTAACAACGCACAATTCACTATTCCATGTTTGGTGAATTTGGGTTCCATCAATGGTAATTAGCTTGAATGTGTCATCCCCTTGCTTTAGTGCGATCACAAGGGGCCCTTCTTAGTTTGGTCCGAATGCTCATGGTATAAGATAGACCCTTTTGAGGACAAAATCTCCCACCTTGATGGAGCGGCTGTGAAATTTGGAATTGATGTACCGTGCGACCCTTTTCTGGTGAGCGGTTGTCCTTAATTCGGCTTCTTCCCTCTTCTTATCGGCCATATGAAGTGACTTGAGTATTGTTCTGTGTTTGATTGAAGTTTTACCTTCGATGAGATGGGACTTCTAGCTTAACTAGGATTGTTGCTTCTAAAACATATGCTAGGGAAAATGGACAGTGCCCAGTTGCAGATTTGTGCGTTGTCCTGTAAGCCCATAAAGCGAGTGGAAGTTCATCGACCCAATGTCCTTTCACTTTAGTTAGATACTTTTTGATGATCGACTTGATTATCATGTTTACTGATTCCACTTGTTTGTTTGCTTGAGGATGTGCGACGGTGGAAAAGCTTTTCTCAGTACGAAAGCGTTTGATAAAAGTCTTTGAACTCAACGCTTTCGAATTGGGTCTCATTATCCGTGATGATATTCTGTGGCACATCAAACCTCCAAATAATGATTTTAGTAACAAAATTAATAATTTTATTCATGGTAGTAGTGTCCAGTGGTTCCGCTTCGACCCATTTGGTGAAATAGTTAACAACAATGATAGCATATTTAGGTCCTCCTTTAGCCATTGGCAATACACCAATCAAATCGAATCCCCAGATTGCAAATGGCCATAGGCTGACTATATGCATTAGCTCTGTCAAAGGAGATCTTTTGATCTTGATGAATCTTTGGCATTGGTCGCACCGTCTGGTGTAATCTGCTGCATCGCGGTTTACTATTTGCCAAAAATACCCATATAGGAGAACATTCCTTGTAAGGGTTTGCCCCCTAGTATGGTTTTCGCAGTCACCTTCATGAACTTCTCTTAGGGTCCTTCGAGCTTTGCTGTTGGTCACACACCTGAGCAAGGGGGTAGATAATCCCTTTTGGTAGAGTATACCATCCTGTTTTGCGAATTGTGATGTCTTTCGGAGAAGCTTTCAATTAATTCCTATCCATGGGGAGAGTTCCTGTGAGTAGGTAGTCCTTGATAGGCATCATCCATGTTTCTGGTTCCTTAGTTTCTCTAAATTCCAGTTGATATCCATTTGATTTATGCTTGGAGTAGTCAGGGTTACAACTGAGACTAGCCCCAATGATCGAGCTTCTCCGAAGCTGGCCAGTTTGTCTAGATAATCCGCCTTCATGTTCTATTCCTTCGGGATAGGAGTTACAGTGTAATGCTTGATTTCATCCAGTAGTTCTTGCACTTTAGATAGGTACGGGCAAGATTCTTCCCCCAAGCCCAGTATTAGCCTTTCACTTGATAGACGACTAGCTGTGAATTGATATAGATGTGCATGGACTTTATCCCGAGTTCCTTTAAAACTTTCAGCCCAAAACATCAATGCTTCATATTCTACCTCATTATTATTACAAGGAATTCCACATGTAAATCGTAGAAAACGCATCTTTCTTTGGGAGTCTCAAGCACTATCCTGATCTTGAGCAGAAGTTGTTAGATGCACCATCGACGAACAACTTCCAGTGTGTCTCCACTTCCAGGATCATTTCTTCCTCCTTATCTTGTATTGTAAATTCGGCAACGAAATCTGCCAATGCATGCCCGTTGATCGCCTTTTGAGAGTGGTATGTTATTTTGTACTGAATTAATTCGATGTTCCATTTGATAAGCCATCCAGAGGTCTCGAGGCATTATAACACTTGCTTCAAGGGTTGATTTGTCAGCATTCTGATTGGGTGTGCCTGGAAGTACAATCATAACTTTCTGGATGCGATCAAGATGTAACATGCCATTTTTTCCAATTTTGGATAGTACTTTTCCGCTCTAGTGAAACGTTTACAGATGTAATATATGGGTCGCTTGAGCTTAGCTTCTTCTCGTGTAATCATGGCACTCAATGCATGGAGCGAGACTGCTAAGTAGATGTACAAATCTCCTCTCTCAACCAGCTTGGACAAGATTGGCGGGGTTTCCACATGTCGCAGCAGCTCTTCGAATGTAGTTTGATAAGGTTGATTCCATTTGAAGTTCTTCTTTCCCTTATTTAGCGCGTCAAAGAACGGTATACATTTATAGGTTGCTTTTGAGATAAACCGGCTCAGTATTGCAACCTTTCCATTCAAGTTTTGTAAGTCTTTCCTATTCCTCGGGCCCTCGACTTCTCTTAAAGCGATAATTTGTTCTGGATTTTCTTTGATGCCTTTGGTGCTTACAATGAACCCCAAGAACTCTCCAGAGGCTACCTGAAGTGATACTCAAGTAAATTGAGCCTCATTGCATATTTGCGGAGTATTTCAAACTTCTCGCGAGGTTTTCCAAATGATTTGCAGCTATGCGATTTAGCCAACATATCATCTACATAAACTTCCATAGTCTTCCCAATATGATGTTTAAACATGGCATTAACCAGTCATTGGTAGGTTGCCTCAGTATTCTTTAAGCCAATTGGCATCACTATGTAGCATTATAGTCCCAGACTAGTAATGAAACTGGTATTTTCCTGATCGGGTTTATGCGTCATAATCTGGTTGTATCCCGAGTATGCATCCATAAATAATAGCAATTCATGTCCAGTTGTCCCGTCCACAAGTTAATCGATTTTGGTAGAGGAAAGCTATATTTCGGCAAGCTTTGTTTAAAACCGAGTAGTCGAAACAAGTTCGCCATCTCTCGTTGGACTTCTTGACAAAGACCGAGTTAGGTACCTATTTAGGGTAGGTTGCGTTGTGGATAAAACCATTTGCCATCAGTTTGCCCACTTCTTCTCTCAGCACTTTGGACCGTTCGGGTCCTAGCCTATGTCTCTTTTGCTTCACTAGTGTACACTTATGATCAATATTAGTTGTGTGGCATGCAATCTCTAGCGAGACCCCGCATATATCAGAATGTGTCCAAGCGAACATATCTAAGTTGGTGCGAAGAAATTTGATGAGTTCCAGTCGCATCTTGTTTCCAAGATGTGATCCAATTTTTAGGACCTGTGTTGGGTCATCCATATCAATTGGGACATGCACTGCCAATTTCGTCGGTGCTGCATGTTCCTCCACTGAACTTTTTTTTCTACGGTCCAAAGCCTGATCAAATCAACTATGGTCTCCAAGCCAGGAGCGGCTCTGTAGTTGTTATTCGGTAGGTTCACGAATGTGGAGAATTCTCATCGCATTCTTCCTCTTTTCTTTTATTTTAGACTAGTGTAGTTCCACGATATAGCATTCTTTAGCGGCATTTTGCTCCCCTTTGATCACCCTAACTCCATTTTCTATCGTAAATTTCATAGATAGACACCATTGAGCTAAAGCAATCCTGAAATCCGATAGGCAGCGCGCCCCAGGAAGGCATTGTAGGCGAAAAATTTCATCTACGATCATAGAGGTTTGGGTAAGGGTGACTTTTTGGTTGCCTTCTTTGAGTTCTATAGGTAAATAAATCATTCTATGATGTGGCTTAGGTTCATTGGTAAATCCCTGGATCTTTGTTTGGTATGCAGATACATCTTTCATACTAATCTTCATCTGATCGAAGGTGCATTCGTAAAGGATGTTCATAGAATGCCACTATCTAATACTCATTAGACCATGGTGGGTTGGATTCCTATTGTTACAACCATCGAGTCGAGAGTTGGAGCTTTTATCCCTTCAGTATCATGATTTTAGAACACTATGCCATCATTTAGGCTCTCTACTGCTTGGCAGGGTTCCATCTTAGCACAAATCTTTCAAAGAGTGCTTCATTGAGCTCACATACCATTCATTCTTCTCAATTCTTCTGCATGGGATAGGGTTCTCCAGATATTGTTCCAATGATGAGTCTTTGGTCGGTCCGTCTGGGTGCCTCTTCGCAGCTTGATTTCCTCGATCTCTATGAGCTTAAAGCGCTATGGGTTGGTCAGGATTCTATGGTTTCCTCACAAACTGCTGAAGCTTGTTTTCCTGAATCAGGTCCTTAATCAAGTTCTTCAGGTGACGATACACATTTGTGTTATATCCATGTGTTTATTAGAAGCGGCAGTATCTTCCAAAATGCTTTTATTGTTCAGTTGCTTGCTTTGTAGGCAGCTTCTTGTACTCTTCCATCCCCTATGTCGTGAGATAGATGTTTTGTGGAGTATCGTTGAGTAGGGTGTTTTCTTTGGGCCTTAAAACTTTAAGTAGCTTGTTACTTCCCTTTCGCAACGGAATTTTGATTCTTCCTTTTTTATTTCTATTTTTTCTTGCGTTTCATTCGGCAGTCCCAGAGGTATTTATGTCTTGGTTTGTCGCCATACCACTCTACCTAATATTGGTTGGTTCTAGATTAGCAGATTTCCTTTCTAATTCTTGTGCCTCTTCTAATCTCAAATATTAGCTCGTCTTTCGATTGAAGTCCTTCATAATGGTAGGTTGTTTAATTTTGATCCATTTTCTAAATTCAATTTCGAGGTGAATAGCGCGGACCAAGGCCATGAAAACCATGTCCTCGTATGGGTTACTTACTTCAATCGCTGCGATGTTAAACTGATTTGTTAAGGATTTCAGAGATTCATTCCATCCCTGGAATAGGCTGGATAAGGACATAACATCTTTGGTTGTGTCGTGTGAAGCCTAAATTGATCAAGCAATCTTGCTGGCATTTGATCGAAGTTGGAGATGGATTTTGGTGGAAGGCTAGTGAACCACATGAAAGTAATTCCCTCCAGGAAAATTGAGAAGCAACTACATCGAACGACATTCGAACCATTTACTCTATTCACGTACCAACTATACTTATACAAGTTGGGTTTCTGGTCTCTCGTTCCATCGTAAGACGGAATAGTTGGCATAGTGAACTTTTCAAGGTACTGCTCATTCAGAATATCATTAGTAAAGGGAGTCCGACTTGGAGCAGATCCTCATTCATTATCTCTTCTATTTTTACTTTCATCCATTGGTCGCTTGGCCATGTCCGTAGTATATGCCTCAGATGTCCAGTAATCTGTGGTTTGGATGTCAGTGACTACACCAAGTGTTTGATTTTGCAAACGATCTTGGTAAGTAGGTTAAAGCCTAGGATCTCCTGACTTTGGGAGAGCCACTCCCTTAGAGTTCTTCTGGCTTATGGTTGGTCTAGTAGGGGCAGTTTGGATCTTCCTGCATTATTGAATGCATTGGTATTTCCTTCTAACTTGTCGTATCAAGACGCTCACCATCTTCTGAGTCGGAGAGATCCATTATTATATCTTCCCATAGGGTTTTCGCCCCTAGATTCAAGTTTGTAGCTAGTTGTGTCGTAGTTAGTGGAGTGCTTGCGAGTCCTTGCATATTAATTGCTATGGTTCCACCTATCACTTCTTTCTGTTGCTTTTCGTTTCTTCTGTTTAGGCCAGAGATGAAAGAATGTTCTTATTCCATAGCATCTGAGGGCTTTGTCATGGTTCTCGAAGTAGTATGCGATGGTAAGGTCAAAAGGGCATTCAATTTGTCCATAAGAACTCTTTGGCAATTTTCCATCTAGGGTTAATTTCATCAACCATTTTATTTAATTCATCTCTAGTGACAACTCCAAGTTGAATAGAGGATCTCGGCACCCAATCTCCAACGTTGGTGCCATTAACTACAATTTGCTGAGGTCTAATCTCTACTCTAGCAATTACAGCTCGTATGGATCTTCTGGAAGCAATTCTCCTTCTTTCTGGTGCCATTGATTTTTAGCAGCAGATCTTTAGAGCAGAGATTGAGAATCTAACTTATGAACCTATCTGATCCAAAGTAGATAGCTAGATCTAAGCCCGAGTTCAATTCTAAGTGAAAGCATCAAAATGTTAACCGAAAAAATGGACCAATACCTTGATATGATTGTGAAAGCACCAGCACTGTTTATCAATAAAAATGAAGTAGAGCTAAACACTCTCCAAATTGCAAAAGAGACAAAATAAATAAAGTAGGGAAACATAATATTTTTTAATGGATCAATTGCTAACAAAGCCTGCGTCCACTTTATAGATTTTATTGATATATTGATTGTTGATCACAAGTACAAGCTGTGTGCAGTTCTAATAATTGAATGAGGAAAGATTAGACCAC
This sequence comes from Allium cepa, assembly GCA_030765085.1. Classification (NCBI taxonomy): domain Eukaryota; kingdom Viridiplantae; phylum Streptophyta; class Magnoliopsida; order Asparagales; family Amaryllidaceae; genus Allium; species Allium cepa. The sequence goes on from CM060938.1 coordinate 915,797,635, forward strand.
CATTGAAGGAGACAAAAGAAAGGATCTTAATTGTCCCATGTTGGCATTGTGAGGAGGAAGAAGGTTGAAGAATCTTAGTGGCAAAGTTTTTCCAGTGATAAGAGTAGTCAGACCCCTCTCTTTTGAAGACGGGATGGTATTTATAGGATTTTGGTAGCACTTGGACTGGAACCAGAGTACTAGAAGCTTGTAGTTATCCATAGAAGGAGGCATGAAAATATTGGGGCATTTTCAAACTAACTTTTTGGATCGTTACCGATCCGAAATGTTGTGCAATTTTTGCACAAATCCTTCTTCGTTGGCTTCTTTTCTTGCATGCGACGTTCCCCAAGTGATTTTATAGTTCGTTGACTTGTTTTAACGAATTACCTGTAAATTAGATTGAACTGCAATCCAAATCGAATAAGCCTTGATTTCTTTCCCTCGAATGCTCGAAATGTTATCAAACTTGGTAGATAAGTTAAGGAGAGATGTAACAATATAATGTATGTGGATTGACAATCCACATGTCAATAATTGGGATCGGTACCAATCCAATTAGGTCGGATCGGCGTCGATCCAAATAATTGGCATAATTTTAGCCAAACTTTAGGGGTTTCTTTATCATGTATTTTTAGTTTTTCTGGTCAAGTTTGGAGTTGTCTTGGCGCAATTTGAATGTTCTAATTCCTTCTGAATTTTATTAGGTTAAAATTAACAGCTATTCTATGCAAAACCATATGGTTCGCATTTCATACGCAAACAAAAATCTGTGCGGCGAATTGCTGAAAATCGCAAATTAAAGCAAGTCAAACCCTTAGCTTGCAAATCACCATTTTCTTTCCAATCTTATAATTCAGCTCCTAAAATAAAGAAAAAATTGGAAACCTACCTCTTTTAAAATTCAAAAACAAATAGGATAAAATTAAAAAAAATATAAAAATGGTATCTTTAAGTATGGGAAGCCAAGATCTATCTGTAAATGGGTTTGTATTGGATGCGGCCTTGTTTTACTTGGGCCGACAATTAGCAGTAGAAATTTTAGGCAAAAGATGAACTGGGATTGGAGATTATGCTCAATATAGTCAATGTGGGGGAAAGGCGACTTCATTTTCGGATCTGTGGTCAAAGAGAGCACCCGTCGACTTTGAGAAGGTGCGGTTCAATTTGGGGAGGCACGATGTGTGTAGGTTGAGGGTGGAGAGGAAGAGATTGTGATTTTGGGAAGGAAGTGGCTGTTAATGCTCACACAAAGAGAGATGAGCGGTAAAGTCGGATTTGGCGGTGAAAGTGTGGTCAGCTTTGGTAGAGGAGTTTATTAAAGAGGCGGGAAAGATATTGGGAAAGAAGGGTTTAAACTTATAATAGGATTGTGACGACCCGGAATTTTTAAGCATTTAAAATCGGAATATTTAATCGATTTTGAATATTTAAAGGTTAACTTCTAACTTGAATTTCAAATGTCACAATCTTATTTGATAACTAAATTATTGAATTAAATAATTTGAAGTAGAGTTAAAGGTTGAATCTGGAGTTTTAAGCCTGTCGAAAATAATTTAAAGGCTTATAAAATTTATATTGATAACACTAAAGATAATAGAAGTTTTAAAATTGAATTTAATAGTGATTTGTTCGGTTTTGAAATTTTATCGTTTAAATTGGATTTAAAAATAGCCTTTCGAGGCACAGTCTCGGAATTCGACGAAACCATTTCCATTGGGTCCGTAATATTGAATTATTATCGGATTTCGAATTTTGTATTGATCGGAGTTAGTGTGTGAGTGTACGATATATAAACACGCTGAAAATTTAATAGATAAATAATCTGATGAAATTTAATTTAAATAGTCGAGCCTTCTTGTATATGCCTCCTTTCTTTATTTCAAATCACGTCTCCCCCTTCTTCTTTTTTCAGCCGAAACATTTCGAAATTAAAAAAAAAAATCTATATATGAAAATGGCAACAGCCTTATCCTTTCTTCCTTCTTAAATTGAAATCAAATTCAATCTTTAAAAAAAACAGAGAGAGAGAGCGACCGAAGTCACCGTGAATCATGCGAGCGTTGGGGAGGAGGCACGACCGGAATCGCATGAGCACGAGCGCGGCACTCGTGAAGCTTAGGGTTTCGCGTCGTTTCGATTCAAGGCCAGGCTAGTCGCGATCGAGCTCGTTTGCAATCGTGGGTCTGTATTGAGGGGTTGCTGGTGATGTTGTCGTGTCTGCCGCACGCGCGTGCTTTGGGTCGTTTGCACGACGATGGTCGATGTGTACTGTGAAGGCGGCGTCACGTGGTGATTTTCGCAGTGGAGTGTTCAGCGGCACGAACAAGGATGGAACTGGGTTCGAAAGAGGTATATTCGATTTGCTCTTTTCAATTTTTATTTTATTTTTATTTTCAATTTAAACTGCATTTAAAATCATATGTATTTATAGACAGAAAATAAAATAAAATGGAGACAATGAGTATGCTTTGTTTTAAGCTATCCCTAAGTTTATTTAATTTATATAATATATACAGGAAAGTTATTACAGTAAGCTAAGGTATTAAAAAAAAAGGGCTTTCACAGTAAAGAAACAAATCCTGTTTTGTTTTTTTTTTTTTTCACAGAAGTAAAATAAATATAAATATCTTATATACATATGTGTATATACAGTAAAGAAAGTGTTAATAAATACACACATACCTATTTAATTTGCTAGGTTTATTTTTAATAATGGGTTTGGTGAAAAAAAATTGTTTAACCAACTTATTTTAATTAATTTAACTACTAAATATATTTTTAAAGGAAATTTTTAGTTTAAACTAATTCATTAGTAAATTAAATTTATTAAAAGAAAATAAATTGTTCAATTAGTTCGAATATTAATAAAATCATATAAATTATTATTCAAGGTCAAAATCAGAAAGGAAACAGGCTGGTTTGGAAATGGGTTGCAAACGGAATAAGGCGAGTTAATCTCACTCAGTTGAATTTTTAATTTAAATTTAAATGGTTAAATTTAAATAATTGATTGAATGATTGGATTGGTGTGTTATATTTTATATGATAGTATATAGTACATCTTGGAATTGGTATTTATGTTGTGCTAACGTCTGTGGATGCAGGGAAAACAGGTTGGAGGGATCCAACTGGATCCCTCAACATTTATTTAAATTATTTAATATTCTCTGATGTGATCATTTGATATTCTATGATGAATTATATTGGAATATTGAATGTTATGGTTTGATTGGATATATTTGGGTATAATGAATTACCAAAAATATATAAATTGAATTTTGGAAAGAAAATAAAAGAAGTGAATTGTAAGTAAAATAATTATAGAATAGATTTAAGAATGAATTTGGAAAAGAAATAAAGTGACTTTAAAATTCTAATAAATAAATCTTGAGTATGGAAAGGAAAATTTGAATTAATTGAGAGTTAATGAATTTTAATCTTCAGTGATATTATTTAAAAGAACAAAACATTTATTTAAAATTTAAGATTTAAATTATTGAAAAGAATAAAGAAGAAATTGGGAAAAGCAGAAATTCGTATATTTCAGTTAAAAGGTTTAAAAATCAAAGGGAAAATAATAATAAAAATAATGAAGTCCATAATTAACGAACTTTGAAATGAATTAAGAAATTAAAGATATTTATTTCAAATGGAGTAAATTGGAAATCAATTTGGAAAATTGATTTAAGTGATTGAGATTGAAAATTCTCCCTGAATAACCAAGTACGTTTTCAAGTAAATTTTTAAATATAAGTTAAAAGTTTTAAAATTGTTGTAAAAGGTATGCTTTGAAAAATTTATTATTTCTAAATATTTAAATTCTAAAGTAAGTATTTTCTTTTAATCTATTACAGTAGTAATTATTTAAAGAGTGACTTAGTATTTTGTTTTTAAAAGTGAAAATCTAGTTTTATATTTTATTAAGTAACTTTATTTCCAATATTCATATAGTATGTATTTTTAACAAATTATTGAAGTAGTTTTACTTTAAATATTTTAAAGTATATTTCAAATTAAAGTGTTTTAAATTATTTCAAAAATCTAGTTTGGTGCTTGGTAATTTCAGTGGAGATAGAAAATATTTGGGAAAGTTTATTCTGAAAAAGAAAGAATGGTTGGAAAATGTTTCAAAAGGGTTTCGAAAATGGAAATATATCTTGTGAAAATATTTTTGAGATAAATAAATAATTTGGGAAATTATTTATTGTGTGATGAATGTGTGAATGTTAATTGATAGTTAAATCACCAACTATCAATATTGGACAAATGCGTTGATCGTTTCGAAGAGACCGGGATCGAGATTTATTTCTCGAAAACCACTTCGATCTGGTTTGTGCGTTTTCATGGAAAACGAGTTTGGATTCGAAGATGGAGCAGTGAAGTGCAAGGGCTAGTCGCTACTAATCCTAAGGATATTTCCAAAACGGATGTAGTAGGAATAGTGCCTTCGATTCCGTTCGAACCCGGGACGGACTTGTATGGATGAATGCTTTCGTAAACATCGTCAGGTGGGCGATGGGCATTCTAAGGGACATATTCTAAAAAGGTAACGCTTAGCCTCAAGCCTCATCAACCAGGAATGACTGAAAATCAGGGGTTATGCAGCAAGGCTAGGTGGGTAGCACCCAAGCAGGGTGAGGTCATCCCTGCCTAGATGTCCTTTTTATTTCGGCTTAGTGGGCGGTTGTTGATCCCAACCGCGGGGTGATCTCACTCGGGATTATCGATTAAGGGGTAGTCCCGGTCTTGTGTTGCAGGGGAGCGGGCGTACTCCTCGGTACTATGATCTAGGCCACGTACTGTGACAGGTGGTACCCCAGTGCCTAGTCATTAGTTGGAAATCCATTCTCCCTACGAGCCTTGTACGAGTTTTGTTAGTATTACCCACTCTGTGGCTAGTAGCTGGAATTTAATAGATGTAACAATTTCGTCTATTTTATAAGTATTTGTATATAGACCCTATTATAATATCAGAGGATTTCTATAAAAAAAATTTAGCTATCGTAAGGTAAAAACCCAACATGTTTATTTGTGGCGTGGTCTTACGAGATGCTTTTGTTTTCAAAGGATTTTTGAAACTTTAACAATCAATTGAGTGTGATTTTCTCACGCTGCTATTCCAGACTGACTCGGGTGTTATTTAACTGTAATGCTCGGGTCAGACCGAGCATTATAGGATATAAGATTTGATGTTGTGGAGCTCAGGAGACGGGCTGGATGACGATACGTACTTCCGTACATGTTTATATATATTCCGCTGTGTTGGGTTGTTGTGTATCCAGATGTATGTTATTGATGCTGAACTGTGATTGATGTACTCTGATGATGTAATATATAAACATGTATATTTGATTTGTTTTGTGTAAAGATCATTTATTATCTATTATATTTTATTCCGCTGCGATGGTTAGATTCTGTTGTTGTTTTCTATTTTCTTCTTCTACCTCTTCTTCTTTAACCCAAATGGTTCGTATTTCTGTACAACTTGAGTTGATTTAGGTAGAATAGTGTTAACTCAAGGGGTACGGGATTTGCGGGTCATTACAGTTGGTATCAGAGCTTAGGTTGGTGATAACCTTGGCTCTGGTGGGGATTACTCATTGAATAGAGTCCGTAGTACTCTAGATGAGTTTGAGCGTATTAATAGATATGAGCGCGTATTTGCTAGTGAATATAAAATTGTTTTTATATTGCGTTGATTTATCGGTTAAGTGTTTATGGATTCTGGTCGATATATGGGACGCCATGTTATCGATAGGAATTTCTAAACTCTTAAACAAGGTAAACCGACACAGTATTGTTTTAAATAGGGTAAATGAAATAATTTTACCCAAAATTATTTTGTATATAAAGGAAATAATTTTTAGAAAATTATTATAGTTATATATGGATGTTTGGTTGTTAGTGATGATAATATTAAATTATTATTATTAATGTGTAAAATTGAATAAGAAATTGAAAATATAACCAGAGATTAAGGAATAAATTAATAAAATGAATGAGATTTGTAAATGTGATTCATAATTGATTAAGGAATTGAAACCATAATTAAAAACTAAGAAATCAATTTGTATACAAGTAAAATTTGTAAATATAAACTATAAATGTGAATAATAATGTGATTAATAATTAAAATAAGATAAAATTTCAAAGTAATGTTCGAATATAAATTTAAAGGATTTGGAATTTGCAAATTTAGATTCCTTTGAATTTGATAATGATTCTCAAAGGTTGGGAAGATAATATATATTGAGAAATATTTTTGAATCGGATGTGAAATCTAGAGAGATTTGGAATTTAAAAATATTGAAAAGGTTTTAAAGGGAGAGAAAAGCATTGAACTCTTTACGGTCGCTGGAAAATAATTCCGATGATGATCGCGACATCATAGGTGTTCATTTTTGAGTTTCCAAAAGAGAGATTGCTACAAGGATGTTTTGGATTAACGTTTGCTGGAGGAATTTGGTTGATTTTGAAAATGCAAAGGAATAGTTTGATTAGATATATATGTTTTCAAAATTGAATGTTGAACTTAAGTTTGGAAAAAAAAATTAAGTTCGATTAAATAAACAAGTTTTAAGATTAAAATTTTTAAGTAACTGATTAATTAATTTGGTATGCAAATGAAATTAAATTCAATATTAGATGATACTTGATTTAATGTGTAAAATAAGGAGCAGAATAAGTTCGAATGGACTAAAAATAATTAATGTTTCTAAATAAAATTTATTGGTTAAATAATGAATTGGTGAATGAATAAATGGATCAACTATTGTACTTATAAAGTGAAGTTGATATTAATAAGAAGAAATTGGAAATTTTAATCCGGGAATTAAAATTTTACTTAAGTGAATGAAAGTGAAGAAAATATATTTAAATTTAACTTGAGATAAGTTAAATAAAATTGAAATTGAAATTGAATAAAATTGGATATAAAGTTGAAAGGTAAAATGATTATAATTGTAAAATGAAAATTTATACCTTAAGTTAGTAAGTGTTATATATAATTTGAATTTGGCTATAAGATGAAATGACTCAAATGAGCAATATAAGCTTTTAAGTAAATAAATAAGTTTTGAACTCATATGTTGAGAAATAAAATTGAATTAAATTTGGATTGAATTGAATCAGAGTCAGTTGTGTCATGAATGTTATTAAATGGAATTAAATCCTTGCTTAGAAAAATTCAAAAAGAATGGTTTAGCTAGATTTAATTGGAGTTAAGCTAAATAAATTTGGGTTGAAATAAATTCAGTTGATTTATAGATATTATTGAATGGAATAAAATTCCACTCAAACAAACAAATGTAAAAATCCAAACTTGGGATATAAAATAAGATTGATTTCAAGGAAATCAAATAAAATGATTTTCAAGATAAATGGAAAAGAAAATCAAGTATGGGATTATAATTGGAAGTGTTGTAGAATGAAAATTGAATTGGATTAAAATGGATATGGTGTGAAATATAAACAAATCCAATTCAAGCATAAATTGCATGGCCTTATTATTAATAAATTCAACAATGAATTGTTAATGTGAATTAAAATTTAAAATGGATAAAAGGATAAACTAATCGAATAAATTAGTGAAATGGTTGGATTTGATCAAAGGAAAATCAAATCAAAGATTGTGAATAGATAATTGAATTTGGAAATGAAGCTTGAGTTATAAATAGAAATTCAACTTAAAATTTAAAGTGAATTAAATATGAATTGAGTTGTAGGGAATTGGATTAAAATAAAAATGATTTGAGATGAAAATATATCAAATTCGAGTATGAATAAATTAAAAGTGAGAATGAACTTAAGTTATGAAATGGTAGTGAATTGAAGTAAATTAACTTAATTTTAAAATTAATAGAAGCTTGGGATGATGTCGAGTATAATAAAAATAGTTTCGGATCAAACTTTTTGGATATGAAAGAAATGCAATGGAAGTTTGTGAATAAATTTAAAATGGAATGGGATTAAGTGTAAATTGAGTGGAATCAATTTAAATGGTTATAAGCTTAAGTAATTGTTTTTCACATTAAAATTGCCGAATTGCAATAGTAAATCGGTCGTTCAACGTAAACGGAAGTAAACAAAATTATATGAATCAATAGCAGTTTAATAAATTGATTTTTGCATCAATTGGAATGAATATGAGTCTGTTTCAAAAAAAAATGAGTTAAATGGAATGGTATGTAATTTGGATGCAAACAATTTAAATAAGTGTCGGAACCTTATTTATGCTTATGGAAATTATATAACATGCATTATATGTGAAATTTATGTGTTTATGCCAGTATATCACATGCATTGTTACAGGATCGATGTTTTAGCTATTTAAATTTAAGCGAAATGCTATAAACTTCCTATATATAGTACTTACATATTTAAATTGAGTAAGTACAGGTATCGGAAAGCCGTTTGGCTGGATTGGATCACGCTAAATGCTAAAATAAATAAGTCGCTTGCTTAAAATGCTAAATAAGGTACGCCTACGCAATAAAAATAGGAAATATGAACTATTTTTGGTTTTTCCGACCGTGTGGGTCGATGTATATATATTTATATCATTTGTCAAATTGCAAAAGCTCCTCCGTACAAAGGAGACTCTGCAAAAAAATTCAGAAATTTTGGGAGTTAGGAAAATTTTTGGGAAAATTTTAGTTAACGACAAAATGATTTCAAACTGGAAATTGAAGCAAAATAGGGAATGAAACTAATTTAAAATAATGATATGAATTAGTTATAAATGGAAAATAAAATTCAAAAAAATTCAGAGATAAGAATAAATTGAATTCGTATGGAAATGGGAGAACCAATTTGAATAGAAGTAGATATAAACTAAGTGGGGAAAGTAAAAATAAATAAAGAAGCATATTAAATGCTTATGCCAAACTTAAGAAGGAATGGTGAATTCTTAATTGGAAATTGATATTACAAAAATATTCTTAGTTAATATTTGAATGAATAAATATTGACATTTTGTAAGGAAGTTGATAAATGATTTGGAATGTTGTGATTGGATATTATTGCTAAGTAAGATATGCAGGTATTATAAAGGGAAAAGAGAATTGGTTTTGATTTCAAAAGATAAATTTGAATTGCTCGACAAAAAGGTATGTATTTAAATTTCGGTATGAAATTTGATTGGGTTTTTGGATCTAGCCACTTGGCCTTTTGTTTTCCTTTGAAATTTGGGAGCCCGTAGAGGCCTTTTGTAGTTGTACCAAGCTAGCCGCGCAAAGTAGACACAGGCGAAATTTTTCGAAAATTTAGAGAGTTAGAAGAAAATTTTGAGAAAATTTTGATAATTCAAAGTTTGGTTGTAAATTGAAACTTGAATGGTTAAACAAATAGTATAGTTTGAAACTATGCGAGGGTTTGGGAAGTTAGTCAGAGTGATAATGGGTCTTCTATATAAAGATAGTTGGTAGAATGTTGAATTATTGGTTTTGAGAAAAGTAAACGGGTATTGGACAATTCTTCCTAACTAGTAATTTCGGGGACGAAATTCTTTTAAGGGGAAGGAATGTGACGACCCAGAATTTTCAAGCATTTAAAATCAAAATATTTAATCGATTTTGAATATTTAAAGGTTAATTTCTAACTTGAATTTCAAATGTCACAATCTTATTTGATAATTAAATTATTGAATTAAATAATTTGAAGTTGAGTAAAAGATTGAATCTGGAGTTTTAAGCCTGTCGAAAATAATTTGAAGGCTTATAAAATTTATATTGATAACACTGAAGATAATAGAAGTTTTAAAATTGAATTTAACAGTGATTTGTTTGGTTTTGAAATTTTATCGTTTAAATTGGATTTAAAAATAGCCTTCCGAGGCACGGTCTCGGAATTCAACGAAACTAGTTCCATTAGGTCCGTAATATTGAATTATTTTCGGATTTCAAATTTTGTATTGATCGGAGTTAGTGTGTGAGTGTACGATATATAAACACGCTGAAAATTTAATTGATAAATAATCTGATGAAATTTAATTTAAATAGTCGAGCCTTCTTGTATACGCCTCCATTCTTTATTTCAAATCACATCGCCCCCCTTCTTTTCTTTTCAGCCGAAACATTTCGAAATTAAAATAAATAAATATCTACATATGAAAATGGCGACAGCCTTATCCTTTCTTCCTTCTTAAATCGAAATCGAATTCGATCTTTAAAAAAAAGAGGGGGCTTTCACAGTAAAGAAACAAATCATGTTTTGTTTTTTTTCACAGAAGTAAAATAAATATAAATATCTTATATACATATGTGTATATACAGTAAAGAAAGTGTTAATAAATACACACATACCTATTTAATTTGCCAGGTTTACTTTTAATAATGGGTTTTGGTGGAAAAAAAATTGCTTAACCAACTTATTTTAATTAATTTAGCTACCAAATAGATTTTTAAAGGAAATTTTTAGTTCAAACTAAATCATTAGTAAATTAAATTTATTAAAAGAAAATAAATTGTTCGATTAGTTCGAATATTAATAAAATCATATAAATTGTTATTCAAGGTCAAAATCTGAAGGAAACAAGCTGGTTTGGAAATGGGTTGTAAACGGAATAAGGTGAGTTAATCTCACTCGGTTGAATTTTTAATTTAAATTTAAATGGTTAAATTTAAATAATTGATTGAATGATTGGATTGGTGTGTTATATTATATATGATAGTATATAGTATATTTTGAAATTGGTATTTATGTTGTGCTAACGTCTGTGGATGCAGGGAAAACAGGTTGGAGGGATCCAACAGGATCCCTCAACATTTATTTAAATTATTGAATATTCTCTGATGTGATCATTTGATATTCTATGATGAATTATATTGGAATATTGAATGTTATGGTTTGATTAGATATATTTGGCTATAATGAATTACCAAAAATATATAAATTGAATTTTGGAAAGAAAATAAAAGAAGTGAATTGTAAGTAAAATAATTATAGAATAGATTTAAGAATGAATTTGGAAAATAAATAAAGTGACTTTAAAATTCTAATAAATAAATCTTGAGTATGGAAAGGAAAATTTGAATTAACTGAGAGTTAATGAATTTTAATCTTCAATAATATTATTTAAAAGAACAAAACATTTATTTAAAATTTAAGATTTAAATTATTGAAAAGAATGAAGAAGAAATTGGGAAAAGCTGAAATTCGTATATTTCAGTTAAAAGGTTTAAAAATCAAAGGGAAAATAATAATAAAAATAATAAAGTCCATAACTAACGAACTTTGAAATGAATTAAGAAAGTAAAGATATTTATTTCAAATGAAGTAAATTGGAAATCAATTTGGAAAATTGATTTAAGTGATTGAGATTGGAAATTCTCCCTGAATAACCAAGTACGTTTTCAAGTAAATTTTTAAATATAAGTTAAAAGTTTTAAAATTGTTTTAAAAGGTATGCTTTGAAAAATTTATTATTTCTAAATATTTAAATTCTAAAGTAATTATTTTCTTTTAATCTATTATAGCAGTAATTATTTAAAGAGTGAATTAGTATTTTGTTTTTAAAAGTGAAAATCTTGTTTTGTATTTTATTAAGTAACTTTATTTCCAAATATTCATATAGTATGTATTTTTACCAAATTATTGAAGTAGTTTTACTTTAAATATTTTAAAGTATATTTCAAAGTAAAGTGTTTTAAATTATTTCAAAAACCTAGGTTGGTGCTTGGTAATTTCAGTGGAGATAGAAAATATTTGGGAAAGTTTATTCTGAAAAAGAAAGAATGGTTGGAAAATGTTTCTAAAGGGTTTTGAAAATGGAAATATATCTTGTAAAGATATTTTTGAGATAAATAAATAATTTGGGAAATTATTTATTGTGTGATGAATGTGTGAATTTAAATTGATAGTTAAATCACCGACTATCAATATTGGACAAACGCGCTGATCGTTTCGAAGAGACCGGGATCGAGATTTATTTCTCGAAAACCACTTCGATCCGGTTTGTACGTTTTCATGGAAAACGAGTTTGGATTCGAAGATGGAGCAGTGAAGTGCAAGGGCTAGTCGCTACTAATCTTGAGGATATTTCCAAAATGGATGGAGTAGGAATAGTGCCTTCGGTTCCGTTCTTACCCGGGACGGACTTGTATGGATGAATGCTTTCGTAAACATCGTCAGGTGGGCAATAGGCATTCTAAGGTATATATTCTAAAAAGGTAATGCTTAGCCTCAAGCCTCGTCAACCAGGAATGACTGAAAATAGGGGTTATGCAGCAAGGCTAGGTGGGTAGCACCCAAGCAGGGTGAGGTCATCCCTGCCTAGATGTCCCTTTTATTTCGGCTTAGTGGGCGGTTGTTGATCCCAACCGCAGGGTGATCTCACTCGGGATTATCCAGTAAGGGGTAGTCCCGGTCTTGTATTGCAGGGGAGCGGACGTACTCCTCGGTACTGTGATCTAGGCCACGTACTGTGACAGGCGGTACCCCAGTGCCTAGTCATTAGTTGGAAATCTATTCTCCCTACGAGCCTTGTACGAGTTTTGTTTGTATTACCCACTCTGTGTCTAGTAGCTGGAATTTAATAGATGTAACAATTTCGGCTATTTTATAAGTATTTGTATATAGACCCTATTATAATATCAGAGGATTTCTATAAAAAGTGTTTTAGCTATCGTAAGGTAAAAACCCGACATGTTTATTTGTGGCGTGGTCTTACGAGATGCTTTGGTTTTCAAAGGATTTTTGAAACTTTAATAATCAATTGAGTGTGATTTTCTCACGCTGGTATTCCAGACTGACTTGGGTGTTATTTAACTGTAATGCTCGGGTCAAACCGAGCATTATAGGATACAGGATTTGATGTTGTGGAGCTCAGGAGACGGGCTGGATGACGATACGTACTTCCATACTTGTTTATATATATATTCCGCTGTGTTGAGTAGCTGTGTATCTAGATGTATGTTATTGATGTTGAACTGTGATTGATGTACTTTGATTATGTAATATATAAACATGTATATTTGATTTGTTTTGTGTAAAGATCATTTATTATCTATTATATTTTATGCCGCTGTGATGGTTAGATTCTGTTGTTGTTTTCTATTTTCTTCTTCTACCTCTTCTTCTTTAACCCAAATGGTTCGTATTTCTGTACAACTTGAGTTGATTTAGGTAGAATAGTGTTAACTCAAGGGGTACGGGATTTGCGGGTCATTATAGTTGGTATAAGAGCTTAGGTTGGTGATAACCTTGGCTCTGGTGGGGGTTACTCATTAAATATACTATGTAGTACTCTAGAATTAGTTTGAGCGTATTAATAGATATGAGCGCATATTTTTTAGTGAATATAAAATTGTTTTTATATTGCGTTGATTTATCGGTTGAGTGTTTATGGATTATGGTGATATATAGGACGCCATGTTATCGATAGGAATTTCTAAACTCTTAAACAAGGTAAACCGACATAGTATTGTTTTAAATAGGGTAAATGAAATAATTTTACCCAAAATTATTTTGTATATAAAGGAAATAATTTTTCGAAAATTATTATAGTTATATATGGATGTTTGGTTGTTAGTGATGATAATATTAAATTATTATTATTAATGTGTAAAATTGAATAAGAAATTGAAAATAATAACCAGAGATTAAGGAATAAATTAATAAAATGAATGAGATTTGTAAATGTGATTCATAATTGATTAAGGAATTGAAACCATAATTAAAAACTAAGAAACCAATTTTTATACAAATGAAATTTGTAAATATAAACTATAAATGTGAATTATAGTGTGATTAATAATTAAAATAAGATAAAATTTCAAAATAATGTTCGAATATATATTTAAAGGATTTGGAATTTGGAAATTTAGATTCCTTTGAATTTGATAATGAATATTGAAAAGGTTTTAAAGGGAGAGAAAAGCATTGAACTCTTTAAGGTCGCTGGAAAATAATTCTGATGATGATCGCGACATCATCGGTGTTCATTTTCGAGTTTCCAAAGGAGTGATTGCTACCAGGATGTTTTGTATTAATGTTTGTTGGAGGAATTTGGTTGATCTTGAGAATGCAAAGGAATAGCTTGGTTAGATATATATGTTTTCAAAATTGAATGTTGAATTTAAGTTTGGAAAAAAAAAATATAATAATTAAGTTGGATTAAATAAACAAGTTTTAAGATTAAAATTTATAAGTAACTGATTAATTAATTTGGTATGCAAATGAAATGAAATTCAATATTAGATGATTCCTGATTTAAATGTGTAAAATAAGGAGCAGAATAAGTTCAAATGGATTAAACATAATTAATGCTTGGAAATAAAATTTATTGGTTTAATAATGAATTAGTGAATGAATAAATGGATCAACTATTGTACTTATAAAGTGAAGTTGATATTAATAAGTAGAAATTGAAAATTTTAATTCGGGAATTAAAATTTAACCTAAGTGAATGAAAGTGAAGAAAATATATTTGAAGTTAACTTGAGATAAGTCAAATAAAATTGAAATTGAAATTGAATCAAACTGGATATAAAGTTGAAAGGTAAAATGATTATAATTGTGAAATGAAAATTTATACCTTAAGTTAGTAAGTGTTATATATAATTTGAATTTGGCTATAAGATGAAATGACTCAAATGAGCAATATAAGCTTTTAAGTAAATAAACAAGTTTTGAACTCATATGTTGAGAAATAAAAATGAATTAAATTTGGATTGAATTGAATCAAAGTCAGTTGTGTCATGAATGTTATTAAATGGAATTAAATCCTTGCTTAGAAATATTCAAAAAGAATGGTTTAGCTAGATTTAATTGGAGTTAAGCTAAATAAATTTGGGTTGAAATAAATTCAGTCGAGTTATAGATATTATTGAATGGAATAAAATTCTACTCAAACAAAAAAATGTAAAAATCCAAACTTGGGATATAAATTAGGATTGAACTCAAGGAAATCAAATAAAATGATTTTCAAGATAAATGGAAAAGAAAATCAATTATGGGATTATAATTGGAAGTGTTGTAGAATGAAAATTGAATTGGATTAAAATGGATATGATGTGAAATATAAACAAATCCAATTCAAGCATAAATTGCATGGCCTTATTATTAATAAATTCAACAATGATTTGTTAATATAAATTAAAATTTAAAATGGATAAAAGGATAAACAAATCGAATAAATTAGTGAAATGGTTGGATTTGATCAAAGGAAAATCAAATCAAAGATTGTGAATAGATAATTGAGTTTGGAAATGAAGCTTGAGTTATAAATAGAAATTCAACTTAAAATTTTAAGTGAATTAAATATGAATTGAGTTATAGGGAATTGGATTAAAATAAAAATGATTTGAGATGAAAATAAATCCAATTCGAGTATGAATAAATTAAAAGTGAGAATGAACTTAAGTTATGAAATGGTAGTAAATTGAAGTAAATTAACTTAAGTTTAAAATTAATAGAAGCATGGGATGATGTCGAGTATAATAAAAATAGTTTGGAATCAAACTTTTTGGATATGAAAGAAATGCAATGGAAGGTAGTGAATAAATTTAAAATGGAATGGGATTAAGTGTAAATTGAGTGGAATCAATTTAAATGGTTATAAGCTTAAGTAATTGTTTATTCACATTAAAATTGCCGAATTCCAATAGTAAATTGGTCGTTCGACGTAAACGGAAGTAAACAAAATTATATGAATGAATAGCAGTTTAATAAATTGATTTTTGCATCAATTGGAATGAATATGAGTCCGTTTCAAAAAAATGAGTTAAATGGAATGGTATGTAATTTTGATGCAAACAATTAAATAAATGTCGAAACCTTATTTATGCTTAAGGAAATTCTATAACATGCATTATATGTGAAATTTATGTGTTTATGCCAGTATATCACAAGCATTGTTACAGGATCGATGTTTTAGCTATTTAAATTTAAGCGAAATGCTATAAACTTCCTATATATAGTACTTACATATTTAAATTGAGTAAGTACAGGTATCAGGAAGCCGTTTGGCTGGATTGGATCATGCTAAATGCTAAAATAAATAAGCCGCTTGCTTAAAATGCTAAATAAGGTACGCCTACGCAATAAAAATAGGATATATGAACTGTTTTTTGTTTTTCCGACCGTGTGGGTCGATGTATATATATTTATATTATTTATCAAATTGCAAAAGCTCCTCCGTACAAAGGAGACTCTGCCAAAAAAATTGAGAAATTTTGGGAGTTAGGAAAATTTTTGAAAATTTTTGGGAAAATTTTATTTAACGACAAAATGATTTCAAACTGGAAATTGAAGAAAATTAGGGAATGAAACTAATTTAAAATAATGATATGAATTAGTTATAAATGGAAAATAAAATTCAAAAAAATTCAGAGATAAGAATAAATTGAATTTGTATGGAAATGGGAGAACCAGTTTGAATAGAAGTAGATATAAACTAAGCAGGGAAAGTAAAAATAAATATAGAAGCATATTAAATGCTTATCCAAACTTAAGAAAGGAATGGTGAATTCTTAATTGGAAATTGATATTGCAAATATATTCTTAGTTAATATTTGAATGAATAAATATTGACATTTTGTAAGGAAGTTGATAAATGTTTTGGAATGTTGTGATTGGATATTATTGCTAAGTAAGATATGCAGGTATTATAAAGGGAAAGGAGAATTGGTTTTGATTTCAAAAGATAAATTTGAATTGCTCGACAAAAAGTATGTATTTAAATTTCGGTATGAAATTTGATTGGGTTTTTGGATCTAACCACTTGCTTTTTGTTTTCCTTTGGAATTTGGAAGCCCGTAGAGGCCTTTTGTAGTTGTACCGAGCAAGCCGCGCAAAGGAGACGCTTGCGAAGTTTTTTGAAATTTAGAGAGTTAGAAAATTTTGATAATTCAAAATTTGGTTTTAAATTGAAACTTGAATGGTTAAACAAATTGTATAGTTTGAAACTATGGGTGGGTTTGGGAAGTTAGTAAGAGTGATATTTGGTCTTCTATATAAAGATGGTTGGTAGAATGTTGAATTATTGGTTTTGAGAAAAGTAAACGGGTATTGGACCATTCTTCCTAACTAGTAGTTTCGGGGACGAAATTCTTTTAAGGGGGAGGAATGTGACGACTTGGAATTTTCAAGCATTTAAAATCAGAAAATTTAATCGATTTTGATATTTAAAGGTTAATTTCTAACTTGAATTTCAAATGTCACAATCTTATTTGATAATTAAATTATTGAATTAAATAATTTGAAGTTGAGTAAAAGGTTGAATCTGGAGTTTTAAGTCTGTCGAAAATAATTTGAAGGCTTATAAAATTATATTGATAACACTGAAGATAATAGAAGTTTTAAAATTGAATTTAACAGTGATTTGTTCGGTTTTGAAATTTTATCGTTTAAATTTGATTTAAAAATAGCCTTCCGAGGCACAGTCTTGGAATTCGACGAAACTAGTTCCATTGGGTCCGTAATATTGAATTATTTTCGGATTTCAAATTTCGTATTGATCGGAGTTAGTGTGTGAGTGTACGATATATAAACACGCTGAAAATTTAATTGATAAATAATCTGATGAAATTTAATTTAAATAGTCGAGCCTTCTTATATACGCCTCCTTTCTTTATTTCAAATCACGTCGCCCCCCTTCTTTTCTTTTCAGCCGAAACATTTTGAAATTAAAAAAAATAAATATCTACATATGAAAATGGCGATAGCCTTATCCTTTCTTCCTTCTTAAATCGAAATCGAATTCGATCTTTAAAAAAAAGGGAGGCTTTCACAGTAAAGAAACAAATCCTGTTTTCTCTCTCACAGAAGTAAAATAAATATAAATATCTTATATACATATGTGTATATACAGTAAAGGAAGTGTTAATAAATACACACATACCTATTTAATTTGCTAGGTTTATTTTTAATAATGGATTTGGTAAAAAAAAATTGTTTAACCCACTTATTTTAATTAATTTAGCTACCAAATAGATTTTTAAAGGAAATTTTTAGTTCAAACAAAATCATTAGTAAATTAAATTTATTAAAAGAAAATAAATTATTCAATTAGTTCGAATATTAATAAAATCATATAAATTGTTATTCAAGGTCAAAATCTAAAAGGAAACAAGCTGGTTTGGAAATGGGTTGTAAACGGAATAAGGTGAGTTAATCTCACTCAGTTGAATTTTTAATTTAAATTTAAATGGTTAAATTTAAATAATTGATTGAATGATTGGATTGGTGTGTTATATTATATATGATAGTATATAGTATATCTTGGAATTGGTATTTATGTTGTGCTAACGTCTGTGGATGCAGGGAAAACAGGTTGGAGGGATCCAACTGGATCCCTAAACATTTATTTAAATTATTTAATGTTCTCTGATGTGATCATTTTATATTCTATGATGAATTATATTGGAATATTGAATGTTATGGTTTGATTAGATATATTTGGGTATAATGAATTACCAAAAATATATAAATTGAATTTTGGAAAGAAAATAAAAGAAGTGAATTGTAAGTAAAATAATTATAGAATAGATTTAAGAATGAATTTGGAAAAGAAATAAAGTGACTTTAAAATTCTAATAAATAAATCTTGAGTATGGAAAGGAAAATTTGAATTAACTAAGAGTTAATGAATTTTAATCTTCAGTAATATTATTTAAAAGAATAAAACATTTATTTAAAATTTAAGATTTAAATTATTGAAAAGAATAAAGAAGAAATTGGGAAAAGCTGAAATTCGTATATTTCAGTTAAAAGGTTTAAAAATCAAAGGGAAAATAATAATAAAAATAATAAAGTCCATAATTAACGAACTTTGAAATGAATTAAGAAAGTAAAGATATTTATTTCAAATGGAGTAAATTGGAAATCAATTTAGAAAATTGATTTAAGTGATTGAGATTGAAAATTCTCCCTGAATAACCAAGTACGTTTTCAAGTAAATTTTTAAATACAAGTTAAAAGTTTTAAAATTGTTTTAAAAGGTATTCTTTGAAAAATTTATTATTTCTAAATATTTAAATTCTAAAGTAAGTATTTTCTTTTAATCAATTATAGCAGTAATTATTTAAAGAGTGACTTAGTATTTTGTTTTTAGAAGTGAAAGTCTAGTTTTATATTTTATTAAGTAACTTTATTTCCAAATATTCATATAGTATGTATTTTTAACAAATTATTGAAGTAGTTTTACTTTAAATATTTTAAAGTATATTTCAAAGTAAAGTGTTTTAAATTATTTCAAAAATCTAGTTTGGTGCTTGGTAATTTCAGTGGAGATAGAAAATATTTGGGAAAGTTTATTCTGAAAAAGAAAGAATGGTTGGAAAATGTTTCAAAAGGGTTTTGAAAATGGAAATATATCTTGTGAAGATATTTTTGAGATAAATAAATAATTTGGGAAATTATTTATTGTGTGATGAATGTGTGAATGTTAATAAATAGTTAAATCACCGACTATCAATATTGGACAAATGCGCCGATTGTTTCGAAGAGACCGGGATCGAGATTTATTTCTCGAAAACCACTTCGATCCGGTTTGTATGTTTTCATGGAAACGAGTTTGGATTCGAAGATGGAGCAGTGAAGTGCAAGGGCTAGTCGCTACTAATCCTGAGAATATTTCCAAAATGGATGTAGTAGGAATAGTGCCTTCGGTTCCTTTCAAACTCGGGATGGACTTGTATGGATGAATGCTTTCATAAACATCGTCAGGTGGGCAATGGGCATTCTAAGGGATATATTCTAAAAAGGTAATGCTTAGCCTCAAGCCTCATCAAACAGGAATGACTGAAAATCAGGGGTAATGCAGCAAGGCTAGGTGGGTAGCACCCAAACAGGGTGAGGTCATCCCTGCCTAGGTGTCCCTTTTATTTCGGCTTAGTGGGCGGTTGCTGATCCCAACCGCGGGGTGATCTCACTCGGGATTATCCAGTAAGGGGTAGTCCCGGTCTTGTGTTGCAGGGGAGTAGACGTACTCCTCGGTACTGTGATCTAGGCCACGTACTGTGACAGGTGGTACCCCAGTGCCTAGTCATTAGTTGGAAATCCATTCTCCCTACGGCCTTGTACGAGTTTTGTTTGTATTACCCACTCTGTGACTAGTAGCTGGAATTTAATAGATGTAACAATTTCAGCTATTTTATAAGTATTTGTATATAGACCCTATTATAATATTAGAGGATTTCTATAAAAAGTGTTTTAGCTATCGTAAGGTAAAAACCCGACATGTTTATTTGTGGCGTGGTCTTACGAGATGCTTTTGTTTTCAAAGGATTTTTGAAACTTTAATGATCAATTGAGTGTGATTTTCTCACGCTGGTATTCCAGACTGACTCGGGTGTTATTTAACTGTAATGCTCGGGTCAGACCGAGCATTATAGGATACAGGATTTGATGCTGTGGAGCTCAGGAGACGGGCTGGATGACGATACGTACTTCCATACTTGTTTATATATATATTCCGCTGTGTTGAGTAGCTGTGTATCCAGATGTATGTTATTGATGTTGAACTGTGATTGATGTACTCTGATGATGTAATATATAAACATGTATATTTGATTTGTTTTGTGTAAAGATCATTTATTATCTATTATATTTTATTCCGCTGCGATGGTTAGATTCTGTTGTTGTTTTCTATTTTCTTCTTCTACCTTTTCTTCTTTAACCCAAATGGTTCGTATTTCTGTACAACTTGAGTTGATTTAGGTAGAATAGTGTTAACTCAAGGGGTACGGGATTTGCGGGTCATTACAAGGATAATTAACTAATTAATGTGTAATTGGTGGATATAAATTATATTAATTCATATCAGTTTTATAAATGCAATAGGTGGTTCATACGAGGTCCAATCTAGACGAAACTTTTTATGGTGTGCTCGTAATGGCGAATGCTACGAGATGAAACTAGTTTGGCTGAATTTGGAGCAATATGAAACTTTGAGCTAAAATCGGAGGTCGTTCGATTTTAGTTCAAAATAGGAATGCTTTTACGGCAACTGGAATTTCGATGAGTTAAACTCACCTTTTTGGTTAATCGTATAATAATAGTAGCTAAAATTCACTTTTTTGTATTTGGTTGAATTATTGGTTGGGTTGGTTAAATATCCTCTTTGAAAAGCTATTAACTTTTAATTAGAAAATACATTGAATTTAGTAGAAAAATCCGGATTTCTCGATATTGTGATTTTAAATTTCCTATTATATACACGTTGTTTTATTCACTTATATACATGTTATATAGATTGTTAAATATCAGAAATTTGACTCTGTAGCCATATCGGATGTGACACTGACACTTGTGAAAAGTTAAACATTTTTAGTGAAATAGGAAGTAATATCATTTGTTAAGTGCTATAGCAGCTATTGGCCTTGATATAATATTTTGGAGATATTATTAAGTGATGTTTGACTTTGGAAATGATTTCTGATTTGAAAAATGATTTAAAATTAATCTTAAGGTTTCTGTGATATTTTATTTTTAAAAATGAGTCTTGAAACTTTCCTATGTTAATTTTATTTCTTTATCTATTATTTCAAATTCATATATATATAAGGGTTTTAATAATTATTTTGGAATTATTTGTCTTTATAGGAAACTATTTTAACAATAAGTGTTATTCTAGAAAAGGGAATTAAAAGAGCTATCTTTTATTTTAAAAGGGAGATCTTATGTTTAAAGGAAGGTGGAGGTATTTTAGAAATGGATATTTGTGAAACCAGTTACAGAAAATGTTGAAAATAAAAGAACAGATACATAAATGGTATTGTACAGATTTAAAGGAGATTTATAAGCGGTATCTTAAATAAATAGGAAATGAATATCACTTTAATAAATTGGAATAAATAAATCCATTTGTGAACTTATGGAAATATGAAGAATGATCTAGTCATGGAAAGTATAGGAGCTTTATAATTGTTATCCCGCCTTTTGGCAAGGCCGAGATACCAAGGAACTAACTAGAAAGAGACAGGATCATACATCTTAAGCTTTGAATGATTGTTGGGCAACTACAAATATCGATAAGTTTTACTCGAGTCCGGATCGGGCTACAATTGATAAGACACGTCAAGCAAAGCTGTAGAAACCAACGTTCCAAATTTCGGGGAAATCCGAGTTCGTATACTCGAGATGTCACAAAAAGAAAATAAGGAGGATAGGCCTCATTTCGAATCCATACGAGAGACCCAGGCTCGAATCGATCGGAGTTCGAATCCATAAAAGCACGCATAGCTTCGAACCCAGGAGCGAGCCCTTGCCTTGAACCCATCTCACATGTCTACGTTCGAATCCATCTATGTATGTCTCAGTTCGACTCCATCCAAAGAATGTAGGTTCGAATCCATCAAGGGCACGCCTTGTTTCGAATCCATCAGAGTATTCCTGTCCTCGAATCCATCAAGCGAGAGTTCTTCAAATCCAACATATTGAAGCAACTTCGAATCGATCCGCAGTAGCTAACAACGATCGATCCGAACATGTGCCAACATCATCGATTCGAAAGAAGATAACCTTCGAATCCAACACATCGAACCCATCAAGCTGTAGCAGCTGAAACCAAGGAATCGACCCTATCGATTCGAAGACCATGGATTCGAAGCACGCATATCAACTAAAAATGCAATCTTGAATCGATCATAACTTGAGATCTACAAGTCCAAATGCTATGAAATTTTCACAGGAGCTTGCACGTACATAGAAGAATGTCCACGCCAAGTTTCATCACGATTGAACACTTTTTTGATCGATTCGAACCAAGGGTCGAATCGATCCAAAAGTGGGCCCGGATCTCCAGAATTCGGCCATGTGGGCCCCCCACACGTGCCAGAAGTGGTCTTCACGAATTTTAGGAGAAATATCAGCCTCCAACACCTATAAATAGAGCCCCTGGTCATTTAGAAAGGGGATGAGAGAATTGTGAAGATAAAGCACGACTAGACGCTGCCAGAATTGCTTCAGAGCACCGCCACTGCCTTTGATTTTTAATTTTGGCTTGCTACTTGCTGTACTTTGACATCAAAAAGTTGTATTCTCTGAATATCAAGCAATAAAGTAACAAAACTTCATAGTGGACGTAGGCAAAACGCCGAACCACTCTAAATCGTTGTCTCTTGTGTAATTTACTTCCTGCTATTTGGAGTTTTTTGTTAGATAATCCACGTTTTAATTTATTTTCTTCATTTATTATCTCTTCAAAAACCTCCGACGAGTGTTGTGCCCAATTTTGACACAAACACTTTGGTGCTTTCACTGAGAGAAAACCCAGTTTTTTCCTCTTGCTCCTTAGATCTATCTTCGATATCGGATTGCGTAAATCTAAGAGGAAGATCCAGACCTCATATTCAGATTCCTTCCGTTCTATTCAGATTTGTTAAAAGTCTAGGAAAGGAAACTCAACTCTAAAGATGGTTAGCACAAGAACCACCTTAAACGCCATCAATCAAGAAGAACAGGATAGACAGAATCCTGCCCCTCTACCTCCATCTAATCAAGATGCCGCTGGGCACTCAGAGCCGTCGGGTCCGGTTACCCGACAAGAGTTGCAGTTGTTACTCCAAGAGCTGACCGAGAGTCGGCGACAACTAGAAGAACAGCTACGCGCTAACGCTGAGCTAATCAACAAGTTGGATCGCCAGAAACGAAAAAGATCCACGAGAGATCGTGATTCTCGCTCCTCCAGCGAAAGTTCTTCGTCTTCTGATTATCATAACCGGCCTTCACGACCCCGGTTAGATGGGAGTCGTATGCCACCCGTTGGAAACCAACTGACATTAACCGTTGGACAAATAAGAGTTGGTCCGTCAGCCAGTTTCCAAACCGGACCTTCCTCCCGAGGAGGTATCGTTCCCCACCACGCCACAGAATACCACACCACTAGCGTTGCGGCTGAACCAGGGGTCGACGCTCAAGATCAGTTGGACCTGGACCGTCGTCGTAGCGGTCATACTCCTGAACCGTACGCCCCAGAGGACTATGAGCCGAGAAGGCGAGACTTGGACCGTCGACGATATCCGGTTCAAGCCCGAAGTATGGAACGTGATCATACTCTGGCACAAATGCCGGATCTTTCAACTATGATACGTCAGATGATCCGTGAGAGTCAGGGATTCACAAACGACGATTGGGGAGTTTCACAAAGTCGCACTCCCTTTACAGACGATATTCTTAATGCTGAACCCCCACGGTGATTCCGAATGCCCACTCTTCCCATGTACGAAGGAAATTCCGACCCAAATCAACATATTCTGAAGTATGAATGGTCGATGACCGCTGCCAGAGCCGACGATGCAGTGAAGTGTCGTAGTTTCCCCATATCCTTGGGGGGCATCGCCACCATGTGGTTCACCCGATTGCCACCTCGAACCATCTCTTCCTTCGATCAGTTAGCCACAAAGTTCGTTGAGCAATTCCGCATGCACGTCGCAAGGCCGAAAGATGTCAACACTCTATCTAGTGTCACACAAGCTCCCGGAGAGACGCTCAGGCACTACTTAGAGAGATTCCATACTGCATGCGCGGAGGTTAGTAATCCAAACGATAACTCCATCCTTATGGCATTGACTAAGGGGATCGACCCCGATTCCGAATTTGGCAACTGACTAGCTGGGAAACCACCTGCATTACTGGACCGCTTCCATGCCAAAGCAGCTCAATTCCTGAGACGGGAAGACGCGAAACAGTCTAGGAAGCAAACTGATGCAGGGCCAAATGTGGAAAGGACCCAAAGCAACGTTGCAATAAAACAGTCCGGTGAGAGCTCCGGAAAAGTTCAATTGAATATTAAAAATAAACAAGCTCAGCGAAGAGAAAGCGTGAATCAAATTAAAAAACAAGATCAAAACCGCGGCCCGCAGCACAAGAATCCAATGTTCGACAGTTACACTCCTCTAAATACATCACTAGATGACTTGTACTTACAAACCCGCAGTACGATTCAATATCAAAGACCTGCACCAAGGCCGTCATCAGAAAAACAAATCCAAACTGGAAAGTTTTGCAGGTTCCATGAAAGCTACGTGCACAATACAAACGAGTGTTGCCACTTACAAGACCTCGTTGAGAAGTTGATCAGAGAAAAGAAGCTGGAACAGTTTGTTCGGACACCGCAGCCGGAAGAAGCGAGCCCATCAAATCTAAATAATGAATCCACTCATCTGATACAAGAAGACTCCGCCCCCACCGGTTGGAGGTTAGTAGTAAATGCTGTTGGGAGTATTCCCCATCCAACAAAGCGAAACTGGGATGAGATGAGGTCACATGCCAGTCCTACTAGGCATGCGGATGCTACATGCTGTAGACATTCAAAAGATAAAGTTCTTATCAAACGACAGAGAGCAATGACCAACAACATCGTATTTCAGTGCGATGATGATGACAGAATCATAGTCCCGACTACCGATCCATTAGTCATATCAGCATAGGTAGGACATGTGTGGATGAAAAGGATTCTGGTTGACAGCGGAAGTTCTGTGAACATAATCTTTAAGCGAGTCTACGATCAAATGAATCTGAAAACCAAAGACTTGAAACCATGCCAATCTAATATTCGCGGCTTTGACGGGAGCGCGGCCATGCCCGTTGGAGAACTAGAAATACCAACGGAGTTGGGAACAGCACAATGCTGCAAAATCCGGACGTTACGATTCGTGGTAATAGACATAGATTCACCGTACAATGCTTTCTTGGGCCGACCGGCCCTTGCTGAGTTCAAGGCTGTTATCGCCCCATGGTGCCTAACCTTAAAATTCCCCACTGACAAAGGAGTTGGTGTTGTTATGGGAGACCATGCCGACTTAAGGACCATCATACTCCAAAAGCGAGTTTCCCGGTCGCACGATGTCGATGATCAACCCCAACCTTCAAAATTGGTGATTTCGTCTACGGAAGAGTACACTCAACACCACTGCACGTAAAACCAACGTGGGAAGGGCCATGTGTAATTGAACAGAGGATCGGGGATGACCTGTTCTTGTTATCGGCATTGGGAGGCCCTATCTTGCCAAGGGCCTGGAAGAGAAAAGACCTTCGTCACTGTTACACATGACAGGCTCCTTCAATCTATGAATACTTTGCAATTTCCTTTACATTCTGAAATTTGAATTTGTAATAAGGCACTGACTTTGCCATATTTTCTTATTTCAGCAATAAAATACTATCTCTTCAAGCTAGAGCTGTGATTCACCAAATGCAACGTTCAACAACCACGACACACGAAGAGCTAAGTTCCATCAAACAATGGAATTTATTCAAATAGTGAGTGACTGCGACACGATCGGCCACTCACTAAGTGAAGCCCCAGCTCGGGGGCAAGCCATCACATCAAAGGCTGAACTAGACCAACGCACGATAGTCCATTAAACAATTTGTTCCCAGAGTGCGAACAGACTCCAACTTCCCAGAGCGCGAATTGGAGTATAAACATTAAACAATTCGTTCCCAGAGTGCGAACGGACTCCAACTTCCCAGAGCGCGAATTGGAGTATAAACATTAAACAATTCGTTCCCAGAGTGCGAACGGACTCCAACTTCCCAGAGCGCGAATTGGAGTATAAACATTAAACAATTCGTTCCCAGAGTGCGAACGGACTCCAACTTCCCAGAGCGCGAATTGGAGTATAAACTTTAACTTTCGGTTCCCGGAGTGCGAACCGGAGTATAAATCCATCACTCCCAGAGTATGAGCTAACTCCAAATTCCCAGAGTGTGAATTGGAGTATAAACTTCAACTTTCGGTTCCCGGAGTGTGAACCGGGGGTAAATCCATCGCTCCCAGAGTGTGAGCTAACTCCAAATTCCTAGAGTGTGAATTGGAGTATAAACTTCAACTTTCGATTCCCGGAGTGTGAACCGGAGTATAAATCCATCGCTCCCAGAGTGTGAGCTAACTCCAAGTTCCCAGAGTGTGAATTGGAGCATAAACTTTGACTTTCAGTTCCCAGAGTGTGAACTGGAGTATAAACATTAAGTTACAGGTTCCCGGAGCGCGAACCGAAGCATCTGTGCTAACTCCAGATTCTCAGAGCGTGAAGTGGAGTGTAAACATCAATTCCAGGTTCCCGGAACGCGAACCATACTACAAACGTCGATAACTCTCAAATTCCCATGGTGCGAACCAAGTTATCGATTACAAATTATCCTAAGTCCCCAGAATATGGACATGCGCTCAAAGTTTGCAAAAACGCACTCAATCACCAAAACATAAATGTTATTCCCCGAGACTAGGGGGCAAAAAAGCTAAGTGTTAATCGCTAATCAAAGTGATACAATGTCCGAAGTTCGATTATCCATCGATTGCAACTTGCGACCAAGATTCGTAGACTTGGCAAATAAAAACGAACTCTACTTGACGGTAAAAACACCACAAGTACACCGAACTGTTAACTACAAATTATGTTGAGTCCCCGAAATGTGGACATGTATACAAGGCTTATGGCATATGTGAGCACAAGCTAGTTAATGCAATACTTGAGCAAAAAAGAAAAGAGTTGTTCTTCATGTTATCAACAAATAAAAAAGAAGTTCGATTACATGATAAAAGTAGAAACAATTCATAAGTGGGTGCCGAATCCACACTTATACACGGCCTACAAAAAAAAATTGCCCTTTCGCAACTGCATGGTAAAACAAGAAGTTCACTCTTTCTTCTTCCGGGGTTTCTTCTTCGGAGTTGAGCCACTGGATCCACTGCCCGGCTTCTTGCAGGATTTCTTGTCTTTCTTTGGAGCATCCTCAGGATCTGGCATGATATCCACGTCTTCCTCAGAGCTGGAAGGGATAGAGATCCTTTTGTGAGGACGAACCGGAGGCGGGGAAGCCGTAACAGGTGGCAAAGCTTCGATGCTAGAAGCTATAGTTGTGCCGGTGAGGGAAGTAACAATTGAAGGAGTTAAGCTCGGTGGAGCAACATCGCCTCCGGAACCACCAACTGTCGTCACCGTAGCCATCTCGGCGCTTATCTCAGCAAGAATTTCTTCTTCTCGAGAAGATCAAGCAGCGCTGGAAACACTGGCGGTCGGCATAAACGAGCTAAAAGTTGGGGCAACACCACCCATTGTGAAGGAAGGATCAGGAAAGGGTTCACAAGATTGCTTGAGAAGCTCCTCAATCATATGAACATCAAACGACATCGAACTCCCCTCTCCTATCTCGCTGGTGACGACAGTGGTTGTGATGGCCTCAGTAACAACGGATCCTTGCATTGGCTGCGAAGTTTGTGGTATTGGAAGTACTGGCACATCACTTTCAGTCACTGGTTAAAAAGAAAAGAGGATGATTAGTCAAATGATCAGCTCCAAGTTCAAAATTCCAGAAACACTTAAGCAACATTTAGAATACCTTCTTTGCTGCGGCTCGGTGATGGGACAGGTTCAGAAACGGTAGATGTACCGAGAGACAGTTCCGGTCGATCCGGGTTATAAGCAGGGATAACCTGTGGACCGACTGTAGTGACGACTCCAGATGAGGTTGGGGCATCAACTGGAACATTCTCACTATAATGTGCGGCTCCAGAACCCTCACCAGTCTCCACATGGTGAAAACCAAGTCTCTCTCTCTCAGTGGAGATCATTGCATCATGGAGAAGTTTCCTTTCTTCTTCGCTCAACAAGCGAGATTCAAGTTCAAATTCGTCTACGGCGCCTTCAGGGAGAGATGCTCTTTTGTTCGCTACCAATTTTTTCCAAGCGCTGAGTAGAAGCGCAGAATAATCTCCGAGCCATGAGAGATTCCTGTGCTCGAGTACATTAGCATTATAAGTGTCGAGAAGATCGTCGAACTCAGCTTCTACTCTAAATATCTCTGCCTGAACTCTCCCTTCTACCTCTGCCTCCACCGCTTCAACTTTAGCAACCGCCGCGTCTCGCTCAGCTCGGAGAGACACAGCTTGCTCGCATGCTTCCTGTGCGGCCGTATTAGCGTCATCTTTTTCCTTATTTAAGCTGGCGAATTTGGCTTTTAACTCCTCAAGTTCTATGACCACCGCATCTCGCTCGGCCTCAACATTCTTGTATCGATGGCCTAAATCTTCAACTAAAGTACAATGCGCTTGTTGCATTTTCGCCATCTCAGCCAGTGTCTCGTCGACCTTCTGTAGCGACTCCAGTTCAGCCTTGCGAGAAGATTCCGCTTCAGATTGAAGTACGTCAACAATACGGTTCTTCTGAGCCAAGTCTGCTTCCAATTTCTCAATAACTTTGGCTCGTTCAAAAGCTACTTTCGAGGCTTTAACAGCCGCCCTGTACCATTCTTTATAGTGAGCATAAAAATCCCGGGTATAGCTGAGGGCGGTGTGCACGGCCTCTTCGGGAATTCTCTTGAGATTGGGTGGAAAGATATATGCGTCAAAGCATATCTCTGGAAAGTCTTTTTTCAACTGAGCAATTCTAATAGCCCCTTCACCAGACGGTTCAAGAGGTGCCTCCTCCACAGTTACGGTCGTAGCCGTATCGGTCCTTGAACGATGTGGACCAGGTTTAGAAATTTGTTGAGATGGTTGTTGCCGCGAAGTTTCGACTGCAGGTGCTTGGCCCCTGGATGGCGGAGGAGAACGAGAGGGTGAGCGGTATCTTCGGTCCCTATCAGAGCGCTCCTGGCTAGAATAGTATCGGGAATGGTCCCTATCGCGATGCTCCTGCTCATAATACCTCCGCTCACGATCTCGGTCAGAATCCCTACGGCGAGACTCATAATAGGATGAAGAATGGTGTACTCGCCGAAGTTTATCAAGTGTAGAAGGACGATTCGACATGGCACCTGTAAAAAAGGAACAATTCGATTAAGTACCCAGATAAAACACTGCAGTGCGTGTGGAAGTCGTGAAGTGTTGTGAAAAGAGTATAAATGCATAAACCCCTCGACCAACCAGAAGCGTCGATTACACTAACGGGTAAAGATTCGCTTATATCAATCGCTCCCCGGAGCTCTTCCAACCCAGACCCGTGGTGGAGAGATACGTAGTCCGGAATTGGAATATCATCCAACCCTGTGAAAAGGTCTCCGGATTGGTAAGGAGAGGCGTTGGAAACAGTAACCCCAGGTTGTGAACGGGTTGTGACTACGGATTTCCATCTCTTAAACTTAGGTACAGCAGCCTTGCCTGTCTGACCCTCTTCTATTCGAGAAAGGTCGGCTGCTATCTCAATGTCTATGGGCGTTCTTTCATCATCGCTCATTTCTCTTATCACAACGCCAGGTTTTCTTTTTGTCACTTTCTTCTTCTTCCTCGAGGCTGATTTCGCCAAACCTTCAATTACAATACTCTGGCCTATCTCAATCAAACCCAATGTCCTTAAGTTATCATCGGTCAACAGCAAATCTATGTGCCTTAAGTCATGAGGAACCCTTTGTAAGCTTTGAACGACGTCTCTATAATGCCCACCAGTAGGTCTCGAAATGATAGCTGCAAGAATAGCGGTGTATTGGTATAAAGTATCAAAAATGACCGTTTAAGAACGAATTATGATACTTACGTCTGGATAACCATCTCCTGGCAAACCCTGGGGGGCATCGAACGAAAAACCACTCGTTCTTGAAATAACTAAGCCTAGTCCAGGCCCCAGTTACGACCTGACAGTTCCTAACCGCCTCCAGAAAAGTGAAAGACGGGCTATCACCCCTACTCTTAAAGTTGAAAATGTGCCTGATCTCGTTAGGTCTTGGCGGGCGAAAAAGGCAATCCATAAATATGATGAAGACACTGTTTAGTAGAGCATGCCCATTGGGATGAAGCTGTGAAGGAGCGATTCCTAAATACGACAGCATCTCTCTGATATATTGGTTAAAAGGAGGAAGAGATCCAGCCGCACAGGCATGACGGTAGAAGGCAGTATATCCTTCAGGAGGGTTGTGTGGTCTATCACTAGCACTGGGTAATAAAACATCGTCCAGAGATATGTTATGTTTCGAACATATCCGGCTCAACAGAGACTCTGAGATATTGGATTGAACAGAATCGACGGGATTTTCGATAAATATGGCCTCCGGCAATTCATCCGGGGCCGGATCTACGACTTCGAAGACTCCATAATTAACTAACTCACCAGAAAGCGGCGTTAAATACATAAAAAAACTCGTGCATTCCCCCGGTGCAAAGTGTATGAGTATGTCGTGTGGTGCAAGTGCTATGCAAAAATTTTAAGCATATTTTTTACAAGATGAAACGAGGTGTCCGAATGACAAAACTTTGGAATTTGAGAGTGAAAACGACCATCATCGCTGACCGTCACTTTCACGCCACCTGGATGCTACTGGCCAATTCAAGTATAAATTCGTTATATTTTGTTTAAGTCATGGTACCATCGACGAGCTCCAACAGAGAGGTCAAGTTAAATTCGATAATGCAAGGCCGAAGCTCGTCGGGGTCAAGTATGCTAAAGTTCATTAAGCTCGTCAAAGTTCAACTTGAAATTGGTCATAGTTCAGAAGTTGGAGCCAATCAGAGAATCAGAAGTATCAGGTGTTCGAACGTTCGAATCGATCGACTCGAATCAATACGAGTCGAATCGAAGGTGTTCGAATCCATACACCTCGAATCCAAGAAGGTCGACTCGATGCAGCTTTAGGGTAGAGAAGTACTACGAATCCATGAGCTATGCATAACTTCGAATCGATCCATACTGAGCACCTTCGAATCGATCAGGGTATTATCACCTCGAATCGATCGGCACGGTCCTTCAAATCCATCGATTCGAAATCTCGCAATCTTGATCGATTCGAACTACCTATTCCTACATCAATTCGAAGTCTCGACTTCTTGATCGATTCGAACTACTTATGCCCTAATCGATGCGAAGCAAGGAAGGAAGATGACATCCAACATTGCCTACACTTTTCCCTGACAACACTCAGAATCAATACGACTTGAATGGTTTCGTTCCCCAGATCCATCGAGTCAACCCATTTCAGATCTCACTATCACTCATGGTTTTCGAAAGAAAGGATTGAAATCGATGTCAAATTTTCAGTTTTCATCGTTTTACACTCGGATCAATCCCTTGACTTACCTGATTGGACTCGATTACAGGTGAAAACTTGGAAAAATTTGGATCGATTCGTGCAGAATGCAGTTGTATCTGGCTTTGAGGCTCGAGCTGAAGAAATAGCAATAGTAAAAAGTGAAAAGTAAGAAGTTAAAAATGAAGATGGCCTTGGGTATTTATATGGATCCCAAGATAGAAATGGGACGACTCTCTCCCGATCAAAATGACCGACCCCAACCGGTCATATGCTATCGATTCGAACAAGTAACGTTCGAATCCATTACGTTCGAAACCATCGAATACGAACCCACTGCGTTCAACTCCATCCCAACTTAGTCGATGCGAGGAGTCATCGGTTCGAGGAAACACTAGGCAGATGCGAGACAGTCGATTCGAACGAGCGTAACTTCGAATCCATCAAGACAGCATCGATACGAAGCACTTGAATGAGGGCTGAGTTGAAAAATCCTATCGATTCGAAGTACCTATTCCATAACCAGAAATTCCATCGATTCGAAACCCTATCGGTTCGAACCAGCGTGCTTCGAATCCATTAGGCACCATCGATGAGAATGAATACAACGCTTCGATATGAAAAATTAACTGATCTACCTTTTACACCGATTCAGGAGAGGATCGATACAAGAGGATGATCATAGATGGCTATAACAACAATACTTTAACACTAATCTCAAATCGGTTCAGGAGAGGGCCGATGCAGAATTCGATAACAAACCAAACTGGCAATAACTTGCAATCACGCAATGTTAACCAAAGTCAAGGTGATACACGTATGCGCATATGTTTGACTAATATTTGATCTTTATCATTCACAGGGATCAGATATCCATCTTGTCATGATTTCAACGATGAACAACCGATCACAATCATACGACAGTTGATAACAGCAATAAAGAGTACAGCTTTCAGCAGAGCATGTCCTAATTGTCCAGCGTTAGATTGTAGCTTTTCA
This sequence comes from Allium cepa, assembly GCA_030765085.1. NCBI lineage: Eukaryota > Viridiplantae > Streptophyta > Magnoliopsida > Asparagales > Amaryllidaceae > Allium > Allium cepa. The sequence continues at coordinate 915,830,515 of CM060938.1, forward strand.
AAGCACGTCATGTTTACACAAGACGTACTTTGGGGGGCAAATGTTATCCCGCCTTTTGGCAAGGCCGAGATACCAAGGAACTAACTAGAAAGAGACAGGATTATACATCTTTAGCATTGAATGATTGTTGGGCAACTACAAATATCGACAAGTTTTACCCGAGTCCGGATCGGGCTACAATTGATAAGACACGTCGAGCAAAGCTGTAGAAACCAACGTTCCAAATTTCGGGGAAATCCGAGTTCGTATACTCGAGATGTCGCAAAAAGAAAATAAGGAGGATAGGCCTCATTTCGAATCCATACGAGAGACCCAGGCTCGAATCGATCGGAGTTCGAATCCATCAAAGCACGCATAGCTTCGAACCCAGGAGCGAGCCCTTGCCTTGAACCCATCTCACATGTCTACGTTCGAATCCATCTATGTATGTCTCAGTTCGACTCCATCCAAAGAGTGTAGGTTCGAACCCATCAAGGGCACGCCTTGTTTCGAATCCATCAGAGTATTCCTGTCCTCGAATCCATCAAGCGAGAGTTCTTCGAATCCAACATATTGAAGCAACTTCGAATTGATCCGCAGTAGCTAACAACGATCGATCCGAACATGTGCCAACATCATCGATTAGAAAGAAGATAACCTTCGAATCCAACACATCGAACCCATCAAGCTGTAGCAGCTGAAACCAAGGAATCGACCCTATCGATTCGAAGACCATGGATTCGAAGCACGCATATCAACTAAAAATGCAATCTTGAATCGATCATAAATTGAGATCTACAAGTCCAAATGCTATGAAATTTTCACAGGAGCTTGCACGTACATAGAAGAATGTCCACGCCAAGTTTCATCACGATTGAACACTTTTTTGATCGATTCGAACCAAGGGTCGAATCGATCCAAAAGTGGGCCCGGATCTCCAGAATTCGGCCATGTGGGCCCCCCACACGTGCCAGAAGTGGTCTTCCCGAATTTTAGGAGAAATATTAGCCTCCAACACCTATAAATAGAGCCCCTGGTCATTCAGAAAGGGGATGAGAGAATTGTGAAGATAAAGCACGACTAGACGCTGCCAGAATTGCTTCAGAGCACCGCCACTGCCTTTGATTTTTAATTTTGGCTTGCTACTTGCTGTACTTTGACATCAAAAAGTTGTATTCTCCGGATATCAAGCAATAAAGTAACAAAACTTCATAGTGGACGTAGGCAAAACGCCGAACCACTCTAAATCGTTGTCTCTTGTGCAATTTACTTCCTGCTATTTGGAGTTTTTTGTTAGATAATCCACGTTTTAATTTATTTTCTTCATTTATTATCTCTTCAAAAACCTCCGACGAGTGTTGTGCCCAATTTTGACACAAACAATAATTATATATTGGAGTTGTGTTATATTTAGAGTTTTTGTTTCATAAACAATGGGAGTTTATAATTCCGTTTAGAAATTTATAAAAGAAGTTATAAATGAATTTAGAATTTGTAAAGAGTTGTGACAAGTTCGGAAATTTATAAGTGGAGGCTATAATTATGTTATATATGTGTGTGTGTGTGTGTATTTATATTTATAAAGGAGTTTATAAATGATACTTTATGAAAGGAATTCGAAAATGAATTTAGAGCTTATACTTATAAAAGGATTTATAAATTGTTTTAGAGATTTATAAATGATTTTCGTGAATTACAAAAGTGGTTTATAAAGGGTTTTAGAGGTTAATTAAAGATTTTTATAAATGGTTTGGATATTTGTAAAAGAATTTTTATTAAAGGCATTAGATATTTATAAAAGAATTTTACAAATAAACTTGGAGATTTATTAAGTGGTTTACAAATAGAATTGGAATTTTAGTAAAGTAGATGTTCATAAATGAAAGAGATTTATTAAAAATGATTTACTGAAGAAATTTATAAAAGAAATTGAGATAGGATTTTATCAACTTGACCTTCATAATTTTGGTGGTGGACATTCGTTCTATGCTTAACACTAAAGGAAAAGTGTTTGGGTTTATCCTTATCTCTGTTTCTTTTTAAACAATATTTGTATTAATCCTTTTGATACGATTTTGAAATAAGAAATCTTTCATAATGTTTCGCGAATTACTTATACTAGTGGGATAAGTATATGAATATTTTAAATAAATATTTTGAAAGGAGATTTAAATAAATGAAAGATTTATTTTGAGGCTTAGTGGTTGCTATGGAAAAGTGTAAAGAAAGGTTTGTGAAATATATCTTTATAAAAGTATTTTAATACAAGCAATTACAAAGTAGTTTAAATTAATGAAAAGAATAATTTAAGAGGCTTACAGTTGCTTTGTGCTTAACCAATATTATTTTCCTTAGGAAATAAAATTTTTGGTTGAATTATTTGATCATTTGATAGTTAAATAACCAACTACCAAATCTTGGCCAGTTTTTAAAAGCACAGTTGTCGGTTCGGAGAAACCTGGATTGGATATATTATCCGAAAATCATTTCATGGAATAAGCGTTCGAATTGGAGACATCATGATGATGGTTTCAAAGACATATTTTTTGATTTACAATGTTACTTGCTACTAAACCTATAGATGATTCCAAAATGGATGTAATAGAAGTAGTGCCCTCAGTTTCGTTCAAATCCAGAATGAACTTATATGAACGAATGATGGCATTGTATTTATGCCTGGAGGGCAGAGTTAGCATTCAAAATGAGAATTACTGGGAGGAATACAGTAATCGTTACCTCATGAGTCTCATATCCAGTAAAATGATTAAAATCGGGACGTGTAGCAGGTCTATGTGGGTCGCTCCCATTAGGGTATGATTATCCCTTTTCTAGAGTTAAGATCAATGTATGCTTCCGGGACCATTATGGTTGCTGATTAACTAAGGGGTGATCAATTCGGTGCTATCTAGTAAAGGGTAGGGCTAGTCCTGAGCAGCAGAGGTGCAATATGTTGTAGCCTCTAATATATTTTATCTAGAGGTGTACTAATTCTTAGGTAGACCCTTACACTTTTATAGTTGGAATCAATTTTCCACTACGAGACTTCAGACTTGATTATATGTCTGTTATACTGGAATTTAATATAATATCACTGGATTTTCTATAGAAATGTTTTGGTTGTCGTAAGGTAAAAACTCATCCATGCTATATACGGCATGGTCTTATGAGATACATTTATTTTGAAGGTTTTTTATAACATTAAGATCTAATTGAGGTGTGTTTCTCATGGTGGTCTACCAGAATGATCAGGATGCTATTTTCTAATAAAGCTCGGGTCAGACAAAGCATATTTCTACATTTAGCTTTAGATGCTTTGGAGCTTCAGGGGACGAGCTGGGTACCTCCAAGACGTATTTATGTACCCTAATTTCCACTTCATTTGTTGGTTGAATTTATCAGCAATTGCGTGGATAAGTTGTTTTAACTATTCGGGCCGATGAATTTTAAAGTGTACTCTGGTTTGACGGTATGTATGTTATAGTTTTCTTTGGTAAAGATCTACCGTATCTTATATGTTGCTCATCACGATATGAGAATCTATTCTATATTTTCTTTCTTTTTCCCAACAATTTGTCTTTCCAGCACTTGAATATTTGGCACATAAATACCATGAATGTATTAGTGCCGACTTTTGATGGTCGAAAAGGGGGGTACTTGCATTTGGTTTTATGCTTAGTTTGAGCGAACACCTAGGCTTTGGTAGGATTAACTCATCTGAGATATGGTAAGCGAGACCTTAGGATGAGTTTAAGTGTGTCTGTATGAGTGTATTTGCTAGTGCTACAAAAATATTTTATATTATGTTGATTTATCTGTTGAGTGATTTATGGTTTCTGGATGGTACAGAAGGAACAACTATATCAAAGTGTTTCTAAACTCTAGAGTAAGGCAAACTGACATAGTATTGTTTTGAAATTGGGTAAATGAAATAATTTTACCTAGATTAGGTCCTATATATGAAAGAACAATTTTTAGAAATTAATACAATAATGTATGATGTATTTGGTTGTTAGAGAATGATAATATTCGATTATTATTATTTATTGTTTGATTAGTTGTGCTCAGCTAATTTAAGAGCATCTATTGTTTTGGTTGGACTTAAAGCATAATGTTAAAAGGTTGCTTATTATAATCTTAACAAGGATAAATAATTATCTAATGATCTTTTATAAGAAGTGAATTTATATAAATATGATTTATAAATATTGTTCATGGATAAAAATGGATTTAAACTGGAAATTTAAAACTTAAATCCTGGTATTTTGGAAATTATTTTTCAATGTTTTCGAAGAAATAATAATAGTATTTTTTGAAATTATTTATGAATATATACATTCAAAATAGATTTTTAAGACAACAAAAAGTATTAAACTCATTTCGGTCATTGTAAAATAACTCTAGGGATGACTACAACATCATCGGTGTTCATTTTCGAGTTTCTAAGTGAGAGACTGCTACCACTGGAATTTGCTTTAGAGTTGTTTGGTAAAAAAAGTTTGTTTTAGATTCCAAAAATATGATTTGATATATATAAAGGAGATATGTATATTATTATTATTACTTCAAAATGATTTAAAATAAACCTAGGTGTTTAAATTCTAATTTTTCAGTTAAGTGATATTATGGACTCGTGTATCTTATCCATTTGGATAATTTGATTTATCTCTTTTTGACATGTTGTTAGGAAATTTTCATTTATGGAAATAAAATGGGATTTTTGGCGATTTTGGATAGTCGAAAACCCCAGAATGGATATTATAATTTAGGTTAAGTGTTAGTGGAAATATAAAAAATAAGTTTTTATAACTTTTAAATTTGAAAAGTGTAAGTTAAACAATTTTTAAGTTTGTTAAATATTCTAGTTAAGTAAAAACTAGTTTGAATTTGTATTTATACTCTTATGTTGTAGAAGAGTGCTTTACTAATATGAATCTAAGTTTTAAAAGTGATTAATAAACATAAGTTGTTTTATAAAATGTTTATGAACTTAAGTAATGATTTTATGAAATGATTCATAAGTGATATTAGAATTAAAAGAATTATACTAAGTGATGATAATGTGAATTGAAAAAAAAAAATTATTATCCTTTAGAAAAACCAATTTATTAATATGTAAGTTGTATGTAGATCATTTTATTCGCATAACCGATTTTGATCTAGATTCAAGTGGATAATTTCAAGGTGATTTACACCAGTCCGAATAAGGATTTTTCATTCGATTCTTGGTACTGAACCTTTGATGTGGATTTTTGATTTGATTATAAAGTTTTTTATCATAATATATGGATATGCAAGGAGAATGGAGGTTTCTAATTAAGGAACCAAATCATAATCCACACTAGAGTGGTCGAGTGAATGATACTAGCTTGAAAGTGAAATTTGTGTGATCGAGCAAGCGATCAAATATTCAAATATGATGTTGCGTACGGATGGTATATGTACGTCGTATGGGCTTTAATAAGTTATATGTTCTTGATATTAGATTTGTAAGATATACAGTTGGATATTATTTATAAGTAAGATGCAGGTTTATGGGAGCTAAGGCTAGTTTGATACTTTTGGTTTCATGAGAAGAATCGGTTGCTTGACTAATAGGTGCATGCGTATATTATTATTTTTGGTTGGATGATTTTATGCCCCAGATATAGGATACGAAACAGCTTTTGTTTTCTTTTATTGGTTTGGGCCTGCAACGGCGATTTGTAATTTTTTTCGATCGAGCTGCGCAAAAGAGACGCTATCAAAAATTTCTATAATTTAAGAGACTTGGAGATTTATTAATCCATTTCAACTAACTGATTTTGAAAAGTTAATGGCTTTGTAGGCATTATCCTTACCTTTGGAATTTCAAGGACAAAATTCTTTTTAAGGCGAAAAGAATGCAACAACCTGAAATTTTGGCCATTTGATTTAGATATTTAATTAATTTAAACATTGAGATATTAGTTTTTAAAGGTTAATAATTTGATTTCAAATATAGGTATTATTTAAAATATTTAAAATTGTGAATTAAACACTTGAATAGTGATTTAAATATCAGGATTTTTAAATTAAATATCAATTAAATTGGTTAGTGGTCATATTTAGCTTCTTTTAATTAATAAATAGTAACGGTGAATTCATTTAGTAAATTTATTTATAGTGATAAATGGTTCGAGTAAATAATAAGAAAATCAATTGTGAATATGACAACTTGATTTTTATTGACATATTTTTATTTTTATTTATTTGATTTTGTCATAATTATTAATTCGGAAATTTTTTAAATTTTCGTTTGATGATTTATTGAAAAACGAAATGGTTTTTGTGATTTTACAGAATAGGATAACTAGTGTATATTATTTTTGCTTTGAGGTTGCGTCGCTGTTCTGATCACGACCATATTTTTGTTTTGTGGTTCAGAGTTCGTACACCAATAAAAATCAAAAAAATATATAAAAATGGTATCTTTGAATATGGGAAGCAAATCTACCTATGGATGGATTTGTATAGGGTGCGGCCTTGCTTTATTTTAGTTCGACAGTTAGCAGTAGAAATTTTTACGAAAAAAGTGAATTAAGATAGGAGATTATGCTCAATCTAAGTCGATATGAGGGCAAGGCGACTTCATTTTCGGGTTTGTGGTGGAAGAGAGCACCTCGTGGTCGACTTTAAGGAGGCGCGGTTCACTTCGACGAGGCGTGATGTGTGTAGGTAGAGGATGAAGAGGAAGTAATTCGCAATTTTAGGGAGGAGGCCGAGTCAAAGGTGATTGGGTGGACGTTGATGCTCGCACAAAGATAGAGTGAATGGTAAAGTCGGATTTGGGTTTAACGGAGAATGAAAGGAGAGGGAGGTGAAAGTGTGATCGGCTATGGTGGAGGAGGTTACTGGAAAGAGGCGGGAAAAGTAGCGGGGAAGAAGGGTTTAAACTTATAGTAGGCTAATTAACCAATTAACGTGTAATTAGTGGATATAAATTATATCAATTCATATCAGTCTTATAAAAGAAATAACAATTCATACGAGGCCTGATATAACTGAAATGTTTTGCGTTGTTCTCGTAATGGCGAAAGCTACCCGATGGAACTGGTTTGGCTGGATTTTGGAGCAACATGGAAATTTGACAAAATCGGACGTCGTTCGATTTTAGTTCAAAACCGAAATGCTTTGGCATCACTGGAATTTTGATGAGTTAAACTCACCTTTTTGGTTAACCAATATGATATATAATTAGATAAAATTCACAGTGTTGTATTTGGTTAAATATCTGCTTTTGAAAAGCGATTGACTTTTAAATAGAAAATACGGTGACTTTAGAAGAGAAATCCATATTTCTGGATATTATGATTTTTAAATTTCTTGTTATGTACCTGCTGATTTATTCATTTATATGCATGTTGTATAGAATGTTAAATATCAGAAATTTGACTGCACAACCTATTGCATATGATATTGACACTTGTGAAAAGTTAAACTTTTTTGTTGAAAAAGAAAGTAATAGCATTTGTTAAGTGTTATAGGAACTATTGGCCTCGATATAGTATTTTGAAAATACTGTTAGGTGATATTTGACTTTGGAAATGGTTTTCGGTTTGGGAAATGATCAAATTGATCTTAGGGCTTCTGTGATGTCTTATTTTAAAAATTGGGTTTTGAAACTTTCTTATTTTAAGTTAACTTCTTTATTTATTATTTTAAATTAACATATATAGGAAACGGTTGTAATAATTAGTTTGGAAGTATTTGTTATTATAGGAAACAATTTTAATAATAAGTGTTATTTTGAAAAGGGGAATTCAAAGAGTTATCTTTTATTTTAAAATGGAGATCTTATGTTTAAAGGAAGATGGAGATACTTTAGAAATGGATATAAGAATAGATTTGCAAATAGTATTGTATAGACTTAAAGGAGATTTATAATCGGTATCTTATGAATAAAAAGGAGCTCAATATCATTTTGATAAATTGGAATAAATAATTCTGTTTGTGAATTTATGGAAATATATGGAATGATCCAGTTATGGAAAGTATAGGAATTTTATATTTATATATTGGAGATGTGGTTATATTTAATTTTTTATTTTATAAAACAGGGAGTTTGTAATTCCATTTAGAAATTATAAATTAATTTGTAATATGTAAAGAGTTTCAATAAGTTTTGAAATTTATAAAAGGAGGCTGTACCTATGTTATATATATATATATATATATAAAGTAATTTATAAATGATACTTTATGAAAGGAATTCTAAATGAATTTAGAGCTTATACTTATAAAGGGGTTTTATAAATTGTTTTAGAGATTTATAAAGGAGAGTTATATATGGTTTTAGAGATTTTATAAAAGAGAATTATAAATGGTTTTAGAAGATTATAAAAGAAGTTTTATAAATGATTTTGAATATTTATAAAAGAAGTTTTATAAATGATTTTGGATATTTGTAAAAAAAATTATAAATAAACTTAGAGATTTATTAAGTTTTACAAATGAGTTGGAAATTTAGTGAAGAAGATGTTCATAAATGAAAGAGATTCATTAAAAGGATTTACTAAAGAAAATTATGAAAGAAACTGAGATTGGATTTCCCCGAATTGACCTTCTTAATTTTAATGGTGTGGACATTCTTTCCATGCTTAACACTGAAGGAATAGTGTTTGGGTTTATCATTATCTCCATTTTTTAAACAACATTTGTTTTAATCCTTTTGATGTGATTTTGAAATAAGAAATCTTTCATAATGTTTTGTGAATACTTATATCACTGGGACAAGTATATGAATGTTCTAAATAAACATTATTGAAATTTTTATTTTAAGGCTTAGTGGTTGCTATGGAAAAGTGTGGAGAAGGATTTGTGAAATATATCTTTGTAAAAGTATTTTAATACAAGTATTTACGAAGTAGTTTTAAATTAATGAAAAGATTAGTTTAAGAGGCTTAAGATTGCTCAATCAGTGCTATTTTCCTTATGGACTAAAATCTCTAGTTGAATTGTTTGATAATTTGATATTTAACCGACTATCAAATCTTGGTCAGTTTTTAAAACCATAGTTGTTGTTTCGAAGAGATCGGGATCAGATATATAATCCGAAAGCATTCAAATTGGAGACATCTTGATGATTGTTAGCACCATAATTGGCCACTAACACCCTTAAGAAAGATTGTGTAGAGAGATTAATGAAGATAATAAATTAAAACAGAAGTTAGTATGTAAATTTAAATGCAGAGAACAAGAACACCAGATTTATAGTGGTTCGGCATAACTGCCTACGTCCACTTTGAAGTTGATTTCTATTGCTTTTCTTGATAGTTGATTACAGATACAATCCGTTTCCAGTTACTTGAATATAATTGCAAAGTAAAAGACTAAGTCTTGAGTGAGTGTTGAATGCGACAGAGTTTCTCCAGTGTTCTCGAAAAAACCAATCTCTTTCACTATGCCCCTGCCTCTCTATTTATAGACGAAGGTGGGTTAGACTTCCCTGGTGGGCCTGGCAGTTGAATTCCTCGTGCCAAATGGAGTAGGCTCTGTGTGTCGACCCTAATACGTCAAACGACAACCACCACCTTCATGCCGAACGGAGTGAGGTGCCGAACGACCTCGGGATGCCGAACAAGACTTGTGCCGAACGATACTGGATGCCGAACGGTAGGCGAATGCCGAAGGAGATGGATGCCGAACGGCAGGCGAATGCCGAACGAGATGGATGCTGAACGGCAGGCGAATGTCGAACGAGATTTAGGCCGAACAGAGTGATGTGCCGAACAAGGTCTGGATGCCGAGCAATATGGGATGTCGGACGATTCTTCCATGTCGAACATCTCTTAATGCCGAATAATCTTACATGCCGAACGCTCCCGGGATGCCGAACGGTTCAGAATGCCGAGTGCTCCTGAATGCCGAATGACCCGGACTGTCGAACGATTCCTTGTGTCGAGTACTTCCGAATGTTATTCGAACGTGAACGCCGAAAGAACCATTTTTGCCGAGCGTTCAGAATGTCGAACGGTGTGTAAATGCCGAGTGCCTAGTTGCCCGGTCAAATCTCCAGGAAACACTTGCCCCCCAAAGTGTATTACGTGACCGAACGTGATGCACTTTGAATTACGCGTCCTCTATGCTTCGCTTCGATCCTTGGCTTATTTCTCTTGGAGGTTCTTTCTTGTGATTACCAAGTGAGATGATGTGTGTCGGACGAAATGCAAATGCCGAACAGAACAGTTGAAGCCGAACGCTCCATGTATGCCGAACGACTCTGAATGCTGAAGTCGGACGATGACGCATTGACCGGCTCCACCGGTCATAGCCTCTTCGACTTCCCTTCTTCTCCTATAAAAGTCAGGATTTTCCTCCTTCTTCTCTTTTCACTTTTTTTTTGCTATCCTGTATTCGCGAATCTCGTCAAACTCCAAGAATCTTACTACCCTTCTTTCCTCGAACTTCATACCCTGCATCACCCTTTTCCCAAGTCACTCGGAACTAATCAAAGACGTGCCTTTAATTCCAGAATTATCCCGACCTTCAATCTATTTGCTAGGTATCATTCACTTCTGTTTAGCTGCTTTCCCTTATTAAAAGTTTTGATACGAGGCTTAAACTCGTAACTTAGGTCTGTGGCCAATGGGTATATCGTGGATGAAAGGATTGAACTGTGATTAGGATGTTTTGTAGGGCTAGATGATGTGGTGGAACGGAGAAGTGGCCAGAGATGAGCGTGCGAGGGAGTTGATGGGAGATGTATTGTGGTTCGGCATGGTTCTCTTGTGCCGAAGGAGTTTGGAGGGAAAAAATAGAAGAGGAGTAGGAATTGGCTATAATGCCGAACAGTATGGTTCGGCATGACTTCTCGAACGATTTGGGCTCGTTGTTGGGTATGGATGGAGGAAGAAAAGAGAAATGAAGCCGTTGTTAAGGACGGAGTGTCGAGCGTTGGGGCTCGGCGTAATTTTGGTTCGGCATGACTCGCCACATGCCGAGCAGTGGGATGGAAGGTTAGGGAGGAAGTATGAATTAGATAGGACGCTGAACGTTACTTCGGCCGAGCAGTACTTATGTCGAACGTTACTTCGGCCGAACAAAACTTAGGTCGGACGATACTTTGGCCGAACAATAGTTAGATCGAATGATAATTTGGCCGACCAATATTTAGGCCGAACGATAGTTAGGCCGAACAGTAGTTTGGTCGGTCGATACTTAGGCCGAACAACATTCTAACTTTGCCTGAGCATAAGACAAAAACAAAGACATGGACCTAATCAAACTGGCATATCAAACTAACCTAGACTGATAACTATCAAACTGGCATATCAAACTAATCTGGACTGATAACTTCCTAGTTCCAATCGTCATATGCCTGAATTGAAGTCGACAAAAATAGACAAAAGCTTTTGGCATATAATGTCAATGTCCGAGTTTAAAATTGAAAACATTTCCAGGCTGGCTTTCGGAGACGGTCGGCGATGACGGTCTTCGAGAATGACAGTTTAAAGTTCAACTTTATACCATCAACTATGTGACCTATGATTTCTCAGCATTTATATTTGAATGATTGCACTAGATAACATACCGCACGGGGGGAAATTTATGTTGTTAAGTCTAACACCGATTATTTTTCAAGTATAGTTCAAACAGGTGCTCTGCCAAATTCAATATTTATTGGAAATGTCTAAGAGATCTAGCTCCGCCACGATTTCAGATAGACCAAGACCGTCCTCCCGACAAGAAGTCGTAGATATTTCAAATCCATCAACCTCTCCTGCACATAACTTAACTCCCGATGCTTTGGAGGCAGCAATTTTCTTGGACAACCCTGTCGATTCTCAGGCTTCGAAGTCAATGAAGTTGTGCTCCGACAAATATGCTCTATTCACGGAATCCCTTTTGACGACGTTTTGGTTCCATCGAGGCACGATCGTCCACACTTGCCCCTAGTTGGATACACGGCATGTAATAAATTCATGTGCTGGGTTGGCAGCGTGCCACCGTTCAATTTATTTCTTTGGGATTTGCTGCAATACATCGACATTGCCCCGTCGCAACTGCACCCGAACGGCCACACGTTCATCTACGGTACCTACATCCTCTTCATGACCTTCCTCTCTAGGCCTCCAACTTCGGGCGACATCAGATATATATATATATGGTCAAGAAGCGGAGAGATAGCCCTCCTTTGTGTTCCTCGAGCCATACCACAAATGCCAGATTTTAACCGGGGCGTGGAGCAAATTTGCCCTGTACAAACAGGAATGGTTCTATGTGCGTTGTCCTTCCGGCTTCGCGAGGAGATAGGTGGAAGGAAGTAAGTCCTCTTCTTGGACCGATACTCGTGTTTGGACGAAGCTATGCCTTTTCTAACTCTTATTTCATCTTTTCAGGTATCAACCCACGTCCTGATGGCTGAGGATATTTTGAGGCCTTCGAGGCTATTCGAGCCCTTTCGGTCGAAGAACGAGACATCCAGACTCTTATTTCGAATGACTCACTTACATGGTTTGGGCTATTGGCAGAAGTCCGTCAGATAACCCTTCCTCAAGGTGTCACCGTACCCAGGCCTGCCCCTGGTAAGGGAAAAAAATTAACTGAGTCATCAGCACGTCACACCCCTGATGCACCAGAAGATGGGGAAATTAAAGAGAATGAAACACCTGAAGCACTGGATGAGAATGTGGGTGCCACTCAGGATCCGATAGTCGAAGTGCATGACATCGAAACGTCATCTTTCCCATCGAAGAGGAAAAGGAAATTGACGTGCATGATAAGGAAGGAGAAAGTTGGCGGGACTTCTAAAGTTACGCTCATTCCGACGGAGAAAGAGGCTTCTTCACAACACTTGGAAAGTTCTTTAAAGGACCTATCGAACCTCTCCATTCCCGATGACCTGCTCAATTATGACTTCGACGATCCGGAAGCATTTAAACTTCACTCGCCCATCAGAGGCGACGCGGGCGCTCTTGCCCAAAGTCAGGGAGAAAAAACTCTCATTAGTAAAGCAACTGGCCCTCGGGGGGAAACACTAGGACACACACAAACACTTGCGCTTCAATTTGCACTTAGATTTTCATCATCACGCTACTCTTTGCTAATTCGTTGTTATTTAAATTCTATGCAGGTGACATGGGGCACTCACACGGATTCGATCGCCTTCGTGGTTCGTCTATCTTTTATCAACCTGGACGGGACTCGGGTTCCGGAAGACGTCGGAATAGAGATGGTGACGGCGATAGAGATTATCATTCCCGGGACTCATCATCTCGAAAGAAAACTTACTATCAGCCAAAATACCACCGGGATACCTCTTCTCACCCAGAGCAAAGTAAAGATAAGTGCGGCCAGAAGGGTCGCAATCTGATGTCCCCCGGGACCAACACTCTGATTCCTCTTCCACTCGACAGTCTCGAGATCCTCACAGGAGAGCCTAACTTTCAAAGCCGTCTCCTCCTGCTCCTACAACAGATCCAACAGTATCGGAGAGGCTGGCCGAGCTTCAAGATATATTTCCAAAAATCTTCTTTGATGGCTTGAAATTCCTCCCGGCGATTCATCCTATTCCCAAACATGTCAAGCAGAGCGCCATCGCCTGTACCAACGCCGTCTATGTTCAACACGACGCATTTGTTCATTTGGCTGAAAAACTTTCTGAAGTCTCCATGGAGCACCAACATGAGATCGATCGCCTGAAGCTTGAGGCTATCCACGACAAAGATATCATTAAAGCTTAGGACGAAGAGATTGCAACTTACAAGTCTGAACTTGAGGTCGCCCATCAGAGCGCCAAGGACACCGCCGAAGCCGTAACTCGTCTGGAATCGACTCACAAAAAGGAACTCGACGAGGCGATACAACGCTGCGGGGCTTTGGCTTTGGAAAAAGATTCGATACAAAATGAGAGGGATGCACTCTATCTCCGGGTTAAAGAACTTGAGGAGCAGCTCCGTAAAGAGAAAGAGGAGAAAACGGCTGCTCAAGAAGAGTCACAACGATACTGTGATGAGATCGTTGCTACTCGAATCTTAAAGGAGAAACTTGAGGACGAGCTTTCCAAAGTCGAGACGTTAAAGAGCGAAGCCCATGAAGAGGGCAAGAAGATAGCTTCCATGGATATCGACTCCCGTCTTGAGACGGCTAGAGAAGAAGGTAGGGAGGAGGTCAAAAGCATGTTTGACCTGTTAATTGCTGAATTCAATGCCCGCGTTCTCATGCATCGAGACTTGACTTTTTTGGGCGAGGGCTACCTTGAATTTTTGGCCGAGGCGTGGGAGACTTTAATTGAAATCAGGAAGGCTGAGCACGGTACCGAAGAGATTGATGAGGGGGCCTTGATAAAAGAATTCCTCAAGGGAAATGAGCCTTCGGACCTGTCAGCGGCTAAAGCTATTTATTGCAAAGGCTCCCCTTCCACAAAAGGAAAAGAAGTTATCGCCGGTCCATCCAGGGTTGAGTCTCCCGCTCGTGTGCCTACCCAGCCGACCAGTCGGTCGATACTCGATCCTTTTGAACAGCACATTGGCTATGACCCGGAGGACCCCGGCCTTGGTGTTCATGTTTGGTCCCCTATTCCGGAGGGTGAGACCCCCTTGACGGCTGAGAGCCTGCCGGAACCTGGTAGGCAACTCTTTTTCTTTAACATTCCAGGAGCTTTCGTTTTCCACCAGAAGCTATCGTATTCTAATACTTGCTTTTCGTGATTTTGGGCAGGCCTTTCTGATCCTGAGCCTACTCCGAGAAGCAATGTCGCCAAGAAGGTGAGGGAAAAAACGAGTGAAGCCACTCATGCAGGAGAGGCTCTTAGTCCAGATGCCCAAGTGATCGGAGCGCTTGATGAAGATAAATTTGAGACTTCCTCTTCCATTGATGGGAGTTATGAAGTAGAAATTACAGGCGCCTCTGAACACACATCTGAACTGAGTATAAAGGAGCGGCTTGAGGAGGAGAATAGAGAGACAGCCAAGATCAAGGTCGAGCTTCGAGTTATGGACCTGGACGACCCTTTGAATAAGCCGTTGAAGGTCATCCTTCCTGGCAGGTCCAAGCCCATGGATGTTCCCTGTACTTCTTCAATTGCTACCCCTCCATCAAAGAAGAGTACCAACGGTAAACGCACAGGAAAGGAGTCGTCCGAGAAGACAACGGAGGTGAAGAAGTCGAAGAAGCACAAGAAGTGATCATTACTCTCGTTCAACGAGAGTTAGTTTAAGTTATGTAATTATTTTCATCTACTTTCGTAGTCTTTGTAAATAAACTTTTGACTCCGAGCTTCGGAGGAGTTGTAGTAGAAACTTGTTTTTGGCGAATAAAGCTTAGTTTTTCTATCTTTCAAAAGGCTCTTGTCGTTCCATTTTCATGTGATTGTGATTTAAATCCAAGCTGTTGTGAATAACATAGACTTCTCGGTTCACCTTCATATAGCTGGAGATTCTTTGAGAGTTTTTCATTTTTCCTTCCGCGCTTCAAGCACTTAGAATATTTTTTAGTCCACACATCGGGGATTTAGAGTACTCCAGTCTGCATTCTAGGGACTTGGAGATTTTGAGTCATTTATATTTGAGTCCGCGCTTCGGAGACTTAGAGTACTCCAGTCCGCACTCTGGGGACTTGGAGATTTGAGTTGTTTATACTCGAGTTCGCACTCCGGGGACTTAGAGTACTCCAATCTGCATTCTGAGAACTTGGAGATTTTGAGTCGTTTATACTCGAGTCCGCTCTCCGGGGACTTAGAGTACTCCAGTCCACACTCTGGGGACTAGGAGATTTGAGTCGTTTATACTCGAATCCGCACTCCGAGGACTTAGAGTACTCCAGTCCGTGCTCTGGGGAATTGGAGATTTAAATTGTTTATACTCGAGTCCGCGCCCCGGGGACTTAGAGTACTCCAGTCCGCACTCTGGGGCCTTAGAGATTTAAGTCGTTTTATACTCGAGTCCGTGCTCCGAGGACTTAGAGTACTCTAGTCCGCACTCTGGGGACTTGGAGATTTAAGTCGTTCATACTCGAGTCCGCGCTCCGGGGACTTAGAGTGCTCCAGTCCGCGCTCTGGGGACTTGGAGATTTGAGTCGTTTATACTCGAGTCTGCGCTCCGGGGACTTAGAGTACTCCAGTCCGCACTCTGGGGACTTAGAGATTTGCGTCGTTTATACTCGAGTCTGCGCTCCGGGGACTTAGAGATTTGAGTCGTTTATACTCGAGTCCGCGCTTCGGGGACTTAGAGTACTCTAGTCCGCACTTTGTGGACTTGGAGATTTAAGTCATTTATACTCGATTCCGCGCTCCGGGGACTTAGAGTACTCCAGTCAGCACTCTGGGGACTTGGAGATTTAAGTCGTTTATACTCGAGTCCACGCTCCGGGGACTTAGAGTACTCCAGTCCGCACTTTGGATCTTGGAGATTTAAGTCGTTTATACCCGAGTCCATGCTCCAGGGACTTAGAGTACTCCAGTCCACACTCTGGGGACTTGGAGATTTGAGTGTCTGCACGTGTTCGTACGTCATCCAGAATAATATAGTTTCATTTGCCTGTCACAGGATCATCATATGCTGAAACATTAGTAATTCACGGAAAAGATGGCTTCAAGCCTTATTTAATGAAAGCAAGCTAAATTGTCTTACTACATGCCAAGAACTAGAAATAAAAGCATACTGGAAATAAATGCAACTAATACATGAAAGAAATAGACTAAGTATAATAATTCTGCAACTGCTCGTTGTTCCATGCTCGAGGGAGTGTCGCACCATCGACGGTCTCTAGCTTGAAAGTTCCTTCTCCAAGCTTCCGTTCGATGACGTATGGACCTTCCCATGCGGGATTCATATGAGATGGGATCGAAAAAACTCGTTTCAAAAGGAGGTCTCCCACACCAAAAATTCTTGGTCGGACCTTTTCGTTATAACATTTAGCGACTCTATTTCTATATGCGGCCGCTCTCAAATTGGCTTCTTCACATTTTTCTTCAATGAAGTCCAACGATTCCAATAAAAGATTCTGGTTTGACTCGGGGTCGTAATAAGTTACCCGATGTGATGGAACTTCAAGTTCCACGGGTATGATAGCTTTCGTGCCATATGCCAATGCGAATGGAGTGTGGCCAGTCACGGTCTTATGGGTGGTCCTGTAGGCCCAAAGCGCCGTTGGAAGTTCATCCACCCACTTGCCTCTAGCCTTTTCCAGACGCTTTTTCAATATGGACTTGATTATCTTGTTTGCGGCTTCCACTTGTCCATTGGCTTTCGGGTGAGCAACCGCTATAAACGTCTTCTCAATGCCATATTACTGACAAAATTCTTTGAACTCCTTGCCTTCGAATTGAGTTCCATTGTCTATAGTGATGGTCCGTGGAAGGCCAAAATGGCATATGATATTTCGTACGATGAAATTAATAACCTTTTTGGTGGTTATTGGGGCCAGAGGCTCTACTTCTGCCATGTGATAAAGTAGTTGACCGCAACTATTGCATATTTCGCTCCACCTTTGGCTATGGGTAAAGAACCAACTAGGTCGATCCCCCACATTGCAAATAGCCAGGGACTAACCATTTGCGTGAGTTCCGTCGGCGGAGCTCTCAGGGTTTTTGCATATATCTAGCATTTGTCACATTTACACACATAGTCTGCAGCATCCCGATTCACAGTTGGCCAGTAGTATCCATAACGGAGGACTTTCTTTGCTAATGTCCGCCCCCAGTATGGTCACCGCACTCTCCCTCATGGACTTCCTTTAATATTCGTTTTATCTCATCGTGGGCCACGCACCGGAGTAAGGGGGTCGAGAATCCCCTTCGATACATTACCTCATCCTGCATTATATATCGTGAAGCTAAGGACTTGTCGTCTTTCGCTCCTTTTTCCGGGAAAGATCTCGAATAGCAAGTACTGCCTGATTGGGGTCATCCACGATTCCTTCTCAATTTCAGTTTCGAATGCGGAATTTATCTCCATCATATCTATACTCGAAGCATGGAGGGTCTCAACAGGAAATAATCCCATTTTCTGTGCATCGCCAGTTCTTGCGAATTTTGCCAATGAATCGGCTGCTCTGTTTTGCTCACGCGGGACATGTGAAATATCATAATACTCGAGATTCGCTAGCAGCTCCTTAACTTGGACCAAATATGGGGAAAGTCTCTGCCCCCTTGCTTGGTAGTCTCCTCGCACTTGGTACACCACCAGCTGCGAGTCGCTAAAGATTTCAACCGATTTTACTCCCAGTTCTTTGATAAGTCTTAAGCCGGCAATCAACGCTTTATATTCGGCTTCGTTATTCGTTGCTGTGAATTCGAGCTTCAAAGCGTAGCAAACTGGTTGGTTCTCAGGAGTTACAAGAACTATGCCAACCTCCGAACAACGGTCGTTAGATGCCCTATCGGTGTACATCTTCCATCGAACGGGAGGTATGACATTGTGGTCGTTTGATTCGTCTGTCATAGTAAATTCAGCAATGAAGTCAGCTGGTGCTTGTCCTTGTATGGCCCTTCGCGGCAGGTAGGTAATGTCAAACTGACTTAACTCAATATTCCATTTTAACATCCTTTCAGAAGTTTTCGGTCGTTGGAGTATCTGCCGCAAAGGTTGATCAGTATAGACACTGATTGAGTGTGCCTGAAAATACGGACGAAGCTTGCGTGATGCAATCACCAAGCAATAAGCTAGTTTTTCAATCTTTGGATAATTTCTTTCTGCCCCCGTCAAGCGTTTACTAACATAGTAAACTGGCTTTTGAACCCGGTCTTCCTCGCGAACCAAGGCTGTACTGATAGCGTGCTGGGATACAGCCAAGTATACGCACAACATTTCATGGTCTATTGATTTCGACGATACTGGGGGACTTTCTAAGTGCCTTACAAGAGCTCGGAATGCTTCCTCATAGTCGGATGTCCATTCGAAATTCCTCTTTCTTTTCTTTATAACATCGAAGAAAGGAATGCACTTGTCTGTGGCCCTGGATATGAATCGGCTCAGCGCGGCCACCTTTCCATTCAAGCTTTGCACTTGTTTTATGGTTCTGGGCACTTGTATATCTCGGATAGCCTGAATCTTCTCCGGGTTAGCCTCGATTCCCCGTGCATTCAGAATGAAACCCAAAAACTTTCCTGACGCTACGCCGAATGAACACTTCAAAGGATTGATCTTCATTCCATAATGTATGAGTATGTCAAACATCTCCGCTAAGTCTCGGATGCGGTCGTTTGACTGCCGTGATTTCATGAGCATGTCATCGACATAAACTTTCATCGTTTTACCAATCTGGTCTTTGAACATCTGATTTACCAGACGTTGATAAGTTGCTCCCGTGTTTTTCAATCCAAAGGGCATCACTACATAGCAATACAACACAATGTTTGTGACAAAACTGGTGTGTTCTTGGTCTGGGAGGTGCATCGGGATTTAATTATATCCAGAGTACGCATCCATAAATGATTGTAACTCATGTCCGGCAGTTGAATCGACCAGCTGGTTTATCCTAGGAAACGAGGGACTATCCTTCGGGCATGCTTTGTTTAAATCAGAATAATCAACACAAGTTCTTCATTTTCCATTCGCTTTCTTCACTAGCACCAGGTTAGATACCCATTCAGGGTAAAGGGCGTTGTGGATGAACCCATTGGCTTTGAGTTTGTCCACCTCCTCTTTGAGAGCCGCTTACCTCTTTGGGTCCATGCCTCTCTTTTTCTGTTTCACAGGAACATGTCTTGGGTCTATATTCAACATATGAATCGCGATTGCAGGAGAAATCCCGCACATGTCAGAATGTATCCAAGAGAAAACATCAAGATTCGCTCGGAGGAAGTCAGTGAGGTTCTCGGCCACCACGGGGTCGAGTTGTGATCCAATTTTAAGAATTCACGACGGGTCATCCCGGCTGACTGGGATGTTAATTGTTAGTTCAGCCGGTGTTGCATTTGTTTCGTTGTGTCCCCCATCAGCATCTCTCGGATCTATGTCTCTATAGATCTATGAATGTTGCCCGAGCCAGGGCTTGGGCGCTACTTGTCAATCATCAGAATTTTGGATGCGGACGAAGCTGTCCGCAACCCTTCCTTTCTCTCTACGTCGAGCCTCTCTCAGCTCAGCCATATAGCATGCACGTCTGGTTGCCTGATCGCCGTGTACCACTCCAACACCTCTGTCTGTCGGAAATTTTAACGTCATACACCAAGGGGCCAATGTTGCCCTAAATTCTGCCAAGGCTGGACATCCTAGAAATACGTTATATGGAGAGTCAACATCCAACACTATGAATGGTAGGATTCGCATCCTCCTACACTCGCCTTGCCCCGGTTCAACTGGTAACTTCACATATCCCATTGCATCCGTTGTTGCGCCGTTAAAGCCATGGATTTTGGCTTTAAATGGTTTCAAATCCTTAGTCTCCAGCTTCATTTGGTCGTATGCCTTCTTGAAGATGATGTTAACGGAACTTCCATAATCAATTAGAATTCTCTTCACAAACGTCGTCGTGATTGTCGCAGATATGACCATCGGGTCGATGGTAGGAGCCTCCACCTTATCCGCATCTCTGCTCCTAAATACAATATCATCATCCATCGTGTGCTGCTGCTTTACAGGAGCCCCATCCTCCACATTCAAACAACCCTCATACTCCGCATGCCTTAAAGAGTTAGCATATCGCTCCATCTCCTGCCAATTCCTATCCGCAGGATGAGGTCCGTCAGCAATCGTGTTGATAACCAATCTACCCACAGTTCGAGCAGGTTGTTCTGGTTGGCGTGGAGTTGGCCCGTGTCTGGGGTCCGATGTCTCTTGTCTTCCATCTTGTTGGTCTTTGACAAACTTTTGCAGCTTCTTTTGTCTAATCCACTTTTCTATAGCATCATGGAGGTGTCTGCACTCCTCTATGTTGTCTCCATAACACTCGTGAAAGCGGTAATACTTTCCAGTCCGCTTTTGTTCCTCTGTTGATTCCTTTGGGCGTGGTTTTCTATATTGAAAAGTGTTGCAAGTTGACAAATAGATGTTCTCAAGAGATGCGTTGAGAGGGGTGTATTCATTATAGGTCGGGATCCTTGACTTCCATTTCCCCGTCTCTCTTTTCTTTTCAGAATTTCCACCTCTGGATCCCTTAGACTGCCCATGCTTGTTTTGAACGTTGACTTGAGCTTTTCCCGAATTATCGCCAATTTGCTTCATGGCGACGGTACTTTTCACAATCTCTTGAGCATGCCCTGGTGCCTTGTCTCGCCTTGTCCATCGAGCTTCTTCCCTTCTTATGAACTGATGAGCTTTCGAATAAAAACGCTCCAGCGTGGCTGGGGGCTTTCCCGCCAACCAATCTCCAAATTCAGAGTCTGGATCCACTCTATGCATTACCGCCATCAAAATTGCGTGGTTGTTTGGATTGCTCACTTCGGTAGCAGCAACGTGAAATCTCTACAAGTATGCTTTCAATGACTCTCCCGGAGCTTGGATTACGCTTGATAAGGACATCACATTCTTTGGACGAGTGGTGTGTATCCTGAATTGTTCTATGAATTTCATTGCCAATTCGTCAAAGCTAGATATAGATCATGGGGGAAGTCGAGTAAAACACATGCTGGCAATTCCGGATAGAGTGATTGGGAAGCACCTACACTTGGTTGCATCATTAGCACTTGCAGAATCCATCATCCATTTGTACCTCATCACATGTTGTCTGGGATCAGTCTTCCCTTCGTAGGCTAGGATAGTCGGCATATTGAACTTCTTAGGGTTCTCAGCCTGTAGGATACCATCTGTAAAGGGAGTATGGCTTTTGGACACTCCTCAATATTCATTGGTCAATCCTTGGTTCTCTCTCATGAACTACCTGCCTGTGCACCTTCACCCTTAAGGCGTCTATGCCTAGGAGGTTCATCAACTGAGGTTGAACTATCAGATTCAGAATAAGGGGCAGGGTTACCTCCAGCATTCTGACGCTGTTGCTGAGTGAGCTGAGTCGTGAGGTTAGCGTTGGCTTGAATTTGTTCAGCAAGTTGCCTTCTACTTTCCTTGAGCTCTCTTATCAATTCGTTGAACTCTGTTCGGGAAACAACTTCCGCTTGGTTTTGGGTGGAGGGTCCTGCACCTCGAGTTGCTTGCTGATTTCTAGGTCCAACTTGTTGTACGCTAGCAGTCTCGTGGACATCTGCGTTGTGGGAGGCCGATCTGGTTGGTGGTCTTTCCATGGTAGAGTTGTTGGTTGTAACTCTGAATAGAATCAACAGATGCATTGTGAATGATCTTGGATCTCCTTTGGGAGATTTATGCAATCCAGTAGCTACAAGGCAGATCCTAACAACCTGAGAATTCAATTCTCAGTGAAAGCACCAAAATGTTAGCACCAAAATTGGCCACTAACACCCTTAAGAAAGATTGTGTAGAGAGATTAATGAAGATAATAAATTAAAACAGAAGATAGTATGTAAATTTAAATGCAGAGAACATGAACACCAGATTTATAGTGGTTCGGCGTAACTGCCTACGTCCACTTTGAAGTTGATTTCTATTGCTTTTCTTGATAGTTGATTACAGATACAATCCGTTTCCAGTTACTTGAATACAATTGCAAAGTAAAAGACTAAGTCTTCAGTGAGTGTTGAATACGGCAGAGTTTCTCCAGTGTTCTCGAAAAAACCGATCCCTTTCATTGTGCCCCTGCCTCTCTATTTGTAGACGAAGGTAGGTTGGACTTCCCTGGTGGGCCTGGCAGTTGAATACCTCGGCCCAAATGGAGTAGGCTCTGTGTGCCGACCCTAATATGCCGAACGACCAAATGCTGAACCACCACCTTCATGCCGAACGGAGTGAGGTGCCAAATGACCTCGGGATGTCGAACAAGACTTGTGCCGAACGATACTGGATACCGGACGGCGGGCGAATCCCAAACGAAATGGATGCCGAATGGCAGGCGAATGTCGAACGAGATTTAGGCCGAACAGAGTAATGTACTGAACAAGGTCTGGATGCCGAGCAATATGGGATGCCGGACGATTCTGCCATGCCAAACGTCTCTTAATGTCGAATACTCTTGCAAGCCGAATGCTCCCTAGATGCTGAACGATTCAGAATGCCAAGCGCTCCCTTAATGCCGAATGACCCTGACTGCCGAACGCTTCCTTGTGGCGAGTACTCCCTAATGCTATTCGAACGTGAACGCCGGACGAACCATTTGTGTCGAGCGTTCAAAATGCCGACGGTGTGTAAATGCCGAGTTCCTAGTTGCCTGGTCAAATCTCCAGGAAACAATGATTGTTTCGAAAATGGAGTTTTTTGATGTGCAAGGGATATTGCTAATAACCTTGGAGGTGATTCTAAAATGGATGTAATAGAGTAGTGCCTATGGTTTCGTCCAAACCCAGAACAAACTTTTATGGATGAATGTTGGTATTGCATTTCTGCCTAGGGGGCGGTGTTAGGATTTCAAGTGGGAATTGCTAGGAGGAATCAGGTAATCATTACCTCATAAGCCTCACACCCAGTAAAATGATTAAAGTAGGGACTTGTAGTAGGGCTATGTGGGTCGCTCTCGTTAGGGTATGATCGTCCCTTACCTTACTTCAATGTTATGTATGCTTCAGTGCCCATTATGGTTGTTGATTAACGAAGGGGTGATCATATTCGATGTTATCTGATAAGGGACTAGGCCGGTCCTGAGTAGTAGAGATGCAACGTGTTATAGCCTCCAGTACATTTTATTTAGAGGTGTGCTGATTCGATGGGTAGACCCTTAATCTTTCATGGTTGGAATCCATTTTCCAATGAGTTTCCAGACTTCATGTATCCATTATGCTGAAATTTAATTAATGTAACAATTTCGGCTATAGTTCAGTATTTAATTTAAATTCTAGACATTATTATAATACCGTTGGATTTTCTATTGAAATGTTTCAGTTTATCGTAAGGTAAAAACGCATCCGTGTTTATGCACGGTGTGATCTTACGAGACACCTTTATTTTGAAGTGTTTTTATAGCATTAAAATCCAATTGAAGTGTGTTTCCCACGCTTGTTTACCAGACTGATCTAGGTGTTATTTTCTAATAATGCTCAGGTCAGACCGAGCATATTTCTAGATTTAGCTTTGGATGCTTTAGAGTTTCCGGAGATGAGCTGGGTGCCTCCAAGACGTATTTACATACCTTTATTTCTGGTGCATTTATTGGTTGTATTTATCGGTAGTTGTAAGGACGGGTTGTTATAATTGTCCAGGCTGATGAATTGTATAGTATATTCAGATTTGATGGTATGTATGTTACAGTTTTCTTTGGTAAAGATCTATTGTATATTATATGTTACTTGTCGCAATGTGAGATTCTATTCTGTCTTTTCTTTCTTTTCCCTAACAATCTATCTTTCTGGCGCTTGAATGTTTGGCATGCAAATACCGTGGATGTATTAGTGTCAACTTTTGAGGGTCGAAAAGGCGGGTGGTTACGATGTTTGATAGGAAAAACCAAGCCTTAGAGATGAGTGATTGGCTAAGAATGTGCAGAAGGATTTGTGAATACTTAGAACTGAGTGACACCTAGAAAGTAAAATTGGTGTCTGGGAAGTTTAAAGGAGTAGCAACCAATAGGAGAGAGTAAAACGGAGATGCTTAAGCAAGAATTTACTTGGGAATGGTTTAGAGAGATGTTTGAAGAATGGAATATTCCTAGATCGAAGTTTTTGGCAATGTTCAAAGAGTTTGTTGAGTTATAAAAGGGATTTTGATGGCGTTGGAATATGTACAAAAGTTCAATTCTTTGTCCAATTATGGTGCTGGTTTGATTAGGGCCCAGAGGAAGAAGGTGGAGTAGTTTATTCTGGGATGGAGATCGAGATTTAATAACTTGATAGTGGCTCGTCTAGCATTTCCATTCGACAAAGTGGTGGACATGCCAAGAAGGAATGAGCTGAAGTACACCAAAAGACAGAGTGTGGGGCAGGAGGCCTATGCTAAAAAAAAGGAAATTTACTCTTTATCAGAAAGGCAAGAGCAGTAAAGGGAACATTATGCATTTGAGTGTCCAGATTTAGCTAGAGTCGTAA
This sequence comes from Allium cepa, assembly GCA_030765085.1. Taxonomy (NCBI): domain Eukaryota; kingdom Viridiplantae; phylum Streptophyta; class Magnoliopsida; order Asparagales; family Amaryllidaceae; genus Allium; species Allium cepa. The sequence continues at coordinate 915,855,473 of CM060938.1, forward strand.
AGGTCAAATGTTTTATGTATGAAAAACCTAAACATAAGAAGGAATACTACCCTAAATTAAGGTAGATAAAGATCGTCGCTTTAGAAGAACCTTCAACCATACAAAAGGCTAAAGAAAAGGATTATAAAGTTGTGCTAGGAGGTATGATCTCGATCTCCAGTACTTCGGTTAAAATTCTTTCCGACATGGGTGCTACCCATTCTTTTATTTTAAAACATGTAGTGGATAGGTCGAAGCCATAAATTACCTATTTAGTTATGTCTTCATGTATGGTTAATTTAATTGATGGGTATGCTACTCTTCGATTAAGGTGCATCGACGATATGTTTGATTTGTGTGGACACTTTTTATTTGCAACCCATATGTATTTGACTTCAAAAGGTACAAGGTAATTTTGGATATGGAATGGTTGGCATGTAATACCGCAGGGATCTTTTGTACTGATACAAACGGAATCCAAGTAATGGTAAGAGGACCAGGGTGGCATTGGATGTAATAAATCAAAATTCATGATTAACATTGTGTACAATGAAGGGTAAGGAGGATGAAATACGTAGAGTGCTAGTAGTTCAGGAATCTATAGACATTTTCAAACCAAAAAAGGGATTACCGTTAAGAAGAGCAATTGAATTTTATATAGACATGATGCCAAGGGAATAACATGTTAGTAGACCATCTCTTAGATTACTTCCCAAGGAGATGGAAGAATAGAAGAAGAAGCTAGCATAAATTGAGCATGAAAGTTTCTTTAGGTAGGGTAGTTCATCGTAGGGAGCATCTGCGATAATTGAAAAGAATTCGGATGGATCATTATGGATGTGTATTGATTATAGGAAGTTGAATAAGCTGATGATGAAGAATCATTATTCATTTCCTTAAATAGACGACTTATTTGACTAGTTGAGTGGAGAAAAAGTATTATCATACTAGATTTGACAATGGAATTCCATCAACAGGGGGTGGCAGAATATATTGTTCAGTTAACCATGTTTAAAACAAGATATGGCTTATATGAGAGGTTAGTAATGTTGTTGACTGACCAGCTTTACTGCGTTCTTTGTAGATCTCATGAATCTAATCTTCCTGGATCAATTGTATAGATTTGTATTGAACCTTACTGATGATATATTAGAGTATTTTAAGAATGAAAGAGACCACAAGTCCATCTTAGATTGGTATTGGAGATGTTGAGATAGTGCAATATGAAGGCGAATTTTCTGGTGTCACTTTGGGAAATTGGAAGCAATATGTGGTATCGAAGAATGGATTAGCAACGGATCCATCAAAGATTGAAACCATAAATTATTGTTGGAAGAAACCATGGATAGGTCATGGAGGTGAAATTTTTCTTGAGATTAAATGGCTATTATTATAGATTCACTAAGGATTTCTTGCACATAGTAGCACCCATGACTGAGTTGACCACAAAGAACGAGAAGTTCATGAAGATTGATAAGTGTGAAGGGTCAAGAATTGAAGAAGTTATTGACCAATGCTCTTGACTTGATTGTACCTGAAGGGAATAAGGAGTCAATGGTGTATACTAATGCTTGCGAAACCGAACTAGAAGCGGTGTTGTTGCAAAAAGAGCGAGTGGTAGCTTATGCATCGAGGAAGTTGAGACTATATGTAGTTTGATATCCAACTTAACTTAGAGTTGGCAGTGGTAGTCTTTGTTTTGAAGATTTGAAGACATTATCTTCTGAAAGAGCGGTTCGATGGTATATGGACCATAAGTCTCGCAAGTACTTATTCTCTAAAAGGACTTGAATACGAGGAAATGGAGATGGTTGGAATTCTAGCGGTATATGACTTTAGTATAGAGTATACGCCAGAAAAGGGAAATAAGATTCAAGATATTTTGAGTGGAAAGCATCAAAAAGGACTATTAGACTTGACTGAAAAATGGAAGACATTAAAGACATTGGCATCTGGGGAGAGCATTAAGAACGAATGCAATATCAATTTAAGATTTGGGAGTTGTAGAAAGTTTGGAAGTACATCCAACCCTTATAGATAGAATAGCTTCAAGGAAAAGGAAAGACCCCTTGTTAGTTGAGAGAATTAGTGATTGGGGATGGATGCAGATGTTGAAGAATGATAGGATTCAAGATAGACTTGAAGGGCTGGCTTAGGAAGAAAGGGAGATTTTGTGTTCTAAGTGAAGAAAATCTTTGGAAGGTAATATTGGAAGAAATCTATCCAAGTTTAGGATTAATATCGAGGCACGAAGATGTATCATTACATGAAGAGAGTATTTTTTGTGAAGGGATGAAGAGGGATATCGGTGAATGTGTGAAAAAATGCTATACCTACCAGTAGCTGAAAGCTGAGCATCAGAAGCCAAGTGGTTTACTTCAATCTTTGGAAGTACTGACTTGGAACCAGGATTTAGTGTCCATGGATTTAATTAATGGTTTCCTAGAACAAGAATGGGAAATGGAAGCATTTGGGTAGTACTCAATAAATTGACTAAGAGTTCCCCTTTGATCCTAAGGAAGTTGACATAAATAGCAGCTAGTTTGGGGAAGCTATACATGAACATCATTGTGATACTACATTGGATTTCAGTAATGTTGTTAGTGAAAGTGACATTAGTCACCAGTGAGTTCTAGAGAATACGTAGTGCATTGGGTATATAATTGATCATGAGTATGACTTACCACCCATAGACTAATGCTCAAACAAAAAGGGTGAACCGCATGCTTGAAGATTAGCTAAGGGCATGTGTTTTAGATTTCGGAGGATCTTGGGAAAATCATTTGCATCTAATAGAGTTTTTCTACATTAACAATTACCATCCCTGTATTTGGATGGCCCCATTCAATATGCTTTATGGGAGACCATGTAAGCCACCTATTTGTTGGTTGGATACGGGAGATAGACTTGTGTTAGGACCCGATTTGCTAGAGAAGCAATAGAGAATGTAGAATTGAGTCGCATTAGAATGAAAGTGGAGTAATCAGCAGAAGATTTATGCTAATAAGATGACAAAGGAACTAGAGTTTGCAGTAGACGATTATGTTTTATAAAGATTCACCAGTGTGAGGTGTGATGCATTTTAGGAAGGGGAAATTGGCACCTAACTATGTAGGACTGTTTTCAGTGATTGAAAGGACTAGAAAACTCTCTTATGGAGTCGAGTTACCATGTAATTTACCAGGTATGCATAATGATTTTCACATAACACATTTGAAGAAATGTGTGCGTAGCCCAAGTTTAGCAGTAGAACGAAGGGCAGGAGAGCATTTGTCTATAGAGCCGATACGACTTATGTTGGACGAGTAAGGAATAGCATGTCTTGATATGAAAGAGTTATGGACAATGTTATTAGACTTGTTCGTATCTAATGGAGTGATGATAGAGATGATTGTACCTAGGAGGCAGAGGATAAGATTAAGAATATTTGTCCCGATTGGTTTAGACATGCATATTGTGTTATATAAACTAGTACTGGAAATTGTATGGTTTTATGATTCGATATCGTTGTATGATAGTAATGGCACTAATACATTATGATTGTTGATTGATGATTTACATTGGTACAGAACTATTGTGTTTGTTTTATTATATGTATACTGAATGAATGATGGTGGCAATTATCCTATCCTATTCGATTTTCGAGGACAAAATTTTGGTAACGATAGGAGATTGTAACATCCCATATATTGGAGTGCCATAATATGAAAAATTAATTAAATAATTAACTAACTAAAAATACATTAACTAAGTAAGAAAATAGAGTGAATTTAAGATGAAGAGTTGGAGAAATTAACAACAATAAGCTAAAATGGGATTTTAGCCCAAGCGCAAATTGCTAACCCGTTAACATTTCCAATCTTTCATTCATTCCCTCGCTCACTTAAAAAAATATAATGAAAGAAAACCCAAGGAGGACAACCATGTTTTTTAGAGGAATAAGAAGAAAATGAAGTAACAAGGAATAGTTTTCATAACTACGAAGACAAGAAGAGTTTTTAATCAAGCTTTATTAAGCTTAGGTGAGTAACCCTTTAAACCTTCCAAACCCATTTGGATAAGCACTGCATATGTTTATGATGTTAATGAGAAAGTTTAAGAAGGATAGTAAGCATTTGTCCATGCTTGGGATACAGCATTAATGAATTTTGACATGCTTAGTGGAAGATGTGAATTAAACTTTCTTTAGTTCACTTGAAATTTTTAAGTGACGTTTAGAATATTAATTTGGAGATGGGTTTTTAATATCATATTTTCTGAAATTAATTGGATTAATTATTAATGTTCTATGTATAGGAAATGCATAATTTCGAGACTTAACTATTTAAAAATATGAAAAATAAATATTTTGACTAGAAATTTTTATATGAGGCAAAAGATGTTTAATAAATTATTTGATATTTTTCCTATGCATTTGCGGATTGATCTGAATTATTTAGCAAAGAGAAGAGTTAATTACTAATGGAAAAGTAGTTACCAACTCCTTAAAAGAAAACTGCAAATGCTCGGGTTGACTAACGATAAATCGACATTTAATAGGATTTATGTAAAATAATCACTTCGAACGGTGATAAAACAGTTTTCCATTAATTACAAAATTGTGATGTTATGTAATAGCTTATATAAGCCTTGACACTCGACAGCTCTAAAATGTTAACGTACGGCAACATTGGTAGCTCTACAAAATTTAACATATGATGGCTTATGTAAGTCATGAAATTCGATAGTTCTAAAAATGTTAACATGCAATAGCTTACATAAGCCTTAAAACTCGATAGCTCCAAAAGAGTTAACATGCAGTAGCTTTAAATGGCAGACATGATAGTTTATATAAGTTTTGACACTTGGTAGCTCTAAAATGTTAAACATGTGATAGCTTATATAGGCCTTAACACTTGATAGATCTAAAGCGTTAGCATGCGATAACTTAAAATGGTAGACATGCGATAGCTTGAAATTCAACTTGCAATAGCTATATTTGACCAACATGTGATAACTTAATATAACGATACTGACTCGACCTTTGAAAATCGATACCGAATACGACACTCGTATTCAAATGCCGCAGATCCAAACGTCGAATCTGGTTCGCCGGAGCTTATAACACATCAAGTACAACATAGCGGAAGAAAATGAATAATATCATATACAACATTTGATACAATATTCAGATACAATGATACAATAGAATGATACAATGGATATCAATACTATCAAAGATACAAGAAATAGCAGCGGAAAAGAATGTCTTCACTAGAATACATCTCCAAAATGCAACTGCAACACCATCTCTAAACTAAGTGAAACGACCCGCAAATCCATAACCCTTGAGTTAGCACTATTCTACAACAATCAACTCAAGTTGCACAGAAATACGAACCATTTGGGTAAAAGAAGAAGAGGTAGAAGAAGAGAATAGAAAACAACATCAGAATCTAACCATTGCAGCGGAATAAAATGTAATAGATAATAAATAAACTTTACTCAAAAGCAAATACATCTGTTTACATATTATATCATCAGAGTACATCAATCACAGCTCAACAATATCATACACTGGATACACAACTACTCAACACAGCGGAATATATACATAAACAAATACGGGAGTACGTATCATCATCCTGCTCGTCTCCTGAGCTCCACAGCATTTCCTGTATCCTATAATACTCGGTCTGACCCCAAGCATTACAGTTAAATAACACCCGAGTCAGTCTGGAATACCAGCGTGAGAAAATCACACCCAATTGATTATTAAAGTTTCAAAAATCCTTTAAAACAAAAGCATCTCGTAAGACCACGCCACAAATAAACATGTCGGGTTTTTACCTTACGATAGCTAAAACATTTTTATTAAAATCCTCTGATATTATAATAGTGTCTATAGAAAGTAAAATAGAATCTACCTGAAATACTTACATCTCACGTTTCAGCAATAGTTGGGCACAATCAAAACCGTACGGGCGCGTTGGGAAAATGGATTCCAACTAATGGCTAGGCACTGGGGTACCACCTGTCACAGTACCTGGTCTAGATCAGCGTACCGAGGAGCCACCCTAACTCCCCTGCAACACAAGACCGGAACCATCCCTTACTGGACAGTCCCGAGCAAGATCACCCCGCGGTTGGGATCAGCAACCGCCCACTAAGCCAAAATAAAAAGGACATCTAGACAGGGATGACCTCACCCTCCAGTGGGGGCTACCCACGAAGCCTTGCTGCATAACCCCTGATTTTCAGCCATTCCCATTTGATGAGGCTTGAGGCTAAGCGTTACCTTTTTAGAACATATCTCTTAGAATGCCCATCGCCCACCTGACGATGTTTCGCAAGCATTCATCCATACAAGTCCGTCCCGGGTTCGAACGGAATCGAAGGCATTATTCCTACTACATCCATTTTGGAAATATCCTCAGGATTAGTAGCGACTAGCCCTTGCACTTCACTGCTCCATCTTCGAATCCAAAATCGTTTTCACGAAAACGTACAAGCCGGATCGAAGTGGTTTTCGAGAAATAAATCTCGATCCCGGTCTCTTCGAAACGATCAGCGCATTTGGCCGATATTGATAGCTGTTATTTAACTGTCAATTAGCATTCACATCATCCATCAAACAGAAATAATTTCTCCAAATTATTCATTATTCCAAAATATCTTCACAAGATATATTTTCCAATTTCAACCCCTTTTTGAAAACAGTTCCAAACCAGTTTTCCTCTCATGGAATACATCTCCCAATTATTTATTTCCACTGAAACACCAAGTACAAAATATTTTAGATTTAAAGAAACATTAAAAACACTTTATTATAAAATATTTTATAACATAAAAATGAAATCTACTTTAATACTTTATAAAAATATATATACTTTAAGAATATTTTAAATAAAACACTTTATAAAATAAAACTAAATTTCCTCTTTTAATCATAATACCAAGTCACTTTTATATAGTTATTACAATAATAATTCGAACAACTTATACTTACTTCAAAGGTTAACATTTAGAAATAATAAATCTTCCAAAACATGCTTTTTAAACATTATTAAAACCTTAAATTTATTTTAAAATTTCCTTGAAAACCATACTTGGCTATCCAGGGTGTAACGACCCGTATTTTACGTGTCGATATATCGTAGAATTTACAGGTCGTTAGTGTTGTTTATGTTGTCTCTAGCCTGAGTCGTTTAGGAAGTTAACTCGTGAGTTAAGTGATGAGTCGTGTTCGAGTTAAGAGATGAGTGTGCACGAGTTAACGAGTCAAGGTAGTGAACGACTCATGTATGAGTTGTGAATGACTTAAGGTTTTGACCGACTTAGGGGATAAGGAGCTAACGAGTTAAGAGTTATGAGTTAACTCGTATGGGACGACTCATGGTGGTTAACGGCTTATAGAATTAGAACATTGCCAGGTTACGAGTTAACGGGATAGGTTGAGTCGTGACCAGGTTAAGGGGATGAGTCGTATAGTAGATGAGTCGTTGAGGGCTTAGGTCGTTATGTCGCGTGTGGGTTAGGTCGCACGCTTGGATGAGTCGTAGCTTGTTAGGTCGTATGCTGTTGGGATTCTCTGAGTCGTGGAATATGATGAGTCGTGAACGACTCAGGGATGACTCGTGGACGACTTATGGACGAACGACTCATGGAGTTTTCAGCTTATAAATAGAGGGGTTTGGCTCACTTTTTGGCACCGGTTTTTGAAGCAACGAAGTGCTGCCATTTTGGAAACTCGACTACAACATTTTCTTCACTTCTTTCTCTACTTCAATCTAGTGCTAACATCTATTGAAGATCGAAGAGCCAAAGTTGAAGATCTTCATCCGACGAAGCTAGATCTCACCATTTCAAGCGAGATTTCGACGAATCGAGCTTGAGTCCTTGCTGTCCAGATCTTTTGTAGATTGTTTTTGAAGTGTTAGGGTGATTCGGTGAGTGGTAGTTATCTCTCACGCGGACCCAAAGGAGTATATTGGATTGGTGGCTTGTTTGAGTGTTAAAGTTAGAGATTTCATGCATTTTTCTTAGTTCCAAGACTAGATTCATTACTTTTGAAGATGTTTACCTATGCAAGTTCAATTAACAAGTTATAGAGACAAAACCCATGTTTTATATTTGATAGATCTATGCTAAAATCCATGATTTTATATATGTTAGACTTATGCTCATTTATTTACGAAATTGCCATTATAGTTGATATTACTTGATTAGATCTTGTTTGGATGCTTGATTGTTTGGATGTATGATTTATTTGATTGTCTCGAGTTAGCTTGTAGTTGATTTGGGACAAGATGGTTGAAGATGATTCAAAAGCTAAGTAGAAAGGCTCTTGAATGGTGAAAGCTGCTGTGGCATATGAAGCGGATAATGAAGCTCATATGGATGGGTTCGAGGACTTTGCTATAGTTAGAGGAAGCAAAGTATGATGATGAGATGGACTTTACTAAGATGCGTTGGAGCAAAGCATGATGTGGAAGCCTTGGTTTAATCCAGACGGGATCATCCCAAGCATGTTGATTACTCGATGATGCGGTTCGAGTTGGTGGATAATGGTGGCTCGAGAGGTGCTTGAGCTATAATGGGAATAGTCGTCGAGGAGGATGACTAAAAGGCTGAGATCTTATCGTTATTGAAGGTTCTAGCAAGCTCAAAGCAAGAGTACGTTGGGTAGATCCGTTATACCCAGGCATGGGTCATGATGACGTGCTAGTACTCTGGGTAGATTTGTTATACCTAGGCACGGGTCACGAGGACATGTGGAGTTATGTCTAGAACCGGGGTTGCCATTAGCCCTTGACGGATGTTTGAAAGATGAGTTGGTCATTCAATTAACGATAAAATCAAGGCAATGATAACAGTGATAGCCAGAGTCATAGATGTTTGGTTGTATCATCATTCGGTCTCAAGAGCGGTGTTTTCTGGGTGCTTATCTGATCTTGGTTTAGGCCTTGGGGGTTTGTATTTAGAAAACATCAACCTTGACTCGAGTGATTATTGCTTTACTTTAATTATCTGCTTTGCTATGCTTGCTTCTCCTTAGTGTGTGTCTGGGGGCTATCACTGTAGAAAGAGGTGGAGTGGGATGATTTGGGTTCCTATTCCTTTTATCCCTTATGCTCTTTTGGTATGTTTGATAGTTGATTTACTGCTCACTAAGATTTTGTCTGACTCAAGGTTTTATGTCTCCTCTTATTACCTTGGGCTGTTCATCCATGTTTGGGATGGGCAGACTAGGTGACAGGTGGCAGGTGCTGATCTTAGTGGCTCACGCTGATGATGACGAAGACGAGCAGGAGGCTTTGCATATTATTTTCATATTCTATGTACTGGGTTTTTCCGCTGTTTGTTGTTACTCTGAGTGCCATGTAGTGAGGCTTCTTGTATTCTTGATTCAAACCTTGTATAAAGCTGTTCAGATTTTATGATATGCAGTTTCTGTTCTATAGAGCTTCACTATATTATACTTCTCTATTGTATTTTATCCATGCGCTGTGACTCTTACGATAGAGTCTGCGATGTTTATTCTACCCTTGACGGTCGTCCATGGCTGCCTGGCACACTTTCAGCGCACCATTTCCTTGTTCCGTGCGGGAGTTATGGGCGGTCGTCACATTTGGTATCAGAGCTTTGGTTAATCGATTTTAGCCAACGCTCGCTGACGTAACTACGTATGAGAGACGTAATTGTATTTTGATGAATGATGACTATATATAATATAGTAGTTTAGAAGGATTTGAACTTCTTATGCAGTTGTTTCTCAAGGTGTTCTAAGTCATTCCTTTTTGTAGATATTAAGGATGAGTCGAAGGGGGAGACCAGCTGCTAGGGAAGCTGTTGATTATGCTCCTATGTTTGAGGCCATGATGACTTCGATCATGAGAAGGATACCAGCTTCAGGGCCATCAGTGGATGTTGGAGTTCAAGTTCAAGCTCCAAGACCGGTGGATTTTGCTAAGCTTTGTAAGGATTATACTGCTCTTGGAGGGAAGGTTTTCTTGGGAACGGAATCGACCATTGAAGTGCAGAGATGGATGGATGCTTGTAGGAGGATCTTTGGAGATTTAGGAATTGAGGATGCAACTAAGAGGAAGCTTGCATCGAGACAGCTTCAAGGGAGAGCTGCTGATTGGTGGAATTCTATCACCATAGACACTCCAGAAGAAGAGATTACTTGGGAGCAATTCCAAGTTAGATTTGAAGTCAAGTTTATCTCTACAGCTCAGAAGTCTGTTTTGTTTAAAAAGTTTGTTGAGCTCAAGCAAGGTGGGAGCTCGGTTCTTGAGTACGTTTCTGAGTTTGAGGCCTTGTCCAAGTATGCTCGGTCGTATATTGAATCTTCTTATCAGAAGAATGAGAAGTTTGTGACAGGCTTGGACAGTTATCTTGGAAGGCAGTTGGTGGATCATCTGGACGATCCATTTGAGAAGCTGGTGGAGAAAGCTCTCAGGCACGAGAGTTTGTTTCCTAAGGAAGTATCTGTTGTTGCTGTGACCAAGGAGGAGTCTAAACCACAGCAGGGTGGAAACAAGAAGAGGAAGCAGCAACAGCAGAAGGGTAAGGATGGTCAGAAGAAGCTGAAGGGGGAAAAGACCTGCTATAATTGTCGGCAGAAGGGCCATCTCTCCAAGGATTGCAAGAATCCGAAGGTGTTGTTGAAGTGCTACAACTGTGACAAGCTGGGGCACATTAAGAAGAACTGTCCGGAACCGATAAAGGACAGGCAGGTTGTGCAAGCTTATGCTTTGGGAGCTGTCCCGTCATCTTCAAAAGCTCCTACTGCTGAAGAGAAGGGGAAGAGTGTGGTGGTTCAAGGTACTCTTTCCATTTGTGGTGTTCCAGTTAGAGTGTTGTTTGATACTGGAGCGTCGCATTCTTTTGTTTGTGATGATTTGGTAGGCCGGTTAGGTTTGAAACCGGATATTGTTGTTAGGCCACTGGTTGTGACAAATCCAGTTGGGGGTTCGTCATGTCTGTGTATGATATGCCATGGTCTAGTTGTGTCGAGTCATGATTGCTCGTTTGTTTGTGATTGCTTTGTTCTGAACTTTGCGGGGTTCGGAATTATTTTGGGTATGGACTGGCTTAGGAAGTATGCGGCAAAGATTGATTGTGAGAGGCTGGAGGTGACAGTCGGGAATGTGGAAGGGCGAAAGGTTGTGATACGATGTAAGCATGAGGAAGGCGTCTTCATGAGCTTCATGTATTCGCTGGTTGTTCCACGGGATGGACTGTCATCGGTGCCTATTGTGAATGGATTTGAGGATGTCTTTGACGAAGTCAAAGGGTTACCGCCGCATAGAGAGATCGAGTTTCATATTGATCTAGTTGAGGGAGCCAGACCCGTTGTGATGCCTCTTAGGCGGATGGCGCCTAGGGAACAGCAAGAGTTGAAGGTGCAAGTTGATGACCTTTTACGGAAAGGATTCATTCGGCGTAGTGTGTCCGAATGGGGTGCACCAGTTGTGTTCGCAACCAAAGTGGATGGATCGTTGAGGTTGTGTGTCGATTATCGTGAGCTGAATAAGATGACTAAGAAGAACAAGTATCCATTGCCGAGAATAGATGACTTGTTTGATCAGCTTCACGAGGCTAAGGTGTTTTCTCAGATGGATTTGGCAACAGGATTTCACCAGTTAAGGGTGGCGAAGGATAGTGTGCCGAAGACTGCTTTCAGGACAACATTCGGTTTTTATGAGTGGCTGGTAATGCCGTTTGGATTGACTAACGCACCAGCATATTTTGTGGATCTTATGAATAGAGTGTTCAGAGATCAGTTGAATAAGTTCGTGCTTGTGTTCGTGGATGATATTCTGATTTATTCCAGAACTGAGGAAGAGCACAAGACGCACTTGCGTATTGTTTTGGAAATCTTGCAGAAACATCGGCTGAAGGCTAAGTTTTCGAAGTGTCACTTCTGGAAGAGTGAAGTGAGATTCTTAGGCCATGTTATCTCTGGAAATGGAATAGCGGTTGATCCCGCTAAGGTGGCAGCAATCCAGGATTGGGTTAGACCTAAGAATGCATCCGATGTGAGAAGTTTTCTTGGATTAGCAGGATATTATCGTCGGTTTATCAAAGACTTTTCCAAGATAGCTGCACCATTGACAGGATTGACGAAGAAGAACCAAGTGTTCAGTTGGGACGCTAATTGTGAGCAAGCTTTCGTAATCCTGAAAAAGCGACTGACAAGTGCCCCTGTTTTGACCATTCCTAGTGGGAATGATGAGATGGTGGTTTACACCGATGCATGTGGTACTGGACTTGGAGCAGTGCTAATGCAGAAAGATAAAGTTGTTGCGTACGCTAGTCGACAACTGAAGCCGCATGAAAGGAATTATCCGACACATGATTTGGAGTTAGCGACGATTGTATTTGCTCTGAAGATGTGGAGACATTATCTTTTGGGAGTTCGATTCGAGTTGTTTACGGATCATAAGTCGTTGAAGTATCTGTTTTCCCAAAAGGATTTGAATCTTCGGCAGCAACGGTGGCTAGAGTTTTTAGCATCGTATGATTTTGGTATAGCTTATACTCCGGGTAAAGGTAACGCAGTAGCTGATGCGTTGAGTCGAAGACATGCAAGATTGGGAGCCATGTTTTCGGAATGGAAGAGTCTCGAGTATTTAGCTGGATTTGACTTCAGGCCTAGATGTGAATTGGAACCTGAGATGTTGGCAAACTTATCGATAAGGCCTACTCTTGTGGAAAGAATTGGCAAGAGCCAAAAGCGAGACGATAAGCTTGTCAAGATTATCCGTGATTTGGAATCTGGATTGGAACCAGAGAAGGATAAAGGATTCGAGGTCGATCGAGAGGGTTGGCTTCGGAAGCAAGGACGACTAGTTGTTCCAGATATAGACGAATTGAGAGATGAAGTTCTGAAGGAAAGTCATCACTCGAAGTTGACAATTCATCCAGGAGGAAATAAGATGTATCGGGATATGAAGAGAACCTATTACTGGGAAGGCATGAAGAAGGATGTTGGAAATTTTATTTCCAAATGTATGAATTGCCAGTTGGTTAAAGCAGAGCAAAAAAAGCCAAGTGGACTGCTTCAGCCATTAGAAGTTCCTACATGGAAGTGGGAGCAAATATCAATGGATTTTATCGATGGTCTACCTAGAACGAGAGCGGGAAATGAAGGAATTTGGGTCATAGTGGATCGGTTGACCAAGAGTGCAAGATTCATTCCTGTTCGATCAACTAGGACTGCATCAAAGTTGGCGGAGTTGTATGTTAAGTGGATAGTTCGTTTCCATGGTATTCCGAAGAGTATAGTGAGCGATCGAGACCCATTGTTCACTAGTGGATTTTGGAAGAGCTTCCAGGAAGTTTTGGGAACCGAGTTGTGTTTGAGTACAGCTTATCATCCCCAAACAGATGGTCAGACTGAGAGAGTCAACCGAGTTTTGGAAGATCTTCTCAGAGCTTGTGTTTTGGATTTCGGAGGATCGTGGGAAGATCATCTTCATTTGGTGGAGTTTGCGTACAATAACAGTTACCAGTCAAGCATTGGTATGGCACCGTATGAAGCGCTGTATGGAAGACCGCGCAACTCTCCGACATGTTGGTTGGAAACTGGAGAAAAGCTGATACTTGGGCCAGAGATGATTCGTCAGACTACGGACTGCATAGAGATCATTCGGCAACGAATGAAGGCAGCCCAGGATCGTCAGAAAAGTTATGCAGATAAACATCGAAAGGATTTGGAGTTCGACGTAGGTGATATGGTTTTTGTGAAGATTTCTCCTCTGAAGAATGTTATTAGATTCGGGAAGAAAGGGAAGTTGACTCCGAGATTTGTTGGACCATTCCCGATCATCGAGCGTAGTGGAAAGCTCGCTTATAGATTAGAGTTGCCAGAAAAGATGGCGGGTGTGCACAATGTTTTTCACGTATCATATCTACGGAAGTATGTGCACGACTCGAGTACAGTGATTTCTGCTGATAGCTATGAAGATTTGGAGGTTGATCCAGTTGTTAGAAGACCTCGTAAGCTGCTTCGTATTGTTGAAACCGATACGAAACAGCTTAGGAGGAAGACGGTTACGTTGCTCAAGATACAATGGAGTGATGATGTTAACGACTGTACGTGGGAGGAGGAAGAGAGGATGAAGGCAGCTCATCCAGAACTCTTCGAGGTATGGCCCTAAGGTGTCGTGACATCTCATGAATTTGTACTTGTTCTATCTTAGAATTCTGCATGCTAGGCTAGAATTGGATGTATGGTTTGTTGATTGCTATGGATGGTAGGCATGCGGAATATCTTTGGTTGTTGTTGTTTGCTTGGAATTTCGGGGGCGAAATTCCTAAGGGGGAGAGAATGTAACGACCCGTATTTTACGTGTCGATATATCGTAGAATTTACAGGTCGTTAGTGTTGTTTATGTTGTCTCTAGCCTGAGTCGTTTAGGAAGTTAACTCGTGAGTTAAGTGATGAGTCGTGTTCGAGTTAAGAGATGAGTGTGCACGAGTTAACGAGTCAAGGTAGTGAACGACTCATGTATGAGTCGTGAATGACTTAAGGTTTTGACCGACTCAGGGGATAAGGAGCTAACGAGTTAAGAGTTATGAGTTAACTCGTATGGGACGACTCATGGTGGTTAACGGCTTATAGAATTAGAACATTGCCAGGTTACGAGTTAACGGGATAGGTTGAGTCGTGACCGGGTCAAGGGGATGAGTCGTATAGTAGATGAGTCGTTGAGGGCTTAGGTCGTTATGTCGCGTGTGGGTTAGGTCGCGCGCTTGGATGAGTCGTAGCTTGTTAGGTCGTATGCTGTTGGCATTCTCTGAGTCGTGGAATATGATGAGTCGTGAACGACTCAGGGATGACTCGTGGACGACTTATGGACGAACGACTCATGGAGTTTTCAGCTTATAAATAGAGGGGTTTGGCTCACTTTTTGGCACCGGTTTTTGAAGCAACGAAGTGCTGCCATTTTGGAAACTCGACTACAACATTTTCTTCACTTCTTTCTCTACTTCAATCTAGTGCTAACATCCATTGAAGATCGAAGAGCCAAAATTGAAGATCTTCATCCGACGAAGCTAGATCTCACCATTTCAAGCGAGATTTCGACGAATCGAGCTTGAGTCCTTGCTGTCCAGATCTTTTATTGATTGTTTTTGAAGTGTTAGGGTGATTCGGTGAGTGGTAGTTATCTCTCACGCGGACCCAAAGGAGTATATTGGATTGGTGGCTTGTTTGAGTGTTAAAGTTAGAGATTTCATGCATTTTTCTTAGTTCCAAGACTAGATTCATTACTTTTGAAGATGTTTACCTATGCAAGTTCAATTAACAAGTTATAGAGACAAAACCCATGTTTTATATTTGATAGATCTATGCTAAAATCCATGATTTCATATATGTTAGACTTATGCTCATTTATTTACGAAATTGCCATTATAGTTGATATTACTTGATTAGATCTTGTTTGGATGCTTGATTGTTTGGATGTATGATTTATTTGATTGTCTCGAGTTAGCTTGTAGTTGATTTGGGACAAGATGGTTGAAGATGATTCAAAAGCTAAGTAGAAAGGCTCTTGAATGGTGAAAGCTGCTGTGGCATATGAAGCGGATAATGAAGCTCATATGGATGGGTTCGAGGACTTTGCTATAGTTAGAGGAAGCAAAGTATGATGATGAGATGGACTTTACTAAGATGCGTTGGAGCAAAGCATGATGTGGAAGCCTTGGTTTAATCCAGACGGGATCATCCCAAGCATGTTGATTACTCGATGATGCGGTTCGAGTTGGTGGATAATGGTGGCTCGAGAGGTGCTTGAGCTATAATGGGAATAGTCGTCGAGGAGGATGACTAGAAGGCTGAGATCTTATCGTTATTGAAGGTTCTAGCAAGCTCAAAGCAAGAGTACGTTGGGTAGATCCGTTATACCCAGGCATGGGTCATGATGACGTGCTAGTACTCTGGGTAGATTCGTTATACCTAGGCACGGGTCACGAGGACGTGTGGAGTTATGTCTAGAACCGGGGTTGCCATTAGCCCTTGACGGATGTTTGAAAGATGAGTTGGTCATTCAATTAACGATAAAATCAAGGCAATGATAACAGTGATAGCCAGAGTCATGGATGTTTGGTTGTATCATCATTCGGTCTCAAGAGCGGTGTTTTCTGGGTGCTTATCTGATCTTGGTTTAGGCCTTGGGGGTTTGTATTTAGAAAACATCGACCTTGACTCGAGTGATTATTGCTTTACTTTAATTATCTGCTTTGCTATGCTTGCTTCTCCTTAGTGTGTGTCTGGGGGCGATCACTGTAGAAAGAGGTGGAGTGGGATGATTTGGGTTCCTATTCCTTTTATCCCTTATGCTCTTTTGGTATGTTTGATAGTTGATTTACTGCTCACTAAGATTTTGTCTGACTCAAGGTTTTATGTCTCCTCTTATTACCTTGGGTTGTTCATCCATGTTTGGGATGGGCAGACTAGGTGACAGGTGGCAGGTGCTGATCTTAGTGGCTCACGCTGATGATGACGAAGACGAGCAGGAGGCTTTGCATATTATTTTCATATTCTATGTACTGGGTTTTTCCGATGTTTGTTGTTACTCTGAGTGCCATGTAGTGAGGCTTCTTGTATTCCTGATTCAGACCTTGTATAAAGCTGTTCAGATTTTATGATATGCAGTTTCTGTTCTATAGAGCTTCACTATATTATACTTCTCTATTGTATTTTATCCATGCGCTGTGAGTCTTACGATAGAGTCTGCGATGTTTATTCTACCCTTGACGGTCGTCCATGGTTGCCTGGCACACTTTCAGCGCACCATTTCCTTGTTCCGTGCGGGAGTCATGGGCGGTCGTCACACAGGGAAATATTCTTCTCTTTCACATCTCTTAAAAATAAATCACCCTTTATTTTTAAACAAAGTTCCATTCCTTAAATAACTTCTTGCCTTGAATTTATATCTTAAAATATCCATCGATGCTTTATTCCCCTTTATAAACCCAGTTATAAATTCTGAAATCTCACCTTCTTTTTAAATTTCAAATCCCAAACACTTAATTAATTTACAGTTGATCTCAAAATTTTACTTCACTTTGAAATAAATTCCTTCTCTTAATTCATTTATTTCAAAATCTATTTACTATTAGATTTTTATCTCTTATTTAAGGTTTTAAACCCTTTTAACCAAAAATATCAATCTAGATTCCCAAATTCCTTCTACGTCCTTTAATTAACTTTAAACCTCAAATTTAAAAATATATTCTTTATTCTTTTAATAATATCCCTTAAGCTTCAAATTTTATTATTTCTTTGGTTATTCAAATTCCCCCTTTTAATGGTTAGAATTGAATTTTCTGAATTTTTAAAAGAATTACTTTTATTTCTCTTTCAATTCATTCTTTAATTTATTCAGATTCTTTATAGATATTTTACTTAAAATTTTACTCTTTTATTTCATTTCACAAGTCTACTTCTGGAGATTTCGATAACTCGGCAAATTCACATAGATCTATCCAATCCATAACATCCAATTTCCATATAATTCATCATAGAATATCAAAAATCATATTACAGAATATTTAAACAAAATTAAATGTTTTGATGAATCCAGTCGGATCCCTCCAACCTGTTTCCCTGCATCCACAGATGTTAGCACAATAATATGCCAATTCCAGAATATACAATACTATAGCACATCAATCAATTTCAACCATTCAAACAATTATTTAAATTTAATCATTTAAATTTAAATTTAACTGAATGAGATTAACTCACCTTTTTCTTTTCGTTTGGCAATCCAATTCTATCTCGACAATTATCTCCCAAATTTTGACCTTGTATAAATATTAATATAATTTATTAATATTTGAACTAATTGAACAATTAACTACCATTTAATAAATCTAATTGACAAATTATATATATATATATAATTAAATTAAATTTCCCTTTAAAAAAAATCTTTTTAGTCACTAAGATAATTAATAAGCTAGTTTAAACATTTTTTTCCATATAAACAAATTTCCTGTTTATATATATAAAATCTGCATCTATAATTTACTGCATACATAAATACCTATATATAAATTTAAATTCTACAATATAGAAAACTAGACAGTAGCAGTAAACATTCTTTACCGAAAATGATATACTGAGTTATATACATATATCCTGATAATTAACAATGAACAAATTGAGTTCACAGAGTTTTAATCTTCCTTAACTAGAATAAAATTTTATTTTATTTTTAAATTACCTAACTGTGATGATACCTGAGCACACACACCCAATCATCGCCAAGCCCTAGCTCTCCCTCTGATATCGATCACCTCTAAATCGGTCAGGGTTGCCTTCCCTATCGCTAGCATCAGTCGCCCCTCCCCAACTCACGCCACAGTTGACCATCCACCAAACCTAGTCGCGGTTCCACACGATTCGATGCACCAAGGCCACTGCTCGCGACACGTCCTCCTCAAGACGATATAAATCTAGCCAGAGCGCCACTCACGATCGCGATTATACTGGGAAATGAAGATATTGAAGTTGCTTCGATTTTGCTATTCGAATTGTTTCGCTCGAACAGAGAAGTGAATGAAGTCGCGATTTAGGTTTTTAAGTCGAACGAGGGATGCTTCGCTCGGTCATTAAATTTTCCAAAGAAAGCTTCTAGGGTTTTGAATCGAATTGGGAATAGGGAAATTGAAAAAGAATCAGGGTTTCGAACGCAAATCTCGAATTTCGCCATTGCTTCATGAAATATTTCGATTTATTTGAATAAAATAAAAAGGGGAATGCTCGGCTCAAATGTTTTAAAGAAGAAGGTGGCTTGCAGAAGAATTTTGCAGATCTATAGAGTTTTCGAAATGAAAGCTAAAAGTTATGACGTGAAATAATTTCGGTTGAGTGTTGATACAGCTTTGACTGACAATGAATATATTATACTTTCTTTTCAAATCGTTTCGAATAATTATCCCAAGACGTTTATATACCGTGCGCTCACACAATTACTCCGATCACTACGAAATTTGAAATCCCATAATAAAACAATATTACGGATCCAATGGAACTGGTTTCGTCGAATTCCGAGACTGTGCCTCGGAAGGCTATTTTTAAATTCAATTTAAACGATATAAAATTTCAAAACTTAACAAAACGCTTTCAAATTCAATTTTAAAAGTTTTATCACCTTCAGTATTATTAATATGAATTTTATAAGCCTTCAAATTATTTTTATCCGGCTTAAAACTCCAGATTCATCATTTAACTAAACTTCAAATTATTTAATTCAATAATTAAATTATCAAATAAATAGTGATACTTGAATTCAAGTTAAAATTACTCTATTGAATATTTAAAATCAATTAAATATTCCGATTTTAAATGTTGTAACATTCCGGGTCATCACACTAAAGATAGCTCGAACAACCACATCAAGATAAGCAAGGTCAGCCGTGAAAGCTGAAGTGTAGCAAATGCGATCCACATCCAAAAGGTTTCGAAGGCTATCGAATCAATTCCTACTATTCGACTATCTGAAAAAACTAACTCTAGACTGCCCGCGTGGAAAATTGTGGCACCCAGAGTTTAGGATAGGAGCAATAAACTCCAGGTCAGTCATAGAACTGCTGTGAGTAAAAAAACGATTTATCTTTAAAACAAACAAAAGAATTTAAAACATTGAAAACCACAATGCTTTTTGGAAAATGAAACTACCATAAGGCCTCCCGCCACACACACAATGCAAGCGCAAACTTGGAGGAGATTTATCCTTATGATAGTCAAACATGCTTAATACGCGAAAACCGTTTTGATATTATTATTATTAGTGCATAGTGTGGAAAACATTTCGAAAGTATAATATTAATCTTAGCCAGCATAGGCATTTCGCACTTATGCCTACTATAGCTACCATGTTCAATAGCAGGTTACCGCCACATTCCATGGCAGGTTATACAACTAAAACCATACAGGGCGCGTATTGTTTCTTTGGATTTTCCAACAAATGGTCAGGCTAAGGAACTTCCTATTGCCACATGGGAACGCCTCTGGAGGGACGCCCCGAGAACCCCCTCGGTTCTCTGCTAACACAATGCCAGTTACCCCTCTTTCGGGAAGTAAAACCTAAGATATGCCACCCCCGATCGTTTGCGACCTTTATACGAGGATCCTTTACACCAACAACATCATACGATAATAAATATACTACAGTGTCCACATGAGTAAGTATCTGGGCTCCATACCATGATACCACTCTTTGCCAGAAGGAATGGACATACCCTAGGGGAGCTACCCCCGAAACCTTGCCGCATCTTTCCTGTTTCGACCATTACCGGTTTGTGAGACTCGATGAGGTCTCGTCCACAAAGCTACACTTTTCCACAAAGTCATGTTTTGATCACAAATGGTCAACAAATGATCATCAACACACAGCAGCACTTAGCATGCCACACTACCAAATTGGGAGTATATTGATGATAACCTTCAAATACATAACCTCTGAGGTCGTATGTCTCAGAGAAGGGTGTTAAGCTAAGAGAACATATCTCTGCCACCAACAGATATGTATTTGAAAGAAATCTGCTTTATATCTCAAAGTGTAGTGTCAGACATACAACCATACAAGTCTGTTCCGGGTTCGAACAGAACCGAATGCACTTCCAAAGAAGCCCTTGCAATCCGAGTATTCACAATCCCGATCGAACTTCCCATCACTTAGGAAATCACTATACCGGCACGACTCGGTGCAGAGACAATCGACGGGTTATCCTTTCGTTCTCGAAAATACACGGTCTTCACCACCGGTCTTTAAACGCTATCCATAACGACGTATCATTATTCGAATGGGTTATATGACACAAAGTCCTCTCCCGGCTAAACCGAATAATGAGCGTAATATTAAAAACATATGGATAATGGGATTTTCGTTAAGTCACAACTTATTATCCAAACTTTCCTTTCAAATGGTTTAAACAAATCTCCATTTCAAATCTTTTAAACAAAAAGATTCATTTCACAAAGTTCACCCAGTTTCACAAAGATCCATTCATGGATTTCGAAACAATTCCCATTTCGATTAGGATTAACTCCTCCAATCTTTATAACAAGGATTTAACTTATAGCTTTCAAACTCGTTTTCAAAGACTTATTCATAACTTGGAAAACCATTTTCATTTCAAACTTGGAATCCCTTTAACACAAATTGAAAATCCATTTCTTATATGAAAGCTTTTATTATTTGAAAACAAAGAGTTCTCATTTTCAGAAAAATCCAATTTTATTTGCATGAGTTAAAGCCCTTGCATTAAATTCAAATTCCCAAATCAATACCTTTAAAATGGTTTAACCCATATATAACTTGTATAACATCTTTAATCCCTCGTTTCAAATCATAGAATTCAACTTCAAATTTTGAATTTAAATTTAAATCAAATTATTTAAACTTCAAGGCGTAATCAGGTTTTCAAAAAATAAATTTTATCTTTGAAACTCCTTTTCAAAAACTTTTTACTTTAATCCCAATCCATTTCCAAAACTATTTGGATTCAAAATTCAAATTCAAAACTATTTCAAAAATCTGCGACTTAACCAATTTCCACATGCAATCCATATTTGTGTGTGTATGGTGTAGTCCAAGGGTTTCACACAATAGTGCAACATCATCAATCATCACAGATTCAATCATATCGATCTCGATAAGCGGTATAATCCATAATGCTTATCTTCATTCACAGATTCACAGATAAAGTAAATTTATCAATCACAAAGATTTACCATTACGATTCGATGTGGGTTTCGAATAACCAACTGGAATCTGACTCCCTTTTGCATCGAAATTCAAATGCCGTTTTACGGGCAAAAAGGGTTTTCACATACACATAGAAACAAATCACAAATCACAGTTCAGCACAAAGCAATTCACATTACATAGCTTCACAATCACATATCAGAAATATCAATCCAGTACACAATATTTGACAATTAACTTAAATTAATCAAACTAAACTCAATTAATTACAATATGCAATTAATTTCTTAATTACTTTCATAAAGTAATTACACTTACACAATTTCATAAATGAATATCATTAATTAATCTAATTAATTGTTAAAATTAATCACATTAATTAATTATTTAAATAATCTTAGTTAATGACCTTCATTAACAAATAACAATTCTTTAATTACTTTGCTAAAGAAATTACTTACATTAATCATCATCAATTAAAAATTGATTAACCATTGATAACTCATTAATTAATCCTAATTATTTAATTAATTAAGAGTTAACTATAACATAATTAGTTCTTAATTACAAATTAATTAATTCTTAATCATTAATTAGCTTAAACCTTAATCAATAAATTTAAACCTTATATTTACTAATTAAATTGATACAAAACATTAATTATCCATTCTAATTAACTTAATAATTTATAAATTACAAATCAATAAGTTTCATTAACTTTAAAGAAAGCTTATTCTTATTAATGATTTCCTTTATCACTCACAAATATGTTTAAAAACATATATTTCAAATTTACTGCCTAAATTTCATTTTAATTTCAAATTTTAAAATGAATACCAATTTATCTTATATAAAGTTAAAAACTAATTTTAAAAACCTTCAAATTCATGTATTTAAGTAATAATTTCATTATAAAAGAATTTTGAAGAGTTTAAATCAAAATCCTTTTTAATTTCACATATTAAAAGAATACTTAACTTTTAAACTTATTTTAAATATTTAAATTATATAGAACTTTATTTAATTTCAAAACCTAGAATTCAGATTTGGATTCAAGTCCAGGTTTAAAATCTTGATTTAAACTTTGTTTTAAATGCTTCCTTTACAATTTCAAGTTCCATTTTGAATTTCAAACTCTTTTTAAATACACTTAAACTTAAACACTTTTAGTTATTAAAACAATTTAAATTTACAAACTTTATTCTCAAACTAGACTTCGAACTAAACTTGAATTTATAGTTAAACTCTTGTTTTAAACTTAGTTCAGACCTTGCTTAATAATTTAAATTAAATTTCAAGATTTCAAACAAAGACAGAACAAGTTTTTTTTAAACCTGTACAAGCATTTCTACCCAAGCCAATATCACATTTGCTTCGAGCCAGCACTTAAAAACTTCGAGTAAATCGCTCGAGTTACTCGAGAAAATCTCGAGTTCACCCTGCTTCATCCCAAACTACCCAAGTTTCCAGATTACCAGAAACTCGTGCACGGTGCACTTGCATGGCACGTCGCTCACCTCCAGTCGTCGCCTCGTCGTCGAGCAAGTCGACGACCATCCACGAAGCCATCCCCGATCGCCAGAACTCCTCCATCTTCTCGAATTCAAAATCGAGTTTAAAAATGAAACCTGGAAACAAACTGGGATCCACCACCACCAAACCTGGAAAACTCGTCGTTCTCGAGATCGAGATCATCAGAATACTCGAAACTCCGATCAGCACTTCATCAACGCCTCCTCTACCACCTCCCAAAAACACGCAGCACTTGATCCATCATAGGTGACGAACGAATTGAAATACAAACCCATGTCAAAACTAGGTTTACGAGCTAGAACTCGTCACCGCCGCTTCCACGTTCCACTGCTCACCACCATAGTATTTTTCCCTGACCCGTCATTCGTCCCTCCATCAACAGCAAATCCCCGACCATCATGAGACAGTAGATCGCCAGAAATTGCTAAAATTATGAAATTTCGACAATCCTAAACTTCTCCTCAATCCTCAGTCTAAAAATTATAATTCACGCTTTAAAAATCATGGTTAAGTATGAGAATTCAGTTGACACACCTGAATTCGTAATTTAAAATATTTGTATTTTGACCAATTTAAATTTTGGCTCGGTTGTCTTGATTTCCAGAGATATTTACAAGTTGTTTTAACTAAAATAAATTTTTAAAGCTTAATTCATGAACAAACAAACAATCTTTGTTTGTATTTTAAGTTCTAATAGTTATTAGATTAAGAGATAAAGATTTATTTGCAAATCTGGGTTTTAAAAAAAGAAACAGGAACAGAGGTATCACAATGTTACAGGCATACACAGATTCACCCTTCACATATATACACATTTCCAGGTATTCATAAGCAACTAATTCAGAGATTTAAGTTTTAAAAAGGTAATGTTACTCACATGATTTTTAAAATGGCAGAGTTCTTCAATTTTGACACAGGCTTGAAATTGCAAGCAGAAACCCTTTCTTGATTCTCTGGTTTGTATTGATTGTATTGTTTAGGTTGAATCTTTGTTTAAATTCGAAATAGTGTTTACTTCAGATGCTACTCAATTTTGAAGGAACGAAACTGAGATGAAGAAGATTGATATATAGAACACAAGTTACAGGATGATATAATTTGTACAGGTGATTATATTGTTTTGTACAACATCAGAGATATTTCTTTTGCTTCCTCCTTCTTTGACCAAGCAAGATTTTGTTTTGGAGGCTATTTCGGCTGAAATGATTTGTTTGTGTTGAGAATAGATAGAAATAAATGCATATGCTTACCATTTGGTTTACGTACTTATGCTATTTGATTTGTATGTACATTTTTTTGTTTTTTATACATAGATATTTATTTAGCCTTGCATAACAAAATTTACAGCAAACATATTTGTCTTGTTTCATGTTTTCATGTTTATATTTTTTTCTTTTCTCATTTCTTTTCATATACATATCGCTATAGTTTAACTATCAAACATTTAATTCATATTTATATATCTTTATGCTTTTAAACTAACTACCCATAAATTAGTTTTCATAAATAATATTCCTAAACCCAAATCATTTCTCTAAGTCATTTATTTAAATTCAAATACAAATTTAATATTCAAATTCAAATTCTAAAGTCAAATTCAAATTTACTCATATATACATATACATATATATCTAAAATTCAAATTAATCCCAAAATTTACATTAACTATTAATTTAAATTTAATTCAAAATTGGGATCATTGTACTTAACCTGCTAACGTGCGATAATGAAGTGTTAATCTATGATAGCTTAAATTGTTAACATGCGATAGCTTACATTATCAATAGGCGATAGCCCTAATTTTTTAACATGCGTTCTCTGAAGTGACAACATGCGATAGCTTAAATTATAACACATGATAGCTTATACTATCAACATGCGATGCCCTAAATTTTTAACATGCAATAACTCTAAGTGTCAACATGTGAGTGCTTAAATTTTTAACATATGATAGCTCTAAAGTGTTAACATGTAAGTGCTTAAATTTTTAACATATGATAGCTCTTAAGTGTCAACATGCTATAGCTTAAATTGCTAACATGCGATAGCTTTATAAAGTCAATATGTGATAGACTTAAAATGTTAACACTTGATAGCTTTTGACATGCGATGGCTATAGGCATGCGACAACCCCTTGACAGTCGATGGCTTATGGCATGCAATAGGCATTGGGATGCAATAGCACTTTGTTAATATATGGTAGCCATGTAACATCAACATGCGATAGTTGATGACGCAAAAAATTTCAAGTAAGTAAATTAACTTTCGATAGCACTAACATCTTCCAAAGTGATGGATGTGAATTTCATATAGAAGAAATGGCCATAAAGGTTAATAAGTTGAACTAAAATAACTTATTTAAAAGTAGTAAATTGAGACTAAGCTAAGAGTGCTATGAGATGATAAGTAGTGTTATTTGAGAAATAAATGAAGGTGCAAGGCCTTTGTGGCTATCATATATCTAACCACGACATTATATGTGGTAATGTTTTATGGAAGGCCTTAGTGGCTGCCAAAAGTTTGAACACGACACTAGATTTGGTTACGTTGTTAGAAGGCCTTAGTAGCAAACATATGCATATTCACGACAATATAACGAATGAGTGTATAAGGCTTTCATAACTTCTAGATGTTTATTCACGGCAATGTATGAGAATGAAAGTATATAGCGTTCATAGTAACCTAATTATCTGTTCATGCTAAGAATAGGAAACTAAGAATAAGATTGTATGGCAATTTAAAATGAATCAATTATAGAACTAGTCAGAATATGTGGAATTAAAACTCACACTTATGCTGAAATGATGACTAGTGTTTGATCATCATATGGTGTTTATTACATAGTACGACGTAATTGATGTTGATTGGAATAGTGAGGGAAAAACTCATTACGTGCTTCAATGGCGTGATTTCACGATATGATTGTTCTTGGGGAAAGAATTATTCCAAGCTTATGTCTGAAATATGTTATTATTCTCATAAACTCATAAGTACTCATCCGAGTAGGCTGAGTTTATAATATAGATAGTTTGCAAGTGGAAAAGACGAATAAAGACTTTGAATACGAAGCAGGAGGCTTATTTTGAAAATAAAAGTTATTTTAAAATTTCCAATGTGTAAAACTAGGCTTTATAACTGGTTAAGTATTCATGTCGACATCTCTATATGTCAAGAACAACACCATATATTGCATTTACTCCTGCACAAGAATGATTTGGATTAATGAATATGCAATGACATTTATGTAAAGACAATTTGATGTCGTGAATTATTTAGTTGCTCCGTTTACTTAATGCTTTGAAAAAGATACTTTCTCATTTTATTGCTTAAAAATAAATGACGACGGTATCATCAGCATTCGCTTTTAGATCATGAAATGGAGGATACTATTATTATTCTAATAAGATGCTTCGTAGATTTTAAATCTTTCAAAACCTTAAATGTGGTGCGGAAATTTCATAAATTCCTCTAATGAGTGGTATGATCCATTCATCATATTATCATAACCTTAAGCGAGCTCAAAAATTTGTAGTCGCCATAAATGATAAATAACATGTTATTAGTTATATCTTATATGCAACTCCTAACTGCATATTATTTGCTTCTAATCGTATTTATGACCTTGAGGGTGCTTAACAAACCAAAAGTGCATTAGACACTCATAATCCATCATTTTGTGATTGTCGAAGAAAAATTTGTAACATATTAAGAGCGCTAACAAAAGTTATTAAATGTTCTTACCTATCTAGGGACAATATTAACATCAACGTAGATATTTTATTGCTTAAGGATGCTCACCAACCGTAAGTATGTATAGCTCTGTTTTTATTGTAAATGCTAGCAAGAAATATTACTTTAGATTCGTATTCTCAAAAGAATGACAGTGATAAGGAAAATTAGTATTCATAATACTGAGTGACACCATTTTCCATTTATATACATATACATGTACAAAATTATATACATATTTATTTTTTACTTATAACTATTATGGGTCTTATTTCAATTTTAACTTTAAAATTATATCATTTTATTTTATTTTATGTACATTATATAAGATGCTCTTAATTAATTATAACATCTATAATTTAATATTGAACGTTATGCCTATGTATATATTACTTCCAATTAACGAATAATCTTATAGCTTTATTATAACCTTTTTTATAAATTATATAACATTTATAATTCATATTATAATTTGAATTTATTTATATATAACTTTTATACTTTTAAATTCAAAATTGTTTCTTATTTCTTTATAAACTTTGCAAGTTCAAATTTAAACAATTATAAAAAAAATTATTTTTAACTTTTATAAATTCAAATTTACCAGAAAAAATTGTTTAATTTAAAACGTTTCTGAATATAAATCTAAATTAATTTCAAATTGTATCCATAACCAAATAAATTATGATCTAAATTTGAAATAATCTTAAATTATTTCATTTATAATTTTTGTGAATATAAATCAAAAGAAATTTTTAAATTTATTTATAAACGTTATAAAATAAAATTTAAACAAACTTTAAATTCAAATTTTATATATTATTTATAATTAAAAAATGCAATCTATGGCACTATTGTTAGAACATATGCGCTGAACAAGGGATAAATGGGAAAACTTCAAAAAATCTTTTTTAATTCGTCGTGTACTAGATCTTTTATAGTATTATCATGAATAATGTTGTTAATATTAAATCATATTTATTGTTTTACTATATGAATTTAAAGTATATTATATTATCATTATAGTATTATTATTACTAGTGTGGTTTGCAATATTTATATTTATTCGAAACATTTAACAAGATAACAAGTAGTCAAATTAGATAACATTTGTTCAACGATAAATTTAATAGTACATAATTATATATATATTTAAATTATAATGAGTAACATCATATTTTTTTAATAAAAGTGGTTCTTTATTTACGCGGAGCACTCATTTTGATGTCTCGGCCCTCTTGGATGAGTGACTAAATAATTTTAACATAAAGTTATATAAAAATTCTAAATTTAGCATATATTAAATTTTGTTATAGATTTAAATTATTATAACTCATCTTAATTCATATAAAAAATTATCATAATTCATTTGTCAAATAACTAAATCAAATGAATAATGTCTTTACATATTAACATTTATTAACAGTCATAATTTACAAGTATCCTAAAATTAAATTTTATATATATATATTATATATATCATCTATATAACAGTGACATATACAAGTGTATGATATATAATTAAATCACATCAATGTGACCAGAATTTTAATATGAGTCCAATGCCACAAGTTGTACGCAAAACATAGTTCTTATGTGAAGGTTATAAGGTTTACAAGTCATGGGGTTAAAGTGCAATTATTAAAACTTAAGGGTTTAAAATATAAATCTACCTCCTTCTTATAGAGAAACCAAGCTGACAAACACCATATTTCCCCTAGTTACTACAGCCATCATTGACCACCAAATGGCATCCTCATCACTGTTGCACTCCCTGAGTTGACCTAAGTTCATCCATATGTATCATCATCATCTTGGTGCATAAAGATGAAACCACAATTGATGTTGATCTTACACATCGTTACCCCAGTTAATAAGCATTCTCCGTACGAGAGCTTTAAGTTCAATGAAGTGAACAAGCATACATGATCATGTTACAACTGCTCTTTAAGGTGATGATGGTCACGGCACATAAATAATTGATGCGTAGTGATGTTGCATGAAATGGTAATTTATTTTATTTTATATAAAATAATATATATTAAATTAAAAATTAAAATTAAAGAATACATTTATAATCAAATTTATTAGAATAAATTTTAAAATCGATGTTCAAAATACTTTGAAAAAACTGCTTTAAAATTTTTGTCAGTTGAACATACCTTAAACTACTAGCTTTATTATCTCTAACTCAATGGTGAAGTTGTAAAGTCCACAATTAAGATATATTTTATTTTTTTAGAGAGAGGAAGAATTTATGTATCTTGAGAATGAGGAAACTAAGTGTATTTATAGCATTGTATATATCTTACACAGATCCACCATTTAGAGGATGGCCATTATAAACGAGATATTATCTCAATTGATGATTTAGTACCATTTAATATTATGTTAAGGCAATTTTAGAATTTATCCTATCAAAACAAAATATAATATACACAAACGCACACACGCACGCACCTATATATAATATATGTATATATATTATATACATATACCCAAAGCTAATTAAATAAATTTATAACAGTTATACATTTTACTAATTAATTTTAGACTCGCTAATAATAATAAAATAATTATTAATTATTCTAACTATTGTTATACCATATTTTGTCAAAAGACTTTTAGATAAAACACATAAGGATGAAGGGTCTATAGGTAGCTCATCCTCAAATAAAATATACACAACTGAAAGAGACGGTCTAACTGCTAGCCTTGAAGCATTAGGTAATATTGATAAGGCAATAAAACCTATGTCTGAAAGTATGAAGCCTGAAAGGTTACATACCTAACAGACTAAGAAACTAAAGACTTAGCTAAATTAATTTACTTTCTAAACACCTAAGTACGGAAGCATAAACTGGAAGGTTGATATTATGAAACAATTTGCTTAGTTGTCTGTGAGTACAAAATATTAGGTGGAAACCAGAAGACGGAGGGAAAAGCATTCCGAAGGAATAAAGCTTCAGAGAAGGGATCAACTTAAACATGCAGCGGTACTGTGATACTTTGAAATATCATCCATCCACATGTATAGTCCATATATGGCTGAAGAAAAGGCACATACGAAGTACATGTAGTCGATCTACATGTTATATTCAAAGCAGGCCGGATCACTGTTTAGTGTCAACGATCAAATATCTTATATCAATAGTGCAAGTCACGACATCAATCCATATAATCTCTAGATGGTTATAAATAGGCACAACTCCTAACACAGAAGGATCATTTGGTAGTAAAATAATTCAGATACTAAGTTAAAATATTATACTTTCCTGTACTAGAACTTTAGCGAAACTCATGAATGGCAGTCTTAGCCAGCTCAACATTGAATAGCCTTTTGGCTTCAGTATAAGTCTCTAAAGAAAGAAAGGATAAAGTGGATATGGGATTTTATCCTGAACCATTATAAATCTCGTTGTCCCTCTCTTTACTGCTTTCATAATCTTCATTTTCGGCTTAACCCATTGAATATACTTTAAGCATAAATCAATAATTCTTGCTCTCGATGCTAGCTTTTTGAAACTTAATGCAACCTATAACAATAACCTTAAGCCTTTGGTAGCCAGCTTTACCCAAGCTCTCAATATCTAATTGACTAACTAAAGCTTGCCTTTCGGTCCTTAGATGTTGGTGGTACGAAAAATCGAACCAACAACCATTATATTAATTTTTTCGTAATAATAATTTTTAATATTTATATGTTATTTCAATATATTATTTTTGATCAAAAACTATAGGTTGCGATTATATGACTCCTATATGTGAACTCAAATCGCGGTAACATTAAACAATTATTCGAATACTAAAGCCTGTACAGACTATCCAGTGAAATCTAAATTATTGCTTATTAAAGTGACATCCTTTAGCAAGGATATATTATCCATATTTTCTCTTCGTCCTCACTATACATTTAGATGTCTAGAGCTCGGTCAATGATCAAAACTGTAATAATATCTGTATTTAATTGTGAAGTCCAACTTTAAAGTTCATGGTTCAATCTGATAAAAATTACCGATCAACCAATTTGTTTTGGTCGAAGACTTAATATATATTGACTATCAACTACAGTGATACTAATATTCTATTCGATGAAGATGGATCCTTTTTGAATAGTATTTCACTTCAAGCAGTTCAACTTATACCAAACTATAGCCTTAGCACGACTATATTGTCATGTGATTGAACATAATCTAGTTCAGACACTTGGGATTTGTAGTATTCTCAAGTTAAAAGATTATTGCACATCGTCATATGAGATCTTCCTTTGACTTTTAACCTATAGAAGACTCTTGGTTGGTCATTTTATAGTTATTCCAAGCAACTACACATATGTGACCCTTTGGTGCCTCAACGATCATGAGTAATTCATTGTCCAACATATGAAGATCATTATGTATACTAGTCTCAACGGATATATCGATATCCGTTCTTTATACATCTTGACTAGTAACACTTAAGGACAAATATTTATTCTATTTGATTCAATATTCATGCTTATGAATACATTTGTAACTACGGTCAATTAAATACTTATCTAAATATTTTCTACTTTTATATATACTTAAAACATTAATTATTTGCTAATATAACAATATTTATAATAAAAAATAAAAATAAAAGCTTATTTCATTCAAATAAGATTCCCTATAAATAATCAAATTACATAATCAGCCTTCGGGACACCCATAATGTGACGACATGGAATTTTGATATTTGAAGTTGGAATATTTAATTGATTTTAAATATTTAAAAATTAATTTCTAAACTTGAATTTCAAATATTGTTGTTTATTGGATAATTTAAATATTGAATTTAATAATTGGAATTGGGTAAAATAGGGAATCTGGAGTTTCAAGCTTGTTAAAAATAATCTCAAGTTTTATAAAGCTTACAACGGTCAAACTGAAGATAATAAAAGTTTTAAAATGGGATTTGGAAGTGGTTTGTTCAAATTTTAAAAATATATCGTTTAAATTGATATTTAAAAATAGCCTTATGAGGCACAGTCTCGAAATTCGATGAAACCAATTCCATTGGATCCGTAATAGTGTATTATTATGGATTTCAAATTTCATAGCTTTTGAAGTTATTGTGTGGCTGTATGATAGGTAAACATGCTGAAATTTATATCGAAAATTCAATATAATAGATGGGGTCCAAAAAGCTATCTTCTCTATACGATTGAATTTGGACTCGGAACCTTTTCCTTTGCGTTCGAAATAGGGGTATAACATTATAAACGCCTAGCGGCATGCCTCGATAGGAGTTGGAAATTTAAGTTGCATTTATCGAGATAATTTGAAATTTGAATTTAAATTAAATATATATATGTATTCATACTCCAGTCATCCATCGGTTGTATTTTTATTCACTTTGTGTCACTGTAGCAAGACCACTCTTTCACGCTAACATCTCCACTTGCCACCCCTCATTCTTCTTGTTAAAGCACGCGGAAAATAAAAGAATACACGTTCTTCTTCATATTGACTTCTTCCTTTTGCATAGATCAAAATCGTCCTTCCTATGTTTATTTTCAAATCGATTCAAAATTGAAAGCTATACTTCTCCTTTCACCTTCTTCATTCGAATTCATTCAAATACATAAAAAAATCGATTGTCGACCTATCTGTCTCTTACACCCTCAATTCCAATGCTACCGATTGACGAGGCCGAACAATCTCGATTTCACGAATCAATTTGTGGTAAGGGAAGTAAGGGAGCGATTTGCGACCTCCAAATGCTGCTCGAGTGACTCGAGTTGAACGATAGGAACAAGGTGAGATTTGGGTGGGCAATTCGAACTCGAGCAGGTGGTCGGCATTTGGGGGAAGGGGGTAGCCACGATCGATAAAGAGGGAGGGTCACGGTCAATGTTGGGGTTCGAGTGTGATAAATTGGTGTGGGGAAGTGGAGCGGCTTGAAGGTGAACTCGTATTGAACAATGGTAGCGATTTGGTCGCTGGGAAATCGAGAGGGCGAGATGTGTCGAGCTTTGTTTCTATTGATGAGCCGTGTATGTGTGAGGTCATATGGGTATCGAAGGTCGCTGGCGATCGATGAGAGAGCGAAGTCGCAATGTATGCTTTCTGGTCGTTTGTCAGTCTGGGGAAGGTAGATTTCTGCCACAGATTTAATTGTAGGATTAGTAAATTTTAATGTACAAAAAAATATAGGAAATTTTTTTGAAGCGGGAACTTTAAACGATTTGGAGGTTACATAAAAATTTGATGTTTGAAATTTATATAGATCATTTTTATGAATGAATGTGGTTTTAGGAAAAAATAAGAATTTTAAAATGTTGTAGAATTTATAAAAAGGTAGATTTTTAAAATGTATATAGGTTTTTTTAGTATATGTAGTTTCAAAGAAAAAATAAAATAAATACATATATACACACACACACACATTCTCACTTACTAGTTTATTTTAAAATAATGGATTTAGGGAGATTAACTTGTTTAAAATAGCTTATCTAGTTACTTTAGTCACTAAAAAATTATTTGAAGAAAAACAAGTTTAAATTAAGGTAATAAATGGTGATCGATTGTTCGATTATTTCAAATATTAATAAACCTTATAATGTTTACAAGGTCTGAAAACGCGAAGAAAACAAGCGTTTGAATCGGATAGCAAACAAAAATCAATGGTGAGTTAATCTCACTCGCATCTGGTCTTCTGGTTAATTTAAATAGTTAAAATTAAATTATTGAATTGATTACTTGGATTGATCATTATTATCAGTTTGGATATGATATTACATATATTAGTAAATGTATATATATTGGAGTGATTTATATTCCCACATTATATAGTGGATGAGACCCTATGCACCCCGCATAATAGCGGATGACCCTTTATACCATGATATCCCCCTCGAAATGGTATTGGTATTATTATATTGTGCCAACATCTGTGGATGCAGGGAAACAGGTTAGAGGGATCCAACTGGATTCCTCAAAATGTTGAATTTATTTCATCTTATGTGATATGATTTATTTGATAATCTGTGATAGATTATATTAATAATTGAAATTATTGAATGCTTTGGTTTGGTTGAATATATTTTGATATTTAAGATATTGGAAATATAAACAAAATTGGATTTTTGGAGGAAAATAAAAGAGAGAATTTTAAGTAAAATAATTTTAGAGAATTGGATAAATTAAAAGAATGAATTTAGAAAAGAATAAAAAGTTGATTTTAAAAAAAAATCTATCAAATAAATTCCAAGTGTGGGGAAAATATTTTGAATAAATGGGGATAAACGAATTTTGAGAACTTAAGTTATATTGTTTAAAAATTGAAGAAACTATTTTAAATTCGGGACTAAAAATGAGTTGGGAGAAATAAAGGCAGAATTTTTGAATTCAATATGAAATTAATATTTCAGATTTAAATAAGATTGTAAATCTAAATAAAGAAATGATATGGAATTAATGGGTTTGAGATAAATTTGGATAAGTAAAGGAATTTATTTGAAAATGGAGTTGGTTTTGGAAATCGATTTGAAAACCGACTAAGTGTTGAGACTGTGATTAAAGGAGAATGACATGGTGAAATTTATAAACAGGGTTTATACATAAAGTGAAATATTTATCATAGGATAATTTGAAGTATAAATTCAAGATGGAAATTTATAAGAAAAGGGTGATTTGTTTTAAAATAAATAGTGGTTTATTTTATAAAAAAAGTGAGGAAAAGTAAATTTACGAGTTTGGGACGTAAATTAAATTGGGGTAAATCAAGGAGGATTTATTTACTGATCAAATGGACTATATTGGAATAGAAAGTGTACTTTCTGAAAAGCCAAGTATGTTTTCAAATAGATTTTAAGTATAAATTAAAAGGGTTAAAGTTGGTTTTTAAAAGATTGTTTTTTCGAGAAATTTATTTTCTTAAATTTTTTTAAATTTTTTAAAGTAAATATCTATTAAGTTAATTATAGAAGTGATTATTATAAAGGTTTAACTAGTATTTGATTTAAAAGATGGTTATTAAATATTTATACTCTATATAATAGTTTTATTTTCAAAACGTAGTTTTGGCTAAAGTTTTACTTAAATTAGTATAGGATTTCATAACTATTGTTTTAAATTAAAGTGTTTTTAAGTGGTTTCATTTTTAAATATTTTAAGTATATATTTTGAGTAAAGTATTTTAGGTAGTTTAATTTCAAATATTTT
The DNA here is from genome assembly GCA_030765085.1 of Allium cepa. Classification (NCBI taxonomy): domain Eukaryota; kingdom Viridiplantae; phylum Streptophyta; class Magnoliopsida; order Asparagales; family Amaryllidaceae; genus Allium; species Allium cepa. The sequence continues at coordinate 915,890,613 of CM060938.1, forward strand.
AAGTATATATTCTTGGGTAAAGTGATTTAATTTGTTTTTAAAATCTTAATTCAAAAGATTTGGCGATTTCAGTGGAAATAAAAACAGTTTGATGGAAATTTATTCCACGAGAGAAAAGGTGATTTGAAAACTATTTTCAAAGGGCTGAAATGTAGAAAAATATCTTGCGAAGATATTTTAAAATAAATAACTTGGGAAATTGTTAAGGGCTGATGGTTGTTTGTGGATGTTATTTGATACTATCAATATTGGCCAATGCGCTGATCGTTTCGAAGAGACCGGGATCGGGATTAAATTTTCGAAAACCACTTCGATCTGATTTGGACGTTTTTGTGAGGAAGGCAAGAGCTTGGAGTCGAAGATGGAGCAGTGAAGTGCAAGGGCTAATCGCTACTAATCCTGAGTGTGATTCCAAAATGGATGTAGTAGGAGTAGTGCATTCGGTTTCGTTCGGACCAGGAATGGACTTGGATGGATGAATGCTATCAGAACATCGTCAGGAGGACGATGAGCATTCTAAGTGAGATGCGTTCTAAAAAGGTAACGCATAGCTTCGAGCCTCATCAACCGGGAATGGCTAAAACATGGGAGATGCAGCAAGGCTAAGTGGCTAGCAACCAATTAGGGTAGGTCATCCTTGTCTAGATGTCCCTTTTATTCGGCTGTGTGGGCGGTTGCTGATCCCAACCGCGGGGTGATCTTATTCGGACTATCCAGTAAGGGGTAGCTCCGGTCTTGTGTAGCAAGGGATCAGGGGGGATCCTCGATGCTTTAATCTAGACCAGGTACTGTGACGGGCGGTACTCCAGTAGCCCTGCCATTATGTAAGGACCCGCAAATCCGTACTCCTTGAATATACACTAATCTCCATAGATTAACTCAAGATGAACAGAAATACGAATTCTCAATATTTAAGAAAAAGAAAACGACAGAAGAAGAGAGAAAAAGATAGAAAATAGAGAGAAAAGAAAATAGAACGGAACAGAAAACAGCAGAACAATATCAGAATCTCACAATTCGTAGCGGAACAACATATAATAATAAATGAATAATCTTTAAACAAAGAACTATATCAGTTATTACATTTTATAGATTACATTACGTTTCATTACATCAGAATGTACAACAACAAACAACAACAAACAGCGGAAAATAAATATTATATACTAATAATACGCCATGCCATCCAGCTTGCCTCCAGCAACTCCAGAATTCCATAATATCCTGATAAACCTGTCTCTTGACTGCCCGTGTGGAAATTGGTGGGCACCCAGAGTTTAGGAAGGAAAACAATAAACTCCGAATCAGTCATGTGACTGGTGTGAGAACTCAAAACAGTTTATTTATCTTTAAAATCAAAATAGAGGAATATTTTTAAAGTCAATTCGCAATGTTTTTAAAAATGAGACTACCATAAGGCCTCCCGCACACACACATTGCAAGCGCAGAATCGGAGGAGATTTCTCCTTATGATAGTCAAAGATGCTTGATACGCATTAAAAAGAACATTTGATATTATTACTAGTGCATAGTATATAAAAAAATTCATTTTCGAAAATAAAGATATAAATCTTAGCCAACATACGACCATTATCGTATGCCTATTATAGCTACCACCCAAACAGCGGGGCGCCACCATAAGTGAATGATAGGTTCTACAACTAATACCGTACAAGATCGTATTGTTTCTTTGGATTTTCAACGAATGGTCAGGCCAAGGAACTTCCTATTGCCACATGAGAACGCCTCTGGAAGGACGTCCCCGAGAACCAAACCGGATCTCTGCCAACACAAGGCTGGGTTACCCCTAACTGGGTAACTACTGACACGGGTATGCCATCCCCCGGTCCTTTGGGACCTTTAACCGAGCGCTCGTAATCAACATCACACCATAATAATAAGTGTTTCAACATGAGTAAACATCTGGGCTCCATACCATGATACCACCCTTTTCTAGAAGGAAATGCACATACCCTAAAGGGAGCTACCCCTCATAACATTGCCGCATCTTTCCTGTTTTGACCATTCCGGGGTGTGAGGCTCGACGAAGTCTCGTCCACAAACCCACGCTTTATACAAAAGCTGTGCTTTGGGTCAACAAATGATCATAGAAATGATCGCAAAGATAAACGATCAAACAAATGATCCTATCACAAATGATCAACACAATGATCATTTCACAGCAACACTCAGCATGTCACATTACCAAATTGGGAATATATCGCTGATAACCTTCAACTACATAACCTCTGAGCTCGTACGTCTCAGAGAAGGGTGTTAAGCTAAGAGAATAAATTCTCCGCCACCAGCAGAAACATATTTGAAAGAAATCTGCTTTATATCTCAATTTGTAATGTCAGACATACAATCCATACAAGTCTGTTCCGGGCTCGAACAGAACCGAAGGCACTTACAAAGAAGTCCTTGCAATCCGGATATCCACAATCCTGATCGGATTCCCCATCACATAAGGAGAACTCTATACCGGAGCAACTCGGTGCAGAGTCAATCGACAGATCATCCTATCGCTCTCGCAAATACCCGGTCTTCAACACCGGTCATCAATGTTATCCATTACGTCGTATCACTATTCGGAATGGGTAATCCGAATAACGAGCGCAATAATTTAAAAATAAGTGTAGCATTCGAATTCAGCAAATCACAACAAATACCTTTCAAAGGTAATTATTGATAGTCGGTTATTGAACTATCAATGGATATGCACACATCACCAGATTCCAAATAATTTTCCAAATTATTTATTTCCCAAAAATATCTTTACAAGATATATAATTTCAATACCTCAAAAATAAATCAATATTTATTTTTAAACAAATTCCCCCATTCTTTTATAAATTCCATAGTGAATTTATATTTCATGATATCTACTGATATATGATTTCAATTATTCATTTTTTTCCAATTTATCTTCAAAAAGATAAATTCTCAAAATATTCACTTTATATTGGAAAACATTTCCATATTTACTTAATAAGTAATTCACAAATCTTTTTATTTTCCATACTTGGAAAATATTCAATATACTTAAATCGAAATTAAGTATATATTTCATTCTTTAAGGAAATCATTCTCTTAAACATATTTATTTGGGCCAAAATGAATGTTGCGTAAAATATCGTTACGACAACCCAAAATCACTAGTATAGGGATTCGAAATTAAAATAGATATATAAATCCCAATACTATACAAAACATTTCCTTTCGGAAATCATTTACTATAACAACAGTGTTATAGTCCACCATTTCCTTCTATTTCTCGAAAACGTCTATTTCAACAATAAATGTTGAAATCTATGGTTTTAAATCTTAACACAATTTAAAAACATCGTTAGATCGTTTTAAATTAAATTTAAAACATCACATTCAAACAATTTCTTTAACATATTATTCACTATTCAAAAACGTGAATATACTACGTTAACAATTTCATCATTTCTATACATTTTATCTTAAAGGATTATTCACAGTCTAAAACGTGAATATAACTCCTTTAATAGGTTTCAACCATTTACTTATTAAAATAAGTCATTGCGAATTTATAAAACAACGTTTATAAATTCTATTTCTATTTATTTTATATCAACTCCTTTTATATATTCCTTTATTAACCTATCTCAATTCATATCTCAATGATATACTAAAAATTCATATTATAAGTTAAACACTTATAATTTATTCGTTTACAAAAATCGTCCTTTTAAACTTCCCAATTTATAAATCTTATAACTTATAAGGTTCATTTATTTACCCAAATATATTCTTCAAATAACTTTACAAATTTTATAAACTTACTGCTTATAAAATTCCATTTATAACTTCACCGTTTATAATTCTATAAATTTCAATCATTTACGAAATTTATTCACAATTCATTCTAACACTTATAAAAACTCTTTTTATAATTCCAATACTTTAATTTATAAATATCAATTTATAAATTTCTTATATAAATCAATTTATACTATTATCCTTTTAAAACATCTTTAAATCTCCTTTATAATTTCACCGTCTTTATTTATAAAATAATTAAATTTTATAAATCCTATTTTCAAACTTTTTATAATAAATTCAAAAATCCCAATTTAAACTATTTTATAAAATCATTAGCCTCATATTTTCAAAAATCAACCTTTAACTATATTTCTCAAAAATCATAATTTTATAACATTAAAATTATACGTTTATTTATTTAAAGTGGATCGATTCCAAAAATATTTTATAAACATATACTTTCAAAAATCACTTTAAAAATCCTTTTAATATTCCAAAATTTGGTTCAATGATGCTACATACCAAATAGTCAATCACGACAACAACGACATCATATATCGATATGATAATCCATAAAATATCAAAATATCTGAAATCAAATAAATACTGTTGAGGAATCCAGTTGGATCCCTCCAACCTGTTTTCCTGCATCCACAAACATTAGCACAATACCAATTTCGTTCCAGTACGAAATTATCGCGGTATATGGGATTTAAAATATTATCCGCTTAATAGACGGCGCAATAGGGTCTCATCCGCTATACAATGCGGGAAATCAATAACTGCAATATATACATATGCCAATATATATATATATATATATATATATATATATATATATTTCTATTATATATAATACCAATTTCACTGCTTATGAAATATTCGCGGTATATGTTTTTAATAAATAACATCCGCTTACTAACGGCGCATAATGTCTATTTTAACAATCAATAGCTAACAATCATCATTCAAACATACATTCAAGAATTTTAAATCTAACTATTTAAAATAAAATCGAAATCGATTCGGTTGAGTGAGAAGTTCTCACCTTGATTTCAATTTCGTTTTAGCGATTTATTTCGAATAAAATTAAACGCGCGTTTAATTTTACCCGAAATTCTCACTAACTCCAAACGACTCCAATCCAATTCCATAGCGTAGTGCTCGTCCATACGATTCCAACGCTTCCTGTTTCGCGCGTTTTCGACCTCGTATGAAAAAGATATGGATTTTACAAGTTTACACGATTTTATATTTACAAATTTTACAACATAATATATAATTTTTAACCTATTCAATCTCAGCCACTGATTTCATCACCCAGCAACATGTGGTCGTCCCCTATCTCCTTCCTCATACGCAACTTCTATAGGTAGAAGCCGTATAACATAACCCATCAAGCTCCAATTAGGGTTTGATTCTACGACCACCACACCACGTTATAACTCGATCAACAACTTCCATTCCGAAGCCCCTAACCTGCTCTACCCACGGCCACCACCTTGGTGAACTCGGCCACCCACAACACCTCGAAACGCGGGCGCAACATCAGGAGGACGCGGCTACTTATCTCCCTCCACGTCGCATGAAAACTCATCACCTCCGTATGGATTCGAAGCTCTCTTCATGCTCTACAAGTTTCATGTTGAACACTTTCTCTAATAGTTGATGGATTGAGAGTAATTAAGAGGAGAAGAGAAGAAAATTCTGGCCATTGATAATAAGGGGGGTGGCGGCTGCAGTTTTTTGACCTAGGGTTTCTAATTTTTGCAAATTATGAAGAGGGGATGGGCTTTTATAGAAAATTCGCGCGACACTATTCATCCTGGATTTTCCGAACTCCAAACGAAGCATGCCGGTTGGCGTTTCTGAGGTTTACCCCGTGTTCCGAACACAATGGAACAAGTTTCGGGAGCTAATTCGGTCATCTGTGCGAGTTATGGCAATAAACGTTCGATTTAAAATTAAACCGATTAAACGATTTTCTAGGCGTTTTAGCTTGTACCGGACAAACAGTAAATCCGATTGACACGAAATTTTAAACCATACAATAATATCACATTATGGATCCGATGAAACTGGTTTCGTCCAATTCTGAGACTGTTTGAAAATTGGCTATTTTCACTAGTCGATTAAATATTAAAATATTCAATTTTCACAAATAAACTTTTAATTCGATTCTTAAAGTTCTAAAACATCATTCTAACTCCAATATGATAAAATAAAATTTTACAAATCATTTTCAATCATATTTTACCAAATTTTCAATTATTTCCGTATTTTCACATATTAAATTATTGATTTAATTATCCAATTAAATCCAATTATTCGAAATAAAATTTATTCAACTTATAAATTTCACTTATTAATATTTAAAATTAATTAAATATTCAAATTTTAATTAATAAAAATCCTGGGTCGTTACACATTATATGGAAATCCATTCTCCTTGTGTGCTTTTACGGTTTTGATTGTAGAGCCTAGTATTGCTGGAATTTGATAATGGTAACAATTTCAGCTATTTGAATAAATATTTGTACTTAGACACTATTATAATAATAGAGCATTTTTATAAGAAATGTTTTGCTTATTGTCAGATAAAAACCCGACATGTTTATTTGTGGCGTGGTCTTATGAGATACCTTTGATTTCGAAGGATTTTGAAAAACTTTAATAATCCAATTGAGTGTGTTTTCTCACGCTGGTTTTCCAGACCGACTCGGATGTTATTTCACTGTAATGCTTGGGTTAGACCGGTATTATAGATACAGGATATGATGCTGTGGAGCTCAGGAGAAAAGCTGGATGGCGAGACGTATCACACGTATTTGATGAATATCACGCTGTGTATGTTTTGCTGCACAGTCAGCTTTTGTAAGGACAGGTTATGATAACTGTCCAGTTGTGTGCTATAAATTTTGTTGTACTCTGATGATGCAATGTATATAACAGATACAGTTCTTTTTATATAAAGATTCGGTCATTTATCTATTGTATATTGTTCCGTTGCGATTGTGAGATTCTGATATTATTTTTTATTTCTTCTTCTACCTCTTTCTTCTTTAACCCTAATGATTTGTATTTCCGTCCATTTTGAGTTGAACTGATGAAGAGTATTTGTCGCCTCAAGAGGTACGGATTTGCGGGATGTTACACTTAAACTCTATCAATTTCCACTAGTTTTTCTAGATACTCCCATCGTAAGGAGGATACAAGAATTCTTAGAATTACTCTAGTGGTTCTAGGACCTATTTATCGCCTGAGTATGTACAAAAAATCACGGTATCTATAAACAGTGAATAACACATTATTGGTTATGTCATATATAACTCCCAAGATTATAACCATTTCTCCTAATCATCATGTGACCTTGAGTGGTGCTCAATAAATCGTATGGTATGTTAAACAATCATGGCATATCATTTCACAATGCATAAGTATAAGAATATGACCCATAAATGTGCTCAAAAAAGTCATATAGTTCATTTTACCTATCTAGAGACATAAGGCTTCTATGGAGTACAAAGAAAGCCAAAGTGTGCTCAAAACCATCAACATGCCCTAATATATTGATTTGTGCATAAATAATAGAGAGCAAATTTTATCTATAAAATCAGATTTCATAAAAATGAATTTGAGTGTTATAGATAATAAGGGATGATATGTAGCATCCAATAACATATCGATATAACACACACATCTTCTATATATTAATGGGTTTATTATTTCATAAAATTTTAACCCATTAAATTATTGATTTATTAATTAAGTTATATCTTTTATGACATATTTTACTACAAACAATTTTGAAATTATAGTATAACGTTTATAATAATTTATTTTAAATTCATCAATTTATAATTAATTTGATTTCAATTTTAAATTAAATTTTTTAATTTAAATAATTTTAGTTTAATTGCTATAACATATAATATATTTTTTAATTTTGAATTTAAAAAATATAAATTTACATTATTCAAACTAAAAACAATTTTAAATTTAAATTTTTAAATTTTTAAATATCCGTCCAAATTTAGAATTATTTTAAAATTTGATTTTATAACATTTACAAATCCATGTTAGAACAGTCTTTAAATTTGATTCATATTTAATTCAAATTTGTATTTGAATCAACCTAAGTTACAAACAATTTAGGCTTTGCGCCGAGACCACCTTGATGAGGCAAGTAAGGGCAAGAGTATAGAGGTTTACCATTTATAAGAACATTTCTTAATTAGAGTAATTTTCCCTTAGTTAAACACCTGACATCCATCTTAGTGGTATTCTCGTAAGGTATATCCTACTTGTTTGCCAATTTATTCATAATAGCATGTGAAGGCTCTGATACCATTGTTAGACCTAGAGGTTCATGCAAGAAGCGGAAGGGTTGATTTTGGAGAAAAAAATCCATTTTATTAAATTCATCCAAAGATCGACTTTATGTTATTAACAAATGTGCAAATTATATTAAATTATATTTACTATAAATTTAGTTTGATTTGATTTGAAAATTATTTTATTAAATAAATTTAACCATGTTATGTGAGTATTAATACACTCAACATAAGTGCTAGTTTAATTTTATGTGGACATAATAATATGATATCATAGATAAATGTATAGATGATAATACACACACAGTTGCTAAAATTTATAATATATACGTAAGTTAATAACAAGCACTATATGCATATATATTTGGTATTAATATAACGTGTAGTACAAACGAAATTTTGTAAAAATATGCATATATATTGTCTCATATATACACACATGTATGTGACTATCCTTATATTTCGGCCTAAAATGAAATTTGGATAATAAACGTATTTATTATTTAAGCAGAACGTCCATTTTGACGTCCTGAAAGTTCCAACCCATGATCTCTTAGACGTCAACCTACAACGTCATGCCACTACCACTTTGAGCTAATGGTCCTTAACATGTTTCGGCTTAAATATCATATATGCGTACGTGTGTGTGTTGACTTAGTTACATATATACACATATTATGATATATATACACATACATACATACATGATACATACATATAAGATGTACACACACATTCATACATATATATATATATATATATATATATATATATGAATATTTTACATAGGGAAAATATCCAAGTAGATATTTTACCCATCCAATAGGTCATATAAGATATTTACCAAATCATAATAAATTGTTAAATTTATTCAGATTAGGTCTTATTATCTAGAACCCCTTTTAATATAAAAATCAATGTTTAAACCATCAACATATTAATAAAATATATTAAATGTAACTATACTAAACAATTATATATATATATATATATATATATATATATATCAATGTATGAATAGTATATTAAAGGGTTTCAATGACATTTGAATCAATGGTTGACGAATTACCTTTATGAAAGTGCTTAATTAGTATACGTTGGAATTCGTAGATTTACCTTCAGCGTTAGTTATGGTTAGTAAATTCTAGCATGATGCTCTAATGGAAAAGATGAAGGAAAACTCTTTACGCTTTACGCTTTACGTTCGATTAAAATTGGTTAAAATTTCTTTCAGAAGAAAGAAAGACTACGGGTCTTTTATAAAGAGAAATAAATACATTAGGTCTCCATTTACTTTTCTACGATTGACAATTACTCTTACCCATATATCGACCATAATCTGTAAATAAATAAAAAAATTAATTGTATTTAATTTGGCTGTTAATATTTATTATATATATTAGATGTCGATTATTTCTTCACTTGGACCAATCACATTTGACCCCTCTTTTCTTCTAAACAAGCGGGTTATATACATTAGAGTGTGTATTAATTAGTCAATCAATACATGTCACAAAATATATACATTACATATATCATTACCTCTTTTTATTTACTGTATCAATTAATTTTGTTAATTTAAAAAATTAACTTATTTAAAAATTTAAACTATTCAAACACACACACACGAGGCCGGCCCTAGGGTAAGACGAACAAACCAATTGTCTAAGTAAACCCTCCATCAAGGGCAACATTCCAATCCAAAAATGAATACGTAAAAATTGTTCGTAACCGTTTAATGAAGAAAGTAGATGTTTAATAGCAGTAATTTTGCATTTTAATACGATTGAAAACCTGGTTAAACTAATTTTATTTGTCATGCCTATATTGATTTTAATATAATTATTATTTTCTTCTGAAAGCAGTATAATTGCACTTCATCTGAAGCGACCAAAATGATAAAACTAGCACAAAGTTGCCTACAAGCGCGCGTACACACACACTGTCTTCGGACGCTTATTGCATGTTTTCTTCACCAAGTGCCATTAAATTAATACACTGGATCCTGCCTCCCCAATTAATATACTGGCTCCTCTGAATGAATATCTAGAGCACTTAGGCTTCTTATTCTCCCTCTCATTCTCCACTGGATCCTTGTAGTTCTCACTTCACTAGCTTCGCACGTTCAGATTCAATCCAACCATAGGTTCCCCTACGACTACCTTGTTACGGCGTCACCCCACTCGAAGACCCCACCATGGTATGCGCCAATAAGACTACCAAAAGCCTTTGTGGCACTAGTGGTACACACAAGTCGTTGGTAATCACTGGTCTAATGCTTCGAACGAAAACTCATTTTCTAGTTGTGACAGACGGTGTGTAAACGACCCACTGATTTTTCCAAGATGATCAACAGCCTTTTTATTTAGCATTATTTCGTAACAAGCTCATATCAGCCACTAGCATCTATTTTAACATTTATTCTCTATTCATGGACCTAATATTCAAATATTAGTTTATTTGACACTTGCGTTAACATATCAACCTAAAATATGAAACAAGATGAAGATCACAGATTTCGGAAATCCAAGATAAATGTACTCTTCACATTTGCTCGTTGGTACTCAACATTTGACTATAACTTTATTCCTCTACTTCATAACTACTCACCATAGGTCCGTTGGGCACAAAATACCCCAGCCTACACTGCCTTTAGCTTCATGACACATGTTCTCAGTAAGATGAAAGGATCACCTTGTAAAACGTACGAAAATAATTGATATTCTCCAACTTTGATAGAACAAGTGAAATTATGTATAAAAGATTGAACCTTATTAGTAGGGAATATAATAAGTAGCCAAAACGTTAATAAAAGCGTTCACTATAATCCATATGCTCAATCGAACAAAATTATTAGAGCAACAGCATTGAAGCTTTTGCTTCACCATGAAAGTCATGCAACAGATTGTAAATTTATGCCACAACGATAGTATAGGCATCTGTTATCAGCTTATTTTTACAAGTAGAAGCAAAGAGACAAACAAAAAAAAAAATCAAGATAAATAACACATCATGTAAAAACCAAAATGCAAAAAGGGTAAAGAATCAAGCATCTGATGTATCAGTGGCGATGTACAAAGGTGCAGGCAAAAATGGGAAAGGAGCAACCGAAGCAAATGCGACAGGTGCACGTACATGAGTATGTGCAAAATTTCTAGTTTTTCGACTTTGAATAGTGTTATTCTCATCATTTAGAACTCGAGCTTGGCCATCGGAGACTAGTAGCTCTTCTTTGTTATCGTTTACCGTGGTATTTGACATGGTTTGTTCCTGCACATTGGGTAGCCTATGCAATAGCATTCCTGACATAAATACTGGAAGGTATAATAGACTTGCATGGAACATTCTTCTAGCGTTTTTTGCTGTTCGGTTGTTCACGAATGATAGAGCTGCAGTGGCTATGCACAGTGTGAGCAGCGATGATTCAAACGCGAACCATTCTGATGTCATCCCCCCTGTGTATGTATTTATCATTGTAAGCGTTTTCATGCTATATACATTTACTTTGATGTTATAGAATTTCATCATGAATTTGCATGCAGGTATGAAAAATGTTTGGCTCATATACTCACCAATTTAATATACTTGAATCAAAATTAACTGGAGTAACCAAAATAAAGCCCTAGAATTAAAAGATAGGAAAAAAAATTCTAAGTGAACCTTCACCAATTTGATTTAAATTTGGATTATTCCCAGGTTTGCAACACATGGAGAGGGATAAAAATGTAACAAAATTGCTCTTCCATCTCCCTGTTATCTTTTCATTCTTATTTCCATTGAACCACTTCAACCTACCTCGACCCTAGACTAAAGTATCAAAATTAAGCATTAAATTACTCGTTTTTGTTCTAATTTTGAATCATAACAGCGAATTCAGATCACATAGAAGAGGAAATCTGGGGTTCACAAACAAACCTCAAACGCCCTCCACAAGTAATCCAGATTACCCAACAGAGCAAATGTGCGGTGTATTAGCAAACCGTGTAGAGCTTGTGCATGGTAACCTAAATTTTCTAGTAGAACACCTATGGATGACATTCATGGCTGGAAGATAGAGCAGAGTTGGTATTGGATTTTTTTTTCCCCCTCATTTTTGTGCTCGGTATTTTTGGAGGCCTGTTATTTATCATGTATATTGGATTAACTTAGCAAAACATGAGGTGGAAACAGAATTTGCCTAGAGATAAAGGAATCTTATTTTTTATGTATAAATGAGGTGGATGTAAGTGGGTTTAGGAAGAATTTGCCAAATAAAGAGGGAGACTCAGAAAAAGTTTTGAGTTCGAATAGAATTTGCCAAATAACGATTGATGGTTGGTTTTTATCATATAATTCAGCTATAAGTGCATCTATAATGCTAATTATTATCTTTCGCATTTATAGTACTAGTAGTACTGCCACTGTACAATGACGAGGGGGACTCAGAAAAGTTTGAGTTCGAATAGAGTTTGTCAAATAATGATACATGACAGTACTAGTAGCGCTTCAACTGTACGATGAGGAGGGGCACTCAACAAAGTTTGAGTTCGAATAGAATTTGCAAAATAATGATATCTGATTATTATTTATTATATAAATGCGTCTGTAATGCTAATAATTATCCCTCGAGTTTGCTTTCCAAAAAAATTTGGATTTGGTTCTAAGATACCAACTTTATTTTCCTACTACTTTTCCCCCATTTCTTTTGGAAGAAAAAACCAACAGCACGATAGTACTAGTACCTACCACTGTACGATGTGGACATTTCAAATTTTAAGTTAAGATTTGAATAAGTTGAAAGAATTTTGTTAAATGAAGAATGGGCAAGAAGAAAACGGAATGGACAGTTTTGTCCTGCAGATTTCAAAAAGAAATAGGAAGAAGGAACTCAGCCTGTAGAATTTGACAATGATTGTTTTTAATCATATAATCCTGCTATAAGTGCATCTATAATGCTAATAATCACTGTTCTAAAAACCATTCAAGGCCTTCGCCTAGGCGCTAGGCTAGGTTTACCACCCAGCGATTTGCCTAGGCCTGCCTAGACATAATTTAGGCATTGGATATGCATTATTTAAGGTTCAATGCGACGTATAAGCATCGATGACTAGTTTTAGGCTGTGTCTTGCCTCCTTAGCTACTACATTCAGAATCCCAAAATTTCAATATATATCAACCAAACTAAACACGGCACTAAAATTTTATCCAAAATACATGAGTTATCAAAAACATCCAGCTCCAAACCTAAACGATCGATCCATGGACCGGACTTACCGCCTAGCGATTTTTACAACCTTGCCAATAATTATCCTTCACATCTAATCTTAAATATAAAAAAAGCTGAATTTGGTTCTCAGATATTACCTCTATTTTATTTTCCTCTCCTTTTCCCCGTTTTCTTTTGGAAGTAAAAACCAACAGTATGATACTAATTACAATTTTCCAAATTAGTTTCTTATTTAACCACTCGATTAAATATTAAGCAAGTTTCGATGTTAATTGTCAAATTCAAAATTAGATCAATGCTATCTATTCCGTACTGTTATATATAACATGTGCATGTCATTGCCTTTTTTTACAATATATTTTTATATGTTACAAACTTCACATTTAACTGGCCGACCCTAGTTTCAATCCTTACTTAAATTTACTATTGGACGTGAATGGTAAAATTAAATCATGAATGTCCTATTTTGTACCACTCTTTTAGATATGGAAGTATACATATATTGTCTTTTATCTGAAAGACTAATCACTAGGCCATGTACTTTTAGCACTCTTACTCTTGTATACAAAAATGCAGACGTAATGAGCTTATTTATATATAATATAAGAAAATGGAATCTATTTGCAAACAATGGACTATTCTACAGAATTTAAATTATTTATATCCTTAAGTTAATGTGTAAAAACATCAATCAAGGATGGAAGTTTAATTTGTTTTGCCATTGCAAAGGTAAATTTCATTCAGTCAGTTTGATAATATTAAAAGCACACAAAGAAAACTAAAATACAAGTAAAATTGGTATATTACAAGGTATGGAAGACAGTTAATAAAAAAATTAAGAAAAACAGAGAGAGAGGGGAAAAAACTTACAATTATATGCTAGGAATCCCAAAGGAAGTAGATAGAGACAGTTTCTAAAAGAAACCAAAGCAGTTCGTCGACCAGACGGATCTGCAAATGATAACATGCGAAACCTGAATAGAATAATCATTCTTAGCATAACAAGGTAAACGTGGAAGTGATATTGACTGCAAATTTAAGATGGAAACATATACCCTCCAGAAAGATAGTCATCTCGACACAAATAGGCAAGAGCCATGAAATGAGGTAACTGCCAAAAATATAGTGCAGCTGGAAGGATCATCGCATTCATTGAAATTTCACCACAAGCAGCTGTCCAACTATATGACTTACAGTCAGTACAACTTGTTTTCAGATCCAAAGGAGTAATTTAAGTCAAGTATTAATGAAAAGAAGATAAAAGTTACGTCATTATTTGACAACCAAATATAATCATCCAAATAGTGTATGCATGTCCGCAATTTAGTGATTATGATAACAAACGATATTAGCATACCCACTATCAATAGGGAGCAGCTATTGGAACACAAATTGAAAGTCAAGACACAATTATTAACACAATGGATTTCTGCCAATGGATCTCCATCAAATTGAAAATATGAATAAAACAAAATGAGTTCTAACGGCTAAGATCTATCATACCACCAATTGCGTTATTAATTTTTGTTCCAGTAGACATTTCCTTATCGATAGTATGACAATCTATAATAACACATTTGTTATTGCAACCAGAATATAAAAATCTAAAATTAGGGGCATGGTAAGAGTCCTGGGTTACAACAATAATCAACGCCAAGATCTTAACATACCTATTATAGCAGAAACAAACGAGAAACGAAGCCATGATTATAGAATGTATCGATGTAGCGTTATTAATTTGTATCCCAATAGACATTTCTATGACAATCTATAATAACATACTTGTTATAGCAACCAAAATATAAAAATCTGAAGTTGGGGGTGTGCTAAGAGTCCTAGGTTACAACAATAATCAACGCCGATATCTTAACGTACCTATTATAGCAGAAACAAAGCCATGATCAGAGAATGCATCTGTGTAGCGTACTACTCCAGCGCACGCACCCCCACATACTACATATGTCTCTGCGTGTTTTTTTTTTTGTTGGGGAGGGGGGGGGAGGGGGGGTTGTGGGGAAATCTAGAGTCCCGTCCTTTAAATTCCCTTTCAAAATTTCTTTTTTTATATATATAAACAAAAAATTTGAATCGAAGCGAATTTTCTAGATGTATATTTTTTAGCAAGATCATCGATAAAGAAATTTGAGTTATTTCCAACAAATTAACCCCTCCAAACCGCGAGTGAATATGAAGCATCAAAAATGTTTATATTAATTGTCAATTTAAAATGTAATTTCGAAGGTGTAAAAAAATTTGAAATGATTCAAATTTTTGTATAGATGATCTCGTTACCGTATAGAACGCATCTACAAAAATTACTTCATTTCCAAAACATCATGTACTAAGACGAAGGGTGGATGTGGGGACTTATAAGGGGGGATGTGTACCTTCCTATGTGTGAGTGATTGATCCACGCAAAAATTAGTGAATGGATGGTGCCATGTACACACACACAAAGACATATGTATTCAACTCATGTAAATTAACTAATATAATAATACAGCAAACAGATCTTTCCAAAAATAAGTTGACGTCAGACTAAATGCTGTCCTACAATGTGTGACATCTTCTTGCAAAGTATACCACGAAAGACTACAAAAATAAGCACAAAACGATAGAAAGGGATGAATGAAATGTGAATGAAAACATACCCAAGAAGTGGAGGAATGCCACCAACAATTGCTCCAACCCATGTATTAATTGGGTGTATTTGTTTTAAGGGAGTGTAAATGAAGGCGTACAAGCATAGATTACAAGCTGCAAGACTTGCTGTCAAGTAATTTGCCTGCAATAACCTTGTCAATAAAATTTTCAGCCATTAAATGGTACTCATAATTTGAGATGCAGCAAGATGTTATAGCATTCGCTAAACTAAAAAAAGGGATGAATTAAATGATATAAAACCTGCCATGCCAGTAATGATGTGCCAGCTAGCCCAACAGTAGATGCCCATACAGCTGCATGAGGAACACTGATACGACCCGAAGGTAACGGTCTCTTTGCTGTTCGCTTCATTTTGGCATCATTTTGCACCTCGAAAACCTAGTGTATATTACTGTTAGACAATATGCAACAGAAAGCAGCAACTAAACTGATTTCATGTGCAACTTAAAGAGGTGTTTATATTTGAATTAACCAGTAAATGAGGAATTACAACTGGTATGCAGATTGTGTTGGTTATGTATGATAACAAAAATTAAATTTGTAAGAAAGGAAAGTACATGTGTCGAGTCTTCTTATATTTAAAATATGAGCAGTACATTAGTTGGCATGATATTATTGGTTTTGATTTCGGGGGAATTCATACTTAATCAAAAACAATTGTGCCAACTAATAAGCTGCTCAATTAAAGTTCAAGCAAGTTTAACATTAACATTTTTCTGAAGAAAGGTAATCGTCAGTCAATACTTAATATATGATAAAGCTTCATGAGTTATAATAGAGCATTAAAAGATTGTAAATGTACAGCTACAAACTGAATTAAATCACAAATGTATTGCATGATTAGGTTATTCCTTAGAACGGAGGTATCGCCAAGCTTTTCATACAAAGACCTCAAAGTCAACATATTATATAAACCCATTTTTCCATTCAAATAGGATAGGCACGTTATGGCACATAACACATCATCTTCATGAAACATATTAACAATAATATAGAATGGCCTAACTAACACCAACTTTCTTATACAAAAAACAAAAAAAGTTGTTACTATAATCCCTGCTGACCGATCATCGTGCTAATTTAAATCACTGGAAAAGGTAAATTGGTCGTACTTTTGCAAGCCACAACAGTGCATTTATACCAAGATATGGACCCTATGCCATGTTAATATGATGTGACAGATATCATTGCTTCCAGTTTTATCATACATCCACAATCTAACATCAAGATATGATTCAACGAAAAGAAGAAAATGACCATCATCTATGAATTACAACATGGCATGAATGCAGCAATTTATACAGCAACCTGGTTTAGAGTGCTAGCAGATGCAGCTACCATCATTGTGCCAGCACAAGTACAGCAAAGCCCAGCAAAATTTATAACGTTGCCACTACCAAGGATATAGCCCGCTCCTGACGTAGCAACAACAAGCATGCTGAACAAAAAGTTATAAAACAATTTATTATCGCCCAAGATATAAAAAATTGCTCGAAAACCTGTGGAACAAGAAGGTAACATAATACTAGTTCTCAGAGTAGCATGCATTCTTATTAATCAAACCCAAGTGATCTAATAACATTCATATACCAAATTTTTGAGCATATACTTCGACCTGCAAATGATATGATCAATGCTCACAGATATTTCTATATATCATGAATTGATTTCATATTTTTCAAACCAACAATAAATACAAATAAAATCATACTAAATTTGACTTAATATCGATTTTGCATTATCCAATATATATCTGAGTAGGTATTGTAAATCCTCATAAAATTGTTCACATATATTTTGAAAGCATCATCAACTAGTTGATGCCTTGCATTGCCATATGAGAATCAAGCATAGGCTGGATGAGAATAGTCTCAAGTTTAAGTAAATAATGAAGTGAAGTAGTATATAAGTAAGGTTGAGGGACGTGATTTCTTTTGTTCCAACCGTGTGTCAACCAAACGAGTATGCACCACAGATGGGGTGCAGAGGGATCCAGCTGGTAAAAATGACGAATTAGGGAAGTGAGACCTAAGAAAGATGAAATTTACTAGTGAAGTGGAACTCAAGCAAGGTTGCTGAAATACAACATGATATTAGTACACACGCTGGAGAGTTATAATGCACAATAGAACTCTAATGCATTATTTTTAGTAAAATAACTCCCAGTATTCCAACTTAGAGTGGTGGCTGTTTGGCCAAAAAACATAGGATTTGAAAAATGACATAAAACATGTCTCAATGTGATACATGCATCAAAATGATGTGGTGGAAGGCATATGAACGGATGCTCATGCAAGCCATGATGAAGATTATGATGATATCTCAAGTTGGTGTATGAAAATTAGATGTGGGTTAGATTAAAAAACAGTGTTATGTCTAGAATAAAAAATAATGGTATAACATATATAAATTAGCCGCGTGTAACATTAAAAAGTTGTTACAGCAGTTTCTCAATTTAAATGGGTATCACACAGATGGATGTGTGAACGAATGCTGTGACAACTGAGGAAGATAAAGTAAAATTTTCATTGTAGAGTGAGGCTTCAATGAGAAGGCCGAAATTCAACATGGTATTCAAAGCTAATAGCGACGATTGAGCAAAAAATTGCACGAACGATATGCAAAACATGATAGCAAAATGAGAGCTAAATGATCGTACATAAATTCCGAAGTACATGAAAATATTAAAATAAGTTTCAAAATGTTATAACATAAAACTGGTATATCAAAAGGTGTGTGAATAAATGTGATCTAAAGTGGAGATTGTTGAGATGTCAATTGTTCTATGGATATATACACACAGGTTGGATAAAAAAGCCTCAACTGAAAAATAATGAAGATGAAGTGGTATGTAAATGATGTTGGTCTCATTTAACATTGAGAAAATAGAAAATGAAAAGGGAAGAGTCATTTGGGCATAATAAAAATAGGATTATGAAACTAAAAGTATCGTTAACCGAAGATTGCAAAGAAGAAGAAAAAACTACCAAAAATTTATAGCAATTTTCCTATTTAATCCTTGCCTATTTTTACTTTTTTCTTCATCAGGAATTTCTCATTACACCGAAGTTCTTATTCATGTCAGAAGTACACAGATTTTATAAAATTTAAGAAATTGAAATGTACAAAATTTCAGAAAAAATAATAGATAAATAAAAATAATGGAAAGAAAAGAGAGTGAAATTAAATTTGATTTAGTTTTCTCAAAATGAAAATTTTACATAAGTAGACAAACGGTGAACGGCGGAGGCAGAGAAATGGACAGTGTTAAAATGGTGAGGATATGAAATTATACATAATTTATTTGTTTTGTTAAAATGGAGAAAAGGGGGGAAATGTAATGGTAATTTCTCCACTATATCATTATACATTAGTATAAAATGAGTGATTCTTCCCTTATTAAGTTCATCATTTCCCCCTTTAGCCAATACTCCCCTTTCTTTAACAATTTTCAATTTCTTTTCTTGTGCGTGATAGTGTGTTTATCAAACCATGAATACCCAATGAATGAGTGTATGGATGGATCAAACTAGCAAAACAATGGCTTGGCTCTAGGCAGGAAGTGTGTGTGCTGGAACTCAACACAAAGCGGATAAGAGTGTTTCCAATGCTAAATCTCTTATGTGTTGTCTGATGTAGCAAAACAACTTTATTCAAAAAAAAAACCAAAAAAAATAATAATAAATGCCCTTTTTTGCATTGATTAGCAAATAAAAGAGATGTCTAGTGGAAATTTTGGCAATCACTAGAAGAGGAAAATGTATTGTTATGTGTTGTCTTCATATAGAACTGTTATATGAACTGTTTCTTTTCCGGTCAACAAGACAGGTAGGAATTTATTCAACTTAACAGGACAATAAAATTGGAGATGCCCTAATGTTCCTCAAACATAACTTTGACAGCACCAATTTCAAAAAAATCAATCTAAATCCAGCTTACACCATAATATACATCTAATTGACCAAAATCAATAGTCAACGAATCAATTAAGCAAGTTAAATTACCTGAGCTTGGCTTTAGAGAGCTCCCAATAGCATGTCCCATAACGATGGAGCACATCAGAAACATGTCTAGCCTTCGTTAGTGATCCGATTACAACTGGCGAAGCTTCAGCTGTAGATGCTGCGGCTATCTCATCTACGATCGTGAAAGAAGGAGACTCTTTAGATATTAGTCTTTTTGTGGTTAACAGAGGAAAACAGGGGCTTGAAGCTAGAAGATTTGATGACAGCCGCCTAGTCGTAGCGTGAGTTCTCCACATGATCTGAATATAGCAATTCAGCAATTAAATAATTCTCGAGATGTCTAGTTCGAGTTGCTTTATGCAGAGGATTTTTTTTCTAAAGCCCCTCTTCTTTTATAGTTAGCAACTAGCATAAACCCATGCGTTGCACATGGATGATTCTTAAAATATTGTAAAGCTAAAAATATATGTGAATAATACTGAAAAGTGACGTTTGTAATTTGTAATTTAGAAACACATTACTTGACAGTCGGATCATTACGCAAATAAAAAAATTCCAATGGTCATGTACTATTGCTAACTAAAGAAATTTCAACTCAGTTCATGATATAACTGTGCAAGTTTAAACTGTACCAATATACTACAAAGTCAAGAAAGTACATTAAAGAAGTAAGGTGTGTTAACATTTGCTCTAACGACCCGTAAATTAATTGCCTTAAAATATGGATATTTAATATATTTTTAATAATTAATTAATGAATTTTATAGCTAAAATAAAACTCTTTGAAATAATAATTAGTGATGGTGCTTTTCAAATTTTGTTTACAAAAATATTTAGTTCGAAGAATCATTTTTCGAATTTTTGACTTTTCATCGTCTAAAATTGTCTAAAATGTTGTGAACATTAGTTTACATATAAACAAACATTTGATTTGTAAACAAGCTAGAATTTAAAAATGATAATACATATGTATATACGTGTTTACTTAAGTTTATAAAAATGTGATGTGGTATTTTATGAAAAACTTTAAAATTAAAATTAAAAGAAAACGTGTCACATTATATGAAACATTTAGTACAATAGGTCATTAAATACATGTTGGCATGTTTGGAAAGAAGGGGGACAAGGAAATTTTGAATTTAAAGGAAAGGAGACAAGCTTGATGAGGTGGCATCAAAAGAAACGATATTATGTACTTTAAGGGTACATTGAAAATCTAATTTATTCCTTTTTATATAAGCAAATTTCCTAATACTTTTCTCATTTTATCATTCCTATTTCCATTTTCTAAACCTTCATTCAAGTTCTACTTGAGCTTTCATTGCTTCCTAAGTTTAAAAAGTGAGAAATATCCCCTCTTTAACATTTCTTTCTTCAACAAAAACTATTAATATTCACTTTCCTTTTCAATTACCTTCCTCCTTACTAAAACAAGATCCATATCCACCTAAATCCTCCAAGGCCGAGCTACCCTAAGCCCTAGGCCGAACCATATAGCCCTATAACCGAGCCCATTTGCAACCTTAGACCCATAAAGTTATCATTTGTAGACAGGCAAAGTGAAGTTCTAGGGCATATTCAAGTTATAACACGAGCTTAGTTCATTTCATTACGTTCGGGGAGTAAAATCTCACCTTTTAAAACCAAAAGTTTTTCACCTTAATATTAGCTTTTAAATGCTTGTTGTATATGTATGGTAATGTGATAGTTGTTGGTTTGAATTATGCTTTGAAAAGATGACATCTTGGTAGCTAGTAAGCAACATGAAAAGTGAGTAAAAAAGGTTAAATATATATCATAAGTGATGCTTTCTACATGTATGATTTGTTATGGACCTTGTATACATATGCTTTACTTATGTTATGTAATGTAATACTTGGATGAAAATCAATATATCATAAAAGTAGTTCTCAAAGTGTCAGTAGAGTGACCATCGCCACATCGGCACTTTCAAAAAATATCATCTCTTCGACATTTTTTGTTTTACATTCGAGCTTGAGTTTTACTTTACAAAGTTAATTAAGTCTTTGAATAAAGATGGATTCAAAATTAATTTACTAATTTGATTTTAAATTTAATTAATTATTTTAATTAATGAAGATTAATGTTAATTAATTATCTTAATAATGATATGTTTAAATCAATTAATTACTTTGTTTAGGATAAAGGTGGAACCAAGTGCACAAGGCTCCCTCTGGTAAGGTCGATGATTTAAATACTTTAATACATCGTTATTTAAGAGATTAATTAAACTTAATCATCATTAGATAAAAATGAGTAATTAATTGTATGCATCATTAACAATTACTTTGTTAATAATATTTAAAATTAATTAATCGTTTTACCTAATGATGATTAATTTTAAATTAATCTCTTAAATAACGATGGACTGAAGTTAATTAATTATTTCATTAATCGTGTTTAAAATTAATTAACCCTTTTTACTATGACTTTTAAAGTTAGTTAATTAGTTTAAATTTAATTAATCATTTTTAATTAATGACGTATAAATTTTATTAACTAATTTAATTAACGATGGTTTAATGGTAATTAACCCTTTTAATTAATGGAATATAAAGTTAAATTAACTAACAAAGTTTAAAGATAATTAATCAATCTTATTTATGATCGTTAAAGTTAATTAATCAATTTAACAATGTTGCTTTAAGTTATTAAATTCTTTTAATAATGGTGTTTTAAAGTTAATGAACTACTTTAACTAAGTTGTTAAAAGTTAATACTTGTAATGTGGAACCTAAGCACAAATTCGGTTTTTAAAATTAAAAGTTCGATTCATTTATGAAAACGAATTAATTTCCGTAAATTGATCGTTTATATGGAAAGAATTTAGTTGTATACTTAACATCAAATGTCGAAGAGGGAGAACTAGCCTCTATCTCAAAAGTTAAGAATGTACGCCGAGACATGACTTTGAGGTAATACTTCCTCAACTTGTCCGGAATCATTGTTACCCACGGGATAGTACAAGTTTGAAATCGACGACTGGTGATGGGTATACTAGATCTAATTTCCATATACGATCATTTTGTTATCATCGATAATTGTTTTGTCGACTATTGATTACCTCGGCCCTTTTTGTTTTTCGTCATTCTAATACGATGTTTTGCTCATTTGAGTTTTGTCATCCTTTGTCGGAAATGACTAAAACTAAAAAGCGAGTGAAAGCCAAACTATGTGGAGCTGCTCCTATTAAGGTATTTTCACATTCACTCTAGATAGGATTTGGTTTTACGCATTGAGAAGTGAAATACTCGGATGTTCGGTAACCGTTGACGGGGTTTGGCTTGGACGTGTCCGACAGCCATCGGAGTTCTCAACTTATTTCTAGAGGTATACTTTCGGTAAGAGATGCGCCTTCCTAATTGCATCGGAGTTCTCAACTTAACTCGAACCTTCGAACTTGTTTTCCTTAATTGCATCGGGAAAAGTATAGCACTCTTCGTGTGGTTTGATTATTTCTATTCATTTTTTACATTTGGATGTTGTTCTTGTGAGAGGAAATCTGTTCCGCGTTTGGCGGCGTGGTCTCACATGTTGTTTAATTACACTTATTGTTTAGATTTCTACTTATACCAGACATATTGTTTGATCTGAGTTGTTTGATTTTCCTAAACTATCGTGTACTTGTTTATATTTGAGTAGTCCGAGAGTAGCAGGTCCTTTATAGACTCTTTTGAACAAAGCGTCCGAGCAGGAAGCATATATCTATTTAGTTGCCTATTTCCGTTGTTTGTTTGATTCATGTAAGTGTATTTTGTTTCAGCATGTGCAAAGGCGGATCGTTATAACTGTCTAAGTTGATTGTAGTACTTTTGTGTAACTTTGATAACTCTATGTTAGGTAGTAACCTTATGTACTATTTTACTGTTATGATATATTTAACAGTTTCGTTGTGAGGTTTTCTGTTCTTTTTATTTTACCCCCGACAATTCAGAATACTTGAGCAACGGCACACGAATACCATGGATGTATTAAGTGTCGTTCCCGAAGATCAAAAAAGTGGGTCGTCGCATTTGCAAAGTCAAAGAAGCAGCAGTAATTAATTAATAGTCATAAATATGTTAAAACTTATAATAAATAAAACAGCTAACGATTATAAACATGCTAATCTTTTACTAACATAATCTAACATGTGGAAGATGACACTCATCAAATAACACAAGCAGACGTAAATTCTGAGTTCGAAATCCATCAAACAACATGCATCCATATTTTAAATAAAGTATGTAAATATATCTCATAAACAGAACATGGTATGGAAATGTGTATTGTAAAGCATCTATTGTAAAGTTGAACTTTTAGTTGGTGTAACCCAAGGTTCGAGAACTCGGCTTTGATCATTTGAAATTATGTTAGTTTCAAATGATTTCAAAAGTTTCGGTTTCGACCAAATTTCAGTTTAGCAGTTTAATACGATGATAAGGTATAACATCGTTGCAACAACTAGTCTATAGAGTAGAATTCATATAATTGGTCAGATGGGCAAAGACCAAGACAAATCAATATATATATATATATATATATATACTTGACATAAATAATTGTTCGCTAATTACAAAAATATAGTAGCCCAACCCAACTTCCCTCCTCAGCCCTAAAATACGTTTTATTCCCTCCCCCCCCCATCGTATCTCCAGATCGGAAAAAAACGAAAAAGAAATACCATGCTCGACAACAAACGACAACAATCAATTAATCATTTTTATGTCGCTCGACAATGAGCACGAAAACGAAGGAGATTTAGTCAACTACTGTAAGTCGAGAAAGACGTCTTAACTCTGAGGAGGAGATAACCGACCAAAGCTACAATTTGAGTTTTTCTTTGATGTGGTAAGTATATTCTCGATTTATTGCTGTTTATAAGCTTGAAGGATCGATTTTTTTTCACGTTTGAATGGCGCGATTTGTTTTTTTCCTTAGATTTATTCGTTGTTCCTTCACATGTCTGCAAAATCTAATTTTTCTACAAAATCCAATTTTTTTGCAAAAAAATAATGCGTTTGGTTTGTTGGCCCTAGTCCGAAACCGGTTTTCTTTGTCGGTTCAGACCATTCACCAGCGATACGGGTCCGATACCCTTGGAATTTCGAGGCACCGACCAAAACCTCAATCACTAGTGTGAACAAGGTTTTCAAAATGGGATTCAAATTGTCAATCGTAATCATACTTCATATCGAAACGGGATTTAAATCGTAAATCGTAGATTCAAATAATCCATATTTTAAGGTTTGTACACACTTTGATATTGGTTTTGATATCTAAATTTCTACTAAGACTCAATTTTTTCTCTTATTAAAATTTATTTTATTTAAAAAACATTTGAATTGGAATTGTAAATCCTAACAAGTATATTAAAAATATCAGTATATATTGAATGATTTTCGCAAGTGCGATTTTAACTTAGGTTTAAATCGAAATGTAGATCGAATCATAAATGGAGAGATCCGATCTAAAACAGGATACAAATCATAGAATTTTAAGATTTTTGACAGCAATGGGTGTGAACATATAGAAAGTGCTTGCAGCGATAATAAATTGGGATTCAATTTCATGTTGAAATATCAAACCCATCTGAAGTTGGTAAACTGAATAAAAGAAATGGCTCTTCTATCACCTTTTTTATTTGCACATAAAAATGTGGAACCAAATATTGACCCATTCATGAGTATTACCTCAAAAAAAGTTTGAACGTTTATTTTATTATCATGGAAAAAAGCTTGTGCAAAATATTAAGGAGACCATAATACTCGGTATCATCATGCATATTCAAATACAGGTTCTACTAACCGAATTTCAGTATCAGGCAACAACACGGCCATTGCATATTGGTAGCAAACAACAGTATTCACTAAAAGAAGTTATACAACGTTCATATTTGCGTAATGTAGCTTGCAATGTAACAGTTACACTATTATTTATTCATATATGGAAGAATATAACAATTATCAGCTTATGCTAGTTACGTACAAATATAGTTGAAAATTTCGAAACTTATCCTATTTTCTTATATTGTTTACCAATAACATATTGGTTAATAGATTATAATATTGGTAAAAAAGGTCTAACAATTCCTCCATAGCATGCGTATGTTAAACTGAAATTAAGACGCAACTTGTAAAAAGAGAGAGAGAGAGAGAGAGAGAAATATGATAATCTACATACTGTCAGTAAAAGGATAAGTCGTGCAATTAAACCCTTAGTAATAGAATATTAAGTGGACCGAAAATCAGCAAGTAATATGAAGGTTGTATAACATTTCTCCATCAGTAAAAATTAAACATAACTTCTTTTTCTTTTTTCCTTTTTTTAGTTCAGAAGGAAGATAATAAAAACAGTTTGATGCTGGCGTTGTATATTTAAACCAAGAAGTTCAATACTAAGAGCCTAATTTGCCAATTATCATTCAATTGTGACTTGTTGCAAGGACTAAATGAAGTAATCAAAACCTTTGTTTCCTTATATTAGTGTTTTTGGAAATAACTTGCATTTGTAGCTTGGAATCCACTTGACATATCTGTTGATAAAGAAACAAAGACTTCGTTTAAAATAATTACATTGTAATTATCATTTTATGGCAAATCTAATTCGGAAAAAATTCAAGTAAGGACTCATCTTCGATATCCAGTTGTCAAATTTTGCTTCTGCTAAGAAAAAATAAAAGAGTAGCATTTCAGATTTTGTCTTCGTTGTATGTTTAAAGTAAAAAGTTCAATAGTGCGATTATAGGTGACAAGGAAGTATTGAAACACTCGCATTGATATGAAAGAAAAAAAATCGAATAGCAAAAATGGTGATCAATTTGCAAAGCTTGGTACGAACAAAAATGTCGGATTTAGTACAAAAAAGGGGGACGCTGATTTAATCAAATAATTACATTTAAGCATGTACATATTTACTCTTTTTTCCCCTGCTTTTTTGCTTTACAAGGAAGATACTAAAAACAATAGACTGTTAAGCAAGAAGTTCAATACTAAGAGCATAAGTGGTAAAGTATCGTTTAATTGTGACAATTTAAGGTGCATATAGTAAGAAGTAAACGAAGTGGTCAAATCCTTTCTTTACTTATATTTGTGTTTTTAGCAACTTGCATTTACAACTTCAAATGTGCTTAATATATGTTCTCGATTTAAGGTAAAATATTGTTTTGAAAATAATTATATTCTATTTATCAATTTATGGTAAAATCTAACTAGCAAGAAATTCAAGCAAGAACTCATCTTCCATATCCAATTACAAATTTTTGTTTGTACTCAGCAAAAATAGAAAAGTAGCATATCAATTTTTGTCTACTTTTTATATTTAAAGTAAGAAGGACTAAAATACTACAATAATAATTGAAAAGGGAGCAAAAATAAAATCAATGTTTATGCTACAAATGCAACTCTCAAATATGGTGTCAAATTCACAAAAAAAGCTTGATACAACCAAAAATTGCAGATATATGACAAACAAAAATGGAGACAGTGATTTAAACATATAGCTGTATTGAAACAAAAATAGTTAATAAGAGTTCGGTTAAAAAAAAAAGTTAATAATAGCTTAGCAATAAGAGAAATACTTAATAAGTAGAAAAAGTTTGAGAATAATGATAACAACTTTGCAGTTTGTGTAGGCAATAAGGCAGAAGATAACTATTAACTTCGCAGATAATCATGTTTGTTAAACATTAAACAGGTTTTGCATTTTCCATGCATGGAAAGAACACAACAGTATTTAGTTACTGTATCTATTTATTCACTGAGCAGATATATTATATTATCAGTACATTCATAGTTGAGATAAAGATTCGTGAGTGTTATCCCCTTTTTTTGGTCAAAACTAGAATATCAACAAACTGGCAAGGAATGATGGATGTCGGGATTGAAAATCGATTGGAAGCGAGGCAAGAGTTCGTTCGGTATTCGAACTCCCCCTGGTTCATTCGGCATTCTCGGATCCGAAGGCTCATTCGGCATTCTCGAATATGAAGGGATCATTCGGCATTCTATAAGCTCCATTCGGTAGTACCCTCACCGAACCACCACCTCTCCACGCCACTGCCGAATCACCCCTGCCTCCATTCCACTGCCGAATCACCCTTGTCTCCACTACCTACCGAACCAACCATACCGAACCAGCTGCCGGACTAACTACTGCCGAACCAACCTCCTCTACCTACCATACTACCGAACCAACCACCGGTCCAGCTCCATCTCCACGCTACGACCGGTCCAACCTACCACCGAACCCCTATCTCCACTACCTGCCGAATCACCCATGTTACCACTCACCGCCGAACCAAGACGCTGCCGAACCAGAATGCTGCAAGGCCAGATTGCATCAGCCCAAGCCCACCAGCAGCTATATACATCCAAGACCTCCGCCCCCAGCCTCACTCTATAAATAAAGGGGCAGGGGTACAACAATGGGGGAGAAGTTTGAGAGCTCAAACCTGAAAGGAACTTTCAAACAACTTTCATACACTTGTACTGCAAGCTTTGTACTCGTAATCGGATTGGAAAAGGAGAATAACATATAAAGTGGACGTAGGCACATTTTGGCCGAACCACTATAAATCTGTGTGTCTTTTACAGTTCAGTCCCTGCTTTTTACGTATTTGCATAAACCACCTAAATCATTACGAACAACATAAAATCAACTAAATCATACAACTTGGAGTTGTTTGCCCATCTTTTGTGCAAACGTATTTGGGTTATTTGCTGAGATCTGTGATTTGTGTTTGAATATCGCTGATTTATATTCATACACTGGTGCTTTCACGGTATTGGGTGTTTGTGACCATTTTTTACGCAAACATTTTGGTGCTTTCACTGAGAAGGACCAGCACCCGCTACATCGGATAGAAGTTTGGATTTGGAAGACAATGACTAGGCAAAACAGTAGAAGGCTAAGGGCTGAGAGAAGCCAACAAGGAGGAAGTCAACAAGCATCCTCCGGAGGTGAGGAAGGACCGGCTTCGATTTACATAACCCAGGATGAAATGGAAGACATAACAAATTCACTGCATGAGAGGTTGTTGAAAAGTCAACAGGAAATGATGCAAACTTTCTTGGAGCAAATGAGAGCTGCAGGGATGCAGAACTTAGAAACAGCTACAACGACTGTGGATGCAGGACAAGAAGCTAGGGTTACGGAACCCAATGAAGGACAGGATACGGAGCCAGGTGGCAATCAACAAGGGCTTGGGGGCAGGCCCACAGGATTCAACACAGGAGAACCTTTGGAAGGAGTTCAACGGGCTAGAACCAACGTTGCTACTAACGAGCTACACGAAGAGTATGTACCGGAGTTCCCTCGGGGGCAACCTCCGACAGACAACGCTGGATTGGTAGATATAATCAGGAAGACTGTGCGAGGTGGTTTGACCAACGGAGACTTGGAAGGAGTAAACAGGAGTCCGTTCACTCGGGAAATAAGGATGGCTCAGAATCCACCTAAGTTCAAGCTACCTAGCGTGGAGGTATACAATGGCAAGGAAGACCCTACGGATCACTTGATGAGATACACCAGACACATGGAGGTGCTGGGGGCATCAGAGGAGGTGATGGCCCGATGCTTCCCTTTGTACTTGACGGACTTAGCTGCGATGTGGTTCAGGCAGCTGGAAGAAGGATCTATCAGGACTTGGAGGGAATTGGTGGAAAGGTTTTTGGGACAGTTTCGGGTTCATGTCAAGAGACCGAAGAACGTGATGACATTGACATCGGTAAGGCAAAGGATGGATGAATCGCTTAGAGCTTTTCTAACTCGATTCAGTGCCGCAGTTGCTTCGGTGGATCGGCCCGATCCATCGATGGTTTTAATGGCAGCAGTATCAGGAGTCAGGGAGAACTCGGATTTCAAGGTATCTCTGATACGAGATCCCCCACGGAATCTCGACGAATTCTTTCATGAGGCAGAAAGGTTCCTTCGACAAGAAGATGCGAGTACGGATTTAAAATTGAAAAAGGTTAATGCAGTTGAGGTGGGAGGACCATCCAGCAATGGTTCGGATAAAGACAAAGGAGAAAGGAAGTTGGACGGTGATTCTGGAAATGCTAGGAAGCAATGGAAGGATCCAAAGTTTTCCACATACACAGGATTGAACGAGACACTGGAGCGGATATACCTGGATACTCGAAATCGCCTTCACTATCGGAGGCCGGCTAGGAGAGAACCAACAGAACGGGAAAGGACATCGGGAAGGCACTGTCTCTTTCATGATTTGGATGGACACGACACCAACAGCTGCAGGCACTTAAAGGACATAATTGAGGAGCATGTGAGGAATGGACAGCTGCCACAATATGTTGGACCTCGGAATGCAACAGCGAGGCAGGAGCAACCGCCGCCTGCCTCAAGCTACGATGGTGGGAGGCCCAGGAATGATGGTCGGTTGATCGTCCCTTGACCAGGTTAATATGAAATAAGTAGCAAACTATTGGCAAGCAACCAAGTCATTTACACATGTACGGGGACGGAGATGGCCCCTAGGCATGCTCTGAATGATAATAAGCTGCGATGCTATGGTTTGTGAAATTTATCTTTTGCTTTTGGATTGGACACTGCTTTTCTTTTTGGTTTTCGGTTTTGGAGCTTGGATTGAGCTCCTGGTTTTTCTCGCCTTTTGATTTGGATTTTCCTCTAGACGATTATTTTCAACTTTGGATGCTGATTTGGATTTCTAGTTTTCTAGTTTTGGATTTGGATTTTGAATTTGGATTCTGGATTTGGATTTTCGGATTTGGATTCTGGATTTGGATTTTGGATTTGGATTTGAATTTTGGATTGGATTTTGATTGGATTTTTATCTGATTTTTGATAAACGGTCGTCGGGTATGGATTGTGCCTGGAAGGGGTGAGTCGCTTTGCCCGAACGTGGTAAATTGACTCATTCAGGTCGTCGAGTATGGACTATGCTCGGCAAGGGTCCGGAGTGACCAGGATTCGGCCTAGGACTTAGGCCCTATATTATCAATTGTTATTTTCAGGTCGTCGAGTATGGATTATGCTCGGCAAGGGTCCGGAGAAACCAGGATTCGGCTTAGGACTTAAGCCATGGCATTGTACAGTGCCCAGGGACACTGGGCCAAGGTCGTCAAGTGTGGATTACGCTTGGCAAGAACTCGGAGAGGTTAGCTCAACGTCCAGGGACACTGGACCAAGATCGTCAAGTGTGAATTGCGCTTGGCAAGAACCCGAAGAGGTTAGCTCAACATCCAGGGACACTGGACCAAGGTCGTCATGTGTGGATTACGCTCGACAAGAACACGAGGAGGCTAGCTTAACGTCTAGGGACACTGGATCACGACCGTCAGGTGTGGATTGCGCTTGGCAAGAGCCTGGAGAGGTTATGGATTTGGATATCGACCCAGAGAGGTCCTGGATTCGGTTATTGGCTATTGGATAAGGATGGTTTGGGGCTCGGTTGTCGAGTTCGGATGGACATGGAATTGGCTCAAGCTTTGGTTATTGGATTTGGAATTGGATATCGACTCGGAGCAGTCAAGGATGATCTACTCTGCCGATATGGCTATGGACCTTGGATATTGGATTCGGAACTATTCAAAACACGTCTTGTTATCACAAGGCATGTTTTGGGGGGCAAAGTGTTATCCCATTTTTTGGTCAAAACTAGAATATCAACAAACTGGCAAGGAATGATGGATGTCGGGATTGAAAATCGATTGGAAGCGAGGCAAGAGTTCGTTCGGTATTCGAACTCCCCCCGATTCATTCGGCATTCTCGGATCCGAAGGCTCATTCGGCATTCTCGAATATGAAGGGATCATTCGGCATTCTATAAGCTCCATTCGGTAGTACCCTCACCGAACCACCACCTCTCCACGCCACTGCCGAATCACCCCTGCCTCCATTCCACTGCCGAATCACCCTTGTCTCCACTACCTACCGAACCAACCATACCGAACCAGCTGCCGGACTAACTACTGCCGAACCAACCTCCTCTACCTACCATACTACCGAACCAACCACCGGTCCAGCTCCATCTCCACGCTACCACCGGTCCAACCTACCACCGAACCCCTATCTCCACTACCTGCCGAATCACCCATGTTACCACTCACCGCCGAACCAAGACGCTGCCGAACCAGAATGCTGCAAGGCCAGATTGCATCAGCCCAAGCCCACCAGCAGCTATATACATCCAAGACCTCCGCCCCCAGCCTCACTCTATAAATAAAGGGGCAGGGGTACAACAATGGGGGAGAAGTTTGAGAGCTCAAACCTGAAAGGAACTTTCAAACAACTTTCATACACTTGTACTGCAAGCTTTGTACTCGTAATCGGATTGGAAAAGGAGAATAACATATAAAGTGGACGTAGGCACATTTTGGCCGAACCACTATAAATCTGTGTGTCTTTTACAGTTCAGTCCCTGCTTTTTACGTATTTGCATAAACCACCTAAATCATTACGAACAACATAAAATCAACTAAATCATACAACTTGGAGTTGTTTGCCCATCTTTTGTGCAAACGTATTTGGGTTATTTGCTGAGATCTGTGATTTGTGTTTGAATATCGCTGATTTATATTCATACACTGGTGCTTTCACGGTATTGGGTGTTTGTGACCATTTTTTACGCAAACAGTGAGTAATCAGGTAAATGTGAGCAATCCTCCAAGCATGTTTAACAAATTCCTAAAAGAATATTCACCCATAGCTAAACATCAAAAACATAGAACACCGCATAAATCATTGTTGACTAAACCATCAACTCAACAAACACAATGTTGCAAATATATTGTATAAAAAGATGAGATGATACAAAGAAATTAACTCAACATACATGAACTACAAAATTTTAGACTCACTTTCAAACAGCGCAAAGATCTAACTTGAACGCTATGGAAATCTTAGCCTAATTTTTATATAACCCTGAAATAGAATTTTCATCAATTGGTAAGCCTAATTTTTTCAAGCTGTAAGAATGAAATTTTGAATCAGTGTCAAATAGAGAATGAAATCATATGTGAGGAACAAAATCAAAAAATTAAATTACTATAAAACCTTGACATAGAATTTTCATCAATTGGTAGCCTAAAATTTTCAGGCTGTAAGAAAGAGTAAAATCAAAAGTTTGAATCAGTGTCAAATAGAGAATGAAATCATATCTGAGGATCAAAATCAAAAATTTAAATCACTTTCAAACAGGGAATAAAAGTAATATTCAGGATAAGAGGAAAGATTCGAAGTCGATGACAAAGTATAAAGTGAGGAACAAAGACTATTAGAAGGAATTACCTGAGTTTGTTCAATTATGGATTTCACGATTGTGTAGAATCAGATTGAATGCAAAAGGAATTATATTTGACTATAGATCCATTAAGCAGATGATGTTGAAGGCATTCTGTATTCCAATATGACGATTTGATTTCTGTGAATAAACCCTGATTCGATTTCTTGGAGAAGTTTCTGGAGACGCAGAGTAGAAGGAGATAAGGTGTTGAGATGGGGAAAAAAAAACATGGGAGGTTATCACGTGGGAGGGCTCTTTAATTATAGCGCAAGTTTACCGTAATTTGGAATTTAACTTTGAAAAAAAAAAGGAAAAAAAAAACTAAGGGGGGCATGATCCAATTTACATAAAATATGGAACTAGTGTGAATCTATGCCACGGACACGGATGTACCTAAAAATGTTAAATATTAAAATCTAATAAGTAATTTTTTTTAATGATGTCCTCCAGGTTATTACTAATATGATAAGTGTTGTTAATGAAATACATTTGTAAATGGTTTGGACAATTTGGTAGGTATATCTTTCGTTGTTATCCAAAAAGTTTTTGAAACAATCATGCCAAAAGAATTGTTCAACTCCCTCGATGTGTGTTTGACTTATGTAAAATTGTAGGTAACACATACAAACTCGTGCTACTAGAAATTTCATTTCCTTTATTATTTAGCAAAATAATCTTTGACATTTGTAGTTATTTAGAAATAAAACTATATGTTGCTGCAATTTGTATAATGTGTTTTATTGAAACTGCTCATGTGCAATTTATGGTGTGGTTGTAATGAGAAATGCAAACAAAGGGGAAATCTATGTCAATATAATTTCAATTTTGATTCAAAACTAAGATACATGTGCAGACGAATTTATGTTTATTAGAAATATGATATGATAAAACTACTATGTAGTTTGCATAGGATCCCTTTCATTAATTTTTATATATGGTAATAACTACTATGATGTAGTTTGCATAGGATCCCTATAAATAATGGTTTTATAAGTTAATGATTCAAGAAATGAGTTAAAAATCTTAACAAAAAAATTGGAAAACACGAACCCATACTATGCACACATTATAATATGTATGAGCCGTATAAAATGATAATTGGATGTGATTTTGAGAATAATCATTCATCTCGTTATGTGCATGGAAATGTAGAGGGCTAATTTTCCAACCAACGAAGCAATCTAGCCCAAACTTCATTTTATGCTACATTAAATTTTTTGCGCTTTAAGACAGAACTGAAAAATGGTTTGACAGAGAAGGAATTGGTATTGGTATATCATTTTCATTCCACTAAGCAATATATCATGGTTTCTTATTGTTTAACTCATGTAAGAACTCATGGTTAAAAGTGAGCATTTGCAAACAGGGATATTTTTTCATAGTGTGAGCATGTGAAGCATGAGATTAATAACAAAAATATTAATAAATTTAGCACTACTGCACCACCTAAGCCTAAGGCATCCACTAATGAATTTAAGAATCTACACGTATATCATGGAAATAATTTTGTAAAGACTATACAGCCAATCTAAGGTTCAAACTCTGCAAAATGAGTCACTTAACCAAATATGATGCAACTACATGGGCATTTCAAATATTATTTTCAAAAACATAAGCAAACAATTCAACTATATATTTTGTTATTTGGATGTAATTAAGGGCATAATGCTGTTTTATTTCTTTCTCAAAAATGTGTCCATGTTGTATTTTTATCAGAAGCTGTTAGCCTTGTGAATAGATGACATGATACTGGATTTTTTCACCACAAAATGCAGTCTTTCAAAGAATATGAAAATTGTTGAAGAATGAAATCATGGTTTAGAAAGTAATAATTTTTTTGAATATATTACTGGACGATAGTATTCCTCTACAATCAATTGCTACAAAAAAGGTAAAAAGAACTAAAGAATATGGCTGTGGTTGAAGCTGAAAGTTCTCATTTATAAAAGTAAAATAAACACACATAACAATGTCGTTTTGCCTAAGCAAACGATTATCTGCACTGTACACTTGAATAAGAGTTTACGCACAACTAATTATAGTATTGTAAATTTGAATATAAGCAATGATATGACTCAACTGGTATCATACTATCCTTCATGCTAGATGTAATTCAACAATATCAAATATAAATAAACTATATAAACAAATACAAAATCAGACATCACAGTTTCAGCGATCCCTTCTATTTTGGAGGATAATGAATCCATTTGCTTTACTCCTATATTAAAATTTATGTCATATATGAATATATTATGGGTATAATTTCTCTAGTGCAAGTGATGCAGACACAGTAAGCAATGTATAGCTTAATTAGTCTAAATAAACATTGTTAATTATCTTTCTATGGAAGTAATTACTACTGTAGTCACAAGTTTAAACCTTATTAGGTCCGGATTGGTGCAAATAGTGATTTACCATATGGATATGAAAATTTATAAAGGAGTAATAAGGAGTAAATGTAAAAAATAAAAAATAAAAGTATAATTATTTTGTCCATCGTATTCTAATATCCCAAGTTAAATTCTAGCAAATCACGGCAAATATGTATTCATCTGTTAGTTGTTAACATTGTCAGAGTTGAAGGTTTTGGTTTCTCTCACAGAACAAAATTGAGCTAAGTTCCTCCTGTTCCTTATCCTGTAATCTTCATTTTCCAATATTCATGCACATGCATGTAACATACATTGCAAACTATCATAGCTCCTTTTTCCCATTGGAAGTTAAATTAGAATTTAGTAACCGTTGTACATTGTTTTTCATGCTTCATGCAGATCAACTACTAAAAGCACTGCAACTTCTTGAAACACTATATCAAATGATATGTGATCATATAACAAACTAAATTGATTATAATTATATAGTTCACGACTTAGTTATGTACTCTTGGATTCCCTAGTGTACAGTTTTGAGAGCAAAGTTACGAACTGTAAAACATACCCAAAATGAAACATGATGAAACAAATTATAAGAAAAACATTGTAAACCAAAAGGAATGCAAACTATTTTTAAATGACTCAACAACATTAACAAGACTCTTTTAAAACTCCAAAAAGAACAAACTTTGAATGCATGAAGCTTTCAAAAAGTAATAAAGGGAAATTTGCAATGCTAAAAAAAGAGAAAAATAAATGTGTAAACATACATCAGATAAATGAGCGGATGAAATATAACAAAAGGTTAATGTTTTCTATTGTACCATGCCTCTTTTTCAATCTCTTATGTAATTAATGACAAATTAGAAGGTTAAAATGCATATTTTGGTATTGTAACCTTGATTCAAAATTTTGATTTGCTAACATCAGGATTCAATGAATTAAATACTAAAACTCAATAGAAGACGTCATGTTTTCAATTCTAAGACGAAGACGTGTTGCTATGATTTATAGACGATATAATATCATTTATAAAGAGAAGTGAAGTAACGGATACAAAAGAAGAAAATTAAACTACTAAGAAAATCTTTTTTAACAACTAAAGAGAAATTAGAAGAGCAGAATATGTTTAAAACAAAAAATGTTTTGTGGCTTAAAAAATTAATTTATATAATAGTTTCTGCTAAAAAATTCTCAACGTATAATATCTTGATTTTATATGCATAATGCGTCAGAAAACCAAAGCAGAATCAAAATCTTTTTCAGTAACTCAACAATACTACATCTTTTGAATTTTCAAATCGAAGAAACTGTAAATACATGGAACTTCTGC
The DNA here is from genome assembly GCA_030765085.1 of Allium cepa. Taxonomy (NCBI): domain Eukaryota; kingdom Viridiplantae; phylum Streptophyta; class Magnoliopsida; order Asparagales; family Amaryllidaceae; genus Allium; species Allium cepa. The sequence continues at coordinate 915,927,543 of CM060938.1, forward strand.
AAAAAGTATATGAATGGAAAGTTTGCAATGTCAAACAAAATCGCCTAGAAGATTAATGTAAGCATATCATGTAGAAGAGGAGCACATAATAACGTAATAATAAGAATTTACAAGCATGCAAACAACATTAGATACGTGCAGTTTAGTTATCGCATAGAGAAGAAGGAAAAATATTATTAAGAAAATCTTTGCAAAGAGTTAAAGATGAATGAAAAGAGCAAGGTAATTTTCAATGAAAGATTTTTCATTGATTTTTAAGATAATCGATATTAAGATCTCCAAAAAAAATTAGGGTTGTATAAAACAACAAACCAAATTGTAGAAAACCAAATCTGTAAATTTAATACTTAATAATATGAGAAAGTACCTAAATTGATTGGTTAGCACGTAAAACAAAGATTTCATCTTAGAAAGGCACAAAGTTAGAAAAATGGACTTCAATAGTATCAGGTAAAAAGTGCATAAAAAAATTTATGGTTGAAATTTTTTGTAAAAGCATGATTTCTCAAAATAAAATTTCAATTCCGAAAACTATTTTCCAAAAAGTCATTGAAACTTTTTTAATACACTTTGATTTTTAAACCTTTTAATCCAGTATGCAAATATACAACATAAACTGATATGTGAGCGAAATCACGTAAAAACGCTTGTTAAAGTGGAGAAAACTAATATTGTTAAGATTGGAAAAATCTGAAGTACAAAACTGTTAAACAAACCTGAAAAAAATTTCCAAAGTAACGGTAAGCTCTAAGCAAAGCACTTTTTTTTCTTAAATAGCAATGTTAAATGGCTAAAATTACAAACATACACCACTACATCTGAAAACTTAACCGCTATTTTGGGCATAACCAAATTGCAATCAATAAACCATCGCATAAATTACACACTGCAATCAGGTAAAATAAGAACATACTACATCCTAGGGCACAACCCCTGCATAATCAGCAAAATCATACTTTTTAAATCTGTAAGGTTAAAAAACATATTAGGGCATAACAAAGTGATGGTTTGAAACACCTGAACTGCAAACGAAGTGGAAAGCGGAATGTGAATCGAATATGGATCGAATTTGAAAGCACGCGTAACATAAGGTGGGCATGAATGAAACGAACCAATATAAATAAAGAGATTTATGAAAAAATCTGAAAAGGGACGCTAAATCAAAAGTAGATTAAGAAAGAGAAATTACTTCAAATGAGGAATGTCAAGTATGATCTGCAAAAAGCAAGATGAAAGAGATAAGTGGTGTAAGAACATACTACATCCTAGGGCACAACCCCTGCGTAATCAGCAAAATCATACATTTTTAAATCTGTAAGGTTAAAAAACATATTAGGGCATAACAAAGTGAGGGTTTGAAATACCTGAACTGCAAACGAAGTGGAAAGCGGAATGTGAATCGAATTTGGATCTAATTTGAAAGCATGCATAACATAAGGTGAGCATGAATGAAACGAACCAATATAAATAAAGAGATTTATGAAAAATCTGAAAAAGGACGTTAAATCAAAAAGTAGGTTAAGAAAGAGAAATTACTTCAAATGAGGAAAGTCAAGTATGATCTGCAAAAAGCAAAGATGAAAGAGGTAAGTGGTGTAAGAACATACTACATCCTAGGGCACAACCCCTGCGTAATCAGCAAAATCATACATTTTTAAATCTGTAAGGTTAAAAAACATACAAGGGCATAACAAAGTGAGAGTTTGAAATACCTGAACGGCAAATGAAGTGGAAAGCGGAATGTGAATCGAATATGGATCGAATTTGAAAGCACGCGTAACATAAGGTGGGCATGAATGAAACGAACCAATATAAATAGAGATTTATGAAAAATCTGAAAAGGGACGTTAAATCAAAAGTAGATTAAGAAAGAGAACTTACTTCAAATGAGGAAAGTCAAGTATGATCTGCAAAAAGCAAGATGAAAGAGGTAAGTGGTGTCGGTATATAAGGCTTGAATTGAAAATTAAAACACCATGAGCATGGAAACGTTAATGAGGGCGATCGAACTTCGAAGCCATCAACAGATGTGTTAGGGTTTTTATTGCAAAGGAAAGTGGGAATAAGGCCTAGATATAAATGTGAAATCTATTCAGAGGGTTTTTGCAAATTAAATGGGTAAGCTCTGAAAAATTAGCATTGGAGCTGAAAATTAACAAGGGAAGAGAGAAATGCAAACCGCATATTCTCATTTTTATATAATGATAGAATAGATAGGTATGCATGTAAAAATGAAATGAAAATAACACAGAAAGCAAAACATGGAGAAATAAACATCTTTAATGAAAAATTGACAACATTGTTTTAAAAAACCCTCCTTTATACTTGCATCGAGGAGCGCCTCGATGAAATGGAAGATAAAACACATTGAGGCTTAAGGCTTTTTACCTCTAAAGCTTATGCATCAACAACTTGAAGCATACAAAATGTACAAAGTGGTACGCCTCACACGCCTCAAACTGCCGAGGCATGCGATTCAAGAATCTTTTTGCACTTGGTTGCAAATATTGACACTAGCAAAAGTTTTTAAACTTCAATTATTTAATGGAAAACAAAAAAAATTGGTGTTCTTTTACTTTTCAATTTCAATATCAATATGATTAAGTAAGATTGTTTCTGAAACAACGATCAAGAGTTATGTAATGGATTTTCTCATTATAACTTATAGAAAATTTCTTAAAAGATTTCATTGAATCTTCAAATAAATTTTGCGGATCGATTTGAATTGGTAGAAGGAATCGAAACTGAAATTTTACACAAGCTCCAAATAAAGTATGCACAATTGAAAATGGAATCATGCTATGTTTATTTTTAATCTTGTTTTTAAAGAAAGAGATGTATACATGTTCAAGTGTAACCTAAATGATTTGTTCTTCAACTTTTTGCATATGTTAATTTAAAATATCAAATTTCATTGTATGTTTTGCATTTTATTTTTCCCGAAAAGCTTATGCCTCAAAGTTTCGAGACGTACGCCTCGCCTCGCCTCACCAACCTGAAAACACCTTATGTACGCTTTCACGTTTTAAAACAATACAATCAAATGGCGTTACTTGTTTTAATTTAATAGAACAATAAGAAAATATTATTTTATCCACTACATGACCTTGAACAGTTGATGGAACCACAATCTTCATCCTATTGTTGACAAACAACTTCTTCTTTTTTAAGAAAGGAACGTATAATTTTGCTGGAAATTCAGCTTGAAACGTGTTAAATTGAAAATGAGTGAAAATTAACACAAATGGAAAATACATATCCAACTTGCCAGTATTCTATAGTAGTGAAGTTGGTAAACTGAGAAAGAGTAAAACTTGCACTGGTTATAGTGCAGTGATGCTGGTAAATGGAATATGAAAACAGCTATGTCTAGGATCCAATGAGTACCAGAAAATCTTTAAATACTTTAAAGCATAAATGGGGTAAAGAGTAGAAATATATTAACAATGCAAAGCAGATAACTATGAGTTAAGAAAATAAGTGAAATAGTAAAAGAGAAAAAAAAAATACAACTTGTAAGCTCCAAGTGCTAAAGAAAGAAACTTTAATTATAAATATCTTGCATATAGTGTGCAGTATATAGAAACATTGCTCTATATCAGTAAACTAAATCAAGTGTGCAGAAAAGCTTTTATAGGCTTTTAATTACTATAACGGATAAATGGGGCAGACAATAGAAAATTATTAACAATGCAAAGCAGACAACTATGAGGTAATAAAATGAGTGAAATAGTAAAACAGAAAAAACAACCTATAAGAATATAGAAACATTGCTACATAAATAGTTCATAACTTCTCTTTTTTAAAGGAAAGAACATATAGTTTTGCTGGTAATTCGGCTTGAAACATGTTAGATTGAAAAGGAGTAAAAAATTAACACAGACAGACAATACAGATGCAACCTGTAATTCTTCAGTAATGAAGTTGGTGAACGGAAAAGGAGTAAAATTTGTACTGGTCATAGTGCAGTAATGCTGATAAATGGAATATTGAAATTGCTATATCTAGGATCCAATCAGTACCAGAAAATCTTTTAATACTTTAGCACATAAATGGGGGCAACAGCAGAAATATATTAACAATGCAAAGCAAATAACTATGAGGTAAGAAAATGAGCGAAACAGTAAAAGCAGAGAATACAACTTGTAAGATCGTAAATGCCAACGAAAGATGCTTCAACTATAAATATATTATAGCGTGCAGAATATAGAAACATTGTTCTATATCAGTGAACTAAATCAAATTCGCATGGTTAAACAAACATCAGCTACTGTATCAAAAGGAAACCATAATTATAAAAACCCTAATTCATTTGTTCGATTAACTGAGGTGAAATGAACCAATGGGAAGATAGTTCGGTATAAAACCCTAACTATGTTTGATTACCTGACTTTGGTTAATAACAGATTGGACTAATTAGCGAAACCAACTACACGACGGAAGAAGCGTCTGCGAGTCTAGATCCGTTAAAAAGAGGGAACTGAAGACGGTACGAATTTCAAGAAGACGATTGGAGAAACCCTAATTTTGATTTGAATGAGTCCATTCTAGGTTTTCGTTAACTGTAGAATAGTTAGGGGAGGGTGAAGGAGAGGAAGGGATCGTGTGAGGGAGAGGTGGAAGAAGGACACACGTAAAGAAGCCAAAAAAACGGAAGTCAACGGTATTTCAGCGTTTAATTTTCAACCTAAAAAATAAAAATAAAAAGGAGAAAAATTGTAACTTAGGGACACTATTATAACCGCACAACGGTGGAGAAACCGACCGTTCGATTGTATAACTTTGATAAAAAATATACATTTAAAAATTTTGTTAATATTAAACATTAAGTGATAATATATTGGAAAAGAATAAATTGAGATTTGAATCTGAAAATATGAATTTCAAATTTAAATATTAATCAAAGCATTCAAAATTGTCGATTTGAAATTGAAATTTTAGAATTTGAAAATCATAATAGATTTGAATTTGAAATTTTTGATGCGCGAAATAAAAGGAGGAAGTTTAGAAAAACCGCGATGAGACAAGATCACTTTTTTTTGCTTCAGAAAAATTGATTTCGGCCAGTGACAGTAAGCAAATCTCCTAACGGTCGGTTTGATGATGATCCGATTTTGCATATATAAGAATAGAATAGATAGAAATGAATCAGCTCTCCCTGTTTATTATTCATGATGTGCTCCCCTTTTTATTTTTCAATGTTGAACCCAATAGCTTCGTGCGCGGTCTAAAGCTTAATTCCTCAATTTGTTTATGTTATTAAGCAAATCGTAATCGTTGAATAATTATATATAATGTAATTCATACATTGCACATAGTCATGTTGTTAAAAAATAATATTTATATTTCAATTATTGCTAATAATATAGAATTTATTATGCAATATATGATAAATTTATTGTGATATATCAATCATTAATTAAACTTTTATCCATTATTTAGTTTTCACTTTTAAATAGTTTTTCCTTTGCAGCTGAGCATAGATTTCATGTTGTTACAAGATGGTCATGCCTTTGATAATTGCAAAATAATGTAGCATTTAGTTGAGTTATAGTTGGATATGCTTTAATAACATGTTGAAAGTAAGAATGTTTATACGGTTTAATTTTTATCAGTGTTAATATGTGAGTTCACATCATAATGTTGCAAAATATAAATTTATCTTTTAAAGATTGTTAACAATAAAATTATGTTATGTAATGTACGATAAAAATTTTGAGATAATTGAATGTTATTATTTATGTATACATTTCATATTATGTGATTTAAATATCTTTATATCTGAATAAAGGAATAATTTTATATAGTGGTTAAGACAATTCAGTCTTACTCTTGTTCTTGATTACTGTATTCAAAGTCATCGAGGTACGCTTGCCCCTCGTCTGGTTATATATTTGTAATATAACGGACGATCCACTATAAAATCGGTTTGCTTTGGCCAAAATATGAATGAGTACAATGGTGGGCTATGTGATCTATCACTTGTTGTCTTGTCTTCCTATGGTACATTTACAAAAAAATAACTCCAACGATGAGCTCGCCTCTCCACATATTCATCTCGAGCTTATCATCTACTGCCATGTCCTCCTGTGGTGGGGGGAAAACAAAGGAAAATGGGTGGATCAGACAAAAGCCTGATGAATGGGTGGTGATCACATGCAGTTAACTTTAGTGATACTCTATATAACCTAGAATGTCCAACAAGTGTTCGTGGATTACTTGTTTTCTTCACTTAAGGGGTTTAACTCAATACATACTTAAGTTAACTACTTGTGCATATTCATATTAAGATCGAACAAATAATCGAACCTCTAAACAACTAATGATCGGATAATAGCCATTGGAACTATTTCACATAGGATTACCCTGTCATTTCTCACACTACGACTACACGTAACTATTCCAATATAGGTTTCCCTACAATTTCTACCATGGGACTAAGTTTCCCATAACCACGACTATACGTAACTAGTTACGCATCAAGGAAGACCCTATAATGATGACTCGTTGAAGTGTCTTATCATCTACATCTTTGTCCAGCTTTCAGTAGTAAATTAACGCCTCCTATTGCATGCGTCGAGATCCAACAACATATCACGCCACATCAATCATGAACGCCAAGGAACTCCCGTTGTGTCAGACCACACAGTTCATTGGGCATCATTCAGTATTGTGTGTCAATCGTAAATTTCTTGTGAGTGTCGTTTGCAATAGAATTACCCCAATCGAATATCGACCTTTGTTGGATAAATATCATTTATCCAGTCTTGCAACATCATAGCGTCACCATATAGGGAACTAGCTTCCCTACTTATACTGATATACACATATCAGACATACACACACACACACTGCTAACTATTTTATTCATAACCTAGGCCTTAGGCCGAGATTCGTACATCATTTGGAATACGACAACAAATTGATCGCTATATACTGGAGCAGTCGATTGTTTGCTATCGACTGCTCCAGTAGGAGCGATCAATCGATCATTGTTGTTTAATTAGAGGTTATCATTGTTTTAGGGTTTTTAACGATTCGATTATCGTCCCACATTTGATTGCAGTAAACTTAAAATTTCATTTGCAATTTGTGAGAAATGCAGATTACGGATCTTAAGGCTGGAATAACACTAGAGGTGGGGTGAATAGTGTTTTGTGGATTTTCTAAATCTTTTTAAAACTTATGTAATTTAATCATCAATAAATGAAATTCACAGACATAAATATAATCACAGAATCAGACATAGATACAAATAATAAATAAAAGTAGTAAAGGAAAGAACACACCAGGTTTTATACTGGTTTAGAGTTACTTTACATCTAGTCCCGCACAATCGTACGGATTTCTTTTCATAAATAATCTCCCAGTTTACACCCTCGATTTCAAAGCCACGAGGTATACCCTCCTGTATTCAAGTCCGAGGCAAACTCTCTTGATTTACCAGGCCATAAGATCACCTAATCGATTTCCAGGGCAACGATCACACCCAATTGATTTCAAGGCTCAACCGCACCTTTTACTCGGCAGTTTGATTTACAAATGATCCTATAACTCTGAATAACACTTGAGATCATATGGAGAGAGTGGCAGAGAATCAAACAAGAGATAATCAAGTTTGATTCACTTGGTATTTCGGTAGAGTATAGTTTTGTATTCTTTAGAATAAATGTGGAAGATGAAGAGGAGAGAAAATAAATGAAATCTGGTTAAAATTTGTTTAGAACTTATTGGCATTTATAGAGATCAACAGCTATATCTATTCGTGAAAGGATACAACGAATAGACACTTCTTTTGAAAGTTTAAATTCGAAAATAACGGATACCGTGTTGACATGGGGGGTAGGGGTATGTCGACATGCTCAAGGCAAAAATTGATGTTTTTGATTTTCTTACTAAAATTGGTTTATATAATTTGTCAAAATAATTTTTAAACTTTGTAAATATATTTCAATATAGTTTGAACATATAAAAGAATTTAGAAAGTAATTTTTAATATATATAATCTTGATCTATAAAGTGATTTAAAAGCTGCACATATAAATATCTTAAAGCTAAATATTTAAAACAAGAGATGGTTTAAAATCAAGGACAATTTTGAAATCAAAATATTAAAAATGATTAAAATAGTTTTGAGGCTAAAATATCTAAAAACCAAGAGTGATGTCTTTCTGAAAAGGAAGTTTTGAGGACAGTTTTTTAAAAACAAAAGATATATTTTTGAAAAATATTTTTATAAAATTAGTAGATATCAAAACAGGACCACTATATGTTCCATTAGATATTGTCGTGGGTTTCATCTCACTATGGTTTCATCCCTTTAACAGGCTCGAAGTGGATTCCATTTTACGAATAAATTTCAAATAGAGATGTTAGTGCTTTCGTGAAGTTTTAACATAATTCTAGACTAAATACTTATCTTGTATTATTGAAATCTTGAACTCTTGATATCGTGTGTGTGTGTGTGTGTATAAACCATAACGTTAGTATTTATATTTTATAATAAGTCCTAATGTAACAACTCACTATTTTGGACCATTCAAATCGACAATAAAACCACACATGTCAGACTTGAATAATTCAAAATAGTAGATTATAATATAATTTGGAGCAAATAAAACCAATCGCAGACACAAATAAATCAGAATAACTCGCAACTGAAATAAAAATACCATAGTAGTTCGTGAAGCTACTACAACATAGTCTCAAACATAGTCTCAAAACAAGTATAAAATGCAGAGTCTGAAAAGTAAATACAATAGAAATCCTAGATACATAAATGTCTACTAGTACATAGCTGAATAGAAAATACTGAACAGAAATAAATAACAACTAGATAGATAGATAAACTCCAGCAAATCGTCTAGCTCTAGAAGGTGAAACCCAAAGCTGATACTCAGGCTGACCCGAGTGTAAAGCAAAACACAAAACACTCGAGTCAGGACATATATAAACTCAAGTGAACTGTAAAATAAATGCACAAGTAACTTAAAGGATGCTTTGGACCGCCCATCCTTTAAGGATCCGTTAAACTATTTACTATGTAGAAATATACGCTATTATAGTAATGTCTAAATTAAAGTATAATATATTTAAAAATATCATTAAGGAGCTACCCAATATCCCCCTTAACACATTTTATATATCCCATAGTCTATACAGTACTGTAATCTCTTTGGGAGTCGTCAGAGAGCACTTCATAGGTATGGTACAAAACAAAATCGTACAAGGCGCGCTAGGGTAGGTGACACGACACAACTAGGCAATGCCAAGGTAGATATACCAATTGCACTTTCGGACCGGTGGTAACACGTATCAGCTGTTACCGCCCACCTCGAGCCACACTTCCAAAAATCAAAGGTGTGCACCAATCAATCATAAAGTAATAGAATGACATACGAAGAAGTGTGTCCGATATGAGGAGCGACCTCATTAGCCTGTCGATTGCTCCTATTTTAGCCACCTTATGCCAGCTCCCGAGAGTCAGGTCCACATACATACATTAATAGAACGTCGCCACCATCCTACTTCATTCTGGAATCTCCACCGCGTACGTGATTGTTAAAGTGGTTTTTGGAGTTGGCAAAGAGTATGACAACTTCCAATCCCGGTCTCTTTAACAACCGACCGTTATTATCACCCGTGGTTATAATTTCAAAAATGGTTTATATTTCAAATCAAAACATATTCATTTAAACCATTTAAATTCAACGTCAATATCTTCCAAAAATAATATTCATTTCCAAGGTTGTAGCATTTCTAAGTTCATTCATTCAATTATAACAATTTCAAAAAAACACATTGTATCATAGCAAGAGCAGCACTTAGAAAACGTTATAGTAGATATAGTACTATTTCAGAATATAGTATAATTTCAGAAATAGCGGCACTTAGAAAATGCTACAGTATATATAATAGCATTTCAGAAATATAGTATAATTTAAGAAACAGCAGTACTTAGGAAATGCTACAGTAGATATAATAGTATTTCAGAAATATAATATAATTTCGGAAACATCAACACTTAGAAAATGCTACCTTAAAACCACAGCATTTTGGAAATGCTGCCAATACAAAACTAAAATTTATTATAACATTTTAAAAACATTATAATTTCAGTTTTTCACCATTTTTAACCTATAAAGCATATCTCACATTTCAGAAATATTTATTTGGATATCATTTGACTTATGATTAAATAAAATAAAATTTTATAAATAAAATATCCAAATTAAATCATAATTCATTTATTAAGTCAAAAGTACATCATTTTACCTAACCTTTTATCTTAACAAATAACCTAATACTTATTTTAAAAATACCCATTTCATAAATAAATATTCTTATTTCTAAGTTAAGCTTAAAATTTCCATTTGAAAACTAATTTTTCAATTATCAAGTTAAGTCATGTTTAAGTTATATTTTAAACCATTTATTTACCTATACATTTTTAACTTATAGAAAATCACTATAACATTTATTTAAATCATTTAAATCCAATTTAAGTTAAAAATTTATATTTAAATTTCAAAAATACTTAACAATTATTAGAAATATTTAAAATTAACCATGGGTCTTTATAAAATTTTCTAACCTAGATCAACTGATACGGATGTGTATCATTTCAATCCGTAATTTAAAATAAAAATCTAGGTTCTATCATTTCAAACCCGCAATCCGAAGTCAAACAAAATAAAATAAAAATCGTTTGAGCCTATCATTTCAGCTCGTAACGATTTTTTCCTATTCTAATGTTCGTTCGGGTATGTATCATTTCAACGTATAGTGATTCTATTCTAACAGAGAATTTGCAGTCTAAGAACAGGAAATGCAATAAACAACATAATATAACATACCATATCAGATGATGTAATAGGTTTATAAGCAGATTTTAACATCATATAATCATATCACAGGCATATATGAACTTATCAACATAGCATATCAACTACTACATATCTACTTGTTATCATTTCACAATTATATAAGTACGAAGGCCGTAAGTGATAAACTCACCTCTAAAGCTAGAGATCAAGTTCAAAACACAAATTTAAACTCCGCAAAGCACGAAAAGGCACGACTAGATTCAAGTGGATGATGAGCCAAGATTCAGATCTTGCAACAAATAAATTTGAACATCCATAAATATAAAAATCAACACATAAGTATAAATCAAAACAATGTAAAAATATGAATCAAATGAAGCAAGGTGGACTTCACCAAGGCAAGTGGGCTCGGCCACTTATCAATTTGGCTAGACACACCATCACATGGCTCAGCCATGATTGTTTAAGAGCATCTATGCTCGACCATGGTCACCAAAAGGCACGGCTAGGGGTTAGAAATATGAAGGGGATGGCAAACAAAGGTTATGGAAGATAAAGAGGCAAGGCAACAAGCCACTTTAGGTTCAGCCTATGCTAACATGGCTCGGCCATGGTGCTTGGTTTGGATCGGATCTGATCACGGCCTAGGAGTGGGTGTGGTCAAGGCAAAGCAAGGCAAAGGAGGTGGCATAAGTGGTGGTCGAGGCTAGTTAATGGAGATTGGATGAGGTGATGGGCTCGGCTAAGGTTTTGTAAGCAATTTGGTGATGGGAATTTGAGTCTATGGTCATGGCATGAGTGGAGGAGATAAGATGGTGATGGTGGGCGATCTAAGGTGATGGATGATGGAGCGATGGTCGGCAATAGGAGTGGTGGCCGAGCCTAGCTTTGAGGAGGACAAAAGAAAAGAAAAGAGAAAAATGAAAAAGAAGGAGAAGCCATGGGAAAACATACTGTAAAATTTTGTTTTCAGGAATGCAAATGAGAAATGATGAGATGAGGAATGTTTTGTACATAAATGACAAAGAGAAGTTGCGGCTAGGGTTAGTGGAGTGAACGGTTAGAAAATGTAAAGGCTTTATTTCATTTCCAAGAAAAGAAACCTAAGACCTTTTGAATTTCCAAGCCAAAAATCCAATAAAACCAAATAAAAATCACATAAAAAGTCCAAACAAAATAGAAAATCGAAAATAAAACAAAAAAATAGAAATGAAGTTGAAAAATATAGAATAGAAAATAAACAGAAAAATGCTGAAAATAATCGCGTGTAAAACGCTGAAATTCATCAAATTTTAAAAGTATACAACAGAATTTTATGAAAAGAAAAGCAACACGAATATCAGAATGAAGTATAGTTTCAAAAAAAAGAATAGAAATTAAAAATTCAAATTTAAAATTTTTAACTGAAAGTCAAAGTTTGACCACAGTTGACCAAAATATAAAATTTCAGAAAATATTTATTTTATTGTATTTGGGAAAATAATTTATAAACAAAATCCAAAATTTATTGGAAAAATTCTAAAATTTCAATTTAAATGATTTAAAAATCAAAGTTTCAAATAAAAATTCTATTAAAATATTTGTTAAAAATTATGGGTCGTTACACTCTCCCCCACTCAAAACTTTTCGTCCTCGAAAAGGAACGAGACACGGAAAGCGAAGGAAGATAAGATAGAAAAAGCAAATAGTACCTGAAACAAACAATTCCGGATTTGAAGCACGCATGCTCTCCTCCGTCTTCCAGGTATAATCCCGATCATCCATACTCCACTACACTTTGACCAGGTTAACAGATTTCCTTCTCAGCTGCTTTATACCTCTTTCGATAATACAAAGTGGCTTCCTCTCGATAGTCAGATTAGGCTCAATATCCAAACTCTCGAGAGTAAAAGGCTGGACAATCAAAGATGGATCATGCAGATATCGACGAAGATGCAAAACATGGAATACATTATGCACTCCAGAAAACTTCTCAGGCAAATCCAGACGATAAGCCAAAGAACCAATCCTCTCTAAGATACGGAAAGGACCAACAAACCTAGGAGCAAGTTTCCCTCCATGACCAAACCGAATCACATTTCTTAAGGGAGAGACCTTAAGAAAAACCAAATCAGCAACAGAAAACTCTAAACTCCTCCTACGCCAATCAGCATACTTCTTCTGCCTATCCTGAGCACTCCTCATCTTCCTCTTAATCTCCTCAACCTTCTCAGAAGCCTCCAGAATTATATCATGATCAAGAACTAAATGATTACCGGATTCAATCTAGCAAGATAGAGATCTACAAGGTCTTCCGTAAAGAGCAGCAAAAGGAGACATTTCGATACTAGCCTGAATTCAAAGACGAAATGAGATAGATAGAAGGTTAAGATAGATTGAAATAGAAGTCCGAAAATATACCTGATAACTGTTGTTATAGGTGAATTTGACAAGATGGAGATGACCTTCCCAAGATCCTCCATAATCAAGAACACAAGCACGAAGAAGATCTTTTAAAATCTGATTCGCTCTTTCTGTTTGACCGTCGGTCTGTAGATGGTAAGCAGTGCTTAGATTCGGATAAGTACCCAAAGATTTCTGGAAAGCTTTCCAAAACTGACTGGTAAAGATAGGGTCTCGATCGCAAACAATGCTGATAGGAACACCATGGAGACGAACAATCTCCCTCATATAAATCTCGGCCATACTGGAAACAGAACGGGTAGATTTGACAGGAATGAAGTGAGCTGATTTGGTCAATCTATCCACAATAACCAAATATTCTCATTACCCCTCCTAGTCATCGGTAATCCATCAATAAAATCCATGGAAACCTGTTCCCATTTCCAATTAGGAACCTCAACGGGCTGCAACAAACCAGGGGTTTTCTAATGATCGGCCTTGACTTGTTGACAAGTCGCACACCTACTAACAAAGATAGAGATATCTCACCTCATACCTCTCCATTAATAAAGCTTCTTCATATCCTAATACATCTTCGCTACATCAAGATGAATAGAAAGTCTGGATCGATGATTTTCCCGAAGTAAATTTTGCTTAATTCATCAACATTCGAGACACAAATCCGATTATTAATCCTCAAAATATCTCTGTCATCGATCTGAGCTCCATCACCATCAGAACTACTACCACCAACTCTGCTACAAACACTCTCCTTCATATGCCTAAGCATCTCATCCTCACCCTGCTTAGCAATGATACGATCCAAAAGAGGAGAAGAAGAAACAACAAGCTGACACAACAGAGCCTTTTTCCTACTTAAAGCATAAGCCACAACGTTGGCCTTCCCAGGGGTATAGCTAATGTCGAGGTCATAAGAAGCAAGAAACTCAAGCCACTGAATCTGACGCTGATTCAAATCCTTTTGGGTGAAGATATACTTCAAAGACTGATGATCGATAAAGAGCTCAAACTTAGCACCCAAAAGATGATGCCTCCAAAGCTTCAAAGTAAAGACCATAGCAAGCAATTCCAAATCATGAGCTGCATAATTGGCCTCATGGGTCTTTAACTGACGAATGGCACAAGCAACCACCTTCCCATCTTACATCAAAACAGCTCCCAAACCCTCACGATTAGCATCAATGTATACCGTTAATACTTCATTTTCATTTGGAATGGTAAGCACTGGTGCGGAAGTAAGCTTACGCTTCAACTCATTGAATGTAGCTTTACACTTATCACTCCATATAAACTTAGCATTCTTACGAGTCAAAGCAGTGAGAGGTGCAGCAATCCGAGCAAAATTCTCAATGAATCTCCGATAATGACCGGCAAGGCCCAGAAAACTACGAATATCAGATGGAGTCCTAGGAGTTTCCCAATCCTGCAACAGAATGGGGAGAAATAAGGACCATAGAAAAGATTAAATGGTCAAATTAGAGAAAGATAAGAAAGAAAGACTTACATTGATCGCAGCGATCTTGACTGGGTCAATAGAAACTCCATTACTAGAAATAATATGCCCGAGAAATCATACTTCATCCTTCCAGAAATAGCATTTAAAGAATTTAGCTTTCAACTGATGACTCCTAAGAGTTCCCAGAACAAAGCTCAAATGGGATTTGTGCTCTTCCTCAGACTTAGAGAAAACAAGAAAATCATCAACAAAGACTAGAACAAATTTGTTAAGCACATCACGAAAAACACGATTCATCAAATCAACAAAGAAAGCAGCCGCGTTAGTCAAACCAAAAGGCATGACCAACCATTCATAAAAACCATTCTCAGTACGGAAAGCAGTCTTGGGAATACTTTCCTCAACAACTCTGAGCTGGTGAAAACCCGTGGTAAGATCAAGCTGAGAGAAAACAGTAGCTCTATGGAGCTGATCAAACATATCATTAATGCGAGGCATATGATATCTGTTCCTCATAGTGAGCTTGTTCAGCTCCCTATAATCAACTCACATCCTCAAAGAAGCATCAGACTTAGTGATGAAAACCACTACCGCTCCCCATTCTGAGTGGCTAGGTCTAATCAGACCCTTGGAGAACAAGTCCTCGATTTGCTTCCTCAACCTTCTCACGAGGTGCCATTCTTTTAGGAGGAAGAACTACAGGTCGATATCCAGGAATAAGATCAATATGGAACTCAATTTCCCACTTATGAGGTAAATAAGTGACTTCACCAAATACATTGGGATAGAGTCTGACCACAGGAGTAGAATTAAGATCATCCGAGGAAGAGTCAAGAGAATAAATAAAACCGCCGGTATAATCCTGACGCATGCAACACTGAATCACCAAAGAATCACCTTTGTCACCAACAAGAGAAATAGTTCGGGTTTTGCAAGAGATAACAACATCATACCTCTTCATCCAATCACCTCCAAGCAATAAATAAAAAGCATCAAAACCCAGAACATAGAAATCACCAGAAAACCGATAACCATAATGGAAGAGTTTCACATTTCTACAAATTCTACCAAGGTTCGTAGGACCACCAATAGGATTTGAAACACACAAAGGCTCAGAGCCAACTCGGGAGAAAGAAGATGCTCAAATTTATTACAAAGATCCACGGAAACAAAGCTATGTGAAGCTCCAGTATCAAAGAGAACACGAACAGGAAAATAAAACAGAGAAAAAGTGCCCTAAAGTGTACTTTTGTTATCACTAGGAGCAGGAGCAGGTGCAGGTGCAGGAGGTGGAGCTGGTGAAGAAGCAGAAGTAACAGCAAAATACAAGAGGACTTGCCCTTCTACTGAGTAGGACAATCCTTCTTGAATTGGCCAGGCTGTAGACAAATATGACAGAGATCACGCCTGGTCAACTGAGCTGGAGGAGGGATAGCAGCATCAACTAAAGTAGGATAGCTATTAGCATAGTGTCCCTTCTGATTACATCTGAAGCAAGTAATGGAGGATAGGTCTACAGACTATCTCTGAGAAGAAGATCCCAAACCTGAAGTCTTGTTCCAATTCTTCCTTTGCTGATGAAAGTTGGGCTTCCTCTTCTTAGGATTACTAGTGGAAGCCTGAGATGATGTAGCACGAGCAACTGGAGGATCCTTAGAAGTAGGATTCTCATATCTAATGGCCATATCCATAGGATTGATGAAAGGGCCTATGCACATGGGTGATGAGACGGTCATAATACTCCGGACGAGCACCAGCAATGAACTTCTCATTCTTCTTGAGAGGAGTGTCAATCAGATTAGAGCCAGACTTAGAATGTTCATTGAACTTCCTCTCATACTCGGCAAAAGACATATCACCCTGTTATGGATCCATGAATTCTCGATACAACTGAGACTTCCCTGCCTCGGGCATCCATTTCACCACAAAAGCATCCCTAAAGCACGATAAAGGAACATAAGACAGATTTCAAAGAGAGAAAAATTGAGCCAAATTCAAAACAAACAGGAGATGATAGCTAAACTTCTCCCAAGAAATGTCAGCCTCGACGGTGTGAGCTGTGATAGACTTCCACCAATCCAAGGCTGCTCCCTTCAACTGCCAAGCTGCCAACTGACGCTGCCGGGCATTAGTGATATCAAGATCGGAGAAGACTCTTTTTAATCCCTTCAATCACTATTGAGCCTCGATAATGCTCTCAAATCCGGTAAACTTGGTGCCACCAAGCTCCGTGTATTCCTTATAGAGTGTAGTGAACCTAACTGGTGCAGCAGGCTCAGGAGCTGGGGAAACACTACGTCTCCTACCTCTAGCATTCCTATGACTCATCCTGAAAAATCAAGAATGAATTTTAGGACAGAGGTAATCGAGAAACAAAGCAAGATTAGATAACATAAGATTCAACTTGAACGAATATCCTAAACAAAGAAATTATTAACAAGGCGGACAAGGAAAAGAAAGAAGTTGAGGAAAATTTGATTTCAAAACAAGAAAAGTATATATCAAAAATAATTTTGAAAATCCTTTGAAAATCATTTGAAAAATCATTTTATACTTTAAAATAATTTCTCTCACAAAGAAATGATTCTAAGATTGATTTCACTCACTCTAGGGTATTTCTACCCTATGTCTAATGAGTTTTTGCTCCGTAGGCTAAGGTTTGCCTAAAACCAAAGCTCTGATACGAAATGTAACAGCCCACTATTTTGGACCATTCAAATCGACAATAAAACCACGTATGTCATACTTGAATAATTCAAAACAGTAGATTGTAATATAATTTGGAGCAAATAAAACCAATCACAGAATCTCAAACACGGATAAATTAAAATAACTCGCAGCGGAAATAAAAATACCATCATAGTTCATGAAGCTACTACAAAACAGTCTCATACACAGTCTCAAAATAAGTACAAAATCTAGAGTCTGAAAAGTAACTACAATAGAAATTCTAGATACATAAATGTCCACTAATACATAAGCTAAATAGAAAATACTAAATGGAAATAAATGACAACTAGATAGATAGATAAACTCCAGCAAATCCTCTAGCTCTAGATGGTGAAATCCAAAGCTGATACTTAGGCTGACCCGAGCGTAAAGCAAAACACAAAACACTCGAGTCAGGACATACATAAACTCAAGTGAACTGTAAAATAAATGCACAAGTAACTTAAAGGATGCTTAGGACTGCCCATCCTTTAAGGATCCGTTAAACTATTTACTATGCAGTAATATCTAAAGTAAACTATAATATATTGAAAAATATCGTTAAGGAGTTACCCAATATCCCCCTTAACACATTTTATATATTCTCATTGTCTATACAGTACCGTAATCTCCCCCGTACTGGGCGTCGTCAAAGGGCACTCCATAGGTATGGTACGAAACAAAATCGTACAAGGCACGCTAGGGTAGGTGACACGGTACAACTAGACAATGCCAGGGTAGATATACCAATTGCACTTCCGGACCGATGGTAACGCGTAGCAGCTACTACCACCCACCTCGAGCCATACTCCTAAAAATCAAAGGTGCACACCAATCAATCACAAAGTAATAGAATGGCATTTGAAGAAGTGTGTCCGATAAGAGGAGCGACCTCATTGCCCGTCGATTGCTCCTGTTTTAGCCACCTTATGTCAACTCATGGGAGTCCGGTCCACGTACATACCTTAATAGAACGTCGCCACCATCCTACTTCATTCTGGAATATCCACCACGTACGCGGTTGTTAAAGTTGTTTTCGGAGTTGGTATAGAGTATGACAACTTCCGATCCCGGTCTCTTTAACATCCATCCGTTATTATTACCCGTGGTTATAATTTCAAAAATGGTTTATATTTCAAATCAAAACATATTCATTTAAACCATTTAAATTCAATGTCAATATCTTCCAAAAATAATATTCATTTCCAAGGTTGTAGCATTTCTAAGTTCATTCATTCAATTATAACAATTTCAAAAAAACATACTGTATCATTTCAGAAATATAGTATAATTTCAGAAACAACAGCACTTAAAAAATGCTACCTTAAAACCACAACATTTTGGAAATGCTGCCAATACAAAACTAAGATTTATTTTAACATTTCAGAAACATTATAATTTCAGTTTTTCACCATTTTTAACTTATAAAACATATCTCACATTTCAAAAATATTTATTTGGATATCATTTAACTTATGATTAAATAAAATAAAATTTTATAAATAAAATATCCAAATTAAATCATAATTCATTTATTAAGTCAAAAGTACACCATTTTAGATAACTTTTTATCTTAACAAATAACCTAATACTTTATTTTAAAAATACTCATTTCATAAATAAATATTCTTATTACTAAGTTAAGCTTAAAATTTCCATTTGAAAGCTAATTTTTCAATTATCAAGTTAAGTCATATTTAAGTTACATTTTAAACCATTTATTTACCTATACATTTTTAACTTATAGAAAATCACTATAACATTTATTTAAATCATTTGAATCCAATCTAAGTTAAAATTTCATATTTAAATTTCAAAAATACTCAATAATTATCAGAAATATTTAAAATTAACCACGGATCTGTATAAAATTTTCTAACCTAGGTCAAGTGATACGAATATGTATCATTTCAATCCGTAATTTAAAATAAAAACAAGGGTTCTATCATTTCAAACCCCCAGTCCCAAGTCAAACAAAATAAAATACAAATTGCTTGAGCCTATCATTTCAGCTCATAACGATTTTTCCCTACTTTAGTGTCCGTTTGGGTATGTATCATTTCAACCCATAGTGATTCTATTCTAACAGGAAACTTGCAGTATGAGAACAGGAAATGCAATAAACAGCATAATATAACATATCGTATCAGATGATGTAACAGGTTTATAAGAAGATTTTAACATCACATAATCATATCACAGGCATACATGAACTTATCAACATAGCATGTCAATTACTACATATCCACTTGTCATCGTTTCATAATTATATAAGTACGAAGGTCGAGACTGATAAACTCACCTCTAAAGCTAGAGATCAAATTCAATACACAAATCCAAACTCCGCAAAGCATGAAAAGGCACGACTAGATTCGAGTGGATGATGGGCCAAGATTCTGATCTTGCAACAAGTAAATATGAACATCCATAAATATAATATTTAACACATAAGTATGAATCAAAACAATGTAAAAATATGAATCAAATGAAGCAAAGTGGGCTCCACCAAGGCAAGTGGGCTCGGGCACTTATCAATTTGGCTAGACACACCATCACAGGGCTCAGCCATGATTGTTTAAGAGCATCTATGCTCGACCATGGTCACCAAAAGGCACGACTAGGGGTTAGAAATATGAAGGGGATGGCAAGCAAAGGTCATGGAAGATAAAGAGGCAAGGCAACAAGCCACTTTGGGTTCGGCCTATGCTAACATGGCTCGGCCATGGTTCTTGGTTCGGATTAGATCTGGTTACGGCCTAGGGGTGGGTGTGGTCAAGGCAAAGCAAGGCAAAGGAGGTGGCATAAGTGGTGGCCGAGGTTAGTGAATAGGGATTGGATGAGGTGATGGGCTCGGCTAGGGTTTTGTAAGCAATTTGGTGATGGGAATTTGAGTCTATGGTCACGACATGAGTGGAGGAGGAGAGATGGTGATGGTGGTCGATCTATGGTGATGGATAATGGAATCATGGTCGACAATAGGGGTGGTGGCCGAGCCTAGCTTCGAGGAGGACAAAAGAAAAGAAAAGAAAAGAGAAAAATGAAAAAGAAGGAGAAGCCATGGGAAAACTTACTGTAAAATTTTGTTTTCAGGAATGCAAATGAGAAATGATGAGATGAGGAATGTTTTGTATGTGAATGACAAAGAGAAGTGGCGGGTAGGGTTAGTGGAGTGAACGGCTAGAAAATGTAAAGGCTTTACTTCATTTCCAAGAAAAGAAACCTATGACTTTTTGAATTTCCAAGCCAAAATCCAATAAAATCAAATAAAAGTCATATAAAAAGTCCAAAAAAAATAGAAAATAAAAAATAAAAAAATAATAGAAATGAAGTAGAAAAATATAGAATAGAAAATAAACAGAAAAATGCTGAAAATAATCGCGTGTAAAACACTGAAATTTATAAAATTTTAAAATTATACAACAAAATTTTCCAAAACGAAAAGCAGCACGAATATTAGAATCAAATATAGTTTCAAAGAAAAATATTAGAAATTAAAAATTCAAATTTAAAAATTTCAACTGAAAGTCAGTGTTTGACCACAGTTGACCAAAATATAAAATTTAAAAAAAATATTTATTTTATTGTATTTCAAAAATAATTTATAAACAAAATCCAAAATTTATTGGAAAAATTCCAAAATTTCAATATAAATGATTTAAAAATCAAAGTTTCAAATAAAAATTCTATTAAAACGTTTGCTAAAAATTATGGATTGTTACACCTAAGGTTGTTGTCATCAGAACCATCAACTCAATGATTAACAGTCTCCCCCTTTTTGATGATGACAACCTATGTTTATAAAATATACTCCACCTTCACTATAACTCCCCCAAAACTAATAACCTCCCTTAATCTAAGCCTAATCACTCTAACTACTCTATTTTATATTTCTCCCCCTTTGTCATCAACAAAAATAAACTTATCCTAAACTAATATAACTCCCCCTTGATCTTATACTAGAGTACCTGTGACAAATTATGATGGAGTATATAAAATAACATGAGTATAATGAAGACATGACAAATATGAAAGTTTAAACCGAATATATATTTTGTTTCATATAATGTTATACAATCCATTCAAACCAAATTAATTCTAATCAAAGCAAATCAAATTAAATCAAACAATTCAAAAACAAGAAATCCAAACCATACGAAGATCAAATGTTTCTAGGAACTTCAACCCATCCTTCTTCTCAAAAGATAGGGTCCTTTTTAATATCTTCACAATCTTCATTATCTTGAATCAAAGTTCCTACAAGATTTGCATCGAGATCATCTTTGTTGAGGGCAGAAATCATCCAACGGAGTGCATCGAAATACGTCTCTTGTTCTTTTATCATCTGCATCTGACTTAGTTTTAAGTGCATTTGATTGTGGAGAATAAAAGTAAGCAGATTCTTGAATGAATTGAGAGTTTGTTCAAGATTATCACTTAGGGTTTGTGAAGGTGAGGTCATTTTTGATAAGTAATGAAGAGATGCAAATAGAGATAAGTAGAAATGAAAAGTATAACGACCTTGACTCGACCTTCAACAATCGACACTGAATACATCACCTATATTCAAATGCCGTAGATTCAAACGTCGAATCTGGTTCGCCGGAGCTTATAATACATTAAGTATAAAAACACAACGGAAGAAAAAAACGAATATATCATATAACTTCAATGATATAATAACTAATGATATACAACAATGATCACAAATACATATCAGAGATCTACAACAACACAACGGAAACACAAAGGCACCAGCAACGGAAATAACTTGAACTCCAAATGGAACTCCAATATCTGCAACTCCATTACAAATCTCTAATCCAAAGATAGCTCGAACACCCAATCAAGTTGGACTTAAGCAATTCTGGCCCAAGTGAACAATTTCTATGCCAAATCCAAAGGCTGGACGCTATCGAATTCTACACCTACTATTCGGTTATCTAAAACCCAACTCTAGACCGCCCGTGTGGAAAATTGTGGGCACCCAGAGTTTAGGAAGGGAACAATAAACTCCGGGTCAGTCATGGGACAGGTATGAGCAAACAAGAACAGTTTATCTTTACAAAAACAAAACAAAAGATTTAAAAGAAATCTGCAATGCTTTTTGAAAAATGAAACTACCATAAGGCCTCCCGCCTCACACACAATGTAAACGCAGAATTGGAGGAGATTTCTCCTTGTGATAGTCAAACATGCTTGATACGCAAAAACCTTTTGATATTATTATTAGTGCATAGTGGAAAACATTTACAAGTATAATATTAATCTTAGCCAGCATAGACATTTCAAACTATGCCAATTATAGCTACCATCTAAATAGTGGTGACCACCATAAGTAAATGACATGTTCTACAACTAAAACCGTACAAGGTGCGTATTGGTGATTGGATTTCCAACAAATGGTCAGGCTAAGGAACTTCCTACTGCCATATGAGAACGCCTTTGGAGGGACGTCTCGAGAACCTACCCGACTCTCTACCAACACAAGGCCGGGTTACCTCTGTAACTAGGTAACTACTACTCGAGCATGGCATCCCCCGGTCGTTTGGGACCTTTATCCGAGGTACCTCTACACTAACAACCACAAAGCAATCATAAAGTAATAGATTTGCAGAGACCACATGAGTTAAGTATCTGGGCTCCATACCATGATACCACCCTTTTCTAGAAGGGAATGACACATCCTAAAGGGCGCGACCCTCATAACCTTGCCGCATCTTTCCTGTTTCGACCATTTCTGGGATGTGAGGTCCTGATGCAGTCTCGTCCACAAAGCTATGCTTTACACAAAAGTCATGCTTTGATCAACAAATGATCAACAACACACAATAGCACTCAGCATGCCACACTACTAAATTAGGAGTATATCACTGATAACTATCAACTACATAACCTCTGAGCTCGTACGTCTCAGAGAAGGGTGTTAAGCTAAGAGAATAAATTCTCCGCCACCAAATAGAAATGTATTTGATAGAGATCAGTTTTATATCTCAAAGTGTAATGTCAAACATACAACCATACAAGTCCGTTTCAGGTTCGAACGGAACCGAAGGCACTTCGTCCAATAAAGGAAGAAGCCCTTGCAATCCGGGTATCCACAATCCCGATCGGACTCCCAATCACATATGGAGATCTCTATACCGGAGCAACTCAGTGTAGAGTTATTCAACAGGTTATCCTATCGTTCTCGAAGACACCCGGTCTTCACCACAGGTCTTCAAATGCTATCCATTTACGTCGTATCACTATTCGGAATGGGTTATATGACACAAAGTCCTCTCCCGGCTAAACCGAATAGTGAGCATAATATTTTAAAACGTATGGATAATGGGATTTTAGTTAAGTCACACTTGTTAACCAAAAATTTTCATTCAAATGGTTAAGCAAATTACCATTTTAATCTTTTAAGTAAAAAGATTCACTTCACAAAGTCCACTAATCTTTCACAAAGATTCATTTTCAATATTTAAACAAAAGATCTATCTTTGAGATCCTCTTTTGTTTGAAAACAAATTCCACCAAATATTTCACAAAGTTTCATTTATAGTTTTCAAAACAATTTCATTTCAAATCTTTCATACAAAGGACATACCTTTAAGATCCTCTTAAATTTCAAAACAAGGTTCAATATTTTTTCACAAAGATTAATTCATAACTTTCAAAATTATTTCAATTCCATTTCAAACTTGAAAATTTTCAACACAAACTAGAAATCCTTTCTAAATATGAAAGCTATTTATTATTTGAAAACAAGTAGTTTTTGTTTTGGAAAAAGTCGATTACATTGCACGAGTTAAAGCCCTTCAAGTATAAAACTTGGGTTAGATTCAAATTTCCAAAATAATGCTTTTAAAGTGGTTAAAAAACACATTTCTAAATTGTGTAACCTTTTTAAACCATAATTTCCAAACATAGAATTCAATTTCAAAACTTGAATTCAAATCAAATTATTTAAATTTCAAAACTTTATCCAGTTATTTAAAATAACTTAAAACTCCTTTCAAAAGCTTTTTACGTTTATCTCAATTCTATTTCCAAAACTATTTTGGATTGAATATTCAACTTTAAATCTATTTCATTAAATACAAATAGCCGTGACTTAACCAATTTCCTCGTGCGATCCATATTTGTGTGTGTATGGTGTAATCCAGGGGTTTTACCCAATAGTGCAACATCATCAATCATCACAGATTCAAGCATATCTATCGATAAGTGGTATAATTTATAACGCTTATCTTCCATTCACAGATCCATAGATAAATCACGGAAAAAGTAAATTACATTCATCACAGCTTGAATTAAAACAATTCATATCACACAACATCACACAGTAGAGATATCAAAAAATTCACAGCATTCCATATAATTCAAACATCCATAAGTAAGATAAATTAATTATCTGATTAATTTAAATCAGATAAATCACTTATGAATAAACTACAAATCTTGGTTAATCAATATTTATTAATTACAAACCATCTAATTAATTACCTTTAATCATTTATTAATTAGCCTCAATTAATAAATTAATTTGTCCTTTAACTATTAATTAATCAACTTTAATTAATAAATTAATTAACCTTTAATTTTTAAATAATTAACCTTAATTATCAATCCTTAGTTAATTACATTAATTAATTATTTCTTAATTAACTACCATTTTATTTAATTAATCTTAATTAATTATTCTTTAATCATTTATTAAGTGACCAATAATAATAAATTAACTAACCTTTAATTATGTAATTATCCTTTAATCAATTTACCTTAATTAATTACATTTATTAAATTAACCTTAAGTTAATTACATAATTAATTGACTCTTAATTTTTATCATTTAAATAAATTATCCATAATTAATCAATTGATTAACCCTTGATTAACTATCATTTAATTAATTTTCCTTAATTATTTTTGCAAAGTAATTATCCCTTGGTTCCATTAAGTAATAATCTTTTATTAATTACATTGAGTAATCCATTTCATTAAGTAGTTATTCCTTAATACCTTTAAATAAATATTCATTTTAAATAATCACATTAAGTAATTAATTTTTTATTTATTTCATTAGTTAATTAATCGCAATTGAAAAACACTTGGAGATCAAATAATTAATCAAGTATAAAACTATTTCAAAATCAAATCAAATTATCTCCAAATAACATTTGATTATTAAATTTTAGGTTTGAGATTTGTTCTAAAAATTTATTTAATAAATTGCTTTTAATACTTGGTTTAAAATTTTATTTGAAAACTTATTCATTCTAAATTCACTTTTTAGATTTTTGGTAAAACAAATTGCTTGAAAATCTTTAAATCATCAAGTTTAGTACGACCCGAGCAAACCTCTATACCTCATCGATCAAACACGAGAACAGCTTCGAGTTAAAGCCCAAAATTCCCGAGCCTTACTTTGATTCTTCCCGGAGTTTCCCCAAAACACTTATTTTTTCTTCTTCTTTTTTTCTGTCTGTTTTTATTTAGGTTTTAAAAACTGTTATCGTATTAAACAACCCGAGCCTTACTTCCAAAATCCCCGAGCTAATTTCAAAACGAACTCGAGAACGAACTCGAGACCATCACCTCCCTCTTCTTACTACCCAACCAACTGACACACATAAACACGTATGCACCTGCTCCATATACCACGGATGTTCTAGCCACCACTGCCATCGCCATCTATTCAGTGTTGACCCCCTCCCTTGATTCCGACCTCCTCAACTTCGAACCAATCCCAAAATCGAAAATGAACAGTTCGATCTCCCAGGCATTCGAACCTAATTCTACAAATTTCCTTGCCGTTGGTGATCTTGTCCATCCACCTAGAGCCGCTCCACCGACCCACGTTCCAACCTATACTGGTCCGATCACCCCGATACTTCCTTTATGACACACAAGTTCAAACAATACCGACAATCAAAATCGAAGCTTAATCCCTAAATCTATTTCGTATGGCCACCCTAGCGAGCTAGAATTTTCCTGATCATTTTTCTGATGATCCATGACGCTCGAACCACCTTCCTACCAAAGCACGACGAAAATAAATCTACCGATCAACGAAAATTGACAAAAAGGCATTTCCCGTTCATCTTAAGATTTCACAATACCTACTTGTTCTAAAATCACGAAACTTGTATCAAAAATCATTATTCTGTGATACAAACTTGATTATGTAATCAGATTTTAAAATTAGAATGTTCGAATTTTCAGATATTTTATGATCTTACTGTATATTTTATATTTCCAGAAAAAACTTTAATTACTTTTGCTTAAAATTATTTTTAAATCTTAGAATATGTTTAAACAAACAACTCTTGTTTAAATTTTAAAGTCTAACAATGATCGGGAAAAGAGAAATCAATTTTTTTTGAATAGGTTTGCATTCCTGTAATACTTATAGCAGAGACCAATGTCTGTTCTCAGACATGCACATCAAAGGAGTTTAATTATTTTCTAGTTTAAAGATAAGATGTTCATGCAACATCCTTACTCACATGATTATCACAAAAAAACCAGACAAATTAAGGGTTCAAATTAAAGTTTTCCCACCTGTAGATTATGTTGACAGAGAACAGGCTTGAGTTTTAAATGCTTTGATGTATTTGATGTTGAACTGAAAGTCTTATTGAAGTTGATCAAATTGCTTCATTTCCAGGCTTTAATTTAAACTTGCTTTGATTCACTTGAGTTTGCTTTTGATCTGTAGTTTTTTTAATCCTTGCCTTTGATAGCAAATTTGCACCTGATGTACATTGAGTTGAACCTGAAGTTGGATTGCTTTCAGATTTGTTTGAATCCGATCCTTCCTTGATTGTTGATGATTTGGCAACTGATGTTTTTAGCCTACTTAATCTCTGAGTTGCTTATGAATCAAAGGATAGGCTTGGGTTTAATTGTGTTCAGTTGTTTCCAGGTTTTCATTTGGCTTGAATTTCACTCTCAGGTTTTGATTTGTTTTGTAGTTTTGCTTTTCTGTTTTGATCTCAGAAAGTGGAAATAAAAGAATATGAAAGAAAAAAATTCTTTGCTGTAAACAGCTAGGTTTCACTTCCCAAATATATTTTTATAAAACTCAAATTAAAAGAAAAAGACATTTACTTGCCACTTGTTACCATAAATTAACACTTGTTTAATTTTCATAATAAAATGCTTACATTTGTTTAAACAAGGAAATTTATATTTAAGACCTTATTTTAAACTTTTATTTAATTTATATTTTAAACCCTTTCTTTTATAAATTCATAAAACATGTTTTTAACCCTTTATAAATTCTTTTATTAATTTCATATTTACACAAGTTTATATTTTCAAATTTATATTTAGACAACTTTAAAGAAATGATTTTTAGATTCTAATTATTCATTATTAAATAATCACATATATACATACACATACATACATACATACATACATACATATATATATGTATGTATGTATTAAAAGTATAAAGCTTTTAAATCCAATTTGTTTTATAATTTTTATTATTGAATTTCCAAATCAAAATTTAAATTTTCAATTAATAGATATATATTTGTTTCTTTAAAATATAGAATTCTAAATCTAATTTTTTTTTGTTTCCAATATTCAAATTATTTCTCAAATAAATTTACAAATAAATCCAAACCCAATTTATTTGTAAATTTTTTACAATTGAATTCCTAGATTAAATTCAATTTATTTTCTAAAATATTTATTTCAGAGTTTTAAATTTAAAATGAAATTTAAAATAAATCTATATACATATAAATAAACACATATGTATATTAGATAACAAATTTCTATTAGTATAAAATTAGATAGTTTTCAAATCCAATTTTATTTATTTATAAGATATTTAATTTAGAATTTCAAAGCCCCAATTAAATTTAAAATCAATACCCAAATAAACAAATATCTTATTAAATTTGAAAATTCAAATTAACTCATAATTTTATTCAAAGATTTATTTTAATTACCAATTTAAATTTGATTAAAAATCGGGATCGTTACAAAAAGATTATTAATTTCTGGAAGAAACAGGTATTTAAATATGCAGAAATTCGTTTAAAATGAATAGACACAAGTTAGTTATTTTAATTTCAAATTTTTTAAAAAATAACCGAATCTGGCAGTTATATGTCGACAAGGGGTAGGGGTATGTCGACATGGGTATGTTAATTTATGTGTCTTATTTATTTTGTGAATAAGCATGTATATATAAACTTATATACTATGCTAACATTCATTCTAGAGACATAATAAAATAGAAAAACATAAGATATATATATATATATATATATATATATATATGAGATGATACATAAGATACTACATAACACGATAAAATAACAATACAAGTTCATACAAAATAAACCAATACACCACAATCCACTTCTTAGAATGTGCTAGAGGACGAGGGCGATGATGATACGCCAAGTTTTCGACCAACTTTAGCAAAGAATTTGTTCATATTAGTGGTCATTTTATCCAATTTTTTACTAACGGATCTTTTAAGAATCCGTTTATTTTCCACTATAATCTTTTGATTTTTGATGAGAGTTTTGTTAGAAGGATTGTTGGTATTGATAAGATATTCAATACTTTCTAAGGAGGTTTCTTCATTATCTTCTTCAATTTCCATTTCCTCCCCTTCTTCTTCATCTTCTTCCTCCATATCTTCATGTGCCAATCTTTCATCCTTTTCAGCAAGAGATTCATATTATTGATATATGAAAGAAATTTTCATGAGATAAATGTTGGCACGATTAAAAAAAATTCTTGAAACAAATTCTTTCCTTTTGTAATCAACGCCAAAATAATTAAAAATCCGAGTGAAATAGATTTCATGATACAAGGTATTCTCACCCATTTCCAAATTCTTAGGACGAAGTTCATTCACAATCACTTGTGCCCAATTAATGTCATAATGACCAAAGATAGAAAAAAGAGCTTTACAAACTTTTAAAGTCGGGTTATTGAAATTTCCCAATCTAGAAGTGATAGTATGTTGCAAAGGAAGATTAACAATATGTGCTTTCGGATGAAAGTTACGATTTTTAAATCCAAAGTTGTCATCTCCTTCAAATTGTGATGAAATGTCTCACAATCATGTTCATTGATATTAAAAGTAGAAAGATCCACTCCCGAATTCTTGCAACCGAGAATGTTTCCCAAAATTTCACAATTTAAAACAATTTTAGTGCCTTTAACACTACTCCAAATTTCACCTTCATTTCCTTGATAAAAATCGTGATTCAAATTCGCATAAATAGTTTTAACAAGATTTGGGTAACAAACAAAATCATTTTAAGAATTTTCAAAAAGACTAAGAATACGATTCTCTTCAAGAAGAGCATTGATATCGTATGTAGAGAAATCGCTAAAGATAGCAAACTTTCCCGTATGAACTTTTCCGCAATTAGCATAGCTTATATAAACCTTGATTGCTTCCGGATCATTATAGAGATACTCTTTGATGGTTTTAGACAGCCTCATTGTGGATGGAGTGCTTGATGAAGCCATTTTCAGAGAGAGTAGAAAGTTTGAAAGAGTGAAAGAGAGTTTGAAGTTTAAAATGAAAGCAAAAAAGATATGATAAGGTAATGGAATTAAATAGATATTCAATAGACATGTTCTCTGGTCAAGAGGTCAGAACATTGGATTTGGTGAAAAAGTGGTGGGAAATTCAAAGATTTGAATTCAAATTTGAATTTCAAATTTATAATATGGATATCGGCATCATGGGTAGGGCTATGTCAACACGGGTCAAAGAATTCATGTGACTGATATTTTCCTATATACTTTAGTATCTATATACATATATTACTTTTAATGTCTATATATTTTCTGAAGTAATATTAAATTAAATATAATAATAATAATACTCTTTTAATAAAAAATATTATAAAGTAAAAAATAAACATACTATAAAATTCAAACAACACATAACTTCAAAAACAGTCAAACAATTTCAACCAATATATTGTAAACGTGTACCTTTTTGTAGGTTCGTATCTTTGAGATCATCGAAATCATGAATAGCCGTAAAACACATATTTGAATTTTCTGTCTTTTGATCATCATCACTTGAAGATGAGTCTGGATCTGAATCGTTTAGTGTAGCGATAAATGCTCTCTTCCTTTTCTTTGTATAATCATTGCTTGCAGGTAACTTTTGCTTATCAGGGTGCAGACAATCTCTTCTGAGATGGCCTGGTCCGTCATGGTTGAAACATTAGACGTGGTTTGGTACTTTATTATGATTTCCAGAATTCTTGTAATCATTCTTTTTGAAATTGTTCATCTTTCTGTATTTTAGAAACTTTCGAAAATTCCTTGTCATGAAAGCTATTTCTTCATCATCATCACTTCCCTGGTCTGAATCATCTGTTAATGCATTGAACGCAATTGTCTTCTTTTCGAATGCCTTGTTATCTCTTCTTCCTTGCATTTGTACTTCGAACAACAATAGATTTCCAATTAATTCTTCAATCTTTAAAGTATGATATCATTTGCTTCTTTGATTGCAAGAGTTTTCTGATCTCATTCCGTAATAAGAAAATTTAGAATTTTTCTGACATGATCTTCTTCGGAAAAACTTTTTCCCAACGATATTCGAGAATGCACAATATCCTGAAATCTACTATACATATTATAAATGGGCTCATTAGAATTCATTTTGAATAATTAAAACTGATTCGTGAGTATGGATATTTTGGTCTGTTTGACTTTTCTTGTTCCTTTATGAGTAACTTGCAAATTTTTCCAGATATCATATGCACACTTACAAACAGATACTCTATTGAATTCATTCCTATCAAGTGAACAAAATAAAATGTTCATGGCTTTGGAATTAGTTTGTGCAATAGTCTTTTGCTCAACAGTCCACTATGAAAAACTATTTGTGGGTTCAAAATATTCAGCTTGTGTGATATTCCAAGTGTCTAATCCTATTGACTGTAAATATATTTTCATTCTACATGCCCAATATGCATAGTTACTGCCATTAAAAAGTGGTGGTCTAGCAGTAGACTGACCCTCTACAAATGAACTAGTGATAGTGTTAACAGAATTAGTGTTGGTAGCCCTTTTTTAAAAAAACTTTTCAAAATTTAGATTACGAAAACTTTGAAAACCTTGCTCTGATACCAAATGTGAGAAATGCGGATTACGAATCTTAAGGCTGGAATAACACTAGAAGTGGGTGAATAATGTTTTGTGGATTTTCTAAATCTTTTTGAAACTTATGTAATTTAATTACCAACAAATGCAATTCAAAGACACAGATATAATCACAGAATCAGACACAGATACAAATAATAAATAAAAGCAGTAAAGGAAATAACACACCAGGATTTTATACTAGTTTGGAGTTGCCCTACATCTAGTCCTGCACAATCGTATTGATTTTGTAACGACCCATTTTTTTTACTTCCGAAAGTCGACATTAATACGTCCACTGTATCAACTGCCGAACCATCAATCGTCGGAAAACCGAACCATTAGGGTTTTAGAAGAAAAAGGTAGAAGAAGAAAACAGAAACAATAACAGAATCTCACATTCGCAGCGGAACAACATATAATATATAAATGAATAATCTTTAAACAAAGAATCCTATCTGTTATTACATCACATCACATTACATTACATTTTCAGAGTGTTAAAACAACAAACAACGGAAGAAAATATAACATATACAAGTGATACGCTTCGCCATCTAGCTTGCTCCTGATCTCCACAGCAACTCCTGAATTCTAGAATGACCTGATAACCTGATTCTAGACTGCCCGTGTGGAAATTGGTGGGCACCAAGAGTATAGAAAGGGAACAATAAACTCCAGGTCAGTCATGAGACTGGTGTGAGATCTTAAAACAGTTATTTTCACAAAGAAAAAAAAGAATTTCGCTATGCTTTTGGAAAATGAAACTACCATAAGGCCTCTCGCCACACTAATGCAAACACAGAATTAGAGGGGATTTCTCCTTATGATAGTCAAATATGCTTGATACGAGAAAATTTCTTTTATATTATTATTTTTAGTGCATAGTGTGAAAAACATTTACGAAAATATAATATTGATCTTAGCCAGCATACGTACCATTATAGTATGCCTACTATAGCTATCATATTTGATGGCAGGTTCTACAACTAAAACCGTACAAGGCTCGTATTGGTAATTGGATTTCCAACAAATGGTCAGGCTAAGGAACTTCCTGGGCCACATGGGTACGCCTCTGGAGGGACGCCCCGAGAACCTGGTCGGATCTCTGCCAACACAAGGCCGGGTAACCTCTACAAAAATAGGTAACTACTGACACGAGTATGTCATCCCCCGGTTGTAAACAACCTTTATCCGAGGATCCTCAATACTAACAACCACATAGTAATAAATTTGCAGCAATCACATAGGTCAAGTATTTGGGCTCCATACCATGATATCACCTCTATCCAGAAGGAAATGAACATACCTTGAGGGGCGCTACCCCCTAAAACCTTGCTGCATTCTTCCTGTTTCGACCATTCCGGGGTGTAAGGTCCCGCGAAGTCTCGTCCACAAAGCTACGCTTTTCATAAAAGTCATGCTTCGATCAACAAATGATCAGCAGCACTTTGTATGCCACATTACCAAATTGGGAATGTATCACTAGTAACTATCAACTACATAACCTCTGAGCTCGTACGTCTCAGAGAAGGGTGTTAAGCTAAGAGAATAAATTCTCCGCCACCAACAGAAATGTATTTGATAGAAACCAGCTTTACATCTCAAATTGTAACGTCAGACACACATCCATACAAGTCTGTTCCGGGATTGAACGGAATCAAAGGCACTTCCAAAGAAGTCCTTGCAATCCGGAGATTCACTAATCACGTCCGGACTTCCCATCACAAAGGGTGATAAAATCTCTATATTGGGGATCAGCCGATGCGGAGACATTCGACGGTAATCCTTCCATTTTCGAATATATCCGGTCTTCAACACCGGTCTTCAAATGCTATCCATTACGGCGTATCACTATTCGAAATGGGATTTATGACCCAAAGGTCCCCTCCCGGCTAAACCGAATAACGAGCGCTTATTTTAAAATAAGTGTAGCATTCAAATTCAAGCAAATCACAACAAATACCCATTTAAAGGTAAATATTGATAGTCGGTTATTTAACTATCAATAGATATGCACAACATCACTAGATTCCAAATAATTTCCCAAATTATTTATTTTCCAAAAATATCTTTACAAGATATATTTTTCCACACTTCAACCATTTGAAAACAAATTTCAAATCACTTTTCACCTTTACAACTTTTGAAAACAAATTTCAAATCATTTTCCTTACGTGGAAACACTTCCAAATAATTATTCATTTTCATTGGAAAACTGCCGAGTTCAAATACTTTAAAATAATGTAAAATACTTATTCAAAATATACTTGGAAACATTTAAAATAAACTATTTTAGAATATTTGCTTAAATATTAGTTATGAAAAATATTATACTAACGTCTCATATAAAAATTTGGTCCAAAACTAATTTTAAAATAAAATTAGTAGAGAGTATAAATATTTAAATAACTATTTTCTAAATCAAATATCAAATTAAATCTTTAAAATAATCCCTTATATAATTAATTAAATAATTTTTTACTTTAAACAATTTCCAAAACTAATTTCTCCAACAATATTATTTTAAAACCAAATCTAGAACTTTTAAATTTTATTCAAAAGCTATTTTAAAAATATACTCGGCTTTCCAGGGAAGAATTCTTTCATTCAAATAAATTAATAAATCTTCTTGGTTTATTTTAATTTACATTTCAAATCTGTAAATTCTTTTCCATACTTTAAAAATAAACCAATATTTATTTTTAAACAATTTCCCTTTTCTTTACAAATTCCCGTTGTGAATTTACATTTCCAAATATCAACTGATATACGAATTTTAAATCGATTCCCAAATATCATCTTCAAACCAAATCAAATCCCAAATTGATTTCCAATTTATTTCAGACACAAAATCAAATTCCAATTTGATTTCCCAAATTAATTTTCCAATATCAAATCAATTTCAAATTGATTTCCCAAATTATTTCCAAAACACCAAACAAATTTCCAAATCGATTCCTAAGATTTATTTTAACTCCAAATTAATTCCCCAATCGATTTCTAAAATTAATTTCAACTCCAAATTAAAATCCAAATTTAATTTCTAAATTTATTTCCTTCTTGAAATAAATTCTTTTATCTCTTTCAAATACTCACAATCCGTATCTTAAATAAATTCTTCAACTATTAAACAATATTACCCGAAATTCCTTTATTAAAATATTTTTCCCATATTTTTTTTGAAATTTATTCGATCGGATTATAAAAATCAACTTTAATACTTTAATTGTAACGGTCTAGGCTTTTCTACTTTAATTTCCAAAAAAATCAAATTTTTATATTTCTGGTATCTTACGATACCGAAAATATATTCGGCTAAATTACAGCCTTCAACGGTTTCAATCACAAATAATCACACAAATTATAAATAATCATTACACAACATATGAGACAAATTAAATATTTGAGGAATCCAATTAGATCCCTCCAACCTATTTCCCTGCATTCATAGATATTAGCACAACAATTAAATACCAATTCCACTTCGAGGTGGAATATCGCGGTATATGGGATTTATAAAATATTATCCGCTATTATGCGGCGCAATAGGGTCTCATCCGCTATATAATGCGGAAAATCAACTCCATATACATAAATAATATCAATTCCACTTCAAGGTGGAATATCATGGTATATGGATTTAATATAATAACCTCCGCTATTATGCGGCGTATAGGGTCTATTTCAAAACAAATAATAGCAACCATCATCCAAGCACACAATCAACAATTTTAAATTTAACTATTTAAAATTAACAAAACCCTTTGTTTGAGTGAGAATATCTCACCTTTGCTTTTGTTTGGCAATCCATTTCCATCTCGATTTGTTTTCTCCACAATTTTGACCTCGTATAATTAATTTATACAACTTATTAATATTCGGAATAATCGATCAGTTAATCACTATTATTCATTTTATTTAGCTAAAAATTCGAGTTTAAACTAAAATTTAATTTCAAACTAATTTTTTTAATAATTTTTTATTATTATTTTAAATCTAATCTTTATAAACTCTATACTGTTTTAAAATTTCTATTTTACTATACATATTAAATACTTTAAAATTTTCTCCCTTTTTCACTTTTCAACGCTTATCTGTATATGAAAATCCGACTGTAAATATTTTGTTTATTATTATCAAATTAAATTAAAAGTTTGAACTTACTTACTACCAATTTAAAATGTTACAAAATTAAACTGCCTTAAGGTATACTCTTAAAATTTTATAGTCAGTTAAAAAATATTCACATATATATATATATTTTCCAATTACAGTAAATAACAGAGAATAAAATGTTTCCATTTTGTAAATTTCTTTTCTTTTCTTTTAACAGTTTCCTAAATCTGTGTATACATATATAAATATTAATTTTTTTTTGATTTATTGAAAAAAATCCTATACCTGCCATCACTACCAAGATCTGCATCGATGACCGCTCCACCCTCGTACGCGCGACTTGCTTCCAGATCACCACGCCCCTTTTCCATTGCCACCATGCTTGCCATCGCAGTCCCCAAAAATTGCGTCGCATCCCTTGCAAAACCCTATGCCTCGACTTCACGACAACACGCGATGCCATCTCGTGCTCAAGCCCCCCCTCGTTCCCTCTCGAGCTATCCTCCTTTCCCCGTTCGAGTGCGAACTGCTTTTCCCTTTTTTCTTTCTTTATGAGAAATCGATTTCTTTTGAAATCGAAGAAGGGAGGAGCTCGATTTAGTTTTTAAAAGTGGCGGCCATTGATTCTCTGTTGAACGAACGAAAGATCGTTGTACATTTTTCTCTCACTCGAACGAGGCATGAGGTTTGATTTTGAATTCTGAAAGAAACTACTGCCATGTATTTTTTATATTTTTATTTTTAGTTTGATTGAAAGAGGCTTCAGCCATTTTTTCCCATATGAATTGAGAAGATACGATTTTTATCTGGAAGAGAGGGGAGATCCACGCGATTTAACAGAGAGGGATAGGTCGGCTCCTAACAGAGGTAGGTTGGCTAAAGAAAA
Source organism: Allium cepa (assembly GCA_030765085.1). Taxonomy (NCBI): domain Eukaryota; kingdom Viridiplantae; phylum Streptophyta; class Magnoliopsida; order Asparagales; family Amaryllidaceae; genus Allium; species Allium cepa. The sequence continues at coordinate 915,964,081 of CM060938.1, forward strand.
CATAGGGTGGCTGTGATTTGATTTTTTTTTGTTTTTTTTCCATATATATATATATATATAATTCGGTTAATTATTTTCTCGGCGTTTTTACCTCATACGATCACACGATAGCTCCAGAAGCTACGAAATTTGAAATCCGATAATAACTAACTATTATGGACCCAATGGAACTGGTTTCTTCGAATTTCGAGACTGTGCCTCGGAAGGCTATTTTTAAATATCGATTTAAACAATAAAATTTCAGAACTAAACAAACTATTTCCAAATTCAATTCTGAAGCTTCTATTATCTTCAGCATTATCAATATGAATTTTACAAGCCTTTGAAATATTTTTAATCAGCTTAAAACCGAAGATTCAAATTTTTATCGAACTTCAATAAATTAAATTCAAAAATTTAATTGCCAAATTCATATTTATATTCGAAATTCAAGTTAAAATAACTTTCCAAATATTTAAAATCAATTAAATATTTCAATTTCAAATGTTCAAAATTCTGGGTCGTCACAGGTTTCTTTGCAAAATAATCTCCCAGATTACATGCTCGATTTCAAAGCCATGAGGAACACCCTCCTGCATTCGAGTCCGGGGCAAACTTTCTTGATTTACCAGGCCACAAGATCACCTAACGATTTCCGCGGCAACAATCACACCCAATTGATTTCAAGGCTCAACCGCACCTTTTACTCAACAGTTTGATTTACAAATGATCGTGTAACTATGAATAGCACTTGAGATCTTATGGAGATAGTGGCAGAGAATCAAACAAGAGATAATCAAGTTTGATTCACTTGGTATTTCAGTGGAGTATAGTTTGAACACTCATAATCCATCATTTCGTGATTGCTTAAGGAAAAATTTGTAACATTTAAGGGTGCTAACCAAAGTTATTAAATGTTCTTACCTATACATAAACAATATGAACATCGTCATAAATATTTTATTGCTTAAGGGTGCTCAATAGCCGTAAGTATGTCCAGTGCTCTTTTTATTGGAAATGCTAGCAAGAAATATTATTTCAAATTTGTATTCTCAAAAGAATAATAATGAGCATTATTGTCCATAAGGAAAAATTATTATTCTTAATACTCAATGACACCATTTGCCATTTATACATACACACATACACAATTATATACATATATATTTGTTTCTTATAACTATAATGGGTTTTGTTTCGATTTTAACTTTTAGAATTATATCATTTTATTTATATACATTATATAAGACACTCTTAATTAATTATAACATTTATAATTTAATATTGAATGTTATACTTATGTATATCACTATTAGTTAACAAATAATCTTTCAACTTTATTATAATAATTTAATAAATTATATAACATTTATAATTCAAATATAGTTTAAATTTATTTTGAATTTATTTATTTATAACTTATATACTTTTAAATTTAAAACTACTTCTTGTTTCTTTATAACCTTTATCAGTTCAAATTTAAACAATTATAATTTTTTTATTTATAACTTTGATAAATTCAAATTTATAAGAGAAAAATTGGTTCATTAAAATGTTTGTGAATATAAATTTAAATCAATTTTAAATTATATCCATAACCCGATAAATTATGATCGAAATTTGAAATTATTTGAAATTATTTTATTTACAACTTTTGTGAATATAAATCAAAAGAAAATTTTAAATTTATTCATAAACTTTATAAATTAAACTTAAACAAATTTGAAATTAAATTTTATATACTATTCATAATAAAACAATGTGGTCTCTAGCACCATTGTTAAACCATATGCACTAAATAAGGGATAAAGGGGCAAACCTTAAAAAATTACTTTTTAATTCATCATATACTGGATCTTTTATAGTATTATCGTGAAAAACATTATTAATATTAAATCATATTTAATGTTTTACCATATGAATTTAAAGTATCGTATATTATTATATTATTATTATTGGTTTGCAATATTTATATTTGTTCAAAATGTTTAATAAGATAACACGTAGTCAAATTAGATAACATTTATTCAACGATAAATTTAATAATATATTATTATATATATGCATATATGCAATATTTCTTTTATTTATAAATATAATTTGAAATGGTAATAAGCAACATTTTTTAATAATAATAGTGGTACTTTATTTACACAAAGCATTCATTTTGATGTCTCAGCCCCATTGGGTGAGTGATTAAATAATTTTAACATAAAGTTAAATAGAAATTCTAAATTTAGCGTATATCAAATTAATGTTATAAATTTAAATTATGATAATTCATATTAATTCATATACCAAACGATCTTTCATATGTCAAATAACTGAATCAAATGAATAATGTCTTAAAATGTTGATGTTGATTAACAGTCATAATTTACAAGTATCCTAAAAATTTATTTTATTTTATTTTATGGGCATATCTTTATTAGGGCATTATAGCCTAAGTGGATCGGCCCAAAGTCGCAGCTCGATAGAAAATAGTACAAAAACTCGCTTTTTACTGTAACATTCCATACATACCCAAACAATTTTCAGATCTAAATAATTAAACCCAAATCAGCTATGGCATTCATAGCGGAAGGAAGTGGAAGTAGCTCATACTTAGGGTTCCTCCTGATGGTCACGATAAATCTGCTTCTTCAGAGCCGCTTGCTGTTCGTCCCTCGCTGCTGGTAAGTTGCTTCGACCTGGTATGCTTCATCACCAGTTTTATGTTCAACAAAGCTAATTTACTTACTCCTTATACACTGCGCCTCCTCTTTTGGCACGTATGATGGTTGCGCTCCTTCCAAATCTACCATAAAGCCATTCTGTAACGACCCCGATTTTGGTCATTAATTTTGAACATTTAACTTATTTTAAATGTTGTGTTTTGGAACGTGAATGAGATTTTAATATGAAGTTATCTATCAAAAATGGTGTAATAAAAACTTAAGCTCCAAATATAATGAATTAATTTATAAATTTAATTGTTGAGTTAATAGTTAGAAATCAATTAAATAATTGATTTAGAGTTGAATATGAAACTGAAATGATCTCTAATGTTGATATAAATCCTACTTGAATTAGAATTGAGTTAGTTTTTAAAACTGAAATTTCAAGCGATTTCGTAAATTTTAGAAACCGTCGATTAAAAATAGCAATTCGGGGCACAGTCTTGGAATTCGACGAAACCAATTCCATTGGATCCGTAATAGTGTATTATTATTGGATTTCAAATTTCGTAGTGTTTGGAGTTATCTTTGATCGTACGGAATATAAACTCTTAGAAATAATTTAATCGAATTAAATTTAAATAGTCGATTCAAAAGCCTATCTTCTCCATAAGATCAAACTAGGACTCGAAACCTTTTCCATTTCATTTGGTATAGGGGTATAACATTATAAATGCCTAGCGGCATGCCTCAACGACAGTTCAGAATTGCACAATAGAGAATTCAAGTTATTTTGAAAAAAATAGAAATAGTTAAATCGGATGAGCAATTGAGTCTCCTTAATCTTGACATCGCACGTCCCTTTTCCTTCTGTAACATGTGATTTCTATTTTTTTTTAACAAAAAATCCCAACCTTGTCTTCCTCGTTCAAATTAAAAATCGAGACTTCCCCCTTTCCTTCTTTTAGAACCGATCGCAAACAAATAAAAGAAAAAAATAAATATGTAATGCCGCAACTTCGATTGGGGGTGGAGTCGTTTGGAGGTGGTGGACGAAGCGACGATGAGGCGAGTCACAACATGGGATTCGTTCCTGACACTGGCATGAGAGGTTTGGGTCGAATTGTAAGCAAGGGCATGCGACGTCGATGTCGAGGGAGGAGAGCTCGAACTCGAGCAATTGTGTGCGTGTGGAGGATTAGGCTATTGCGATTGGATTAAAGGTGAGGTGGTCACTAGGTCTGTGTTTCTAGGTAGTTGCGTCATCAAGAAGTTGTCAAGGGAAAGGCCGCGAGAGTGTAGAGTAGGCGATAACGTTTTAGGGTTTGGGTTTTTCCGCTCGTAGAAGGTGAAGCATCCACGACCGTTGAGGATGGTTTGTGGGTGGCAGCCGAAGGCTGGAGGGCGATGGTAGGGGTGGCTGCAGCAAATTTTCCCTTGGCAACATTCAAAGGAAGACGATAGCATTCTGGAGAGTTCGTTTGTGGAGGTGGAGGTGCTAGCATGTTAGGATCTTTCGCAGGGTTGTGAATTGTAGTGGAGCTTTTGAGCTGTCTGTTCGTGAACAAAAATTCAGTAAGAAGGTACTATAATTGGTTTTAACTTAAATTTAATCGTATCATAAACACTAATTTAATTATTTATTTACTGGTTTGTAAAATTCTAATTTGTAATAACCCGAAATTTATTCGTACGAGGTCGGGGCATTTAATTCATAGGATACGGAAGAAAATTTCAATGCATTGTAAATAAAACAAGACGAGAAATTTTCACTCATTTAGATGCTTGATTTAATTTTAATTAGTTAAAAATTAATTATTGGTTTCTTGGTTGAATTTAGAAATTATTATCTATTGAATGATATTATAATATATATATATATATATATATTAGTATATATGTACTATTAGAGTGATATTCCCCCACATTATAGTGAATGAAACCCTATGCTCCTCGCATAATAGCGGATGATCCTATATACCGCGATATCCCCCTCAAAATGTGATTGGTATTTTTTATATTGTATTAACATTTGTGGATGTAGAAAAACAGGTTGGAGGTATCCAACTGGATTCCTCAAAATGTTGAATTTAATTTCATATATTGCAATATATGGATTACGTAGAATAATCTATTTTAGATTATTGTAGTGATCGGAATCATTGGATGCTATTGTGGCACTGGCCAGAATTTTGATAATTTGAATACCATAAATATATTTTTTAAATTTAAGGGATAGAAGGGAATTTTTAATATGAAAATATTTATATTGGAATTGGGGTTATTTTAAAGTAATTGAGTTAGAGAAATACATTTGACTTTGGTTATACTTAACTATTGTAGATTTTTAAATGGAGATTTTAAAAATGAATTATATAAAAGAATATATAAATGGTATTCTGAAAATATAAAAGTCGAGATTAAAAATAGATTGGAAGCTATAAATAGTTTTATAAAGAAATGGATTTATAAAATGGAATTTTATAATTAAGATTGTTTTTATAAACATGTAAAACTCAATGGAGTATAAAAATTTACAAACGATGTTTATAAATAAGGTAAGTGATATCAGTTGCTAAATTGGGAATATAAAATTTATGGGTGAATTTATATTAAAATATGGAAATAAAGTGAGAAAAATAGTGGAACTATTTTTGAAAGTGAGAATGGTTAAGGATATCCGAATGGAAGTGATATGATGTGATTCGAGAGGAATTTATTAATTGAATTATTTATTAAGGCTTTATTTTTTTTTAAATTCTAAGAAGTTAAGTTTGTTTTTAAAAGGAAATTTTAATTATTTAAAACTATGGAATTTAAAACTAGTGAGGATTGGAATACTTTGGTAAGTAGATTTTCAAATATTACGTATTTATTCTAGTAAATTCTAACTTTTAAAATCCGCTTAGAAAATTTATTTATTTGTCTAAAATGAGTTATTGATGTTCATAAAAGTGTTTTTGATATTTTAAATAATTACTTGAACATGTTTTAAAAATAATTTTTAAAAAATATTTATTATATATATATATATATATATAGTTTTAAAGTGATTGAAATTATATTTTATAAATTCTCTCGAGATTCGAGAAAATGGGCTTATAAAGGGATATGATTTTGAGGAGAGAAAATTTATTAGTGATTCCAAAGACTTATGAGAAAAGTTACAAAATATTCTCTTGAGTATTGATATTTGAAAATATTTGGAAAATAAGACTTAAAATATTTTCCTAAGTATAAAAATGGAAATTTGGGAATATTTCTGAGTGTTGAGATAGTTTGAAAATATCCTGTTATGGATTAAGTATTTGAAATTGTTTTCAAATATTGGAATATGGAAAGAGATTTGAATATATATATATATATATATATATATATATATATATATATATCTTAGTAAGGATATTTTGAAATAAATGTTTGAAGAATTATAAAATAAGGTCTAGTGTCTGCTTATGGATGTTTTATTGATAGTTAAATAACCGACTATCAATATTGGCTAATTTCTTTCATCATTTCGAAGAGACCGAGATCGGATTTGATTATCCGAATACCACTTCAATCTAGCTTGAACATAACGAATGAATACCGTGGAGATGATGAAGAGGGTGATTCGGTTTGTCCAGACCTAAGACAACTTGTATGGACGAATGCTATCAGGACATCGTTATTGGAGGACGATGAGCATTCTAAGTGGAATTTGTCTTGAAAAGTAACGCTTAGCCTCAAGCCTCATCAACCGGGAATGACTAAAATAGGGGAGATGCAGCAAGGCTAAGTAAGTTGCACCCAATTAGGGTATGTTATCACTTTTCTAGATATCCTCGGAAACTTATATACTATGGATATGGAAGTGCATGAAAGAAGGAGCACTCGATTTTGAGGGTGGGAACACCCGGGGTGATAACATATTTGATCTATCCAGGTTAGGGATAGTTCGGTCTTGTGTATCATGGGATCCCGGCGAGGTCCTTGGTAGATTGTTCTAGAGGTGTACTGTGATGGATGGTACCCAAGTGGCCCGGTCATTGTATGGAATCCATTCTACAAGAAGCTCCGTACAGTTTTTATTGTTCCCAACTATGCTGAAACGTTAGATGCAAGCATTTCAGCTATTTTCTATTTACTTTCTATAGACACTATCAGATGATTTTAATAAAAATTATTTTGGTTATCGTAAGGTAAAACTCCGTCATGTTTGTGCGTGACGTGGTCTTATGAGATACCTTTGTTTTCAAAGGATTTTGAGAAAAGTTAATAATTCAAATTGAGTGTGTTTTCTCATGTTGGTTTTCCAAACTGACTCGGGTGCTATTTTATTATAATGCTCGAGTCTGACCGAGTATTACAGTTTTAGGTTAGATTGCTATGGAGCTCAAGAGACGAGTAGGAGAAGTTCAGACATATTTCCGTACTTGATGTATATTTCCGCTGCGTGAGGACAAGTTATTAAACTATCCAGATTGATTGTTGTATATTGTATTCTGATAACGGTGTGTATATTAACAGCACAGCGCTTGTATTTAAAATCTGTTATGATATATTATAATTTGTTCCGCTGCATTTGTGAGATTCTATGTTGTTTTTATATTTTTCTTCTACTTTTTTCTTCTTCACCCCTAATGATTCGTATTTCCGTTAACTTTGAGTTGAACTGATGTGAAATATGGTCGACTTAAAGGGTACGGATTTGCAGGCCTTTGCACTTCGTATCAGAGTTGAAGGTTAAGTGAGAATCTTGGCTTTGGTGGGAATTACTTATTAGAGATAGGGTCAGTAGTGCCTTAGAATGAGTTGACTGTATTAATAGATATGAGCGCATATTTGTTAGTGAATATAAAATGATTTATATTGTATTGATTTATTGGTCAAGTGGTATACAAATTCTGATCGAATAGTGAGACGTCACTTAGATCGATAGGAGTTTCTAAATACATGAACACAATAAACTGACACAGTATGGTTTTGAAGTGGGTAAATTAAATAATTTTACCCAAATTATATTTTGATATAAAGGATTCTGAAAATTATTATAGTGGTGTGTTTGGTTGTTATTATATAATGAAGATAAGATTATAAAATTGGAAATGGTTATATATAACCAAAAGGGATTGTATAAGTATGAATTATACAAATGAGTAAAAACTGAAAATTTATTCAAACCAGAAATTGGAAAAATAAAATCCCAAAGATTTTTGGAAATGTTTTCCAAAGTATTTTGAAAAAAATAATGGTAGTATTATTTCGGAGATATTTTTGAAAGAAAACCGTTTTAAATGGATTTTGGAACAGATATAGCACTGAACTCATTTCGTTCGTTGGAAAATAACCCTAATGATGATTGCGACATCATCGGTGATTCGAATTTCTAAGTGATGGGTTGCTATCATAGTAAATTGATATGGAGATTTTTGGTGAAAACAAGTGCTATTTTGGGAATTCCGAAGGGAAATTATTTTGAAATGGAACTAAGTGAATTTTGAAAATCCAAGAAAGCGGTTTATTAAAACAAAAAGGGTGTGTGTGTATATATTCAAAGTCATTTGAAATAAATACCGAGGGTTTAAAAAAATTAGGAATCACGTGGAAGATGATATTTATGAGGGAAGTGTGAAAAATTGAAGCTGGAATAAAACTTAAAGTGAGAAAGTTAAGATGTAATTGAAACTTAAGTTAAGTTTGGCAAATTAAATTTTGGAAATTTAATTTACTGGATTCAAATTGAATTAATATAGTGTATTACTTAAAAGGGAGTTAACTAAGCGAACTAATTGAAATATATAATCAAATTGAATGAATTAAAAATGAATTTGTTTGAAGTGAAATTTAATTTAAGTATGAAAACTTGGATTTGGTTTTGAAATGTTGGTTAAAAGGAATTGAAATTTAAACAAAAAGGTGAACTGGAATTGAATTAAATATGTAAGTGTGAATTATAAAGTGACTATATAACTGTAAGTTGTAAAATTTGAATTGGATTTGAAATAATATCGAATTGAAGTAAACATAAATTTTGAATTGTGAAATATTATATAACCATAAGGTATAAATCTTGAATGAAATAAAATTTGAGTGAAAATTTGGAATTGTGAATAAATAAATTGGAATAGCTTATAAAAATTGAAATTAATTGAATAAAAATATATTTAGGCTATAAATAAATGTATAATCTCGAGTAAAAACAAAATGTGAATATATTCGAGTACAGAGTTGATGGAGATGTGAAAAATAAGTTGTGTGACTTATAAGATTGAAAAGTGAAATAGAAAACCCAAAATAAAAATGATGTAATATTTTAAGGTGAAGAAATAAAGTCCAAACCTGAATTTTGAAAATGAAATTGAACTCAAGTAAATTAAATGAGGTGATTTTTGGAATAAAAATATAATTGTGAAATAGGAAATAAAATCAACTAATTAGATGGATTAGTTAGTAGATTGAATATTGGAATTGAAACTTGAGTTATAAAGAGAGTTCGACTTAATAGTAAGCAAATTAAATATTTTTTGAAATGGCCATCGAATAAGATAGAAATGGTTTGAAATAGAGATGACTTAAGTTATAAATAAATTCAATTTGAGTATAAATAAATTGAATATGGCCTTGATATCATTTAAGTGAATTCAAAAATTAAGTTGAATATGGAATTGAATTTGAAGTGGATTAAGTGAATGAACTAATTAATTAGTAAATGAAATGGAAGTTGGTTGAAATGAAAATAAACTTAAGTTATAGGGTGGAAATAAATTAAAAATAACGATTAACTTAAGTAAATATTTTGAAAGGAGGTTTGGCTTGAATAAATTATGAAATGGTTATTTAATAGCACGGGATGATTCCAAGCTTAATAGAATAGATTAGAATATAATGAATCTGGACATGAATGAAATGTAAGTGAATTGATTGTAAACAAATCTGAAATAGAATAAAATTAAATATAAATTGATTTGGAATCAATTTAAAATAGCTATAAGCTAAAATGATTATTCTACTAAATGAATATCGTGGAAATTGCATAGAGAAAATTGGCGTTTGGCATAAACGAAATAAATAAAATTTTATGAATTAATAGAAGTGAATAAAATCGATTTTTAAATTAATTTGGAATGGATATGAGTTTGATTGACATAAATATGAGTTGAATGTAATAAATTTGGTTGTAAATCGTTTAAATTGAATATGGATTGATTAAAAGCAATTAAATTAGTATCGGAACCTTAAATTGCTTAAAATATATGTTTGTCATGATTGAGTTATGAAGTTTATGTGTTTTAACTATTTGAATATAAGTGAAATGTTGATGAATTTCATAGTTTGGTACTTATGTGTTTGAAATTGAGTAAGTACAGGTACAGAGGGACTATTTGGCTAGATTTGGGTTACGAAATTGCTTTTGAAGTAAATGCTTGCTTAATAATGCTTAAAAACGCTAAATAAGGTACGTTTTCGGATTAAACACCGCAAAATATAAAAATATTGAAATATTTTTTTTTCTGGCTGTGTGGGTCGATGAATATATATTTATCTCTTTTGTCATATTACAAAAGGTCCTCTGTACAAAGGAGACTCTGCTAAAAAAAATCGAAAATTCAAGGTGTTAGAATTTTTTTGAAATTTTTGAAATTTTTTGTTAACTAAGAATTTTTGAATTACAACTGAAATAAAATTTTTTTGAATTAGTAATGGAAACTAACGTTTGGTAAAAATTAAATGGTTTAGAAAAGTGAATATCAAATTTTCACTAAGTGGGTTTTGATGGGTTAATGGGTTTGGAGCATTTTTCTGCCTTAGAAATTTTGGGGACGAAATTCTTTTAAGGATTGAGGAATGTAACGACCAGGATTTTTGGTCATTAATTTTGAACATTTCATTCATTTTAAATGTTGAGTTTTGGAATGTGAATGGGATTTTAATACGAAGTTATCGATCAAAAATAGTGTAATAAAAACATAAGCTCCAAATATAATAAATTAATTTATAAATTTAACCATTGAGTTAATAATTAGAAATCAATTAAATAATTGATTTGGAGTTGAACATGAAACCGAAATGATTTCTAATGTTGATATAAATTCTATTTGAATTAGAATTGATTTAATTAGTTTTCAAAACGAGAATATCAAGCGATTTCGTAAATTTTAGAAATCGTCGATTTAATCGACAATTAGAAATAGCTACCTAAAGCACAGTCTCAGAATTTGACGAAACCAGTTCCACTGGATCCGTAATAGTGTATTATTATTAGATTTCAAATTTCATAGTGTTCGGAGTAATCGTTTGATCATATGAAATATAAACGCTTAGAAATAATTTAATCGAATTAAATTTAAATAGTCGATTCAAAAAGTTATCTTCTCCATACGATCGAATTAAAACTCAAAACCTTTTCCATTTCATTCAGAATAGGGGTATAACATTATGAATGCCTAGCGGCACGCCTCAATGGGAGTTTTGAGTTGCACAATAGAGAATTCGAGTTATTTTGATTTTTTTTTTTTTAGAAATAGTTAATTCAGATGAACAGTTGGGTCCCCTTCAACTTGACGTCGCACATCCCTTTTCCTTCTGTAACACGCAACTTCTATTTTTTTTTAAACAAGAAAGCCCGACCTCGTCTTCCACATTCAAGTTGAAAACCGAGACTTCCCCCTTTCTTTCTTTCAAACCGAACACAAACAAATAAAAGAAAAAATGCAATGCCGCGACTTCAATCGGGGGTGGAGTCGTACTCATTTGGAGGTGGTGGATGAAGCAGCAATGAGGCAAGTCGCGGCATAGGGTTTCATGCATGACTATTGGCGTGAGAGGTTTGGGTCGAATTGTGAACAGGGTCAGATGATGTCGACGCCTAGAGAGGAGAGCTCGAACTCGAGCGATTGTGTACGAGTGGAGGATTGGGCTATCGTGATTGGATTAAAGGCGAGGTGATCAGTGGGCTTGGCGTTTTTGGGGAGTCACGTCATCACGAAGTCCTTAGGAGAAAGGTTGCGAGAGTGTAGAGTAGGAGATAACGTTTTAGGGTTTGTTTTTTTCCGCTCGTAGAAGGGGAAGCATCCATGACAGTTGAGGATGGTTCGTGGGTGGCAGCCGAAGGCTGAAGGGCGATGATAGGCGAGGCTGCAGCAAATTTTCCCATGGCAGCGTTCGAAGGAAGATGACAACATCCTAGTGAGTTCATTTGTCTAGGCGGAGGTGCTAGCATGTTAGGGTTTGTCGCAGGGTTGTGAAATTGCAGTGGAGCTTTTGGGTTGTTTGTTCGCAAATAAAGATTCGAGAAGATGGTAATGCAATTGGTTTTAATTTAAATTTAATCATATCGTAAACACTAATTTAATTAATTATTTATTGGTTTATAAAATTTAAATTTGTTAATAACTCGAAATTTATTCATACGAGATCGGGTCGTTTAATTCATAGGATATAGAAGAAAATTTGAATGTATTGCAAATAAAATCAAGGTGAGAAATTCTCCCTCATTTGGATGCCTAATTTAAGTTTAATTAGTTAAAAATTAATTGTTGGTTTCTTGGTTGAATTTAGAAATTATTATCTGTTGAATGATATTATAATATATATCTAGTAGTATATATATACTAGTATTTTTGGAGTGATATTCCTGCATATTATAGCGGATGAGACCATATGCGCCCTGCATAATAGCGGATGAGCATATATACTGCGATATCCCCCTCGAAGTGTGATTGTATTTTTTTAATGTTGTATTTACAATGTGGTTGTAGGAAAATAGGTTGGAGGAATCCAGGGATCCAACTGGATTTCTCAAAATGTTGAATTTAATTTCATATATTGCGATATATGGATTGTGTAGAATAATCTATTTTAGATTATTCTAATGATTGGAATTACTGGATTCTATTGTAGCGCTGACCTGAATTTTGATAATTTAAATACCATAAATATATTTTTAAAATTTAAGGGATAAAAGGGAGTTATAGATATAAAAGTATTTATATTGGAATTGGGGCTACTTTAAACAAATTGAGTTAGAGAAATATATTTGATTTTGGTTATACTTAACTATTGTAAATTTTTAAATGGATATTTTAAAAATGAATTATGTAAAAGAATTTATAAATGGTATTCTGGAAATATGAAAAGGAGTTGAAGTCAAGATTAAAAATAGTTTGGAAGTTATAAATAGATTTATAAAGAAATGGATTTATAAAATAGAATTTTATAAATAAGATTGTTTTTATAAACAAGTAAAACTCAAAGGAGTATAAGAATTTACAAACGATGTTTATAAATAAGGCAAGCGATATCAGTTGCTAAATTGGGAATATAAAATTCATGGGTGAATTTATATTAGAATATGGAAATAAAGTGAGAAAAATAGTGGAACTATTTTTGTGAGAATGGTTAAGGAGATCTGAATGGAAGTGATATGATGTCATTCGAGAGGAATTTATAAACCGAATTCGTTACCGAGGTTATTAATTATTATTTTTAAATTCTAAGAAGTTAAATTTATTTTTAAAAGGAAAATTTTATTTATTTAAAACTAGTTAGGATTGGAATACTTGGGTAAGTATATTTTCAAATATTAAGTATTTATTTTAGTAAATTATAACTTTTAAAATCAGCTTAGAAAATTTATTTGTTTATCTAAAAATGAGTTATTGATGTTTATAAAAGTGTTTTCAATATTTTAAATAATTACTTGAACATGTTTAAAAATAATTTTTTTAATATTTATTATATATATATATATATAAAGTTTTAAAGTGATTGAAATTATATTTTATAAATTCTCTCGAGATTCGGGAAAAAGGACTTAAAAAAGGATATGATTTTGAGGAGAGGGAATTTATTAGTGATTTCGAAGACTTATGTAATAAGTTACGAAATATTCTCTTGAGTATTGATATTTGAAAAGATATTGGAAAATAAGACTAAAAATATTTTTCTAAGTACAAAAATTGAAATTTGGGAATATTTCTTAGTGCTCAGATGGTTTGAAAATATCCTGTTACGGATTAAGTATTTGAAATTGTTTTCAAATATTAGAATATAGAAAGAGATTTGAATATATATCTTAGTAAAGATATTATGAAATAAATGTTTGAAGAGTTACAAAATAAGGCCTAGTGTCTGCTTATGGATGTTTTATTGATAGTTAAATAACGACTATCAATATCGACCAATTTCGTTAGTCGTTTCGAAGAGATTGAGATTGGATTTAATTATCCGAAAACGAGTCTAATCCGGTTTGAACGTAACGAACGAATACCGTGGATATGATGAAGACGGTGATTTGGTTTGTCCAGACCCAGGACAACTTGTATGGACGAATGCTATTGGGACATCGTCATTAGAGGACGATGAGCATTCTAAGTGGAATTGTTTCTTGAAAGGTAACGCTTAGCCTCAAGTATCAACAACTGGAAATGACTAAAATAAGGGAGATGCAGCAAGGCTAAGTGGATCGCACCTAATTAGGGTATGCTATCACTTTTCTAGATATCATTGGAAACCTATATATTATTAATATGGTTGCATGAAAGAAGGAGCACTCGATCTTGAGGGTGGGAACACCCGGGGTGATGACATATTTGGTCTATCCAAGTTAGGAGTAGGCCAGTTTTGTGTAGCAGGGGATCCCGGCGAGGTCCTTGGTGCATTGTTCTGAAGGTGTACTGTGATGGGCGGTACCCAGTGGCCCAGTCATTATATGGAATCCAGTCTCCAATAAGTACCGTACGTTTTTGATTGTGCCCAACTATGATGAAACGTGGGATGCAAGCATTTTAGCTATTTTCTATTTACTATCTATAGACACTATTATAATATCAGATGATTTTGATAAAAATTGTTTTGGTTAGCATAAGGTAAAAACCCATCATCCTTATGTGTGACGTGGTCTTACGAGATATCTTGTTTTCAAAGAATTTTGAGAAAAGTTAATAATTCAAATTGAGTGTGTTTTCTCACGAGGGTTTTCTGGACTGACTCGGGTGCTATTTTATTATAATGCTCGGATCAGAGCGAGTATTACAGTTTCAGGTAAGAATGCTATAGAGCTTAAGAGATGAGTAGGAGGAGTTCGGATGTATTTCCGTACTTGATGTATATTTCCACTGCGTGAGGACAAGTTTTTAAACTGTCCAGATTGATTGTTGTATATTGTACTTTAATAATGGTATGTATATTAACAACACAGTTCTTGTATTTAAAATCTGTTATGATATATTATAATTTGTTCCACTGCATTTATGAGATTATGTGTTGTTGTTATATTTTTCTTCGACCCTTTTCTTCTTCACCCCTAAAGATTTGTATTTCCGTTAATTTTGAGTTGAACTGATGTGATATGGTCGATTCAAAGTGTATGGATTTGTGGGCCTTTACACACTCTCAGGCAGACGCCATACATTTTGAATTTGAAGTCTTTGATCTTTCAATTAACTTCCAGTTGCGTGATAATTTGCAATAGGTTAACATCAGGATAAGTGAAGTTAGTTCGTTGCTTACGTAGATCCCACATTATTCTTCAGAAAATACAGTCAAAAAAATATGCAATTGTGAGTTTCCTCGTGATTTTTGCATAGACTGCAAGTAGTATCATTGGTGATGCCCCACTTAGACAAGCAATCTGTAACACCCCTTAAAAATGGGAATAATAGTCCCACATCACGAAAAAACACTATGAAGTGGGTGCTTATGTACCAAAGCCTTCACCTTATAACAATGTCGAAGCCTTTTGAGGAATAAAACCCCACACCATGGCTTGGCCCATGAGGCGGAGGTGACTAAGTTGGGGACAATATCTGCGTTAGGTGAGGTGCGGGATATTACAATGGTATCAGAGCCATCCCCAGCCGAAATTGTGGTATATACGCGTTACAACCACGATGCCTGGGTGGTGTTGTGTTCATGAGCCAACTAGGGCGTTGGGCTCTAAAGGGGGAGATTGTAACACCCCTTAAAAATGAGAATAATTGTCCCTCATCGTGGAAAAACACTGTGAAGTGGGTGCTTATGTACCAAAGCCTTCACCTCATAACAACATCGAGGCTTTTCGAGGAACAAAATTTCACACCGTGGCTTTTCCCATGAGGCGGAGGTGACTAAGTTGGGGACAATATCTATGTTAGGTGAGGTATGGGCTGTTAAACGATCTTTGGTCGGCGACCTACCCAAAATGGATTTATAAGACGTTAGAGCCATCTTATGAGTGTTGGCTTTGTCCCATATAAATTTGCTCCAAGTTTGCGGTCTGGTACTCTAATAGCTTTCCAAGATGATTTGGTGGTAAATTCATTCCTCATGTACTTCCATGTCCATATGTCATTCTCTCACCCAGTGAAAATAGGCATTAACTCTATTTGTTTGCACTGCTAAGTGTTACATGGGATCATGTCACACCTCCACCTGTCATCCTGGATTATAAGGTCCACTTTTCTTTCTAGCAGCCATAAGCAGAATAGGAATCCCATCCAGCTATGTCAATTAGAGATTTACCATTAATCCAGGAATCCCTTCATAAATCTGTTTCCTTGACAATAGCAATCTTCTATTACAATTGGTAGCCAGATTATCTCTGACCCTTAGGATAGCCTTCCATGTTGATAAAGCATTATTATTTATCGCCATTTGCTAAAAGTGCCTCTAACATGTCATTTCTCATCCATCTAGCCCATAGGCCTTTGGAATTAATGATCCTCCAGGCTTACTTTAAAGTAAATGTTTCCCTCATGTCCTTGAGTCTCTTGAGACCTACTCCCTCTTCATCCTTAGGTCTACACAAGCTGCAGTATTTTATTTTGCAAGTATCCTATATATATGTATGTATATGTGTGTGTGTATGAAATCTAAATAACAATGACATATACAAGTATATGATATATAGTTAAATAATATCAACATGTCAAAAATTTCAATACTAATGCCATTAGTTGTGCGCATAATGAAGTTCTTATGTGAAAGTTATATAGTTTACAAGTCATGGGGTTAAAGTGTAATTATTAAAACTTAAGGGATTAAACTATAAATTTATCTCCTTCCCACAGAGAAACCTAGCTTATAAACACCATGTTTTCCCAAATTATTTAAGCCATCGTTGTTTACTAATGACAACATCATCATACCATTGCACTCCCTAAGTTGAGCTAAGTTCATCCATATGTATCATCGTCATCTCATGGCTTGAAGATGAAACCTCAATTCACGTCGATCTTCCACATCGTTACCTCAGTTAAGGAAGCATTCTCCATACAAGAGCTTTAAGTTCGATGAAGTGAACTAGCATACACGATCGCGTTACAACTGCTCTTTATGGTGATGACGGTCATAGGACTTAAATAATCGATGCATGGTGACGTTGCACGAAATGGTAATTTATTTTATTTAAAATAACATATATTAAAATTAGAGAATTTAATTTCTAATCAAATTTATTACAATAATTTTAAATTCAATTTTGAAAATACTTTGAAAACCCTTCTTTGATAATCTCGTTAGTCGAACACACCTTAAAATATAAGTTTTGCCATCTCTAACTCGATGGTGGAGTTGCAAAATCCACAATTAAGATATAATTTAATTTTTCTGGAGAGAGGAAGAATTTTTATATCCTGAGAATGAGGCATCTAACCAAATTTATAGCATCATTAATTGGCTATGTAGATATCTTACACAGATCCACAATTTAGATTATGGCTATTATAAGCGAGATCTTATCTCAACTAATGATTCAAAACCATATAATATTATGTTAAAGACAATTTTAAAAATTTAAGCTACCAAAACAAAATATACATACATACATATACAAAAAAGCACACATGTGCACGCATGCGCGCGCACACACACATATATATAAAGACACACACACATATATATTCCATATTCATTATGTGTGTGTGTCTCTTGTTGAATATGCGCTTATATGATTTTTGTTTGATGATAATAAACATATATACATTCGTTTAAATGTATTTGATAATATACTATTTTTTTTCACAGATTAAATAAATATTTGCAGAATAAAATAAATAACACGAAATTTGAATTCAAACGAATATTTTATTCAAACAAATATTTATTACATCTTTGAATAGTACAATTTCAAGCTCTCACTATAACTATACAACTTTGATTACAATTACATCACATTTCACATTTACAATTCACCTCACTACATATCACTCACACTCGTATTTATCTTCAACTTCATTCCAGTTTGAATCCAGCATCTGAGAAATCTGCAAAAATATTCACTAACGCAGTAAAATTGAAAAAGAAATATTTTTGCAAAATAAAATAAAATATGATTTTTGAAAATAATATTTGCCTCAGTTATTTGGGTTGTTCGTCATCATTTAAATTTGAATTCATCATACACGAACAACTTGTGACATACACAGTGTATTACTGTATATGCCACAAGGCCGTGCACGCCGATATATACACTTGATAATGCTACAGGGACAGGTGAGCACAAGGTCAAACCCAAATATATGGACAGGTTCAACTCAGGTGCAATAAATTCAAAAATACGACACGAACACAAGGTCAAATCCGAGTTTTGAAACTGGATTCAACACAAGTGAATCGAGTTCAAGTCAGACCAACACTGCAAGTACATGAATGCAAACTACAAGTACAGGTTCAAGGCCAGAATGTCAAAGTGGCAACTGGCAATAACAACTACACATATGCATACCACAGATGCAACCGATCAGTTCGACATATACATGAAGGCAGCAAGTCAGTGGACAGACCAGAGTACAACAGGCAAGCACAATGCATATATAGCAATAATATACAAGCCAACAGCAAAACAAGCAGTGCAGACCACAAAAGTGCAACAAGTATTGCAGTAATAAACATGGACAGAAGCAAGGCAACAGAGACTCAAGCAACAACATGGACTGCAACAAATACATGATGCACAACTCAAATGAATATCAGTGCAAGTGTCGACCAGGTAGCAAGGAAGATCAACACAGCAAGCTACAGCATCAAGTTGACCAAGATGCTACAGATTTCAGCAAATGAACCATCAAAGAATGCAACACAATGATGAGACCAGATGAAAATACTCTTAACTGCAAGTTCAAACCAAAACACAAGTGTGGCAAATGCAAACTGTGGTGAAGCAACAAAGATGAACCAGACAGTGATACAAGTTCGAACAATGCTCAATGCACAGCCAACAAGATATCATCAAAAACCAAACAAGGGACAGGCCATAACATGTAGACCAAACACATGAGTGTAAACAAGTGAATCAAGCAAATGCACAGAAGCCACTTCAGCTACATTGAGGCTCAATGGTGAAGCAGACTCAAGTGAACAGGTAGCACAAGAACCAGAAAAACCAAAACAGTGCCACAAGACCACCATGCAAAGACCAGAAGTACAAAATGGCCAAGCAAGTGCACCACTAAGCCAATAAACAAGACCAGGAAAAAGTGAAGTACAACATCACAAACAATTGCAAGCACATGAATTCTCAAGTCATGACCGAAGCCAGCAGTACAATGAATTCCCAAATCAAAATAGTTCAAGTGACCGAAGTCAACTAAATGATATCATAAATTCAAAAGTGCAGTTTAAAAAAAAAATATATTCAAAATGGCCGAAGTCATCAGGTAAAAGAAGTTGAATTCACGATTCAAAGTCAGAGCCTTGGCAATAAAGCGATTCACATTGCCGTGTAACCAAGTCAAAGCAAGTGATAACCAAACATCTCAAATTCAAGGCATCGAGTCAAGTCAGGGAAATTCACGGAGCCATGATTGAACATAAATTCAAAGCCATCGATTTTAAACCAAGTCAACCAAGAGATAATAAGAATAATTCGCATATGAATTAGTCAAGGTAAATCGCAATCATCCAAGCATAAACGATCGGCAGAGATAAAATCAAATATATTTTGTGCGAACGAAAATCTAGGGTTACAAACCCTATATAAGAAAATCATCATCGGCAATCTTATCTATCGAGTTCAAGAATCAACCAGCAAAGCAAAAGGAGGAAAATACATACCGAAGCAATCGAACCCGATCAAGGAGGAGAAGCCGCAAACAAATTGAAGCAAATCAGAAACAGTAATTGCAATCAACCAACAAAGGCAGCAACTTAAAACCCTAATTTAAGAGCACGACATCAAGAACGAAAGCCCCAATTTTGCAAAAGGAACGGTCGCCATTATACTCAAGCAAAGAAAAAGAACCGGGCCGATAAAATAAAAGGGAGACATATTTTTAATTAGTGGGCCGTTTATTTTTGGGCTTAGTTGTTTTTAATTAGGGTTATTTGCTTTTTATGTTTGTGTTTCTTTTAATTTTAAAGTTCTCTTTTAAACCGTTGTAATTTTCTAGTCGTGTGACCAGGGGACAAACTACGGTGTGTAGTTTGGGAATTCGCAACTCGGTGGTTGAGTTGTGGTCAGGGTTTTGAGCGTAGAGTTAGATTAGTCATTAGCGGGTATAGCGAGTTTACATGTGTAAGCGAGGGACTATCTAATTTCTAGTAGAAACCTTGGGGGCAGCACGTAGGCAGGGTTTTGCCGAAGCTGGGTAAATTCTGTGTTGTTCTGTTATTTATATTCTGCTATATCTGTGCTGCTATTCTGTGATCTGTGTTAATATTAATTAGCTTCTGCAATTAAGTTTTTATAATTTACACTATCACCCTATTCACCCCCCCTCTAGGGTGAAATCGATCATACAAGTGGTATCAGAGCTAGGAATAGAAGTCAACATTTGTTTTTTAAAAAAAATTCTATTTTTAAAAAAAATCAGTTTTTGTTTAAAATTTGAATTTTTTAAAATGGCTTCTTTTAATAATGCTTTTGCAGAAGGTCAATCCATAGTTAGACCACCAATGTTCAATGGTGAATATGCTTTTTGGAAAAATAGGATGAAATTTTTTTTGAAAACCATTGACGCTTGGGATATTGTTGAGACAGGTTATAGAATACCAACTATAACTGTAGACGATCAGGAAATAGAGAAACCAAAGGAACAATGGACAGAACTAGAAAATAAATTACAGAATACTAATGCCAAAGCTATGAATTCTATTATCTGTTCATTAGATCAATTTGAATTTAATCGTGTCTCACATTGTCTAACTGCGCAGGAAATATGGCACATATTAGAAGTGACTCACGAAGGAACATCTCAAGTCAAAGAATCTCGCCTTGCCATGCTAAGCAGCGAATACGAGAACTTTACAATGGCGAAAGAAGAAAATGTCAAAGAGATGTACGGACGACTTTCCAACATCGTATACAAATCAAAAGCTCTCGGAAAAACATACACCGAATTGGAAATAGTCCGTAAAATCCTCAGAGTCCTTCCACGAAGATTTGAAGCAAAAGTAACTGCCATTCAAGAATCGAAAGATTTAAAACAACTCAAAGTCGAAGAACTCATCGAAAATCTCACCACTTATGAGCTAGAAATGAAATTCAAGGAAGAGTGTGAAGGTGGAGATACTCGAAAGAAATCAATAGCTCTCAAAGGAACAACTGAAAGTGATGATGAGAATGATGACGATGATGATGGAGCAGCAGAGCTAGCGCTACTAATAAAGAAATTCAAAAAGTGGAATCGCAAATACGGAAATCCAGCTCGAAATCATGAATTGAAAAGCAGAATAGGCAAAGCACTAGACAACCCAGAAGATCAGAAAATCATCTGTTACAAATGCAACAAACCCGGCCATATCAAGCCACAATGTCCTCAAAAACGATCAAATCAAGGAAAGAAACTAAAGAAGAAAAGCTTTGCGGCTACTTGGGATGAAACTGACGAAGATGAAAGTGATAACACCGAAAGTGAGAGTGAAAAAGCAAACATGTGCCTTCATGGTGAAGTTACAGACAGTGATGACGACGAGCCAAGCGAGGTATCAAAACTCACTCATTCTGAATTACTAATTTATTTCCATGAAGTAAATGGCTGTTATGAACGACTTAGGGAAAAATATGCTAAACTTGAATCTCAAAATGATACTTTGATAGAATGCAATAAACAACTTGATCAATTAGTGCAAGTGTCAACTTTGACAGAAGCAAGGCAACAGAGACTCAAGCAACAACATGGACTGCAACAAATACATGATGCACAACTCAAATGAATATCAGTGCAAGTGTCGACCAGGTAGCAAGGAAGATCAACACAGCAAGCTACAGCATCAAGTTGACCAAGATGCTACAGATTTCAGCAAATGAACCATCAAAGAATGCAACACAATGATGAGACCAGATGAAAATACTCTTAACTGCAAGTTCAAACCAAAACACAAGTGTGGCAAATGCAAACTGTGGTGAAGCAACAAAGATGAACCAGACAGTGATACAAGTTCGAACAATGCTCAATGCACAGCCAACAAGATATCATCAAAAACCAAACAAGGGACAGGCCATAACATGTAGACCAAACACATGAGTGTAAACAAGTGAATCAAGCAAATGCACAGAAGCCACTTCAGCTACATTGAGGCTCAATGGTGAAGCAGACTCAAGTGAACAGGTAGCACAAGAACCAGAAAAACCAAAACAGTGCCACAAGACCACCATGCAAAGACCAGAAGTACAAAATGGCCAAGCAAGTGCACCACTAAGCCAATAAACAAGACCAGGAAAAAGTGAAGTACAACATCACAAACAATTGCAAGCACATGAATTCTCAAGTCATGACCGAAGCCAGCAGTACAATGAATTCCCAAATCAAAATAGTTCAAGTGACCGAAGTCAACTAAATGATATCATAAATTCAAAAGTGCAGTTTAAAAAAAAAAAAAATTCAAAATGGCCGAAGTCATCAGGTAAAAGAAGTTGAATTCACGATTCAAAGTCAGAGCCTTGGCAATAAAGCGATTCACATTGCCGTGTAACCAAGTCAAAGCAAGTGATAACCAAACATCTCAAATTCAAGGCATCGAGTCAAGTCAGAGAAATTCACGGAGCCATGATTGAACATAAATTCAAAGCCATCGATTTTAAACCAAGTCAACCAAGAAATAATAAGAATAATTCGCATATGAATTAGTCAAGGTAAATCGCAATCATCCAAGCATAAACGATCGGCAGAGATAAAATCAAATATATTTTGTGCGAACGAAAATCTAGGGTTACAAACCCTATATAAGAAAATCATCATCGGCAATCTTATCTATCGAGTTCAAGAATCAACCAGCAAAGCAAAAGGAGGAAAATACATACCGAAGCAATCGAACCCGATCAAGGAGGAGAAGCCGCAAACAAATTGAAGCAAATCAGAAACAGTAATTGCAATCAACCAACAAAGGCAGCAACTTAAAACCCTAATTTAAGAGCACGGCATCAAGAACGAAAGCCCCAATTTCGCAAAAGGAACGGTCGCCATTATACTCAAGCAAAGAAAAAGAACCGGGCCGATAAAATAAAAGGGAGACATATTTTTAATTAGTGGGCCATTTATTTTTGGGCTTAGTTGTTTTTAATTAGGGTTATTTGCTTTTTATGTTTGTGTTTCTTTTAATTTTAAAGTTCTCTTTTAAACCGTTGTAATTTTCTAGTCGTGTGACTAGGGGACAAACTACGGTGTGTAGTTTGGGAATTCGCAACTCGGTGGTTGAGTTGTGGTCAGGGTTTCGAGCGTAGAGTTAGATTAGTCAATAGCGGGTATAACGAGTTTACGTGTGTAAGCGAGGGACTATCTAATTTCTAGTAGAAACCTTGGGGGCAGCACGTAGGCAGGGTTTTGCCGAAGCTGGGTAAATTCTGTGTTGTTCTGTTCTGTTATTTATATTCTGCTATATCTGTGCTGCTATTCTGTGATCTGTGTTAATATTAATTAGCTTCTGCAATTAAGTTTTTATAATTTACACTATCACCCTATTCACCCCCCCTCTAGGGTGAAATCGATCCTACAAGTGGTATCAGAGCTAGGAATAGAAGTCAACATTTGTTTTTTAAAAAAAAATTCTATTTTTAAAAAAAATCAGTTTTTGTTTAAAATTTGAATTTTTTAAAATGGCTTCTTTTAATAATGCTTTTGCAGAAGGTCAATCCATAGTTAGACCACCAATGTTCAATGGTGAATATGCTTTTTGGAAAAATAGGATGAATTTTTTTTTGAAAACCATTGACGCTTGGGATATTGTTGAGACAGGTTATAGAATACCAACTATAACTGTAGATGATCAGGAAATAGAGAAACCAAAGGAACAATGGACAGAACTAGAAAATAAATTACAGAATACTAATGCCAAAGCTATGAATTCTATTATCTGTTCATTAGATAATTTGAATTTAATCGTGTCTCACATTGTCTAACTGCGCAGGAAATATGGCACATATTAGAAGTGACTCACGAAGGAACATCTCAAGTCAAAGAATCTCGCCTTGCCATGCTAAGCAGCGAATACGAGAACTTTACAATGGCGAAAGAAGAAAATGTCAAAGAGATGTACGGACGACTTTCCAACATCGTATACAAATCAAAAGCTCTCGGAAAAACATACACCGAATTAGAAATAGTCCGTAAAATCCTCAGAGTCCTTCCACGAAGCTTTGAAGCAAAAGTAACTGCCATTCAAGAATCGAAAGATTTAAAACAACTCAAAGTCGAAGAACTCATCGGAAATCTCACCACTTATGAGCTAGAAATGAAATTCAAGGAAGAGCGTGAAGGTGGAGATACTCGAAAGAAATCAATAGCTCTCAAAGGAACAACTGAAAGTGATGATGAGAATGATGACGATGATGATGGAGCAGCAGAGCTAGCGCTACTAATAAAGAAATTCAAAAAGTGGAATCGCAAATACGGAAATCCAGCTCGAAATCATGAATTGAAAAGCAGAATAGGCAAAGCACTAGACAACCCAGAAGATCAGAAAATCATCTGTTACAAATGCAACAAACCCGGCCATATCA
Source organism: Allium cepa (assembly GCA_030765085.1). NCBI lineage: Eukaryota > Viridiplantae > Streptophyta > Magnoliopsida > Asparagales > Amaryllidaceae > Allium > Allium cepa. The sequence continues at coordinate 915,988,612 of CM060938.1, forward strand.
AGCCACAATGTCCTCAAAAACGATCAAATCAAGGAAAGAAACTAAAGAAGAAAAGCTTTGCGGCTACTTGGGATGAAACTGACGAAGATGAAAGTGATAATACCGAAAGTGAGAGTGAAAAAGCAAACATGTGCCTTCATGGTGAAGTTACAAACAGTGATGACGACGAGCCAAGCGAGGTATCAAAACTCACTCATTCTGAATTACTAATTTATTTCCATGAAGTAAATGGCTGTTATGAACGACTTAGGGAAAAATATGCTAAACTTGAATCTCAAAAGGATACTTTGATAGAATGCAATAAACAACTTGATCAATTAGTTAAGAACTATCAATGTAGAATTCCTAAGTGTGATAAGTGTCCAACATTCGAAGAAGAAATTAAAAAATCGGAAATCAATATAAAATCACTTGAAAATGAAATTCTGATTTTAAAAGAGAATGAAAATACTAGGAGAGAGATTTCTATTAAAAAATGCACACAGTTGTTAAACGAAAATGAATCTCTCAAAACAAAAGTCCAACAACTGTCAACGACCTTAGATAAATTTTCAAAAAGTGAAAAATCGTTGAATATGCTATTAGGAAAGCAAACTGTTAATATGGTTAGACAAGGACTTGGATATAAAAATTCGAAAATTGTTGAAAGCAATATTAATCAAGTTAATTCTATGAGCACAATTTGTAAAAAATTTGGACACAATCACAATAATTGTTGGAATAGACTCAAACATATGAAAACAATACCGATTTGGGTTCCAAAAGGCACAAATATAAAATCTCTCAAAGTTAAACAAATTTGGTTGTCGAAGGGAACTATTATAAATAGTTTTGGGTATCCACAAAATTATCATTCTAAATATTTTGCCACTAACAATCATGGACCTATAAAAACAAATAGGTCACTAAACTCTTTTCTCGTGTAGGTATGCTGGCAGGCTAAGGAACAACAACAATGGTACTTGGATTCTGGCTGTTCCAGGCACATGACAGGCGATAAATCGAAGTTCCTTAGCCTAGAAAAGTACAAAGGTGGCAGAGTCACAATGGGGAACAATGACAAGTGTAAAATTGTCGGTAAAGGTAAAGTAGGTAACAATACATTTACCTTGAATGACGTACTATATGTTGAAAATCTGCACCACAATTTGATATCAATCAGCCAGCTATGTGATAAAGGTATGAATGTTATCTTTGATTCTGACATGTGCAAAATTGTTGACAAATCATCAAAAGAAATTTTATTTTCAGGAAAAAGGAAAGGTAATATATATTCTCTATCTTTTGATGATCTCATCCTCTCAAAATGTTTGGTAGCTAAGGATATAGAAGTGAATTTATGGCATAGACGTTTAGGGCATGCTAGTATGAACTTATTAAACAAATTAAAAAGGAAAAGTTTGGTAAGAGGGTTGCCATCACATGAGTTTGAAACTGAAAACATCTGTAAAGCATGTACTTTGGGAAAACTTAGAAAATCATCGTTTCATGCCAAAAACAATGTAAGCACTTCTAGAGTTCTTGAACTAATTCATATGGATCTATTTGGACCTAATGACATTGCTAGCTTAGGAGGTAAGAAATATTGCTTTGTGTTAGTTGATGATTACTCAAGATATACATGGGTATACTTCTTAGCTAAAAAATCAGAAACTTTTTCATACTTCACAAGATTCGCAAAATTTGTGCAAAATGAAAAAGAAGTCTCTATTGTTTCGTTAAGAAGTGATCATGGTGGAGAATTTGAAAATTATGAATTTGAAACTTTCTGTGATGAAAACGGAATCAAACATGAGTTCTCTGCACCACGTACTCCACAACAAAATGGGGTAGTTGAGAGAAAGAATCGAACTTTACAAGAATTGGCTAGGTCTATGTTAAATGAATATGAACTACCTCTGCATCTCCGGGCAGAAGCTGTAAATACAGCATGTTATGTAATGAATAGAGTTATTATCAGACCGATTCTTAACAAAACCCCCTATGAGCTATGGTTCAACAAAAAACCAAACATCGCTTACTTCAAAGTGTTTGGATGTCCTTGCTATATTCTTAATACAGGTGATCAGTTAGGAAAATTTGAAGCAAAGGCTGACGATGGCATCTTCATGGGTTACTCTTCGAGAAGCAAAGCTTATAGAGTCTACAACAAAAAGACTAAAACAATCGTAGAGTCAATCAATGTGAAATTTGATGAAGGCATTGACGAACAGGATACATCCAAAAGCAACGTTGAAGAGGAGAAAGAAAAAGATGAGTTCGAAAAACCAAAAGAAACTGCTGATGCTAGAGAAACTACCACAACTCAAGAAGTCCAAAGAAATCTGGATCCAGAAAAGATGAAATACAAAACAGACCATCCACCAGAATTGGTAATTGGAAACCCTATAGCAGGTATACAAACTCGTTCATCCTTTAAAAATCTATGTGATCTGTGCTTATATAGTGGATTTATTTCAGAAATAGAACCAAATAACATAGATTCAGCCCTTAATGATGAAAACTGGTTCATGGCCATGCAAGAAGAGCTAAATCAGTTTGAACGAAATAATGTTTGGAGTCTAGCACCTAGACCTAAGGATTATCCAGTTATAGGAACAAAATGGATTTTTAAAAATAAATATGATGAATCTGGAAATATAATTAGAAATAAAGCTAGACTAGTTGCTAAAGGATACAATCAAATTGAAGGAGTTGACTTTGATGAAACTTTTGCGCCTGTAGCTAGACTAGAATCAATTAGAATATTGTTAGCTTTTGCTTGTTACAAAGGATTTAAACTAAGACAAATGGACATTAAGAGTGCTTTTCTTAACGGAGTTTTAAAAGAAGATGTGTTTGTTGAACAACCAGAAGGTTTTGAAAGTCATGAATATCCAAACCATGTATACAAACTAAAGAAGGCATTATATGGATTAAAACAAGCTCCCAGAGCTTGGTATGAATGTCTTACTTCATATCTCCTTGAAAATGGGTTCAAAAAGGGATGTGTAGATACCACACTATTTCTGTTGCATGAAAACAATGATATCTTGATTGTTCAAATATATGTTGATGACATCATTTATGGTGCTACTAACAAGTTATTGTATGAGAAATTTGAAAAAGTCATGCAGGAAAAATTTGAAATGAGCTTGGTTGGAGAGTTAAAATTCTTTTTAGGATTTCAAATCCAACAAAGCATTAAAGGCACATTCATTTCTCAAACAAAATATATTAGGGAACTTGTCAACAAATTTGGATTAAAAGATGCTAAACCAGCAAGAACTCCCATGAGTACAACACTTAAACTTGACAAAGATGAAAAGGGTAAGACAGTTGATCAAAAGCAGTACAGAGGTATGATTGGATCACTCCTTTATCTTACCGCCTCTAGACCTGATATCATGTTTTCTGTCTGCTTATGTGCGCGTTTTCAATCTAACCCAAAAGAATCTCATTTAAAAGCTGTTAAAAGAACTATAAGATATTTATTGCACACACCACGATTTGGTCTTTGGTATCCATCAAATGATAATTTTGAATTGAAAGGTTTTTCAGATGCTGATTATGCTGGAAATTTGGTTGATAGAAAAAGTACTAGTGGAGCATGTTTTATGTTAGGACATTCATTAGTTGCATGGTCGAGTAGAAAACAAAATTGTATTGCATTATCCACAACAGAGGTAGAGTATATTGCTTTGAGCGGTTGCTCTGCTCAAATCTTATGGATGATACAAACTTTGCATGACTATGGCCTAAATTTTAAACGTGTACCACTAATGTGTGATAGCAAGAGCGCAATTGATCTCACAAATAATCCTGTACATCATTCGCGAACAAAACATATAGATGTAAGACATCATTTTATTAGAGATCATATTTCCAAAGAAAATATCTGCATAAATTTTATTTCAACTGATTCTCAATTGGCAGACATCTTTACAAAACCCCTACCAGAAAATAGTTTTTGTAAACTACGACTCAGTCTAGGTGTTTTAGAAATTTGCTGAATATTTAACATTTTTTTTCCCCCTACAAATCATCGAAAAGAAAAATAGTGATTGAAAAAGTGATGAGTGTCGATATTGATTATATATTATAACTCGAGAAAGTATAATTAGAAAATTTCTTTAGAAATGTAAACAAAAGTTATTAAACTTTTTGTTGGTAAAAAATTCCATGACCATCTCTATACCTATCATATTTCTTTCAACCATCACTCATCAAAATTCTATATAGTTTGTCGATATGTGGTACTTTAAACAGGAATCGTTCGTTTTTCATTTTTACATTTTTAAAAAAAAAAAAAATACCAAAGTATTCACTCTCATTTAAAAGTCCTCACGGTTATGCATGGGTGAATTACTTGGAATTTGTTATGTGCTTTCATGCTCATTTAAAAGTCCTCACGGTTATGCATGTATGGAACACATATCAAAAGTTGATTTTTTTTAAAATAAACAAGTTGATTCTAATCCCATTTAAAAGTCCTCACGGTTATGCGTGGTTAGAAGATACTTGAATTCATTTTTTTTTTAAAAATAAATTTGGAATACTACTAATCTCATTTAAAAGTCCTAACGGTTATGCATGGTTAGTAGATATTCAAATTCCTGATATAAAAATACCACAAATAGACACAACTGTATGGTTTTATATGATGACATCATCTCCATCATTCTAAAAGTGGAATATGCGCCTAACAAAATATTTATGATTTTTGTTTGATTTTTTATTGAAATTTGATATTTATATTCAATTGAGTTTTAATATTGGATTGATATCGATTATTTTTTCTCTATTTTCTCTAACACTATTATTCTTTTGCTGATAACAAAAGGGGGAGAGAAAAGTTAAGATTTTGTCAAATAAAATCAAGCAAAGGTCAAATAATTTTCTATTTGCATCTAGAATCATTTGCATATTTTTATTTGTATGCATATATGTAGGGGGAGCATCGTATAGAGAGGAAGCATTTAAATAGGGGGAGCAATTAGAATATATCAATGATCAAATACATTTAACATATTCAAAATCTTAAATATATGTTTGTTATCATCAAAAGGGGGAGATTGTTGAATATGCGCTTATATGATTTTTGTTTAATGATAATAAACATATATACATTCGTTTAAATGTATTTGATAATATTTTTTTTTTCACAGATTAAATAAATATTTGCAGAATAAAATAAATAACACGAAATTTGAATTCAAACGAATATTTTATTCAAACAAATATTTATTACATCTTTAAATAGTACAATTTCAAGCTCTCACTATAACTATACAACTTTGATTACAATTACATCACATTTCACATTTACAATTCACCTCACTACATATCACTCACACTCGTATTTATCTTCAACTTCATTCCAGTTTGAATCCAGCATCTGAGAAATCTGCAAAAATATTCACTAACGCAGTAAAATTGAAAAAGAAATATTTTTGCAAAATAAAATAAAATATGATTTTTGAAAATAATATTTGCCTCAGTTATTTGGGTTGTTCGTCATCATTTAAATTTGAATTCATCATACACGAACAACTTGTGACATACACAGTGTATTACTGTATATGCCACAAGGCCGTGCACGCCGATATATACACTTGATAATGCTACAGGGACAGGTGAGCACAAGGTCAAACCCAAATATATGGACAGGTTCAACTCAGGTGCAATAAATTCAAAAATACGACACGAACACAAGGTCAAATCCGAGTTTTGAAACTGGATTCAACACAAGTGAATCGAGTTCAAGTCAGACCAACACTGCAAGTACATGAATGCAAACTACAAGTACAGGTTCAAGGCCAGAATGTCAAAGTGGCAACTGGCAATAACAACTACACATATGCATACCACAGATGCAACCGATCAATTCGACATATACATGAAGGCAGCAAGTCAGTGGACAGACCAGAGTACAACAGGCAAGCACAATGCATATATAGCAATAATATACAAGCCAACAGCAAAACAAGCAGTGCAGACCACAAAAGTGCAACAAGTATTGCAGTAATAAACATGGACAGAAGCAAGGCAACAGAGACTCAAGCAACAACATGGACTGCAACAAATACATGATGCACAACTCAAATGAATATCAGTGCAAGTGTCGACCAGGTAGCAAGGAAGATCAACACAGCAAGCTACAGCATCAAGTTGACCAAGATGCTACAGATTTCAGCAAATGAACCATCAAAGAATGCAACACAATGATGAGACCAGATGAAAATACTCTTAACTGCAAGTTCAAACCAAAACACAAGTGTGGCAAATGCAAACTGTGGTGAAGCAACAAAGATGAACCAGACAGTGATACAAGTTCGAACAATGCTCAATGCACAGCCAACAAGATATCATCAAAAACCAAACAAGAGACAGGCCATAACATGTAGACCAAACACATGAGTGTAAACAAGTGAATCAAGCAAATGCACAGAAGCCACTTCAGCTACATTGAGGCTCAATGGTGAAGCAGACTCAAGTGAACAGGTAGCACAAGAACCAGAAAAACCAAAACAGTGCCACAAGACCACCATGCAAAGACCAGAAGTACAAAATGGCCAAGCAAGTGCACCACTAAGCCAATAAACAAGACCAGGAAAAAGTGAAGTACAACATCACAAACAATTGCAAGCACATGAATTCTCAAGTCATGACCGAAGCCAGCAGTACAATGAATTCCCAAATCAAAATAGTTCAAGTGACCGAAGTCAACTAAATGATATCATAAATTCAAAAGTGCAGTTTTAAAAAAAATATATATTCAAAATGGCCGAAGTCATCAGGTAAAAGAAGTTGAATTCGCGATTCAAAGTTAGAGCCTTGGCAATAAAGCGATTCACATTGCCGTGTAACCAAGTCAAAGCAAGTGATAACCAAACATCTCAAATTCAAGGCATCGAGTCAAGTCAGAGAAATTCACGGAGCCATGATTGAACATAAATTCAAAGCCATCGATTTTAAATCAAGTCAACCAAGAAATAATAAGAATAATTCGCATATGAATTAGTCAAGGTAAATCGCAATCATCCAAGCATAAACGATCGGCAGAGATAAAATCAAATATATTTTGTGCGAACGAAAATCTAGGGTTACAAACCCTATATAAGAAAATCATCATCGGCAATCTTATCTATCGAGTTCAAGAATCAACCAGCAAAGCAAAAGGAGGAAAATACATACCGAAGCAATCGAACCCGATCAAGGAGGAGAAGCCGCAAACAAATTGAAGCAAATCAGAAACAGTAATTGCAATCAACCAACAAAGGCAGCAACTTAAAACCCTAATTTAAGAGCACGGCATCAAGAACGAAAGCCCCAATTTTGCAAAAGGAACGGTCGCCATTATACTCAAGCAAAGAAAAAGAACCGGGCCGATAAAATAAAAGGGAGACATATTTTTAATTAGTGGGCCGTTTATTTTTGGGCTTAGTTGTTTTTAATTAGGGTTATTTGCTTTTTATGTTTGTGTTTCTTTTAATTTTAAAGTTCTCTTTTAAACCGTTGTAATTTTCTAGTCGTGTGACTAGGGGACAAACTACGGTGTGTAGTTTGGGAATTCGCAACTCGGTGGTTGAGTTGTGGTCAGGGTTTTGAGCGTAGAGTTAGATTAGTCAATAGCGGGTATAGCGAGTTTATGTGTGTAAGCGAGGGACTATCTAATTTCTAGTAGAAACCTTGGGGGCAGCACGTAGGCAGGGTTTTGCCGAAGCTGGGTAAATTCTGTGTTGTTCTGTTCTGTTATTTATATTCTGCTATATCTGTGCTGCTATTCTGTGATCCGTGTTAATATTAATTAGCTTCTGCAATTAAGTTTTTATAATTTACACTATCACCCTATTCACCCCCCCTCTAGGGTGAAATCGATCCTACATCTCTCTCTCTATAAATTTAGCCCAAAGCTAATTGAATAAATTTATATCAGTTATACGTTTTGCTAATTAATTTTAGACCCGCTAATTAATAAAACTCATTCTAGGGATACTTCACCCTATCTCTAATGAGCTACTTAATGTGTTATACTCCTGATCTAAAGTTCAACCTTAGCTTTGATACCAAATGTAACGATTAGAGATTTTTGCGTTCGAAAATCGACATCCATATTTCACATCGTACTCGAATGCCGTAGATCCGACCGTTCAATCTGAATCGCCGGAGCTTATAACACAAATTAAGTACAACACAGCGGAAGGAAAAGAATAATAGATTGATACAATATCTGATACAACAGATGATACAATAGATATCAATATACATCAGAGATATGATACAATAAAATAGCAGCGGAAAAGAAAATAGATAACATCAGCAGCGGAATAAATAACTCCAGATAGTCTTCAAAAGAGAACTCCAGTAATAGTTCGAACCAACATCACGATACACTAAGACAAGCAAGTCTCGTCCACATCCAAGCATTTAACTAGCTCCAGATAATCCACTGAACCTAACTATCTGAAAAACCCAACTCTAGGCTGCTCGTGTGGAAAATAGTGAGCACGCAGAGTTTAGGAAACGAACAATAAACTCCAGATCAGTCATGAGACTGGTGTGAGTAACGAAAACAGTTTATCTTTAAAAACAAACAATAAGAGAATTTTTAAAGTTAATTCGTAATGCTTTTAGAAATGGAACTACCATAAGACCTCCCGCCACACACACAATGCAAACGCAGAATTGGAGGCAATTTCTTCTTGTGATAGTCAAATATGCTTGATACGTGAATTTCTTTGATATTATTACTACAAGTGCAAAGTGTAGGAAAACATTTCGAAAGTAATGATATAAATCTTAGCCAACATACGACCATTATCGTATGCCTACTATAACTACCATATTCAGTAGCAGGTTACCACCACATTCCATGGCAGGTTATACAACTAAAATCGTACAAGTCTCGTATTGTTTCTTTAGATTTTTCAATAAATGGTCAGGCCAAGGAACTTCCCATTGCCACATGGGGTACGCCTCTGGAAGGACGCCCCAAGAACCTAACCGGATCTCTGCCAACACAAGGTCGGGTTACCCCTAATTGGGTAACTACTGACACGAGTATGCCATCCCCCGGTCGTAAACAGCCTTTATCCGGGGCCCCAACAACAATCACAAAGTAAGATATATATATATATATATATATATGTATGTATATATATATATTTGCAATATTCACATAAGTTAAGTATCTGGGCTCCATACCATGATACCACTTCTATCCAGAAGGAAATGCACATACCCTAAAGGGCGCTACCCCCAATAACCTTGCCGCATCTTTCCTGTTTCGACCATTTCAGGGTGTGAGATTCGACGAAGTCTCGTCCACAAAGCTATGCTTTTTACAAAAGGCATGCTTTGATCAACAAATGATCAGCAACACTCAGCATGCCACATTACCAAATTAGGAATATATCACTGATAACCTTCAACTACATAACCTCTGAGCTCGTACGTCTCAGAGAAGGGTGTTAAGCTAAGAGAATAAATTCTCTGCTACCAACAGAAATGTATTTGAAAAAAATCTGCTTTATATCTCAATTGTAATGTCAGACATACAATCCATACAAGCCTGTTCTGGGTTCGAACAGAACCGAAGGCACTTCCAAAGAAGTCCTTGCATTCCGGGTATTCACAATCCCGATCGAACTTCCCATCACTTAGGGAATCTCTATACCGATGTGACTCGATGCAGAGACAATCAACGAGTTATCCTTTCATTCTCGAAAATACCCGGTCTTCACCACCGGTCTTCAAATGCTATCCATAACAACGTATCATTATTCGGAATGGGTTCTATAACACAAAGGTCCTTTCCCGGCTAAACCGAATAGTGAGCGTAACATTTAAAACATATGGATATGGGATTTCAATTAAGTCACAACTTAATAATTCAAAACTTTCTTTCAAATGGTTTAAAGCAATTACCATTTCAAATCTTTTAAAAAAAAGATTTATTTCATAAGGTTCACCAAGATTCATTCCCGGATTTCAAAACAATTTCATTTCAATTGGATTAATTCATTAAATCTTTAAATCAAAGATTTGTCTCATAGCTTTCAAATCGTTCCCAAATATTCATTTTCAAAACTCGTTTCCAAATATTCATCTATAACTTGGAAAACTATTTCAGTTTTTAAACTTGAAATCCCTTTAATAAAATTTGAAACGAAGGCTTTTATCATTTAGAAACAACAGTTTTATTTTGGAAAAACCCGATTTCATTTATACAAGTTAAAATCTTTGGGTTAATTCAAATTCCCAAAACAATATATAAAAATGGTTTAACCCATATATAACTAATATAACATCTTTAATCCCTAATTTCAAATCATAGAATTCAATTTCAAATCTTGAATCCAAGTTTAAATCAAATTATTTAAATTCCAAACTTAATCAAGTTATTCAAAATAAATTTCATCTTTGAAATTCCATTTCAAAAGCTTTTCACTTTAAACCCAACCCATTTCCAAAACATTTGAATTCAAATTGTCTATTTAAAAATCTCTTCAAAAATCCGTGACTTAATCGATTTCCTCGTGAAATCCATATTTGTGTGTGTATAAGTGTGGTCCAGGGGTTTAACACAAAAGTGCAACATCATTCAATCATCACAGATTTCAAACATATCAATATCGATAAGTGGTATATTCTTATAATGCCCATCTATATATACAGAATCACAGATAGATAATACAAATGCATTATAGATAAATAAATTACATACATCATAGCCTGAATTAAAACAATTCAAATCACAAGCATCACACAGTTGAAATATCAAACAATTCACAACAACTTATACAATTTACACATCTATAAGTATGGTTACTTGATCGTATAATTAATTTAAATCAGATTAATCCCTAATTCTGGCTAATTAATATTAATTAATTACAATCAATCTGATTAATTACACTTTAATCATTTATCAATTAACCTTTAATCTATAATTAATCCTTTGATAAATTACCCTTAATTGATTACAATAATTTATCAATCCTTAATTAATAATCATCCCTTAATCACTTCCATTAATTAACTAACTTTTAATTAATTATTCTCAAATTAATTACCAAATCAATTTATGACATTATCCTTACATTAATTATTGCTTAATCACTTGATTAATCAACTTTAATCATTAATTAATATTTAATTAAAAATCCTTAATTACTAATGTATTGATCTTTAAACCTTCATTAATTATTTTAACCCTTTAATTACTTATTTTGAAAAATTTAACCTTTAATCATAAATTAATATTTAATTAATAACCTTCAGTCACCAAATTAATTTCTTCAACCCTTTAGTTACTTCTTTAATTAATCCAATCATTAATAAATTAAATAATTAAATTATTCATTTTAATTAACTTAATTATAAATCATTAAATCTTTGTTACTTAAAGTATAACCCATTCATACTTATAATTAAGTTATTATTTACAATGTGTTTGGAAACATTGTTTTCAAATTTCTTTTAGATTTCAAATTAAATTTCAAGCTTTAAAATAATTACCAATTTATCTTTAATAAAGTTTAAAATCCAAATAATTTCTAACTTTTAATTTCTCATGTTAAAGTAATATTTTTGTTATAAAGAAATTTCAAGAGTTAAAATCAAATTCTTTTTTTTAAATTCACATCTTTTAAAAATATACTTTAACATTTAAATTTAATTTAAACATTTAAATTTATAAAACTTTATTTCATTTCAAAACTGAATTTGAATTTGTGTTTGCACTTTGTTTCAACACTCAATTTAAACCTTGGTTTATAAAATTTAAATTTAGTTTTAAATTCAAAACAAAACAGGCTTTGAAGCCTATTACAACATCTACCCGAGCCAGTACCTTCCTTGCTTCGAGTCCAACCCCCAGAATCTCGAGTAAACACTCGAGAAAATCTTGTGAACTAAAACCTGGCTTCCACCCAAACTACTCAAGCTTTTCCAGGTTCCAGAAATTTGTGCACGGTGCACGTGCATACCGGCGGCGAACTCTTCCATCCGTCGCTACGTCATCAAGCAAGTCGACGATCACCCTCGCTCATCTCCCCGACTATCAGAACCTCGCCATCGTCTCGAAATTGAAAACGAGAGTTCGACCCTAACCTGGAACAGAAAGACCACCACCACAACCCAAAACCTGGAAAACGTCTCGAACTCGCCACCTCGACCACCGGAATACGCGAAACCTCGGCCACGACCTCGTCTACTACCCAGCTATCACTTCCCAGAATCTCATAACACTCGATCAACTCCCGTCGACGAATGAGACCAAATACTCACCCGTGGCAAAAACTAGGTTTACGCAAGAAAACAAGTCACCGCCGCTTCCACGATGATCAATGACATCTCCGAGCATTTTTTCCCGCGTCATCGTAGTCTCCTCCACCTTCACGCACAACCTCGACCCTCATATCTCCTCAGATCGCCTAAAGTTGATCGGAATATACTTTTTATTCATTTTCGAACTGCTCCTAAACCCCACCTCTAAAAATTATAATTTTTTCATTAAAAATCATATTAAAGTATGATAATTCCATTTATATACCTGAATTCATAAATCGTGAAGTTCGAAATTTGGCTTATTTAAAGTTAACTCTGATTTCTTGATTTCCAAAGAAGATTAAAAGTTGTTTTTAACTTATATAAATTTTTAAAACTTAGCTTACATTCAAACAAACAACTTCTGTTTATATTGCAGGCTATAATAGTTATCAGATTGAGAAATCAAAAGTTATTTGCAAACCTGGGACTGAAGATAAACAGGAACAGGATATCAAATGGTACAGGTATGCATTCATTCAAATACCAACATATATCCATAGGAAATCATACTCATATTCATTCCAGATATAATAAGCAACAATCTTGATACTTAAGTTTAAAAAGGTGAAGTTACTCACAGTCTTTAGAATGAACAGAGCCTGTTATTAGAAACTGGGTTTGAATTTTTGCCAGCCGAAGATCTTCTTCTTGATCCCTGGTTTGAGTTGTTTTGTTTTAATATGAAATGATGTTTAACTCTTCTTTTTTTCTTTCTGCTCAGGTTTCAAGTGAACAAATGGGAATGATGTATATAAAAGAAAATATACAGGCTTTGTTACTTCCACTGGTACAAGATTTTGAGTAAAATACTAAAGAAAGATTTTCAGTTGTACTCTTTTTAAATTATTTACACATTTTTTTCTTCAGATATTTTTTTCTTTAAATATGGTGGCTGAAGTGATTTTTACTTGTGCTTGAGAAGAAAGCATTTAATGCCCATGCTTCCTCTCTTGTTTACATACAATCCTATTCTTTTATTTTATAAGTACATTTTTTTTATTTGTAGATTTTTTTTTCCTGGCTTGTATAATACTCATACAAGCTTGTTTGTTTTATCTTTCTTTTGTTCATAGATGATGTTGCTTTCTTCTTTTATCTCAAGCCTTGTGATATAAATAAAGTTCTACCATTATCATATTGTTTGGAGGCTGATAAATACATATTGTGACTAGCATTAATTGTTGTTGTCCTTATCTTCTTCTTTCATACTTGAATATGTTTGCACTGTCTTGTTTTGCAAGCTCAAAGATTTTATATTTCCAATCTGCATTCTTATTTTAATACTTGTGTTAGCCCTACATACTTATATTTTTTCCAAGTGTACATACTTATTTCCTATTTGAATGTATACATTACTCATAAATCCATTTCTATTTTCTATTTTAGTATGTTGTTATAATTGAACAAATTTGTTTACTTTATATTAATTACCAATTATTTTTACGGTTTTTATCCAAAAATTAAATTTAAATATCAATTTAAACTTAATAAATTCGAGATCGTAACAGTTCCAATAGACATTTCCTTCTCAATAGTGTGGCAATCTATTATGACACACTTATTATAGCAACCAGAATATAAAAATCTAAAGTAGGGGAATGCTAAGAGTCCTGGGTTATAACAATAATCAATGCTAATATCTTACCATACCTATTATAGCAGAAACAAATGAATAATGAGCTATGATCGAAGAATGTATCTATGTAGCCTACTACTCGAACACACATACATGCACATGTGGACATACATACACACACAGACATACATATATACGTACATATGTGTATGTGTGGGGTGAGGGGGAGGATCTAGATTCTCATCCTTTAAATATCCCTTCAAATTTTTTTAAACAACTTTTGAATCGAAGCGAATTTTCAAGAAGTGCTATATTTGTTAGCAAGGTCATCTATAAAGAAATTTTAGTTATTTCAAACAAATTAACCCCTTCAAAGTGCAAGTGAATATGAAGCATCAAAAATGTTTATAATAATTGTCAACTTGAAGTGTAATTTTGAAGGTGTAAATTTTTGAAATGATTCAAAGTTTTGTAGAGGTGATGTCATTCACGTATAGAACTTATCTACAAAAATTACTTCGTTTCCAAAACATCATGCACTAAAAGATGTAGGGTAAATGTTATAAGGGGCTAAAAACCAATAGCTCGTATTTCTCAGCACGACGCAAGTCCAAAAGTCACTTGACTTTGGATCGGTGTGTTGGGAGGTGGGGGTTATCACATACTTCGGCAGATGTCAATCCTATATTGTGGAAACTTTGCTAGGATCAACCACTGGTGCACTTTCTAAGACAACATATCCCAAAAAGCGTACCTCCACGTGCCAAAATTTACACTTAGAAAACTTTGCCTTCAATTTATGCTCACAGAGTGTGTTAAGCACCTCTTCTAAATGCAATCTATGCTCCTCCTCGCTTTTTGAATGGACTAATTTGCTATCCACAAATACCACCATAAAATTATTAAGTAACTTTATGAAAACTTCACTCATCAAATCGAAAAAGTCAACAGGTGCATTGGTTAGCCAGAAAGGCATGACCAACCACTCATTAAGTCCGTCAGGTGTCCAAAAAGAAGTCTTCTGAACACTGTCCTTAGCTAAATGGATTCGATGGAATTTGGTAGCCAAATCAAGCGTCGAGAACACCTTAGCTCCAACCTATTAATCAAAGAGATCGCTTATATGGAGCAATAGGTAAAAGTTCTTCTTTGTCAGTTTATTCAGCTCCTTATAATCAACGCAAAGCCTTGGAGAACCATCCATCTTGGTGGAAAAGACAGCTGGTTCTCCACACTCTGAGGTATCCCTCCCGATGAAGCCTTTCTCTAACAACTCATTTGCTTGCTTATTCAGATCGCTTCTCTCCTTTAGAGCCACATGCCTTAAAGGTAAGGCAACATGTTTGGAGTTCTCCACAAGATAAATCATGAACTCGATCTCTCTCTGGGGCGGAAGACTGGTTACCTTGGAAATGACATCTACCTAGTCTCTAACTATAGGAACTGAATCTAGTCTAATGAATATATATAACTCAACATAACTGAACCTTTAGGATCATAATAAATCTCTTGATTATACCCACTACAGTTACCCAACCTAACAACCTTCCTATTACAATCTAGAATAACCCCATACACCGTCATCCAATTCATGTCCAAAATCAATCCAAATCCATATAATCCTAAGATAAAATCATCACAATCAAACTCAACACCCCCAAAATAAACAATATCAAACCTCTACATATCATAGACAAATAGGCAGATCCTCCGATAGGGTTTGATACAACCATATGATCTGTAACCATGGTAGTGTCTAAGTGTTACTCATCTATATGTCTACTTGAAATAAAAGAATGTGATGCCCCGGTATCAAATAAGGTAAACTAAATAGAGTTAATGAAACTTCAATTACGACCTTCTTCCTACTATCCAACACTGGAGGCGCCTTTGAGCTAGGAACTATGTCCAGTGCATAAGCTAGAACCATCTGGTTAGAGGACTTCTAAGGTGTTGGACGTTCCCGCCTCAAGCGCTTATATTGGTTGCAAATGTGACAGTTAATTTTCGAACTATCTGCCTTGCACTCTTTTGCAAAATGACACTTCTTACCACATTTCCTGCACTCCATATCCTGCTTCTTAATCTTTCCCATGAGTCCCATTCTTCCTTTGCGTTGATTTTGCTATGGCGCATTTCCTTAAACTTCTTGGGTTGTTTCTTCACTTCGTTCTCGGAGATGGTATTCGGTAGGGCTATCTCAACCAAACCCTCGTAGGTCGCAACCATAGGAATATGACTAAGAGCCAAACTTGCAGAGGTTGATTTAGCCCCTTCGCGAACTTCAAAGCCTTCTTGTGAAGGGTATTGATCAGGTCCATCCGAAACCTTGCAACCTCATTAAACTATTTGCATATTCCTTCACCGACATCTCTCCCTGCCGTAAATGCATAAACTCTCCAACTGCACTCCCTTCTCTGCTTTGGGAAGAAACTTCATCTCAAAACATCATCTAAACTTCCCCTACTCCCTCATCAGTCTCTGCCTCCACCACATTGCATCGATTCAAGGTCTCTCCTTGTAAATGTCAAGTAACAAGTCATCTCCTTACCTCATCCGCAAGACTCATCAGTCTAAAAATCCTCTCACAAGTACGAATCCATGTCTCAAATCTACTATGACTCAGTCCTCACATATGACTTCCTTCTTAGACTCACGAAGTCCTTACATAACGTAGTAAAATCGATGATAGGTTGATGGGCAGGAACTACACCTGGGGCTCGCTCCATGGGTCCTTTATTAGGGTTAAGCTCGGCTTGTCCCCTTGCTTGAAGATACCGATGGAACCAAATTGGGACGTTCATGCCTAGAATCTTAGCATGTCACCTGAGAATGAATCAGTGGGGTCGCTAATCTTCTATCTATGATTTAGGAATTTATTAGCAGTTTTTCTACATATAGTATTGGCAAGAATTAGGGAAAGAGTTTTTCACATTATACTTATATGAAATCTTTGGAAAAACTCTTGAAAAACCTTTATTTATACATATACACACACACATGCTATAAAAACACATTTTGGAAAACCTTTTAAAAAACACTTGGAAAGCTTTCTTCTTTTTTTCAAAAAAAAAACCTTTACAAGTATGTTCTCTCAACATGCTCCTAGCCCCTAAGGAATTACAAAACCTAGTTCTGATACCATCTATGACAACCTGCACCTCCTGACACATCGATCCAAAGCCTAGGCAACTTTTGGACTCGTGTTAGTACTAAGAAGTACGAGCTGCCGAGATTTTTAAAACACTACGGAGACAAAGAGTAAACAAATATGATCTAAAATACTCTACGCTATCGGTTCTTACAGCGGAAAGAGACAAAATATAAATATAGAAAATAACCATCTTAGAAAATATTTCAAAATATAATCTCAGAAAAACAACATGTAGTTCAATCTTGAGTATACTAAAATACGACATATAGTCTGATAAATACTAAGAACTGAATAAGATAGATAGTTACATGGAGAGTAATATAAAATGACAAGCAACTATAATGATCTGCTCGCCTCTCCATGTACTAATTTCTGGCATATCATTTGCTGCACTGTCCTCCCATGGTAGGGAAAAAACAAAGGAAAATGGGTGGATCAGAGAAAAGTCTGGTGAATGAGTACGTCAATAATATATGGTTATCACATGCACTTGACTTTAGTGATACTCTATGTGACCTAGAATGTCGTATAAGTGTTCGTGAGCTACTTGTTTTCTTTACTTAAGGGGTTTAGCTTAATACGCACCTACACCAACTTCTTGTGCAGGCTCAGACATATGATTGAATAATTAATTGAACCTCTAGACTACTAATGATCGGTTAGTAGCTATTAAAACTATTTTACATAGGATTAATCTACCATTTCCCATATCACGACTACATGTAACTATTCCAACATAGGTTTTCATACAATTTCTACCATGGGACCAAGTTTCCCACAACTACGACTACACCTACCCAGTTATTCATTGAGGAGGAGTCCACAATGCCGACTCGTCGAAGTGTCTCATCGTCTGCATCTGTATCCACCTCTCACTAGTAAAGTAATGCTTGTTATTGCATGTGCCGGGACCTAACAACATCACGTTATGCCATCTATGGATACCAAGGAACTTCCATTATGCCAGGCCACACACTTCATCAGGTGCATTCAGTGTTGCACGTCCATCGTAGAACTTTCTATGAGTGTCATTTGCAGTAGAATCGCCGCCAGTCGAATATCGACCCATGTTGGATAGATAGAAAGTACCTAGTCTTACAACATCATAATGTCACAACATAGGGAACTAGCCTCCATACTGACAGAAGTTAGAACATCTAAACTAAGCCAGAATGACTTAAAACTTGAACAAGGCATCTAAAAGAACAAGCCAGTGGAATTTAAGAAAAACAAGCCAAAAATCCACTAAGCAGATGGATCATTGGTGATCCATCATCCACGGATCTCTAGCGATCGAAAAGAAAGCACTACGAGTTATCAAAGCCTCTTGCATCATGATCTATTACCTCTTCTAGGAATAGTTACCAAGTTTCATAGCATTCCAAGCAGCGTAGTTCAAGAAGTAAAGACCCATTTGATTCAGGTTGTTTACCCACTTTTTGACCAAAGCGCTAACTTAAAACGAACCTAGAAAACTCATATAGAATCGGATTGACTTGAAATTTTGGGAGAACACTTAGAATACATAAAAGAAGGCACTCACCAAAAATGAGCTTGATTGGATAAGGATAGATGGGTCACTAACGACCCATATAAAGTGGGCCCTACCACTTGAAAATTTTATGGTAGGTCCCTAACACCCTCTAGAGTGTACCTGCAAAGTTACGTTTGATTTCATTGAGTTTTGAGTGAGTTATGGATGATTCTTTTAGACCAGATGACCCACGAAAATGGATGATTAAACAAACTCCAAACAACTTGATATTTGGACAAAGCACTTAAATAGAAGATAAGAAAACAACAAAACTAAGGTCACATAAAAATATATTAAGTGGATGGATAACTAGCGATCCATCCCATATGGATAGCGGCGATCCGTCCCCTATGGATAACCAGCGACCTATCTCTTATGAATAGCTAGAAATCCATCAAGATAGGTCGGATTGCCCTTAAACTTTTCGAGCTCCTTCATAGATCTAAGTAAAGGCTTATAGTAAAAATATATGCTAAGGTGATGAATAGTTAGCGATCCATCCCCTATGGATAGCTAACGATTCATCCCCTATGGATAGCTAGAGATCCATCAAGATAGGTCGATGCCCTTAAACTTTCTGAGCTCCTTCGTAGCACTAAGTAAAGGCTTCTAGTAGAAAAATATGCTAAGTTGATGGATAGCTAGTGATCCATTCCCTATGGATAGCTAATTATCCATAGAAATGACTCAGATTGATTTGAGATTTTCGTTGATGGCTTGGCATAACAACCAGACTCTTCTGCACTTAAACTCCTAGCCCAAGTGCTCTCCAACCCCTATAAATACAATCCTACCTGCAAAATAAACATGATCTTCTGGAATGGCTACTAATACTCTGTAGAAACTACTCTTCACTCTTCTCCTCCCATGCGACAGTTGTCTACAGGGTTTGCCGTGATTCTCCAATGGACTCTAACACTGGTGACTTTATTTAACTTAAAAGATTCAGTCGTATTGCAATCAAATTAGACCAGTGATTGTAGACAGTCAATAATAAAAGTTATAAAGTGGATGTAGGCTTCGTTAATGCTGAACCACTATAAAATTCTTTTGTTCATTTACAAATTTGCTATTTTTTTAATTTTATTTTCCTTGATAAACAAGGCAGGTGCTTTCATACTCAATCCAGGGTGTTGATCCATTTTTTGGGTTAACATTTTGGTGCTTTTACTAAGAGCCCAATTCAACTTAGATCTTGCTATCTACTATGGGTCAGATAGGTTCAGAAGTTAGATCCTCAATCTCTACTTAGAAGATTTGCTGTTGAGAAATCAATGACATCAGGAAGAAGGAGAACTGCCTCCGAAAGATTCATATGACCCACCATTGCTAGAGAAGAAACAAACCCTTAGCAAATTGAAGTCAACAATCCCAACAACCTGCTGTTAGGAGCCAACTCTAGAGATCAGGTTCTAGAAACCTCCATATAGCATAAAGTTGTGACTAAGGGAGAATTGAACAAGATGGTTGATGAAATTAACTATAAAATGGCAAGTAGTCAAAAGGCTCTTATGGAAAAGATGGGTGCTCTCTTAGCGCTCCATCGCTAACTACTCCCAGAACGGTGCTTGAAGCAGTGGCTATTACGGAGCAAGAGCATTCTTCTGTTTCTAGCTTGAACAAAAGAACAGAAAGCAAAAGCAAAAGGAAGTAATGGGCGGAGTTCCAAAAATCATGATCGAAGAAAATGATAATACTCTACCCACTACAAAAGAACTCGCTACAAACCTAAACTTAGGAGTGAAAACCCCACGGAGGGATATAACGATGGCTCTCTCCTGCTCCGAAGATGACAAACAATTTGAGGAAGACAAATTGGATGAAAATGCCAACGTGCAAAACGCTAGAAGAAGCTTTAAAACTCGTACCAAAGCATGGTGCCAAGCAATGGACAAGGAACTGCTACTCAAACGGTACTCTTAGAGGTAGGAGAACCTAGAAGATATGACACAAACCGAGATCTATTACAAGTCCAAGCTCCCATGGTATATTATGACCACTCCCAACGGACTAACTTCCAATCCCATCATGGAGCTCCAATCATCGAATCATGAATGGTCATCGTTGAAAATCATCAAAAATCATCAAAATGGTCGTTGAAAAATTTACTTGAGGGTTGACTCGAAGCCAAACTTGGGTAATCGCCTATTTGACTCGAAGTAGATTTTGGAAGTCCTGGCTCAAAGTCGAACTCAGGTAATCACCATTTTGAGTTGAAGTGAACCTAGGACATTCTGGCCCAAAATCAGACTGGGGTAAAACCAAGATTTTCCCCAAGAAAACATGCAAATGGCTCTAAGCAATGTTTGTCACCACCCCAACACTTCAAATTTTATGACTCCGGGTGAACCAAGTGCTAATTCTAAGCAAATGGAAAATTTTCTCAAGTAAAACTCCAAGTAAAATGCCACCGATCCATCAATGTCGATCCATCTTCTTTTGCCCATAACTCGAACATACGAACTCCAAATA
Organism: Allium cepa; assembly: GCA_030765085.1. Classification (NCBI taxonomy): domain Eukaryota; kingdom Viridiplantae; phylum Streptophyta; class Magnoliopsida; order Asparagales; family Amaryllidaceae; genus Allium; species Allium cepa. Next base: position 916,009,663 of record CM060938.1, read on the forward strand.
CCTTAAAATTTGAAAGTAACCTTATGGGGCCTTCTTTGTCCCCCCAGACCGATCTTACCTAGTTTGAAATATTTTGGGGATCATCACTGATCCATGACCACATCATAAGTGATTGTTATTCAGTTGCAATTTCCAATCATTCAAGCATAGAAAATCATGCATATATCATTCTCAAGCATTATAAACAATCGTAATTTGAAAATGGACCAGTCTGACAGTGATTAGAGCATCTTTCCTAATCAAAACCTATTCACTGAAGCCGTTCAACATGCAGAATATCCAAAAAAGTGTATCATGCCAACTATATCTTTTGTACAACGGATTCGAAATTGCTTTTTTACGAGTATGACTAGCATATGGACGAAGTGAGGGTAACGAATGTAGCTTAGTACAAGGCTCTCAGGAATCATTAAAGGATGAAACAACCTACTACCGTGAAAGAGTTCTATGGGAAGGCAACCGGTTGAAAAGGCTAGAAGTAGCGCAATTGGAAGAAGGCAAACCCGACAACTTGCCAAAGAACATACCAAACGATGAAGGAGCTACAGGACCTCAGGGACCTTCTGCCTAAGCAAGGCTACTAAGACACAGTAGAAAAGCGCCCCGGCTAATTGACGAAAGGATGATTATCAAATAATTCTCTAGCTAGCTAGCAACTAAGGAATGAGGCTGCAACCTAAAGCGATGCCTTCTTATCCATCCTTTCTACTTTCCTTTTCCAAATGATCCATACGGATCACTGGGCGCAATGCCGACAACACGACAGAAGAAATGTTTCTATGCCCTCGACGAGTCATGTCGATCTCCCTTTTGAGAACTGGCGTTGCTCTAGTAGTGTCAAGAAGTCTTGTCCAAAGGATCATCAAAAAAACATATCCAACCCCTTAGTCCCCATAAGCCAATAAAACTTTGTTTCTACGAGCTAAATCCCAAAAATTCCTCTTGAAGTCGTTGAATCTTCACTTTAATACTGTTTGGTCGTCAAACACACAACCCAGAGCTCTTCTTGGAGTCGATGAATTATCGTTCCAAGGCCGCTAGGTTGCTAGATATCTGACCAAATTTCTCATAAAGTCGACGAATCATTACTTTAAGACCGCTGGGCCATTAGACACATGACCCAAACTCTTCTTGGGGTCGATGAATTATCGCTCCAAGGCCGTCTGGTCGTCGGATATCCAACCAAAATTCCTCTTGGAATCAATAAATTATCATTCCAAGGCCGTCTAGTTGTCGGACATCTGATCACAAAAACTCCTTCACAAAGTGAAGCATCATGAAGGTCTTCCACGAACTAAAGCGTCATGAAGGCGAACCCGTAGATCACCGGTCATCTGATCCAAAATACCCTTCACGAATATGAAGGAATTTTACAAACTAAAGCATCGTGAAGGTGAACCGATAGATCATCGGTCACCTGATCCAAAAAACCCTTCACGAACGTGAAGGTCTTCCACGAACTAAAGCATCGTGAAGGCGACCCGGTAGATCAACGATCGTCTGATTCAAAAAAACCTTTATGAACATGAAGGTCTTTAATGAACTAAAGCGTTATGAAGGTGAACCGGTAGATCAACGGTCATCTGATGAAAAAAACTCTTTGCAAACATGAAGGTCTTTCATGAACTAAAGCATCACGAAGGTAAAGCGGTAGATCGACGGTCATCTGATCTAAAAAACCATTCGCTATTGGAAAGGTCTTTCACGAACTAAAGCATTGTGAAGACGAATGGGTATATTAATGAAATTTATGTATGATTGATATCCACGAAGATGAACTAGAAGATCAATATTCATCTGATCCGGAGCCCTCTGAAGTCAACGAAGTCATGCTCCGGGGCCACAAATCGAAAATCATATCAGTCACTCTGCATAATTAATGGAATCACTTCCAACGACTGATGAAACAAACAATGCTGAACTCGAGAGCTTCACAGTCGCTCAAAGGAACTAAGCCAAAACTGAACCAACCTTGTGGTTAATTGGAGACTGACTCGAATCAAGCCAAGGCTTAGAGCTCGAGAGAACCGCACCCAATGGACTGGAGGCAACTAGATGGGTTGTGGAGAGACCCTTAGGTATAGTTCAAGTTCTCCAACAACCCTATGGTATGGGTGGGGGGGGGGCACCGCACATACTTGAATACCATAAGGAAGGCCGAGACTAATCATATCACGGTTCTGTTATGCCCGATCAAAAATTCTGGCATTCTAACAGTTACGGACTTAACGACCTAGCTAGCGCAACAAACGAAATAGAAGCATAATAATTGCTTACTTCTTCCCAACTCCTGCTTTACCATCCTTGGTGACAAGTTTCTTTTCCTCTTAGACTATATGCTAGTTGAAGACCAATTCTCTAAAGATAGTTTGGACCAAAAACCGAGAGTCTTGCCTCGAACTCCTATAAGCTCTTTCTTCATAACCATCTCCATGCGGTCAATTGTAGATCTCTCCACTATGGCAACCTTATCTGTTTGGTCGTGCACATCTTCTTAAAATACGAGAGAATCGTCCAAGCCATGGTTCCTGATCCAAAAACCAATAATCTCTTAGAACTAATGAAATCACGTTCCAACGAAGTCAAATAACCGGATTAGCAGGAAAACTTGATCCTTACCCTCTAAGAATTATTATTGCTCCTCCAGCACTAAGAAGGCCAAAACCATTGTGCACATTTCGTAAGCCATGTACTCTCAAAAGCCATGCATTTCATAAGCCGTGCAGTTTGTAAGCCGTGCACTCTTAAAGCTGCACATTTCATAAGCCACGCAAGCACTACTTACTAGTTCTTCGGCATCATCAACATACCGTTAAAATTTTCTAAGTACTGGTGTTGTCCCGACAACACTGGGAAACTTACCTAATGTAGGATTAACAGGGATCAATTCCCACTACTCGAAAAAATAACATTTCTCTGGTGGTGCCATAAAGTTCACAAACCAAGAAGTCGACAAAGAATTCTGATCTTTTACCAAAGTTAATGTACAAAATGTCTAAATTCAAGACTTCCAAGTCACGAATTCCCAGAGATAAGAGCTGCATCGTACCTTTGACTGGGGCATCTAGGTAATAGTCCAAAACATTAAGTCTCACATCAATTGTTAAGAATAATCAACTCTATGGACTGAAGGACACATAACACATTAACACTTGGTCATGATAGAAAATAGCTCCAACTTGCAATAAAAGAAGGAACTTATCGTCATCTAGAGATAGACGACGACGGAAGGCACTTCCAGAATCAAATCATCAATGCATCAATTTTCGAAGACAGAAGCAGGTGCTTGATTGAGGTTTCAAACCCCAACTTTCAGAAAACTAACTGTCATCCATAGACAGACAATGACAAGGAGAGAACACTTGAAATTGAGCAGCTAAACCATTGATTGCTGAAGATTGGAACCCATGAATAAGGTTGATATCCGCAACAATGCTTCAGTCCAACATAATGCATATGGCCTGAAACAAGCAAGGTTAAGTGTCACTGATTTAAGACAAACAATACCAAACTCTACCGCTCCGTGATCAGGATAGGAACGAGTGTAGTCATACCGAGGGCAATGTGATGAGTCGCTCCACAATACCTAATTTTCTATAAAAACTTGTAATTTGACACCTAGAAATGAAGGGTTCTGCCTAGAAATGAAGGGTTTCGCAGATAGAAGTCATATCATAGCAAAAACCAGTTGGAGGGAATACGATTCTTCATGAATAAGAAGACCAATGGAATTAGTTAAGCACTAACCCTGCATTTTCAAGGGTAACACATGAAGGTGATAAATAATGCTATTCAACGGAAACGCATGGGACTCCCATCCCCCCAGAACATGGCACACCTCGAAGTTAAGCAACGTTGAGAAAAAAAATCCACATTGGGTTGAAAGGGATCCGGTCGACTATCGCCCAAATACTGGCGTTTGAAATAGCTAGTCCCTCAAGTAGGGATAGACGTAATATTTAATCGAAAGAAATGTTGCAAAGTCCAAACACAAATCGCAAGGTTGGTTAGATAACAGTTCTGTATTGCAAAACAGCGCATTCTGGCAACAAAAGCGCTAATAAAGGAAATGAAGGATTTAACATTCATAAATCAACTATCGTTCGCAGTTTGGCAATAATGAGAAAGATCGATCACCTACTTATGGTCTAACTAGATCATTTGGTTCCAACTTGTAGGAATATGCCATTACCTAAAGTTTGGTGGTGCTAAGAACAAACACCCAGAATAAAACTATCGATACATCAGCTTTCAAGAACAGATGCAAGAGTTTGATTGAATCTTCAACCCAACCTTCTGGCATCTCATGCTATTTGAAGATTCACAACATCATGGAAAAATACATAGAGTTGATTCATCCACGAAAAAATTTCTAGAGATAGAAACTTATACATGATTGGGGTCTCAACACTAGACTTGGAAGAATTCGCTCTAGCAATAGATGGCAGCAAAGCATCTTTGCAGCACATTTACCCATAATGGCATTGGATGACAATATCAACTTAGAGGAGTTCAACTACAGTTAGGAAACATGCATCATTGAAAAAAATCACAGCCTGGAATCAAGCAGTAAAGTCCCCGCACCAGGAGATAGGAGCTATTGTGTCGATCAAATTGGGGTAATCAAAAGTATTGCCCAAGTGACCTAGTCTTTCAGAAACATGTAGACCTAGTATTAAGAAAAATCAGCCCTATCGACTAGGGCAGATACACCAACACTTTGTTGAAATGAAATCAATTGAGCATAAGTATGGATTAGCTACAGAACCGTATAAACCAAGCAACCTCATAGGTCTGAATAAAGTTATGAAATAGAATATGCCGAAATGACCATAGAAGTATTACATTCATGTATAGAATTATAGTAAATGAGTATGCTACAGATGAATACAAGAGGTTAAACAATGAGAAAAAGCAATGCTCAGAATCGAGCAATTAAACCAATAGTCCCTGGACACAAAGGCTGTTGTGCAGGTTGAATTTCGAAAAACACAAAGGAAGGATAATCGCAATCTAACAAGTCATGCGCTACTTTTCAAAGACTGAAACTGTGCCTAATCGAACTTCAACTGCAACTCTACAAGAGCAGCTGTGCCTTGTAATTTAACTGTAATCAATCATCCCAATATGACATGAATAATAAACGAAACCTAAGTTACAAAGGACCCAGCTTCTAGAGCAGTGTAACTCCCTTCGCCAGACTAAAGATTAGATTACCAAAAAGTTATTTTCAACAATAAAACTTGGCATTCGACCAAATCAGGATCACTAGAGTATAAAAACTGGAAGAGAAATATGATTGAACATCCACTATATCTGATTTTGGAATAAATTGCCGCATTAGAATTCAAATCGGCAACAGGAACTTAATTGAGTCCTCAAAAAGAAATTGTTGAGACAAAGAGCATGACTTCAGTCCAGAACGACGTACAATTATTCAAGATAAAATTTAGCTTCACCGCTGGTCGAGTTAAAACTAAATAGGTCGACTTCAAACATATGTCATGCACCCACTTAATGATCTAAACCCTTGTGTAAACTACGAAGCAAAGATTGCATCATTAGTACTAGGAATTGAAATTCGGATCAAAATTAAAAAACGATGGCTACTAGAAGTTAGTCAATTGAAAACAACATCCTGAGATGGACTTCGACTATTCACTGCACAAAATAGTAATCCAAAACTTGTCTTGTTCTAGAGCACACTTTGTTTCCAACGAAAGCATACTTTGGGGGGCAAATATTAACTGGGTTTTTAACCCAGCAGAATTAAACAGGAGTTAGAACATCTAGACTAAGCCAGAATGACTTGAAACTTGAACAAGGTATCTAGAAGAACAAGCTAATGGAATTTAAGAAAAACAAGCCAAAAATTCACTAAGTAGATAGATCGCTGGTAATCCATCATCCATGGATCGCTAGCGATCCAAAAGAAATCATTATAAGTTGTCAAAGACTCATGCATCATGATCTACTACTTCTTCTAGGAATAGTTACCAAGTTTCATAGCATTCCAAGCAGCGTAGTTTAAGAAGTAAAGACTCATCTGATTCAAGCTGTTTACCCGCTTTTTGACCCAAGCAGCTAACTTAAAATGGACCTATAGAACTCATACAAAGTCAGATTGACTTGAAATTTTGGAAGAACACTTATAAGACATAAAAGAAGACACCCACAATAAATGAGCTTGATTGGATATGGCTAGATGGGTCGCTAGCGACCCATGTGGAGTGGGACCCACCACCTAAAATTTTTATGCTAGGCCCTGACATCCTCTAGAGTGTACCTGCGATGTTTCGCCCGATTTCGTTATGTTTTGAGCGAGTTATGGACTATTCTTTAAACTAGATGACCTATGAAGACGGTTGATCAAACAAACTCCGAACAATTTGATATTTGGATAAGGCACTTAAATCGAAGATAGGAAGACAACCAAACTAAGATCACTTAAAAATATGCTAAGTGGATGGATAGCTAGCGATCCATCCCCTATGGATAGCTAGCGACCCATCCTTTATGGATAGTTAGCGATCCATCAAGATGGGTCGGATCACCCTCAAACCTTTCGACTCCTTCATAGCACTAAGTAAAGATTCTTATAGAAAAATATGATAAGTTGATGGATAGCTAATGATCCATCCCATGTGGATAGCTAGCGATCCATCCCTTACGGATATCTAGTGATCCATCAAGATAGGTTGGATCACCCTTAAACTTTTCTATCTCCTTCGTAAGCACTAAGTAAAGACTTCTAGCAAAAAAAATGCTAAGTTGATGGATAGCTAGCGATCCATCCCTTATAGATAGCCAACGATCCATAGAAATGACTCGGCTTGATTTGAGATTTTTTTTGATGACTTAGCATAAAAGTTGGACTCTTCTACACTTAAACTTCTAGTCCAAGTGCTCTCCAACCCCTATAAATACAATCATATCTGTAATATAAACACGATCTTATGGATTGGCCGCTGTTAAACTTTGCAGAAACTACTATTCACTCTTCTCCTCCCACACAATAGTCATCTACAAGGTTCACTGTGAATCTCCAGTGAACTCTAACACCGTGACTTGATCTAACTTACAACATTCAGTCATATTGTAATCAAATTCGACATGTGATTGTAGTCGGTCAATAATAAAAGTTATAAAGTGGACGTAGACTTTGTTAACAGCCGAACAACTATAAAAATCTCTTGTTATTTACTCTTTTCTTCGTTTTGCTATTGCTTTTTCTATTTTATTTTCCTTGATAAGCAAGGCTGGTGCTTTCATACTCAACCCAGGGTATTGGTTTATTTCTTGGATTAACACATACTTATATTAACAACCCCCATACACATAATACTATCTATTTAACTACTAACTATTTTATTCATAACTTGGACCTTAGGCCAAGGTATGTATAACATCTGGAGTACGCCAACCGGTTGACTGCTATATACTAGAGCGGTCGATTACTTGCTATCGATTACTCCAGTAAGTGCGGTCGACCGATCATCGCTGTTTAATTAGGGATTATCATTCTTTTAGGGTTTTTAATTATTCGATTATTTTCCCATATTTTATTAAAATAAACTTATAATTTTTTTTTTGCGATTATCCATATTCCTTCTTCAAATTCATTTTATAGATTTACAAATTTTTTTTTAACCTAGGGTTGCTATTAGCAACTATATTAACGAGTCATATAAATTCATACTTGAATAGAAAAAAGGGTTTAACCTAGATCAATTTCTGTTGAACAAGTTTACATCAATTTACATTTGTTATTCAATCTCAAACCCAAATAACATGAGTCTCTAGTTTAGTTTCTAACAATCTAAATTAGATGGGGCTTTCCCACTCACCTCAACCTGAGTTTTTCCCTCAGAATGTCATCTAGGAACCTCTCCGTTCGTTATCTTTTATGCTTGAGTTGACCTCGTTATATCTCCCTACTTTTATTTAAATTTATTTTAAAGAATTTTTTTCGGTTGAAGAGAAAAGGAATTTACAAATTTTTGGTGCATAGACTAATTTCTAATGGGTTTACATTAGTTGTATATTTAGGGGCATAACCTAACTTCAACTGTTGATCGAGCTATGCTAATTGCTAAATGTTTACTTTGCAGCCAAGACAAACATATGATCAAATCTGAGCCATTGGCCAACCTATACCCTCGCCAATACAACACTACCGGTCGACAGTTATTGCTTGGGGCGGCCGACCGGTCCCAATCCTACTATCGACCTATGGATATCTTTATTTATTAATATTTATTTCCATTTTTGGTTCTTTAATTAATTTTGATGCGAATTTTCAAAAGTTCATAACTTTTCCATATTAGCTTCGATTTCGAAAATAAACATATGAAATTTGTGTAGAAAATAACTACAAATGCAATGGTGCAGGTTTCGTTGCCAGATTCGAATGTTTACAAAATTTCCACTTTTACCCCTGTTATATTTAAATTTAATTATTTTATTAAAATTTTTGCTTAATTTTTTAAAGTGCTACGGAATACCCAATGAACCCTTAAGTATCAACACTCCCTTTGCACATGTCATAACAAAGCACACCTTGGAACTGGTCTAGTCACATGACTTTCGTTTGATGTTATCGAAGTGGGGCCAATTCTCAACAGTTATCATTAGTCACAGAATATCGTCTTTTGTCCCTTGTTTATCGTTTGAAAGTTCCTGTAATATAGCTCGAAGTCATTTTCTCTTCGCGTCGAAGTATAGTTATCCATTAGTGAAGACACCACCCTTCCCGTGCATGTGCCACAATTTAAAAATCTAACCATGTGTTCTTGGCTTTGTATGATCCATGGCCTTGGAACTAGGAACTCCAATCCATTTACTTAGCCAAACTTTGACTTTCTACTTGGATCGGCATTGGGTCTCCTTCTACCCAATAACTCCCATATATGACCCAAGCCCATACCCCAAGCCCCATGCTAAATTTTTGTCCACTCCTCCTTGGATTGAACTGATCTAAGGGTACCGAATCAGGAGTTGAGAAATTTTCCACTCCCGACCGTCAACTATTTCGACCATGCTAGCATCCTGAAGAAAGGCTCGAAGCTTCTCCCTACGTGTATTTAAGCACAACTCACTGCCACCTTCTATTTATATAACCACCAGTCCAACCCTTCGACTAATTTGCTCCCTTAGCTGACTCAGAGTAACAACTAAGCCCAACCCGAAGCACCCTTACATACAACCTAAATTAGAATCTAGAACCACTTCCTCTCCTCGGATTGGCACCGATCTAATGTGTACCCATCTAGGAGTTAGCAAAAAAATTCTAAGTTTTCTCCCAAGAAATCCACTCCTTCCCCTTCAGTTCATCCCGAAGAAACTCGCTCTAAAGCTCAAAGTTGGTTTTGAAGCACGAACACCATCGACCTAAAGCCCACCGACTTGACTTCAACCATCATAACTCGGGATACGAACTCCAAATGACATGAAAATTGAAATGAAACTTTAGAGTGTCCTTCTTAACCTACCCTATGAATCGCAAGTACGTTGGATGACTTGACCTTCATCGATCACCACCGATCCAAGACTTGTTCCTAAAACTAAATCGTCGTTCGATCGACATCTTCAACCATTCAAACAACATACAATGAAGCATACATTACATACAATATATTTTAATAAGCATATATTAACGTGCATCCATTTATCGCCTAAATCTAAGAAGAAAATCTAAAAGAACGAGGAGACCCATAAGAGCATGATTTCATAAACTTTTTCCAAATCGTTTCAAATTTACACATGTGATTAAAGAGGGTTTAAAACATATTTTAGAGCTTATAATCTTTAAAAGCATCATTATATAATATAGTGGTTAATTAATGAGTTGAAGCTTAATACTACCCACCTAGAATCCAATCCAAAGAAATCCAAAAAGTTCCAATCCGAGATGACAGCAGACTAAGATGCCTCTAATTGCAAATCCCCTAAACCAAGTGCTAATCTCGCTTATCCCTTTCTAATGATAGGATTTGCTTATTTAAAGTAGAGTTCAAAGTGGTTTAAGTCTAGATGATGTTAATGGTGACTTCCCTAACTATTTTGGAACTACTAAAATGATAAAGGGAAGTCCCTTCAGCCCCTCTAGTGACGCTAATTTCGAAATAGGCTTTGGGCCTAGCATCTACTTAATTATCCACTAACCTGTCCAAAATTGAGTGAAACTTTAAACAGTTTTATCTCCCAAATAGTAAGTACATTTTGCAATTATGATTATTCTACGGAAAGTGAAACCATCATACTGATCTAGTGGAAGTGGTTTTTGACCCCACTTTGGCTCCTATCAAAAGTTATAGGACATACAAGATTTCTAGTGTTGAAATCATTTGATAAAATTCTAAGGATGGAAAATGTCTTTTGTAGTTATTTCCCAAAGTTATAGAATCATATGACCCTAAATAAAAATAATATTCATATTTTACGATCTTGTGAGCGTAATAATAAAATATGTAATAATGAGTATTGCAATACAAGATTCCTATGTGAACAAGTGGTAATTTATACCATAATCCCGATTTCCAAAATTTAGACGTAGTTGGTAGTAGCAATGGAGACCTAGATGGGGGAATCTGAAGAGAAATACATAAACCTCACACACGCCTCATCAAGTCCTCACACCTAGCGGACTTACATTGGTTGTAAAATTAAAATCCGAGAATGATAAAGAGTTCACTTTTGTAGCTGTTTGGAGTGTAGAGATGCAAATCTACACAGATTTAGCATAGAGAAGTAAGAAATCGCCATCTTATTATCACCATCCTCTATGAATGTTGGGTTATAGAAACCTTAATCTTTCTTGGAAATATGGAAAATGAACCAGCTTGGCTTAGGAACTCATTAGTGTCATTTTGTGTTTGGTGGGCTGGAGTTATGTTTTACATTTTATCTTTGTCCAAAACAATTTAATAGTTTTATGTGCATATTGTAGAATATATATATGAAAGTATTTTTGCTTGAAGTCGATAAAAGGAGAATAAGGAGCTACAGATAAATGTAATAAACATATTATTTGACTATATATACTTGGTTTTGAAATAACACCCTCATTAATCGATCCAATGTGATTAGAGGTGATTTTGTAAAGCAGATAATGGAGTTTATAAATTATAATTAAAGAAGGTGTCATTTGTAATATTGCTTGGAGACTTATTCATTTCAACCTCTTTTCTTGTTGAGTAGCCCCCTCTTATTTTTAATTTTTAGGATAGAATTACCATTGGTAATTTACATAACCATTCTTCCTCTTATTTTTCTCTTTCCTTCCTTTTTTGAACACTTACTTCAAAATTTAACCCTGAATTTCAAATATTTAAGTTGTAGCAATGGATATTGATGATGATACTGCAAATCTACGGGATTGTGAAGCAGTAAAGTACCATATTTTTTATTTTTTCAAATTTACTGGTTTTTAAAACTTCAATTTCGCAGAAGGCATAGTGCTAGATTGATATCATAATCTCACTGAAGCCCTGTGTGATCTTATGCTACCACCATATAGAGAGAAAACCGGTTATGTTTTAGATCACATAAGACAACTATGTGATTGTATGCTTTACCACATAGTACATATGCTTGGTTATTCAGATAATCATGCAAATTGTGTATGTGGTTTGGTAAATAACCATGGTCTCCCTCTGCGTTATACAGTACCGAATTAGTGAACCTTGCTTCTTCCTTGCTAATATAATATCACCTTCAATTTGTTTCAATTATTACAACTTGTAGAGTACTCGAGCAAAGAAGATGTTAGTAATGAAATTTCATTGGATTACACTAACGAATTTATGATGTATGATGTATGTAATATATAGTTTTTTATGTGGTTTTTGTTTACTAAACGATTGGGTGTTTCTTTACAGATTCATCCATCCCATCAACAATTGGTTGACTGGATTCATAACACTAGCAAAATCTTAATTTTCTATTATAATGAAATCGGACACTGATACCTTTACTAAGAAACCAAGGATAATATTTTTATATGAATGCAGCGATGTGTATAAAAGGATAAAATATAAGATCCTAGTAATATATAGTAATGGACATCAAAAAATGCAATTATCCACTTAGGCTAAAAGTGTGAAACTTTCTTCTTTGGACAATTAGTGTTTGATGGTGTTAATGTTGTTAATAATCATTTGGAGTTGAAGTATAATAAAGGTCATTCTAATGCAGGAAGGTTAAGTGAAGCAGGGATTAAAGTTGTGATTGAAGTGATAGAAATATGGTTAAACCTATGAAAATTTTGCATACATTGAAAAGAAACAATCCTTCGAGTTGCACTATATTCAAAATCATAAAAAATATAATTCAATCTTAAAATGCAATTAGACGAGTTGGACGGTTGTAGGTGCAATATTTTCTTACTAAAGTAAAAGACTAGCTACTTTGAATGACATCGAAAAACTTTAGATGGAAGCGATATCATCAAAGAAGTTATTAGGTACATCCCATTAGTTTTGAATTTTTATGAACATTTCCTCGAGTTTTCATTTTGGATTGTATGTACAAACTAATAAGTACAAGATGCCATTGTTGGAGATAGTTGATGTAACCTATACGGATCAGACATTTTGTATTGCCACTGCTTACTTAGTTGTAGAATGTGAAGAAACATATTTAGGCTTTGGAACATTTGACATCTATTATGGTCGATCGTGATGTGGAAATGCTTGATTTGTTCATAAGTGATAGGAGTTGGTGCTGGTTAATGCCATTGGTAGTTCTTCCAAATTCTACTTATATATCATGTAGGTGACATATCAAGAATAACATATTTACTTTTACGAGAAAGAAGAGGAACATCGAAGAAATGAAAGTTGTGGAGAAGAAATCTTTCTTTGGTGAGTGGAATGAACTTATTTGATCAAAAAACTTTATTGTGTACAGTGAAAATTTATATTTGTTACGTAAAAAGTATGGTCAATATAGTATGCTATTGAAATATGTGCATGAGCAATAGTAAATCCATTTAAAAATCGTTCTATTTAAATGTGGACCGATGAGTATATGCTCGGGGATTATACATCGGATGTGCAACATTAATTTTCTAATATAAATATGTTTAAATATAGTATTACCTTGTTTATTAAACTTTCTTTTGTTCAAAAAATTTGTTTATAAACTACAAGGTTGAATCTGCTTATTTGAAGTGGAAGAAACAGTTAGCTACATGTCAATGCAATTTCATTCAAGCTTGAGCTAAAATGCATTCATTGCTAGAGTTATCCTTCATCGAATTAAAGGCTTCATTTGAACAAAATTTAACTAGAGCAAAACATGTTTATTACATTATGGAGTTCAAAATTTTGCATGGTGTTGTTTCTACTGTGGCTCCTAGTTTAATTCATTCGAAGTTATTTTGAATAAAGTCCGTTGCGTATGATGAATTTCTACATGGTTGCATCATTCATAAAACACCTAAACTTCCTAGTGTACACAAGTTAGCTCACCCTGATCCATCGACATCAATACCACTTGGACTGATTGATATTCATTAGACTAGACTACATCTAGTGGAAAGTGGTGGGAAAAGTATGTTGATATAGTAGAAAAAATGGAAGCTTCATTGAATAATGTTAAGAAAATGGAGTCTCCATATCAACTTCAAATTTACAAAAAATTGATGGAGGCAGTGAAACCACAAACTTCAATTCTTATCTCCCTTGAAAATAAAATGAAAACTAATGGAAGGGAAACTAGGAAAATGACCAATACTTAAACAAAAAGAATGCCTTCTTCATTTAAGTAGTAGAAAGCCTTTCATCACAAAACCATCTCGTCAACTAAGTCTGAACAAAATGAAGAGGGAAAAACTTCAAATTTAGAAACCACTACAGTTTTACAAAGAACCTATTCACTTTCTATAACAACTCGTCCTTTATGATACCTAAAAGTCGATGTCATACACCATCATTCGACTTTCAAATACTACAAAAGATAGATTGTTGGGGTAAAAATTAAAATAAAACATCAAACTAAGACATCAATAAGATCTTACAACATAATGGTAATATATAATATATTGAATTATATAAACATAATGAAATGAACAATACACACATATAAATAGTTAAAAGACAATACTAGTGGAAACAATTAATAAATAAATATCAATACAAAAAATCAGAATATAGCAACTCCCAACAAAGTGGAGTTTTGAACAATATCTGATACAATATGTATCATATACATAATACATGTCCATCATGTACCACTAAAATAACCAGTACACATATTCATAATATCAATGTTATGCCTCCAAAATGCTCCAACTGTGCACGCTGATATCGTATCCCCAAATGCACCCAACTCCAGACTACTCAATCGAGTACCCGAAAGTTGTCATGACACAAATTGACAAAGACAAAACGCGGGTCAGACTTAAAGCCTGGTATGAGGATCACTATATCAAAATAATGTATATCAAAACTATATATGAATAGTATAGGAAATACTAAGGCACATTTGATCCTCTCTATAAACGTGGCTCAAGGGTAATCTAGATAGTCTATACACAAGTAAAGTAAACTCATCACAAAAGTAGAAAATTATACCATAACCTACTCTTCTCCTGTAATTAATGAGTCGTTACAAAAATATACCGTGATTGATATGTGACAGTATGCGATGACAAATGCAAACCAACATACAAAGGTAGGATAACCATAATATAAGTCTATATCAAAGTACATAGTAATTACAAATGCAATTATGATAACATAAGGAAACTAAGAATACACACAACATGGAAATGAAAGACACCAAAAATACAAGTTGATGACTGTCATTACTGATGGGTGGAGTCCACTATAGATATCTATCATGATCCAATGATTCCTTTTGAGGGACCTAAATAAATAGATTCAATACTTAAATGTAACTTAGACTATAGGCTACATCCTCAGTATTGGGTCTCGTGTAGATCTCACAGTATCGCTGAAGCAAGCTTTGGTGATATACTCCATTTACTTAAATCTATGTGAACAACACTACACCCTCTATGTAACGACCCACCTTTTTGGACAGTTTAAACCAACGATCAAATACACATGTCGATTCCAAACCATTCAAAAGGGCAGATAGTTATTGGGGTAAATAAGAAAAGAAAAGAAAAGAAATAAAGGAAATGAAACAACACAGAATCTCGCAGCGGAACGATAAAATATAATAGTCAAATAAATAGTTCATGAAGCTGTCTACTATACTTTGATAATTATTTATACAACATTTATCAGAGTTTATACATATACAACAGAACAATTAAATAATGCAGCAGATAACATGATGCAAGGGTAATAATAGTAATAGTATACCAAATCTTCGTCTTCGTCCTCCAGAATCGATCGTCAAAATCTGGAAAAAATCAGGACTGACCCGAGCGTAATGAAAAGGCAAAACACTCGAGTCAGGACTAAAATATCCTTATGAAAGTTAAATGAATCGTAAATAAATATGAGTGTAACGGCGTCAGAGATGTTTACGGGGTTTGACATCTCATATCCAGTGTCAACGTGCGTGCGATAACTCAAGAGATGTTACGGGATTTTCCATCTCTTAAGGATCCGTTAAACTATCTACTATGTAGTAATGTACGCTAAGTAGATAATGCCTATCAGTAATATAAAGTATCAAAATAGCGTTAAGGCGTTACCATAATCCCCCTTAACACATTTTATATTCCCAAAGCATATACAAGACCGTAGTTTCCCCAAAACCGAAAGTCACCAGAGGGCAATCCATATACTCAAGGTACAAATCAAAACGTAGTGGTCGCGAATAGGATAATCAGTATGACAAGGTACATGAGGCGATACCAACTAGGATACTAGTAGTTGCGTGATCCGGACTGATGTTGGGCATAGGCAGCAGCTACCCCAACACCGCGAAACAACACTCCCAAATCAAGGGGTGCACCCAAATCGAATCACAAATGTAATAGAAATGGTATCGAAGAAGTGTGTCCGCTAGAGGTGGCGAACCTCAATGGCCCGGCGCGGCTCCTGTTTTAGTCATGTCAGGGGTCATCCAATAATCGTTCTCTTTCTTCAGTCAACGCGTTCACCAAACCATCCACTTCATTCTGGATCAACACTCCGCGTATAATAGTTATTAAAGTGGTTTTCGGTATCGACAGAGAGTATGTTCATATCCGATCCCGGTCTATTTAATAACTACGTATTATTACACCGTTGGCTCTTTTATATTTCAAATCGATTCATAATTTATATCAAAATATCATATTCGCTTCAAAAATCAAATCCATTTCAAATATCATCATATCTATTCAACTGTAAGATTCCGTTTCATAAAACATTTTTCGCATCAATATCTCATTTCATTTTCAAAATCATTTTCGAATTTCAGTTTAGGTTGCAACTTCATTTAACTCAATTCGTATTTAAATTCAAGATTTTAACATAAACATTTCACCTTATTAACCATTTTGGAATCTTAGAAAAATAGTTTTAAGTAGTTTAAAAGTAGTTTAAATAATTCAAATACTTAAAATACTTAAACTCTTAAAATGGACGTGAAATAGATAAATTAGTTTAAAATAATTTAAATCGGGTTAAGTAGATTTAAAATAGATTAAAACAGTTTAAGTATCCAAAATGGTTTATATAACCGAGCAATTTGGAAAACAAATAAAACAGCTTCAAAACGAATCCATTTCAATTTATAACTTCCCAATTCAAATCACTTTCAATTTCCATTCTACCGATTCAATTTCGATTTCAATTCAAAACAACGTCAACTTTAACTTCAAGTCAATTCAATTCTACATTCACCTTCAATTTATTCAATTTCAATTTTTATCGATTTGGAGCTTGATTTCAAAATATCCATTTATAACACTTAACAAATTTTCCATCAATATTCAAGTTTAAATCCAAATTTCAAACATGGTTCAATTCCAAGCTCGATTTCAAAATATCATTTTTATATCACTTTTACTTAGTAATATTCAAAGCTCGAATTAAGGTTAAATCTTTAAACAAATCAATTTCGAAATTCAATCATATCCTGATTTTAAATTCCAAAGCCTCCACTTAATTTTTTTAACAATTTCTTTTAAACAAAATTTATTTCAACATTCCAAACTCAAATTTCGATAAATTCGATTTTTATAAATTGATTTCTATTTATACTTTTTAAATCAAAACATTTAAACAAATTTCAAATCGATGATTTTTAAAATTTATTAATTTAGTCGATCCGGTGTCCGTATATAATTTTCTATCCTATGGCCAAGTAATTATTTATTTCAATTAAATGTCAAGGATGAATATATATCACTTAAATCAAATCACAGTGTCATATGTATGCATAATAGTATATGTATAAGCAAATAAACATCAAACATTTAACTATCAACCAATAACATCCATCGACATACATCATCCAATAAACAATACAATTCATAGCAATTTCATAGTTATCAATATCAGGTAATTTAATCGCAATTCAATTTCAATTTCAATTTAAATTTAACTGTCAATTTAATTTCAACGATTAATTCAAATGACAATCTATATGATAATTAAATTTTATCAAACAACGACAAATAAAAACATAACACTTCATAATGTCAATTTAACTAGCATAAAGATATTTAGTACGCTGTAAGCGTTATAAAACACTCACCTTGATTTTCGATTTTAAATCAAATCGAACGACGTTCGATTTAACCCAAAATTTTATCTAGCTCCAAACGACTCCAATCAAATTCCATAGCGTAGTACTCGTCCATACGATTCCAACGCAAAAAGTTTCGTCCGATTCCGACCTCATATGAAAAAGTTATGCTATTTTAAAGATTACACGAATTTAAATAAAACAATTTCAGCTTTTATTTTAAATATCAAACCCTCAACTGCATCCTGGCCATTGATTTCGCTGCCCTAGAATCCAGGCCGTGCTGTAGCTTCTTCTTCCTCTCAGTAATTCACGAACAAACAAAACCCATAAGCCGTCAAGCTTCAACGAATTTTCACGACCAAAATACACGACTTGAAGACGATCGGCCACCTCCATCGCGAAGCCCTCGGCGAACTCTACCTACACCATGAATAGCATGAAACTCGACTGCCCCTTTGGCCTCGAAAAACGTGAAAAACGCAGCTGCTTTGAACTGAAATTGCCGTCGATCCATGACTTCGTTTCCGATCTCCACCGTTGGATAGCTAGATCTGGATGCCCTCTACAACTTTGTAGTTGACGACTTTTGCTAATTGTTGATGGATTGAGAGGAAAATGAGGAAGAAGTTTCGAAATTTTCTGGCCATTGAAATGAAAGCGGCGGCTAAGGGCTGAAACCCTAGGGTTTTTGCAAAACAAAGAAAGTGGGGGCCCTTTTATAGAAAATCGCCAAAACACTATTCATCGAAAAATTTTCGAACTCCAAATGAAGCGTGCTGGCTGGCGTTTGTAGGGTTTACCCCACGTTCCGGATACAATGGAACAGGTTTCGGAAGCTAATTCGATCGTATGTGTGAGTTACGGTAATAAACGATCGATTTGAAATTAAATCGGTTAATCAAATTTCTGTGCGTTTGGGCTCGCCCCGGACAAACGGTAAATCCGATTGACTCGAAATTTAATAATATGACATTACGGATCCGATGAAACTGGTTTCGTCAAAATCCGAGACCGTTTGAAAAATGACTATTTTAACTCGCCAAATTAACATTAAAACAATTTCGATGCGTTTCGAGCTGCCACGGTCAAACGAAAACTCCGATTGCTACGAAAATTGAAATCCGATAATAACAAACTATTATGGATCCAATAGAACTAGTTTCGTCTAATTCTGAGACTATTCGAAAATTGGCTATTTTTCAGTCGATAATTAAATATTAAAATATTCAATTTTCACAAATTTACTTTTAATTCGATTTTAAAAGTTCTGCAACATCATTCTAACTTTAATATGACAAAATAAAATTTTACAAATCATTTTTAATCATATTAAACCCGTTATTCAATTATCCAATAATTTCAATTTTAAAATCTTATTAACTCTATTATAACCCTAATATAACTTACATTCCCTTTGGAAACCAATTTGAATCATATTAAATCAAATTTCAATTATTCACTCTATTTTCATAAATTAAATTTCAATATCAAATTAATCATATCAAATTCGAAATTTAATTATTCAAAAATTTGTAATATTAAATTTAAACAATTTTGATTATTCAATAATTCATTATCTTTTGAAATATTGAAATTGAACTTATAAGAATCAACTTTTAAAACCAATTCACAATTTAGAACACTATTTTCATTTTTCAGTTATTCCATTGTTCAATAAGTTTTAAATATTTAATTTAAACAATTTACCTGTTCAATATTCAATAATTTTGATTTTAAATAGATTTTACTCATGAATCAATCTCTCTATTATACCCAATGAATTCAACATTCATTACCCTATCCAACTATTGATTGCAATGGCATTCACTAAATAGCATTTATTTTTCGTTACTTGGATAATTATTGTTGCAATCCATTCCAGTTATTATTATTCCAAACAAATTACAAATTTTTTTCTAACACTAAATCATGAAATCTTATTAAATTAGCTATTTTAATTATCGAAAATTTACGTGTCGTTACACTCTCCCCACTCAAAACTTTTCGTCTCCGAAAAGGAAAATAGAAGGGAAAAGGAACTAAGTAAAGAATTCAACATTTGATATATTTTATTAAAAATTATCCACTTATAAACAATGAAATTCCATTTATAAAGTCATAACTACGCTTCCACTAAGTTACTCCAAACGGCTTCCTAACTTTAAAAGTTAGTAATCAAAACAAGTTATAAAAAATTTTAAAACTTGAAAAATTTTCTAACACCCGCATTTTACGGAAAATTTCGGCAGAGTCTCCTTTGCGCGGCTCGATCGGAAAAAAAATATAACAGTATATATATCACAAATATACATCTCATCAAGTGATGAGGCATCCCGCAGGGGAAAAGTGTAAAAAATACAATATGTAATCCGAGATATGTACCTTATATATTGTTAGCGAGCATATACGACTAATATAGCGCGAAAGCGAGCTCCAAATGCGAAGCAAGCGCAATCCGCACCTACTAAACACTTAATAACTAAGTTAGAACCATGCATATAAAGATAGATCAATATACTTAGCCTACACAACATATATATAACATATTTAGCTTCAAAACTGAGATTCCAATTTCAGGACAGCAAACAAATCTTAGTTTTAGGACACCTAAACGATAAAATTCGGCAACAGAATCTAAACAAAAGTTGTTGCATTCATTTCAGGCTTTCCAAAATGTCCAAAATCATCGAATTCGGACCATACATTCAAAATTTATGGCCGTTTTACTTAGAGGATACGCCTCAGCCTGGGCAATGCATTGCGCAGGTCAGCGACGTTCATCCACGTTTTCGACCTTCTAAACGACATCAAAACACAAAACACTTAAAACAAAAGTTTTAGCTTAAGTTCTTAGCTTTCCAGAAAGTGTAAGATCATCAAAATCCGACAAACCAGTCAAAAGATATGGTGAAAATACTAAGGGTGCATACTACTGATTTTACTTATTTTTACACAGGACAGCGAGTAACATTCAAGTTTTTAACCTTGTAGACGAAGGAATTTTCTCAAGTTATCTAAACAAAAGTTGTGCTATAGTTTCTAAGCTTTTCGAAAAGTCCAAGATCGTCGAATTCCATTCAGCCATTTAAAAATTATGGTTGTTTTCGTTTCAGCATATATTGGACAATTTTGGATTTTTCCCAAAATTTTGCTTTTATTATTTCAAAGTGCAAACCATCAAAACTTCAAATTTCCTAAAAAACAATCATAAACACAAAGTCATTTATTTTCTTATTCGTCCATGCAATAGGTTTACATTTAATTTGTTTTCGATTTATTCAAGTTTGTTTCATTCACATTTTAAATTCAAGTCAATTTGCTTCAATTTAAATTGAATCCAATTATATTTAATTTCACTTTGCTTCAAATTTGAATTTTATTATTTAATATTTTATTCCGTTTATTCAATTCCATTAACACTAATGAATTCTACTTAATCAATTTTCACCCATCTAACAACCAATGCATATCAAACATTAACAACCATCCAGAATCTACACTAAATCAATTATACATTTTCAAGTCAATTTTTAATTTCATACACTTCTAAGTTTATTGATATTTAGTTATATTCAAATTTAATTAGTTTCCATTTACCAATTTTATATTTCATTAATTTTAAATTTTATTCATTCACTTATATATATTATTCATTTTACAGCTTAAATTTCTTTTATATTTACAACTATCAAAAGATCTTCACATTTTATTATTCACTCTCACACTGGTATATTATTTCTCTACTTATCCTTATTAGCATTTTAAAGCTTTTAAGTATTTGGTAAGTTATAGTTATGCAAATAGAATGTAGTTAAACAACATACAACTTCCTTTCATTTAAAGTTGAATTTTCAATTAATTAATTCTTAAGTCATTACTTAAATTTCACTATAATTTAATTTCACATTTTCATTCACATATAGTATTTCCATTTTATATTAACATAATTGTGAATCACCTTTAAATGTTAATTTAAATTCCAATTATTTACTAACAATTTTATTTATATTTGCAAACCATTAATTAAATGCATATTTCATTATTCAATACTATACTTGTATATTATCCAATTAACAATTCATATAACAATTTTGAACTTCTTAAATATTTTGGTAAGTTATATCTATGTTATAGAATGAAATTTAATACTATGCGAGTTTTACAGTTTCAATTTTATTTTAAGTTCATAATTTCCTAATTCTAAGGATTTCTACTTCAATTGATATTTTCACTTAGCTATTAGGTTTATTTCTCATTTCACAATTTAGAAGTTCCTTAATGATTCAAGTCTAAATTCATTTCAATCATTTAAAAAAAAATCATTAATTATTAAAGGACTTAGGAATTCCAATCCCGGTTTCATTTCAAATCAAGTTTTGGAATAATATATACTTATATAATTTATATATCAAATCATCATACTATAGAGAATACAAAATAAAATAAAATTTGAATCAAAACAAGGTTTAGACAAGCTATTAAGTGGTCTCCCCCACTCGGACTCTCGAAAATAAACGCCGATGATGCATGCACTCATCACCGAAATCATTTTCTAGCGTCAAGAGAAGGGAATATAACACTTATATCATTAAAAAAATCCTTCGAAAACAATTTCAACTCAATTATACTATCATATAATACTCATATTATATTTTTCAAATTCTTGTAAGTCAATTTCAAACACCGGAATTTAAATTCCCAAATCCAAGTTAAAATTCATTTATATTCATTATCAATTGTGTTTACAAGATTTCATTTTCCTAAATCCATTGTTATTTAATCAATTGTTGTAAATATTGACTGATCAAACAATAAGGATAATAATCTAATATTATCATCTCCTAACAATCAATTCAATCAAAATGAATAAATATTCAAATAATTCTTTCATATAAAATATATTCCAAAACGATATTGTGTTGGTTTGTCCTATTCGAGTGTTTAGAAATTCCTATCGACGCCTTGGCGTCCCAAGTATCGACCAGAATTCATAAATACTCAACGGAACAAAGTTAACACAATATAAAACCATTTTATATCAAATAACAAGTACGCTCTCTCATATACACTCAACTCATTCATATAGTATACCTCTATTTCAATGAGTTATTCCCCACTAGAGCCAAGGTTTATCGCTAAACCAAAGCTCTGATACCAACTGTAACGACCCACCTTTTTAGACAGTTTAAACCGACGATCAAATACACATGTCGATTCCAAACCATTCAAAAGGGAAGATAGTTATGGGGGTAAATAAGAAAAGAAAAGAAAAGAAATAAAGGAAATGAAACAACACAGAATCTCGCAGCGGAACGATAAAATATAATAGTCAAATAAACAGTTCATGAAGCTGTCTACTATACTTTGATAATTATTTATACAACATTTATCAGAGTTTATACATATACAACAGAACAATTAAATAATGCAGCAGATAACATGATGCAAGGGTAATAATAGTAATAGTATATCAAATCTTCGTCTTCGTCCTCCAGAATCGATCTTCAAAATCTAAAAAAACTCAGGACTGACCCGAGCGTAATGAAAAGGCAAAACACTCGAGTCAGGACTAAAATATCCTTATGAAAGTTAAATCAACCGTAAATAAATATGAGTGTAACGGCGTCAGAGATGTTTACAGGGCTTGACATCTCATATCCAGTGTCAACATGCGTGCGATAACTCAAGAGATGTTACAGGATTTTCCATCTCTTAAGGATCCGTTAAACTATCTACTATGTAGTAATGTACGCTAAGTAGATAATATCTATCAGTAATATAAAGTATCAAAATAGCGTTAAGGTGTTACCATAATCCCCCTTAACACATTTTATATTCCCAAAAGCATATACAAGATCGTAGTTTCCCCAAAACCGGAAGTCACCAGAGGGCAATCCATATACTCAAGGTACAAATCAAAACATAGTGGTCGCGAATAGGATAATCGGTATGACAAGGTACATGAGGCGATACCAACTAGGACACTAGTAGTTGCGTGATCCGGACTGATGTTGGGCATAGCCAGCAGCTACCCCAACACCGCGAAACAACACTCCCAAATCAAGGGGTGCACCCAAATCGAATCACAAATGTAATAGAAATGGTATCGAAGAAGTGTGTCCGCTAGAGGTGGCGAACCTCAATGGCCCGGCGCGGCTCCTGTTTTAGTCATGTCAGTGGTCATCCAATAATCGTTCTCTTTCTTCAGTCAACGCGTTCACCAAACCATCCACTTCATTCTGGATCAACACTCCGCGTATAATAGTTATTCAAGTGGTTTTCGGTATCGACAGAGAGTATGTCCATATCCGATCCCGGTCTCTTTAATAACTACGTATTATTACACCGTTGGCTCTTTTATATTTCAAATCGATTCATAATTTATATCAAAATATCATATTCGCTTCAAAAATCAAATCCATTTCAAATATCATCATATCTATTCAACTATAAGATTCCGTTTCAAAAAACATTTTTCGCATCAATATCTCATTTCGTTTTCAAAATCATTTCGAATTTCAATTTAGGTTGCAACTTCATTTAACTCAATTCGTATTTAAATTCAAGATTTTAACATAAACATTTCACCTTATTAACCAGTTTGGAATCTTAGAAAAATAGTTTTAAGCAGTTTAAAAGTAGTTTAAATAATTAAAATACTTAAAATACTTAAACTCTTAAAATGGACGTGAAATAGATAAATTAGTTTAAAATAATTTAAATCGGGTTAAGTAGATTTAAAATAGATTAAAACAGTTTAAGTATCCAAAATGGTTTACATAACCGAGCAATTTGGAAAAAAAATAAAACAGCTTCAAAATGAATCCATTTCAATTTATAACTTCCTAATTCAAATCACTTTCAATTTCCATTCTACCGATTCAATTTCGATTTCAATTCAAAACAACGTCAACTTTAACTTCAAGTCAATTCAATTCTACATTCACCTTCAATTTATTCAATTTCAATTTTTATCGATTTGGAGCTTGATTTCAAAATATCCATTTATAACACTTAACAAATTTTCCATCAATATTCAAGTTTAAATCCAAATTTCAAACATGGTTCAATTCCAAGCTCGATTTCAAAATATCATTTTTATATCACTTTTACTTAGTAATATTCAAAGCTCGAATTAAGGTTAAATCTTTAAACAAATCAATTTCGAAATTCAATCATATCCTGATTTTAAATTCCAAAGCCTTCACTTAATTTTTTTAACAATTTCTTTTAAACAAAATTTATTTCAACATTCCAAACTCAAATTTCGATAAATTCGTTTTTTATAAATTGATTTCTATTTATACTTTTTAAATCAAAACATTTAAACAAATTTCAAATCGATGATTTTTAAAATTTATTAATTTAGCCAATCCGGTGTCCGTATATAATTTTCTATCCTATGGCCAAGTAATTATTTATTTCAATTAAATGTCAAGGATGAATATATATCACTTAAATCAAATCACAGTATCATATGTATGCATAACAGTATATATATATATATAAGCAAATAAACATCAAACATTTAACTATCAACCAATAACATCCATCGACATACATCATCCAATAAACAATACAATTCATAGCAATTTCATAGTTATCAATATCAGGTAATTTAATCGCAATTCAATTTCAATTTCAATTTAAATTTAACTGTCAATTTAATTTCAACGATTAATTCAAATGACAATCTATATGATAATTAAATTTTATCAAACAACGACAAATAAAAACATAACACTTCATAATGTCAATTTAACTAGCATAAAGATATTTAGTACGTTGTGAGCGTTATAAAACACTCACCTTGATTTTTGATTTTAAATCAAATCGAACAACGTTCGATTTAACCCAAAATTTTATCTAGCTCCAAACGACTCCAATCCAATTCCATAGCGTAGTGCTCGTCCATACGATTCCAACGCAAAAAGTTTCGTCCAATTCCGACCTCGTATGAAAAAGTTATGCTATTTTAAAGATTACATGAATTTAAATAAAACAATTTCAGCTTTTATTTTAAATATCAAACCCTCAACTGCATCCTGGCCATTGATTTCGCTGCCCTAGAATCCAGGCCGTGCTGTAGCTTCTTCTTCCTCTCAGTAATTCACGAACAAACAAAACCCATAAGCTGTCAAGCTTCAACGAATTTTCACGACCAAAATACACGACTTGAAGACGATCGGCCACCTCCATCGCGAAGCCCTCGGCGAACTCTACCTACACCGTGAATAGCATGAAACTCGGCTGCCCCTTTGGCCTCGAAAAACGTGAAAAACGCAGCTGCTTTGAACTGAAATTGCCGTCGATCCATGACTCCGTTTCCGATCTCCACCGTTGGATAGCTAGATCTTGATGCCCTCTACAACTTTGTAGTTGACGACTTTTGCTAATTGTTGATGGATTGAGAGGAAAATGAGGAAGAAGTTTCGAAATTTTCTGGCCATTAAAATGAAAGCGGCGGCTAAGGGCTGAAACCCTAGGGTTTTTGCAAAACAAAGAAAGTGGGGGTCCTTTTATAGAAAATCGCGAAAACACTATTCATCGAAAAATTTTCGAACTCCAAACAAAGCGTGCCTGCTGGCGTTTATAGGGTTTACCCCGCGTTCTAGATACAATGGAACATGTTTCGGAAGCTAATTCGATCGTATGTGTGAGTTACGGTAATAAACGATCGATTTGAAATTAAATCGGTTAATCAAATTTCTGTGCGTTTGGGCTCGCCCCGGACAAACGGTAAATCCGATTGACTCAAAATTTGAAAACTTATAATAATATGACATTACGGATCCGATGAAACTGGTTTCGTCAAAATCCGAGACCGTTTGAAAAATGACTATTTTAACTCGCCAAATTAATATTAAAACAATTTCGATGCGTTTCGAGCTGCCACGGTCAAACGAAAACTCCGATTGCTACGAAAATTGAAATCCGATAATAACAAACTATTATGGATCCAATGGAACTAGTTTCATCCAATTCTAAGACTGTTCGAAAATTGGCTATTTTTCAGTCGATAATTTTTTTAGCAAAGGCTAGCGGGGTTAACAGGGCCCCTACCTGATTTTATTGCAACAACACAATAAAAAACATTAGCTTGTCCAACGAATTGGAACAAGCAATAAGAAAAAAAAACACACAGGGACTAACAAGGAAAGAAAAGAAGTTAAAAACACACCAAGCAAACAAGAGAAGAAGAAAAAACACTGTCAACCAACTAACTCCACACATCTCTGAATCGAGTGGGAATTGATGGTATGTTCATCATTGCCTGGTAAATATCCTTTTTCAGTCGATAATTAAATATTAAAATATTCAATTTTCACAAATTTACTTTTAATTCGATTTTAAAAGTTCTACAACATCATTCTAACTTTAATATGATAAAATAAAATTTTACAAATCATTTTCAATCATATTAAACCCGTTATTCAATTATCCAATAATTTCAATTTTAAAATCTTATTAACTCTATTATAACCCCGATATAACTTACATTCCCTTTGGAAACCAATTTGAATCATATTAAATCAAATTTCAATTATTCACTCTATTTTCATAAATTAAATTTCAATATCAAATTAATCATATCAAATTCGAAATTTAATTATTCAAACATTTGTAATATTAAATTTAAACAATTTTGATTATTCAATAATTCATTATCTTTTGAAAATTGAAATTGAACTTATAAGAATCAACTTTTAAAACCAATTCACAATTTAGAACACTATTTTCATTTTACAGTTATTCCATTATTCAATAAGTTTTAAATATTTAATTTAAACAATTTACCTGTTCAATATTCAATAATTTTGATTTTAAATAGATTTTACTCATCAATCAATCTCTCTATTATACCCAATGAATTCAACATTCATTACCCTATCCAACTATTGATTGCAATGGCATTCACTAAGTAGCATTTATTTTTCGTTACTTGGATAATTATTGTTGCAATTCATTCCAATTATTATCATTCCAAACAAATTACAAATTTTTTTCTAACACTAAATCATGAAATCTTATTAAATTAGCTATTTTAATTATCGAAAATTTACGGGTTGTTACACTCTACATCGACATTTGGTGAAATTTAGTCCACTCGTAGATGATCGTCATCCTATGTGAACCACATGGTACCTCTACATCGAGCTTTAGTGACATCCAGTTCACTAATGGATGATCATCATAGTTTTCGCTTTCTAGTCATCATGGATTTCTCAAGTAACCCGTGTACACCATTTATCAAAAAGAAAATGATGATCGTGTATCATCCAATATGCTATTAGGACCATAAAGGAAAACAGATGTCGATGTATGCACACATCTAATATAACATTACGTAATCAAATACGTCTATCACAAACGAAGAATGATATCTGATCATTGTCTATCTACATGGACGACCTTTATTATAAGACCCATAATTAGGAAGACCACTAATATAAGGACAATGCCATTCATCTAACATATCCACCCCAAAGTCAAAGCCAAGGATCATAGAACAAGTCCACTTTATCGTATACGCTTACCAAACATGACCATGTAACCAATAATTGCATTGATATCATATTCGATCATCATTAATCTCACATATATCACTAGACATTGCATCCGAAGCTCGAGCTTTGCCTTTATTTCGCCTTTCCGACTAGCCTATAATCTTCCTCGAAGTTGCATTGAGACTCCGCATGATCCCGCATCCGAAATGGTGGAAGAAACCCCGATAAAATATCACCTGACTTATTGCCCAGGTCAGTGCATCACCAAATATAAGATCCATCTTCTCTGTTGCTTCACCGATGAGTCACCTAGCTTTTGTATCCTGCCTTTGCCATGTCAAACCTCTTCTGAAGTCCATTGTTTGATATTTTGGAAGTGGTTTCATAAGTATTTGAAAATTGATTTCGATATAGAAAACCACCCTTTTATGCGTAGAGTTTTGCGTTGGACCTATTTCGATATAGAAAACCACTCTTTATAGTAAAACACATCTATCTTGCATATATGTATTATGTTATTTATTAACCAACATTTAGTTAATATATCTAATCAAACAATTTTAATTAATTATAATTAATTTCAAAAATTATGCACGTATATATGCATATATATATATATATATATTGCTTTAACATCTTAAGATAATATTGCATATATCACTATACGTTTGTTATTTAATTAATTAATTAATTATTCAATTTATTAATCTGATTAAAAATTTATAATTTTTGAAATAATTATTCTAGTTTTAAAACAATTTACAAAATCATTACTTATTTTAAATTTATTCTTTATATTAAAAATAATATTTTTACCCTTCTAAATTAAAAAATTTATTTTATTAAAAATAGATTTTAAAAAATTAGCCTAAGGCCGAAATCAGTATGGGCCTTTATATTAGGGATAACCTTTGCCTTACCTTATCTTGCCGAGCCAGGCCAGTAGCCATGTATGGTAGAGTACCAGATTACCCAAACCCTACATTAGAAATAACTTTTCTACACATCCTACTATATGGACAAGCTTTAATAAGTTAGCCATAATATTGATACATAGACTATTTGGCTCTAAAACCATTGTTGGAACCAGGTCAGCATGCAGCGGGGTAAATGGGTAAATTTCTACAATTTTATTCCATTTGGATCTTTATTGGGCCTATAAAGTCTAAATTTATTTAGATCTTATCGAAATTTTATTTTAAACAAAGATCAATATTTTATTTATTTTAGAAACAAGGCTATATTTATTATTTATTGTATAATTTGTGCTATATATATATCCGTGTGTGTGTGTATGTGTGTAATATACACATATGTATGTACGTGTTTCGTAGTAAAGTATACATAGTTTAATATGTTCATATATAAATGTTGAGATTTACACAATAATTGACATATTAGCCCTTCTATATACATGTATGTTATCTACATATATATATATGTGTGTGTGTGTATGTGTGTGTTCGTTTAAATAATATATATATATTTGTTTATTTCAAAGGCTACTTATAAATAAAATTTATACGATACACTTACATACATACATACATATATATAACATATTAGGTTCCATTTTTTTGAATATAAATATACAGAGTGGGTTTGAATATATATATATATATATATATATATATAATATTATATATTTTTTGTAATTTTTATATAAAATAAAATTTAAAATGTTATACACGTACAATGAATATATATTTAATACATACTTATAAATATATTATGATGTAAATAATAATAATAAAATACATGTAAACATAAAGTAAATGCTTTCGGCATAACAAATTGTTTTTTAGACTTTGGTTTAAACTTTATTAACAATTAAATTTTTTAATTAATTCCATACGAAATAAGTAAAAAAAAAAATAACTTTGAAAAAAAATTATATCATATTTCCATATTAAAATTATTTACTTACATGTT
Organism: Allium cepa; assembly: GCA_030765085.1. Lineage (NCBI taxonomy): Eukaryota > Viridiplantae > Streptophyta > Magnoliopsida > Asparagales > Amaryllidaceae > Allium > Allium cepa. The sequence continues at coordinate 916,039,764 of CM060938.1, forward strand.
ATAGTATTTATAAATTAATATATGTATTTATTATATGTTTAGTTTGTTTTTAAAATAAACTAGAATTGGTCCGTGCTTTGCACACGGACTGTTTATATTATTGTAAACGAAAAGCAACGACATTTTAGGATTTTCAAAAAGACGCCGAGTAAATTAAATCAATGAATTTTTTTATTAGTAGTAAAGATAATATACATATTATAAAAACAAATTAAATAAAAAAATTGTATTTTTTTTGAAATGTTATATGAATAAGTATATATACTAAAGCTATTTATAAAGCGCAAGCTAAAAAAGGTGAAATCAAAGGGCATTACTTGATGCAACTGCAGGTATGTTCCAAGGGTTGGGTTGTTCACCTATTAAAGCGGTACGCGAGCTGGGTTTAGAACGTCGTGAGACAGTTCAGTCCATATCCGGTGCGGGCGTTAGAGCATTGAGAGGACCTTTCCCTAGTACGAGAGGACTGGGAAGGACACACCTCTGGTTACACCTATTCATATTTAGTGCAAATAATTTAGTTCTTAGTTCGATCCAAAACTTGAGATAAAGGGTGTAGGCCAAAAAAGGATTCATAAGTGGTTGTTAATGAAGTTGAAATTACCAAATTTGGAGGAGTCAGTATCAAGAATCCAAATGATTGAGCAGGCAGGTGGCGGAGTGAACCAATGAGCAGTAGATGAGTTTTTCCTATCCCTGTCCCTAAAAAAGAAAGGGGTACCCCTTTCTTTTTTGTCTATGGAGTTTTTAAAAATCCAAACATCTCAGAGATCGACCTGCTATTTTCTTTTAACACAATTTTTTTTTATGAATCTGGTTTTTAATTAAAAATATTTATAGCGTATATAATTAATTTTTGAAAAATTATTTTTTTATTAGTCAAGGATGTGAGCATCCATGCATGTTTACAAATTTTTTATTTTGTCTTGTACACACACACACGTACACACACATATATAGCCATCCAATATGTGATAGTATAAAAATATACAAATGCGTGACAAAGGATTCTATCAAACTAATATACGATATCATCAATTTATTAAGCATTTGTATAATTGTAACTAAGTAAATTTACCTTTTCCCTATGCCTAGAATTTGGACCCCCAAATAAAGGACCAAGCTTCATAAATCTAATTCCAAATCTTGAAATTGCTAGCTTCTAAATACAACTGCCATTGATAATCAAATTATATTTAATTTGATGTGTTTAGTCTTTAAAATTTGAGGGGAAATGAGGTTCGATTTTGGCCAGAAATAAAAAGAGATGGACATTCCCAAAAAGTCACTCCAAAAGCGAGGGTTTGGAAGATTAAATATCGGAGATACAAGAGAGTAAAAAGTGATATAGATCCCTTTCCATTTATACCTCTACTATTAATTCAAAATCTCCTAAACCATGTCGAACATGGCTGGCCACACTATGGCCTTGTATAGGCAACTAAACCATACCCCTTCTGGACCTCATAACTAAAATCAAGCCTAAACAATATTTGTCACATTCAAACCCAATTTAAATTTTTTCTGAAATCGCATACCGATAAGTATATAAAGATATATGTAAAGATTATTTAATATTGTTTAACACACTTCAAATAAAATTTATAATTAATGTTTCATAAATACTAATTAATTTAATTAATTTATAATAATTATAATTAAGTTAAATCAGGTGGTAATGGGAGTGTTCAACATTCTGGTTATTTGACTCTTACGTGTAAATTTGGTCAGCGATTAATATCAAATAATTCGAATGTTAACGTTCACACGTCACTTAGTAGGTAGTACGACGTTATGACCAAATTTATCACTTGTCATCGATAAAATCCAATTTTACTTTATTAAGCATTACTTGATAGTCACAAATATCTGCATCAATTCTCTTCGTCAAAACTATATACTTTTGACTTATGAAATTTAGTAATGGTCAAAATTCCAAAATCATACATTTTTATTTCTATAGTCCAAACACAAAATCCTTGGTTAAAAAATAAGAATTATTATTAACCAACTGCATGGATAGAGACGTTGACTTTGAGTTGACTTTAGCTGACATTGATATTAACCTTGTATAACTAAAGAGACGAATCCTCCCTTGAATAGAGTTTTACTTTCAATTCTTCCACTTGACCCAACTATAATCGTTCAATGGATCTCATGTCATGATTTAACTATAATCGAAGCAGGCTTTCACATTAAAGATCAATGGTATTCTCGAGTCAAGAGGACTATGTAATTTTGTCATATCGATTTTTTCTGTTTGTCCTTAGTTATATTAACCAACAGAAAAATTATCGAGTGAGTCATTCCATATTTATCCAATAACTATTAGTATGTAACCCCCTAGTGCCTTCAATAGTCATAAGTTAAGCACTGCCAAATATTTAGAGAGCATTGGACACGCTAGCATAAATGGATGCATCGATATCCAGTCTTAATGCATCTTTACTACGAACGTTTAAAATGATACGTTTATTATAATATAATACAATACTCGCAATTGCAACCATTTGTAATTACTATCACAAACACACCATCTATGAATTCTATCACATATATTTTGATTAAACAGTTTAGTTATTTAAAACACATTATAACAAATATATAACAGAAGGAAAACACCTTTATTATGAACAAGGATTGGTTATAGAGTTAATAATTCATAATAAATTATAGTTCCCTAGGGCATACCCCTAACTCTATCAATCTCCCATTTGCACTTGAGGCCAATTATGGAGTCTCAATCTCATTCCTTGGTCGACTTCTCGAGAGCCGACTGAATAGGACCCTCAGTGAACGGATTTGCAATTTTATCCCTGGTATCTACCCTTTGTGTCATGACCTTTTCCTTCTTAACGATTCTCTAATGAGGTGGAATTTTCAAAGAATATGTCATGACTTCTGGCATGTTCTAGGTTCCTATGCGATCTACATCCCTCCATTGTTATTACAGAACAATGACATTAGATTCTCGGTATCGAGAATCACTCTAGGCCCACTCAAAAACTTGCACATTTGGATTGCCTCTTTATTTTCTTTATCGAGGGTGATGTACTCGGCCTCCATCATCGGATCAACTACTATTTCTTATTTGGATCTTTTCAAACAATGTCTCCATCGTTAAGCATAAAGTCATAATAAGACACTGATTTACTATCACCAATATCACTTTGAAAGCCACAAATCCATATATCGCTTCATGAAGAGGTTTTTATTTCCATATATATGGAATAATCTTTGAGTATTACTTATATACTTCAGTGTACATTTCACGACTGTTCAATGCTTCTCTCCATAATTAGACAAGTATTGGCTTACGCATCCTAATGTGCATGCCATATCTGATCTAGCACATATCAAAGCATATATTATGGATCCTATGGCAGAAGCATAGGGGTTTATCTTTCTATGCTCTTTCTCTTCATCAGTGTGAGGAGCATCCTTATTAGAAAGGATGATTCCAGACTGTGTTGTAACATTTCTACATTAGGAATCCATACCGAACCTCTTCAGTATGGTGTTTTTGTATAGGGATTGGGACAATCCCAAAGCCTCTTGGATCTATCTCTATAGATCTTTTTACCTAGTATAAAGGCTTCTTCTCCCAAATCCTTTATGGAGAAGTTTTTGGTAAGCCAAGCTTTCATTGATTGCAATAATAAAATGTCATTGCCAATCAACAAAAGATCGTTGACATATAACATTAAGAATATAATAGTGCTTCCCTGTTCCTTTCTATGTATGCACGATTTCTCTATATGTTGATAAAGCCAGATTATTTGATTACCATTTCAAAACACTTATTCTGACTTCTTGAAGCTTGCTTAAGTTTGTAAATGGACTTTAACAATTTACAAGTCTTGCTCTCACTCTCATTGACCACAAAACCCTAAAGCTGCAATACATAGATGGTTTCTTATAAATTATCATTTTGAAATGTTGTCTTTACATTCATTTTTCATATTCTATAGTCATAGAATGTAAAAATGGCTAGCATAATCCAAACAGACTTACGCATGACTATGGGCAAAAATGTCTTATCATAATCAACACCTTGAATTTGTAAAATCCTTTCGCAACTAGCCTTGCCTTATAAGTTTCAACTCCCACATCGGCATTTAGTTTTTTCTTAAAAATTCATTTGCATCCAATGGGTTTTTTCCCTTTGGGTATGTCCGAAAAATTCCATGCATTGTTTTATACATGGATCCAACTCAGATTTCATTGCTCTAAGCCAGAGTGTAGAGTATTTACTCTGTAGTGCTTATTGAAAAGATAGAGGAGTGTCATCATCAAAGGCATGGTCTACCTTCTTGCCATCTATGAGAAAATCATAGTTCCTCTTTGGTGTGTTAGGTTCCTTGACCTCTAGTAGGTCGCCAGTTTTAGTATATGGGTGAACTTAGTTTTTTCTACTGGTTCGACCTCTATGTTAACTTTTTAGATCTCATCCAACTCACAACTTCGATGATAATTTCCTTAGATAGAAACTCCTTTTCTAAAAATAACTTCATGCTGAGAAATAATAGCTTTTTGTTCCTAGGTATTGTAGAATATATATCCCATTGGGTTTTTAGGATATCTTATAAATTTACACAGTATCGCTTGCCTTTAGTTTATTCGAACCAACATTCTTAATGCAGGTCAGGCACCCTACACCTTTAAATACTTTATTTGGGGTTTCTTACCATACCACATATCATATGGTGTTTTAGGCACAAATCTAGTGGACACCAAGTTCAGCATAAGTGCTGTAGTTTCTAGTGCATATCCCTAATATGACAGAGGTAACTCAACTTTACTCATCATAAAACAAACTATGGTGTAATAACCCATAATTTTATTATTTTGATTTTAAATATTTAATTAATTTTAAATATTCGAATATAGGTTTATTTAAATAAATACTCATGTTTTATATGATGATAGGTTTATGATGATCTTGTTTAGAAAAAATGTTTACAAAAATATATTCTTTGAAAAAATATCGATAAAATGACCAAAAATCGTTTTATCGATAAATAGCTTTTTTAATCATCAAAGCCGCGCATGATTTTTTTACACACACTTGTTTATCCATTTAAGCAAGAATATGTAATAAAATTATTTATTTTATTTTTGGAAATAAAATGCCTTTATGACATCATCAAGGATGTCATCAATTTTACATATTTTCTCGAATTTTAAATTAGGTTTAATTATTTAGATAATTGTTTTAAATGACGAATAATCCATTTTAATTATTACATAATGATAATAAGTAATTTATAAAGATTTTATAAACATATAAACTTGTTTTATAAAGATATATAAAATTCATCGCATTTTGGCAGATCGACATTATATTTTTATAAATGGATTTTAATATTAATGATATGATTTTATAGATTAAATAATCTTGTTTTAGTTTTTTTAAAGATGATAAGAATTTATTTTCAAGTTTTGTTTACATAAATAAATAGTTTAACAAAGAAGTAAAAATATGAACGGAATTCAGATTTTGAATTTTCAACGGTTTATCAATTAAAAGCTGTAATCAAATGTTGCACCACGGTTTGTTAAATGTGGCATATAGGAGCATACATACATGCACATAACATGTGAATATATATATATATATATATATATATATATATATATATATATATATATATAAGAAGTTAGCATGTGCATTTACAAATTTACTTAAAGTAAAAGGGAGAAAATATCATGATATTTATAAACAAATGTCAGCAGATGCTTTACTAAAACATTAAGGGATGGGATAAACCCATAGGGGAGTAGGGCTCGGTCGAAGTGATGGAAAGACGTATGGGTGAGGTGATGGCTCATGATGTGTTGGTAGATATTTTGCGAAATTTTCCTTAAAATACCCATCCTAAGGCTTCATAATTCTCACAAAAAAAAAACTCTTCCTCCTCCTTCTTCTTGAGCTCCATAATACCCTCTAATGACTTCCATGAAGGCCTCTCTTTTTAATAAAAATAATGAAAAAGAATATAACAATAAGAAGAAGATATATAGATATATATACACAATATCGTTTCAAGTCTTAACAAGTGCTAAACTCTCCTCTACCTTTATGAAACCCATAGCTCCCCTAAACACCACCATGAGGGCCGAGTTCCACCCATTTCCAAGGCAAAGCCGAGCTTCCCTAGAGGCAAGGTGGAGATCCAAAAGCTCCGGAGTGAAGAAAGCAGAGAGAAGTGTTGCCGGAATATTGCTTGAGTAATTCGGAGAAGTTACAGAGGGAATGCTACAATCGTGAGTACATGATTTACATACATCTTAAAATGTTTAGAAAATAATGATATGCATGTTTTATTTGTAAATTAATATGTTTTGAGATTAATATGTTTGAATATTGGTTGATCATATGCTTGATAACTTGGTTGTGATAAATATAACAAATAATGAAAAAAAATCAAATTTATCAAAATAGAAATAATGAACTATTAACCACAGTTAATTCATGGAAAATAAATCCATATTAATACGTGTGTGGAGTTTATTAGGCCTATTTATAGTTTTGAATTTAAAAAAGAAAGGTTATTTGGATGGTTCAAAATAGAAAATATATCACTTTGAAATTTATTTAAAAAGAAGAGTTTTATTTATTTCGTTTACAATGTTTGATTTGGAAAATGAGAATTTGAAAAGTCAAAATTTCATATAAGATATCATATGAGAATTTTATAAATGGATTTTCAAATAAAAAGATAGTAAATTAAATATTATAATAATATAATATTACAATATGGAATAAAGGGGAATATAACTTTTAATATGAAAAATATTGTCCAAAAATAGTTTAAAATTGTTTAAGATGATTTAAAAATAGTTTAAAATTATATCTGATAAGTTTCATAAAATTTGACTAAAGTGGTAAAAGTAAGCCATCGCGTTTCGGTATTTCACGATTTCATGGCCTGAAAAGTTAAATGAATGTGCAGGGTGGATTATAAGTCGGAATTCTTTGAAATAAGAATTTTTGGACCTTTAGGGTTATAGTTTTCAAATGAAAAAGAAAAATCAAGATTTCATTAAGTAGAGTTTGACATATGTCCAAATCAAGTTTTCAAAAATGTTGCGGTTTGGCAGTTCGGAAACCGAGGTGGTAAATTCTTTAAAAATGGATAATTTTAATCTTTAAAAATATAAAATAAATTCCGTAAGTATGTTAAAATGTTTTAAAAAGGATTTTAGTTATAAAAATGGACTTATACGAAATGGAAAAAGTGGTTTGATTGAAGTAGTTTTAAAAATACTATCCATAGTGGTTTTTGCTACAGTTTTGGTAACTATTGAAAATCAGGATTTTAGCTTAATTATTCTTCCATAATCTTTAATAATCATTCCAAATGAATGATTAAGTATTTTTAAGGTGATTTGAGAGCTATTCATATCTTGAAGGAGTTTAAAATAAATGGTCAAAAGGAAATTGTTTATAAAACTTGGGGTTTTCTTTCCAAATCTTTTGTGAATGTTTTTCCAAAAATTAATTAAGTATTCTAAAGGTAATTAAGAATTTTAAAAATATTAAGGTTAGAATCGATCAAATAACTTGACCACCTTATGAGTGACAGAGAGATGGTCTCTAGGCTTGAGTTTGGAAAACCAGTTTCCCGCTCTCCTCAACTATCCGGACTAGCCCGACGGAGGAGATAGCTAATTTGATTTACTCAGACCACATTTTCCTAAGATAAGAGAAAAATAGATTTGCAGTTTTCCAAAGGATAAATAAGATTTTAAACTAATAAACGTTTTGGAAGCATAAAAAACATTCTAGTTAAATTCTAATGAGGGAACTCATACCACCTATGTGAATTTAAAAGCGATTTCACCATTATTCGAGGAGTAGTATGGGTTGAATACATAAATTAGTATCGAATGTAATTAGTCTAATTTCTATGGATCCCTTTTTACTCAGTACTAACTGGTGTGTGTTTATCGTAAATGATGTCTTAAACAACATATTTTGACCCATTAAAAATACGTATTAGAAACGTGAAATCTTTATTAAAGATTTGAATTATACTAATAATAAAATATGGGAATATTTTTCCCATTTAATTAAAGAAAAATGATTTAGCATCTCCAAGATGAAAAGGGTTTTAATTCATCAAAGGATTTGATAAAAGAGACTTAATGATTCCATATACTTTTGAAAAGATAAAAGAATAATTTAAAAGAGTATATCTCTGAAAGATATTGATTTGATAAAAAGATAAATTTATTAGGTGTTGTCTAATAATCATCAACATACTTGACATCTTTTGTTGATAATTGGTTGGAAAGATCGGGATTGAATTTAGGTGATTCCTATTCGAAAACCATTTCCAACCAACATATGCGTTGAAAAGTGAAAACATGTCGAAGACAATGACTTTAAAGATGGAGATCTTCATAATGTAGGGCTGCTTGCCGCTAACCTCTGGGGTGATTCCCATATTATTATTATTATTATATATATAGTGGCAATAGTGCCTTCGTTTTGAAAATCTAAGATTTGCAAGGAATCCCTGCTACTAATCCTAGGAGTGATTCTCAAACATGATTGAATAGAAGGAGTGCTTTCGGTTTGTCCTTAACCTAGATAGCTTATGTGGATTAATGTATGACAGTGCGCTTCTAAGGTCACATACATTGATTTTTACAAACATACATCTATTTGGTGGTGTAGAAGGTAACCTTTCTTATACTTAACAGCCCTCCCTAAGGCATATGAACATGGAGGTTGTACTTTTGTAGAAATCAATATGGTGTTATTAGAAATGGCAATATGGCATTCTAAGAGGAATTTGCTTTGCGAAAAGCAAAGCGTGGCTTTGTGAAAAGCAAAGCGTGGCTTTGTGAAAAGCAAAGCGTGGCTTTGTGGAAAATAGAGAATAGCCTTATAAGCCTCACATCCAGGAGATGAAATGGGTAATTAGGTAGTCTACAGGACATATTTTGGGCTTCCGATTTTATTACGGGTAGAGGAATCCACTATCTAGACCCTCAACTATTTAAATGGATAGGTATTAGAGGCTCGACTGAGATAGAGAAATGCCACCGAGATATGTTGTTCCTTAGTAGTGTAACAATGCAGTACGAAGGCTTTGTTGAGACAAGTGAATAGCCATCGGGGCCTAGGTTTGTCATGCATGGGTTCCACATCGGAGGATATAGCCACTAGTTCCTTATCATGTTGGAAATAAAATTCCAATACGAGCATTATGGTTTTGGTTGTATTCCCAAAATAGCTGCAATACGTTGCAAACCTTTTAGCTACCCCTTTTGTATCATATGAACCATTTAACATTGTCCAGGTGCCTACTTTGTATATATGTTTACTTGAAAAGTGTTTTCAAACCAATGTTATTAATGGTAATATCGAATTGTTGAAGTATAAAGTACTTTGGTTATCGTAAGGTAAAAACTCATTTGTATTTATATGCGGCATGGTCTTACGAGATACCCTTTCTTTTCAGAAAGGTTTTGTTTGGCATTGATCCGATCTATGACTTCATCATATGATTATGGTTCAAGTTTCTCGCATTGGTTTACCATGCTTGATTCGGGTGTTTTTAATAGTCGGGTCAGATCCAAGTAGTTTCAGGTTTAGCTAAAGATGCTTGGAGTTTCCAAAGGAGAGCTAAAGATTTTCATCAATGTATGGACGTAGATTATACTCCCACTGCATTAGTTTCATTGTTTTGGTTTTTTAGCAATTGTAAGGGTAAAGATTTATAACTATCCAAGCTGAGCTTATATTAGACCCTGACATATGTATTTTAAATTTCCTACTATAAATAATATTGATATCATAAATTATTCAATTCGTGTGAGATTCTATTCTGTCTTCATTTTCTTTTACCCTTAACAATCGATTTTTTCGACACTTAAATGTTCAACATGTAATATAGTGGACATATTAGTGTCAATCTTCGAGGATTGGAAATCCCATTCGTCACATGCGGGTTGCAGAAGTGCTAGTCTTAGGGCTAATTAAAAACTAGAAGGGGGTAAATAGTGTTTTCTGACTTATATGAATCTTCTTAAAATTCTTTCAAGATTATTATTAAACAATGTATTACAAATGCAAATACAGATAAGTATAAATCTAGTAAAGTAAAAAGTAGAGAATTAGAGAGATCACAACATGATTTTTATACTGGTTCGTAGTTACCATACATCCAGTCCCGTACAATTGCTTGTAAAGATTTCTTTTTAAATGTCAATCATTAAATGGGTAGAAGGTAAACCCAATTGCAATCTCAATTTCGAGGCTACAAGACACACCCTCCTGATTTATTGGGCTCTGGGATCACCCGCTTGATTTGGACGGGATAAAGCACACCCACTTAGATTTCTAGGCTACAATCACACCCACACAAATACAACTATAGTTTGATGGTTTTTCCAAAGACAAATCCTTGATCTTTAGATGCAATGGATCATAGAGACTCTTGGATAGTACTTTGATCTCTGAACTGAGAAAGAGAGATGATTGAAATCAGAGAGTAAATAGTAGACAGTCGATACAATGAAAATTGAATTGATTCTAGTTGAATTTGAGAAGATTTGAATGTATTTTTTGCTAGAAATTTTGGCAGACTAAGAGGAGAGAAGATAATAAGAAAGTATTTAATAGAAATTCATTTGAAAAACCCCAAACATAGAGAATAAATAGACATGCCCATTCACGAAAAGTTATAATGAATAGACACTCCATTTAAAAATTTGAATTTCAAAATTACGGCATGCATATCGACATACTCATAGGGTATATGTCGACATATCCCTTTGAAAATTAAAAACTATTTTGTATTTAAATATTTTTAAAACATCTTATGCTTTGTAAAATACTTTGAAACTTTTAACATATTTTAATCATATTTTATAAACATTTTAAACTTTGAAAAACTGTTATAAAATATATTTAAATATTTTTTTTAAAAATATATTTTGGTTTAAAAATAAAGGATAAGAAAAAGAAAAATAAAGATCAAAGATTACTACTAGGAACTTTAACAATATTCTTTGACTCTACATACTATACTATAGTCTTGAGATCTTCATATCAAGGTCTTTATATTCGTGGGTCTTCATGTCCATTCTTTTGAGTCTTTATATCTGTAACACCCCATATTTTTCGATAACATTATTTGGAATACTTAATTAGTTAAACAAAACAAAATATATTGATTAGAGGATTGAGATTTGATTTAAATAAGGGATAGTCGTACCATTTAAGCAATGAAATAAATAATAATTAAAATGAAATAGAGGAAGGGTGAAATAGGAAAAAGCTCATTCCTATATCCCTAAAACTTGGCCATGTATTCTATACACATTCATTTCATTTTATGAATTTTTTTAAACAAGAGGTCGGCCACCATTAACAAGAGAAAGGGGAAAAGGATAGAGAAAAGCTAGGAAGGAGCTTAAGTAAATCAAATACATTCACATCTCAATCTCGTTAATATCTAAAGCTATGGTGAATAATGTTTACATCTCATATTTGTTTTTTTAGTTTTACGATGAAATCCGAACTTATTTGCAATGATTTTCCATGTATTTGAATGATGGAATGATTATATATACTTGTTGATGATTTATATATGTTTATTTTGACTTTACGATATGTTTTAAGGTGAAAACCCTATTAAATGACCACTAAATACCTTGCGAATTTTTATGAAGATCAGAAATGATAATTTAGAGATGAGTTTCAATTTTCAGGTTTTTCTCAATTTTTATGGAATTAATATGAATTTTCTAGTCAAGAAAATGTTATTTTGGATTATAAATTATTTATGGTTAAATAGTTAATGGTTTGGATTTGAAATTTATATACATTATAAAACATATAAAAAGCGATTTTCTAGAATTTTTACTGAATTTTCCTAAGTGTTTTAAGGGTTATATAAAATTATTTATGGTATGTGACTCAAATGTTTTATATAATTAAGGAAGGAGAAAGTGCTTTTTGTAAAATAATTCAATTTGTTATTTTTGGAAAGTCAGCAATACTTTAGAAAAGAGAAACTTGCAACTGGTTACAATTTGACAAACAAGGTATGTTAGGTACAAAGAAATGGTTTGAAAGGACAAATAAACATGTTTTTCACTGTTTCGATGCTTTCGGCACGAAGTTCCACCTCCGACACTGTTGAAATCAATGCATATGGTATCAAGGAACTAATACTAGTGAATTGGATGTAGGCGGAAGGTATAGAGTCAAAACTAGAGGTTCTGTAGGGGTTGTGACATACTTGGCTTTTAAAAGAAAATGCGCCCGCTTGCTTTCGACTAAATAGCTTACGACTTTGTTAGCTTTCGACTAGATCAAATGGATTTAAAGATATGGTTCCGATTGCATTGCACCTTTTGTTTTAAATGAATGCCTTCGATTAAATTAATACCTTTAGCTACCGTTTTCTTCATTTTGACCCGAATGGTTTCGAAATGGTTGTTTTACTTTGTTTTCTAAAATTTGGACACTTCTCCAATGCTTTCAAAGGGATGGTTTCGTCACCATCACTTCTTTACTTAGACTGATTTCGAAAGGAGTGCTTTCGGCTTTATTAGGTTTTCGATCCTTTTGCTCTACTTGAAGGCATAATCTAAATGGTTTCGACCGAAATAGTTTTCAAAGGTTTCAAAGAGGTAAATTTTTGAATGGTTTCAAAAGGTTTCCATATGTTTTAAATTAAACCCAAATGCTTTTGAAAAATTTGAGTTTTGATGCTTTCAAAAGGGTTTAATAAATGCTTTCGAAGGAGTGGTTCCCTAGGGTTTCGAGAGGGTCGAAAGGAAGGTTTTTTCTATGTTTTCGAAAGGCAATATTTAAAGGTTTTAAAGAAGGATATCTAATGTATTAAAGCTTTTGAATGAAAGGCCTTTTATGGTTTTAGAAGGGCTACTTTCAATGGTTTCGGAAGGGTTACTTCCGATGGTTTCAAAGGGGTTGTTTAAAGGTTTTAAACAAAGGTTTCAAATGTATTAACTAGGCAATATAGCTTAAGTGTTTTCAAGTTAAAAAGGGTTAAACTTGTTTTGAAAGGACAGTTAATCCTTATTAAATTTCATCAACATTATTTTGAGTAAAGTATATATCACATGGCAAGATAGCTTAGAGTAAAGCTAAGAATATATTTTCCTTATATAAGTATGATTTAAAAGGTTAAATCATTTTGAAAACGTTTTTCAAAGAAAAAGATGATGGGCAGTTAACCCAATGAAAATGACTCAGATTAGAAGACCAGATAAGACTTGTGTAGGTCGCTCTCATTGGCTATTTGCCCCTAGCTAATTTGGTCCAAAATTCCAGTGTGTTGGGATTAGTCACATGTAAGACTAAAATGATGGTTACATACAGAAAGGAATATTTATGTATAGAGGTAGGTTATTGGTAAGCCACTAAACCAGTAGGAACAGTTGACCCTTGGAGAAGTAAGTTAAGGATATACCATCCAGAAGTTTTTGTTTAACGGATGTTTAGACCATTTGATATTTTATCTGGTAGGCTCGAGTCAGCCAAAGGGACAGTCAGTTCAGTTTGTGGATAGTTAGCCCATTGACAGGTGGTCCATTTATTACTAGTTTTTAGCATAATGGATATTGCTATTATAATTATTATTATAATCAGTTTGATTAACCAGTTTGGGTGTAGGAAAAGATTTGCAAAATATATGTTTTGAAAAGGATATTAGTAAGGGGAAACCCATTCCGCTAAGCGGCATGGTCTCACTCAATATCAGTAAATCGAGATGTAACAGTATTATTCACACCAGGCTTTATGTTTTACTCGAAGTTTTTGTTTCCCCTTAAATTATCGGGTGCTCAAAATTTATTTTAGTAGGCTAAGGGTTAAGGTTTTTGTAATTTTGGCGAATAAAGCTTCCGGAGACGAGCAGGCGGTTGACAGATAGTTAATTAGGAGTTACAATTGTTTTGTTAATTCCACTGTGTGTAATAAGTCAAATATGACTATATTAACTCTAGTCAACCAAGGGGCATCGTTATATGCCGCCCTTGGCATATTTTGTAAATGATATATTTGATCATTGCCTGGGAAGCGTTAAAGGATTAGGTAACTTTGATATGAAGCATTATTCTGAAATCTAATATGTAAAAAGTTGTTTCTTGAAATCTATGATTTTATTCATATTCAAGTGCTTCTGATATTATAGGTACAATTAGCATTACCATATTTTGTCACTAGAAACTAATACTATAGATGACTGCAGCATCTGTAGCGCTTAGCTTTTGGCCTCCAGATACGGAATGTTACAACTTGGTATCAAAGCATACGTTTATGAGAAACTTTAAACAAAAAATGGTTTGAAAACATAATCCTAAGGAATTGGAGTTAGATTGGGGTATGGGGATAACGCTGTAGTAACGTACTTATATTTATTATATATAAGTATACGCTTTATCTCTAGTATCCTATCTTTGTTAGGTTATTTTTCTATATCTCATGAGGTTTGAATACAGATATGGAAGGTAGAAGAGGAAGATTTAACCTAGGAGGGGAGGGAACCAATGGGAGTTCTAGACCTAATTTGAGAAGGACCCACGGTCAGGCACAAGCAGATAATGTGGGTGCTGAAGTCCCGCAAGTTGGAATAAAAGCTATGTATCAGTTATTCATGAATATGATGCAAGCAAGTGTTGCAGTTGGATTGTTAGGAGGAAATGCTGTAAGAGCAGGGGTTTTGAAAGTTCCGATAGTTAACCATTATGTTAAAATGAGCGGGGATTACGCTATGATTGGAGGGAGCCATTTCTAGGAACGGAAGATGCCATTGAGGTGGAGAATTAGTTACTGCATTTCGAGAGGATCTTTGCCGACTTGGGGCTCAATGATGAGGAGAAAGAAAGGCTTGCTTCGAGACAGCTTCAGGGAGCAGCTTTGTTTTGGTGGAATAATGTGACTGTGGAAGTGGATAAGGAGACCATGACATGGGCAGATTTCAAGAGGAGGTTTCAGGAGAGGTTCATGTTTGTAATGGCACGGTCTGTGATAAGAAAGTTTGCTAAGTTAGATTAGGCAGATATGTCTATTTTGAAGTATGTTAGAAGGTTCGAGGAGTTAGCCAGATATGGGTATGCTTCAGTGGACACAGTGATGAAGAAGAATGAGAAGTTTATCAGGGGATTAAAGCCTTAGTTGGTCGGAACTACCTTACCTCATTTTAGAGACCTTATGATGTTGTAGTGGAGATGACTTTAAGGCATGAGGAGATGCTCGATTCTCTAGAGAAGAGTAAGGCTAAGAAAAGAGGAAGTTATTTCCTAAGAAAGATGCTCAAAAGGATAGAGCAACTAAGAAACGGAAGTCTAAGATTGTTTGCTTCGAATGTGACAAGAAGGGGCATTTTGCTAATGAGTGTCGTGCTGGAAAGGCCAAGGAAGCAACTGGGAAGAAGAATGTCAAGTGCTTCAACTGCAAACCAGATTGGCTATTATAAGAATTAATGCAAGGAGCCTGCTAAGGATGGAAAGGGCAAGGTGTATGCATTGGAGCCTATTGCTTCGAAACCAACAACTCAGGAGAATGAAAAAGGCAGTTTTGGGAGGTATGCTTCATATTCATGGTAAGTTTGTCAGCGTTCTATTTAATATCAGTGCATCACATTCTTTTATATCTAGATATTTAAAAGATAAGCTTAACCTAGAACCTACATATTTAGTTACTTCCTTATGGGTTGCGAATCCAACAAGAAGGCATGCAATTCTAGGGTTGAGATGCGACCAATTAGAGTTTAAATTGTTAGGTCATGCCTTTA
Source organism: Allium cepa (assembly GCA_030765085.1). NCBI lineage: Eukaryota > Viridiplantae > Streptophyta > Magnoliopsida > Asparagales > Amaryllidaceae > Allium > Allium cepa. Next base: position 916,055,549 of record CM060938.1, read on the forward strand.
TTTGCAGTTTGCATGTGTTTGATTTTGTGGTGTCCTTGGGATGGATTTGTTAAGCGAATACAATGCTAGGATATTATGCCAGGATAGGAAATTATTACTTAGACATCCTGATTGTAGTGATCGGATAGTTTACACTGTAAAAAGTGTTAGCGGCGAGGTGAACACTTTGTTGGGCATTATGGAGTTAGATGGTGAGCTGAATCGGGTTATCATGGTTCGAGAATTCGCGGATCTTTTTGAGCTTGTAGTTGAATTACCATCGAAACAAGCCATTGAGTTTCAAGTAGATTTGGTTCCGGGAACAGAACTAGTGAGTAGGCAACCAAATAGGATGACCCCTATAAAGATGAGGGAGTTAAAGGTGCAGTTGGTGGATTTGGAAGGCAAGAGTTTTATCAGGCGGAGAAGTTCTCCTTGGGGAGCAGTCCGGTGTTTGCTAAGAAGCCAGATGGATCGTTAGGCTATTTATCAATTTATCATAAGTTGAATTAGAGGACAATAAAGAATCAATATCCATTGCCTAGAATTGATGATTTGTTCGACCAGTTAAGTAGAGCCAAGGTATTTTCTCAGTTAGATTTGGCTACAGGTTTCCATCAGCTCAGAGTAGCAGAGGATAGTATACCTTTGACGGCGTTTAGTGCCAGATGTGGATTGTATGAATGGTTAGTTATGTCGTTCGAACTGACTGATGCACCGACATTCTTTGTGGATTTGATGAACCGAGTTTTTCGAAAGCATTTGGATAGGTTCGTATTAGTTTTCATAGATGATATCTTGATGTAATCTAAGGATGAGAAGGAGCATGAAGTTCATCATAGAGTGGTGCTTGAGATGTTGAGGCAGCATCAGCTGAAGGTGAAATTTTCTGTAACACCGCGCATTTGTAGGTAATTAAATAACCAAAATAATTATGAACAGTGAAAATGAGCATTTTTGGAATTTTTAGAATATGGCCTCGAAATTTATACCATTGTGTTCGTGGTGATTTTCTGATTAATTTACATATATAATATGTCTCGAACGGACTTTGTATGAAAAACTTATTGACGTTTGAAGTTCCGTATCAAAAAAATAATTATACATGCAAATATGAATGAATATATTTGTTTATAAATATATGTGCGTATAAATTCCATAAATAACGTACATTTGAATTTCAAAGTAGATGCGCTTCATAAAGGAATTAATTTATATCAGCAATTAGAGGTAATTAGTTAATATTAATAGGCAATGTTAACTAAATCAGCAATTAAAGGAAATTAATTTACATTAATTAGTAATGTTTGAATTTCAAAATAAACATGTGTAATAAAGAGAATTAAATTTGTAATTGATGGAAATTAATTAGAATGAATAGATAACGATTAAAAGTTAAAGTTTAATAATTTGATTTTCGTGCAATCTCGTGCTTTACTTTCTGGATCCAACAATTCACAGCAAGTCTGTGATGTGGTTGCACCATATTCAATCCTAAAATCCGACGGTCTGCAATCCCCAAAGTTTACTATAAATAGAACCCTAGGCCAAACTATTTTCTCACAATCAGATTTTCTCCTAATTGGGTTCATTGCTTGAGGCTGAATCCTAAACAGGAAATATTTCTAGAGAGGATATCTTTTTAATTAAAATATTAGACACCTTAGAAGAGGATCCAGGAAGGCCATGGAACAAAGCTAAGAATGACAGGCGAGTATATTTAAATTGTATCTCTTTTATTTCTATGATATAATATCGTTAGATTCCCGTTAAATATTTAATTCAACATTTATTTCAGTAATTCGTTCTACTAATTAGTTATGTTGAAACTGTAAAATTTATAAAGGAAGTGTACTTATATTTAAATGTTATTTATATGGAAAAAAGAAAGGCATCCAATTAAATATAAGTACTATCGGGCTTAAAAGTTGTGGAGAAAGGTACAAGCCTAAAAGCGAGAAATTTACAGTAAATTATGTTAAAATGGGAGAAACGAATTAAGAAGGAGAAAATCTAATAATTTGATTTGGAAGTTGGTGGTAGTTTAGTTGGTTGGTTTAAAGAAAGGGTATAAATTTCCATAATCTAATATTGTAAGAATAACGATAAACGCAACTGCAACAATAAAAGCAAGAAAAATGAAATTAGTGCAAAATAGAGATATTACTGTATTTTTCATTACTCAATAATTAAAGAAAAAATAAAAGAAATATCTTGCAGTTACGAGTTACTGTTTATAGCATTAATTAGTATTAAAATATGAAAATGGATGTTTAGCACTGTTTTTGTAACCAACCAATTAGAATAGAACTACTTCCTAGAATAAAGGAGAATAACGTGAAGCATTAAAGAAATAAAAGAAGAGGAAATTATCAAGTTGATTGTTTGACTAGACTAGAAATAATAAACAGAAAGTAACTAGGTCCGCATTTATTACGCAGATAATAGAGTAAAAAGTAAAGTAGTTATTATGATAAGTAATTTGCGGCAATTGGACGTAGTCCCAAGCTAAGACTGTCACATAATATAAGATAAATAAAGAAAATTTAGTATCATAATAAAAGAAGATAGACTAGAATAGAAAAGAGACATTTGCTATTACATTTATAACATGTAGGTTATAAAAGAAAAAAGAAAAAGAAAAAAAGTAATAATTGCAAGTATAATTGTAACACAAAGGTTATAATTAAAAATAAAGATATAGAAGAGGCATAATTTATCAAACTTAGATCTTGGATTAAGTTAAGAAGCAAAATAATAGAAGTGGCCCGTACCGACAGCATTCCCTTGCTGGTCTAGGACTGATGGTCTTAAACATAGGTGGGGCTGGGTATGCTGATTAGGGTAAATAAGTAGCTAACATAATAAGAAAAGTAAAATAAACTCATAATAAAAGATTAGAAGTAGGGTCTATTAAAATGGTAAGATGCGTTTGGAGTAGCCCAAAGGATGAAGAGCCCAACGAAGCAGCTCATCATAGATTTTTCAGCATAGAAAGAGCTTGTAACAGCCCTAGTTTTAGATATTTATTTTATTTTAAATTATTTAATTTTGAAATATATTTATATAAATTGGATTTAACAATATAGTTTAAATATTTTATTTGAAGATACATTTTTATAAAATTTTGTTGTGTCAATAAAATTTAATAATAACTGTGGAAATTTAAGCTATGTTTGAACTGGTAGATTTCGCGTTTAAAGGACGCGTTAATTATGGGGTATAAGCAACGTAACAAAACGTGTGTTTTTAAAATGTTATTTTTGTGAAAATTTTTGATGTTTTAACCTACGTCTGTTTAGCGCAGTCTAAAAATCAAGTTTTAAATATTTTTGGATATAAATTATCAGTCAGTGATTTTTAAAAACAAACGTTACTTCGTGTGAAGAACCAATTGTTTTATAAACGTTGTATACATTTTCCAAACCGACACATAAATATTTATCTTCTTAAATTTTGATAATCAAACCAAAATCAAGGGGTTGAAATAAGTGAAAATTATTTATGAAACGATCAAACTAATTTTGCTATCAGATATTTTTTTTTCTTCCTTGCACATGAGAATTCGAAGCCTGAAACGTGCACACTTGCTCTTGCCCCTGCCTTCATTTCCATCTGTTACAACTATAATCACGCAAGTTTCAAAATCAAAGAACGTGCGTATTTAATTTGTTCACACCTGCTCATCAGTTACTTTCATCAAGGCATGTCATTTTCTTGCTTCAAACATTCACTTCAACCCTAAACGTGCACATTCAATTCCTCTCTTCACTCTCTGTAAATCAGCCACTCAAGAAACCCATCACCTAAATCACGCAAGCATTGATGAGGGAGCAATCATGCAAGTCTTGATTTATTAATAACGTGTGTATTAACTTGCTTTCACCTTTTTTTTTTTTTTTTTTCCTTTCTTTTTCTTCCTTTGATTTTGTTCAAATCATTTCTTTTAAAGCTGGAACGTTCGAATCTACTTGTTCTTCCATCCTTACCTCTTGCCTATTGTCCCCACTGGAAATGTGTTTACAAGCTTTCGAACCACTGATCAAGCAACTCATTAAATGTTGAAAGGGGTAGCTTCCCATAAGATCACGGTAACACATGCTTTTAGCATAAATTTCGCATAACGTATATATCTTAATCTGGCATTTAATCCATCATCATGCAGTGATCAACGCACGTTAGGATTATTAGAAACGTTCAAAAAAATCTTTCACCAATTCATATTCACAAATTTATATCGACAAAACTGACACGTTCATTTGCCTTTAAATCTACACCCACCCCATCAGTTCTTCCACTTTTCGACTATTCTCTGGCTTCATCTCCTCCATCAGGTAATTACCTTATAGTTCTCTTCTATTCTTGTGTTTCTATGTGATTTGCTCGGCCAATTCCACCATACTACATGACCAGATTCTCTTAGTTGCATCTGAAACAGAGTAGGTGACTCTTAATGACTTATAAGAATGGTGATGCATATAAACCAGAAAGCATAATTGAGATGCATTTTTGACTAGATGGATGCGTGCATGAAGATTTTGGGTGGTCTGCATGTTTGGTACAAAAAGTGTATAAGTCTGCTTTTAGAACAGAACTTGTAGACTGAGTATATCAAAGGGGAAAAGTCTTGTTTTACTTATACATCATTCTGTCTTGGATAGCATTAGTTGTTAGGAGAATTCCAGTTGCATTGGTTTTTGAAAGTAGTCTGCATTTGTGTATAAAAGTTGTCTGCATATTTTCCAAAATTGGTAATTGCTGGCATAGTTTAGGGTAGGGTGTGAGTTTATTTTGGTCTGCATTTATGTTAGGAATAGTTGTGTGAGTAGTTTGTTGAAAAGGCTGGGAGGGGAAAAAAGGAAGCCTGGGATGTCTTGAAATATTTGGTGAAGGCTGAGGGTAGGGCAGTGTTGCAAAAGTTGGCTAAACACTGTAAGAAGTGAAGTTGATGGTAGAGGAGGCCTTGGTGAGTTTTCAGCTTGCATTTATGAAGTAAGTCTGCAGATCTGGGGATTGTTTTGTAACAAGCTATATCACTGTGTGTAGCTGTACCACTGGGTATACATGTTAATAAGATGCACTGGAGTTTTGTTGATGACAATAATAGATTAGATAGGTGGCTGTTTGGGTGTGTGCACGTGTACACATTGTATCACTGTGTGCAAGTGTCATGTTTACATTTTGTACAAGTGCAGAGACAAACTGTATAAGAGGATAGGTAGTAAGGTTCGTGATAGATAGTTTTGGTTCAAAGTTTCAGCAGTAAACATAAAACGGGGAAGTTTGGGTTGGAATAGGTTGAGGAAGTATGTACCACTGTTTGGAGAAGGGTGGTAAGATTCTCGGAGTATTTGAGTATTTTCTCGAAGCAACTGATTGATTTCCTCGAAGCATATGCTAGGTTGACTCGGAGTAAGTGGGCAGAGGACTCGGGTAGTGGGGGTTTTTGTTGGTGCAGTTTGGAACTGGGAAGTTTAAAAAAACTAAAAAGCAATACTTTAAGACAAGTTATATTTGCAATAGTAGAGGATTTCCAGCAATGGAACCTAAGTGGGATAAAACAAGGCAGAGAAAAAAAAAAGAGGGAGAGAAAATTTGGAAGATTGGGTAGAAATGGGCTGGAAGTGCATGTTTTAAGTGTGCACGTCTGTGCATGGCTGCGGCAGAGGAAATGGCTTATATGTTGGCTGTTGTACTGAAAAAAAAAAGGAAAAAAAAAAGAAAGAAGGGGGAGTAAAAGAAATGGTGGTGGAACAAGGAACTTAGCTGATGATGAGATCCTGTCTGGTTGATGGTGTAAAGACTGCAAGTTCTAAGTGTAGAGTGCAAAGGATATTGTAAGAACTTAAGTTGATTTACGGTAGTAGATGTTATTCTAGCAGTTGGATCCAAGTGAAAAGAAAGAGAATGATGAATGAAGTAGCAGAGAGATGTTAAGTATGTGGAAATGGTGGCAAAAATGCGTGTACGCGAGTAAGGGTAATGGAAATGTGCACGTATACATATATATACCGGCGCATAGTAAAGAAGCTTCATCCTATTTTAGTCGGCCTTTAGGAAATTTTGTCGTCAATTGTTGTGTTAGCACGGTTCACGTTTTGGGTATATCTTGGTCATATTACACGGTGGAGTGGTCGAGCAAGTCAAATCAATTCTCGTTCTATTAAAATTTTCTTTGACCGTAAATTCTAAATTCGCGTATTCAATATTTGAATCTTGTTCTAGATTTGAATCTAGGCGACATCCGAAGAATTTTGATCGTTACACTCTGTCGTTCTTTTCCGATGAATCGTCGTTTTGAAATTCAAATTTTCTGCAACTTTCAGGTGAGTATTTCTCACCAGACATACGTACATATATTTGGTAAATTATTGCAAGTGTATGTGTAAAATTCTATTTCACTATTATCTGTCTGTAGTATAATGTAGAATGATGAACCCCATTTAAATTGACACCACATCAGTTATTATCCGTTGTATTATATCTGCAGTTATATTATTAAATGTTTATTTACAGTTAATTTCATCACTGCAAGTTCCCTGTTAAATTTAGATAATTGTGGCGGAGATTTTGGCCTAAATGATGTCCTGTTAACTGCTTTAATTTCCTTGGGATTGCGGGTTTGAAATGATAGAACCCGGGGTTTTATTTTACGGATTGAAATGATATATATCCGTTTCACTTGACCTAGGCTAGAAAATCTTATACAGACCCATGGTTTATATAATATTTTCTAAAATTATTTTAATTTATTTTAAATTGGAAATTGAAGATATTTTGGTTTAAATAATATAAAGGATTTTTTATAAGATTTATAATGGTTTAAAAATAAATAGATGATTGAAAGATTTTGGAATATAACTTATGTTGAAAATTCTAGTTTTGTAAAAGTAATATTTCAATTAAGAAAATAATAAATAATAAGTTATATTTGGAAATAGATTTTAGCTAAAGGTCTACTACAGCATTTAAATGCTGTCTTTTTAAAATTGGACTATTTTAAATCCGTAACTTTAGATAGCATTTCCTAAATGCTGCAGAAATTGAAATTTGATTTATTAAAATCTATGGAAATTTATTTGGGGATAAGAAATTTTTGGAATTTAATATATAATTTATAAAAATTGAGAAATTGACTCGGGATAGATTTAAAGGAAGAAATTGGTTTCTATTTTGATAAAAGCAATAAATTCCAAATTAAATTGTAAAAGGTGAAATGGTATATTTTCAAATGAAAGGTTTTAATCAAAGATTTGATATTAAAAGGCATTTGAAATATATTGATTTGAAAAGTATAAATACCATTTTAAACTATAACCACGGGTTATAATAACGTTTGGTTGGCAAAGAGACCGGGATCGGATATGGACATACTCTCTGTCGATACCGAAAACCACTTTGACTAACCGTGTACGCGGTGGAGATTCCAGAATGAAGTAGGATGGTGGTGACGGTTTCTTAAAAGGTAAATACGTGGACCCGACTCCCGTGAGTTGGCATAAGGTGGCTAAAACAGGAGCGATTGACGGATTAATGAGGTAGCTCCTCTGATCGAACGCACTTCTTCGTATACCATTCTATTGCTTATGTGATTGTTTGGGTGCACCCTTGATTTGGGAGTGTTGTTCGAGGTGGGCGGTTGCTGCGGCTTCGCGTTACCATCGGTCCGGAAGCGTAATTGGTATATCTACCCTGGCATTGCCTAGTTGTGCCGTGTCACCTACCATAGCGAGCCTTGTACGAGTTTGGTTTTCTCCCGTAGCCCGTGTGGTATCCTCTAGTGGCTTCCCGATCAGGAGGGGCTATGATATTGGATGGACTACTGGGACTATTACGTGTTAAGGTGGAAAATGTAAAGCCTTAACGCTATTTAAAAGTATGTTTATTTTACCATAGACACTATTATAATAGCGCAAATATACTACATAGTAAATAGTTTAACGGATCCTTAGAGGATGGGCGATCCCAAGCATCCTTTAAGTTACTTGCTCTATATTACAGTACACTTGAATTAGCTTACATTATATAAGTATGTATGTCCTGACTCGAGTGTTTTGTTTATTTTACGCTCGGGTCAGCCTGAGTTGCAGTTTCAGTTTCTCTCCGGAGCTGGGACACCCAGTAGATCATTCGTGCCGCCGGAAGCTTTGTTTCAGTTTCTATCCTTTCTATAATTCAAGACCTTTGAAGACTCTATATCTATTATGGTTTAAAATTGTATTGAAGATTATAAACAATGTAATTCTGTTTTGCTAAAGTTATAAGTGGCTTCATGAACCACTGAATATTTTTATTTCCGCTGCGAGATTCTGATATCTGTGTATGTGATTCTGTGATTTATTTACTGCATATTCTGAGTTTTGCCAAATTTATTCTACAACGCAGTATTTTGAACAATTCAAGTCCGACATGTGCGGATGCGAATGGTTGAAAATACTGGGTCGTTACAGTTGGTATCAGAGCTTTGGCTCTAGGCAAAACTTAGAATATATGGTAAATTGATTTGTAGAATCATATTCATCCGAGTTTGAATCTCTTCCTTTTCGAATTTTGGAACATTCCCTGTGGTTCCAAGGTTCATTCGTGTCCCTCATTTTTTTCATCTACTTTAGATTTTGGAGTTCCCCATAACTCCACTTCGGATGATCTTTATCGGGAATTGGCGGTCTCGCCACTATTCTAATAAAGGGATGAAACTCCTTTACAATTAGCATTGATTCACCAGAGATTATATTTATCCTCGGTTTATAAGCTAGTACCTTTGGTCTCTATCTCTTCAGATCAAATGTAGTTTTACTCAACCACATCGATCTGACTTCTTAAGTCACGGTTGACCCGGTCAAGGTTGCCCGCGATCTATATAAACTCACCCAGTTCCTTATTTTGTTATTTAATCATCGGATCTTCTGCTTTCAACTTATCTTGAATTATTTGAGTTCATCAAAATTTGAATCTTCATCTTTGTTTTGAAAAATTTATTTCTATATTTGAAAATAAAATCTAATACTATATATATGAGTATAATTTTCAGAATTTTATAATTAATTATCAAGAGATAATAGTTTTGATTTTATTTATGGTTTTGTGAGCTAGGTATTTGTCTAGAATAAATAATTGAATATAAACAATGGGTATAAATTAATTTAGAAACAGAAATGAATTTAAAACAAGAACTTGGGAATTCAATTTCTGATGATTTCAAACCTTGGGTTTAAATTTTTTTAAAGGATATATGATTTAAAGTATTTTCGAATAGAATTTGGTTTCCAAAGAAATTTGAAAATTTAGTGCTTTTCTCTTTGTCGCTGGAAAATAATTTCGGTGATGACTGCAGCATCATCGACATTCATTTTCGAGTTTCGAAGTGAAAAGACCATCCTGTAGTCTGGCTACAGTGTACCTTAAGATTTTAATTGGGTTGAATTTCTAAAATATGACTTATATAATTTAAATTCGATTAGACATATTATGTATATATATTTATTTATCTCTAAACGGTTTGAAGGGAATCAGAAATTTAATTCTTAAATTTTATCTTAAGAAAAACTTCAATAAAATAAAAAGGAAAATATAAATTTGGATAAGAAATTCCAATTGAAGATAATTAAATTTGGAAGTTTTAGTTGTATAATACTCAATTTCATTTCAATATAACTTACCTTGATTTTCAAAAGTTAACAATGAAATTGGATAATATACAATACAAAAAGGGATTTTATAAATAAAATTTGGGTGATTATAATAAATGTTATACACTTAAATTTTAGTTATAAAAGATTAATAAAGGAAAAAGGAATTTAAGGAATCGTATTTAAATAACTTAATAATCAAAGTTGATTTAATATGGAACCTTAAATCTAACTGGAAAATTTAATAAAGGTTATTTCCTAAAATGAATATGGTTGTGAAATAAACAATGTATCTTTGAAAATATATTTGAAAAGTGATATTTTGGTAGTAAAGACTGTTTATCTTAAAATCATAGTTAATTAATAAGGGAAATATTATGTAAGGAAATTTGATTGTTATATTTGCTATAATAAATATTTATGGAATAGACCTGTCTTGAAAATGGATAATTATGATTTAAATAGTTAAGACATATTTCAATATCACTAAAATTTGATAATTGAGAATTTGGTTTTCAAATGAAAGTTCCAAGTGTAGGGTATATGGTTAAAATTTAAGAGTTAAGAAAATTGAACTGATTTGAATCACTAATATATCTACTATAGCATATTATAAGTGCTGCTGTTCTAAAAAATAAAATGTTTTGGAAAATTATAATTGAGTAAATGAAGATTATTTTTAAAGTGTTTTGATTTTGGTAGTATGATTTCCAAATGATAATATCTATAGATTTTAAATGACTTTCAAAGTATTATGATTTCAAAGGCATTATGATTTCAAATTTACTACCTTATTTTCAAAATACCTTTGAGTGTCCTTGGTCTCCCTATCTGCTATAGAATGGGAAGGCTATTGCTTATACCAGTCTGTTTAGAAATCTTTCTATAATCTTTGAAATCTTTTTACTCATCGGGACCTGAGCACCGTTTATCACCCATAAACTGACGGTCAAACTGAAGAGTGAAACCGATTCTAGAGAATCTTCTGAGTGCTTCAAATCCGGAACTATCCGTTTAAGATTCTTGTTTATCTTGCTTATCTTCCTTTGTTTCTCTTCTTCCGTTCCTTTTCGAGGACGAAAAGTTTTTAAGTGGGGGAGAGTGTAACAGCCCTAGTTTTAGATATTTATTTTATTTTAAATTATTTAATTTTGAAATATATTTATATAAATTGGATTTAACAATATAGTTTAAATATTTTATTTGAAGATACATTTTTATAAAATTTTGTTGTGTCAATAAAATTTAATAATAACTGTGGAAATTTAAGCTATGTTTGAACTGGTAGATTTCGCGTTTAAAGGACGCGTTAATTATGGGGTATAAGCAACGTAACAAAACGTGTGTTTTTAAAATGTTATTTTTGTGAAAATTTTTGATGTTTTAACCTACGTCTGTTTAGCGCAGTCTAAAAATCAAGTTTTAAATATTTTTGGATATAAATTATCAGTCAGTGATTTTTAAAAACAAACGTTACTTCGTGTGAAGAACCAATTGTTTTATAAACGTTGTATACATTTTCCAAACCGACACATAAATATTTATCTTCTTAAATTTTGATAATCAAACCAAAATCAAGGGGTTGAAATAAGTGAAAATTATTTATGAAACGATCAAACTAATTTTGCTATCAGATATTTTTTTTTCTTCCTTGCACATGAGAATTCGAAGCCTGAAACGTGCACACTTGCTCTTGCCCCTGCCTTCATTTCCATCTGTTACAACTATAATCACGCAAGTTTCAAAATCAAAGAACGTGCGTATTTAATTTGTTCACACCTGCTCATCAGTTACTTTCATCAAGGCATGTCATTTTCTTGCTTCAAACATTCACTTCAACCCTAAACGTGCACATTCAATTCCTCTCTTCACTCTCTGTAAATCAGCCACTCAAGAAACCCATCACCTAAATCACGCAAGCATTGATGAGGGAGCAATCATGCAAGTCTTGATTTATTAATAACGTGTGTATTAACTTGCTTTCACCTTTTTTTTTTTTTTTTTTTTCCTTTCTTTTTCTTCCTTTGATTTTGTTCAAATCATTTCTTTTAAAGCTGGAACGTTCGAATCTACTTGTTCTTCCATCCTTACCTCTTGCCTATTGTCCCCACTGGAAATGTGTTTACAAGCTTTCGAACCACTGATCAAGCAACTCATTAAATGTTGAAAGGGGTAGCTTCCCATAAGATCACGGTAACACATGCTTTTAGCATAAATTTCGCATAACGTATATATCTTAATCTGGCATTTAATCCATCATCATGCAGTGATCAACGCACGTTAGGATTATTAGAAACGTTCAAAAAAATCTTTCACCAATTCATATTCACAAATTTATATCGACAAAACTGACACGTTCATTTGCCTTTAAATCTACACCCACCCCATCAGTTCTTCCACTTTTCGACTATTCTCTGGCTTCATCTCCTCCATCAGGTAATTACCTTATAGTTCTCTTCTATTCTTGTGTTTCTATGTGATTTGCTCGGCCAATTCCACCATACTACATGACCAGATTCTCTTAGTTGCATCTGAAACAGAGTAGGTGACTCTTAATGACTTATAAGAATGGTGATGCATATAAACCAGAAAGCATAATTGAGATGCATTTTTGACTAGATGGATGCGTGCATGAAGATTTTGGGTGGTCTGCATGTTTGGTACAAAAAGTGTATAAGTCTGCTTTTAGAACAGAACTTGTAGACTGAGTATATCAAAGGGGAAAAGTCTTGTTTTACTTATACATCATTCTGTCTTGGATAGCATTAGTTGTTAGGAGAATTCCAGTTGCATTGGTTTTTGAAAGTAGTCTGCATTTGTGTATAAAAGTTGTCTGCATATTTTCCAAAATTGGTAATTGCTGGCATAGTTTAGGGTAGGGTGTGAGTTTATTTTGGTCTGCATTTATGTTAGGAATAGTTGTGTGAGTAGTTTGTTGAAAAGGCTGGGAGGGGAAAAAAGGAAGCCTGGGATGTCTTGAAATATTTGGTGAAGGCTGAGGGTAGGGCAGTGTTGCAAAAGTTGGCTAAACACTGTAAGAAGTGAAGTTGATGGTAGAGGAGGCCTTGGTGAGTTTTCAGCTTGCATTTATGAAGTAAGTCTGCAGATCTGGGGATTGTTTTGTAACAAGCTATATCACTGTGTGTAGCTGTACCACTGGGTATACATGTTAATAAGATGCACTGGAGTTTTGTTGATGACAATAATAGATTAGATAGGTGGCTGTTTGGGTGTGTGCACGTGTACACATTGTATCACTGTGTGCAAGTGTCATGTTTACATTTTGTACAAGTGCAGAGACAAACTGTATAAGAGGATAGGTAGTAAGGTTCGTGATAGATAGTTTTGGTTCAAAGTTTCAGCAGTAAACATAAAACGGGGAAGTTTGGGTTGGAATAGGTTGAGGAAGTATGTACCACTGTTTGGAGAAGGGTGGTAAGATTCTCGGAGTATTTGAGTATTTTCTCGAAGCAACTGATTGATTTCCTCGAAGCATATGCTAGGTTGACTCGGAGTAAGTGGGCAGAGGACTCGGGTAGTGGGGGTTTTTGTTGGTGCAGTTTGGAACTGGGAAGTTTAAAAAAACTAAAAAGCAATACTTTAAGACAAGTTATATTTGCAATAGTAGAGGATTTCCAGCAATGGAACCTAAGTGGGATAAAACAAGGCAGAGAAAAAAAAAAGAGGGAGAGAAAATTTGGAAGATTGGGTAGAAATGGGCTGGAAGTGCATGTTTTAAGTGTGCACGTCTGTGCATGGCTGCGGCAGAGGAAATGGCTTATATGTTGGCTGTTGTACTGAAAAAAAAAAGGAAAAAAAAAAGAAAGAAGGGGGAGTAAAAGAAATGGTGGTGGAACAAGGAACTTAGCTGATGATGAGATCCTGTCTGGTTGATGGTGTAAAGACTGCAAGTTCTAAGTGTAGAGTGCAAAGGATATTGTAAGAACTTAAGTTGATTTACGGTAGTAGATGTTATTCTAGCAGTTGGATCCAAGTGAAAAGAAAGAGAATGATGAATGAAGTAGCAGAGAGATGTTAAGTATGTGGAAATGGTGGCAAAAATGCGTGTACGCGAGTAAGGGTAATGGAAATGTGCACGTATACATATATATACCGGCGCATAGTAAAGAAGCTTCATCCTATTTTAGTCGGCCTTTAGGAAATTTTGTCGTCAATTGTTGTGTTAGCACGGTTCACGTTTTGGGTATATCTTGGTCATATTACACGGTGGAGTGGTCGAGCAAGTCAAATCAATTCTCGTTCTATTAAAATTTTCTTTGACCGTAAATTCTAAATTCGCGTATTCAATATTTGAATCTTGTTCTAGATTTGAATCTAGGCGACATCCGAAGAATTTTGATCGTTACACTCTGTCGTTCTTTTCCGATGAATCGTCGTTTTGAAATTCAAATTTTCTGCAACTTTCAGGTGAGTATTTCTCACCAGACATACGTACATATATTTGGTAAATTATTGCAAGTGTATGTGTAAAATTCTATTTCACTATTATCTGTCTGTAGTATAATGTAGAATGATGAACCCCATTTAAATTGACACCACATCAGTTATTATCCGTTGTATTATATCTGCAGTTATATTATTAAATGTTTATTTACAGTTAATTTCATCACTGCAAGTTCCCTGTTAAATTTAGATAATTGTGGCGGAGATTTTGGCCTAAATGATGTCCTGTTAACTGCTTTAATTTCCTTGGGATTGCGGGTTTGAAATGATAGAACCCGGGGTTTTATTTTACGGATTGAAATGATATATATCCGTTTCACTTGACCTAGGCTAGAAAATCTTATACAGACCCATGGTTTATATAATATTTTCTAAAATTATTTTAATTTATTTTAAATTGGAAATTGAAGATATTTTGGTTTAAATAATATAAAGGATTTTTTATAAGATTTATAATGGTTTAAAAATAAATAGATGATTGAAAGATTTTGGAATATAACTTATGTTGAAAATTCTAGTTTTGTAAAAGTAATATTTCAATTAAGAAAATAATAAATAATAAGTTATATTTGGAAATAGATTTTAGCTAAAGGTCTACTACAGCATTTAAATGCTGTCTTTTTAAAATTGGACTATTTTAAATCCGTAACTTTAGATAGCATTTCCTAAATGCTGCAGAAATTGAAATTTGATTTATTAAAATCTATGGAAATTTATTTGGGGATAAGAAATTTTTGGAATTTAATATATAATTTATAAAAATTGAGAAATTGACTCGGGATAGATTTAAAGGAAGAAATTGGTTTCTATTTTGATAAAAGCAATAAATTCCAAATTAAATTGTAAAAGGTGAAATGGTATATTTTCAAATGAAAGGTTTTAATCAAAGATTTGATATTAAAAGGCATTTGAAATATATTGATTTGAAAAGTATAAATACCATTTTAAACTATAACCACGGGTTATAATAACGTTTGGTTGGCAAAGAGACCGGGATCGGATATGGACATACTCTCTGTCGATACCGAAAACCACTTTGACTAACCGTGTACGCGGTGGAGATTCCAGAATGAAGTAGGATGGTGGTGACGGTTTCTTAAAAGGTAAATACGTGGACCCGACTCCCGTGAGTTGGCATAAGGTGGCTAAAACAGGAGCGATTGACGGATTAATGAGGTAGCTCCTCTGATCGAACGCACTTCTTCGTATACCATTCTATTGCTTATGTGATTGTTTGGGTGCACCCTTGATTTGGGAGTGTTGTTCGAGGTGGGCGGTTGCTGCGGCTTCGCGTTACCATCGGTCCGGAAGCGTAATTGGTATATCTACCCTGGCATTGCCTAGTTGTGCCGTGTCACCTACCATAGCGAGCCTTGTACGAGTTTGGTTTTCTCCCGTAGCCCGTGTGGTATCCTCTAGTGGCTTCCCGATCAGGAGGGGCTATGATATTGGATGGACTACTGGGACTATTACGTGTTAAGGTGGAAAATGTAAAGCCTTAACGCTATTTAAAAGTATGTTTATTTTACCATAGACACTATTATAATAGCGCAAATATACTACATAGTAAATAGTTTAACGGATCCTTAGAGGATGGGCGATCCCAAGCATCCTTTAAGTTACTTGCTCTATATTACAGTACACTTGAATTAGCTTACATTATATAAGTATGTATGTCCTGACTCGAGTGTTTTGTTTATTTTACGCTCGGGTCAGCCTGAGTTGCAGTTTCAGTTTCTCTCCGGAGCTGGGACACCCAGTAGATCATTCGTGCCGCCGGAAGCTTTGTTTCAGTTTCTATCCTTTCTATAATTCAAGACCTTTGAAGACTCTATATCTATTATGGTTTAAAATTGTATTGAAGATTATAAACAATGTAATTCTGTTTTGCTAAAGTTATAAGTGGCTTCATGAACCACTGAATATTTTTATTTCCGCTGCGAGATTCTGATATCTGTGTATGTGATTCTGTGATTTATTTACTGCATATTCTGAGTTTTGCCAAATTTATTCTACAACGCAGTATTTTGAACAATTCAAGTCCGACATGTGCGGATGCGAATGGTTGAAAATACTGGGTCGTTACAGAGCTTGTCCAACTCAGTTAGTTTGGGCTAGAAGGAAGTACGAGACTTCAACGAAACATGAGGATACTCTAGAATGGCCCTCTAGGGTAGGACTAACGAAGCTGCACCGTCGTAGGCAGGTCTGTAGGTGTTCCATCAGGAGAGTATGCCTTGACTGCTTTTGCATTGCAGGCCTAAAGAAGTGGACCTTTGTAGGCAGTAAAAAGGTTGATGATGGAGTAGGATATTCGTATGACACCATAATATGACTTGAGAGTAGGTTTTAGTGGGCAGGACCTAAAAGGATAGTCACATGCGGAAATCAAGCCATCATCAATTAGAGCGAGTTCGGGAAAGACTAGAGTTAAACCAATAGGCCAATGATTCGTTCACTATCGAGACATTAGATGATGGGCACAAGTCAATTAGATGTTTAGATTGTTTGCAGTAGGGCACAACCACTTAGCTCTTGAGAGGCCTTTTGATTAGTTGAGGGGATCTACGTAGGGCCATAGCCACGATGAGAAAAGAGACAGACCAAATAGAATATCTATATTGTAGGCCTAACGGAGCTGTCCTTTACAGATATAGAAAATCCCTAGCCGAGTTCCATACAAGGTAGACCTTGTTGGCGAAATTCAGAGAGTAGACAGAACGATCACATATAGTCCTCAAGGTACGCATTGAGTGGTATGTGGATGTCCGAACACAAGTATAAGCTAAAATGGACGTAGTTTTATGTTATTATAGCAGACGACGGAACATCTATATTGTAGGCCTCATGAAGTTGTCCTTTATACATGTAGTCTCAGTACGCTCTAGCAGTAAGACGATGGAGTCCTTTTCGAGGAGGATACGAAAGGTACTCTAGGTAGTACCTAGGACTGATGTAGTCTTTGGGCATGTAGCTATATATATATATATATATATATTGGTTATTAGGTCTTAATCTACTAGGGAGTAGATGGGAACGATTCACGCATAGAGGTGTGAGTATTATAAACCCAATAAACCTTATATAATAGAAAATGGAAATAAAACGATATATGTAGAATTATGCTTAGAAATGTATAATTTGTCCATTCACCGGAACTTTAATTCCGACTCCCTCCTTACAACATCCCACGGGTTAGATAGAAGGCAGAGATTTTCCAGCTTTGTGACACTTGTAAGTGTTACTACTTTGGCGAGTATTTACTTACTATTATATTTTAGTCATTTCTGCTGTGAGATATTTATTTAAGCTCTGATACATTTATCTTTGCTTATTTGCAAAATACCAGATATTCAACTTGGGCTTCATTGGGCTTGGATTTTAGCATTTTCGCGAAAAATAAAGACCCATTAGAACTCAGGTTGTTACATTTGGTATCAGAGCTTAGGTCAGTAGATCCTAAATAAATTAGGAAATATGAGTGAACGTATTTATATTTTTGAATAAAATATAAATATATTATGTATTAAAATCCAAATAGTACCTAATTATAGATTTTAACACATGGAAAGATTTTAGAAGTATATTTGTGCATAGTTTTCTACTTGGTTTGGGATGACCCAAGGATGTTGAGCCCTATGTTATTGCCAATTTATAATGTGCAATAAGCTTTTTGGAATGACCCAAGGATGTTGAGCCATATGTTATTGCCAATTTATAGTGTGCAATAAGCTATATTTTGAGAAAAGATTAGTATCCATACATTATAGGAAGTGGAAAAGTTCCTTAGGGATAGTAGGAAGAGTATTTTTATTTTGGAAGGAACAAGAGATTTTAGTAAGGAAATGAGATTTCCAAGTTTTATGAAGGGTATTCCTAGGGAAGTAAGAAGAAAATCCACTTTATGTCTAGCTCAATAAAATGAAACTTTTGGAATTGAAAATTTGAAAATAATAATTGTTAATATGTTTGAGGATGTCAATATTTGGTCTTTGAGAAAAAAAGTGGTATGAATTTTAAATTAGTTTTTATATGATGTAAATTTTGTTAAAAGTGAAAGTCTGTTTGAAGAATTATAGAGCATGTATAACTTGTTAGTTTCTTTGTAGGTAAACAAAGATTTTAAATATAAAAACACAGAGTGTGTTAGTATCAAAAACGTAGATTATAACATTTATTGTTGCAATAGATGTATTCGTGAAAAATAAAGGAAGCATAGACAATGACACTATTTTTATAGTAGTGACTCCCAAAGGAAATGTTTTTACATAAAAAAAGGATTTATTAAGATTTATTTTAACTGAATCAATATACTAGTATTTTTGGGTTGTAGTAATGGTGTTTTATGCAACATCTATTTTGACCCAAATAAAAATGTGTTTTGAAGATAATTTCTATGTATAGAAATAAAGTGGTTTGTAATTACACTTATAAGTTATAAGTATATGGAAATGTTTTCTAGTTAAGAAAATATTAAAACAGTTTTGAAAATGAGTTTTTTTGAAGAAAAAAAAGATGTAAGTTAAATATTAGGAAGTTAATAAACTTCGTAGAAAATGTCTATTATAAGTGAATATAGATTAAATATACTTTGATCTATTAAGAATATATATTGTGTTTGAATACCACTTGTGACGGGTTGTATTACACTTGATGTATGTGTATATATTATCTGTGTTGCTGTTCTATGATTTGAGATTGTATAGTTATTATGTTTTGTTTCTGAATCGATCATGTAGCCATCATAGTAGTGTATTAGATAGGGATTAAGTATGTTGAATAATTGAGATGGGAAAAAACATGAGCACAAATATCGACATACTTAGCTCTTATCTAATGCAAGACTATGATGGTCGCCCTTAACCAGCCCTATTCTCTACATTAGTAGACATAATTACTTAGTAATTCTCTTTATTAATGTGGGCCACATGGTAGGGCATATGAAATGAATAATGATATAATTTTCTATGAAACAAAATCACAAGTAAAGATGTTTTGTGCAAGTTATAAGGAATATGCGAAAGAGATGTACAAGGTATGGAAATCACCATATTTTGTATTTCCTATTTCGATAAATTATAAAATAAGTTCCTTGTAATTTCACATAAACATGAAATCCTCTTTTAAAGGATTTATAGAAGGTTTTAGCGTTAATGGTTTCTCATAAAAGAAAGTAGTTCCAATACTTTAAGATATAAAACCATTAGGTGTAAAAAGAAGTGTAATAATTAGAGACACTGTTATTAGGATGGATATTATAGAGAGCCTTAGTAGGAAAGTTAAGCGATGGAAATTTCATATTTTTCCATTGATTATGAGCATTGATTGCTTGCCTTTGTAGAAAATTAGAAACTCCTCTAAGGTTAGGTAATTGAAAGAGTAGGAAAGTTAAGGGATTTTTGATAAAATAATTGTTCTTATCTACTCCATTTTTTGTAAATTTGAAAATCTCTGAAAAGAAGATGGTTTGAAAACATGTGTGGACATTTTTGGAAGTCAAGAAAAAAATGTGTTTTAAGTACAAGTAAGGCATGTTTTAAAGAAAAATGGTTTGGTGAAAGAGTAAATAATTTTTTAGAAGAGAAAAACTTAGTAAGAGGTTAAATTAAAAAAAAAAAAGGATTTTTTATGGAAAGCTGTAAAGGTCTTTAAAAGGAAAAGGGATAAGTTTTGAACTTAGAGTTTGTAAGTTTTCCCCTATAGGTTTGGGGAATAATTTAAATTCAAAGAGCTGTAATGATGCAAGTATAGAAAGATGAAATGTTAAGTAACCAAATACCTTTGAATTTAAAAGAAACTTCATAGCAACACTATTAAAGGCAAGAATTTTGGGGTTTGATGTTTCAAAAATATAGTATCTTTAATTTTTAAAATGAAATAATAAATACCAAATCAAACTTTTAAATATGGAGTAGATAAGAATCACTTTCTAGGTGTGATGGGAAAAGTATAAGGCTATGTATGAGATAGTAGTGATTACATGTAGTCGTAATAATAAAGTTCTCGTAAAGTGCATAGAACACTGGTGATAACCTAGAAATGTTGCTTCATTTGTGTAAACATTAGAGGAATAGTGAGGTGATATTAGTGATAGTAAGACACACGTGGTTGAGATATGCAGACCTTGGTTGGGAAAAATGAAAGTTAAAGATAAACAGAAAATTTCCCCAAGCTCAGTTGCCTTTTTACATAGAGACTGCATATATTGAAAATCCTTGTTCGTTGAAGTAAATTAGACTTGGTTATTCCATTTTGAGTATGGAATGTAAGAGATGTATAGATTTTATTCATTGTGAGTAATACAACGTAAGTTAGTAACGAGTAATAGGCGGTAGGTGGAGCATATGAGTTACTTGGATTCCTAAAGTAGGACATTTTTGTGTCAGAGTGGACATGGTCCTAGGCTTCCTACCCTAGATGATAGCTATGTTTAAATGCTATATTTACCTATCTAGTATCACTTTATAGTAGACTTGTTCTTTCTTTTAGTTATGAGATTATACGCTTATGTAAGCATTTAGTTACTATAGTACTAAATCAGTGATGATCAGTAGGATGCTCTTTTTCTATGATGTTCGCAAGAAGAGAATAAAATATAGGATGTAACAAATACAAGAAAATTAAAAGCCAAAAACAGCGACTGAAAGGAAAACAACAAATTTAAAGAAAGCAATAGAAACGTCAATAAAAAATAAATTAGAACTGCAAAAGAAAAATATTTTTTTTCCAAAAATTAAGATTGGAATTTTTTTTGGAAAGAAGTTTTTATTATGTAAATCGTGTTTGGGAAAGAAAATAATGATTTTTACAGAATAGTGGCATAAGTTCCAATTACGGGGAAAGAGGTGCGCAGAAGTAAAATAGTAAATGTGAGGTTTTCCTTTTTCTACCTTCCTTCTGACATTAGAAATCGAGTTTGGGAAATTATATTTTTCTGAAACTTGAATATTAAAAGTTGTATGATAGAATTTGGATGAAAAATTCGTTGAACTACGCCCCTATTCAGCAAGAGTGTGGGAAAAATTGGATGAAAAATATTTTGAGTTTTCAAAAGACCGCATTCATATAAAAATTGCAAGTATATTTAGGATGTGTGCATCATATTTTAAAAAGGAATTTTTAAAGAAGAAAAGCATTCATATAGGATGCACCGCTTAGAAATTCATGTACATTCATATATTTTATGTTGAAAGACACTTTGCACAAGGGCACGGATGATCGCAAAATTGGATGTACACAAAAATGGATGTGATTGATGCGAGGAATTACATAGTTTTACCCCTATCGAATTTTGGGGACGAAAATTCCTAAAGGGTGGGTGAATGTAACACCCTACATTTTTAGATACTTAAATTACCAAAATAATTATAAACAACAAAAATGAGCATTTTTAAAATTGTCAGAATATGGTCTCGAAACTTATACCATTGTGTTCGTGGCGATTTTTTGATTAATTTACATATATAATATGCCTCGAACGGTGTGACGCCCCACCTCTACACTCACAATAACAAAGAGTATTAAAGGAAATACTGTTTGTTATCATGAAGAATAAGGCTGGATAGGAGCGGCCATCTGTAGTTAGGCCTTACACTAGTATTGATTATTTCGATAGGAGTAGTATATATTTTTGTTTTTCATCTCTTATTTATTTACTTCCATCGACATACCCAATTCCAATATAAAATGAACTACGATGGTTCATAATAGTTTAGGACAATAAATATAATAATAACACAGATAATATAAATGCGGAACACAGATAAATCAAAAGATCTCATATATATAATAACTGATGTCAGTTACAATACATGTGATACAGTACATATGATACAACTACAACTGTCGACTCTGGAGTTACATATACAAGTACATTATCGTGAATAATATACATGAATACATAACATCCTATACAAATACACTGACTACTAAAAATGATAACGACTACTCCAAAAGATACGAAGAGACTTCATAGCTCTAGCAGCAACCCAAAGCAAGATATCTACAACCTGTAATAACTAGGTCTGATCCGAGTATTACATTCAAAAGAAAATAATACACGGGTCAGTCTAATTCAAACTCAGTTATTAATGCAAAGAAGCAATAATAATTAAATAATAAATAGATGACAGTCACAATAAATCTTGTCTATCCTACCCTTCAAGAAGAGAATCGGATAACGGTAGATATAATACGTAATAGTGTTAAACAACAAATCAACAAATCAACAAATTCAAATTATCGACTGAGATAAATGAAAAGATTATCAATGAAGGTAATTTAGAAAACATCAGAATTACCTAATTGGCAATTACCAACACAATCTAATTATTGAATAAATAATTAGAAACTCAGAATCTAATTATCAAATAGATAATTAGACAACAACAAAATGATCAAATCAAACCAAATCAATTCAAACAATTGAAATGTCACTTAAAAATATCAATACTGATTGGCTGCAGTACACGCTAACGTGTACTGCCTCGCCAATACAGCCTATGAAATACACAAAAAATCAATGAATCAAAAGCAGATAGCACCAACTCAAATCAAAATGAACCAGATGGGACTGCAACAGCATGAGCACAGCATCCGCCCAGTAGACATCAAATACACAAAGCACACAGAGTGCACAATGAAAGCTCACAAGCGAGCATAAGGTCAAACCCGGAATACCGGATTCAACTCAAGTTTATTAGAAAAACAAATCCAATTGCATCAATGCGATGCAAGCCAAGAAGACCAACTGCATAAATGAATACAAGGGCGAATTGCAACCAAAAACTGCAGCCACCACAAGATCCCACATGAAACCACTTAAAACCGTCGAGCATAAATTCAAACACAACCGAACAGTGCAGTGATGGGTATGCCACCAAATGCCACCAAGTGAGTATGATAACACAACCCATCAATTGAAACAGCAACTATGAAATTAATATAACAAAATATATGCAACTGCACCAAGGAATGGCATATGTATGCTACAGGTCTGAACCCACAAGGGCAGTGACAACATAGAAAAATGACCAGGCAGCGTGAGTTATGTAACCTGAACATCTCAATGACTACAATGACCAAATGCACAAAGGCATTGGTATAAACTACGTGAAGACAGCCGAGTGAAGGTGAGAGCACCAAAAGTATGGCACCACAGCACATGACAGTAATGAGTCAAGTGGATGCAACATGAACCAACAATGTGAAAAAGGCTCGAACACATGTTAGTACACAAATCAAACTACAATGAACAGGAAAACTGAATGTGAAGATGACAAAGACCACAAGACTCAACCCAGTGCAATGGAACATTTTCAACTAAATGAAACTGGAAAAATGCAAACAAATATGCAACACTTCAAATATCAATGCCTGAGCCGAGTAGCAGTTTCAAAATAATCAAGCAACAATTTCACAGAAATCAAAATTCATAACCTAGTCAAAGCCGAGGTAAACAAGTCAAGTCAATAGCAGTATAAAGCTCCAACCAAGTGAATATGCAATATGTACACAAATGAATGTACATAACTAACTGCCCACGGACAAAATGAGTCGAAGGTGCAACATGGAAATGCAAAAGATACTACATGTATGCAATAGTGCAACTGGTCAGTGCACGCTTCACCAATATCAGACCCCATTACATTTTCAGGAATGCGCAGAGAGTATGCAACCCGACTCGACGCAGTTGAATGAATAGATGATGCTATATAAAGTGTTCTCTGGTAGGGAAGAGATATACAGTGACAACATGATGCAACAGTGGAAAAACTATATGCATATTGAAACAGGAAGTGGCAACTGATGGTATACAAGTGGTGCGGAATAAGCATGCACACTTGTGTAGATATATACCAACAACATGAAGTGCAGACCAACTACAGAAGCAAGTCAAAATGTTTGGGTTGAAAGTAAAGACACAAAGGCAACTCACAACAATGCAATAACATACGTACATAAATGTATGTATACTGAAAGCAACAGAAATGCACAAACCCTATAGGTCGAGACAGTAACTCCGACTCAACAAGCCTGAGTTTTACTTGAAGTCGTGAATGAACAAAGGCCAAACTCAAAACCAGATTCAAAATTGAGAAACAACATTCAGTATACTCAAGTCCAAATGCAATAGTTATAACAATGCCAAAGCCAAAAAGAAAGAAATCACAGTCATCATAAAACCCAAGTCGAGGACAACATTATCACAAGCCACAGCATGCTACAGGGAAATGGAACTGCAGTTTCCTATCGAAAAATCAAGCCAATGGCGGTGTCAACCAAAACAAGTTCGAACAATATCAAGAGCCGAAGCCACTGTTAAGGCAAGGCAAAATCGAATTATAAGAACAATTCAAGCCAGAATATCAACAGAAAGATCAAACATTTTCAAACCAAAGCCGTGGCAATCACGACATAAAATCAATGCCGTGCAAAGCAAGTAGCAAAGAAATAACCCAAAGTCAAACGAATTCAACATCGTCAACAAAATCGACTGTCAAAATAAATTAAGTCACAAATTCAAACGAACAAAACAGGAATTTAAACCCTATATAAACATGAGATAGAAGTAGATGTGAGTGAAAAGAATCACTCACCTTCGACGAAAAGAAGCAGCCGCAGCGAGTAACGAAGAATCGATCGAGCAAGGCAACACGCTACCAACCCTTGAATCGAGCGAACAATTCGAAGCCGGCATCTTCGAATTCCTGAAGCCCTAATTTGAAATGAGGAACGAACGAGAGAAGGAAGGAGCCACCATTTTTCGTTTATTTGTTTTGTTTAGGGTTTTGTGAAAAATGATTCAAGGGGGAAACGAACGGGTCACTGCCTTATGATACAACACAACACCCATAAACACTTAGGCCAAGATTCCATTGAAAGCCCGCAAAATTCTTATAACATCTTTGAAAAGAATTTCAGCTGATTAAAACTTCCGATAACAATAAATCAACAGATTAATCGTTTAATGACGATGACAAATTAACAGCAAAACCCCGGGTTGTTACAAACGGATCTCGTATGAAAAAGTTATTGACGTTCGAAGTTCTGTATCAAAAAAATAATTATACGTGTAAACATGCATGAATATATTTGTTTATAAATATATGCGCGTATAAATTTCAGAAATAACGTGCATTTTAATTTCAAAATAGATACGTGTCATAAAGGAAATTAATTGACATCGGCAATTAGAGGTAATTAATTAACATTAGTAGGCAATATTATTCAAATCAGTAATTAAAGGAAATTAATGTACGTTAATTAGAAACATTCGAATTTCAAAATAAACATGTGTTATAAAGGGAATCAAATTTGCAATTGATGGAAATTAATTAGAATGAATGAGCAACGGTTAAAAGTTAACGTTTAATAATTTGATTTTCACGCAGTCTCGAGCGTTGTTTTCTGGATTTAACGATTCGCAACAAGCCTGTGACACGGTTGCACCAGATTCAATCCTAAAATCTGACAGTCTGAGATCCCCAAACTCCACTACAAATAGAACCCTAGACTTAGCTATTTTCTCACAATCAAATTTTCTTCCAATTGGGTTCATTGCCTGAGGCTGAACCCTAAATAGAAAATATTTCAGGGAGGATATCTTTTTAATAAAAATATTAGACACATTAGAAAAGGGCCCAGGAAGGCCATAGAGCAAAGCTAAGGATGATAGGTAAGTGGATTTAAATTATATTTCTTTTATGTTTATGATATAATATCGTTAGATTCCCGTTAAATATTTAATTTAGCATTTATTTCAGTAATTAGTTCTACTAATTAGTTATGTTGAGACCGCAAATTTCATAAGAGAAGTGTACTTAAATTTAAAGGTTAGTTTTATGGAAAAAAAGGAATCCAATTAAATATAAGTAATATTAGGCTTGAAAGTTATAGAGAAATACATAAGCCTAAAAGTTAGAAATTTACAGTAAATTATGTTAAAACGAGAGAAATGAATTAAAAAGGAGAAAATCTAATAATTTGATTTGGAAGTTAGTGATAGATTAGTTGGTTGATTTAAAAAAGAAGGAATACATTTCCGTAGTTTAATATTGTAAGAATAACGATAAATGTAATTGCAAGAATAAAAGCAAGAAAAATAGAATTAGTGGAAAATAGAGACATTAATGTACTGCATTACCTAATGATTAAAGAAACATTAAAATATATATCTTGCAGTTATGAGTTAGTTATAACATTATTTAGTACTAAAATATGGAAGTGCATTTTTAGCACAGTTTTTGTAGCCAACCAAATAGAATAGAACAACTTCCTAAAATAAAAGAGAATAACGTGAAGCGTTAAATAAATAGAAGAAGAGGAAATAATCAAGTTAATTATTTGACAAGACTAGAAACAATAAAATGAAAATGTGACAAGATCTACATTTATTGTGCAGATAATAAAGTAAAAAATAAAGTAGTTATTATGATAAGTAATTTGTGGCAGTTGGATGTAGTCCCAAGCTAAGACTATCACATAATATAAGAGAACTAAAGAAAATTTAGTATCATGATAAAAGAAGATAGACTAGAATAGAAAAGAGACACTTGCAATTACATTTATAACTTGTAGGTTATAAAAGAAAGAAAAAATATAAAAGTAACAATTGCAAGTATAACTATAACGCAAAGGTTATAATTAAAAAGAAAGAAATAGAAGAGGCTTATTTTATCAAACTTAGATTTTGGATTAAGTTAATAAGCAAAACAATAGAAATGGCCCGTACGGGCAACATTCCCTTTCAGGTCCACGACTGACGGTCTCACGCATAGGTGGGTTTGGGCATGCTTATTAGGATAAATAAGTAGCCAACAGAATAAGAAAAGTAAACTAAACGCATAGCTAAAGATTAGATGTGGGGTCTAATAAAATGGTAAGATGCGTTTGGAGCAGCCCAGAGGATGAAGAGCCTAATGAAGCAGTTCATCATGTATATTTTAGCATAGAATGAGCACGTCTAACTTAGTTACTTTGGGCTAGAAGGAAGCATGGGACTTCAACGGGACGTGAGGATACTTTAGGATTGCCCTTTGGGGTAGGCCTAACGAAGCTGCACCCCTGGAGGTAGGTTTGTAAGTGTTCCATTAAGAGAGTATGCCTTGACTGCTTTTGCATTGCAAGCCTAACGAAGCAGACCATTGTAGGCCGTCAAAAGGTTAATGATGGAGTAGGATATTCGTATGATACCATACTCTTACTTGTGAGTAGGTTTTAGTGGACATAACCCAGAAGGATAGTCGCTTGCGGAAATCAGGCCATCATCAATCAAAGCGAGTTCGAGATACCAACATGCCATTGATTCTTTCACTATCGAGACATTGGATGAGGGGTACAGGCCAATTAGATGTTTAGATTATTTGCAGTAGCGAACGACCAATTAGCTCTTGAGAGGTCTTTCGATTAGTTGAGGGGGGCTGCCTAGGGTCATAGTTACGATGAGAAAAGAGACTGACCAAATAGAATATCAGTATTGTAGGCCTAACGAAGCTATCCTTTATAGATATAGAAAATCCTGGACTGAGATCCATACAAGGTAGACCTTGTTGGCAGAATTCAGAGAGTAGACAGAACGATTATGTATAGTCCTCAAGGCACGCACTGGGTGGTACATTGTGGATGTCCGAGCATTAGTATAAGCTAGTGCAGATGCAGTTTTATGTTTTCATAGCAGACGATGGAACATCTGTATTGTAGACCTCATGAAGTTGTCCTTTATAAATGCAATCTTAGTATGCTCTAGCAGTAAGACGATGGATTCCTTTTCGAGAAGGATAAAGAAGGTATTATGAGTAGTACCTAGAACCAATGCGGTCTTTGGGCATGTAGCTATATATATTGGTTATTAGGTTTTAATCTACTAGGGAGTAGATGAGTACGATTCATGCATAGAGGAGAGAGTATTATAAACCCAATAAACTTAATATCATAGAAAATGGGAATTAAATGGTATATGTAGAATTATGCTTAGAAGTGTATAATTTGTCCATTCACCGGAACTTTTGTTCTGACCCCTTTCTCATAATATCCCACAGGTTAGATAGAAGGCAGAGGTTTTCCAGCTTTATGACACTTGTTTAGAAAGTGTCACTACCTTGGTGAGTATTTACTTACTATTACATTTTAGTCAGTTTCACCGTGAGATATTTATTTGAGCTCTGATATATTTATCTTTACCTATTTTCAGGATACCAGATACCCAACTTGGGCTTTAGTGGGCTTGAATTTTAGCATTTTTGCAAAAAATCCGAACCTATTGGAATTCGGGTTGTTACATTTTTGAAGTATCATTTCTGGAAGAAGGAAGCAAAATTTCTAGGTCATGTAGTCTCAGGGAAAGGGTTGTCAGGAGATCTGAATAAGATTGAAGCGGTGAATAGTTAGAAGAGACCCGAGATAATACTGAGATAAAGAGCCTCCTTGAATTAGCTGGTTATTATTGGAGATTTTTTAAGATTTTTCATGGATAGCTGCAACGATGACCAAGCTAACGAGAAAGGATGTGAAGCTCGTATGGACCGATAAGTGTAAGGAAGAATTCCAGAGTCTAAAACACTTATTGACCCATGCATCTGTGTTGGTTGTTCGAGATGGAAATCATGATTTAGTGGTTTATACAGATGTGTGTGGAATAGGGTGTGGAGCAATGCTGATGCAGAGAGGTAAATTCATTGACTACGCTTCTAGACAGCTTAGATCGCATGAGGTTAGATATCCGATGCATGATTTGGAATTAGCTGCATTGATTTTTGTGCTTAAGGTATGGAGACATTACCTTTTGGGGGAGAGGTTTGAATTATATACAGATCATAAGTCGCTGAAGTATTATTTCTCTCAGAAGGAGTTGAACATGAGACATCAAAGGTGGTTAGAATTTTTTGCCCCTTATGATTTTGGGACTGAGTACATGTGAGAAATGCGGATTACGTATCTTAAGGCTGGAATAACACTTGGAGGGACGGAGTGAATAGTGTTTCATAGATTTTCTAAATCTTTTTGAAACTTATGTAATTTAATCACCAACAAATGAAATTCATAGACACAGATATAATCACAGAATCAGACACAGATGCAAATACTAAACAAAAGCAGTAAAATAAAGAATACACCAAGATTTTATACTGGTTCAGACTTACCCTACATCCAGTCCCGTACAATCGTACATATTTCTTATAAAAATAATCTTCCGGATTACACCCTTGGTTTCAAGGCTAAGAGGTACACCCTTCTGTATTCGAGTCCAGGGAAAACTCTCTTGATTTGATTAGGCTACAAGATCACCTAATCGATTTCCTGGGCTACAATCACACCCAATTGATTTCAAGGCTCAACCGCACCTTTTACTCAACAGTTTGATTTACAAAAGATTCTATAACTCTGAATATCACTGAGATCTTATGGAGAAAGTGGTAGAGAATCAAACAAGAGATAATCAAGTTTGATTCACTTGGTATTTCGACAGAGTATAGTTTAGGATTCTTTAGAATAAATGTGGAAGATGAAGAAGAGAGAAAATAAATGAAATTTGGTAAAAAAAATCATTTAGAACATACTGGTATTTATAGTAGAGAAATATCCATATCTATTCGTCAAAGCATACGACGAATAGACACTTCTTTTAAATTGAAAATTGAAAATAACGGACATCATGTCGACATAGGGGTTTGAGGGATGTCGACATGCTCAAGGCAAAATTGATGTTTTAATTTTCTTATTAAAATTGGTTTCTATAATTTGTCAAAACAATTTCTAAACTTTGTAAATATATTTGAATATAGTTTAAACATATAAAAGAGTTTAGAAAGTAATTTGTAATATGTATAATCTTAACCTATAAAGTGATTTAAAATCTGAGTATATAAATATTTTAAAGCTAAATATTTAAAACAAGAGATAGTTTAAAAACAAGGACAATTTTGAAATCAAAATATTAAAAATGATAAAAATAGTTTTGTGGCTAAAATATTTAAAACCCAGAGAGATGTCTTTTTGAAAAGAGAGTTTTGAAAATATTTTTTAAAAGCAAGCTTTTTATAAAATTAGTGGATATCAAAATAGGATCACTACATGTTCTACTAGATATTTTCGTGGGTTCCATCGCACTAGGGTTCCATCCCTTTAACAAGCTCGTAGTGAATTCCATTCTACGAATTATTTCGAATAAAGATGCAAGTGCTTTCAAGAAGTTTTAACATAATTCTAGACTCAATACTTGTCCTATACTATTGAAATCTTAAACTCTTGATATCTTGATACTCATTGGTCTTCAATCTTGATATCTTCAGTCTTGAATCTCTATACTCTACAGTCTTCATTCTTGGTGCCTACGTGTTTATATTCTGCATATACATACATACATACATACATACATACATACATACATACATACATACATACATACATACATACATATATATATATCTAAACCATAATGTTAGAATTTATATTTTATAACTAGTCCTAAGGTTGTTGTCATCAAAATCATTATCTCAAGGACTAACAATCTTCCTCTTTTAGATGATGACAACTATGTTTATAAAATATACTTCTCCTTCACAATAACTCCCCCTAAAACTAATAACTCCCATTTAATCTAAGCCTAACTACTCTATTCAATATTTCTGCTCCTTTGACATCAATAAAAAAACTTATCCTAAACTAATATAACTCCCCCTTAGTCTTATACTGGAGTACCTATGACAAATTATGATGGTGTATGTATGTGTGTGTGTGTGTGTGTATATAATAACACGAGTTAATAATGAAGACATGAAAAATATGAAAGTTTAAACCCAATAAATATATACTATGTTTCATATAATGTTATAATCCATTCAAACCAAATCAATTCTAATCGAATCAATGCAAATCAAATCAAATCACACAATTCAAAAACAAGCAATTCAAACCATAAGGAGGTCAAATATTTCTAGGAACTTCAACCCATCCTTCTTCTCCAAAGATAGGATCCTTTTTAATAACTTTCCAATCTTCATTATCTTGAATCAAAGTTCCTACGGGATTTGTATCGAGATCGTCTTTGTTGAGGGAAGAAATCATCTAAAGGAGGGCATCGAAATGCTTCTCTTGTTCTTTTATCATCTGCATTTGACTTAGTTCTAAGTGCCTTTGATTGCGGAGAACAAAAGTAAGTACATTCATGAATGAATTTAAAGTTTCTTCAAGATTATCATTTACAGTTTGAGAAGAGGAAGCCATTTTTGGTAAGCAATGAAGAGATGCAAATAGAGATAAGTAGAAATGAAAAGATTACAAATTTTGAAAGAAACAGGTGTTTAAATAGGTAGAAGTTCGTTAAAAATGAATAGGCACGAGTTAGTTATTTTAATTTCAAAATTTAAAAAAATAACCAAATCTGACAGTTATATGTCAACATTGGGGGGTAGAGGCATGTCGACATGAGTCTGTTAACTTCTGTATCTTATTTATTTTCTGAATAAGTATGTATATATATAAACTCATATAATATACTAACATTTATTCCAGAGATACGATAAGGTAGGAAAACATAAGATAGATGATTTTTATAAATAGACGAGATGATACATAAGATACTATATAATATGATAAAAAGAACAATACAAGCTCACATAAAACAAACTAATACATCACAACCTAGTTCTTAGAATATGTTAGAGGATGAGGAGGATGATGATAAGCCAAGTTTTTGACCAACTTCAGCAAAGAATTTGTTCATATTGGTGGACATTTTATCCAATTTCTTACTAACAGATCTTTTGAGAATCCGTTGATTTTCCACTATAATCTTTTGATTTTTGAGGAGAGTTTTGTTGGAAGGATTGTTAATATTGGTAGGATATTCAATACTTTCCAAGAATGTTTCTTCATTATATTCTTCAATTTCCATTCCCTCCCCTTCTTCTTCTTCTTCTTTATCTTCTTCCTCCATATCTTCGTCTGCCAATCTTTCATCCTTTTCGGCAAGAGATTCATATTGTTGAAATATGAAAGGAACTTTCATGAGAGAAATGTTGACATAATTAAACACTTTTCTTGAAACAAATTCTTCCCTTTTGTAATCAACGCCAAAATAATTAAAAATCCGAGTGAGATAGATTCCATGATACAAGGTATTCTCATCCATTTTCAATTCATAGGACGAAGTTCATCCATAATCACTTGCGCCCAATTAATGTCATAATGACCAAAGATAGCAAAAAGAGCTTTACAAACTTTTAAAGTCGGGTTATTGAAATTTCCAGATCTAGATGTGATTGTATGTTGCAAAAGAAGATTGACAATACGTGCTTTTGGACGAAAGTTATGATTTTTAAATACAAAGTTGTTATCTTTTTCGAAAATGTGATGAAGTGTCTCATGATCATGTTCATCAATCTCTACTACTAATAAAGAAAATTCATTGAACTAATCTACTCGGTGTCTTTTTGAAATTCCAAAAATGCTCTTGCCCACATGCGAAGCAGGGCCCATACTTGTATTAAAAGTAGAAAGATCCATTTCCCGAATTCTTGCAATTGAGAATGTTGCCCAAAATTTCACAATTTGAAACAATTTTCGTTCCTTTAACACTACTCCAAATTTCATCTTCCTTTCCTTTATTAAAACCGTGATTCAAATTTGCATAAAACATTTTAACAAGATTTGGGTAACAAATAAAATCATTTTGAGAATTGCCAACGTGACTAAGGATATGATTCTTTTCAAGAAGAGTATTGATTTCATATGTAGAGAAATCGCTAAAGATAGCAAACTTTCCCGTATGAACTTTTTTGAAATTAGCATAGCTTATATAAGCCTTAATTGCTTTCGGATTATTATAGAGATACTCTTTTATGGTTTTAGATAGTCTCATTGTGGATGGAGTGCTTGAAGAAGCCATTTTTGAAGAGAGTAGAAAGTTTGAAAGAGTGAAAGAGAGTTTGAATTTTAAAATGAAAGTGAAAAGGTTTGATAAGATAATGGAAATAAATAGATATTCAATAGACATGCTCTCCGGTCAAGAGGTACCTTTCCAGAACATTGGGTTCGGTAAAAAGGTGGAGGAAAATTCGAAGATTTGAATTTCAAATTTCTGACAGGTATTTCAACATCGTGGGTAAGGCCATGTCGACATGGGTCAGAGAATTCATGTGACGTATATTTTCCTATATACTTTAATATCAATATACATATATTATTTTTAATGTCTATATATTTTCTGGAGTAATATTAAATATAATAAGACTCTTTTAATAAAAAATATTATAATATTAAAAATAAACATAATAATAAAAAATTTAAAATTCAAACAACACATAATTTCAAAAACAATCAAACAATCTTAAGCAAACAATTTCAACCAATATATTGTAAACGTGTACCTTTATTTAGATTCGTATCTCCAAGATCATCGAAATCATGAATAGCCGTAAAGCACATATTTGAATTTTCCATCTTTTGATCATCATCGCTTGAGGATGAGTCTAAGTTTGAATCGTCTAGTGTAGCGGTATACGCTCTTTTCCTTTTCTTTGTATAATCACTACTTGTAGGAAACCTTTGCTTATCAGGATACGAACAGTCTCTTTTGAGGTGGCCTAGTTCGTCACGGTTGAAACATTTGACGTGGTCTGGTACTTCATTATGATTTCCAGAATTCCTGTGATCATTCTTTTTGAAGTTGTTCATCTTTCTGCATTTCAGAAACTTTCGAAAATTCTTTGTTATGAAAGCTATTTCTTCAATCATCACTTCCCAAGTCTGATCCATATGTTAGTACATTGAATGCAATTGACTTCTTTTCGAATGCCTTGCTATCTCTTCTCCCTTGCATTTGTACTTTGAACGAAATTAGATTTCCAATCAATTCTTCAATTTTAAAGTACTAAGATCATTTGCTTCTTCGATTGCAAGAGTTTTCTGATCCCATTACGGAGTAAGAGAATTTAGAATTTTTCTGACTTGATCTTCTTCGGAAAACTTTTCCCAATGATATTAGAGAATGCATAAAATCTTGAAATCTACTATACATATCTGAAATGGACTCATTAGAATTCATTTTGAATAATTGAAACTAATTTGTGAGTATGGATATTTTGGTCTGTTTGACTTTGCTTGTTCCTTCATGAGTAACTTGCAAAGTTTTCCAAATATCATATGTAGATTTACAAACAGATTGAGGTGAGCAATATTCGGTTCAAACCGAATTAACCGACCAAACCGGTTCATTTCGGTCGGTTCGGTTCAGTTATGAAATTGTATCGGTTTTAATTCGGTTCGTAAAATAATTTTACTTTGGTTATCGGTTTAACCGAATTAATCGAACTTTTATTGTATTATCCAAATTCATAACATTGTAATACTATTAATAATTTGTTTAGTAATAAAAACCAAATTTTATCTATTGAAAATATGTTAATTTTTCTTATAAACTTAAAAAAGTACTCGAAATAGTTTCTCTAAACATGAATTTATGTTTTCCTTTAAGTAAACCGACCATTTGAATAATAATCTATGGTAATTAATTTTACTTATCTTTCTAGTTCGGTTAAATTGGGTACCGACCGAATTAACCGAAATTAATTTGGTTCGGTTCGGTTCTGACTTTTTCCGGTTTTATTGCGGTTTGACATTTTTTACCTTAAAACCAACCGAACCAACCAAACGCTGACCCCTACAAACATACACTCTATCAAATTCATTCCTATCAATTGAACAAAATAAAATACTCATGGCTTTAGAATTATTTTGTGCAATAGTATTTTGCTCAGCAGTCCACTGTGCAAAACTAGTTGTGGGTTTAGAATATTCAGTTTATGTGATATTTCAAGCATCTAATCCTATTGAATATAAATATATTTCATTCTACATGCCTAATATGCATAGTTACTGCCATAGTGGTGGTCTGGCAGTAGACTAACCCTCTACAAATGAACTAGTGATAGTGTTAACAGAATCGGTGTTGGTAGCCATTTTTAAAACTTTTCAAAATTCAGATTATGAAAACTTTGAAAACCAATGCTCCGATACCAAATGTGAAAAATATGGATTACAGATCATAAGGCTGGAATAAAACTAGAGGAGGGTGAACAGTGTTTTATGGATTTTCTAATCTTTTTGAAACTTATGTAATTTAATCACCAACAAATGCAATTCACAGACACAGATATAATCACAGAATCAGACACAGATGCAAATACTAAATAAAAGCAGTAAAGGAAAGAACACACCAGGATTTTATACCGGTTCGGAGCCACCTTACATCCAGTCCATACAATCGTACAGATTTCTTATCAAAATAATCTTTCAGATTACACCCGCGGTTTCAAGGCTACGAGGTACACCCTCCTGTATTTGATTCCAGGGCGAACTCTCTTTATTTAACCCGGCCACAAGATCAGCTAATCGATTTCCATGGCTATAATCACACCCAATTGATTTCAAGGCACAACCGCGCCTTTTACTCAACAATTTGATTTACAAAAGATTCTATAACTCTGAATAACACTGAGATCTTATGGAGAGAGTGGCAGAGAATCAAACAAGAGATAATAAAATTTGATTTACTTGGTATTTCAACAGAGTATAGTTTGGATTCTTTAGAATAAATGTGGAAGATGAAGAGGAGAGAAAATAAATGAAATCTGGTAAAAAATCATTCAGAACTTACTGGTATTTATAGTAGAGCAACAACCATATCTATTCGAAAGGATACGACGAATAGACACTTCTTTTGAAAACTAAAATTTGAAAATAACGGAAGCCATGTCGACATGGGGGTTGAGGGATGTCGACATGCTCAAGGAAAAATTGATTTTTTGATTTTCTTATTAAAATTGGTTTTCTATACTTTGTGAAAACAATTTCTAAGATTTGTAATATATTTGAATATAGTTTAAACATATAAATGAGTTTAGAAAATAATTTTTAATATATGTAATCTTAATCTATAAAATGATTTGAAATCTGAGTATATAAATGTTTTAAAGCTAAATATTTAAAACAAGAGATAGTTTAAAAACAAGGACAATTTCGAAATCAAAATATTAGAAATGATAAAAATAGTTTTGAGGCTAAAATATTTAAAACCAAGAGAGATGTCTTTTTGAAAAGAAAGTTTTGAAAACATATTTTAAAAACAAGAGATATATTTTTTAAAAACATTTTTTTAAAATTAGTGGATATCAAAATAGGACCATTATACGTTCCATTAGATATTGTCGTGGGTTCTATCCCACTAGGGTTCCATCCTTTTAGTAGGCTCGAAGTGGATTCCATTCCATGAATAAATTTCGAATAAAGATGTAAGTGTTTTCAAGAAGTTTTAACATAATTCTGGACTTAAACTTATCTTGTACTATTGAAATCTTGAACCCTTGATATCTTGATATTCATGAGTCTTCAATCTTGATATCTTCAGTCTTGAATCTCTGTATTGTACAGTCTTCATTCTTGGTACATGCATGTTTATATTCTGCATATACATATATGACTAAACCATAACGTTAGTATTTATATTTTATAACAAGTCCTAAGGTTGTTGTCATCAAAATCGTCATCTCAAGGACTAACAGTACATACCGGGGAAAGACAATAAGGTTGCAGATGCACCAGCAGGAAACATCAGAATATAGTGTTTGGGATGATTGCCGAGTGAAAAGATTTGGAAGCATTAGAAGATTGCAAAGTGCAGTGGAAATCCAAGGCTGGGTCCAGCGGAAAGACGGTTGTATTATCTTGTTTGGAAGATCGATCAGTGATGTTCGAAAGGATTGCTTCTAAACAAGAGGTTGATCCTGTGTTAGCTGAATGGATCAGGAAGTTAAGAGACAAAAGTAAGTGCGATGACTTAAAGGATTTTAGTCTTGATCAGAATGAATGGTCGAGAAAGAGTGTTCCGAGTGCAGAAAACATAAAGAAAGAATTTTTGGAAGAATGCCATCGTTCAAGTTCACTATTCATCTGGGAGGAACTAAGATGTATCAGGATATGAAGAGAAATTTATTCTGGGAAGGTGTAAAGCGGGATATTAGCTTATGGGTAAAGTAGTGCTTGAATTGCCAGTAGGAAAGGCCGAACACTAGAAGCCAAGTGGATTTCTTCGGTCATTAGATATTTCGATATGGAAGTGAGATTCTATTTATATGGATTTTATTGACGGGTTGCCAAGGTCGAACAGAGGAAATGAAAGTATATGGGTCATAGTGGACAAATTAACCAAGAATGACCATTTCGTTCCAGTTAATTCAACCAGAACGACACCTGTTTTGGCGAAATTATTTATGAAGAATGTGGTTAGAGTGCATGGAATTCCCAGTAGTATAGTTAGTGATAGAAATTCCTTATCTATTAGCGAGTTCTGAAAGAGTCTATAGGAAGTTTTAAAAACCAAACTCAAGATGAGTATCGCTTACCATCCGTAGAAAGATGGGCAAAAAGAAAGAGTTAACAAAATCTTGGAAGATTTGTTAAAAGCTTGTGTATTGGATTTCAGAGGATCATGGGAAGACCATCTATATGTAGTCGAATTTTCATATAACAACAGTTATCAGACTAGTGTTGGTATGGTATCATTTGAAGCTTTGTATGGAAGGACATGCAGATCTCTCGTTTGTTAGTTAGAGCCCGAGGATAGGTTGGTTTTTGGTCCAGATTTGGTTAGGGAAGCTGCAGAAACGATTGAGGTCATTCGGGCTAGAATGAAGGAGGCTCAGTCTAGACAGAAGAGTTATGTAGATAAAAGACGGAAAGACTTAGAGTTCTCAGTAGGAGGTTTTGTTTTCATGAAGGTGTCACCGATGAAGGGTGCGATCAGATTTGGAAGATCAGGAAAGTTGGTACCACGATTCGTTGGACCTTTTCCTATTATTGAGAGGATCAAGAAATTCACATAAAGAGTAGAGTTACCAAGCAGTTTAGCAGGAGTCCACGATGTTTTCCATATTTCTCATCTCAGAAAGTATGTTAGTGACCTAGAGACTACTATTGCACCGACTGTGATAGAGGACTTAGTAGTAGAACATGACTTAACTATAGTGAGAAAGTCGATTCACATTGTTGCAAGAGATGAAAAGAGGCTTAGATCAATACAGTTAGATTAGTCAGAGTCCAGTGGAGCGACGATGACTATACTTGGGAGGTTGAGAGCAAGATTAGATATACTTATCTTAAATTGTTCGATGGTGTATTTTACCTTTTTGTTTGATTTGTTGTGTATTTTATCGTAATTCCGAGGATGAAATTCTTTAAGGAAGGGAGTCTGTAACACTCTATATTTTTTGGTAACATTATTTATAATATTTAGTTAAATAAAAGAAAAGAATGTGTTGATTAGGGGATTGAAATTTGGCTTAATTAAGGAGTAGCCATGCCATTTAAGCAATGAATTAAAATAATAATTAAAATGAAATAGAGGAGGGGTAATATATGAAAGAGGACATTCCTATATCCCTAAAACTTGTTCGTGTATTATGTACACATTCATTTAATTTTATCAAAATTTATAAATAAGACGCCGACCACCATTAACAAGAGAAAGGGGAAAAAGATAGAGAAAAGCTAAGAAGAAGCTTAAGCAAATCAAATCCACTCACATCTCAATCTCTTTAATCTCTAAAGCTAAGATGAATAATGTTTACATCTCATATTTGTTTTGTTTTCGGTTTTATGATGAAATCTGAACTTACATGTTTTTGAATGATGGAATGATTATATACTTGTTGATGATTTATGTATGTTTATAATCTCCAATCATCATTTCATCTCTAGAGATCCATCAGCAATTTGAAGCCTCATTTGATGACGTTTACTCCTAACTTCCTGCAACAAATCATAGATATGAGTTCCAAATCTAGTATCCAAAACTAAAGTTATTTTATTGATTGCAAAACAATTTTGAATTATAAATGTGCCGGATGGAATAGTAGAACTTTTTAATTTTTTTTCTCTTTAACAAACTTCAAGTACTCCAATAGTTATGTTTCTAATGACCTTTCTTGTGAAAATAATGATATTTACCGATGTCAACATCAAGAGTTTTTTACTTTTCTAGTTAACCCTCTTCCGCTTCTTCGAATTTTTCGAAGATGATGCATTCCCTTTAATAGCAAGTATGGCTCCTTGATCCCCGGATGAAGACTCGGTTGACCTCAACATATTAAGGAGCTATACAAGGCTTACTTTCAACTGATTCATATTAC
The DNA here is from genome assembly GCA_030765085.1 of Allium cepa. Classification (NCBI taxonomy): domain Eukaryota; kingdom Viridiplantae; phylum Streptophyta; class Magnoliopsida; order Asparagales; family Amaryllidaceae; genus Allium; species Allium cepa. The sequence continues at coordinate 916,094,805 of CM060938.1, forward strand.
AGTTTAATATGAATGACTCAAACTAGGAGTAAGAGATTCAATGATTAAGTTGCTTGCATTTTGTTGCTTATCTCTATGCCTATTATGTAAGTCTATTAATATAGCCTTTCATCATTAGAAAGTAATCATCCACTTTCTATCCTTTGGTTATTTTAGTGTTGAATAATTTCTTTAAAAGTTCGCACCTTACGGAATAGGACCGTTTACCAAAAAGAACTTTGAGACCGTTAAAAAATCTCATGGAAAGACATGTTCTCATGTTTCCTTGCAATGGACTATCTAATATAGACAACATGAAAATCTGGATGATCTCTAGGTGCAAACCCATTTCTCTTAAGCAAGCCTAAGTTCAGGGTTTGCATCATCTGCGGGTCGGCCTTTAGGTTCGCCTGTAATGGCCAACCAAAGATGCTCATAAATCAATGCTATCTTAAGCAGTCTTAGCCAATCGATATAGTTTGGTCCGGTAAACTTGTCACTTTGAGAAAATAGTTTTGAAGTTGACATTTTCTACAAGTTTTAATTGGTAGATTATTAGGACAATATAATAGTAGATGTTTCGATAATATTAGTAAGGTTAAACTTTATGTTTCAAATTACTAATAGGCTCCCAGTATCCTTGTATGTTTTGCCGAACTCTAAGTCGAAATGTAGAAGTCTTTCAACTTTACTTGTAGGTGTTAGGTCTCGTTCGACATGGAATTCCGACCTTGAGTTTGCTCAACAAGTCGTAGCTCCATGGATGACAGATAATCCTTATCGATTGTATCAAATACAATTCCTAACCCATTGTACCTTATCCTAATTTCACCTCAAAATTGAGTCTGCCCAACAAATAGAATAGAAATTATCCACTCGTATCTACCATATCATGATGACCTAAGTATGGTATATATACCTAGAGTTTGCTCAACAAATACATATTGTTATCATACCTCATCTATTCAATATATTAATAATACTAACATAACATCCATGGCTTGAGTTTGCTCAACAACAAAGGAGTATGTAACTAATTTGTTAATATATATATATATATATATATATATATATATATATAAGAGGATAATATTATACTATATTGAGTGATATCGACTTATGGAATAATGCATTTCTTACGAAATACCCTCGTGATTCAAGTGTCTAACACATCGAGAATCATGACATTCATACATTTACCTATCTTTTTATTCCTTAAGTCTATTTAAGGTTTCTATAATGTTCCACCATTTGTTTATACACTCATATTATATAAGTTTCATTATCACATAATTTTTATATTTTAGTTTGCTTATATAATAATCTTATGTATAACATTATATTAATTAAAAATATATTTAATCAATTTAAATCAATTAACTCTTTAATTAATTATTTATTATTCAATTTTAACATATTATATTATATTATATATATATATATATTGTAATTTTAATAGGAATACACATATGTCACATATACGTGCATTTTAATTTATCAATTAACCTTTAATTAAATCACTTAATTAAAACATACATAATTGTATACATATGTTGCCTTGAACATTTCAAGATGACATAACATAAATCACTGCATATTATACATGCATATACGTACATTAATTAATTAACTTATTTAATCAATCTATTTTAATACTCTTGTTAATAAATTAGTTTTCGAAATTAATGTTTAAATTTTAAAATTTTAAAATTTCAAACACTTTGAATATTTTATTACCTTTTCAAATATTTTGAAAACGTAAATTATATTACAACTCTTATAATGAACATATTTCATTATAAATTTAAAATTCTGCTTAAAATTTTAAGATAATTTTGAAAATTAGACTAAGGCCCAATTGAGATTGGGCCTTTTCTATTAAGGGTGCCCTTTGGGCTTCACCTTTTAGGCCAGAACAATAACTAGCTAGGATATGGTACTTGATTACCTAATTCTTATCCTAGACATTACCTTTTTAGGCACCGTACTAAATAGACAAGCTTAATTAGTTAGCTCTAACATGACTAATTCAGACTGCATAAACTATTGGCCACTGATGCCATTGAAGGAACAGGCCAGCCAGAAGCGGGACGATTAGGTAAATTTCAAAAAGATTCCTATTGGATATTTATTAGGACCATGCAGTCTAAATTCATGTAGAAAGTTTCTAAATTTTATTTTTAGATTTTTTTCATTTTATTATAATTTTTTAAAAATGAGTCTAATTTTATTTTGGTTGAGTGCATATTATGATGAGCGCAACGAATGCACCCATGTGTAAAGTGCAAGCGCAACATACGAGAAGTGTGCAAAGCTAATATGAACATTACTTATGTATTGGGATTTACACCGCAATGGGCATATTTCCCCTTTATATACGTCTTTGCCTCCTAAAAGGAGATATTTTGATTATATATATATTTGTGTGTATGTTTACATACATATGCATACACACACATACATATATAAATATCTTGCATATCAGTTCACGCTGAAACAAACTTTATTTATATTATGGGCAATAAATCAATGAATGCAATGTTTGATTAAAGCAGCTCAAAAGTTTACTACTATAACTTACACAAAACCCCTTTAAATCTTTGAGTTAAATACAAAAACTCACAAGCACACATACATATTATTACATATGAGTATAAACTTATACTCATACAAAAACCAAACAAAATTTGAAATAAAACAAGATACAAATAATACTCTGGTAGTTTGTGAAATAAAATGTTTGCCTTTTAAACAAAAATTCAATAATAGTTTAGAAACAATTATAAAACAAGAAACAAATCAAAAAATTAACGTTTTGCTTTTGTTCGATTAGAAAAACAATGGTAGAATGAGAAATAAACCACTAGGTCAATGTTTCGTTTTGTTTTAATCAGCAACATTTGTTTAAGAAAAATTTAAACATAAGATAATTAAGTCATTGATTAATTAACATAAATAATTTTCATTCATATAGAAATTTATACGTATCCATTCAAATCTAAATCTTCTAGTATAATAACTGACTTACTAACAAAATCCCTAATATTTTTTAATAACAATAATAAAAATCAGATGATATAGGAATATACCAATTCATGATAAGAAGGTCTAGATCTAGGTTAAACAAACTAAATAAACAAACAAAAAATACAAAGATAAATGAAATTATCATTGCTCGTAACAATCAAATAACAGAGAACATAGCATATTTTTTTAATCAACATGATGAGGAATGCATTTGATTCAAAAAAGGGAATTGTGATATTCAAATCAAAATCCAAATTCACATATATGAACAAAAGGGAGAGAAAGAGGATTATAAGGATGTAAACAAAAGTAAAAGATACTAGAATATATAATTACCTTAAGACGAAGCCATGAGAAACATATCGAATGATAGGACAAATCCTAGATCCGATAGATCATTCTTTGGATCTACAATAATAAAGAGATAACAACATATTGACTAAAATTTGGAAATCTCAAGCTCCAAACACCTTGGAAATTTGGTGTAAATGTTTATGTAGAGAGAGGAAAATGATGGAACAAGATATGGTTAAAGGAGGAAATAAATATATAATCAATAATATGGTATTTTTCTCTCCTTCAATTAAGATTGCCCTTTCATCTTAAATTCAATAATATATTCCCTTCTCTATATTATAGCCTGCCATCATATTGGGCTTTGGTTCCAAAATAATTAGTATCATGTCCATTTTAATCTAATTTAAATTTCGTACTGTATCGTATATCGATACGCGCGTTTATAACCTTCTACACTTACACTTATCTAGTACCAATGGAGATCAAACAAATAAAAGAAGGAATATATATAAATTAATATTTCATAGATATTTATCAATTTAATTTATTTAATGCCCATTTTAATTTTTATCTTATATAAATTAAATTTAAACATATCGTATATCGCTACATGTATTTATAACTTTTATATACACATTTTACTAAATATTAATGGCATCCAATAAATTAAAGGAGAATGTATAATTACTATTTCAAAAAATTTAATTAATTTTGAATAATTAAGAATTAATCAAATCGTGTGGTCGATTTGGAATATTCATTATTTCGATTGTGTGACTTAAGGTTGTAAATTCGGTCAGCGATTAATATTGAACAATTCGAATATTAACGTGATGTTAGTTTGTGGTGTAACATTTTGGCTGAATTTACTCACACACCCTTTGGTAAAATCCAATTTTGCTTATTATAAGCATTATCCATTAGTGACAATTATGTATACCAATTCTCCTCATCAAAACATATCGCTTTGGACTTATGAAATTTGGTAATGGTCAAAATTTCAATATAGTCCATATTCAACTCTATAGTTCAAACAAAAATTCTTTGGTTCAATAAAACAATTATTATTAACTGAACTACTTGGTTGGAGATTTTGACTTTGAGTTGACTGTGATACTAACCCTATATAATTTAGGAGACGAATCCTGTCTTAAATAGTGTTTCACTTCCAATATTTCTACTCGACCCAACTACAGTCATTCGATGAAATCTTTGTCAAGATTTGATTATAATCAAAGCGGAGCTTTTATATTGAAGATCGATGGTACTCTAAAAAAAGAGAGTTGTGCCAATTAGTTAAATCGATATTTGTTATTTGATCTTAGTAATATTAACCGATAGAAAAACTATCGACTAAGTCATTCCAAAGTTATCCATCAAATATCAGTACGTAATCTCTTGATGCCACTTGTAGTCATGAGTAATACACTGTCTAATATTTGGAGAGCGTTACACACCGAAGTCTCAAATGATGCATCGATATCCAATCTTGATGCATCTTGACTAGGAATATTTAAAATGATGTGTTTATTATACTATGATACAATACTCGTGATTACAACCGTTTGTAATTATTATCACAAACACATCATTTATGGATTTATGTCAAAATATTGTGATTAAACATCTTAGTTATTTATAATACACTATAACAAATATATAATAGAAAGAAAGCACCTTTATTTGGAATGAGGATTGATTACAGAGTTAATAATTCATAATAAATTGCAGGGGCATACTCCTAACTTTATCAAGTTACATTCGAACATAGCTCCAATTCACATTTCTTATGCATTGTCAGTAATTTTAGCAGTGTTGTATTAATACACAGTGAACAGAAAATTACTGTTTTGGTTCTTACATATGTCCTCTACACGAATCATGTTCCAGGTCGGACAAATATATATGTTTTTTATTTTATCCGCGTAGTGGCAATGCATGATTTTAAGGTAAATAACATATAATTTCTACATGGTTTTTCAGTAATCCACTTTCTAACATTACATGGTGGTTGTAAAATTTGAAAAATAATTACAGAGCAGAAACTGACATACAAATGAAAAAAACCTCACGTAGCATACCAAAAAACGTATAAGCAGCTTCACAAATGACAAATAACATCTTCTAATACAACATAGCATACCAAGAAGGCTTATCAAATTTTCAATACAACGTAGCGTACCAAAGAACATTACATAATACCATATTCTAACACATGTAACGTAATAACTATTTCTGGTGACTAATGTAGCGACAATTAGCAAATCTAGCATTACCAATTGCATTTGGATTAGCTTGATTGTTTGCTTTATCAAAAAGACATGCACATCACTTATAGTCTACGATGAATAGAAATTTTATAACAGTATAATTCAAACTTCAATGAAATATGAAACCGAATTTACTGTATACAATTGCTCATAGATTCGCTGAAAATGTGATGCTCTAACCATGATATTACCAGATAACATAGCTCGAATTTGATCCCTTAGTATGCTATGATCTCTATACCACTCAATATAATCATCCTTACAACTCATATAAGATTGATTGGTGGTATTGATTAATGTCCTTTTGCAATAACATGTTGATACCAATGCTCCTAGATATTTTCTAAAAATCGATAATACAAATGAGTGTATGAAGTTGAAGTTGTTCCTCGTTGAGCACTTGTAGTGACTAAACGAATTTAAGGTATAGGAATGTTTTATACCCTACCAAACTATCTTAATACTCTGTTAGGATGGTTCCACAATGTTAAGGAAAAAATGCAACCCATGTGCCAAGCAATATCATAAAATGGATGATAATACATGCATAAATATATCGATTAAAAATAATCAGTAAATAAATGACAGGAGAATGGTTAAAAATATAGCAAATCTTTATTATCTAATATTATTAGGGTTAAATGAAGATAATTACCTGATTAATTGAATATTATCGAGAGATACACATATACCGATGGTTGAGAAATTACTCTCTGAAGATGGATTCCATCGAGCAGCATGGGGTAAAATTTCAAAGTATTGTTTTTTGGAAGGATGAAAGCATGGAAAATTCTTAAATATCCAAGTCTCCAATAAGCAAAGATGATCTAACAATCTACTTAACACCAATATAACTTGCTAATCCAAGCTTCCTATACATAAATGCCAGTACCGCTGAACCCCATGAATAAGTATTAATGATATCTAAATCTTTTAATGGATCAAAAAGTGTCGTATGCACATGTGACTTGCTTTTAGGAGTAACAAAGTGTTGCCAAGAAAGAACAAACGATAATCACGAGCATCACACCTAATTGCTCTATCAGTCCAAGTATCTCTAACATCTTTGAACTTCTCAAATAACATAAATAGACTTAATTTATAGCTAACTCTATCATTCATTTTCAATCCCGTTTCTACTTTATTATGGCTTTGATATTTAGAAACAATCTTAAATATTTACTTCATATCAATTAGAAGACTTTTTATAGGTTTTCCTTTCACCAGAAAGTGTAATAAAGATGCTACATCATCAAGGATAATTGTAATTCCACCAAATAGCATATGGAAGGTATTAGTCTCTGAATACCAACATCCACAAAAGCTAATATCAAATTTTTGTTGACGCTCCTATATCACTTATGTAATGACCCAGAAATTTATCGCTATGAATATTTAATTATATTTTAAATAATTAATAAATGGATTTTTATTAATAAATAAAACTATTTTAAATTGTAAATATGTTGAATCACTAGTTTTGATTCATGACAAGGCAATTTAGAAGAAAAAGAGAACGCACAATCAGTCACAACAAATAGAGACAAGCAAAGGACTATGATGATATCAAGACTTTGAATCTATGTTTTTACTGTTTAATATTTGTGTTTGAGTCTTAGAAATTGTCGAAATCTATCCTCAAGTATTCCGCCCTCATCGTTCTCTTTTTTTAGAAAAAAACAGAGATACCAGTGCAAATACACTACAGCCAGTCGGCTGGCTATAAACAACCAGTCGACTGACTAGTGTACATGCACGAGCACTACTTTTCTTTTTTAAATTGTTGAATAATCAGTCGACTGACCCGAATCCACCAGTCGATTGACCTGAACCCAACTGTCATATTTTGAAAAGACATTTCCATTTTGCGAAAGGTTGCGATCCTTCTCTGAATGGGAATGGTTGCTTCTTTTGGTAAGAACTCTTCACCAATGGTAGCAACCCTCTATCTACTATAAATATATGTTCCCAAACACTTCATACTCATCGAAAATCTTTCTAACTATCTTATATTCTTCTTGTGCTCTCATACTCGCATTCAAACAGCATACAAGCATTTTATTGCTTTGAATCTCCAAGTTAACTTTCATAATCTTTGATTCTCAGCAACACCTTCTTTTCATATCTTCATATACACTTCATACACTTAAGGATTTGATTATAGAAAGTTTGTACTATCAAAGACAAATCAGTGTTATCAAGAACACACAGTGTTAGATATTACTTTGCATTAGTGAATCCTATTCTACTGCTCAGGTGTGGGAAGTCCTCTTCAGCTGTTGAAGCAAAATCCTGTTCCGCTGCTCAGGTCCTTGTTCTACTGCTCAAGGCTTGTATAAATTTGTTCCTTCGGGTTAAGTGAGGGTTATTAGTGAAATTCCAGAAGGAGTCTAGGACTGGACGTAGAACGAGAAGTTCGAACCAGTATAAAAATATCTGGTGTGGTCATTTATTATTTCATTTACTTTATCTGTTATCAAGTTTATTATTTCGTGTTATTCCATATTACACAGTCCTACACACTTTCATTTGGTATCAGAGCAAGGCATCATCTAACCGTGGCATAGTTATTTGATTCTTTGCTAATATGGATAGTAACACTAGCACTAGCACTAGCACTAGCACAGCACTATAAGCTCTAACACTAGTTTTGTAGAAGGTCAATCCACTGCACGACCTCCATTTTTCAATGGTTTGAACTCTAATTTTTGGGCTACTCGTATGAGAATCGATATGCAATCAAATAGTTTTATATCATGTAATATCACAAAAAACGACTACATTCTTCCTATAGGAGAATACTCCACATGGACGAACACACAAAAACAAGATGCTTCTGCCAACGCTAAAGCTATGAACATGTTATTTTGTGCAGTAGATAGAAATGAATTTAATCGAATTAGCATGTGTCGAACTACTTATGAAATATGGCAAACACTTAAAATCACACTTGAGGGAACTAGCAAAGTCAAACAAAGCAAAATCTCCATGCTCAAAAAACAATTTCAAAATTTTAGAATGAAGCAAGATGAATCCATCAATGATATATACCCCAGATTTCAAGATATCTATCATTCACTATTAGAATTAGGAGAAAAGTTCACTAATTTTGATATTGTATCGAAAATCCTAAACTCTTTAATGGATGAATGGGAAAGAAAAGTCTTGGCTATTGAAGAAGCTAATGACCTCTCTACCATAAAACCAGAAGAGTTAATAATCTGATGTCCTATGAAGTGAATTTGCAGGCAAAACGAGTACAAGCACAGGACAAAAAGAACATAGCTTTCCATGCTGAAGAAGAAGAGGATGAAGATTCAGATGAAGAAGATCTAGCATTTATTGCCAAAAATTTCAAAAAGTTCTTGAAATTCTAAAAAAGCAACAGTAACAATGGAAAAAGGAACTTACCAAGCAAACCACCATCTTTAGTACTAGAATGTTTTAATTGCCATAAGAAAGGTCATATCCAGAAAGACTGTCCAGAACTAAAGAAAGGATACTTCAACAAGGGCAGAAAAAATAAGAAAAAGCAAGAATTTTCTGTGACATGGAATGATTCAGATTCCTCTTCATCATATAGTGGTAGTGAAAGTGAAAACGAGAAAGCTAACGTTTGCTTCATGGCTACTGAAAACAAGGTTAGTGATTTTACCTTTGATGATATGATAGAGATAAATTCTGAACTAGTTGACACTCTCAAAAATCTCAAAAGAAAATATAAGGAAATTTGTGAACATCAGAACAAAGCAGAACTCGAAAGAGATATGCTTAAAGATGAAAAGAAAATATTAGAGGAAGAACTTGAAAAATTACAAGAATCGTTCTCTAATATTAATTCTCAACTCATTCTATTGAGTCAAGAAATTGAAACTCAAAAAGAGAAGAATGACGCTCTTGTTTCTGAAAATCACGAATTGAAGACAAAAGTAAAACTGATAGAATTAGATAATACTGTTCTCAAAATTAAGTTAGAAAGCATCACCAAAAATGTCTCAAACTTTAATAAAGGAAGAGAAACTCTATCTAAAATTATTGATAGCTCTCAATCTTTTTCAAGTAGGAAATGATTAGGATATGCTAAGAAATAAAAAGCTCCACCTAAAAAGGAAATTAGGAGAACTATCAAGCCTACTACAAAACAACCAAAAAGGAATACTTATCCTACAAACATAAAAATTTGGGCTCCTAAAACAAACAACAGTTTGATTAGGAAGAAATATATTAACACCTTTTTGGGGACAGTTCATAAGAATAAAGATTATATTTTTAAAAGGAATACCGAACCCTCTTGGGTTTGGTTTCCTAAGATCTAACTCTTAGGACCCTAACAAAAAGTGGGTACCAATATAATTCCTTATTTTTGCAGGTCCCGCTTGAAAAGAGAGGAAAATGGATTCTCGACAGTGGTTGCTCAAAACATATGACAAAAGACAGAGATATGCTATCAAACATTACTTGCTCAGATGGAGTATCCGTCACATTTGGAGACAATTCCAAAGGCTATATCATCGGCAAAGGCGATGTGAGCAACAACGGTATATCAAATTTACCTCTTATTTCAAATGTTTTACTAGTCAAAAATTTGAAACATAATTTACTCAGTATCAGCCAATTATGTGACAAAGGATTCAAAATCACATTTTCTGAAAATAAATGTAGTATTTTTGATCAAAATCAAAATCTTCTCTTTGAAGGATATAGAGACAGAAATATCTATGTTCTGAATATGAAAATGAAACATAATTCAAATATGTGTTTAACAGCCAAAGAAAATGATCCTTGGTTATGGCATAAATAATTTTGTCACATTAACTTCAAAGCTACAAATTTATAAAAATGATTTAGTAAAAGGACTACCAAAAATGAATTTTAAAATTGACCATATTTGTGATGCATGTTACTTAGGAAAATCGACTAAGTCATCTTTTAAATCTAAAAAGGTTATTTCAACTTTACAACCACTTGAATACCGCACATGGATTTATTTGGACCAACACAAGTACAATCCATTAATCACAGTAGATATGTGTTTGTAATTGTTGATGATTTTTCTAGATATACTTGGACTATTTTTATGGAAAATAAAAGTGATACTTTTGATAATTTCAAAACTTTCGTCAAAAGAATTCAAAATTTCAAGGGATTGAAAATCAAAAACATTAGGAGTGATTATGTAGCTGAAATCGAAAACGAAGCCTTTGAACATTTTTGTAAGAATGAAGGAATATTCCATAATTTTTCGTTTCCTAGAACTCCATAACAAAATGGAGTTGTAGAACGCAAAAATAGAACCTTACAAGAATGTGCAAGGACTTTGTTAAATGGAAGTACGTTACCAAAACATTTCTGGGCTGAAGCAGTTGCAACAGCTTGTTATGTTTTGAATCGTGTTTCTATTCGACCACTAACTAAAAATACTCCTTATGAAATTTTTAATGGTCGAAAACCAAATATTTCTTATTTCAAAGTTTTCAGTTCAAAATGTTTCATTTTAAACATAAAGGATTAGCTTGGAAAATTTGATCCAAAATCCGATGAAGGAAACTTTGTAGGATATTCAGACCGAAGCAAAGGTTATCCAATTTTTAATAAAAGAACCAATATCATCTAGGAAACACTTCATGTATCCTTCGATGAAAATTATAATCAAATGCTAAGTATAAAATATGATGAAGAATTCCCTGATAATATCACAAATACGGAAATTTCAAAATTTGAAAATAACGAAACATTGTTCAGAATAATAACGAATTAAGATCTCCACCTAGATTATTAAGGGATCATCCTCCCATTAAAGTCATTGGAGAACTCAATTCATCTGTTAGAACAAGAAGTCAACTGAATCTTGATGGGCCATGTAGATTTTCTTCTCATATTGAACATAAAAATATTAAAGAAGCATCCACGGATAAAAATTGGTTAATCGCTATGCAAGAAGAGTTAAACCAATTTGAACGAAATGACGTTTGGGATTTAGTTCCGAGGCCTAGTGATCAATCAGTTATTGGTACAAAGTGGGTCTTCAAAAATAAAGCAGATGAACAAGAAAATATTACTAAGAATAAAGCTAGATTAGTTGCACAGGGATATAATCAAGAAGAAGGGATTGACTACGAAGAAATGTTTGCTCCAGTCGATAGACTAGAAGCAATACAAATCTTTCTGGCCTATGCATGTTTTCGTAACTTTAAATTATATCAAATGGATGTTAAAAGTGCTTTTCTAAATTGTTTTACAAAGGAGAATGTTTATGTTGAACAACCTCCTTTATTCGTTCATGAACAATTTCCAGACCATGTCTATAAACTTAAAAAGGCCTTATACGGTTTAAAACAAGCACCTTGTGCTTGGTACGATCGTCTTAAAAAATATTTAATAGATTCTGGTTTCAAAATTGGGATGATTGATCAAACTCTTTTTATTAAAAGAAACAAGCAAGATATTTTATTGTTCAAATTTATGTTGATGATATCATTTTTGGGTCCACAAATGAAAAATTATGTCAGGAATTTTCTAAAATAATGGCCAAAGAATTTGAAATGTTACATATGGGTGAATTAAATTATTTTCTTGGCTTACAAATAAAGCAATTTGAAAATAGTATTTTTATAAATAAAGAAAAATATTGTAACAATCTGATTAAACTCTTTGGAATGGAACTTCTGCCAAACCAACTCCATGAGTACAACTATACATATTGATAAAGATGAAAGTGGCAAAAGTGTTGACCAAAAATTATATCGAAGTATGGTTGGATCGTTACTATATTTAACAGCTAGTAGATTTGACATAATGATGAGTGTCTGTTTGTGTGCACGATTTCAAGCAGATCCCAAAGAAACACATTTGTGAGCAGTGAAACGCATATTACGATATCTTAATAAAACCAAGGAATTTGGACTATTCTATCTAAAGGAATGTCCTTTTGAATTAGTGTCATATAGTGACACTGATTTTGAAGGAAGCCGGACAGATAGAAAGAGTACAAGTGAGACTTTTCACTTTAATGGACGGTCTCTTATATCTTGGTTTAGTAAGAAACAAAACCGTGTTTCACAATCGACATGTGAAGCAGAATATATTTCTGCAGCTTTGGCATGTGCTCAAGTTATCTATATGCAACAAACACTACAAGATTTTGGTTTTAACTTATCCAAATCAATTATTTATTGTGATAATTCCAGTGCAATAAATTTATCAGAAAATCCTGTCAATCACTCACGGGCAAAACATATTGACATTCGTCATCATTTTCTTCGTGATAATATTGAAAAAGATTTGATAAATCTAAAATTTGTTTCCTCTGACAAACAATTGGCAGATATCTTTACAAAACCTTTAAATGAAAATACTTTCATCAAATTAAGACAAGAACTTGGAATCGTCTCTTATAAAGATTTATAAAATTTCATGATAATTTTTTTATGTGCAAAATTCATAGCACAATTTGATAAAATATTGATATGCAAAAGAAAGTTTTCATGCAATTTTTTTTGGCAAAAAATAATTTTTTTTGGTTTTCATACATTAAAAGGACTTGAACTCATGATCTCTTGGTTATAGACTTGCAATTGTCTCTTGCCATTTGATCTATATGTGTTTCTTGTCTCAACTAGAAGTTTGGTTATAAATATTCTTCAAAATTTCGGGTTACAGAAATAATGTAGCTGCTGGGATTTGAACTCTAGTCTCATGGCTGGTAAGTGTATGCTTTATCAGTTATGCTATATTATATTACTTGCTGAGCTACAAACTTTGATTTAACTTATATCACATCAGCCCGTAACCATCCATTTTTGAATTTACCTCATCCATTCCCTCCATACATTATTTCCTCTGGCTCTTGTTCATTCCCATTTCTGGCCATCAAATTCTGGTCCATCTCCCCCATATATATATATATATATATATATATATATATGTTTCATACTATAGAAATCACCATTACCAGTTCATTCTCAAACTCTTCAACATTTTTCAATGGCTTCTCATGATTCATATGATTCCTCCAACTCTAAGCTATCTATGCCACATCACCATCTTCAAATAGCTCAACTCCTTCTTTAGCCACTCCTACTCCTGAAAATGAACCAGCTCATGGTTGGGGACAATATCACACTAGATATACACCAAATAGCAAGAAGTCAAGGAGATCACTTTTTATTTCTCTAAAAACTAAAGAGAAAATAGACGACATCCACCACTATCAAAGGGAGCAAATCAACTTGCAAAGAGAGATGCACTATGAACAACAAATAAATTCCAGACATCATAGCTTAATAGAATCGATTGAAAATTTTACGGCAAATCACCAAAGAAAGACGTTATTGAACCTTCATCATCTCGTCAACCACATACATCTGGCTGGAATCCATGGGAGTAAATTCCACAGCAACCTCCGGTGTCTCCCAACTCATGAGAATGCCAAAACTATTGGTCACCTCTACAACCTCACGTTGAAGTCACCAAGATTGAACCAGATGAATGCTCTCCTTCGACTCCAAAATAATCGATTTCTATATGTATTTCTGTGTTTGCCTTACTCAGGTATGATTTTGTTCCATAAATCTTTGAATAAAGATTGAAAGAAACTGTTTTAGAATTCACTGGCAATTTTAGGTACAACCGACTGAAAAAGATAAGTTAGTCGACTGTTTATAGAGAACAAATGCTCTCGGGTTTGCAACCAATCAACTGACCTACCCCAACCAGTCGACTGACTGTACGAATTAAATATGGCCTTCCCTTTTTAACCTATTTACCCCTTACTTTTTTCTTTACCATCTTCATTTTTTTTACCTTACATCTAACCTCTTGAAACCCTAATCCCCATTTTTCCCTAAATTTCTCTCAAAAACATAATATTGATGGCCCCTCCTAGATCAAAACGATCAAAGCAAGCCTCTTCATCTTTCGTTGATACTCATGTTGCCCATTGGCTATACAACGTCACCGCAATAGAAAGATGGGAAAAGATGAAAAATTCGAGGATTTTTGAAGGTTCTTTTGTGGTGGACTCTGATTTTGGAGCTTATGGACTTCAAGAATTGATACGGACATGCGGATTAGAGTCTTTACTCGACTACAATTCCAATCACCATAAAATTAACCATCTCATGATAAAGCTCTTTTGTGCTAACCTTAATCTTGGCCACCAACAACCGTCTAATCCGAATAATTTTGTATGCAGTTTGGTTTGTGGTCAACCAGTTTTCTTCTCGCTTGATCGAATGACACATATCCTTCAATCTCCAAATGAAGGTATTAATTTTGATGATGTTGAGTGCAATATAAGACGGAGAGATAGAGTTAGCCACTTGCTCATGGGTGACGATATGATTGAATTGCAATCTAAGCTTCTAAGGCCTAAAGCATGAATCTTGCATAAGACTCTTATGCGTTCTATTCTCCCAAGAACCGGATCGTATGAACTAATATATCCAGAGAATTTCAAAGCTCTCTATGTGGTATGGGAAAAATATACGCGTAAATTGGTTACGACCTATTTTGGATGAATTTCTTACCTTCCATAATGGTAAGCTTAGCTCAGACGTAGCTCGCTTCTTTTTTGGGTGTGAAGCAGTGTCAAACCAAAATACCCAACAAGCATAAGCATTAGCTCTCCCTGAAAAGGAGGTGATCCAGCCGCACCTTCCAGTACGGCTACCTTGTTACGACTTCACTCCAGTCACTAGCCCCGCCTTCGGCATCCCCCTCCTTGCGGTTCGAATCTTTGTTCCGAAGTCTATAAATTATACGTCCCCTGGTTGAATGAATAATATTGCCTTATTTTTATTTTGATTCTATCCCCCGGCAGTGTTTGTATCAAACTGCGTCGTAATGCAACTATGAATCTCATGGAGAGTTCGATCCTGGCTCAGGATGAACGCTAGCGGCATGCTTAACATATGCAAATCACAAACCAAAATATTCCTACTTCCCTATTGTTCCCACCGAACCTACCATAAAAATGGTAACTAAAAAAAAGTAAGTGGACCTGACCCATTGAATCATGACTATATTGGCTGCCCGACAATTTCTTATTGACACCATTTTGGGCACAACTGGTACGCTCCAAAATAACTCTAACTCGGACATCTTTTCGGTATTATTGAACCAAACGAAACAACAAGCGATGGAGAAAGAGATGGCTTTTCCCGGATGAAATGAAATATTTGATTCATGTAACAGGGGAAAAATTTCCCATTCCTTAGCCGTAAAGATATATGGCCATGAAAAGGGGACTAAGTGGAACAGAATTGGCCGGGTGGTAGAGTCGTGGAAACACTTGTTTATTCCATATTTTGGACCTTAGCTCCATGGAGCAATATGCTACTGCTGAAGCATGGAAGAATTGAAATCTTAGATCAAAACACTATGTATGGCTTTCAAATTAAGTTCCGAATTAGTAGATGCTGCCAAAGGTAATCTTAATGCCATAATGCCTTTCAAATCCTCCTAGCCATTCCAGTACAATTTTGAATACTTTTTTTAAGGCAAGGCTTCGCAAAACGATTAATAAAGAATTGATACAGTTGTTGAGCAATCGGACTCGAACCGATGACATCCGCCACGATTGGAATTCAGAAAAAAAATTGACTTTTCTTGATGCCAAAGTAACTTTCATCAACAAAAACTATTCTGATGAATAATATCATTTTTCAATTATTCAACCATTTCATTTTACCAAGTTCAACGTTAGCCAGATTAGTCAACATTTATATGTTTCGATGCAACAAGAAAGTCAGTCATTAACAACCACTGACGAAGGATTCCTCGGATCATTTGATCGGAATAAAATTTGGAATGGGTACATTTGACGATATGAATCACTCAAAAAATCCACGTATCTTGACCAATTCAAGGTGAAAAAGAATTTTCAAGTTCAATCTATTCTTTTTTCAAAAGATCAAGTAGATGAATAAGAATTGTGAGTAAGTGAAGTGTGTTTCATATGCACCTTATTTACTTTGGCAAGTATATAATGCGACTTCTTCTAGATGTTGGTGTTCGTCAACCCAATTCAGAATTCTCTACCGTTGGAATGATCAATATCCGTACCATAAGCCTTATGAAGCTACCGGCCAAGCCACCACCTATTACTGCATATGAAGATTGGAAGCATCAACAGGCTCAACAATGATTTGGGGGTCTTGTAATTAGAGAGCCGGAACCACAACATGAAGAAGAAGAAATCCATTTAGCACCTCCTCTAACACCCGTGAATCCATTGAAATCCTTTCCCAAAATCAATCCTAGATTCAAGACTTAAGAAAATGGATAAGAAGCTTGATAAAATCAAAGGCTTCTTCTCTATTTTATGGGATTCCATATCATGTTCTTCCTCCACTGCTGCCACCTCAGTCGCTCAAGGAAAGCGTCTAGCACATGGTCTACATCAGAGGAGCATACTAGTTGCGGCACTAGTGGAGCAGGCAGTGGTGCTCAAGGCACTATAAGACCCGGGAAGGAGACTGCACCGAAAGAAGAGTATATCTGGGATCCTGATGAATGAGCTTCTGTTGGTTGGATGGTAAGTTTGATAATGCTCTTGTTATTGGACATTTCTGAGGCTTTTACTAATTAGTCTCGCTATGAATATTTGTTTTTGCATTTGGTATTATTGGTACAGTTATCCTCTATTGGTATGCTATGACTATTCTTAGTAATTATTGTTGGTTATGTCTCCTTTTTGTCAATGACAAAGGGGGAGAAAACGTATATGTACTAACCATTTTGATACAGGTAAAAGAAGTGTAAAAAAGTATATGTACTAATTTTGATGCAGGTACAAGAAGTGTAAAAAAGTATATGTACTAACCATTTTGATGCAGGTACAAGAAGTGTCATATATTTAGGAGGAGTTTTAGATATGTTCTCTAGGTTAATTATATACAGGTTGTCATCAATCAAAAAGGGGAAGAGTGTTGAATCACTAGTTTTGATTCATGACAAGGAAATTTAGAAGAAAAAGAGAACACACGATCAATCGCAATAAAAAGAGACAATCAAAGGACTATGGTGATATCGAAACTTTGAATCTATTGTTTTACTGTTTAATATTTTTGTTTGAGTCTTAGAAATTGTTAAAATCTATCCTCAAGTAGTCCGTACCTCATTGTTCTCATTTTTTTAGCAAAATACAGAGCTACCGTTGCAAATACACTACAGCCAGTCGACTGGCTATAAACAACCAGTCGACTGACTGATGTACATGCACGAGCACTGATTTTCTTTTTTAAATTGTTGAATAATCAGTCGACTGACCTAAATCCACCAGTCTACTGACCCGGACCCAACTATCATATTTTGAAAAGACATTTCCATTCTACGAAAGGTTGCGATCCTTCTCTGAACGGGAATGGATACTTCTTTTGGTCAGAACTCTTTACCAATGGCAGCAACCCTCTGTCTACTACAAATTTATATTCCCAAATACTTCATACTCACCAAAAATCTTTCTAACTATCTTATATTCTTCTTGTGCTCTCATACTCGCATTCAAACAGCATACAAGCATTTTATTGCTTTGAATCTCCAAGTTAACTTTCATAATCTTTGATTCTAGCAACACCTTCTTTTCATATCATCATATACACTTCATACACTTGAGGATTTGATTATAGGAAGTTTGTATTATCAGAGACAAATCAGTGTTATCAAGAACGCACGGTGTCTGATATTCTTTTGTATTAGTGAAGTCCTGTTCCGCTGCTCAGGCGTGTGAAGTCCTCTTCGGCTGCTGAGGTGAAATTCTGTTCTGCTTCTCAGGTCCTTGTTCTGCTGCTTAAGGGTTGTATAAACCTGTTTCTCCGGGTTAAGCGAGGGTAATTAGTGAAATTCCAGAAGGAGTCTGGGACTGGACGTAGAACGGGAAGTTCGAACCAGTATAAAAATTTCTGGTGTGCTCTTTTATTATTTCATTTACTTTATCTGTTATCAAGTTTATTATTTCATCCTATTCCATATTACATGGTCCTACACACTTTCGAAATATTGATGATAAAATTGTATTTAAAATTTGTTTAAAAAAATATGTAGTTCATAGAAAAATAGAAAATATGACCGGAAGTTATTTTTCGAATTATCGATTTTTCATTGGTTAAAAGTTGTTTTAAAGGTCATAACACAATGTTAAACATACATGTACACAATATAAACCATTTTAACATGATAATTACATGTGTACATGTGCATGTATGTGCTCTCTTTCAAAGTGTGTGTACAAAAGGATAAAAGAAAATATTTTGTAAAGGAAAAGAAATATGCATACATACATACACACATACATACATACATACATACATACATACATACATACATATATATAAATGCTAATTTTCAACACAAATACACTAGTGCATGAAGTGAATAGTTGAATGTATGGAGGGAGGGTGTAGTGCATGGTTTTGAAGGGGGAGGAGGTATGGCCATGCATGCATATGTGTATTATTAAATATAAGCACTTATATGTATTTTAATAATTTCCTAAACCTATAGATACCCCCTTACTTTTGTTCGTTTTATTTTATGATCTCTTCCTCCAGTTTAAAGTCCTAAGAGCTTGAAAAGATTAGCCATGGCTTCCTCTTTATAATTATGAAGTGAGAAAATCCATAAAATTTTGCCAAAAATACCTTTTTAATCCATAAACTCATTCTACAAACCATTCGACGCCTCCTCTTCCAACTTACAATACCCTATCCACTCAAGAACATAAGGGCCGAGCCCAACCTAGTTAAGGCCGAGCCTAAATTTCATTTGACCGAGCCCAATTCAAGTGTACGAGAGTCCAAAAGCTTTAAATTTGCAATATTCTTAAGTGTTTTTGAGTTCCGACAAATGTTGCTTTGATCTAGAATTTTTTTAGTGCGTATAACTTTTATTTTTGGAAAAGAAATTAATTTGCTTTTGACGGACTATATATTGTGAAAATATGGTGATTGTTATGTTGAATTATCATGACGTATTGATGACATATAATGATATGTTTATGTTTGAACTTGGGTTTGGTAATTGGTTGATATGTTGATATGGTTGGATATGTATATGGATAGGATATGTGATACTAGGTATGATATTATGGTAGTATGTTTATGAAAGCAAAACCATGTGTATATGATGTAAATGCTGTGAAGTTCGCACCTTAAAAAGTTGCAAAGGACTAGAGATCCGATTTGAAAATGAAAGCTATTTTCTAGCTTTGGATTTTTGAATTTTTTTTCCAAGTTTTTACGTTGTTTTGAGTTTTTAAAACTTTACCAATTTTATTTTTAAAGATGTAGCAGCTAGAGTTAAAGTGAATGTTTCACCTAGAAATCAATTCTAGCAAACTGCGTTTATAGCGATAGTCGCTATAGATGTAGTTTGGAAAATTATGAATTAATTAAGTTTTCAGCGTTTTCTTTTGGATTATTTTTGAAAACTCATTATGAATTAATTAAGTTAGTCAAAAGTTGAGGTTTTTAATTATATAATAATTTATTTATTTAATTTAAATTAATTTGAGTAATTGTCAATTAATGAAGTAATTAGACTAAATAATTAGAGTTTAAGAAATAATTAACTATGTAAATTATTTTTAATTAAATAAGTTTTAAATAATGATTAATTAAGATAAAAAGAAAATTAATTTTTATTTAATCAAGTTATTTGTTTTAATTAATTATTTAATTAATTATTATTTGATTAAAAGTTAATTATCTACTTAATAAGGGTTTAGTTTCTTAAATGAATGTTAATTAACTAAGTATAATTAGGGTTTAATTGTGAATAAAATTTGGATAATTAACTATTTAAGTTTGATTTAATTAAGATTAATTAAGGTTTAATTGAGTTTAAACTTATGATTTAATTAATTTTGTTTGTTTTTAAGGTTTCTTTTAAAACCCTATCAGTTATTTATTCTTAATCAATTTTCCCGTTTTAGAGAATTGTTTTAAAACCAAGGATCTCTTATCCATGCTATTAAGTAGCTAAATGAATTAAAGTAGTTGTAATAAAACGGTGATGTGTTTTATTGGAAGTAAGCCAACTTGTACTTATCACAAATACCGTACCTCGAGAAAATGATGAATACAAGGTGGTTAATTTCGATAAGCAGGTCATGGTGATATAAACATATGGAACACATGTCCATATGTAAATATTACACATTGATAGTGGAATAGCCCACCATAAACAACTTGACCTATTAAAATTATTGAATTTTGGTTTGGAGAGACCGGGATCGCATATTAATTGATATTTAAAAATCACTTCGAACCAACGCAAACGTTCGAATTGGGAATAGCAAAGGAAAAACAAGATGAAGACTTTGAAGTGCAAGGGATATTTACTACAAACCCTGAGGGTGATTCTTAAACGGGTGTAGTCGAAATGGTGCCTTCGGTTCATTCATCTCCTGAATGACTTGTATGGATGAGTGCTAACATTGTGTCAACATACGGAAGGCAATGTTAATCCAAGAGGTAATGCTACAATAAAATTAAACGTAACCTCAGGCATCATTAACCGAAAATGACCAAAACAGGGTATGCAGGAGGACTATGTGGGTCGCTCCTATAAGGTTATGTTATCACGGTATCTAGAATCAATATTTGATGCATTTTATATGCTCCGGTATGGTTGTTGATCCCAACCATGGTGGTGATGTATTCGGTACTACAAGTCAAGTGATAGACCGGTTCTGCGTAGTAGGGGTACAAGATGTTCTTGTCAGACCTCGGGTGTATTTATATAGTGGTACACCTTTAAAAGGTAGTTCCTTATCTGGTCATGTATGGAATTCATTTCCTAATAAGTGGCTTTGGTCTTAGTTGTATACCTATTATTCTAGAATTTAATAAATGTAACAATTTTGGCTCTGTGAATTATTAATTTGAAAACTGTAGACATTATGATAATGTCACTGGATTTCTATATAAATGTTTGGGTTATCGTAAGGTAAAAACCCGTCCGTGTTTATGTGCGGCGTGGTCTTATGAGATGCTTTTGATTTCAAAGTGTTTTATAAAATTAAGATTTAAGTTCTTTGAGTTTTACTCACACTAGACCCATGTCTGACCTGGAGTGTTTTTTTTTCCTAAAAATCTTGGGTACTCAAATTTTTACGAGTAGCCAAGTGATTCAGGTTTCTTATAGAAGCATTTTGAAGGAGCTAGAGCCAGTGGCTTCATCGTAGTTTATTATATTTATTTCCACTGTGTTTATATATGATTTATGTATTTTTATGGATGGGTAGTATAACACCTCTAATTTTTAATAACATTATTCAAGAGATTTAATTAGAATCAATTAAATAGAATAATGTAGATAAGGATATTGAGATTGATTAATAAACATGTGGTGGACGTGCTTATTAGATTAGATAATCTTATAAATGGTTAAGTATTTAGTAATTAAACATAAGGGCATTAGGGTAAATAGCCGCCTATATTTTCCCATACACTATTCCTCTTAGCCATACACATTCATTTTTATCACAAGCAAAATTAGAATCGTCAAAAAGAGCAAGGCCACCATTCGGAAGAAGAAGAGAAGAGGAATTTAAATATAAAGCTTAGGTTCAAGCTAGAAGAAATCAATCTCAATCAATCTTCAATTTCCTTATCCAATCTAAGGTGAATAATAATCACTACATCTTTATTTTGGTTTTACAGTCATATGGTTTTGGATTTTAGGGATAATTCATTTTTATAATTTATTGAATGATGATATGCTTGGTTTATGTTTTATGTGGTTTAAACAAGATGGTTTAAATGGAATATAATGTGGTGCAATTGTAGCAGGTAGCGTTACTTGGGGTACGAGAACGCCGTCAAGTTCGAAATAATATTGTTGAATGGAGGAAGATGTCTAAGACTGTCCATCCCAAGAATGCAATCGCTATCAAATTCTTTTGGTAGTAATGCAAAATCAAAGTTGTATGTTTTATTATTTCCATGTATGTCAGGTATTTGTACCTGTAGATTTTTTGCTTTATGAGTAAAGGAACTTGTTGTCCTATAAAGTCATTTAGCATTCCTTTTTTGTCTAAGGGTACCCAAAGTTGCTGGGATATAAATATTTCTTGTAGTAAACTGGCTTCTGCACCAGAATCTAGCAACGCATGTACCGTGAATTCTTGACATTCAGGGATACATATCGTTATTGGAAGACATATATGTAATTGTGCCTCCCTTTTTAAATTGATGGATCTAATCATGATGTTTTATATTTTCCTGTAGGAACCTTTATAACCATTCAATTTGATTCATGTTCTTTTCTTCTTCAAGTATTCTCATTGTTCTTCCTTCTCTCGGATTTTCTTGTTTAAATCTCTTGCGATGACTAATACTTTTTAATATAAGGGGTTAATTCAACTTCAGACATTTTGTTGTATGATTGAGATCTTTTAAGGTGTTAGGTGAGTTTGTATTTCTTTCATTATGTTTGGTTATAGTGGAAATAGTATTTCCTGATGCAATAAAATATTTTATGTAGGTTTAAGCGATTTAACAAAAACTTGAATTTCGTTATCGAATTTTAAATGTCTTATGTCGACTAATCTAGGTTGGATTGTTTTTCCCAACTCGACTTCAAATAGTTTAACGAATTGTTTGGGTGTTATTGATTAAATGTAAAAGTATCATTTAAGGCCATACAATGTTCCCATTGTATGCCAAGAACTTTGGATCCTGATAGAAGTTCGATATTTTGTAAGTTTACTGATAATGTACAGGCCTTTTCTATATTTTGATCATCAAGACTTATACAAAAATTGGGATGTATATTTACTCCAAATAATCTATTTGCTAAGTTTGACTTAGCTCCTCTAATCATACTATTTAAAGGATTATTGATAATTCTTTCATCCATACTGACTATCATTATTGGAGTATCAATTCCTGTTCTAAATAATCCAGTTATTTTTAGTTGTATAAGACCTATATGAAGGTATTTCATTTTTGGATATTTAGCTTTTAGTTTTTCAATTTTATTTTTATTCAAAAGGCTTACAGAAGTTAAATCTTCTTCTCATATTAACTCTATATTTCCTTGCATTCGTTCGAATATATATATGTATGCTGATTTAGAAATCTAGATTTAAAAGTTAATGGTCTATAAATATCTTTTCTGTCCGAGTGAGGGATCGCTTCTTTTAATTTTTCTAAACTTCATCAGTGACCTCGAATTTTTCTCCTAAACTATCTTGTATTTGTGGGTTTGATGTTTCTTCAGATGTAAAAGTGTTTATATATATCCTATATTCTTGATATGATTCTGGCTCTTTATTTCTTGATGATCGGGATGTGGAACCACTTAATGGGGTGAATGTATTGTGATCATATATTTCTTCTTTTATAATTGGAAGATCTTCATATTTATGTAAAATAAGTAATCCTATTGGCTCTCCTTGCTCTATAATATAATCTTTATTCTCCATACTAGTACTTTTAAATAGTATAAAAGTGTTGTTTTTTTGGAAAGGGGTTCAATTAATCCACGTGTTATGGAAAAATTTTCTTTTCTACGTTCGGTATATTATAAATTTCCCCATAGTATCCTAGTGGGATTTTTATTAGTATATCTAAAACTACTTTGATTGTAAAGTATCTTCTTAATCTATAGCATTTAGCTACATATAATGTATAACCTCGAGAATTTATTTTTTCCTTTTTGGGGAGTACAACATACATAATTAGTGCAATAATTTTTATTTGATTATGTGTCTGATTAATTGTAATCATGTTTATTTAAAAATTATCAAAAGAAACATTAATTCCAACTTCATTTTCAGTAGTGTCAGAATAGACTGATTCAATTTCATATACTGATGAATTAGCATCATTAGATATACCTTCAATAGTGCCAACATTAATAACGTAATCTTCAATATTTGGTATTACAATATTTTGTATATTTGTAGGACATTCATTAGCATAATTTCCTTCCTTATTACATTTAAAATATTTGCATCCTTTTCGGAAATTTTTCTTTTTAATAAGTTTTTTCTTGGAAAACTTATTTTCTTTTCTAAATTTTTTCTTATATTCTGGTTTTCACTTTTTTCTAGTGATTCGATATTTTGGTTTTGTTCTTCTTTTGAAATTTCTTGTCCTTTTTTTTGGAATTTAGGAGAACATCCAAACTGTGTATTAATATCTTCAGTATACTTTGTACAACAGGAAAATCCAAGTTTTGAGTTTCTAATTTTATTTTTCATTTGTTTGTGTGCACTTGCTTGCTCACAAACCCTTTCCATAGTATCCATACATGCTTTTCTAACAAGCCCGTGTTATGATTTTCATCGGTAGTGCTTTGTCTTAAAATGTCATATTTTTCTTGTATGATGTTATTCCATGGATAAAGTATTTACGTAAAAATGCCTTTTACTCAGAAAACTTTTTGTTCATTATTTTTCAAATGAAAATGTAGCCCTATGTATTTGGCAGCATATTCTTCTAACATACATATATCACATAATTGTATTTTTAACAATCGTTTTTCATAGTCAGTATCTTCAAGGAATGTTTCTCCTGTAAAATCTGTTAGCAATAATTTTAGTAATTCTCCAAGAGCTTCATGTTTGGATTGAATATTTGTAATCCTTTGTAATTGATTTGGATTTATTCTTTCAAGATTTAGTAACCAAGCTAAAGCAGCTCCTGTCCAATAATTGGTAGCATAATGTATATATTCTATTACACTCATATTTGGAGGTAATAAATAAA
Organism: Allium cepa; assembly: GCA_030765085.1. Lineage (NCBI taxonomy): Eukaryota > Viridiplantae > Streptophyta > Magnoliopsida > Asparagales > Amaryllidaceae > Allium > Allium cepa. The sequence goes on from CM060938.1 coordinate 916,120,096, forward strand.
TTGTTCCGCTTATATGTTGAAGCCATGTTATAATATATTTTCTTATTTTTCTATGTGGAAGTCTATCTTATTGAAAGTTAGAGTATAATCTGAAGAGGGTTGTTCGTTATAAAAATCCTTCAATTGCTTTCTAGATGAGTGAAATCTACTCCAATCTGATCTAGTACCATGCCTAAGCATTTTCGGGTAGGGATCAGTATGTGGATTGTTATTATATGTGTTTCCATTCTTGATCTTCCATAACTATATCAGAGTTAAAATCATTTATTACGAAAGAATTATCTATTAGGGTTAATATAGTGCACCTCTACTAGATTTGGCTTCATTAGCATTGAAATTGAAAATAAGGTTATCTGATGTATCAGAAATATAACCGATTCTATGGAATTCTCAGATTCTTGTTCAAAATCATCAAATGAAGATAGTTCTTCATTTGCTTTATATTTAAAATAGTTTATCGCTGTTGAATGTTCTTCATAATAAGAATAAAGTTATGTACTATCAATCTCTCCTGTAAGTTCTTTTTCTTGAAGAATTAGATAATTTTGATAGTAAGTGGGATCAATATCTTCTACATCTATTTTGTTATTTTCTTCAGAAGTGTATTTGACCATTCAGACGCTGTTAAGCGAATGGATTATTGGTGTATTCTTACCAAATCCTAAGGTTGCAGTTTGTTTTTGTATTTATTACTTATATCTTTTACATCTAATTTAATTTCTTGAAGTAGATCTGTCATAAAATTATGAATCCTATTTTTTGGGTTTTCTTGAGTGGGAATATGAACAACATGCTCATATTGTTCAATATTTAGATTAAATTGACACTTATGTGTGTCAAGAATAACAAGATTATTGTTTTCCATAAAAAGAGAATATTTTGAACATAATTAAATTATGAGTTTTATAAAACCTTTGCAACAAGATAAAAATTTAATATGAATATCAAATCATGATTCACAATCCTATTGTTAATAGATTAGTTTTGACCATAGATTAAGCAGCTAGACATGATACCCCTTAATGCTTTCCTAGCATACCGTGGTTTTATAAAGGGTTAGGCCTCGAATTAACAACCACAAGCCTATACCATTGCTTCACTTAAGTAGAGCACAACAATGGTTCATTTCCTACTCCAATGTGTAATAATCAGTAACAATAGATATCTGAATTGACCTAAAATTCGAAAAAGGTTTTATCAGGTATAGAAGGTTTGTAGACTCATAACGAATCATGCCCAAAAGAATTGCTTAAGCTTTCATTTTGAAAATTTTGAAAATTATGTACTTTTTTTTTAATTTACCAGAATATATAGATTGATCTTAATCAGAAAATATAAAACAGAATAACTTACCTAGTCTAAGCCGGGCTTCGATACCAATTTCTTAAAACTTTAGTTGAATGCAGACTCATAACAAAGCTTTTCAGATACAATATGAAGAGAAGAAAGGATATGAAGGAGATTTTTTCGAATGATCCTTGAGTGGATTCCTCCTTTTAGAGTGTCTTTCCTTCTTTATTTATTACTTCCTAGTCTTGTTATCTGTCCCTAATAGGGATAATATGTGTCCCTTATAGGTTGAGGATGTGTCCATAATTTTATTCTTGCAGAAGGTAAGCTGGTAAGGCTAAGGGTGATGTGTCACCCTAGTGTAGAGGCTAGATTCTTTGTCCTTTTATTCTAAGAAGTGGTCCACCGTGCTTCTGATTTAATTTTGAATTTCTAGGTACGCTAGATATTTGTCATCGAATGGGTCGGTCCCCATAGCATCTAGCATTATCGAGTCTTATCTAAGTCTTTCCTTTTCCACTTGCTCTTCAAAGTATTCTTCTTGAGCCATTGTGCCAACTAGAGCAATTCTGAAACTATCTAAAAATCGTTGAACCTTCATTATTCTGTCTGTTGATGGTCCGAAGGCTGATAGGTAGTCTAACAGCAATATTGTTTTGCCTTTAGTTGCGGAGTGTGATCCAACTTCGCCTTTGTTAATGGCTTCAGAGAAGAATTCTTATGCTGCCAGGAGTCGTTCATTTTCTTCATTAAATTCTTTTTGATTGAATTTAACAAATTCATGTGTGGGATTTTCTATTACTCTATGTAATTCCCATAATTAGATAGAAGGATAAAGACGTATGTACTGTCGTTCTTCCTAAATGCTCCAAAATTTGAATATAAACATGGTAAAAAACCTGCTTGAATGCTCAACAAGCTTTGCTATACATATATCAGGAATATAGCCCGAATATTCTTCAGGATGGCTTGTGTTGACATAAATTTCGTGCACCAATCCCTTCTTAATATGTTTTTGATATTTTGTATTTCAGAAAAACAAGCTATTAGCCGTGGTCTGTTGTTGTTATTGAGGATTAACTCTTCATTTTACAAGAGTTTTATTAACTTTGTACCTTAAATTTTTTTGAAAAATAGAAGAAGATTGCTTTCATCAATGAGATGTTGCTGATATAGAGAGATCATATCCTGTACTGTCATTTCAGCTTCCATTTCTTTAGTTTTTGTGTTATTTATCTCATAAAGTCTAAGTAATTTTAGAAAGTCTTGAATTCTTAGATTTATGAGATTAGATGTTTGTTTGAGCAAATATTGTTTTCAAATGGCTATGTTCAACTGAGTTGTCAGTGAACAATTCTGCTTCCTTTAAATCTAGAGCTTCAGACCTAGATGTAAAAGAATGCTGTCATAATTTAGACACTATTTTTTGGGTATCTTGCAATTTTTTGTCCTTTTGGGATATTGTATGCTTCAATCCCAAATAAGTTTTTTCTAACTAACTAGAAATTTGCAGCTCTGTAGTCTGCAGATTGGATGGCTTTAAATCATCCATTGAAATTGTCATGTAAGTTTGGATTTGAAGCTTTCATCTCTAAGTTGTACCAATCTTTGTCCACGGCTGATATATATGGTCTTTGTACTCCTGTGGAAGCAATTGCCTTTCCTTTGTTCATTGGAACAAATTTCTGAGTTGTACTGAAAGGTGTTGCCTTTCCTTTGGTTGTCTGAATAGCTTTGATCTGTTGGACCTTTTCTTCGTTTACTCCTGCGGGAGTATTGGTGTCTTCGGATCCTTGCGAAGAAGAAGCCTCTTTGGAGGTTTGCTTGGCATTTTTGGACGATTTCACTTGTTGGAAATCTTCATGCCTTTTCATAGTTTCTAATAACTCATTGATTCTTTTTATGTCTTCATCATCCATTTCATAACCTGGTAAGAAGGTCAGCAGCAAAATTAGTATATCTTGAAATGTATTTGACATCATAGCTATATATTTCTAAATATATAGCTAGTATAATTCTTCGAAGACTTTCTTCCAGATTGTTTACAGTCTTTTCCTTTAAGAATTGAGCAACAAATTTGTTATCTATTTCTGTTACAAACTGTCCATGTAAAAAATTAATTCGTAAACTTTTGATTGCTAATTTAATAACTAGTAATCCTTTTCATAGGTAGCATATTTAATTTGGGGTTTGCTAAATTTTTCGAAGGAATATGCTACAACTTCCTTCTGTTTAACAATTAATACTTCTGCCCAAAAATTGTCAGAAGCGTCAGTTTGTAATGTAAGTAATTCTTCATCTGAAGGAAAATTGAGGATTTTTTTGACCTATTATTAGATCTTTGATTTTTTTGTATTTCTTCCTCTTCTTGTTTTTGTAAGGTAATAGGAATTTTGTCTATATCCATCTTCTTAGTTGTTTCCCATTATGTTGTTTATATTTTGCTTGTTCGTCTATTACCTTTTTTTGTAAATTTTTGGTTGTACTATTTTTGGTTTTTTGGCATTGTCAATTAATGTAACAAGTTTTTCATCATGCTGTGCTGCTGGAGTATAATGTGGTGCAATTGTAGCAGGTAGCGTTACTCGGGGTACGAGAACGCCGTCGAGTTCGAAATAATATTTGTTAAATGGAGGGAGATATCTAAGATTGTCCCCAAGAATGCAGTCGCTATCAAATTCTTTTGGTAGTAATGCAAAATAAAAGTTGTATGTTTTGTTATTTCCATGTATGTCAGGAATTTCTACCTGTAGATTTTTTGCTTTATGAGTAACAAGAACTTGTCGTCCCATAAAGTCATTTAGCATTCCTTTTTCGTCTAAGGATACTCAGAGTTGCTGGGGTATAAATATTTCTTGTAGTAAACTGGCTTCTGCACCAGAATCTAGCAACACATGTACCATAAGTTCTGATATTCAGGGATACATATCGTTACTGGAAGATATATTTGTAATTGTGCCTTTCTTTTTAGATTGATGGATCTAATCATGATGTTTTATATTTTCTATAGGAATCTTTATAACCATTCGGTTTTATTCCTGTTCTTTTTTGTTTTTCAAGTATTCTTATTGTTCTTCCTTTTATCAGATTTTCTTTTTTAAAGCTCATAGATGACTAATAGTTTTTAATATATCAGGGGTTAATTCAACTTTAGACATTTTTTTGTATGATTGAGATATTTTTAAGGTATTGGGCGAGTTTGTATTTCCTTAATTATGTTTGGTTATAGTGGAAATGGTATTTCCTGATGCAATAAAATATTTTATGTATCCTTGGTTTAAGCGATTTTACAAAAAGTTGAATTTCATTATCAAATCTTAAATGTCTTATGTCGACTAATCTAGGTTGGATTGTTTTTCCCAACCCAACTTCAAATAGTTTAACGAATTGTTTAGGTGTTACTGGTTTAAATGTAGCAGTATCATTTAAGGCCATACAATGTTCCCATTGTATGCCAAGAACTTTGGATCCTGATAGAAGTTCGATATTTTGTAAGTTTACTGATAATGTACAGGCCTTTTCTATGTTTTGATCATCAAGACTTATACAAAAATCGGGATGTATATTTACTCCAACTAATCTATTTGCTAAGTTTGACTTAGCTCCTCAAATAATACTATTTAAAGGATTATTGATAATTCTTTCATCCATACAGACTATCATTATTGGAGTATCAATTCCTGTTCTAAATAATCCTATTATTTTTAGTTGTATTAGACCTATATAAAGGTATTTCACTTTTGGATATTTAGCTTTTAGTTTTTCAATTTTATTTTTATTCAAAAGGCTTATAGAAGTAAAATCTTCTCCTCTTTTTAATTCTATATTTCCTTGCATTCGTTTGAATATATATGTATGTTGAGTGACCTCGAATTGTTCTCCTGTATTATCTTGTATTTGTGGTTTTGATGTTTCTTCAGATGTAAAAGTGTTCATATATATCCTATATTCTTGATATGATTCTGAATATTTATTTCTTGATGATCTGGATGTGGAACCACTTAATGGGGTGAATGTATCATGATCATATATTTCATCTTTTATAATTGGAAGATCTTCATATTTATGTAAATTAAGTAATCCTATTAGGTCTCCTTGCTCTATAATATAATCTTATCCTCCATACTAGTACTTTTAAATAGTATCGAAGTATTAGTTTTGGAAAGGGGTTCAGTTAATCCATGTCTTATGAAAATATTTTCTTTTGTATGTTTCATTATATTATAATTTGCCCAAAGTGTCCTAGTGGGATTTTATTAGTAGATCTAAAAATACTTCGGCTGTAAAGTATCTTCTTAATCTAGAGCATTTAGCAGCATATAACGTATAATTCAGAGAATTTATTTTTTCCTTTTTGGGGAGTATAGCATATATAGTTAGTGGAATAATTTTTATTCGATTATGTGTCTGATTAATTGTAATCATGTTAATTTTAAAATTATCAAAAGAATCATTAATTTCATCTTCATTTTCAGTAGTGTCAGAATAGACTGATTCAATTTCATATACTGATGAATTAACATCACTAGATATATCTTCAATAGTGCCAACATTAATACCGTATTCTTCAATATTTGATATTACAATATTTTGTATATTTGTAGGATATTTATTAGCATAATGTCCTTCATTATTACAGTTAAAACATTTGCAGTCTTTTCGGAAATTTTTCCTTTCAATAAATTTTTTCTTAGAAAACTTGTTTTCTTTTCTAAATTTTTTCTTATATTCCGGTTTCCACTTTTTTCTAGTGATTCGATATTTTGGTTTTGTTCTTCTTTTGAAATTTCTTGTCCTTATTCTTTCAAATTCAGGTGAAATTATCGAAAAAGACAAGAAATTTCAAAATAAGAACAAAACCAAAATATCGAATCACTAGAAAAAAGTGGAAATCGGAATATAAAAAAATTAGAAAAGAAAACAAGTTTTCTAAGAAAAAGTTTATTAAAAGGAAAAATTTCTGAAAAGGCTGCAAATGTTTTAAATGTAATAAGGAAGGACATTATGCTAATAAATGTCCTACAAATATACAAAATACTGTAATATCAAATATTGAAGAATACGGTATTAATGTTGGCACTATTGAAGATATATCTAGTGATGCTAATTCATCAGTATATGAAAATGAATCAGTCTATTCTGACATTACTGAAAATGAAGATGAAATTAATGATTCTTTTGATAATTTTAAAATAAACATGATTACAATTAATTAGACACATAATCAAATAAAAATTATTCCACTAACTATATATGCTATACTCCCCAAAAAGGAAAAATAAATTCTCTGGGTTATACATTATATGCAGCTAAATGCTGTAGATTAAGATGATACTTTACCGCCGAAATATTTTTAGACCTGCTAATAGAAATCCCACTAGGATACTATGGGAAAATTTATAATATACCGAAACATACAAAAGAAAATATTTTCATAAGACATGGATTAATTGAACCCCTTTCAAAAAATAACACTTCTATACTATTTAAAAGTACTTGTATGGAGGATAAAGATTATACTATAGAGCAAGGAGACCTAATAGGATTACTTGTTTTACATAAATATGAAGATCTTCCAATTATAAAAGAAGAAATACGTGATCGTGATACATTCACCCCATTAAGTGGTTCCATATCCCGATCATCAAGAAATAAAGAGTCAGAATCATATTATGAAAACATGATTTTTGAGTTGGGTTTCAACTTCTAAAATTTTCCAAGCCGTGGAAAATTAATTATGAATTTTCAAAGGAAATATGGTTATTTAGGTTTATAAATTTATTTTGGGAAATATATTGAGAATTTGGATCTGAAATTTTGATTGTTAGATAAGATGATTAAAGTGACTTTGTGGAATTTTTAAGGATTTTTACTAAGTGATTTAGTATGGAAATTAAATTATTTTAAAGGTAGGACCTAAATGATTTAATTGGTTTTTAATAGGAAGGTCTTATGTGTTAAATGCTGTTTAATTTTAGATCTGAGAAAATGTGGCAAATTTTAGTAAAATAATTTGAAAGTTTAATGTAACCAATCATGTGTTTACAAGTGGGCAAGTTGTTACAAAAAATTTACTTTATTTGGTAAAAATAGGCTTTTTGCTTAGAAAAACGAGTTACGGTTTCTTTAGAAGGACCCTTCGACTCGGAGCTTCCGTCTCCAACCTAGTCCAAACCTTCTAGGTTGAAACTAATAAACCAATACACATGGTATCATTTAAATGGTGCGTAGTAGATTGGAGAAAGGCGAAAGGTAGCTTTCGAAGTGGTTGGTTCCTTAGTTTTATTTGGTTTGGAAAGAAAAGCACTTGCCTGTTTATAAATGGGTTTTGAAGTAGTGGAAATAAATGGTTTCGAAATATTATTTCAAAGAGGCTTTCGAAAGAGAGCCGTGGCCTATGTTTTAAAGAAGTAGCTTCCGAAGGAGCTAATTAGATTTTGTTAAAAGATCTGGGAAGGGGTAGTTTCGACCAAGTTGAACCCTTCTTTGAATTGATGACCTTCCAATGGCATTGAAGACATCAATGTTGTCGAAAGGTTCAGTAGTTTTTATAAATACAAGCCACTTCCTAATGCTATTGAAAGAGGTTAGGGGTTCCAAAGTAAATGCTTCGAATGGGGTTTCGAAGCCATCCTTCAATCATTTTACCCAGATGTTTTAATGCTTTCGAAAGAGGGTTTTTCAATGGTTTCAAAGGGTAACCTTCATTGGTTTCGAAAGGGTATTTTCAAATGGGTTCAAAGATATACTTTTATACTTATGTGATAATACTTTAACATAGTCAAAAGGTTTTGATAGGTTGTTTTGAAGTATTCAAAAGGCAAGAGTGTGATGTTTTAAAGTTAGCTTTTAATGCTTGCGAAAGAGGTCATACTATGAGGTCGAAAGCATGATTTTGAAGGAGTCGAAAGGTTTTAAGACCCAAACTCAAATTTTTAAAGGAGAAACCCATGGCTTAAATAAAGGAGTTTTGAAATGACTTTAAGTATGAATTTGAAGAAGTGTTTCCTTAATAAAAATATAAGTTAGAGGCTTAACTATATTTTATATAAAATGTGTTTCTAGGACCTTAAACCCATAGGATTGGTATTGCTTAATTGTTATGTTTGCTTCTTTAAATATGAATATATTTACATGAAAAAGAAACCATAACTATATTTTGGAGAAAAAGGGGTAAAATAACCAGCTAGGTTAATCCGTAGAGAATATAATTGATTAAACTCCTGAATGAGTAGAATTGCATCCAAGGAGTTAGGGAGACCACAACTTAGGATGCCTAAACCTTAAAGTTTCTCGAGAGATAGGTCATCTAAACCCATGGAAACTATGATTATGTAGTTATTGGAGGTAACCAATAGGTTCATAGAAAATCCATGAAAACTACGTATTAAGGTAGATTAGCAGAGGCTACTTGGTTTGTAGTGAACTTACGAAAACTATAACTGGATTAAGAATTGACATCAGTCAATAAGTTCCCAGTTAACTCACGAAAACTAGGATAAGGAAGAAGTTAATGGAGGCATCAATAGGACCCTAGTTAACCCATGAAAACTAGGATGAGAAGTGAGTTATTGGATAAATCCATACGTTCTTAGTCAACCCATGAAAACTAGGATAAGGGGATTAAGTATTGGGATGACTAATAGGTTCAGGGAGACCCATGAATTAACTAAGTCAACTGGCAGGAGGGTATAGGTTCTTAGTGTTCCCATGAAAACTACGAAATAGGACAAAGTGTTCATCTGTTATAATAAAGGTTATTAGTAAACCCATGAAAACTATAGATTAATAATGACCCTAGAAACCATAAGTACGACAGGGTTTCAATTTAAACTGGGAATGGGAAACCCTAAATGTTTTATATATTCATATCATCATAATATTTTGAAATGTATGTTTTAACCATTGTGGATGAAGTAGCATAGTATATGGTTTTATAAAGGTTTTAGAGTACTAGTGTAGGGGGACCCGTTCCGCTAAGCGGCATAGTCTCACTATATATCTCAAAGGATTGAGATGTTAGATTATTATTCATACCAGGATTTGTCTAACTCAAAGTTCTTGTTTTCTCCTTAAACTCTCGGGTAGTCAATTGATTTTGAGTAGTTTGAGGATTAAGATTTTCAGGTTCTCTTCTTAGACGAATAAAGCTTCCGAAGACATGCAGGAGGCAGTTAGTTATTTAGAGTTTTCATTTTCCACTATGTATTTGGATGTAAAGGCAGAATTATAAGCCTTACTATATACTCTGATCAACCAATGGGCATCTTCATTTGTCACTCTTGGGGTATGTCTAATAATTATATTTTGCTAAACGTAGTTAACATTATTGGAATTATGTAATGAACAATAAATGTTTTGAATTGAATGTGGAAACATGTATTTAAATTTGTTAATTTTTTTCCATATTCTTGTCATCTATGTATCAATGAGTCTAGCATCGCCGTATTTGATCGTCGAAGATTTATAACTATGGATGACTGTAGCATTCATAGCCGTTAGTTTTAGGCCTCCAAATAGGGGATGTTACAAGTTGGTATCAAAGCATAGGTTTATGAAACTTTAAAAGAAAAGTAAAACTTAATTTTTTTTTAAAAATAATCCAAAGAATTTGAAAATATGATCGGGGTTTGGGTTAACGCTATAGTAACGCACTTGTATTTGATATATATGTATATATCTAAGTATGCATTCCCCTCTCTCTTAGACTGTTCTTCTGTATCTTACTAAGGCTCGTATGCAAATTTATGAGAAAGAGGATACAGAAGTAGGAAACGGAAGATGAAATCATATGGAGGAATCCCTACAACCAAAGGAAATGCTCGACCTAATACCCAAAGAAACCAAGGTTGGCAAGCTAATGCTAACCAAAATGCTAAAGCCAATGTATGTGTTGGAAATCCACCAGCAGATGCGGGGATGGCGTATCAGTTATTAGCAAATATTTTGCAAGCAGGAGCTGCTGGTGATGTTGGAGGAGCTAATCTTGTGGCTCTAGTTGGATATAATTATGCTAGGCTGAGGAGGGATTACACTAGTTTGGGTGAAAAGCCGTTTATGAGAACGGAGGATGTTGTTGAGTTTGAGAATTGGCTTTTGAACGATAAGAGGGTTTTTACCAGTTTAGGTTTAGAAGATGAAGAAAAGAAAAGGCTAGCCTCTAGACAGTTGCAAGGGTTAGCGCTTCACTGGTGGAACAGTGTGACAGTCGGAGTTTCAGAGGAAAAGCTGACATAGGCTGATCTTTGGAAAAGGTTTGAGTAGAGGTTTCTATCTGAAGTTGCCAAGTCTACATTGACGAGAAAGTTTATGGATCTTGTTAAGGGAGAGATGTCAGTGATTGAGTATGCTGCTAAGTTTGATGAGCTGTCTCGATATGGATATGCTTTGGTAGACACTGATATCAGGAGAGTATGCCATTCTAGAGATGAGATATGACCAGTTAGAACTTGATTTGTTAGGTCACAAGTTTGCATGCAGTTTGCATATTTTTGATTTCGTAGATTTCGGGATCATTTTGGGTATGGATTGGTTGGGTAAGTATGAGGTTGGGATATTTTGCCAGGATGGGGAATATCGTTGAGACACATAGATAGTCATAACAAATCATCTTCTCAATGGAGAATTCTAGTAAGAGTGTTTGTGCTTTGTTGAGTGCCATGGAGGTTAGGGATGAGCTTAGTCTAGTTTGGGTAGTAAGAGAATTTGCAGATGTTTTTGAGCTGGTTATGGGATTACCATCGAAATGAGCTGCTGAGTTTTATATATATATCTTGTATCGGGAGCTGAACCTGTCAGTAGACCACCTTGCAGGATGACACCGATAGAGATGAAGGAATTTGCAGCTAATGGATCTTGAAGGAAGGAATTTTAGACCAAGAAATTCGCCTTGGGGAGAGGCCACAGTTTTCGTGAAGAAGCCAGATGGGTCGTTAAGGAAGTGCATCGACTATCGTAAGTTAAACGAAAAGACGATCAAGAATAGATACCCTCTACCGAGGATAGATAATCCGTTTGATCAGTTTAGTGGAGCTAGAGTGCTCTCCCAATTGGATTTGGCGATAGGGTTCCATCAATTGAGAGTGGCTGAAGATAGCATTACTTTGACAGCAGTTCAGACTAGGTATGGTTCGTGTGAGTGGTTGGTGATGCCATTTGTACTGACAAATGCGCCTGCTTTCTTCGTAGACTTGATGAACCGGATATTCCGAGAACAAATGGATATGTTCATATTGGTATTCATAGATGACATCTTAGTATGCTCGAAAGATGAGAGAGAGCATGAGATTCCTCTTAGAGTGTGCTGGAGATGCTGAGGCAGAATCAGCTCAAGGTAAAGTTTTTCAAGTGTCATTTTTGGAAGAAAGAGGTTAACTTTGTTGGTCATGTAGTTTCAGAGGAGGGATTGTCAGTTGATCAATTTAGATCGAAGCTGCCAATAATTGAAAGAGACCAGAGATGGTAACCGAGATTAAAAGTTTTCTTAGGCTTGCTGGCTATTACCGGAGATTCATTAAGGATATCCCGTAGATAGCAACACCTTTGACTAAGTTGACCAGGAAATATGTGAAGTTTATTTGGTCTGACAAATGTGAGGAAGTATTCCTTAAGTTAAAACATGTGTTGACCAATGCTCGAGTGTTAGTAGTTCCAGATGGTAACCAAGGGTTAGTGGTATACACAGATGCATGTGGGACTAGATTACGAGCAATGTTAACGTAGAAGGGCAAGGTCATTACTTATGCATCTAGGCAACTTAGACTGTGCGAAGTAAGATATCCTACTCATGATTTGGAGTTGGCAGCGGTGATTTTTGCCTTGAAGATTTGGGGGCATTATCTCTTAGGGGAGAGATTTGAGTTATATATTGATCATAAGTCATTAAAGTATTTATTCTCGTAGAAGGAGTTGAATATGAGGCAGCAAAGGTGGCTAGAATTTTTGGCAGCTTATAATTTCAATATCGAATATACTTCTGGAAAGAAATCAAGGTAGCAGATGCTCTCAGTAGAAAACCATCAGAATGTGGTGTTAATGATGTTGGAAGAATGGAAGGATCTAGAGGCCATGGCTAGTTGTGGTGTGCAGTTGAGATCTACTGCTAGTTCTAGTAGGGTACTACCTTGTCATCTTGTTCAAAAGTTCGATCGGTGCTGACCGAGAGGATAGCTTCTAAGAAAAGAGGATCCAGATTTAGCTGAGAGATAAAAAGGCTTGAGGTAGGATCAAAGATTGATGATCCAACGGAATTTAGTCTCAACCAAAGAGGATGGTTGAGAAAGAAGGGACGATTATGCGTTCCAAATGTAGAGAACTTAAGGAGGGAAATTTTGGAGGAATGTCATCGATTGAAATTCACGATTCATCCTGGAAGGACCAAGATGTATCAAGATATGAAGAGAAGCTTCTATTGGGAAGGCATGAAGAGGGATGTTGGCTTGTGGATTAGGCAGTGTATTAAATATCAACAGGTGAAGGCCAAACATCAGAAGCCAAGTGGATTGCTTTAGCCTTTAGATGTTCCAGTCTGGAAACAGATTCATCTTAGACCGTGCTGGAGACGCTGAGGCAGAATCAGCTGAAGGCGAAGTTTTTCAAGTGTCATTTTTGGAAGAAAGAGGTTAACTTTGTTGGTCATGTAGTTTCAGAGGAGGGTTTGTCAGTAGATCCAATTTAGATCGAAGCTTCCAATAATTGGAAGAGACCAGAGACGGTAATTGAGATCAAGAGTTTTCTTAGGCTTGCTGGCTATTACCGGAGATTCATTAAGGATCCCGCAGATAGCAACACCTTTGACTAAGTTGACCAGGAAAGATGTGAAGTTTATTTGGTCCGACAAATGTGAGGAAGTATTCCTTAAGTTAAAACATGTGTTGACCAATCATCGAGTGTTAGTAGTTCCAGAAGGTAACCAAGGGTTAGTGGTATACACAGATGCATGTGGGACTAGATTAGGAGCAACGTTAATGTAGAAGGGCAAGGTCATTGCTTACACATCTAGGCAGCTTAGACCGCGCGAAGTAAGATATCCTACTCATGATTTGGAGTTGGCAGCGATGATTTTTTCCTTGAAGATTTGGGGGCATTATCTCTTAGGGGAGAGATTTGAGTTATATATTGATCATAAGTCATTAAAGTATTTATTCTCGTAGAAAGAGTTGAATATGAGGCAGCAAAAGTGGCTAGAATTTTTGGCAGCTTATAATTTCGATATCGAATATACTCCTGGGAAAGAAAACAAGGTAGCGGATGCTCTCAGTAGAAAACCATCAGAATGTGGTGTTAATGATGTTGGAAGAATGGAAGGATCTAGAGGCCTTGTCTAGTTGTGGTGTGCAGTTGAGATTTACTGCTAGTTCTAGTAGGGTACTACCTTGTCATCTTGTTCAAAAGTTCGATCGGTGCTGACCGGGAGGATAGCTTCTAAGAAAAGAGGATCCAGATTTAGCTGAGAGGATAAAAAGGCTTGAGGTAGGATCAAAGATCGATGATCCAACATACTTTAGTCTCAACCAAAGAGGATGGTTGAGAAAGAAGGGACGATTATGCGTTCCAAATGTAGAGAACTTAAGGAGGGAAATTTTGGAGGAATGTCATCGATCGAAATTTACGATTCATCTTAGAGGGACCAAGATGTATCAAGATATGAAGAGAAGCTTCTATTGGGAAGGCATGAAGAGGGATGTTGGCTTGTGGGTTAGGCAGTGTATTAACTATCAACAGGTGAAGGCCAAACATCAGAAGCCAAGTGGATTGCTTTAGCCTTTAGATGTTCCAGTCTTGAAATAGAATTCGATATCGATGGACTTTATAGACGGGTTGCCAAGGTCAAACTGAGGAAATGAGAGTATATGGATTATTGTGGATATGTTGACCAAAAGTGCCCATTTTATTCCAATAATGTCGATCAGGACAACACCGATTTTGGCAAAGTAGTTCATGAAGAACATAGTTAGACTTCATGGAGTTCCTAGTAGAATAGTCAGCGATAGAGATGCTTTTATTCACTAGAGAATTTTGGAGGAGTCTACAAGAGGTATTGCGTACCAAGATCAAGATGAGTACATCATATCATGCATAGACGGATGGACGAACGGAGAGGGTCAATAAGGTACTCGAGGATTTATTGAGAGCTTGTGTATTGGACTTTGGTGGATCATGGGAAGATCACCTACATTTGATTAAGTTTTTCTATAATAATAGTTATAAGACTAGTATAAAAATGTCAATAATAGTTATAAGACTAGTATAAAAATGGCGTCTTCAAAAGCTTTGTATGCAAGGTCATGCAAATCCCCTGCATGCTGGTTGAAGACTGGAGACAGGTCAGTCTTAGGTCCAGATTTGGTAAGGGTGGTGTCGGAGAAGATTGAGTTAATCCGAGAATGGATGAAGGAAGCTCAATCCTGGCAGAAGATTTACACAGATAAGAGGCATAAAGACCTAGAGTTCTCAATGCGAGATAGGGTTTTAATTAAAGAATCACCAATGAAGGGTGTGGTACGATCTGGAAAGTCGAAAAAGTTGGCCCCGAGGTATGTTGGTCCATTCTAGATTATTGAAAGGATTGGAAAGCTCGCGTATAGCGTAGAGTTGCCGAGCAGTTTGGCAGGTGTCCATAATGTGTTCCACAGTCTCATCTTTGCAAGTATGTGCATGACTACTGTTCCTCAAACAGAGCTGGAGGACTTGATAGTAGAGTCTGATTTGAGTTTTGTTAGACAACCAGTTTGGGTTGTAGTGAGAGATGAGAAGAGATTGAGGACCAACACAGTGAAGTCGATGAAAGTTCAGCGGAGCGGCAACGAGAGGAACTGAACTTAGGAGACATAGGACAGGACCCCAGAGGCTTATCCTGATCTTCTTTGATGGTATGCCTATAATAGATTTATATAGATTAATAGCTAGTCAGGTAGGCTAGTATGAATGTTAGGAGATGTTACATATGATTGATATGTTTGCTAGTTAGTCCTTACAGAATTTCGAGGACGAAATTCTTTAAATTCTTTAAGGAGGGGAGCCTGTAACACCCCTAATTTTTAATAACATTATTCGGGTGATTTAATAGAATAAATTAAGTAGAATAATGTAGGTAAAAAGATTGAGATTGATTAATAAACATGTGGTGGTCGTGCTTATTAGATTAGATGAACTTATAAATGGTTTAGTGTTTAGTAATTAAACATAAGGGTATTAGGGTATATAACAACCCACATTTTCCCTTATACTACTACCCTTAGCCATACACTTTCATTTTTATCACAAGAAAAATTATAACCATAAGAAAGAGCAAGGTTGGCTATTAGGAAGAAGAAGAGAAGAGGAATTCAAATATAAAGCTTAGGTTAAAGCTAGAAGAAATCAATCTCAATCAATCATCAATTTTCTTATCCAATCTAAGGTGAATAATAATCTCTACATCTCTATTTTTTGATTTATAATCATATGGTTTCAGATTTTATGGATAAATTCATTTTTATGATTTATTGAATGATGATATGCTTGGTTTATCGTTTATGTGGTTTAAACAAGATGGTTTAAATGGAGCGATGCACGGTTTTAGGGTAAAACTGAAGTTAAATAATTTTTAAATGCTATGGAAAAATTATATGTTATGGAAAACATGATTTTGGATTTGAGTTTCAATTTTTAAAATTTCCAAGCCCTGAAGAATTAATCATGAAATTTCAAAGGAAAATATAGTTGTTTGGGTTTATAAATTTATTTTGGGAAATAAATTGAGCATTTGGGTCTAAAATTTTGATATGTTAGATAACATGATTAAAATGAATTTTTAGAATTTTTGGAGATTTTTACTAAGTGATTTAGTATGGAAATTAAATTATCTTAAACGCAGGACCTAAATGATTTAATTGTTTTGTTAGTAGGAATGGCTTATGTGTAAATGTTGTTTAGTTTTAGATTTGAGAAAATGCGGCAAATTTTAATAAAATAATTTGAAAGTTTAATATAACCAATCATGTGTTTACAAGTGAGAAAGTTGGTCACAAAAAGTTTACTTTATTTGGTAAAAACAGCATTTTTGCTCTGAAAAAGGGTACCGCCTTCTTCAGAAGGACCCTTCGACTCAGACCTTTCGCCTTCCAACTAGTCGAAACCTTCTAGGTCGAAACCAATAAACTAATACACATGGTATCAATTAAATACGTAGTAGATTGGAGAAAGACGAAAGGTAGCTTTTGAAGGGGTTGGTTCCTTAAGTTTATTTGGTTTTGAAAGAAAAGCACTTGCCTGTTTATAAATGGGTTTCGAAGTAGTGGAAACCAATGGTTTCAAAAGAGTATTTCAAAGAGGCTTTCGAAGAGAGCCGCCACCTATGTTTTAAAGAAGTAGCTTCCGAAGGAGCTACTTAGATTTTGTTTAAAGCTTTTGGATGGGGTAGTTTCGACAAAGTCGAAACCCTTCTGTGAATTGATGGCATTGAAGACATCAATGTTGTCAAAAGGTTCAGTTGTTTTTTTAAATACAAGCCACTTCCTAATGCTTTTGAAAGGGGATAGGGTTTCCAAAAGCAATGGTTTCGAAAGAGGTTTCGAAGCCATCCTTCAATTATTTTACCCAGACGTTTTAATGCTTTCGAAAGGATGGTTTCAACACCATCAAGCTTCCCCAATACTTTTGAAATAATGAATGGTTTCGAAAGAGGTGCTTTCGCCTATGATCACTTTGACCCAAAAATAATGTTTAATTATAAACCCAATGCTTTCGAAAGAGGGTTTTCAATGGTCTCAAAGGGCAACTTTCATTGGTTTTGAAAGGGTATTTTCAAATGGGTTCAAAGCTATACTTTTATACTTATGTGATAATACTTTAACGTAGTCGAAAGGTTTCGGAAAGGTTCTTTTAATGTATTCAAAAGACAGGAGCCTAATGTTCTAAAGTTAGCTTTTAATGCTTTCGAAGGCGATCATACTACAAGGTCGAAAGCAATATTTCAATGAAGTTGAAAGGTTTTAACCCAAACTCAAATTTTTAAAGGAGAAACCCATGGCTTAAATAAAGGAGTTTTGAAATGACTTAGAGTATGTGAATTTGAAGAAATATTGCCTTGATAAAAATATAAGTTAAAGGGATTAACTATGTTTTATGTAAAATGTATTTCAAGCACCTTCAACCCACTTGAGTGGTTTTGCTAAATTTTTATGTTTACTTCTTCAAATATGAATATATTCACAAGATAAAAACTCTTAACTGTATTTTGGGGATAAATGGGTAAAAGAGCCAGCTAGGTTAACCCAGTAGTGGACATAAATTGATTAAACTCCTGAATGAGTAGAATTGCATCCAGGAGTCAGGGAGACCACACTTAGGATGCCTAAACCTTGAAGTTCTCCAGGAGATAGGTTAATTGTAAACCCATGGAAACTATGATCATGTAGTTACTGGAGGTAACCAATAGGTTTATAGAGAACCTATGAAAACTATGTATTAAGGTAGGTTATCAGGGGATAATTGGTTTGTAGTAAACCCATGAAACCTATATCCGGATTAAGAATTGACATTAGTCAATAGGTTCCTACTCAACCGATGAAAGTAGGATAAGAAAGAAGTTAGTGGAGGCATCAGTAGGTTCCTAGTCAACCTATGGAAACTAGGATGAGAAATAAGTCACTAGATAAATCCATAGGTTCCTAGTCAACCCATGAAAACTAGGATAAGAAGTGAGTTACTGGCTACATCCATAGGTTCCTAGTCAACCCATGAAAACTAGGATAAGGGGATTAGTTATTGGAATGACTAACAAGTTCAGGGAGACCCATGAATTAATTAAGTTAATTGGCAGGAGCCTATAGGTTCTTATTGATCCCATAAAATCTTTGAAATAGGACAGGGTGTCCATCTGTTATAATAAAGGTTATCAGTAAACTTATAAAAACTAATAGATTAATAGTGACCCTAGAAACCATAAGAAAGACAGGATGTCAATCTAAACCGGGAATGGAAAATCCTAATTTTTTTTATATACGCATATCATTATA
This sequence comes from Allium cepa, assembly GCA_030765085.1. Taxonomy (NCBI): domain Eukaryota; kingdom Viridiplantae; phylum Streptophyta; class Magnoliopsida; order Asparagales; family Amaryllidaceae; genus Allium; species Allium cepa. Next base: position 916,138,386 of record CM060938.1, read on the forward strand.
ATATTTTGAAATATATGTTTTTCACCATTGTGGATGCAGGAGCACAGTATATGGTTTTCAAAAGGTTTTAGGGTACTAGTGGGGGGGACCCATTCCGTTAAGCGGCATGGTCTCACTAGATATAAAAGAATTGAGATGACAGATTATCATTCATACCATGATTTATATCCGACTCGTAGTTTTTCTTTTCCTCTTAAACAATCGGGGACTCAATTGATTTTGAGTAGTTTGAGGTTTAAGATTTTTAGGTTATCTTCTTAGGCGAATAAAGCTTCCGGAGGCATGCAGGAAGGAGTTAGTTATTTAGAGTTTTCTTCTTCCGCTGTATATTTAGATGTAAAGGCGGAATTATTAGCCATATTATATACTCTGATCAACCTAGAGGCATCTTCATATGTTTCTCTCGGCATATGTGTAATAATAATATTTTGCTGAACGTGGTTAACATTTTTGGGATTATGTAATGAACATCAAATGTTTTGAATGGAATGTGGAAAAGTGTTTTAAAATTGTTAATTTTTTTTCCATATTCTTGTCATCTGTGCATCAATGAATCTAGAAATGTCATACTTGATCGCCGAAGATTAATAACTATGGATGACTGCAGCATGCATAGCCGTTTGTTTTGGGCCTCCAAGTATGGGGATGTTACAGGTAGTTATAATAGTCCAGTTGAAGTTGTAACGTAGAGACCCTGATGTATTATTATTATGGAATGACTATGTAATACCCTATGTTATCTATTGTATGTTGTTCTGATTCGCGCTGAGATTCTATGATTGTTTAGTTTTCTTCTTATCTTTTTTCTTCTACCCATAATGGCTCATCTTTCGATGCAAGAAAGGTGATTGTTACAACATGTTAATAAATGAGAACAAGTCGGACGATTCAATATCATTTTTCGAATCTAGTTGCATTTTATGGCATCTTCCACTCTACCACCTTGTGCATTATTGATACATGTAATGGGTGATCAATCCTACAGCAAAGTAAATTTACATCACTATAATAAATCTAACGCACTGGTATAAAAAAATGATCAAAAAATATAAATTAAAATACCTCGCCTTTCCATATTTTCAAAGCAATATAAGTATCATAATCTTAGATCACATCACTATACCCTGGCCCGCCATAATCATTTGCTACTTTTTTGAAATCATCCTCTATCTCAGCATTATCGTTTATCTCAACATCATCATCTGTCTCGGTATCATCATCTCTGTGTCATCACCCTATGCCCCATCATCTTTTCCTCTTTCCCCACTTCCTCCTCTCCTGCAGTCCTCCCCTCTCTTCGCTTACAACATTTTACGTCTTCTCTTTGTTGCCTTCGACATCCGCATCTTATTTATGTCCTCATTTTCATGTAAATTGCTACCTTCCTCTTGTCTTCTCTCTCCTCTTCAAATTCTTTTCGAAGCAGTAACTTGAGTTTGAGCCATCCAAAAAACAGTTTTGAATTTTAAAATTCACATGCAACTATTATGTTGTCGTTATTTTTACCATGCAAGTCCAATGTGTGGCAAAAATAACAACCATGCAAAAATTCTATGTGGTTTCTATTTTTGCCACACGGATCTTCTGGATGGAAAAGAATTGCATCTTCGCAGTTAATTTGTGGTGGTGTAATCTTTACCCTGTAGTGTAGCTGTGGGGTAAAGATTACACATTACATTTTATCTATGATGGTATGAGTTTATGTGTATTAAACTATGTACATCAGACGATGTACGTGAATGATCGAAGAAATAGACAACGTGGAATGGATTGTTGGTTACCTAAGAGAGCGATGGAGTATGGGGTGCATGAGCTTTTATGGTTGTTATATGATGTAGGCAATGTATGTGGCCGTTATTGATAATTTTGAAGGTTTTACCGAATAAATGGAAGAAGGAAATGTGCATTACTTTATGAACTAAGGTTACAAAAGGAATGATTAAATTGGAATTTGGATATTTTCGATAAAAAAGGGTTCATGTAACGACCCGGAATTTTCGGAATCGAAAATTCGGGTCAGACTAAGTATTACAGATTTCAGGTAAGGACATTCTGGAGCACAGGATGTGAGCTGGATGGCAGGAATGTATGGAGTGTTTCCGCTGTATTATATTGTTGTATATATCTGAGACATGTTGATTGTACCTGTCCAATGTTCGTATATATGTTGTAACTCTCATGTATTAAAGTGAAATTTGATAAGTACAGTTTTCCTTTGTATAACTGTTATTATTTGATATTATATTTTATCCGCTGCAAATGTGAGATGTTGGTGTTTCTGTTCTTCTTTTCCTTCTATCTCTTTCTTCTTTTCCCTAACTATCTGGAATTTTTAGGATCGAAAATTCCGAGTCGTTATAACGACCCGGAATTTTTAGGATGAATTTTCGATCCCAAAAATTCCAGATAGTTAGGAAAAGAAGAAAAGAGATAGAAGAAGAAGAAACAGAAAACCAAACTTAGAATCTCACATTCGCAGCGGAAAAAATGCAATATCAAATAAAATTCTTTACACAAAGAAAGCTATATCAGTCAATTACATTTTAATACATAAGAATTACAATATTTTACAATCACTGGAAAGTTAAAATAACTTGTTCCAAATATACAACAATATAACACAACAGTAACACTCCATACGTTCCTGCCATCCAGCTCGCCTCCTGAGCTCCAGAACGTCCTCACTTGGAAATCTGTAATAACCGAGTATTACAGATTTTCAGGTAAGGACGTTCTGGAGCTTAAGAGGCGAGATAGATGGTAGGAACATGTGGATTGTTTCCGCTGTATTATATTGTCGTATATATCTGAGACGTGTTGATTGTACCTGTCCAGTGTTTGCATATATGTTGTGACTTTGATATATTAAAGTGAAATTTGACAAGTACAGTTTTCCTTTGTATAACTGTTGTTATTTGTTATTATATTTTATCCGCTGCAAATGTGAGATGTTGGTGTTTTTGTTCTTCTTTTCCTTCTATCTCTTTCTTCTTTTCCCTAACTATCGGGATCGAAAATTCCAGGTCGTTACATTTAAATTAATTACTTTAATCACTTTTAATCCTGCTTACTTAACATTAATTAATTACAAACCAATTAATTTATCATACAATAATCATCCATCTTAATTAATCCTCCTTGATTAAATATTTTTTTATTTGCATTAAGTAATTAATCTTTAATTAATCACATAGATTAATTATTCTTAACCATTCACATTAATTAACCTTTAATTAATTAATGACATTCATTAATGATCCTTAATTAATTACTTCCATTAATCAACCTTAATTAATCACATACATTAATTAACTATCCTTCAATTATTTACATTAATTAATCCTTTAAATTAATTACACCGAATAATGATTAACTAGTCATACCATTTCTAATTAATTTAAATAAATTTTAAATTAATTACTTTAATCACTTTTAATCCTGCTTACTTAACATTAATTAATTACAAACCAATTAATTTATCATACAATAATCATCCATCTTAATTAATCCTCCTTGATTAAATATTTATTTTATTTGCATTAAGTAATTAATCTTTAATTAATCACATAGATGAATTATTCTTAACCATTCACATTAATTAACCTTTAATTAATTAATGACAATTATTAATGATCCTTAATTAATTACTTCCATTAATCAACCTTAATTAATCACATACAGTAATTAACTATCCTTCAATTACTTACATTAATTAATCCTTTAAATTAATTACACTGGGTAATTAATCCTTAATTACTTTCATTAATTACTTCCATAATGTAATTATCCTCTTTAATTAATTACATTAGTAATTACACATTAATTACTTCCACTAAGTAATTCACTTAATTAATACTTAATCCAATTCAAAGTTTATTCTTAGTTAATAAACCAATTAATTATCTTAAATTAATTAATTAATTATTCCTAATCAGTAGTTAATGATCCCATCATTAACTATCCAAATTAATTATCTTGTAATCACTTACATTGATTAATTATCCCTTAATGAATCACACTCATTAATTAACTGACCCTTGATTAGTTTCCTTAATCAATCAATCCTTAATTAATCACACTAAATAATTAATCCTTAATTACTTCCATTAAGTAATTTCCCTTCAATTAATTACTTTCATCAAGTAATTATCTCATTTGTTAATTATCCTTAATTAATTAATTAACCCTTTGAATTAGTTACATTTAACAAGTAATCTTAAATTAATCCCACTTATTAATTAACCTTAATTAATCTCATTTAGTAATTAACTAATCTTAATCACCTACATTAATTAATCCTTTAATTACTCCCATTAAGTAATTACCCTCTAATTACTTCCACAAAGTAACTTCTCTTTATTTAATTACACAAACCATTAATTACTCACTCTGTGTAATTACACTCTATTAATTATGTAACTATACTTAATAAATTTCCTTTAGTGATTATCCATAATTAATTTACAAAATTAATTATCTTAAATTAACTATCTTAATTAATCAAATGTAACAACCTGGAATTTCCGATTCCGAAAATTCCAGATAGTTAGGGAAAAGAAGAAAGAGATAGAAGGAAAAGAAGAACAGAAACATCAACATCTCATATTCGCAGCGGATAAAATATAATAACAAACAATAACAGTTATACAAAGGAAAACTGTACTTGTCAAATTTCACTTTAATACATCAGAGTTACAACATATATATAAACACTGGACAGATACAATCAACGTGTCTCAGATATATACAACAATATAATACAGCGGAAACACTTCATGCATTCCTGCCATCCAGCTCATCTCCTTAGCTGCAGAACATCCTTACCTGAAAATCTGTAATACTCGGTCTGACCCGAGCATTACATGGTAAGTGACTTTATAGAGTAATCAAATTTGAATATTTGATTTGGAATAAACAAAGTTATATATCTTTGTTATATAAGATAAATCTCCCCTTGTTGAATCTAAAGCCAGAAGAAAGGGTTTTGAAAAATATTTGAAGTATAAAAGGAGTTTTATACAAGTTTGAAATGATCCAAAGTTTTTTAAAATTATATATATATATATATATATATATATATATATATATATATATATATATATATATATAAAGGATCATATGAGGATTTTGGGAAAAGGTTTTTGGAACCTTTGGATTTAGAAAGGCTTTTCGATTTTTGGGTAAAATCAATATTGGAATTTGAAAAGCCTAGTATGAGAATTATCAATTTTGGGATAATTGATTTTGAGAAAGGAGATTTATATGGGATTCATACTGGGTGTATGATTTGGAAAATACTATATGTGTATAGTATAAAGTGTTTTGAAAATGGCTCTGGGGAAAAAGGCGCTCCCTTAAAATGAACTTCTCAGGAGTGCCACAGGGTGGTACTACCTTGAACCCTAAGGGGGGTTCTAAACTTGATCCTATGAGGAGTCCGGAAAAAACTAGTTCATGAGGATTCTGTGTAGTGTGTAGCGAAAGTCAAAGGCGCCGAGGCCTACAGAGGCATTTGGGTTATGCTGTGATGACATTATAACTCGATGTCACTACGATCTACTGCAGACCATAGCGAAAGTCGTGTGCTGATGAAAGCCAACAGTCTACGTTTGATTTTATATCGGTAGACTACGACCTATGGTAACACAGCGAAAGTCATGTGTGCCGCTGAGAGCCAACATTCTGCGTTTGATTTTATATCGGTAGACTGCGACTTATTTGCGATGGAGAAGTTTCATTTTGGCAGCGAAAATCGAGGGCGCTGATGCTTACAGTTACATGGACTTTTGCTGTGATGACTACATAACCCTGTAATGTAACTGCGATCTGCCGGGGGTTCCATGGCGTAACTGAGGGGCGCGGAGTGCCTACAGTTACATGGACTTTTGCTACGATGGCAACGTAACCCAGGATGTAACTGCGACCATGGATGGGGGTGATGATTTCCAGAGCATTCTCACCAAAGATATTTCCTCGATTTCAAAACGTTTTTTTTATATTTTCAATAAAATTACTTTCCAAGTATTTTCACTGGGTGTTGAAATAGGGTCTGCTAAGTACTTACAGATTTTCAGTCTTACGCCTGATCAACGTATGACCAAATTTCTGTGAGAACGAGGACGGACTTGATTGAAACATCGAGTTAAAAAGTATTTTTATAGAGCTGTTTTGGAAATATTATATAGATTTTAAAGTGTTTAAAAAAATATCAAAAAGTTATTTAACTAATATTAGGTATTTAATAAATTCTGGTTTCGTTGCTTTTCGAAGACGAAAAGATTCAAAGGGGGGAGGAATGTGATAACCTGGATTTTTGGGCATCTAATATTTGGTAACTATCAGATTTTAACTATTAAATACTGATATATATGTTAACAAATAAAATTCTGTTAATTAAAATGTCTATAAATTGATTTGGGGAACTATAATAAATATTGGATTATAATATCTGGAAATGATAAATTTTATAGTGAATTAGTAAATACCATAAACAGATAAATATAAACTTTGTAGTGTTGAAAACTTTAAGTGTGTACATACATATATATATATATATATATATATATAAGTATATTAAGTGTGTGTGTATATATATACTGAGATTTGGAAATTTTATTTTGAAATTAAAAATATGAAGATGAAAACAAGGTTTAATAAAAATAACAACTTGATACACATATATTAATAAACTTAGAAAAAAAATAACAATAAAGAAAACATATTAAAGTCAATCAATATATGCATATTTACAAATATAAAAATTTTAGCATACATTTAAACATGTGTAATATTTTAAACATAGGATAAATAATATAAAAAGTTTTAATAACATATTTAAACATTAATACATGAATAAAAGACAAGTGTAAGTAGTTATATCATAAATTTAACAATTGTAAGTTGATTAGGCATGCAAATAACAAGTGGCAAAAATATATATTTTTAAATAAATTTGTAAGATAGAAAAAAAGGAAAAAAAGAGAAACCAAATTCCATTCTTCATCTCCAAAATTTGAAACCACAAAATAAAAGGGAGAATAAATCAGAGAAATGGAATCAACTTCAATCCAAACTACAGTAAACAATTTCAACTCTGGCAAACATTTTTCAAATCAGGAATCTGGAAATAAAGCCCCGAGATCAAAGAAATCTTCAAACCTGGAAATTCAAAACAAAATAAAACAAACCCGAAATCAAACAAGTTAAGATCAGAACCTAATACAGGTTTCAAAAACAAAAGCTTTTTTCAAATCATCACCAAAACTGGAAATCTGATCAAAACCAGAAAGCATGATTCTCTGCTTTTACAAGACAGGTGAGTAAACTCTAAGTAAAAAAAATCTGATTTAACTGAATGTGCATGTGATTTTGTTTTGTTGCTGTGGTTTGGGAATGAAGGTTTCCCTCGGGTCGAGCTCGAGAAAATAGGTTGGAGGCTCGGGCTCGTCTACGTGTAGTTCGAGAATGAAAAACTTGTTTTCAAGTTTTAAAACTTTGGGAAAGTTTTTGGAAAAAAATGGAAGAAGTTGAAGAATCTCAAGTCTGGACTCGAGCTATTCTCGGGTTGGACCCGAAGTAGGTTCAAAATGCAGGAATTTAAAGGTTTTTATAAAACTAGTTTTAAAATTTAAATTGAATTTAATTTTAAAACTATTACGTAAGATAAATGTTTTTCTTAAAACATTTGATTTAGAAGATTTGAAGTTTATTTAACTTAAATTTGTTAAGTTAAATTTTAAGTTATTTTAATTTTAAAGTTTAATTTAAAAGTGGAATGTTTTGAAATGTACTTAAATTTTGTTAATGATAAGTAAGTCATTAATAAAAATAAAGATTTATCTTAAGAGATAATTAAGATTTGGATGATTAATGACTAGTTAATTAAATAAGGTAATTAAGAGTAATTAATTAGTTAAATATAATAATGTTTAAGATTTATTAATTAATAGTTAGGGGTTAGTTAGTTAAGTAGTTAAGTTGTAATTAGTGACTAGTTAATTACATAATGGAAGTAATTAAGGATTAATTATTTAGTGTAATTAATTAAAGATTGATTGATTAGGGAAACTAATCAATGATTAATAATGAGTATGATTAATTAAGGGATAATTGATCAATGAAGTAATTATGAGATAATTAATTTGAGTAATTAATTAGGATCAATGTAATTAGTATGGATGGGTAAAGAATAATTAATTTGTGTAATTTATTAAGAATTACTTACTTATTGTAATTAAAGAATGATAAATCAAGGATGATTAATCAAGATGAATAATTAAGAGATGATTAATTAATTGAATATACTGAATTAATGTTAAATAAGCAAGATTTACAAGTCATAAGTAATTAATTTAATTCATTGGTAGTTAATTAAATTAATTAGAAATGGTATGACTAATTTATCTTTCTCATGGATGATTGAATAATATGTGAATGCCTTAGATTATTTGTTATCCTTGGTATGTGGTCGTGATGCTATGTGATATGAAATATTTCTATAATATGATATGTTGGGTTGAACAGTGATAATGTGTTTATCTATGATGAAATGCTGTGTAAAGTGACATCCACTATTTAAAAGTAAGTCGTATTCACTTGAATAACTTGGGTTAAGATGACACTGGATTCGAAGAGACCGGAGTCGGGTAATAGTTAATACCCAAAACCACTTCGATTCTTTATAGATTGATATGTGAAATCAATAGGCTGGAATGGAAAGATTTAAGTGAATTTGACCATTTAATCTAAGTTGTACTTAGAAATTGATGTGTGAAATAAGTGATATCTATAACAAATTGTGAATTTGTAAATTGATACGAGTTTACCCCGGGTTTTATGTAAGTTTTATGCTGTTGTATTCCATATTAGATGGGTTTACTCATACTAGTTTCCAGCCTGACCCGGGTGTTACTTTGATGTAATGCTCGGGTCAGACCAAGTATTACAGATTTCCAGGTTAGGACGTTCTGAAGCTCAGGAGGCGAGCTGGATAGTAGAAACGTATGGAGTGTTTCCGCTGTGATATATTTCTGTTTATCTGAGACATGTTGATATGTATATGTCCAGTGTTTTTGTATGTGTGTAACTCTGATGTATTAAAAAGTGTCAGATACAGTATTCTTTTGTAAACAGTTATTATTTGATATTATATTTTATCTGCTGCGAATGTGAGATTCTGTGTTTTGTTCTGTTTCTTCTTCTATCTCTTTTCTTCTTTTTCCCTAACTATTTGGAATTTACGGGATCGAAAATTCCGGGTCGTTACAGTTCAAGGGTTTTTTTTCTTATTTTTATGGGGCTACTTGGCAAGAAAAGGGGTTCAAATAAAATCAGCCTTATTTGCAATATATATATATATATATATATATATATATTCTATTTTTGTTTATCTTCTTCCTAACCTTTGAGATAAAAGGCTCTATAAATCCACTAATCTTCCAAAAACTAAATCATCCTAACTTCCTTACCAATATTTAGCTATTTATATCCAAAATAATATGTATCGTTCGCCCATTAACATATCTCAAGTTTGAGTTAACTTTGTTGAGTATTAGAGGACCTTGAAGCCTATTTGATATCGAATCTATTTGAATGTAGTGAATAGTGATTAGAAGAATAAAAGATATGTTTTTGTGAAATCAATCACCTAAGCTCTAATGATTTGATTATCAACTATATGCATGCACCCTTTGAATCGTATTCTTGATCAAACTAAATTACTTTGGAGTGATAAAACATGAGTTGGCTTATGAAAATGGTAATATTGGTTCTTGAGTGAAATTATATGAGATTAATTAAAACGGTATTAGAGGATTAAGGTGACTAATAAAGCCTAAAATGGAGTGTTGGATAGAAAAATACGTTGGAGTGGATGTGAATCAACACCACCACTATTTCCAAGACAACTACTTATGGAAACTGCTAAAAGCATCTCGACAACTATAGAACTTTTGCTTCTCAAATGAGTACATCGGGGTAGTGGACCCAACTAACTAATTCGAGAGGAAAAGTGACTCACTCGAGCTGAAGACTTAGTGATATAGTTAGCCGGAGGTCCATAAGGAATCAAGTTTGCTAGGATCTACCTTAATTTTTTGATCCGGATGGGATTGTGTCACTTACAAATACTAAATGGTGAGGAGAAATGACCCAACCTAAAGGCCGGTATGAAGTGGTAGACCCAAACAACTTTTGTTCGAGTGATGGTAATTTGACTTAACTCATTTGAGTGTAACAATTACATAAAGATTTATACCAGTTGATTACCTGTCCTACATTTAGTCTGTAGCCTTCTAAGGATTTCACAGTCTCAGTAACTACCGCTTATCACAGGTGAATAAGTGTCTAACAACCTTCTAGACTTCTCTAAAATGAAATCGACTTCTATATACAAAGACACTTTATCTCCAAATCCAAATTATCTACTTCTTAATTTGAATATACTTGGTTTTATCAAAGATCTATCGACTTCTCGATTACAACTCAGAAGCCATGTCACCTCTTCAATCAATAACAACAAAATAAACAATCTTTGTATCTTTAAAGTACAATTTAATTTTAAAAAATTAAACTATAACTCTCACCAAAATGTATTCTAGTGTGCATGTATGTGGTTTAGAATAGAAAAGACCAAGTAAAAAAGTATGACTTCGGGAACAAATTGGTCTTTTAACGAGTAAAAGATGAACATCACGGTGTGAGAAAATATCAAAGATTGAGCTTCAAAAATGCAAGTTAGTTAGATCATAGAATGATTTCCAAAAACATGTTTTTATAGGGGTGAAAATGTTTTGTAAATAATTATGTCTTTTGCTTTAAATTCCTTGAACATTTCTTAAGATAAATAACTATTAGAGAAATATGAAGAGGTGAAATAACCATATTTTTGAAATTTAAATTCACACCATTTTAGACAGAACTAAAATTGTTAATTTTGACCTATTTCAATGGACTGATGTCCTGTTGACTAATCGAGGGCTAAAAGGTCCAACTGAAAGATACCTTGTTTCAATAGTGCTACTTCCCGATCCACTTGAATAAAATGCCTATATCTTTTTAGGAACTCAAACTCCAAAAGGAAAGTTTTCACGTTAAATTATAATGTTGTAAAGTTGCAAAAAAAAAATTTGGCCAAAATTTTGATTACAACGTTTTCAAATATTTTTTGCAAGATTGTTTGTATTTGTTATACGGCTTCTGTTTTAAAAAATATTTATAACCAAACATGTATATTTTTCTTGAAATAACTTTATTCATATTTATATCGAATATATTCTATTTGAGAAAAAGTTAGACAATAAATTTATCATTTCCTGGAAAGGCCAAATACACTTTCTTATTCATTAAAGTTAACATTTAAAAAAAAATACTTTTTGTATAAATGATATATTGAGATAGCCTTTTGATTTGTTGAAGGGCGCATTAACTAGTTTTTTAGGGTTATAATAAATCTCAGTCTAAATTAAGAAGATCTAACTCTTTATAACACTTGTGCATGTCCATGCATCTATATATGTTTCTTCTTACTTAAAATACCTTATAAACTTTGTAAACCTCCTTTGTATTCCCATGAAAACCCAACGAAATGAGTAATAGCATATTTTGTATTTTTCGTATCAAAACACAAAAGTAAGCTTCTGACAATGTAGTCACTCAACTTTTGTAGAATCAACATGTCGAGATATTATCCAAAAAAGTTTACTAGAGTTGAAGAATCTTGTTTGATCGAGAGAAGTTGGTTCATTCAGAACCCAGAGTTTATATAAGGCAATCGTGTATAAACAAACAGTCATGCCATGTATTTTTAAGCAAGATATGATTTGGTTCATTATTTCTTAGGTGCGCATAGTGGTTCTAAGAGATGATTGATTTATACTTGATTACTCATATTACAATGTCGACTGATGATGTATTATTGGATCATGTCCACCACACCTTTGGGGAAAAGGTGAATTTAAAAATCCTTTTATTACAGTTGCACAAAGTCATTTTTTTTTATTGTTAGTACATAATCTACTATATAATAAATAATGTTTCATATATTCTGGTTTTATATTGAAAAGTTGGATTAATATTTATTTATATTATTTGAATTAATTTAATTTTTCAATATTATAAGTATAAGGCCAATATGTATATTTCCTAATACTGTAGTAAGTAGTGATATTTATATACATGCAAATGCATAGTATTGAGATTTATAACTACACATAAGCACATATTAGCAATATGTACTACGTTCATATATGGGGTACTTAATACATACACATATTAAAAAGCAAATATATATATACAATCACACATATAATTTATTCAATCATAAAATTTTGGATAATCAAATATTTTTATTTTGAATAAAATTATATATTTTAATTATATAATTAACCTTTTCAATTTTAAATATAATATCTAAAATTGACTAGTCAAATCAATTTTATTTAAAATAAAATATATAACATTGAATTGATAGAAATTAAAAAATGAATTATTTTCTAACTATAAGGATACATATACATGCAATATACAAATTAAAATTTTGGTCAACTTTAACTTTGCCTTTTTCTTAAATTTAAAATGCAAACTTATATATTAATTTTGGATTCAAATTTTAGCATAATTAAATATTAATTAATGTTTGTAACTTTGTGAAAAAATTCCAAATGCAAACTTTTTTAAAAATGAATTCCTTTTAGAATATAATTAAATATTTTTAATTATATTTTTAGCTTTTAATATAATAAATAGCTTTATACTTAACTAAGAATAATGCCAAAAGATATTTTATGTTTATGAAATATCCATGAGTGTGTGTGTATTATTTACTAAACCATAATCTTTTATTTTATATAATTTTGAAAACTATTTTAAATAAAATCATAGTACTTCCAAGAAATAAAATTATTACAATATAAGTTTTGCCGAACCTTTATGATACTTTTTATAAATTTTATAACCATATTTTAATCCATATAATCTATTTAATTAATTATAGTAAATTATGATAATTAATTTAAATTAATTTATAATATGAAAACCAAAGTTATAGCCAAATTAAACACGATGAAGTGGTGGCATATTAGAAACTCAAAAGGGCGCTCAATAAAGTTATCGATTGGATCATTTATCTATAAATACACAAAACATCGCAATACAGTATATGGCTTGAGAGTACTACACAACCACGTGTACGCTTAGTGCTTTGTATTGAATGTAATTAATGGAAGCAAATTTTTATTTCTAAATTCATAATTTTCAAACATTATTGAGTGTTATTGGTAATAAGTTTTTAATATTTCAAAATAATCAATGACATCAAATGTTAATGCATGCATATAATGTCTTATATAAGATGCAAAAATTCCTTGTATATAATTGGATTTTAAATTTGATTTTAATCATTAAGACCTCTATAGAATTATTTATAAATTTATATAAAATTAATTCAATTAAAATTCTTATAAGTTTAACATTTGATCTTATATATGTTCATATATTTATCAATTATACTCCTCTAAGTGATAATATAACATATTATACTTTACTAACTTATGCAACATAACCTTTAAAAAAATAAATGAATTCAAATTAATTTGAAATTCAACTATGACATATGAAATTTTATGTTTCAATTCAACACATTTTTGAAATATAATTTGGAACCTTTATAGACTATATAATATTCAGATATGCTTAATTCAATTAACCCGTGGCATAAATATTTTAGGCCTTACACTAAGGGAACATCTATGAATTTAGACCACTAAAATCGACCATGTAAGTTGCTAAAAGGATTAGGAAGACTTTTTGTATAACTATCTTTAGTTAAGAAGCCTTCTTCCTTAGACACGATTTATCGAACAACAATTTAATGAAAATATTAATTGGATGTCCTACGTTTTAATCAATTTACTCATAATAATGCCCAACGACTCTAATATCATTGTTGATTCTAATTTGCCATGTAACTGGAATGAGGATGGATCTCAAAAAGAATATCTTAAAAGAAAATCCTTTTATTAAAGTTTCATAAGATAATCTACATTACTATGAATTGATGTTTTATTGCATATTAAATCATTTTTAATATATATGGGTTTTATATAAAAAAGTTGAATAATTATTTATGTATAATTAATTTATATAGTCAAAATAATGAGTATTAAAGCATTATCCATAATATTTCACACTTGATGATTCGATATTGTACTTCAGAGTAATAAAGAAATGATTGCAGAAGTCATGGATACTTAAGTGTAGGATATAGTTAGAATGATGAAAGAATAAGTTAATATAGTTAAGTATTGATAACCCATTAACGGGTACTCATTGATGTACATCTCAACAGTAGGCACATATGAAGAGACACATTGTAACAACCTGATTTCTACGACTACATATTTAAATAATTAATTCAAATATTGAATTATTAATTAATTAAAGGTTCAAAATTTAATTTTTCACATACGATCGAATTAGAATTCAAGACTACTCTATTGAGTTCGGATCGACGTTGTAAATCATAATGAGTATAAATATTGCTATATTTGGAATCATGGTATTTTTTCAATTTATGTATTGTTAAACATATTTTGTAAAAATATGTGAGTAGTCAAGTACAACGGGGTCTCGACTGACGACTTGTGATTCTCGGATGAGGATTTTATTATGAGACCTACGGTTGAAGGATTTTTGAAATCGGGCGATCCGATGGCTAAAAGACCTCAAAATGCGTGAAACAATCATCCTGGAGAGCTATTTCGAATGGCAACAAAACTTATACCATCACGACCATAAAAAACAGAAAACATGCACCAAGAGTTTTGTAGCAATTTGATACGCTATGTGATTATAAGAGCTCGAAAATGTGGCAATTTATTTAAAAAAATTTAAATATACATACATACATACATACATACATACATACATATACATACATACATACATACATATATATATATATATATATATATATATATATATATATAAAATTTCATGCATTTCCCTGCAGTCCCAAGTCAGATATACAAGAATTATATTTATACATATAGACATATGTAAGTCACATAAACTATATGCATGTATACATATATAACCAATCTAACTATATGGAACTAATAAATAGGCCTGTCAATGGTAAAGGTTTTGGCTCGAGCCTTGATCAAACCCTCCCTATTAATATGGGCAAGGGTATGGCTTGGCCTACCCAATCTCCAACCCGCGACCGATCCAATTATTATTAGAACGTGTAAGGTTTCACCACTATCCTCCCTAGTTTACCAACGCAATTAATATTTGTTCATCATACGAAAAATATGAGTGTATATACTATTCGTGCTCTATTCGTTTGTCTAAATTCATAAATTTTGCTCTGAGAAATTGATTTCATTACTGCATAATTTGTTCGTTACCTTTCTCATGTAGAATTTTTTACAAGCTAAGGTAATGGTTATAGTTTTAATATTTTAGGTCGATTATAAAGTTTTTACCCAATGGGTTTAAAAAGCCCGATAGGTCGGGCTTGGGTAATAAGTTTTAAATACCAATGGGCCAAGGCCAAGCATGAATTTTTATTTTAGTAAATGGACCTGGGTCTGGGTTCTAAGTTACCTAGATGGAATCCGACTCACTGACCGACCTATTAATAAACACATATCATGGATATTTGCGTACATAAAGTCAATACACAACCAGAAAAACAAATCTATCATCTCAAAATCAATTACATTTAACGCATCCAATTATATAAACATAATGCATCTTAATTAAGTAACCATTCTAACAATTATATCTTCTTCATATTATTTTATAGAAGTCTCAAACTTACTTTGTAAATACTGTTTTCAGCGAGTCAATCCTATAGCTTAATATCACTTAATTCTTCAATTAAAATTGAGTTTAGCTATTAATTAGGTCCTAAGTATTATATAACTTATGTATATTATATATATGTGTACATACACACACACAGATATATATATATATATGTATATATGTATATATGTATGTATACTCATATATCACAAACTATTTCTTGCAGTCGAAAGTTAATAAATCATGTTACAATAATATTAGGGATTTTATAATCTTAATCAAAGCCTATTAAATATAAAATACTTCTTTTGTAATTTCTAACTTTTTAGATCACCTTTATAAAAATTTCCTAGTTAGTTAATAATCGAGTTACACCGTAGTAAACCAATACCAAGGCCAGATAAAATTCAAAGCCATTTAATGAAAGTTCAACCTGCAGAAACAAGTATTTTAGGCTTACATCTTTTTTTAAAGTTCATAATATTTATTTTCGATTAGTAACAAATAAATAAAAATATTTCTATCACTAGTATAACTACGAATTATGGTTTAATTAATTTATAACTATGTTATAATATCAACTCTATATAACTTTATCCAATATGAATAGAACATAATATTTATATCTACGGGATCTTACTAAATTATCCTGAATATCTTCTGATACCAGTCCAATCAAATAGGACAATAATTATATATATAATATATAATCTTACTTCTTCTAGGTAGTATATTCCAATATATAATTACGGGGATTTATAATACAACATAAATTCAGAGTTAAATTTCTACTCACTTGAACCGTTATTTGTGAAGTATCCAAATGCAGTCCAATCTTATATCATACTGTAGATAATCTCCCTATGAGTGCAAAGGTTAAAACCACATCTCGATTGGACCTTGTATGCAAAAGATATGAATTAAATATGAAAGGAGTTTAATTAAATTAATAAATTAATTTCATTACAACGGTAACCCTTAACACTTCTGCTTCCCCAAACATTGACATGATGAAATGTACATACCCATGCGCTTGCGTACCTTCTCTCCTTAAATACTAACTACACACTCAATGAGTTGTTGAACAGTTAATTGCAATGCAATCCACTTCGCGATCTCTCCATTACCAATGTGAATTCAAGAAGTTCGACCTCTCAGATAAAATCATAACACCCGCTCCCCTTTCGGCCTTACATAGTTGCGATTCACCATGGGCCATCGGAGTTCACGTCATTGGCACCGACAGGTGCGTGTTGCCAAGAGAAAGATGATGGTGCACTTTGTTTCGCCTAAACCCCTCCATCTACGACGAGGACTAACCTTAGCTCCATGCCATGAAGAGGCTGACTCTACACTCATAACCACACCCAGTGAAAACATTATTGACACAAAGCTTTCCTTATAATGAGTCCAACGGATCCTGTCTCGTCGTCTAACATGGTCCAAGGCTCTCGATTTAATTCTAAGGAGGGGGCGACCATGCTTGGGAAAAAACGAGATATTTATAAAAGGGAAAAAAAGAAAGGTGTGGAGAGAGGGAAGCTTCTATGTGGTGGGATATATATATATATATATATATATAAAACATATATTAATTTATTGATTTCTTAAATTTATTTCTATACATTCTGAGTTCGTACGATGACACAACACATTAGATCGTCACGAAAATCGTCGACGTATATTACCTCGTTTTTTCGATTTAACTGGTTTAAATTTGATCGCTATTCAAGTCAATTCTCTAGGATGATAATTTCATGCATTTTGAGAATATTTTGACCATTGGATTGGCTGGTTCCAAAAAATCCTTCAACCAAATGTCTCATAATGAAGTCCTCATCCTAAAATCACAAGCAATCAATCGAAACCCCACTAGACTCAACTACATACGTGTTTTTATAGAGTACATATAACATTGCATAAATTATAAAATTACCATGACTCTAAATACAGCGATATTTATACTCATTTTGATTTGCAATGTTGGCCCAGACTCAACAGAATTAATCTTGAATTCTAATTCGACCGTATGTGAAAAATTGGAATTTAGACCTTTAATTAATTAACAATTCAATATTTAAATTAATTATTTAAGTATCTAGTCATAAAATATAATTTTCTACATTATCCCTTCATTAAAAGATTTCCATCCCCGAAATTACTATGAGTATGGTAATCCAACATGACTCTCCAAAATTTCTAAGCATATACTTCTATAAATTTTAGTCGATTTTTCCTTGTGGGATTAGCATCGCAGGAATTTCCAAAGCACAAAATATAACTCCTAAACCTTAGGAATGTAAAACCTCCTTTTCTCAAAAATAATTGGCAATACCTTCTTTGCGCGGCTAGCTTCGAAAAATCCCAAAACAACATACACACACATATCTCATATCCGAGGTATCCCTTATCGTAGGCATCTTAATTCTAAGGACATACAAGCTTATATAACCATAATATCTACACTACAGATCTTACATACCTCTTATATAACAAGAGCATGCCATTTAGATGCGAATTAGAGGAAATAAGCATACTAATAGAGCATAACTGCTTCCATGTACCTAATTATGTACTCCACAAAGACGACTAAAAAAGATTGCAACAGTAAACCATGGATTTAAGCTTGCAAAATCGTACATAGAAATCATCTTAAACAAATATGCTATATCCAATTATGTAACAAGCATCTCAAATAAATATGTTACAACTTACCGTAAACACATCTAATGTAACAAGCATCGCTAATGCAACAAACATCTTAAACAAACATGCTATAACAAACTATGCGACATGCATCTCTTATGCAACAAGCATCTTTAATCTAACACGATCTCTGGAAAACATGTTACCATTGAAAACAACAAGCACATTTATAAAATACAAGTAAAAATAAAGCAAGCTTTATACTATGCTTTCTTACATTTTAAAAAAATAAAAAAGAAAATCAAAATTTTCTCGATAATTCAAGGCATATTAATACAAAGCTCCATTAAACACAAACAAGATTAACCCTATTTATTTAAAGCCATATAACCATATTCTCAAAAATGAATAGGCACTTGAAGTCTATAGCCACATCAGGTTCATTTCCACTTTCTCTAGCTACAGATGTTACTATAATTTCACACTTATGCAAACAGAATTCAAGAAATACATTATGCATTCCTTTTATTGAAAAGGAAGTTAACAAAATATGCTAGTGAAAACAACCAACAATGGGCAGTAAAAAATAATTAACAAAAATAAATAATTAGGTAACAATAGGCAATATATAAGCAACAAAAATTGATTAACAAAAATAAACAATCAATCAATAATCAAGCAACCGCAAGCCATCAAAAAGCAACAATAATTAACAAAAATAAATCAACAATGATTACCATATAAACAACCTATCATTTTAAAGGCGTCTATAACAACATGTACAATAACTAATAATAGTCATAGCGTGCATGCAAAACCGTAAACTCCATGAGTCTATTCGACATCAAAGATGGCCTAAATACTTAAGTGGTGTAACTTCTTTTCATGAATAAAATTCATAAACGATTATCACCCCTCCTTCTCCAAAAAGGAAAACTTACATGATATGCTAGATCATCGATTCTTAAATCTCTCAAATAAACCCAGCAATCTAAATCTTAACTTTCCTTTCCTTTTGAACAGAACTCATTCTCTGTATGAGAAAACTTTACTAACAAAATCATTACTAAATGAAAATATAATATTATTGGGCTCACCAGGTTCAAACTCACCTCAACCGCAAAATGATAATATATTAAGTGTATTGCAATGCTTTCCCAAGAAAATATCATATCGTCACTCAAAAGACTGTTTGGATCGTCATAGAGCTAGTCAACAAGTCCTTCCCTGAACTATCCTAATCTATCCTAAATATATTAGACCCATACACACACTTAATTTACAATGAATAGAGATCATCCAAAACAACATACGGTGCTTGATCCAATCCTTTATTTGCTTGTAAGGTTTCTTTGCTAAGCTAGGGTTGGTCACCTGATTCCTCTTATGCGACTATGATTCAGTTCCTTAGTTCGACTGCTGAAATTTCCTTGCACGACTATGGTCATGCTTCAAAAATCACTAAGTCACCTCAATATTCCGAATCACGTGCTCATCTTTATGAATCGAGTGAAACACCCTTACTAAACAGGTGCAAATCACTTAGAAACCCCATGCTCATACTAGGGATTAAAAATTGGTAAGTGAATGGATCGATCCTTAAAAAACCAATGGACTTCACGGGATTAATCCCATCACTTAAGTATGCTAACACAAGGTTAAACACTTCTAACATGAGTGACCTAATACAAAATGTATAAGCGATCTACTCAGTCCTTGCTCATTTCTGGGCCACAGTAGATCTTATTGGATACAAAATCCAAGTAACACTTCACCGAATAACTCCACTCTACTTGAAAACTCGTAGATCTAGTTCAAACAGAAGTACCCCCGGTTATTGTACCTTAGCTTAACAGCTAAAGTTCACCACATAAGATTAATAATACAAAAGAATTTACCTACACTATGAGGGGCCAAGAATAGGGTATAACTGAGAAATAAATCCTAAATCCATGCATAAAGACCCTAGGCAAAATTCCTTGCCTATGAAAAGGAGTAATAACCATCTCCACTTTGCATTTAGTCAAAAGGTTAGATTGGCTAACATTCCCTTTCATTGATGAGCTAAACCATTTGAATTGCATTCGTTATTCCCATGTCAGTCACCTTGCTGCAAATGGATGAAACGCTCGAGCTGCACGCCCCTTTTGATCTCAAAAATAAATCAAGACTCAGAACGACTTCTAAAATTAATCCAACCTACTCATCAATATCTTCTGCTACTACGCCCTAAGGGCCACCTCAAACATCCATAATAATTGTTGGAATGTTGTTGAATGGAAAAACATCCTTTGTAGTATTCCAATTGTCTCTAAACCAGTAAGGCATCTCAAACCGCCTATCTGCAGTCGCTTATGCACTTCGTCAGCTTATACAGAAAGTCTTAATACGAAGATACTTAGCTATTAGCAATTGAATAAATCAAAATTCAGGAGATAAGTGACGCATGAAATATTATATAGTATAAAAATAAAAGTACGCTCTCTCAACATGTCTCTATCTACCAAGTTGCCTAACTCAAACAAGTCTACTTGGTCCTAAGTGTTGAGCCGATATCTAGTATCAACTGTGACGACCTGCCCTTCGTAATCTCTTTAGTAATGTCGAATGAGAACGTCGGACTCTTGAATACCACAAAAGACAGTACGTTGGGGTAAAATTAGACCAATACACCATAATCATCGATACAATCCCACAAGAGGAAGAAAACATATAATATACTGAATACACATAAGCAAGATAGGATAAAAAACATACAAGAGACTGCACCAGCGAAAGCAATTGATAATTTGAATATCAATGCAGAAAGTCAGAATACATTAAGTTCACTCACATGGTGTTTTGAATATAATATCTGATATCACATCTCAAATAAAAAGTGGTCCGTCTACCATATTTTACTTACTAATAAGCTGTGCAGTTAAAGAGCTAGGCAGATTCAATGAGGTGGAGATGCAAAAAGTCATAGCGGGGATACATCGATGATATAACGGGATATAGCTGATGACTCTACAATAGCATATAAAACTCATGCTTAATGTTTCAACAAATATATAAGTGGTAATTAAATGAAAAATTAAAATTCAGTTGAATTATAATTAATACATAAATAATTTTAAACAAAAACATGTGCGAAGATAGTGTAAATAAACGTAAAACTGTTATATAACATAATTGAATTTTGTAGAATATTAGAGTATTTTCATTTCTAAAAATATATTAAAAATTCAATTAAATAAACTAATTTCATAATTTTTGTAATGTGTAAATATCATTTTTCAATTCATTTCTTTTAAAGAAGATATAGCGGAAATAGCGGAATATAGCGGGATATAGCGAAAATAATGGAGCTTAAAGCGGAAAGGCTATATTTGGGGCTATATGGAAAAATCGTAGCGGTAGAAACCCTAAATGAGATATAACAGGGTTATAGAGGGGTAATAGCATGGCATTAACTGCATAGCTAATAAGTATACATATCCATTATATTGACTTCATGCCTCCAAAATGCTCTCGTTGTCCAATAAGTCTATCCCCAAAAGCATTTGACTCCCAAACTACTCAATCTAGTACCCAAGAGCTGTCATAACATAAATAGATAAAGACAGAATATAGACAGACATAAATCCTAGTGCATGGGGAACTGTCTCTAAGTACTATATATACATGCAACCTATATACATCTAATAAACGTAAGTAAGGATAAATGGATAATAATAATCATATGTCCCCTACTTTATCCATACACCAACAAGTTAACATGATACATAATAGTGCTTCTCTAAAACAATACATACTATGACACACCATGCTATTACATTTGAAAAATGATGTAGGGTAGTACTACACTTCTAAAACAATGATGCTATAGATCTCTCAGTTCCTACCAAATCATCTAAGATGTAGAAAAATACAATGATATAATTATACTGTTAACATAACATCTCCACCCCAAAAACCTAAATATGAATATCTATAATCGATAACCATGTCAAATTTCCATTAGCTACTAAAGAGACCTATTGAGAACCACAACTAATTTGTGGACTTCTTTAAGAACCAATGCCTCAAAGAAGTTGATTTGTAGGCCCTATTGCAACACCCCATCATAGTACAGAATAGTATATGACAGACTATAGAATGGCATTCAATCTCTTTTTGCCCCTACTCTAGGACCACATACGTAGATCATGCGCCTCAATGATACAATGGATTCCCTATCTAGCGTCCTTTCCTATCAGTTGTCTATGCCGATGTTTGAACCAAAAATGGTACAAACACCTAAGAGTTTATGTAGAGAATAAAAAGTGAAGAAATAAAATTGAAAACAAACAGAAAAGAACACACAACAATTTATAATAGTTCGGCTAATCTTGGCCTACGTCCACTTAAGGATTTTATTGACTATCTTGTCGATTATTGGCAGGAGTTCTTACAGATCGGTATAAGTCCAACACTGATTACAAGAAAATAGCATAATAGAAAGAGGGAGCTAAAAGATTCTTAAATATGAGCCCTACCCTTCTATTTATAGAGGTAAGGAGCCTAAAATCTCGTCCAGATGATCTCCACATCGTTTTCCATGCCGTAGACTATTTCTCCACAAAAATAGGTCGCTACATTAGTAATTTTCTTGGAAAGGTACCGATCCATAGGCTTGGACCGTTAGTGATCCACAAGGTAGTCAAAATGGCTTTCTTGAGCTCTTCATATTAGATTGTCTGATGGTTAGCTTCATGATTTCATACTTGTTTGCATCGTTATTTGCATGTTTTCGAGTTCAAATGATGGATCTATGGAGAAGCAAAGTTGACGATTTAAGTTCTCATGGAGATCGATAGAGAATTTCATGGAAGCAACAAAACAACACTTGGAATAGGCTTCTGGCATTAGGTAAAGTAGGTAGGTAGAAGATGGGCATCATTGGTTAAAGAAATACAATCGGTTTCGGTCTGAGGGGTCAAATCGGTATCGATCCACCGCTTAGGTGGATTTTGATCCTCTTCCTCTTGTGTTTGGTATGTATTTACCCCATGACTCTACTCTGTTTGCTTTCTGGACTCTTTGGTCATCTTTTTTGGCTTCCTTCCTTGATTATTTCCAAGTTGGATTTGTCCAACCTGTCCGAATATTGCCTGGTCGAAAGGCCAGATAACACTTACGCAACAAAGACATCTCATTTCAAACAAGATATGCTTTAAATCGAGACAAGTTAGGATTGATTCAATGGATTCCACTTTGTGCTTTGAATGGTCGTTATCCTTCATGCGCATCGTTTCTGTGAAAAGTTATGTCCATAGTCATTCGTTGTGACGCTTTACCAGCATCTGGAGTTATAAATCTAAACATATTATCATGATCTACTGAGCTTGATAATTTAGAACTACTTCTATTAATGGATTTTACAGGTTTGAATTTAACTTCTTTAATCTTAGTTGTCAGGCATTGGATATGTACACATTCATGCATACACATGCATGTGCTTGAACAACTTCTGGCATGCACATTCATGTACGTACATGGGGCATCATCATCTCACATATATCAATATATAATTTTATTTATGTTTATTCTTTTAAGAATCGTGGATCGATACCGGTCTAGGTCCTTGGATCGGTACCAGTCTAGGACTTAGAGAAGTCCCATTGGTGCCTAGAAAATAGGGTCTTGGGTTTTTAAAACCCATTCCTTCACATATTCCTCTTTACTTTATTCTGCCTATCTATCAAAGCTATCGACTCCTACCATTAAAGAACCTTGTCTTCTCCAACGAACCCTGCCTATATTCAAACCTGGAACCACCGCCGTTCCACACCATCTGAATATAGCCTCACCGTGGCTAAACTCCAACCGCCGATCTAATATCCGTCCCATTTCTTAACCAACCCAATACTTAGGGCAACCACCCTTTAGTTTGACAACCCTTAATCAATCTCACCCTCGATTTGCTTGAATAGGTAGGTGTGTGATGGACTTAGATGTAGATGGACTGACGTGGGTGAACTTAGCATTGGCAGTCACGATTTAGGATGGAGACTAGAGGAAGTAGGACAAAATTCTCCCAAGGAGTTGGATCGATATAAATCCAGCAATTAAGTGAATTTTGTGAACTCCAATGTTTACTAATGAACTTTGCCCTCATGGACTTGGGTCAAATTTTTTCTTCTTAACTTTCAAATGTTTTTAAAGCATGGCCGACAACGTAATGCTCATTGGGATGGTCAAAGATGACGGTCACTCTGAGCGACATCCAAAATTTAAAAGGAACTATTATATAATGTCGAAAATCTGCACTTCACGACACTACACGATGCTACACTAAGCTTCACTTCTGCACATGAGGCACATCTTATAATTAATCTGATATTGATAATCTATTGAGTATTTATAGAAATGGAGCACAAGAGTTCCGAGCGTCTTGCCACTCAAGCCATAGGTTAATCTACTTCCAAACATGTTGAATCCGACACCGAGTATAGCTCGACTACGGTTCCACATGCACAACAAACTCCAATGCAATAGGCACACAGCTAGAAAATCCATAAGTTGAACAAATTTTATAAAATCTAACAAAGCCGGTATATGGACCAAAGGTGAATCCTGCTTCTGATCTCTCGAAGATGCTATTCTTTTAGATGATTATATCGATTCTGTTTCTTCTAAAAATTGAAGAGGGATCACTTTATAGAATTTGCGATAAACATGGAATTTCATTTATTGACGTGCTAGTCCCTTCTCGCCATTAGAGAGCTAGATGTAAAGCAGCTAGTGTTTAGGGTGCTGGTGGTTGAAATAAAAATCTTCGCTTGGATTTTGGTGAGTTTCTAAACTTACAACTATACTTATTTCCTACTGCTTAATAATATTTATCTCAATTATTGATTGAGTTGCTTGGTTGAGATGTTTTTTTAGGATATTTGATTGATTGTGTGATGTTGGATATAAATTTGGATTTAATGTTGAGATTTTATGTATGTTGGATTATCAAAATGCAAAGGAGATGATGACCGATTGCAATTTAGTTTGTGTAGTTTATTTACATGTTGCAAGCATTATATGGATAGACGGAATTCGTTGGAACTTGACTTGGCCCCCAATAATTTTTTTTAGATGATAGGTTGATGATTTTGGAGAGTTTCACTCCATAATTCTGTATTTTAGACGTTCGATTCATTTTTTGGTTTTATAATATTTTTGAAAGCTTCACAATGTTATCTATGGGGTTTTAGAATTAGACTGAATTGTATTTACAAATAAATAAAAATGGTTCGAACATAAAATGATTCAATTGGAAATTATTTTGGATATAATGTTCTTTTAAAGAAAATGGAGAATTTTTAATATTATTAGAATGCATATAATCTATCCACAAGTATAATAGAGGGTTTTAATAATATTCTAAATAGGAACTTCTTTTGTAAAGTGAATATTTAATAAAAAGAATTAAGAGGAAATTTCAAAAGGGTATTTTTGATTATAAAAATCTATTTTGAGAGTTTTGAATGTCTTTCCTTTTTATATAATTATTGATTCGAAACTGGCCTATTTGATTTATATTGTGTTTTAATTTTTATATAACGAAGATGTTGAATAAATGGATTAGTAGTAAAATGGATTAGTAGTACTTGGTGGTATGGGACGCTTGGTAATATTTTTCCAGTGATTCTACTAACTCATATTGTAGAATATTTGTTATTTGATGAGTGTAGTTTACTAGCATCGAGTAAATGTTGGAATAATGCTAAGTGGTATGAGATGCTCAAGTAATACTTGTTTGAATACCATTGGTGAGTAGATGTCACTTATATTCAGAAGATGGGTTAGGAATTTGTGATATTGTCTAGTGGTAACTCCTTAGTAGTCAAGAGTTATATTACTCTCTAAGGTCTGCAAGCGGGAGATATGCTAGGATTTACATATTTACCCTAAAGGACTAACTAGTCGAGTTATATTATTATTTACTCTTAGGGCTAGCAGTCAAGGAATTATGTTGTGACACTCTCATTTGGATGTGTGGAGTTGAGAGTATTTATTACTCTTGTTAGGACTCATTCATCAAGAGTATTTTGTTGCATCCTCCAAGGAATAACTAGTTGAGTATTATTACATACTCTTAGGGCCAGTGTTGAAGGATTTATTACATCGAGAGGCTCTCATCAGGACCAATATAGTCGAGAGCGATCACTTTCATCATGAATCCTAGAGTTAAGCATTTGACATGACTTTCATTAGGACTTATCAAGTCGAGAGTATCAGTGATCACTCTCAATAGGACTTATTGAGTTGAGAGTAATTGTTGTCACTTTCACCATGACTCCTAGAATCTAGAGTACTAGTTATTACTCTTAACAATACTTATATAATCAAGAGTACTTATTAGGAATCTATGTCACAGGGTTCACGCCACTATGAAGAGCGTGTGAATTAGATCCACCAGATAGGCTAGGTATCCATTCTAGCAGTCTTGATTGTGGGGTCGTGGCCTTGATCCATGATTTCACCTTGTTGATTTAGTAGGATGAGAGTTATTTCTCTCATTGGAACCATTTCCCAAACATCACTTAAGGACCAACAGTCTGTCACCAAGGGCAACTAGGAGTCATGATCGATGTAAAGCTCAGTCTTGCAGTGTGTTTATGACATGCGATGGATATTATGTCACGATTCTATGAGTAACCAAGGGATTGTAAGAAGTAGGTTGCGATCATTAGCGTTTCCTAGTGCAATGCTGTAGTATGTCAGTCTCCCACCTAGATGACTTAGATGGATCCATTATATATGAAATATTTGATATTATCACCGCATTAGAGATGATGATCATATGACATTAGAGACTGTTTGCGTGTTAGTCTGTCATGTTAGTTAGTCCAACTGAGACAGCCGCACATTGTCTATTTATGATGTAAGAGACTTGCTGTGAGCTTGTCTGTCCTTCTACCATTAGAGCCTGTGGTTGAGAGATCTCCTTTTTATAAGGTTAGTTGTTTCTCTTTCCTATGACCATTCAGTCAAGAGTTTCAACTCTTTAAGCACTAGGGGTGAAGATAAATGGTTTTTTGTGATGACATTTGATCGATTTTGATGTTTTTTGAGTTTGAGTCTTCTTGATGTCTCCAAGGGCCTAATAGTGATAGGTTATCTCTTCTATTAGGACTCTAGGTCGAGATAACTATTTGGTTATTACTTTTAATATTTTGTATGAGCTGTGTTGTGTAGGATTTTCATTTCTTGCTATATCCAAGGCTAATGTCAAAAGTGTTTACTTCCATCAAGACTGAAAGTAAAGAAAGAAATTTTAGATATTGATTTCTATATTTTATATAGATTTTATTCTATTTGGGCTCCATATTTTGTGATTTGTCTTCTATTGCTTCATAGTCGGAATTTATAATTCCATTGGGGTTATAAGTTCTGATTTGATACTTTGATTATTTATTAGGGATTATGCCTTTCTTGATTTGGATTTTAGGGACTAATAGTCCGAAGTCTACATTTCCATTAGGATAACATGTGACAACCCACATTTCGGTAGGTTTAAATCGATAATAATCCACATATATCCAACTTAAACAATCCGAAACATAGATAATCATTTGGGTTAATTAATAAAAATAAGAAAAGAAGAAGATAACAAACACAGAATCTCACAGCAAAATGATAAAATATAATAATCAAATAAATAGTTCATGAAGCTGTTTACTATATATTTGATTATAATTTGTACAACATCTATTAGAGCTATATATACGCAACAGAAATACAATATAATGTAGCAAAACGACATGATGAGGGAAATAATAATAGTAATAATAAACCAAATCTCCGTCTTCGTCCTTTAGAAAATGATCTTCAATGTGCTAAAATACTCAGGGCTAACCCGAGTGTAATGAGAAGACAAAACACTCAAGTCAGGACTAAAATATCCTTATGTGAGTCAAATCAATATCACATAACATGAATGTCATGGCATTAGAAATGTTTACGGGGTTTCACATCTCCTGTCCAGTGTATAACGTGCATGCAATAACTCAAGAGATGTTACGGGATTTCCATCCCTCAAGGATCCGTTAAAATATTTATATATAGTAGAATACGCTATATATCTAACTCTAATCGGTAAAATAAATATTTTACTTAGCCTTAAGGCTTTGCATTAATCACCCTTAATGTGTTTTTAAGAATTGTCGTACAGTTTGCATATAACGCCCCAGTAGCACGTCGGGGGATATGGATGCGCCGTGATATGACAACACAAAACCAAAATTTTAGTTTTACAAGGATAAAAGTATGACAAGGCACGTAAGGCAATGCCTAAGGTATGATACTACCAGTTCAGGTCGTAGGGCTGGTGGTAACGCATCGTACCCACGACCACCCACCACATCTACCCATCCTACATCGAGTCAAATGGAGGTTATCCCAAATCAAGGTGCACCAATCAAAACCAACAACAAGTGGAATAATATGGAACGAGTCCCAGAAATTGAAGAACAGTTGTTCTCTAGGGGTAGCTAGCCTGCTTGGCCATGTCAACCCGTCCTGTTTTAGTCATTTCAAATTGGCACAAGTGTCGGGCTCTGTCCATCATCGTTCTCTTTCTTCAAATCCAGCAAACGTACGCCAAATCCAACCACTTCGTTTTGGACTCTCCTCCGCATACACAGTTGTTAAAATGTTTATTAACAGAGAGTATGCTAACAAGAGTCCCCAGACTCTTTAACTAACAAACGTCGTTTTACACATCAGTTGGTTCTTTTACATTTCGAAGAATGATCTATATTTGATATCAAAATAACATATTCACTTCAAAATCAATTTCATTTCGAAATATCATATTTACTTCAAATATGTCAAATTTTGCTTGAAAATCGTTTTCACTTTAGAATTCGATTTAGATTACAATTTAGGTTATAACTTCGTTTTAACCCAACTCGCATTTAAATCCATGCTTTAAATAAAAATAATTCCCACTTTGACGAGTTTGAATTTTTAGAAAATAGTTTGAATAGTTTAAAAAGTAAAATAGTTTGATATAAAATGGTTTGGGTATTGAAAATGGTTTGTGTAGTAATATAGCTTGGAAAATCAAATAATTTGAATATTTATAAGATAGGTTTTAAATAGTTTATATTGAAATAATTTATTTGAAAATAATATTAAAGTCAAACTGATTAATTCCAAACCTTCCCATTCAAGTCAATTTCAATTTCCATTATAATTTAAATCGGTTCAATTCTGATTCCATTTCGAATTAACTTCGATTCGAATTTGTAATGACCCACTATTTTAGACCATTCAAATCGACAATAAAACCATACATGTTAGACTTGAATAACTCAAAATAGTAGATTGTAATATAATTTGGAGCAAATAAAACCAATCACAGAATCACAGACACAAATAAATCAGAATAACTCGCAGCGGAAATAAAATAACGGTAGTAGTTCATGAAGCTTTCACAAATACAGTCTCAAACACAGTCTCAAAACAGTACAAAATACCATAGTCTGAAAAGTAAATACAACAAAAATCCTAATACATAAATGTTCACTAGTACATAAGATGAATAGAAAATGCTGAATGGAAATAGGTAACAACTAGATAGATAGTCTCCAGCAAATCCTAGCTCCAGAATGTGAAATCCAAAGCTGATACTTAGGCTGACCCGAGCGTAAAGCAAAACACAAAACACTTGAGTCAGGACATATATACTGATACAATGTAAACCAACTCAAGTGAACTATAATAAAATACACAAGTAACTTAAAGGATGCTTGGGACCACCCACCCTTTAAGGATCTGTTAAACTTTTTACTATGTAGTAATATACGCTATTATAATAATGTCTAAAGTAAAATATAATATACTTAAAACTAGCGTTAAGGAGTTACCTAATATCTCCCTTAACACACTTTGTAGTGCTAATAGTCTATACAGTACCGTCGTACCTCTAGATCGGGAGGCTACCATAAATACTCCATAAGTATGACACAAATCAAACTCGTATAAGGTACACTAGGGTAGGTGACACGGCACAACGAGGCAATGCCAGTGTAGATGTACCAATTGCACTTTCGGACCGGTAGTAATGCGTAGCAGCCACTACCACCTACCTTGCGCCACACTCTCAAAAATCAAAGATGCGCACCAATCAATCATAAAGTAATAGAATGGCATACGAATATGTGTGTTCGATAAGAGGAGCGACCTTATTAGCCCGTCGATTGCTCCTGTTTGGCCACCGTATGCCAACTCACAGGAGTCGGGTCCATGTACATACCTCAATAGAACGTCGCCATTGTTCTACTTCATTCTGGAATCTGCACCACGTACACGGTTGTTAAAGTGGTTTTTCGAGTTGGCAGAGAGTATGACAACATCCGGTCACAGTCTCTTTAACAACCAAACATTACTATTACCCATGGATATTTATTTCAAAATCATTTATACTTCAAAAACCAAAATATCATATCCATTTCAAAATTATGTCAATACGATATCATTTCCATTTTAAAACCAAACCAATATGATATCCACTTTAAATAAAACCCAAATTTTCAAATTACCAAATATTTCCTTCAATTTATTTAAACTTGAAATACCCTTTAAAATCATCTTAAACCAAAACCACGATCATATCCTTCAATCTTCAATTTCAATAAGTTTCAAATCAACATATTTAAAGTCTATTATGAATTCAATACAAGTTCAAATAAATTCATTTCCAAAATCATATTACTTTCAAAGCTACAACACTCCGAACAATACTTTGAAACCATAATATTTGGAAATCATAACACTTGAAATGTTATCATTTGGAAATCATAATACTTAGAAAATCAAAACATCTTTAAACAATATTCATTACTAAAGTTGTAGCATTTTCTAAGTTCATTCATTCAATTAACAATTTCAACAACAGTATTTTCAGAAACAACAGCACTTAGAAAACGTTACGGTAGATACAGTAGTATTTCAAAAATATTGTCGTTTTCAGAAACAGTAGCACTTATAAAGTGTTACAGTAGATATTTTAGTATTTCAAAAACAGTTCAATTTCAGAAACAACAGCACTTATAAAGCGTTACAGTAGATATTTTGTATTTCAGAAACAACTCAATTTCAAAAACTCCAGCACTTATAAAGTGCTGCAGTAGATATAATTAGTAATTCAGAAACAGTTCAATTTCAGAAACAGCAGCACTTATAAAGTGCTACAGTAGATAATATTAGTATTTCAGAACATAGTTAAATTTCAAAAATGGTAGCACTTAGCAAATGCTACCTTAAAACCATAGCATTTTGGAAATGCTTCCAATACAAATTCCAGATTTATCATAACATTTCAGAAACATTAAAATCTATATTTTAGCCATTTTTAACTTACAAAAACATATCTCTCGCTCCAGAAAATATTCATTTGGATATCATTTAACTGATTATTAATAAAATAAATATTTATAAATAAAATATCCAAATTAACTATAATTCATTTATTAAGTCCAAAGTACACTATTTTACTTAACCTTTTTATTTTAACAAATAACTTAACACTTAATTTAAAATACCCATTTCATAAACAAAATATTCTTATCACCAAATTAACTTAAATTTCCATTTGAAAACTAAATTTTCAATTATCAAGTTAAGTCATATTTAAGTTACGTTTTTACATTTTTACTTATACCCGTTAACTTATAGAAAATCACTATAAAACTTATTATACAAAACATATCATTTCATAAATAAAAATTGATTACACTTACTAGGTTAGATTTTAAATTCCATGTCAAATAAAATTTAATCATTAAGTTATTTATCATAAGTAAAATCTTTAAATTCAACTTAAAACCAATAATTGACTTATAAAATCTTAACTCATAGGAAACCAATATCTCTTTGCATTTTAAATCATTAACTCAACTTTTAAGTTAAAATTTCATATATCTTAAAACTCAAAAATACTTAATAATTTTTAGGAAAATATTATTCAAAATCTAACCATAGGTCTGTATAATATTTTCTAACCTAGGAAAAGTGATACGGATCATTTCAATCCGTAATTCAAAAGAAAATTCTGGGTTCTATCATTTCAAACTCGCAATCCTAAGTCAAATAAAATAAATAAAAATCGCTTGAGCCTATCATTTCAGCTCATAATGATTTTTCCCTATTCTAAAATCTGTTCAGGTATGTATCATTTCAACCCATAGTGATTCTATTATACAGGGAACTTGCAGTGTGAGAAACAATAAATAAAAAAACAGTATAATATTGCATATCGTATCAGGTGATGTAACAAATAAATATCAGGTTATAACATCATGAAATATCATATCACAAGCATACATAAATTACTATCATATCATCAATTACAATTCACATGCCATTGTTTCACAATTATATACGTACGAATGTCGAGAGTGAATAATTCACCTTCTAAAGCTGGAGTTAACAATTCAAGACACACAAATAAACTTTGGAAAGCACAACAAAGCATGATTTAGATTCAAGTGGATGGAGAGCCAAGATTCAAATCTTGTAAAAA
This sequence comes from Allium cepa, assembly GCA_030765085.1. NCBI lineage: Eukaryota > Viridiplantae > Streptophyta > Magnoliopsida > Asparagales > Amaryllidaceae > Allium > Allium cepa. Next base: position 916,171,390 of record CM060938.1, read on the forward strand.
ATTAAAATATGAACATACATAAGTCTATATATTCAACACATAAATTATAAATCAAATGAAACAAAGTGAAGAAAATTGGTTTAAGTCAATAAGTGGGCTCGGCCACATGAGTTTGGGCTTGGTCACACCACTTGTGCTCAGCCGTCAACCACAACATGGCTCGACCATGGTAGTCTAGAAGCAAGCATGCATGGCTAAGGCTTTGAATATGAAGGGATGGCAAGTTCAAAGCAATAGGAAAGCAAAAGGGCTAGGCATAAGGATTTGGGTTCGACCCTATGATAAATTGGCTCGGCTATTGGGCTTGCATGGCTCGGCTTGGATCAGATCTGGTCATGGCTAGGGGTGGGTATTGTCGTGGCCAAGAAAGGAAAAAGGGGTTGGTGATGGAATGGGTGTTGTGGTGGCCGAGGCTAAGGGAATAAGGAGGTGGATCATATGATGGCTCGGCTAGGGTTTAATGAATGAGATGGTGATGGTTTGGATATAGGTGGTCACGATATGGAAGGGGATGATGCTATGATGGTATAAATCGGTCTAACGTGGTGATGAAGGGGAGGAGATGGTCGGCTAGGGGATGATGCAAATGGTGGCTGAGCATATGCTTGAAAATCAAAGAGAATGGCAAAAGAAAAGGAAAGAAGGAGAAGTAGAAAAGTGATTTACTGTAAAAGTTTTGTTCAGCCGATGCAAATGAGAAAGAGATGGGAAAAAAAATATGTATGTGAATGAGAATGGAAATGAAAGGCTAGGCACCAAAAGGTTTTGAACGGCTAGGAAAGGAAGAGGCATTACTTTAAGCAAAAGAAACTTATGTCTCTTCAAATTTCCAAGCCCAAAAATAAAAATAAAAATAAAATAAAAGGAAATAGAAAGAAGAGAATGGAAAATAAAATAAAATAGAAAATAGGAATGAAATATAAAACATAAAATAGAAAATAAAATATAAAATAGGAATAACACAGGAAATAGACAATAGAAAATAACAAATAAAATACAGAAAATAATCGCATGTAAAATGCTAAATTTTATCAAATTTTAAAAGTATAAAATAGAATTTGATGAAACGAAAAGCAGATCCAATATCATAATCAAATACAGTTTCGAAGAAAAAGATTGGAATGATAAAATTCAAAATTAAAATTTTCAACTGAAAGTCAAAGTTTGACAACAGTTGATCAAAATATAAAATTTTCAGAAAATAATTATCTTATTACATTTGGAAAAATAATTACAAACAAAATCCAAAAATACATTGGAAAATTCCAAAATTTAAATTTAAAAATCAAAGTTTCAAATAAATTTGCATTAAAATATTTATTAAAATTTAAGGGTTGTTACACCCTCCCCCGCTCAAAACTTTTCGTCCTCGAAAAGGAGCGATACATGAAAACAAGAAAAGATAAGATAGAAAAGCAAATAGTACATGAAATAAACAATTCCGGATTCGAAGCACGCATGCTCTCCTCCGTCTCCCAGGTACAATCCCAATCATCCGAACTCCATTGCACTTTGATCAGGTTGACATATTTCCTTCTCAGCTGCTTCGTACCTCTTTCGATAATAAGGTATGTGGCTTCCTCTCGACAGTAAGGTTAGGCTCAATATCCAAACTCTCGAGAGTAGAAGGATGGATAATCAAAGATGGATCACGCAGATATCAACGAAGATGCGAAACATGGAATATATTATGTACTCTAGAAAACTTCTTAGGAAAATCAAGATGATAAGCTAAAGATCCAATCCTCTCCGAGACATGGAAAGGACCAACAAACCTAGGGGCAAGCTTCCCTCATCTTCCTCTCTATCCAAAATTATTATTAGATTTATTCCATTTAATATATCTTATCACATATATTAAGTACATTTACTCTTTTCATAACTACTCAAGTTTATTTATAGATTCCTTTAACACCATTTTATATTGTATATTATCAAATTACATAACTAACTTTTGAATAATTAGATAAGTTACATTGGAATGCAATTTAGTATTATAATTTTTTTTCCAATTCAATTATTTATCCAAAATTCAAGTTTATTTATCCAAAATTCAAGTTTATTTATCCAAAATTTTGACTTCAGTTTATAATTTAAATCATCCTTGAATCATAAATTTAAAAATTAAATCTTCGGTTTATCTCAAACAATTAAGAGATAATTACATACATATTATATATCAGATCAAATCTATTCTAAAATCATATACTTATATATTAAATCAAACCATACTAAAGAAATTTAATCAAAGTTTCCTTCCTTCCTTTCTTTTTATATAATAAATCAAACAAATTTAAATCAAACAAAAGCGTAGCAAAGCTACGAATTGGTCTCTCCTCTTCGAGACTCGAATGAATGTCGATGATGCGGCCGCCATCACCGAAATTATTTTCCAACGACATAAGAGAAGAGCATAGATTTTAAACATTTAAAATTTATATTCAAAATACCTTTAAATAATATACATTTTAAAACATTAAAACCAAAGTTTGAAATCACCGAAATTTAAATTCTCAAATTCATAATTTAAATTTATTTAAATTCCAAATCAGTTTATAAACCATGCTTCAAAATTTTATTTATTTGTATCTTTTATCAATCGTCATTGGTTTTCGAAACAACAAATGAAATAAAATATTATCATTTCAATAACCAATTTAGTTGTCTAATGAATTTCAACTCAATTCAGTTTTCAGTTTCCAAAATTTCAAACCTTTAAATATTCCATAATTTCAAAACTAAATTTTTGATAATTCCCTATATATATATATATATATCAAATTTGTATTTACTATTATTTAGTTTTGAAATATTTACTTAATAAATCTTATATCATTTAAATAAAAACCTTAAAATTCAAATAACTAAATATTACTTTAATTTATGAAACTTGATATATATTCATTTAAACACCTTAAACCAAATCAAGTTATAAAAATCATATTAGGACTAAGAACCAAACGAGTACCGGATTCAATCCAGCAAGATGGAGATCTACAAGGTCTTCCGTAAAGAGCAGCGAACTGGGACATTCCAATAATAGCCTGAATTCAAAGATGAAATGAGATAGATAAAAGATTAAGATAAAATTAAAACAGAAGAGCGAAAATATACCTAATAACTGTTATTATAGGTGAATTTGACAAGACGGAGACGATCTTCACAAGATTCTCTATAATCAAGAACACAAGCACGAAGAAGGTCTTCGAGAATCTAATTCACTCTTTCTATTTGACCGTCGGTCTGCGGATGGTAAGTAGTGCTCAGATTCAGACGAGTACCCAAAGATTCCAAAACTGACTGATGAAGATAGGATCTCAATCACAAACAATACTAAGAGGAACACCATGGAGACGAACAATCTCCCTCATATAAATCTCAACCAGACTGGAAGCAGAATAGTTAGATTTGACCGGAATGAAATGAGATGATTTGGTCAATCTATCCATCGTTGCCCCTTCAAGTCCTCGGTAATCCGTCAATAAAATCCATGGAAACCTGTTCCCGTTTCTAATTGGGAACCTCAAGGGGCTGCATCAAACCAGGGGTCTTCTGATGATCTGCCTTGACTTGCTGATAAGTCGCACACCTACTAACAAAGATAGAGATATCTCACCTCATACCTCTCCACCAATAAAGCTTCTTCATGTCCTGATACATCTTCGTCACACCAGGATGAATAGAAAGTCTGGATCGATGATTTTCCCGAAGTAACTCTTGCCTCAATCCATCAACATTCGGGACAAAAATTCGATTATTAATCCTGAAATACCTCTATCATCGATTTGAGCTCCACTACCATCAGGACTACTGCCACCAACTCTGCTACGAACACTCTCCTTCATATGCCTAAGCATCTCATCCTCATCCTGCTTAGCAATGATACGATCCAAAAGAGGAGAAGAATAAACAACAAGCTGATACAACATGGCCTTCTTCCGACTCAGAGCATCGGCTACAACATTAGCCTTCCCAGGGGTATAGCTAATGTCGAGATCATAAGAAGCAAGAAACTCAAGCCACCGAACCTAACGCTGATTCAAATCCTTGTGGGTGAAGATATACTTCAAAGACTGATGATCGGTAAAGAGCTCAAACATAACACCCAAAAGGTGATGCCTCCAAAGCTTCAAAGCAAAGACAACAATAAGCAATTCCAAATCATGAGCTACATAATTGGCTTCACGGGTCTTCAGCTGGCGACTGGCATAAGCAATCACCTTCCCATCTTGCATAAGAACAACTCCCACTCACGACTGGCATCAGTGTATACCGTTAATCCCTCATTTCCATTTGGGACCTTAAGCACTTGTGCGGAAGTGAGCTTACGCTTCAACTCATTGAATGCAGATTTACACTTATCACTACATATAAACTTAGCATTCTTTCGAGTTAAAGCGGTGAGAGGAGCAGAAATCCGAGCAAAATTCTCAATGAATCTCCGATAATAACCGGCAAGGCTTAGAAAACTATGAATATCAGATGGAGTCCTAGTAGTTTCCCAATCATTGATCGCAGCGATCTTGACTAGATCAACAGAAACTCCATTACTAGAAATGATGTGCCTGAGAAATTGGAATTCATCCCTCCAAAAATGGCATTTCGAGAATTTAGCTTTCCACTGATGACTCCCAATAGTTCCCAGAACAAAGCTAAAATCAACAAAGAAAGCAGGAGCGAGGTAACAGAAAAAATACCAAATAGCTTTCCCTTCTGTTGAGTAGGACAATGGTAATTAAGAAACAAAAGACAAGATTGGATAAGATAAGATTAGATTCACTAGAATGAATATCCTAAACAAAGAAGTTACTAACAAGGTGGATAAGGAAGGAAAGAAGTAAGAAAAAATTGATTTTGAAACAGGAGAAGTTTTATATCAAAATGATCCTTTGAAAATCCTTTGAAAATCATTTTATACTTTAAAATACGTTCACTCACAAAGAAATGATTCTAAGATTGATTTCACTCATTCTAGTGTATTTATACCCTATCGATAATGAGTTTTTGCTCCGCATGCTAAGGTTTGCCTAAAACTAAAGCTCTAATACCAAATTTAACGACCCACTATTTTGGACCATTCAAATCGACAATAAAACCACACATGTCAAATTTGAATAATTCAAAACAGTAGATTATAATATAATTTGGAGCAAATAAAACTAATTACAAACACAGATAAATTAGAATAACTCGTAGCGGAAATAAAATAATAGTAGTAGTTCATGAAGCTACCATAAACACAGTCTCAAAACAGTACAAAATACCTTAGTCTGAAAACTAAATACAATAGAAATTCCATCACATAAATGTTCACTAGCACATAAGCTAAATAGAACAATACCGAATGGAAATAGATAACAACTAGATAGATAGTCTCTAGCAAATCCTAACTCTAGAAGGCGAAATCCAAAGCTGTTACTCAGGCTGACCCGAGCGTAAAGAAAAACACAAAACACTGGTGTTAGGACATACATACTTATACAATATAAACCAACTCAAGTGAACTGTAATAAAATGCACAAGTAACTTAAAGGATGCTTGGGACCGCCCACCCTTAAGCTATTTACTATGTAGTAATATACGCTATTATAATAATGTCTAAAGTAAAGTGTAATATACTTAAAAATAGCATTAAGGAGTCATCCAATATCCCCCTTAACACATTTTATAGTGCCAATAGTCTATACAGTACCGTCGTACCTCCAGATCGGGAGGCTACCACAAATACTCCATAGGTACGACACAAATTAAACTCGTACAAGGCGCGCTAGGGTAGGTGACATGGCACAACGAGGCAATGCCAGGGTAGATATACCAATTGCACTTCCATACCGGTGGTAACACGTAGCAGTCACTACCGCCCACCTCGAGCCACACTCTCAAAAATCAAAGGTGCGCACTAATCAATCGCAAAGTAATATAATGGCATACGAAGAAGTGTGTCCGATAAGAGGAGCGACCTCATTATCCCATCGATTACTCCTGTTTTAGCCACCTTATGCCAACTCACTGGAGTCGGATCCACGTACATACCTCAATAGAACGTTAGCACCATCCTACTTCATTCTGGAATATCTACCGCGTACACAGTTGTTAAAGTGGTTTTCGGAGTTGGCAGAGAGTATGACAACTTTCGATGTCGGTCTCTTTAACAACCAAACATTATTATTACCCATAGATATTTATTTCAAAATCATTTATACTTCAAAAACCAAAATATTATATCCATTTCCAAATTATGTCAATACGATATCATTTCCATTTAAAAACCAAATCAATATGATATCCTTTTTAAATAAAACCCAAATTTTCAAATCACTGAATATTTCCTTCAATTTATTTAAACCTGAAATACCCTTTAAAATCATCTTAAACCAAAACCACGATATAAAGTCATATCCTTCAATTTCAATAAGTTTCAAATCAATATATTTAAAGACAATTCTTAATTCAATACAAGTTCAAATAAATTCATTTTCAAAATCATATTACTTTCAAAGCTACAACACTCTGAACCAATACCTTAAAAAATAATATTTGGAAATCATAACACTTGAAATGTTATCGTTTGGAAATCATAATACTTAGAAAATCATAACACCTTTAAACAATATTCATTACTGAAGTTGTAGCATTTTCTAAGTTCATTCGTTCAATTATAACAATTTCAAAAACATTGTATTTTCAGAAACAACAGCACTTAGAAAACGTTACGGTAGATATAGTAGTATTTCAAAAATATTGTCATTTTCTGAAACAGCAACATTTACAAAGTGTTACAGTAGAATTTTAGTATTTCAAAAACAGTTCAATTTTAGAAACAGCAGCACTTATAAAGTGTTACAGTAGATATTTTGGTATTTCAGAAGCAGTTTAATATCAGAAACAACAGCACTTATAAAGTGCTACAGTAGATATAAGTAGTAATTCAGAAATAGTTCAATTTCAGAAACAGCAGCACTTATAAAGTGCTACAGTAGATAAAATTAGTATTTCAGAACATAGTTAAATTTCAGAAATGGTAGCACTTAGCAAATGCTACCTTAAAACCACAGTATTTTGGAAATGACTCCAATACAAATTCCAGATTTATCATAACATTTCAGAAAAATTAAAATCTATATTTTAGACATTTTTAACTTATAAAAACATATCTCTCGCTTCAGAAAATATTCATTTGGATATCATTTAACTGATTATTAAATAAAGTAAAAATTTATAAATAAAATATCCAAATTAACTATAATTCATTTATTAAGTCCAAAGTACACTATTTTACTTAACCTTTTTATTTAACAAATAACTTAACACTTAATTCAAAATACCCATTTCGTAAACAAAATATTCTTATCACCAAATTAACTTAAATTTCAATTTGAAAACTAAATTTTCAATTATCAAGTTAAGTCATATTTAAGTTACATTTTATACATTTTTACTTATACCCTTTAACTTATAGAAAATCATTATAAAACTTATTATACAAAACATATCCATTTCATAAATAAAAATTGATTACCATTACTAGGTTAGATTTAAAATTCCATATCAAGTCAAATTTACTTATTAAGTTATTTATCTTAAATAAAAATTTTAAATTCAACTTAAAACCAATAATTGACTTATAAAATCTTAACTCATAGGAAACCAATATCTCTTTACATTTTAAATCATTAAATCAACTTCTAAGTTAAAATTTGATATATCTTAAAACTCAAAAATACTTAGTAATTTTTAGGAAAATATTATTTAAAATTTAGCCATGGGTCTGTATAATATTTTCTAACATAGGACAACTGATACAGATATGTATCATTTCAATCAGTAATTTAAAAGAAAATTCCGGGTTCTATCATTTCAAACCCGCAATCCCAAGTCAAATAAAATAAATAAAAACCGCTTGAGCCTATCATTTCAGCTCATAATGATTTTTCCCTATTCTAAAGTTCATTCGGGTATGTATCATTTCAACCCATAGTGATTCTATTCTCTAGGGAACTTGCAGTGTGAGAAACAGTAAATAAAATAATATAATATGGCATATCATATCAGGTGATGTATCAAATAAATATCAGGTTATAACATCATGAAATATCATACCACATGCATATATAAATTACTATCATATCATTAACTACAATTCACATGCCATTGTTTCACAATTATATAAGTACGAATGTTGAGAGTGAATAACTCACCTTCTAAAGCTAGAGTTAACAATTCAAGACACACGAATAAACTTCGGAAAGAACGACAAAACACGACTTAGATTCGAGTGGATAGTGAGCTAAGATTCAAATCTTGTAAACAATTAAAATATAAACATACATAAGTCTATATATTCAACACATAAATTATAAATCAAATGAAACAAAGTGAAGAAAAATTGGTTTAAATCAACAAGTGGGCTCGACAACATGAGTTTGGGCTTGGTCACAGCATTTGTGCTCGACCATTAACCACAACATGGCTCGGCCATGATAGTCTAGAAGAAAGCATGCACGGCTAAAGCTTAGAATATGAAGGGATGGCAAGTTCAAAGCAATAGGAAAGCAAAAGGGATAAGCATATGGATTTGGGTTCGGCCCTATGCTAAATTGGCTTAGCTATTGGGCTTGCATGGCTCGGCTTGGATCAGATATGGTCATGGCTAAGGGTGGGTATGGTCGTGGCTAAGCAAGGAAAAAGGGGTTGGTGATGGAATAGGTATTGTGGTGGCCGAGGCAAAGGGAATAAGGAAGTGGATCATATGATGGCTCGGCGACGGTTTGATGCATGAGATGGTGATGGTTTGGATATAAGTGGTCACGGCATGGCAGGTGATGATGTTGTGATGGTGTAAGTCGGTCTAAGGTGGTGATGAAGGGGAGGAGATGGTCGGCTAGGGGATTATGCAAGTGGTGGCCGAGCACATGCTTGAAAATCAAAAAGAAAGGCAAAAGAAAAGGAAAGAAGGAGAAGGAGAAAAGTGATTTACTATAAAAGTTTTGTTCAGTTAACGCAAATGAGAAAAAGATGGGAAAAAATATGTACGTAAATGAAAATGGAAATGAACGGCTAGGCAACAACAGGTTTTGAACGGCTAGGAAAGGAAGAGGCATTGCTTTAAGGAAAAGAAATTTATGTCTCTTCAAATTTCCAAGCCCAAAAATCAAATTAAAAATCAAATAAAAGAAAATAGAAAGTAGAGAATGGAAAATAAAATAAAATAGAAAATAGAAAAAAGGATTGAAATAGAAATCATAAAATAGAAAATAGAAAATAAAATATAAAATAGGAATAACTTAGGAAATAGACAATAGAAAATAACTAATAAAATACGGAAAATATCGTGTGTGAAACGCTGAATTTTATCAAATTTTAAAAGTATAAATAAAATTTGACGAAACGAAAAGCAGATCCAATATCTGAATCAAATACAGTTTCGAAGAAAAAGATTGGAATGATAAAATTCAAATTTAAAAATTTTAACTGAAAGTCAAAGTTTGACCATAGTTGACCAAAATATAAAATTTTCAGAAAATAATTATCTTATTGCATTTAGAAAAATAATTACAAACAAAATCCAAAAATACATTGGAAAATTCCAATATTTAAATTTAAAAATCAAATTTTCAAACAAATTTGCATTAAAATATTTGTTAAAATTCATAAATTGTTACACAATTTCAGTTCAAATCGATTTCGATTTCGATTTGAAATTAATTTAATTTCGATTTCAAATTAATTAATTTCAATTTCAATTTGAATTAATTCATTTCAATTCAGTTCTCGATTTTAAACCATTCCAATTATTTCAATTTCGAGTTCGATTTTGAAATATCGATTTAAGTCATTTAAATCAAATTCAACTTCGATGTACAATTTAATATTCATATCTTTAAAATATTTACATTTTGAGCTAAATTTTGAAATATCAACTTATAACACTTTACTTGAATAACATTGAATTTTCAAGTAAAAGTTCAAATCCTTTTAAACAATTCAATTTCGATAATTTAGTCATATCTCAATCATGACTTCAAATTCCAATTATATTCTTTAAAACAATTTCTTTTAACCAAGCTTAATTTCAACATTTAAACCTCGAATTCGTAGTTAATTCAAACTTCACAAATTCGATTTTCATCTCTTTAAATCAAAATCATTTAAATAATTTCAAAACCAAGACTTGTAAAATTATTCAATTTAACCAATCTGGTGTTTATATATAATTTTCTACCATATGGCCAAGTGATAAGTTATTTCAATTTAATTTCAAGGATGGATATATATTATTTCAATCTGAAAAGTGTCATAGGTATATATCATTTCAACATATTTTTTAATTTATTCGAAACAATTCAGATCATAGTTATATACTGCCAAATGATATACATGATGATAACAGGATATACATATATATATATATATATATGTATGTATGTAAAATAAATAAATATCCAACCATCCAATATATCAACCAGCAGCATTTAATTTCAATCAACATCCAAATCAGCTAATAATTAATAACAATTACATAGTTATCAATAACGGCTATTTAACTAGCAAGTTAATTCTAATTTCAAATTTAACTGTTAATTTTAGTTTCCACAATCAATTTATATGTCAATTTCATTTCCAACAATAGTTAATAAAATTAAATAATTTTACGAGCTCAATTTAACGAACATCAAAATATTATAGTATGTCGTGAGCGTTAAAACACTCACCTTCATTCGAAATGGAAAATTCGAATGAAGCGAATTGCAACAATTTTAACTCCATAACATAGGCAACGTTAATACGATTTCAACGCAATTTGTTTTACTCAAATCCGACCTCGTATGAAATTTTTAAATGTTAAACAACATTCGAAATAATTAAATTTAAACTAACTAAAATAATTAACAAAAGAAAAACACAAACCCTCATCATTTCAACAGCCCGCAACAGTAAACCCGTGCTTCGCTCCTAGACATCATGCATCTTCCATTCATGCTCGGGACTGCAGCTTTCTTCATTTTTTCTTCCGAACGCCGTGCCTAAATCGTCGTCGACCGCCTCCGACACTGCCGCTACTCGCACCTCCACCTGGCTATGCGCATGCATGGTCATCGAGGAACCCCAAGCCCTAATACGCATTCGACCTCACCTCCACCAACGCATATGTGTGCTTTGCACCACCTCTCCAACACGCTGCTACAGGTCGCACGCGCGACTTCGTTTGATTTTCTTAATCTTCGATCGTTGCTTCATTTTTTTTCTTATTTGTTTTCTTTGATCGACTGAAAAGATATGTGAGAGAGGGAGTACGGATAGACAAGATTTGGGTCGAATGTACGAATTGTTGGGAGAAAGAAAATATATATTATAATTAGAAAATATCTCGTCCGGTCGACCCGTGAAATTCCGAACTCCGAATGAAGCTTGCCACATGTCAATATATTTTACCCATATTCCACATGCAGTGGAACTAGTCTCGAGGCCTACTTCGATCATATGTAGAAGATAACTTTTCAAAATTATTTAATTAATTAAATTCATTAAATTAATTTTATGCATTTCAAGCTCGCACGGCCAAGCGATAAGTCCGATTGCTACGAAATTGAAATACTATAATAATTAACTATTACGGATCTGATGAAACTAGTTTCATAGAAATCCGAGACAGTGGCCAAAATAGCTACTTTTACTTGTTAATTGAAATGAACTATTTTTCGAAATCAAATTATTCATTTTAACTTAAATTTTAGAAGTTAACAACCTTCATTCTTGTTTAATCAAAATTTAAATCAACTTTAAATATCATTTTCATTCATATTCAATACATTATTCAGTTATTTGAATAATTTTCAATATTAATTTCAAAGTATTCAATTTTTCAATAAATCACCATTAATAAATAATTATTAACAATTATTTTATTATCATCTAAATAATCTAACATCAATTATTCAATTCTAGCTATCGATTACAAACACATTTAACACACATAATTTAATTTCAATGCATGTTATTGCATAAATCTTCGTAATTGGTTATTCCAAATTTTATGCAAGTTCATATTAAATAAATTACATGAATAAAATTTAAATTTTTATTTCTAACCATTTTTATTCAATAATTACATTAAATTCAATAATTTAAAATAGTTAAAAAATACGGGTCGTTACATTCTCCCTCACTTAAAATTTTTCGTCATCGAAAAGTGGTTAAGTAGAGAATTTGAATTGGATATATTTTATTCAAAATAATTAACATACAAACATTAAAAGCTTATTTACAAAATCTATACTACGTTCTCTCTACGCCACTTTGATATTGGTTTTACGAAAATTACAACTTATTTATAAAAACAAGTTATAAAATTTTAAAACTTAAAAAAATTTCTATCCTCCGTATTTACGAAAGATTTCGACAGCGTCTCCTTTGCGCGGCTCGATCAGAAATTTTTTACAATACAATATATGCCAAACATATCAAATATATATCTCATCTCAATGATAAGGCATCTCGTAGGGAAAAATACAAAAGTACGGAATGTAATCTGAGATATGTACCTTATTATTATTAATGCGAGCGAGTTCACTCATATTAAGTAAGAAAAAGCATATAAAATCCACGTATACGTCCAAACGGTCTTCATATGTACCTATCTCAACTCAATTTAGAATATTAATCACTTATAATAAGATACAGAACATGTATAAGTTTAATAAAACCATTTAACATGAATTCTGAATCCAAATCATAAGCACAAGCATCGTTACATGACCATAACAATCATATGCAATCAAAAACACTAATAACAATGGTTTGCAACAAAAGAAACTATTCAACAATCAATGTTCATCCAATCAATTCAATTAACTCATAACTATGTGAATTTTCATTTTCCAATGTCAATATTTAATTTATAAACTTTATTTCTTATTAGCATCTAATTTTTATTAACATTTAAGCAGCTTGCTTCAAGCTTATTCACATCTATTTCATTCACATTCAATTTATTTAATTCAATTTGCAAAATTCCAATTGTTCCACTTTTTGTTTAACATGTTTCATATAATTTCATTTATGAACCATTTTATAAAATTATTCTATTTAACCTTGTTTAAGTCAAATTTTATTTTATTATCACTTAGATTATTCTCTTTGATACTAATATCATTTATAAATCATTTAAGTTCATTATAAACATTTTATAACACAACTCATGTTTATTATTATTACTTCATATCTTAAGTTCATATTAATTCATTGATTCACTTCATTTATTCATTTCATTTATTTAAATTCATATTAATAATTTTACTTAAGTAAATTTTATTTTATCATTCAGATTCATATTAATAATTTTTTTCTTTTTATCACAATCAATTTTTATTCACCCTTTATAAGTTAACTTTCATCTTAAAATTTATTTCATCATCTCATTTCATTAATTCATTTTATTTAACTTGCCTTAAGTAAAATTTCATTTCATTAATCGTTTCTTAAATTTATAATTATTTTATACAGATGTATCTTCTTTTGCTCAATATTTTTCAAATTATAATTATCTCAGAAAGGTACAACATAATATTAAAACATGCTTTGCAAATTTATTTATTATTTTACAACAATTTACAAAGATATGGTTTTATTTATTATATGTTTACCTTCTCTTAAGTTCATATCCAAATAGTATTTCTTTTTACTGCTCGAATTATTCATTTAACATTTCTTAGAATATTAACTAAGTTTATAACATTTTTTTAATAACAACTTAATTTAAATTTATAAACATTTCTTTAAACACAATTTTACTTTGGAATATTTCTTTAAATATTTCTTATTACTCTAGTTCAAACTTGTATAATATTCTATTACCATTTATATTTAACATTTCAACCTTTAAAACATTTCTGGTAAGTTTTACAAATGTTTTTAGAATGTAATTGAATGTTATGCAAATATATCTTATTCATTTTAGTTAATAAGAATGTTCAATACTTTTTAAATATTTTTGGTAAGTTTTACAAATGTTTTTAGAATGTAATTGAATGTTATGCAAATTTATCTTATTCATTTTAGTTAATAAGAATGTCCAATACTTTACATAAGTTTAAATTTTCGCTGTCTTGAAATTTAAGGGGTATAATTTAATTTTTCGTATTTTATTTAAACGTTTAGCTCCTATTTATTATTTCACATATTAGAAGTTTCCAACTACTCAAAAGTTCACTTTATTTCTACAATCTGAAAATCATTAATTAACATAAACTTAAGAATTCAAATACGGGGTTCATTCCAAAGCATTTGAAATAATATATATACATATATCTTTTATATAATCACAATATACTAAGAATTTTTAAATCAAAACCTGTTTATTGAATCAAAAGCATACAAAAGCTACTAAGTGGCCTCCCCCACTTTAACACTCGAAAATGAATATCGATGATGCGACCGTCATCATTGAAATTATTTTCCAACGACATAAGAGGGGAGTGTAAGATTTACTTCCCTTTTAATTTCTTTTGAAATGAATTTCTATTCGTAAATATTTTTAAATAATACTGATATTATTTACAAAATTTAAGAAGTAATTTCAAAAGCACCGGAATTTATATTCCTAAAATCTCAGTTCGAATTCATTTTTTAAAACTTAAACTATGATTAGATTTTTATTTCATAACTCATTACCTAAGTTTATAAACATCCATAACTCAAATTAGTTAAGTGAGTATTTCCAACTTAGTTTTACAACCTATTCTTTTCATATTCAATTTACTTTATAAATCTATTCATTTCATAATTTAAACTTATATTTCTTACTTCTTATACTTAAGTGTATCAATTTTCTTTATTGAATATTTACTTATTTCATATTCAATTAGTTAATAATCAATTATTTATATTCAAATTTATATCCAATTTAAATTACTCATATAAGTTTTACTTACACTCATTTATTCTCATTTAATTTCTTTTATATATAATACATAATTTAGGTAAAATTATTTCATTTACCTAATTTTAAAACAATATTATGTCGACATTCCTCGTTTTAGTGTTTAGAAACCCCTATCGATAAGATGGCATCCCACGTACCGACCAGAATACATAACAACTCAACGGATAAGTAAACATAATATAAAATATTTTATAACATTAACAATTACGCACACACACACACACATATACATACATACATACATACATATATATATATATATACACACACACACACACACACATACACACACGCTCAAAAAGACTCATTCTATGGTATTATTACCCTATCTCTAATGAGTCAAACCCCATAAAGCTAAGGTTATCGCTAAACCAAAGCTTTGATACCAACTGTGACAACCCATATTTCAGAAGGTTTAAACCAAAAATAATCCACACATGTCCAACTTAAACAGTCCGTGTAACAACCCATAATTTTTGATAATTCGAAATAGCTAATTTAATAAGATTTTGTAAATTAATATTGGAAAAACTAAAAATTTGTAACTTAATCAATGTGCGAAAATTCAAAATTAAGATTTATTAATGGGTATAATAATTAGAGTGAAATTTAATAATGTTAATTTATGGTAATGGATGACTAATTGAATGTGATCTCAAGTAACTGTAATAATTGTAAGTTATAATTGGTTATCAATTTAAAATAAGAAAATAAATTTAAATGCTATATTGATTTATGAAACAGTATGTTATGAATTGTAATAGGATAGAATTAGTATTGTGTAAGTGTCATAACATTTGTTTGTAAAAAGTAAACTTATAAATATGATTAAAAGTTAATGGCGATAATTATTATATGTTACCTATTTATTCAATCTGTTAAATTAAATTGGAAATCAATTGCAATTAAATGTAATTAAATATTACGTTAATATGAGTTAAGATGATAACTGCAAAATGTAAATGCATTAAAATGTACGGAAATGTCAATTATATTCTTAAGGCAATAATTTATTTAATAAAAGGAGTAAAACTAAGATAAATGAACTTATTGGGGCTTTAGATTATAATTAATGTGAAAATTGACAAAATTTCAATATAATCGGAATATTGCAACTAATATAGTAAAAGATGATAATCGTAGAGAATTAATGTAATAAGATATAAACCAATGTTAACTATATACATAGAGTTATGATTAATAGAATAAAAGATTTAAATCAAAGTAAATTAATTTATTGGAATTAAATTATAATTAATTGGATTTAATTACGGTTGAAATTAAACACTATAATTTGTGTAATATTTAACACTAAATTTGATATGTCAATTTGTTTTAAAAGTATCGTAAATGTCCAAGGAATCAAAAATGATGAAAACTGATAAATATAATATTTGAATTGGAAAAAAGTGATTAAATAAATTTAATAATAATTTATTTAATTAACGTGAAAATAGCCATTTTGGCCACTCCCTCGAATTTCGACGATTCATTGAATCCGAAATGGTGAATTATTGTAGCATTTCAAGTTTCGTAGTGATCAGACTCGTCGTTTGATCGTACGAGCTCAAAACGGGTAGAAATCAATTTCATTGAATTCAATTGAAATAAGCTGATTTTAAAGCTAACTTTTTCATACGATAGAATTAGGACTTGAAACCTATTTTATTAGATTTAGAAATATCATAAACATATATTTTGATATATAGGATGACCCATTTTCATTGCGGAAGCAAAAAGGGCTTTTTGGGTCGCTATTTGTCGTTCGTACCAATCCGATATGCGTTTATTTTCTTATTGAGCCCTGTTCATATAAATAGTCTTGTTTCTAAAAACCCTAACAGTCATTTCTCATTCCAATATTACAACTACATCTATCTGTTCCTCCTTCTCAAATGGCAGAAACTCAAATTTCTGGGTTCAATTGCAAATCAAAATCAAATCAAAAAATTAAAACTCACAGTTCGTTTTTCAATTGGGTGCACCGTTTGACCAGAATTCATCGAAGAACCACAACCGTCCATTTTCAGGGTTTACGATTTAACGGTGGATCGTCGACTATTTGACAATTGGAAAGCAGTGTTGAGAAGAGGATGGAGAGCAGGTCTCAAGGTGGTGTTCGCTCGTGCCAAGGGTGTTAGATTTTGCCATAGTGGCCTTACGAATGGAGGCGGCGGCAGTCGAGGAAGCGGTGGCAGGACGTGGTTGCACTAGCATGAACGCGCGCGACGTGGTTAGCTTAGGGTTGTGGTGGTGTCTGATCAGATGGGCAATGGTCACAGGTGCGACAAAATAGAGTTGAGTATCGGCCGTTGCTACTGGTTCACGTGATGGATGGGTCACGTAGTAGGGTTTCTGACCGTGGTAAGGTGGCATTTCTTCAATTTATTTATTTCAATTTAAAATTAAAAGTTTGAATGTTCTAATATCATATCTTCTACGTACAAGGTCAGATTTACACATGATTTATTGCGCTGTGATCGTATCAAAATTTTGGACATTATGGCATTGGTTTGGACGAATTCTGAGACCATCCAATTTTGATCCTTTATTTGGATTTCAAATTGATATGAAATAAAAGGTGAGTGTTTTACCTATTAACAATTACTAAGTTATCTTATGTAAGTTAACTTAAATTAATGATTTAATTAGAAATTAATTGATTGATGTGTGGTATATTTAAATTATCATTCAAGTTAAATTTGACTTTTATTGCATTTAATCATCGTTTAATTTAATATTAAATTTAATTGTCAATTTAATACCAAATAATTATAATCGATTATCTATTGCTATTTATTGGTTTATTTGGATGATGGATGTTTGATTGTTGATATTGGATGACTGGATGTTATATTTTATACTATTATAATACTGCAAGTTGAAATGATACATACCTGAATGATCATATAGAATAAGGGAAAATCGTTATGGGTTAAAATGATAAACCCAAGCTTTTTTCATTGAAATAAATTTTGGGGTTTCAGGTTGAAATAATATATACCCGTAAAAATTTAAAATATTGGCGGATTGAAATGAGAAATGTCTGTATCACTTGACAATAGTGTAGAGAATTATATACGGACACTAGATTGGTTAAATTTAATGATTTTAGGTTTTTAAACTTGAATCCAATTAAACGATATTTGGAATAGAATTGGAATGATATAAATTGAATTATTTTAAGCAAATATTTAAAGGATTAAAATTGAAATTTTAAAGTTGAATTTGAATTATAAACGACCTTCATCGAAATTGAGTTATGGAAATGTTGGAAACTATAACTTTGAAATTCTATTAAAATTGGAATAGTTAAATTTGATATTTCAGGATTTGAGATTGGGTTTTGATTTGATATCTGGACATGATCCAGATTTGTTGGAATGGAAGAAATGGTTAAATATGGTGTTAATTTCAAAATTTTATTATCTCAACATGAACTGTAAATGTTCATTTAAATTCTAATTTTAAGATTTTCAAATATTAAAATAAGTTAATCTTTTTTAAACCAACTCAATCAATTTAAAATATTTAATTTATTTTAATCTAATTTAACCTATTTTAAACTTATTTAATCTATCTTGATCTATTTTAATTTATTAAATCTATTTTAATATAATTTAATCTTTTTAAATCATTTAAACTCTATTAAACTATTTTAATTTATTTTAAAACAATTTAATTTACTTTAAACTATTTAATCTACTTTAATTCTATTTAATCTATTTTAAATTCATTTAATCTATTTTAAATCTAATTAATCCATAATAAACCTAGTCAACCTATTTCAAACCATTTAAACTATTTAAATCTATTTAAAGTATTTTCATCTATTTTAAATATTTAAAGTATGTTAAATCTATTTATATTTATTTAATCTGTTTTAAACCTATTAACCTAATTTATATCTATTTAAAACTATGTTAAACTAATTGAACTATTTATAACTATTTAAATTATTATTTAAATTTCATATTGTGTAAAGTGGAAACGTATATAATTAAAGCCTTAATTTAAAGTGAGTAGGGTTTAATAATGTTATAACATAAGTGGGGATTTCGTAATGAGAATTTAACCTAACTGTGAATATAATTTTGAAAGTGATATGGTTTGAATTGAATATGATATTTGGATATCAATTATAAAATGGTATTGATAATTTAAAAGAACCATCCAATGTGAAATAAGCATTTGGTTGTTAAAGAGACCAGGATCAGATATTGTCATACTCTCTACCAATACTCAAACCCACTTTAATAATTGTGTATGTGGTGAAGATTCCAAAAATGAAACATGATGGTTTGGCGAACGGTTCTGTATGAGGTATTTACGTGACCCTGACTCCCGTGAGTCAACAGGAGCTATACTTGGGCCAAGTGAGTTCATTCCTCCGATCAGACATGCTTCTTCGATATCATATTATGAGTTTGTGATTGATTTGGTGGCCACCCTTGATTTGATTATGAGAGTGTGTTTCGAGGTGGGTGGTAGTAGCTGCTATGCATTACCACCAGTTCGGTTCAGCAAAATGGTAGAGTCCTATCCTGGCATTGCCTCTAGTGCCGTGTTCACATGCCCTACCATTCCTTCTACGTGTTTGGTTTGTACCATACATATGGAGTGCCCTTTGATAGCCCTCCATTTATGGAGGAATACGGTACTTCATAGAATATGGGAATATATAAAAATGTATAAAGGGGGATACGGGTAACGCCTTAACGCTATTTTAATACTTTACTTTATTGTAGACACTATTATAATAGCGTATTGTACTATGTTTGTAGATAGTTTAATGGATCCTTTGGAGATGGAGATCCCGAACATCTCTTAAATTATTGCACTCACGTTAGATACTGGATAGGGATATCAAAACCCATAAAAATCTCTGACGCCGTTACACTCATATTTATTTACTGTTGATTTAACTTACATAAGATCTTTTATTTCTGACTTGAGTATTTTGTCTTTTCAATTTGCTCGGGTTAGTTTGAGCTTTTCAGTGTGTCGAAGACTGCTTTTTTGGAGGACGAAGACGAAGATTTATACTATTACTTTTTCTTATATTCATACCACTGCATCATGTTATTCCGCTACATTATTTGTTTATTACTATTGTATATACTTTAATTTTGTATTGTAAAAGTGCAATCAAATGTTATTTGTAAAACAACTTCTTGAACTGTTTATTTGATTATTATATTTTGTAATTCCGCTACGAGATTCTGTATTTGTTTTTTCCTTTCTTTCTCTGCTTTTTCTTATTTACCCCATAACAATCCTCCCTTTTGAATGGTTTGAGTCTGATGTGTGTGGTTTATCGTCGATTTAAACCGTCCAAAAAGGTGGTTCATTACATTTGATATCAAAGCTTTGGTTTAAAAATAACCTTAGCTTTGTAGGGCCGACTCATTAGAGAATGGGGTAGTAATACCCTAGAATGAGTCACCGAGTGTATATATATGAGAGAGCGTATATGTTAGTGTTATAACAGGTTTTGTATTGTGTTAATTTATTATGTTTAGCATTTATAAATTCTTGTCGGTACATAGGATGCTATGGCATCGATAGGAATTTCTAAACACTTAATAAAGCAGACTGACATAATATTGTCTTGAAATAAAGATAAATGAAACAATTTTGCCTGGTATTATATTTTTTATAGAAATGGATAACTTTTATAAATGATATAGTTGGATGTTATATGTTTTTTGATAGGAAGTCTTATAAATATTGGTTGCGAAATGAGATTATAAATAAAGTAAATATTATTTGAAAATTTGAGAATTTATGTTCTGAGATTTTTGATAATTTCTCTCGAAAGATTTTGGAATATAATATTAGTATTATTTGGTACTATTTTCTGATATAAATATTTCAATATAATGTGAAAGAAATTTTTTAAAGGAAATTTTTAAAAAATAAATAAATAATTTCTTTGCTCCCCTCTCTGTAGTTGGAAAATAATTTCGATGGTGAGTGCACGCATTATCGACATTTATTTTCGAGTTTCAAATTGGAAAGACCGCTGTGGTAGTTTTACTGCACATTTATTTTGATAAACAATTTTTTTTGAAGTATGATTTGTCTTATATAAAAGATATGTATATAAATTTGATTTGAAAGAAAACCCGGAGTTTAATTCTTAATTTTTTTTGATAATTAGTAATTTTCAATTATTATAATGAATAAATCTTAACTATTTTAATGTTTGGAAGCTGCTAAAATGTTAAAAATATAATAAAATTTTAAGAGATTAATGAAATATAAAGAAATCAAAGGTTTTAATTTATAAATTAAGAAAAGGAAATAAGAAAATGTAACTATTGAACACTTTGTTAATTGAAATATAAATGTGATGACTTGGGTAACTTTCTATTGCATTCTGAAAACATACATACATACATACATATATATATATATAACTTACCAAATTATTAAAAGTTGAAATGTTAATAAGAATATGTAATAGAATATTATACAAGTAAATCGTAATTAATGAAAGTGTTCCATGGTAAAGAATGTTATAAATTTAAGTTAATAATTGGAGATATGATTAAAAAATTAAGTTAATTATTGAAGTAACTTATAAAGTAAAGGTGAAATAGTAAAAGTGAATGTTATACATGAGAGGAATAAAAGTGAAGAAAAAGAATCTAAGTTTGAGTTACTTCACAAATGAATATTGATGTTTAAAAAGGAAATCAAGTAAATATAAATGTGAAGGAAACTAAAAAAATATATGTAATCTTAAATAATGGATTTATTTATTATTTTAAATAATTGAAATGAAAATAACTTATGTAAGAAATGAATGTAAAGTAATGAAAAGGGAAAATGGCATCGTATAAATAAATAGGAAATGAATTCTACAAGTAATGAGTGTAAATTAATTAAATAAACATTGTATGAATGAGTGAAACTGAAGAACAATAAATAATATGAAATGAGATTTATAAGAATAAACTTAATTGATATTTGAACTTTTGTTTGTATTGGCTTATGGATTGGTTGGGAAATGATACTTCTATTTTGTATAGAGATGTATAAATAATATATAAAGTTTTATCTACGATTGTTGACTGTATGGTTTACCACATAGTTTATTTATCATTTTATACAATTAGAAGTTCTGAACCCGGACAAAACATTTGTTTTGGTTGCTATGGACGAATGATTGATTTCTTGGTTGAAATGATGTTTGTAATGTTTGTTTGCAAATGATTATTGTTATGTTGTGATATTTTGTTGTTATTAGTTGAAAAAACTTGAATGTTACTCTTTTACATAGTTATTAACCTCTTTTGGAATGTTGTAACATCCCGCCTTTTTGTACGCTTTAAATCGACGATAAACCACACACGTCAGTCTTAAACCATACAGAAGGGTGGATTGTTATTGGGGTAAATAAGAAAAATCAGAGAAAGAAAAACAAAATAGAATCTTGCAGCGGAACGATAAAATATAATAATCAAATATACAGTTCATGAAGCTGTTTACAAAATATATGATTATACTTATACAATATATATCAGAGTTACACATACCAGAGAACAATAACTAATGCAGCGGAACAGTATGAATGTAGTGGAATATAATAAATAATAGTAATACAAATCTTCGTCTTCGTCCTCCAGAATAAAGTCTTCAAATCCTGAAATGCTCGGACTTACCCGAGCGAATTAAAAAGACAAAACACTCGAGTTAGAACTAAAAGATCTTATGCAAGTTAAATCAACTACAAAATATGAGTGCAACGGCATCGGAGATGTTTACGGGATTTGACATCTCCTATCCAGTGTCTAACGTGAGTGTAGTAACTTAAGAGATGCTCAGGATTCACATATCCTAAGGATCCATTAAACTATTTACTATGTAGTAATATTTAGCTATTATAATAATGTCTATGTTAAAATAAACATACTTTTAAATAGCGTTAAGAAGTGCCGCAATATTCCCCTTAACACGTAATAGTCCCAGTAGTCCATCCAATATCATAGTCCCTCCTGATTGGGAAGCCACCAGAGGATACCACACGAGCTACGGGAGAAAACCAAACTCGTACAAGGCGCGCTAGGGTAGGTGACACGGCACAACTAGGCAATGCCAGGGTAGATATACCAATTACGCTTCCGGGCCGGTGGTACTGCGTAGCGCGCTGCTACCGCCCGCCTCAAGCCACACCTCCAAATCAAAAAAATCAAAAGTGGCTACCGAATCAATCCAAAAGTCAGAGTATAATATCGAAGGGATGTGTCCGATCAAAGGTGCCACCTCATTAGCCCGTCAATCGCTACTGTTTTAGCCACCTTATGCCAACTCATGGGAGTCGGGTCCATGTATTTACCTCAAAGGAAATGCCGCCAACATCTTACTTCATTTTGGAATCTACCGTGTATACGGTTGTCAAAGTGGTTCTCGGAGTTGGCAGAGAGTATGACAACTTCCGATCCGGTCTCTTTAACAACCAAACGTTATTATAACACCACGGTCTTTTTAAAATAATCAACACCACGGTCTTTTTAAAATAATCATACTTCAAAACCAATTATACTATTCATTTCAAAACCATATGAATACGATATCCTTTCCATTTCAAAAACCAAATCATTATGATACCATTTTTTTATAAAAACGAAAATCAATATAATATCATTTTTATTTCAAATATATCTCTTTTCTAAAATCATAGCACTTTCAAAATTTTAATATTTCGAAACTAAACGATTGAAATATAACATAACACTTTGGATTTTATAGCTTTAAAACCATAACCTCCAAAGCTTAAATAGTTTGATATTCAACAGCATAAAAAAATAGTTCGAAATTCAAAATTACCTCGACTTTACAATTTTTATTCACTTTAAATTAAATCTCAATTCATAAGTCTTAAACTCACTTTCAGTTTTAATAAACCACTTCAATTTCAATATATTTCAAACTTTGAGTATTAAACAATTTCAAAACTAAGGTTGGAAATTTCGATTCAACAATTCAATGTCCTGTGATTTAGTTTTAGACTATTTGCATAATAAATCCATTATCATTAAATAAAACTCAAATTACCAATAACCAAATATTTCCTCCAATTTATTTATACTAGAAATATTTATTTAATTCATCTTGAAATAAAATCCAGTCATAAATATCATACCTTTTAAAAAATCCAAGTTTAATAAATTTCCATCAACTTATGGAGTTTAATTCCTAAATAAGCTCAATTTCAAATAAATTCCCAATTTACCTTCCAATCTTAATTTATTTAAATCATTATAACCTCTATAATAAAGTATGATTTAAATACTTAACCATATTTTATTTTAAATGAAATCTAACTCCATTATTAAACTTATTGTTATTAAACAAATTTATACATAGCTTAAATATGTGAAATTAACTATATATAAAATATTTTTTTATATAGTATTAAAAAGAATCACTATTTATTAAACCGTATAATTACATCCAAACCATAGAAATCATTTTCAATATATATATATATATATATATATATATATATATATATATAGACCGACGGTGTCTGTATATAATTTTCTATCCTATGGTCAAGTGATACGGATATTTATCATTTCAATCCGTAATTTTAAAAATAAAAATACGGTTATATATCATTTCAAACCGCAATCCCGAATCAAAAATGACAAATCAAAAAAGAACTTGCAGATTTTGATGATACAAATAAAACATACATTCATCCATCATAAAATCATACATCCTTCACCATCATCATCCAAAACAATCAATCACTATCAATATATAACTGATAATATATAGTAGGAAATTAACTGGCAGTTATATTCAATAATAAATTAAATAACAATTTAATTTAAATAAATGCAATTAACTAAGACGATGATTAAAATATACAAAACAATCATAAATAAAATTCATAAACACAACATAAATTGAATTTAACGAACATAAGAAATTTTAGAAGTTGTGAGTGGTTAAACACTCACCTTTTGAATTTAAATTGAATTTTATATCCAATTTAAATCCAAAATTCAAACAGCCTCAGATTTCATCCAAACCAGCGTTAAAGTGTCCGGAATTCAGATACGATCCTAACAAAAGAAAACGCGCTTAAATCCAAGTTCATATGCAAAAGTTATTGTAGTTAGAAGATATACGATTAATAATTAAATTTAAATAAACAATATTAAATAAATTAATACCACTAGCTCGCACGTTAGCGTCTCCCCAATGCAAGCTACAGGAAACCCTACCACGTTTCTTCATCCAAACCTTGCATGCAAATAACCCAAGGCGCGTGCACACACCCTCGATCGAACCGCCACCTCCTTGCCTACGATTGGCACCACCGCCAGCTAGCCTCGCGACTTTCGTCCCCATACGACCACGCACGATCACCGATTGCATGCAAAGATGATGCAGCCGCTGCTTTCCCAAACCTTAGTTGAATTAATCTCGTCAATCTAGCTGTTAGCATCCCTTACAAACCACCTAGATGTCATCCCCTCGATCTAATCTCTGCAACGGTACCCACGAAAAGACGATAGGTCGCCGATAAAAAACCACCTATGGACGGCCGTAACTGTTTCGAGCAATCCCGGTCAAATGAAAAATCTGATCGAAAAATGAACATCAGAAATGGGATGCCCTCTTCGAGGGCTTCGAACCCATATAAAATTCGATAGGGTTTGTGGAGTTTGAAATTTTGGCTTTGGGTTTGATTTGGAATTGTATTTGGGAATAAGAGTTTGCAACCATTGGAAAGAGGAGCTAATAGAACGTACAGAAATGAGGAATAGAGGTAGGCTAGGGTTTATAACAGGGTATTTATAGATAAAGCTGAAATAGAATAGATAGACATGATTGGATATACGCGCTCAACGATAAAGTGGCTCAAAAAGCCCGTTCTAACTCCGGAACGAAATTGGGTCAACCCATATATCAAAATAGATGTTTTTAAATAATTTAAATGCGATGGAATAGGTTTCAAGTCCAAATTCCATCGTATGAAGAAGTTATGCTAAAATCAATATTTTTCAAATTGAATTTCAGTTGATTTCAATTTTATTGATTTCTGGGCGTTTCAGGTCTGTACGATCAAACGACAAGTCCGATCGCTACGAAACTTGAAACCCTACAATAATTCACCGTTACGGATCCGATGAAACTGGTTTCTTCGAATCCGAGTCAGTGGAAAAAATGGCAATTTTTACACTATTTAATTAAATTAATAAATTAGCTAATTAAATCAAATTTCAAATTTCAATTCTTTAATTGACAAATTTCATCACTTTTTATTTCTTAGTCATTCACAAAAATTTAAACAAGTTCAGATGTCAATTTAAATTTTGATTAATTTATAAATTTCAGTACTAACTTTAATATATTGAATTAGAATTTATAATAAAATTCCCAATAATTCCATAATATTATATACATTAATAATTATTCCATTCATTATTGTCAAACGGATGAAATTAACCTTGGATTTAAAGTCTATACATAAATATTCTAACATTCCATCTTCAGTTAACGTAATTTTTAGATATTTAATTTCATTTATTTGCAATTAAATTCAATTTCTATAGTTCAAATCCCATTAAATTGGTAAGTCTTCATTTCCATTCTTTCAATTCAACAAATTGTCCTATTATAGATAATATTAACATTATTCTCAGATATTACCTTAATTAACATTAACGTAATATTTATTTAGATTTATTGCAATTGATTCCAAATCCAATTTCTATTTCTTAATATACTCTAGTTTAACAATTTCTAAACATTGTATTACACTTTCCATTACACTAATATACACCTATTTACATCATACATTTGTATTAATGTTACATTAAT
The DNA here is from genome assembly GCA_030765085.1 of Allium cepa. NCBI lineage: Eukaryota > Viridiplantae > Streptophyta > Magnoliopsida > Asparagales > Amaryllidaceae > Allium > Allium cepa. The sequence continues at coordinate 916,198,178 of CM060938.1, forward strand.
ATATTCAAATTTCTAACTCCTTTGTTATTAACTATCCTATTTTCATATATTATCACTTTGCCAAATATATACATTAATTACTATTAAATATTCTCAATAAATTTATTTACTTGGTTTCATGCCTTTTATTTCATCAATTACTGTCTTATAAATGAATTTACGTTTCTGTTCAATTTACATTCACCCTTTCCGTTATTATATTAGTTATCATTAAAGTAACATTTAATTGCTTTTATTTATAAATTGGTAAACTACTGGTAACGACAACATTTGTCACCATTATACCCTTTTATAGTACTTGTGTGTTTATCCTTCACAACAACTACTATCTATTATATTATTTCATACATTAACACAATAATTGCATTTGTTTTTATTATATTCCATTTATAACCAAGTCATAACATTTAAATTATTTAATTAAACTAGAATTCATTCAAGTTCATTAATTAGTAACTTGCATTAACATATTTCCTTAATCTACATTCAATTACTGTTAACAATGTGTATATTCATAAATAAATCAAATACTTACTTTTATTTTCTCATATTCAATTTATATCTAGGTAAAATACTTTCACTACTTCATTTATCAAAATTTTATTCAAACTACTAAAAATCAGTTTTAATTAACATTGCTATATTTCATTTTAGCCTTCATTTCAATATTAAATTATAAAGAATTTATTTCTTACTAGATTTAATTACAAAATCTTATTAAATTACAATTTTAATTATTACAAATCTACGGCTCGTTACAAATCTATATGTGAAATACAGGTTTATGAAAGTAATGGCTACTGCTTTTGGTTTTATAAAATAAGCGTATTTGCTCGACAGATAGGTACGTATTCAGATTACGGTTTTATAGCGATATTATATTGTTTTCCCACGGTTTAGGATATATTATTTTGAAATATGATGTGAATTGTTATTATTGGTATTATTATTTCTCTTGGACCTCTTCGTACAAAGGAGACTCTGTCGAAATTTTCTATAAATTTTGGACTTAGAAATTTTTTGTGAAATGTTTTTCAAACTTTTATTAACTTAAATTAGAAAGGATTTAATTGTTTTATAAATTAATATACTTTATATAAATTATTTAATTATGTAAATTAATTGTTATAAATTGAATACTTTGATTAAAATGTATTAATTCCTTAATTTCTTCTTTCCTTTTTCGAGGTCGAAAAGTTTTGAGTGGGGGAGAGTGTAACAACCCGTAATTTTCAATAATTTGAAATAGTTAATTTAATAAGATTTTTTAATTAATATTGGAAAAACTAAAATTTTGTGACTTAATTAATGTGAGAAAATTTAAATTTAAGATTTATTAGTGGGAATAAAAATTAGAGTGAAATTTGATAAAGTTAATTTAAGGTAATGAATGACTAATTGAATGTGATCTCAAGTAACTGTAATAATTGTAAGTTATAATTGGTTATCAATTTAAAATAAGAAATAAATTTAAATGCTATATTGATTGATGGAATAGTATGTAATGAATTATAATTGGATAGAATGAGTATTGTGTAAGTGTTATAACATTTGTTTGTAAATAATAAACTTATAAATGTGATTAAAAGTTAATGGTGACAATTATTATATGTCACCTACTTATTTAGTTTGTTAAACTAAATTGAAAATAAATTGAAATTAATGTAATTAAATATTACGTTAATATGAGTTAGGATGATAACTATAAATGTAAATGCATTAAAATGTATAGAAATGTCAATTACATTCTTAAGGCAATAATTTATTCAATAAAAGGAGTGAAAATAAGATAAATGAATTTATTAGGGCTTTAAATTATAATTAATGTGAAAATGGACAAAATTTCAATATAATCGGAATATTGCAACTAATATAGTAAAGGATGATAATTGTAGAGTATTAGTGTAATAAGATATAAACCAATGTTAACTATATCCTTAGAGTAATGATTGATTGAATAAAAGATTTAAATCAAAGTAAATCAATTTATTGGAATTAAATTATAATTAATTGGATTTAATTACAGTTGAAATCGAACAATGTACTTAGTGTAGTATTTAACTCTAAATTTGATATGTCAATTTGTTTTAAAAGTATCGCATATGTCTAAGGAATCAAAAATAATAAAATTTGCTAATTATAATATTTGAATTAAAAAAAAGCGATTAAATCAATTTAATAATAATTTATTTAATTAACGTGAAAATAGCCATTTTGGCCATTGTCTCGGATTTCGACGATTCATCGGATCCAAAATGGTGAATTGTTGTTAGATTTCAAGTTTCGTAGCGATCGGACTTGTCGTTTGATCGTACGAGCTCAAAATGGATAGAAATCAGTTTAATTGAATTCAATTAAAATAAGATGATTTTAAAGCTAACTTATTCATACGATGGAATTAGAACTTGAAACTATTTCATTGGATTTAGAAATACCAAAAACATATATTTTGATATATGGGATGACCCACTTTCGTTACGGAAGCGAAACGGGCTTTTTGGGTCGCTATTTATCATTCATACCTATCTGATATATGTGAATTTTCTTATTGGGCCCTGTTCATATAAATAGTATTGTTTTCCGAAACCCTAGGAGTCATTTCTCATTCCAGTAAACTCCATCTGTCTTTCCTCCTTCTCAAATGGCAGAAACCCAAATTTCTAGATTCAATTGCAAATAAAAATCAAAACGAAAAATTAATGCTCCTCAAAGTATATCATATTATATATCATCGGAAAGCTCTCGATGAGCGTAATCCAATACAACAATTCATTTTTCAACTGGATGCACCGTTTGACTAGAATTCATCGAAGAACCTCGGCCGTCCATTTCTAGGGTTTACGATTCAACGGTGGATCGTCGACTGTTTGACGATTGGGAAGCGGCATTGGGAAGAGGATGGAGAGCAGGTCATGGGGTGGCGTTCGCTCGTGCCAAGGGTGTCAGGTTTTGCCACGGTGGCCTTGGAATGGAGGCGGCGGCGATCGAGGAAGTGGTGACCGGACGTGGTAGCACTGGTATGAACGCGTGCGGAGTGATGGGCTTGGGGTCGTGGTGGTGTCTGATCAGCGGAGCGATGGTCGTAGGTGTAGCAAAATGGAGTTGAGTATCAGCGGCTACTACCGGTTCGTGCGTGAGGGATCGGGTCGCGTGGTAGGGTTTCTAACCATGCTGAGATGGCATTTCTTTTATTTGTTTATTTTAATTTAAAAATTAAAAGTTTGAATGTTCTAACCATCATATCTTCTACGTACGAGGTCAGATTTACGTACGGTTTGTTACACTGCTATCGTATTGAAATTTTGGCACTGGTTTGGATGAATTCCAAGATTGTCGAATTTTGGGCCTTTATTTAGATTTCGAATTGATTTGAAATAAAAGGCGTGTGTTTTAACGCACTCACAATTACTAAATTATCTTATGTTAGTTAAATTAAAGTTATAATTTGATTTGAAATTAATTGGTTGATGTGTGGTATGTTTAAATTGCCATTCTAGTTAAATTTGACTTTTATTGCATTTAATCAACATTTAATTTAATATTGAATTTAATTCTCAATTTAACATTGGTTAATGATAATCAATTTTCTATTGATGTATATTGGTTGATTTGGATGATGATTGTGATGGATGTATGATTGTTGATATTGGATGACTGGATGTTATATTTTATATTGTTATAACACTGCAAATTCCCTATGGGTTGAAATGATACATGTCCGAACGATTATATAGAATAGAGAAAACTCGTTATGGGTTGAAATGATAAACCCAAGCGATTTCCATTGAAATAAATTTTGGGATTTCGGGTTCAAATAATATATACCCGTAAAAATTTAAAATATTGGCTAATTAAAATGATAAGTATCTGTATCACTTGACCATAGGGTAGAGAATTATATATCGACACCATATTGGTTAAATTTAATGATTTTAAATCTTTAAACTTAAATCCAATTGAATGATATTTGAAATAGAATTTGACTGATATAATTTGAATTGTTTTAAGTAATTATTTAAAGGATTTAAATTGAAATTTTAACGTCGAATTTGAAGTCTAAATGACATACATCGAAATTGAGTTATGGAAATGTTGGAAACTGCAACTTTGAAAATCTATTAAATTGGAATAGTTAAATTTGATATTTCAAGATTTGAAATTGAGTTTTGATTCAAAATCTGGACATGGTCTAGATTTTTTGGAATGGAAGAAATGGTTAAATATGATGTTAATTTCAAAAATTAATTATCTTAATATAAACTGTCAATGTTTTTTTAAATTCTAATTTTGAGATTTTCAACTATTAAAATAATTTAATCTATTTTGACCCACTTAATCAATTTAAACTATTTAATATATTTTAATCTGATTTAACCTATTTTAAACTATTTAACCTATTTAATCTATCTTAATCTATTTTAGTCTATTTAATCTATTTTAATATCATTATCTATTTTAAATCATTTAAAATTTATCAAACTATATTAAACTATTTTAATTTATTTTAAACTATTTTAATTTATTTTAGACTATTTAATCTATTTTAATTCTATTTAATCTATTTTAAATCTAATTAATCCCTAATAAACCTAATTAATCTATTTTAAACCATTTAAACTATTTTAAATCTATTTGAAGTATTTAATCTATTTTAATATATTTTAATCAATTTTAAATCTATTTTAAGTATTTTAAATCTATTTTAAATCTATAAAGTTATTTAATCTATTCTAAACCTATTACCTAATTTATATCTATTTAAAACTATGTTAAACTAATTGAACTATTTATAACCATCTTAATTATTTTCTAAATTTCAGATGGTGTACAGTAGAAATCTTTATAATTAAAGCCGTGATGTTAAAGCGAATAAGGTTCAATAATGATATAACATAAATGGGGATTTTGAAATGAGAATTAACCTAATTATGAATATAATTTCAATAGTGATATGGTTTGAATTGAGTATGATATTTGGATATCGATTATGAAATGGTTTCGAAAATTTAAAAGAACTATCCGGTGTAAAATAAGTGTTTGGTTGTTAAAGAGACCGAGATCGGATATTCTCATACTCTTTGCCGATACCGAAAACCATTTTAACAACTATGTGCATGGTGAAGATTCCAGAAACAAAGTAGGATGGTTTGGTGAACGATTCTGTTATAGATATTTACATGACCCTAACTCCTGTGAGTCATCTTAGATGTGACTAAAACAGGAGTTATACCTGGGCAAAGTGAGGCCATTCCTCTAATCGGGCATTCTTTTTCGATACCATATTATGACTTTATGATTGATTTGGTGGCCACCCTTGATTTGACTATGGGAGTGTGTTTCGAGGTGGGTGGTAGTGGCTGCTATGCATTACTGCCAGTCCGGTTTTACAAAACGGTAGAGTCCTACCCTAGCATTGCCTTGAGTGTCGTGTTTACATGCCCGATCGTGCCTTCTATGAGTTTGGTTTGTACCATACCTATGAATTGCCCTCTGATAGCCCTCCAGTTTATGAAGCAATCACGGTATTGTATAGACTATGGAAATATACAAAATATGTTAAGGGGGATATGGGTAATGCCTTAACACTATTTTAATAGTTTACTTTATGTAGACACTATTATAATAGCATATTGTACTATGTATGTAGATAGTTTAACAAATCCTTAGGAGATGGAGATCCTGAACATCTCTTAAGTTATTGCATCCACGTTAGACACTGGATAGGAGATGTCAAAACTCATAAACATCTCTGACGCCATTACACTCACATTTTTTTACTGTTGATTTAACTTACATAAGATCTTTTGGTTTTGACTCGAGTATTTTTTCTTTTTAATTCGCTCGGGTCAGTCTGAGTTTTTAGTGTATCGAAGACTGCTTTTCTGAAGGACAAAGACGAAGATTTTTACTATTACTATTTATTATATTCATACCACTACATCGTGTTATTCCGCTGCATTATTTATTTATTACTGTTGTATGTACTCTGATTCGATACTGTAAAAGTGTAATCAAATGTTATTTGTAAAACCGCTCATGAACTATTTATTTGATTATTATATTTTGTCATTCCATTGCGAGATTTTTTTTCTTTCTTTCCCTGCCTTTTCTTATTTACCCCATAACAATCCTCCCTTTTGAATGATTTGAGTCTGATGTATATGGTTTATCGTTGATTTAAACAGTCCAAAAAGGTGGGTCATTACAATCCGGAACATACATAATTATTGGAGTTAATTAAGAAAAATAAGAAAAGAAAACCACAACAAACGCAAAATCTCACAGCAGAATAATAAAATATAATGATCAAATAAACAGTTCATGATGTTGTTTACTATACATTTTATTATATTTTATACAACATCTATCAGAGTTAAATATATACAACATAAACACAATATAATGCAGCAGAATAACATGATGTAGGGAAATAATAATAGTAATTATATACCAAATCTTCGTCTTCATCCTCCAAAAAATGATCTTCAATGCGCTGAAATACTCAGGACTGATCAGGTGGGAGTCTGGGCCTGCCTTCTCCCCCTAACCCACCCACCCAGGAGGGGTAGCCGGTCGTTTTTCTAGTTAGTGCGATCGTGATCCGGGACCATCTGGGCCTCCGAAAAGTGGACCTAACTAGGAATTTCTACAGAGCAAGTACAGCCGTCGAAGTTCCCGAAAGCACGCAGAAGGCAAGGTGGATCGTTCCGAGACAACCGGGTGGGAGTCCGAGCTCGCCTCCTCCCCCTGACCCACCTACCCAGGAGGGGAAGCCAGTCGTTTTTCCAGTTGGGGCATTCACGATCTAGGACCGTCTATGCCTCCGAAAGGAGGATCAAACTAGGAATTTCTACGTAGCAACTGCAGCCATCGAAGTGCTCGAAAGCATGCTGAAGGCGAGGAGGATAGTTCCAGGACAACCGGGTGGGAGTCTATGCCCCCTCCTCACCTTGACCCATGCAATCAGGAGGGGAAGCCGGTCTTTTTTCTAGTTAAGGCGATCGCGACCTGAGACCGTCTGGGCTTTCGAAAGGAGGATCAAACCAGGAATTTTTGCGCAACAATTGTAGCCGTCGAAGTTCCCAAAATCACGTAGAAGGCGACGAGGATCGTTCCGGGATGACTAGTGGTAGTCCGGGCTAACCTCCTCCCCCTAACCCACCCATCTGACCCAGGAGGGGAAGCCAACCATTTTTCCAACGGGGGCAATCGCGTTTCGGAACCATCTAGGCCTCCGAAAGGAGGATCGAACCAGGAATTTCTGCACATTAACTGCAGCCGTCGAAGTGCATGAAAGTGCATGGAAGGAGAGGAGGATCATTCCGGGACGATGGGGTGGTAGTCTGGGCTCCCCTCGTTCCCCTGCCCGAAAGTGCGTGGATGGCGAGGAGGATCGTTCCGAAAGAAGGATCGAACCAGGAATTTCTATGCAGCAACTACAGCCTTCGAAGTGCCCGAAAGCACACGAAAGGCGATGAGGATCATTCCAAGATGATCGAATGGGAGTCCGAACCCCCTCCTTCCCCTACCCCACGCATCCATGAGGGGAAGCCGATCGTTTTTTCAGTTGGTGTGATTGCGATACGGGACCGTCTGGTCCTTCGAAAGGAGGATCGAACAAGGAATTTCTATAGCAGGCGAGAAGGATCGTTCTGAGATGATCGGGTGGGAGTCTGGTCTTCCTCCTCCCCTTGAACCATGCACACAAGAGGGGAAGCCGATCATTTTCCAGTTGAGGCGATTGCGATCCAGGACCGTCTAGGCATTTGAAAGGAGGATTGAAACAGGAATTTCTACGTAGCAACTGCAGCCGTCGAAGTGCCCGAAATCACGCAGAAGGCGAGAGGGATCATTCTGGGATAATCAAGTGGGAGTACGGGTGCACCTCTTCCCCCTGACCCACCTACCTGACCCAAAAGGGAAAGCCGTTCATTTTTCTAGTTGGGGAGATCGCGTTTCGGGACCGTCTAGGCCTCCGTAAGGAGGATCGAACTAGGAATTTATGTGCAGCAACTAAAGCCATCGAAATACCCAAAAGCGCATGGAAGGCGAGGAGGATCATTCCGGGATGACGGGGTGGAAGTCCATGCAACCTCCTCCCTATGCCCGAAAGCGCGCGGAAGGCGAGGGGGATTGTTTCAAAAGGAGGATCGAACCAGGAATTATGCAGCAACTGCAGCCGTCGATGTGTCCGAAGGTGTGCGGAAGGCGAAGAGGATCATTCTAGGACGACCAGGTCGGCGTCCGGGCCCCCTTCCTCCCCCTGACCCGCCCACCCAGATGGGGAAGCCTGTCGTTTTTCCAATTGGGGCGATCGTGATCCGGGATCATCAGGGAGGGTAAGAAAAGGAATTTTTTTGCAGCAACTACAGCCGTCGAAGTGCCAGAAAGCACGTGGAAGACGAGGAGGCTTGTTCCGAGATGATCGACTGGGAATCCAGGCCCCCTCCTTCCCCTGTACCATGCACCCAAGAGGGAAAGCAAGTCATTTTTCCAGTTAAGGCGATCTTGATCCGAGACCGTCCGGGCGTTCAAAAGGAGGATTGAACCAGGAATTTCTACACAGCAACTACGGCCGTCGAATTGCCCAAAATCGCGCAGAAGGCGATTAGGATCTTTCCGGAATGACTGGGTGGAAGTTGGGTCCCACCTGCTCCCCCTGAATTACCCACCTGACCCAGAAGGGGAAGCCGATCATTTTACCAGTTGGGGCGATCACGTTTCGTGACCGTCTGGGACTCCAAAAGGGGGATCGAACCAGGAGTTTCTATGCAGCAACTACAACCGTCGAAAAGCCCTAAATCATGCAGAAAGCGAAGCGGATCGTTCTGGGACGAATAAGCAGGAGTCTGGGCCCACCTCCTCTCCCTGACCCACCCACCTGACCTAGGAGGGGAAGTTGATCATTTTTTCAGTTGGGGCGATCGCGTTTCGGGACCATCTGGGCCTCCGAAAGGTCGTACCTCGAATTTCTGTGGAGCAACTACATCCTTCGAACTACCCCAAAGCATGTGAAAGGTGAGGAGGATCGTTTTGGGACGACCAGGTGGTAGTTCAGGCCCTCCTCCCTTGACCCACCCCCCTGAAGGGGAAGCCGGTCATTTTACAGTTGGGAAGATCATGATCCAGGACCGTCTGGGCCTCCGAAAGGAGGATCGAACCGGGAATTTCTACATAGCAACCGCACCGTCGAAGTACCTAATAGCGCGCGAATGGCGAGGAGGATCTTTCGGGATTATCGGGTGGGAGTCTGGGCCCCCTCCTCCCCTGACCCACCCACCCAAAAGGGGAAGCCAATCATTTTCCAGTTGGGGCGATTACGATCCAGGACCATATGGGCCTCCGAAAGGAGGATCGAAGTAGGAATTTTCTCGCAGCAATTGCATCTGTCGATGTACCCGAAAGCGCACGGAAGGCAAGGAGGATCATTCCGGGATGGTAGGGTGGGAGTCCAGGCACCCCTCCTTCCTCGAACCTACCCTCCTGACCCAGGAGCGGGAGCCGGTCGTTTTCCAGTTGGGGCAATCGCAATCTAGGACCATTGGGCCTCCGAAAGGAGGATCGATCTAGGAATTTCTACGCAGCAACTGCAGCCGTCGAAGTGCCTAAAAGCACGCGGAAGGTGAGTAGGATCGTCCTGGGAGGATCGGGCGGGAGTCCGTGCCCCCTTCTCTCCTGATCCACCCACCCATAAGGGGCAACCTGTCGTTTTCTAGTTGAGGCGATCAAGATCCGAGACCATCTGGGCCTTCGAAAGGAGGATCGAAGTAGGAATTTCTACACAGCAAATACATCCGTCGAAGAACTCAAAAGCGCGCGGAAGGCGAGGAGTATGGTTGCGGGACGACCGGGTGGGAGTTCGGCCCCCCACCTTCCCCTGACCCACCCACCTCACCTAGGAAGGGAAGCAGGTCATTTCTCCAAATGGGGCAATCGCGATTCGGGATCGTCTGGGCCTCCGAAAGGAGGATCGAACCAGAAATTTCTACGCAGAAACTGCAGCCGTCGAAGTGCCCATAATCGCATAGCAGGTGAGTAGGATCGTTCCGAGATGACTGGATGGGATTCTAGGCCCTCCTTCTCCAACTGACCCACCCACCTATCCCGAGAAGGGAAGTCGATCGTTTTTCCAGTTGAGGCGATCGCGTTTCAAGACCATCTAAGCCTCCAAATGGACGATCGAACCAGAAATTTCTACGCAGCAACTACAGCCGTCGAAGTGCCCGATAGCCGATGGAAGGCGAGGAGTATCGTTCCAGGATGGCCGGATGGGAGTTCTGGACCCCTCCTCCCCCTGATCCACCCACCTGACCCATGAGGAGAAGCTAATCGTTTTCTAATTAGGGCGACCGCGTTTCGGGACCGTCTACGCCTCCGAAAGGAGGATCGAACCTGGAATTTCTGCACAGCAACTACAGCCGTCGAAGTGCCTGAATATGCACAGAAGGTGAGGAGTATCATTCCGAGACGACCGGGTGGGAGTCTAAGCCCTCGTCCACTCCCTGACCCACCCACCTGACCTAGGAGGGGAAGCCGGTCGTATTTTCAATTGGGGCGATCGCGATTCGGGACAGTCTGCGCCTCCAAAAGGAGAATCGAACAAGGAATTTCTACACAATAACTATAGCCATCGAAGTGCCCGAAAACGCGTGAAAGGCGAGGAGGGTCATTCCGAGATGACAGGTCGGGAGTCTAGGTCTACATCCTCCTCGTGACCCACCGACCCAGGAGGGGAAGCCGATCGTTTTTCCAGTTGGGTCGATTGGGATCTTGGACCACTGGGCCTCCGAAAGGAGGATCGAACGAGGACTTTCTACACAGCAACTCCAACCGTCGAAGTGCCCGAAAGTGCGTGGAAGGCAAGGAGGATCGTTCCCAGATGACCGGGTGGGAATCCGAGCCCCCTCCTTCCCCTGACCCACCCACCCGATCGTAGTTCCAATTGGGGCGATCGCGATCCGAAATCGTCTAGACCTCCGAAAGGAGGATAGAACAAGGAATTTCTACGCAGCAACTTCAACCGTCAAAGTGCCCGAAATCATACGAAAGGCGTGGAGGATCATTCTAAGACAACAAGGTGGGAGCCCGGGCCCCCATCCTCCCTCTGACCCTTCGACCCAGGAGGGGAATCCGATCTTTTTTCCAGTTGGGCCGATCGAGATCCAAGACTATCTGGGCCTTCGAAAGGAGGATCAAACAAGGAATATGTACGCAGCAACTCCAGCCGTCGAAGTGTCCGAAAGCGTGCGAAAGGTGAGGAGGACGTCTTGGGAAGACCGGGCGGGCGTCCAGGCCCCCCCTCCTCCCCCTGACACACACACCCAGAAGGGGATGCCGGTCATTTTCCAGTTGGGACGATCACAATCCGGGACCATCTGGGCCTCCAAAAGGAGGATCGATGCAGGAATTCCTATGCATCAACAATAGTTGTCGAAGTACCTGAAAACGCACAGAAGGCGAGGAGGAAAGTTCAGGGACGCCCGGTGGGAGTCTGGGCCTCCACCTCCCCCTGATCCATGCACCCAGGAAGGGAAGCCGGTCGTTTTTCCAGTTAATGCGATCGCGATGCGGGACCGTCTGGGCCTCCGAAAAGAGGATCGAACTACGAGTTTCTACGCAGCAACTACGGCCGTCGAACGGCATGAAAGCGTGCAAAAGGCGAGGAGGATCATTCTAGGACAACCGGGTTGGAGTCCGGGCCCCTCTTCCCCTTGACCCTCCTACCAGGGAAGCCGGTCGTTTTTCCAGTCGGGGGGGTCGCGGTACGGAACCGTTTGGGCATCTGAAAGGAGGATTGAACAAGGAATTTCTATGCAGCAAATGCAACCGTTGAAGTGCTCGAAAGTGCACGGAAGGCGAGGAGGATCGTTCTAGGAATACTGAAAGGGAGTCTGGGCCCCCTTCTTCCCCTGCCCACGCATACAGAAGGGGAAGCCGGTCATTTTTCCAGTTGGGGAGATCGTGATCCGGGACCGTTTGGGCCTTCGAAAGGAGGATCGAAATAGGAATTTCTACGCAGCAACTGCAGCAGTCGAAATGCTCGAAATTGCGCAAAAGGCGAGGAGGATCGTTTCAGGATGACCAGGTGGAAGTCTGGGCCCACCCTCTCCCCCTGACCCACCCACCTAACATAGGCGTGGAATCCGTTCATTTTTCCAATTGTGGCGATCACGTTACGGGACCATCTGGGCCTCCGAAAGGAGGATCGAACTAGAAATTTCTGCACAGCAACTACAACCATCGAATTCATCGAAAGCGCATGGAAGGCGAGGAGGATCGTTCCGAGATGACAGGGTGGGAGTCCTAGCCCCGTCCTCCCCCTGCTCGAAAGCGCGCGGAAGGGAAGGAGGATCGTTTCGAAAGGAGGATCGGACCAGGAATTTCTACGCAGCCACTACAACCGTCGAAGTGCATGAAAGAACGCAGAAGGCGAGGAGGATAATTCCGGGACGACCAGGTGGGCGTTCGGGCTACCTCCTCCCCCTGATCCACCCACCAAATAGGGAAGCCGGTCCTTTTTCCAGTTTGGGCGATCGCGATTCGAGACAGTCTGGGCCTCTAAAAGGAGGATAAGACTAGGAATTTTTGCGCAGCAACTACAGCCGTCAAAGTGCTCAAAAACATGCGAAAGGCAAGGAGGATCGTTCCAGGATAACCAGATAGGAGTCCAGGACCCCTCCTCCCCCTAACCAATGCACCCATGAGGGGAAGCCGGTCGTTTTTCCAATTAAGATGATCTCGATTCGGGACCGTCTGGGCCTTCAAAAGGAGGATCGAAACAGGAATTTCTACGCAGCATTTGTAGCCGTCGAAGTGCTCGAAATCTGGCAGAAGGAGAGGTGGATCATTCCGGGAAGAGCGGGTGGGGGTCCAGGCCCATTTCCTCCCCTTGAACCACCCACTTGACACAGGAGGGGAGGCCGATCGTTTTTCCAATTGGGGCGATCACGTTTCGTGACCATTTGGGCCTCCAAAAGGAGGATCGAACCAAGAGCTTCCACGCAGCAACTGCAGCCGTCGGAATGCTCGAAATCGCACAGAAAGCGAAGAGGATCGTTCTGGGACGACCGCATGGGAGACCGGGCCCACCTCCAGCCCCTGACCCACCCACTTGACCCAGAAGGGGAAGCCGATCATTTTTCCAGTTGGGACAATCGCGTTTCAGGACTATCTGGGCCTCTGAAAGGAGGATCGAACCAGGAGTTTCTATGGAGCAAATTCAGCCATCGAAGTGCCCAAAAGCGCATGGAAGGCGAGGAGGATCGTTCTGAGACGATCGGGTGGGAGTCCAGGCCCTCCTCCTCCCCTGACCCATCCACCTAGGAGGGGAAGCCGATCGTTTTCTAGTTAGGATGATCACGATCCAGGACCGCCTTGGCGTCTGAAAAGAGGATCGAACCAGGAATTTCTACTAGCAACCGCAACCGTCGAAGTACCCAAAAGCGTGTAGAAGGCGAGGAGGATCATTCGGCATGACTGGGTGGGAGTCCAAGTCCCTTCCTCCCCTGACCCACCCACCCAAAAGGGGAAGCTGATCGTTTTCCAGTTGGGGCGATCATGATTCGGGACCATCTGAGCCTCTAAGAGGAGGATCAAAGTAGGAATTTCTACATAGCAACCAAAGCCGTCGAAGTACCCAAAAGCACGCGGAAGGCGAGGAGGATCGTTACGGGATGACAGGGTGGGAGTCTAGGCCCCCTCATCCCCCTGACCCACCCACCTGACCTAGGAGCGAAAGCCGGTCATTTTCCAGTTAGGGAAATCGCAATCCAAGACCGTTTGGGCCTCCAAAATGAGGATCGAACTAGGAATTTCTACGCAGCAACCGCAGCTGTCAAAGCGCCCAAAATCACGCGGAAGGTGAGATGGATCGTTTCGGGACGACCAGGTGGGAGTTTGAGCTCCCCTCCACCCCTGACCCACCCACCTAGAAGGAGAAGGTGGTCATTTTCCAGTTGGGGCGATCATGATCCAGGACCATCTGGGTCTCCAAAAGGAGGATCGCAGTAGGATTTTCTACGTAACAAACGCAGTCGTCGAAGTACCCGAAAGTGCGCGGAAGGTGAGGAGTATCGTTGTAGGATGACCAGGTGGGACTTCGACTCCCTCCTCCCTCCTGACCCACCCACCTGACCCAGGAACAGAAGCCGGTCGTTATTCCAAATGAGGCGACCGTGATCCGGGACCGTTTGGGCCTCCTAATGGAGGATCGAACCAGAAATTTGTGCGCAGAAACTACAACCGTCGAAGCTCCCGTAATCGCACAGCAGGCAAGGAGGATCGTTCTAGGAGGACCGGGTGGGAGTCTGGGCCACCTTCTCTACTTGACCCATCCACCTAACCTAGGAAGGGAAGTCGATCGTTTTTCCAGTTGAGGCGATCGCGTTTTGAGACCGTTTGGGCCTCCGAATGGAGGATCGAACTAGGAATTTCTACACAGCAACTGCAGCCGCCGAAGTGCCCGATAGCGCGCAGAAGGCGAGGAGTATCGTTTCGGGATGACTGGGAGGGAGTCCAGAACCCCTCCTCCCCTTGACCCACCCACCTGACCCAGGAGGAGAAGCTAATCGTTTTCCAGTTAGGGCGATCACTTTTTGGGACCGTCTAGGCCTCCGAAAAGAGGATCGAACCTGGAATTTCTACATAGTAACTGCAGCCATTGAAGTGCACTAAATCGCACAAAAGGTTAGGATGATCATTCCGGGATGACCGGGTGGGAGTCCGAGCCCCTTTCCTCTCCCTGACCCATCCACCTGACTCAGGCGGTGAAGACGGTCGTATTTCCAGTTGGGGTGATCGTGATCCGGGACCGTCTGGGCCTACGAAAGGAGGATCGAACAAGGAATTTCTACGCAGCAGCTGCAGCTGTCGAAGTGATTAAAAGCATGTGAAAGGTGAGGAGGGTTATTCCAGGACAACAAGGTGGGAGCCTGGGTCCCCATCCTTCCCTTGACCCACTAACCCAGGAGGGGAAGCCGATCGTTTTTCCAGTTAGGACGATCGGGATCTGCGACTGTCTGGGCCTTCGGAAGAAGGATCGAGCAAGGAATTTCTACACAGCAACTCCAACCATCAAAATGCCCGAAAGCACGCGGAAGGCGAGGAGGATCATTCCAGGACGACCGAGTGGGAATCCGGGACTCCTCCTCCCATTGACCCACCAACCTTATTGCATTTCCATTTGGGACGATCGCTATCCGTGAGCGTCTAGGCCTCTGAAATGAGGATAGAACAAGGAATTTCTACGCAGTAACTGCAGCCATTGAAGTCCCCGAAAACCCGCGTACGGTGAAGAGGATCGTTTAGGGATGACAGGGAGGGAGCCCAGGCCCCCATCCTCCCTCCAACCCACCGACCCAGGAAGGGAAGCCGATCGTTTTTCCAGTTGGGGCAATCGAGATCCAGGACCGTATGGGCCTCCGAAAGGAGGATCGAACAAGGAATTTCTACGCGGCAACTCTAGTCGTTGAAGTGCCCGAAAGCATGCAGAAGGCGAGGAGGATCATTCCGGGATGACGGGTGGGTGTCCGGGCCCCCCTCCTTCCCCTGACCCACCCACCCAGAAGGGGAAGCCGGTCGTTTTACATTTGGGGCGATCACGATCCGGGACCATCTGGGCCTCTAAAAGGAGGATCGAAGCAGGAATTTCTACGCAGCAACCACAGCCGTCGAAGTACCCGAAAGCACGCGGAAGCAAAGGGGATCGTTTGGGATGAACTGGTGGGAGTCCATGTTCCCTTCCTCCCCCTGACCCACCCACCTGGCCAAGAAGGGAGGCCTCATTTTTTCAAACGGGGCGATTGCGATCTAGGACCGTCTGAGCCTTCGAAAGGAGGATCAAATCAGAAATTTCTACGCAGCAACTGCAGCCGTCGAAGTGCCCGAAATTGCGCCGCAGCGAGGAGGGTCATTCCGGGACGACTGGGTGGGATTCCGGGCCCCCTTCTCCACATGAGCCACCCACCTGACCGAGGAAGGGAAGCCTATCGTTTTTCTAGTTGGGGCGATCGCTTTTTGAGACTGTTTGCGCATCCGAATGGAGGAGCAAACCAGGAATTTCTACGCAGCAACTACAACCGTCGAAGTGCTCGAAAAGCGCGTGGAAGGCGAGGAGCATCGTTCTGGGATGACTGGGTGGGAGTTTGGGACCCCTCCTCCCCCGACTAATCGACCCAGGAGGAGAAGCCGATCGTTTTTTCCAGTTGGGGTAATGGCCTTTCGGGACGTTCTGGGACTCCAAATAGAGGATCGAACCTAGAATTTCTGCACAGCGACTACAGCCGTCGAAGTGCAGAAATCGCGCGGGAGATGAGGAGGATCATTCTGGGATAACCGGGTGGGTTTCCGAGCCTCCCTCCTTTCACTGACCCACCCACTTGACCCAAGAGGGGAGGCCGATCGTATTTCCAGTTGGTGCGATCGCGATCCGGGACCGTATGGGCCTCCGAAAGGAGGATCAAACAAGGAATTTCTACGCAGCAATTGTAGCTGTAAAAGCGCTCGAAAGTACGTGAAAGGCGAGTAGGATCATTCCAGGATGACGTGGTAGGAGCCCGCGCCCCCATCCTTCCCCTGACTCACCGACCCAGGAGGGGAAGCCGATCATTTTTCCAATTGGGTCGATCGGGATCCAGGACCGTCTGGCCTTCGAAAGGAGGATTAAACAAGGAATTTCGGCGCAGCAACTACAGCCGTCGAAGTGCCCGAAAGTTGTAGAAGCCGAGGAGGATCTTTCCAAGATGACTGGGTAGGAATTCAAGCCCCCCTCCTCCCCCTAACCCACCCACCTGATCGTATTTCCAATTGGGGCGATCATGATCCGGGACCGTCTGGGCTACTGAAAGAAGGATCAAACAAGGAATTTCTATGTAGCAACTCCAGCCGTCGAAGTGCCTGAAAGCACGCGAAAGACGGGGAGGATCATTCCGAGATGACCGGGTGGAAGGCCCCCTCCTCCCCCTGTCCCACCCACCCTAGAGGGAAGCCGGTCTTTTTTCCATTTGGAGAGATTACGATCCAGGACCATTTGGACCTCCGAAAGGAGGATCGAACCAGGAATTTCTACGCAGCAACTGCAGCCGTCAATTTGCCCGAAAGCGTGCGGAAGGCGAGGAGGATCATTCTGGGACGACCGTATGGGAGTCCAAGCCCCCTCCCTCCAATCCACCGACCCAGAAGGGGAAGCCGATTGATTTTCCAGTTGAGGCGATCGCAATCCGGGACCGTCTGGACCTTCGAAAGGAGGATCGAACCAGGAATTTCTACGCTACAACTACAACCAACAAAGTGCCCGAAAGTGCGCCGAAGGCGACGAGGATTGTTTCGGGATGATCTGTAACCTGGACCCCCATCCTCCCCCTGACCCAGCGACTCAAGAGGGAAAACAGATCGTTTTACCAGTTGGGTCGATCGGGATGCGGGTTCATCTGGGCCTCCGAAAGAAGGATCAAACGAGGAATTTATTTGCAGCAACTACAGCCGTCGAAGTGCCCAAAAGCACGCAGAAGGTGAGGTGGATCATTCCGGGATGACCGGGTGGGAGCCCGGGCCCCTATCCTCTCCCTGACCCACCAACCTAGGAGGGAAGCCGATCGTTTATCCAGTTGGGTGGATCGGGATCCGGGACCGTCTGGGCCTCCGAAAGGGGGATCGAATAGAAATTTATGTGCAACAAATGCAGCCGCCAAAGTGCCCGAAAGCGTGCGAAAGGCGAGGAGGATCATTCCAAGACGATCGGGTGGGAGTCCGAGCTCCCTCCTCCCCCTGACTCACCCATCTAGGAGGGAAAGCCGATCGTTTTTCCTATTGGGGTGATCGTGATCCAGAATCGTTTGGGCCTCCGAAAGAAGGATCGAACATGGAATTTCTACACATCAACTACAGCCGTCGAAGTGCCTGAAATCACACGGAAGGCGAGGAGGATTGTTCCAGGATGATAAGGTGGGAGTCAGGGCTCCCTCCTTTCCTTGACTCACCTACCTGACCCAAGAGGTGAAGCCGATCATTTTTCTAGTTGGGGCGATCGCGATCCGGTACCGTTTGGCCTTCCAAAGGAGGATCGAACCAGGAATTTCTACGTAGCAATTGCAGCCGTCGAAGTGTCCGAAAGCACGCGAAAGGCGATAAGGATCATTTTGGGATGACCGAGTGGGAGTCTAGGCCTCCCTTCTCCTCCTGATCCACCTATTTGACTTAGAAGGGGAAGTTGATCGTTTTTCTAGTTGGGACGATCGCATTTCGGGACCGTCTGGGCCTCCGAAAGGTGGATCGAACCAAAAGTTTCTATGTAGCAACTACAGCCGTCGAAGTGCCAAAAATGCGTGGAATGCTAAGAGGATCCTACCAGCTGCCCATGACCAATCTATACTGATTATAAGCTTCATTACAAAAGTAACTGCTGTGTCTTTGATCTCAGGAGGGATTCTCTTCAGGTTGGGTATGAACATGAGTCCACCAAAACAGACATCTGAAAATTATATCCTTGGTTCGGCCATTCGAGCATCGACGGCAAGATGTTGCTCTGCAATGATGACCGGAGCTTCAATAGTTAGTTTGCCAGTCCTATGATGAGAAGTCTTAGAATTGCTCTTATGGTGCCTACGATCAGAAGATCGGTCGGAATGGGATGGCGCTAAATGCTGAATAGGAATGGAAGTTGGAGGTAGTGCATGAGAAGCATCACTAGGTGGAAAGTCATCATGACTATCAAAGTGCCTACCTGAGCCTCTTGGTGGAGCTGATCTAGACCTGGAATGATGTTTAGAGGTATAATCATGATATGGATAACCTCTGTCATAGCTAGATCGATAGATGGAATCTGAATCTCGACATTGCCTTGATGGTATATGCTTGAATGATGACTATATGGTCGAAATACATTTTCTTCCAGAGATCAATATATATGTACTTCTTCCTCTCCATGGGTTTTGTAAAAGAAAAGATAGCAAGTTAGATTCAGTGGATAAGGACATGAGTCAAGTGTTGTACGGTGCCGTGAAGTGCATATGTGCGTGAATGTCCTACTATCCCCCCGGTGGACCGTGTATTGGAGCTTTTCTTGTGGGAGTGATCTCTCCCACACTGGTAGGAATGAAGTTCTCATCAAAGTGAATGGGAGAGTCGAGAACCTTAACGCTCATGTTCTCGATACCAAAAGAGCCAAACTTGTTAGTGATTGACCCTAAATTAGTGAATGCATCTGTTGAGGGAAGAGAATAAGTTTACTCTATTGTTGTAACCGGTGGAGGATGTGTAGAAGTCTGTACCTTGGTTATCTTCACGACTAGCCTCCCCTTTAGATGGGCTATTGGGAGTCAGCGGGTTGTTTAGCTAAGGACTCGTGACCCACTTCAATGCTGTCATGGCCAGCCTCATCATGGCCACCTATGATTTCGCCTTCCTCTACATGTTCTTCCATTTCTTTAACATTCTCTTTGACCTCTACCCTTCGATTTAGGACTGGGGATACGTCTAGATTAACCTCACCTCCTTCAAATGAGTTATTTTCATCATCACCATTGTTAATGTCGTCACTAGTGGCCACTAAGCTTGGCCAGTGTCATGGCCCGCTTCCAACAGATCATGGTCAAGAAGATTCTCTTTTGAGAGGAGAGCTCTGATATCTCTATCTTCTGCTTAGAGTGCCATAAGGTCTTTGATGGCATCTGAAAGTGTCATGCCGTTGGGTATCATTGAAATATCTGAGTAACCAAAAATATAAGTTAAGCCTGTAGAATAGAAGGAAAATTCATATAAAGCACATAGAGTGTGACTTTCATTCGAATATCCATCTGCGTGCAAACTTAGGAGGACATCAAACATAGAACCATTCGCTCTTAAAGTAGCTTAGCTTGTTCCATGTGCCAGTGACTACTCTACAACTCTTTGCCGACTCTAAGTAAGTAAAAGACAAACTTCCTTTCTAGCTCTTAAAGCTATATATACTGAATCTCCTCATCACTAGGCACTAGGTGCAAATGTTGAATGAAGATAATGTACGCGCTAAGAAGGAAAGCATAGCTATTTGGATGCATTTGCATTGGAGCTAATCTCACGAAATTTAGAACTTGATGAATGAAAGGGTTAAATGGTAGAATGTAACCCACCAAACACATAAGCCTCTCCTACTTGTGCATTATCCAGACCTAAACCTTCTTGTGAACACTGACTCAACCCCATTCTCTGTAATTTCCTTTAGCCATTATGTCATAGCCTACCTTCACTTTTGCTAGCTTCACACGCTTGCTTCAAATCCATGTTGCCCCATCACCACACGCGACACTACATATAATTGACTTCGCTCGAGTCAGTCTCTTGATCGTGGATCCTACCCCTCGTACCACCCAACATGTGTTCGTATCTTCATTTTCAACATCGTTCACCCATATCTGACCACCACTAGTGTAACGACCCGTAAATTTTATTTATTTTATAATGTATTTAGTTGAATTTTGATGGTTTTATTAATTTATTTAACTGGAATTTTTTGGTGAAATTTTAAATGACAATATTTTGAAATAAAAATTTAATATTTGAATTACGTCTACTTTAACATAGAAAATGGTAAATTTCATAAGAAATTATGGAGGTTTATTTCCTGTGTGATTTTATTTAAATTCAAATCAGTTAAAATTTGATGATAATAAAATGTTTTATAAACTTGAATATTTTTCTACAATAAATTTGTAAACCATCTTCTGAGTGAGACGTCATATTTCGTTTCTCCAAATTTGAACTTCTATTGCTCCGTTATTTATGATAAATTAGCAGCATTTTTCGCTACGGATTATCGACTTTTGATAGGATGATCGTACCATTAGTATTTGTATACCATTTTGATAGTCTTGTCGTACTGATTCCCGTAGTATATTCGTTTGCGTATTTCGTTATCCGGGTGACAATGGAATTTACGGAACGATTTCATATCGGTATTCGTTTTTAAAACCTTTTTAAATTCTTGACCTTCCATCTACCCAATAGTTGAACTCAACAATCATCTGATGTTTGACCATCCACTACTTCATTTTTCTTTGGTCCATCTCGCTGCCAACTATATCCGTTTGTCTTTTTTTAGCTTAAAAAATAATGATGAAGAGTGAACTGTTGCTTTGTCTTCTCCACTTTCACCGATGTGAGCTACCATCTACACTCATCTCCAGCGTGAATCCTCTCTCCATCTCACGCTCACAATTCCTCATCTTCCACGCATGCTCTGCCCGCCCCACCCATGCTCGACCTCACCACAACTCTTCTCTTATCCTACAGCCGTACCGAAGCAACTCAACCACCCCCACTCCAAGTGCCTCCTAGCCAACTTCGCTCTTCACTGCCTTATACATACTTGATCGAACAGTAAGCAGCACTTCAGATATTTTTATGTATAATATTATATTACATTGTTATGTTATAAAGTATATAAAGTATGTTAGTTTATATAACCTATCTTACTTGGGTTTTTGAAACTGTTTTTTTCTCATTTGATTTATATTTTACAATTCATATATATGATCGTTTTGTACATAAATCTTGTATATGCATTAGTTGATCTGGAGGCAAAGCAAGTTTATGGATCTGGGTCTATTATATGTTGTATATAAATTATTTTATCTACCTGCTTATGCATATAAACTTTTATATATGATGTGTCTTATTCTATGAATTTCTTATACATTATATATGTGTTGTTTATGCATGGCTGTATGTGTTTGTATATGATTTTTTTAAATATATATAGGTTATATAATCATATTTTGAGACATACATACATTTACAGTATACCATTTATTATAGGATGAGTTTATATAAAGAGTGATATGTTGTTTATATAATAGTATGTATATCATTCAGTCGCAGTTATATTTATGTGGTTGATATATATATATATATATATATATATATATATATGTGTGTGTTATATAGCTTGTAAGTTTGTGTTTTATTATATAAGTTATTATATGTATATCGAAGTGTTATGTATACTTTAGTTTGCTTCAGAATTTAAGCTACAGACTTCTTTATATATAGAAGTTGGTGTAGTATAATTTTATATCTATACTATGTTTAATAGTCTATAAACTATATATTAGCTATATTTGGTGTTGATATATAAATATGTATATATATAGTTTATATCAATTCTATTGTATGAAATGATTCCATACTAATCTGTTTTGTTTTAAGGGCCATAGTATACAAGTTCCGTATATTAATTGTTTGCATTCATGAAATATTTGGGAGTTTATATTATTTAGTTTATAAATTTAGTTATATATAATACAAAGTCTAAGGTTGCAGTTCTCATATTTACCAAATAGTGTGTCTAAAATTGTAATATATTTTATATTAGCTGTACTAAAATTTTTACATTGTATACATACTGTATGGTTACCAGTGTTTTTTAAGATATAGATTAGTCTGTTATATTATTTTATATTATAGGTAAAGTATCAACCGTGGCTACATTTCTATACAGTAGTATATCTATTTGTATATATATTTATAACTATATTGAGTTTAAAGTATGAAAGTTATCTAAGTTTATATATATTTATATATATATATATGGATTTTAGAATATATATGCTAGTTTCACAGTTTGTAGATATGTTCCTATACATTAATTTATATATTATATATATTGTCGATTACAAAGTATTTTACGTAAGTAAGTTAAATATATAGATTTATATATATATATTAGTTTTATATATAATTAATGATATGGTTGAGTATATATAAGTAATTATTTCAACATATATTATGTATATTGATATATACGTGACTTCAATATATATGAGTTAATTTAAAAACAAAGATTTTGAAATACACATATATATTAAAAATAATATATGCTTAAATTTGTTTCGATTTGAAAATAATAAATAATAATAATATGATATATGTTTCATTTTTGTGTTATCATATTGATTTTGGTTCTTAATTCCCAATTTATCAGCTTTGTCCATTGAACTCGTCTCCATCGTGATTTGCTTCAAAATTCGTGCTCAGATTCGTAGCTCTTTCCGTTGTCAAATCTATCTAGCCTCGAAAGGTGAGCATTCGCTCACGATTAAATTTCTTATATTTATTAAATTTGATTTCAATTGAAAGGACAATTGAAATATCTGCTATTAGTTGTTTACACTGTTATAAATATGTTATTACCCGTATCTGTTCACCTTTGACATCTGACACCATTATCTGTAATTTATACCGATGATATATGCCTGTTATGTTGTTACCATATATGTTTTCACTCTGCACGTTCCCTGTTAGTATAGAATTCACTATGGGTTGAAATAATACTTACCTGAACGGACTTTAGAATAGGAGAAAATCATTATGGGTTGATGTAACAACCCGCATATTTATCGATTTTATATTTAAATATTTTATTTAAATATTTTGTCGTCAATCGGATATTGGTCCGAAAAGCTACTTTTTGCAAACGGTCAAATTAGGACTCGAGACCACTTAATTGAGTTCGAAATGCCGTTTACAACTTTTTTAAGTATAAACATTGATAGGTTGGGAGTTAGAGGAATTTCACTAACTTTTCCCGCTTTGGACTTTGGGTTAGCTTAGCCATTATAACTCAAGCCCAACCCCCTCCTTATCTTCACTCTTCATAAATTCCTACCAACTCAAGCTTTTGCATTAATGGTGAGTGGAAAGAGAAATTAAAACTCCAAAAGCTAAGTCTTCATTGCTAATCCAATAGCAACTCCAAAACTCAAGTGAAGACATTGATTCAAGCTAGTGGTTGATCCTTGCATAGCATTTCAAGCTTCATCTTCATCCATTTTAGTGAAAAGGTGAGATTTTTATCTCACAAATCTAGCCTATAACTATCTTGGACTGTTGGGAATGAATCCCTATCATGTTTGCATGTACATTTGCATTTGGTTTGGATTGGATTGGCGAAAAACCCCAAATTTTAGTGTTTTTGGTAAAAAAAACTGCACTTAGGTCGTTCTGCCTATGCTAGGTCATTCCGTGGAAAAGTCTCGGCCTCAAAATAGCTCGTTTCCGACCTTAAAATGGCCTACAACGTTAGGTCGCTCGGCACTCGGAATTAGGTCGTAGGTCGTTTGGTTTTAGGTCGCTAGGTCGTTGGGCTTTAGGCCGAATGGACCTTAGGTCGTAGGTCGTATGGACCTTAGGTCGTAGGTCGTTATGGCCATTTCTAACGTCTTCGGAGTTAGGTCGTATGGACCTTAGGTCGCTAGGTTGTATGGCTTTAGGTCGCTAGGTCGTATGACCTTAGGTCGTTAGGTCGTATGGCTTTAGGTCGCTAGGTCGTATGACCTTAGGTCGTTAGGTCCTATGGCATTTTAGATCGTATGACCTTAGGTCGCTCACCTCTTCTAACCCGCGAGTTCCTTAAGTCGTTCCTCTTCCTTAGGTCGCTCACCTGGTTGAGTCGCACCTTACCTTAGCTCGGTAGTGTTAGGTCACGAGTTTCCCTTAGGTCGCGTACCCCTTAAGTCGCTTGACCATTAGGTCGCGTCCACCTAGGCCGCATGCTTACCACTTTAAGTTGCTCGTCCTTGCCTGGGTTGTTAGGTCGCTTGGCCATTCCGTTAGGTCGCGCATCACCCTAACTCGCTCGGTTTTGTCTTCATTAAGTCGTGTGACATGTTAGGTCGTGCATCACCTTAACTCGCTCGACCTTGTTTAGGTGGTTAGGTCGCGAACACCTCTAGGTCGCTCGATCCTATCCTCCCTTAGGTCTTCACTAAGTCGTACCGTTTTGGATGGGGCACTGCCCCCTGGACCCCCGCGACCCGACCGAGCAGGTCGAACCCCGTAGCGGGGCGTTGCCCCCGCACCCCCACGTAGGGGGATTGCCACCCCCCAGGACCCCCTTCCGTAGGGGATCTTATCTGAAAAACATTCGACAGAACTTGCTTTGTTGAGATGCTGAGTTGACCATTCTTCGAGACAAACTATCTTGGGCTTCTCGGTCGATTTTATGGATTTTTGAATATCTATTCCGATGGATTCTTTATTGGTTTCTTTGGATTTTATTCACGTCTTCGAATGTGAATTTTTATGATTGATTGTTTCTACAATCACTTCTATGATTTGTCACTTTAAAATATAAAGGTTTTCTATACTAGTAGTAAATATCAAAACTCTTTCAACAAAATGACTTCAACCCTATTTTCAATAACAAAGCTCTTTTCTTAAACCGTTTTCCAATCTACTAGTATATATGAACCTTTACCTCACTCGGATGAGAAATCTAATTAAACGGCTTAGTAAAACAAGTGGTATGAAACACTTGCGTTCACTTCGTCGGTTAATTCTTGGACTTGTTCGATTGAACCTCTTGTGACAATTTTCTAGTGAAGATTTACAGTTTGTTCTTAAATATTTAAGGTAAGCAAGTGGTTATGGGACACGAAGCTAGACTTTTATATTTACTAGCTTAGTGTAATTGACACTTCTCGTTGATCATGACGATCATTTTATGATTTAGACTAGCAATTGTGCGATGTCTCTTTGTTTGCAAGGTTAGACTAGACCTCATTGGTGTGATTCCGACTCACACATATCTCTTTGTCTGCAAGGTTAGTCTAGACACCATTTGTGTGATTCCACTCACACATACCTTTTTGTTGCGAGGTTAGGCTAGACACCATTTGTGTGATTCCACTCACACATACCGTTATGCTTTTTGGTTAGCCTAGACCTCATCTGGGTGATTCTGACTCACCCATATGTGGTAGCTCCCCATGGTCTTCGGAACGTCATGTGATAGGCCTCTTTCCCTTTTTCTGTGATTTCTGGATTTCTTGTGTCGATTTCTGGAATTTATGTCATTGACTTGTTATGAGTACAAGTTTAGGGTATGATGCCCTCTTTGGATCTTTGAGAAGATTCTTGTGATATCGATTTATCTCTTATTGATTGATCTTCTGTTGATCATCATTTGCATACTTATAGTAGTATGTCAGTATGGATATTTTATATTTATGCCATATCTTTTATTTTATACCATGACATCTGATATTTATAGCTAGACTGATCCATTTATTATTTTCTTAAATAATACTCGGGTCAGACCGAGATGTTACAGGTGCTTCTGCTTGACTTCTTCCCGGGATTTGCTACTCTGACTTTTGGCTAACTATTTAGATTAGCAGTTTTTGTTGTATACACTTGAGACATAGACTCATAGTTGTATTCTTTTGTATAGCACGTGTTGCTATTCTTTTGTATTATTGTGGATCTTTTTGACCACTACTCTGATGTACACTTTCATATGTTAGTTATATATTCATATCTTCTTCCGCCTTTGTGATATGGATGTCTGTGACTGATTTATGTTATGCTTATTTCTATGTTTGTTTCCGAAGATTATTTATAGCCACCGTGTGATAAGCAATCACATGGATGGTCGCTCCTCAACAGCCTTATTCTCCGTGCTAGTTGACAGCACTACACCGTAGTGTTCTTGGCTAGCGTGGGTATAGAGGTGGGGCGTCACAGTTGAAATGATAAACCCAAGCAATTTTCATTTGAGTTGAATTTGGGATTGCGAGTTGAAATGATATATACCCGTATATATATTTAAATTGCGGATTGAAATGATAAATATCCGTATCACTTGACCATAGGATAGAAAATTATATACAATCACCGTCGGTTTATATATAAATATTTTGAATGATTTCTATGGTTTTATTTGATATTGAAATTATTTTGTAAATAAGTTTTAATATAAAGTAGATTTAAAACTTATATGGAATTGTATTTAGTAAAGAATTGTCTTTGAATAAATCGTTTTGAAACTTATTGAATTGAAGATTTAAGGATATGACTTTATAACATGGTTTGGTTTAAGATGGTTTAAATGAATATCTCTAGTTTAAATAAATTGAAGAAAATATTCAGTGATTTGAATTTGGGTTTTATTTAAATGATATTGTATTTTATCTAGTGAATATCCCAAAGCTAAATAATATTAAAGTGAGTTTGATATATAAATGAGATTTTCAAATTTAGTTTTGAAAAATGTTGAATATTTAAAGTTTTGGAATATATTGAAAGTGAAATGATTTATTTCGTGGTTCAAATCGGTATTTGAAATTGATGTAATTTGAATGGTTTATTTAGAAACTAATTTGAATTGAAATTGAGGAATCGAGATTTGATTAAATGTGAATTTTGGAATTCGAGTTAATTTGAAATCGATTTTTGAGATTTGAAGAAACTATTTTATTATATAAAGTAACTTTAAATTCTTTTATACTATTTATATATATATAATATAAATTATTTTGATATAAACTATTTTCATATAAAATATTTTATATAAACTATTTTATCTTAAACTATTTTAACTTATAACTATTTTTATATAAACTATTTTATATTATAAACTATTTTATATTATAAACTATTTTGTTATATATATTATTATTCATATCTAAACTGTTTAAGTGGTGGAAGTTATGATTTCAAAGTTAGTGAATTTCAAAGTATTATGTTATCAAGTGCTATGATTTTAGAATGTTATGATTTCTAAAGTGTTATGATTTCTAGATATTATGGTTTTCCAAAGTATTATGGTTTCAAAGTGTTTTGGTTTCGAAAATGTTATAACTTTGAAAGTACCATGATTTTAGAAAGGAATGTTTTGAAATGGAAACGATATCATATTTATTAGTTTTTTAAATGGGAACGATATCATATTTTTGACATGGAAACGATATCATATTTATTGGTTTTTGAAATAGGAATGATATCATATTTATTGGTTTTGAAATGGAAATGATATCGTATTGATTTGATTTTGAAATGGAAATGGTATCGTATTGATTTAGTTTTCGGAATGGTAATGATATCGTATTGATTTGGTTTTTGAAATGGTAATGATATCAAGTTGATTTTGTTTTCGAAATGGAAATGATATTGTATTGATTTGGTTTTAGAATGGAAATTGATATCATGTTGATGTGGTTTTGGAAATGTATGATACTTAGTTTTGAAAGTATGTACTATTTTGAAATGACCACGGTGTTATAATAACGATTGGTTGTTAAAGAGACCGGGATCGAAAGTTATCATACTCTCTGCAAACTCCAAAAACCACTTTAACAACTGTGTACATGGTGGAGATTTCAGAATGAAGTAAGATGGTGGCGACGTCCTATATGAGGTATATACGTGGACCTGACTCTCGTGAGTTAGCTTAAGGTGGCTAAAACAAGAGTTATTTACGGGCTAAGTGAGGTAGCTCCTCCGATCGGACACACTCCTTCGATACCATTCTATTACTTTGTGATTGATTTGGGTGCACCCTTTGATTTTTGGGAGTGTGGCTCGAGGTAGGCGGTAGTGGCTGCTACGCGTTAGCACTAGTCCGGAAGTGTGATTGCTATATCTACCTTAGCATTGCCTAGTTGTGCCATGTCACCTACCATAGCGTGCTTTACTATGAGTTTGATTTGTGTCGTACCTATGGAGTATCCTCTTGTAGCCTCCCGATCTGGAGGTACTACGGTATTGTATAGACTATGAGCACTATTTTGTGTTAAGGTGGAAAATTTAAAGCCTTAACGCTATTTTTAAGTAAGTTTACTTTACTTTAGACATTATTATAATAGCGTATATTACTACATAGTAGATAGCTTAACGGATCCTTAGAGGATGGTTATCCCAAACATCCTTTGAGTTACTTGTATTTCAGTTGTTATTTCACTTGAGTTGGATTTATTGATATAAGAATGTTAATCCTGACTCGAGTGTTTTGTGTTTTTTCTTTACGCTCGAGTCAGACTGAGTGATACAACATTCGAGACTCACTTTTGTAGTTGGAGCTTCGCTTGGAGATCCAGCTATTTATTTCGCTTTTAGTTATTCAGTTGATTCCAGCGATGTATTCAGATTTGTACTTGATTATTGTACTGAGATTTATGTTGTATCTTGTTTAACTCTTATATATATAGTAGCTTCATGAACTACTATTCTTTTGTTTCCGCTGCATTATTATTATATTACTCTGTATCTGTGATTCAGTGATTTATTATTTACTGTATATGCTGAGTTTTGCCAAATTTAAATTAATAATCTGGTATTTGAGCTATTCAAGTCCGACATGTACGGATGCGAATGGTTGAAAATATCAGGATGTTACAGTTGGTATCAGAGCTTTGGCTCTAGGCAAACTTAGCATGTATGGTAAATTTAATTACGAAATCACTTTCGTTCGAGCTTGAATTCTTTCCTCTTTGATTTGAATTTCCTTTGAATTTTGGGATGTTCCCTCAGTTTCGAAATCCATTCTTGTCCCTCACTATTCGTATTCTTCTGAATTCTAGTAAATGGGTGAAACTCCTTTACAATAGCATCTATTCACCGGAGATTAATATATCCTCGGTTTAGATGTTAATATCTCTTGTTATGCCGAATTCTATCTCTAGAGATCGAATGTAGACTTGCCTCAGAATTCCACATCGATCCTATTCTTGTAGTCACGGTTGACCCTGTTCAGGTTGCCCGTGATTTACATAAGCTTATCCATCTCCATATTCTGTTATTTAATCATCTTATCTTTTGTTTGGAGCTTATCTTCGAATCAGAATTCTCTTTGATTTGAGTCCATTAAATTTGAATCTTTATCCTTGCTTTGAAAATCCATTCTTGTATCGTCAAGCAAGGAAATGTATTTGAAAAGTAATATTTAAAATGTTATATACTTTTTGGTTTAAGTTGTTGATGTTGACTTGGGTTTTCCGATCGATTCGTCTTATCAACGCTATCGATAGGATTTCCAAAACACTTGAACAGAGCAAACCGACACAATATGGTTTTCAAATTTAGTAAATGAAATGAATTTTGTATAATTATATTATATATATAAGTATAATTTTTTGAATTTTGATAGTAAATTGAATTGGTTGTTAAACAATAATATTGGATTTCATATATAGCTTGTAAACCATTGGCTTTTGTCTCATATATATATAATTAAACTATAAAACATGGTTATTAATTAATTTGGAAATTTAAATGAATTTAAATCAAGAAACTAAGAATTAAATTTCCGATGATTTCAAACTTTGGTTTTAAAGTTTTAAATTGTATATTATTTAAAGCATTCTCGAATATAAATCATTTCTAAAGAATTTTTAAATGTTTAAATCAGTGCTCACCTATTTTGTCACTGAAAAATAATTTCGGTGATAGCGGCCGCATTCATTTTCGAGTTTCAGAGTGGAGAGACCATTTTGTAGCTTCGCTACACTTTGTTTTGAGAGTTAAATAGATTTGAATTTCTAAAGTATGACTTGATTTATAATATATAGATATATGATTATAAATTTGATTTGATATATATAGCGTGTGTATATATTTATCTCTAAATTGGTTGAAGTTAATCGAAAATTTAATTCTTAAATTTTATGTTAAGGATGATTTCAATTATAAAATAGAACCAGAATTTTGAATAAATATTTAAGCTTGAAATAATTGAATTAGAAACATTTTACTTGTATAATAGTCAATTTCATTCCAATATAACTTACCTTAATCATTTAGAAGTTGAATATGGAATTGAATAATATACAATATAAAATTGTTTTATAAATAAATTTCAGTGGTTATAATAAGTGTAAATATACTTAATATATGTGATAAGATATATTAAGTGGAATAAATTTAAAAATAATTTGGAATAAAGAAGAACTAGATTTGTTGAATAAAATATGATCATAATAAATGACTATGCAAATTTATGATTTTGAAATTTTAATTAATGCTAATTGGATAATAGAAAATGAATAGATAATAAAGATAAATAAATTTTATTTTGAAAGAATTTATAAATTGGAATTAAATCAACTTAATGAAATTCCTTGAATTTAAAATCAATTATTGAATATTAATTAATTTAAATTGAAATTTATATGGTTTTAAATTAACTGTTTTATTTTTGTAATTCAAATCTATTTTTCTTTCTAGTTATTTTTATTATCCTACCTCATTCCTTTTCGGGGACGAAAAGTTTTAAGTGGGGGAGAGTGTAATGACCCATAAATTTTATTTATTTTATAATGTATTTAATTGAATTTTGATGGTTTTATTAATTTAGTTAACTGGAAATTTTTGGTGAAATTTTAAATGACAATATTTTGAAATAAAAATTTAATATTTGAATTACGTCTACTTCAACATAGAAAATGGTAAATTTTCATAAGAAATTATGGAGGTTTATTTTCCTGTGTGATTTTATTTAAACTCAAATCAGTTAAAATTTGGTAATAATAAAATGTTTTTCAAACCTAAATATTTTTCTACATTAAATTTGTAAATCATCATCTTCTGAGTGAGATGTCTAATTTCATTTCTCCAAATTTGGACTTCTATTGCCCTGTTCATCTTATTTCTGACAAATTAGCAGCATTTTTCGGTACCGATTATCGAATTTTGATAGGATGATCGTACCACTGGTATTTGTATACCGTTTTAATCGTCTTGTCGTACTGATTCCCGGAGTATATTCGTTTGCGTATTTCGGAGTCCGGGTGACAATGGAATTTACAGATCGATTTCGTATCGGTATTCATTTTTAAAACCTTATTGAATTCTTGACCTTCCATCTACCCAACAGTTGAACTCAACATTCATCTGACGTTTGGCCATCCACTACTTCATTTTTTCTGGTCCATCTCGTTGCCAACTCTATTCGTTTATCTTCTTTAGCTAAATAAATGATGATGAGTGAACTATTCTTTGTCTTCTCCACTTTCACCGACCTGAGCCACCATCTACACTCATCTCCAGCGCGAATCCTCTCTCCACCTCACGCTCGCAATTCCTCCTCTTCCATGCATGCTCTGCCTGCCCCACCCATGCTTGACCTCACTACAACTCTTCTCTTGTCCTGCAGCCATAACAAAGCAACTCAACCACCTCCCACTCTAAGCGCCTCCTAGCCAACTTTGCTCTTCACTGCCTTATACATACTTGATCGAACAGTAAGTAGCACTTTAGATATTTTTATGTATAATATTATATTACGTTATGTTATGTTGTAAAGTATATAAAGTATGTTAGTTTATATTACCTGTATTACTTGGGTTTTTGAAACTGTTTTTTTTCATTTGGTTTATATTTTACAGTTCATATATATAATCATTTTGTACATAAATCTTGTATATGCATCAGTTGATTTGGAAGAAAAGAAAGTTTATGGATCTCGGTCTATTATATGTTATATATATATATATATATATATATATATATATAATTTTATCTATCTGCTTATGCATATAAACTTTTATATATGTTGTGTCTTATTCTATAAATTTCTTATACATTATTTATGTGTTTTTTATGCATGGCTATATGTGTTTGTATATGATTTTTGAAAATATATATATAAGTTATATAATCATATTTTGAGACATATATACATTTACAGTATACTATTTGTTATAGGACGAGTTTATATAAAGAGTGATATGTTGTTTATATAGTAGTATGTATATCATTCAGTCGTAGTTATATATATGTGGTTGATATATATATATATATATATATATATGTATGTATGTATATATGTATGTATGTATGTATGTACGTACGTACGTATGTTATATAGCTTGTAAGTCTATGTTTTATTATATAAGTTATTATATGTATATTGAAGTGTTATGTATATTTTAGTTTTCTTCAGAATTTAAGCTACTAACTTCTTTATATGTAGAAGTTGCCGTGGCATAATTTTATATCTATACTATGTTTAATAGTTTGTAAACTATATATTAGCTATGTTTGTTGTTGATATATAAATGTGTGTGTGTATATATATAGTTTATATCAATTCTGTTATATGAAATGATTCCATACTAATCTGTTTTGTTTTAAGGGTCATAGTATACAAGTTTTGTATATTAATTGTTTACATTAGTGAATGATTTGGGAGTTTATATTATCTAGTTTATAAAGTTAGTTATATATAATACAAAGTCTAAGGTTGGAGTTCTCATATTTACCAAATAGTGTGCTTAAAATTGTAAGTATATTTTATACTAGCTTTACTAATTTTTTTACATTGTATATATACTATATGGTTACCAGTGTTTTTTAAGATATATATTAGTCTGTTATATTATTTTATATTATAGTAAAGTATCAACTGTGGTTACATTTCTTTATAGTAGTATATCTATTTGTGTGTATATATATATATGTTTATAACTATATTGAGTTTAAAGTATGAAAGTTATCTAAGTTTATATATATATATATATATTGATTTTAGAATATATATGTAAGTTTCACAGTTTGTAGATATGTTCTTATACATTGATTTATATATTATATATATTGTGATTATAAAGTATTTTACGTAAGTAAGTTAAATATATAGATTTATATATATTAATTTTATATATAAGTAATGATATGGTTGAGTATGTATAAGTAATTATTTCAACATATATTATGTATATTGATATATATATTGACTTCAATATATATGAGTTAATTTAAAAAAAAGATTTTGAAATATATATATATATATATATATATATATTAAAAATAATATGTGTTTAAACTAACTTTGATTTGAAAATAATAATAAAAATAATAGATGTACATTTCATTTTTGTGTTATCATAGTGATTTTGGTTCTTAATTATTAATTTATCATCTTTGTCCATCGAACTCGTCTCCATCGTGCTTTGCTTTGAAATTCGTGCTCAGATTCATAGCTCATTCCGTTGTCAAATTTATTTAGCCTCAAAAGGTGAGCAATCACTCACGATTAAAGTTCTTATATTTGTTAAATTTGATTTCAATTGAAACGACAATTGAAATATGCTGCTATTAGTTGTTTAAACTGTTATAAATATGTTAGTACCTGTATCTGTTCACCTGTGACATTGACACCATTATCTATTATTTATACTGATGATATATGCCTTTTATATTATTACCATATATGTTTTCACTCTACAAGTTCCTTGTTAGTATAGAATTCACAATGAGTTGATGATATATACCCGAACGGACTTTAGAACAAGAGAAAATCGTTATGGGTTGAAATGATAAACCCAAGCGATTTTCTTTTGAATTGAATTTGGGATTGCTGGTTGAAATGATATATATGCGTATATATATTTAAATTGCGGATTGAAATGATAAATATCTGTATCACTTGACAATAGGATAGAAAATTATATATAGACACTGTTGGTCTATATATAAATATTTTGAAATGATTGCTATGGTTTTGGAAGGAAATACATATATGGTTTTATTTGATGTTGAAATTATTTTGTAATTATGTTTTAGTATAAAGTAGATTTAAAACTTATATGGAATTGTATAGAATAAAGAATATTCTTTGGATAAATCGTTTTGAAACTTGTTGAATTGAAGATTTAAGGATATGACTTTATAACGTGGTTTGGTTTAAGATGATTTAAATGAATATTTCTAGTTTAAATAAATTGAAGGAAATATTCAATGATTTGAATTTGGGTTGTATTTAAATGATATTGTATTTTATCTAGTGAATATTCCAAAGCTAAATAATATTAAAGTGAGTTTGATATATAAATGAGATTTTCAAATTTAGTTTTGAAAAATGTTGAATATTTAATTTTAGAATATATTGAAAGTGAAATGGTTTATTTTGTGGTTCAAATCAGTATCTGAAATCGATGTAATTTGAATGGTTTATTTAGAAACTGATTTGAATTGAAATTGAGGAATTGAGATTTGATTAAATGTGAATTTTGGAGTTCGAGTTGATTTGGAATCGATTTGTGAGATTTGAGGAAACTATTTAAATATATAAATTATTTATAAATATTTTAAATTATATATATATATTATTTTGATATAAATTATTTTTATATAAACTATTTTATATAAACTATTTTATCTTAAACTATTTTAACTTATAAGTATTTTTATATAAACTATTTTATTTTATAAACTATTTTATTATATATATTATTATTTATGTCTAAACTGTTTAAGTGGTGGAAGTTATGATTTCAAAGTAGTGAATTACAAAGTATTACGTTATCAAGTGCTATGATTTCGGAATATTATGATTTCCAAAGTGTTATAATTTCTGAATATTATGGTTTTCCAAAGGATTGTGGTTTCAAAGTGTTTTGGTTTCGAAAATGTTATAACTTTGAAAGTACCATGATTTTGGAAGGGAATGTTTTGAAATGGAAATGATATCATATTTATTGGTTTTTGAAATGGGAACGATATCATATTTAATGTTTTGAAATGGAAACGACATCATATTTATTGGTTTTTGAAATGGGAACTATATCATATTTATTGGTTTTGAAATGGAAATGATATCGTATTGATTTGATTTTGAAATGGAAATGATATTATATTTATTGGTTTTGAAATTGAAATGATATCGTATTAATTTGATTTTGAAATGGAAATGATATCGTATTGATTTGGTTTTCGAAATGGTAATGATATAGTATTGATTTGGTTTTCTAAATGGTAATGATATCGTATTGATTTGGTTTCGAAATGAAAATGATATCGTATTGATTTGGTTTTTGTAACATCCCGCCTTTTTGCACGATTTAAACCGACACACATGCCAATTCAAACCATACGTAAGGGCGGATTGTTATGGGATAAATAAGAAAAATAGAGAAGAAAAAGAAAAATAACTAAACAGAATCTCACAGCGGAAGGATAAAATATAATAATCAAATATACAGTTCATGAAGCTGTTTTACAAAACTTTTGATTATATTTATACAATACATATCAGAGTACACATACCATATGACAATGCAGCGGAAGATATGAGTGTAGTGGAATATAACTAATAATAATAGAAATCTCCATCTTCGTCCTCCAGAGCTAAAGTCTTCGATCCTGAAACGCTCGGACTGACCCGAGCGAATTTGAAAAGACAAAAACACTCGAGTCAGAACTAAAAGATCTTATGTGAGTTAAATTAACAGAAATAAATATGAGTACAATAACTCAAGAGATGCTCGGGATTTACATCTCCTAAGGATCCGTTAAACTACTTACTATGTAGTATATTGTGCTATTATAATAGTGTCTAATTGTAAAATAAACTTACTTTTTTCTTAGCATTAAGGGGTTACCCATATAGCCCTTAACACGTAATAGTCCCGGTAGTCCATCCAATATCATAGTCCCTCCTGATCGGGAAGCCACCAGAGGATACCACACGGGCTACGATAGAAATCCAAACTCGTACAAGGCGCGATAGGGTAGGTGACACGGCACAACTAGGCAATGCCAGGGTAGATATACCAATTACGCTTCCGGGTCGGTGGCAGCTTGTAGCGCGCAGCTATCGCCCACCTCGAGCCACACCCCCAAATAAAAATCAAAAGTGGCCACCGAAACAATCCAAAAGTCAAAGTATAGTATCGAAGGGATGTGTCCGATCAAAGGTGCTACCTTATTAACCCGTCGATCGCTCCTGTTTTAGCCACCTTATGCCAACTCACGGGAGTCGGGTCCACGTATTTACCTTAAAGGAAACGCCACCACCATCCTACTTCATTCTGGAATCTCCACCGCGTACACGGTTGTTAAAGTGGTTTTCGGAGTTAGCAGAGAGTATGATAACTTCCGATCCCGGTCTCTTCAACAACCAAACGTTATTATAACACCGCGGTTCTTTCCAAATAATTTATATTTTAAAATCAAATATATATCCATTTCAAAACCATAATATTTCGATATCATTTCTTCTTTTAAAACCAAATCAATATGATATCACTTTTATTTCAAGTATATCCTTTTTTTTCAAAAATCATAATACTCAGATATATATTCCTTAAACCCATAGCTTCGAAACATAAATTTTTAAATATTTAAATGGTTTAATAATAAATTACTTAATAAAGTAAATTAGTTTTCAAATTCTCAAATCAATTCCAAATCAGATTTAAATTCCCAAATAAACCATTTATATTTCTTATATTTCAAAGTTTAAATATTCTATCATTTCAAAACTAAATTTTTATTCATACCTATATATATTAAATTCATCTTACTGCTATTTAGTTTTGAAATACTTACTTGATAAATCAAATATCAATTACGTAAAAAATTTAAACTTTGAATAACAGGATATTCTTTCAATTAAATTAACTTGATAATATTCTTCCAATCAATCTAATATTCATTTAAATCCTCAAATAAAAATCAAGTTATTAAACATACCTTTTAAATCTTAATTTATTTATATTTAAAAACCAATTTCGAGGATAATTCTTAAATACTTTAATCCAAGTTCAATTATGAAATAATTCAATTTAAAACCCATCCCATATTTACCTTCTAACTTCATTTCATTAAGTAATTAAACTTAATATATACAATAGAGTTTAAATAGATATTTACCACTTTATATAAAAGAAATCAACTACCTTATTAAACCCAATTTATTAATCCTTTTATACATAGCTTAGATTTAAGAATTTAACTATATATATATATATACACATATATATAAAGTATCGTTTAAATAACGTCAAAATAAGTATTTATTAAACCGTATTTCCTTTCCAAAACCATAGAAAACCATTTCAAAATAAATTATATATATATATATATACCGCGGTGCCTGTATATAATTTTCGATCCTATGGTCAAGTGATACAGATATTTATCATTTCAATCCGCAATTTAAAAATAAAATGCGGTTGTATATCATTTCAAAGTACAATCCCAAATGAAAAGAAATGCATGATAACATGCAGTTTATATAAGATAGAACACATCATCCATTCATCCAATATCAGTCATCAACCAATTTATTTCAATCATCATCAATTTATTTCAATCATCATCAATTTAAACAACATCAATATATAGCATATGTAATATAACAGGAAATAAATGACAGTTATTAACTAACAGTTTATATTCAAAATAAATTTAATAACTGTTTAACTAGCAGTTTTATGCAAATAAATAAAAATTCAACTGTCAAATTTATATGCAATTTTAAAATTAATTAACAGTTAAATTAAATAAATGCGATTTAACAGAGATAATGAATAAAACATGCCAAACAGTCACAAATAAATTTCTACTCATATCTAAAATCAATTTAACAAACATAAGAAAACTTAGCAGTTGTGAGTGGGTTAAAACACTCACCTTTTGAATTTAAATCGAATTTAAATCCGATTTAAACCCAAAAATTCGACGGTCTCAGAATTTGTCCAAACCAGCGTCAACAGATCCGAAATTTTATTACGATCCTAACAAAAAAATTTCGCGTGAAAGGAGTTCGTACGCAGAAGTTATATCAGTTAGAACGCTTAAATTTAAATAAAATAAGTAAACAAAGAAATTGACTCACTTCGGCCACATCATCTCACCCCAATCCATCTCTCTCCCTCACGTGTTTCCACCGAGCTCCCAGGAAAAATCACGAAACCGAACCCACAACGAAACGTTGACCGAGCCCTTTGAGAGCACTTCCACTCGCCTACAGCCACCAGGGGAGCCGCCGAGCACTACCATCATCACCCGCTCGACGAGCCGAACCCCTATATACCATCGATGTTGCCTCCGGTCATGAATTTTGTCGCGCCGCCGTTTATTCCCAAAACCCTAATTGAATTTTAGGCGTAAATATGGCCATTATCTCGTCCCACAAATCACTCCGATGAGCTCCTCTCAATCTTCTCCACACGATGGTACTATTGACTTGGTGATCCATGCAAGTTGATCGTCGCGTGATGAACGGCTGCCAATTATTTAATGATTTCTGGACAAACCGTGAATCAAATCGAAAATCGAACTATACCATTGAATTACGTTCGTTAATAGCATCAACATATATTTTTTTGAGAATTTTCTGAGGACTTTTAATTTTTATTTTTGGATCTGATTTGAATTTTGAATTTGGATCTAGAATTGTTTGTTGCCATTGAAGAAGAGGAGTACAGAAGTTCCTATACGTATAGAAATGAGGAATAGAGGCTGCTAGGGTTTATAACAGCCTATTTATAGACAACTGCAATAGAATAGTTGGGCACGAATTATAACGTGTTAAACGATAGTTGTCCCAAAAAGCCCGTTCTGACTCCGAAACAAAATTGGGTCAACCCATATATCACGATAGGTATTTTAAAATATTCCGAACGCGATGGAAAAAGTTTCACGTCCAAATTTCATCGTATGAAGAAGTTATGCTGAAATCAATATTTTCAAATTGATTTCAAATTGATTTCAATTAAATCGATTTCAAGGCGTTTCGCGTTCGTACGATCAAACGACAAGTCTGATTGCTACGAAACTTGAAACCCTACAATAATTCACTGTTTCGGATCCGATGAAACTGGTTTCGTCGAAATCCGAGTCCGTGACCAAAATGGCTATTTTTATATTAATTAAATAAATTTAAAATAAATAAACAAAATCCAATTTTATATTTAGATTGAAAAATTGACCCATTTTATTACTTTTAAAAATTCTTAATCATTACAAAATTCCAACAAGTTTAGATGTCAAATTTAAAGACGGTATATTTTTAAATTCCAATATAAATCCTTAATTCCATTAAATTCCCAAATTATAAATAATATCCTAAAATTTCATTTAGTTAAATAAATTAATTAGTATTCCATACATTCCTGTCAACAGATGGATTAAAATATTGGACTCCAAATTGTCACCCAAATTCATCACATTATCTTTATTTCAAATAACGAATTATTTAACTATATTCAATCTCATTAAATTGCAATTAAATTTAATTATTAGACTTTAAGTTTCAATATAAATGAATAAATCCTGATTCCCATTATTTAAATTCACTATTTATCATATTACCATCCTGGGTACAATTTATTTTAATATATATATATATATCCAGACACTTTAACATTTTCCAATTTTTTATCTCAATTGCATGACATTAAAAATTATATTTATTGCAATGGTTTCTGGTTTAATTGAACGAACTAAGTATACAACTCATAACAATCGTTGTAAAACTCTCAATACCATATTTATAAGTTTGTTATTTCCACTCACATATTATAGATATTTACAGGTATAGGCTTTTTATTCAATCATTATTTATTATATATTAATTAGATAAATTCACTATTTAAGTCCGTTTAAATTTATTACCAAATACTCATTTACCTTTCCCATCAAACTTGAATTCCATTCAATTAATATAACCAATCAAAATTCCATCCACACTTTAATATCAACACACAATTATTGCAATTCATTATCTTATATTCATTTTATACAATTACCATTAAATTTACATTCAATTACTATTCAATGCATATTTTTTCATCAATCAATTCGATATTTACTTTTCTTTCCTTCTATTTGATAAATAACCTAGTATACATTTACACACATTCATTTCATTCCATTCATTTATGGGTATTGAATTGAAATTATATTTATTAGCCAATACCAACATTATTGCCATTAATTACAATTGGATTCCCTAATTTTATTCAATAACCTGAATAAATAACATATATATTAATCAAATCCTTACATTTATTTTTCTCATATTCCATTTAAAATCAAATCATAACATTTAAATGATTTTATTGAATTGCAATTTCATTCAAGTCATGAATTATTAACTTGCATTAACATGATTCCTTAATTTATTCCAATTACCGTTTACACTCCTTTATTGCATTAAATCATATTAATAATTTCATTAATTTCTCATATTAAATTTTTATATCCAGGTAAGAATCCTTTTTCTATTTAATTTCTTTGAATTTCATTCCAATTTCTATAAGTAGGTCTTAAGTCATCATTTACATAATTTAATTTAGCGTTTATTTCAATATTTGTTTATAATTTAAAGTTTCAACTAAATTAAATTACAAAACTTATAAATTTTAACCAAATTTAATCCACTAAATTTACGGATCGTATGCTCTCCCCCACTCAAAACGTTTCGTCCCCGAAAAGGAAAGAAGGGAAAAGAAGAATTAAATAACACTACGTCTTATTCAAAATATTTAACTTATAACCAATAATTTGCAAAATTTATTTCCTTAAATAAAATATACTCGTTTTATAATCATTATATCTTTTTATACTTAAATAAATAAAGTTTTGAAAAACATTTTCAAAATAATTTCTAAGTCCAAAATTTACGGAAAATTTTGCCAGAGTCTCCTTTGTACGGAGAGGCTCGGGAGAAAATATAATATCAAAATATAACAATTATATTACATATATTATCCAAAATATTATATCCGAACCCGGGGAAAATATATAAAATAACGCTATAAACCGTAATCCGAAACGTACCTATTTGTCGGGCAAATTACGCTTAATTTATGGAACTAAAAGCAGTAGCAATTGCTTCCATAACCTACATTTCACTTATAAATCCAAAGGGTTAACAATTTATAAAAAGTGAAATATTTAAGTGGTTTCAATAACTAACAACAACTCAATACAACAACCATCAATTTTAACAAACAACATACACAACAAATACAAAACAACCATACAATCAAACAAACAAATAGTTGTTCGGGTTCAAAACCTTTAAACTTATACGGAATGAAGAATAAACTACTAGCGCATCATTTACTCAACAGCCATAGATAAAACTAATTAGATTATTCTTTCATCCCATCCCAATTTTAAAGTATCTTACCCAAACAACCATAATTTAAACAACAACAATCCAAACAACAATCAACTTAACTTTTTATAAATTTCATTAAATACCTTTGTTGTTTGATTTTCTTTTTACTTATACAGTGATCTATCCTTTAAATTTACATTTACTCATTAAATGTTTACTTCATTTAATTTTTCTTTAACCTACAATTATTCAATCCCATTAACTCAGGTCATGCCAGTTTCTTTTATTACGTTATAATTATTCATTCATTTATTATTGCATGTCCTCATTTATTTATTACTTAATTACTTAAGTTTATAATCATCTATTTGTCATACTTACCTTTTATTTATATTACTTGGTAAAACTTCAATTATAACTTAAGTTTATAACATTAAATTATCATTTAACGGCAATTTCATCGAATGCTTTCATTATTTCAAATTTCTACTTGTACAATTTCCATTACATTTCTTATTAAACATTTCAACTTTTTATATTTGGTAAGTTATATATGTTAAAGAAAATGCAAATGAACTTATACAAGTTTTATCATCCTTTAATTAAATTTAATGTTCAACAATATCACTCTTTGTTTCATATGTTACAAATTTCCAATTTCCTTTAATTTCCATTTATAACTTAGCATTTACATCTCTTATTTTATTTAGGGTTTCAATTATTAATTACCTACTTTCATTTCACTACAATAATTGAAACAATTAAGGAAATTTAAGAAATTTAATACCGGGTTAAATTTTCAATTTATTTTAAAACAATAGATAAATATATTCTTACAACTTATATATCTCTAATTATATTTAAAACAATTCAAAATTTATACATATCAAAAATGAATCTGCAGTAGAACTACTATAGTGGCCTTTCCCCTTCGAAAATCGAAAATGAAAGTCGATGATGCGGCCGCCATCACCGAA
Organism: Allium cepa; assembly: GCA_030765085.1. NCBI lineage: Eukaryota > Viridiplantae > Streptophyta > Magnoliopsida > Asparagales > Amaryllidaceae > Allium > Allium cepa. The sequence continues at coordinate 916,240,757 of CM060938.1, forward strand.
ATTATTTTCCAGCAACAGAGAGGAAAGTACAAAACTTATTTTCTCAAAATCCTTTTTAAAACAATTCTTCCGAATTACATTGAAATATTTATATCAGGAAGTCCTTATAAACAATATTATTATATTCCAAATTTATTCGAAAGAAATTTCAAAACCCCGGATCTTAAGTTCTAAATTTCCAAATTTCATTTATTTTATTTTTCAATCTTATTTCTATTATTATTTATACACTTTAATACCTAACAACCAATTTATTTCAGCCAAATATAGATATCATTGAAAATTTTATTATATATATAGAAAATATAATAGGAAAAATTATTTCATTCACCTAAATAAAACAAATATTATGTCGGTCTGTCATATTCAGTGTTTAGAAATTCCTATTGATGTCACAGAATCCCATGCACCAACCAGAATTTATAAATACAAAACGAAACAAATTAACACAATATTAAAACCTTTTATAAAACTAACAAATACGTTCTCTCATATATACACTCAGCGACTCCCATAGGGTATTACTACCCTATTAATAAAGAGTCTGACCCCACAAAGCTAAGGTTTATCGCTAAACCAAAGCTCTGATACCAGATGTAACATCCCGCCTTTTTGCACGATTTAAACCGACACACGTGCCAATTCAAGCCATACGTAAGGGCGGATTGTTATGGGATAAATAAGAAAAACAGAGAAGAAAAAGAAAAAAAACTAAACAGAATCTCACAGCGGAAGGATAAAATATAATAATCAAATATACAGTTCATGAAGCTGTTTTACAAAACTTTTGATTATATTTATACAATACATATCAGAGTACACATAACATATGACAATGCAGCGGAAGATATGAGTGTATTGGAATATAATTAATAATAATAGTAGAATCTCCGTCTTCATCCTCCAGAGCTAATGTCTTCGATCCTGAAATGCTCGGACTGACCCGAGCGAATTTGAAAAGACAAAAACACTCGAGTCAGAACTAAAAGATCTTATGTGAGTTAAATTAACAGAAATAAATTTGAGTACAGTAACTCAAGAGATGCTCGGGATTTACATCTCCTAAGGATCCGTTAAACTATTTACTATGTAGTATATTACGCTATTATAATAGTGTCTAATTGTAAAATAAACTTACTTTTTTCTTAGCATTAAGGGTTACCCATATAGCCCTTAACACGTAATAGTCCCAGTAGTCCATCCAATATCATAGTCCCTCCTGATCGGGAAGCCACCAGAGGATACCACACGGGCTACGGCAGAAATCCAAACTCGTACAAGGCGCGATAGGGTAGGTGACACGGCACAACTAGGCAATGCCAGGGTAGATATACCAATTACGCTTCCGGGTCGGTGGTAACGCGTAGCGCGCAGCTACCACTCACCTCGAGCCACACCCCCAAATAAAAATCAAAAGTGGCCACCGAAACAATCCAAAAGTCAAAGTATAATATCAAAGGGATGTGTCTGATCAAAGGTGCTACCTTATTAACCCGTCGATCGCTCCTGTTTTAGCCACCTTATGCCAACTCACGGGAGTCGGGTACACGTATTTACCTTAAAGGAAACGCCACCACCATCCTACTTCATTCTGGAATCTCCACCGCGTACACGGTTTTAAAGTGGTTTTCGGAGTTGGCAGAGAGTATGACAATTTCCGATCTCGGTCTCTTCAACAACCAAACGTTATTATAACACCGCGGTTCTTTCCAAATAATTTATATTTTAAAATCAAAATGTATATCCATTTCAAAACCACAATATTTCAATATCATTTCTTCTTTTAAAACCAAATCAATATGATATCACTTTTATTTCAAGTATATCCTTTTTTTTCAAAAATCATAGTACTCAGATATATATTCCTTAAACCCATAGCTTCGAAACATAAATTTTTAAATACTTAAATGGTTTAAAATAAATTACTTAATAAAGTAAATTAGTTTTCAAATTCTTAAATCAATTCCAAATCAGATTTAAATTCCCAAATAAACCATTTATATTTCATATATTTCAAAGTTTAAATATTCCATCATTTCAAAGCTAATTTTTTTATTCATACCTATATATATTAAATTCATCTTACCATTATTAAGTTTTGAAATACTTACTTGATAAATCAAATATCAATTACGTAAAAATTTAAACTTTGAATAACAGGATATTCTTTCAATTAAATTAACTTGATAATATTCTCCCAATCAATCTAATATTCATTTAAATCCTCAAATCAAAATCAAGTTATTAAACATACCTTTTAAATGTTAATTTATTTATATTTAAAAACCAATTTTGAGGATAATTCTTAAATACTTTAATCCAAGTTCAATTCTGAAATAATTCAATTTAAAACCCATCCCATATTTACCTTCTAACTTCATTCATTTAAGTCATTTAAACTTAATATATACAATAGAGTTTAAATAGATATTTACCACTTTATATAAAAGAAATCAACTTCCTTATTAAACCCAATTTATTAATCCTTTTATACACATCTTAGATTTAAGAATTTAACTATATATATAGAAAGTATCATTTAAATAACGTCAAAATAAGTATTTATTAAACCGTATTTCCTTTCCAAAACCATAGAAAACCATTTCAAAATAATATATATATATATATATATATATACACCGCGGTGCTTGTATATAATTTTCTACCCTATGGTCAAGTGATACAGATATTTATCATTTCAATATGCAATTTAAAAATAAAATGCGGTTGTATATCATTTCAAACCACAATCCCGAATGAAAAGAAATGCATGATAACTTGCAGTTTATATAAGATAGAACACATCATCCATTCATCCAATATCAGTCGTCAACCAATTTATTTCAATCGTCATCAATTTAAACAAACATCAATATATAGCATATGCAATATAACAGGAAATAAATGACAGTTATTAACTAACAGTTTATATTCAAAATAAATTTAATTACTGTTTAACTAGCAGTTTTATGCAAATAAATAAAAATTTAACTGTCAAATTTATATGCAATTTAAAAATTAATTAACAGTTAAATTAAATAAATGCAATTTAACAGAGATAATGAATAAAACATGCCATACAATCATAAATAAATTTCTACTCATATCTAAAATCAATTTAACAAACATAAGAAAACTTAGCAGTTGTGAGTGGGTTAAAACACTCACCTTTTGAATTTAAATCGAATTTAAATCCGATTTAAACCCAAAAATTCGACGTTCTCAGAATTTGTCCAAACCAGCGTCAACAGATCCAAAATTTTATTATGATAACAAAAAAATTTTCGCGTGAAACGGAGTTTGTACGCAGAAGTTATAGCAGTTAGAACGCTTAAATTTAAATTTAAATAAAATGAAAGTAAACAAAGAAATTGAATCACTTCGGCCACATCATCTCACCCCAATCCATCTCTCTCCCTCACGTGTTTCCACCGAGCTCCCAGGAAAAATCACGAAACCGAACCCATAACGAAACGTTGACCGAGCCCTTTGACCGCACTTCCACTCGCCTACGGCCACCAGGGGAGCCGCTGAGCACTACCATCATCACCCCCTCAACGAGACGAACCCCTGTATACCATCGATGTTGCCTCCGGTCATCAATTTTGTCGCGCCCCGTTTATTCCCAAAACCCTGATTGAATTTTAGGCGTAAATCTAACCATTATCTCGTCCCACAAATCACTCCGATGAGCTCCTCTCAGTCTTCTCCACACGATGGTACTATTGACTTGGTGATCCATGCAAGTTGTTCGTCGCGTGATGAACGGCTGCCAATTGTTTAACGATTTCTGGACAAGCCGTGAATCAAATCAAAAATCGAATTATACGATTGAATTACGTTCGTCAATAGGATCAACATATATTTTTTGAGAATTTCTGAGGACTTTTAATTTTTTAGCTTTGGATTTGATTTGAATTTTGAATTTGGATCTAGAATTGTTTGTTTCCATTGAAGAAGAGGAGTACAGAAGTTCCTATATGTATAGAAATGAGGAATAGAGGCTGCTAGTGTTTATAACAACCTATTTATAGACAACTGCAATAGAATAGGTGGGCACGAATTATAACGTGCTAAATATAGTTGTCCCAAAAAGCCCGTTCTGACTCCGAAACAAAATAGGGTCAACCCATATATCACGATAGGTATTTTAAAATATTCTGAACGCGATGGAAAAAGTTTCACGTCCAAATTTCATCGTATGAAGAAGTTATGCTGAAATCAATATTTTCAAATTGATTTCAAATTGATTTCAATTAAATCGATTTCAAGGCGTTTCGCGTTCGTACGATCGAACGACAATTCTGATTGCTACGAAACTTGAAACCCTACAATAATTCACTGTTTTGGATCCAATGAAACTGGTTACGTCGAAATCCGAGTCCGTGACCAAAATGGCTATTTTTATATTAATTAAATAAATTTAAAATAAATAAATAAAATCCAATTTTATATTTAGATTGAAAAATTGACCCATTTTATTAATTTTAAAAATTCTTAATCATTACGAAATTCCAACAAGTTTAGATGTCAAATTTAAAGATGGTATATTTTAAATTCCAATATAAATTCTTAATTCCATTAAATTCCCAAATTATAAATAATATCCTAAAATTTCATTTAATTAAATAAATTAATTAATATTCCATACATTCCTGTCAACAGATGGATTAAAATATTGGATTCCAAATTATCACCCAAATTCCTCACATTATCTTTATTTCAAATAACGAATTATTTAACTATATTCAATCTCATTTAATTGCAATTAAATTCAATTATTAGACTTTAAGTTTCAATATAAATGAATAAATCATGATTCCCATTATTTAAATTCACTATTTATCATATTACCATCCTGGGTACCATTTATTTTAATATATATATATATATATATATATATATATATATATATATATATATCCAGACACTTTAACATTTTCCAATTTTTTATCTCAATTGCATGACATTAAAAATTATATTTATTGCAATGGTTTCTGGTTTAATTGAATGAACTAAGTATACAACTCATAACAATCGTTGTAAAACTCTCAATCCCACATTTATAAGTTTGTTATTTCCGCTCACATATTATAGATATTGACAGGTATAGGCTTTTTATTCAATCATTATTTATTATATATTAATTAGATAAATTCACTATTTAAGTCCGTTTAAATTTATTACCAAATACCCATTTACCTTTCCCATCAAACTTGAATTCCATTCAATTAATATAACCAATCAAAATTCCATCCACACTTTAATATCAACACACAATTATTGCAATTCATTATCTTATATTGATTTTATACAATTACCATTAACTTTACATTCAATTACTATTTAATGCATATTTTTTCATCAACCAATTCGATATTTACTTTTCTTTCCTTCTATTCACATTCATTTCATTCCATTCATTTATGGGTATTGTATTGAAATTATATTTATTAGCTAATACCAACATGATTACCATTAATTACAATTGGATTCCCTAATTTTATTCAATAACCTGAATAAATAACATATATATTAATCAAATCCTTGCATTTGTTTTTCTCATATTCCATTTAAAATCAAATCATAACATTTAAATGATTTTATTGAATTGCAATTTCATTCAAGTCATAAATTATTAACTTGCATTAACATGATTCCTTAATTTATTCCAATTACCGTTTACACTCCTTTATTGCATTAAATCAAATTAGTAATTTCATTAATTTCTCATATTAAATTTTTATATCCAGGTAAGAATCCTTTTTCTACTTAATTCCTTTGAATTTCATTCCAATTTCTATAAATAGGTCTTAAGTCATCATTTACATAATTTAATTTAGCGTTTATTTCAATATTTGTTTATAATTTAAAGTTTCCACTAAATTAAATTACAAAACTTATAAATTTTAACCAAATTTAATCCACTAAATTTACGGATCGTTACAGTTTTGGAATGGAAATTGATATCATGTTGATATGGTTTTGGAAATGTATGATACTTAGTTTTGAAAAGTATATACTATTTTAAAATGACCATGATGTTATAACAACGATTGGTTGTTAAAGAGACTGGGATCAGAAGTTGTCATACTCTTGGCCAACTTCGAAAACCACTTTAACAAGTTTATACGTGGTGGAGATTCCAAAATGAAGGAGGATGGTGTCGACGTCCTATATGAGGTCTATACGTGGACCTGACTCCCGTGATTTAGCTTAAGGTGGCTGAAATAGGAGCCATTGACGGGCTAAGTGAGGTAGCTCCTCCGATCAGACACACTCATTCGATACCATTCTATTACTTTGTGATTGATTTGGGTGCACCCTTTTATTTTTGGGAGTGTGGCTCGAGGTGGGTGGTAGTGGCTGCTATGCGTTACCACCGGTCCGGAAGTGTAATTGGTATATCTACCCTGGCATTGCCTAGTTGTGCCATGTCACCTACCATAGCGTGCTTTACTATGAGTTTGACTTGTGTCGTACCTATGGAGTATCCTCTGGTAGCCTCTCGATCTGGAGGTACTATGGTGTTGTATATACTATGGGGACTATTATGTGTTAAGGTGGAAAATGTAAAGCCATAAGGCTATTTTTAAGTAAGTTTACTTTATTTTAGACATTATTATAATAGCGTATATTACTACATAGTAGATTTTTTAATGCATCCTTAGAGGATGGTTATCCCAAACATCCTTTGAGTTACTTGTATTTCAATTGTTATTTCACTTGAGTTGGATATATTGATATAAGAATGTTAATCCTGACTCGAGTGTTTTGTGTTTTTGCTTTACGCTTGGGTCAGACTGAGTGATACAGCATTCGAGACTCACCTTTGGAGTTGGAGCATCGCTTGGAGATCCAGCTATCTATTTGTCTTTCAGTTATTCAGTCGATTCCAGTGATGTGTTCAGATTTGTACTTGATTATTGTATTAAGACTTCTGTTGTATCTTTTTTAACTCTTATATATATAGTAGCTTTATGAACTACTATTCTTTTGTTTCCACTGCATTATTGTTATATTACTCTGTGTCTGTGATTCTGTGATTTATTATTTACTGTATATGCTGAGTTTTGTCAAATTTAAATTAACTGTCTCGTATTTTGAGCTATTCAAGTCTGACATGTGCGGATGCGAATGGCTGAAAATATCGGGATGTTACAACTAATTCCAATCGCAATCGAGTCCATCAATGAATTTCATCCCACTCTCAAGTGCAGCAGTCTTGCCGCACCAACGTTTGCACCTCCAAGCAAATTTATTTTGCTTATCCTAATTTTTTTTAATGATTGAGAGATAAGGGGACCAAGGCATGAGTGGAGAAAGTGGAGCACAGTTAGAACTAATGTGATATTGTGAGCTAGGTTTTGATTTTAGGGGTTAAGTTAGAAAGGGGAAAAGAAAGGTTCTTGACTAGTTTGGGTTTGTAATTTGAATTAATTTTGGGCCATTATAAATTTTAATTAAATTTACTTTTATCTTCTTTTAAACAACAATCTTATTTATTTAAAAAAGATTCAATTCAATTCAAATTGATTCACACTTCATTCCATAATATATTTCATTATCTTTATATTTTCTTCTTACTCAATACGTATGAAAAATTACTTACTCTTAAACATATTTTATATCTAATTAAAACAATTTAGTCAATTTCAAAATATTATCCAATTTTTTTATTAATTCAATTTATTAAAACAAAATATTTCATTAACTAAACTTCAAATAAATAATTGTTTACTTTCATAAACAATAGTTATCAAATATCAAATTCGAACAATTTTATTTTAATTAATTTTATTCACTTTATGGCATAGAAAGCAGGATTGTTATAGATATACACTATTTACCCCCTCTAGTGTATTAGTGGCCATATAACCTAACTAATGAGATGCCTGGAATGCATGTTTTCAAAGGTCCACCGAGACTGCGCTCTACTTCTCTTCTTTGATTTGATTTTGGACAATTTTAAACACAGTTATGACATGGGTTCAAGGTATTGCAACACATGAACATTCAATAAAAATATTAGTCACAGTTTTCTTTACATTTGGGGATATTTATAGTTTTACAATAAAACTATTTCACTTAAACATTCATTCAGCATAATATCACAAACCAAGCAAAAATATGACTTTAAATCAACATTATGACATGCATGTAGAGACTTTAATACCTAGATATTACTCAACAAGAACGAACCCGTGCTTCGCACATGGAATTATTTAACAATCTTGATTATATTCAATATTTTAGGCCAAATTGCATTAGTTAAAGAATATTTAACCGTAATATACATATGTGTCTGTATATTGGTAATTTTATTATACAAAAACATCAATACAATAAGAAAAAATAGAGTTTGTCCATAAAATATTTTGAAACTATATAAGTTGGACACGTGGTACCATAAAATGAATAAATAATACTTGAACTTCAAACAATTCACTAAAATTCATTAATGATAACTATATTCACCTCAGGCTTCGAATGTAAAGAATACTCGAACTCCAAAAAATTCATCGAAATTCATTAGTGATAACTATATTCACCTCAGGCTTCAAATGTACATATTTATATAGCCATTTTTTGCAATGATCATAAAATGTTTCATAAGGTGGTGAGTATAGATGATAATGTAGCATTTGGCAAGCACTCACTAAGTAAATCAAACTTTAGAGCTCTACGACAAATGCACCTCAACAACAAATTTTTATTGTTTTCCTTGCTTCAGTTACCCAACAATGTCATTATGTTTCTCAACTGCACCAAAATGAAATCGTGCAGCTCATGCTTTGAATTTTGAAAGCCTTGAGTATTTTCTTTCTTTACCATTTTAACAGCAACTATTTCTGATATTGAAGTTCACTTTATGTTTTCATATAAGCTTGCTTTCTATAATAAAATTATCCTTAAAGAACATGGAAGTTGTATTTTGGATCTATAGTACTAAGGAAATCTTGAACCGTTTATTTATATTATTAATTTTAATCTATAAACTAAATGTCACATTTGTTTCCAAATGAATTAAAATACAATCACACTTAATCTACAAAGTCATTTAGCATTGTTATGCTTCGGTAAATTTGAATATGCTCAACATCTATAGGTAATAATAACAATGCATGCATAACATATTTCTAGCTTACGCAAAAGATGTACATGACAATTTTCCCATAAAAATAGCTATATTAATGAAATTACATGCATGAATAGGAAATTTATAGCTTTATAACGGTTACCTTAGCGATTCAAGACCATAAAACCAATCTCTCCAAAACTTGAATTTACTTATAATTTATAACATATATTAGGAATTAATAAAAGTCCATGTTTGCATTTCATTTTATAATATTAAGCTTTTAATAGACCAATAATAGTATAATTGAGGTTAAACTAATAGATAATGGCTTCTTCGTAGAAGAAAAACAGCATATGCTCAATATATGTCTAGTTATTGCAAGATGATTTGCTATCAACAACCCATAATTTTAGTAGTCAACGAGGCTTTTATCTGACCCACAATTTTTTAAAAACAAGAAAATTTGGCTTTTCTTTTGAATTTAACCTACATTATATAGTTCAACAACCTATGTGGTAGCATGCATGTATTAATACATATATGTCTATTTTATCACATGCTATAAAATATTCACAACCAAATCCATATTTTTAAGGGTATCGTATATGTAGGCTGATTTGGCATAAAAATATCACATAGAGCTAAGTAAATGCTTAGTGATTAGTGCAATTATAGGAATATATGAACATAGTTTGAAAAAAAATTATGTATGATAGTGAAATATGTATTTGTTATAAATACATTTTGGGGAGCCAAATACAGTGGTTTAAGCATAATAAATTTTATTTTGTGCCAAATAAAGAAAATTCTTTTGAGCGTTTAGTAAGTGAAAACAACTAATTATATTGGTCTTGATATCACATCTGATCCAGTTTTAAGTTTGTTCACAATTTATTAAGATAGGCACTAAACATATATAAATGCACATAACATAACATTATATATCACTATAAAAAATTATTGAAAAGAATTGAGAAGACAGTTTTATATTTATAAAACTATGAAGCTAAAACTCCCTATGTTATGTAATCAATAATGCTATAATGTTCTTTTACTCATGTAGGTAAGAAATAGATCTTTATGTCTCCATGTGATATATCATTACCCATGCAAGCATACTCATCCCCCATCTTTCCTTTTAAGGGTCATCCCATAAAAATGTTTCTTACATTACTAGTGCATACTCATGCATCACACACAGTATGATAAAAATAATGTTAGTTAAAATAACTAGTTAATTAATGTGATATTTTACAATGTTGATTTCAAAGAATTACAAAAAAATGATAATAACATATAATAGATTTCGCATTGAAAATATTACATTAAATGACATTTAAATATTAATAAGTTGAGATGTGACTAAAGTTCAAATAAGGAGTTGTTGGTTTAAAATATTAAGGGAAAATAAAATTTTCAATAATAGTGATAGTAAAAGAAGAACTACAGTTTCTTATAGAAGATGATAATAGGTCAATGCTTATTTTATAGGAAAAAATGAAGCATTAGTTTTACTTATGAAATTTATATTCAATTTATCTTGAATTTTAAGAACAATAAAATAGGGATAAAAGATGTAAATAAACGCTAAGTATCTTGTTCCTTGCAGTGGTAAATATTATACGATCTAGCCTTTCGAGATAATAAATACAATTTCGATGGAAAGCGAAGACCATGATGATTAAAAGCAATTTGTTTACAATTATGCAATATAAAAAAATTTAAATTATACATAGAGTAAGAAAAAAAATCAAATGAATTAATTGGGAAAGAGTTTTGAATATCACCAAAGTTTAAACCTTACCATCATATTCTATGCCATTTTTGATGATTGAATCGTGGAACCGAAATTGTGATGTGATCTTGAGTTTTTATGGTGTTCTAGAATAAAGAAAAACTACGATGAAAGAAAAAAAACAAAGTGAAAAAAGATTTTATTTTTGATGAGAAAAAAGGAACATTTGTTCAGGGTTTGAACTTTACAGGAAATGAAATAGAATTGAATAAAATGAGTAAAACTAATGAAAAAGGAATTCATAAGGAAATAGTAAAACTAATACAAAGAGAAGACAGAGAAAAAACTATCATAGATAGCTTTATGAAAATAAATTAATTTAGAAATTTTAAAATTGAAAATTAATAAACAGCTAAAATTTCAAATTGATTTCGTTTAACTTCTTTTAAAATTCAAAAACAATTTAAAAACCATGCATTGCTTTTCATGAGGTGTGATATAAAAAAGTTAACTCTAAATATTATGTTTTTTCACTTTAATTTTTAACCATCAGATTGTGTGTATTTGGGAAACAACAAAATAAAAAAATAAACCTACGAAGTAAAAAAAGACAATTTGTTTAGGTAGAGTTGAGATTATTCACTGGAAAAACTAATGACTGAAATAACTTTAATATTTTAGGTGCACATCCAAAATCATGATCTGAACTTAATGTATAAAAATAATAAATAAAAATATATTGTACGAATTCTTACTTATTTACATGGAAAAGAATGGAGAAAAAAAACTCAAACTGTGTTATACCGTATGATTCTAAAATAGTGTACAGGATTATCTTCCCAAAAATAAATGCAATGTCAATGTAAAGTGAAGACCTATGATTATTCAAAGAAAATTATTTATATATATGGAATATAAAAAATGAGTTATATATACAATAATAAAAATAATCTTGTGAACTAAGTGGGAAAGAGAGTTGAAAATGTCTAAGTTTTTACCCTATCATCGTATTATGAGACCCTTTCTAATGATTGAATTGTGTAGTTGAAATAGTAATACGATTTTAATTCGTTGTGGAGTCAAGGATTAAAGGGAAATTGAAATGAAAGAAGGAAGCAAAGAGAACATATATTTTATTTTTGATGAGAAAAAAGAAACTTCTTATTAGGGTTTGAAAAATAAAATAGAATAAAATGAGTAAAATTAATAAAAGGGGAAGTCAAAGGAACATGATAATACATATAAATATATTAAAGCTTGTTAAATGAAATTTTTTAAAGTTGTAAATGTGGAAATATACACATGAGTAAAGGAGAAATAAATATTAATTCCAAATTATATGAAAAAAGCAAAAGGATTAGAGAATATCCAACTTTAATCTGTTTAGTATATTGATTTCTTATGGATTTCGAGATTTAAAAGAAATAAATGGAAAGAAGTAAAAAAATAGATTAGAATTTTGATAGATGTCCAAAAATTTGATTTGTGCATATTTGAAAAATAAAAGATCCAAATATAAATGTACAAATTTCAAACGAAAAGGTAAATTGGTTTAATATAGATGAGGTTATTCTTTGAAAAATAACTAATAAATAATTGAAATCACTTTCACTATTTTAGTTACACATCAAAAATCATGGTCTCAACTTAATTTATAAAAACAATAAATAAAAATACATTATAAAAACTAATCCTTACTTATTTATAGGTGAAATAATAAGAAAATAAACTCTAAATATTGTGAACCTTTCGATTCTTAAATATTGTTCAAATTTATCTTCAGAGATAAGAAATGCAGCTTCAGCGAAAACTAAGGTTCTATGACGATTCAAACAATTTTTGTTAATAGTTATGGAGTATAAAAAATAGAATTGATCTATAGTTAGAAAAAATCTAATGAATTTAGGGGGAAAGAGAGTTGGATATCATCAAAGTTTTACCTTACCATCATATTATACGACCTTCTCTTGATCAAAGTATGTAGACGAATATATGATATGATTTTGAGTCCTTATGGAGTATGAGAGTAAGGTGGAATCAAAATGAGTAAAGGAAAAAGAGGATAAATATCTTATTTTTGTGAGAAAAGGAAACTGATCAGGGTTTGAACTTTAGAGAAACAAAACAGAATTAAACATAATGAGTTAATTTAATAAAATGAGAAGTCAAGGGGACATGATGTGAAACTCGAATATATTAAAGTTTGTTAAACGTGAAAAATATAGAGGGGTAAATGTGAAAATATACACATTAATTAAAGAGAATTAAGAATTTGAATTCTAAAATTATGAGAAAAATAAAAATATTGGTAAGCATCCATCTGTATATAGTCTTTTATGTATATAGTACAAGATAGTACAAGATAAAATTCTTAAATATCATACAGATTTATCTTCTAATATAATAAATGCAATTTCAGCGAAGATCTGTAATGATTCAAACAAATTTTTAATAGTTATAGAATATATAAAATTGAATTAAACTATAGTTAGCAAAAATCTGGTGAATTAGAGGTAAAGAGAGTTAAATATAATCAAAGTTCAACCTCATCATCATATCATACGATCGTTTGTTGATGGAAGTATGCAATTGATGAGGAAAGAGGAGCAAAGATCTAATTTTTTTAAGTCCTTATGGAGTGTAAGAGAAAGAGGAATTAAAATGAGTAAAGAAAAAAAGGGAATTTTTTTTTATCAGAACTATTTGGGTTTGAACTTTGCAAAGAAATAAAACATAATTTAACATAATGAGTAACTTTAATAAAATAAGAAGTAAAAAATACATGGCGTTACACTCAAATATATTAAAGTTTGTTAAATGTGAAAATTTAGAGAGGTAAATGTGAAAATGGACACATGAATTAAGGAGAATTAAGGATCTTAATTCTAAAATTATTAGAAAAAAGGAAAAAAATATTTGGAGAGATTTGTAACACCACTAATTTTTAATAACATTATTCAGGAGATTTAATTAGGATAAATTAATAAGAATAATGTAAAATAATAAGGGGATTGAGATTGGTAAATGAATATTAATGGTCGTGCTTATTTTAAATGAATAAGCTTAAAATGGTTAAGTGTTAACTAACTTTATCATAAGGGACTTAGAGTAAATTGCCACCCATGTTCCCACCCTTATACTATTTTCTCTTATCCATACACATTCATATTAACATAAGAACAAAATTATAAACGTAAAAAGAGAATGAGCTAGCCATTGGGAGGAAGATAAGAAGAGAAATCAAAGTAAAAGCTTAGGATGAAGCTAGAAGAAATCAATCTCCAATTTCCTCATCCGAACTAAGGTGAATAATGATCATTACATCTCTATTTTTGGTTTTATAACCATATGGTTATGGATTTAAGGGAAAATTCGTTTTTATGATATACTGAATGATGATATGCCTTATTTATGGTTTGTTTAGTTTAAACAAGATTGTTTGAAAAGAAATATGCATGGTTTTTGGGAAAAACCGAGACTAAATGATTTTTGTATGCCATGGAAAAATTATATGTTATGAGAATTATGAGTTTGGAGTTGGATTTCAATTTTTATAGTTTTCCAAGCCATGGAACATTAGTTATGAATTTTCAAAGGAAAAAAATGGTTATTTGGGTTTACAAATTTATTTCGAAAATTATATTAAGAATTTGGGTCTGAAATTTTGATATGTTAGACAACATGATTAAAGAGAATTTTTGAAATTTTTGCTAAGTGAATTAGTATTGAAATTAAATTATTTTTAAAAGAGGACCTAAACGATTTAATTGTTTTGTTAATGGGAAGGACTTATTTTTTTAATTGCCATTTAATTTTTAGATCTAAGAAAATGCGAAAAAATTTAGTAAAATAATTTGAAAGTTTAATGTAACCAATCATGTGTTTACAGGGGGCAAGTTAGTTACAAAAGTTTGCTTTATTTAGCAAAAACAACCTTTTGCTCAGAAAAGCAGTTTTTGCCTCCTTTGGAAGGAGCTTTCGACCCGGAGCTTCCGCCGTCGACCTAGTTGAAACCATCTACCACGAAACAAATAAACATGGTATCACTTAGTTAGTACGTAGTGGATTGGAGAAAGGTGGAAGGAAGGGTGTCAAAACATAACTTCCGAAGGTGTCGATACCTTTGTTTTGTTTTTAAAAGAAAAGTGCTTGCTTATTTACTAAAGGCTTTCAAAGCAGTCAAAACAAAAGGGTTGCCAAAGGGTAGTTCAAAAGAAGCTTTTGAAGGATAACTTTCACCTTTGTTTTAAAAGTATGTAGCTTCTAAAGAAGTTACTAAGTTTTTAAAGTGATGCTTCCGGAAGGGGTAGTTTCGACCAAGTCGAAACCCTTTTGTGATTGGATGCTTTTTGATGGTATTGAAGACATCAATGATGTCGAAAGGTACTGTTTATTTTTATAAATATAAGCCACTTCCTACTGCTTTTGAAAGGGGTTTTGAAGGCAATGGTCTCGAAGCCTTCAGTTGTTTTACCCATGTTTTAGTGCTTCCGAAAGGATGGTTTCGACACCATCAAGTTTCCCCAATGCTTTTATGAAATAAATAATGGTTTGGAAAGAGATGCTTTCTTATGTTCGCTTTGACCCAAAAATGTTATTTTAAATATAAACCCAATGCCTTTGAAAAGTATTGGTTTCGAAGAGTAACCTCCAATGGTTTCGAAAGGGATATTTTAACTTGTTTTGAAGTTATGTTTCTACATTTGTATGATAGTATGTTGACAAGGTCGAAAGGTTTTGAAAGAGATGTTTTAATGTATTCGAAAGGCAAGAGCCTAATGTTTTAAAGATAGAATTTAATGCTTTCGAAGGAGGTTATCCAACGAAATCGAAAGCAAGGTTTCAAAGGTGTTGAAAGGCTTTTTAAACCCAAACACATTTTTAATGGAAAAACCCATGGCTCAATAAAGGAGTTTTGAAAGGATTTCAAGTATGTAAATTTGAAGAAGTATTTCCTTGATAAAAGTATAGGTTTAAGGGGATTAGCCATGTTTTTTACGTAAGTGTTTTCAAGGATGTGAAACCCACAGGAGTGGTATTGTTAAATTGTTATGTTTGCTTCTTCAAATATGAATATATTCACATGGTAAAAAAACCCATAACTGTATATTGAAGATAAAGGGGTTGAAGAACTGGCTAGGTTAACCCAGTAATGAATATAAACTAATTAAACTCATGAATGAGTAGAATTGCATCCAGGAAGTCAGGGAAAATAGAATATAGGATGCCTAAACATTGAAGTTGTCCGGGAGATAGGTTCATAGTAAACCCATGAAAACTATGATTAGGAAGTTATTGGGGGTAACCAACAGGTCCATAGTAAACCCATGAAAACTATGTATTAAGGATGGTTGGCATGGGTCAATTGGTTTGCAGTGAACCCATGAAATTTATATCTGAATTAAGTATTGACATCAGTCAAAAGGATCCTAGTTAACCCATGAAAACTGGGATAAGAAAGAAGTTAATGGAGGCAATCAGTAGGTTCCTAGTCAACCTATTAAAACTAGACCAATAAGATTGTTACTGGAGAAATCCATAGGCTCCAAGTCAACCTATGAAAACTAGGATAAGAGAAGAGTTACTAAAATAATCAATAGGTTTGCGAGAACCTATGAATTAATTAATTTAATTGGTAGGGGCCTATAGGTTCTTAGTGATTCCATGAAAACTATGAAATAGGACAGGGAGTCAACGAATTATGAAAAGTTTATTAGTAAACCCATGAAAACTAATAGGTTAATAGTGACCGTAGAAATTATAAATATGACAGGGGGTTAGTTAAACTGGGGATGGGAAATCCAAAATGTTTATATATACATATCATCATAATATTTTTGAAATGCTATGTATTTTACATTTGGATGCAGGAGCACAGTATATGGTTTTTAAAAGGTTTTTGGATACTAGTAAGGAGAAAATCCATTTTGCTAAGTGGTGTAGTCTCGCTAGATATCTAAATAGATTGAGATGTTAGATTATTATTCGTACCAGGCTTTATGTCTGACTCGAAGTTTTTATTTTCCGCTTAAACTCTTGGGTGCTCAATTGATTTTTGAGTAGTTTGAGGTTTAGGGTTTCCAGGTTCTCTTCTTAGATGAATAAAGCTTCTGCAGACGTGCACGAGGCAGTTAGTTATTTAGAGTTATCTTTTTCCGCCGTGTATTTTGGATGTAAAAGCAAACTTATTAGCTTTATACTCTGATCAACCAAGAGGGCATCTTCATGCTCTTGGCGTATGTGTATAATTATATTTTTCTGAATGTGGTTAACGTTTGTGGAATTATGTAATGAACATCAAATATTTTGAATGAAATGTGGAGCTGTTTTTTTAACTTGTTAAATTTTTTTCCATTCTTGTGATCTATGTACCAATGTATCTAACACCGCCGTATTTGGTCGTCAAGAATTAATAACTATGGATGACTACAGTATCCATAGCCGTTAGTTTTGGGCCTTCAAGTAGGGGATGTTACAAGTTGGTATCAGAGCATAGGTTTATGAAATTTAAAAGAAAGTTAAACCTAAAAGTTTTTGAAACATAATCCAATAAATCTGAAATATGATCTAGGTTTGAGTTAACGCTATAGTAACTTACTTATATTATATATATATATATATATATATAAGTACATGCCTCCCTCTCTCTTAGACCGTTCTTTTGTATCTAACTAAGGATCATATGTAGATTTACGAGAGGGAGGATATGGAAGCAGGAAATGAAAGAGGAAATCTTGGTAGAGGAAGCACCACAACCAATGGAAATGCTCGACCTAATACCAGGAGAAACCAAGGTCGACAGGTTAATGCTAATCCAAATTCCGAAGCCAATGTTGGTGCTGGAAATCCACTAGTAGATGTGTGAATGGTTTATCAGCTGTTAGCCAATCTTTTGCAAGCTGGAGTTGTTGGTAATGTTGGAGGAGCTAATCCTGTGGCACCAGTTGGGAATAACTATGCTAGGTTGAGCAGAGACTACACCAGTTTGGATGGAAAGCCATTTGTCGGAACGAAGGATGATGTTGAAGTTGAGAATTGGCTATTTCACTATGAGAGGTTCTTTACTAATCTAGGATTGGATGATGGGCAAAAGAGAAAGCTGGCCTCTAGGCAGTTGCAAGGGGCAACGCTTCACTGGTGGAATAGTGTTACTACCGGAGTTTCGAAGGAAGAGCTGACATGGACTGATTTCAGAAGGAGGTTTGTGCAGTGGTTTCTATCTGAGGTTGCTGAGTCGATGTTGACGAGGTAGTTCATGGATCTAGTTCAAGGAGAGATGACAGTGATCGAGTATGCTGCTAAGTTTGATGAGCTATCTCGATATGGATATGATAGGGTTGACAGTGACGTTAGAAGGAATGAGAGGTTCATTCGAGGACTGAGACCTGAGCTCGCTAGAATGACCATGACCCATATCCAAGGACCTTGTAATTTGGTAGTGGTGATGACCATTCGCCATGAAGAGATGCTTGCTGTGTCTGCTAGAGAAAAGCCAGTTGAATCCCAAGGTCCTTCGGAAAAGAAAAGGAAATTCTTTAGGAAGAAGGAATCCTAAAAAAGGGATGCTTCCAAGAAGGCAAATTCTGATTTGGCGTGCTTCACATGTGATAAGAAAGGTCATTATGCTCATGAGTGTCAGACAGGCAAAGTGAAGAAGCCTGTAGAGAAGAAGAATGTGAAATGCTTCAACTGCAACCAAGTTGGGTATTACAAGAATCAGTGTTCAGAGCCAGTCAGGGTGGACAGAGGGAAGGTTTTTACTATTGGACCACCATCTTCTTCTAGGCCTACTGTAGAAGAGAAAGGAAAAACCATGATGGAATGTACGCTTTTGATTCAAAGTATGTCTGTTAGGGTACTATTTGATACCCGTGCATCACACTCATTTATACCATTGTATTTGGTTGATAGGTTATGCATAGAACCCACTAACCTTGTTGCTTCCTTAAGGGTTGTGAATCCAATAGGAGGGTATGTAACTCGAATAAGATATGACTAATTAAAACTTGATTTGTTAGGCTATAAGTTTGCATGTAGTATGTATGTTTTTGATTTTGTAGATTTCAAGATCATTTTGGGTATGGGTTGGTTGGGTAAGTATAAGGCTAGGATATTTTTGCCAGGATAGGGAAATATCGTTGAGACACCCATGTAGTCATAACCAAATCATCATCTCAGTGGAAAATTCCAGTAGGATTTTTTGGGCTTTGTTAAGTGCCATGGAGGTTGGAGAAGAGTTAAGTTAGGTTCGGGTGGTAAGGGAATTTGAAGATGTCTTTGAGCTAGTTAATGGATTGCCACCGAAACAAGCTATTGAGTTTCGGATAGATGTACTAGGAGCTGAACTTGTGAGCAGACCACCTAACAGAATGACACCTACTCAGATGAAGGAATTGAATGTGACGACCCGGAAATCTTGACAAATTAAATTGGAATAATTAATTGATTTTAAAATATTTAAAAGTTAATTTTAACTTGAACTCAAGATATCAATATTTACTTGATAATGAAATCATTGAATTGTATAGTTTAAATATTGAAGTTAATAATTGAAATTGGGTAAATTGTTGAATCTGAGATTCTAAGCATGTTTAAAATAATTTTAAGGCTTATAAAATCTATAATTATGATACTGAAGATAATAGAATGGTTGAAATTTAATTTAAAGGTAATTTGTTCAATTTTAATAATATATCTTTTAAATTGGAATTTAAAAATAGTCTTCTGAGGCACAATCTCGGAATTCGACGAAACCAGTTCCATTGGATCCGTAATAGTTAATTATTATCGGATTTCAATTTTCATAGCAATCGGAGTTGTCGGTTGACCCTGGCAGCTTGAAACGCGTAGATTTATTTTAATCGATTTAATTTAATATCGATCGTTCAATTCCGTAACTCGCACATACGTTCAAATTAGCCTCTGAAACACAATCCATTGTGTTCGGAACGCGGGTAAAACCTTATGAACGTCTTTCGGCATGTTTGACTCGGGTTTCGGGATTTCGCGTTGCATCGGGATATTTTCAAATATTTAATTATAAGCAAGCGTGCACGGGAAGCTATAACTAACCGATATTTATTCATCCCTTCCTAATCTACATAATTCTCACATTCTTACCTAAATCCCAGACTCCACGCTTCAGCCTTTCACTATTATTTACCTTAAATCCCAAATTGAACGCACGGAGACAAAAAAAAATGATTAAAGTCTCGTATGAAGGCATTTGCGATAAGCATCAACAGCGACGACCAGGGTGGACTCATGACGGAGGAGGGGGAAGCTCCTGGCATGCACGCATAGATGAAGGCGGCTGTGGTTCTGAAGCAAGCTAGAGGGAGGAAGAACAGGAGGCGCGATCAGGAATCGCGACCTACGGTGGGGTTGCTATCGATTGTGGACGGCAGTGGGCTCGCGCGCGCTGCAATGGGGGGGTCGAGCTAGGGTTTTTGACTATCACTGTGGCCAGCTATTTGTTGTCGTATGTGGCGTTTGGTGATGGCCTCAGTGGGGGTTCGTCAGTGATGGACAGAGGATCGATGGTGTCTGAAGCGAGGGTCGATAGTCATGTCTTCCTCAAGGCGCGCACGTGGCTGCGGGAAGCAAAGCAGGCCGGGGTCGAGGAGATGTCGGCGTAAAGGAAGCGAGTTCATGGGTTGCTTTCTTAAGCCAGGAAAGTGATAGTTGTTAAATTAAATTTAAATTTAAATTAGTATGTTAATGATAGTTTTAAATTATTTCAAATGTTAATAAATTGTATAACGTTTATACGAGGTCTAAAATAACATAACAAGTCACATTGGACTCAGGGCAGCAATACTTTGCAATGGAATAAATTTGGGATTGGAATGAATAACAAATTCAAAAAAAGAGAAGAAAAAAAAAGAAAAAAATCAAGGGTCTTAAATCATGAAGAGACCGGGTTGAGATTAAAGTGGATTGCACAAATCAAAGGTGAGTAAATCTCACTCGTCTGGTATTATTTAAATTTAAATGGTTGAATTTAAATAATTGGTTGATTTATTGAGTTGATTGAACGTGTACTTATAACCTATGACTTTGGTTTTGGTTAATTCTCGCTTGATTGTTGTTTGACTCGAAGCATGTGATTTTAAAATTGTTGTAAACTTAAATCATAAAATAAGAAGATGGTTCAATTTAAAGTTAATGATTAGTGATTCATCAAATAGGTAGGGTAATTTAAATGGATAATTAATTAATTAAATAAATTAATGATTTGGGTTAATTAATTAAGTTCACTCAAATTAGAATGATCGTTGGGTGATTAAATAAGTAATTACTTATTCTAATTAATAAAATATAATTACTTTGTGTGATTAATCAAGAGATTAATTAAGATAATTGATTAAGGAGAAATTTATTTATTAAATGAAGTAAATAAAAAAAAGGGATTGTTAACTACAGGTTGAGATTAATCGAGAATGATTAACGTCGTGGTTGAATTAAAGAAATTAATTAGATTAGGATAAATTGAAATATAAATTAGAAGTCATTAATTTATATAATTAATGGCGTAACTAAAAAATAGATTAACTAAGATTAATTAATCAATACTAAGAACTTTATGTGAAATTAGTTATACAAGTAATTAAAGATTAATGTAATCAATATAGTTAATTAATTTGTGAAGTGGTTAAGGGTTAATTACCATTTGGGTTAAGAATAATTAATTGGTGAAATTAATTAAAATTATTACTTGAATATAATTGAAGGATAATTAATCCTAGGCAATTAATTAAGATGAATAATGAAGGGATGATTGATTAATTAATTTGAAATTAATTAATGTTGAATGAAGAAATTTAAGAGATTGAGACTAGTAATTCAATCAGGGTTAATTAAATTAAATTTGTTTACGATTAAGTTTTGCTTATGGATGGTTGGATGGCATTTGATGCTTTGAATGAGTTGATTTCTTTGATATGAAATGTTGTGTATTTCATGGGGATAACTTGGGTTAGGATGACAAATGAGAGTCGAAGAGACCGGGGTCGGGTATTGGAAATACCCGAAACCACTTTGAATTTTTAATAAATTGATTTGGGGAATAAATAGGTTGGAATGAAATGATTTCAGTGAATTGAATTATTTTATCTTAGTTTGGTACTTAGAAAATTGATGTGTGAAATAAGTGTTGTTTATAGCTAATTGCGAATTTGTTAAATTGATATACGCCACCCCAGGTTTATATAAGCTGATTGCTTTGGTATTCCATGTTAGTTGGTTTACTCACGCTGGTTTCCAGCCTGACCCGGGTGTTACTTTGGTGTAATGCTCGGGTCAGACCGAGTATTACAGATTTTCAAGTAGGTTTGTTCTGGAGCTCAGGAGGCGAGCTGGATGGCAATAGCGTATGGAGTATTTCCGTTGTGTTTACGTTATTATTAATCTGAGACATGATAATTATATATATTCAGTGATTGTATGTATGTAAAATCTGATGTATATTAAATGTAATCGACAAATATAGTAATCTTTTGCAACTATTATTATTTATTATTATATTTTTTATCCGCTGTGAATGTGAGACATTTGGTGTTTTCTGTTCTTCTACTTCTATCTCTTTCTTCTTTTAATAACTATCTGAAATTTTCGGGATCGAAAATTCCGAGTCGTTACATTTGGTATCAGAGCGAGGTTGAGTGAGAACCTTGGCTCTGGTGAGGAATTACTCACTAAAGAGAGTCTGAAGTACTCTAGAATGAGTTATATATATATATATATATATATATATATATATATATATATATATATGAGCGCGTACTTGTTATTTTCTGATATAAAGATTTTAAATGATTTTATATAAAATATATATATATTGATGTATAAAGAAATATTTCCTTCTAATAAATATTAAGGTGATTGGTTGTTAAATTATTAGAATTAAAATAAGAAGTAAATAATACAACCAAACTAAAATTAAATAAAGATAAGGTTGAAATGGATTCAAACTGAAATTGAAGTCTTGCATTGGAATTAAATTAAGTAGAATAGAAATACAACCTAATTAAAATTTAAATTACCTAAAAATAAAATTCTAAATCAGGTCCCAGAATTCGGAAAATTTGTTTCAAAGTAGTGGAAAATAATAAATATGTATATATGTATGGATATACGTGATATCAAAGATAATTTGAAATAAACTCTAAGAGATTGAGTTTTGATTTTTTTTCCCTGAAGTGTGATGTAAAAACCCAAAGTAATATAAGTTTTGAACTTATAAGAGGGAAAGAATTTTGAAGTTTGAAGCGCTAATTCAAATTGAGTAAGTTTAATTGGATTAAGTAAATTGGAATTTAACTTTGGGAAAGTTAAATAATTGGAGAAAAGGCGACCTGAATTGGAAATTTCGAGATGAAGTTGGGATTTAACTTGGAAAGTTAAATGGTTGATTTGAAATGGGAATTTGTGTGATCTGAAAACGGGTTTGAGATTTAAAAATTGAGAATGGATGGACGTTTAAAAATAAATTGGATGATACCATCCTATTGTTAATAAAAATCTTTAAATTGAGAATGGTAGTGTTTAAATAAAATAAATTTGAATAATTGAATTGTAAAATAAACTTGTTTAAGAACTAGCTTCAAACTGGAAGATAAAATTTAATAATAAATTAAATTTTTAAATTAAAATTGTATTGAACTCTTATTTGAACCTTGAAATATATAAGTTAAGATAATTTAAAATGGAATTTGGAGAATTGAACTCAGAAATTAAATTGATTAAAAACCTTAAAATAAAAGTTAATTTGGTTTGAAAATGTAAACCAACCTTTGAGAAATTAACTCGAATTTATATAATTCGAGATAGTTTAAATTCAAGATTGAAATTGAATTTGGTTTGAATTAATTGGATTGGTGATTGAAGATGTATAAGTTTAATATTTTAAATGGGAAATTGGATTGGATTAAATTGAAGTGATTGTAATACTATGAAATTATAATTAAAATTGAACAGGATTAAAATCAACTAGAATTTGATTTAAATTTGGGAAGGAATCAAGATTGATTCAACTTGAATTGGGAATTAATCAAGTCCAATGGAATTTGGAGTTATTTGAATTGGAATTGGGTCAATTTAAATGGAAATTTAAGTTGAATTGTTGGGAAAGTGAACAGTTTGACTCTTGAATGTTTTCAATATAAATTATTTTCATATAAACTTATTTTTCTAGGCTATTTAATATATACAACTTTTCCTTCTTAAAGCCAAATTATTTTATACTTGGTTTACAATTATTTTTGAAGATATTTAACTGTTTTTTCAACTGTTTCATAAACTAATTACTATCTTTCAACTATTTCATAAACTAATTTCTATTTTACAACTATTTTGCAATTATCTAAATTTTTTGAAACTATTCAACTATTTCTCAACTATTTTACAGTTAGTTACCTATTTTATAGCTATTTTGTAAACTAATAATTATTTCTCAACTACTTATCTATTTTTAAAATTCAAACTATTTTCTAAATATAAACTGGTCGGAGTTCAAACTGTTATTGATTAAATACCCAACTGAGATAAGAATTTAAGTGATAATCCAAATGGGAATTAAGGCAAATGTGAATAAGTGAATAAAATATAAGTGAATGTGAATGGAAAGAAAATTGATTGGCTAATAATCAATGAAGTTAAATACGTAGGATGTACGTATATCGTTCTATTCGCATAGTGATTTGGTCCAGATTCGAGAATAGAATTTCGAGATAGTTATCGATCCGAGTTGGGATTTTTCACTCGATTTTCGACGGCGAACTTGGAGATGGATTGTTGATTGGTTATGAATATTCTCTATCATAGTTATGGCTATGCAAGGGGAATGACGGTTTCTAATCAAGAAACCAGATCTGAGTCCACACTAGGAAGTCGGGTGGACGATACTAGTTCGAAAGTGAAATTGTGTGATCGAGTGAGCGATCGGATGGGTACAGCGTACGGATGATATGTGTACATCGTACGGATTTGAATGAAATTGATATTGGAAAGACTAATCAAATTGGAATATTTGATTTGGAACAAACAAAGTTATGTATCTTTGTTATATTTAAGATGAAACTTCCCTTGTTGAATTTATTGCTTGAAGAAAAGGATTTTTGAAAGTGTTTGAAGTATAAAAGGGTTTTATACAAGTTTGAAATGATCCAAAGTTTTTAAAAAAAATTATATATATATATATATATATATATATATATATATATATATATATATAAAGGATCTTATGAGGATTTTGGAAAAAGGTTTTGGGAACCTTTGGATTTGGATGGGCTTTTGATTTTTGGGTAAAATCAATATTGAATTTGGAAAGCCTAGTTTGTGAATTATCGATTTTGGAATAATCGATTTTGTATAAAGGAGCCTTGTATGAGATCATACTAGGTGTATGACTTGAAAGATACTATATGTGTATAGTATAAAATGTTTTGATGATGGCTCTGGGGAAAAAGGCGCTCCCTTGAAATGAACTTCTCAGGAATGCCACCGGGTGGTGCTGCCTTGAGCCCCAAGGGGGGGTTCTAAAGTTGATCCTGTGAGGAGTCTGGAAAAAACTAGTTCCTGAGGATTATTGGGTAGCGGAAGTCGAGGGCGCTGATGCCTATAGAGGCATTTGGGTTATGCTATGACGATAGTGTAACTCGATGTCGCTGCGATCTACTGTGGGGGCCATAGCGAAAATCGTGCGGGGGATGAGTGTCAACGGTCTACACTTGATTTTGCCGGGAAGGCAACGCAACATCGGTAGACTGCGATCTATGGTCAAGTGGAGTGGAGAAGTTTCATTTTGGCAGCGAAATTCGATGGCGTTGATGCCTACAGTTATATGGGTTTTTGCTGTGATAGCTACGTAACCCCAGTTGTAGCTGCGATCTGTCGTGGGTTCCATGGTGTAATCGTGGGGCGCGGAGGCCTACGGTTATCTATGGATTTTGTCGGGATGGCAACGTAACCACCAGGTTAACTGCGACCATCGATGGGGGTGATGATTTCCAGAGCATTCTCACCAAAGATATTTCCTCTATTTTCAAAAACTGTTTTCTAGATTTCCAATAAAATTATTTTCCAAGTATTTTCACTGGGTGTTGAAAACGGGTTTACCAAGTACTTATAGATTTTCAGTCCTACGCCTGATCAACGTATAACTGAATTTCTGTGAGAACAAGGATGGACTGGTTGAGACATCGAGTTATAAGAAGTATTTTTATAAGAAGCTATTTTATTAGTATGCTATGAATTTAAATACATTTCTAAAATTTGAAAATAAAAGTGTTGGAATTTTTGAACGATGAAAGAAAATCTAAACTGGAATTATAAAATAAAACTAAACTCAGGAAAATTTGATAAAGTAATTTTCTTTGTAATAAAAGTTGGAAGTAAGCTAATTGGCTAAATAATTATTTGATTGAGTATATTAATAAAATTTAACTTGGGAAAAAATAAATGGATTGTAAGTTGATAATGGGTTTGGGAATGAATTCGAATTTTAAATAGAATTCGACTTAGATTTGATAATGAATTGAATAAGAGGAGATGTTGTAAAATAAAAATAAAATAGAGTTGGATTGAAAATGTGATGGTTTGAATTACAAATAAAATTCAAGGGTGATTTGAATAATATTTAATGAAATTTGCATGTAAATTAGATATAAGAGAAGTGATTATAATAGAAATGGTTTGAGTTGCAAAATGAAACCCAAGTGAATAGAAATAAATTAAGAATGGCCTTATATTAATAAAATAAATTCGATAACGAATAAAGTAAGTAAATTAAAAATTTTAAATTGGGTTGATTGAGTTAAATAATAAATGGATGAAGTCTGATTGAATAAAAACTAAATCAACGTTGTGATTGGAATTTGATTATCAGACTGAACTTAAATTTGGTGGTATATTAATTTGAAGTATAAATGAGATAAGTATGTGGTTGGATATTATCTTGATAAATTGGGAAGGTGAATTTAGAAATTTAAAATTTAAAATGGATGGGCTAACTGAATTTAATGGAAGTTGATTAAATGGGAATATAATAGAAGTAAACTTAAGTTTGATGTTGTAATAAATTAAAGTAAATTAACTTAAGTTTAAAATTTATGGAAGCTTGGCTTCGAATAAGAGTGAAAGCCCATTAAAATAAAAGCTTGGATTGAATTAATTTGGGAATGGCTAGTAGTATACAAGAATGAATATGTCGAGCTAAATAAACGGTGGTGAATAAATTAGAAATGAAATGAAAGGCATATGTATGGTAGTGTAAAAATTTGTAATGGAATTACATACAGAATGAGTTAAAATTAATTTAAAAGTAGTTATAAACTCTACTCTATCAAGTGAATATCGTCAAAATTACATAAAAATAATTGTCGTTTGGCGTGTTCAAAAATAGTTAAAATTCTTTGAGTTGATAGAGATTAAATAAAATTGATTTTGTATCATTTGAAGTGAATATGAACTTGTTTGGATTAAAACTTAATTGAATGTAAGCAATTGAGTTGTAAACCAAAAATTGAACGGAATGGTATAGTTTGATTGAAAGCAATTGAATTAGTTTTGGAAACATATAAATTGCTCATGGAAGTTATTTTGAATGCATTTCTCTTAGAATTGAAGTGTTATAGATGTTTAAGTAAGAGAAATGTTATAAACTTCATATTTATAGTACTTATATGTTTAAATTGAGTAAGTACAGGTACCTGAAGGCCGTTTGGCTGGTTTGGATTGCGCTAATTGCTTAAATAAATAAGTTGCTTGCTTAAAACGCTAAATAAGGTACGCCTACGCAATACAAATAGGAAATATGAACTGTTTTTGCTTTTTTCCGACCGTGAGGGTCGATGTATATATATTTATATCTCTTGTCAAACTCCAAAAGCTCCTCCGTACAAAGGAGACTCTGCCAAAAAATTTCCAAAATTTTGGGAGTTAGAAATTTTTGAAATTTTTTGGAATTTTTTTTTTGTTAACGATAAAAAAATTTCAAATTGAAAATTTAAGTAAATTAGTAGGTGAACTAATATTAATCAGTTATACTTGGAAGATAAAATTTAATATTCAAAATTTAAAGTAAGTTGAATTTGTATGAAAGTGGGAAAAACTAATTTGAAATAGATATGAAACCTATGTTAGGAAATATATAAATGATTGGAAATGTTACGATTGGATATTATTGTTAAGTAAGATATGCAGGTGTTAAAAGGGGAAAAGAAAAATTGGATTTGATTCCAAAAGATAAATGTGAATTGCCCGACAAAAAGGTATGTATTTTAATTTCTGTATGAATTGGATTGGGTTTTTGATCTAGCCACTTGGCTTTTTGTTTTCTTTTGGGATTTGGAAGCCCGTAGAGGCCTTTTGTAGTAGCACCGAGCTAGCCGCGCAAAGGAGACACTGGCAAAAAATTTCGGGAATTTAGAGCGTTAGAAAATTTTTGAGAAAATTTTGATAATTCAAAATTTAATTTTAAATTGAAATTTAGATGATTGAGAAAAAGGGTATTATTTGATACTATAGAAGGTTTTGAGAAGTTGGTTGATGTGATAATAGGTTTTTAATAAAAGACAGTTGGTAGGATGTTGATAAAACTGTTGGTTTTGGAGAAAAGGTAAATGGGTATTGGTCCATTCTTCCTAACTAGTAATTTTGAGGACGAAATTCTTTTAAGGGGGAGGAATGTGACGACCCGGAAATTTTGACAAATTAAATTGGAATAATTAATTAATTTTCAAATATTTAAAAGTTAATTTTAACTTGAATTCAAGATATCAATATTTACTTGATAATGAAATCATTGAATTGTATAGTTTAAATATTGAAGTTATAATTAAAATTGGGTAAATTGTTGAATATGAGATTCTAAGCCTGTTTAAAATAATTTGAAGGCTTATAAAATCTATAATGATGATACTGAAGATAATAGAATGGTTGAAATTTAATTTAAAGGTAATTTGTTCAATTTTAATAATATATCGTTTAAATTGGAATTTAAAAATAGCCTTCTGAGGCACAGTCTCGGAATTCGACGAAGCCAGTTCCATTGGATCCATAATAGTTAGTTATTATCGGATTTCAATTTTCGTAGCAATCGGAGTTGTCGGTTGACCCTGGCAGCTTGAAACGCGTAGATTTATTGTAATCGATTTAATTTAATATCGGTCGTTTAATTCCGTAACTCGCACATACGTTCAAATTAGCCTCTGAAACACGTTCCATTGTGTTCGGAACGCGGGTAAAACCTTATGAACGTCTGTCGGCATGTTTGACTCGGGTTTCGGGATTTCGCGTTGCATCGGGATATTTTCAAATATTTAATTATAAGCAAGCGTGCACGGGAAGCTATCCCTAACCGATATTTATTCATCCCTTCCTAATCTAAAGAATTCACACATTCTTACCTAAATCCCAAACTCCACGCTTCAGCCTTTCACTATTATTTACCTTAAATCCCAAATTGAACTCACGGAGACAAAAAAATGATTGAAGTCTCGTATGAAGGCATTTGCGATAAGCATCTACAGCGACGACCAAGGTGGACTCATGATGGAGGAGGAGGGAAGCTCCTGGCACGCACGCATTGATGAAGGCGGCTCTGGTTTTGGAGCAAGCTAGAGGGAGGAAGAATAGGAGGCGCGATCGGGAATCGCGACCTAGGGTGGGGTCGCGATCGATTGTGGACGGCGGTGGGCTCGCGCGCGCTGCAATGGGGGGTCGAGCTAGGGTTTTTGACTATCAATGTGGCCAGCTATTTGTTGTCGCGTGTGGCGTTGGGTGGTGGCCTCAGTGGGGGTTCGTCAGTGATGGGCAGAGGATCGATGGTGTCTGAAGCGAGGGTCGATAGTCATGTCTTCCTCAAGGCGCGCACGTGACTACGGGAAGCAAAGCAGGCCGGGGTCGAGGAGATGTCGGCGTAAACGAAGCGAGTTCATGGGTTGCTTTCTTAAGCCAGGCAAGTGATAGTTGTTAAATTAAATTTAAATTTAAATTAGTATGTTAATGATAGTTTTAAATTATTTCAAATGTTAATAAATTGTATAACTTTTATACGAGGTCTAAAATTACATAACAAGTCACATTGGACTCGGGGCAGCAATACTTTGCAATGGAATAAATTTGGGATTGGAATGAATAACAAATTCAAAAAAAAAAGAAAAAAAAAGAAAAAAATCAAGGGTCTTAAATCATGAAGAGACCGGGTTGAGATTAAAGTGGATTGCACAAATTAAAGGTGAGTAAATCTCACTCGTCTGGTATTATTTAAATTTAAATGGTTGAATTTAAATAATTGGTTGATTTGTTGAGTTGATTGCACGTGTACTGATAACCTATGACTTTGGTTTTGGTTAATTCTCGCTTAATTGTTGTTTGACTCGAAGCATGTGAGTTTTAAAATTGTTGTAAACTTAATCATAAAATAAGAAGATGGTTCAATTTAAAGTTAATGATTAGTGATTCATCAAATAGGTAGGGTAATTTAAATGGATAATTAATTAATTAAATAAATTAATGATTTGGGTTAATTAATTAAGTTCACTCAAATTAGAATGATCGTTGGGTGATTAAATAAGTAATTACTTATTCTAATTAATAAAATATAATTACTTTGTGTGATTAATCAAGAGATTAATTAAGATAATTGATTAAGGAGAAATTTATTTATTAAATGAAGTAATAAAAAAAGGGATTGTTAACTACAGGTTGAGATTAATCGAGAATGATTAACGTTGTGGTTGAATTAAAGAAATTAATTAGATTAGGATAAATTGAAATATAAATGAGAAGTTATTAATTTATATAATTAATGGCGTAACTAAAAAATTGATTAACTAAGATTAATTAATCAATAATAAGAACTTTATGTGGAATTAGTTATACAAGTAATTAAAGATTAATGTAATCAATATAGTTAATTAATTTGTGAAGTGGTTAAGGGTTAATTACCGTTTGGGTTAAGAATAATTAATTGGTGAAATTAATTAAAGATTATTACTTGAATATAATTGAAGGATAATTAATCCTAGGTTATTAATTAAGATGAATAATGAAGGGATGATTGATTAATTAATTTGAAATTAATTAATGTTGAATGAAGAAATTTAAGAGATTGAGACTAGTAATTCAATCAGGGTTAATTAAATTAAATTTGTTTATGATTAAGTTTTGCTTATGGATGGTTGGATGGCATTTGATGCTTTGAATGAGTTGATTTCTTTGATATGAAATGTTGTGTATTTCATGGGGATAACTTGGGTTAGGATGACAAATGAGAATCGAAGAGACCGGGGTCGGGTATTGGAAATACCCGAAACCACTTTGAATTTTTAATAAATTGATTTGTGGAATAAATAGGTTGGAATGAAATGATTTCAGTGAATTGAATTATTTTATCTAAGTTTGGTACTTAGAAAAATGATGTTTGAAATAAGTGTTGTTTATAGCTAATTGCGAATTTGTTAAATTGATATAGGCCACCCCGGGTTTATATAAGCTGATTGCTTTGGTATTCCATGTTGGTTGGTTTACTCACGCTGGTTTCCAGCCTGACCTGGGTGTTACTTTGGTGTAATGCTCGGGTCAGACCGAGTATTACAGATTTTCAGGTAGGTTTGTTCTGGAGCTCAGGAGGCGAGCTGGATGGCAATAGCGTATGGAGTATTTCCATTGTGTTTACGTTATTATTAATCTGAGACATGATAATTATATATATTCAGTGACTGTATGTATGTAAATCTCTGATGTATATTAAATGTAATCGACAGATATAGTAATCTTTTGCAACTGTTATTATTTATTATTATATTTTTATCCGCTGCGAATGTGAGATGTTTGGTGTTTTCTGTTCTTCTACCTATCTCTTTCTTCTTTTCATAACTATCTGAAATTTTCGAGATCGAAAATTCTGGGTCGTTACATTGAAGGTGCAACTAGTGGATCTCGAAGGATGGAATTTTATTATACTATGCAGTTCGCCTTGGGAGGCGGCCACAGTATTCTGGACAAACCAGATGGGTCGTTAAGAATATGTATCGACTATCGTAAATTGAACAAAAGGACGATAAAGAATAAGTACCCTCCTTCGAGGATAGATGATCTGTTTGATCAGTTGAGTGGAGCTAGAATGTTTTCCCAACTGGATTTGGTGACAGGGTTCCATAAGTTGAGAGTAGCGAAGGTCGGCATTCCTTTGATAGCATTTTGAACTAGGTATGGTTCGTATAAGTAGTTAGTGATGGCTTTTGGAGACAAATGCATTTGCTTTCTTCATGGATTTGATGAATCGAGTTTTCCGAGAGCACTTGGATAGTTCATGTTGGTATTCACTAATGAAATTTTAGTTTACTCAAAAGATGAAAAAGAGCATGAGAATCATCTTAGAGTGGTGCTTGAAATTCTAAGGCATAATCAGTTGAAGGCGAAGTTTTCCAAGTGTTATTTATGGAAGAAAGAGGTTAAGCTTCTCGGTCGTGTGGTTTCAAAGGAGGGCTTGTTAGTCGATCCAGTTAAGATCGAAGTTATCAATGGTTATAAGTGACTGGAGATGGTAACTGAGATCAGGAGTTTCCTTGGACTTGTTGGCTATTGTCAGAGATTCATTAAGGATTTCTCACGGATAGCAGCGCCTTTGACTAAGTTGACCGTAAAAGATGTGAAGTTTATTTGGTCGGACAAATGTGAGGAAAGGTTCCTTAAGTTAAAGCATTTGTTGACTAATGCACTAGTGTTGGTAGTTCCAGATAGAAACCAAGGGTTAGTAGTATGCAATGATGCATGTGGAACTGAATTGGGAGCAATATTGATGTAGAAAGTAAAGTTATTGCCTACGCATATAGGCAGATTAGACTGCACAAAGTAAGAATCCTACTCATGACTTAGAGTTAGGCACTATGATTTTTTCCTTTAAGATTTGGAGGCACTATATCCTAAGGGTTGAGTTGTATACCGATCGTAAGTCTTTAAGATATTTTTTCTCTCAGAAAGAGCTAAATATGCGACAGCGGAGATGGCTCGAATTTTTACCTGCTTATGATTTTGGTATAGAGTATACATCGAGGAAAGGTAATAAGGCAGTAGATTCTCTTAGCAGAAGACATCAGAATGTAGCGTTGATGACATCAGAATGTGGTGTTGGCTATGTTGGAAGAATGGAAGGATCTAGAAGCTTTGGCCAGTTATGGTGTGCAATTAAGGTCGACTGCTAATTCTATTCAGCGTACTGCCATGTTATCTTGTTTAGAAGTTCGACTAGTGTTGATCGAGAGAATTGCTTCTAAGTAGAAGGAGGATCCATTATTAGCCGAGAGGACAAGTAGGCTTGAAGTTGAAACCGAGGTCAATGGTTTAAAATATTTTGTCTTGACCGGAGAGGATGGTTGAGAAAGAAGGTACGGTTATGTGTTCCAGATGTTGAGAACTTGAGAAGACTAGTTCTTAGGGAATGTCATCGATCCAAGTTTATGATTCATCCTAAAGGAACCAAGATGTATCAAGATATAAAGAGGAGCTTCTACTGGGAAGGCATGAAGAGGGATGTTGGCTTGTTGGTTACACAGTGTGTGGCCTGTCAAAAAGTGAAGGCCGAACATCAAAAGCCGAGTGGGTTGCTTCAGCCTTTAGAGATTCCAATTTGGAAATGGGATTCAATATCCGTGGATTTTAAAGATGGGTTAC
The DNA here is from genome assembly GCA_030765085.1 of Allium cepa. Classification (NCBI taxonomy): domain Eukaryota; kingdom Viridiplantae; phylum Streptophyta; class Magnoliopsida; order Asparagales; family Amaryllidaceae; genus Allium; species Allium cepa. The sequence goes on from CM060938.1 coordinate 916,274,251, forward strand.
CAAGGTCTAATAAGAAAATGAGAGTATATGGGTTATTCTGGAAAGGTTGACTAACAGTGTCCATTTTATTCCACTAAATTCGACCAGGACGGCGCCTGTTTTGGCGAAGTTTTTCATGAAGAACATAGTTAGACTTCATGGAGTTCCAATAGCATAGTCACTGACAGAGATGCATTATTCACTAGCGAATTTTGAAAGAATCTACAAGAGGTATTGGGTACCGAGATTAAGACGAGTATAGCTTATCACCCACAAATGGATGGGCAGATAGAGAGAGTCAACAAAGTAATCGAGGATTTGTTGAGAGCTTGTGTATTGGACTTTGGTGGATCTTGGAAGGATCACCTATTTTTAATTGAGTTTTCCTATAATAATAGTTATCAGACTAGCATAGAAATGATGCCTTTTGAAGCTTTGTATGGAAGGTCATGCAAGTCACCGGCATGTTGCTTAGAGACTGGAGACAGATTGGTCTTAGGTCCAGATTTGGTTAGAGATGCGTCAAAAAAGATTGAGTTAATCCAAGGACGGATGAAGGAAGCTCATTCTAGACAGAAGATTTGCGTAAATAAGAGGCGTAAAGACCTAGATTTCTCCGTGGAAGACTAGGTTTTCATTAAGGTATCACCGATGAAGGGTGTGGTACGGTTTGGGAAGTCGGGAAATTTGGCCTCGAGATATGTTGGTCCATTCCGCATTTTAGAAAGGATTGAAAAGCTTGCGTACAGAGTTGAGTTTCCGAGAAGTTTGGCAGGTGTGGATAATGTATTTCATGTGTCTCATCCTCACAAGTATGTGCATGATCCAGAGGATACTATTCCTTAGACAGAGTTGGAGGATTTGGTAGTAGAGCCTGATTTGACTTTTGTTAGATAACCATTTCGAGTTGTAGTGAGCGATGAGAAAAGATTGAGTAGCAAGATAGTCAAGTTAGTGAAAGTTCAGTGGAGCGGCGACGAGAAGGACTGTACTTGGGAAACAAACTACAGGATTCAAGATGCTTATCCCGGTCTACTTTGATGGTATGTCTATATTTGATTTATATAGAATAGTAGCTAGTCGGGTAGGCTAGTATGGATGTTAGGAGATGTTACAGATGATTGCTATGTTAGCTAGTAAGTCCTTACTGAATTTCTAGGACGAAATTCTTTAAGGAGGGGATGCTTGTAACATCCTTAATTGTTGATGACAATATTCAGGAGATTTTATTAGGATAAATTAAATAGAATAATGTAAAAAGATAAAGGGATTGAGATTGGTAAATGAATATTAGTGACAGTGCTTATTTAAAATGAATAAGCTTAAAATGGTTAAATGTTAACTAATTTTATCATAAGGGCCTTAGAGTAAATTTCCGCCCAAGTTCCCACCCTTACCCTATATTCTCTTATCCATACACGTTAATTTTAACATAAGGAAAAAAATTATAAATGTAAGAAGAGAAGGAGACGACCATTGGGAGAAAGATAACAAGAGAAATCAAAGTAAAAGCTTAGGATCAAGCTAGAAGAAATTAATCTGAATCAATCTCTAATTTCCTTATCCAAACTAAGATGAATAATGATCACTACATCTCTATTTTTGGTTTTATTATCATAAGGTTTTGAATTTAAGGGAAAATTCATTTTTATGATAAAATGGATGATGATGTGCTTGATTTATGAGTTGTTTAGTTTAAACAAGATTGAAAAGAAATATGCATGGTTTTAGGGCAAAACCAAAATTAAATGACTTTTAAATGCTATGGAAAAATTATATGTTATAAGAAACATGATTTTGGAGTTGGGTTTCAATTTTGTAAGTTTCCAAGCCGTGGAGCATTAGTTATGAATTTTCAAAGGAAAATATGGTTTTTTGGGTTTATAAATTTATTTTGAAAATTATATTAAGAATTTAGGTCTGAAATTCTGATATGTTAGGCAAAATAATTAAAGAGAACTTTTGGAATTTTTATGGATTTTTACTACGTGATTTAGTATTGAAGTTAAATTAGGTTGAAAAGAGGACCTAAATGATTAAATTGTTTTATTAATAGGAAGGACTTATTTGTTAATTGTTATTTAGTTTATAGATCAGAGAAAATGCGGCAAATTTTAGTAAAATAATTTGAAAGTTTAATGTAACCAATCATGTATTTACAAGTGGGCAAGTTAGTTACAAAAGTTTGCTTTATTTAGTAAAACAACTTTTTGCTCAAAAAAGTAGGTTTCGCCTTCTTTGGAAACAGCTTTCGACCTAGAGCTTCTATCTCCGACCTAGTCGAAACCCTCTACCATGAAACCAATACACATGGTATCACTTATTGGTACGTAGTGGATTGGAGAAAAGCGGAAGGAAGGGTGTCGAAACATTACTTTTGAAGGTGTCGATACCTTTGTTTTTCTTAAAAGAAAAGCGCTTGCCTGTTTACTAGAGGATTTCGAAGTAGTCAAAACCAAAGGGTAGCGAAAGGGTACTTCAAAAGAAGCTTTCGAAGGAGAATTGCTGCCTTTGTTTTTAAAGTAAGTAGCTTCTGAAGAAGTTACTAAGTTTTATAGTGATGCTTTCGGAAGATGTACTTTCGACCAAGTCGAAACCCTTATGTGATTAGATGTCTTTTAATAGTATTGAAGATATTAATGCTTTTGGAAGGTACTGTTTATTTTTATAAATATAACCCACTTCCTACTGCTTTCAAAAGGGTTTAGGGGTTTCGAAGGCAATGGTTTCGAAGCCAACCTTTGGTTGTTTTACCCAAATGTTTTAATGCTTTCGAAAGGATAGTTTCCACACCATCAAGTTGCCCCAATACTTTTATGAAATAAGAATGGTTTCGAAAGAGATGCTTTCGCTTATATTCACTTTGACCTAAAAATGTTATTTTAAATATAAACCCAATGGCTTCGAAAGGTATGGTTTCGAAGGGTAGCCTTCAATAGTTTTGAAAGGTGTATTTTTAAATGATTTCGAAGTTATGCTTCTGTACTTATATGATAATACTTCAACAAGGTTGAAAGTTTTGAAAGAAATGTTTTAAAGTATTCGTAAGGCAGAAGCCTAAAAGATATAATTTAATGCTTTCGAAGGAGGTTATCTAATAAAATCAAAAGCAAGGTTTTGAAGGTGTCGAAAGGCTTTTTAAACCCAAACATATCTTTAATGGAAAAACCAATGGCTAAACAAAGGAGTTTTGAAAGGATCTCAAGTATGTATATTTGAAGAAGTATTTCCTTGATAGAAGTATAAGTTAAAAGGGATTAACTATGATTTATATGTAAGTGTTTTTGGGGAATATTAAAGCTACAGGAGCGGTATTGTTAAGTTGTTATGTTTGCTTTTTCAATATGAATATATTCACATGATAAAGAACCCATAACTGTATATTGGGGATAAACGGGTAAAAGAACTAGCTAGGTTAATCCAGTAGTGAATATAAACCGATCAAACTCTTGAATGAGTAGAATTGCATCTAGGAAGTCAGGGAGACTGGAATATAGGATGCCTAAACTTTGAAATTGTTTAGGAGATAGGTTTATAGTATACCCATGAAAACTATGATTAGGAAGATATTAAGGGTAACCAACAGGTTCATAGTAAACCCTTGAAAACTATATATTAAGGATGGCTAGCAAGGGCCAATTGGTTTGTAGCGAACCCATGAAAACTATATCCAGATTAAGTATTGAAATCAGTCAAAAGGTTCCTAGTTAACCCATGAAAACTAGGATAAGAAAGAAGATAATGAAGGCATCAGTAGGTTCCAAGTCAACCCATGAAAACTAGGCGAAGAAGAAAGATACTGGCGAAATCCATAGGTTCCTAGTCAACCTATGAAAACTAGGATAAAAGAAGAGTTGTTGAAATGAACAATAGGTTCGGGAGAACCCATGAATTAATTAAGTTAATTGGCAGGGGCCTATAGGTTCATAGTGATCCCATGAAAACTATGAAATAGGGCAGGGAGTCAAAGAATTATGAAAAGGTTATTACTACACGCATGAAAACTAGTAGGTTAATAGTGACCCTAGAAACTATAAGTATGACCGGGGGTCAATTAAATTGTGATGGGAAATCCAAATTGTTTATATATACATATCATCGTAATTTTTTTGAAATGTTGTGTTTTTAACCATTATGGATGTAGGAGCACAGTATATGATTTTGAAAAGGTTTTAGGATACTAGTGAGGGGAAAACTCGTTCCACTAAGCGGCGTAGTCGTGCTAGATATCTAAATGGATTGATATGTTAGATTATTATTCATACCAGGCTTCATGTCTAACTCGAAGTTTTTCCCCTTAAACTCTCAGATTCTTAATTGATTTTGAGTAGTTTGAGGTTTAGGGTTTCCCAGTTTTCTACTTAGAGGAATAAAGCTTCCGGAGGCGTGCAAGAGGCACTTAGTTATTTAGAGTTATCTTTTTCCACTGTGTATTTTGGATGTAAAGGCAGACTTATTAGCCTCATTATATACTCTAATCAACCAAGGGGGCATCTTCATGTGTTGCTCTTGGTGTATGTGTAATAATCATATTTTTTTTGAATATGGTTAACGTTTGTGGGATTATGTAATGAAAATGAAATGTTTTGAATGGAATGTAGAAATGTGCTTTTAGTTTGTTAAATTTTTTTCCATATTATTGTGATCTGTTTATCAATGTATCTAACACTGTCGTACTTGGTCGCCAAGGATTAGTAACTATGGATGACCGCAACATCCATAACTGTTAGTTTTGGGCCTCTAAGTAGGGGGATGTTACAAGATCCATCTTTTATGTATATAGTATAAGATAGGGATTTTGATTTCAAAGAGGAAATGAAAACTCAAAATAAAGAATTATTAGCCAAAAGCATGGACATATGTGATTTCTATAAATATAGTACTTAACAAGGCATGGACTTATTAAGATTAATGCAATGGTTGAAAAACTTCAAATTCTAAAGAAAAAGAGAGGACTCTTCATTATTTGTATTGATAATTTATTTTTATCGATAATGTGAGCTACACAAGTAATTCTGTAAATTTATATATATGGGTGATTAGAAACTTTGGTTCAAAAGTTGCAAAAATATAGATTTCTATACATTGTTTTTGTACATAAATATGTTTAAATAGTAATAAATCTAATGAAAATAATAGGCGTTAAAATTACAAAGTGTAATTTTGTTCTAGGCCAACAATGTTAATCTATCAGCTAAAATAATTTTGAGAAATAATGATCCATAAACATCGTATAAATGTATAAATCCTAGCCTAAGTTTCATCATATTGACAGATTCCTCTAAATGAACATTAGACATAAAATTTTCACCAGAATCAATTATAAAGAGCGAAGAACATGATCCTACATTAGATAGTTATGTGCAATTCAAATACGAAATTCAAACATGAGATATTCACCAACCTGAAGTACTGAAAGTTAATAACATCATGCCTACAACTGAAAGTAATAAAAGTAGCAGAGTACAATTCATTATAGACTTCTCAAAATATTTCAAAGTGGTAGGGAAGTTAATCCTTTTAAAATGCCCAAAATTAATCAATTTGTTTAAAAATTAACAATTACCTCAAGAATTTGCATTACCCCTTCTAGAAGAGAACCTATATAGAAAATCCTATAAGGAAGGACTTAACAAAATGTAAAGATAATAAGGAAGAAAAAAGTGCAAAAGTTTGTACATAACGCATTAATTAAAATATTAATGGAGCAAATGATCATTTTTCCAACTTTGGAATTTGATGATGAAACCTAGTCATTGCTACAGGCTCATTTTTCTGATTTGCGAAATTTATTAATTTGTCAATTTTAATGGTCTATAAGTGAGATATAAGTGAATTTGTGATTAGATAACTTTGGTGCCAAATAATTCAAATTTAAATGACTATTTTCTTTTCCCTCCTCCTATAAATATTACCCATGTATGTATCTTATTCTTCAGAAAACTTTCACCATTTCATATTTTTCTCATTTTCCCTCTATCCTTATCAAACTTCAAATGGGAATTCTTGCACATTTCCTAACAAAACCAAGTGAAATCAATGGAAAATCAAAGTGTGCGAGGAGTGCCACTCATGCATCTGAGTTTGTGGGTGAAATTGAAAGAGGATTGAGCACATTAGGTCAAACAATAAGGGGCAGTAGTGAAAATTCTATACATAAATTTTAGATTCAGATAGCAAACTTCAGAATGGAATTTGACAATCCATACATCAAATGACCGTACAGACGAGGATTATGACTTGGAAAAAGAGTCGAGGCAAAATACTAAGGTCCCAACATAAAATGAACAGTGTTAGAACCTTGTATTTTGATGTTTTGATCTTGACAAACATATAAGTATATATTATATGAATTAACCATATTTGCAGGAGAAGATACAATTCTACTCAACAATATATTGAAGACGAAGAATTCAGAGAGAAGTTTCAAATCTTATAAATGGTTTGTCTATAGTCTAGTTTAGTAGTTAATTAATGTTAAAATCTCCCCTAGGTAGTATATGCATGCACATATGTTTTTTAAATTATTTTTAAAACATACACACACAATAAAAATCATTAATTTTAAGTTCATTATCAAAAAACTTTCAAATAGAATTAAATATGGCTGAAAACACAAAATCCAGTCGATTGAGTGGGTATGTTCAATCAACTGAAAACTTATGCAAGACACAAGTGCACTTGAAGGTTCAGTCGACTGAACCACCCCATTCAGTCGACTGACTATATGTCTTTTCAAAATTCAAATTCAAATTCAAATTTTTTGAACATTCAGAAGACTGAATTTTTTGTCTACAGTCGACCTAATATTCATAATGGCTATTTTTCTTAACCGTCACTACCATTTAACGAACAGAAACAACCCTTGGTTCAAGAGTTGTTTCTATATCTTTCGACCATAACCCTTTCATGAAGAATTGCATCTTTTAAACTCTATATATAGCCTAGAATTCAGTTGTTTCAATAACTTAATTCTCTGATTCTATTCTAATATTTTTATTATCTAAAATTCTGCCATTTGCTTTCAAAAACTTGTTCTAATCACTCGCACATTCAAGCGCAAATTTATTTGTGATTAAATAACTTTCAATCTTCACGAACTGCACTATATACCACAAATGAGAAGATTATAGAAAGGGCGTACTCTAAAGACTTATTTGTTCTATCAAAAGAGCACAATCAGTCAAGAAAACTTTCTATGTTGTTGAAGTCCCATTTGGTTGCTCAAGCGGTAGAAGTTCTATTCGGTTGTCTAGGCGGTAGAAGTCCTGTTCGGTAGCTTAGACGGCGTAATACCTATTCCTCCGAGTTAAGAAAGGGTTAAGAGTTAAATTGTAGATGGAGTTTACGACTAGACATAGAACGGGAGTTCGAATCAGTATAAAAATCTTTGGTGTCATTTACTTTACTATTTACTTTTTATATTCATATTCCGCACTAGTAGATAACTTAGATTATATTTCATATTGCGATGCTTAGCAGCACTTTCATCTCGTATCAGAGCAAGACCATCACATAACTATAATATAGTTATTTGATACACAAATAATATGGAAAATAATACTAACACAAGTTTTGTTGAAGGTTAATCCACTACAAGACTGCCATAATTTAATGGTTTGAATTACAATTATTGGTCAACTCGAATGAGTATTTTTATGCAAGCAAATGGATATGATACTTGGAACATCACTCAAAGTGAGTACACTATACCCACTACACCATTTGTAAAATAGTCAAACACACAAAAGTTAGATGCTACATCGAATGTAGAAGCCATGAATATGTTATTTTGTGCCTTAGATAAAAATGAATTTAATAGAGTTAGCATGTGCACAACTGCTTTTGAAATTTAAAGAACTCTTCAATTCTCACATGAAGGAACTAACAAAGTTAAACAAAGCAAAATTTCTATGCTCAAAAGTCGGTTCCAAAATTTTAGAATGGGACTAGATGAAACTATAAATGACATGTATTCTAGATTCCAAGATATACATTATTCACTATTGGCATTAGGAGAAAACTTTTCAAATTTTGATATTATCTCAAAAATTCTAAACCCTTTAAGGGATGAATGGGAATGAAAATCTTAGCTATTGAAGAAGCTAATCACATTTCTACCATCAAACCTGAAGAGTTAATTGGAATTTTATTTCATACGAAGTTCATTTGCAGGCAAAACATGATCAAGCCCAAGATAAAAAGAGTATTGCCTTCAACGCTGAAAAAGAAGATTTAGATTCGGATGAAGATGACATTGCATTGATTGCAAAGAATTTCAAAAATTTCTTAAATTTAAAAAGAATAGGAAGTTTGGAAACAATAGGAGAAACAATTCTAGTAAACCGCCAGTCTCGAATCTCGAATGTTACGAATGTCATAAAAATGGCCATATGAAGAAAGATAGATTCAAGAATAAGAATGACAAGTACAAAAAGAAGCAGGCATTCTCTATTACACGGGATGATTCAGAATCATCTTCATCATCAAACAGTGTTACAAACAACGATTCTGAACTAGCCAACGTCTACTTTATGGCTTCAACTAACGGTGTAAGCAATTTAAGTTTTGATGATTTAATTAATAGAAATTCATGATTGTTGGATAAAATCAAAGAAGTTAAAAGAAAGTATAAAGATGCACTAGAATAGAACTAAAATAGAAGTTGACATGCTAAGAGATGAAAAGTAAATCCTAGAAGCAGAACTTATTAATACACAAGAATGTTTATCTAATGTTTCTTCTCAACTGACTCAACTATCAAATGAAGTAGAAATGCAAAAAGAAAAGAACATGACATTAGCTTCAGAAAATCATGATTTAAAATCAAATGCAAAAATTCTTGAACCAAAAAATACTAGTCTCAAAACCGAGTTAGAGAATATCACTAAAAATGTAGCTAATTTTAATAAAGGAATAGAAAATCTTTCTAAAATTATTAATTCTCAAACTACTACTAATAAGAATGGATTAGAATATAAAAAGTCTTCGAAAACAACTTCAACAAAGAATAGTATATCATATAAAAAGTTAATTTGCGCAATAATTTTGTAAAAGCAAAACCAAGGCAAAATGTTATCGCTCAAATGAAAGAAATTGGTAAAACAAATACTATAAAAATTTTGGTACCAAAAACTGATAATAATTTAACCAGAAATAAGTATATGAAATCTTTTATAGATTTAGTTCATAAAAATAAATATTTTACTTATAAAGGGAATTTTAAACCCACTTGGGTTTGGCTTCCTAAGATCTAACTCTTAGGACCCTAATAAAAGGTGGGTACCAATTTCATTCATTTTTTTTGCAAGTATCGACTAAGAAAAGAGGAAAGTGGATACTAGACGGTGGTTGCTCAAAACATATGACAAGAGATAAATATATGTTGACTAATATTATCTACTTAGATAAAGGATCTGTTATATTTGGAGATAATTCCAAAGGCTATATCATCGGAAAATGCGATGTGAGCAATGACGGTACATCTAACTTACCTCTTATTACAAATGTTTTACTAGTTAAAAATTTAAAACATAATTTGCTATGTATTAGTCAACTATGTGATAAAGGTTTTAATATAACTTTTTCATAAAATAAATGCAACATATTTTATCGAAATAATAATCTTATATTTGAAGGAACCAGAGAAAGAAATATTTATATATTAAATATGAAAGTTAATCATAACATAAATATGTGTCTAGTAGTCAAAGATAATGATCCTTGGTTATGGCACAAAAGATTTTGTCACGTAAATTTTAAAGATGTAAACAAATTATATAAGAATAATTTAGTTAAAGATTTACCAAATTGAATTTTTAAAGAAAAAAAATATTAGTGATGCTTGTCAATTAGGAAAATTAACAAATTCTTCTTTTAAATCGAAGGAAATGATTTCTACATTACAACCACTTAAGCTATTACATTAGATCATTTAGGATCAACTCAAGTTCGGTCAATAAACCAAAGTAGATATGTTTTTGTAATAGTAGATGATTTTTCAAGATATACCGGTGTTGAATCATGAGTTTTGATTCATGACGAAGAGCATTAACAAAGACTATATGGCGATAGCAACAAAAAGAGAGTAATATATATATGGTATAAACTACAAAGAGAAAAGTCTTCAAAACTAGTTTTTGTATGATTATTTATTATTATTTTTAAGTCTTAGATATGTTTATATACTGTTAAAATCATTCCTCAAGTAGTTACACTTGCACACAAAACAAATTATTTTCTTTTGTATATGCATTGAAATTCACTATGCAAAATTGCACGGGTCAGTCGACTGATTAAAGTAACCAGTCGACTGACCTGGTGCAAAATGCACAGTGAACAAAGAATATATATACTAATTTGAATTTTAGTCAACTGAGCTTCTGAACTCAGTCGACTGACCTGCGTATAACGGCTATATTTTCAAAACGGGTGCTTCCTCTCGCAAAGAGTTTCAATCCAATTCGAAGAGTAATGGCTGCATCCATTGATTGAATCTCTTAGCAAAAGATTGTATCTATCTATGCACTATATAAATACATCAAAATCATTTTCCAAATCACTGATTCTTGAATAATTTACTGATCTTACTTACTCTCTATATTCTCTACATTCAAAAGCAATCAAACCATCTTCATTGCTTGAATCTTTGAATTCATATTCATATTCTTTGATTCATAGTGATAATCTTCCTTTCATATCTTCACACACACTCATATACTTGAGGATTTGATTATAGGAAGGGTGTACACACATTGTCATATCTGTGTTATCAAGAACACATTAGTCAGACAATTATATATACTAGTAGAAGTCATGTTCTGCTGCTCAGGCATTGTGAAGTCCTCTTCAGTTACTGAGGCATCATGTTCTACTGCTCACGAGTTTGTTAGATACCTATTCCTCTGGGTTAAGTGAGGGTTATTTATTAGTTAAATTCCAGAAGGAGTTTGGGGATGGACGTAGAACATGAAGTTCGAACCAGTATAAAAATCTTGGCGTGCTCGCTTTTATTTTTACTTTACTCTACTATCTACTGTCTTTGTTTTAGTCTCATACATATTTAGTATATTTCCATATTACACAATCCACACTCTCTTTCATTTGGTATCAGAGCAAGGCATCTTATAACCTTTACACAGTTATTTGATATTTTGCTAATATGGAAAACAACACTAGCACAAGAACTGTCACTAATACTAGTTTTATTGAAAGTCAATCTACTGCATGACCTCCACTATTCAATGGCATGAATTACAACTATTGGTCAACACGAATGCATATTTATATGCAAACCAATGGTTTTGATGCATGGAATATTACACAAGCATAATATACTGCACCTACTACTGAATATTCTACATGGACAGCTGCACAAAAACAAGATGCTATTGCTAATGCTAAAGCAATGAATATGTTGTTTTGTGCATTAGATAAAAATGAATTTAACCGAGTTAGCATATGTAACACTGCATATCAAATATGGCAAACACTTAAAGTTACTCATAAAGGAACTAGCAAAGTTAAACAAAGTAAAATATATATGCTCAAGAGTCAATTTCAAAATTTTAGAATGAAGCAAGATGAGTCGATAAATGATATTTACTCCCGATTTCAAGATATTTATCATTCTCTAATAGGACTAGGAGAAAAGTATTCTGACTTTAATATTGTGTCCAAAATCCTAAACTCTTTAACCAATGAATGGGAAAGAAAATTCTTAGCTATTGAAGAAGCAAACGACCTTTCTACCACGAAACCGGAAGAGTTAATAGGAAAGTTAATGTCCTATGAAGTAAATATATAAGCAAAAAGTGTTCAAGCACAAGATAAGAAAAAATGGCATTTCATGCAAAACAAGAGGAATCAGATTCAGAAGATGAAGATTTAGCTTTCATAGCTAAAAATTTAAAGAAATTTTTGAAGTAAAAAAAAGAAAATCGAAGTAATGGCAAAAGAAACTTCAATAATAAGCCATCATCCTCTATACTAAAATGCTTCAATTGCTATAAGAAGGGTCATATACAAAAAGATTGTCCAGAACAAAGGAAGGGAAAACAAAATATATATAGAAAGGACAAATTCAAAAAGAAGTCATTTTCGGTGACATGGGATGACTCAGATTCTTCGTCGTCTGAAAGTAGCAGTGATAGTGAAAATGAACAAGCAAATATCTGCTTCATGGCTACTGATAATGAGGTAAATGATCTTACTTTTGATGACATGATTGAAATAAATTCTGAATTATTAGATACTTTGAAAAATCTCGAAAGACAATATAAAGAAGCTCTCGAAAATCAAAATAGACCAGAATTTGAAAGAGATATGCTTAAAGATGAGAAGAAAATATTGGAAGAAGAACCGAGAAAATTCAAGATTCATTTTCTAATGTTAATTCTCAACCTACCTTATTGAATCAATAAATTGAGACTCAAAAAGAAATGACTGATGCTCTAATTTCTGAAAATCATGAGCTAAAATCAAAAGTTAAAATGATCGAGTTAGATAACACTGGTCTCAAAATTAAGTTAGACGATATTGCTAGAAATGTGTCTAACTTTAGTAAAGGCAGAGAAAACTTATCTAAAATTATTGAAACTTCTCAATCTATCTCAAATAAGAAAGGACTACGTTATACTAAGAAATCAGTAGCTTCACCAAAAATTAAGCAGAATAAGAGAAATATTTCTATACCTAAGTCTACCATAGTTCAACCAAAAAGGGATCAAAACTCAAAAACCATAAAATTATGGGTTCCTAAAACAAACAACAGCTTGATTAGGAATAAATATATTGAGTCCTTTTTGAAAAAAATTCATAAATATAAAAATTATTTATGTAAAGGGAATACTAAACCCTCTTGGGTTTGGTTTCCCAAGACCTAACTCTTAGGACCCTATTAAAAAGTGTGTACTAATGTTATTTTATTATTTTTTGCAGGTCCCGCTTATGAAAAGAGGAAAATGGATACTTGACAATGGCTTCTCAAAACACATGGCAGGAGACAAAAATATGCTAATAAATATCATATAATCAGATGGAGGCTCTGTCACATTTGGAGACAATTCCAAAGGTTATATCATCGACAAAGGCGATGAAAACACCCTACGCCACAATTTACCTGGAGCATATCCGAGGATCACACCGGCACGGACACTAGCGGAACTAGCGGAGGTTGACATGGTGGTGAAGCATCATCTCGAGGCAAATCTCCCACCATTCCAGAACAAGAATATAACTGGGATGCCGATGAATAGTTGGGTGCTACTGTATTTGGATATGGTATTTTTTTGCTCTTTTAATCAACTTTCTTTCCTATAAAGGCTTGTACTTAAATAGCCTTGTATTATTTTGGTTTATGGAATTTTATTTGCTTTTTCCTATGATACATTATATAGGTGCATCTTGGTTTGTATGTTAGTTATGCTTATTCTATACTTTACTGGTTATGTCTACTCCTTTTTGTCGATGACAAAGGGGGATAAAAATGTCTACTAACAAGTTTTATGTAGATTACATTATCGCCGCACATTCAGGGGGAGAAATATATATATAACTTTTCTTATATAGTTTCTATTGTATATCAATTCGTCAGTTACAGGTTGTCATCAATCAAAAACGGAGGGAATGTTGAATCATGAGTTTTGATTCATGACAAGGAGCATTAACAAAGACTATATGGCGATAGCAACAAAAAGAGAGTAACATATACATGGTATAAATTACAAAGAGAAGAGTCTTCAAACTAGTTTTCGTATGATTATTTATGTGATATCCTGGATTTCTAGACATCTGTAATTGGTAAAATAATTGGGTTAATTAATAGAAATACTGAATTATAGATTGAACAAATGAATCTGATAGTAAATATTTATATCTGGATAAATATTTATTTGATCATATCTTAATATAATCACTTAAAATTGACAAATTATTCTCTTAAAGACAAATAATAATAGTTGTTTATGTATATAAATATAAATAGATATACAAATTGAATTTCTGATCATTTAAATATACATATATATATATATATATATATATATATATATATATATATATATATATATTTGTGTTGAGTTTAAATTGGATTTTAAATTGAATTTGAATTTGAATTTAAACTTGAAATTTAAAAGATTGATATCTTAAAAAAATTGAATTTGAAAATAAAATATGTATGATTTTATTTGTATATAATTTAGTTAAAACATATTCTTTGAAATTATATAAATATTAATATAAGAAAATATATTTAATAAGGATATACATTGATAAAACATATACATAGATATAAACTAAATATAATATGGCATATAAATTATATAAAAGACATTTTTATCATGCAAGTTACAAATGTAAGTGTTTAAAACATGGTGAATAACAAGTGTAATAATTCTAGCATAAAATTTAACAAGTGTCATTTTTATTTCTTTTTATTTCCAAAAATTTATAAACAAAAAGGGAATTTATGTATATATGTACATCTACCCCCTTACCTCCATTTTTTATTCATAGTTCATTTTCAGAAAATCAAAATAGAGAAGACCTTCAACCTAAAAACCAGTAAACCAGGGAAATTCAAACCTGGGAATTGAAACCAAAGAACAAAACAAATCAAAATCGTCAACCTGGAAACTCAAAGATAAGAAGCAACTCTACAACTCAACAAACAAAGTTTCAAGATCAAATCAATTCGAGTCTTAGGTCAAAGAAGTTTCCAGTTTTTTGGAAAATCAAACATCAAGTTCCAGGAATGAACCGTCCTCTGTTCTTCAAATAAGGTGAGAAACATGTTAAAATTTGAATACATGATGATTTCTCTATGACAGTGAATATATTGTTCATCCAAGCTTTAAAAAATATAAATCTCTTAATCTAGTTCATGGTTGATGATGATGTTAACTAGGAATATGTTTAATTTTCAGTATAGTTTGAGTTAAAAATAGTTTGTGAATGAATATTGTTGTATAGTTAATGAATGTTAGATTTTACAGTAGATAACTCAGTTTTTGTGGAAAATCATTATAATTGAATCAAAGATTAAGCATGCAAGTTGAATTACCTTACAGAAATAGGATTTTTAGAGGTTAAATAATGCTTTTTAACAACCTAGATTGTAAGAGATTTGGGAATGAACAATTTCCTTTCAAATATTTATTTCCGGCGATCTAGCCATCGTGGGGTGGTGCGGTCGGGTCTAGAAGGGTCTGGTGGACGCAGCAGAGGTATGGACCGTGGCGGAATTTTCGTTTTAGGCTTTGATTGAGAGAGCAAGTTGTTTATAGGGTTTAGGGAGAGTCGATTTGGGTGATGTTCGCGATGTTTTTGAGAATGAGGGGGCGACCAAAATTCAAGGGGGCTTAGCACGGTGATAGCTGCATGTGTGGGCCTCTGTTGTAGGTCGGTGGTGTGTGCATTAAGGATTGGCCGATGATGGAATTGGTCGATTTGTGAGGTAGTGTGGCTTCGTATTTTGGACTTTGGGTGACTGGAGATCTGTTTTTCAAACGAAGGCAAAGTTTGGGTCGGCGAACGACGGGATTGAGGCCGGAGATGAGTGTGATTTGTAGGCGTTGTCGCGATGGTGGGATGATCAGAGGGGAGGACGTGCATGTGCACAGCGTGCACGAAGGGTTGTCTGATCGAGATGGTTCGGCAAGAAAGGTTTTGCATTCGATCTAGGTTATAGATTGGTTCGCTAGTATCGATGTTCGTTTGGGAGACGTCGAGTTGGATGGAGATGTTCTCTCCAGTTCATAGCTCTCGTTTGAGTGGTTTGGGTGTTTTCCTGGAAGCAAAAGTTTGGGAAGAAGAAGTTTTATTGGTTGGGTCTTCGGGCCATTGCTTTGTGGTGAGTTAATTAATTAGTTTAGTTGTTTGCGTCTTTGGATTTTGGGCCTCGGGCCGATGACATTATTTTATTTATAGTAAAATTTGTTAAGTAAAGAATTTGGTTTTAAGGTAAAACAAAGTCCAAACAAATTGACTTTCCAAAAATTATAACAGGAATGACGATTTGAAATAAATATTTTAAAACTAGTTTTTAAAAAGTTTATCTAAATGAATAAGTTATAATGGAAAAAGGTATTTCAAGATCTAATGCAAGTTTTAAACGAGTTTTAAATGTTTTATAATTGCTGTTTAAAAGTAATTATTATAATAGGTAAATTCTTATATGATCAGGGGTGATTTAAATGATGAAATTTAATAAAGTATTAATTATTTAATGTATTAGAGATGGTTAATTGATTAATGAAATCAGTTTAGGAAATAATTAATTAATATAATTATTAAGATAATGAATAAAGGTTTAGTTAATTTATGTAATCAATTTAAAGGATTGATTTATTAATATGATAAATTAATTAAAGTAATTAATTTAAAGGTGATTAATGAAGATTAATCACTTAATGAAATTGATTTATAATAATGAAAGTAATTAAAGGATAATTGCTTAATGACATTCATTAAGGAGGGTAATTTATGGGTAATTACTAAATGGATTTATTTATTGGTAATTACTTAATAAAGTAATTAAGCATTAATTACTTAGTATAATTGATTAAGGAAATTAATTAAGGGTTAGTTAGTTAATGAGTGTGATTAATTAAAGGATAATTAATCAATGTAAATGATGATAGGATAATAAATTTGAGTAATTAATTAAGGATAAACGTGATTAATGTGAATGGGTGAATATTAATTAATCTGTGTTATTAATTAAGGCTAATTTCTTAATGTAATTAAAGAGGATAATTAAGGGATGATTAATTAATGGTTTGTAATTAGTTAATGTTAAGTAAGCATGATTAATAGTAATTGAGGTAATTAATTTAATTTATTATAAATTAATTAGAAATGGTATGACAAATAAATCTTGCTTATGAGTGATTAAATGATATTGTATGCCTTAGATTAGTTGATATATCTGATATGTGATTTCTGATACTATGTGATATGATATGTTGGTTTAAACTGTGATAATATGGGTATCTATTGATGATGAACTACTGTGTAAAGGTGACACCCTTTATTTAGAGTTTGAATTGTATTCCACTTGAACTATGGGTTTACTCATGCTGAATTCCAGCCTGACCTGGGTGTTACTTTGATGTAATGCTCGGGTCAGACCGAGTATTATAGATTTTCACGTAAGGACGTTCTGGAGCTCAGGTGGCGAGCTGGATGGAAGGAACGTATAGAGTATTCCACTGTGAGATATTTTTTTATCTGGGATATGTTGATTTTAACTGTCCAGTGTTTGCGTAAATGTTGTAACTCTAATGTATTAATGTAAATTAACTGATACAGTTTTCCTTTGTATAACTGTTATTTTAATTGATATTATATTTTGATCCGCTGCGAATGTGAGATTCTGTGTTTCATTTCTGTTTCTTCTTCTATCTCTTTTCTTCTTTTCCTAACTATTTGGAATTTTCAGGATCGAAAATTCCAGACCGTTACAATTTATTATGTTTTTTGAGTCATAGATATGTTTAGATACTGTTAAAATCATTCCTCAAGTAGTTACACTTGCACACAAAACAAATTATTTTCGTTTGTATATGCATTGAAATTCACTGTGCAGAATTGCACAGGTCAGTCGACTGATTACAGTCGACCAGTAGACTGACCTGGTGCAAAATGCATAGTGAACAGAGAATATATATACAAATTTGAATTTCAGTCAACTGAGCTTCTGAACTCAGTCGACTGACCTGCGTATAACGGCTATATTTTCTAAACGGATGCTTCCTCTCGTGAAGAGTTTCAATCCAATTTAAAGAGTAATGGCTGTATCTATTAATTGAATCTCTTAGCAAAAGGTTGTATCTACCTATGCAGTATATAAACACATCAAAATCATTTTCCAAATCATCGATTCTTGAATAATTTACCGATCTTACTTACTTTCTATATTCTCTGCATTCAAATGCAATCAAATCATCTTCATTGCTTGAATCTTTGAATTCATTGTCATATTCTTTGATTCATAGCGATAATCTTCCTTTCATATCTTCACACACACTCATATACTTGAGGATTTGATTATAAGAAGGGTGTATACACGTTGACATATCTGTGTTATCAAGAACACATTAGTATGACAATTATATATACTAGTAGAAGTCCTGTTCTGCTACACAGGCATTGTGAAGTCCTCTTCAGTTGCTGAGGCATCCTGTTCTACTGCTCAAGAGTTTGTTAGATACCTATTCCTCCGGGTTAAGTGAGGATTATTGATTAGTTAAATTCCAAAAGGAGTCTGGGACTGGATATAGAACGGGAAGTTTGAACCAGTATAAAAATCTTGGTGTGCTCACTTTTATTTTTACTTTACTTTACTATCTACTGTCTTTATTTTAATCTCCACCACTGCAAAACAGGCCATTTGCATCGCCTCATTTGAATCGGTTTAAGTAAAAACTGATGTAAATAGAATTATTTGCATCAGTTCTGTCTTAATAACCGATGCAATTGGTGCGTGGAAAGCAATAGATAATAAAAAAGTCAAATTTGCATCAGTTGTCGCCAACAACTGATGCGAATACGTCGATGCAAATAGTTTTAGTCGCATCGGTTTTAAAGTCAACCGATGCAACTTTGTCCAACATAATACTTTTCGCATCGGTTCCCTTAGGTACGCGATGCAATTTCAAAATTAGGTTAATCGTTTACATCCCGCGTTTCCAATTCTTTTTTCCCGCTCCCATTCTTTTCCCAAATTATTCGCGTGCTTCAAAGAAAAAAAAACCCTAAAATCATCGTTAAGCGATCGGTTGATTTCGAGTGCCGAGTTTCGACTTTACTTCCCCAAACCGCTTCAGCTAATACCTGCGATTCATTTACTATTCCCAAATCAAATTTTCGCAAATACTTCCCAAATCAAAATATCAAATGAAGTTGCTTTCCAATGTTCAAGTCACTGCGGTTGTTTAAGGTCCATCATACTACGGCTTGTTCGAAGGCGATGGATGGTGGAGCAGAGGACGTGGAGTTGCGAACAAGTTGCGACTGTTGAATTAGGGCTTCTGGTGATTCAGGTGTGTGACTAGAGAAGTCGCGATGCAGTTTGGATGCAGTGGTGGTGATGATTCATGGGTGCACTTGTAAATGGTATGTGAAAGGTAGTTTTTTTTTGGTTGAATTCGGTGATGGTGGCAGTTTCTTGTGGAGTTGAGTATGGTTGCCGTCTGTGTTATGGAGGATGTCAATGTTACGAGTGATTTGACTGGCTGGTTTGCAGAAGTTTGTTGCTGCTGAGGGTGGTATTGAGGGATGATGTAACTTTCAGGTGATGAAGTAGTGTGTAACAGTGGTATTAAGGGATGTGAAGGAGGTTTGCAGTGGTACTTGATGGACTTTTATATTACAGTACAACTTTTAATCGTAATCGATGACCTTCAGCTCTTGGTGTATTGGGCCATGTATTTACTGGAAGGTTGTTTCCTTCTCTCTCACTTCATTAGCTCATATATCCATGTTGGTTTCTAATGTTTTCAATTCTTATGCAGTCCTTTTATAGTGTATCCTCATTAGCATGGTTTATGTCAATTCAGGAAACAAGCTTTGTACTTTGGGACATTACAAGTCGGCATATCCTCTGAAGTGAGTTTAACTTCTTCTTTTTATGCTTTTACCATGTACATACTGTTATTCATATTCCTAAACACTTTTTCATAACCTATCAATTTGCCAAATATCAAGAGAGCTAAGATCTGCAGCTTAATAGCTTGAAATAAGTTTACTTAACTATCAAATTCTTTTCAAATGGATATTTTAACAACCCTTTGTATTAGTTTTTATTGTTATGTCTTGACGCTTTGTCAGTACAGTTTTACTTCAAGTGCAAGTTTGAGAACTATGATTTCCCTGGTAGCCTTAGAAGAAAGGGAGAGAAGTTATATGAGATGGATAAGTTAGATGCGTGAGTGGGAACAGTAAATAATAACAACAAGACCAAAATTATGTATTAATTTGGTCAAGTGCACCGATGCTTAAGCTAAGTTGGACCACAATTCAGGTTCAGTTCATGAAATTCTAAACAAGATAATTCACTACATGACTTCTTTTTTCAAAAATATCGCAAGTGCATAAGGAGAATATAAGGAAAATATTGATTGCTAAGCAGATAATACAGAACCTTAGCAACTTCTGCAGGCTATGACATTGCTAGACATAAACTACCATGAAACAGAATAAAAAACTAGCGAAGAAGAAAATGTGGGATTCCTCCCATTTTAAGTGAATTCGGTTCTGTTATAGATGCACTAATTAGGAAAACTTCCTTTATTGACTCAGGTTATGCAAAGGGGGTGAACTTCTGGAAAGAATACTTTCAAGGTTTTTATTTACTTAACCTGATCCAAGGAGTGCACTGTTTTAGTCTTTTGAAACTTTATAGTACTTAAATACAGTTTGCTTCCCCGCTGCACGGTCACTATATCAGTGTGGAGATAATGACTTCTAAGTAACTGAATATTGACAATCCCTAAGGTGAAATCGGAAATTTGTCATTGAATTACTCCTAAAACTTTATCTCAAAAAACATTCTCAGCCAACCTATTTAAATTTGAATATAATAATAGCAATGAATGAAGTTTGCTTAATATGCGAATAAATTACTACATATTTATTTACAGGGGAGGTAAATACTCCGAAGAGAATGCAAAGGCTGTCATGATTCAAATTTTAAGTGTCGTATCTTTCTATCATCTTCAAGGTGTTGTTCATCGAGATCTCAAGCTAGAGGTGATTAACAATCACAAAGGTATCAAATAAGCTCTTCAAATTATTCTTACATTGTTTCTTTTTTTGTACAGAACTTTCTTTTCACTTCCAAGGACGATAATTCTACCTTGAAAGCAATAGATTTTGGCTTGTCAGATTTTGTGAAGCCAGGTTAGTGTTGCCTAACTTTACATATAGTTGATTTTCCTAAATGCATGCCTAACTTTTCAAGCTCTCTGTAAGATTTAAACTGAGCTTCCGAACATTATCCAAAATGTTTGTAGATGCATAGGAGTTATGAATGGAGCTCTTATTGTCTACTGCTCCAGCATGCCTCAAAATAAATTTTACTTACTCATTTTATTTAACCTACTTTTCGTATTAATATTTCTTTTTATTGGACATAAAAAAATGTTTCTCGAAAATAACCATTTTAGCTAGATACATTGTCCAAACGTCGTGAGAGTGATTACAGTTTTAAATGAAAAGGATCTCAATTTTGAGATAATTCATGTTGATGTGATATCTAGTGATCATAAGAAACCCGACTTCCTTCAGATTAATGTATTTTTCTCACCCAATTTTTCTTTTTACTGTACTTGTATTATATCTGTATTTTATGTGGTTTTTCTTGTTCTGATTTCATTTTTTTTATTTGATTTTTAGCCTTTTGGTCAGGTTCCTGCACTTGAAGATGGCGATATCAAATTGTTTGGTAATTTTTTTTTCTTTGAATTTGATGATAGCTATATGCACTTGGGTTATGCATATCATGTTTGTGAAGGCATCATATAAGCACTTAAGGTGATCAATATTTTTGGCTAATTATTTGTTAATGCTTATCATGCTTCAAAGAAACACTCTATAAGCATATTTCCGTTGATAATCAACATTTACAAAAGTGATCCATAATTAGCAGCCAGTAAGAGTTGGTTGTCAATTTTGAAGAATACTTTAAGGGTTAGTTGGCTTTAAATCTGAAGAAGGCGATAAGATTAAATTTTGTTGAATTTTATTTTCATCATGTTGACCCATAACTTTAAGCTGTATTTTCTTCTAATATTTTTTTACATATAAATTTTTGTTTCTTTGGCATACCTAAGACTCCATTATGTTACTTGTATGTGGAAATCTTGGATTTCTACGCTGTGAATTTTAAATATCAGTAACCCAATAGGCAGTCAATTGAAGTAGGATTTCTCTTCAAACTAGCCTTGTATTAAATTATGTCTTAATATTTCAAAGAATTCAACAGTCTCATTTCACATACATATTCAAACTAGGCCAGTTCAAATGTATTTTAATATCATAAACACAATAAGTAGGTGAACATGTAGTTTTCATCGATTGGCCCCTCCTCTAACATTCATTTAAACAAGAAAATATCTTGTTAACAGTAGTTCATAGAAATACTGCCTGAAGTCAAGGCTACAGATTTGCTTGTTCCATAATCCACAGCTATTTACTATTAGGCTGTATTCATATATGAACAATGATTGTATTAAATAAAGCGAGTAGTTATAAAGCTTTTTTATTTAGATGAAAGTGAAAATGTGCAGAATCACGTGCTATATGTCGGTACGTAGCAACCAAGTACAAAGAATCAGGAACAGACCTCCTACCTGGAAATACAGCTTCAGAGATGGCAGCAACAGAAGTATGGCTGGAAGTGGAGTCCCAGCAGTTTTCAGGTCGGGTGATAGAATGTGTAGATTGCTGTGGTATTTGATGGTCAGGCAGAAGTGATGGTGGTGGGCAACAGTGTCATGTTGAATGAAGTAGCAGGTTGTTGTTTTGAAGGCAGTATGAATGTGAATTGGTGCTGTGATTGGAAGACAGAGGTGCAGAAGCCTGTAAGTGATTGTAGTTTCGATTGATTTTTAGAGTAAGTCATCTTTTTATTGTTTTCCTTGTTACCAAAATATGTCTTAATGCAGTTGCTTCCTTTGAGCTATGAAATTATTATTAGGTGATTTTTTTGTGCCACGGTATAAGTTTGTTATTGCGTATTCTAGTTTATTAGAATATAACATTCAAAAATCTGCTTAACTTTGGGATGCTAGATAAAAATAAATACAATTTTTATTTTTTTTCAAACACAGCCATCAGAAATTAGAGTAAATGTAATTTAAGTCTCAGCATATATATGAACACCATGTAGTTAAGTTTAATATACAACTAAAACATAGTTTATCGATTCCTATCAAGATTATAGTATTAAATGTACAATGCTTATATAACTTGAAATTGAATATGTCAAAGAAAATGATTTTGAAGTAAATAAAAGATTTGTTAAGGCAATCACCGAACTAATGCTCAAATTACAAGTTGTACAGTGGAGCAGTTATTGACAAATTCGTTTATTGCTCAGATCGGTTTTCTCTTATATTTTCCGATCTTCGTTTTGTTAGTGTCATATAGTTACGCCATTCTTTGATTTTAGCACAAAGCTGGTAACAAGTTATATGAATTTTTGCACTCAATCTTGCAAAAAGAAAGCACCTTTCAACTGGGATGTCAATGCAATGCTTATTATTTTTGTTAGTTTACAGAATTAGGACAAACTGAAGAAGATGATTGTATCTAAAAGGAATCTTTGGGTGCATGGGAAGGTTGTTAGAAAATTTGGCTACGATAGGAGAATGGTCACTTAATGCATGAGCGCTAAAATGAACACCAATTACTGAAATTTCTCTTCCCATATCCTATCCTATTAATAAATACTCTTGTCTATTTTACTGTGTATAGAGAAGTTAGTGCCACCTCTCCAAGTCCAAGTAATAGTTACCTGTAGAGTCAGGCTTAATTAGATTAGAGTTAGATATGCAATTCATAAAGTCAAGATCACCCATGGATTGATTGGTGCCATTATCGATTCTTTTATGAGAAGAGAGGGTAGCATTAAAATCTCCTAGTAAGATCCATGGGAGCTTTATTTTTTTTAGCTTGTTCTTTTATGTATTTCCATAACTCTTCCCTCTGTTCTACTTGATTAATGTAGCCACATGCAATAATGCAAATTAAAGTTAGCTTTACTGCATTATGTAATATACAAGACAAGAATTAATTACCGATATATAAGATAATAAAGGACCAATGGTGGAATCCCGAATAATGAGAATTCTTCCTTTTGGGTCACTATTATTGTTATGCGAATATTTCCATTTTGGTCCCATTTTATATATAAAACTGTCAATATTGTTTGAAAAATGTTTATTTTCAATTAAGCCAATGAAACATTGTGAGCTACTTTTCAACATTTGTAACAAATTTACTTGTTTGGAAGGGGAATTGAGACCCCTTACAATCCATATGAGGACTGCTTTATTGGGTGGATTGAGATTCACTACTAATCATCTACTTTAAAAACATTCTCTATCCTCTGTGTTAAACACACTCAGCTGGAAGGTGAATCTGGGGAACCAATCTTTCGTCGTTTAGTTCTTCGTTCAGTTGCACATGTTGTCAAGTTGTATAGCTTATCCCTTTTAACTGAAAGCGAGGTACTTACCTGTTATTCTGAAAGTGACTTCGCTAACCACAAGTTGTGTAATGTTTATAGTATTATTGGATGTCCTGATATTGAATTGCATGCAGTTTTCATGCATTTACTCTCTACTGCTAAATTGAAAGGTGCATCAACCAAACTACTAATTGCTTACTATTGTAACGACCCCACTTCCTACGCTCAGGAAGTAGTATCGTTAATAAGAAAGAAAGAGGTGAGAAAATAGAAAAGATAGAGAAGAAAGAACAACAATATCAGAATCTCACAGCGGAACGAATAAAATATATTAATCACATAAGTATTTACATAGTATATAACATCAATCAGAATGATACATATAGTACATCATATACTAGACAGTTATAAACACCTGTCTAGTTAATACAACTCAATACACAATACATCACAGAGATACCACACAGCGGAACTAAATATATATCTATAACGCTGAAGCCTCCTGCTCCATTGCTCCTCCAAAATTCATCAAAGCTAAACCTGAATCCCTTGGCTACCCGTAAAAAATTGGGTACCCGAGAGTTTATGAAAAACAAAAATAAACTTCGGGTCAGACATGGGTCTGGTATGAGTAACAGGTTAAAGTTGCTTAATTTTGAAAATAAAAGGTATCACGTAAGACTTCCCACACATAAACATGGAAAAGTTTTTACCTTACGCTAACCAAATCATTTGATAGGAAATCCAGTGATATTATAATAGGTCTAGGGTTTTCAAGTAAATAGAAAATAGCCGAAATTGTTACATTCATTAAATTCCAGCTACTAGCCACAAAAGTGGGTAATACAATCAAAACCGTTGGCACTTATTGGATTGTGGATTCCATACAATGGCAGGGCTACTGGGGTACCGCCCGTCACAGTACGTGGCCTAGATCAACGTACCGAGGATTACTCCCTTCATCCCCTGCAACACAAGGCCGGAACCATTCCTTACTGAACAGTCCCGAACAAGATAAACCCCGCAGTTGGCTGCAGACCAACTGCCCACTAAGCCGAATAAAAAGGGACATCTAGACAGGGGAATATCCTTGTCCTGCTTGGGCATGACCCACCTAACCTTGCTGCACCTCCCCTGTTTTAGCCATTCCCGGTTGATGAGGCTTGAGGTTACGATTACCTTTATAGAACATATTTCTTAGAATGCTCATCGTCCGCTTGACGATGTGTTGAAAGCATTCAATCCATACAAGTTCGTTCCGGGTTCGAACGAAACCGAAGGCATCATCTCGTTACACTCATTTTGGAATCACCCTAAGAGTTAACGACGATAACCCTTGCATTCTGAACCTTCATCTTCACTTCAGATTCACGACCTATCGTTAATTTGGAAACGATGTGGTTTTCGGATATTCCTAATGCGGAAAACCCGATCCCGGTCTCATCGAAATCCAAAGACGTGTCTTTTAGGGCCAAGTTGTCTATTTAGTCTTAACAGTGAATTCAATATCATTAATATGCACAGATAGATAATTCACATCTCACAACAGATAATCACATCATCATAATAAACAGATAATTAATATCATCATCCAAACAGATAATTAAACATTATCATACTTAAAACATACATCTCATATCACATAGACATTATCCAACTCATTTCTGAGATCACAATCAAACAATGAAATATCAATATCATCCATCGGCAATGATTTATGAATCACAAGCTATAATTAATTTAAAATGAATTAAATTAACTACTTCCATTTTAATTAATTTAAAATAAATTAAATTAATTACTTATTCCATAAATCCTGCTCTCACAATTATTAATGAATTATAAATCAATTTATCATTCTCTAATTACAAGAATAACTTAGACTTTAATTAATTTCTAAAATGAATTATTCTAAATTATTCATAATTGAATAATATTTAATTACTTCCCTTATTTAATTATTCCTTAATTTACATTTCTTAATTACATCATTAATTATATTAATTAATGATCTTCAATTATATTAAATTACTTATTTAAATTAATTAAGTGATTAATCTTTACTTAAACACAATTATTAATCACCCCTTGATTAATAACAAACCAGTAATTGACTACTCTTAATTATTTATTAACAAATTAATCATTCCATGATTAATTATTTCCATAAACTAATCCTTTGATTAATTACAAAAGAAATTACTCACATTACTTCATTTACAAATCATCTTGAATGAATCTCATCAAGTAATTATCATCTAATTACTATTCTGAGTAATTATGCTCCATTAATTACACTAAGAATTACACATACCAAATCATTAATTACTTATATATTCAAATTAATTATCTTTGATTTAAATATCCTTTTACTGCATTTAAGAAATTTCCTTTAATTTATTTACAGAAATTAATCTTGAATAAATCCATTAATTACATTTATATCGATTTAGTTTCATTTAGTTATTTTGTTGTTTTATTAATCTCAAATAGATCAATTTCTCTAATTCCCATCATTAATTATATTAATGAATGATTTCTAATTTCATTTTCATTTGTTAATTAAGAATACAAATCTTCAAAACACAAATATTAATCCTCTTGATTAATATATACAGTAATTAATCATCCTAAATTAATTACTTCTCTATAACAAGCTTAATTTATCTCTTGATTAATTTTAAGTAATGATATTCTCAATTACTTCTATTAACAACATCACCCAATTTTATTATATCCCGTAATTATCCTTTAATTACTTTTCTAAGTAATTTACTTCCTAAATATCAGTTAATTAAACCAAATTAATTAACTCAAATTAATTTACACAATTAATAAGTAATTAATTTCTTAATTACTTCTCAATAAATAATTTCATTTAAACTATTGAATTAATTAATCTAATTAATTTATAAAAAAAATCAATCATATTAATTTATTCTAACATAATCTGTCTAATGAATAATTATTTAATCATTTCCTTCTAACATACTCAACTTATATTTTTTTTTGGCAAAGCCAGCCGGTTTTATAGTGGACCGTCCACTTTTATTACGCACGTAATAAAAATTTGAAGTACAGGAGCAAGGTAAAAGCACCTTAACTACTAAAAGGAGAAACAGAAAATACAGCACAGGTACGTGACGGCTATGTCACAGTAACAAAAAGTAACATGATAAAACTAACACACCACCAAGGTGGGAGAATCCCTATGAACCAAAATCACCAAAGAAGATCACAAAGGGACAGACCCAGAAAGGCCAACAAAAGGGCGAAACCGCAGTGCAAGACAAGGGTCATAAACCGCATCATCAGAACAGTAGATAAACGATCTATCCCAGGATGGATCAGCAAGCATGTCCGCATTAGAAGCCGCATCCAACCCGTCCGTATCAAGAACAATAGAATCTCCAGATTGTTTGTAGCGAAGGCATCTAAGGTCCAGCTGATCATCAGATACAAACCGGAAGAAAGATTCATTTTCCGGGTTATACCTCATATCAGAATTGGGATCAATCCAACATCCTTCGGCCTCATCCCAAGCAACAGGAGGTAGGAGCGAGGGAGGGCAAGTAGCATCAAGAGGGATGACAGGAGCAGCACCAGGAACCACAGAACCAGGCGGAGAACCAGGCAAATCAAGGGGCAATGATGGGACAGGCAGATCAGGCAACGGAGCCTGAGGAGCAGGAGGGACAGAAACTTTGGGGACCCAGATCCTTGGACGGGGGCGCGGCAAAGGTAACTTAGGAGCAGCCGCAGAAGTTTCAGAATGAAGGCAATCACGAGCTAGGTGTCCAAAGGAGTGACAGTAGGTACAAATATCCGGTACCCAGCCATAGCGAACCCTAACTTCCACAATATGGCCAACAGCAAGCTGTACAGGAATAGAAGTAGGGAGAGGCTTAGAAGGGGAAATCTCAATTAGTGCCTTCGCATACATTAACTTGTCACGGTCCACCGTGTTAGAGTCAAAACATTTTAGCTTACCAACATTACAAGCTAACCAATTCAGACCAATAAGAGGCTGAAGAACTGAGGGAATCTGAGAAAAATATACCCAAACAGGGATGGAATATACTTGCTCACGAGCACACACCACAGTAGGAGACCAGGGGGTAACAATAAAAGGACGACCATCAACGATGCAAGGCTCAGCATCTAATACACGCAGACGATCTTCAGAAGAGCAAAATTTTAAGAAGTACATCGTATCAATCAGTTTCACATCCAAATTACCACGTATCTTCCAAGCCCTGCGAAGAACTGAAGCTGCATTTGAAAGACGGTGATGAGGGTCAAGAAAGAAACCAACCAAATAGTCTGACCACAAATCCACACCGGCTTGCAAAACACAAGGGGGAGGAATCATCACTCCATTTTCCTCAACCATTTCAAATTCAATCGGGATGTAGGCACCCGCATTACGGGGCAAGGATGAGAAAAGAGAAGACCACGATTTAGAGTTCTGCTTCGTAACATCAGGAACACGGCTATCTACAAATCTGGGGGCAGTGGGTAAATTAGCAACAGGGTTATCAATATTGACAGTAGGCTCAGATTTCTTTGGGAAAATAACACAAACACTTTGAGTGCCTAAAACAGAAGAAGAAAAAACAGCAGAACTACTCCCCTGCGCTAGGCCAGACACACCAACATCCTTACTGGAATCGTGATCATTCAACAAGGATTTGTTACCCACAACACAACTCATCTGTTTCAGGAAGCTCGGGTCCTGCACACACACATTAGGGCGTGGCACGGCAGTCGGGTCAGCACCCAATGACACAATCTCATCCAAAGCACGAGGGCGAATAGGAGACGATAGCAGAGGAGGAAATTCAGATGAAGTGAAAAGAGCAGGAGGTCGAATTGACATAAGGTTCAACGGCTTGAAAAAACGGCCACTCCGAGTTGAAGAAGGAGGAGATGGAGGATCGGGCATAAGGGGAGGAGGCTAGAAAGGTTACGGCTAACTTATATTAATTATTATTAATTATAAGTTAATTAACCATTATTAATTTAAATATCTAATCAATAATTCTAAATCACACATTAGTTAATTAATTTATTAATTAACTTTAATTACTACTTTTACACTATAATTTCTAGTTTAATTAATTTCAATCATTAATTAACTAAGGAGTTAATGCATATAAAAATTCTAAAGCTTCATGAATTAAAGTAAAATTCCAATATGTTTTAAAACATTTATTTAAATTACTTTCTAAATGAAACCAATTTATCATTAATAAAGTTTTATAACTAATTTATTTTAAAACCCCTTTTCAACACACATGTTTAATTACAATTAAAAAACATTTGAATAAGTTTAAATTATAAAAATTTATTTTATTACAAATCTAGAATCTCAAATCCAAACTCTGGATTTCAATTTTTTTTTTCTTGAAATCTAACTCTCTTGAATGTACTTAAAACATTAAGCACTTTTTAGTTATTAAAACTATTTAAATTATAGAACTTTATTATTACCAACCCTATTTCAAAATTGACTTAAATTCAGTATTTAAAACTTGTTTTAAAACTGGGTTTGGCTTTGATTTAAATTTGAAACAAAATTTCAAGTCTGTTTTAAAAACTGTTACAGGTTGAAATAAAAAAAACAACACACATAATACTTACTACCCGAGCCCCCTGCGTTTGCTTCGAGTAAAACGCGAGACTCTCCCGAGTGAATTCACAAACTGCTTCGAGTCTCTCACCAGGCGCGCGTGAATGAAAACAGGTTACAGAACCTGGAACAAACACACGACCTCACTACTCGCGAACCTGTCAACTCCACGCACGCGGAGGTCCCACCACCGGAGGCCATCAAACTCCGGCTACTCCTTCGACCATCTCTCCCCTACCTCCCTTACAATACACGTGGCACTCGGTCACCTATGCTAGCCGCGGTGATCCCAAAATTCAAGTGCAGTGAAATTAGGTTTCAAAACTTGAAACCCCCACCGACGCTTCCACCACCATTTTCTCATCCATCCCCTATTTTTCCCAACTCCACGGCAACCTCCTCTGCCCACAAATCCAAGCTCGACTCCCCAGATCCATTTGATCATCCACGGCAACCTAAAATGCCTAAAACACTAAAACACAAACTGCACCTCATTCCTTTCACTAAAAATTCCCATATTCCTTTTAAAAATCATAATTTGGTTAAATGATTCGATCCATGTACTTGAATTCATAATTTAAGATATTTAAATTTTTAATATTATAGAGATGTTCAGTCTTGTTTCCTTTTTTCTTTGTTTCCTTAGTCATAAATATATACATTACTTGTTTTAAGTAAATTCCTAACTAATGTTTTGAAATAAAACTACAGATTTCATTTAAATCCTAAGGCTAAACAAGAATAAATTTAAAATTTTGAATTTAAATAGACAATACTGGAACAGAGCAAATTGCAAGTTGAAATTCCTACACACAATCATACTTCAGGAATTCAGGGTATAACACACAATTATACTCTATAATATAATCTTTATCATTGCAGTAATCTCAACTAATTTATACTTTTAATTCCTTATAAAAAATGAGTTACTCACAGCATATAGAAACATAACAAGTTTTTAAGAAAAACAGTTTGACTTGCAGGCTTTAGTTATGCAGAATTTCATCTCACCAATATCCAGAGAAAATGAAGATATAAATTGTTCATACAATCCATTTAAACATTCAAATACATGCATGCATCAGGATTTAAAACTTAAGTAAATGTTAAAAGTGTTACTCACCTTGAATTTTACAGAGTAGATCAGAGAAACTTTATTGAAGCAGGCATGAAAACAGCTGAAACTCACTTTTGCTTTGCTTCTTGGATTTTGTTTAAGTATGGAGTAGTTTTCATTTTCATGTTTTAGTTTGTATGCATTTTAATTGTTATCTAGTTCGAACTGAATATGCAGATGAAGCTAATTTATAAAAAAATACACATAGCATATGCAGACAGGTAATATGATTATGTTTCATGAAACTGTACAATATTGTATACAGTCTTGTGTTTGTACAGTTTTATTTCCAGAGATATTTTCTTTAATGGTGGCTGATATGAATAATTAGTGTACTAAAAAGATTTTTACATTAATTACTTTTTGTTTGTTAGCCTAAGATATTTAATACTATCTTCCCTAGCAAGCTTCACATATATATGCAGTTTGTTTTTTTTTATTACTGTCATTTGCTTCATTCAAGTTAGCCTGCCCACTTTATTGTCTTAATACCTTCATTCTGTTTTAAACAATCACACAAGTGGCCTTGAAGCTTGAAACATATACATATATATTTTATTTTGTTTTATCTTGCTTTCCAGATACACTCAACTGACATGAAGATAAGTAAATATACATACTTGCATCTACAGGTTATAGTATTATAATGTTTGTACAACAAAACAAGGATATTTTATCTTGATGCTTTAAACATATACATATATGTATATACTGCAGTTTCATTTTTTAATAGTTTACAAAATTTTAAAAAAAAAATGATTTTGTTTCTAGTTTTAAATGTTGACTAGTTACTGTAAATTTGAAATGTATTTATACTTAGTTTTAATCTATAAATGTATCCTATATGTTTACTTTTATTTAACTTATTACATATAGTATGTTAACTTCCAATCTATAGATTTATGTATATTTTATTTTATTCCTATGTTTGTTGTTTGAAACTAAATGACTTGATAGTTGTTATGCTATTATAATTTAACTTATGTATTTACTTATATTTCTATATGCATATTTTAATTTTATTTATTTTATAAAAACATATTTATCACTTTGAAATGATAGATAGAATAGATTATCTTTTTATTATAAACTACATATTTTATTAGTGTATGTTAATGTATTTATTGACAAAATTATATTAAAGACTCATATATATTGTTTAAATCCATGTTTTAATCAAGTTATACTAAAAGAAAAGTAAACAATTCTTTTTGTTAATAAATTTAAATTTAAACTTAAGTTAAAATGAGTCTTGAACTATTTAAACATTTACTTATATATTTAAAACTCTATATTTACTTATTTAGACTTTGAAAAGTTTATATTAAATAAAACATAATTTCTAATTCACTAAAATATATATATTAGTATTTAAACATATTTTATTAATTAAATTTTAAAACAAATTCATCTATTTACAATGTATACAAATATATGCATATATAAATAGAAAACAAACAATTAATTTCTAATAGATAAAATTTATCAATTGAATATTTATTAAAAGAAAAGCATCAACTCAGATTTAATTAATAAAAATATATCAAATCAATTTAATATTTAATGCAGATTATTAAATTGATATTCCTAGAAAATTCCGGGTCGTCACATTCCTCCCCCCTTAAAAGAATTTCGTCCCCGAAATTTAAAAGCAAAGGTAATTTAATAATATATTTAAGATTTTAAATTAATTTTAAACCATAAACATATATCAACCACATGCTAACAATCATTACAATCAATCTACTCAATCAACAAAGCTAACTATCCAGACAAAATTCTGGATAAAGCTCCCTAGAGTTTCCCAGTAGAATACTGGAATACTCGATCTATAAACAGTCTATACTACTAATCTATAGAACTCCTTTGAATCAGAAAAAATTCTTCCAAAATTAAATCTCCGACTTCCAAATCCAAATTCTTTTGATGATCCAGAGCTGCCTTCAACCCTACTGATCAGCTCAACCTTCACTGATAACTTCTAAAACAATCTGAATCCAAAAACAATCCAGTAGAATAATTTCCTCAAAATCATCAGTAGAAAACATCCTCTCTTTCCCAGAAAAGAAAAACAAATGCACTTCCAAAGTCTTCCCTGCTCAACTCTGATCTAGAGTAGATGAAAATGCTGATGATACACATAAGCACAACTGGACAACACATTACAAAAATTATGATTCAGCAGATCCAAAATAAAACTCAGAAGTCCCTCCAAAACTTGAGCTGCTATATCAATTCCTCTCTCTAGAAACCATTCTATTACTAAGCTGAACCATTGGCACTACTTCTGAAATCCAGTCGATATCAAACTCAACTCCTCAGATGCTAAGACAAACCACCGACTTTTCAAAGATACCCAGAAAAATTCTGCCATCCCAGAGAATACTCAACTCTCGCAAGTCTCTTTTGCGATCAACCCAGGCTAATATCCAAAGAAAACTGTTCTCTCCTTACCTATCCGAACATCTTAAATTTACCCAGCCAATCTATTGAAGAAATGGTTTCACAACACTGCCTTTGGACTTCACCTCAAAAAAAACCGCTGACAGATGACCTCCTCGCGTGCCGGCAGAACAATCTGAGCTGCAACATTGCTACTGATGCCAAAAATTCCTTAATCTAAAATTCCTCGGAAAACTCAGGCCACAACATTCAACTAAACTCAACCTCAGAACTGATGTAGACATACTTCCTTATCCAAAGATCTTTGAGAACTTCTTCGGAAACAATCCATCGCTACTGCATCTCAACACACAACCACTACTTCTTGAGTTACCAAGATAATATTTAAGCTTCTGCTCAACTCACACAATCCAAATTCTACTCATCCAATCTTGTACAACAAAACGGACTCCAAATCTTAACAGGTTTCCTCAAGAGATTAGGTGAAATCCTTACACCACAAATTCACTCGAGACGGTATTAGGTCTACAGTCTCGTCAAATATACTTCCAACCACATGTAGTCGTGTTACACACACCACTACTCAATCTATCCTTATACTTATATTGGAAAACCCGAACAGGTAATCCAACAAATAAATAGAAAATAAATAAATATATATATTTATCAAATTTTACAAATACGCTCTCTCAGGAAAGAAATCACTTAAGAGCCTAGGTATTCACTCAACCTAGCGCTCTGATACCACTGTAACGGCCCCACTTCCTACGCCCAGGAAGTAGTATCGTTAATAAGAAAGAAAGAGGTGAGAAAATAGAAAAGATAGAGAAGAAAGAACAACAATATCAGAATCTCACAGCGGAACGAATAAAATATATTAATCACATAAGTATTTACATAGTATATAACATCAATCAGAATGATACATATAGTACATCACATACCAGACAGTTATAAACACCTGTCTAGTTAATACAACTCAATACACAATACATCACAGAGATACCACACAGCGGAACTAAATATATATCTATAACGCTGAAGCCTCCTTCTCCATTGCTCCTCCAAAATTCATCAAAGCTAAACCTGAATCCCTTGGCTACCCGTAAAAAATTGGGTACCCGAGAGTTTATGAAAACAAAAATAAACTTCGGGTCAGACATGGGTCTGGTATGAGTAACAGGTTAAAGTTGCTTAATTTGAAAAATCCTTTGAAAATAAAAGGTATCACGTAAGACTTCCCACACATAAACATGGAAAAGTTTTTACCTTACGCTAACCAAATCATTTGATAGGAAATCCAGTGATATTATAATAGGTCTAGGGTTTTCAAGTAAATAGAAAATAGCCGAAATTGTTACATTCATTAAATTCCAGCTACTAGCCACAAAAGTGGGTAATACAATCAAAACCGTTGGCACTTATTGGATTGTGGATTCCATACAATGGCAGGGCTACTGGGGTACCGCCCGTCACAGTACGTGGCCTAGATAAACGTACCGAGGATTAATCCCTTCATCCCCTGCAACACAAGGCCGGAACCATTCCTTACTGAACAGTCCCGAACAAGATAAACCTCGCAGTTGGCTGCAGACCAACCGCCCACTAAGCCGAATAAAAAGGGACATCTAGACAGGGGAATATCCTTGTCCTGCTTGGGCATGACCCACCTAACCTTGCTGCACCTCCCCTGTTTTAGCCATTCCCGGTTGATGAGGCTTGAGGTTACGATTACCTTTATAGAACATATTTCTTAGAATGCTCATCGTCCGCCTGACGATGTGTTGAAAGCATTCAATCCATACAAGTTCGTTCCGGGTTCGAACGAAACCAAAGGCATCATCTCGTTACACTCATTTTGGAATCACCCTCAGAGTTAACGACGATAACCCTTGCATTCTGAACCTTCATCTTCACTTCAGATTCACGACCTATAATTAAATTGGAAACGATGTGGTTTTCGGATATTCCTAATGCGGAAAACCCGATCCCGGTCTCATCGAAATCCAAAGACGTGTCTTTTAGGGCCAAGTTGTCTATTTAGTCTTAACAGTGAATTCAATATCATTAATATGCACAGATAGATAATTCACATCTCACAACAGATAATCACATCATCATAATAAACAGATAATTAATATCATCATCCAAACAGATAATTAAACATTCTCATACTTAAAACATACATCTCATATCACATAGACATTATCTAACTCATTTCTGAGATCACAATCAAACAATGAAATATCAATATCATCCATCAGCAATGATTTATGAATCACAAGTTATAATTAATTTAAAATGAATTAAATTAACTACTTCCATTTTAATTAATTTAAAATAAATTAAATTAATTACTTATTCCATAAATCCTGCTCTCACAATTATTAATGAATTATAAATCAATTTATCATTCTCTAATTACAAGAATAACTTAGACTTTAATTAATTTCTAAAATGAATTATTCTAAATTATTCATAATTGAATAATATTTAATTACTTCCCTTATTTAATTATTCATTAATTTACATTTCTTAATTACATCATTAATTATATTAATTAATGATCTTCAATTATATTAAATTACTTATTTAAATTAATTAAGTGATTAATCTTTACTTAAACACAATTATTAATTACCCCTTGATTAATAACAAACCAGTAATTAACTACTCTTAATTATTTATTAACAAATTAATCATTCCATGATTAATTATTTCCATAAACTAATCCTTTGATTAATTACAAAAGAAATTACTCACATTACTTCATTTACAAATCATCTTGAATGAATCTCATCAAGTAATTATCATCTAATTACTATTCTGAGTAATTATGCTCCATTAATTACACTAAGAATTACACATACCAAATCATTAATTACTTATATATTCAAATTAATTATCTTTGATTTAAATATCCTTTTACTGCATTCAAGAAATTTCCTTTAATTTATTTACAGAAATTAATCTAGAATAAATCCATTAATTACATTTATATCGATTTAGTTTCATTTAGTTATTTTGTTGTTTTATTAATCTCAAATAAATCAATTTCTCTAATTCCCATCATTAATTATATTAATGAATGATTTCTAATTTCATTTTCATTTGTTAATTAAGAATACAAATCTTCAAAACACAAATATTAATCCTCTTGATTAATATATACAGTAATTAATCATCCTAAATTAATTACTTCTCTATAACAAGCTTAATTTATCTCTTGATTAATTTTAAGTAATGATATTCTCAATTACTTCTATTAACAACATCACCCAATTTTATTATATCCCGTAATTGTCCTTTAATTACTTTTCTAAGTAATTTATTCCTAAATATCAGTTAATTAAACAAAATTAATTAACTCAAATTAATTTACACAATTAATAAGTAATTAATTTCTTAATTACTTCTCAATAAATAATTTCATTTAAACTATTGAATTAATTAATCTAATTAATTTATAAAAAAAATCAATCATATTAATTTATTCTAACATAATCTGTCTAATGAATAATTATTTAATCATTTCCTTCTAACATACTCAACTTATATTAATTATTATTAATTATAAGTTAATTAACCATTATTAATTTAAATATCTAATCAATAATTATAAGTCACACATTAGTTAATTAATTTATTAATTAACTTTAATTACTACTTTTACACTATAATTTCTAGTTTAATTAATTTCAATCATTAGTTAACTTAGGAGTTACATATAAAAATTCTAAAGCTTCATGAATTAAAGTAAAATTCCAATATGTTTTAAAACATTTATTTAAATTACTTTCTAAATGAAACCAATTTATCATTAATAAAGTTTTATAACTAATTTATTTTAAAACCCCTTTTCAACACACATGTTTAATTACAATTAAAACACTTTTGAATAAGTTTAAATTATAAAACTTTATTTTATTACAAATCTAGAATCTCAAATCCAAACTCTGGATTTCAATTTTTTTTTTCTTGAAATCTAACTCTCTTGAATGTACTTAAAACATTAAGCACTTTTTAGTTATTAAAATTATTTAAATTATAGAACTTTATTATTACCAACCCTATTTCAAAACTGACTTAAATTCAATATTTAAAACTTGTTTTAAAACTGGGTTTGGCTTTGATTTAAATTTGAAGCAAAATTTCAAGTCTGTTTTAAAAACTGTTACAGGTTGAAATAAAAAAAACAACACACAGAATACTTACTACCCGAGCCCCCTACGTTTGCTTCGAGTAAAACGCGAGACTCTCCCGAGAGAATTCACAAACTGCTTCGAGTCTCTCACCAGGCGCGCGTGAATGAAAACAGGTTACAGAACCTGGAAAAAAACACACGACCTCACTACTCGCGAACCTGTCAACTCCACGCACGCGGCGGTCCCACCACCGGAGGCCACCAAACTCCGGCTACTCCTTCGACCATCTCTCCCCTACCTCCCCTACAATACACGTGGCACTCGGTCACCTATGCTAGCCGCGGTGATCCCAAACTTCAAGTGCAGTGAAATTAGGTTTCAAAACTTGAAACCCCCACCGATGCTTCCACCACCATTTTCTCATCCATCCCCTATTTTTCCCAACTCCACGGCAACCTCCTCTGCCCACAAACCCAAGCTCGACTCCCCAGATCCATTTGATCATCAACGGCAACCTAAAATGCCTAAAACACTAAAACACAAACTGCACCTCATTCCTTTCACTAAAAATTCCCATATTCCTTTTAAAAATCATAATTTGGTTAAATGATTCGATCCATGTACTTGAATTCATAATTTAAGATATTTAAATTTTTAATATTATAGAGATGTTCAATCTTGTTTCCTTTTTTCTTTGTTTCCTTAGTCATATATATATACATTACTTGTTTTAAGTAAATTCCTAACTAATGTTTTGAAATGAAACTATAGATTTCATTTAAATCCTAAGGCTAAACAAGAATTAATTTAAAATTTTGAATTTAAATACAATACTGGAACAGAGCAAATTGCAAGTTGAAATTCCTGCACACAATCATACTTCAGGAATTCAGGGTATAACACACAATCATACTCTATAATATAATCTTTATCATTGCAGTAATCTCAACTAATTTATACTTTTAATTCCTTATAAAAAATGAGTTACTCACAGCATGTAGTAACACAACAAGTTTTTAAGAAAAACAGTTTGACTTGCAGGCTTTAGTTATGCAGAATTTCATCTCACCAATATCCAGAGAAAATGAAGATATAAATTGTTCATACAATCCATTTAAACATTCAAATACATGCATGCATCAGGATTTAAAACTTAAGTAAATGTTAAAAGTGTTACTCACCTTGAATTTTACAGAGTAGATCAGAGAATCTTTATTGAAGCAGGCATGAAAACAGCTGAAACTCACTTTTGCTTTGCTTCTTGGATTTTGTTTAAGTATGGAGTAGTTTTCATTTTCATGTTTTAGTTTGTATGCATTTTAATTGTTATCTAGTTCGAACTGAATATGCAGATGAAGCTAATTTATAAAAAAATACACATAGCATATGCAGACAGGTAATATGATTATGTTTCATGAAACTGTACAATATTGTATACAGTCTTGTGTTTGTACAGTTTTATTTCCAGAGATATTTTCTTTAATGGTGGCTGATATGAATACTTAGTGTACTAAAAAGATTTTTACATTAATTACTTTTTGTTTGTTAGCCTAAGATATTTAATACTATCTTCCCTAGCAAGCTTCACATATATATGCAGTTTGTTTTTTTTATTACTGTCATTTGCTTCATTCAAGCTGGCCTGCTCACTTTATTGTCTTAATACCTTCATTCTGTTTTAAACAATCACACAAGTGGCCTTGAAGCTTGAAACATATACATATATATTTTATTTTGTTTTATCTTGCTTTCCAGATACACTCAACTGACATGAAGATAAGTAAATATACATACTTGCATCTACAGGTTATAGTATTATAATGTTTGTACAACAAAACAAGGATATTTTATCTTGATGCTTTAAACATATACATATATGTATATACTGCAGTTTCATTTTTTAATAGTTTACAAATTTTTAAAAAAAAAAATGATTTTGTTTCTAGTTTTAAATGTTGACTAGTTACTGTAAATTTGAAATGTATTTATACTTAGTTTTAATCTATAAATGTATCCTATATGTTTACTTTTATTTAACTTATTACATATAGTATGTTAACTTCCAATCTATAGCTTTATGTATATTTTATTTTATTCCTATATTTGTTGTTTGAAACTAAATGACTTGATAGTTGTTATGCTATTATAATTTAACTTATGTATTTACTTATATTTCTATATGCATATTTTAATTTTATGTATTTTATAAAAACATATTTATCACTTTGAAATGATAGATAGAATAGATTAACTTTTTATTATAAACTACATATTTTATTAGTGTATGTTAATGTATTTATTGACAAAATTATATTAAAGACTCATATATATTGTTTAAATCCATGTTTTAATCAAGTTATACTAAAAGAAAAGTAAACAATTCTCTTTGTTAATAAATTTAAATTTAAACTTAAGTTAAAATGAGTCTTGAACTATTTAAACATTTACTTATATATTTAAAACTCTATATTTATTTATTTAGCCTTTGAAAAGTTTATATTAAATAAAACATAATTTCTAATTCACTAAAATATATACATTAGTATTTAAACATATTTTATTAATTAAATTTTAGAACAAATTCATCTATTTATAATGTATACAAATATATACATATATAAATAGAAAACAAACAATTAATTTCTAACAGATAAAATTTATCAATTGAATATTTATTAAAAGAAAAGTATCAATTCAGATTTAATTAATAAAAATATATCAAATCAATTTAATATTTAATGCAGATTATTAAATTGATATTCCTAGAAAATTCCGGGTCGTCACAACTATATTACTCATAACGCTCTTAAAGGAAATTAAAGGGGGATATTTTATTTATTTATTATTAAATAGACAGTCCAGTGGGATTGGCTAACACCAAAAATATGTTTTCAATATTCATACCAAGGTGACATTAAAATCGTAATTTGGTTTCACAGGTGTTCCTCAATATTTTGGTTAATGTTACTCGTCTTGACTTGCCATTATGGCATCGAATGCTCGTTCTTGAAGTTTTGAAGGTAACTCTCAGCATTCTGATGATGGCAATCTCTTATGACAGATGGTTTCTTAATGCTTTTGTATTGTAAATTTACCGTGATCTTAACTTTTGGTGCAGGGCTTTTGTGTGGAAGTAAGGACTTTACGTCTGCTTTTTCAGAATTTTGACATGTAAGAATTATAGATAATTTTTACTTGAGCACTTTCGAAATGATCCATTACTTTGATTTGTGAATTGGTTCACTTAATGTTGGGTTTTACATAATTTTTATTTTGTTCTATAACTTGATTTATACATGATAGCTACTCAGTTCTTTTTCATTGTCAATTTATTCAGTCAACTCCATCTCTGTTCACTGCCTTGTCAAATACCTCTGCACCCCTCTACCATATTGTGCACTATCAACCACTGTCCAAACCATCATTCCACTTTAACATCATTCATACACAACCAACCATCATCACGCTCCCCACATTGTACTTCCAAACTCCATCAGACACAACTACTGTTACCCTCTTTCCATTATCACTCCACTCTACCTCCGTCCTATTTCACTACTT
The DNA here is from genome assembly GCA_030765085.1 of Allium cepa. Taxonomy (NCBI): domain Eukaryota; kingdom Viridiplantae; phylum Streptophyta; class Magnoliopsida; order Asparagales; family Amaryllidaceae; genus Allium; species Allium cepa. The sequence continues at coordinate 916,315,281 of CM060938.1, forward strand.
GCCTCATCGAAGACCACTGCCAACCCCTTCTGTCAACCTCCATAACCGCTACTCCAGTCAAACTGCAACACATCACCTCCGCAGATTCAATTGAACTCTATACAGTGCTTAACTGCTCCATTGACAATATTACATCCCACTGCCATCAATTCATCAACTTCTCCCGAACCAAAGTGCTGCTCTGCAACTTCACTGCAACCCGACATACATTGCAACCCGACATAGATTATACAATGTACTGATGTATCACGTCCCTTCCTTCCTGTTGTTAAGAAAAAAAATGGACATACCCATGCATTGTTACCTATTCTTAGGCTTGCACGTCCCATATTGTCAAGTTGCATAGGTTATCTCATTTTTTTTAGTTAATGCCTGTAGCCATAGTTGTATCTCCATTTGTGCAATTGTACACATTTAGTTAGACTTAATTGCAAAACTTTTGTTTGTGAATAGTAGTAATATTTATTGCTTAGCATTATTACCTCTTTTGCTTGTAGCTGAAGTTCTGTGTTGTGGTTATTGAGTGTTTGGAGATGAGGTAGCTGCCAAAGGTTGATGTTGTGGTGTTTGGACTGACAGTGGAGAGCGAGCAAGCAAACAGTGGTATGTTGCTGACGTCAGTGGTTGGAATGTGTTATGGTGGTGCCAAAGTGTGGCAGTTTGAGAGGAAGTGTTGATGTTGTGGTTTCTTGGATGAGTTGTGGGTTGCAGTTGAAGGTGTTCTGGTTCGTGATATGGTCGGTGTTGCAGTCGACAACGATGGCAGTGGAGGTGTGGTCTGTTGAAGGAGGCAGAAGTAGTTGACAGGATACAGGGGTGCTGAAGTCAATGAGATGGCAAGGTAGTGAAGGCGATTTCACCAGCAGTATTGATGGTCTATGGTGAGTTGCTGGATGAATTGTGCGGCAAGGGGTGTTTGATAGGAAGAAGTTTGAATGTGCACTGTTTTTTGAAGTATGCAAGTGATTAGGTGTGGATTTTGATGGAGGGGACTGTTGTATGGCTTGGAACAGAAGTGATGTTTTATGTTTTGGCAGTGGAATATTGGTGGAATGGTTGCATAGTTTTGTGACAGTAAACAATGTAAAATGAAGTTTGCAAGTGGTCGGAGGGTAGTACTGGCAGGAGCTTGTTGATATGTAGATGATATAGATGGGAATAGTGATGAAGGTGATATGTAGACAGTGAAAGTTGGTATTAAGCAGTGAAGTTCAGGGCAATGGTGAAGTTGTTGAGAAGGGGAGTAGTTTTTATTTTTTTTGTAAATTATTAAATCTGATTATGTATTTGCCATTAAATTTAATTTTGAATGATTGTAATATTGCATGCAATAATTGTTTGTTATAATCAATAATATATATATATATATAGTATATTTGAGTGCTGTAATAATGGTTTCTGAGAATGGCTTTTTTGCATCAGGTATAAATAGATGATGCAATAGAAGGATTATTTTGCACCGGTTGTTATAAAAATACAGATGCAATAGAGGGATTAGTTTGCATCGGTTTTCAACAACAACCTATGCAATAAGTTCCTTTGTTGCATCGGTTTTCATTACAACCGATGCAACATGGGGGCTGTGTCCAAGCAACCAACCATGATATTTTGCATCAGTTGTTATTAACAACCGATGCAAAAATGACCTTTTTGCATCGGTTTCAGAACTGATGCAAAAGTGTTAAGCCTGTTGCATCGGTTGCATATGCATCGGTTGTTGAACTGATGCAAAAGGGGGGTAAACAACCGATGCAAATGGCCTGTTTTGTAGTAGTGCTCATACATATTTAGTATATTTCCTTATAATGTGATCCACATTCTCTTTCAACTTGGACAATATTTTTGAAAAATAAAAGTGATACTTTTGAAAATTTTAAAATATTTTTCTAAAAGAAATCAAAATATCAAGAATTTAAAAATTAAAAATACCCAAAGTGTTCACAATGGTGAATTCTAAAAAGAACTTTTTGATTATTACTATAATAAGAAAGAAATTGTTCATAATTTTTCATTTCTTAGAACTCTGCAACAAAATGGAGTAGTTGAAAGAAAAAATAGAGCACCTCAAAAACGTTCTAGAACTTTATTAAATGGAAGTACTCTACCAAAAATTTTTTAGGCAGAAGCTGTAGCAAATGCTTGTAATGTTTTAAATAGAGTTTCCATCATACATTCACTAAACATAAATCATATGTGTTTTTTGATGGAAGAAAACTAATATACCATATTTTAAGTTTTTGGTTCAAAATGTTTTGTATTAAACACAAAAGATAAGCTTGGTAAACTCGATCCAAAATCTGATGAAGGAATATTCATAGGATATTCGGAACGAAGCAAAGATTATAAAATTCATAATAAATGAACTAAAATAATTGAAAAATGCTTCATGTGTCATTCGATGAAAATTTCAGAGTTAACCGTAAAATCGAAGATGAAAAAATTATTTCTAAATCAAATGACTGAGATGATGATATTGAAATTAACATAAACAATAATTTACCAAATAATAATGAAATAAGATCTCCACCAAGACTTCTAAGATGTCACCCTTCTGAAAATATCATTGGAGGAATAAACACCAATGTAAGAACTCAAAATCAACTAAATCAAATGGGTCACGTAGCTTTTCTTTCAAATATTGAACCCAAAAACGCTAAAGAAGCTTCAACTGATGATTACTAGATTATAGCTATGCAAGAAGAATTAAATCAATTTGAACGTAATAACGTTTGGAACTTGGTTCCTAGACCAAATGATCAAGCCATTATCGGTACAAAATGGGTTTCCAAAATAAGGCTGATGAGCAAGGAAATATTATAGAGAAAAAGCTAGGCTAGTTGCTCAAGGTTATAATCAAGAAGAAAGAATAGACTACGATGAAACATTTGCACCGGTAGCTCGTCTAGAAGTTATACGTATTTTATTAGCGTATGCATATTTTAATAATTTTAAACTTTATCAAATGGATGTAAAAAGTGCTTTCCTAAATGGTTTTATAAAAGAAAATGTATAGTAGAACAACCTCCTTTATTCACACATGAAAAATATACAGATCATGTTTACAAATTAAAAAAAAGCCTTTATACGGTTTAAAATAGGCACATCGTGCTTGGTATGACCGTCTTAAAATTTATTTAATTAATTTTGGTTCTAAAATTAGTAAAGTAGATCAAACTTTGTTTATAAAACATGATAAGAATGATATGATAATAATTAAAATCTATGTAGATGACATTATTTTTGGTTACATAAATGAAAAATTATGTCAAGAACTTTCAGAAATTATAACAAGAGTACTTGAAATGTCTCGCATGGGAGAAAACTTTACAAATTAATCAGTAAAAATATTGTAATCTGTAATGATCTTATAATACGATTTGGAATGGAAAATACTTCTACTAAACCAACTCCTATGAGTATTACATTACATCTTGATAGAGATGAAAGGGTAAAAGTGTTGACTTAAACTATATCATAGTATAATTGTTTCATTACTATATTTAACTGCTAGTAGACTAGACATAATGATGAGTGTATACTTGTGCACATAATTTCAAGAAAATACCAAAGAATCACATTTGCAGGCAGTGAAGAAAATTTTGTGATACTTAAGTAAAACTAAAGTGTACAATCTCTTTTATCGAAAAGAATATCCTTTTGAATTAGTATCATTTAGTGATGCTGATTTTGGAGGATGTCGAAAAGATCGAAGGAGTACTAGTGGTACTTATCACTTTATTGGACAATCTTTAGTATCTTGGTTTAGTAAGAAACAAAATTTTGTTTCACTTTCGACGTGTGAAACAGAATACATCTCTGTTGCTTTGGCATGCGCTCAAGTAATCTACATGAAGCAAACACCATGATATTTTGGAATAAATCTTTCTAATTCAACAACTTATCGTGATAATACAAGTGCGATAAATTTATCGAAAAACCCAATAAATCATTCTAGAACCAACACATAGATACCAAACATCATTTTTTTCGAGATAATATAGAAAAGGCAATATTTTATTAGAATTTGTACCTTCAGAAAATTAGATAGCTGATATATTTACAAAACCTTTAATTAAAAATACTTCTATTAAATTACATCGAGAATTACGTATTATGCATGATTTATAATTGAATTAAAAAAATTATAATCTTTTAACAAAAATAAATTTTGTCAAAAAAGAAGCCGCTAGCACTCGAGCTCAAGTTATTGATAAGGAAGTCGTATGTATTTCCATTTTTCTATATTGTTTCTTGTTATATCAACTATTTCATACCTCACATCACATGTACGGTTATTATTTCTTATCATTATTCACCTCTTATTTTTCTTTGGCCATAAACGATTGTTACCCGTTGGCTTAACCTAGTAACAAGTCGCTCGATATAGAGCACCATTCGGCATCAAGAGGTCGCTCGGCATAGAGCCCCATTCGAAATCTAGCCTCGTTCGGCATCCCAGCCTCGTTCGACATCCAAGCCTCGCTCGGCATCCAGCCTAGTTCGGCATCCTAGCCTTTTTCGGCATCCAAGCCTCATTCGGCATCTAGCCTCGCTTGGCATAAGAGCATCGTTCGGCATGGAAGGGCCTTTCGGCATAGCAAGGTCGTTCGACATTTATTCTCACAAGGCATAGCAAGGTCGTTTGGCATCTCCTCTCGACCGACATCAAGTCTCATTCGGCACAGGTCTCGTTCAGCCTACACTCTTCACTCAACACACTGTCTCGATCGGCATGCACATACCATTCGGCATGTCTTCCTCGTTCAGCATACGAATGTCGTTCGACCTGGGTACGTGGTTTGACAATTGTTGTTCGTCATTTGTGTCTCGGCGTACAGAAGTCACTTGCTATGGGCCGAGGTATCTTACTCATAGGCCCATGAGGGAAGTCCAACCCATCTTCGTCTATAAATAGAAGGGCAGTGGCATAGTGAAAGGGACCTTTTTTCGAGAACACTGGGCAGACTTTGCCGCATTCAAAACCCAGTCTCTTTATTTAGCATTCGTATACAAGTAGTTAGTGTACAGATAGTATATGTAATCAATTATTGAGTAAAGCAATAAAGATTAACTTTAAAATGGACGTAGGCAGTTACGCCGAATCACTATAAATCCGGTATTCTTGTCTTTGCATTTAATTTAGCATACAATTCTCTATTTTAATTTACTTTCTTCATTAATCTCACTACATAATCTATCTCAAGAGTGTTAGTGACTAATTCTAGTGCTAACATTTTGGTGCTTTCACTGAGGATCGAATTCTCAAGCTGCTAGGATCTGCTTTGTAGCTGCTGGATTGAATAAATCCTCCGAAGGAGATCCAACTTATTCACAGAAGGTCCGTTGAATCTACTCAGAGTTTCGATCAACCACTATACTATGGGAAGACCACGTACCCGATCAACCTCTCATAACGCAGACATCAACGAGACTGCTAGCGTACAATAGATACGACCTAGCAATCAGCAAGTTAATCTCGGCATAGGGACTGCCGGTGCTCATAACTAGACGGAAGTTGTCACTAGGATGGAGTTCAATGACCTAATGAGAGAAAACTCATAGAAAGCATAAGACAACTTGCTAAACAAATTCAAGATAACTCTAACCTCATGACTTAGCTTACATAGAAATAGCATCAGAATGCTGGAGGTAGCCCCGTTCCTTATTCTTCATTTGATAGTTTGACTTTATCCGATGAACCTCCCAGGCATAGACGTCACAAAACGAAAACTGCACAAATAGGTGCTACTGACGATCAACTAGGGATCACTTACATCTTAGAGACGACACTTAAGCCAGAACGGGAAACATAGGAGCTGGAGCACGTGTGGAGACTGGACATCCAGCTCACCAAGACCCTAATGAAGATGGTCCCCAAGATACACGTTTGGCAGACCACCAACAGAGGAGACACCAACCTGAGAGGTCCTGTAGAGCAGAGTCCAACCTTCCATCCTCCATAAAAACTCCGGACTTATCAGCTATGGTCAGACAGTTGATGAGAGAGAATCAAGGCTTGACCAATGAAGAGTAGGGGATATCCGGGAGTAATACTCCATACACGGATACTATTCTACAGGCCGAGTACCCCAGGAAGTTTAGCATGCCAACTATCCCGACCTACGAAGGAAAGACCGACCCTAGGCAGCACGTGATGAGGTATGAGTGGATGATAGATTCGGCTAGAGCGAATGATGCAACCAAGTGTAGATGCTTCCCAATTAATTTATCTGGAATCACCACCATGTGGTTCACTCGACTCCCCCACGGTGTATATCCAGCTTTGATGAGTTGGCAATGAAGTTCGTAGAACAATTCAAAATACATGCCACTCGTCCCAAGGATGTGATGTCCCTATCTAGTATAATCCAAGCTCCGGGGGAGTCATTGAAAGAGTACTTATAGAGATTTCATGTTGCGGCAACTAAAGTTAGCAACCCTAACGACCACGCAATTCAGATGGCGGTAATGCGAGGAGTAGATCCGGATTTAGAGTTTGGAGATTGGTTGGCAGGAAAGCCTCCAACTACGCTGGAGCATTTCTATTCGAAGGCTCATTAATTCATAAGGAGTGAGGAAGCTAGAAGGACAAGGCAAGATAAGGCACCTAGGCCTATTGAGGAGACTGTGAAAAGTAACATCGTAGTGAAACAATCTGGTGACAACTCGTGAATGGTTCAAGTCAATGTCCAGAACAAGCCTGGACTCTAAAGGCTCTGGAGGAGGAAATCCCAGAAAGAAAAGAGAAGTAGGGAAGTAGAAGCCGAGGATTCCAACCTATAATGAGTACACCCCACTAAATACATCTCTTGAGAATATTTACCTGTCAACCTGTAACACTTTTCAATACAGAAAGCCTCGCCCAAAGGACTCATCAGAGGAACAGAAGTGGACTGGGAAGTACTGTCGCTTCCATGAGACTTGCAGGCATAATACAAAGGAGTATAGACACCTCCATGATGCCATTAAAAAGATGATTAGACAGAAAAAATTGTAGTAGTTTGTCAAGAACCTGCAGGAAGGCAAGGAACATCAGACCCCGGACGCGGGTCGGCACCATGCCATCCAGAAAAACCTGCCTAAACTATAGGGAGTCTGGTCATAAACACTATCGTCGGTGGACCTCATCCTGTAGACAAGAACTGGTAGGAAATGGAGTGGTATGCTAACTCCTTAGGGACATGCGGATTATGGGTGTTGTACGAGTATGGAGGATGGGACCCTCGCTAAGCAGCAATGCATGATGACAGATGATATAGTATTTAGGAGCCAAGATGCAAACAAGGTGGAGGCTCCTCCCATCGACCCGATGGTCATATCTGCGATGATCGGGCCGACATATGTGAAGAGAATTTTAATTGATTGTGGAAGTTCCATTAACATCATCTTCAAAAAGGCATACGACCAAATGAAGATGGAGATGAAAGATTTAAAGCCAACTAAAGCCCATATCCATGGCTTTAATGGTGCAACGACTGATGCAGTGGGGCATGTTGAGTTGCCAGTTGAACTGGGAGAAGGTGGGCGTAGGAGGGTGTGAATCCTACCATTTATAGTGTTGGATGTTGATTCTCGATATAATGTGTTTCTGGGTAGGCCGACACTGGCGGAGTTTAGGGAAGCTTTGGCCCCATGGTGTTTGACTTTGAAGTTCCCGACATATAAAGGAGTTGGAGTGGTGCATGGCGATCAGGCGATCGGTCGCGCATTCTATGTGGTTGAGTTGAGAGAGGCCCAGGGGAGAGAGAAAGGAAAGGTTGCGGAAAGCTCCCTTCGCATCCGGAATACTGACGATCGTCAAGTGGTGCCCGAGCCCTGGCTCGTACTACATTCTCGAATCAATAGAGACATAGATCCCAGAGATGATGATGGGGAACCCAGGGAAGCAAAAGTAGCACCTACTGAACTGATGATTGACATTCCAGTCAGCCGAGATGACCCATCACGAGTACTCAAGATTGGATCATAACTCGACCCGTCAATGGCCGAGGATCTCACTGATTTCCTTCGAGCGAACCTGGATGTTTTCGCTTGGACAGATCCTGATATGTGTGGGATTTCTCCCACTATTATAAGTCATATGTTGAACATAGACCCGAAGTATGTTCCTATAAGGCAGAAAAGGAGAGGCATGGATACGGAGAGGTCCGCTGCTCTCAAAGAGGAGGTGGACAAACTCAAAGCTAATGGGTTCGTACGCGACGCCCTCTACCCTAAATGGGTGTCCAACCCTGTGATTAGTAAGAAAAGCGAATGGGAAGTGGATAACTTGCGTTGACTACTCTGATTTAAACAAAGCATGCCCGAAGGATAGTTTCCCTTTACCCAAAATCGACCAGCTTGTCGACTCAACGGTTGGACACGAGTTACTGTCATTTATGGATGCGTACTCGGGACATAATCAGATCTCGATGCACATCCAGACCAAGAACACACCAGTTTTGTCATGGTCTTTGGGTTATTTTTCTATGTAGTGATGCTCTTCGGATTAAAAAACATGGGAGCAACTTATCAACGTCTGGTGAATCGAATGTTTAAAGACCAGATTGGTAGAACGATGGAAGTCTATGTGGACGACATGCTCGTGAAGTCATGACAGTCAAAAGACCACATCTGAGACTTAGCGGAGATGTTTGATATACTCAGACATTATGGGATGAAGATCAATCCTATGAAGTGTTCCTTTGGCGTTGCGTCAAGGAAGTTTTTGGGTTTCATTGTGAATGCATGGAAAATTGAAGCTAACCCGGAGAAGATTCAAGATATTCAAGACATACAAGTGCCTAGAACTATAAAACAAGTGCAAAGCTTGAATGGGAAGGTGGCCGCGCTGAGTCGATTCATATCTAGAGCCACAGATAAGTGTATTCCTTTCTTCGATGTAATAAAGAAAGAAAAGAGAAATTTCAAGTGGACATCCGACTGTGAGGAAGCGTTCTGAGCTCTGGTAAGGCATTTGGAAAGTCCCCCGATACCATCGAAACCGATAGACCATGAGATGTTGTATGTGTACTTGGCCGTATCCCAACATGCTATCAGTACGGCTCTAGTTCGTGAGGAGGACCGAGTTCAGAAGCCGGTGTACCATGTCTGTAAAAGTTTAACGGGGGCATAAAGAAATTATCCTAAGATTGAGAAACTAGCCTACTACATGGTGATTGCATCATGCAAGCTCCAGCCATACTTTTAGGCACACTCAATCAGTGTTTATACTGATCAACCCTTGCGGCAGGTACGCCAACGATCGGAAACTTCTGGAAGGATGTTAAAATGGAATATCGAATTGAGTTAGTTCAATATTACCTACCTGCCACGAAGGTCCATACAAGTGCAAGCGCTAGCAGACTTCATTGCTGAATTCACTGTGTTAGACGAAACAGACGGCAACAATGTCATACCTCCCGTTCGATGGAAGATGTACACCGATGGGGCATCTAACGACCGTTGCTCGGGAGCTGGCATAGTTCTTGTGACTCTTGAAAACCGATCAGTTTGTTACGCTTTGAAGCTCAAATTTCTAGCGACAAATAACGAAGCCATGTATGAAGCATAGATTGCTGGCTTGAGACTTATCAGAGAACTGGAGGTAAAATCGTTTGAAATCTTTGTGTCTCACAACTGGCGGTATACCAGGTGCAGGAGGACTATCAAGTAAAGGGACAAAGACTTGCCCCATACCTTGCATGGGTTCAAGAGCTGCTAGAAAATCTAGAATATTATGATATTTCGCATGTCCCACGTGAACAAAACAGAGAAGCCGATTCATTGGCAAAATTTGCAAGCATTGGCGATGCACAACAAATGGGATTAATTCCCGTTGAAACCTTACATACTCCGAGTATAAATATGATGGAGGTAGATTTCATGTTAGAAATAGAAATCGAGAAGGAATCATGGATGACCCTATTCAAGCAATACTTGCTACATGGGGTCTTTTCCGAAAGAAGGAGCGAAAGATGACAAGTCATTCCTAAGGCTTCGCGATATGTAATGCAGGATGGAATGATGTATCAGAAGGGATTCTCGACCCCTTTCCTCCGATGCGTTGCCCACGATGAGATAAAACGAGTCCTGAAGGAAGTCCATGAAGGAGAATGCGATGACCATATTGGGGGGCAAACATTAGCAAAGAAAATCCTCCGCTATGGATGCTATTGGCCAAATGTAAATCGAGACGCTGTAGACTATGTAAGGAGATGCGACAAATGCTTGAAGTATGCAAAAATCCCGAGAGCTCCTCCGACGGAACTCATGCAAATGGTTAGTCCCTAGCCATTTGCAATGTGAGGAATTGACTTAATCGGTTCCTTACCCATATCCAAAGGTGGTGCAAAATACGCGATAGTTGCGGTCGATTACTTTACTAAGTGGGCAGAAGCAGACCCTTTGGCCACAATCACCACCAAGAAGGTCATTAATTTCACTGTACGAAACATTATATGCCATTTTGGCCTTTCACGGACTTTCATTACAGACAACGGAACCCAATACGAAAGCAAAGAGTTCAAAGAATTTTGTCAAAAGTATGGCATTGAAAAAGGGTTTGCAGCAGTTGCTGATCCAAAAGCCAATGGACAAGTGGAAGCCGTGAGCAATGTAATCAAGGCCATATAGAAAAAGTGTTTGGAAAAGGCTAGAGGCAAGTGGGTGGATGAACTTCCAATGGCACTTTGGGCTTATAGAACCACCCACAAGTCCGCGACTGGTCACACTTCATTCGCATTGGCATATGGCATGGATGCCTTCATACCTGTAGAACTTGAAGTTCAGTCACATCGGGTAACTCATTACGACCCCAAGATAAATCAGGAACTTTTGCTGGAATTACCGGACTTCGTTGATGAAAAACGTGAAGAAGCTGATTTAAGAGCGGCTGCGTATAGACACCGAGTCGCTCGATATTATAAAGAAAAAGTCTAGCCAAGAGTCTTCGACGTGGGTAACCTCGTTTTGAAACGAGTTTTTTCGGTTCCATCGCATCTGACCCCACATGGGAAGGTCCATACGTCATCGAACAGAGGATTGGAGAAGGAACTTTCAAGCTAGTGACCGTTGATGGCGCGACACTCCCCCGAGCATGGAATAGATTATTATATTTAGTTTATTCATTTTCTATCCTTGTTGTAATTATTTTCAGTATGTTTTTCTTCCGTTGATTCTTAGTTTTCAGCATGTAATAAGACAATTTAGCTTGCTTCATTAATAAAGGCTTGAAGAAATTTTTTTCCATGAATTATTAATGTCTCCATGTATGATAATGTTATGACAAAAAACTAGAGTTATATTATTCTGTCTGACATACGAACGTGTATAAACAACTAAAATCTCCAAGTACCCTGAGTGTGGACTGAAGTACTCTAAGTCCCCTGAGTGTGGACTAGAGTATAAACGACTTAAAATATCCAAGCCCCCCGAGTGCAGACCGGAGTACTCTAATTCCCCCGAGTGTGGACTAGAGTATAAATGACTTAAAATCTCTAAGTTCCCTGAGTGCGGACTAGAGTACTTTGAGTCCCCTGAGTGCGGACTAGAGTATAAACGACTTAAAATCTCCAAGGCCCCGGAGTGCGGACTGGAGTAATCTGAGTCCCCGGAGTGCGGACTATATTATAAACGACTTAAAATCTCCAAGCCCCCTGAGTGCGGATTAGAGTACTCTGAGTCCCCTGAGTGCAGACTAGAGTACAAACGACTTAAAATCTCCAAGTCCCCGGAGTGCGGACTAGAGTACTCTGAGTCCTCTGAGTGTGGACTAGAGTATAAATGATTTAAAATCTCCAAGTCCACTAAGTGCGGACTAGAGTACTCTGAGTCCCCTGAGTGCGAAATAGAGGATAAAAGGCTTAAAATCTCCACGTCCCCTTAGTGCGGACTAGAGCACTCTGAGTCCCCTGAGCGCGGACTAGAGTATAAACGACTAGAAATCTTCAAGTCCCCTAAGTGCGGACTTGAGTACTATGAGTCCCTTGAGTGCGGACTGGAGTTTGAACGGCTTAAAAATATCTAAGTTCCCAGAGTGCAGATTAGAGTATAACTGACTGGAAGTCATCAAGTCCCAGACGTACGGACTAAAAAATATTCTAAGTACCCGAAGTATGGAACAAAGGATGTACAGTTTCAGAGAATTTCCAAGTTATATGAAGATGAATTGGGGGTTTATGTAACTCCCAACGGCTCGGGTTTCGACTGCTATAATACAAAAAGATGAATAGTAAAAGTCGTTTGAAAGACAAAAGAACTAAATTTTATTTATTCATCCAAAATAAGGTTTCCCACAACTCCTCCAAAACTCGGAGTAAAAAGTCTATTTACATTGACTACGGAAATAAGAAAAAATAATTACATAATCTAAACTAACTCTCATTGAACGAGAATAACAACTACTTCTTTGACTTCTTGGTTTTCTTTTCCTCCTTTGTTTTCTTAGGTGACTCTTCCCCCACGCGTTTTCGTTTGGACGTTTTTCTTGATGGGGAGGTAACAACCGAGGAAGAACGAGGGACCTCTAGTGGTCTGGACCCACCAGGGAGGATGAGCTTCAAAGGCTTGTTCAAAGGATCATGTAGATCCACGACTCGGGGCTCGACTTTGATTTCAGCTGTCTTTTTCTTTTCCTCCGTGATCTGCTCCTTCATGATAATTTTAGAAGTGTAATCAGAGGCGCTTGTGATCTCAATTTCATAACCTCCTTCGATAGGAGACGAAGTCTCAGACTTATCTTCATCAAGCGCCTCGATCACTTGAGCATCTGGACCGGGAGTCTCTCCCGCATGAGTATCCTTGCTTGTTTTCTCCTTCTTCTTCTTGGAATCACTGCTCCTCGGAGTGGGCTCGGGGTCATAGCGATCTACGCAAGATCACAAGAGACAAATGTTAGAATATAATGAACTCATGCCAAAAGCAACGGCTCTTTGAACTTTAAAAAGAAAAGTTATTTACCGGTTTCTTGTTGGCTCTCAACTGTCCATGGGGTTTCACCCTCTGGAATGGGAGATAGAACGTGAATGCCGAGGCCAGGGTCTTTCGAGTCATAACCAGCGTGTTGCTCGAATGGATCGAGTATTGGCCGATTAGCCGATTGAGTAGGAGGAAGGACTAAAGACTCGGTTCCAAACGTACCAACAGTGACATCTTTTCCTTTAGATGAAGGAGAACCTTTGCAGTAGAGAGCCTTCGCTGCAGACAAGTCTGAAGGCTCATTCCCCCTGAGAAATTCTTTCACCAAAGCCTCCTCGTCAACCTCTTTAGTGCCCAGCTACACCTTCCTGATCTTTATTAAAGTCTCCCATGCCTCGGCTAGAGATTAAAGATAGCCCTCACCAAGAAAAGTTAAGTCCCGATGCATGAGGACACGGGCATTGAATTCTGCTATTAGTAGGTCAAACATGCACTTAATCTCCTCCCTACCAGCCTCTGTAGCTGCCTCAAGGCGAGAGTCAATCTCCGCAGATGCTATTCTCTTGCCCTCTTTACGGGCTTTATCCTTCATCATCCCGACCTTAGAAAGTTCATCGTCGAGCTTTGACTTCAAAAGTCGCATAACAACGATCTAGTCGCACTTTCGTTGTGACTCTTCCTAGGCAATAGTTTTCTCCTCTCTTTCTTTGCGGAGTTGATCTTCCAGCGCTTTGACTCGGAGGGCAAATGCATCCCTTTCCTTCTGAACTAAATCCTTCTCTAAAGCCAGGGGCCCACAGCGTTGGATCGCTTCATCAAGTTCTTTCTTATGAGTTGTCTCCAGATGATTGACGGCCTCCATAGTATGTTTAGTACTCTCTTGGGCGGCTTCGAGCTGAGATTTGTATGAAGAGAGCTCTTCATCTGGAGCTTTGATAATGTCCTTATCATGAATAGGCTTGATCTTCAGGCGATTAATTTCGTGTTGACGCTCAACAGCGACTTCTGAGACTTTTTCGAGTAAGTGAACGAACGCATCATGCTGGACATAGACATCGTTAGTACATGCAATAGCGCTTTGTTTGACATGTCCCAAAATCTGATGAATCGTTGGGAGAAATTTCAAGCCATCAAAGCATATCTTTGGTAATGTGGCTTTAAGCTCAGCAAGTCATTCTGCTACCGATGGATTAGATATAGGAGCGGAAGGAGTCTGCCTGGAGACTGCAGGTGTTTTGTGAGGATCCTGGGATTGCCTGGTACTGGATGAATGATCTCGATGGGTCTCATACTGGGACCCCTTATGCTTTCTCTTTGCTTTGCTCCAAGGATCGCGATGGTAGGAGGACTGGCTATAGGTTTTCCTTCGGTAGGATGATTCTCGGTGGCAGTAGTCTCGATCGCCGATGTCATCTCTGTCTCAACCTTTGCCGGAACCTGAACCCCGGCCGGAGTGGTGAAAAAAAATGAACCACAAAGACGGTCAAGTCCATGTGTACGTCCCATGTCACCTACGTAGAATTTAAATAACGACAAGTCAGCAAAGAAAAGAGCGATGGTAGAAATTTAAGTGCTAGGTGAAGTGTACGTGTTTGTGTGTGTCCTAATGTTCCCCCTGAAGGACCGGTTTCTTTATCATTACTAATAGGAGTTTTTCTTCCCTGGTTTTGGGCTTGAGCACTTGTATCGCCTCTCGTGGGTGAATGAAGCTTAAGGGCCTTTGGATCATCGAAACCATAGTTAAGCAGATTATCAGGTATAGTGAGGTTCGACAGGCCTTTTAAAGAACTCTCTAAGTGTTGTGAGGAAGTCTCTCTCTCCACTGGAATAAGGGTGACCTTAGAAGTTCCACCTACTGTTTTCTTTCTCATCTTGTAGGTCAATTTCTTCTATCCCTTTGAAGGGGAAGGTATCTTTTCGATATCATGAACCTCGACTATCAGGTCCCGAGCAGGACTAACATTTTCACCCTGCACTTTGGCCGTTTCGGCTTCTTTAATCTCCCTTCCTCTAGTGTGTCAGGAGCATTACGTTCTAAAGACCCAGCCTACTTTTTTCCTTTGCCCGAAGTAGGCCTGGTTATAGTGACACCTTGGGGGAGGCTTATTCGGTGAACTTTCGCCAGCAGCCCAAAGCTCGAGAGCGATTCATTTGAAATAAGAGATCTGATGTCCCGGTCTTCTACGGGGATAGCTTAGATAGCTTCGACAACTTCATAACACCTGGAGCCTTCGGGACGTGGGTTGATACCTATAAAATAGAGAAAGTGTTAGAAAAGATGCAGTTTCCGCTAAACACGAGTATCGATCCAGAAAAAAGACTTACTCCCTTTCACCCATCTCCTCACAAAGCCAGGAGGACAGCGCACGTAGAACCGCTCCTGCTTATACTGGGCGAACTTGCTCCATGCCCCGGTTAGAATTTGACACTTGCTATGCTGCTTGAGGAATACAAAAGATGGGCTATCTGACCGTCTCTTGAAGTGATAGATATAGCGAATATCGCCGAGAGTCGGGAGCCTGAAAAGGACACTCATAAAGAGAACGCAAGTGCCGTATATGAAGGCGTGGCTATTTGGATGTAATTGCGATGAGGTGATCTTGGTATACTGTAACAGGTCACGAAGAAAGGAGTTGAATGGCGGCATGCTACCGACCCAACACATGAATCTGATTCAGGCTGTATATCCGACTGGGGGCAAGTGAGGGCGATCCTGTCCCGATGGAACCAACACATCGTCGAAAGGAATCCAGTGTACCGAGCATATACGGCGAAGCGTGCTTTCGTTAATCTTCGAGGCTTGGGAATCGATCGAATTGTCTAAAAGGATCGCTGCATCCAAGGCATCGGGAGCCAAGTCGACAGATGCGGTCGCGGGGCTCGGCATGTCATGTACAGGAGTAGTCGATGGGTTTGAAGTTCCAACTAATTCTTGTTGAGGAGATGGCACAGGTCTGTCCGAGATCGTGGCAGAGCTAGATTTTCTAGACATCTCTAGTGAGTGTTGAATCTAATGAAACACCTGTTTGAACTATACTTGGAAAACAATCGACATTAGACTTAACAACAAAATACTCTCCCCATGTGGTGTGTGAAATAGTGCAATCATTCAAGTATAAGTGCCAAGAAATTAAAAGTCATAGAGTTGATGAAATGAAGTTAGGCTTCGAACTATCATCTTCGAAGACCGTCATTGTTGACCGTCTGCGAGAGCTTATCGTAAGATGGTTTATGTTTTGAACTCGGCATCAACACTGTTTACGAAAGGTTATTAACTGTTTTAAGCAAGTAAGTTCAGGTTCATAGTTGTCAAAGTAAGGGAGTTATCGGTCTGTATTGTCCGATATGCTTAATTGTTTAAGTCCGTCCTTGTCCACTGTCATATGTTCGGGTATAAGAGGTGTGTTAAGTCAACAATGCATTGAGTTCAAGTTGAGATGGTTTTCACTGTCATATGTACACCACTCTTCTACTTTTCCTTTTCACCATTCGGCATGCGGCAAATCATGCCGAACCACAATCATGCCGAGCTGCATCGCTCGGCACTTTGCCCTTAGCTCCAACCTCATTCCTACGCTCCCTCTCTACCGCCCGGCATAGATGGGTCGTTCGACAAGACATGCCGAGCTGTATCACTCTGCGCTCTGCCCGTAACTTCTACTTCTCTCCTACGCTCCCTATTGCCTCGTTCGGCACAAGGGTGTTATGTCGAGGCGTGGTCATACCAAACCACATCGCTCAGCACGCTAAACCTAACTTCAACATTCACTCCTACACTCCCTCACACCATTCGGCATGCAGAATTCATGCCAAGCCATAGCCATATGTTCTCCTCCAATTCACATGCCACCTTCTACTGATCATCCCAACCCTCACCAATTTCTACTGAGCCGACGCCCTCTTCCATCCTCCACTCTATCTAATCCTAAGGCTCGCCTAAACCTTGGATACATCTTCCTTATCTACACGTATTCATGGGTTAGAGGAAGGCCGTAAATTCATATCTTGTCCTAAATCCCTGATTGGGGAGAGTTGAGCAGGTAAATGGTCCATACCTAGAAGAAAGGGTCGAGGTTCAACGATGTGCTCGATTTAGAAGCGAAATCCACCCAGATTTGTTGTTGAGAATAGTTGGGAGGTAAAACGAAGGATTCGGGTGTCTTGAGAGAAGTTGAGATATTGGCAAAATTTTAAAGGAAGACGAGTTCGTAAAGATGATTAAGCGGAGGTAAAAAGTAAAAGGAAAAAGAAGAGAAGTGTTGAGTTATATAGGAACGAGGGAAGACGAAGGGACAATGACCGGTAGAACCAGTCAAAGCACCTCCCTCGCTCGGCATCAATGTCGTTTGGCATTCAATGTTGTTCGACATCCGTATGTCGTTCGGCATCCGTATGTCGTTCGGAATTCAATGTCTCGTTCGGCATTCAAGAGATCACTATTGATGAAACAAAACAATAGCTTAAAGAAAGGTACAGAGTGCTCATGGTTCAAAGCGTATCATGTTCATCCACATGGTACACTTTGGGGGACAAGTGCTACCAGTTGGCTTGACAAAGCAATAAGTCGCTCGGCATAAAGCACCTTTGGGCATCAAGAGGTCGCTCGGCATGGAGCACCATTCGGCCACTAGCCTCGTTCGGCATCCAAGCCTCGTTCGGCATTCAAGCCTCGTTCGGCACCCAAGCCTCGTTCGAAATCTAGCCTCGTTCGAAATCAAGCCTCGCTCGGCATCCAAGCCTCGCTCGTTATCCAAGCCTCGCTTGGCATCCAGCCTTGCTCGGCATCTAGCCTCATTCGGCATCTAGCATTATTCAGCATCCAACACTCGCTCGGCATCTAGCCTCGCTCGGCATAAGAGCATTGTTCGGCATGGAAGGGCCGTTCGGCATAGCAAGTTCGTTCGGCATTTCTTCTCACAAGGCATAGCAAGGTCTTTTGGCATCTCCTCTCGACCGGCATCAAGTCTCATTCGGCACAGGTCTCGTTCGGCCTAAACTCTTCACTTAGCGTACTGTCTCGATCGGCATGCAGATACCGTTCGGCATATCTTCCTCGTTCGGCATACGAATGCCGTTCGGCTTAGGTATGTGGTTCGACAACTGCCGTTCGGCATTTGTGCCTCGGCGTACAGAAGTCACTTGCTACGGGCCGAGGTATCTTACTCCTAGGCCCATGAAGGAAGTCCAACCCATCTTCGTCTATAAATAGAAGGGCAGGGACACAGTGAAAGGGACCTTTTTTTGAGAACATTGGGGAGACTCTACCGCATTCAAGACTCATTCTCTTTATTTTGCATATGTATACAAGTAGTTGGTGTACGGATTGTATCTGTAATCAATTATTGAGTAAAGCAATAAAGATTAACTTCAAAGTGGACGTAGGCAGTTGCGCCGAACCACTGTAAATCCGGTGTTCTTGTCTTTGCATTTAATTAGCATATAATTCTCTGTTTTAACTTACTTTCTTCATTAGCCTCTCTACATAATCAATCTCAAGGGCGTTAGTGACCAATTCTAGTGCTAACAACGATCAACCATTTTGCTTCTTAGATTTGCTTTACCTGAAAATAGTGCATTCTTCTGTATATAAAGGCTACACTCTTCAAATAAAATTCTTCATCATTTCTTCCTCTGAAAATTCTTAGTTCAAAAATTTTTAAACTTCTCTTTACAAACACCATAATGTCTTCACAAGAAGAATCAAATCAATCTTCCATTGTATTCAGCGCTCCCACTTTCGAATCATCAAAGAATTCCAGTAAATCCACTCCTGTATGTATACCAGTTAAAATTACACCATCTCCTACACATCATACTAAATATACATCATAGGGGAAATGAACTAAACGTAACTTACGTTTTGGTTCTCCATCCACGAAAGATAAAATTGATGATATCCATCATTACCAAAGGGAGACTTTGGAACTACAACGCGAATGGCACTATGAACACAAAATGAATGCTAATTGCTTAAGCTTTCTTGAACAAGTCGCTTTGAAGTTTTGCTGGTCTTCATCGAAATAGTGCGTGCATCAACCATCGCCATAATGTACCCAAGTCCCAGAGAATTCTTGGGAACGAAGCCCTCAACGTCCTCAGATGTCACCAAACTCCTAGGAGCATAATAATGTATGGTCACATATCCGACCATTACAAGAAATAACGAAGGTTGAATTGCACTCTAATGATTCACAATCCTCTGAAAATTAGATTCCATGTATATTAGTAAACTTTGTATGTATTATATGTCTTAATATTCCATAATAATATTTTTTTTCTAATAGATTACAATTATGAAATTAATAAGTTACATTATTAGTTTTTAAATAGAAAAATCTTTTGCTCATAGGTCTTAGTTTCAAAAATGAACAGTTTCAATCGACTAAAACGGACCAATCAGCCAACGGAAACTTCAAAATAAACTTTTTCAATATCCCAATTCAGTTGACTGCTATACATTTGAGTCAACTGAAAATCTAAGTTTTTAGACAAAATATCGCGGGATAAAATTTCCTGCACAACAGTTGACTAGATTAAAATTTCAGTCGACTAAACATTCTTATATACATATTATTTCCCGGATTTCAGTCGACTTCCCATCTAAATTCAGTCGACCGAATTTGTCAAAATTGCCCTGAAAACTTGCAGGAAGGAATTCCCTGCATATAAGTCGATTTCCCCAACAATTTTGGTCGACTGAATTGTATATTTTTGGTTTTCAAAAATATGAATACACAATTCCCAACCCACCTTTTCAACTACCCTAGATATTCATCTTCTTCATTTCAAACCCTACCTCATTTCAGCCAACTAAACCCTAGAACCCATTACTTTTCAAATCAATTTTTACTACAATTCAATTCAATCCAATGGACCCAAGGACCAAGAGAGCTAGGGAATCGTCCGTCGAACCATCAGAGAGTCAAATTAAATCATGGCTACACAATGACATTGCGGTTACTCGATTCAATGCCATGAAAAGCTCAAGGATCTTTAATCGCTTCTTTGTTAAATTTCCCGACTTCAATGCTTACACCATTCGCGAAACTGTCGAAGCTAGCGGGCTTGATTGCTTGATTGATTTTGATACTTATAATGTAAAAATCTACCCCTTCTCATCAAGATCTTCTTTGCAAACATGAACTTGGATCACTAAAATCCAAGAAACAAAGATGACTGCTTTTGGACGTTGGTTTGCGGTGTCTGCATTTATCTCCCTCTTCAACAGAGCGGTCATATTCTCTGGTGTCCATCCAAAGGAGTCGACATCAATGATATTGAGATCGACATGGACAATCGAGATGAAGTCTCTCGTAGATTTTTATCTGATGATATGACTACTCTCAAATCCATCGCCTTACGACCAGAGGCGTGCATTCTTTATCATGCTCTCATCCAATCTATTCAACCTTATACCAGAAGTTCCGAGAAAGTCTACAAAAGAGACTTCCAAGCACTCTATGCCATATACTCCTCTCAACAAGTGAATTGGGCTAAAGTTATTCTTGACGAGTTCCTAACCCTCAACCACAAGTGGAGTTATAAAACCATCTTCCATGGAGTCTATATAATGCGCATTCCCATGAATTTCGAAGTCACCATACCGGATGCCGACTTCATCACCGTTGGCGAGTTAAATTCAAAGACTTAAGTCTTAGGTGTTTGTCCAAACACCCTCCAACTCAAGAAATCATTAGCTTCCAGTAGTGGATGGAAAACCATGCACAAGGCATTCCACAACATCGCGAAACACATATTGCCTCATTCTCTACTCAATCTTCCCGTCACATAGAGGAAGAAGAAGAAGACAACAAGATTCAAGAGCTTCCTGGTGACTTTCCACCTAGGCAAGGTCTAGTTACTCTCTCACGGAATCAAAGTAAGTTGAATCGATGATTGGTTACCATTGAGAAAAACATCGTCAAGACCAACAAGGAGTTCAACTCCATCAAGGGCTTCTTAAACAAAATATGGGAGAAGATCTCTTGAACCAGCTCTGCTTCAACAAGCATTGCCGAGAATCCCGCTTCTTTCATTGGGCTACATCCAAGGAGGAAGAAGAGGAAGAGGAAGAATCCGAAAGCGAGGAAGCTTAGTTCTCTTTATCTTATCTTATTGCATATCTATTTCGTTGCTTGTTATGTTGTCACAATGCACTTTTTTTTTGTTCGTATAATATGTTGTTTGTTTAAAATGTTGTATTGATGTTGTTTTGATAATAATTTGTTAAGTGTTATGTTGTTCAATTTGATTTACTTTTTGTTTGTTAAAATATAAACTATCTCTCATTATCAAGCTTACTTATTTATGTTCCTTTATATTACTACTCTTTACCATGTTATCCAATTATTCCTTTTTATTGATGACAAAGGTAGAGAAGTATAAAACGTGCAGATGTTCAGCAGATAGATCATCTATTCCGAGAGATTTACAATTGCTTGTATAAATTTTTAAACTTAAATAGTTGTCATCATCAAATAGGGGGAGAATGTTTGAACCTTGTATTTTGATGTTTTGAACTTGACAACCATATAAGTACATATTATATTAACTAACCATATTTGTAGGAGAAGATATTATTCTAGTCGACAATAGATTGAAAACCAAGTATTCAAAGAGAAGTTTCAAATTTTATAGATGGATTGTCTATAGTTTAGTTTAGTAGTTAATCATTGTTAAAATCTCTCCTAGGTGGTATATGCACGCACATATGTTTTTTAATTATTTTCAAAACATATGCACACAGTAAAAAACATTAATTTTAATTTCATTATCAAAAAACATTCAAATAGAAATAAATATGGCAGAAAACACAGAATCCAATTGATTGAATAGGTACGTTTAGTCGACTGGAAACCTGTGCACTTGAAGGTTCAGTTGATTGAACCACCCTACTAAAGAGGTCGTGGGTTCCATCCCACTAAAGAGGTCGTGGGTTTCATCCCACTATTAAAGCGAGAAGGTGGATTCCATTCCATAATTAAAATCCAAACAAAGATTTTAGTTCTATTATGAAATTTTAACACAAATCTAGACTCTATTACTTAACTTGATATTTTGAACTCTTGAATATTTGAAATCTTGAACTCTTGATACTTATGAGCCCTTAGTCTTGATTTCTCTAATCTTGAATTCGTCAATGTTGAATCTCTATACTCAGTCTTGAATCTTTATACTGTACGGTCTACATTCTCTGTACCTGCATATACATATACACTACATATATACACACACACACACACATATATATATATGTATGTGTGTGTGTGTGTATCCTTCGTATATTTATACATCTAGGCAAGAATATTAGTATATATATTTTATAACAAGTCCTAAGGTTTTTGTCATCAAAACCATCCTCTCAGGAACTAACAATCTCTTTTTTTTGATGATGACTACCTTGTTTATAAAATATACTCCACCAAACTCTGATTCTACTCTGACTCCCCTTTATTCCAATAACTACCCCTTAATCTACTAACTCCCCCTAAATCTAAACCTAACCAACCTATTTTATAATTCTTACCCTTTGTCATCAACAAAAACTAATCCAATACTACATAACTCCCCCTAAATCGTATACTATTAGCATTGTATAGGATAATAACACAGTATAGTAGAATATAAATGACATAGGTAATTGTGAATAAAATATAGAAAGGTAAATGAGAGAGATATGAAAATTACAAACATAATTAATCAATATATACATCATTGTCTTTACTAAACCACACCATGTTCAATATAACAAATCATTAATTCTAAAAATTCAAATCAAATTAAACCAAACCAAATAATTCAAATTAAATCAAACCAAACAATTTAAATCAAATTAAACATTTCTTGGAACTTCAACTCATCCTTTTTCACCGAAGATAGGTTCTACCTTTATAGCATACCATTCTTCATTATCGTTGTTCAAAGCTCCTTTTGGATTCACTTCAAGTTCTTCTTTGTTGAGGGCTGAGATCATTCACCGAATGACATCGAAATGCCTTTCTTGTTCTTTTATCATCTGTATTTGGCTTAATTCTTAGTGACGTTGATTGCGAAGGTTATAAGTAAGTTATTCCCGAAGGAATTGAGAGTTTCTTCAAGATTCTTACTTAGATTATGAATAGGAGAGGCCATTTTTTGAAAAAATATGAAGAAATTCAATAGAAAATAAAGAGAATTGAAAGTATGCATTTTTCTGGAAGAAATAGGTATCTAAAGAGTTAGAAAGTTGTTTGAAATAAAAAGACACAAGGTAGTTATATCAATTTCAAATTCAAAACAAAAACCATTTATTGGCTGTTACATGTCGACATGGGGGTAGGATGGTGTCGACATGCCCTTGTTAATTTTGGCGATTTGCTTTATTTCTTTATATTATCTACAAGTCTATATATATAAACTTGTATAATGTAATAAAAAGCATTTCAGAGATATTTTAGAGCTAATAAGCATAAATAAAAGATTTTCTTTGATAAATTTAGTTAACATTACATAAACGATGCATACATTAACTAAAGAGAGATACAAACTAATACAACATGAAATAAAACTAGTATTAGTTAAAGGATGATGATAATCCAAGCTTGCGACTCACTTTCCCAAAGAACTCATTCATTTTGGTAGAAATTTTGTCCAACCTTTTACGAAAGGATATTTTGAGAATCCTTTAATTTTCCGCTTTTATCTTTTGGTTTTTGAGAAGCGTCTTGTTGGATGGATTGTTAGGAGTGATAGGGTATTCAATGCTTTCCAATGATGTCTCTTCCTCCTCCTGTCCTTCTTCTTCAGTCTCCATCTCCTCCCCTTTCTCCTCCTCCTCTTCTTCCATCTCTTCATGAGCCAATCTTTCATCTTTTTGGCAAGTGTTTGATATGGTTGAAACACAAGTAGGATTTTCATAAGAGAGATATTGGCATGGTTAAACACTCTTCTAGAAACAAGCTCCTCTCTCTTATAATCGACACCAAAATAGTTAAAAATATGAATATGATAAATCCGATGATATAAAAAAATTTCTCCTAAAGTTAAAGTTTTGGGATGAAGTTCATCCAAAATTACTTTCGCCCAATTAATGTCATAATGCCAAAACATAGCAAAAAGTGCCTTGCAAACTTTTAAGGTTGGGTGATTGAAATATCCCGATCTTGGAGTTGTGATATGTTGCAAAAGAAGGTTTACAATTCTTGCTTTAGGATAGAAATTTCGATTTAAAAATTCAAAGTTATCATCCTCTTCAAAAATGTGATGAAATATCTCACGACCATGTTCATCAATTTAAGAATCCAAAAGATTCATTTTTGTAAATTTACAACCCAAAATATTCCCTAAAATCTCACTATTTAAAACAATTCTGTTCCTTTAACACTACTCCAAACTTCCCCTTCATTTCCTTCATAAAAACCATGATTCAAATTTGCATAAAACATTTTAAAAAGATTAGGATAACAAGAAAAATCATTTTGATAATCACCTATTAAACTATGAATTTAATTCTCTTTGAAAAGAATATTGAGTTCATAAGAAGGAAAATCATTAAAGATTGCAAATTTTCGCGTATGGACTTTTCCAAAGTTTACATAGCTTATACAAGCTTTGATATCTTTCGGATCATTGTAGAGGAATTCTTTGATGGCTTAGGACAACTAATGGTAGATGGAGTGCTTAAGGAAGCCATTATTGAAGAGAGTAGAGAGCTTGAGAGTTTGAAAGAGTTTGAATTTTCAAATGAAAGTGAAACGATAGGATAAAGATAATGCGATAAGTAGATATCTAAGGGTCATGTTCTTAGATCAAGAGACACCTTTTCAAAGCCTTGGAGTTGGTGAAAAGGTGGAGGAAAATTCAAAGTTTTGAATTAAAATTTGAATTTCAAAAAATTTGGTGGGGATGTCGACATGGGGGGCAGGGCCAAGTCGACATAGGTCCTTTAATTCATGTGACCTAGTTTTCCTATTTTATTCAATATATATATATATATATATATATATCCTATAATCTAACTTATATTTTATCTAGAATAATATTAAACATAATAACACTTTAATATTAATATTTTAAAACTAAAATATTATTAAAATATTATTTTTTTAGAAAAATCAAAATTTTAAATTCAAACAACAAGCAATTTCAAAACATGCAAACAATCAAACATTCAAACTAGCAATTATAATTAATATAATTTAAAGTGTACCTATTTTTAGATCCATATTTCCGAGTTCATCAGATTCGCGAGTAGTTTTAAAGCACATGTCTGAATTTTCCGTATCTTGATCTTCATCACTGGAGGATGAATCTGAATCGGCTAGTGTAGTAGTATATGCTCCCTTCCTTTTCTTTGATGAATCATTGCTTGGAGGAAATTTTTGCTTATACGGATGCGGACAATCGGCCTGGCTCATCACAATTGTAGCATCTGACGTTGTTGAGAGTCCCATTATTATTTCAAGAATTATTATGATTATTTCTCTTGTAGTTGTTCATCTTTCTACATTTCAAAAACTTTCTACAATTCCTTGTCATCAAGGCCATTTCTTCATCGTCGTCACTATTTGAGTCTGAACCATCTATTATTGCAGTGAACGCGACTGACTTATTTTCTAAGGCCTTGCTTTCTCTTCTCCCTTGCATATGTACTTTAAACGACATCAAGTTCCCAATTAATTCTTCAATTTTTAGCGTACTAATATCATTAGCCTCTCTAATTGCTAAAGTCTTCTGACCCCATTCCGGAGTGAGTGAATTCAGAATTTTTCTAACTTGATCTTCTTAGAAAAATTTCTTTTCTAATGAAATTAATGAGTACATAATGTCTTAAACCTTACTGTACATGTTTGAAATGAACTCATTTGGATCCATCTTGTATAATTGAAACTAATTGGTCAAAATGGATATCTTGGTCTGTTTAACTTTGCTTGTTCCTTCATGAGCAACTTGCAAAGTTTTCTAGATTTCATATGCAGACTTAAAAACACACTCGATTAAACTCATTCCTATTAAGTGAACAGAATAGAATATTCATGGCTTTGGAATTGTTTTGTGCGGTAGTCTTTTTCTCAGTAGTCCACTGTGCAAAATCAATTGTGGGTTCAATGTACTCAGTTTGTGTGATATTCCAAGTGTCTAATCGATTTGATTGTAAATAGATTTTCATCCTACATGCCCAAATGCTAGTTACTACTATTAAAAAAATGGCAGTCTGGTAGTAGATTGACCCTCTAAAAATGAACTAGTGATAGTGTTGACATTATCAGTGTTGGCAAACATTTGAAAGCTTTTCAAAATTCAAATTATGAAAACTTTGAAAACTAATGCTCTGATGCCAAATGTTGGAAATGTGGATTGTAGATCTTAAAGCTGGATTAACACTAGAGAGGGGGTGAATAGTGTTTAATGGATTTTATGGAATTTTTGGAATCTTCTGAATTTAAACACAGACATATACAATTCACAAATACAGAGACAATCACAAAATCAGACACAGATGTAAATAGTAAATAAAGGCAGTAAAGGAAAGAACACATCAAAATTTTATTCTGGTCCGGAGTTACCTTCCATCCAGTCCCATACAATTTCTTGTGCAGATTTCTTTTCAAATATAATGTCAATATTACAACCTCGATTTCAAGGCTACGAGATACACCCACCTATCTCCAAGTCCATGGAAAACTCTCTTGATTTGACTAGGCTACAAGATCACCTAATTGATTTATAGGCTATAATCACACCAAATTGATTTACAGGCCACAATCACACCATTTCCAATCACTTTGATAGATAGAGAGACTCGATACACTTCTTTGATTACAAACAATCCTATAACTCTGAGTAGCACTGAGATCATTGAGAGAGAGTGGCAGAGAATCAAACTAGAGATGATCGAGTTTGATTCACTTAGGATTTCGGAAGATTTTTGTTAAGGCATTTGAAATATAAGATAACATTTGAGTGGAGAAGGAGTGATGAAATGAAGAAAAACTGATGTAAAATTTGTTGAGAACAACTAGTACTTATAGGAGAACAATGGTCATGCCCATTCATGAAAGGTTATGACGAATAGACATTTCTTTTGAAAATTTGAACTTTGAATTCTACAGTCACCATATCGTCATGGGAAGATTAGGGATGTCGACATGCCTATGTGAATTTTGAAAATTAATTTTGCTTTAAAATGATATCTATTCTAAAACTTATCAAAACAATTTCTAAAGTTTGTTAACCATTTTAATTATAGTTTAAATTTATAAAAGATATGTAGATAGTAATCTTAAATAATATATAATATATAATATAAAAGTAATATTAAAAACTAAGTATAAAATATAATTTTGAGATTTAAAGCTATAATATTAAAACTAGAAGATAGTCTAAAAACAAGAGATGATTTTGAAATTAATACGATTGAAAAATGGTTTTTGAATTAAAGATAAAATATTTAAACCAAGAGAGATGACTTTTAAAAAGATAGTTTTTGAAAAAATAACTAAAATAAATCATTTTTAAAATTTCATGGATTCCATTCCACTAAAGAAGGTCGTAGGTTCCATCCCACAAAAGAGGTCGTGGGTTCCATCCCACTAATAAAGTGAGAAGGTGTATTCCATTCCACAATTATAATCCGAATAAAGTTTTTAATGTTATTATGAAGTTTTAACATAAATATAGACTCTATTACTTATCTTGAACTCTTGAAATCTTGAACTCTTGATACTCATGAGCCTTCAGTCTTGATTCCTTCAATCTTGAATTCGTCAATTTTGAATCTCTATACTCGGTCTTGAATCTTTATACTGTACAGTCTTCTTTCTCAGTACATGCATATATATATATATATATATATATATATATTCTGCATATATATATACACACACACACACATATATATAGACAAGAATATTAGTATATATATTTCATAATAAGTCCTAAGGTTGTCATCATTAAAACCATCATCTCAGGAACTAACAATCTCCTCCTTTTGATGATGACCACCTATGTTTATAAAATATACTCCACCAAACTCTGATTCTACTCTGACTCTCCCTTATTCCAACAAATCCCCCTTAATCTACTAACCCCCCTTAAATATAGGACTAACTAACCTATTTTAGAATTCTTCCTCGTTGCCATCAACAAAAATTAATCCTAAACTACATAACTCCCCATAAATTGTATATTATAGCACTATATAAGATAATAACATAGTATAGTAGAATATAAATGAGACAGATAATTATGAATAAAATATAGCAAGGTAAATGTGAGAGATATGAAAATTTCAAACATAATCAATCAATATATACATCATTGTCTTTATCAAACCACACCATGCTCAATATTACACAGCATATCAATTCAAGCAATTCAAATCAAATCAAACCAAAATAAATAATTCAAATTAAATCAAACCGAATAATTTAAATCACATCAAACATTTCTTCGAACTTCAACCCATCCTCCTTCAATGAAGATAGGGTCTGCCTTTATAGCATACCATTCTTCATTATCTTTGTTCAAAGTTCCTTCTAGATTTTCTCAAGTTCTTCTTTGTTGAGGGCTAAGATCATCCACCGAATGGCATCAAAATGCCTTTCTTGTTCTTTTATCATCTGCATTTGGCTTAATTCTAAGTGTCGTTGTTTGCGAAGGATAAAAGTAAGTATGTTCTTGAAGGAATTGAGATTTTCTTCAAGATTCTCACTTAGATAATGAATAGGAGAGGCCATTTTTTGATAAAATATGAAGAAAGTTAATAGAAAATAAAGAGAATCAAAAGTATGCATTTTTATGGAAGAAATATGTATTTAAAGAGTTAGAAAGTCGTTTAAAATGAAAAGACACAAGGTAGTTATGTCAATTTCAATTTCAAAACAAAAACCATTTTCTGGCCGTTAAATATCACCATGGGGGGTAAGGGCGTGTTGACATGCCCATGTTAATTTTGGCAATTTGCTTTATTTCTTTATATTATATACAAGTGTGTGTGTGTGTGTGTGTGTGTAAGCTTATAAAGTATGGTAACAAGCAATCCAGAGATATTTTAGAGCTCATAAGCAGAAATAAAAAAATTTCATTGATAAATTTAGTTAACATTACATAAACGATAAATAACATTAACTAAGAAAGATACAAACTAATATAACATGAAATAAAAATACTATTAGTTAGAGGATGATGAAGATGATGATAATCCAAACTTGCGAGTCACTTCCCAAAGAACTTGTTCATTTTGGTGGAATATTGTCCAACTTTTTACTAAAGGATCTTTTGAGAATCCTTTTATTTTCCACTGTTATCTTGAAAAGGACCTTGTTGGATGGATTGTTAGGAGTGATAGGGCATTCAATGCTTTCCAATGATGTCTCTTCCTTCTCCTTTCCTTCTTCTTCAATCTCTATATCCTCTCCTTCTTCTTCTTCCTCCTCCTCCTCCTCTTCTTCCATCTCTTCATGAGCCAACATTTCATCTTTTTTGGCAAGTGTTTCATATGGTTGAAATACTAGTAGGATTTTCATAAGAGAGATATTGGCTTGGTTAAACACTTTTATAGAAACAAACTCCTCTCTCTTATAATCAACACGAAAATAGTTAAAAATCCGAGTAAGATAAATCCCATGATATAAAGTGTTTTCTCCTAAAGTAAAATTTTTGGGACGAAGTTCATCCAAAATTACTTGCGCTCAACTAATGTCATAATGCCCAAAAATGGCAAAAAGAGCCTTACAAAATTTAAAGGTCGGGTGATTGAAATTTCCCGATCTTGGAGTTATGGTATGTTGCAAAAGAAGGTTTACAATTATTGCTTTAGGACAGAAATTTTGATTTATAAATTCAAAGTTATCATTCCCTTCAAAAATGTTATGAAATGTCTCATGATCATGTTCATAACTTTGAAAATCTGAAAGATTCATTCCCGTAAACTTACAACCCAAATATTTTCCAAAATCTCACTATTTAAAACAGTTTTTGTTCCTTTAACACTACTCCAAACTT
Source organism: Allium cepa (assembly GCA_030765085.1). Taxonomy (NCBI): domain Eukaryota; kingdom Viridiplantae; phylum Streptophyta; class Magnoliopsida; order Asparagales; family Amaryllidaceae; genus Allium; species Allium cepa. The sequence continues at coordinate 916,345,161 of CM060938.1, forward strand.
CCCCTTCATTTCCTTCATAAAAACCACGATTCAATTTTGCATATAACAAGAATAGGATAACACACAAAATCATTTTAAGAATCATCAATTAAACAAAGAATTTGATTCTCTTTGAAAAGAATATCGAGTTCATAAGAAGGAAAATCATTAAAGATTGCAAATTTTCCCATGTGGACTTTTCCAAAGTTTACATAGCTTATGTTAGCTTTGATGGCTTCCAGATCATTGTAGAGGAATGTATTGATGGCATTGAATAACCTAATGATGGATGGAGTGCTTGAGGAAGCCATTATTGAAGAGAGTAGAGAGCTTGAGAGTTTGAAAGAGAGTTTGAATTTTGAAATGAAAGCGAAAAGATAGGATAAAGATAAGGAGATAAGTAGATATCTAAGAGTTCATGTTCTTTGATCAAGAGACACCTTTTCAGAGCCTTGGAGTTGGTGAAAAGATGGAGGGAAATTTAAAGTTTTGAATTCAAATTCGAATTTCAAAATTCTGGTGGGGATGTCGACATAGGGGGTATGGCCATATCGGCATGGGCCCTTTAATTCATGTGACTTATTTTTACTATTTTATTTAATATATATATATATATATATCCTTTAATTTAACTAATATTTTATCTAGAATAATATTAAACATAATAACACTTTAATATTAATATATTATTAAAATAATATTATTTTGAAAAATCAAAATTTTAAATTCAAACAACAAGCAATTTCAAAACATGCAAACAATCAAACATTCAAACAAGCAATTTTAATTAATATAATTTAAATGCATACTTATTTTTAGATCCATATTTCCAAGTTCATCAGATTCGTGAATAGTTGTAAAGCACATGTTTGAATTTTCCATCTCTTGATCTTCATCACTAGAGGATGAGTCTGAATCATCTAGTGTAGTAGTATATGCTCTCTTCCTTTTCTTTGATGAATAATTGCTTGGAGGAAATTTCTGCTTATCCAGATGTGGACAATCTCTTTTTAAGTGGTCTGGCTAATCACAATTGTAGCATCTGACATTGTTAAGAGTCTCATTATTATTTCCAAAATTCTTGTGTTTTTTTCTCTTGTCGTTATTCATCTTTCTATATTTCAAAAAATTCTACAATTCCATGTCATCAAGGCTATTTCTTCATCGTCATCACTGTTTGAGTCTGAACCATTTATTATTGCGTTGAACGTTGTTGACTTCTTTTCTAAGGCCTTGCTTTCTCTTGTCCCTTGCATTTGTACTTCAAATGACATCAAGTTCCCAATTAATTCTTCAATTTTCAGCATACTAATATCATTAGCCTCTTCAATTGTTAAAGTCTTATGATCCCATTCCAGAGTGAGTGAATTCAGAATTTTTCTGACTTGGTCTTCTTCGAAAAAGTTCTTTCCTAATACAATTAATGAGTGCATAATGTCTTGAAACCTACTGTACATTTCTGAAATGGACTCATTTGGATTCATCTTGTATTGTTGAAACTGATTGGTCAAAATGGATATTTTGGTCTATTTAACTTTGCTTGTTCTTTTATAAGTAACTTGAAAAGTTTTCCAGATTCCATATGCAGACTTACAAACAGACACTCTATCAAACTCATTCATATCAAGTGAACAGAATAGAATATCATGGCTTTGGAATTGTTTTGCGCAACTGCCTTTTTCTCAACAGTCCACTGTGCAAAATCAGTTGTGGGTTCAATGTACTTAATTTGTGTGATATTCCAAGTGTCTAATCCTATTGAGTGTAAATATATTTTCATCATACATGCCCAATATGCATAGTTGCTGCCACTAAAAAAATAGAGGTCGGGTAGTACATTGGCCCTCTATAAATGAACTAGTGATAGTGTTGAAATTACCAGTTTTGGCGGCCATTTGAAAATTTTCAAAAATCATATTATGATAACTTTAAAAAACAATGCCCTGATACTAAATGTAGGAAATGGGGATTACGGATCTTAAGGCTGGATTAACACTAGAGGGGTGAATAGTGTTTAATGGATTTTATGGAATTTTTAAAATCTTTTAAAATTAAACACAGACGGATGCAATTCACAAACACAGGGACAATCACAGAATCAGATACAAATGCAAATAGTAAATAAAAAGTAGTAAAGGAAAGAACAGGCCGAAATTTTATCTAGTTCGAAGTTACCCTGCATCCAGTCCCACATAATATATTGTGTAGATTACTTTTCAAATATAATGTCGATATTACAACCTCGATTTCAAGGCTATGAGATACCCCCTCCTGTCTCCAAGTCCAGGGAAAACTCTCTTGATTTAACCAGGCCACAAGGTCATTAATTGATTTATGCACTACATTGATTTATGCACTACAATCACACCCAATTAAATTACAGGCCACAATCACACTGTTTCCAATCACTTTGATAGATAGAGAGACTCGATACACTTCTTTGATTACAATTGATCCTATAACTTTGAACTGAGATCTTTGAGAGAGAGTGGCAGAGAATCAAGCTAGAGATGACCGAGTTTATTCACTTAGAATTTAAGCAGAGTTTTGTTGAAGCATTTGAAATATAAGAGAATATCTTAGGAGAGAAGAATGAGTGAAGAAATGAAGAAAAACTGACTTTAAATTCATTGAAAACAACTGGTATTTATATGACAACAACGGTCATGTCCATTCGCGAAAGGTTATGACGAATAGATAATTCTTTTGAAAATTAGAAATTTGAATTCTACGGTCACCATATTGACATGGTAGGATGAGGCATATGGACATGCCTATGTGAATTTTGAAAATTAATTCTTCTTTAAAATGATTTCTATTCTAAAACTTATCAAAATAATTTCTAAACTTTGTAAACCATTTTAAATATAGTTCAAACTTATAAAAGAGATTTAGATAGTACTCTTAAAAAATATATAATCTATAATATAAAAGTAATATTATAAACTAAGTATAAAATATATTTTTGAGATTTAAAGCTATAAGATTGAAACTAGAAGAAGTTCAAAAATAAGAGATGATATTGAAATTAATATGATTGAAAAATAGTTTTTGAATTAAGGCTAAAATATTTAAACAAAGAGAGATGACTTTTAAAAGGATATTTTTTGAAAAAATAATTAAAATAAATCATTTTGAAAATTTCATGGATTCCATTCCACTAGAGAAGGTCGTGGGTTCCATCCAACTAAAGTGGTCGTGCGTTTCATCCCACTATTAAAGCGAGAAGGTGGATTCCATTCCACAGTTAAAATCCAAATAAAGATTTAGTTCTATTATGAAGTTTTAACATGATCTAAACTCTATTACTTAACTTGATATCTTAAACTCTTGAACTCATGAAGTCTTGAACTCTTAATACTCATGATTCTTCGGTCTTGATTTCTTCAATCTTGAATTTGTCGGTCTTGAATCTCTATACTCAGTCTTGAATCTTTATACTGTATAATCTTTATTCTCAGTACCTGCATATATATATATATATATATATATATATATATATATATATATCCCACAAATACATTTATATCTGGACAAGAATATTAGCATATATATATTTTATAACAAGTCCTAAGGTTGTTGTCATCAAAACCGTCATCTCAGGAACTAACAGACGATGGAGTACGACTTATTAGTAAATTTGGTGTTAGCTATTATTTGTGAGGCCTTATTGAGACATGGAGATCGAGTAGACTTATCATGTTATAGTCTTATCTCTGCAGTATATGTGGGTAAATATGGCTGACTCACACAGACTTATGTCCGACTTACTCATGTTTTACTCACCTATTTATATCACTAGGTCGATGGAGCTCCAGAGGCCAGATGGAGCATGAGATGAGGACTTTATTATACATACACATTGTAGATAGATGATATGGTATGACTTATATAGTATGTGTTGGTATTGGATTCGATATGTGCACATACATATTGCAATGTAATTTGATAGAGTTTGATTATTGAATAAATGATGGTTAATAGATGTTATATCTTATTTCCTTCAGCTGTGAGATATGAAAGTTTAGTAAATAGGAAAATTGCAGATGGTAAATGCATGAGCTTCTGGTTCGACCCCTGGCTGAACAATGAGTGTGTTATTAACAAGCTAGGATGGAATAGTTTCAATGCATAAGGAGGGAGAGATTTTATGCAAGAGAAAATTATACAAGGAAAATCATGGTTCTTCCTTCTGACTCCCTAGCTAACCAAATCAAACAAGAAATACTGAGTATTCCATTATGTGATAACTCAGCAGACACTTGGATATGGCAACCTAACAATAAAGATTTCAGCTTGAAAACTGCCTGGGAACATCTGAGGGAAAGAAGAACTGAAATCGACTGGGCGCAAATTGTATGGAACAGAGAAAGCACACCAAAAATGTCACAAACAACCTATAAGGCACTTCTAAACAGACTTCCTACAAAGGAGAGGCTTAAAAAGTGGGGGATTATACAAGACTCAGACTGTGTTTTCTGTAAAAGGAGGAAGAAAATCATAACCACGTTTTTTTCAATGTACTTTCACTAGACAAATCTGGGACAACCAAAAATCAGTTCTAAACTATAATTTACAAGACTAGTACCTAAGTGACATTGTGACTTACTTGACACGAAGCTGGAAATCCAAAAGCCTGATGGGGAAAATGGTCTCCATTCCGTTGACTACTTCTGTTTGGCATGTATGGAGAGAAAGAAACAGACGCATTTTCCAAAACAATTGCAAAAATGGGTAGGCAATTAGCGAAATGATAAAAAGAGATGTTCGAATTATCATGAAAAGAGCTGGGAAACTTACAGATCTATCAATTGCTGAACTAAATGCATTGAAGAAGATGGGACTAGAAGCACATAACAGCGAGACTCAGACGGCGTGGCCATGGAATCCTCCGTGAAAGTTAGAAAGAAGATGAAGCAGTTTCTTCTATTATTTTATTATCTAGAATGAAATGTAAACATATCGAAACTAATAGTTTTTGTTTGGGTCGGGCCGACCTTGCTTTGGATTAAGTAATAAAGATTTACCCATTTTCAAAAAAAAAGATCTGAAAGTTTATTAGTTAGAATTGATTTGTTTCTTGTTATCATATCACAACGACTCATACTTTTCGGCTTTCGAGGTGTTAATGTCGTTTTTCCAGCGCTAGACTCGAGGGTCGAAAAAATTCGGGTTGTTATATTTGGTATCAGAGCAGTACATTTCTAAAATTAAGGATTAGGACGTATTTAGTAAGCAGACTTGTATTTTTATAAATGTTTATATCTTTATTATATATATGAGTCATATATATATATATATATATGTATATATGTAGATGTTCGAGTTGTATTAACTGTCAATTGGGGAGTTGTTAACAAATCCGAATTAGGATAGTCGAGGATGATCAAATTATCATAAATGGAAACTAAAACAAAGATGAATGTCGGTAAGGTAAGACCAGAACTAGAAATGGTACTGGAATTAATATAGGCATATTGTGATGTGAACTTCCATGTTTGATTCTATCGATATCTATAAGCGATGAGCCATACCAGTGTAAACCTCACGGTGTTTACACCTAGTGTATGAGGAGTTGTTCTTGGTCCTACGTTAGAATCAAACCATAATTTGTAATAGGGATGTAGCTAAGGACTTTTTAGAATATATGCAACCATTTGGATGATAGACGCATCAGATAGGGAGTTAATGCGAGTGCAAGGAGAATTGAGTTTTGGAAGCAAGAAATTTGTAAGAGCGAATATTTTTAGGAAATTACTAAAAAGGGAAATAATTTTGAAAGTTGGAATTATAAATTTTGTTTACAAGAGAACTTATAAATTGATATTGTATTTATATAAGATTATAAGTATTAGATGGATTTTTGCAAAGGGATTTAAACTTTTATTTTAAGGTATGTGGATTTTATCCGTTTAACACACATATTTTTGGATGGAAACTGAAAGATTTAAAGTATAAAATTTGAAATCTACATTAATATATGATTTAAAGTTGTGGAAACGGTTTCCCAAATTGTTATGAATATGGTCAGTAGCCTAAATGAATTTTTATAAGGTATTTCCGTATATGTATATATAGAATGTATTATACAAAAATGTTTGAACTAAAAATCGCATAAACACCTAAAAGATTGTGTGGAGAATAAACAGCGAAGAAAATAAATAAAAATGAGAAATAAATGAATAGCGTTCATAGTAGTTCGACTAATTTTGACCTACGTGCACTTAGTGATTTTATTGCTTATATCACTGGATTACAAGTAATTATTCTTACGGATCAATATAAATCCATGGGTGATTACAAAAAATTAGAGTAGAGAAAGCAAGAGCCTAAAAAAGATCCTTAAAACTTAGCCCCACCCTCCTATATATAGAGGTAGGAAGCCCAAAATATCACCCCCGTGATCTCTACCTCATTTTTCATGCCATAGACTGCTTCCCTAAGAAAATAGGTGCACACCTCAATAATAATCACGGATTGTTATCGATCAATAGGCTTGAATCAGTATCGATCCATAAATTTTCCCTTTGAATAGTTTTGATCTTCTTGTGTTGGCTCAATTGGTGGTGATTCCATACCTGTTTGCACCATTATTTGCTTGCTTTTGAGTCTAAATGATTGATCGGTGGAGAAGTAAAGTTGCTAATTCAAGTGCTCATGGAGATCGATAGAGAATTGCATGGGATCAACGAAATAGAGCTTGAAGTAGGCTTCTAGCATGAAGTGGAGTAGATAGGAGCAGCCGAGCAAGTTTGGAAGAAGAAACTTGGATCGGTACCGATCCAGGAGGTTGGATAAATCCGACACATATTGGTTTTGGATCCTTAAATTCTTGTGGTGTTTTGGTCCTTGCCTCATGGCTCCGTTTTTACTTGGTTTATGGATTATTGGACTATCTCTCCGAGTCTCCTACCCTGATGGTTCCCAAGCTCGATTCATCCAGTCCATCTGGATATTTCCGGGTCAAAAGGCTGGATAACACTTGCCCCCTAAAGTACATCGTGTTTCCTACATAAAATGCTTTGAATCGAGACAAGCTAGAATTGCTGTGAAGGATCCACTCTGTGCTTTAAATGGTCATTACCCTTCCCTTGGATTGATTGTGTGAAAATTTATATTTGGCCATTCATCGCGACACTTTACCAACATTTGACATTATAAAACAGGAACATGCTTTTAAGACCTAGTAATTTTAAAGTGGTTCCTCTAATGGATTTTCCAAGTTTGAATCTGGTTCCCTTTGACTCAAGTCGTGGGGTGTTGGACAAGTACACGTACAAATATTCTCATGCACATTTATAAGAATTCCCATTGTTACATGCAAGTACCTACGTATGTGTATATATAGGTCGTTAACTTTGTAGTCAATTTTTTCAAGGATCGAGACTTGTACCTATCAAAATTCTTAGATCAGTACCAATCTAATACTTTAGAAAAGTCTTCCACTTTTTTTTCCTGGAGAATTGGGTTTGGGTCTACATAATACATTCCCTTTATTCCTTCTCTCCACTCTTACTTTGCCAATCCAAGCACTTGCTCCAGCCACTAAAATCCTTTACACCTAAATCAACTCTCGCCTTTATTTGACCCTAGGACCGTCGTTGCCTCACACTTGCCTGTGTTTGACCTATGAACCGTCGCTGCCCTCTTACCATAGCACAATGCCTCTTGCCTTGCATTGGTTGGACTCGTGTCATCGATCTAGGACTTGGCTCTTATTCAAACCCATCCCAGATCCATACCTTGAAACATTTAGTCTTAGGTAGGTGATGAAGCAATGATTGGACATGGATGTGGTTGGTTCTGATGTTGGTGGTGGTGTACTGGATCAGGGAAGAAGAAGTTGAGCCTTGAAAATTTACACTAAGAGTTCAGATCAATACAAATCCGATCATTAGAGTTTGTTAGCAAATTTCTAAGGCTTAAGTTTCTCTCAAGTGATTTCTCTTGACTTTCCAATATGATCCAATGGATGGCCTCTAATGTGAAGTCCACTGGGATAGTCACTATAGATAATATCCAAAGTTTAGAACGAATTGTTGCACGGTATCAAAACTCTACACCACACGACTCTACACAACACCACACTGCACAACATCACACTAGCTTTCACTTTAAAAGGGGGGCATAACTTATGACTAATTTGATGATGATTATCTATATATTTTTTATAGAAATGGATCGTAATTGTGTTGAGAATCTTGTCACTCAAGCCATAGGTCTATCTACTACCAAATATGCCGAATCTGATACTGAATCGAGCTCGATTACGATCCTACTTGCATAACAAACTTCGAGATAGTCCATACCTATGCAGAGTTTGGCACCATCCTATTCGAATCGATCTTCTGACCATAGTGTCATAAGTGCAGTTCTGAGACTTCTCATCACAAGGCTGGCAAGAAACCAATTGAAGCTCTGATCGTCATGGTAGAGCAACAACATGTCGCTAGTGCTCGAATGGCTGAGCTAAGGGTATAGTTCCCATAAATATGCTATGATGGTCTCATGTTTGTGCCCAATCTGAAGAACATTCCACTTGAGGTTAGATATAAGACAGTTTCCTATGTTTTAAAGGAAAGAAAACTTGAGATTGAATCTGAAACTCCTAGAAATGTAGGATAAAAGAATCATCGCTTATCTCGATGCCAAGGTTGAAAGCTTGAGAAAATCACATGCCGAGGCCGAGAAAATGGTCGAGGATGTTATCAAGGCTCTTGAAAGTGAGAGAACCAAGCATCATGATGAGATGGAAACTATGCACCATCGAAACCATGATTTAGTTCTGGAAAGAGACGCCTTGAGCAAGAAGTGACCGCATTTTCAGCCACACTCGAGAGCTAGACAAAGAAAGAGAACGATGCTATATAAGAAGCTCAAAGGTGTTGTGAGAAGCTACTTACCGCCTTTGATGAAAGGGACATAGCAGTTGCATGTGATCAAGACATGGGCGTGCTCGTTAAAAAGGAAGTTAAAGCCACTAAGAGGTGAATATCAGAGAGGTTCGAACTGATGCTTGTCAAGTACAATGATAACATACTCAAGTTTCGTAACTTAGAGTAGTTCAACTGTGTTTACCACAGAGTTCTAGCCCTCGCTTGTGAACAAGTCACTAAGGAAGAAAGTGAATTTCTGAAAGGTGGTGGGTTGATCTGCCTCAACTGGTAAAAGTGGACTCAGTAGGAAATGAGCCCAAGGTGCTAAGAGATGGCGAGCTTATTCTCCATCAAGAGCTAGTCGCTATAGTGTCGAAACACTTAGGTGAAGGCTCCAGATCATTACCTCAAGATGCCACTAGCTATACACTTGGGTTGGACACTACTCTTGGTTCATCCTCTGCCCATGAATACACTCTAGATAAACCTGAAATGCAAAATTCTGCTCTAACGACCCTGACTCGACCTTCGAAAATCGACACCCGTACTTCACTTGTACTCGAATACCGCAGATTCAAACGCCGAATCTGGTTCGCCGGAGCTTATAACACATTAAGTACAACAACACAGAGGAAGAAAATGAATAATATAATTGATACAACAATGAATACAATATCCGATACAATATGATACAACAATAACAAAGACAAATATACAACAGCGGAATATGATAACAACGGAAGAGATAACTCAAATATGATCTTCGATGAAGAGTGAATCACAATCTGCAATTCCAAACCAAAAGCTCATCCCAAAAGCTACGAGGACTCCAATCCAATATTAGAAATCTCATCTTGAACTCCCAATCAAGTTGTACCAAGCAAGGTCAGTCATGAATGCTGAAGGGTAGCAAATGCGATCCACCAATCCAAAGGCTTCGAAGGCTAGCGAATCTATACCTACTATTTGATTATCTGAAAATCCTAACTCTAGACCGCTCGTGTGGAATATTGTGGGCACCAAGAGTTTAGGAAGGGAACAATAAACTCCGGGTCAGTCATGGGACTGGTATGAGCAAACAAAAATAGTTTATCTTTAAAACAAACAACAAAAGAATTTAAAACATTGAAATCTGTAATGCTTGTTGGAAAATGGAACTACCATAAGGCCTCCCACCGCACATACCATACAAACGTAGAATTGGAGGAGATTTCTCCTTATTATAGTCAAAAATGCTTGATACGCGAAAACCATTTGATATTATTATTAGTGCATAGTGTAGAAAACCTTTCGAAAGTACAATATTAATCTTAGCCAGCATATAACCATTATTGTATGCCTACTATAGCTACCATCTAAAAGTGGGGCACCACCATAGGTAAATGGCAGGTTATACAACTAAAACCGTATAGGGCGTGTATTAGATGATTGGATATCCAACAAATGGTCAAGCTAAGGAACTTCCTATTGCCACATGGGAACGCCTCTGGAGGGACACCCCGAGAACCTACCAGGATCTCTGCTAACACAAGCCTGGTGTACTCCCTTCCAGGGAGTAACTCCTAAGATATGTCATCCCCGGTCATTTGCGACCTTTATCTGCGGATCCTCAACCACAAAACAACATCACACAGTAATAAATTTACAGCGTCCACATGAGTTAAATATCTGGGCTCCATACCATGATACCACCCTTTTCCAGAAGGAATGGACATACCCTAGGGGCACGACCCCTGCAACCTTGCCACATCTTTCCTGTTTCGACCATTTTCGGGGTGTGAGGTCCTGATGCAGTCTCGTCCACAAAGCTACGCTTTTTCACAAAGCCATGCTTCGATCAACAAATGATCAGCAGCACTTCATATGCCACATTACCAAATTGGGAATGTGTCACTAGTAACCATCAACTACATAACCTCTGAGCTCGTACGTCTCAGAGAAGGGTGTTAAGCTAAGAGAATAAATCTTCGCCACCAAACAGAAATGTATTTGATAGAAACCAGCTTTACATCTCAAAGTGTAATGTCAGACACACATCCATACAAGTCTGTTCCGGGTTCGGATAGAACCGAAGGCACTTACGAATAAGCCCTTGCAATTCGAGTATTCACAATCCCGATCGGACTCCCCATCACATATGAAGATCTCTATATCGGCGCGACTCAGTGCAGAGACAATCGACGGGTTATCCTTTCGTTCTCGAAAATACCCGGTCTTCACCACCGGTCTTTAAATGCTATCCATAACGTTGTATCATTATTCAGAATGGGTTATATGACACAAGGTCCTCTCCCGACTAAACCGAATAATGAGCGCGATATTTAAAAGCATATGGATATTGGGATTTCAGTTAAGTCACAACTTATTACCCAAAACAAATGGTTTAAATAATTATCATTTTAAACCTTTTTAAACAAAATGATTCACTTCACAAAGTTCACCCATCTTTTACAAAGATTATTTCATAGCTTTCCAAAGCAATTTTCCTTTCAAATTGGATTAACTCATCCAACCTTTAAATCAAAGATTAAATTCATAGCTTTCAAACCATTTCTAATTCAAATCTTTTATAAAAGATACACCATTTAAAATCCTCTTCGATTTCAAAACAAGGTTTAATAATCTTTCACAAAGGCTCATTCATAGCTTTCAAAAACAATCCACAATTTCATTTCAAACTTGAAATCTTTCGATACAAATTGGAAATCCTTTCTTTATATGAAATCTATTATTATTTGGAAACAAATAGTTTTCATTTCGGAAAAATCCAATTACATTTGCACGAGTTAAATCCCTTGAGTTAAATTCAAATTCCCAAATCAATACCTTTAAAATGGTTTAACCCATATATAACTTGTATAACATCTTTAAACCATAGTTTCCAAACATAGAATTCAATTTCAAATTTTGAAATCAAATTAATTAAATTTCAAAACTTAATCAAGTTATTCAAAATAACTTTTATTTTTGAAACTCCTTTTCAAAAGCTTTCAATTCTATTTCCAAAACTATTTTGGATTCAAAAATTCAATCTTTAGAACCATTAAAAATCTATGACTTGAACAATTTCCTCGTGCAATCCATATTTGTGTGCGTATGGTGTAGTCTAGTTGTTTTACACAATAGTGCAACAACATTCAATCATCACTGATTCAAGCACAGCAATTATAGATAAGCGGTATACTCCTATAACGCTTATCTTATTCACCGATTCACAGACAAATAATATACATTTATCACAAATAAAATAAATTACATTTATCGCAGCTTGAATTAAAACAATTCATATCACAAAGCATCACACAGTAGAGATATTGAACATTTCACAGCATTCAATAGAATATAGTCATCCATAAGTAAGATAAATTGATCATCGGATTAATTGAAACCAGATTAATCGCTAATCAAAGTTAATTAACAAATTAATTAATTACAAACCATTTCAATTAATTATCCTTTAATCATTTATTAATTAATAAATTAATTAACCTTTAATTATTTAATTACTTTTTAATTAATTACCTTTAATAAATTACATTAATTAATTAATTACTCTTAAATTGATGATCATTCCTTAATCACGTTCATTAATTAATTAATCTTTAATTAATTATTCTTAATTAATTGCAACAAGTGATTATCCCTAATCACCTTTATTAAATAAATCTTTAATTAATTATCCTCAGATTAATTAATAATTCCCATAAATTAATTATCCTTAATGAATTATAATAAGTAATTATCTCTAATTATAAATTAACTTTAACCATTAATTAATTACTTTTAATCAAGTAATTATCTTTAAGTAATTAATTACTCTAATTAGTTATATTAATTAATCTTATAATTAATTTACTATCCTTAAATATGAAGTCAATTAACCTTTATCAATCACTGATTAAGTAATTATCCTTTAAATAATTATCTTGTAATCATCTTTATAAATAAATTCTTCCTTGATCACTTTCCTTAAATAAATTAACTCTTAAATAATCAAAAAATCACATTGATTAAGAAAACATATTTACTTTTAATTATATTGATTTATTTAATCACCTATCTTAAGTAATTAATTATAAGAAAAAAATCCCATTTGGAAACATTTTTTTTAAAAAAAATTCATAATATATTACTTTTAAAAACCAATTATTTGAAAATTTTGAAACATAATTTTCATTTTAGCTTTTAAAACTTGCTTACTTTAAAAACTGACAAATTTACTTCGGGTCCAACCCGAAACTTACTCGAGCCCATCCAATATTTTCTCGAGTCAAATCCCTTTCTTTTTCTCTCGGTTTTATTTTATTTTGGAAACTTAAATATTAAAAACAACAAACCCTCTTGAACCCCGAAGCCAGTCTCGTGCAAACCCTTTCTTCCCTCGAGCTCTGACCCGAGTCAAGCCTCCTCGCTTCCATACCCAAATTGCAATGCACAAGGAAACTGGTGCACGTGCCAGCCCACAGCAGCGCTCCAGCGACTTCATCTACCTCCAACAAGTTGACTTCAACATCCAAAAACCATCGAACCACTCAGCATCTCGATCGAGCATCAAAAACGAATTCGAACTCAACAAACCCATTGGACTCAAATTCACCGACCAAACATTGCCTCGACATGGCACTCCGATCATCAGAAGCTTCTCAAATTTCGGCCGCAACCCCGCGAACCTCCCATGCAACCCTCCTCCAAATCTAATGCCACTTGATGCCTTAAAGATGCTGCAGCAACCCAAACTATCCCCTCGACCCATTTTAGGGTTTAGACTTAAATTGACCGATCACCGACGCCACAGGTGAAAATAAATCCATCTGGCATTTTTGCCAAGCTCTCCTACACCTCGATCCTCTCTGGTGAAATTCACGTTCATCATAGATTATCCAGTCACCAGATTTTGTTCAAAAATACTTTTCTGGTTAACCAAGAATTTCTCACAATATTCCAAACTAATAATCATGATTTTTATCTTAAAAATCAAGTTTTTCAGAACAGGTTTAAGATTATATAGTTTGATCAACAAACTAAAACGTTTGGTTTTTTAACATATTTCAAAAATCTATTGTATTTTCTTAATTTCAGAAGATTCCCAAGCCTATTATGCTTGAACCTATTTTACATCTTAATTTATGAATAAACAAACATATTTGTTTTGAAATCCAAGGCCTAGCAGTAATTAGTTGAGGTGATCTTGAATTTAAAAGCTAAATCTAACCATGTATCTGTAAACAGAGATGAATGGGAACATAACAGACATGCCATCCATTCAGTTCATATATATATATATATATAATTCATATCACGCATCAATTATTACTTTTGACTTCAAGGATTTATTTCATGCATCCAAGTTTAAATGAATTAAAGTTTGGTTTGCTCACCTTGAAGTTTGAAAACAGAAAGAAAGATTTGAGCCAGCAGATGAAATATGGAAATGATGATTTGTGCTAAAGTTTTGAAATTTTTTGATTTTTTTACTGCTTCAGGTTTGAATTCTTGTTTTATATTTGAGTTGAACTTGCTTCAGAATTGTTTCGGGCTTTTGATCCTGTGCTTACTTTTGAAGTTGAACTTCCAGATTTAAATTTGCTTTTTATTTCCAGGTTTGCTAAAAACTTCCAAGTTTTGATTTTCTTTCTTGAATCACTTGAGTGAATCATCTCAGGATGAAGAATTTGAGGTGGATGAAAACTTGAATTCGAGACTAATACTTGCTATCTGAAGCTTAATTCCAGGTCTGATTTTACTTTGATTTCTTTTCCAGGCTAAAACAGTTTGAAAACTGATTCTTTTTCTCTTGTTTTAGTTTAGGAGAAAAATGATAGAAGCATTGAGAAGTGAAAAATAATGAGGCCTGGTTTATTATTATTTTCTAATACATGTCTTCATAAATTCAATATAAAATAAAATGCCACTTGTTTAATTTGTGAACACTTGTAAGTTATATTATTTTACTTCTTACACTTGTTAAAATTATTAATACTTTTTAAACACTTATTTTTGAATTCCAATCCACATTTACTTTCACAATTTCCTTATACATTTATTCCAAATATTCAAATTAATTTTCAATTAACTCACAAATAAATCCAATTTGTTTACAATATATTTCTATTTAAATTTCAAATCAAAAATATTCACTTTCAATATACTTATTAAATTTCAAAATCAACTCAAATATAATCCATTTATATAAATAAATAAACATTCATCTTATTAATTTGGAAAATTCAAATACAATATATATTTTATTCCTAAAATTTTATATTAATTACCAAATATTCAACAATTTAATTCCAAAGGTTAACTTAATTATCAAATTATTTTTATCTAAAATCCAGGAATGTTAAAGATTCGCCCCTTAAGAAAATTTTGACCCCAAAATTTTCCAAGGAGGCAATAGAGATAGATGAACACATAATGAAATGGTTCACCAGATTAAATTGAATATTTGTTCTACATTCGGCTTTCCAAATCAGAACATCAACAATAGATACAAGAATAAACTCATTCAATACCATACAAGATACTTGGGTCACCAGTCTACGAAATATACATGGTATTGGTTAGTTCGAAGGATAACTAACCATTCGTATAATATATCTGGACCCAGCAGAACAAACATTGGATACAATTTAATTCAGGTTGGAACATCCCAAAGTATATACTAGTTTGTCCCTCCTCGGACTTTGATCAACACGGGAAATTACAATAGAATTTCAAACTTTGGTTTTAATCGAAATCATTTTATCAATGCAAATCTTCATATTTAACTTCATAATTAATTTACCAATTTATTTTAATTTAAGATTTCCAATTCATTTGAAGTTAAGACTGAAGATGAGAATATGAAATAGAACTTATCTACAACGATTCGCAAGGCCACCTTAACACCAAAGCTTCTCCTTCAAGTTGCCACGAAGCCATCAAATAATTGAAATTGGATGATCAACAAAGGATATTGATAGAGAAAGTTGTTTCCTTTGTTGTACAGGGTATCGACCATTTGTAGTGGTACTCCCCTGTCCCCTATTTCGTCCTCTTCTTGCACTCATACTTACTATCAGTGGATAGCAAGAGAATTTACTAAGGCATACAGACGGATTTCTTAGGGAATACTCATTCTAGGGTATACTTCGCCCCATCTCTAATGAGTTTCCTAATGTGTTATACTCATTAGCTAAAGCTTCAACCTTCAGCTCTGATACCAATTCTAACGACCCTGACTCGACCTTCGAAAATTGGCACCCATACTTCACTTGTACTTGAATGCCGCAGATTCAAACGCCGAATCTGGTTCGCCGGAGCTTATAACACATTAAGTACAACAACACAGCGGAAGAAAATGAATAATATAATTGATATAACAATGAATACAATATCCGGTACAATATGATACAACAATATCAAAGACAAATATACAACAACGGAATATGATAACAACGAAAGAGATAACTCAAATATGATCTTCGATGAAGAATGAATCCACAATCTGCAATTCCAAACCAAAAGCTCATCCCAAAAGCTACGAGGACTCCAATCCAATATCAGCAATCTCAACTAGAACTCCCAATCAAGTTGTACCAAGCAAGGTCAGTCATGAATGCTGAAGTGTAGCAAATGCGATCCACCAATCCAAAGGCTTCGAAGGCTATCGAATCTATACCTACTATTTGATTATCTGAAAATCCTAAGTCTAGACTGTCTGTGTGGAAAATTGTGGGCACCCAGAGTTTAGGAAGGGAACAATAAACTCCGGGTCAGTCATGAAACTGGTATGAGCAAACAAAAACAGTTTATCTTTAAAACAAACAACAAAAGATTTTAAAACATTGAAATCCGCAATGCTTTTTGGAAAATGAAACTACCATAAGGTCTCCCACCGCACACACCATGCAAAGCAAAATTGGAGGAGATTTCTCCTTATGATAGTCAAAAATGCTTGATACACGAAAACCATTTGATATTATTATTAGTGCATAGTGTAGAAAACCTTTCGAAAGTACAATATTAATCTTGGCCAGCATACAACCATTATTGTATGCCTACTATAGCTACCATCTAAACAAATGGAGCGCCACCATAAGTAAATGGCAGGTTATACAACTAAAACCGTACAAGGCGCATATTGGATAAATAGATTTCCAACAAATGGTCAGGCTAAGGAACTTCTTATTGCCATATGGGAACGCCTCTGGAGGGATGCTCCGAGAACCTACCCGAATCTCTGCTAACACAAGGCGGTCTACTACCTTCCCGGATCACTAGTAACCATCAACTATATAACCTTTGATCTCATACATCTCAGAGAAGGGTGTTAAGCTAAGAGAATAAATCTCCACCACCAAACATAAATGTATTCGATAGAAACCAGCTTTACATCTCAAAGTGTAATGTCAGACACACATCCATACAAGTTTGTTCCGGGTTCGAACAGAATCGAAGGCACTTCCAAAGAAGCCCTTGCAATCTGGGTATTCACAATCCCGATCGGACTCTCCATCACATATAGAGGTCTATATACCGGTGTGACTCAGTGCAGAGACAATCGACGAGTTATCCTTTCGTTCTCGAAAATACCCGGTCTTCACCACCAGTCTTCAAATGTTATCCATAACGTCGTATCATTATTCGGAATGGGTTATATGACACAAGGTCCTCTCCCGGCTAAACCGAATAATGAGCGCAATATTTAAAAACATATGGATATTGGCATTTCAGTTAAGTCACAACTTATTACCCAAAACAAATGGTTTAAACAAGTTATCATCTTAAATCTTTTTAAACAAAAAGATTCACTTCACAAATTTCACCCATCTTTCACAAAGATTATTTCATAGCTTTCCAAAGCAATTTTCCTTTCAAATTGGATTAACCCATCCAATCTTTAAAACAAACATTTAATTCATAGCTTTCAAACCATTTCCAATTCAATTCTTTTATATAAAAGATACAGCATTTAAAATCCTCTTCGATTTCAAAACAAGGTTTAATAATCTTTCACAAAGGCTCATTCATAGCTTTCAAAAACAATTCACAATTTCATTTCAAACTTGAAATCTTTCGATACAAATTGGAAATACTTTCTTTATATGAAATCTATTATTATTTGAAAAAAATAGTTTTCGTTTCGGAAAAATCAAATTACATTTGCACGAGTTAAAGTCCTTGAGTTAAATTCAAATTCCTAAATCAATACCTTTAAAATGGTTTAACCCACATATAACTTGTATAACTTCTTTAAACCATACCTTCCAAACATAGAATTCAATTTCAAATTTTGAATTCAAATTTAAATCAAATTATTTAAATTTCAAAACTTAATCAAGATATTCAAAATAACTTTTATTTTTTAAACTCCTTTTCAAAAGCTTTCAATTCCATTTCCAAAACTATTTTGGATTCAAAAATTCGGTCATTAAAATCATTAAAAATCTATGACTTAACCAATTTCCTCGTGCAATCCATATTTGTGTGTGTATGGTGTAGTCCAGGGGTTTTACACAATAATGCAACAACATTCAATCATCACAGATTCAAGCACAGCAATTATAGATAAGTGGTATACTCCTATAATGCTTATCTTCCATTCACCAATTCACAGATAAATAATATACATTTATCACAAATAAAATAAATTTCATTTATCACAACTTGAATTAAAGCAATTCATATCACAAAGCATCACAAAGTAGAGACATTAAACAATTCACAACATTCAATAGAATACAGTCGTCCATAAGTAAGATAAATTGATTATCTAATCAATTGAAACCAGATTAATCACTAATCCACGTTAATTAACAATTAACTAATTACAACCCATTTCATTTATTTATCCTTTAATCATTTATTAATTAATTACTTAATTAAATTTTAATTATTAAATAATTAACCTTTAATTATTTAATTACTCTTTAATTAATTACCCTTAATTAATTACATTAATTAATTACTCCTAAATTGATGATCATTCCTTAATCATCTTCATTAATTAATTAATCTAATTAATTAATCTTTAATTAATTAATTATTCTTAATTAATTAAAATAAGTTATTATCCCTAATCACCTTCATTAAATAAACCTTTAATTAATTATCCTTAGATTAATTAATAATTCCCACAGATTAATTATCCTTAATTAATTATAATAAGTAATTATCTCTAATTATCAAATTAACTTTAACAATTAATTAATTACTTTTAATCAAGTAATTATCTTTAAGTAATTAATTATGTCTAATTACTTATATTAATTAATCTTTTAATTAATTTACTATCCTTAGATACGAAGTTAATTAACCTTTATCAATCTCTGATTAAGTAATTATCCTTTAAAATAATTATCTTTTAATCATCTTCATAAATAAATTCTTCCTTGATCACTTTCCTTAAATAAATCAACTCTTAATTAATCACAAAATCACTTTGATAAAAAAACAAATTAACTTTTAATTGTATTGATTTATTTAATTACCTTTCTTAAGTAATTAATTATAAGAAAAAAATCCATTTGAAAACATTTTCAAAAAATTTCATAATATATTACCATTAAAAACAAATCGTTCGAAAAATTTGAAACATAATTTTCATTTTAGCTTTTAAAACTTGAAAAAACTGACAAATTTACTTCGGGTCCAACCCAAAACTTACCCGAGCCCATCCAATATTTTCCCGAGTCAAATCCCTTTCTTTTTTCTCAGTTTGATTTTATTTTGAAAACTCAAATATTAAAAACAACAAAACCCTCTTGAACCCCGAAGCCAGTCTCGTGCAAACCATTTCTTCCCCCGAGCTCTGACCTGAGTCAAGCCTCCTCGCTTCCACACCCAAATTCTAGGGCAAAAGGAAACTGGTGCACGTGCACCAGCCCACGGCGGCGCTCCGGCGACTTCATCTACCTCCTATAAGTCGACTTCAACATCCAAAAACCATCGAACCACTCAACATCTTGATCGAGCATCAAAAACGAATTCGAACTCAACAAACCCACTGGACCCAAATTCGCCGACCAAATATTGCCTCGACATAGCACTTCGATCATCAGAAGCTTCTCAAATTCCGGTCGCAGCCCCACGAACCTCCCACGCAACCCTCCTCCAAATCTAATGCCACTCGATGCCTTAAAGATGCCACAGCAACCCAAACTACCCCCTCGATCCATTTTAGGGTTTAGACATAAATGTACCGATCACCGACGCCATAGGTGAAAATAAATCCATCTGGCATTTTCGCCAAGCTCTCCTACACCTCAAATCCTCTCTGGTGAAATTCCCGTTCATCATAGATTCCAGTCACTAAATTTTGTTCAAAAATACTTTTCTGGTTAACCAAGAATTTCTCACAAAATTCCAAACTAATAATCATGGTTTTTATCTTAAAAATCAATTTTTTCAGAACAGATTTAAGATTATATAATTTGATCAACCAATTAAAATGTTTGGTTTTTTAACATATTTCAAAAATCTATTATATTTGCTTAATTTCAAAAGATTCCCAAGCCTATTATGCTTGAACCTATTTTTTCATCTTAATTTATGAATAAACAAACATATTTGTTTTGAAATCCAAGGCCTAAAGTAATTAGTTGAGGTGATCTTGAATTTAAAAGCTAAATCCAACCCTATCTCTATAAACAGAGATGAGTGGGAACATAACAGACATGCCATCCATTCAGTTCATATATATATATATATATATATATATATATATATATATATATATATATAATTCATTTCATGCATCAATTATTACTTCAGACTTTAAGGATTTATTTCGTGCATCCAAGTTTAAATGAATTAAAGTTTGGTTTGCTCACCTTGAAGTTTGAAAACAGAGAGAAAGATTTGAGCCTGGAGATGAAATCTGGAAATAATGATTTGTGCTAAAGCTTTGAAATTGTTTGATTTTTTTTTACTGCTTCAGGTTTGAATTCTTTTTTTATATTTGAGTTGAACTTGCTTCAGAATTGTTTCGAGCTTTTGATCCTGTGCTTGATTTTGAAGTTGAACTTCCAAATTTGAAGTTGCTTTTAATTTTCAAGTTTGCTAAAAACTTCCAGGTTTTTATTTTCTTGCTTGTATCACTTGAGTGAATCATCTCAAGTTGAAAATTTTGAGGTGGTTGAAAACTTGAATTCGAGACTGATACTTGCTATCTGAAGCTTGATTCCATGTCTGATTTTACTTTGATTTCTTTTTCAGGCTAAAACAATTTGAAAACTGATTCTTTTCTCTTGTTTTAGTTTAGGAGAAAAATGAAAGAAGCATTGAGAAGTGAAAAATAATGAGGCCTGGTTTATTATTATTTTTTCTAATACATGTCTTTGTAAATTCAATGTAAAATAAAATGCCACTTGCTTAATTTGTGAACACTTGTAAGTTATATTATTTTACGTCTTACACTTGTTAAAATTATTATTACTTATTAAACACTTGTCAAATGTGTTTAAATTGTGCTTAAAACCTTTTTGTTAAACTTATTTAGTTTTCAAATATATAGAGATTTTAAATCCAATGCATTTAAAAAAATACTTATTTTTGAATTCCAATCCACATTTACTTTCACAATTTCCTTATACATTTATTCCAAATATTCAAATTAATTTTCAATTAACTCACAAATAAATCCAATTTGTTTGCAATATATTTCTATTTAAATTTCAAATCAAAAATATTCAATTTCAATATACTTATTAAATTTCAAAATCAATCCAGACTATAATCCATTTATATAAATAAAAAAACATTCATCTTATTAATTTGGAAAATTCAAATACAATATATATTTTATTCCTAAATTTTATATTAATCACCAAATATTCCACAATTTAATTCCAAAGGTTAAATTAATTATCAAATTATTTTTAGCTAAAATCCAGGAATGTTACACCGCCATCCTTTCTCTCGCCTTGGAAGGGAATTCTAGTGACACTATGGCCTATATAGAGTTCCAACTGAAGGGGTTGTCTCATTGAACTTACCTGTATTTCAGAGAGTCTTTTTTTTAAATATATATATATATATATATATATAACAAGCACCAAAAGCTGCCAACAAGCCTGGCAGGTAACGAGAGATTGCAAAATCTAACAGAGCAAAAAGAAACGCAAAACAAATACAAATGAAACAAAAACAGAAGGGAATAGAGAACCCAACACCAAAACAGCGACAGCCAAAGAAGCAGTCTCGTGAGATAGATAACAGCACAGGAGAAAGAAGATGAGCTTCGGGTAAAACCACCGCTCATCTGACATCATCATTGAGCTTCGGCAAGGCCACTGCCCAATGATGATGTTAGAAGAATCTCAAACTGAGCACCAAAGGAATAGAGGGAACATGGGGCTCACTAGCGCAATCGGAGAAGACCACAGAAAAAACCTGCTGCAAAGGAGGAACCATATCCCAAGAAACTCCATCACTAACCAAGCAGACCGCTAACCGAAAGGATCGCTGACCGGGAAAGAACCCAGAATAGCCTGGACCTGAGAAACTAGCAACCACATAACAAAGAGAGAGGGGGAAGCGGAAGCAAAGGGTGAGAGCCGACGCCCCGCTAATAGGACTCAACCTACGCTCAATCTAGCGGAATCCAGAACACAGGAAATAGAAAGAAGACCCACTAGCCGCCGAGAGCGGGAGCCAACGAGTCCCCTGAAAGGTCTACCTCGGAAAGCAAGGAAGACGTCATTCCTAACACGTCGAATGATGGACTGGGGATCCATCGGAGAATCCTCAAAGGTTTCCTTTTTTCTCGCGCACCAGAAGTGCCAGCTGGTCAGGCATGGAATCAGGCGGAACAGGATCGACCGCAGCGATTTACCAGAGATCCCGGCCCACCAGTTACTCTGTAGATCATAAGGAGACCTAGAAATACCTCGAACACTAACTAGATTCCCAAAGTAATTCCAGATCTCTGGCTGAAAAACCATCAAAAATCAAATGGTTCAAAGATTCTGTATCCCCATTGCCACAGCACCTGCAACGGGAAACGGAAGGGATGCCGATCTTCTGGAGGTTCTCATCTAACGGCAACCCATCATGCAGGATGCGCCACATAAACATAGAGACTTTAGGAGGGATTCTAGAATCCTAGATGAAGGAAAACAAAGGTCGAATTGGAGCCGGGGATCTAACCGAAGTCTGAACTTTCAAAATGAAGAACGAACCGCTATCCCAGCCGGTTAAGCCACCATGAGAGTCTGGAAACGGCTTCACCTACTGCATGTGCTTCCAGGTCTCACTAGCGTAGGATGGACAACCCGTGAAACTTGAACCCGCAAGCCTGTGGTACTTTGCATGAAGTAACGCCGCCCATAAAGAGTTGTTAGCCCCAAACCTATACCACAACTTACAAGCAAAGGCCGCACAAAGGTCCTTCGGGTTACGCAAGCCTAAGCCGCCTTCGTTCTTGGGACGACATACGTCCCAAGAAACCTAGTGGTGACGTCTGACGTTGTCCTTCTTACCCTAAGGAAGGACGAGGATAAAGACCGATAAGACCGGAAGAAAGATGAGGTAGGGGTCATCGCAGTGAAGACATGAGTACCCATCGAGTCTAAGACCGACTTAATGAGAACCAGTCTACCAGCCTGGGAAAGGAGAGTCACATTCCAACGGATGATCTTTCCCCTAACTTTGTCAGTCAAGGGATCGAAGATAGCGTTAAGCTTCCTACCTCTATAAAGGACAACGCCCAGGTAAGGTGAGGGAAGGGAAGCTTCCTTGAACCCGGAGAAGTCCTCAATCCAAGAAGCTCGAATGGGGGACAAGTCCTTCGCATGGACAACGCAACTTTTGGAAGTGTTAACAAGTTGGCCCGAGCACCTCTCGTATTGATGAATGAACCGAAGGAGCCGACGAACAGAGGATCGACTGCCATTAGAGAAGATGACAATGTCATCAGCAAATGATAAGGAAGAAACAAGCGGACAGCCCCTCGGAATCCTGAAATGTTGAATCTGACCTAAGATCGCAAGGGTATGATGACCGCGAATGAAAGCCTCTGCCGTGATCACGAATAGAGAAGGCGAAAGTGGGTCTCCTTGACGCAAACCCCTTCCTGCCTTGAAAAACCCATTGGTCGGCCCGTTAATGAGCACGGAGAACCAACAGTTGGAAATGAGCCTCCACACCAAGTCAATGAGGGGTTTCGGAAAACCGAAGGCCCGCAAAACCTTGATGACGAAAAACCAGGACATGCGATCGTAAGCCTTAGCCATGTCCAGTTGGAAGACAACATTAGAACCCCTGACCTTCCGGTCAAGCTAGGAAATCAGTTCCTAGGCTAAAAGGACGTTATCAATGATTAAACGGCCTTTTACAAACCCCGATTGAGATGGAGAGATGATACGTTCAAGGAACGGTGCCAAGTGCCTGGCCAGGATTTTAGAAATAACTTTGTTCGAAAAGTTGCACAGGCTGATGGGACGAAAATCCACGCAAGACCGTAGATTATCGCACTTAGGAATAAGAATCAGGTTGGTGATGACCAACCTAAGGGAAGAGCACCTCCAGAGAAAAAGGACCGAAAAGCTAGACAAAAATCAGCCTGAATAATAGGCCAAGCACTTTTGAAAAAGACACCATTGAAACCATCAGGACCACTGGCACTATCCTTGCTCAGAGTAAAGGCACTAGCACGGATCTCCTCCGGATATGTAGGATCCGCTAAAAGGGCACTTTCAGGAGAAAGAACTACTCAAGGAATGAAGGCAAAAAGGGCCGGATCGGAAATCGAAATAGAAGGAGAGCCCAAAAAGGATTGAAAGTGGGACAGAATGGTTACTTTGACATCCTCAGGCGATGAAGCCGCAGAGAGATCTGGACGCAGAATCTCATGAATAGAGAGTGTTGAATATGCGCTTATATGATTTTTGTTTGATGATAATAAACATATATACATTCATTTAAATGTATTTGTTAATATATTATACTATTTTTCACAGTTTAAATAAATATTTGTTGAATAAAATAAATTACACAGAATTTGAATTCAAACAGATATTTTATTCAAATAAATATTTATTACATTTTTGAATAGTACAATTTCAAGCTCTCACTATAACTATACAACTTTGATTACAATTGCATCACATTTCATATTTACAGTTCACCTCACTACATATCACTCACACTCGTATCTATCTTCAACTTCTTTCCAGTTTGAATCCAGCATCTGAGAAATCTGCAAAAATATAAACTAATGCAGTAAAATTGAAAAAGAAATATTTTTGCAATTCAAAAATAAAAGATAATTTTTGCAAATATGATTTGCCTCAATTATTTGGGTTGTTCGTCATAATTTAAATTTGAATTCATCATACACAAACAACTTGTGACATACATAGTGTATCACTGTATATACCACAAGGCCGTGCACGCCAATATATACACTTGATTGATTTACAGGGACAGGTGAGCACAAGGTCAAACCCAAGTTTTAAAACTGGATTCAACTCAGGTGCAAATCAAAAGTACACATGAATGCTATGTTCAAACATAACACAGTCTCAAACCAGCATCAAGGCAAGCCCAACAGAAATGCATGCAACAGAGACTAAGCAATGAAATACAAACAAGCATGCAACAACAAGCATGTAACAGAGACCAAAGACAATCATACATGAAGGCCACATACTTGAAACAGTGGTAACTACACAGAACTCAGTGCAACTAAACGGAATGCAATTACAAGTAAATGCAGAGACAAAGCACACAAGATATCAACATAAACAACATCAATGTCAACAGAAAACATGGCCAGAGACTATAGTTCACAGTGAAGTCAAAGTGCATGAACACAGTAAAGACCACAAAGGCAGTGCATCGGTGTGCAAAGAGCTCGAGCACAGCAAATATGACAATAAGCTTCAACTATATGGAGACGAGATCAAATACAATAACCAGACAGAAGCACGCTGATATGCAACACTCAGGTGAAACCAAAATGATTACGGCTACAATATGCAGACTCAATGGATGCAACATCAAAACAGTTCGAGTTATATCCCAGTGCCAACATATCCAACTAGAAGTGCAACTACAAGATACAGCAAGCACAACAAATCAATGATAACAAAATGCAACGACCAGCTACAGTATGCTCAGTGAAGAGCATCTGGATAGTGAAACAAGGCAGAGGACATCGTGAAAACATATCAAGGTCAAAGAGAAAAAAAATCACGGCATAGTCAGACATCACAAAAATTCAAAGCCGTGGTAGTCAAAATCAAAGTCGTGAGTATCAAGCCAAGTCAACAGAGAAATTCACGATGCCATCAAAATTCAAAGCCGAGAATTACAAATCAAGTTGACCGAGTATTTCAAGTATATACGATTGTGAACCAGTCAGAATAAATCACAATCATCCAACAATAATCGAACGGCCAAAGCAACAAATTTTGAAATTATCAGACGAAGTCGTATATGAAATAAATACGAAAATTCAGGGCATTGAACCCTATATAAACCATTCAACATCATCGGCATAAAGGTATGAGTTCGAATACGAAAATCAAAAAGGAACAGAGCTAAAAATCTTACCCGAAGCAACAAACGAACTCATCGAAGCAACCGAAGTAAGCAACAAGGATTCGATCGAACAAGACGACTTGCAATTAATCACTGATTCGATCAACTTAAAGTCGGAGCTTCAAAATAGCCCTAGACCTCAGAGCTAAGAGAAAGCCGCCAATTTCCAGAGAAAAGAGTATCGAGCACGAGCCCTAATTTTCAGATCGAAGAACGAAGACGCATGCCGCCATTATTTTTCGCAACAAAGAAATAAAGGGGATCGGGCTGGAGAATAACAAAGAAGGAAATAAGGAACGGGTTAAAGAATAAAGAGTGGGCCAGCCTTGTTTTCTAAAGGCTTTAGTTTATTTTTAATTAGGGTTATTTGTTTAACTGTTTAATTGTTGTTTTTACTTTTCGAAACAAACCTTTGTAAATCACCACCTACGGTTTAGGTAGTGTCAGATTGTCTAGTTAGAATTAGTTCAGTAAGCAGGGTGTGCGAGTTTGCAAAGCTCTATAGGCGGGAGCAGAGTTTGTGAGTAATCAAAGCTCTATAGGCGGGAGCGGAGTTTGCGAGTAATCAAAGTTCTATAGGCGGGAGCAGAGTTTGTGAGTAAACGAAACTCTATAGGCGGGAGCAGGGTGTGCGAGTCTAGTAGAGTGTTTGTGAGCGGGAGCAAATGTTTGCAAGTCTAGTAGAGTGTTTGTGAGCGGGAGCAAATGTTTGCGAGTCTAGTAGAGTGTTTGTGAGCGGGAGCAAATGTTTGCAAGTCTAGTAGAATGTTTGTGAGCGGGAGCAAATGTTTGCGAGTCTAGTAGAGTGTTTGTGAGCGGGGGCAAATGTTTGCGAGTCTAGTAGAGTGTTTGTAAGTGTGACACTGTTTAATTCTAATAGAAATCTGGGAATGCAGCAGTAGGCAAGGGGTTGCCGAAGCTGGGTAAATTTTGTGTGTGATTTACTTTTCAGCATATTTATTTCTGCAGTTTGTTTCTGTGATTGAGAAAAATTTTCTATAACCCTATTCACCCCCCCCCCCTCTAGGGTTAATCTAGATCCCACAAGTGGTATCAGAGCCCGTTTTTTGTTTTTAACTCTAGAGTCATGAATTCACCGAATAATGCTTTTTCCGAGGGGCAATCTATTGCTAGGCCACCCATGTTTAACGGGAACGATTATGCTTATTGGAAAGTTAGGATTGGTATCTATCTTAGTTCTGTTGATTATGATGTTTGGGATATTATTGAAACTGGTTATAAACCTCCCACTATAATTGTTGGTGACACTGAGATTCCTAAACCTAAGGATAGGTGGGATGCTAACGATAAGAGATTGAAAACGACAAATGCTAAAGCCATGAATGCTTTGATATGTGCTCTTGATAAAAATGAATTTAATAGAACTTCTCATTGTACAACAGCACAGGAAATTTGGCACACTTTGGAGGTGACACACGAAGGAACTTCTCAAGTCAAGGAGTCTCGTCTAGCCCTATTCAGCAATGAATATGAAAACTTTGTGATGGACAAAGGCGAGAGCATAAAAGACATGTTTGGACGCTTTTCAACCTTGGTATACAACGCTAGAGCACTTGGGAAAGTCTTCACTGAGGTAGAGCTTGTGAGGAAGATACTACGAGTTTACCAATGAACTTTGAGGCAAAAGTCACAGCAATACAAGAATCGAAAGATCTGAGTAAGCTAAGCATGGAGGAGTTGATTGGTAACTTTATGACATATGAGCTTGAGCTAAAAGCAAAGGAAGAACGCAACAACTCCGAACCAAAGAAGAAGACGATTGGCTTAAAGAGCAAAGAAGAGAGCGATGAAGATAAAGTAGATCCAATTGAAGAGCTTGCAATGGCCGTCAATAAACTTAGAAACTCATCAAGATTCAAGCCACGCAAGAAGAAAACAAAGGGCAATAGGTCAAAAGATTCTGAAAATTCTGATAATGAACTGACGTGTTATAACTGCAACAAGCCTGGCCACATCAAACCAGAATGTCCACTTCTCAAATATAACAAAGGAAAGAAAAAGAAGGCTTTTGCAGCGACTTGGGATGATGAAGAAGGAGAGGAAGCTTCGGATAGCAGCTCAGAGGAGGCTAACTTGTGTCTTATGGAAAAATCAAATTCAGAAGCAAGCTCCGAGGAATCTAGTGAGGCAGGTGAGTATTCCTATAGAGATCTTGTTTTTATGTGCTTAGATCTTACTAAAACAATTGATAGTCTTGAATCAAAAATTGAAAAACTGAAATCTGAAAGGAGGAAACTCGCCCATGAAAATTCTAGGATAGGAACTGAACTTGAAAATATTCAAAACCTAGAATGTAACCAATTAAGATTTTAGATTCAGAATTATCAAAACTTAGGAATAACTTTGAGAGTCTTGAAAAAGAAAACTTGAATCTTAAGGAAACCATCGACACTAGGAAAAAGGATTTTATAAATAGATGCGCCTCACTTGTAACTGAAAACACGTCACTAAAAAGCAAAGTCTAAAATCTTGAGAAATCTTTGAATAACTTTTCAAGAGGCGAAAAATCTTTCAACATGCTATTGGGAAATCAAATTTTTGCTAACAATAGAAAAGGACTAGGTTTTGGGAAATCACAAGATGATGATAATGCAAAACGTAAAAGTGTCTTTGCTCAACCTGAAATAATTGGACATCATGTTGAAAGTCATAGTCATAGGAACACAAAATTTAATCAAGACAATTTAATGTGCACGATTTGTAGAAAATTTGGACATAATCTAAATAATTGTTGGTATAGACCCAAACACGTGAAAACTATACCAATTTGGGTTCCAAAAGGCACAAATATAAAATCTTTGAAAGTCAAACAAATTTGGGTGCCAAAAGGAAC
Organism: Allium cepa; assembly: GCA_030765085.1. Lineage (NCBI taxonomy): Eukaryota > Viridiplantae > Streptophyta > Magnoliopsida > Asparagales > Amaryllidaceae > Allium > Allium cepa. The sequence goes on from CM060938.1 coordinate 916,374,399, forward strand.
ATATATAAATAGTTTTGGGCCTCCACAAACATATTTTTCATATTCTGCCACTAACAATCATGGACCTATAAAAACAAATAGGTCACATAAATCTTTCATCGTGTAGGTGTGGTGGCAGGCTAAGGAACAACAACGGTGTTCTCTGGATTTTGGCTGTTCTAGAAACACAACGGGCAACAAAGCAAAGTTCCTTAGCCTAGTATAAAGGTGACAGAATCACAATGGACAACAACGAAAAATTATCGTAAAGGTAAAACAGGTAAAATTGTTTTGAACAATATATTAAATGTGATAATCTGCACCGTATTCTGAATGAAATCAGCCAAAGATTGTGATGTTGAAAAGAGATGATTTTTTAATTCTGACTTATTCTTAATTGATATGATTTCTTTTGACTTGTTCTTACTTTGATTTGTGCTTAAAAGTAGACCAACCATCCTTTCATCATTGAACTTAATCTGTTTGGTCAAATTATGATGTTGATTGATTATTGTTTACTCATGCTATAAAAAGGATTTTAAGAAATTTTTGAAATTGTTGAAACTTTATGAAATTGTTGAAACTTCAAGAAATTGTTTTGAAATAATAATGAAGTTTTAATGACTGTTGATAGTTGTTCATCCTATGGCTTCAAAGATTGACACTATGATATGTTTTTGATTGTTAACACTGCTTTAATAAGAATGTCATTTAAATTGATGTTAAGTTTGAAATTCTTGGTGCACACTACATGGTTTGGTCAATCAAATTTAACGAGTGACAAATGAGTGAGAGTAAAATTCAGATGCAGATTACACTGGTAATATAGTTGATAGAAAAATTACTAGTGGAACGTGATTAATTTTTGAAACATTCATTTGCTGCATCGTTTTTCAAAGAAAATATCTGCATATTTTTCACTTGAAATAATTTTCAAATAGCAGAAAATTTTCTTATAAAACCCCCTCGAGAAAATCATGCTTGACCATATTTACAGATTAGTCATTTTTGAAAAATTGTTTTTATAATTTTTGAATTTGATTTTAAATGACTATTTTGACTAATCTGACTCCCCTTGATTATCGAAAAGATGAATAGTGCTTGAAAAAGTGATGAGTGTTGATATTTATCATATATTATAACTCGAGAAAGTATAATTAGAAAATTTCTTTAGAATTTCATAACAAGAGTTATAAAAACTTTTTGTTGGGTAAAAGTTCCATGATCATTTCTATTTCTACCATCTTTCTATCGACCATCACTCATCAAAATTACACATAGTATGTAAATTTGTGGTAGTTTACAAAGGAAATCATTCGTTCTTCAATATCTTTAAATTTGTGAAGGAAATTATTTGTGCTTCAATTTATTATATTTAGCAATAAAAATAAATATCCAAAGTATTCACTCTCATTTAAAAGTCCTCATGGTTATGCATGGGTGAATTACTTGGATTTTTGATTATGTGCTTCCATGCTCATTTAAAAGTCCTCACGGTTATGCATGTATGGAACGCATATCAAAATTAATTGATTAAATAGACAAGTTGATTCTAATCCTATTTAAAAGTCCTCACGGTCATGCGTGGTTAGAAGATACTTGATTTCATTTTTTTAAATAAAAATTGTGAATACTACTAATCTCATTTAAAAGTCCTAACGGTTATGCATGGTTAGTAGATATTCAAATTTCCTGAAATAAATATACCACAAATAGACAGAACTGTATGATTTTTTGATTTTATCCCCATCACTTCTAAAAGTGGAATATGCGCCTGACAAGGGTAATTATGATTTTTGTTTGAGTTTTATTGAAATTTGATATTTATATTCAATTGAGTTAAATGCTTGATTCATGTCTGTCACTTCATCCCTATTTTTATAACACTGTTATTCTTTTGCTGATAACAAAAGGGGGAGAGAAAAGTTAAGATTTTGCCAAATAGAATCAAGCAAAGGTCAAATAATTTTCCATTTGCATATAGGCTCATTTATATATTTCTATTTGTATGCATATATGTAGGGGGAGTATTGTGTAGAGAGGGAGCATTCAAATAGGGGGAGCAAATTGAACGATCAAATACATTTAATACATTCAAAATCTTAAATATATGTTTGTTATCATCAAAAGGGGGAGATTGTTGAATATGCGCTTATATGATTTTTGTTTGATGATAATAAACATATATACATTCATTTAAATGTATTTGTTAATATACTATTCTATTTTTCACAGTTTAAATAAATATTTGTTGAATAAAATAAATTACACAGAATTTGAATTCAAACGGATATTTTATTCAAATAAATATTTATTACATTTTTTAATAGTACAATTTCAAGCTCTCACTATAACTATACAACTTTGATTACAATTGCATCACATTTCATATTTACAGTTCACCTCACTACATATCACTCACACTCGTATCTATCTTCAACTTCTTTCCAGTTTGAATCCAGCATCTGAGCAATCTGCAAAAATATAAACTAACGCAGTAAAATTGAAAAAGAAATATTTTTGCAATTCAAAAATAAAAGATAATTTTTTAAAATATGATTTGCCTCAGTTATTTGGGTTGTTCGTCATAATTTAAATTTGAATTCATCATACACGAACAACTTGTGACATACACAGTGTATCACTGTATATGCCACAAGGCCGCGCACGCCGATATATACACTTGATTGATTTACAAGGACAGGTGAGCACAAGGTCAAACCTGAGTTTTAAAACTGGATTCAACTCAGGTGCAAATCAAAAGTACACATGAATGCTATGTTCAAACATAACACAGTCTCAAACCAGCATCAAGGCAAGCCCAACAGAAATGCATGCAACAGAGACTAAGCAATGAAATACAAACAAGCATGCAACAGCAAGCATGTAACAGAGACCAAAGACAATCATACATGAAGGCCACATACTTGAAACAGTGGTAACTACACAGAACTCGGTGCAACTAAACGGAATGCAATTACAAGTAAATGCAGAGACAAAGCACACAAGATATCAACATAAACAACATCAATGTCAACAGAAAACATGGCCAGAGACTATAGTTCACAGTGAAGTCAAAGTGCATGAACACAGTGAAGACCACAAAGGCAGTGCATCAGTGTGCAAAGAGCTCGAGCACAGCAAATATGACAGCAAGCTTCAACTATATGGAGACGAGATCAAATACAATAACCAGACAGAAGCACGCTGATATGCAACACTCAGATGAAACCAAAATGATTACGGCTACAATATGCAGACTCAATGGATGCAACATCAAAACAGTTCGAGTTATATCCCAGTGCCAACATATCCAACTAGAAGTGCAACTACAAGATACAGCAAGCACAACAAATCAATGATAACAAAATGCAACGACCAGCTACAGTATGCTCAGTGAAGAGCATCTGGACAATGAAACAAGGCAGAGGACATCGTGAAAACATATCAAGGTCAAAGAGAAAAAAAATCATGGCATAGTCAGACATCACAAAAATTCAAAGCCGTGGTTGTCAAAATCAAAGCCGTGAGTATCAAGCCAAGTCAACAGAGAAATTCACGAAAAATTCAAAGCCGAGAATTACAAATCAAGTTGACCGAGTATTTCAAGTATATACGATTGTGAACCAGTCAGAATAAATCACAATCATCCAACAATAATCGAACGGCCAAAGCAACAAATTTTGAAATTATCAGACGAAGTCGTATATGAAATACAAACGAAAATTCAGGGCATTGAACCCTGTATAAACCATTCAACATCATCGGCATAAAGGTATGAGTTCGAATACGAAAATCAAAAAGGAACGGAGCTAAAAATCTTACCCGAAGCAACAAACGAACTCATCGAAGCAACCGAAGTAAGCAACAAGGATTCGATCGAACAAGACGACTTGCAATTAATCACTGATTCGATTAACTTAAAGTCGGAGCTTCAAAATAGCCCTAGACCTCAGAGCTAAGAGAAAGCCGCCAATTTCCAGAGAAAAGAGTATCGAGCACGAGCCCTAATTTTCAGATCGAAGAACGAAGACGCATGCCGCCATTTTTTTTCGCAACAAAGAAATAAAGGGGATCTGGCTGGAGAATAACAAAGAAGGAAACAAGGAACGGGTTAAAGAATAAAGAGTGGGCCGGCCTTGTTTTCTAAAGGCTTTAGTTTATTTTTAATTAGGTTTATTTGTTTAACTGTTTAATTGTTATTTTTACTTTTCGAATCAAACCTTTGTAAATCACCACCTACGGTTTAGGTAGTGTCAGATTGTCTAGTTAGAATTAGTTCAGTGAGCAGGGTGTGCGAGTTTGCAAAGCTCTATAGGCGGGAGCAGAGTTTGTGAGTAATCAAAGCTCTATAGGCGGGAACAGAGTTTGCGAGTAATCAAAGTTCTATAGGCGGGAGCAGAGTTTGCGAGTAAACGAAACTCTATAGGCGGGAGCAGGGTGTGCAAGTCTAGTAGAGTGTTTGTGAGCGGGAGCAAATGTTTGCAAGTCTAGTAGAATGTTTGTGAGCGGTAGCAAATGTTTGCGAGTCTAGTAGAGTGTTTGTGAGCGGGAGAAAATGTTTGCGAGTCTAGTAGAGTGTTTGTAAGCGTGATACTGTTTAATTCTAATAGAAATCTGGGAATGCAGCAGCAGGCAAGGGGTTGCCGAAGCTGGGTAAATTTTGTGTGTGATTTACTTTTCAGCATATTTATTTCTGCAGTTTGTTTCTGTGATTGAGAAAATTTTGCTATAACCCTATTCACCCCCCCCCTCTAGGGTTAATCTAGATCCTACAGAGAGAAGGTTATTCTTCTTTCGAATAGAAGAATGGAAAATTTTGGAGTTCGTATCTCCGTCGACCACCCATTTGATCATCGCCTTTTGACGAAGATAGTCGTTTTCGATACGAAGTTCCGAGGAGAAGGCTGATTGAGCTAACGCCCAAGCCTCCTTGTTAGCAGTGGCGGATCCTCATCTAACAAGGATTCGACTAAGATCAGGGATTCTTCGGCCACCCGAACGCGATCGAAAATGTTCTTGAAAACTTGACCGTTCCACACCTTAAGGCAAGCCTTGAGACGCTTAAGTTTACGAGAAAAACCAGCACAGGGAGAGCCAACAATAGGAAAGCTCCAAGAGTCCTCCACCACTTGAAGAAAAGAGTGGTGAGATCTCCACATACTCTGGAATCTAAAAGAAGAGGGGCCCGAGATAGAGATAGGGGAGCAGCGCACAATCATAGGAGCATGGTCTGAAAAGGTCCGATGAATATGAGAGATAGAGAAAGAAAAGGGAAGACGAAACCAATCTTCCGACCCAAAAACATGGTCTAGTCTGTAGAGAATGCGGTTCGGTCCCTCTTGGTTGTTCGACCAGGTGAAAGCAGATCCAACAAAGGAGAGCTAAGAGAGGCCCGAGCTAACAATGAACGAGTTGAAATCCGCCATCACAGAGCGGCTGATGGCGGCTCCTCCCCGTTTTTCAGCTTGGCAAGCGACAACATTGAAATCACCGCCAACGACAGATGACGAGATGCCCAATTCATAGAGGGAGAGAATATCAGACCAAAGAGTCAGCCTCTCCAATCGATCGCATTTGGCGTAGACTGTTGAGAAAATAAAAGATGAAGCGAACGAAGGAGCTGAACAGGCCACCAATAAAAGCTGGAGAGAGTCAAAAATAGGACGAACAACAAAGGATTTGGACCATAAGATCCAAATCTTACCGAAAACGTTGGCTAAGGCACCGCCAAACCCTAAGGATAAGACGGTTTTGGTTACATCCTCCGGCCCCAGAAAAGGTTCCAGAAGAGCATCCATACCCACAGAATGCTTCCTGACAATACGCTTTAGCCTGGCCGAAGACGCATCGTTGCCAATACCATGGACATTCCATAAAAGGAAATTCGACATGATGAGAAGGCAAGGAAAAAGGAAGTAGAGAGAATGGAACAGCAAAGGGAAAACTGCCAAGGGAAAACAGGCCCAACTCAGATAAGATACAATGAAAATCGAGTAGATCGGACGATCTGCTCGGACGCCGCTATAGAGCGTGTGCGGATGGTGCGGGAAGTAGAGGGGACTCTTCGTAATCTGCGACGAGACGAACGAGGAGGAGGAACGGAATACCAGGAAGAGGAATCAAAAGACACTCCACAACCGGCCTCCGACAAAGCAGACTGCGAATCACCAAGCAGGGAAGGGGCCGAGTTCTTTGTTAGGCACGCTAGGCGATCATTAGTGATCGCAATTTCATCCTTACTCAGAAGTGGGATGGATATGGATAAAGAACAGAAAGAAGAGGGAAGAGAACACACTGAGGAGCAAGAAGAGGCAGAAGGAACAAAGCGATCCGGGAGATCGGAAGAAAATCGGAAGAACGAGGGGGGCAGACAAGTCGCATCCCACATTGCCGTAAGAATCAATCCACTGCTGGAAAAGGATGAGACGAGATCAAAAATAATAAAGAGGAGGAATAACCAACAGATAAAGACAACACTGGACCAACCGACGAGGAAACTGGGGAAGGAGAAGAAGAAAAGAAAGGAGCAAGAAGCGAAATAAAGGTAGAGACGCGACACTGCGGCTCGACTCTCTGAAAGGTTCCTGACAAAGTCTCACTGTCAAGGAATTGACAGTAAGACAAGGTATCGAGGAACCAAAGCCAGCTGGAGGCCAGGGAGATCCGACGGGAGGCGGAACCGTTCCCTGAACTCTCAGCACCCAAAAACCTAAGGGAACAAAGCGAAGCGGGACTGACCATCAACATATAGCTGACATATATGCTGATAGCCACTGAAACAAACTGAGTAGAGATAGCGACAAATCTCCAACCAATAAGGTCGAAAATGACAAAAAAGAAGCAGGAGTTAACCAACCCCAAAACCCCGAAGCAAAACCCAACGTCGAGCGAGAAAGCACTGCTCAAACGGACGAGCCAATAAGAAACACTACTGGGACCTACAACTACTACCTCCGAAAAGGCAACCGAAGAGGAAGGGAGCACACGCAAATACGTGTCATGGCCCACTGCAGCAAGAAAAATATTATCCAGAACTAAAAACAACAGATCACTAGCCCGATACTAGGACATAATACCAAGAAGACAAGGGGAGAAACGAACCTGACATAGCCCAAGGAGCAAACCAAACCAGAACGCGGAATCAAAAGGGTCGAACCCAGACCTGATCGAAGAAGAAAAAGAGGCAGCACACGCCGGAGGAGCAGCACGCGCAGATGCAATCGCACAGGGCTTGCCAACAACAGTGCCAAAGCCTAATGACACAACAGAAGCTACAATCTGCGATACTGCTCCCCGAACACCATCCGAAAGCCAATCAAACGAACCACCTCCAGCATCTGAAAGAAACACAGCTAGTAGCTCAACAGAAGAAGAAGAAAAGGTGATCAACTCCTTTTCTTCAACATTTAAGCCAGAAGACAACCCAGCGCCTGAAGACACCGACACTGCAGAAGCCTCAACAAAAGGCACAGGGACAAAGCCAGACATTCCTGTTACCACAACAGGCACACCAACCAGCTGATGACCAGCTAGTGAAGACAAGGTAGTCAACTCCTTATCCTCAACAAAGCAACGAGGATCAGATACAAAGCCATCAAGCACAGAGATAGATGATGAGTCCGAGTTGTAGGACTGCGAAGCAGCGACAACGTCACTAACCTCGAGACCACAACCAGAGCCTTCATCCCCAACTAACCCAAAGGCGCAGTGAACCCCAAAAGAGCCATCGACAACTGCAACCCCACAAATAGTAAAACAAGGGACAAAACGAGTGATGAAATCTCATTTGTTTCTCGAACAGACAATAAAACCATCATTGTTGCCTATAACTCCATGCTCGGCAGTACCATCCAACGAGCTAAAGCAGAAATCAGACTAAGACGAATCCCTCAAAATAATCGCGTCCGAAACAGTAAACTCGGCGCAAAACAGGTGATGAAATCCCATTTGCCGATAGAGGCATATCCCGTTTTCAGAGAGTCCATATGTCGTTGATTGACATAGCTAATCTATCCTTTTTTATCTCTCAATTTTTAGGTCAACCCCAGGTCATCTCGCTTTTTGAAAAAGGTCTCCAGTCGGTTCAATGGGCTTCTACAATAGAATCGGTGACCGTGACTACTTCAACGATGGCCCTGAATATTCCGACCAGCTAGACTCCTGAGCCTGGCAAGCAGATGACAGATGTTTTACAAGATGAATGCATTGGTGAGCTTCAAGAAGCTCAAACTGACGATGATGTTATTATTACTAGGTTCTCCGAGCCTTTGTCGGGCCTCACCATGAGTATACTTAAGAAAGAACTTGACTTAGCCAAAGAGGTCAGAGAGAAAATAGAGACCTTTACTCCTCCTCTATCCATAGCACTATTTGGTCAGACTGTCTTCATTCCTGTCGCTCTTCCTCCGCCCGGAGCAACCATAGCATGCATGCTGGATCATTGCAGAGCACTCCATCCAAAGGTAAAGGAAGCAGAGGAAAACAAGGATGCAATTGGAAGGATCCTGTGCGCCATCTTATACAGAGAAGAAGGAGAGGAAAGAGAGAAAGTATAGGTTCAAGAAGTGATCGTCCATCTTCTTTGCCTTTTTTTGGTTGTATAGCAGTACTTAGGCTCTTTTTAGTTTTCTGCTTTTGTTTCTTTGGTTGATGTTGTGCAGATTTAGCCTTTGCTTTTGCATTTTAGTTTCAATGTTAATAACACATGTACTTTTTCTTCTAAGTCTTATTTTGACTATTAATAACAAATAATTTTTTTTGTCGGATATTTGCATGAATTTGTCTAAGTACTTAAGAAATGCGTTTTTCGGTATATGTATTCACGATCCATTTCTTTTCATGATTATTGTCGAACTAAGTATTTAGCCTATTCCGTGATCTACCGGCCTTTTTTCATTCTCGTGAACGTAAATCAATAATTGGAATGCCAATCTCTAGGCATTTGTAGGTAGTTATATCAGATTCTGGAATCCGGTCCAATTTCAATCACTTGAAAATATGATTTGAGAATTTCTTTTCAAGGAATTTTAAATGCGATCGTGCTTATCTCGCGTCGGTCAAGATTTGGATGAGATCTCGCCTAACTTCGGGCAATGATCTTCATCCCTACCATTCTATGAGCAAGACACTGGCGCTTTGCCATACACTAGGTAAGTGCTAATGGATGGATGGTCTAATCACGTCCTTTCTGAGTTTATACTCATGGCCCTATATCAAAGGCGAGAGTTAGCGTATGGACGGTCAAATTACATCCATTTAGTTTTATACTCTTGTCCTCACTCCAAGGACGAGAGTTAAGTGACAGATGGTCCAATCATGTCCTTTATAGGTTTATACTCTTGCCCCCACATCCGAGACAAGAGTTAGCTGGCATCCATTTCCGGGCGCCAAGAATCATTGAATTTCAAGGGTCCAATCATGGACCATAAAAGTTTGGTTGGCATCTAACTCCAGGTACCTACATACCAGCATTATACACATACATAATCATTCGAGTCGGTCATCTTTCAATCTTAAGATACGTAAAGATAGAGACACAGATCCAGAAAGCCATTTCATTTATTGAAGATGGAAAATGACAGGTTTTATCTTATTGCATGGCTTTAATTATGGACAAATTTATTTCTAAGTGAAATAGCATCATAAGTGCTTGCTATTCCACGCCCTCGGGAGTGAGATCCCATCAACCATTACAAGCCTAAAAGTACCATCTCCAAGCTTTTTCTCTATTATGTATGGACCTTCCTATGTCAGACCCAAGTTTCTAAGAATTAGGAAGATTCGTTTGAGAATCAGGTCACCAATTTCAAAGGTCTGATTCCTGACCTTGGCATTGTAGTATTGGGTGATCCGACTCTAGTGTGCAGCTGCTCTTAAGTCACCTTTTTCTCACTTCTCATCGATTATATTGAGAGATTTAAGCAGAAGCTTCTCGTTAGTCCATGGTTCATAGTGAGTTACCAGATAAAAAGGCACTTCTTGTTCAATGGAATCATAACCTCCGATCCGTAGGCTAAGGTGGATAAAGAATTTCCAGTCGTTGAGTTATGGGTCGTTAGATAAGCCTAAAGTGCCAATGGAAGTTCATCGACCCACTTGCCCTTAGCCATTCGCCTGGGGGTGTGCTACCGCGACAATCTCTTCTCTATGCAATGTTGATGGCAGAAATCCTTAAACTCAATGCTGTCAAATTATGTTCCGTTATTAGTAACGATTTCTTGTGGAGCTCCAAAACAACATATGATATTATAGACTACAAATTGATTACTTTCTTCGTTGTAATCGTGGCTAACGGTTCCGCCTCAGCCCATTTAATGAAGTAATCAACTGTGATGATGGCATACTTTGCACCACCTTTAGATATTGGTAATACACCAATAATATCATTTCCCCGAACTGCAAATGGCTAGGGACTGACCATTTGAGTGATCTCCATTGGTGGGGCCCTTGGAATCTTCGCAAACCTCTGGGACTTGTTACACTTTCTAGTGTGATCAGCTCTGTCTTGGCTGACAATTCCCAGAAGTACCCATAGCGGAGAATCTTCTTTGCTAGGGTTTGCCCTCTAGTGTGGTCTTTGCAGGCTCCTTCATGAACTTCTCTTGGAAGTTGTTTGGCCTCATCGTTGGTGACACACTGTAAGGAATTGAGAATCCTTTCCTGTAAAGTGCTCCTTGCTAAAAGATATACCTTGAAGCTTAGTGAAGGAGCTTCCGTCATTTTCTCTTTCGGTTTGAAAGGATTCCCTTTATAAATAATTCTTTATTAGAGTCATCCATGACTCCTTTTCATGCTCAGCCTTTAAGATCCAATTGAAATCCATATGGTCGATGCTCGGAGTCTAAAATACCTCCATCAAAACCAGCCGATGAGCTGTGCATCTCTAAATATGGCCAACTTAGCCCGTTGGTCGGCCTTCACATTTTCCTCTCTAGGAATATGTGTTATCGTGTAATATTCAGTGTCACTAAGTTGCTTAAGGTCCCAGTTTAGATAAGGAGCCAGTTTTGCTCCTTTCGTCGGAAACTCTCTCTTGACTTGACACGCCACTAGCTGGGAATCACAAAAGATGTGCAAAGTTTTAACTCCTTGTTCCTTGGCGATTTTGAGCCCTAGAATCGTTGCTTCATACTCTCCTTTGTTGTTTGTTGCAGAAAAATTGAGTTTCAAGGCTTAATAAATTGAATGTTCCTCGGGAGTGACAAGTACAACTCCAGCACTGGAACAACATCATTCAATCCACCATCTGCAAACATCTTCCACCAAGCAATTTGCTCACCACTACTCTCCGGAGTATTGTTTCACATAGTGTATTTAGCTACAAAATCTGCCAAAGCTTGAGCCTTTATAAAAGTCTAAGGATGATAAGTTATGTTGTATTATCTTAATTCAATGTTCCATTTCAGCAGCCTTCTAGAAGTCTCAAGTCATTACAAGACTTTTCACAAAGGCTGGCTGGTAAGAACTTTGATCAGATGAGCCTAAAAGTAGGGATAGAGCTTCCTTGGAGTAATTAATAGGAAGTATGCAAGATTTTCTAGCCTCGGGTAATTTCTTTCTGCTCTTGTCAACCTCTTACTGACGTAGTAGACCGGCCATTGGACATGGGATTCCTCACGTACAAGTGTGGTCCATAAAGCATTCACTGATACCATCAGATATATAAACATGTCCTCATCATCCACCAGCTTTGAGAGAATGAGGGGTCTCTCCAAATGATCCGCTAGAGCCTGAAATTTGCCTTTACACTCCTGTATCCAAGCAAAGTTTCTTTTTTCCTTTTTAATCAAGTCAAAGAAAGGGATATATTTTACATTGGATCTGGAGATGAATCGACCCAGGACGGTGACCTTCCCATTCAAACTCTAATCTCCTTGATCGTTTTCGGGGACTCAATGTTTCTCAATGCCTCAATCTTTTCCGAACTGACTTCAATCTCATGGGAGATCACAATGAAGCCCAAGAATTTTCCTAATTCAATGCCAAATGTGAATTTCAAAGGCTTTAGCTTCATATCTTATTTTTGAAGTGCACTGAACATCTTAGCCAAATCATTAACATGGTTTCTCGATCCCCATGACTGCACAAGCATGTCATTTATATCCTATCAACTAACCTTTGGTAAGTCAATCTAGTATTCTTTAGTCTAAAGGGCATGACCAGGTAGCAATACAGTCACTGTCGATTATGAAGCTAGTGTGTTCTTGGTTCGGGACGTGCATTTGAATTTGATTATATCCCAGATATGCATCCTTGAACGGTAGTAGTTCATGTCCAGTTATTGAATCCACTAGTCGATCAATGATTAGGAGCAGGAAACTGTCCTTCAGGCATGCTTTATTCAGATCAGAGTAGTCGACGCATGTCTTTCACTTCCTATTTAACCTTTTCACCAAGACTAGATTGGACACCCATTCTAGGCATAAGGCATCACGAATGAAGCCATTATCCTTCAATTTCTCCACTTCTTCTTTAAGTGCATCGGATCTCTCCAGACCCAGGCTGTGGCGCTTCTATACCAAACGAACGCATTTGGGATTTATGTTCAATGCATGGCTCGCTATCTCCAGCGAGATCCCATGCATATTAGAGTTCTTCCAGGAAAACACATCGAGGTTTGCGTAGAGAAAACCAACTAACTCCTTCATCATTCCCATGTCGAGCTGTCATTCGACCTTTAGCACGTATGTTAGCCTGTCAGGTCATCCTAACTAACTAGAACGTTGATCGTTAACTCAGTAGGAGCTTCACTTCCACTTTCTACCTCTTTCAGTTGATCCATATTCTTATAGAACCGACTGTGTTGCTTGAGCTAGGGCTCATGCAGTGGTTGCTATGTGTACAAAACCTTAATGCATAGGGTCCTCTCTATGCTTTTTCCTTTCTCTTTTGGATTTGCCTCCTTTAGTTCAGTGACATAACAAACGCGACTAAGCCCTTGATCTCTATGCACTGCTCCCACACCATTCTTTGTAGGAAACTTCAGCGTTAAACGCCAAGGAGCTATAGCCACTGTGAATTCAACCAGGTTTGGTTGGGCCAAAAATGAATTGTAAGCAAAGTAAATATCCAAACTTAAAAGGCGCTGCCCGCACTTGCTTATGGTCTCCCTCTCCAAGTACCGTCGGTAGTTCCACATATCCAACTGGTTCCATAGTCATCCATTAAATCCCCGTATCCAAGATTTATATTATTTCAAGTCCCTTCCTTCCAAATCATTTGATCACATGCTTTTTTAAATAGAATGTTGACCAAACTCCCATAATCAACCAGCACCTTTCATATAATAGAAGGGCCAATCATTTGAGCTTCCACCCCATCAGCATATCTGTTCCAGAAAACAATGTTATATGTCATGGTTTTGAATTATTTCGCCATAGTTCCACCCTCTACTGCTAATCAACTCTCATTCTCGGTATGCTTCAAAAAACTAACATACTTGTCCATCTCACTCAGACTTTTATCAGCTAGATGTGGTCCATCGATGATTGTGTTGATCACCAAACATTTTTCAAGTTGCCTAGGCTCTTTACCACTAGCCCCAGATTGGCACCATTGGGATATCGACCCAGGGGGTTGGAATTTCTTTACCCGCCATCTTCTGAGGCTTTCACAAACTATGGTAACTTCTTTTTACAATCAAGTCCTCCATCATATCCCGCAGGTGTCCGCACTCGTTGGTGTTATAAGCGTGTGTTTCGTGAAACTTGCAGAACTTGCCAGATGTCTTCTCCTTCTCAACCGACTCCCTTGGGGTCGGATTCCAATACTGCTCGGCATCTTGAGTTGTCGGACAGATATTCTTGTTTGAGTTATGCAACTTGGTATAGTTGTCGTACTTTTGAATCCTAGCACGATTCCTATTATCTAGCTTTCGTTTCTTGGCCCCTTTATTGCTCCATTTTTGGCGATCATTCTTGTTGCCAACATTCACATCCACATTTCCCGATATCCCTCCAGATTACTTTATTATGACATTGCTTTGTGTCCCTTCATCTGAATCCTAGCATCATCCCATGTGGGATGATTGCGGGCCTCTTCCAAGTACAAGTACTGATTAGCCTTCCTGTAGAAAATATCCATCATCAGCAAGGGCTTCATTTCCAACCATCTCCCGAAATCAATCTCCGGATGAATCCCCCTAATCAATGCCATCAGTACTATGTCATCATTAGCACCAGTACGGAACCGGTTCAAGTATTCCTTTAACGGCTCTTGTGCCATGGAAGAGGTTTGATAACAACATCATAGCTTTCAGATGTGATATTTGCAAACGGAATTGCTCTGGAAATTTTTGCGACAACTCAACGAAAGACAATATGGACCTCGTCGGGAGCCGAGTGAACCACATCATCGCTACTCCCTCTAGGAAAATTGGAAAGCAACAACACCTCACGACATCATATGCCTTAGCAGAATCCATATGTCTCTTGTACATCATCAAGTGCTACATTGGACCTATCTTTCCACCGTATAGCGACATCATTGGCATTACAAACCTCCATGGATACTTCACACACAGAATGTCCTTAGTAAACGGATTATGACAAGGAGAAGTTCCCCAATCATCATTGCTTCTAAACTAGTTTTCATTCACAAGTTTCCTGACCATCTCTACAATGACCCCACCGCTATATCCATATTATTTAAGAACATTACACATAATGTCATATAATAACATGGATAATACTGTTGTTTAAGGGTGATCGAATGTGATTATATCTTTGCACTAACAATGACACATCTTTATTACCTCTAGAGGATCCAAAAATGAAAATTTTGATGTGTACAATATTAATACTAAGTAAGAAAAACACCGATTAAAATTATTCACAACCATATATAATATAGATAAAAGAGAATCGGAGTCACATATCACAGCGGAATAATATGCATCATCTCTACTATTAATAAAGAGAATCTAAAGAATAGAATTTCCACCGTGTCCTTTTGAAATTCCAAAAATACCATTACCCTTCAACGGAATCTCACAATCAGTTTATAATCTCTGCTATCATCCTCTTCCCGACCAGCGACCAATGGATTTCTCAAATCACGAAAAAAACATTTTGTATGTTAACTTCATATTTCAAATTGGTTGTTTTCCAAAAAAATAAATGCATCGTGCACTTTTTTGTTTGGATGAAAACTCAAAATTAAAAATGACAAACCAAACGGGATCTAAAATATTTCTAGCCACTAGATGCATGTACCTGTAATTTATACTGGTATACATAATAAAATGTAAGTCTACAAAATATATGTACCAGACCCATAATATACATACATCACATCCGAAAGTATTGTATCAGGTACACAATGACTAGTAGATAATACACATGAAATATACACCTAAATGTAAATTTATACAAGGATGAAGTACACTAAATTGATCAAAATGTCTACCTTAATGCTAGAACAAAATTCAGAAGCCAATGAATCCTTGTACCTATAAGGTCTAGGACTGACCTGAGTATTTTAAAAATAAAAGGGTCAAACTACATCTAATAAAGATGTGCGATACTGATATTGTAAATATGCGACTTAACAATAAAATCAGCCATAATAAGATATGTCTGAAACCAAAAATCCATAAATATGCATATTAATCCAAATCACTATTTAATAAATCCATGTCAAGTTTTAATTAGAATATCATACAAAATACGGTGACAACAATTCAAAATTCTCCATAACCAAAAGATACCAAATATCCATCCAAAAGTCTCTGAATAAAAAATCGTTACTAGTGAAATAATAATGGTAATCAACTATCAGTTTAATATAGTAACACAAAGTCTAACAAAATGAAATAGACCCTGCCACATAATACAATAGTCTAACAAAAAAAAGATGAACTATGCAAATTCACCCAGTGAAACGAAATAGCAAGCATTGTCTAAATGCATACCAAAACCGAGTACTAATCATCCGGTTTATAGACTAATCATGCATGTAACACATGTCCATAAAATGAAAGAACAGTCGTGCTACACCATAACAAACCTAACGCCAACAAAATAGGTCTACCTACCCAAATCTAAGAATGGTATTGCTCTCGGTTCGATGAAAAATAAGCCCTCTTCTCTTGGGGATATATTGGTCTGAAGTCTAAACATCCTTATCTAAGTATCCCTCACTTTCACTTTAGTAATAACTAGAATCTAACAAACTTTTCTACACCAGAAAGTGAAAATATAGTATTTACTAAAAGCTAGTAAATTCTACTCAAACTCGATTTAACAAATTAATAATAAGTGAGAGTATTGTACCAAAGTCCCACACCAATCCGACAATTCAATCGTTTATTAAAATTCCTTGTTTTATAAAAAAACACGAAATCTCAATAAATCCCAAATCATAATAAATAAAATAAAAGAGTTTTAAATTAATTTTATATAAACAAAGTATAATTTCTCAAACTCACTTTTAAATCTTTAAATTCGTTTTTAAGGAAAATTTGTTTGTTTCCAAAGGCTTTTGAACACTTTCAAAATCATTTAAACCCTTTTATCACTAAAATCACTTGAAACTGAAATGATTACTTTCATATACGCTTTTATAAAACAACATTATATTTTATCTTTTGCCTCTAAAACATTTTCGAAATCATATACTCAAAATAGTAAATTTAAAAAGATTTTATAATTAAATATTACTCAATTTTAAAAGCTTTGAATAGAAATTTTGAAATAAGAAATAAGTTAAGATTGTAATATACTTTAACTATATTCTATTAACTAGATTCTAATAAGGATAAAAATAGATAAAATCTCATCTTGAAATATATTAAAACATTTAAACAATTCAAATAATAAAAATCCATCAAAAAAATTCAACTTCTAGAGCCATCATCACTTTATAAAATATAATTCCATATATGGAATAATTTAGTGGCCCGAATTACTTTTTGACAATTTCGATCGCATAAACACAGTATGCACTTCTGTATAAGTTAATAGAATTCAATTCGCAATCGAACAAGGTTTCCTTTGCAAATTAGCCTCTTTCAATCACCCAACAATCTATATATCACCAAATAATCAATCAAACATAAGTATGCAACAATATATCATTCAATTCAACCATTAACACCCAAGTATTATAACATAATCGATCATATCAAAGCATGTTAAAGGAATTTTGATTGATAGATATAGAAATGTGAGTTAAAAATAACTCAGAGAATCATAGTATGAAAACCAATGCTCAAGCTGCCCAAAATTTCGGAAATTGCGCCTCCATCACAACACTAACTACTACTGCCCATCCAATGCCACTCGCCACAAACATCACCTGCCAATATGCTCATCAAAGCATCCTCCAGTTCATCGGCATTGGACCATGCCTCCTCCAAAGCTCGAATTCAACATGCGCAAGTAAGATTTCTTCAATTGTCGGCTCAGCTTCGCATGCACCTTCCGATCACTGCCCCAGTTCGGCATCGCCCCCATTTGCTATCTTGACGATGGACCTCCGATCTATGAACGATCATGTTCCCCTAGGAGTGATTTATTATTATTATTATTCCTTTTGGTGTTCGATTATGAGAATTAGGGCTTTGAGAATACTACGGGATGGGAAAATTGAGAAAAGCGGGTCTGTGGATATTGAGAATTTGAACAAGACTTTGAAAATTAAATAGATTTTGGAAATAATGAATGGGCTTTGGGCTCTAAAAGTGCTAAAGGAAAGATAAATGGATTGAATCCATCATGTTATTTCTAATTAAGTCCTTATATAAAACAATTCCCATTTTATATTTTTGAATTGCAATTTGTATATCTTTATTCACATAAGAATAGACCTACCATTAACTTATTGACTAAAATTTGAATTTGAATTGATATATCA
The DNA here is from genome assembly GCA_030765085.1 of Allium cepa. Taxonomy (NCBI): domain Eukaryota; kingdom Viridiplantae; phylum Streptophyta; class Magnoliopsida; order Asparagales; family Amaryllidaceae; genus Allium; species Allium cepa. The sequence goes on from CM060938.1 coordinate 916,392,234, forward strand.
TATATTTAACCAAAATGCTTAAATTTGATAGTCATTCACCTTCATCAATTAATTTACTTTACTGAATATCAAATAAACTTCTTTTTATCTATTACAATTATATAAAATTATTCACACTTAAAAATATTTATATTTAGTAAAACATTTTATTTTAATTTTAATATATTATTTAAAAAGAATTTATTAAATAATTCAATTTTTTCATAACAAAGTCTTTCATTTTTTTGGCAAAGCCAGCTGAATTTATAGTTGGTCATGCTACTATACATAAATGAAGAAAAGGTGTTCTGCACATGCATAGAAACAACTATATATAGTTTTACAGTGTCCATTCCACTTAGAGTACAGAACAGATGAGAAGCATAGGTGCTTCTGCAGCTATAAGAATGAGTTAAGGAAACATCGGTTCCTCCTCCCAAGAGGAGGAAGAATCACTTCCAATAGGGCCTAATACGTGCAAATAATCTGCAAAATGAGACATAATATCCAAATCATAACTCAGGTGATCCCTATAGTATATATATCTCCTATCTAGTTATCATCAAGGAGAAGAGATCTATTTCGCTACCACGTGCTCCATCCACTGAGAGAATAAGTCCACAACTATCTATAGAGTAATGTAATTGCCTTGATTCACCATCAACACAACTAACAAAAGAATGGAAATTATGTCTAGCCGGGTCATATCTCATATCAGAATGTATATGGATCCAAGGCATCTCAACAAGATTCCACATAATACCAGAAACCAGAGCATGTGGTAAATAAGCAGGATCAAACATATCAGGAGGAATAGAGGAAACCATAACAGCGTCAGAGAAGGGAGGAATAATAGCAAGCACTGAAGGTTCAACAGGAGGGTCGGACTATGCCACAGGAGGAGAAGCAAATGCGCTCTTTTGGGATCCATTTCATATTCGGAGGACTAGGAAGCGGGGTCCGAACCGAGAAAGGATCAACAAATGATATACGAGCGCATGCTGATAATATATGAACAAATGACTGACATGACATACATATGTCTGGCTTCCAACCATATTGAATTATAATCTCCGCTACTTGATCCTCTGTCACTCTTAATTTGATTATATCCGATAAAGGCTTATCCAGAAAAATCTCAATCAAAGCTTTAGCTTATACTAGCTTTTCCCTAGCAACGGTGTTAGTATCAAAACATTTTACTTTACCTATCACACTGCTAGCCAGTTTAGTCCTATCATAGGTTGCAAAAGAGAGGGGATATATAGAAATAAGTCCAAACTAGAATAGACGGTACCTTCTCTCTGGCACAGTCAACAGACGGACTCCAAGGAGTGACAATAAAAAACTTACTTTTGATAAATATATTAAGTATATGAAGATGTTCATCAGGCCTTGAGAACTTGAAGAAAAACATAGAGTTGTCCATGTGGAATATGAGGCTACCCTTTGGTTGCCAAGATTTGTAATAATGATCCTTAACCACTAGATATGGTGGGTTATCATCCAAAAAGAACCCAACTAGATAGTCCAACCAATAATCAATACCAGCTTGAATTACCTCCAGAGGCAGGATCATAACACTGTCATTGATAACCATTTCAAAAGAACGTGGTACATAATCATTTGCATTTTTGGGCGATGAAGAGAATAAGGAGGACCATTTTATTCTGATAGTCGGCTTATTAGACTGGTTTATAGCAGCAACTACATGCATTTGCTATTGATATTGAGCAGGAGATTTATTAGTACTGTTTTGGGCATGAATAGGATCATTGAAATCCTCAATATTTATTTCCATCGTTGAACTATCATTCATTTTGCTAGCACTATCAGCTGATTTATTAAGCAATCCATCAAAACTAGATAGCAGATCAACATATTTTCCATCATCTACATGTTTACCTATTAACGGAGAAGAATCATTCATAGGATTATCCAAACCAAAGCAAATATCAGCAGCCTCTACATCTTCTATGTCAACTGATTTTAAATTCAACTCAGTAAAGATATTTTCACTATTATCATTAACCAGGACATCGAAACTAGCATGTTGAAAATTGATATCGTCATTCCAAGTAGTGACGGATTATTGAATGACAGGGGATATGGCAGAGGAAGTAGTAGGATTCAGTATACCTGAAATAGGACCTTTTGACAGAGAGAGCCTTTGACAATCAGAAGCTAAGGCAACCAACATCGGCTTTTCAACAGAGACTGTATGACCAACAAAAGCAGGTAGCAGCGCAGATAAGGCTCTAGATCTAGAAGCTGTGGCAACTGGCTCATAAACATCGAAGATGGTTCCAGGTTGTGATATTTGAGCGGAAGGCAAAGTTGAAGCATACACAAGGCCGGATCTAGTTATCGATCGATTTGCAAGGGAAGAAGAAAATCTCGGCTTGCCATTTCAATTCCTTGCCATAATCGACTAGTGGGGCAACAAAGTCTTTCATTAAATAGACTTTAATTGAATTCCAAAATAATAATTATCAAAAAATCAAATTCGAACCGTTCTATTTTAATTAAATTTATATAATAGTACATGTTCGAAAACAGGGTTGTTATGGACCTCCCCCTATGGAAATTGCATGCTTGCAATTTCTTATAGGGAAACGTCACAAACAAACACAAACTTAAATTTTTTCAACATCTACACTTAAATTGATACTCATTGAATTTTCTAAGTAGTTAACATTAGAATCACACTTATCGTAAGTTAAAATTTTAAATAGATTCATTTATTGACATTTATTTCCACGCATAAAAAAATTATCGAAAAATTTTCTAAGTGTTAGATTTTTCAGAAAATTTCGGTAAAGTCACCTTTGTACGGAGAGCTGTTTACAATTTCACAAGTATAATATTAACAATATATATCAACCACACGGTCAGAAACACAATATATATCAATATTTCTGAAACTTTTGAATTTTAATCCGAAAGCTACCTTTATTTTAGCATTTTTAAGCGTGTTCGCTTACTTTATATGCAAACGTGCAAAATAAATCCAGATAGTCTTCGTGTACTTGTTTTTAACTTAAACAAACAATATAAGATCACTTTTACAAATATAAGAAACATCACATTCAAAAATAAAAATAAAAACGTCTAAGAAATCTTATTTTAGTAACTTTTCAACAAAGTTTTTGAACGTCAAAATCATAGAATGGTGCAAGGAATTCCAAGATTGAGTTGTTGCATAACTCGTTAAAGTTCTAAACATTTTTCGAATTGTGAAGATAAGAAATATATTAAAATTTATGAAGTTGCATTTACATAATAGATTCTCCATTTTGAAGTAGAGTTTTCGTATAGTAAACATCAAAATTTCTTAAAACACTTCAAATAAAAGTTGTAGCTTATGTTTCAATCTTTCTAGATAAGCAAAACCATCCAAATTAGACAAGCCTTTCAAAAGTTATGAGCAATTTGTTTAGCTCAGTTCTAAGCAACTTTCAAATTGGGACAGCGAATAACGTATTTAGAAATTCATGTTTTAAACCTTTACAAACATCAAAATGTTAGAAAGTGATAAATAATAAATTTGTTGCTTATGTAATTATCTAACCAATAAAAGAAGAGTTGCTAAAATTAGATGATACTATCTCAAGTTATGATCATATTAGCAAGGGATATAAGCTCTTTCTTTTCTTTTTATTAAAATATTTTGAAAGTTTAATTCAAGTAAGAAATGTAAAAGTCCATTTATCAAAACCATTTTCAATCAGAAAGTTTAATTATAATATGAAAATCATTTCCAAATGTTAATTCTCACTTCTAATATATTATTCTTAACCCGCCTTTAGGCAAGGCATCATACAAGCGGATCTAACCCAAACAACTACAGAAAGCATATTATAGTCGACGAGCAATGGTGCAAGACATTTAAAATATGGTTTCGACGAGAATCGAGTGGTTTCAAGCTATTTGGAGTTGGCTCCAAGTCATCCGTAGACTTGCTTCGAGTTCCAGAGGGTCTGCTCCGAGTCATGTAAGAGCCTGCTTCGGGTCTTTGATGGGATAGCATGTTCGCCGGTTGCTTCGAGTCATTACATCTCTTGCTTTGAGTCATTAGAAGGTCTGCTTTGGGTCAAGTAGGCAGTTTCTTTGAGTTAGGATCATGGGTCAATCTCGTGTCCATCCACGTTCGTATCCATCTACTTCGAATCCATTCTCTTAGTATCCATATGCTTCGTATCAATCCATCTCATGATAACCTCTTCTTGTCGATCCAAATCCAACATGTTTTGTATCGATCTGTTATTTGATCGATACGAAGCAACGAACCATGGACCGATACGAAGCCACAAACCCGGATCGATGCGAACTAAACTGGAGCTCCTTAAAGTTGCCTACTTCATATCGATCCCATACCTATGTAATTCATATCGATCAGTAGAATGATCGATACAAAAAAATGGCCACGAATCGATACGAACAGGATAGCCAGGCATCGATACGAAGGGAAGAAATCCGTTCAGTATGACACTTTTGGAAATCGAAGGATACGAAGAGGGCAAGGTCAACCAAAAGAAGCAGTCAACTCGGCATAAAAAGTGGATCATTCCTGGATTATTGCACTATGTCATCATCCTGATCGATACGAATTCGAATCCATACGAGGCTATTGATATGAACATGACAGTCAACCTTCAAATGCAAACTTGCATCGATCGTATCTCACAATATACAAGTCCGAATGCCGCTAAATTTTCACAAGAGCTTTCGTACAACTTCAAGAATGTCCGTAATAGATCCCAATCCAAAAAGAGCAATTTTGGATCGGTATGAATTTGGTATGTATCGATTATGGATCGAGTCGAAATACCTGGGGATCGACCACGTGGGCCCACCCACGTGGGAGAAGGAGTCTTTTAAGATCTGGGTGAGATGTTTGCAGCCTACACCTATAAATAGCAGTCCAAGAGCTTGGAAAAAGGGAACTTTTTGTTCTTCTATGCCGTTACTTTGCAGAACTCCATTGTAACTCGATTATTATCATCTATACTCTTGTAATCAGCGAGTGATAATCAATAAAACAACAACACTTTAAAGTGAATGTAGGCTACAACGCCAAACTATTATAAATCGTGTGTTCGTACTACTTTCCTTTTAAATTTTGAGTGTTCATCACATTTATTTTCTCTACTATTTGCTATTTGTGATCTGTGATTGTTATAGGATGCTTTCATTGACAATTGGGTGTTTGTGATCAATTTTGGCGTAAACATTTTGGTGCTTTCATTGAGAGAGGCTAGCATTCAGAAATTCTACAACTTGGACTTTGGATCTGAAAGCTAAAAGTCCTGGATCTAGAAAGCTATGGTGAAGCAATCAGTAAGGAGACCAAGAGCGGAAAGAAGCCAGCCTGAAGGAAGTCAGGAGGCTTCCTTAGGAGAGAATCGGGCCTCAGTCTTCATCACCCGAGACGAGATGGAGATGATGATGGAAGCTATGCAGAAGGGATTGCTGAAAAGGCAAGAAGAGATGATGTACAACATACTCCAGCAGATTGGACAAGAAAGAGTGCAGAGTCAAGAGAACGACACTACAAGCGGTGCTAGAGATAGGGATCAGGAGCATGAAGCAGGCAGAATTTAGAATAGAGCAGGACCATCAGGGGCAGCCCTCGGGCTAGGGGGACTCCCCTAGAGCATATTGATCCGATCCCAAGCAGGATACCAAGCGGAATTGTTCAACATGGCATTGATAGGGGAATGGATGCTCATACAGGACAGCAGATTCTAGGATTCCCTCATGAACTCGAGGGGTAGATCAGAGGCGGCAAACAAGGACTATAGATTAACGACGGTGATAGATTGGCAAAGATGGTCAGAAGAGCCATAGGAGGAGGACTAGTGAATAGAGATCTGGAAGATGTGAATATGAGCTCTTTTTCTCTCGCAATTAGGCAGGCTAAGAATCCACAAGAATTCAAGCTACCAACACCAGAGACTATGATGGAAGGACAGATCCTACGGTTCATCTGACAAGATATATGAGGCATATGGAAGTACTGAGGGCATCAGAGGAAGTCATAGTCCGGTGTTTCCTATTGTATTTGACAGGCAGGCAGCTCTATGGTTCAGGCAATTAGAGAGTGGCTCCATTGGAACATGGACTGAGTTAACTGAGAAGTTTATGAGGTAATTCAAAATTTACATTTCGAGAGCATGAATGTAATGAGCTTGACAACACTGAAGCAAAGAACCGGGGAATCTCTGAGGAGCTTTCTGACATGATTCAATGTAGCGGCAACATCGATGGATCAACCAGATCCATCCATGGTTTTGATGGCAGCTGTATCTGGCATAGCTGATGGAATAGAATTCAAGAATTCATTGATAAGTGATCCACCATGGACCAAGGAGAGTTTTACCATGAGGCGGAGAGGTTTTTACGACAAGAGAATGCAAATCCTGAGAGAAAGGAAGGAGAGGAAGTTGAAGTTTATGCAGTTAAAAGTGGAGCTCCGCCCGAAAATGATTCAAGCAAGGATAAAGGGAAACAGAAAGCCGAGAATAACAATGATGCACCAAAGCAGCTGTGAAAGGAACCGAGATTCACCTCTTATACGGAGTTGAATGAAACTTTGGAGCGGATCTACCAAGACACCAGGGGGCAGGTTCCTTATCGAAAGCCAATGAGGAGGGATCCGGCCAACAATGAAAGAAGATCAGAAAAATATTGCTTATACCACGAGCTAAATGGTCATAGTACGAATGATTACAGGCATTTGAAGGATAAGGTTGAGGGACGTATCCAGAATGGTTTGCTGTCGCAATATATGAGAAGGCGAGCAACAACGGCGGAACGAGAGCAACCACCATCTGCATCAAATGAAGGTGGCTCCAAATTGAGGCATCAGCTTGTCATCAACTGATTAGGATAATGAAGAATAAGTGGCAAACTCCACACCAACACGATTAAGTCATTTACAAATGTCAGGATCACAAACCATCCTCGGGTATGCTCTGATACGACTATTAATCAGATCAGTGTAGGTGTTTGCACTTGAACGTCTTTGTTTTTCTTTTGCTTTATATTTCGCACATTTGGACTTGATTTTGTTAGACATTTCTGTTGAAAAGACTCATTTCAATGGATATTTGGTATTAATAATTCTATAACGGCCAAGTCACTTACACATGTATGAAATCGCGAACAGTCCTCAGGCATGCTCTAAGATGGCGATAAACTGCCATAACAATTAATTAAGAGACTCACTAGAACATGAAATCTGACATTAATGATATTAATTCCCCTCTGGGCACACACAATTTGCCTCAAATGGCACTCGACCACGAATGATCACAATTCGCCTCAAACGGCACCCAACCGCGAACGGTCACAATTCGCCTCGAACAGCACCCGACCGCGAATGGTCACAATTCGCCTCGAACGGCACCCGACCGCGAACGATCACAATTCGCCTCGAACGACACCCAACCGTGAATGGTCACAATTTGCCTCGAATGGCACCCGACCTCGAATGGTCACATATCAAGCTCGAATGGCAATATAATCTCGAACGATCACCATTCACTACCAGGTAAGATCATAGATCTCTTTACAGGTCATCAATAGGACACAAACATATAGCTTAAAGTATTAAAACACACCTTCCTATAGCAAGGCATGTTTTGGGTGGCAAAGTGTTAACCCGCCTTTAGGCAAGGCATCATGTAGGTGGATCTAACCCAGACAACTACACAAAGCATAGCAGTGTCGATGAGCAAAAGTTCCAAACTTTTTGGAGTTGGCTCCGAGTCATCCATAGACTTGTTTCGAGTTTCCAGAGGGTCTGCTTCGGGTCATGTAAGAGCCTGCTTTAGGTCTTTGATGGGATAGCATGTTCATAGGTTGCTTCGAGTCACAACATCACTTGCTTCGAGTCATTAGAAGGTTTGCTTCAGATCAAGTAGGGAGTTGCTTCGAGTTAGGATCATGGGTCAATCTCGTGTCCATCTATGTACGTATCCATCTACTTCGAATCCATTCTCTTAGTATCCATGTGCTTTATACCAATCCATCTCCTGATAACCCCTTCGTGTCGATCCAAATCCAACATGTTTTGTATTGATCTGTTATTTGATTGATACGAAGCAATGAACCATGGACCGATACGAAGCCACACATCCGACATAAATGTGAAGTAAAATGGAGCTCCTTAAAGTTGCCTACTTCGTATTGATCCTATCCCTGTGTAATTCGTATCAATCAGTAGAATGATCTATATGAAACAATGGCCACAAATCGATACAAAGAGGATAACCAGACATCGATACGAGAAGGAATCTGGTTCAGAATGACATGTTTGGAAATCGATGGATACAAAGAGGGAAAGGTCAACCAAAAGATACAATCAACTCGTCATAAAAAGTGTATCGCTCCTGCATTATTGCGCCACGTCATCATCCTGATTGATACGAATTCGAATCGATAAGAGGCTATCGATGCGAACACGATAGTCAACCTTCAAATGCAAACTTGCACCTACAATATCTGATAATCTACAAGTCCAAACACCACCAAATTTTCATAAGAACTTGCGTACAACCTCAAGAATGTCCATGATCGATCCCAACCCAAAAGGAGCAATTTTGGATCGATATAAATTTGGTACGTATCGATCATTGTTCGAGTCGAAATATCAGGGGATCGATCACGTGGGCCCACCCACATGAGAGAAGGAGTCTTTTGAGATCTAGGGAGATATTTGCAGCTTACACCTATAAATAGCAGTCCAAGAGCTTCAGAAAAGGGATCTTTTTGGTTCTTCTACGTCGTTACTCTACAGAACTCCATTGTAACCCGTTTATTATTATCTATACTCTTGTAACCAACGAGTGATAATCAATAAAACAACAAATCTTCAAAGTGGATGTAGGCTACAATGCCGACCACTATAAATTGTGTGTTCCTGTTGCTTTCCTTTTAAATTTTAGTGTTCTTCACATTATTTTCTCTACGTATTTGTTATCTGTGATTATAAACGAGTGATTTCATCGACAATTGGGTGTTTGCGACCAATTTTGGCGCAAATAATTATCATGCGTGTAGGAAGTGTAATTCAGTTTTTAATTCATCACATAGTCACCAAAACAATCAAAGAAAGTAGAAAGGAGCAAAAACAAATATTTTGGTAATATTTGGACTTTTGCCCAGATTGGCAAACCCGCTTGCCTTATCAGGGTGATTGAGGGTGTTTTAAGGTGATGATCAATATGAGTTTTCCTAGGTTTAACTAGCATATACACACACACACACACACATATATATATATATATTCAAGCGAGATTCAAATCAGTGTTTGATTTGGATGATGAAGTGCTAACTTGCATTAACAAAATATTACAATCTACTGTAAAACGGCCGAAATTATATTATACTGACAGGTCAGAAGGATTCAAACAAATTAAAAGATTAAGTATGCAAGTAGAAGAAGAATAATAGTAGTTTGATATAGGCAATAAGGCGATGAAGCTATATTACTGAAACAAATTACATATAAATTTGAACAAAGTAAATTTCGAACGAGAGGACATACTCCATGACTTTATATATATATATATATATATATATATATATATATATATATATATATATATATATATTTGTAAAGTAAAGATTATACTCACTATAATTTATGATTTATATAATTAGTTTCACTATAGGCTAGGGAGAGGTTATACTTGCTTTAATTTATATTTTATACACAATATTCATTTCTTAAAGAATCATTTTCCTATAAAAGTGAAAATAATGAAAATCCGATCTTTGCTTTCTTTCAAGATAAATTTCGATATTTGGAATTTTAATAATAGGAACAACCAACTTTTAGTAAGAAGTTGAATATATGTGAAACAAAAAAGATTTTCTTTTCTTTTACTTAGAATATTTTCTCTTAATTTTTTTTCTCAAATACATTTTAAATTACTCATTAACTTAAATTTTTATTTGGTACATAGCACATCTTCATACGCAAAACGCAAAATATTTTTCTCCACAAATTCTTTTCACACATTCCCCTCTTATTTGCTTTTTAAAAATGCATTTAAATCTTATTTTATTATGTAAAGCCATACTTGAGCAAATACTTTTATTTTTTATTTTTTCATTAGTCAAATTATTCAACTTCCAGTAATTTATTACAATCATAGTTGAATTGTAGTTTCATTTTCGAACTCCTTTTAAATTGAAAAATTCATATAAAAAAGTTTTATCTCACCCTACATTTTATTAAAAATATAGATCTAGACATTCATTCTAATAATAATATAATATGTACAATCATCTAAAAGTACCACATCCAATTTATTTAACATGCATCTTTGTAAGTGAACATATACAAGTTTTTACAAATGCCAATTTTTTTTATAAATTATATTTCCAAGTAATACTCTAGTCTTCCTAATAATGCTCGCTCTCATTTTAAATACTTTATTTTATTTATCAAAGCACCTCAAAAAATATAATTTATACACTTTTATAAAATATTATTTTACCTTCAAAATAATATTTCTAAACTATCCACTTTACTCTGCATAACATTTAACTTATTTTAAAATTATATCTTCTTTACAAAAATATTATACGCTTACTAATTATTATATCTGAATACATTTTATTACACGGAATAAAATATTGTTCCGAATATCTCGTCCTAGTTTTTAGAAACCCTATTGATAACGTTGATCAAACGCATCGACTAGAATCCTTAAAACACTCAACGGGCAATTTAACACACAATTATTTTCTACAAGATATGCATATATCTTGTACTACCTTATGCTTATTCAAAATATTTGCTTGCCTAATCAAAATTTTGCCATATGTATATCTTTTATCGAAAAGATTTTAATCTAAATAGATGCTTGCTTTAATTAAAATTTCTTTCAATCAATCTTAATATTATCATAAAAATAATAATTTACTGATAACAATTCCATACATTCATAAATATATACCTCAAGTAAACATAAATTTTTTAATTCATCTTAACTTCTAATTAATCACACATATGAATTAACATTTCATTTTATACAAATTTAAATTTTCAATATTTCTTGCAGTAAATACACTATCGAAGACACCGCAAGTTTTTTTTGTTATTATTGAGCAAGTTTCATCCCTTGATAGTGATTCCTACTCAATATTAATTTTTCACAATCACTTACAATTTTAAAACTACCAAGCATCCATTAACAAATTAATTTTTATTATAACTTATTTTAGTTATTAAGTATATTTTCTAATTCATGCGTATTATTTATCATTCTATATTTTATACTTATTGATTACTTAGAAATTTTTATTATTCCTTAGTGATTCTATTTTGTAGAAACCGCCAGCTTTTATTATTAATTGGGTTCGTCCAAATTCAAATGGGGTTATAAATTCTTTGAGTGATAATATCTTATTCAATTCCACATTTTTAAACTAACCATAAACAAAAGTAAACATTGATGCAAGCAACATACAGTTTAACCAAAAAACAAACAATCGTCTTCAACGGAAAGCTATCTCCCAACTTCCGCTGTGCAATTCTGATCATTAACATATCATGACACAATAATTCAATTCTATGCTATGTAAGGTCTTATTTATGATATCCATTAATTTTCATTCTTTATAGTTCCAACTTTAGAATCATTTTCATAACAATAATTTGTATAGAAATTAATTTTTTTTTACAAATAGTCCCCGATGATTATTCCAATACTCATATATATTTATATCCTAATAGGAATATAAATTCTAATTTTACCGTGCACACCAAGGGACGGGACTCTAAGTCTTTCTAGGTTTATCTCGACTTTATGTAAATTATATAATAATGTTCTGAATGTAGCTCTGATACCAAGCTGTAATGACCCCAAAGCTATACCCATATTACTAAAGAACATTACATGTAATGACATCTAATAACACGGAGAATACGGCTGTTAAGGACGATCAAATGTTAATATATCTTTGTACTAACAACGACACATTTTTATTACCTTTAGAGGAACCAAACTAAAATTTTTGACATGTATCATATTAATAAAATGTAATAAACACACGGATTAAAATTATTCAGAATGGCATATAATATAGATAAAATAGAATTAGAGACACATATCATAACGGAATAATATACAACATATACATAATAAAATGTGAATCTACAAAATATCAGTACTGGACCCACAATATACATACATCACATCCAAAAGTAGTGTATCAGGTACATAAGGAATACTAAATAATATACATGACATATACTCCTACATGTCAATATAAATAAGGATGAAGTAAACTAAACGTTCAACATGGTTTACTTCAATGCTAGCACAAAATCCATCGGCTAACGAGTCCCTATACTTGTAGAGTCTCGACCTGACTCCAGTATTTTAAAAATAAACAAGCCAGATTATATCTAATATAGATGTGAGATACTGATATCGTAATTATACGACTTAAAAATAAAGTAAGACATAAAAAATATGTCCAAACCAAAAATCCATAAATAGGCACATTAATCCAAATCACAATTTCATAAATCCATGTCAAGTCTCAAGTGGATTATCATCAAAAATATGGTAATAGCAATTCAAAAATTTCTAAAGAAAAAGTCATACTAATGAAATAATAATGATAGTCAACTATCAGTTTAATACAGCGATACAGAGTCTAAGGAAATGAAATTGACCTCATCAAACAGTACAATAGACTAATGAAAAAAATAGAGGAACTATGTGAATTCACCTAATGAAGCGAAAAAGGTAAACATAGTCTAATTGTATACCAAAATAAACCGATAGGTATTAGTCATCTGGCTTATAAACTAACCATGCATGCGACATCTATCCACGAAACGAAAGGGCAACTGCACTACACCATAACAAACCTAATGCCAATAAAATAGGTCTGCCTACCCAAATCTAAGAATGGCATCGACTCTTAGATCGGTAGAATGAGTCATATTCTCTTAGGGATCTATCAGCCAGAAATCCGAAATTATTAAGATGATACAACTTTAAGTGTGACTCACTTTAATTTTATCAATCACTGAAATCTAACTAATATCCCATTCTAGAAAGTGAAATTCTAGTATTTCTAAAAGATAGTAAATTTCACTCAAACATTATTTAACAAATTATAATAGTAAGTGAGAGTATAGTATGAAAGTACTATACCAATTCGACAATGCAATCGTTTATACAATTCCTTGTTTTATAGGAAAGCATGAAATCTCAATAAAATATCAAATTCGTAGTAAATAAAATAAAAGGGTTTTAAATTAATTTTATATACACAAATTTCCTAAAAACACTATTACTCCTTAAATTCCTTTTTAAGGAAAAGTTGTTTATGTACAACGGCTATTGAACACGTTCAAAATCATTTGAACCTCTTTAATAACAAAAATCACTTGAAACTGAAATTATTACTTTGCAAACAGCTTTTATAAAATAATACTATATTTTATCTTCTGCCTCTAAAACATTTTAAAAATCATGTACTTAAAATAGTAAATTTAAAAAGGTTTTATAATTAAATATTACTCATTTTTTAAAGCTTTGAATAGAAATTTTGAAATAAGAAATAAGTTAAGATTATGACATACTTTAACCATATTCTATTAACTAAATTCTTATAAGGATAAAAATAAATAAAATCTTGACTTGAAATCTTTTAAAATATTTAAACAATTTAAACAATAAATCTATCAAAATTTTGCAACTTTAAGGGCCAACATTGCTTTATAAAATATAATTCCATAATATGGAATTATTTAGTGACTCGAATTGCTTTCCGACAGTTCCGATCACACCTAAAATGACCTGGAATTTTCAACGATTTGAATAAGAATTTTAACAAATATTTTGAAATTAAATTTATCTTTAACAATAAAAATTTGGTAATGAAAACCAGATATTTGAAATGCGTCTATTGAAATGTGACCAACAGAATTTATTTTACGTCAAAATTTATTCGAAACTCGGTCAGCATATTTTTCAGTACGAATTATCAAATTTTGAAGTATGAATATTTTTACATAAAAATAATCTAGAAAATTTTCGGATTAAAACGTTAAAGTTCATTCCGTCCAATTCCGACTTTTGTAGCTCTGTTTATCAAGAATTGTCATTGTCATTCAATTTCGAAGCGGTAACAATGGCGATAGATGAAATTTTACTGCATATATTGTAACACAGATTTTAGTACATCGTTGAATTCATCTCGTCGTGCTTATCTTCATGGTATATTTGTTTTCGTATTCTATCTTTCATTTTAAAATTCCAAATGGTCATGATAGTGGTTCGTGACCGTGTGCTGTGACCGTGTGCTGGAATCATAATTGCTTGCGTTCTTTCGTAGAAAATTTCACTTGTTGCATGCGCCAATGCAATTAGATGTTCCATTTGTTAATTCTTTCATGCATTCCTCTTATTTATGTGCGGTGCTCTCCTTCTCTCAGTTGCTTCAGCCATTCTAAGAGAAGAAAATATACAAACTTTATATCTAATCCCACGTAGCCTTTTTTCTCCTCTTCCTTTATATCCCTTCACAAACCAGCCCTCCCCCCCTCTTTCCCTTGCCACCTGAGCCACCTGCTCCTCCCCTCCCCTCCACCCAAACCACTTTAACCGACCACCAAGCCTCTCCCACTGGCCTGCACCTACTCCGCACCCTGATCACCAGTCCTCCACCTGGCCGCCCCACCGAAGTCCTCCCTGCTGCACCCGCAAAGCGAACCAGCACCAGCCCTCCACGCCAACCCAGCCACCACTTACCGCACCCAAACCACCCTCCTAGCACCGAACCCACAACCACCTGCTCCGTTTTCCTTCCGCCAGCACCCGAAACTGACAGCCCGTTTTCTTTCCCCGATCCGAACTAGCAGCAGCTGCTACTTAACCCACCACCATCCTATTTCACTTCGTTGATCTCCACATCTGTACTTAGTTTTAGAACAACAGCCGTTTAGTTCAGTTTCAAAGCCCGATGCTTTGTAGTGTAACATCAACCTTTGGCGAGCAGCGGCAAATTCCGTTGGTATCCGTGTGTGTGTGCACGTATCCAAAACCGTGGCCGTATCCGTGTCGCCGTTCTTGTTTTCAATCCAGAAAGGTGAGTGTATAACTCATGACATTTATTTTTATGCAAGTTAGTTTAGTTAAGCTATAAATTAGTTTAGTTTAAATTAATTTGGTTAATTTTAATTAGTTTAGCTTATTTTATTCGTTTTTAGTTAGTTAATGATTAACTTTGCAAATAAGAAAAGGAGAATGGGGAAAGTGTTAGGCTTGCTATGTGAGAAGGAGTTTGCATGCACTAAAAAGATCAAATTTTGGGGCAAGGCAAAGCAAGCAAAGAACACACGCAAGGAAGGAAAAAAAAGAGGAAAGAGGCGGTACGATTTTTTTTTTAATTTTGTTCTGTATAAGCGTGAAGAGGAGAGGGAGGAGGTCATGCATGGTTGTAAATACGTGCACCAAGATTAGCATAGGAGAGAGAAAAAATACAAAGAGCGTATTTTTTCACTGTAACAGTAAAATATACATTTTTTCCAATTCAAAAATTGATGCCTCTCAATCCATCCACTTTAAGCTGAAACTCCCAACTACAAAGTTGTGGAGAATCGTCTCTAGTATTTTATAAAAAAGATCATCTGAGATTCCGTCAACCATAATGGTCATAGTTGCTAAATGACAGCAAAGGGGAAAGTGTGCTTTAAAACTTCGAAAAATAATATCTGTCAGTCCGAGTCGAATTAAACGACATCATTTGGGCCGTTAGCATTCTAGAATGGCGTAGTATTTTTGGTAGAAGTTCAGCGTCGTTTGTTGAAGGTGACCAATGATCATTGGAAAATAGGGTTGCCGTTGGTTGGCAATTTAAGCGACGAGAGGCGAAGTGCAGTTTTACCTTGGATCTAGTATAGAGAATGGCACCTTGCGGTAGAAATTAACGGAGTTCGGTGCTCGAATGGGGTGCACGACCTTTTGCAGCGAGAAGGGGGAAGTCACGGTCAGAATCATGTAGAGGCGGCCGGAGCTCGAGGTGATGGATGCAGTTGAACGAGCTCGAGAAGAGGGACTTGCTTAGTGTGGTGGTTCGGCGAATAGCGATGGGGATTAGGTGTGCATGTGCACGTTGTGCACATCTTTTAGGTTACAGGAGCTTGAGTTTTGGAAGATAGGATGAAGAAGCACTGTAGATGGGGGGTAGGGTGGTGTTGGGCCCTGGGCTGGCACGACCAGGTGAGGTTAAATTAATTTTTTTTTTTTGAAACAGAAAAATAAGGCCCAAGGCCAAGAAATAAGCAGGCGGGTTATAACAAACCCTACCCGAACCAATAACACATACAAACCCACGGCGCAGCATTACAACCATACAGAAACAAAAAAAGAAACCCTAGAAAAAAACTCCAAAGCTAGATCGGCCATGGCGATTTGAGGCGATTTTGATACAGAACAGGGAAATCATGGAGACTTCCATGCAAATCTCTTTCACTTGCTATCTTCATCGTTAATAATGAGTGAATCTCGAATTGTTGTTCGCAAAAAAGGCGAAACTGAGGGTCTCTGCATCGAGTGCTTGTTATTTTCAATAAGTTGCTCAGATGGAAGCCAATCTCTATTATTTGAGGGATTACGAGCGAAGTTGTCTTGAATCTTTGGCCTAGGAAAGACCATTTGCTTATTGTACTCGAAAAAGTAAGCATATGAGCAGCAGTCGAAATATTCGGTTGTATCAAGCTTGCTTTTAGAGAAACTCTTGCTGCGATTATCAGCAGTAAGCTCTTCACTAGAATGCTTGCTGGATTCACCTTTGTCCCAAACAGACAAGTGATAGATAAGATTATTGATGTTGCTATTGTAGAAATCTGTCGAAACTCTATGATTATTCATGTCCAGTTGCAAAATCCTGTCTTTATGCAGGAGATGCTCGGAATTTGCCTTGCGCTTGAGTGTGCGGTAGCCTCCGCCCCTATCAGGTAAGTTAGAAGAGGGATCGGTGTTTATATTTGTATTATTATGAACTTCATGATTATAATAGAAAGCACTTCCCTCTCCCTTTTTATTATAGGATAGGTAACTGGTTTGCTGGTAGAGGTGGCAGCCGCCAATATGTGCAAGCTTCGATTTGGGTCTACTGAGGCAACTAGATTTCTTCATCCAGTGAATGCCACTGTGGTGAAGGGATTTGCCTCCAGGGAAGACAGAATCCTGTTTCTCGTTTTGTAAGAAATTTTCTACCTCTCCTTCATAACATTCTGCACTCCAAGGAGTTTGATTGAGATTTTCTGAGTATTTTTGCCGACTTTCAAATTTTTTAAGGAGAATTTGGCTCTCCATATCTATTGTTTTCCAGAGTTGAATGCTTTCTGTCTCCTTTTGACTATGAAGTCTTTGATTTCTTTCTTTCCAAATGTGAAAGATGGTTGATGTGAGAATAATGCTAGCATTTCTGAATTCCTTTGATTTTTCTTTGAAGTTTTCCTGAATGTATTTGATGCTTTCTCTGATGCTTTGAACAGCCTGATGCTGATTTATTTCAAGTTTTGATTTGGCTATGAACCAAATATGTTTTGAAAAAACACAATCAAAAAATAAATGGTTTATGCTTTCAGCCTCCTATTTGCAAAGTAGACAAATTGTTTCACCATTTTTATTCTATTTCACCTGTCCCTAGTAGGTAATCTGTTAATAACAGCAAAGAAAGCACAATGGGATATTTTTGGACAATTTGATATGTGCCATATAACATTATACCAATCTACTTCGCTTTCTTGACCTCGAATAAATTCTCAATTTTTTTTAAAAGAAAATTTCCCTTTTTTTTAAAGTCTCTAATCCCATGTATCATTGTGCAGATTGGGATTAATAGTAATCTTTTTAATCGCTTCATTAAAAATTGAAGCAGTTGGGTATCTAAATGTATTCCAAGAATTGTTTTGAATAATGGTGCTAACTTTATCAGAAGTCCCACCAAACCAAAGCAAACTATCCCAACCCAAAAGACTGGCCAGAGATTTTCCATGAATCCATGGGTCAAACCATAAGCTGGTTTGATTTCCATCCTTAAATTTCCTATCCAAAATTTTTAGACCAACATCCCTGCAACTCAAAATATTTTTCCAAGAGAAAGAGGAATGATTTTCAGATTTTGCAGTCCAATTTTTTTTTATTAAGATATTTAGCTTTCATCCATCTAGACCATAGTGAATTTCCATTGACAAATTTCCAAAAAAGTTTAAGCTTACAAACTTCT
Organism: Allium cepa; assembly: GCA_030765085.1. Taxonomy (NCBI): domain Eukaryota; kingdom Viridiplantae; phylum Streptophyta; class Magnoliopsida; order Asparagales; family Amaryllidaceae; genus Allium; species Allium cepa. The sequence goes on from CM060938.1 coordinate 916,410,486, forward strand.
CTCAAATCATTTATATTCCTAAGACCTAGACCGCCAGATTTCTTTGGTTTGCAAACCATATCCCATGCAATTTTATGTTGTTTTCCTTTCCAAATAAAATTAGCACAAGCTTTTTCCAATTTATGAATAGCTTTAACTGGGATATTGTGGGCTTGAGTCCGATACATTATGATTGCAATGATGACAGTATGTGTTAATTCCAACCTACCAGCTAAAGGCAGAAGCTTACAAGCCTAACCCTCAAATTTATTTTGAATTGTGTCCAAAAGTCTAGTGCAGTCTGTATCATTGATTTGATTAACACTCAAAGGAAAGCCCAAGTATTTACTGGTAGTTTGCCCTCTTTAAATTTAAGGATATTAAGAATTTCAGTTTTGCTGTTACAACCTTTATTGAAATAGATTTTACTTTTAAAATCACTAACTTTCAGACCAGCATGTTCTTCCACTTTCATAAAAAAAATTGATATAGTTTTAGCACTAATAGAGTCTGCGCGTAAAAATAAAAGAAGATCATCTGCATATAACAGATGAGTAATGGCTGGTTTGGTTCTATTAATGGGTTCAATATTTCCCTTTATGAACTCAGTTTCCATAAGAATAGAGAAATATTCCATAGCAATTGTGAATAAGTAGGGAGAAAGTGGATCTCCTTGCCTAATACCCCTATTGCTATGAATAAAACCCTTAGGAGAGCCATTAACCAGAATTTAGTAAGAGACATTGTTGATACATTCTTGAATAAGAGAGTAGAATTTTTTATCAATACCCATTTGTTGCATCATATAAATAATGAAGTGCCTATTAATTTTATCAAAGGCTTTGTGTAAATCAATTTTGAAACACATAAGATTACTATTTTTATTATTAAAGTTTTTAACTAACTCATGAGCAAGAAGAGTATTTTCCACAATAAGTCTGCCAGGAATGAAAGCGCATTGATTTTCTGTAATTAAGAATTTTAAAAATATTTTTATTCTGTTGCATAAAATATTAGCAATAATTTTATAAATAAAGTTGCGACAAGCAATAGGTCTGAAATCATCCAAACTATTTCGAATTTGAACTTTTGGAATTAAAGTGATAAAAGTATGATTAAATTTTTTAAAAGCTTACCAGTTCTAAAAAACTCAGAAATAGAATCAAATAGAAACCACTTTAAATCTTCCCAATGAGTGTTGTGACAGTCCGCAAATCCGTACCCTTTGAATCGACAATGAACCACACATGTCTGATCCAAAAAGCACAGACTGACGGAAAGTCAGTGTAACGATCCGATTTTTCGAAGCCCGAAAGTCGACATCGATACGTCCACTGTATCGAATGCCGAACAATCGAATGCCGGAAAAACCGAACCATTAGGGTTTAAGAATAAAGAGGTAGAAGAAGAAGCAGAAACAATAATAGAATCTCACATTTCACAGCGAAAAAAATATAATAGATAAATAAATATCTTTAAATAGAATCACCATATCAGTTATTACATTACATCACATTACGTTATCAGAGTGTACAACAACAAACAACGGAAAGAAATATTACATATATAAGTGATACGCCTCGCCATCCAGCTCCAACTCCTGATTTTCACAGCAACTTCTTGACTTCGCTCCTGAATAATTGACAACTCGACTCTAGGCTGCCCGTGTGGAAAATAGTAGGCACCCAGAGTTTAGAAAGGGAACAATAAACTGCAAGTCAGTCATGGGACTAGTGTGAGATCTTAAAACAGTTATTTTCACGAAGAAAAGAAAAGAAATCCACTATGCTTTTTGGAAAATGAAACTACTATAAGGCCTCCCGGCACACACACAATGCAATCGCAGACTTGGGGGAGATTTCTTCTTATGATAGTCAAACATGCTTAATACGAGGAAAATTCTTTGATATTATTACTAGTGCATAGTACGAAAACATTTTGAAAATATAATATTAATCTTAGCCAGCATAGGTACCGTTATACTATGCCTACTATAGCTACCATATTAAATGGCAGGTTCTACAACTAAAACCGTACAATGCACGTATTATTTCTTTAGATTTCCAACAAATGGTCAGATTAAGGAACTTCCTATGCCACATGGGTACGTCTCTGGAGGGACGTCCCGAGAACCTACCCGGATCTCTGCCAACACAAGGCTGGGTTACCTCTGTAACTAGGTAACTACTACTCGAGTATGTCATCCCCCGGTCCTTTGGGACCTTTATCCGAGGATCCTCAACCACAAAGCAACAACCACAAAGTATAATAAATTTGTGGCAACAACATAGGTAAAATATTTGGGCTCCATACCATGATACTACCGTTTTCCAGAAGGAAATGACATACCCTAAAGGGCGCGACCCTCATAACTTGCCGCATCTTTCCTGTTTCGACCATTTCCGAGGTATGAGGTCCGATGAGGTTTCGTCCACAAAGCCACACTTTTCACAAAGTCATGCTTTGATCAACAAATGATCAGTAGCACTTCGTACGTCACGTTACCAATTTGGAAATGTATCACTAGTAACCATCAACTACATAACCTCTGAGCTCGTACGTCTCAGAGAAGGGTGTTAAGTTAAGAGAATAAATTCTCCGCCACCAACAGAAATGTATTTGATAGAAACCAGTTTTACATCTCAAAGCGTAACGTCAGACACACATCCATACAAGTCCGTTCCGGGATCGAACGGAACCGAAGGCACTTCAAAGAAGCCCTTGCAAATTCGGATATTCACAAAACACGTCCCGAATTCCCATCACAACGGTGATAAAATCTCTATACCGAAGCAACCCGGTGCAGAGACATTCGAAAGGTAATCCTTTCGCTTTCGAAAATACCCGATCTTCAACACTGTCTTCAAATACTATCCCATTTCGTTGTATCATTATTCGGAATGGGTTTTATGACACAAGGTCCTCTCCCGGCTAATCCGAATAACGAGCGCTTATTTTTTTAAAAATAAGTGTTACATTCAGATTTCAACAAATTACAACAATTTCCACGTTGATCTTTTAAATATAAGATCCGTCACAATCACAAAGGTTCGATGTGGTTTTCGGATATCCACTTGGGATCCGACCCCCGGTCGCATCGAAATTCAAATGCCATTAAAAAGGCCAATATTGATAGTCGATTATTCAACTATCAATCAAAATCCATAACAATTTGCTGGATTTAAATAAATTTTTCCAATTATTTATTTTCAAAATATCTTCGCAAGGTATAATCTTAACACTTCAACCATTTGAAAACAAATTTAAAATCACTTTCCTCACGTGGAATGAATTTTCAAATATTTATTTAATTCCACTGGAAATTTGCCGAGGTCAAATACTTTAAAAATAATTTAAATCACTTATCCAAAATATATTTGGAAACATTTTAAAATAAAATTTATTTTAACACTCACTTATTTATTAGTTATGAAAATATTATGTTAATGTCACATATAAACTTTAAGTCCATAACAAATTTTTTTGAATTAAAATTAGTAGATAGAGTATAAATATTTAGATAACCAATTTCTAAATCAAATATTAATTAAGTCTTTAAAATAATCATTTCTATAATTAACTAAATAAATCTTTACTTTAAAGATTTAAACATTTCCCAAAAATAATTTCTCTAACAACTTTTCTCAAAACAGTTTCTAAAACTTTTAGTTTATACTGAAAGTTACTTCGAAAATATATTCGGCTTTTCAGGGAAGAATTCTCTTTCCATTTATACCAATTAATAAATCTTCTCTATTTATTTTAATTTACATTCCAAATATATAAATTTCTTTTCACGCCATTAAAAATAAAACAATATCTATTTTTAAAACAAATTTCCCTTTCTTCTATAAATTCCCATTGTGAATTTAATTTTCCAAATATCCATTGATATACCATCTTCAAATCGTTTTTCAATTATTCACTTTCAACACTAAATCAAATTTCAATTTATTTTCAAATTTATTTTCAAATACCAAATCAATTCCTAAATTTATTTTTTTAAAATAAATTCGTTTATCTTTTCCAAATTATTTAAAACCATATTTTTAAAATAAGTTCTTCACCTTTTGAATATTATTACTCAAAATCCATTTATTAAACTGTTTCCCATATTTTAGAATTTTATTCAATAGGATTTCACTATAGTTTTTCTACTTAATTTAAAAATCAAATTTTATTTATTTCCGGTATCTTACGATACCAAAAATATATTCGGCTAAATTGTAGCCTTCAACAATTTCAATCATAGTATAATCACACACAGATTGTAAATAAATAAACACACAACATATAAAACAAAATCAAATTTTTGAGGAATCCATTTGGATCCCTCTAACCTATTTCCCTGCATCCATAAGCACAACAATTAAACACCAATTCCACTTCAAAGTGGAATATCGCGGTATATGGGATTTATAAAATGTCATCCGCTATTATGCGGTGCATAGGGTCTCATTCGCTATATAATGCGGGAAATCAATCACCCAATATATACTACATACTACTATATATATAATATCATCCAGTGAATAATTATTATAAATCAATCATCCAAGCACACAGTCAATCAATTTTAAATCTAACTATTCAAAACTTAAATCAGAATAATATTGATTGAGTGAGAAGATCTCACCTTGACTACGCATGCAATACATTTTCCATCATGGCTTGTTTTCTCCATTATTTTTGACCTTGTATAAACAATTATATAATTTATTAATATTCGAAATAATCGAATAATAAATTTTCATTTTGATAGCTTAATTAACTAATAGTTTTATCTAAACCAATTTCTCCTTTAATATTTTTTTATCGAACTCTCAAGCATTTCAAAATCCTTATATTTTCTTTCAAAATCTTATTTATATAAATATTTCTGTAAGTAGCAAATTTCTTTACCGTAAAAATTTTCTGTTTTAACTCTTTAATTTCTGATAACTTAAATTTTTCAACAACAAATTAAATTACAGTTTCTACTTAACATTAAATTAAAACTTAAATTAAAAAAATGAAAAATACCTTACTGCCTAAAATCAATCGCGACCCAACCCATCCAACATCTCCCTAATCGAGAGCCACCGGACTTTGCCACGACTTCGGGCATCTCCTCATGAACAAAGCTTCATCCAACACCATCGGCCTCTCTCCCAGAACGACTTACCCTAACTGCCGCCCGACGCCATTCCTCCCAGTGCCTCGCCATCGCTCGCGCACGATCCACGGTCGGCCCCACTACCCTCCAACTCGCATGCGTGAGCCTCTCGACCCAGAATACATCGCCGACCTTCACGAGTTTTGCCCCAAACACTATGCCCTAGCTGAGCTATGCCAGCCCCACTACTCATCGCGAGCCTGCGCGCGAGCTCCAATTCACGAGAATTGCACGAGAACGACACGTACTCCAAATTCGAAGCCCTATAATGCTGCTTCACAACTGATCTCCCCACGTGCCTCGAGACCTAACTTCGTGCTTCCAATCGCGATGATTTCGCGAGTGCCTCCATTTTTTCTTTTCTATGTTTTGCTTTCTGTCATAAACGAAGGGAAAGAGGGAGGAGATGGGTTTAAACTGAAAAAAAGCCAGTTTCGTACGCATATGGGTGACCGTAGAGTAGCGCACATAAATGGTTAGGTGGCTCGAGTTGACATTTGATTTGTTATGATTTTATATTCATAATATCTCGCTATGCATATTTCAAAATTTCGAACCCCTGTCGAGGCATACCGCATGGCGTTCTATATGTTATACCCTTATTCCAAACACAATGGAAAAGGTTTCGAGGCCAAATTTGAACATATGGAGAAGATAGCTTTTTGAACCAGTTATTAAATTAAATTTCGATAAAATTTTCAACGTATTTGCTTATCGTACAGCCAAACGACAACTCCAAACATTACAAAAATTGAAATCCGATGATAATACAACATTACGGATCCAATGGAACTAGTTTCGTTGAAATCCGATATTGTGCCTCGGAAGGCTATTTTTAAATATCAATTAAAACGATATAAATTCAAAACTGAATAAATCGTTTCCAAATTCAATTCTGAAGCTTCCATTAACCTCAGTATTATCAATATAAATTTTCTAAGCCATCAAATTATTCTTAACATGCTTAAAATTGAAAATTCAAATTTTTACCCATCATTAATAAATTAAATTCAATAATTTAATTGCCAAATTCATATTTGCATTTGAAATTCAAGTTAAACTAACTTCCAAATATTTAAAATCAATTAAATATTTCGATTCTAAATGCTAAAAAAATTCGGGCGTCACATCCTTCCCCCATAAAAGAATTTCTTCTCGGAATTACTAGTTAAGAAGAATGATCCTTAACGCATTTATTATTTTTCCTAATCCAAATAGTTTTATCATCTTACTAAAACAAATCTTTCTATTAAAGATCCATTATTAATTCAACCAACTTTCCAACTTCATTTACAAGTTTAAAACAATCTTTAACAATTCAAATTTAAATTTCAAATTTTCAAAATTTTCTCAAAATTTTCTAACTCCCTAAATTTCCGAAAAATTTCGCCAGCGTCTCCTTTGCGTGGCTAGCTCGGTACGACTACAAAATGGCACCACAGGCCCTCAGATTCCAAAAAGAAAACAAAAGGCCAAGTGGCTAGACAAAAAAAACACCAAATTTCATACTGAAATTTAAATACATACCTTTTTGTCGAACAATTCAATTTTTATTTTCGAAATCAAAATCCCAATTCCATTTCCTTTAATACACCTGCATATCCTGCTAGCCATAATATCCAATTACAACATTCAAATTTATTTTGCACATTCCTTTACAAAATTTTCAATATATACTTCTTATACCTTTTTTTACTTTACTATTGATGTTATGTATCCATTTTCATTCAATCTTACATTTTTAATTTCATTTGAATTCAATTTACACTTTCAATTTTGATCTGGATTTAGTTTAACTTCTGAATATTGAATTTTTATCAACTATCTTTCATTCACAACTGATTCATATCACTAATTTAAATTAGTTTGATTTACTAATTCATTTCACCTCAAGCCATTTCTTTATTTCACCTTTATTTTCTTTAGTACACTTCGAACTGATTTTACAACTCCATTTTATTTCACACAATTCAAATCAGTTTCAATTCCAGTTTTATTCTTTTTGTTCATTCTCTTCGTCATAATTACCATTTCATGATTTTCAATTTAACCTTCACTTAATTATTAACCTGGTATATTCCCAATACAAAATTTACTTAAGAATTTCACACTTCATTTCTTAAGTTCAATGCAAATATTCTATATACTTCTTATATTTATTTTAAATTCATCACTTTGGTTTATATTCACTTATATTAAACTAGATTTCCAATTCTATATGAATTCCATTTACTTCCATTTAAAAATATTGGATTCACTTCGTTTCAAACCATATCCATTTAGTCATTCATCAATTAGTTCCACTTACTAATTTTAGTTTAATACTTCACTTTGTTTATCACAAATCAATTTCAACTCCAACTCCGTTTCTATTTACTTATAAATTCGAAATGAATTTCAGCATTCAATTTCACTTTCATTTACTTGCAATTGCAAATTTATTTATTCATTCACAATTTATTTTTCATTTTAATAGATTTTATTCCAAACATTTAGTCTATAAGACTTCTCAAATTCACATTATTCAAATTAACACAAATTAATTTCAGTTTAAATCTGAATTTTTTTAAGTTTAACCTTATGTATTATTCCATAATTTTTTTATATGATTCCAGAGTCTTTTCAACAATTCAAAACCTTTTTTTTGAAAACAATTCAAATTATCCTTTGAATTTCAAAATCAAACTCAAATTTTCCAAACAACTTCCATTTAAAAGAATTTGGCAGCAATTCCTCTCTTGGAAACTTGAAAATAAACACCGATGATGTCGCGATCATCATCGAAATTATTTTCCAGTGACCGAAAAGAGTTTAGAGCTTTTATCCCTCCAAAAACATTTTTCCGAACCCTTGAAAATCATCTTCAAAACTTTTCAAACCCTCTCAATTCTTTTCAAAACATTTCTCTGGAATTCCATTTCAAATTACCAATCACATTTACAATTTACATTCTCAAATTTCATTTGTATGTGATTTCATTTCTTAACTTTGGAATTACGATTTCAATTTCCTATTCAATAATCAATGATAATAATTTAATATTATCAATTCCTAGCAAACAAGCAACCATATATTATAATAATTTACAGAAAATTTATTTCTTTTATGTATGAAAATAGTTTGGGTAAAATTATTTTATTTACCCTATTTTAAAACAATATCATGTCGAATTGTTCTGTACGAGTGTTTATAGATCCCTATCGATAGAGTTGTACGGACTATACCGACAAGAATCCATATACCACTCAACAAACCAATCATCACAATATAAAACAATATTTTTATATTCACTAAAAAATACGCGCTCATATCTATTATTACACTCAAACTCATTCTAAAGTACTACTGACTCTATCTCTAATGAGCAACACCCAACAAAGCCAAGGTTGTCGCTTAACCAAATGCTCTGATACCACTTGTGACAGTCCGCAAATCCGTATCCTTTGAATCAACAATAAACAACACATGTCTGATCTAAAAAGCACAGACTGACGGAAAGTCAGTGTAACGATCCGATTTTTGGACGCCTGAAAGTCGACAACGATACGTCCACTGTATCGAATGCCGAACAATCGAATGCTGGAAAAACCGAACCATTCGGGTTTAAGAATAAAGAGGTAGAAGAAGAAGCAGAAACAATAACAGAATCTCACATTTCACAGCGAAACTAATATAATAGATAGATAAATATCTTTAAACAGAATCACCATATCAGTTATTACATTACATCACATTACGTTATCTGAGTGTACAACAACAAATAGTGGAAAGAAATATTACATATATAAGTGATACGCCTCGCCATCCAGCTCCAACTCCTGATTTCCACAGCAACTTCTTGACTTCCAGAGTTTAGAAAGGGAACAATAAACTCCGAGTCAATCATGGGACTTGTATGAGATCTGAAAACAGTTATTTTCATGAAGAAAAGAAAAGAAAAGAAGTCCGCTATGCTTTGTGGAAAATGAAACTACCATAAGGCCTCCCGGCACACACACAATGCAATCACAGACTTGGGGGAGATTTCTCCTTATGATAGTCAAATATGCTTAATACGAGGAAAATTCTTTGATATTATTACTAGTGCATAGTGTGAAAAAATTTCGAAAATATAATATTAATTTTAGCCAGCATAGGTACCATTATACTATGCTTACTATAGCTACCATATTAAATGGCAGGTTCTACAACTAAAACCGTACAATGCACGTATTATTTCTTTAGATTTCCAACAAATGGTCAGATTAAGGAACTTCCTATGCTACATGGGTACGTCTCTGGAGGGACGTCCTGAGAACCTACCCGGATCTCTGCCAACACAAGGCCGGGTTACCTCTGTAACTAGGTAACTACTACTCGAATATGCCTCGGTCGCGTGAAGATATTTCTGAAGCTCAAGACGCTGATTTTTAGGTCGCTCAGATCTTATACCATTCAGTTCTTTAAGTCGCTCATGTGATAGGTCATGGCCGTGTTTGTTTAGGTCGCATGGGTTAAAGTCGTTTGTATTGTAATGTGTTGTAACTGTTAGGTCGTAGATCGTCTGTATATATGTTGTTTGTTATGTCGCGTCTGTTAGGTCGCATGTTGTTGACTTGTATGTTAGGTCGCGTAGTGTCTTAGGTCGTAGATCACTTGTATTGTTGCTGAGCCGCAGGTGTGGGTTGTAATCTTCTATAAATAGCGAGTGAGTTGTATCATTTGAGGGAGTTGATTTTGAATAAACTTTTGTTTGAGTGTTTTGTGCCTCTTTTAAAATTGGAAGTTGAACGTTGTCTCCTTTCTCCATTTTCGGTTATTCGAGTGCGCTCGAATCAACAGATTTGAAGCCGATTCATGGAATCTCGTGTGTGAGATCAACGTAGAAGAATCGTAGATCTTTTAACACGGTATCATGCGCGATCAACGTGTTGGAGATAGCTAGAATCTGGTATCTCTTGAGATCAACGGATTTGGGCACTTGGGTATTTTCAATCCATCGATTCAACTTTTAACCGATTCATCCTTTTCGTTATATCTGCTGCGTCAGTTTGGTATCAGAGCTAGATTTAGCCAATCATAGCTAAGCCGAGCCTATTGGGAGCCAAGTTGAAGTGTTGAAGTGTTGGAGTTTGAGCCGGGTGAAGTTAAGTTCAGATTTGATTAAGGCCGAGAGCTATAAGTTGAAGGCGAGCATCACTTTTGTAGATCAAGCCGAGAATTAAAGTTGTTTGGATTTGTTGAAGATTCTACAATGCCTCCGAGACGTGCTAATCGATTTCAAAATGTTGAAGATGTATATCGTAGACAAGAAGCTGGGAAAATGGAACAACGTATTAATGAAAAGTTTGATGAAGGTATTGGAAAGTTAGAGAAATTGATGAATGATATGAATCAAAGTCAAAGGAGAAGATCACCAATATCGAACCATGGAGGAAACAGAGTTTCGCCATCGGTTGCGGAAGCGAGGAGGGTGTCACCACAATCTTGTCGAGAAAGAAGAGAATCATCAGTTTCAATGACAAGAGAATACCATGAGTATAAAAATGAAGAGAGAAGAAATCCACGTGAGTTTGGAGATGAGCCATATCGTGATGCTGAAAGGTATAGTAGAAGAGATATGCGTGATCATAGAGATGTTGATGGTTGAGATAGATATCGAAGTACATTTGATTATGATGAAGATGGTGATAGATGTAGTGTTCATTATCGAGATCGAGACCAAGTACGAAATCAATATCGAGAGGTAGAAGATGATCGTAAATGGGAGTCGGGGATGAAAACAGAAATTCCAGAATTCAAAGGAGGAATGATCGCGAAAGAGTTTTGGATTGGTTATCAAATGTAGAAGAAATTTCTGACTTCAAGGAAGTACCTGAGCATCGTAGAGTTAAGTTGGTTGCTACACGATTGAGGGGAAGAGCTATGGCATGGTGGCAACAAACTAAACTTACACGGAAAAGAATGGGGAAGTCGAAAATTGTTTCATGGGAGAAGATGAAGAAGTTGATGAAGGCTACTTTTTTGCCTTATAATTATCAGTCTCTTATGTATCAGCGCTTACAGAATTTGAGACAAGGGACGAAGTCGGTAAATGACTATGCAGATGAGTTTTATCAACTGATTGCTAGAAATGATATCATGGAGACGGAGGAACAGTTGACAGCTAGATTTGTTGGAGGATTGAGAATGCAAATTCAGGATATGGTGAATATGTTTGATCCAAGATCCGTTGCTGAAGCACACCTGAAGGCTCTAGCTTGGGAGAAGCAAGGCAGAAGAGGAGGTGGTGTGTTTACATATTCCAGCAATCAAGTGAAAGGGGCTAGTAGCAATACTAACGTTTCCAAGGCTGTTAGTAAACCGGTTGTCAATGAAGTTGCTAAGACCAAGGTCAACAACAATTTCAAGTGTTACAACTGTCAGGAGTTTGTTCACAAAAGCAATGAATGTCCAAAGCCTAAAAAGCGAGTGATGGTTGCTGAGGTTGAGGATGAGGATGCAGAAGTAGAATGTTCCAATTCTCCACAAGTTGAGGAGGAAGCAGAATTATTGTCAGGAGATGAGGGTTGTAATTTGATGACGAGGAGGTCGTGTTTGACACTGAAGCAAGCGGATGATTCAAGTTGGCTAAGGAGTAATATTTTTCAGTCAACGTGCACTATTCTGGGAAAGGTTTGTAAGTTCGTCATCGATGCGGGAAGCTGTGATAACATCATTTCTATAGAAGCTGTTAAGAAGTTGGCGTTAAAGACGGAGAAGCATCCCAAACCTTACAAATTAGCTTGGCTGAGGAAAGGTGGGGAAGTGAAGGTTGGTCGAAGAGCTTGTGTAACTTTTTCCATCGGAAAGAAGTATGAAGATGAAATTTGATGTGATGTGGTAGATATGGATGTATGTCATTTGTTGTTGGGGAGACCGTGGCAATACGATAGAGCTGTGCAATATGATGGGAGGACTAACTGCTATAGTTTCATGTTCGAGAGCACTAAAATCACTTTGGTTCCTAAAAAGCGACAACAGAGTGAAAGCAAGTTGGAGGAGATTGAAGAACTAAAGACTTTGTTATCTTTGAAGGAATTTGTCAAGGAAGTGGAGGATGAGCCTGAAGTATTTCTGTTAATTGGACATGAAAGTAGTGAAGCGGTTGAAATTCTTGAAGAAGTCAAGCCAATGTTGAAAGAATTTGAAGATGTATTTCCTGAAGAATTGCCCAAAGAGTTACCACCGTTGAGAGACATACAACATCAAATTGATCTTGTTCCGGGAGATGTGTTACCACATAGACCACATTATAGAATGAGTCCAAAGGAGCATGAGGAGCTGAGAAGGCAGGTGGAGGAGTTACTTGAACAAGGGCGCGTACTAGAAAGCTTAAGTCCTTATGCAGTACCAGCTTTATTAGTGCCGAAGAAGGATGGAACTTGGAGAATGTGTACAGATAGTCGAACTAAACAAGATTACAGCGAGGTACAGATTTCCGATGCCGAGATTGGATGATTTGTTAGATCAGTTGAGCAGAGCTGCTATCTTTTCAAAGGTTGATCTGAAGAGTGGGTATCATCAGATTCAAATTCGACCAGGGGACGAATGGAAGACAGCATTCAAGACACGGGAAGGGTTGCATGAGTGGTTGGTCATGCCGTTTGGTCTTTCGAATGCTCCTAGTACTGTTATGTGAGTGATGAATCAGATCTTTCAACCGTTCATTGGAAAGTTCGTGGCGGTATACTTTGATGATATATTGATATACAGTGGGAGCACCGAAGAACATCTACTATTGCAGGAAGTGTTGATGATACTTCTTCAGGAACAATTTTATGCGGCAACAAAGAAATGCATCTTCATGACGCATAATGTTTTGTTTTTGGGGTATGTATTGTCCAAGGAAGGTATCCATGTGGATCAAAGTAAAGTTGAAGCAATCAGAAATTGGCCACAACCCAGGACGATAACAGAAGTTAGAAGTTTTCATGGTTTAGCATCATTCTACCGAAGATTTATTCCACACTTCAGTAGCGTGATGGCACCTGTTACTGATTGTAAGAAGGCCAAATAGTTTTCATGGTCGAAGGAAGCATGATTTTCTTTTGAGCGAATCAAGGAACTTTTGACGTCAACACTAATCCTAGTTTTGTCGGATTTTCAGTTGCTATTTGAATTACATACTGATGCATCTAAAGTTGGGATTGGAGGAGTGTTGAGTCAGAGGGGACGTCCAATTGCTTATTTCAGTGAGAAACTTTCGGGAGCAAAGATGAGATATAATACCTATGACGTGGAATTCAATGCTATTGTGCAAGCCATAAAACATTGGAGACACTATTTGTTTCATAAAGAGTTTGTGTTGTATACTGATCACGAAGCCTTGAAACATTTGCAAGGGCGGGATAAGGTTGTAGCCAGGTATACTTCATGGATCGCATACTTACAACAGTTTACATTTGTGGTAAAGCATAAGTCGGGAGCTACAAATTGGGTGGCAGATGCATTAAGTAGAAGAAATCATTTGTTGACTACAATGAGAGTTGAAGTGACGGGGTTTGATGTTTTGCCAGAATTGTTTGTTGAGGATCCTTACTTTACTAAGATTATAGATGAAGTCAAGAAAGGAAAGATGGATAAGTATGTGTTGGTGGATGGTTTTCTATTTAAGGGAAATCGGTTGTGTATACCAGAGTGCAGCTTGCGAATGAAGATTGTGAAAGAATTGCATGAAGAAGGACATGTGGGAAGAGATCGTACTTTGCAGTTGATTTCTCAATCATATTGTTGGCTTTCAATAAGGAAAGAAGTTGAAAGATTTGTGGAGAGATGTCACATATGTCAAGTTTCCAAAGGGACAGCTACGAATGCAGGACTATATATGCCATTGCCCGTGCCTACTAGACTATGGGTTGATATTAGCATGGACTTTGTTTTGGATTTGCCATGGAGGAATGATTTTATATATGTGGTGGTGGATAGATTTTCGAAGATGGCATATTTCATAGCTTGTAAAAAGACCGCTGATGCAGTCTGTGTTGCTCAATTGTTCTTTAAAGAGGTGTATCGACTACATGGACTACCGGAGACCATTGTTTATGACCGGGATACTCGATTTCTAAGTCATTTTTGGTTGAGCTTGTGGAAGATGGTTGGAACTAAGCTGACTTTTAGTAGCGCCTATCACCCGCAAACAGATGGGCAAACGGAAGTGGTGAACAGGTCGTTGGGAAACTTGTTGAGATGTCTTGTGAAAGATAATTTGAAGAGCTGGGATGTGAAATTATGTCAGGCGATATTCGCACATAATCATGCTGTTAATCGAAGTACTGGATTCAGTCCATTTCAAGTAGTATATTCAGCAATGCCGAAGGGACCGCTGGATTTGTCGATAGTTCCATTTCAAAAAGGAGTTGTTAAACGAGCTTGTGATTTCGTGAATGAGTTGCAGGAATGTCACAGGATTGTTCATGAACGATTGATTAAGTCAAATGAGAAATATAAGCAACTTGCAGATAAGAAGCGAAGGAGTGTGGACTTCAAGGAAGATGATTTTGTATACGCAGTGTTGACGAAAGATCGTTTTTCAGTTGGAACTTACAACAAATTGAAAGCTCGAAAGATTGGTCCAGTAGAAATCGTGAAGAAGATCAATGATAATGCTTATCAGTTGAGATTGCCGGATCATATCCATACTGCTGACGTTTTCAACGTCAAACACTTGATTCCATATCATGAGGATAAGTGTGTCAAAGAAGAGGAAAGTGTGAATTCGGGGTCGAATTCCTGCCAACCAGGGGAGGACGATGCAGTGCCACAGGAGTGCCGACCTAACAAATTACGACCTAACTCAATGAAAGAAAATTATGCGTTGAGTCGCTCGGGTTCTTTAAGTCACGAACGACCTAGCGAGTCATGACCTACCTCAGGTCGCAAGATCGAGGCCGCTCCAGAATTCTTGAATTGCAGTAGGTTGCGGGCATCCTTAGGTCGCGAGTTGTCCTTGGGTCGCGAACGACCTTCTTAAGTCGCTCCAGAAGATAAGTCGCTCCAGATTTTTCAGAAGCTATTTCTTAAGTCGCGAAGGCCTAGGTCGCATGAAGATATTTCTGAAGCTTAAGACGCTGATTTTTAGGTCCTCAGATCTTATACCATTCAGTTCTTTAAGTCGCTCATGTGATAGGTCGCGGCCGTGTTTGTTTAGGTCGCATGGGTTGAAAGTCGTTTGTATTGTAATGTGTTATAACTGTTAGGTCGTAGATCGTCTGTATATATGTTGTTTATTATGTCGCGTCTGTTAGGTCGCATGTTGTTGACTTGTATGTTAGGTCATGTAGTGTCTTAGGTCGTAGATCACTTGTGTTGTTGCTGAGCCGCAAGTGTGGGTTGTAATCTTCTGTAAATAGCGAGTGAGTTGTATCATTTGAGGGAGTTGATTTTGAATAAACTTTTTTTTGAGTGTTTTGTGCCTCTTTTAAAATTGGAAGTTGAGCGTTGTCTCCTTTTTCCATTTTCGGTTATTCGAGTGCGCTCGAATCAACGGATTTGAAGCCGATTCACGGAATCTCGTGTGCGAGATCAACGTAGAAGAATCGTAGATCTTTTAACACGGTATCGTGCGCGATCAACGTGTTGGATGTAGCTAGAATTCGGTATCTCTTGAGATCAATGGATTTGGGCACTTGGGTATTTTCAATCCATCGATTCAACTTTGCACCGTTTCAACCATTTCGTTATATCCGCTACGTCACCATCCCCCGGTCCTTTGGGACCTTTATCCGAGGATCCTCAACCACAAAGCAATAAACATAAAGTATAATAAATTTGTGGCAACAACATAGGTAAAATATCTGGGCACCACACCATGATACTACTCTTTTCCAGAAGGAAATGACATACCCTAAAGGGCGCGACCATCATAACCTTGCCGCATCTTTTCTGTTTCGACCATTTCAGAGGTGTGAGGTCCGATGAGGACTCGTCCACAAAGCTACATTTTTCACAAATTCATGCTTTGATCAACAAATGATCAGCAGCACTTCGTATGTCACGTTACCAATTTGGGAATGTATCACTAGTAACCATCAACTATATAACCTCTGAGCTCGTACGTCTTAGAGAAGGGTGTTAAGCTAAGAGAATAAATTCTCCGCCACCAACAGAAATGTATTTGATAGAAACAAGTTTTACATCTCAAAGCATAACATCAGACGCACATCCATACAAGTCCGTTCCGGGATCGAACGGAACCTAAGGCACTTCAAAGAAGCCCTTGCAAATCTGGATATTCACAAATCACATCCAGAATTCTCATCACAAAGGTGATAAAATCTATGTACCGGAGCAACCCAGTGTAGAGACATTCGACAGGTAATCCTTTCGCTTTCGAAAATACCCGGTCTTCAACACCATCTTCAAATACAATCTCATATTGTCGTATCGTTATTCGGAATGGGTTTTATGACATAAGGTCCTCTCCCGGTTAATATGAATAACGAGCGCTTATTTTTTTTAAAATAAGTGTTACATTCAGATTTCAACAAATTAGAATAATTTCCACGTTGATCTTTTAATATAAGATCCATCACAATCACAAAGGTTTGATGTGGTTTTCGGATATCCACTTGGGATCCGACCCCCGATTGCATCGAAATTCAAATGCCATTAAAAAGGCCAATATTGATAGTCAGTTATTCAACTATCAATCAACATCCACAACAATTTGCCGGATTTAAATAAATTTTCCCTATTATTCATTACAAAATAACTTCGCAAGGTATAATCTTAACACTTCAACCATTCGAAAACAAATTTCAAATCACTTTCCTCACGTGGAATGAATTTTCAAATATTTATTTAATTCCACTGAAAATTTGCCGAGTTCAAATACTTTAAAAATAATTTAAATCACTTATCCAAAATATATTTGGGAACATTTTAAAATAAAAATTATTTTAACACTTACTTAATCATTAGTTATGAAAATATTATGTTAATGTCACATATAAACTTTAAGCCCATAAAATTTTTTTTGAATTAAAATTAGTAGATAGAGTATAAATATTTAGATAACCAATTTCTAAATCAAATATTAATTAAGTCTTTAAAATAATCATTTCTATAATTAACTAAATAAATCTTTACTTTAAAGATTTAAACATTTCCCAAAAATAATTTCTCTAACAACATTTTTCGAAACAATTTCTAAAACTTTTAATTTATACTTGAAAAGTTACTTCGAAAATATATTCGGCTTTTCAGGGAAGAATTATCATTCCATTTATATCAATTAATAAATCTTCTCTATTTATTTTAATTTACATTCCAAATCTATAAATTTCTTTTCACGCCTTTGAAAATAAAACAATATCTATTTTTAAAACAAATTTCCCTTTCTTCTATCAAATTCCCATTGTGAATTTAATTTTCCAAATACCCATTGATATACGATCTTTAAATCGTTTTTCAATTATTCACTTTCAACACCAAATCAAATTTCAATTGATTTCCAAATTTATTTTCGAACACCAAATCAATTCCCGAATTTATTTTTTTAAAATAAATTCCTTTATCTTTTTCAAATTATTTAAAACCATATTTTTAAAATAAATTCTTCACCTTTTGAATATTATTACTCGAAATCCATTTATTAAACTGTTTCCCATATTTTAGAATTTTATTCAATAGGATTTCACTATAGTTTTTCTACTTAATTTAAAAATCAAATTTTAGTTATTTCTGGTACCTTATAATACCAAAAATATATTCGGCAAAATTTTAGCCTTTAACAATTTCAATCACAGTATAATCACACACAGATCGTAAATAAATAAACACACAACATATAAAACAAAATCAAATGTTTGAGGAATCCAGTTGGATCCCTCCAATTGTTTTCCTGCATCCACAGACGTTAGCACAACAATTAAATACCAATTCCACTTCGAGGTGGAATTTCACGGTATATGGGATTTATAAAATGTTATCCGCTATTATGCAGCGCATGGGGTCTCATCCACTATATAATGCAAGAAATCAATCACCCAATATATACTACATACTGCTATATATATAATATCATCCAGTGAATAATTATTATAAATACACCAACCAAGCACACAGTCAATCATAAATCTAACTATTCAAAATTTAAATCGGAATAATATTGATTGAGTGAGAAGATCTCACCTTGACTACGCATGCAATCCATTTTCCATCATGGCTTGTTTTCTCCATTATTTTTGACCTTGTATAAACAATTATATAATTTATTAATATTCAAAATAATCGAATAATAAATTTTCGTTTTGATAGCTTAATTAACTAATAGTTTTATCTAAACCTATTTCTCCTTTAATATATTTTTTATCAAACTCTCAAGCATTTCAAAATCCCTAAATTTTCTTTCAAAATCTTATTTATATAAATATTTCTGTAAGTAGCAAATTTCTTTACCGTAAAAATACTCTGTTTTAACTGTTTAATTTCTGATAAATTAAATTTTTCAACCACAAATTAAATTAAAGTTTCTACTTAACATCAAATTAATACTTAAATTAAAACAAACTGAAAAATACCTTACCGCCTAAAATCAATTGTGACCCAACCTATCCAACATCTCCCTAACCGAGAGCCTCCAGCCTTTGCCACGATTTCGGGCATCTCCTCACGAACAAAGCTTCATCCAACACCATCGACCTCACCTCCCAGGACAACTTACCCTAACCGCCGCCCGACGCCATTCCTCCCAGCGCCTCGTCATCGCTCGCGCACGATCCACGGTCGACCCCACTACCCTCCAACTCGCATGCGTGAGCATCTCGACCCTGAATACATCGCCGACCTTCACGAGTTTCGCCCCAAACACTATGCCCTAGCCGAGCTATGCCAACCCCCTACTCATCGCAGGCCTGTGTGCGCGCTCCAATTCACAAGAATTGTGCGAGAACGACACGAACTCCAAATTCGAAGCCCTAGAATGCTGCTTCACAGCCATCTCCCCACGTGCCTCGAGACCTGACTTCGTGCTTCCAATCGCCATGATTTCGCGAGTGCCTCCATTTTTTTGTTTTTCTTTCTGTCATAAACGAAGGGAAAGAGGGAGGAGATGGGTTTAAACTGAAAAGGAGCCGGTTTCGTACGCATAGGGGTGACCGTAGAGTGGCACACATAAATGGTTAGGTGGCTCGAATTGACATTTGATTTGTTATGATTTTATATTCAGAATATCTCGCTATGCATATCTCAAAATTTCGAACCCCTATCGAGGCATACCGCATGGTGTTTTATATGTTTTACCCCTATTTCGAACACAATGGAAAAGGTTTCGAGGCCAAATTCGATCGTATGGATAAGATAGCTTTTTGAACAAGTTATTAAATTAAATTTCGATAAAATTTTCAACGCGTTTGCTTATCGTACGGCCAAACGACAACTCCAAACATTACAAAAATTGAAATCCGATAATAATACAATATTATGGATCCAATGGAACTGGTTCCGTTGAAATTCGAAGCTGTGCCTCAGAAGGCTATTTTTAAAAATCGATTTAAACGATATAAATTCAAAACTGAATAAATCGTTTCCAAATTCAATTCTGAAGCTTCCGTTAACCTCAGTATTATCAATATAAATTTTCTAAGCCATCAAGTTATTTTTTAACAAGCTTAAAATTGAAAATTCAAATTTTTACCCATCATTAATAAATTAAATTCAATAATTTAATTGCCAAATTCATATTTGCATTTGAACTTCAAGTTAAATTAACTTCCTAATATTTAAAATCAATTAAATATTTCGATTTCAAATGCTAAAAAATTTCGGGTTGTCACAAGTTTTGTAAAATTTTGAACCGAACCCATCAGGGCCTGGACTTTTATCATTATTAGATTGAAAGATAATGTTTTTAATTTCCTCTAAGCATATAGGGGCAAGAAGAATGTCTTGGCTATTAGAATTCAGTTTATATTTGGTTTCAATAATAGGAAAATTATTAGAGTAGCTATTAATATTGTAGAGATTAGTAAAATAATTAATAGCTTCTTTCTCAATGCAAGATTCTTCATTAATAACATTACCATTAACATCAATAATTTTTCAAATATCATTCCTAAATTTCCTGTTAGACATTCTAGCATAAAAAAAATTACTAGCTTCATCACCTTGGGTTAGCCAATCTGCTTTATCTTTCTGTCTCAAATTTATAGACTGCACTTGAAGGGACATAATTAAATTATTTTGGGCTTCAAAAAATTTGTTGACATTTTCAATGTCTGAGCAGTCACAATTCAATAGATTCTTCCTTAACTTACATTCCGCCCTAAAGTAGGAGATATCATTTTTATTTCTGAGTTTATTCCAGTTTTTCAAGTTACCTTTTGTAATTTGAAGGAAGTTACTAAATTTGTACTGGGAAGTGCCCTGTACCTTAGAAGACAAACTTTTTTGATGATATCTTTGTAATTGTTTTCAAAGACCCACCCATTAATAAATCTAAAAGGGAAATTTTTCTTTGAAGAATTATTTTGAGTGAGAAAATTTTGAATTGGGGTGTGGTCACTCGAGGCTTGAGGAAGAGTGTAACATTTGAAATCTTTGAAACAGTTAGTGAAGTAAAGGTTAAGTAAGATTCTGTCTAATTTGCAATGACTGTTTCTGAATTTTCCCGATTTCCAAGTATATTTGTTACCATAAATAAATGGTTCATAAAGACCAGTTTTGAGTAGAAACTTGTTTAAAAAATCCACTTCTTTTAGAAGGAAATGGGATCCCCCCCTCTTTTTTATGAGCATGCATAATAGTATTGGAATCACAAATAATAATCCATGGCAAATGCATATTAGAATTAATCTGTTCAAGATTTTCCCAAAGATTTTGCCTTTCAAACTCACTAGTAGATGCATAAAAAAAGTAATTTCAATTTGAAAACCACCTTTATTAATACATTTGCAGTGAATAAATTGGTAATTAACAAAATACTGGGTGATATCCCGAATATTAGGATCCCAGATGACCATGATTCTACTATTCCCCCATCTGGTTAATGTTAAAAAAATTCCAATTATTTAAGCATTTGACATGATAATCTTTAATCTTATAATCATCAAGCAATCCAACCATGCCAGGGTTATCAATCTTAAGAAGATAAGACAGGTCCAATCTTGTTTCAGAAGAATTGTGACCTCTGACATTCCAAGAGATTATAGACATAAAGAAAAAGATAAAAGTAAACTATAAGGATACATAAAGGATACATGAAGCAACAACAACTAAGCACTGTGACTACTTTCTTCTTCAAAGGTTTCTATCCTTTTCCCTTTTTTCTTGTATGTGGTTTTGCTGATTGCTTTTAAATGATCTTCCCATTTGAGATTTTTGATGATGTATCTCTTTTCGAATTCACTGTCTTTTGAGTTTTCAATGATTCCATTATCTACTATATCTTTAATACTTTTCATTTTTCCTTTCTTCTTATCCTTATTGTATTTTTTGCTCTTCCTTGAGGCTGATACAAAATTTGCAATCATATTAACTGCCTTTTGAATATTGTCTTCCGAGTTGGAATTTGAATTTTTAATAATTGGGGAAAGATGAGGGGCAAGGTGACTAATTTGGGGTTGTCAGATGGTTCTTTATTTAATATATTATTAATGTAAGAACCATCATCCAAATTCATAGCCTCTGTAGCAGCTGAGACCTCTTTTGCTTGTAAATTTATGGCCTTAACTTGAGAAATTTCAATGCTTTTCTCTGGGTCTGTATGTGCTTCAGAGATGATTTCAATTTCTTTGCCTTTATTTGACAGGTCTTTGATACCTTCTTGCGGATCTTCTTCAAGGGGGAAGTTTTGAATGATAAGAGATTCTTCAATATTTGTATTTTTCCCCCAAGTAACATTATAAGAATTTGAATTCCTGTTTTTTTAAAGATATGTTAATGAATTTCCAGCAATAACTTCTCCCTCCACAGCAAAGTTGTTGTAGTTAACTTCAGTATTTATTTGATTGCCTTGCTTTGCTTTCCAAACCAAATTAGCATCACAACTTTCTAGTGAATGTCCAAAACAAGAACAGATTTTACATCTTGGGGGAACCCATTCATATTCAATATTTTTAACTAAATTTTCCCCATCATGCAAAGAAATAGTAACATCATTTGGTAGGTCTGTGTCTGCATTAATTTCAACCAGAATTCTTACAAAAGAAAGTTTAGATTCTTTTGCAGTGTGTTCATCTAATTTGAGAGGGGTACCCACCACACTAGTACTAGCACTTAGAATTTCACTATCCCATAATTTGAGATTTAATCCAAGCAGTTTAATCCATATAGGCATGGTAGTGAGTAAATCCTTGTCAAGATTGATTTTACTGCTCCACTTTTTCATGATAATAAGCTTTCCATTAATGAAGAATGGACCTCCATTAATTGCATTGTCACAGTCTATAGCATTAGAGAATCTGATTGGGAAGAAACCATTATTGCGAGTAAATATGTCGAAATTTCCAGTGGGATTCCATGTTTTAACAATAACTGCCTTGAAATGATGATAAGTAGGTTAATTGCCGAATACATAGGCAAGAACTGAGTAACTCCACTTACTCTCAGCCCTTCTACTGTCCTCCGCGCTCACCACCACTATTTTCTTCACATTGATGGATAAAGGTGCCACATATTTCAGGTCAAAATCAGAATTTGAACCACCTTTTTTGATCATCTCTGTCCATGAGGAGGGTTTGATCAGGTGAGAAATAGATTTCGATGCAATTCCATTATTTTGAATGCTTTTTGCATTGTTTCTTGAATTTCTAAATTGATTCTCTGAGAATGAAACATGTTGGTTGGTTCTTTCCATGCTTCTTACATAGTTTCCTTCATTAACTGCATTTATTGAATTGAAGAATCCATGATTGTAATTGCATTTCTGTGATTCTGTTTAGGAAATTCTTTCAGATTGGACTGATAGAACCTTTTTCTACAAAAAGCAAAGCAGATTCCTTTCTCATCTGTTTAGATTTCCTGCTTTGGACGTTCTGAAAACCCTCTGAATCAATAATAGGCGCCTTCACTGACTGTGGTGGTTCTTACGGCAATGGATTCGGTAGTGGTGGAGGAGAGTGAGATGGAGAAGTATTAGAAGATCTATCAGTCTGATCAAGGCCATAGATAGGATTATTAAGTAGATTTGTATAAGCAGCCATGGTTGTAGAACTTGATTTTCTTTGATTATTTATAATCTTACTTCTATTAAACCTGGCTCCCTTTTTCTGGTTAAATTAAATTTGATTAGTTAATTTAATTTGTTAAATGGTGTAAATTTAAAATCGACTAACTTCCCCATACGGTGTCCGTTTAACCCATAGTCTTCGATATTATATTAATATTAACGAATAGTAAACACTAGTGTAGTTTATTAATAAGTTTAGATAAGTGTAAAATATTGATAATATATTAGTGACATTGTATTAGAAGAACAAATTCTCATTCTACTATTATAAACTGAGTAGATTTGTTATAATTCGATAATTTGATGAAATTGAGAATTTAGTCGAAGAGATTATTTCCGTGAACGAGTATATTACTAATAAGTTTAATATGAATCGATAAATCAAAACGTGAAAATTGAATTCAAACGTGAATTTGATTGCTCATACAAAGTCGATGCAACTTGTTTAGTCTCTTAAACTATTGCACCTATATTATTTGGTTTGAATTTACTTACATAAGAATATATAGTCCTGACTCGAGTGTATTGTCATTTCGCTATGCTCCGGTCAGCCCGAGTTTTTTTAATTCTCGTAGACATTAGAACTTGAAGACGAAGATGGAGATTGGAAGACCATACTTACTACTGTTATTCCGCTGCGTTATATTGATATGCTCAGTTAAATGTACAACTCTGATAATATTGAAATGAAATCGAATGTATATTGATAAACATCTTTTAATTATGTTATTATTATATTTTATCTCCTGCTGAGAGATTCTATATGTTTTTCTTTTTTCTTCTTTTTTTGTTTTTTTGTATAAAAATCCCCTTGACAATTCGTCTTTTGAACGATTTGGGTCAGACATGTGTGATTTATTGTCGACTTGGATTTCCAAAAAGGCGGATCGTCACAGTTGGTATCAGAGCTAAAGGTTAAGCGAGAATCTTGGATTTGGTGGTGCAACAACCAGCATATTTCACGATTATATATTTAAATGTTTTATTTAAAAATAGCATTGTTCGTTGGATTTAAAGTCCAAAGTGTGACTTTTTGTAAACAGTCGAATCTGGACTCGAGATCACTTTCATTGAGTTCAAAATGATGTTTACGACTTATTTGAGTATAAACATCGATATGTTTGGAGTTGATTAGAATTTTGGTATTTTTCATTTGAGACTTTGGGTTGTGTTCTAGCCCACTAACCCAATAAGAGAATCCAAAACTTCTACCAAATACCTCGCACTCCACTCCTCTTCATTCATTCATTTCATTTCTAATTTTCTAACACTCAAGCTTTAGGAAAAAATGGAGGAAAAGAGGGGAATTCAAAATTTCTAAGCCCTAGATTCTTAGGAAATTCAAATCCAGGTTCCAAAATTAAAGGGAAGCTTACGTAAGCATCCACTTCATCTCCCCCATCTCAATCTCTCTTCAATTTTTAGAATTTCCTGTAACCTAAGTTAGAATTTTTTTTGCATATGATAATAGATTGAAGATTCTTGAGGTGTAGTTGAAGAGAAATTGATCTTGCTTTGTTTTAGAGCTTTTCATTTCTTGTTTTTAAGTTAAAGGCGAGTTCTTGAACTCACATCTATGTCTATAGCTTTCGTTGTTGTTAGGTATGAATTCTAACATCTAATTCATGTACAAATACTTTTGAATTGAATTGGTTTGATGAATTTTACAATTTTCGGTATTTTGAAGTCAAAATATGTGAAAATCCTACTATGGATGTTTGGACATGTTATTTGGAGTGTATTGATGAGTCTACAGGACTGAGTTATCGCTTGGCATAAATCTCTAGCTATCGTCGCTCATTCGAAGGCTTCCAAGTTGAATTGGTAATCAATGGCCTAGGCAAAAATTTACCTCGAGCTTCAGCCCAAACGTCTGGTAAAATGCTTAGATGTCTGAAGCTACGTCCGGGCGATCTGGAAGACAATTTCCAGACCTTCAGCTCAGACGTCTGGGAAAATCTCCAGACATCTGGAGCTGCTAAATTCAGTCAATTTTCCTATTTTTTGTAGGTTTCCATTTTAATCAATTTTTGGTTAATCCGATCTGTTGTCAGTTATTATCGATTTGATGACTTCTTTTCTTGATTTTTGGGAATATCCATTTGATGGATTTAATATCGATTTTCATGGTTTTAATTCACGTCGTCAAATGTGAATTTTGGTGATAGATTTTTTTACAATCATTTTTGTGATTTGTCACTTTAAAATATAAAGGTTTTTATACTAGTAGTAAATACTAAAAAACTTTTATAAAAACGATTTCAACACTATTTTTAATACAAAGCTCGTTTTTAAAATCGTTTTCCAATCTATTAATATATACAAACATTTACCTCATTCATATGAGAAATCTAATTAAACGGCTTAGCAAAACAAGTGGTATTAAATGCTCGCGTTTACTTCGTCGATTAATTCTTGCATTTGTTCGATTGAACGCTCGTGACAATTTTCGAGTGAAAATCTACAGTTTGTTCATAAATATTTAAGTTAAGCTAGTGGTTACGGGACATGAAGCTAAACTCATTTAGTTACTAGCTTAGTGTAATTTACACTTCTTAATGATCAATGATGATCATTTTATGGTTTAGACATGCGATATGCGATGTCTCTTTTTCCGCATGGGGACTATACCTCGATTTATGGAGCTTCGTCTCATTTTTATAAGCTAACAACCCATGGCCTTTTGACCTTTCATGGAGCAATCAGCTCAACGAGTTTGGTGCATGGGGCATATCTTTTTAGGTGCGTTGATGTTCGGCCCAATAAGTATGTGCATGGGGCGTATCTTTTTAGGTGTGTTGATGTTCAACTGTGCATGGGGCGTATATTTTTAGGTGCATCGATATTCAGCTTATCAGTCCCCAAGGGGGGACTATACGTGTACTTTTATGGGTTAGTGACCCATGTGATAGTGTCCCATTTGTGATAGGCCTCCCCCCTTTGTGTTTTCTGGATTCCTAATTATTGATTTCTAGAATTTGTATTTCACCAATTTTTGCAAATTAGCACTGATGTGTTTTGTCAATATTTGTGGTTTGGTGAATAAGCTAAACAATTGATATTTTTTTATGTTTGAGAAGATTTGAGATATTGTATGATTTTCATTGTTATCGAATACATACTTATTGCAATATGACATTATTGTTATCATTTATTTTTGTCATATCTCTTATCCTATCTCATCTTGAATGATATTTATAGCTAGACTGATCCGTTTATCATTTCTGTTCTTAAAAAATACTTGGGTAAGACCGATGTGTTATAGGTGCTTGCACTTGACTTCTTCACAAGGACTAGCTTCTTCTGACTTTTGGCTAACTGTTTTGGCTTAGTAGTTTTTACTTTTATCCATTCGAGATAAAGACTCCTTGATTTGTACATATTCTTTTGTCTTGCACTTGTACCTATTATTTTGTGATATAGTGGATCTTGCATGACCACTACTTAGATATACACTTCTATGTGTTATATTCATATCTGTTTTCGCCTTAGTGATGTGAATATCTGTGACAGATTTGTGTTATGTTTATTTTATATTTGTTTCTGAAGACCACATAGCCACTGTGTAGTAGCTTTGAGTTTGTATTTGATATGTCAGATTTCCTCTTGAAATGAAATGTATGACATACTATCTAACATATCGGTTCTCGCTCAAATCAATTATACAGTTGGTCGCTCCTCAACAGCCTTATTCTTCGTATTAATTGATGGTATTACCTAGTAGTGTCATTGGTTAGTGTGAGTATAGAGGTGGGACATCACAGGTGGGGATTACTCATTAGAGAGAGGGTCAGTAGTACCCTAGATTGAGTCTGAGTGTATATACATATAAGATAGAGCGTAGTTGTTAGTGATATAAAAATATTTTGATATTAATAAATGAAATGATTTTAACATGGACTTTATATAGAATATAAAAGAATGAACCCTATAAACTGATATAATCATTGTTGACTGTTGATGATGATTGTATGTTATCTCTTTGTTGATTGATTGTTCAATTAATATGGATGTGCATATTATTGCTTATTGATTGATGAGTCATGCTTGGCCAGTTTATGAGCATCGACCATTAATAGTTGATTTGATCATTTGGCTATGGTTGGAAAATTTCGGTTTTGAAAAAAATATTTAACCAATTAAGAAACTGCATGTTTAGCATGAATTTTGAAGTGAATATATATTTGAATTTTCCCCTGTATCATTTTAAAGAATAATGGATACTATTTGAAAGTGATATATGAAATATGGTTTATCTAGACATGATTAATAAATAAACCAAAATTTATTAAAACTAAAATTTTGAGAGTTTGGATTTCGGGATTTTTGAAATTAGTTTTTAGATTGAAAAAATATATAATAGCTTAATTTTTATTCATCAAATAGAATGTTATAAATGATTTCAAAGTGATTTAAAAAAAAGGATTTTCAAAAGATTTAAAAAAGAAACTTACTTATTTTGCAAATTTATTTTAAAATTATTTTGATTTATAAACTCTTATTTATTTAAAAAATTATTTTAGAAAGAAACATTGGATTTATATAAATATGAATCTACGAAATATGAAATTGAAATAAAAATTTGAAACTATTGATCTGAAATTATGGAAATTTGAATTTAAATGATATCTGATTTAAGGAAATAATTGTCGAATTTATATATGAATTTGAAGCTTAACCGATATTTGAAAGTAATTGATTTCGAGAACCTTTGATTATATAAAAATATTGATTTGGAAGTTTTCAAATTTATATAAAAATGATTTGTGTAAGTAAGAAGTTAATTCGAAAGCTATTGATTTAAAAGGTATCGATCTTGAAAGTGATACCCTTGTATATAAAAGAATTTATATAAATATGATTTTGAAGTGATGATTTGAAAAGGTACAATGTATAACATGCTATACATTTTGAAATTGTAGATATGGGAAGTGCCTTCTGCTTGATCATCCGCTTTGTGGCCACATTTTGGATACATTCTATTGGTTCTTTGACTTGATCTTAGATGGACTTGAGTGGATCCAGAAATGGGTCCTAATCGATATAGGTTGTCCGAACATAATACTCATGAGTTTCCTTCGACTCGGCTGCACAGCGAAATTTTCCGAGCTGTGAAGGCTTGCGGTTATGGATGTTTCTTGGGGGAACCAGACGAAACCATTGTGTAATAGCGATCTATGGTCTTTTTCGGCATAATCCGCTTGGGTAGAGCGATTTCCTTGAGGTACGGATGTTTTCTTGGGGAACCAGGCGATATCATTGTGTATTTGCACTCCACATGGTGTAATTCGAGGGGGCTGATGATTGCCTTGGGTCTATGGGTGATAACGACGTAACCACCAGTGTTACTATTAAGTAGAATACGATCCATGCGACGTGTAATTCATAGAGCAGTGATTGCTCACAAGTACAGATGTTACCTCGAGGATCCAGGCGAAACCATTGTGTTTCTGCAATTTATGGTTGTTTTGGATGTCATGGCATAAGATGTGGGGTAGTGACTGCCTAAAGTCACATGAGCCGCGTCGCTCTATCCTCTCGACTTAGTGAGAGAGCGATCTTAGGGACTGCGTTCCATGACAATCTCATTCCTTTGATTTTGATGATTGGATTGTACTTTCATGTCTGTTTTTAAAAAGTTTTTCAAGTATTTTTTTTAGCAAAGCTAGCCGGCTTTATAGTGGGCCGTGCCACTGTGTATAAATATAGGAAAACAGGTGCTCTGCACATACATAGAGCAACTAAATAGGCGAAAATATAAAAGCACAGGAGCTAGACAGAAGAGCCTAAACTACTAATACAAAAAAACTAATCTTCCTTGGAAGAGGAAGGACAATCGCGTCCATCAGTGGAAGAAGGACCAATAACATGAGAAAACCCTGAGAAGAGAGAAGCCAGTCGTGGATCAAATCTAACCGAGTCAGGTGAGTAAAGAAATTTCCTATCCCAAGTAACATCATAAAACTTACTTTTGTTCTCCTTCCCAATTTCACCAACCGTAGTCAGGCACAAACCATCTCCGTCAATATGGTAAATAAGATAACGACTCTCTTCCCCAATATCACTAATAAATGCATAAAAAGTGTCCCTCTGGCGAATATATCATATCAGAAGGAGCGTGAACCCAAGCACGTTCTTTCGAATCTCAGGAGATGAAACCAGAAGAGGAAGCAGAGGGATCCACCTCCAGGGACGCAGGAGGAGAACCAATAGATAGGGCTAAAGCATGCACTGAAATAGAAGGAGCTACGCAAACTGAAGAATCAGCAGGAGGATCCACAAGGGGGGGACAACAATGGGAGCTAACAGAGCATCAACTAAGGGAACAACGGGAGGATCCACAATGGAGGGGACAACAATGGGAGCTATCAGAGCATCAGCTAATGGAACAGGGGGAGCATCCTTCTTAACCCACTTCCGGATAGGCGGACGAGGAAAAGGAATCCAGTCAACGAAGGGAACAACCGGACCAGAACAGGCATCAGCACAATGTCCAAAGGACTGACAAGACGTACAAATATTAGGTTTCCAACTATAGCGAACTCTGACCTCATCTACATGACTCTCATCTAATTTGACCTTTAAAACCATAGGCAAGGGTTTGTCTGGAGTAATCTCAATTAGAGCTTTAGCATAAACTAGCTTATTTTTGGCCACCGTATTAGCATCATAACATATCACCTTACCTACAAGTGCAGCAAGCCAGTCGATCCCGATAAGAGGCTGGAGAACAGAAGGAATATGGGAAAAATGGGCCCAAACAGGTATAGATAAAACTTGTTCCTTCGCACGATCCACAGAAGGACTCCACGTTGTGATAATGAATGGTTTTCCATCAATTAACGTTGCCTTTCATCACTACGCGAGAACTTAAAAAAGAACATTTCATTATCAAAATGAACACTCAATCCACCTCTAGGCTTCCACGCCATGTTGCACCTCGACTTAACTAAGTGGTAGGGAGGATTGAAGTCAAGAAAGAAACCAACCAAGTGCTCTTTCCAATAATCCACGTCGGCCTCTATCACTTCCATAGGCGGAATCATCACACCCCCTTTCTCGACAATTTCAAAGCGACGAGGCGAATGAATACCGGCTTACTAGGCAGCTTGGAAAACAAAGATGTCCACTTAATATCAGGCCCTGGCAACGGAGAGACCACCCTATTAGGTAGAGAAAAACAGACAGGGGAATATTGTCATCGTCATTACAACAAGCACCTGATGTGCCACCCAACACAGCAGCGACAACACTGACATCAATATCCACCACACCACCACTTGGCACCACTGTAGTACTGTTAACAAACGAATTAACATCGGTCGTTGCCACCCCCAAGATTGACTTTCCCCCCAAACAATCAGTAATCACAGATCCAACATCTACCGCAATAGAGTCCACAGGTAAACCAACCTCCACTAATGACCAAGCATTAACAGTAGAAGAGGCTAAAAACGGCGACAGAGGGGACTTACCAGATGTTGTTTTGATGCCAGGAACAGAATGAGCAGACGAGACTGCGAGGATTAGGTCTGACATAATACCAGAAAGATCACCTCCAAAGGAAAGTCGTAGACGCGATTCGAACTAGGGGCAGCAGGATTCACGTTAACACGAGGCGCCGAAACAAGAGCGTTCGCATGAGCCAATACGTCGTCAGAAGAGCAAACCAGATCTGGAGACGAAAACTTCGTCAAGGGCATGGAGAGGGGAGGGCAGGTGGAAGGAAGGAAAGGCGAAGAAGAAGGGGGGCGGTGGAAGGACCAGAACCGGACTCGGGATAGTTACAGAAAGTAGGCGAAAATCGCCAAAACACAAGATGCAGACGCAGTCGCCATTAACACAAGATTCATAGATTCATAAATGATGGTCCACATACGTAGTCGCCAAAACACAAGATGCAGACGCAGTCTCCATTAACACAAGATTCAAGTATTTTCATTGGGTGTTAAAATGAATTTGCTAAGTACTTATATATTTCTTATCTTGCATATAATCAATGTATTACTAGATTCTGTAAGTGCAAGGATAAATTTGTTGAAATATAGAGTTATCAAAAGTATTTTTTTCAAATTATTTCGAAATAAAAGTACTTCGTAATAAAAGAATTTTTAACATAGAATTTTTCGAACATTTATGAATTGAATATAAAAACCACTTGAATTATCTATTGGTGTAATTAAGAAACCGGTAGAATAAATACGTAAGTTGTATATAGACCATTGTAATTGCATTTAAAATTTAATTCAAATTTGAATGCACGATTTTAAGGAATTCACACCTATCTGATTTAGGATTGTTCGTTCGATTCTCGACGACCAATACTGATACAGATTTTTGATACGAATATGAAGTTCTCTATCATAGTTTATTATTATGTAAGGAGGATGGAAGTTTCCAATCAACAAGTCGGATTAGAGTCCGCACTAGAATAGTCGGGTGACCAATACTAGTTTGGAAAATAAAATTTTGTATTCAAATAAGAGATCAAAATTGTTACACATACGAATGACATATATATCGTACGGATTTAATAAAATGATCGTATGTTATGATTGCTAGCTATGATTGCTTCTTGCTTAAGATTGCTATGATGTTGGGTTGCATGTAGTTTAACATCATCCTTATCAGTTGCATTACATTCATGTGTTGCACATAGTTTTGTTATTATTCCTAGTTGCATTTAGCTTTTACATCATCATAATTTCATATAGAATTACATTGTCCTTGTAGTTGCGTCATATTACCATATTGTATTTGATTGCTTTGTTTTAATGATGCTATATTGTTTTGGTTGCATGTAGTTTTACGTTTCATTATATATGTGAACTGACTGCACGTGTGTGTTAAACATTGTCAAATAAATTGAATAAAATTTGAATGTGAATGAAATAGATAAGAATTAATGAGATGGATATTATTTGTTGGATGATTTCTTTTGTTGCAAATCCTTGTTAAAACCGATTGGGTGCCATACGATTGTTATGCTGTTTGTGCCTATGATAAGAACAGTTAATGAGTCATGATTTATCATGTTTAACTCTCTTTTGTGTTAAGGAAGTAAAATTCGGGTAAATTGAAGAAAGAATAATTTGAAGATTATGATTTAATAAGTAAAGCTTTGTGGCCCAATAAATAGGTACATACTTATATTGTTGGTTTGTTGATGATTTTCTACCCTGATGTGGGGAACCACTTGGCTTTATTTTTCTTTTCATTGGTTTGGGCCTGTAGAGGCAGGCTGTTGTTTTTCCGACTCAACCGCGCGAAGGATACGCTGCCAAAAATTTCATAAATTCGAATGTTAGAAAATTTTGAGACTTTAAAATTTATAATTTGGTTACAAATAAGCCTTATCATAGTGGTGTAACGGAAGCGTGGTAAATTTTTTGCTAATAATACATCGTATGTTAAAATCCTAACTTCGTTCCTTTCCGAGGACGAAAAATTTTGAGTGGAGGAGTTTGTAACGACCTGGAATTTTCAACGATTTGAATAAGAATTTTAACGAAGATTTTGAAATTAAATTTATTTTTAACAATAAATATTTGGCTAAGAAAGCAAGATATTTGAAATGCGTCTATTAAAATATCGCCAACGGAATTTATTTTACGTCAAAATTTGTTCGAAACTCGATCAGCATATTTTTCAATGCGAAATTACCACATTTTGAAGTATAAATGTTTTTACACAGAAATAATCTGAAAAAATTTCTGATTTAAATGTCAAAGTTTGTTCCGTTTAATTTCGATCTTTGTAGCTCTGTTTATTAAGAATTGTCGTTGTCGTCCATTTTCGAAGCGGTAACAGCAACGATAGATGAAATTTTGCTGCGCATGTCGTAACACACATTTTAGTACATCGTTGTATTTGCCTCGTCGCGCTGATCTCCATGATATGTTTTTTTTCGCAGATTTGTTTCATGCGCAGCCAATGTAATTAAATGTTGCATTTATTAATTATTCCGTGCATTCCTTCTCCTATTTATGTGTGGTGCTCTCCTTCTCTCCATTGCTTCAGCCATTCTCTGAAAAGAAAATATACAAACTTTATATCTAATCCCACGTTGTCTTCTTTTTCCCTCTTTATTTATATTCCCTTCACAAACCAACCCCTCATCTTTATTGCAACCTGAGCCACCTGCTCTGCCCCTCCCCTCCACCTGAACCACTGGAACCAACCACTGAGCCTCTCCCACTGGCCTGCACCTACTCCGCACCCTGGCCACCAGTCTTCCACCTGGCCGCCCCACCGAAGTACCGCCTGCTCCACCCGCAAACCGAACCATCCCCAGCCCTCCACGCCAACTCAGCCACCACTGACAGCACCTGAACCACCCTCATAGCACCGAACCCGCAACCACCTGCTCTGTTTTCTCTCCACCAGCACCCGAAATCAACAGCTCGTTTGCTTTCCCCGATCCGAACTAGCAGCAGCTACTACTTCACCAGCCGCCATCCTATTTCACTTCGTTGATCTCCGCATCTGTACTTAGTTTTAGTACAGCAGCCGTTTAGTTCAGTTTCGAAGCCCGGTGCTCTATCAAGTAACAGCAACCTTTAAGTAGCAGCGACAAATTCCACTGGTGTTCGTGCACGTTTGCACGTATCCAAAACCGTGGCCGTATCCATGTCGTCGTTCTTGTTTCTAATCTACTACAGAGATGAGTGTATAACTCAGGATATTTATTTTTATGCAATTTAAGTTAGTAAAGCTATAAATTAGTTTATTTTAAATTAATTAGGTCAATTTTAAACATTTTAGTTTATTTTATTTATTTATAGTTAGTTAATGCTTAACTTTGCAAATAAGAAAAGAAGAATGGAGAAAGTGGCAGGCTTGCTGTGTGAGGAGTTTTCATGCACTAAATAGATCAAATTTTGGGGCAAGGCAAAGAAAGAAAATAACACACGCAAGGAAAAGGAAAAAAAAAAAAAAGAGGTGGTACACATTTTTTTTTTTGAACTTTGTTCTCTGCAAGCGTGAAGAGGAGAGGGAGGAGGTAATTTCTATGTATCTAAATCAGAAAAATTTTCAGATTATTTCTATGTAAAAACATTTATACTTTAAGTCAAAGCGTGAAAAACAATTTCACAAAATCTCACATTTCGCAGCGGAACAAATATAATAGATAGATAAATATCTTTAAACGGAATCACTATATCAGTTATTACATTACATCACATTACATTATCAAAGTGTACAACAACAAACAGCGGAAAGAAATATTACATATATAAGTGACACGCCTCGCCATCCAGCTCCAACTCCTGATTCCACAGCAACTTCTTGACTTTGCTCCTGAATAATGATAACCTGGCTCTAGGCTGCTCGTGTGGAAAATTATGGACACCCAGAGTTTAGAAAGGGAACAATAAACTCCATGTCAGTCGTGAGAATGGTGGGAGATCTTAAAAACAGTTATTTTCAAAAAGAAAATAAAACGATATCCGCTATGCTTTTAGAAAATGAAACTACCATAAGGCCTCCCACCACACACATAATGCAAACTCAGAATTGGAGGAGATTTCTCCTTATGATAGTTAAACATGCTTGATACGCAAAATCTTTGATATTATTACTAGTTCATAGTGTAGAAAACATTTCGAAAATATAATATTAATCTTACAGCATACAACCATTATTGTATGCCTACTATAGCTACCATCTAAACAGTGGGGCGCCACCATAAGTAAATGGCAGGTTATACAACTAAAATCGTACTGGGTTCGTATTGGGAATTGAGTTTCCAACAAATGGTCAGGCTAAGGAACTTCCTACTGCCACATGGGTACGCCTCTGGAGGGACGTCCCGAGAACTTAACCAGCTCTCTGCCAATACAAGGTCGGGTTACCTCTATAACTAGGTAACTACTACACGAGTATGCCATCCCCCGGTCCTTTGGGACCTTTGTCCGAGGATCCTCTACACCAACAACCACAAAGAAAAGTATTTGCACTAACCATAAAGGTTAAATATCAGGGCTCCATACCTGACACCACCCTTTTCCAGAAGGAAATGACATACCCTAAAGGGCGCGACCCTCATAACCTTGCCGCATCTTTCCTGTTTTGACCATTTTCGGGGTGTGAGGTCTGATGAAGTCTCGTCCACAAAGCTACACTTTTCAAAAAGTCATGCTTTGATCAACAAATGATCAGCAGCACTTCGTATATCATGTTGGGGATGCAGATTAAGGATCTTAAGGCAGAAATAACACTAGAGGGGGGTGAATAGTGTTTTAAAGAATATATGAACTATATGACTAAATTAAAACTTTCAACACAAATCTAAACAGAATTCTAACACAGAATGATTACAAAACATATAACAAATGCAAATAGTAAAGTAAAGCAAGTAAAAGGAAAGAACACACCAGATTATATACTGGTTCGGAATCCTCCTACATCCAGTCCTGCACCAAGGCAATATCCTTGTACAGATTTTTATAAGTCAATATCCAAATTACAACCCTCAATTTCTAAGGCCTTGAGGAACCCTCCTATCTCCGAGTCTGGGGTAAACTCTCTTGATTTACGGGACACAAGATCACCCTAATACTTCTTAATGACAATCCTTTTGAATGGATAGACTCTATGGACTTTTTGAATACAAATTAATCCTATAACTCTGATTAGCACTTTGATCTTTAGTAGAATGATGGAGAATCAAATAGAGAGAGTATCTAAATGATTTCCTATTGAGAATTTGGCAGAATGATGGCACGATCTTGAAAATATGAAGTTTTATGGATATGGAATGGTGGAGAAGAAAGAGTGAAGAAAATAAGAAAGTTGTTATTAAAAAAATTCGTTTTGGAAGCCTTTATATAGATGCACAACAGTCATAACCATTGGCGAAAGGTTTTTGAACGAATGGACACTTCTTTTGAAAATTGAATTTTGAATCCAACTTTCACCATGTCGACATGGGGTATCCCCATATGTCGACATCCCTCGGTTCAAAATTATAGAGATGTTGTTTTGTAAAGAAAATTGAATTTAAAACAAGTTGAAACTTCTCTGAAGCAAAGTAAAGTGTTTAAACAATATTTTGAGATAGAGAATGAATATAAAACATTATTTTAAGTATATGTATATAATTGATATAGACCGTCAATTATATAAGTAATATTTAAAATCAGAATAAGTTTTGATGTTTTAAAAATAGAAGTTTTTAAAATCAGAATAGAGGAATATTTCAAGGCTAAAACAAAGTTTGAAAATCTTTTTGAAAACATGATTTTGAAAGCTAAAACATTTTGAAAACAGATTTAAAAACATTTTGAAAAAATCTATTCAAACTGAAATTGCAAGAACCTTCCTACAGAGCTCCTCAATAGGACTCGAGAACTTGTACAAAGTAGTTTAAATGATTTTGATTTTCGTGGGTTTGTAAGCCACTTGTCGTAGGTTCGTAAGCTACTTGTCGTGGGTTTGTAAGCCACTGTTTCGATAGAAACTGGGTTCCATCCCAAAAGAAAATTGGAAGAAAGATGAGAGTGTTATCATGAAGTTTTAACAAAATACTAGACACTTATCTTGAGATCTTGAAATCTCGATTCTCTAGAGTCTTGAATCTTGAATCTCTAATCTTCATCTTGATGCTTGAGTCTTTATACTGATCAGTCTTCGATGATACCTGCATATACTTCCTATATACATATTATATATATGGAAATGTTAGTATAGATTTTATAAAGTAAAGTATAATAACTATATAAGGTTGTTGTCATCAAAACATCATCAACTCAGTTCCTAACAATCTCCCCCTTTTTGATGATGACAACCTTTATTTATAAAATATTCTTACCATACCATAACTCCCCCTTACTCCGTGACTTCTTCTTAAAACTACAACTCCCCCTTACTCCATGACTCCCTCTTACACCAAGCACATATATTTTTATAATTTTCTCCCCCTTTGTCATCAACAAAAAACTATTAACTACTTAAGAATTCAAGAATGATTAGTATGAACAAATAATATGTATAGAACAAGCATGAAACAATGAGTATAAGTGAACACATTTTAGTTATTACAACATATATAAGAACATACATAAACATGAACAAACAAAACAATTTAAAACAAAGAATAAAATGAAGGTACGCTTTTATGGCGATCCTTAACTATAGGAGACTTATGAATCGAACAATTTGGGTAGTGGAGACAAAAGTTTCCACGTTGTTCAATTATGTTTCCATTAGTATCAACAAGGATCTCACCAACGCAAATAACGCTCTCGTCCGTATTCATAGGGACTTCGGGTTGAGGTAAATGTTGATCTTCCTCTTGGTCTTCTTGTGGTTCTTCCATAGATTCTTCTTCCTCGGATTCCATGGCTTGTGAAGAGTCTTCAATATTAATAGGATTTGTACGGTTATCCATAAGAAATTTTTGTACATTCCTAATAATATTCCCTTGCCTTTGTTGTTCTCTAGCCATCCTAAGTTGACTTATTTGAACTTCAGTCATCAATTGAAGGATATCTTTCATCTTGTCTTGCAATTTGATCACTCGAGCGTGCGTAGTTCGTTGAAATGGACCAGAATGAGGAGATGTGGGTGAAGTGGGTTCATTAGTAAAAGAGGAGGCCATTATTTTATTGTTTCAGAAGTTATTTACAGAGAATATAGTGAAGAAAGAGGAGAGAAAATGAAATAAATAGATAAATAACCAAATAACTAATTTTGGAGGAAAATTCAATTTTCAATTTTGGGTATGTCGACATCATGAGATGGGGCATGTCGACATGTCCTTAGAAAAAGTGTAATTTTTATTTTGAATTTTTATTGATTATTATATTATATTATTTTATATTTTAGATTTTGAAC
This sequence comes from Allium cepa, assembly GCA_030765085.1. NCBI lineage: Eukaryota > Viridiplantae > Streptophyta > Magnoliopsida > Asparagales > Amaryllidaceae > Allium > Allium cepa. Next base: position 916,448,645 of record CM060938.1, read on the forward strand.
AAATACCTAATTCTCTTCTAAATTTAGTAAAATTCTGTTCGGATAATGGTTTAGTTAATATATCAGCAATTTGTTTTTCAGTATTTATATAATCTAGAGTTATTATTTCTTTAGTTATATTATATCTAAGAAAATGATGTCTTATATCAATATGTTTAGTTCTAGCATGATGAGTTGGATTTTTAGATAGATTTATTGCACTAGTATTATCACAATATATTAGTGATTTACTTATGTTAATTCCAAAATCCTTTAAAGTTTGTTACATATATATGACTTGTGAATAGGCCAGAGCAGCAGATATATACTCTGCTTCAGTTATTGACAAGGAAACGGTATTTTGTTTCTTGCTGAACTAGGAAACCAGTGAGTGTCCTAGAAAGTGACAAGTTCCACCTGTACTCTTTCGGTCTGATTTACAACCAGCATAATCAGCATCACAATATGATATTAAATCAAAAGTATTATTTTTAGAATAAAATAAACCATAATCTAAAGTGTATTTTACATATCTTAAAATTCTTTTAACAGCTTTTAAATGAGTTTCTTTAGGTTGTGATTGGTATCTTGCACAGAGACAAACACTATGCATAATATCAGGACGACTCGCTGTTATATAGAGTAGCGAACCAATCATTCCCCTATATAAAGTTTGATCAATATCTTTTGATTTATCTTCTTTACTTAAACCTACATTTGTTGACATTGGAGTTGGTTTCCCACTAGAGGTGCTTAAACCAAATTTATTGATTAAGCCTTTAGCATATTTTTCTTGACTTATGAAGATTCCATTTTCTAGTTGTTTAATTTGAAGCCCTAAGAAGAAACTTAATTCTCCCATGTGACTCATTTCAAATTCTTTAGTCATTATATTTGAAAATTCTTTATTCATTATGTTATTAGTTGATCCAAAGATTATATCATCTACATATATTTGAACCAGTTGAATATCTTGATTATTTCTTTTAATAAAAAGTGTTGTATCTACTTTACCAATTTCAAAACCAGATTGAAGTAAATAAGATCTTAGTCTTTCATACTAGGCTCTAGGAGCTTGCTTAAGACCATATAGAGCTTTCTTTAACTTGTATATATGGTTTGGAAATTTATTATCTTCAAAAAGTGGAGGTTGTTCAACATAAACATCTTCTTTTACAAAACCATTTAGAAAAGCACTTTTAACATCCATTTGATATAATTTGAAATTGTTATAATTAGCGAAAGCAAGTAGAATTCTTATAGCTTCTAATCTTGCTACGGGGGCAAAGGTTTCATCATAGTCAATTCCTTCTTCTTGACAATAATGCGCGACTAAACGAGCTTTATTTCTTACGACCTCACCGAGTTCATTCATTTTATTTTTATAAACCCATTTAGTTCCAATTATACTTTATCCTCAGGTTTAGGAACAATTTCCTATACATCATTTCTGGTAAATTGATTCAATTCTTCTTGCATAGCAAGAATCCATGAATCATCAGACGATGCTTCCTTTGGATTTTTAGGTTCAATTGTTGATATAAAGGCTACATTACTCATACTATTTAGTTGATTTCTAATTCTTACTACAGATTCAATATTTCCTAAAACATTTTCTATAGGATTATCTTTTGATATTTTAAATCTCTTATTAGGTTGATTTATTTCACTAATAGTTTCATTAGATTGATTTAAATTTATAAAATCTTTTTCATCATCTATTTATACAATATCTTTAAGATTTTCATCAAAAGATACATGCATAGTTTCTTCAATAGTATTAGTTTTTTAAATTAAAAAGTCTAAATGCTTTGCTTCTATTAGAATAACCAATAAAGAATCCTTTATCAGCTTTTGGTTCAAATTTATCTAAATTATCTTTTGTATTAAGTATAAAACATTTACTCCCAAAGACTTTAAAATAAGCAACTATAGGTTTCTTATTATAAAGTAATTCATATGGAGTTTTATTTGTTAATGGTCTAACTAAAATTCTATTTAATATATAACAAGCTGTAGCAACTGCTTCAGCCCAAAAATGTTTAGGTAAATTACTATCAGAAAGCATTGTACGAGCACACTCTTGAATCGTTCTATTCTTACGTTCTACTACTCCGTTTTGTTGTAGAGTTCTTGGAAATGAAAAGTTGTGAGTAATTCCCATTTGAGTACAGAAATTCTTAAAATTTTCATTTTCAAATTCACCACCGTGATCACTTCGAATAGTTTTAATTTTGAAAGAATGTTGTTTTTGAATTCTTTTAGAAAAGTTTTTAAATATTTCAAAAGCATCACTTTTATGTTTTAAAAAGATTGTCCAAGTATATCTTGAATAATCATCTACTATAACAAAAACATATTTACTATGGTTAATTGATTGAACTTGAGATGGACCAAATAAATCTAAATGAAGTAATTCTAGAGGACTAGAGGTAGAAATAGCATCTTTTAATTTAAAAGAACTTTTCATAAGTTTTCCTAATTGACAAGCATCACAAATACTATCTACTTTAAAGTTTAACTTGGGTAGACCTCTAACTAAGTCAAGTTTTGGTATCCTAGATAATAATTTGAAATTCAAATGGCCAAATCTTTTATGCCAAATCCAAGGGTCACATGTTGTGACGATCCGCCTTTCTCAATCCCAGAAAGACGTTTCATCTTTAAGAAAGAAAGGGATAGAAATAGAAAAGAATAGGAAAAAAGAACAACAACATCAGAATCTCACAGCGGAATGGAACAAAATATAATACATCACATAACTATTACATAGTTATACGTACATCAGAGTCGTACAATATCATATAACAGGACTGTCATATACATACATGACCATACATACATCCAAAATACAGCATAGACTAACTACACAACGGAACTATATATATATATACACATGTCTGGTCTTCTCCCCAAAATAGCTCTTCCAGAAAATCAACACTCCCAGATACCTATCACTTGGCTACTCGTAAAAATTTGAGTACCCAAGAGTTTATGAAACACAAAATATAAACTCCGGGTCAGACATGGGTCTGGTATGAGTAAACAGGTTAAAATTGCTTAACTTTGAAAATCATTTGAAAATAAAGGTATCACGTAAGACTCCCCACAAATAAATACGAGTAAGTTTTTACCTTACGCTAACCAAAACATTTTATAGGAAATTATGTGATATTATAATAGTGTATAGGGTTTTCAAGTAAATAGAAAATAGCCGAAATTGTTACATTCATTAAATTCCAGCTATTAGCCACGAAAGTGGGTAATACAAATCAAAACCGTAAGGTCTCGTAGGGTAAATGGGTTTCCAACAATGGCAGGGCTACTGGGGTACCGACCGTCACAGTACGGGGCCTAGATCACCGTACCGAGGATTACTCCCTTCATCCCCTGCAACACAAGGCCAGAACCATTCCTTACTGAACAGTCCCGAACAAGATAACCCCGCAGTTGTGGCCAACAACTGCTCACTAAGCCGAAATAAAAAGGGACATCTAGACAGGGGAAAATCTTGTCCTGCTTGGGCATGACCCACCTAACCTTGCTGCATCTCCCCTGTTTTAGCCATTCTCGGTTGATGAGGCTTGAGGCTACGATTACCTTTTAAGATTATATAACTTAGAATGCTCATCGTCCGCCTGACGATGTGTTGAAAGCATTCAATCCATACAAGTTCGTTCCGGGTTCGAACGAAACCGAAGGCATTATCTCGTTACACTCATTTTGGAATCACCCTCAGAGTTAACGACGATAACCCTTGCATTCTGAAACATCGTCTCGATCTCCATTTGATAAGTTACGACCTATCGTTTATTTTGGATTGATGTGGTTTTCGGAGAATCAAAATTGATTCTTCCGATCCCGGTCTCATCGGATCCAAACGCCATTTTAAGGGCCAAGTTGTCTATTTAACTTAACAGTTCGATTTAATATCAAAATTAACATAACAGATTTATCAGATAAATCATATACAGTTTACAGATATCCATAATATATCACAACATATCACAGAAATATCATCAACAGATATCACAGTCAATCATCATAATTATCAATGCATACCAAACAGTTTAGTTTTACTTAACTAAATTATTTGCTTAAGAATAAACTATTTTATTCTGTTTAATTAATTACTGATTTATTAGCTTATTGATGATCAATTTATTAATTAGTTAATCATTAATAATTAATTTATTAATCATCTCATCTTAAATTAATTATTTAATTAATTAACTTCTATTCATTAACTATTACTCAATTACTCAATTAATTAGTTGATTCTTAATTATCAATTAATAATTTACTTATTAAAAATGAATTAATTATTTAATTATCACAAATTACTTTATTTATCAATTTAATTAAAGTGTAGTATCTTTAATTAATCTCGTAAGTTAACTTCCATTCACTAATTAACTTGTTAATGATAAGCTTACGTTCTTAAGATTTTAATGTATTTAACTTAGGATTAAATTTTTATTTCAAATTCAACATAAAGTTATTAATTTAAAATTCAAGTATAAATTTTAATCAACATTCCAACAACTTACTGACAATCTTCTACCTTTATATATTTACTTAAATCAATCTTTAATTAAAAACACTAGCTTAACTAATTAACAAATATTTATTGAACTAGTTACTCACCTGTACAAAATCAGTACAAGTCCATTTGAAAGCACCGAGACACATCGTTCTTTACTCGAGAAAAACTCGAGTTTCCCCGCGTCTCTCTCGTGTTGCTCTCCCCTTCCCTTTCTTCTTCTCTCCAGTTCTTCTTCTCTTCTTCTTTTTTATGTTAAGTTGTAAATGTTTAGCTGTAGCTACTCTCGCACGCGACTCGGAGGAAACACAGGAATTACTCAAAGCGACCTCACCAATGTCTCGAGCAACCCCACACGATAACCCAAAACCCAAAAAAACACGACACTGATCACCACCGTATACGTGCACGGTGGTTCGCGTTGCCATCGGCGACTCGTGGCGATCCTCACACATCACAAAACACCCCTAGGCTCGAAATCTAAATCCAGTTTTCGATTTCAAGATGAAAATGAAAATATGACTTGGTGCTCGAATAAAACGACAGCAACCCCACTGTCAATTTGATCGCATGGCCACCACACATCACCAGAGGTGATGAAAATTCGCCTGAACGTCACTCACACCTCCACCTAGCTCCTCCAAAAATCGCAACCCACTCGGTTATATGATGATATCGCAATCGCGACTTTACAGAGCTTGGAAAAAATATGGGCTTAAACCCTACTTGTGATTCAAACACAAAACACTTGCATTCGAAAAATAAATTGACATTTTTCTAGAATCAAAAGATTTACAAACTTGCTTCCTGTAAATTTACAGAAACTAAAATTAGCTAAATCTCCTAAAATTGACAAAAATACATTTTCGACTCAATTTAAAACTGCTCGTTTTCTCTTTGCTTAAAAATCAAGATTTTTTAAAAATCATAATTATGTATATGAAAACTAATTATGCTATTGGATTTACAAATTTCAACATTTGAATTTTTAACCTTAATTTTCTTTTTAAACCTGTAGTTTGAATACAGAGTTAATATCATACTGTTTAACTCTAAACATATTTTGCAGGCTTTGTTTTCATATAAACAAGCTTGAATTTACACAATACAGAATTTAAATAGTTATATGAATAAGTTTTGTTTAAACTTGAAGTACTGATACCAAAACTTGAAGTACTGATCAACAACAATTATGCAAACTTCCAGTGCAAACAACATATACAGAACAGTATGTTTTAAACTTCATCAACACATATCATTAAGAAGAAAATATGCAAGCTAAAGTTGAAATTAGTTTTGTTTACTCACATAAAACTGTTGAACAGAAAGTATGTTGAAAAGACTGCAGTTCATCTACCCTGAAACTCTTTCTTTGCTTCTCTGTTTCCTATCTTGAACTAATTTTGTTTGCAGAGCCAAAACAATGTTTCTCAGGTTTACTTTATAAGTTTAGGTTTGTATATATAAACTGATAATATATAGGTAGATTTATATAGAAGCTATTAAGCAACAGGTTGTAACTGGCCAGTTATTATTTGCATTGTCACTCTTTCTTTTTATTGGTTAAGATAATATACACTGCAGTGAAATGATATAGGATTTCGGCTACATGTACTTGATTAAACAAGAAATTATGCTATTTAATGTTCATGCTCTTAATTATGATGGCAAGTAATAAATGTTTACTGATAGTTGCTATTTGGTACATAGATATTTATGTTATTTGCTTTGTGTTGTACAAGACATTTATCATTATTCTCGGCCAAACCTGTTTAGTGAGATAAAGGTTTTATTTATTTATTGTTTTTATTTATTTAAAGTGAAACTTATTTTACATTGAAATGGACTTTGTTTCTTATGCCCGAATGTTTCATTTGTTAAGTAGCTTGCATATACAGGTTATATGTTTTTTTCAAACTTTTCTGCTATGATTTCCTAAAAGTTATTGTTAACATTTTTGTTTATTTATTTTATTAGTTATATTTTATATGAAATTGTATACTTGTTCAAATGATGTTTTTAACATTTGATTTAAGGATGTTGTGTTGTACAATGTGAATGTTGAAGATCATTGTTTGACTAAAAATACTTGTATTTATAAATTGCAAATTATAATTTATATTTTGTATTTTTATGTTACTTTAATTACATCTTATAATTATAACTGTGTTTTATACTAATTTTGCACTTCCATATTTATGTTAAATAATTTCATGTTTGTTTATTTTAAAACTTATTATTTTAAAAATTAAAATTGTATTCATATGTATTTTATCAGATATCAAATAATGAATCTTTGATTTGATTCTATTGAATAAGGCAGATTTTGTTTTAAATGGTTTTGAAGTATTTAATTTTAAATTTTCAAATCAAACTTCCTTTTACAAACATACATAACTATTAAATATTTAATATCTCATCAATTTAAACATTGACAGACTTATATTTGATTTAAATTAGTTTAAATATTTATTAAAATATGCTGTCAAAAATTCCGAATTGTTACATTCCTCCCCCCTTAAAAGAATTTCGTCCCCGAAATTTAAACAACAGTAAATTCAAAAGCTTTTATATTAACCATCCAAACATACATATCATTTATACAATAGCAAACAAACAAACAGTCTATGCTAACAAACATCACTAATTATCCGAACATAAATCCGGATAAGCACTCCTAAAACTATAGAGAGTTTCCCAGGTACAATCTCTGGGATCCTCACTCCATTGCACCTTGACGAGTTTCACCACTTTGTTCCTGAGTTGCTTCTCGTCTCTGTCAATAATCTGAACTGGATTTATGACCACAGTTAAATTGGGTTCCACTTCCAAATCTTCTTGAATTACCGGTTCCACAACCAGTGAGGGATCATGAACAAATTTCCTCAAATGCGATACATGAAACACATTGCGAATCCCAGACATCCGTTTTGGTAATTCAATCCTATAGGCCACAGTTCCAATTCTCTCCAACACTCGAAATGGTCCAATGTATCTCGGAGCAAGTTTTCCCGTCTTTCCGAATCTTATAGCACCTTTAATTGGGGAAACTTTAACAAAAACCAAGTCTTCGATCTCAAATTCCAATGGTCTTCGTCTTCTATCTGCATATTTCTTCTGACGATCTTGAGCAGCTTTCATCCTTTTCTTGATAAGCTCAACCTTCGAAGAAGCTTCACGAATAAGATCGGGTCCGAGCACAAGACGATCGTTCGATTCAATCCAACAAGATGGAGATCTACACGGTCTTCCGTATAAAGCTTCATAAGGAGCCATCTTAATACTTGCTTGATAACTGTTATTATAAGAAAATTCCACTAAATGAAGATGGTCCTCCCAAGATCCTCCAAAATCTAAAACACAAGCCCTTAGCATATCCTCAAGAATACGATTCAGCCTCTCTGTCTGTCCGTCCGTTTGAGGATGATAGGCTGTACTTAATCTCAAATATGTTCCCATTGCTGATTGCAGAGCTTCCCAAAATTTGCTAGTGAAAATAGGATCATGATCACTTACTATGCTGACTGGGACACCATGCAATCGAACTATCTCCCTCAAGAAAATTTCCGCCAAAGAAACTGCAGTACGAGTTGCCTTTACTGGTATAAAATGGGCACTCTTAGTTAAACGATCCACATTGACCCATATATCGTCATTTCCTTTCCTGGTTCTAGGCAAACCATCAATAAAATCCATCGAGATCATTTCCAATTCGGAATTTCCAAAGGTTGCAATAACCCAGCAGATTTCTGTTGATCACCTTTCACTTGCTGACAAATGGCACAACTATTCACAAAAGCAGCTACATCCTCCTTCATGCCCTTCCACCAAAAGACTCTCCTCATGTCTTTGTACATCTTCGAAATTCCAGGATGAATATTCAATTTGGAGCGATGACTTTCTGATAAAACTTCCTGCCTTAACTCCTTGTCATTCGGAACACAGATTCTCCCATTGATCCTTAGTGTTCCTTGGTCATCAATGTCAAAACTGGGACACTGACCCTTCCTGACTCTATTAATGATCCTCCTCAACATCTTATCAGATTCTTGCTTGCTTGATATCCTTTCAATGAGAGATGGAACCACTTCTAGAAGAGATAAAACCGCGTTCCTACTGAGAGCATCAGCTACGACATTCGCTTTCCCCGGAGTGTACAGAATATCCAAATCATAGGATGCAAGAAATTCAACCCACCGTTGCTGTCTCAGATTAAGGTCTTTTTGAGAGAATAAATATTTCAACGGTTTGTGATCCGTGAACAATTCGAATTTCTCTCCTAAAAGATAATGTCTCCAAATTTTCAGAGCAAAAACAATGGCAAGCAATTCAAGATCATGCGTAGCATAGTTTTTCTCATGAGGCTTCAACTGTCGACTAGCATACGCAATAACCCTTCCGTTCTGCATCAGAACTGCTCCCAAACCAACAATACAAGCATCAGTGTAAACCTCGAATTTGCTCTTCCCATCCGGAACAGCAAGTACTGGTGCACTAGTGAGCCTTATCTTCAATTCCTGAAAAGTTTCTTCACATTGAGGTGTCCACTTGAATTTCGCTCCTTTTCTGGTCAATTTAGTCAAATGCGAAGAAATCTTGGAATAATCTCTAATAAATCTCCTGTAGTAACCAGCCAATCCTAGAAAACTGCGAACTTCCGTCGGTGTCTCTGGCTGTTTCCATTCCAGAATAGTTTCAACTTTTGCTGGGTCTACAGAAATGCGTTCACCCGAAACAATGTGCCCTAAAAATTTAACTTCCGATTTCCAGAAGTGAAACTTCGAAAACTTCGCCTTCAGCACATTCTTTCTCAGAGTCTCCAATACAATCCTCAAATGCTCCCTGTGCTCTTCTTCGGATTTGGAATAGACCAAGATATCATCAATGAATACCAGCACAAACTTATTCAATACATCCCTAAAGACTCGGTTCATGAGGTCAACGAAATAAGCAGGAGCGTTGGTTAATCCGAACGGCATAACCAACCACTCATAGAAACAATTCGGTCCCCTAAATGCAGTCAAGGGAATACTGTCTTCAGCTACCCTCAACTAGTGGAAACCTGAAGCTAGATCCAATTGAGAAAAGATAGAAGCACCATGCAACTGGTCAAAAAGATCATCGATGCGAGGAAGAGGATATTTATTACGGATAGTCACTTTGTTCAACTCTCTATAATCCACACAGAACCTCAGTGATCCATCCGATTTGGTCACAAACACCGCCGCTGAACCCCAACAAGAAAAACTAGGTCTAATTAATCCCTTCTCTAAAAGATCCTGCGTCTTCTTAATCAACTCTTCTCTTTCCCTGGGAGCCATTCTCCTACTGGGTAATATCACTGGCACAGCTCCTGGAATCAAATCAATACGGAACTCGATTTCTCGATGTGGTGGCAAACACTTAACTTCTTCAAAAACATCCGCAAAATCCTGAACCACATCGATGTCTTCAACACTCTTTTCAGATGTCTCCATTCCATGCAGAAGACTGCTCAAGTGAATACCAGAATTATGACATGACACTCTGGTAATTCTACCCAGATCAGTTTCCAACGAAACTGTTCTCTCATCACAATTCAAGACGGCTTTATACTTATCCAGCCAATCCATACCCAAAATAAGATCAAATCCCTTAAAATTCAATACATACGGGTCACAAGAAAAACTGTGGGATAGATAAGAGATCTTCAAGTCCTTACAAATAGAGTCTAATTTGGTCACCCCACCTGTAGGATTAGATACCAAGATAGGACTATCTACTGAACTAGGGGTAAGAGAAAACTTTTCAACAGAGTCCAAAGAAATAAAACTCAAGGAAGCACCCAAATCAAACAAAACTCTAATATATTTTCCATTTAAAAGTAAAGTGCCTTCTAATACTCCTTTGCCCATCGAAGAAGAAGATGGTCCGGCTTCCAAAGCAAAAACTTTATTCTGAGGTGCCCTCTGTAGAAGTGGACAGTTCTTGATCATGTGCCCTGGCTGATGACAATTAAAGCACAATGATTTCTGAACCATAGCTGATCCTGGGCTACTCTGGTGCGGTTGCTGCTGGAATCCCTTCCTAGGACACTTATTTTCCAAATGCCCTTCCTAATGACAAATGTAGCACTTTCGGGGTCCGTTGTTATTCCCATGTTTCTTCTTATTCGGCTTCCTCCATTTGGGATCAAACTTTCGCTTATTCGGATTAGTGAAATTCCCACTTGAAGCTGCAACTGAATCCACCGGCTTCTTACTCATCAAACTCTCATATCTCAATGTCATATCAATCAAATCAACAAAAGATCCCTTCAGAAGCACTGTGAATTTCCCATGGAATTCAGGTCTCAACCCTTGCACAAATTTCTCATTCTTTTTCAGAGGGGTATCGATGAGTCCTGATCCATAACAAGAGAGCTCGTTGAATCTAGTTTCGTACTCCGAAATAGACATACTACCTTGCTTCAAATATAGAAAATCCTGATACAATTGGGTTCTCCCCGCCGTCGGCACATACTTCTCTTCAAACAACTCCTTGAATCTGTCCCAAGAAATACCATCCTCAGAAATATTTGCAATAGTTGAATCCCACCATGCTGCTGCACCACCTTGCAATTGCCACGATGCCATATGCCTCTTACGCTCATCAGTCAATCTCATGCTCTTGAAAATACGTTCACAAGAGCGTAGCCAGTCCTGAACTTCAATTATTGACTCCGAACCTTTGAATGGTTGGCCTCCAAGATGTTTGAAATCCTTGCATAAGGCTACAAAGCTAACTTGAGACGGTACTGGATTGACAGCCTCACTAACATTCTGACTCCGTCCATTATTTGTAGAAGTACTGGCCCTAACTCTGCCTCTTCTTCCTGAACTCATGTTGGTCACCTGAACAGGTAACTCAACCAATTTAGATAGGTATATATATATATATATAATATTATATAAAACTACAAATACGCACTCTCCAGAGAAATATAACATAAGAGCCTAGGTACTCGCTCTACCTAGCGCTCTGATACCAACTGTGACGACCCACCTTTCTCAAACCCAGAAAGACGTTTCATCATTAAGAAAGAAAGGGATAGAAATAGAAAAGAATAGAAAGAAAGAACAACAACATCAGAATCTCACAGCGGAATGGAACAAAATATAATACAACACATAACTATTACATAGTTATACGTACATCAGAGTCGTACAATATCATATAACAGGACTGTCATATACATACATGACCATACATACATCCAAAATACAGCATAGACTAACTACACAGCGGAACTATATATATATATGTATATACACACGTCTGGTCTTCTCCCCAAAATAGCTCTTTCAGAAAATCAACACTCCCAGATACCTATCACTTGGCTACTCGTAAAAATTTGAGTACCCAAGAGTTTATGAAACACAAAATATAAACTCCGGGTCAGACATGGGTCTGGTATGAGTAAACAGGTTAAAATTGCTTAACTTTGAAAATCATTTGAAAATAAAGGTATCACGTAAGACTCCCCACAAATAAATACGGGTAAGTTTTTACCTTACGCTAACCAAAACATTTTATAGGAAATTATGTGATATTATAATAGTGTATAGGGTTTTCAAGTAAATAGAAAATAGCCGAAATTGTTACATTCATTAAATTCCAGCTATTAGCCACGAAAGTGGGTAATACAAATCAAAACCGTAAGGTCTCGTAGGGTAAATGGGTTTCCAACAACGGCAGGGCTACTGGGGTACCGCCCGTCACAGTACGGGGCCTAGATCACCGTACCGAGGATTACTCCCTTCATCCCCTGCAACACAAGGCCAGAACCATTCCTTACTGAATAGTCCCGAACAAGATAACCCCGCAGTTGTGGCCAACAACTGCTCACTAAGCCGAAATAAAAAGGGACATCTAGACAGGGGAAAATCTTGTCCTGCTTGGGCATGACCCACCTAACCTTGCTGCATCTCCCCTGTTTTAGCCATTCTCGGTTGATGAGGCTTGAGGCTACGATTACCTTTTAAGATTATATAACTTAGAATGCTCATCGTCCGCCTGACGATGTGTTGAAAGCATTCAATCCATACAAGTTCGTTCCGGGTTCGAACGAAACCGAAGGCATTATCTCGTTACACTCATTTTGGAATCACCCTCAGAGTTAACGACGATAACCCTTGCATTCTGAAACACCGTCTCGATCTCTATTTGATAAGTTACGACCTATCGTTTATTTTGGATCGATGTGGTTTTCGGAGAATCAAAATTGATTCTTCCGATCCCGGTCTCATCGGATCCAAACGCCATTTTAAGGGCCAAGTTGTCTATTTAACTTAACAGTTCGATTTAATATCAAAATTAACATAACAGATTTATCAGATAAATCATATACAGTTTACAGATATCCATAATATATCACAACATATCACAGAAATATCATCAACAGATATCACAGTCAATCATCATAATTATCAATGCATACCAAACAGTTTAGTTTTACTTAACTAAATTATTTGCTTAAGAATAAACTATTTTATTCTGTTTAATTAATTACTGATTTATTAGCTTATTAATGATCAATTTATTAATTAGTTAATCATTAATAATTAATTTATTAATCATCTCATCTTAAATTAATTATTTAATTAATTAACTTCTATTCATTAACTATTACTCAATTAATTAGTTGATTCTTAATTATCAATTAATAATTTACTTATTAAAAATGAATTAATTATTTAATTATCACAAATTACTTTATTTATCAATTTAATTAAAGTGTAGTATCTTTAATTAATCTCGTAAGTTAACTTCCATTCACTAATTAACTTGTTAATGATAAGCTTACGTTCTTAAGATTTTAATGTATTTAACTTAGGATTAAATTTTTATTTCAAATTCAACATAAAGTTATTAATTTAAAATTCAAGTATAAATTTTAATCAACATTCCAACAACTTACTGACAATCTTCTACCTTTATATATTTACTTAAATCAATCTTTAATTAAAAACACTAGCTTAACTAATTAACAAATATTTATTAAACTAGTTACTCACCTGTACAAAATCAGTACAAGTCCATTTGAAAGCACCGAGACACATCGTTCTTTACTCGAGAAAAACTCGAGTTTCCCCGCGTCTCTCTCGTGTTGCTCTCCCCTTCCCTTTCTTCTTCTCTCCAGTTCTTCTTCTCTTCTTCTTTTTTATGTTAAGTTGTAAATGTTTAGCTGTAGCTACTCTCGCACGCGACTCGGAGGAAACACAGGAATTACTCAAAGCGACCTCACCAATGTCTCGAGCAACCCCACACGATAACCCAAAACCCAAAAAAACACGACACTGATCACCACCGTATACGTGCACGGTGGTTCGCGTTGCCATCGGCGACTCGTGGCGATCCTCACACATCACAAAACACCCCTAGGCTCGAAATCTAAATCCAGTTTTCGATTTCAAGATGAAAATGAAAATATGACTTGGTGCTCGAATAAAACGACAGCAACCCCACTGTCAATTTGATCGCATGGCCACCACACATCACCAGAGGTGATGAAAATTCGCCTGAACGTCACTCACACCTCCACCTAGCTCCTCCAAAAATCGCAACCCACTCGGTTATATGATGATATCGCAATCGCGACTTTACAGAGCTTGGAAAAAATATGGGCTTAAACCCTACTTGTGATTCAAACACAAAACACTTGCATTCGAAAAATAAATTGACATTTTTCTAGAATCAAAAGATTTACAAACTTGCTTCCTGTAAATTTACAGAAACTAAAATTAGCTAAATCTCCTAAAATTGACAAAAATACATTTTCGACTCAATTTAAAACTGCTCGTTTTCTCTTTGCTTAAAAATAAAGATTTTTTAAAAATCATTATGTATATGAAAACTAATTATGCTATTGGATTTACAAATTTCAACATTTGAATTTTTAACCTTAATTTTCTTTTTAAACCTGTAGTTTGAATACAGAGTTAATATCATACTGTTTAACTCTAAACATATTTTGCAGGCTTTGTTTTCATATAAACAAGCTTGAATTTACACAATACAGAATTTAAATAGTTATATGAATAAGTTTTGTTTAAACTTGAAGTACTGATACCAAAACTTGAAGTACTGATCAACAACAATTATGCAAACTTCCAGTGCAAACAACATATACAGAACAGTATGTTTTAAACTTCATCAACACATATCATTAAGAAGAAAATATGCAAGCTAAAGTTGAAATTAGTTTTGTTTACTCACATAAAACTGTTGAACAGAAAGTATGTTGAAAAGACTGCAGTTCATCTACCCTGAAACTCTTTCTTTGCTTCTCTGTTTCCTATCTTGAACTAATTTTGTTTGCAGAGCCAAAACAATGTTTCTCAGGTTTACTTTATAAGTTTAGGTTTGTATATATAAACTGATGATATATAGGTAGATTTATATAGAAGCTATTAAGCAACAGGTTGTAACTGGCCAGTTATTATTTGCATTGTCACTCTTTCTTTTTATTGGTTAAGATAATATACACTGCAGTGAAATGATATAGGATTTCGGCTACATGTACTTGATTGAACAAGAAATTATGCTATTTAATGTTCATGCTCTTAATTATGATGGCAAGTAATAAATGTTTACTGATAGTTGCTATTTGGTACATAGATATTTATGTTATTTGCTTTGTGTTGTACAAGACATTTATCATTATTCTCAGCCAAACCTGTTTAGTGAGATACAGGTTTTATTTATTTATTGTTTTTTTTAATTTAAAGTGAAACTTATTTTATATTGAAATGGACTTTGTTTCTTATGCCTGAATGTTGCATTTGTTAAGTAGCTTGCATATACAGGTTACATGTTTTTTTTTCAAACTTTTCTGCTATGATTTCCTAAAAGTTATTGTTAACATTTTTGTTTATTTATTTTATTAGTTATATTTTATATGAAATTGTATACTTGTTCAAATGATGTTTTTAACATTTGATTTAAGGATGTTGTGTTGTACAATGTGAATGTTGAAGATCATTGTTTGACTAAAAATACTTGTATTTATAAATTGCAAATTATAATTTATATTTTGTATTTTTATGTTACTTTAATTACATCTTATAATTATAACTGTGTTTTATACTAATTTTGCACTTCCATATTTATGTTAAATAATTTCATGTTTGTTTATTTTAAAACTTATTATTTTAAAAATTAAAATTGTATTCATATGTATTTTATCAGATATCAAATAATGAATCTTTGATTTGATTCTATTGAATAAGGCAGATTTTGTTTTAAATGGTTTTGAAGTATTTAATTTTAAATTTTCAAATCAAACTTCCTTTTACAAACATGCATAACTATTAAATATTTAATATCTCATCAATTTAAACATTGACAGACTTATATTTGATTTAAATTAGTTTAAATATTTATTAAAATATGCTGTCAAAAATTCCGGGTTGTTACACATGTATTAGCCAAAAGACATAGATTATCATTTGAAATTTTCATACTAAGGATATAAATATTTTTCTTCCTGATATCTTCAAAAATTATATCGGACTTATCATCTTCAATGTGACATTTATCTTTTTCAAATTTAATTTTAAAACCTTTATCGCAAAGTTGACTTATACTAAGCAGATTATGTTTTAAGTTCCTAGCTAATAAAACATCAGAAATAAGTAAAGTTTTAGAGTTACCGACATTGCCGACGCCAACCACATATCCTTTAGAGTTGTCACCAAAATTGACTAATCCACCATCTTGATAAGTAATGTCCTTGAGTATCTCGGGATTTTCAGTCATGTGCCTCGAACAGCCACTATCAAGTATCCATTTATCTTTCTCAATTTGCACAGTTTGTCCATTGGGTGTTGATTCGTCAAAAGCCATATAACATGTCTGTCCCTGCATAACACACCAATTCGGTAGATAACTTGATTTTTCAAAATAACTATATGCAAACATATGATACTTTGACGAAATGCATAGATTCAAAACAGTTTTAACACAATTTTCCAAAAATGCCATTTTTATATTTTTCAAGTTTCAGATTATGAAAACAATGAAAACCAATGCTTTGATACCAATTGTTGGGGATGCGGATTAAGGATCTTAAGGCACAAATAACACTAGAGGGGGGGGTGAATAGTGTTTTAAAGAATATATGAACTATATGACTAAATTAAAACTTTCAACACAAATCTAAACGGAATTCTAACACAGAATGATCACAGAACATATAACAAATGCAAATAGTAAAGTAAAGCGAGTAAAAGGAAAGAACACATCGGATTTTATACTGGTTCGGAATCCTCCTACATCCAGTCCTGCACCAAGGCAATATCCTTGTACAGATTTTTATAAGCCAATATCCAAATTACAACCCTCAATTTCTAAGGCCTTGAGGAACCCTCCTATCTCCGAGTCTGGGGTAAACTCTCTTGATTTACGGGACACAAGATCACCCTAATACTTCTTAATAACAATTCTTTTGAATGGATAGACTCTATGGACTTTTTGAATACAAATTAATCCTATAACTCTGAATAGCACTTTGATCTTTAGTAGAATGATGGAGAATCAAATAAAGAGAGTATCTAAATGATTTCCTACTGAGAATTTGGCAGAATGATGGCACGATCTTGAAAATATGAAGTTTTATGGATATGGAATGGTGGAGAAGAAAGGGTGAAGAAAATAAGAAAGTAGTTATTAAAAAAATTCGTTTTGGAAGCCTTTATATAGATGCACAACAGTCATAACCATTGGCGAAAGGTTTTTGAACGAATGGACACTTCTTTTGAAAATTGAATTTTGAATCCAACTGTCACCATGTCGACATGGGGTATCCCCATATGTTGACATCCCTCAGTTCAAAATTATAGAGATGTTGTTTTGTAAAGAAAATTGAATTTAAAACAATTTGAAACTTCTCTGAAGCAAAGTAAAGTGTTTAAACAATATTTTGAGATAGAGAATGAATATAAAACATTAATTTAAATATATGTATATAATTGATATAGACCGTCAATTATATAAGTAATATTTAAAATCAGAATAAGTTTTGATGTTTTAAAAATAGAAGTTTTTAAAATCAGAATAGAGGAATATTTCAAGGATAAAACACAGTTTGAAAATCTTATTGAAAACATGATTTTAAAAGCTAAAACATTTTGAAAACAGATTTAAAAACATTTTGAAAAAATATATTCAAACTGAAATTGCAAGAACCTTCCTATAGAGCTCCTCCATAGGACTCGAGAACTTGTAAAAAGTAGTTTAAACGATTTTGATTTTCGTGGGTTTGTAAGACACTTGTCGTAGGTTTGTAAGCTACTTGTCGTGGGTTTGTAAGCCACTGGTTTCGA
This sequence comes from Allium cepa, assembly GCA_030765085.1. Classification (NCBI taxonomy): domain Eukaryota; kingdom Viridiplantae; phylum Streptophyta; class Magnoliopsida; order Asparagales; family Amaryllidaceae; genus Allium; species Allium cepa. The sequence continues at coordinate 916,466,510 of CM060938.1, forward strand.
TAGAAATTGGGTTCCATCCCAAAAGAAAATTGGAAGAAAGATGAGAGTGCTATTATGAAGTTTTAACAAAATACTAGAAACTTATCTTGAGATCTTGAAATCTTGATTCTCTAGAGTCTTGAATCTTGAATCTCTAATCTTCATCTTGATGCTTGAGTCTTTATACTGATCAGTCTTCGATGATACCTGCATATACTTCCTATATACATATATATATATATATGGAAATGTTAGTATATATTTTATAAAGTAAAGTATAATAACTATATAAGGTTGTTGTCATCAAAACATCATCAATTCAGTTCCTAACATATCACATTACCAGTTTGGGAATATATCACTAGTAACCATCAACTACATAACCTCTGAGCTCGAATGTCTAAGATAATGGTGTTAAGCTAAGAGAATAAATTCTCTCTGCCACCAACAGAAATGTATTTGATAGAAATCAGCTTTATATCTCAAAGTGTAATGTCAGACACACATCCATACAAGTTCGTTCCGGGATCGAACGGAACCAAAGGCACTTCAAAGAAGCCCTTGCAAATCCGGATATTCACAAATCACTTTCGAAATCCCCATCACAAAGGTGATAAAATCTCTATACCGGAGCAACCCGGTGCAGAGACATTCAACAAGTAATCCTTTCGCTTTCGAAAATACCCGGTCTTCAACACCGTCTTCAAATGCCATTCCATTTCGTCGTATCATTATTCGGAATGAGTTTTATGACACAAAGTCCTCTCCCGGCTAATCCGAATAACGAGCGCTTATTTTTTAAAAAAAATAAGTGTTCATTCGGATTTCCAACAAATCACAACAAATTTTCACTTTGATCATTTAAACAAAAGATCTATCACAATCACAAAGGTTCGATGTGGTTTTCGGATATCCACTTGGAATCCGACCCCCGGTCGCATCGAAATTCAAATGTCGTTTAAAGGCAGATATTGATAGTCGGTTATTTAACTATCAATAAATATTCACAACAAACACCAAGATTTAAATAATTTTTCCAATTATTTATTTTCAAAATATCTTTGCAAGATATATTTCACACTTCAACCATTTGAAAACAAATTTCAAATTACTTTTCACATTTCAATACTTTGAAAACAAATTTCAAATTACTTTTCCTTACGCGGAATACATTTCCAAATATTTATTTATTTCCACTGAAAATCTGCCGAGATCAAATGCATTAAAATAATTTAAATTACTTATCCAAACTTATCTACTTGGAATATTTAGAATAAAAACTATTTTAAAACACTTTATCTAAAACATTAGTTGTGAAGATATTATATTAAAATATCATATAAGATTCAAGTCCAAACTAATTTTAAAATAAATTAATATATAGGATACAACTATTTAAATATCCGTTTTCTAAAACAAATATCAATTGAAACTTTAAATAATCACTTCTATAGTAAATTAAAATAAATCTTTACTTTAAAGATTTTCAAAATAACTTAAGTAAATATTTTCTCCAAAATAATCTTTCCTTAAAACCATCTTCACAACTTCAATTTTATTTTTATAGACTATATTGAAAACATACTCGGCTTTCCAGGGAAAGTACACCTCCCATCTAAAATGGTTCATTCAAATCAATTTATAAATCTTTCTGGATTTACTTTAAATTTACGTTCAAAATCCGTAAATTCCTTTCACACTTTTAAGAATAAACAATATTTATTTTTAAAACAAATTTCTCTTTCTTTTATAAAAGTCCTATTGTGAATTTCAAATATCCATAGATATACAATTTTCAAATCAATTCCCAAATGTTCGCTCACAACACCAGATCCATTTTCAGAATTGGTTTCCCAAAATTTATTTTAAAACATCAAGTCAATTTTAGATCGATTTCTCAAATACTTATTATTTTAACCAAATCAATACCAATTGATTTTCTAATTTATTTTCAAAACACCAAATCAAATTTCAAATTGATTCTCAATTTATTTCAAACACCAAATTTATTATCTTTTAAAACAAACTCTTTCTTTTAAATTCATTCAAATTTTTAAAATTATTTTATTATAAATTTTCTGCTAAATTTCTAAAATCAAATTTTATTTATTTCTGGTATCCTATGATACCAAAAACATATTTGGCTAAATTATATCCTTCAACAATTTCGATCATCAATATAATCATCCACAAATTATCAATCAATCATATCACACATATGAAATAATATTCATACAAATTTGAGGAATCCAGTTGGATCCCTCCAACCTGTTTCCCTGCATCCACAGACGTTAGCACAACAATTAAATATCAATCCCACTTCGAGGTGGAATATCGCGGTATATGGGATTTATAAAATATATCATCCGCTATTATGCGGGCAATGTGGTCTCATCCGCTATATAATGCGGGAAATCAACAACTCCAATATATACTATATACTACTATATATATAATATCATTCAGTGAATAATTATTATAATTCAATCATCCAAGCACACAGTCAATCAATTTAAATCTAACTATTTAAAATTTAAATCTGAATAATATTGATTGAATGAGAAGATCCCACCTTTAACTTTGCATGCAACCCATTTCCATTCCAGCTTGTTTTCTTCACAGTTTTAAACCTTGTATAAATATTTATACAATTTATTAATATTCGAAATAATGGAATAATAAATTTCCATTCAATAATTTTTTTAATTTTATCAAGTTAATTTAAATTTCAAAACATTTTCTTTTAGTACAATATTTGAACTAACTGAATATCACTTATTATCAAATAATTTAATTAACTAATACTTTTTATTCAAACTGATAATTTCCTTTTTAAAACCCTTTTTATAATAAACTAGTGAATTTAAAACACATATGTTTATATTTATTTTCATTTTCAAACTACATAACAAAATAATCTATATAAGTCTAAAAATCAAATTTTCTATATAAACCCTTATATATATATATATATATATATTATTTTCTGCTTATAAATTTTTTTTCTTTCAACTACTGCAAACAGACAGTATTTTTCCTACTGTCAATACCCTCTCTGTTTTTATTTTATCTTACTTAATATACAGATAGACATACATAGAATTCAACTAAAATATGTTTAATACCTTATTGCAAGTTCATATATATCTCAATTGACGCAGCGGATATAACAAAAATGGATGAAACGGTGAAAAGTTGAATCGATGGATTGGAAATGCCCAAGTGCCCAAATCCATTGATCTCAAGAGATACCGGATTCTAGCTATCTCCAACACGTTGATCGCGTACGGTACCGTGTTAAAAGATCTATGATTCTTCTACGTTGATCTCGCGCATGAGATTACGTGAATAGGCATCAAATCCGTTGATTCGAGCGTACTCGAATAACCGAAAATGGAGAAAGGAGATAACACTCAACTTCCAATTTCAAGAGGCACAAAGCACTCAAACAAAAGTTTATTCAAAATCAACCATCTTTACAAATGACCCTCTCCCCTATTTATAGAGAAATTACAACATAACATACACGGCCAACCTAACAGGTGTTGACCACGACTTAACATCACAAAGCACAACACAAGCGGACCTAACAGCTGTCGACTTACGACTTAACACACGAGTTAACTATATATACAACATAACAAAATACACAGCATACGACATAAGGAATACGACTTAACAAAGTCACACCACAATAGCTTGAGCGACCTAAAACAAGTAGTATAGCAACAGGAAGCATGAGCGACCTGACATCTGGAGCGACTTAGCGATGAGCGACTTAGCGAGATAAAGATTTGCGACTTAACGATTTGAGCGACCTAACTTGCTAGGTTGGGCTCGTTAGGTCATAGCCGGTAGGTCGTTATGACCCAAGGAAAAGATAGCATCAGCAGCTTGGCTTAACTCACTAGGTCGTTCGCGACGTATATTAGGTCGCTGATAACAATAAGCTCGTGAACCATGATGCGCTGCGTCACTAGGTCGTTCGCGACATATCTCAGCATCACTAGGTCGTTCGCGACTTATCTTAGGTCGCCGGCGATCATAAGAATGCGACACCTGATACGCTGCATCATCCTCCCCCGGTTGACAAGAATTCGACCCCGAATTCACTCTTTCCTCTTCCTCGACAAATTTATCTTCATGATACGGAATCAAATGTTTGATATTGAAAACGTCGACAGTATGAACATGATCCGGCAACCTTAACTGATAAGCATTATCGTTGATCTTCTTCAAGATTTCTACTGGATCAATCTTTCGAGCTTTCAACTTGTTGTAAGTTCCAACTAGAAAACGATCCTTGGTCAATACTGCGTATACAAAATCCCCTTCTTTGAAGTCCATACTCCTTCGCTTCTTATCTGCTAGTTGCTTATACTTCTCATTTGACTTAAGAAATCGTTCATGAACAGCCCTGTGACACCCCTGCAACTCATTCACGAAATCACAAGCTCGTTTAAAAACCCCCTTCTGTCGTGGAACTATCGACAAATCCAACGGTCCTTTCGGAATTGCTGAATATACTACTTGAAATGGACTGAATCCAGCACTTCGATTAACAGCATGATTGTATGCGAACTCAGCTTGACATAACTTCACATCCTAGCTCTTCAAATTATCCTTCACAAGACATCTCAACAAGTTTCCCAAAGATCTGTTCACCACTTCCGTTTGCCCATCAGTTTGCGGATGATAGGCACTACTAAAATTCAGCTTAGTTCCAACCATCTTCCACAGACTCAACCAAAAATGACTTAGAAAGCGAGTATCCCGGTCAGAAACTATGGTTTTAGGTAGCCCATGTAGTCGATAAACCTCTTTGAAAAATAATTGAGCAACACAGACTGCATCAGCCATCTTCTTACAAGCTATGAAATGTGCCATCTTCAAAAATCTATCCACCACAACATATACAGAATCATTCCCTCGTTGTGTTCTTAACAAACCCAAAACAAAATCCATGCTAACATCAACCCGTGGTCTAGTAGGCACAGACAATGTCATATACAATCCTGCATTCATAGCTGTCCCTTTGAAAACTTGACAGATGTGACATCTCTCCACAAATCTTTCAACTTCTTTCCTTATTGAAGGCCAAAAATATGATTGAGAAATCAATTGCAAAGTACGATCTCTTCCCACATGTCCTTCTTCATGCAATTCTTTCACAATATTCATTCGCAAGCTGCACTCTGGTATACACAACCGATTTCCCTTGAAGAGAAAACCATCCACCAACATATACTCACCCGTCTTTCCTTTCTCGACTTCATCTACAATCTTCGCAAAGTAAGGATCCTCAACAAATAATTGTGGCAAAACATCAAACCCCGTCACTTCAACTCTCATTGTAGTCAACAAATGATTTCTTCTACTCAATGCATCTGCCACACGATTTGTAGCTCCCGACTTATGTTTTACCATAAATGTAAACTGTTGCAAGTATGCTATCCATGAAGCATGCCTGGCTGCAATCTTATCCTGCCCCTGCAAATGTTTCAAGGCTTCATGATCAGTATACAGAACAGATTCTTTATGGAACAAATAGTGTCTCAAATGATTGATAGCTTGAACAATAGCATAGAATTCCACGTCATAAGTATTATATCTCATCTTTGCTCCTGAAAGCTTCTCACTGAAATAAGCAATTGGACGTCCCCTCTGACTCAACACTCCTCCAATTCCAACTTTAGATGCATCCGTATGTAACTTAAATAACAACTGAAAAACTAGAAAAACTAGAATTGGTACTGTCGTCAAAAGTTCCTTGATTCGCTCAAAAGCAAATCCTGCTTCCTTTGACCATGAAAACTGCTTGCCCTTCATACAATCAGTAACAGGTGTCATCACGCTACTGAAATATGGAATAAACCTTCGGTAGAATGATGCTAAACCATGAAAACTTCTCACTTCTGTTATCGTCCTGGGTTGTGGCCAATTTCTGATTGCTTCAACTTTACTTTGATCCACCTGGATACCTTCCTTGGACAATACATACCCCAAAAGCAAAACACTATGCGTCATGAACATGCATTTCTTTTTTGCCACATAAAATTGCTCCTGATGAAGTATCGTCAACACTTCCTGCAAATGTAGTAGATGTTCTTCGGTGCTCCCACTGTATATCAATATATCATCAAAGTATACCACCACGAACTTTCCAATGAACGTTGAAAGATTTGATTCATCACTTGCATAAAAGTACTAGGTGCATTCGAAAGACCAAATGGCATAACCAGCCATTCATACAACCCTTCCCGTGTCTTGAAAGCTGTCTTCCATTCGTCCCTTGGTCGAATTCGAATCTGATGATATCCACTCTTCAGATCAATCTTTGAAAAAATAGCAGCTCCATTCAACTGATCTAACAAATCATCCAATCTAGGCATCGGAAATCTGTACCTCACTGTAATCTTGTTTAGTGCTCGACTATCTGTATACATTCTCCAAGTTCCTTCCTTCTTCGGCGCTAACAATGTTGGTACTGCACAAGGACTTAAACTTTCTTGTACGCGCCCTTGTTCAAGTAAGTCTTCCACCTGCCTTCTCAACTCTTCGTGCTCCTTTTGACTCATTCTATAATGTGGTCTATGCGGTAACATAGCTCCCGGAACAAGATCAATCTGGTGTTGTATGTCTCTCAACGGTGGTAACTCTGTTGGCAATTCTTCAGGAAATACATTTTCAAACTCCTTCAACACTGGCTTAACTTCTTCAGGAATTTCAACCGCTTCACTACTTTCACGTCCAATTAATAGAAATACTTCAGGCTCATCCTCCATTTCCTTGACAAATTCCTTCAAAGATAACAGAGTCTTTAGTTCTTCAATCTCCTCCAACTTGCTTTCACTCTGTTGTCGCTTTTTAGGGACTAAAGTGATTTTGGTGCCCTCGAACATGAAACTATAGCAGTTAGTCCTCCCATCATGTTGCACAGCTCTATCGTATTGCCACGGTCTCCCCAACAACAAACGACATACATCCATATCTACCACATCACACCAAATTTCATATTTATATTGATTTCCGATGGAAAAAGTTACACAAGCTCTTCGACCAACCTTCACTTCCCCGCCTTTCCTCAACCAAGCTAATTTGTATGGTTTGGGATGCTTCTCTATCTTTAACGCCAACTTCTTTACAGCTTCTGTAGAGATGATGTTATCACAACTTCCTGCATCGATGATGAACTTACAAACTTTTCCCAGAATAGTGCATGTTGACTGAAAAATATTACTCCTTAGCTAACTTGAATCATCCTCTTGCTTTGGTGTCAAACACGACCTCGTCATCATCAAATTGCAACCCTCATCTCCTGACAATAATTCCGCTTCCTCCTCAACTTGTGGTGAATAGGAACATACTACTTCTGCATCCTCATCCTCAACCTCAGCAACCATCACTCGCTTCTTCGGCTTCGGACATTCATTGCTTTTATGACCAAACTCCTGACAATTGTAACACTTGGAATTGTTGTTGACCTTGGTCTTAACAACTTCATTGACAATCGGTTTTCCTACAGCCTTTGAAACATTCATATTGCTACTAGTCCCTTTCACTTGATTGTTGGAATATGTAAACACACCACCTCCTCTTCTACCTTGCTTCTCCCAAGCTAGAGCCTTCTGATGTGCTTCAGCAACGGATCTTAGATCAAACATATTCACCATATCCTGAATTTGTATTCTCAGTCCTCCAACAAATCTAGCTGTCAGCTATTCCTCTGTCTCCATGATATCATTTCTGGCAATCAGTTGATAAAACTCATCTGCATAATCATTTACCGACTTTGTCCCTTGTCTCAAATTCTATAAGCGCTGATACATAAGAGACTGATAATTATAAGGCAAAAAAGTAGCTTTCATCAACTTCTTCATCTTCTCCCATGAAACAATCTTTGACTTTCCCATCCTTTCCCGTGTAAGTTTAGTTTGTTGCCACCATGCCATAGATCTTCCCCTCAATTGTGTAGCAACCAACTTAACTTTACGATGCTCGGGTACTTCTTTGAAGTCAAAAATTTCCTCAACATTTGATAACCAATCCAAAAATTCTTTAGCTATCATCCCTCCTTTGAATTCTGGAATCTCTGTTTTCATCCCCGACTCCCAATTACGATCATCTTCTACATCCCAATATGGATTTCATACTTGGCCTTGATCTCGATAATGAACACTACATCTATCACCATCTTCATCATAATCAAATGTACTTCGATATCGATCTCGACGGTCAACATTTCCACGATCACGCATATCTCTTCTACTATGTCTTTCAGCATCACGATATGGATCATCTCCAAACTCACGTGGAGTTCTTCTCTCTTCATTTCTGTACTCATGGTATTCTCTTCTCATTGAAACTGATGATTCTCTTCTATCTCGACAAGATTGTGGTGACACCCTCCTCGCTTCCGCAACCGATGGCGAAACTCTGTTTCCTCCATGGTTCGAGATTGGTGACCTTCTCCTTTGACTTTGATTTATATCATTCATCAATTTCTCTAACTTTCCAATACCTTCATCAAACTTTTCATTGATACGTTGTTCCATTTGCTCGGCTTCTTGTCTACGATACACATCTTCAACATTTTGAAAACGGTTAGCACGTATCGGAGGCATTGTTGTATCTTCAACAAATCCAGACAACTTTAATTCTCGGCTTGATCTACAAAAGTGATGCTCGCCTTCAACTTATAGCTCTCGGCCTTAATCAAATCTGAACTTAACTTCACTCGGCTCAAACTCCAACACTTCTACACTTCAGCTTGGCTCCCAATAGGCTCGGCTTAGTTATGATTGGCTAAGTCTAGCTCTGATACCAAACTGACGCAGCGGATATAACAAAAATGGATGAAATGGTGAAAATTTGAATCGATGGATTGAAAATGCCCAAGTGCCCAAATCCGTTGATCTCAAGAGATACCGAATTCTAGCTATCTCCAACACGTTGATCGTGCACGATACCGTGTTAAAAGATCTATGATTCTTCTACGTTGATCTCGTGCATGAGATTCTGTGAATCAGCTTCAAATCCGTTGATTCGAGCGCACTCGAATAACCGAAAATGGAGAAAGGAGATAACACTCAACTTCCAATTTCAAGAGGCACAAAGCACTCAAACAAAAGCTTATTCAAAATCAACCATCTTTACAAATGACCCCTCTCCCCTATTTATAGGGAAATTACAACACAACATACACGGCCGACCTAACAGGTGTCGACCTACGACTTAACATCACAAAGCACAACACAAGCCGACCTAACAGGTGTCGACCTACGACTTAACACACGAGTTAACTATATATACAACATAACAAAATACACAGCATATGACATAAGGAATACGACTTAATAAAGTCACAACACAATAGCTTGAGCGACCTAAAACAAGTAGTATAGCAACAGGAAGCATGAGGACCTAACATCTGGAGCGACTTAGCAATGAGCGAATTAGCGAGATAAAGATTTGCGACTTAACGATTTGAGCGACGTAACTTGCTAGGTTGTGGTTCGTTAGGTCATAGCCGGTAGGTCGTTACGACCCAAGGAAAAGATGAAATCAACGGCTTGGCTTAACTTGCTAGGTCGTTCGCGACGTATATTAGGTCGCTGATAACAATAAGCTCGTGAACCATGATGCGCTGCGTCACTAGGTCGTTCGCGACATATCTCAGCATCACTAGGTCATTCGCGACTTATCTTAGGTCGCTGGAGATCATAAGAATGTGACCCCTGATGCGTTGTATCATCAATTCAAATAAATCAGAAAACAAATTCGAATCTCACCACAAACTCAAGAACTACAGCACCAATTCTCGCCACCACTGACCACTCGAGCACAAACCTCCAGCACCCAAAACACACTCGCCGACCGCTTCCCCTGGGCCTGCTCGCGTACGCGAATGCTAGCCGTCATGAAAACGAGCTCGAACTGAAACCTTAGATCGCCAAATCGAGGACAATCCAAGGCCCGAGAACGAAAATCCACCGTTGGATCTCTAGAGCTTGTCGAGCTCTACTACTTTCGTGTTGGAAGTTTTCGAAATTATTATGTAGATTGATCGAAAATTTGAGATAAAAGCTGAAGGGTTTCGGCCATTGATATAAGCAACGACGGCGGTTTAGAGCAAATGAGGGTTTCGACCCCTTAAACGTATATATATACACGTAAACCAATTATTTTATTATTTAATTCAATTTTAAACAATTTTCTTAAATGATCTTCAAACAATGCATGCCATAGGCGATTGTAATGTTTTACCCGCCTTCCGAACACAATGGAATGTGTTTTGGAAGCTAGGTCTATCATATGTGGAAGATAGCTTTGTAAATCAATTTAAAATATCAAATTACCGATTTTAATTTCGACGCATTTCTCACCCGTACGAGAAAACGGTAACTCCAAATGCTACGAAAATTGAAATCCGATAATAGTTAACTATTACAGATCTAATGGAGCTGCTTTCATTGAATTTTGAGACTGTGTCCCAGAAGGTAACTCATCGATTAATTCGAGCGATTTTCCAAATCATCGAAATCACTTAAAATTTTATTTTTAAAACTTTACTAACTCTATTATAAATCATATAGAATTTATAATCACATTAGAAACCATTCTGATTCATTTCGAATCAAAATTTGATTATTTGCATTATTATATTATTAAATTCCATTATTAAATTAATATACAAATTCCAAATTTAACTTATCGACTTTTGATTCCATTCAAAAGTCCAATATTAAAATTCAAATCAAACTAGACTTAAAATAAATCTTAGAGACCATTTTCCTAACCATTTCCATCCAGATTCACAAATTATCCCAATTCCAAATAAAAATTATTATTCAAATCAAATTAAATTGCCATACTCGATATTTTAACTAATTATATTGATTTAACCAAAATCTTCTTACTTCAAAACCAATTCAAAATCCACATTTAACATTTAAAATGAATTAAATGTTCAAATCTAACGACCAAAATTCTGGGTCATTACATTCTGAATTTGGTAACCGTCAAAATTCCAACATCATCTGCATTCAACTCTATAGTTCTAACACAAAGTCTTTTGTTCAATAATAAAAATTATTTTTAACCATACTGCTTTAGCCAGTGATTTTTGACTTTAGGTTGACTTGAGTTGACCCCATACAACTGAGAAGGTGAATCCTCTCTTGAATAGTGCCTCACTTCCAATACTTCCATTCTACCCAATTGTAGTCACTCGATGGATGCTATATCATGTTTGACTATAATTAAAGCGGAGCTTTCATATTGAAGATTCATAATATTCTCAAATCAATGGAACTGTGTACACATTGATATTTTCTATTTGACCTTAGTTATATTAACCAACAAAACACTATCAAATGAGTCGTTCCATAATTATCCAATAGTTATTAGTACATATCCCCCAGGTATCCTCAGTAGTCATGAGTGACATACTGCCCAACATTTGGAGAGCGTCACATATTCTAGTCTCAATGGATACATCGATATCCAGTCCCAATGCATCTTGACTAGAAACATTTAAAATGATGTGTTTTGTAACAATGTGATCTAATGCTCATGATTATAACTATTTGTAATTACTATCACAAACATACCATTTATGGATTTTCTGTTACATATATTTTAATTAATCGTTTAATTATTTATAATACATTACAACAAGTATATAACAGAAAGAAGAAACGCCTTCATTTCAAATGAGAATTGATTTTAGAGTTAATTAATTTATAATAAATTATAGAATTGCCCAAAGGGCATACCCCTAACTCTATGAGCGATCGTATTACTTGAAAGTAATTGTAAGTATATATATATATTTTAAAGAGAATTTTAAGTAAGGTACATCTTCTTTGGATAGTTTGGGGAAAATGTTTTGATTATTTTTATGGTAATCTTAGTAATCTTCTAAGTGAAAATGAAAATTGGATGTTTATTTAAGCGAACGTGTAGTGCACTTAGTAAATTATTTTTTGGTCACCGTACGATTGAAACTTGTTCAAACCTGAACGAACCCAAAGCAAGACATGATAGATATTTCATTAAAACTATTTGTATTAAAATATTTAGAGTGTTATTTCAAATTGGGATTCAAAAGAGAAGAAGTATTTATGTTATCTAGTCTGAGTGGCTCAAAAGGGATTAAAAATAGGCAAGGGATATGTCAGATGGTAAGCACTTCTCTTAAGTATCACCCTTATTGGTAAAGGGATGTACGATACTACTTCGTAGGACCTAGGTCCTTGGTATCATTTCGGACACTCGATGGAAGTCTAGGTGGATGACATGCTCGTGAAGTCATGGCATTCAGGAAACCACATTGATGATCTGGCAAAGATGTTTGTCGTCCTTCGAAAGTACGGAATGAAGCCCAATCCCTTGAAATGCTCTTTTGGTGTTGCATCACGGAAATTCTTAGAATTTATTGTAACTCCTATAGAACTGAAGCCAACCCAGAGAAGATCGAGTCATTGAGAAAAATCGAAGCCCCGAAGTTGATTAAGGAGATCCAAAGCTTAAACGGGATGGTCATGGCCCTGAATCGGTTCATTTCCAAAGTCATAGGCATCTTTTTCTTCGAGGTGATTAAGAAGGGATAGAGGAATTTCGAATGTAATTACGAGTGTAAAGATGCATTCCAAGCTCTGGTGGATCATTTGGAAGATCCTCCATCCTTTTGAAGCCAGTGGATGGCAAGAACTTGTCTATATACGTGAGCATCGCTGCATGTTTTGAACGCCGCACTAATATGTGAGGAATTTCACATCCAACGACCGGTCTATTATGTCAGTAAGTGGCTGACATGTGTAGAGCGAAACTATCCAAAGTTAGAGATGCTCGCATACTGCCTATTGATTGCTTTGAGAAAGCTCCACCCTTATTTCCAGGATTATCCTATCAATTTTTTTTACTGACCAGTCTTTGTGACAAGTCATGCAGCAACCTGAGACTTCTGGGAGTCTATTGAAATGGAACATTGAACCGAGCCAAAATGACATAACTTATCACCCTCAAAGTGGAATCCAGGTTAAGGCTTTAGTAGACTTCATAGCTGAATTCACTGCATGAGGTGATCCTTCGAAAAGCTGTGGTCAGAAAGACACTGAATGGAAGATGTACATGGATGGTGCATCTAACATACGGTGTTTCGATACTGGAGTTGTACTTGTTACTCTCGAAGAACATCTGATATGCTATACCTTAAAACTTGACTTCCCAGCGAGAATAATGAAGTAGAATATGAGGCCTTGGTTGCAGGACTCAACGTCGCCAAAGAACTGGAAGTAAAGACTTTACACATTTTCTGCAACTCCCAATTGGTGATTTGCTAAGTTCGAAAAGAGTTTCAAGAAAAAGGGGAAAGACTGGCTCCTAATGTGAATTGAGTCCTCGAGCTACTCGGTGAAATTAAATATCACACAATCACTCATATTCCCAAAGAGGAGAATGAGAAGTTGATTCATTGGCAAAACCGGACAATTCTGAAGATGCGCAGCTCATGGGCTTAGTTTCGATGGAAGTACTATCAACTCCGAGCATTGACCAAATGGATGTCGATTGGATGTTGGTAGTTAAACCTGAGTGGGAGTCATAGATGACTCCAATAAGAATATTTGCAGAAGGGAATCCTTTCAGAGAAGAGGAATGAATGATGAAAGATTCTTGATAAGTTTCGATGTATATCATGTAGAATGGAGTACTTTACAGAAAGGTTTTTCCAGTCCCCATGCTTTGGTGTGTCACTCACGACAAGAACAAGCAAGTCCTAAGAGAGGTTCATGAAGAGGCTTATGGCCATCATACTGGGAGGCACACCTAGCAAAGAAGATCCTCCGTTACGGTTACTTCTGGCCAACTTTCAACCGAGATGTAGCTAATTACACTCATAGATGCGACAAGTGCTAAAGGTTTGCTAAAATACCGAGAGCCCGCCGACGAAGATTACTCAGATGGTCAGTCCTTAGCTATTTGCAATCTAGTGAATTAATATCATCGGTGTGTTGTCGATATTTAGAGGTGGCATGAAGTACACCATCACTGTAGTTGATTATTTCACTAAGCGAGTTGAGGCAGAGTCGTTGGCCTTGATCACCATAAAGAAAGTAATCAACTTTGTTGTTTGAAATATCATCCATCATTTTGGAGTTCCACAAGCAATCATTACTGATAACGGGACCCAATCCTAGAGTACAAGTTCAAAGATTTCTACTACCATCACTACATAAAGAAAAATTTGCTAAGATGACACATCCTTAGGTGAACGGACAGGTTGAAGCTGTGAATAAGATTACCAAGTTCATTCTTAAGAAGTGGTTGGGAAAAGCCAAGGAAAAGTGGGTTGATGAACTTCTAGTAGTACTATAGGCTTATTGAGCAACTCAAAAGTTAGCGACTGGTCACTCTCCATTCGTCCTAGCTTACGGATCAGAGGCTACAATTCTGATTGAACTGGAGTTACCTTCTCATCGAGTGATTCACTACAATCTATGGACTAATAAGAAACTCCTACTAGATATCTTGATATGATTGATGAGAAGCGCGATGAAGCTGAGTTAAGGGCAGCTGCACAGTGACATTAAGATGCATGACATTACGAAACTAAGTTCAGGAATCCGACCTTTAAAGTCGACGACTTAGTTCTCAAATGAATCTTCCTTGGCCTTGGAAACTTGAGCCCAATCTAGGAAGGTCCATACACATAAAGTATATGCTTGGAGATGGAACTTTCAGACATGCGATGTTCGAACCGGCCAAAACTCTACCGAGTTAGAGAATGGCCAATCGAATTTAATTAAAAATAATCGCAAGCGCACGATGTACAATGATTATGAGTGGGAAGTACGGGTTGATCCGTAGGGAGTTTTTTAGATTTAAAATTATATTCAATCAATTGAAACAAATATTGAGAGTGTTTTAAGCTAAAAATGTAGAAAAATTAGAAAATTTAAATGGATAAAAATATGAGAGTAGAAGACAATTTAGAGGCAATGTCCTTCTCTAGATCACATAAATCAACAAAATGAAATCATGATCTTCCTTTTGGCCATTAGTGAAATTAGTTAATGTACTTATCATAAGTATGGAATATTTGTGCTATGAATTAGCCCAATATAAACCATCAAACTATAACACAACCACTAACTCACTTTTAACTCTTATGCAAATGCTAATGAATTTGAAAATAAAAACTATACTAAGCATGATCTATAACTATTGATTAGAAATATAGTCCATCAAATTATGATTTTAAATCACTTCATTACCATAATCATATGTATACGAAGAGGTAATTTATGTTCGTTGTTTGTTTAAGCATAGCCTATTTGGTGTCAACATCATAGTCTATCAAATTCAAAGCTAAAACAACAAGTTAACCCATTCAAACATTTACATTAAGCATAAAAGAGAACATAAATGATCAAAATGTTGAATCTACATGATTAAGAGAGCTTTATTACCCTAAATTAAAGGGGTTTAGCCTCTCATATTTGTTATCATTTCAACAATTGTAGATTGCAACGTGAAACAAAAATAAGAGGAAAATGCAAGCAAGGTAAGGAGAGAACTAAATAAAATAAAATAAAAACTAATGTAATTGCATAAATAAATAAATCTACACTACTAACATGAAAAAAAAAGAGCATGTAGAGAGAAAAGAGCATAAATTAACATTGCATAAAGGAAAATTACATGAAATAAAATGGCTAAGTAGTCATGAAAAAGAAAAGAGAGCTTTGATTTATTTGTGAGCCTTAAACTAAACTAAATAGAGGCTAAGAGACTAAGAGAGGAGAGTAATTACATGAACATATAGGTTATTTATATGTTTTGAAACCCTAATCCCTTTTTTTAGGAACTACCCAAACTACCCCTTAGGAAGTGTGGCCACTAAGTTATCATTAGCATGAGATAATCCTCCGTTTAAATGTGCATGAAACTTTAACGGCCATTAGCATGTGCATTAGCTTCTAATTGTACATCAAGGTAGGAAGGTAGGTGAGGTCCTCCATGTTTCATGAAATGAATTGTTTCCATCTCCATTCATTTGTATTCTCTTGTGCATGCATATTTTCTGTGAAGCCCTCATCCATTTGAATCCAAATTCTTACAAAATAATATTAAAATATCCAAGTAAAAATTCTCAAATTAATATATGCACAAAAATGACCATTTTTCCCTTGTATGAAGATGAATATATGGTGATTTGAAAATAATTTGAAATTTGGTTTAAACATGTTAAAATTCCTAACATGATCATTTATTTAATATAATTAGATAAATATATAAGGATAAACATGCACATTTACATGCACATCAAATACTCACACGCTCATCTTTTTATTCATCCTCAAATAAAGAAAAACTAAGATAAACTTGTTTTCATAGGGAGCATGATTGCATTGAGCGTATGCAACAATCCGTTAAACCTCTAGGTGTCCATAGTAGAACAAGTGTTGTCTCATGAGGGTTTTCAGCTGATACTACTCATAAAATTCAAATGCAACATGAAAATATTTACAAGATGAAAAATTTCTAGATGCAAGATTTATTTACAAAGATATGAATACAAGCTTTTGAAAATATTTACAAATGAAGGATTTACTTTTAAATTGACATAAATAAGTTACATATAAGTTTTGGTTATTATCTTGAAATTTTAGTCATTTTACTCGTCAAAATTTCCAATAAAAGTTAAGTTATCATAACAAATAAATTTTAGTTTGGCTAGTTGTTTCGGTTGATAACATAGTGTAACTATGAAATAGACCCTTAATTAGTTATCAAAGTTTATCAAAGTGGTATTTTCATTTCTTTTGAATAACAAGTCAAATCAAATAAGTAAAAATAGTGCTTGGATTACAATTGCGTACACTCTTGATTTTTTTGAAAATTTTATTAATATTAACAATATTTAGTATGCCTAACTCAGATAAACTGAGGCTAGATATATTACCATGCACTGCCTTTCGGGCTTACATGAGGGGAATACAGAGCGTGGCGAGTGAAAACAAGAGTGTGAACACATATTGACTGTAGGCTTTATTAATATCCATACACAAAACTCAGATAAACTGAGACCAGATATATCGATCATGCAGTGCCTTACAAGCTTACGTAAGAATGGTACAGAGCATGGCGAATGTACACACAAGTGTGAACACATGACTCTAGGTGTTTATAAGATATATACATATAAACAAAGAGTTTTTTTCTTTTGTTTTCTTGTTATATATATTTTATGTTTTTTTAAAAGAAAATTTTGTAAAATTATCTTAGCATAATTTAACTTAGAAGATCAAAATTGTTCTAATCTTTGCTTTAAATCTACCACTTTTTTAAACAAAGATTTTAAATTAGGATATACTTCACAATTATCGCCCATGAATCTTTTTATATACTACTTAAACCATATTGCTTGTAATCAAACTTTACTTTTATTTTGTTAAGATAGATATTTTTTCAAAATTGCAATTTAATAACCAAAATCCTATAATTATCCTATAGTGTTTCTTTAAAAATAAATCAAAAGGCTAAAAAGGAATTTTTGTTTTTGGGATTTTTTTTCTGTTTTTTTTTTAATTTTTCGAGTTTTGGAAAGATAAATCAAAAAAATAAACTAGGAAAAATAAAATAAAAAAGGAGATGAGGCTCCACCCACGCTTGATTTTGACTGTGTCTCCACAGTCAGCCCAAGTGGGAGGAGAAAAATAAAATAAAAACAAGACCTATATTTACATGGAAAGATTATTATTTATAAGATATCAGAAAATATGCTGTTAAAGAGTAAATGAAACGGTCTTCCAAGACCAATTTATTTGTCTCGTCAATTATGAGAGACACGGCTTAAGCTTGGTAAACCAATCATAAAAGATTTCAAAGTTGAACGTTGATTTGGAAAAATTAATGTCGTTTTGTCAAAAATTGTATGAGTTGTTTTATCATCGATGATTTTCAGGGTTGATAGAAAAATTGATTGAAGTTAAAGTTTATTTTCACCAAATTGAAATTCAAACTTATCATTGAAAAATTCTTTAGAATAATCAATTTCAACATCAAAATGGTGATAGAAATCTTCCCCTTCAGAATTCAATAACTCATTTTCGAAAAGTCCAAAGAAATCATGTTCATTGAATTCATTTTTCTTTATTGGATTATCAACAACTTCATTGCATGTATAGAGTTCAAAATACAAAGTTGCTGTATTCAAATTTTCAAAATTAGAGAATGGAAGATTCAATCTCAAATCGAGTTTCTCATCCTCAAAAGAATTGAAATCCAACTCAATCACCGTTTTTTCAATAACTTCAATAAGATTGTCATTTTCAATTTCAAAAGTTGTTATTTTAAAATCATCGATTTCAGTAAAAGATGGATTATCATTTGACTCGTCAGACGTTGGGATTTGATTTTGTTTTTCACATTGCTTTATATATGTTTCGATCAACAAATCTGTGTGATCATTGTAAATCTCGTTCATTTGCTTAATGAAATCCAATCTGTAATTATTAACTTATGAATTTTCGATTTGAATTTGTAGAGAATAAAAATTATCAATCGCGTCGTAGTTGAGATTATTCTCATTGCCAAAATCATTTATAAAGTTGTTTCCATTTACATTTTGACTTTGAAACTCATTTGTATGTTCGAAATTGAAATTGCATGGGTTATACTCGAATCATTTGAATTTTGAAGTGAATTCAAATCTTGATTACTTTGAAAACTTTAATTAAATCATTGCACAAATATGAAATACAAAAATCATTTATCATTTGATTTTGTTGTGTAGAGAGTTCAAGTAAAGATGAAATCATTTCAATGCTATTTTCGAGATTTGAGGTTGGCCATCGTTTTGAAAACTTTGTTGTTCAAAATTCGAATTGTTTGTACAATAGTTGTTGTTAGAATATCCATAAGAATTTGGTGTGAAATTGTATGGATTCCATTGATTTTCACAACTATCGTAAAATTCATGTGAGAAAGGAAACTGAGACATTTTTCCAAAAAAAATTCTGGATTTGTTTTTTTAATATTTTTTTATAAAGGAAAAGTATTCACAAAGGAGAATTTATTTTTCAAAAAAAAGGAAATTTGATTTTTTTTTTGTTGGTTTTTTTATAAAAGAAAACTATTTACCAAAAAGAATTTATTTTTCGAATATTTACAATTTTTATTGTTTTTTTTTTAAATATGCATGAACTAATGCAACTAAATGAATGCAAAGGTTTAATTACAAACTTTCTACCCTAAATAGCTCCTAACCCAAAGTTGTATAATCATAATTTGTCTTAAATCAACAAGATAGTTCTCAGCCAGATAATGACAGGATTTATCGGTGCACCACGAATCACCGTAGCAATGTTGTCAAAGGTTTAAGTACCTTTAGAGAAACAATTCGGTATAATATTTACGAATTACCGTAATATTTATAACTGATTATTCTCTGTCGTAGCCTAGACACGAAGAAAATAAATTGTTTTAAGAAGACAACTTGTCAAGATACAATTAAGCGTTATCAATGTCTAACCATTATTATTAATAAAATTTTCTAAAATGAAATGCAAAACAAAAATTAAACATGTGTTAACAGTGCAACTGCAAATGGATTTTTTTTTAAATTATGAATTTTTTATATATATAAATGCAAATGCAAGCAACCAACAATGCAAATCAAAATAAAAACAAGGGTTAAGGGACACGATAACAGAGCGTGCAGAATTTATTAGCAATTTATTTTTAAAGCGGAAATTTTTTTAAGCGGGCAAGCGGTTTATTTGTAGCAAGCACTTTTGCCACTTGCAATCTGAAAAAGGAATCAAACAAGATATATACAATATATATATATATATATATATATATACACACACACACACACACACACACACACACATATATACATATATATGTATGTATGTATGTATATGGGGCTGACTATTTGAACACAAAATTAAACACAAAATGGAGTCACAAAAGATCCGGACCATTGGATTTTTTTGTCTTTACGGAGCATGTGGAATTCAAAGGGTAATCCAAATAGTGGAGATTCTTTGTGTCATCCAATTGTGTCTCTATTTTGTGTCTAAATAGAGTTTCCATACACACACACACATATATATATATATATATGAAACTTAAAATAACTGAAAAGCAAAATAAATTAAATTAAAACAAAAAAATTAAATTTTTTTTTTTCAGAAAAAGGAAGCAAACCCTTTTTATGGAAGAAACTCAAAAGGATAACTTAACAAAACAAAAAAAAATTATAACACTTTCTTCGGCCCAGCCCATTAATAATATCCTCATCCAATTACGTGCTTCTCAAATCAACGAAACCTGTTAAAAGAAACCAAAAAAATATTCGCACCCAATCACAAAACGAAATCGTCACTAAATCGCGATTGGGTGATTGATTCCAGGTGTTTCGAGATGATTTTGCGGGTTCGAGTAAGATGAGGCAGAGTTTGATGATTTCACTTATGATGGATTTTCGGCTATTTTGTGAGGCAGTGAAGCTCGCTGATGCGATTTGAAGAGGGCCAAAGTCGCAATTTCTGATGGTTTGCGTGGTCACGAAGGATGTTTGACAGCCAATTGGGATCGGTTGCTTTGATGGTCGATTTTGGTGATGCAGTGGATGTTCGATTTGGGCGTTGTGTCGATTGGTTCGCGAAGTTGATGGTCAGTGTGGGTTGCTGGAAGATGGAGTTGCGAGTTCAGGAGATGGTCAGAGGAATTTCTAGAGTTGTAGAAGATTGCGTGCCGTTTTGGGTGAAG
This sequence comes from Allium cepa, assembly GCA_030765085.1. Taxonomy (NCBI): domain Eukaryota; kingdom Viridiplantae; phylum Streptophyta; class Magnoliopsida; order Asparagales; family Amaryllidaceae; genus Allium; species Allium cepa. The sequence goes on from CM060938.1 coordinate 916,487,276, forward strand.
CAGTTGTGTTACAGTGGTGAAAGTATGTTACGGTTGGTTGCGTGCTGTTTTGGGTGAAGAGTTTGTTGAATCGGTGTTGGTAGTCGAAGTTCGTAGTGTTAAGGGAGGAGGGTGGTTGCTCAGTGATGACTGCAAGTTGTTGGTCCACAGTGTTGTTGTGTGAACTAAAGCAATGGAACAGTAGTAATTTGTGTGAGATGAGATGGAGGATGTTTCGGGTGGTTGCAGTTAATAGGTGGAGAAGGTTGCAGGTCTGGTAGAAATGAATGTGTTGTATGAATGTGGTTGAAGAAGTTGTATTTGATGTTGTAGCAGTTTTCGTGAAATGGGGGTGTGATAGGGGTAGTGACAGGGGAAGTTTTGTCAGAGAACTGACAGAGGAAGTTTTGTTGGAGGAGTGATATGAATGGTGGCAGAGGATGTATGTTTATGGCCAGAGGTTGATATATTGCTGCAGTGGTTGTATATGGTTTGGTTGTGGCACTGGTTATGGAGGCAAGTGTTTTAGTTGAAGGAGATGCAAGACGTATGTAGGCACAGTTAAATGTATGATGTAGATAAGGAAATATGTGTGTATTAAGTGATGAACGGTTTGTTAAGTGGAAGTGTTGGCAGAAGTGCAGTCTTGTAAGAAGTATGAAGCAACAGTTTTGAACTAGTAGGATGATGGTTGTGCCAGTGTGACTGTCTGGTTGGATATGGCAATAGATATGGCACTGATGGAATGTTTGAAGTGCACTCAGTCAAGGCAGTGTTGCTTTGGTGAAGTTTGCAGTGGCAAGGTGAAGTTTGCAGTTTGTTGCCCTGTTAAACTAGTGGTGTGAAGTTTGCAGAGGCAAGGGGAAGTTGAACTGATATGGTGAAGAAGACAGTCAAGACAGGCAGAAGTGCAATTGTTTGAAATGTATGTATGCAGTGATATATGTGAGATGGTTTAGGTTGTAAATTGTGAACTGTGATGGAGAGGTTGGCAGGCAACAAGGAAGATGAAAGTGTGCCTGTAGTGGCACTATGATATGATCAGTTTGCAAGTATTTGTGAGACGGTGAAATGGTTAAGGTGAATGTTTGTATGTTGATGAAGTGGAGAGTTTTGACTGGTGAGTGGCACAGTTGGTGGTAAGCGTGGGGACTATTGTGTCTTAGGTTGATGGTTGCGGGGTTGTTTGAGGAGGTTAAGAAGATTGTTTGTGCACTTGCACAGCTGAAAGATAAAGGCAGTGATATTGAGTGTAGTAGTGGATGATGATTAGTTTCTTAAAGTGGTGGATGTGGTCAATGTGGAGGTAAGTGGAGGAAGATAGTCGGAGTTAGGCAGGCAATGTAAGGCAGAAATGTGAAGTAGTGGCACTGGTCAGCAGAGATGTTTGTGGTTGTTTTGAAGTAACAGTTTAGAGATGAAGAAATGCAGTGTATTGCTTTGTTTTTTTGTTTTGAATGCGATGTTAAAAAACCAAAATGAATGCTTGTAAATATTTGTAAAAGAAATGAAATAAAAATTATTTAGCTTTTGAAATGAAATTGTGATGTGTTTTTTTTTTTTTTAAAATATGCAAATGGAAATAGAACTAGAAAACAAGCACACAAATAAAATTTCATAAAAATCACACACAGACGAAAAAATTTCCCTTTTTTAAACACACAAACAAACACACAATAAAAATCAACTGAAAATAATTCAAATAATAGAAAATTAAAATCAAGACCACTCCCCGGCAACGGCGTCAAAAACATCTAAATTTCCATCAGATTAGAAAATAGCTGATCAAATTGTAATTAAAAATAACCGCAAGCGCATGACGTACAATGATAGTACGTGGCGAATACGGGTCGATCCGTAGGGAATTGTTTAGATGTAAAATTCTATTCAATCAAATCAAACTAATATTGAGTGTTTTAAGCTAAAAATGTAGAAAAATTAGAAAATGTAAATGGATAAAAACATGAGAGTAAAAACAATTTAGAGGCAATGTCCTTCTCTATATCACATTAATCAACAAAATGAAATTATGATCTACCTTTTGGTCATTATTGAAATTATTTGATGTAATTATCATAAGTATGGAATATTTTATTATATTAATTAGCCCAATATAAATCATCAAACCATAACACAACCACCAGCTCACTTTTAACTCTCATGAAAATGTTAATGAATTTGAAAATAAAATCTACTCTAAGCATGATTTATTAACTATTGATTAGGAATATGGACATCAAATTTTGATTTTAAATCACTTCATTACCGTAGTTTTATGTAGATAAAGTGGTAATTTGTGTTTGTTATTTGTTTAAGCATAGCCTATTTGGTGTTAACAACATAAGCTATCAAATTCAAAGCTAAAACAACAAATTAACTCATTCCGACATTTACACTAAGCACAAAAATAAAACATAAATGATCAAAATGTTGAATCTACATGATTCTGAGAGCTTCATTACCCCTAAATTGAAGGGGTTCAGCCTCTTATTTTTGTTATCATTTCAACAATTGTAGATTGCAATGTGAAACAAAGATAAGTGGAAAATGCAAGCAAGGTAACAAGAGAGCTAAATAAAATAAAATAAAAACTAATCTACTTGTATAAATAAATAAATATACACTACTAACATGAAAAGAAAGAGAGCATGTAGAGAGAAAAGAGCATGAACTAACATTAAATAAAAGAAAATTACATGAAATAAAATGACTAAGTAGCCATCAAAAAGAAAAGAGAGCTTTGATTTATTTGTGAGCTTCAAACTAAACTGAATAGAGGCTAAGAGACTAAGAGAGGAGAGTAATTACATGAACATATGTGGTATTTATACATGTTTTAAAACCCTAATTTATTTTTTTAGGAACTACCCAAACTACCCCTTAGGAAGTGTAACCACCAAGTTATCATTAACATGAGACAATCCACCATTTAAATGTGCATGAAACTTTAATGGCCATTAGCATGTGCATTAGCTTCTATTGTACATCAAGGTGGGTGGGTAGGTGGGGTCCTCCATGTTTCATGAAATGAATTATTTGCATCTCCATTCCTTTGTATTCTCTCATGCATATTTTCCATGAAGCCTCTTCCATTTGAATCCAAATTCTTACAAAATTATACTAAAATATCCAAGTAAAAATTCTCAAATTAATATATGCATAAAAATGATCATTTTGCCCCTTTTGAGGATGAATATATTATGATCTAAAAATAATTTGAATTTTGGTTTAAACGTGTTAAAATACCCAATATGATCATTTATTTAATTTAATTAGATTAAATATGAAAGTAAAAACATGCACATTTACGTGCACATCATGCGACGACGGTGTGGATTCCGCTTCCGTGGGCGTGGAATAGCGAGCACTTACGGTGCTATTTCACTTAAAAATAAATTCATAAATAATTGGCTAGAGCCATAAAACAAGACAGATTTTGTTATTTTTTATAGAATAAAATGAATTTTAAAGTCCAAGACTCTGTCTTTCCATTGCTTGAGAGTTGTGACTTGACCAACTCAAATGAATCTACAGGTGAATAATGCTAGTGCGCAGGTACCCGGAGTTAGGTGCCGACCAAAACTTTTACGATTCATGATCAAAACCTCGAAGTTCTTCTCGGTATTTGAAGATAGATACCAGCTAACTCTTGCCCTCAGATTCTGGCAGGAGCATAAACTCAACAGATGTGATCCGACCATCCATCAGCTAACTCTCGCTCCCGATGTAGAAGCAAGAGAATAAACTGAAACTGTAGGTGGCATGACTGTCCATGCACAACCTCCCGCCCTTGATGTAGGGGCGGGAGTATAAGATAAAGTGGACATGATAAGATCATCCAACTCTTAACATACTGCCTGGAGTAGGCAAAACCAAAGGTCCACGCCCGACGTAAGGCGTGGTCTTGCCTATGAACTTTGAATCAACGTACGGAGTTAGGCACGACTGGAAGTGTACATCCTTGACGAGGATGTGTGAAATACATTTAATTAATTTAGATTAGTGCCTAGAGTTCGGTGCAATCGGATATCATGATTCTAGAAAAGAATACTCGAACTGCTGTTCTAGGTGGTCAATTACAACTAATGCCTAGAACTTGGCACTTCAACAATTACTTTACATTTGCAAGAACAATGAAAGGTCGGTAAATTATAGAATAGACAAAGGATTTAGTCTAACACTAATAACTCGAAGGAACATATTACAAGCACATTGAATGGAAAGCATATTTATTAAGCACTTGGACAAATCCAAATAAAGAGTTGACGAAATAAAAGACCTTTGTTAATCACATAAAATCTTGAAAGCTAAGTACAAGTGTTATTGACACTAAAAATAAAAATAAAAACAAGGGGTCAAACCCACATAAACCCGGCCAAAAACCAAAATAGACTGTAATACTATTAAAACGTAATCCTATTTAGACCAAACAAACTGGCGCTCATTTCTTTGGTTTCCTTCTCCTTTGTTTCTTCTTAAAGCCTGGAGAAACATTGCTCGAGCTTTTACCTTATCTTTTCCCTCCTCTCCTCCGCGTCCTTTGCCCTAGGGTGAATTGCTGCGATGATCTAGCAGGCACACTTTGTGTGCTATTAGGCAGAGGAAAATGAATCGGAGCAAAGATAGTTTGCTTAGGCGAGGCAATGGATAGAGGAAGAGGAATAATTTTAAGTTTCTCCTACTTAACCTTTGTGGCAAGGAGGATGTTTTTCTCAAGTTCCCGCTCGAGCTCATGCATTGTGGGACTCGATAGGGGCTTAGAGACCATAGTAATAACAACGTCTTTATCAATCTGAGTATCCTTAGACCCACAAACTCCTTCATCCAACAAAGCATCAATTGTCTGCTTGTCAAGATCGGGAATATCTTCAATCGGTATGGTTGGTATCGTTGTTGAAGTGATAACAGTAACTGATTCGGTTATAGGCACTTGTAGTCCTGGCTAACAATCCTTGTTGGGAAGCGGTGCAACGTGGGGCTGACTTAAGGCTTGAGAAAAAAAAGAGAAAGATCAGTTATGTTAATCGATGACACGTTAACTTTCTGGAATAAAGGAGAAGTCAATGAGATACCTTTTTTCTTTGGAATTCTGCATAGGCCGGAGTGTCGTTGGAGTTCCAAATCAAAGAGAGAACGGTAGGACTATGAATCTTAGGCCTCTTGGGATCATACCCAGGTATCGAAGCAACTTAGGACCCAAGCATTTGGCTAGCAGTAGCATCATATGGCATCGATCCAGAGCCTTTATCCAAGTCTTTATGCACCGTCGAGACAAGCTTGGAGAAAGAATAAGCTGGTTGTCTTTTAAAATTTTGGGCTCACCTCCTAACAAGACTTCTCTCTCCAGTTGATTCTTCAAAAATCTACTCCCAGGTGAACGCGAGGATTTTAGGATAATCATATTTGAATCACTCCAGATTTATGAATTTCAGCTCATTGGCATTGTATTGGTTCAACACCAGTTCAAACTTCTCCATCGCACGCTTTCTATACGCTGTTCCAAGGCCTCGATTTCACTTTTGACAAGTGCATCAGCATCTTTAACATGCTCGAGCGCTTTGTCTCTTTCCTTCCTGACACGAAGCAACTCATCACAATAAGTATGAGCTTATTAGAGCGCTTCATCCTTTTATTTTGTTTCACATTTTAGATTTGTTTTTAGCTCAACTGCATTTCTATTTGCAGTATCTCTCTCCATTACAAGAGTATGCTATTAGTGGAAAGCCTTCTCTATTTCATTGCGATGTTTAATCTGCTCCTCTTCGAGTGCCTTGGTGGCCTCCTCGGCCTTAGAATTTCTCGGTTTCTCAACCTCGACATTGAAGTAAGCAATTTTTCTCTTAGTGCAGCTTTGATGAGTTTTTGGAGGAAAGAAACAAGGTAGTTGAGCGTGCCAAAGACATGGTATGTGCTTGTAAAAAGGGAGGTTGAGGTCGCAGAGCAACGGGTGATGGAGAAGTTTGAATACTGCTTAAAAGGTGCAATGCTAGCATGCTCAAATTCTGCAATTTGGAGTGGTTCAACAACGATTATTTTAGAATCTTGACTCAGACCTAGGAATAAGTCGTTACAGATGAGAAAGAATACCTGAAGGGTGGCGAGGTGAACCTGGCTCGGCTTGAGGAAGAGGTCCTAGTAGGAGATGAGCCTGAGGTATTGAAAGAGGGACAACTTGTTCTCCATCCGGAGCTAGCTACGACAGTGCAAAAAAATCTTAGGTTAAGACTTCAGATCATTGCCTTAAGATGCCACCGTTAGGGACACCTCTGGACCCAAAACTACTCCTGATCCATCCACCGTTCCTAGCTACGATCTAGAGAATGCCCAAATGCATAAGCCTGCTATCCTTTCTCCCATCCTATAGGGAAATTCCAATGGCACTCTGGCTGACACAAAACCCCAAGTATAAGAAAGTATCTCATTGACTTTCCCTGCATTTCAAAGGGTTGACATGTTTCCAATCAATGTCACTAATCTATTTTTTTATATCTCTCAAGTTTCAAATTGGTCCCAAATTTTCTCGCTTCTCGATAACTACTCTCAACTGGGACAACAAGACTCCTAGCTTTGATGAGTGAACGATTGATGCTTTACTGGATAAAGGGACTGCTAAAACCCAAGGTGCTCAGACCAATGATGATGTTGTGATTATTGGAGTTTATGAGCCCTTGTTGGCTCGCACCATGAGTACACTTAAGAAATAACGTCTCTAAGACATAGAAATCAAGCTGGAGAAGATGAAACGTCCTCCTTCCTTTATCCATAGCCCTGTCTGACCAAACAATCTTCGCTCCAATCTATATTCCTATGCCTTGGAGCGCTCAGAGCACACCTGTAGGATCTTCGTAAAGCACTCCAACCTCCCTTCCTCTGCTTGAGAGCACTCATAGTGAATCTATCATCTCACCACCTAGCTCTCCTCCGAAGGTCAAAGGAAGTGGAGGAAGAAGAGGTAAGAGGAAGGGTGAAAGCTTAAGTGACGTGTCTCCTAGCAACAAGAAGAGGAAGCATAAGTCGAAGAAGTAGCTACCAGTTTACTTGGTGTAGATAGACCCACCTTTAGTCTGCACTAATAATTGTAATCTATTTTGGTGTTTTTTTGTTCAGCTTTGTGCGGGTTCGGCGCACACTTTTGCTTTTGTTTTATGCATAAATAATACTTATACTTAGTTTTCCAAGTTCCATTTTGAATGTTAATAAGAAAGACTTTTTGTTTAATCAAATCTTTATGTAAATTCGCCTAAGTTGTTTTAGAAATGCACTTTCCATTCAATGCACTTATAATCCATTCCTTTTAGCAACTATTATCGGAGTAAATCCTTAGACCGTCCTGTAATTTACGGGCATTTCGTCATTCTCGCGAATGTATAGTAATTGTTGAAGTGTCAAACTCTGGCATTAGTAGAGGTTTACCACTTAGAATAGCGGTCCAAATATCCTTTTCTAGGATAACAATATCTAATTACACCGAACTCCGGGTGCTAGTTTAAACTAACTACCTAAGAATGTCAGTATATCCTCATCCAAGATGTTTATTTTCAATTGCGTCTAACTCTGGACATTAATTCAAAGTTCATAGGTAAGATCCCATCTTTACAAGGGGTATGGACCTTTCATTTTGCCTACTTTGGGAAAAATGTTAAGGGTCGGATAGTCTTATCAAGTCAATTTTGGTTTATACTCCTGTCCCCACATCAAGGACAAAATTTAGAGAATGAACGATCATGTCCCGTTCAATATAATTTTATACTCCTATCCCTACATCAAGAGCAAGAGTAAGCATGTGGACGGCCATGTCACATCCGTTTTTGATATGTACTCTTACTCGCACATCAAGGACAAGAGTTAGCTGATAAAGGATTATGTGACATCTGTTTAGTTTATACTTCTACCCCCAATCCGAGGAAAAGAGTTGGCTGATGGACTGTCCAGTAACATCCATTTAGTTTATACTCCTGCCCCAATCCGAGGATAAGATTTAGCCAATATCAATCTCTACATACCGAGAATAACTTCGAGGGTTCAATCATGAACCATAGAAGTTTAGTCGGCACCTATCTTTGGATACTTGCATACCTGCATCATTCGCACGCAAATTCATTCGAGTCGGTCAAGTCATAACTCTTAAGCAATGTAAGGATAGAGTCTCAGACTCAGAAAGCCATTTTGTTATATAAAAGATAGGAAACGATAGGTTCTATCTAATTATACGGCTCTAGTCAATTATTTACAAATTTATTTTCAAGTGAAATGGCATCGTAGGTGCTCGCTATCCATGCCCTTGGGAGTGAAATCCCGTCAATCGTCGAAAGTCTGAAAGTTCCATCTCCAAGCTTTTTCTCTATTGTGTATAGAGCTTCCCAAGTCGGGCCCCAATTCCAGGTCTTGGGGAAGATTCATTTTAGAACCAGGTTGCCAACTTCAAAGGTCTGATTCTTGACCTTAACATTGTAATATTAGAAGACTTGATGTTGGTGTGCAGCTGCCCTCAACTCAGCTTCGTCATGCTTATCATCGATCATATCAAAAGAGTCCAACATGATTGTAGTAAGTCATCGATGAGAAGGTACTTCTAGTTTAACCGAAATTATAGCCTCAGATTCGTAGGCTAGGACAAAGTAGAATAGCCAGTCATTGACTTGTGGGTTGTTTAATAAGCCCATAATACCAATGGAAGTTCATCGAGCCACTTGCCATTTCCCAATTGCTTCTTAAGAATGGACTTAATAATCTTGTTTACAACTTCAACCTCCCCATTTAGCAGGAGGTGTGCCACTGCAACAAATCGTTCTTTATACGATGTCAAGGTAGAAAATTTTGAATTCAATACTATCGAATTGTGTCCCGTTATCAGTAATGATTTCTTATGGAACTCCAAAATGACAAATGATATTCCTAACAACAAAGTTGATTACTTTCTTTATGGTAATCATGGATAATGGCTCTGTCTCAACCCATTTAGTAAAGTAATCAACTACAACAATGGAAAACTTCATACCACCTTTAGATATCGGCAAAACACTGATGATAACAATTCCTCAAACTACAAACGGCCAAAGACCGATCATTTGAGTAAACTCTATTGGCAGGGCTCTCAGAATTTTAGCAAATCTCTAGCACTTGCCACACTTTCTGGTGTAATCATCTGTGTCTCAGTTGACAGTTGGCCAGAAATATCCATAATGAAGGATCTTCTACACTTGGGTTTTCCCTCCAGTGTGGTCCCCACAGGCCCCATCATGAACTTCTTTTAAACCCGCTTGACCTTGTCATGAGCGGTACACCGAAGCATAGGGATAGAGCAACCCTTCTAGTAGAGTTCTCCTTCCTGTATAATATATATTGAATCTTGTCGAAGGAGCTTCCATCATTCATTCCTTCTCCCTAGGAGGATTCCTCTTTGAAAATAATCCTTTATTAGAGTCGTCCATGACTCCCTTTTAGGTTCAACCTCCAAGAGCCAACCATCATCCATCTGGTCGATGTTCGGAGTCGAGAGTACTTCCATTGGAACCAAGCCTATGAGCTGCGCATCTCTGGAACTAGCCAACTTAGCCAGTGAGTTGGCCTTCTCATTTTCCACTCTGTGAATATGAGCAACCATGCAATATTCGATGTCACCGATCAACTTAAGGACTTGGTTTAGATAAGGAGCTAGCTTCGCTCCTTTCGCCTAAATATCTTTCCTGATTTGACACATTACCAGCTGGGAATCATAAAATATGTTTAAAGGCCTTTATCCCTATATCCTTGCCAATTTTGAGTCTTGCAATCAAGCCCTCTTATTTAGGTTCATTAATCGTTGCGGGAAAGTTGAGTTACAAGGCATAATAGATTAAATGTTCCTATGAAGTGACAAGTACGACTCCAGCACTAGAACCCCATTCATTAGACACACCATCCATGTACAATTCCCTCCAGTTTCCTCTTACCATTACTCTCTGGAGTATCGTCTTGAGTAGTGTACTCGGCTATGAAATTCGCCAAAGCTTGACCCTGGATTTCTCTCCCAGGTTGATAAGTTATGTCATATTGGTTCAAGTCAATGTTTCATTTTAATAACCTTACAGAAGTCTTAGGTCATTGCAAGACTTGTCGCAAAGGCTGGTCGGTTAGAACCTTGATCGGATGAGCCATAAAATAGGGGTGAAGCTTTCATGAAGCAATCAACAGCCAGTAAGCAAACTTTTCTAGCTTTAGATAATTTCTCTCTGCTCCTATCAACCGCGTAATGACGTAGTAGACCAGTCATTGGATGCAAGATTTCTCGCGTACGTGTGCGATGCTTAGAGCATGCACTGACACTGCCAGATATATAAACAAGTCTTCGTTGTCTAATAGCTTTGAAAGGTTGGGGGGTCTCCCTAAGTGATTCACCAGAGCTTGGAATGCATTTTTGCACTCCTTGTTCCATTTAAAATTCTTTTTTCATTTCTTAATTATGTCAAAGAAAGGGATAAATTTATCAGTGGCTCTGGAGATGAATCGACTAAGGGCGGCGACCTTTCCATATAAGATTTGAACATCTTTGATCTTGTCAGGAACTTTAATGTTCCTCAATGCTTGTATCTTCTCTAAATTGTCTTCGAGCCACCAGAGTTGATAACGAAGCCTATGAATTTCCTTAACACAATGCCAAATGAGCATTTCAAAGGGTTGAGCTTCATCATGTATTTTCGAAGTACACTAAACATCTTAGTTAAATCATCCACTTAGTTTCTCAATCATCATAGCTTTACGAGCATATCATCCACATAAACCTCCATCAAGCACTCAATCTAGTCTTTAAAAATCCAATTCACTCGCCTATGGTAAGTTGCTCTAGCATTCTTTAGTCCAACATGTGTGACAAGATAATAGATTGGTTGCAAAGTTAGTGTGCTCTTAGTTTGGGATATGCATAGGAATCTGGTTGTATCCAGAGAAAGCATCCATGAACGAAAGTAGCTTATGTCTAGCTGTTGAGTCCACTAACTGATCTATCCTTGAAAGCGGGAAGCTGTCTTTTGGGCACACCATATTCAAGTTAGAATAGTCGATGTTTGTCCTCTACTTTCCATTTTATTTCATCACTAAAGCCGAAATAGACACCCACCCTGGGTATAAAGCATCGCGAATAGAGCTATTGTCCTTCAGCTTATCCACTTATTCCTTGAGTGCAGTGGATCTCTTCGAACCTAGGCTATAACATTTCTATTTCATACGAATGCATTTGTTATTTATATTTAGTGCATGGCTTGTTATCTTTAGCGCGATCTCGCACATATTTAAGTGCGTCCAGGCAAACACATTCAGGTTTATCCGGAGAAAACCAACCAATTCCTTAATTACTTTTGTGTTGAGCTGTGATCCGACCTTGATTTGGATCATTCTAGCTGATTGGAACAACAATCATCAACTCGGCGGGAGCCACGCTTCCACCTTCTAGCTCATTTTAATGGTCTATATCCTTATGGAACTAATTGGACTACTCGAGTCTAGGTGCAGGCTGTAGTTGTATACATCCAAAGGCTTAATGCAAAAGGTCCCCTCTACATTATTCTATTTCTCTTTTCGCCTTGCCTCCTTTAGCTCGATGACGTAACATTTGTGGCCAGTCACCTGATCTTTCTAGATAATCCCTACGCCATTCTTTGTAGGAAACTTCATCATCAAGTACCAAGGAGCTATAGCCACTCTGAATTCAACCAGGGCTGGCCAGTCCAAAAATGAATTATAAGCTGAGTAAATATCCAATATATAAAAAGGCAGAGCCAACACTCGCTTGTGGTTGCCCTCATCAAGTACTCCCAGCAATTCTACATATCCATTCGTTCAATAGCCAACCCAATGAACTCCTATATCCGAGATTTACAAGATTTAAAATCCTTTAACTCCAAGTGCATTTGATCACAAGCTTTTTTGAATAGAATGTTGATTGAACTTCTACAATCAACAACCACCTTCCGTACTATCGCAGGGCTAATTGTGGTTGTACTCACGAGTGGGTCAATCGTTGGAGTTTCCACTCCATCAACATCTCTGTTTCGTAAAAACAATATCGTTGAACATCGTTTTGCATTTTTATCAGATTTCCATCCTTAACTGTAAGGCAGCTCACCTCTACAACATGATTTATAACATCAACATATCTATCCATTTTAGATAGACTCTTATTGTATGGGTATGGCCCACCAATGATGGTATTGGTCATTAAATGCCTTTTAGGCTGCTTGGGTTCATAAACACTAGGATTGGCTTGCCCCCGTTAGGAAAATGGCCCTCGGGGTCAGAGTTTCCTTACATGCCTTCCTATTAGGCTTTCACATATTATTGCAACATTTTCTTCCTAATCAGATCCTTGATCATATCCTGTGAGTGTTTAGGATCGTTTGTATTATGGCCGTGTGTTTCATGAAATCTATAGTACTTACCAGATCTCTTCTCCTTTTTAGTGGATTCTCTTGGAATTAACTTCCCATACTGCTTAGTGCCTTAAGTTGCCAAAAGGATATTTTCTATTGAGTTGTTCAGTTCAGTATAGCCGTCGTACTTAGGAGTCTTAGTATGATTCCTGTTATTCGTCTTTTGCTTCTTAGCTCTATTACCATTCTGCTTTCGACTATCATTCTTTTTGCCAGCATTCACATCTACATTTCCAGAACTTCCTCCAGATTGTTTTACAGTGACATTGCTCTCCACTACTCTAGCTGAATTCCTAGCCTCAGGTCTCCATGGATGTTTGTGTGCTTCTTCCAAACATAAGTACTCATTGACCTTTCTATAAAAAGGATCCATCATTAGGGGTTTCCTTTCCTATCACTCCCCAAAATCCGTATTAGGATAAATACCCCTAATTAGCACCATCAGGACTATGTCATCCTTGGGATTTGTAACTTCTATCACGGCTATGTATTTAAGAAATCCTTCAGCGACTCTTCATTAGCTTGGAAGAGGTTTGATAAAAACATAACATGTTTCGAATATGAAGTACAAACGAAATTTCTCTATAAACTTCTACGACAACTCACGAAAGACGATATAGATCTTGATGGAAGTCGAATGAACAACATAATAGCTACTCTTTATAGGAAAATTGGAATATAATGTCATTTAACGACATTGGAAGTAGAATCCATATGTCATTCATATCCCACCAAATGCCACCTAAGATCCATTATTCCTCCGTACAACGCCATAGTCAGTATTGCAAACCTTTAGGGATATCTCTCGCGCAGGATGTTCTTAGTAAATAGATTTCGACCAAAAGAGGTACCAACACTCATCATTGGTTCTGTAACTATTTTCACATACAAATCTCCTGACCATATCTTCTTGGTACTCCGGGTCCACACGTTTGACTAAGCGACAGTAATCGGGATCTTCCCCAAGTGTTCAGTCCAATGAACGCTCTAGGTTTGGTTCTCGGTACCTAGTTCCCTAGCATTCGGGGGATCCATTCATTCAGTAGTCCCCTATGTTTGATTACCATGAGTTGTACCATCATTAACAACACAATTTTCTAGATTCTGATCATCAACAGCATGTCCAAAAGTAAAATCCATGCCATCTTCCTAGGGGTAAGATCAAGGCCCACCATCAGTTGGGTCCGTACTGACCAAAGATCTTGGGTCAGTACTAATCCATAAACTCGTGTCCTGAGTTCATCTTCCTCTTTGATATAAATTTCAAACCGTGTTCTAAGTCTTTTTCTGCTTTCTATCCCTTCCTCTTTGCTCGGATGATGGTTTACTTTCAGAATCTAAGATGGAATCCTTCTTGCTCCTTCTATAGCTATTCTAAGTTAATTCATTTAGCAACCTTAAGCTCTATTGCATCTACTAGTTCATATGATTGTGAATTACCTAGAATATATCCTCCATCTACTTCATCATCCGGTCCATCTATGTTATGTTCTTGACTTCTGCGGGATTCTAGGTTTCTGGTTGCTCTAGTTGAGCATCATCATCAACATGTTGAGTATTTTAGTTCTCAGATTTAGTAGTAGCTCTGGAGTTGGTATAACGCTCTCCTTTTGATGGGGCCATTGCAAATAGCTTCTCTTAGATTATTGAAAATATGAATAGTAGAACCGTGAGTTTTGAAAATTAGATCTGTCTTTTGGATCTATGGAACTTAATATTAGATTATGGATCCGAGTAAACTAAGAATGAGAGTTTCTCGGTGAAAACACAAAAATATTTGAACCAAAAATGGCACAAACACCCAAAAGATTAAAGAATAAAATTTGAAGAAAATTAAATAAAAACGAGTTAGAAAGAACACATAACAATTTATAGTGGTTTGGAAAATCAAGGCCTACATCCTTTTAATGATTTTATTGCTTATATTATAACTTGGAGGCAGATGTTCTTACGAGTTGGTATAACTCGGACAGAAATTACATGAAATAGAGTAAGAAGAGCAGGAGCCAAAAGATCATGAGAAATAATCCCTACCCTCCTATTTATAGAGGCATGAAGCCTAAAATCCCACCTAAAAGATCTCCATCTCGTTTTTCGCACTTTAGATAGTTTCCCTAAGAGATTAGGACACCTCTGAGGGGTACGTGGATGGGTATTGATCCATTGGATCGGTACCGACCCATAATATTTCCTTGTACATTGTTTTAAAATCCTTGCCTTAGCTCGTCTTGTAGTTATTTTTGTGATTCCATACTTGTTTGAACTAATACTAGCTTTTTTTCGAGTCCAAACGATAGATTCATGGAAGAAAAGAGTCATTAATTCAAGTGTTCCTGGAGATCAATAGAGAGTTACATGGAATTGACAAAACAACACTTAGGATAGGCTTCTAACATCAATTAGAGTATGCAGGCAGAAGGTGGACAAGAATGGTGGAGAAATGTTGGATGCCAGTGATCCAGGGGTTGAATCGATATTGACCCAGTACTTAGGTGGATTCATGTTCCCTTTAGCTAGGGCTGGCTTTGCTTTTGTCCTACGGCTCTGTTTTTTTGGACACTTGGGCTATCTCTTCAGGCTTCCCATCTTGATAACTCTAAGTTTGAGTCGTCCAATCTATCCGAATATTGCCTGGTCAATAGGCTACATAAAGTTACCAAAAGGATGTATAAGCAATAAAATTGGTCAAAATGCCACACCATTAGCCAAGGTGATGCATGAACGTAAATATTTGAATTGTTTAATATTAATCAATTATTGGATGCACACCTTTGAGTTGCACAACCATAATGATGAATTCCCCCAAAAACCACATGTTTTAAATAATTTATAAAATATTAGAAATTAATCAATATTTGAGAAATATTAATTATTATTTACTTTTTTTGATGTTTTGGAGTTGTTTGTAATTATCTAAATCTTGGTGTAACTTCAAACTGGTTGAAATGAAAGAGAATAACATAAAGGGATTTATGGAAATATTATTGCATTTGATGGCGTGTGTTTTTGATCAAACATATGAAGAGAGAGGAGCAGAGACAGGTGGAAAATTAAGGGAATTGATTATGGAAGTTTTAACTAAAAGAATGAGAAAAGTTTCATTCCTTTAGTAAAAATAAATCTTCTAATATATTTCTGTTTTATATCACCTTTTCTCTTATCTTCTCCTAACTTTCTATAGGAGAAAATTAAGTGAACATTTCCAATATTTTATGGACCCAAATCAAATGCAAACATCGAGCAAAAATAAAACATAAGTGGTTCATCCATTACTTGCAAGGATTGGGTATGGAACTTGGGGATCTAGGAATTATTATTCATTCATGGTGTGGTTTTTTTACCTACATCATAAGGTAACTATCCAATCTCCTTTTAATATATGTTATATCATGTTCAAATAGTTTATATCCCTTAACTTCACATCTCATTATGGTTATATATGTTACATCTTGTTAATAAAGTTTTGATCTTATATCTTATACAACAAATTTGTATATGCATATGTTGTCCAATCTTTTACTGGCTATTGTTTTAGAAATTAAATGTAACGACCCAGAATTTTAGTCGTTAGATTTTGAACATTTAAATTCATTTTGAATGTCGAATGTGAATTTTAATTTGATTTGAAATAAGAAGATTTTGGGTGAATTAATAAAGTGAGTTATAATTTCTAATATGGCAGTTCAATTGGATTTGAATAATAATTATTAAATATTGGGAATTGGGATAATTTGTGAATCGGAATGTAAATAGTTATGAAAATGGTTTCTAAGGTTCATTTTAAGTTTAGTTTGATTTGAATTTTTCTATTGGACTTTTAAATGGAATTAAAAGTCGATAAGTCAAATTTGGGATTTTATATTAATTTAATAATGGAATTTAATATAATAATGAAATAATTAGATTTTGATTCAAAATGAATCAGAATGGTTTCTAATGTGATTATAAATTCTATATGATTTATAATAGAGTTAGTAAAATTTTAAGTGATTTTGACGATTTCGGGAATCGCTCAGATTAATCGACGAGTTAAAATAGCCTTCCGGGGCACAGTTTTTGAATTCGACGAAACCAGCTCCATTGGATCTGTAATAGTTAGTTATTATCGAATTTCAATTTTCGTAGCAATAGGAATTGTCGTTTGACCCTGGCAGCTCAAAGGCATAGAAATTATTCTAATCGATTTAATTTAAAATTGATCTTTTATTTCCGTAACTCACGCATGTGATCGAATTAGCCTCGGAAACACGTTCCATTATGTTCGGAATGCGGGTAAAACCTTATAACACCAGGAAGCATGTTTGATTTGGAGTTCATCCAAAAATCAAATAATTTGTGAAAATAATATTAAAATTATTTACTTATGCGTATATATATACGCCACAAAAAAGAAACCCTAGTTCGCTTTACACGGCCGCCCCTCACATAACCAATGGTTGAAAATGTATGACCATTCCCCCCTCGATATCTCCCTATCTACCGACTTTCTTCGAAAATTATCAACTGGGAAGTCGTAGAGCTGCTTGAGCCATACAAATCTGTACGGCTACGATCGACGATGACGGAGCGAGATGGCCAAAAATCACGCTCGAAGACTGCACGTTCTCGCACGGTTTTCTATAGGCAGGGCCGACCGAGTTCAACATCCCTCTAACCGAAGGGAGGTGGCGTGACGAGCTTCGCGATGACAGGGTTCGATCTAGCTCTGGATGGCCAGAAAGCAGGCGTCGTTCAAAACCCTAAGGCGGCTGGCAGGTTCGACAGCACCTGGTTTCGCGATGTAGAAGAAGCATGTGAGCGGCCTGTATTTTCTCAGTCGTTTGTGTGGCCCAATCTTGATCTGGTAATAAAAAAAGAGAAACTGATATAAATTTAAATATGTAAACTTTTAAATTTAATATCTCATCAATACGAGGTCGGAATCGGGCGAAATAAGAGGCGTCGGAATCGCAGCGACGGGCTCTATGCTGCAGTGTAGATCTGGAGGCGTTTGTAGCAAGCGAGAATTTTAGATTAAATCGAACGGGCTCGATTTAATTTAAAATTGGAACGCTCGCCGTTTTAACTTAAGGTGAGTTTATCTCACTCACATTTGGAATGCTTGTTAATTTAAATAGTTATTAATTAAACGACTGGTTGGTTGATTGGTTGAATATGAAAATTATTATCAAATTTGATCGATATTTATTTGTGTGCTAACGTCTGTGGATGCAGGGAAACAGGATGGAGGGATCCAACTGGATTCCTCACAATGTAGAAATTATCATCATTATCTGTGATGTGCTTTATTTATTATCCCGTGGTAGTTTAATTTGAAATATTCAGTTATGTTGTGATATGGTTGGATGAATATAATCTGGGATTTTAAATATAAATAAAATAAATTGGGATTAAAAAGGGAATTGAAAAAGAATTTTGAGTAATGAATTTAAGGAAATTAAATTCAAAAAATTGGTTTGGAAAATTTGAAATGTTTTTGAAACTGTGATTTAAAAGGAAATGGGGAATGAGGATTTATAAACTGGGTTTATAAATGAAATAGAATATTTATAGGTGGTCAATTTTGAAAGATAGATTTCCGGTGAGAATTTCTAAAAGAAGTGCAAATTGTTTTAAAAATAATAGCAAGATTATTTTTAAAAAAGGATGGAAGTGTATTTTTCCTGGAAACTAAGCATGTTTCAAAGAAAAGTTTTCGAAGTATAAACAAGGAAGTTTAAAAAAACAAAAAAAGGGTGTTTTAGAATATTTTAGAGAAAAATTACTGCTTTTAATTATGTTTAAGTAAAAGTAAATATTTATTTAAGTGATTATGGTATTCAATTATTTTAAAGGTAAAGTGGTATTAAGTTTTCAAAAAAGGAAATTTTAGTATAAATATTTGATTTAATAACTTTATTTTAAGAGTCAATTTTGGCTTAAATTACTTAGAAACCTCAATATATTTCCTTAAGTATTATTTTTAATTAAGTAATTTTCTAGTAGCTTTATTTTAAATATTTTAAGCATATATTTTAAAGGTGGTTTTCCAGGAAATGGGAAATGTATTAAAAATGGAAAGGTGTTTATTTTTAAAGTGTTGGAAGAAATTTGTGGGATTTAAACGTAAATTCGAATTGAGATAAATCAAGCAGGATTTATAAAAGGATTCTTTGGTTTATTCTGAAATGAAAGTGTATTTCCCTGAAAAGCCAAGTACGTTTTAAAGCAGATTTTTAAGTAAAAGTTAAAAGTTTTAAATTTGAGTTTAAAAGAATGTTTTTAAGTACTAAATTAGTTATAGTAATAATTATTTTAAAAGAGGAAATTGGTATTATGTTTTCAAAGAATATTATTAATATTTATATTTTATAAAATGGATTTATTTTAAAGATAATTGGTTAAAGTTTTATTCGAAAATTGTATAGGATTTTGTAACCTTTCTTGTAAAATTTAGTTGAATTGTACTTTTATTTTAAAATTATCTTATATTTTATGAAGTAGTTTTGCTTTAAATATTTTTAAATGTATTTTAAGGTATATTTAGAATAAAGTGATCTAATGTTTTAAAATATAAAATATTTGAACTTGGTTGATTTTAGTGGAAATAGAAAATGTTTGGAAAATTTATTCCGTAAAAAGGGAAGGCGGTTTAAAAACTGTTTTCAAAGGGTTGAAAATGAAAATATATCTCGCGAAGATATTTTAAGGATAATAAATAATTATAACGACCCTGACTCGACCTTCGAAAATCGGCACCGAATACGACACTCGTATTCAAATGCCGCAGATCCAAACGTCGAACCTGGTTCGCCGGAGCTTATAACACATTAAGTAAATAACACAGCGGAAGAAAAGAATAGCATATATCAATATACAACATTTGATACAATATCAGATATCATATGATACAACAGATGATACAATAGATATCAACATACATCAGAGATACAATACAAGATAATAGCAGCGGAAAGAAAAGATAACACTAGCAGCGGAACAAAGCTCCAATATGGTCTTCAAGAAAGAAATCCAGTATCAGTAATCTCCATCTCCAAAGCACCAATCCAGAAATAGCTCGAACACCAAATCAAGATGAAGAGAAGCAACTCAATCCAATTGCGATTGCCAAATCCTAAGGCTGAAAGCTGTCGAATCTACACCTACCATTGATTTCTGAAAACCCCAACTCTAGACTGCCCGTGTGGGAAATAGTGGGCACCCAGAGTTTAGGAAAGGAACAATAAACTCCAGGTCAGTCATGGGACTGGTATGAGCAAACAAAAACATTTGGTCTTTAAAACAAACAAAAGAATTTAAATTTGAAATCCGCAATGCTTTTTGGAAAATGAAACTACCATAAGGCCTCCCGACACACACACAATGCAAACGCACACATGGGTGAGATTTCTCCTTATGATAGTCAAACATGCTTACTACGAGGAAAATTCTTTGATATTATTACTAGTGCATAGTGGAAAATCTTTCGAAAGTATAATATAAATCCTAGCCAGCATAGGTACCATGATGCTATGCCTATTATAGCTGCCATGTTAAATGGCAGGTTCTACAACTAAAACCGTACAAGGCACGTATTGGATGAATGGATTTCCAACAAATGGTCAGGCTAAGGAACTTCCTACTGCCACATGAGATCGCCTCTGGCGGGACATCCCGAGAACTAACGTTACGGTTAGATCTCTGCCAACACAAGGCCGGGTTACCTCTGTAACTAGGTAACTACTACACGAATATGTCATCCCCCGGTCCTTTGGGACCTTTATCCGAGCGCTCGCAACAACAACCACAAAGTATCACAAAGTAATAGATCTGCAGTATCCACATAGGTAAGTATCTGGGCTCCATACCATGATACCACCCTTTACCAGAAGGGAATGACACACCCTAAAGGGAGCGACCCTCATAACCTTGCCGCATCTTTCCTGTTTCGACCATTTCCGGGGTGTGAGGTCCTGATGCAGTCTCGTCCACAAAGCTACGCTTTGTGCAACAAAGCCATGCTTTGGGTCAACAGATGACCAAAGCAATGATCACAAAGATAAATGATCAAACAGATGATCATATCACAAATGATCGACCAATGATCATCAACAGCAGCACTCAGCATGCCACATTACCAAATTGGGAATATCACTGATAAATATCAACTACATAACCTCTGAGCTCGTACGTCTCAGAGAAGGGTGTTAAACTAAGAGAATAAATTCTCCGCCACCAAGCAGAAATGTATTTGATAGAGATCAGTTAACATCTCAAAGTGTAATGTCGGACATACAACCATACAAGTCTGTTCCGGGTTCGAACAGAACCGAAGGCACTTCCGAAGAAGCCCTTGCAAATCCGGGTATCCACAATCCCGATCGGACTTCCCATCACTAAGGAGAACTCTATACCGGAGCAACTCAGTGCAGAGTCAATCGACAGGTTATCCTATCGTTCTCACAAATACCCGGTCTTCACCACCGGTCTTCAAATGCTATCCATAACGTCGTATTACTATTCGGAATGGGCTATATGACACAAGGTCCTCTCCCGGCTAAACCGAATAGTGAGCGCCATATTTTAAAACATATGGATATGGGATTTTAGCTAAGTCACAACTTATAAAATCCAAAACTTTTCTTTGAAATAGTTAAACAAATTACCATTTTTAAATCTTTAAACCAAAAATATTTATTTCACAAAGTTTCACCCAGTTTCACAAAGATCTATTCATAGATTTCAAAACAATTCCCATTTCAATTGGATTAACCCAATTAAATCTTTAAAATTAAAGATTTATAGCTTTCAAACCCATTTCTAAAGATTTATCTATAACTTGGAAAACAATTTTCCTTTTAGACTTGAAAATCCTTTTAACACAACTTGGAAGTCCATTTCTTATGAGAAGCAAATCAAATTTATACAAGTTGAAATCTTGAGTTGAATTTAAATTTCAAAACATCACCTTCAAAAATGGTTTAAAACCCATATAACCCATTTGTAAGTTGAATAACTTTTTAAACAATAGTTTCCAAGTCATAGAATTCAATTTCAAATATTGAATTCAAATTTAAATTAATTTATTTACATTTCAAAACTCAATCAAGTTATTCAAATAACTTTTATTTTTGAAAACTCATTTTCAAAAGCATCAATTCTAATTCCAAAACTATTTTGGAAAAAATTCAATTTTAAAACGATTTTTAAAATCTGTGACTTAACCCATTTCCACGTGCAATCCATATTTGTGTGTGTATAAGTGTGGTCCAGAGTTTCAACACAATAGTGCACAACATCATAATCATATTGATAAGCGGTATAACCCATAACGCTTATCTATATTCACAGATTCATAGGTAAATTAAACTATCAATCACAAAGATTCACTAATACGATTCGATGTGGGTTTCGGATAACAAACTGAAATCCGACTCCCTGTCGCATCGAAATTCAAATGCCGTTTTACGGGTCAAAGGGTTTGCATAACAATATATATATATCACAGATATGACAGCTTAGCACAAAACATCACATAGCATCACATCACATATCAAATATATCAATCCATCACAGAACATTCATTAACAATCAAACATCTTTAATTAAGATGAATAAACCGTGTGGTTATAAATTTTTTACCCACAAAATTTCTTTTATTTGAAATCTTTAAACCAATGATTAATTATCATTAACTATAATTAATTATGTCTTAACCATCTTCATTTATTAATCATTTATTAAATTAATTATCTTAATTAATTATCCTTTAATTGTAATTAGTTAATCTTACTTATTCCTCAATTAATTACTTGAAATAATAAACTTTTAATTATTGATTTATTTAAATCTTAGTTAAAATTAATTGTCCTTAATAAATAGATTTATTATTCCTTAATTTATTTTCAACGATTAATTATTCCTTAATTAATAATAATTTCTTAGTCACTTTAAGTTAATTAATCTTAATCAATTTAGTTATCTTAATTAATTAACCACATTAATTAATTTTTCTTTAAAGTAATTAACCTCAAATATTTGATTAATCAACCCTTAATCTTTAATTATCTTCTCTTAATTACTTTTACTAAGTAATTACTACTTTCATTTGATTATTTATTAATTACCTGATAAATTAACCTAATAATTTAATGAATCCAAAACATTAAATTCTATTTATTTAAGATAAAACATCTCTTACTTAAATAAAGCATTTAAAAATAATTTGCTTTCAAATTTAACTTAAATTTCATTTTAAATTTAAGATTTAAAATGGATACAAATTTAACTTAAACAAAATTTTTAAAATATATTTCAAACCCTTTCTATTCTACTTAAAAACATTTCTGTTCAATATTTAAAACTTCAACTTGATTTGAATTCAAATTGTTTCAAAGTAAAAACTGAGATCATATTTGATTTGATTTCAAAACCAAATTTAGATCTGTCTTACAAAAGGTTTCATTTTAAACTTTGAATTCAAACTTAAAACCAATTTAAATCTTCACTTAAATTTAAATCCTGTTTTAAATATTGAATTCTCTTTTAAAAAAGAACAAAACTATTTTAATATGAAAACCTGGATTTAAAAAAAAACCTGAACTATATTTACATAGTTTCCAAATTTGAATTTAAACCTTGAATTAAATTTAAATTTATCATTTTAACTTTTGAGTTCATAAGCTCAACTGAAATTAATTCAAACCTATACTTAAATTTGAATCATAGCTTTTAAAAGAACAAAACAGTTTTTTAAACAAAAATCTGGATTCAAACCTGAAACTATATCTTACTGTTTCCAGATTTTAATTTAAAACTAACTTAAATTAAAATTCATCATTTAAACTTTTTGAATTCATAAACTTATTTGAATTCAATTCAAACTATTCTTAAATTTTTACTCATAGCTTTTAAACATATGGGTTTTCCAGATTTAAAAAAAAAAAACAAAACTCAGGCTATACCCTGCACAACTAACCCGAGACCATGACTAAAGTACTTCGGGTTAAAACCTCTCCCACTTCGAGTCAAAATCAAAACTGCACGGGAGCATCTCCGAGTCACCAAACCTGCACCACCAAAACTTGCACCAGAGTCAACAAAACCTGTCATCCATCATCACAACTTACTCTGGTCATCTTATGTCCTCTAACTCCGGCCACTGCTCCTCATTTACACCCACTGAAAAACCCCAAAATCCCATGCTACTCGAATTACCACAAAGATCAGAGACTTACAAAATCTCTGCTACATTAAAACTGGGAATTCAAACTTGGGAAAAAAAACTATTCTTGCCATCTCCACTACTCTCTGGCCACTTGCCCCTAATCTACGCTCATTCAACTAACTTCAGAAAGAATTATGACCTCAAATATCATCGAGTTCATCAGAATTTCATAAAAATCCAAATTCTGGTTAAACCAGAAATGCACTTTCCTTTCTAATTTTAAAATTGTGATTTGGGCCTTGTAAAAACATGATTTAGTATAGGGATTCAATTTATATTACTGAATTGTTTAATTTACATATTTGAATTTTACACAAATTCAAACTTGACTGTCTTCTTTTTTTTTTTCATTTTTTTTTCAGAGCAATTCCCATCTTATCTTAACTTAAATAAAATTTAAATCTAAATCTTAAAGTCAAACAAGCAAATTTTGTTTAGATTCTAATACTAGAAGGGAACAAAGAGAAGAAGAAAGAGATTTGAGTTCAAACAAAGGTTTACTCTGTAAACCCTGAAGCTAAGAAGAAACAGAAGACAAGGGGGGTCTGCCTGTACACACAGCACCCCATATATACATACACACAGGTATATTTATACCCATACAAGCACAATCCACAACCAAACATTCCATGCTAATTACATGCAACAACAAAAATGACAATAAGAAATGGGTTTGAGGGTTTGCTCACCTATTTTCCAGATGACAAA
Organism: Allium cepa; assembly: GCA_030765085.1. Lineage (NCBI taxonomy): Eukaryota > Viridiplantae > Streptophyta > Magnoliopsida > Asparagales > Amaryllidaceae > Allium > Allium cepa. Next base: position 916,511,573 of record CM060938.1, read on the forward strand.
AGCTTTTGACAGTTTTTCAAGCAGAGATGGAAGCCTGCAACCCCTTTTTTTTCTTTTACTCTGATTCTTTTAAGCTCTGCAAATCATAGCTACATTTTTTTTTTTTGTTTATTCCTTGTTGTACTCATTCACCAAATTCATTAATAACAGTAAATTTAAATTACTTACAGTTGAATGTAAATAGCAGAGAAGCTTTTAATTTTATTCTTTCTGCAACTTAAAAACTAGAAGTAGATTAAATCCTTAATCTTGATATTTTCTCCTGCAACAGATTGATTAACTGCTGCTTCAATATTGTTTAGCAAACTCAGATTCAAATCTGCACTGTCTTGTTTCCCTGGTTTTAAAATATCAAGTTGTGGCTTCTGATTTTCCTTTGCATGACTCCAAATTTCAAATCTTTAGTTTTCCCAGGTTGAAGATTTTGAATTCACTTTGCATTATTCTCTGACAAGTTCAAGTTGTTTGCTTTTAATTTCCTTCTTCATTTGTTTTTTTCCAGTTTTAAATTTTGCCTTTTTTCTCAGGTGGCATGCTCCAGATTTTCTTTTTGTTTTGTTTCCCAGATCTTCTACTTGCTTCAGATTTAAATGCTCAGGTTGAATTTTGAACTTGTTGTTTGATTACTTCTTGTTGCTGAGAAACTTTAACTTGCTTCTTGCTTTGATCTTATTTCTGTTTCCAGATCTGGTTTTGTTTCTTTTTTTTTTTTCTAAATGAAGATAAAACCAGGTTTGCATGTAGAGCCTTTTCCAGATTGAAATGGAAATGCTGACTTCCTTTTCATTTTGAAAATGATTTCAGGTAAATGGTTTGAAAATGTTTACTAGAATTTGTATTTCCTTGCACAGAGTTTCCAGATTTTAATTTTTTTCTTCAGATTTTGAAACAGCAACTTGATAATCTTTGAAATACTTTGAGTATGAATTTGGAAATCTGGTTTGTAGTCTGTTCATTCTCAGATTTTGATATATTTTTCAGTTTGAGAATGAATTGGAAAACAAGGTTTGAGTAGTGAAGAACAATAGCCTGGTTTCTATTTGTTTTCTTTTATTTCAGATTTGTTATTGTTTGTTTTTTTTTCTTTCTTTTTTTTTTTTAATGAAGATAAAATCAAGTTTGCCACTTGTAACATTCATTTACACTTGTTAATCTTTGTCTTATAGCTTACATTTGTTAAAATTTTGTATATTTATGTTTTTAACCTTGTCTTGAATTTATTTTATAAATTTTGTTTTGGTCTTTAAGTTCAATTAATTTTACAACTTAGTTCATATAAATTTTAAAAGAAAATGTATTATCAAATGAAATTTTATCTTGTTAATGTTTGTTTTAATTTTATTACAAGTCATGTTTATTCTCAAAAGATAATTTCAATCACTTCATAATTAAATTCACAATTTAATTTCAAAATTAAATAAATTGTCAAATTAAACTCGTTCAAAATTCAGGAATGTTACAGACTTCCCCCCTTAAGAAATTTCGTCCTCGAAATTTATAAGTAGGGGACGACAAAGAATGGACACACAAAGATAGAGGTACCGTTTCCAAATCAAACTGGGTATTTATTCTGCATTTGGCTTACCAAATCAGAATATCAAGAACGAACAAGGATAGTCGAGTCACCAGAACTACGAATATACAGGTGATTGGTCAGTTCGAAGGATAACTAACCGTTTGCAGAATTTACCTGGACCCAATAGAATAAACAGATATATGGATGCAATCCAAATTTTTTAGTTTAAACAACCAAAATATAACTACCAACCATAGCAACCAAAGCAAACAATTCATCCATACAAACAATTCTAACCCGTCTGGAGTTTATGTCCCATGCAAATATATCAAAGCTTCTTCCTGGATCTACCAAGAATCATCAAAGATTTGAGAAGACGAATCAAAGAAAATTGATAGAGAAAAGATATTTCCACTGTTGCAGGGTATTGACCATTTGTAGTGGTACTCCCCTGTCCCCTATCTCGTCCTCTTCTCGCACTCATACTCACTATCAGTGGATAGTAAGAGAATTTACTGAGGCGTTCGAACAGATATCTTAGGGATATACTCATTCTAGGGTTTACTTCACCCTATCTCTAATGAGTTACTTAATGTGTTATACTCCTGAGCTAAGGTTTTAACCATCAGCTCTGATACCACTTATAACGACCCTGACTCGACCTTCGAAAATCGGCACCGAATACGACACTCGTATTCAAATGCCGCAGATCCAAACGTCGAACCTGGTTCGCCGGAGCTTATAACACATTAAGTAAATAACACAGCGGAAGAAAAGAATAGCATATATCAATATACAACATTTGATACAATATCAGATATCATATGATACAACAGATGATACAATAGATATCAACATACATCAGAGATACGATACAAGATAATAGCAGCGGAAAGAAAAGATAACACTAGCAGCGGAACAAAGCTCCAATATGGTCTTCAAGAAAGAAATCCAGTATCAGTAATCTCCATCTCCAAAGCACCAATCCAGAAATAGCTCGAACTCCAAATCAAGATGAAGAGAAGCAACTCAATCCAATTGCGATTGCCAAATCCTAAGGCTGAAAGCTGTCGAATCTACACCTACCATTGATTTCTGAAAACCCCAACTCTAGACTGCCCGTGTGGGAAATAGTGGGCACCCAGAGTTTAGGAAAGGAACAATAAACTCCAGGTCAGTCATGGGACTGGTATGAGCAAACAAAAACATTTGGTCTTTAAAACAAACAAAAGAATTTAAATTTGAAATCCGCAATGCTTTTTGGAAAATGAAACTACCATAAGGCCTCCCGGCACACACACAATGCAAACGCACACATGGGGGAGATTTCTCCTTATGATAGTCAAACATGCTTACTACGAGGAAAATTCTTTGATATTATTACTAGTGCATAGTGGAAAATCTTTCGAAAGTATAATATAAATCCTAGCCAGCATAGGTACCATGATGCTATGCCTACTATAGCTGCCATGTTAAATGGCAGGTTCTACAACTAAAACCGTACAAGGCACGTATTGGATGAATGGATTTCCAACAAATGGTCAGGCTAAGGAACTTCCTACTGCCACATGAGATCGCCTCTGGCGGGACGTCCCGAGAACTAACGTTACGGTTAGATCTCTGCCAACACAAGGCCGGGTTACCTCTGTAACTAGGTAACTACTACACGAATATGTCATCTCCCGGTCCTTTGGGACCTTTATCCGAGCGCTCGCAACAACAACCACAAAGTATCACAAAGTAATAGATCTGCAGTATCCACATAGGTAAGTATCTGGGCTCCATACCATGATACCACCCTTTACCAGAAGGGAATGACACACCCTAAAGGGAGCGACCCTCATAACCTTGCCGCATCTTTCCTGTTTCGACCATTTCCGGGGTGTGAGGTCCTGATGCAGTCTCGTCCACAAAGCTACGCTTTGTGCAACAAAGCCATGCTTTGGGTCAACAGATGACCAAAGCAATGATCACAAAGATAAATGATCAAACAGATGATCATATCACAAATGATCGACCAATGATCATCAACAGCAGCACTCAGCATGCCACATTACCAAATTGGGAATATCACTGATAAATATCAACTACATAACCTCTGAGCTCGTACGTCTCAGAGAAGGGTGTTAAACTAAGAGAATAAATTCTCCGCCACCAAGCAGAAATGTATTTGATAGAGATCAGTTAACATCTCAAAGTGTAATGTCGGACATACAACCATACAAGTCTGTTCCGGGTTCGAACAGAACCGAAGGCACTTCCGAAGAAGCCCTTGCAAATCCGGGTATCCACAATCCCGATCGGACTTCCCATCACTAAGGAGAACTCTATACCGGAGCAACTCAGTGCAGAGTCAATCGACAGGTTATCCTATCGTTCTCACAAATACCCGGTCTTCACCACCGGTCTTCAAATGCTATCCATAACGTCGTATCACTATTCGGAATGGGCTATATGACACAAGGTCCTCTCCCGGCTAAACCGAATAGTGAGCGCCATATTTTAAAACATATGGATATGGGATTTTAGCTAAGTCACAACTTATAAAATCCAAAACTTTTCTTTGAAATAGTTAAACAAATTACCATTTTTAAATCTTTAAACCAAAAATATTTATTTCACAAAGTTTCACCCAGTTTCACAAAGATCTATTCATAGATTTCAAAACAATTCCCATTTCAATTGGATTAACCCAATTAAATCTTTAAAATTAAAGATTTATAGCTTTCAAACCCATTTCTAAAGATTTATCTATAACTTGGAAAACAATTTTCCTTTTAGACTTGAAAATCCTTTTAACACAACTTGGAAGTCCATTTCTTATGAGAAGCAAATCAAATTTATACAAGTTGAAATCTTGAGTTGAATTTAAATTTCAAAACATCACCTTCAAAAATGGTTTAAAACCCATATAACCCATTTGTAAGTTGAATAACTTTTTAAACAATAGTTTCCAAGTCATAGAATTCAATTTCAAATATTGAATTCAAATTTAAATTAATTTATTTACATTTCAAAACTCAATCAAGTTATTCAAATAACTTTTATTTTTGAAAACTCATTTTCAAAAGCATCAATTCTAATTCCAAAACTATTTTGGAAAAAATTCAATTTTAAAACGATTTTTAAAATCTGTGACTTAACCCATTTCCACGTGCAATCCATATTTGTGTGTGTATAAGTGTGGTCCAAAGGTTCAACACAATAGTGCACAACATCATAATCATATTGATAAGCGGTATAACCCATAACGCTTATCTATATTCACAGATTCATAGGTAAATTAAACTATCAATCACAAAGATTCACTAATACGATTCGATGTGGGTTTCGGATAACAAACTGAAATCCGACTCCCTGTCGCATCGAAATTCAAATGCCGTTTTACGGGTCAAAGGGTTTGCATAACAATATATATATATATCACAGATATGACAGCTTAGCACAAAACATCACATAGCATCACATCACATATCAAATATATCAATCCATCACAGAACATTCATTAACAATCAAACATCTTTAATTAAGATGAATAAACCGTGTGGTTATAAATTTATTACCCACAAAATTTCTTTTATTTGAAATCTTTAAACCAATGATTAATTATCATTAACTATAATTAATTATGTCTTAACCATCTTCATTTATTAATCATTTATTAAATTAATTATCTTAATTAATTATCCTTTAATTGTAATTAGTTAATCTTACTTATTCCTCAATTAATTACTTGAAATAATAAACTTTTAATTATTGATTTATTTAAATCTTAGTTAAAATTAATTGTCCTTAATAAATAGATTTATTATTCCTTAATTTATTTTCAATAATTAATTATTCCTTAATTAATAATAATTTCTTAGTCACTTTAAGTTAATTAATCTTAATCAATTTAGTTATCTTAATTAATTAACCACATTAATTAATTTTTCTTTAAAGTAATTAACCTCAAATATTTGATTAATCAACCCTTAATCTTTAATTATCTTCTCTTAATTACTTTTACTAAGTAATTACTACTTTCATTTGATTATTTATTAATTACCTGATAAATTAACCTAATAATTTAATGAATCCAAAACATTAAATTCTATTTATTTAAGATAAAACATCTCTTACTTAAATAAAGCATTTAAAAATAATTTGCTTTCAAATTTAACTTAAATTTCATTTTAAATTTAAGATTTAAAATGGATACAAATTTAACTTAAACAAAATTTTTAAAATATATTTCAAACCCTTTCTATTCTACTTAAAAACATTTCTGTTCAATATTTAAAACTTCAACTTGATTTGAATTCAAATTGTTTCAAAGTAAAAACTGAGATCATATTTGATTTGATTTCAAAACCAAATTTAGATCTGTCTTACAAAAGGTTTCATTTTAAACTTTGAATTCAAACTTAAAACCAATTTAAATCTTCACTTAAATTTAAATCCTGTTTTAAATATTGAATTCTCTTTTAAAAAAGAACAAAACTATTTTAATATGAAAACCTGGATTTAAAAAAAAACCTGAACTATATTTACATAGTTTCCAAATTTGAATTTAAACCTTGAATTAAATTTAAATTTATCATTTTAACTTTTGAGTTCATAAGCTCAATTGAAATTAATTCAAACCTATACTTAAATTTGAATCATAGCTTTTAAAAGAACAAAACAGTTTTTTAAACAAAAATCTGGATTCAAACCTGAAACTATATCTTACTGTTTCCAGATTTTAATTTAAAACTAACTTAAATTAAAATTCATCATTTAAACTTTTTGAATTCATAAACTTATTTGAATTCAATTCAAACTATTCTTAAATTTTTACTCATAGCTTTTAAACATATGGGTTTTCCAGATTTAAAAAAAAAAAAAACAAAACTCAGGCTATACCCTGCACAACTAACCCGAGACCATGACTAAAGTACTTCGGGTTAAAACCTCTCCCACTTCGAGTCAAAATCAAAACTGCACGGGAGCATCTCCGAGTCACCAAACCTGCACCACCAAAACTTGCACCAGAGTCAACAAAACCTGTCATCCATCATCACAACTCACTCTGGTCATCTTATGTCCTCTAACTCCGGCCACTGCTCCTCATATACACCCACTGAAAAACCCCAAAATCCCATGCTACTCGAATTACCACAAAGATCAGAGACTTACAAAATCTCTGCTACATTAAAACTGGGAATTCAAACTTGGAAAAAAAAACTATTCTTGCCATCTCCACTACTCTCTGGCCACCTGCCCCTAATCTACGCTCATTCAACTAACTTCAGAAAGAATTATGACCTCAAATATCATCGAGTTCATCAGAATTTCATAAAAATCCAAATTCTGGTTAAACCAGAAATGCACTTTCCTTTCTAATTTTAAAATTGTGATTTGGGCCTTGTAAAAACATGATTTAGTATAGGGATTCAATTTATATTACTGAATTGTTTAATTTACATATTTGAATTTTACACAAATTCAAACTTGACTGTCTTCTTTTTTTTTTCTTTTTTTTTTTTTCAGAGCAATTCCCATCTTATCTTAACTTAAATAAAATTTAAATCTAAATCTTAAAGTCAAACAAGCAAATTTTGTTTAGATTCTAATACTAGAAGGGAACAGAGAGAAGAAGAAAGAGATTTGAGTTCAAACAAAGGTTTACTCTGTAAACCCTGAAGCTAAGAAGAAACAGAAGACAAGGGGGGTCTGCCTGTACACACAGCACCCCATATATACATACACACAGGTATATTTATACCCATACAAGCACAATCCACAACCAAACATTCCATGCTAATTACATGCAACAAAAAAAATGACAATAAGAAATGGGTTTGAGGGTTTGCTCACCTATTTTCCAGATGACAAAAGCTTTTGACAGTTTTTCAAGCAGAGATGGAAGCCTGCAACCCCTTTTTTTTCTTTTACTCTGATTCTTTTAAGCTCTGCAAATCATAGCTACATATTTATTTATTTATTTTGTTTATTCCTTGTTGTACTCATTCACCGAATTCATTAATAACAGTAAATTTAAATTACTTACAGTTGAATGTAAATAGCAGAGAAGCTTTTAATTTTATTCTTTCTGCAACTTAAAAACTAGAAGTAGATTAAATCCTTAATCTTGATATTTTCTCCTGCAACAGATTGATTAACTGCTGCTTCAATATTGTTTAGCAAACTCAGATTCAAATCTGCACTGTCTTGTTTCCCTGGTTTTAAAATATCAAGTTGTGGCTTCTGATTTTCCTTTGCATGACTCCAAATTTCAAATCTTTAGTTTTCCCAAGTTGAAGATTTTGAATTCACTTTGCATTATTCTCTGACAAGTTCAAGTTGTTTGCTTTTAATTTCCTTCTTCATTTGTTTTTTTCCAGTTTTAAATTTTGCCTTTTTTCTCAGGTGGCATGCTCCAGATTTTCTTTTTGTTTTGTTTCCCAGATCTTCAACTTGCTTCAGATTTAAATGCTCAGGTTGAATTTTGAACTTGTTGTTTGATTACTTCTTGTTGCTGAGAAACTTTAACTTGCTTCTTGCTTTGATCTTATTTCTGTTTCCAGATCTGGTTTTGTTTCTTTTTTTTCTTTCTAAATGAAGATAAAACCAGGTTTGCATGCAGAGCCTTTTCCAGATTGAAATGGAAATGCTGACTTCCTTTTCATTTTGAAAATGATTTCAGGTAAATGGTTTGAAAATGTTTACTAGAATTTGTATTTCCTTGCACAGAGTTTCCAGATTTTAATTTTTTTCTTCAGATTTTGAAACAGCAACTTGATAATCTTTGAAATACTTTGAGTATGAATTTGGAAATCTGGTTTGTAGTCTGTTCATTCTCAGATTTTGATATATTTTTCAGTTTGAGAATGAATTGGAAAACAAGGTTTGAGTAGTGAAGAACAATAGCCTGGTTTCTATTTGTTTTCTTTTATTTCAGATTTGTTATTGTTTGTTTGTTTTTTTTTTTTTAATGAAGATAAAATCAAGTTTGCCACTTGTAACATTCATTTACACTTGTTAATCTTTGTCTTATAGCTTACATTTGTTAAAATTTTGTATATTTATGTTTTTAACCTTGTCTTGAATTTATTTTATAAATTTTGTTTTGGTCTTTAAGTTCAATTAATTTTACAACTTAGTTCATATAAATTTTAAAAGAAAATGTATTATCAAATGAAATTTTATCTTGTTAATGTTTGTTTTAATTTTATTACAAGTCATGTTTATTCTCAAAAGATAATTTCAATCACTTCATAATTAAATTCACAATTTAATTTCAAAATTAAATAAATTGTCAAATTAAACTCGTTCAAAATTCAGGAATGTTACAATAATTTGGGCAATTATTGATTGTTTGATGGTTGTTTGTGAATGTTAATTGATAGGTTAATCAACGACTATCAATATTGGCCAAGGCGCTAATCGTTTCAAAGAGACCAGGATCATGATTTATTTCTCGAAGACCACTTCGATCCGGTTTGTACGTTTTCGTGGAAAAACGAGTTCGGAGTCGAAGATGGAGCAGTGAAGTGAAAGGGATAATCACTACTAATCCTGAGGATGATTCCAAAATGGATGTAGTAGAGAGTAGTGCGTTCGGTTCCGTTCTAACCCGAGACGGACTTGTATGGATGAATGCTTTCGGAATATCGTCAGGTGGACGGTGGCATTCTAAGAGATGTGTTCTAAAAGGGTAAGGCTTAGCCTCAAGCCTAATCAACCGAGAATGACTGAAAATCAGGGGTTATGCAGCAAGGCTAAGTGGGTAGCACCCATTAGGGTGAGGTCATCCCTGTCTAGATGCCCCTTTTTATTTGGCTTAGTGGTGCGGTTGCTGATCCCAACCGTGGGCTGATCTTACTCGGGATTATCCAGTAAGGAGTAGTCCCGGTCTTGTGTTGTCGGGGATTGGGAGTAATCCTCGGTACGGTGATCTAGGCCACGTACTGCGACAGGTGGTACCCCACTGCCTAATCATTAGTTAGAATCCATTTTCCCTACGAGCCTTTTACGAGTTTTTTTTTGTATTACCCACGATTGTGGCTAGTAGCTGGAATTTAATAAATGTAACAATTACGTTTATTTGAATAAGTATTTGTATATAGACACTATTATAATATCAAAGGATTTTATAATAAATGTTTTAGCTATCGTAAGGTAAAAACCCGACATGTTTATTTGTGGCGTGGTCTTACGAGATGCTTTTGATTTCAAAGGATTTTGAAACTTTAATAATCAATTTGGGTGTATTTCTCTCATGTTGGTATTCCAGACTGACTCGATTGTTATTTTATTATAATGCTCGGGTCGGACCGAGTATTATATGTTCAGGATAGAATGCTATGGAGCCCAGGAGTGGAGCTGGAGACCGAGACGTATTATCCGTATTTTTTTATATCCCTGCTGTGATTGTTTGATATTGTCAAGCTGGTACTTGTTGTTTGTTTGTGATACTCTGATGATGTAATATGTAAAACAGATATAGTTTCATTTTGTATAAAGATCTGATAGTATGTATTGTATTTTGTTCCACTGCGATTGTGAGATTCTGTTATTGTTTAGTTCATTCTTTCTTCTATGTTCTTTCTTTTCCCTCAACAATCTATCCTTTCCGGCACCCGAGCGTCAGCATATTATTCTGTGGTATATTTTATGTCAATTTTCAAGGGTCGAGAAGGGCGGGTCGTCACACGTGGTATCAGAGTTTAGGCTGGCGACAACCTAGGCTATGGTGGGGAAATTGCTCATTAAACAGAGTCAATAGTACTCTATAATGAGTTGAGTGTATTAATAGCTATGGGAGCGTATTTGTTAGTGAATATAAAAATTGTTTTTATACTGTGTTGACTTATCAGTTGAGTGTTTATGAATTCTGGTCGGTACGGGAAGCACAACCGTATCGATAGGGGTTTCTAAACTCTTAAACAAGATAAACCCACATAGTATTGTTTTTAAAGTGGGTAAATGAAATAATTTTAGCCAAAATTATATTTTTATATAAAAGGAATAATTTTCTGAAATTAATATATTTGGATGTTTGGTTGTTAATATTATAATAAAATATAAGAATCTAAAATTTAAAATGGTTATAATCAAATAGGATTCTATAAGTATGATTTATTCAAAAGGAGTATAGCTAAAATTTGATTTAAACCCCTAAAATTATGAAAAGTGATTTAAATGAATTTAAACAAAAGTTTACGATTTAAAATCTTGGAAATGTTTGAAATGTTTTCCAAAGTATTGGAGGGCAATAACTGAGTATTATTTTGGGAAATATTTTTGAATGGAAATTGTTTTGAAAGGAATTTATGGTAGTAGGGAAGCACTAAACTCACTTCAGTCGCTGGAAAATAATCCTGATGATGATGGCCACATCATCAGAATTCATTTTCGAGTTTCTAAAGTGGTGGATTGCACCGTGCTGATTGGTTACGATATTTGTTTGGACTTGTTGGGTATACCAGCTGTTTAGAAATTTCAAAAGCGAAATTTGTTTTGGTAAAACGAAGTGTTTTGGAATTTGGAGATTTTATATGATATACCAAGTGGGTATGTTTTGATTATTATTTCAAAAGGGTTTTGAAATAAAACCGAGTAATTGAATTCTGGAAACTCTATTTAAATAATGTGAAAAGTTAAGATAAAGCAACTATTGAACCTATTAAGTGAAGTTGATTTGAATAAGAAGGGAAAATGAAATTTTAATCATGGAATTAAAATTTAATTTGAGTGAATGAAAGTGAATAAAATATATTTGAATTTAACTGGAGATAAGTTAAATAAAATTGAAATTAAGATCAAATTAAAGTGGATAAAGTTGAAATGTAAAATGACTCTGTAATTGTGAGTTATAATTGCGTAATGAATTGGTATCCATAAGCTATTAAGTGTTATACTTATAATCTGAAATTGTGGATTAAAATTTGTATAGTGAAAAATTTATATCCTTAAGAATTCAGTGATACATATATATAATTCAAAATTGTGATTTTAAGATGAAAATGGACTCAAATGAGCAATATAAGCTTTTAAGTAAATAAGTTGGTGAACTTAATGTTGAATATGCGCTTATATGATTTTTGTTTGATGATAATAAACATATATACATTCGTTTAAATGTATTTGATAATATACTATTTATTTTTTCACAGATTAAATAAATATTTGCAGAATAAAATAAATAACACGAAATTTGAATTCAAACGAATATTTTATTCAAACAAATATTTATTACATCTTTGAATAGTACAATTTCAAGCTCTTACTATAACTATACAACTTTGATTACAATTACATCACATTTCACATTTACAATTCACCTCACTACATATCACTCACACTCGTATTTATCTTCAACTTCATTCCAGTTTGAATCCAGCATCTGAGAAATCTGCAAAAATATACACTAACGCAGTAAAATTGAAAAAGAAATATTTTTGCAATTCAAAAATAAAAGATGATTTTGAAAATATTATTTGCCTCAGTTATTTGGGTTGTTCGTCATCATTTAAATTTGAATTCATCATACACGAACAACTTGTGACATACACAGTATATTACTGTATATGCCACAAGGCCGTGCACGCCGATATATACACTTGATTGGTTTACAGGGACAGGCAAGCACAGGTCAAACCCAAATGAAAAACCGGGTTTCAACTCACGTGCAATATATTTAAAATCACGACACGAGCACAAGGTCAAACCCGAGCTGTAAAACTGGATTCAACACAAGGCGACATGACATGAATGCTATGTTCAAACATGACACAGCCTCAAACCAGCAGTATACAAGTACAAGACCACCAAGCAAAATCAGTACAACATGTCATGAATGAACTAGCAAAGGTTAGCCATCAACATAACAGCAACACCAACCAGAAAAGAAGCAAACCAAACATGCAAATGCATCAACATGCCACAAGACATAGTAATGCAACAGTGGCTAACCAGAAGTGAAGATTGCAGCAACATCAAGTGACAGTGCAAGCAAAAACTCAAGTGCAACAGTGAATTTCAGTATGGTAGTGAAACAGACAACTACTGAAGCTCAAGAGGTGGTGTAAATACAACTCGAAGAATGCAAGTTCATATGTACAGCAACCCAACTGCAATACTGCGACAACAAGGCATAGCAACCACAAGATACTGCAACAAACACTCAAGTGAGTGAAATTCAAGTTATAATGCATCAGTGAGCCAAGAATACATGTACTCAAGCTCGACTAACAGTGAAGAACATGGACTGCAATATTCAAGTATATATTGAAAACAAGCTGCATGAATACATCATAAAGTACAACAACACAAAGATGCAACAAAGACCAAGCTGCAGCATACCAGAAGATGGAGACAACTCAAAGTAAACACTGAATACATATGGACACAACAAATGGCATGGCAATGCTCAAGACCAAAACAAAGCTACAGGAATGATCAGACCAACAACAGTGTGCAACAGAGAACACAGGTCAGACTATATCAACTCAACAACAACAGGATGCACCAGACCAAGATGATCAAGTGCAGATCAGACCGAACCAGGTCAATAGCACACTCAAGACCAGACCAGACAAGTCCAATGATGTAAATATTGAAGAACATAAAGTACTACAGAGATCAATGCAACTTCACAGCAATCATAACACAAGCCAGAGTGAATGCAGACAAGCACATGAATACATAAAGCTACAAGTGATGCAGCATCAATCAAATAGTGATATGGTGAAGCACTGACTCAAATACAACTACACGGCATGAAACCATAGTGAAACATCACAATGAACACCACTGACCAGTGAATACAACATCAAGTTGCAGACTACAAGTTACAAACTAAAATGTGCAAATCAGTGAAAATATACAATGCACCAGAAACATGCAAGTGTCAAAGTACAGGTGCAAGTGTACATAAGAGAAGTACAAAATGACCAAACAGCAACAGTGAATGGGGCAAAGCACAAAAGTGCAACAGCAAATGCAATGACCATGTACAGGTATGAAATGGTCAGGGTGTCAACAAGTCAAAGCCGTGGTTGTCGAAGTCAAAGTCAGAGACCTCAACCAAGCAACAAATATATTCAATTATGAACAAGTCAAGGCCGAAGCTGTAGCAATCAAGAAGCCGTAGTCAACAACGTGATGATCACGAAATAAATCAAAATCGTAACCATCAAGCAATGAAATATACGATTATGAACTAGTCAGAATCAATCATCAAACGTTCAATTTAAATCAAGTGGCCGAGAAAAATAATCAGTTGACAAATTCAAAAATAATTATACGAACGCAAATCTAGGGTTACGAATCCTATATAAGAAAATCATCGTCGGCAAATTTAATCATCGAGTTCAAGCACGAAAAATCAGAAGAAGCAAAAGGCACAAATTACATACCGGAGGAATCGAACTCGATCATCAAAGAGCCGTGAGCAAACCAGAGAAGCAAGAGATTGACGAAGCAAACAAATTGATAAATCTTCCTTTCGATCTAGCAATCAAAGCCGGCTTCTTTGAAATCACGAAAACCCTAAATTGGATCAGGGACGAAGCCAAAATTGTAAGAGGAACGGCCGCCATCACAAAGGAAGCAAATAAAAGAGAACGGGTGGAATTAAAATGGGGCCGGCCTGTTTCTTTCTTTACAAAGGGGTTTTTTTAAATTTATAAACTAGTGTTATTTAATTGTTTTTAATTTGTATTTACTTTTAAACCGTTTTAATTTTCTAGTCGTGTGACTAGGGTACAAACTACGGTGTGTAGTTTGGGAATTCGCAACTCGGTAGTTGAGTTGTGGTCAGGGTTTTGAGCGTAGAGTTAGATTAGTCAATAGCGTGTATAGCGAGTTTACGTGTGTAAGCGAGGGACTATCTAATTTCTAGTAGAAACCTTGGGGGCAGCACGTAGGCAGGGTTTTGCCGAAGCTGGGTAAATTCTGTGTTGTTCTGTTCTGCATTTTATTATTCTGCTATTAATTTCTGTGCTGGTAGTATTCTGTGATCTGTGTTAATATTAGTTTATAAGCTTCCGCAATTAATTTTTATATTTAACACTATCACCCTATTCACCCCCCCTCTAGGGTGAAATCGATCCTACAAGTGGTATCGGAGCTAGGAACAAAAGCCATTTTTGTTTTTAAAATTTTGATTTTACAAAAACCAATTTTTAATTTAAAAATTCGTGTTTCAAAAATCAATTTTTGTTTTAAAAATTCGTGTTTCAAAAATCAATTTTTTGTTTTAAAAATTCGTGTTTCAAAAATCGGTTTTTGTTTTAAAAATTTGAATTTTTTAAAATGGCTTCTTTTAATAATGCTTTTGCAGAAGGGCAATCCATAGTTAGACCACCAATGATCAATGGTGAATATGCTTACTGGAAAAATAGAATGCAAATTTTTCTGAAAACCATTGACGCTTGGAATATTGTTGAGACAGGTTATAGTATACCAACTATAACTGTAGATAATCAGGAAATAGAGGAACCAAAGGAACAATGGACAGAACTAGAAAATAAATTACAGAATACTAATGCCAAAGCTATGAATTCTATTATATGTTCATTGGATCAATTTGAATTTAATCGTGTCTCACATTGTCTAACTGCGCAGGAAATATGGCACATACTAGAAGTGACTCACGAAGGAACATCTCAAGTCAAAGAATCTTGCCTTGCAATGCTAAGCAGCGAATACGAGAACTTCAAAATGGCGAAGGAAGAAAATGTCAAAGAGATGTGCGGACGACTCTCCAATATCGTATACAAATCAAAAGCTCTCGGAAAAACATACACCGAATTAGAAATAGTCCGGAAAATCCTCAGAGTCCTTCCACGAAGCTTTGAAGCAAAAGTAACTGCCATACAAGAATCGAAAGATTTAAAACAACTTAAAGTTGAGGAACTCATCGGAAATCTCACCACTTATGAGCTTGAAATGAAATTCAAAGAAGAGCGTGAAGGAGGTGACACTCAAAAGAAATCAATAGCTCTCAAAGGAACAACCGAAAGTGATGATGATAACGATGAAGATGATGGAGCAGCAGAATTGGAGCTGTTAATAAGGAAATTCAAAAAATGGAATCAAAAACATGGAAATTTAGCTCGAATTCAAAAAGCAAAAAGCAGAATAGCCAAAGCACTAGACTACTCGGAAGAACAAAAGTTTATTTGTTATAATTGCAACAAACCCGGCCATATCAAGCCCGATTATCCACAAATTAAATCCAGCCATGGAAAGAAATAGAAAAAGAAAAGTTTTGCAGCCACTTGGGATGAAATAGACGAGAATGATCAAAGCACTGGAAGTGAAAGCGAAAAGGCAGAATTGTGTCTTCGAGGTGATACAACTGACAGTGATGATAACGAGCCAAGTGAGGTATCAAAACTTACCCATTCTGAGTTGCTTATATATTTTCATGAAGTAAACGGTTGTTTTGAACGACTTAGGGAAAAATACGCCAAACTTGAATCTCAAAAAGATACTTTGATAGAATGTAATAAACAACTTGATCAATTAGTTAAAACCTATCAAAGTAGGATCCCTAAGTGTGATAAGTGCCCAACATTTGATGAAGAAATTAAAAAATCAGAAATTAAAATAAAATCGCTTGAAAATGAAATTCTGATTTTAAAGGAGAATGAAAAATACTAGGAGAGAGAATTCTATCAAAAAGTGCACTCAATTGTTGAATGAAAACGAATCTCTCAAAACACAAGTCCAACATTTGTCAACGACTTTAGATAAATTTTCCAAAAGTGAAAAATCGTTGAATATGCTATTAGGAAAGCAAACTGTTAATACGGTTAGACAAGGACTTGGATATATTAATTCGAAAATTGTTGAAAACAAGATTAATCAAGTTAATTCTATGTGCACAATTTGTAGAAAATTTGGACACAGTCACAATAATTGTTGGTATAGACCCAAACATGTGAAAACTATACCGATTTGGGTTCCAAAAGGCACAAATATAAAATCTCTTAAAGTTAAACGAATTTGGGTGCCGAAGGGAACAATTATAAATAGTTTTGGGTCTCCACAAAATTATTCTTATAATTATTCTGCCACTAACAATCATGGACCTATAAAAACAAATAGGTCACATAAATCTTCTCCCGTGTAGGTGTGGTGGCAGGCTAAGGAACAACAATAGCGTTCTCTGGATTTTGGCTGTTCCAGAAACACAATGGGCGACAAAGCAAAGTTCCTTAGCCTAGTATAAGGGTGACAGAATCACAATGGACAACGACGAGAAATATCGTAAAGGTAAAGACAGGCAAAGGTATATTTATTTGTACGATATATTAAATGTGATAATCTGTACCATTTTCTGAATAAAATCAGCCAATTATGCGATGATGATATGATGATGATTTAATGATGATTTTGATTCTGACTTTATTCAAAATTGTTAGCCATTTATATTCTTATGCCAAAAACACTATAAAATTCTCTAGAATTACTTGATATATAAGTTTGAGAGAAAAATAGTGTTTTGATTGGATAATAATATTGTTGTTATAATATTTTTGGCTAAATCTATATTCATGTTTTGACACGGCCTCGATTTAAAATCCTAATGAATTCTATTTTAAAAATTGTAAAAAGGATTTTAAATTTTTTTTGAAATTGTTGAAACTTTTAAGAAATTGCTTTGAAATAAAAATAATGTTGGATGGCTTCTAAAATTGACACTTTAATATATGTTTGATTGTTGGCATGTTTTTTTTTCATTTCAAATCCAAGAGAATTTCATTTAAAATTTGTTGATAATAATCATGAGAAAATTTGTTGAAATTCCTTAATCTGGTCTTTGACATTCAACGAGTGAATTTTGAGTGAAATTTAAATTCAGATGCAGATTACACTGGTAATATGGTTGATAGAAAAATTACTAGTGGAACGTGATTAATTTTTGACACATTCATTTGCTGCATCGTTTTTCAAAGAAAATGTCTGCATATTTTTCATTTGAAATTATTTTTTATAGCAGAAAATTTTCTTATGAAACCCTTTCTAGAAAATTAGTTTTGACCTTGTATCAGATTAGTTATTTAAGAAAACTTGATTTTATAACTATTTTTGAAATTGATTTCAAATAACTATATTAACTAATCTGACCCCCTAATAATTATCGAAAAGATATATAGTGATTGAAAAGTGATGAGTGTTGATATTGATTATATATTATAACTCGAGAAAGTATAATTAGAAAATTTCTTTAGAAATATAAACAAGAGTTATAAAACTTTTTGTTGGTAAAAATTCCATGACCATCTCTATACCTATCATATTTCTATCAACCATCACTCATCAAAATTTTATATAGTTTGTCGATATGTGGTACTTTAAACAGGAATCGTTCGTTTTTCATTTTCACATTTTTTTAAAAAAAATAAAATAATAATAATAATAAAATAAATAAATACCAAAGTATTCACTCTCATTTAAATGCATGGGTGAATTACTTGGAATTTGTTATGTGCTTCCATGCTCATTTAAAAGTCCTCGCGGTTATGCATGTATGGAACGCATATCAAAAGTTGATTTGTAAAATAAACAAGTTGATTCTAATCCCATTTAAAAGTCCTCATGGTTATGCGTGGTTAGAAGATACTTGAATTCATTTTTTTAAAAATAAAATTGGAATACTACTAATCTCATTTAAAAGTCCTAACGGTTATGCATGGTTAGTAGATATTCAAATTCCTGATATAAAAATACCACAAATAGACACAACTGTATGGTTTTATATGATGACATCATTTCCATCATTCTAAAAGTGGAATATGCGCCTAACAAAATATTTATGATTTTTGTTTGACTTTTTATTGAAATTTAATATTTATATTCAATTGGGTTTTAATGTTGGATTAATATCGATCACTTTATCTCTATTTTCTCTAACACTATTATTCTTTTGCTGATAACAAAAGGGGGAGAGAAAAGTTAAGATTTTGTCAAATAAAATCTAGCAAAGGTCAAATAATTTTCCATTTTGCATCTAGACTCTTTTGCATATTTTATTTGTATGCATATATGTAGGGGGAGTTTTGTGTAGAGAGGAAGCAATTAAATAGGGGGAGCAATTAGAGCATATCAATGATCAAATACATTTAACATATTCAAAATCTTAAATATATGTTTGTTATCATCAAAAGGGGGAGATTGTTGAATATGCGCTTATATGATTTTTGTTTGATGATAATAAACATATATACATTCGTTTAAATGTATTTGATAATATACTATTTATTTTTTCACAGATTAAATAAATATTTGCAGAATAAAATAAATAACACGAAATTTGAATTCAAACGAATATTTTATTCAAACAAATATTTATTACATCTTTGAATAGTACAATTTCAAGCTCTCACTATAACTATACAACTTTGATTACAATTACATCACATTTCACATTTACAATTCACCTCACTACATATCACTCACACTCGTATTTATCTTCAACTTCATTCCAGTTTGAATCCAGCATCTGAGAAATCTGCAAAAATATACACTAACGCAGTAAAATTGAAAAAGAAATATTTTTGCAATTCAAAAATAAAAGATGATTTTGAAAATATTATTTGCCTCAGTTATTTGGGTTGTTCGTCATCATTTAAATTTGAATTCATCATACACGAACAACTTGTGACATACACAGTATATTACTGTATATGCCACAAGGCCGTGCACGCCGATATATACACTTGATTGATTTACAGGGACAGGCAAGCACAGGTCAAACCCAAATGAAAAACCGGGTTTCAACTCACGTGCAATATATTTAAAATCACGACACGAGCACAAGGTCAAACCCGAGCTGTAAAACTGGATTCAACACAAGGCGACATGACATGAATGCTATGTTCAAACATGACACAGCCTCAAACCAGCAGTATACAAGTACAAGACCACCAAGCAAAATCAGTACAACATGTCATGAATGAACTAGCAAAGGTTAGCCATCAACATAACAGCAACACCAACCAGAAAAGAAGCAAACCAAACATGCAAAATGCATCAACATGCCACAAGACATAGTAATGCAACAGTGGCTAACCAGAAGTGAAGATTGCAGCAACATCAAGTGACAGTGCAAGCAAAAACTCAAGTGCAACAGTGAATTTCAGTATGGTAGTGAAACAGACAACTACTGAAGCTCAAGAGGTGGTGTAAATACAACTCGAAGAATGCAAGTTCATATGTACAGCAACCCAACTGCAATACTGCGACAACAAGGCATAGCAACCACAAGATACTGCAACAAACACTCAAGTGAGTGAAATTCAAGTTATAATGCATCAGTGAGCCAAGAATACATGTACTCAAGCTCGACTAACAGTGAAGAACATGGACTGCAATATTCAAGTATATATTGAAAACAAGCTGCATGAATACATCATAAAGTACAGCAACACAAAGATGCAACAAAGACCAAGCTGCAGCATACCAGAAGATGGAGACAACTCAAAGTAAACACTGAATACATATGGACACAACAAATGGCATGGCAATGCTCAAGACCAAAACAAAGCTACAGGAATGATCAGACCAACAACAGTGTGCAACAGAGAACACAGGTCAGACTATATCAACTCAACAACAACAGGATGCACCAGACCAAGATGATCAAGTGCAGATCAGACCGAACCAGGTCAATAGCACACTCAAGACCAGACCAGACAAGTCCAATGATGTAAATAGTGAAGAACATAAAGTACTACAGAGATCAATGCAACTTCACAGCAATCATAACACAAGCCAGAGTGAATGCAGACAAGCACATGAATACATAAAGCTACAAGTGATGCAGCATCAATCAAATAGTGATATGGTGAAGCACTGACTCAAATACAACTACAAGGCATGAAACCATAGTGAAACATCACAATGAACACCACTGACCAGTGAATACAACATCAAGTTGCAGACTACAAGTTACAAACTAAAATGTGCAAATCAGTGAAAATATACAATGCACCAGAAACATGCAAGTGTCAAAGTACAGGTGCAAGTGTACATAAGAGAAGTACAAAATGACCAAACAGTAACAGTGAATGGGGCAAAGCACAAAAGTGCAACAGCAAATGCAATGACCATGTACAGGTATGAAATGGTCAGGGTGTCAACAAGTCAAAGCCGTGGTTGTCGAAGTCAAAGTCAGAGACCTCAACCAAGCAACAAATATATTCAATTATGAACAAGTCAAGGCCGAAGCTGTAGCAATCAAGAAGCCGTAGTCAACAACGTGATGATCACGAAATAAATCAAAATCGTAACCATCAAGCAATGAAATATACGATTATGAACTAGTCAGAATCAATCATCAAACGTTCAATTTAAATCAAGTGGCCGAGAAAAATAATCAGTTGACAAATTCAAAAATAATTATACGAACGCAAATCTAGGGTTACGAACCCTATATAAGAAAATCATCATCGGCAAATTTAATCATCGAGTTCAAGCACGAAAAATCAGAAGAAGCAAAAGGCACAAATTACATACCGGAGGAATCGAACTCGATCATCAAAGAGCCGTGAGCAAACCAGAGAAGCAAGAGATTGACGAAGCAAACAAATTGATAAATCTTCCTTTCGATCTAGCAATCAAAGCCGGCTTCTTTGAAATCACGAAAACCCTAAATTGGATCAGGGACGAAGCCAAAATTGTAAGAGGAACGGCCGCCATCACAAAGGAAGCAAATAAAAGAGAACGGGTGGAATTAAAATGGGGCCGGCCTGTTTCTTTCTTTACAAAGGGGTTTTTTTAAATTTATAAACTAGTGTTATTTAATTGTTTTTAATTTGTATTTACTTTGAAACCGTTTTAATTTTCTAGTCGTGTGACTAGGGTACAAACTACGGTGTGTAGTTTGGGAATTCGCAACTCGGTAGTTGAGTTGTGGTCAGGGTTTTGAGCGTAGAGTTAGATTAGTCAATAGCGGGTATAGCGAGTTTACGTGTGTAAGCGAGGGACTATCTAATTTCTAGTAGAAACCTTGGGGGCAGCACGTAGGCAGGGTTTTGCCGAAGCTGGGTAAATTCTGTGTTGTTCTGTTCTGCATTTTATTATTCTGCTATTAATTTCTGTGCTGGTAGTATTCTGTGATCTGTGTTAATATTAGTTTATAAGCTTCCGCAATTAATTTTTATATTTAACACTATCACCCTATTCACCCCCCCTCTAGGGTGAAATCGATCCTACACTTAAGAATAGGAAATGAAATTGTAAAACCAAAATAAAATGGTTGGAATTCTATGTGAATGAACTTAGGTTACTAAATAAGTTTTAAAACTTATATATTAGAAAGTAAAAAATTTAAATTGAATAGGGAAATAATGTGACGACCCGGCTTTCTAGCCACAGAAAGTCGTACATCTTGAAGAAAGAAAAGGATAGAAAAGAGAAAAGATAGAGAAGAAAGAAGAAACAACATCAGAATCTCAACAGTGGAACGAATAAATTGTATTAATAACATAAATATTACATATTATACGATATTCATCAGAGTTTCACAGGTAATACATCACATACTAGACAGTTATAACACCTGTCTAGTTATACAATTCAATACACAATAAAATATAGAGATCCCAACACAACGGAATACTATATATATACACAACGCCGAAGCCTCCTGCACCATTGCTCCTCTAGAATTTCGTCAAAGCCAACCTGAATCCCTTGGCTACTCGTAAAAATTTGAGTACCTGAGAGTTTATGAAAAACAGAAATAAACTCCGGGTCAGACATGGGTCTAGTATGAGTAACAGGTTAAAGTTGCTTAACTTTGAAAAACATTTGAAAACAAAAAGGGTATCACGTAAGACTTCCCACAAATAAACATGGTAAGTTTTTACTTTACGCTAACCAAATCATTTAATAGGAAATTATGTGATATTATAATAGGGTCTAGGGTTTTCAAGTAAATAGAAAATAGCCGAAATTGTTACATTCATTAAATTCCAGCTACTAGCCACAAAAGTGGGTAATACAAATCAAAACCGTAGGGTCTCGTAGGGAAAATGGGTTTCCATCAATGGCAGGGCTACTGGGGTACCGCCCGTCACAGTACGTGGCCTAGATCACCGTACCGTGGAACCACCCTAACTCCCCTACAACACAAGGCCGGAACCATTCCTTACTGAACAGTCCCGAACAAGATAACCCCGATAGTTGGAGCTCAAAACTGCCCACACAACCGAAATAAAAAGGGACATCTAGACCAGGGGAAATCTCGTCATTCTTGGGCATGACCCACCTAACCTTGCTGCACCTCCTATGTTAGCAATTCCCGGTTGACGAGGCTTGAGGCTGCGATTACCTTTAGAGAACACATCTCTTAGAATGCTCATCGCCCACCTGACGATGTTCCGAAAGCATTCAATCCATACAAGTTCGTTCCGGGTTCGAACGCAACCGTAGGCATTATCTCGTTACACTCATTTTGGAATCAGCCTCAGAGTTAACGAAGATAACCCTTGCAATCTGAATCTTCACTTGAGAATTCACGACCTATCGTTTAATTTGGATCGATATGGTTTTCGGATGTCCAAATATGGAAACCCGATCCCGGTCTCATTGAAATCCAAACACCATCTTTTAAGGCCAAGTTGTTTTAAAGATTAAAACAATTCAATTCAATTATCCATATACACACAGATAGATAATTCACAATATCACAATAGATAATCAACAATTATCATCACAAACAGATAATCCATATTATCATCACAACAGATAATCCATATTATCATCCAATGGATAATTCATATTATCGACATACTTAAATCAAAGCATACATATCACATAGCATTCTTTAATCTCATATTTGAGATCTCAATCCATTCAAGGTAAACAATATCATTCATCCATACATAAGCAATCACATCAGCTATAATTAATTTAAAATGAATTAAATTAATTACTTCATCACTAATTAATTTAAAATAAATTAAATTAATTACTTCACCATTTTAAATCTTGCTTATAACAATTACCAACTAATTATTCATTTCAATTAATAACCCTTGATTAATTAACTTTATTTACATTCAAGTAATTATCCTTTAATTATTTTACAAATTAATTATCCTTAACTAAACACAGTAATTAACCTTTAATTACTAAATAAATCATAATTTATTACATTAATCTTTAATTACACTAATTAATTACTGTTTAATCACTTATTATTGATTAATTAATCTTAATTGATCAGCCCTTAATTACATAATTAAATTATATTTATAAATGATTACTAATTACATTTTAATTAATTATCCAATTTAAATTAATTACCTTAAGTAATTAATCCTCAATCATACTTCATTTATTAATCACCCCTGATTAATATCATTCAGTAATTAACTACCCTTAATTACTCCATCACATAAATTAATTACTCCTTAATTAATTTTCTTAAAATTAATCCCTTGATTAATTCCACAAAGTAATTTAGACTTAAATTACTTCCATTATTAAATCATCCTCGGTTAATTACATCCAGTGATTACCATTAATTACTTCCCTAAGTAATTATACTTATCACATCATCAAATGTTATTTAGATTAATTAAACTTAATTAATTAACTTAAACAATTCATATTAAACTGAATTAATTACAATGAGTAATTAATTTCTTAATTACTTTCATTAAGTAATTTTACTTAAACAATTCACAATTTTATCTTAAATTAATCTATCTAATTAATCATTAAAAATTAATCACATTAATTCATTATTGAATAATCCTAGTTAATAACCTTCATTAACTATTAATAATTCTTTAATTACGTTTCTAAAGTAATTAACTAAGATTTATTCATTATTAATTACAAATTAATTTTATCTTTAATAACTCATTAATTAATCCTTAATTATTTAATTAATTAATTACTAATCATTAATTTAAAATTAAGACCTTATTTAATTAATGATCCTTAATTACCAATTTATTTATCCTAAATTAATTAGCTTAAACCTTAATTAACTAATTTAAACTCTTAATTACTAAATTAATTAATTCAAATTAATA
The DNA here is from genome assembly GCA_030765085.1 of Allium cepa. Taxonomy (NCBI): domain Eukaryota; kingdom Viridiplantae; phylum Streptophyta; class Magnoliopsida; order Asparagales; family Amaryllidaceae; genus Allium; species Allium cepa. The sequence goes on from CM060938.1 coordinate 916,536,119, forward strand.
ATTATCCATTTAATTAATTTAATAATTACAAATCATTAAATCTTCAATTATAGAAAAACATTTTTCCTATTAATGGTCAAATTATCATTAACAAGGTATTTAAAACAATTGAATTTCAAACTTTACTTTTAAAATTTTATTTTAAATTTAAGATTTAAAATGAAAACAAATTAACTTTAACAAGTTTAAAACAATTTCAAAACCCTTTTAATTGCACAAGTTAAAAAATTATTTATCTTATAATAGAAGATTAAAAGAACTTAAAACCCAATTCCATTTAAATTCAAATCAATTTAAAAATTCACTTTATCATTCAAATTTGTTAAAACAATTTAAATTTAAAAACTTTCTTTTATTTCAAGACTTAGATTTAAATGTACATTTGAATCCAGATTTATATCTTTGATTTTAAACTCCACTTGCAATTTAAACTTCACTTTAAAAATCTAAACTACTTAAGCCTTTTTAAAGTAGTTAAAATAATTTAAATCAAAAATTCGTTTATTTTTAAATTAAGATTCAAAACTAACTTGAACCAGATTTATCTTGGATTTAAATCTCATTTTTAATCTTTGCTTTTCATTTGAACTTAGCTTATAGATTTTATTTAAAAAAAATAAACAGAATAATAGGTTTTCTGTAAAACCTGTTAACATGAAAATTACCCGAGTCACCATTTCTTTACTTCGAGTCCAAGATCCATCTTCCCCGGGCAAAACACTTACCTACTTCGAGTCAAAACCCTATCAACTCGAACAACTCAAAATCCACTTCACCAGGATTTATCGTGCACCGTGCATATAGACGGTGACGCTGGTCATCACTGGCCATCATCGACGATCTCTCCACATCGACCCATACTCTAGCAACACTCCCTGATCATCTGAACATGCTTCGACCCTCGAATTCGAGTTCGAGAACCTTAAACCCAAACCTAGAAACATTAGAGCCCGCCACGACCAACCCTGGCAACACTGCGTTCCCCACTCTCCGACCATCTGAATATTTACAACTCCGGCCTCAACTTCATCTATGACCAAACTTCCATTTCTAAAATCTCATAACACTCGATCAACCACACGTGCCGTGGTGATCAATTCATCAAACCCATAAAAAACTAGGGTTCGAGGAAGAATCTCTCTGCTGCAACCTCCATGGCGAATTACATCACCATCCAATATTTTTCCTAGCATCTCTGACCACCCTCCATCATCAGGAAGAAACCACGAACACTCCGATAAAATTGATCACCATAAAAGCTCAGAAATTCACCTCCAGTTCAAACCCAAACTGCACCTTTAATCCCAAACTAGAAATCTTGATTCTTGTGTTAAAAATCATATTTTAGTTGAAATATTTGATTTATAATACTGAATTTATAAATTAAAAGTTTGAATTTTGATTTTACTTAATATGCTCAGTTATTTTAATACATCCAGAGTCATACAAACCTTATTTTAACTAACTTAGATTTTTAAATATTAATCTGGGTTGAATCAAACAATATTTGTTTGATAATCGGATCCTATCAAGAACTAGATCATGTGGAAGAAATTTTTAAACAAAAACTTGAGCCTGGAAACAAAGCAGAGCTCAATACATAAACACAGTATGCACACAATTGGATATACACGTATATTCACAGAGACATACATATACATATACTCACAAACATATTATTTTCAGAGACGAGTATGCAACAGAATTTATAAACTTAAACTATTTAAATTTGTGATGTTACTCACCTGAAAATAATCAAAGCAGATTTTGAATGTTGATCCTGGAACTTGCAAATGTTTTTGAGAGCTTGAATTGTTGAGATGTTTTAAAGACCCGATTTCTTAAAAATTGAAATGCTCTGAAGCTTGAAAGTTTGCACTAAAAATCCTTTTAACTTTGAAGCCAATTGTTGTTGGGAAGATGCTTGATTTCATGGTTGAAGATAAAATATCCTAGGCTTTGTCTTACAGGTTATCTTAGTTGAACTTTTGAAAGAAAAATTCCAGGCTTTAATTCATTTCTGGTTTGCAATTGTTTTGAGAACGAACTGAATAGAAGATGTATATATAGAAGAAAAGATTGTAAAAGGTAGGTGTTTGCTGGTATAGGCATTTTCAGTTTTGTTCAGAGATTTTTATTTTTTTTCTTCTTTCTTTATCTTACCAGGCAAGATTGTTAGGGAGGCTGAAATGATTTTTGAAAAACTCGAATTGACTTTGTTTGTGCTAGTATTAAATGCATGAGTACTTTATGTCTCATACTTATCTTATTTGTATACATAGATATTTTCTTTTTTCTTATTTCTTACTTTGTTTCATTCTTGCCTTGCATACTATTTACAGGTTACATACAAATTACTTTTGCCTGGTTGCTTTATTTTCTTTTTTACTTGTTCTTGCATCTTTATTTTACAGGCAACATATTTCTTTTACACTTTGTTTTAGTCATTTTCTAGAAATTTTAACTTATGGATTTAATTCTATTCTTTACACAAATGCTTATTTTTACTTCTCTTTATTTTTAAACTTAAACTATTAAATACTTAGTCTGCTATTATTTATTTTTATACTTATGTTAGATATTAATAAGGTTTATTTTATTCTAAACATTTTTGAAAGACTTATTTTAGATTTTAAAATCATAGCTTTCTCTCAAAATATACATATATATGTATTTAAATAAATTTTGAAATAGCAATTTCTATTATATTAAAAATCCATTTGTAAAAATATTACATTATTAATATTTTTTTTAAATAACTTATTATTAAGTTAAAAATAATTTACAAAAGAAATTATTTCTTTATTAATAAATTGCTTATTTTATCAAGCTATATTTAAAACAAAACAAACCTTTTTATTTAAATTTAAACTTAAGCTAAAATCAATTTTAAACAATTAAGTTTTTATCTTGAGTATTTTAAAGTCATATGATTATTTATTCTATACTAAATTAAATCAAATTTCCAATTTACCAAAAATATTAGAATTAGAAAAATGCCTTTATTTATTAATTTAAAACAAAGTTTATCTATTTACAATATATATACATTATAAATAGAAAACAATTTAATTAGATCTAAAAGATCAAATCACCCATTTATATATTTATTTACGAAGATTATTAAATCAATTCAAATTTATCATTGACAATATTATCAAATCAATTTAATTTTAACACAGATTATTAAAATTATATTACCAGAAATTCCGGGATATCACATTTCTCCCCCCTTAAAAGAATTTCATCCCCGAAATTTAAAACAAAGGTAATTTAATAATCCAATTTAAGATTTAGTTTTAAAACACAAGCATATATCAATCATATGCTAACAACCATAGCACCCAATTCATCCAATCAAACAAATCCAATTATCCAGACAAAATTCTGGATAGAATTTTCTCGAGTTTCCCAAGTATAAATACCGGGGTACCCGCTCTACAGAATCCAAACAATCAATACGACTAATCTACAGAGCTTCCACTCATCTAGATCTACAAAACAAGAGAGGATATCAGACTAAAGACAAGTCTGACTCAACAACCAAAACTCCCTGAACTGCTGGCTCTACAACCAGAGATAGATCTTACACGTACTCCCTCAGAGATACGTGAAACACTCTGAATTCCAGTTATCCAAACTGGCAATCCACTACTGAAGACCAAACACTAATTCTAAGAAGAACAATAGAAAGAGATCTAAATATCTCGGAACTATCTTCCCAATCTTGCACAATCTTATAGCTCCCATGGATCGGAGAAAACTCCAACAACAATGAAGTCTCTAACTTCGAATTCCAAATTCTCCGTCTTCGGAATCCAAATTCCTTCCACTCTTATCTATAAAACTCTTAAGACGATCCTGGGCTGTCTACATCCTTACTGTTCAGCTCAACCCTTGCTGAAAGCTCTTAGAAACAAACTGAACCAAAAACAATCCAACAAAATGATCTTTCCAAAATCAACTCAATAATCAGAACATAACTCTATCCCAAAATCAGAAGACTGATCTCACTTCTCCCATATGGAAAAAATAAATCAGGTGCACTCCCAATCTGGCATCAGATCCTGAAAAATTTCCTATAGAAACTCTCTAATCCAAAACACTACAAATTCCAGTTGTTTCCAAACTAAAACAGCTGCCACCATGCTTCCACTGCGCAACTCTGACTGAGCAGATGAAAATGCTGATGATGATCACGAGCACAAACTGGACAACACATCCTAGAATTATGGTTCCACAGATCCACTAAAGAAACTTGGAAGTTCCTCCAAAACCTAAGCTGCTTCACCAAATCCTCTCTCTAAAAACTATCCTACTACTAAGCTGAACCACCGGTACTACTCTTGGAATCCAGTCGATAGGAAAACTCATTCTCCAGATGCGGACAAATCTCTGACCTCCCGAAGACATCTAGAAAATCTCTGACAACCCAAGAGAACACTCAACTATCGCAAATCACTTTTGCGATCAATCCAACACCTTTTCCAAAGAAAAACTGTTCTCTCTTTACCAATCAGAACAGCTTACACTTATCCAGCCAATCCATCGAAGAAATGGAACCACTCTGTTGCTCCTGAAATTACCTCAAGAAAAACTGCTAAGCCAGAAGATCTCCTAGACGGAACACAGAACACTCCGAGCTACAATGCTGACTCAGATGCCAAGGACTTCCTATCGAATGCTCTTCGAGAAACTCGGACCTCAAACCAAACAGAAACACCCTGCTGAACTTAGCCACAACACCGAAGCAGTCACACTTCGTTAAATTGTTCCAAAGAAACATCTTCGGAGACATCCATAGTCACTGTGTCTCATCACACAGCTACTACATCCTGGATATCAAGATATCATGACTTGCTTCCGTCCAACCAACAGATCCAAACTCTAGCTCATCCAAACTTACACTTCAAAGATGAACTCCGAACCTTAATAGGTTTCCTTCAGAGATCGATGAAATCCTTACCCCACCCAAAGCTCACTCGAGATGGTACTAGGTCTACAGTCTCAACAGATACACTTCCAACCTCAAACATTCAAACTCCAACCATTGGTAGTCGTGTTACACACACCACTACCCTATCTACCCTTATAACTTATATTGGAAAACCCGAACAGGTAATCCAACAAATAGGTAGAAATATATATATATATATATATATATATATATATATATATATATATATATATATATATATATCAAAATTACAAGTACGCTCTCTCTCAAGAAAGAAATCACTCAAGAGTCTAGGTATTCGCTCAACCTAGCGCTCTGATACCAACTGTGACGACCTGGCTTTCTAGCCAAAGAAAGTCGCACATCTTGAAGAAAGAAAAGGATAGAAAAGAGAAAAGATAGAGAACAAAGAAGAAACAACATCAGAATCTCAACAGTGGAACGAATAAATTGTATTAATAACATAAATATTACATCGTATACAATATCCATCAGAGTTTCACAGGTAATACATCACATACTAGACAGTTATAACACCTATCTAGTTATACAATTCAATACACAATACAACACAGAGATACCAACACAGCGGAATACTATATATATACACAACGCCGAAGCCTCCTGCTCCATTGCTCCTCTGAATTTCGTCAAAGCTAACCTGAATCCCTTGGCTACTCGTAAAAATTTGAGTACCTGAGAGTTTATGAAAAACAGAAATAAACTCATAAACTCCGGGTCAGACATGGGTCTGGTATGAGTAACAGGTTAAAGTTGCTTAACTTTGAAAAACATTTGAAAATAAAAAGGGTGTCACGTAAGACTTCCCACAAATAAACATGGTAAGTTTTTACCTTACGCTAACCAAATCATTTAATAGGAAATTCTGTGATATTATAATAGGGTCTAGGGTTTTCAAGTAAATAGAAAATAGCCAAAATTGTTACATTCATTAAATTCCAGCTACTAACCACAAAAATGGGTAATACAAATCAAAACCGTAGGGTCTCGTAGGGAAAATGGGTTTCCATCAATGGCAGGGCTACTGGGGTACTGCCCGTCACAGTACGTGGCCTAGATCACCGTACCGAGGAGCCACCCTAACTCCCCTGCAACACAAGGCCGGAACCTTTCCTTACTGAACAGTCCCGAACAAGATAACCCCGGCAGTTGGAGCTCAAAACTGCCCACACAACTGAAATAAAAAGGGACATCTAGGCAGGGGAAAATTTCGTCCTGCTTGGGCATGACCCACCTAACCTTGCTGCACCTCCTCTGTTAGCCATTCCCAGTTGATGAGGCTTGAGGCTGCGATTACCTTTAGAGAACACATCTCTTAGAATGCTCATCGCCCACCTGACGATGTTCTGAAAGCATTCAATCCATACAAGTTCATTCCGGGTTCGAACGAAACCGTAGGCATTATCTCGTCACATTCATTTTGGAATCACCCTCAGAGTTAATGACGACAACCCTTGCACTCTGAATCTTCACTTGAGAATTCACGACCTACCGTTTAATTTGGATCGATATGGTTTTCGGATGTCCAAATATGGAAACCTGATCACGGTCTCATCGGAATCCAAACACCATCTTTTAAGGCCAAGTTGTTTTAAAGATTAAAACAATTCAATTCAATTATCCATATACACACAGATAGATAATTCACAATATCACAATAGATAATCAACAATTATTATCATAAACAGATAATTCATATTATCATCACAACAGATAATCCATATTATCTTCCAACGGATAATTCATATTATCAACATACTTAAATCAAAGCATACATATCATATAGCATTCATTAATCTCATATTTGAGATCTCACTCCATTCAAGGTAAACAATATCATTCATCCATACATAAGCAATCACATCAGCTATAATTAATTTAAAATGAATTAAATTAATTACTTCATCTCTAATTAATTTAAAATAAATTAAATTAATTACTTCACCATTTTAAATCTTGCTTATATCAATTACCAACTAATTATTCATTTCAATTAATCACCCTTGATTAATTAACTTTATTTACATTCAAGTAATTATCCTTTAATTATTTTACAAATTAATTATCCTTAACTAAACACAGTAATTAACCTTTAATTACTAAATAAATTAATTAACTATAATTTATTACATTAATCTTTAATTACACTAATTAATTACTGTTTAATCACTTATTATTGATTAATTAATCTTAATTGATCAGCCCTTAATTACATAACTAAATTATATTTATAAATGATTACTAATTACATTTTAATTAATTATCCAATTTAAATTAATTACCTTAAGTAATTAATCCTCAATCATACCTCATTTATTAATCACCCCTGATTAATATCATTCAGTAATTAACTACCCTTAATTACTCCATCACATAAATTAATTACTCCTTAATTAATTTTCTTAAAATTAATCCCTTGATTAATTCCACAAAGTAATTTAGACTTAAATTACTTCCATTATTAAATCATCCTCAGTTAATTACATCCAGTGATTACCATTAATTACTTCCCTAAGTAATTATACCTATCACATCATCAAATGTTATTTAGATTAATTAAACTTAATTAATTAACTTAAACAATTCATATTAAACTGAATTAATTACAATGAGTAATTAATTTCTTAATTACTTTCATTAAGTAATTTTACTTAAACAATTCACAATTTTATCTTAAATTAATCTATCTAATTAATCATTAAAAATTAATCACATTAATTCATTATTGAATAATCCTAGTTAATAACCTTCATTAACTATTAATAATTCTTTAATTACTTTTCTAAAGTAATTAACTAAGATTTATTCATTATTAATTACAAATTAATTTTATTTTTAATAACTCATTAATTAATCCTTAATTATTTAATTAATTAATTACTAATCATTAATTTAAAATTAAGACCTTATTTAATTAATGATCCTTAATTACCAATTTATTTATCCTAAATTAATTAGCTTAAACCTTAATTAACTAATTTAAACTCTTAATTACTAAATTAATTAATTCAAATCAATAACTACCCATTTAATTAATTTAATAATTACAAATCATTAAATCTTCAATTATAAAAAAACATTTTACCTATTAATGATCAAATGATCATTAACAAGGTATTTAAAACAATTAAATTTCAAACTTTACTTTTAAAATTTCATTTTAAATTTAAGATTTAAAATGAAAACATATTAACTTTAACAAGTTTAAAAAAATTTCAAAACCCTTTTAATTTCACAAGTTAAAGAATTATTTATCTTATAATAGAAGATTAAAAGAATTTAAAACCGAATTCCATTTAAATTTGAATCAATTTAAAAATTCACTTTATCATTCAAATTTGTTAAAATAATTTAAATTTAAAAACTTTCTTTTATTTCAAGACTAAGATTTAAATCTGTATTTGAATCCAGATTTAAATCTTTGATTTTAAACTCCACTTGCAATTTAAACTTCACTTTAAAAATCCAAACTACTTAAGCCTTTTTAAAGTAGTTAAAACAATTTAAATAAAAACTTTATTTATTTTTAAATTAAGATTCAAAACCAACTTGAACCAGATTTATCTTGGATTTAAATCTCATTTTTAATCTTTGCTTTTCATTTGAACTTAGCTTTTAGATTATATTTATAAAAAATTAAACAGAACAACAGGTTTTCTGTACAACCTGTTAACATGAAAATTACCCGAGTCACCATTTCTTTACTTCGAGTCCAAGATCCATCTTCCTCGGGCAAAACACTTACCTACTTCGAGTCAAAACCCTATCAACTCGAACAACTCAAAATCCACTTCACCAGGATTTACCGTGCACTGTGCATATAGACGGTGACGCTGGTCATCAGTGGCCATCATCGACGATCTCTCCACATCGACCCATACTCCAGCAACACTCCCTGATCATCTGAACATGCTTCGACCCTCGAATTCGAGTTCGAGAACCTTAAACCCAAACCTAGAAACATCAGAGCCCGCCACGACCAACCCAGGCAACACCGCGTTCCCCACTCTCCGACCATCTGAATATTTACAACTCCGGCCTCAACTTCATCTATGACCAAACTTCCATTTCCTAAAATCTCATAATACTCGATCAACCACACGTGCCGTGGTGATCGATTCATCAAACCCATAAAAAACTAGGGTTCGAGGAAGAATCTCTATGCTGCAACCTCCATGGCGAATTACATCACCATCCAATATTTTTCCTAGCATCTCTGACCACCCTCCATCATCAGGAAGAAACCACGAACACTCCTATCAACTTAATCACTAGAAAAGCTCAGAAATTCACTTCCAGTTCAAACCAAAACTGCACCTTTAATCCCAAACTTGAAATCTTGATTCTTGTGTTAAAAATCATATTTTGTTTGAAATATTTGATTTATAATACTGAATTTATAAATTAAAAAGTTTGAATTTTGATTTTACTTAATATGCTCAGTTATTTTAATACATCTAGAGTCAAACAAACCTTATTTTAACTAACTAAGATTTTTAAATATTAATCTGGGTTGAATCAAATAATATTTGTTTGATGATCGGATCCTATCAAGAACTAGATCATGTGGAAGAAATTTTTAAACAAAAACTTGAGCCTGGGAAACAAAGCAGAGCTCAATACATAAACACAGTAGCACACAATTGGATATTCACATATATTCACAGAGACATACATATACATATACTCACAAACATATTATTTTCAGAGATGAGTATGCAACAGAATTTATAAACTTAAACTATTTAAATTTGTGATGTTACTCACCTGAAAATAATCAGAGCAGATTTTGAATGTTGATCCTGGAACTTGCAAATGTTTTTGAGTGCTTGAATTGTTGAGATGTTTTAAAGACCCGATTTCTTTAAAATTGAAATGCTCTGAAGCTTGAAAGTTTGCACTAAAAATTCTTTTAACTTTGAAGCCAATTATTGTTGGGAAGATGCTTGATTTCCAGGTTGAAGATAAAATATCACATGCTTTGTCTTACAGGTTATCTTAGTTGAACTTTCGAAAGAAAAATTCCAGGCTTTAATTCATTTCTGGTTTGCAATTGTTTTGAGAATGAACTGAATAGAAGATATATATAGAAGAAAAGATTGTAAAAGGTAGGTGTTTGCTGGTATATGCATTTTCACTTTTGTTCAGAGATTTTTATTTTTTTCTTCTTTCTTTATCTTACCAGGCAAGATTGTTAGGGAGGCTGAAATGATTTTTGAAAAACTCGAATTGACTTTGTTTGTGCTAGTATTAAATGCATGAGTACTTTATGTCTCATACTTATCTTATTTGTATACATAGATATTTTCTTTTGTCTTATTTCTTACTTTGTTTCATTCTTGCCTTGCATACTATTTACAGGTTACATACAAATTACTTTTGCCTAGTTGCTTTATTTTCTTTTTTACTTGTTCTTGCATCTTTATGTTGCAGGCAACATATTTCTTTTACACTTTGTTTTAGTCATTTGCTATAAATTTTAACTTATGGATTTAATTTTATTCTTTACACAAATGCTTATTTTTATTTCTCTTTATTTTTAAACTTAAACTATTAAATACTTAGTCTACTATTATTTATTTTTATACTTATGTTAGATATTAATAAGGTTTATTTTATTCTAAACATTTTTGAAAGACTTATTTTTAATTTTAAAATCACAGCTTTCTCTCAAAATACACATATATATGTATTTAAATAAATTTTGAAATAGCAATTTCTATCTATATTAAAATCCATTTGTGAAAATATTACATTATTAATATTGTTTTTTTTAAATAACTCATTATTAAATTAAAAATAATTTACAAAAGAAATTATTTCTTTATTAATAAATTGCTTATTTTATCAAGCTATATTTAAAACAAAACAAACCTTTTTATTTAAATTTAAACTTAAGCTAAAATCAATTTTAAACAATTAAGTTTTTATCTTGAGTATTTTAAAGTCATATAATTATTTATTCAATACTAAATTAAATCAAATTTCTAATCTACCAAAAATATTAAAATTAGAAAACATGCCTTTATTTATTAAATTTAAACAAAGTTTATCTACTTACAATATATACACATATATATAAATTACAAATAGAAAATAATTTAATTAGTCTCTAAAAGATAAAATCACCCGTTTAAATATTTATTTACGAAGATTATTAAATCAATTCAAATTTATCATTAACAATATTATCAAATCAATTTAATTTTAACACAGATTATTAAATTGATATTGCCAAAAATTCTGGGATATCACAAATAAAATTGGATTGAATTGGATTTAACTTAAATTAAAAAGGAATTAAGTTGAATTTGAATTGAATTAATTCTTATTTAAATTAGTAAGGGAAATGGAATGAATTTAAGTTGGCTAAATAAAATTTGGCCGAACTTGAATTAGAAACGGAAAAGAATTGAATTGAAAGAAAATTTAATTTAGTTGAAATGATATTAAATGAAGTAAATGCTCACTCAACTAAATCCAAAGGAATTGTTTGAGGATGAATTTAGTGTAAGCTAAATTAAATGGAATTTTATTGGAATGAATAAATTTTGGTAGCTTGCTAAAAATTTAAAAAGCAAAATATAACCCAGTTCCGGTTTAGAATAATTGAAATGGTCATGTTATTAATAAAATAAATTCATAAGTGAATTAAGAAGGTGAATAAATTTAAAATGGATTGAGTATATAAACAAATTGAATTAAAATTTGTAATGGATTGGAATTTGATTTAATGAGAATTAAATTAAAATGAAAATAAAATTAATGTAAGAAGGAATAGAATTATTTTGAAGTTAGAATAACTTAAGAGAATTGTGAAAGGGTTGTTGTCAAGCTTACAAATGGCTTTGAATGAATCTGTATGGATAACGAAATTGAATGTAAGACTAGGGATTTAATTCAATAATTGTGATGAAGCAAGAATGTTTGGGTTGTAAATAATTTCGAATGGAGTAAAATTAATATAATTTGAGTTGGAATTAATTTAAAATTGTTATAAACTTAAAAAAAATTGTTATTTGCTTGAATAACATCAAATTTTCATAGAAATGGGTCGTTTTGTTGTAAACGATTGAATTGGTTTAAAGAAGCAAATGATTTTTTTTTAAATCAATTGGAATGGATTGAAATCTTATTAAGTGGATTTGTATATAAATGCAAGTGAATCATAAAAGAAACGCAAGTATATCAAATTTAAAGTAAAAAAAAAATTGATTGTGAATCAATTTGGAATTGAATTGAAATAAGTTGATGTAAGTAAAGCATATGTTAATCATATTGAAGTGAAAATGAATGGGTTGTAGTGAATATGAATTGAGAATAGTAAATTCGGATGTAAATCATTCGAGTGGAATAAAATGAAGTTTGGATTTGTTAGGAGAATTAAATGGTGTTGAAAACTTGTGATTGCTATAAAGATGGTACTTGTAGGATTATGAAATTTGTTGTTGGGCTATGTAATTGTTGTGTTTAGCTAAGATAAATGTATGGAACGTTGTTAAAAATCTTATATTGTTGAATACTGATATGTATATTTGAGTAATTACAGGTACGGAAGGCAATCGATAGAGTTGGAGCACGTAAATGCAATATTAATTAGCCGCTTGCTTTTAAAATGCTAATCAAAGGTATGCCTATGCAATAAAATTTGAAAAATGATATATATATTATGGTATATTTTGTTTTCCGACAGTGTGTGTCGATGTATATATATTTATGTCTATTGTAATATTGTGAAACGCACTCCGTACAAAGGAGATGCTGTCAAAAAATTTGGGAGTTAGAAATTTTTGGGGATTTTGAAAGTTTTGGTTAACTAGGAAAGTTGTTTTTGAAATAATGTTGAAAACAAGGTTTTGAGTTAAAAATAAAGCAAATGGTTTTGGAATTTGAGCTAAACATTTCGGTAAAATGATCGTGAGTTTTTAACTAAGTAAGTATGGGTAAGTAAATGAGTTTAGTAGCATTGTTCATACCCTAGCAAATTTCGAGGACGAAATTTTTACAAGGGGGAGGAATGTAACGACCCAGAATTTTGATCGTTAGATTTTGAACATTTAAATTCATTTTGAATGTCAAATGTGAATTTTAATTTTATTTGAAATAAGAAGATTTTGGGTCAATCAATAAAGTGAGTTATAATTTCAAATATGCACTTCAATTGGATTTGAATAATAATAATTAAATATTGGGAATTGGGATAATTTGTGAATCAGAAATAGTTATGAAAATGGTTTCTAAGGTTTATCATAAGTTTAGTTTGATTTGAATTTTTCTATTGGACTTTTAGATGGAATTAAAAGTCGGTAAGTCAAATTTGGGATTTTATATTAATTTAATAATGGAATTTAATATAATAATTCAAATAATCATATTTTGATTCGAAATGAATCAGAATGGTTTCTAATGTGATTATAAATTCTATATGATTTATAATAGAGTTAGTAAAATTTTAAAAGTGAAATTTTAAGTGATTTTGACGATTTCAGAAATCGCTGGGACTAATCGACGAGTTAAAATAGCCTTCCGGGGCACAGTCTTGGAATTCGACGAAACCAGCTCCATTGGATCCGTAATAGTTAGTTATCATCGAATTTCAATTTTTGTAGAAATCGGAGTTGTCGTTTGACTCTGGCAGCTCAAAACGCATAGAAACTATTTTAATCGATTTAATTTAAAATTGATCGTTTATTTCCGTAACTCACGCATATGATCGAATTAGCCTCCGTAACACATTCCATTGTTTTCGGAATGCGGGTAAAACCTTATAAACGCCAGGCGGCATGTTTGATTTGGAGTTCGTCCGAAAATCAAATAATTTGTGAAAATAATATTAAAATTATTCACTTATGCGTATATATATACGCCACAACAAAGAAACCCTAGTTCGTTTTACACGGCCGCCACTCACATAACCAATGGTCGAAAACGTATGACCTTTCCCCTCTCGACATCTCTCTATCCACCGACTTTCTTCGAAAATTATCAACTGGGAAGTCGTAGAGCTGCTCGAGCCATACAAATCTGTACGGCTACGATCGATGATGATGGAGCGAGATGGTCAGAAATCACGCTCGAAGGCTACGCGTTCTCGCACGGTTTTCTAGAGGTAGGGCCGACCGAGTTCAACATCCCTCTAACCCAAGGGAGGTGGCGCGACGAGCTTCGCGATGACAGGGTTCGATCTGGCTCCGGATGGCCAGGAAGCAGGCGTCGTTCAAAACCATAAGACGGCTGGTGGGTTCGAAAGCACCTGGTTTCGCGATGTAGAAGAAGCATGCGAGCGGCCTGGATTTTCTCAGTCTTTTGTATGGCCTGATCTTGATCTGGTAATAAAAAAAAAAGAAACTGTTATAAATTTATATATGTAAACTTTTAAATTTAATATCTCATCCATACGAGGTCGGAATCAGGCGAGACAAGAGGCGTTAGAATCGCAGCGACGGGCTCTATGCTGCAGTGTAGATCTGGAGGCGTTTGTAGCAAGTGAGAATTTTAGATTAAATCGAACGGGCTTAATTTAATTTATAATTGGAACGCTCGGCGTTTTAACTTAAGATGAGTTTATCTCACTCACATCTGGAATGCTAGTTAATTTAAATAGTTATTAATTAAATGATTGATTGGTTGATTGGTTGAATATGAAAATTATTATCAAATTTGATGGATATTTATTTGTCTGCTAATGTCTGTGGATGCAGGAAAACAGGGTGGAGGGATCCAACTGGATTCCTCACAATGTAGAAATTATCATCATTATCTATGATGTACTTTATTTATTATCCCGTGGTAGTTTAATTTGAAAAATTCAGTTATGTTGTGATATGGTTGGATAAATATAATCTGGGATTTTAAATATAAATAAAATAAATTGGGATTAAAAAGGGAATTGAAAAGGAATTTTGAGTAATGAATTTGAGGAAATTAAATTCAGAAAATTGGTTTGGAAAATTTGAAATGTTTTTGGAACTGTGATTTAAAAGGAAATGAGGAATGAGGATTTATAAACTGGGTTTATAAATGAAATAGAATATTTATAAGTGGATCAATTTTGAAAGATAGATTTTCGGTGAGAATTTCTATAAGAAGTGCAAATTGTTTTAAAGATAATAGCGAGATTATTTTTAAAAAAGGGTGGAAGTGTATTTTTCCTGGAAACTAAGCATGTTTCAAAGAAAAGTTTTCGAAGTATAAACAAGGAAGTTTTAAAAAAAAAACAAAAAAGGGTGTTTTAGAATATTTTAGAGAAAAATTACCACTTTTAATTATGTTTAAGTGAAAGTAAATATTTATTTAAGTAATTATGGTATTCAATTATTTTAAAGGTAAAGTGGTATTAAGTTTTCAAAAAAGGAAATTTTAATATAAATATTTGATTTAATAAATTTATTTTAAGAGTTAATTTTGGCTTAAATTACTTAGAAACCTATATATATTTCCTTAAGTATTATTTTTAATTAAGTAATTTTCTAGTAGCTTTATTTTAAATATTTTAAGCATATATTTTAAAGGTGGTTTTCCAGGAAATGGGAAATGTGTTAAAAATAGAAAGGCGTTTATTTTTAAAGTGTTGGAAGAAACTTACGGGATTTAAACGTAATTCGAATTGAGATAAGTCAAGCAGGATTTATAAAAGGATTCTTTGGTTTATTCTGAAATGAAAGTGTATTTCCCTGAAAAGCCAAGTATGTTTTAAAGCAGATTTTTAAGTAAAAGTTAAAAGTTTTAAATTTGATTTTAAAAGAATGTTTTTAAGTACTAAATTAGTTATAGTAATAATTATTTTAAAACAGGTAATTGGTATTATGTTTTCAAAGAATATTATTAATATTTATATTTTATAAAATGGATTTATTTTAAAGATAATTGGTTAAAGTTTTATTTGAAAATTGTATAGGATTTTGTAACCCTTCTTGTAAAATTTAGTTGAATTGAACTTTTATTTTAAAATTAGCTTATATTTTATAAAGTAGTTTTGCTTTAAATATTTTTAAATATATTTTAAGGTATATTTAGAATAAAGTGATCTAATGTTTTAAAATCTAATGTTTTAAACTTGGTTGATTTCAGTGGAAATAGAAAATATTTGGGAAATTTATTCCGTAAAAAGGGAAGATGGTTTGAAAACTGTTTTCAAAGGGTTGAAAATGGAAATATATCTGGCGAAGATATTTTAAGGATAATAAATAATTTGGGCAATTATTTATTGTTTGATGGTTGTTTGTGAATGTTAATTGATAGTTAAATCACCGACTATCAATATTGGCCAAGGCGTTGATCGTTTCGAAGAGACCGGGATCGGGATTTACTTCTCGAAAACCACTTCGATCCGGTTTGTACGTTTTCGTGGAAAAACGAGTTCGGTGTCGAAGATGGAGCAGTGAAGTGCAAGGGCTAGTCGCTACTAATCCTGAGGATGATTCCAAACTGGATGTAGTAGGAGTAGTACCTTCGGTTCCGTTCGAACCCGGGACGGACTTGTATGGATGAATGCTTTCGGAACATCGTCAGGTGGACAGTGGGCATTCTAAGAGATGTGTTCTAAAAAGATAACGCTTAGCCTCAAGCATTATCAACCGAAAACGGCTGAAAATCATGGGTTATGCAGCAAGACTAAGGGGTTATGCACCCATTAGGGTGAGGTCATCCCTGTCTAGATGTCCCTTTTTATTCGGCTTAGTGGTGCGGTTGCTGATCCCAACCATAGGGTGATCTTACTCGGGATTATCCAGTAAGGGGTAGTCCCGGTCTTGTGTTGCAGAGGATTGGGAGTAATCCTCGGTAGGGTGATCTAGGCCATGTACTGTGACAGGTGTTACCCCAATGCCTAGTTATTAGTTGGAAATCCATTTTCCCTACGAGCCTTTTACGAGTTTTGTTTGTATTACCCACGATTGTGGCTAGTAGCTGGAATTTAATAAATGTAACAATTTCGGCTATTTGAATAAGTATTTGTATATAGACACTATTATAATATCAGAGGATTTTATAATAAATGTTTAGCTATCGTAAGGTAAAAACCCGACATGTTTATTTGTTGCATGATCTTACGAGATGCTTTTGATTTCAAAGGATTTTGAAACTTTAATAATCAATTTGGGTGTATTTCTCTCACGCTGGTATTCCAGACTGACTCGGGTGTTATTTTATTGTAATGCTCGGGTCAGACCGAGTATTATATGTTCAGGATAGAATGATATAGAGCTCAAGAGAGGAGCTGGAGACCGAGACGTATTATCCGTATTTGTTTATATCCGCTGCTGTGATTGTTTGATATTGTCAGGCAGGTAATCGTTGTTTGTTTGTGATACTGTGATGATGTAATATATAAAATAGATACAGTTTTCATTTTGTGTAAAGATCTGATAGTATGTATTATATTTTGTTCCGCTGCAATTGTGAGATTCTGTTATTGTTTAGTTCATTCTTTCTTCTATCTTCTTTCTTTTCCCTCAACAATCTGTCCTTTCCAGCACCCGACCGTCGGCATATTATTCTGTGGGGTATTTTGTGTCGATTTTTGAGGGTCGAGAAGGGTGGGTCGTCACATTAAAATTTTAATATAATTCTTTTAAAATTTGAAACTAATTTGAATTGGTTAATGTAATTTTATTACATATTTTGTATACAAATATGAATGATGACATACATAATCTACTTGAAATTATTTTATTAAGTTGAATGTTAGTTTCATATAATATATATATATATAATTTTGAATATCAAGTGCTTTTGATAGTTATATACATAAGTCTTTATATGTATAATTTTAATTCAATAAAAGGAATTTTGTGTAAAACTATAAATCTAATCTTGATTTCGTTCCTAAGTTAGAACTCGATTTCAAATTGTTAACTTTAATTTTAAAACATATAAGATTACAAGTTATGTATGTATGTGGCTGTGTGTGTGTGTGTTATTTTGAATTTAAATATAGTTTGTTATTATATATGTATGTACGTATGTATGAATGTATATATATATATATATGTATATGTGTACATATGTTATTATTTTGATTCAAAATTTATAGAAGGACTTTTGTGTAAAATTGCACATCTAACGATGAACTCTTTCTTGACTAAAAAAACAGATTTTAATTTCTGAATTTTATAATTTAAACACATAAAACTTGTCAAGATTAATTTCAATAAGTGTAAAGGTTTAAGTGTTCAAACTTTAATTTGAAATGACACTGAATAAACAAATAAAAGAAGGAGAAAAGTCCTCCGCCTTTCTTGTTCTTAAAGCATGCTTAAACTCATTAATTATACTATAAATATAATTTATTATTAATTAGTTAAAAATATTTTATAACACATTAGGGATAAGTATAAGTAAACTATATATACACACATATATTATTAGTATTTATATGTTTTCAAGATATAACTGTGGACAATAAAGGCGTATATAAAGGGAGAATCTGTCCGTTGCGATGTAAATCCCAACGCTTATAACATACACATTGACAATATATACTATTTATATGTTGCACTTACACTACACAAATGCGAGTGTGTTTGGTATGATCATTATAATATATATTTGATTTAAATTCAATTAAAACTCCTTTTTAAACGATTAAATTAAATCATATTTATTTTAAACCATATTAGATCGGATCTAGTAAACTCTTCAGATTATATAGGCCAGATAGATCCAAAATAGGAATAACAATTGAAATCTACCAATTCCACCTGCTTCCGACTGGCCCAATTCCTACATTAGATAAGGTTTATTCCACGATCAGTAAAGCTAAGTTAATGCTTATTTATCGGTGATATATGCTGGAAACCACTGCACATATGTCCAATTTAGTGCCTACTAAATCCATGTCTATGACCCCATATGAGATATGACATGGGAAGAAGCACTACCTCAAGTATGTAAAGCTGCAAGGTTGTCCAAAGTACGTTTAGGACATTAGCCCCAATAAAATTGAGGCTGGATCGACAATGTGTAAATTTATGTGATACCTAAGACTTCAATGGGATACATTTTCTACAATACCAAGGAACAAAAGGTTATTGTTTCTTGGCATATTGTATTTTTTTAAAATCTTTTGCCCACAAAATCAACAACAAAATTCTAGACTTGGATAAAATCTGAGAAATCAATGCAAAGGATAAGCCAGTGGGATTGTCAAATTTACCATTATAAGAAAACATACAACTTAGTAGAAAGTATGATAGGAAATATCGCATGCAACTGAGATACTACGATTTTCCCTTGGATGACGAGGAAGAGGACTATGTCTTAGAAGACGATACTCCTCTCTTATTCCAACATGCTCTACCATAGAGTATGGACCCTAAATTTTGGCTTAAAGCTATGAAATTCAAAATGGATTTCATGCATAACAACAAATTTTAAACTTCGTTTGACATACCCCAAAGGATAAAACCCATTCATTGTAAATGGATTTTTAAGAAAAAGCTAAATGCAGATGGATGGATAGAGACTATAAGGCAAGGCCAGTTGCAAAAATGTTTCATCAAATTAAATATTGATTATGATGAAACATTATTCCTCATAGTTATGCTTAAGTCCATTCCGATGATGCTTTTCATCGCTGCGTTCTATGACTACAAAATATGAAAAATGAATGTGAATACAACATCTTTAAATGGTGATTCATAAGAGATTGTTTACATATCGTACCCCGAGGGTTTGAGGTCAGTGGGAGCAAGGGAAAGGCATGCAAATTGTTAAGATCCATTTATGGTCTTAAGCAAGCTTTAAGGAGTTGGAAGAAATGTTTTGATAAAGTAATCAAATAGTTTGGCTTTCACCATAGTACAAAGGAAGCGTTCATATACTAGAAAGAACAAGAAGTGTTATAGTGTTCACAGTCTTGTACGTCAATGACCTACGTTTGAATGGAAATGACATCACGTTGTTGAAATCCATGAAAGCATTGTTATCCAAGAACTTCTTTATGAAGTATTTGGGAGAAGCATCCTACATACTTGGTATTAGTATCTATAGAAAGAGATTTAAGAGATTGCTAAGATTTTCCCAATCCTTTACATAAATACCATACTAAAAAGATTTGATATAGAGACTTCTTGGAAATGTTTTGTTGTAATCTATAATTGTCCTTTCTAAAAAGGACACTTCTCATATTGATGAAGAGAAGGAGCATAAGAAGAGGATAATGTATGTATCTGCAATCGATTCCATTATCTACGTTATGTTATGTACCAGACCAAGTGTAGTTTATGCGTTAGGTTACGCAAGCCGATAACACTCTAATCCTGGTGAGAAGCATTAGACAACTGTAAAACATATTCTTAAGTATTAGAGAAATAAAAAAGACTTATTCCTTATGTAAGGAAATGAAGATCTCCTCATGAACAGTGATACATATTCTAGGCTTTAAAGTGATATTGATGATAATAAGTTTATATCTGTTTATTTTTTTACCTTAACGGTGGGGCTATTAGTTAGAAAAGTTCCAAACATGAAATAGTAGCTAATTTGACAATGAAGGCCAAATACATTGCTCTCAATAAAGTATCTAAAGAAGCAGTCTATATCCGCAAATTTATAGTTGAGCTAGGGTGATTCCAAACATTGAGAATCTAATGATATTATTTTGCGACAATAATGTAGCGATGCAAATCACAAAGAAATCAAGATCCTATAAGAAATCAAGGAACATTCTTCAAAAATTCCACTAGTAGTGAGCTCATCGCTAATAGATAATTTCTAATTGATAGAGTGGATACCAAGAGAATATAATAGATCCATTCATGAAGGGACTAGAATGATTAGTTCTCAAATGGATCGAATGGATGAGATTTCCATAATTGTCCCTAAGTGCAACTGGGTGGTCGATAGACTTAGAGGTATGCCCTAAGGGCAATTCTATAATTTATTACAAATGATTAACTCTATTTTAAAAACTCATTTTAAATAAGTGTTTTCTTTCTATTACATACTTTTCATATTGTGATATGTCAATTAATTATTCAATAACAGTATACTAAATAGAAAATCCTTAAATGACACGTTTGGTGATGGTAATTACAAACGTTGTAATCATGAGAAATTAGTTACATTAAAATAACATATTATTTTAAATGTTTCTAGCCAAGATGTTTCGAGAGAGGATACTGATAAATTCATTAAGACTAGAGTTCGTAATGCATTTCAAATGTTAGGCAGTGTGATACTCATTGTTGTTGGGGCACCAAAGGGTTACCTACTGATATTTATTAGATAATTATGGAACAACTCACTCGAGGGTTTTCTATTGGTTAATATAGCTAAGGTTAGATAGAGAATCTCGACATGACAATATTGTACAGTTCTCTCGACTTGAGAATACTGTTAGACTTCAATGAGGAAACTCAACCTTGATTATAGTTAAAGCGTGCATGATAACAATTGAGTTACTATAATTGATTAGAAGTGAAACACAACTCAAAAGAGAATTCATGTCCTAAATTTTATTTGGTTAGTATCAGGTCAATTATAGTCAGTTGAAAGTCAAATTCATTGGCCAAAGTGATATGATATATAAATTTTTTATTATTAAAACAATGAATTTTGTTAGGACTAATCGATTTGAATGTGCACGGTATTGGAATTTTGGCCAAAACCAAATTCCAAAAGTCCTAAAGTTATATAGATTTAACAAAAAGAATTAGTGTGGATAATCAATACTATGGGTGATAGAGCTAGGGGTATGCCTTACTGGAAAATCTGTAATTTATTGTAAATTATCAACATTAAAATGAAATCTCGTTCGAAAGAAAATGTGTTTTTCTTTTTATTATATACTTATTGTAATGTGTTCGATTAATTAATTATTTAGTTTAAGTATATTCAATAGAAAATCCATAAATGCTGTGTTTTGTGATAGTAATTACAATGTGTTATAATAATGAGCACTCTATCACGATATAATAAACAACATCATTTTAAATATATCCAGTCATGATATATAGAGACTAGATATTGATACATATGTTGAGACTAGAATGCTTAATGCTCTCCAAATGTTGAGTAGTGTATTACTCATGAATATTAGGGGCAATAAGGGGTTACGTACAAATAGTTATAAAGTAACTAAGGAATGGCTCATTTGGTAGTTTTTTGCTGGTGAATATAACAAAGGTCAAACAGAAAATATTAATGTAATAATATTACACATGACATTCTCTCAACTTGAGAATACCATCGAGCTTCAATGTGGAAACTCCTTTTCGATTAAAGTTAAATCATGGCATGGTATGACGAACCGTATTATTAATGACAATGACCTGTATTTTAATGATAATATATTTAAATAATTGATTTAGATATTGAATCGTAAATTAATTGATGGTCCAAAAATATGGCTCTTCGCATACGATTGAATCAGGACTCGAGACTACTTTTGCTGAGATCGAATCGATGTTGTAAATTAAAATGAGTATGAGGGTTGTTATATTTGGAGATCAGATGATCTGATGACTGAAACGGTCTCCAAAAACATGAAATTATCATCCTAGAGCTCTATCTTGGATCGTGATGAAAATTAAACCATCAAGACCGGAAAAATAAGGTGATATACGCATATGAGTTTTGTTATGATTGGATGCACCATTTGATCGTGCAAGCTCGAAATGAATGACCATTTATTTGAGAAATAAAATATATTTATTTTTATATCAATGTATAATAATCCTTGTCCAACCCTCGTTTATCTTATCCTCCTAATATATTATTTCATTGCTTTGCTTGGAACGAGAATGGTTGCCTCTATTTTTATTTTTAAAAATCAAAATCGTCCAAAATAGTCCATGATAAATTTCTAACCAAGCTCATTCAACTCGTATCGATGATATCTTCATGCCCATGTGTAGATTGGAGGGTATAGTGGCGATTTTAAGGACGGCTGTACAAGGCTTGATGACTAGGTTTGGTATTATGAGCGGTACAATGATTGATGGGTGGATTTGATTATGGCATTGCAATGCTCATGCCGAAGACCAACTTTTCCTAAAATCCCATCAACTCCGGTGGATTCTGTTGAAATGTTACATTTTCAATGTCGTGTATGGCATCTATAGGCAGAAATGGCAAGCGGCGACTGGACTTCATGGCGAGGGTGGCGTTGGGGAGAGGGCGCATACATGGATTCATAGGCAAAGACGGGATGAAGAATCGTTAAGAGATGAGCAAGGACTTAATGCGGAAATTTTTGGCTATGGATTCATATGCACTGATATGTGCACGGGCATAAGGAGGAAGAAGATAATCAGCATTCATGGGTAATTATTTTATTTTTAATTATTAATTAAGTGAATCTATTATTTGTTTAAGTCTGTTATCTTATATTATGCGTATCTTTTGCATACAAAGTCTATTTTTAACTTCGTTTCTTCCATTAAGCTCGTGATGAAGAGCTGTACAACTTAGCGATAGTTTGATCAAATTTGGTTGAGATGAGTGATATTGTCTCCAACATACTATGATTGTTAATATAGTATTAAAACGATGTTTTTAAATGATTTCTAACTTTAAAATGTGATTTCCAAAATACTTAAACCTATATCCTATTTTATAAAAGAATCTAAAAGTGTTTTAAAATGGTTTTAAAAATGAAATATCACATTTTTCCCCATTGTCGTACTATGTTGACGATATTGGTAGATTTAGGCTATTACTGATATTTATCCCACATTGATTGCTCAGATGTACTGTATTGTGTTATTATAAATGCATCTAGGCTATTGTCAACACTTATATGCTTGTTGGTTGCATGTTTGTTTGTTTGCTAGTTTGATAGAAAACACCGTTCTAAGCCAATATAGTGTTAGAAAATATCTCGTACGATAGGATTTCGTGCATAGAGTTTCATGCACATCGATTGATTTGAAGATGAAGGATGGATTTGGGGATGTGCTTTCGATTTCAGATTAGACACCGGACAATTTCATTTGGTTTGTACTTAAATTTTTTTAGGTTAAGTACATGACCAAAGTGCTCATTATCGGCTACTTTGGAGTTATTGATATCTACCACTACTGATGATGGTCGATTTGGCCAATTTTGGGGTGGATGGAGGGGAACCTTCAAGGAGCATGATGTGATGGTTCATTCATTTGTTCGACATTAGATTTTGATGACATGGCTCTTTAAAGAGAGGTTTTAACGGTGAAGTGAAGATATGACGCATCGACGCAATGACTTCATGATTCGATGATGATGATTTAGTGATGGGAAGTGATGGCTTCGACGATGGATAGCTGTACTTCGAGACGTAGAGTAATAGACTATGAGTCGTATTGAGAGGACTATTAGAAGGAGGTTACGAGATGCATAATGACACTCTATGACTTATGATGATTGTCTAGAGTAGCTCCCAAACTTGACGATTTCAGATGGGCTTCGTAGGACTGTTGTGAGATGAGCTCTACTATAAATGATGTATTCAAAGGGATCGATGATATTCATAGGTTTTGGAGTGTTCTCGTAAAGTAGGGGTATGTGAGGATGCGCACTTGGGCTTATGTCGTGTACCCTGGATCGAATGATTACCTGATCCATTCACCTGACTATTTATGTCATGTACAGTCTAGTTCATAGCCTTATGAGTGGCATGGATTCAAGTTCTGAGAAACTGGGACATTGAGTAGTTCTTTACTATATGAGAAGCCATACGAGTATCATATAGACAATGCATTAAGTGAGCGAATGCAAGGACGAATGATGGATGCTATGTTTATTTTGATTATTTTATCACCTTAGGGATGTCACCCAATGTAGATATCACTGATGCCGATATCTATACACACTTTAATATATAATACACCCATGACGACTATCGCAAAGTAGCACATCTCTCTTATATGTGATAATTCTGTGGATGTAGGGACATGTCAGGTATGATTCTCTATACCCTCTATTCCATACACTATACTGACTTTTATAATGTTTTGGGATTATTTATCACTCACGCCAGATTGCTGTATGACTCGAAGTTTTATGCTTTGCTTCTTATTATCTTGGGTACTCGTAAATGAGTAGACTAGATAGCAGGTGTAAACAGCACTTGGAGTTGCGCAGATGGACTAACAGAAGGTGATGCTTTCTCTTATTTATATTTTAAGTTTATTATTGTTTACTCCGCTGTATGACACTATAGAGCCTTGACAATACTAACTTACTATTACTAGAGACAGTTTATCAATTGAGTTTATTTACCAATTGTATAAACTCCATTACTGTTTTGTATAACTGTACGAGCCTATGTACTTTGATCATGTAGTTCATGTGTCTCACATGTTTTATATTTGTGATGACTAATATATTTTGCCTGATCCGTTGTGAGATATACAACAAGTTATGTGACTGATATATATTTTATTCCTTTCTCTTCTCTTATATTCTCTTCTTTTCTTTTTTATTCATCTTCTTATTTCTTTTTCTTTCCCTTGACAATCATCCTACATTGACCGGATACTCTAGCAGCACATTATTCGATTATATAAGCATCGAAGGTATTGGGTGGTCATCATTTTTGGTATTAGTGCTAAGGTTACGTGATTAAGATGAGTTGATACCGAGATCCAGTAGAGATAAGGTATGATTTGTAGCCTTAGACTGAATCGAGAGTATACTTATATATAAGAGAGTGCATATTTATTATATATTTTGGTTTTCTATACTATATATAGTATACAAGTTGTATTGCATACATGAGCACTATTGATGCAGTTGTTCTCTATGAGATATTTATCATCCTTATAGTAGTTAAGGGATGATCTAGTATACAATAAATTCTATTATTGGCTCCATATCTAGAGTAGAGGGGTGGGCAGGATTGGAGCCACTAGCCTTGATTTATAGAATATGTTAACAAAGATGACGCAAATCATTTTCTAGAATGCCCAAGTTGAATAAAATGAACATGGTGCTTAAATGCAAATGCCTAGAGTCGACTTTGTCAAGCTGTATAAAGACTATATGAGTTTATGAGGTAGACTATTCCTTGAAGTAGAGTCGACCATTGAGGTGCAAGACGAGATGGGTATTTATGGTAGGATTCGATGACTAGAGTTAGATGATGGAACGAGGTAAAAATTGACCTCTAGATGACTCTAAGGACGAACAATGAACTAGTGGAGTGCCTTTATAGCTTCAATTCCTGAGGATCATTTTACTTAAGATCAGTTCGTAGTTCGCTTCGAAGAGAAATTTATCTCGATTTTCCAAAGTCGATGTTGTTTAGGAAGTTAATCGATTTGAAATAAAGCGATATGTCTATTCTGAATATGTAGCCAAATTCGATGTGATATCAAAGTTCAGTCTATCTTCCATTGATACTCCACTCGGAAAAAATGAAGGATTTATCATTGGATTGAGCAATCATCTTAAGAAGCGATTGATTAGTCATATTGACAAGAGCTTGGAGAAGTTGATCGTAAGGCTTCATGATGTGAGAGTCTATACCTAGTGTAGAAGGATTGTCCCAAACAAGTTAAGTAGGTACAAATAGGTGAAGCACATGTGTTGAATGCCATTCAATTTTGTCGAGTGCTCCATTGATGAAAGAGAAGGTAAATCGCATTACTATATTGAGGTATGCTTTCCACTTACAACGATTCCATATGTGTTTTATTTGACGTCGAGGTTTCACATTCCTTTATATCTAGTGATTTGTGGATAAATTGGAGTCGAGACCCGAAATAGTTGGCCTTTAAATTATGACGAACTTTATTAAGAGCTCAGCAGCCTATACATGTGTAGCCATATTTTATCATCGAAAATTAATACTACTGATGACTGCAACATCTGTAGCGCTTAGTTTTTTGCCTCATAATAGGGGATGTTATAACATGTTTTGTCGAGACTTTGCCTTATTGAGTCATGGGACGCTTGTCTGTTTGCTATTAATTTGTTTTGCATCTAACTAGGTTTAATATTATAGTCTGGGAATTGACTAGCTGAAGGGACATGGAATAGTGGTGGATCGCAAGAGGTCGTTATTGACGATAGAGATTGACGATGAGCGATAGGTAGTGTTCGGCTATCCACCTGATGATAAGGTGATGATTAGCTTTCAATATTCACTATATATCTCATATGATGAGCTATCATACATTCCTGTAACTAAAGAGTATTCGAACACATTTGATGAGGTGATCAGATTACCAACATATGAGGATTGAGTTCCGTATCAATCTAGTTAGAAGTTCTTAACCAATAGTTATGTCTTTAAGGCATATGATGTCTAAAGAGCAGAGGAGACTATGGTGCGAGCGGATGACCTATTGAGGCAAAGGTTCATTCTTAGGAGCATATTTCAGTGGGATGCACCTATAGTATTTGCCACTAAGGGGGGCGGCTCTGTGAGGTTGTATGTTGATTATTGTGAGCTGAATAAGATGACGAGCAAGTATCCACTCCCACTTATTAATAGCTTGTTCGATCAGCTCTATAGCGTGAAGGTGTTCTCTTAGATGAACCTTGTAATGAGGTTTCATATACTGGGAGTATCTATGGAGAGTGTGTCAAACACAACATTTCATATGCTACTTTTATTTTTGATAGATTGGTTATGCCATTCAAGCTAACCAAGCATCCACGTGATTTGTTGATTTCTTGACCCATGTTTCAAGGAATCACTTGAGTAAGTTCATGCTGGTGATCGCTGATGATACTTTTGTCTGCTCATGGAAGAAAGAGGAGCACAAGACACGATTGATGATTGCGTTAGAGGTATTGTGAAAATTTACCAACCGATGATGAGAAGTTTCCTTGGATCGATGAGATATTATATAAGATTTATTAAGGACTTCTCAAAGGTAATAGCACCGTTAACTGACTTGACAAGAAGTATTAGACTTTTATTTAGGATGTGAGGTGCGGACATGCATTAGTGAGTCTGACAAAAGGGTTGATGAGTGTTCTGATGTTACTCATTCCGAGTGGGAATGAAAAGTCGATAATACACATACTTATGGTACTTGACTAGGAGCTATATTCCTAGAGTGGACATTGCTTGAGTTTATTGTTGGTTATGACTTTGGAATTCGATGTGAGCTATGGCCAAAGATGATGGCTCGTTTGACTATCAGACCTACTTTGATTTATCAGATCGATAATAGTCAGAGGTATGAAGCTGGACTAGTGGAGATCATGGCTAATTTAGAGGAACGAATAGTGTCTGTAGAGAAAATGTAATGCAGACTCGACTGAGACGGTTGGCTCTGTATAGAGGAGAAATTGTTGTTTCTGATGTCGATAGGTCAAGGGATGAGTACTGCTGGAGTGCTCTTATTCAAGATGGACTATACATCCCCATGAAAATAAATGCACCATCATATGAGATAGACATTTTATTGGGAAGGAATGGAGAAGGATGTCGGGCATTCATTTCAAGATGAATGAAATATCAACTAGTAAATGCTGAATAAAAGAAATCAAGTGGTTATCATGACCTCTTAAGATTCCTTTGTTGATGTGAGAATAGAAATCGATGGAATGATATGACTAGAAGAGAACGTGATAGCATTTGAGTCATAGTCGATTGATTGACGAAGAATGCTATATTTGTATTCCTTAAGTCTAGTAGAATGGCATTTGGATTTTTCGAGTTATATATGGGATGTATGTCATATTTGATGTATTATACTAGATAGCTTAGTATCCTACATGCTTGGATATGCATGGATGTTACTTTTGATGTTTGATCATTGGAACTTAATATGATCGCCTATGCTTCTTTGGTTGTTAGACATGTAGGATATTTATGATTTGATATAGCATGCTAATTTGTGACGATTGCTATATACACGATTTAGTATACTTATTTATACGATGATGCCACTATTGTGTTTAATCCTCTTTGTTGAGTACTTGATCAAGTACATGGAAGCATGTGTTGGTTATTTGGATGCTTACCTCCCTATAGTCGCATTTAAATGGTATGCTCTTGCTATAAAAGAGGTATGTAACATATGTAGTGTATATTTGGCTATATATGTTTGGTTGTCCTCCGAAATGAGATGCCTCAAATATGGGAAGCCTCGGGTATGAGATGTATATACATCTATGTTTTATTAGGATTTTTCCTAGACCCAGTCGCGCAAAGGAGGTACTATCGAAACTTTCCATGACATAAGCCAAAATTGAGAGAAAAGCCAATGTATATGTGCCGATAGTTGGGAGAGTCGGTAATGTATGATATTTAGGTGACTTGCTTTTCGATTAGTGAGTTGGCGCTTTTATTTTCCATTGTCCATTTCTTTGGAAATAAGTGTGTAACTTAGACATTTGGTTTAGCCACCTTGATTTCGTTTTGATATGGTTGTACTTAGGTATGAGGATGATGGCTCTAGCTGAGCCCTAGTCTATTACCTTTGTTTTGATCGCTTTGAGTGATAGTTGTCATGAGGTGATAAGTGATGATTTTTTGTGTCGTTGCTTATGAGTGGGCGATGGTTGTGTTGCTTTGTCCTTGGGATTTCGAGGACGAAATCCTTTAAGGCGGGGAGAATGTAATGACTCTTATTATTAAAGATAATGACCCGTATTTTTAACGATACTATAATTAAATAATTGATTTAAATATTAAAGCATTAATTAATTGATGGTCCTAAAAATATGACTTTTCGCGTAAGATAGAATCAGGACTCGAGACCACTTCCTTAGAGTTTGTATCGATGTTGCAAATTAAAATTAGTATAAGGATCGCTATATTTGGAGATCGGATGATCTGATGGTTGAAACGGTCTCAAAAAGCATGAAATTATCATCTCAGAGTGTTGTCTCGGATAGTGATGAAATTTCTACCATCGGGATCGTAAAAATGTGATGATATACGCCGACAAGTTTTGTTATGGTCAAATGCATCGTTTGATCATGCAAGCTCGAAACACACGACTATTTATTTGAGAAATCAAATAAATTAAATATCATATTAACATATAATTACCCTTATTCAAACCCTCATTTCACTTATCCTCCTAATCTACAGCTCCATTACATTGACTATAATGAGAATGGTCACCTCTATTTTTATTTTCAAAAATCAAAATCGTCTAAAATAGTCCACGATAAATTCCAAAACCAAGCTCATTCAACTCGTGTCAAGGTTATCTTTGCGCTTATGTGTAGATTGGAGGGCGCGGTGGAAATTTTGTGGACAGCCGTACAAGGCTCGGCGACTAGGGTTTGGTATTGCGAGTGGGACTTGGATCAATAGGTGGATTCGATTGTTGCATTGCGATGCTGATGCTGAAGACCATTTTTTCCCAAAGTCCCATCAACTTCATCGGTTTCCGCTGAAACGTGGCATTTTCAATGTCATGTATGACACCTGTAGGTGGAAATGGTAGGCTATGATCGAACTTCATGACGAGGGGAGCATTGTGGAGAGGGAGTATAAACGGATTCGTAGGCAAAGATAACATCGAGAATCGTTGAGAGATGAGATTTTTGGTTATGGGTTCGTAAGCACTGATACATGCACGAACATAAGAAGGAGGAAGATAATTAGCGTTGATAGGTACAATTAAGTATTAGTTATTAATTAAGTGGATTAATTGTTTATTTAAATCTGTTATCTTATATTAAGTGTATCTTTTGCAAACGAGGTCCATTTTGGATGCCATTTCTTGGATTGTGCTCATGATGGAGAGATGTACGACTTGACGATGGTTTGGTCAGAATTGGTTATTGTGAATGATATTGTCCTTCATCATACTATGATTTCTAGTATAGTATTAAAATGACGTTTGAAATGATTTCTAACTTTAAAATATGATTTCCAAAATACTTTAGCCTATATCCTATTTATAAAATAATCTTCAAGTGTTTTAAAATGGTTTTAAAAATTAAATATCATATTTTTCCCAATTGATGCACTATATTGACCATATTAATAGATTTAGGCTATTAGAATATTTATCCCGTATTTTTTGCTTGGATGTATTATATCGTGTTATATAAATGTATCAATATTGTTATAGGCATTTCTATGTTTGTTGGTTGCATGTCTGTTTGTTTGATAGTTTGATTGAAAATGCTGTTCGAAGGTGATACAGTATTAGAAATAATCTCACACCATAGGATTTCATACATAAAGTTTCGTGCACATAGATTGGTTTGAAGACGGAGAATAGACTTGGCATGTGCTTCGGATTTAGGGATGGATGCCAGACGTTTTCATTTGGTTTGTATCTAACCATTTTAGGTTAAGTGCACAACCAAAGTTCTCGTTATTGCCTACTCTAAGGTGGTCGATATCTACCACTATTAATGATGTTTGATATGGTCAATACTAACGAGGACGATGGAGAGGCTTCGAGGAGCATAATGCGATGGTTTATTCATTCATTCGGTGTTCGATTTAGATGATATGGCTCTTCGATGAGTGGTTATTTGGCGGTAAAGTAGGGATGTGACGCTTTGACAGTTTGAAATGATGATTTCATGATCTAACGATAATGACTCCTTGATGGGAAGTGATGGTTTCAATGATGGATAGCTGTACTTCGAGACATAGAGTGGTAGACTATGAGTCATATTGAGTGGATTATTGAACGGAGGTTACGGGACACATGATGACACTGTTACTTATGGTAATTGTCTAGAGTAGTTTCCAAACATGACAGCTTTAGATGGGAGTCATAGGAACTGTTTCAGGATAAGCTCTGCTATGCATGACGTGTCCAAAGGTATCATTGATATTCGTAGGTCTCTGAGTAACTCGTAAAGTAAGGGTATGTAAGGACGCTCACTTGGGTTTACGTCGTGTGCCCTGGATCAAATGATGACCCGACCTATTTATAATGGACTGTTATGTCATGTATAGTCTAGTTCATGGCCTTTTGAGTGGCATGGATTTGAGTATCGAGAAACCGGGATGTTGAGTAGTCCTTGACTATACGAGGGGTTATATGAGTATCATATATCTAAGGCACTAAGTGAGAAAATGCGAGGATGGATGATGGATTCTATGTTTGTTTTGATTGTTTTATCACCTTAGGGATGTCACCCGATATGGATATCACCAATGTCGATATATAGATACCCTTGGTACTTTGATGTATAGTACACCTATGATGACTATCATGGAGTAGCGTATCTTTGTTATATACGTTAACTCTATGGATGCAAGGATATGTCAAGTATGATTCTTCATACTCTCTGTTCCATGTATTATACTGAATTATATAGTGTTTTGAGATTATTTATCACTCATACTACACCATTGTCTGACATAAGGTTTTATGATTTGCTTCTTACTATGTTGGGTGCTCTTAAATGAGTAGACTAGATAGCAGGTGTAAAGAGCACTTGGAGCTCTAAAGATGGACTTGTAGAAGATGACAGTTTCTCATATTTTGCAGATGAACTTGTAGAAGATGACGCTTTCTCATATTTATATTTTGAGTTTATTATTGTTATTCTGCTGCGTGACACCATGGAGCATTGATAGTGTTGACTTACTATTATTACAGATAGTTTATTAGTTGTATAAATTTGATTAATGTTTTGTATAAGTGTATGAGCCTGCTACTCTGATTATGCAGTTCATGTGGTTATTACAGTCTTTCCAATTTTATATCTATGATGACTATTATATTTTATCTGATGTGCTATGAGATGTACGACGGGTTTTGTGACTGATGTCTGTTTTATTCCTTTCCCTTCTCTTCTATTCTCTTCTCTTCTCTTCTCTTCTTTTCTATACCTCTTTTTTTTCCTTGACAATTGTCCTACGTTTTTGATCGGATGCTCTAACAGTGCACTATTCAGTCATATGAGCATTGGAGGTGTAAGGCAGTCATCACACATGGCATCCATCAAACGACTATAGTCGGGTCGACTTGATGCGTTGGAACTGAAACACTATTCAATAGAGAATTCATCTGCTCGGATAAATGAGGTTAGTATAACAGTTGACTAAAGTCAACCCAAAGTCAAAGTCTTTGGATATAGCAATTTAATTAATAATAATTGATATTATTAAACAAAGGACTTAATATTTGGACTATTCAAATTGAATGTGGAAAATATTTGAATTTTGACCACTGCCAAATTTCATAAGTTCTAGAGTGATATAATTTGGAATAAGAGAACTGGTGTAAATAATTTTCACTACCAAAGAGCGCTCAAAATAAGAAAAATATGATTTTATCGAAACTGTGCAAGTGATAAATTTGGTCGTAGTGTCAAACCACTAGCATAAGCGACGTGTGAACATTAATATTCGAATTGTTCGATATTAATTGCTGACCGAATTATGCTAAAGAGTCACACAGCTGAAATGTTTAATACTCCACCTACCGCTTGATTTAATTAAATTATAATTTTTATAAATTAATTAAATTAGTTAATATTTATGAAATATTAATTATAATTTTTTTATTGCATTTGTGTTGGTTAGTGCTGAAAATAATGCGTATTTAAAATTTGTATACATACATATCGATATATGATATCGATGTACGTTTAAATTTAATTTAAATATGGATTATCTGATCAGGTTTGAAGTGGCATAGAGGCCCATATGGGATCCTTATGTGTCTTGTCAAACTTAAGGAGAAGGGGTTGGTTATGATATTTACGAAGTTCGAATAGGTAGAGAAAAGAGTGGATCCGGATCTACATTTTACTCTCTCATTTCTTTATCATTGAAACTCCATAACCCATCACTTTTGAAACTATAATTTTTAACCCTCCCTCTTCCCTCCTTTGACAATAAGCACCCCTAACATCTTTCTCCATCATTTTTAAGACTAAAGCACAAATTCAAGTCTAACAGCAACAAAGATGTAGATCTTTTAGTAGTGTAGCGCTTTGCGGAAGAGATTGGATTATGATCCAAAGGAGTTCAGTAGATTCAACATTCAAGGTGCTATTGTTAGGAAATAATTGAGGTAACACTCCAATTATATTTATAATTATTTAGTTACCATACATTTCGACTCATACGTAATTAGATTAGATATATATCATGAATCGTTATATATGTGCGTTGTTAGTCTAGAATACATACTTACACACATACACACACACAAAAACAAATATATATATATATATATATGTTGTTATTGAATTATATATATATGTATGTATGTATAATTACTTTCAAAGCCGTAATTTAAAAATAAAAATGTCTTTTTTGAATTTAAGTAATTTAAATAGGGATTTTTAAATAAAAATTGATTTTTAGTGAAATAAACATTTATATGTTATAAGTAAAATGGTTATTAGATTATATATATGTGTATTATCATTTCAAAAATATAATTTTTTTACATACACATGTGGATATACATAATATTTTTTTGAAATAGAGAGCCAAGCTTATACTTGTAACGTCTGTCAGTGTAGGGCAACCCAGTCTGCACCATATTGTTCCCCTTGGACCTTCACTACACTAGGTTAGTTTTAATCAGGGAATAGTTATGTAGGGTGAGGACCGAACCGTCTCTTTTTACCAAAGGAAGGCCCCCGTCCACTATGCTACTACCATGGACTATATATTTATTATATTTGAATTTTATATAAACATAATATATATATATTATTTTAATATAATATATTAAATTAATTTTAATAAGTTACAAATATATATATATATACAAATTAATATATATAATATTCATACACATTGCAAAATATTTTTTTATGTACAATTTTTTTAGTATGGAAACTGATTTAAAAACAAAAGAAATAAAATCCAAATGGATCAAATATAAAAATTATTATTTTTTCAAAATTATAAATGTGATCGAAATATATACATATGTATATATTTTATTTATTTATATATTTCGTTATGTATAATATCTTTTGCATTATAATTGATTTTAAAAATATTAATATTTATATATGAACAAATATATATATATATATATATACGTTTTAAAAAATTTATTTTATACATGTATTCATATATTAATAAATCATAGTTTATTATAAAATTAAAACTTGAAATTTGAATTTAAAAGGTATTTTCATATCTAGATCTAGATTTAAATTTAAATTTTGAATTTGAATTTAAAATTATCAATATTTATTTTATAAGTTTTATTTTATGTAAATAATATTAATTTTACAATATCATATGTATGTATAAATATTTACACTAATATGAATAGAATTCTATATCATATTAGCATATATACTGTTACGACCAAATTTTCTAGTCTCCGAACAAATTCAAATGATTTACTAGGCTAACAAACGAAGAAGAAATGGATGCAAACCTCTAAAGACATCATAAAACAATAAAGTAAATGGATACAAATGAGATAGCAAAAAATGGATCGAAAACTTCAACTCAACATTCTTAACAAGTTGTGAATTCTTTGGCAGGGTCAATCGCAGAACTGTTTTGCTAAATGACGTAGAGAACATGCTGGAGCTTTTACAAGAGCTTATTTTGGGGATTTTAGAATGTAAATGGAGTAGAGATCACTTGAAAAGAGACCTTTTGACTTCTTCTTCTTTTTGAACTTCTGATTTTGACGGGTTGCAAATTACACTTCTGAATTACACTTTATTGGATCCTCGTTAAGTTATAAGCAACTGAATTTTAAGAATAGCTTTGTCAAAATAAAGTTTAATAAAATAGAAATCAATTAAGTGGACGTAGATCAAAGTACTTGTTGAACCACTATAAAAGTTGTGTGTTCTTTTCTCACTTTTACCCTCTTTTCTTTTCTATTTCTCATATTTGATATTTCATTGGTGGTTTGTGCCATTTTTGGTCCGTATATAGATACATATGTATATGTATATGTATATGTATATGTATATGTATATGTATATGTATATGTATGTGTATATGTATATGTATAAGACAACATATATGTATATGGAGGAGCTAACATTTCCGTCGCGGTGTAAATCGCAACACTTAGATAAATGCATGTTAAGACATGCGTACCATATAGGTTCCACGTATATGATATGAATGTACACATTATACAATATGTATATAGTATTAAATCAAATCATTTTATTAAAAAATTAAAAAAAAATAACCATTTTATTTAAAATTAGTTTGGATCATATCTATATCAATTTTGAATTCCTAGGCCTAATAAGATCCAAAATGGATTTTTTTTTTTTGAAATTCACTCATTTAACCGGAGCTGTGCACTCAGATCCAATAATAGTATCAGAGCCCAGTAGCCTATGCGGTCTAAATTGATCATGTTAGTGCCAATTAATTAAGCTTACTCATTTAGTTGGGTGTCTATAAAAGTAGCGTCGAGGTTGGGTTTTAGTAATCAAATACCCCGCCCTACCTAATTGGCCTGGCCAGAAAGGTGAAGTAAGTCCAAAGGTTCTCCCAAATGAAAAGGCCCAATTTGATTTTAGTCCTTGGGTTAATTTTCATAACTAGTTTCGAACTAAAAATTTAAATTTATAGTAAGAAATACATTATAAATGTTATAATGTGATTTTCAAAATTGTTTTGAAAACTTTATAAATAAATTTTGAAAATTTAAAATTATTAATTAGATTAATAAATTAAATAAATTGATTAAATATTTAGTTAATAAAAATATATATAACATACATAATGATTATGCTACATTATCCTAGATTGTCTCAAATGATGTGTGTGTGGATATAAAACAAGTTTTCAAAATTAATAATTAATTAAAATTATTTAATTAAGTTAATTAATCAAAAGTTAGTTAATAGATAGTAAAACACACACAAGCACGCATGCACATATATAAAGATATATCTATATAATTATATATGTTATGATGTGTATATATATATTCAATATAAAATATTTAAATGCATAATATGGAATTAATTAAATTTATTAAATAAGATTTAACTAATAATATTAATATAATGTTATACATATGATTATTATATAAGTTAATTAAATTATAAAATCTATATAATAATTAAAACTTATATAATATGAATGTATAATAAAAGGTGGAATAATAAGGAACCCTAAATAAATCTAAAGGATAAGTAGATATGTCTAGATTACTTGCATACTCCTTAGCTGTTGATATTCCTTAAGCCAAGGATGTTATGTGTAGTTGTAACATCCCATATCTTGAGGCCCAAAGCTAAATGCCACAGATGTTGTAGTCATCTATAGTATTAACTTTCGACAACAAAATACGACTATATTAATGGTTCCATAATATCAGAAGCACACGAATATGAAACAAAATCACAAATTTCAAAATAGCATTTCTGATTACATTTCCAAAACATGTTTCATATCCAAAGTACACAATCCCATCGCTTTCCAAGGTTCATATCAAATATAATCATTACGTAGATATGCCACGAGCGACATATAAAGATGCACCCTTGGTTAACTAGAGTACTATATAGTCAAAATGGACATAATACAACATAGCAGAATAAAACAAACAAAAAAAAAATCTTCTAAATAGCTATCCGTCAGCTTCCTTCTCGCCTTCGAAAGCTTTCTTCGCCAACCTACTAAAACCTATAAACCTCAACCCTCAGCCTACTCAAACCAATTTTGAGCATCCGAGAGTTTAAGGGGAAAACATAAACTTCAAGTCAGACATAAAGCCTCGAGTAAATAATACTATCCATTGATATTAAGTGAGACTACGCCGCTTAGCGGAACGGGTTTACCCTCACTGATATCCTTTTAAAACATATCTTTTGTAAATCATAATCCTGCAACCAAAACTGGTTAAAACAATAAAGCAATATCATGTGTACATTTAAATGACTAATGGATTATTTATCCTAACACTATAGTTTTTTTTAGCTAACTACTAACATTTTGATGACTCGGGCCTACCAAACAAGATAAACAATAATTTAATTTTTGTTAGATACTCCTCTTCTAGACGGTTTATCCCTAACTTAAACTCTCCCATGGTAAACTGATTCTAATGGTTCTGCGGGTTCACCAGTGACCTATCTCTTCTCTATAGATTCTCCTATGTTTGTAACATCATTTTAGTCTTACTTGTGACAAAGCCCTACACACCGGAATTTTGGACTTATATTAATTAGGGGATACAAGCTAAAGTATAACATGCGACCCCATACCAGTTCCATCTGGTATTCCAATATCTGAGTGATTTTACTTTGGGTAATCTTCCCTTAAAATTTCCTTGAAAATCATTTTCTCTCAAGTTGATTCAAACCTTTAAATTAATGCTTAAGCAAGGAAAATATACTCTATGCTTTACTCAAATCACTTTGCCATGTTATATTTACTTTACATAAATCTTTATTTATGAAAACATTTAAACCTTTGAAAGTACCCTTTCGAATCAACTGAAAATACTTCTTTCAAAACCAAGTAAACCTATAGAGCCTAGGTCGAATGGCCAAAACATTCCTTTTGAAACCATTTGTAACCACTTTTCAAAAACATTGATGACCTCTCCTTCGAAAGCTTTAAAACATTAGACATCCTTCTTTTAAAACTCTTTAAACCTACATTTCGAAACCATAGGGAACCTTCCTTTAAAACCTTTCGAAACAATCTGTGAATCACCCTTTCAAAACCATCTTCTTAAACCTTTTGAAACCATCAAAATCCTTTTCAAACATAAATCCTTTCGAAAGCATTTGGGTTCAAGTAAAATATGTGAAAACCTTTCGAAACCATTTAAAACAATCTCTTTCAGAACCATTGGGTTCTACCTTCAACAGAATAAAAGGGTCATAAAACAACTAAGTCGGAAGCACTCTTTCGAAAGAAATCCCTAAGTAAAGAAGTGGTTGTGTCGAAACCAACCTTTTGAAAGTATTGAAGAAGTGGCTAAGTTTTAAAAATAAAGTACCCCATTCGAGACCATTTCTTCAAAAGGTAGAAAGTGGGAGCAAGGGTTTTCGACCCCTTCAAAAACATTTCTTAAAACAAAAGGTGCAAACGGGGTTTTCGACCTCTTCATTAACATTTCTTAGGAAAAAAAGGTGCAACCACTTTCGAAACCATTCCTTAAATCAATTTGACCCTATCGAAAGCCAACCAAGTCGAAAGCATTCTTTTGAAAGCAAAACATATGCATATTCATTTAAAAGCAAAGTAACGCTTTGACCCCATCGGAACCACTTGTTTCGACCCAGTACCATTCGCCTAAGTCCAATTCACTATGTACCAAGTCTTTGGTACTATGTGCATTGGTATCGATGGAGATGGAGGTGGAAGTACTACGTCGAAACCTAGGTGCCGAAAGTGGTGAAACATGTAAAAAACATGTAAAATTTAAATTTTAGCCTTTCAAAGTAAATGTTTTCAACTAACTGGCCTTGTTTGTCAAAATACTATTGGTTTCTAATTTTCTTTTCTAAAAGTACCACATAGATTTCAGAAATAAACAAGTTAAATAATTTACAAAATGCCATTCTCCTTTTATAAATATATAAAACATTTAAGTCTCATACCTTAAATAATTTTATATATTCATTAAAACACTTCATAAAATTCTACAAAACTTCCTATAACCGATTTTTAGTATGTTTTCTAACATATATTGATTTCAGACCCAAACATATATAATATTGCCGTAAATCATTTTAAACCCAAACAACCAATTTCCTCCCTAGAAAATTAATAATAAATCCTCACTAATTCATAAAATTATGAAATTGAAATCCATTTCTAAAATATCATTTTTGATATAAATCTAAAATCGTAAGGAATTTGGATTTCATATAATTGGGTTTCCACACTAAAACATATCATAAAATCTATATGAAATATCATAAATCATCAACAAGCATATGTATATTTCTAACATTCAAACCATGGCAAAACCTTGTAAAATAATTCAGATTTAACCTAAAACCAAAAACAATTAGAAAACATGAGAGGTATTCATCATTCACCTTAACTTTATGATTAAGGAGTTAAGATTTTAGAATGGATTGAGTTGATTTGCTTCATCCTTTAGCTTATCTTCCTTTTGTTCTTACTTAATGGTGGCTGGCCTATTAGTTTTAATTTTTGCAAATGAAAATATGAAATGAATGAGTGTAAGGGTTTAGGGTACAAGGATCTACTTATTCCAATTTGCCCTTATCTAACTTCCATAACTTATTTTATTTTAGCTCATATCGGTTCATTTGTTAACATGGCATAACTACCCCTTAGTTTAATCCCAAATCTCAATGCCCTAATCAGTACATTATTTTATTTAATTTAACTAATTAAATATCCAAAATAATGTTAATAAAAATTAGGGTCGTTATAGGATCGATTTCACCACAAAGGGAGGGGGGAGGGTGAATAGGATTAATTATAAAAATTTAATGCGGAAGTATATAAAATAATCGCAACACGGATATAGCAGAATAATAGCAGCACAGATAATGGCAGAATAAAAACAGAAATAGAACAACACGGATTTACTCAGCTTCGGTAAAACCCTGCCTACGTGATGCCCGCAAGGTTTCTACTAGAAATTAAGCAGTAAGACGCTTATACACATAAACTCGCGACAACCGCAATCTACTAACCTAACTCTATGCTCAAAACCCAGCCACAACTCTACCACTGAGTTGCGAATTCTCAAACTATACCACCGTAGTTCATCCCCTAGTCATACGACTAGTAAATTACTAATGTTAAAAAGATATACAAAGTAAAAAAAAATTTAAAAATGAAACCCTAATTCTAAAAATTGAAGCCCAATAATTTAAAGAAGTCGTCCCAAATAATAGTGAATCCCCTTTTTTTTATAATATCTTCGGCCTGGTATCCTTGCGTTGAGAAAAAATATGGCAGCTTCCTTTAGCTCGTTCGTTCCTCTTTGTTTCTGATAATTAGGGCTTTGTGAATTTGAGCACGCCTATTCAATTTTAATTGAATGATGAACTATCCACAGTTGCTTCATCAATCAATTCGTCACTTTGATTCACCAGCAGTTGCTTCGACGAATCGAGTTCGATTTGACTTGAATCTGGTATGTGATTTTCCTTTTGCTTTTCTAATTAATTTGCTTGAACTCGATTTATTGATCTGCCAATGATGATTGGGTTTAAATAGGATTCTAAATCCTATAATTTCGCTCGTTTACTTCTGATTTGAATTCTTCTTAATTCTTGCTTGGCCATATGATTTTGATTGAATGTTGGTGATTAAACTCAACATTCAATTCGTATATTATTGTTGCTTGATTATTATGGTTTGCAATTTCTCTGGATTTGGTTCCGTGAACTTCTGGTTTGACTTCGGCTTAATTTGTAAAAATTTGAACTTGTTCGAATCCTTTGGTCACCGTGGCTTTGATTCTCTGTTGACTTCGATTATAGTGATAATATTTACTTAATCGATTTGCTATCACCTGACTTTGTCTTGTGTTCATGCCTGATAGCATATTCGACCTGATGCTTGTGCACATGTTTACTGCATCCCTATATTTCATGTCGTCCGGTCTTGTTCCACTTCACTGTTTACAGTATATTCATGCCTGAGTGTGTTCAAAACTGTTTTGCACATTTCCTTGGTGTTGATGTTTTTTATATGTTTGAAGCTTCATATACTGACCATTTTGTTGCACTGCTTTACTGCAACCATATTGTCACCTCTGTCCTTGGTAGCATGTATTCTGATTGCATATGAATATGTAAACATGTAATTTTGCTTGCATGATCTGTTGGCTCATCACTGTTTGATCGCATTACATTGTTCACTGTCTTGTGCCATTATCTGGTTCACCTGAACTTTGAACTGATCATTCTACTTTGTTTTCTTATGCACGGCCCATATGTGTTCATTTGTTTGCATTTGACTTTGATTGTGCAGTCTGCACTGAAATGCTATGCACTACATGTGTATATATACACATGTGTGTATACATGTGTGTGTGTGTGTGTATGTTTGTTGCACCCTGTAGATTGATTTTGCATTTCTTTAAACTTTGCACTGCCCTGGTTTGAATCACTTGTATCAGTCCATTGCCATGTTGCTTTGAGCTAGTTTGCATTTTGATGATGAGTTACCTATGAGTTGGTTCATGAAATCTTCATGTTAGTCTGATGGCTTCACCTCGGTATTTGCAGTCTTCATTTCTGTTTGGTTTCCACTGATTTTTGATGTTGTTTCCATTCACTTGTGTACCTGCACTTGTATACAGTTGAGTTGTGTGCCATTTTGGTTAGACCAATACACGTTTAGCGATAGCTCCGACGATGTCTTTCATGTGATTTTATCTGAAAGTCTACTCAACGTTGTTGTGTTGATTGACTTGCATATTGAACTATGTTGAGTAATGGCTTATTCTTGGGTCATGTACCATGTGTACTTCATGGTTGCATTCACTATTGGACTAGTCAGGTGCACTGTTTTCATGTGACTGATCTGGTTGCATTTATGTTACTTGTTGTGGTCTTTTGTACACATGTGTGCTGGTGAGGTTTGCACTTTGTATATGAGTCTGTACTTGATTACTGTTTTACGACTTTGCTTCATCTGGTGGTAGCTACAAGTATACGTATACATGTTGTCATGTCAACATTGATTCATTTCTAAATGCTTACATACTCCAATATGCATTGTATATTTCCATTTAAAGTTTATTGCTCTATTTTGGTCATTGCATTTCGGTTTCTCTGACCAGTCTGGGTTTAAGTGTACATTTGAATTTTTGGTCGAGGCTTGTTCGAGTCATTAAAAACTTGACTCATTGATTTATATTGCATGCAGCTGAGTTGAACCTAGATTTGGCTCGGGTTTGACCTTGTGCCCGTATTGTGACTTTATTTGTATCGCACTTGAGTTAAATCCAGCCTCATCTCAGGTTTGACCTTGTGCTCACCTGCCCCTGCAGTTTTATCAAGTGTATATCGGTGTGCACGGCCTTGTGGCATGTATAGTGATACACTGTGCATGCCATTGGTTGTTTATGTTTGATGAATTCAAAATTAAATAATGATGAGCAACCCAGATAACTGAGGCAAATAAAATTTTCTAAATAAAATTTTATTTTACACTACAAAAATATTTCATTTTCAATTTTACCGCGTTAGTATTTATTTTACAGATTGCTTAGATGATGGATTCAATCTGGAATAGAGTTGAAGATAAATACGAGCGGATGAGTAATATGTAGTTAGGTGCAAATGTAAATTGAAAATTGTGATGTAATCAAATTTTTATTGTAATTGAAATTATGTATATACAGTGAGAGATCAAATTTGTATTATACTATTCGAAATTGAAATAAATATTCGTTTGAATAAAATATTTATTTGAATTTAAATTCTATGTTATTTATTTTATTCCGTAAATATTTATTTAATTATGTGAAAAATAAAATAGTACATTCACAATTACATTTACATGAATATATATATATATATATATATATATATATATGTTTATTATCATCAAACAAAAATCATATACTTGCATATTGAACAATCTCCTCCTTTTGATGA
The DNA here is from genome assembly GCA_030765085.1 of Allium cepa. Classification (NCBI taxonomy): domain Eukaryota; kingdom Viridiplantae; phylum Streptophyta; class Magnoliopsida; order Asparagales; family Amaryllidaceae; genus Allium; species Allium cepa. Next base: position 916,579,479 of record CM060938.1, read on the forward strand.
TAACAAACGTATATTTAAGATTTTAAACTTGTTAAATGTATTTGATCATTCTATTTGCTCCCCCTATTTGAATGCTCCATCTTTACACAAAGCTGCCCCTTCATATATGCATGAAAATAAATAAAAATATGCAAATAATGCAAATAGAAAATACAAAATAAAATATTTAACCTTTATTTGCCATAATCTTAATTTTTCTCTCCCCCTTGTGTTACCAGAAAAAGAGTAATAGTGTTAGAAAAATAGAGATAAAGGGATAGATATTAATACAACATTAATACCCAATCGAGTATAAATATAAATTTCAATAAAAAATAATAAAAAATCATAAATACTCTGTTAGGCGCATATTCCGCTTTAGAATGATAAGGATGATGCAAAACCATATAGCTGTGTCTATTTATGGTATATTTATATCAGGAATTTGAATATCTACTAACCATGCATAACCGTTTGGACTTTTTAAATGAGATTAGTAGTATTCAAATTTTTTTAGAAAAATGTGAATTTCAAGCATCTTCTAACCAGCATAACCATGAGGGCTTTTAAATGGGATTGGAATCAACTTGACTATTTATAATCAATTTTGGCATGCGTTCCATACATGCATAACCATGAGGACTTTTAAATGAGTACGAAAGGACATAATAAAAAATTCCAAGTAATTCACCCATGCATATGCGTGAGGACTTTTAAATGAGAGTGAATACTTTGGATGTTTTTATTGCTAAAAATATATTAAAGTGAAAATCAAATAAATTCCCATTTAAAATACCACATATTGACATACTATATTTGATTCTGAGAATGATGGTCATTAGAAATACGATAGAAATAGAGATGGTCATGGAATTTTTACCCACTAAAAGTTATTATAAATCTTGTTTAAATTTCTACAGAAATTTACTAAATATACTGTCTCAAGTTATAATATATGATTAATATTAACACCCATCACTTTTCAACCACTATTTATCTTTTCGGTAATCATTAGGGAGTCAGATTATTTAATGTAGTCATTTAAGATCAAATCCAAACATTATTATAAAATCAAATTTTCTAAAATAATTAATATGAAACAAGGTCAACAAAACTATTTTGTAGAAGGTGTTTTATAAGGAAAATGTCTGCTAATTTGAAAATCAGTTGAAATAAAAATTTTGCAGATATTTTCTCTGAAAAATGATGCAACTAATGAATGTCTCTTCTAAAACACGTTCCACCAGTAATTTTTCTATCAACTAGATTACCAGCGTAATCTGCATCTGAATTTCTCTTAGATTCAAGATTATCATTAGTTGAATGTTATAGACCAGACCGTGAAGTTGCAATAATTACCTTAAAATCTTTTTTATAGTTTTTAATGAAATTCTTTTGAATTTTAATTGAAACCGTGCAAATAAACAAATAGTGAACATAGTGTCAGATAAGATAAATATATCCACTTTGTCATCAGTAATCATTAATCATTAAAACACCATCATTAGTCCAAACACATCTATATGAACTGATTCGAAGTCTCTAGAAATACTTATTGTATTCTTGGCATAAAAGTATATTTGGGTAACAATTTTGCATAAGTCAGAATCATTGTCAACATTCATTATCACATAACTGGCTGATTTAATTCAGATTATAGTGCAGATTATCACATTTAATATATCGTTCAAGATAGATATACCATTATCTATTTTACCTTTACGATAATTTTACATTGTTGCCTATTGTGATTCTGCCACCTTTATACTAGGCTAAGGAACTTGATTTGTCACCCATTATGTGCCTATAACAGCCAAAATCTAGGTAACACTATTGTTGTTCCTTGGCATGCCACCACACCAACACGAGAAAAGATTTTTGTGACCTATTTGTTTTTATAGGTCCATGGTTGTTAGTGATAAATGATTTTGAAAAATATGTCCGAGTAGATCCAAAACTATTTATAATTGTTCCTTTCGGCACCCAGATTTGTTTAACTTTAAGGGATTTTATATTCGTGCGTTTTGAATGGTATGGTTTTCACGTTTTTGGGTCTATACCAGCAAATGTTATGATTGTTTCCAATTTTTCCACATATCGTGCACTTTGAATTGACTTATTTAATTTCTTTTCTATCACGTTTTTGATTGATTATACCCAAGTCCTTGTCTAACAATATTAACAGTTCGTCTCCCTAATAGCATATTTAACGATCTTTCACTTTTTGAAAATTTTCCTAAAGTCGTAGACAGTTGTTGGACTTGAGTTATGAGAGATTCATTTTCATTTAATAATTGTGTGCACTTTTTAATGGAATTTTCTCTCCTAGTATTATCACTTTCTTTCAAAGTCAAAATTTCATTTTCAAGTGATTTAATTTTAATTTTTGATTTTTTAATTTCTTCTTCAAATGTTGGACACTTTTCGCACTTAGGGCTTTTGGTTTGATAGCTTTTAACCAATTGATCGAGCTGTTTATTTAAATCTATCAATGTATCTCTTTGTGATTCTATTTTAGCATATTTCTATCTAAGTCTTTCGAAACAGCCATTTACTTTGTTAAATAAGTAATTCTGAACGAGTAAGTTTTGATACCTCGCTTGGCTCATCATCATCACTGTAAGTTATTTCTCCATAAAGGCACTGCTTTTTTACTTTCACTGTCAGCGCTTTTATCATCTTCATTATTTTCATCCCAGGTGGCTGCCAAATTTCTCATTTTCGGTTTTTTTCCATGGCTGAATCGATTCTGTGGACAGCTGGGCTTGATATGACTGGGTTTGTTGCACTTGTGACAAATAATCTCCTCTTCTTCTAAGTTGTCTAGTGCTTTGACCATTCTGCTTTTCAATTGTTGATTTAGAGCTGGATTTTCATTTTTGCAGTTCCTCCTTTCGGATCTCTTTATTAATAGCGCAAGCTCAGCTGCTCCATCACTATCATCATCATCATCATCATCATCACTTTCTGTTGTTCCTTTAAGAGCTATTGATTTCTTTTGAGTATCACCTCCTTCGCGTTCTTCCTTGAATTTCATTTCTGGCTCAAAAGTGGTGAGATTTCCTATGAGTTCTTCAACTTTGATTTAATCTTTTGATTCTTGAATGGCAGTAACTTTTACTTCAAAATTCCGTGGAAGGACTCTGAGGATTTTTCGGACTATTTCCAACTCTGTGTATAATTTCCAAGTGCTTTTGATTTGTATATGATATTGGAAAGTCGTCCGTACATCTCTTTGAAATTTTCTTCTTTGGTCATTGTGAAATTCTTGTATTCGCTATTAAGTATGTCAAGTAGAGATTCCTTGACTTGAGATGTTCCTTCATGAGTAACTTCAAGTGTGTGCCAGATTTCCTGTAATGTTAGACAATGTGAGACACGATTAAATTCGATTTGATCCAATGAAAAAATAATAGAATTAATAGCTTTAGCATTATCATTCTGTAGTCTGTTTTATAGATCTATCCATCTATAACGACCCGAAATTTTCGAAGCCGAAAATTCCAGATAGTTATGAAAAAGAAGAAAGAGATAGAAGAAGAAGAAGAGAAACACCAAACATCTCACATTCGCAGCGGATAAAATATAATAAATAACAAATGTCTACAAAAGAATACTATATCTGTTGATTACATTTAATATACATTAGAGTTCCACACACATACAGTCACTGAATAAATACAAGTATCATGTCTCAGATTAACGAATATATAAATATAGCGGAAATACTCTACTCGTTACTACCATCCAGTTTGCCTCCTGAGCTCCAGAACGTCCCTACCTGAAAATCTGTAATACTCGGTCTGACCCGAGCATTACACCAAAGTAACACCCGGGTCAGGCTGGAAACCAGCGTGAGTAAACCCAACTAACATGAAATGAAAAAGTTTACAACCCATATAAACCCGGGTATCTTATATCAATTTCCACTTCATAAGTTGTTATAGACATCACTTATTCCACACATCAATTTCTAAGTGCCAGAACTTAGATTTTATGGTCCAATTCACTTAAAATCATTCCAATATACCCTACTGATTCCACATATCAATTTGTAAAGAATCGAAGTGATTTTGGGTATTAACTAATACCCGACTCCGGTCTCTTCGAATTCAATGTTATTAATTTACCTTTCCTTGTCACAATAATCACATCTATCCTTGATTAAGTTCTCAGATTCATTAACTTATAATCACTTACGTTGATTAAAATCCTTGAATTAATCATGCTCATAAATTTACTAACCCTCCATAAATTTTGTTACACTAATTAAACAAGTAATTAATCCTCAGTTAAGTAATTACCAATAATTACCCCCTTTGATTTATGATATTAAATAATTTTTCTTCGATTGCTTCTATTAGTAAATTCGATCAACTACATTGATTAATTACCTTAACCAATCATTGATTATTCCAAATTATTAATTACTCTAGAATTTAATTAACCTTTAATTATATTAATTGTTCACAATCATTAACTACTCATCTTAATTAACTTTTTTTAAACTTTACATTTGTATGTACAATTTCAGCTTATGTTACCAGCATATCCAAATTACTTAATTCTTGCTTTTATTTACATTTGTATTTTATATTTTGACTATCAAGATTTGAATTATATTCAATATGGTGTACTTATATTTAATACCCATCTTTTCTATGGTCTTATACCACATCCACGATTAATTCTTCAACGTGAAAATACTTCTTTAAAGTAATTTACTTAGTATACTCAACCACCATGAAAAGAAACCCATCTAAGTGTTTATCAAATCGAAGATAAAAATCTAACAAGTAAGGCATTTTCTTAGAAACAAACATGTTCATTTCGGGCAGAAATTTAACCCTAGCTTGCACCTCAAATTCATATATATATATATGGCCGAATTATAAAAAGTGATACAAATGAAAGTTATAGGCCTTTCCGTTAGCTTTCCAGAATGACCAAGTTCGTCGAATTTGGATCAACAGTTAAAAAGTTATGACCATTTTACTAAAAACATTAAGCTTAGCCTGAAATTATGCATTTGCAGGACAGCGACCAATAATTGCAATTTTAGCATAGAAAACATCTAAATCAGGCAAAATGAATAAAGCAAAAGTTATAGCATAGTTTCTAAGCTTTCCAGAATATTAAAAATTACCGAATTTCAATAAGGATTGTAAAAGTTATGAAAAAAACAATTCTAAGATTCGAATTTCACAACTTCTGTCATTTTGTCTCGGGACAGCGATAAACAATTATAATTTTGGCCAAGATAACAACAAAATTTTGGAAAACTCAAAACTTAAAAGTTTTATAAAATAGTTTAAGCATTCTGGAACATCTAAATTTATCGAAATCGGTTGAGGAACGAAGAAGTTATGGTTAATTTAGTTTCAGCCTTAAGTACAGAGCTAATATTGGTTTTGCTCTCGGGATTACAGTAGAAAAATTCAATTTTTACATAGCTAACATCCAAACTAAAGAAAACAAAGAACAACAAAGTTGTAGCACATGAAATAAGCTTTCCAGAACATCCAAGAAATCGAAATTTCATTAAGAATTGGGAAAGTTATGTTCAAATTACTAAGCTGCGTTTTTGATAGAACCGAGCCACTTTTACTTACAACTATCATCTCTTCAAGAATAACATGAATACTAGAAATTTAAATAGTTTTTCTCACCTTACACTTGTGTATTTGACTTGACTCTTTTTCCTTAGCTTTCTCCAAGCTTTTTCACTTTATCCTACTTTTGTTTTTGCTTTGTGAAAGTAAGGAAAAAAATAAGTGAACATTTCCACCCGTTATATAGTAATTTCCAAGGCTAGTTTGGTAATTTTAGTTTTGGACACTTATCTACTTCTCTTTGCACAAGCTTTAGAATGTTGACACATGTCTACTTAGGTGTCTTAAGATGTTTCTACACATGGACACCTAATGGGCTTATGTGTCACTATTTTATTTAATCTTGTGACACATGTCCTTCATTTTTTTTATGCAAAGCCTTATTTCATGACACATACCTTATTTAGTAATCATTTAAGGTGTTCTAGAAGTGTACACCAAAGTGATATATGTGTCATAATTCTATTTCATCTTAAGATAGGTGTATGGTCCATATTATGCCACTTGTCTTCACCACGTCATGCCACTTATCCTATACTTATAAATGTATACATACTTATACCTTTTGTATTATTTAAAAGCATACATAAATATAAATAAAATAGAGATGGTGTAGATAGTATATTTTCAAAATCGAACAAATCACCTTTAAATTAAATTTCAACATTTCTATTATCTTCAGTATCATCATTATAAATTTTATAAGCCTTCAAATGATTTTAAACAGGCTTAGAAATTTCAGATTCAACAATTTACCCAATTTCAATTATTAAATACAATATTTAAACTATATAATTCAATGATTTAATTTTCAAGTAAATACTTATATCTCAAATTCACGTTAAAATTAACTTTTAAATGTTTAAAATCAATTCAATTATCCCATTCTACATTGTTAAAAATTCTGGGTCGTCACACCATTGATCCATCGGTTTATCTATTTATTGATTATCTACAACTATAGTTGGTGCTTTATAACCTGCCTCGCCAATATTCCAAGCATCGGTGGTTTTTAGAAAGATTTTCATTCTATTTTTCCAGTAAGCATATTCGCCATTGAACATTGGTGGTCTAACTATGGACCGACCCTTAGCAAAAGCATTATTAAAAGAAGCCATTTAAAATTTTTCTTAAAAGTTCTTTTTGAAAAATCAAAATTTTAAAATCAAAAATTGACTTTTTGTTCCTAGCTCCGATACCACTTGTAGGATCGATTTCACCTTAGAGGGAGGGTGAATAGGGCGATACTATTCATTATAAACATTTAGTGTTGAAGTATATAAAATAATCACAACAAAGATATAGCAGAATAACAGCAACACAGATAATAGCAGAATAAAAACAGAAATAGAACAACATATATTTACCCAGCTTCGGCAAAACTCTGCCTACGTGCTGCCCCCAAGGCTTCTACTAGAAAGTAAATAGTCAATGCTTACACATGTAAACTCTCGACACCCGCTATAGACTAACCTAACTCTACGTCCAAAACCCTGCCATAACTCAGCCGTTGAGTTACGAATTCTCGAACTACACCACCGTAGTTCATCCCCTATTCACACGACTAGTAAATTACTAAAGTTTAAAAATTAATACAAAGTAAAAACAATTTTAGAAACAAAACCCTAATTTTAAAAATTAAATCCCAATAATTTAAAGAAGCCGACCAAAATAAAAGTGAATCCTCTTTTGATTTTTATATTATCTTTGGCCTGGTATCCTTGCGTTAAGAAAAAATAGGGCTACTTCCTTTAGCTCATTCGTTCCTCTTTATTAATGATAATTAAGGCTTTGCAAATTCGAGCACCCCAATTCAATTATTGATTGAATGATGAACTATCCACAGTCGCTTCATCAATCAATTCGTCACTTTGATTCACCAGCGGCTGCTTTGACGAATCGAGTTTGATTTGACTTGAATATGGTATGTGATTTTCCTTTTACTTTTCTGACTAATTTTCTTGAACTCGATTGATTAATCTGCCAATGATAATTGGGTTTAAATAGGATTCTAAATCCTATAATTTCGTTCGTTTACTTCTGTTTGCTTGGCCATATGATTTTGATTGAATGTTGGGGATTAAACTTGACGCTCAATTCATATATTACTATTGCTTGATTATCACGGTTTGCAATTTCTTTGTATTTGGTTCCGTGAATTTCTGGTTTGACTTCGGCTTGATTTGTAAAATTTTAAACTTGTTCGAATCCTTTGGTCACCACGGCTTTGATTCTCTGTTGACTTCGGTTATGGTGATAATATTTACTTAATCGATTTGCTATCACCTGACTTTGACTTATGTTTATGCCTGATAGCATTTTCAACCTGATGCTTGTGTACATGTTTACTGCATCCCTATACTTCATGTTGTCCAGTCTTGCTTCACTTCACTGTTCACTATATATTCGTGCTTGAGTGTGTTCAAAAACTGTTTCACACATTTCCTTGGTGTTGATATCTGTTATATGTTTGAAGCTTCATGTACTAACCATTTTGTTGCACTGCTTTACTGCAACCATATTGTCACTTCTTTCCTTGGTAGCATGTATTCTGGTTGCGTATGAATATGTATACATGTAATTTTGCTTGCATGATCTGTTGGTTCATCATTGTTTGATCGCATTACATTGTTCACTGTCTTGTGCCATTATCTGGTTCACCTGAACTTTGAACTTATCATTCTACTTTGTTTTCTAGTGCACTGCCCATATGTGTTCATTTGTTTGCATTTGACTTTGATTGTGCAGTTTTCACTGAAATGCTATGCACTACATGTATATATATACATATGTGTGTGTATATATGTACATATGTGTGTGTGTGTATACATATGTGTGTGTATATATATGTATGGATTTTGCACCCTGTAGTTTGATATTGCATTTCTTTGAACTTTGTACTGCCCTGGTTTGAGTCACTTGTATCATTCCATTGATGTGTTGCTTTGAGCTAGTTTGCATTTTGATGATGAATTACTTATGAGCTTGTTCATGAAATCTTCGTGTTAGTCTGGTGGCTTCACTTTGGCATTTGCAGTCTTCATTTCTGTTTGGTTGCCACTGATTTTTGATGTTGTTGCCATTCACTTGTGTACCTGCACTTGTATACAGTTGAGTTTGTGTGGCCTTTTTGGTTGGACCTATACACATCTGGTGATAGCTCCGACCATGTCCTTCATGTGTGTTTATCTGAAAGTCTGGCGTACTCAATGTTGTTGCATTGCTTGACTTGCATATTGAACTATGTTGAGTAGTGGCTTGTTCTCGCATGTATCATGTGTACTTCATGGTTGCATTCATTGTTCGACTGGTTAGGTGCATTGTTTTCATGTGACTGATCTGGTTGTATATATATTACTTGCTGTGGTCTTTTATGCATATGTGTGCTGGTGGGGTTTGCACTTTATATATGAGTCTGTACTTGATTACCGGTTTATGACTTTTCCACATCTGGTGGTAGCTGCAAGTATACGTATACATGTGGTCATGTCAGCATTGATTCATTTCTAAATGCTTGCATCCTCCAATGTGCATTGTATATTTCCATTTAAAGTCTATTGCTATATTGTGGTCATTGCATTGTGGTTTCTCTGACCAATCTGGGTTTGAGTGTACATTTAAATTTTTGGTCGAGGCTTGTTCGAGTCATTAAAACTTGACCCATTGATCTATAATGCATGCACCTAAGTTGAACCTTGCTTTGGCTCGGGCTTGACCTTGTGCTCGTATTGTGACTTTATTTGTATCGCACTTGAGTTGAATCCTGCCTCAGCTCGCGTTTGACCTTGTGCTCACCTGTCCCTGCAGTTTTATCAAGTGTATATCGGTGTGCACGGTCTTGTGGCATGTACAGTGATACACTATGCATGTCATAGGTTGTTCGTGTTTGATGAATTAAGAATAAACGATGACGAACAACCAAAATAACTAAGGCAAATAATATTTTCATAATAAAATTTTATTTTACACTGCAAAAATATTTCATTTTCAATTTTATTGTGTTAGTGTTTATTTTACAGATCGCTCTGATGCTGGATTCAATCTGGAATAGAGTTGAAGATAAATAAGAGCAAATGAGTGATATGTAGTGAGGTGCAAATGTAAATTAAAAATTGTGATGTAATCAAATTTGTATTGTAATTGAAATTGTGTATATATTGTGGGAGCTCAAATTTGTACTATTCAAAATTGTAATAAATATTTGTTTGAATAAAATATTTGTTTGAATTTAAATGCTGTGTTATTTATTTTATTCAGCAAATATTTATTTATTTATGTGAAAAATAAATAGTACATTAACAAATACATTTAAATGAATATATATATATATATATATATTATCAAACAAAAATCATATACTTGCATATTCAATAGTCATAACAGACTCCCCTCCTTAAAGAAATTCGTCCTCGAAATTACAATACAACAAATCAATCGAAAAAGTAAAACATACCATCAAATAAATCAGGATAAGCATATCTAATCCTGTTCTTAGTCTTCCAGGTATAGTCTCTCTCATCGTCGCTCCACTGGACTTTAATTATTTCGATCGTGTTGTTCCTTAGCCTCTTCTCATCCCTTACAACTATACGAATAGGCTTTCTAACTATAATCAAGTTCGGCTCTGCTACTAATTCATATAACACAGTCGGTGTTATAGTAGTCTCCAGGTCCCCAGCACACTTTCTTAGATGAGAAACATGAAAAACATTTTGGACTCTTGCCAAACTGTTCGATAATCTACTCTATATGTGAGTTTTCCGATTTTCTCTACAATACGAAATGGTCCAATGAATCTAGGTGCCAACTTCCCTGATTTTCCAAATCGAATCGTACCCTTCATCAGTGGCACCTTAATGAAAGCAAGATCTCCAACAGAGCTATAAGTTTTCCATCTTTTATCCGCATAACTTTTCTTCCTAGACCGAGCTTCCTTCATCCTAGCTCGAATCAACTCAATCTTCTTTGTAGTTTCTCTAACTAAATCTGGACCAAGAACCAACCTATCCTCGGTCTCCAACCAACAAATGGGAGATTTGCATGGCCTTCCATATAAAGCTTCAAACGGTGTCATCCCCATACTAGCTCGATAACTGTTGTTATACGAAAACTTGACTAAGTGTAGATGGTCTTTCCATGATCCTCCGAAATCTAACACACAAGCTCGTAACAAATCCTCTAAGACTTTGTTAACTCTTTCCATTTGCCCATTGGTCTGTGGATGGTCAACGGTACTCATCTTGAGCTTGGTTTCAAAAATCTCCTATACACTCTTCCGGAACTCACTAGTGAATAAGGAATCTCTATCGCTTACGATACTACAAGGAATTCCATGCAGTCTAACTACAGTCTTCATAAATAACTTAGCTAAAACAGGTGACCTCCTATTTGACTTAACTAGAATGAAATAGACACTCTTGGTTAACCTGTCTACTATGATCCATATACTTTTGTTTCCTCTATTAGATCTTGGCAACCCATCTATAAAATCCATAGAAATAGAATCCCACTTCCATACTGGAATATCTAATTGCTGAAGCAATCCACTTGGCTTCTGATGTTCTGCTTTTACCTATTGGCAGTTCAAACACCGCTTTACCCATAAGCCTACATCCCTCTTCATACCTTTCCAGAAGAAACTCTTTTTCATGTCATGATACATCTTAGTTCCTCCCAGATGGATAGTGAATTTCGAATGATGGCATTCCTCTAAAACTTCCTTCCTAATGTCTCCTACATTTAGAACCCATAATCTTCCCTTCTTTCTCCACCACCCATTCTGGTCAAGACTAAAGTCCTTCAAGTCATCGCTCTCTGTTTGATCCCTTAACTTCTTAATCCATTCAACCAACACTGGATCCTCTTCTTCTTTAGAAGCAATCTTTTCAATCATTATCGGTCGAACTTCCAAACATGATAACACAGGCCCTCCCCACTAGATCCAGCTTCTGATCTCCACTGCACTCTGCAAGTCATCAACGCTTCCAAATTCTTCCACTCAGTTATCCTATCCAACACTGCATTCTGATGCTTTCTGCTAAGTGCATTTGCCACCTTATTACCTTTCCTTGGTGTGCACTCAATTCCAAAGTCATAGGCAGCAATAAACTCTAACCATCTCTGCGGTCTCATGTTTAGCTCCTTTTAAGAGAATAAATACTTCAACGAATTATGATCTGTATATAGCTCAAATCGCTCTCCCAAATGGTAATGTCCCCACACCTTCAATGCAAAAATCACTTTGTGTAACTCCAAATCATGCATTGGATATCTAACCTCATGCGTTCTAAGCTGTTAAGAAGCATAGGAAATCACTTTACCTCTTTGCATTAACACAGCTCTAACCCAGTTCCACATGCATCTGTATATACCGCCAAATCCTGATTTCCTTCCATAAAAACCAACATAGGTGCATGTGTCATAAGTGTTTCATGCTTTGGAATGCTTCCTCGAACTTATCAATCCAAACAAACTTCACATCCTTTCGCGTTAGCTTGGTCATTGGCGTTACTATCCATGAAAAATCCTTTATCAACCTTGGGTAATACCCATCCAATCCAAGAAAACTCTTTATCTCCTTCACTGTCTTGGATCTCTTCTAATTACTAACTGCTTCAATCTTAGTTGGATCTATAGATAACCCTTTTTCTGAGACTACATGATCAAGAAACTTCACTTCCTTCTTTCTGAAATGACACTTCAAAAACTTCGCCTTCATCCAATGCTACCTCAATGTCTCAAGCATAACTCTAAGATGAACTTCATGCTCCCTTTCATCTCTAGAGTATATCAAAATATCATCTATGAAAACTAACACAAACTTATCCAAGTGTTCTCGAAAGACTGGGTTCATCAAATCCACAAAGAATGCTAGCACATTAGTTAGTAACGACATAACTAACCATTCATACGATCCATATCTAGTTCTAAACACCGTTAAAGTCTACTACTTTAAGCTGATGGAAACCTATTGCTAAATCCAACTGAGAAAATACCTTGGCTCCAAACAACTGATCGAACAAATCGTCAATTCTAGGCAATGGATATCGATTCTTTATCGTCTTTTCATTTCATTCAACTTACGATAATCAATACATAACCTTAATGATCCGTCCACCTTCTTAGCAAATACTGCGGCTGCTCCCCAAGGTGAACTATTAGATCTGATAAAGTTCTTGCCTCCAAATCCACCAACTGCATCTTTAACTCCCTTATCTTGGTAGGTGTCATCCTACTTAGCAGTCTACTCACTGGCTCTGGTCTAAGCACCAAATCTACCTGAAACTCAATGGCTTGTTTCGATGGCAATCCTACTACAGGTTCAAACACATCTACAAATTCTCTAACCATGAAAACTCGATTCACCTTGTCTTCTACGTTCATAACACTCGACAAAGCATGTACCTCACAGCTAGAGCTTTTTACAGTATATACAATCCAATCACTACAGTTATGGGGTCTAAGTGATATGTTCCTATCGTCGAAAAATATTCTAACATTGTACTTACTTAACTAATCCATACCCAAAATAATTCTGAACCATATAAAGTCAAATGCATGCAACCTGCAAACAAATGTATGACCTAACAAATAAAATTCTAAGTGGTCACACTTCATCCTAAGTGTTGCATACCCTCCTATCGAATTTGCATCCCTTAAGGAAGTAACTAAATATGGGGGTTCTAGGTTAAGCTTATCACCAAACAACAAGGTAAAAAAGAATGCAATGCACCGTATCAAACAGAACGCTAACTGACATACGATGAATATGAAGCATACCTCCCAACACTGCTTTCCTTTTTTCCTTTGCCGTTAGCCTCGAGGTAGCTAGCTTCAATGCGTATAATTTGCCCCTTCCATCCTTAGCATGCACTTTGCACTAGTTCTTATGATGACCAATTTGGTCGCAGTTGAAGCATCAGATATTCTTCTTCCTAATCACTTTCTTCACCTCTCTAGAATAACATTCATTAGCAAAATACCCCTTCTTATCGCACTTGAAGCAAACAACCTCTGACTTTCCCTTCTTCATGGCTCCACCTTTCTACGCACCTTTCTTATGGAAAAACTTCCTTTTTTGACTCTGCTCCACCGGACTTCCTTCGCCTTATTACTCTTTAGAAAAGGAAGCATCTCCTCATGTCTTAAAGCCATCTCAACCACAATGTCACAAGGATTAATATACGGTAATTTAGCCTTTTGCAGCTCATGCTTCAACCCCTAATGAAATTTTCATTCCTTTTAATCACGGTATCCATGGTGGCATACCCATTCCTCAAACCTTTCACCATACTCCATCCTTGATCCAACTCAGCAAACTTTCTAAGAAAGGTAGACTTTTCCATCACAGATATGAACCTCTCCTCGAACCTCCTCTTAAACTCAGCCCATGTCCATTCACTCTAATCGTCACACTATTCCACCAGGATAAAGCTGCTCCTTGAAGCTGTCTCGAAGCAAGACTTCTCTTCTGCTCATCATTGAGCCCAAAATTTACAAAGATCCCCTCACAATGCAGCAACCAGTTCTCCACTTCAATAGCATCTTCAGTTTCGATAACTAGCTTTCCTCCCAACCTAGCATAATCTCTACTCAAAATAGCATAATTATTGACCGTTGGAGCTTCTTGATTCCCTACTCCAACATTTCCTCCAACCACTCCAGCAGCAACACCGGCCTGCATCATGTTGACAAAGAACTAATACATGGCTCCCACGTCAACTTGTGGGACTCCAGCACCAACATTTCCAGTTTGTATCTGCCCTTGGTTCCTTCTCGTATTCGATCTGGCATTATCATTTATCATGGTGCTTCCCCTAAGGTTAGCTCTTCCACTTCTATATCCTTATCTATATTCAAGTCTCATGAGATACAAAAGAATATCCTAAGAGAGATCGGAGAATAGAGATATAGCATATACTTATATATAGCAAATACTAGTAAGTTACTATAGCATTATCCTATACCCCGATCTTATCTCTAATTCCTTAGGATTATGTTTTCAAAAATCCTTTTAGTGTAAAGTTTTTAATAAACCTATGCTTTGATACCAATTTGTAACATCCCCTACCTTGAGGTCCAAAGTTAAGTGCTACAAATGCTATAATCATCTATATATTAACTTTTAATCACAAAATACGGCTAGTTAATAGTATCTATAATATCAAAAGCATATGAATATGAAGCAAAATCATAAATTTTAAAACAAAATTTCTGATTACATTTCCAAAACATGTTTAATATCCAAATTACATAATCCCATCACTTTTCCAGGTTCAGATCAAATATAATTATTACATAGATACGCGAAAAGCGGCATATGAAGATGTCCCCTTAGTTGACCAAAGTACTATAGTCAAAACTGAAATAATAAAACACAATGGAATAAAACAAACAAAAACAAAAACTCT
Organism: Allium cepa; assembly: GCA_030765085.1. Taxonomy (NCBI): domain Eukaryota; kingdom Viridiplantae; phylum Streptophyta; class Magnoliopsida; order Asparagales; family Amaryllidaceae; genus Allium; species Allium cepa. Next base: position 916,594,480 of record CM060938.1, read on the forward strand.
TAAATAGTTATCAACCGGCCTCATGCTCGTCTCTGAAAGCTGTATTCACCAACCTACTAAAACCCATAAACCTCAACCCTTAGTCTACTCAAATCAATTTTAAGCGCCTGAGAGTTTAAAGGGAAAAACATAGACTTCGAGTCAGACATAAAGCCTAGTGTGAATAATACTATACATCTCGGTTACTTGATATTAAGTGAGACCACGTCGCTTAGCGGAACGGGTTTCTCCTCACTAATATCCTTTTAAAATATATCTTTTGCAAATCATAATCCTGCAACCAAAACTAGTTAAAACAATAAAGCAATATCATGTGTACATAAAAATCAAGTAACAAACGGACTATCCGTCCGAACACTACAATTTTATTTGGATAACTACTAACCTTTTGGCTAAATTGAGCCTATTGGAAAAAATAAACAAATAATCTAACTTCTGTTAGATACTCCTCTTCTTGATAGTCTATCCCTAACTTAACTCTCCCAAGGTCAACTGATCCTAATGGTTTTGCAGGCTCACCAATAACCTATCTCTTCTCCATAGATTTCCTTCTATGTGTATGATCATTTTAGTCTCACCTGTAACAAAGCCCAACAGTACGGAATTTTGGACTTATATTAGCTAGGGCTACTAGCTAAAGTATAAGGTACGACCCCATACTAGTCCAATCTGGTATTCTAATATTGATTAATTTTACTTAAGGTAATCTTCCCTTAAAAATTTCCTTGAAAATCCTTTTCTCTCAAATTGATTTAAACCTTTAAATCATACTTAACAAGAAAAATATACTCTATGCTTTACTCAAATCACCTTGCCATGCTATATATACTTTACAAAAATCTTTGTTGATGAAAACATTTAAATCTTTGAAAGTACCCCTTTCGAATCCATTGAAAGTACCCCTTTCAAAACCAAGTAAGCCTATATAACCTAGGTTGAAAGGCCAAAACATTCCTTTTGAAACCATTTATAATCACCTTTCATAAACATTGAAAAACCTCTCCTTCGAAATCTAAAAACCTTAGACATCTTTCTTTTAAAACTCATTAAACCTACTTTTTGAAACCATCGAAAACCTCCCTTCAAAACCGTTCAAAATATTTAGGGAACCACCCCTTCGAAACCTTCTTCTTAAACCTTCGAAAGCATCAAAATCCTTTTTAAACATCAAACCTTTCGAAAGCATTTGGGTTCATGTTAAACATGTGTAAACCTTTCGAAACATTTAAAATAATCTCTTTCAAAACCTTTGGGTTCTACCTTCAACGAAATAAAAGGGTCATAAAACAACTAAGTCGGGAGCACTCTTTCGAAAGCAGTTCCTATCTAAAGATTTTATGGTGTCAAAACCAACCCTTTGAAAGTATTGGAGAAGTGGATAAGTTTTAAAAACAAAGTATCCCTTTCGAGACCATTTGCTTCGAAAGGTAGAAAGCTGCAGTAAGGAGTTTCGACCCCTTGGAGAACATTTACTTAAAAAATGGCGCAACCTCTTTCGCAACCATTCTTTAAATCAATTTGATAGTCGAAAGCCAAACAAGTCGAAAGCGTTCCTTTCAAAAGCAAAGCAGACGCATTTTCATTTAAAAGCAAAGTAATGCTTCGGCCCCATACTTGTTTTGACCTAATACCATTCGCCTAAGTCTAATTCACTACGTACCAAGTCTTTGGTACTATGTGGATTGGTTTCGATGAAGATGGAGGTGGAAGTACTACGTCGGAAACTGAGTGCCGAAAGTAGTGAAACATGTAAAAAGCATGTAAAATTTGATTTTTAGCCTTTTAAAGTAGATCTTTTCATCTAACCTACCTTATTTGTCAAAATATTATTGGTTGTTGTTTTTTTTCTATAAGTACTACCAAGATTTCAGAAATGAACAATTTAAATAATTTACAAATTGCCTTTTCTCCTTTTATAAATATATAAAACATTTAAGTCCATTCCTTAAATAATTTTATATATTCATTAAAACACTTATAAAAATTCTAAAAAAATTACCATAAATCATTTTTAATTTTTTTCTAACATATATTAATTTTAGACCCAAAACATATATAATATTGCCGTAAATAATTTTAAATCCAAATAACCAATTTCCTCACTAGAAAATTAATATTAGATCCACATTAATTCAGAAAATTATAAAAATTCAAACCCATCTCTAAAATATAATTTTTGATCTAATTCTAAAACTGTAAGGCATTTGGATGTAATTTAATAGGGTTTCACATTAAAATATATCATAATATCTATATGAAATATCATAAATCATCAACAAGCATATGTATATTTCTAACATTCAAAGCATGGCAAAACCTTGCAAAATAATTCAAATTTAACCTAAAACCAAAAACAATTATAAAACATGAGAGGTAGTCATCATTCACCTTAACTTTGTGATTAAGGAGTTGAGATTTGAGAATGGATTAAGTTGATTTGCTTCTTCCTTTATCTTATCTTCCTTTTGTTCTTATTTAACGGTGGCCGGCCTCTTAGTTTTAATTTTTGCAAATGAACGTATGAAATGAATGAATGTAAGGGTTTAGGGTATAAGGATCTACTTATTCCTATTTTTTCCCTTATCTAACTTCCTAACTTATTTTATTTTAACTCATGTTGGTTCATTTGTTAACATGGCATGTCTACCCCTTAGTTGAATCATAAATCTTAACCCCTAATCATTACATAATTTTATTTATTTAACTAATTAAATATCATAAATAATGTTACTAAAAATTAGGGTTGTTACAGTAGTAATATCGGTATATTGAATATATAAAATAAGATATACTTACGTATCTATTGATATTCCTCAAGGTACGTACATTTATAGTTAGGACATCGTGAGATGGTAGGTATGATTGAATAATCTCTTTTGATTTTATTATATTCCTCGAGGTCGAAATGAGATCGGAGCAAGGAATCATGGGTAAGAAGTTGTATATGATACAACCGATAATATATAATCCTTCATTTGTGGTAGTATGATTTGTTGATATTCCTCAAAGTCAAAATCCTAAGGCAAACAAGTCTTAACACCCACTGGAGAAGTTAAAAGAATTCTATGTTTCATCTTAGGATTTTGAGAAACAAAAAAGACTAGTGGGAGATTATTAGTAAATTGAAGTGGAATGCTTAACCTTACTAGTATTATGGAAACACTTACTATGATTAACATCCTAATCCACTAAATTAAAATTTGTAGAAAATGTCTGCACCCTAGTTATTTTCTAAAATGATAAACTCATCGGACCTAACCACAAAAATTGGCTAAGGGCAATAAGGATAGCATTAACATACAAATTTCTTTGGTCATCAATTGCCGAAACCCCTATGGAAAAATTCATTGATGATGTAGACCTCGAGCTACACGTTGCCTATAACAAATGGGTCATTGACCTTGAAATTGCCTAGTTTTCACGTTATTTACATTAGACAAACCGTTGTAGAGACAACACAAACCATTAATTTTTTGATAGCCTTAAAGCTCTATTTGGGGAACAGTCTTATTTTGCGAGGTATGAACTTATGAAGAAACTGTTCAATACAAAAATGACGAAAAGAAAAAAATTGGACGATTATATTCTAATTATGAAATGCTATATGGATAGATTTGCTTAGTTGAACGTAATGATTGACAACGAGATGCAAGTGGATCTGATCGTAAGGTCTTTTACTTTCTAGTTTGATCCATTCAAATTAAACTATAATATGGACCAGTTGAGCATAAGTCTCATGGAGCTCCTTAATATATTAAGGTTAGTCAAATCTTCGTCTAAGGATCAAGAAGCAGTACTTGCAGTTAAGAGGAACACTTCATCTTGGAAAAGTTCAAAGAAGTGGAAAAGGGTTAATAAGAAGAACAAGAAGCCTACTACAATCGACAAGGATGAATGTCATCATTATCACAAGAAGGGTCACTGTAAATAGAATTATCTAGAGTACTTAAAGATTATCAAAAGAAGAAATAGAAAAGTTCTGCTGCTCCAATAGGTATGATTAAAAATGGTTTTGCAATCAATAAATCATCTTAGGTTTTGGATACTAGATCTATAACTCACATCTGTAATTCAGTACAAGGTCTTAAGAATAAGCATTATGTGGTAAAAGGGAGAGAAGAGGCTTTAAGTTGTTGATGGATCTCTAGTGGATGCAATGGTAGTTAGATATTTCCAATTATGTTTTCCTAATGGATAGTTTAAAAATAAATTATTGCTATTATGTAAAAGACTTTGTTTGTGATATTATTTTTGTATCTAGATTGTTTGAGACTGATTATGTATTTCATTGTTTTAATAATGTTATGAGCATTATGTTAGATGGTAATTAAATATGCAATGATACTTTAGATAATGGCATTTATGTGATTAATACTAATTATGTTTGTGTTGCGAGTAATTCTTAAAATCATAATTTAAATAAAAACTACCTTTAGCATTGTCGACTTGGTCATATAGCTAAGAAACGATTGCACCAATTGAAAACTGAGGATTTTCAACTATCATTTTATTCCGAATCATTTGATACGTGTGAGTCTTGTTTCAATGGATATTTGACCAAGCACCCCTTTAGTTGAAGCAATGAAAAAATTAATGAACTCTTGGTAGTTATACATAATGATGTATTTGGCCCAATGTCTATAGTTACCAAAGAAAAATGTTCTCACTTTATAACCTGTATGGATAATTTCTCAAAACTAGGATATGTGTATCTTATGAAGAACAAATCTGATGCTATAAGAAATTTATTGAACATAAAAATTAGGTTGAAAATCAAACGAACCATAAGGTTAAAATTGTTGCACCTAAAATTTCCAAAAATTAATAAGTGTAAAATCAATGGAAGTCGATTAGATGAAGCTATCGCAAGTTGATGGTGAAAGAGCTGATGCAAGTTAAAGCTAACGTAGATATCAAAAGTTGAATGTGAAATAGTTCTCATAAGTTGTCAGTAAAGTGGCCATCACAGTTTTAAAGATAATGTAGTTGTCACAAGTTGGATATGAAGTAGTTATCACAAGTTGATAGTAAAGATAGCCTTTAAAAGTTGATAATGAAAGAGCTATCGGAAGGTGAAGGCTAAATGGTTATTCCATATTAAGGAGGGCTATACAAATTGATTATAAGAGGAAGTTGTTTCATGTTGGAGAGAGCTATCAAAGGTTGACAAATGGAGTTATCACATGTTAATGGGAACTATCGCTGATTGAATATGACAGGAAGTTGTTGCATGTTGAAGGGATCCATCAAAGATTGATAAATGAAGCTGTCATATATTGAGGAGAGCTATCAAACATTGGACATAAGAGGAAGCCATTGCATGTTGAAGGAAGCTAGCGAAGGTTGAAAATTGGAGTTATCGCATGTTGGTGGAACCTATCGTAGATTGAATATAAGAGGAAGTTGTCGCATGTTGAAGGGGTCAATTGAAGACTGACAAATGGAGCCGTCGCATGTTAAAGGGAGCAATTAAAGGCTGGATAATAAGAGGAAGCTACCACATGTTAAATAGAGTTATCAAAGGGCGAAAAATGGAGTCATCGCAGATATGAACCATCATAGATTGAATCTCAGAGGAAGTTGTTACGTTTTGAAGGGGTCTATCGAAGACTGGCAAATGGTCTGTCGCATGTTGAAGGGAGCTACCAAAGTTTGGCAATTGGGGCAATCGCATGATGAATAGAACCATAGCAAGTTGATAAATGAAGCTAACACATGCTGAAAGCATGCACCTAAAATTAACACCTCGGCTAGCCGTGTGGCGCTACCTGATTAGAATAGTCATGCCATGTCATCATAAGAAAGTCATGGGAGGATTGTGCCATATGTTATCTTGAGCATGTGCCACGTTAGTCAATCATGACCGTTCATTTTTTTTCAAGTGACATGTGTTATAAATCTAAAGGTTAGGATTCGCTATATACAGGTATGTACCCCATACTAAAAGGCATTAATTCCGATTTTTCTTCTTCCTTATTTTAATTTTACCTTGTGCATAATAAAGAATCTCATGTTTGGGACTTTAATGGCTGTTAGGTCATAATTAAATTTATAACTTTCTAACCAAGGACTTTAATAAAGCACTATTTACATAATGACTTCATATGGACTCAATACTAGCGTGCTTGACTAAATGTCCCATTATACTCAAGTACCGTTGACTTTTGTGACTAAATCATATTAGGTCGAACCAAATATTGACCTAACATTAAGGGGTGCTTTCATTGAGAATCGAACTCTGGGAAGACAACTTCTTGACCACTATTTGATCACCAAATTCTTGTGAGATAAGTAGGTCGATGAACAACATTAATGTTCAATGCAAGGAGAAACCGTGCATCACACATATCTTGATGAAAACATAACTGCTCAATTTAATATAGAGAGCATAGAGAAATTGAGCAAGCATCGACACCAATGGAGACATCAAAAGAAGAGAATGGCTTTAAGACCATGAAGAGACAACATTAGGCTATGCATGAATTAATCGAAATGTTTTCTCTCAAAATCTTCAAGAACTTCATTAAGGACAAAAGAAAACAAAAAATAATAGGTTGAACCTCCTCGAAGGAAGGTTGATGGATTATGCTTGAAAAGTAAGAGTGTTGAAAAGAGCACCTTAGGACCTCAAAAAATTGATGATCCTCTAACTAAAAAGCCAAATAAGGATATAAAATCTCTCCTTGTATAATCGGTTGGTTCTTCTTCACAGAAAGAGTATAAGCAGGAACAAAGAGACTATGATAGTGATAAAGCATACCCAAAAGACATAACTAATAAGATGGTAAAAGATATAGCAGACCTGAAAGGAAAAAGGACCATGGACGCCAAAGTGAATAACAAATTTAGGGAGGCTCCTTTCATCGAATAAACTATCAGTTCCATTGCCATCATACATTATCAATCAAATATGAATGTACAAATGAACCAGATGACCTTTGATGGCTTTTGAGGACCAGTTATACTATTATAATGACCCTAGAGTGGTTAGCTTTAAGTTATTCTAAGTCATACAGACACTATCATGAGAAGGCTATTTACTCATATGAGCAGTTTGCTTACGAGTTCTCAGTGCAATTCTGCACTTTTAAAGAGCCTCTATTGATGTGAATCTGTTGGCCAACGTAAAGAAAAAAATAGGAGAGTTATTAAGAGATTATTTAAAGAATTTTAACGCTGAAGTTGACAAGGCTGAAAGAGAAATGATAATTAGAATTTAATGGCCATAAAATTTGGGTTAATTAAACACACCCCTTTTCGAAAAGAACTCTATATTTATAGTTACATGGATTTGCAAGACATTGACTTTCAAGTAGACAATTTCATCCGAATAGATAAAATATTCCATGTAAAAAATGAAGCAAAGAGAAAGGGGTGGCTTTATGGCCCTAAAAAAAGAGGGAAGTAGGACAAATTTTCTAAGACTGTTGAGTGGAACCATCCCATCTCTTATATCTATGTCATGACTAAAGATAAGACTGAGCACCCTACGTCATTCAGGTCAAAGACAAATTCATAAATGAATAGAGGGGGAGATTATTGTGCTTTTCACATGGTGACTGGGCATAAGATAGACGATTGTCAAGTTCTGACTGGAATCATACAAATTACATTAGAAGAGCAGTGCTTTAGGAGTTTGTCAAAAATGATCAGAAGCACTCTCATAATGAGAAACCTCCAGAATAATGCAAACATCTTGGAAAATGAACTTCCTTAGGATCTGCTACAACCTATTAACCACATTGATGTAATTCACAGTGGGCCACAGGTTGTGGGGACAAGTAAACGTGCAAGATATAAGAGAGGCCAAGTAAGAGGTCTATTTAATAAAAGAAGAACCACTAGTAAAGACTCGCAAAATTTATATTCAACTCCCACATCTGGTTATAAATTTGAAGGAATTGAAAGGAGTTAGACATCCAGACAATGGTCCATTTATGATGATAGTGAAAATAATAATTTTTCTTGTGTATAAAATATTGGTTGATTCTGAAGGTGTAGTTAATATCATCTTTAAAAGTGCTTTTGATTAAATGGATATTCTCAAAGAAAAGCTTGAAACTAGTTTGGAACCTATTTTTAGATTCAATAACAAGGGGTCTACGCCGAATGGGCAAATCAAACTGTATGTTCAGATTTGGATCCTACCTTATTCAAGAACTTTTGAAACTCTATGTATGGTAATGAACCAGTAATCTTATCACTACGCATTCTTTGGATGAACTGCACTAGATGAGATTGATGCCTTTGTATTCCCAAATATTTTCTTATGAAGTTCCTTTCCGAGGTAGTACGGGGAATCATGTGTGGGGAATAATTTAGTTCTTATGAAACGTACTATTCCATATTTGAGCAATAAAATAAAGATGGTGGATCTTATTACGAACCTATGTTGGATATACTAAAAATCCCAAGCCCTTGCATATCAGTCCTCAAGAATTGATAGTTAAGGAAAATAAATGAAGTTATTCGATGAAAGAGCACAAAATAGCAGGAGGAAGAGTCAAATCAAAAAAATGGTAAAAGGAAGTATGTGGAATTGAACCAAGGTGACTTAGATAAGAACCCTGGAGAGGCATTGGAGGAGATAGTATCAAATACGGATTTTAGAGACGGTCAAGAAAATGAACAACCTATGGAGGACTTGGAGGTGATAAGTCTAGATTCTCAAGATTCTACTAAGGTAATGATAGGAAGAAGGATGGATAAGGACACGAGTGAGGAACCTATGCAGTTAAGGCCTCGCTAATGCTCCACAAAATTCTCGCTATAGTGCATAGCGATCTTCAACCGATATGTTTTTTTCAATTTAGTACTATCAAATAGTAGATCCACTTTAATCCCCGTTATTTCTGCTATACCCACAAAATTAAGGCTTTTTAGGGCACGCTCTTTAGCAACATTAATATAAAAAGTTAATCTAACTAGTTTTGCTTTGAACTTAATCAACAAATTTAGAGTAAGGACCTAATTTTAAGGTATAAGTGATCAACACAAGTTAGAAATCGATTTTAATCACCAAATCAGGACTGCATAAATCATGATATTTTTCGGTTTTGTTACATACTATTAAACAATATTTATATTTCCTACACAAATGATGTGAGAATAAGAATAAATTAACTTTAAAACTTTAGTTTATATTTAGTGAAGCTTTTTGCACTTATGTTATATTCCCGCTTGATCTTCTATTATAACTTTTTATTAGAGAGGAAATAATCTTGTTTCTACAATCAGGTAAAGATGTCTTCACTTGGTTTCATGCTGATATAGAGTGTGCTAACCCTGTAATAATGTGTCATCCACTCAATATTGAACCAAAGTTTAATCATATAAGGAAAAAGAAAATGCAACTTGATAAAGTTCGTACTATGACACTGTAAGAGGAAGTAAAGTAGCTATTGGAAAACAAATTCTTTAGAGAAGGTTTTATCCGAAGTGGCTATTGAATCCAGTTTTGGTCAAAGTCTAATGGGAAGTAGGGAACGTGCATTGGCTACACAACTTAAATAAATCATGTCTAAATGATTGCTGCCTGCTTCATAGAATTGATCAACTAGTTGTTGCCACAAGTGGCCATAAGTTGTTATCGTTCATGGATGCATATTTATGATCTAATTAGATTTATATATTCAAACCTGTTGAAGAACATAAAAGTTTCATGACCGATTGGGAAATGTATTGTTAGAAAATGATGCGAGTGCCACGTATCAACTGTAGGTAAATAGAATATTCAAAAGCCAAACTGGGAAAATACTAAAGTATATGAGGATTACATGTTAGTAATGTAACAATCCGCACCTTAATGAGTCCAAATTTAAACTAAATCAAAACCCAAGTCCATTAGGGTACAGATTGTTGGTTTTGGCAACATGTAATAAACATAGCCGTATCAAAGAGTGATCGATATAAACTCATAATGGAATATAAAAAATATGATAGAACATACGAACCGACTAAGGCCACTACCTTGGAATCATTATCATTCCTTATATCTCTAGTTGCCTTGTCAGTTCCGAGCATGAATAAAAAGATTTCTTGGTCTACCATTCCTGTCTTGCTCTAGTAGCATGTCCCTCTAAATCTATCTTGTGGGCTGAAATGAGGAGGGGGTCGAAAAAATATTCTAGTGGCTGTAAAATTATATACTTTACCTGTAACACTAATTTATGTCGATTAATTTTCATTTAAGATATGCCTAACCTCCTTTGAGGTATAACTATATATATGCCTTTATATATATATATATGATGTTCTGCCCAAAATCTTGACCACTTAATACTTTTCGAATATGGAGGAGGCAGATCCAATGACCATGTAATACCTTAACCCCAAAGCAAGCCCTCCGTAACATAATAACTAGTCAATCGGTTCTTGCTACAGAGACCGATGTCCCCAAGACAAGGCTTCATGATTTAATTATCATATTTCTAACACATCTCAAAGACTCATCTAATGGTTAACCAGCCTACCTTCGACAAACAAACAACTAACCAACTACACTTTGAGGTATGTGTGTATCCCATACAGATTCTACACTAGTAGAAAGCGAATTTCATTAAGGCATAACTCGAGTCTTTGTTATAGAACACTTGGGACCACTGGTGGTCATAGCCTATATGCCAACCTGACTACTAAATATCGGTCCAACAAAAATACTGACATAGCCCACCAACCTTCAACGGCTGACATCCCGTTAAACTAACCTAATGCAAGTCAAGGAAAATTCCCTTTTCGGTTACTTAATATCTCTTATTAGAAATGAAGCGGACCTTATTTTCTTAAAAGTACTGGGTTATTTAATACTTCAATTCTAAGACGAACCCTTGGTATATTTTCCTCTTCCTACACACAAATGCATATTCCATCTCCATGGGTCCTATGGTTGGAGATGTATACATCAATAGGAAGTATACACAACTGCTGGTAGCCTCTAGGTGAAGAATAGGCTTCTCTTGTGTGACTCTACTGACATCGCATCTCGACCCATACTAAACAAAACTTATCATGCTAGGTCTAAATATCGAGTTAGGCCCATTATTTCACGCTCGTCCTAATAGTATTAAAGCTATATTGTTTGAACCAAAAATGGAACAAATGCCCAAGAACTACGGTAGGGAATAAAATATGGAGAAAGTAAATGGAAAACGATGAAAAGAGAACACATAACAATTTATAGTAGTTTAGCAAAGCAAGGCCTACGTCCACTTTAATCTTTATTGCTTATTTCTGACTTAAAGGCAGAAGTTCTTAGTGGTTGGTATAACTCCAACACTTAGATTTTCATAATTACAAGAATATAGCTTAGAATAGAACTAGAGCCAAAAGATTCTAAAAAATGAGGCCTAACCTCCTATTTATAGAGGTAAAGAGCCTAAAATATTGTACAAAATATTTCATAGCCAGTGCATACGATTTAGACCAAATCTCCCCAAAAAATAGGTGCCACATCATCATGAAGCAGGAATCGATACCTACTCCAAGGTAAAAGTCGGCATCGATCCCTAACATGGCCAAAATGCTTATCCTCATGTCTTCATCTTGGCCCGTCTTGTGGTTAGATTCATGATTCCATAGTTATTTACACTAATATTAGCTTGTTTCCAAGTCTGAATGTTGGAGTTGTGGAAGAACAATGTTGCAGCTTTAAGTATTCATGGGGAACAATGGATAATTGAATCGATTCAACAACCAACATTAGAAATAGGCTCGAGGCATCATGTGGAGGCATAGGAAGAAGATGGAGTCCACCTAAGGTGGAAATGGGAGTTGGTACCGACCCATAGGGTGGGGTCAATACCGACCCCTAACTTTGGGGATTGTGTTGTTGTTTTGGTTTGGATGGGTCTTGTATTGTTCTTGTGACTTTGTCTGTGCCTGGTTTCTGGACACCTGGGATATCTCTTTAGGCTTCTTGCCAAAATAATTCCAACTTCGGTTCGTCCACTCTGTCCAAATATTTCCCGATCAAAAGGCTAGATTACACTTGCCCACCAAATTAAATCTTGTTTCAAGTGTGATGTGCTTTGAATCGAGCCAAATTCGAATAGTTGTAATGAACTCCACTCAATGTTTCGGATGGTCATTATCCTTCTTGCAAAACATGCTGCGAAACGTTATGTCCATTTCATCCACCGTGATGCTCTACCAGCATTTAGATTATAAATCTAGAATGTATCTTTTGATTCGTCATTCCAAGTTTGATGATTTTAAACCGATTCCATCCATAAGTTTCTCAGGTTTGAACTTAATTTCCTTTTGGTTCTAATCACTGAATATTGGATATGCACCCGCACGTTCCATCACATGTTCATACGTGCGTATACATTGATACACATATGCTTATATATATATATATGTGTGTGTGTGTGTGTGTATGTATTTTTGAAAAACTAGGACTCAGTGTCGATCCCTAACTTGGGAGCCAGCACCGATTCCAAAATTGGAAAATTTTCCAAGTCTTATTCCAAGACTTCGGGTCTAGCATGGGTATACAACACATTCCTATTCACTTCACCCCTAATTTTCTTTCTTGCCTTCGAATTAAGAATCTTGACTTCCACCATTATAAGGTTCCATCTTGCCACTTCCCTTTGCCAATGTTCAACCCCTCTGACCCCTACGCCATCAACACCTTCACCTAAGCATGATTCCTTCAATCGACCTTGTACCTTTTGTCTTCCATACTCTTAATTAGGTGTGAGATAAACATAGGTGGGATGGAATATGGATATGGATGAGCAAATGATGATGACCATGGTTTGGGGTCGGTGGAGATGGAGGAGGATGGTAAAAATTCCTTACGTTATGGGGGTGGATGAGACTCCAGCACTTTGGTGATTTTTTTATCAATTCCAAGTTTACAATGAACCTCACCTTATAGATTCATGTTAAATTCCTCCTTTGTCTCGGAGCATTTCCAAAGCATGTCCAATAATATAAAGATTGTTGGGATGGTTATCATTGACAATCACGTCTAGGGATATGTAGAGTTCTTAAAAACAAAATTATAAAACGAATAGCTAAATGATATCAGAAATCTAAACTACACAACACTCATGACACCATACTAGGATTCATGTTAGCACAAGGGGACGACCAACTACATGTTTCGATGAAGAGGTTATTGTGAAAATATCTAAGGCGTAGACTTCTACCCAGCTCTCATTGGTCACAGATGTAGAGTAAACTCCATCTTTTCCTTCAAAGGCACATTCGCTGGCTGAGGACTAATTCCTGCCATGTTTGGTTCTTTCGATGTCGATAATATTAGTATTGAGGGCATCGACTCTCCTTTCCACATCCATAAGGACTTCAACCCTACCAGTATGGGAGAGGTTACTCCTATGAGTAAAGTCCCAGCTCATAGTCCATCGAGGGGACATAAGGACACTCACGCGCATGTGCACTTCAAAACATTAGCACTTGACCTATGTCTTTGCTTTTGGATCTAATCTCTTCTTGTTTCCTTTACAACATCCATGGAGAAAAGGTAATATATTTATCAATCTTTAGAGGATAAATCATCCTAAGCACAAATCCCTCGGTCGAGCTTGTACCATTAGGGAAGTGGTCGTGATTATGAGTCAGGCCATATTTATAGCTGAAATAGAGATAACCGAGATCGAAGTAGTTATGATAAAGAACGCTCATCACATGACATTACATCCAAATGTCGGCCTAGCTCTAGATCACCTCTTCCTAGAGGGCTAGATAGGCCACCCAATGTTCATGATGACATCCCTCATGGTGACGCTTCTCGTGCTCCTCCGGCTTCCACCACTATGCAACCTCCGGTGCCATCACACTCCAGTTGACCCTCCGACCGTTGGATTCATAAAAGTGGCTCAAAAACATCCCAGCATAGGTCGGGCAAAGAAACTAATATAGTCCCACTATTTCATGGAGGAATAGCTTGCAGCCAAGGTCCGAATGGGAAAAATCAAAGAAGAATTTTCAAATATTTTCTTCCGTGGTCTTATGTTACGCCTAACATGAAAAGAATCCCAACTGACATACAAAAGATGACCATCGATTTTATGATTGACATTGACAATTAGTATAATGAAATGGTCGAAGTTAGCGGAGAAAATTTCCAATGTCTCCAGGGACAGGCAACTAGAGATTGACAATCAGAAACTCATTGAACGGACAATAATAGAACCATTGTCAATCTCAATGCCGAGGTCTAGAAACTGAGAACAACTTAAGACAAAGTCGAGAAGAAGGTCGAGGAGGCCATTTAGGCACTTGAAAAGGAGAGAATTAATCGGGATGAAATGAAGAAAGCTTTCCACTGAAATTGCGCTCTAGTAATGGAGAAGGATACCACAAACTGAAATGTGGCTGAGCTGAAAACCAAGCTAGACCATGAGTATGTTAAATATGTTAGGGAGGAAAGAGACAAAGCGCTTGAGCATGTTAAATATGTTGACACCCTCACCAAAAGAGAAGTTGAGGCCATGGAACAGTGGGCATAAGAGTGTGCGATAGAGAAATTAGAACCACTGCTGAACGAGTATAATGCCAACGTGCTTAAATTCCCAAATATGGAGTGGTTCAAGATGATTATCCCAAATCCTCACCCTGACCTAGGAGAAATTTTTATTCAGATCCAAAAATTTATCTTTTTTATATATTGGTCGTCAATTTGGCATTGGATATTAGATAATAAAACACAGAGCGCCCTTTTATTTATGGATTGTTGAAGAAAAAAAATTCTTGAAGGTCACAAGGTGGACTTGGATCAGTTGGAGAGAGAAGACTTGGTAGGAGATGAGCCTAAGATTCTGAAAGATGGGCGGCTTATTCTTTATTCGAAACTTGCCTCGACAGTGCATAAAGACTTGGGCGAAGGCTCCAAATTAACGCCACATGATGAAGAAGATATTTCATTGACTTCTCCTATATTTCGGGAAGTTGACATGTTTCCAATTAACATAGCCAATATATTTCTCTTTGTTTCTTAAGCCTCAGGCCAGCCTCACGTTGCTCTGCTTCTCGAGGACTCTCAGCCGAGACTACAAGTGACTGTAACAAAATCATTTACTATTACCACCTCAACAATGATTCTAACCATCCTGGTTAATGATACTCCAAAACTTGATGAGTATATGATTGATGCTTTTTGGATGAAGGAGCTGATGGGACTTGGAAAACTCAGATTGATGAAGGCATTGATATTACTGGGGTCTGCAAAGCCCTGTCGGGTCCCACCATGCATGATCTTGGGCAAGAACTTGAAAAAGACATCCTCTTTGATATAGAGGTGAAGCAGGAGAAATTTGAAGTAATTCTGCCTTCTTTATCCATCGCCTTGCCCGGGCAAAATATCTTCCTCCGCCTAGTAGCACTCAAATCATGCCTGCTGATCGTCGTAGAGCATTCTGCTCAAGGGAAAAGGAAGTGGAGGAAGAGGAGGGAGAAAACAAGGTGATAGCTTAAGCGATGTTTCTTCTAGCTCCAAGAAGAAACAAAGGAGAACAAAACTAAAAAAGTGAGCATCATTTTTTTGATGTAGATAGGCTTGCTTTTTAGTAGTAATTGCAGTCTATTTTGGTTTATAGCTAGTTTTGCATGGTTCGGCCCCCGCTTTTGCTTTCGCTTTTTGTTTCTAATGTCAATAAACTCGTACTTAGCATTCTAGATTTCATGTGAATAACAAAGGTTTTTGTTTTGTTTACTCCTTATATAGATTTATTTAAGTACTTAAGAAATACGATATCCATTCAACGTACTTGTGATCCATTACTTTTGGTTATTATTGTCGGACGGAATCCTTTAGCTCCTTCTGTAATTTATTGGCCTTTCATCGTTCTTGCGAACATAAAGTAGTTGTTGAAGCACCAAACTTTGGGCATTTGTTGGATTTAACAACTTAGAACAGTGGTTTGATTATCCTTTTCCAGGATCATGACATCCGATTGTGCTGAAATTTGGGTACTAATCTAATTAACCCGGCGTAGTTTGAACATCCTTATTCAGGATGTACACTTCCAATTGCGGCTAATTTTGGGCGTCGATTTGAAGTTCATAGGCAGATCCCGACCTACACCAGGCGTGGACCTTTGGCTTCACCTACTCTAGGAAAAGTGTTAAGAGTTGGATGGTCTTGTCACGTCTACTTTAGTTTGTACTCCTGCCCCCAATCAAAGTACAAGAGTTGAGTTAGTGGACGGTAATATCAAGTTCGTTTCGATCTATACTCCTCCCTTCACATCAAGGGCAAGAGTTCGTGTACGGATGGTCATGTCACATTCGGTTAGAGTTTATACTCCCGCTCCCAATCCGAGGATAAGAGTTGGCCAATGGACGGTCTGGTCACGTTTATTTAGTTTATACTCCTGCCCCCAATCTGAGGAGAATAGTTAGTTCCAATCTGAGGAGAATAGTTAGTTGACAGATGCTCGAGTCACATCTATTTTATTTTATACTCCTGTCCCTATATCAAGAGCATGAGTTATCTGGTATCTATCTTCGAATACCGAGAAGAACATCGATTGTTTGATCATGAGCCGTAGAAGTTTTGGTCAGCACCTAACTTCGGGTACCTACACACCTGCATTATTCACATGTAGAATCATTCAGGTCGGTCAAGTCATAGCCCTTAAGTGAATGAAAGGTAGAGTCTTGGACTCAAGAAGTCATTTTATTCAATAAAAGACGGAAAATGAAGAATCTATCTTATTACGTGGCTATAGCCAATTATTTACAAATTTATTTCTATGTGAAGTAGCTTCTTAAGTACTCGCTACTCCATGCCCTCAGGAGCAAGATCCCATCTGTCGTTGGAGAAGTAGCTTCCTAGTTCAAGTCCAAGTTTCAAGGGCCAGGGAAGATTCGTTGGAGAACTAGCTTGCCAATTTTGAAGGTCTGATTCCTAACCTTAGTGTTGTAATATCGTGCAACTTAGTGCCGGTGTGCAGCTACCCTCAACTTAGCTGCATCGTGCTTCTCATCTATTATATCAAGAGACTCTAGCATGAGTTTCTCATTTATTCTTGGATTGTAGTGAATCCCTCATTGAGAAGGTACTTCCTGTTCAATCGGAATCATAGCCTCCGATCCGTAGGCTTGGTGAATGAAGAGTGGTTAGTCGCTGACTTATGAGTTATTCGATAAGCCCGTGGTACTAATGGAAGTTCATCGACCTACCTGCCCTTGGCTTCCAACATCTTCTTAAGAATGGATTGATAATCTTATTCACAGCTTCAACCTATCCATTCACTTAAGGATGTGCCACTGCAGCATATCTATTCTCCATCGATGCTGACGACATAAATCTTTAAGCTCAATCTCGTCGAATCGTCCCATTAACTCTGATCCATAGGCTAGGGCGAATGGACAATAGCCAATCGCTGACTTGTGAGTTGTTCGATAAGCTCATGGTACTAATGGAAGTTAATCGACGTACTTGCCCTTGGTCTTTTCCAACCTCTTCTTAAAAATGGACTTGATAATCATATTTATAGCTCCAACCTATCCATTTGTTTGAGGATGTGCCGCCGCAGCAAATCTCTTCTCCATGTGATGCTAGTGGCAAAAATCTTTAAACTTGGTACTGTCGAATCGGGTCCCGTTATCGGTAAAGATCAATTACAGAACTCCAAAATGACAGATGATATTCTGGATAACAAAATTGATTGCTTTCTTTGTGGATCATAGCCAACGGCTCTGCCTTAGTCCACTTGGTGAAGTAATCAACCGCAACGATGGCGTACTTCGCACCACCTTTAGTTTCGATAACACATCGATAACATCAATCCTTAGACTACAAATGGCCAAGGACTGACCATTCAATTAACCTCTATTAGCAGGGCTCTTGGTATTTTAACAAATCTATGGCACTTGTCACATTTTCGGGTGGAATCAGCTGTGTCTTAGTTGACAGCTGGCCAGAAGTATCATGAGCGAAGAATCTTCTTCACTACGGTTCGCCCCTCGGTGTCAAAGCTACAGGCCCCTTCATGAACCTATTTTAGGACTTGCTTGGCCTCGTCGTGAGAAACACACTGAAGCATGGGGACAGAGAAACCCTTCATGTACAATACTTCTTCTTGCATGATATATCTCGAAACTTGTCAAAGGATTTTTCATTGTTCAGTCCTTCTCTCCGGAAGGATTCCTGTCTGCAAATAATTCCAAATCGGAGTCACCCTTTACTCCCTTTTAGGCTCAATCTACAAGATCCAATTGACACCCATCTGGTCGATGCTCGAAGCTAAAAGTACTTCCCCCAAAATCAAGCCCATGAGTTGCGCATCTTCGGAGCTGGCTTGTTTAGTCAGTGGATCGGCCTTCTCATTTCCTCCCTGGGAATATGAGTGATTGTGTAATGTTCAATGTTAGCAAGTATCTCAAGGACTTAGTTTAGATAAGGAGCTAGTCTCGCTCCTTTTTCTTGAAACTCTTTTCGAACTTGGCAAACCACCAGCTAGGAGTCGCAGAAAACGTGCAAAGTCTTTATCCCCAGTTCCTTGGCGATTTTGAGCCCTACAATCAAGGGCTCATATTCAGCTTCATGGTTCATCATCGAAAAGTCGATTTTTTAAGGAATAACAAATCGGGTGTTCTTCGGGAGTGACAAGTATGACTTCAGCATCGAAAGACCGTTCATTAGATGCACCATCCGTGTACATCTTCCATCCAGTATCTTTTTGACTAATGCTCTTCAGAGGATCATCTCGTGTAGTGAATTCAATTATGAAATCCACCGAGGCATGACCCTGGATTGCTCTCTAAAGGTGATAAGTTATGTCATACTGGCTCGATTCAATGTTCCATTTTAACAGTCTTCCAGAAGTTTCGATCGCTGCAAGACTTGTCGCAAAGGCTGGTCGGTAAGAACTTTGATTGATTGAGCCTGGAAATAAGGGCGGAGCTTTCTCGAAGATATAAAAGGTAGTATGCGAGCTTCTCCCACCTTGAATAGTTTCGTTCCATGCCTTTTAATCGCTTACTTATGTAATAGATTGGTCGTTGGATGCGCTATTCCTCACATGCTAGTGCAGCGCTCAAAGCATGCACCAACACCACCAAGTATATAAACGAGCCCTCGTCATCCACCTGCTTTGAAAGATTGGGGTTCTTTCCAAGTGATCAACCAGAGCTTGGAATGCATCTTTGCGCTCATGATTCCATAAAAAGTTCCTTATCACCTTAAAGAAAGGGATATATTTATCTATGGCTCTAGAAATAAGCCGACTCAGGGTGGCGACGTTCCCGTTTAGGCTTTGGACCTTCTTGATCGACTTTGGGGCTTCAATTTTTCTCAATGCCTCGATCTTCTCTAGGTTGGCCTTAATCCCATGGGAATTTACAATGAAACCAAATAATTTTCTTGATGCAATGGTGAAAGATAATTTCAAAGGATTGAGTTTCATCTTATACTTTTGGAGGCCAACAAACATCTCTACCAGATCATCAACGTGGTTTTCTGAATGTAGTGACTTAACGAGAATGTCACCCATGTAGACTTCCATCAAGCATCCAATATGGTCTTTGAATGCTTAGTTAACAAGCCTTTGGTAAGTTGCTTATGCGTTCTTCAATCCAGAGGGCTTGACCAGATAACAATATAGCCCAAGGTCGGTTATGAATCCGGTGTGTTCTTATCTAGGATATGCTTGATTGTATCTCGAGTATGCATCCATGAATGAAAGTAGCTTATGTCCAGCTGTCAAATCCACCAACTGATCGATCCCCGAGAGCGAGAAGCTGTCTTTTGGGTACACATTATTCAAATCAGAATAATCGATGCATGTCCTCCACCTCCCATTCGCTTTCCTCACCAAGATAAGGTTAGATACCCACTTCGACTATAAGGCATTGCAGATGAAGTCATTGTTCTTCAACTTATCCACCTCTTTTTTAAGTGTAATATATCTCTCCCGACCAAGACTATGGTGCTTCCATTTTGCAAGAATGCATTTGGGATTTTTATTTAATGCATGGCTTGCTGCCTTCGGCAAGATCCCACATATATCCGAGTGTATCTGGGCAAACAAATCTTGGTTTGCATGGAAAAAAATAACCAACTCCTTCATCACTTGTACGCCGAGCTACGATCCGACCTTTAGGGCCTGGTTTGGATCATCCTGGCTAACCGAAACAGCGATCATCAACTCAATGAAATCTACTCTTCCACCTTCTAGCTCTTTATGTCGGTTCATGTCATCATGGAACTAACTAGCTGCCTGAGCCGGGGCTCAAGATGTAGTTGTTATGCGTCTAAAGCCTTAAAGCAGAGGGTCCCCTGCACATCTTTTCTTTTCTCCCTTATCCTTGCCTCCTTTTGCTCGACGACATATCATTCATGGCTAGCCATCTGATCTCCTTGCACGATTCCTACTTTACTCTCTATCGGGAACTTCATAATCAAATACCAAGGTGCTATAGCCGCTTTGAACTCAACTAACGCCGATCGACCTAGAAATGCATTGTAAGCCGTGTGATATCCAACACCAACAAAGGCATGACTCACACTCATTTGAGGTCGCCCTCTTTACTGGTAACTCTACATATCCAAGCATCTCGGTAATTATCTCGTTGAATCCCTGTATTCAAGATTTACAATGTTTCAAATGTTTCTCCTCCAATGTCTCATAAGCCTTCTTAAACAAGATATTGACTAAACTCCCACAGTCAACAAGCACCTTCTAAACAATAGCAGGACCAATCGTGGTTGTGATCACGAGTGGGATAACCGTTAGAGCTTCCACTCCATAAGCATCTCTATTCCAGAAAAAATATCGTCAGATATCGCTTTACATTGTTCTGCTGGAGTCCCATCCTCAATAGCAAAACAACTTTTTACTCTCCGCATTTTGATAGCACCACATATCTGTCCATCTCAGTAATACTTTTATCATCATGGTGCGACCCACCGATGATAGTATTATTCACCAATCATTTTTCTAGTCGTCTGAATGCATAAGCACCAATCTTAGCTTGCCCCAATTGGGATGATGACCTAGGGGCGTTAGGCTCGCCATTCTACAGGGCTTTTACATACTGCTGTAACTTTTTCATATGAATCAACTCCTCAATCATATCCCGTAGGTGACCGCACTCATTGGTATTGTGACCATGGGTTTCATGGAGTCTGCAAACTTGTCGAACTTTCTTTCCTTCTCAGTCAGCTCTCTTGGCGCTAGCTTCCTGTACTAATCAGTGTTTTGAATCGCCGGGAAGATATTTTCTATTAAGTTGTTTAATTCAGTATACCTATCGTATTCAGGAGTCCTTATACGACTCATGTTATCTGTCTTCTTCTTCTTAGCCCCATCCTCATTTTGTTTTTGATTATTGTTTTGATTACTAACATTTGCAACCACACTCCCGGAACTTCCTCCAAATTGATTTACGGCAACATTGCTTTGTATTAATTGATTCAAATTTCCAGCACCAGTCCCCCATGGACATTTCTTTGCTTCCTCCATGCACAAGTATTCATTGCCCTATCTATAAAAAGCATGCATCGTTGATGGGGGCTTCCTTTCCAACCATTCCTTAAACTCAGTATCAGGGTGAATCCCTCTAATTGATGCCATCAGTATTATGTCATCCTTGAGATATGTAACTTCTATCACGGCTATATGGAATCGATTCAAGAAGTCCTTCATCGACTCTCCCTCGGCTTAGAAGAGATTTGAAAATGATATCACACGCTTTGGATGTGCAATATGTAAACAAAATTGTTCTACAAACTTCTCTAATAGCTCAACAAATGACAATATGGACCTCGGTGATAGTTGGGTGAACCACATCATGTCTACTCCTTATAATAAAATTGAGAAACAATGGCATTTTATGGCATCAGAAGCTTTGGCTAAATCCATATTTCGTTCATACCTCATCAAGCGCTGCATAGGGTCCTTCATTCCTCTGTACAACAACATAGTTAGCATTATGAATCTCTAAGGTTATCTCCCACGTAGATTGCTCTCTGTAAACGGATTCCAACTTTGAGAGGTACCCCACTCATCGTTACTCTTAAAATGATTTTCGCTAATAAGTCTCCTAACCATATCCTTCAGGTAGTCTAGATCAATAAGTTGGTCTAAATGGTGGCAATCAAGCTCCGCCTCGAGTGTTCGGCTGGGAGAATGCTCTCAGTTTGGCTCTCAAAACTTAGGTTCTCCACCCTCCTGGAGATCCATTCATCCAGTAGTCCCCTGTGTTTGATTCACGTGAGCAATATCTCAGCAGCAGCCTGATTCTCCACATTCTGACCACAAGCACTGTGTCCTGAAGCCAAGTCCATGCAACCGTCCAAAGGAGGGGCTCTAAGCGCACCAGTTGAGGGATTGGTACCGACCCCTAACCTTAGGTCGGTACCGATACCCAAACTCAAGCCTAGGCCTTGTCCACTTCCTTTATATGATGTTTAAGTAGCATTTTGGGTCCTCTTCTACTTTCTATCCCTCTACCTCTGCTCAGATGATAATTAACTGTTAGATGAAGAGCTAGAGTCACATCTACTCCTTCTATGGCTATTTTGAGTTAGCTCATTCAGCAATATCACGCTCTGCTACATCTTCTGATTCACCACATTCTGACTAGTTTGGAATCTATTTTCCATCTACTTCATCATCATATCTATCTCCATTATGGTCATGACGTCTGTAATGACACATATTTTACATATCGGAGGATCGTAAAATAATTTTATTTAATTCATTTTCAGTTGCATGATTCATATATTTTACGATATGGTTTTTAGGGATGTTTTACACACTATATTTTTTCTCGAATTTCTATCTAACCATTTTTCCCCTAGAGATTTTATTTTGGCTATAAATTTTGATAGAAGCTGAATTAGATGCTCTAACCTATTTCATTGCTTTGAGATGGTGGTTTTCCATTCTGTAGAGTGGTCATATAAGAAAATTGGATAAGTGGTTAGAAAGTTACAGTAGTTTTAATTTTTAAAATCTCTTAGTCAAAATTAGAAGGGGAGTAATGGGCCGAATTAGCAAGCCCATTAGTCTAATCATGTTTGGCTATAAATATGAGGTGAGAGAGACCATTTGAAAGTTTATCTCTCATGTTAAATTAGCCCCACCTAACTTCTCTCTAATTCTTCATTCATCTCATTGGATTTCATCTCAAATCATCTCTAATTGAAAATTAGAGGCTGGATCTTCAACTAGAAGCACGATCTCACCGCTTTTGTTGCGTCTTCATTTGATTCTTGCTGTTTGGATCGGAACTTCGTCATATTTCACAGGTTTGGTATATTGGGTGAGTGGTTATGATCTCGCTCTAGTTATGATGGATTATATGTTATAGTTAGGTGATTATAAGTTAGAATTATCAAATTAAATTGATCGGACTTAGGTACTTTCAGATTTAGAAACCCTAGAAAAACCTAGTTATACATATAACTGAAATTAGATCATTAACCCATGTCATTTGGGTATATTTGGCTATGACATTATATGTGTT
Organism: Allium cepa; assembly: GCA_030765085.1. Classification (NCBI taxonomy): domain Eukaryota; kingdom Viridiplantae; phylum Streptophyta; class Magnoliopsida; order Asparagales; family Amaryllidaceae; genus Allium; species Allium cepa. The sequence continues at coordinate 916,617,928 of CM060938.1, forward strand.
ATATTAGATCTATGTTAGAAATGTGATGGTAGATTGAATTGAATGAGTTGTATGTTCATAATGGATGTCATTGGATGATTTGCTATGTTTGGATCGCTATTATGTTTGAATTGCTTATTATACTTGATTCATTTGCTAGTGTTGTGTATGTTTTAGGATTTATATTTGTGATTGGAGCATACGGAAGCAAAGTTTGTTGGAATTGCATGAAACTTGAAGGATAGGCTCTACAGTACGTCAGGAGGAAGTCCTATGAATTGTACCACAATTGAGCTAAGTCTTTGGATCGGCACTGATACGTTTGAATCAGATCGGTATCGATCTGAATTTTAAGATCCAATTAAGGAGAAATTCATAAGGGGAATAGAGCATGGGTTTTAAAGTGGCTCTATGAAGTTGGATCAGAGGATAGGCCAAGTCTTGAAGATTGGATGGATCCTCTTCATTGGATCGGCTATGGTGCAAAAAAGAGAAGGCATGAAATCTAGGAGAGGGACGGCTGAGGGTCTATGGCGTCTGGAGGGAGTGCCCTAGAGGATAGAAGAAAAATAGAGTCCAAAATGATTAAGAATTTGGATCGGCACTAGTCCAATTGGATCAGATCGGTACCAGTCCAAATTATTGGCTATATTGGATGTGAGATCCTGGGTGGAGACTATGGGGTTGTAGTGGATCATGCTAGAAGTTGTGGCTCGTTGGTTTGGAAGTTATAGCATGATGAAGTTTTGGCTATTCGGTCGGGGGCTCGGAAGGAGTAGGATCGAAAGATTTGATAGACAATTCGAGAGGCATGAGGCCATGGTATAATGGACTCGGTTGAGAGGTAGGACTCATGCCCAAAAATGGATTGGAGTGGTAAAAGCTTTGAATATTTGGGAGTGCCAAGGAATCGTTGATAACTTGGAATGTTCTGGTTGTGTTCAAGCAGGGGTGTTATATACGGGGGCACCCGAGGGCTGGTAGTGCCAATCTTGTGTCTTGGACTGCTCCAACAGGGTCTAGTGTCAAATAGTGTGGAGGTATTGTAGGAGACAACCATGCTGGGTTTCAGGCTTGAAAGTATGAGGGAACACAATCGAGAGCCGGGATTTCCATTAGTCTCTAGGACCGTATGAGTTATCATATATTCAAGGCTTTAGAAGATGATAGCTAGATATTGGTTAATGGATGCTATGGTTGTTATGTTTGCTATTTCTCTTGGGTAGGCTATCATCTATAGGAATGCTCGAGAAGGGATTGGGAGTAGGGCCCATGAAGGAGGCTACTTTAATTATTTTATCATGTTCTGTTACAGTATCCTATTGTTGCTTATTTGAGTAGCATATTATATCTTATTATCATGTGTTAACTCTTTGATTGCAGGGATGGATCAGGTATGGTTCTTGTACCTGTCCAGTACCATATTTTCTAGTATAGCTTTCGATAATCATTTATCGCTCAACTGGACTATTGTCTGGTCCAAGGTTTTATGTTTCCTCTTATCATCTTGGGTACTCTTAAATGAGTAGAATAGATGACAGGTCTAGAGTCACATTTGCTGTACGGAGACAAGCTTGGAGAAGCTATGGCATATTACTCTATATTTGTAGATGTTTCTGCTGTCTTTTTATGTTCTCTGAGAGGATTGTAGTGAGGATATGTTGTATTCAGATTATATGACATTTGTATCCATAACTCATGATCTAGTGGAGATATTACTTTCATTTGTTATGGCTTGCTATATTCTGTTGTATATTTTCTATATTGTATTTTATCCGTGCGCTGTAAGATATGCAATAGGTTTTCTGCTTTAAATTTCAGCCTTGATGATCATTCAATATCAACCTGGCACGGTTACAGCACACTTACAGGTCATTGAAGTGCGGGTGGTATGGGGCGATCATCACATTTGGTATTAGAGCTTTGTTTATGAGTTAACCAAAACAAGTTAAGAGTGTGCTAAAGGAGGGAGCATACTTGTTAATAAAGATAATATGCTATATAGTATGCACTTGAGTACCATTATAGCTTTTCTTTGAATGAGGCTAATCATTCTTGTTATAGATAAGAATGAACTGGAACACAGAATGCTGCTAGAAATTACTCGACTTTAGAAGTGGAAGAGGGAGCGAGATTGGGAGCTACTACACCCGATTTTCAAGCCATGTTCGATGCAATGGTGGCTTAACTGGTGAAGAGAGCCCAAACTATGCCTGGTGTGGCTTTTGGTGTTTGTGCTCCTTTACAAGTGCCTAGGATTGACTTCGTCAAGCTTTGCAAGGATTATTCTACTCTTGGGATGAAGCCATTCTTGGGAATAGAATCAGCTATTGAAGTGCAATATTGGATAGATACTTGTGAACACATTTTCAAGGATATGGATATGGAAGATGCTATGAAGAGGAAGCCTGCTTTAAGACAGCTCCAAGGCCAAGAAATGAATCGGTGGAATGCTATTACCATTGCTACTCCAAAGGATCAGATTTCTTGGGATAAATTTAAGGCTAGATTTGAGGAGAAGTTCATTCCTGCGGCTTAAAAGTCTGTGCTATTCAATAGTTTGCTGAGTTGAAGCAAGAGGAATGTATGTTTTTGAGTATGTGGCAAAATTTGGTGCTTTGTCAAAGTATGGGATGTCTTTTATTGATAACGTTTGAAGAAGAATGAGCAATTTATCATTGGATTGGGAAAGAAGTTGGTGGACCACATTGAAGTGTCTTTTGAGAAACTTGTGGAGAAAACCCTTAGACGTGAGTATCTATACCCAAAGAATAAGATTGCTATTGTTGAGAAAGAGGAACCAAAAACGCAGCAGGGCAGTGGAGGTAAGAAGAAGTGGAATGGGAAGAGGAAGCAACAATAATAAGGAGAAAGGTGCCAGAAAAAGAGCAAGAGTGAGATTATTTGTCATAATTGTAAGTAGAAAGGCCACTATGTCAAGGAATGTAAGGCTACTAGAAAGCGCTTCAACTGTGATAAGCCTGAGTGTATTAAGAAGGGTTGTCTAGAACCGCCAAAGGATAAATATATTATGAAGGCATATACTTTGGATGCAGTCCCGGCTTCATCTTGTGCTCCTACTGCTAATGATAAGGGGAAAGGAGTCGTGTTGCAAGGTATGTTTTCCATCAAAAATGTTTATGTTAGAGTTATTTTTGATACCAAAGCTTCACATTCTTTCATCTATAGTGATCAAGTATGCTGACTAGATTTGGAATCCAAGATAGTAGACCGACCTTTGATTATGACCAACCCTATTGGAGGATCTGCTAGTCTTTGTATGATTTGTTGTGGCTTAGTGTTATCGAGTCATGTATGTTCTTTTCTTGTGATTGCTTTGTTATTAATTTTGTCGGGTTCTTTATTTTTTTTGGGAATGGAATGGCTTAAGAGGTATGCAGCTATTGTGGATTGCGAGAAGCTACAGTGACAATTGGGAGTATGGAAGGGCGAACGGTAGTGATATGCTGCTTACCAGAGGATGAGGTATTAGTCAACTCTATATTCGTTTGAGATTCCATAGGAATGATCATCATCTATGCTTATTGCTAGAGCTTACCCTAATGTCTTTGAGGAAGTGACAAGATTGCCGCCACATAGAGAGGTCGAGTTTCAGATCAACTTAGTGGATAGAGCCAGAACTATAGTGATACCTTTGAGGCATATGGTACCCAAAGAGAAGAAAGAGTTAGAGGTGAAAGTGGATGATCTGCTGAAGAAAGGATTCATTCAAAGAAGCATATCCAAATAGGGCACACCTGTTGTATTTGCGACTATGGCGAATGGTTTTTTAATGTTATATGTATCATGAGCTAAACAAGGTTAAAAAGAAGAATAAATACCCGCTTCATGGATTAATGACTTATTTGATCAATTGCATGGTGCAAAGGTGTTTTCTCTGATGGATTTGGCAATGGGATTTGATCAGTTGAGAGCGGCTAAAGAAATGCACTTATTACTGCATTTCAAACACCATTGGGTTTCTATGAGTGGTTGGTGATGCCTTTTGGGTTGACCACCACTCCAGCATACTTTGTGGATCTTATGAATAAAGTCTTTGGGTGACATTCTCATTTACTCTAGAATCGAGGAAGAGCACAAGATGCATTTGAGGGTGTGCTTGAGATTTTGAGAAAGCACAAATATAGAGCTAAGTTCTCTAAGTGTCATTTCTGGGAGGAAGAAGTGAGATTCTAGGGTCATGTCATGTCAGGACATGAAATATCAATGAATCCAGCAATGGTAGCAGCGATCCAAGATCAGAACTAGCTCAATAATGCTACGGATGAGAGAAGTTTCCTGGGATTGTCAGGATATTACAGGCGTTTCATAAGGGACTTCTCAAAGATTGCAACACCTTTAAACAACTTGACAAAGAAGAATCGGACTCTTGGTTTGGATGCTAGATGCAAGCATGCATTTTTGGTTCTAGAGGAGAGATTAATGAGTACACTTGTATTGGTTATTCCAGGTGAGAATGAAGAGATGACAGTATACATAGATGCTTATGGTAATGGTCTTGGAGCTACGTTGATGCTGAAAGGGAGAAGTATCGCTTATGCTAGTCACTAGTTGAAACCACATGAAAGGAACTATCCAACCCATGACTTGGAGTTAGCGGTGATTGTATTTTCTTTAAAGATATAGAGGCACTACTTGTTGGAAGAAAGATTTGAGCTATTTATGGACCATAAATTCTTAAAGTATCTTTTCTCTCGGAAGAATCTTAATCTTCGATAGAAACGGTGGTTAAACTTTTTGCCCTTTTATGACTTTTATATTTCCTACACATCAAGGAAAGGTAATGCAGTGGAAAATGTGCTAAGCAGAAAACAAGCTAGTTATAAACTAGGTTTTTTGAATAGAAGCATATGGAGTATATAGCTTGATTTGATTTCATGCCACATTGTGAGCTCCAGCCTGAGATGTTGGCAAGTCTATCGATCAGACCTACTCTTATAGAAAGGATTGGTACTAGTCAGAAGCATGATGCTAAACTAGTGGAGATCATGGCAAAGATTGAGATGGGAGTGGAATCTAAAGATTTGCGCAGTACGAGATTGACCGAGTGGTTGGCTTTGTAAGGACAAGAGATCGGTTGTTCTAGATGTTGATGGATTACGAGATGAAGTATTAAGGGAATACCATCATTCCAGATTGACCATTCATCCTGGTGGTAACAAGATGTATATGGACATGAAGAGGACTTACTATTGGGAAGGTATGAAGAAGGATATTGGAAAATTCATCTCGTAGTGCATGAATTGCCAGTTAGTGAAGGCTGAGCAGAAGAAGCCTAGTGGATTGCTAGAACCACTAGATATTTCCAAATGGAAATGGGAACATATATCTATGGATTTTATAGATGGATTCTCAAAAACTAGAGCAGGATATGATGGTATTTGGGTAGTGGTAGATCGACTGACCAAGAGTGCAAGATTCATACTTGTCAAGTCTACCAAAATGGCATCCAAATTGGCAGAATTGTATGTTAAGTGGATTATTCGATTCCATGGTGCACCGAATAGTATTGTAAGCGATAGAGACCCGTTGTTTACTAGTGGATTTTGAAAGAGCATACAAGAGATTTTGGGAACCGAGCTGCACTTGAGCACAACTTGTCACCCACAGACGGATAGTCGAATTTCTATGTGACCATTTTGCCATTGGAGATATTATTTTGGCTATAACTTTTTATAGATGCCAAATTAGATGCTCCAACCTATTTCATTGTTTCAGGATGTTGGTTTCTCATTCTACAGAGTGGTCATATTGGAAAATCAAATGAGTGTTCAGGAAGTTATAGCAGTTTTAAGTTTTAAAATCTATTGGTCGAAAGTAGAAGGGGATTAATGGGCCAAATTAGCAAGCCCATTTGTATAATCAGGTTTGGCTATAAATATGAGGTGAGAGAGACCAATTAAAAGTTTATCTCTCATTTCAAATCAGCCCCAAACCCTAGCTCCTCTCTATTCTCCATTTACCTCATTATATTTCATCCAAGATCGTCTCTAATTGCAAATTGGAGGCTAGATCTTCAACTAAGAGCTTAATCTCATCACTTTGGTTGCATCTTCATCCGGCTTCTCATTGTTTGGATTGGGTCTTCATCATATTTCATAGGTTTGGTAGCTTTGGTGGGTGGTAATGATCTCTCATTAGTCTATGATGGATTATATGTTGTAGTTAGGTGATTATAGGTTAGAATTATCAAATTAAATTGATTAGACTAAGGTAATTTCAAATTTAAAAGCCCTAGAATAAACTAATTAAACATGTAATTGGGATTATATCATTAGCTCATGTCATTTGTGTACATTTTGCTACAAAATTCTATGTATTATATTAGATCTATGCTAGAATTATGATGATAGATTGAATTGGATGATTTATAAGTTCATATCGGATGTAATTGGATGATTTTCTATGTTTGATTCGTTGTTATGTTTGAATTTCTTTCTACACTTGATTCTTTTGCTAGTGTTGTGCATATTTTAGGACTTAGATTGGTGATCAGAGCATATCAGGAGCAAAGTTTGTCAAGATTGCACGAAACTTGGAGGATAATCTCTGGAGCACATAAGGATTAAGTCCTGTGAATTGCACCATAATTGAAGCTAAGTCTTTAGATCGGCACCGATCTGAATTTTGAGCTCCAATTGTGGAGAGACTCATAGGGGGAATAGAGCATGGGTTCTAGAGTGGCTCTATGAAGTTGGATCGAAGGATAGGATAAGTGTTTAAGATTGGATGGATCATCTTTGTTAGATCAACTATGGTGCATGAAAGAGAAGACTTGAAGGCTAAGAAGAATGGCTAAGAGTCTATGGCATCTAGAGAGAGTGCACTAGAGGATGGAAGTGAAATGGAGTCTAAAATGGTTAAGTATTTGGATCGGCACCGATCCAATTGGATCGGATCTATATTGATCCAAATTATTAGCTTTATTGGATATGAGATCCAGGGTTGAGACTCTGGGGTTATGGTGGATCATGTTGAAAGTTGTATCTTGCTGATTACTTCCACGGTTTGGAAGTTGTAGCATGACAAAGTTTTGGCTCTTCAGTTGGGACTCCAATAAGGAGTAGGATCGAAGAAGTTGATAGACAACTCGGGATGGAATGAGGCTATAGTATAATGGACTGGGTTGAGTGGCAGGACTCATGCCCAGAAATGGATTGGAATTGTGAAGCTTTAAATGTTTTGGAGTGCCAAGGAATCATTGATAACTCGTAGTGTTTTGGTTGTGTTCAAGCAGGGATACGATATGCCGGGGCATCCGAGGGCTGGTAACGTCAGTTGTGTATCTTGGACCGCATGAAGAGGGTCTAGTGTCAGATAGTACAGAGCAACTATAAGAGACAATTGTGCAGGGTTTCAGACCTGAAAGAACAGGGAACACAATCGAGAGCCGAGATTTCTATCAATCTCTGGAAAGCAAGGACGGGGCCATACAAGTTATCATATATTCAAGGCTTTAGAAGATGATAGCTGAATATTAGCTAATGGATGCTATGGTTGCTATGGTGGTTATGTGTGCTATTTCTCTTGGATAGGCTATAAGATATATGAATGCTTGAGAAGGGATTGGAAATTGGGCCAATGGAGGAGGCTGCTTAGATTCTTCTGTCATGTTCTGTTATAGTATCCTATTGTTGTTTATTTGAGTAGCATATTATATCTTATTATCATGTGCTAACTCTTTGGTTGTAGGGACATGTTAGGTATGGATCCTGTACCTATCTAGTACTATATTTTCTATTATAGCTTTTGATAGTTATTTACCGCTCACACCAGACTATTGTCTGACCATTGGTTTTATGCTTCCTCTTATCATCTTGGGTGCTCTTAAGTGAGTAAACTAGATGATAGGTCTGGAGTTACAGCTGCTGTACGGAGACTAGCTTGAAGAAGCTATGGCGTATTACTCTATATTTGTAAATGTTTCTACTATCTTTCTATGTACTCTGAGAGGATTATAGTGAGGAGATGTTGTATTCAGATTATATGTTGTTTATATCCATAACTCATGATTTTGTGGAGATGTTACTTTCATTTTTAATAGATCACTATATTCTATTGTATATTTTCTATAATATATTTTATCCACGCATCATGAGATATGCAATAGGTTTTCTACTTTAAATTTCAACCTTAATGATTGCTCCATATCAACCTGGTATGGTTACAGTGCTCTTATAGGTCATTGATGCACGGGTGATATGTGGCGATCATCACAACATTAGTTGGAGTCAAGATCTCAGGTTGAGTTAGTTGGAAAACTCCATCTCCTTGCCAAGGATTCTGATTCTCAACTTCAGTAGTAGCTCTGGAGTTGGTAGAACAGTCTCTTCTTGAAGGGGTCATGGTAGAAAGCTTCTAGTAGATTTTTGCGAATATGAGTTGTAGAATTAAAAGGTTGAGAAAATGGATCTATCTCTTGGATATAGAAAATCCAATAGTAGATGATGGATCAGAGTGGCATGAGAATCTAAGTCTCTCAATGAAAGCACCAAAATGTTTGAACCAAAAATGGCACAAATACTCAAGAAGTAAGGCAAGGAATAAAAAATAAAGAATGTAAATGGAAAAATGAGGAAATAAGAGCATACAACAATTTGTAGTGGTTCAGGAAAGCAAGGCATACATCCACTTTAATCTTTTATTCATTATTTTTTATTTAAAGACAGAAGTTGTTAGGGTACGGTACAAATCCAATACTTAGATTTGTAAAATTATAAGAATATAGTTAGAATAGAACTAGAGAAAAAAGATCTTAAAAAATGATTCCTACGCTCCTATTTATGTAGGTAGGGGGCCTAAAATCTCACACAAAATATCTTCAAGCCATTGCATAGGATGTAGACCAAATCCCCTATAAAATTAGGTGCCACATTATCAGGAAGTAGGAGTCAGTAATGATCCCAAGGTAGGAGTCGGTACCGATCCTAATTTGGCAAAACGATTGTCCACGTCTCTTCATCTTGGCTCATCTTGTAGTTAGCTTCATGATTCCATAGTTGTTTGCACCAATATTAGCTTTTTTCCAAGTCTGAATGATGGAGTTGTGAAAGAACAGAGTCGTAGCTTCAAGTGTTCATGGAGAACGATGGAGAATTGCATTGGATCAACAAAATGACATCGAAAATATGCTCGAGTCATCATGCAAGAGGCACATGAAAAAGATGGAGTCCACCTAAGGTGGAAACAGGAGTCGGTACCGACCCATAGGGTGGGGCGGTACAGATCCCTAACTTTGGGGAATGGGTTGTTGTTTTGGTTTGGGTAGGTCTTTATTAATCTTGTGACTTCTTTTATGCCTGGTTTTCAAAATCCTGGGCTATATGTCTAGTCTTCTTGCCTTGATAATTCCAAGTTCGGATCATTCACTCTATCCAAATATCGCATAGTCAAAAGGCTGGATAACATACATTTCCTACAATGAAAATTATATTACTTCCTAGTATTTAATCTTTATATTATATGTTTGTTTACTATATTCCATAAACATCAATTACCCATAATAAATGGTAATTGTTATTATAATTGAACAATCTCTAATAACATTTATTTATTCATTCTAATTCAATCTATATATGTTTATTTCTATTTCCCATAAATACCATATTAAATCTTATTAATTAGTCCCATTAAATGCATCTGTGTTCTCATTTAATTCTTGTAACACCCAATTAACTGTCTATTGATTACCCTGTTAATTTTGGAATTACTATCACTTTTCCATTTATACCTCCTAGTCCTATTAATATGTTATTAATAACTAATACGAATATCGTCGTAAATTGTGCTATACATATATATATATATATATATATATATATATATATATATATATATTAATCCGTAAGCACGGTAATACCTATATTTTTTTATATTTCTAATTATTAATTCTTAAACTAGAAAATTCCTTTCACGTTTTAATTTATCAGAGCTATCCTTATTACCATTACATTTTTCCAAAAAGTAAGGCCTTGCTTCATTTGAAATCATAAGGAATTTTTTTTATCTTATTGAAATAGGCAGTGCAAACTACGGAAAAGAACATCCATTCTTTACACACCTCTTTCATATTTGGTATATTCCTTATTATTTTGAACAATGCACTTTTTATATATTTGTAGACTATATAATTTATGGAAATTACATGAAAATAGATACGATTAAATTATACCCCACTTGTAGTAAATTAAAATATAGAAATTCACATTTCAAATCAAAATAGGGTGATATAATATAATACTAACATTATACAATTTCTCACTCACCTTTCAAGCTTTCAAAATCTCCCACATTTGAATCCATTCCTTTACTTGACTCCTTTAACTTTCCAATCCAAAAGAATATGTATAACAAAGTATATACATACTATTAGAATTACAGATCTGAAAAGAGATTTTGGGTTAAGGGGAATATAGGTTGATGATTATAAAATCTTACCTTTTTCTTTTACAGCCTTTATTCGCTTATTCTCTTCTTCTCTTTTATTTTTCTTCCTTCTTTGATTTGTGTGTATGTATTAATAGTTTATAATTTGTAGAAGTAGTAGAGAAGGGAAAATGGTAGAGCTTCGTTGCTTTGATTAGAAAATATGAAAAGAAAAGTGAACGGTTAGACCTATATTTATTGGTATCGAATTAACCATAACCGTTAGATTAAAATAATTTAATATGGGCATTTGACCAAGGTTCAAACTCTAGCGCAACCCCCCTACCGCTAGCGGTCAACTGGCCCAAATAGGAGAGTCGACTAGTGGGGCCCCGCATTTATTATAATTTATTTTCTATTTTCATTTTCTAATTGTTTTCATTTCGAAAACTTCAACCGCTGAAAACTTCTTCGTTTGAGCTCCGGCCATGAAACTCCAAATATGAAAGTTGTTCAAAGAACTGCCAAAAACACAATGGTGCAAGTTTCGTGACTAAATTTCGATGTTTGCTCGAATTTCATTTGAAGCCTTATTAATTGTATATTAGTTATCGTTAATTTTAATGGCGTGTTACAAATAAAGTCAAAGAAAGAAGCCAATTATGTGGGAGATTTAAACAAAATGTTTGGAATGTTAAGGAAATACAAAACGAAGTTGAATCGACAAAATGTTCCTTCAGGATCCAATCAAGAAAATTCTTGGCATACATCGTAAATGCACAAGGAATAGACGCTAACTCTGATCTGATCAAAGACACTAGGAATATGGCAGAACCAAAGATGAGTAAAAAAGTAATAGGACTGAATGGATAAGCCACCATACTCAGTCGATTCATATTAAGGGAAATCGATAAATGCATTCCTTTCTTCGATGTAATTGCAAAACAAAAAAACCTTTGAATGGATAGAAGAGTGCCAAAAAGCCTTTCAGGAGCTAAAAGACCATATGGAAAAACCATTGATACTTTCTATCCCCATTGAGGGAGAAAACTTGTTTTTATATAGGGTAGTATCTGAACATGCAATTAGCTCGGTCCTAATAAGGAAAGAAATAGGATTCAATTCTTGATATACTTTACGAGCAAGAGATTAAAAATGCTGAAGCTAGATATCCGATTATAGAAAATTTAGCTTATTACTTATTGCCTTGGACATGAAATTTAAGGTCTTATTTCCAAGCCTGTTGAATTTTTAAACAATATCTGCTAGGGTAAGTCCTCAGCAAACCGGAGATGTCGCAAAGATTAACAAATGAGGGATGGAGTTAAGCCAATATGGGAATATTAACCCTAAGTATCGATTAATAGGACGGCCTTCACTAATTTTGTAGCTAACTGTACAGGATTCGTTGAAGAGTGATTAGAAAAGAAAAGAAAGCTCGCGTCGAGGTGGTAGTTATATATAGATGTGGATTCAAATGAATAGGGAGCTAGAGTCAATTATGTTATAATTACACCCGATGCATATAGGGTACATTACACGATGAAGTAAGGGTTTTCTAGAACTAATAACATGACCGAGTACGAATGTATGGTAGCAGGATTAACTTTGCCTCAATAACTAAAAATCTGAAGGATCGTGATATTTAGCAGTTCACATTTAATGGTAAACCAATTGGAAAAGGTATATCAAACCAAAGATTCCCAGTTGGCTCAATATGTAAAAAGATCATGATATACTAGGCCATTTAAAGATTTTTCTATTCATCAAATACCTAGAGAAGAATTCCTTAGCAAAATTAGCATGCTCATGATGGGTGCCGAAAGTCAATATTATTCCTATTGGGTTTCAATTGAACTTTGGTATCAAATTAGAGAAAGAAGGATTAGATAATGAAACCTTGGTTCTAAATCAATCACAAACACAACAACCACAATATGGCAAGAAGGACCATCAAGAAAATAGCAGGCATTGAGAAACTTTCGAAGGAATAATAATAAACGTTTATAAATACTAACAGTTGGATGATGCCCATAATTTGGCACCTAGAAAAAGAATAATTACCCAAAGGAAATAATGAATTATAAAAATTAAGATGTCAAGACCCTTCGTATACCATAATCAATGGGGTACTTTTTGGAAAGAGTATTCAACACCTTACTTGCGATCCATTACCCCAGAAATAGGAGCGAGGCCGTTGAAAGAAACCCATAAGGGATTCTATGGGGATCGCCCCAATAGAGTGAAACTAGCACAGAAGGTAATGAGGCAAGGATGTTATTGGCCCTGCATGACTAAGGATGCATTAACCTATGTTACAAGATGTGACAAATGTCAAAGGTTTTCAAGAATTCCACGATTGCCCCCGAATGAGTTGAAAACTATCACAAGTCGATGGCCTTTTGACGTATGCGTAATTGACTTGATGGGACCACTTCCGGACTCAAAAGGAAGAGCACAGTTTTTCGTACTGGCTATTGATTACATTACCAAATGAGTAGAAGCAGAACCATTGCCAAATATCATCATTTAAAAAGTCTTAAAATTTGTCATAAAAATATAGTTACCAGATCCAGACTTAAAATAAGATCATTTTTTATAATGGGACTCAATTTGAAAGCGAAGAATTCACCTATTTTTGTGAAAATTGGAATGGCAAAAAGTTTTTTGTCGGTATCTCACCAAAAGAAAATTAGGCAGTAGAAGCAGCGAATAAGACCATAAATAATATTTTAAAGAAATTACTAAGCAAAGCAAAAGGAATCTGGGTGGAGAAAGTTCCCCTCCTTTTATGGCCATATAGATATTCCACGAAAATAGCTATTGGGTACACCCCTTATTCTTTAACATATGGATTTGAAGCCATGCTACAAATCGAGTTTGAAGTCCCTTCGTGTTGAAGGATTTCATATACCTACAAATCAAATCAAGGGATAAAGAAAGAGTCATTCGGCTTGATTAATGAACTAAAAGATCGAGACGCCATGTAAACAGTTGAATACCAACAAAGAATCTCCAAATATTACAATTCAAGAGAAAAGGTAGGGCATTTGATAGCGCTAAGGGGAGTAATGGGCCACTAGGAAAAAATTATGAAGGACCAGTTGTCATTCATAAAGTGATTCTTCCAGGAACTAACTGATCAAGTAGACCAGATGAAAATGCAATGGCATGAACATGGAACATCAAACATTTGAGACCGTATCTCATAACATTAAATGAATATAGTGGATCACTAAAAGATCTTCCTATATTATAACCCCACAGACAAAGATGCGAAATGTTTAACTTAGCTCCTAACTCAACGAGATTAGCTAGATTTGTCTAGTAGAAGCATAGCTCATATCTAAAAGAGGACAACTAAGTCTTTGGTCCTGCTATAAGGCCTAATCGAAGCATCCATCCAAAGAGTGATGGTTAACCAAGACTATGGTACCGCCGCCAAATCTAACCAAAGCACCCATCTAAGGGAGATGAACGAAAAGTCTTTGGTCTTGCCACAATGCCTGACTGAAGCATCATTCAAAGAGTGATGGTCAATTAAGATTTTGGTCTTATTATCGAGCCTGGCCAAAGTACATCCAAATAAGATGGATGAAAAACCTTTTGTCCTGCCATAAGGCCTGGCCGAAGCATCCATCCAAAAAGTGATAGTCAATTAAGCCTTTGGTCCCACCGTTAGGCCTGGCTAAAGCATCCATTCAAGAGAGATGGATGAAAAGCCTTAGATCTGCCATGAAGCTTGGCCAAAGCATCCATCCAAAGAGTGATGGTCAATTAAATCTTTGGTTCTGCCGTTAGGCCTGGCCAAAGCACCCATCTCGGGGGATGGTCAAAAAGGCTTTGGTCCTGGTGCCAAGCCTGGCTGAAGCAACCATTAAAGAGTAATTGTCGTTTGACCCTATGGTCCTACTACAGGGCCCGATCAAAATACCTATCCAAGGAAATAGTCAATAAAGCTTCTGCTGATCAAATAATATCTATGGAAAATAACCATCCAAGAAAGGAAGATCAACTAAACTCTTGATTCGATAGTTAATCGAACTCAAAGTCAAGATCAACTAAACTCTTAATTCGATGGTTAATTGAACTCAAAGTTTACTTAAGTTAAAAATAAAGCAGTGAGGAATAATAATCCAAAAAGTGGAAAAGCCAAGGAAAGGCAGATGTTTACTTAAGCTATAGTATAAGAAAACTTATTATTGCGAGGCAAGTATTACACAAAATTTTCAAAGAGTTAATAAAGTGAAAAACCATTGGAAGTTGAAAATACAAAGCTATCATAAGTTGGTGGTGAAAGGGCTCACTCAAGTAAAAGATAACGTAACTATTAAAAGTTGAATATGAAGTAGTTGTTGTAAGTTAATAATAGAGAAGCTGTCGCAAGTTGATAACGAAGTAGCTGTCACAAGTTGAAAGATAACGGAGCTATCGCAAGTTTCATATGAAGTAGTTATCGCAAGTTGATTATAAAGATGGTTATCAAAAGTTGATAATGAAAGAGCTATCGCATATTAGAGGTAAAGGAAGCTATCACAAGTTGAAGACTAAACAATTATCACATATTAAGGGGATTATCATGGATTGACTACAAGAAGAAGTTGCCACATGTTGGAGGGAGCTATAAAGGTCAATAAATTGAGTTAGCATGTAGATGGGAATTATCGTGGATTGAATATAAGAGGAAGTTGTCGAATGTTGAAGGGATCCATCAAAAATTGAAAAACGAAACTATCGCAAATTAAGGGGAGCTATCAAAGGTTGGATATAAGAGGAAGTTGTCGCATGTTGAAGGGATCCATCGAAGGTTAACAAATGTAGCTATTACAAATTAAAGGGATATATCAAAGACTGGATACAAAAGGAAGTTTTTGTATGTTTAAGGGAGCTATCGAAGGCAGAAAAATGGAGTTATCTCATCTTGATGGGAACTATTATAGACTGAATATAAGAGGAAGTTGTCACATGTTGAGAGGGTCCATCGAAGACTGACAAATGGCGTTGTTGCATGTTGAAAGCAGCTATCGAAGGCTAGATATAAGATAATTCATCGCATGTTAATTGGAGCTATCAAAGGTTGAAAAATGAAGTTATCGCATATTGAAGGAAACCATTACAGATTGAATATAAGAGGAAGTTGTTTCATGTTGAAGGGGTTAGCGTAGACTAACAAATGGAGATGTCACATGTTGAAGGGAGCTATTGAAGGTTGAAAAATAAGGCTATCACATAATGAATGGAACTATAACAAGTTACCGCATATTGAAAGCATGCACCTCAAATTAACACCTCAGCTAGCCACATGGCACTGCCAAATTGAAACGGTCTTGCCACTTCATCATGAGAAAGTCATGGGAGGATTGCGCCACATGTCATCTCGAGCATGTGCCACGTCAGCAAATTGTGACTGTTCATTTTTGTCAACTGACATATGTCATGATTCTAAAGGTTAGGATTCGCTATAAATAGACATGTACCCCTTCCAAAAAAGGCAAAATTTGAATTGTTCTTCCTCACGTTCATTTTATCTTGTGCATAATAAAAAAGCTCAAGTTCGGTACTTTAATGGCTGTTAGGTCATAATTGAATTTTTGACTTTCTAATCAAGAACATTAACAAAGCATTATTTGCATAATGACTTCATATGGACTCAATACTAGCATGCTTGACTAAGTGTCATATCCTGCTCAAGTACATTGACTCTTTATGAGCATATATAGCATATTAGGTTGAACCAACTAATAAAAACAATTTGATCCAATCGAGGAGATGAGTACGTTTGACAAGAGCTCCAATAGTGCTTAAAAGATAATGGGATTATCTCTCATGTTAGTCTACTATATACTCCATAACATAATGGTGTTTTAGAACAAAGGAACTAAACTTTATTAGATATGGTTCATTTGATGATGAGTAAGGCCGAGTTACCTCGTCTTATTAGGGATATGCGCTAGAAACTGTATGCGTATGTTAAATATCATATCTACTAAATCAATGCCTAAGTTACTATATGAGATATGGTATGGGAAGAAACCCCACCACAATTAATTGAAGATGTGGAGTTGTCTAGCCTACATTAAGAACGCCAATCCCAACAAACATGAGGCAAGATTGGTCATGTGAACTCATAGAATATTCTAAGAACTCCATGGGTTATATTTTCTACAACATTTGAACAAAAGATTATTGTTTCTCAACATGTTGTCTTTCTAAAAATGTTTCGATCAAAAGAAATTAATAATGAAGTTTTGGAATTACATGAGATCCAAGAGTGTAACATGAAGATTAAACTACTGGGAGAACAAAATTCACGCATATATGAAAACACAAAACCTATTTGAAGATCTATTAGGGAATCTCATGCACCAGAGATACACAACGATTTTATCGTGGATGATGAGAAGGAGGATCGTGCCTTAGATGATGACACTCCTCTATCATTCCGACAATCACTACAGAGTGAAGACTTTGCACTCTGACTTGGAGCCGTTAAATCTGAGATGGAGTCCATGTATGAAAACAATGTATGGACTTTGGATGGCATACCCAAAGAGATAAAAATCGATCGAATGCTAATGGATTTGTATGAAAAGCTAAATACTAGTGGATGAGTGGAGATTTATAAGGCAAAGTTAGTTTCGAAAAGATTTTTTCAAATTCAAGAAGTTGATTGTGACAAAACCTTTTAACCTGTAGTAATGTTTAAGTCCATTCGGATAATGTTAGTTGTTGCTGCACTCTACAGCTACGAAATATTGGAAATGGATGTAAAGATGACATTTCTAAGTGGTGATTTAGAAGAAACCATCTATATGTCACAACCTGAGAGTTTCGAGTTCAGTGAGAGTGAGGGCTAGGCTTACTAATTGTTAACGTCCATTTATGGACTTAAAAAAACTTAAAAGAGCCGAACTATGTGTTTTGCTAAAGTTATCAAACAATTTGGTTTTTATCAGAATATAAAGGAAGCATGCACGTACCGAAAGGAATAAGGAAATGCTATTGTATTTTTAGTTCTATGCATTGGTGGTCTTCTGTTGATTGTCAATGACGTTTTGTTATTGAAATCAATAAAAGCTTGGCTTTCCAAGAATTTCTTCATAAAGAATTTAGGGGAAGCAGCCTATAAACTAGTAAAAAGATCTATAGAGATAAATATAAGGCTGTTGGGATTGTCCCAATCCCTATACATATACACCATACAAAAAAGGTTGATTGGTATGGAGAATTCTAAACGTAGAAATGTTCCAATGCAATTTGGTATCTACCCTTCCAAGAAGGATGCTTCTTAAACTAACGAGCAGAAAGAGCGTATGAAGAGGATAATGTATGCTTGCTAATCATTTCTATAATGCACACTATATTATGTATTAAATCGGATGTGGCATATGCATTAGAACGCGTAAACCAATACTAGCCTAATCATGGAAAAAAGCAATGGATGGCTATAAAATATGTACATAAGCATTTGAGAGAGAACAGGTATTTATTCCTAACATATGGTAGGAGACCTCCTTATAAAGGAGTATAAGGACTATAGCTTTTGGAATGATATCGATGATAGTAAGTAAATTTTGGGTTACATCTTTTCTATTAACGATGGGCCCATTAGTTGGAAGATTTCCAAACAGAAAATGGTAGCTGACTCCATGTTGGAGGCTGAATACATCACCCTTAATAAATAAGCTAAGGAAGTGATCTGGATGCACAGGCTTTTAAATGAGCTTGGAGTGATTCCCGAAATAGAAAATCCAATAGCACTATTTTGTGATAACAATGCAGTGACGCAAATCATAAAGGAGCCTAGAGCACATAAGAAATCATGACACATTCTTTGAAAGTTTCACCTAATTAGAAAATCTTTGAGAATAAAGAGATCGTGATACAACGTGTGGATGCCAAAGACAAAAAAATAAATCCATTCATGAACAGACTAGCTTGGTTGGTTCTCATCAAGCTAATCAAAGGGATGAGACTAAAATTCCATAATTTGCCCCAAAGTGAAAGTGGGAGACTGATAGAGTGAGGGGTGTATCCTAGGGAAAATTATGTAATTTATTGTAAATTATTAACCCTATAATGAAATCTCATTCAAAATAAATGGTGGTTTTCATTGTGTTATATACTTGTTATAATATATTACATTAATTAATTTTTTATTTAAGTATATTCAATAGAAAATCCATAAATGGTGTGTATTGTGATAGTAATAAAACGTGCTGTAATCATGAGCAAATTTTATCATAATATAAGAAACACATCATTTTAAATATTCCTAGTCAAGATGGATTGGAACTGTATATCGGTAAATACACCGAGCCTAGATTACGTAACACTCCCAAAATGTTGGGCAGTATATTAATCATGACGGTTGGGGGCACCGAAGTGTTACGTAAGTCTTATGTACTGATAGTTATTGGATAACTATGGAATAACTCATTCGATAGTTTTCTGTTGGTTAATGTTACTTAGGTTAAGTAAAATATCGATGTGACAATAATACAAAATTCTCTCAACTTGAGAACACTATCCATCTTCAATATGGACACTCTGCTTTGATTATAGTTAAATTATGACATGACATCCATAAAAATGACTATAACTATTCATGTTGAAGCATTAGCAGTGAAACACAATTCAATAGAGTATTTGTCTCCTTTGTTATATGATGTTAGTATCACGTTCGACCGAAATCAACTCAAATTCAAAATCCCTAACCAGAATAGTTCAGTTAATAATAATTGTTATTATTCGTCACGCGAGAAAATGAAACAACACCCCAATATCAGATGAAAGCATCAAAAATTTAAATTTATCAAAATAAAAAGGACAAGAACATGATTTTTATAGTGGTTTGACAAATTCTCCAGCCTACGTCCACTTTGATTTTAGTATCTTATGTTTTCTCTTCGGAATACGAAGATTACTGGTCATATCCAACCATAATGTAGATGATCTTAGATTTACATGGGTTTGGAAAGAAGAAGATAAAAAACAAGTCCAAAAGGGAAAAGTCCACTCCAAGTTGTAGGTAGCTTTCTATTTATAGACAAGTCTCTATAGAAAATTCGTAATCCAAGTTTGAAAACATCACTACTCAAAGGTCCGAAAATCCAGGCATGAAGATCAAGTCAAACTCCATGTTTCCTAAGAGAGAAAACAACTCAATATCGATTTGTTCTAGTCGGTACCGATCTGTTTCCTTGACTCTTTTCCCAAGTCTTACTTCATGGGTCAAGTCCTCTTTCCTCAAGCTTTGCTATGGAATGCCCCAAATCATGTCGGTACCGACCAAATCATGTTGATACTGACATGATTTGTTTGCTGATAACTTGTCTAATCTTTTCATACTTCTTTCCTCCATTGTTCATGATGTTTTCTAAGTGTCTAAAGCCACTCCTTCATCATTCTGAAGTTTAATTCATTCTTCTGAGTCTGTCCCAAGACTGTGGAAATTTTGGCCATAAAATTTGCCTCATAAAGCATGCCTTATGAGTGTAAGGTGTGCTTTGCTCAATAAGAAGTTCGAGGATTGACCAATCATTGTCTGTCGAGCTCTTTAGCTATCCACCAATTCAAGTTATGGTGAATCGTCCACTTCTTTCGGATTCACCTATAAAGGTCATTATAGATCGTAATAGCTTAGGAATCTAGTCCTTGCTTATGGGTTAGTCATAAATTTGAACTATTCTATGTTCATTTGGAGTTATTATATCAAATATCATTAACAAAGCCATCTTGTGTTCGCTTAAGGTTAAGTTGCCATATTTCAATGTCGTCCCATGTTCACCTTGGATTTAGGTTATCATAAACAAATATCTATGTCATATCGTATTTACCTGGGATGTATCTATCTTAAGTTAATTGTATGTGTGTGTGTGTGTATCATGCAATCATGCATTGTTAATCGTAGGAGTGCATTGCCACCGATTAGAGCGTTACTTATAATTCGTCTAGTAGCGGCTAACATCCCATTATAGGTAAGCCGAACTAAACTGAGGCAATGACAGTTATTAATTAGTAAGTTATCATTATCAAATCAAAGGTGTTCAAATCCTAAGGTTAGGTTTGGATCTCTTTGGATTGCACAATCTACGTCCAGTCTATGGAATGATCTGTCCAGATCATACTATCAACATTGTAACTTCCCCCATTCCGAAGACATAAACTAACTGCTGCAAATGCTAAAGTCATCTATAGTTATTAATTCCCGACCAAAAAATGCGGCTATGTTAATCATATCAATAATTAGAAACACATGAATATGAAAAAAATTCAACATAGTTTAATAATAAACTTTCATATCTCATTTCACAAACGATATTTTATATTCATTACATAATCTCATTTGTAAATCCATGTCTAGAGAAATTATAATTATTACACCAAGAATGACATATGAAGATGTCCACTTGGTTGATCAGATTCAAATACTTGGCAATTTCACAACTTTGCCATTGCATTCAAATATACAACCTTAAACAACATAGCAGATTATAATAGAACTTCTACATATATAGATTGCCTCATGCATGTCTCCGAAAGCTTATTCATCCTACTAGGAAACCTGAAAAAAATTCATTACTCTCAACCTACATAAATTAATTTTGAGCACTCGAGAGTTTAAGGGGAAAACATAAATTTCGAGTCGGACAAAAAAAGTATGGTGTGAATAATAATCTACCATCTTAAATCAATAGATATCTAGTGAAACCACGTCGCTTGAGAAAAAAGGGTTTTCCCCTCACTAGTGTCTTAACAAAATACATTAATCATAAACTATGCTCCTACATCCACAATGGTTAAAATATAATAATTTATTTTTATATGAAAGAATGCAATATATCTTAGATTACGCATCCTAATTTATCTGACTGTCTATCCAAATTTATAGTTTTTCTAGTGTCATTATGAACCTATTAGTTCTCGTGGGCCGGCTATTAACCTGTCTCAATTATTAGGGACAATCTATCCAATTTCATAGTTTTTATGGGATACCTATTGGTTTCTACCAATACTTTCCAATCATAGTTTTTATGGGCTTACTATGACCCTACTTGATTCTCCAATAAAATCTCTCTAATCATAGTTTTCATAGGATCTTTGTGAACCTATTAGACCCTTCCAATAACATTTCTCATGTCATAGTTTTATGGGGTGACTACGAACCTATTGTATCCTTCCAACAAATTTTCTAAATCAATAATCTGTTGAGCAGTTTGGCCATCCTATACTTCTAATCTACCAGATCTCCTGGGTGCAATTCGACTCACTCAGGAGTTTATTTTGTTTATACTGACTACTGGGTCAACCTAATTAGTTATTTTGCCCCTTAACACCCCAAAATTCAGTTATGGGTCATAAATGATGTGCATTTGATAATAACAACATGCATAATAACTGATAGATTAAACACAAGAGCATATACCATCCATCATTCAATTGTGTTCAATAAATAATCTTTCATGTCTCATAATTACTTAATCTTAAGTAATATTTCCTTTGGAAATTCAACTACAAACTTGGGCTATTTCATAATTAAAATCCTTGTATATGATTAATCCCCTTTAAATCATATTCAAAACAAGGAAACACTTTGCCCTTTAAATAGTTTAAAATAGATCAGCATTGACTGCGTTGATGATGTCGACAGAAAAGCTTAACACTCTCATTCGTTAATAAAATAGAGTTTAACTCGTGTGGCGTTAACCAATATTGACCTTCATCTCGTTCGAAGACAAAAACTTAAAACATTTTATAAGTTGTATGGCCCATTGCTACAAATATAGTGTCACCCTCTAAAACACAAGCTTATTCGCCTCTTTAAAACATTTCCAATTTCTATAAAAACATGCTTCTTCGACATTCAAAAGATAAAGTGCTACAACATGGCCAACTGGCATTGACACTAAAACATAAGGTCATCGACCTTATTGCTCATCGACCCTAATGACCTACGATAATATTATAAAACTTTTACACTTAAGTTACTTTGGCTATTATACCGTTTTTCATATAGAGTCGAAGATATAGTAGTAGTGTCATTACCTTCATTTGCAAATAAAGAAGAGATGTGGCATCATTTAAAATAGTGATGAAGAGATGTGATGTCGTCAATGCCAACACTAAAGCTTTTTAACATTTAAATGAATCACGACTAGGCTATGCCGCCAACATCTTATGCCGCCTTAGTACACTTCGATGCCTTTGTGATCACTCCATAACTGCCCAAGTAGTCATCATGTGCTTCCTTCTTCACAACGTCGACCTTCATGAATGCGGCCTCATCTTTAAGCTCGACGACGTTATGTTAGTATGACCTTACCGTAATTCTTTTGAATTTTTTTATTACTACTAAAAGCACAAACTTTTCACCAAACCTTAGTGCTTGTCCAACTTCTATTGGATAAAACAATCTTTTTTACAATTCCCTTTTAGAAATTACAACCGCACTCGGAATAAAGTCCCAAATACGCTTCAAATTAATTAATTAGTATCCGTGATTAATTAATCTTTTAAATTCTTATCTAGCATGATAGTTCATAGTAAATCGAAATCACTAGGGGGAAATCTCAAAAATTCAGAAATATGATATTCTTTATCATATAAAAATTTCAAGGCCAAAATCTATAGTTAATTACTTAAACAATTAAACCTAAAATTAAGTAATTCCCTCCTTAGGAAGTTCATAAAATAATCTATATAACTTGAAAAATTATGAAATTATAAATCATCTCTAAAATAATGTTTACTTAAAATATCAAAAATCAAATCGTTTGGAGATAAAAGTATTAAGTTTTACCCGTAAAACCCATATAAATAATTTCATATAATTTGCATAAATCATTATTTTACCCAAGCAAATGATATAATCAACATGGCATAACAAATCATCATAGACGAATCAATCCAAACAAGATACGAAACAAAATGGATATAAAAATGAGATGGTCTTTCATTATTCACCTCGAGTTGATAATGAGAATTGAGACTTGAGTGAGTAGATTTGATTCTCCTTAGCTTTAACTTGGTTTCATAGGTTTTCTTCCTCTTTTCTTCTTGCTTATGGCCATCCTTGATTTTTTTTTCTTTAATTATTAGTTTGGTGAAAACGTGAATGATATGGCAGGTAAGGGTTTAGAGGTGAAAGATTTATATATTTCAATTTTACCCCTCTCATATATTCTTCTATGTTTAAAGTTATTAAAACAATCTTATCATTTTTCTAGCTAAGGTCCGACCTTAATATTTATCAAATCTCAATCCTCTTATCTTACTACACATTATTATTCTATTTAATTTATCTAATTAAATCTCCTAAATAATGTTAATTAAAATTAGGAGTGTTGCAGGCTCCTTTTCTTAAATAATTTCATCCTTGAAATTCATTAAGGACCATATACTAAGCATATCAAACATGCAAATATCTATAACATCATACAACAACAATACTAGCTTATATGACCAGTAAACAATCTATATACAACAAATATAGAACGTACCCTCAAAGTAGTGTAGGATAAGTCCCTTTAGTCATGTCCACTATCTTCCAAATATAGTCTTTCTCAACATCGATCAACTGAATTTTCACCAACTTGATTGTCTTATTCCCTTATTCTTCCCATCTCTCACTACAACTCGAACTTATTGCCTCATAAAAGTCAAATCTGGTTCTACTACTAAATCTTCCAGTGCCGTCAGTTTAACAATAGTCTCTGGATCGTGCACATGCTTTCTAAGATAAAAAACATGAAACACATTGTGGACACCTGCCCAACTAGTCGATAACTCTACTCATTAAGCAAGCCTTCCGATCCTCTTCACAATAGGGAATGGTCCAACATATCTTGATGCTAAATATCCTATCTTTTCGAATCATACCATACACTTCATCGTTGATACCTCAATAAAAACATGATCTCTAACCAAGAACTCTAAATCATTACGCCTTTTATCTACTTAACTTTTCTTCCTAGAACGAGCTTCTCTCATCCTACCTTGGATTAACCTAATCTTCTTTGTGGATTCTCTTACCATATCTAGATCATGGACTAACGTGTCTCCATTCTCTAACCAACATGCTGGTGATTTTTGTGGCCTTCCATACAAAGCTTCAAAAGGTGTCATTCCTATATTAGTCTGGTAACTATTATTATAGGAATACTCAACCAATTGCAAATGGTCTTCCCACGACCAACCAAAATCTAGTACACAAGCTCTTAACAAATCTTCAAGTACCTTATTGACTCTCTCTATTTGTCCATCCGTCTATAGGTGATAAGCAGCACTCATCCTAAGCTTTGTACCTAGTACTTCCTGTAGACTCTTAAAGAATCCGCTAGTGAACAATGCATCTCTATCACTAAATATACTAGTAGGAATCTCATGCAGTCTAACAATATTCTTCATAAAAAAATTAGCTAATACAGGCATTGTCCTGGTAGACCTAACGGGAATGAAATGTGAATTCTTGGTCATTCTATCTACCATAACACAAATATTCATTCCCTTGTTCGACCTTGGCAACCCATTAATAAAATCCATGGATATCAAATGCCATTTGCAAATCGGTATACCCAAAGGCTGAAGCAATCCACTTGGCTGCTAATGTTTGGCTTTCACTTGCTGGCAATTTGCACACTACTTCACCCATAAGCCTACATCCCTCTTCATACCTTCCTAGAATAAATATCTCAAAGACTTATGATCTGTATACAACATTGGTAATGTCTCCATACTTTCAATGCAAAAGTTACCGCTGCCTACTCCAAATCATGAGTCGGATATCTAACTTCACATAGTTTGAGCTATCAAGAAGCGTAGGCAATCATTTTATATCTTTGCATCAATATAGCTCCTAATCCTGTTCCACACACATTCGTATACACCAATAGATCCTGATTTCTATCTGAAATTACTAACACGGGCACATTGGTCAACAAATACTTTAACTTAAGGAATGCTTCCTCATATTTGTCGGAGGAAATGAACATCATGTCCTTTCTAGTTAGGTTAGTCAAAGGAGCTGCTATCCACGATGAATCCTTGATAAATCTCTGATTAATAACTAGTTAATCTAAGAAAACTTCTTATCTTAGTCATTGCCTCGGATCTTTTCCAACTGTTAACGGATTCTATCTTAGCAGGATCCATCGAAAACTCTTTCTCTGAAACTACATGACCAAGAAACTTCAATTCTTTCTTCCATAAATGGCACTTCAAAAACTTCGATGTTGCCTCAACGTCTCAAGTACTATTCTAAGCTAAATCTCATGATCTTTCATCCTTAGAATATATCAAAATGTCGTCAATAAGCATAACATGCACCTATCCAAGTGCTCTTGAATAATCCGATTCATCAAATCCGTAAAGAAAGCTGGTGCATTAATTAATCCGAATGGCATTACTAAATGTACAAACCATATCTCGTCTGAAATGGTGTTAATGGAATAATGTCCTTTGCCACCCTCAATTGATGGAACCCTGTCGCCAAATCCACTTGGAAAACGACTTTGGTTCCACTAAACTAATCAAATAAACCACCAATTCCCAACAAAGGATATCGATTCTTTATCATCTTTTCATTCAAGTTACGATAATTGATGCACAATCTTAACGACCCATTTGATTTCTTCATGAAAATAGCGACTGCTCCCAAGACGAACTGCTTGGTCTAATAAAACTCTTTCCTTTTAAGTCCACTAGCTTCACCTTTAACTGGTTCATTTCGGTAGGTGTCATCCTGCTAGGTAGTCAACTTATGGGTTTAGCTCTTGGTACAAGATCCATTTGAAACTCAATAGCTCATTTCGGTGGTAGTCTGGCAAATCTGCAAAAATTTTACAATTAAAACCCAATTCAATCATCTTCCACTTCAGTAGCACCCAATAAAGCACAAATTCCTGGACTCGAATTTTCAACCAAGTATATTATTCGATCACTGCTATCAGGGTGTCTCAATGATATTTTTCTATCCAGGCAAAATATGCTAGCACCATATTTGCTCACTTTAAGCGCCGTCCTTCAATTTCTAATTTGACTTGGAAAAGGACAGTTGGTTAAATTCTTGTAATTACTAAAGCTAGTAAATTCCACTTAAACTCTATTTAACAAATTATAATAATAATCGAAAGAATTGTACAAAGTGACCCATGCCACTCGACAATTCAATCATTTATTAAAATTCTATGTTTCATAGAAAATCACGAAACTCAATAGAAATGCAATTCAAACTTGCGTAAAAATGGCCAAAATGGTCAAAAGCTAAATACAATAAAGGCTAACAATAATTTATAGGTTGAGAGTAATTAATATAATTTTATCATATAGAAAATGATTTCTAAAATATTTTATCTATTTAAATTAGTTATATATATAGCAATATATAATAAAAAATTCAAATCACTTTTAAATCCATATATTTATTTTTAAAAGAGTTCAAAAGCTTTTGTAAATAAGAAACTCTTCTTTAAGATAAATTTATGGATCTAAAAGTGATTTTGAAATTTTTTATTATACATATATATATAAACTAATTTAAATAGATAAAGTCTTTTAGAAATCATTTTCTATATAATAAAATTATATTAATTATTTTTAGCCTACAAACTCTTGTTGGTCTTTATTGTATTTAGCTTTTGGACATTTTTATTCAAGTTTGAATTGGATTTCTGTTGAGTTTCATGATTTTCTATGAAATAGAGAATTTTAATAAGTGATTGAATTGTCGAGTGGTATAGGACATTTTGTACAATTCTTTCGATTATTATTATAATTTGTTAAATAGAGTTTAAGTGGAATTTACTAGCTTTTAGTAGAAAAGTGGTTAAATAAAAAGCGAAGTGGAAAAGAATAATAATAATATTAATCATCATTTACAAGTAAGGCCCACAACCATACACCCATACTCATATCCTTAAAAAACCCAAAACCATTTTCTTTTTTTCCTTATCTACGACCTGTACTTTGTTATTTAGGAGATAACCCTAAAAATGAAATCGTATTCAATTTCGTTTGGAAAAAAATTCACGAACGCTCGCAACCTGGCATCGTCGTCGCAACCTGGTAATCCAAATAATCCCAAAACCCACAAAATTAAATATATACAAACTACATGAGAAAGTACAGCCTAACAAATCAAACTCTAGATGGTTACACTGTAAGTCTGTGGAATGGGGGACCTTAAGGCTAAATTAACACTAGAGAGGGGGGTAAATAGTGTTTAATGGATTATATGATGTTTTACAAATTCTTTAAAATGCTACTTTGAATGATGTAATTAACAATTACAAAATCAAAGTGTATATAAAAGTAAAGGCAATAAAAGTAAAAAGGAAAGAACACAACAAGATTTCATATTGGTTCAAAGTTACCTACATCCAGTCCTACCAATTCCTTGTATGGATTTATTTTAAACTAGTAAATGCAAATGCAATCTCGATTTCAAGGCTGCGAGGCACACCCTCTAGAATCCCAACTTCTCGTAGAGTCACATGATTTCAAGACAACAAGCACACCACTAGATTTACGGCCCACTAATCACACACAATTTATTTTACGGGCTATAATCACACCCACAACTAGAGCAGTATTTGATAGAATTTTACAGACTCGGATCTTCGATCTTGATTATAATTGATCTTAATCCTCTTGAATAGCTGTGACGACCCACATTTTAAAAGGTTTTAATTGACAATAATCCACACATGTCCAACCTAAACAATCCAGAACATAGATAATCAATGGGGTTAATTAAGAAAAATAAGAAATAGGAAGAAAAAAACACAGAATCTAGCAGTGGAACAACAAAATATAATAACCGAATAAATATATCATGAAGCTATTTATATTATACATTTGATTATAATTTATGCAACATTTATCATAGTTATATATACAATAGGGATAAATAAAATAATGCAGCAGACAACGTGATGTAGGAATAATAATAGTATAATATTGTTAGCATCAAGATTGGTCACTAACACCCAAATCCAAACGAAAGCACCCAATACCAGTCACAGCTCACTTATAGAATATAAGTAGAGAGTAATAATGTGAAAAATGGTCTAAAATAAAATGAAAGCCGTAAAAAACAATAGATTTTATAGTGGTTCGGCTAACTTCGGCCTACGTCAACTCCAGAAGTTTCCTTTTTGTTGCTGTAATAATCGATTATAGTTACAATCCCAATTTTAACAAAGTCTTAGTGCCTTAGCCTTAAAGAAGAGAAAATCAGAGAGCCGAAAGAAGATCCATTTTTCGAAACCCCACATGTTGTATTTATAAGCAAATTAGGGAGTTGGGTCTTCGGAGTGGTATAGGCCCATCAAGACTTTTGCCGAACTTCCATATGTCGCACGACAACCAAGGCCGAGCCACAACGCCGAGTGGCTCAGACCGAACCACAACGCCGAGGGATATCCGATTCCGAGCGACCTCTAGTGCCGAACCATCATTACCAAGCCACCCTAACCAAACCTCAACACCGAGCGACCCATGCCGAGCCACCATGCCGAACGGCCATGCCGAGCCACAATGCGGAGACCCATGCCGAGCCACAGTGTCGAGCAACCCTGTCCAAATCGCTATGCCGAGCGACCCTGACCGAACCACCATGCCGAGCGACCAATGACTTCTAGGGCGAACCATGCTTCCACACCGACCCACATCGTCTAGTTGCGCCTCCTCAGTGTGTCGACCCATTCAAATGTCGAGCCGCATATGCCGGGCCACCAATGCCGAGCCCCGTATACCGAGCCACCTATGCCGAGCCTCCTATGTTGAGCCGTGCGTATCGACCCATCCCTGATTGAACGTCTATCCATCTAGCTTGCTCCAACCAATTGTATTCCAGTATCGACAAGTGAGCAGTCGACTTGGTTAAATCCGCCTGTCCATGACCTTGCAAAAAAGGTGGGTTAACAAACATACCAAATCTTCATCTTCGTCCTCCATAAAAATGATCTTCAATGCGCTGAAAAACTCAGGGCTGACCCGAGCGTATCGAAAAGACAAAATACTTAAGTTAGGAATAAAATATCCTTATGTGAGTTAAATCGACATAAGTGTAATAGAGTCAAAGATGTTTACGAGGTTTTACATCTCATATCCAGTATATAATGTGCGTGCAATAACTCAAGAGATGTTACGAGATTTTCCATCTCTTAAGGATCCGTCAAATTAATTATATGTAGTAGAATTTGCTATATATAATGTCTAATCAGTAAAAAAAAATAGCGTTAAGGCTTACATTGATAACCCTTAACGCATTTTTAAGTATTATCGTACAGTTTGCATTTAGCACAACTGGTAGTATGTCGGTAGCCAGTGATGCAACGTGATACGACAACACTAAACCAAAATCATAGGGGTCTGGTACAAGGATAAAAGTATGACAAGGCACGTGAGGCAATGCCTAAGGTAGGATATTACAAGTTCGGGTCTCAGAGCTGGTGGTAACACATCGTAGCCACGATCGCCTACTGTGTCCATCCAACCCATATCAAGTCAAGGGAGGTTATCCCAAAATCAAGGTGCACTAATCGGAACCAACAACAAGAGTAATAATATGGACCATGTCCAAGAAAATCGAAGAACAGATGTCCGCTAGGGATAGCTAGCTCACTTGGCCCTGTCAAGCTGTCTTGTTTTAGTCATTTCAAATTGGCACTAGTGCCGAGGTCTATC
Source organism: Allium cepa (assembly GCA_030765085.1). Taxonomy (NCBI): domain Eukaryota; kingdom Viridiplantae; phylum Streptophyta; class Magnoliopsida; order Asparagales; family Amaryllidaceae; genus Allium; species Allium cepa. The sequence continues at coordinate 916,647,982 of CM060938.1, forward strand.
CATCATCATTCTCTTTCTTCAAATCCAGCAAATGACACCTGTTAGCACCAAAATTGGTCACTAACACCCTTAGAAAGATTGTGTAGAGAGAATAATGAAGAAAATAAACTGAAAAAGAGAAGAGAACATAAATTAAAATGCGGAAAGTAAGGACACCAAATTTATAGTGGTTCGGCGCAGTGGCCTACGTCCACTTTGAAGCTGATCTTTATTTTCCACTTGATACTTGATTACAGATACAATCCGTTCTTAAGTATTAGAATACAATTGCAAGGTAAAAGAAATAAGTCTTGAATGAGGATTCAATGTGGCAGAGTCTCCCCGGTGCTCTCTAAAATCTAATCCCTTTTTTCTGTGCCTCTGCCCCTCTATTTATAGATGAAGGTGGGTTGGACTTTCCTGGAGGGCCAGGCGGCTGTATAACTTGGTCCAAGTAGGACATACCCTATGTGCCGAGCCAAACAGGCCGAACGATTGAAATGCCAAACGCTCTCTGCCGTACCAAACGATCTCTTCGTTGAGTGGGAGGAATAGGCTGAACGGTCTTGTCCAGCCAAACACTACCCTTTAGCCGAACGAGATGAGATTGAGCGTACTGGATTCAGTGGGGAGCAACTGTGCCGAACGATACTAAAGGCCGAACCGACGTCTTGGCCGACAGAACATAGTGCCGAACATACTGTGCCGGACCATGATGGAATGTCGAACCATCTAGGCTTGCCGAATGATGGCTTTGGCCGAGCGTCTTTGGGAGGCCGAGCAGCCTTTAGTCTTTGAACGAACCTATGCCGAACGTTCTCTTTTGGCCGAGCGTTATTTAATACCGAGCGCTCTTTTGATTCCAAGAGCAACTCTGAAATGCCGAACGATCCTAGTTGCCTGGTCGAATTTCCAGGTAACATTTTGCCCCCCAAAGTACATCATGTGGTCGAACAGGGTGTGCTTTGAACCATGATTTGGTGCAATGCCAAAGCCGAACGACACTAAAATTACCGAACAAGATGTCCCATGCCGAACGATCTCTATGTCGAACGATGTTCTGTGCTTTGACTGGCTCTACCGGGCATGTTTTGTTCGAACGACATATATTTTTGACCGGCCTTACCGGCAACGGCCCATTCGTTTTCTTCTTCCTCCCTACAAAACCGTTCGTCCTTCCTCTTCCTCTCTTTTCTACTCCCATTCTCTTTATCTTTTTAAGAGCTTGCAACCCTAACCTGCTAATCGGATATCTCGGGCCTGATCAATCCTTCCCGAACTTCGATCTGTTAATTAGGTATTAGCCCTTCTAACTTAATTCCTTCCATGGTTAAAACTTAGGGATTTGTACATTTGAATTATGGCCGAGATGGTTGCATTGATGGTCAGGGCTAGACGGTCTGTGGCGAAAGGAGGCGATCGGGGATGGTCGCACATGGGAGTTGCTGGAGGTGGCTAGGATGTTGCTCGGCCTGAATTGGGATGATTCGCCAAGCGAACTGTTCTAGTTGCTCGGCCTGGATGGAGGAAAAATGGGACGAATTTTTGGTTGGAGTACCAAATGTTGGGGTTCGGCATAATCTCGGTTCGGTGTGTCTCACCACATGCCGGTTGGTAGAGGTTTGGGAGCATGAGTTAGTGGAGAGGTTAGTGGGTGTGACTTCGGCCGAAGGGGATTTTGGCCGAACGATGTTTAGTTGAGCGCTAACCAGTACGAACTATAGTTAGGCCGAACAATGGTTGTAGGCCGAGCGACAACTTCGCCGAGCAACAGTTTGGCCGAACAATCATCAATGCCGAACATACCAAGGCCGAGCTTCTTTACGCCGAACGTCATATAAATGCCGAACCCATCATGCCGAACAATGCGTCACCGAACCATACGTAAATGCCAAACAATGTTTAGCCGAACCATACAAAAATGCCGAACAAACATAGTTGCCACACTAATTAAGCCGAACAAACGATGCTTAGCCGAACCAATCATGAACGCCGAACAATGACATGCCGAACAAAACTCAAATGTCGGCCGTATTCCTATTGGCCGGACATAACTTAATCCAACCAAACAATTGCCTTGCCCAATTTTCATAACTGACTTATGATAGGAACTCCGGCATATTTGCTTATCGAACTGATTCGGACTGATAACCTTCTTGTCATATAGAAATCTGAATTTTACCTGATGTAGTCGGATAACTTCCTTTGACATTATCTGAATCTGAGACTGTAATCGCCATAAAGAAAGCTTTTGGAAACGGTCAGTGATGACGGTTTTTAGAGGCGGCGATTACAAGCTTAGTTTTATTCTAAAATCTTATACACGATTGAACGCACTAGTTCACACACCACGTGGGGGGATTATTCGTGTTGTTAACTCTAACATTGGTCATTTTTCAAGTATAGTTCACACAGGTGCTTAGTTGAATCCACTATTTATTCAAGATGTCTAAAAAGTCCAGTTCCGCTACACTTTCCGAAAGACCCGGGCCGTCTTCAAAGCAAACAGCTGCTGATACATCTGACCCGTCAGTTTCTCCTGTTGACGACTGGGCTCCTGATACCTTTGAGTCGTCGATCTTATTGGATAGCCCGGTTGACTCACAGGCTTCGAGGGTCACCGAAGCCGCTCTTCAGCGGTTATGTTCTATTCATGGCATCCCGTTCTCCGACGTGTTAGTTCCGTCGGGGCACGACCGTCCACATCTTCCCCCATCGGGATATACAGCGTGCAGCAAGTTCATGTGTTGGGTTGGCAGCGTACCACCGTTCAATCTATTTCTTCGAGATGTGCTGCGGTATCTTGACGTCGCCCTATCACAGCTACATCCAAACGGTCATGCCTTTATCTATGGCACGTACGTGCTCTTTATGGTCGTCTTCTCTAGGCCCCCAACCCCTGGCGATATTAGGAACATATAAATTACCAAGAAACGGGGAGACAGTCCCTCTTACATGTTTCTTGAGCCACATCGGAAGTGCCAAATTTTCACCAGCGCGTGGAGCAGCATATTCGCCCAGTACAAACAGGAATGGTTTTACGTGCGCTACCCACAGGGTTTTGCGAGGAGATGGGTTGAAGGAAGCAAGTCTTCTTCCTGAATTGATGTCCGTTCCCAATCGGTTTTAAGCTTCTGCTAACTTATCGTTTCATCTTTTCAGATTCCATTCCACGTCCCGAGGGTCAAGGGTACTCTGATGCTGTCGAAACCATTAGATCCCTTCCTGCTGAGGAACAAGATATCCGAGCCCTCATTTCCAATGGGTCATTATCAAGGTTCGGTCTGCTAGCTCCTGGCCGCCGGATCAGTCTTCCTGAGGGCGCCTCGCTTCCCAAACTCATACCTGCTAGAGGGAAAAAACTGCCTGAATCATCTATTCGCCCTTCTCTTGAAGTACTGGAATAGGGGGAAATTCCAAACGAGCCACCTCAAAAGCAAGGTGAGGATTTGGGATCTGCGGTCGAAGTTCATGATATTGAAACATCATCTTCCCCTTCTAAGGGGAAAAAGAAGCCGGCGTGCAAGTTGAGGAAGGAGAAGGTTGGCGGGACTTCCAAAGTTACGCCTATCCAGCCAGAGAAAGAGGCTTCTTCACAGCACGTTGAAAGTTCTCTGAAGGGCTTATCGAACCTCTCCATTCCCGACGACTTGTTCAACTATGATTTCAATGACCCAGAGTTGTTTAAGTTTCGCTCGCCCGCCAGGGTTGATGCGAGTGTCCCAGCCCCGAACCGAGGGGAAAAGACTCCCGTTAGCAAAGCCACTGGTCCGTCGGGTGGGGCGGAACACTAGGATACACACGGACACGTGCACTTCACTTTGCACCTACATTTCTTTCATCATTTTGTTCTCTCGCTGATTCGTTATTGTTTGAATTCTTTGCAGGTGACATGTGGCGTTCACACGGATATGACTGCCTTCGCGGTTCGTCGACTTTACCTAATCCGGTCGGGACTCAGGTCTCGAGAAGCATCAAGACAGAGATAGCGACAGCGACCGAGATTATCATTCCCAGGACTCGTCATTCCGGAAGAAAACTCATTATCAGCCCGAACTCCACCAGGGGACCTCTTCTCATCAGGAGCGAAGCAAAGAAAAGCGTGGTCATAAGAGGTCGCATTCCGATGATCCTCGGGACCAACACTCTGACTCCTCTTCTACCCGGCATTCCCGTGACTCTCATAGGAGGGGCGAACTTTCAAAGCTGTCTCCTCCCGCTCCAACAACAGGCCCGACAGTGTCGGAGAAACTGAACGAACTCAAGGCCAAATTTTCGACGATTTGTTTCGATGGGCTAAAGTTTCTCCCAGCGATTCACCCTATACCCGGAGATGTTAAGAAAAATGCCATTGCCTGTACCAACGACGTCTATCTTCAACATGACGCATTCTTTCATCTGGCTGAGAAGCTTTCTGAAGTCTCTGTGGAGGACCAGCACGAAATTGACCGCCTAAAGCTTGAAGGTATTCCTGACAGGGATATCATTAAGGCCCAGGACGACGAGTTGGCCACTTATAGGTCTGAGCTTGAGGTGGCCCGTCAGCGCGCTAAGGACACCGCCAAGGCTGTTTCCCGCCTTGAATTAACTCATAAGAAAGAGCTTGATGAGTCAGTCCAACGGTGTGGTGCTCTAGCTTTGGAGAAGGACTCCGTTTAGAAGGAGCGGGACATACTCTGCCAACGGGTCAAGGAACTCGAAGAACAACTCCATGAGGAGAAGAAAGAAAAATTGGCCGCCCAGGTTGAGGCACAACACTATTGCGATGAGATCGTCGCCACCCGGCTCCTAAAGGAGAAACTCGAGGGTGATTTCTCCAAAGTCGAGGCACTAAAGAATGAGGCTCGCGAGGAGGGCAAAAAGATGGCAGCTGCCGACATCGACTCTCTCCTTGAGGCGGCCAGGAAGGAAGGTAGGGAAGAGATCAAGACTGAATTCGACCCGCTCATCGCTGAATTCAACGCCCGAGTTCTCATGCATCGAAATCTAACTTTTTTGGGCGAGGGCTACCTTGAGTCTCTGATCGAGGCTTGGGAGACCCTGATTCAAATCAGGAAGGCCGAGAGCGGCGTCGAAGAGGTCGATGAGGAAGCTTTGATTAAGGAGTTCTTGAAGGGAAAAGAACCTTCAGACCTATCAGCGACTAAGGCCCTATATAGCAAAGGTTCCCTCTCGAGGAAAGGAGAGGAAGTGGTTATTGGTCCATCCGGCATCGTGCCCCCAGTTCGTGTGCCTACTCAGCCGGCTAGCCGACCGGTACTTGATCCCTTCGAGCAGTACCTTGGCTACGACCCGGATGCCCCCGCGCTTGGCGTTCATGTTCTATCTCCCATCCCGGAGGGTGAGACCCCTCTGACAACCGAGATTCCACCGGCACCCGGTAAGCAACTTCTTTGCTTTATAGGGTTTGTGTGTTTTTCTAGAAGCTGTCGTGCTCTAACACTTGTTCTCTTATGACTTCGTGCAGGTTGTTCTGACCCCGAGCCCACTCCGAGGAGCGATGTCGCCAAGGAGCTGGAGAAAGAAATGAGTGAGGCTGCTCGAGTTGGCGAGGGTCCTGGCCCAGATGCCCAAGTAATCGGGGCACTCGATGAAGGCAAGTCCGACTCTTCTTCCGAGAGTTTTGAAATAGAAATCACGGGCGCCTCTGAGCATGCATCTGAGATGAGCATGAAGGAGCGGCACGATAAAGAGAAGGAAGTGACAGCCAGAGTTAAGGCTGAGCCTTGGGATGTGGACCTGGACGACCCCTTGAACAAACCGTTGAAGGTCATCCTCCCTGGCGGGTCTAAGCCTATGGACGTTCCCCCTACATCTTCGGTCGTCTCCCCTCCATTCGGGAAGGATTCCAAGGGTAAGCGTTCTGGGAAGGAATCATCCAGGAAGAAGTCAAAGAAACACGAGAAGTGACCATCGTCCTCGTTCAACGAGAGTTAATTTAGGTCATGTAATGATTTTTGCAGACTGTGTAAATAGGCTGTCGACTTCGGACTTCGGAGCGCTTTTGTAGCGAAAAGCTTTTCAGGAATAAAGTTCAGTTTCATTTTCTGTCTTTTCAAAAGATTCTTGTCATTCGGTTTTCTTTGTAGTTGTGATTGTGAGTGAAATCTGAACTGCTGTGAATAACATAGACCTCCTGGTTCACCTTTACATAGCTTGGGAATTCTTTGGAGTTGTTCAATCTCTATTCCGTGCTTCTTGTATTTAAAATATTTCCTAGCCCGCATGTCGGGGACTCGGCATATCCAAGCCATTTGTGTCATAGTTCACATTCAAGGGGCTTGGAGATCTGAATCACTTACATTCGAGTCCGCGCTTTGGGGACTTAGAGTATTCCAGTCCGCGCTCCGTGGACTTGGGGATTCCGAATCGTTTATACCCGAGTCTGCACTCCGGGGACTTCGAGTAATCCAATCCGCGTTTCGGGTACTTGGAGATTTTGGATCGTTTATACTCGAGTCTGCATTCCGGGGACTTCGAGTACTCCAGTCCGCGCTCCGGGGACTTGGAGATTTTGAGTCGTTTATACTCGAGTCCGCACTCCGGGGACTTCGAGTACTCCATTCTGCGCTCCGGAGACTTGGAGATTTTCAATCGTTTATACTCGAGTCCGCACTCCAGGGACTTCGAGTACTCCAGTCCGCGCTCCGGGGAGTTGGAGATTTTGGATCGTTTATACTCGAGTCCGCATTCCGGGGACTTCGAGTACTCCAGTCCGCGCTCCGTGGACTTGGAGATTTTGAGTCGTTTATACTCGAGTCCGCACTCCGGGGACTTCGAGTACTCCAGTCGGCGCTCCGGGGACTTGGAGATTTTCAATCGTTTATACTCGAGTCCGCACTCCGGGGACTTCGAGTACTCCAGTCCGCGCTCCGGGGACTTGGAGATTTTGGATCGTTTATACTCGAGTCCGCATTCCGGGGACTTCGAGTACTCCAGCCCGCGCTTCGGGGACTTGGAGATTTTGAGTCGTTTATACTCGAGTCCGCACTCCGGGGACTTCGAGTACTCCAGTCCGCGCTCCGGGGACTAGGAGATTTTCAATCGTTTATACTCGAGTCCGCACTCTGGGGACTTCGAGTACTCCAGTCCGCGCTCCGGGGACTTGGAGATTTTCAATCGTTTATACACGAGTCCGCACTCCGGGGACTTCGAGTACTCCAGTCCGTGCTCCGGGGCTTGGAGATGTTAAGTTGTTTCTGAGTGTTCGTATGCTAGTCAGAATATCATAATTTTCAACCGCTTGTCACAGGAATATCATACGCAGAGTCATTTATCATTTATGAAAATGGTGGCTTCAAGCCTTTATTAATGAGAGCAAGCTGAATTATCTTATTACATGCTAAGAACTGGAAATGGAAACATACTGGAAATAAGTGCAACTACTGCATAAAGGAAATAGATTAAGTGTAGTAACGCCGCAAGTGCTCGTTGTTCCATGCTCGGGGGAGTGTCACACCATCGACAGTTGCTAGCTTGAAAGTTCCTTCTCCAAGCCTCCGTTCGACGACGTATGGACCTTCCCATGCGGGGTTCATATGTGACGGGACTGGAAAAACTCGTTTCAAAACGAGATCTCCCACATCAAAGATTCTTGGTCGGACTTTCTCATTATAATATTTCGCGACCCGATGTCTGTACGAGGCTGCTCTCAAATCGGCTTCTTCGCGTTTTTCATCGATAAAGTCCAATGATTCCAGTAAGAGATCCTGGTTCGACGCGGGGTCGTAATGAGTCACCCGATGTGATGGAACTTCAAGTTCTACGGGTATGACGGCTTCCGTGCCGTACGCCATTGTGAATGGTGTGTGGCCGGTCGCGGTCTTGTGGGTAGTTCTATAGGCCTAAAGCGCTGTCGGGAGTTCATCTACCCACTTGCCTCTAGCTTTTTCCAAACACTTCTTCTATATGGACTTGATTATTTTGTTTACAGCTTCTACCTGCCCATTCGCCTTCGGGTGAGCAACTGCTGCAAACCTTTTCTCAATGCCATACTTCTGACAAAATTCTTTGAATTCTTTGCTCTCGAATTGAGTCCCGTTATCTGTTATGATGGTCCGTGGAAGACCAAAGCGGCATATGATATTTCGTACAATGAAATTAATGACTTTCTTGGTGGTGATCGTGGCCATAGGCTCTGCTTCTGCCCATTTGGTGAAATAATCGACTGCCACTATTGCGTATTTCGCGCCTCCTTTGGCTAAGGGTAAAGAACCAATCAGGTCAATCCCCCACATTGCAAATGGCCAGGGACTAACCATTTGCGTGAGTTCCGTCGGCGGGGCTCTCGGAATTTTCGCGTATATCTGGCATTTTTCACATTTCCTCACATAGTCTGCGGCGTCGCGGTTCAAGGTTGGCCAATAGTATCCGTAGCGGAGGATTTTCTTTGCCAAAGTTTGCCCCCCGGTATGATCACCACACTCTCCCTCATGGACTTCTTCCAGTACCCGTTTTATTTCGTCATGGGCCACGCACCGGAGTAAGGGGGTCGAGAATCCCCTGCGATACATTACTCCGCACTGTATTACATAACGCGAGGCCCTACGAAGGACTTGGTGTCTTTCGCTCCTCTTCTCAGGCAAATCCCCACTTCGGGACCAACACTCTGACTCCTCTTCTACCTGGCATTCCCGTGACTCTCATAGGAGGGGCGAACTTTCAAAGCCGTCTCCTCCCGCTCCAGCGACAGGCCCAACAGTGTCGGAGAAACTGACCGAACTCAAGGCCAAATTTTCGAAGATTTGTTTCGATGGGCTAAAGTTTCTCCCAGCGATTCACCCTATACCCAGAGATGTTAAGCAAAATTCCATTGCCTGTACCAACAACGTCTATGTTCAACATGACGCATTCGTTCATCTGGCTGAGAAGCTTTCTGAAGTCTCTGTGGAGCGCCAGCACGAAATTGACCGCCTAAAGCTTGAAGCTATTCCTGACAGGGATATCATTAAGGCCCAGGACGACGAGTTGGCCACTTATAGGTCTGAGCTTGAGGTGGCCTGTCAGCGCGCTAAGGACACCGCCGAGGCTGTTTCCCGCCTTGAATTAACTCATAAGAAAGAGCTTGATGAGTCAGTCCAACGGTGTGGTGCTCTAGCTTTGGAGAAGGACTCCGTTCAGAAGGAGCGGGACATACTCAGCCAACGGGTCAAGGAACTCGAAGAACAACTCCATGAGGAGAAGAAAGAAAAATTGGCCGCCCAGGTTGAGGCACAACAATATTGCGATGAGATCCTCGCCACCCGGCTCCTAAAGGAGAAACTCGAGGGTGATTTCTCCAAAGTCGAGGCACTAAAGAATGAGGCTCGCGAGGAGGGCAAAAAGATGGCTGCTGCCGACATCGACTCTCGCCGTGAGGCGGCCAGGGAGGAAGGTAGGGAAGAGATCAAGACTGAATTCGACCCGCTCATCGCTGAATTCAACGCCCGAGTTCTCATGCATCGAGATCTAACTTTTTTAGGCGAGGGCTACCTTGAGTCTCTGATCGAGGCGTGGGAGACCCTGATTCAAATCAGGAAGGCCTAGAGCGGCGTCGAAGAGGTCGATGAGGAAGCTTTGATTAAGGAGTTCTTGAAGGGAAAAGAACCTTCAGACCTATCAGCGGCTAAGTCCCTATACAGCAAAGGTTCCCTCTCTAGGAAAGGAGAGGAAGTGGTTATTGGTCCATCCGGCATCGTGCCCCCAGTTCGTGCGCCTACTCAGCCGGCTAGCCGACCGGTACTTGATCCCTTCGAGCAGCACCTTGGCTACGGCCCGGATGCCCCCGGGCTTGGCATTCATGTTCTATCTCCCATCCCGGAGGGTGAGACCCCTCTGACAACCGAGATTCCACCGGCACCCGGTAAGCAACTTCTTTGCTTTATAGGGTTTCTGTGTTTTTCTAGAAGCTGTCGTGCTCTAACACTTGTTCTCTTATGACTTCATGCAGGTTGTTCTGACCCCGAGCCCACTCCGAGGAGCGATGTCACCAAGGAGCTAGAGAAAGAAATGAGTGAGGCTGCTCGAGTTGGCGAGGGTCCTGGCCCAGATGCCCAAGTAATCGGGGCACTCGATGAAGGCAAGTCCGACTCTTCTTCCGAGAGTTTTGAAATAGAAATCACGGGAGCCTCTGAGCATGCATCTGAGCTGAGCATGAAGGAGCAGCTCGATAAAGAGAAGGAAGTGACAGCCAGAGTTAAGGCTGAGCCTTGGGATGTGGACCTGGACGACCCCTTGAACAAACCGTTGAAGGTCATCCTCCCTGGCGGGTCCAAGCCTATGGACGTTCCCCCAACATCTTCGGTCGTCTCCCCTCCATTCGGGAAGGATTCCAAGGGTAAGCGTTCTGGGAAGGAATCATCCGGGAAGAAGTCAAAGAAACACAAGAAGTGACCATCATCCTCATTCAACGAGAGTTAATTTAGGTCATGTAATGATTTTTGCAGACTGTGTAAATAGGCTGTCGACTTCGGACTTCGGAGCGCTTTTGTAGCGAAAAGCTTTTCAGGAATAAAGTTCAGTTTCATTTTCTGTCTTTTCAAAAGATTCTTGTCATTCGATTTTCTTTGTAATTGTGATTATGAGTGAAATCTGAACTGCTGTGAATAACATAGACCTCATGGTTCACCTTTACATAGCTTGGGAATTCTTTGGAGTTTTTCAATCTCCATTTCGTGCTTCTTGTATTTAAAATATGTCCTAGCCCACATGTCGGGGACTCGGCATATCCAAGCCATTTGTCTCATAGTTCACATTCAAGGGGCTTGGAGATCTGAATCACTTACATTCGAGTCCGCGCTCTGGGGACTTAGAGTATTCCAGTCCGCGCTCCGGGGACTTGGGGATTCCGAATCGTTTATACCCGAGTCTGCACTCCGGGGACTTCGAGTAATCCAGTCCGCATTTCGGGGACTTGGAGATTTTGGATCGTTTATACTCGAGTCCGCATTCCGAGGACTTCGAGTATTCCAGTCCGCGCTACGGGGACTTGGAGATTTTGAGTCGTTTATACTCGAGTCTGCACTCCGGGGACTTCGAGTACTCCATTCTGCGCTCCGGGGAACTTGGAGATTTTCAATCGTTTATACTCGAGTCCGCACTCCGGGGACTTCGAGTACTCCAGTCGGCGCTCCGGGGAGTTGGAGATTTTGGATCATTTATACTCGAGTCCGTATTTTGGGGACTTCGAGTACACCAGTCCGCACTCCGGGGACTTGGAGATTTTGACTCGTTTATACTCGAGTCCGCACTCCGGGGACTTCGAGTACTCTAGTCTGCGCTTCGGGGACTTGGAGATTTTCAATCGTTTATACTCGAGTCCGCACTCCGGGGACTTCGAGTACTCCAGTCCGCGCTCCGGGGACTTGGAGATTTTGGATCGTTTATACTCGAGTCCGCATTCCGGGCACTTCGAGTACTCCAGTCCGCGCTCCGGGGACTTGGAGATTTTGAGTCGTTTATACTCGAGTTCGCACTCCGGGGACTTCGAGTACTCCAGTCTGCGCTCCGGGGACTTGGAGATTTTCAATCGTTTATACTCGAGTCCGCACTCCGGGGACTTCGAGTACTCCAGTCCGCGCTCCGGAGACTTGGAGATTTTCAATCGTTTATACTCAAGTCCGCACTCCGGGGACTTCAAGTACTCCAGTCCGCGCTCCGGGGCTTGGAGATGTTAAGTTGTTTCTGAGTGTTCGTATGCTAGTTAGAATATCATAATTTTCATCCGCTTGTCACAAGAATATCATACGCAGAGACATTAATCATTTATGAAAAAGGTGGCCTCAAGCCTTTATTAATGAGAGCAAGCTGAATTGTCTTATTACATGCCAAGAACTGGAAATGGAAACATACTGGAAATAAGCGCAACTACTGCATAAAGGAAATAGCTTAAGTGTAGTAACGCCGCAAGTGCTCGCTGTTCCATGCTCGGGGGAGTGTCACACCATCGACGGTCTCTAGCTTGAAAGTTCCTTCTCCAAGCCTCCGTTCGACGACGTATGGACCTTCCCATGCGGGGTTCATATGTGACGGGACTGGAAAAACTCGTTTCAAAATGAGATCTCCCACATCAAAGATTCTTGGTCGGACTTTCTCATTATAATATTTCGCGACCTGATGTCTGTACGAGGCTACTCTCAGATCGGCTTCTTCACGTTTTTCATCGATAAAGTCCAATGATTCCAGTAAGAGATCCTGGTTCGACGCGGGGTCGTAATCTGTCACCCGATGTGATGGAACTTCAAGTTCTATGGGTATGACAGCTTCCGTGCCGTACGCCAATGCGAATGGTGTGTGGCCGGTCGCGGTCTTGTGGGTAGTTCTATAGGCCCAAAGCGCTGTCGGGAGTTCATCTACCCACTTGCCTCTAGCTTTTTCCAAACGCTTCTTCTATATGGACTTGATTATTTTGTTTATAGCTTCTACCTGCCCATTCGCCTTCGGGTGAGCAACTGCTGCAAACCTTTTCTCAATGCCATACTTCTAACAAAATTCTTTGAATTCTTTGCTCTCGAATTGAGTCCCGTTATCTGTTATGATGGTCCGTGGAAGACCAAAGTGGCATATGATATTTCGTACAACGAAATTAATGACTTTCTTGGTGGTGATCGTGGCCATAGGCTCTGCTTCTGCCCATTTGGTGAAATAATCGACTGCCACTATTGCGTATTTCGCGCCTCCTTTGGCTAAGGGTAAAGAACCAATCGGGTCAATCCCCCACATTGCAAATGGCCAGGGACTAACCATTTGCGTGAGTTCTGTCGGTGGGGCTCTCGGAATTTTCGCGTAAATCTGGCATTTGTCACATTTTCTCACATAGTCTGCGGCGTCGCGGTTCACAGTTGGCCAATAGTATCCGTAGCGGAGGATTTTCTTTGCCAAAGTTTGCCCCCCGGTATGATCACCACACTCTCCCTCATGGACTTCTTCCATTACCAGTTTTATTTCGTCATGGGCCACGCACCGGAGTAAGGGGGTCGAGAATCCCCTGCGATACATTACTCTGCACTGTATTACATAACGCGAGGCCCTACGAAGGACTTGGCGTCTTTCGCTCCTCTTCTCAGGCAAATCCCCATGTAGTAAGTACTGTTTGATCGGGGTCAACCACGACTCCCTTTCGAGTTCGGTCTCCAAGACGAAGTCTATCTCCATCATGTCTATACTTGGGGCAAGTAGGGTCTCGACACGGAACAATCCCATCTGTTGTGCATCGCCAGTGCTTGCGAACTTTGCTAACGAGTCAGCTTCTCTATTCTGTTCGCGTGGGACATGGGAGATGTCATAATATTCGAGACTTGCCAGTAGTCCTCGAGTGCGAGTAAGGTAAGGAGCCAGTCTCTGCCCCTTTGCTTGATAGTCTCCCCGCACCTGATAAATTACCAGCTGTGAGTCACAGAAGATTTCGATTGACTTCACTCCCAACTCGATAACGAGTTTCAAGCCAGCAATCAATGCCTCATATTCGGCTTCGTTATTTGTTGCTGCAAATTCAAGCTTCAAAGCGTAGCAGATTGATCGGTCTTCTGGGGTTATGAGGACGATACCTACCCCCGAGCGATGTTCGTTAGATGCCCCATCGGTGTACATCTTCCATCGAACGGGAGGTGTGACCCTGTGTCCGCTCGGTTCATCTGTCGTTTGATTGTCGTGACTTCACAAGCATGTCATCCACGTAGACTTCCATCGTTTTTCTAATCTGATCATTGAACATTTGATTTACCAGACGTTGGTAAGTTGCTCCTGCGTTCTTCAATCCGAAGGGCATTACTACGTAGCAATACAACCCGACGTTTGTGACAAAGCTGGTGTGCTCTTGGTCCGGGATATGCATCGGAATTTGATTATAGCTAGAGTACGCGTCCATAAATAATAGTAACTCGTGTCTGGCTATTGAATCGACCTGTTGGTCGATCCTTGGTAGCGGGAAACTGTCCTTTGGGCAGGCTTTTTTTAAATCAGAGTAATCAACACAAGTTCTCCATTTCCCATTGGCTTTCTTTACCAACACTGGGTTGGACACCCATTCAGGGTAGAGGGCGTCGCGGACGAACCCGTTGGTTTTGAGTTTGTCCACCTCCTCTTTGAGAGCTGTGGACCTCTCTAGATCCATGCCTCTCCTTTTCTGTTTCACGGGGACATGTTTTGGGTCTATGTTCAACATATGACTCGCAATTGCAGGATAAATCCCGCACATATCAGAATGTGTCCAAGCAAACACATCAAGGTTCGCTCGGAGGAAGTCAATAAGGTTTTCAGCTGTCACGGGGTCTAGTCGTGGTCCTATTTTAAGAACTCGTGATGGGTCGCTGCGGCTAACTGAGATGTCAACAGTTAGTTCAGGGCGCTGCATTCGTTTCCCTGGGTTCCCCATCGTCGTCTCTCGGATCTAAGTCTCTATGGATCCGAGAATGTTGCCCGAGCCAGGGCTCGGGCATTAGTTGTCAATCATCAGAATTTTGGATGCGTACAAAGCTATCCGCGACCTTTCCTTTCTCCCTACACTGCGCTTCTCTGAGCTCAGCCACGTAGCATGCACGTCCCGTTGCCTGATCACCATGCACTACTCCTACTCCTTTGTCTGTGGGAAACTTTAACGTCAAAAACCACGGGGCCAAGGCTGCCCTGAAGTCTGCGAGGGCTGGTCGTCCCAGGAATAAGTTGTACGGTGAATCAAAATCCAGTACTATGAATGGCAGGATTCGCACTCTCCTGCGTTCTCTTTGTCCCAATTCAACTGGTAACTCCACATATCCTACCGCGTCTGTTGCTGCGCCGTTAAAGCCATGGATTCGGGCTTTAGATGGTTTCAAATCCTTAGTCTCCAGCTTCATTTGGTCATATGCTTTCTTGAAGATGATGTTAACGGAACTTCCGCAATCGATTAGAATTCTTCTTACGAATGTCGGTCCGATGGTTGCGGATATGACCATCGGATCGATAGTAGGGGTTTCCACCTTATCCGCATCTCTATTCCTAAATACAATATCGTCGTTCATCGTGCGCTGCTGCTTTGCGGGAGCTTCATCCTCCATATTTGAACAACACTCATACTCCGTATGTCTCAGAGAATTAGCATATCGCTCCATCTCCTGTTAATTTTTATCCGCGGGATGAGGTCCACCAGCAATTGTGTTAATAACCAATCTTCCCACAGTCCGAGCAGGTTGTTCTGGCTGGCGTGGAGCTGGCCCGCGTCCGGGGTCCGATGTCTCATGTTTACTGTCTGGCGAGTCTCTGACAAATTCATGTAGCTTCTTCTGCCTAATCAATTTCTCAATAGCGTCATGAAGATGCCTACACTCGTCAGTGTTGTGTCCGTAGGACTCGTGAAAGCGGCAATACTTCCCAGTCCGCTTCTGCTCCTCTATTGATTCCTTTGGGCGTGGTTTTGTGTATTGAAAAGTGTTGCAGGTCGACTAGTAGATGTTCTCAAGAGATGTATTCAGTGGAGTGTATTCATTGTAGGTCGGGATTCTTGACTTCCATCTCCGCGTTTCCTTCTTCTTTTTTCCGGGACCTCCGCCTCCAGTTGCTTTAGACTGCCCGGGCTCGTTCTGGACGTTGGCTTGAGCTTTCTCAGGGTTATCTCCGGTTGTCTTCGCAGCGATGTTATTCTTTACAGATTCCTGACCGGGCCCCGGTGCCTTGTCTTTCCTTGTCCACCGAGCTTCTTCCCTCCTTATGAATTGATAGGCTTTCGAATAAAAACGTTCCAGCGTGGCTAGGGGCTTTCCTGCCAACCAATCTCCAAATTCAGAATCTGGATCCACTCCACGCATTACTTCCATCAAAATTGCGTGATCGTTAGGATTGCTCACTTCAGTAGCGGCAACATGAAATCTCTTCAAGTATGCTTTTAGTGATTCTCCTGGAGCTTGGGTCACACTCGACAAGGACATCACATCCTTGGGACGAGTGGTGTGTATCCTGAATTGTTCTATGAATTTTCTTGCTAATTCGTCGAAGCTGGAGTTGACCGTGGAGGAAGTCGAGTGAACCACATGGTGGCGATTCCGGATAAAGTTATCGGGAAGCACCTGCACTTGGCTGCGTCGTTGGCTCTTGCTGAATCCATCATCCATCCATACCTCATTACATGCTGTCTAGGGTCAGTTTTCCCTTCATAGGCAGGAATGGTGTGCATGTTAAACTTCCTTAGGTATTCAGCCTGTAGGATGGTATCTGTGAAGGGAGTATGACTCTTAGAAACTCCCCAATCTTCATTAGTCAATCCTTGGTTTTCTTTCATCAGCTGCCTAACCATAGCTGTCAAGTCGGGGGTTAGGTATGGAAGATGGAAGGTTGGGTTCTTTGGGATCCTGGTGAGTCTGGTGTCCAGCCTCTTCGCGAGCTTGATCCCTAGTCGACCGATTGGTGGCACCTGCTTGTGCACCTTCATCCTTGCGGCGTCTACGCCTAGGTGGTTCGTCAGCTGAAGTCGAACTATCTTCTTCTGAGTAAGGGGCAGGGCTACCTCCAGCATTCCAATGCTGCTGCTTAGTAAGCTGAATCATGAGGTCAGCATTGGTCTGTATTTTCTCAGCAAGTTGCCTCCTTCTTTCCATAAGTTCTTTCATTAAGTCATCGAACTCTTCTCGGGAAACAACTTCCGCTTGATTTTGGTTGGAGGGTCCTACGCTTCGAATCGCTTATTGCTTGCTAGGACCATCTTGTTGTATGCTAGCAGTTTCACGGACATCTGCACTTTTAGAGGCTGATCTGGTTCGTGGTCTTCCCATGATAGAGTTGTTGGCTGTAACTCTGAGTAGAATCAACAGATGCCTTATGAATGATTATGGATCTCCTTCGGGGGATTCACGCAATCCAGTAGCTACAAAATAGATCCTAATAGCCTGAGAATTCAACTCTCAGTGAATGCACCAAAATGTTAGCACCAAAATTGGTCACTAACACCCTTAGAAAGATTGTGTAGAGAGAATAATGAAGAAAATAAACTGAAAAAGAGAAGAGAACATAAATTAAAATGCGGGAAGTAAGGACACCAAATTTATAGTGGTTCGGCGCAGTGGCCTACGTCCACTTTGAAGCTGATCTTTATTTTCCACTTGATACTTGATTACAGATACAATCCGTTCTTAAGTATTAGAATACAATTGCAAGGTAAAAGAAATAAGTCTTGAATGAGGATTCAATGTGGCAGAGTCTGCCCGGTGCTCTCTAAAATCTGATCCCTTTTTTCTGTGCCCCTACCCCTCTATTTATAGATGAAGGTGGGTTGGACTTTCCTGGTGGGCCAGGCGGCTGTATAACTTGGTCCAAGTAGGACATACCCTATGTGCCGAGCCAAACAGGCCGAACGATTGAAATGCCGAACACTCTCTTCCGCACCAAACGATCTCTTCGTTGAGTGGGAGGAATAGGCCGAACGGTCTTGTCCAGCCAAACACTACCCTTTAGCCGAACGAGATGAGATTGAGCGTGCTGGATTCAGTGGGGAGCACCTTTGCCGAACGATACTGAAGGCCGAACCGACGTCTTGGCTGACCGAACATAGTGTCGAACATACTATGCCGGACCACGCTGGAATGCCGAACCATCTAGGCTTGCCGAGTGATGGCTTTGGCCGAGCATCTTCGGGAGGCCGAGCAGCCTTTAGTCTATGAACGACCCTATGCCAAACGTTCTCTTTTGGCCGAGCGGTATTTAATACCGAGCGCTCTTTTGATGCCGAGCGCAACTCTGAAATGCCGAACGATCCTAGTTGCCTGGTCGAATTTCCAGGTAACAACACCAAATCCAACCACTTCGTTCTGGAGTCTCCTCCGCTTGTACAGTTTTTAAAGTGGCTCCAATATTTACAGAGAATATACCAATAAGATGCCCCGGTCTCTTTAACAAGCAAACATCTTTTTACACACTGGTTGGTTCTTTTACATTTCGAAAGTATTTATATTTGATATCAAAATATCATATTCACTTCAAAATATCATTTCACTTCAAAATCATCATATTTACTCAAAATATACTAATCATTTTTGCCTCAATATCTCAACTTCGCTTCTAAAATTGTTTCGAATTTCAATTTAGGTTATAACTTCATTTTAACCCAATTCGGATTAAAATCAACGATTAAAATATAAATATTCCACCCATGATCAGTTTGAATTTTTAGAAAATAGTTTGAACAGTTTTAAATAGTTTAAAAGTTAAAATAGTTTAATATAAAATAGATTAATAAAAGGGTTCATATGTTAAAAATGGTTTATATAGAAAATAGTTTGGAGAATCAAAATAATTTGAATATTTAAAAAGATAGATTTTAAATATTTTTGTTAAAATAATTTTATTCATAAATAGTTTCAAAGCCAAACTGATTCAATTCCAAACCTTCCAATTCAAATCAATTCCAATTTCCATTTCAATTTAAATCGATTCAATTTCGATTTCAATTAAAATTAACTTTGACTCCAATTTCAATTCAAATCGATTTCGATTTGAAATTAATTCAATTCCAATTTCAATTCTAGCTAATTTCAATTCCAATTTGAATTATTTTCAATTCAATTCTCAATTTTAAACCATTTCAATTTACATGAATTCGAGTCGATTTTAGAATATCAATTTAAATTATTTAAATCAAATTAAACTTCAATATTCAATTTAAGAAATCTTCAAAATAATTCAATTCCAAGCTCAATTTTGAAATATCGTTTTGAATTATGTTTACTTAGCAATATTTCAAAGTTCAAATAAAATTTGAATCTTTTAACACAAATCAATTTCTGAAACTCAACTCATATTTCAGTTATAACTTAAAAATATCAAATTTCGTTTTTAAACAATTTCATTTAACACATTTTAGTTCCACATTCTCAGCTCAAGTTTGAAAATAATTCGATTTCCATAAATTTGATTTTCATTTCTTTAAATCAAAATCATTTAAAAAAATTCAAATTAATTTTTTTTAAATCATTTAATTTAACAAATCTGGTGTCTCTATATAATTTCTATCCTATGGCAAAGTGAATCGATTATTTCAATTTAATTCAGGGATGGATATATGTCGTCTCAATCCAAATTAAATGTCATACGTATATATCATTTCAACCTATTTCTTAATTTATTCGAAATAATTCGATTAGCAGTTTATATACTATCAAATAATATATAGGGTGATAACAAGATATATAAAAATAAATAAACATCCAATCATCCAAAATCTCAACTAATTGGCATCCATTACAATCAATCACCCAAACAGTCAATAAATCACAAAAATTAACTAATTATTTATAATCGGGAATTTTTACGCAATTTAATTCAAATTCCAAATTTAACTATTAGTTTAAATTTCTACCAGTTCAAGTCATATTTCAATTTAAATGTCGATTAAAGTACCAAAAAATAGCCAATAAAGTTAAATTACTTCATGATTTAAATTTAACAAATATAGAAATATTTTGTACTTTGTGAGCATTTAAAGCACTCACTTTTATCTTAAACTGAAATTTTTTCCAGCATCAAATAATTGCCACTTCAATTTCTTGCTGTAGATGACGTCGATACGATTCCAACACAACTTGTTTCGTCCGAATCAAACCTCATACAAAAAGGTTATGCAATTTCAAACATCTATAATTAAAAATTTAATTAACATACTAACTTAACAATATAATATAATAAATTGTTACCTCCTCAATCTCGTACCAAGCTCCAACCCGTAATCCATCTCACGACCAACGCTTTAACGTGCGCGCTGCCTAGACGATGACCGGACACCAATCGTCGACCACCACTAGATGCACCACGGTCACTCCCCCTCTGCCCCGCTGCTGCTGTTAACTCGAAAAACGTGAAAAACTCCCTTGACTTCAAGTAGTGATTTTGGAGAATCGAAGGCAATTCACCACGATTCCACTGTTGGATGTATAGATCTTATTGAAATCTACGTTTTCCATTTTGGTGGTTTTTAAATTCGTTGCGTGGATGAAGAGAAACTGGAGGAAGAACAAGAATTATCGGCTATTAAATCATTATAAAAGATGCATCCATAAATTTCTCTATGGTTTGAATGAAATGAACGTAGCCATATATAAGTTCCGATCCGATTGACTCACGAAATTTTCGAACTCCAAACGAAGTCTGTCGCCTGGCATTTTGTATGTTTTACACATATTCCGAATGTAAGGCCTAATTCGATCGTATTCAAAAGATAGCATTTCAAAGTCAAATTATTTTAATTAAAATTCTAAAATTAAATTCTACGTGTTTCAAGCTTGCATGACCAAACGAAAAGTTCGATCGCAACGAAACTTGAAATCCAATAATAATTGATTATTATGGATCCGATGAAACTGATTTCATCGAAATTGGAGACAGTGGCCTAAATGGCTATTGTTACATGTTAATTAAAAAATAAAATTTTCCATTTCTATTCATTCACCTTTAAATTTAATTATAAAAGTAAAATCAAATTTTAAAATCATTTTCATTTATTTTTAATTCAGTATTCAGTTACTAGAAAAAATTTCAATATTAATTTAAACAATTTAATTATCAAATAAATTACATTAATAGATCATAGAATTTCAAATGAGTTTTAATTAACAACAACTATTTTATCTTCATCTAAATAATTCAAAATTTAATGCAATTACTTAAAATTCAATATTATTTAATTTATTTTCCAATATGCGCGACAATCTCTTGTCTTGTTAAATTTTGTTATTCAAAATTTTATCCTAGTTCATATCCAATAAATTACATTAATAGTTGATTAAATTTTTATTCTATCCATTTTTATTCAATAATCATATCAAATTTAAAATTTTCAAATAGTTAAAAATATGGGTCGCCCCACTTAAAACTTTTCGTCCTCGAAAAGGGGTTAAGTAAAGAATTTAATATTTGATATATTTTATTTAAAATAATCAATGTACAAACATTAAATCTTATTTGAAACTTTTACCACGCTCTTGCTATGCTACTCCGATATTGGTTTTACGGAAATTACAACTTATTTATAAAAACAAGTTATAAAATTTTTAAAACTTCGAAGAAAAAAAATTAACACCCAAATTTACGAAAAATTTCGGCAGAGTCTCGTTTGCACGATTCGATCGGAAAATTTTACAATAGAATATATAACAAAAAATATACCAAATATATCAAATATACATCTCAGCTTAATCATGAGGCATCCCGTAGGGAAAAATATAAAAGTGCGGCATGTAATACGAGATACGTACCTTACTATTATTAATAGGAGCGAATTCGCTCGTATTAAGC
The DNA here is from genome assembly GCA_030765085.1 of Allium cepa. NCBI lineage: Eukaryota > Viridiplantae > Streptophyta > Magnoliopsida > Asparagales > Amaryllidaceae > Allium > Allium cepa. The sequence goes on from CM060938.1 coordinate 916,669,189, forward strand.
AAGCAAAAGCATATTAAATCCGCAAATATGTCTAAACGGTCTTCGTATTTCCCTGTCTCAACTCAAATTTGAACATTAGTTATTTATAAAATATACAGAACTAAACAACATGAAATTTGAATCCAAATCATAAGCATTAGCACCAATTCACAACATAATGGCCATATGCAGCCAAAACGGTAATAACAATGATTTACAACCACAGAAACCATTCAATAATTATTAATATTTATCTAATTAATTCAAATTAAATTAATTTACATTATCCGATGTCAATATTTAATTTATAAACTATCATTTCTTTTAACGTCCAATTTTCATTGACGTTTAATTGACCTATTTCAATTTATTTGTTTTCAACCAACTTACATTTAATTTGATTCACATTCAATTGATTTTCATTCAATTTATTTACTTTCAATTGATTGGCATGCACTTATCAACATTAATTCATTCACATTCTATTAATTTACATTCGTTTATAGTTACATTATTTTACACTTCTATTATTTCATTTTAGTAATTCATATCATTAATCACTTAAGTAAATTTTGATTCCATACCGCATTCCATATTTTCTTTTAATATCATTCATGTTTATCAAATCTATAAATTAGGAAACTTTAGCTTTTATGCTTCGCAAAACATTTAAATTATAATGTTCATATTTCTTTTTAACATCAACATTATTTATGAACCATTTTATAAAATTATTCCATTTAACCTTATTTAAATTAAATTTTATTTCATTATCACTTAATATATTTTTATTAATACTAGTAAAATTTATAAATCATTTTGTAAAACCATTTAAAGTTTATTATAACCATTTTATAAAATGCAACTCATGTTTATTTTTCATAGCTTAAGTTCATATTAATTCTTTAATTTACTTCATTAGTTCATTTTAATCACTTACTTAAGTAAATTTTATTTTATAACTCAAATTCGTATTAATAAAATTTTCTTTTCTCACAATCAATTTCATTCAACTTATGAAGTTAGCTTCATCTTATAATTCATTTTGTTAACTTATTCCATGTTAAATTAGTTAACATTCAGTTTATTAAAACTCGGTCCATTTGCATTTAATTTATTTACGTCCAATTTTAAATTAAATTAAATTATTCATATTAATATTCATTACACTCATTTATTTTTATTCAATTTCTTTCACACCCAAATTGCATTTTTATTTTATAATACAAGTTTATATTTATACTATTAATTTATTTTATAGCTTAAGTGGAATTAATTCACTTTACTAATTCATTTAGTTCCATTCAAATCTGATTCTGTAACGACCCGTAAAATTTGGTAATATTAAATGAATTAATATAATATGTTCTAATCTAATTTAGAATGAAATAAAGTCTTAAGATTTTATTTGAGTAAGTGTAGAAATTTGTTATAGTAATTGGAATTTAAAGTAACAATAAAATTTATGACAATAGATTTGTATTAATGTAAATTGTCACATTCTGTTGAAAGTTAATTTTAAGAAACATACAAATGTTGAATCAGTGGATATTAATAAAAATATTTACTAGAATGGAATTCAATTAATATAAAATAAACAGTGGTGATTGTACATTTGGTTGTAATTATAAATAGAGACTAAGTAAAAGTGACCGTTGAATAAACCAATGCAATATGTGAAGGTAAGTAATTTTCATAAATGGTCAATAATAAACGCACTTAAAAGGGTAATAAAATTTGTTTGTTTAGGTGATTATGTATCGATAAGCTATAACTAAATTTGCAGTTTGGTAGTAAATGGGATATGAGAAGACAAAGGCATTTAGAAAGTAATAGATGGGATTCATAATAACAAGTAGTAAATTTATGCATATATTTGGGCGTTTGCCATAATTACCAAATTTTACCATTCATATAATTTATTTTATTAAAGTCTATAGCAACAATGTTGTTAATAATGTTGTTAGTGAATTTGGATATAAAAGAATGACAAGTGTAGGTTAACCATTTATTTTATTTTGTTAAGAATGGAAATAGTTTGAAATAGATCTGAATAGATTTTTTTGGGTTGTTTATGTGCCTAGTTAATAAGGGAGAGTTTATAAAAATAAAAAGGAATGCACAAGTGAAATGTATATAAGCAAAGGTTATTTATACCCACAAATTTGTTTAATTACTGTATAGGAGATTTAAATGTATAGTTAATTATGAATTGTAGAAACGGTTATTTAATCTAATTGTTGAAAAATTAGGTGAAATATAAATAGGGAAATAGCGTAATTGTTGCACTTGAATAAAAATATAAATTTAAGAATTTATGACAAGAATTTAAATTTCCTATGTGTTTATATATATTGGTAAAATTGTAACTATATGGGAATTTAGGAAGTAAAATAAATGGCAGTGAGGGATAACCAATTTAATGCAATACAAAGGTGATTGGAACGACTGTTGGGTTTAATGGAGTATATATAAACAGTGAAAATCATTATAATCTCTTAATTTAATACGATTGTTTAATTAATACTAAAAGAATAAAGTTGAAATAGTATTAATGTAATAAAAACTTTAATAGATTGCAATTGTATTATGGAAGTAAATTGTTAATAAATGAATGTAAATATTAACAAATTTATGGAAATAAAATATAAGGGAATGTTGGATAGAACATAAGTGAATGAAATTTGATAGTACGTTAATTTGGAGGTAAATTTAAGAAAGAATAACAACCATTATAAATTTCCTTACTTAATTGTCAATGAATGTATTTGGGAATAGAGTTCTTTTATATGTTGGATAGTTATAATGTTGTTATTAAGAATGAACGTTACTTTATTAAGCATAAATATAGTAACGGAAGTATGAATAAATTTATAGAAACGTAAGACTTACTTTAAGGTAATATTTGAGTGTAGACTTTTGAAATAGATTTGACAACAATAATTATTGTTCGTTACCTATCTTATTTGTTGTTAAGTTTATTTCGAAATCAAATCCCAAATGTATTCACTAAATTTTTGCAGTTGTGTAGTTTTGGTTTGTAATTGCAGTAGTTAGTTCTATAAGGTGAGGTCTATACTAATTTTATTTTAATTGGACCATTGGTTGATATAGACTTTAGAAAGCGAGATTTATAATTTTTAATTTGAGTATATAATTCAACAAATGGTAATTATTATTACAAATAAAATGGAATTAAACGTAAAATATTAATTAAAATGGAATTTGTAAACATTATAGTGAAATCTTGAACTAATGTTAGTAGCATCTTTATTTTAGGTAAAAGTTTAGAATATAAAGGTTAAAAAAAAAATCTTAAGTATGGGTTTTGAGGATTTAATTTATAAAATTCTTAAATATAAGAAAGTGTAGAAATTAACATTGCAATTAATGTACTTGTCAACTTTAATTCACAGCTAAACTTGTTAGGTCATTTAAATTGATTATGAATTTTTTTGGCGATAAAATTTAGTCAGTTATAGAGTTTTAATATAAAATTGGATTTTTATAATTTATTTAATTTATGTAATGAATATTAAAAATAGCCATTTTGGCCACGGACTTGGATTTCGACGAAACCAGTTTCATCGGATCCGTATCGGTGAATTATTATAGGGTTCAAGTTTCGTATCGATCGGACCTGTCGTTTGATCGTACGGACGCGAAACGCCTTGAAATCGAATTAATTAAAATCAATTTGAAAACAATTTGGAAATTTTGTTTCCAGCATAACTTCTTCATACGATCAAATTTGGACGTGAAACTTTTTCCATCGCGTTCAGGATATTTTAAATTACCTATCTGGATATATGTGTTTGATAAATTTCGTTCCGGGGTCAGAACGGGCTTTTTGGGCCAACTACCGTTTAGCGCGTTCGTTATCCGTACCCACCTAGCCTTCTTCTATTTGTCTATATATATGCGATCATAAACCCTAGCCTCCTTCCTATTGTCATTTGGCTGTACGTACATTTTTCTTCATCTCCTTCTCAACTCCTCATTCTAATGGCAGAAAAAAAAAACCTAATTCTCAAATTCCAAAAAAAATAATTTCAATTTCAAAAAAAAAAAAAAAAAAAAAAAAATTGCGGATCTGCAGCAGCTTCTGGTCGCGCTTCGGGTTTCAGGGGAAAAAACCCTAGAGCAACTTCGGGTCAGAAAGAAAATGACTCGGGTCGCTCCGGGTCGTTTTGGCGAAAACTCCAAGCAAGCACCGGGGAATTGAGGCGGCGCACCGAAGTCGAACCCGAAGTCGACCCAAGACCAGAATTTTTCATTTTTCAAATTTTCATAACTTTTGCATACGAGCTCGGATTCGCGCGCGGTTTGTTTTGATGGGATCGTATCGGAATTTCTGACGTTTTGGCATAAGTTTGGATGAATTTGGAGACCGTCAAATTTTTGGGTTTAAATTGAATTTGGATTCAATTTAAATTCCAAAGGTGAGTGTTTTAACCCACTCACAACTACTAGAAGCTTTTATGTTTGTTAAATTAATTTTAGAAATGAATAGCAATTTATTTATGAGTATTTGGCATGTTTATTTCACTCATATTTGTTGAATTGCATTTATTAAGTTTAACTGTTAATTTAATTTATTTATTGCGTATTAATTGATAGTTAGAATTTATTTGTTTGCCTATAAACTGCTAGTTAACAGTTATATAGATTATTACTGAATATAAACTATTAGATTAATAGTTGTTAAATTTAATCTGAATAAAATTGCCAGTTATTACCTGTTATCTATTATCAAATATAAATTGTTATTGATTGATATTGCTTGATGATTTTGATTGGATGATGGATGATGTTGATGGATGTTTATTGAATATCAAAAAATTACGAATTATCATGCATATTTCATTTCATTCGGGATTGTGGTTTGAAATGATATACAACCGCAAAATTTTATATCTTTTAAATTGCGGATTGAAATGATAAATATCCGTATCACTTGACCATAGGATAGAAAATTTTATACAGGCACCGCGGTCTATATATAACTATTTTAATGTGATTTCTATGGTTTGGATGGAATACGGTTTCTAAAAATCTTAAATTTTATATTGTATAAATATTATTCTTCCATATATATACATATGAAGTTGAAAATTTTGAAATTAAAAGGTGTATAAAAATCTTTATTTAAAAATGTAAAAAAATTAAGAAAATGGAGTTTAATAATTTATATCATATGTTTAAATGTTAAGTTTGGAAATTTTAAGATATGATATTTATAATTGGATTTTTCCCAAAATAAATTGAAATGAATATTCTAGTATAAATTGAATTGGGAAAATATATATATTTTATTACTAGAAATTGAAGTCTTATTATTTATGGATTTTATGTGAATATTCAAGACAAATTAATAGAACAATTGATCTGTTGAAAGAATAAAATCCAATTTTAGTTTGAAATATTGTTACTCAAAATGGATATACGTATATATAAGTAAATTGAAGTGGTTTTGGAACTTGAGAGAGATAATATAAATTTTGGTTTAGACTTTAATAAAGAAATGTATTTGTAAAGCCATGAGAACTATTTTCTTTACAAAGTAACATTTAAGTTAAACCATTTAATTCATATACCGTTGAATGTCCAAACCATTCAAGTTTTTTTTAGAAGTTATGGTTTTAAATTATGATTTTCAAAATATTATGCTTTGAAAGTATTTGATTTTTAGACGTTATGAAGTTAAAGCATTATGATTTTGGAAAAGAATTATATTTGGGATAAGTGATAAAATATGGTTTTGGGTTTTGAAATGATATCGTATTCATGGTTATGAAATGGAATGTTTATTCTGATTTTTAAAGTATAACCTATTTTTAAATGACCGCGGTGTTATAATAACGATGGGTTGGCAAAGAGACCGGGATCGGATATGGACATACTCTCTGTCGATACCGAAAACCACTTTGACTAACCGTGTGCGCGGTGGAGATTCCAGAATGAAGAAGGTGGTGGCGACGTTTCCTGTAAGGTAAATACGTGGACCCGACTCCCGTGAGTTGGCATAAGGTGGCTAAAACAGGAGCGATTCTCAGGCCAATGAGGTCATTCCTCTGATCGGACCCTCCTCTTCGATATTATACTTTGACTTGGATTGATTCAGTGGCCACTTCTATATTTTGATTTTGGGGAGTTAGTCCGAGGTGGGCGGTAACTGCGGCTACGCGTTTCCACCAGCCTGGATAGCAATTGGTATATCTACCCTGGCATTGCCTAGTTGTGCCGTGTCACCTACCATACCGAGCCTTTACTACGAGTTTCTATTTGTGTCGTACCTATGGAGTATCCTCTGGTAGCTTCCCGATCAGGAGGTATTACGGTACTGTATAGACTATTGGCATTATTTGTGTTAAGGGCTATATGGGTAACCCCTTAACGCTATTAAAAAGTAAGTTTACTTTACAAATAGACACTATTATAATAGCGCAATATACTACATAGTAAATAGTTTAACGGATCCTTAGGAGATGTAAATCCCGAGCACCTCCTGAGTTACTGCACTCATATTTATTTCTGTTAATTTAACTCACATAAGATCTTTTAGTTCTGACTCGAGTGTTTTTGTCTTTTCAAATTCGCTCGGGTCAGTCCGAGCGTTTCAGGATCGAAGACTTTAACTTTGAAGGACGAAGACGAAGGAGTCGTATTATTATTATATATAGTATTGCACCACACTCATACTGTTCCGCTGCATTGATTGTATTGGTATGTGTAACTCTGATATTTATTGTATAAAGCAAATCAAGTGTTTGTAAACTGTTTTGAACTGTATATTTATTATTATATTTTATCCTTCCGCTGTGAGATTCTGTTTTGTTTTATTTCTTCTCTGTTTTTCTTATTTACCCTATAACAATCCGCCCTTGAGTATGCTTTGAATTGGCACGTGTGTCGGTTTAAAGTGTGCGAAAAGGCGGGATGTTACAGATTCAATTCATTTAATCTTATTAAGTAAAATTTTATTTCATTTAATCCATTACTCATTTTATTTAACTTTATTCAAGTTAAATTTTTCTTAGAATTCACATTCATCAAATTTAGAAAAAAAATTAGCTTAATATTTCTCAAATTTATAAGTTATACAAATTTATTCACTTAAAATTTCATTTTATTATTTTATCTAATTCATTTCAATACAATTCATTTTTATTTAAGCTTTCTTGAGTTAGATTTCACTTTATTTACTTCATTTCACTAACTCAATTTATTTAACATTTCTTAGGTTAATTCTTTTATTTCATATCTCAAATTCAAATCTTCTTTTATTTGCTTAACCAAAAATATTCAATAGTTTTAAATTTAATTATACTTTCCTGTTCAAATCTTTAAGTTATAAACTTATTTTTATTTATACTATTTACAATTATAAGTTCAAAAATATTTCCTTATATTTATCAAACCATAATCTGAATATCTTTTCACAATTAAAACTTGTTTTAATTGAAAATAAATTTCTTTTGGTAGCAATTCTTACTCAGAAACTCGAAAATTAATACTGGTGATGCTGAAGTCATCCCTAGAATTATTTCCCAGTGACTTAAGCGAGTTCGATGCTTTTATTACTATTTTTTCCCAAAAATCTTTTTAGAATATATATCTAGTCAAAACACTTTTAAATAATATTATTATTAACTTTGAAGGCTTTAAAAACAGTTTTGAAAATCAACTGGTTTTTAAATTCTGAAATTCTCAGCTTTTAAATCTTTTCTATTTATAATATAGCTTATACAATTCTATTACCTTATTATGAAAATATTTCGTTAATTTGCATCTTTGTTATTGCAAACAATTTTTATTGTAATTAGATTTCAATTTAATTTAATTATCGAATGCTTCGTAAAATAAAATTATAAACTATTCATTTTATTTTAATTCATCTAATTATTGATGATAACTAAATATTATCATATCCCTACAACAACTTCGTAATAATCGTTTTATATACAATATAATTTAGGTAAAATTATTTCATTTACCCTATTTTAAAACAATATTATGTCGACTTGTCTTGTTTAAGTGCTTAGAAATCACTATCGATAACATGGCGTCCCACGCACCAACAAGAATTCATAAACAACTCAACGGATAAGTAAATACAATATAAAATATTTTATAACACTAACAAGTACGCGCTTTCATACACACACACACACACACACACTCAAACAAACTCATTCTAGGGTATTACTACCATACCTCTAATGAGTCAAACCCCACAAAGCTAAGGTTATGGCTAAACCAAAGCTTTGATACCAACTATGACGACCCACATTTCGTAAGGTTTAAATTGACAATAATCCATACATGTCCAACCCAAACAATTCGAAACATAGATAATCAATGGGGTTAATTAAGAAAAATAAGAAAAAAAGACGAAAACAAACATAGAATCTAGCAGTGAAATGATAAAATATAATAACCAAATAAACAGTTGATGAAGCTGTTTATATTATACATCTGATTACAATTTATACAACATTTATCAGAGTTATATATAAAATAAGGACAAATAAAATAATGCAGCCGACAACATGGTGCAGGAATAATAATTGTTGTAACATACCAAATCTTCGTCTTTGTCCTCCAGAAAAATGATCTTCAATGCGCTGAAATACTCAAGTCTGACCAGAGCGTAATGAAAAGACAAAACACTCGAGTCGGGACTAAAATACCGTTATGTTAGTCAAATCGATATCACACAACAAATCATGAGTGTAATAGCCTCAGAGATGTGTACAGGGTTTTACACCTCCTATCCAGTGTATAATGTGCGTGCAATAACTCAAGAGATGTTACAGGATTTTCCATCTCTTAAGGATCCTTCAAACTATTTATATATAGTAGAATAAGCTATATATATAACATCTAATCAGTAAAATAAATATTTTTCTTAGCATTAAGGCTTTACATTGATCCCCCTTAACGCGTTTTTAAGCATTGTCGTATAGTTTGCATTTAGTACAACCGGTAGTACGTTGGTAGCCAGTGATGCACTGTGATATGACAACACTACACCAAAATTGTAGGGGTCTCATATAGAGATAAAAGTATGACAATGCACGTAAGGCAATGCTCAAGGTAGGATACTACTAGTTTGGGTTGCAGGGATGGTAGTAACGCATCGTAGCCATGACCGCCCACCGCATCCATCCATTCCATATCGAGTCAAGGGAGGCGATCCCAAAATCAAGGTGCACAAATCAAAACCAACACCAAGAGTAATAAAGTGGACCAAGTCCAAGAAAATCGAAGAATGGATGTCCGCTAGAGGTAGAATGCCCGCTTGGCCCTGTCAAGCCGTCCTGGTTTAGTCATTTCAAATTGACACAAGTATAGGGGTCCAACCATCATCATTCTCTTCTTCGAATCCAACAAACGATGTCATATCCAACCACTTCATTCCGGAGTCTCCTTCGCATACACAATTGTTAAAGTGGTTCCAATATTGACAGACAGTATGTCAATAAGAGGGCTCGGTCTCTTTAATAAACAAACGTCGTTTTGGTTCTTTTACATTTCAAAAAGATTCATATTTGATATCAAAATATCATATTCCCTTCAAAATATAATTTCATTTTGAAATCATCATATTTACTCAAAATATACTCATTCGCTTCAAAATCATTTCTTCCTCACTATCTCGATTTCGTTTCCAAAGTTTTTTCGAATTTCAACATTTTAACCCAATTCATATTTAAATCAACGATTTAAATATAAACATTCCAACTTTGACTGGTTTGAATCTTTGGAAAATAGTTTGAATAGTTTTAAATAGTTTAAAAGTTAAAATAGTGTGATACAAAATAGAGTAACAAAATGGTTTATATATTTAAAATGGTTTATATAGGAAATAGTTTGGAAAATCAAAATAATTTGAATATTTAAAAAGATAGTTTTAAATATTTTATGTTAAAATAATTTTATTTGAAAATAATTTCAGTCAGGTTGATTCAATTCCATACCTTCCAGTTCAAATCAATTCCAATTTCCATTTCAATTTAAATCGATTCACTTCTGATTTCAATTCAATTAATTTTGATTCCAGTTTCAATTCAAATAAATTTCGATTTCGATTTCAAATTAACTCAATTTCGATTTCAATTTCGACTAATTTCAATTTTTATTCCAATTTGAATTAATCTCAATTCAATTCTCAACTTTAAACCATTTGAATTTATATGGATTCAAGTCAATTTCAGAATATCAATTTAAACCATTTAAATCAAATTTAACTTCAATATTCAATTTAACAAATCATCAAAATAATTCAATTCCGAGCTTAATTTTGAAATATCGTTTTAAATAACGTTTACTTAGCAATATTTCAAAGTTTGAATAAAATCCAAATCTTTTAAAACAAATCAATTTCTGAAACTCAAATCATATTTCAATTATAACTTCAAAATCTCAAATTCCATTTTTAAACAATTTCGTTTAACACATTTTAGTTCCACATTTTGAGCTCAAGTTCAAAAATAATTCGACTTCAACCAAATCTGGTGTCCGTATATAATTTTCTATCCTATGGCCAAGTGAATCAATCATTTCAATTTAATTCAGGGATGGATATTTATCATTTCAATCCAAGATAAATGTCATAGGTACATTATCGTTTCAACCTATTTCTTATTTTATTAGAAATAATTCGATTAACAGTTTTATATACTCTCAAATAACATACATGGTGACACAGGATATATAAAAATAAATAAACATCCAATCATCCAAAATATCAACCAATTCACATCCACCACAATCAATCATCCAAATAGTCAATAAATCATTGAAATTAAATAATTATTTATAATCGAGAATTTATACTAGCAATTTAATCCAAATTTCAAATCTAACTATCAATTTAAATTTCTACCAGTTCAAGTCATACGTTAATTTAAATGTCGATTAAACTACCAAACAATAGTCAATAAAGTTAAATTACTTCATGATTTAAATTTAACAAACATAGAAATATTTTGTACTCGTGGGCATTTAAAACACTCACTTTTATCTAAAATTGAAATTTTTTCCAGCTTCAAATAATTGGCACTTCAATTTCCTACTGTAGACGACATCGAAACGATTCCAACGCGACATGTTTCGTCCGAATCGGACCTCGTATGAAAAGTTATGCAATTTCAAACATCGATAATTAAAAATTTAATTAACATACCAACTTAACAATATAATATAATAAATCGTTACCCCCTCACTCTCTTACCAGGCTCCAACCCGTAACATCATGACCAACCCTTCAACGTGCACGCTGCCTAGACGACGACCGGACACCAGTCGCCGACCACCACCAGATGCACCAGGTCATCTCTACCTCTGCCCCAAACACCATCGACTAAGTCGCTGCCATTGACTTGAAAAACATGAAAAACTATTGCGACTTCAAGCATGGCGAATCCAGGGTGATTCACCACGATTCCACCATTGGATGTGTAGATCTCATCGAGATCTACGTTTTCCCTTCCAGAAGTTTTTGAATTCGTTGCGTGGATGAAGAAAAATCGGAGGAGAAAGAATGAGAATTATCAGCCATTAAATCATTACAGGGATGTGGTCGTAAATTTCTCTAGGCTTTGAATGAAATGAACATGGCTTTATATAAGTTCTGACCCGATTAATTCCAAACTCCAAATGAAGCATGCCGCATGGCCTTCTAGCTGTTTTACTCCTATTCCGAACGAAATGGAACTAGTCTCGAGGCCTGATTCGATTGTATTCAGAAGATAGCATTTCCAAATCTAATTATTTTAATTAAAATTTCGTAATTAAATTCCTATGCATTTCAAGCTCACATGGCAAAACGATAAGTCCGATCGCTACGAAACTTGAAATCTATAATAATTCACTATTACGAATTTGATGAAACTAGTTTCATCGAAATCCAGATAGTGGCCAAAATGGCTATTTTTTCACGTTAATTAAAATATAAATTTTGATTTCTATTTATTCACGTTTAGATTCAATTATAAAGTAAACAATTGTCATTCTTATCTAAATAAAATTTAAATCAAATATTAATATAATTTTCATTTATTTTTAATTCAGCATACAATTAATTGAAAAAAAATTAATATTAATTTAAATAATTTAATTATCAAATAAATTACAGTAATAGACCATAGAATTTCAAATGAGTTTTAATTATCAACAATTATTTTATCTTCATCTAAATAATTCAACATTAATGAAATTACTTAAAATTCAATATTATTTAATTTATTTTCTAATATGAGTTACAATCTCTTGTCATCTTAAATATTGTTATTCAAAATTTTATCCAAGTTCATATCCAATATATTACATTAATAATTGATTAAAATTTTATTTCAAACAATTTTTATTCAATAATCATGTCAAATTTAATAATTTAAAATAGTTAAAAATATGGGTCATTACAATAGCACTTTGATCTTGGTTTGAGTGAGAAGATGAGAGAAATCAGAGAGTTGATGAAGGAGAAACAAACTAGTGATGACTGAATTTGATTCTGGTTGAATTTCTACCAAGTTTGGGTGCATTTTGATTTAGAAAATTCAAGAATGGAAAGAGGATAGAAGAATAAGAAAGTAGATGTTAAAGTTTCTTTGGAAGTCTAGAATATATAGGGAAACAACGGTCATGTCCATTCGCGAAGAGATACGAGGAAAAGACGCTTCCATTCAAATTTGAGTTTTGAAAATTATGGCCATTATGTTGACATACATTCGTAGGATATGTCGACATACTCTTCACAAAACTGAAAAACACTTTAAAAATATTATTTTGAAAATCCATTGCTTTGTAAAATAATTTGATACTTTGTAGAATCATTTAAACATAGTTTATACACATTTTAATCAAAATATAACTTAATAAAACTTTATAAAATAATTTTGAAAGTTTTAATAAAAGTATTCAATATAATGAAAATAATATATATATAAAATCAATATGGTTATAAATTATAAGCAAATATCTAAAATCAAAATATAAATATAAAAAATAAACATAAGGAAGATTTAAACTAAAATACCAAAAGAATGTAATAGATTAAAAAATACTTAAAAACTTCATATAATATCTTTGTAAATACAAAATGTTAATATATTTTGAATATATGTTTGAAGAGAATATTTTGAAACCCAGGATATTTGAAAATATTTAAAACTTATTTGAAATAGAGATAGAGATCAAGAAAGTGCTATTAGGGTTTTAACAAAAATTCCATGAATCTTTAACTTATCTGGAATATCTTGAATTCTTGAATTCCTCAATACTCACGAGTCATCAATTATCATCATCTTGAATCTACTCTTGATATCAGCATCTTGAATCTGCTCTTAATACTGTGCAGACTTCTTAATCAATACATGTCTAATATCCCGCACTATATACTCTATATATATATAATCTTGATTGAACATTAGTATTTATATTTTATATAATGTCTAATAGTTGTTATCATCAAAACCAATAGCTAAGGTACTAACAATCTCCCCCTTTTTGATGATGATGACTTTGTATATAAAATATAATATAACTCCCTATAGGTTCGAAAACTCCCTCTTAACCTATGCCCAAATTTTATATATTTCTCCCCCTTTGTTATCAACAAAAATGACCAACTAAAACTACAACTCTAACACTAAATCTTACTCTAATTCTAACTTTGACTCCCCCTTAATAAACTATTACTAATAACATATGATAATGATGAGAAAATTTATAAAAGAACAATAATTGATATTTAAAATGAAATAATCATGAAATGATAAGAGTGATATATAAGAAATACCACACCATAATCATTAATGGTAACCAAACCAATCTATATATTCATTCAATACCACACCATAATCCAATCACATCTTAAAATGTACATAAAATTAAGTAGAATAAATGTTAAATCAAATTAAATATACACACCATATAATCAAAATAACGAAGACAAGTACCATCCTAAAGTGATTTCCTAATGATAGGGGATTTGTGAATAGGACAATTAGGCAATGAAAAAAGTTCCCTTTTTGTTCGATGAGAATTCTATCTCAATCGAAACACCTTCTTTGAGGCATCGAACTTCGTCATCTTTCCCTATGTGTTCTTCCTCTTCCTCTTCTTCCTCATCATCGCTGTCTTAAATGGGTTATGAATGGCCAAATTCGTAGAATCATCTTCAATAACTATTGGAATCGTAGGATTATTCAATAGATATTTTTGCAAATTGCAAAGAATTTGACTTTGTTTCTCTTGTTCTTTGGATATATGAAGTTTTCCAACTTGTATTTCAGCCAATATCTCGAGAACATTCTTCATTTCTCCTTCCAAATTAATAATTTTGGCCATAGTATAGTGTTTTGGAAGGGGCCTTGGGTAGAAGGGAAGGAAAACAACGAATTCTCTTCTCTAGAACGTTGGGATTAGAGGAGGCCATGGTTTATTTGTTTCAAAAGTTTAAAACAGAGATAATACAGAAAAATGAAGAAGAAACTCGAAATTTGGTTATTATATGACCACAATTTGAATTTTAGAGGGAAATTTAGAAACGAAAATTATCGTTATACATCGACAAAGGAGGTTAGGATATGTCCACATATATGTTATAATTTTGATTATTTTGTTTTTCTTTATATTTTATAATTTTTACTTCATTATTTTTATATTTTCGATAAAGAATAAATTCCTAACTCTCTTCTTAACTTAGTAAAAGATGTTTGATTCAATTATTTTGTTAATATATTAGCTATTTGGTGTTCAGTGTTTATAAATTCAAGTGATGTTAGTTCTTTGTTTACATTATCTCTTAGAAAATGGTATCTTATATCAATATATTTAGCTCTAGCATGATGAATTAGATTTTTAGATAGATTGATCGCGCTTGTAGTACCACATTATATTTTGATTTTGTAACATTTAAACCAAAATCATTTAATGTTTGTTGATATAAATAACATGTGAACAGGCTTATGCTGTTGAAATATATTCTACTTCTATCATAGGTAGAGATACAGAGTTTTGATTCTTCTTAAAACAGGAAACCAAAAAGTGTCCCAAAAGTTACAATTTCAACTTGTACCTTTTCGATCTGATTTGCAACCAACATAGTCAACATCACTATATGAAATTAATTCAAAGGAATCTTCTTTTTGGTAAAAGAGTCCATAGTCTAATGTGTTGTTTACACATCTCAAAATTCATTTTACTAATTTTAAATGAGTTTCATTATGTTGAGATTGATACCTTGCACAGACACAAACATTATGCATTATATCAGGTCTACCGGCAGCTATATAGAGTAGTGATCGAATCATTTCTCTATATAATTTTTGATCTACATCTTTTGAATTTTCTTCTTTATTTAATCTTTCATTAGTTGCCATGGGAGTTGGTTTACCACTAGTATTTGACATACCAAATTTCTTAACCAAATCTTTAGCATATTTTTCTTGACTAATAAAAATTTCATTGCTTAGTTATTTTATTTGTAAACCTAGAAAATAATTTAATTCTCACATATGACTCATTTCAAATTCCTTAATCGTTATTTTTAAGAATTCCTTATGTAGTTTATCATTGGTAGATCCAAAAATGATATCATCTACATATATTGTATTATCTTAATATCATTTTTATTTCATTTAATAAAAAATGTGCTATCAACTTTGCCTATTTCAAAATTTGACTGTAATAGATACGATTTAAGTTTGTCATACCAAGATGTTAGAGCCTATTTCAGACCATACAAAGCCTTCTTTAGTTTGTAAACATAATTTGGTAGTTTTGCATCTCCAAAACGTGGAGGTTGTTCTGCATATACATATTCTTTAATAAAACCATTTAAAATGCACTTTTAACATCCATTTGATATAATTAAAATTATTATGATTAGCGAAAGCAAGTAAAATTCGCATAGCTTCTAATCTTGCTACGGGTGCAAAGGTTTCATCAAAATCTATTCCTTCTACTAGATAATAACCTTATGTAACTGATCGAGCTTTATATCTCAAAATTTCTCCTTGTTCATTCATTTTGTTTCTATATGCCCATTTAGTTCTTATTATGGATTTATCCTCAGGTCTCGGGACTAATTCATGTACATCATTTCTTGTAAATTGATTCAATTTCTCTTGCATAGCAAGAATCCATGAATCACTAGCTGATGCTTCCTTTGGATTTTTAGGTTCAATAGTTGAAATAAAAGCAACGTTACTCATTTTACTTAGTTGATTTCTAGGTTTAACAACAAATTCAATATTTCCAAGTATATTTACTATAGGGTGATCTTTCAAATATCTTATTCTTTTATTTAGACATGAATTTTCTGGATTATTATTATTTTCGTTTTTGATAGTCTTATTATTACTAAATTCATTTGGGTTATCAATGTTTTCATCTTTATCAATATTTGGATTATAAACTTTCAAATTTTCATCAAATAAGAAATGTAATGTCTCTTCAATAGTATTAATTCTAGTACTAGAAACTTATAAGATTTATTTCTATTTGGATATCCAATAAAGATTCTTTTATTCGATTTAGCATAAAATTTATCCAAATTATCTTTAGTATTTAAAATAAAAAAATTATTACAAAAAAACTCAAAAGTGTGATACTTTTGTATTTTTATTATAGAATAATTTATATGATATTTTCTTATTTATTGGTCTTATTAAAATTCTATTTAATGTATAACATACAGTAAAAATTGCTTCAGCCTAAAAAAATTTAGGTAAATTACTATCATTTGGCATATTTCTAGCACACTGTTGAATTATCTTATTTTTACGTTCTACCGCTCCAATTTATTGTGATGTTTTTGGAAATGAAAGTTATGAGTTATACATTTCTTATTACAGAAATTCTCAAACTATTCATTTTCGAATTCTCCACCATGATCACTCTGAATAATTTTAATTTACTCGTCGTTTGATTTTGCATTCTTATAACAAAGATATTAAACATTTCAAAAGCATCACTTTAAGTTTTAAGAAAATCGTCTAGGTAAGCCTAGAATAATCATCTATGATTACAAATACATATCTATTGTGATTTATAGATTGTATATGTAAGAGACCAAAAAGATCTAAGTGAAGAAATTCAAGGGGTTGAGAGGTAGAAATCATATCTTTTGATTTAAAAGAACTTTTTCTTAGTTTTTCTAATTGACATGAATCACATATATTACTAATTTTAAAATTCATTTTAGGAAGACCTTTAACTAGATCATTATTAAAAAAATTAGATATTAGTTTGAATCTCAAATGACCAAATCTTTTATGCCGAATCAAAGGATCAATTGATTCAGCCAAAAGACACAAGCTATCGGTTGAGATTTTCATTCTTATTATATAGACGTTTCGTTTCCTAATACCTTCAAAGATAATGTTTGACTCGTTATCTTCAATATGATATTCATCTTTTACGAATTTAATTTTGAAACTCTTATCACACAATTGACTAATACTCAACAGATTATGTTTTAAATTCCTAACTAACAAAACATTAGAAATAGTAGGAGTTTTAGAATTACAGACATTACCGATGCCAATCACATATCCTTTAGAGTTGTCTTCAAAATTTATTGATTCACCATCTTTGTAAACTATGTCTTTCAAAATCTTCGGATTTTCAGTCATGTGTCTTGAGCATCCACTATCTAATATCCATTTGTCTTTATTGATTTATAGAGTTTGATTATCGGGTGTCTGTTCATCAAAATCCATGTAGCACATCCGTTCCTACAATTCATACATGTTCAAAGATCACATGATTTCTTTTATAATGAATAGATGCAAATCTATGAAACAACATTGTGATGATTTTGCAAATTATCTTTTCGAAAATAGTGTTAAAAATATTACCAAAAATTTCCATTGAAACTTTTTCAAAAATAAATTATGAATACTTTGAAAACGGATACTCCGATACCAAGTATGAGTCAGCGGAATAGGGGTTTTAAGGCTAAATTAACACTAGAGAGGGATAAATAGTTTTTAATGGATTATATGAATATTTTTCAAATTCTTTAAGATTCTACTTGAATTGATGTAATTAATGTTAACACAGAAACAATCATAAAATCCATGTGCAAATGAAAGTAAAAAAAGGAAAGAACACATTAGGATTTAATATACTAGTTCGGAGTTCCCCTACATCTAGTCCCGCACAATTCATTGTATGGATTTTTTTTCCAAGAGTAACTGCAAATACAATCTCGATTTCAAGGCTATGATACACACCCTCTAGAATCCTAACCTTTGGGTAGAGTCACTTGATTTCTACGCTATAAGCATACCCACTAGATTTACGGACTATTAAGCATACCCAATTGATTTTATAGGCCACAATCAAACCCACAAGTATAGCATTTCGAGTTCTACAGACTTAGATCTTCAATCCTGATTACAATTAATCCTATAACTCTTGAATAGCACTTTGATATTAGTTTGGGTAAGAAAGATGAGAGAAATTAGAGAGTAGATGAAGGAGAACAAAACTAGTGATGATTGAATTTTATTCTGGTTGAATTTCAGTAGAGTTTGGGTATATTTTGATTTAGGAAACGAGAGATGGAAAGGGGAGATAAGAATAAGAAAGTAGATGTTAAAAATTCGTTTGGAAGTCTAGTATATATATAGGCAAACAACGGCCATGTCCATTGACGAAGAGATATGACAAAAAGATACTTCCTTTCGTATTTGAATTTTGAAAATGACAGCCACTATATTGACATATAATAGTATGATATGTCGACATACTCTTCAAAAAATTGAAAAACACTTAAAAAATATTATTTTTAAAATCCATTGCTTTGTGAAATAATTTGATACTTTTTAGAATCATTTAAACATAGTTTATACACATTTTAATCAAAATATAACTTAATAAAACTTTATATAATAATTTTGAAAGTTTTAATAAGAGTATTCAATATTATATACAAAATCAATATAGTTATAAATATAAGCAATTATCTAAAATCAAAATAAAAAAATAAAAAATAAACATAAGGAAGACGTAAACTAAAATACCAAAAGAATATAATAGATTAAAAAATACTTAAAAACTTAATATAATATCTTTGTAAATATAAAAGGTTAAGAAATTGTTTTGAGAAACATTTTGAATAGATGTTTGAAAAGATTATTTTTGAAACCAAGATATTTGAAAAATATTTAAAACTGTTTTGAAATAGAGGGAAAGAGATATCAAGAAAGTGCTGTTAGGGTTATAACAAAAACTCTATGACCCTATAACTTATTTGGAATATCTTGAATTCTGGAACTCTTCAATACTCATGAGTCTTCAATTCTCATCATCTTGAATCTATTCTTGACATCGACATCTTAAACCTACTCTTGATACTGTACAGTCTTCTTAATTAACACATGTTTAATATCTACATTATATAATATATATATATATATATCTTGAGAAAACATTAGTATCTATATTTTATATAATGTCCTATAGTTATTATCATCAAAACCAATACCGAGAGTGCTAACACACATCTCATCCCTAAAGTTGCATATCCTCCTATTGGATTAGCTATCTATAGGGAAGTAACAAGGTATAATAGTTCTAAAACTAACTTATCTACCAAACGCTTAGAGATAAATAATGAGATGCATCGGTATCAAATAATACTCTTACCAGTATGCTATGAATCAAAAGCGTACATTCCATCACAAACTTTTCTTTCTTAACAGCAGTTGGTCTTGAAGATGATAGCTTTAAAGCGAAAATTTTCCTTTGTCGACTCTGGATGCTAAAATTCTTGTAGTGCCCTATATGGTCACAGTTGAAGAACTTCACACTTTTCTTTTCTATAACCTTCTTCCCTTTACCAATCTGACACTTATGAGCATAATATCCTTCCTTGTCGCATTTGAAGCAGACAAAATCAACTTTCACTTTCTTGGTAGCTCTGCCCTTTTGGGCTCCCTTCTTCTTAAAGATCATCCTCTTTTTTCCCTGGGAACCTTAAGTCCTTATAAACTTCTCCTTCCCAAAAGTAGAAAGCATTTCTTCATTCCGAATAGCTATTTCCACCGCTATATTTGATGGATCTCTGAGATGCGGCATTGTTGCCCTAGTAATCTCTGACCTCAACCTCTGGACAAACTCCTCATTTCTCTTAGTCATGGTATCAATAGTAGCATCTCAATATTTAGATAGCTCATCAAACCTAGCATAATATTCCAATATTATCATATTCCTTTGCTCCAATTTTCCATAAACTTCTTGAGCAAAGAGGAGTTAGCTACTTCAGACAAAAATCATTCCTCGAATCTCCTTCAAAAATCCATCCAAATCAACTCCTCCTTAGGCACTCCTATGGTAACTTCATTCCACCAAAATAAAGAAGCTCCTTGCAACTATCTAGAAGCTAATCTGCTTTTCTTCTCATCATTCAATTCCAAATCAGCGAAAATTCTATCACGTTGCAACGGCCAATTTTCCACTTCAATTGCATCTTCAGTTCCCAGAAAAAGCTTTCCACCCAGACTAGTGCAATCACAGCTCAGCTTGGCATAGTTATTACCAACTAGCGCTGCGGGATTGACTCCTCCCGCATTAGTAGTATTCCCTCACGCTACTCCTATAGATGTTCCGGCTTGTAGAAAATTAACAAGGAACTAATACATAGTCTCTATATCTACTGATAAGGTCACAATACCTATATTGGTATTTGTATTTTAATTAGCATTTGCCTATCAACCTTGGTTCCTCCTAGTATTAGGCTGAGCATTTCCATTAGGTGTGGTGCTTCCTGCACCAGATTCACTCTTCTGTTTCTTACCTCCATATCTCTCTTTCTCGTAAATCTACATATGAGCCTTAGGAAGATAAAGGGGAATGGTCTAAGAGGGAGGGGAGAATAGAGATGAAATGCATATTTATATATAGCAAATACAAGTACGTTATTATAGCATTATCACTTATTCGAATCTTATTCCCTAATTCATTAGGATTGTGTTTTCAAAAACTCTTTAGGTTTAAAATTCTTTAAATCATAAACTTATGCTTTGATACCAACTTGTAACATCCCTCACTCCAAAGCCTAAAACTAACTGCTACAAATGCTGCAATCATCTATAATTATTTATTATCGATGAAAAAATGCAGCTATGTTAATCAGATTAATAATGATAAGCACATGAATATGAGAGAAAATTTCAACACGGTTTAATAACAAATTTTCATATCTCATTTCACAAATAATATTTCATATTCATTACATAATCCCATTCGTAAACCAACTTTTAAAGAAATTATAATTATTACAGAATATTCCAAAAGTGACATATGAAGATGCCATTTTGGTTGATCAAAGTCAAATACTTGGCAATTATACAACTTTGCCATTACATGCAAATAGACAAACTTAAAAAACGCAGGGGATTAGAAAAGAACACCTACATAGCTAGATTGTCTCATGCACGACTTTGAAAGCTTATTCGTCCTACTTGAAAACTTGAAAAAAAACCTTACTCTCAACCTACTCAAATTACTTTTAAGCACCCAAAAGTTTAAGAGGAAAACATAAAATTCGAGTCAGACAAAAAGTTTGGTGTGAATAATAACCTACCATCTCGAACCAATAGATATAAAGTGCGACCACGCTGCTAAGCGGAACAGGTTTTCCCCTCACTATTATCGTAACCAATATACATTAACCATATACTATTCTCTTGTATTCACAATGATTAAAACATAATAATATATGATGAAATTCAATAATGCAATATACCTAGGATTGCCCATCCCAATTTATCCGACTATTTATCCAAATTTTTAGGATTTCGAGGGTTGCTATGAACCTATTAGTTTTCACGGGCTGACTAATAACCTATCTCTATTTTTAGGGACAATCTATCCAACTTCATAGTTTTTATGAGATTACTAAGAACCTATTGGTTTCTACAAATATTATCCAATCATATTTTTCATGGGCTTACTATGAACCTACTGGATTCTCCAATAACATCTCTATCATCATAATATTCATGGGAACATTATGAACCTACTAGACCCTTTCGATAACATTTTTCATGTTATAGTTTTTATGGGATGACTACGAACCTATTGGATCCTTCCAATAACCTGTCTAAATCGATAATCTTTCAATCAGTTCTGGGTATCCTATACTTCTGATCCGCTTGATCTCCTAGATGCAATTCTATCCAGTAAGGAGTTAATTTTGTTTATACTCACTACTTGGTCAACTTAGCTAGTTATTCTACCCCTTAACACTCCAAGATTGTGACGCCCCACCTCTATACCCACGCTAGTTAAGAACACTACGGTGTAGTGCTGTCAACTAGCACGGAGAATAAGGCTGTTGAGGAGCGACCATCCGTGTAATTGCCTTGTGCGAGCACCGATATGCCAGATAGTAAAGACGTACATTTCATTTCAGGAGGAAATCCGACATGCCGATGCAAACTCAAAGCTACTACACAGTGGCTATAATAGTCTAGGACAAAATATAAACTAATAACAGATAATATGAATGTGGAACACAGATGAAACAGAAAATCTCATATACATATATAATAACTGATGCCAGTTACAATACATTTACACGGTACATGTGATACAACTACAACAGTCGACTCAGGAAGTTATATATATATATAAGTACATTAACGACTAACATACATGAATACATATCAACCTATACAATGACACGACAACTCCAAAAGATATGAAAAGTCTTCATAGCTCAAGCAGCATCCCATAGAAGAACATCAACAACCTGAAAATACTCGGTCTGACCCGAGTATTAAATTTCAAAAGAAAATAATACTCGGGTCAGTCTAATTCAAACTCAGTTATTAATGCATAGAAGCAATAAATGATTAAATAATGAATAGATGACAGTCACAGAAATAAATTTACCTATCCGATTCTTAAATAAGAAATCGGATAACGGTAAATATAACGCGAACCAATTCAAAACAATTGGAACATCAATTAAAAGGTCAACACGAGTAGGGCTGCAGTATACGCACGCGTATACTGCCTCGCCACTACAACATATGGAATACGAAATAGATCCACAATCAAAAGCAAAAGAAATAATAATAAAACCAATACCGTGTGGCTGCAGTTCACGCTTGCGTGCACTGCCGTGCCACTACAGTGAAGAGGTACCCATTGAATACCGACAGCAATCAAAAACTGCAGAGGTCAAGTTTGGACGACATAAATGCGAACCCAAATGTACACAATGGACGTACACTACTGGTTGCACAAGGATAAAAAAATGAAACTGAGATGCAACTTGGAGCTGCAGAAATATAAACCAGCCAAGGTGACATCATACATAAGGTTAAGAACACACATATGCACACGTGCTCCCCTGTGAGATACAACAGAGAGAGGAGACTTATCACTTACCCAGTTATGTTTAGTGCAAGTTAATAAAACCATGTAAACAATGCATTAATGTATGCATGATGTCTACGTACTTCACACTCATGTTAATGAACACTGAACCATATTTTTGTGGACACACTTATGTACAATAAATATAAAATGAGCTATCTGGCACATATACAAGTGTGCATCCCATTATTCACACAAGTTAATAGATGAAGTAAGCTACCCTGAGACTTATAATTATGTGCACAAAGATATGTACATAACTTAGTCTAAATTGAATAGCAAAACAAAGAACAATTATATGGCTAACGCACGCGGAGATGATGGAACATGCGGTGTATATCAAAGTCAAGCAAACAGACAGACCGCAAACTGCATAAGCATAGAGCGTGGCCATTCTCATACATAATAGTGGTACCAATCAGTCAGAGAAAGGCAAAACAATGCCAGACAGTGAAACCCATCATCACAATATCAAGTGGAGCCAGAAACGACAGGGAATTCAAAGAAGCAATTTCCAATTAGAATCGAAGTGGCTGAGACTATCAAGGGTGTAAATATAAACAGTAAAGCAATGTCAATATGGCAATGCTTCAATTTTATTTACAAAATCACGTGCCTCTAGACCACCAAGCAATCAGGTACAGGGCACGGTAAAATGTAGTGCCTAAGTGAAAATGAGAATATCATGTTTTAACAAAACAGTGAAAACCGAAGCAGTTCAGTATCACTGCTCACAACAGATGCAACATGAAGTGCCTAAGAAATTCAATGTCGTATAACTCCATGCTACAAGGTTGAATGAAATTCCATCAGTGCAGTGATGACCAAGTCGAACAGTATGCAAAGGGGTAGTGGACAGAGCATGCATATGAAGCAACCAGACAATTGCAGCTGGGTTCAAGAGGATGGCAACAACGTGAATTCGATGCAGTGCAACTACATGATGGCCATACCAGACTGCAAGATGTACAATATGCAAGTGGCGATGACAAAGACCACAAGACTCAACCCAGTGTAAAGGAACGGTTTCAACTGAATGAAACTGGAAAGTGCAAACAACCCAACTGTGAGACCAGACAACTAAAACTGTCATTATCGAGGTACAGCAAGCACTTCGCAAAGTCAGAGGATATAATCAAGCAACGACATTAATAGGTCAGTGAACAAAAGCAGGTGTAAGTCGAAGTCAATCAGAAATCAACCTCGTGGTGGCCACGAAGTTAATCCAACTTGATACACAAAAATTCATATGGCCGAAGTCATTAATGTATATGGAAGTGAAGTCGAGAGTCAACGTATCAAAACCGTGAAATCATTGCCGTAGATATCAAATCACACAAATATACGAAATTTCCAAAACCAGAAATCATCTCCAACATCCATACGAAAATCGAAAACATCAACATCTCAACAAAACAGTGCCGAGACAACCAAGTAGAAATAGATGTGAGTAAAACTCACACAAGTTCAAATCGAAATCACTAAAATTCGAAGCAATAATCATCCAAGAATTCAAGCAACAAAACACACAAATAACTCGAGCCAAGAATTAGATGTGAGCAAACTCACCTTTGCCATGAACGGAAGCGAAGATGAACGAGCGCGAGGGCGAGCAGCCATTAATTGATGAAGCCCTAATTCTCGAACGAAGGAGAACGAATGAAGACGAGCCCCATCGAGCAACCAGGACGAAGTTGAACTCGAACCGACGAAGCCGATCCTCCCGAAGCCCTAATTGGTGATGATGATCGATGGAGCACGAGGCCGCCACCATTTTTGTTATCTCGGTGGTTTTAGGTATCGAACGAATAATAGAAAATGAGAAAGAGGGGATCGGGTTTAAGTCGAAGAAAAAGGAAAGGGTATTGGGTTTTTAAAATTTTCACGGCCCAAAAACAAATGAACCACTATTTAAAAATCAAAGCCCCTCAAACTTTATAACCATTTGTAATTTAAAATTTAAAAACTTCAATTTGAAAATTGACGAAAATTTCGGGTTGTTACAGACTCCCCTCCTTAAAGAAATTGCGTCCTCGCAATCTTAAGGAATAAATGGGCAAAAGGTAACAACCATAAGAATATATCAACACACGATGAAGAAATTTGAAATAGGAAGTTCACCATATAGAGCATGAGAGAGAGAGAGCCTGAACGTGTTTGCTCGATGAATTCTCTGGATTCCTAAGTGAAATCCATAGGATTTGAGAACCAATAAACTTTCACGAGAAAAACATCTTTATTTCGAGGGTGCTGAACCCCCGAAGCATTGATGTGAATAGAATGTTGCTCAAAGTCAAATCTGGTGAAACTTCAATTTTTGCAATAATACCGGACTCAAGAATAAAAATCGGAATCCCTAAGGCATTTCCGTAAAAGAAAGACGCGTGAAACACGTCATGAATAACAGAAAATTGAGCCGGTAATAATAGGCGATAAGCCAAGAAACCAATACGTTTAGTGATAGGAAATGGCCCAATATATCGAGGCACTAACTTTCCCGACCAACTGAAACGCACAACACCTATCATAGGTGAAACACGAATAATTTGGAACAACAGCGTAGTACAAAAACGGTACGTCCAATGAACCGATCAACATAAAAGAACATCAGACGTAAGTCCATAAAAGGAATGAGACGAAGCTCAACAAAACGAAGTACATCGAAACGTCCGATGAACTTGGTAAAAAGATGATTCCATTCGGACATCATCAAAGAAACAACCACATGTTGCCAACGAATAAGTGTATCGGCAACACGATTTCCCATCCGGGAGTGGTAAATAATATCAAGATCATGAGATATATAAGAAACTCGAGTCAACATGGTTGACGCAAATCATGTTCCTTATGAGAAAATAAATATTCCCAAGATTCATGATCAGGGTAGAGAACAAATTTCTCACCCAAAAATAATGGTGCCAAATTTTGAAGAACGAAATCAATAGCCAAGAGCACTAGATCATGAGTAGCATATCTAGTCTCAATAGGCATTAATGATTTAGAAACACAAGAGACAGCACGTTCTCTTCTGTAAGAGAATGGTATGCAAACCAACACGATTAGCATTGGTACAAACGATAAAGTCTTGGTTCCCACGGGAATCACAAGAATAGAAGTGTCGGAAAAGAGTTGTTTTAAATAGTATTCTTTCCCGAAAAGCTAAAACTTTCGAAATTTACAATTTAGTTTATGTAATTATCTTTTCAGAAAAAATTACATTTTAAAAATTCAATTTATTGTGTCTGATTGTCTCATCAAAGCGTCTAGGAGATTCCTATCGATAACGTTGATCAAGCGCATCGACCAGAATTCTTAAAGCACTCAATGGGCAATACAATCACAAAACATTCTTTCAATTTTTATAAAAGGAATTTACAAATTTTCACCCTCAAACGGACAAGTCCGGAATTAAACGAATCAGTAAAAGAAAGGGGTCATAGTCCTCGATTTTGCTGAAACGTTTAAATCGCTTCCTCATTCTTTTGAAAGCGTAAACTATAAAAAATTTGAAAACGATTTTTATTTTGAAACAATTTTTAAAACACGTGATTGAAACAGCGATATCAGTAGCAACTTCGATAAGTGGATTTTCATTCATCAAAAGTGTCACGAGAATCTTCTCAAAGATAGAAAGGGATATCATACCCTAAACTTGTATTCATAACAAGTCAATAACACACGAATTCACCAATGCACAAAAATTGATAAAACTTATCAATAGAAATCACGAAAATTGGTGAAGCACAAATTCTAGAAATCTACACAAGAAATCCAGAAATCACAAGATAATGAGTATGAAAACTCAAACGGAGTATGAAAACTCGAAGTAGAGTATGAAAACTCCAACGGAGTATGAAAACTCAAAATAGAGTATGAAAACTCAAACGGAGTATGAAAACTCGAAGTAGAGTATGAAAACTCAAACGGAGTATGAAAACACGAACAGAGTATGAAAACTCAAACGGAGTATGAAAACTCGAAGGAGAGTATGAAAACTCACCTACACGCGAGCATGAAAATTCATCAACACATGTAACGCATAACGAGAACGGGAGCACGAAAACTCACCTACATGCGAGCATGAAAATTCATCAGCACGTGCAACGCATAACGAGAACGGGAGCACGAAAACTCACCTACATGCGAGCATGAAAACTCACCAACACGTGCAATGCAAAGCGAGAACGGGAGCACGGAATCTCACCTACACGCGAGCATGAAAAATCATCAACACGTGCAACGCAAAGCGAGAACGGGAGCACGGAATCTCACCTACACATGAGCATGAAAATCACCAACACGTGCAACGCAAAGCGAGAACGGGAGCACGGAATCTCACCTACACGCGAGCATGAAAAATCATCAACACGTGCAACGCAAAGCGAGAACGGGAGCACGGAATCTCACCTACACATGAGCATGAAAACCACCAACACGTGCAACGCATAACGAGACGCTATCTCATGGTTGCAAGCCATTAATTTTGACACACGAATGGTCCGAAGACCGTGGGGCGCTACCCCACATGTGTGAGTCGAAATCACACAGATTGAGGACTAGACTAACCAAAATTCAAAAAGGTATGTGTGAGTGGAATCACACAAGTGGTGTCTAGTCTAACCTCGCAAACAAAAGGAAAGTATGTGTGAATGAAATCACACAAATGGTGTCTAGACAATCCTCAAAGCCCAAGAGATATGTGTGAGACAAAATCACACCGATGAGGCCTAGTCTAACCGAAAAGGTATGTGTGAACGAAATCACACAAATGGTGTCTAGACAATCCTCAAAGCCCAAGAGATATGTGTGAGACGAAATCACACCGATGAGGCCTAGTCTAACCGTAAAAATGATCGTCATGATCAACGAGAAGTGTCAATTACACTAAGTTAGTAATGTAAAAGTTTAGCTTCATGTCCCATAACCACTTGCTTAACTTAAATATTTACGAACAAACTGTAAATGTTCACTAGAAAATTGTCACATGAGGTTCAATCGAACAAGTCCAAGAATTAACCGACGAAGTGAACGCAAGCGTTTCATACCACTTGTTTTACTAAGCGTTTAATTAGATTTATCATCCGAGTGAGGTAAAGGCTTGTGTATACTAGCAGATTGAAAAACGGTTTAGGAAAAGAGTTTGATATTGAAAATAGAGTTAAAAACATTTTGATAAAAGAGTTTTGATATTTACTACTAGTATAGAAAACCTTTATATTTTTAAAGTGACAAATCACAAAAATGATTGTAGAAACAATCAATCACAAGAATTTCACATACGAAGACGTGAATAGAATCCAAAGAAATTGATACTGAATTCATCGAAAGGTATGTTCACAAAAATCCCGAAAAAAAGGTCATCAAAGTAGCTAATAAATGATAGCAACAAATCGGGAAATAATCAAGAATCGATTAAATTCGAAAACCAAATCAATTCACTAAGATTCACATTCGAAGACGTGAATAAAATCCGAAGAATTCGATTCCAATCCATCAAAGTAGGAATACCTAAAAATTCCTAAAATAGAAGTTATCAAAGTCGACAAAGGTGATAACAACTAATCGGAAAAGAAGAATCGATCAACAATTGGAAAAACGAAGCAAAACAAGCATAAATGCATGAAGGACTTTAACAAAAGTAAAAGTCAAGTCAACGTCGATATCGACAAGGCAAAGTCCAAGACAATTTCTTTTATACCAAAGAAATTTTAAAACTATCAGAGAGAGGCACATGAAAGCCAACAAACCATGGGTAAACAGACAGAGTCGACAATTGAAATGCAATATGTCTCAAAGATTGATACCCAAAACCCAATTGTATGGAGACTGCATTAAGTACACGAATTAGAGATAAGAATGCATATATACAGCAGTTCGAATAAACAATGCGAGTTCAAATTGAAGTGGGTACGAGTTGCAGCAGTATGCAACTTGGCAAAGCATATACACAATGATACTTAGCAGTGCAAACTCAAATGAGCATGCGCAACGAAGAATGGCAGCAATGCTCATGAATAAGAGTTAGGAATTCATACCTAACAAACCAAAGATGATCTTAAGCAAAGATGAGAGAGAAAACATCGACAAATAGTTGTAATACATGTACTATCTAAGTTATGTTTTATATTTGTTCTAAACCCCAGGCTCTGATACCAAGCTGTGACGCCCCACCTCTATACCCACGCTAGTTAAGAACACTACGGTGTAGTGCTGTCAACTAGCACGGAGAATAAGGCTGTTGAGGAGCGACCATCCGTGTAATTGCCTTGTGCGAGCACCGATATGCCAGATAGTAAAGACGTACATTTCATTTCAGGAGGAAATCCGACATGCCGATGCAAACTCAAAGCTACTACACAGTGGCTATAATAGTCTAGGACAAAATATAAACTAATAACAGATAATATGAATGCGGAACACAGATGAAACAGAAAATCTCATATACATATATAATAACTGATGTCAGTTACAATACATTTACACGGTACATGTGATACAACTACAACAGTCGACTCAGGAAGTTATATATATATATATATATATATATATATATATATATATATATATATAAGTACATTAATGACAAACATACATGAATACATATCAACCTATACAATGACACGACAACTCCAAAAGATATGAAAAGTCTTCATAGCTCAAGCAGCATCCCATAGAAGAACATCAACAACCTGAAAATACTCAGTCTGACCCGAGTATTAAATTTCAAAAGAAAATAATACTCGGGTCAGTCTAATTCAAACTCAGTTATTAATGCATAGAAGCAATAAATGATTAAATAATGAATAGATGACAGTCACAGAAATAAATTTACCTATCCGATTCTTAAATAAGAAATCGGATAACGGTAAATATAACGCGAACCAATTCAAAACAATTGGAACATCAATTAAAAGGTCAACACGAGTAGGGCTGCAGTATACGCATGCGTATACTGCCTCGCCACTACAACATATGGAATACGAAATAGATCCATAATCAAAAGCAAAAGAAATAATAATAAAACCAATACCGTGTGGCTGCAGTTCACGCTTGCGTGCACTGCCGTGCCACTACAGTGAAGAGGTACCCATTGAATACCGACAGCAATCAAAAACTGCAGAGGTCAAGTTTGGACGACATAAATGCGAACCCAAATGTACACAATGGACGTACACTACTGGTTGCACAAGGATAAAAAAATGAAACTGAGATGCAACTTGGAGCTGCAAAAATATAAACCAGCCGAGGTGACATCATACATAAGGTTAAGAACACACATATGCACACGTGCTCCCCTGTGAGATACAACAGAGAGAGGAGACTTATCACTTACCCAGTTATGTTTAGTGCAAGTTAATAAAACCATGTAAACAATGCATTAATGTATGCATGATGTCTACGTACTTCACACTCATGTTAATGAACACTGAACCATATTTTTGTGGACACACTTATGTACAATAAATATAAAATGAGCTATCTGGCACATATACAAGTGTGCATCCCATTATTCACACAAGTTAATAGATGAAGTAAGCTACCCTGAGACTTATAATTATGTGCACAAAGATATGTACATAACTTAGTCTAAATTGAATAGCAAAACAAAGAACAATTATATGGCTAACGCACGCGGAGATGATGGAACATGCAGTGTATATCAAAGTCAAGCAAACAGACAGACCGCAAACTGCATAAGCATAGAGCGTGGCCACTCTCATACATAATAGTGGTACCAATCAGTCAGAGAAAGGCAAAACAATGCCAGACAGTGAAACCCATCATCACAATATCAAGTGGAGCCAGAAACGACAGGGAATTCAAAGAAGCAATTTCCAATTAGAATCGAAGTGGCTGAGACTATCAAGGGTGTAAATATAAACAGTAAAGCAATGTCAATATGGCAATGCTTCAATTTTATTTACAAAATCACGTGCCTCTAGACCACCAAGCAATCAGGTACAGGGCACGGTAAAATGCAGTGCCTAAGTGAAAATGAGAATATCATGTTTTAACAAAACAGTGAAAACCGAAGCAGTTCAGTATCACTGCTCACAACAGATGCAACATGAAGTGCCTAAGAAATTCAATGTCGTATAACTCCATGCTACAAGGTTGAATGAAATTCCATCAGTGCAGTGATGACCAAGTCGAACAGTATGCAAAGGGGTAGTGGACAGAGCATGCATATGAAGCAACCAGACAATTGCAGCTGGGTTCAAGAGGATGGCAACAAAGTGAATTCGATGCAGTGCATGTACAATATGCAAGTGGCGATGACAAAGACCACAAGACTCAACCCAGTGTAAAGGAACGGTTTCAACTGAATGAAACTGGAAAGTGCAAACAACCCAACTGTGAGACCAGACAACTAAAACTGTCATTATCGAGGTACAGCAAGCACTTCGCAAAGTCAGAGGATATAATCAAGCAACGACATTAATAGGTCAGTGAACAAAAGCAGGTGTAAGTCGAAGTCAATCAGAAATCAACCTCGTGGTGGCCACGAAGTTAATCCAACTCGATACACAAAAATTCATATGGCCGAAGTCATTAATGTATATGGAAGTGAAGTCGAGAGTCAACGTATCAAAACCGTGAAATCATTGCCGTAGATATCAAATCACACAAATATACGAAATTTCCAAAACCAGAAATCATCTCCAACATCCATACGAAAATCGAAAACATCAACATCTCAACAAAACAGTGCCGAGACAACCAAGTAGAAATAGATGTGAGTAAAACTCACACAAGTTCAAATCAAAATCACTAAAATTCGAAGCAATAATCATCCAAGAATTCAAGCAACAAAACACACAAATAACTCGAGCCAAGAATTAGATGTGAGCAAACTCACCTTTGCCATGAACGGAAGCGAAGATGAACGAGCGCGAGGGCGAGCAGCCATTAATTGATGAAGCCCTAATTCTCGAACGAAGGAGAACGAATGAAGACGAGCCCCATCGAGCAGCCAGGACGAAGTTGAACTCGAACTGACGAAGCCGATCCTCCCGAAGCCCTAATTGGTGATGACGATCGATGGAGCACGAGGCCGCCACCATTTTTGTTCTCTCGGTGGTTTTAGGTTTCGAACGAATAATAGAAAATGAGAAAGAGGGGATCGGGTTTAAGTCGAAGAAAAAGGAAAGGGTATTGGGTTTTTAAAATTTTCACGGCCCAAAAACAAATGAACCACTATTTAAAAATCAAAGCCCCTCAAACTTTATAACCATTTGTAATTTAAAATTTAAAAACTTCAATTTGAAAATTGACGAAAATATCGGGTTGTTACAAAGATGCAGTTATGGGTCATAAATAATATGAGTATGATAACAACAACATGCACAATAACTGATCGATTAAACATAAGAACATATACCATCCATCATTCAATTATGTTCAATAAATAATCTTTTATGTCTCATAATTACATAATCTTAATTAATATTCCCTTTGGAAATTTCAATTCAGAACTTGGGTAATTTTATTGTTAAAATCCTTGAAAACCATTTTCATATATGAGTAATCCCCTTTCAATCATATTCAAAACAAAGAAGTGCTTAGCCCTTTAAATAGTTTAAAATAAATCAACGTCGGCTACGTTGATGATGTCGACATAAAAGCATAAGGCTCTTCGTCCTTAAGAAAATAGAGTTTAACTCACATGGCATTAACCCATATCAACCTTCATCTGGGTTGGAGAAAAAAACTTAAAACCTTTTATAAGTTATTGGCTCATTGCCAAAAATATAGGGTCGTCGACCCTATAAAACATAGGCATAGTCGCCTCTTTAATACTATTCCAATTTATATACAAAAGCCTCTTCGACATTCAAAAGATGAAGTTCAACGTCGTGGCCAACCAGCATCGATACTAAAACATAAGTTCATCGACCTTAATGCTCATCGACCACACTGATCTTCGATGATATTATAAAATCTTTTCATTTAAGTTACTTCGGCCGCCATGTCATTTTTTATATAGAGTCGAAGACATAACAGTGGCATCATTGCCTTGATTTGGAAAACAATTGAAGAGATCCGACATAATTTAAAATATTGATGAAGATATGTGATGTTTTCAACATCGACACTAAAGCTTTTTATCATTTAAATGAATCACGACAAGGCTATGCCACCAACGTCATGTGGCGCCTTAGTCCAACTTTGATGCCTTTGTAATCACTCCATAACTATCTAAATAGTTATCATATGCTTCCTTCTTATGAAAACTATTTTATCACTACTAAAAGTATAAACTTTTCACCAAATCTTAGTACTTGACAAATTTCAATTAGATAAAACAATATTTTTATAACTCCTTTTTAGAAATTAATACCGCACTAAGAATTTAAAGTCCCGAATACACTTCAAATTAATTAATTAATATCCTTAATTAATTGTTGTTTTAAATGCTTGTCTACCATAATAATTTCATAGTAAATCGAAATCGCTGGGGAAAAATCCCAAATATTCACATAAATTCAAAATATAATATTCTTTATCATATAAAAATTTCAGGGCCAAAATCCATATTTTATTATTTTAAATAACTAAACCCAAATTAAGCAATTTCATTCTTAGGAAATTCATAAAATAATCTATATAACTTCGAAAATTATGAAATTAGAAACTCGTCTTCAAAATTAAAATAATATTTTACTTAACATATGTAAAAATTAAATTGTTTGGAGTTAAAAGTCTTAGGTTTTACCCTTAAACCCCGTATAAATAATTTCATACAATTTGCATAAATCATTATTTTACCCAAACAATGATATAATCAACATGGCATAACAAATCATCATAAACGAATCAATCCAAACAAGATACGAAACCAAATGGGTATTAAAACGAGATGGTTTATCATTATTTACCTCAATTGACAATGAGAACTGAGACTTGAGTGAGAAGATATGGTTCTTCTTAGCTTTAACTTGGTTTCCTAGGTTTTCTTCTTCTTTTATTCTTGCTTATGGTCGGCCATGATTTTTCTCTTTGACTGTTTTAGTTTGATGAAAACATGAATAATAGAGGAGGTAAGGGTTTAGAATGAAAGGTTTATCTATTCCAATTTTACCCCTCCCATATATTCTTCTATGTTTAAAGTTATTAAAACAATCTTACCAATTTATTTAGTTACGATCCGACCTTAATATTTATCAAATTTCAATCCACTTATCTTACTACACATTACATTATTCTATTTAATTCATCTAATTAAATATCCAGAATAATGTTAATCAAAATTATGTGTGTTACAAACATCCAATCTAAGGTCTGATCTTTTTTGATCGTACCATCAACATCCAATTTAGGGATCGATCTCCTCGGATAGTATTTTCATGCCGAGTCCAACCCACTCACTCTTCTATGAGAAAATCCAACGTCCAAGCAAGTCTATTCGCTCACTCTTCGATGAAGGGACTTACTTTTCAGTACAAGTCCGTACACTTGCACTCCGACAAGAGACTTGTACCTTACGGTTCATTGCCCCATCTCTTTGATCGGGGAAAACCATGTCGATCAGTTTATATATTTATAATCATGTTCAAATGACTTTCAAAATCAGATATTCATTTATGAAATCCAAATGAAATCAAGGAGCAAACATCTTAAACATCAATCCTATCAATGATTACTCCCAAACATCCAACTCAAACGTGCCTAGACACGAATCGAGGTCTCATATACGTGTAAGTGGCTTATGAGTAACATTGTTTTATTTATTTAAAGCAAAAGGAAAAATAAAGGAACCGAACCTAACTCCTATCTATCCAGATCATAGGATAATCATTATCGACCCAGATCCACGGTCATAATTTACTGCATTTACCATAGGTCGCGACTGCTTCTAATGCACCAATGCAGTTTGGTTCCTCATGTATTGTTGCAACTGGTTGTTCCGAACCCACTCTTATATCAGAACTCCCATATGCCTGCATTCATTTGTTTCATGCCCATCCATCTCATAAAAAAGAAAAATCTCTTGGACTATTTCTATATCCTGCTCCAAATAGTCCTCCATCATTTAGCATTAACTTCAGCATTTTTGATCTCAACATCCTCTTGACACAAGTATCCTTCGGTTTAATGGTAAAACTCTATACAATCCATCGGTGGATCCCTTTTCAAAGTAATTTTGAAGTCGCTTTACTTGCAACTCTAGGAATTGTTCCATTAGAACTATCGATGGACCCAACTTACGGATCGCAGCAGTCGTTGCGTTAAATCTAGTCAGTTAACTCCTTAGGGTTTCCCCGGCCCTTTGCTTCATGCTTGAAAGCATCATCACATTTTTCGGTTGAGAAATATGATCCCTAAACTGTCCCAAGAGTCTGCCTACCAATCCAACTACATGCTTATGGACCCATTCTCTAACCGCATGAACCACATATTAGCCAACCCCGTCAAGTATAATGGAAAACATCACCCCATTGCCTCTTCAAATGCACCCAACACCTCCATATACTGGATGTATCTCATCAAATGAACAGTTAAATCTGTCCTTTCATTATACAACTCTAGCGTAGGTAGCTTAAATTAGGTAAATTCCTCGCATACTGGATGTTAAGGGTAAATGGATTTATGTTTGCGTTCTCCAAACTCTGTTTTGAAGCTCCACCTCTCACAATTCTCCTAATCATTTAAACCATTCAACTATTTTCATCTAATGGAAGTCTCGAATCCATAAACTCATTTCGCCTCCCATTCCTATGGTGAAATTTCGGTTCCAACTCTTGTTGATGTGCACCTCCATTGTGATCTGCATTTATGGTTCTAGCATCATCCACTCTTGGCATACCAACTCGTTTTCAGTTCTAATCCACTAAGCCCCATTACGCATTCATGTAAATCCCGACCTGATTCTGGTTGGTACTGAAATGAATTAGTTGTGGGGGCTTAGTTCTAGCCTGCTCAGTTCTAACTCTAGATGCTCCTACATTGATTTCTTACTTTTGGTCATGAGTTCCAGCTACTATGGCTATTCCTTGCTGTCCCATTCTTTTGAAAAATCCATCTGGCATTTCCTGCTATGGAGTTATCATCCCATCCCATCTTACATCTCTTTCATCATTCTCTCCATCCCTTCTCTGGTCATGTAGGCTAATAGATTTGAACTTGACGATACCTTATAGCTGCCCCTAAGTTCTGGTTGACTTCCTCCAGTATTAGCTCTAGTAGTAGGCCTCTTCATCTCTTTCGAAGTTTAGATCCAAGCTTTAAGTCTTCAAATCTAGTTCTTTCTCAGTGAAAGCACCAAAAATGTTGCACCAAAAAATGGGATAACACCCCAATATCAGATGAAAGCGCTAAAAAGTAAATCTATCAAATTAAACAAAGATAAGAACGCAATATTTATATTGGTTCGACAAATTCTCTTGCCTACGTCCACTTTAATTTTATTATCTTATGTTTTCTTTGTAGAATACAAAGATTACCACTTAAATATAACCATAATTTAGTAGATCTCAAATTTATAAGGGTTTGGGGAAGCAAAAGATATAACAAGAAGTACAAAAGGTAAAAGTCCTCTACAAGTTGTAGGTAGCTTGCCATTTATTGGCAAATCTCTACAGCAACCTCATCATCCAGGTTTGAAAATGTCACAACTCCAAGATCTGAATATCTAATCATGAAGGTTAGGTCAAACTCCACATTTCCTATGAAAGAAAACAACTCGGTACCCGCTAGGGTACCAACCTATTCTAATTAGTACCGACCTGTTTCCTTATTTATTATTCCAGGTCTTTCTTCATGGCTCAAGTTCTCTCCCTCAAGCTTTGCCATGACACACTCTAAATCATCTCGATATCGATCAAATCATGTCATTACAGTCTTGATTTTTTTGCTCAAAACTTGTCCAATCTTCTTATGCTTCTTTCCTCCATTATTATAGATATTTTCTAAGTCTCTGGAGCCACTCTTTCATCATTCGAAAGTCCAATTCATTCATTTATGTCTATTCCAAGACCATGGAAAATTTGGCTGTAATATTATTGAACCAAAGAATTTGTGCTTGGAATATTTATGTTGAATGTGGATGATAATGAAATTTTCACCATTACCAAATTTCATAAGTCCTACCGTGATATAGTATTGGTGAAGAGAATTACTATAAATAATTATCACTACCGAGGTCCAGTTATAGAATTTGACCATAATTCATACTATTAGCTAAGATGATGTATGAAATATGAATATAAATATCTGAACTGTTCGATATTAATCGCTAATCAATTTACACCTAAGAGTCATATAACTGAAATGTTGAATACTCCTGCTACCACCTGATTTAATTAAATTATAATTATTATAAACAAATTAAATTAATTAATATTTATGAGATATTAAATACAAAAAATTTATTTGATTTGTGTTGATCATTATTGAAAATAGTGCATATATAAAAGCTACGTATGCATGTACTTATATATGATATCGGTGTAGGTTTAAATTTTATTTAAATGTGAATTATCTGATCAGGCTTGAAGTGGCTTGGAGGCCCATATAGGGTTCATGCATGGCGACTAGGATTGAAGCGAAAGAGGGTTAGTTTCAATATTTGTGGAGTTTAGATCAGTGTAAAAAAGAGTGGATCCACGTCCACATTTTACTTTCTCATTTCTCTATTATTTAAGCTCCTTAACCCCTCAATTTTAGAACTTTAATTTAGCTCTCCCTCTTTCCTCCTCTGGCTGAAAGCACCCATACACCTTCCTTCATCATTTGCAAGCCTAAAAAACAAACCTGAGTCAAATAGCAACAATGTACGTAGATCTTTCAATCTAGTAGCCCTTTGTAAAAGATATTGGATTCAAATCTAAAGGAATTTAATAGATTCAAAATTCAAGGTGTTATTGTCTGGACATGGTTGAGGTAACACTCCAATATATATATATATATATATATATGCATATATATATATGCATATATATATATATATGCACACACACATACATATATATCTTTCAATCTAGTAGCCCCTTTGTAAAAGATATTGGATTCAAATCTAAAGGAATTTAATAGATTCAAAATTCAAGGTGTTATTGTCTAGACATGGTTGAGGTAACACTCCAATATATGCATATATATATATATATGCATATATATATATATATGCATATATATATATATATATATATATATGCATATATATATATATGCACACACACATACATATATATATATATATATGCATATATATATGCATACACATACATATATATATATATATGCATATATATATGCACACACACACACATATATATATATATTAATCTATTGTTATTAAAATTTATATATATGTATGTATGTATGATTATGCTCACAGCCATGATTTAAAAATAAAAAAATCGAATTTAAAATAATTTAAAAGGAGGATTTTAAATAAAAAATTGATTTTTAAATCAAATAAACATTTGTATATTATACATGTATCTGTTACCATATTATGTAAAAAAATAAAAGTGGTACACACACATACAGATATATATATATATATATATTATATTTTAATATATATAATACTAAACTAATTTTAGTGAATTATAAACTTTATATATATATATATATATATATTATAGTGCACATAAAATTCATATGCATTATTTTAAGATTTTTTGTATGAAAATTGATTTAAAAAACGAAAGAAATAAAATTTGTATGGATTTAACTGATAAAATTTGACTTTTTCAAAATTAAAAAGGCGGCTGAAATAATATACAAACAAATATATTTTATTTATTCATATATAATTTTATAATTAGTTTTTAAAAATATTAATATTTATCTATATAAACAAATATATATGTATATATGTGTGCACGTTTAAAAATTTTATTTCCGTATTTGGAATGAAAGATATAATAAAGATTTTAATGGGATTAAGATGCCTCGCCATATTCGCAAGACTCTTGATCTCCAAGACATATCAGATCTGTTAAAAGAGACGAAGCTTACTTAAGGGAATTGCAACAAGTGGAAGTAGTGTTGGATAATCTAGGCTTCAATGTCTTCAACTCACAACATTATGGTCAAAGTAACCCACAGCTACCCTCCTCCTATGGTCCTGCGTTTGCTATCATGTCATGCTAAAGACCGCTGGTGGTTTCTTCAGAGCGATTACTACCGACAAGCGTCCATGCTATGCCAAATGAAGAAAGCTTTAGAGAGGGGCTCGATATTGGGATAATTGATGGATTTGGAGATGATAGATCTTTTGTTTCTTGCTAAACTTAAAGGCCTAGAAATGACCTCAAGAGTGGAGCACGCATGTGATGTAGTAGGATCAACATCTGTTGATGTGTTTTCTTTGTTCTTTATTTGGGAATTTTAGTGCTATTTTCTTATATTTGTTTAAGCAGTTCTCTACTGCATACTTTTGCTTTTTGTTTTGTCATATAAGTGTTTTTGAGTGGGGCATATTGATGCTCCGCCACCTATGTATGACATAAGTAAATTCTTGTATCTTATATATATATATATATATATATATAAAGTAACCTTTTTCCAAAAAAAATATTTCCATACATATATTCATACATTAATAAATCAAAACATTAAATTTTAAGTTTTAAATTAAAAGATATTTTCAGATCTAAATTAGATTTGAAAATTGAAATTTGAAAATTGAAATTTAAAATTTGAATTTGAATTTCAAATTATCTGATTATTTTATAAATGTTATTTTATGTATTTACATATGTATATATATAAATAATATTAGTTTTACAGTATAATATGTATACATAAACATTTGCGCTAATATGAATATAATTTTACATCACACATTAACTTATATAGATATACATATATATACATATACACATACATACATACATATATATATATACATTACATATATATATATATATTAGACAACAGATATGTATATAGAGGGACTAATACGTCCATTATAATATAAATCTCAACACTTAAATATGGGCATGTTAAACCATGCATATTGTATATGTTGCACGTATATATACACTTACATGTGTATATGATACACATATACACATTAATGTGTATGTAATGTTAAATCAAATCATTTTATTAAAAATAAAATAATGATTTATATGAAATTAATTTAGACTTCATAGGCCCAATAAAATTCAAAATTGCAATCTTGAAATTCACCCATTTAACCCACTACATGTTGGCCCATATCCAACACGGGGTACTGCTTAAAGTAGTAAAATTGTATTTTATCGAAAAGATTTGTAAGCGAT
Source organism: Allium cepa (assembly GCA_030765085.1). Classification (NCBI taxonomy): domain Eukaryota; kingdom Viridiplantae; phylum Streptophyta; class Magnoliopsida; order Asparagales; family Amaryllidaceae; genus Allium; species Allium cepa. The sequence continues at coordinate 916,709,814 of CM060938.1, forward strand.
AACTTCAATCACAATTTCACACCACTAGCTAAGATGACATGTGAACGTTAGTATTCAAATTGTTATATATTAATTGCCGACTAAAATGACACCTATGAGTCGCACAACCATAATGATGAATATTTTAAAATAGCAAATGATTTAACTGATTTATAACTATTATAAATTAATTAAATTAATTAATATTCATGAGATATTAATTATCAAATTTATTTGATTTTTTGAAGTTATTGATAATTAATTGGATGTGTATGTATGTACATATCGATATACAATATCGATGGAAATTAAATTTGACTGAAAATAATTAGTTATTAAATGAGCTTGGGACTTTTGAAGCCTATCTAGGCATAAACAGTGGCCAACCTTAGGTGCAAGGGAAGGGAAGTTTAAGTGTTCAAGATTGTTTTGAAAAGATAATAAATAGTGAGTAAAAGAAGGATTTTCTCCTCCTTTACCTCTTCTTAATGCCACTTAAATCACTCTCTATGCATCAGTTTTTGCTCCATCTTTCTCTCAGCTTAGCCATGAGTTTTAGAAGGCCACGGTCGAAAATAATTTAAGCAATAAAGATCCAAAAAAGGTGGCATTCGTCTCTAGATCACAGTAAAGTTTAAAGGTTGATTCAATCCAATTTCTGAGTCATTCAAGGTATGAATCTTAGGCCACTCCTTAAGGTATTTACCTAATCTCAATTTTGATTATATATACATCATGATAGTTGTAACAACCCACCTTTTCAACTCTCAAAAATTTGACATTAATACATCAACGATATTCATTTGCCGAATATTTAAGTATCGAAAAAACAAATTATTGGGGAAAAAGAAACAAAAAAAAAGAACATAATCTCACATCGTAACGAGTAATATATAATATATAACAAATCTTTACACAAAGTAAAACTGTAATATACATACATCAACCAGAGTACGCCAAACAAATCATCTGCTTGGACAGTTATAACAATCCACGTTCACAAATGCTATAAAATAAAACAACTAATGCAGCGAAAATGAAATATACGTGAATACGATTTGGAGGCATCTAGTTTGTCTGTTGAAGCTCTATGTATCCAAACTGAGTCAGTAAGTAGACCTTAGCATTATAAGAAAATAACATCCAGATCAATTTGGTAAACTAGCATAAGAAACACACCTCAAATGGATTTTAATGTTATAAAACCTTTCAAAATAAAAGGTATCGTGTTAGACCAAGCCGCACATAAACACGGGTGGGTTTTTACCTTACGATAACCAAATCATTTATAATAGAAAATTCAGTGATATTATAATGATATCTAAGGGCGAAAATATCAATAAACAAGTAGCTATGATGCTCGTGAGTGTACATCATAACAACAATAGGTATGTAATACGGAGGTGCCCTTTGAACTTCGATAACGGTCCTTATGCATAAGGATCAGAGTTATCCTTCCGAAGCAACAATACATCCTTAGTGATGTACAATAGGAAATGCATAGCTCGCCATGCAAGTCCATATTCATGCATAACAACTGTAAGTAACTCTAGAAAGGAGACTATTGCACCCTCATGGGTTAGCTAAACCCCTAGTTATGCATCCTATATTTGGTTTTAGTCATTACCGATAGATTTTAGTCATTACTACTGGTGCGGCTATGTCCGACATTCTAGCTCATGCACCTCCACCTGAACAAGTCTTGAAACCATATATTGATTCCCAAAGCTCAATAGGTCTCAGAATCACATATGGATTCCAATATCCAAAATAGATCTTGAAATCACACATGGATTTCATACCTAATGGGTCTCGAAATCAGACATGAATTCCTACATCCAAAACAGATCTCGAATCTCCTCCAAGCATAGAACCTATATATGGTTTTGGAGTGGTTATAATTTCGAGTCATCTCTTACAAGTACACTCCCCCGCTTACCAGGTATTCCAGAACCAATCGATCGATTTCTGTAATGCTCAACGTCAGCTCTTTTTAAAATAAACAGACAATACATAAGAGCTGGGACCACCTACTAACCGTTTATGTTGACGGATCTCCTCATCAATTGTCCTAGAAGGACAAAACGAGTTTATACGTGCAGTATAGCACCACTGGTGGTAACTGTACCATATAATCCTCATGTTTCTCCTATATATTTCGGTTAAAATCCTTCAATGTTAAGTAGGGAATATGAAAATACCACCAAAATTAAAAAGGACTGCATATTTAAAACTACCATAATTAAGAATGTCAGTTAAGGCAAATCCAATCTTAATTTCTTTTATCGATTTTCTTCAATAAATTCTTTTAATTAATCTCTTCCATTTATGAAATCTCCTTTACTTAAATCCCAAATCCATCTAAAAACACTTTATAGATCTCCAAGTTTAGTTCTAAAACTTTTCATACATTTCCAAAATCATTTGTAAAATTTCATACCAAATTTCATGATCTCTTTTTAATTTATAAAACACTTTTCATAAATTTTCTTTATTTAAAACAAAACTTCTTTAATAAACCTTATAATCTATATAGTTCCTTTAATAAAGAATCAATCAATTAAAACACTTTTTAAATAACAAATTATTATTTAAAACATCCTTTTTATTTAATTATCCTTAAACCTCATTCAAAATCATAATTTTTGAATATCATTAATGATATATTAAATTAACTTTTAAACAATATTATTATACTAATAACTTAACTTCAAAACAATATTAATATAATAATTAATTAACTTCAAAACATTATTAATACAATAATTAATTAATTTCAAATATCCTAAATACAATAATCAATTAATTCCAAAACGTTTTAAATAAATATAATAAAATAACTTTAAAAAACATTCAAAATATAATTAATTAACTTTTAAATTATATTATTGATAAAATAATTCACCAGCTTTAAATAATCAATAATAGAATAATTATTATCTTTATTTTACTTGCCCAAGAGTTATTAAAAGGATATAGTAGAGGTAATGTTTCTCCTGCTGCAGCTCTTAAAATAGACATATCCAAAGCTTATGATTCTATTCATTGGGCTTCTATTGTTAGGATTATGGCCATGATGGGATTCCTGAAAATCTTTTTGTCTTGGGTTTATGTTTGCATATCCACTCCTACCTTCTCTGTGGTTATTAATGGTAGGCCTGTTGGTTATTTCAGAAGTAAAAAAGGAATTCATCAAGGAGATCCTATTTCTTCTTATTTATTTATGTTGGTCATGGAAGTATTCGCTGTTATTCTAAAAACTAAATACTCTCAAAAACTTATCAAATATCACCCTAAGTGCTCCCACCACCAAATTTCTTCTATTATGTTTGCTGATGATGTTATGTTGTTCACTAAGCCTGAGATAATCTCTGTGAGTGGAATTTTAGAGGCTCTACAGTCCTTCAACATCATGACTGGCCTCTCTTTTAATCATTCCAAATCTACCATGCTTGTTGATGGTTTCAGTGATGTGTATGTTGCTGCATTGTATCAACATTTTAGATTCTCTTGTATAGATTCTGATATGAGGTACCTTGGTCTACCTTTAATTACTAAAAGAATATCTAATGCTGATTGTTTTTCCCTATTCACTAAAATTTCTTCTGTCATGAATGTCTGGGCTAATAGACATATGTCTCAAAGTGGTAGGCTTATTCTTATAAAATCTGTTGTGTTTCCTTCCCTTGTCTATTGGGCTCGTACTCTTATTCTTACTGGTAAGCTTTTGCTACTTGTTAGGTCTGCCATGAATAGATGTTTTTGGACTGGGAGTATTCACAATAGGAAGTTGTTGCCTTGCTCTTTTTCAAAATATGAGTCTTCTTTGAAATTGGGTGGGCTTGGTATTATTAATGCTAAGAAGTGGAATATTGCTGCTTTTAGTAAACACTTTGATGACCTTCTGAATAAGAAGGATAGTTTATGGGTTAAACGGACATGGCAATTCAATATAAAGGATAGGTATTTTTGGTGTATGGATATACCTCAACAAAGCAGTTGGACTTGGAGAAATCTTCTGAAGCTTAGGGATGTGTTCTTTCCTATGATTCAATATCATGTTAATCCTAATTATGTTGTTAGTTTTTGGCATGACCCTTGGGTGAGTAAAGGCAAGATTCTATCTAAAGTGTTTGATCATTCTCTGATTGTTCAATCTGGTATATGTCGTGATGCTAAAGCCTATGACTACTTCTCTGATGGTAGAATGCAGCTACCTTACAACAGTAACCAATTGATCAGGCGGCTTTGGAGTGGTATTCAGAGCTTCTACTTCACTGCTAACCATCCTGTCTCTATTTCATGGAACCTGAAGCCTCATTCTATCAAAATTGTGTACAAACAATTATCTGGTACTGCTGTTTTGCCTGCTGCTAAGTGGTACTCTATTATTTGGACTAGAGATTCAGTTCCTAAAGAGAATTTGATGATGTGGAAGGTTGTTAGTCATGCTTTGTTGACTAGAAGTGTTTTGAATAGGTATGGTATGTTTTGTTGCCCTGAGTGTGTGTTTTGTGAGTTGCATGAAGAAATTGTTGATCACCTATTTTTTGATTGCCCGGCATTATCATTCATGTTGGATCGAATTGTTTGCAAAACTAGGAGCATTATTTCCTCTGCAAACTCTAACTTTGACTGGAACATAATATTTAAAGCTACTAGGTGGAGGAATGAAAGGGCAAGAGAGTTGGTTGTTTGCATGAAAATATATATGGATGTGATTTGGAGAGAAAGGAATGCAATTATGTTTGAAAATCAGAGAAAGAATTTAGAAACACTTTGGTATGAGGTCAGGAAAAGACTTTCATGCAATTGAAGAGGAGTGCTAGTCTTTTCCCTGATGACTTGATTCTTGGTTGGGCTCATTAACTCTGTTTTGTTTTCTTTTTTCTGTTTTCCTTATTCTTGCTTGACTCAAAGCTTGTTTTGAATCAATTTTTATTGTTGTTGCAATAAAATCTGGTAGGGATCCAGTCAACCCCGCTGACTTTGCCAAAAAAAACAACCTTGATAAGTAACTAATTATCTTTAAATGGAATTAATAAAATAATTAACTCTAAAACATTATAAATATAATAATCAAATTTACTAAAGAAATTTTTTTATAAATTTTTTTGTCAAATAGAAATTAAACAAAACACTTTGTCAAAATAATAACTAATAGAACATTTTACTTCAAATTATAAAATTTGAAGTAAACCATAGCTTTCCAAATCCAAAAGGCGGCATAAGACCACAACGATACTTAAACACACTACCATTAAACTCGATTTAACTTACTAAGTTCAATTACAAGTATTTTTATAAACAGGCATATATGTAAAACCAGATCCATAATTAACAATCAATTGTTAACATATTATTTATCCAGTAAAAATTAACTGACACTTAAATCAGTGTCCAAATTTATGTAATAGCAGAACATGAATTTATTCTGCTAAACAAATGTCATTCAAAATTAACTCTTCCATTTATTATTAGACATGTTTATTTGGCAAAATAGATAACACCAAAGAAGTACGCTTAAATTAACTATGTTACACAATGTAATTATATTAAACCAGTATTATTTTAATCATTTGATACATTATCCATTTTCAAAAATGATAATTTTATCCAAACAAAACAATCATCAAATACAACATCTAAGCAGGCAATAAATAATTTTTTGTACTATATAGCATACTGATTAACGAAAAAGGTGAGTTTAACTTACCAAAATTCTAGTTATCACTTCCGTGTTCTGGCTCTGACTAAAATTGAATAGCGTTTGATTTTAGCCTGAAATTCCTACAACCTCCAATCTCAACCAAACCAATTCCTAGGTATAGTCACCATTCCTACCAGTGCTATGCGACTGACCACGTTCGATTTGGACCTTGAATGAACAAGCTATTCAATTAATAAGGTTATAAAATTAAATAATATAATTAATAACTAATTACATTAATTAATCCCCAAATCACCTTACTTAACTCCAATGTCTTCTCTCTAAAACCTGGCCACCATTTATCTCAACTTGAAGCCAGTGCCTCTGGTGATCTTTAGACCCCTTGGTTCAACCTCGACCTCCTTAGACCACGAACTCTCCTACAGTACCAGCCTCATCTACCTACTCATCGCTAATAGCTCCACGTCGAACCCAAACACGTCGCCGTTCAACCTCTCGTCTACGCCGCTACAAAGCTCCAATCGTTGTTGCATGCTCAATAGCGGTAGCCCTCACTAATAAAAGTTGACTGACACCCCAGCCACCTTCCCTTAATGATTTTAGGCGGAGATCAAACCCATATTAGTCATAATCGTCAGACTCCCATTGCTACCGCCACGCTTCTAATTTTCCCAATCCAATAGGTCAAAGTGTTCATCTCCCCTGCCCCAACATTTCCTTAGTTGAGGTCGAAGGCTAATTTGGCCTCCGATGGTCTTGATTGACTATGGTTATTGGATAATGGAGTGCTTTCTGTGGCTAAGGTTTTCTCTTAGAGTTTAGGGAAAAAATGAGGGTTGTAGGTTCTATATATAGGCAAATATCCGACATTATTCACGCCCCAAATCTTAAACTCCAATCGAGACGTGCTTTTGTAGTTTCTAGCCAAATACCCCTATTCCAAACTCAATGGAACTATTTTCGAAACCTAATTCCAACATATATAGAAGTTAACTTTTTGAGTAGCTCGATTTTGTGAACTGAACTCAAACTTCTAACTTTGAAACAAATAGTTGAAATAAATCGATGCTTATGCTCTTCCTAGTTGGCTTGGACCATCCGGATCCAATGGAAATAATCCCAAGTCCTAAAAATCCCTCTATGAAAATCGATTTTTCATCTCATCGATAAAATAAACTAATTAAATATTTAAATATCCCTAAGTTTAAAGTATTCAGAGCACCCTAAAAATACGGTTGTTGCTATAGTATAGTTTAGATCTCTTATATTATACAATGAATTTATATACATGTTTTGTCCAAATAATTGCATGTTGATTGTTTTAGGAACTGATGTTTGAATTAAAAAATATCAGGACAATATTACTTATTATATTTGGCTATAACATTTTATATAAATAAAAATAATTTCATGTTTATATATATATATATATATATATATAATTTAGACTATAATTAGGGACAACAAAAGGCATATATAAAAGGAGAATGTTTTCGTTGTGGTGTAAATCCTAATACCCATAAATGTACACGTTATCCATGTACATCATTTATATATCAACATTAATTATGAAGTTCGAGTCTGCCCACTCCTTCATAATAAGTTTATTGTTTCTATAAATAATTCTCTAGTATTTCGTAAATGATCGTGAACACTCTAAACTCTGATATAGTACCTATTTAGGATTCGATGCTTTCTCTACATATCAAATACATAAGTCATGTATGATACTATAGACAATACAACATGTATTGCTAGTGCATAAGGAATCTGTCAGGTCAAAATTCGGTATCATCTTAAGTGCTTCTAGTTAAGGAGAACCAATGATATTCAAGTAATGAAAGTTCCTTGGTTAAATATGTAGGTGAAAGAGCCAAGTCCTTTAGTTTAATATGCAAGTCAAATTGCAAGTCCTTTTGTCCATCATGCAAGTTATAAGTCATGTGTTCTAATCATTGGCCCATATGAGAGTATTCATGCAAATAAGAACTTATCCAAGTCCTCAATTACAATTCTTTAATTCTAATTTGATCTAATAGTCACTAAAATCCCAATCTCAAGCACTTTGTCATACACACAAGAACATGGAAAATGTGGAAGAAGAACAATATGGAATTCGTCCTTTTTTAATAGGGGTGCATGCATATTTATAGAGGTTTTGGACCTTTGGATTCATGTCACGTGTCACCTATAGGAAGTGGATGGCCATGATTTGATGACATGGCATATGTTCGGTATGACATGTGGCATAACCCTTCTCTTGCTTCATATGACATCGCACGGCTGACCCAATCGTGGAATGCCTTGTGGCATACTAGATGAGAATTTCATATAGACTATTCAACATGCAATAGCTTTGGTTGCCAATATGTGATGGCCTCAATCTTTGATAACCCCTTTAATAATCAACATGCTGTAGCTTCCTACCAACATGTAATATCCTCTCCCAAGTCTCGATATGTGATAGCTTTCTTAACCATTAATATGCGATAAATCCCATTTAGCATCATCCTGTGACAGCTTCCTTTATTGCAAACTTGTGAAGGCTATTTTATCTTCAACTTCCAATGGCTTCATTTTCCATCAACTTGCAATGGATTTCTTAAGTCTTTAACTTGCAATGGCTTTCTTAAGTCTTTAACTTGCGATAACTTCTTCAACTACCAACTTGCGACGGCCTGCTTAGGTCTCAACTTGCAATAGCTTCCCGAATTATCAAATTACGACAGCTTGCTTATATCTTCAACTTGCGATAGCTTCTTCAATTACCAACTTGTGATGGCTTTCTTAGTTCTTAAACTTGTAATTACTTCTTTAGCTACTTACCTATGATAGCCTACTTAGGTCTCAACTTACGGTAGCTTCCATAGTTATCAACTTGCGACAGTCTACTTAGGTCTTAACTAGCGATAGATTCTGCTATGATCAAAATTCGACAGCTTTTTTCAACATGCGATAACTAACATTTTTGCGTATAACAAAACCCATCTTATATGCTTCATATTAAAGAATTCAATATAATGTTTATGTATTTCATTTTGGCAACATCCTTTTATACTGATTATAAAAGTTGTCCTTTTAAATCTTGTATCGATAATTAAACAACCAAACGAAAATGATTTTAATACAAATACATCGTTATTAATCATAATTTTGTTGTTTATTTATAATTTTAAAAATATATTAGTACCTTTATAGTATTTTCCATAGACATTCACTTCCTTTTCATTTTGACTGAAATTCAAGCTATTTGATTTCTCCATCAAAATACTTGCTTAACTCTGATGCTCATCGAATAATACTTTATAATGCCCTATTCCAGCAACCAAAATATCATATAGTGAAATCACTATTTGATAGCCCGTATCAAAGGACTCGAGAGGAGCGATTTCTCGTATCCACTACCAACATGGATATATTACAATACCTGAATATATCTAAAATAATAAGTATCTTGCCTCAGCAAAAAGAAACATATACGAGTTGTCCAAACTGAATAATATAGTATTAGAGATACAAAATAAAGTTTCCAACTAACCAAATTGGAGTGAATAAAAATGATAAATTTATATCGTATCTAAAAATATAATACATTTTCTCATATATATATATATATATATATATATATACACACAAATCATAACATAAGTACATCATTATCATCGCAATGAGTCTCTATGTAGACAAAACAAATACTCACCACCGATATCAACTCCATGCATATCATAGCCCACAAAATACATATAGTTATAATATCAAATTATGAAACAACCTCAGTCTGACTTGAGGTTGTTAAATACATAAGTAATCCAAAGTTAACTAGAAATCTAGCTTTGAGTGTAATTATGCTCAATACAAAACATAACGAGTGTTTAATACATAACATACCCCTAACTCTATCAATCTCCGGCTTGCACTTGAGATCAATTATGGAATCTTATTCTAACCCCTTTTGATATGTTTTCTATAAGTTAAATGAGCTAGTCCCTTAGTGAATGAGCATGCTATTTTATCTTAATTATCTACTATGTCAATTAACTCTCTTCAATACTAGTAAACTACCTTTATCAAGTGGAATCCATTGGAGTATTTTTTTTCAACTTCTAGTAGGCTTTAAGGCCGTTTACGAAATTTATTATAGCATTGTTATCATATAATAATGTCATGGGATACTCAGCATTTAGAACCACCCCTAGCTAAGTTATAAATTTGTGCATTTACTTATACTACTTTTATTATAGCGCTATTCAGGGTGATGTACATAGTCTTTGGTTGAATTAGCCACTACTTATTTTTTGAAACATTTCATACATAAAGTTCTCAATTAAGATTGAACATGAATTTAGGATTGACATACACTCGATATCACTTACGAAGTTCAAGTCTGCGCACTTCTTTATATGGAGTCTGTTTTTTAGTAAACAATCATGTAGTATTTCATAAATGCTCGAGAACACTATAAACTATCATATAGTAATCTTAATTAGGATTTGATGCTTTTCCCATATATCACATGCATAATCCAAGCATGATATTGTGGACAATAAAACATGTGTGATAATTCTCATTGCTCATGCATAAGGAACACATCTTATATACTCCTTATTAAACAATTTTATACAATATTTATGTACATTGTTTTAGGACATTCCCAACATCCTTTTATACTCATTATAAAAAATGTCTTTTTAAATCCTATACCAAGAATTAAACAACTAAAATAAAATAATTTTAACACAAATACATCGTTAATAATCATAAATTTGTTGTTTACTTACAGTTTCAGAAATGTATTAGTGCCTTTATAGTATTTTCTTATGAACACACACTTCCTTTTCATTTTGATAGAATTTCAAGCTATTTGATTCTCTGTTAAATTACTTGCTTAATCTGATGCTCATCGAATAATACTTCTGTAGTGCACTATTCCAGTGAATAGATTATCAAACGATTAAATCACTATCGGATAATCTGGATTAAAGGACTCAAAAGGAGCGATCTCTTGTATACACTACCGTAGGTCGTCATAAATATGCTATAATACCTGAATATATCTAAAATAATACGTATTTCATCTTGACACATAGTAACATATATGAGTTGCCTGAACTGAATAATTCAGTACTAGAGACATAAATAAAATTTCCTAACTAACAAAATCGAAGCGAAAAAATGATGAATTTTATATTGTATCTAAAAATATGATGCATCATCTCATATATATGTACAACTCACATAAGTACATCATTATAATAACATAAAAAATAAGTCACAATACAGACAAAACAAATTTGTGTCATCGTTATTGAGTCCATCTTTATATTGCACCCCACAAGGCACATAGATAAATAATATCAAACCTATAAAACAGCCTAAGTCTAACCTGAGATTTTCAAACACATAAAACATGCATTCGGGAAAAATCTTGTTTCGAGTGTAACTGAACTCAATACCTAACTAATTAGTGTGTCAGGTATAATATATTACTATGTAACTCAGTTATAAACATAAATTTGCCATTATAATCAACACCCATAAATAATTCCAATAAGCCATGTACTTAAAAACAATTCAAAAAAATCACTACCAAACGAGTTTTCAAATTACTTCCATATTACTTCAATCACAAAAATTACATATATTAGAAATCATATACCGAAGGTCCACCTTACAAGTAATGTCAAAATATGGGTTTTATTATATAAAAATCACATACCAGAGGTCCACTTTGCAAATGATGTTAAAATGCTGGTTTAATATACAAATAATTTATTAAATATTTCCTAAAACCGATCCCAAAATGTATTAATTTGCAAAAATACAATTTATCTAAGACACCTTTCCAAAAATTGTGCAATATAAGATTCCCCCTTTATTTGTTTAAGATGCAACTTTTCCATTTATTGAAATCAGTTCCATAATATACAACATTTTTATCAAAATAGATTTCAAAACATAACACTGTTTCATCAAATCGGTACAAAATAAATATCCTCATACGGGAAATGCCAGTCACAACATATCATTTGAATCAACATCTAAGGAAGAAATCCATTATTCCAACCCCTTACGATCCAGGCCCATACGTAGAGGCATTACCTTGAAGTAATACATATGCACATACACACACACACGCACGCACATATATATATAACAACAAATATTCAAACTATTCATAAAACAAGTAGTAATTGTAATAACCCGTATATCTTACGATTGCATATTTAAATATTTTATTTAAATATAGCATCGTTAGTTGGAATTAAGTCCGAAAAGCAACTTTTTGCAAACAGTCAAATTAGAACTCGAGGCCACTTCCATTGAGTTCAAAATGGCGTTTGTGACCTTGTAGAGTATAAACATCGATATGTTTGGAGCTTGCCAAAATTTCGAACTTTTCACTTAGGGTTTTGGGTTTGGGTTTCAACCCATTAACCTAACATATCAACCCAACTCTACTCCACTCCTCTTCATTCCTTCACAATATTTCCTACAACTCAAGCTTTAGCAAAAATGGTGGAGGAGATTCGAAATTAAAAATCCTAAGCCCTAGTTTCTTTAGCAAATCCAAGTTTTTGCTCCAAAATCAAAGAGAAGCTTAGGTAAGCATCTCCTTCTTCTTCTTCATCTCAATCTCTCTCCAACTTCAGAAATTTCCTATAACTTAATTTGGGAAATTGTTGCTTATGATCTTAGATTTGGAGCTTTTAGAGTTGAGATTGAAGAGTGGTTGATCCTCCTTTGTTTTCAAGCTTCTTCTTTCTTGTTTTTGGTGTAAAAGTTGAGATTTTTATCTCACATCTATGTCTATATCTATCTTTGTTGTTAGGTATGAATTCCTAACACTTATTTATGTTCATTTTCTTTTGACTTGGATTGGTTTTATGAATATTCCAATTTTTGGTGTCTTGAAGTTAAATCTTTAAAAATCCTAGCTTTGATTTTTGATCACGCTTTTGGTGGTGCATCGAAGGGCCTATAGGGCTGGTTTGCCGAATTGAGTAAACCCCTAGTGCATATCACTCGTATGATCGCAAATTGTTTGGGATTTTTCGCCTTGGGGCTAGGCTGAGAATACTGGAATTACCAGTTCAGTCGACTGAACTAGAAAGTCAGTCGACTGAACTGAACCCAGGAATTTTCCTGGTCCAGTATCAGTCGACTGACCATTTTGGGTTAATCGACCGAGCCTGGAAACAGAAAGTTTACAGACATGATTCAGTTGACTGACCACTTTGGTTCAGTCGACTGAACATGAAAACAGAATATTTCCACGATTTGTGTCAGTCGACTGACCACCCTGGTCCAGTTGACTGAATCTGCTGTCTTTGCCTATTTTTCCTTTTGTATTTGAATTTCCAATTTTTAATCGATTCTTATTTCTCCAATTTGTAGTTATCACCTTTGTTGACTTTGATAACTTCTTTTTCGGAATTTCTAGGGAATATCCATTTTGATGGGTTCGGTATCGATTTTTATGGTTTTGATTCACGTCCTCGAATGTGAGTTTTTGGTGATTGATTATGTTTACAATCATTTCTATGGTTTATCACTTTTAAATACAAAGGTTTCTATTCTAATAGTAAATATTCAAACTCTTTCTCAAATATGATTTCAACTCTATTTTTAAAGCTTGTTTATAAAACCGTTTTCCAATCTATTAGTATACACAAACCTTTACCTCATTTGTTTGAGAAATCTAATTAAACAGCTTAGTAAAACTAGTGGTATGAAACGCTTATGTTTACTTCTTCGATTAATTTTTGGACTCGTTCGATTGAAACTCTTGTGGCAACTTTCGAGTGGAGATTTTCAGTTCGTTCGTAAATATTTAAGTTAAGCCAGTGGTTATGGGACATGAGGCTAAACTCATCTATTTACTAGCCTAGTGTAATTGACACTTCTTGATGATTGATGATGATCATTTTTATGATTTAGACTAGCAATGTGTGATGTCTCTTTGTCTGCGAGGGAGACTAAACCCCGTTTCTGTGGAGCTTCGGCTCAAAATTGGTGGGGCAGTGACCCATGGTCTTCGAGCTGTTTATGGAGCCACGGCTCAAAATTAATGGTTAGCAACCATGGAATAGCGTTACGTTTTGTGATACACGTGTTGGTGAGTTTTCATGCTCCCATTGTGTGATAGGCCTCCCCCCTTTTGTGATTTCTGGATTTCTAATTAGTGATTTCTAGAATTTGTGTTTCACCAATTTTCGTGATTTACATCGATAAGTTTTACCGATATTTATGCATTGGTGAATCTGTATTTCCACCAATTTTTACGATTAGCATTGATATATTTGTCAATATTTGTGGTTTGGTGAATGTGGAAAAGAATATGACATTCTTTTTTGTGCTTTGAGATTATTGAGATATTGTATGATTTTTGTTGTTGTTTAATGCATACTTGTCACAGTAGGGCACTATTGTTATCATAAGTTTTTGTCATATTTCTTATTCTATCTCATATTATCTGATATTTATAGCTAGACTGGTCCGTTTATTATTTTCTTATTAAATAATACTCGGGTCGGATCGAGATGTTATAGGTGCTTTTGCTTGACTCCTCATCTGGGAACATTACCTGACTTTTGGCTAACTACTCTAGTTTAGTAGTTTTTGTTGTTATGCATACGAGATAGAGACTCCTTGATGTATACATATTCTTTTGTTTAGCACTTGTATCTATTCTTTTTTGATATTGTGGATCTTTTTTGACCACTACTCTGATATACACTTCTATGTGTTTATTCATATCTATTTCCACCTTTGTGATATGGATATCTGTGACTGATTTATGTTATGCTTATTTCTATATTTGTTTCCGAAGATCACATAGCCACTATGTAGTAGTTTTGAGTTTGTATCGGCATGTCGGATTTCCTCTTGAAATGAAATGCATGTTATACTATCTGACATATCGGTGCTCGCCCAAAGCAAGTACACGGATGGTCGCTCCTCAACAGCCTTATTCTTCGTGCTTGTTGACGGCATTACCCCGTAGTGTCCTTGGCTAGCGTGAGTATAGAGGTAGGGCACCACATCATGGTATCAGAGCCAAACTTCAGAATAATGTAGAATATTCTAGCAAGGATCATCGTCCTAAGTTCTTCTTAGGAGTCGTGCCCTAGGGTTTTATTCCAGTCATTCGACCTGTTCTATCTTATTTTCTTTATGATGCCTTATTTTATCAATCCTGATTGTTTGATATTCATTTTGAGATTAACCTTTTTCTTCTTATTTCTTTCTTCCTTAAAGAAGAGAAATGGTTAGACCAGGCCATTCCAACGCCGATCAATCAAGTGCTACTCCTCAGAATGGAGTATTTATGTCCGTCCAACAGCTTCTTGATCTGGTAAAGAACGCTCAAGCTGTCGGACCCATTCCAGAGCCTCCTCACCCAAAATCTGGATTTGCATGCCTGTGCAGTGATTATACAAATTTGGATGGAAAGCCGTTTAGGGGTTCCGAGGGCGTTATCAAAGTCCAAACTTGGCTTAGAACATGCAATCGCATCTTTTCCTACATGAATCTTATTGATCTTCATCGAGTCCAAGTGGCTTCTAGTATGCTCCAAGAAAGAGCATTAGATTGGTATGAGCTTCTGATTTTTGAAATAGTTGAAGCGGATCTTACTTGGGAGCAATTCCGGGAAAGGTTCGAATCAAAGTTTGTGTCGGAAGCCGAAAAAGTGACTTTGGCCCGTCATTTTATTGACCTTGTTCAAGGTGAATCTTCTGTGGCAGATTATGTCGCATCTTTTGAATTCCTCTCTGAGTATGGGGTCGGTTACATTAATACCCCATTGAAGAAAAATCAAAGATTTTTCTATGGTTTGAATAAGAATCTCAAAAAGCCATTACTTCTGAATTGGAAGTTTCTTTTGATCAGCTTGTTAATATCGCTCTTCGACTTGAAGAGGCGGATAAAGAGAGTGATGTTGAAGTTGGGAGTGCCAAACCGAACTTCAACAACAACAAGAAGCGGCCAAATAAGTTCAAGGGTCCTTATCCCAACAATAAAGGGAAACAAGCAACTCCGGTAGCCAAGACTTCTACCTCTAGTGGTGGCCAATGCTACAATTGTGATTCTAAGGACTATTATGCAAATAAGTGTTAAAAGCCCCTTGCTTGTCGCTATCGCAAAAGTTCGGGTCATTATATAACTACATATCCCAAATTTCAAAGCAAGAAGGAGGGAAAGCAAAATGTGATGCAAGACCTAGTAACACTTCTCGTGGTCAAGGTATTTCTCATTCTATCCTTGACGGCATTATTATGTTTCGTGATCATCCTATTCGAGTTCTTTTTGATACGGGTGCATCCCATTCTTTTACATCAAAAGAACTTGTTGATACTTTTTCTTTGAGTGTTATGGCTTTAATGACTTCTTTGAGAACTGCGAATCTGGTTGGTGGATCCGCAACACTCGGTTTGCTTTGTAAAGATGTCGAGATTATTTTATGTGATTTTTCTTTCCAAGCCGATTTGCATGTCATGCGTTACTTAGGCTTCGGAATGATTTTAGGAATGGATTTGCTTAACCGTTATGAAGCCCATATCCTATGTCCAGAACGGACTATTCATCTTCGACATCCTCAATCTGTTAAGCAGATTTATATTCTTCTTAAAGATTCGGATTCCAGCTTGGCAACATCTTTGTATTTCTAAATCCTCATGATGACGATAATGATGATGAAGAAGACGTCATTTCTCTCATTCATTTTTGTTCGTGAATTTCCCGACATATTTAAGCATGTTTTAGGATTACCCTCTAAGCGAGCCATTGAGTTCAGAATTAATCTAGTTCCTGGAGCTTTACCTATTACCCGTCCTTCTTATCGTATGTCCAATAAAGAAAATAAGGAGATGCGTAAGCAATTATCCGAATTGGAGATGAAGTAGTTTATTCATTCTAGTTCCTCTCCTTGGGGAGATTCGGCTATTTTTGTGAAGAAATCCGATGGTACACTTAGGCTTTGCGTTGATTACCGCAAGCTTAATGATCTCACTATCAGGAATAAATATCCTTTACCTCGGATTGATGATCTGTTCGATCAACTTAGCGGCTCTAGAGTCTTTTCACAGTTAGACTTAGCAACCAGTTTTCATCAGCTTCGTATTGCAGAGGATAGTATTCCTTTGACATCGTTCTGTACTCGTTATGGATCTTATGAATGGCTTGTTATGCCATTTGATTTAACGAATTCTCCAAATTATTTCGTTGACCTTATGAATCGAGTTTTCAAAGACTTCCTTGACCGGTTTGTTCTCATCTATATAGATGATATTCTTGTTTATTCTAAAACCAAGGAAGAGCATGAAAAGCATCTTCAGATTGTGTTGGAAACTCTTAGGAGAAATCAATCGAAAGAAAAAAAATTCCAAGTGCCACTTTTGGCAAACTCATGTGAAATTTCTTGGTCATATCATTTCTGAATCCGGAATTTCCGTGGATCCTTCAAAAATTGAAGCGATTCAAAAGTGAAAGAGACCGAAGAGTGTTACGGAAATCTGCAGCTTTCTAGGATTGGCGGGTTATTACCGTCGTTTCATAAAAGACTATTCAAAAATTTCTGTGCCTCTTACTATTTTGACAAAGAAAGCAGTTAAATACATTTGGTCAGACAAATGTGAGGCTTCTTTTCAAAAATTAAAAGAACTCCTTTTTGATGCTCCTATTCTTGTGATTCCCAAAGGAAACCAAGATTTTATTGTTTATACCGATGCTAGTCATGTTGGTTTGGGAGCCGTTCTTATGCAAAGGGAACGTGTTATTGCTTATGCTTCTTGGCACTTGAAGCCTGCCGAGACTAGACATGCCACTCATGATTTAGAGCTCGCGGCTATTGTTTTCGCCCTTCGTATTTAGCGTCATTATCTTTTGAGAGAGAAATTTGTTCTCTATACCGATCATAAATCTTTGAAGTATTTATTTTCTCAAAAGGAACTTAATTTGCATCAACAACGTTGGCTCGAGTTCCTTGCATCTTATGATCTTGATATTCTTTATACTCCCGGAAGGGGAAATCATGTTGTCGATGCCCTTAGTCGTAAGCAACAAGCGGTTGTTTCTATGATGATATCCGAATGGAATGATCTCGAGACTTTATCCACTTGTGAGATTCGAGATCGTGAATCTGATTTATGTGCATCTCTTGTTTTATGTAGTCTTGAGGCTCATCCTTCTCTTTTGGACCGCATTCTTAAAGCTCAAAAGCTAGATCCCGAATTGGCTCTTCTTAGCCAAAATTGTAGGGATAAAATTGATATTTAAGGTTTGAAAGATTTTGATATTGATGCTTGTGGCGACATTCGAAAATTTGGTAGACTTATCGTGCCAAATATTAGTGATCTTCGTAAAGACAATTTTGAAGATTCTCATCGTTCTAAATTTACCATTCATCCCGGTAGTAGTAAAATGTACGCGGATATGAAGTGGCTTTATTATTGGGAGGGAATGAAATCCGATATTGCTAACTTTATTAAGCGTTGCATGACTTACCAACTTGTCAAGGCCGAGCATCAAAGGCCCGGTGGGTTATTGCAACCTTTGGACATTCAAATTTGGAAGTGGGACCAAATTTCCATGGATTTTATTGACGGTCTTCCCCCTTCTCGTTCGGGTCATGATAGTCTATGGGTGATAGTTGATAGACTTACTAAATCCGCCCATTTTATTCTCATTCGGTCCAATCGGACCGTACCTCTTTTGGCCAAACTCTTTATTAAAGAAATTGTTAAATTTCCTGGAGTTCCTACTTCTATTGTTAACGATCGTGAGCCATTGTTTATTAGTGGATTTTGGAAGAGTCTTCAAAAACCTTTAGGAACGAAGCTTAATTTTAGCACCGCTTATCACCCCCAGTCCGATGGACAAACTGAGCGTGTGAATCAAACTCTTGAAGATCTTCTTCGTGCATGTGTTCTTGATTTTGGTGGAGTTGGGAAGATCACATTTCTCTTGTTGAGTTTTCCTATAATAATAGCTTCTAATCTAGTATTAGAATGGCACCTTTTGAGGCACTCTATGGAAGGCCATGTCGATCTCCTTCTTGTTGGCTTGAGGTCGGTGAGAAGCTGGTTTTAGGTCCATACTTTATTCATGATTCCACAGAAAAGATTCACCTTATCCGCCATAGGATGAAAGAAGCTCAAAGTAGGCAAAAATCCTATGCCGATAACCGAAGAAGGAAATTAGAATTTTCTGTGGAAGATTTTGTGTTTATTCGTGTATCACCTATGAAGGGTGTTGTGCGTTTCAGTCGATCGGGAAAATTAGCGCCTCGATATATTGGTCCATTTCCCATCACCGAACGTATTGGTTCCATGGATTATCGCCACTTATTACCGGCTCAATTTTCTGCTATTCATGATGTGTTTCACGTTTCTCAATTACGGAATATCTTCGAGATTGTTCTTGGAAATCTAGAGAATTGATCGAGCGAACACATCTGGACTTACTCTCTCGTGCTCTTTGAGGTGAACTTCTTATTTCAAATTTCTTTGTGTTGATATGCTTTTATGGTTGTTACTTTTTATATTTTCTTCTTAAGTATTGCGAGGATGCAATTTCTTTATGGAGGGGAGTCTGTAACAACCTGCATATTTAACGATTGTATATTTAAATATTTTATTTAAATATAGCATCGTTAGTCGGATTTAAGTCCGAAAAGCTACTTTTTGCAAACAGTCAAATTAGAACCCGAGACCACTTCCATTTAGTTCAAAATGGCGTTTGCAACCTTGTAGAGTATAAACATCGATATGTTTGGAGCTAGCTAAAATTTCGAACTTTTCACTTAGGGTTTTGGGTTTGGGTTTCAGCCCATTAACCTAACATATCAACCCAACTCCACTCCACTCCACTTCATTCCTTCATAATATTTCCTACAACTCAAGCTTTAGCAAAAAAATTGGCGGAGATTGGAAATTAAAAATCCTAAGCCCTAGTTTCTTTAGCAAATTCAAGTTTTAGCTCCAAAATCAAAGAGAAGCTTAGGTAAGCATCTCCTTCTTCTTCTCCATCTCAATCTCTCTCCAATTTCAGAAATTCCTATAACCTAATTTGGGAAATTATTGCTTATGATCTTAGATTTGGAGCTTATAGAGTTGAGATTGAAGAGTGGTTGATCCTTCTTTGTTTTCAAGCTTTTTCTTTCTTATTTTTGGTGTAAAAGGTGAGATTTTTATCTCACATCTATCTCTATCTCTATCTTTGTTGTTAGGTATGAATTCCTAAGACTTATTTATGTTCATTTTCTTTTCACTTGGATTGGTTTAATGAATATTCCAATTTTTGGTGTCTTGAAGTTAAATCTTTAAAAATCCTAGCTTTGATTTTTTATCATGCTTTTGGTGGCGGATTGAAGGGCCTATAGGGCTGGTTTGCCAAATTGAGTAAACCCCTAGCGCCCCTCGCTCGTCCGATCGCAAATTGTTTGGGATTTTGCCCCTTGGGGGATAGACTGAGAATACTGGAATTACCAGTTCAGTCGACTGAACTGGAAAGTCAGTCGATTGAACCGAACCCAGGAATTTTCCTGGTCCAGTATCAGCCGACTGACCATTTTGGGTCAATCGACTGAGCCTGGAAACCGAAAGTATACAGGCATGATTCAGTCGACTGACCACTTTGGTTCAGTCGACTGAACATAGAAACAGAAAGTTTCCAGGATTTGTGTCAGTCGACTGACCACCCTGGTCCAGTCGACTGAATCTGCTGTTTGTGGCTATTTTGCCTTTTGTATTTGAATTTCCAATTTTTAATCGATTCTTGTTTCTCCAATTTGTAGTTATCACCTTTTTTTACTTTGATAACTTCTTTTTAGGAATTTCTGGGGAATATCCATTTTGATGGGTTCGGTATCGATTTTTCTGGAATTGATTCACGTCCTCGAATGTGAGTTTTTGGTGATTGATTGTGTTTACAATCATTTATATGGTTTATCACTTTTAAATACAAAGGTTTCTATACTAATAGTAAATATTCAAACTCTTTCTCAAATATGATTTCAACTCTATTTTTAATACAAAGGTTGTTTATAAAACCGTTTTCCAATCTATTAGTATACACAAACCTTTACCTCAGTCGTTTGAGAAATCTAATTAAACAGCTTAGTAAAACCAGTTGCATGAAACGCTTGCGTTTACTTCGTCAGTTAATTTTTGGACTCGTTCGATTGAAACTCTTGTGGCAACTTTTGAGTGGAGATTTACAGTTTGTTCGTAAATATTTAAGTTAAGCTAGTGGTTATGGGACATGAGGCTAAACTCATCTATTACTAGCCTAGTGTAATTGACACTTCTTGATGATCGATGATGGTCATTTTTGTGATTTAGACTAGCAATGTGCGATGTCTCTTTGTCTACGAGGGAGACTAAACCCCGTTTCGGTGGAGCTTAGGCTCAAAATTGGTGGGGCAGCGACCCATGGTCTTTGGGCTATTTGTGGAGCCACGGCTCAAAATTAATGGTTAGCAACCATGGAATAGCGTTCTGTTTTGTGATACAAGTGTTGGTGAGTTTTCATGCTCTCGTTTTGTGATAAGCCTCCTCCCTTTTGTGATTTTTGGATTTCTAATTAATGATTTCTAGAATTTGTGTTTCACCAATTTTCGTGATTTACATTGACAAGTTTTATCAATATTTGTGCATTGGTGAATTTGTATTTCCGCCAATTTTTAAGATTGGCATTGATATATTTGTCAATATTTGTGGTTTGGTGAATGTGGAAAAGAATATGACATTCTTTTTGGTGCTTTGAGATTATTGAGATATTGTATGATTTTTGTTGTTGTTTAATGCATACTTGTCACAGTAGGGCACTATTGTTATCATACGTTTTTGTCATATCTCTTATTCTATCTCATATTATTTGATATTTGTAGCTAAACTGATCCGTTTATTATTTTCTTATTAAATAATACTCGGGTCAGACCGAGATGTTACAGGTTCTTCTGCTTGACTCCTCATCAGGGAACATTACCTGAATTTTGGCTAACTACTCTAGTTTAGTAGTTTTTGTTGTTATACATACGAGATAGAGACTCCTTGATGTATACATATTCTTTTATGTAGCACTTGTATCTATTCTTTTGCGATATTGTGGATCTTGTTTGACCACTACTCTGATATACACTTCTATGTGTTATATTCATATCTATTTCCGCATTTGTGATATGGATATCCGTGACTGATTTATGTTATACTTATTTCTATATTTGTTTTCGAAGATCATATAGCCACTGTGTAGTAGTTTTGAGTTTGTATTGGCATGTCGGATTTACTCTTGAAATGAAATGCATGTTATACTATCTGACATATCGGTGCTCGCCCAAAGCAATTACATGGATGGTCGCTCCACAACAGCCTTATTCTTCGTGCTAGTTGATGGCATTACCCCGTAGTGTCCTTGGCTAGCGTGAGTATAGAGGTGGGGCGCCACAGCAATCCATTTTAAAAAGATAAAATCGCTAAAACTATTTCCAAATGGGGAAATACACAAAATCATAATTTTATTTCTTTCAAACTAGGATTTTCTCAATAATATAAACAATATCGAAATACCCACTTGTTTACATTTCACAGATCACTTTATTTTGTCTAAAATAATTCAAATAAAATATCTTTAGCAAAAAAATCTCATAACAATTGTTTATTTCAATTTAGTAAGCTAAAAATAACTTTAGTAATATTTGCACTTTTATTTACTATTGATATATATATATTATATATGTATGTATGTATGTATGTATGTATGTATGTATGTATGTATGTATAAAGAGACACGACACATAAACACACATTATTTTATCTATATAAATAATTAAATTCCTTTATAATTCAACATAAATTCATATACAATTATTCATATCCTACAAAAATCCTAAAAATATATATCAAATTCATTTCATATATTTTTCCATATATTTTAATTTTAAAATATAGTTGAAAACTCTGACTTCTTTTGGGATATAATTATAATTTCTCTCCAATTAATTTCAAGCCATATGCATTAAAAGCATATTACAAACCTTCTGGAAATTCTCTTCCTTCTTTAATGCTTAAATTTTAACTTCTTTCACAAATAAATTCAAATATATTTTAAAATAAATTCCTTAAACACCATGCTAGCTTTGAATATTCATATCTTATTTTCATCTTCTTCAAATTTATTATCATAATATATTTTGTGTATTTTTTCAACCAACAATAAAAAATATAATTTCATCAACCACTTATCATCATATAAACTATATAATATCATTTAAAATAATTTGAACAATAATATTCTTTACCATACAACCATTTAGCATCCAAATGCATACATCCAACCATATATAATTCAATTCAAACAATCATTGATAAATAATCAACCATCCGAAACATTTTCTAACAACAATTCAATCACGATAGGCTACCAAGCCATCAATGAAGATAAATTGTATTCAATTCAAAAATAGAAATGTTAATTTTGTTTTCTTATTTTTTTATACTTAACTTATTCAGATGAACCTAAATCAGCAAGTAACTTGCCTATATTTCCTTTTGTCAATCTTTAATATGGATGAACATTAAATTCATATGATTTTAATCACCAAATCAATCTTCCAGCAACCCAAACTTATATGTATTTCAATTTCAAATAAGTATATTGACAAAAGAAGAAGTCAACTCATTGTCGTATGCCTCCATCATCTAATGTCACACCAAATACCATTGTTAGAAACAACCACCTTTTCCAGATCCGTGAGCAGCCCTGAATGTCGCCACACCTACATAATGTCATCACATGAAAGTCAAGCCCAGGTCCCGCCATTCGTCTGTCCAATCGTGTGCCTTTCGTCTGACGTGTACCTGACCTTTGTAGTCAGCCTCCTCCATCCCCGTGTCATTGTAACAACCCTAATTTTTGGTAACATTATTCAAAAGATTTAATTAGACAAATTGAATAGAATAATGATGATAAGGGATTGAAATTTGAATAAATTGCATAGGGTCGTGCTTAACCATAAGATAAATGGGGTTCAAATTGATTTAAACGTTAATTAACCATATAGGCATATTAGTAAATTAGCCAATTAATTATACATAGCTATATCTTTTTGTAATTGTCCGTTCACGTTCATTTTTCTCAAATAAAAAAATAAAATGCAAACCCAAAGATAGCGGCCATTAATAAGGAGAAAAAGAGGGATTTCAATCAAAAGCTAGGGAGGATTAAGCAACAACAAATCTCAAATTCCTTATCAAGTTTAAGGTGAATAATAATCTTATTCCATCTCTTTGTTTCTACATTCCTATGATTTTATATTTAAGTGTTTATTTTGTTTCTATGATAATTTAGGATGATGATATGTTAAAGTTGTGGACTATTTGGTTTGAACAATTACCCATACGGTTTTAGGGCAAAGTCGTGGTTTATTAATTTTAAAATTCCATGGAAATTTTTATGTTAAGTAAAACATGATTTGGAGATGGGTTTTAATTTTTGGAATTTTCCAAGCTATGGAATTTTATTTTGAATTTTTGATGGTAAATTTGAAGCATTTGGGTTAAAAATTTATTTTGAATATTCCTGAAAGAATTTGGGTCTAAAATTTTAATATGTTTGATTACATGATGAAACTGATTTTCGACGATTTTTCCCAATTGATTTATTTAGGAAAATAAATTATTGTTAAAGAAGGGCTTTTTTGCAAATATTACTTTTGATATATGGAAGGGCTTAAACGTTACCTTTCTATGGTTTAAATCAAATTAATGCGATAGTTTTTAATGGAAAAGTAAGTGAAAAGTTTAGAATAGCCAGTCAAGGTGTTACAACTGGCAGGTTGGTTATAAAGCAATTTACTATGATTAGCTATAAATCAACGTTTTAGAAAAATGTGGTTCGGCCTATTTCGGAGGCACCTTTCGATTCCTTTACCTCCGTCCATCTCAGTCGAAACCATTACTGTCAAAACATACAAAGTCGGAATCAAGGCACATGGTATCAATGGAAATTGGTATGAAGTGTATTGGTAAGTGGTGAAAGGTAGGGTGTCGAGAGCTATGCTTTCGTTAGAGTCGAAACCAAGGTTCAATTTTAAAAAAATCAACGCCTTCCTAGTTTTTGAAGGGCTTTTGACTGAGTTGATACCCTATAGAGTCGAAAACTTAGTTTGTTTTCTAACATTAAATTCCTGCCTTGATTTACTTAAAGTTTTCAAAAAATTTGAATGCCATGCTTTCAAATGGAACTTTACAAATAGATTTCGAGGGGGAACTTTTCTTTAAATAAGAAGCTTTCGAATAGGTAGGTTCCGACCTAATCGAAACCTAGCTTCTATTTTGCTTCCGAAGTATTGAAGTGATCAATAACTTCGAAAGGTTATCCTTGTTTTAACCTAGGTTAAGCCACTTCCTAATTGCTTTCAAAAGGGGTGAGGTTTTAAAGGAGATGAATTCGAAAGGGGGTTTCAACTCTATCCATCGAAGTTTTAATTTTAAAGTCTTTTGCATTCGACTGGATGGTTTCGACACCATCAATATTTCTCCAGATTTATTTTAGTTTGTTTCAAAAGAGATACTTTTGTATAAAACCATTTTAATCCAAATGATGTCTTTAAAGAGTAAACCCAATGCTTTAAAAAGGGTATTTTATTTGTTTTGAACCTAAGAATGTTTTCTTGATACCATTGAAAGGTTTCATTGGATTCGAAAGGTAATTCTTAAAGTTTTGAAAAGAGGTTTTCTCTGTTTTCGAATGAGGTCGTCAAGGGGTTTCGAAAATGATGTTTTGAGGTTTCAAAACAAATAATCCATTCTCATTTTTAGGAAAAACCATGACATAAATAAAGAATTTGGAAATGTTATTCACATTGTTATTAACCAATAACTGTATTTCAAGGAAAGGGCAGAATAACCAGGTAGGTTGACCCAGTAGTGAATATAACTTAACAATTATTAATTCTTAATTAAAGATATTGGTTGGGGCCAATAGGTTTATAGTAATCTATGAAAACTGTATGATATTGGTAAGGGCCAGTAGCTTCTTAGTCATCCCATGAAAACTATGATTTGATACTGGCAGAGGTCAGTAGGTTTGTAGTTAGCCCATGAAAACTATATCTGAATCAAGATATTGACGGTAAGTTAATAGGTTCCTAGTTAGCCCATGAAAACTAAGATGATAAATAAGATAGTGGAGTTATCAATAAATTCTTAGTGATCACATGAAAACTAAGTAATTGGGCGGATAGTCCTTAAAATTTAACAGGTTAATAGTAGCCCTAGAAACTATAATTGAGATAGATAGTCAGAATGAATGAGGATGAGTAATCCAAAATTGATTTATTTTTTATGCATATCATCATAATGTTTTTAAATACTATGTTTTAACCATTGTGGATGCAGGAGCATAATATATGGTTTTATAAATGTTTTAGGATAATAGTTAGGAGAAAACCCGAAAGCGGTGTGGTCTCACTAGATATCTAAATAGTTTGAGATGGTATATTATTATTATCAGGCTTTATGTCTAACTTGAATTTTTCTTTTTCCCCTTAAACTTTCGGGTAATCAATTGATTTTTAGTAGGTTGAGAGTTAAGATTTCCAGGTGTTTTTTAGACGAATAAAGCTTCCGAAGGTATGCAGGAGGAAAGCATGTTATTAGAGTTCTTTTATTTATGTTGTATGTTTGTTTGTAAAGGAAAATTGTTGTCTTGCATATCTTTATACTCTTATCTACCAAGGGGGCATCTTCATATGTCGTTCTTGGCGTATCTTATGATAATTATATGTTATTTGAACGTGGTCTGCGAACTGGGATTATGTAATCAATTTGGAATATTTTGAAATGGAATATGGAATTTGTTTTTTGTTTAAATTTTTTTTCATATGTTTCTGTGTATCAGTGGTTCTAATATCATCGTATTTGGTCGCTGAGGATTTATAACTATGGATGACTGCAGCATCCGTAGCCATTAGTTTTAGACCTCCAAGTAGGGGGATGTTACAAGTTGGTATATGAGCATAGGTTTATGAAACTTTAAAGGAAACTTAAACCTAAAAGATTTTCCAAACACAATCAAATTGATCAGATAGTAAGATCGAAGTTTGGGTTAACACTATAGTAACGTACATGTTTTTGATATATAATTGTATATTTAAGTACGTATTCCCCACTCTATTAGACCGTTCGTTTGTATCTTACTAAGGCTCATATGCAGATTTATGAGAAAGGAGATATGGAAGCAGGAAACAGAAGAGGACAACTCGACGGAGGAAGCACCACAACTAATGGAAAATGCTTGACCCACTACCAGGAGAAACCCGGGTCGACTGTTAATGCTGGTAACCAAAATGCTGAAGCCAATGTAGGTGCTAGAAATCCACCAGTAGATATGGGGGCGATGTATCAGTTTTTTGTTGGTTTGATGCCAGTAGGAGCTGCTGCTGGATTTGTTAGAAATGCAGGAGGAGCTAATCCTATGGCCAGTTGGGAATAATTATGCTTTGTTGAGTAGAGATTACACCAGTATGGGTGGGAAGCCATTCTTGGGAAAAGAGAGTGCCATAAAGGTTCAGAATAGGTTGTTGCATTATGAGCATATATTTGCTGATTTGGGTCTGAATGATGGGCATAAGAGAAGGTTAGCATCTAAACAGTTGCAGGGGTCAGCACTACATTAGTGGAATAGTGTCACTGTCGGAGTTTCAGAAGAGCAGTTGACTTGGGCTGATTTTAAAATGAGATTTGAGTAGAAGTTTGTATTTGAGTTTGCTAAGTAAGATTAAATGAGGAATTTTATGGATCTAGAACAGAGAGAGATGTCGGTTGTTGAGTATGCCACTAAGCTTGAGGAGTTGTTCCGTTATGGACAAAATATTATAGACACTGACATTAAGAGAAATGAGAGGTTCATTCGGGGATTGAGACCCGAGCTTGCTAATGACCAAGACACATGTTTGTAATTCTCGTCGTGTAGTCGCAGAGATGGCAATTGACCATGAGAAAATGCTTGCTAGTTGTGCTAGAGAGAATCTAGTGGAAACTCAGGGTTCTCATGGGAAGAAGAGGAAGTTCTTTAAGAAAAAGGGAGCCCAAAAGGGAGATGTTGCTAAGAAGTCAAAAGCTGAGGTAGTTTGTTACAAGTGCGACAATAAGGGTCACTTTGCTAATGAGTGTCGTTCAAGAAATGGAAAGAAAGACGCGAGTAAGAAGAATGTGAAGTGCATTAACTATGATTAAGTTAGGCCTTACAAGAATTAGTATCCAGAGCCAGTTAAGGAGGGAAAAGGAAAAGTTTTTTCTATAAAACCAGCTAGGCCTACTGCAGCTGATAAAGGAAAGACTATGATGGAAGGTATGTTTTTGATTCAATGTATACCAGTTAGGGCACTTTTTGATACCGGTGCATCACATTCGTTTATATCTTAGTGTTTGATTGATAGTTATGCTTAGATCCCACCTACCTTGTTTTCCTTAAGGGTTATGAATCCAATATGAGGGTATGCAACTATAGGATTGAGATGTGACTAGATAGAACTTGATTTGTTAGGTCATACGTTTGCGTGCACTTTGTATGCTAATGATTTCATAGATTTTAGAATCATTTTAGGTATGAATTGGTTGGGTGGGTATGAGGCTAGAATATTTTGCCAAGATAAGGAGATATCACTGAGATACCCTGATAGTCATAATAAAGTCATAATCTCAGTAAAGAATACTGACTAGAGTGTTAGTGCTATGCTTAATGCTATGGAGGTAGGAAATGAGTTAATTCAGGTTCAGGTAGCAAGAGAGTTTGCAGATGTTTTTAAGCCACTAATTGGACTACCCCAGAAAAGAGTTGTTGAGTTTAGAATAGATCTTGTTCCAGGAGATGAACCTGCAAGTAAACCACCTAGCAGGATGACACCAACCGAGATGAAGGAATTGAAGGTGCGGCTAGTGGATATAGAAGAAAGGAATTTTATTAGACAGGTTGTTCACCTTAGGAAGTGGCCGCGGTGTTTGTAAAGAAACCGGATGGGTCGTTGAGGATCTGTATTGACTATCGTAAGTTAAACGAAAGGACAATTAAGAATAAGTATCCTTTGCCAATAATAGATGATTTGTTTGATCAGCTGAGTGGAGCCAGAGTGTTTTTCCAGTTAGATTTGGCAACAGGTTTCCATCAGTTAAGAGTGGCGAAGGATAATATTGCTTTGACAGCATTTCGAACTAGATATGTTTCATATGAGTGGTTGGCGATGCCATTTGGATTAACAAATGCATCTGCTTTCTTTGTGGACATGATGAACCAAGTTTTCCGGGAGTACTTGGATAGTTTTTTTGGTGTTTATAGATGAAATTTAGTATATTGTAAAGATAAGAGGGAGCATGAAGATCATCCTAGAGTTGTGCTTGAGACGCTGAGGCAGAATATGCTAACAGCGACGTTTACTAAGTGTCATTTCTGGAAGAAAGAAGTTAAATTATATAGAAAGAGGTTAAATTTATTCATAAGATTTATTCACATAAATTAAATAAAATAATGATGATAAGGGGATTGAAATTTGAATAAATTGCATAGGGTTGTGCTTAATCATAAGATAAACGGGCTTCAAATTGATTTAAAGTTTAATTAACCTACATATGGGAATATTAGTAAATTAGACAATTAATTATACACAGCTATATCTTTTTTAATTTCCCATTCACGTTCATTTTTCTCAAATCATAAAAATAAAATGCAAACCCTAAGATAGTCGGCCATTAATAAAGAGGAAAAGAGGGATTTCAATCAAAAGCTAGGGAGGATTAAGCGGCAACAAATCTCAAATTCCTTATAAAGTTTAAGGTGAACAATAATCTTATTCCATCTCTTTTTTTTTTATAATCCTATGATTTCACATTTAAGTGTTTATTTTGTTTCTATGATAATTTGGGATGATGATATGTTAAAGTTATGGACTGTTTGATTTGAACAATTTGATTATATGAAAAATTCATACGTTTTTAGGAAAACGTGGTTTATTGATTTTAAAATGCCGTGGAAAATTTTTATCTTAAGTAAAACATGATTTTGGAGATGGGTTATAATTTTCGGAATTTTTCAAGCTATGGAAATTTTATTATGGATTTTTGATGGTAAACATGAAGCATTTGGGTTAAAAATTTATTTTGAGTATTCCTGGAAGAATTTGGGTTTAAATTTTTAATATGTTTGATTACATGATGAAATTGATTTTCTGTGATTTTTGGGATTTTTCCCATTTGATTTATTTGGGAAAATAAATTATTGTTAAAGAAGGGCTTTTCTGCAAATATTACTTTTGATATGTAAACGTTACCTTTCTATGGTTTAAATCAAATTAATGCGGCAGTTTTTAATGGAAATGTATGTGAAAAGTTTCAGAGTAGCCAGTCAAGGTGTTACAGCTGGCGAGTTAGTTATAAAGCAATTTACTATGATTAGCTATATATCAACATTTCAGAAAAAGTGGTTCCGCCTTTTTCAGAGGCACCTTTCACTGTCAAAACCCACAAAGTTGGAACAAAGGCACATGGTATCAATGGAAATTGGTACGAAGTGTATTGGTAAGTATCGAAAGGTAGGGTGTCGAGAGCTATGCTTTCGTCAGAGTCAAAACCAAGTTTCAATTTTATAAAGATCAATGTCTGCCTAGTTTTCGAAGGGCTTTCGACTACATCGATACCCTATAGATTCGAAACCTTAGTTTATTTTCTAACATTAAATTCCTGCCTTGATTTACTTAAAGTTTTCAACATAGTCGAAATCCATGCTTTCGAAAGGGACTTTATAAATAGCTTTTGTAAGGGAAATTTTTCTTTAAATAAGAAGCTTTAGAAAGGGTAGGTTCTGACCTAGTCGAAACCTAGCTGCTATTTTCTTTTCGAAATATTGAAGTCATCAATACCTTCGAAAGGTTATACTTGTTTTTACTTAGGTTAAGCCGATTTCTAATTGCTTTCGAAAGGGGTTGGGGTTTCAAAGGAGATGAAGTCGAAAGGGGGTTTTGACTCTGTCCTTCGAAGTTTTAATTTTAAAGTCTTTTGCTTTCGACTAGATGGTTTCGACACTATCAACATTTTCCCAAATTTATTTTAGTTGGTTTAGAAAGAGTTACTTTCATATAAAACCATTTTTATCCCAATGATGTTTTTAAAGAGTAAACCTAATTTAAAAATGGTTTTTTATTTGTTTCGAACCTATGTTTTAAAAAAATATTTTCTTAATACCATCAAAGGTTTTATTGGTTTTGAAAGGCAATACTTAGAGTTTTGAAAAGAGGTTTTCTATGCTTTTGAAGGAAGCCATCCAGGGGTTTTGAAAGTGATGTTTTAAGGTTTCAAAACAAATAACCCATTCTCATTTTTAAGGAAAAACCAATGCATAAATAAAGAATTTGGAAATGTTATTTACATTGTTACTAACGCATAACTATATTTTGGAAAAAGGAAAGAATAACCAGTTAGGTTGACCCAGTAGTGAATATAACTTAACAGATGTTAAATTCTTATTGGCAGGGGCCAATAGGTTTACAATAAGCCCATGAAAACTGTGTGATATTGGCAAGGGCCAATAGGTTCATAGTCAGCTCATGAAAACTATGATTTGATACTGGTAAGGGTCGGTAGGTTTGTAGTTAGCCCATAAAAAAATCCATATTAAGATATTGACAGTCAGTCAATAGGTTCTCGGTTAGCCTATGAAAACTAGGATAAGAAATAAGATATCAAAGTTACCAATAGATTCTTAGTGATCCCATGAAAACTAAGCATTTGGACGGATAGTCCTTAACATCTAACAGGTTAATAGTAGCCCTAGATACTATATTTGAGACAGAAAGTCGGAATGAATAGGTATGGGTAATCCAGAATTGATTTATTTGTTATGCATATCATCATAATGTTTTGAAGTACTATGTTGTAACCATTGTGGATGCAGGAGCACAGTATATGTTTTATAAATGTTTTAGGATACTAGTGAGGGAAAAAACTGTTCCGCTAAGCAATGTGGTCTCACTAGATATCTAAAAGGTTTGAGATGGTAAAAATTATTATTCATACTAGGCTTTATGTCTTACTCGAAGTTTTTGTTTTCCCCTTAAACTCTCGGGTATTCAACTGATTTTGAGTAGGTTGAGAGTTAAGGTTTTTAGGTGCTCTTTTAGGCGAATAAAGCTTCTAAAAACGTGCAGGCGGCAAGCTTTTTATTAGAGTTCTTTATTTCCATTGTGTGTTTGTTTGTAAAGGAAAATTGTTTTCCTATTTACATACTCTGATCTACCAGGGGCATCTTCATATATCGCTCTTGGCGTATTTTGTAATAATTATATGTTATCTGAACGTGGTCTGCGAATTGGGATTATGTAATCAATTTGGAAAATTTTGAAATGGAATATAGAATTTGTTTGTTGTTTAATTTTTTTTCCATATTCTTGTGTTTCTATGTATCAATAATTCTAATATCGTCGTATTTGGTCGTCGAGGATTAATAACTGTGGATGATTGCAGCATCCGTAGCCGTTAGTTTTGGGCCTCCAAGTAGGGGGATGTTACAGTCATTATCGGCTAGCCAACCTCCTTTGTCGCACATCAGCACCTATTACCAACCGCGTAGACGTTGTTGCTACCGTCCTTGCATCATGCACCTATTGATAGGTTGTGCAATTTGATTAGATTTTTATTTATTTTCCATTTCCTGACTACAAGTGGGTAAAAAGGGGGGTTAGAGCTTGAATATGGACAAATAGGCATAAGTGGATAAGAACAAGAAAAGGGATCCAAAGAAAAAGAAAAAACAGTTTTATTCTTCTTTTTAAATAAACTAATACCCTAACCAATTATAAATCCAACCACTTTTTAATTAACATATTATATCTTTTTAAAAACATACTCAAGGCATTTTATCAAATTTTATTTCATTTTATTAATGATTTTTCTTCCATCTAAACATCGC
Organism: Allium cepa; assembly: GCA_030765085.1. Lineage (NCBI taxonomy): Eukaryota > Viridiplantae > Streptophyta > Magnoliopsida > Asparagales > Amaryllidaceae > Allium > Allium cepa. The sequence continues at coordinate 916,742,422 of CM060938.1, forward strand.
CTTTCAGTTTTGAACAATTTTAAATAATAGTTTTATTCCTTAAAATAATTCCAAAATTTTACAATGATTACTTATTTTGTCAAATTAATTTTCAGACTACTTTTGAATTCTTAAAACACAATCCATATTCCAAATTTGAAATTTAAATCTATAATCTTCTTTTATTATGATGTAAATCCAAAAATTCAATTTATTTGATCATATTCAATGAAATATCTAGAAAAAGTTTTTAATTTTATTTATTCATATAAAATTCATATCCGACATTTAAACTTTAACACTACCTTTCTAGACACCCTGCTAAATGGGTGGGCTTTAATCAGTTATCCCTAATATTGTTAATTTAGAATACGTAGACAATTAAGGTTCTGATTCCATTAAAGAATTGGGACACTGGAAATATGGTTAAATGAGTGAATTTTTTTTAAAAAAAAATCCATTTTAGATCTTCGTTGGGCCAATAAATTCTAATTGGATTTTAGATCCTATCTAAAATATTTTAAATAAGATCTTTATTTTATTCAATTTTCGAAGTGAAATATTTAATTATTATTATTAAGTTTTGATTTACCAATGTATCGAATACACCTGTTTGTGCGCAGTGCACATGCTGGAGATAAGAAATGTATGTAGTTAATGTTATCATATATAAGTGTTTGGATTTACACTGCAATAGACCTATTTTCCCTTTACATGTGCCTTTGTTGTCTAACATTTTGAACTCAAAATATACAGGTAATAAAAGATGCATAATTATACGTGAATACGCGCACACACACACACACACACACACACACATATATACTTTGAAATTATATTTGACAATTTTATATGATTTGAAATCAAAATGACAATATGGATTAATTTTAAAAAATAAGCACCTAAGATTAAACAATATAGTTTTATACAAAACATCTCATGAACTTGGGTTAATACAACATACACGTATATTTTTATATATGTGTGTCTGTTTGTATGTGTTTATGTGTGTGTGTGTATTGCACGTAATGTTTTAGATTTGAAATAATTTATATATGTAAAGAATATAAGTTATAATAAATGTATAGACATAGTTAACAATCTAAAAACAGACCTTTAATTTAGAAAGGAAAAAAAGATATATGATCTTTATATAAAACTTTAATTTAGGAAGGAAGCAAAAGGTTTTGGATTCTACATAAAAGTTCGCTCATGAATTCTAGGTTGAAAATAATTTTTTTCCTTATGAAAACAATACCCAAAATGATTGTATTCAAAACATCATTCATGTAAAATTAGAAATTAATTATCAAAGCAAATTTAAATAATTAACGTATACAATTTATTTAAATTTATGTATGCTAATATTATAAAATAGTTTTCAATCAAATAAGTATTTTTGATAGAAATTTAAATTAATTGAAAAGGGAATTAGACAACTTAGATACATGTAAATTCATGATAAGAACATTTATACATAAATAATACAGAGAATGACAACAAATTAGCATAAGAGACAGAGGATCTAAATAATATTAATCATGATGAACATGATGTAATAAATAGGCGTAGAGAAAAAAAATTTGTGCCCGAATCAAATCAATAGAATAAGCATACTTTTTACTTGAGATAAACAAAACGGGATTTGAATTACATGTTGCAAGATGAACAATTAAAAAACAAGATGAATCAAATAGAGTTGTTGCTCAATTTTTTTGTAAGTAAAAATATAAACAAATCGAGGCTTCTTAGCCTACCCCATTCGGGCCAGACCAGTTCGAATCCAGGATAATCCACCGTAAAAAAGCTAAGGCTATAGACAAGCTAACTATGCTTCTTCCTCGGCTGCCGGCCCAAATCCAAGCCGAACCCATGCCAACCTGTCTACTCAAAAGTGCATTAGGCCAGCAGTTGGCTGGCACAAAACGAAGCAGCTTCGGCATAGTCAATACATTAAGCAAAGCCAAACATAGGCATAACCTATCCTAATCTACACTAGCTCGTCTCATGTATGATGGCTCTCCCATACCGTCCTACGTTCAACATGGCTCTAGATCAGCACATCCACTCAAGTTTCTATTCCAATTATATGTCGACCATCATAGCTTAAGACTGGCAAGCATGACCCGCTAGTGGTTGGCTTCAGTATAGCCACTTACAATCAATCTCAAGCATGCAGGGTCTGTCATCTCATATTCGGTCCGGCACCTCCTCCTCAACATCGTCCTCAACAACACTCCAGGCCTATGATTGGCCCTAAGGCAGCCTGCGTCATCATCTCATGCGTAGCTTGGCACATCCTCCATAGCTTGGTCCTTAGAGACTCTATTTGCTTAATGTCTTCGGCTATCTGCCAGATAGCTCAGAAAGCCTTACCACATCTGCATGGAAAAGTGAACGAAAAGGAGTACAACTAGGTGAACCTACCTTTGACAAAGAGCATATCATATCCCTATAACATGCCGCTAAGGTACATATTCACTAAGTGTGCAGTAAAGGCAAGATATGCGCCTAATAAGGTTTCCCTATTGGCGCTTATCTCAGCCGCACATTCCTTTTACTTTTCCAACTGTCTCCCATCGACTCTTTCGATCAGATCAATGGCCAAGCTTGCCTTCTGCCCAATTCATAAGGCAATCTCAACCATTCAAGCATCAGTTTTAGGTACTATAAATACCCCATGCATTTCCACTTCAAGGGAGGGAGAGATATAAGAATTATAAGTACTATACATAATTCATAGCTCTTCATACTATAAGTTCGTAAGGTTAACTACTTCATTAGTCTTGAGTGCTTCATTTTCTTATTATTATTTTATAGTTCCCAATAATTACAAGAGAGAAGTATAGTAATAGAACTTCATAGAGGATATAGGCAAGCTTGCCAAATAACTATGTATTTGTTGTTATTTACTTTAATTACTTCTTTTCTTCCTCATGTTCCATTCTTAAGTCTAGTGATTTGCAAGTAACCTTTGTTCTTCATAATGCATCGGTCTAATTTTGATATTGGCTAAAATTTTAGTTTACATTTTAGCTCTAGAAGGAGAGCCCACTTAAGCTCTCAACCTTCATCACTTTTTCCCCTCTGTAAACTCTTTCCACGTCATTTGCATAATGTCTAACCTTGATGGTAACAATGATGAACTATGTTCCATCACCTCCTCCGATTGCTGAGATAATTCCCTTGAAGATTTGGACTATAATCCCAACTTGGTCTCAATATCATGTGCGGTTACAATGCATGCCCCTTCACCCCTTCACCTTACTGCTATTATCTACCAAGTTATGGAAATTATGCACATATTTCTATGATGAGCACGCTAATTGCTCTGTAAATTCATTCGCCTCCCAACTCTCACTAAATGACCGTAGACATGCTAGTGCAAGTAGTGTCACCTTTTGTGCATGGGGAAAGGGTGCCCAAAAATGCTCCACTTATGAAAACATCTGAACCAGCCAATGCTCATAGCAAAGCCAAAGAACAAGGCAACCAACCCGGTAATCATAGCTACCTGCCCTTTGTCTCCCTGGTATATCCTAGAGCCACTCAACACTCTATTTTGTGTCCGGAACGGCTTTCCTCGTAGGCATCGGGCAACGAGGCCAGAGTAAGTTTTCATGTAAGGCTGAGGCCCACCAACTATTAGCCGACATAATCCGCGAATAACTGAACAACTCCCTCGTTTGTCTTCATCCTCATCCAGGTTCACCCTCGCCCACAAGTTCTTTTAACAGCCCTCAACCATGGCCGCAAGCAACCAAATGCCCTTCTTCATAATTGAAGACGATAAAGCTTAACAACTAACACTCTTATCAAGCTTGCTTACAAGCCTAACCCATCTCTATAGATAAGTTCTCATTTCTTATAATAAATTCTCCCGTCTACCAAGTTTTTATGAATGTCGGCAATTAATGCCGGCCTCATCATCATATAACTCACTTATTCAAGAGTGCTCAAGCCAACCATGAACTCTAGTGCATACCGGAACCTTGAGTTAAAATGCGCCCCGACCTATGCAGGTACCACATGCCACTCTATATCGGACCAGCATATGTTTCACATAAACAATTGGACTCAATCCATATCATACATGTATATTGCTATTTAATTTATCTTAAAAAAGAAATATTTCTGCAAATAATGCTAGGACTATGCTATCTATTCATAATACTCTACTCTATAGGTCATGTACAAACAAACAGTAAAGATAGAAATAAATTCATAGACAAGATTTACGGTAAATGAATATTTTGTGTAGTCCTAAAGTGCAGGGGTACAACGTTAACCCCGCTTCGCATATAAAGATATTTTATCACTGACCAGCTGAAATGAAGGAAAAGAAGAGGAAGAGATGCACGGTATGGAACGATCTAAAAGATCCAGCTTTAAATGTATAGGTGAAGCATGCCAACCCGCGCCTTATCGCTGCCCAAACCATATTTTGCTATGGAAATAGGGGCAATGCCATCACCTTTGAGGCTTTTTGTATTGAATCTCATAAGAGATCCCAAAAAGCTACCAGTCAACAACACAAAGGAGCCATTAGAGAATTTTAGTTATGACATAAGAGGAAGAGGCGAAAACCCTACTACCTCGAATAAGATGTTTAAGTATCCAAGCCAACTTGCGTTTGGTACTGCTACAGTAAGATGATGAGGAAATCCACCAGCATTAGTTGGACCATTGACATAGCAGTGTTAGTCGACCGACGTGTGAAAGATGACTAGAGGGCGTAAGCCTAAGTCAAGTAAAAATAGAAGATCCATCTCAAAACAATATTCCAAACAACAGTCAAAATGAAAATCAACGAGAAAAGTTCGGCACCAAGAAACCCTTTCTTTTTTTTATAACAAAACGCAAGTATGAAAAAATGTTCAAGAGCACTTGGATAGAAAGGTGAAGACAAGGTTTACTTATTTTACCAATAGAAAAACCATGGAATGTTTGGAACTCTTAAGGAATTTACATGGCTGAAACTTTATGGGTTCTAGGTAAAGGGGGAAGGGATACTTATATACCTACCCTTTTAAACATAGTTGTTGTATTCAATAGGGAAAAGGGATCTCGATTGTTTAGATGCAATCAAATGTTGTGTCACGCCATGAACATAGGGAATATGACATGTCTCTGTCACATCTTGAAAAATAAACTATCTCAGCCAATGGCACAATACCACACATGGTGCACATTAAATGCATATCAGAGCAGTAAATCGGTAGGGCTTCGTGATTTGACATGTCGAGGGGAGAAAATTTTACTCAATTTTTCCATAAGTAAAAAAGATAAACCGATCGAGGCTTCTTAGCCTGGAATGGTCTGGACCAGACCATCTCGAATCTTGGCTAATCCACTGCAAAACAGCCAAAGCTAAAGACAAGCTGGCTAAACTTCCTTAGCTACCGTCTCGAACACAAGCTGGACCCATACCAGCCCTTCTACTCAACAAAACGTAAAGCCAATAGTTGATAGGCATGCTTTGAAGCAACTTCAGCACAACCAACTCATCATGCAAAGCCAGACACAGGCATAACCAAGCCCGATCCACACTGGTCCGTCTTACTTACGACCGGCTCTCTCATACCGACCCTCATTCAACATGGCCCCAAATCAGCTCATATACTCAAGCTTCTCTCCCAGTTATATGCCGACCGTTACAGCTCAAGACTAGCTCAAGCATGACCTGTCACTAGGTCGGCTTCAGCACAACCATCTACGGCCGGTCCCTAGGTGCCCATGCTTGTCTCTTACATCCAGGTTGGCACCTCCCCCTCAACATCATCCTCAAAACCACTCCAGGCCTATGACCGGCTCCAAGGCAGCCTGCCTCGTCATCTCACACCTAATTCGGCACGTCCTCCATGGCTTGGTCATTCATGACTCTATTATCTTCGTGTCTTTGGCTATCCACCAGCCAACTCGGCAAGTCATGCCACATCGACATAAAAAAGTAAACAGAAAGGAGGAAAACTAAGTGTACCTGCCTCTGATAAAGAGCATATCATGTTCTTATAATATGTCGCCATGGTATGTATGCATTAAATGCGTAATAAAGGCAAGACATGCACCTAGTATGGTTTCCCTATCGGCTCTCATCTCAACCGCACATTCCTTCTGCTTTTCCAACTGTCTCTCATCAGCCATTTCGATCGGATCAATGGTCAAATGCACTTTCCACCTAATTCACAATGCAATCTCAATCGTCTAAGCATCAACTTTAGATATTATGCATACCCCATGCATTTCCACTTCAAAATGGGGATGATATAAGAATTATGAGTACTACACACAATCTAGAGCTATTCATATAGCAAGTTCTTATAATTAGCGACTTCACTAGTCTTAAGTGCTTCATTTTTATTATTCTCTTGTAATCCCCTGTAATTGTAAGAGAGAAGTATACCAAGAGAACTTTATAGTGGACAAAGGCAAACATTCTGAACCACTCTATATTTGGTGTCATTTATTTTAATCATTTATTTTCTTCCTCATTTTCCATTCATAGACTTAGTGATTAGCATGTAACCTTTGCACTTCATAACTCATTTGTTTGATTTCGAGATTGGCTAAAATTCTGGTTAGCATAGTCCAAACATATAAACAAGAGAAATATAAAAACAAATTAAATCAGAGCAATACCTTATGATGTTGCCAAAAGTCACACTTCGATTGATGAATCAATGCTCCTAGATTTCATTAAATCAGCCTTCGAAGTTGTAACAATATGAAGCACCACCTTTATACTTTTATTTGATTTGATTTTAATTTGTTTTGGGAATTTTTCCATTCATGAAGACATGGATTTCGACTATGAAGGAGAGAGAAAGAAAAGCGAATCGTCGTGAGAATAATAATAATGAAACGAATGAAAGAAGATTTTTTTAAGGGAAATGTTAAAAATTTTCAATTTCCTTCTTTAAAAACGTTGAAAAAAATGGCATAACACACCAAAATGAACTGAAATAAAGATACTGGCAAAATAAAGTAAGAAATTTTTATAGCGGTTCGGCAAAATGAGGCCTATGTCCACTTTAATCTTATTGCTTATAAATTTTGGTCACAAGTATAAGGATTTTACTGATCTAACAACCTAGAACAACAAAAAATAACTTTGTTTATGATTAAGGTCGTGTCGAAAAAGAAAGCGAAGAAGTTGAAGTGCCAAAAGTTTTTTTCAATGCTCGAAGTGTTGTATTTATAGAGAAATCTCCCCCAACGAAGTCACGAATCTATGATATACCAGCTCTAACATCAAATCATAGAAAGTAGGAGGGGAAATGCCCCGAGTCTTGTATTTATAAAGAAATCGCCCCAACTTGTCATTTTCCTTCAGAGCTTCATTGGAATTGCTCACTCATTCCTTCAAAAATATACCTTAAGATGACCACTTTAGTTATTATCCATGTTCCATAATTCTAGAGCTCCCTAGGGAGATTAAAAAGAGTTCGATACAGACTTGAAAAGAGATCGGTACCAACACGGAAAGATGTCTTTACCAACTTGATTGTTTGTCCCCTCATACACTCTAAACTCTTGAAGTACCTTCCACTATCCTTCTAAGCATGCCTCCAAGCCCTCAAACCATTACATCTTTGTCCTGACATCCAAATTCGACTGAAAGTCGCTTGGTTTAAAAGCCGGATAACACTTGTCTTCCATAGTATGATTCTATTAAAAATAAAGCATGCTCTAGAATAAGACAAGCATGCACCATCATCCATACAAGTCTATTGGTTATCCAAGAGTTGCTTCAAAATTTTGTTCCTATTCTGCAAATATCTGTTCGATCACTTTAAATAGCAGTAGTTCCATTCTTCATGCCTAGGTTAAGATTTACACTCTGAAGATCGTTCCAAGCCTTAACTAGGTACATACTACCTTTATTTTCCCTTTCCTTTTTGTTGATACGCTAAGATTTTGATCAACGACAATGTGCTTCAACAAAAAGGAAGAGATATGAGAAAAGCTAAAGAAAGAACGATGAAGACCAAGGATAAACATAAGTATGATTTTTATATAGGTCTTAGTTTAGATTTATTGTTAAAATCTATCCTCAAGAGGCTTGCACAAACACTAGAACACATTTTATAAATTTCATTTTTTAATAAACATTCACTGTGCACAATTTAGTAGTTCATTCGACTGAACAGGGATGACCAGTCGACTGAACCTGTTACACATATACAAACATGTACAGTTTCAGTCGACTGAAACACCCTGCTCAGTCGACTGGAACACCCTTCTCAGTGGACTAAACTATAACTATTGGGCTACAAGGATGAGGATTTATATGCAAGCAACAAGTTTCGAAGCCTGGAATGCTACTCAAGCAGAGTTCGTTGTACCCACAATCGATTATCCTACATGGACACAAACTCAAAAGAATGAAGCTAGTGCAAATTCCAAAGCTATGAATATGTTATTTGCGTCCTGGATAGAAACGAATTCAACCATGTTAGCATATGTACTACTGCATATCAGATATGGGAAACACTTAAAGTCATACATGAAGGCACAAACAAGGTTAAACAAACAAAGATATCCATGCTGAAGAATCAATTCCAAAACTTTAGAATGCGACAAAATGAATCTATCAATGACATGAACTCGAGATTTCAAGACATTCATCATGCTTTAATCGGACTAGGAGAAAAATACACGGATTTTGACATTGTGTCTAAAGTTCTAAATTCACTCACTGATGAATGGGAGAGAAAAATACTAGCAATCGAGGAAGCAAATGATCTATCTACAATGAACCCAGAGGAATCGATTGAAAATATTATGTCGTATGAAGTAAATATGCAAGCTAAGAAACATCAAGCTCAAGAAAGAAAGAATGTTGCTTTTCATGCGGAAAAGGAAGAATCAGAGTCTGAAGATGAGGATTTAGCATTCATAGCCAAAAATTTCAAGAAATTCTTAAGATATAGAAAAGGAAACAAAAAGGGACTCGAAAAGAATTTCTTGAACAAACCTACATCCTCGAATATAGAATGTTTCAACTGTCACAAGAAAGGTCATACGCACAAGGATTGCCCAGAGCAAAAGAAGGAGAATCAGAAAGCTCTCAACAACAAAAACAAGAGAGAGAAATTCAAAAAGAAGGCATTCTCTGTAACATGGGATGATTCGGATTCAACTTCATCCGAAAGTGAAAATGATAGCGACAATGAACAGGCAAATGTATGCTTCATGGCTCAAGAATCTGAAGTAAGTAATTTAACTTTCGATGACCTAATTGAAGTAAACTCTGAACTTTTGAGCACAATAAAAATTCTTAAAAAGAAAATTAAGGAAATTCGTGTAAATCAAAACAAAGTTGAATTTGAAAGAGATATGTTAAATGATGAAAAGAAAATTCTAGAAGAAGAACTTGAAAAAGTTCAAGAATCTTATTCAAATTCGAAAACTCTATTATCTCTTTTAAGTCAAGAAATTGAAACTCAAAAGAAAAGGAATGATGTAATTGTTCTGAAAATCATGAGTTAAAAACTAAGATTAGACAAGTTGAATTAGAAAATAATAGTCTTCAAGCTAGATTAGATAACATAACTAAAAATGTTTCTAACTTTAACAAAGGAAGGGAAAATTTATCCAAGATATTAGAAAATTCTCAATTATCTTCAAATAAACAAGGTTTAGGATATAAAAAGGAGTCAAAAATTCCTAATAAAAAGGATATAAATCTTAAAAGGAATATTGAGTCAAAACAACAAATATTGTTAAGAAAACCTATTGAAACAAAAGTAGAAACCAAGGTAGTTAAAATTTGGGTTCCAAAAACTAACAATGTGTTAATTAGGAATAAATATATTAAAACATTTATGGATAGTGTTCATTATAATAAAAACTATATTTATAAAAAGGATACTAAAGCAAATTAGGCTTGGCTTCCTAAGCTCTAACTTTTTAAGACCCTATTAAAAGGTGGGTACCAATAATTTTGTATTTATTTTCAGGTCCCACTTAAAAAGAAGAAATGGATATTAGACAGTGGTTGCTCAAAACACATGACCAGAGACAAAGATATGCTTACAAACATCACATACTTTGATGGTGGCTCGGTTACCTTCAGAGATAATTCAAAAGGCTATATCATTGGCAAAGGAGGTGTGAGCAATTACGGTACATCAAATTTACCTTTTATAACAAATGTTTCACTAGTTGAAAATCTAAAACATAATCTACTTAGCATAAGTCAATTTTGTGACAAAGGCTTTAAAATAACTTTTTCGGAAAATAAATGTAGTATTTTTGATCAAAACCAAAATCTTGTTTTTGAAGGAATTAGAGATAGGAATATTTACATTCTAAATATGAATATTAATCATAATACAAGTATGTGTTTACTAGCCAAAGGTAATTGTCCTTGGTTTGGCACAAAAGATTTTGTCATATAAATTTTAAAACTATTAGAAAACTTTCCAAAAATGAATTAGAAAGAGGTTTACCCAAAATAAACTTTAAATTAAAAAATCTTTGTGATGATTGTCAAAAAGGAAAATTAACGAAATCATCTTTCAAATCTAAGAAAAATATTTCGACTTTACAACCATTAGAATTACTACATATGGATTTATTTGGACCAACACAAGTTCAATCCATTAATCATAATCGATACGTGTTTGTAATAGTTGATGATTTCTCAAGATATACATGGACTATTTTTATGAAAAATAAAAGTGATACTTTTGAGCATTTTAAAACATTTGTCAAAAGAATTCAAAACATTAAAGATTTGAAGATTAAAAATATACGAAGTGATCATGGAGGCGAATTCAAAAATGAAGCTTTTGAAACTTTCTGTAAAAAGAAAGGAATAAATCATAATTTTTCATTTCCTAGAACTCCTCAACAAACGGAGTTGTAGAAAGAAAGAATAGAACATTACAAGAATGCGCTAGGACATTATTAAATGGAAGTTTTCTACCAAAACATTTTTGGACAGAAGTCGTAGCTATTGCATGCTATGTATTGAATAGAATATCAATTAAACCGTTAACTAAAAATATTTCATATGAACTATTCAACAACAAAAAGCCAAATATATCTTATTTTAAAATATTTGGATCAAAATGTTTTATTTTAAATACAAAGGATCAACTAAGTAAATTTGATCCAAAAGCCGACGAAGGAATTTTTGTAGGATATTCAGAACGAAGTAAGGCATATCGAGTATTTAATAAACGAACAAACGTAATCGAAGAAACCTTACATGTATCTTTTGATAAGAATTTCAACAAATAAGTAAGTATAAAAGATGATGAAGAATTTATAAATATAGAAAATACAAATCTTGAAAATTGTAATAATGAACTAAGATCTTCACCAAGAATATTACGAGATCACCCTGCTCAAAACATAATAGGTGAAATCAATTCTCAAGTTAAGACAAGAAATCAACTAAATCAAATGGGACATATAGCTTTCATTTCTACAATAGAACCTAAAAATCCTAAAGAAGCATCAACATACGATTACTGGATTATTGCAATGCAAGAAAAATTAAATCAATTTGAACGTAACGATGTTTGGGAATTAGTTCCCTGTCCAAATAATCAATCTGTTATAGGAACAAAATGGGTTTACAAAAATAAAATAGATGAACAAGGTAATATAACTAGGAATAAAGCTAGACTAGTAGCACAAGGGTATAATCAAGAAGAAGGTATTGATTTTGAAGAAACTTTGCTCCCGTTGCAAGACTTGAAGCAATACGTATTCTATTAGCTTTTGCATGTTTTCACAATTTTAAACTTTATCAAATGGATGTTAAAAGTGCATTTTTAAATGGTTTTATAAAAGAAAATGTATACGTAGAACAACCTCCTTTATTTATACATGAAAAATGTCCAGATCATGTATATAAATTAAAGAAAGCACTATATGGTCTTAAACAAGCACCTCGTGCTTGGTATGAAAGACTTAAAAGTTACTTACTAAATTCGGGATTTCAAATTGGAAAAGTTGATCAAACGCTTTTCATTAAAAATACTACTAAAAATATTTTAATAATTCAAGTATACGTAAATGATATTATATTTGGTTCGACAAATGAAAATTTATGTAAAAAAATTTCAAATATAATGACTAAGGAGTTCGAAATGTATCATATGGGAGAATTATCATATTTTCTCGGACTTCAAATTAAACAATTAACAAATGGAATTTTCATAAACCAAGAAAAATATTGTGCTAATCTAATTAAACGTTTCGGAATGGAGAACACTTCTACTAAACCTACTCCTATAAGTACCACTACTCATCTCGATCGAGATGAAAATGGCAAAAGTATAGATCAAAAATTGTTTAGAAGTATGATATGTTCCTTACTTTACTTAACTGCTAGTAGACCAGACATAATGATGAGTGTATGTTTATGTGCATGTTTTCAATCTAATCTTAAAGAATCACATTTAAGAGCGGTAAAACGAATTATGCGATATCTTAATGATACTAAAGATTTTGGTCTTTTCTATCCAAAAAAGTGTCCATTTGAGTTAGTATCATTCAGTGATGCTGATTTTGGTGGATCTCGAACAGATAGAAAAAGCACAAGTGGTACGTGCCATTTCATTGGAAAATCACTTGTACCTTGGTTTAGTAAGAAACCAAATTGTGTCTCGCTTTCCACCTATGAAGCAGAGTATATACCAGCCGCTTTAGCTTGCACTCAAGTTATCTACATGCAACAAACACTTAAGGATTTTAATATAAATTTAACAAACTCTGCAATATATTGTGATAATACAAGTACAATAAATTTATCTAAAAATCCGATTAATCACTCTCGTACAAAACATATAGATATTCGTCACCATTTTCTACGTGACAATATTGAAAAAGGAATCATAAATTTAGAACATATTTCTACCGAAAATCAAATTGCCGATATATTTACTAAACCTTTATTAGAAAACTCCTTTATAAAACTACGACGAGAATTAGGAATAATCTCTTTTAAAGTTATTTTATAGATAAAGTTATTAAAAAAAATTATATAATTCAGTCGACTAAATCTATATGCTCAGTCGACTGAATGAAGAAAACTATGACTTTCAATCTATATTTTCAAACAATGATACATAATGAATAATAATATAAGGGTTATCTCTAATCCATACATTTCTAACTGATTTATTTTAACCATTAAATCTTTGATTGGTTAAAAAAAATTAATAAATTATCACCACAATATTTTGGGGAATATATCATGAGACTTCTCCTCAATGTTGATACGCCATTACCCGAGTCCGAAAATACAATGGTCCATCAAATTAACCAACGGACTATAAGCCTTATGCAACTCCCGGCTAGACCTCCTCGCATCATATCTCTTGCCGAATGGGGAGCTAGGCATCAAGAACAGCAACAACCTCCACAAGCTCCACATGAAGAACCTTTCGACCGAGAAGATGAAATTCGTATCACTGAGCCAAGTTTTACTACCAATCAATCGTTAGGAATTTTATCAAGAAATCAAAAAATTCTTGATAATCGCCTCAAGAAGGTAGATCACAAACTTGATAAAATTAAAGGATTCTTCAATAAATTATGGGATGCCATCTCATGCTCAACTTCCACTACCGCTTCAACATCACGCGGTAAGCATCCTGCACCTACTTTCACATGGACATCATCCGAAGAACATCCAAGCAGCAGCACGAGTGGCACTAGTGGTGGTCAAGGAGGAAGCTATAGACCACCCACCGGTGGACCAATCATTCGTGAACCAGAGGGAGGGAGAGAAGGCTCATATGATTGGGATAAAGATCAATAATTTTCTTGTGGTTTGATGTTTTATTTCATAACTTTCTTATGGCTTGTATAAATAGCCATTCTATGTTTTATTTATCTATGCTACATTCTGTGTTTCCGTGATTGTATCGGTAGTATACTTTTACGGTTATTACTTCCTTTTTTGTCGCTGACAAAGGGGGAGAAAATCTATGATACTTTCTTTGTTTTTGTAGAAAAGATAGTGCATATATTCAGGGGGAGGAAATAATCTCTACACACATGAGTATTGTCATCAATCAAAAAGGGGGAGAATGTTGATACGCTAAGATTTTGATCAATGACAATGTGCTTCAACAAAAAGGAAGAGATATGAGCAAAGCTAAAGAAAGAACGATGAAGACCAAGGATAAACATAAGTATGATTTTTATATAGGTCTTAGTTTAGATTTATTGTTAAAATCTATCCTCAAGAGGCTTGCACAAACACTAGAACACATTTTATAAATTTCATTTTTTTAATAAACATTCACTGTGCACAATTTATTAGTTCAGTCGACTGAACAGGGATGACCAGTCGACTGAACCTATTACACATATACAAACATGTACAGTTTCAGTCGACTGAAACACCCTGCTCAGTCAACTGAATTTGTTCCTGAAAATTTTAGTTCATATTTTCAGTTGACTGAATTCCCTATTCGGTCGACTGAATTTGAACCTGCGAATTTTCTCTGAATGGACACCTTCTTCCTCCCAAGAGTTGCAACCATTCTCCAATGAAAATGGAAGCATCTCTTGTCTGCACCCTTAGCCAACAGATGCACCTCTTCTACAAGTATAAATACATGATTATAACATCTTCAATTTACCGAATTCTCTTGCTTTAATCTTACTATTTTCTTGAACATATTATCTAGAAATTCTCAAAGCAATCACAAATCTATTGCTTGAATCACTGCTTTGTTTTTAACATTCTTTTGATTCATAGCAATTCACATTTCCTAAATCTTCACGAACACATTGCATACTCTCGAGGAAAAGATTATAGGAATATTGTACTACATTAGACTCATTAGTGTTGACAAGAACACAACAAGTCGAATATTGTTTTTTTTGTAATTGAGTTGAAGTCCTCTACGGTAATTGAGGCAAGAAATCCTGTTCGGTTGTTCGGGTAAGTTGTAAACTTATTCCTTCGGGTTAAGTGAGGGTTGTTAGTTAGTATTCCTAAAAGGAGCTTAGGAACTGGACGTAGGACAAGATGTCCGAACCGGAATAAAATCTTGGTGTCTACTTTACCTATTGCTTATCGTTATTTATCTATATCATTCCACTATTTCATATTATACGATCCTACCGCATATCCTCTTTCACTTTTCTTTTGGTTTAGGCTTAAATTTCATCTTGGTACCAGTCTGATTAAATTAATATCGAGCTCTATTGCTGAGTCATGTAAGCCTGATTCCTTAAGCGTTGAGTACTTAGCTTACTTTCGTTCCATGCCTTTATATTGTCATGTTCCTTCAAGTAGTCTGATCGATGTTGATATCTTGCGACCTCCAAGCGCTCGCCGAAACCATCCATCGCAGACCTCCTTATTCGGATGGCTAAATGATTATTAGCTAGAAAATAGCCGAACGAATTTTATAATAAAAATAATCGCAAGCGCACGACGTACTATTGTAGTACGTAGCGAATATGGGTCAATCCGCAGGGAATTGATGATTTTAAAAATTCTATTCAATCAAATTATACCAAAGTCGAGTGAAAGTTAACCTAGAGAATTAGAAAATTAGCTAACTAGCTAAAAGAAAAGAGATGAAAATATGAGAGTTAAATGACAATTTGGAGAATAAATCCACTCCCTAGATCACATAGTTCAACATATATGAAATCATGATCTCTCTTTTATGATCATTAGTGCTTTAATTGATGTGCTTATCATAAGTATGACATATTTGTACTATTAGTTAGCCAATATAAGCCATCAAGATTTAACACACCCCTTAAACCACTTACTAACTTTCATGAAACTCGACAATGAAAATGAAATCTATTTTAAGTATGCCTATTAATTATTGATTAGAAATATAGACCATCAAATTTGAATTTCAAATCACTTTCTTTTGCCATAATCATATTTTTATGAAGAGGCAATTAATGTTAGTGATTGTTTAAGCATAGCCTATTTAGTGTCAACGATATAGGCTATCAAATTCAAAGCAAAAACAACTAATAGACCAATTCTATCATCATCATTAAGCACAAAAAGAGAGCATGAATTAACAAATAGTTAAAGCTACATATTCAGAGAGCTTCATTACCCCTAAATTGAAGGGGTTTAGCCTCTCATATTTGTCATTTAATTAACAAATGTAGCTAGCAACATGAAAGCAAAAAGAAAAGAAAAGGAACATGAAAGCTAATGGAAAAGAGAACTACTATTCTACTTGCATGAAAAATAAAAGAAATCTACACTACAACATGAAAGGAAATAAAAAAGAAAAGAATAAAATAGCATGTATTTAAAGTTGCATAAAAAGAAATTACATGAAATAAAAATGGCTAAGTAGCCATGAAAAGAAAAGAGAAGCTTTCTTTTATTTTGAGCCTAAACTAATCTAAGAGAGACTAAGTAAGAGACTAAGGGAGAAGAGGGTTACATGAAACATAAGGGGTATATATACATGTGTTAAACCCTAATTCATATTTTTGGAGAATGCACAAAGTACCCTTGAGAAAGTGTGAAGGCCAAGTAATCATTAGTTTCTACTAATCATCATTTGAGTGTACATGAATCCATAAACTCCATAAGCATGTGCATTGGCCTCTAATTGAAAATCAAGGTAAGTGGGTGGGGTCCTCCATGTTCTTCACTTTGAGTTATTTCCATCTTCATTCTTTTATATCTTCTTTGTGCATGCATATTTCATCATAAAACCACTTGTAAAATTCACCAAATTTCCTATAAAACAACACAGAAAATTCCAAGTAAATTTTCACAATTTAATAAATACAAAAAATGACCATTTTACCCCTGTATGAAGATGAATATGTGATAATTTGAAAATAATTTGAATTTTTGTTTAAACGGGTTAAAATACCCAATATGATCATTTATTCAATTTAAATAGATTAAATATGGTGGTAAAAATATGCACATTTACGTGCACATCAAATACCTCCACACTTATCTTTTTATTCATTCTCGAATAAACTAAAACTAAGATAAATCCGTTTTCGTAGGGAGCACGATTTGCATTGAGCATATGCAACAAGCCGTTAAACCTCTGAGTGTCCCCGGTAGGACGAGTATTGTCTCGTGAGGGTTTTCGACAGATACTACCCACAAAATCCAAATGCAGGATGAAAATATTTACAAAATGCAAAATTTATTTACAAAGAGATGAATGTGAGTTTTTGAAAATATTTACAAATGAAAGATTTACTTTTAAATAGACACAAATAAGTTAAATATAGGTTTCGGTCGTTATCTTGAGAGTTAAGTCATTTACTCGTTAAAATTTCCAATAAAAACAAAGTTATCATAACAAATGGACTATAGTTTAACTCGTTGTTTCGGTTGATAACAAAGTGTAACTATGAAATGGATCCTTAGTTGATTATCAAAGTTTATCAAGGTGGTATATTCATTTCGTTTTAATAACAAGTTAAATCAAAAAAGTTAAAATAGTGCTTGGATTTCATTTGCTTACTCTCTCTTATTTTTTTGAAAATTTTATTGATATTTACAATATTTACATATGCCTAACTCAGATAGACTGAGGCCAGATATATCACCCATGCACTGCCTTACGGACTTATGTAAGGGGAATACAGAGCGTGATGAGTGAACACACAAGTGTGAACATCTATCGACTGTAGTCGTTATTAAAAAGAAATTTTATATATACACCTAGCTAAGATAAACTGAGGCCAGATATACCGGTCGTGCACTGCCTTTCGGGCTTACGTGAGATAGGTACACACAAGTGTGTACACCTGTCGACCGTAGATGTTAATAGAAAATATTTACATATATACAAAAGTTTTGTTTTTTCTATATGTTTTTTTTCAATTTTTTTTTTGAAAGAGAATTTTGCAAAATAATCTTAGCACCACTTAACTTAGAAGACAAAAAAAGGTTATATCCTTTACTTTAAATCAACCACTTTTTAAAACAAAGATTTTAGTTAGGATATATTTCATAATTATCACATATGAACATTCCTATATACTAGTTAAACTATCGTTATTTGTAATCAAGCTTCATTTTTATTTTTGTTAAGACAAATAAACTTTCAAAATCAATTTAACAAGCCAAAACCATATATTTATCCTATAGTGTTTCTTTAAAAACAAATCAAAAGAAAATTTGTTTTTGGTTTTTTTTGTTCTTATTTTTATTTTTCGAGATTATAAAAGAAAAGAATAAATAAACCATGAAATAAAATAAAAATGAAGATGAGTCCCCCCCTTCACACTTGATTTTGACTGTGTCCCTACAGTCAACCCAAGTGGAAGGAGAAAAATAAAAACAAAAACATGACCTTTATTTAAATGAAAATTAACGGTATTTACATGAGATCAGAAAGTATATCGTTAAAAAGTAAATGAAACGGTCTTCGAATGACCGATTCATTTGTCTCGTGAAGTATTCGAGACACAGCTTAAGCTCGAAAAACCAAACAGTAAAAGGTTTCGAAGTTGAATGTGGATTCGGAAAAACAAAGGTCGTTATATTGAAAATCGTACGAGTTGTTTTATTTACGATGATTTTTGGGGTAGATAGAAAAATTGGTTGAAGTTCAACTTCTTCCACGTTATCAATTTCAAAATCAAAATGGTGATCGAAATTTTCCCCTTCAGAATTCAACAACTCGTTTTCAAAAAGTCCATAAAACTCATTTTTGTTAAATTTGACTACCTTTGTTGGATTATCAATAACTTCATCACGTAAATTGAGTTTAAACTTCAAATTTGTCGTATTAAATTTTTTAGAAAAAGGAAGATCGAAGTTTAAATCGAATTTCGCACCCTCAAAAGAATTGAAATCCAACTTAATTGCCGTATTTTCAACAACTTGATTAAGATCGTTATTATCAATTTCAAAAGTTGTTATTTGAAAATCATCGATTTGGGTAAAAGACGGATTATCGTTTGACTCGTCACACATTGAAATTTTATTTTGTTTCTCACGAAAATTTTCCAATGTTTTAATCAAAAAATTCGTGTGATCATCATAAATTTCATTCATTTGGTCAACAAAGTCAAATTTGTAACTATTAACTTGAAAATTTTCGATTTGGACTTGTTGAGAACAAGAATTGTCAATTTCGATAAACGGTAGATTATTATTTGATTCTTCGCAAGTTGAGATTTGATTATGATTTTCACGAAAAGTTTTGTATTTTCCAAGTAATAAATCCCCGTCATCATTTTCCATTTAGTCAACAAAATCAAATTCATGATTATTAAATTGAAAATTTTCATTTTGAATTTGTTGATAACCAAAGTTTTCGATCGTATCGTTATTGAAACTATTCTCATTGCCAAAATTATTTGAAAATTGGTTCACATTTTCGTCTTGATTTTGAAATTCATTTTGAAGCTCGAAATTGCATTGGCATGGGTTACACTCGAAATCATTTGAATGTTGAAGTGAATTCAAATTTTGATTATTTTGAAAACTTTGATTTGAGTTATCGCACAAATAGGAATTGCACAACTCATTTATCTCTTGATTTTATTGCGTAAAGAGTTCAAGTAACGACGAAATGCTATTTTCAAGAGTTGAGGGTTAGTCATTATTTTGAAAATTTTGTGGTTCAAAATTCGAATTGTCTAAACAAAAGTTGTTGTTAAAATATCCATACGGATTTGTAGTGAACTAATATGGATTATATTGATTTTTACAACTAAATTCAAGTGAGTAAGAAAAAGGAAACTCGGACATTTTCAAGATTTTTTTATAAAGAAAAAATATTTACAAAGAGGAATTATTTTTCAAAATGAAAATTTGGTTTTTGTTTTGTATTTTGGTTTTTCAATTTTTTAATGTTTTTGAAAAGATTTTTTTGGATTTTTGATTTTAAATTTTTTTGGAATTTTGATTTGAAAATTTTCAAAGGAAAAGGAAAAAACTAAGTTAAGAAATATTTACAATTTTTTTTAGTTTTGAATTTTGAATTATTTTTGTTTTTTAAATATGCATGAACTAAAGCAACTAAATGAATGCAAGGGTCTAATTACAAATTATTTATCCTAAGTTAACCCAAAATTGTATAATCACAAATTGTCTTAAATCAACAAGATAGTTCTCAACCAGGTAACGGGCATGATTTATCGGTGCATCACGAATCACCAAGCAATGCAGCTGAAGGTTTAATTACCTTCAGAGAAACAACCACTATAATATTTACGAATCACCGTAATATTTATAAATGGTTATTTCCCTGCCGTAGCCTAGACACCAAGAAATTAAATTGTTCAAAGAAGACAAATTGTCAATATACAATTAAGAGCCATCGTTATTATTAATAAAAATTCTAAGATGAAATGCAAAGAAGAAATTAAACGTGTATTAAAAATGCAACTAAGAATGGATTTTTTTTTATAAAATGCAAGCAAACAACAGTGCAATTCAAATAAAACTAGAGATTAAAGCAGCAATTTTTTTGTTTAATTGCAGGCTAGCAGTTATTTGGCAGCTGTTCTTTTCTCTATCTGTTTTGGCAACCTGAAATTGAAACAAGATATATACATTTTTTTAAATATATATTAGAGAAAAGGAAAAAAACTAAAGCAAATGAAAACAAAATAGAATTGAAACTAATACAAAACAAATGAGAGCAAAACAAATGAAAACTTCCTTGCCTCTTTTTTTTATATGTTTAGCAAAGAAGAAATTAAAACAAGTGAAAAACCAGAACAAATGAAAACTAAAAACAAGTGAAATTGGTATTTTTTTCTTTAATCAACTAAAAGAAACCAAAAACATGTGAAAAAGAAACTAAAACAATTGAGAAATAGAGAGTGAGCGGTCAGACACAATACGACACCAGGAAATCAATTTCCTCGATCAAAATCATTTAATCGAATTCCTCAACCAAAATTTGCAACCTATAATTTCCTCAATTCAATGAATTCCTCCCAATATACAATAAAGAGTGTTAGATTCAGGTTTGAGGAAGACGTTGCGATCGGTTGCGGGAGCTGCTGCTGTTAATTGAAGTTGCTGTAGAAGGTGGTTCAGAGAAAGGAGATAAGGCACATAGCTTAGCTCGAGGTTGCAAGTTAGTTCGTGGGTGATTGAATTGCGGTAGAGGTAGGGTGTGTCAGGTCGATTGATGAAGAGGATTCATGCGTGATTGTCGATGGTGGCAAGAAGGCTGTGGTTGAATGTTGTAGTCGAAGTTGGTTAACAGGGGAAGGTGAAGTACTGGTGATAGGAAAGCAAAAGTTCGAGGGTGAAGTTTGTAACTGTGTTGTTGTATGCTGTCAGCGGTTGAAGTAGTGAAGGCCAAAGGTCAGTTTTTCTTCTTTTCTTTTTTCTGCGGTGGTGTGGCAGTTGTTACAGCAATGTATAGATATGTTGAAAGAGAAGGGAAGATTTAATTGTACTGTGTTCGAAGCACTGTAGTGTAAGGCGGTATGAATGAGTTGTGCTGGATGTGCTGTGTAGTGGTAATGCAAGGCAGTAGGTATGTGTGTGAACTGCTTGTTGAATGGCAGTTGAACAGGGATCCGCAAGATGGTAATGGAAGGCCTGAGTGAGGGGTAAGCTATGATGGTTAGTGGGATGGACTTGTTGTGGTAACAGTGGTATGTTTTGTTTTGGGTTTCTGGCAGGTCGTAGTTTGATGTTGATGGGTGGATGGCATCTGTTTCGAATGAAGTGGTGGTGTAGAATAGCGGAGCTGTAGTGGAGTTGTGAAATTGAAGTTGAAAGTAGTATGGTATGAGTGATACTTGAATACTGTGTTTGTTGGTTGAACAGACAGGAAGGTGTATGAAGTTAAGGAGGAGGCTGTGAAGTGAAGTATTGGCAGGCAGAGGAGATGAAACTATTCAGAAGTGATGGCAGCATGTCGTTTAGGTGTGGGATGTTGTATATATGTAAATGGTTGCAGCAGTAGATGTATGGAGTGAATGGAGCGATGCAGTGTTGTGGGAGAAATCTGGCATGGTAATGGGAAATGAGTAGTGTGAAGTTGATGGTAGGTTTTGTGATGCACGGTTTCGAGTAGAAGTGAAGGTGGTTTCAAGTGTTGGGTGATTAGGTGATGTATGGTAGTGGTTATCAGCAAGAAGAAATGGTGAAGAGAAATGGGAGTATGTGCTGCTGTTCAGTTGCTTGTAGTGTTGTTGACAGTTGATGATGAATGTCAGGCAGGGGATGGATGGTTGTAAGTGGAGGTGTTGCCGATGAGGGAGGCAACTGATTGTTTGTTGGTTTGTAGAGTTGGTCAGTTGAATGGAAGGTCAGCTGTTTGCTTAATTTGAAGAGTTTGTAGAGGTCAGAAGGGTTGTTATTCAGTGATGAAACAGTGGAAATAAGGAGATGATGTTAATTTAGTGCGATGTTGCACAGAATTGAGAAGTGCTTGTAACAGAGAAAACAGAAAACGATAGTGCAATGTAACAGTTTTATATATATATATATAAATTGTAAATGGAATGTAAATGGAAAATGTACTTGAAAATGAAATGGAATGAAACTCTTTTTTTTTTCAAATGCAAATGCGTGTGAATTTTTTTTTAAAGAAAAAATATGCAAATGCAATGCAAACTAAAAGAAAACAAGCATCAAACAATTGCAAGCAAAATTCACACAACACAAATTTTTTTTAAGTAAAATGCAACACAATAAAAATCAAACGAAAAATAGTTCGAAGAATAAAAAATCAAAATCAAGACAACTCCCCAGCAAAGACGCCAAAAACATGTTCGGACGGCTAAATGTCTATCAATTAAAAAATAGCCGAACGAATTTTATAATAAAAATAACCGCAAGCGCATGGCGTACTATTGTAGTACGTGGTGAACACGTGTCAATCCATAGGGAATTGATGATTTTAAAAATTCTATTCAATCAAATTATACCAAGGCTGAGTGAAAGTTAAGTTAGATAATTAGAAAATTGCCTAATTAACTAAAAGAAAAGAGATGCAAATATAAGAGTTAAATGACAATTTATAGAATAAATCCACTCTCCAGATCACACAGTTCAACATATATGAAATTATGAACTCTATTTTACGGTCATTAGTGCTTTAATTGATGTGCTTACATATTTGTGATATTTGTTAGCCAACATAAGCCATCAAACTTTAACACACCCCTTAAAACACTTACTAACTTTCATGAAACATGACAACGAAAATGAAAATAAAATCTATTTTACGTATGGCCTATTAACGATTGGTTAGAAATATAGACCATCAAATTTGAATTTCAAATCACTTTCTTTTGTCATAATCATATTTTTATGAAGAGACAATTAGTGTTAGTGATTGTTTAAGCATAGCTTATTTGGTGTCAACAATATATGCTATCAAATTCAAAGCAAAAACCAACTAGTAGACCAATTCTATCATCATCATTAAGCACAAAAAGAGAGCATGAATTAACAAATAGTTGAAGCTACATACTTAGAGAGCTTCATTACCCTAAATTGAAGGGGTTTAACCTCTCATATTTGTCATTTGATTAAAAAATGTAGTTAGCAACATGAAAGCAAAAAAGAAAAGAAAAGGAAAATGAAAGCTAATGGAAAAGAGAATCACTATTCTATTTGCATGAAAAATAAAAGAAATCTACACTACAACATGAAAGGGAATAAAAAAGAAAAGAATAAAAGAGCATGTATTTAAAGTTGCATAAAAAGAAATTATATGAAATAAAAATGGCTAAGTAGCCATGAAAAGAAAAGAGAAGCTTTCTTTTATTTTGAGCCTAAACTAATCTAAGAGAGCTAAGTAAGAGACCAAGAGAGAAGAGGGTTACATGAAACATAAGGGGTATATATACATGTGTTAAACCCTAATTTATATTTTTGGGGAATGCCCAAAATACCCTTGAGAAAGTGTGGAGGCCAAGTAATCATTAGCTTCTACTAATCATCATTTAAATGTACATGAAGCCATAAACTCCATAAGCATTTGCATTACCTCTAATTGAAAATCAAGATAAGTGGGTGAGGTCCTCCATGTTCTTCACTTTGAATTATTTCCATGTTCGTTCTTTTGTATCTTCTTTGTGCACGCATATTTCATCATAAAACCACTTGTAAAATTCACCAAATTTCCTACAAAACAACATAGAAAATTCCAAGAAAATTTTCACAATTTAATAAATGCACAAAAATGACCATTTTACCCTTGTATGAAGATGAATAAGTGATAATTTGAAAATAATTTGAATTTTGGTTTAAACAGGTTAAAATACCCAATATGATCATTTATTTAATTTAACTAGATTAAATATGGTGATAAAAATATGCACATTTACGTACATATCACTCCTCAGATCGCCCATGTCTCCTCCAAGCTATTACCATCATCAAACTCCCACTATGAAATCCCCCGTATCACTTAGGGATCTAATCCCAACCTAATCGCCTTTAGATCTAGATGCATGGAACAATGTGGGCTGCCGTTATTTCATGCTAAGTTGGTGGTTGTTGGCCTTTTACTAGCCAAGCATGAGAACCGCACGTTGTCGACTGGTTGTTGGAATTCCAATAGAGTGGTCAACCTTCTAAAGATTTGCCTGGTTGTAATTTATCCTAGTTTTTTTCCTAAGGTGGATACACGGTTGACCTAAAGTAGGCTCTTGCTTTGCCTAAAACTTCATTTTCTTTGTGTCATATTGGTGTTAACACTCACTATGCTCCGAGTTGAGCATAGGGACTCTAAATGTAACAACTCGCATATTTTACGATTGTATATTTAACTATTTTATTTAAATATAGGATCGTTAGTCGAATTTAAGTCCGAAAAGCTACTTTTTGCAAACAATCAAATTATGACTCGAGACCACTTCCATTGAGTTCAAAATGGTGTTTGCGACCTTTTTGAGTATAAACATCGATATGTTTGGAGTTAGCTTGAATTTTGACATTTTCACTTAGGGCTTTGGGTTTGGGTTTCAGCCCATTAACCCCAACTTAAGACCCAAGATCCACCCTACTCTTCTTCATCCATTTCACTTCTAATTCCTAAAATTTCAAGCTTTAGAAAAATGAGGAAGAGATTGGAAATTACAATTCCTAAGCCCTCGCTCCTTTGCAAATTCAAGTTCTAGCTCCAAACTCAAAAGAGAAGCTTAGGTAAGCAACTCCTTCTCCTTCTCCATCTCAATCTCTCTCCAATTTCAAAAACTCCCTATAACCTAATTTGGAAAATTATTTTTTATGATCTTAGATTGGAGCTTTTAGGATTGAGATTGAAGAGTGCTTGATCTTCCTTTGTTTTCAAGCTTCTCCTTCCTTCTTTTTGGTGTAAAAGGTGAGATTTTTATCTCACATCTATGTCTATATCTATCTTTATTGTTAGGTATGAATTTCTAACATTTATTGATGCTCATTTGCTTTTGGTTTGAATTGGTTTTATGAATGTTCCAATTTTTGGTGTTTTGAAGTTAAATCTTTAAAAATCCTAGCTTTGATGCTTGAACATGTCTTTGTGTGAGTCGTAGAGCCTATAGGACTGGGTTGTCGCATGACATAAATCCCTAGTTGCAATTGCTCGATCGATCGGCTCTGTTTGGATTCTTGTCCCTTTGGGGACTAGGCATGAAATACAGGAAAACAGGTTCCAGTCGACTGGCGCACTGAGTCCAGTCGTCTGATCTGGAAGCCGAGAGTTTTCTAGGCATAGAATCAGTCGACTGAAGTCAGTGTCCAGTCGACTGACCTGCTGCTTCATCCCAATTTGCCTATTTTGATTAAAATTCCAATTTTCTTATCGATTCGTGATTATCCGAGTTGTCGTTATCATTTATATGACTTTGATGACTTCTATTTCGAGATTTTTGGAGAATATCCATTTTGATGGATTTGGTATTGATTTCTTTGGATTTAATTCACGTCTTCGAATGTGAATTTTTGTGATTGATTGTGTTTACAATCATTTCTATGGTTTGTCGCTTTTAAATGCAAAGGTTTCTATACTAGTGTAAATATTCAAACACTTTCATTAAAACGATTTCAACTCTACTTTTAATATAAAGCTCGTTTATAAAACCGTTTTTCAATCTATTAGTATACTGTATCGCCCCACCCCGAAACCCACACTAACAAAGGGTATTACGGAGTAATACTGTCTGCTAGTGCAGAGAATAGGGATGGTTAGGAGCGACCATCCGTAAACTTTATCTTAAACAAGTATTGGATACGTCGATTGGGTGCACTGATTTTTTTTCCTCTTTACCTTTTTCTTGTGGATCGACTTACCCAATAAATGTTTAACACCAAACTTTGGTGGCTAATGAATCTATTCAAAACAAAATACAACAACAACAAATGTACAACATATCATAGAACAGCAGACGCACATATATACAGATACATCGTCAGTACACGACATAGTGATACATAAGTGAGTGGTAACACAGACCACATATATACACATCATGTCTCAAAAGAATATACATAGATCAGAGTACACAAAAAGATAGCTAAACGACAACACAAAAGGTGGACTCGCATCAAACACAAAGCAAAGTGGACCATAGAGAAAGCAGCTACATGGGAATCTATAGCAGGTGGTTAAACTGAAACAACTCGGTCCGACCCAAGTACATAAAATACACGGGTCAGTCTAGCTTAAAAAAACTGATTAGAGAATGGTAGGTGAAGTATAAGGATAATAAATAATAATTCTCCTTAATAGAGAAGAAGCAACAACAACATATGTCATCTCATAATTCATGAGATGATAACAACTAGAATATCATACGAAATTCTCATAAAAAGGGGTAACAACAACAACATCGATTAAATCACGTATAAATGCCTCATATCATCGGCTTCAACATCGACATAATAAAAGGCTTCCATCAACAACAGTAAGCTATGCTCCATGGCTAAGCCATATATAAAATCTCAATCAACAACAAAACAACAAGATGGAAACCGCATCATAGCACCAAATAGGACACGTAAGGTCCCACCAACCACATAATAAATTCACCATACGAAAATCTTTGAATTGAACATAGGCTATATATATAAACATATAATTCCAAGAACAACATTATGGTGAACATATGGAAAACAACAAAATCTAAAAAAATCAATAAGAATGAAATCTAGAAATAACAACAACAACGGCATGGATCCATAACAACAACTGCACGTGCATATAATAAGTGCCCCCCCCCCTCCGGTCATGCCAAGTACTATAATAGTGCGCTTATCAACGTTGGCCCTCGCGGCCTTATGTATATATGTGGCTCCACCGACCTAGCGCTAGTGGGCCCCCCGGCCTAGTACTGGCAACAACAACGGAATGTGTTACTAACTTCCAAATGTGTGCAGCTTCAAAGGAACAAGTCCGAAATTAACCAGTATGACAAACCTACGTGTCCCATACCACGTGGTTTATTATACCATTTAAGTCACTTCCTCTTTCTCTCGAAGAGTGCAAAATGTGTGTTCTTTTATATAGAAAATACTTACTTCGAGAAAACGGGTTCTTAAACGATTTTGGAAATTATTTAGAAATTGTTGCTTTAAAATTCTCTTTATTATAGAGAAAACATATATATATATATATAGCTTTAAAATTGATTATAAATTTTTATAAAACATTTACTTTGAAAGCTTTTCCATTTTAAAAACCATTCCGAAAACGGTTTAGAAAACACGTGCATAGAAACAGCAAAAAAATCGATGAAAATTCAATAAAATTAACATAAGACAAAACCCAAATGAAACCATCAATTTGTGGTGCAAATCAGCATTAATGTTGGCTTTTCTATTAGTTGGAGTTAGCTTTTTAGAACCATCTCAAAAAAAATGCTCGAATTCATCGAATTCAAAAACAATTCAATGGAAAATGCTCAAACATTGTAAAAGAACTCAGGCCTGCGGCTTGTTTTGCCAGTTTTCCCCTTTTAAAATCAAAATTTGAGAAAACATGAAACATAAAAGTTGAAGATAATTGCCATAGATTGAAGCCAGAAAAAGAATCAACTAATTCGAACATTCAAGTCAAAAGTTATGGCAATTCTAATTCTCAGGTATAAAATTACAAAACTATGAACAATGTGCATAACAACAGGGCTGCGGCTTAAAGAGCCATTTTGACCTTGTAGAACCCAGAATTTGATAAATCATAAAACATGAAATTTGAAGAGCATTGAAAAATATAAAAGATAAAAATAGAATCACCTAATTTGGACAGCCGGACCAAAAGTTATGACGATTTGAATTTTCAGGTCTAAAATTACAAAACTGTGAACAATGTGCATAACAACATGGCCGCGGCTTAAAGAGGCATTTTGACCCTGTAAAACTAGGAGTTTGATAAATCATAAAGCTAAAGTTGAAGAGAATTTCAAATTCTAAAATATAGAAAAAGAATCACCCAATTTGGACAATCGAGTCAAAAGTTATGATGATTTATTTCTCAGGCCAAAAATTACAAAACTGTGAACAATGTGCATAACAACAGGGGTGCGGTTTAAAGAGCCATTTTGACCCTATAGATCATATATTTTGACAAATCATTAAACATGAAAATTGAAGAACATTCTAATAGAAAGAATTCAAAAAAAGAATCACCTAATTCGGACTTACAGGTCAAAAGATATACCCAAAACAAGTATCAGGTCTGGATTTATTGTCGCTGTCTTTTGCTCTCATGACAGCGACAAAGAAGTGCATTTTTTACCAAATTGAACTCAAAAATTCATAAAACTCAAAACATTAAATTTTTACATAAAAGCCTCAGCTTTCCATAACATCTAAAATCATCGAATTTGGATAAGAGACGCAAGAGATATGATTAAATTAGTTTCAGGTTCAATCTTTGGAATTTTTTTTCCATCAAAAACAAAGATGACAACAAAGAATTGGCATTGCAAGCTTATTTAAGTTAGAAATGTGAGTTAATACTCACTTTAGAATTTATTTATAGCAAATTGAGGATTTAGAAAGCAAAGATTGGAACTTTAGACCTTGGATTGAAGCTAGAAATGTGCTAGAGAAAGAAGAATAGACATGCAAAGCAAAAACATAAATTACAATAACTCAAATTCTCAAAAGGAAGAAATTAATGAAACACTTTCTGGTTTGCATAGATTACCTGTTAGAGATTTAATTTAGCAATGCTTTCTATTAATTTATATTTATTTTTTTGGAGGAATTTGATTATTGAGAAGGGGAAGCCATTGATGTTTCTGGTTTCTCAGAGGAGGAAGATGAAATGAGAGATTGTATGTACAACATCTCTCTGCTTGCTTTCCAGAAAATTCTTTGTAGGCTAAGTGGGTTTAGGGCTTGGCACGGATCAAATAAGCTTAAGTATTATAATACTTAGACAAATTTTTGTTATGTAATACTATTAACATGTTTACAGCATTTTCATCACATAGTTCACCAAATAATTTATACAAAACATGTTTCTATCTTTATAAAAATGCAACTAACATATTTTAAAATTACTTTAGCCACTAAAAATAAATTTCCATCATTAAAATTTCATTTTGATTAAATACTTAAATTTACACTATTATTTACACAAAACAACATTTTAATCAACAAAAATTACACAAAAATCTTTTCCTTGTCCAATTCATCATAAAAAACTATATTAAGATCATTCTTACACCCAAATGTTGTTTTTAAATAAAATTCCATATTTTTATTTACAATATTTACCATATTTAATTTTAATACATCATTAAAATTAACAAAAATACTATTTGACCACCATTCCACAATTATTACATTCTACCAAAATAAAACCATTCGATGTCCAAAATTACCCCAAAATAACTTATAAAAGTTTTCAAAACTTTATTCTCTCCATTTTATATTTATTTACAACAAATAAATGCCGAATTAATTGCTTTTATCTTTTATTTAATTAATTCACTACCAAATTAACATAATTCCATTATCCACATTTAATTTCCAACCAAACCATCTTATTACCATTTTATTTCACCAAGTACACATTGTTTATTATAAAACAAACAATTTTTTCACAAAATTTTACATCTCCAAATTTATTTTATTCCTCCATTTTAAATTATAACCATCGTTATAATTTATTTTCACAGGTAATCACAAAACCAGGGTTGTTACATATACACAAACCTTTACCTCATTCGTTTGAGAAATCTAATTAAACGACTTAGTAAAACTAGTGGTATGAAACGCTTGTGTTTACTTCGTCGGTTAATTTTTGAACTTGTTCGATTGAAACTCTTGTGACAATTTAAGAGCGAAGATCTACAATTTGTTCGTGAATATTTAAGTTAAGGCAGTGGTTATGGGACATGAAGCTAAACTCATGTATTTACTAGCTTACTGTAATTCACCCTTTTTGTTGATCAATGTTGATCATTTTGTGATTTAGACTTGCGATATGCGATCTCTCTTTGTCCATGTAGGGGACTATACCTCGTTTCATTGAGTTTCATCTCATTTCTTTTATAGGCTAACGACCTATTGATTCTTTGGAGTTCCGACTCATTTTTTATGGGCTAGCGACACATGTTCTCTTATGGAGTTCGGTTCATTGGACGTACTGTTGTACTACGTCATTGTTCCGGCTTATCAGGCTCATCGGGCGTACCGTTGTACTACGTCGTTGTTTTGAATTATTCGAGTTTCAGGTTCCTCGGGCGTACCGTTATACTACATCGTTGCACCGACTCTATGGTTAGCGACCATGGGATAGCGTCCCGTTTGTGATACACATGTTCGAGAATTTCCATGCTCCCTTTTATGGTAGGCCTCCCCCTCTTTGCGATTTCTGGATTTCTAATCGATGATTTCTAGAATTTGTGTTTCACCAATTTTTATGATTAGCATGGATATGTTAGCCAATATTTGTGGTTCGGTGAATATGGTAAAGAATTTGGCATTCTTTTTGGTGTTATGAGATTTCTTGAGATGTTGTATGATTTTAGTTGTTGTTGAACGTATACTTGTCACAGTATGGCATTATTGTTATCATACGTTTTGTTATATCTCTTATTCTATCTCATTTTATCTGATATTTATAGCTAGACTGATCCGTTTATTATTTTCTTATCAAATAATACTCGGGTCAAACCGAGATGTTACAGGTGCTTCTGCTTGACTCCTCATCTGGGAGTATTATATGACTTTTGGCTAACTACATTAGATTTGTTGTTATACATACGAGTTAGAGACTTCTTGATGTATACATATTCTTTTGTGTAGCACTTTTATTTATTCTTTTGTGATATTGTGGATCTTGTTTGACCACTACTCTAATGTGCACTTCTATGTGTTAAATTCATATATGTTTCCGCCTTTGAGATATGAACTTCTGTGACTGATTTGTGTTATGCTTATTTCTATATTTGTTTCCGAAGATATCATAGCCACTGTGTAGTAGCTTTGATTTTGCATCGGTATGTTGGATTTCCTCTTGAGATGAAATGCATGTTACACTGTCTGACATATCGGCACTCGCACAAAGCAATTACTCGGATGGTCGCTCCCCAACAGCCTTATTCTTCGTGCTAGTTGACGGCATTACTCCGTAGTGTCCTTGGCTAGCGTGAGTATAGAGGTGGGGTGTCACAGCATGGTATCAAAGGCAAACTTTGGAACAACATGAAATATTATAGCAAGGATCATCGTCCTAAGTTCTTCTTAGGAGTCGTGCCTTAGGATTTTATTCGAGTCTTTGAATCGTGTTGTCCTAATTTCTTTTATGATGCCTTGTTTTATCAATCATGATTGTTTGACATTCATTTCGTGAATAAACTTTTTCTTCTTCTTTCTTTCTTTCTTAAAGAAGAGAAATGGTTAGACCAAGCCATCCCAGTGCCGGTCAATCCAGTGCTACACCCAAGGATGGTGTATTTATGTCTGCCCAATAGCTTCTTGATCTTGTAAAGAATGCTCAAGCTGTCGGACCTATTCCAGAGCCTATCCACCCTAAATCTGGGTTTGCACGTTTGTGCAGTGAATATACCAACTTGGGTGGGAAGCCATTCAAGGGTTCCGAAAGCATCATCGAGGTCTAAGTTTGGCTTAGAACATGCGATCGCATCTTTTCTCGCATGAATCTTATTGATCTTCATTGAGTCCAAGTGGCTTCGAGTATGCTCCAAGAAAGAGCATTAGATTGTTATGAGCTTCTTATTTCTGAAATTATTGAAGTGGATCTTACTTGGGAGCAATTCCGGGAAAGATTCGAATCAAAGTTTGTGGCGGAAGCTGAGAAAGTGACTTTGGCCCGTCGTTTTATTAACCTTGTTCAAGGTGAATCTTCTGTGGTAGATTATGTTGCGTCTTTTGAATCTCTCTCTAAATATGGGGTCGAGTATGTAAATACCCCATTGAAGAAAAATCAGAGGTTTGTCTATGGCTTGAATAAGAATCTCAAAAATCCATTACTTCTGAAATTAGAAGTTGCTTTTGATCAGCTCATTGATATCGCTCATCGACTTGAAGAGGCAGATAAGGGGAGTGATGTTGAAGTTGTAGGTACCAAACCGAGCTTCAACAACAACAAGAAAAGGCCTGTTAAATTCAAAGGCCCAAATCCCCTAAGAAAGGAAAGAAAGTAGCTTCGGCAGCAAAGACTCCTACCCCTAGTTGTGGGCAATGCTACAATTGTGGTTCTAAGGACCATTATGCTAATAGATGTCCGAAACCTCTCTTTTGTCGTTATTGCAAAAATTCGGGTCATCTTATATCTTCATGTCCCAAACTTCAAAGCAAGAAGGAGGGAAAGCTAAATGTTGTGCAAGCCCCTAGTAATATTTCTCGCGGTCAAGGTATTTCTCATCCAATCCTTGATGGTATTATTATGTTTCATGATCAACCTATTCGAGTTCTTTTTGATATAGGTGCATCCCATTCTTTTATATCAAAAGAACTTGTTGATACTTTTTCTTTAAGTGTTATGGCTTTAATGACTTCTTTGAGAATTGCGAATCTGGTTGGTGGATCTGCAACACTTTGTTTACTTTGTAAACATGTCGAGATTATTTTATGTGATTTTTCTTTCCAAGCCGATTTGCATGTCATGCGTTACTTAGGCTTCGGAATGATTTTGGGAATGGATTGGCTTAACCGTTATGAAGCCCATATCCTATGTCCTGAGCGGACTATTCATCTTCGACATCCTCAATCTACTAAGCAGATTTCAATTGTTCTTAAATATTCGGATTCCAACTTGGCAGCATCTTTATATTCTTTAAATCCTCATGATGACGATAATGATGATGAGGAAGATGTCATTTCTCTTATTCACGTTGTTCGTGAATTTTCCGACATATTTGAGCCCGTTTTAAGATTACTACCTAAGCGAGCAATTGAGTTCAGAATTAATCTAATCCCTGGAGCCCTACCTATCACTCGT
The DNA here is from genome assembly GCA_030765085.1 of Allium cepa. Lineage (NCBI taxonomy): Eukaryota > Viridiplantae > Streptophyta > Magnoliopsida > Asparagales > Amaryllidaceae > Allium > Allium cepa. The sequence continues at coordinate 916,775,727 of CM060938.1, forward strand.
CCACCTTACCGTATGTCCAATAAGGAAAGTGAGGAGATGCGTAAACAATTATCCGAATTGGAGACGAAACAGTTTATTCGTTCTAGTTTCTCTCCTTGGGGATCTTCGGCTACTTTTGTGAAGAAATCCGATGGTACACTTAGGCTTTGCGTTGACTACCGCAAGCTTAATGATCTTACTATCAAGAATAAATATCCTTTACCTCGGATTGATGGTCTGTTCGATCAACTTAGCGGTGCTAGAGTCTTTTCATAGTTAGACTTAGCACCGGTTTTCGTCAGCTTCGTATTGCAGAGGATAGCATTCCTTTGACATCATTCCATACTCGTTATGGATCTTATCAATGGCTTATTATGCCATTTGGTTTAACGAATGCTCCATCTTATTTCATTGACCTTATGAACCGAGTTTTCAAAGACTTCCTCGATCGGTTTGTTCTCATCTTTATAGATGATATTCTTGTTTATTCTAAAACCGAGGAGGATCATGAAAAGCATCTTCGGATTGTGTTGGAAACTCTTAGGGGCAATCAATTGAAAGCAAAATTTTCTAAGTGCCACTTTTGGCAACCTCGTGTGAAGTTTCTTGGTCATATCATTTCTGAATCCAGAATTTCCGTGGATCCTTCAAAGATTGAAGCGATTCAAAATTGGAAGAGACCGGAGAGTGTTATGGAAATCCATAGCTTTCTTGGATTAGCAAGTTATTACCGTTGGTTCATAAAGGACTTTTCTAAAATTGTCGTGCCTCTTACTAGTTTGACAAAGAAAGGAGTCAAATACATTTGGTCGGACAAATGTGAAGCTTCTTTTCAGAAATTAAAAGAACTCCTTTCTGATGCTCCTATTCTTGTGATTCCCGAAGGGAACCAAAATTTTATTGTTTATACCGATGCTAGTCGTGTTGCTTTGGGAGCCGTTCTTATGCAAAGGGATCGTGTTATTGCTTATGCTTCTAGGCAATTAAAGCCTGCCGAGACTAGATATGCCATCCATGATTTAGAGTTCGCAGCTATTGTTTTCGCCCTTAGAATTTGGCGCCATTATCTTTTGGGAGAAAAATTTATTCTTTACACCGATCATAAATCTTTAAAGTATTTATTTTCTCAAAAGGAGCTTAATTTGCGTCAACTATGTTGGCTCGAGTACCTTGCATCTTATGATCTTGATATTCTTTACACTCTTGGAAAGGGGAATCGTGTTGCCGATGCTTAGTCGTAAGCAACAAGCGGTTGTTTCTATGATGATACCCGAATGGAATGATCTCGGGATTTTGTCCACTTGCGAGATTCGAGATCGTGAATCCGGTTTAAGTTCATCTATCGTTTTATGCAGCCTTGAGGCTCATCCTTCTCTTTTAGACCGCATTCTTGAAGCTCAAAAGCTAGATTCCGAATTGGCTCTTCTTAGCTAAAGTTGTAGGGATAAAACTAATATTGAAGGTTTAAAAGACTTTGATATTGATGCTCGTGGCGACATTCGAAAATTTGGTAGACATATCGTGCCAAATATTGATAATCTTTGTAAAGATATTTTAGAAGATTCTCATCGTTCTAAATTTACCGTTCATCCCGGTAGTAGAAAATTATACATGGATATCCGATATTGCTAACTTTGTTAAGCGTTGCATGACTTGCCAACTCATTAAGGCCGAGCATCAAAAGTCGGGCGGGTTATTGCAACCTTTGGATATTCCAATTTGGAAGTGGGACCAAATTTCCATGGATTTTATTGACGGCCTTCTCCGTTCTCGTTCGGGTCATGATAGCCTATGGGTGATAGTTGATAGACTTATAAAATCCGCTTATTTTATTCCCGTTCGGTCCAATCAGACCGTACCTCTTTTGGCCAAACTCTTTATTCAAGAAGTTGTTAAATTGCATGGAGTCCCTACTTCTATTGTTAGCGATCATGATCCATTGTTTACTAGTGGATTTTGGAAGAGTCTTCAAAAAGCTTTGGGAACAAAGCTTTATTTTAGCACCGCTTATCACCCTCAGTCCGATGGACAAACCGAGCGTGTGAATCAAACTCTTGAAGATCTTCTTCGTTCATGTGTTCTTGATTTGGTGGAAGTTGGAAAGATCATATTTCTCTTGTTGAGTTTTCCTATAATAATAGCTTCCAATCTAGTATCGGTATGGCACCTTTGGAGGCACTCTATGGAAGGCCATGCCGATCTCCTTCTTTTGTGTTGATATGCTTTTATGGTTGTTACTTTTTATATTTTCTTCTTAAGTATTGCGAGGATGCAATTTCTTTAAGGAAGGGAGTCTGTAACAACCCGCATATTTTACGATTGTATATTTAAATATTTTATTTAAATATAGCATCGTCAATCGGATTTAAGTCCGAAAAGCTATTTTTTGCAAATAGTCAAATTAGGACTCAGTACCACTTCCATTGAGTTCAAAATGGCATTTGCGACCTTTTTGAGTATAAACATCGATATGTTTGGAGTTAGCTTGAATTTTGACATTTTTCACTTAGGGCTTTGGGTTTGGGTTTCCGCCCATTAACCCCAACTTAAGACCCAAGCTCCACCCCACTCCTCTTCATACATTTCATTTCTAATTCCTAACACTTCAGGCTTTAGAAAAATGGGGAAAGATATTGGAAATTAGAATTCCTAAGCCCTAGCTCCTTTGCAAATTCAAATTCTAGCTCCAAACTCAAAAGAGAAGCTTAGGTAAGCAACTCCTTCTCCTTCTCCATCTCAATCTCTCTCCAATTTCAGAAATTCTCTATAACCTAATTTGGGAAATTATTGTTTATGATCTTAGATTGGAGCTTTTAGGGTTGAGATTGAAGAGTGCTTGATCTTCCTTTGTTTTCAAGCTTCTCCTTCCTTCTTTTTGGTGTAAAAGGTGAGATTTTTATCTCACATCTATGTCTATATCTATCTTTGTTGTTAGGTATGAATTCCTAACATTTATTGATGTTCATTTGCTTTTGGTTTGAATTGGTTTTATGAATGTTCCAATTTTTGGTGTTTTGAAGTTAAATCTTCAAAAATCCTAGCTTTGATGCTTGAACATGTCTTTGTGTGAGTCGTAGAGCCTATAGGACTGGGTTGTTGTGTGGCATAAATCCCTAGTTGCAATTGCTCGATTGATCGGCTCCGTTTGGATTCTTGCCCCTTGGGGACTAGGCATGAAATACTGGAAAACAGGTTCCAGTCGACTGGCGCACTGAGTCCAGTCGACTAACCTGGAACCCGAGAGTTTTCCAAGCATTGGATCAGTCGAGTAAACTCAGTGTCCTGTCGACTGACCTGTTGCTTCATCCCAATTTGCCAATTTTGATTAAAATTCCAATTTTCTTATCGATTGGTGATTATCCGAGTTGCTGTTATGATTTATACGACTTTGATGACTTCTATTTCGAGAATTTTGGGGAATATCCGTTTTGATGGATTTGGTATTGATTTCTTTGGATTTAATTCACGTCTTCGAATGTGAATTTTTGTGATTGATTGTGTTTACAATCATTTATATGGTTTGTCGCTTTTAAATGCAAAGGTTTCTATACTAGTAGTAAATATTCAAACTCTTTCATTAAAACGATTTCAACTCTATTTTTAATACAAAGCTCGTTTATAAAACAATTTTCCAATCTATTAGTATACACAAACCTTTACCTCATTCGTTTGAGAAATCAAATTAAACGGCTTAGTAAAACTAGTGGTATGAAACGCTTGTGTTTACTTCGTCAGTTAATTTTTGGACTTGTTCGATTGAAACTCTTGTGACAATTTAAGAGTGGAGATCTACAATTTGTTCTTGAATATTTAAGTTAAGCCAGTGGTTATGAGACATGAAGCTAAACTCATTTATTTACTAGCTTACTGTAATTCACCCTTTTTATTGATCAACGATGATCATTTTGTGATTTAGACTTGCAATATGCGATGTCTCTTTGTCCACGTAGGGGATTATACCTCGTTTCATTGAGTTTCGTCTCATTTCTTTTATAGGCTAATGACCTATTGATTCTTTGGAGTTCCGACTCAATTTTTATGGGCTAGCGACCCATGTTCTCTTATGGAGTTTGGTTCATCGGACGTACAATTGTACTATGTCGTTGTTCCGGCTTATCGGGTTCATCGGACGTACCATTGTACTACGTCGTTGTTTTGAATAATTCGAGTTTCAGGTTCCTCGGACGTACCGTTGTACTACGTCGTTGCACCAGCTCTATAGTTAGCGACCATGGGATAGCGTCCCGTTTGTGATACACATGTTGGAGAGTTTTCATGCTTCCTTTTATAATAGGCCTCCCCCTCTTTGCGATTTCTGGATTTCTAATTGATGATTTCTAGAATTTGTGTTTCACCAATTTTTATGATTAGCATGGATATGTTAGCCAATATTTGTGGTTTGGTGAATATGGTAAAGAATATGACATTCTTTTTAGTGTTATGAGATTTCTTGAGATGTTGTATGATTTTAGTAGTTGTTGAACGTATACTTGTCACAGTATGGCATTATTGTTATCATACGTTTTTGTTATATCTCTTATTCTATCTCATTTTATCTGATATTTATAGCTAGACTGATCCGTTTATTATTTTCTTATTAAATAATACTCGGATCAGACCGAGATGTTACAGGTGCTTCTGCTTGACTCCTCATCTGGGAGTATTATCTGACTTTTGGCTAACTACAGTAGATTTGTAGTTTTTGTTGTTATACATACGAGTTAGAGACTCCTTAATGTATACATATTCTTTTGTGCAGCACTTGTATCTATTCTTTTATGATATTGTGGATCTTGTTCGACAACTACTCTAATATGCACTTCTATGTGTTAAATTCATATATGTTTCCGCCTTCGAGATATGAACTTCTGTGACTGATTTGTGTTATGCTTATTTCTATATTTGTTGCCGAAGATATTATAGCCACTGTGTGGTAGCTTTGAGTTTGCATCGGCATGTCGTATTTCCTCTTGAGATGAAATGCATGTTACTGCCTGACATATCGGCGCTTGGACAAAGCAATTACTCGGATGGTCGCTCCTCAACAGCCTTATTCTTCATTCTAATTGACGACATTACTCCGTAGTATTCTTGGATAGCGTGGGTATAGAGGTGTGGCATCACACTAAACTTTGTTGCAATCCATCCATTCTTCTCTCTAGGATGTCCAGAATGATTTCTAGCAAAGGTAGTCAATCATTAAACATCAATTCATGTTTCGATGGGATGTTTCTATTCCGAAGAATGACCGTCAAATGCATCCAGCACCTGAAAAATTCCATTGCACATCATATTCAATTACTACACTTCCTGTATTCTTGCATAAAAACATTCCATGTCGCTTTAGACAGCAGTTCCATTATTGATTATCTAATGACAACAGATAAGATTCAATGCACGGTTCCATCATGCGATGTGGCTCATTTTCGAATAGAAGTAGGCTATCTACACAAAATGTTCCATTTGTCGCATACGGGACATAGGAATCACACTGTATAGATTGATAGTTTCCATTACTCCAGTTGATGTTCATAACCTAATTGACCAACATATGTCGACGTCCGTTGGATTCTAAGCGCCGGTCACATGGGTTCATATTGAAAATGGAATCCCAGAATAAAACATACATGATCGTGTTCAATATATAGTTTTTTTATCCAAAATGACACACCATTCTCCCAGATTCAAAGTTGGCGGTAGGCTGCCAACTCTTCCTGAAGTCGGGTCTACCATGTCTCAGGCTTCGACTTCTGCACATGCCAATCCTAGGCACTCAATCGCTACAAAGTTACAAAGAATGATCATTCCAGTAGAACCAATCCAAAATCAACCTCCTCCTGCCAACGGTCAAGTAGGCTTAAGTGTTATGGATAACCTTCCTGAACAAATGCCAATAGTTCTAACTGCCAAACCACTCCGAACCATATGTCAACAACACGGAATTACTAAAGGCGATGTTCATGCTCGCAACACAGAATCAACGGGCACACAATTCTCCATTGGGCTATATGGTTTACAAAAAATTCATATGCTTAGGCATTGATGTACCGTCGGTCAATCCATTCCTCCGTATATTCCTTCAGGAGCTTGGGCTTTCTCCTACTTAAGTCCATCCCAATAGTCTTGCCCTGCTGAGCTCCTTGTATATCTTACTCATGAATCAGTTTCAACAACCCCCAACTTTCAAAGAGCTAGCACATGTTCTTAGCTTCAAGCAATAGAGTGAGTCTCCTTCTTGTAATATTATTAAAGCTTGGTGCCAGTGCAAGTTCATCGAAGCACTCCATAACAAGTGTTTATACTTTAAGAATTTCTTTATCTGATGTCAGTTCGGCTTCAATTAGCCTTGGCTATCTGGAAGTAAGACTTCTCCCTTTCCATTCTTCCCCATTCCTGGATTTTCACGATCTAAGTATTTAACCTATTATCTCCATTCTTTATTGATATCCCTCCTCAAGACATGAGCATAGAGCACTCCATGACTCTTAAGGCTCTCAAGTGAGTCTATATCTGATTCCGCACCACAACCTACCTACCGATGAACGTGTATCTTTTTCGATGGAACCTTCTACATCTCGTGCACTTCACCATTCCTACTGAGACTCCACTCAATAATTCTAGGATGCCAACGAGAACTTATTCCCCCAATCGTAGCTCCAATGAAGATATCCAAGAGGGTACCGGAGGCCCAACCGGCATGGCGAACGTTGGTGAATCCATCGATAAAGCAGTGGAAGTACACATTGTTGGTGAAATCCAAGCAGAAGTAGAAGAAAGAGTTAAAATGGAGATGATCCATAAAGAGGGAGGGTGTAGAGAAGAAGAAGGAGAAGACAAGGAAGAAGAAGAAGGTGATGGCGACGAAGACTTAGATCAAGGAGGAGATGAGTCGTATGGAGAGAAATCTCCTAAAGGCATCAAACTTCCTACTTCATTATGTCCAAAACGAATAATAGTCAAGACTTCTTAGCATATTTCATAACCGAGCTCAATGCCAACAATCGAGGTTGCTCCTCTAGCTAGTTCTTTAGAAGGAATTTTTGGCCTATTGTACCGATTAGCGATCTTCTGAAGGAGTGCTCTCCAGGCTTCAGCTTCCTGTCCGAGGGCATCCTAGCCAAAAAAGGCAAGATTCCATCTTTACTACCTACCAAACACGGTCCATAGAGTACTTAGGAAAACATTGACACTCCACACACTTTTAGGATCATGAATACACATTCCTTGTGTTCGTTCATGTTCCTATGTTTCAAAGCTGATACGATCCTTTCTTTTATCTTAGGTACAATGACAGAGACAGATTCGGCTATCTCCATTATGGTGTTTTGGAGGAAAAGAAACATAATCCTGAGCCATATCTACCTCTTTTTAGCTTTCACTAGAAACAAGAAATAGAATAAGAAAAAACCTGAAGGAAATAATGTGAGGGGGAAAGCGACCGCCAGGTGGAAATGGGCAAGAAAAAGAGGCAGGCGGAAGTGAGAGAATCTTACGACCATGAAAAAAAGCACAGGGATTCGTGTGACCGCCATGGTTTTTCTTCTGGCATACCCCCACCTCGATCTCAACCATAGCTCTCTCCATATCAACAAACTCCAACATAATGTTTTGTTACCACCACAGTTCTTGTAACCTACAATCTAAGGGGGTTTTTATTCGTCCGGCTCCTTCTCCAGCATTGTCGAGCCGAATGCAAATTGCCTTCCCATAACCTTGCTTGACTGGGGTCATGTTCGACCATGACCTCAAATAAATTCCAAGAGAGGAAGCATGTCGTAGGGTCAGGGGGATACAAGGTCTCATAGACCAAGGGTATGAATGGAAAAATCTTTCCTTCTACCTTCCGACATTAACAAAATTAACCAAACTAATATCCATTCGTTTGAGTTAGAGAAGAAAACCTACGATAGGATCGTAGAAGAATCCATGAGGGATATGGAAATGTTTGAAAAGAGAGAGATGAAGCCGGGATTCGAAGGCAAAGCCCAATTGCTTGGTCAAAGAGACGAAGCACGCTTATACTCAGGCGGAGATCATGACGAAAAACATTATAAAAGCTATTCATGAAGAGAATTCCATTCTCAAAGTGCAGCTAGCATCCAAGGAACTGACCCTTCTAGAGAAAGATAAGGCTATCAAGAACAATGAATCCAAGATTCAAAAGCTCCATACCGAAAACGAGAAGCTAGATTTTGCCTTGATTTTGTCGAAAGAAGAAACACTAGAGGCTCAGGTAGATCACGCTGCAACCATGAACGAACTGATCGTCTAAAGGAGAAAAGGGCCAAGGAAAAAGAAGAATTGAATTCCACCCTTCAAAAGTTCTTTAACGGTGTTTTCCAATATAAGAACTTAAAGTGGTTTGAAAGTATTTATGATGTCACTCTTACCTATGCCTGGAAAGAGGTTCTACGATGCGTAGAGCATTCGGTGAAGGCCTCATCGAAGATGAATTAAAAACCAAATACCTCGATACCGAGGACATAGAAAAACTTGAAGAGGGAAGAGCTATCCCACCGGTGGAAGATGTCGCTTCTGCTAAAGCTACCACTGATGCTCCTACCAGTCCAAGTGCATCGAGCCAGGCAGAATAATTATCTCCTCAGATCCAAGAGCTTGTAATGGAGATTCCATCATCCGAGGGGGCTAGTTCTGAGGCCACATGGATTATTCCATCTTCTACAGCCATCACTTGCATTGAACCTTATATTTCTCCATCATTACTCAGTCACTTCAATCCCCGATTGAAGAGAAGGGGGGGTACTAAATCTCAAGTTCAACAATCTAGCATCGGCGAAGGTAATACTCTCGTCTCTACAATGTTCGAGATCCTTCAGTTCTCGCCTTAGACTGTTACTAATCTTACTTCTCCATTTGTGATCTCATAGGTCCTCCTCCTCCGCTACAAATTACTCAAGGTTGGACTCGGTAATAATTGCTACCGAGCTAACCTTCATAACCATGGAACTGATTGTTCTAAGCCTTCCCTCCAGCTCCATTCCTGGTCTTGATTTGGAGAGAATCGCAACTTTAGAGGGATTGGGCGACAGTTCCTAGTCCTTGGGGGAAGACATTAACTTCACTAGCGCTTCGGGCCTAACAAGTCCTCTCTCTATGGCGAAGAGGCTGAAGATCAACGTTTCCAAAGTTAAAATCAAGATCAAGCCTGGGTTTGAAAAGCCTTTTAATATTGATAAGCCATAGACATCTCCAAGAATCTTTCTTATTACCATCAAACCTCCAAAAAGCAGTGGTGTTGGTGCCTCCACATAAACATTTAATCCCTCTGTTGACCGACCTGAAGTTCATGTCACCACTATGACCAAAGGTGACACCACCCCTTCCGAAGGTAGCATACCCAAGGGTGAGAAGGTCAGAAAAGACCTGTGATGGCTTAGGTAGAAAGTGTATCAAAAAGAAAAAGATAGACACGAAGTAGGCTCCTTAGTCAGCCTTCAATGGTGACAAGACAGTTTCATTTTGTCTGCTTTTGAGTTGTACCTTTTGTTTTCCTGTTGTACATAGGCCAAGCTTGTGCGGGACGAACCCTCGCGTCCATTGTGTATAAATGTTAAATGTAATGAAAGATTTTTTTTTTTCTGTTCCAATCACTATTTCATTTACGTTTCCGCACTTTATATATTGTTGTTGCCTATATAGAACTGCCTGCATACATAATATAACTGCTTATACTATAATTTATCCATATTATACATGCATATGTTTGTGCAACACTTTTACTTATTGTAACTCTATATGTATAAGTAGAATTCTACAATTGTTTTAGTTGTATTCCATTATTCAGTTTTGTTTTATCATCACTAAAATTTCCCATTTGGCTAAACAAAACTAATATTTAACCAACACTATGGTTATTCATGCTTATCCAAGGTCGAATTTCCTCAGATCGATAACCAGTATAAATAAACCGAGTTCCGTGCTGCTCTTAATTTCTAGGAAATAACGACCTGGACATTTGTATCCCGACATCTTCGACAATAACCCGGTGCAATCGACGTTCTCCATTTATTTCCAATACCCAATCTCGATGAAGCGCATCCTGCTAGGTCGTGGGTGAGATCATACATTTTATAATTTTATAACATACCAAGTCTTGTCTCCAAGATTTGGCATTCCAGATGCTAGAATCCAGCTATAAATCCTTGACTTGGCCTACCTTCAAGCATCGATCGAAAGTTAGCAAGGCGGGTGAATTATTCAATGACCCTTATTCCAATTATAATCTTTTCGGTCCTGATCCTGCACCCAAGGAGTCCAGTGGTACCTATTTCCAGGTATTCGGTCTTTGACCTACCTTTTGTCAGGCATTTATTGAAATCATTCAACGATCATCCTGACTTTTCCTCGGCCAAGCATGTGCTGCTGGGTCAGAAACATGGTCCTGAATATCCTAGTCGTACACCAGTTCGCGTTTTTTAGAACAGGTGCTTTGGGCGCCTATATTTGGGCATCTGCTCTCAGTCTCACCTATCTTTGGGTGTCAATCAAGAGTATGCATTGATCGTCCTCACTTATCCTCCGCCTAGCACGTCCTGTCAGGGTGCAAGTAACCAATTTCCATTCGTGCACCAATTTATATCTCTAGAAACTAGGGCTTTCGCCACTAATTTTGATATTCCTTACTAACCTTGTTTATTTCCCGGCAATAGTCAACACCAAAGGAATCAGGTCAAATTATCTAATCGATCCTTGTGGTTATGCTCCTTTGTTCTAATCCTAGACTAAAGAAGCCAGTACCTATTTCCGGTACCGGATTGCACTGCTAATCAAGCAATATAGTATTTTGCTTGCAAGAACATGGTTCCATTAATTCAAGAAGATAACTTTTGTTGACAATCGAAAAGCGTGGCATGTCCTAACTTATTACATTGCCCTAGATTTCTTGTGGAAAATAAACTACATGAAACTAACTAAAATAGAATCATAGTAAGTCGTTATACCATGCCCATGGAATTAGGATTCCATCAATAGTGGCCAGCTTGAAAGTTTCGCCTTCAAGCTTCTATTCCAACGTGTTAAGGTCCTTCCCAAGTCGGACCAAATGCCCCTGTACCCAGGATAATTCGTTTCAAAACGAGATCTCCTACAATGAAGGTATAGTTCCAGACCTTGGTATTGATGTATCATGTTATTCTTTTTTGGTAAGCAACTACCCTTAATTCAACCTCTTCTCCTTTTTCATCAATCAAATCGATGGATTCAAGCAAGAATTCTCATTGACCTTAGGTTGTAATGCCTTTTTGATAAAGGAACTTCCAATTCAACTGGAATTATGGCCCTTGATCAGAAGGCCAAAGCGAATGGTGTATGTCCAGTTACAGACTAATGGGTCGTAGAGCCCATAATAACAGTGGAAGGTCATTAGTTAACCATAAGGCTATCAATTAGAATTGAGAACAGCAAATATGAACCAAACTGACTCAAGAAGACCCGAAATCGAACCGAATCGAACCGAACCGAACATGATGGGTCTCGGATCTGGTTCGAGTGGTGAAAAATACTATAAAGACCTAATCAAACCTGACCTAAACCGACCCAACCCAGAACAATTCGACCAAAAAACATTGAAGTATATGCGTTTTTAGTGTTATTACCCAATTGGACCCGAACGGACCCGAACGAAGCTCGTATCAGGTCCGGTCTATGTTTTAATGTATAGTCTAGATCCGACAAAACTCAACCCGCCTAAAACCGAGACCTGCCGAGTCATATCCAATTCCATCAGGTCGGGTCTAATTGCCTCACCTAGTTAACTATTTTTCAAAATGTACCTGATGATTTTATTCACCACCTCTACCTGTCCATTTGCTGAAGAGTGTGCTATTGCCAAAAAGCAATTTTCAATCTTGTACAGATTGCAAAAATCCTTGAACTCGTTACTTTCAAACCGAGTTCTATTATCCATTACAATTTTCTAAGGTACATTGAACCTATAGATAATATTCCTTATCACAAAGTTTGATCACCTTTTTGTTGTGATCGTGGCAAACGTTCTGCCTCAGCCCACTCTGTGAAGTAATCTACCACAACAATGATATATTTAACTCCTTTTGACATCTGCACATGGATTATATTAGTTCCCCAAACCACAAATGGCCATGGGTTGACCATTTGCATAAGCTCCATGGACGAGGCTCTTAGAATTTTTGCAAACCTCTAGCATCGGTCACTCACTTTGATGTATTCAACTGCATCACAATTTATTGTCGGCTAGAAGTATCTGTAGTGAAATATCTTATTCTTGTCTGTCCCCCAGTGCGATCAACACAGCTATCCTCACGGACATCACTGAGGATTTTCTTAGCCTTATCCTTGGTTACACACCGTAGTAGGGGTTCGAGAATTCTCTCATGTACATCACCCCTCCTTGCACTATAAACCATGGTACTTTACTTAAGAGATTCCATTGTTCGTTATTTCCTCTTGAGAGAGTTCCTTTACGAAAATAGTCCTTAATCTAAGTTATCCACGACTCCTTATCCTCTTTGACTTCTAAAAACTAGTCGACATCCATTTGGTCGATAGTTAAGCTGATAAAATCTTCATTGGAACTAATCCCAACAGTTGTGCATCTCCAGACTAGCTATCTTGGCTAATGAATTAGCCTTCGCATTTTCCTTTTTGAGGATGTGCGTAATCGTGTAGTGTTCTATATCATTCAGCAATTCTAGTACCTTGGTTAGGTAAGGGACAAGTCTCGCCCCCTTAGCTTGAAATTCTTTCGTCACCTAGCTAACCGCCAATTGAGAGTCTTTGAATATATTTAGCGTCCTTACCCTAATTCCATTGTTATTCCGAGTCCCTATACCAACGCTTAGTACTCAATCTCATTGTTCGTCGTGGGAGGCTCCAACTTCAATACATAACAGATCGATCGTCCTTCTAAAGTCATGAGTGCCACTCTTACCCCAGAACTGCACTCATTAGAAGCTCTATCTACAAACAATTTCCATTAAGAAAGTGTGACCATATCGTCCTCCTCCACACCATCCCGTATGGTAAAATCAGCGATGAAATCTGCCAACGCTTATTCATTTATCGCTCTCATCGGGTGGTAAGTAATGTCATATTGGCTCAGTTCAATATTCCACTTCAGTAACCTTCCCAAAGTCACCGGTCAGTGCAATACCTGCTTCAAAGGTTGATTCATAAGCACCTTAATTGGGTGAGCCTTACAATACGGTCACGGCTTTCTCAACGCATTCAATAAACAATAAGCGAGTTTCTCCAACTTTGGATGTTCCTTTTCAACTCCAGTAAACCACTTAATGATGTAGTACACTAGCTTTTGAATTTTTGCCTCCTCATGTACCAATGTCATGCTTAATGCATGAGTAGCCACTGCCAAATAGATGAATAAATCCTCTTCATGTAGTGTTTTGGATAGAAACGACGGTGTTTCCATATGCCTTAGTAATTCCTCAAAGTCATCCTAACATTCCTTCGTCTATCTAAAATTATTCTTTCCCTTATTAAGAGCATTAAGAATAGAATACACTTACCCATTGCCTTTGAGATAAACCGGCTTAACACGGCTACTTTCCGATTCAAGCTTTGCAACTCATTCTTCGTGGTAGGGGCAATTACTTTCCTAAAGGCATTAATTTGCTTCAAATTAGCTTTAATAACCCTTGATTTCATGATAAATCCAAGAAACTTCCCTAATGCGAGTCCAAGAGAACATTTCAATGAATTTAACTTCATTACGTACTTCCATAATACTTCAAACATCTTTGAATGGTCATCCATGTGATTCCTTGATAACCATGACTTCACGAGCGTGTCATCCATGTATATTTCTATCGTCCATCTGATCTGATTTCTAAACATCGAATTCACCAATCTCTGGTAAGTTGATCCTGCATTCTTCAAACAGAACAACATTACTCAGTAATAATATAATCCCAAATCCATCATAAGGCTTGTGTGCTCCTGATCCAGGACTGTATTGGTATCTGGTTATAACCAGAATAGGCATCCATGAATGAGAGTAACTCGTATCCTGCGGTCCCGTTTACCAACTATTCAATCGTGGACAAAGGGAAGCTATCCTTCGAGCATGCTTTATTTTAGAATAATCAATGCAAGTCTGCCACTTTTTGTTTTCTTTCTTGACTAACACGGGGTTCGATACCCATTCAGGGTACAAAGCATCGCAAATAAAACCATTCGCTTTCATCTTATCTATATCCTCCTTCAATGCAGTGAATAGCTCTGGACTTAGGTTGCATCTCTTCTGCTTTATTGATGGATATTTCAGGTCCACATTCAGTGCATGGCATGCTATCTTTGATGATATACTACACATAACCAACTGTGTCTGAGTAAATACATTCAATTTGCTTGTAGAAAACCGACCAATTCCTTCCTCAATCCTGTGCTGATTTGAGATTCGATCTTGAGAGCCTAAGTTAGATCATACATATCGATCGGAACATTAACCATCAACTAAGCTGGTGCTACTTGCAACTTCCTCTGACTTATTCATGAGATCCATTAACTTATCGAACCTGTTATGGTTCCCGAGCAAGGCTTGGGGCAATAATTTCTATGCATCAGAGTTTTTAATGTAGAGAGATTTCACTACATTCTTCTCTTCCTCCCATCGTCTCGCCTCTCTGAGTTCGACGATATAACATTCTCAACCAGCGCTCCGGTCAACTCTAATCGATCCAACCCAAGCACCAAGGAGCTAGTGCTATTATGAAATCAGCAAGGGTAGGACGGCCTAAATTGGCATTTAAGCCGGATCATCATCCACAATTACAAACTTTTAAACCCACACAAGCTTATGGTCTCTATCTTCTAATACTATTGAAAAATCAACGGGTTGCTTTGCCTCACCGTAAATCCTGGATTTACAAGGCTTAACATCCTTTATACTTATCCTCATCTAATCAAATGTTCTTTTGAGTAGAATATTCACTAACCTTCCACAATCCACCAAAGCTCTATGCACCATAGTAGGTCCAACTATAGTCATAATCGCCATAGGATTGAAAGTTAGCGCTTCTACCCCATCAAAATCCCCATTTCAAAAGACAATATCACATCATCCTTTGCTAGTTAGGCGGAGCTCCATTCTTAATGGTGAAGCATCTTTCTTATGGTATGTGCCTCGACGAACGTTCATACCGCTCCATTTTATTCCAGCTCTTCTCTGTTGGATGTAGTCCTCCAATTATGGTATTGATAATTATCTTCCATTTTTCTGTCTGGGCCCCTCTCCATTGGGTCCAAGTTGGTTCCTTAGGCGTTTAGCTCTTAAAGTCTAGAATTTTGTCTGCTATCCTGCGACTCTCTCACATACTATTGTAATTTCTTCTCTCTTATCACTCCTCGGTAAAATTTCTTAAATGCCTACACTCGTTCGTATTATGCCCATGAGTTTGGTGGAACCGACCTAACTTTCTAGAGTGCCTTTCTTCCTCGGTCGCCCTCCTCCTAGGTGGTTTTATATACCTTTTCGTACCTTGTGTGGCAAGGTATATGTTTCAAGTGTATCTTTTAGAGGTGTGTACTCATATGGTCACATATTCCTCAGGCGCTTTTTGGTATCATTCCACCTACCGCCGGCATGTTGGTTTCTCTTCCTTTAATTACCGGAACTATCAATATTCACAGCCACATTACCGGAGCTCTCTTCAATCTACTTGATTGCTATACTACTTTTACTTACTTCCTTCGATTGTCAACCACTGTTCTTCTCAGCAAGCTGACTCCCTTCTTCCAAATGCAAGAATTGATTAGCTTTTTGTTAGAATTCGTCCATAGTTGTTGGCTACTTCATGCTTGATCATTTCCCTAAATCCATGTCTGAATTTATGCCCTGAACCAATGCAATCAACATCATGCATTCATTCGAATTGTTAACTTCAGTAACTGCAATATTCAACCTCTTCAAGAACCCCTTCAATGACTCCAAAGGTACCTGAGAAAGTCTCTATAAGTACATCGCGTCCTTAGACCGAGCGGTGTGGAGCCTAAACTGCTCTAAAAACTTCTTTACTAACTCATCAAAGGTTGGTGTGAGCCAAGTAAACCACATCGATGCAACTCCATATAGAAAAATAAAGAAACACCTGCAATAAACTGCAACCTCTGCCTAGGCACCATCCATACTTAAATAAATGCTTCCTGGTATTACTATCCCGTTATATGATGATATTGCAGGCATCGTAACTTCCTGAGATACTCCTCTCCTAGGATATTCTCTATGAACGAAGTTCTACTAGGTGCAAAACTCCAATCCTCGTTCTTTCTCAACTTATTTTCCTTCAACGACTACTTAATCAAGTCTACTATATGCTCCTCTCTAGCCTAGTTCTCTAAAGGATGATCATTAAGAGCTACGTCGAGTGTTTGACTCTGCAAATAGTCTCGGTTTGCGTTGACATCTATGTTCTCCAGTCTTTGGAAGAACCACTCCTTCGGCTCTTATTTGATGTCTGATTCGCTCCGCAGTAGTTATTTGAACACCTACACCCCCGAGCTTCAACATTCAGTCCATCATCATTACCAGTATGCTACGTCCTCCGAATCAGATAGATTAATGGCCTAGGCTTCGTACTCCTCTAAGGGCCTCAGATTCAGCTCGATATCGACCTGACTATAGTTAATACCGATCTAAATCCCCTTAATAGGGGATCTTTCAGTCCGTTCAGCACTCGTTCCTGCTGCTCCAATAGTCTTTCCTTTCTTCTTTTGTTTTCCATCTCTTCTTCTTCTCAGATCCAGTAGGTGATGCCTCTCTCTTATTCTTCCCTACCCTTTACGACTGCCAGGTCAGCAAGGCTATGCTAGCATCCATTTTGTCTAATAGAGCCTTCTAACTTTTTTCCATTTTCCGATTTAACTCCAACATCATCTTAGCAAATTCCACTTTTGTGATCATGTCCTAAGGGACAGATGGTCCTACCAATGTTGCTACTGGTTAATTAGCAAATTCCATATGATGAAACGTTTCTTTATCTATACCAGCTACTGCTTTGGTTCTACCAAACTTCCTTGATGGTGCCATTGATTCCAATATGGAACTCCTTGAAACTTTTAGATAGAAAACCTTCTGAATCTAACCTCTGGACACTTCAATCCACAGTAGATAGCTAGATCTATATTTGATAAATGCATTTCTACCAAAAATATTAAACCACACTACACCATAAAAGACTTTTGGTAGCGTTGAAAAAACGCTACCATAACTTATGGTAGCGTTTTAGAGAACGCTGCTATACGACATGCAACTAAAAGTCTAAAACTTTTTGTTGCGTTGTAGTAAACGCTACCAAAAGTCACTTTTAAATGCAACTATAGGTATTTTCTGTAGGATTTAAAAAACGCTACCAAAAGTCACTTTTAAATGCAGCTATAGGTTTTTTCTGTAGTTAAAAAAACGCTACCATAAGTCTTCATTTTTTGGTTGCATTTTTTGTTTATATGCTTTTTTCGATTTTCAGTAGCGTTTTTAAAATGCAACTGTATAATTTTTATACTAGTTTACATTTATTTCTGTAGCATTCCTGAAACGCTACTAAAAGTTATTGGTTGTTTGGTAGCATATTTTAAATGCTACTATTTACGGTTGATAGTTTATATCATTTCCAGCAATCGCTTATATATTATTCATATTAAAACGAACGATCAATCGCATAATTTTCATATATTCAAACAAACAATTAAATCACATAATTAGCATATACAAACAATCAATCATATGATCATCATATTCAAATAATTGCAAAAACATGCTAATCTCACAATCAAATATAATATCCATAATCAATTCGATAGTAGTTTTTCAACAAAATAAATTACATACTACAAGCATTCACAGACAAGTTTCCACAAATGGTACTAACAAAATACAACAACATATATAACAATTAAATCAAGTTGTAAATATTATGACTGAGTTGCATCCAAGGGTAAAGTTTTACCTAAATCAATTGTATGTGTTTCATTTTCTGAATCTCCTTCTTCAACAAGATCACCTTCCACTTCAACTGCAGCTTTTGCATATCTTTCTAAGAACTCTTCTGTTTCTTCAAGGTCCTCATACTCTGAATCCTAGTATTTATGATAATTAATCCTTTTTTATAGATGTAGAAAATTTTTAAAAAATCGTAAAAAACGCAACGTTGATTGAGAGTAAGGCATTCAAAATTGTTAAAGGGATTTTTATGCCAATAAAAATACAAAGACTTGCTTACCTCATCGTAGTCAGACTCTTCAATCTTCATCTTCTCCATCGTCACCATCTTCTTCATTGCCATCTTCATTTGAAGCTTCATTATTTTCTTCCTCCTGAACTTCTTTTAAATTAATAATTGCCTTGAGTAGAGAGACAGAGCATCTATGCAAATAGTCTTTATCTACTTAGGATCTTAGCAGTCGCTCAATCAGCTTTGCTAATGCAATTACTACATAACATTACAAGGTTATCAAAAAGAAAATATTTACCATCCTTGTAAACTGGGCTACAACAATTATACGGATGTAAACTGTTTGATAGGCAATAAATTATGTGCATCCATATTTTAGGCAGCATTGTTTTGATTAATTTAGATGTTTTGTCCAGCATTTTTTGTTGACAAGCTTATTTCTTAATTTAGTCCTATACTTGTTATGCTTTATTTTATTTTATTTACTTGATACATGTAATAATTCATGCACACAAGAACATGCCTTCCTAGTAGCAGAAGGATAAGCATGAATACCTGAACTAATAAAAGCTAAAATGCCTTTAATGATGGAATTCTGAGATAGTGATTTTTCCATGAAGAAATTTGTGTAATAGCGATCTTTATGCAGATTGACAGCTTCATTGTATGACCATGATCCTTCATTGTATGACCATGATCCTTCAGCACCCTTGCTGGGGTTCTGGAATGCAAAGAAACCACAATACGTTTCAACGAGTACGGCGAGAAATTGTCACTCCCTTGGAAATCTCCGTAATATGAAATTCAAACAATCAAAACAGTAATTTATGCCATAACACCAAACTCTGTTATGGAATTTCAAGGAAAAACAGTCTTTGGTTCGCTTTAGTCCCTGCATAATATTTAATCCCACAATTCAATCATAAATGTTTGAAGACTGCCATAATAGCACTTTATACACAAAGTGACAATATTTGAGTAATTAGAGTTTTATATACAAGTCAGTACAAGATCGTCAAGGGATAGCATAAGATAAACTGAGATAACTTCCATCGCTGACTTATTTTATTCTAAATATGAGATAAAAGAGTAAGAAAAAATATTTGCCGTAGTTATACCTGAAACTTGTTAATTGCTGATCTGTTACGATACAAAAGCACAAGCAAGCATTTCTCAAGAAGTTTCACAGCCTCTTCATAGGTAAGATCCTCACGCCATTCAAAGCGAACAATCGGTCTAGCAAGATGGTTTCTAAAACCAGTACCACATGGTTATCTTCGAAATGAGTGCCAATCATGGTTACCTGAATATGTGAGGTATACACAATATTTTTTTTTTACTGATTTTAGGAAAATATTCAAGATTACATATCTCATAGTGAACATACCACACCAAGATACTTCTGCCCATTTTTTACTCCAAGTACGAGTGAGTTCCAAAGAGGGTTGAACTTGTTACGTCTTTATACATAACCCGGCTCAAATAACTTTGTGAACCTCTTTAGGACCCGACGAGTTGACATCATCTCACATATTATCATAAAGGCTGCAAAAATATATGGCAAATTAGATAATGTAGAATGTTGTACAACCTGCTGATCATGTATCATGGATCCTTTTTTTTATTTTTTATTTTTTTATGTTGGGTCGAGGTACAATAATACACACACTTGCAAATGGATAAAGATTTCTAAACACTTAATTTTCAGCATACAATTAGTTCATAACATCAAGAATATGAAGACCAGTTGATTTTTAGTGTGATTTTAAGCTACTGCCACATTTTCGATAAAGGACACATAATCTTCCCGGTCCAATATATGTAAGTGAGCACATGTTAAAGTGTGACAACTTTCATAACAAGTAAATCATGATAGATGGGTGGTTTAGCGTCATACATGGCAGGTTGATATTCTTTAGGAGTGACCATAAATAACTAATTGTGAGACAATGCCATAGCATATGTTTCATATATGAGTTTATATGTAGCTGTATATTATATACATGGGTATGCAATATGTATCTGTATGCATGCATCTCTGTAAAAATCCTGTGGCACCTAAAATGGGACCCTATGCAACTAATCTCATCCTTATATTGACGTATGGCCACTGAGTTTTACACCAAAGTAAAGCAGAAGGGTAAATACTAAATACTATTGACATTACATGAGAATCAGCTTGTGTGCATTACATAACATGGATCAAGATAAAGGGTGGAGTCATGCATGAATAGATGAAAGTGCAAAACTATAGCTACAGCAGAACATTGACTGGGCATAAGTAATGGCCTAACTGAAAATATGCCAACTTTAGAATGTATAAAATTATTACATTAGCTCATCAAAATAGTGTAAGATCCCCTAAAAGTCGCAGATTTCTCCACTTGCACCAAGAAGAGAGTGTTTACCGACGTTTTTAAATCGCTCCACACTTTTGTAGCGCAATGTAGAACCATAGGATCCTATGACCAATATAAAATATATTAGAAAAATATATTTGACGTTGTTAACTTTTCCATCCCACTACCACTAAACTACCCACTCTTATAATCATCCTTTTTATTTTCCACTTTCAAATCAGTTCGATTACATCCCATTTCCAAATCAGTTCGGTTACATCCCATTTCTCAAATCAGTAAGAACCATGTCCCATTTTTACTCTCACGGAAACTCTCTTCTTCACCACCTAGCCTGCTGCTACAACCATGCATGTTGCCCGAAATACCATATATTAGCAATTTTTCGTACAACTTTCAGACAACAGATCGA
Source organism: Allium cepa (assembly GCA_030765085.1). NCBI lineage: Eukaryota > Viridiplantae > Streptophyta > Magnoliopsida > Asparagales > Amaryllidaceae > Allium > Allium cepa. Next base: position 916,796,657 of record CM060938.1, read on the forward strand.
TGCAATTCCACTAATTGATAATTCATAAGCATAGAAAAATGGTATGCATTACTCCCCTTACTCTTCAGTTACTTTACACTATTCACTATTGACATAACATTATATGATACTATTTATATGAATTTGATTGCATTTACTCTTTATTTTCATTCCTGCACGATCTATATGATGCCTTAAAAGTAGTTGTATACAATAGCGCTGACTATGTGTTGTTTTTTAAGTTAGTTGCTGCTGCGTGAAATTTGTGATTAACAAGATTCAAATATTATGGGTACTCAATATCATTACATTCTTTTTAATCATTTATTGTTTACATTGTTGATTTACCAATTTCTAATTTAATGAACTTTTGTCAAAATTGTCGACATGTTATTAGGTCATAATTGTTTTTTGTAATTCATTTTTATTGCAACATTATTTTATATGGAAATCTTTGTTTTTTCCTAAAATTCGATTTAATTTTATTAAAAAACACACTAAGATTTTTTTTCTTTCTAATATCCATCATTCAGCACCTCAAACGGATTAGTCATTGACAAATATATAATGTTGTTGTAACCGAATGAAGTATACATTTATTTCTAATACTAAAAGGTAAGAACCAGTGCTACAAAAAGTAATAAGTATTGTTTCTTCAACAATCTTTATATATATTGTCTCAATTCTCAGTCTAACATGCATGTTCAGTATTGTTAACTTTTTTTACGTATCTATTCATAACCGGCATAGAAACAAAGCAAGTTGGATGTTATATTCATATATTGTTGTCATTTTTTTTAATTGATGAGATAATAAAGAAATTCTATAACTTTACTGACAACTATAGTTGACCAACACATCCATTCACCCTCAATTGACACAAGAAGATATATTACCAAACTGTTATTACTATGTAATATATATTGAAAATTGTGGATTTTATAGATGGGTTATTTTTTCCCCTTTAGATACATGCATTTCATATTTAATTTAAATCTCATGTGAGTTAGATAATCGCCAATTATGTTGGAATCAGATTCATATTAAAATAGAGTACTCATTTGCAAAAAAACATGTGAAAAAACTAACAATAACCAATCTCAAATTTATGCAATGCATGCGCTATGCACTAACATATATATGTGGACACATGAATAAGATTTTTAATTTTTGTACAATGACTGATCCGAAAAGATACGGTTTTTATGTTCACATACAACAATTTTAAAACTAATCAAACTTTGCAGCCATGCAATACATAATCATGATCTATTTATAACATAAAGTATGGACACATGCCATCGGCACGGGGTTTGTACTAGTGTGTGTTTATCAGTATCAAGTTTAATTTCCTTATAAATACATGATTTTGTCTCAGTGCTTTAAACGGGTTTATATTACAGATAGTAACATAGATTAAACTACCAACATCACTAGTGACATCCTTTAAATAAGGCCAAATGGCAAGTTTAGGATTTTTGACAACAATGTTTGCAATGAACTATGGTAGAGATGTGCCTACACAGCCAAAGCCATGACTTCAGATTTAAAGAATTATTAGTGTATTTTTAAGACTAAAAATTTGAAGTATTCTTCCAAACTAAACTTATAGTACACTTTTGGATTGAAATATATGTGAAGTTTAAAAAACAGTTGTAATTCGTTTTTTTAGCTATATAAATTTTGATGAAATGAATTCCTTTTAACTTAAATAAAGAGGGAAAAAACATGATACAGAAACCATGAAGACAATAATGATAAAGAAGTGGAATGTATGTATGTGAACCTAATAAAACTTCAAATATTCAAGTGTAAGCTCTTCACAGCCTTGTAATCTTGTACTCTTGTTATGGTTACCAACCAAAAACATAAATTTAGTACTCTTGTAATCTTGTTATGCATTAGCCAGGGTAAAGTTTAGAAGAAGCGGTTCAAAGGGAAACATGAGAAGAAGTTAGAATTGAAGTTGGTGATGTTATTTATCACAGTTCACAGCCTTGGCCTGGTAACAATTTTTGTGTAAAAAGGATATTAGAATCTTTAAATTTTCTTCTATGTTTGTGGCAAATAATGTGATTGGATTTGGTCCTCTACTTTGGTTACTCCCAAATAAGGAAGTCATCTAATGATCCGGGTCATCAGAACATAAAGTTTGGATTCTAAGTTTAAAAAAGGTGTTGCACAATTAACACGAATCAAGTTCGATGATAAAATGCACCATTTTGATCCAAAACGAGTTCTCTACATGCATTATTTTTTGTGAGATCCAACAGTTTAGATCATAGGTGAATATCTTTGGTTTTTTACCAGAGAAGAGGATTCAATCAGGAATGTGATCAAAAAACTATAATATAGCCAAAAATTAGTTATTGTAACCTTAATCGAAAAGATATAACTTTCTGTTTAATACAAGATACTCGGGAAAAAAATTTAGTGATGGTGCATCTAGGATAAGCGCGAACAAGGTTACCTGTTTAATACAAGATGCTCTATGTTAGGAACTCCATCCACTCTTTCATCAACAAAATCATTCACTTTAGACGAGACAAAACCTAAATAATCGATGGTGTTGACAAGAGCCTCTTCCATATAACCTTTCAAGGTGTTCACTACCATATCCTAATAACTCTACGAGCCAACAATTTCTTCATAATGTATACTGTGAATAATTTGGATATTCACCTCAAGGTCATTCACAGCAAACTCAGGTGATGTAGTAGTTTCTGAATCCCCACGTTGTGAAGACAAATAATTAATTTTTATCCTAAAATCCAATCACAAAATCTTGTGATAAGATAACAACAATTAGTATAGGAATATATTGCTTGGAGGAGTAAATCCATTATTATAGAAGCATCGATTAAAACATAGGACAAACATTAGGGTTCGTCTGATAATGTACCTTTTTTCGATAGACCCCATTTTGTTCTGGATACTAATCTAGGGCTTGTGCAGAAATCTTTAGCAAGTAAATGGTAGAATTGGAGGAGTGAATCGACAAAGTGGAGAGAAGTTAATTAATGCTAAGGAGTAGTGCAACGTTGGAGGAGACATTGTAGCGAGACGAATTTTTTTGAAGGGAAGAGGCAAAAAAGACAGGAAACGTGAAAATGAAGAAGCGGCAACTCAATTGTTTTCCTGTTGGCGGGCGCGGGCGATAAATTTTCGGTAGCGTTCAATAAAATAAAATATACCTAACAAAAAATCTTATAATAATATTAGTTGCATTTTCATTTCAAACGCTACCAACGAGTGCAACTAAATACTGATTTTCTTGTAGTGCCAAAATGGCACAACACCCCAAAACTAACTGAAATAAAGAGATCTGGCAAAATAAAGTAAGAAAGGCAGAGAATTTTTATAGTGGTTCGGTAAATCTGAGGCATATGTCCACTTTAATCTTGTTGATCATAGATTTTGGTTACAAATAAAAGGACTTTACTGATCTAACAACCCAAAATAACAAAAAGTAACTTCTTTTGTGAGTAGGGTCATATAGAGAAAGAGAATGAAGAAGATGAAGTATAAAATGTCATTTTCCAAATGCTCTAAGTCTTGTATTTATAGAGGAATCGCTCCAATGAAGTCGTAAATAATTATAAAGGTAGACGAAGTCCCTAAATCTAGAAATCATATCAATACCGATCTAAGGTGATCATTGCCAGCCTGAATTCATGAGTTCCAATTGTGCCATCTTGTTTTACTCTACCATTTTGCTTAGATCCATCAAGTTTCGAGCTCTTTGACCTTAAAAATTGGGTTATTTTCGAGAGGTTCTGATATCTCAAGTACTTATCTTTTTCCTTTAGAGCTTCCTTGGAGTTGCTTATCCATTCCTTCAAAAACATTCCTCAAGATGACCATTTTAGTTAACTATCCATATTCCATAACTCTAGAGCTCCATAGGGATCTTAAAAGAGTTCGGCATCGACTTGAAAAGAGGTCGACACCAACCTGATTGTTTGTCCCCTCATGCACTCCAAACTCTTAAAGTACCTTCCACTACCCCTCCAAGCGTGTCCCTAAGCCCTTGAACCACTTCATCTTCATCCTAACATCCAAATTTGATTGAAAGCCGCTTGGTCTAAAAGCCGGATAACAAAAACCTTTCCTATTTAATTCATTATTAAATTCTCATCAAACCCCCCCCCCCCCCCAATATTTTGGCATAAAAATGGAAACCCAAGAAAATTGGAAAAAAATCATTTCATAAGTGATATCTATGTGAGTCCTTAACAAGAGTAATCGATGAAGATTTATTTCCTTCATTTAATTATTCTTTTGGAGTTTCAAATCATATTTGAAAATCTCCCCTTTTCATCATGCATGGCCGACCACAAAAGAAGTATGTGGTGCTAACAAAATTTCCCAAAACCACTTTGCAATTATTTATTTAAATTCAGTTTGAATATTCTATCGATATCATATATCGAAGCATGCATTTATCACTTTTATATACATAGTTTATTAAATGTGAAAATTAGCCACCGAGGCCTCTTTAGCAATTACAATTAGTTTTCAGGACACACAGCTGAAATAATTACTTTTAAGGACAAAATGCAAAATAATTAAGTTCTAAGGCCCAAAAACCTATGAAATTATGTCCTTGAAAGTAATTAGACTGCTGACTTTGTCCTTAAAAGTGGTTATTCTGTTGACTTTGGTCTTGAAAATAATTTTTGTGGATGTGTGTCCTAGAAACTAATTGGACTGCAAAGTTTGTCCTTCTAGTGAAATGTCCCTTATTAAATACTAATGGTATTCAAACAAATAAAATAAAATTTAACAGTTAGTTTCATAAATATTTATTAATTCATAATGAAAAATTAATTAAATCGCGTGGTTTTTCGGAGTATTCATCATTACGGCTGAGCGACTCAAATGTGTAAATTCAATTAGCGATTAATATCGAACAATTCAAATATTAATGTTTATATGTCACCTTGGCCAGTGGTGTGATAATTTGGCTTAATTTATCGCTTACATATTTTTTTGGTAAAATTCAATTTTACCTGTTACAAGTGATACCTGGTAGTAACGATTATACACAAATTCTCTTCATCAACATTACTACACTTTAGGTCTCAAGGAATTTGGTTTTGATCAAAATTCCAGCATCATCCACATTCAATTAGAATCTTCCAAACACAAAGTCCTTGGTTCAATTATAACGATTATTATTTACTATACTACTTTGGTCAAGGACTTTGATTTTGAATTGACTATAGGTGACCGTGATACTAACCCCATATAACTGAGATGATGAATTCTTCATTGAATAGTATTTCACTTTCAATGCTTCAACTCAGACTCAGTCATTCAATGGATGGCATGCCATGATTTATAAATATGTCAAAGTGCAGTGTCCATACTGAAGCTCCACGTCATTCTCAAGTCGTGAGAGCCGTGTAACAATGTCACTTCGAGGTTTGCTGCTCGACCTTAGCTATATAAACCAACATAAATATCTCATGTGAGTCATTCCATAGTTATCCGACACGATCAGTACATAATCCATTGGTATCCCCAACAGCCATGAGTAATACACTGTCCGACATTTGGAGAGCGTTACATACTTTAGTCTCAATGGATGTATCTATATCCCATCTCGAAACATCTTGACTAGTAATATTTAAAATAATATGCTATTTTTAATGTGATAAAATTTCCATGATCACAACACACTGTAATTACCATCACATAATATATCATTTAAGAATTTTCTATCCAACGCACTTTAAATTAATTACTAAATTAATTATATCACAATATAGCAAATATATAATAGAAAGAAAACACTTTTTTATTTTAAACAAGATTTGTTATTAAGTTAAATATACATAAAACATATTGTTATTAACACTTTAGTTTTGAATATGAGGGATTTAATCTTATGAGCATTTCATACAAAATTAATTATTATGAGAGACACGCATCTATTAATAAAACATATATTTTTACTTTTTTGTCCATAGTTAAAACTTCAAAATCAAACACTTTTATTTACTCTCTCTCCTTCATTATTGAAAAAGAAAATAATAACGAGAATAAACAATTCATCTCGATCTTGAGAATCAGATCCAAATGTTGATGAGAATGCCATGGAAAAATAATTTCTTAAAGTTGTAACCTTTTTTATTGTCATTTTACGGACGACAGGTTCGCATCTGATTGTCATTTTACGGACGACTAGGTTCGCATCTCCAAATCTAAAGGGTCGGTGCCCTTCGCAAACCAAAGGCTACTCTAGTTTCCGACAAAACCTAAACCGGTGTTTTACATGGCCTCTGTATACGAGAAATAAGTGGAAAATGAGAATCTTGGATAATTACACTGGAATAGGAATGGAAATCCATCATCATCAGCAGCAGTGGAAGTCCAAACTATTATCGTACAAGAACGCGACGATTATGTTATGCTTCCTGAACTTGATTGCTTCTCTTCTGCTTCTTCACGGGTTCTTTGCTGGATCTGATCGATCAAGAACCCTCCGTTCTCATCAATCCGACTGTATGTAATCTTCCATTTAATGTTTTTGTCACTGAGATTAATTTCAGTTTTCTTATCTTGTGGCTATTCAGTGGAAGAGTTTAATTATATTACAGAAATAATATCATCTGGATTATTGTTAGGGAGATTTGGAATTGCCTCACTCTAGGAAAGGGACAACACGGGTCCTTAGTTTTATATCCTTGGCTGCTCGTTTTTCTTAATTCTGATTGATGAAGCTTGCATCCATTTCATTTTATATATATCAAAAGTCATTATTTTGAAATAAAATTAATTACAAAATATTAGCCACAAATGGTCTAGTTTTGAAAATGGAATGTGGATGTACTATTCGTGTCTAGTAAAAAAACACAGGGGATTTGCACAGAAGGTTCCTATTTTTGATGATGTTATAAGAAAAGTCCACGTAGTAATGAGTATGTAAATTAGGTCCTGTTTTTTCTAAATCAGCTTATAGAAAGTGCAAGTTAAGTTACGCTTTTCAAGAAATTTCGAAAATTTCGATTTTTTTTTAAATCAAAAAACGCAAACCAGCTTGCGCTTTGCTGATAAAAAGTGCAAGTTAACTTGCGCTTTTCGAAAATTTTGAAATTTTGAAAAAAAGGTTTTAAAATCAGAAAGCGCAAACTAGCTTGCGCTTTCCTGATAGAAAGCTCAAGTTAACTTGCATTTTTCAAAAATTTAAAATTTTCATTAATTTCAAACATTTTAAAAAAAATTCTAAATTAGAAAGCTGATAGAAAGTGCAAGTCAACTTGCGCTTTTCAAACATTTCTATAAAAATAAATTCAAAGCCAAAAAATTGCAAGTTAGCTTGCATTTTCCGTCAGAAAAGTGCAAGTCACTTTGCGTTATCTGTTTTTCAAAAATAGGGACCAAATTTACATATTCATATCTACATGGACTTTTTTTATAACAACATAAAAAACAGAGACGTGTACCTCTTTTCTTGAAAAATATATGCAAAGTTGCTGAACATAAACCAAAGAACAGGGAAACACCAAATATTGACCCTCGGTTACCTAACTTGGACTACTTGGGTTGAAAACTCATCAAACGAATAAAGCAACAGCATATACGTGTATTGCTACTTCCACAGTCCTGACAGAGGCAGTTGCTTTTATACGATTCATTTACCAATCCGTGCTTAATTTCGCTGCCCACAACCACTGTTGTAAAAATCCTTCTATGAGTTCTCCTAGGTGTTAGGCTAAGATAACCGCCTAACCATCCGCCTATATGCTATGCGAAGCTTACCACCTCACATAAGCATATAGGCGGCTGTCCTAGAAATACATGGTAATGAACGCATAGTTATGCTCATGGTTATGGATAATACATGCTAAACGATATGAAAGTTTCAACTGCAAATATTACATGCCTTCATTATTACCTTGAAAATTGAAACTTCAACTTTTTTAAATATAGGTATATTCTTTACAGTAGTAAATAAATTTTGATTGAGAACCACTAGCTCAAGTGACAAGTGGTATAGCTAAAGTTATAAGTGGTATGACACTCTAAAATGAGGTTTAGAAGTCATGAGTTCAAATCCCGAAACATTTAAATGAATGTTCTGCTTGAATAAAGCACCACTCGTGTTCTAAAAACATTTTTTTTTTTTTTTTTTGCATAAAGTTTCTAAAATTTTATTGGAAGCAAATGAGTTCGTCAAAAATATCTAATTTCGAATAATTTTCGATTTGTCCTAACTTAGACAATTAATCTCTAGTACAAACCTATTACCGTGTTCGTTTAGCGATTTTCACAATCCTTCCCGCTGCCAATTTTATTTAGAAACCGTGTGGAAATAATATTTTTTTCTCATGTTGTGAACCTTCATGGCATAAGGTTGATGAAAGTAAATATGAGTTGAAATAATACAGAATGAATAAATTGGATGTGTTTGCATTTGCGTAAGTTATGTAAACGTGGGATTTTGTATTTTTTATAAAAAGTTTGATAAAAGGAGTTTGATGAGAATGTTTCTCCATACGTGTATATTTTTAAAAAGTGCAGTATATACTAACAGTGTAATATATATATATATATATATATATATATATAATTTAAATATATTTATGTAGAAACACTCTTAACTTTTTTATTGAACATTTAATAAAAAGTACAAAATTTCACAATCACAGAATCGTAACAAACAAAAACCACATTCAATTTATTCGTTTTTCATGATCTTTAATTCATATCCCTCTCATAATTTTTTGTTACATAAAGGTTAACCAAATGAGAACGTAATAGCTTCTTTTGAATGGTGTTTTAAATACAATTTGCCGTTGTGGGCTGCAAAATCAAGCAGATTTTGGTTGCTCTTTGAACAAAGACCTCACATTAGGGACCATCAAGTAAACACAGGAATGCCTGCACTGCATCTAACAAGAATGAAAGCATGCTGGTGTTATTCTAGAATTATGAGTATAGTATTTAGATGACCAGGAGGAAAAGGAATAATCTAAAGGCTGAAATTGTTGTTTATGTTGGTGCTGCTGATAGTGATCTATATTGTGGTTGCATAATAAGCTGTTGCTTTTGTTGTTGGATGAAGTGTCGATGCCCAAGGAAGTAGGAGTTTGATAGTTGAGGGTCAATGTTTATCGTTTTTTGTTTGGTTACATATCACCTTTTGTTTTTCTAATGTCAAGACATTGCTCCCTAAAGCAAGGAAGAGGAACTTGACAGTTGTATGTAGTGACTTCCCTTCTCCTCGCACCAGCGGTGAAGTTACTGTGGTTCTCCAATAAAGTTGCTAATTTTTTAACATCTTTCATAGCCATTCAAATCGTCTCTAAGAAGTGAAGGCAGAAAGAAAGACTTTTGCTCTAAGCAAAACCCATAAGCTCATATCTTCAACTTAGATAGCACTTGATTTTGCAATATATTTGTTTTGACTACTGAATGATGAGTCTGATAGATTTTTCATTCATATTTTTTTTTTCCTTTCATTTCACCACTATTATATACTTCCTTTGATGCAACAACAACATACATCATTACACAGTATTTTTCTTTTTCTTTTTTCCTATGTAAATTTGTGTACAGCAAGAGTATATTTAGTTTCTTATGTCACAGTAGCATACAGATACAGCGGTAGCATACAAAAACTCAATCGAAACATTTCTTTCGCCTACATTCTGCGTACTGCAGTGGGCATAAAGTATGGTACGTGGCAACAGCTGATTCATATGTTCAACATTTAACAGTTCTCTAACTATAATAATCAAGACGACATCACCCAACATAAAAAACACATTGCTGCAAATTATCAGTTCTATGCACTATCAAAACGATGAAGATTTGGTTACAAAATCCTTTTTCAATAAACATGGGTGAAAGTCTCTCTTTTAGAGGTGTTGTAAACCAAGCCTTTATTATGTACAAAGACTTTAACTACCAAAATATATATTTCAGTTTATGTCAAGTATAAAGGAAGCTTAGCATATTAAAAGAACAAATTGTCTATCCACAAATCATATTATATTGTCTTATAGTATCTCATTTTAATGGATGGTTTATTGTGACGATTGTCTCGTTAAACTTTACTAGAAAAACTTAGTGAAACTAAATCTAAATAAAATAAAAATAAAAATTCACAAAGTGATGCTTCCCCTATAAAGTTCTGACTATATAGATTAGTCGTACATCCTTCACATGCTAATTGCATGAATTATTTTCCTAAACATTGAGATCAACAACGTTTTAGTAAATAAATTGGTGAAATTATTGTTTGATCATATTTTCTAAATTTGTTTTTTTCCCTTTATTTTCTCAAGTTTGTGTCTAGAAGAAGTTTAATAAAATGAGTTTGGTTCTATCTTCATTTTATCCTCATTTGATTTGAGTGATACCAACAACATTGCCTTTATAAGTTATAAATTCCGGATTGATCTTTGTCAATCGTCTATATTTTACCTGAGCTTTTGATGTGTTTGAGAATTAACCTTAACCATGTATATTGTTGGTTTGCTTTATGGAGTGCTACTATCTTAAATTGGTTAAATGCTATGTTGACTTAATTTTGTTTTGTTGATCGTCAACAATTTGCTGCATATTTCCATACATAAAAACATATGGTGTTTGCGAACGGGATTTGTGGGGTCAGAGATATATCCATTTTTTGTATGGCCTTGACCTTTTTTTTTTCTTTTTTTGAGAAAAACAAGCACATATTTTTTAGAAACTTGATACTTTATTATATATAGATAAAATGTTTATACAGCTTTAGTTGTGCAGCTTCAGAATAAGTGAAAGGAGGAAAAAAATTCGTTGTCTTCTTTAGCATGAAATGAATCTTTTTTCACATCAAGTGATCTAACAACCATGTGTCTACTCAACGAATGGCCTTATCCATCCTAAAATGTTTTAGGTTTTTGTTTTGTTCACGTTGGTTTATGGATGAGGATTTCATTGTGTTCGATTGGCATAGGAGATAATAGTCCTTCCTCGATTTTTTACCTCGATTTTTTTTGAAATATAACTTTGGTTGATGCTTGGAGTGCCAGTTATGTTTATACTATTTACACACATATATGTATGTTTATATGTGTGTGTGTATGAGTGTGTAGTGATAATAACATATCCAAATCCATTTTTGCATGGATCACATTGTAAAAATCCTTCTGGGAGCATGTCTAGCCCCCGTCTTGGCACTGTGCAAGATTTACCGCCTAGCTATCCACCTGAGCTGGATGAGCCTTCTGTCTTCTCTATTGCAACTAGGCGACTATTAAAACACTACTTAGGAATCGGGCAAGGTTTGATGTCTCATCTAAGCATCCATGTGTTTGTCTTAGGCGACCTTCACTTCTTGACTGCTTCCAACCCTATCCAAACCATCAAATTTCTAATTTGGATCGATTAACACATTAAAATACCGAAATTTTATTAGAGATATACGAGCTTATAAAAAACGTCTAGTTTTGACAATCATCGACTAATCCTTGCTTAGACGATTAATCTCTAGTCTAAACCTACTGTCTAGTGTCTGTAGAATGACTTCTACAACTTTGGCATGAATACGCTTCGACATATAGGATCATCAGTATAGTATTCTTTAATTAGATAATCGTTTAAACGAATGTACCAGACTCATTTGGATTGTTTCGATTCGTGTTGTAATCGATGTTAAGAATATGGTATGTGGTTTTTATTTTGGCATTTCAAATCATTCATGAACTTGCATATGAATTTCAAATGTCTGCTATAAAATACGTAGTTACCACGCCCATTATGTGCATTTCAAGTTTATTTGATATTGCCAGACTTGTTAAATATTGAAATGTAATTGCATTCATGACAAGTGCATATGTTTCATCAAAATCAATCCTAGATCTCCATGTGGAACCTGAAGCCACAAGCCAAGCTTTATATCAAACAATCTCATCCTTTTCACTTTGTTTTCTTGTGATCATTTATCTGTAACAAACATGTGTGGCGTATTTCAGTGTTTGGATTTCAGGTCCAAAGATTTTCGTCTTGCAAAAGTCTGCAATTCGAATCTTTTCATTTTGCCCAATCATTTTTTTATCGACGTTCATTTAAGGAATAATATTTAGTATTATCACTTGCAATAATTTCAGGAGCGGCATGATATGAAAATATATTTGTTAACCTGCATTTTGGTAAGGTAATACACATGCGGATTTAATCCAACAGACTTCGTGATCATCAAGGCAGGAAGCCTGGAGAAGCGGTTAAGCTCGGAGATCGGTTATAAACGAGACTATGTACGATGGTCAAGTAGATTCGGATCGGATCCCTAATTTTTGTCCCAATCAAGGTGCAATTGGTATGAAGTGATAAGGAAGGTCTCATGAAGCTACATTTCAAATTTCAAGTCGATTGGAGTTTGTATGTTAGAGTTATGGGCAACAGAATAGGGGTCGGTTCATATTCAGCTCAGCAGCATAACTCAACGATGATCACTCCATAACTCAACAAGCATAAGGCGGATTGAAGTGAAACTTTGAAAATAAGAAGAGGGGATCCTAGGGAGTCTACTTTAGGGATCGCATGACATTTGGAGAAGATGAAGGGATCGGCATCTACCATCTAGAGGGATCGGCTATGCATAATTTTCTAGCAAATGTCGATCAATATCTCAACATCTACACATCCGATTGACATGAAATTTGAAGCACATGCTAATTACAACATAAGAACACCCCATAGGGATCATCGCATATCATTTGGAGGAGTTTGGAGGGATCGACATTCTTCAATTGGTAGGGATCGGTACCTATCCCTATTCAGGATTGGTTTAGTTGGATTGGCACCAAGAACGATCAATAGCTCGAGTTATACTAATCCAATTGGCATGAAACTTGAAGGGTAAACATAATACAACATGATGAAGCACCTCTAGGGATCGCATGATATTTGAAGCAAGTTGGAGGGATAGGTTCATATTCCTCTAGAGGGATCGCCAAAAATCAGAATTCAATCAATATTACTTCACGGAAAATGTGATATCTCACAAATCGTACGTCGAATTGCACACGATTCGGAAAGCAAGTAGCTAACACCATGGTGAACCACGTAGAGGGATCACACACCGTTTGGACACAAAATAGGAATCGATACCGATCCCTATTTTGAGCTCAAAAAGGGATCGGCAGAAATCAGAATTCAATCAATACCGTTTCACGGAAAATGCGATATCTCACAAACTTATGTCGGAATTGCACGAAATTCGAAGAGCATGTAGCTAACACCAAAGGAATCCACCTAGAGGGATCACACCCCATTTAGACACCAAAATAGGGATTGGTATCGATTCTTATTGTGGGTGCTAATGGGTCTAGAAATTTTTGGTTGGTCTCGTCTTGATTTTCAAAACATTATGATCAATTTTGACACTAACAATATCCGTGATGTTATTTTCACTTTGATTCCACACTTCATCTTATGTGCATAATTTATAGCACTTTTTTCATTTAAATGCAACTTTGCTTCCTAGGGCCTTTGTTATTTTTGAAATTTGTTTGTCTCTATCCATCTCTTTAGGAGCGTGGATATAAATTTTTTGTTTCTTACAAGAAACTCTATCTTGTGAACTAGTAGGTCATCCTCACTTCCTATGGGCTTTGGTCGACTCATTAGTCGCAACATTGTCGGTTTGATCTTTTGAAATTTCAATGCGTGTAAGTGTATTTATAGTTGGTATGTGTAACTGTCACTTTTGTAGTAACTGTAAATGCATTTTTACATCTTCTACTTGATTGCAAATTTATGGACATGAGTTATTCTTTGTACTTCAGTTTCACATAAAAAAGTATGTGGATAAAAATGAGACAAAGTTGTTGTTTATGTATGTTTACACCGTTCTCTTAATCGTTTATTTTCTCCCCAGAACAGTGAAATTTATTTTATCAAAATGTCAATCCACAAATCATGCAGTAAAGACATCACTTGTATTTGATTTCAGCTACCCAACGATTGAAGATGAGTTATAATCGATGTAAATTCCTAATTGTAGTAGATTCATTCTATTGTTTTGTGGGGATGCAATAAGGATTTGAACAACATAACCAAAAATATGTAAATGTGATATATTTGGTTAAATGACCTTAATATGAGCTGTGTATCGAAAACAAGCAATTGGTCTAAGTCGAAAGCAAATTAATTCTATTGCATGTAAAATTACATGTTCCTAGACCGATACATTTAAATTAGTCACATTAGCATGTGACTAGCAATTAGTTTTAGGCGCTTAATAAGATATTCGACCAAGGCATATTGAGTGTGGACGAGAGCAAAATGATGCTCTACTTCAATTTAAATAAACATGAAATAGTCATCAAAAGTACGATCGATGAATTCACTAGCATCATCCATCTAGTCGAATCTTCTGGATTCAATATGATAAGATTGTACATCAATAGTTTGTCACAATAATCATATAAATGCAAAACTACAAGTTGACAATAATCCAACATGAGATGACCTTTGAAATGTTTAATATAAAATATGATTCTTTAACTCTTGTAATGTTTAATATGAAATAGATTTTAGAGAGCGTTTGACATACATCTCAGTTAAGGTTTGAAAACACACAAAACATCCCTCCGTTTTTTAATAAATTTTTGGTCTCTGTTTCCAAATTCACACGCGCACAAAGACCCAAATACCCTTTACGTTTTTAACATTTCAAACGCGTATAACTTTCTGTATAGACATCGGATCAGCATACCGTTTTCACAAAAAAAATCAAAAAATTTGTGATCTTTAAAATGAGATCCATTGTTGATACCAAAAAATCATATTTGCGGATGCGCTGCTCCCGTAAACCCTCAGCCAACTCAACGCGGAGTTGGATTCATGAATAGCTTGTCCTGCCGTTGTTTTTACATATGCACATACCACTTGTTAGAAAAATAATAAAATTTGTGATTTAATGGTGAAAACGGTTTGTTAATCCGTCGTTTCTATAAGAAGTTACTACGTTTTAAATATTGATAATTAATGGGGTGCAAATTTTAATTATGCACGTGAGAACAACATTTCTGCTTTGAAATGGTTGCAGTAATATATAAATATTTTGGGTGATACAAACATTTCAAAAAGTTAGGATTTTTTCTTAACGTTTGAAATGCGTATTCTCGGTACTGAAGAAATTAAAGATCAGTGCTGATAAGAAAAGGCATGCTAAGACATAAAACAGTTAATTCTTTTAGTTTGATTTTATTGCTATAGTGTTTATTCATATATCTCGAGTTAAATATAAAGATTACTTTAGTATACTGCAGTACAACTCAAGTATTTGATGGAGTCCGATGAGCTACGGCGAACACTGGAGCCTGTTGAATTGATCAAAAGAGTAAGTATATCTAGGCAACTTCAAAGTTAGGTTTTTAGTTATCATTTTTTTTGCAAGATACTTTAGATTAGTTGGTTCATATTTAATGGTTCCTATTTAATGGATATGGTTATCTCCTTTTTCAGATAAAAGAAATAGAGGAAGAAGTATTAAATGGACTCGACCCTGAAATAAAGCAAGTGCCAAAGCAAACTGCAGCTGTTGATCTGTCTAAAAGGTTGAAAGATTTAAGAGCAATGAATGATGCAAACAGCCAAAGAGGTGAGAGTTACTATTACATATTAAATGAGTTTGTACTGTTTTTTTCTGCTTATACATTAGGGTTCTCTGGTTGATGATGTACATTTTTATTATATGTTCATTTTAGCTCTTGATGAATGGCGTAAAAGGAAGATGGATCGAGCCAGGCAACGAGAAATAGAGAAGAACTGATGTTTTTTATACTGTTTAAGATGGCTTCATAGTCTATGGTTGTATGTACAAGCACTGCATGGAAACTTGCCTTTGTTTTTTGCTGTTCTGTATCATTAGTTATGTAACATAGTAGCTTGTATGTAAACTGATTCACAAGCAATTTCTGAACATGTGTAAGAGACTGTAGAGAGGTGAAACCGATAAGAATCCAAGTTTGAGGATGTCGGGGTAAAATAGCTGTTCATAAGTAAACATGTTATGATAAATATCCAAAGAAATTTGGTTGGTGCATGCCATCAAGTATCATGGGATGTAATTCAGTAGACTCATGATAATGTATGCACTGGAGCACATGAGCCCGGGCGAATACAACCAAACCCTTGGGTTCGGTCGCTCTTCGGTTGGGGCAAAACTATTTCAAAAATAAATTATGCGCTAGAAATGCATAGAAGAAACTTGCAAGTTAAACCACTTAAATAAATCGATTTAGCTTAGTGGTTGGCAATTTAACCATTTCTCCGGTAGGTGTTTGCGTCCGCAACAAGATTGGAGATGAAACAATGTCAAAAGACTAATGGATGTTCAGAAGAAACACAATGAGTCTATTAAGAAATGATTAAGCGCGTGAGCCGAAGAGATAAAGAAAGCGGGTAATGGCTAGAAGAAAACAAACAAAGAAAAAATGAGAATATTTGTCTAAATATAAAAATGGTTAGGTACTGATTAGAGTCCACTGTCCAATGCCAAATAGAACGCCATCGATCCATATAATCGGTTTGGTAGTCATTAGGCCCATTTTCAATCTTCTTTCTTTTGTTTCCTGATTTGATCTCAATGTCAAACAATTATTCTCAGAAATTTGATTAACTGTCAAATACCGTTATCACGGTTCGGTACCGATCAGAATGCCATCAAACCGTAAAAAACAGTTTGTTAGTCAACACTTGGTCAAAATTCTACTCTTTGAACAATGACTACAAAATGTACAACCCAAACAGGAAATTATTGTCAAGAATAAAATTTCTCAGCGTTTTAGCCTCAAGAACAGACCTTCAATATTTTAGCACGAATGACAACTTTTTTTAGGTATTAGTTTTTAGTTATTGATAGCAGTTTTTAGGTATCAGTTTGTAGTTATCGTTAGTAGTTTTTAAATATCAGTTTTTAGTTCAGTAACAGTTATGAAAGAATGTTTGTCCTTATGAATAATTTTGAAAGAATCTTTGTCTTTATGATTAATTTTTAGGAGAATGTTTGTTTTTATGGTTAAAATATTGAGGTCGTGTCCTTGAGGCTAAAAATATACAAATTTTTGTCTTTTAAATTAATTCATTCTACAACAAATCAGGTCGGCGTTAAACAAATTTCACCCATCAAAACCTATCAATTAAATTTTCACAGACAGATTTCCAAATATTTTACTAGGTCCAAGTTTGACCGATTCTTGTGTTTGCATTTGTGTGTTTGCATTTGTTCCAAGAAAATCGAGCATATTCAAACCAAATGCTGCCTATAAATACCCCCTTACATGCACAGTAATGGAGACGGATTTCTACTCATAAAAATACCAAACAAATTTATTCCAACCTCTACCAAACTGTTTTACACCACCTACGACTTGTTTTTCTTTTGACAGATAGATCACCGTATTTTGTATTCCAATATTGTACTTGAGATCTATAAAAGAAATAAGCAATAAACTACAAAAGATGTAGGCACTTATTAGGCCGAACTATTGGAGTAGGTGCATCAGACAACGGAGTAAAATAAGCAAATTTCTAGAGATTTTTTTTGTGATGCACTAGATCTTTTAGTGTGTTATAATGAATAGTAAAGCTTAGATTGAACCATATTTAATGTTAATGAGGTGAATTGAATTGGAATTTATAAGGATTAATTTCATATTATTATTATTATTATTATTATTATTATTTATATATATAAAGTACTCACTATATTAAAAAATAATGTTATTTCAATTATCAATTCATGTCATGAGCATCATATGCTCGATGACTCCTGTGTATGGGTGTGTAATATTTGTTTAATTAGCGTTTAAAATATAAAGGCGTATGTGAAGAACCTGTAAATATATAAGTGCTCATGTAACTGCAAGCTTGCATGCATCCATACATACATACATACATATATGTATGTGTCTGTGTATGTCTATGTATGTATGCTCATGTATTTATTTATGTATGTATATACATAATAACAAATGCTTTTATTTTCGATCAAATAAAAACTCTATATTACAAAAATGAGTGCTCTCCTTTCGAAAGGATCATCCATTATATTACAATTTAATTCTTAATACATAAATACATACATACATATGTATATATTTATTGTACAATATAATTTTAGCCTTAATTATATTTTACATGTGTTATGTACATGATTTATTTTATAGTTAGGAAACATTTAATATTTGAACTTCCTCACATAGTGGATTCAATATCAATTAGTCAAAACAAACATACTTAGTATAAGCTAACATACATATTGTAACAAATAAAACCTTATATTATTTTAAAACTTAAAATAAAGCATACTTCAAGTCAACATTAATTAATTTATTGTATACACAGTCTACACAACATTTGATGAATGTTAATTATAATAAATTTATGGTTTTAAAACACACACGCATGTATTTATAATAGATACAAAATAATTACTAAAATTATTTAGTGCCAATATTACATCAGCTCGAATTTTGTTTATGTACCGATTTAAATTCTAATCCAATATATATGCGTGTGCACGTGCGCGTGCGTGTGCGTTAACTAATAAAATTAAGGTATTTTTTAGAACATGAATGTGTGTGTATGAAATTAAAATGATGATAAATAGAATTTGTACCGAGATGTCATGCCTATTGATTACACATTGAACTGCGAATCTCCTCCTCGAAGTGCTTTCTTCCTATCTGAGATTGTGTTACAAAGCTAATACAGGTTTCACCAATTGAGGTTATAGTTTTCCTATGGATATCTAAAACGAATATGGAGGCTTCTATTTATAAGGAAAGGTTACGGTTAAAATTACAAAGATATGTACAATTAGTCAGAGGAAAAATAAAGGAAATTTTTCTCTCAATTATATGCACAATCTTCCTCAATATCTCCATATAGAATCGCTCATATGTATTCAAATACACATATCTTCACTCTATTTTACTCCTTACATATTTATTATTTTTTGCCCAGTTAAACAATCGATTGATCTCATGATGTTTACATGTTCCAATTAATCAGTCACACAAGTTTTATATGTTCAATTAATCAATCATATGATATTTTTGTATTCAATTAAATGAATCCAAGGTCCTCTTACACACACACACACACACACACACACTCTTATATATGTATGTATGTATGCATAACAACAATTATTAAATTAGTATAGCATTTATATCGATTTCCTCCATAGTTTATGATGTTACAACTTATTTTAGTTAACTTCGGAGGAATGCAAATAGCGACGGTAGTGTGGCTCCCAAGTAAACTCGGCCCTCAATAATATTTAAAGAGTTTAGATATTAAATCTTGTATGGACTTCCAGTGAACACGAGTTTAGTTGTTTATAGATTATCTAGGTGAAAACCTACTTCTAGGCATTTAAGCTACACCATTAGCAACGATGTATTACCCCACGTTTTTTCTTCGTCATCACTATCTCACTTAGAAATCTAGAGCTTGATTAAAAATCAATATTCTATTAATATCTATAGTTAATCGCAAAGTTCAACATTGAAATTCGTGGTTCAATTCGATAACAATCATCGATTAACTGATTTTCTTTGGCCAAAGATTTTGACTTTACATTGACTACCAATTATAGTGATATAATATTCTATTTGAAGGAAACAAATCCTCTCTTCGATAATCGTTCACTACGAATAGTTCAACATACAACCAACTATTGCCTTAATACGATCTACGTTGTCTTATGATTAACCATAATCAATATATAGTTTAGATATTTAAAATTTACAGTATTCTCAAGTCAAAAGACTACTGCACACCATCACGTGAGATCTTTTATTTGAAATTTAACCTATAAAAGACTCCGGTTGAGTTGTTCTATAATGATTCCAAAGAATTACACATACATAACATCTTGGTGCCATCAACGGTCATGTGTAATTCATCATCGATCATATGGAGAGTGTTACATACGGTAATCTCAAAGATATATGAATATCTTGTTATCGATACGTCTTGACTACGAACATTTAAGGGCAAGTATTACTTTATTCAATTCAAGACTCATTATTACGACCAAATTCCTAACTACAATCAATAAAGTACTTTTCCTCAGGATTTTCTATTTGTAATTTGATGTATTTAAAACATTATTTATATCAAATATAAAAATACATGCAACAGAAAATAAAAGCAAAAGCTTGCTTTATTTCGAGCAAAATTCACTATAAGAGTTAGTTATATAATCAAATCACATAATTACCCATGGGCACACTTTTAACTCTATCAATCTTCCAATTATGCTTAGGGCCAATTATGGCGACTCATGACCGTACTCTCGATCAATTTTCCTAGAAAAATCGAGAAAGGCCTTACTGAGCCGATTTGTAATATTATTATTTCATAACTACTTTTCGATTATACTTCCGAGGCACTGATAAACTTTTTTATCACGTGTCAATTATGGAGAACATATCTTTGTTGGATCTGGCCCATTTGATAGCGAGTGAAATGAGGTAAATTTCAGAAGAAAAAAAATCTCTAAGTGGATCTTAATGGGTATATGTAAACTATTAATTAGCATTTAGATTCAATCTACATTTTAAAATAGTATCTTATTTTGTTTTAAAATGTTTATATTTTATATTTGTCGTATAATTTTGATATGACATGAATACGCATAATAAAAAAAATAAGACAACTATACTATAACATGTGTATAAATACACATATAGTTATATGTATTACGATTTATGTCTTTTGTGTGCACGCGCACATGTGAAATATACTTACATATGTATATGACAATTTCATATCCATATCAAGGAGTAATGTAAATACCAAAGTATGTACATATGTTTGAATATATCAAGATAAGTGTATATGGTTTAGTACACATATTCTTAATATCATATGTGCATGTGTGTGTATTGTATATACACTCTAACATACATAATATTGCCATTTTTAACATTTTATAAAACCATATATATATATATATATTAAATAAATAATTTTGAAATATACTTTATATAAACACATGTATAATTAAAATTTAGATTCATTCAAAAACTTGTTATTTTGCTAAGTAAAATATCAATTTAAAATTTAAAATATCATAATTTAAAATTAATTTGACAAGGTCAAAGATATTTATTTTTGAATTTTAAACTAATTTTGACTATTTTAAAATATCATATAAATTTAAATTTAAAATTTAAATATATATTTCTTTGACTAAGTCGAATATTTTAATTTTTCAAAATTTTGTTAGCTTATCTTTTCGGCCAAAATATATTTTGTAATATACACACACATATATATCTTATTCATTAATACATATACATACATACATACATAGGTACATATATGCAAACATATATATAATAGTATTCCAAATGTTCTTGGCCATAAAGTATGTTTTTTTACACAAGTAAATGTATACATAATATATAAACAAATGATCGAAAGCTTTTTTTATTCACGGATAATGTACACATAATACATGAAAATAAGAACATATTTTCAAAATTCTCTTCAAGAGCAATTCAAAATTCTCTCGAGCCTTCCCATAGCTATACATGACCATCCCCTATTGTTGACATGACATGGTCAACATATTTTCAAAATATTTAGTTATTTGTATATTTAAAATATTTTAGAAGAAAGAGTGGTCCTCTCAAGGTGGAGAGCACTTGTATAGTTTTATTCCATACTTTAAAAGGAGCCACCAACAAGCCTAACAGGTAGCAGAAATCCCAGACTAATAAGAGAAAAGAAAAACCCTTCCAAAATCTAAAGGCTAGAATCCCATGGAACCTACTTAGATCCTAAAGCACGAAAAAATTCCTGGTCAAGAAGAGATCATGGCGAAAGTAGTCAAGCTAAGTTATAGAACATAGCTAACAAATCAAGTGAATGTATAATAGTAGAGAAATAGAAACACATCTATAAGCTAAAATAATGGAGCCGATATCCACAAGGAGCCACCAAGAGGTATCCAGTGCAATTACTGAAGCACCATAGAATAGTCGGTCATGTCCATTACATCCTACTAAACTTGTAAAAGCTCAATAAGAACATGAGCATTACGCTACACATGTATATATGGAGCATATATACATATATACATGCAAATAGTAAAGAAACGATAAAGTGGGATGATCTTAGTGTTCATACAAGAGTAACTTGTTCGAATGATTATCTTCGTTAAAAAGGTCTACTATATCGGTGCTGACGATCATATTGCAAATCGTGTTGTTGTAAAAAATTACTTTTAGGCCAGCAATGTGCCTTTTATTTTACTAGGAAATTTTTGAAAGTACGTATTTTTAGCCAAATTTTAGCTGAGATTTTAAAATCCAATTATAACTAGAAATTGCAATGATATAGATCAAATTATCGATTAAGGTGTTATCATCGTTGAATATCCTTTAGTTTCTTTCGAACCATAATTACCGACAAGTAATTGTCAAAATAGTATCAAGTCAAAAATTCTATAGTCCTTAACATATTGAACTCGTAATTCATTCCAATAGTATTCGCAGTTTAAATCAGAGTTTGTCAAATATACGTCAAACAAGGTAAGAGTGTTTACAAGTATATAATTAGTTAAGCGACATTTGTAATAAAGGCGTGTTATATTCTCTAGATTCAGATTACAACAAACACATTTTTTGACAAAAAGTAATTACTTTTTCTTTAAAAGTTCAATAGCGTTTAACTTTTTGTGCAGGATTAACCACATACGTACTTTTGTTTTAGGTGGTGCATTAAATTTCCAAATTAATTTGAAATTTTTTTTTGGTTCCAGATAATCTGAAAACTTGTAAAGTGATTTTGAGAGTAAACGTTATTATTTTCCAAATACCAAATTTTGGTATCACTCTCATTATCTAAGTTATAGTATTCAAGCTTGGTACAAGGTACTACAGATTGGGTCAAGATAATTCCTTCAAGAGCACGGCTGAAATTAAAGTTCCATGGAAATTCATTAAAGGGTCTGAAAACCTCGAAAAATAAGGAATTGTTGAAATAACAAATATCAAGGAATTCTTTGTACTCTACTCTTAAGGGTATATGAGAAATCCAACAATCGTGCTAAAAAGATGTGCTATTGCTAGAGTGGACTACATTATTGATGCCAAGGTTAAAAATATTAAAGTGTTCCAAAATAGATTTTCAAAAATAAGATAACTTATTGTTATTAGTGGAGATACGGTGAAAGTTGTAAGTTCCATTGAGATTATTTCTTTCCAAACGAGGTTTTCATTATTATTGATAAATTTCCAAAGTCGTTTACCTAATAAGGATACATTAAGGCAATAAAGATCTATGATTCCTAAGTCACCGTCTTCTTTGGATTTACATATTGTTTTCCAGTTAACAAGGCAGTTAATACTACTACAAGAGTTGCCTCCCTCCAAAAGTAATCTCTTTTAATTTTATCAATTTTATCAATTACCTATTTAAGAAAAAGATAATAAAACATCCAATGGATTGATAGTGCCGACAAAACAAAGTTAACTAAGATAATTCTACCTGCTCTAGATAATAGTCTACTATTCCAATTAGATAGTTTTCTATTAATTTTATAAATTATCACCAACAATCTACTTTTTTTAACTTGATCTAATCAAGAACCCTAGGTAGTTAATAAGGAACTTCATGGTTTTAAAATTTAGAATATAGCTACTTGGTTCTCAATATTGTTGTTGTCGTTTAATACTAAGACCAAGCTCTTCTCATAGTTAATTTAAAGCCCTGAAAGCATTTCAAAACTATATAGGATGAATTTAAGAGCAGTAATATGGTAAGGTAAATGCAAAGTAGAAATCATGGCGTCATGGAAAAATTTAAAAACAGAAAGACCATCGATGATGATATCATTACCTACACTTACTAGCACTCCATTTGCAAATAGATAATTTTATGATCCTTGAGAAACCGTTCACTGTTATGTTGAAGAGTAAAGGTGATAAAGGATCTCCCCATCTCTAACCCCATTCAGATTGAATTTTATTACCTAGAATACCATTTATCATAACATTCGAATTTCCAGTTTTGAACAAGTTCATAATCCATCCTACTTATCTAGAACTAAATCCCTTAGGCAGTAATAAATCTTTAAGAAAGAACTAGTCTATGGAATCAAATGCCTTTGGCAAAATCCAGTTACGAACAGGTATAAATGATGCTATGTTTACTATCGTTTTTTGTAAATTCTTGGATTACACCGACCTCATCCGTAATGTTTCTATCCCTTATAAATGTGGATTGTGTATTATTTATTGAATATGCCATATTAGTGCTTAACCTATTAGCTAGGGCCATTGAAAGAACAATTTATTAGTGAAATAGTCCTAAAATCCTTAAGCTCGATTGCATATGTTTTCTTATGGAAAAGAGTTACATTAGCAAAGTTAAATCTCCTCACTTGTAAATTATCGTTGTGAAACTCCTAAAATATTTTATTTAAATCCAATTTTAAAACATGCTAAAATTTCTTGTAAAACAAAAAAAAAACCGTTTGGTCTTGGCGATTTCTAACTAAGAATATCATCAGTAGCCTTGAAATCTCCTCTTTAGTGAACGGACCATTTAAATCATGTAATACAATACTAGTTTTAATATGGTATAATTCATTCCACCTTGCATTAATTCTATTACCCCTTATAGTACCACAGATGTTTTTGTAGTAGTCGGTGAAGGCGTCATGAAGTTCATTTTAGTCAAAAATTTCCACATTATTAATATGTAAGGAGTTTATAGTATTACTATGCTTTCGACCATTGGCCATTTTGTGAAAAAAAAATGATATTCTTATCTCCGTCGTCCACCCTTTGGACCTTAGACCTCTATTTCCATATTATTTCATCTTGCTTAATGACTTTATCCAGCTCTTCTTTAAGGTTTGAAAGCACATTTCACTCTAAAACGTTAAGGACTCTAGTTTCTTCTAATTTATTTAAGGGGCATTTCATTAGAAGGACAAACTTTGCAGTCCAATTAGTTTCTAGGACGCACATCCATAGAAATTAATTTCAAGGCCAAAGTCAGCAGAATAATTACTTTTAAGGACAAAGTCAGCGGTCTAATTACTTTCAACGACATAATTTCATAGGTTTTTAGGCCTTAGAAACTAATTATTTTGCATTTTGTCCTTAAAATTAATTATTTTAGTTGTGTGTCCTAGAAAGTAATTGCACTTGCTAAAGAGGCCATTGTGGCTAATTTCCACTTTATTTAATATCTACAAGTAATTTATCCTTTTTAAACTAATTACTATCGAAATCATCCTTATTCCATTTTTTTAATAAATAATCTTAGATCTCTAAGTTTGCTTATGAAAATCTTAGCTATATTACACGAAATTCTATTGTTGATGTAACTCATGGTAAGCCATTTATTTATATCTAAATCGGTAAAATTATTTGCTAAAAACCACATATTTTCAAACCTGAAAGAACTATGAATTAAGTGATGGCTCTTGCAAGATAGAATTATATTATAGTGATCAGAATACACTTTAGAGAGTCCCTGAACATGCAAAATCGAAACCCTATCTTCCATTTCTTTAGTATTGAAGAAACGATCTAGGAGAACCATCAAAGGAGTCTCTCTAGTGTTCGACCAAGTAAATCTCCTATTAGTAAGTGGTAAATCGATTAAATTACCCTTTGTAATAAACTGGTCGAACTCTTTCATAGCAAAAAAGTAACCTTCTCCAGACGAATGCTCTCCTAGAAATCTATAGTTACATTGAAATCCCCCCAACAACCCAAGGGTCGATGGGAAAGGATCTAAACTGAAGAAATCGTCCCCAATAGTCAACCGTATATTTAAAACTTATTT
The DNA here is from genome assembly GCA_030765085.1 of Allium cepa. Lineage (NCBI taxonomy): Eukaryota > Viridiplantae > Streptophyta > Magnoliopsida > Asparagales > Amaryllidaceae > Allium > Allium cepa. Next base: position 916,822,463 of record CM060938.1, read on the forward strand.
TAAATATATATCAATATCATATATTGATATGTGCATATATAACTTTTATATATACACTTAAACAATTACCAATAGCTCCCAGAAAATTTCTAAAAGCTACCCCAAACATCAATATAGTAATAATTAGTATTCCTTAAGCATCAATTAATTTATAACACATTATAAGCTAATTAAATCGTACGGTATTTTGGAGATTTCATAGATATGGTTGTGTGATTAACAGTTGCGAATTCAGTCGGTGATTAATATTGAACAATTTAAATATCAACGTTTACATGTCACCTTAGCTAATAATATGATAGTTTGGCTGAATACGTCGCTTATAGATCTTTTCCATAAAATCAAATTTTAGATCAAGTTAAGTTATGTCGTTAAGTAACGATATAATACACATATGTTCTCTTCATCAACACTATATCATTTTAAGGTATATGGAGTTTGATATTGTTTAAAACTCCAATAATACCAATATATAGCTGTTCAGTCCATTTACAAAGTAATTAGTTCAATAATAACATTTTTTATTCACCATTTTACTTTGGTCAAGGATTTTGACTTTAAGTTGACTATAGTTGACTGCAATATCAACTTCATATAATCAAGGAGACGAATTCTTTGTTAAATAGTGTTTCGCTTCCTACGCTTCAAATCATACCCAACTATAATCATTTGATGGTTATCATGCCATGATTTGACTATACTCAAAGTAGAGTATAAAGTTGAAGTTCCACGGTATTCTCAAGTTGAGAGAACTGTATAGCATCGTCACACTGAGATTTCTTGTTTGACTTAGTTATTATCAAATAATATGAAACCATCAGTTGGGTCATTCTATAGTGATCCAATAACTAAAGTACGTAACCTTTGGTGTTTGCGGCAGCCATGAGTAATACACTGTCCAATATTTGAAGAGCGTTACATACTTTGGTCTCAACGGGTGAATCGATATCTTTTCTAGAAAAATCCTCACCATGAACATTTAAAACAAAAATTTATTCTAATTTATGATTAATTACTCATGGTTGCAACTATTTGCAACTAAAATCACATACCATTCATTTAAGTATTTTCTTATTTAAATACTTCAAATTAATTAATAATTATTTATATCACACTATAAACAAATTATAAGTAACTTTCTGTTTTTACTTGCTAATGTGAAATTATATAATTATATGTATAAATTAAATATAAATGGAACCGAAATAAACTCGAAATAGATTTTGAAATAAATATATATGCATGGTATGTGTAGCATGATATAAGATGTGTATGACACTTGTATCACGAGGGTTCAAAAGAAATACATTATTCCTTAAATCGTTATCACTTTAAATTATTAAAGATTATGAACCTTTAGTAAAGTTGCATTCTATCATTTATATATTAATAGATTAGTTGCATACGCATTGATTGTTGAGTAATCTCAAGCAATGACTATTATATGTAGCAATATTAATATATTTCTAGGCAAGTTAAGGTAAATGCTTATGTTTGTTGAGAAAACTCAAGGTATAGACATCTATTCTTAGGCCATTGTCAAATAATAGGTAAGAGTGAATAATTTCATTTTGATTTGTTGAGAAAACTCAAGATCAAAATTGAGATTAGGGCAAAGATTATAGTTAGGAGTTATATATGATGTAACCGATAAAGAGTTATTTATCTTTTGCGGGGATGTGACTTGTTGAGAAAACTAAATGTTAGAATCCTAAAGCAAGTGAGTCCTAGCACCCACTAAAGAAATTGAAAGATTTCCATATTTCACCTAAGGTTTTGAGAAATATAAAGTCTAGTGGGAGATTTATTAGAAAAATGAAATGATAAATTTAACCATTCTAATATTGTAATAACATACATTATATAAAACTAGACTAATCTGCTTCAATGAATTTGAGCAACTAATATATTTGATAAATTTGTTTATCAATTAATATATACAGTTGAATGAAGATTGGTAGGGAAATGTAAAATAGACTTACTAAATCTTTAAGTATGTTGTCACTTCAACACTGATGCAAAAGCTAAATTATACAACCATTAAAACACTCATGCCTTGATCACTTAATCTTTTATTTATTCGAGACTGTGTGTTATGTATTGTGAGTTTTGAACTATAAAGCAATAGAAGAATATGAATATTTGATCCATATTTGAACATATAAAATGTTTATGGTAAATAGTCGCAATATATGAAATCTCGGTGAAATTAATTCATTCGAAATGGAAAAGCATAACATAGTGCAATATCATGTGTTCAATACGATTGAATGCAATGAGGTTCTTGTTGTGTTGAAAAAACACTGGACCAAGGAATAAATGCTGACTTCGGAGTTCGATCATTGAAATATCAGTTTCAATCAGTTTACTTAAGTGCAACATATCCATTATTCTTAAAATGTTAAGGATGACTGAATGTACTTTTGAAAAGAGTTCAATGTAGTCTTATAGTAAGATTTTCCTTTTGAATGGTTTGACCATTTGGAAAGAAAAGTGAATATACAAGTGTGGATGTAACATAGGTACAGTTGGGATGAACGAGGTAAATGGTCACATTTGCTTCATGAAGAATATTGGAAATGATAATTGTATAAAAAACTAGTAGATAATTAATATGGAATATAAATAATTTCTACTCAAAATGTATTTCTTACCGAAAATCATTTTATACAAAAGTTATTTCTTTGGGTTCAAGATATTTGATCTAAAACTCTCGAATGTAAATTAGTTACAGTGGATGAAATAAATTAATTATAATAAGTGATTGAATGTAGCTTTGTATTTCACGCATTGTTATTATAATGGCGGAAATAATGGAAGCATGCCATATGACACTTACTAGTGGATGCATTAAGTTACGAAAGATTGTTTTCATACATATACCTATTATTATATAAGAAATGATAATTGTTTTCATTATTGATAGAAAATACATGCAGTTTTATTGCAATATGAATATTATCAATATTCGCTATAAAATAAGTCAATTATAATAATGGTATTTGTTTTTATAACAATAATGATGCATTAGAAATAGAAAATACAAAAGCATCTAAAAAACTTTTTACGATTATTTTAGAATTATGGAGCAAGCTGCATCTTTGAGAAATAATACTTTAATTGTATGATTATGAAACATATGGTACTGGTGAATTGTATCAAACGATTAAGGGTAAAGCACCCATTTGGTGGGAGTAACAAAAAAGTTAACGAACTCTTCAGTTTGATATATGTGTGTGTGTGTGTGTGTGTGTGTGTGTGTATGCATGTATGCAATGTGTGTGTATGTATGTTTGTCTGAATGCAGTCCGATGTCTAATGATACTAAAACAGATCCACTTACCTCGTTAAATTCACCAATGAGTTACCACAAACATTTGTATTTGATACACAAGTAGTATATCTGTAATAAGTTTATAAAATATAAAATGGAAGTAAGATTCAATCTCAAAGTCATTCCTCCCTATGATATATAATGATGTATCGATAAGGAGTAAGCGAACTTTGTTGGACAAAGTATGATTAATAATAAGTGAAGTTGAGTTAACTTATCTCTATAGTGTTGTATATACTTAAGAGTAAAAATGTATCTTAAATTTAATCTCATCTAAAAGATAGTTTATGAGATTATATAAGATATGAGTTGATAAGAAACCAAATCTTAAAAAATTCAAGGTATGTGATCGACTAATTTATATTATGAACGTAAGTTTCATAAACTCAAAACTAAGTCGGTTTATATAAGCACAAAGGCAGTTAATAAATTTTTTCTAAATGTTTATTCCATCATATTGGGAAACAATTGTTGTTTCGAGGAACACCACCTTCATGACAAGGAATTTCGTTTAGAAATTTATGGTAATACAATGGAATTGGATATAATCAAAGAATCGAACATAGAAATTGATCACATAAGATGAATAAATTAGTCAAACTTAAAACAAACACAACTTATTAGAATGCCTAATAAGAATTCTCGCACATTAAAGAGAAACTATGAGTTTTTTTACCAATGTCGAGAAAAAGAATTGTTAATAATAACAATTTTTGAAGTTATCAATAATCAACGAAGAGTATAGACTCCGCCATATGGTGCGTTGTTTTTAGATCTAGAATGGTTTTTTAGTGCATTATCAAAATATGATTTGATAGTTGTACTTGAAGGGATATGGTCCATCAGCTCCAAGTGTGTCTTCAAGAAGAAGACCAATGCAGATGGAACGTAGTAAGCTGCGTTGATGTGAATAACCTCGTAAATTTAAATTGTTAAAATTAGCATTAAGTTCATTAGTCAACCTGCTTAAGTTCATTCGGATTCCACTAACAAATTACCGTCCAATGTGACTTTGAGTTTTGGCACATCAATGATTTGATGGAAATTCTAAATAATTGATTAGAATAGAATGTTTGTACATTATAACCAAAATGTCAAAAAGTCGATGGAAGCGATAACTAAGTTTGTAGGTTTCAGGTAGGATCCAAGAACTGTTATGACAATATCGTTCGATGAGCATCAGAGTTGATCAAATATTTTTATAGAAAAATCTAATAGTTTGATTTTTAATCAAAATACAAAGGAAGCATGTGTCTGTAAGAAAGAATATTAAAAGATACTAAATATTTCTGAAACTATAAATAAACAACATACTATTTATTGTTAATGATGTACCTAAGTTAAAATTAGTTTTGGTTTGTTGTTTTTTGATGAAAGATTTGAAAATTATGTCCTTTCAATAAGTATAAAAGGATGTTGGGACTATACTAAGCGATATAAATGGACATCATATTAAAATGTTTAATGTGGAGCATATGAGATGAATTCCTTATGCACTGGAAATATGAATTATCGTCTGAGGCCTTGGCGCAGTGGTAAAAACGCCAGGCTGTTGACGACAAGGTCGGTAGTTCGATCCCTGCCTCTGGCATATTAAACTGTGCATTACAATGATTCTTGCAGACATGTGTGCTGCCTACTTTGTAAATATAAGTACCCAATTTCAAAAAAAAAAAATATGAATTATCATATATGATATGTTATCTACTATACTCATATATGAGATGAATAATTGAGATGAATTCTTAATTGAATAATGTTTCACTTCCTACGCTTCAATTCAGAACCAACTATACTCGTTCGATGGTTGTCATTCCACAATTTGACTGTAAGCAAAGTGAAGTGTTCACGTTGAAGTTCCACGGTATTCTCAACTTGAGAGAACTGTACAACATCATCACACAAAGATTTCATGTTTGATTTAGTTGTTATCAACCAGCAGAAAACTCTCGGTAGAGTCATTATATAGTTATCCAATAACTATAAGTAACCCCTTGGTGTCCCCACCAGCCATGAGTGATACATTGCACAACATTTGGAGACCGTTACGTGTTATGGTCTTCATGGATCAATCAATATCTTTTCTCGAAACATCTTGACTATGAATATTTTAAACAAACTAATTTATGATTAATTACTCATGGTTCCAACTGTTTGCAACTACATCATATAACATTTCATTTAAGTATTTTCTATTTAAATAATTTAAATTAATTAATAATTATTTACATAGTGTATAAAAGAAAACAAACACCAATCAACTTTATTACAAACAAGATTAATTAAAAAGTTAATTATATAACACATTACATAATTGTCCATAGGACACATCACTAACTCTCTCAACACATTATTGGATTTTCAATGGTAGGACCATCCTTAATTTTCTTATGAATTTGCACACATATATAATACTTTCATTGTGACGTTATTCAAGACGATGTACTTAGCCTTTATTGTTAAATGTGTCATAACCTCTTGTTTGGAACATTTCTAACTTAAAGCTCTTATGTTAAGGGTAAACATGAACTTAAGATTGACATACTTTATTCGATGTCAATATGAAGTTCGAGTCTGAAAATTCTTTTGTTAGGAGTTTATTGTTTTCATAAACAATTCTCTACTATTTCGTAAATACATCGAGAATATTCTTAACTACCATTCAGTAATACTAACATAGATTTGATATCCGCTCAGTGCATCAAATGCATAAGAGAATTCTAATATAGTACATAACATAACATATACGATAATTATCAAGCAACCTTCTGAATAAGTTGCTCTATTTCATTCTACAAGTGATGCTAGTTATCATTTTTGTGCCCATTTGTGAAAATGGTGATGAACCCCCATATTTTTTTTTTCTAATTTCTTTCCCTTATTGGGAATGTTTTTGGATAATTCAAATTTCTTTTTACCTCAAATATGTATCATGCACCAAATGTAAGAGTATGAGCTGTGAAATTGAAATCCCTCTACCTTTTTGTTGGTAGATTGTAATAGGTGTAGTTTTATCATCATTGGCATCTTCAAAATTTCCATCTTCTTCAACTTTGTTGTGAACACTGATGCATTCATAGAAAAATTTCATGCTTTTGCATGGGCTTATGACATTTATTGTCCAGAACGCTTGTGCTCTACCTAATGTCGAAGCGTCAAACCATTTGGCAACGCTTCTTCACTAGTAACCCTGATTCCCATATCTTTGTATTTGAAACATTCGATGAAACTGCATAGACTTTCATTTTGTTTTTGTTTCATACAGTAAATCATGTTGGGATTTGGTGAAGCTCAACGCTGAACTGCTAAGAAAATTTGATGAAAGCTAATGTCAAGAGTAGATTTCTCAATATTATATCATATAAACCGTCTTGATAAAGCACTAATTCGGTAAACTGGAAAGAAGTTGCATCGGGTTAGCCTTTCTATTTTTAGAATATCAATAATGTTCAAAATTTCTCGGATGGTCATTTAGGGTGGAGGAGCCATCATATTCTTATATGCTAGAGCTCTAAAATTGTTGAGGAAGTCCGATTTTGAGATCTTCATACCGAGCAGTGAGTCGACTTGCTCTCTCCTCGCTTTATCTCCTAACTATTGACACAGCTTTGCAAGCTGGTTAATTTTAGCTTTAAAGGTTCTTATTTCATCGTCTTTGCCCCTTGCTCTAGATGAGTCTCCTCATGAATGCAAACTTGCCTTATCTTCTCCTCATGATGATGCCAATGCTTCTCAAGAAGTCTGGGGTTAATGTATGGATTTTTTTGGCTTGATATTAAGATTTGGCATGTACTTGCCATCGTAGGTGTTGGAACTGGACCAGCCCGTAGCGGAAGTTATGGTGAATTTCATAAATTTTACCCAATTGGATCTTTATTGGGCCTATGAAGTCTAACTGAATTAGAACATTTCTAAATTTTATTTAAATAAAATCATTTATTTTATTTAAATTCGAATATATTAAGATATGAAATTAATTTTATTTGATTTAGTTTATACATAAATATATCATATACATACATGTGTGAGTGCATGTGTAACATAATAATCCGTGAAAGGTATAATATGCCCATACTTAGATGTTGGGATTTACATCGCAACGGACATATTAGCTCATTTTGTATGTCATATATGTTGTCCAAATATGTGCATGTACATGTGTTACAAATACACACACATACAAGCATAAATATATTATATATAATATATGAACATAAATATTTATATATAGATAAATATATATATAGCAAGAGAGAGAGAAATTATTTATAATTCAAAATTAACTTATTTTTTAAAACATAATAATTTTAGTATTTTAATTTGTATATATTATGAATAAAATAATGTTTTCATCCATAAATAATTAACACAAAATAATCTATTGATGAAAATTCAAATTTTACAATTTTCAAAAATCTTAGATCATAAAATAGAGCTTAGAATTTTTTTTAGAGATTTTTCAAAGTTGAAATATTATTTTTAAAACAAATACATTGATTTTAACAATAATTATTTAATATAAAATAATAGTTTATTAAAAATTCAAAATTTAAAAATTTAGAAATTATAAAATCATGAATGAAAGGTTATAGAAAATTATGAATAATTTTTCAATTAAATTATTATTTTTAATAAATCATAAACAGTTTTTTCGAAATAATATTAATTATTAAAAGTAATAAAATTTATATAAAAATTCCTAATTTTTTTTATACATTTTTGAAATGATATAATATCTTTCAAAAAATATAAAACTGTAATTTTAATGTAATAATTATATTATATATAATAAACAATTCAAAATTTCAATAAATGTTAATTTAAAAATATGAATATATGTATGATAATTAAATTTCGAATTTGTAAATTCATATTATATATAAATAAGTGTACTAAATTTTTTAAATCATATATATATATATATATATATCTTATATATGCATATATGCTATTATGAGAGAGAAATATACACTAATATATATATATATATATATATATATGAATTTATTAACAAATAAATATAAAAAAAGTATTAATGAAAAAAATTGATTTTGTACAGTAAACAAAATTTGTCTATACATAAATCAAATTGTGTAATAAACAAATTATGCACGTAATCAAACTAATTTGTGACAACTACATCTACTTACAAAATCTCACCTAACTAAAAATATAGTAGCAAATTATTTAAACAGATATGAAACTGCTCATTATAGAATCATAGAATATAATTTAATTACTGTAATATAAATTAAAATTACCAATTTAAGGATGCCTTTGAATCCACATTGAAGCAATGACTTCCCTTCCTTTTACTGTTTTTGATTCGTCAGATTGCAAGTCCGGAATCAACGACCTCTAACAATCGAATAATATTATTTTAATTTGAAATATATTTGAGAATTTCGGAGTGGATTAAGAGCTATGTTTTAACCAGCAATGTAGAGGGTCATGGAGGCCAAAAAAGGTTAGTCGTTATTTTTAGAGACACACACACATAGGATTGTAAGAGAAAAATGAGAAAAACCTTTTTACCTATTCTCACTTGATCTCAACCCATTATCTTCAAGCCAATTACCTATGTTTTAGCCACCACTAGACCTTCCCAAAACCGAAATTTCGCAGCCCTAATGATGGGCCTTAAATGTAACGACCCGTATTTTACGTGTCGATAAATCGTAGAATTTGCAGGTCGATAGTATTGTTTGTGTTGCTTCTAGCTTGAGTCGTTTAGGAGTTGACCCGAATGCAAGTGATGAGTCGTGACCGACTCATAGATAAGTCGTAGACGACTTAAGGGAATGGACCGAGTTAAGGGTTAGAACGGCATAGTAGTTGCCGACTTATAGAAGCAGCGGCTTATAGGTTTGGCCGAGATAAGGATGGTGACCGACTCACGAGACAGCGGTTTAAGGGTTGGTGACCGACTTAAGAAAGACCGACTTAGGACTTAACGGGTTAGCAAGATGAGTCGTGGCCGAGTCATAGGTCATAAGTTGTTTTGAGTCGGCTTGGTGGATGAGTCGTGAGTCGGCATCATAGTTGAGTCGGCAAAGGGGCTTGAGTCGTGACCGGTTTACCATGAGTCGGCTAGGGGTTTGGTCGGCACTTGTATTGAGTCGAGTGATAGATAAGTCGTTAGGATGTTGGTGTGATGAGTCGTTTGACTCGGAGCTGAGTTGAGTCGGCGGATGTTGAGTCGCCCATTGGTTAAGCCGTGAGTCGTAGGTCGCGTAAGGTTTTAGGACGCTGGGTTGTTGAGTCGTGTAAGTCGGCTGTGTTGAGTCGGCATGGGGATGAGTCGGGGGCGACTCAGGGGTTGGGTCGGCGACGACTTAAGAGCGACGACTCATGGTGGTTCCAGCCTATAAATAGAGGGGTTCGGCTCACTTTTTGGCACCGGTTTTTGAAGCGACGAAGTGCTGCCATTTTGAAGACTCGACTACAACATTTCTTCATCTTCTTTTCTCCATTCCAATCTAGATCTAACATCCATCCAAGATCGAAGATCGAGATCGAAGATCCAAGTGCCAAAGTTGAAGATCTTCATCCGTTCGAGCTAGATTTCATCGATTGAGGCGAGATTTTGCCGGATCAAGTTTGGATCTCCGCTGTCCAGATCTGAAGTGTTTAGATTTAGAGGTGTTTGGGTGATTTGGTGAGTGGTAGTTATCTCTCACGCGGACCCAAAGGAGTGTAGTGGATTGGTAGCTAGTTTATGTGTTTGAAATAGCGTTTTCTCGCATTGTCCTTAAGTCTGCATGTAGATCCATCATTTTTGAAGATGTTTACCTATGCATATTTGTTTAACAAGTATTAGAGACAAAACCCATGTTTTATATTTGATAGATCTATGCTAAAAACCTATGAATCATGCATGTTGGACTTATGCTCATTTATTTACGTTATTGCCATTATTGTTGATATTACTTGTTAGATCTTGTTTGAATGCTTAATTGTTTGTATTGATGATTGATTTGGACTGTTTCAAGTTAGCTAGTGGTTGATTTGGAACAAGATGGTTCGAGATGATTCAAAAGCTAAGTGGAAAGGCTCTTGAATGGTGGAAGCTGCCTGTAGCATATGAAGCGGATGTGGAAGCTCATATGGATGGATTCGAGGATATGGGATCTTGCCATGATGCGAGAAGGCAAAGCATGATTGAGTTGGAACTTTGCTATGATATGATGAGGCAAGGCTTATGTTGAGATGGGACGGGTCATGATGACGTTCCAAGATGGAAGACTTTGCTATGATGTGATGAGGCAAGACATATGTTGTGATGGGACGGGTCACGATGACGTTCCAAGCACGGGCTGCGACGACGTGCAAAGTCATGTTGATTACTCGGTGATGCGATCCGAGTTGGTGATAATGGTTAGCTTGAGAGGCGCTTGAGCTAGTATGGAAATAGTCGTCGAGGAGGATGACTAGGAGGCTGAGATCTTATCGTTGTTGAAGGTTCTAGCATGCTCAAAGCAAGGGTACGTTGGAACGGGCTGCGACGACGTTCCAGGCACGGGCTGCGACGACGTGCTAGTACTCTGGGTAGTTGCGAAAATTCCTAGGCACGGGCTGCGACGACGTGCGGAGTTATGGCTAGAACCGGGGTTACCATTAGCCCTTGACGGATGGTCGTTCAACTAACGGTGAAATCAAGGCAATGATAACAGTGATAGCCAGAGTCATGGATGTTTGGTTGTACTATCATTCGGTCTCAAGAGCGGTGTTTTCTGGGTGCTTATCTGATCTTGGTTTAGGCCTTGGGGGTTTGTATTTGGAAAACATCGTCCTTGACTCGAGTGGTTATTGCTTTACCTTACTTATCTGCTATGTTTTGCTTACTTCTCCTTAGTGTGTGTCTGAGGGCTATCACTGTAGAAAGAGGTGGAGTGGGATGGTTTGGTTCCTATTCCTTTTATCCCTTATGCTCTTTTGGTATGTTTGATAGTTAATTTACTGCTCACTAAGACTTTGTCTGACTCAAGGTTTTATGTCTCCTCTTATTACCTTGGGCTGTTCATCCATGTTGGGATGGGCAGACTAGGTAGCAGGTGGCAGGTGTTGTGCTTAGGGTGATCCGCTGATGATGACGAAGACGGGCAGGAGGCTATGCATATTATTTCTTTCTATATGTACTGGGATCCGCTGCTGTATTTGATTGAGTGTTTTGTAGTGAGGTCTTGTTGTATGGATTTGTTGAGATGATTGTATAAAACTACTGTGATGCTTATATGATGATATTTCTCTGTTATGAGGCTTCACTATATATATATATTTCTCTATTGTATTTTATCCATGCGCTGTGAGTTACGATAGAGATTCTGCGATTTTATTTTACCCTGACTATCGTCCATGGCTGCCTGGCACACCTTTCAGCGCACTATTCTCTTGTTTTGGTGCGGGAGTCATGGGCGGTCGTCACATTAAACCCATCTAAGCGGAAGCCAAAATACTATGCGATTAAATCTAATTTAATCGTTTATCTATATTGTATATCGATCGATATATTTATAACTGTTATAAATATATATAACATTATTTATTTCTCAAATCATATTCAAATTTTATAATCAATATTTCATAAATTTTATTTTATTTAATTAATTTATAACAATAATAAACTAATTAAATCGTTCGGTCTTAAGGGAATTCATTATTTCGACTGTGTAACTTTTAGGTGTAAATTTGGTTAGCGATTAACATCGAACTATTATAATGTTAACGTTCACACGTCACTAGGAATGGCAATGGGGCGGGTCTAGGGTCCAAACCCGGTCAACCGGCCCCTGTTTTAGCCTGTCCAGAGCCGCCCCATTGGGTCATCGGGGTGGGTAGACCCGTGACCCGTTCTTGACTGCTTCGGGTCTAGGGTCGGGTCGGAGCTCGGTTGACCCGCCCCAACCCGACCCGCACTACTAACATCTCGTGAAACTGCTTTATTACTATAATGATTTTTTAATCTTCTTATATATAAGTGATTCTAGCATGGATATTAAAATGTTCCAATAAATAATCTATATAAAAAATTAGAGTATTAAGTTCCGTCATTGATAATTATACAATAACATATGTATATATTTTCTGAATTGTTATTGTACACATCATTTTTACTAACTTTTCTTAGACACGTTGTTATTTGTATTTCATGTATTATTTGGTGATAACGAGTATAAACAAATAAATATATGTAAGTTGGTACACAATTTTGAATCAATACATGAGACTCATCGGGTCTTGGGGCGGGTCAGGTCTACCCTGACCCGTACGGGTCCCGGGTACGAGGCAAAAATCTAGACCCGCACCGGGTCTACGGGGCGGGTCTAGGGTGAGGTCTAAAAAATCCAGGATGGGTATGGGGCACTAAAAACCCGCCCCAACCCACCCCATTGCCATTCCTACACGTCACTTAGCAGGCGGTGTGACGTTATGACCAAATTTATCGCTTATTCATTTTTGGTAAAATCCAATTTTAGTTTAATAAGCATTACCTGGTTGTGACATTTGTTTACACCAATTCTCTTCGTCAAAACTATATCACTTTGGACTTATGCAATTTGGTAATGGTCAAAATTCCAACCTTATCCATATTCAACTTTATAGTCCAAATACAAAGTCCTTGGTTCAATAATAACAATTATTATTAACTGAAATGCTCCAGCCAGAAACTTTAACTTTGAGTTGACTGTGATACTAACCACATATAACTAAGGAGACGAATCCTCTCTTGAATAGTGCTTCACTTCCAATACTTCCACTCGACCCAACTATATTTAATCGATGGACATCATGCCATGATTTGGCTATAATCAAAGCAGAGCTTTCATATTGAAGATCCACAGTATTCTCAAGTCGAGAGAACTGTGTAAATCAGTCACATCGATATTTTCCGTTTGACCTTAGTTATATTTACCAACAGAAAACTATCGAGTGAGTCGTTCCATCGTTATCCAATAACTATTAGTACGTAACCTCTGGGTGCCCACGGCAGTCATGAGTAATACACTGCCCAACGTTTGGAGAGCGTTACGTACTCAGTCTCAATGGATACATCGATATCCAGTCTCGATGCATCTTGACTAGGAACATTTAAAATGGTATATTTATTTTGTTGTGATAAATTACTCACGGTTACTACACTTTGTAATTATTATTACAAAATATACCATTTATGGATTTTTCTTATTAAATATACTTTTAGTTAAGTTAATTAATTAACATAATCACATTATATCAAGTATATAATAGGAAGAAAATATCTTTTATTTCGAACAAGATTGGTCAACGAGTTAGATATATGTGACAAATTGCATAATTGCCCCTAGGACATACCCCTAACTCTATCAGTAGGCTCTCTCTCTTACTCTTAAAGCCAACCTCACCATTCCCGTTTTTGATATTTTCGTTAAGTCTATCAGCCAGCCCTTCAAATTGCTTGGCTGGTGAAGCTTGGAGGCCAGAAGTGGATGAGTTTTAAGAGCGAGAGTGACATAAGAATGGCCTTGGGACACAAGCCTTTCTAGCTCAGCCATCCTCTGGCTTATCCAAGATGTGAACTTGTTAAAGGCTTCAAGGATAATATTTCAAAGGTGGTAGGTTGTAACGACCCAGAATTTCTAGTCGTAAATTTTGAACATTTAATTCATTTTAAATGTTAAATGTGGATTTTGAATTGATTTTGAAATAAGGATTTTGTTAAATCAGTAGAATTTAGTTGTAATTTTCAATATGGAAATTCAATTGAAATTTGAATAATAATAATTTAATATTGGGATTGGGATAATTGGTGAATCTGAGTGTAAATAAATATAAAAATAGTTTCTAAAATTTATTTTAAGTCTATTTGGATTTAAATAATGATGTTGGACTTTTGGATGGGATCAAAAGTCAATAGGTTTAAGATTTGGGATTTTATATTAATTTAATAATGGAATTTAATAATATAATAATGCAAATAATCAGATTTTGGTTCGAAGTGAATCAGAATAGCTTCTAATGTAATTATAAAGTCTACATGATTTATAATAGGGTTAGTAAAGTTTTAAAGGTGAAATTTTAAGTGATTTCGACGATTTTGGAAATCGCTCGAATTAATCGACGAGTTAAAATAGCCTTCCGGGACATAGTCTCGGAATTCGACGAAACTAGTTCCATTGGATCCGTAATAGTTAGTTATTATCAGATTTCAATTTTTGTAGCAATTGGAGTTGTCGTTTGACCCTGGCAGCTCAAAACGCATAGAAACTATTTTAATAGATTTAATTTAAAATTGATCGTTTATTTCCGTAACTCGAGCATATGATCAAATTAGCTTCAGAAACACATTCCCTTGTGTTCGGAATGTGGGTAAAATATTATAATCGCCTGTCGGCACGCGTTGTTCGGAGATCGTTTGAGAAAGTTGTTTAAAGGTCAATTTAATAATAAATAATTAGATTACGTGTGTGTGTGTGTATATACATATAGGGTCGAAACCCTCGTTTTTCTCAGCCGCCGTCGTTGTATTTTATCAATGGCCGATACTTCCTCTCGTTCTCCTTCATTTTCTCTCTATCCTCAAGCTTTCGAGAGAAGGTCTCAACTAGAGAATCGAGGAGCTCAGTAAGCTCTACATGTTGTACGGTGGAGATGGGCTTTCGTCGACCAAAGAAGGAGTTTAGGGGCCGCGTTCATGTGAAGTTCGTGCACGTTTTCCGAGGTCTAGGGTTGACCGAGATCGGCACTATTCCGACCTAGGGTGCGCGATGACTTGCCCTTCGAAGTGACGGTGCCCGATCGATGATTCGATGGTCGTGAGGGCTTCGATTTTTGGTCAATTGGAGCGGCCGATGGGTTAGTTGCGTTCTGGAACGAGCGAAGTGTGATGAGGAGGAAGAAAGCATTTTGATGGCCGTGATTTCTTCTTATGTGATGCATGGCCAGATCTTTTTGTTTGGTAATTAGTAATAAAAGAAAAGTTAATTGTTTATATATATAAATTATAGTTCGAACTTTAAAAATTAATATCTCATGCATGCATTATCAGATTCCGACGAAACAGGAAGCGCCGGAATCGCAACGACGAGTACTGAAAAGTGGAGCAATTCTGGAATCATTCCGAGCAAGTAAAAATTTAGGTTAAATCGAACGCCATTCGATTTAATTTAAATTTGAACGCTCGTCGAAAATGGAAGGTGAGTTAATCTCACTCACATCTGAATACCAGTTAATTTAAATAGCTAATATTTAAATGTTTGATTGGTTGTTTAGCTGAATATGATAATTATTATCAGATTGAATCGATATTTATTGGTTGTGCTAATATCTGTGGATGCAGGGAAACAGGTTGGAGGGATCCAACTGGATTCCTCACAAATAGGAATTTTATTTATATTCTGTGATATATCTCATTGATATCCTGTGCTAAATTGATTTGAATCTTGTTATGTTGTTTTATGGTCGGATAAATATAATTTGGTATTTTAAAAATATCAATAAATAAATTGGGATTAAAGGAAAAAGAAAGTGGACATTTAAGTAGTTATACCCTATCTACTAAATTTGTTTAAAAATTTGCTTGGAATTGAAGTTTTATATGAGATATTGGTATAAAGTTTTCATAGCTAATATTTAAGATAAGTATTTTAAAATATTTGAACTCGGCAGATTTCCGGTGGAATTAAATAAATATTTGAAAATTTATTCCATGTGAGGGAAGTGATTTGAAATTTGTTTTCAAAGGATTGAAAGGTGAAAAGTGATTTGAAATTTGTTTTCAAACGGTTGAAGTGTGAAATATATCTTGCGAAAATATTTTGAAAATAATAATTGGGGAAAAAAATTGTTTAAACCTTGGTGATTGTTGTGAATGATGATTGATAGTTAAATAACCGACTATCAATATTAGCATTTTAATGGCATTTGAATTTCGATGCGACCGGAGGTCGGATTCCAAGTGGATATCCGGAAACCACATCGAACCTTTGTGATTATGATGGATCTTTTATTTAAAAGATCAAAGTGAAAATTTTTGTGATTTGTTGAAATCTGAATATAACACTTATTTTTTGAAAAAAAAATAAGCGCTTGTTATTCGGATTAGCCGGGAGAGGACTTTGTGTCATATAATCCATTCCGAATAGTGATTCGACGAAATTAATAGCATTTGAAGACGGTGGTGAAGACCGGGTGTCTTCGAAAACGATAGGATAACCTATCGAATGTCTTTGTACCGAGTTGCTCCGGTATAAAGATCTCCACATGTGATGGGGAGTCCGATCGGAATTGCGGATACCTGAATTTGCAAGGGTTTCTTCATTTATTGGACGAGGTGCCTTCGGTTCTGTTCGAACCCGGAATAGACTTGTATGGTTGTATGTCTGACACTACACCTTGAGATATAAAGCAGATTTCTTTCAAATACATATCTGTTGGTGGCGGAGAATTTATTCTCTTAGCTTAACACCCTTCTCTGAGACGTACGAGCTCAGAGGTTATGTAGTTAAAGGTTATCAGCGATATACTCTCAATTTGGTAGTGTAGCATGCTAAGTGTTGCTGTGTGTTGATGATCATTTGTGATCAAAGCATGGCTTTCGTGTAAAGCATAGCTTTGTGGACGAGACCTTCGGACCTCACACCCCGGAAATGGTCGAAACAGGAAAGATGCAGCAAGGTTATGAGGGTCGCACCCTTTAGGGTATGTCATTTCCTTCTGGAAAAAGGTGGTATCATGGTATGGAGCCCAGATACTTAACCTATGTGGTTGCTGCAATCTCATTTACTGTGTGGTTGTTGCTTTGTGGTTGAGAATCCTCGGATAAATGTCGCAAACGACCGGAGGATGGCATACTCGTGTAGTAGTTACCTAGTTACAGAGGTAACCCGGCCTTGTGTTGGCAGAGAGCTGGTTAAGTTCTCGGGACGTCCCTCTAGAGGTGTACCCATGTGGCAGTAGGAAGTTCCTTAGCCTGATCATTTGTTGGAAATCCAATAAAACAATACGCAGCGTATACGGTTTTAGTTGTATAACCTGCCATTTACTTATGGTGGCGCCCCACTGTTTAGACGGTAGCTATAGTAAGCATACAATAATGGTTGTATGCTGGCTAAGATTAATATTATACTCTCGAAATGTTTTCTGCACTATGCACTAATGATAATATTAAAAAGATTTTGCGTATTAAGCATGTTTGACTATCATAAGGAGAAATCTCCTCTAATTCTGCGTTTGCATTGTGTGTATGGCGGGAGGCCTTATGGTAGTTTCATTTTCCAAAAGCATAGCGGATTTCTTTTCCTTTTCTTTGTGAAAATAATTGTTTTTGAGATCTCACACCACTCTCATGACTGACCTGGAGTTTATTGTTCCCTCTCTAAACTCTGAGTGCCCACAATTTTCCACATAAGCAGCCTAGAGTCAAGTTATCAGTTATTCGGGAGCGAAGTCAGATAAGAGATGCTGTGGAGATCAGGAGCAAGCTGGATGGCGAAGCGTAACACTTATACTATGTAGTGTCCGTTGCGTCTAGTTGGTGCAAAGTGAATTTTCTATGTAAGGCAAGTCATTATAACTGCCAGTGTTGTGTGTTGTTGTTGTACTCTGATATTGTATTGTAATAACAGATATAGTTCTTTATTTTAAAGATTATTCATTTATCTATTATATGTTGTCCGCTGCGAAATGTGAGATTCTGTTATTGTTTCTGTTTCTTCTTATATCTTCTTCTTCTTAAACCATAATGGTTTGGTTTTCCGGCATTTGATTGTTCGGCGTTTGATACAGTGGACGTATCGATGTCGACTTTTGGACGTCGAAAAATAGGACCATTACATTTGATATCAGAGCTTAGGTTGGCGACAACCTATGCTTTGGTGGGAAATTTACTCATTAGAAATAGAGTCAATAGTACTCTATAATGAGTTGAGTGTATTAATAGATATGAGAGCGTACTTGTTAGTGAATATAAAATTGTTTTTATACCGTGTTGACTTATCGGTTGAGTGTTTATGAATTCTGGTCAGTACGGGAAGTACAACCGTATCGATAGGGGTTTCTAAACTCTTAAACAAGATAAACCGACATGGTATTGTTTTAAAGTGGGTAAATGAAATAATTTTACCCAAAATTATATTTTGATATAAAAGGAATAATTTTTCTGAAAATATTATATATATTTGGATGTTTGGTTGTTGATATTATAAACAAATATAAGAATCTAAAGTTTGAACAGGTTTATAACCAAATAAAATTCTATAAGTATGATTTATCCAAAAGAAGAATAACTAAATTTGAATTAAACCAGAATTTAAATCCCGGGAATTTTGAAAAGTGTTTAAAATGAGCTTAAACAAAGAGTTTGGGAATTTAAAACCTTGGAAATGGTGGAAATGTTTTTCCACAAAATTTTTTTTTGAAGGAAATAATAAAGTATTATTTTGGGAAATATTTTTGAATGAAAATTGATTTGAAAGGAATTTGTGGAAGTACGGAAGCACTGAAGTCACTTCAGTCGCTGGAAAATAATTCTGATCACGATGGCCACATCATCAGTATTCATTTTCGAGTTTCTAAAGTGATAGATTGCTACCGTGGTGATTGGTTATGATATTTGTTTGGACTTATTGGGTATACAAGTTATTTTAGGAAATTTCAAAAGGGAAATCAGTTAATCGGATGGATATTTTTCGGATACGGATACCACAATAAGCCTATCCGTATCCTGAAATCTTTTCAGATATCAGATATCTGTATCCGCTTTTCGGATAACGGATATTTTTCATATTTTTGGATACGGATTCGGACAGATACCGGATTTTTCGGATACCCATTGACAGTCTTAATGAGAAGTGTTTTGTTCATGTAGCTTAAGGAAGTATCTTATGTACTGCACCGATCTCACATGTTAAAAATTCGTGCATCTTTAGCTTGTTCTGCTCAAGTTGCGCAGTCGTCTACGTTATTTTCTTTGCTTTGCTTTGCCTGTAAAAAAAGAAAATGGGTGTAAAAAAGTTATTTTACCAGTCTATTGTAGTGTTGAAATTATATGATGCATAATGTATCAACTCAAATGGGAGATCATGAACTGTACAACAAAGAAAGTGATGTGTGGTTTGGAGTTAAAACAAAGATGATATAAGAAAAAGGATTTTTGGTATCAAGGTTGATTTTTGGTTCAATGGAACTCATACAAACGTAAATTCACAGTGAACATAGCGTGGAATTAAGCGCACAAAAATTAAATCCTACTTTGGTATCAAATGGTGATGTAAAAAGTGATATTTTAATATTTGTATAAGATCCATTATGTCAATATTTCCGCAGATGAACTATTCATAACCCTTTATTACCTAATCACATTTAAATTAGGCATGTTACTCTAACAAGACAGCAAAAGAAAGTGGCTATAAAATAACAAAGCATTTGGTTGGCATAAATGAAAATGAATATATTTTAAGGTTAATTAAGAGTTCTAATCAACATGCTAGGTAGTGCAAGCTGAGTAGGCTTTCACATGATTTCATTTTATCCTCCATTTTCTTCCCATGTGTGTATGATTGCATGTTCTTGCCTTGATCTCTTTTTAATTTTATTCATTTTCTTTCAATGAATTTAACAACTTCTAAAAACATAAATAAATTTGATAAAATATGAATAGTAAGCATAAAAACATTACTTGTGACTAGGGAACATGCAAAGATTCAAATTGTTAATGAACATGTCACTCATTCTTTCTCTATGTATTGATTCACATTATGATAAAGTATGTTACAAAGAACAAATTTGAGCATTCTTGATTAACCTTTAAATATATTTTTTTACTACAATAATTAATAAATGAGTTATTGAGTTCAAAGCTAGCTAGATAATACCTTTGTGTGATCTATGTTTGATTTTCATCTCACTGTACAGTCATTTTGCCAAATCTTCAAGGCAAAGATTTTAAAAAGGAGAAAAAGAAGAAGGAAAAAGGTAGCCTTCCAAACATATTTAAAGGGTTATCTGGTACATTAAAACTAGTATTTTAACTGTAGACAACTTACCCTTATAATTATGCTAACATTGCACATGCACACACATCACTTAACTCAAAAGCTAATCGACCAGGCTTACCTAATCAACTTAAAAGTTGTAGTAACTAGCGTTCAGTTAATAAGCTGAAACAAAGAAAGATCTTTTTATTTTTTACTGTGAATTAAAGTAACTTTCTGTACAATTATACAACTCTTTGTTTAAGCATATTCCACATGTTCTTGGCAGAAGCATGTTATGTTTCTCCTAAATTTGTTTTAGAAACATATTATCTTAAATATAAAACAAAGACAGAAATAATGACAACATAACACTAATAGAAGAATGACTTAAAATATACTTCAATCTCAACTCAATCATAAAAAATACCAGTCTCGTCATTTTCCTCCTCCTCCTCTTCCACTTCAATCTCTACCTGCTTCAGAAAATGGCAGAGTGTTTACTAACAAAATGATAAAGAAGTAGAGAATAATCAGAAACAAAATAAAATAAAATGATGAACTCGGTTTTCTTCATCATCTTCCTATCTTCATTTTCCATCTTTTTCATATCCAATGCAGATGATATGTCATCATTATTATCCGTAAAATCCATGCTTAATGATCCATTAAACTCTCTTCATAACTGGAATTCAGACACTCGATTATGCAGCTGGACAGGCATCGAATGCAGTTCTTCAAACTCCATTATTTCTCTCAATCTCTCTCACATGAATCTAACAGGAAACTTGTCTTCTTCTTTGCCTGAAACATTATCCAATCTTACTACACTTGAAATACTCGATATCAGTGTCAATTCATTTGAAGGCAAATTTCCTACTGGTTTTAACTTATGTACAAATCTCAAAGTTTTCAATGCTTCTGGTAACAACTTTGATGGTGAACTGCCTGAAGACATTTCACAGTTAGCTTCACTTGAAATTCTTGATTTTCGAGGCACTTTTTTCGGAGGATATATTCCAAAAAGCTACAAAAACTTGAAGAGTTTGAAGTTTTTAGGCTTATCAGGAAACAGCTTGTCTGGAAAAATACCGGAAGAGCTAGGCCAACTCTCTTCTTTGGAAAAACTCATAATTGGGTACAACAATTTCGAAGGAGGGATCCCTAAAGAATTATCAAATTTATCGAATTTACAGTATCTCGATATAGCATTTGCGAATCTTGAAGGCGAACTTCCTGCTGAGCTTGGTAAACTGAAGATGGTCGATACTGTATACCTGTACAAAAACAACCTCAAAGGCCAAATTCCAAAAGAAATAAGCAACCTGACTGAATTAGCTCTTCTTGATTTGTCCGATAACCAATTATCCGGCTTCATACCTTCAGAAATATCTCAGTTAAGCAATCTAAAGCTACTGAATCTCATGTGTAATAGGCTTACAGGTGAAGTGCCAGTAGGCATTGGCGAGCTGATGAATTTACAGGTTTTGGAATTATGGAACAATTCACTAACTGGATCACTGCCTTCGAATCTCGGGTCTCGTTCTTCTTCACTTCAATGGGTTGATGTCTCTTCGAATTCCTTAACCGGCGAGATTCCTTCTGACCTTTGCATTGGCCAAAATCTAGCCAAGCTCATTATGTTCAATAACGGGTTCTCGGGTCCAATCCCAATAAGTCTCTCTTCATGTCCATCTCTAGTTCGAGTTCGTGTTCATAATAATTCACTTAATGGTACAATTCCAGATGGATTTGGTAAGTTGCCAAAACTACAAAGGCTGGAATTGGCTAACAATAATCTTGAAGGAGGAATACCTACTGATCTTGCAGTATCAACTTCTTTATCATTTATAGATTTATCTCACAACAAGCTTTACAGTCAGATTCCTTCTAATATTCTAGCTATTCCATCCCTTCAAAATTTTATGGTATCTTATAACAAGTTAAGTGGAGAAATCCCTGACCATTTTCAAGATTATCCATCTCTTTCTGCCTTAGATTTATCGAGTAATAATTTATCCGGTAGTATCCCAGAAACCATCGGTTCTTGTCAAAAGCTAGTCTATCTAAATCTAAGTCATAACAACATTGAAGGAAATATAACTGCAGCAATGACCTCTATGTCAACACTAGCAATTCTCGATCTGTCAAATAATCAGTTAACTGGCACCATACCTGAAAATCTTGGAAGTTCACCAGCACTTGAATTGATAAACCTATCATATAACAACTTAACAGGACATGTTCCTGGAATTTTGAAAACTATGAACCCTGATGAGTTAGCAGGCAATCCATTCCTTTCTGATGCAACAGAAGTGCAACCTACAAATAAAAGGAGTGAGCATATCAAACGTAGCATGGCAGGATGGGCGATGGGGATAACTGCTGCAATATGTGTAGGAGTTATTTTGTTTGCTTTTAAGTTACTGTATAAAAGATGGTACTTTGAAAACAGCAACCTGGAGAAAAACGAAGCATGGCCATGGAGGCTTATTGCATTTCAGAGACTCGGGTTCACTAGCTCTGATATTTTATCATGTGTTACAGAGGATAATGTGATAGGAATGGGAGCAAGTGGAGTTGTATATAAAGCGAAACTTCAGAAACCAAGCGCTGTAATAGCAGTGAAGAAGCTATGGCGGGGAGAAAACATTCAGAATACCGATATAACTGGAGAAGTTAGCATACTTGGGAAGCTAAGGCATCGAAACATAGTACGATTGCTAGGGTACATGCACAATGACAGAGACACAATGATACTGTACGAGCACATGCCAGGTGGCAGTTTGTGGGAGGCTTTGCATGGGACAGCGGAGCAGCGGGTTCTCGTTGACTGGGTGTCAAGGTACAATGTTGCAACAGGTGTCGCCCAGGGATTGGCTTACTTGCACCATGACTGTCGTCCAGCAGTTGTGCATAGAGATGTCAAGTCGAGCAATGTGCTTTTGGATGGTAATTTGGAAGCGAGAATTGCTGATTTTGGCCTTGCAAAGATAATAATTAGGAAGAATGAGACTGCGTCTATGGTTGCTGGTTCCTATGGGTACATTGCTCCAGGTTAGTTTTCTTATGTTTTCATTAAGGACGCCTCATTAAAAGATATCCTTGATCTGTAATCTCAGCAAAGCAGGTGATCCAAATCCTATTTTAATACCCAAAAGAATTGAACGCCATTCGTAAATTTCTAAAAAAAGTATACACCAAAACCTTGCAATGCTTAAATATTTGTGTCAAATACAGAGTACGGATACACGTTAAAAGTGGATGAGAAGAGCGATGTATACAGCTTTGGAGTTGTTCTAATGGAGCTGGTGACTGGAAAAAGGGCAGTGGAGTCGGAATATGGAGAGTTTCACGATATAGTAGGCTGGATAAGGGAAAAATGCAGAGATAATAGAGGGTTAGAAGTAGTACTGGATGAGAGTTTAGGAACACAATGCAAGCATGTGCAAGAAGAGATGTTGCTAGTATTGAGGGTATCCATGTTATGCACAGCGAAGCTACCGAAGGATCGCCCTTCTATGAGAGATGTAGTGTCGATGTTAGGAGAGGCGAAGCCGAGGAGGAAGAGTAGCAGCAATAGTGGCAGCAGTGTTGAGAAAGACAAACCTGTGTTCACTGCATCGCCTACTAATGAGTTTGTGTAGATGAGTTGATGTAGTTATAGAGCTTGTGGAAAAGGTTGGAAGATGGATATTTCTATCTAATTTGTTTTGTATGTAGTTTTGTTATATATTTTTTGGAAATTATGTGGGTATGTGGTATATGTATATGGTGATAGCCAATGATCCTAGAGACTAATTTTCATTTGTAAATCAATGTGAAAATTCTATAAACGATTGAACGATGAAGTAATCGTGGATTTTGGATTGTGGTTTTCAGATATGATGGAGTTGGCAATATGGATGATTTGCTGAACAACCTATTGTACTCCAATTTTTATGATGGTTAGAAGACTATATTTATAAGGAATTTCTTTGGGATTGTTCCAACTTTTAGAAGAGCAAAAAACAATTTAATTTTCGTATTGTTTTGCATCATACTGAAAGGCTGCTAAGAGATAAAGAAACATCACCTGAAGAAATAGCTTTAAAAACTGGATATTCAGTGCGAAAAGCGTTTAGAAATAGCGGTCAAAAGTAGCATCATATAACGGTCCAAATGGAAGGAGTATAGCATTCTAAAGTAGCTTCAGACGATGATCGAAATGAAGAGATAATGGCAGCCAAAATGGAGCATCGATAACGGCCGGAGAAAGATGCTCCAAAATAGGTCAAACATGCTGCACGATACAAAACATAGGACTCGAACTTCAATCCCTACCGATCAAATTGGACTTTGTGTAAATTTTAAAATCAGTGAGAATTTGTTCAAAACTTCTTCAAAGGACAAAATAAGCTAGGGGAGCTGATTCAAATCCCTAATTCGGCTTTAACTGGATATTTTTTTACCACAAACTTCTGAAGATAAAAAGAAGAGCTGAAGAGGAGATCCTCATTCATTACTTTCGTTACTTTAGCCGAGGCTCCATCATTGTTTTTTCTTTCCTACCATTTTGTATCTTGGATTCTCATTCTACGAAGGTTTAAAACAAGTAGTGAAATGAAGGTGGATGTAGGGTAAAATTTAGGGCAAGTGACTCCACTTTTCAAATACGAGGGTTTGGAGCGTCATCGAATTTGTAATGTTTTTCAATATGGGACCAACACACGTAATGTGAATTTTGTTTTTCGGGGCTATCTAACTTTTTTACATGGTCATACTCAAAACCGAAGTCCCTTTAAAAATGGTCAAATTAACAATTTTAAAAATCATCCTAACTTTTTTGCAATTTTAGTTTTTATTTATCATTTACCTTCTATGTGCTCACTATGTTGGTTTATTTTTATCTATTATCGAATCATAACAAGATTAAAGCATTATAATCATCTATTATCATTTTTTGATCTACAAAAAACTATAGCTCAAAGTTTGAATGATGTTTGTCCTACAAAAGAGTTTTGTATTTTTCCTTTTTATTGTGTGTCAAATAACCATGATAGGAGAGGAGTTGGAAAATTATAGTATTTCCGACAAAGTGGAGAAGAAGAAAGAGAAGATAGGTTTTGAAATTTTCGAAAGACGAAAAATTATAAAATAAAATAATTTTCAATTTATATATTTAACCAATTTCAAATCGAACGTTTTTCGCTTCATTCTCATTTTCGATGCATTTTAAAGCACATAATAAACCACAAAACACAACTCATTTTCAAACCAAACGCTATCTTAATTTTTCGCTGTTTGTGCTAAAAATAGATAAAAGTATTTTATACTTTCACTATAAAGGATCGGATCCACTTAGTTTTTTCTAAGAAAGAACTGTGTTTTTTTTCTTCTGAAATTTTAGTCATTGCGAATACGCGACTTACCACATCAAGCCAAGTGGGAAATCAGCATCCCTACATAGAACTCTAGATAAACCAATATAAAGTTAGTCCACATAGTCCACAACTTGATCTAGGAGAAAGCTAGACAAAGGACCCTAATCCAAGAATTGTTTACCCAACTTCAAGCTAGAAATAACCTAATGGAGACTAAATCACAGTCCCTCAACATTCTAAGCGAAATCGGTCCAAAAATGATATAGAATAACCGACTTATGATACTGCAGAATTTAATTGAAATAGCCTTAAACGAATCGGTCAAAATGACCAAGTAGAGATTGATCAAAGTAGGGTTGAACTCGAATAAAATGGAGGCGATCAAACTGAAAATGCAAGCAAAATCTGTGGTGGTCAAAATGGAGTAGAGGCAAAGCTAACAAAGAGGACACCGATCGAATTCAAACATAGGTGGTAAAACTCATGGTTGAGGAGTAGCACTCAAAGTAGACAATGAAGGCACTCGAAATGCACTAGCACACTATTGAAATGAGGTAAGCGGTAAGCGATCAAAATTCAACACATGTAGCAAAAAAATTGATCTGTTGAAGCAACTGAGTAGAGCCACGAGTGCGCAATTGACCGGAAGGCCCTAAAAACGATCAAACTGACAGAGAACATGTTCGAGAAGAAGAGATATATGCATGAGCAATGTCCTTGAGAATTGATCAAAAAAATTATAACTAAACTCCACCATACGAAGGAACTAAAAAGCATATTGGCACCAAGAGACAGGAGTAGAAGTTTTAATGTAAATTCTTCAATCGAAACGATGAGATGAAAATGTAAAGGAGATGCATGGATTTGATGGAGAGATGGAGGTGAGTGAGATGGTTAGTCCACCTCTCGTACCTATATATAGGACTTATGTGTTGCAAGGTACCTAACCGATGGAGGGTTTATCATGGGTAAGACAAAACAAACCAATAACTCATTATATATGAGTACAATGTAGTTCATGTAAGCATACATTGCAGACCAGATATGAGTTAATACATTATATTGAATCAATGACCACATAAGTAAAACTACCTCTCAATATATACATAAGTGTTGATAATCCCACAACATTATAGAGCGAAATAAGAAGTACTCCATATAATACCGATATGAGAAAAACATAAGCCTCCTACTTTTCCTCCATACAGCTCCATGCGCTATCACCACACCCGGCTCTTAGTTTACTCATGTGAGTACCCAAGAGATTGGAAAACACATATAGAGATAACCTCCGATCAAACAACATCTGGTAGTGTGACTTATATAACTAAAAAAAACTTGATATATCATATGGTAAGAGCTATATCGTATTATAAATCATACATCACCTGCTCCTACATCCAATGAGTTAGAAGATATAAAACATCATGCTAAAGTACATTCAAATAAGGGTATACCACTCAAGGTTATATGCTAGGGTATTGAGGTGTTGAATTTGATAATACCTAACATTAGCAAAGACAACCATAACATCCATCAATCTAGCTCTTATTGTACCAATAGTAATTTAGTTATATGGTTATATCTCGTTTGGCCTATTGAAACTATTGTATAATTGACCTTGCCAACGACATACTTAGTCATGTTACTAATAGTCTCTTGCTGGTGAACGTCTCACATGGTAAAAATCAGGTCAACCTTACTAATAATGCACTCATTTGTGTCACTAACTAGCAACCACTCGTTGGTGAGCATCCCTACTTGGTACAGGTTCTCCTTGAGGTACACATCCTAAGGCATTCCACTAACCCCTCTACTCACATAGGTAACGATAGTAGCATTCATGTTCTCCTCCGCAAATTGCTCTAAAATAAAACTAGCCTACTAGAACTGCTTCGGTGTCTAGAACAATCGATATTCCTACATTCTCTATCGATCGATAGTAGTCGATCACTTAGCCATTTTTCACCTTTGATACTCTGTAGACATAATCCATTCCCATGCCTTAACTACAAATCCCTTATTTTGCATCGATTATTGGTTTGTTCATTGATTGATACCGATCGATGATTTGACATATTTTCTCATGATGGATACCAATCGATAGATCGGTACAAATCCATATGTAATAACCCACCCTTTTATGTAGAGTTAAAGTATTTACATAACCAAACGATCTTAATTTGAGTCAAAACTTTGGAAAATAGTGTATTTTAATATTTTGGAATTTTATGCTAAATTATGTAAGTTTTTGGAACAGAAATCATATAAAAGTCATAACTTTTGATAAAAGCCGAAGTATTTATTTATTGTTGTTTCAAATAAAAGATTTACTATTTTTCCTTTCCATGGACTAATCACTGTAGCGATTGGCACATCCGTTTGAAAATTATAACAGTCTTAACATTTCAGCCCGAGTAGACTGTTTGAGCAGATTTTATATTGTTGATCAAAAAGCCAATAACTAACGGCATGTTGTTAATTTCGAGATTTATGGAAAATTAAGGGTTAGAGAAGCCACTATATTACTTTATTTTAGATCTAAAACATCCACAATCCTCCATTAACATTTTCTTCACTCAAAATCACTAAAAGACATTACATATTTAGATCAAGGCCTAGAGACTCATTAGGGATCAACATTTAGGAAGGAATTTTCGTTGCTTTTGTTGTTCATACCAGGTTTGCCTTGATTTGGATCTTACTTGATGATTTGATCATCATTTTGTGAGTGGTTTATAACATATTACTCATGCATATTGTAGTGTATGCTTTAAAATTGTTTTGGATCTACTTTACAACTTGAAACTCATAATTTGATTTCTAAGCTGATTTGGAAACAACTTATAAACGTTGTTTTAATGATTCGAATGGATTTAAACATGTATTAGAATGATATAACTAACTCTCTCAACCCTTTACTAACTCTCGGTTGAAAATACAAAATTTCAGGTATCTCTAACCTCTTCTATATACATACAAAAATATGCATGTATGTGTATGTACTTACATATATGTTTTAGCGTCGATTACATACTCCTACTACGTGTGGTCCGCTATAAATCACACCAATGAACATGAGGAGGAATCAGTATATTCTCAAACAATGTAGGAAGTTGGTGGTCATTGGTGCTTGTGTAGGATTACTCTCTGTAGAATTCATTGGCTAAACAATAGGAGGTAAAAGGTCCTTAAAAACAAATATTCTTAAAGTTTTCCTTCTTTAATCATTTTATTTGTGATCATTTTCAAATTATTATAGTCTTTTGTGTTGAATATGCAAGTATATGATTTTTGTTTGATGATAATAAACATATATATATATATATATATATATATATATTCATTTAAATGTATTTGTTAATGTACTATTTTATTTTCACATAATTAGATAAACATTTGCTGAATAAAATAAATGACACAGAATTTAAATTCAAACAAATATTTTATTCAAACAAATGTTTTATTACAATTTAGAATAGTGCAAATTTTCTCACTATTTATACACAAATTTCCATTACAATACAATTTCAAATTATAATAAAAAATTTCACTATACATTTGCACCTCACTACATATTTACCTTCAACTCTATTCCAGATTGAATCTAGCATCTGAGTTATCTACAAAATACACACTGAAGTAGTAAAATTGAAAAGGAAATATTTTTTGCAGTGTAAAGTAAAATGTGTTTTAAAAATATTATATGCCTCAGTTATTTGGGTTGTTCGTCGTCATATTTATTTTAAGTTCATCATACACGAACAACTGGTGACATGCACAGTGTATCACTGTACATGCCATAAGGCCGTGCACCTGATGAAATTGCAGGGACAGGTAAGCACAAGGCCAAACCCAAGCCGGGTTCAACTCAAGTGAAATACAAATAAAGTCACGATATTAGCACAAGGTCAAACCCGAGCTATAAGCTGGATTCAACATAGGTGCAGTCCAAATGTACAAGTTCAATAAAATAGTCAAGACAACTAAAGCAAGCCTCGACCAAAAATTAAGTGATGTACACATGAATTCTATGATCAAAGATAACAACATCAACCAAAGTCAGAGAATAATATAGTGTACAAGTTCAAATATGAAAACAAAGTATAAAGTGACATGCACAAGTAAAGCACTAAAACAAAACCAGTGAAACAAAGGCTCGAAGCATACATATGGTTAAGCAAATTACATAGTGCAACAAAAATCATCTATTGAACAATGCAATCAACTGAAGTGAAGACCAATAGCATGTGTCGACCAGGCTACAAACAAGAACAAAACAGCAACCTCAAATGCTAAATAAACCAAGACTACAACAAGAAACAAATACCAGAGCTAGCTCAATGAACCAACTAAGTACACATGAACTACACATGATACATGACTCGAGGACAAGACCATGTCAAAATGCAATATCAACTAGACTAGATCAACATACCAGTAATGATACAAGTACAGTGCAACTCAATGCAAACAAAGCAATATCAAGATAATATTGGTGCACATGCAGATATATATAAACTAATACAGACAGAATGTTCAAAATCATGTATGATGGTCAGGGAAAACAATAGACAGGTTCAACATGCTCAAATATACAAAGGGTGATGCCAAGATATAGACAGTTCGGCTACCAGCAACAAACCAGTGAAAAAAATAAACCGATTTGAAGCAACAGAGATTATAACCCAGTACAAAAACAACAGCACATGTTAAACCAAGTGGATCAACATCTCAAGTACAAAGCACAGTCAAGTTCAAATACAAGTATATGTAATCGATGTACATCAAGCCAGAGAAGGTTGCACAAAGACCACATAAACATATATACATATATGCACATGTATGTATACATATATATATAAGTTCAAAGGCATTCCACATGACAACATACATAATCCGACGTGAGACAATATGGTTGCAGTGAAGACAACAGCTCGAATGAGCAAGTGCAGGATAATGAACGCGCTATAACCGAAGACACAATACTACAGAGACTAATGAGAACAAGCAAATGAATGCATAGTACATACTACATACAAAGCAGGCGATCAACTGGAAATAATGAGACAGCGTGCAACTGAATACAAGTCGAAATGCTCAGTTCACATGAAATGCAACAGCAATGGTTCACACCTATATACATATGCAACAACGATAGTAGTCAAGAATTCAAACAAGACTGGTACTATTTCAAATGCAACAGATTAACTGTGAAAAAAATGGAGATGATCATCAACCAAAATGCAGACGAGTTCAGTCATGAACAGTCAAATGCCGAAATCAAATCCCAAAGCAAATGCAAAGTCGAAGTAAAATTCTCATCTCAAAATATTATCACCATATCAAAGTAACCGAAGTCAATAGAGAATCAAAGCCGTGGTGACCAAGAAAAAATCGAATAAGCCAAAATCTAAAGAAAGTTTATGAAGCCGTGGCAATCAAGCAACGAGGATTACGAATTGAAAATGTCAAAGAAATCACCAACATTCAAGTTAAATCGAACGGCCAAATATATTAATTGACCAATTCAAATAAATATTTATGAACTTAAAGGCATCAAATCCTATTTAACCCAAAAATCATCATCGACACCTAAAGGCATCGAGTTCAAGGAAGCTAACCAGTAAAGAAAAAAGCATAAATCACATACCATTTTAGTTCGAATTCGATCGAATTGAAGCAGCCGTTTGCGAGTTAAGTGATAAGTTAATTGTCAAAGAGAACTATAAATAACCCATCATTCAATCAACAATTAAAGTTGGCATCTTCAAAATCATTAAGCCCTAAAGGGGAATGAACGAAAAAAGGGGAAGCAGCTATTTTCAAAGACCGAAGAATAAGGAGTTGGGCCGAAGAAATAAAGAGAAAAGGGGATCATAATTCTAATCACTTGATTTAATTTGGGTCGGCTTATATTTTTGTCTTTTATTTTAAAAATTAGGGTTTTGATTCTTAAATTGTTTTTATTTTTGTTTTTCTCTTTTAAACATTTGTTAAGTCTAGTCACGTGACTAGGGGACGAACTATGGTGGTGTAGTTCGAAATTCGCAACTCTGTGGCTAAGTTGTGACAGGGTTTTGAGCGTAGAGTTAGGTTAGTCGATAGCGGGTGTCGGGAGTTTATGTGTGTAAGTGTCTGACTACTTAATTTCTAGTAGAAACCTTGGAGGCAGCACGTAGGCAGGTTTTTGCCGAAGATGGGTAAATTTGTGTTCTCTTTCTGCTTTTATATTCTGCTATTATTTGTGTTGATATTATTACGCAATATCTGTGCTGCGATTATATTACATATTTTCGCACTAAAATTTTATAACTAATAATATCACCCTATTCACCCTCCCTTTAGGGTGAAACTGATCCTACAAGTGGTATCAGAGCTAGGAAAAGAAGTCAATTTTTGTTTTAAAAATTTGATTTTTCAAAAACCAATTTTCGTTTTAAAAATTTGAATTTTTTAAAACGGCTTCTTTTAATAAAGCCTTTGTTGAGGGTCGATCCATAGTAAGACCACCAATGTTCAATGGTGAATATGCTTACTGGAAAAATAGAATGAAATTTTTTCTTAAAATCATAGATGCTTGGAATATTGTTGAGACAGGGTATTGGACACCAACTATAGTTGTAGATAATCAAGAAACAGATAAACTGATTGATTAATGGACATATCTTGAAAATAGACTACAGAATGCTAATAATAAAGCTATGAATTCTATTATTTGTTCATTGGATCAAATCGAATTTAATCGTGTCTCACATTGTCTAATAATAAAACTATGAATTCTATTATTTGTTCATTGGATCAAATCGAATTTAATCGTGTCTCACATTGTCTAACTACGCAGGAAATATGGCACACCCTTGAAGTGACTCACGAAGAAACATCTCAAGTCAAGGAATCTTGCCTTGCCATGTTGAGTAGCGAATACGAGAATTTCACAATGGCTAAGGAAGAAAATGTCAAAGAGATGTACGGACGACTTTTCAATATCGTATACAAATCAAAAGCTCTTGGAAAATCATACACAGAATTGGAAATAGCCAAAAAAATCGTCAGAGTCCTTCCACGAAGTTTTGAAGCGAAAGTTACAACCAATCAAGAATCAAAAGATTTGAAACAAATCAAAGTTGAAGAACTCATTGGAGATCTCATCACTTATGAGCTAGAAATGAAACTCAAGGAAGAGCGTGAAGGAGGTGATACTCGAAAGAAATCAATAGCTCTCAAATGAACGATAGAAAGTGATGATGATGACGATGATGATGGAGTAGCTGAGTTACCACTGATAATAAAGAAATTCAAAAGATGGAATCGTAGATACGGAAATTCAGCTCTAAATCAATAGCTGAAAAATAGAATAGTTAAAGTTCTAGACGATCTATAAGAGCGGGAGATCATCTGTCACAAGTGCAATAAACCTAGCCACATCAAGCCCAATTGTCCTCAGAATCGATTCAGCCAAGAAAAGAAATAAAAAAGGAGAAGTTTTGCAGCTACGTGGAATAAAAGTGATGATGATTATAAGACCACTAGCAGTGGGAGTGAAGAAGCAGATCTATGTCTTCGAGGTGATATAACTGATAGCGATGATGACGAGCCAAGCAAGGTATCAAAACTCACTTACTCAGATTACTTATATATTTCCACGAAGTAAATGGACGTAAAACGACTTAGGGAGAAATATGCTAAAATTGGATCACAAAGAGATACTTCGATAGATTTAAATAAACAATATGATCAATTAGTTAAAAACTATCAAACCAAGTGCCCTAAGTGTGGAAAGTGTCAAATATTTGAAGAAGAGATTAAAAAATCAGAAATTAAAATAAAATCACTTGAGAATGAAATTCTAATTTTGAAAGAAAGTGAAAACACGAGGAGAGAAAATTCTATTAAAAAGTGCACTCTCTTATTGAAGGAAGATGGATCGCTCAAAACATAAGTCCAACAATTGTCTACACTTTAGGAAAGTTTTCCAAAAGAGAAAGATTGTTAAAAATGTTGTTACGGAAACAAACTATTAGTACAGTTAGACAAGGACTTGGACATAATCAATCTGAACTTGTTAGAAGCAAATTTAATTAAGTCAAATCCGAGTGCACAATTTGTAGAAAAATTGGATACAATCAAAACAATTGTTGGTATAAACCCAAACACGGGAAAACCATTCCAATTTGGGTACAAAAGTCACAAATATAAAATCCCTCAAAGTCAAACAAATCAGGGTGCCGAAAGGAACATATATAAACAGTTTTGGGGTCTCCACAAACTTATTTTTCAAAATTTGTTGCCACTAACAACCATGGACCTATAAAAACAAATAAGTTACAAAAATCTTTTATCGTGTACGTGTAGGGGCAGGCTAAGGAACAACGGTTTACTTGGATTCTGGCTATTCCAAGAACACAACGGGCGACAAATCATAGTTCCTTAACCTAGTATAAAGGTGACGAAATCACAATGGGAAATAACGAAATATTATCGGTAAAGGTAAAACAGGTAATGGTATGTTCATCTTAAATGATATATTAAATGTGATAATCTGCACCGTAATCAGAATTTAAATCAGCCAGTTCTGTTATAAAGAAATGAATGTTGATTTTGATTCTAATTTTTTCAAAATCGTTGACCAACTATCTTTGTATGCCGAGAACACTATAAGTGTCTTTAGAGTCTCTGAACTAGTTCATATAGATTTTTTTGAACTAACGATTTTGCCAGTTCAGATAATAAGAGATATTGTCTTATATTGATTGATGATTACTCAAGATATTCGTGAATATACTTGGTTATTTTACTGTTGACACCATGCTCACTATTTGCACGGTTTCAATTCAATTTCATTTAAAAGCTGTTAAAATTGATTTTAAGATATTTTGTTGCACACTTCACGGTCTGGTCTATAACATCCAACAAATGATAACCTTGAGTCAAAAGAAAATACGGATGCAGATTACACTGGTAATCTAGTTGGTAGAAAATTACTAGTGGAACGTGATTTGTGTTGAGACATTCAGTAGTTGCATCGTTTTCAAAGAAAATATCTGCGTATTTTTTCATTTCAACTGATTTTTAAATTAGCAGAAATTTTTCTTATAAAACCCCTTCCAAAAAATAGTTTTTGATTGACCTTATTTCAGATTAATCATCTTAGAAAATTTGATTTTATAATTATTTTTGGTTTGATCTTAAATGACTACTTTAGCTAATCTGACTCCCTACTGATTATCGAAAAGATAAATAGTGATTGAAAAAGTGACGAGTGTTGATATCTATCATATATTATAACTTAAGACGGTATAATTAGTAAAAAAAATTAGAAATTTAAACAAGAGTTATAAAAACTTTTTATTGGTAAAAATTTCATGACCATTTCTATTTCTATCACATTTCTATCGACCATCACTCATCAAAATCCAATATAGTATGTCAACATGTGGTATTTTAAATGGGAAATTATTCATTTTTCATTTTATTATATTTTAAGCAATAAAAACATCCAAAGTATTCACTCTCATTTAAAAGTCATCGTGATTATGCATGCGTGAATTACTTGGAATTTTGATTATGTGTTTCCATGCTCATTAAATGTCCTCACAGTTATGCATGTATGGAATGCATATCAAAATTCATTATTAAATAGATAAGTTGATTCTAATACCATTTAAAAGACCTCACGGTTGTGCATGGTTAGAAGATGCTTGAAATTTATTTTTAAAAAATATGGAAATACTACTAATCTCATTTAAAAGTCCTAACGGTTATGCATGATTAGTAGATATTAAAATTCCTGATATAAATATACCACAAATAGACACAATTATATGGTTTTTCATCATTCCTATCATTCTAAAGTGGAATATGCACCTAATAGAGTATTTATGATTTTTGTTTGATTTTTTATTGAAATTTCATATACTCGATTGGGTATTAATATTGTATTAATATTTATCACTTTATCTCTATTTTTCTAACATTATTACTCTTTTGCTGATAACAAAATGGGAGAGAAAAGTTAAGATTTTGGCAAATAAAGGTCAAATATTTTATTTTGTGTTTTCTATTTGCATCTAAGATCATTTGCATATTTTTATATATTCCATGTATATTTGAAGGGGGCGTTTTTGTTGTTGAGAGGGAGCATTCAAATACGGGGAGCAAATTGAATGATCAAATACATTTAATAAATTCAAAATCTTAAATATATGTTTGTTATCATCAAAAGGGAGAGATTGTTGAATATGCAAGTATATGATTTTTGTTTGATGATAACAAACACACACACACACACACACATATATATATATTCGTTTAAATGTATTTGTTAATGCACTATTTTATTCACATAATTAAATAAATATTTTCTAAATAAAATAAATGGTACAGAATTTAAATTCAAATAGATATTTTATTCAAACAAATATTTTATTACAATTTTGAATAGTATAAATTTGAGCTCTCACTATATATACACAAATTTCCATTACAATACAATTTCAAATTATAATATAATTTTTCACTATACATTTGCACCCCACTACATATTCATCTTCATCTCCAGATTCAATCCAGCATCTGAGTTATCTACAAAATACACACTGAAGCAGTAAAATTGAAAACAAATTATTTTTTGCAGTGTAAAATGAAATGTGTTTTGAAAATATTATATGCCTCAGTTATTTGGGTTGTTCATTGTCATATTTATTTAGAATTCATCATACACGAACAACCTGTGACATATACAGTGTATCACTGTACATGCCACAAGGCCGTGCACACCGATATACACCTGATAAAACTGCAAGGACAAGTGAGCACAAGGTCAAACCCAATCAAAAGCCGGGTTCAACTCAAGTGAAATACAAATAAAGTCATGATATTAGCACAAGGTCAAACCCGAGCTATAAGCTGGATTCAACATAGGTGCAATCCAAATGTACAAGTTTAATAAAATGGTCAAGACAACTAAAACAAGCTTCGACCAAAAATTAAGTGATGTACACATGAATGCTATGATCAAAGACAACAACATCAACCAAATTCTGAGAATAACACAATGTACAAGTTCAAATATGAAAACAAAATATAGAGTGACATGCACAAGTAAAGCACTGAAACAAGACCAGTGGAACAGAGGCTCGAAGCATACATATGGTCAAGAAAATTACATAGTGCAACAAAACTCATCTATTGAAAAATGCAATCAACTGAAGTGAAGACCAACAGCAGGTGTCGACCAAGCAGCAAGCAAGAACAAAGCAACAATCTCAAATGCTACATAAAACAAGACTGCATCAAGAAACAAATAAGAGCTAGCTCAATGAACCCACTAAGTACACATGAACTACACATGATACATGACTCGAGGACAAGACCATGTCAACATGCAATATCAACCAGACCAAATCAATACACCAGTAATGATACAAGTGCAGTGCAATTCAATGCAAACAAAGCAATATCAAGATAACAATGGTGCACATGTAGATATATATGAACTAATCCAGAAAGAATGTACAAAATCAGGTATGATGGTCAAGCAAAACAATGGACTAGTTCAACAAGCTCAAAGATACAAAGGGTGATGCCAAGATATAGATAGTTTGGCTAGTAGCAACAAACCAGTGCAA
Organism: Allium cepa; assembly: GCA_030765085.1. Classification (NCBI taxonomy): domain Eukaryota; kingdom Viridiplantae; phylum Streptophyta; class Magnoliopsida; order Asparagales; family Amaryllidaceae; genus Allium; species Allium cepa. The sequence goes on from CM060938.1 coordinate 916,859,739, forward strand.
ATAATAAACTGACTTGAAGAAACAGAGATCACAATCCAGTACAAAAACAATAGCACATGTTCAACCAAGTGGATCAACATCTCAAGTACAAAGCACAGTCAAGTTCAAATACAAGTATAAGTAATCAATGTACATCAAGCCAGATAAGGTTTCACAAAGACCACATAAACATATATACATATATGCACATGTATGTATACACATATATGAGTTCAAAGGCATTCCACATGACATCATACATAATCCGACATGAGACAATATGGTTGCAGTGAAGACAACAACTCGAATGAGCAAGTGCAGGCTAATGAACACGCTATAGCCGAAGACACAATACTACAGAGACCAATGAGACAGCAAGCACATGAATGCACAATACAGACTACATAAGCAGGTGATCAACTGGAAATAATGAGACAACATGCAACTGAATACAAGTCGAAATGCTCAGTTTACATGAAATGCAACAGCAATGACTCATACCTATATACATATGCAACAGCGATAGTAGTCAAGCATTTAAACAAGACCAGTATTGTTTCAAATGCAACAGACCAACAGTGAAAGAAAGTAGAGATGATCATCAACCAACATGCAGACGAGTTCAGTCATTAAACAACAATCAAATAGCCGAAGTCAAATCCCAAAGCAAATGCAAAGTCGAAGTAAAATTCTCATCTCAAAATATTATCACCATATCAAAGTAACCGAAGTCAACAAAGAATCAAAGCCGTGATGACCAAGAAAAAATCGAATAAGCCAAAATTTAAAGCAAGTTTATGAAGCCGTGGCAATCAAGCAACAAGGATATACGAATTGAAAATGTCAGAGAAATCACCAACATTCAAGTTAAATCGAACGACCAAACATATTAATTGACAAATTCAAATAAATATATACGAACGTAAATTAAGGGGATCGAACTCTATTTAATCCAAAAATCATCATCAGCACCTAAAGGCATCGTGTTCAAGGAAGCTAACCAGTAAAGCAAAAAGCATAAATCACATACTATTTGAGTATGAATTAGATCGAATTGAAGCAGCCGTTACGAGTTAAGTGATAACTTGATTGTCGAAGGAAACTGTAAATAATCCATCATTCAATCAACAATTAAAGTCGGAATCTTAAATATCATGAAGCCCTAAAGAGGAACAAAAAAAAGGAAAGCGGCCATTTTCAAAGATCGAAGAACAAGGAGTCGGACTGAAGAATTAAAAGAGAAAAGGGATTGTAATTCTAATCACCTGATCTAATTTGGGCTGGCTTATATTTTGGCTTTTATTTTTAAGATTAGGGTTTTGATTTTTAAATTGTTTTTATTTTTCTCTTTTAAACATTTGTAAAGTCTAGTTGTGTGACTAAGGGACGAACTACGGTGGTGTAGTTCGAGAATTCGCAACTCAGTGGCTGAGTTGTGGCTGAGTTTGTAGCGTAGAGTTAGGTTAGTCGATAACGGGTATCGTGAGTTTGCGTGTGTAAGCGTCTGACTGCTTAATTTGCACTAGAAATCTTGAGGGCAACACGTAGACAGGGTTTTGTCGAAGTTTGGTAAATCTGTGTTGTTCAATTTCTGCTTTTATATTCTGCTATTATCTGTGTTGCTATTATTCTGCAATATCTGTGCTGGGATTATTTTATATACTTCCACATTAAATTTTTATATAATTAATAGTATCGCCCTATTCACCTCCCTCTAGGGTGAAATCGATCATACATGTGGTCTTATGTGGTCTTATGACAGCTGATCTTGTGGAAAAGGCACAAGGGCACCACTTATTTGTCTCAAGTTTCTTCTTTAAACGAGGCTCATGGTAGCAAACCCTATTTTGAGTCAGTGCACAAATTTGTGGATACGAGTGAGTCAATGGTATAAAGTATGTTGGTTGAAATTCTCTTTGGCTTCTTCCTTTTGAAGCTCGTTCTTCCATCAGTACCAGGCTATCAGCTATCTTCACTCCACCAAAGTTTCTCACTACATCAAATCGTATAAATTTCTAGGCTCTATAAAAGAAATCATGTAAACCACTGCACTCATTTTGGATAATATCTTTCCAAAATGAAGTATTTTTCCGTAATCCCGAAATAGTTGCAATTAATTTGAAATTATCGTCCACTCCCTTCACCCGTGTGGTTATATCATTGAATCTCTTACAGTAGTTACGAAGGGGTACATTCTCATCTGTTTGATGTCGGCCAAAACACTAATCTCAGTGGAAGTTTCTCTAAAGATGAAGAATTGAATCAAAAGATATGATGTGATTTGTTCCCTGGAGCCAACCGAACCTTCTTAATAATGTTTGAGAAATTTCAATGCGAAACCTAAGAAGGTTTTCAGTGGAAAACAACATTATACCTTATTCGAAGCCTGATGATTTCCATTTGCATATCTTGTAGCTTAAAAAGTATAAGGGTCACTAGGCCCGTCATAGGTAATTTTTGAAATACGAAACCCCACAGGTAGAGGACACACATTATGTTCTCTGTGATGGCTGGATATTTTAGGATTTAATTTCCACTAAAGTCCGTCATGATCCCTATTCCAACCTCTTTTACCTAAGCATCCAAAATATAAAGCAACCTTTTCAGCTTTCTCTCTTCTGAGGAGTTTTCAATCATCGCATCGCACTCTTTATAATCATCTTCAAAAGCGAGAAGATGAACTCATGTGTTCCCATATAAGTTAAGATGCTCGATATTTTAAGTTAGGCAGTTTATCCTAGTGTTGGGTACTTTAAGGAAACACCATCATCAACAAATGTCAATTCTCCATTTTGGTTTGCAGTCGTAGCAGCGAAAGATTTCAAGGGAGTTCTTATAACACATGAAAGGGGCACGAAAAGAGAATTTGTTCTCGTATTGAAAAATGTGCATTGAAAGGGATATTTCAAAGGGGAATTAATTATTTTGTTATTATTAATTGTGTTTGAGTATTAATTATTTGTGTGGAAAAGGAAAATAAACATATTAATAAGCCCGATTTTGAAGACGGATTGTGAACAGAACCAATATTATTTTATATAACAAATCTTTAGTTTGTATGCTTATATATAACAATTTTATAATTTAAAAACTCTAATGGTTTATCAAAAGCAATAAGCATAGTTGTATGCTTCTATGTAACACAGCAAAACTTCGAGACTGCGGCGTATGAGATATAACTGATGCTTTAAAACTAGAAGGTTTTGGAAGTTTTTTCACTAAATTGTTTGTCGCTATGAAGGGGGTGGTCCAAGGGAATGGTAATCCTTTTAGGTTGGGGTGCGGGACAACACCCCCGTTGACAATACTCAACCTAGCGGGCCAAGTTATGAGGGTCCAGTGGTAGCGCCATATCCGAAAATGATTTCTCATTGGCGTTTGAATTTGAATTCAAACGACAAACCATTATGACTTAAAATTACCAAATGGGTTGTATTGCATGGCTTTGAATTTTGACATAAATTAAAAATATTAATATTAAACCAAATGTTAATTTTGATTAATTACCTTTTGGTGTCGGATACATCCAACGCCAACTGTTCAATTCCAATAGTTCAATCAAAGGAAGCAAATACGTAGACCTTGTGCTTGACGCGTCGGACGTGATGCCTAATTTAATTAGCCAGATTCTACCCGCTAGTGCTACCTTCATGTAATTAACCTCTTTTCCAACTTTTTATTCATAATTCTTTTGCCAAGGCTATTCCCAAAACTCCTTGGTTCTTCGCTAGGAACCGAAGAAAGCTTTAAAGTACAAACATATTCTCCAAGGTTTATCATATGTTTTAGTACATCCAATTGTTATTGGTCACTACTTATAAAGACATGAAACATCTTCTGAAGATTAATTTGGTAGTGACATGCACATCCTCTTCCTCTACAACTAGAGACTAATGGTTTCCTTTCTTTATGCTAAGCCTAGTTATTTCATGTTCACAATAGAGATATGTAGCAAAACAATAGAAGTAACAAGCAACAATAGACAGCAAGCAAGAAACGGAGGTTAAAGATCCACTGGTAGCGCCAAAAGTGTTGGTGTAGGTTTTCACTACAACATGTTAGAACTTCGCAGTTTGATATTTTGATAATGACAACTATACAAGAAATATTTCTGTACACAATCAACCTTGCAGGAAAATATATCATATAAGATTAGCAAGAAATAGATACAATGATGAAGAAAAGATGAAAATAAAAAAATGACGAAGACAAGACGAAGATGACAAATAAAGTTACATTAGTCATAATAGTTTTTTTGTATCTAATAACATATGATTGTTTAAATATCTTCAAAGTGGTATATAACAAATCATCAAAATTGCATTTACATATTTAAGAACAAATATTAAAAAAACCCATTGGCTAAAAACACTTAACCAGTTGACTAATACTATTTCAGTCAACTAGTCAAACTTGTTTATTCAATTGATACACTTATGCATTTTGTTTTTTATAAAACAACACAGCCAGTTGACTAAAACCATAGAAATAGCTGATTGATGACTCAACCAGTCGACTAGTTTCACAGTTTCAATCAACTAAAAAGAAGGAAAATGAACTATTTTCTTTCTGTTTGGAAATTTACTTTTTCGACTTCAACCAGTCGACAGATTGGTACACTGCCAGTCGACCAGTTACTTACAACTGTCATTTTTTTCTTCAAATTTTTGAAGAGTCTTCTTCCTCAAGCAAAAGGATATTTCCTTCAATGAAGAGTTTCACTTATTTCTAATGGTAGCTACTTCTCGTGAATACATACAACTCCTTAATCAATATATATATAGCACTTTGATTCAAAAATCATAAATTAATTTTCTATTGTTTTTCTCTCAACATCTCCTGAAATCTATTCTTGAATTTAAAGGCATTCATTTACAATATTGATCACTTGAACATTCAAGAAATATTATTTAAGTGATCATTTACTTCCATTCTTCCATATATACACGATATACCACTTACAAAGAAAACTATAGGAAGGGTGCACTCTACTAACTCATCCATGTTATTTAGAGCACACGAAGTCAACCTTTTACCACTTTTATAGTTGAAGACCTGTTGGAGATTGTGACGCCCCACCTTTATACCCACACTAGCCAAGGACACTACGGTGTAATGCTGTCAACTAGCACGGAGAATAAGGCTAGTGAGGAGCGACCATCCGTGTAATTGCTTTGTGCGAGCACCAATATGTCAGATAGTACAAGGAAGTCCGACATGCCGATGCAAACTCAAGGCTACTACACAGTGGCTATAATATCTTTGGAAATAAATATAGAAATAAGTATAACACAAATCAGTCACAGACATCCGTATCACAAAGGCGGAAAAAGATATGAATATAACACATGAAAGTGTACATCATAGTAGTGGTCAAACAAGATCCACAATATCGCAAAAGAATGGTTACAAGTGCTAGACAAAAGAATATGTATACATCAAGGAGTCTATATCTCAAAGGTATACAACAAAAACTACTACTCGAAGTAGTTAACCAAAAGTCAGAATGATAATCCCAGAAGAGAAGTCAAGCAGAAGCACCTGTAACATCTCGGTCTGACCCGAGTATTATTTATAAGAAAATAATAAACGGATCAGTCTAGCTATAAATATCAGATAAAATGATGTAGAATAAGAGATATGACATAACATATGATAACCATAAAGCCATATTGTGATAAGTATAAAAATTGAAAATCAATAAGAGATTAATCAATATCACCAGAATCTTCTCAAAGATCAAAAGGAATGTCATACTCAATATCTTCATTCACAAAAAGTTAATGACACACAAATTCACCAATGCATAAATATTGATAACACATATCAATGAAAATCACGAAAATTGGTGAAACACTAATTCTAGAAATCATCAATGGAAATCCAGAAATCACAAAAATGATCGTAGAAACAATCAATCACAAAAAAAGGGAGGCCTATCACAAAATGGGAGCATGAAAACTCACCAACATGTGTATCACAGAACGGGACGCTATCCCATGGTCGCTAACCATAGAGCCGGTGCAACGACGTAGTATAACGGTACGCCCGAGGAGCCTGAAACTCGTAAAATTCGGTGCAACGACGTAGTACAATGGCACGCCCGAGGAACCTGAAACTTGTAAAATTCGGAACAACGACGTAGTACAATGGTACGCCCGAAGATCCGAACTCTATAAAAACGTGGGTCGCTAGCCTACAAAAATTGGGTCGAAACCCCAAGAAATAAATAGGTCGTTAGCGTATAATAAAAATGAGACAAAACTCAATAAAACGAGGTACCGTCCCCTTCGTGGACAAAGAAACATAGCATAGCGCTAGTCTAAAACACAAAAATGATCCTCAATGATCATCAAGAAAGTGTCAATTACTCTAAGCTAGTAAATATATGAGCTTAGCTTCATGTCCCATAACCACTAGCTTAACTTAAATATTTACGAGCAAATTGTAGATCTCCACTAGAAAATTGTCACAAGAGATTCAACCGAACAAGTCCAAGAATTAACCAACGAAGTAAACGCAAACGTTTCATACCACTTGTTTTACTAAGTCATTTAATTAGATTTCTCATACGAGTGAGGTAAAGGATTGTATATACTAATAGATTGGAAAACGGTTTAAGAAACGAGCTTTGTAATAAAATAGTGTTGAAATCGTTTTGAAGAAAGGGTTTTGATATTTACTACTAGCATTGAAAACCTTTATATTTTGAAGTGACAAATCACAAAAAAATGATTGTAGAAACAATCAATCACTAAAATTCACATTCGAAGACGTGAATAAAAATCCAAAGAAATTGATACTGAATCCATCAAAATGGATATTCCTAAAATTTCCGAAGAAAAGAAGTCATCAAAGTCAATAACAAATGATAACAACAAATAGGGAAAGAACTCGAATTGATTAAATTTGGAAACCACGCAAAATAGGCTAGGCAAAATAGCAACAGGTCGGTCGGCCGGCCTTAGAGCTCGGTCGACCGGACCCTGTTCTGGAAAATTCTCGGGAAGCAGGTCGGTCGACTGAGCCTGTAGCTGGTCGACCGGACCAGAGACAGAGAAGTGCTATGCACTTTGGTAGCAGGTCGGTCAACTGAGCTCTGTAGCTGGTCGACCGGACCAGAGACAGAGAAGGCTATGCACTTTGGTAGCAGGTCGGTCGACCGGCTCAGTAACTTCGGCCGACCGGAGCCTGTTTCCAGCACCTCCCAGCCTATCTAAGTGAGGGCCAAATCTCCACCAAATTGAAATCGGATGAGCAATGGACGCTAGGGGTTTATGCCAATCGACTACCCAGCCCTATAAGCTCTTCGATGCATCACAAAATCATGATCAAAGATCAAAGCTATGATTTTTAAGGATTTGGCTTTCAAAACACTAAAATTGAAATATTCACAAAACCAACCCAAATCAAAATCAAATGCACATGAATAAGTGTTAGGAATTTATACCCAACATTCAAAGATAGATATAAGCATAGATGTGAGATAAAATCTCACCTTTTTACAAAATCAATGAAGGAGAAGCTATAGAGCAAGGCAAGGACAAACACTCTTCAATTCCAACCCAAGAAGCTTCAATCTAAGCTTACAAGTAAAATATTTCCTAAGTTAGGTTTAGGAAATTTCTGAAATAGAAGAAGGAAAGAGTTGGAGAAGATGAAGAGAAGGCTTACCAATGGCTTCTCTTTAAATTTGGAGCAAGAACTTGAATTTTGCAAATGATCTAAGGCTGGGAGTTTTAGGAATTTTAATTTCCAATCCTTTCCCCCATTATTCTCTTGAGCTTGAGAGAGTAAGGAAATGAGGAATGAATGAAGAGAAGTGGAGAGGGGTTGGGTTATTATAACTAGAATTGGGCAAATGGGCTGAACCCAAACCCAAAGCCTTATAGAAAAAGTAGCAAAAATCAACTTACTCCAAACATATCGAAGCTTATACTCAAAAAGGTTGCAAATGGAATTTTGAACTCAATGGAAGCGGTCTCGAGTCCTAATTCGACTGTTTGCAAAAGGTAGCTTTCCGGACTAAAATCTGACGAACGATGAAATATTTAAATAATATATTTAAATATAAAATTGATAAATATGCGGGGTGTTACAGAGATCTTCAAGTATGAAGTCCTATTTGGAAGATCAGGTGGTTTTGTAAGATACATGTTTCTCTGGCTTAAGTGATGGTTCTTGTTTAAATCCAGAATGAGGGACGTAGAACGGAAAGGCTGAATCAGTATATAATCCCAAGTGCACTTTACCTTAGAGCATTTTTATTTAAGCTGTTGTTATACGAGTTTTAATTTAGTAGAACAATTCATATTACTCGATCCTTAGCGACTTTCATTTAATATTCAAGCAAGATTTTCATACAACCATAACAAAGTTTATAGAATATCATACAAGTAATATGGAAAACACTACTTCTATTTTTGTTGAAGAACGACCTACTGCACGACCATCACTATTTAACATATTAAATTATACTTATTGGTCAACTAGGATGAGAATATATATGCATGCTAATGGTTATGACACTAGGAATATTACACGAAAGGAATATATTGGCAAATGCCCAAAAACAATGCTACTAGTAACGCTAAAGCTATGAACATGCTATTTCGTTCTCTAGACAAGAATGAATTCAATAGAATTAGTGTGTGTACATCTGCTTATAAAATTAGGCGTATGATAAACATCAAATTATATAAATTTTACACTTCTTATGTATACATTTTAGTATTTATAAGGCAATAGTACTTGATCTTTTGTTGTGTTTATTGCAGGCTCTTTATTCTTATAAAATGAAGAAATTATTGAAAAATTGGTTCAAAAATCAATGATACAACTTCAGTGCTCTGTTGACAAGAAATAAAGTGTCCATTTATGGATAATAGCTATTATAGTTCAACTGTATGAAGACGTGCATTTACCAGGAGTTCATTTGTTCGAATCCCATGTAGCATATGTTTTTCTAAACTAATCGCATCTCCTAAAGAGAGACTTCTAGAACACATCCAATCAAGAAGCTTTTGGAGTATGTTGGAGAAAGAAGTTTCCAAAATAATAGGGAATGCGCAGAGTAAAGAAGTTTATAGAGATAGACCGAGTTAAAAAGTTCTATAACATTTCCATTTTTAGATCTGGATGAAGAGAGTCCTATAAATACCTCCACCAAGCAACAATGGAAGTCATTTTGCCATTTAGGAATATGTTTTAAGTTTCTTTTAAGATGCAGTATTAATTTAGGTTTTCTCTTAATTTCTTTTTAGTTTCTTTTCATGTAACGGACTTCTTATTTAGCAATAAAATCTCTTATTTTGTTTTAGCATAATCATCAAGTGCTTTTATTTTATTTTATTTTTGTTTTACATTTTAGTTGTATTTGGGGTCTACTGGTTTGCCAAGAGACCAGTAGATTCTTTGATATTTCATTGATCTTCTATTAATCAATTAATTAATCATCATTGCTTAAATTTCGTCTTTCTGTTTCTACCATTCCTTAAATTGTTCAATTATTTCTTTTGCTTATTTCGGGAATTCATTTTCTTCTTGAACTTTGGTAAATTTTTCTGATACCAACTATGACGACCCAAATTTCGAAAGGTTTAAATCGACATTAATCCACACATGTCCAACTTAAACAATCCGGAACGTAGATAATCAACGGGGTTAAATAAGAAGAATAAGAAAAGAAGAAGAAAACAAACATAGAATCTCACAACGAAAACGATAAAATATAATAATCAAATAACAGTTCATGAAGCTGTTTATATCATACATCTGATTATAATCTATATACATTTATCAGAGTTCTATCTATACATCAGGGATAAATAAACGATACACAAAAATAGCATGATACAAAGGATAACAATAATAGTAATATACCATATCTCCATCTTCGTTCTCTAAGGAATAATCTTCAATACGCTGAAAAAGAACTAAGGACTGACCCGAGCGTAATGAAAAAAACTAAACACTCGAGTCTGGACTAAAATACTCTTATGTAAGTCAAATCAATATCACGAAATATGAGTGCAATAACTTAAGAGATTTACGGGTTTTTCCATCTTCTAAGGATCCATCAAACTACCTATATGTAATAGTATATGCTACAATAGATAATGTCTATCAGTAAAATAAATATCAAAGTAGCGTTAATGCTTTACATTATCCCCCTTAACACATTTTTATAGGTTCAAAACCAAAGTGTTAATGTGCTCGTATATGGATAAATATGACAAGGCAGTGAGGCAATGCCCAAGGTAGGATTTTACTAGTTTACCCTTTCTGGTTGGTCATAACCCATCCGTGGCTGACCGCGACAATCAATTTAAACGACAAAGGTGCACCCATCGAATACAAAATCATAATAGTAATACGATGGTTCAACGTTGCTAGAGGTAGCTAACCTCATTGGCCATACATAAGCTCCTGTTTTAGTCATTTTAATTATGACATGAGTGTCAAAGTTATCCATCATTGTTCTTTTACTTCATTCCAGCAAACGTCGCCAATTCAACCACTACATTCTGGATATCATCCAACACGTATACAGTTGCTAAAGTGGTTCCAATATTGACAGAGAGTATGCTAATCAGAGGCCTCAGTCTCTTTAACAACCAAACGTCGTTTTACACACCGGTTGGTTCTTTTATAATTTGAAAACAATTCGTACTTGATATCAAAATTTCACATTCGCTTAAAAATCAAATCCATTTCGAAATCATCGTATTTACTTAAAATATACCATAACCATTTTGACATCATCATATTCGCTTCAAAAACCATATTTTTACTTCAAATGTTAATTCAATTTGATATATCGATTTCACTTTAAAACTTGATTCAAATTACAATTTTGGTTATAATTCACTTTAACGCAATTCGCTTTTGAATCTAAGATTTAAATATAAACATTCCACCTTTTTGACCAGTTTGAATTTTTGAAAAATAGTTTAAATAGTTAAAAATAGCTAAGTAGTTAATATAGTTTAATAGAAAATAATTTGAGTATTAAAAATGGTTCATATAGTAAAATAGTTTGGAAAATCAAAATAATTTGAATATTTACAGAATATAGATTTTTAAACAATTTATACTAAAAATATTCATTTAAAAATAGTTTTAAAGTCAAACCAGTTCACTTTTCAAATTTTCCAATTCAAATCAGTTCCAATTACCATTTCGATTTAATTGATTCAATTTCGATTTCAAGTCGAATTTTACTTCGATTCCAAATTAATTTCAATGCCAATTCCAAATTAATTTCAACCCCTATTCCAAATTAATTTAAAATTCCAATTCCAAATTAATTTAAATTCCAATCTCAAATTAATTTCAACTCCAATTCCAAATTCAAACCGTTTTGGTTTATATCAATTACGAGTTCGTTTTCCAAAATATCGATTCAAAACACTAAAGCCAAATTTTCTTTCAATATTCACTTTAAAATCCAAATAATTAAATTCCAAGCTTAATTTCGAAATATCATTTTGTATCACCTTTTATTTAGAAATATTCAACGTTTGAATAAGAGTCCAATCTTTAAAACAAATCAATTTTCTGAAATTCACATCATATTTTGATTATAACTTAAAAATCTCAACTTCGATTATTTAAAACATTCCTATTTCAAATTTAAATTTCAACATTCCGAGTTCCAATTCAAAAATAAGTTCGATTTCCATAAATTCGATTTTTTCCTTAAAACCAAATCATTTAAATAATTTCAAATTAGAATTTTAAAATTATTTAATTTAACCAATCCGATGTCGATATATAATTCTATATCCTATGGCCAAGTGAATCAATTATTTCAATTTTGATCTCACGGAAGGATATATATCATTTCAATTCAAAATAAATGACATAGGTATATGTCATTTCAACCTATTTCTTAATTTACTCGAAATACTTCAATTTACAGTTTTATACACTGTAAACAACATACATGATGATAATATGATATATTAAACATAAATAAACATCAAAATATCAATCAAATTTTCATCCACCACAACCAACGTCCAAACAATCAATAATCACAACAATCAACCAATTACTGATAAATTGAGAATTCTACTAGCAGTTAAATTCTAATTCAATTTTAACTGTCACTTTAAATTCTTTCAGTTAATTCAGATGTCAATTAAATGTCAATTTAAATTTATCCAACAACCATCAATAAATTCAAATTACTTCACTATATAAATTTTACTAATATAAAATATAATAGTCAAACGTAAATGATATAAATTTTACTAACATAAAAATACAACATTTTTCAGCGTATTGAAGATTACTCTATGGAGGACGAAGACAAAGAATTGGTATATTACTAGTATTATTATTCCTTGCATCATGCTATTCGCCTAATTTATTATTTATCCCTGGTGTATATATATAACTCTGATAAATGGTGTATGTATTTAAATCAAATGTATAGGAAACAGCTTCGTGAACTGTTATTTGATTATTATATTTTATAATTCCACTGTGACATCCTGTGTTTATTTTCTTCTTCTTTCTTATTTTCTTAAATAAACCCATTGATTATATACGTTTCGGATTGTTTAAGTTTGACACATATGAATTTATTGTCAATTTAAACCTTCCGAAATGTAGGTCCTCGCGGTTAAAATAATCAGATTTAATCCTCAATTTTGTCTAACTCGTTTAGAATTTAAGTAAACACTGCTAACTAATAACCTCCCTATGGATTTGATGCGTACTCGCACATTAACTACAAATGACATCATGCACTTGTGATAAAATAAAATCCCGGTTTTTATTCATATCAAAAATCGTCGATCAAGTTTTCTGTACCGTTGTCGGGGAGTTTAATTAATTTCTACTGTTTATTTGATATTCGATTCGTGTTATTTTCTTATTTTGCTTTGTTTTCTTATTTAACTCAAATTTGTAGTTTTTTTTTTCTTTTCTTTCATTTACTTTTTCTTAAAGTTCCATTTTTTTCCTTTTCAAGCTTGCATGATTAAATAAAACTTTATTGATAATTTTTCAATTTACCTATTTTCTAGTAAAAAAAATAATTTTGTTTGTTTGTTCATTTACTCATTTTTCACCATCGCCGGTGAATCCATCTCGCAGCCTTACCTTCATCCAAATTTGACAACCACAATGCAACCTGTTCCTCCCTTCCCCCTTAAAGCCGTAATCCAAATCGACAAACCCAACCCCACAGCCAACCGCGACCTCACCTCAATACCCAGATCCGCATCCCTCATCACCACTCCACAATCTCCATCCCGCAAACATCGAATTAAAGTAGAAGAAGATAACGAAAGGAAGCGAAGAGAATAAGATGAATTAAGGTAGTGGTTGTTTTTTCAAAACAAGGGTAGGGTTGTTTTTTCAAAAGGGCTTTGTCGTAGGCCCTTAGAGAAAAAGAAGAAAAAAAGGTTAGGGAACGAAAAAAAAGGGTCAAGCGTAAAAAAATGAAAAAAAGAGAAAAGGAAGAGAGATCATCAAAGCGTGAATTGTGTGCACTACAATTGGAAGTGGAGTCAACAAGGCATCAAGGTGGAACTGTCGTGACAAATGTGGACAACAGCTTAATTTTGTAAGTGTTTAATTTTATTTCAATAATATTTATATTTCTATTTTCATTTCAAATTGTATTCTCAAAAAAAGGGTCAAAAAATCGGTGTAACGATTTTTTGGTAAATGGTAATCCAAAATTTTTTTAAGGGAGTTAATGTATGGAAATAACCAAAGTTAGAAACTAAAAAATAATCAAAATTACAGATTTTATTCAAATTCTAATAATTTCAGTTATGCACCTAATCTACCCCAAAAAGACTTTGAACCCAAAATTAATTTTCCTTAAGAACAATATGAATATGAAAATCATTTTGATATTAGAAGAGACTATGGTTATAATATAAACAATTTTCAAAGCGAACAAAATTTTCTGAATAATCTAAATCAAAATTGTGAAAATAACCAAAATTACAATTTTTATTCCAACATCTACAATTTTGGAAGCGGATATGTTTATCATTATCAAATGATTTTCATTGTCGAAATGATAATTTCCATTTTCAAAACTGTTATCAACATCAATATGATTCAGATTATAATTCTGAAAATAATTTTTATCATAAAAGGCCATTAGAAATATATCAATTAGAGGAATGAGAATATGACGAGAAAAGTTATACAGAATTTTTGCTAAAAACCTATCTAGAATTTATTGAGAAAAGAAAGGAAACCATCATATCAAATAAATTTTCTGAAAATCAGTATGGGTACTAAAATAATTTTGAAAACGATTCCCAGTGTAAAATAATATTTTTATAATAATTCAAGTTGAGATTATAAAAATACCAAAAATTATAATTCGTCGTCCAATTTAACGATTTTGGTTGTGAATATGATTATTAGTATCAAAATAACTTCTGTTATCAAACAGATTTCCAATTCCATACCAATATAATTTCATGAATCTGAAATAATATTCAAATTGAAAATAATTTTGATCATGAGAATGACTTGGATTATAATTTTAGGAATAACTCATATTGAGAAAATTATACGCATAACAAGGAAAACGAATTGGTTAATAATTTTAATCATGAATATAATTTGGATTATAATTTTGAAACTAGCTCTTCTCAAGAGAAATATGCAGAAATTGAATATCATGTATGTGAATTATATGAAGGAGTAATAAAATTGAACAACGAGTGCGATAAATCTTTTAATTACTTGAAAGTTTCATGAAACAATACGACAACCAAAACGAAATCCAAACATGCAACAAATCAGATGTAAATCTAAATCTTGAGAAGCACCATTGTCCCAATGGTTAAGTGATTTGGCTTTGGTGTGAGAGGTTACAAGTTCGAATCTTACGTAGCGTGATTCGAACGTTTATTGACATGTGATATGTTGTCGCAGTGATTTGTTGTATGTAAAATACCATTTCAAAAAAAATCCAAATCTTGCTCATAATGATAATTTCCAAATAACAACATGAAATGGAAAACGATAACCTTAATGAAGTTAGTCAAAGTTTACAGATTGAATTAGATTTCAATTTTTTTAAATAAAATAATTTAAGGTTGAATTTTGATCTCCCTTTGTCTGACACGGATAAGATAGAAACAATAATTTTTGTGGTTGAAAACAACAAAGATAATAAAGTTGTTAATCATTTAGTTAAAAAAGACAAATTTCGTGAACACGAAATTTTCGGATTATTCGAGAATGAATTGTCACATAAGGTGGAGTTAGTTTTAAGTTAACACTCTAATTTTGAGAATTTTAATTTTGAAGAAATCACAGCCAAGGAAAAACATTAAACTTTTGTTCATGAAATTGAAAGTTTAACCGATGAAATTGGCGATGAATGTGATCACAAGCTTGAATTAAATAAGAATGTTGAAATGTCAACTAATGATATGCTTGATATTGAACATAATCTTGAACTACCTCTTGTAAAGGAAGAACCTAAGATATGTAAACTGTAGACATTCAACATATTGATTTTACTGTTTCAACTATACTTGTGCACAATAACATGCTTTTGAAGGATCATACCGATAAATTTGTCGAGTACATGAATCACATCGTGCACAAGGCTTAGATGGAAAAACCTCAACTTGCAAGATACCTAGATATCAACGTAATTAACCATAAATTTAGGCATAAAGATGAAATGTTGGTAAAACGAATTTTGATTATTAGAAAACATACCAAAGCACAGGGTGGGGGATATAAAATTAAAACCAAATAGGGAGAAAAAGATGGTGGCACTCTCTACATCGCATCCGTCGTAAACATATATATTGTTTCATATATAATCTATTTCAGCATATTGTTAAACTACATTTTATATTACAAACCATTTTGCATTGCATATATTCATAGGCACTTTCCTTTAAGTTTAGAAAGTGTTTTGAATAGTGAGGACACAATCAAGTTTAAGGTTGGGGGGAGGCTCATGTTGCATTCAATTTTTAATTTTTTTTGCACATTTTCATTTTTGCATGTAGATTCATATTCCTTTAAGACATAAGCATTCATGACGTAGCAATTTTTCCATGTATTTAAAAAACTTACTTGAAGTCGGTTTATTTTGAACAGGCATGACAAACTAGGTGCACCGTGTTAGTCATTTTAAGAAATTTTTTGTGAACGACTAGTTTCAAATGGAAAATAAATGAAAAGTTTAAATTACAAGAGATAACAATGAAGCTAATATATAGGTTGATTCAACATGACGACTATGAAGCTTGTTGAAATTTGTTATCATCGTTTAAAAGTGGAAAGTTTAAAGGACATGCGTTAACATTTTCAAATCTGTATAAGTAAGAGGTATTAAGATGATTTTGCACTACTCTCTCAAAAAAACCAATAATAATAATTATAGTGAATAATAGAAACCAAGGGTATGCAACATTGCTAGTACATCTAGTGTTGGTGTGCATACCCGCCAAGCTCCGTCCCACTCTCACGTAAGCCCGAAAGGTAGTGCATGAGTGATATATCTTGGTCTCATTTTATGAGGTGGGCACCTAAGGATCACCAACCCCATACTAACGTTGTCAGAGTCAGTTTGCACAATTCATCAAGCTCTATCCTGTTCTCACGTAAGCCCAAAAAGCCATGCATGGGCGGTATATCTTGGTCCATGGGTTAGGTTTATGAGTTAAAAATAAAAATTAAAACAGTAATAATAACAAGAGGGTAAGTGATTGAGTTCAAAGCATTCTCTTTAGTTTTATTGATTTGAAATGGTTACACAAGTGTAAATAGAAATACCACTTTGTAACTTTGACAATCAAATAAAAAAACTAATTTCATAACTACATTATGTTTTCAACTGAAACAACTAACAAGCTAAAGTCGAGTGTGATTAGAACTTGATTTTCTGTATAATGTTTGTGACTAGATGAGAATATAGATCTCTAGTTTCTAACTAGAGCATGTGTACACTACAATGTTGTAAATATTTAAAATAAACCAATTCATTACTTTTTATAACTTCTTGCATTCTCATAATTGCACTAGATCATGACATGTCGCATTTGGATTTTGTGGGTTATATCCTCTGAAAACCCTCACGAGACACAACTCGTCCTACTAGGGACACCTAGGGGTTTAAAGGCTTGTTGCATACCCTAAATTCAGTCGTGTTTCCATATGAAAGCGTAGGTAATAAATTTAGTTAATTTTTATTCGAGGACGAATTAAAGTTCTCCTCGAATAAAACTTCTAGTGTAGGGTATTTGAGGAACATCAAATTGTGTAAATTTTACATTGATTATTTTTACATTTTAATATTCATAAGGCAATATTATTTGGTCATTTTGTTGTGATTATTGCAGGCTCTTGATTCTTATAAAATGAAAAAATTATTGAAAAATTGGTTCAGAAAACAATGATACAACTTCAAGGTTCTGTTGACAAGAAATAAAATGTCCATTTATGCACAAAAGCTATAATAACTCAACTGATTTGAAGAAGTGCATTTACCAGGAGGTCATTTGTTTGAATCTCGCGTACCACTCATTTTTTTAAATTAATCTCATCTCCTAAAGAGAGAGACATCCAGAACACGTCGAATCATGAAGCTTCTGGAGTATGTTGGAAAAGAGGCTTTAAGAATAATATGGAATGCGTGTAGTATAGAATTTTCTAAAGATAGACCGAGTCAAAAAGTTATAGAACATTTCTATTTTTAGATCTGGATGGAGACAGCTTTATAAATACCTCCACCTAGTTACAATGGAAGACATCTTGGGATTTAGGAATCTGTTTTAGGTTTTTTGTAAGATGATATTAGGACATCAATTTATGGTTTTCTCTTTATATCTTTTTATTTTATTTTCATGTAAAGAACTTCTTATTTAGTAATAAAATCTCTTATTCTGTTTTAGCACAATCATCAACTGTTTTTATTTCATTTTTGTTTTGCATTTCAGTCGTATTTAGGATTTATTGGTTTGGTAAGAGGCCAATAAATCTCTTTGATATTTCATTGCTCTTCTTCTAATCAATTAATTAATCGTTACTAAAATTCTTGTCTTTTTGTTTCTTCCTATCTCATTTCCTTAAATTGTTCAACTACTTCTTTTGCTTATTTATAGAATTCATTTTTTCTTTAACTTTGGTAATTTCCAAGCTTTAAATTAATCATATTCAATCCTCAAGTTCGTCTAACTCGCTTACAATTGAAGTAAACACTACTAATTAATATACTCCTTATGGATTCGACCCATACTCATACATTAACAATAACAGATGTCATGCGCTTGTGGTAAACAAAATCGCAGATTTTGTCAATATAAAAAATCGTTGATTAACGTATTTTGAAAGTACCTCATGAGGGAACGAACAAAGGCAACTTTAAAATGAATATATAAGTGATTTGTATTCATGATTTCAAGACATTCAACACTCTCTTATAGTACTAGGAGTGATATTTATAGATTTCGATATTGTTTCAAAAATCGCAAGCTCGTTAAAGGATAAATGGAAACAAAAAGTCTTAGTTATCGAAGAATCTAATGATCTTTCTACTGTAAAATCTGAAGAGTTAATAGGAAATCTTATGTCATACCGAGCAAATCTGCAGGCAAAAAGAGTTTAGGCTCAAGAAAGGAAAACAATAGCGTTTTAAGTAGAAGAAGAACCCGATGTTGATGACGATGGTTTTGCAGTTCTAGCCAATTAGGAAATTCCTGAAATTGAAAAACGATAGAAGTTTTGAAAATAACAAAGGCAACAAATCATCTTCATCACTCAAATGCTACGAATGCAACAAATTTGGCCACATAAAGGAACGTCCGAATCTCAAAAGGGATAGGAATAGCTTCAAGAACAAAAACGAAATATTCTTCAAGAAGAATAAGCAAGCCTTTTAAGTTACATGGAATGAATTCAAATTCATCTTCATCTTCAGAAAGCGAAAGCGATTCGAAACCAGCAAATGTTTGCTTCATGGCCTCGAACGACGATGTAAGTGATATTTCCTTTGATGATCTTGTAGAAATTTATTCTAAACTATTATAAAAATTAAAAGATCTAAATGAATATACAAAGAAACCATAGGAAAATAAACTAAAAATGAATTATAAGTAGATTTATTAAAAGATGAAATGGTAATTCTAAAGAAAGAGTGGTTAAATCACAAGAATCTTGCAATAATTTAACATCCCAAATCGCTACCTTACATAGTGAAGTTGATATTTATAAAAATGAGAATATTAAATTAGCAAAAGAGAATTATAATTTAAGTTCTAATATTGATTTCACTTAGCATAGAGATAAAAGAGCTTAAAAATAATTTTAAAAAATCTGTCTAAAAATGTTTTAAATTTTAATAAATGAAGAGAGAATTTGTTTAGAATCATAAATAACTCACAATATTCATAAATAAAAAACGGTTTAGGTTTTAAAAATATAAATAAATGAAAATCTTGTTCTAGACACTATGGTTCACAATATACTAATTTCAAAAAGAAAAAGAAAGTTAGTCAACCAAAACCTATTACTCAAAGTGATAAATCTATTAAGATATGGGTTCTAAAGACTAACAAATTTCTCATTAGAAATAAGTATATGGAAACTTTTATATCTGGTGTGCATATAAATTCTGATTTTATTTTTAAAGGGAACTCTAAACCCTCTGAGGTATGGTTTTCTAAGACCTAACTTTTATAAGCCTAACGTAGGAAGTGCATACCAATTCAAATTAATATGTTTTTGCAAGTACCAAATAACAAAAAAGGCAATTGGGTACTCGACAGTGGTTGCACTAAGCACACGACGGGAAACAAAGAAATGTTATCAAACATTATATAATCAGATGGAGGAACCATCACTTTTGAAGATAACTGTAAATCACCTAATTTTATTTTAAGATTATTCAGTATATTTAGTTGGATAGATTAAATAGAATAATGTAAATGGTTAAGGAGAATTAGACTTGGTTATTAACAAGGTTGTGCCTTAATAAATTAAGTAATGAGATTGTTTTGAAAAACTTAACAGATAAGAGAATATAGGAGAATGGAAATATAGGTAAACCCATTTTTTAGTCCTTAAAATCTCTCTCTCTCCCTCATATCATTCTCATTTTACCTACACAAAAACAATAAAAAGATGAACATAAGGTGGATGGCCATAACCTAGGGGAAAAGAGGACGAAATCAAAGGAGAATCACAAGATAAAGCCAGGGAAACTAGAGCAACATCAAATCTCAACCCCAACATCAAATTTATGGTGAATAATGATTAACCATCTCTCTATTTCTTGTTTGAATTTGGCTATGGGTAGTATCTGAATTATTTTGATAAATTTTTCCAAGTTATGATAGAATATTCATTGTTTGAATAGATAATGAATTATGAGATTTTTATGAAATTGTCTGAATGGGTATTAAGGGTAAAACCTAAGTTTATAATCTCCAAATGCTTTGATTTTATGGTATATATTACATAAAATATTAATTTGGGATGAGTTTTTAATTTATAATTTTTCAAGTTAAAATGAATATTTTGTGAATTTCCTAAGATAGAAATTGGGTTTATTTGGGTTTTAATTATTAAAAACAGTTAAATATAGTTTTGGCCTCGAAATTTTTATACGGTAAAGAATAAGATATTTCTGAATTTTTGAGATTTTTCCCCTGTAAATTCGAATTATTATGAATTTATTTTGCTAGATAAGCATTTAATATAATAACTAGTTAAGGTCATTAATTAATTAAGTTGGCAAATGATTTTGGAACTTTAAAATTTGATGCGGCGGTTTTTCTAAAAAGAATTGGCTAAAATATCGTATTATCCAATAGAAATTGGATAAGAGTTAAGATTTGGTGGAAAGAAATTTCTTTTAACGGCAATAAACCAGTTTTCACAATAATTACAAGAACGTCATGCTGCCCCTAACAATGCCGAGCTTAAGATGACACCTCAGCTATTAGAGTCGACGTCGACGTGGAGGAAGCCTATGATAACTACTTAGGTCGTTATGGAATGATTCAAATACGTCAAAGTCGATCTGTCGGCAACCTATCATCGACAACATCGCCCTCTCGTGATTCCTTCAAAAGTTTAAAGCTTAACACTGAAATCATTCACGTCTCATGTTTTCACCCTTATTCTAAATGACGCCGCCTCACTTATGTCACCGTCATTGTTGCCACCTATTTTAACTTTGACTTCATATATTTGATGGCATAGTAGCCGAAGTATGCTGAGTGTAATGTTCTATAATGACCCCGTTATTTTTTATGTCGCCATTCATCAATGTCAGCAACGCTTTATATTGCATTCGTTTTGGAAACGGTGCCACACTTCTTCCTTTTAATGCCGGTGAGGCTTAGTTTAATGCAAATTAAAACTATGTTTTAAAGAGGCGATATAGTCAATGTTCAAGAGGGTCGACAACCATATGATTTTGGCAGTTAGTTGTATGATTTATAAAAATCTAAAGTTTTGTTTTAAAAGGCGGATGGCATATATTATATGTATGCCGACAACCTTGTTTTCGACATAGAGTTTTATACTTAAAAGGATTTAAGCTTTTGTTTTCGACCTTAGATAGAGGCTGGCACTGTTATTAACGTCAAAAATATTCTCTACTGTCCTAGTTAACGGCGGCGAGACATATGCAGTATAATTCCGACTTTGATCGTTGGGCATGCCAGTATCTTACACTGCTATATGCTATAAGTTTATGAATTGACATTATTTATTAGGTTTACAAAGATCGAATAAACTTGACACTAATTATTAGGGATACCAACGTATATTTTAATCAGTCTAATATAGACCATTGGGGATACTAATGTATATTATTTTGAGATCTTTTAAGTTTAAGAGGTATACAACATAATTGGGGACAAAAATAGCTATAGGTTGAACATGTGGGTTAAACATGAATTAAATTGATAAGTGATAGGCTCATAGTTATCCTAGAAAAAACTATGGGGTGTGAGATGGATAGTCCATATCATGTTGGAGATGGATAGTCTCTATATGATTAATAAATGGTTCATAGTTATTCTAGGAAAACTATGAGATGTGTGATGGATTGTAACGACATGCTATTTCGAACTATTCAAATCGACAATCATCCACTCATATCAAACTTGAATTGCTCAAAACAACAGATTATTAATTTACATTTAGAAAAACTCAGTATATACAGTAAATAAATCAATCATAGAAACAGAGTTAAATAACAATAAGCAGCGGAATAGATAAATTGTAGTTCATGAAGCTACTATATAAACATCAAAGTCTAAAATAAGATACAATAGAAATCTCAAATACAACGTACTCTCGAATATAAAGCAGATGATAAGTCTGAACAAAAACAACAGGAATAAACTGAAATAACATAATCGCTAAGTAGATGAAGATAGATCTCCAAGTGAAGCTCCAAAGGCGAGTCTCAGATGCTGTGACACTCAGTTTGACCCGAGCATGAAGCAAAACACAAAAGACTCAAGTCAGGATTAACATTCAAATGCTAGTAAATCAACTCAAGTGAAATGCCAAGTGAAATTAAAGTAACTTAAAGGATGTTGGGATTTCATCCTTTAAGGATCCGTTAAACTATCTACATCATAGTACAATATGCTACATAGATAATGTCTATAGTAAAGTAAACTATTAAAATAGCATTAAGGCATTACTTATATTCCCCTTAACACATTTTATATATTCCCGTAGTCTGTACAGATACTGTAAGCTCCACCCAACCGGTGGTTTACTCAGGGAGCACTCCATACGTACGGTACAAACCAAAATCATAGAGGGCGCGATAAGTAATGTCACAAGGCACACGAGGCAATGCTTAGGGTAGGATTCTACCCTTTTGTAGAACCGGGCTGGTGGTAATACATAGTATCCACTATCGCCCATCTCGAGACACACTCTCAAATCAATGGTGCACCCAATCAAATCACAAAGTAATAGAATGGTCTCGAAGAAGCATGCTCGATCGGAGGTGCGACCTCGCTTGGCCCAGGTATAGCTCATGTTTATTCACATTAAGCTAACTTGTGAGAGTCAGGGCTGCGTTCATACCTCAAACAGAATTGTAGTCAAACCATCCTACTTCTTTCTAGAATCTCCACCACGTACACGGTTGTTAGAGTGGTTTTCGGTATTGGCAGAGAGTATGACAATATCCGATCCCGGTCTCTTTAATAACCGAACGCTTATTTCACACCGTGGTCGTTTAAATTGCAAATAGTTCATACTTCATGTCAAAATATCATATTCATTTCAAAAATCACATCCCTTCTGAAATCATGCACACTTTGAAATCATATAACTTTCGAAAATCATATCCACGGAATAGTTTAAACTATCATATCAAAATATTCGCATTTAAATCCAAATCATAACAGTTCTAACTTAAACAGTTTAAATATTGAAAATAGTTTTTATATATTGAAATATTTATAAATTAAAGTAGTTTATATATTAAAAATAGTTTATATATTATAATAGTTTACATATTAAATAGTTTATATCGAAAACAGTTTCAAATTAGGATTACTTTTCCAATTTCACAAATCAATTCAAATCAACTTTAGTTCCAAAATTCAATTTTAACCAATCTCGGTTCATCAATTACAATTCAATTCAAATTCTCAATGAAACCGTTTTTAATTTATATTGATTTCAAATTTAAATCACTTTCAATTCAATAGTTTTCAAAGTTTAAGTATTTAAATAATTTACAATAACTCGATTTGATAAATTCGTTTATATTTCAAAATTCAACTTGAATTTTATTTAGATTTGGAATTATTCGCTTAATCATTTTGCCAACATTGAAATAAAATCTCAAATTACAAA
This sequence comes from Allium cepa, assembly GCA_030765085.1. Classification (NCBI taxonomy): domain Eukaryota; kingdom Viridiplantae; phylum Streptophyta; class Magnoliopsida; order Asparagales; family Amaryllidaceae; genus Allium; species Allium cepa. Next base: position 916,883,565 of record CM060938.1, read on the forward strand.
TTTAAATCAAAATTAAATATTCGGTTTTATTTAAATTTGAAAATATTCACTTAATCGCCTATTATTAAATCAAATTATAAAATCATACCTTTCAAAATTTCAAAAATCTATAAGTTTCCAATGAATTCTTATTTAAATTCAATTTTTAACAAATTAAATTGCTAATCGACTTAATTTATCCTTCCATCCTTTATTTTATTAAAGTTACTACAAAAACAATTTTCAAATGTTAAAATAATTTTATATAAATGCTAAATATATTATATAAACTAATTAAATTAAATTTTATTAAATTAAAGTATATTAACTTTTATTAAATCTTATTATTAAATTCAATTTAAATCCTATTTATATACTTTAAAAAATAAAAATATAAGTAAAATCTTAAAATTTACATTTTCACAACTTAACTTATAATTTTAAAATTTTTAAAACATATAATTTAAAATCTAAATTTTCGCATATATTAAAATAAATTTATATGTTATAATTTAAAAGTTAGTATTTATTAAAACTCATATATATTTCCTTTCAAAACCTTGGAAATCATTTTTAAAAAAAGGACCAACGGTGTCCGTATATAATTTTCTATCATATGGTCAAGTGGTACAGATATTTATCATTTCAATCTAAAATTTAAATTTAATATTTGTGGGTATATATCATTTCAACTCGCAATCCCAAAATTTCAAAATCAATGAAAATCGTTTGGGTTATCATTTCAACCCATAACGATTTTCCTCTAATCTATAATATCATTCGAGTACGTATCATTTCAACCCAAAGGGAATTACTAAACTAACAGGGAACTTGCAGAGTGAGAACAAATATGATAATAATATAACAGATCAACAACAGGCATATATCGTCAGTAACAAATTTAAATATAATATATACAACAGGTTGTCATATGTCGTAGGTGAACAATTGCAGATAATAGCATACCATATTTAACAATTAAATAACTTATCAATTCAAATTTAACAGCATATTTCAATCTCCATTTCATATGAATAAAGTTTACTAAATATAAGAATGTTAATCGTGAGTGATTGCACACTTTTCGAGGTTAGAGATATTAGACACACGACAAGCTACGAATTTTTTTGAGTCACGAACTCTACGACAAATCCAAATCAAAGCGAAGCAAAGTTGGTACGATCTTGAACTCGATGGATCCGATGAAACAAATATACATAGCCATACATTTTAAAATCTAAAATTTAAAACATGTATTTACAAATAAAATCCTTACAATATATTAAGTGATGATTTTCGGTTATTGAAATAAAGCAAAATTGTGAATAATTAGAGTTTCTAAAACGATAAATGAAATTAAACCAACTTGAAATAGTTGAATTTGAATAAAACATATTTGTATAATACTTAATTACATTCTAAAGCATATATAACTTACCTGAAATATTCAAAAAGTTAAAATGTTAATGAATTTTGTAATCGAAGGTTATACAAGAGGAAATTTACGTAATAAAATGTTCAACTAAAATTTTCTTAATTGAAATGTTGTAAATAAAATGGGTAAATTTGTATAGTACTCAATTACATTCAAAAATTTTCTGTAATTGAGTTCTATACAAATTTACCCATTTTATTTACAACATTTCTATTAAGAAAATTTTAGTTGAATATTTTATTAATTAAATTTCCTTCTGTATAACCTTCAATTACAAAATTCATTAACATTTTAACTTTTTGAATATTTTAGGTAAGTTATATATGCTTTAGAATGTAATTGAGTATTATACAAATAAGTTTTATTCAAATTCAACTATTTCAAGTTGGTTTAATTTCATTTATCATTTTAGAAACTCTAATTATTCACAATATTGCTTTATTTACAATGTTGCAGTTATCACCGAAAGTATTTTCCAGCGACAATAGGGGAGAGTGTTGATTTACTTTTTTTTTAAATTTCTTTGGAAATAAATTTCAATTCGAAAATACTTTCAAATAATATATTTTTCAAAACTTTGAAAACCAAATTTTTGAAAAGCACCGAAAATTTAAACCCTCAAGTCCTTAATTTAAATTTATTCCATTTGCAAATCAGATTTATGCTATGTTTTAAAATTTCAACTCCTTATAACATATAACAATAGTTAAGGGTTTAGGAATATTGACAAAACAATAAATGATAATTTAGTATTATCATTTCTAACAACCAATTCATTTAACTATATAATTTCAGAAAATTACATTTTTATACATACGGATTAATCATACATAAAATTATTCATTTACCATTTCGAAGACAATATTTTGTCAATTTGCTTTGTTAAAGTGTTTTGAAATTCCTATCGATGGCATTGGCCAGACAAATCGATCGAAGCCCGAAATCAAACTTAACAACTCAAACAACACAATATAAAATATTTTATATTACTTACAAATATGTTCTCTCATAGGATAATTCAAGAATGGGTTTTTAAAACAAGAATGGAGATTCAAATTTAGAGCGACCCAAATCAAAGGGAATTTTACCCAAGAAAATAAGCTCGAAAGAAAGATACGATAACTAAATTACAAAGAGGAAAGATAGATAAACTTGTATTAACCGCAGCGCCTTAACCGGGTCAATCGAGACTTAGAAAAACGAGAATATCCACAACGGAAGTAGGAACAAACTTGCTGAGAACACCGTAGGAACCCGCTTCATGAGATCGGCGAAGAAGGTAGAAGCATTGGTTAATCCAAAGGGTAAGACTAACCATTCATTGAAACCATTCGTTCGAGAGGGAGGACAACAGGTCGAGCTCCAGAAATAAGATCGATGCAGTATTTAATTTTCCGCTTGGGAGGAAGAGAAGTGATTTCACCACAACATCAGGCAAATCCTGACTATCTAGGGGAGTCGAGATCACTGGGCTGAGGATCAAACGAAGAGATAAGACTGACCACCAAATCCTAAGGCATTCAACATTCGACCACAAGAGAATAACCCTGATCGTCTACTAGGGAAATGGTTCGGGCTTTGCAAAAGAGATAATGGCACAAAAACCGAGGACATAGAAATCTCCGGTGAATCGACGCCTACTATAAAGGAGTTTCCCCCTCTTTACAAATTATACTGAGGTTAGCGGGACCGTCGATAGAATGAGTCACACCCCAGGATAACGTTAACCATGGGGGTTGCAATATGAGCATAAATTTATTATTGAGATCAACGGAAATAGATCTATGGGATGCTCTAGTATCAAGAAGAACACGAAAAAAGGACGAGCATGGATTTCAGAACAAAGGGAAGGGTTCCAAAATTCAAAATAATTTCAAATCCAGGAGGATCCTAACGAAAAATTTCAAGCTCGAACGAAGATGATCCTGTAATTAATTTTATTCCGTATGCTAAGTTCTGCCTAAACCAGAGCTCTGATACCAACTGTAACGACCTGCTATTTTGAACCGTTCAAATCGGGAATCATCCACTCATGTCATACTTGAATTGCTCAAAACAACAGATTGTTAATTTATATTTGGCAAAACTCAGCATATACAGTAAATAAATCAATCACAGAATTACAAACACAGAGTTAGATAACAAAGCAGCGGAATAAATAAATAGAAGTTCATGAAGCTACTATATAAACATCAGAGTCAAAAATAAGATACAATAGAAATCTCAATTACAATGCAGTCTCGAATATAAAGTAGATGACAAATCTGAAAATAAACAACCGAAATAAACTGAAATAACAGAATAGCTGAGTAGATGAAGATAGATCTCCAAGCGAAACTCCAAAGCTCCAAAGGTGTGTCTCAAATGATGTGACACTCAGTCTGACCTGAGCATAAAGCAAAATACAAAACATTCAAATCAGGATTAACATTCTTATGCTAGTAAATCAACTCAAGTGAAATGCCAAGTGAAATACAAGTAACTTAAAGGATGTTGGGATTCCATCCTTTAAGGACCCATTAAACTATCTACATACATAATACAATACGCTACATAGATAATGTCTATAGAAAAGTAAACTATTAAAATAGCGCTAAGGCGTAACCCATATCTCCCTTAACACATTTTATATATTCTCGTAATCTATACAGATACAGTAAGCTCCACCCAACCGTTGGTTTACTCAGGGAGCACTCCATAGGTACCATACAAACCAAAATCGTAGAGGGTGCGATAAGGCATGTGACAAGGCATGCGAGCCTAGAGTAGGATTCTACCGTTTTGCAGAACCGGGCTGGTGGTAATGCATAGCATCCACTACCGTCCATCTTGAGACACACTCTCAAATCATTGCTGCACCCAATCAAATCACAAAGTAATAGAATGGTATCGAAGAAGCATGCTCGATCGGAGGTGCGACCTCACTTGGCCTAGGTATAGCTCTTGTTTTAGTCACATCAAGCTGGCTCGCGGGAGTCAGGGCTGCGTTCATACCTCATGCAGAATCATCGCCAAACCATCATACTTCGTTCTGTAATCTCCATCACTTACATGATTGTTAAAGTGGTTTTCGGTATTGACAGAGAGTACGACAATATCCGATCCTGATCTCTTTAACAACCAAACGCTTATTTCATACCGTGGTCGTTTAAATTGCAAATAGTTCATACTTCATATCAAAATATCATATTCATTTCAAAAATTATGTCACTTTCGAAATCATGCACACTTCGAAATCATATCACTTTCGAAAATCACATTCACGGATAGTTTAAACCATCATATCAAAATATTCATATTTAAATCCATTAAATTCAAATCATAACAGTTCCAACTTAGCAGTTTAAATATTGAAAATAGTTTTATATATCGAAATAGTTATAAATTAAAGTACTTTATATATTAAAAATAATTTATATATTAAATAGTTTATATATTATAATATATATATATATATATATATATATCGAACCAATTCCACAAATCAACTTTAGTTCAAAAATTCAATTTTAACCAATCTCGGTTCATCAATTACAATTCAATTCAAATTGTCAAAGAAACCATTTTTAATTTATATTTATTTCAAATTTAAATCACTTCCAATTCAATAGTTTTCAAAGTTTCAGTATTCAAACAATTTACAATAACTCGATTGATAGATTTGTTTGTATTTCAAAATTCAACTTTAATTTTATTTAGATTTGAAATTATTCGCTTAATCATTTAAATAACATTGAAATAAAATCTCAAATTACAAATTTAAATCAAAATTAAATATTTGGTTTTATTTAAATTTGAAAATATTCACTTAATCACCTTTCATTAAATCAAATTATAAAATCATACCTTACAAAATTTCAAAAATCAATAAGTTTCCAATCAATTTTTATTTAAATTAAATTCTTAACAAATTAAATTACTAATCAACTTAATTTATCCTCCCAACTTTTATTTTATTAAAGTTACTACAAAATCTATTATGAAAAATATTAATATAATTTTATATAAATACTAAATATATTAATTTTACTAAATTTTATTAAATTATTTGTTAAATTAAATCTTATTATTAAATTCAATTTAAATCCTATTTATATATTTTTAAAATAATATAGATATAAGTAAAATCTTAAAATTGACATTCTTAGAACTTAACTTATAATTTTAAAATTTTCAAAACATATAATTTAAAACCTAAATTTCCACATATATTAAAATAAATTTATATGTTATAATTTAAAAGTCAATATATATTAAAACTCATATATATTTCCTTTCAAAACCTTGGAAATCATTTTAAAAAAAATAGACCAACTATGTCCGTATATAATTTTCTATCTTATGATCAAGTGGTACGGATATTTATCATTTCAATACGTAATTTAAATTTAATATTCTATGGGTATATATCATTTCAACTCGCAATCCCAAAATTTCAAAATCAATAAAAATCGTTTGGCTTTATTATTTCAACCCATAACGATTTTCCTCTAATCTATAATACCATTCGGGTATGTATCATTTCAACCCATAGGGAACTCCTAAACTAATAGGGAACTTGCAGAGTGAGAACAAATATGATAATAATATAACATATCAACAACATGTATATATCGTTAGTAACAGACTTAAATATAATATATACAGCAGGTTATGGTGTCATATGTCATAGGTGAACAATTGCAGATAATAGCATATCATATTTAACAATTAAATAACTCAACAATTCAAATTTAACAGCATATTTCAATCGTCATTTCATGTGAATAAAATTTACTAAATATAAGAATGTTAATCGTGAGTGATTGCTCACCTTTCGAGGTTGGAGATATTAGGCACATGACAAGCTACAAATTTTTTTGAATCACGAACTCTACGACAAATCCAAAGCAAAGAGAAGCGAGGTTGGCACGATCTTGAACTCGATGGATCCGATGAAAAAAATATACATAGCTATACGTTTTAAATTTAAAATTTAAAACACGTATTTACAAATAAAATCCTTATAATATATATTTGAAAATCAATATTAATTTAAAACACATATATATTAAAATCAAAATCTTTGTAGATATATTTCAAAATCATTATTTCTTAACACATCAAAAAAATCAATATATATATATATATTTCAGCGTATCAGTATATTTTATATTTTAAAATGGAAAATTTTCAAACATAAACTTGTTTGTGAAAACAATAACGCAAATAACCCTGTTATGAAAATAATTACAAACATAGACCTGTTTTTGCCAGTAGACGTAGGCGATTTTTGAAAATTCGCCTTCGTGCGAATTTTGAAAATTCGCCAACGGGCGACATTTTAAAATGCGCACGAAGGCGAATTTTCAAAAATCGCCTTTGTTAAAACCCTGCACAAAACAAGACAGCCAGCAACCCTTCTCCCCACTTCCTCATTTCCCCAAAACAAAACAAAACCGAACCCAAAAGCCCCAAATTTCTCAAAACCTTCCTCCACTTCCATTTCTTCAATTTTTAGACAAATTTTTTCACAAATTAGTCAATGGCAAGCACATCTCATATAGAACAAGAAATAGGTACGAATCTATACCCATAATTTGGTATTTCTAATTTAGGGCATGAATTTGTTGCAAATTTACTTCATGAACAAAAATTGTGCTTGTAAAGTAAAGCATTTGAATATCACCGTTGATAATTTGTACACTTTGAACTTGTTTGAACTAAGGTAGTTGTATGTGTACAAAATGCAATAGGTTACTTTGTAAAACATTTTAATATGTGCAAAAAGTATGTTAAGCAATAGGTCATCATGATGTGTGTGTGTGCGCGCGCGCTGTGTGGTTTTCTTCAAACCATGTTGCGATAGAGTGTACAAAATGCAATAGGTTACAACTAAGGTAGTTGTAGTTTATAAAAGGCATATTAAAAATCTATATGAACGACAAGGAGTTTACGTGCATTCATACTACTTTGTGGGTTATGAGGTTGTCAATTTTTGATTAGTGTATAATTTTTATCGAAATGAATTGATTTATAATATTCGTATCTTGTAGAGTATGTGGAGATGGAGCCCGGACCCGTTGATGGAAGGGTATTATTTCTTCAAGCACAGCATCGTACTTCTAACGATATATGGATGCAGGTGGTTTTTAAAAAAATATAATTTTGTGTTAGTTTGTATAATTCCGGCTTTCTAATTATATATTTATCATTTGTTCAGCGCGACGATCCAGATACAACTATTGATCACTCCACATCAGTGAAGAAGGTGAGTTCAAGTCATCCAGGAGTATTGGCTGAGATTGAGAGGGCTGGTTTTCTACACATAATGAAGTTGGGATACATCCAGCTTGACCACTATCTTATCACTGCTTTGGTAGACAGATGGCGACCAGAGACCTCCACTTTTCATTTCCCTGTTGGTGAGATGACGATTACATTAGCAGATGTTGCCGTGTTGTTAGGTTTGCCTATTGAAGGCAATGCAGTGGCTTATGAAGGAGTGACATATGACTATATGCAATTGTGTCATGATTTACTTGGTCTTGACCCACCCCCTGAACAAACAAGGGGCAATGAGTTTGTGGAAATCATGTGGTATAGACGTCAATTGTCGCACGATATTCCTGCTGATGCTACAGAGGCTTAGATTCAGCAGCGAGCACGTGCTATTATTTTGCACATCATTGTTTCTCGATTGATGTGCGACCATACAAAGACTCGGGTAGATCTGAAATGGCTACCGTATATTGCTGATTTAGGGGAGTGCGGTAAGTTTTCCTGGGGCCGTGCTGTGTTATCTTATACGTATATGGAGATGTCCAGACTCTCTCTTTTGGAGAATAAATCTATTGGTGGCTGTCTGACACTACTACAGGTTTGAAACAAACTCCAATAATTTACTGCTTTACATGATTTGTCTCATTTTTAGTCTTAACTTTTTCTTATAAATGCAGCTTTGGTCGTGGACTTATCTTCCAATCGGAAGATTGTTAGTAACAAACGTTGTTGTCGATCAGTCGATGCCGCTTGGGTCTCGGTATTTTTTTATCCTTTCAAATAAATTATACAGTGCAATTTCCATGTGTAATATATTCTAACATATTCTAACAGGTGGGTAGGACCAAAAAAAACGCGCCAAACTCCAAGACGGAGTGTGAAGTTCTATTGCAACGAGTTAGATGTGCTAGAGGATGACAAGGTTACTTGGACACCGTACACACAAGATGTGCTAGCACAGCTTCCAGCCATGTGTACAGCTGCTAGATACTTGTGGACTGCGAGAGTACCACTCCTATCTCACACCCAGGCTGCATTTCACTTACCCGACAGGGTTATGAGACAGTTCGGCATGATGCAGCATATACCAGATGATGCGCCACCCTGCACGTCTACGTACAATGCAGAGGAGTATGTTGCCTACATTCAGTTGTGGAATGAGCGACATACAGCTACCCAGATTGAGAGGGAGCCCACCATCACGCTAGAGCAGTACAAAAGGTGGTACTGGAAGATAACACGACGATATGTTCTTACGGCGCCAGTGGAGGCAGTGTATAGAAGTCCGTACGTTCCCAGAGCACCACTTGAGAGGAACGTGGTAAGCTGATGTTGTAAGTAGTATATCAATTAGTTATGATAGTTGTGTCTCTGGCTAATTTTCATTCAACTTTACAGGCAGCTGGTATAAGCAGGGCTTGGGAAGAAGCTGAAAAGCTTCGCAGACGACAAACCGACGAGGAGGGGAGGAGGATGTGCATTAACATCCAAAGGATTCTAGATGTTGTATTGTGCAGGAATAAACTTGATAGGCCAAGACCTCCATCTCCACCTCCAGCGCTTGTGTACACCCGACGTCGGCCTAGAGGAGGTGCGGGTTCATCGTCACAGGGCACCTCGTCCCAAGGTGCACCGGTACACGAAGAATTTGTTCCTGGCCCATCTCAACCAACGCTCGCATTACCTTCGTCTTCCACTGCGCGCAGAGATCGGAGTAGCAGTAGCAGCAGTAGTAGCGGTTCTAGACCACTGGTAACGCGTCGGCGGAGAAGAAGCCCGCACGAATTTCATGAGTAAATCCATATTGTTGCTGGATGCGAGTAGTTAGAGGTTGTTTGGATTTGTAAAATTTGTGTTTGGATTTGTAATATCCGTACGAAGCAATATTGTTTGGCTTTGCAAAATGTTGTTTGGATTTGTAAAATTTGTGTTGTACCGTACGAAGTAATGTTGTTAGATGCATTTCGCTTAAATTTGAGATGTTGTATTTCATGAGTTGCATGTTAAATTTGTCCATTAAGCGACTGCTCTGTTGCCGTGTTGAATTTGTAAAATTTGAGATGTTGTACCTGCTGCTCTGTTTGCAGCAACAGGTTTCTTTGAGCGAATTTTGAGAATTCGCCAGTAGGCGAATTCTTAAAATTCGCCTGTAGGCGAAATTCGAAAATTCGCCTGAAGGCGATTTTTGAAATTTCGCCAATTCAACCCTGCACTGTAAAAACCAGTTGACCCTTCTTCCTTTGTCATTTCTTTTTGCTTCAAAATCGAACCAAAAACCTAAATTTGTGCAAAAGCAATCGCAGAAGTCACTAAGGTTGGTATTTTGTCATTTTTTTTCCTCTCTTCTAACAGATGGGTGTGTAGTACGCCAGTCTTCAATTTTGTTCAAATCGGAAAGGAATTCGACCCAAACCATGGTTGCAAATTTGACTAATTTTGGTATTTTCTTTAACTTTTATGTAGGCGAAAATGGATGATTGGGAGATCGATGATCAAACAATGATGGAAATATATGATGACTACGAACGGAATAAGGTTGCAGACGATGAGGTAGAATTTGTTCCGGAAACCCAAGTGGAAGATCTACCAACAGTGGGTGCTACAGAGACAAATGAAGAAGTAGAGAGTGAACTTGTTTGTGCTACGCGGGAAAATGTCGTACTCGAGAATCCCCAACCGGTTCAACAATCATTGCATACCAGGCTAATGACTGTACTTGCTCATCAAAACCCTAATACATCAAGTTCTAGCATCAGTGGACGTTCGGTACTTTGCTATTGCGGAGTTGAATGTAACATTGTTGTTTCCAAAAGTCAGAGGAATGCAGGACGTCGCTTTTACGGCTGTAAAGCGTATATCGATGCACAGATGCGTCAGGGGGTGAATAGTTGTAAATTTTTTGAATGGTTCGATCCTCCAATGACCAAAAGGGGGGTCCAATACGCGCTTGAGATGCAAGCTACGGTTAGTCGCTTGGAGAGGATGAATATTGCAATTCGCAATGAAATGCTTGCGGGGTGCTACCGGTTACCACGAGATTGACCGTATGTTTTGACGTAATGGTCGTAAAGTAGTATAATGTGGTCGTTGTTTGTGTATGCTTGCCTTTTATCATCTGTCCGTCCTGTATTTTCTATTGAGAGGTATCTTATAGTTCAACAGCGTAATAATTTGTTGAGTATTAGTGATTTCGGGTGTTTTCCTAGTGGCGACTTTTGTAAATTCGCCTTCAGGCGATTTTTCAAAATTCGCCTTAAGGCGGCTTTTGAAAATTCGCCTAAAGGCGACTTCTGAAAAGTCGCCTTCAAATATAAGTTTTATATCTAGTCAGCTTTTGCACTGGCCTCCTCATTTCCAAACACCAAGTTTTCAGATCTGAAGAACCCATTTTCTTTCAGCTTACAATTCCAAACACCAAAACTCTATTTTCTTTCGATAATCAATTGGTTGTTGAAATAGAGTCCTTGCTAGTCTACGCAAACGTCTACGCTATATCTCTGTATACGAATTGGTAAGAAAATTACAAACCCTAGCTTTGTTACGTCCATTAAAATATTTTCATACAAATGTACAGAAATTGTTTGGTCAACTAGAAATTATTTGTATGTAGAATGGCTAGAAATCTCATTCCAACACTTTGCTACTACGACGGTGAATTGATCGTCGACGAACAAAAAAACGGAAAGTATGTAGGCGGTTTTTGTAAACCAGGGAGAGTACGCAAAGGTTGCACACTATTTGAGTTGAAAGAATCCGTGTACAAAGCGACAAAAATAAGCGCAATCGAATTTGATATTGAGTTGGTGGTTAACTGGCCTACGGATTCAGGTTCAAAAGCAATAACACTCTCGGACGATGAGGATGTTGAAGTTATGTTTTCTGCGGTTAAAAAGTCCTTAGAGTTGTACGTTGGGAAAGTTGCAAAAGAAAATCTGCAAGAACATGTACAATCTCCTATCGTTAGTACAGGATTAGGGCATTTTACAGAAATGTTGGAAACTGATAATCCTTCAGCAAGCTTAGGTTCTCCTACTTACAGTAATCCATATGTACATGCTGAGGGTCATGGTCATCCTCCCATAAACTATGGGTTTATGCATTACATGATGTCGCAACCAACTCCAGAACAGTACTTTCCATACTACACACCACATACGACGCATCCAAGGTATTAAACTTGACATTGGAATTTATTTTTAAATTACAATTGCTAATACTTTCTTCTAACACATTCAGCTTCCAACAACAAATGCATCTACAAAATGTCTGTGCTGAACAACAAAATTTTCATTTGCCGCAACCGTTATATCCTACTCCATCAGAAATGTATGATATAAGTCAAAGGTTTGTTTAGCAATTTATTTGAGTAATGTTTCCTATCTACTCTAGCTTCGTACTGAAATACTGTTGTAAACAGATGCACAACTATTGAAGATACTGCTGTAGAATGTGGTGCCGGACCGTCACAACACTCGCATGATTCCAATATTGACACCGATATGCATGTTAATATAGATGGAGACACCGGTCATGTTCCTGCAATTGATAGTATGGCTGTTGCGACGAGGACTAACAATGATGCGTGTTGGGTAGAACGAATGCAGGTGAACAATGAATCGTTAAACTACGACTTTCCGAATGTAGATGATGTTGAAGGTGATGGTGAAGAAGCTCAAATGGAAGTGCCGTTGGATGATGATCTATGTACTGCCCAAATGATGGCAAGATCGGTCGTTGCTAATCTACAATTTTCTGGGGAAAAATTTTCAACCGCGTGCATACAAAATGGATTTGCTGTTGGAATGGTATTTGAAAGTAAGCAAAAAATGCTACACCAATTAACCGAATGGTCCATTCTACATGGAGTTTCATACAAGCCGATCAAGTCGAATAAAACTATATACACCGCTATCTGTAATGTTGACACCAACTATCCATGGAGAATACATGCAATAGTCTCAAAGAAATCGCAGTCTGGCTGGTGGAAAATCAGAAAGTTGCCTAGCGAACATACCTGTGTCAATCCTACAGTTAATTCCAACCACAAGCAAGCCACTTCTAATTTTCTTGTGTCAAAAATCATGTCATTTGTCAAGGCCGATTTGGATATCTCAGCAGGTACAGTCCAAGTGCTTGTAGACGATCAACTGTTCATCAAAATTAGTTACATGAAAGCTTGGCGGGCATTAAACAAAACAATAGAAAGAATTTATGGTGACTGGGCCGAATCGTACGCGACTTTGCCTCAGTATTTCGAGGAAATAAAAAGAAGTAATCCGGGGACTGTAGGCCATGTGACCCACGATGAAGTTGGCGTATTTGATCGTGCATTTTGGGCATTTGGCCCTTGCATTACAGGTTTTCTACACTGCCGGCCATTGCTATGTATTGACGGGACACACTTGTATGGTAAATACAAAGGGACGTTGCTTGTTGCTACTGCTGTAGATGCGGATGACTGTCTGTTTCCATTAGCTTATGCAGTTGTCGAATCCGAGTCATACGATAGCTGGGGTTGGTTTTTTTCTTGCATGCGTGAATTCATTCACAGTGTTTGCAATCGTCGTATTACTTTCGTATCGGATCGGATGAAAGGAATTCCGAAGGCTTTACAAGAGAGGTGGCGAGAACCACACAAACATAGGTTCTGTGCACGACATCTTAAAGCTAATCTTCAAACGGCGGGGTTTAGGGATAAACGACTCACATCTTTATTTTATTCCGCTGCATGTGCTTCAGAAGTGGTTGAGTACAACAAAATCAGAGAAGAAATTAAAGCTACAAATTCACGAGCTCATGAATGGATTGAAAGAAGTTTAGGGAATTTTGAAGAAAATTGGGCCCTGTGCAAAGACGATGGAGGACGCTTTCATGTTATGACCACCAATGCATCCGAAAGTTTTAATGGTGTACTAAAAGGTGCTCGATCATTACCTATAAAAGCGTTGGTTGCACGAACCTTCTTTCGATCGGTTGAATATTTCTGTAAGAGACGAGAGACGGCGGACGCTATTACAACACGTTTGACTCCAAAATGGGAAGCTAAAATAGCAGATCGAGCTATTGAAGCACGTCGTTGTAAACTAGTTCGCTTCAGTCGAACCGAATGGCAAGTGATTCATTGCTACGGCGATGAATTTAAAGTGTTAATTGATGGTCCTAACTGCTCATGTACATGCAACATCCCCTTACTGCAAAAATTACCATGTGCGCATGTAATGGTGGCTTGTTCGGCACAGGATTACGGTGCTAACAGAGCACATCATGAGTTTGCATCAGAGTGGTACTCTGTTCGTAGTTACAAAGTTTCATATCAGCCAGAGTTTCATCCCGTGCGTGATAAGAGATACTGGAGACCATACACCGGTCCGCATATATTGCCTCCACCTACAAGAAGACAACCTGGACGACCTAAATCTACAAGGATAAAAAATGTTATGGACGAGCTTCAAACGCCTAAAACAAACAGGTGCAGCAAATGTGGATCGCAGGGCCATAACAGAAAGCGATGTACTGCAGCGACCTAACCTTCCTTTATCAAATGTACTGCGGCGACCTAATTATGCTTTCGGTGTATTCAACTTTAAAGACATGTAATTTCTATGTATCAAACTACCTAGTCATGTATCAAACTTAAATGAACTTTACAATTGTAAGATTTGCAAGCTGATATGTACAAAAGTTGTTAGATTTGAAATTATATATCTATATGATTGTGATGTACTCAAGATGACATGTACAAAATCTGATAAACTCTTTGCTTGCTGTTCTTGTTTTGTGCAGGGTTTTAACAAAGGCGATTTTTGAAAATTCGCCTTCGTGCGCATTTTGAAATGTCGCCCGTTGGCGAATTTTCAAAATTCGCACGAAGGCGAATTTTCAAAAATTGCCTACGTCTACTGGCAAAAACAGGTCTATGTTTGTAATTATTTTCATAACAGGGTTATTTGCGTTATTGTTTTCAAAAACAAGTTTATGTTTGAAAATTTTCCTTTTAAAATTTATATACATTTAGAATCAAATATCTATATATATATATATATATATATATATATATATTAAAACACATATATAGGCAAACATATATTTATACTAGCAAATATATATAAACATACAACATACAATATATACCCTTTTTTCTTTAAATATAAGAATGGAACCAACGGGCAAAAACTTTATAGTATAATATATATATAATACTTAATTTTTTCAAAGAAGTCGCAGGCTTATATATAGACAGACCAAATATATGTATGTATGTATGTATGTATGTATGTATGTATGTATGTATGTATGTATGTATGTATGTATGTATGTAATCACGTACAAAGAAGGCTACGACAGTGATGCATATCTGGTTGGGTTCAGGCTGAGAAGGGGAGGAGTTGCGCGGAGGAAGAGGCCAGACAGCTTGGCGCAGGCTGAGAAAGGGAGAAAGGCGCAGGCTGAGAAAAGACTGGTGGTCGATGGTGGTAATGGCCTCGGTGTGATCACGTGGATAGGCAGGTCGAAGTTGCTGTAGTGGTGCGGATCAGGTGGTGGTGTAGGCCGAGGCGGAGTGTAGGCCGAGCAACAGTGGTGCGTCCGGGCTGGTGGGGTTTGGCTCGATGGTGGTTGTGAGGGGGAGGTCTGCAGCACGATCAAGGGAGGAAGATATGCGACCGGAGGGGACTTGGCTGTAGGTGGATGGATCCGGCGTTTGGTGGTGGGGTTCGAGCTCGAAGCAGTGGAGGCGGGGCAAGAATGCGGATGGTCGAGTAAAAGAAAACAAAATGGACGAACCATCGAAAATGGGTTGGCTTTGGAGATAATAGGCATGGTTGGTGATGATAAGGTGGGCAGTTTTGCTGGAGATGGCGATCTGTCTTTAGGTAGAGGTTGATGGAAGTGGATGGTCACGGTGATGAGTGCTTTGTCACAGGGAGGAGTAAGTGGTGGGTTTAATTTTTTTCACGACAACATTTTTTTCGTTTCCATTTTTTCTGTAGGAGGTGGCGGATAGTTGCAGTGGAGTTTCGATGGATGCGGTTGGTGGAGGGACAGGGGAAGAGAGTAGTGGGCGGTGGCTGCAAGCTGGAGAGCGGAGGTGGGTGATGGAGATAGGCGGTGGGTTGAGCAAGCATCAGGGAAGAACGTGAGCAGGGTGCAAATGGGCGAGTCAGTGGGCTAGAAAGGAGCAGGCACGAAACCAAATATAAGACATATGCATGAGAATTTTTTTTACCTAAACAGTGTACAGAACAGATAAAACAGGAACATGAAGATAAACCAGAATATATATTTGAAACCATAAAATACTGAAAGCCAACCATTGAATTATGTGAAATATTAAAAGCAAATGTCTACTGGTTTCATCGGGACAAATGAAAAGACACAGAACTAAAAAGACTAAAATGGTTACCGATACGGCTATCCGTTCTGTATATTTCGTCGTGCACCGGACGCCGAAATTGAATATACTGCGGATTAGCACGACGAATCGAACGGAATGGTACACAGATATCAGCGATATGACCAAGCTATCAAAAATCGATTTTTTCGCTGCGTGAAATGCTGCTAAATCGCTGAAAATAAGATAACGGGGCTAGAGCATTTCAAATTTGATGAAAGGAAATATGAAGCCTCACGTAGAAAAAAGTTATTTACATTTTTATTGCATAAAAATATTTATATTTCAAAAATATTTTATTTCCATTAATTTAACCGATTTTAAATTGAAATTGAAAATTACACAACAAAACCAACTTTCATATTTACCAGTGAAAATCTGCCACTTGCTATGCTTAAGTAGACACATTCTAAATATTAAGTTTTCGTTGCTAAATTTTAATTATTTATTTTCATCAAAAATTTCAGTTAATTACGTAATAAAAATCTTTAAAATTTATGGGTCGTTACATTGATAGTCCACCATTTTAAATAATCATATGTGAGATGTATAGTCCACATTACCTTGATAATGAAACCATGTTGATGGGTAGTCTATATGGTAGGAGGATTGGCAATCCAAAATAATATATGAGATGGGTAGTCCACATAAGAATATGAGGGATAGTCACTGAAAATTAGATGGGTAGTCTAATAAATTGGGATGGATAATCCAGTACATATTGCATAATTGCAAATAATCTTTAATTTGTTCTAACCCTTGTAGATGAAGGAGCATGGTATACAGTTAATATGTTTTGGTTAAGATACTAGCAAGGGGAAAACTCATTCCACTCAATGACGTGGTCTCACTAGATATCTATTGTTTTGAGATTGTAGGTTATTATTCACATCGAGCTATTTGTATGACCCAAAGTTTTTGTTTTTTCCCTTAAACTCTCGGGCATTCATTTGAGCAGGTCGAGAGTAAGCGATTTCAGGTTTCCAGTTAGGCGAATAAGTTATCGAAGGCATGCAAGAGGCAATCTAGCTATTTATGAGTTCTTATCTAATCCACTGTGTCTGTTGATTTCATCTATATGGATGTAATGACAAGTTATATAATTGCCAAATGTTCGACTCTAATCGACTAAGGGGGCGTCTTTATATGTCGCTTTCGGAGTATTTTGTAAAAATTATTTTTTCTCTCAATGTGGGATTGTGAATGAGATTGTGTAATGGATATGAAATGCTATTTACAAAATGAAATCTGAAAGTTTGTTATTAGATTGTGTTTAATAGTTTTCATATTTTGTGCTTCAACAATTGATCTGATTAACACAGCCGCATTTTGTCACCAGAAATTAATACTATGGATGGCTGCAGCATCCGTAGCATTTAGTTTCGGACCTCAAAACGGAGGATGTTATAAGTTGGTATAAGAGTATAGGTTTATGTAAAACTTAAATTATTTTGAAAACATAATCCAAATAAATCAGAGAATAAGATTAGGGGATGTGATAATGTTATAGAAACGTACTTGTATTGCTATACATACATACATACAGATTTGTATGTATGCATGTATGTATGTATATGTATGTATGTATAAGTATGCATTTTTCCCTCTCTCTTTGACCGTTCTTCTGTATCTTATTAAGGCTTGTATGCAGACTAAGAGAAAGCAAGATATGGAAGCAGAAAATGGAAGAGTGGATCTGGGTGAAGGAAGTATACAACCAATGGAATTATTCGACTCGGTACCCAAAGGAACCAAAGTCGACACGCATTTGCTAATCCAAACGCAAATGCTAATGTAGGTGTTGAAACCCCACCAGTAGAGATGGAGAGTGTGTATTAGTTCATCATTAATCTGATGTAAGCTGGAGCAGCTGCAGGATTAGCTGGATGTAATGTTGCTAATGTAGGAGAAGTTAATCACATAGCGCCAGTGGACAATAACTAAACCAAGCTGAGCCGAGATATACTAGTCTTGGTAGGAAGCCTTTTCTTGGGACTGAAGATGCTCTAGAAGTAGAGAACTGGCTGTTGCATTGCGAAAGAATTGTTGTTGATTTGGGCTTGAATGACGAGTAGAAAAGGAGGTTGGCTTCAAGATAGTTGCAAAGTGTTGCATTATTCTGGTGGAATGGGGTGATCGTAGGGGTACCAGAGGAGAAATTGGCTTGAGCAAAATTTTAAAAGATATTTGAGAAAATATTTTTATCCGAGGTAGCCAAGTCAGGCTTGCTTAGAAAGTTCATGAAATTAGAGCAAAGGGAAATGTCAATGTTGGAATACTCGGCTAAGTTTGATGAACTGTTCAGATATGGATATTTCACTATTGATATCGTTATCAAGAGGAATGAGAAGTTTATCCGGGGGTTAAGGCTGAAGATTGTTAGGGCAACTATGCCACATCTCAGGGATCCATCAAATGTAGTGGTGGAAATGGCTATTAGGAACGAGAAGACACTTTCTACTTTTGGAAAGGAGAAGCAAGCTGGAACCTAGAGTTTTCATAATAAGAAAAGGAAGTTCTTTAAGGGAAAGGGAGCTAAGAAGGGTGGAGCTGCGAAGAAAGAAAAAGCAGACATCGTTCGTTATAAGTGTGATAAGAAGGGGTACTGTGCTAAGAAGTGCCAATCCGGTGATGGCAAGAAGGTTATGGGCAAGCAGAATGTGAAGTACTATAAATGTGACTAGGTGGGGCATTATAAGAACAAATGTCTAGAAGCGGCCAAGGTTAATAATGGAAAGACTTTTGTTTTGAGCCATCTACAACACGACCAACTGCAGCTGAGAAAGGGAAGTCTGTGATGGAAGGTACGTTTTTTATCCATAGCATATCAGCTAGATTATTATTTGATACTGGTGCATCGCATTTATTTATCTCTCAATTTTGGTAAATAAGTTACGTTTAGAATCATCATACCTTGTTACTTCCTTAAAGGTAGCTAATTCAATAGAAGGGCATGCAACTCTTGGGATGAGATGTGACCATCTTGTATTTGAGTTGCTACGATATACTTTTGCTTGCAGTTTGTATGTGTATGATTTTGCAGGTTTTGGATTATTTTGGTTATGGATTGGTTAAGAAAATCTGATGCTAGGATATTTTGCCGGGATAGGAAAATATCAGTTAGACACCCAAATTATAGTGACCGAATTATATACCCAGTAGAAACTCGAGTGAGGATGTTTGTACTTTGTTGGGCGCAATGGAAGTAGAAAATGAAAATCGGGTTTTATTTGCAAGAGAATATGCAGATGTTTTTGAGCCAGTTGCAGGACAACCACCGAAACGAGCTATTATGTTCCGAACAGATCTTGTACTTGGAGATGAACCTGTGTGCAGACCACTTAGCAGAATGAAACCTACCAATATAAAGGAGTTAAATGTGTAACTAGTGGATTTAGAAGAAAAGAATTTTATTGGACAATGCATTCATCTTGGGGTGCAGCGGCGGTGTTCGTAAAGAAACCAGACAGGTTGTTGAGATTATGTATTGATTATCGTAAGTTAAATGAGAAGACGATAAAGAATAAATATCTGTTGTCGAGAATTGATGACTTATTTGATCAGTTGAGTAGAGCCAAAGTATATTCCCGGTTAGATTTGGCGATAGGGTTCCATCATTTGAGGGAGGTAGAGGATAGTGTTCCTTTAACAATGTTACGAACGAGATATGGTTCATACGAGTTGTTTGTGATGTCATTTGGATTGACTAATGTGCCTCCTTTCTTTGTGGATGTAACGGTTTGAAAATTTTAACAGTTTTAATAACGTAATTAACTGAAATTCTATGAAATTTTAAATAATAAAATTTGAAAATAAAAAATTTGATATTTGAAATACGTCTACTTAAACCTAGCAAATGATAAATTTTCATCAAATAATATGGAAGTTATTCTGCTGTGTAATTTTATTTAAATTTAAATCAGTTAATATTAGATGATAATAAAATATTTTCCAAACCTGAATATGTTTTCAATAAATTTGTAAATCATCTTCTGAGTTAGACGTCATATTTTGTTTCGTCAAAAATTTGAACTGTTATTACTCCATTTATCTTGTTTTCAGCAAATTAGCAGCAGTAGTCAACGAATATCGACTTTTGATTGAATCGTCGCATCGCTGACATCTGTGTACCATTCTGTTCGTCTCGTCGTACTGATCTCCAAAGTACATTCATCCCTGTATTTTGGTGTCCGTTATGCGACAAAAACCGCGAATCGGACAGTCGTATCGGTTATGAAATTTCAACCTTTGGTTTCCGGTGGCCATTCAAATTACCCGACGGTCGAATTTCAACAGTCACTTGTCTTTAATAATTGCCCTAAATTCCCGTGCTACTTTTACAGTTACCTATATTCAATTCATGGCTAACATTCTGTTTCATTATGCCGTTTATATTCCTTACTTTTCTAACGGTTCAAAATTGAAAATTTATATACTTTAATATACAGCCTTGCTAGCTTATCAAATTCGTTCCTCTTCCATTCAATGGCTACCTATCCCCATAGCCGAAACCATGCCGAGCCGACAACACTCCGACCACCCTGAGCTCCACCAATACCTCTTTTTCCTTCCACTCTCCCCCTCCCATCGAGACAGCTCACCCCATGCCATCAAACTCGCGGTTCCACCCGAGCTCCATATCTCAACCACGGCCCACCCATGCTCGGCCTCCACCTCCAGCAGCTGAGAGCCGCCTCTATCCATAGCCACTACTCCTCTCATCGCCTGGACTCCACAAAACCCACGGCTCCGACCTGCCTTTTCTCTTGCCGAGCTCGTCCTGTCTTTGATTTTTAGTTATATTATATGTATGGGTTAGGTTTGTTTTAAAGTTGCATTTGTTGTTATATACGTACATAATATTATACTAAGTTATATATGCACATATATTTTTATTGCATATATAGTTTATATGATAACAATCTGTTGTTTATATATAAATTTATAAAAGATATGTATAACTGTTATTCATAATATAGCTTGCATACATTAGTTATAAACAATTTGTCGAGTCTATATATATAATGTATATATAAGTATAATCTGGTTCTGTTATATATGTCTGATAATATAAGTTAAAGTGATACTTTTGCTGTAACCTATTTGCTTTTCCTATCTACCTGCTCTTCGTATTATATATATATATATACACACACACATTTTATGTATGGTCGGGAATATATATAGTTATCTGTTATGTGTGTGTGAGTTCTATTGTTTACATATTATATATAGCAATATATATATATATATATATTATCTATATTTTGTTATCTAAACTTTGGTATGACTGAAGCTAATTTATAATCATACCTGGTATGATTCATTTGTTTCATAGTTATAATATATAATAGTTTTTTAATATATATACATAACATAATCTGTTGCATACATTTATGTATTGTCTATGCATGGTCATGTGAATATATATGGAAATTTTGAATGGGTAATAATCATTTATTTAGTATTGATTCCTAAAACGTAGTATGTATATAAAAAGATATAATTATCTGATTGTATAAATTTATATTATCATGCATGTAAAATCTGTTGTATATCAGATTTTGTTTTGTTATATCAGTTTTATATGTTATAAACATTACTTGAATATATATGGGCCGTAATCTTTTGGTATCGACTTGATAGGTGCTTTGTTTGATTTCTAATAAAACCAAAAGTATGTATATATGAGTTATAAAGTTACAGTATATATATAAGTGTATATAAATTATATTAGTTCTTATTTTGTTTACAATATATATATATATATATATATATATATATATATATATTAAAGCATATCCATGTTAGTTATAACTACTTATACAGTCAGCATGTATATTGGTATATATCCATTTGTCTATATATTAGTGATGTATATATTGTCGATTTTAAAGTATATATATGTATTTATTTCAAAATATATAATGTATATGTTTTATTTATTTTATGTGTGTTTTAATTTAAAACAATTATTTTTGAAAACCATATATATATATATATATATATTTAATTTAATATATGGATTTAGAACATGACTTTATATATAGTTATATATGGTCCATGTATAGCTAATCTTCATCAATCCAGTTCTGATTTGAATTCGTCGATTCCCTTTATCAGCTTTGTCCGTCAAATTCGTGTCCATCTCACTTTGCTTTGGAAGTCGTGCTTGCATTTCGTAACTCAATTTCATTGTCTATCCTCTAGCCTCGAAAGGTTAGCAATCACTCACGATTAACCTTCATATATTTATTAAATTTGGTTTCAATTGAAACAACAATTGAAATATGCTGCTGTTAGTTATTTACATTGCTATATACATACTATTATCTGTATATATTCACCTACGACATCTGACACTACTATCTGTTATTTATATTGATGATATAATCATGTTATGTTATTTCATATTTGTTATCACTCTGCAAGTTCCCTGTTAGTACAGAATTCATTATGGGTTGAAATGATACATACCCGAACGATCTTTAGAATAAGAAAAAATCGTTATGGGTTGAAATGATAAACCAAAGCGATTTTTATTGAATTGAATTTGGGATTGCGGGTTGAAATGATATATACCCGTATATAATTTAAATTGCGGATTGAAATGATAAATATCCGTATCACTCGACCACGGGATAAAAAATTATATACAAACACCGTTGGTCTATATATATTTTTTGAAAAGATTTCCAAGGTTTAAAAAGATATATATATATATATATATACACATATCTGTGTGTGTGTGTGTGTTTATATAAATATTGATTTTAAATGTTATACTTATAAAGGTTATTTTAGTTAAACTCTTGATTTTAAATTTATATGTTTGAAAATTTTAAAATTATAAGTTAGTTTTGAAACTTAAAATTTTACTTATATTTTTACTATTTTAAAATATGTATAAATCAGTTTATTATAAAATAAGTTTAATAATAAAGTTTAATTTAACTAATATATATTTTAAGAATTTATTTAAAATTTTATTTTAAAATAGATTTATAATGATATTTATAAGTTAAGGTTGGGAAGATAAATTTAATTTGATTTGAAATAACATTCTTTTAAAAATTATATATAAATAAAAATCGATTTGAAACTTATTGGATATTGAGAATTTAAGGCTATGATCTTATAACTTGATTTTTGTTTAAAGTGATCAATGAATATTTCAAGTCTAAATAAATTTAAGGAAATATTTAGATTATTTGTAATTTGAGATTTATTTATATGATATTGGATTTATTAAGTGGATATTTCAAAACCAAATAATAATGATGTTAAATTAATATATATATATGAAATTATCAAATTTAGTTTTGAAATTATGGAATATTTAAAGCTTTGAAATATATTGAAATTGAAATGGTTTATTTTGTGGTTCAAATCTGTATTTGAAATTGATATAATTTGAAATGGTTTATTGAGAAACTGAATTGAGTTGAAATTGATGAATTGAGATTTGAATTAAAGTTGAATTTTCGAATTTGAGTTGATTTAAATCGATTTGTGAAATTTGGAGAAACTATTTTATTTATAAAGTATTTATATATGAAAACGGTTTATATATATACATATTATTTTAATATAAACTATTTTAATTTATAATTATTTTAACTTACTAATTAATTAATTTTGTATAAACTATTTAACTTATAACTATTTTTGTATTTTAATTATTTTATTATATAAACTAAATAATATATATATATATATACTAATAATTATTTAATATAAACTGTTTTATTTTATAAATTATTTATCTTTTATACTAGTACTAATATCTAAACTGTTCAAGTGGGAAGTTATGATTTTCAAAGTTATGTTTTTAAAGTGTTATGATTTCCAAAAGTGTTATAATTTCTTAGCTTTATAATTTCGAAAGTGTCATAACTTTGAAAGTGCTATGGTTTTTGGGAATGGATATATTTAAAGTGGAAAATGATACCGTATTGATATGGTTTCGAAATGGAAATGATATTTTTGTTTTGAAGCATAAACTATTTTGAAATGAGCATGGTGTTATAATAACGTTTGGTTGTTAAAGAGACCGGGATCAGACATTGTCATACTTTCTGCCAATACCGAAAACCACTTTAAGAACTGTGTACGTGATGGAGATTCCAGAATGAAATAGGATGGTTTGGTGACGATTCTATATGGTATTTACGTAGCCTGGACTCCCGTGAGTCAGCTTGATGCGGCTAAAACAGGAGCCATGCCGAGCCAAGTGAGGTCATTCCTCCGATCGGACACATTTCTTGGATACCATTCTATTGCTTTTGTGATTTGATTGGGTGCACCCTTTGATTTGGGAGTGTATCATGAGGTGGGCGGTAGTAGCTACTATGCGTTACCACCAGTTTGGATACGTAAACGGTATATCTACCTTGGCATTGCCTCGAATGCCATGTCGCATGCCCTATTGCGTCTTCTACGAGTTTGTTTTGTGTCGTACCTATGGAGTGCTCCCTAATAGCCCACTTGCGAGTGGAGTTTACAGTATCTATATAGATTACGGTATTATAAAAATGTTTTAAGAAGGATATGGGCAACGCTTTAACGCTATTTTAATAGTTTACTTTACTATTAGCATTATTATAATAGCATATATTACTACATAGTAGATAGTTTAACGGATCCTTAGAGGATGATTATCCCAAACATCCTTTGAGTTACTTGTATTTCAGTTGATATTTTACTTAAGTTGGATTTATTGATATAAGAATGTTAATCCCGACTCGAGTGTTTTGTTTTTTGCTTTACGCTTGGGTCAGACTGAGTGTCACATCATTTGAGACTCACCTTTGGAGTTGTAGCTTCACTTGGAGATCCATCTGTATCCATTTAGCTTTCAGCTATCCAGTGGTTTTTTTCAGACTTTTCATCTGTTTGTATTCGAGACTACATTGTATTTGATATATTCCGTTGTATTTTATTTTAAACTCTGTTGTTTATGTAGTAGCTTCATGAACTATTATTCATCTATTCCACTGCTTATTGTTACATTACTCTGTGTCTGTGATTCTGTGATTAATTTATTTACTATATATGCTGACTTTTTTCAAATATAAATTAACAATCTGATATTTTGGGCAATTCAAGTCCGACATGTGCGAATGCGAATGGCACGAAATACATTTGATGATTGATGAAGCCGATTTTCCGAGAGCATTTGGATAGGTTCGTGTTAGTGTTCATTGATGACATTCTGATATATTCTGAGGATGAAAGAGATCATGAGCTTTATTTTAAAATAATTCTTGAGACGTTGAGGTAGCATCAACTAAAAGCGAAGTTTTCAAAGTGTCATTTCTGAAAAAAAGAGATAAAGCTTCTTGGTCATGTAGTTTCATAAAAAGGGTTGTCAGTGGATCCAGCTAATGTTGAAGCTATAAATAATTGGAAGAGGCCCGAGACGGTGACCGAAATAAGGAGTTTTCTTGGATTGGCTGGCTATTATAGGAAATTCATCAAGGATTTCTCGTGGATAGCAACACCCCTGACTAAACTAACCAGGAAGGATGTAAATTTTATTTGGTCTAATAAATGTGAGGACGCATTCCTTAAGTTAAAGAACTTGTTGACCAATACGTCACTGTTAGTTATGCCAAATGGTAATCAGGATTTAATGGTGTATACAGATGCATGTGGAACAGGATTATGAGCTGTGCTGATGCAAAAGGGTACGACGATTGCCTGAACTTCTCGACAACTTAGCGCATGAATTTAGATATCCGACACATGATTAGGAGTTGACATTGGTGATTTTTGCACTGAAAGTATGGGGACACTACCTCTTAGGAGAATGATCCGAGTTGTATGCGGATCATAAGTCTTTGAGATATTTATTCTCTCAAAAAGAGTTGAATATGAGACAGCAGAGGTGGCTGTAATTTTTAGCGTCTTATTATTTTGGTATTGAGTATAGGCCAAGGAAAAGAAATAAAGTGGTGGATACACTTAGTAGAAAACATCAGATTGTGGTGTTAGCTATGTTGGCAGAATGGAAGGATTTAGAGGTGTTGACTACTTGTAGTGTGCGATTAGGATCGATTGCTAGTTCTAATTAAAATACCGCCACATTGTCATGTTTAGAAGTTCGACCGGTATTGATCGAAAAGATCGCTTCTAAGCAGAGAGATGACCCATTATTAGCCGAAAGGATTAAAAGATTGAAGGGTGGAACCGAGATCGATGATTTGAAAGATTTCAGCCTTGACCAGAGAGGATGGTTAAGTAAGAATGGACGTTTTGTGTTACAGATGTTGATGACCAAAAAAAGGAAGTTCTTAGGAAGTGTCATCGATAGAAGTTTATAATACAGCCTGAAGGAACTAAAATGTTTAGAATGTGAAAAGAATTTTTTCTAGAATGGTATGAAAAGGGATGTAGGCTTATGGGTGAGGCAATGTGTGAATTAATAGCAAGTCAAAGTCAAGCATTAGAAGCCGAGCGGATTGCTTCAGCCTTTAGATATACAAGTTTGGAAATGGGATTCGATATCCATGGATTTCATTGACGGATTACCAAGGTCGAATAGGGAAAATTAAAGTATTTGGGTTATAGTGGATAGATTGATCAAGCGTGCATATTTCATTCCCATTAAGTCAACTAGGACAGCACCTATATTGGCTAAATTATTTATGAAGAATATTATTAAACTGCATGGGATTCCTAGTAGCATAGTCAACAGAGATGCTTTGTTCACTAGTGAATTCTAGAAGAGTCTGTTGAGACTTGGTTTTGATTCACGACACAAAGCTATCACTACAACATACAGATTTGACTACTGTTATGACAAAAAGAGAATATATACTACATCGAGACAAGACATCAAAATCGGTGCATCAATTTTTATTATCTTATTTTGAGTCTTAAGTCAATTTTGTTACGATCTCTCCTCGTTTAATGTATATATTAGCTTATATATAATCTTCATATTTTCAAATGATTTATACATATAAGCATATAATATATATATATATAATCAAAAAATTCTTTAAAATCATATATATATATATATATATATATATTTAAACCTGTGAAAACTATGCAAATTGCATAGAAATTACCAGGTCATTCGACTGACCTGACAATTTCCGTGCAACATGCACAGGTGCACAAATAAACAAATAAATGCTAAAAAAATTCTTTGAATATCTAGTCAACTGACCCAGAGGTTCAGTTGACTGAATTTCTACAACACTATATTTTCTGAAAAGACACGACTATTTGTAAAGAGTTATAAATCTCTACAAAATGATATGGACGCAACACTTCATCCGGAACTCTACGTTAATAGTCGTTGCTTTTTAACATCTATAAATACATACTCTAACTTGATTCCAATCAACCGAATTTTCTTATCTTTTTTATCTAACTCTTGCGAACATACTTGCAACTATACTCTCAAATATCTGCATTAACATATTCTAAGCAATATTATACATTTCTATTCTTCACAAACTTCGAAAATATATATTTATACTCGAGAAGAAGATCATAGGAAGGGTGTAGTATAAATAGACTTATCCGTGTTATCAGAACACAAAAAGTCAAACTATCTTTTGTATTTGTTGAAGAAGTCATATTCTGCTGCTCAGGTGTGTGAAGTCCTCTTCGGCTGCTGAGGCAAAATCATGTTCCACTGCTCAGGTCCCTGTCGGGCTGCTCAGGGGTTGTATAGATCTATTCCTCCGGGTTAAATGAGGATTTTTGTTTTAGTGAAATTCCAAAAAGAGTCTGGGATTGGACGTAGAACGAAGCTCTGAACCAGTATAAAAATCTCTGGTGTCATCTTTATGTTGAATAAGTGCTTATATGTTTTTGTTTGATGATAATAAACATATATATTCATTTAAATGTATTTGGTAATGTACTATTTTATTTTTCATAGATTAAATAAATATTTGTTGAATAAAATAAATTACACAGAATTTGAATTTGAATGGAATTTGAGTTCAAACAGAAATTTTATTCAAACAAATATCTATTACAATCTTGAATAGTACAAATTCATGCTCTCACTATACATATACAATTTAGAATACATCACGATTTCAATTTACATTAACAACCTCACTACATATCACTCACACTCGTATTTTGTCTTCAACTGCATTCCAGTTTGAATCCAGCATCTGAGCAATCTGCAAAAATATTCACTAACGCAGTAAAATTGAAAAAGAAATATTGTTGCAATATAAAATAAAATATGATTTTTGAAAATAATATTTGCCTCAGTTATTTGGGTTGTTCGTCATCATTCACACTTGATTTCATCACAAAGTCGTGCATATAGATATTACAGGGACAGGTAACCATAAGTGGCTGCAATACACACGTGTACATTCATACACGTGTGCACTGCCCCGCCAACTCGTGTGCACAAATCAAACAAAAGCACTGCTAACAATTCAGCACAAGGTCAAACCCAAATAACACACGGGATTCAACTCAAGGCAGACCAAAGTACAAGGCACAGTGCAGAGGTCTCAACAGGAAAATCAAGCAACAGTCAAGTACACAAATGTCCAATATGCAACATGACCGAGCATTGATCAAAACCAGAAACATGATCAACTCAGCAATGAATTTAACCAAGTACAGTAATGCAACAAAGACCAATCAGTAGCATGCTAATGAATCATCAACAATGCAACAATGTGCTCAGGTCAGAGACAACACACAAACCCAAATGAATATCACAAGTATGATCAGTGGTACACATGCAAGCTCGAGCACAAATATGGAAACTGCACCAAGTGCAAATCACCAAATGAAGACCACAAATATATCAACTCAACAAGAACAGTACAGTCATGAAGTATGCAAAGAGCTCGAGCATGAGATATGGCAACTACAGTAATGCATCAGTGACCAAACACAGGAACTCAACAAGGCAGACTCAAATGAATGAAAACTAAATGCAACATGGTAAACAACCAAAGTGCAACAAGCATAAAAGCATGTATACAGCAAAGTCAGAGAGACAACATAAGTATACAATATAGCATGTGCAACAGAGTGAAGATGACAAGTTCAACAAAGACCAAGTCAAAATGGAAGCAGTAATTCAAGGTAAACTAGCAACAAACATGAAGTGAATCATGTCAAAGGCAATACACGAGAGCATACAAGTGCAGACAACAGGGCCCAAACCAGTGTCAACAAAACAACAATTAAGCACATGTATGCAGACCAGTCAAGTAAATGTAGAGAACAAGCTACATGATGAACAAGTGCAAACCAAATGCTCAAGCCACCAAGAACCAGAACAATAACCAATGAACAAAGAACAGAGACCACAAAGAAATGCATGTCACCAAGTTCAACAACATCAAAGACAACACAAGTTCAGCAATGCAAACTACAACCCAACAGTACAAATATACAAGTGAAGGGACCAAGTGCACGACTAGACCAATGAATGCAACTGGATTACAGCACGACCAAATGGCCAAGATGAAAAACCAGAGTTCAATACATATTCGACAAGCAACTGAAGGCAACAGGACCAGAGCAACAAATACCAAAGCTACAACCTCAAATGAAGTACAAAGCATGCACATGAACAACATGACATGAACAATGCAACTGATCAAAACAACGTCACAGTAAACATGCAGGTGAACAGAAGATAGTGAGCATATACTTATGTATAAAATGCAAGGTTCAGGTCTACAGAATGGGAATGAACTCGACCAAGTACAGCATGCACAGAATGCAATTCGAAGTAATATAGCAGCAACTACAGGTAATCAACAAGTTGTTGCCGTATGAAAAAGTCAGCAATGAAAAAGTCAGCAATAAAATACCAGAGACTACAAGTTGACCGAGATCAAAATCAAGACTAGTGCGTATCCATTATTCTTTGAAATAGTCAAAGTATCAAAAAGAGGAAAGTTTTAATGCCGTGTGAATCAAGCGAAATCGAACGTTGGAAAAACAAAGCCGTGTAAATCAAGACACAAAAATATCAGGAAATTGTGAAAATGGAAAGTAACGAGTTCATATAAATTCAACCCGAAGGTATCATCATCAGACATGAGCTTCAATTCACAATCAAACTATCAATCGAAAACCCAAGTTCATCATCGGCTATTGAGTTCAATCGAGTTAAAATCGAGTTCAATCGAAGCAAGCAATCAAACGATCAACAAAAGAAATTACATACCGAAATCATCAACAACTCGATCATCAGAGAACGAGCTAGCAACAAGAATCAATTATCAGAGAACAAGCGACGCAAGTCATCGGTCATCAGAGAACGAACGTGAGAAAGATCAACACAAGTCAGAGAACCGATCATCAGAAAGCCCCAATTTTGAATCGAAGACAGAAGCCCTAAATTAGTGGCAAAGAGAATCGGCCGCATTATTGTTCACTGAGCAAAAGAGTGGATCGGGTCAAAGAATAAGGGAAGACAGTGGATCGGGTTAAAGATAAAGGGGCCGGCCTTGTTAATTACAAAGGGGTTTTTTAGGGTTTTAATTATAAAGGGTTTTTAGTTTTTATTTTGAGCAAAAATCAGGGATTACAGTTTATATTTTAATTTTCGCTCCTGTTTTAATTTTTGAAGTTGTTTTTTCTTTTCAAGTCAAAGAATTTGTAAATCACCACCTAGGGTTTAGGTAGTGTCAGATTATCTAGTTAGAATTAGTTCAGTGAGCAAGGTGTGCGAGTTTGCAAAGCTCTATAGGCGGGAGCACTGTTTGCGAGTAAGCGAAACTCTATAGGCGGGAGCAGGGTGTGCGAGTCTAGTAGAGTGTTTGTGAGCGGGAGCAAAAGGGTCTACGAGTCTAGTAGAGTGTTTGTAAGCGTGATACTGTTTAATTCTAATAGAAATCTGGGAATGCAGCAGTAGGCAGGGGTTGCCGAAGCTGGGTAAATTTTGTGTGTGATTTACTTTTCAGCATATTTATTTCTGCAGTTTATTTCTGTGTTTAAATCGTGAAAATTTGCTATAACCCTATTCACCCCCCCCCCCTCTAGGGTTAATTTAGATCCTACAAGTGGTATCAGAGCACGGTATTTTTCTTTAACTCTAGAGTCATGAATTCATCAAATAATGCTTTTTCTGAGGGGCAATCTATCGTTAGGCCACCCATGTTTAACGGGAATGATTATGCTTATTGGAAAGTTAGGATGAGTATTTATCTTAGTTCCGTTGATTATGATGTTTGGGATATTATTGAAACTGGCTATAAAACTCCCACTATAACTGTTGGTGGTACTGAGATTCCTAAACCTAAGGATAGGTGGGATGCTATCGATAAGAAATTAAAAACTACAAATGCCAAAGCAATGAACGCTTTGATCTGTGCTCTTGATAAAAATGAATTTAATAGAATTTCTCATTGTACAACAGCACAGAAAATTTGGCACACTTTGGAGGTGACACACGAAGGAACTTCTCAAGTCAAGGAGTCTCGTCTAGCCCTATTCAGCAATGAATACGAAAACTTTGTGATGGACAAAGGCGAGAGCATAAAGGACATGTTTGGACGCTTTTCAACTTTGGTATACAACGCTAGAGCGCTTGGGAAGGTATTCGCTGAGGTAGAGCTTGTGCGGAAGATACTATGAGTTTTACCAATGAACTTTGAGGCAAAAGTCACGGCAATCCAAGAATCAAAAGATTTGAGTAAACTAAGCATGGAGGAGTTGATTGGCAACTTGATGACATATGAGCTTGAGCTAAAAGCAAAAGAGGAACGCAACAACTCCGAACCAAAGAAGAAGACGATTGCCTTGAAGAGCAAAGAAGAAAGCGATATAGAAGAAGATCCAATCGAAGAGCTTGCAATGGCTGTCAATAATCTTAGAAAATGGTCGAGATTCAAGCCACGCAAGAAGAAAACAAAGGGTAATAGGTCAAAAGATTCTGACAATTCCGATAATGAACTGACTTGTTATAACTGCAACAAGCCTGGCCACTTCAAACAAGAATGCCCACTTCTCAAATACAACAAAGGAAAGAAAAAGAAGAAGAAGGCTTTTGCAGCGACTTGGGATGATGAAGAAGGAGAAGAAGTTTCGGATAGCAGCTCAGAGGAGGCTAACTTGTGTCTTATGGCGAAATCAGATTCAGATTCAAGCTCAGAGGAATCTAGTGAGGCAGGTGAGTATTCCTATAGAGATCTTGTTTTTATGTGTCTTGATCTCACTAAAGTAGTTGATGCTCTTGAATCTAAAATTGAAAAACTGAAATCTGATAGGAGAGAACTTGCTCGTGAAAATCTTAGATTAGAAACTGAACTTGAAAATATTCAAAATCTAGAATGTGAAAATTGTAAAATTTTAGATTCAGAATTGACAAGACTTAAGAATAACTCTGAGAATCTTGAAAAAGAAAACTTGAGCCTTAAGGAAATCATTGACACTAGGAAAAAGGATTTTATAAATCGATGCACCTCACTTGTCACTGAAAACACAACACTAAAAACCAAAGTCCAAAATCTTGAGAAATCTTTGAATAACTTTTCAAGAGGCGAAAAATCTTTCAACATGCTATTGGGAAATCAAATTTTTGCTAACAACAGAAAAGGACTAGGTTTTGGGAAAACACAAGTTGAGGATAATGCAAAAGGGAAGAGTGTCTTTGATAGATGTGAAATAATTGGACATCGTGTTGAAAATTGTAGTCATAGGAACAAGAACATAAAATTTATACAAGTTTGGGTTCCTAAGAATTCTACAAATAAATTTCATATCTATTGGAACAAGAATAAAAGGACTAAACAAGTTTGGGTTCCAAAGGGTTTGTTTATTCATAATGCTTCTGCCACTAACAATCATGGACCTAGAAATAGGTCACAAAAATCTTTCATCGTGTAGGTGTGGTGGCAGGCTAAGGAACAACAACGGTGTTCTCTGGATTTTGGCTGTTCCAGAAACACAACGGGCAACATAGAAAAGTTCCTTAGCCTAGTATAAAGGTGACAGAATCACAATGGGCAATCACGAGAAATTATCGTAAAAGTAAAATAGGTGAAGGTATATTAAATGTGATAATCTGCATCATATTCTGAATTAAATCAGCCAAAATTGTGATAATGATGTGAAGTCTTTAATTCTGACTTATTGATATGATTTTTCTTTTGACTTGTTCTTATTCATGACCTTTATTTGTGCTTAAATGATGGTATTTTATTGATCCTTGATTACTCATGCTACACGTAGATATATTTTGACATTTTGGTCACTGCTAGTAAATTTGCACGATTTCAAATTTCATGTGAAAGCTGTTAAAAAGGATTTCAAGAAATTGTTTTTGAAATAATTATGATGTTGATTGACTGTTGATTACGCATGAATATAATTGTTTATCCTACGATTTCTGAAATTATCACCATGATATTTGTTTGAGTGTGAACATGGCTTCATTTCAAATTTCATTATGAAATAGTTTGTTGAAATTTCACAATCTGGTCTTTGACATCCAACGAGTGAATATTGAGTGAAATTTAAATTCAGATGCATATTACACTGGTAATATAGTTGATAGAAAAATTACTAGTGTAACATGATTAATTTTTGAAACATTCATTTGCTGCATCGTTTTTCAAAGAAAATATCTGCTTATTTTTCACTTGAAATAATTTTTCATTTAGCAGAATTTTTTTCTCATATAACCCCTTCGAGAAAATAATTGTTTGACCATATTTTCAGATTAGTCATTTTTATTTGATTTTAAATGACAAATTTTGACTAATCCGACTCCCTACTAATTATCAAAAAGATAAATAGTGATTGAAAAGGTGATGAGTGTTGATATTTAACATACATTACTCAAAAGAGTATATTTGGAAAATTTCTTTAGGAATTAAAACAAGAATTATAAAACTTTTTGTTGGGTAAAGATTCCATGACCATTTCTATATCTATCATTATTTCTATCGACCATGATTTATCAAATATTCAATATAGTTTGTCGATATGTGGTACTATAATCAGGAATCATTTGTTTTTCATGTCATGTTTATTAATAAATAAATAAATATTCAAAGTATTCACTCTCATTTAAAAGTCCTCACGGTTATGCATGGGTGAATTACTTGGATTTTTGATTATGTGCTTCCATGCTCATTTAAAAGTCCTTACGGTTATGCATGTATGGAACGCATATCAAAATTAATTGCTTAAATAGACAAGTTGATTCTAATCCCATTTAAAAGTCCTCACGGTCAGGCGTGGTTAGAAGATACTTGATTTCATTTTTTAAAATTAAATTGGAATACTACTAATCTCATTTAAAAGTCCTAACGGTTATGCATGATTAGTAGATATTCAAATTCCTGATATAAATATACCACAAGAAGATTCAACTGTATGATTTTATATGAACATCATATCTACCATTTCTAAAAGTGGAATATGCGCCTAACAAGGGTAGTTATGGTTTTTGTTTGATTCTTATTGGAGTTTAATATTTATATTCAATTTGAGTTTAATGTTGGATTAATATTGATCACTTAATCTCTATTTTTTCTCTAACACTATTATTCTTTTGCTGATAACAAAAGGGGGAGAGAAAAGTTAAGATTTTGTCAAATAGAATCAAGCAAAGGTCAAATAATTTTCCATTTGCATCTAGGCTTAATTATATATTTCTATTTGTATGCATATATGTAGGGGGAGCATCATGTGGAGAGGAAGCATTTAAATAGGGGGAGCAATTAGAGTATATCATTGATCAAATACATTTAACACATGTACAAAATCTTAAATATATGTTTGTTATCATCAAAAGGGGGAGATTGTTGAATATGCGCTTATATGTTTTTGTTTGATGATAATAAACATATATATTCATTTAAATGTATTTGGTAATGTACTATTTTATTATTCATAGATTAAATAAATATTTGTTGAATAAAATAAATTACA
This sequence comes from Allium cepa, assembly GCA_030765085.1. Taxonomy (NCBI): domain Eukaryota; kingdom Viridiplantae; phylum Streptophyta; class Magnoliopsida; order Asparagales; family Amaryllidaceae; genus Allium; species Allium cepa. Next base: position 916,918,526 of record CM060938.1, read on the forward strand.
CAGAATTTGAATTTGAATGGAATTTGAATTCAAACAGAAATTTTATTCAAACAAATATCTATTACAATCTTGAATAGTACAAATTCATGCTCTCACTATACATATACAATTTAGAATACATCACGATTTCAATTTACATTAACAACCTCACTACATATCACTCACACTCGTATTTTGTCTTCAACTGCATTCCAGTTTGAATCCAGCATCTGAGCAATCTGCAAAAATATTCACTAACGCAGTAAAATTGAAAAAGAAATATTGTTGCAATATAAAATAAAATATGATTTTTGAAAATAATATTTGCCTCAGTTATTTGGGTTGTTCGTCATCATTCACACTTGATTTCATCACAAAGTCGTGCATATAGATATTACAGGGACAGGTAACCATAAGTGGCTGCAATACACACGTGTACATTCATACACGTGTGCACTGCCCCGCCAACTCGTGTGCACAAATCAAACAAAAGCACTGCTAACAATTCAGCACAAGGTCAAACCCAAATAACACACGGGATTCAACTCAAGGCAGACCAAAGTACAAGGCACAGTGCAGAGGTCTCAACAGGAAAATCAAGCAACAGTCAAGTACACAAATGTCCAATATGCAACATGACCGAGCATTGATCAAAACCAGAAACATGATCAACTCAGCAATGAATTTAACCAAGTACAGTAATGCAACAAAGACCAATCAGTAACATGCTAATGAATCATCAACAATGCAACAATGTGCTCAGGTCAGAGACAACACACAAACCCAAATGAATATCACAAGTATGATCAGTGGTACACATGCAAGCTCGAGCACAAATATGGAAACTGCACCAAGTGCAAATCACCAAATGAAGACCACAAATATATCAACTCAACAAGAACAGTACAGTCATGAAGTATGCAAAGAGCTCGAGCATGAGATATGGAAACTACAGTAATGCATCAGTGACCAAACACAGAAACTCAACAAGGCAGACTCAAATGAATGAAAACTAAATGCAACATGGTAAACAACCAAAGTGCAACAAGCATAAAAGCATGTATACAGCAAAGTCAGAAAGACAACATAAGTATACAATATAGCATGTGCAATAGAGTGAAGATGACAAGTTCAACAAAGACCAAGTCAAAATGGAAGAAGTAATTCAAGGTAAATTAGCAACAAACATGAAGTGAATCATGTCAAAGGCAATACACGAGAGCATACAAGTGCAGACAACAGGGCCCAAACCAGTGTCAACAAAACAGCAATTAAGCACATGTATGCAGACCAGTCAAGTAAATGTAGAGAACAAGCTACATGATGAAACAAGTGCAAACCAAATGCTCAAGCCACCAAGAACCAGAACAATAACCAATGAACAAAGAACAGAGACCACAAAGAAATGCATGTCACCAAGTTCAACAACATCAAATACAACACAAGTTCAGCAATGCAAACTACAACCCAACAGTACAAATATACAAGTGAAGGGACCAAGTGCACGACTAGACCAATGAATGCAACTGGATTACAGCACGACCAAATGGCCAAGATGAAAAATCAGAGTTCAATACATATTCGACAAGCAACTGAAGGCAACAGGACCAGAGCAACAAAGACCAAAGCTACAACCTCAAATGAAGTACAAAGCATGCACATGAACAACATGACATGAACAATGCAACTGATCAAAACAACGTCACAGTAAACATGCAGGTGAACAGAAGATAGTGAGCATATACTTATGTATAAAATGCAAGGTTCAGGTCTACAGAATGGGAATGAACTCGACCAAGTACAGCATGCACAGAATGCAATTCGAAGTAATATAGCAGCAACTACAGGTAATCAACAAGTTGTTGCCGTATGAAAAAGTCAGCAATGAAAAAGTCAGCAATAAAATACCAGAGACTACAAGTTGACCGAGATCAAAATCAAGACTAGTGCGTATCCATTATTCTTTGAAATAGTCAAAGTATCAAAAAGAGGAAAGTTTTATTGCCGTGTGAATCAAGCGAAATCGAACGTTGGAAAAACAAAGCCGTGTAAATCAAGACACAAAAATATCAGGAAATTGTGAAAATGGAAAGTAACGAGTTCATATAAATTCAACCCGAAGGTATCATCATCAGACATGAGCTTCAATTCACAATCAAACTATCAATCGAAAACCCAAGTTCATCATCGGCTATTGAGTTCAATCGAGTTAAAATCGAGTTCAATCGAAGCAAGCAATCAAATGAGCAACAAAAAAAATTACATACCGAAATCATCAACAACTCGATCATCAGAGAACGAGCTAGCAACAAGAATCAATTATCAGAGAACAAGCGACGCAAGTCATCGGTCATCAGAGAACGAACGTGAGAAAGATCAACACAAGTCAGAGAACCGATCATCAGAAAGCCCCAATTTTGAATCGAAGACAGAAGCCCTAAATTAGTGGCAAAGAGAATCGGCCGCATTATTCTTCACTGAGCAAAAGAGTGGATCGGGTCAAAGAATAAGGGAAGACAGTGGATCGGGTTAAAGATAAAGGGGCCGGCCTTGTTAATTACAAAGGGGTCTTTTTAGGGTTTTAATTATAAAGGGTTTTTAGTTTTTATTTTGAGCAAAAATCAGGGATTATAGTTTATATTTTAATTTTTGCTCCTGTTTTAATTTTTGAAGTTGTTTTTTCTTTTCAAGTCAAAGAATTTGTAAATCACCACATAGGGTTTAGGTAGTGTCAGATTGTCTAGTTAGAATTAGTTCAGTGAGCAGGGTGTGCGAGTTTGCAAAGCTCTATAGGCGGGAGCAGTGTTTGCGAGTAAGCGAAACTCTATAGGCGGGAGCAGGGTGTGCGAGTCTAGTAGAGTGTTTGTGAGCGGGAGCAAAAGGGTCTGCGAGTCTAGTAGAGTGTTTGTAAGCGTGATACTGTTTAATTCTAATAGAAATCTGGGAATGCAGCAGTAGGCAGGGGTTGCCGAAACTGGGTAAATTTTGTGTGTGATTTACTTTTCAGCATATTTATTTCTGCAGTTTATTTCTATGTTTAAATCGTGAAAATTTGCTATAACCCTATTCACCCCCCTCTAGGGTTAATCTAGATCCTACACTTTATTATACTGCTTTTATATTCCGCACTATTTACCATATAGCTATCATTACTGCACTCTATATTATCATATATCCATATTACACGATCCATAGCACACTTTCATTTGGTATCAGAGAAGGTCATCATATAACCGTAACACAGTTATCTGATAATCTAATAATATGGAAACTAACACTAGCACTAGCATTAACATAGATTCATTGAAGGACAATCCACTGCACGTCTACCACTATTCAATGGCATGAACGATAACTAGTGGGTCATAGAATGAGAATATATATGCAAGCAAATGGTTTTGATTCATGAAATATAACTCAGATATAATATATTATTCCTATTGAAGAATATTATACTTGGACAAATACATAGAAACTAGATGCCACAGCAAATGCAAAAGCCATGAATATGTTATTTTATGCCTTAGATAAAAATGAGTTTAACCGTGTTAGCATGCGCAACACTTCATATGAAATATGGCGTACACTCAAAGTTACACACGAAGGAACTAACAAAGTCAAACAAAGCAAAATATCCATGCTCAAAAGTCAGTTTCAAAACTTTACGATGAAAGGCAATGAATCTATAAATGATATGTATTCAAGATTTGAGGATATCTACCATTCATTAGTAGGACAAGGAGAAAAATATTCAGATTTCGATATTGTATCCAAAATCCTTAACTCTTTAATAGAAGAATGGGAAAGAAAAGTACTCGCTATTGAAGAAGCGAACGATATTTCCAAAATAATCCCGGAAGAATTAATAGGAAAGCTAATGTCCTATGAAGTAAATTTGCAGGCTAAACGAGTTCAAGCTGAAGAGAAAAAGAATATAGCATTCCATGAAGAACAAGAAGAATCAGATTCAGACAAAGACAATCTAGCCTTTATTGCCAAAAACTTCAAGAAATTCTTGAAGTACAGAAAATGAAACAGAAATAATGTCAAGAGAAGCTCAAACAGCAATAAACCACTATCTTCATCAGTTCTGGAGTGCCTTAACTGTCACAAAAAGGGGCACGTACAAAAGGATTGTCCGGATCAAAAGAAAGAGTATCACAATAAAAGGAAGGACAAATTCAGAAGAAAAGCTTTCTCAGTTACATGGGATGATTCAGACTCCTCCTCCTCCTCAAAAAGCGAGAGTGACAGCGATAATGAACAAGCAACGTTTGCTTTATGGCCAAAGATAATGAGGTTAGTGATTTAACTCTTGATGATATGATAGAAATAAACTCAGAATTGTTAGATACTTTAAAAAGTCTCGAAAGAAAATATAAAGAGGCTATTGAAAATCATAACAAGGCAGAATTCGAAAAAGATATGCTTAAAGACGAGAAGAAATTGAAAACAGAACTTGAGAAAACTCAAGAATCGCTTTCAAATGTTAATTCCCAACTAATATTATTGAGTCAAGAAATTGAAATAAAAAAGAAAAGAATGATGTTCTTGTTTCTGAAAATCATGATTTGAAAACTAATATCAAAATGATAGAACTAGAAAATTCGAGTCTAAAGACCAAATTAGAAGAAATCACTAAAAATATATCGAATTTTAATAAAGGCAGAGAGAATTTATCTAGAATTATTGAAAATTCACAACATGCTAACAATAAAAACGGACAGGTTATAAAAAGAAAGTCAAGAATTCACAGTCCAGTAATTTAAATAATGTTAAGTCTAATAAACACCAATCTTTTCAAAAAGATCAGTTTCTAAAACTATCAATATATGGGTTCCTAAAACAAATAACAAATTAATAAGGAATAAGTATATTAGATCCTTCATAGAAAATGTTCATAAAAATAAGAATTATATTTATAAAAGGGATACTGAACCCCCTTGGGTTTGGTTTTCTAAGACCTAACTCTTAGGACCGTATTAAAAAGTGGGTACCAATGTCATCTCATATTTTTTGCAGGTCCCACTCAAGAAGAGAGGAAAATGGATACTCGACAGTGGTTTCTCAAAACACATGACAGGAGACAAAGATATGCTGACAAACATTACATACTCAGACGGAGGTTCTGTCACTTTTGGAGATAATTCCAAGGGATATATCATCGGTAAAGGCAATGCGAGAAATTTTGGTACATCTACTTTACCTCTTATTTCAAACGTTTTATTAGTTAAGAATCTAAAACATAATCTATTAAGTATAAGTCAATTATGCGATAAAGGTATTAAAATATCTTTCTTTGATAATAATCGTATTATCTTCGATCAAAATCAAAATCTTATTTTCGAAGGAAATAGAGATAAAAACATTTACGTTTTGAATATGAAAGTTAATCATAACTCAGACATGTGTCTAATAGCCAAAGAAAATGATCCCTAGATATGTCATAAACGATTCTGTCATATCAATTTCAAAACTATAAATAAAATTTCTACAAATAATCTCGTAAAAGAATTACCAAAGATAAGTTTTAAAGTTAATAATACATGTGACGCGTGTCAATTAGGTAAATTAACTAAATCTTCGTTTAAATCTAAGAAAGTCATTTCGACATTACAACCACTTGAATTACTTCATATGAATTTATTTGGACCTACCCAAGTTCAATCCATAAATCATAATAAATACGTATTTGTAATAGTTGATGATTTTTCTAGATATACATGGACTATCTTTATGAAAAATAAAAGTGATACTTTTGAAAATTTCAAAACTTTGTTAAACGAATTCAAATTTTAAAAGGAACTAAAATTAAAAATACCAGAAGTGATCACGGAGGTGAATTTGAAAACGAACAGTTTGATAACTATTGTAAAAAGAAAGGAATATTTCATAACTTTTCGTTTCCTAGAACTCCATAACAAAATGGAGTTGAAGAACGAAAGAATCAGACTCTATAAGAATGTGCAAGAAACTTACTAAACGAAAGCACATTACCAAAACATTTCTGGACAGAAGCCGTAGCAACTGCCTGTTATGTATTGAGTCGTGTTTCTGTTAGACCCCTCACTAAGAATACACCTTACGAAATTTTTATAGGTAGAAAACCAAACATATCTTATTTTAAAATATTTGGATCAAAATGTTTTGTATTAAATAACAAAGATCAGCTTGGCAAATTCGATTCAAAATGTGATGAAGGTATATTTCTTGGATATTCGAATCGAAGCAAAGCTTATCAAATTTTCAATAAACGAACTAATACTATTGAAGAGACACTCCATATATCTTTTGGTGAAAATTCTAAACTTATTTCAAAAACAAATGATGACGATGATTTACTTAATAATAAATGAATATAGAAATAAACAATTTAAGAGAAGATGAAAATATTGTTTATAATTCTAGAGAAGATGAAAACATTATTAAAAATTCAGAAAATAGAAATAGTTCCAATATAATGAGATCTCCTCGAAGAATCTTACGAAATCATCGTACAGAAAATATAATTGGAGAAATAAATCCAAATGTTCGAACAAGAAATCAACCAAATTTAATGGGTCATGTAGCTTTTCTTTCTACTATAGAACCTAAAAATACTAAGGAAGCATCATTCGATGAAAAATGGATTATTGCTATGCAAGAAGAACTAAATCAGTTTGAACGAAATGAAGTTTGGGAACTAGTATCCAGACCGACCGATCAGAATGTTATAGGAACTAAATGGATTTATAAAAATAAAGCAGACGAATTAGGAAATATAACTAGAAACAAAGCGAGATTAGTAGCACAAGGGTATAACCAAGAGGAATGAATAGACTACGAAGAAATGTTTACTCGGGTCAGACCGAGTATTACATATTTTCAGGTAAGGACGTTCTGGAGCTCAGGAGGCGAGCTGGATGGCAGGAACGTATGGAGTGTTTCCGCTGCAATATATAGTTGTATAACTAGGACATGTTGTTTAAAACTGCCCAATGTTGTGTAAATGTTGTAACTCTGATGTATAAAAATGTAAATGAACTGATACAGTTCTTCTTTGTAAACTGTTATTTTATTTGATATTATATTTTGTCCGCTGCGTATGTGAGATGTTGGTGTTTTCTGTTCTTCTTTTTCTTCTATCTCCTTACTTTTTTTGCTAACTATCTGGGATTTTCTAAATCGAAATTTCCGGGTGGTTACTCCAATCGCTAGACTAGAAGTAATAAGAATCTTACTGGCATACGCATGTTTTAATAACTTTAAACTCTATCAAATGGATGTTAAAAGTGCATTTTTAAATGGTTATATTAAAGAAAATATTTTTGTTGAACAACCCCCTTTATTGTTCATGAAAAATATCCAAATCATGTCTATAAACTTAAGAAAGCTTTATATGGTTTAAAACAAGCACCATGTGCTTGGTATGAATGCCTTAAAAAATATTTAATTGAACCATGATTCGAAATAGGAAAAGTAGATCAGAATTTATTTATAAAACACTCTAAAAATGATATTTTAATATTTCAAATATATGTAGATGACATTATATTTGGTTCAACTAATAATAAATTATGTAAAGAATTTTCTAAAATAATGACTAGAGAATTCGAAATGTCCAATATGGAAGAATTATCGTATTTTCTAGGTCTTCAAATAAAACAAGTTTCAAATGGAATATTTATAAATCAAGAAAAATACTGTAATAATCTTACTAAGCGATTCGGAATGGAAAACACTTCTTCCAAACCAACACCTATGAGCACAACAGCATATCTTGATAAAGATGAAAACGGTAAGAGTGTAGACCAAAAACTATATCGTAGTATGATAGGATCTTTACTATACCTAACAGCGAGTCGACCAGATATAATGATGAGCGTATGTCTATGTGCTAGATTTCAAGCTGACCCAAAAGAATCACACTTATGAGCCGTAAAACGAATACTACGTTATCTTAGTAATTCTAAAGATTTCGGACTTTTCTATCCAAAAGATTGCTTGTTCGAGTTAGTGTCATATAGCGATGTTGATTTCGGAGGATCATGAACAGATAGAAAAAGTACAAGCGGTACATGTCACTTCATTGGTAAATCATTAATATCGTGGTTTAGCAGGAAATAAAATTGTGTCTCACTATCAACTTGTGAAGCAGAATATATTTCTGCAGCATTAGCTTGTGCACAAGTATTCTATATGCAACAAACACTTAAAGATTTCGGAGTCAATTTATCAAAATCAACAATGTACTGTGATAATTCCAGTGCAATAAATCTATCCAAAAATCCAGTAAATCACTTAGAACTAAATACATAGATATTAGACATCACTTTCTACGCGACAATATAAAAAAAAGATGTGATAAATTTAGATTACGTTCCATCTGAAAATCAATTAGCTGATATTTTTACAAAACCATTGTTAGAGAACACATTTATAAAACTACGTCGAGAACTTGGTATAATGTCAATTAAAGAGATATAAAAGATAAAATACGAATTTTTTTCTAAAAACTCGAAAATAAAATTTTTGACAAAAATTCATTTTTCTGACCATGCTGAGACTCAAACCTATAACCTGTTGTGAATAGCCCAGATGTCTTGACCACCTAAGCTATTGAATATTTGCATTATAGTCTAGGTCGGGGATTTTATTATATGGTGACAACTATACTCTAAATTATGTATAACACTTACCTTTATAAATATATGTTTTCTGCATATTACATTTACATAAATAGATCACAATAACAGAAAACCAACAAAATAGCAACTAACATTCCTAACTAACAACCTTGTTGTAGCTAAAATCAATACAATCCATTCATTTCATCCTTTTTATTCTCAACATTAGTCTATAAATAGGTATACTTATATTATGTTACTCATACAAACTAAAAATATACAAACTAACTATCATTATGTCAACCTCTTCATAATGAACTAACTCCACTGAAATTCTAAACTCTTCCGAATTACCAAGAACACCCGTCCATCATTCTACACCACTTTCTACCTCTCATGATCATACCGGATACACTCCGGAGAAAAAGAAAGGAAAGAAGATGATGTTTGATGTCTCTCCAACCACTAAACAAAAAATAAGTGATTTGCATCACTATCAACAGGAGTCGTTGATGCTTCAGCGCGAAATATATTACGAGCAGAAGATCAACTCGAGACGTCTAGGTATTATAGAACACATTGCTATGAAATTTTATGGTGCTTCATCCCATCCAATAGACGAACACGCCGTTTCGCCTATTCGTCGACCTTCTACTTCATCCCCACCACGACCACCGGTCTCACCAAACTCATAGGATCGAAATGAAGCATCCAATGTTCGACGCAAACAGCTACAGGTCTACAAAACTCCTAGCCCTTCAAAATAAGAGTAGTTGTTATTATATGTTATTTTTCGAATAATTTGACAAATTATGTACAATTTTCTTAATAGAATAAATCATTTCTTTTCATTCATATTTTTTTATCAACACATATGCTGGTTCTAATATTCAAGTAAATAAATTTACAACTTCATAAGTATGAATATATAAAACAATACACAAAAGCAGGATGACTGGGAAAATTTACACAGGTCAGTCGACTGAACCAGTGTATCAGCCGACTGATACTGGGATAAGTTTTTTTTAAACCAGATTCAGTCGACTGTCACAGTGGATCGGTCGACTGGACCAGAAGGTAAAACTTAAATGACCAAGATTTAGTCAATTGAATCGGGCCTTCAGTTGCCTGAACCAGAAGTTCGAAAATTTTGAATTTCAGGTTCAGTCGACTGAACAACTGATTCAGTCGACTGATTCGTAGATTTGAGCCAATTTACTGCTCCTACCCACCCATTCTCACCTTTTAACCTTCACTTTCCCCTTTACCATTCACTCTCATTTCAGATTTTCCAACTCTTCTAAAACCCTAGATCTTCAAAAACCTAATTTTTACCTCCAAACGCTCGAATTCAATGGCTCCAAAAAAAAAGGACAAGCATCTTCATCTTCCCAACCTCCTTCCAATGAGCAAATCCAACAATGGCTTTTCGATAATACCGCAGTTAGAAGATGGAGTAGAATGCAAGATTCTCGTATTTTTGAAGGTTCGTTTGTAAAATTTGTCGATTTTTCTCCTTATCATATACAAGAATTGGCTCGTCAAAGCAATTTGTAATCTTTGTTTAATATTGATGAAAACAAGCATAAAATAAACCAAATTATAGTCAAAACTATTCTATGCTAATCTTAATTTAGGTCACCGAAACATTTAAAACCAAGATTATTGTGTATGGAGGTAGGTTTGTGGAAAACCGTTATTTTTCTCGTTAGATCGAATGACTCACATTTTAAATTCTGAAAATGATGGTATTGAATAAGTAATGTTGATTGTGATATGGTAGTTCGTAATCGTATAAGTCATTTATTTTTGAAAGATGATATGCGCCAACTCAATTCTATGTCCTTAAGGCCTAAAGCTAGAATTATAAACCGTGCATTAATGAAAACCGTAACTCCAAGAGCCGGAAGTTACGAACTTGTTTATGAACACAACTTCAAAGCCTTATATGCCATCTTTGGAAATATCAAAGTTAATTGGCTTCGTTTAATTCTTGATGAGTTCTTAAGCTTCAAAAATGATCGAATGAATGTTATATACTACGGTGAGTATATTATGCGCTTACTAAAAGAATGTGAGATTCCGGAACCAGACTCACCAGTTTATACCGTCGACTACTTAAACTCTCGTACTCTAGAATTAGTGAAATTACCGGTTGCTCGACCTCCTTTTATCATTACTTTTGAAGAATGGACTCAACGCCACTTACCTCAAGATCAACCACTACAACAACAAGGCGAAGCATTTCGCCGTCCAACTCGCCAAAGATCAACTATTCGTCAACAAGACAAAATTATGATTCCTAATCCAGGCCTTCCACCACGTGAGTCTAATTTCATGATATGCCGTAACCAACAAATTCTTCAATCCCATATCACTAAGGTTGACAAAAGGCTTGATAAAGTTAAAGGATTTTTCACAAAGTTATGGCAAGCTATCTCGTGAACATCCGACACTTCCACGGCTACACTAGGTGATCCGGGTAAGAAACCCGTCTTCACTTGGTCTTCCTCTTTCGATAATCAAGCAAGCAGCAACGACAACGGTCGAAATAGAGGCGATAGTGGTGATCAAAGTTCTCATGGTGACAGGGGTAAGCATATAATGGAGTAAGTTGTTACTTTTCTTATATTATAAAAACATTAGTCTTTTATTTCACAACATAATGGCTTGTATTAAATAGCTACTCTTTTCGTATTATTTCAAAATTCTTGTTTGTGATATTGTACTGTATGATTGTTCGGTTCCTTCATAATATCTATTAATACGTCGTACTTATATTTATGTTCTATATTCATTTTTGTCGATGACAAAGGGGGAGAAATATAATCACTAACATTAAGAATGCAGGATATAGATCGTCAAAGATTCAGGGGGAGTAAGTATTTATATTATATATACAGTCAAAACCTATATCTATTTATAGGTTGTCATCAATCAAAAAGGAGGAGAATGTTGAGACTTGATTTTGATTCATGACACAAGGCTATCACTACAACATATAGATTTGATGACTGTTACGACAAAAAGAGATTATATACTATATGGAGACAAGACATCAAAATCGGTGCATCAATATTTATTATCTTGTTTTGAGTCTTAAGTCAATTTTGTTAAGATCTCTCCTCGTTTAACGTATATATTAGCTTATATATAATCTTCCTATTTTCAAATAATTTATACATATAAGCATATAATATATATATATATATTATCAAAAAAATTCTTTAAAATCATATAATATATATATATAAACCTGTGAAAACTGTGCAAATTGTACAGAAATTACCAGGTCAGTCGACTGACCTGACAATTTCCGCGCAACATGCACAGGTGCAAAAATAAAAAATAAAAATATTCAAAAATTCCTTTGAATATCCAATCGACTGACACAGAGGTTCGGTTGACTGAATTTCTGCAACAGCTATATTTTCTGAAAAGACACGACTATTTGTGAAGAGTTAAAAATCTCTACAAAAAGATTTGGACGCAACACTTCAATCGGAACTCTTCGTTAATAGTCGCTGTTTTTTAACATCTATAAATACATACTCTAACTTGATTCCAATCAACCGAATTTTTTTATCTTTCTTATCTAACTCTCTTGAACATACTTGCAACTATACTCTCAAATATTCTGCATTAACATATTCTAAGCAATATTATACCTTTCTATTCTTCATAAACTTCGAATATATATATTTATACTCGAGGAGAAGATCATATGAATGGTGTACTATAAACAGACTTATCCGTGTTATCAGAACACAAAAAGTCAAATAATCTTTTGTATTTGTTGAAGAAGTCCTATTCTACTGCTCAGGCGTGTGAAGTCCTCTTCGGCTGCTGAGGCGAAATCATGTTCCGCTGCTCAGGTGCCTGCTCAGCTGCTCCGGGATTGTATAGACGTGTTCCTCCGGGTTAAGTGAGGGTTGTTGTTTTAGTGAAATTCCAGAAGGAGTCCGGGACTGAACGTAGGACGAATCTTCGAACCAGTATAAAAATCTCTGGTGTCATCTTTATTATACTGCTTTTATATTCTGCACTATTTACCATATAGCTATCATCACTACACTTTGTATTATCATATATCCATATTACATTATCCATAGCACACTTTCAGAGTCTACATGAGATATTATGCACCAAGCTTAAAATGAGTACTGCTTATCATTCACAGACGGATTGACAGACAGAGAGAGTCAATAATGTACTTGAAGATTTATTGACAGCATGTGTACTAGACTTTGGTGGGTCATGGGAAGACCATTTGCACTTGGTTGAGTTTTTCTATAATAATAGTTATCAGACTAGTATACAAATGGCGCCTTTCAAAGCATTGTATGGAAGGTTGTGCAAATCACCAACATATTGGTTAGAGACCTGAGACAGATTGGTCTTTGGTCCAGATTTAGTTAGAGAAGCCACAAAAAAGATTGAGTTGATCCAAGCTAGGATGAGAGAAGCTCGGTCCAGGAAGAAAAGTTATGCAGATAAGAGAAGTAAGGATATAGAATTCTGTTGAAGATCATGTTTTCATTAAGGTATCACCAATGAAGGGTGTAGTACAATTTGAAAAGTCCAGCACCGAGATATGTTTGACCGTTCCCTATTATAGAAAGGATCGGGAAACACGTGTACTGGATAGAGTTACCGAATAGTTTGGCAGGAGTCCATAATGTGTTTTATATTTCTCATCTTAGAAAGTATGTATATGATTCAGAAACTACTATTGCTTCGACTGCGGTGGAAGACTTAGTAGTGGAACCGGGTCTGACTTTTGTAAGATAATCAGTTCTTATTATGAGAAGAGACTAAGAAACAAGACAGTCAAGTTAGAGAAAGTCCAATGAAATAATAATGAGAAAGACTGTACTTGGAAGATAAAGGCAGAATTGGAGATACCTATCCTCAGCTATTATGATCATATGTTCTATATTTGTTGTATACACACTTCATAGCTGATAGGATATACTAGCATTGTTTGCATGTTTGACATGCTTGTTATATAGTCCTTACTGAATTTCGAGGACGAAGTTCTTTAAGGAGGAGCATGTAACACCCTTAATTTTAGTTTAACTTTATTCAGTATATTTAATTGGATAGATTAAATAGAATAATATAAATGATCAAGGAGAATGAAACTTGGTTATTATCAAGGTCATGCCTTAATAAATTAAGTGATGAGATTGTTTTGAAAAACTTAACGCATAAGAAAATATATGAAGGGGAAAAATAGGTAAGTAGATCCATCTTTTAATCCTTAAACCATTTTCCTCAACTCATTCTCATTATACACACGCAAAAACAATAAAAAGAAGAACATAAGGAAGCCGGCCATGACCTTCGGGAAAAGAGGACGAAATCAAAGGAGATTCACAAGATAAAGCTTAGGGAAACTAGAGCAACATCAAATCTCAACCCCGACACCAAATTTAAGGTGAATAATGATAAATCATCTCTCTATTTCTTGTTTGAATTCGACTATTGGTACTAATCGAAATATTTCAATAGATTTTGCCAAGTACTGATAGAATATTCATTGTTTGAATAGAATAAGGAATTATGGGATTTTTATGAAATAGTTTGAATGGGTTTTAAGGGTATATTCTCCAAATGCTTTGATTTTCTGGTATGTTGCATAAAACATTAATATGGGGAAGAGTTTTTACTTTCATAATTTTTCAAGTTAAAATAAATATTTTATGAATTTCCTAAGATGTAAATTGGATTTATTTGGGTTTTAATTATTAAAATAAGTAGGTAGAGTTTTTGGCCCTGAAACTTTTATATGGAAAAGAATAAGATATTTCTGAATTTCTGGGATTTTTGGGGATTTTTCCCCAGCAAATTCGAATTATTATGAATTTATTTTGCTAGATAAGTATTTAAATTAATAATTAATTAAGGTCATTAATTAATTAAGGTCATTAATTAATTAAGTTGACAAAGGATTTTGGGGCTTTAAAAACTAAATGCGGTAGTTTTTTTGAAAAGAATTGGCTAAAGTATTGTATTATTCAATATAAAATGGACAAGAGTTAAGATATGATGAAAAGAAATTACTTGCAATAATTACAAGACGTCATGTCGCTCCTAACAACGCCGAGCTTAAGATGACCCTCGGTTATGAGAGTCGGCATTGACATGGAGGGGAGCCTAATGATAACTACTTAGGTAGTTATGAAATGATTCAAATACATCGAAGTCAGCCTCGTCGACAACTTATCATCGATGACATCGCCCTCACATGGTTCCTTCAAAGGTTTAAAGCTTAACGTCGAAATCATTGATGCCGCATGTTTTCATCCTTATTCTAAATGATGTCGCCTCACTTATGTCGCCATCATTCTTGCCACTCGTTTTAACTTTGACCATATATATTTGGCGGCATAGTAGCCTGAGTATACCGAGTATTATGTTTTACAATGATGCCGCTAGTTTTGATGCCGTCATTCATCAATATTGGCAAGGCTTTATATTGTATTGTGTTGGCAACGATGTCGTACTGTACCGACGCCGCACTTCTTCCTTTTAACGCCGGCGAGGCTTACTTTTTGTAATTTAAAACTATGTTTTAAAGAGGCGATATAGCCGATGTTTAAGAGAGTTGACAACCCTATGATTTTGGCAGTTAGCCGTATGATTTATAAAAATCTAAAGTTTTGTTTTAAAAGGTGGGTGACACATATCATATGTATGTCGACAACCTTGTTTTCTACATAGAGTTTTATACTTAAAAGGATTCAAGCTTTTGTTTTCGACTTTAGATAAATGTCGACATTGTTATTAACGTCGAAAATATTCTCTACTATCCTAATTAACGGCGACGAGCCATATGTAGTATAATTTCGACTTTGATCGTTGTGGATACTAGTGCCTTACATTGCTATGTGAAATTAGTATATGAAGTTGACATTATTTATCGGGGTTACAAAGATCGAATAAACTCGACACTTGGGGATACCAATGCATATTTTAATGAGTCCGACATAGACCTTTGAGGATACCAGTGTATATTATTTTGAAATATTATTAATTTAAGTGGTATACAACCTAATCGAGGACACCAATAGATATAGGTCGAACATGTGGGTTAAACATCAATTAATTTGGTAAGTGATGTGTTCGTAGTTATCCTAGAAATTTTTTGGGATGTGAGAATGACACATCATGCAGGGGATGGATAGTCTTTATATGGTTAATGAAGGGTTTATAGTCATCCTAGGAAAAATATAGGATGTGATGGATAGTCCACATCATTTTAAATATTCATATGTGAGATGGATAGTCCACATTACCTTGATAATGAAACCATCTATATGGGTAGTCCATAAGGTAGGAGAATGGATAATCCGAATAATCATATGTGAGATGGGTAGTCCACATAGAGATAAGACATATAGTCAATGAAAATTAGATGGGTAATCTAATAAATTGGGATGAGTAATCCAATATATTACATAATTGCAAACAATCTTTAATTTGTTCTAACCATTGTGGATGTAAGAGCACAGTATACGGTTAATATGTTTTTCTTAAGATACTAGCGAGGGGAAACCTGTTCCGCTCAACGACGTGGCCTCAATAGGTATCTATTGGTTCATGATGGTAGGTTATTATTCACACCGGAATGTTTGTCGGATCTGAAGTTTTTGATTTTCTCCTTAAATTCTCAGGTACTTAATTTTTATGTGGGTCGAGAGTAAAGAATTTCAGGTTTTCAGTTAGACGAATAAGCTTCCAAAGACGTGCAAGGGGCAATCTAGCTATTTAGGAGTTCTTGTGTAATACTCCATGCTGGTTGATTTTGTCTGTATGAATGTAATGGCAATTTATATAATTGTCAATTGGTGGACTCTGATCGACCAAGTGGACATCTTCATATGTCGCTCTTAGAATATGTTGTAATAAATATATTTTCTCCGAACGTGAGATTGTGAATGAGATTGTGTAATGAATATGAAATGCTATTTATAAATGAAATGTGAAAGTTTGCTATTAAATTGTGTTTAATATTTTCCATATTCATGTGCCTCTGATTATTGATATGATTAACATAGCCGCATTTCGTTGTCGGAAATTAATACTACGATGACTACAACATTTGTAGTGTTTAGTTTCGGTGCTCAAAATGAGGGATGTTACAATAACTCCAAAGGATACGTCATCGGAAAGGGTGATATGAGCAACGACGGTATATCGAGTTCACCTCTTATTACAAATGTTTTATTAGTTAAAAACTTATAATATAAGTTACTTAGCATTAGTGAACTTCGTGACAAAGGTTTAAGTATTTCTTTTGAAAAAGATAAATGTAATATTTTTGACCTAAATAAAAACTTAATTCTTGAAGTAAGTAGAAAAGGAAATATTTACGTTTTAAACATGAAAATAAATCATAATATTTATGTGCTTATTGGCTAAAGATAATGTATCAGTTCTTCGTTAATCTGATCTAAGCTGGAGCAGCTGCAGGATTAGCTAGAGGTAATGTTGCTAATATATGAGGAGTTAATCACATAGCGCTAGTGGGCAATAACTATGCCAAGCTGAGTCAAGATTATACTAGTCTTGGTGGGAAGCCTTTTCTCGGGACTAAAGATGCTCTAGAAGTAGAGAACTGGCTGTTGCATTGCTAAAGAATTTTTGTTGATTTGGGCTTGAATGACGAGCAGAAAAGGAGTTTGGCTTCGAGACAATTGCAAGATGCTGCATTATTCTGGTGGAATGGGACGACCGTAGGGTTCCAAAGGCGAAATTGACTTGGAAAGAATTTTGAAGGAGATTTGACGAAAGGTTTTTATCTGAGGTAG
This sequence comes from Allium cepa, assembly GCA_030765085.1. Lineage (NCBI taxonomy): Eukaryota > Viridiplantae > Streptophyta > Magnoliopsida > Asparagales > Amaryllidaceae > Allium > Allium cepa. The sequence goes on from CM060938.1 coordinate 916,935,927, forward strand.
CCAAGTCAGCCTTGCTCGGGAAGTTCATGGAATTGGAGCAAGGGGAAATTTCAATGGCTAAGTTTGATGAACTGTTCAGATATGGATATGTCACGATTGATACCGTTATTAAGAGGAATGAGAAGTTTATCCGAGGGTTGAAGTCGAACATTACTAGGGAAACTATGCCACATCTCAAGAATCCATCAAATGCAGTGGTGGAAATGGCATTTATGGAAAGGAGAAGCCAGCTGGAACCCAGAGTTCTCATAATAAGAAGTGGAAGTTCTTTCAGAAAAAAATAGCTAAGAAGGGTGGAGCTGCTAAGAAAGGAAAAGCAGACATTGTTTGTCATAAGTGTCATAAGAAGGGGTACTATACTAAGAAGTGTCGATCGGGTGATGGCAAGATGGTTGCGGACAAGCAGAATGTGAAGTGCTTTAACTACGACTAGGTGGGGCATTATAAGAACAAATGTCTAGAAGCAGCCAAGGCTAATAAAGGAAAGACGTTTGCTTTGGAGCCATCTGCATCACGACCGACTGCCGCTGAGAAAGGGAAGTCTGTGGTGAAAGGTACGCTTTTGATTCATAGCATATCGGTTAGATTATTGTTTGATACTGGTGCATCACATTCATTTATCTATCAGTTTTGGTAAATAAATTATGTTTAGAACCATCATAACTTATTACTTTCTTAAGGATAGTTAATACAATAGGAGGGTATGCAACTTTTGGAATGAGATGTGACCATCTTGAATTTGAGGTTCTAGGATATACTTTTGCTTGCAATTTGTATGTGTTTGATTTTGCGGGTTTCAGATAATTTCGAGTATGGATTGGTTGAGCAAATATGATGCTAGGATATTTTGCCGGGATAGGAAAGTATTAGTTAGACACCCAAATATAGTGATCGAATTATATACTCAGTAGAAAACACGAGTGAAGATGTTTGTACTTTGTTAGGCGCAATGGAAGTAGAAGACGAAGTAAATCGAGTTTCAGTTGCAAGAGGATTTGCATATGTTTTTGAGCCAGTTGCAAGAATACCATCGAAACGAACTATTGAGTTTCGAACAAATCTTGTAGTTAGAGATGAACATGTGTGCAGACCACCAAGCAGAATGAAACCCACCGAGATGAAGGAGTTTAATGTGCAGCTGGTGGATTTAGAATAAAAGAATTTTATTGGATCATGCAGTTCATCTTGGGGAGCGGCCGCGGTGTTCGTAAAGAAACCAGACAGGTCGTTAAGATTATGTATTAATTATCGTAAGTTGAATGAGAAGACGATAAAGAATAAATATATATATTGCCAAGAATTAATGACTTGTTTCAGTTGAGTAGAACCAAAGTATTATCCCAGTTAGATTTGGCAACAGGGTTCCATCAATTGAGGGTGGAAAAGGACAGTGTTCCTTCAACAACATTACGAACAAGATACGGTTCATACGAGCGATAAGTGATGTCATTTGGATTGACTAATGTGCCTCCTTCATTTGTGGACTTGATGAACCAGATTTTGAAAGAGCATTTGGATAGGTTCGTGCTGCTGTTCATTGATGATGTTCTGATATATTCTAATGATGAAAGAGATCATGAGCTTTATTTTAGAATAATGCTTGAGACGTTAAGGCAACATCAACTAAAAGCGAAATTTTCAAGGTGCCAATTCTGGAAAGGAGAGATGAAGTTTCTTGGTCATGTAGTTTCGAAAAAAGGGTCGTCGGTGGATCCACCTAAGATTGAAGCTATAAATATTTGAAAGAGGCCTAAGACGATGACCGAAATAAGGAGTTTTCTTGGATTGGTGGTTATAGACCTAAGACAGATTAGTCCTTGGTCCCGATATGGTTAGAGAAGCCACTGAAAAGATTGAGTTAATCTGAGCTAGGATGAAAGAAGCTCGGTCCAAGCAAAAAAGTTACGTAGATAAGAGACTTAAGGATATAGAATTCTCAGTTGGAAATCATGTTTTCACTAAGGTATCACCGATGAAGGGTGTGGTACAATTTAAAAAATCTTGGAACTAGCACCGAGATATGTTGGACCGTTCCCTATTATAGAAACGATCGGAAAACTCGGGTACCGGATAGAGTTACCGAGTAGTTTGGCAGGAGTACATAATGTGTCTAATATTTCTCATCTTAAAAAGTATGTGTATGATACAGAAACTACTATTGCTCCGACTGCACTGGAAGATTTAGTGGTGGAACCGGATCTGACTTTCGTAAGATAATCAGTTCTTGTTATGAGAAGAGACTAAGGAACAAGGCAGTCAAGTTAGAGAAAGTCCAATGAAATGATAATGAGAAAGACTGTACTTGGAAGATAAAAGGCAATATTAGAGATGCTTATCCTAAGTTGTTATGATGGTATGTTCTATATTTGTTGTATACACACTTTATAGATGGTAGGATATACTAGCATTGTTTGCATGTTTGATATGCTTGTTATGTAGTCCTTACGAATTTCGAGGATGAAGTTCTTTAAGGGGGAGCATGTAACACCCTTAATTTTAATTTAACTTTATTCATGGTATTTAATTGGATATATTAATAGAATAATATAAATGGTTAAGGAGAATGGGACTTGGTTATTATCAAGGTCGTGCCTTAATAAATTAAGCAATGAGATTGTTTTGAAAAATTTAACGCATAAGAAATTATATGAAGGGGCAAAATAAGTAAGTAGATCCATCTTTTAATCCTTAAACCCTTTTCCTCAACTCATTCTCATTATACCCACACAAAAATAATAAAAAGAAGAACATAAGGAAGCCCACCATGACCTAGGGGAAAATTGGACGAAATCAAAGAAGGTTCACAAGATAAAGCTTAGGGAAACTAGAGCAACATCAAATCTCAACCCCGACATCAAATTTAAGGTGAATAATGATAAACCATCTCTCTATTTCTTGTTTGAATTCGACTATGAGTAGTATTCTAAATATTTTGATAGATTTTGCCAAGTAATGGTAGAATGTTCATTGTTTGAATAGAATACTGAATTATGGGATTTTTATGAAATTGAATGAATAAGATTTAAGGGTAAAACCAAAATTTATATTCTTCAAATGCTTTGATTTTCTGGTATGTTGCATAAAACATTAATTCGAGGTATGGCTTTTAATTTCATAATTTTCCAAGTTAAAATGAATATTTTATGAATTTCCTAAGATGGAAATTGAATTTATTTTGGATTTTAATTGTTAAAAATAATTAGATAGGGTTTTTGGCCCCGAAACTTTTAGATGGCACGGAATAAGGTATTTCTGAATTTATGAGATTTTTGGGGATCTTCCCCCAGCAAATTCGAATTATTATAAATTTATTTTGCTAGATAATCATTTAAATTAATCATTAATTAAAGTCATTAATTAATTAAGTTGGCAAATGATTTTGGGACTTTAAAAATTAGAAGCGACGGTTTTTCTGAAAAGAATTGGCTAAAGTAGTGTATTATCCAATAGAAATTGGACAAGAGTTAAGATTTGGTGAAAAAAAATTACTAATAATAACTACAAGATGTCATGCCACCCGTAACAACGTCGGGCATAAGACGACGCTTCAGTTATGAGAGTCGGCGTTGACATGAAGGGAAGCCTATGATAACTACTTGGGTAGTTATGAAATGATTCAAATACGTTGAAGTGGACCTCTGGCAACCTATCATCGATGACACCGCCCTCTCGTGATTCCTTCAAAGGTTTCAAGCTTAACGCCGAAATCATTGACGCTGCATGTTTTCACCCTTATTCTAAATGATGTCGCCTCACTTATGGCATCATCATTGTTGCCACATGTTCTAACTTTGACCTTGTATATTTGACGGCATAGTAGTCGAAGTATGCTAAGTATAATTTTTCACAATGACGCCGGTAGTTTTGTTGCCGCCATTCATCAATATCGGCAAGGCTTTATATTGCATTGGATATTCGAAACGAAGTAAAATATACATAATTTGTAATAAAATATCAAAAATAATAAAAGAAACTTTACACGTATCTTTTGATGAAAACGTTAGAAATATCAAGGATGGTGAAAGAGAAATCATAACTAATAATTCACTAACATTAGATGATCCCCCTCAAGAAACTCAAATTTTAAATGATCCTAAATCTCTTCTGGGTATGTTAAAAGATCATTCGGTAGAAAATATAATTGGTGAAGTAAATGCTAACATTAAAACTAAAAGTCGATTAAATCAAACGAGTCATGTAGCATTTATATCAAATATTGAACCTAAAATTTATAAAGAAGCGTCTAACGATAATTTTTGGATTTTTGCAATGCAAAAAGAATTTAATCAGTTCGAACATAATCATGTTTGAGAATTGGTTTCAAGACCAAATGATCAGACCTTCATTGGAACGAAATGGGTTTACAAAATAAAGTTGATGAAAACGGGGATATAATTAGAAATAAAGCTAGTCTTGTTGCACAGGGATATAATTAAGAAGAAGATACAGATTATAAAAGAACGTTTGCTCAAGTAGCTAGATAAAAAGCAATACGTATTCTATTAGCTCTCTCTTGTCACCATAACTTTAAATTATATCAAATGGATGTTAAAGTGCGTTTTTAAACGGCTTTATAAAAGGGAATATATTTGTAGAACAACATCCTTTATTTATACATAAAAAATTCCATGATCATGTCTATAAGCTAAAGAAAGCTTTTTATAGTTTGAAACAAGCACCCCCGTGCTTGGTAAGATAGCTTTTGGATTTGAAACAGGAAAGATAGATCAAACGCTTATTTTATTACATGAAAAAATAAAAATATTTCAATTATACAAGTATATGTTGACGATATTAAGGTTCAACAAATGAAGAACTATGTAATAAATTTGCAAATATTATAAAAAGTGAACTTGAAATATCTCATATTTTAGAACTTTCATATTTTCTTGGTTTACAAATTAAGCAATTAAAAAATGATACTTTTGCTAATCAAGAAAAATATTGTAACAATCTACTTATACGTTTTGGTGAAATTACTTTTAGTAAACCGACACCAATAAGTATTACAGTACATCTAGATAAAGATGTAAACGGTAAGAATATAGATCAAAAATTATATAGAAGTATGATCGACTCATTGTTATATCTAACCGCAAGTCGTCCCGACATTATGATGAGTTTTTTTATATGCATGCTTTTAATCAAATCCTAAAGAATCACATCTTCGAGCGGTAAAACAAATTTTGCGCTACTTAACCTATAATAGAGAGTACAGACTCTTTTACCCGAAAGAATGCCCTTTCAAGACAGTATCATATAGTGATGCTGATTTCAGAGGATGTAGGATGAACAGAAAGAGTATGAACGATATCTGTCATTTCGTTGGACAGTCTCTAGTATCATTCTTTAGTAAGAAACAAAATTTTGTTTCACTTTCGACGTGTGAAGCGGAATATATTTATGCTGCTTTGGTATCTGCTCAAGTAATCTATATGCAATAAACGCTTCAAGACTTTGGATTATTAATAAAAATCTTCAATTTTTTGTTGTAACATAAGTGCTATATAAACTTATCTAAAATTCCATTCAATCACGCTCGTACAAAACATATAAACATTTGTCATCACTTTTTATGAGACAATACAGAAAAAGGAAATAACTTCACTAGAATTCGTACTAACATCTTTACAAAACCATTAAAAGAAAATGCATTCATTAAACTTCAAGGAGAATTGAGAATTTGTTCATTGCAAGAAATAATATAATATTCTAACATGAAGTAAAGTATGATAGCCAGCAAGAAAAGAGAGCTAATGTAAGAAGACATCGGAAAATAAAACTAAACTTTAAGTGGTTAATACTAAAATAAAATTCTACCTCCTAAAAAGAAGAAAATAATTCTGGTCAGAAACTTCGTTAAGTTTTAAACCATATAAAATTTACCTATATTAAGATATTTCATTAATATTTAAAGTCTTCCATAGCAAGTATTTCAAAGCACGAGAAACAATCTAGTTCAATAAAATTTGTTCAATTGTTAAATTTATTCAAAGTTAACAATGGCCTCTTTAAAGGACACATCTTCGTCAAAATTCACATCTCCTTCAGAGTATAGTTCATTTTTACTAAAGATTACTACACCACCAACCGATCACACCAGATATTTCCTAAAGAAAGAAGGTGAAACGATTGGTTAAATTTAACGGCGTATTAACAACTACCGATGACTATCGCATTGATGATCTCAACCACTACCAAAAAGAAATGTTCGAACTTCAAAAAAATGTACCGGGAACAACGCAGATAAGAGCATCTTAATTTTATTGAGAGATCTCTGCTGGCATTCTGGAGTAGATCACCAACAAAGAATAGCATTCGTAAAAACTCTCCTATTAAAAATACAGAAACCCCACTAGAAAAATACGAACCTAAGTCAGCAAACTCATGGGAACTTGAGCCACCCGAAGAAGAGTAAGAACCTTTGAAGAAAAAATATGGATGTTGTCATATATATTTTTTGAAAATGTTTTTTTATTTTGAAAATGATATATATATATATATATATCGTTTTCATAAATATGCATCTTGAATTATATAAATAATATAAATAAAATAAATATTTTTACATTCTAACAAAATCAGTCGACCAAAAATTTATAATTAATCAACTGATTATCAATTTTTAGTCGACTGAAAGACTCCAATTTGACACAACATGGTTTGGAACTCTGAATTTTGACACCGAATCAGTCGACTGCCACCCCACTTTCAGTCCACTGGTTCTCGTACAGAAAATTAAAAAAAACAAACGGGAATTGATTAAATTGGCACAACTTTTGATGCTTGTACACATTCACTGCCCAACCAACACATATTCAGCCCTTCGTCAATACTCCAACAACCCTCATTTATCTTCATCAAATCAAAATTCTCAAAACCATACCCCCTAGAAACACAAACTAAATCTTCTTCCAAAAATCAGAATCTATTGCACCAAAAAGAAAAGATAAACCTTCCTCTTCATCAAATGAGCAAATGAAAGCCAAATCCGGAAGTGGTTTTACAATAATAACGCCGTAAAAAGATACGAAGGGCTGAAGTATCTTCGGATTTTTAAAGGGTCCTTTGCCAAGACCGAGAAATTTTCTGCTTATGTTATCTGTGAATTCGCACCGATCACGGTATTATGAGTTTAATTGATTTCAATGCAAATAATATGAAAATTGTTCCTCTAATGGTGGAACTTTTCTATTCTAACCTCAAGTTAGACTTCCACAAACCTCTTTCCACCGGCAATATTATGGGAAGTTTAATTTTTGGTGAAAAAATTGTTATTCAACTACCTAGACTTGCTCAAATCTTAAATCGTCCCTTTGATGTAGACGATTTAAATGATACTGATTATAAAGACTATGCTAGGGATGAAGTAAGCCACAATTTTTTGAGTGATGACCATAGAAATTTGAAAGCTATATCAGTAAGGCCTAAAGCTTGGATCATCTATACAATCTTAATTCGCTCCATCATGTCTCGAACTGGGAGTTATGACGAGGTCTATGAAATTAATTATTGTGCTTTATACAGAATGTATGCCGACAAGCACATAAATTGGGCAAAATTTATCATGGATGTTATTTATTGCTTCCACAACTGAAAAAGAAAAACATTACGCTCCTTACATAATGTGTATCTTCTATCATTTTCATCTTATATAATGTGAATCTTCTATCGTCTTCATATTATTATACTTAGCTTAGAATTTATTAGTGTGAAACACCTTGGAGGAAGAAAGAAAAAAATTAAAATTAGTGAAGGTTCCAATTAGCCTATGTTGAATGGTTACAATGTCAAGCTTCATCCTTCGATGCACCACCTACCACTCACTCATTTCCACCAAGTATTCGTGAAGCTACAAGTGAATCTGAAGGAGATGAAGAAATTGTTGAAGTACCGATAGAATCATCTATGAGAAAATCCTTCATTGTCATCTATAAAATTCAAAGATAGTTGGATGCTCGTCTAACCAGAGTTGAATCAAAGTTGCCAAAATAATGGGCTTCTTAAACAATTTGGAAGAAACTTGGTTGTACAAGGCCCTCAACTTCAGGTTCTCCTCCTCCAAAAAGAAGCACCGACTAAGGAAGCTTCTTACAATTGGGATTCAGATAATGAAGAAGAGGAGAATGTAGAAAGAGGGCATCATTGAAGCGATGGAAGCTTGGATCATCCATAGAATCATCAATATCACTAAGGCCTAAAGCTTGGATCATCCATAGAACCTTAATTCTTACAATTTTTGTTTTTAAAAAAGTGAATTGGCTTGAGTGGTACCATTTTCAGTTTGTTGCTTTGGGACTTTATGATTTAGTACTTCACCTTTTAGGTTCTTATGAATGCTTGATTGTGAGGTTCAAATTTGTTGTGTTCGTGGATGTTTATGTTTGTGATGTAACTTATGTGATATTATCTAGTGATGTTCTTTTAAGGTTAGTATTAATGTAACTTATTCAAATTCATCCTTTCTCCTATTGATATATGTTTCCTTTTTGTCGATGACAAAAGAGAAGAAAACTATACAGTCAAATCGATAGAGAGTATATTGTAAGGGGAGAACTATTTTATCATAAAAATTTATTTTATAACTTGTATAGTTGTCATCATAAAAAAAAAGAACGTTAGAAACTAATAGTTTGATATTTTGATAGTGACAAATACATAAGAAATATTTATGTATATATTCAACCTTGCAGGAAAATATATCATACAATATTACACAAGGAATAGATATATCAACGAAGAAAAGACGAAGATAACAAAATTGATCAAGACAAAACGAAGATGATAAACAAAGTTGCATCGGTCAATGTTTTTTGTGTCTAGTAGTATATGATTGTTAAAATCTCTTCAAGTTAGTATACACACACACAAACTATCAAAATTGCATTTCCATTTTTAAAAACAAAAATTAATAGAACCAGTCGACTAAAACCGTAGAAACGATCGGCTGATGACTCAACCAGTCGACTAAAACCGTAGAAACGATCGGCTGATGACTCAACCAGTCGACTAGTTTTATAGTCTAAGTCGATTAAAAAGAGGAAAACATGAGCAAAAAAATGAGCAACTTTCTATTTGAAAATTCACTTTTTCGACTTTAACCAGTCGAGCGGTTACTTATAACTGTTGTATTTCTTCAAATTTTTGAAGAGCCTTCTTCTTCAAGCGAAACAACATTTCCTTCCACGAAGAGTTGCACTTATTTCTTATGGTAGCTACTACTTATGAATACATATAATTCTTCAATCATCATATATAGCACTTTGATTCAAGAATCATAAATTAATTTTCCATTACTTTTCCCTCAAATCTCTTGAAATCTATTTTTGCATTCAAAGACTTTCATTTACAATATTGATATGGGTGTAAATAGGTTGGACCGAACGGAAAGTGTATCTTAATCCTGTCTTATAAGAGATACGGACGAACACGGACCGAACAAGTATTAAGCTAGGAAATTGTTGGTACGAGCTGGACAACAGACAGACAATGTCCAGACAATAGAAAAATATAGGACATTTTCGAACAAACGTATTTTCATACATTTTTTTTGTCCTAATTTATATCCTAAATGAGAATCGTATGGACACAGCTCAAACGCTTTACAGTCTCGGATCGAGCCGAACGTTGAACAATCATACAAAATTTACAGCCCTAAATACTGATCACTTAAACATTCAAGAAATATTATTTAAGTGATCATTTACTTTCATTCTTTCACATATACACGATATCCCGCTTACGAAGAAGATTATAGAAATGGTGTACTCTATCGACTCATTTGTGCTATCTAGAACAAATGAAGTCAACTTTTTACTATTGTAGTTGAAGGCCTGTTGGAGATCTTTAGACACGAAATCATGTTCGGCAGCTCAAGCGGTTTTGTAAGATACACGTTCTTTCGGGTTAAGTGAGGGTTATTGTTTAAATCCAGAAGAACTCTGGAACTGGACATAAGACGGAAAGTCCAAACCAGTGTAAAAATCTATGGTGCACTTTACGTTAGAGCATTTCTATTTAAACTATTGTTATACAAGTTTTAATTTAGTAGAACAATTCGTATCACTCGATCAATAGCGACTTTCACAACACCCCAACGCTCAGAAGCTAGTCCAGAGGTTAAAGCAAAGTCTCACAATTTAAAGATATACACGAGACTTAAGAGCCGAAGGTCAACTGAAGAAGCAGTAATAAAAGTCGAAAGTAGCAAACAAATAAGATTTTCTAGTAGTTCCAGATTATCCCTACATCCATTATCGATTAAAACTTTATTAGAGAATCAGATCGGGAAAACTAAAATAGCCCTAGTTGCCATTTTTAATTGTTGTAAAAAAAATTGACTTGGTAAGTTTTAGGAGGAAATGTAAATGAGAATTCAAAATAGCCAAGTTTCCTTACTTGAATGTAAATGAGGTTTTGACCAAGGTAGTCTATAACAGCGTGTAAAAGCTAAGATTATGAGTTAATGTCACTTAATATATTGAGCGGCATGGGCTATAGATAAGTTTAAACCGCTTGGACTTACGGTATTAATTTTTAAGTTCACGATCAAATTATTAATAGAATGACAGTCTCGGTTGCAGCCAAAATAACACTAGCCTTTAGAATTGCATAAGACAAACATTAGCGTAGATTGACACAACATGAACCTAAATTAAATACATCTTTACATATGCCACATCTTTATATTATGCCACTTCATTTTGTTATGTAATTTTCTTTTAATGTGTGTACATGCGCACGCATGCACAATTTTAACGCTAGGTATTGGAGCAAGAATAATTTTATAACTAATTTAAAATTTATTTGACAATCTTACATTTACTGTCAGTCGGGAGTGTGATATCTACAAGACAGAAGCTGTAAGAAAAAACATAAATCCACAACACCATTTCTTGGTCTCATGTTGATCCTGTCATGGCAAAACAAAAGCATCAGTCCCATATCACACTTCACGTGTAAAGTATAGACTACTAAAAACAAACATGGTTCTTTTCAGAAACAATCAAATCTGTCTAAATTGTACATAATGCATAATGAGTTTGTAAGCATACGAGTACCTTGGTTGGTACGTCATTTCTCGATGAGCATTGAATCAATGTTGCCATTGTCATTGTATTTATCCACAATCTTTTTTGCATATGAGGGCATATGTCTATCGGCCCTGTTAAATGTTACAAGGTAGATCAGTATGTTCATTTCTAAAGCTATCTAGAACAACGTGATTATTCATCACCTTTGCTTTCCCCACTTTCGGTTTACATACAAGTAGTTCCTTATTGTATGATAATCTAAAGAGTAGCGTCCAAATTCAAGTCCCTTTGGGCCAATCTGCAATGTAATAGTAGACATACTTTCCATTTGGTAATCAAACTTGTGATAATGAAATAATTGTGGATTATCTCTTACCAAGTTAAGAATAAACGCTATCAAATTACCAACGAACGTGGGAGCAGGCTGAGAAGGTCCTTCGCCTATAAAAGGAAGGAAATAAATATACATGCTTGAAAGTTGAAATTTGATTTTTTTCGAATTCTGAAAACAAGAATTTAAAAAATCTAAACTTGAAACTTTCAACTGTTAAAATTTGACATTTGAATTTCAAATTTTTGAATTTTTAAATTTTAAAATTAAGTTTTGAAAATTTGAAATTCAAAATTTTGAAGTTTGAAAATTTGTATTCCGAATTTGAATTTTGATAATTTGATTTTATATATGAAATTTTGATAATTTAAATTTGGACTGAATACAAAATATTTAAAAATTGATAATGAATCCAACAACATGAAAATTTGAACTTTGAATTTGAAAATTAATTTTTGAACCATGAATTTTGATTATTTTAGAATTTTAAAGGGTAAAAGGCAAAACTCGAAAATTTTCGATTTTGTTTTTTATAAGCCAAATCTAATTTAAATCGTTTAATGGGTTATATTGATGATTCGTACATTAAACGGGTTGGATCGGATTGATTCATTTACTAAATGGATCAAATAGATCCGGTCATAAACGGGTCAGATCAAGTTTGAACAGACGCTTCTATAATCCTACCCAACCTTTTTGACAGGTCTACAGGTTTGTACATAAATACTGAACATGGCAAGGCGTATAAATCAAATAACCACAGGACATATGTTTTCCAACATAACTCAAATTTTCATCAGGAAAGGGATTGTTTGCTGGAAGTAGATAAATATGGGAAGCCATGTTTTCTATAAGTAGAAAAAATTGAGAAAAAAAATGAACATAAGAAAATATATCCGACCTTTTTTGGCTTGGTCATCAGCTTTAACTGTTTCCATTACAAATGGTTGTCTGAAACCCTGAAACAACATTAAAGCTTTTATAATTTAAATCTCAACTTGAGTAATGATGTTATTCTTTTGTCTATGGAAATCATAGTTAAAAATTAAAAAAAAAAAATTAGAAGGATCTTACACTGCTGATTGTAGGAGATATCTCCAGTAGACTCTCCACGAGACTTAGCATTTCCCTTCCACGTTCATTTCTGCAACATTCATTAACAGTTTCAAACTTTATTCCTCAATCATAGACATGGATGATTTTAAAGAAAGATGTCTCATTACTTTATTAGATACAATGAACGATAGTCACAAGGATGCCTCATTAATTTATTAAACACAATGAACAATAATCACAAGGTTGCCTAAGACAATGCATCTTTAGATTGTTTGTCAATATATCTACTAGAGCTGTTATGGTAATGGTAAATGTATCATTACCATACCATTACCAAGCAGTTGTTAACCAATATTGAGCTTTATCGGTGTTATCGGAATGGTAACGCTAGATTTATGTTAAAACAAGCTCTAACGGCAAATTTATCAATGATTTTAATATATTTCTTTACTAATCTTCATAACATGCATTTTTTTGAAGATGTATCAAATTTTAAGACGATGTTTATTGTCATATTCATGATAATGCTTTCGATCTGTTTTTTCTAACTTCAGTTTATGAGACAAAACCAAGCTATTAGTACATGTAGTTGTAAATAGCTTGTGATGTGTTAAGAGAATTATCCATATTAATCAAAAAATTATGATGCGTAAAAGTGTGTTTAGTGTCAATAAAACAAACTTATTATTATTATTAAACAGTAAATACAATAAAATTTTAAATTTTTGTCTCTCGATAAATATATCATTATCAGTCAACAGTTTACCAGTCTATTGAAATACCAGTTATAATTTTAGCTGCGGTATTAGTAACGTAATGGTACTCTTTACGTCGGTAATGGTAACGTTACCATAACGGTCTACTAACTAATGTGATGTGAGCACTAGTACATGAGAGATGAACTGATTTTATTACATCATACCTTACAGTAACATATTGTGGATGCTCCGTCATTTTTAATCCAGCATATTTTGGCACACCCATGTATCCAACAACCAAATCCTAAAAGGTTAGAAATTTACAAAATTAAAAGGAATTCTCGGTTACAGTGCACAAGAAGTTTTAACTGTTGGATTTTCTTTATACTTTGATTATGGAGAACATGAAAACATCGATGTCAAGAACCACTCCCAAGCATAGATATAAACTGTGGGAAATTTGATGATATTATTCTTCCCAAGTTAAGGAACTGGGTGCAAATAATTACAAGGTCAGCTAGTATGTAAGTTGATCATGGAACGAGTAATCAATTCGAATAACAGGGACAAACAATGTAATTCTATTTATTTTTGATAAGTGTGAAATCAAAATTTTATGTTTTTTAAAGGTAACTTTGAATGTGATGCATCGGAAAATATTCAGAATCGTCAGAGGCCTCAAAATTTGATTTTCCCTTTGTCAAATTTTCCTGTTAGCCCAAAAATAGTTCCGTCGACAATCACCTTTTTAAAAGGATGATCTCGCAATATCATGAAACAGAAACAGGAATTTTTTCAGTTTATATGTTGGCGCCTATCAAAGGAAATAAAATTTAGTCCAGTTACAGACTCACCGCCAATGCATTTGTGTAGTCAAAGCAGCTGCAAAGCATAGATATAAAATATTAGATTAAGGATCCAGGAAAACAGAAGGATGTGACTCGTTCATAAGATTTGCTGCAGCAATGGCTTGGGAAAAGTCATCTAAGAGAGCAATGTACTCTCAGATTAACCAAAAGGCCATCTCTAAGATTCATATTCATGACTGTTATACAGACATGGTTCATCTATTCATAATTTCAAAGCCACACCTGAAGATCTAATGTACAAAAAGAAAATTTTCCACTTGGTCCCCATTCCAAGAACTACTTTTGAAAAGCTCAACTTCAAAATTTTCAAGGAATACATACATACGTGTGTGCAACAGTTTTCACTGCAGACAATAAAGAAAGTATTTTAAATATTGTTGAGCATAAATCATCGGAGCTCAACGTGTTAACAGAATCATGTATAGTAAATGATGTTTTGAAATTCACATTGAAACCCTGATAATAACCACTTCCCGATATTTATATTATTTTTTTAAAATTAATCACCAACCCGCTTTTGTGCTGTGGCAAATTGGTACTTATATACGTGTGTGCACGCGCGTGTGAGTGGGTGCGTGTGCAAGTCGATGCACTTAGCTAATTTTGTGCTTAAACTTCAGCCCATGCTGGGCACCTAACTGAGTGACCATTTTCCATAACCTTAGGTTTGATCTTAAGATAAATTAACACAATATATTACCAGGGCATACCTGTAACATGATGGTGCAATGACATCAACTAATTCATTTGCTGGCAGGCAAAAATATGGAACCTGCGCATGTAGAAGTTTTAAATATTTAGAATCCAATATCAGATAGCAATAGGAAAAGAGCAGAGAATATTTTGCATACTACCTCTTCAATATGACCATCCAAATGCTTCAGATGGACCTACACAAATACTTGATTAGCAACAACCTCAGTTTGTTCATTAAAAACATTTTTATGATTTTCTTTCCAGAAAACTATTGATGAGATAGAACATGAAAATTATGCATTGCTTTTTAACTTGAAACTGGAGGCATGTGGTCATGAAAATGGGTGTCAAAAGTATTTACATAAACGTTAAAGCTCATTCAGTATGTAGACTTCAGAGCTACAGCTTTTCAAGCCTCTATTTATGGCCCCATCGAAAATACTAGACACATGAAGAAAACTGTTTGAGATAACAGAGAACTAGAGAAACTGTCTTTATAATTGAGAAACATCTCAAAGATAACAAAGTCTTGTTTGTCAATTATTACTGATTGTGAAAAAACACCTTTTTACATAACTTTCTTCCAATACCATTCAAAAACAATTCTTGGGATCCCAGCTAAAATATATAAAAGAAAATTCATCTGAAACCTCTACTGCCACTAGAAATATCCAAAAGCATTTATACAAACGGAGTTAACAGTATGGCCTAGTTCTATTGTAATGTTATCA
Organism: Allium cepa; assembly: GCA_030765085.1. Taxonomy (NCBI): domain Eukaryota; kingdom Viridiplantae; phylum Streptophyta; class Magnoliopsida; order Asparagales; family Amaryllidaceae; genus Allium; species Allium cepa. Next base: position 916,951,341 of record CM060938.1, read on the forward strand.
CAGCAACCCATCATTACTGATTGATTTTCCTTATCATCTAAGCAACACATGCACATTTGAATTTGGACAGGGACATATGGCACTGAAAATAATATTCAAAAAACAAGAGATCTGGAAATCAATTATTTAGTATGTAATGTGAATCAACCTATTAGAGCAACTACAGTAAAGCTACTAGCTCGCAAGTAGTGTTGTAACATTTATGTTAGATAAATTTAAACACAAGTTAATAAATATAAGGTGGCATGCTAATAATAGCATTTTGCAAAATTTAGCTAGAATTTTAACTAGTTCAGTGGCATTATTTGCTATTTTCTTTTATAAATTTTGTTTTTTATATTCTATTTCTATTATTTTAGTTGGTTTTAATTTTTCATGGTTAAATATAGCTGGTATAATCTGGAATTCAAATACTAGCTAATGTTATCATATGAATATAAAAGTCAATAGTTACTTCATCAGCTATGTTTAACATGTCCATTGTAGATGCTTCCAGGATTCAGGACACTATGTTATTGAATATCATCAAGACATGATTTCAACCAAGAATGTGATTTCTCCTTGCCCTTTTTCTTATTGGGGGAAGATGAAATTCTGTGTTAACCATAAAAGAATGAATAGAACTATCTTAAAATTTCTCTCCAGGCAAATTTAATGTCACATTGCATAATTCAAATTTTAGGTTAGTATCCAACGTGTAATGCTAGCAATAGAGCATAGGACTGGTCACCAAGGTCTCAAAAATTGGATTCAAATCACAAATCGTAAAGTTTATATTTAAGATTTAATCGGTGAATCGTAGATCCAAAGATTCATATTTTAATGTGTATATATATATATATATGTATGCAACAAATTATACTCTTTGTAGGTGTAGGCAATTAAATGACATTTTAAGTATGTGAAAGCGTCAATTCTTTTGTTTCCAATAATGATTTAAGTTTTTGAAATTCATTTTTTGATGCTTGAGCTTATACATCCAACCTAAAACTTAAGTTTCTCCTTTGTTCTATTATTATTTTAATTTGAGTGTGCTAAAAATTAGCATGTTTGCAAAATTTAGCTAGAATTTTAACTAGTTAAGGTGGAGTTATTTACTACTCATCTTTTGATATATATTTTTCTTTTATATTTTAGTTCTATTATTTTAGTTGGTTTTGAGCCTTCCCGGGTTTAACTTAGCCATATGAAGGGAAGTCAAATACGAGCTGAATTTATCATATAAATATAAAAGTTATTAATTACTTTGACTGTGGCATGATTTAGCTATATTTAATATGTCGGTTGCAGATGCATCTGGGATTTAGGACACCTAGATATCGAATATAATCAAGACATGGTTTCAACCAAAAGAATGTGATTTCTTCTTAGCCTTTTTTCTTGCCAGATGAAATTTTGTTTGGCCCCCAAAAGAATGAATGGATCCATCTTAAAATCTCTCCGGACAAAACTATTTAAATGTCACAGTGCACAATTCAGATTTCAAGTTAGCATCCAATGTGTAATGCCAGGAAAAGAGCATATGACTAATCACCAAGGTTTTCAAAATTGGATTCAAATCATGAATCATAAAGTTATTATTTAAAATCGAGATCGAATTTAAATCGTGAATCGTATATCCAAAGATTCATGTTTTAGTTGGTATACATGGTTTTATGTTAAAAGTCTTATTCTGCGTAGGTCTTAAATGACATTCTAACTATGTGAAAACATCAATCGGTTTGCTTCCAACGATAATTCAAAGTTTTTAAAATTCATTTTGACGGTTGAGCTTTTACATCAAACCTAAAACTTAATTTCTCTGTTCCATATATAATTTAATTTGAGTATAACAAAATTTGAATTGTAGATGCAAATTAGTACTTTCCTAAGATGGATAATTTTCCTTGATTGTAATATTAACTAAGGTTTGAATCAGAATTTGAGAGTTGGATCGTAGTGGGAGAGTTTCAATTTGAAATGGGATTCAAATCGTAGGGAAGGGTATTTGTAATTGTTACCGGTCATAACTTACATGAGAATTATGTTAGCATGCTGTTAATGAATACTGATCAAGGATTAGTTATATAATCAAATCCTACGAGACCCGATGCTTAGCTAACTTAGAATAAATTTAGTGCACAAAGGTATAAAAAATAAACCTTGTAATCTTGCATAAATTCGTAGTGCAAAACTGTTTCTGGCTCCTTGCTCGCAGCCTTCAAAAATTTGTCTAGGCCATCCCGAGTTCCATTATCCACTATAATAGTTAGAATGCAATTAAATGCACATTACTTGCACTTGCAACTATAACAAATAACAGGATTATTTACCAATTTGGTTAAGTTTTTAAAACAAATTTAACTTTTATGCTCATTTAAAAACTAATTATTAAAGGTAGTCTACTTTCTTTCCACGTGTTAAAAAGTAGCCTATTAAACTAGTGCGATTTCAAATAGTATCAGTGTGGTGCCAATGTATTTTATAAATTATATAAATGCTATTTCAAATGACACTTCGCATGTGTGTGTATGAGCTAGTATCGGCGACCTCTTTTGTTTAGCCTCCTTTCATAGCACCATAATTTCAACCATAAGTTATATTTAACCAATGGTCTGATTTTTCAAGTGAAAGAGAAACAACGAATATTTAGATACAAAGTTGTGTTTGAAATGGCCTCTTTTATTTAACACCATTCATAACCTCTTGATATCAGTCACAAGTTTATATTTAAATGTTTAGTCAATGTGACATAAAAGAGAAAGAACAAATATATAAATATAAACTTGTGACTGATATCGGAGGCTACAATATGATGCTAAATAAAGGCGCTATTAATCCTAGCTAACTATATATATATATATATATATATATATATATATTCTTTAAATCCTCCATAATTTCTCCTTAAATCTGGATGTATCCGGAAGTTTTTGAAATGTAAAAATATTTTATAGAAATGATCCTGTTGCTATCAATGTCGCACAAACAAAATTTTACGTCTAAAACTTTTCATTTCATTCAAAAAACAAGTCGATATGAATCATTGAAACCGTTTGTTTTTGCCAACGATTTTGTACATGTTTTGAACGAGTTAGGAGCTTTGAAATGATTCGAAATTTATGGAGATGACCTTGATAGTTTGGGCTGCACACAACCTATAAACCCGATCCAACCCACCAACCCAACATAACCAACGTAAACCGGACAATCTGTCATATCAAATATGGATTTCCATTTGTAATATATATAGTATTTCAACTTGGTCAAACCTTATTTCAATTTAGACCAAGCCTTTATTTAAAAAAGCAAACCATTTATGAACAGTATTGACATATTAACTATCTAGCGACCCCAATCCTTCATAGTTTCGGCCATGACTAAGGTCGACATGCTAAAAGCACATATGGTAGTTAGAAAACATTATGAGCAAAATTTTGACGTAATTTGTAGAGAAAACTCTAGTAAAATATTAGCATTTTAATGTATTTGAAATGAAATTTTATTAAAATATGTGATGTAGTGAATAGGTACTATGTATAATGCATTTGTAAAATACTAGATGCCAAAATCTAAAGCAATATTGTGGAAAATTATTTTGAGTTTTTAAGCACTTTGTATTTTAGTCTTATTGTTTCATAGCCCAATCCAATCCGAACCATACTAAACACTACTCAATCCAACTTCACAAAAGGTTGCGTTTGGTCTTTGACCAAACCTGTATGGAGTGGGTTAAGTATTTGGTTCAACCCTACCCAACCTTTATACATTCCTATTGATGGTGTATGAACTAAACCTACAAAGTTTTGTTCTATTTGGATTATCTTAGGCATAAAAGACTAAAGAAATTTTTTATGGTGATAAATAAGAGGAGATGAGGATCATTCCTCTACATATTTCATGTGTGTGCCTGTGTTTGTATGTGGGTGAGTGTGTACATGGAAGGACACCACTACACTTCTCTTCGCTACACATCATTTACACTCTACAATTATTTACACACAAATTTTTAAGTTACACAATTCAAAATTAAAGAAAAATGCATATATATGTTCTTTAATGCCTCAAGATCATCTCCACGAAAATTTAGTTAACTTGAATAATCCTAACATATTCAAAACGATGGTTAAAATTAATGTTTCTACAATTAATATTGAATTAACATTTTCAACATATCAGAAGTTTTGAAATGATCTCATTTTGTGAATATGATGTTCATAGTTTAAATTGGACGTCCCATAGTTTAATTTGATTTTGAACGATGTAGAGCTAAAAAATCGTAAGAGTGTAAAATGAGGTGTAGGAAAGTAGAGGTGGTGTGTGTCACATGAAATATTTTGAAATCGTGAGTATAATATATCATTGTTTGCAAATAATTTTTGTCGTTGATTGTTGTGCAGTTAAAGCACTCGGCGGTAGATGTACAAAAAGTTATAGTGCAGATATAGTAATGATATAGAGAAAAATAGCTAGGGTGCAAAAACCAATATTCGAGACAAAATCAATCGTTAAAATCAATTTATTACTAGTCTTACATCATTGTTAAAGGAAAAAAGAAAATTATTTACTCCGATAACAAAACTCAAGAATGTTTTGATTCATATGGCAAATAATTCAAGTTAGAAATAGTGCTTTAACTTATACGAGACGCACGGCTTTGAACTTGGGTACATAAAACTTTGTTGATTGAATTTAAAAGAGAAACGAACAAACTAAATTTCTTATATCAAAATTGTTGAACGGGATGCTAAAAAAATCTTATTTAGCGGACTTTATGATAAATAGTAGGGTTTTAAGTAGATTTATTATTTAAGAATGCTATGCTGTCAAAGCGTAGAGGTCGAAAAGCGCTTTAGTGAGACTTTTACTGCATAGGTGGAAAGATATTACGGTGGTTTCTAAAAGTGGTTTAAAGTGAAAATTGATCTATAACAATATGCATGTGCGTACAAGTGCAAGGGGTATGTGTGCACAAGTAATGCATGCATTAGTGTGCATGTATATAATTCTAAGTGCACATATGCACGCCTTTGCAAGTAAATGTGGCAACTCTATGCATATGCATTTCAACATATCATATCTACGTATGCATAAACAAGATTACATATAGAAGAGTATATAATTAGTGAATATTAGGTTCATATATCATCTTTAAAAAAGTTCAAACAGTTTGCATTGCAAATATTTTGTGGTGAGCAAACAATAGTTTTATAGAAATGTGAGCAATAGTTTTGAGTACATAACATCAATATTTGACATTCATTTCATAATACATTTAAAAAACATTAAATTTGATGATAATTGGGAAAATTTACTCATTTTGACATCATTTTCAATAGCGGTTTTACAAATTTTAAAAGAGTGTTTTAAGAGGACATGAGATCAATTTTTTCTTAAACAATGATGTGGGTCAAAATATCACATATATTAATCATAAAAGGTGGAACCCGGTGCATGAGGCTCCCGCACGATGGCGGGCTATGGAATGGACGGTAATGTATGCAGTCTTTCCCTCGCATTGCGAAAAGGCTATTTCCGGACTCGAACCCGGACGCTCAGATCACCATGTGGGTGACCTAACCGTTGCGACATGGCTGCACCTCAAACATATATTAATCATAAATACACAAAAATAAACAAATATCTACTATAAAGAGAACTAATTGTACATGTCTCAAACGTCGTCAAAGTTACACAAGTACTCTTCCGGTTTTTCATATTGTATTGCACCTATAAAACATATACATGCATGTGGGCAATGTGCATCACATACACCAGTACAGATATATGGAATACCACTAATACAAGTTCCTGCACACCTCTTAGATGATCAACACTGGAGATAACAATCACCCAACTAGATTTATATTGGTGGTATGATAAGTTGAAATTATTAAGGCCATGATTCTTATTCCTTTAAGCCTCTTTATCCCAAGTTTGCAGATATTGGAAATTCATAAAATTACATCTGAATATACCAGGAACGTATTGGTATTGCATATACCAGTAAAAGCAACAGTCAGATTATATAAGCTAAGCTTTATTGCAAAATATCAGCAAACGTTGACGACTTTAGACATTAAACTGAAATCATAGGTAGATGTGAACAAAACAAACTATCAACAAAAGCAGTTAAACACAAAAGGAGGGAGTTCAAATCACCGCAATTGGTCCCCAGTACATAGAGCTTCTCCAAACCCAGATGTTTCTCTACAGATCTTAATGCTGTAGTTACAAAGAAACACTGCATTTCAATAGAAAGGAATCGTATAAAAGGCAACTAAGGTTCTTAGTGATATATTAATACAAAAATGTAGACCTTGCACTTGACAACCAACACCACAGAACAGAAGCCTCTTTACTCCTGCAGCCTGTTACCGAGTTAGTGGGGTTTTTTCAATGGCTCAAAATGATCTTACACGGCAATTTTGTGGCTAATCTATCTTCAAGTGATATACTAATTCCCGCCATTACAATTATCTTTAACATTTGTAAGAGGTACCATACAAATCGCATGGTGTATAGGTGAAGGGGTATGCATTTTGCATGATCAAATAGTAAGTGTTAATATCATAAAGCTAATTTTTGTTTAAAATTAACACAAAGATTGCATTAAAACGGCAATATTTATAGTAGACATCACGTGAAAAATGTCAAACTAACTCTGTGAAGCAAAAGATTAATAAAAATAAAAAAGAGGTCTAGGTACCTCAACTAAGGCAAGAGTGTCGAGGTTTGGAGACAACGTTGGCTTAACTCCCTTTGCTGCATATACTTCATCTGGTGTCCTATTGCGAAAGAGCATGCATGGAATAAACTCATTCAGATTATAAAGTTGTGTGTGACATGTACAATAACCAGAGCATACCTGGCTAAAACAGGTTTTGGAGTCAGTCTATCTTTAGGATCACTGCATGTATGACAAACAATTGCCATAACGTGGTTTACAAAACGTATGCTTTAAAAGGTGGTGTCTCACCATCAGTCAATTATCACTTCTCTATTAGTAAATGATCACCTCTGAACACAAATAACAGCATCTACCAAATCCGCTTTCAGCATTTCTACTGCTATTGTAGTAACAATTCCTGTCCATTGAGCTCCTATAATTTTGGACATTCAAATCTAATCAACAATATATTGACAATTGAATAATCTAAACAAATGTGACATATACATCGTAACATATAACTATAAACTACATCGATTCAGAAAAGATTGCCTTTGATAACCCATCATCAGGGATCAAGCTTATTACAAAATAACATTTACTCTTTTAAGACTAAAGTTGGCTTTTGTCCACTATGCAACAAACGGTGTAGTGTCTTACTACAAGATTTAACTTACATATACCAAACTCTTATTTTTACGGCAACTAGTGCTTATAAGACATCTCATATTCAACTAATATAATGAATACCTTCAACAGGCTTTGATTTTTTTGCATACAGTAATTCTTCATGTACACCAAAATACATCTCGTCAAACTCCTCGCCTCTTTTTCGGCCATGTACTTCCTTCTCTAATTCCTAAACAGAAAACAGTAACAATTAAGTAAAGATCTACACTAAAAAAATATCATTTCATACTACACATATAAAATAGTAGAAATATACTGGATGAAAGCAAAATCAGTGAAATTTTTATGTGTTCCTTAATGATTGCCACAAAACCATTATAATAACTCCAATTTTAGTAACAAATGTTAGAAAACTTGAACCTATACCAATCATCTTATTTGTAATATAACAGAAGGAATTGCCAAAATAAGTGAAATACCCATTAATTAACACTACTTTATGCTACAACAAGAAGGACGGCAGCAACTAAAATGGTGAAAATCAACTTTCAGTACCACATCATCCTTCTTGCACTTTTGCAATGTCATTCATAGGACATGTTACTTTACATAATTTTCCATACTCAGCGTACCATATCTTTATAAGATTTAGTGGTCATGCAATGTTTAAAAACACAAAGTTATACGGATTAAACAGCTAATTCATTAGGCAGAAAACAACCTCAATTCTGGACATGCCATCTCCCAAAAAAGCACAGGCATCTTTTACATGTGCAATATAGTAAGTATCACACAATCCACATTTGCTGCCAAAAAAAACAAAAAACAAACAAACAGTTATCATGTATAAACCACAAAACATGTACGATAAACATGTAATTGTCGATCAATATCTCCCTAACTTTTCAAAGAGAAATGCAAGCTTATCAGAACCCACAGATAGTATATTAAAAACCATGAGCAGTGTCATTCCTATAAATATTAATATATACTTCTATAAATATTAATATATACGATAATACAGATAATACACAGTAAAAATTGGGGAAAAATAAACCTGCAGTAATCCTTGGCCGGATATACTCCACCAGGCTTGATTGGCTTTGATTTGCTCCTCCAGTCCTCTCTTACGTTCGAATTTGTATTCTTCGCTGTAAAAAAAGGAAGGATATAAAGAGAGTATTAAACAAATGGGTGGGTTGATTGTGCAAACCCCGCTGTAATCGATTAACGAAAGGAATTTAAGAAACTCTTCAGAAAACGCAGAACCAACTAAAAAGCAGAAATATAGTTAGAGAAGCTGCCTTTTTGGGAAGAAGAGCAGCAGCGGACAGAGTAGGCGGAGGATATTGCCAAGCTTGCTGGAGAGAAATCGAGAATTATTGAGGCCATGGTCATTGGCATTTTAGAAGAGCGAGAAGATAATGCATTTCCAATTCTTCAAGAGATTCTTTAATTTTTACAAAAAATGAAAAAAAATAAAAAATAAAAAATAAAAAAAAGTCGGGCTAAACGTACGTCGCCAGGTGCTCCGTTTTACCCATCTGTTTATTGGGCAGTATACTTTCGGATGGATTTAAAAAAAAAATCAGTGGTATAGTGCCGAATGCAATTTACTTTTTCTTTTTACCAATTTCGATTCGTGGTATATGACCGATCAAAATTGAGTAAGATGTAGCATGTAGCGGGGTGTATTTAACACGACTCAAAAAAAAGGTAAAATTTACAAGTTGTTGCTTTTACATAAGACCAGCCCGTGACACACCATTTGTTTCGACAAATAATTTTGTACATACTTTTAGAGAATAAAGTTTAGTATGCAATAAACCAATATATCGTGAATTTTGTTAAGATGAATTATAAATTGAACTTATTATTTTTCTTAATATGTAATTTTTATGTGATTCCTGTATTTTTATATTTAAACAAAAGTTAAATTGTCATTTTTGTTTATAAAAATGAGTTATTGTAATACCGATGAATTTTAATTTACATTAGTTGGGATATTTAATTGGGTAAATTAAATAGAATAATGTGAATAATTAGGGAGATGAGATTAATAAATCTAATGGTCGTGCTTTAATGAATGAACTAAAATAGGATCTAACTAAATTAAGAAGGAACAATTTCCTAAAACTTGAAAATAGGGCTACATGTCTTAGTATAAATATCTTCCTCCACCTTAATAACCTTTTACTTTTCTCATTCATAAGTCATCACCTACTTTCGGCTGGTCATTAAAAGCTCCAAGAAGAATAACAAATTGAAGATAAATATAATGAATTAAAGCTAGGAAATTATCTCATTCTCCAATGAACTAATCAAGGTGAATAATCATGTTTATCATCTCATTTTTCTATGTTTGGATCGGTTATGGTTTATATCTGATTCGTGTTTGCGATTTCGACTAGGATATGACCACTTAAACCTTTATTTGGATAAGACATAGGTGTTTTTAAATGTTAACGGACTAATTAACATAGTTTATTTCGGTTTTGGTTAAATTCCGAATTATATTAATCTTCACAGGATTTGAAATTTTAATATGTTGAAGTATATGATTTGTTATCCCGCCTTTTGGCAAGGCCGAGATATCAAGAAATTGACCAAAAACCAAGGATCGCTCATCCCGGATATCGAGTACGCATAGATTCACTATGGATATCGAGGGATTTTTTGTTCGAGTCTGGATCAGGCTACGATTGATAAGACACGAGAAGCCATGAAAACCAACGTTCCAAATTTCAAGTCAATCCGAATTCGTATGCTCAAGTTATGATCGATGCAAATTAAAGGAGATAACCCTATTTTCGTATTAATCATTACACCTCGGTTCGAATCCATCATCTTCATATCGATCAGATCGGTCCTCTTCATATCTGTCTTTATGCCCCGGTTCGTATCGGTCTTGTTCATATCCATCGCCAAGCCTCGGTTCGCATCGGTCAATTTCATATCCATCAACAGACGGTGCACTTCGTATCGATCGGCTAATGTCTAGTTCGTATCCATCAAGTGACCATAGTTCGTATCCATCAAACATTTACTACTTCGTATCCAGTGAATTATCACTATTCGTATCCATCAAGCCAAGCAGCGTCGCCATCTATGCGAGTCCATCACCATATTGCTTGTTCGTATCCATCAAGTTGAAGCGACTTTGATCGATATGAACAAGTGCAGGCTTGATGGGTGCGAACGAAGCCACCTCCATCGATGCGAACTACACCACTTTCATCGATGCGAACTAGATCATCACCATCGATTCGAACTAGGCAACGGCCTTCGATACGAACGAGGCGAAGTTCAAGGACGACCCAGTCAATTCGGAGTGAAAGGTGGATCGATCCGAGGAGTGCGCACCATGTCATCATGAAGGCACGTGCAACCATCGATTTGAACAGATCGATTCGAAGTAATCGATTCGAACAAAACGGCCTTCCGAAAAAATCCATCTCGTATCGATCATAACTCGAGATCCACAAGTCCAAATGCTATGAAATTTCACAGGAGCTTACGTACAAGCTAAAGAATGTTCACACCAAGTTTCGACTCCATTTGATAACATCTCGATCGATACGAATTGCGTTCGTATCGATCATGGATCGAGTCGAAACTTCATGGGATCGATCGCGTGGGACTCCCTACGTGCCAGAAGAAGTCTCCCGAGATCTGAGTGAGATATTAGCCTTCTATGCCTATAAATAGAGCCCTGTGGCCTATAGAAGAAGGATCTTTTGATTCTCAAGCATCCAGACTCTGCGGCATTCGACTTTGCACTCTACTACTACTGTTGTACTCGAATTTCAGAGTTGTAATTCACTATTGCTTGCTGTAATCATGTGTATTCATCAAGATAGTATCAATAAAATCATAAAACTTCATAGTAGACGTAGGCAACACGCCGAACCACTCTAAATTGCTTGTCTTTGTGCATTTATTTATCAGTTTTTGGAGTTTTTGTTAGATAATCCACATTTAAAATTTATATTCTTCATTTTTATCTCTTCAAAAACTTCCGAAGAGTGTTGTGCTCATTTTTGGTATAAACCTTTGGTGCTTTCACCGAGAAAACACAGCTTTTCTCCTGCTCCTTGGATCTACCATCGATACCGGATTGCATAAATCTAAGAGGAAGATCCAGATCTCAAATCTAGAATCCTTCCAACCTATTCAGATTTGCATAAAATCTAGGAGAGGACTTCACCTCTCATAATGGTAAGCACAAAGATCGCATCCAATGCTGCCGATCAAGAAGGCCAGGATAGACAGAATCCCGCACAATTGCCTCTATCCAACCAAAATGCTATCGAACCCTTAGATCCGTCAGGCCCGGTTACGAGACAAGAATTTCAGATGCTGCTTCAAGAATTGACCCAAAGTCGGCAGCAATTGACTGAACAGCTGCGCGCTAATGCTGAGCTGACTAACCAGCTGAATCGCCAAAGGCGTAGAAGATCCAGAAGAGATCATGCTTCTCATTCCTCCATAGAAAGTTCAGCCTCGTCTGACTACCGCCACAGGTCCATCCATCCCCGGCTAGACGGGAGTTACACACAAGCCGCTGGACATCAACCTGCAATGACCGTTGGACAGCTGAGAGTTGGCCCATCGGCCAGTTTCCATACTGGACCCTCCTTCCGGGGAGGTATTGTTCCTCGATACACCACAGACAACCGTGCTACCGCCACCGCGGTTGAACCAGGGGTTGATGCCCGGAATCAGCTGGATCTGAACCATCATCAGCGTGGATGTACTCCTGAACCATACGTCCCAGAAGACGTTGAGCCAAGGAGGCGAGACGTGAACCGTCGATAGCGCCCGGTCCAGCCTCGCACTGTGGAGCCCGACCACACTTTGGCTCAACATACACAGAATGTCCAAATGTCGGATATTTCGACTATAATTCGAGAGATGATTCGAAAAAGCCAAGGCCTCACGAATGACGACTGGGGAATCTCCCAAAGTCATACTCCTTTTATAGACGAGATATTATATGCTGAACCCCCTCGGCGATTCAAGATGCCGACTCTACCAATGTATGAAGGAAATTCTGACCGAAATCAACATATTCTGAAATATGAATGGTCAATGAGTGCTGCAAGAGCTGCCGACACAGTGAAATGCCGTAGTTTTCCCATTTCTTTGGGGGCATTGCTACCATATGGTTCACAAGATTGCCACCTTGATCCATTTCTTCCTTTGACCAGTTGGCCACTAAGTTTGTAAAACAATTCCGTATGCATGCTGCAAGGCCTAAAGATGTTAACACACTATCTAGTGTCACCCAAGCTCCTGAGGAGACACTCATATGCTATTTAGAAAGATTCCATGCTGCATGTGCGGAGATTAGTAATCCCAACGACAACTCAATCTTAATGGCATTGACTAAGGGGATTGATCCTGACTCTGAGTTTGGAAATTGGTTGACTGAGAAACCACCCGTGTCATTGGACCATTTCTACTCCAAAGCTGCCCAATTCTTGAGGCGAAAGGATGTGAAACAATCTAGGAAGCAGGATGGCGCGGGACCCAGTACGGAAGGGATATAAAGTAATGTTGCGGTTAAGCAGTCCGGAGAGAGTTCCGGGAAAGTTTAGTTGAATATATAGAAAAGGCAAACTCAGTAGAAAAACAATGACAATCAAAATAAGAAGCGAGATCAAAACTGTGGCCCGCGACGTTGGGCTCCAACGTTCGATAACGACACTCCCTTGAATACGTCGCTAGAGAACGTGTATTTGCAGACCTGCAATACTATGAAATATAAGAAGCCTACTCCGAAGCCATCATCGGAGGGGCAGATTCATACAGGAAAGTTTTGTAGGTTTCATGAAAGTTATGGCCATAATACAAATGAGTGTCATCATTTGCAGGATCTCATCGAGAAATTGATTAGAGAGAGGAAGTTGGATCAGTATGTGCGGGCGCCGCAATCAGGAGGTGCGGGCCCTCCTAATCAGAATAGTGCATCGAACCCAGAAAGACAGGAAGAACCCGCTCGTATGGATGGGAGGGTAGTTGTAAACACAATAAGTGGTGGTCCTCATCCAATAGACCGAAGCTGGAGGGAAATGGAGTCGTGTGCCAGCTCTATCAGGCATGCGAACTTCAAGTGTTGTAGCAGTTGTGATGGCGGGGCTCCGTCCAAGCAACAAAGGACGATGACTAATGACATCGTATTCAAAAACCGAGACATTGATAAGGTCGAAGCCCACACTATCGACCCACTAGTCATATCTGCTCAGGTAGGTCCTTCTTGGACGAAGAGGATCCTGATTGACAGTGGGAGCTTTGTAAATATTTTGTTTAAGCGAGCTTACGATTTGATGAAGATGGAAGCCAAAGATTTAAAGCCTTGCCAATCTAGAATCTACGACTTCGATGGAAGTGCTACTATACCCACTGAAGTGGTGGAACTACTAGTGGAATTAGGAGTTGGAGAGCGCTGGAGAGTCTGGATGTTGCAGTTTGTTGTTTTGGACATTCACTCCCCTTATAATGCTTTTTTGGGACGACGGGCCCTTGCTGAGTTTAGGGCAGCTATTGCCCCATGGTGTTTGACTCTGAAATTCCCCCTGATCGTGGGATCGGAGTCATTCAAGGAGATCAGGCTGCTGGGAGAGCCTGTTACTTTGCTGAGCTACGTGAGGCGCAGCGAAAGGAGAAGGGAATGGGCGTAGAGGAATCTCTCTGCATCTGTTTTGTCGACAATTGACAATTGGTGCCTGGGCCCAGGCCCGGGCATCCCGACCAATTCCAAAGGGATCTTGACCCGAGAGACACCGAAAGTAAGGATGAATCCAAAGAAAGTTAGGCTTCCTCGGCCGAACTGACGATCGATGTTTCGATCGATGATGACGACGATTCAAGGATGATAAAGATTGGATCTCAGTTAAGCCAACAAACGCAACAGGAATTGGTTGAATTTCTCCAGGAGAATCTCGACATATTTGCCTGGACGCGCTCTGACATGTGTGGGATCTCGCCGGACATCGCGAGCCACACTCTGAGTATTGATCCGCGGTGTATCCCGGTCAAACCAAAAAAAAAGGTATGGATCCAGAGAGATCTGCCGTCCTTAAAGAAGAGGTCGATAAGCTGAAATCAAATGGGTTCATTCGAGATGCTTTATACCCGAATGGGTATCCAATCCCATACTTGTCTGAAAGCCGAATGGAAAATGGAGGACGTGTGTTGATTACTCTGACTTGAACAAAGCTTGCCCACAAGACAGTTTTCCACTTCCCCGGATTGATCAGCTTGTAGATTCAACGGCTGGGCACGAGTTGTTATCTTTCATGGATGCTTATTCCGGTTACAATCAGATACCCATGCACTTACCTGATCAAGAACATACCAGCTTCGTAACCGATCTGGGACCCTACTGCTTCAGAGTCATGCCCTTTGGACTCAAGAACGCCGGAGAGATGTATCAATGCCTAGTCAACCGGATGTTCGCAACCAGATCGGGAAGACCATGGAAGTATATGTAGACGACATGCTGGTAAAATCGCGATTCTCCACTAATCATATCAGAGATTTGGAATCAATGTTCAATATCCTTCGAGAATACAAGATGAAGCTCAATCCACTAAAATGTCATTTTGGAGTCGCATCTAGAAAGTTCCTTGGGTTCATCGTCAACGCTCGAGGAATAGAAGCGAATCCCGAAAAGATCTGGGCGATCACAAATCTGCAAACTTCGAGAACCATAAAGCAGGTCCAGAGTCTCAACGGGAAGGTAGCAGCATTGAGCAGGTTCATATCAAAGTCCACCGACAAATGCATCCCCTTCTTCGATCTGATCCGAAAAGGAAAGCGAAACTTTGAATGAACCACGGAGTGTGAGGGCACATTCCGAGCACTGATTCAACATCTCTCCACACTGCTAATTTTGTCAAAGCCCATCGATCATGACCAATTATACCTTTACCTGACGGTATCAGAAAACGCGATCAGTGCTGCCTTAGTATGGGAGGAAGACCGAGTGCAGAAACCGGTCTACTATGTTAGTAAACGACTAACCGAAGCTGAGAGAAATTATCCAAAACTAGAGAAATTGGCTTATATCCTAGTCATTGCCTCAAGGAAGCTCCGTCCATATTTCCAAGCTCATCCTATCACTATGTACATCGATCGGCCGTTACGACAGGTCCTTACGCGGCCTGAGACATTTGGTAGGTTACTCAAGCGGAACATTGAACTGATTCAGTTTGATATCACTTATACTCCAAGGAAAGCCATTCAAGGACAAGTCCTAGCAGATTTCATAGCCGAATTTACCATTCCAAAGTACTTGCCCGAGACCAGCAAATCTCCCAAATACCTCTTGAAGCTTCATACTGATGGCGCATCCAACGATCGGTGCTCGGGTGCTGGAGTAGTACTTGAAACCCCCGAAGGCCGATCCATATGATATGCCTTGAAATTTGAATTTCGTGCGACCAATAATGAAGCTGATATGAAGCCTTCCTTGCTGGATTGAAACTCGCCCATGATCTGAGAATTATTGCTGTGGAAATTTATTGTGATTCCCAATTAGTCGTATGCCAAGTTCGGGGTGAATATCAAGCCAAGGATCGAAGACTAGCTGCTTATCTAGCTCGAGTCCAGGAAGTACTTGATCAGTTTGATTATTATGCCATCTTCTACATACCCCGTGAGCGCAATCAAAAGGATGATTCATTAGTGAAGTTAGCAAGTATGGGTGAAGCACAAAAAATGGGACTAGTCCCTGTGGAGACATTATCTTCTCCGAGCATTGATCAGATGGAGACATGCTTTGTATTTGAAACCGCTCCCAGTAGGGAGTCATGGATGACTTCGTACCAAAACTACATCGAGCATGGAACATTGCCTGAGCGTAGGAGTGAGAAAAGACAGATTCTTCGAAAAGCCTCACGGTTCACCATTCAGAATGGAGTCATGTATAGAAGAGGATATTCTGTTCCTCTCCTCCGATGTATTGCACACGATGAAATTAAATGAATGTTACATGATGTACACGAAGGAGAATGTGGCGGTCACACCGGGGGGCAAGCTCTCGCTAAGAAGGTACTCCGATATGGGTATTACTAGCCCACTGTAAACTGTGATGCAACAAACTATGCTAGGAAGTGTGATAGATGTCAAAAACATGCTCGAATTCCTAGAGCCCCACCTACTGAGATAACTCAAATGGTCAGTCCATGGCCGTTCGCAATATGGGGCATTGATATCATTGGTGCTCTACCCCTGGCCAAAGGTGGAGCAAAGTACGCCATCGTCGCAGTTGATTACTTTACCAAATGGGCTGAAGCTGAACCTCTTGTAACAATCATGACGAAGAAAGTAATCAACTTCGTAATTCGCGATATTATCTACCGATTTGGTCTCCCGCATACCATTATCTCTGATAACGGAGCCCAGTTCGACAGTGTTGAATTCAAGAATTGCTGTCAATGATTTCATATCCATAAGAAATTCTCTGCAGTTGTACACCATCAAGTGAATGGCCAAGTTGTAGCTGTTAATAAGGTTATCAAATCTATTCTGAAGAAACGATTGGAAAAAGCCAGGGGCAAGTGGGTTGATTAACTTTCTATGGCTCTATGGGATTACTGCACAACCCACAAGTCCGCAACCGGACGCACTCCATTTTCTCTATCTTATGGCTCTGAAGCCGTTTTTTCAGTCGAGATGGAAGTACCTTCTCATCGCGTGATTAAATTATGACCCGAAGACAAATGTCATATTGCTTACTGAATCTTTGGATCTTCTGGATGAGAAGCGTGAAGAGGCTGATTTGAGGGCAGCCGCGTATTCGAAGTCGAGTCGCCCGATTGTACAATGCCAAAGTTCGACCATGAACCTTTGAACTCAACGATCTCATTCTCAAAAGAATCTATCTGGTTTCTTCACATATGAAGCCAAATTGGGAAGGACCGTATGATTAAACATAAGCTCGGAGATGGCACATTCAAGTTATCGACCGTTGACGGTCTTACTTTGCCACGAGCCTGGAACAGCGAGAGTCTCCATCGCTACTACACATGACAGGCTTTATTTACTTCAGTCTATTTTTTCATTTACAATTTGTTTCCGGATTTCGAAATTTGAATTTGTAATAAGGCAACTGACTGTGTCGTATTTTCTTATTTTAGCAATAAAATATCATCTCTTCGAGCCAGAGCTATGATTTATTGAATATGACGTACAACATCACGATGCACGGAGAGCTAAGTTCCATCATGCGGTGGAATTTATTCAAATAGGGAGTGACTGTGATACGATCGGTCGCTCACTAAGTGAAACTCGAGCTCGGGGGCAAGTCACTACACTAAAGTAAAAAAGGATTGATACGCGACAATCCTTTAACCAACTCCAAACTCCCAGAGTTCGAGTTGGAGCATAAAACTCATAAATGTGGTTTTGGAGAGGGTCGACTCGTCCACCTAATGACTTCGACCATATCGTAACCAAGTTCGAGGAGGATGGATCCGCCCATCCAACGACCTCACTTGTAAACTCGAGGTGGATGTGAACCGACCATCCACGATCCCGATAAATCCATCATTCCCAGAGTGCGAACAAACTCCTAAAAAGCTTAAACAGATGTGACTGGTCATCTGTCGACCAACTCCAGATTCGCAGAGTGCGAATTGGAGTATAAACATAAACTCTAGGTTCCCAGAGTGCGAACTAGAGTACAAACACTAACTTCAAATTCCCAGAGTATGAATTGGAGTATAAACGCTAAGCCAAGTTCCTAGAGTGCGGACTGGATTACAAACATCGATAGTCTCTGGATTCCCAAAGTGCGAACCAGATTATCGATCGCAAACAACTCTGAGTCCCTAGAGTGTGGTAGAGTATAAATATAACTCGAGTGCGAACGACCACTCATAAACTAACCTAAGTCCCCAGAGTGTGGACATGTGCTTAAAAACTTCAATAGGCGCGACTGATCGTCGAAATACAAATGAGATCCTCGGAGTGCGGATGTGCCTACTATGAGTAAGCGAGTGTGATTCGACTGCTCGACTCTTACTTGTTTTAGCATCGATCCGGCGATGTTAAACTCGAAAAGACAAAGACAAATGGCGATCGCTAGCCGATCTTTATAACCTATCCTCGGAATCGGGGGCAAAGCTTAAGTGTTAATCATTGACCGAAGCAATGCAACGTCAAAAGTCAAACTCAATCTTCAGTTACGACTTGTGTTCGTGATTTTCAGACTTGGCGAATAAAACAAACTCAGCTTAAGAGTTGAAACTCCATGAGTGCACTGAACTGAGATTCAAACGCTGCAACACTTAAGCATAAGAGACAGGAATAACAGTTGAAGCAAGAAAAAAAATTTCATTTCAACTAATTGTAAGTGAAAATTCATATACAAGTTCTTCCAAAATTCCTACTAGCAGGGGTCGAACCCGCATCTATACACGGCCTATGAAAGAAAAGCAAAAACAAGTTCCTAACCACAAAAAATGCATCAAGAAGGCCTATCTACTCCCCTTTCTTCTTCGGCTTCCTCTTTGGTGTGGATCCGCTAGAGCCGCTAGTGATTTTTCGCTTTGAGCTTTTACCCTTTGGCGGATCATCTCTAGACGAAGGCATGATGTCGACATCCTCCTCCGAACTTGAATCTAGAGGAATGCTCCCTACATGAGGAGTCGGATCTACAATCGGAGGCGGAATGGACACACTAGTATCAACAAGTGTACCTCCAGGTGATATCATTCTAAGAAGAGCTGGACCGGGCGCCGCCATTCCACCCCCAGAACTACCGCCATGTGCTGCTGCCTCCAACTCAACATTGATTTCGACTAATATTTCTTCTTCGCGAATAGATTGGGCTTCGCTGGGGGCAGCAGTGGTCTGTGTTGAAGCACCAGAGGTGGGCGCAAGTCCACTAATAACAAAAGGCAGGTCCTCGAAGGGGTCACTGTGTCGACCTAAAAGCTCATTCGTCATCTGCTCGTCGAAAGAAAGTGAGCTCCCTTGCGTGCCTTCGATTGGTGTAGACGTTGACGTAGTGGTCGCTTCAGTAATAATGGCCTCCTGCGCTTGATGTAATTCTTGGATTGTAGGAGGCGCTATCGGTGCAACTCCGGTCACTGAACAAAGAAAGAAGAGAAATTATTAGCAAACGCTTTAAAACAAAACCCTTATTTCAAAACATCCTTGAGATATGTTCAGAATACCTTCCTCAGTTTGGCTCACGGTTGGCTGAGCAGCTTTGGAGGTGTGCTCCTTTATAGGGGATAGACGTAGCTGTTCTAGGTCATAAGCCGGGACAGGCTGGGGCTCAACCATTGAAATAGGCTCAGATCGAGATGGAGCAGTAATCTCAGAACTTGTGGCGTGATGCTCGACACCTGAGCCTTCTCCAATCTCCTGGTGTTGGGTGCCAAGCTTCTCTCTTGCATGTGAGATCATTGAGTCGTGGAGAACCTTCTTTTCGTCCTCATTCAATATATGGTTCTCCAGTTCGAACTCGTCAAATTCTCCACCCAGATGCACTGCCTTCTCCTCTTCGGCCAACAAGTTCCAAGCATTATAGAGATGTGTTGAGTAATTATCGAACCAAGCCATGTTTCTATGTCTCAACACGTTGGCGTTGTAGGTGATGAGAAGTTCCTCTATATCAGCCTCCAACCTGGTCTCTGCCAGCCGAACTTTCTCTTCAACCTCAGCCTCCACCAAGCGGACTTTTGCCACAACCGCATCTCTTTCACCCTGAAGCACAACCGCCTGATCACATGCCTCTTGCGTGGAAGTATTGGCGGCGTCCCTTTCTTTTATAATTTTAGAAAACTTGGACTTTAGTTCGTTGAACTCTTTGAGGGCCGCATCGCGCTCAGCGGTGACGGTGGTGTTCCTATGGCCCATGTCCTCCATCATGGCATAATGTTCCTGCCTCATCCTATCCATGGCCGAGTTGGCATCATCAGCCTTTTTGAGAGCTTCTATTTTGGATTTTTGAGAAGACTCGGCTTCAATATTGAGCACCTGAATAATCCGGTCTTTCTGTGTGAGCTCTCTCGCCAACTTTTCAATCGTGGCAGCCCGATCAAAAGCCACTTTCGATGCTTTCCTCGCGGCTTTCGCCCACTCCTTATACTAAAAATAGATATCTGCGACATAATTATGCACTGTGTT
The DNA here is from genome assembly GCA_030765085.1 of Allium cepa. Lineage (NCBI taxonomy): Eukaryota > Viridiplantae > Streptophyta > Magnoliopsida > Asparagales > Amaryllidaceae > Allium > Allium cepa. Next base: position 916,971,766 of record CM060938.1, read on the forward strand.
CTTGGCCTCCATCGGAATTCTCTTCAAGTGTAGAGGAAAGATATATCCATCAAAGCAAATATCGGGGAAATCATTCTTCAGTTGAGCAAGCTTGATCGCTTTTTCCCCCGAAGGCTCAGTAAGGACTTGCTCTGTAGTTGTGGGGGCCACTATTTCGGTTCTACATTGAGTTTCAGGCCTCGAAGCATAGGAGGACGGCTTGTGCCACGAAGTTTTTGAAGGACGTGAGACATGAACCGGAGGCTGTACAAAGATTCTAGGAGGGGGAGAATGAGATCGAGACCGATGCCTGGACTCCCTGTCTCTATCGCGTCGCTCCTGACTGGAATACCCATGATCATAGTCCCTGTCTGCCTCTCTTCTGCACGACTCGTAATATGTCAAAGATCGACGAGTATTTCGTAAACTACCTAGCATAGAGCCTCGACCAGTCATGGTATCTTCAAAGTAGAACAAGAATAAAGTTAGTAATCTTCCAAAGTTGGCAGCTTATGGTCAGGAATCGTGTAGTGCCATGAAGTGTGTATGTATGTGCAACCCCCCGACCAACCGAAAGTGTCAACCACGCTAGTGGGAAGAGACTCGCTTAAATCTAAAGCGTGTTGAAGTTCTTCCAATCCGGCATCATGTTGGAAGGACACATAGTCTGGAATTAGGATATTGGCGAGCCCTTCGAAGAGATTTTCCACTTGCGGGGGAGAAGCCTCCGAAATTCTTACTCCGGGAACGGGCGGAAACATGACCACAGTTTTCCATCCCCTGGATTTGGAATGTTTAAAAGCAGTTGCCTTGCCTTTTCTCTTTCCTTCGGAATCCAGGACTGCATCCGAAGGCCCAGCTAAAGGTTCGTCGTCGGTGTGTGTTCTCTCCGAATCAACCTCCTCGGTTATAACAAGTCGGGGCATCTTGCACTTAGCTCGTTTCTTTGAGCTAGTCCTTAGCATCCTCTCGAGCCTTATACATTGTTTTCGCTCAATCAGCCTAAGAATCCTCAGGTTTCTATCCGTAAGAACCGAATCAATGTTTCTCTCTTCGCTCGGGGTTTCTCGAAGAATCCGAACTATTTCTTTGAAATGAACGCCTTCGGGTCGCTGAACTATCGCTATAAAGAGAAAGAGATATAAGTTTGACTTCAATTATAACTGTTTTATTAGCTATTTGAGAAGACTGCAATACTTACATCGAAATAGCCATCGACTGGCAAATCCCGGGGGGCATCGGACATAAAACCACTCCATCTTGAAGTAATTCGGCCTAGTCCAGGATCCCGTAACTACATGACAGTTTCTTATTGCCTCCAGGAACGTGAAAGATGGGCTATCTCATCGACTCTTAATGTTGAATAGATATCTGATCTCGATCGGAATCGGTGGTCGATGGAGATGCTCCATGAGTACGGTGAACAAACTGTTCAACGGAGCGTATCATTTGGGTGTAGCTGAGATGGAGCGATCCCCAGAAAAGATAACACCTTCCTAATGTAATGGTTAAATGGAGGAAGCATCCTGGCTGCGCATGCATGGCGATTGAATGCGGTATATCCTTTCAGTGAGAAGTGCGGTTTATCATTAGGTCCCGGCAATAGCACATCATCAGACGACAGGCCATGCCTTATGCATATTCGTCCCATCGTGTCTTCGGAGACATTGGATGGAACAAAGTCTGTTGGACTAGCAATGAAAGATGCGCCAGGTGCCTCGTCCGGGGATGGATCAATGACTTTGGCCTCGATGGCCGGTACCTCGATTGTTGGGGAATTAAAAACTGAGCTTCCTATTGCTGTGCTTGAGGGTTCCATAAATAACTAACTTATGAAAAATCACCATTAGACGATAATGAATCCATGCGTCCCCCAGTGTGAAGTGTGTGAATGTATTGTGCAGTGCGGTGCTGTGAAGTACTTGAAAAGATTCTATAGAGTTAAAGAAAGTATGCAAACAACAAGACTTCGAAATCCAGTTGGAATGACCGTCATCGTTGGCCATCAGAACCATGCCATTCAGACATTAGCGATCAATCCAAGTTAGAGTTCATTATATTTTTGTTTAGTTCCAGTTCGATCGATGAGCTTCGATAGGCAGTTAGATATGCAGTGAAATGATTAAGTCCAATTATGCAAGCCAGAAGCTCGTCGGAGTCAAATGTTCAAATTTATGCATGAAATTTCGTATCCATCGAAGTCCAAACTTGGATCGCCCCTCACAAAGACCCTCACTTCGTATCGATCACGAGACCCTAACTTCGTATCGATCACGATACCCTCACTTCACATCGATCGCAGCAACTTCATTTCGTATCGATCGAAACCTTCCCTTCGTATTGATCAAGGAAGACTGAACTTCGTATCGATCGAATCCATGAACTTCGTATCGATCAGGTCAAATTGACTTCGCATCGATCATGTTGCCACGAAGTTCGTATCCATCACGAATGCGCTTCATATCCATGTCATTTCGAAGCAACAGGAACAAAAACCAAGGCTCAACAATCGATACGAAATCCAGAACAGGGAACCGATACAAAGTTCTTGATTGGGGTTTGATGCGAAATCGAGCGTCTTTGGCACCTCGTTTATGCAAAATTAAGGCCAGAGTGAACTTTCACCAAATCCTTCATGTCCCTCGGTTATCCTTCTTCCCCAAAGCTACTCAAACACCATGGCCATTTTCTCTGAGTCAACTCCGGCCTTAACATCACTAGAGATCGATCACAAAGGCAAATAGGATGGCAAAGATCTCGAGTAATGTCGTTTAAATGTTGGATTCGTTTAATGGATTACCTAAATCTGGTAGTTAGTTCAAGTAATTGAAGGTCTATTTCGATTCAAAGGCGAACGGAGTTCTTCTTTTTCCAAGTTTCCAGAGCGATACGAAGGCAGGAAGCAAAGTGAAGGAAAAAAGTGAAAAATGACTAAGTCCCCAGTATTTATATGGACTCGGGTATGAAGAAGAAAGGCATTTTGCCTCCCAGTTCACATGACCGGTCACAGCAGGTCAACTACCAGATCGATTCGAACGATCTATTCGAATTCGTAAGCCCGAGCATTCATCGATGCGAAACCGTCACCAGGGTCCATCGATTCGAAACCGTTGCTCATGTCAGTTATTTTCGACTCCATCCATGGTGCAGCGATTCAAACTATGCAGTTCAAATCCATCAGATCACAGCTTCTAGAGGCCAATATTCATCGATGCGAATTACAAATTATCTATTCGTATCCAACGACACAGGGTCCATCGATACGAAGTACACAATGAAGACAGTTCTGAAGGCATTGAACTCCATCGATTCAGAACTGCTGATTCGTATCCATCAGTACTCGACCTACAATAGCACAAGTTCATCGATACGAACATTAATTTTGTATCCATCGATACGAAATGTTTATTTCGTATCCATCAATGCAAAGTATATCAATGCGAGAGCAATCTTTCAACCTTTTATATCGATTTAGGACAGGTTCGATATGAAGGAACATCCAAAAACAACCATCAAGTGTTGTTGCAACTCGAATTTCACATAGGTTCAGTAGAGGATCGATACGGAATTCGATACGAGAAAACTGACAACGACTCATGAACGTGCAACGTTAACGAGAGTTGGGTTAACACATATGCATATATGTGAGACTAATATTAAATTTTCAATATCCACAAGAATTGAATACTCATCTGATAATGATTACGATGAAAAATAGCTAGTCACTATCTTACAGCAATCAGTTACAACAATACAGGGTACAACAGTCGACCATCAACAGTTCACATTACTGAAAAAAATCAGTCAAAGATTACAACCTTCAACGAAAAGACGATAATTATTCGAAACGAGGATGTAGCTTTTCAAAGCACGTTATGTTTCCACAAGACGTATTTTAGGAGGCAAATGTTATCCCGCCTTTTGGCAAGGTCGAGGTATCAAGAAACTGACCAAAAACCAAGGATCGCTCATCCCGGATATCGAGTACGCACTGATTCATTATGGATATCGATGGATTTTTCGTCCGAGTCCGGATCAGGCTACGATTGATAAGACACGACAAGCGAAGCCATGAAAACCAACGTTCCAAATTTCAAGTCAATCCGAGTTCGTATGCTCAAGTTACGATCGATGCAAATTGAAGGAGATAACCCCATTTTCGTATCCATCATTACACCTCGGTTCGAATCCATCATCTTCGTATCGATCAGATCGGTCCTCTTCGTATCCATCTTTGTGACCCAATTCGTATTGGTCCTGTTCGTATCCATCGTCAAGCCTCGGTTCGCATCGGTCAGTTTTGTATCCATCAATAGACGGTGCACTTCGTGTCGATTGGCTAATGTCTAGTTCGTATCCATCAGGTGACCATAGTTCATATCCATCAAACATTTACTACTTCTGTAACGACCAGATATTTTTAACCATTCGCATCCGTACATGTCGGACTTGAATTGCTCAAAATACCGCATAGTAAATAAAATTTGGCAAATCTCAGAATATACAGTAAATACATAATCACATATCACAGAGTAAATAATAATGCAGCGGAAGTAAAAGAGATATCAGTTCATGAAGCTACTATATAAATATAAGATACATCAGAGTTAAACAAGATACAACAGAAGAGTAACAAGATATATCAAGTACAAATCAGAATACATCACTGAAATCACTGGATACTGAAAGCAAAATAGATGGCTGGAACTTCAAGCAAAGCTCCAACTCCGAAGATGAGTCTTGAATGTTGAATCACTCATTCTGACTCGAGTGTAAAGTAAAACACAAAACACTCGAGTTAGGACATAAATACTTATGAACTGTAAATCAACTCAAGTGAACAGTAACAAAAATGCATCAGTAACTTAAAGGATGCTTAGGATCCCCATCTTTTAAGGATCCGTTAAACTATTTACTATGTAGTAATATTGCGTTACTATAATAATATCTATAGTAAAATAAACTTACTTTTAAATAGCGTTGAAGGGTTACCCATATATCCCCCAACATGTAATAGTACCAGTAGTCCATCCAGTATCAGCATACGTCCAGATCGGGAGGCTACCTCAAATACTCCATGGGCTACGGGAGAAAAACAAATTCATAGTAAGACTCGCTATGATAGGTGACACGGCACACAAGGCAATGCCAGGGTAGATATACCAATTACGCACACGGGCTGGTGGTAACATAGCAGCCACTATGCCCACCTCGGAACACACTCCCAATCAAAATCGGAGGATGGCCATCAAATCAACCATAAGTAAGAGATAGTATCGAAGAAGTGCGTTCGACCAGAGGAGCTACCCCTGTTGGCCCGAGATCGCTCATGTTTTAACCACCTTAAGCCAACTCACGGGAGTCGGGTCCATATTCATACCTCAATAGGATCGTCGCCACCATCCTACTTCATTCTGGAATCTCCACCGCATACACGGTTGTTAAAATGGTTTTCGGAGTTGGCAGAGAGTATGACAACTTCCGATCCCGGTCCCTTTAACAACTAATCGTTATTATAACACTGTGGTCATCTCAAAATAGTTTATAATTCAAAAATCAAATCATTTCATTTCAAAACTATATCCCTTTCAAAATAGTTTATATTTCGAAACCAGAACCATTTTTATATTCAAACTATATTCAAATCAATATGGTATTATTTCCATTTCAAATATATATTCACCTTTCAAAAATCATAATACTTTTAAAGTTATAACTCTTTCGAAACCAAAATACTTGAAATCATTACACTTTGAAAATCATAACATTTCGAAGACAAATTTCCAATTTAACTCAGTTCAAACTATCAGTTTCAGTTCAACTTAGTTTCCCAACAAAACATTCTAAATCTTATCAATTTCAAATACAGATATAATCCACAAAAATAAACTATTCAATCTTTAGTATATTTCAAAGCTATAATATACCATATTTCAAAACTAAATTTCATAATTTCATATATCTCAAATTTAACTTCATTATTACTTAGTTTTGAAATATCCATTTCGTAAATCCAATATCATTTAAATAAACTCAAATTACAAGTAAACCAAATATCCTTCATACTAATATAAACTTCAAATATTCATTTACCAAAATCAATATCATTTCAAATTCACATTTTTTATCAAAATAAAGATTAAATCATTTCCAAACCATTTCAATCATCAAAATTTCATATCCTTTCAAAACCTCATTATCAAATAATTTTTTTGAATTCAAATTCAAATATTCAATTTAAATATCATTTTTAAATCAAATAAGTCATTCATTTATTATTTCAAGTATCATTACAAAACACATTTCAAAAATTCATTCAAAAATTCATTTATCTCATTACATTTCATTCCATTTAACACATAACCAACTTAACCTTATTTAAATTCAAATTCAATTTAAATTCCTAAAATCCAAATTTAAATATTAAAATATATTCAAAACTCCTTAAATATCACAAATAATCAATTCCAAAAGTTAAATCATTTAACACTTTAAAATATAACTCAAACAGTGTTAAAATCTATAACATTTCAAAACATTGTCAAATTTTAGCAACGACAGCATTTATAAAGTGCTATAGTAGCTTATAATTTCCAAAATAGTATAGTTTAGGAACAACGACATTTATAAAATGCCGTAATAGATATTTAATTATTACAACATAGTTAAATTAAAAAACAACAGCATTTGAAAATGTTGTCATAAGACTACAACATTTTGGAAATGCTATTAATAAAATTCCAGCTTTTATTATAACTTTTAAAAACATTTAAAACTTCAATTGTTTTTATTTTAAATTTATAAATCATATTTCTAGACTTCAAATTTTCACATTTAAATAATTTTAACATATGATTTATCACAACAAAATTTTTATAATTAAATATCCAATTTAAAACTCAATTCATTTGTTAAGTCAAAATTCGTTGTTTATTAACTTATAAATTTAATAAAAATTAACATTTTACTTCAAATATCATTTCAAAACTTTAACTTTAATTTTCATTATTTACTTACATTTTAAAAATATAATTTAAAGTCAAAAATCGCATTTACTTCAAATTTACATACTTAAATTCACAAATTCAAAAATTAATATTTAGCCTTCTCAAAACCAATAAATATATATTTTTAAATCAAAATTTCATACTTTTAAAAATACATATCTTAAGAAAAATCATTTAAAAATATACCACGGGGTCTGTATATAATTTTCTAATCTAGGTCAAGTGATACAGATATATATCATTTTAATCCGCAATTTACGAAGAAAAATCCGGGTTTTATCATTACAAACCCGCAATCCCAAGTAAATAAAAATAAATAAAAATCGCTCAGGCCTATCATTTCAGCCCATAACGATTTTTCCCTATTCTAAAGTCCATTCGGGTATGTATCATTTCAACCCATAGTGAATCTATTCTAACAGGGAACTTGTAGTGTGATCATATACATGGACAATATAAACAATGTCAATGTCACAATATAATGTCATATATCATATGTCAGGTGATAATAAACAGAGTTAACATGGTAATAACATGGCATATCATATAACCATCATTAACTTACATAAACATTTTTAATTACTAAACACTTGTCATCAATTCACTATTTCATAAGTAAAATGTCAGAGTGAGAAAGACTCACCTTTTCAAGCTGGAATTAGAAATCAAACTACACGAACAAATTCCAGAAAGCACGATATGGCACGACACAGCACGACATGATTCAAATGAGTGGAGAGAGCCAAGATATTATCTTGTAAACAACAACCAATAAACAAGACAATATAACATAAATATTCAATACAAAACATCATAGAAACAAATGGAAATTGAAATTAACAAAGGACAAAATGATTTGACCTTTCTTTAACCATTCAAAAGCTTGACCAAGGGGACCATATGCTCGGCTATAGCTGGACATAGGCTCGGGTTATGGCATCAACATGGCACGGCAACATGGAGATAAAGGTGTAGAGTTGCAACATAAAGCATACATAGGTTCAAGGCAAAAAGGCAAGGGTTTGTTCAACTTTTTGGCTCGGCCTATGGGTCAATTGGCTCGGCCAAAACATGGTACAGGTCTGGACATGTCAGGTGATGGCTGGAGTGATGGGCAAAGGAGGTGAACTTGCTGGTGCTGGTGGCTAAGGTGGTGGCCTAGTGAAATAGGAAGGATAGGTGATGTTACGTGGTCTAGGCATTGTTTTCAAGGGTTGGAGCTTGCAAATTTGTGGAGCTATCATCATAAGGAGGCACAGCCTGGACTTGGTCAGAGGAGGAGGAGGAGGAGCTGCTGTAGATGGTGGTGGTGATGGTGGAGCTGATGGAGAAGGGGCTAGGCCAAGCAAGCTAGAAGAGGAGCAAAGCACAAAATCATAGAAAATGAAGAAGGAAAGTGAGAAATTGATGCCATTAACATATTTTTTCTTAGCCGTGAATTTTTTGTGATGGTGAGAAGTATTTCTCACATGAATTAGTAAAGGGAATACACGGCTACAGCAAGGAGATGTACAGCCAAGAGATGAGATGAAAAGGCAATGGAAAAATGAAAGGACAAGATAATGAAAAGACATAGAAAAATGAAAGGCCTTTTGTCTCTTAGAATTTCCATTTTCTTTTAAATCAAAATAAACTAAATAAAAATTTCAGTAAATAAAAATAAATGCTGAACAAAATAAAGTGAAAAAGAAAAATAAATAAATAAATAATATTAAGGAAAAATAGAAAATAAATGAGGAAATAGCTTAATAATTGAAACTAGAATTTAAAAATTGTAAACAAAATACAACTAACATTTAAAAATTACAACTATACTTTTAAAATGTTTTAAAAATAATATATATATATATATATATATAACATGTCATGTTATACATATATATAGAAATTATAACAACTAAATAAATTATTTATATAAATTAAAATAAACAATTTTGTTAAATAAAACAACTTACATACAATATTGTAAAAAGCATAACTTTCACAATATTAATCGGATTTCTACAAAACGAAAAGCAGTATACTTAAAATTAAATTTATTTTCATAATAAAAGATAAAGGATAAAATTCAAAATTTTAAATATTTGAAATTTAAAATTTAAAAGTCAAAGTTTGACCATATTGACCAAAATTCTCATTTCTGGAAAATATTCTATTTATTCAGGTTTGAAATTATAATTCACATAAAAATCAAAATTTATATTTAAAATAACAAAATTTATTCATTTTAATAAATAAAATAAAGTTTTTAAATTAGGAATTTAAATTAAAATAATTAAAATGTACAATTAAAATAATCACAAAATACAGAGTTGTTACAACTTCGTATCCGGTGAGTTATCACTATTCGTATCCATCAAGCCAAGCAGCATCGCCATCTATTCGAGTCCATCGCCATATTGCTTGTTCGTATCCATCAAGTTGAAGCGACTTTGGTCGATACGAACAAGGGCAGGCTTGATGGGTGCGAACGAAGCCACCTCCATCGATGCGAACTACACCACTTTCATCGATGCGAACTAAATCATCACCATCGATTCGAACTAGGCAACGACCTTCGATAAGAACGAGGCGAAGTTCAAGGATGACCCGATCAACTCAGAGTGCAAGGTGGATCGATCCGAGGAGTGGGCGCCACGTCATCACGAAGGCACGTGCAACCATCGATTCGAATAGATCGATTCGAAGTAATCGATTCGAACAAAACGGCCATCCGAAAAACTCCATCTCATATCGATCATAGCTCGAGATCCATAAGTCCAAATGCTATGAAATTTTCGCAGGAGCTTACGTACATGCTAAAGAATGTTCACACCAAGTTTCGACTCCATTGGATAACATCTCGATTGATACGAATTGCCTTCGTATCGATCATGGATTGAGTCGAAACTTCATGGGATCGATCGGGTGGGCTCCCCCACGTGCCAGAAGAAGTCTTCCAAGATCTGAGCGAAATATCAGCCTCCTACGCCTATAAATAGAGCCACAGGGCCTACAGAAGAAGGATCTTTTGATTCTCAAGCGTCCAGACTCTGCCGGATTCGACTTTGCACTCTACTACTGGTGTTGTACTCGAATTTCAGAGTTATAATTCACTGTTGCTTGCTGTAATAAAGTGTATTCATCAAGAGAGTATCAATAAAATCATAAAACTTCATAGTGGACGTAGGCAACACGCCGAACCACTCTAAATTGCTTAATCTGTGCATTTATTTATCAGTTTTTGGAGTTTTTGTTAGATAATCCACACTTTAAATTTATATTCTTCATTTTTATCTCTTCAAAAACTTCCGAAGAGTGTTGTGCTCATTTTTGGTACAAACATGATTTAAAGGAATTTTGGTGATTTGATTTTTCCTTCGTAGTTTACTAAGGTAATTAAACTATTTATGCCTAAGGGCTAAATTGAAGAATGGTTTCCGAATTGGTTAAATTCGAAGGAAAATAGCTTTCAAAATTCATTTGGGGAAGAAGAACAGTGTTTTAAGAAAAATGTTTACCATTCAGTACTTGTTACCATTCAAAAGTACAAGATGAAGTCTCATGACCAATCAGGTTTCGACAAGCAAGAGGAACCATCACTTCCGTAGGTCTAGAACTTGCTTTCGACTACATAGCCCACTTTCACCCATTCGACTAAGCGAAAGGTACCTTTTGTCTAAGTCGGAAGGTAAGCATTTACCTTTCGGCTGATTTGAAAGGTAGGAATGGTGTCGGAAGGAAGAGAGGCAAAGGGATGGAGGCTGCTTCCTTGGCTTTCAAATGGAAATATAAATGCTTTCGAATTAGTAGGTTTCGAAGGGGGATCCTTCGACTCCATCGTTTTTATAAAACAAAAAAAAAATACTCAAGAAGGGGTTTCGAAGGGGATCTTCGAAAGTTTAAACCTTCAAAAGAATCGTTTTAAACATTTCAAAAAAAATGTTTTAAAACCTTTCGACTAAGTCAAAAGGTAGGAGAGGAAAAGGAAGGGATTACTTCCGAACCTTCCCATTGTTTTAAAAGCTAAGTTTTTAATGCCTGTGAAAGTCATGTTTTCGAAGGAGTTACTTTCGACTAAGTCAAAAGGAAGGGATGGAATTCGAAAGGGGCTACTTTTGATCCTACTTTTCTGTTTTTAAAAATCCATGTTTTTAGTGCCTTCGAAAGCAATGCTTTCGAAGGAGATATTTGCTTTCGAAGGAGATATTTGCTTTCGAAGGGATAAAGTCAAAGGGCTGCTTTCGACTAAGAACTTTGAAAGGAACAAAGTCGAAGAGGAGCTTTCGACTTCATTCTGCTTGATGTTTTATATGCCATCGAATGGGATATTCGAAGGAAGGGTTAAGCCGCCAGCTTATACCTTTCGACTAAGTTGGAAGGGTGAGGGCTAAGTCGAAAGGTGAGCCCTCACCCTTCCGACTAAGTCGAAGGGTAGGGATTTTTTAAAAAGATGGAAGGATTTCGAAGGGGCTATCTTTGGACGTTTTAATGCTTTCGAAGGGGGACTTTAAAGCTTTTACTATGCTTTTGAATGGGGCTTCATTCGAAGTGGTTTTAAAGGGGTTTTCTTTAAACCAAGTTTTAAGATCATTTTTGATTTGCTTCCGAATGGAATATTCGGAAGGGCTATTTTAGCCATTTTTCCGAAGTAAAACTTTGCTAATTTGAAGGGGTTACTTCGAAGGGTTATAGCATAAAATACTTATCTTTGTTTGGACGTGTAAGAAGGATTCTTATATAAATTGGATGTTAATAAAATCTTGGAGACACCAAGGTGGGTTTAATGTTTTCGATACATATTTTGGGGTTACAAACAGAAATATGCTTTCGAAAGTATACGTTAGGGCTATCAATGTGTTTTTATTTAATTTAACCTAATTGAGGCTACCAATGGGAATAGGTTAAACAGGTGGTATGCCTGGGGAAAATAAGTAATCATAGAGATCATGATATTTTCAATTGGCTAAGTGTTGGGTTTTTGGTTAATCTAGGAAAACCATGGAATGTGCGGTGGATAGCCCATATCAAATTTCTAAAGAAAAGAATGTTTTGCCAAAGGTGGTTAGCCTCGGGATTTGGCACCCAATGGTTCATAGTCATCCTGGGAAAACTATGAAGTTTGTAGTGGACAGCTCATACCAACTTTTATAAAACAATGTACGATGGATAATCTACATTTATTTTAAATGGATTTAGGACAGATAGTCATTTTGAATGTTTTAGGGGGGAACTCTAATGAATTGATTTTAGATGGAAAATCTAATAAATTGCTTTTAGATGAGATATCTAGTGAATGGATGGATGAGATATCCAATATATATGATTTGTGGCTTTATTTGATATTATGTTATGACTAATCATTTTGGGTGCAGGAGCATAGTAGATGATTTGCATGTTTTGTTTTGAATACTAGTGAGGGGACAACCTGTTCCGCTAAGTGACGTGGTCTCACTATATATTTATTTATGATAAGAGACGGTAGGCGATTATTCATACTAGATTTATTGTCTGACTCAAAGTTTGTGTTTCTCCATAAACTCTCGGGTACTCAAAATTAATTTGAGTAGTCTGAGAGTAGGAGACTTTTGGGTTTTTAGAAGAATAAGCTTCCGGAGACATGCAAGAGGCAGGGTTAGCTATATAGGAGCTATTTTGTGTATTCCGCTATGATGTACTAAGAACTGTTAAAGTTCATATTTATTAGTTCTTTGATCATCATAAGGGGACATCTTCATATGTCGCTCTTATCGTATTTTGCACATATATATGTGATCTGAACGTGGTTAATGTCGGGGATTATGTAATTAAATCCGAATATTATTCATATGAAATATAAAAAAATTTGTTGAAGTTTAATTTTTTTCATATTCTTGTGTTTCTGTGTTGCCAATAGTTTCAATGATTTCAGTCACTCAGAAATAACACATATAGATGACTATAACATCCGTAGCAGTTAGTTTTGAGCCTCTGGAAGCAGGATGTCACAAGTTGGTATCAGAACATGGTTTATGTACTTAAAAGGAATTTAAATCTTAAAAGATTTTTAAAGCATAATCTAATGAATCCAAATTATAATTGGGCTTGGGTAAGCGTTATAGTAACGTATGTGTACTTTGCTATAAGTACCTAAGTATGTATTCCCCACTCTCTTAGACTGTTCTTATGTATCTTAGAAAGATTGGATTTCAAGTAGTAGGGAAGTAAGATATGGAGGTAGGAAATGGAAAAGTGAATCAAGATGGAAGACGCATCGCAACAAGTGGAAATGTTCAACCCAACAGTAGGAGCAAACAGGATCGACGGTTAAATGTAAACCCAGATGCAAATGCCAATGTTGGTGCCGAGATTTTGTCGGTTGATATGGGGATAATGTATCAATTTTTCGTGAATATGATGCAAGCTAGAAAAGCTGCGGGAGTGGCTGTAGAGAATGCTGGAGGAGCTAATCCATTGGCCCCAGTTTGCAATAATTATGCCAAGCTGAGCAGGGATTACGCTAGTCTTGAAGGAAAGCCTTTTTTGGGAATCGAGGATGCAGTAGGAGTGGAAAGTTGGCTATTGCATTATGAAAGGATATTTGTTGATCTCGGCTTGACGGATATGCAGAAGAGAAGACTTGCTTCAAGACAATTGCATGGAGCATCATTGTTTTGGTGGAATGGAGTTGCCGTAGGAGAGCCAGAGGAAGACCTGACTTGGGCTGAATTTGGAAGGTGGTTTGAAGAAAGATTTCTAGCAGAGGTTGCCAGGTCAACATTGCTCAGCGAATTTGCAGATTTATTCCAAAGGGATGGATCGGTGATTGAGTATGCTATGGAATTTGATGAGCTATTCCGTTACGAATATGCTACTTTGGATACTTGTCATTCCAAGGAATGATAAGTTTATCAGGGAGTTGAATCCTAAGATCGCCAGAGCAACCATGCCAAACCTCCGGGATCCGTATCATACTGTTGTTGAGATGGCTATTCGGAATGAAGAGATGATTTCTTCTTTTGGAAAAAGGAAACCAGTTGAGGTTTAAAATTTTCAGGGTAAGAAGCGGAAGTTCTTTAAGAAGAAAGGTGCCCGATCGGGGTAGCAGCTAAGAAGAGCAAGGCTGATATTGTTTACTACAAGTGTGACAAGAAGGGGCACTATGCTAATGAGTGTCGCTCAGGTGATGGAGGAGCAGTTGTAGTAAGGCCAAATGTAAAGTGCTATAACTGTAGCTAGATGGGGCATTATAAGGACAAGTGTCTCGAGGCTACTAAGGCTGGAAAGGGAAAGGTCTTTGCGTTGGAACCGTCATTCTCTAGACCAGCGGCTGCTGAGAAAGGAAAAGCTATGATGGAAGGTATGCTTATGATTCATTGTACTCCGGTTAGGATACTATTTAATACCGGTGCATCTCACTCATTTATATCTCAGTATTTGGTAGATTTCTTATGTCTGGAACCTTTATACTTTATTACTCCTTTAAGGATTATGAATCCTATAGGAGGGTATGCAACTATGGGAATGAGATATGACCAATTAAAATTTGATTTGTTAGGTCATATGTTCGCATGCAGTTTGTATGTTTTCGATTTCGTGGGTTTTGAGATCATATTGGGTATGGATTAGTTAGGTAGATATGATGCTAGGATATTTTTCTAGGAGGGAATATCATTGAAAAACCCTAATAGCCATAACCGAGACATTTACTCAATAAGGAGTTCGAATAGAAATGCTTATGCGTTATTGGGTGCCATGGGAATGGAAGCAGAGTTGAAGTCGATTTATGTTACAAGAGAGTTTGTGGATGTGTTTGAACCAGTTTCGGGATTGCCACCGAAAAGAGCAATTGAGTTTCAGATAGATCTCGTACCGGGTGCTGAACCCTTAAGTAGACCACCCAGTAGGAAGTCACCAACCGAAATGAAGGAATTAAATGTTCAGCTAGTGGAATTAGAAGGAAAGAACTTCATCTGGCCAAGCAGTTCGTCTTGGGGAAAGGTCGGCATATTCGTGAAGAAGCCAGATGGGTCCTTAAGGACATGTATCGACTATCGTATGTTGAACGAGAGGACGATCAAGAATATGTATCCTTTGCCGAGGATCGACGACTTATTCGATCAGTTAAGTGGAGCCAGAGTGTTTTCCCTATTAGATTTGGCGATAAGTTTCTAGAAGTTGAGAGTGGAAGAGGACAGTATTCCTTTAACAGCGTTTAGAACCAGATATGGATCTTACGAGTACTTGGTTATGCTATTTGGGCTTACTAATGACCAGCTTTCTTTGTGGATTTGATGAACCGGGTTTTCCGAGAGCACTTGGATAGGTTCGTTTTAGTTTCTATTGATGACATTTTCGTATATTCTAAGAATAAGAAGGATCATGAAGATCATCTTAGAATAGTGTTGGAGACGCTAAGGCAACATTAGCTGAAAGCAAAGTTCTCAAAGTGTCATTTCCGGAAGAAGGAAGTGAAGTTCCTTGGTCATGTAGTTTATGAGGAAGGTTTAGCAGTTGATCCGGATAAGATCGAAGATGTTAACAATTGGAAAAGACCGGAGATGGTAAGTGAGATTAGAAGTTTTCTTTGGACTTGCAGGATACTACCTAAGGTTTATTGAGGATTTCTCATGGATAGCGGTATCCTTGACTATGCTAACCAGGAAGGACGTGAAGTTTGTTTGGTCTGATAAATGTGATAAGGCATTCCTTAAGTTGAAACATTTGTTAACCAATGCACCCGTGTTAGTAGTTCCTAATAGGAATCAGGGTTTGGTAGTTTACACCGATGCATGTGGTACTGGGTTAAGTACTGTGCTAATGTAGAATGGAAAGGTTATTTCCTATGCTTCTAGACAGCTTAGACCGCATGAAGTGAGATGCCCGACTCATGATTTAGAGTTGGCAGCGGTAATCTTCGCATTGAAAGTATGGAGACATTATCTTTTGGGAGAAAGGTTTGAGCTATTTGCAGATCATAAATCTCTACGATATTTATTCTCTTAGAAGGAGCTGAATATGAGACAGCAGAGATGGCTGGAGTTTGTTGCAGCTTATGATTTTAGCATTGAGTATACACCGAGGAAAGGAAATAAAATGGCAGATGGGCTTAGCAGGAAACATCAGAATGTGGTGTTAGCTATGTTGGCAGAATGGAAAGACTTGGAAGCACTGGGTGCTTGCAGTGTGCTGTTGAGATCGACTGCTGAATCTAGTCAGAATATTGCCATGATGTCTTGCTTGGAAGTTTGGCAATTTCTGATCGAATGAATTGCTTTTAGGCAGAAAGAGGATCCAGTGTTAGCCGAAAGGATTAGAAGTTGGAACCAAGATTGATGACTTAAAGAATTTTATTCTTGACCGCAAGGGTTGGTTAAGGAAGAAGGAACAGTTATGTATTTCGGATGTTGGAAACCTCAGTAGCAAGTTCTTAGAGAATGTCGTCGATCGAAGTTAACGATTCATCCTAGGGGAACCAAGATATATTAGGATATGAAGTGAAGTTTCTTCTAGGAAGGAATGAAGAGGGATGTTGGCTTATGAGTAAAGCAGTGTTTGAACTGTCAGCAAGTAAAAGTCGAACATTAGAAGCCAAGTAGTTTGCCTCAGCCTTTGGATGTTCCAATTTGGAAGTGGGACTCGATATCCATGGATTTTATTGACGGATTACCAAGGTCAAACCGGGGTAATGAAAGTATATGGGTCATAGTGGACAGATTGACCAAGAGTGCCTATTTCATTCCAATTAGGTCAACCAAGACGGCACATGTTTTGGCTAAGTTGTTCATAAAGAACATCATTAGACTGCATGAAATTCGTAGTGGTATCGTCAGCGATAGAGATGCTTTGTTTACTAACGAGTTTTGAAAGAGCCTACAAAGCGTGTTAGGCACTAAGCTCAAGATGAGTACCTCCTATCATCCTTAGACGGATGGGCAGACCAAGAGAGTCAATTAGGTACTGGAAGATCTGTCGAGAGCTTGTGTCCTGGATTTTAGTGGTTCTTGGGAAGATCACTTTCACTTAGTGGAGTTTTCCTATAATAATATTTATCAGACTATTGTAGGGTTGGCGTCTTTTGAAGCTTTGTATGGAAGGCTATGAAAATCACCAGCATGTTGGTTAGAGATCGGAGACAGATTGGTCCTTCGTCCAGATTTGGTGAGAGAGGCGATGGAGAAGATCGAGTTTACATGGGAAAAAATGAAGGAAGCTCAGTCTAGGAAGAAGAGTTACGCAAAAAAAAGTGTAAGGACCTAGAGTTCTCGGTTGGAGATAGAGTTTTCATCTAGGTATCTCCGATAAAAGGTGTGGTTTGGTTCGGGAAGACCTGGAAGCTAGCACCGAGAGGTCTTCGACCATTTCCTATATTAGAGAGGATTGGGAGACTCACATACCGAGTAGATTTGTCGAGCAGTTTGTCCGAGGTCCACAATGTGTTTCTTATTTCTCATCTTAGGAAATGTGTTCATGATCCACAAACTACTATCGCTCCGACGGCTCTAGAGGACTTAGTGGTGGAACCGCATATGATTTTTGTGAGGCAACCAGTTCGTGTTGTCGCAAAAGATGAGAAGAAGTTAAGAAAAAAGACAGTCGGGTTGGTGAAAGTTCAGGGGAGCGACAACGTAAAGACTATACTTGGAAGACGGGATTATGGCTACTTTTCCTGGGCTGTTTTACATGGTATGTTCTATATAGGGTTTATATAGAATTTGGCTGGTAGGTTATACTAGCTTTACTTGCATGAGCTATATGCTTGTTGTGTGTCCTTGCTGTAATTTCGGGATGAAATTCTTTAGGGGAGGAGTCTGTAATGCTCCTGAATTTTAATTTACATTATTCAGGATATTTAATTGGATAATTAAATAGAATAATGTGAATAATTAAGGAGATGAGATTAATAAATCCAATGGCCCTATCTTAATGAATGAACTAAAATAGGACTTTTTCCCAAGGGTAAACTTGGAAATGGGGATACATTTCTTAGTATTAATATCTTCCTCCACCTTAATAAACTTTTACTTTTCTCATTCATAACTCCTGACTTACATTCGGTCGGCCATTAAAAGCTCAAAGAAGAGCAATAAAATTGAAGATAAAGCTAATGAATTAAAGCTAGAAAATTATCCCATTCTTCAATTAACTAATCAAGGAGAATAATCATGTTTATCATCTCATTTTTCTATGTTTGTATCGATTATGGGTTATACCCGATTCATGTTTGTGATTTAGGTTAGGATATAACCAGTTAAACCTTTGCTTGGATAAGACAAAGGTGTTTTTAAATGTTAATGGGCTTATTAACATAGTTTATTTCGATTTTGGTTAAATTTTGAATTACATTGATTTTCATAGGCTTTGAAATTTTAATATGTTAAAGTATATGATTTAAAGGACATTTAGGGATTTTTGAGGATCTTTCCTTAGTAGTTTTCTAAGGTAATTAAACTATTTATTCCCAAGGGCTAAACTGAAAAATGGCTTCCAAATTGGTTAAATTCGGAGGGAAATGACTTTTGAAATTTTTTTGGGGAAGAAGAATAGTGTTTTAAGAAAAAGGTTAACTATTTAGTACTTTTTTCCATTCGAAAGTATATGGGAAAGCCTCTTGACCAATCAGATTTAGACAAACAAGAGGAACCATCACTTCCGTAGGCCCAGAACTTGCTTCCGACTACATAACCCGCTTTCACCCTTTCGACTGAGTCGAAAGATAGGAATGGTGTTGGAAGTAAGAGAGGCGAAGGGATGGAGGCTACTTCCTTAGCTTTTGAATGGAAATATAAATGCTTTCGAATTAGTAAGTTTCCAATGGGGATCCTTCGACTCCATCATTTTCATAAAAACAAAATTTTTATACTCAATAAGGGGTTTTGAAGGGGATCTTCGAAAGTTTAAACATTCAAGAGAATCGTTTTAAACGTTTTCATAAAAATATGTTAAGGTAGGAGAGGAAAGGGAAAGGGGTTACTTTTGAACCTTCTCATTGTTTTAAAAGTTAAGTTTTTCATGCCTTCGAAAGTCATGCTTTCGAAGGAGTTACTTTCGACTAAGTCGAAAGAAAGGGAAGGAATTCGAATGGGGCTACTTTTGATCCTACTCTTTTATTTTTAAGAATCCAAGTTTTTAATGCCTTCGAAAGTAATGCTTTCGAAGGAGATGTTTGCTTTCGAAGGGATGAAGTCCAAGGGGTGCTTTCGACTCAAAACTTCAAATGGAACGAAGTCGAAGGGGAGCTTCTGACTTCGTTCCGCTTTATGTTTTGTATACCTTTGAATGGGATATTCGAGGGAAGGGTTAAGCCGCCAGCTTATACCTTTCAACTAAGTCGAAAGGTGAGCCCTCACCCTTCCGACTAAGTCGAAGGGTATGTGTAGAATCGATTTCACCCTAGAGGATGGTGAATAGGGTGATACTAATAACAATAAAAATTAATCCAGAATTATATATAATAATTACAGCACAGATAATAGCAGAATAATAAAAGCAGAAATAGAACAACACAGGTTTACCCAGCTTCGGCAATAACCTGCCTATGTGTTGCCCCCAAGGTTTCTACTAGAAATTAAATAGTCAGACAGTTACACACGTAAATTTCCGACACCCGCTAACGGCTAACCAAACTCTACACTTAAAATCCTGCAACAACTCAGCCTTTGAGTTGCAAATTCTCAAACTACACCACCGTAGTTCGTAAATTAGTCACAAGACTAGAGAGTTAATTTTTAAAGAAGGAAAATTACGATATAAATAAAACAACTACAAAACCCTAGTTATAAAATTAAAGCCCAAATAAAATTTATAATGGCCGACCCACTTTAATTTATATCATAAGAAAAAAGACGTCTCCCTTTTCTTTATTATCATGGCTGCTCTCTCCTTTTCTTTATTTTCGTGGCCGCTCTCTGTTTTTCGTTCCTTTCTTTTGCTTTGAAACTAGGGCTTTGAATTTGAAGCCGCCACCTTGATGTTGTGATTGATTGAGTAATGAAATCAACTCGGCTTTGTCAATTGCTCCTGGCTTCAATTTGCTCTCGGTGGCTTCAATTTGTTGAGCTCGAATACTTGGATGAAATTGGTACGTGACTTTCTTTTTTGATTTCAATTTTGCTCGACCTTGATTCGAGTTTAGTGATTTTTTTCTTTGATTTGTTCTAAGTGAGTATGCTCAGTGACTTTAGTCTCGAACTTGAATGCTTCCTTTGCCTATGATGATTATTGGGTACTTATAGGGATTGAATCCCTAAAATTATGTTTGCATATTTCTCATTTGAATTCTTCGTGAATTTACCTGGCCGTGATTTTTTAATCGAGCAATGGTATTTATTTTTGACCTGTTCATTTTATACTCGGTTGGATTTGGTTCCGTTCTTTTCTGGCGTTTGAATTTGTTTCTGTTTATGACTTCTATGACTTCGGCACTTTGAATACTTGAGATAATGGACTTGGTTAATTCTTATTCATTATATTATCTACTGCAAGATAAAAATTGAATTTTTCGGCTTGATCATTTCTTTTTCAAAACTGCTCCTTATTTTGAAGTGCAACTTGCAACTGAACTGTTGTTGTAGTCATGCCTGTAGCTTAATTCATATTGATTTGTTCTTACTTTGGTCTAGTTGAGTAAAATTTCCAGTCTTGTGTCATGTATACATTTGTTTGCATGTAGAGTATAACCTTGTTCCAATGCTTCATTGAGTTCATGCCTTTGGCTGGTCTGGTACCTTTGTTGTGTTCATCATGTTCCACTGTTTCATATTGTATTCATTTTTGTTGATGATGACTGGTATCATTTGAATGCTGGTATATTTCATGTACTTGTGCATATCTATGTATATATTGTGTGTTCATGTGTGTGATTCTCTGGCATAGCTTTGCGTTTGCTTTGGGTTTGCATTGCTTGCATATCCATACGTACTGATATGTGTTTGTGAGCTTGGTTCTTGTTCATTTTGAAGTTTTTGTCCTTCTATCTTGTACCATTATGTGCTCTTGTTTGTGGCTGTAAAACATCAAGTGCTCATGCTTCGAGTCTGTGCATATGATCTTTGAGGCTATGTTGTTTGTCACCATACTTGCTGCTTGTTGTGTGTACTTGTATCAATTAATGTTGAATTCATCTCTAGTTCACTTTGTTGTTGGTTGAAGTTTGCATTTTCATGTGGTCTGTGCCTTTGTTTGCATTCCGTCTAGAGGTTTTGTTTAACTGGAAGGCCTGTGGTCATTACTGCTTATATTTGGTTTGGTCTGAAGTGAACTCTGTTTGGTTAGACCTATATGGGTTCGGGTTCTACTGTGCAGTTTGGTTTCCTGGTTAGTCTTGCATTTGTCTTGTGTTCATGACTTCATAACATTGCAGTTGCATGTGTGGTTGTGTCCTCTTGGAGTCTGGTATACTTGTGATTCTGGCTTCTGTTTTATATGCACTTGGTTCTTGCATATGGTATCATGTGCATGTCTAATTGTCGAGTTATAGTGCCTTGGCTCTATTTACTTGTTATGTTTACATTGATATGCCTAGACTGGTCGTTTTCTTTGCACTAGAAGTCTTGATTGAGGCTTCACTTCCATGCTCTGTTGTCACCTCTTGAAATTCGGTTTGACCATGTGTATATTTGAAGTGTTGTATGTTGTTTTGCGTGCATCTGAGTTGAATCCACCATTTGGTTGGGTTTGACCTTATGCTCACATATCCCTGTAGTCCTAACACGCAAGTGTATACTGGTATGCACGGCCTTGTGGCATGTACAGTAATGCACCATGCATGTCATAAGTCGTTCATGTATGATGATTTAAAAATAAAAATAAATGACGAACAACCTAAATAATTGAGGCAAATAACATTTTCAAAACACACACTTTAATTTGCATTGCGAAACTATTTCCTTTTCAATTTTACTGCGTCAGTGTTTATTTTACAGATAGTTCAGATGCTGGTTACAAGCTGGAACAATGTGAAGATAAAAATATGAGTGTTGAGTGAATATATATAGTGAGGTCAAAATTGTAAATTGAAATTCGTTATGTAATCGAAATTGTAATGCAATTGATAATGTGTAAAAGTATAGTGAGAGCTTAAATTTGTACTATTCGAATTTGTAATAAAATATTTGTTTCAATAAAATATTTGTTTAATTTTGAATTTTGAGCTATTTATTTTATTCAACAAATATTTAATTAATCATGTGAAAAATAAAATAGTACAACAACAAATACATTTAAGTGAATATATATGTTTATTATCATCAAACAAAAATCATAGGCTATTAGTGATGTTTTAAATTGGCGGAAGGCTTCTGAAGGGGCTATGTTTAGATGTTTTAATGCTTTCGAAGGGGTACTTTAAAGCTTTTACTATGTTTTTGAATGGGGATTTATTCGAAGGGTTTTTAAGAGGTTTTCATTAAACCAAGTTTGTAAGATCATTTTTTATTTTCTTTCGAATGGGATATTTGGAAGGGCTATTTTCTCTATTTTTCCTAAGTAAATCTTTGCTAATTCGAAGGGGTATAGCATAAAACAATCATCTTTGTTTGGATATGTAAGGAGGATCCTTATATAAATTGGATGTTAATAAAACGTTGGGGATACTGGGATGAGTTTAATGTTTTCGATACATAGTTTGGGGTTACAAACAGAAATATGCTTTTGAAAATATACACTGGGCTATCAACGTGTTTTTATTTAATTTAACCTAATTGGGGCTACCAATGAAAATAGGTTAAATAGGTGGTATACGTAGGGAACATAAGTAATCATGAGGATCAAGAATTTTAATAAGTAATCATGAGGATCATGATATTTTCGATTGGCCAAGTGTTGGGTTCTTGGTTAACCTAGGAAAACCCTGGAATGTACGGTGGATAGTCCACATCAAATTTCTAAAGAAAAGAATGTTTTTCCAGAGGTGATTAGCCTCGGGATTAAGCACCCAAGGGTTCATAGTCATCTTAGGAAAACTATGGAGTGTGTGGTGGATAGCCCACACCAACTTTTATAAGACAATGTACGATGGATAATCTACATTTATTTTAAATGGATTTGTGACGGATAGTCCTGTTAAATTATGACGGATATTCATTTTGAAGGTTTTAGAGGGGAACTCTAATAAATTGATTTTAGATGGGAAATCTAATAAATTGCTTTTAGATGAGATATCTAATGAACGAGTTGATGGGATATCCAATATATATGATTTATGGCATTATTTCATATTATGTTAAGGCTAATCATTTTGAGTGCAGGAGCATAGTAAATGATTTGCATGTTTTTTTTGGATACTAGTGAGGGGACAACTCATTCCGCTAAGCGGCGTGGTCTCACTAGATATCTATTTATGATAAGAGATGATAGGGTATTATTCATACTCGACTTATTGTCTGATTCGAAGTTTGTGTTTCTCCACAAACTCTCGGGTACTGAGAATTAATTTGAGTAGTTTGAGAGTGAGAAACTTTCAGCTTTTTGGACGAATAAGCTTCCGGAGACGTGCATGAGGTAGTGTTAGCTATAAAGGAGCTATTTTGTGTATTCTGCTGTGATGTACTAAGAACTGTAAAGTTCATATTTATTACTTCTCTGATCATCATAAGGGGGCATCTTCATATGTCGCTCTTATCGTATTTTGTACGTGTATATGTGATCTAAACGTGGTTAACGTCTGGGATTATGTAATTAAATCTAAATATTACTCATAAGAAATGAGGAATTCTTTTTTTGTTGAAGTTTAATTTTTTTTATATTCTTGTGTTTCTGTATTGCCAGTGGTTTCAAGGTTCCGATTTCGGTCACACAGAAATAACACACATGGATGACTACAACATCCGTAGCATTTAGTTTTGAGGTCCAAAAGTGGGATGTTACAGTTATATATTGATTTATTGTAGACATAGCATTAATGTCGCATTGCATTAGCGCCGTATTCCATCAATGGAGCACTTCTTCCATATGGCCAGAAGAATCAATGTCGCTCCAGATTAATACCACCTCTCTCCAATGTCGCCTGATTCTAATGTCACCCATTAAAGTAATGTCGTCTCCTATCAATACCGTTTGTCACCAATGCCGTCTTTCATTAATGCCGCTTATCATCAAATCTGCATATTATCAATGCCGCATGTTATCAAATGTCATCTATTGTCAATGCCACCTCTTATCAATGTCGCTTATCATCAATACCGCATATTATCAATGTCACTGTTATCAATGTTGCTTGTTATCAATGTCATATGCTATCAAAGCCACTTGTTATCAATGTCGTCTACCATCAATGGCGCATGTTATCAATGCCAATAGTTACCAATATCGCCACTTATCATTATCGTCGCTTATTAAAGTCGTGTCATTATAATGCCGCGCTTTATCAACCTTCAAAGGAGGCCGCATATCCTTAATACAATGTTGATATTAAACATCATCAATGAAGACTATCAAGGCGGGATGGATGCTAAGCGCCGAAGTTCACTGTTGAGCGAGTGCATGCTGAAGTAAGACAACACGTGCCATCGATATGGTGATGCTGGAGGTCAAGCATGCCGCATGGAGACATGACAGCCATGATGCATCCCTCAACTCCTATAAATACGTACCAAAGGGCATGAATAAGGAGACAAATAATTCTTGTCTCTTCACTTACAGTTTGAACCTTGTAACCCTAAATTTATTTGGGAATTTAGAGGTGATTGTAACACTTGACATATTGCACATAAGACGTTGTACATTCAACATTATATGGAATAAGAACAAGAATACTTGAATTATGGCTTGCTTTCGAGTTCCAAAACATTTTTGATTCTTGCACCATAACATGCTTCGAATTCCAAGATCACTCATAATCTTGGGTTTGAATTCTCTACATAATTTGAACTGTTGACCCTTATATGACATGCGATATGGCTTTAGCTTTGATATTGAACATGCATAAGACTTTCATGGATTCGACATGGTGCACACACCATCCTAGCAACTTAGCCTAAGAATACTTTGTTGGAAAGGCAGATTATGGATCTTAAGGCTAGATTAACACTAGAGGGGTGGTGAATAGTGTTTAATGGATTTTATGGAATTTTTGAAATCTTTTCAAATTAAACACATACAGACGCAATTTCACAAACACAAAGACAATCACAGAACTCGACACAGATGCAAATAGTAAATAAAAGTAAAGGAAAGAACACACCATAATTTTGTACTGGTTCGCAGTTACCCTGCATCCAGTCCCACACAATTTCTTGTGCAGATTTCTTTTCAAATTTAATGTCGATATTACAACCTCGATTTCAAGGCCACGAGATACACCCTCCCGTCTTCGAGTCCAGGGCAAACTCTCTTGATTTAACTAGGCTACAAGATCACTTAATTGATTTACGGGCTACACTCACACCCAATTGATTCACAGGCCACAGTCACACTGTTTCCAATCACATTTTGATAGAGAGACTCGATACACTTCGATCTTTGATTACAAATGATCCAATAACTCTGAATAGCACTGAGATCTTTGAGAGAGAGTGATAGAAAATCAAACTAGAGACGATCGAGTTTGATTCACTTAGAATTTCGGTAGAGTTTCGTTAAAGCGTTTGAAATATAGATAATATTTGAGTGGAGAAGGAGTGAAGAAATGAAGAAAAACTAACTTGAAATTCTTTGAAAACAACTGATATTTATAGGAGAACGATGGTCATGTCCATTCACGGAAGGTTATGAAGAATAGACACTTCTTTTGAAAATTTGAAATTTGAATTCTACGGCTACCATGTCGACATGGGGGATGAGGGATGTCGATATGCCTATGTTATTTTTGAAAATAGATTTTGCTTTAAATGTTTTGTATTCTAAAACTTGTCAAAATAATTTTTAAACTTTGTAAACCATTTTGAATATAGTTTAAACTTATAAAAGAGTTTTAGAAAGTAATCTTAAAATATATAATCTACAATATAAAAGTAATATTAAAAACTAAGTATAGATTTCTTTAAAATATATCAAAGCTAAAATATCAAGAGATAGTTTTAAAAAAAGAGATGATTTTGAAATTAATACGACTAAAAATAATTTTGAACTAAGGATAAAATATTCAAATTGATAGAGATGACTTTAAAAAGATAGTTTTGAAAAAATAAATCATTTTAAAAATTTCGTGGATTCAATTCCACTAGAGAAGGTCATAGGTTCCATCCCACTAAAGAGGTCATGGGTTCCATCCCACTGTTAAAGCAAGAAGGTGGATTTTATTCCATAATTAAAATTCGAAGAAAGATTTAAGTGCTATTATGAAGTTTTAACATAAATCTAGACTCTATTACTTATCTTTATATCTTGAACTCTTGACACTCATGAATCTTCAGTCTTGATTTCTTCAATCTTGAATTCGTCAGTCTTGAATCTCTATACTCAGTCTTGAATCTTTATAACATACAGTCTTCATTCTCAGTACCTACATATATATATATATTCTGCATATACATATATATCTAGACAAGAATATTAGTATTTATATTTTATAACAAGTCCTAAGGTTGTTGTCATCAAAACCATCATCTTATGAACCAACAATCTCCCACTTTTTTATTATGACAACCTACGTTTATAAAATATACTCCACCAAACTCTGATTCTACACTGACTCCCCTTTAATATACTAATTCCCCCTTAATCTAAGCCAAACTAACCAATTTTATAATTCTCCCCCTTTGTCATCAACAAAAACTAATCCTAAACTACATAACTCCCCGCAAATCTTATAATATAGCACTTAATAGCATAATAACACGGTATAGTAGAATATAAATGAGATAGATAATAATATGAATGTAGTAAGGTAAATGCTAGAGATATGAAAATTTCAAACATAATCGATCAATATATACACCATGTCCTTATCAAACCATACCATGTTCAATCATATATAACACACCATATTCAAATCAATCCAAACTATACCAAATCAAATCAAACCAAACCAAACCAAACAATTCAAACCAAATCAAAGTAAATCAAACCTCATATGTCAAATCAAAGATTTCTTGGAAGTTGAACCCATCCTTCTTCATCGAAGATAGGATCTGCCTTTATAGCATCCCATTCTTCATTATCTTTTTTCAGCGTTCCTTTTTGATTCACTTCAAGTTCTTCTTTGTTGAGGGCTGAGATCATCCATCGAATGACATTGAAAAGCCTTAATTCAAAGTGATGTCGATTGTGAAGGATAAAAGTAAGTATGTTCTTGAAGGAATTGAGAGTTTCTACAAGGTTTTCACTTAGATTATGAATAGGAGAGGCCATGTTTTGATAAAATATGAAGAAATTCAATAGAAAAATAAAGAAAATTGAAAGTATGCATTTTTATAGAAGAAACAGGTATTTAAAGAGTTAGAAAGTCGTTTGAAATAAAAAGACACAGGTAGTTATGTCAATTTCAATTTCAAAACAAAAACCTTTTTCTGGCTGTTACATGTCAACATGGGGAGTAGAGCCCTTGTTAGTTTTGGCAATTTTCTTTGTTTCTTTATATTATGTATAAGTCTATATATAAACTTATATAATATAATAACATGTATTCCAGAGATATTTTAGAGCTAATAAGCAGAAATAAAAGATTTTCATTGATAAATTTAGTTAACAATTTAGTTAACACTGCATAAATGATACATAACATTAACCAAAGAGAGATCAAACTAATACAACATGAAATGAAACTAGTATTAGTTAGAGGATGATGATAATCCAAGCTTGCAGCTAATTTTCCCAAAGAACTTGTTCATTTTAATGGAAATCTTGTCCAACTTTTGACAAACAGATCTTTTGAGAATCCGTTGGTTTTCCACGATAATCTTTTGATTCTTGAGAAGTGTTTTGTTGGATGGATTGTTAGGAGTGATAGAGTATTCAATGCTTTCTAATGAAGTCTCTTCCTCCTCCTCTCCTTCTTTTTCAATTTCCATCTCCTCCTTTCTTCCTCCTCCTCCTCCTCCTCTTCTTCTTCCATCTCTTCATTTGCCAATCTCTCATCCTTTTTGACATGTGTTTCATATGGTCGAAAGACAAAAGGAGTTTTCATGGGAGAGATGTTAGCATGGTCAAACACTTTTCTAGAAACGAACTTCTCCTTCTTATAATCAACACCAAAGCAGTTAAAAATCCGAGTGAGATAAATCCCATGATATATAGTGTTTTCACTTGAAGTAAAAAATTTGGAACGAAGTTCATTCAAAATCACTTGCACCCAGTTAATGTCATAGTGCCCAAAAATAGCGAAAAGAGCCTTACAAACTTTTAAAGTAGGGTGATTGAAATTTCCCGATCTTGGAGTTACAGAATGTTGCAAAAGAAGGTTTATAATTATAGCTTTATGATGGAAATTTCGATTCATAAATTCAAAGTTATCATCTCCTTCAAAAATGTGATGAAATGTCTCATGATCATGTTCATCAATTTGAAAATCCAAAAGATCCATTCCTGCATACTTACAACCCAAGATATTTCCTAAAATTTCACTATTTAAAACAATTTGTGTTCCTTTAACACGACTCCAAACATCCCCTTCATTACCATCATAAAACCCACGATTCAAATTACCATAAAATATTTTAACAAGATTAGGATAACAAACAAAGTCATTTTGAGAATCTTTAATTAAACTGAGAATTTGAATCTTTTTGAAAAGAACATTGAGTTCATAAGAAAGAAAATCATTAAAGATTGCAAATTTTCCCGTATGGATTTTTACAAAGTTTACATAGCTTATGTAAGCTTTGATAGCTTCAGGGTCATTGTAGAAGAATTCTTTGATGGCTTTGGACAACCTAATGGTGGATGGGGTGCTAGAGGAAGCCATTTTTGAAGAGAGTAGAGAGCTTGAGAGTTTGAAAGAGAGTTTGAATTTTGAAATGAAAGTGAAAAGATAGGGTAAAGTTAAGGAGATAAATAGATATTCAATAGTCATGTTCTCTGGACAAGAGATATTTTCAGAGCTTTTGAGTTGGTGAAAAAGATGGAGGCAAATTCAAAGTTTTGAATTCAAAATTGAAGTTCAAAATTCTGGTAGGGATGTCAACATAAGGGGTAGGGCCATGTCGACATGGGTCTAATAATACATGTGACTATTTTTCTTATTTTTTTAATATATATATATTATAATCTAATTTATATTTTATTTGAAATAATATAAATATAATAACACTTCAATATTAATATTTTTATATTAAATATTATTAAAATAATATTATTTTGAAAATCAAAATTTTAAATTCAGACAGCAAGCAATTTCAAAACATGCAAACGATCAAACATTAAGACATTCAAACGTTCAAGCAAACAATTTCAACCTATATAATTTAAATGCGTACCTATTTTTAGATCCATATTCCCGAGATCATAAGATTCATGAATAGCTGTAATGCACATGTTTGAATTTTCCGTCTTTCGACCTTCATCATTGGAGGATGAGTCTAAATCGTCTAGTATAACAGTATATGCTCTCTTCCTTTTCTTTGAGGAATCATTACTTGGAGGAAATTTTTGCTTATCCGAATGTAGAAAATCTCTTTTTAAGTGGCTTGGCTCATCACAATTGTAGCATTTGACGTAGTTGAGGGTTTCATTATTATTTCCAGAAATCTTCTAATTATTTCTCTTGTAGTTGTTCATCCTTTTGTATTTCAGAAACTTTCTAAAATTTCTTGTCATCAAGACTATTTCTTCACCGTTGTCACCGTTTGAGTCTGAACCGTCTGTTATTGCATTAAACGCAATTGACTTCTTTTTTGAGGCCTTTCTTTCTCTTCTCCCTTGCATTTGTACTTCAAACGACATCAAATTCCAAATTAAATCTTCAATTTTCAGCGTACTGATATCATTAGTCTCTTCAATTGCTAGTGTCTTCTGATCCCATTCTGGAGTGAGTGAATTCAGAATTTTTCTAACTTGATCTTCTATGGAAAAGTTCTTTCCTAATGCAATTAATGAGTGCACAATGTCTTGAAACCTACTGTACATGTCTGAAATGGACTCATTTGGATTCATCTTGAAAAATTGAAGCTGATTGGTCAAGATAGATATTTTAGTCTGTTTAACTTTGCTTGTTCCTTCATGAGTAACTTGCAAAGTTTTTCATATTTCATATGCAGACTTACAGATAGACACTCTATTAAACTCATTCCTATCAAGTGAACAGAATAGAATATTGATGGTTTTGGAATTATTTTATGCAACAGTCTTTTGCTCAGTGGTCCATTGTGAAAATTTGTTGTGGGTTCAATGTACTCAATTTATGCGATATTCCAAGTGTCTACTCATATTAATTGTAAACATATTTTCATCCTACATGCCCAATATGCATAGCTACTGCCATTAAAAAGTGGTGGTCTGGCAGCAAACCAACCTTCTACAAATGAACCAGTGATAGTATTGACATGACTAGTGTTGGTAGCCATTTGAAATTTTTTTCAAAAATTGGTTAATGAAAACTTTGAAAACCAATGCTTTGATACTAAATGTTGGAAATGCGGGTTACGGATCTTAAGGCTGGATTAACACTGGAGGGATGGTGAATAGTGTTTAATGGATTTTATGGAATTTTTGAAATCTTTTCAAATTAAACACATACAGATGTAATTTCATAAATACAGAGATAATCACAGAACCAAACACAGATGCAAATAATAAATAAAAGTAGTAAAGGAATTACACACCAGAATTTCATAATGGCTCGTAGTTACCCTACATCCAGTCCCACACAATTTCTTGTACAGATTTCTTTTCAAATATAATGTTGATATTACAACCTCGATTTCAAGGCCACGAGATATATCCTCCCGTCTTCGAGTACAGGGCAAACTCTCTTGATTTAACCAGGCTACAAGATCACTTGATTCATTTACGGGCTATAATCACACCCAATTGATTAACAAGCCACAATCACACCATTTTCAATCACACTTTGAAGAGAGAGACTCGATACACTTCGATCTTTCGATCATTGATTACAAATGATCCTATAACTCCGAATATCACTGAGATCTTTAAGAGAGAGTGACAGAAAATCAAACTAGAGACGATCGAGTTTGATTCACTTAAATTTCGGTAGAGTTTTGTTAAAGCATTTGAAATATAAGAGAATATTTAAGTGGAGAAGGGGTGAAGAAATGAAGAAAAACTAACTTGAAATCCGTTGAAAACAACTGGCATTAATAGGAGAACAACGGTCATGTCCATTCACGGAAGGTTATGATGAATAGGCACTTCTTTTGAAAATTTGAAATTTGAATTCTACGGCTACCATGTCGACATGGAGGGATGTCGACATGCCTATGTTATTTTTGAAAATAGATTTTGCTTTAAAAAAAAATTATTTTAAAACTTGTCAAAACAATTTCTAAACTTTGTAAACCATTTTGAATATAGTTTAAACTTATAAAAGAGTTCTAGAAAGTAATCTTAAAATATACAACCTATAATGTAAAAGTGATATTAAAGACGGTATAGATTTCTTTAAAATATTTTAAAGCTAAAATATTAAAATCAAGAGATAGTTTAAAATAAACAAGAGATGATTTTGAAATTAATATGATAAATAATAGTTTTTGAATTAACGCTAAAATATTGAAATTGATAGAGATGACTTTAAAAAGATAGTTTAGAAAAAATAAATCATTTTGAAAATTTCGTGGATTCCATTCCACTAGAGAAGATCGTGGGTTCCATCCCACTAAAGAGGTCGTGGTTTCTATCCCATTCTTAAAGCGAGAAGGTGGATTCCGTTTCACAATTAAAATCCGAATAAAGATTTAAGTGCTATCATGAAGTTTTAACATAAATCTAGACTCAATTACTTATCTTGATATCTTGAACTCTTGAACACTTGACACTCATGAGTCTTTAGGCTTGATTTCTTCAATCTTGAATTCGCCAGCCTTGAATCTCTGTACTCAGTCTTGAATCTTTATACTATACAGTATTCGTTCTCAGTACCTGCATATATATATATATATCCTGCATACACACACACATATATGTAAACAAGAATATTAGTATTTATATTTTATAACAAGTCCTAAGGTTGTTGTCATCAAAACCATCATATCAGGAACTAACATACTTTAGCTTAACAAAATCCACTTCCCTTATACATTTGCAGTTAACGAAGGAATTCGTTAACATTTTGGTGTTAGAGCGAGGGCCCGAACCTCCGGCTCTGTTGAAACCCTAAGTGGAACAACCCTAGCTTGCATATATAGGGCTTAAAGGATTTGCCAATACTAAGCATATCTCATTCCAAGCTAATCTATCTTTGATTCCTAACACCAATTAATGGCATCAACTAAGTTTTGCTTAGTCATGGCAATTAATCATTTTAAAATCTCCAAACAAAGATCCTCTGAGCCTCAATTGAATAGGCTTTATCAAATCACTAATGATCCTTGCTTCATATGGAGCAAGTACTAAGGTTTATTGCATTACAACTTATGGAAGAAAAGAAGAGACAAGTAGCTCCTTACGACTCAGAAAAGTGTAGTTTGGATCCCTTTCATGTTGGACCAACACCGATCTTTCCCTATGGAGGCAATACAAAAAGAATAACATCTTCCTAGCAATAAGAAAGGAAATTAAGCTCAAAACCAAAGGGACCGTTTACAGAAAAGAAATAGAAAGGGACTTCGAATGGTTTACCAGAAAATGGCAGAGTATACTTGATTAATCTTATAAAATAAATAAAGCACAAAACTCCTCAAAAATTAAATTAGTCATCAACGATGAGGAGTCCGTTTCAAGTAATAAAGAAATTAAATACCAACCAAGAAGATTGCTTACCAAGAGGTCGCGACTGTCAAACAATTATTTTGTTACTACTTCCTATAAAAACATCTATCTCCTGACTAAGGAAAGCTTGATTATTGGCTTTTGCAGAAGAAGCGTCCTGATAATTAAAGGAATCTCGAAGGGTTGTATTGTTACTAACATCGGGCCAATGGACGTAGCAAAAAATAATGTCGAAGCTTGGAAGGCTTGATTACCCATTTTCTAGGGCGAGGAACCTTAATGAATTTATCAGTAGATGTTAGACAAGCCATTAATAAAATAATATTTTTTGTATGAAATAAGTGCATCTACATGGGAAAAAAAGGAAAAAGCCTTTGATCCCACCAAGATATCCTGGTCAAAGCACCTTCTAGAGGGAGGACGGAGTAAGCCTTAGTCTCACCCGAGATGGCCTAGCCAAAGCACTGACTAAGCCTTCGGTCCCGCCTACATGGCTTGGCCGAAGGATAAGCCGTTGATCCCGTCTCTATAGCCCAATTAAGGTGTCTCCTAGAGGGAGGTCAGAGTGATCCTTTGGTCCCATCTGGATGAAATTGACTAAGGATCGAGTAATATGAAATATTAACTAATGTATTTGATTGTGCGGAAGATAAATATAAAAGTAAAAATAATAAAGTAAATGACACTAAAGATATTTATATTGGTTTGAACTTCCTGTTCTAGTCTACTCCTAGACTCTTTCTAGATTTAATCAATGCCCTTACTTAACCCGGAGGAACAGGTACTACACCGCCTGAGCAACTGAACAGGACTTCACCGCCTAGACAACTGAATAGGTTTCAACCACTTAAAGATACTACAACCAGACTTCAACTGTGAATAACAGAAATGTATTTGACTGAGTATGATCTTAAATAGCGTTGATAAATCAATATCATACACCCTTCTTATAATCCTCTCATTTGTGGTATATTATATTGTTTGTGAAGAAAGAAAGTAATTTTGATCATAAGAAAATATTCTTGATTGATCGTGTGATCAAAAAAATATAAAGCGGTTTGGAATTGAATGCTTGAGTGTTCAATAGCAAAGATAGACAGAATTGCAAATAGAATTGATTTTGAAA
The DNA here is from genome assembly GCA_030765085.1 of Allium cepa. Classification (NCBI taxonomy): domain Eukaryota; kingdom Viridiplantae; phylum Streptophyta; class Magnoliopsida; order Asparagales; family Amaryllidaceae; genus Allium; species Allium cepa. The sequence continues at coordinate 917,005,600 of CM060938.1, forward strand.
ACAATGAAATAATTTTCTTTATATAGAGTTTAATAGTTGCAATCATTCGTGAGAAGAGATGATGAAAAGTCAAGATTATAACTCTTGGTTTCAGAGATGTAACCCTTCATGAAGAAGAGGTGCCTTTTAAGAAAACTAGCGTTATACAGATTCAGCCAGCTGAATAAAGTTTGGCAGCCAGTTGAATCGATGATTTTTTAAATCAACAAGAAGATAGTTCAATTTAGGTCATTTTCAATCGGTTGAATATTTTCTGTCAGTCGGTTGAATATTCATAAATATCTATGTTCATGTGCACAGATTCAGTCGGTTGAACAAGATAGTTTAGCCGGTTGTATAAGTTTGTTGTGTTCATGTTGAAATTCTAATTTCTAAAAAATGTGTGTGTATGTACCACATAGAAGATATTTTAGTAACGTTATACCTCTAGACATAGACATTATGACAGATAGCACTTTATAGCATCAATTCGGTCTTCATTTCAATATAATTGTCTCCTTGTAAAGTTAATATCATTTCCTGCAAAAGTGGTTGGTATATACAATATATACTTGTATAGTTTTCACTAGCAAAACATCAAAATATAAGGTTCTAACATTCTCCCCCTTTTTGATGATGACGACTATATAAGTTCAAATTTAAATTGAGTTATTCTCCCCCTAACTTTATACCCCCTATCCATAAGGCCTTACTTTATTTTCCCTCTTTGTCATCAACAAAATGAAACTAGATATTAATAGGAGAAATAACAAATTACGAGAAGCTGTATCATAGAATGTACAATTATTACATCACGTAATACATTGCATATTGTAGGATACAAAACATCACAGACATGTCATGAAAATACTATGCATAATAACATGACAAACAAATATAACATAACAGAAACATAATGATCTAGTTATAAAAAATATTACAACACAAATTGTCTTTAAAGAGTTAAAACATGGAACATAGATGTGAGTCATAAAAGGATGATAATAAAAAACCTACCACGATATAGAGAATAATCAAAACTCTTGGCTTTTAGAGTTACCTTCTTCGTCTTTGCCTTTCTCTTTAGAAGTTATCCAAGCAAAAGGAGCCAGATTTTAAGTAACTTTGGTTGAAGAAGTAGGAGGAATAGCAGACATTGATGAAGAGCAAGAAAGATTTTCCCAAATCTTGTTTGAGAAGCCTTTGATAAAATTGAGCATTTTGTTGGTTTTTGAAATGTTGTGCTCAATTTTGGCCAAACGATGATCAAGCCTACTTTGGTTTTGGGATAAGGTTACAAAAGCTTGTTTGGAAGAGGCATCCATGTTGATTTATTCAATTTCATTAACATTTTCTTAAGTTTGTGGTCCTTGGAAGGAGGAAGCAATGCCAGTGTCATGGGGTTGTGCAATACCTTGGTCACGGTTTGCAACCCATTTTTGAAAAGTAATTATGTCATCATTTGCAGGACACTTGGGAAGGCCAATGAGACTTAATGTTTAGGAATTGAGTTTGCTTATTATCGTAAGCTCAGAATTTGGTATAACTACTCCAAAATTTTACAAGATATGCATAATATATGCTCCATAATGAATTGTTTTGTAATCTTTTATATTTAACAGATTCAAATTCTTCCAAAATTATCTTACCCCAATTGACAGTTTTAGATGAGTAAATCACATATAGAGCTTGAAAATCCATTTTATAAACTTTTTCATAGCTACGGTATGAGCTCGAAGGGACCAGATAAGAGCATGATGAATAGCCTAGCTTTTGGACACAAAGCATTGGGTTTTAGTTTTGTCATACTGTCGGATAGAAATCTATGTGACACTTCATCTCAATGAAACATGTCAACTTCAATTTCATTGATATCTAAGCCTTGAGATGGACATTTTAAAATATGTCCTAAGGGTTATAGGGGAAGATAAATCTTAACGCCACAAACCATTGTCCAAATACGATCAGTTTTGTTTTATGGATTTTGACGATCCAAGTTCATGTTTGCGAAGAAAAGTTTAATTACAATAGGATAAATATTGACATTGTTAGTATCATACCCTATAAGAGAATCAAAATTCTTTGCCTCCTCGATTTCCCGAATTCCATATCCTTGAAATGAGCGAATTTCGTAAAAGCTCCTCCAAAGATTTTTGAACTTTTTCATGCTGTTGAATCTTGTAACAGCGGTGCCATCATGAAGGCATGCCCTAATTTGGTCTTGAGATGGGCCAATAGAAGTGGAGGCTTGTCTTGCTCTTTTAGGTCTTAGAGCCATTGATTTTTTTGAGTGGAGGTATGGTCGCAAAAGTGAGATTTTTAGGTTTAGGTAGAATGATTTTTGGTTTGCTGAAATGAAGGAATGAGGAAAGGAAGGGTTGAATAAAATATATTGGTTGGTGGAGAATTGAACGCGTTCCTTAAAATACGCGATAGTTATTTTAAAAAAATCGATCGTCGGTCGGTTTGGTGGAATACTTCAGTCGGTTGAATGCTTTAAAAACGTAACCAGCAAAGAAATAGGCCAAAAATGGGTCTATTCGGCCGTCCGAGGTAATGAGTCCAGCTGACTGAATTTTGGGTCTAATTTGATTTTCATTTGAAGATTTGTCCGTATAAACTAGGATGTTCATTCGACTGAATTTGTTGTCTCTGCACAACTTCAGCTTATAACCAAATATTATCAGGTTATTATATACAGATATGTTGGAACTTCGTATTTACGATATTTCATAATTATGATATTTTGACTATAACAACTATACAAGTCATTATTATATATTAACTTGTTTTTACAGGAATTAATGAAGACCGGATTCAAATGAGCTTCAAATACTATGTAATTTGTATCGAGTCTGTGTCTAGAGTTTATTCATGTTAAAATATCTCCTATATGATATATCTTGACATTGTTTTTAAAGCTTTGCATATTCTTAATTTTTAGTCTACATTCATATGTCTGAATGTACCAAATCAGATGTTTGAGTCTGGAAAAATGAATATTGATTTTACAATATTCAAACGTCTAACTTGTTCATTTCAGACGTCTGAAAATAGTCATTTTTAGGTATTTTCTTTCTGGTTTGAGCTCGTGCAAATTCAGAAGTCTGAAATTTTCAATTCAGAAGTCTAAATATCTGTAACGGCTATATTTTCAAATAGGCACTTCCATTCTTGAAGAGATGCATCCTTCATTTCAATAGATATGACCATATCTCTTCATGATAACTCTTCACAAACATATGCACCTATTTATATTCTATGTAAACACATTAGAATCATGTTTCATCTATCAATTCAGTCTATTCTTACTCTACTCTCATATTCTTTGATTCTAATACTCTTGTGCATTCAATTTCATACAAATTCATTCTATTACTTCCTTATTCTTTACCTATTCATATATACATCATAAAGGAGAAGATTATAGGAAGGGTGTACTATAATTGACAAATTCGTGTTATTAAAGAACACATAGAGTCAAGAAAACTTTATTTGTAAAAGTCCTGTTCTGTTGCTCAGGTGTGTGAAGTCCTCTTCGGCTGTTGAGGCGAAATCCTATTCCGCTGCTTAGGTCCCTGTTCGGCTGCTCAGGGGTTATGTAAACCTGTTCCTTCGAGTTAAATGAGGGTTGTTGTTTTAGTGAAATTCCGGAAGGAGTCTGGGACTGGACGTAGAACGGAAAGTTCAAACCAGTATAAAAATTCCTGGTGTGCTTGTTTTATTTTACTTATTTACATTGCTATAGTATCTTAGTTTATTTTTGCACTAGTATACTATAATTCCATATAGCATGATCCGCACTGTCTTTTCATTTGGTATCAGAGCAAGGTTTCTTACAACAGTTACATAGTTATTTGATACTTTGCTAATATGGAAAACAACACCAACACAAGCACTAGTTTTATTGAAGGTCAATCTACTGCACGATCTCCACTATTCAATGGACTGAATTACAACTATTGGGCAACACAAATGAATATTTATATGCAAGCCAATAGTTTTGATGCATGGAATGTTATACAAGCAGAATATACTGTACCTACTAATGAATATTCTATATGGACAACTGCACAAAAACAAGATGCTACTGCTAATGCTAAAGCAATGAATATGTTGTTTTGTGCATTAGATAAAAATGAATTTAACCAAGTTAGCATATATAACACTGCATATGAAATATGGAGAACATTAAAGTCACTCATGAAGGTACTAACAAGGTTAAACAAAGTAAAATATCTATGCTTAAGAATCAATTTCAAAATTTTAGGATGAAGCAAGATGAATCTATAAATGATACGTACTCCAGATTTCAAGATATTCATCATTCTTTATTAGGACTAGGATAAATATATTCCAACTTTGATATTGTTTCAAAAATCCTTAACTCTTTAACGGATGAATGGGAAAGAAAAGTCTTAGCTATTGAAGAAGCTAATGATCTTTCTACCATGAAACCAGAAGAGTTAATAGGAAATCTAATGTCCTGTGAAGTAAATTTACAGGCAAAAAGAGTTCAAGCACAAGACAAGAAGAATATGGCATTTCATGCAGAACAAGAGGAATCAGATTCAGAGGATGAAGATTTAGCTTTCATAACTAAAAATTTTAAGAAAATTTCAAAGTACAGAAAAGGAAATCGAAATAATGGCTAAAGAAACTTCAATAATAAGCCATCATCCTCAGTACTAGAATGCTTTAATTGCCATAAGAAAGGTCATATGCAGAAAGATTGTCCAGAACAAAGGATGGGAAAACAAAATAAATATAGAAAGGACAAATTCAAAAAGAAGGCATTTTCGGCGACATGGGATGACTCAGAGTCTTCGCCTTCTGAAAGTAGCAGTGATAGTAAAAATGAACAGGCAAATGTTTGTTTCATGGCTACAGAGAATGAGGTAGATGATCTTACTTTTGATGACATGATTGAAATAAATTTTGAATTATTAGATTACTCTAAAAAATCTCAAAAGAAAATATAAAGAGGCTGTAGAAAATTAGAGAAAAGCAGAATTCTAGAGAGATATGCTTAATGACGAAAAGCATGTATTAGAAGAAGAACATGGAAAACTTCAAAATACTTTTTCTAATGATATCTCTCAACTTACCTTATCGGGTCAAGAAATTGAAACTCGAAAGGAAAAGAATGATGCTCTTATCTCTGAAAATCATGAGCTAAAAACCAAGATCAAAATGATTGAACTAGACAATACTAACCTCAAAACAAAGTCAGAAAGCATTACTAAAATTGTGTCTAACTTTAATAAAGGCAGAGAAAACTTATCTAAAATTATTGAAACTTCTCGGTCTGTCTCAAATAAGAAAGGACTAGGTTATACTAAGAAATCTGTAGCTCCACCAAAAACTAAGAAAGATAAGAGAAATATTCCTAAACCTAAGTCTACCATAGTTCAACCAAAAAGGAATCAAAACTCAAAAACCATAAAAATATGGGTTCCTAAAACAAACAACAGTTTGATTAGGAATAAATATATTAGTCCTTTTTGAAAAATGTTCATAAAAATAAAAATTATTTATATAAAGGGAATACCGAACCCTTTTGGGTTTGGTTTCCTAAGACCTAACTCTTAGGACCCTATTAAAAAGTGGGTACCAATGTTATTTTTTTATTTTTATAGGACCCATTTAAGAAAAGAGAAAAATGGATACTCGACAGTGGTTGCTCAAAACACATGACATGAGACAAAAATACACTAACAAATATCACATATTCAGATGGAGACTCTGTCACATTTGGAGACAATTTCAAAGGTTATATCATCGGAAAAGGCGATGTGAGCAATTACGGTATATCTAATTTACCTCTCATTTCCAATGTTTTACTTGCCAAAAACTTGAAGCATAATTTGTTAAGTATTAGCCAATTGTGTGACAAAGGATTCAAAATCTCATTTTGTGAAAATAAGTGTAGTATTTATGATCAAAATGAAAATCTTATCTTTGAAGGTAATAGAGATAGAAACAAATACGTTTTGAATATGAAAATTAATCATAATTCAAATATGTGCTTAGTAGCTAAAGAAAATGATTCTTGGTTATGGCACAAGTGATTTTGTCATATTAACTTCAAAGCTATAAATAAACTTTCTAAAAATGATTTAGTAAAAGGATTACCAAAATTAAAATTTAAAGTTGATCATATTTGTGATGAATGTCAATTAGGAAAATTAACTAAATCATCTTTTAAATCTAAGAAAGTTATTTTACATTACAACCACTTGAATTACTACACATGGATTTATTTGGACCTACTCAAGTACAATCCATAAACCACAACAGATATGTGTTTGTAGTTGTAGATGACTTTTCTAGATATATTTGGACCATATTTATGAAAAATAAAAGAGACACTTTTGACCATTTTAAAGTATTTGTCAAAAGAATCCAAAATTTAAAGGGATTAAAAATAAAGAATATTAGAAGTGATCATGGAGGAGAGTTCAAAAACGAAGCTTTTGAACATTTCTGTAAAAAGAAAGGAATATTTCACAATTTCTCGTTTCCTAGAACTCCATAACAAAATGGAGTTATAGAATGGAAAAATAGAACATTACAGGAATGTGCAAGAACTTTGTTAAATGGAAGCACACTTCCAAAACATTTCTGGGTAGAAGCTATAGCAACTGCTTGTTATGTTTTAAATCATGTTTCTATACGACCTCTTACCGAAAATACTTCATATGAACTTTTTCATGGAAGAAAACCAAATATTTCCTATTTTAAAGTTTTTGGATCAAAATGTTTTATATTAAATACCAAAGATCAGCTTGGCATATTCGATGCGAAATCCGATAAAGGTAACTTTTTAGGATATTCAGATCGAAGCATAGCTTATCGGGTGTTTAATAAAAGAACTAATACTATTGAGGAAACTCTTCATGTATCTTTTGATGAAAATTTTCTACAAAAATTAAGTATAAGAGATGATGAAGAACTTTCAGATAATATCACAAATATTGACAATATAAATTTCGAAAATAATGAAAACATAATTGATAATTCTAGAGAAGATGAAAATGTTATTCATAACAACAATGAGTTAAGATCTCCACCAAAAATATTACGGGATCATCCTATTCAAAATTTTATTGGAGAAATTAATTCAAACGATCGAACTAGAAGTCAATTGAATCAAATGGGCCACGTAGTATTTCTTTCCAATATCGAACCCAAAAACCCTAAAGAAGCATCTATCGATGACTACAGGATAAATGCAATGCAAGAAGAGCTAAATCAGTTTGAACGCAATGAAGTTTGGGAGTTAGTTCCTAGACCAAGTGACCAAACTGTTATTGGTACAAAATGGGTCTATAAAAATAAGGCGGACGAACGAGGTAACATCACCAGAAATAAAGCAAGGTTAGTCGCTCAAAGTTATAATCAAGAGGAAGGAATTGACTACGAAGAAAAGTTTGCTTCTGTCGCTAAAATAGAAGTAATACTTATCTTATTTCTCTGTGCATGCTTTCATAATTTCAAACTTTATCAAATGGACATTAAAAGTGCCTTTCTGAATGGTTATACAAAAGAAAACGTGTACGTTGAACAACTTCCTTTATTTATCCATGAGAAATATCCAGACCATGTTTATAAACTTAAGAAAGCTCTACACGGTTTGAAACAAGCACCACGCGCTTGGTACGAACAGCTTAAGAGCTATTTACCATCATCTGGATGTCAAATTGGAAAGGTTGATTAAACACTTTTTATTAAACATTCAAAAAGGGATATTTTAATTGTTCAAATTTATGTTGATGACATCTTTTTTGGTCTACCAATGAAAAATTATGCCAGGACTTCTCCGATGTTATGACCAAAGAATTTGAAATGTCCCACATGGAAGAATTATCATATTTCCTTGGTTTACAAATCAAACAATTACAAAATGGTATTTTTATTAATCAAGAGAAATATCGTAATAATTCAATCAAACGCTTTGGAATGAAAAATACTTCTGCCAAACCGACTCATATGAGTACAACCACACACCTCGATAGAGATGGAAATGGTAAAAGTATTGACAAAAAATTATACCAAAATATGATTGGTTCATTACTATATTTAACGGCCGGTCATCCTGACATAATGATGAGTGTTTTTTTATGTGCTAGATTTCAAGCCAATCCAAAGGAATTACATTTAAGTGCAGTCAAACGTATATTACGTTATCTTAGTAATACCAAGGACTTTGGACTTTTCTATCCAAAAGATTGTCCTTTCGAATTAGTATCATATAGTGATGCTGATTTTGGTGGATCTCGGACAGATAGAAAAAGTACTAGCGGTACGTGCCATTTTATTGGAAAATCGTTAGTTTCTTGGTTCTGTAAGAAACAAAACTGCATTTCACTTTCTACATGTGAAGTAGAATATATTTCTACTACACTAGCTTGTGCTCAAGTTATCCACATGCAACAGACACTTAGAGATTTTGATATAAATTCAACAAATTCAACAACATATTGTGATAACTTAAGTGCTATTAATTTATTATAAAATCCAATCAATCATTCACGAACAAAGCATATTGATATTCCTCATCATTTTCTTCGTGATTGTATTGAAAAAGGATTAGATTTTGTTTCATCCGAAAACCAATTGGCTGATATTTTTACAAAATCACTTCTTGAAAATATTTTTATTAAACTAAGACGAGAACTCAGAATCGTCTCGTTTTAAAACTTATAATTTGTTTTTCTGAAATATATTATTAGTCGCATACTATTTTTTTTTGCATTATCTGAAGTACAAGTTTTATGTTATTTGTGTTCCAGTTTTATAAGTTACACTATGAATTACCTTTTCATTTTTTAACCATTCATTTCTTGCAAAGAAATTTTCCACATTTTTTGGTTGCTATTTTTAATATCCGTGGAGCTTATTTATTATTGATTCTCATCCACCAGTTTACTGTCTAATATTTTTTTACACTCACCTATAAAATTCTCCTCTCGCTATATATTTTTATTATCTGCTTCCCTGTTATGTTATTCTATCTTCAATTGTTAACAAAACCATGTTACTTTCTCAATTACTCGTAATCTTCTTTTATTCTATGGCGTCGAATGGCTCTACTTCAGAAGAACCTTCTTCTATAGAGTTTTCTACACCATATTCAGCATATTCTTTCGATTTACCAACACCAACCCCTGCTATTAACCTTCCCGGCATGTATCTCCGAATGATCGTACCAGACGTACTCCAGAAAAGAAGAAAGCTCATCGTTTCTTATTCTTTGGTTCTCCACAAGCTAAACAAAAGATTGATGATATTTATCATTATCAACAAGAATCGTTAGGACTTCAGCGAGAAATGTACTATGAGCAAAAAAATAATCCACAACGTCTTAACTTTTTGGAGAACCTTGGTTGGAAAATCTGCGGCTCATCTACGTTTAATGTTCATCAACCTACATCTTCCCATCAAAATTCATGGAATCAGACACTGCAACGTCCTCATGTATGACCAAATTCATGGAAACATGGCAGTAACTGGAATTCTTTGGGATCATCTAAGGGAAAAAAGATGATAGAACCAGAAGAGCCTAAGACTCCTAGACAATCATCTTCCTCATCATAGACACAAAATCAATTAATTGATTTTACATGTTGTTTTTATGTTTATAATTATATGTTTTTAACAAACAACTTCTTTTTTTAATAAATTTGGTTATACTTAGGAACACATTTTTTTCTTGAAATTCAGACATCTGAATATTGTCAAATACATATTTTTGACTTCAGATTTAGACGTTGAAACAACCAAAACAGACATTTGAATATGCCCAAAAATGAACTATTTGCTTTCTGTTTAAAAAAAATTGATTTCAGACGTCTGAATTCAAATCCAGACGTCTGAAAAGTTCAGGCTATTCAAATTTTAGGGGCTTTTCAACATTTTTGTTTCCCACCTGCCATCTTAAAACCATTCCAATCTTCTTCTACATCTTACTTCCAGCAACCCACTTCATATTATTTCCCCATAACTCACCTATTTCAATCTTAAAAACTCAATCTTTTTGATCAATTCTTCACAAATGGCTCCAAAACCAAAGAGATATAGGGCTCAAATCTTAAAACTTTCTTAAAATTGTTCAGTGGCTTTGGAATGATGAGGCAAAACGACATTTTGCTCAAATGGAAAGATCCAACTTCTTTCCCGGTGCCTTCATGAAGTATAAAGAATTTGAGCCTTATCAAATTCAACAAATAGCTCGCTCTAATGGGTTAGAATCTCTTCTTTCTTTTACTGCCAATAATGTAAAGATTAATCATCTATTGGTCAAGATTTTTTATGCAAACATGAATTTGGATCATCACCATCCTCACAATCGTCAAGATTGCATTTGGACTATAGTCCATGGTACTAAAATTATCTTCCACTTGTTCATCTTGGAGAAATCCTTCAATGTCCTTCAACGGGAACCGATTTAGATGATATTAAGGTCTCTCTATCCTTGGACGAACGAGATGAAGTTTCTCACCACTTTCTTTCTAACGATATTACTAAACTCACCTCTGTTCAACTTCAGCCACAAGCCCGTATCATTCATAGAGCTTTGATTCGCTCTGTTTTACCGTGAACTAGTAGCTATGAAGTTGTTAATAAGTGCAACTTTCACTCTCTATGCTATATACTCCGTACAATCCATTGGATTGGGGCTGTGTCATTATGGAAGACTTTATGAATGTGAATCGCCGTCGTCGTTATAAAACTTTTCACTATGGTGCTTATATAATGAAAATTCTCCAAAACTATGGTATTTCTTTTCCTGAATCTGAATTTTCAACAATTAAAGAGCATGGATCCAAAACCTTGGGACTTATGAACTTACCTAAATGTCCACAAAGTCTTTCTTTTGTATCATTTCAAGAATGGACCGCCAACCATGATCAAAATCGTCCTCAACCTCCTCAACATCATCACCCTGTTGCTACTCAAGTTCAAGTAGAAGATGATGATGAAATAGAAGTTCTAAATCTTGACTCTACCCCTCGATAATCTTTGGTTACTCTTTCCCAAAATCAAGCCAAGCTTAAGACTAAAATGGATAAGTTCGAGAGGCAAACCAATAAAAGGTTCAACTCCATTCGTGGTTTTCTAAATAAAATATGGGAACGTATTGGTTGCACTTCCTCGACTTCTACCGAATTTTTTGATCCAACTCCTTTTAAATGGTCCTCCAGCACCAGCACCAATGATGATGATAACGATGACGATGAAGAAGAAAGTGATGATGAGTCAAGCACAAGGTTTTAAGGGATGGTTGTGTTCTTATCTCAAACTACTCGTAGTTATATGCATTTTGTTATATATGTATGTGGTGATCGTGTACGTATGTTGGTTTTGTAAAATTGAACTTTTATGTCTGTTTTGGACTAGTGCAGTATGGTAACCATTCTACATTATCTATGATATGTGAAGTATTTCATATATATTATGTTTCCTATTTGTCGATGTCAAAGGGGGAGAAGGAGTTTAAAAACTACCATCGACAGGGGGAGCTTATAGTAAGGGGAGTACATATAATTCTATTTTCTGTTTATATATGCTCATATTGTGTATATACTTACATAGTTGTCATCGTCAAAAAGAGGGAGAACATTGGAACTTCGTATTTACGATATTTTGTAATTACGATATTTTGACTATAACAACTATACAAGTCATTATTATATACGAACTTGTTTTACAGGAATCAATCAAGACCAGGTTCAAATGAGCTTCAAATACTATACAAGTATGTATCAAGTCTGTGTCTAGAGTTTACTCATGTTAAAATCTCTCCTATATGATATATCTCGACATTTTTTTAAAGCATTTCATATCCTCAATTTTTAGTCTACATTCAGACGTCGGAATGTACCAAATCAGACGTTTGAATCTAGAAAAATGAATATTGGTTTTACAATATTCAGACGTCTGACTTGTTCATTTCAGACGTCTGAAGATAGTCATTTTTAGTATATTTTCTTTCTGGTTTGAGCTCGTGCGAATTCAGAAGTCTGAATTTTTCGATTCAGAAGTCTGAATATCTATAACGGCTATATTTTCATATAGGCACTTCCATTCGTGAAGAGATGCATCCTTCATTTCAATAGATATGACCATATCTCTTCATGATAACTCTTCACGAACATATGCACCTATTTATATTCTATATAAACACATTAGAATCATGTTTCATCAATCAATTCAATCTATTCTTACTCTACTCTCATATTCTTTGATTCTAATACTCTTGTTCATTCAATTTCATATAAATTCATTTTATTACTTCCTTATTCTTCATGTTTCATATATACATCATAAATGAGAAGATTATAGGAAGGGTGTACTATAATTGACAAATTCGTGTTACTAAGGAACACATAAAGTCAAGAAAACTTTATTTGTAAAAGTCCCGTTCTGCTGCTCAGGCGTGTGAAGTCCTCTTCGGCTGTTGAGGTGAAATCCTGTTCCGCTGCTCAGGTCTCTGTTCGGCTGCTCAGGGGTTGTGTAAACCCGTTCCTCCGGGTTATGTGAGGGTTGTTGTTTTAGTAAAATTCCAGAAGGAAGTTTGCACCAGTATAAAAATTCCTGATGTGCTTGTTTTATTTTACTTATTTACATTGCTATAGTATCTTAGTTTATTTCCATACTAGTATAGCATAATTCCATATAGCACGATCCACAGTCTTTTCAAGATATATATTTAAAAGAGCTTTATCCTTATGTTAAATAATTTTATGTAATAATCATATTATTTACTATATGGAATTCGTGTGTGTGTATCTTATGTAGACATTCCAGCATAGAAAGTTATTTATTTTCAGAAGGCTCTAATTCTTTTGATGAGCAATTTTCGAGCGAATCAGCAATAATGAACAAGGGTGAGTTTGCTTGATGGATCTTTTTCCATGAATTACGAGGAGGTGCTTCTGTGCCATGAGGCAATTGTCTCTGAATGCTATTTTGTATAGAAGAATGACCATAAATTTTAAGAACAAATTTCTCAAGGAAACCAAAACGAGTTCCTTGATTTTTCCGTTCATAGTACATTCGCGTTGAACACTGATTATTTATCGCTAAAAATGATGTATATCATCTATTTGATGTTGAGTAGAAGGTGAACCAAAATCTATGTTCCTTCTGACTCGTTTTCCATTTGGAGTATAGCCAGTGTAATGACTTGTAGTGGATGAGCCGAAATCAATAGATGAGCGGAGAATTCTCTTGCGAAAACATTCTTATCTAAAAAGATGATTTTTTTTCTATTTATTTCTTCTATACTCATTCTGATCTTATATATATTATTGATTTCTATTTTTAGAAATACTTAAAAGTTCAAAATCCCCTTTGATTTGTAATCTGTGCATTATATATATATATATTCAATGGTTAATATAAAAAAATCATGACATTTTATTTGATCTATTTATAATAGTAATTTCTAATGCAAGAGAAGATATCTTTATTTGGTTGAAAATTTTTATGCATTTTTTTCCTATCACCTGTGAAAATAAGTAAAAAATTCTTGTAGAGATACAATTCCAAGTTTTCGTCTTAATTTTATAAAAGTATATTCATTCAATGATTTGGTGAATATATTTGCTAATTGATTTTCTGAAGATACAAATTATAAATAACATTTTTTCTATGTTGCCACATAAAAATTATGTCGAATATCTATATGTTTGGTGCGTGAATCATTTATTGAATTTTTAGACAAGTTAATGGCACTTATATTATCATAATAAATCATTGAACGTGAAAGAATGATGCCAAAATCTTGAAGAGTATGCTGCATGTAAATTACTTGTGCATATGCCAAGGCAACATAAATATATTCTGCTTCATACGTCGAGGGGCATACACAATGTTGCTTTTAACTAAACCACGATACTGGAGATTGTCCAATGAAGTGGCGTGTACCACTCGTACTCTTTTGGTCTGCTCGACATCCGCCGAAGTCGACATCACTATATGATACTAACTCGAAAGGATATCCTTTTAGATAAAAGAGGTCGCAGTCTCTAGTGTTGCTTAACTAGCAAAAAATTCCTTTCACGGCTCGCAAATGCGATTCTTTAGGATTTGCTTGAAAACATGCACAAAGACATACACTCATCATGGTATCGAGACGAATAGAATTGAAATGCAGTAAAGAACCAATCATACTCCGATACAATTTTCGATCCATACTTTTACCATTTTCTCTCGATCGAGATGGACCGTAGTGCCCATGGGAGTTTTGCAGAAGTGTTCTCCATACCAAAACATTTTATTAAATTATTGCAGTATTTTTCATGATTTATAAAAATACCATTATTTAATTTTTAAATTTGTAAACCGAGAAAATACGAGAGTTCTTCGATATGTGACATCTCGAATTCACTTTTCATGATGTTAGAAAATTCTTTACATAATTTTTCGTTTGTGGAACCAAAAATAATACCATTTACACGAACTTGAATTATTAAAATATCATTCTTATCTTGTTTAATAAAAAGTGTTTGATCAACTTTTCAATTTCAAAACCTAATTTTATAAGATAGCTCTTAACATGATCATACCAAGCACGAGTTGCTTGTTTTAAACTGTATGATGCTTTTTTAGTTTATAAACATGATCTGGATATTTTTCACCCGTATACAATAGTTGTTTTTCTATATAAACATTTTATTTTATAAAACCATTTAGGAACGCACTTATTACATTCATTTGATATAATTTAAAACTATGATAACAAGAGAAGGCTGGCTAGATACGTATTGCTTCCAATCGAGGGACAGAAGCAAATGTTTCTTTGTAGTCTATTCCTTCTTCTTGCTTGTTGCCTTGAGTGACTAACCTAGCTTTATTACTATTTATGTTACCTTGCTCATCGATTTATTTTTAAAAACCCACTTTGTACCATTAATTGTCTAATCACTAGGTCTAGGAACTAGGTCCCCAATATTGTTTCGTCCGAATTGGTTTAGCTCTTTTTGCACAGATAAAATCCAATAGTTATCGATTAAATCCTCTTTTACGTTTCTAGGTTTGATGTTAGAAATAAAAGCAACATTCTCATTTGATTTAATTGACTTCTTGTCCTTACATTTGTATCTATTTCTCCAATAATATATTCGATTGAATGATTTCTTAATCCTCTAGGTGGTGAACATATTTTATTTTCAATGGGTAAATTTTCAATATCATTTTCAACATTATTTCCGATATTTTCATCTTATGAATTACTTTGTTTTGTATTTATTTCATCATCTTCATAATTATTTTAAAATTTTGAATTTTCATCAAAAGAAACATGTGGCGTTTCTTCTATTATTTTTGTTATTTTATTTCTATAAGCTTTGCTTCGTTCTGAATATCCAATAAATATTCCTTCATCAGATTTTGTATCGAATTTTCCAAGTTGATCTTTTTTATTTAATAAAATCACTTTAAACCAAAAAAATTTAAATAAGAGATATTAGGTTTCTTTGCATTGAACAAATCATATGGTGTGTGTTTAGTTAAGGGACGGATAGAGACACGATTTAAAACATAGCAGACAATTGTACAGCTTCTGCCCAGAAATGTTTCGGCAAATTACTACCGCTAAGTAAAGTTCTCGCGCATTCTTGCAGTGTTCCATTTTTCCTTTTTACAACTCTATTTTTTGTGGAGTTCTAGGAAATGAAATTTTATGAAAAATTCCTTTCTCATTACAATCAATTTTGAATAAATCATTATCAAATTCACCACCATGGTCGCTTCTAATGTTTTTATTTTTTGAATTTTGAAATTTTTTGAAAAGATTTCAAAATTTTCAAAATATGACTTTTATTTTTTAAAAATATTGTCCATATATATCTTGAAAAATCATCTGCAGTTACAAATACATACCTATTGTGATTAATTGATTGAACTTGAGTAGGTCTAAAGAGATCCAAATGTAATAGTTCAAGTGGTTGTAATGTAGAAATAATTTTCTTAGATTTAAAAGATGATTTCGTTAGTTTTCCTAATTGACAAGCATCACAAATATTGTTTACTTTATAATTCATTTTTTGGCATTCCTTTCACCAAATTATTTTTAGATAATTTTCCTATAGCTTTGAAATTTGCATGACAAATCTCTTGTGCCATGGCCAAGGATCATTTTTTTTGCTATTAAACATAAATTTGTGTTATGTTTAATTTTCATATTTAAAATGTATATATTTCTTTTACAATTTCCTTCAAAAATTAAATTATGATTTTTATCATAAATATTACATTTATCTTTTTCAAAAGTAATTTTGAAAGCTTTATCATAGATTTGACTAATACTTAAGATATTATGTTTTAAATTCTTAAGTAACAGAACATTTGTAATAAGAGAAAAGTTAGATGTACCGTCATTGCTCACATCGCCTTTGTCGATAATATTCCTTTGGAGTTATCTTCAAATGTGACAAACCCTCCATCTGAGTAGGTAATGTTTATTAAATTTCTTTACTTCCCATCATACATTTTGAGCGACAACTATCAAGCATCCATGTTCCTCTTATTTTATGTGGTACATGCAATAAATATAGAAATTATGTTGGTACCCACTTCTTTTGTTAGGGCCCTAAGAGTTAGATCTTACGAAACCAAACCCACGAGGGATTAGAATTTCCTTTGTAAACAAAATTATTATTTCTATGAACATAAGTTATAAAAGATTTTATTTATTTATTTTTAATTAAACGATCATTAGCTTTTGGAACCCAAATCTTAGTAGATCTTGAATGGGTTATAGTTTTCTTTTGACTAATAGATTTGAGAATAGGCTTTTCAAGACTATTATTTTTCTTCTTGAACTTTATATATAGAGTGTTATACTATTTAGAACTAGTTTTTACTTTTGTAAATTTTTTATATCCTAATCCCTTCTTATTAGAAGTGGATTCCGAATTTTTTATAATTTTAGAAAAAATTTCTCTGCCTCTATTAAAGTTAGAAATACTTTTGGTAATTATTTAACTTTGTTTTAAGACTAGTAATATCTTATTCTAATATTTTAACAGTGGATTTTAAACCATGATTTTCTGTTGATAATGTGACATTCTTTTCTTTTTGAGTCTCGATTTCACTACTTAACATAGTAAGTTGAGAAGCAATATTAGAATAAGATTCTTGTGAAATAACAACTTCATCTTCTAAAATTTCTTTCCATCTCTTAACATATCAACTTCAGTTTCATTTCTATTTAGTCTTTCTAGTGAATTTTTATATTTTCTTTTAATATTTCTTAGTTTATCTAATAATTTGGAATTTATATCAACTAAAGCATCAAAAGTAAGATCACGTACATCATCGTTTGAGGCCATAAAGAATACATTGGCTTGTTCTAAATCACTGTCACTGACGTTGTCTGATGGGGAAGAGGAATTCAACATCCCATGTAACTGAAAAAGCTTGTTTCTTCATGTATCCATCGCTCTTACTTTGTAGTTATTTCTATCTTTCTTGCGATCTCGATAGTCTTTCTTCATATTCCCATTTTTGTGATATTCATAGCATTAAAGAGTTGAGGATGATGGATTGTTGTTTTTTTGTTATTTCCAAACTTGTTTTCTTCTAAAATTTCAGAAACTTATTAAAGTTCTTAGCTATAAATGCCATATCATATTCGTCCGATTCTTCTTGTTCGGCCTGAAATGCTATTGTTTTTCTGTTATGAACTTGAACTCTTTTTGCCTACAAATTAACTTCACATGACATGAGATTTCCTATTAAATCTTCCAGTTTTATGGTAGAAATGTCATTAGCTTTTTCAATTGCTAAGACTTTTCATTCCCACTCATCCGTTAAAGAGTTTAGGATTTTTGAAACAATATCAAAGTCAGTATATTTTTCTTTTAATGCCAGGAGTGAGTGGTATATATCTTGCAACCTAGAATATCTCATTTATGGTTTCATCTTGCTTCATTCTAAAATTCTGAAATTGATTCTTAAGCGTAGATATCTTGCTTTGTTTAACATTTTTAGTATCTTCATGAGTAACTTTGAGAGTGCGCCAAATTTCATATGCTGAAGTACACATACTAACTCTATTAAACTCATTTTTATCTAAGTAAAAAAACAACATATTCATAGCTTTAGCATTTACAGTAGCATCTAATTTCTGTGTATTTGACCATTGTGCATAGGGAATGATAGGTATAAAGTATTCTGTTGAGTGATATTCCAACGTCGTATCCATTTGCTTGCATGTAAATTCCCATCCTAATTCACCGATAATTATAGTTTAGTCTATTAAATAGTGGTGGTCATGTAGTGGATTGACGTTCAACAAAACTTGGTGCTGTGTTATTTTCCATATTACTTGAATATCAGAAAAAACTTTGTTACAGTTATATGACGGCCCAGCTCTGATACCAAATGAAAGCGACTAAAGATCGAGTAATATAAAATATTAACTAAACTATTTGCTTGTGTGGAATATAAATATAAAAGTAAAAATAATAATGTAAATGACAACAGTGATTTTTATACTGGTTCGAACTTCCCGTTCTACGTCCCAAACTCCTTCTTGATTTAATCAATACCCTCATTTAACTTGGAGGAACATATATTAAACTGCCCATGCTAACAGGACTTCAACTGCCTAGACAACCGAATAGGACTTCAACCGCCTAATGATACTACATCGGGACTTTGACACTAAATATTAGAAATGTATTTGACTGGATATGCTCTTGAATCGCATTGATAGGTCAATAACATTCACCCTTCCTATAATCTTCTCCTTTGTGTTATATCGTGTAATTTGTTAAGAAAGGAAGTAATTTTGATCATAAAAAAATATTCTTGAATGATCATTGATCAAAAAATATAAAGCAGTTTGGAATTGAATGCTTGAGAGTTCAATAGTAAAGATAGACAGAATTGCAAATAGAATCGATTTTGAAAACAATGAAATCATTTGCTTTATATAGAGTTTAATAGTTGCAATCATCCGTGAGAAGTGATGATGAAAAGTCAGGATTGCAAATGTTGGTTTTAGAGATGTAACCTTTCATAAAGAAGAGGTGCCTTTTCAAAAAACTAGCCGTTATACAGATCCAGCCAGCTGAATAAAGTTTGGCAGCTAGCTGAATCGACAATTTTATTAATCAGCAAAACATAGTTCAATTTAGGTCATTTTCAGCCAGTCGACTGAATATTCATAAATATTTATGTGCATGTGCACAGCTTCAGTCAGTTGAACTTAGTTTTTCAATCGGCTGAACTATAAGTTTGTCGTGTTGTTGTTGAAATTTTGATTTTTGAAAAATTGTGTGTGTGTACCAATAGAATATATTTTAACAACTTTATACATCTAGACATAGATATTTGACAGATAGCTCTTTGTAGCGTCAATTCGGTCTTCATTTCAATATAATTGTCTCTACGTAAAATTGATATCATTTCCTATAGTATATACAATATATACTTATATAGTTGTCACTATCAAAATATCAAAATATGAGTTTCTTACGCTAAAAATGACCTGCCTAAAGTTTTTGCAAGCCCTTGGTCCCTCCTACATGGCTTGGCCAAGGCACCTCCTAAAGGGTGGACAGAGTAAGCCTTCGGTACTTAACCGAAGCACTAAACCAGCCATCAGTGCCATCATCAAAGGCTTCACCGAAGCGCTTCCTAGAGGGAGTTCGAATAAGTCTTTGGTTTTTCCTAAGAAAAGCTAACCAAACGCATCGGACAAGCCTTTAGTACCCTCTCCAAGGTCTTGCTAAAGAGCCTCATACATGGAGGTTGGGAAGTCTTTGGTTCTGCTTAAGATAGCAAACCAGACGCACCTGACAACAATCATTACCTAAGATGATGCTAATAAAATTTAAATGCAAACCTAACTCTATCCTAAAGAGTGGATCAAAAACAATCTTCTAGAGGAAGATCTATCAAAACATGCCATTTGTGCTCCGAAAAAAAGTCAATCAATCTTCTGAGGAAGATCTGTCAAATGAGCCAATTAGCGTTCTAAAGCAGAAAAGCTATCTTCTAAGGAAGATCTGTCAAATATGAGTTGTTTATGCTCAAAAGAAAAACTAATATTCAAATCCCAAATGGGGTTTCTAGTCTTCCTTATTAATTACCAGAAGAGCTTTTTGGTCTTCCTTCATTGTTACCAAATGGGTTTTCTGATCTTCTACCGTCAGATGATTTTTCGGCCTTCTGCTCCTATCGCTAGATGGTATTTTGGTCCTCTATTTACAGTTTAACCAGAATAGCTCTCTGGACTTCTATTCAAATTATTATCAAAAGGATTTTTTGATGACGGAGCTTCCTTAAATTAGCCTCTATCTTTTAAATTCAGATTGAAATTCAACTTTCTAAATAAACTGGAATCCGTAATTAAATAAGCTATGGAGTATCTATAAATGAAGAAGCAAACTCTTACATCAGGATAAAAACTCATGATCTGCTAAATTGATGAATGCTTAGTCATTTAAACTTATGGTCCTTTCAATAAGCAAATTATTACTTTATATGGAAAAAACTTGAAAAAATGGCAAGCAGACAAAGCATCTCAGATAATTTAGCAAACTCAGGAAGAGAAAAGTGCATACGATACAATCGAGGTAACGTAATATAGATTTATTTACAATCTATTACATTATGTGCAAAGTTGCAGGTACAAAAATTAGACAAAAGAAGAGTGTGTTTAAAGCAATTTGTTGCTAAAGCTCAAACCTCTATGCTATCATGACCAAATCTCTAGCAATTAAAAGATCAATAAGTGGCGAGGCTACGTCCAAAAGTTCTTTGATTTTCTTTTCCTTTCTTGAAATAGTATCTGCATCATTAACTGAATCAATTTAGATTGTTAAAACATGCAGCGGAGCTTTATTAGCTCCTTTAAGAGTTTGAACCATGCTCTTTAGTTCTTCAATTTCATGTTATAAATATATTTCTCATGTCCAAACTTTTCAACTTAGCTTTCATAGTCATTGAGATGTTGAGATACGTTCATTCCATTTCTTACTAAAATATTGCATGCACATAATTTAACTTTTCCGGTACATTAGGAGATCGCATCATTACTTAAACCCAGAGAAGGATTTAGCAAAATAGGAAATTCTTGACTAGCCAAAGATCGAGATCCAGTTGTTCTAAAGGGAGTAGGAGTAGGAAGGCCAAACTCACCTCCACTTGTGATAAGCTCTAACCATCGGTAGTAGACTTGACTTTTCATTAGCTCCACTTCAATATCGTTTATTTTTTGATGCAATCTAGCCATTTCAGCATCATTATCAAATGAAGGTCTAGATTCCAAGACCGAGTCATTCTTTTCTTTCAATTATTGCACTTCTTTGTCTTTCTCTTTAATTTTTCCTTCTAAGATAGAAGTTCGTTCCTTCAGACCTCTAAAAATCAATCTCAATTGGAAGTATTTCCTGTGCCATTCTTGTGCCTTCGGATTATTTGGAAATCGTAAAGTTGAAGCATTTTAGGAAGGCTGTCTCTTTTCAATATCAGATATTAGTCTATCTTTAATCTCGACCACTCGCGAGAAAACATCCACATAATCGAATGCAAGTGCTAGTTGGTTTTGCTAATCAAAATAAATGAAAGAAAAGTTAATACATCAAATGATTCTTTCATTAACCACAACAAATATTTACAAACGATAAGGAAATCCAAATTACATCACAGTTCTATTTTAGAACGTTCAACCAGCTCTTAAATTTTTGAAACAGAAATTTTGGCCTTTTTAAATGACCCAACTGTAACGACCCGTAAATTCTCGATAATATAATTTGTTGGTTTAATACATTTTGGTAATTAAAATTGGAAGAATAGAGACTTTGTAATTTAATAATGAAATAAACATTAAATGAAATGTAATTAAAACTAATTATGAAATTTCAAACTAATTGAGATAATGTAAATTGTTGCACTTAGTTATAGATTTGAATATAAGAAAACAAGTGTGAATGTTGAATCATTAATGAGATAATATACGATCAATATAAATTGAAGTAAATCAGTATTGATTGACTAATTGTAACAATTGATTTGTAAATAATAATGAATTCATTAATGTGATTTAAAGTAATAGTAACGGTTGTAAGTTACTATTTAATTGGTCTATTAATTCAGTTGTAAATGTTAGATTTAGGTATAAAATTTGAATATAAGAAAATAAGGGTACGTGTGGTGCGAACAAATGAATTAGTATAATTAATAGTAATTGAATGAATTCAACATTAGGTAAGTAATTACAATAATTAGTTGAATATATAACAAACTTAAGTGTAAGTTAAAGGGTAATGGCAACAACTATTATAAGTTGTCTATTTACTCTATAAATTAAATAGGAAATTTTTAATGTCATTAATGAGAATTAATGCAGTAACGGGAGGTGTGAATGTATAAATTAAATAGAAATGTAAACTTATTTATAAAGTAATAAATTTATAAAAAGAATGGAACTAAGGTAAATTTATTTAATTGGTTTTAATGTGTACAATTGACAAAAGTACACATTTAAAAATGTAACATTTGTATTAATGTAATGCAATATAAAACTAATGTAATCAGGTTTATAGAGAAATAGTGGGCATATTATAAAGATGAAAATCAAATCAAATCAAATTATGGGAATCAATTTTAATTAATTGGAATGTAATCTATAATAAATGAATTGGGAATAAATTGTATTCAAATGTAAATAAATGTCCATTAATGAGAGTAAGAACCGTAATTTTAAAGTGTGAATGTAATAAAGCAATGGGAATGCATACTTTATTCATAAGATGATATGAAAGAATGAAACCCATCTGAATGAATTAATTGAGGATTCAATCTTAATAAATGTATACATCTGACAAATTCAATATAATTGAAAACAACTGTTAATACAAAGGAAAGATGGATATTTGAATATATATTAATGTAATGAAAGATTAATGAATATTAACGAGGTTTGTAGAGTAGTATAGACTTAATAAAAAGGGATTAGAATTGAATCAAATCAGTTTGTTTGAAATTAATTATAACTTATGGGAATTCAATTCATAACAAATAGATTTATGATAAGAGAATGAAATTAGTTACTTTGCTAATTGAAATTAGGATGAATTGGGAAGTTATTAATGTATTAGTATGTAAACAAATGTTAATATGGATTTATTGGAAATTTAAACTTATACTTTTTAAATTTGATAAAATACAGTGTTTACATGCAATGACTTTCTATATTTTATTTTCTGTTTCCCTATGTTTGTTTCTCTAAATTTTATTTTATATTTTATTTGTATAAAATTTGAATATATTTATTTGATTTTTGATTGATTTTACTTTTAATAATAACTTAGGAATTTCAAGAGAAATAGGTTACCTGTTTTGTTTATTTGTTGCCTTTTTCATTGCGTGCAAACAAAGAAAAAAATAGACAAGATTCTTTCTCCTTAAATTGTGCCTTTTAATTTGCTAGCCTTTTAGTTTTCTACCCTCTTTATTAATTCTTAACCGTTTCTCACCTATTATAGCTGTGCATTACTCTATCAAATCACGTACAAAATCTCCCTAAATATCTAACTTCTTCATTTGCCTCCTCTGATTGAGAAATATTACATAAGTTTCTTTTATTAAATAGGAAATAAATCATATTCATTCACTAGCCTCTTTATTTCTTGCCTTTTTATTTGCCTATCTATTTAATTACCTACCATATCCGTGTATTGTAATCCCTAGCCGCCATCTAGTATTACAATTCACGTGAAAAGCTTCTCATTTCAAAGTCATTTGCGTGATAAATTTTTTTTCAAGCTCTAGATCCATGGCTTCTCTTCCTCCTCCTTTTCCATTTTCTTTTGTTTATCCTTTGTTTTTCTCTTTTTTGCTCGGCCACTATCTTCTCCTAGCACACCTCTAACCATCATGACCAAGCAACACCAGATGATGGTTGAACCCATATGTGGTGTAGCCAAGCCATTGATTGATTAAGGCAAGTTATGACACTTCGATTCGTTATTTTTCCATTGTTTTAACCTCTATTCTTTTGTATTGAATCATATTCTTATGTATGCAACATTTGTTTGCATACAAGATTTGGATCTGACTCTTCATCCACTCAAGTTTGCATTGTGCTTTGTCGTGCTTTTTTGTACTTTGCAGATTTTGGATTTTTATTCTGAATTTGTCAATTCTAGCTTTTAAAAAGGTGAATTATTCACTCTAGACATATATACTTATATTATTATGGAATAATGACAAGTGAATTGTATAAATTTTTATGCTATGTCCACATATGCTTGAGATATGTTATATGATCTTAAATGTTGTTTATATATTTTTTACATCATCTAATATGTTATTATATGATATACTGTTCATCTTATTTACTGTATTTCACACTGCAAGTTCCCTATCACTATGGTTGAAATGATACATACCCGAACGGACATTAGAATAAGGAAAAATCATTATGAGCTGAAATGGTAGGCTCGAATAATTTTTATTGTATTTATTTTACTTGGGATTGCGGGTTTGAAATGATAGAACCCGGATTTTTCTTTTTAAATTACGAATTGAAATGATACATATCCGTATCGCTTGACCTAGGTTAGAAAATTTTATACATTCCCATGGATAAATTTTTGTAATAATTCTCTAAAATTTTTAAGTATGTTGAATTTTACATATATGGAATTTTGATTAAAAAGTTGATTTAAGGATTTGAATATAAAAAGATATTGAGATATTGGTTTCCTATAAGTTAAAATTGTATGAGTTGATAATTGGTTAAGATTGTAATTTAAAAATCTTTATTTGGTTTTAAATTGTAATTTAAAGATTTCATTTATGATCAATATTTTAATAATTAAGTTTGATTTAATTTGGAATCTAAAATCTAACCTAGTAAATTTAAAAAAGGTTATTTCTTGAAATAAATAAGGCCGGTATAGTGAATAATGTATTTTGAGTGGATAAAATGAACTGCAGTTTTGATTGGACTTAGTAATAAAGTTTATTTAATTTGGAATCATAGTTAATTGATGTCTAGATGAATAGATTTATAAAGAGGATTGGACTGTTATATTAACTATGAGAAAATACTTGATTTATGGTTATGTTTTGTAAAAATAAATGATTATGATTTAAATGGAAAAATGCAACTTAAAATGACTTAACTTGATAATTGGAAATTTAGTTTTCAAATGAATGTTAAGTAAATTTAGTGATAAGGATATTATTTTTTGGGACGGATATTTTAAAATAAAGTATAAAGTCATTTGTTAAAAATAAAAGTTAAGTAAAATAGGGTAATTTTGACTTATTAATGAATTATAGTTTAATTTGGATATTTATTGATAAAATTTTATTTTATTAATCATAAGTTAAATGATATCCAAATGAATATTTTGAAGCGTGAAATGTGATTTTTATAAGTTAAATTGGCTAAAAATTGAAATTTTAGTGTAGCTGAAATATACATTGTTTTGGAAAGTTATAATTGAATGAATAAACTTATAAATGCTACAACTTTGAAATGAATATTATTTGACATTGAATTTAAATGGTTAAATGAATCTTATTTGGAAGATATTAACATTGAATTTAAATGGTCTAAATAAATATGTTTCAAAGTGTTTGGTTTCAGAGTTGTTGTAACTTGAAAGTAATATTGCTTTGGAAATGAATTTATTTGAAATTGTTTTTTAATAAGAAATGTATTTAAATATATAAATTTGAACTTATTGAAATTGAATATTTAAGAATATGACTTTATAAAGTGGTTTGATTTAAGATGATTTAAAGGAATATTTCAAGTTTAATAAATTGAAGTAAATATTCAGTGATTTGACATTTGGGTTGTATTTAAATAATATATGGATTTCATTTGGAATTTAAATGATATATTATATTTTGGTTTTGAAATTGAAATGATATATTGATTGGTTTTGAAATGAAATAATATAGTATTTAGTTTTGAAGATGGATATTATTTTGGAAAGTATATGGATTTGGAAATATTACCGTTTTTGAAAATGGATATTATTTTGGAAAGTAATAGTATTTGATTTTAAATGGTTTTGGAATAGAAAAGGTTTTGAAATAAATATCCATGGGCAATTATAACGTTTGGTTGTTAAAGAGACCAGGATCGGAAGTTGTCATACTCTCTGCCAACTTCGAAAACTACTTTAATAACTGTGTACACGGTGGAGATTCCAGAATGAAGTAGGATGGTGGCGACGTCCTATTGAGGTATATACGTGGACCCGACTCCCGCAAGTTGGCATAAGGTGGCTAAAACATGAGCGATTCTCGAGCCAATGAGGTAGCTCCTCTGATCGGACACACTCCTTCGATATTATATTCTGACTTTGAGGTTGATTCGGTGGCCACTTTTGATTTTTGATTTGGGGGTGTGGCTCGAGGTGGGCGGTAGCTGCGACTATGCGTTACCACCAGCCCGGATAGCAATTGGTATATCTACCGTGGCATTGCCTAGTTGTGCCTGTCACCTACCCTAACGAACCTTGTACGGGTTTGGTTTTCTCCCGTAGCCCATGTGGTATCCTCTGGTGGCTTCCCGATCAAGAGGAACCATGATTGGATGGACTACTGAGACTATTTCGTGTTAAGGGGAATATTGGGCCACCCGTTAACGCTATTTAAAGTAATTTTATTTTATGTAAATTAGCCACAAGGGCCTTTTAGCAAGTGGAATTAGTTTCTAGGACACACAACGAAAATAATTACTTTCAAGGACAAAACGAAAAATAATTAGTTTGTAGGGCCTAAAAACCTATGAAATTATGTCCTTGAAAGGAAATGGACCACCGACTTTGTCCTTGAAAGTAATTATTCTGCTGATTTTGGCCTTGAAAGTAATTTCTTTGAATGTGTGTCCTAGAAACTAATTGAACTGCGAAGTTTGTCCTTCTGGTGAAATGCCCCTTTTATTTTACTATAGACATTATTATAATAGTGAAATATTACTACATAGTAAATAATTTAACGGATCCTTGGAGGATGGGCGGTCCCAAGCATCCTTTAAGTTACTTGTACCTTATATTACAGTTCACTTGAGTTGATTTACATTATATAAGTATGTATGTCCGGACTCGAGTGTTTTGTGCTTTGCTTTACGCTCCGGTCAGACTGAGTGATACAGCATTAGAGACTCACCTTCGGAGTTGGAGCTTTGCTTGAAGATCCAGCTCTCTATTTCATTCCAGTTATCCAGTTGATTCCAGTGATATATTCAGATTTATACTTGCTAATTTGTCTTGTTACTTCTGTTGTATCTTGTTTAACTCTGATGTATATTTATATAGTAGCTTTATGAACTACTATTTCTTTGCTTCCGCTGCATTATATTACTCTGTGTCTGTGATTCTATGATTTATTTATTTGCTGTATATTCTGAGATTTGCCAAAAAAAATTCTACAATTCAGTATTTTGAGCAATTCAAATCCGACATGTGCGGATGCGAATGGTTGAAAATACCGGGTTGTTACATCAACATATAGGGTAAGTGTAGAATAAAAAAAGCATTGATACCTTCTAGAGATTTAACTTAGGGTAAGTGTAGAATAAAAAAAGCATTGATACCTTCTAGAGATTTAACTTGAGGGAATCGATGATGGTCCCATTCCCCGACTGGAGAGATGACATGATTGCATATCAGTTAGGTGTGATAGGTTCGAATTTCACTCAGTAATTTATCCTTGTCATCACCCAAGAAATTAGAGCGAAAATGTGGAGATCACATGTAAATTTCCTGTAGATCTACGAGAAAGCAGTGCATTTCTAGCTGCGATATTCTAAGAGTTAAAGATTTTTGTTTAAAATACTTCTTTAACATGACAAATTTACTCAAGAGTTCCATGGGAATAGAACTGCTTTAGGTTTCTTTAATCCGTACGATACGATAAATTAGAGCAATAATAAAAAATGATAAAATTCAAAAGCAACTTTGGTTACATAGTACAACTATATAATCATTCGGGTTCATACAAAATTGATTTCTTATATAGTTCAGAAATAAATCTCTTCCTATTATATTTAAGTTTTTCGAAAGGAAGAGAACGAGAAGAAAGAGGGATAGAAGCAACTCTTAGGAGATTATAGCATGCCCCGGGATGTGGATCGGACTCATGTTCCTCTAAGTATCTTTGATGAAGGCGCCTAAGTAAACCCCCACAATTGTCGCATAAATAGGAGAAATCGACGAACTTATCCTTGGAGTAAACTCTATAGAGATACTCCTCCAGGGCATTCCTATCATTGATTAGCATTTAGAAGAGGGTCATAAGCTCTGCATTCTTTGTCAAAAGTTTCTCCAGATGAAGGCGTGCTTTCTTCATCTGCGGAGCAACTTACCTTTCTTAAAAAAATCTCAATTTCGATGCACTAGCAGCAAGACTCTTATAGTTCTTGGACAATCATACTATTTCAATTGTCCATCCAACTCCCTATTCAATCGATCTATTTCCATTTGTTTCTTTTCGAGCAAAACTTCACAGTGATATTTCGACTTCTTCCTTGACTAAAATGATTTATATATCGACTAAAAATTATTTGATAATTCAAAACATTTAAATAAGGAAATCCATACTTAAGAAAGGGGAATTTGAGATGAGGAAATTTGCTCCTTCTTTTTGGATTTATGACTTTGGGGAGCACTATCCTTCTTAGAAGAATCCTTCCTTGAAGGATCGGGGATATCGTCGACTCCTGTATCTTCGACTGTTGAGTCCAAATTAACATCTTTTGGTCCATCCTTTTAGTCCAACAGTCTACGGTGACACTTCCCATTACCACCATCATTATCGTTATTTTATTATTATCATCATCGTCACAGTCTTCATTGTCACCTTTGTTATCATCATCATCTTCCTCTCTATCTTATTTCATTTCTTCATCAATTGGAGGATCATCGAATGTTAGCCATTTTTTAGCATCAATTTCCTTTTCAATATGAAATTCTTCCCGAAGAGTCTTGTTGTCCTTCTTTATCTTAAGACTGAACTTTCTTTTAAACTTCTCATTCCAATCCGGAAGAGATGGAAATTCCAAGTCTGGGCATTTTCAAATATTATTAGCAACAAAGTATCTTCGTATCACTTTTTAGTGATTAGGAAGAGCATTATTGAGAAAGAAAGTGACTTTCTTCTTAGCATCACTAATAATGTTCTTTGAATAAGCTAGGATGCTGTTCTAAATTTGCAGTTTGTTTTCTAGCGATTTGATTTTCTTAGCTAGCTTGGACTTTTCTTCGATCACCTTCTCGAGATCTACTTTAGATTTATTTGCCTTCTCAAGATCAACATTCAAGTTCTTCACTTCTTCTTCCAACGGTTTCCTAGCTTTCTTTTCCTCATCGGGAGAGAAAAGCGAGTTTATTCCTTTCAAGAACAACCTCATCTCTTGTAGTAGCGACATTAATCATACCATTATTAAGCAGAGGTTTTTCCATTAAGCTTAGCCGCTTCGTTGAAAGATCCTTAAGAAGCTTCTTTGGGGAGAAACATATGCTTTCGCACCTAAAATATATAACAAGTCGAAGTCAGAACAGGGTCTATAAAGTTGAAATTAACTAAGTAAATAGAAATACATATCGATATATGCTATTTAAGAATGATGAAAAGGTGATCATTAGAATAAGTTTGAAGCTGCGATGTTCTGAGGGAAGTAATGGAAGGAGAATGAATGGCCAATTGAACAAGTTCATCAAAATTCATCATAGTAGGCTGAGCTTGAGCCTTGAAGGAAGAGGATCGTCTAGAGAAAGAAATAGGCCAAGATCAACGCACATGCGATTGATGGCTATTGGAGAGGTGGGAAAAGCAATATTTATAAGGGGCTCGAGAGTCTGAGCTCCTTTGGTTGCTCCAAAGCTTTATCGGACTCGAATCGATGTTTATATGTTCCTCCTCGTCCACAATAACGGGAGTGACATCACCCATATGTTTGGCCTTTTACTTTGAGAAGGAGGAGGATATCAATAAAAACATCGTTGCCCATTTCTTCTTCTTATAAAGCTTCAATGGCCCTAGTAGCGGAGTCGTTAATAGAAACAGGTTTTCTCAACTGAGATGAAGTGTAGGCTTCATCTTTATTATTCCTCTTTTTAGGAACATTATCTTTAACCTTGCCACTTTAGAAGCAACGACAAGGGAAGACAAGCCTAAAACAAAAGTACAAGTTAGTAAAACAATAGCTTAGGAATTCAATATTATTTATATTGAAATTTACCGGTAGGCTCAAGTTAAATTAGAGAAGAGGTGGAGAAAACATTTCTACTTTAGTAACCATCGATAGTTTTCCTAAAGTGTTTCCTTTCATCGTTAGGGGTTTTCCAAGTAAGATATGATTATCTTGGATCAGCAAGTATTGACGGAGATTTGCTTCCATCAAAAGCGTAATTCTATCACCCTGCTTTTAAATGCCATACTCAAGGATTGAACAGTTTCACTATTAGCAGGGCTTAACTATTTAAGAGCCAGATCTAAAAGGAAATACCTATTGTGAAAAAGTGATGAATATGATTGTTTGAACCAAAAATGGCAAAAATACCCAATTGAACAAGTAGAGAATGAAAGTGAAGAAAATAAATGAAAAACGAGTAGAAAATAGCACATTACAATTATAATGGTTTGGTTAATCATGGCCTATGTCCATTTAATGATTTTATTGCCTATACTTTAACTTGGAGGTGGAAGTTCTTACTTGCCGGTACGACTCCGATGAGATTACAAGATATTAAAGAAATGAGATAAATGCCAAAAATATCCTGAAAAATGATCCCTACCTTCATATTTATAGAGCTATGGAGCCTAAAATCTCTCCTAGAAAATCCCCACCTGGTTTTCCATGCCTTAGACTGTTTCTTCACCAATGTAGTATGCCACCTCATCAACTTATACGATTCGGTACGACTCCAAGGCTTGGGTCAGTATTACCTTGAAAGATAGCCAATCCGGTTGTCTTGTACTCTTCATTTTAGTTCATCTCGTAGTTAGCTTAATGGTTCCATAGTGGTTTGCACTAATGTTACCTTGTTTCTGAGTCCAAATGGTGGATCCGTTGAAGAACATAATTTGTTGATTCATAAGTTCGTGGAGATCCATAGAGAATTGCATTGGATTAACGAAACAACACTTGGTACAGGCTTCTGACATCAAGTAAGGCACATAGGTAGAAGATGGGTCCCTTTGGAAGAGCATTCTTAGATGGATAACAACCAGGGTGTTGGTTCGATACTGACCCACCACTTTGGTGGGATCTTGCTTCTCTGGTCTTGGGCTGGTTTGGCATTTGCCTTGCGATGTTGGATGTGTTTTGTTCTTGGGCTTCACAGTCGTCTCTCTGGGCTTCTTGCCTTAATAACTTCAAAGTTTGACTCGTCAAGTTTGTCTGTATACTGCCTGGTCAAAAGACGGGATAACACTTTTCCCCAAAAGAACGCCTTGTGAAAGGAAGGCAGCTTTGCTCAAGAACAAATGATGGTGTCGATGAGATGTTAGTAACTGAATTATCAACCGATCAAGCCATATATTTGGACCATACTTGCGAATGTTAATCATTTTGTTCTTTGGACTCTTTTGTCAGTCACGGGTCGTTCCAGACCCATCATAGCCTAAGACTCGAAACTCTCCCTAAGTATTATCTATACATCATCACAATTTCGATTTCATTTGGAGTTATTACATCACATATCAAAAGCATCCTGTGTGCATCGGGATTTGTTAATTCTATTCTAATTACAAAGCGTTCGAATCCATTTATCAATATCAAATTCGTTTTCATTCTTAAATTTGATCATTCTGAATCATTTTATATTTAGTTTAATGCATGATCTCTTTAGATTTAATCAAATTTGTGATTGTTCAGCGCAGATAGTTAAATCAGTGATCTCTCCGAATTGTTAATCAAATTCATGCCATTCAGGGCCGATGGTTAAATCCACAATCTCTGTAGATCATTAATCAAATTCATGGCTGTTCAGGGTCAATGGTCAAATCCATGGTCTCTCCAGACCCTTGTTGAGCCTAATCTGCTCGTTCTTCGGTGAGTGACTCAATGACAAGCAAGCACATCCGCTCATGCTTCGGTGAGGTGATTTACCTCTTGCACTCATGTCCCATCTTTTCGGATGAGACTTAAAGGTCAATGACATGCAATTATATCCACTCATGCTCCAGGGAGGGGACTTGCACGTTACACTCTGGTCCTATCCCTTCGAATGGGACTTTATAGCAATTAATATCATACAAGTCTATCTGAACGCACTGCGATGAGGGGATTTGCACCTTGCACACCGATCCTGTCTCTTTGGACGGGACTTTAAAATGATCAGTATTGGTCATCACATTCAATGTGGATTTTTATAATCAAATATTTATCTAATGGAATCCAATTCAAACATAAAAGCATAAAACCTAATGTCAAGATAGCTTCCTCACCAGATGTTACAATCTAGCATCTAGCTCAGAGCGTGACTAGGGACCAATCAAGATCTCATACACGAGTAAGTGGCTTGATTGTATTTTTGCATTATTTATTTCAAAAGGAGACAGAGTATAAGGGCTAAACCCGATTCCCCACCACCCTGATCAAGAGATGACTATTCTCGACCTTGATCCAGGGCCATTTCCATTTGTTGAGGTTGATGGCTGCTCTTGATCCACCACCGTAGTTCAATTTCTCACATATTGCTGTAGTTGGTTATTTTCGACCGTTCTTCGATCATATCCCATAGATGTCTGCAGTCATTTGTGTAATGCTTATCCAGCTTATGGAATAGGCAATATTTTCTGGACGTTCTTTCATGGTATATGGACTCTCTTCTTGCTAGCTACCGAAAGAGGATCTGTCCCATGGTATATGATAAATCCGCTCCAGTGTTTCATTTAAATCCTTGTAAGAAGAGAATTTTGGTTCCCTTTTTTGACGCTTTGGTCCTTAAAGTAGTCATCCATCGTCCATTTTCCTTTGCTGGATCCTTCTCTGGGTGGTCCTCCACCATCGCACTATTGATCTCTCTAATTAGCCTTGACATCCTCCTGATGCAAGTGTCTCTCGACCTTACGATAAAAATCTAATGAGTTCCCTGGGAGGGTCCCATTCCAATGCAACCTTGAAATTTGTCCTAGCAGCTATTTTCGAAACCGCCACCATGAAAACTATTGAAGGGTCTAGCTTATCAACCACCGCAGCCGCCATATTAAACCTTGTTAGGAAACTCCTGAGGATCCTGCTGGCCCTCTTCTTCATTCTTGTGAATGTCGTTACATTCTTGGGTCGTGAGATACTGACCCAGAACTATTTCACAAATTTGTTTACTAACTCGACCTATGTGCCAATGGATCCATTTTCCAATTGTCTAAACATCCGCGCCGTAAAATCTGTCAAATACAAAGGGAAATACCATCCCGTAACACCTTTAGAGGCATCCAACACCTCCATGTGCTGGATGTATCTCATTAAATGAATTGTTGGATTTGTCTTTCTTTCATAAATTTCCAATGTAGGAAACCTGAATCAGGCGGATTCTTAGCGTACTGAATGTTAGGTGTGAATGGACTCCTGTTCTCATCCTCCAAGCTCCTGTTAGGAAGTTCACCCCTTGTAGCTTGTCTTACCATCTAGCAAGTTTTTTTGTCATC
Organism: Allium cepa; assembly: GCA_030765085.1. Lineage (NCBI taxonomy): Eukaryota > Viridiplantae > Streptophyta > Magnoliopsida > Asparagales > Amaryllidaceae > Allium > Allium cepa. Next base: position 917,039,224 of record CM060938.1, read on the forward strand.
CAAATGAACTCCCAAGTTTTCATTCTCAGCCTACCCCTGACTCAACGAGGGAATTCTGGTACGTACTCCTTCGGTCGTGCTTCTACATTTTGATTCACATTCATACACTACACATCATTCTAGGACACATATCGTTCCTTCTTAGGCCTGGTTGACCCATGATTTCGAGCCTTTGTGGGTCAATATCGACCCATGCATGTGGGTAGGAACTGACCCATATGTTTGGCTTTGGGTTTGTCTTTGATCATTCTACTCCGCTTCTAGTTAGCTGCACTCCAGCTTCCGGAATTTGATTCTGATCTGCAGCAATTCTGGTTGTTCCCATCCGTCCCATTCTCCTGAAGATTCTCCATCAGCTCTTCCTACCGAGCAATCATCCTATCCCGCAATCCATTCATTATGGTTACCATATCATCCCTGCTTATGTAGATGGATGGGGGGTTAGCTCCTAAGGATGGTTGTTGGCTGCCCCTTGTTGATTTTCTCTAATTACGGCCTTCCTAGTTGATTGTCTAGTAATTTTGAATCTTTTTAAGTCTTAAATCAGTGAGTTCAAGTGATTCTTAGTGAAAGCACCAAAATGTTTAAACTAAAAATAACACAAACACCTAATAGATTAAGTAGTGAATGAAAAGTGAAGAAAATAAATGAAAAATGAGTATAAAAGAGGACATAATAGTTTATAGTGGTTCGGCTAATCTTGTCCTACGTCCACTTAATGATTTTATTACTTATAATCTGACTTGGAGGCAGAAGTTCTTACGAGTCAATACAACTCCTATGCATATTACATGAAATTAAAGAAATGAGATAAAAGCCCAAAAGATCCTGAAGAATGAGCCCTACCTTCATATTTATAGAGGTAGGGTGCCTAAATTCTTGCCAAGAAAATCTCTACCTGTTTTATATGCCTTAGATTGTTTCTCCACCAAAGTAGGATGCTACCTCATCAACTTATATGGGTTGTTACGACTCCAAGGGCTTGGGTCGATACGACTCCAAGTGCTTGGGTCGATACGACTCCAAGGGCTTGAGTCGGTACGAATCTAAAAGATGGCCAATCTAGTCATCTCAAACTCTTCACTTCAGTTCGTCCTGTAATTAGCTTCATGATTTTATAGTTGTTTACACCAATGCTAGCTTGTTTCTAAGTCCAAATGATGGATCTATGAAAGAATAGGGTTGTTGATTCATGAGTTTGTGGAGATCAATAAAGAATTACATTGAATTAACAAAACAGTACTTGGTATAAGCTTTTGACATAAAGTAAGGCATGTGGGCATAAGATAGCCCCCCTTGGATGAGCATTCTTAGATCAGTACCGACCCAGGGTGTTGGGTCAATATCGACCCACCACTTTGGTAGGATCTTGGTTCTTTGGTCTCGAGTTGATTTGGCATTTACCTTACGATCTTGGATGTGTTTGGTTTTTGGACTTCGCGGTCGTCTCTTTGGACATCATGCCTTGATGACTTTGAAGTTTGTCTCGTTATGTTTTTTCGTATTTTACCTGGTCAAAAAACGTGATAATAGTGACATAAGTAACGGGAAATAGAAACTTCCTCATAATATAAAAAGTTACCTGATCTTAGAGTAGCATTTGGTGTAGAAGAAATGAGTCCCTAGTCCATGGTTTTGTTGGTAGAATTGGAAATTAAACTCTTCGGGAGGGGACAAATTCGCTACAATGGGGTACCTAGTTCCTCGCTGAGTTTTGTAGGGCAAGCTATGTAATGAAAAACTTCAGCATTTAAGGAGAGAAGTTTAGCCTCCATGGTAAGAAGCTTAAAGCAAGTTAAATAAGTGTATGAGTTTGGAGATAACTGGATTGGAGCAACATTCAAGCATTCGAGGATTCTTAAGATAAAGCCTGTAAAAGGAAGACATGTTGAGTACCATATGTGGATTGGAGTGAAGGAAAAAAACCCTCCTGAAGGGTTATCGATTCTACCCGAAGGACCGATAGGAATAGCTTCTATGCCTACAATCTCAAATTTCTTACGGATGGATTCTACCTCTTCTTAGGTGGTGATGAATTAGTAAAAGGAGAAGCTTTCAAGCTCTTAGCAGCATTCTTGATTGCTTTTGTGATTGGTTTCTTGCCTTCCATTTTACTACCAAGTGATATTACACCAAATCAGAAAGATGATAGTTAAAAAAATCATAATAAACTTTTACATGCTAAAATAGAGGTTAATAAATTGATTCATATGATATCTAGAATCTTAATACCAAAATGATAGAGGACTAGAAACCAACATAATACTCACGACAAGTCGATGACCATTGGATAGTCAATGTTAACTTCGTAGAGTACTTAAGCTTTTGTCTAACAAGAAGTATATAAGTAAAATGTTGAAGTTATAATAAGAAAATAAATTTATAATGGTATAAAATTTAATCATCCTAAATATATCTTAAATGTCGAGATTAAATCAATAAATTTATAAACCAATGTCGAACGTTAGATCAGTAGCACTATTGAAAGCAATAACACAATGTCGCAATAGTACTCAATATCGAAATAAGAATTAGCTGAATGCTGAAATAGTTGATAAATCAATGTTGAATTTTTTTTATATAAATAAACAATATATTTTTATAAAGTATAAGTAACCTATGATTTTTTTACAATAATTACGTTAAAAAATAAATGCGACATGGATAAAGTGCAGTATGAATAGCACAAATAAAATGCAGCATAAAATTTATGCAGCATTAAATAAATGCACCATAGAGTTAGTGCGACATGAAGCCAATGCAACATTGATTAGATGCAAAATAGAGTCAATATGGCATACGATATGGAATCAATGTGTTATGAAGACACTACAACATTAATAAAGCGTGATATAAAATGTGCGACATGAATAATACGTGATATCTATATAAGCCAATGTCTCACCTTTTATTTGATTATCGATGACATAATTATATCGCACTATAACAATTTCTAACTACAAGGTAACGCTATAAAGTGCCAATTCAGAAAATTAAGAAAAACGATATCAGTTTCATCGTTAAGCTAGAAATGTCCATGTTTCCAAATCAATATCGCACGACTTTAATTAATCCAATAAATGATTTAAACGGTGCAGAATTTCTTTGCCAATTCAAATTAAAAACATAATTGGTCATTAATTTAAACAATAATATGTAAATCGACATCAAAATCGTGCAAATAAACCCGAGTGTCAAATCGAAATCGATAAAACTCAAACAAAACCCTAATAATGATTTTGAAAATTCAAGCTAAACAATGCAAGTAAAATCATAAATCGAACCCTAGAATTGGCTTGGATGTCTAAAATATGTGATTTTAAAAGTTTTGATAATCTGGGAATTTCTTTCGCTTGAGATTAAAACGTAGGTAAAAGAGGAAGGAGGAGATTTGACTATTTATAGTGGAAAAGAAGACATGCCGCTGCCATAGGATCGACTTTAAATGCTCGGTTGGATCCACAAAGAATATCAATACGCGGTAAAGGGCTAATGCCTAAGGTATTGACTTGAAAAGTTAATGTTTCCTTCATACTAAGAGGCAAATGTTACTATCATTATTAATCCCAAGGTATACGACATAGCCATGATCTCAAATTTAAGCAGCGTCGAAAGTATGAAGAAAAATCAATGCCAAAAGCATACAATGCCGCCCTTCATTAATAAAAATAAGGCAATGTCATAAGTTATCAATGAAGCCAGCAATAATGGATGCCATCAATGCTGCATATCACTTATAAGGTTAGATGAATAATACAGTCCCAATGAAACTAAAAATAATGTCGTATGTTAGCAAGAGAATGACGATATTGGAAAGCTCTATGCCAAAAGCCATCAATGTTATAGCATCATGTTATTACAGTGATGCTGCATCACGTTAATGTCATATTCCATCAATGGAGCACTTCTTTCATATAGCCAGAAGAATCAATACCGCTCTGGATTAATACCACGTCACTCCAATGACGCCTTATTCTAATGTTACCCTTTAAAGTAATGTCGTCACCTATCAATATCGCTTGTCACCTATGTCGTCTCTTATTGATGCCGCTTATCATGAATGACATTTATAATCAACATTGCCTGTTATCAAAGCCGGCTATGATCAATGCCGGCTATGATCAATGCCATCTGCTGTCAAAACTGCTTGTTTTCAATACCTCCTGATGTCTGTGACACTTGTTATCAATGCCAATCATTTCTAATATCGCCATCGATGTCGCTGCTTATTCATGCCATTCCGTAATAATGCTGCACTTCATCAACCTTCAAAGAAGGTCATATATCCTCAATACAATGTTGATATTGAACGTCATCAATGAATCTATCAAGGTAGGATGGATGCTAAGTGCCGAAGTTCACCATTGAGCGAGTGGATACTAAAGTATGATGCCATGTGCGATCAATATGGATAATGCTGGAGGTCAAGCATGCCACATGGACATATGGCAGCCTTGCCTCATCCTTCAGCTCCTATAAATACTGGCCAAGGGCATAAATAAGTGGCAAATCATTATTGTCTCTTCTCTTACATTTTAAACCTTATAACCCTAAGTTTGTTTGAGGATTTAGAGCCGATCGTAGCACTTGAACTATTGCACATAAGACGTTTTATATTCAACATTATATGGAATAAGAACAAGATTACTTGAATTATAGCTTGCTTTCGAGTTCTAAAGCATTTGTGATTCTTACATCACAACGTGCTTCAAATTCCAAAAGCACTCATGATCTTGAGTTCGATTGCTTTATATGGTTTGAACTATTGAATCTTATTTAACATGTAATATGGTTTTTGCTTTGATATTGAATGTTCATAAGACTTTCATGGATTCAATATGGTGCATACTCCATCCTAACAACTAAACTAGGATTATTATAGCTTAACCAAATCCACTTCCCTTATACTCTTGCGGTAAATAAAAAAAATTCATAACCTATAGTAAAGACATTAACTAATTAAAGTTATATATTAGACCATACTCGCTTTTGAAAGCAAATGACAACGCCGTACTGCATACCATTACTTTTACGACCTTCTATAACATGTGACGTTGCCTTAACATTGTGCATATCGGACTAGGTTTGGTTTGGACTTAAATATTGAATGGTTTGTATTGCGAATAGTCGCTATAGAAGCTCTTTAAAATCCCTTGATTTGAATGGATTTTGGTAATATTTTGTAAAGACATCCTTAGAGCATTCTCAATCGATAGGGGTGAGATGCGTCAATTCAAGGCATTCGACTGCAAACCCACCCCCAACGGTTGGTAAGAAAGCACATTTATGTTTTTCCTTAGCTGGTTAAGGGAATGGCTATGGATTGCAATCCATGGCATACACTTAGCGGCTAAATTTTAGCCGACTAAGTGTACATATGGGAACCGATTGTGTATTAGCCGGTTACTCATTTCTCCCCCACGCACTCTTCTTTCTTCCCCTGGCTGCCATTTTCTTTTTCCCAGCAAACATAAAACAACCAAGAAAAAAAGAAGAGCTTTAAGGAGAATCCGAGGTAGCGACAATCACAGTAGTGGAAATGATCCACCATCCGTTAGAAAATGCCCCTGCCAAAGACAACGTGGCCGTACTGACGACAGTCACTGGAGGTCAATGAAGCATGGTGGTTAGGCGAAGACGTGCAAGTAGAAATACAGTAAATGCAGTTCTGGACCCTACATCGACCAAAATTTGGGACCCGACTAGGATTTGATCAATTTCCATATACTCCCAAATGATGAAGTACATGCCAGCATGTGTGTAGAAAATTCTGTAAGTTATGTAGCTTTAATTTATTTTATTAGTTAAAATTGTATAATAAAAATTGAATATGCAACCTGTTTTACATTAGGCTCGTCGTGAGTGCACCCATGGTCTTGGATTAGTGTAATACTCCTTTATAGAATGATCTGATCTTATGATGCCGATAGCATTATTCATGCTTGGCTATGAGATATAGGATTTGGAGATTTCTTGAGTATGTATTTACATAATTGAGGTTTATTTATTTAATGTTGTTTAGCGCTTTCAATAATCGTAATTTTCTTTAATAGATATCGATAATATTTTAAATTCGGATGTTTAGTCATTTGGTGCTTTAGCCACCTGTTGGTGGAAGACCCCTCGTACATTTCACTTTAGTTTTGAAGAGTTGGGTTTTACCCTATTAGTCTTTACTATGCTTATCGGTTTAGGCACTGGAAGGGGAGAGACCTTACCGTATGATGAGGAGTGCCGACACTTTCACCGTTTATCCAATGTACTTCCACATCTTGATTTACATGATGGACGGTCCGAACTGCAGATTAGATGCTCTTACATTAGACAAGCAATCAGTGAATTGATACATGGTGGTAGTTCAGAGTACCATTTGAAGATTGCTCGAGTTTTTATTCTATACATAATGGGTAATTTATTCGTACAAATGCAACGAACACGTTGTCGGCAGGATATGTTACAGCTGTAGCGGAGTTGTCGTTTGATAGTCCGATCGCATATGATTGGGGGACTTTGATATAAGCGTATTTATATCACCGTTTGGATTATTAGTGCGTCGTTAGGGTTAGATCCACGTTCATTATAGGTTTTTAGGAGCTTTTACAATACTGGTACTATGAGTACTTCCGCAGCATGACTTATCTGACGTTAGACTCCACACTACCCCTTTTCTTTCACCGAGTTAGAACATGGGTCCGAGGTAATCGTAGAATGGTGCAAGGAGGAGGGCACATCATATTTTTGCTGTTTCCCGAAATTAGATCGAGTTATGGACCACACGAGGGAGTGTTGTTTGGCATCCGTATAAGGTTCGCCTTTTTTGATCGACCCTATAGTAGGGCACGCTGTATTCCTTTCTACGAGACATTTTCCATTAGTCATCCCCATCTAGATTAGGATGTTATTAGTTCCTTGGTGAGCGTAGTTGGAGATAGACATTAGATGGTGATTTTGTTCTCGACGACCCACATTTGGATACACCTTTTCTGAAGGTGTACGACAACGCTGCTTTGTAGGAGTATACAGGGGAGTGATGGTCCGCTAATTACTTCATCATTGTGAATGTAGATTATGCTTCTTTTTTGCGTCAGTTTTACATTCCATTGCATACACTACTTTTGTTCATGTTGCATCCGTTGATTTGGTAGGGCCCTCAGGCATCCGAAGTGGTGTTGCCCCCTATGTTATAGGACCATACACAGAGTACTTAGGTGTATCATGCTTCACAGCCCTTCTAGGTAGGAGATTATGGTTGGACAGTCAGTATACCGACAATGTCTGGGGTTGATAGACATGTTGACATTCCATGGCTTAAGATTTCGCAGTATCCTGATCCATAAACATTTTCATACGAGGCTTTGTTTCAGATACAGGTGGGGCTCCGCCAGGTCATGTACGTCGAGCATTAAAGGAGCATGGACGAGTTGACTGCTCGTATTAACGAGCTTACTATAGCTGATGAGCATCGATATCATCCTACACACAGAGTAGATGACGACAATGACGATGGTGACGCAGTCCACTTTTTGATGATGAGTACCCGTTTGATGATCCATAGTGGTTGTATGTACTATTACTGTTTGTATGTCATATCCGTGTGTATATCATTGTATTATTATTGTTATGTATTTCTATTTTCAGTGGTTTATATGCACTACCAGTGTTAGTATCAGTGTATTATCATTGTTTTGTATTTACTAGCATTGTTTGTACCGGTATATTATCCATATGCGTACTTACCTGTGTTGTTTTCATAATTGTATCAACTTTGGATTTCCTATTTTGTTTGACTATTTGTAAATCACTATCTGAAGAAACAAACACAATTGTGTTTGTTTATATTCACGTTTGTGGACACTTGCCACGTGGTTGATTAGAAGGCACTTGATTCACGAGATGCGGATAATTAACTTTCTATGTAAACCAAAGTTCTCTACTGAAAATTCACAACGTCTTCAATTATTCTCAATGTCGTCAATAATCTTCAACGTGAACTAAAAGCTGGAATGCCGATGATTATTTAGTACTAATCAAATCATACAAAGAAACCGACCGTAAACACATGCAAGAGGAGACGAAGCAAGATTTTTAGGTCACTCTGAACGAGACTTTTAACAGCCATCCTGACTATAGATTAATTCGAAGGTTTTTGAAAACTCGAAGCACTTTTGTAACGTTTACTAGAGCTTGTCGAAGATACAGAATCGTTATAAAATTAATGAAGGAAGAAGATCTATTTCAGTTAACACGAGCTATGTTTGATTCTAGTTATTTGTGGTACTATCACATTGATTTTGTTGGACATGCTACATACAATATATAGCTTGGATATATTAGACAATTTGAATGACGTTTGGCTTGGTTAAGTATGTTTATTAAGTTAATTGCCTTCAGCTAGTTCTTTGCACTATCAGTAATTTATATGTACTTTCAAATTCGATTAAAGTTTGTGTTTTCATAATATACTACGCACTTAATATAATAACAACACTTAACCCAAGGAAAACATTAACACCAATACTTAACTTACGAAGACAACAAATAACTGCCTTCACAAAAAACGAATAAGACAACAAACAATAAAACATGACAATATCATGGGAAATGAATAAGACAACAAACAACACAACCAATGATTAAAAAAACTACCTTCGACCACTTGATAAGTTAATTGAACCCAACGTCCTTTGAAGCATCTGAATTTGGTTTTCAAGTTCGTTAGCATAAACAACTGCATGGTGAGGAAGAGGATCGTCAATCCATTGCCAAAATCGACAATCATCAGAAGAATTATGGAGTCTGTAGTGCTGCCGAGCGATGTCTGTTCCGCTACTTACAATAGCATACTGAACAAAAACTCCATGGGTATAGTAGATCTCTCAAGAATTGACCTCTTGATCTGTGCGAGGTACTTACTGTCGTATTTCATTCCTTTGTTCCCAATTCCATTATGGCTACGCCACTCTTCTCTTTGACGTCTAGCATTTTCCATCCGCATGCGCTCTTGCACTTACATCTCATGCTCTCTTACATCGGCATTGTGTCTTTACTCTATTTCAATATACTACTCGATCTGTGGTTGAGGGGAGGATGTATTTGGTGGGCTATTGTGGTGTAATGGACCTTCGTATGAGTATGAGGATGGCAGAGAAATATGATTGCAATTGACCATTTTTATATACTACTGCTATAATAATAATAAAGAGAAGCATAGCAAGCAAAATGATATACATACATACATACATACATATATATAGAATAATACATTTCCCGTGTAAAGTAGTGTAATGTGGATACAAAGCTAATTTGATCCGACGTTGCTATCATTCTCACTCCACATCCATCGGCTTTAACCCTTGTACATCATAACATACTATCTATATTGACCTGACCTACTGACATCAACCAACTTTAATCAATATCTGTCAGCATTGTTGTCATTCTCACTGCACATCCGTCAGCTTTAATCAACATCATCCATTAATCAATATGATCAGCGGGTCCATCGGCTTTAACTCTATTTCAAACCAGACCCGACCTCCTGACATCCGTCGGCTTTAATCAACATCAACCGGATATAATCGATATGACCAGTGGGTCCATCAGCTTTACTCGGTTCAGACAAGACCCGACCTCCTGCCATCCGTCGGCTTTAATCAACAACAACCAGCTTTAATTATCATGACCAATGGGTCCATCGACTTTAGCTCTGGTTAGACAAGACATGACCTCCTAACATCTGTCAGCTTTAATCAAAATCAACCAGCTGTAATCAATATGACCACGGGTCCATCTGCTTTATCTCAGTTTCAGATAAGACCCAACATCCTGCCATCCGTCGACTTTAATCAACGTTAACCATATACCAGTGGATTAATCAGCTTTAACTCTATTTCAGACAATACCAGACCTCCTGACATCTGTTAGCTTTAATCAACATCAACCAGCTTTAATCAATATGACTAGTGGGAACATTGGCTTTAGCTCTGGTCAGACAAGACCCGACCTCCTGACATCTGTCAGCTTTAATCAACATCAATCAGCTTTACAACATAGTACGTTGTGGTTGATGTGACCTAACACATTACCAGTCTTTAACCATATGACTAGATCCTGTAACATTTCATTATCCTTTAAACATCAGTAACTTATAAATAGAAGTAAGGATGTCGAATAACATTGTAACGACCCGAATTCAGTTGTTTGATTTTGAACATTTAATTTATTTTAAATATTGAATTTGAAATCTAAATGGAATTTTAGTATGAAGTTTATTGGTCAAATAAGTGGATTAAAACTTAGATCCAATTATAGCGATTTATTTGAATAAATTTAATTATTAAATTAATAATTGGAAATCGTTTAAATAATTGAATTGGAGTTGAATATGAATCAAAAACAATTTCTAATGTTGATATAAATTCTAGTGGGATTAGAATTAAGTTAATAAGCTGTTAAAAATGGAATTTTAAGTGATTTCGTAATTGTTGAAATCGTCCATTTAATCGACACATTAAAATAGCAATCCGGGGCACAGTCTTAAAATTTGACGAAACTAGTTCCATTGGATCCGTCGTAGTGTATTACTATCAGATTTCAAATTTTGTTGCGTTTGGATTTACGGATTGGTCGTACGATCTGAAAACGTCTAGAAATGATCTAATTGAGTTAATTTAAATAGTCGATTAAAAAGGTTATCTTCTCCATATGATTGAAATGGGACTCGAGACGTGTTCCTTCAGGTTTGGAACAGTAGTATAACATTAGAAACATCGGGCGGCATTCCTCGATAGGAAATTGAAATTTTAAGTTACATTAATGAGATATTTATAATTAAGTAATATTATAATCTATTAAAGTCAAAACCCTACCTTCTTCAACATGCCACTTCCCTCAACCTTGAATCACGTCTATCCTTTTTGAATTATAATCAAAAATCGAAATCAAGTCAGATAAAAAAAGGAAGAACGAAATCTCGTTCGACTTTAAGAAAAAAAGGAATCGCATAAGTAATTGAACAAATTCTGATTGCCGTAGTTACGCATGAGGCCTAAAGAGCGACGCGAGGTGGAGGGGTTGCTCTCGATCGAGCTAGGGTTGGACGGTTTGCAGGCGTTTGGGTCGCATGAAGGACGCGTGACATTGGGATGGCGAAGCGGTTGCTTTTCTAGAGTCGAGGCAATGAGCGAAGTACTTTGTCAAGGGTGCAAAGGAATAAAAATTGGAACGATTAGCAAATTAAAAATTCAAGGTGAGTAAATCTCACTCAATTTGGATTGCTAGTTATAAATTAAAATGTTGAAATTTAATTTATTAATTGAAGTGATGAAAAGATAATTATTATTATCAATTGGGTGATTATATTATATATATATATATATATTAGTATATATTGGTAGTTGGATATATTTCCCGCCTATTGGAGCAGATGAGACCCTATGCGCTCCGCATAATAGCGCATAACCTTATATTAACGCGATATTCCGCCTCGAAGCAGGATTGGTATTTTTATTTTATCTAACATTTGTGGATGCAGGAAACAGATTGGAGGGATCCAACTGGATTCCTCAAATATATATTGATTGTTTTCATATATAGTAATATATGATGGAATTAAATAATCCGTTATAGATTGTTGTGTGAGTTAAATGTTTGGATGCTATAGTAGCATTAGCCCTAATTTCAATATTTTGAAATTGTAAATCTTATTATATTTTGGATTTGAAAGGAAGTTGAAAAAAGGTTTGGAAGTAGAATATTTATATTGAATTAATAACTAAAAAGAATTTGATTTCGATAAAATAAATAGTTTACTTTAAATTTGTACTAACTATTTCGTGATATTTTAAATAGAGATTTTGGAATGACATATATAAGGATTTTAAATAATAAATCTTAAGTGATTTGTTTAAAACGTAAAAGGGTTTTAAAATCGAGATTTCATATATTGGAGGATAAAGAGAATTGGGAAATAAATATTATATTTGTAATACTGGATTTTAAATAAGTTTTTAAAGAAATATGAAATGGGAATCGAAATTAGAACTGGATGGGTTTTGGAATATAGTTTGGATTGTTTTAAATTAGAAATTGATTTATAAATGGATTCAAATGATATGAAGCCGTTGTAAACTGGAAATAAGATTTGAAGTTTATAAACGATGTTTATAAATTAAGTGAGGTGATTATCATTTGATAGATAGAAATATAAATTCACGACGAGAATTTATAATGAGACAGGACAAATGGGATAAAAGGAAATGGTAGATCCTATTTTTGAAATGTGGGAAAAGGTTATGAAATTTATAAGAGAAATTCTTAAGGAAGGTGAAAAAAGGGAATTTCCAAATTTGTTAAATATGGGGAATTCAGAAATGAATCTGAAATTCGTAAAGAATAATGATTTGTTAGCTGGGATTATAAATAAGTATAAATTAGGGTTTTTGGAAATTTAAAAAAAGTTATAACTATTCCGAAGATTTTTAAAATAGGTACAGAATATTTTCCCTGGTAAAAATATTGGAAATGATTTTGGAAAAATAAACTTATAATATTTTCCTAAATATTGGAATTAAAGGTTTTGGAGGTATTTTAGAAAACGAATGATTTGTATTGAAATATTTTTCTAAGCAATGGATTACAAAAAAAATTGGAATTGGAAATATCCTGTTATGGATATAAGTATATGAAATCATTTCAAATGTTGAAATATTGGAAGATATTTTGAAATGAAATATTTTGAAAAATGTATAATATGGGCTTAGTGACTGCTTATGTGTTAAATTTGATAGTTAAATAACCGACTATCAAATCTTGCCAAATTCGTTAATTGTTTCGAAGAGACCGGGATCAGATTTGATTATCCGAAAACCACTTCGACCTAATTTGTGCGTTACGAATTGTGACATCGTGAAGCTATTAAAGACGGTGATTCAGTTTCTCCAAACCCAGGACAACTTGTATGGACTGTAACGTCCCACCTTTTTGTACGTTTTAAATCGACGATAAACAACACACGTCAGACTTAAACCATACAGAAGGGTGGATTGTTATGGGGTAAATAAGAAAAAGCAGAGAAAGAAAAAAACAAAATAGAATCTTGCAGCGGAACAATAAAAATATAACAATCAAATAAATAGTTCATGAAGCTGTTTTACAAAACATTTGATTATACTTATACAATACATATCAGAGTCACACATAACAGAGAATCATCAATAACAATGTAGTGGAACGGTATGACTTAGTGAAATAATATAATAAATAATAGTAATAAAATCTTCATCTTCGTCCTCCAAAAGTAAGGCCTTCAAACCCTGAAATGCTCAGGCTAACCCGAGCGAATTGAAATGACAAAACACTCGAGTCAAAACTAAAAGATCTTACGTAAGTTAAGTCAACAATAAACAATATGAGTGGAATGGCGTTAGAGATATTTACGGGATTTGACATCTCCTATCCAGTGTCTAACTTGAGTGCAGTAACTCAAGAGTTGCTCGGGATTAACATCTCCTAAGGATCCGTTAAACTATTTACCATGTAGTAACATTTCGCTATTATAATAATGTATATTAGTAAAATAAATTTACTTTTAAATAGCGTTAAGGCTTTACATTTTCCACCTTAACACGTAATAGTGCCAATATTCTATACAGTACCGTAATACCTCCTGATCGGGAGGCTACCAGAGGATACTCCATAGGTACGATACAAATCAAACTCGTACAAGGCGCGCTAGGGTAGGTGACATGACACAACTAGGCAATGCCAGGGTAGATATACCAATTATGCTTCCGGGCCGGTGGTAACACGTAGCAGCTACTACCGCCCACCTCGAGCCACACCCCAAATCAAAAATCCAAAGTGGCCACCGAATCAATCCAAAAGTCAGAGTATAATATCGAAGGGATGTGTTCGATAAAAGGTGCTACCTTCTTATCCCGTCGATCGCTCCTGCTTTAGCCACCTTATGCCAACTCACGAGAGTCAGGTCCAAGTATCTACCTCAAAGGAAAACGCTGCCACCATCCTACTTCATTTTGGAATCTCCACAGCGTACACGGTTGTTAAACTGGAATGATGATAAAAATATACCAAATAGCAATAAATAAGTTTCTAATCATATCGGAAATTAATTTAACACACATAAGAAATTTTAGAAGTTGTGAGTGGGTTAAAACACCCATCTTTTGAATTTAAATTGAATTTAAATCCAATTTAAACCCAAAAATCGAACAGTCTCAGAATCCGTCCAAACCAGCGCCAAAATGTCCGGAATTCCAATACGAACCTGCGGAGAAAACCACGCGTGAATTGGATAACGCATGTAAAAGATATAGCAATCAGAACGAATGAAATTTAAATTAAAATAAAAGAAAACAACAAAGCCACACTACCCAACCCTAGTGCCACATTAGCATCATACCCATACGCTCGACAAAACCCTACTATACACCTCTCGTTCGCGACATATCTGAGCCGCCGAAGCAACCAAAAATGGCCATCTCCAAACACCATCGTGGCTCGCCGCACCTACGCCAAACCTCGTCGTTCGGCCTCCTCTACAAACCCCATGACCATCAACGGCCAACGACGCGCTGATCGACACCAGAATCCCACAGCCGTCGTTAATTAGCGAACCCAAATCAAATTTTTGGCCTCTATCTAACCGTTGAATCGCCACACTACCTACACCAATGGCCTCCACTCGTTCCCCTCTACCTAAAAGTAACATTGATTTGACGATCCGTCGTGGGTGATCGCGCTCGAATGAATGGCCGAGAATAGATCATCAAATTCTGGCCACATCGTGACCCAAATCAGAAAACAAATCCCATTTTTGACTTGCGCTCTTCGAGAGCTTTCCGACGATATAAAATATGATATGGTTTGAAGAGTTTGAAATTTTGGCTTTGGATTTAATTTGGAATTGGAATTGAGAATTTTTGTTTTGTCTGTCATTGAGGAGGAGGAACATCTGAATTATACGTACATACAAATGAGAAATAGAAAGGATAGGGTTTATAATAGGGTATTTATAAGTAGGGCTGAAATAGAATAGATGGACAGATTGGATATACGCGTTGCACGATAAAATCGCCCGAAAAGCCCTTTCTGACTCGGAACGAAATAGATGTTTTTAAATATTTTAAACACGATGGAACAAGTTTCAAGTCCACATTCCATCGTTTGAAGAAGTTACGCTCAAATGAAGTTATTTCAAATTGATTTCAAATGATTTCAATTTAATTGATTTTTGGGCGTTTCGAGTCCGTACGATCAAACGAAAAGTCCGATCGATACGAAACTAGAAATCCTATAATAATTCACCATTACAGATCCGATGAAACTAGTTTCATCGAAATCCGAGTCAGTGGCCAAAATGACTATTTTTACATTAATTTAATAAATAAAAAAATTAGCTAATTAAATAAAATTTTAAATTTTAATTCTTTAATTGACAAATTTCATCCTTTTTGATTTCTTAATTATTTATAATGATTTAAAAAAATTTAAATGTTAATTTAGAGTTGATTAATTTATCAATTTCAGTATTAACCTCAATTTCATTAAGTTCAAAAATTATAAATAAAATTCCCAATAGTCCCATTTAATTAAATAAATTAATGATTATTCCATTCATTATTGTCAAACAGATGGATTTAACATTGGATTCAAAACTATTACATAAATTTTCTCATATTCCATCTTCATTTAAAATAACGCAATATTTAGATATTTTAATTTCATTTAATTGCAATTAATCCAATTATTGAATTTTACATTTCAAATAAATAAATAAAATTTTGATTTCCATTCTTTAAATCAACCAATTGTCATATTATAAATAGAATTAACATTATTTCCAATTATTTCCTTAATTTATACTAATATAACTTTGAATTGAGATTCATTGCAATTGATTACAAATTTTGATTAAATGGACTAAATAAATGATTATTTTATAATAATTGTTGACACCAACTCTTAATCATATTTATATAAGTTCTCATTTTCAAACAATTACATACAGAACGTTGATTTTATTTAATTACTATTTATTATTATTATTACTTCATTGATTAATTCAATATTTGCATTTGTTTTTCTTATATTAAATTTATTGCCAAATATTCCTATTTACAATCAATTATAACCCTGCAATTATTTCAATCAATTGGGATTACATTGATTTATACTTTGGATTAATGTCTGCTCCTTCTTCATGTTCTTTCCTTTCTCCAAGATCTCAGTTCTTCCCGTCGCTTTCTTTTCCTTCGCTTATTATCTCTGAGGCTACCGCTCCTGATTCACTTCATCGTCGCTCCTATGCTCAAGTGGTCAAAGATTTTTTGCCTGGGAATTCTTTGCGAGATGCGAAACCTCAGTTCTCTTTCAACCGATGGATTGATTCTAAAAAAAACGGATCTTTTTGTTATAGATGTGGAGACAGTAAACATTTCGCATCCCAGTGCCGAGATCCTATTAGGTGTTTCAGCTGCGGCAATTTTGGTCATAAGAGTGATAAGTGTTTGATCCTATCGTCCTCTTCGGTTTCGTCTGATTTCTTGGTTGAAAATGGTTTTCAGTTTGTGCTTAAAATCATGCTTCTGAAAAGGTTTATTAACGACTATTTAGGGCAGTTTCGATTTGAAGGTTTTAATCTCCTGGAAGCATTGCTTCTTCATTTTAATGTTGTTAATGCCCCAAACATTGGCAAGGGTTATAAAGCTAAATTTGGAGATCCAGAGATTTATTTTGGTACCACTGATTCCTCATTGAATGCTTCCATTCCTTCTGATATTTTGGCTAAGCATGGTTTTTTGTTCGTTCTCAATTTCATCAACTTGAGAGGTATATTAATCAGTAATCTTGGACACAAGAGTTTTGATGGTTTGAATTTACTTGACGATCTTTTATCTCACTTTAACAATATTAATTCCCCAAATACTGATAAGGGAGATCAAGATTTTAGTGGAGATACAGAGACGCTTGTTGACACTTTGGACTACTCGGCTTCTCCAGAGTCAGAGCTGGCTTCTGTTGCATTTTTTCAAGATTCTGTAAGGTTAGATCCCATTTTATCTGATCCAGATGTCGACCGCTGTATTTCATCTTTGGATAACATCTTTTTTAGTGGATTTATTCATCCTAATTCCAAAAAAGGTACTTCTTCTTTTCTGGAACCTTTCAAGATATCCACTAGCAACAGATATGCTTGTCTTGATCCAGATACTGTCTCTGAATGCTCGGATATAATTGATGTTGATAGTGTTCAGTCTAAAGAGTTCTCAGCTCTTTCCTCGGTTGATATTTTAGGTAGCAAATGTTTGGATTGTGATGGGTCTCCTATTTGTTCTGTTTTCGAATTTCAGTCCCTTGCTCCAGTTAGTGATCATTTCCTCCATAATGATGTTGTGTGTTTTGAAGAGTTGGCAGTGAGGCAGTTTATCGATTTGCCTGTGGTCTCAGTGTCACCGAGTTGTTCTGATTTATTTGATATCAGTAGCTGGGTTGATGTTACTCATTTAGAGGGTGATGATGTATCTTCCACAGTTGATGAGTTTTTGCTGTTGCATCATTCTGAAGTTCCCCTTGATTGGCTTTTATCAGATGAATCTCCTTCAGATGATATGTTGGCTTTGTCTGTTGATGATGTTTCGCACTTTGATGAGATTTTGCCAAATAAAGATTCATTGCATGTTGTGCATGAAGCACATGGTTCTTTGGAACAGGTTGATTGTTTTTCAGAGAATAAACTTCCCTATTTGCCTAGGGAGTCTACTTTGGTGTGTTTCTCTGGTTCAGCTGGGGTCAAAGCTTTAGACCAGTTTCTTCCTGTTGTTAATATTTCTTCACTTGCTTCTCCGAGTTTGACCAATTCTCAAGTGGATTATGTTAGTGCTGTGGCTTGTGTGGATTCTACTGATACTATTGATGGAGGTGAGGGTTCTGATGGATTATTATCTGCTATGAATGTTGAGGCTTTTGGTAGTTCAGTGCCTTCTATTGCTACTTCGAAGAGAGGTAGGCGTAGAAAGCATGTTTCTTCGAGTGGTTTGGTTCGTCGCAGTGTCAGGATTAGAGGCAGTCGCTCTCAGTCAGCGGGTGAGTTTCCTGGTTCAAGCACTGTGAGCAGTGTTTTGGAACCAGGCTCTGGTATGCATCTTGATTTTGGTAGTGTTTACTCTTCTTATGCGCTTGGTGATTTATCTGCTTCTGAGTTTAGTCGGTTAGCTAGTAGCTCTGCTTTTATTTTTTCTGATATTGAGTTAGATCGTGAGTTTATTAGAAGTAAAGAACTTGATAGGGCTAGATCTATGGGTTTATGAGAGTCATTAGTTGGAATATTAGAGGCTTGAATGACCTCAGTAAATGTGATAAGGTTAGAATCTTTTTTAAAGATTTTTCTATTGACATTGCTCTTCTTCAAGAGACCAAAATTGAATGTCCTGATTTTCGTTTCTTTAGAAGATTGGGTGGTTTTCGTTTTAGAAATTGGGCATTTCTTCCCTCAATGGGCTCATCTGGGGGCATTATGATTGGTTGGAGAGATAATCTCTTTAAATTACTTCAGTGTATTAAGAAGCAGCACTCTTTACACATTATCTTAATTAATCTTTCTGATAACTCTTTTCTTAATATTTCTAATGTTTACGGGCCTAATTCTAAAATTGAGAGGCGGATTCTTTGGAATGAATGCCTCGAGTTTAGGTCTTTTGCCCCTGGTCCTTGGATTTTAGGGGGTGATTTTAATGTGACTCGTTTTTTTGGGGAGCGTTCTCCTCGGGAAGGTGATTATTTGGCTATGGAGGAATTCGATCAATTTATTATTCAATGTAATTTGATCGAAATTCCTCTATCCAATAGATCATTTACTTGGAGTAATAATAGAGAGTCTCCCTCCTTTGCTCTTTTAGATAGATTTTTTGTTTGTGATGATATTGAGGATAAATTCCCTATTTGTAGAGTTTCAGGTTTACCTTTTACCCTTTCTGACCACTGTCCCATTATCCTTACTTGTGATAGTCATAGATTTTTGAATAAGGTTTTTAAATTTGAAAAAATGTGGTTTTTAGAATCTGATTTTTCTAATTTAGTCATTAATAAGTGGTCATCTATGAATTATTTTTGCCTTAAGTATTATGGTAATTCTGCTAAAATTTTTGTGCTTAAACTTAGAAACCTCAGGTATTTTCTTAAAAAATGGAATAAAAATGTTTTTGGTAATATTAAAATTAAAAAGGATAATATTCTTAATGAATTACTTAAACTTAATAGGATTGAAGAATCTAGACAATTAAATATTGGTGAAAGGAATGTTCTTAATAATTTAATAGAGGATCTCTATTCTATTCTTGAAAAGGAGGAAGTTATGTGGAAACAAAGATCTAATTTTCATTGGATAAATGAAGGTGATAATAACACTAAATTCTTTCACAATCTAGCTAATAATAGAAAACGTAGTAATACAATTAACTCCATTTTAGTTAATGATGTGGAATTAGTTGATCAAAGAGATCTTAATAATGCTTTTACTGATTATTACAAAGACATTTTTGGCACCAAAATTAAGCATAGAGTTAGTGCTAGATGGAATGATCTTTATCCATCTTCCTCTAACATTAATCTTTCTGATTTAGATGCCCCTTTTACTATTGAGGAAATTCGTAAAGCCATCTTTGATTTACCTGGAGACAAATCTCCGGGTCCGGATGGTTTTCCTATTTTCTTTTATCAATCTTTTTGGGATGTTTTAAAATTAGACTTAATGTGTTTGTTCAATGATTTTTATAATGGTAATCTCCAATTAGGTCGTTTTAATTTTGCTAATGTTATTTTATTACATAAAAAAGTGGGCGCTAATACTTTAAAAGATTTTAGGCCCATCTCTTTGATGAACTGCTCTGTTAAAATTATTTCTAAGGTTTTAGCTAATAGGCTTAGTTTAAAAATGAATGACCTCATTGACTGTTCGCAATCTGCTTTCATTAAAGGCAGGAATATTACTGATGGTGTTGCGGTTGTTCAAGAATATATTAATCTTTGTTGTAAAAATAATATAACTTGTGCTATTTTAAAATTAGATTTTGCTAAAGCCTTCGACTCGGTTGATTGGGATTTCCTTATAGAAATTTTCCGTGCCAGAGGCTTTAGTAATAGATGGATTAATTGGATTATTATTTTGCTTAAAACGGGTAACTCCTGTATTATGGTTAATGGTGTTTCTGGTAATAAGATTCAATCTAAGAGAGGCTTAAGGCAAGGAGACCCTTTATCACCCCTTCTGTTTAATCTTGCTGGTGATGTTTTTTCTAAGATTATTAAAAATGCCGTTAGCAATAACCTTTTGGGTGCCATTGGTAATGATATTTCTTCTTTTGGCTTATCTGTCCTTCAATTTGCTGATGATACTTTGCTTTTTTCCTCCCATCACCCTAGACATATTATTGCTCTTAAATTTATCCTTTATAGTTTTGAATTATTATCTGGTTTAAAAATTAATTTTGATAAAAGTTCCGTTTTAATTTTAAATGATATTGATAATGTAGAAAATTTAGTTGCTAATACGTTAAATTGTAAAACTATGAGTTTTCCTTTTGACTATCTTGGTTTTGTTATTAGACCTTCGAAACTTAAACATGAAGATTGGTTAATTATTATTGATAAGATTAAAAATAGGATCAATAATTGGAATGTTAGATTTCTATCTAGAGCAGGTAGATTGGTTTTGATTAATTCTGTCTTATCAGCACTTCCTATATATTGGATGTCTATGCATCTGTTTCCCGACTGGGTGATAGATAAAATAGATAAAATTAGAAGGGATTTTCTTTGGAGCGGTGATAACCCCAATAGTAGTATTAAATGTTTAGTTAATTGGGATACTGTATGTAAATCTAAAAAAGAGGGTGGTTTAGGAGTCATTAATTTACATAATATGAATTTGTCTCTTCTTGGTAAATGGTTATGGAAATTCAGGGACATTAGTGATAAGGCCATTTGGAAAGATATTATATCTAATTTTTATTACAATGGTAGTTATAATTTATACCATATTAGTTCTTCTAGTTTTAGAAATATTTCTTGTTTTTGGAAATCTATTTTAAAATGCAGTAATATCTTTAACTTGGGTTTAAATATTATAGTTCATTCTGGTAACTGTACTTCTTTTTGGCATGATAGTTGGATTTCTACTACTCCTCTTAAGATTGAGTTTAAAGATTTATATGATATTTGTAATTTCAAATTTGCATTAATCTCTGATGTTTTCAATTCTGATAGTGATCCTCCTTGGACTTTTAATTTTAATTGTATTTTAGAAGGACCTACTCTTAGACATCTTTTCTTGCTTTATGCTAAACTTAATCTTTATTATATTGACAATGATAATGACTTTATTAGTTGGGTTTGGGATAAGAGTAAGAAATATACTTCTAATTCCTTTTACAAATTTATCAACTTTTCGGGGGTTTCTGTCAATTGTTTTAAATTCATTTGGAAGTCTAATGCTCCTCCTAAATCTAAGATTCATATGTGGCTCATCATTCATGGTAAGTTAAATACTATTGAATTTTTAAAAAAGAAAAATATTAGTATTGACAATAAATGTTTTTTTTGCAACACATTTTTTGAAGATATTAATCATATTTACTTTGATTGTTTGGATACCTATTTTATTCTTATTAAGATCCTTAATATTTTTGAGTTTCATATTAATTCTAGAATTTCTGATTGCTTATTTTATTGGAATTCTTTTAGATTCATGTTTAATAAGGATTTTAGATATTTGCTTGATTCTTTATTCATTATTTCTTGTTGGTATATTTGGTTTGAAAGAAACCAAAGAATTTTTAATAACAATTATCAACAAAATAACAAATTGATTATTTTAATCTCAAATTTCTGCTTAAAGTGGATTTCTAATCCTAAATATAAATTAGCTAAAAATAATTGCTTTAAGGACTATCTTAATAAGGTTAGAAATAATATTAACTCATTTAATCTTAACTCCAATTATACTGTTTCTAATAATTCTTTAAATCACATTTCTCTTTCTTTTCTAGGATCATAATTAGTTTCTTGTTTGTGTCTGATTATTCTAGCTTTAGTTCTCTCTTTTGGTTTCTATACACACATATATGTATATAAATTTTATTTATATACATATATGTGTTTCTCTCTTATTTGTTTGCTAGTTCTATTTCAGGTGTTGTTTAGGTTGGATGCGGGTTCTTCTCTTATCAGGTTTGCTGGACAGCATTTAGCTTTTTCAGACTTGCTGGATGGCTCTTCTCAGAGACGCGGATTGCTCCTGTCTTGTCTCTTGGTCTTCTTCTGATTTTCAGTTTGGTGCTCTTCCTTTTGTTAGATACCTCTAACACTTTAGTATTGGGTGGTGGCCTTGCCGGAGCTCGATACTAGGGTGTAATGGGCGGTGGCTTTGCCGGAGCTCATTCGAGGGGTTTCTACTGCTTTATTTTTATTGTTGTTTTAGACTTGCCACCTGTCAGGCATGTTGGCAGCTCCATTTTTTAGTTATATATATAGTATTCCATGTGTGCTCTCCTCTCATGATAGAGGATCACACATTTTTCTCAAAAAAAAAAAAAAAAAAAAAAAAAATTGGGATTACATTGATTTATTTATTTATTTATTAACTTGCATTATCATTCTTACATTTCATTCCCGTTATTAATCCATTATTACCAAATAGATAAAATTAACATTATTGCCTTAAATTGAAATTTGGTTATCAATTTCATTTAACACTCTAAATAAATAAATAACATATATTAGTTGTCACCTATTTACTTTTCTTACATTTAAAAGTTTATTACTTACCATTAACACTGTATTATTTCATTAATTCAATAATTACACTTGTTTTACTCATATTCCCATTATAACTAAGTTATAACATTTAAATTATTTTATTTAATTGGAATTTCATTCAAATTCATTAATTCATTGGTTAATTCATTATTTACTTTGTTTTCTTATATTCAATTCTTAGCCTAGTATAACAATTTACATTACTTCAATAAATCGTAATTTCATTTCAATTGTTAATACTTAGCTTTAATTTCCATGGTTGCATTTAATTTTTAACATTTGCTTCATTATAAATTATAAATTTTTTATTTCTTTCTAAATTTAATTACAAAAATCTTATTAATTTAACAAATTTTAATCATCGAAACTTACGGGTCGTTACACTTTCCCCCACTCAAAACTTTTCGTCCTCGAAAAGGAAAAAGAAGGGAAAAGAAGAATTAGGAAATCAACATATCTTACTTAAAATATTAAATTTATAAATAAATAAATTTACAAAATTAATTAATTTAGATAAAATATACCAACATATAACCATTAAATCTTTTTATATTCAAATTAATAAAGTTTGGAAAACATTTTCAAAATATTTTCTAAGTCCAAAATTTACGGAAAATTTCGGCACAGTCTCCTTTATACGAAGAGGCTCGGGAGAAAATATAATATCAAATATAATAATATACAACATATATTTTCCAAAATAATATATATCCCAACATGGGAAACAATATAATAACACTATAAAACCGTAATCCGAAAACGTACCTATTCGTCGGGCAAACAACGTTTAATTACAAAACAAAAAGCAGTAGCAATTGCTTCCATAACCTATATTTTACTTATATAAACCAAAAAGGTTAAAAATTATATAAAATGAAATATTTAAAGTGGTTTCAAACAATATCAAAGAAATCAACATAACAACCATCACTTGCAACAAGCAAATAACTATCACATAAAATCAACACACATCAATTATCCATTCATATCAAACAAAAAAAATAGTTGTTTGGGTTCAAAAACTTTAAATTGTACAGAGTGGAAAATAAACTACTAAGTGCACCATTCACTCAATAGACTTAGGTGAAACAACATAGATTATTCATACATCTAAACAAATTTAAAGTATCTTTTGCCCAAAAAGCCATTAACCAAACAAACAACACTTTCAAACAATAAATTAAGTTCATTCTTATTAATTCCATTTCATACATTTGTCGTTTGATTTCCTTTTTCATCCCTACAATGATTTATCCTTTATATTTTCATTTACTTCTTGCAAACTTTTACTCTTATTCATTGATTTCAATGTTTATTTCATTTATTTTCATTCATTACTTACAAATATTCGTTTTCATTCATTTTTTAAGTATTCATTGTTTATTCAATTTCTTTGCATATTAATTCATTTACTTTATTTTTTTATTTATTTACTTATAATACTTACTTTCTATTACTGTATAATATCCATTACATTTTTTATCAGACATTTCAACTTTTAAATCTTTTGGTAAGTTATATATATGCTTTTAAGAATGCAATTGAAAACTATACAAGTTCATTTTATAATTAACGTTCAATAATCATATCTTTTGTTTCTAGGTTACCTATTTCAAATTTCTTTTAATTCCATTTATACTTAGCATTAAATCTCTTATTTCCTTTATAGGTTTCAATTTTAAATTAGTTACAACCCATTTTACTACAATAATTGAAACTATTAATTAACGGAAACTTAAGAACTAAATACCGGGTTAAATTTCAAATCACTTTAAAATAATAGATAAATATATATACTTACAACTTATATATCCAATTATATTTAAAACAATTAAATTTTTTTATTTGTTTATTAAAATAAATCTGTAGTAAAACTACTACAATGGCCTTCCCACTTTGAAACTCGAAAATGGATGTCGATGATGCGTGCACTCACCATCGAAATTATTTTCCAACGACAGAGAGGGGAGTACATAACTTATCACTTTCCAAAGTTTCTTCAAAACAATTCTTTCAAATTATATTGAAATATTTATATCAGAAAATACTTCTAAATAATATTATTATATTCCAAAATCCTTTGAAAGAGATTTTCAAAAATCCCGAAACTTAGGTCCTAAATTTTCGATTTCATTTATTTTATTTTCAAATCCTACTTTACTAATATTTATAGATTACACTACCTAACAACCTATATATTCAACCAAATATAACCTTTAATTTTTTTTTATTTACATGTAGAAAATATAATAGGCAAAATTATTTCATTTACCTATATTTAAAACAAATATTGTGTCGGTCTGTCCTATTAGTGTTTAGAAATTCATATTGATGTCATAGCGTCCTATGCACAACCCAGAATTTATAAATACAAAATGGAACAAATTAACACAATATTAAAACCTTTTTATAACACTAACAAATACGATCTCTCATATATATACACTCAGCGACTCATCATAGGGTTTTACTACCCTATTAATAAAGAGCCAGACCCCACAGAGCTAAGGTTTATCGCTAAACCAAAGCTCTGATACCAGAGCTAACTTCCTACCTTTTTGTACGTTTTAAATCAACGATAAACCACACACGTCAGACTTCAACCATACAGAAGGGCATATTGTTATGGGGTAAATAAGAAAAAGCAGAGAAAGAAAAAAATAAAATAGAATCTTGCAGCGGAACGATAAAATATAATAATCAAATAAATAGTTCATGAAGTTGTTTTACAAAACATTTGATTATACTTATACAATACATATTAGAGTTACACATACCAGAGAATCATCAATAACAATGCAGTGGTACAGTATGACTGTAGTGGAATCATATAATAAATAATAGTAATAAAATCTTTGTCTTCGTCCTCCAAAAGTAAGGCCTTCAAACAATGAAATGCTGAGGCTGACCCGATCGAATTGAAAAGACAAAACACTCGAGTCAGAACTAAAAGATCTTATGTAAGTTAAATCAATAATATGAGTGGAACGACGTCAGAGATGTTTACGGGATTTGACATCTCCTATTCAGTGTCTAACGTGAGTGAATAACTCAAGAGATGCTCGGGATTCACATCTTCTAAGGATCTGCTAAACTATTTACTATGTAGTAATATTCCGCTATTATAATAATGTCTATTAGTAAAATAAACTTACTTTTAAATACCGTTAAGGCTTTGCATTTTCCACCTTAACACGTAATAGTGCCAATAGTCTATACAATACCGTAATAACTCCTGATCGGGAGGCTACTAGAGGATACTCCATAGGTACGATACAAATCAAACTCGTACAAGGCACGCTAGGGTAGGTGACATGGCATAACTAGGCAATGCCGGGGTAGATATACCAATTACGCTTCCATGCCGATGGTAACGCGTAGCATCTACTACCGCCCACCTCGAGCCGCACCCCAAATCAAAAATCAAAAGTGGCAACCGAATAAATCCAAAAGTCAGAGTATAATATCGAAGGGATGTGTCCGATAAAAGGTGCTACCTTCTTAGCCCATCGATCGCTCCTGTTTTAGCCACCTTATGCCAACTCACGGGAGTCGGGTCCACGTATTTACCTCAAAGGAAAACGCCGCCACCATCCTACTTCATTCTGGAATCTCCACCGTGTACACGGTTGTTAAAGTGGTTTTCGGAGTTGGCAGAGAGTATGACAACGTCTGATCCCGATCTCTTCAACAACCAAACGTTATTATAACACCGCGGTCATTTCAAAATAATTATACTTCAAAACCAGGATATAATATTCATTTCAAAACCATATAAATACGATATCATTTTCATTTTAAAACCAAATCAATATAATATCATTTATAAAACTCAAATCAATATAATATCATTTTTATTTCAAATATATTCTTTTCTCAAATCATAGCATTTTCAAATCATAATACCTTGAAACCCATAACTTTGAAATATAACTTCCAATACTTAAATGGTTTAATATTAAATTACTTTATACAATAAATTAGCTTCTTTAATTTCACAAATCAATTCCAAATACAGATTTGAATTCCCAAATAAACCATTTCAATTTCTATATATTTCAAAGCTTTAAATATTCCACCATTTCAAAACTAATTCTTTGAAAATCCCATATACATCAAATTCAATTACTATTATTTAGATTTGAAATGTTTGCATAATAAATCCAATATCATTTAAGAAAACCATTAACTTCACATAACTGGATATTCTTTCTATTTATTTAACTTGATATATTTATTTAAATCAACTTTATATTCATTTAAATCACTCTAAACCAAATCAAGTTATAAGAATCATACCCTTTAAAATCTCAATTTTATTTAAATTTCAAATCAAATTTATTTGAGTATAATTCTTAAATAATTCCATTCAAACCAATTTCATATTTATCTCCCATATTAATTTTTATTTAAGTCATTAAAACTCTATATATAAAATATCTTTAAACAGGTACTTAACCATATAATATAAAACAATCAAACTCCACTATTAAGCTTATTTTTATTAAACAAATTCATACATAGCTTAAATTCAAGAATTTCACTATATATATATAAAATAATATATATATAATATCAAAAATTAATATTTATTAAACCGTATATTTCTTTCCAAAACCATAGAAATCATTTCAAAATATTTTTATATATAGACCACGGTGTTTGTATATAATTTTCTACCCTATGGTCAAGTGATACAGATATTTATCATTTCAATCCGTAATTTAAAATAAAAATATGGTTATATATCATTTCAAACCGCAATCCCAAATGAAATAAAATGCATAACAACTTGCAGTCTATAACAACATAAAATACAGCATCCATTCACCCAATATCAATCATCAACCATTTATCACAATCATCATCCAATTCAAACAATAACATCAATATCGAATAGAAATAAATAAAAAGTAATTACTGGCAATTTATATTTAATAATAAATTAATTTAACTGGCAGTTTATATGCAATAATAAATTGAATACCAATTTAATTCAATAAATTCAATTTTAACTGGAATGATGATAAAAAATATACCAAATAGCAATAAATAAATTTCTAATCATATCAAAAATTAATTTAACGCACATAAGAAATTTTAAAAGTTGTGAGTGGGTTAAAACACTTACCTTTTGAATTTAAATTGAATTTAAATCCAATTTAAACCCAAAAATTGAACAGTCTTAGAATCCGTCCAAACCAGCGCCAAAATGTCCGGAATTCCAGTACGAACTTACGGAGAAACCACGCGTGAATTGGATCTCGCATGTAAAAGATATAGCAATCAGAACGAATGAAATTTAAATTTAAATAAAAGAAAACAATAAAGCCACACTACCCACCTCCTAGTGCTACATCAGCATCATCCCCATACGCTCCACAAAACCCTACTGTACACCTCTCGTTCGCGACATGTCTGAGCTGCCGAAGCAACCAAAAATGGCCATCGCCAAACACCAACGTGGCTCGCCGCACCTACGCCAAACCTCGCAGTTCGGCCTCCTCTACAAACCTCACGACCATCAACGGCCAATGACGCGCCGATCAACTCCAAGAATCCCACAGCCGCCGTTAATTAGTGAACCCAAATCAAATTCTTGGCCTCTATCTAACCGTTGAATCGCCACACTACCTACACCAATGGCCTCCACTCGTTCCCCTCTACCCAACAGTAACATTGATTTGACGATCTGTCGTGGATGATCGCGCTCGAATGAATGGCCGAGAATAGATCATCAAATTCCAGCCACATCGTAACCGAAATCAAAAAATGAATCTTATTTTTGACTTGCGCTCTGCGAGAGCTTTCCGACGATATAAAATATGATATGGTTTGAAGAGTTTGAAATTTTAGCTTTGGATTTAATTTGGAACTGAAATTGGGAATTTTTGTTTTGTCTGCCATTGAGAAGGAGGAACGTCTGAATTGTACGTACAGACAAATGAGAAATAGAAAGGCTAGGGTTTATAACAGGGTATTTATAGGTAGGGTTGAAATAGAATAGATGGGCACGATTGGATATACGCGTTGCATGATAAAATGGCCCGAAAAGCCCGTTCTGACTCCAGAACGAAATTGGGTCAACCCTTATATCAAGATAGATGTTTTTAAATATATTAAACGCGATGTAATAGGTTTCAAGTCCAAATTCCATCGTATGAAGAAGTTACGCTCAAATGAAGTTATTTCAAATTGATTTCAATTTAATTGATTTCTGGGCGTTTTGAGTCCGTGCGATCAAACGACAAGTCCGATCGATACGAAACTTGAAACCCTACAATAATTCACCGTTACGGATCCGATGAAACTGGTTTTCTCGAAATTCGAGTGGCCAAAATGGATATTTTTACATTAATTAAATAAAAAAATTAGCTAATTAAATAAAATTTCAAATTTTAATTCTTTAATTGACAAATTTCATCCTTTTTGATTTCTCAAATATTTATAATGATTTAAAAAAAATTAAATGTCAATTCAGAGTTGATTAATTTATCAATTTCAGTATTAACCTCAATTTCATTAAATTCAAAAATTATAAATAAAATTCCCAATAATCCCATTTAATTAAATAAATTAATGATTATTCCATTCATTATTGTCAAACAGATGGATTTAACATTGGATTCAAAACTATTACACAAATTTTCTCATATTCCATCTTCATTTCAAATAACGCAATATTTAGATGTTTTAATTTCATTTAATTGCAATTAATCCAGTTATTGAATTTTACATTTGAATTAAATAAATAAAATCTTGATTTCCATTCTTTAAATCAACCAATTGTCATATCATAAATAGAATTAACATTATTTCCAATTACTTCCTTAATTTATATTAATATAACATTGAATTGAGATTCATTGCAATTGATTACAAATTTTGATTAAATGGACTAGATAAATGATTACTTTATAATAATTGTTGTCGCCAACTCTTAATCATATTTACATAAGTTCTCATTTCCAAACAATTACATACAGAACGTTGATTTTATTCAATTACTATTTATTATTATTACTTCATTGATTAATTCAATATTTGCATTATTTTTCTTATATTAAATTTATTACTAAATATTCCTATTTACAATCAATTATAACCTTGCAATTGTTTCAATCAATTGGGATTGCATTGAATTAATTATTTTGTTTATTAACTTGCATTATCATTCTTACATTTTATTCCCGTTATTAATCCATTATTACCAATAGACAAAATTAACATTATTGCCTTAAATTGAAATTTGATTACCAGTTTCATTTAACACTCTAAATAAATAAATAACGTATATTAGTTGTCACCTATTTACTTTTCTTACATGTAAAAGTTTATTACTTACCATTAACACTGTATTATTTCATTAATTCAATAATTACACTTGTTTTACTCATATTCCCATTATAACCAAGTCATAATATTTAAATTATTTTATTTAATTGGAATTTCATTCAAATTCACTAATTCATTAGTTAATTCACTATTTATCTTTGTTTTCTTATATTCAATTCTTAGCCTAGTATAACAATTTACATTACTTCAATAAATCGTAATTTCATTTCAATTGTTAATACTTAGCTTTAATTTCCATGGTTGCATTTCATTTTTAACATTTGCTTCATTATAAATTATAATTTTTTTATTTCTTTCTAAATTTAATTACAAAAATCTTATTAATTTAACAAATTTTAATCATTGAAATTTACGGGTCGTTACATGGACGAATGTCTAACAATGCATTTCTAATGATTATGCACATTGGTTTTTACAAACATACATCTGTTTGGTGGCGGAGAAGGCAACTTCTCTTAGCTTAACACTCTTTCTTGAGACGTACGAGCTCAATGGTTGTATTTTTATGGAAAGCAATCGGTAGCCAACGAAAATGACAATGTTAGCATTCCAAGTATGAATGTCATTCTAAAGGTAAAACGTAGCCTTAAGCCTCCTCAACCGGGAATGACTAAAACACGGGAGATACAGTGATGTTCACGTAAATGTGCATATATTTACATCTACATTTTATCTATTTTTATTTAAATAAAGTCATATTTGGGAATTTTAACATGTTTAAACCAAAATTCAATTATTTTCAAATCAACATATATTCGTCTTCATGCAGGAGAAAATAGCCATTTGTGTGCATGTGTTAATTTGAGACTTTTTACTTGGACATTTTCACAATTTTTATAGGAATTTGAATGCATATGAAAGAGGGTTTCATGAAGATATATGCATGCACAGGGGAATACAAAGGAATGAAGAGGAAATAATTCATGCTCATGATCATAGAGGACCCCACTCACTTACCTAAATCTCAATTAGAAGATAATGGAAACTAAGTGGAGGTTAAAGCTTCATGCACATTTAATGATGAATTAATTAGTGACTAATGGTTACTTGGAGGGCACATTTCCTAAAGGTCATTTTAGGCAGCACCCCAAAAATTGAATTAGAGTTTTATGCATGGATAAATAGCTCTCTTATGTACATGTAAATATTTTCTACTATTTCACATTAGTTAGGAAATTAAGAAAGCAAGTTGTAATGTCAATGTTTCATGAAATAAAAATGTCTTCCTAGCCTCTTTCTCTATTCTTTTCTACATGCTTCTTTTTACTTTTATGTTCAATTTTACTTCTATGCTCTCTTCTTTTCTTTGTTAGTAGATTAGACTTACATTCATGCAAGTAGTGTAGCTTTATTTTTATGCAAGTAGTTTAGTAGTTTGTTTATTTTCTATTTCTTTCGCTTTTTAATGTTGAAATTTACAGGTGTTGATTTGATAACACAAATGAGTAGCTAAACCCCTTCAATTTAGGGGCAATAAAGCAATCTAACTTTATGTAATTTCAATATTTTTATGATTTATGATTTCTTTTATTTGTGCTTCATGAAAGTGAATTTTAATGTAAGTTTATACAAGCGGGTTTGATGGTTTATGTTACTTTTGCAAATGAGCTATTCTTATTCAACATAAACACAATTTACATCATCATTTGCTAATTAATTTTTGATTTTGAATTGAAAGTAAAAATAAAATCTGATGATCTATCTTACTAGTTACAATAGTAAATAGATCATACTTAAAATAGCTTTTGCTTTGGTTTCATTTTAATGAGAATTTATAAGTGGTATAATTGTTGTATTATAGTTTGATGGTTTAAGTTATGTTAATTAATAACATAAATAAACCATATTTATGATAAATCGACAATTATTTC
This sequence comes from Allium cepa, assembly GCA_030765085.1. NCBI lineage: Eukaryota > Viridiplantae > Streptophyta > Magnoliopsida > Asparagales > Amaryllidaceae > Allium > Allium cepa. Next base: position 917,071,284 of record CM060938.1, read on the forward strand.
ACTTAATATCAAAGCTAGAGATTATAAATTATTTGTTTGTTGACTTACAAAATATGAGAGTGGATTTGCCTCTAAATTGTTTTCTTATCCCATAGTTTTTAAACCTCATTTTAATTCTAGTTTTAGCTTCATTTTGCTTGTAGTTAACAATTTCCTCTCCATTTGGTATAATTTGATTGAATTGATTTTTAAAATCTAACAATTCCCTGCGGATCGACCCGTACTCGCCATGTACTAACTTTTGTCCGTCGTACACTTGCGATAAATTTTAATTTGAAATTTATCGACGATTCTCTAACCCGATAGAATATTTGTCGTTGAACAGGTTTTTGGCGCCGTTGCAGGGGAACTGATTTGATTTTTATTTCTATTCTTCGAATTTTTTTTGTTTGATTTCTTTTATTCTGTGTTTGTGTTGTGTGTTAATTTGCATATTTAAAAAAAATATTGCGTTGTGTGTTTTATCGTGTGATTTTTGCTTTCATTTGAGTTGTGTGGACTTTGCATTTCTATTAGCATTTGCAACTAAAAAAGAAATAAAAAGAAATAAAAAAACACTTCAAGAAATTGTGCAAATCTCAGTTTCATTGGCATTTGTACAAACTTTCATATTTACATTTACATTGCATTTGCTAGGTTACTATTTTCCACTTCTCTGCAATTCTGTTTCACATTATTCACTGTTTTCCAATTTTGTTTGCTATCTCCATTTACATTGCAAATTTTGTTTTACAACATCATCCATTAACACCCCATAACAACTACATCATTTGCCTCATCATCACTTAGTCAAGCATACCACTACAACCCAGTGGAAACTTCCTTACAAACTGCATCACCTTGCTTTGAAAGTTCCACAAAGCATTTCCCACTGTCAAACCTCTAACAAAGCATTCAACCATACAAACTGCATCAATTCAGCACCTCCACTGTTACAACACTCTCCACTATTCCAACAAACAACACTGTCATACCCCCATTCATCTACTAGTTCACCAGAGACTGCTCTGTGCCGCACGTCACACTACAAAACTGCCACAATCGTCTATTTACACTCTACATCACACAACAGCAGCATACCTGACATACACAAGCAACTGCAACACCACTTGAACGGCTTCATCAGTAACTAACCTCCACCCACTTCAAAACTTCATTACCATTAACAGACTTCACTGCACACTTGAAACTGTCACCACTTCCACAGCCTCAACAGCCTCTGCCTCAGCATCCATCAACTTCCTTGCCTGCCTTCAACAAACAGTCCAACCACTTCCCTGTCATTACATAGCAACCACAACATCACCACCATCCACACCTGATACCAAAACCTACGACCTAACTGCTGCAGCTTCATTCCCACTGATCAACCTAAAACCCAAATTGACAAACTCCTCTTTGCACTTCAACCACGAACTCCGCCTTCAACCCAAACCCACCTCTACAATTACACCACCGCCTCGACGTGAAAACCATCGCCAAATCCAATACATCGACCACCCACGACCTCAAATCAACCCCACAATTGACGTCAACCATTTCCCCAAATCCAAACATGCGACCACTTCCTCCCACCACAGCAAATCTCCAAAACCGCCTCGCCTCCATCTTCGACAATCGGTAATTCCATCCCTTCACTTCGCCCCACAATCGACTCGAACTGAATCGCCCAAATCACCACAATCTGTTTTTGACTTCAATTTTGATTTCGAGACTAGTTAAAGAAATCGTGATGCGTGGTCGAAAATTTGAGTCTGTTGATTTCTTGTAGTTTTTTAGTGTAGGAATTTAGCTGGGTCGGGTAAAACAAGTGGGTAGGCCTGAGTAAACTTTTTTTTTCTTTTCTTTTTGTTTTGTTTTAATTTTGTTTTTAGCCCAATTAAAAAAAATCTTTTGCTTAATCTGTTGTGTTTACTTTTTTGTTTTTGTTTTGTTCCATCCTTTTAAAAATAAAAAAAATTATGTTTGTTTGTTTTGTTTTAAGTACCATCCGTATATATTTAAAAAAAATTGTATATATATCTTGGTTCGCTCCTTTTCAGGTTGCCAAAGCAGATTAAAAGGAAGAACTGCTTGTCAAAAATAATCGCTTTGCTTTGCCTGCTTGCATAAAAAAATCGCCACACACACACATGTATATATGCTAATTATTCTACATGCTCTAGTATCGTGCTTTTATCTCAAATTTTATTTGAATTGCACTGTTGGTTGCTTGCATTATATATATATATATATATATATATATATATATATATATATATATATTTTTTTTTTTGAAGAAAGGTCAAATATATTATTGATAATGATAGAACATTACAAACATAGTATATACAATATATACGGGTTGCTAATTCGAACCCGCAAACACCTCCCTACACACACTGCGTAAACCTAGCAACAATGCTTCTCATGGCGGCTCATTTTCCCTTCCTGCCAAGTCTTCTTCTCTTTCAACATTAGCGTTAAAAATTTCGGTGCGTCTGGACAATCTAGATCTCTCAGCTTCATCTTCTTCTCTATCAATCATGTATCTTGAGGAGGATGTTATGGAAGGGGAATTAGGGTTCAGGATTGAGGTAATGTTATTATCGACTCGCAAAGGTATAATCTCCCATCTTTCGATGATTTCTTCAAAATTGTTCATGCTATGTCTGATAAATCTGGATCTGTTGATGATGATATCACGAACATTGTACTTTATGATATTGCACATCTTAATTCTATCTGCTTTTTCATTATTAAAAATAATGGAGTTTCTGCTTTTCCAAATGAACCATATAGATGAACTTAGCGCGGCTATTATGATTTCCTTTTTGATATTGTTGGCTGCGAACTTCCGATTGATATATGTAATGGCATCTAAGATAGAAGTTTGAAAGTTTCTTTGAGTTATAGGATCTCCCATCATGATTCTGATCCAACACCATATATGTTTAGAAAAGGGACAATTAAAAAATATATGCTTGCAAGTTTCCACTTCTCTCTTGCATAGTACACAAACATCATCTTCAGTCACTCCTTGCATTTTTAATTTATCTTTTGTGGGTAGAAAACTGAAAATGGCTCTGTATAAACATACATTCATTTTTGGGAGAGAAATGTTGTTCCATATGATTTTGTAATCACTGATTTCCTGTAGTTTAGTTCTAAAATCATTCCAAACATCATGAAAATTAAATTGACCATTTTTACTGCTTCTGCAAAACCAGTAATCTGCTGTATTGTCATAATGGATGGGCACTTTTTTTATTTCCTCACTTACATTACCAAGAAATGAGATGTTTTCAGGCTTCCAGTTATTTCCAGATATAATTTGATCTACCTTATGTTTATGACTCCTTGAATATGATAAAGTTTCATATCCTAGCTTTTCCAATAAAGTTGACCCATTAATCCATGGTGTAAACCACAGACTTGTAGATTTTCCATCCACAATTCTTCTGTCAATTAGCTTTTGTGCATCTTTTCTATGATAAAGCATTTTTTTCCATGTGCAAGAATAATTATTATTGAAATTAGAATCCCATAGAGTTTCATTGTTGGCATATTTAACATTCAGCCACTTAGCACTATATGAAGAATTGTTGAGTACCTCCCAAATTCTTTTGATGCAAAAAGTGATGTTTATGTCTGTCAATTTTTTCAATCCCATTCCACCTTCAGATTTGGCACTTGTAACTGTTTCCCATGGGACACTACTTTTTTTACCCTTCCATATAAAATTTTTGCAAAGTTGATTGATTTTTTGGATAGTTAAGCTAGGGAGCATGAAACACTGCATCCAAAAACTGACCATAGGATAAACTACAGCCTTAATTAATTCAATTCTTCCTGAAACTGTGAGAAATTTACACTCCCAACCCTGCATTTTATTTAACACTTTGTCAATCAAATGTTTGCAATTTGAGTGTTTTATATATGACACAGATAGAGGTAACCCAAGATATCTAACAGGTAGTTCTCCTTCTTGAATATCCAAAATGTTGAGCACTTTCTCCTTGTTAGTGCAAAACTTGTTAAAAAATACTTGAGTTTTGAGATTATTCATTTCTAAACCAGTGACTCTCTTCAATTTTTTGAAACAATTCTTAATAGCTTTAGCTCCAACCTCTGTGGCATTTATGAAAATAAGCAAATCATCAGCATAAATTAGATGAGTTATGTTAGAATTGTTTTTGATAACTGATTCCACTTTTCCTTTACTGGCTTTAGCATCCATTAACAAAGTAAAATATTCCATGCATAAAGTAAATAGATAAGGGGATAGGGGATCTCCTTGCCTTAAACCATTGCTGCCTTTAAAATATCCCCTATGATATCCTTCAATTGACAGTGAAAAACTTGGAGTGCTTATCATTTCTTGAATAATTTTTACCCACTTGACAGGAAAGTCCATTCTTTCCATCATGTGAAGAATAAAATTTCTATTGACTGAATCATATGCTTTCTTCAGGTCAACCTTTATGCACATTTTGTTGCTGCCTTGTTTGTTAAAATTTCTGATATGTTCATGTGCAATTAATATCCCATCTTTTATTTGTCTGTCTGGTAAATAAGCTGTTTGATTATCAGATATCAATTCTCCAAGTACATACTTTATTCTGTCACATAACAATTTGGTTAGAATTTTATACAACATAGAACAGCAGGCTATGGGTCTGAAATCTGCCACAGATTCAGGGGATTTTACCTTAGGAATTAAGGAAATAATGGTGTGGTTTATTTCTCTCACAATTCTTCCATTATCAAATGAGATTTGCATAGCTTTCAAAAGAGGTTTTTTGAATACATTCCAGTGTTTTTTATAGAATTTAGCATTGAATCCATCATAACCTGGAGCAGTATCATTATGCACACTGAAAATAGCTCTTTTCAATTCTTTTTCATCAAATGCTGCATTAAGAAAATTTTTTCCCCATTCATTTACTTTCCTTTTAGGGATAATGTTAGGAAACTGTTTCATCATGTGGCTTTTGTTATATATGTTGATAAAATACCTCACTGCCTCTTCCTCTATCTCCTTTTGTGTCTTTAAAACATCTCCATTCTCTTTTATCATATTTTGACAGCTATTTACAAATCTTCTATTTGTTTGTTTGGCATAGAAAAATTTGGAGCAACTATCATCCCACTTGATCCATTGACATTTTGATTTCTGCTTGTTATCAATTGCTAATAGCTCCATACTTTTAGCCAAATTAACTTGAGCATCATACAATTTTTGGGCATTAGAGGAGTTGTGATTTAATTCTAATGTCTGAAGAGCAATGTTGACTTCTTGTTTGCATTTTGAAACTTGAGATTGTAGATCATTTTTTCCATTGCACCATTTTTTAATTTCCTTTTTGATGTTTTTCTGCATTTGAATAAAGTTGAATAACTGGTTGCCTTCTGGGAAAATAAAACACTTTTCAACTACTTCCTTGTACCCTTCACACATAACCCAGTGGTTCATGAATTTAAATGGTTTAGGACCTTCATATGTTTGAATGCAACTAAAGGAGAACATAATAGGTACATGATCACTTGTTGATAGCTCTAAATATTTGGCATGAGATTTTTTAAATGTATTCATCCATTCAACATTACAGAAAAGTCTATCAATCTTTGTAGCAATATTCTTGGTAGGCCCTGATCTCCAAGAAAAATTAACCCCTGAAATATTAATTTCTTTGACCCCTGAAGAGTTAACTAAATTGTTAAGTTCCTGAATGTTACTGATTGACAAATTATTTCCTCCTCTTTTCTCTTTCAAAAACCTAACGCAGTTAAAATCCCCAATGATGCACCATGGGGTGATGAAAGTATTAGCTTCTTTTACTAGTTGTTTCCATAAGTCTCTCCTTTCAGATTCTAGATTGAGTGCATAGATGACTGTAATTATGCATTGGGCACCAGCAATGTTATTTAACATACAAGTAATATGTTGTTTACTCTTAGAAATAACATAACTACTCCAGATGTCTGAATTGATCATGATAAGAATTCTGCACTTGTGATGAAACTCAATATTATTGATGCATGTCCATTTATTTTCCCAAGATTCTATATATTGCTGCAGTTTATTCCTTCTCAACTTATTTTCAATTAAGCAAAAAATAGAAGGTTTATGAGAAAACACTAAATTTTTTACCTCCAACATATGTGCTGCCTTGTTAAGACCTCGCACATTCCAACACAAGATAGACATTATTTGGATGAGTTTGCTTGACTCCTGGTTCTAATAGTGGGAGTCACACTGTCTTGAAACAATTTGTTCTTTTTCTTTTCTTGAATATTCTTGCCTTTTATATCTGCAATTGCTTTTTCATATTCAGGATTGATGGATGTGAGGTTTTTAGGCATATTGTTGGGTAACTCATCGGTTGTTGGGTATGTGGGTTTGATACATGATTGAGATAGAGAAGATTCATCCACATTTGAGTCTTTCATGTCTTTCAGCACCTGAAAAGAATTAAGCACTTCAGTTGTTAGATTAGAAGCTTGAGAATTTAAAATAATTATGGCTGGATTATTATGATTTAACAACTCCCTGTTACAATTTTTCTCTGATGATGATAAAGCGACAGAGACTTTTGTCGATGATGTCGATAGATTTGGATCCAGAGTACCAGTACTCATAGGGGGTCCATCTTCAATGTTTTGAATATGAGGCATATCAGGAAGTTGATTGAAGGATCCCTTTGCAATTGCAGCAGCCATGCTAATATGTGATGGCAAGTTAGATACTACACATTCTTCTGTATTAGTTGATGGCGAGGCTGCAATTGTAATTGCAGGCTCCTTTATAGACCTCTGATCTGGTTCAGTATTCACAGCATTCATATCTGATGGAGAAATGTCATTGCCCTTAATTAAATTGTCTGTATTTTGGTTACTGAGGGCTTTGTTAATTGTAGTATGAATTTGGACATTTGCGTCATCAATTGTAATAACTTCAGTATTGTTATGCTCTGCTCCTTTTGAATTGAGATTCTGCTGATTTGAATTTTCTTCTGTAATAATTTCCATGCTATTAGTATCATTATTGCTAGCTGTAGTCTTTGGTTTCCATTGTTGCTTGAATGATATAGGACACTCTTTATCCGTATGACCAAAACATACACAGTTATGGCATACTGGAGGGATAAACTCATATTCAACATTTTGCATAACAAAATCTCCCCTAGGCAGTTGAATTTGCACTTCACTTTCAAATTTAAATGACGCATCCACCTCAATAAGCATTCTAGCAAAGGATATTCTACTTCTATTTTTTGTGTGTTCATCCATTGCAATAGGTCTTCCAATTATGCTAGCTATTTTACACAAAGAAATGTGATTCCAATATGCAAAATTAAGATTAGGGAATCTCACCCAAATGGGAATCGATAATAACAGATCTTTTTCATATTTTATCGTACTATTCCATTTCTTCATTATAATGAACTTCCCATCCATCAACCAAGGACCTCCATCAAGAATTTTATTACAGTCCTCTTCTAATTCAAATTGAACCAAATAGAAACCATTGTCTCTAGCGAAAACTTCAAATTTACCTTTTGGAAGCCACGTTCTCCTGATATATGCTTTAAAAAACATATAATACGGTCTTTTCCCCACCAAGTAGATCAGAATAGAATTAGACCACATCTTCTCCGCACTTAAAAGCTCCTGCTCTCCAATTATTGCTGTTTTCCTATCATTGACAATTGCTGGATCAAAGAATTTCAGGGTTTCACTTTGTTTCTTTTCCTTAACCAAATCACACCAACTTTTAGGCGAAGCTTTTGAATTAACAGTAAAAACATTCACTTTATTGGAATTGTTATTCTTGACAATTGAAATACGAGATCTCACAGTAGTAGGTCCAGATCTGTTTGAGGGCAGCCGAGTATCCCTAATCTTCGATTGAGAAAAACAAGGATCTGCTAAGTTCCTCACAGATCCTGCCGCCAGCCTATGCCTCCGATCCATCACCTTGATCCAGCCTTCGTCCTCCCCTCCGAGATTACCAGCTGATGTTGACAGCAGCCTGTTACTTCGGTTTATCACCCCGTCATCCGCTTCCTCCCCTCCAAGTTCTCCAGCTGATGTAGGCGCCATGATTGATTACAATTATTACAATATTAAACTCTAGAATATGACCGATCTCAAATCCAAAAGCAAAAAACAAATTTCATTTTAGTTGCATTGTAAATTCACGTTAAATTTTTGCTTTGCATTCTTCTTATTTTCTTTTCTAAGGGCAACACCCCAATTCACATAAGATGAGAGATTTCATCACTCTTTCCATAGCCCACAAATTGCATTTCTTCGTAGAATTTGACTAATAACAAAGGTTAGACATTCGACTTAAGGGTGTCGCGAGCTCATCTAGGGCTTAATTGTATCTTCACAATTGTTTTCTTTGAACAATTTTATTTCTTCGTTTCTAGGCTACGGCAGAGTAATAACCATTTATAAATATTACGATGATTCGTAAATATTATAGTAGTTGTTCCTCTAAAGATACTTAAACTTTCGGCTGCATTGCTACGGTGATTCGTGGTGCACCTATAACCCCTGCCTGTTACCTCGCTGAGAAATATTTTTGTTGATTTAAGACAAAGTGTGATTATACAATTTTGAGTTAGGAGCTACTAAGGACAGAAAACTGTAATTCTGCAATTAAGTCCTTTGCATTCATTTACTTGCGTCAGTTCATTCATATTTAAAAAAATATAAAATCTAAAATCCAAAAAAAAATTGTAAACTTTATTTAACTTAGTTTTTAATCCAAAAAGAATCATTTTTCCTTTCCTTTGAAAATTTTCAATCAAAAAGGAAAAAAAATCCAAAATAATCTTTTCAAACACATAAAAAAATTGAAAATTCAAAGACAAAATCAAAATCCCATTTTGTAAAAACAAAAACAAACAAAAAATTTCCTTCTGGTAAATATTTGAACATCTATTTTTTTTAACAAAAACAAAAAAATAATATTTTTTTTAAAAAAGTCAAAAAAATAATAATCAAACTTCTCTTTTGAAAATAAATTCTCTTGGTAAATAGTTTCCTTCTTTTAAAAAAATTCATAAAAAAAAACAAAATTTTCACTTCATTTTTCACATCTTCTTTCATTCTCTAAACTCGATTCTAACTTCTTTCTCTTCTCGACTTTCTCTTGTGCATGAGTACTTGGACTCGTGACACAACAACAAATCGTTGGACTTACGACTCAACAACTAATCGTTTAACTCGAACAGACGATCCTCCCGAAATGGAGAACGAGAATGCCCTCCAGGTCGTATGGATAAAATCTTTCCCGATAGAGTTTCTATTCCATCTTACATCACGTTACCCGCCCCTACGAGTAACCATTTCGAAATTCACTCGAACCATATTGCCACGCTTTCAAAATTTGGGAATTTTGAACATGATGACCCAAACATTTCCTTGACTGAATTCGAACAACTTTGCGCAACCATTAAACTCCAAACAACTTTCCGATGACGGAATCAAACTTCGATTAATCTCATTCGCTCTTACGGATTACGCTGAAAAATGGTTGTACACCTTACCATCAAACTCGATTAAAATTTGGAAAGAATTCGTAAAAGCTTTCTTAAAAAAGTTCTACCCCTTGAAAATATTCAAAGAGCTTTTGATAAAATGTGCACACCATAACTTCGAAAAATAGACGATTTGCCAAATCTTATACGATGGACTCGAAAACAGCTCACGAACCATGCTCCAACTAATGTGCCAAGGCAACTTTCTTGCCCAACATCATGATGACGCTTGACAATTTCTTGAAAACCTCGTCGAAAAATCATCACAATGGGAATGATCGAATGAAAAGTCAATTTACTCACGATTGAGTGCACACTCGATAGGATCTACTTTTGCTTTGGAAGCTAAGATCGACGCAATGATTAAAAAATACGACAATGTTTTCTCATCGAATCAAATGAACCAAGCTTCCAAACCGATGTGTTATAAATGCAATGATCCTAATCATATAGCTTATCAATGTCCTAATTCTGTAGAGCAAATCAATGCTTTCAATAAAGCTAAAAATGATCCCTTTTTCCCCAACGTACAATCTTGGTTGGAGAAAGCATCCAAATTTTGCTTGGAACCAAAACAATCCCAATACGAATATGTTTCGTCCCAATTTTCAAGAATTTCCGAATAATGCTTCGAATCCTTCCTTTCAGCCTATCCATTTTCAACCAAAATTTGCGGGTCCGTCTCATAATCAACCGCAAAAATTAAATTTTCAACCAACTTCTGCTCATCCTCTCCAAGACGATAAACGGTTCACTTGAGAAAACTCTTGAAACGTTGGCTAAAGCAACTGCTCAAAGACTTCAATCAAACAACAATTTGCAAAATTTATTGAACTCATATATGCAAAACACAAACCAATCAATTGCAAAACTCAAAATGCAAATGAGTCAATTAGCCATGTCTGTAAGTAAACGTGGATGAGGAACATTCCCAAGCCAGCCCATTCCAAATCCCAAAAATCAAAATGCAAATTCAAATCAAGCCCATATTGTTCAAGATAGCAATGTCACCCAATTACATGCTATCACAACTCTACGTTCCGGTAATCAAATCGTTAACTCAAATGATTTACCGGAAACCTCTCTTGACGCTTCAAATGAATCAGAAAAAAATGTGGAGCCAAGCGTTGAATGGATGCCAATCAAAATTCTCCTTCTTCTACTCGAGTAGACCTGCCTACCGAGTATCATGTTCCATTTCCACATCGTCTTCGACCAAAGAAACACTCGGACCAAATGGAAAAGATGTTGGAAATTTTTAAACAAGTCAAAGTTAACATTCCCCTTCTTGACATCATTTAGCAAGTCCCTATGTACGCGAAATTTCTTAAGGACTTATGCACCCAAAAACGACACACTCAAGTGCCCAAAAGAGTCTTCTCAGCCGCCAGTTTGAGTGAAGTCTTGTCCCAATCCATGCTCGTTAAATACAAAGATCCTGGTTGTCCTACGATTTCATGTACAATTGGAGACATGACGATTAATAAATATTTGATAGACTTAGGTGCGAGTGTCAACTTGATTCCATACTCTATGTACGAACAATTAGGCTTAGGTTAGCTCAAACCCATAAAGTCACGCTTCAATTCGCCGATCGTTCCATTAAGAAACCCATGGGAGAAATCAAGGACCTGCTCATTCGAGTTGGGCAATTCATATTTCCCGTTGATTTTGTTGTTCTTGAAACACAACCCGTGTCAAATCCTACAAGTCGAATTCCATTGATTTTAGGTCGACCATTCTTAGTCACCTCAAATGCCTTAATCAATTGTCGTAACGGTTCGGTGAAAATCTCTTTTGGAAACATGACTTTGGATGTTAATATTTGCAATCTTGAAAGCCAATCGAGCGAACCTCGTGACCAAATGTTGGAAGTTAGTGCCATTCATGAAAACTTCGAAAATAAGACACTTGACCTTAACGATGAATGCGAAGCTGAGTACGAAAAATTGTTTCACAAAATTCCCAACGAAATTGAATACACTCTTCCCTTGAATCGCTTCCGGTTGAGTCCGAATCTCAACCCAATTCTTTAATCGAGCAACTCCCGAAGTCGGACCTCAAACCACTCCCGATCACCTTAAGTATGCATACTTAGTAAATAATGAAACGTCGCCCTTCATAATTTTCGCAACTCTCTCTCTCTCAATCAAGAAACTTCTTTACTTCCAATCCTGTCCGAAAACAAGAAAGCGATGGGATGGTCGATCTCCGATATAAAGGGAATTAGTCCCGCTCTTGTTCAACATCACATCCATTTAATCGACAATGCCAAGCCTGTTCATGACGCGGAACGAAGTCTTAATCCAAAAACGAAAGATGCGATGCGTGATGAAATTCTTAAACTTCTCGACAACGAAATTATTTGCCCAATCTCTGATAGTTCATGGGTCAGCCCAATTCAGGTTGTACGAAAAAAATCTGGGCTAACCGTTGTCATGAACGATTCAAACGAACATATTCCAACTCGTACTCATATGGATTGGCGTGTTTGCATTGACAATCGAAAACTAAATGCTGCAACATGTAAGGATCACTTTCCTCTTCCATTTATCGACCAAATGATCGAACATTTATCCGACCAAGAATTCTACTACTTTCTCGATGGTTATTCCAGCTATAACTAAATTCCAATCACTCCGGAAGATCAAGAGAAAACGACTTTCACGTGTCCATTCGGTACCTTTGCTTATCGACGTATGCCATTCGGACTTTGTAACGCTACTTCTACTTTCCAACGATGCATGGTTGGCATTTTTTCCAACATGATTGAACGCTTTCTAGAAGTTTCCATGGACGATTCATCTATCTTTGGTGATTCTTTTTCCCAATGTTTACATCACCTCGAATTGGTTCTAAATCAATGTAAAGAAAAACATTTGACTTTGAATTAGGAAAAATGACACTTTATGGTCAAACAAGGCATAGTCCTTGGACATATCATCTCGAATAAAGGCATTGAGGTAAATAAAGCAAAAGTTGACGTAATTGCAACTATCCATTTCCAAATCTGTTAAGGACATTCGATCATTTTAGGACACGTTGGAATTTACCCGACGCTTTGTGAAAGACTTTAGCAAAATCACTTGTCCTTTGACAACTCTTCTTGGAAAAGACGTTCCTTTTGATTTTAATGTTGATTGCATCTCTTCTTTCGAATGTCTCAAGAATGAACTCATTTCTGCTCCAACCATTTGCGCACCTAATTGGGATCTTCCTTTCGAAATAATGTGTGATGCTTCGAACTTTGCAGTTGGTGCTGTCTTAGGACAACGCATCAACAAGATCCTTCACGTTTACGCTAGCATGACTTTGAACGACGCTCAACTTAACTACACAACCACTGAAAAAGAGATTCTAGCTGTAGTTTTTGCTCTCGAAAAATTCCGACAATATTTAATCGGATCACACATTACTGTGCACACGGACCATTCTGTGTTTCGACATCTCTTCGCTAAAAAGGATGCTAAATCCCTTTGATCCGTTGGATCCTTTTATTACAAGAGTTTGATCTTACAATCAAGGACAAAAAAGGATCCGATAATGTCATAGCCGATCATTTATCTCATCTTTCGAACGCACCATCTTCTTTGCCAATCAATGAAAACTTCCCCGATGAACAACTTCTTTCAATTTCTATCGATCCATGGTACGCTGATATAGTGAACTACTTAGTCATTAAAGAAACTCCCTCATTTTGGTTCAAACAGGACAAATACAAATTCATGTCCCAAGCGAAATATTTCTATTGATACGATCCATACTTGTTCAAATATTGTCCCGACCAACTCATCCGACATTGCATTCCAAATAATAAGATCAGGAGCGTTCTTTCGTTTTGCCACAATCAAGCAAGCGGTGGACATTTCGGTCATTGAAAAACTACGGAAAAGGTGCTTCAGTGTGGTTTCTATTGGTCTTCTCTGTTTAAAGACTCATTCAAATTTTGCAAAACTTGCGATCGATGTCAAATGCTTGGACGAATTTCTTAATGAGATATAATGCCTCTAAACCACATTCTTACGATCGAAATCTTTGATGTTTGGGGTATCAACTTTATGGGACCTTTTCCCAATTCTTTTGGAAACTTGTATATCCTTCTCGTTGTCGATTACGTCTCAAAATGGGTCGAAGCTGTTCCGTGCAAAATCAACGACCATAGAATTGTTACGAAATTTCTCAAAGAGAACATCTTTTCGAGGTTCTGCACACCTTGCACAATAATCAGTGATAACGGCACCCATTTTTGCGATCGTTCGTTTGAAATTTTAATGATGAAATACTCGATAACCCACAAGTTATCCACTCCGTTTCATCCTCAAACTTGTGGCCAAGTTAAAGTTTCAAATAGTCAAATAAAACAAACCTTGGATAAAACTGTTAACAAAAGTCAAAAGATTGGTCTCAGAAATTGACCGACGCGCTTTGGGCTTACCGTACTGCTTTTATAACTAACCTTGGGATGACCCCATTCGTTTAGTTTACGGTAAAGCTTGCCATTTACCCATTGGAATCGAACATAAAGCGTTGTGGGCAATAAAGAATTTAAACTTTGATCTTGAGAAAGCTGGCGAAAACCGGAAACTACAATTCAACGAACTTGAAGTACTTAGGAACGATGCGTATGAAAATGAGAAAATTTACAAAGAAAGAACAAAAGTTTTTCAGGACATGTCAATCCTAAGGAAAACATTTTCTCCTAACCAGAAAGTTCTTTTACATGACTCAAGACTTCATTTATTCCCTGGGAAACTTAAATCGAGATGGACCAGACCATTTGTAGTATGAACTATTTTTCCACATGGTGCCGTAGAAATAGAAAACCCTAAGGATGGATCAATGTTCAAAGTCAACGGTCATCATTTGAAACCTTTCTTGGAATTGCCAAATAACCAAGAGGAGGAGCTCATGATCCTTCATGACCCAAGCTACGTCTGGTAAGAATGTTAACCCTCCTTTGTAAATACGTACACATTTTTCCCGTTACACTCATTATATCGTGCATAGAATGTGGGTGGACACAGTTAAAAATTAAGTGTGGGGGGAGTCTCATTTTCATTTTTTTAAGTTTCATGCTTTTTTGAATTTCCATTTTCTTTTAACTTAAAAAATCTCAAAATTTCTAAATCTCACAAACATTTTCATTTTAGCATTATGATTTATTTTTGAAGAAACACTATAGGATAAGTATAAGTTTTGGTTAATAAATTGAAATTTTTGAAAATTTATTTGTCTTAACAAAAATAAAAATGAAGTTTTATTATAAATAACAATGGTTTAACTCGTATATAGGAAGATTCATATGTGTTAATTATGAAGTATATTTTAAATGAAAATCTTTGTTTAAAAAAAGTGGTAAATTTAAAGTAAAGGATATACAATTTTTATCTTCTAAGTTAAATGGTTCTAAGATGAATTTGCAAAACTCTCTCTTTTCCCAAAAAACACAAAAATATATATAAGTAAAAAATAAAAAAAATCATATGTATATATTTTTAACACCTAGAGTCATGTGTTCACACTCGTGCGTTCACTCTCCATTCTCTATACCCTTCTCACGTAAGCCCGAAAGGCAATGCACGATCGGTATATCTGGCCACACTTCCTAAAGTGCATTTTGGGAAGCACCCTAAAAATTGAATTAGGGTTTTATGCATGTATAAATAGTCCTCTTATGTACATGTAAATATCTTCTACTCTTTCACATTAGTTAGGAAATTAAGAAAGCAAGTTGTAATGTCAATGTTTCGTGCAATAAAAATGGCTTCCTAGCCTCTTTCTCTTTTCTTCTCTACATGCTTCTTTTTACTTTTATGTTCATTTTTTTACTTCTACGCTCCCTTCTTTTCTTTGCTAGTAGATTACATTTACATCATGCAAGTAGTGTAGCTTTATTTTTATGCAATTAGTTTAGTAGTTTGTTTATTTTCTATTTCTTTTGCTTTTTAATGTCGAAATTTACAAGTGTTGATTTGATAACACAAATGAGTAGCTAAACCCCCTCAATTTAGGGGTAACGAAGCTCTCTAACTTTATTTAATTTCAACATTTTTATGATTTATGATTTCTTTTATTTGTACTTCATGAAAGTGAATTTTGATGTAAGTTTATACAAGTGGGTTTGATAGCTTATGTTGCTTTTGCAAATGAGCCATTCTTATTCAACATAAACACAGTTTACATCATCATTTGTTAATTAATTTTTGATTTTAAAATGAAAGAAAAAACAAAATTTGATGATCTATCTTACTAATTACAATAGTAAATAGATCATACTTAAAATAGCTTTTGCTTTTGCTTCATTTTCATGAGAATTTATAAGTGGTATAATTGTTGTATTATAGTTTGATGGTTTAAGCTATGTTAATTAATAACATAAATAAACCATACTTATGATAAATGCAATAATTATTTCACTTAATATCAAAGCTAGAGATCATAAGTTATTTGTTTGTTGACTTACAAAAATATGAGAGTGGATTTACCTTTAAATTATTGTCTTATCCCATAGTTTTTAAACCTCATTTTAATTCTAGTTTTAGCTTCATTTTGCTTGTAGTTAATAATTTCCTCTCCATTTGGTATAATTTGATTGAATTAATTTTAAAATCTAACAATTCCCTACGGATCGACTCGTACTTGCCACGAACTAACTTTTGTACGTCGTGAGTTTGCGGTTAATTTTAATTTGAAATTTATCGGCAATTTTCTAATCCGATAGAAAATTTGTCGTTGAAAATGCAGCAGGGCTAAGTGGGTCGCATCCAGTTAGGGTATGTTATCACCTTTCTATAGATTGTCTTATAAATTATGGATATGGTTGTGCATGAAAAAGTGAGTGCTCGATAAGGGTGGGAACACCCATGGTGATAACATATTTGGTACTATTCAAGTTAGGGGTAGGCCGGTCTTGTGTTGGTAGGGGATCCAAGCGAGGTCCTTGGTAAATTTTTCTAGAGGTGTACCGTGACGGACGGTACCCTAGTAGCCCAATCATTGTTGGAATCCAATATCCACTATAATCCCGTACGGTTTTGATTGTATACCAAATATTGCTGAAGCGTAAGAGGCAAGCATTTCAGCTATTTTGTAGTTTACTTTCTATAGACATCTTTATCCTTATTTAATACTTTTCTTAGGACTGATCCGCTATAATATGAATATCAGATGATTTTTGATATAAAATGTTATGGTTATCATAAGGTAAAAACCCATCGTGTTTATATGTGACGTGGTCTTGTGAGATACCTTTGTTTTCAAAGTATTTTGAATGGGTAACAATCCAAATTGAATGTGTTTTCTCACGTTGGTTTTCCAGAATGACTCGGGTGTTATTTTATTATAATGCTCGGGTCAGATTGAGTATTACAGATTCATGTTAGGATGCTATAGAGCTCAGGAGTCGAGCTGGAGGACAGAGACATATTCACGTACTTATTTATATACCATTATGTGCGTAGACCGTATAGTCAACAATAGTGAGGACAAGTCATAATAACTGCCCATGTTGCGTATTGATTGTTGTGCTCTGATGATTGTATGTATATAATAATTACGTTTCTCTTTGTATAAAGATATGTCATTATATATTATGTTTTGTTCCACTGCGATTGTGAGATTCTATGTTGTTATTTCTCTTTTCTTCTATCTCTTCTTCTTCACCCCTAATGATCTGTTATTTTCGGCACTCGATTGATCGGCATGCTATACAGGGAACGTATTGATGTCGATTTTCGAAGGTCGAAAATCCCGGTTCGCTACAAACATACTCATTCAAAATTCCAAACTAATAACCACTATTCTTCTACCTACATTAAATGAGTTCTCTAAAAAGATTGTGGTGCTTCTCATCCTCGTTTTGGTCATCATCATCATCTTCTACCAATTTTATTGAACATTGTATTACTCAACAAAGAATTTTTGGTACCGAAATGAGGGATATAATGGCCCATGAAATTGCTGAAAGCTCTATGCCACCCAAGGAGGTAGCGTTGTGGGAAGAAAGACATGCGTTATGGATGTGACTATGCTCGCGATCATAATCAATCGATCAAGGATTATTTTACGGCAAACCCCGTGTATAGGGACGTGGATTTCAGATGAAGGTTCCATATGTCAAAGAATATTTTTAATCGGGTTCTCGACAAATTAGCCGAAACAAACATTTTTTTTAACCCATAGAAAAAATGGAATCAACGAATTTAGAATTTCTCCACTACAAAAGGTTACGACTGCACTTTGCATGATATCATATGGAACTTATTGTGATTTGCAAGATGGCAAAGTGTAGATTGGAGACTCAATGGCAATTTATGTATGAAAGAATTATGCAAAACCATTGTTTGTATGTTTGGTGAAGAATATCTTCGATCCTCAACCCCTCAAGACATTGATAGTTTGCTAGCAATGAGATCTCATCGTGGATTTCTAGGTATGTTAGGTAGCTTGGACTGTATGCATTGGAGGTGGAAAAACTGTCCAGTTGCATTGCAGGGCCAATACACATGACATTGCAAAAAGACAACTCTAGTTTTGGAAGTTGTTGCTTCATTTGATATGTATATATGGCATGCTTTTTTGGAGCATCAGGTTCACTGAATGATATTAACGTTCTCCGATAATCATATTTAATTTAATGATTTATGTAACGGCATATCACCTCGATGCAATTACAAAATTAGAGACAAAGATCATTCCATGAGTTTTTATCTAGTAGATGGAATCTACCAAAAATGGAAAACACTTGCTCAAGTTTACAAAAGACCAAATAACGCAAAAGAATCCAGGTTTACCAAGCAATAAGAGAGTTTAAAGAAAGATGTGGACAAGCATTCGAAGTGCTTCAAGGTAGGTTTCAAATATTAAGAAAAGAGGTATATTACCACGATTCAACGGTACTATCTGATATCATATACTGCTATATAATTTTATCTAATATGATCGTCGAAGAAGAACGTGGTTTGTACGAGCTAACTGAGAAACTATTGAGACATTGCTATAACATTTAAAAAAAAGGGTTTTAAGGACCCAAATACTTTTGCCGAATACTTGCAAAGAATACAAGACATTCAAGATCCACAAGCTTATCTTGATCTAAAAGAATAACTAGTGGAACACTCTTAGGAACATATAGGAAACCATTGGTAGAAGTGATGCTAGATGGTGCTTATCTATTGTAATAAGTTGTGGTTGACATTTTGTACTAATATTTATGTTTGAATTTGTTATATCTACCATACTAAGTTATTGTTGACGTATTAAAAGTAATAAAAACCTCGAGAATGCCAAGTGAAGATGAGCTTGAGACTATAACAATAGCAATAACAACAAAATTGACCACAATAGCATAACCATTAACTCCAACTAATACAGCAACAATCACATTAACAATAACACTAATAATGACATTACAACCAACACTTACGACATCAAATGATTACTGCAATGCTAAGATACATTGTAGGAACCTAGCTTCCTACAACCCCCTTTGACGTCTATGGTACTCCTCAATTTGCTTCTCAATATTCATCCTCTGAACTGGATTGAGTTTGTTTAAGTTTCAAGTTAAAAGAGCCATATCATCATCTCTTTGTTGTCCAGCTAATTCTTGTTTTCTTAACTCTACCTCATCATTTCTTAACTTTTGTTTTTCATCATGTCGCTGTTGTATTTCCATTTCCCTTTCAAGTCTCTTTGTTTCTTTTGTTTCCAGGTATAATTTGTTTGCATCTTCAGCAGCCGTCATACACTCTCCAATATTTTCGTAATGTGCACTATAATCGAAGGCGATTTTTTCTTGCCCTTGAATCTTCCTGGCGGCTTACCACCTGTACTAGTTGTGAAGGGGGTGCCTTCATGTGGATCAGAACTATCAGGGCTAAATACATCACTCGCCTTTCAAGGAAGAAAGCGCATTACTAAATGTTCTTGTCACACTCGACTCCATTTTTCATCTTTTACGAGTATGTCATTGCAATGGTGCAAGTTGAATGGTTGATTATTATGTTCAGACATATACACTGCATTTGATTGACTGAGCTGTTGACGATGAAGTACTATAAGAAGAATAAAACATAAAACTTGATAATTTGAAGTCCAAATTTAAAATCATTACCAGGTCCATGTCGTTTGCCCTGCTTTGTTGTCATGAATGCAGGCTGGCCATTATTTCTTTCCAACATTGACAAGCGGTGTTTATCCTTTTCCAAGACGGCTTCAACGAATCAACCGTTCTTGAAAGACTATTTGGACATCGAAGGTTGAAAATTTTCCGTACAGAAATCCGAAAAGAAGTTTCAGTTTGGCTCGTATCTTTCTTATTGTCTCTAGAACATTCAACCCAGTAGAATGCTAATTCAGCTTGCTCGTCCGGCGACCATATAATCATTTTTGCGGCTTTTGGTTTCGCGTTTGCAGATTCAGTAATGTTGATTCTCGTTGGTTGTTTTCCTTAAGTTTGAGGAGAAAACAAATTAGAGTTCCTATAAACATCTTCTTCTTTGGTTATTTCATTGCCATCAAATTCGGTTTCTTGATTTTCAAATCTGTTGTCTCCAAATTGATTATTGAGATTTCTCGATAAATTTTGTGAACGATAAGACAATACTGACCATTATTGGCTATTGGGAGATACTTAGTTTTGATCATAGTTAAATTTTTATTGAAATAAACTATTTTGCGAATAATTTGCATTTTGAGAATTTTAGTACTGGTTCGAATCTTGTTAAGAATAATTGATATTTTGATTTTGTTGTGGCTGATACGAATTTGGCGCTTGTTGTAATAAACTATTCTGCGAATAATTTACGAGTATGTCATTGTAATGGTGCAAGTTGAATGGTTGTTTATTATGTTCAGACATATACATTGCATTTGCTTGATTGAGCTGTTGATGATGAAGTACTATAAAAAGAATAAAACATAAAACTTGATAATTTGAAGTCCAAATTTAAAATCATCACCAGGTCCATGTCATTTGCCCTGCTTTGTTGTCTTGAATGCAGGCTGGCCATTATTTCTTTCCAACATTAACATGCGGTGTTTATCCTTTTCCAAGACAGCTTCAACGAATCAACCGTTCTTGGAAGACTATTTGGACATCGAAGGTTGAAAAAATTCCATACAGAAATCCGAAAAGAAGTTTCAGTTTGGCTTGTATCTTTCTTATTGTCTCTAGAACATTCAACCCAGTAGAATGCTAATTCAGCTTGCTCGTTTGGCGACCATATAATCATTGTTGCGGCTTTTGGTTTCGTGTTTGCAGATTCAGTAATGTTGATTCTCGTTGGTTGATTTCCCCAAGTTTGAGGAGAAGACAAATTAGAGTTCCTATAAACATCTTCTTCTTTGGTTATTTCATTGATATCAAATTCGGTTTCTTGATTTTCAAACATGTTGTCTCCAAATTGATTATTGAGATTTCTCGATAAATTTTGTGAACGATAAGACAATACTGGCCATTGTTGGCTATTGGGAGATACTTAGTTTTGATCATAGTTAAATTTTTGTTGAAATAAACTATTCTGCGAATAATTTGCATTTTGAGAATTTTAGTACTGGTTCGAATCTTGTTGAGAACAATTGATATTTTGATTTTGTTGTGGCTGATACGAATATGGCGCTTGTTGAGAATGAAATTGATTCTAACCGTGTTGAGAATTATACATCTGCTAATTGATTTGACTTGGATTCAAATTATCTGATCGTAATTAAGATAGAAATCTAAGAGATGAAGATTTCTGAGATTTTCCTGTTGAATATTTCGACATTAATGATATTGTTTGAAGAAAGTATGTTAAGGAGAGTAAAAATTGTAATTGTAATTGTGTAAATAAAATTTTGAAATTTGGAAGTTATATAGAGGGGGATGAAGAGAGATAAGCAACGGTCGGTTGGCAATGGCTGTGTAGCTGTTAGGATTTAGTCGGCTAAGTAGCAACAACCTAGTATGTGGCCGTTGGCACTTAATCGGCTATTATATAGCCGGCTAAGTGCCAACGACTATATAGTCGTTGGCTTAGCCAGCCAAAATAAAGCCAGCTAAGCTTAGCCGGCTTTATTTTGACCGGTTAGGAAGCAACCCCTTGGGTTTCTTTGCAACCCAAAAGAGCTCAACCGACCGACCCCCCTGTTGGGGTTTAGTTGCTTCCCAACCCGACACATGGTTGGAATGCTCTTAGGGGTTTCTTGATGTGGTTATGATGTACTACGAGTATTTTACTTACTATAAAAAATTGGACTTTAAATCAATTTGTAGTTGAAAACTAGTCTAAGTAAAAAGCGTAAAACTAGTTTTGTGGTACAAACCATAAACTACAACACTTTTTATTTGAAACACTTTTGGGGCATTTCGAAACCTTTGACAGTATTTCTGTAAAGTGTCGTGGTTTGCTGTTTGAAAATTTAAATGGTTTAAAATAACAATTAAGCAAAGTATTTTATGCAAATTTTTTAGAAGTGTTTAATAACATATATTAATTTATTTTAAAAGTGTTTTGAAGTTTAAATATATTTTTTATAATTATTTATGAATTATTACATTTAGAGGTTTATTATATTTATAAACATGATTTTTAGATGTTTTTAATATATTATAAAGTAGTTATTTTTAAGTTATATTTTATATGAATTATTAAATTATATTTTTAAGTATATTAAAAGTGTATATATATGTGTATATATATAGTTTTTAGAAAATTGGTAAATATCTTATTAAAGTATTAAAAGGATATATCATTTTTTCATTTAAATTGTTTTATAATTTTATTAAGTATGTTAACTTTATAGATAAATTAGTGTGTGTGTGTGTATCATTTTTTTAAAACGCTTTTAAATTATATACAAATATTTTGAAAAGGGGATTACGAGTCACTTATGTGACTTAATCGTGCTTTGTGTATTCATCTATTTATGGAAAGTATTTAATCCAAAATTAGCACTAAATGACAACAAAGTAGTCTTGTTCTATTTGTGAGAGTTCAGAATGATGTTTGAGTAGGGCTTAGAAGTAAACAGTGCTCTATTCTATCAATTTCACTCTTAGTCGAGGGATAAAGTAAGTTGAGAAGGTTGAAAATGTGATACGTATACAAGACTTGATTTTCATACAAGATCACTTTTAAGACTAGATAGTTGATTAGTTGACTATCAAACTTAACCAAAATAACTTAGGAAGTATGTAAAAAGTTTCATGGCTTCCTACGGTTTGAGATCCCCTAGGAAGGACTTATTGGTATGAAACATCTCTTGCTTCAAGAACACATTTATAATAGATCTCCTAAGGAGGACTCCTTTATATTGTTCGTGTACTTCTAAAAGAACTAAAATTGAGTTAACTGGAAATTCATAGATTTAGTGTGAAGAGTTCGAGATTGGATAAGTATACTTATGTATTACTTTTTGAATAATACATCAAAACTGATATATGAGTTCTATGTTTTAGAAGCAGTTGTAGAGTGGAATATAATAGAGTTGAACTGTCTATCCTAAGGTTAAGTTCAATGGAAAGGTTAGCTTTAACATTTCGATCAAATGCTATAGAGTTGAACTGCTTATTCTAAGGTTAATTAAGTCCAAGGGACAGGTCAGCATTTGCATTCATTGGATAACTTATGCTGGAATCCACAGAGAGATTCATGATCTTTGTGAGTGATTAAAACTCATGTGAGAGATGTTGAATGTGACTTGACCATCGAAAATTATAGAAAACTGAAGATGACACATAGTCAGGGGGTTTAGTTAACCTAAAGGGTACGTCAACTTCAAACATCTAGAGATGCTTTTGATTGTCACTGGCGGGAGTAATTGATATTCCGTATCGTGTGTTCAGGCATGGACCAACTATTTTTTACCTTGTGGTATACTTTACCTAGAGATATATATGGTTTTGAAAGTTACTTTCTAAACCTTGTCGAGAGGCCGACCTCGATTTACTAGGAAAACCTTTAATGGAAATCAATATATGAATAAACCTTAGCAGTTTTAAATGGACTTCTAATATTGTCGTGTTGTGAGACGTAGGCAGCAAAGTTATTTCTAATTTATATTCTACAACCTAGACACCATTTATTATATCGCGATATTTAATTATTAAATGCTTTGGTTTCTTTTGAGGGTAAAACCATTGCGGTGATTTGAACGGTCTTAAAAGTTACTGTATATGCATGCATGCTTCTTGAGTTTCTAATTTCAGACTTATGTCTGACTCATGGTTTTATTTTCCTTAAATTCCTTAGGTAATCTTTTCGAGTAGGCTGAGTAAAGCAATATTGGCTGTAAATGCTTCGAAGCTTTAGGAGACGAGTTGAAGGCTTTCATAAATCTACCTATTTTTATTTTCATTGCATTGTTATTATTATGTATGTATCAACATTGAGAGGACATGTCGTTATAACTATCCAGAAGATGATGGTACTTAGGTTTTGTAATTTTGAAATTACTCTATATCTTGGAGTATCCCATTGTACTGTCTTTTTGGATATAGTATATTATCATTTTTCTTGTGAGAGTCTGATGCCGTGTCCTTTCTTCCTTATTCTATTTTTTATTCTTACACTAATAATCTGCCTTTCCCACACTTGAGTGCTCGGCAAGTGAATACCATAAATGTATTAGTGTCGACATTTAAGGGTCGAAAAGGCAGGATGTTACAGCAACCGTGAATGATCAGCCTTACATTCCCTTGACCTATTCTTGGCTATACCCCTGCAAGATCTGTAGTTTTTCGAGTGAGCCCCATGCTCCCTGCCGGTGGTAGGAGCACCTCCGTTGAGACGTTCAAAAGTAGACATCCATAGACACTCAAAAGCACATGGCCGCTCCGCTTAGGGGGACGGTGATGTCTTGGTTCTCTAGGTGCGGCCACATACGGAACAATATCAACAACATGGTTAGGCACACGAGGTATATCTCCTTAAATGAGCATTAACATCCATGAGTGGGGTTTTAGGCACCATTCTATCTCCGGCCTCAGTAGTGTTCGTGAGATCATAGGTGCCAAGAAATGTAGGTTGATAAATAGACAGGTCGACAAGATCGATTGCAGGATAAGTCGGTGGATCATATTTTACAGTAGCTTGGGCATCGCGCCCTCAGACTTTCCACTTCATGGGGCAAAGTATCCATATTTGTTAATTGTTGCAACACGGTATGCCACATATCATTACTAAGCCCAGGAATAGGGAAAGTAGCTGTGGTGATGGTATTGCCATTGGTTCTATGCTCTTTAAAATTTTTACCTTCAATCTCAGGAGCTTGGTCCATGGCAAGTCAGATCAGATTTTTGTAGAGACGAAAAATGATGAAGGAGAGATTTAGGGGAGGCCCTCCTTTCAGTGCCAAAATTTTGACTAATGAATTAGCCAACCTCGTAATTATATTAGTGCGTTATGAAGGATAATGTTACTTGCTAATTAATAGGCTAAAAATGTAAAATGAGGAACAAAGTAAGCAAATAAAGTAAATGACACCAAATGTAGAGTGGTTCAACAAGCATGTGTACGTCCATTGTGAAGATATGCTTGTACGTCCATTGTGAAGATCTCTTACTATTTCTCTCTCTTATAATTAGGCTTGTCAAAAGTCAGATATGGATTCAGATAGTGTCATTTCCATATCCATATCGAAAATCATTATTCAATATCGGATATCTGTATCTGCGGAAGCAGACAATATCGAATATTTATTAGATATTCTTCGACCAGTTCACAAATAATAAATATAAACAAATAATAATTTTTTTAACTCGTTATATATCCATTTCAGTACTAAAAATATAAAAGATAATAAATATGCTAAGAAAAATAATTTTAAGCAGCAAATACTGATTTTTACACACATATTAAAAAATTTACCTCGATAAAATAGTGAACAATAATCATTTTATCTACTAAAATATACAAAAATTAACAACGATGTTTTTAAAAATCGGATGGATAATTATCGGATACGGGTGTGGCGTGTTCGGACGATGAAAATTCTATCGGTTTAGAAAACTGTCGAACGAAATTATAATAAAATTTATACCGAAAGCGCACGGTGAACGAATGTAGCACGCGGCGAATACGGGTCGATCCGCAGGGAATTGATGATTTTAAAAATCTATTCAATCAAATTAAACCAATCTTGAAGAGAATGTTAAACTAGAAAAGAAGAAAAACAAGCAAAAGAAAATTGATAAAAATATGAGTGTTAAGACAATTTAGAGGCAATTTCCACTCTCTAGATCACATAAATCAATAAAATAAAGTTATGATCTCTCTTTTCTTGTCATTAGCGAATTAGTTGATGTGTTTATCATAAGTATGGTATATTTGTGCTATTAATTAGCTCAATATAAACCATCAAACTATAACACAACCACTAATACACTTTTAAATCTCATAAAATATGACAAGAAAGTTGAAAGCAAAATCTATTTTAAGCATGGCCTATTAACTATTAATTAGAAATATAAGCCATCAAATTTTAATTTCAACAATCACTTCTTTGCCATATTCATATGTAGATGAAGAGGCAATTTGTGTTTCGTTTGACTAAGCATAGCCTATTTGTTATAACAACATAGACTATCAAATTCAAAGCTAAACAACATAATTAAACCACTTCAATCATTCTCATTAAGCACAAAAAGAGAGCATAAACATCAAATTAAGTTGAAGCTACATGATTAGAGAGCTTCATTACCCCTAAATTGAAGGGGTTTAGCCTCTCATATTTGTTATTATATGAACAAATGTAGCTTGCAACATAAGAGAAAAAGAAAAGGAAAAGAGAGCAAAGTGAAATGGAAAACTATTCTAATTGCATAAAGGAAAATCTACACTACTTGCATAAAAGGAAATGAACATGTAATTAAAAAGAAACAATAATTAACATTGCATAAAAAAAGAATTACATAAGAGAAGAAATGGCTAAGTAGCCATGGAAAGAAAGAGAGATTTGATTTATTTTCTAAACTAAAACTAACTAACTCAGAGGAAGATGGCTACATGAAACATAAGGGGTATTTATACAAGTTAGAAACTCTAATGCATATTTTTGGAGAGTACCTAAAATGCCCTTGGAGGAAGTGTGGTGGCCAAGTTATCATTAGCTTTAATAATCCCCCACTTAAATGTACATGAAGCTTTAAATGTCTTTTAGCATGTGCATTAGCCTTTAATTTGTACATTAAGGTAGTGGGTAGGTGGGGTCCTTCATGTTCTTCACTTTGAATTATTTCCATCTTCATTCATTTGTATCTTCTTTGTACATGCATATTCCTTCATGAAACCACTTGTAATTGAGTTTAAATTCCTACAAAATAATATAGAAATTTCCCATTAAATTTTCTCAATTTGATATATGAACAAAAATGACCATTTTGCCCTATATGAAGATGAATATGTGACAATTTGAAAACAATTTGAGTTTGGTTTAAACAAGTAAAAATACCCAATATGATCATTTATTCAATTTAAATAGATTAAATATGGTGGTAAAAATATGCATATTTACGTGCACATCAAATACCCCCACACTTATCTTTTTATTCGTCCTCGAATAAAGTAAAACTAAGATAAATCCGTTTTCGTAGGGAGCACGATTGCATTGAGCGTATGCAATAAGCCGTTAAACCTCTGGGTGTCCCCAGTAGGACGAGTGTTGTCTCGTGAGTTTTTTCAGCGGATACTACCCACAAAATCCAAATGCAGGATGAAAATATTTACAAAATGCAAGATATATTTACAAAGAGATGAATGCAAATTTTTGAAAATATTTAAATGAAGGATTTATTTTTAAATTGACACGAATATGTTAAATATAGGTTTTGGTTATTATCTTGAAAATTTATGTCATTTACTCGTCAAAATTTCCAACAAAAATCAATTTATCATATCAAATAGACTATAGTTTAACTCGTTGTTTTGGTTAATAACAAAGTGTAACTATGAAATGGATCCTTAGTTGATTATCAAAGTTTATCAAAGTGGTATTTTCATTTCTTTTCAATAACAAATCAAATCAACTAAGTAAAAATAGTGCTAGGATTTCAACTGCTTGCTCTCTCATCATTTGCAAGAAAAATTACACACCTAGCTCAGGTAAACTGAGGCCAGATATACCACCCATGCACTGCCTTTCGGGCTTATGTGAGGGGAGTACCGAGCATGGCGAGTTCACACACTTTCGTGCATACACCTATCGACCGTAGGTGGTTTTTATTAATTCTTTTTTTTTTATATATATGTGTTCCATACATGCATAACCGTGAGGACTTTTAAATGAGTATGAAAGCACATAATCAAAGATTTCAAGTAATCCACTCATGCATAACCATGAGGACTTTTAAATGAGAGTGAATACTTGGATGTTATTATTTTTTATTTTTTATTTTTTTTTTAAAAAAGAGAGAGACAGAGAGTTCTGCAAAACCATCTTAGCACCATTTAACTTAGAAGGCAAAAAAAATGTTATATCCCTTACTTTAAATCAACCACTTTTTAAAACAAAGATTTTCAATTAGGATGTACTTCATAATTAACACGTATGAATCTTCCTATATACTAGTTAAACCATTATTATTTGTAATCAAACTTCATTTTTATTTTTGTTAAGACAAATAAATTTTCAAAAATTTCAATTTAATAAACCAAAACCATATATTTATCTTTGTGTTTCCTTTAAAAATAAATCAAAAGAAAATTTGTTTTTGTGATTTTTTTTTTGAAATTTTAAAGCAAAAATAAACTATGAAAAATAGAAAAATTGAAGATGAGTCTCCCCCCACACTTGATTTTGACTGTGTCCCCACAGTCAACTCAAGTGGAAGGAGAAAAATAAAAATAAAAATCCAATATTTACATGAAATATTTTTATTTACAAGAGATGAGAAAGTATACAGCCAAAAAGTACATGAAACGGTCTTCTAAAGACCGATTCATTCGTCTCATCAAATGTGCGAGACGCAGCTTAAGCATGAAAAACCAAAACATAAATGATTTCGAAGTTGAATATGGATTTGAAAAAACGAATGTCGTTTTATTGAAAATTGTATGAGTTGTTTTATTTTCGACAATTTTTGGGATTGATAAAATAATTGATTGAAATTCATATTTATTTTCACCAAATTGAAATTCAAGTTTATCATTGAAAACTTCTTCCAAATTATCGATTTCAAAGTCAAAATGGTGATCGAAACATTCCCCATCATAATTTAATTACTCATTTTCGAAAAGTCCATTAAACTCGTGTTCATTAAATTCATCTTCCTTCGTTGGATTATCAACAACTTCATCGTATATATCCATTTCAAAATCCAAAGTTGTTGTATTCAAATTTTCAGAAAAAGGAAGATCGAAATTTAAATCGAGTTTCTCACCCTCAAAAGAATTGAAATCCAACTCAACTACCGTCTTTTCAACAACTTCGTTAAGATCATCATTTTCAGTTTCAAAAGTTGTTGTTTGAAAATCATCGATTTGGGTAAAAGATGGATTATCACTTGACTCGTCACATGTTGAAATTTGATTTTGTTTCTCACGAAAATTTTCCAATGTTTTAATCAACAAGTTCGTGTGATCATCGTAAATTTCATTCATTTGCTCAACAAAGTCAAATTTGTAATTATTAACTTAAAAATTTTCGATTTGGACTTGTTGAGTACAAGAATTGTCAATTTCCATAAACGATAGATTATTATTTGATTCTTCGCAAGTTGAGATTTGATTATGATTTTCATGAAATTTTTTGTATTTTTCAACTAATAAATCCGCGTTATCTTTTTCCATTTCATCAACAAAATCAAATTCATGATTATTAATTTGAAAACTTTCATTTTGAATTTGTTGATAACCAAAGTTTTCAACCATATAATTATTGAAACTATTTCCATTGCCAAAATTATTTGAAAATTGGTTCGCATTTTCGTCTTGATTTTGAAATTCATCTTGAAACTCGAAATTGAATTGGCATGGTTTACACTCGAAATCATTTGAATTTTGAATTCAAATTTTGATTATTTTGAAAACCTTGATTCGAGTTATAGCACAAATATGAATGGTACAACTCATTTATCTCTTGATTTTGTTGCGTAGAGAGTTCAAGTAACGACGAAATGCTATTTTCAAGAGTTGGGGGTATACAATTATTTTGGAAATTTGGTGGTTCAAAATTCGAATTGTTTAAACAAAAGTTGTTGTTAAAATATCCGTACGAATTTGGAGTGAACTCATATGGATTATATTGATTTTCACAACTAAATTCAAGTGAGTAAGAAAAAGGAAACTCAGACATTTTCAAGAATTTTTTTTTTGGTTTTTTTTATAAAGAAAATATTTACAAGTAGAATTTATTTTTCAAAATGGAAAATTGATTTTTGTTTTGTTTTTCTTCAAATTTTTTCTTTGTTTTTAGAAAGGTTTTACTTAAATTTTTTTTGGATTTTGGTTTTTCTAGATTTTTTTGGATTTTTGAAATTTTTTTTGTTTTTTTTAAATATGCATGAACTAATGCAACTAAATGAATGCAAGGGCCTAATTACGAATTATTTACCCTAAACTAACACAAAATTGTAAATTCACACGTTGTCTCAGATAAACAAGATAGTTCTCAGCCAGGTAACGGACAGGATTTATCGGTGCACCACGAATCACCGTAGCAATGCAGCCGAAGGTTTAAGTACCTTCAGAGGAACAATTCAGTATAATATTTACGAATCACCGTAATATTTATAACTAATTATTGCTCTGCCGTAGCCTAGACACCAAGAAGTTAAATTGTTCAAAGAAGAAAACTTATCAATATACAATTAAGGGCTATCTTATTTTAATCAAATATAAGATGAAATGCAAAATTGAAGTTAAACGTGTATTAACAATGCAACTACGATGATTTTTTTTTTGAATTTTTGAATTTTTTTAAATGCAAATGCAAATATCCAATAATGCAAGACAAATAAAAACAAGAGATATATATAATGCGAGGCAAATAAAAAAAATATAAGTAAGTAGGCAATTATTTTTTGGCAAGCTAAGCAAAGCAGTTTATTTTAGCAAGCAATTTTTTTTTCCTTCTGATTTTCTGCTTGGACAACCTGAAAATAAAACAAGATATATACAATATTTTTTTTTAAGGAACAAACTAAAAAAAAGGAAATCAAAACAATTTATTTGTTTTTAAACCAAAATTAAAATAAAAATGATTAATTTGCAAAACCAAAATGACTTTTTTTTTTGCTGAAACTTTTGAAACCAAAAGGATTTTTTTTTTTGTATAAGAACCCTTAACACAAAATTAAAATATTCACACCACCTAAAACAATACACCCAAAATCCCAAAACTAAGATCAACTATTTAAACCCAACTGCAAATTAACCCGGCCCATTACCATTAAAAAAGAACAATATGCAAATAAATCATAATAGGAACCCAGCCCAAACAAGAGATTAAGCAACAAATTTCACCGAACAACTTGCGAACTTCATGAACTCAGAAACCCACACCAAATTCACACACGAAATTTTATACTCCACAAATCAAAATTTTTGGGGAAATTCAGAAGCAATTGATGTCGTGTGAGGTACGGTTGCTATTGAAGGTGATTGAGTTGCAATTCGCTTTTGCTGATAATGATTGAGTGTTTGGGCTTGGTGATTTCTGTGAAGCGCGATGATGGTTTCGGTGAGTGATAATTTGTGGTGAATTGGTGGAGTGGTAGTTGCCGCGGTGATTGGGTGGTTCAAGCGAATTTTGTACTGCTGTTGTGGAAAGGAAGGTACTGGAGGTACTATGTGCGTGTTTGGTTGTTTGTAGGCGTTTGAGGTATGGTTTAAGTGGGAAGGCAACAGCTCAGTGGTGAAATCAAAAGCTCGGTGGTTGAATGATGGTTGAAGATAGGAAGTTGGTAGAGGAGTGGGGGCAGTCAGATGATGAAAGAGACAGTGGGTAGAAGGTCAGAACTGTGTAAGGTGGTTCTTTTATATGAAAGGGTAGTATATGAAAGGGCAGTATGTGTGTGGGGGCATTTGATGTTTGTAGCAGTTGAGGCAAGTGGAACAGAGATGAGTTGTAAATGATGAAGTGAGAAGGGTAGATGACTTGCTGGTAGTTGCAAGTGTGTGCACTGGAATGGGTTGAATTAGGCGATGTAGTTTGGTGCAGCATTTTTTTTTTGGGGCAACGGTATGGGTTGATGTAATGGCAGTTTGTGGTGATGGTATGCAGGGCGTAGTTATGTAGTGGAGGATAGTGGTTGGTGATGGAAAGACAGTGAGCAGTTGATGTTTGTTGTATATGGGCAGATGTTGCAGCTGAGTGGTTGTTGAAGCAAGCTAGGGGTTGTTTGGTGAAGTTATGTTGATTGATGACGGCAACTGCAGTGGTTTATGGCAGTGGATGGGTTGATGTTCTTGACAACACTTGTGAGTCGACGGTAGGGGTTGAAGGTTTAGTAAGGAAGACAGCAGATGGTATGTGGTAGTGAAATGTTTGAAGCAGTAAGTTGATGCTGTAATGTTGAAGTGGAGTGCTGGAGGACAGTATGAAGAATATAGTTTGAAGGCGTAGATAGAGAAGTGAAGGAGGAAGTGTTGTAGGCAGATTGACTGGAAGTTTCGGCAAGGGAAGTAGAACAGTTGGTGTGTGGTGATTGCTGGATAGTTTGGTGGAAGTGTTTTGTTTCACAATGGTGAAGGAGTCTGTGTGGTTATTGCAGTGTTGTAGGAAGGAGGCAGCGGGAAGTAAATGGTGGATGGTCGCAAGCAGTTGAGTTGTGCAAGAAGATGGTGATTGAAAGTATTGACAGTGGAGGTTGAATCGGTGTAGAAGTAGTTAGGGGGTGGGGAACAGTGTTGTTTGGAGACTTAGTTTTGTGGTTGGAGGACTTGGTGATGGTAGAAGTTATCGAATGGTGAATGTGGTGAACATGGAAGGGGAGGCAGAGAAGGAACTGTAGAAGCAACAGTTTGCAGACAGAAACAAAAACAGTGTGGCAATGTAAATGCAAAAATGTCAAAAGCAAATTGAAATTGTAAATGCAAATTTGTGAAGAAAAATGAATTTTTTTGTTGTTGAGAAATTAACACAGAAAACACACACAAGAGAAAATCAAACAAAAATAATTCGAAGAATTGAAAATCAAAATCAAAACACACTTCCCCGGCAACGGCGCCAAAAACTTTTCGGACGACGAAAATTCTATCGGTTTAGAAAACCATCGAACGAATTTATAATAAAATTTATACCACAAGCGCACGGTGTACGAATGTAGCACACGGCGAATACGGGTCGATCCGCAGGGAATTGATGATTTTAAAAATCTATTCAATCAAATTAAACCAATCTTGAAGAGAATGTTAAACTAGAAAAGAAGAAAAACAAGCAAAAGAAAATTGATAAAAATATGAGTGTTAAGATAATTTTAGAGGCAATTTCCACTCTCTAGATCACATAAATCAATAAAATGAAGTTATGATCTCTCTTTTCTTGTCATTAGCGAATTAGTTGATGTGTTTATCATAAGTATGGTATATTTGTGCTATTAATTAGCTCAATATAAACCATCAAACTATAACACAACCACTAATACACTTTTAAATCTCATAAAATATGACAAGAAAGTTGAAAGCAAAATCTATTTTAAGCATGGCCTATTAACTATTAATTAGAAATATAAGCCATCAAATTTTAATTTCAACAATCACTTCTTTGCCATAATCATATGTAGATGAAGAGGCAATTTGTGTTTTGTTTGACTAAGCATAGCCTATTTGTTATAAACAACATAGACTATCAAATTCAAA
Source organism: Allium cepa (assembly GCA_030765085.1). Taxonomy (NCBI): domain Eukaryota; kingdom Viridiplantae; phylum Streptophyta; class Magnoliopsida; order Asparagales; family Amaryllidaceae; genus Allium; species Allium cepa. The sequence continues at coordinate 917,104,597 of CM060938.1, forward strand.
GCTAAACAACATCATTAAACCACTTCAATCATTCTCATTAAGCACAAAAAGAGAGCATAAACATCAAATTAAGTTGAAGCTACATGATTAGAGAGCTTCATTACCCCTAAATTGAAGGGGTTTAGCCTCTCATATTTGTTATCATACGAACAAATGTAGCTTGCAACATAAGAGAAAAAGAAAAGGAAAAGAGAGCAAAGTGAAATGGAAAACTATTCTAATTGCATAAAGGAAAATCTACACTACTTGCATAAAAGGAAATGAACATGTAATTAAAAAGAAACAATAATTAACATTGCATAAAAAAAGAATTACATAAGAGAAGAAACGGCTAAGTAGCCATGGAAAGAAAGAGAGATTTGATTTATTTTCTAAACTAAAACTAACTAACTCAGAGGAAGATGGCTACATGAAACATAAGGGGTATTTATACAAGTTAGAAACCCTAATGCATATTTTTGGGGATTACCCAAAATGCCCTTGGAGGAAGTGTGGTGGCCAAGTTATCATTAGCTTTAATAATCCCCCACTTAAATGTACGTGAAGCTTTAAATGTCTTTTAGCATGTGCATTAGCCTTTTATTTGTACATTAAGGTAGTGGGTAGGTGGGGTCCTCCATGTTCTTCACTTTGAATTATTTCCATCTTCATTCATTTGTATCTTCTTTGTACATGCATATTCCTTCATGAAACCACTTGTAATTGAGTTTAAATTCCTACAAAATAATATAGAAATTTCCCATTAAATTTTCTCAATTTGATATATGCACAAAAATGACCATTTTGCCCCTATATGAAGATGAATATGCGACAATTTGAAAACAATTTGAATTTGGTTTAAACAAGTAAAAATACCCAATATGATCATTTATTCAATTTAAATAGATTAAATATGGTGGTAAAAATATGCATATTTACGTGCACATCATGGCGATACCCGCATTTGTATCCGTTTTGGGATATCAGATAATGTTTCATATTTTGGATACACATACAGACGATTTTCAGATTTTTTGAGTACTCACTGGTAGTCTTATTTATAATTACAAGAGAATAATAAGAAATAAAACACTTAAGAATAAAAAATAGCTAATCTTAAGAGCATAGGGGTTTTGATTTGCCGTGTGAGAACCTCTAGAAATGAGATAATAACCAAAATTCTGATAATTTCCAACCCTTCTAAAGCGGCAATGCATGGGATATTTATAATAGCTGTAGTGGATAATGGATAGTTGAGATTGCATAGAAAAACAGGCACGAAGCGTTCTTGGCCGTTAATTTGGTCGCATGGGCTGATGGGAGACAACTATAAAGGTAGAAAGGAATATATGACTAATAAGCATGTCATATGTTTTTGTACTAGGCGTAGACATTGCATTTAATGCGCATTTAATGCTGATGACTTGATATAGGAGTAGCAATGCATTATGCCGCTTTGCTAAACTATCTAGCACACCTGGCTATATGGCTTGTCATTTTGTTTTGCATGCCTATATGGCAAGAATGGTGCCAAGTCGGCCATGAGATGAAGGGACGACTACGTGGGACCGGTAGCAGGCAGATGTAATGAAGCCTAGCCAATGACCGATCATGCATGAGCTGATCTTGTCTAATGTGCTGGTTGTTGATGCTGTCTTGAGTTATGTCGACCGACAATTGACATAGAGTGATGCTATGTAGATGGGTTGACCTTGAGCCTTACTAAGTATGTGGTAGCATGAAAGAGCCAGTCATTAGAGTGATAGTTCGGTGTTGATTGAGCTAGGTTTTACTTAGTCATCTTGTCCTTTTCCGATGAGTTGGTTGTTGAAGCCACTTCTAGTTGAGCAAGCTGGTCAGTTGTCAACCTTATGTGTTACTGAGTAGATGGGATAGCTCGAGGCCAACTTGAGTTTGGGCCGACATGAGTTGGTCGATCATAGATTAGCTGGGCAGGCTTTGATTGGGTCGAGCTATGCCTTATTTGGCTTGCTAATCATACTTGTGAGAAAATTGAGAAACAATGTACATGTACTAAAATAATTTTATGTATATTTTAAATAAAAGACAATATCCATTTTTTTAGCCTAAAATGTTTCGTACAAAATCAAATGTTTTTTACATAATTTCATACGGTTTTAAAATTTTGGCTTTATATTTCAATTTTCGTATGGAAATTGTATAAAATTTTGTAAAAAAAAGTTTGCTTTCGAAAATTGCTATGCCATATTAAAACACACACACACATATATAGGCATATGTTAGTATATTATGATTAAATTTAAGATATATATAAATATATTCATACACACAATGTTTCTATTTCAATACTAATATATGTATATATAAATTTTTTGAAAATATACTTACAAGATAATTTATCAAATAAATTATACATATAATTATAATGAATACAAAACAATTTAAAATTCAAATTAATTTTAAAATTGTTTAAAAATACTATTACCCAAATTAAAAATAATTTCTAGGTCGTGAATTAACATTTAACTAATTAATGGCTGCTCCTAACATCGTGAATTGCGACCTTCCTTCTTAGCATTTCTCCATCTTATTTTCTCCTCTATATTTTCCTTCGACCCCATCGCTCCTCCTCACTTCGCTTTCCCTTTATGTCGTGCCCTCAAGACCTCTTTGTGCCACATGATACTTTTGCTTCGCCGACCGGATCTGGCATATCCTTCAGTGCCCCTGCCTTGGCTGCCAGTGGAAAAAAATCTCCTAACACTGCGAAAGTCTGTCCGACCATAGAAACTCCATCGTACGACCCTCCGCGCTCTAGCCCTTCAAATCAATATCTAGATCTGGTTTCTGAAATAGATATAACGAACCTCAAATCCCCTACAAACCCTATCTCTAGTATTGCCTATAGTTGCTCTCAGGGTAAGTCCCCTATTTTGCCTCTTTTGATGGCTACCACCACTCCTGATATTGGTTTAGAAATTATTTACTTGGTGATTGTAATGTTTGTAATTGAGGGTGCTGGTTATGGTGTATTGGCTGATAAGCATGATGTATGCTTGATAATCCCGGCCGCTGCAATTTGGCTGGAAATGTTGAATGCTCTTGAGATGTTTATGGGAATTCTGGCCATAAGGGCATCTCCAGTGGTTCCAATTCAGTACTGAATATTACAAATATTCCCCCCAGTAGTTAATTCAACTCTGAATATTAAGCTTAATATTCAGTTTTTAGTTCAGAAAACTGAATTGACCTTGGGCGCCCATTTATTGGGCGCCCAATCCCTGGCGCCCATTAAATGGGCGCCAGGTCCAAGGCGCCCAATAAATGGGCACCTAAGCCTCCCCTTCCAACAAATATATTTAACTGGGAGGGGGGCTGGCGCCCGTTTAATGGGCGCCTGAACGTCAGGCGCCCATTAAATGGGCGCCTGACCATTGGAATCTCAAGCCCGGTTAAGGGCTGAATATTCAGTGTCATGAATATTCATCCCTTAGCCCACTGGAGATGCCCTAAGCAAACGCAGGATTCCCGCATGTTACCTGCTGTCACTGACGGTGTGCATGCTCCGAATATATGGTCTTCTTTATTTAAGACTTTAGCCAAATACGCAGGCACTTTTTCTCCTTTCGCTTTCAAAACTGAAGCGATTGATGGTTTATGTGTGTCTCCAGCTGCATTTATTTAAGAGGGCATGAATTATTGGTCTGAGTTTTTAGTCGGATTTTTCTTTGAATCTTCTATTCCATACAAAGATGTTCGGGGTCAATGCAAATGTATCTAGAAATCAAAGGTAGTCTCTAGGATCAATATTTCAATACATGTTTTATTTCAAATGTGCTAATAAGGAAGATAAGCTTAGAACTCTTGAGATTGGTCCTTTCATTATTATTGGGAAACATTTTATTGTTACACGATGAAGTCTTGAGGCGGACAAATCTAGAGAGCAAGTTCTCTTTATTCCAGTTTGTGCCTCCTTTACACATATTCATTCTATCCTGCAGCCCTAGTTCGAACTGGCTTGCTAGTCTCATAGACGAACTTAAGTTTTTTAGTACAAGCATAGAGGCTTGTAAGAGTTTATTGTATGCTAGAGCTCTAATTAAGATAACCCTTACTAACCTTTCGTCGAAGCCGAAAGTTAGATTAATAGAAGGCCGCGATGTGGAAGTTGACGTGAGTACGAATGGAAACCTGATATTTGCATATCTTGTAAGTCATTTGGTCATACATAAGATACTTGTAAGGTAGGGTCCGCCTCAGCTTCTCAGCCCCTTCCTGATAAGGTACCCCTTCCTAGGCCAGTTTTGAAATGGGTTCCTATTTTAAGAATCCTACACCCTATGTCCTTATTATATCTAAACCTGTAGCAAAAATTTCCTCTGATGCACCGTTTCTGTAGCTCTATAGTCTCTCGTCCTAAGGATGAGGTTTTAGTCTAGGACTCGGATGAGCGTGCTTTGATACATACTGATAAGGAAATGAGGTATGATCCGACGTTGAATAGATATCATATGTTTGTAGGTGAAGAAGGGGAATATGGAAACTCCTATATCATGTAGAATGGGAAGGTCTGACTCTGACAACTGCTGGAAGTGAAGGTCAGCTGACGCAGCGGATTAACACTACTTTGATCACGAGATGATGCTTCGTGTCAAATAAACCGATAAAACGATGATGGAACGATACAATGATGAATCGATGGATTGATAATACCCAAGATAAATACCCAAATCCATTGATCTCGCGAGATACCGGATTCTAGCTATCTTTAACACGTTGATCGCGCATGATACCGTGTTAGAAGATCTACGATTCTTCGACGTTGATCTCGCGCACGAGATTTCGTGAATCGGTTTCAAATCCGTTGATTCGAGCGCACTTAACCGAAAATGGAGAAAGGAGATAACACTCAACTTCCAATTTTAAAGAGGCACAAAGCACTCAAATAAAAGTTTATTCAAAATCAACCACTCAAATGATATAACTCACCCGCTATTTATAGAGATTTACAAGACAACACAGTATTCACGAATTATACATACAGATACCCGCCTTCTGTCGTCACTCCTTTGCTTCTTATCTGCCAGTTGCTTATACTTCTCATTTGACTTAAGCAATCGTTCATGAACAATTCTGTGACACTCCTGCAACTCATTCACGAAATCACAAGCTCGTTTAACAACCCCTTTCTGTCGTGGAACTATCGACAAATCCAACGGTCCTTTCGGAATTGCTGAATATACTACTTGAAATGGACTGAATCCAGTACTTCGATTAACAGCATGATTATGTGCGAATTCTTCCTGACACAACTTCACATCCCAGCTCTTCAAATTATCCTTCATAAGACATCTCAACAAGTTTCCCAAAGATCTGTTCACCACTTCCTTTTGCCCATCCGTTTGGGGATGATAGGCGCTACTAAAATTCAGCTTAGTCCCAACCATTTTCCACAGACTCAACCAAAAATGACTTAGAAATCGAGTATCCCGGTCAGAAACAATGGTCTCAGGTAGCCCATGTAGTCGATAAACCTCTTTAAAGAACAATTGAGCACCACGGACTGCATCAGCGGTCTTTTTACCAGCTATGAAATGTGCCATCTTTAAAAATCTATCCACCACAACATATATAGAATCGTTCCCTCGTTGAGTTCTTGGCAAACCCAAAACAAAATCCATACTAATATCAACCCATGGTCTAGTAGGCACGGGCAATGGAATATACAATCCTGCATTCATAGCGGTCCCTTTGGAAACTTGACATATGTGACATCTCTGCACAAATCTTTCAACTTCTTTCCTCATGGAAGGCCAAAAATATGATCGAGAAATCAACTGCAAGGTACGATCTCTTCCCACATGACCTTCTTCATGCAATTCCTTCACAATCTTCATTCGCAAACTGCACTCTGGTATACATAACTGATTTCCTTTGAATAGAAAACCATCTACCAACACATACTCATCTGTCTTCCCTTTCTTGACTTCATCTACAATCTTAGCAAAGTAAGGATCTTCAACAAACAATTCTGGAAATACTTCAAAACCCATCACTTCAACTCTCATCGTAGTCAACAAATGATTTCTTCTACTCAATGCATCTGCCACCCGATTTGTAACTCCCGACTTATGCTTTACAACAAATGTAAAATGTTGCAAGTATGCGATCCATGAAGCATGCCTGGCTGCAATCTTATCCTGTCCCTGCAAATGCTTCAACGCTTCATGATCAGTATACAACACAAACTCCTTATAAAACAAATAGTGTCTCCAGTGTTTTATGGCTTGGACAATAGCATAGAACTCCAAGTCATAGGTACTGTATCTTATCTTGGCTCCAGAAAGTTTCTCGCTAAAATAAGCAACTGGATGTCCCCTTTGACTTAACATTCCTCCAATTCCAACTTTAGACGCATCAGTATCTAACTCAAAGAGTAACTGAAAGTACGGATATCTAAGAATCGGTATCGTAGTCAAAAGTGTCTTGATTCGTTGGAAAGCAGAATCAGCCTCTTTAGTCCACACAAATTGCTTTCCTTTCATACAATCTGTCACTGGTTCCATCACGCTACTGAAATGTGGAATAAACCTTCGGCAGAATGATGCTAACCCATGAAAACTTCTCACTTCAGTTACACTCCTGGGTTGTGGCCAATCCTTGATTGCTTCAACTTTACCTTAATCCACATGGATTCCTTCCTTGGACAACACATGCCCCACAAACAAAACACTATGTGTCATGAACATGCAATTCTTTGTTGCCGCGTAAAATTGCTCCTGACGAAGTATCATCAACACTTCCCGCAGGTGTTGTAGATGTTCTTCTGCGCTTCCATTGTATATCAATATATCATTAAAGTATACCACTACGAACTTTTCAATAAATGGTCGAAAGATCTGATTCATCACTCGTATAAAAGTACTAGGTGCATTCGAAAGACCAAATGGCATGACCAACCATTCATACAACCCTTCCCGCGTCTTGAATGCGGTCTTCCATTCATCCCCTGGTCGAATTCGAATCTGATGATACCCACTCTTCAGATCAATCTTTAAAAAGATAGCAGCTCCGTTCAACTGATCTAACAAATCGTCCAATCTTGGCATCGGAAATCTGTACCTCACTGTAATCTTGTTTAGTGCTCGACTATCTGTACACATTCTTCAAGTTTCATCCTTCTTCAGCACCAACAAGGCTGGTACTGCACAAGGACTTAAACTTTCTTGTACGCGCCCTTGTTCAAGTAACTTCTCCACTTGCCTTCTCAACTCTTCGTGCTCTTTTGGACTCATTCTATAATGTGGTCTATGCGGTAACACAGCTCTCGAAACAAGATCAATCTGATGTTGTATGTCTCTCAACGGTGGTAACTCTTTCGGTAATTCATTAGGAAATACATCTTCAAATTCTTTCAACACTGGCTTAAATTCTTCAGGAATTTCAACCGTTTCACTACTTTCACGTCCAATCAACAGAAATACTTCAGGCCCATCCTCTACTTCTTTGACAAACTCCTTCAAAGATAACAGAGTCTTTAGTTCTTCGATTTCCTCCAACTTACTTTCACCTTGTTGTCGCTTTTTAGGAACTAAAGTGATTCTAGTGCCCTCGAACATGAAACTATAGCAGTTAGTCCTACCATCGTGTTGCACAGCTCTATCGAATTGTCACGGTCTCCCCAATAACAAATGACATACATCCATATCTACCACGTTACACCAAATTTCATCCTTATACTTCTTTCCAATGAAAAAAGTTACATAAGCTCTTCGACTAAATTTCACTTCCCCACCTTTCCTCAACCAAGCTAATTTGTAGGGTTTGGGATGCTTCTTTGTCTTTAACGCCAACTTCTTTACAGCCTCTGTAGAGATGATGTTATCACAACTTCCTGCATCGATAACAAACTTACAAACCCTTCCTAAAATAGTGCACGTCGACTGAAAAATGTTACTCCTCAACCAACTAGTCTCCTCTTCCTGTTTTGGCGTCAAGGAAGATCTCCTCATCATTAAAGAATATCCTTCGTCTCCCGCCAATAATTCTTCTTCCTCCTCAACTTGTGGTGAATTGGAACATTCTATTTCTGCATCCTCGTCCTCAACCTCAGCAACCATCACTAGCTTCTTAGGCTTCGGGCATTCATTGCTCTTATGACCAAACTCCTGACAGTTATAACACTTGAAATTGTTGTTGACCTTGGTCTTAGCAACTTTATTGACAATCGGTTTACTAACAGTCTTGGAAACATTAGTATTGCTACTATCCCCTTTCATCTGATTGTTAGAATTTGTAAACGCACCACCTCCTCTTCTACCTTGCTTCTCCCAAGCTAGAGCCTTCTGGTGTGCTTCAGCAACGGATCTTAGATCAAACATATTCATCATATCCTAAATTTTCATTCTCAATCCTCCAACAAATCTAGCTGTCAACTGTTCCTCCGTCTCCATGATATCGTTTCTAGCAATCAGTTGATAGAACTCATCTGCATAATCATTTACCGACTTCGTCCCTTGTCTCAAATTCTGTAAGCGCTGATACATAAGAGACCGATAATTATAAGGCAAAAAAGTAGCCTTCATCAACTTCTTCATCTTTTCCCATGAAACAATCTTTGACTTTCTCATTCTCTCGCGTGTAAGATTAGTTTGTTGCCACCATGCCATAGCTCTTCCCCTCAATCGTGTAGCAACCAACTTAACTCTACGATGCTCGGGTACTTCCTTGAAGTCAAAAATTTCCTCAACATTTGATAACCAATCCAGAAATTCTTCAGCTATCATTCCTCCTTTGAATTCTGGAATCTCTGTTTTCATCCCCGACTCCCATCGACGATCATCTTCTACATCCCGATATTGATTTCGTACTTGGTCTCGATCTCGATAATGAACACTACCTCTATCACCATCTTCATTATAATCAAATGTAGTTCGATATCTATCTCGACCATCAACATATCTGCAATCACACATATCTCTTCTACTATGTCTTTCAGCATCACGATATGGCTCATCTCCAAACTCACGTGGAGTTCTCTCTTCATTTCTGTACTCATGGTATTCTCGTCTCATTGAAACTGATGATTCTCTTCTTTCTCGACAAGATTGTGGTGACACCCTCCTCGCTTTCGAAACCGGCGGCGAAACTCTGTTTCCTCCATGGTTCGAGATTGGTGACCTTCTCCTTTGACTTTGATTCATGTCATTCATCAATTTCTCTAACTTCCGAATACCTTCATCGAACTTTTCATTAATACGTTGTTCCATTTGCTCAGCTTCTTGTCTTCGATATACATCTTCAACATTTTGAAAACGGTTAGCACGTCTCAGCGGCATGATCAACTTACAACAATCTTCAACCTAACTTCAACCGGCACAACTTTAACTCAAATCTGAACTTGACTGCTCTCGGCCTGCACTTAGCTTGCTCGGCTGTAATTGCTTTGACTCGGCTCCAACTTCTATAACTCTCGGCCTTGAACTCCAACACTTCAACTCGGCTCCCAATAGGCTCGGCTTAGCTATGATTGGCTAAGTCTAGCTTTGATACTAATTGACGCAGCGGATTAACACAACTTTGATCACGAGATGATGCTTCGTGTCAAATAAATCGATAAAACGATGATGGAACGATACAATGATGAATCGACGGATTGGTAATACCCAGGATAAATGCCCAAATCCATTGATCTCGCGAGATACCGGATTCTAGCTATATTTAACACGTTGATCGCGCACGATACCGTGTTAGAAGATCTACGATTCTTCGACGTTGATCTCACGCACGAGATTCCGTGAATCGGCTTCAAATCTGTTGATTCGAGCGCACTTGAAAAACGAAAATGGAGAAAGGAGATAACACTCAACTTTCAATTTTAAAGAGGCACAAAGCGCTCAAACAAAAGTTTATTCAAAATCAACCACTCAAATGATACAACTCACCCGCTATTTATAGAGATTTACAACACAGCACAATATTCACGACCTACACATACAGGTACTCACGACCTACGACCGAATTGCCGTGACCTAACCTCAACGACCTAAAACAAATGAGTTACAACAACAACATATACAACACGAGTTACAACAATAACGACTTACGACCTAAGGACTTACATCACGATTTACGACTTAGCAACATGCAACATACCAACATACATGCGACATAAAACTTGAGCAAACTAAGCTTCAGCAACATCAACTTCAGCGACATAAGAAAATCAGCTTCATGCGACTTGCGCCTTAACATCTGGAGCGACATAAGAAAACCGAGCGACATTAGACCTGAGCGATCTAACACCTTCACGCGACTTAAGACTTAACTCGTTAGGTCACTGCGTTTCATCTTGTTACGTTGATGCGCGGCATACTTGCTAGAGTTAGCTCGTTAGGTCGTATCTCGTTACGCGACTCAAAGCATAGGTTGCTGGCATGTAGCGTTGCATCTCCCTTCTCTCTTAACTCGCTATTCCATAGCTCGCTAAGCCTAGGTCGAGAATGACTCAAGCCAAACGACCTAACACAATCATAGTGCGTTTGCATCATCAGCTCAGTTTGCTGTTGTTTTTGGATTCATCAAAGGATAGGAAATATCTCTATACCATGCTCTTGAGGTCGTTTGATCCTAAACTTGCAACACTCTTCTTTGTTGTTCTGCATGTTTATGGACCTGGTACTAACTTTGATGTTAGTAATGATTAGAAAGACCAGTGCCCTTCCTTCAATAGTAGTTTAGACATGTCTGTCTAACTTCTGTACTTTTATTTGTAGTTGTATTAGCTAATACGGAGCTTGTTTCGATCACTTGTTCTTTAAACGAGTTGGGTAATAATAGTGGACGACACACTTGAAACACCGACAAGACTTGCTTAAAGAGTATTACTTTAAAAATATTTTTTAGTTTACATCATGGTCGAAACTAAAAACTTACGAAATTATAATTTTTTGTATATCATATACAAATAATCATATAAGTCTACCGACAACCACATATACAAATTCATGATATCGGACATTCTAATCTACCTACATAAAATGATATAAATTAACATATAATTGAATAATTAAAAAATTAGATGTTATATAATTGTTGCCTCGATAAAGCACCTTGAATGTTAAATCAATCTCCATGTATAGATTAGATCTAAGTGACTATAGAATATGCAATAGACAAGAAGTAATTAGCACATCTTAAGCTGGATTTGTTTGATTTAATTTTTTTGGAAAGAGGAGGGGTTGGCCTAGTATTTTTGGTTGGAATGATGGTAGAGTGGCTCCAAAACGCTCCATACAAATGAGGGGTGGGTGATGTTTGAGTAGGGAAAGGAGATGAGGGAAAAGTGGAGACCTAACTATCTTAGTTTACCTCTTCCTATTCCTAGTTTAAAATCACGCTTTGAATTGAAAATTCAACCCCCCCCTCAATACCACCATATGACCGGCCAAAATGGAAGGCTGGATAGGCCCTTAAAGCTTCCAAACCCAACCGGTATTAATATTGTTTAAATCTAATTTAAACATTTGATCGATCTTGTATATTGATACATACTATATATAAATTTTATACACACACTTTATTAAATACTAATTTAAATAAATCAAATAAAATTTAATAATTAATATTTCATTAATATTAATTAATTTAATTAACTCTAATAATTATAATTTAATTAAATTGTGTGGTATTTTTGAGTATTCAATATTGCGATTGTGCATCTCATAGGTGTAAATCCAAGGTTAATATTGAAGATTTGAATAATGACGTAATATGTCACCTTCAGTAGTGGCATGATAGTTTGGTTGAATTTATCGCTTACACAATTTCGTTAAAATCCAATTGTACTATTTTAAGCAGTCCCAGACATTGACGATTATTTACACCAATTCTCTTTGTCAAGACTATAGCACATTAAGACTTATGCAATTTTTATTGGTTAAAATTCCAATATTGTCTATATTCAACTTATATAATTCAAACACAAAGTCCTTGGTTCAATAATAAACTTTTATTATTAACTGAATTGCTACAGTCAAAGAAATTGACTTTGAGTTGACTACAATTGACCGTGATGGTAACCTCATATAACTGACTCCGCTGTCGTGCACCTAATCAAACGAACAATACAATAATTTGGGCCCCTTACACAATTACTAAAGTTATTACAATATAAATATACATAAAGAGAACACAAGATTTACTTTGATATATTATTTTGTCTATAAAATATACAAGTTCATACAAAAGTAACCAAGTTACAAAATACTAATTCCAAAAGATACAAAGAACCTTAAAAGCCAATCTTGTCCGAACATATCTCTCTCTATGCCTTTTTTGAAGAAAAGTTAATAATTATACCATCTTATTCAATATTTTCCATCACACCCTTATCAATGTGCAATATCCCTATCCATTTAGTCTATCTTATGACATAAAAGTACGTAAATTTAACTTTAGCAATTTTAGTTTATAAAATATTCTTTTTTCAGCAGATGCCCTAATTACTAAAATAGTCTGCCGTATCCTATAAGAAATCATCACATTTGGAAATATATCTTTTTTTCTTCAGAAACTCTAAAATCTTAATGGAGGCCCTTGGCTTGTCTACTTCATATGCTTCATTTGGAACAATATCTCAACACTTATAATTCAAACCGTAGACTTTTCCCAACAACATCAAATTCTTCACCTTTTTTTGAAGCATTTTTAAGATTCATGCAAGCTATTAATATTTCATGATCATTAGGATTAATTAATTTTTGAGCATCATACAAGAAAACAAATATAGACTCAAAATATTTCATTTGTTCAAATCTAAATTTCAGTCGAGAAATAACAATTTCAACTATCGTAACAGCCCGAGTTTTTAATCCTGGATTAATTAAGAAAATAAGTAATTAATAGATAACTAAATTAATAATCAAGCTAATTAAAGCAATGTAAGTTGCCAATTTGTCATTTAGACTATCGGAGAGAAGCGTACATGATTTCATCGCTTGAAAGCTGTATTAATGAAAATAAGCACTTTTGTTTGATAATTTGATTAAAATTGATTTAAGGTGTTAAACTGATTTAATTTGATCTTAATGAGCAGAATAAGTTTAAATATGAATAAAAATCTTAATTGATGTATAAAAAGCAAATAAAAATGAGTTTTGGCCAAAAACATCATTTTTGTGCATGTTTCGTCAATGTTAACAAAATGGGAAATATAAAAGGAAGTTTAAACGAATTAAATGAAAATAATTATTATTAAATATATTAAAGTAATATGTCAAAACAAAGTTTAAAAAACTATATAGAAAAAAGCAAATGTAAGAAATTTACTTTAAAGAGGAAAAAATGCACTTTTGTGCAACATGAGATGATTTTGTGCATGATATTGCAAATATAAGTAAAAATGCTTACTCCGTATTTGTTTTATAAAGTTATATTAGAGCAAAGAAGTTGTTTAAAGAGAAAAATACAATTCCCATTCATTGCTTGCTCCAAATTGTTTTCTTTGCAACTTGTGTGCTATGTTATCTAAGAGTGCGTGATATTTTTGTGTGCTCTATTATCCAGGAGTGCGTGATGTGTACTTATGCACCTAGGCGTGAGTGATTCTAGGAAAAGTGTGTATGAGTGAGTATTTTATATATTGCTGTATTACTAAATGTGGGTATATAGATTCAATATAAAAACAAATAAATGTGTGGGGTAATCTAAAGTGTACTATATTTATGAGTGCCTGGAACGCTATAACTTTTCGGGTATCAATTCATGTATTATTTTGGGTCTCCCATGTTTTGTGTGAACGGTTAATGCATGAGTGTGCATTTTTTTTATAACCTTTTGCCTTACTACTAAATATTCACACCTTAGTTACCAGTTTCAGCATGTTTTCCTATCTAGCATCTGTTTCCTACCAATTAGTAAAAAGCAAGTAAAATAAAAATATAATATGATTTTATATACTAAATAAACTTTGTAAATGTATTGAAAGCATATAATTTACTTATATTCACAAAATCATATTTTGTAAGTTTTGTCAAAATTTGGTGAACAAGTTTTGCTAAAATATTGTGTTCTTGTGAATAGTTAATGTGCATGGTTTATATATTTTTATATAAAGCTTAATAAAAAAGATGAATGAATTATGCATGAGGGTATACGTATAGGGATGCATTATCAAATTAAAGGCATAGGCTAATGAACAAAAGAAAAGAGTAAGGGTATAAAGTAAGAAAGTATCTTTGTATGCACACAATCAACTCTTGACATGTGTACCTGTACAAGAGAATTCTACACTTTTCTTAGCTAAGAGTTTAACTTTATCTCATTTTAATACATACAAGTTTCCACCGTATACATATCTTGATCTCATTTTATTTTTCACTTTGTCAACTATAGAGCTCTTTTTACAAGGAACCATGATCTTCAAAAATTCATATAAAATCGTATAAAATAGATAAAAATAAACTAATTGTTTGAGAGTGCTCATTAACCTTCAGCAAGGTTTAGTAGTAAGGAAAAGCAAGAAAATCAAGTAGTTGAAGCAAGCAAATATAGTGAAAGAAGAGGGAAAATCTAGTGTAATAGTGCAAAAGAGAAGAAAAATGAAAAAGTGATCTAGTTGCTACTTTAAGAGCTTTAAAGGTGAGTGAAACTTCATGATTTTTGTTTTAATTCTTCTTATTTGGAAAGTTGGTGTATGTTGGGCGAATTTTCAGAAGATCTCGAGACCAAGAAGCCACAGTTTCACGCGGGTTCGCCATCTCCACTTCATTCAGCACGACCAGTAACCTTCCCATTCGGCCTCCTCCTCATTCGGCCTCCTTCCCATCCGGCCTCCTCCTCATTCGGCCTCCTTCCCATCCGGCCTCTCCATGTCATACCGGACCAGAATCCATTCGGTCAGCCCCATTCGGCCACAGAGCCAACATTCCTCCATCTCCATTCGGCATACCGAACCAGGGGCACCACCGAACCAAACCTCTTCCCCACAACCGGTCCAAGAAGCACCGAACTACCTCACCACCGGTCCACACCTATCACCGGTCCACACTCACTGCCGGTCCACATCCACACCGCTACCACCGGACAACACCTACCACCGGTCCAAGCTCCATGCCGAATGAGACCTCCCTGAACCAAACAACTGCCAGTCCAGATTGCTTCAGCCCGGGCCCACCAGCAGCTATATACGTCCAAGACCCCTGCCCCCTACCTCACTCTATAAATAGAGGGGCAGGGGTACAACAATGGTAGACAAGTTTGAGAGCTCAAGCGAGGAAGGAACTTTCAAACTACTTTCATATACTTGTATACGAAGCATTGTACTTGTAATCCGAAAGAAAGAAGATAATAACATATAAAGTGGACGTAGGCATATTCCGGCCGAACCACTATAAATCTGCGTGTCTTTTACATTTCAGCCCCTACTTCTTTTATATTTACATACTCATCTAAAATCATTGAAAATCACATATAATCAACTAAATAATACGACTTGGAGGTGTTTGTCCATTTTTTGTGCAAACATTTTTGGTGCTTTCATTGAGAGTAGAACTCAAGCTTCATCTTCTCCCACTCAACCTTCTTCCTAACAACATCGCTCGTTGCTTAGAAATCATGCCTTCCAAACAGAGAAGGGATGTTAACAAAGGAAAGAACATCGCAACTAGCAGCCTTCCAGATCCAGCAATCGCAGATCAGCCCACTTCAACAGCAGTACCAGATGAAAATCAGGAAAATCCAACTGGTCCCGCAACGGAACAACCAATCACTAGGGCAGATCTGGACAGGGTTGTGACTGAAGTAACTAACCGCTTCACATCCCAACAAGAAGCTTTGGTGGACCAACTCATGTCACGCTTAAGGGATGCTGAAGAGTCCAACCACAACACTGAATCATGGGGTGAGTCCCAATCCGGAGGATCTCGGAGGCAACAAAGGTCTTCCCTCTTCGAAGAAGCTATCAACAGGAACAACAATGATAGGGGCCGCGCCCGGACTCAGCCCGAATTCCGACTCGAGGAAGCCCTTGGAACCGAACCCAGCGGGGGAGGCACCAGGCGAGGGTCGGATGTAGCTGGGCCAGTCATGCCACCTAATCATAGAAACCCCGCTGAACGGAGCCGAGCTAGAACCCAGCCCGAAGTTGACCCCATGGATGTGCTCGAAACAGAACCCCACAGGGGAAGATCAAGGCAGGGGGCAACTGTAGCTGGTCCTAGCGTGCATCCGAGCAACCAAAGACAACCACTGGATAATGCTAGAAGTGATAGACTGTACCATCCCTACAGGTCATCTGGACGAGATAGATCCCGCAGGGAAGAACCAAGCTCATTTTTGTCCGCTCCAAGTTCTGACGAACGAATGGCACGATTATTCAGAGAATGTGTCCAACGGGAGCAAAGGGACCGGGGAATAGGCGCTAGGGTCACCAGTCCCTTTACCCGAAATATCGAAACTGCCATCACTCCCCGGGAATGGAAAATGCCAACCATGGAACCTTACAAAGGAACTTCCGACCCCATCGTACACTTGCAGAGATACACCCAGCATATGCTCATGAGTGGAGCAACAGAAGGAGTATTATGTAAATGCTTTCCGCTATTCCTAGCAGATCTAGCTACCTCCTGGTTCTGCCATCTACCCCAAGGATCCATCAGCTCATGGGAGATGTTGAAAGAAAGGTTTATTAGCCAGTTCCGCATCCATGTGGAACAACCCAAGGATGCTTATTCTCTATCCAATGTCAAACAGAAATCCGGAGAGACGCTGCAACAATATCTAACACGGTTCAACGCCGCAGCGGCAGCAGTTCAAGATGCCGATGAAAAACTCACTCTAATGGCCCTCTGTAGTGGTGTACATCCAGACACCAAGTTTGCCAGAAGATTAACTAAGGAAAAACCAGCTACCTTGCCTGATTTCTTCCATGAAGCTGGAAAGTATATGAGACTTGAAGACGCTGCTACGGAGAGGCAGTCAGGGCAACAAGGCAAGATAGTTCAGGACAAGGTTCCCACTGCAGCTAAGGACGCTCGAAGAAATGAATCTAGAGACAATGCTGGGGGCAGAAAGGTCGAAAAGCGCCAATATCGACCAGGACCGAGATTTGACTCCTACACTCCTTTGAACGACACAATCGAAAATATCTTCTTAGCCACTCAGGGCGAACTAGGATACAAGCGCCCCCCGCACAAGAAAGAATCAGATAACGCACTCAAGTCCGGAAAGTTCTGTCGCTTCCACGAATCCCACGGACATGACACCAATGAATGGCACCATCTTCGGGACTTGATCGAAGAACACATTAGAAGAAGAAGACTGGAACGCTATTTGAAGGGTCAGAACAGGACTCCAACTCCAGCCAATGAGAACTCAAAGCAACCCCTCCCAGAGGTAGGCGGAGGGAATCGCAACAATCACAACACCAGTGGCTCTAGTCAAGAGAAGATAGTGGTCCTTACCATCTCAGGAGGACCACACATCGCCGACAGAAGTTGGGCAGAGATGGAAAGGTACGGCAAGTCGCTTAGAAATGCAGAAGGCTATGTTAACTCCATCACGGAAGAACGCCAGCCGAAACGAAAAGAGAACGACGACATCATATTCAGTAGGCGTGATTTGGAAGGAAGACAGTACCCACATATGGATCCTATGGTCATCTCTGCCTGGTTCGGTCCAGCTAAAGTTTTTCGGATTCTAATAGACACAGGAAGCTCCGTAAATATCCTATTCAAACATGCTTTCGACAAAATGAAGTTATCAATGAAGGATGTATCCCCCTGTGACAAACCACTGCACGGTTTCACTGGAGATGCAAAAATACCCCTCGGGCAACTTGACCTCTTCGTCGAAATAGGAAGTCATCCCCGCTCCGTTGTGCGAAAACAAACGTTCGTACTAATAGAAAACCACTCGGCTTACAACGCCTTCTTGGGAAGACCAGCCTTGTCTGACTTCCAGATTGTATTAGCCCCCTGGTGCCTGAAAATGAAACTTCCAACAGACAACGGAGTAGGAGAAGTAGAAGGGGATCAAGATGCTGCCCGAGACTGCTACGTAACTGAACTTCGCAATAACCGCAGAAAGAATAAAGGAAAAGATGCAGAGACTACTCTCTGCATGAAAAGCTTGGAGGCATAGCAACTAAAGAAAGCCCCTCCTCTTCGATACACAAGCGATCCCTTCAATGAACTAGACCCCAGGGATAAAGAGGAGGAGGCTACCGCCGAGCCTGTAGAGGCTATGGAATTCGTATCTGTAGACAAGCACGATTCAAGTAAACTATTAAAAGTCGGATCTCAGCTAAAAACGGAGTTGAAAGATCAACTCATTGACTTTCTCCGCCACAACTTAGATGTATTTGCGTGGACCCATGCCGATATGACAGGAATCTCCCCCGACATAGCATGCCACATGCTGAACATCGATCCCACCAAGGTACCAGTAAAGCAGAAAAAGAGGAGCATGGGGGCAGAGCGATCGGCAGCCCTTGATGAGGAAGTAAAGAATCTACTTGCTAATGGCTTCATACGGGAAGCCATCTACCCAGAATGGATCGCTAACCCAGTGCTAGTAAAAAAGGCCAATGGAAAGTGGCGAACATGTATTGACTTCTCCAATCTGAATGACGCTTGCCCAAAAGATTGCTTCCCACTTCCCCGAATTGACCAACTTGTGGATAGCACAGCCGGACACGAACTCCTATCTTTTATGGATGCATACTCCGGATATAACCAGATTCCCATGCACGCTCCTGATCAAGACCACACTAGCTTCATCACCGACCACGGACTATATTGTTACAAAGTCATGCCTTTTGGACTCAAAAATGCTGGAGCTACCTATCAGCGCCTCGTCAACAAGATGTTCGCGGAACTAATAGGACGAACTATGGAAGTGTATGTGGATGACATGTTGGTAAAGTCCAGGAAAGCCGACGACCATGTAAGCCACCTGGACGAGATGTTTCAAGTACTTCGCCGATATGGAATGAAGCTGAATCCTCTAAAGTGCTCCTTCAAGAGTATCTTCGGGAAAATTCTTAGGATTTATCGTCCACGCCAGAGGAATCGAAGCAAACCCTGAACAAATCCGGGCTCTAAAAGAAATAAGGATACCCTCCACTCGAAAAGAAATGCAGAGCCTAAACGGAAAGGTGGCCGCCCTAAGCAGATTCATTTCCAAGGCAACTGACAAGTGTGTCCCTTTCTTCGAAGCTCTCAAGAAAGACAAAGGGAGATTCGAGTGGACCGATGAATGCTTAAAAGCCTTCCTCAACCTAATCGAACACCTTCAGAGACCACCAGTACTCTCAACTCCAAATGAAGGTGAAGTGTTATACCTATACCTCGCTGTATCATCTCATGCTCTAAGCGCCGCCTTGGTAAGAGAAGAAGACCGCACACAACGCCCGGTTTACTTTGTAAGTAAGAGATTTACAGGGGCAGAGGCCAGATATCCTAAACTAGAGAAATTAGCATATTGTTTATTGATCGCGTCACGAAAACTACGACACTACTTCCAGTCTCACTCCATCAGGGTTCTAACCGATCAACCGCTAAGACAAGTGCTCCATCGTCCTGACACTTCTGGGTGACTCCTCAAATGGTGCATCGAACTAAGTCAGTATGATATCACCTACCATCCTCGCACCGCTATCAAAGGACAAGCTATGGCCGATTTCATTGCCGAATTTACTACCAACGAAGGCAAGGAACAATCCGAAGTAGCAAAAAACATCAAGTGGAACCTCTTTGTAGACGGAGCATCGAACGAACAAGGCTCGGGGGCAGGTATTGTGATCATCACCCCCAGGGGAAGGAAGTTGTACTACGCATTAAGGTTGGAGTTCACGGCCACCAACAACGATGCTGAATATGAGGCAGTAATAGCGGGATTGGAGCTTGCCCTAGAAATTGGAATTAATTCCTTATGTCTTCATAGTGATTCTCAGCTTATCGTAAACCAGGTACTAGGAGAATTCCAGACTCGAGGAGAACGACTCACAGCATACCTAAAGAAAACCAAACTGCTGCTCGATCAATTGGACAACTATCTAATCAAACACATTCCTCGAGAAGAGAACCGAGAGGCAGATGAACTTGCAAAGCAAGCCAGTATGAAGAATAGCACCATTTCCGGAGCATTAGCCATCTCAAGGCAGCTAGCCCCAAGTTTCGAACAAGTGAATCTGATAACTGCAATCGAAGAAGGAACCTGGATGACTCCTATCCGTAAATATTTGCAAGATGGCACACTACCCGACAGGCGTGACGAAGCCAAGAGGATCTTGAGAAAAGTTCCCCACTACACAATACAAGAAGGCATCCTCTATCGGCGTGGCTTCTCTAGCCCCTTATTGAGATGCGTCGCCGGAAGGGAAGCCAAGGAGATCTTATCAAACATCCATCAGGGAGGATGCGGAGATCACACTGGAGGGCAGACTTTGGCAAGGAAGATACTCCGATATGGATATTACTGGCCCACACTAAACAAAGATGCCCTAGACTTCGTCAAGAAATGCAACAGATGTCAGAAGTTCGCCAAGATTCCTCGACTACCCACAAACGAAATTACTCAAATGACCAGCCCTTGGCCCTTTGCTGTATGGGGAATTGACTTAATTGGCGAACTGCCAACGGGCCGAGGCGGATCCAAATATGCTATAGTGGCAGTCGATTATTTCACCAAATGGGTGGAAGCAGAACCTCTAAATAAAATATCTTCAGCAGAAGTTATAAACTTCTTGATCAAAAATATTCTGTGCAGGTACGGAGTCCCACTCAAGATCATATCAGACAACGGACTCCAGTTTGACAGCGAAGAATTTGCCGACTGGTGCCAAGAGCATGGAATTCATAAAAGCTTCTCATCAGTAGCTTATCCTCAGGCAAACGGACAAGTTGAAGCCGTCAACAAAATTCTCAAAACCCTAATCAAGAAGAAACTTGAAAAGTCAAAAGGCGCTTGGGTGGACGAACTTCCTACGGCACTATGGGCGTACCGCACATCTTTCAGAACATCAACGGGACATACTCCTTTCTCTTTGGCATATGGATCGGAGGCAATGCTCCCAGTTGAGACTATTGTGCCTTCCCACCGTAAGATCCACTACAACCCAGAGGAAAACGAAGAACTCCTCCTCATGTCTTTGGATCTGATTGAGGAAAGGAGAAACGATGCAGCGCTCAAAGCAGCAGCTCACAAACAAAAAGTGGCAGCGCTATACAATTCCAAAGTCAAGCATCGCAGCTTACAAGAAGGAGATCTTGTCCTCAGGCGAATCTTTCCGCGCCCCGGGGCACTAGACCCCATCTGGGACGGACCGTATGTAATTCATAAAGATCTCCACAACGGAGCTTATATTTTGTCAACAGTGGACGGAGAGGTGTTCCAGAGGGCATGGAACATCCGACACCTCCGTCGATACTTTTCTTAACTTGTACTGCCCATATGAAGTGAATTAACAAAGAGAATCAGTGGACGTAGGCACTTTCGTGCCGAACCACTTTAAAAAACCTTGTCTCTTTTTAGCTTGTTCCTTTATGTCTTGGCTACTTGTTAAGTTTTATCCCTTTCTATTGAACAAAATCCTATGGCATCTCCACTCAAGACGCACCGCGGCCTCATCTGGACTAGGCCTAACAGGTACGCTACGATTCTATGCACTCGCCAATGAGACACTTTTGCTCCAGCATCCCTCTGCTGCGGGTTAACTCATTGCGCGCCTGCCCTCAAAGCCAACTGTAATGAGCCGATTATAAGTCATCATAAAGGCCGACTATAGCCGATGGCAGCTCATTACGGCGTTCGGCTCGCCGGCAACTGTGAACCTACTTTAAGCCCCAACATAAGGTGTGGCCAGCCAGGGGTAGTTCACGGCCAACGGCACCCACGCTAGCCGGCCACGGTAAATCGAATAATACCCACGATTACGGACCATAATGGTTCGGGTAGTTACCGTGCGCGATCTCGGCTCCGATGTGTCTTAAGTGCGGCTGTGGTAAAAAAGAAAACTCCCCGCGGAGGCGTAAGATGGGTGACAAATGTCTCCAAGACCCACAGCTAGGGAAAGTGACTACAAAACCCGTTTGCCACGAACTTAAGCACATCGACGGCCTTCCGTGACTGGAAGTTTTACTTTTACTATATTTCCATTTCATTTAAATACTTTTCTCCTATCCTGTATAACAAACTCTAAAGTACAGGAAACCAAATAGGAAGCATTCGCTCATAAGAAACTAAGTCTGCATACTGGGTGGCAGGGTACTCAGCTATATCCGTGAACAGTTACATAAGACACTCTAAGCTACCGCCTGCGAATGAAACATAAAGGGCGGTACTCTCTTTTCTTGTACATAAATACGTAACTATAGCTTGTTCGTACAATAACATTGCAACACATGAAATTATATTTCTAGCAAAAAACTTAGCATCAAACACAACTAGAATCACATGCATATACATAGTTATATTTCTCACGCAGCACATCAAGATGACAACAACATTTAAACATAACAACATCAGCTTATATTATAAAATCACACGAAGTTATTCTTTGCAAATAATATTATTATAGTTACATGTCAATGACTAACGTAAACAGTGATTAAAAGAAATAAAAAGGTGGCAGCCGCGTCCACACTCCATCACCAACTTCCCCAGTCTACTTAGCCGCAGGATCAGAGCCCCCAGCATGTGGATCAGGAGTCCCACCTGTCCAGTTCAGAAGAGGAATTCATTAAACGAACAATCAAGTTATGAAAACACGGAAAGGAAAGAAAGGGAAAAGAATAACTCACCAGCATCCGCCGCTCGGTCCTCATCATCCAACTGCACGCCCGCTTCCTCTGCAGCAAGCAGCCGCATCCCCTCCTTCACCGCCGCTTGCTCCTCCTTCGAGAACTGGGCAGTAACCGCATCCAAATTGAAAGCCTCTCCGCCTTCCTTACCCGCGTTCACCCTGGCCTCCTCTAAAGCCTGGAGATACACCTTGGCCATCACCCGAGGGTAATCGTCCATCCAAGACAAGCCGCCCTCCTTCCAAGTGTGGAAGTACACGTCCTGCAGCATCTCATCCATCATCCCCTCATTCTCCTCAAACTCCCTCACCCGGGCCTCGGAAGCTTGCAACTTGGCGACGGCAATGTCCCTCTCTGATTGGTATCTCAAGCAGTCCGCCTGAAGAGACCTCCGCATTTCCTCCTCCTTTAACTTGAGGGACCTCCTCATCTCCTCCATCTCCTCCTTCAACTCGGCCTGAGCCATCTCCGCAGCCTCGAGCCTCCCAGACAACTCCTCTACCCGCTCAAGATCCGCATTTCGAACCTCGTCCACCGTCGTAATGGCCATGTTAATCCGTTCCCTGCAGGCGACCTCCATCTTCCGTAATTCCGCCCTACTGGCCTTCTCCATCGTCTCTTTCAGCCGCTTGGAGGCTTCCTCATGCTGAGAAATCTGGATGGCTTGATCGGCGAGCTGCTTGGCCTGATCGGCAACTTTTAACCTCAACCGAATATTAGCACTCCCGATCTCTTCCCCGGCCTTGGCCAATCTAGCATGATGCTCCATTAACTTCTTAGTCTCTGCGGCCACCCGATCGATGTTAGCCTTGGCTTCGTCCCCCATGGTGACTACCCGTGTAGTAAGTAAATCAAGATCTAAAGACTTGGCCTCGTCCAGCACTCTTACCATGGGGTTGCGGGGAAGGAGGTGCTCGCCCGTGGCCTCATCAAATGAGATATCCTGAAAGCTCGGATCTAAATCAGGATGACCGGCAAAAGGGTCACGAGGCACGGGGCGAGGCACATCAGGACGCCTTATACGAATAACAGTTGGGCTCTTGAAAGGAGGATGAGGGGGGCCGGATTCCGTGCTCTCCTCCGTAGTATCACGAGGAGGCTGAGTAGGAAGCTGCGAACCAGGGGAAGACTCAAATAAGGAACGGCTCCGCTTCTGTTTCCGAATGCCCTCTTCAATGACCCCAAGAAGAGGGCGATAACTGACTACATCCCCAGTGCGACCAGTAGAGGGTTTCGCAGACGCTCTCCTCGACTTAAACTGCTCAAGGCGGTGTCGAACGTCCGACGTTTTAACCACCTGGCCTGCCCCTGGAATAAAGAACAAGTGTTACGCACATACAATAATCCACAGTTCGAAAAATGTGTTAAGTTAAAAGGAAAGAAAAGTGAGAAGACACATCTATTATACAAACCCGGCGGAGGAGTGGGATACTGCAATAAGTCCTGGATCTCATTCCAGGACGGAAGTGAACCGTAAAAAATTTCTAAGTCCCTATCGAAAATGGAATCGGCAGAGGACAAAAGTTCACCTTGCATCGCCGGAGTCGCCTTAGCTGAGAAACCCTTAGAGGATGGGTCAGTGCCAGCCACAGCTTTGCCGGTTTCCTTTGCCTTCTCCGTTTCCGACTCTCCCTCCGACTCCCCGAAGGCCCGACGGAGAGCCTCATCCAGTTCAAGGTCTTGCTCAGAGGTTAGGGCACCGACGCCACTACCACCTTGACCGTCGCCATCTCCTCCACCCTCCGACCCTTCTCCAACCTCGCCTCCTTCCTCCTCTTCTACACCTTCCTCCTCCGGGACAGTCGGAAAAGTACTTGGAGAAGGGCCATCAGACTTCTTCAGTTTCTTCCCCCCGACAACGGGGCGCTCTGTAAAAGGCTCCCTCTTACCGCTCTTCACCATAGCCCCCTCCTTAGCTTTGGCAGCCTTCTCCTCAGCCGTGTCTCTTTGCTTAACCACGGACTGGTGCGGTAAGATCAAATTATACTCCAAGAGGGTTGCATTCCTGATCAAGAAGGAGGCCGACCGGTCCCGTGCCGGAATAGCCTTTAGTTCAGCAGCCATTCGCACCAAGGAGTCGTCCTCCACGACCGCAATACCACCCGTCGCTAGCCAGAAATAGAAGCATGTCAGAAAAAACACTACAGTCAAAACATGGAAAATATAAATAAAATCCATCTTACAGCCGGAAGTGAAAAGGCGGAAAGAAACAGCATCGTCCTTGATAAAGAACCACTCTTTCTTGAACATGGTAAACTTGGAATATAAGTCCAGGACTGGTTTGAAGGGCACGGCCGCTTCCAGACTGATATACGGAGACCCCTTCTTATAGCCTCTCAGGTTGTACAAGTATCGAATTTCCCGGTTAGAAGGAGGACGCCCGTACCTCCTCTGGAAGATAACAAAGAGGCTCACCAGGATGGCATAAGAGTTAGGCTGAAGTTGGAAAGGAGCCACCTTCAAATATGTGGTGAAACTTACTATCCAAGCGTTGATAGGAGGGATAGCACCGCACATACAATGGTATCTGCTATAAGCAAAATAGCCTTCGGGAGGATTATATGGCATCACTCCATCTCCCGGCAGCAGCATAAGAGCCCTGTCTATCCCAAAGGAACGGGATATGATGTCAAGTTGCTCCTCCTTTAGGGAGCTAGGAAAGCAATCAGGGGGGGAGATCAGAAGTTCCTGTGGACCATATCCATCCACTAATGACCTCGGAACAGGTCGATGTTGCCCGAATCCTGATTGGGCTGGGGGCACAGAAGAAGGCTCTCCCCCATCCTTGGATTTCCGTCTGTCTGATCGTGTTTCTGCCTTACGAGTCATTTATCTGCATGCACAAAAGTGAAAAACATGACGTTAAAACGAAAGTATAAGCAAGCAAGCATACATAAGTCCAGAATACGAGGTTCATTCGGCACTGGGGTCCTAAGTCCATTCGGTAGTACAAGTCTTAAGTTCATTCGGTGGTACATGTCCATGTTCATTCGGCGCTAAAATCCCATTCTCATTCGGCATACATATCATTCGGTCCTAAGTCTCATTCGGCTATCCAATACACACCGTATACATTCGGCAAACAGGACCATTCGGCAATAGGGTACATACCTGATTCGGTAGGAGATTGATTCGGTAGAAGATTGGTTCGGCAGAAGATTGATTCGGTAGAAGATTGGTTCGGCAGAAGATTGGTTCGGCAGAAGACTTGGTTCGGTAAGGAAAAACCAAAGGGGGTGTAGCCTCTATATATAGGCGAGCTCAGGACCGCCGAACCAGCTGGTTCGGCCCACCGGATAGAAACGCCGGACCAATACCAAACATACCGAACCAAAAGAATACCGAATGGACCCATCCATGCCGGACCAACCAAAGGACCGAATGAAGCTATCTCCACCAGCGAAAACCAGGAACAGGGGGCACGCAGGCTCCTCACTCAGATAAGTACCGAACTCTAGAACCTACTAACAAAGTAAAGAATATGATAACGATGGATGAGTCGTAAATCTCTCACCAATGTGGGTTAATCATTTACACGTGTACACGACCACGAACGGTCCATAGGCACGCTCTGAATGGCTATTAACCCGATCGTCGTGAGAATTTGCACTTTGACATCCCTTTTAAACTCGTAGGTTAAACGGATATTTGACTCTGATAATTATGAAATGGCTAAGCTACTTACACATGTACGGGGTCGCGAACGATCCCTAGGCATGCTCTGAGCTGGCGATAAACCATCTTGACAAACGATCCAAGGATCCACTCTGACATGAACCTGGCATCGATGATGCTAAGCCCCCTCGGGGCTCACTCTCTCGTCCCGAACGACACAGTTCACTTCATCTCGAATGTTTTAATCACGAACGGTCGCTATTTGAAATAACACTAAAACTGTAAATTCCTTTGCAGGACACCAACAGGATATGAACATCCAGCCCGTGGCATTACAAAACAAACCTTCCTACCACAGGGAAACAAAGCGCGACACATGCAAGCACGTGCCCCACTTTGGGGGGCAAATGTTGGGCGAATTTTCAGAAGATCTCGAGACCAAGAAGCCACAGTTTCACGCGGGTTTGCCATCTCCACTTCATTCAGCACGACCAGTCACCTTCCCATTCGGCCTCCTCCTCATTCGGCCTCCTTCCCATCCGGCCTCTCCATGTCATACCGGACCAGAATCCATTCGGTCAGCCCCATTCGGCCACAGAGCCAACATTCCTCCATCTCCATTCGGCATACCGAACCAGGGGCACCACCGAACCAAACCTCTTCCCCACAACCGGTCCAAGAAGCACCGAACTACCTCACCACCGGTCCACACCTATCACCGGTCCACACTCACTGCCGGTCCACATCCACACCGCTACCACCGGACAACACCTACCACCGGTCCAAGCTCCATGCCGAATGAGACCTCCCTGAACCAAACAACTGCCAGTCCAGATTGCTTCAGCCCGGGCCCACCAGCAGCTATATACGTCCAAGACCCCTGCCCCCTACCTCACTCTATAAATAGAGGGGCAGGGGTACAACAATGGTAGACTAGTTTGAGAGCTCAAGCGAGGAAGGAACTTTCAAACTACTTTCATATACTTGTATACGAAGCATTGTACTTGTAATCCGAAAGAAAGAAGATAATAACATATAAAGTGGACGTAGGCATATTCCGGCCGAACCACTATAAATCTGCGTGTCTTTTACATTTCAGCCCCTACTTCTTTTATATTTACATACTCATCTAAAATCATTGAAAATCACATATAATCAACTAAATAATACGACTTGGAGGTGTTTGTCCATTTTTTGTGCAAACAGTGTATTATTCTTGGAATCTCAATTTGGTCTAGTGACATTTGATATTGATAAAGTACATAAATTTGTAGCTAAACTTTGATAAATAATGTTTGCTGAAACTATAGGTTTAGAATAAGATTTTGTTGAATTTGATGAGATATTGAGAGGGAATTAGATGTGCCGGAGGGGAGAGAGATTGCATTGGAGGAAAGAGGTGTTGTCGGGCCATGGTAGCAGCTGGTCCAATCCATCGTCGAGGGGTAGCAGCCCCTGCTGCTGCAGCTGGTCCGGTCAGGTGCAGCTGAGCTAGACCCGCATAGGTCTAGCCGAAGCGCAAATGGTTTGTGCATATGCACAACCCATATACATTAAAAATAATTAATTTTAAAAAAAATAGAAAGAAGAAAGCTTTAGTCGTGTCATATGAGTATATGTGTGAAAGAACGCGTACGGGTGTGTGTGCAACATGGACTTTTGAGCTTTTTATGTGGAAACTAGTGTAAAAATCAAAGTTTGAATGAATTTTCAATATTCTTGTAAAATAGTTGATATAATTAATTGAGAGAATTAATGTTAAAAAACAATGATGATAATAATAATAAAAGAGGCATTTTGTCGTTAAGTTAAATTGTAGTGTTTTATAAAAAGATGAAAAATAACGCGAAATCTATTTAAATAAAAATTCTTCATTTTGGTAATTATTAGTTAAATAATATGCGCTGATGTGTGAATGAATAATTGTTGATTTTTTGTTGTGAGCTTGATGGAGTAAAATTCACCGTTGTGCTGAAATATGAAATAATGGAAGAAAAAAGATATTGTATTGGAAAATAATTTACGGGCAGAGTGAATTAATAAACAAATTAGAAACTTGTCAAATAGTGATGGATTATGGGTAAGATGTGTTAGAAACTTGGAAATTAGGTTTAAGGGCTTCTATTTGCAGGTTAATAAGTTTTAAGGACAGCACTTCTAAATAATTAGTTTTAAGGACAATTTACAGCATAATGATAAATTCATTTATCTTTTTATGTTATACAGGAAAATGATAAATCCTTTTATTATTATTTCTATATAACTGAAAATGATAAATTCTTTTATTTTTTTCCTGTAAAATGTCCTTAAAACTAATTTTTCAGAAGTAGTGTCCTTAAAACTTATTACCCTGGACAATAAGCCTTTGAAGTAAAAATCCCCTTATGGGTAAGATGTGTTATTTTATTTCAATTTTATTTCAGGCAGAAATATAATTATCTCCGCTTTTGAGTGTATTGAAACAGAAGAAAAAAAACTCCTTACATGGATGCGGTGGCCAGAAGTTTGCTAGCCCCATCCTAGCTTGATCTATCATGGGGTCGCACCCTGATGGTTGTGACGATTTGGCCCCATCGTCACATGTTCACGGTCTGCTGCACGGGCCAATGAAATGAGGAATACAAAACGAAATGAGATGATTATTGATGGGAAGCAAGGTACGAGACGAAGAAGCGAGGAGATGATGTGCGTTTTGTGCAGCTAAGGACTGGTGAGGACGCTCACAAAATTTACGAGTAGGGTTTCTCTTTGCATCTGAGAAATAACGAGGCTCAAATGTAGACTATACTTCTGGCAGTAGCATTAATTAAGGCAAAAATAAAAGATAAATTACATTCAATGAATATAATAGAATAAATATAAATGAATGGATGTGTGATGTTTGATTTGTGCGATGGATGTTTGTTGTGATATGGATTTTTGTATTGTATATTTTGATGGAATTTGCCCAACATGCCATTATCAGTTTAGTTTTCATGTTTCGCTCACACTTGACTTCTAGTCTAACCCGTTTATTATATTTCTATGATACTCGGGTGAGTTGCACCGAGTTCTACAGGTTAGCAGGTATGGAGACACTTCTACCATTACGTCTTAGTTCTTCAGCTGGATCTTATATATATATATATATATATATATATATATATATATATATATATATATTATAGCACCACCATGTAGCCTATATTGTGACGTGTCTGTGTTAAAGTAAGTATGATTGTAGCTGATATGTCAGCAGTTGTAAGATATGGATATATACTTGTTGGATTTGTTGGATGGTGGTGATGTAGACCCAGTTGTGTAATATATGTGATATGTGATGCATATTATATTTTATCTTGTTCGACTTTCTGTTATAGTTCGCATTATTTCTGATTATGGTTGTATTGTTCTATCCTCGGGAACCATACGTGTTTAATGCTTTGTTAGAGACTGTTTACGTCATGGTGAGTTGTATATTTATATTTTGAGTCGTATTCAGTGTTGGTCCAAGGTAATATTCACATGTGTATCACCCACGTCACCTCATTCTCCGTATTAACTGACAGTATTACTTAGTGTATTCTTGGGTAATAAGGGTATAGAGGTGGGGTGTTACAACTATACAAAGGAATTTGTCAATTCTAAATGATTCTTGTGTTGATAATTATTCTGTTTCATTATCTAATGTTTCATTAGACCATTTAATTTTATGAGTTCGTCATTTCATAGGAAAGATTATCCCAGTTTCCATATAACAATCTAATTTTCGGCCTCTTCTAACGTTGAATTAAGTCCATCTTCTCTATACCATTCAGAGAATATATACAAGAAATTGAAGTGGTTTCAGAGAATATATAACAATATACTTAAAATCAGATCAAATCAAATTATGAACGACCCAGTTCCAAATATCTAATACCACTGTAGATACTAAAAATAATTATAACAAAAATTATGGAACAAGAAAAAAGAAATGTACATGTACATAAAACCCATAGGAAGCTGTTTGGGATAATTAAAGTTGCTGGTATGTGTTAGGTATTATTTGTAGCAGGATTCATAAAATAAAATGAGAAAACATTAAAATTGAATGGCTGATAAGAAAAAGAGGGAGGCGACTGCAAATGAGAAGACGAAGAGATTTTCTCGAAAAAGTAAGTGAAAGGATTGCAGTACAAAGTATGATTTAATTATTTAAATATTTAATAAATCTAAAAAAATCCCCTCCCCCTCCTCCCACACCTTGGAGTGGACCATGGGCGGTTTCCCATTTTGCCCATTAAAAGGGTCGACCCTGTTACTTTGTGGTGGGTGATGATCCATCTATAAGTACCACTGATTTTGTAACGACCCAATATTTTCAACCATTCGCATGCACACAAGCCGGACTTGAATTGTTTAAAATACCGAATTGTAATTTAAATTTGGCAAATCTTAGAATATACAGCAAATAAATAAATCATAAAATCACAGACACAGAGTAATATAATGCAGCGGAAGCAAAGAGATAGTAGTTCATGAAGCTACTATATATATACATCAGAGTTAAACATGATACAACAGAAGTAACAAGATGATAAACAAGTACAAAGCTGAATACAACACTGGAATCAACTGAATAACGGGAATCGACTGGATAACGAAATTGAAATAGATAGCTGGATCTTCAAGCAAAGCTCCAACTCCGAAGCCAAGTCTCTAATGCTGTATTACTCAGTCTGACCTGAGCGTAAAGCAATACACAAAACACTCGAGTCAGGACATACATACGTATATAATGTAAACCAACTCAAGTGAACTGTAATATAAGGTACAAGTAACTTAAAGGATGCTTAGGACCACCCATCCTCTAAGGATCCGTTAAACTATTTACTATGTAGTAATATTTCTCTATTATAATAATGTCTATAGTAAAATAAACTTACTTTTAAATAGCATCAAAGGGTAACCCATGTAGCCCTTAACACGTAATAGTCCCAATAGTCCATCCAGTATCACGGTTCCTCCCAATCGGGAAGCCACCAGAGGATACTCCACGGGCTATGGGAGAAAACCAAACTCGTACAAGGCGCGCTAGGGTAGGTGACACGGCACAACTAGGCAATGCCCGGGTAGATATACCAATTACACTTCCGGGCTGGTGGTAACGTGTAGCAGCTACTGCCGCCCACCTCGAGCCACACCCCCAAATCAAAAGTGACCACCAAATAAATATCCAAGTCAAAATATAATAGCGAAGGAGTGTGTCCGATCAGAGGAGCGACCTCATTAGCCCGTCAATTGCTCATATTTTAGCCACCTTATGCCAACTCATGGAAGTCGGGTCCACGTATATACCTCAAAGGAACGCCGCCACCATCCAACTTCATTCTGGGATCTCCACTGCGTACAGGTTTTCGGAGTTGGCAGAGAGTATGACAACTTTCAATCCCGGTCTCTTTAACAACCAACGTTATTATTGCCCATGGATATTTATATCAAAACCTTTTCTATTCCAAAACCATTTAAAATCAAATACTATTACTTTCCAAAATAATATCCATTTTCAAAAATGGTAATATTTCCAAATCCATATACTTTCCAAAATAATATCCATTTTCAAAACTAAATACGATATTATTTCATTTCAAAACCAACCAATATATCATTTCCATTTCAAAACTAAAATATAATATATCATTTAAATTCCAAACCAAATCCATATATTATTTAAATAAAACTCAAATGTCAAATCACTGAATATTTCCTTCAATTTATTCATTTGAAACATTCCTTTAAATCAACTTAAATCAAACCACTTTATTTTAAAATACCCACCTCATAAGCAAGACTAAATTCCATTTATATACTTAACTTAACAATTTCAATTAAAACCAAATTTCCAATTATCAAGTTAAGTCATATTTTGAAATTACACTTTTCCACTTAAATCATAATTATTCAATTTCCAAATATTTCCATTTCATAAATAAAGTAATTTATCATAGTAAATACAACGATCAATTTCTTTGCAAATTTATTCATTTAGGCATCAATTAAACTATGATTTCAGGCTAAATACATTTATTACAAAATGTACAATTAAAACTGTATTTCATTTTATCAATTCAAAAGACATCATTTATTTTACAAACATATTCATTTTATAAAATAAAAATTGATTGCAATTACTAGGCTAGACTTTAAAATTCCATATTAATTAACTTTAATTATTGAGTTATTTATCATAAGTAAGACTCTTTAAACTCTATCCAAAACCAATTAACTTATAAGAATTTTAACTTATGGACAAACAATATTTTTTACTCTTTAAAGCATTAAATCAAATTAAGTTAAAATTTTCATATATTTATAATTTCAAAATACTTAATAAATTTCAGAAAATATTTAAAATCCTTAATAAATTTTTAGGAAATATCATTTAAAAATATAACCATCGGACTGTAAGATATTTTCTAACCTAGGTTAAGTGATACAGATATGTACCATTTCAATCCGTAATTTAAAAGAAAAATCCGGGTTTTATCATTTTAAACCCACAATCCCAAGTAAAATAAATGCAAGAAAAATCACAGTAAAAATCACTTGAGCCTATCATTTCATCTCATAATGATTTTTCCTTATTTTAAAGTCCGTTCGGTTATGTATCATTTCAACCCACAGTGATAGAAAACTTGCAGTAATGATACAGTAAATAAAATGAACAGTATATCATATAATAACATATTAGATGATGTAACAAATATATATAAACAACATTTAACATCATATAACATATCACAAGCATGTATGAATAACATATCAATTTATACAGATCCACTTGTCATTATTCCACAATAATATAAGTACATATGTCTAGAGTGATAAAGCTCACTTTTTAAAACCTAGAATTGGCAAATTCAGAATAAAAATACGAACTCTGCAGAGCATGAAAAAGCACGACAAAGCACAATGCAAACTTGAGTGGATGAAGAGTCAGATCCAAATCTTGTATGCAAACAAATATCACATACATAAGAATATGATTCAATGCAAAAGAATAGAGGTTAAAACAATGGAAAAATAACGAATCAAAAGTGACATAACTTGCCTAATCAATCAATAGCTTGGCTACACCACATATGGATTCAACCATCATGTTGTGTTGCTTGGTCATGATGGTTAGAGGTGTGCTAGGAGAAGATGGAGTCCGAGCAAACAAGAGAAAAACAAAGGAGAAACAAAAGAAAATGGAAAAGGAGGAGGAAGAGAAGCCATGGATCTAGAGCTTGCAAATTTTTTTCCCACGCAAATGACTTTGAAATGAGAAGCTTTTCACGTGAATTGTAAAACTAGATGGCGGCTAGGGTTTACAATACACGGCTATGGTAGGTAATTAAATAGATATGCAAATAAAAAGGCAATAAATAAATAGGCTAGTGAATGAATGAGATTTATTTCCTATTTAATAAAAGAAACTTATGTAAGAGGAAAATGAAAAGTGAGTTATTTGGGAAGATTTTGTATGTGATTTGATAGAGTAATGCGTGACTATAATATGTGAGAAACGGTTAAGAATTAATAAAGAGGGTAGAAAATAAAAAGGCTGGCAAATAAAAAGGTACAATTTAAGTAGAAAGAATCTTGTCTATTTTTTTCTTTGTTTGCACACAATGAAAAGGCAACAAATAACCAAAACAGGTAACTTATATCTCTTGAAATTCCTAAGCTATTATTAAAAGTAAAATCAATCAAAAATCAAATAAATATATTCAAAGTTTATATAATAAAAAAGAAGATAAAAATTAGAGACACAAACATAGGGAAATAGAAAATAAAATATAGAAAGTCGTTTCATGTAAACACTGTATTTTTATCTAATTTAAAAAGTATAAGCTTAAATTCCCAATAAATCCATATTAACATTGCTTCACATGCTAATACATTATTAACTTCCCAATTCATCCTAATTTCAATTAATATAGTAATTACATTCATTTACTTATCATTAAATTCATTTATTATAGATTACCTTCCAATTAATTAAAATTAATTCCCATAGTTTGATTTGATTTAGTTTCCATCTTTATACTATGTCCACTATTTCTCTATAAACATGGTAACGTTAGTTTTATATTCCACTACATTGATACACCCCTATTTACATCTTAAATTTGTTATATATTCAACTAATTGTTATAATTACCTACCTAATATTAAATTCATTGAATTACTATTAATTTTACTAATTCATTATTTATACACCACTTACCCTAATTTACTTTTATTCAAATTTATACTCAAATATAACAGCTACAACTAAATTAATAGGCCAATTAAATAGTAACCTACAACCTTACTATTATTTAAGTCACATTAATGAATCCAATATTGTTTACACATCAAATGTTATAATTACTTAATTAACACTGATTTACTTCAATTTATATTAGTCATATATTATCTCATTAATGATTCAACATTCACACTTGGGATTTCATTGTTGACAACAAATGTTACCATTCTTATATACCCAATCTTTATTCAAGAGTCATTTATTTCATATTATTCCTTTTATAAATTTAAATGTTTGCATTAGTTTTCTTACGTTAATTTATAGCCAAGTTACCAATTTTCATTACTTCACTACATTGTAATTTCATTTCAATTGTTACTAATTGGTTCTAATTACCATCGCTCAATTTTAAATTAATAAGGTTTTTTTCTCATATTAAATTACCAAAACATATTAACTTCACAAATTATATTATTGAAAATTTTACAGGTCGTTACACTCTTCCCCACTCAAAACTTTTCGTCCCCGAAAAGGAAAAGAAGGGCAAAGAAAGAATTAGTAAACAATGCATCTTATTCAAAAAAACTAACTTTATAAACAATAAATTTACAAAATCAATTAATTTGAATAAAATATACCAATTTATTTATAAATTCCTTTAACACCATTTTATATTGTAAGTTATTCAATTAACCTTTCATTATATTTACCTATATTAATCTTTTATAACGAAAATTTAAATGCATAACATTTATTATGAACACTCAAATTTTAGTTATAAAATCCTTTTTATATTGTATATTATCCAATTACATTATTAACTTTTAATAATTAAGGTAAGTTATATTCGAATGTAATATAACATTATACAAATAAAATTTTCTAATTCAATTATCGCAAGCTTAAATATTTATTCAAAATTTTGGTTTCATTGTATATTTGACATTATTCTTTAAGATAAAGTTTAAGAATTAGATTTCCGATTAACTTCAAACTATTTTAGAGATAAATAATTATACACAAGATATATCAAATCAAATTTTAAATCATATATCACATATATTATAAATCAAGTCATATTTTGGAAATCTAAATCAACTTAATTCTACAAAGCAAGACTGTAGCAAAACTACAGAATGGTCTCTTCACTTTGAAACTCGAAAATGAAGGTCGATGATGCTGCAGTCATCACCGAAATTATTTTCCAGCGACAAAGGAAAGAGCACTGATTTACAAATTAAAAATTCTTTGAAATAATTTCTACTTGAAATAATTTAAATAATACATTTTAAAGCTTTAAACAAAGTTTGAAACCATTGGAAATTAAATTCTTAGTTTCTTGTTTTAAATTCATTTAAATTTCCAAATTAGTTTATAGCCATGTTTTATAGTTCAATCATTTATATATGAAACCAAAGCCAATAGTTACAAGACAGAGTCAAATGTTATTTCTTAACATCCAAGTCAATTAACTATCAAAATTTAGAAAATTATACTTATGCATATATGATATAATTATACAAAATTTATTCATTTACTAAATTTGAAAACAATACTGTGTCTGCTTGCTCTGTTCAAGTGTTTGGAGATCCTATCGATAGCGTTGATCAGACGAATCGACCGAAAACCCAAATCAACATCAAAAACTCAAACAACACACTATATAAAACATTTTAAATATTCATTTACAAATACACTATACAGGAATAGATTTTCAAAGCAAGGATAGAGATTCAAATTTGATTAATTTAAATCAAAGAAAATTTTGGTTTGAGGATAAGTTGAAACAAAAGATAAGATGATTAACTAACCAAATAAGGAAATGGATAAACTTATATAAATCGTGGGCAACCTTAACCAGGTCAATCGCGACTTCCAGAATTAGATCGATGCAGAATCCTAAGGCAAATCTACATCCGATCTCAAGAGATATAATTCGAGATACAAGAGATACTAGCATCTAAACCGAGGATATATAAATCTTTGGTGAATAAATGCCTATTGTAAAGGAGTTTCACCCCTTTACAAGCCATTCAATGGAGCTATGGGATGCTCCATAATTCAGAAGAATACGAATAGTGAGGGACAAGAATGTATTTTGGAACCGAGGGAACGTTCCAAAATTCTAAAGGAATTGAGTCAAAAAGAAAGAGATTCAAGCTCAAACGAAAGTGATTCTGTAAATAAATTTATCATATATGCTAAATTTGCCTAGAGCCAAAGCTCTGATAACAACTATAACGACCCGGTATTTTCAACCATTCACATCCACACACGCCGGACTTGAATTTTTCAAAATACCGAATTGTAATTTAAATTTGGCAAATCTCAGAATATACAGCAAATAAATAAGTCATAGAATCACAGACACAAAATAATATAATGCAGCGGAAGTAAAGAGATAGTAGCTCATGAAGCTACTATATATATACACATCAGAGTTAAATAAGATACAACAGAAATAACAAGATGATAAACTAGTACAAAGCTGAATACAACACTAGAATCAACTGAA
The DNA here is from genome assembly GCA_030765085.1 of Allium cepa. NCBI lineage: Eukaryota > Viridiplantae > Streptophyta > Magnoliopsida > Asparagales > Amaryllidaceae > Allium > Allium cepa. The sequence continues at coordinate 917,141,747 of CM060938.1, forward strand.
TAGCGGGAATCGACTGGATAATGAAATTGAAATAGATAGCTGGATCTTCAAGAAAAGCTCCAACTCCGAAGCCGAGTCTCTAATGCTGTATCACTCAGTCTGACCCGAGTGTAAAGCAATACACGAAACACTCGAGTCAGGACATACATACTTATACAGTGTAAACCAACTCAAGTGAACTGTAATATAAGGTACAAGTAACTTAAAGGATGCTTGGGACCATCCATCCTCTAAGGATCCGTTAAACTATTTACTATGTAGTAATATTTAGCTATTATAATAATGTCTATAGTAAAATAAACTTACTTTTAAATAGCATTAAGGGGTTACCCATATATCCCTTAACACGTAATAGTCCCAGTAGTCCATCTAGTGTCATGGTCCCTCCTAATCGGGAAGCCACCAGGGGATACTCCACAGGCTACGGGAGAAAACCAAACTCATACAAGGTGCGCTAGGATAGGTGACATGACACAACTAGGCAATGCCAACTCACGGGAGTCGGATCCACGTATATACCTCAAAGGAACGTCGCCGCCATCCTACTTCATTCTAGGATCTCCACCGCGTACACGGTTGTTAAAGTGGTTTTCGGAATTGGCAGAGAGTATGACAACTTTCGATCCCGGTCTCTTTAACAACCAAACGTTATTATTGCCCATGGATATTTATTTCAAAACCTTTTCTATTCCAAAACCATTTAAAATCAAATACTATTACTTTTCAAAATAATATCCATTTTCAAAAATGGTAATATCTCCAAATCCATATACTTTCCAAAATAATATCCATTTTCAAAACTAAATACTATATTATTTCATTTCAAAACCAACTAATATATCATTTCCCTTTCAAAACCAAAATATAATATATCTTTTAAATTCCAAACCAAATCCATATATTATTTAAATAAAACCCAAATGTCAAATCACTGAATATTTCCTTCAATTCGTTAAACTTGAAACATTCCTTTAAATCATCTTAAATCAAACCACTTTATTTTAAAATACCCACCTCATAAGCAAGACTAAATTCAATTTATATAATTAACAATTTCAATTAAAACCAAATTTCCAATTATCAAGTTAAGTCATATTTTGAAATTACACTTTTCCATTTAAATCATAATTATTCAATTTCCAAACATTTCCATTTCGTAAATAATGTAATTTATCATAGTAAATATAACGATCAATTTCTTTGCAAATTTATTCATTTAGGCATCAATTATACAAAAAAATTCAGCCTTTTATTTTTTAATGGCGTCTGTCCCAACCATACTTCCTCGTCCCTTACTTTCAAACTTACCCATCGTCCTTCCCTCGTTACCTTACACTGCTTGCAACCTGTCACCTCATGTCCCCCCTGATCTCCACCCGCCGGACCCTCTGCTACTTCCCCCACATACTCCACCACCTAATTCCACTTCTGTTGACCACCCCCTCCTCCTATTGTTTCTGCTGACCTTCCCCTTCCCATCCCTTCCCATCTACCAAGTTCTCCCCATGCACCTATCCCTGCCCAATGGAATTCCCTATTCAAATCCAAACCACGCAATGCGGGTCAGCACGCGCCCATATCTGTCCCTCTGATCTACGATGGCAAGGTTTTGGTTCCACCAGATAATGTGATTACAGCAGGTAACAATGTTTTGGGTGATTATCTAGTTGGCTTTTTTCTCGATAAGCCGCTATCTTACCTTACTGTCATAGCCCATCTCAAAAAAAATTGGAAACTAAAAGGCTCAATCAAAGTAAAATCAGATGGATATTTGTTCCTATTCAATCTGTCTTGTGATGAAGACAGAAGGAATATTATTGCTTCAGATCCGATAATTATGAGGAACAAAATATTCATAGTAAAGCAATGGGATTCTACAGTAGGTAATAGTTGTAGTACGATTCGTTCTGTTCCAGTTTGGATCAGGATATCCAATATTCCCCTTTATGCCTGGTCACATATGGGTATTAATTGGCTTGCTTCACGCATTGGCAAATTCATGTGTATGGATGCTCAAACTGAAAAGTTAGATAGAATAGGATATGCAAAATGTATGGTGGAAGTTTCACCGGATGAGGAGTTGATTGATGAATTTCCTGTAAGACTTATAGATGGTTCAGATCAAATGGTGAAAGTTAATTACCTATGGAGACCAGAAATATGCACTAATTGCAAAGTATTTGGCCATGGGACTCAAAAGTGCTTGATAATGACAAAGAAAAATGTAGAGGAGGCAGTACTTAAGGATGACGTTAATAAAAAAAGGGAGGGATTTGAATATGAAAATAAGATGGTTTCAAAAGTCACCAAACATAAACAGGTCTGGAGAAGGGTCGAAAAGAAGGTATCAAACATAAGTAGAGAAAATGAAAAAAGAAATGAATCAGATGAAATATAACTATACACTGCAAATGAACGGGGAGGGGTTAGTGCTACTTTACTGCACAACCATGACTTGAGGAACATGTCAAAGGATAACACAATAACAAATAATGAGGAAGGGAAAAGATATAACAATAGATTCAACGTTTTAATGGAAGACAAGATGTCTGATGAATGCTATCGAAATGGTGACAATGAAATAGTGAATGATTACTGTGTTAAGGTCACATAGTTGGAGGAAGGAGAAATTGAGGAAAACAGCATAGATGAAGCATTAGCTGATACTGAACATGTGCATGTTACCAACAAAATGCAACCAGAGAATCTTGGTCTTGGAAGTGATATGAACTCAGCAGTACCTATGAATCAACATGAAACTATGCAAAAGGATAATAGCTTACTGGATATTGCCACTTCTCTAGCAAGTGAAACTCAAAACTGCACAAACACTCTCATTCTGAATACTTTAAACAGCAGTTTTATTACTACCACTGACAATGATGAAACTCAATTCAGAAATTCTTTAGAAAATGAAATCCTTGCTCTGTTGATGGCAATGCCATCAGAAAATGAACAACCATACTCCTTCGCTGGTGAACTGCTAGGGTGGAAATCACTTCCCACTTCTCCAAAACCACAAACAAAACAAGGAACAGGGAAGTTTAGTGATACAAGACCGAAACTTAACAAACACCACAAGGTTGATAAATCATCAGAACTCAGGGGGTCTCCTGCAACCAGGAGCACGAAAAATATCACTTATCAATCTTTGAATTATACTTAATGACACACAACTTTGCAAGTTGGAATATAAGAGGAGCCCACTCCTCCAACAAACTTGATCAAGTCAAGTATCTTATTAAATATCATAATCTCTCTTTTGTTTCCATTCTAGAAACCAAACTTAATGAGTCTCTTACTGTAAAAGCTGCTAGGTATAGCAATCCTTGATGGAACTTGCACCATAATCTGGATCAAGCTTCATATTGCCGCATCATGATCATTCATGATCCTTTGGTCATCACTCTCTCCCTATCCTCTGCACTGATCAAGTCATGCACCTTCATGCCAAGCTCAACAACTCCTCCTCTACCTTCTACATTTCCATAGTTTATGCTCATAACTCAGTCAACTCACGACAAACTTTCCTCAATCTTCTTCCTGCCTTTAGACAAAACTCCCATCCCTGGATTGTTCTTGGCGACTTCAACTACTGTTACAAATTGCAAGATAAGCTTGGTGGTTCCCCTCTGTTGCAAAAAGACATTTTCCCTCTTAATAAAGCAATTGATGATGCTTGTCTCCTCCCAATACCATCTTTTGGAGCTGAATACACATGGAACAATAGAAGTCGTTCTGGTATCAGGACTTTCACTAACATAGACCATTCTTTTGCCAATCTCTATGCCCTAACCAACTGGCCAACCATGTCTTCCTTCATACCCCACCCTGTTCTATCTGATCACTCCCCTATCATTTTCTCTACGGGACATAAGTTATTAAAAAAACAAAAAGGCTTCAAATTCTATAGTACTTGGGTCCATGAACCTGGGTATACTAGTATAATTAGTAAAGTGTGGTCTGAAAAATATTATGGCAATCCCATGTTTATTCTTTGCAGGAAATTAAAAGCAACTAAGGAAGCGCTGAGGGTATGGGAAAGGAAAAACTTTGGAAATGGTACCTTAAAATCAACTTTGCTGAGCCAGAAGCTCATTGAAGCCCAAGAATATATGGTGAGTTACCCTGATAATGCTGCTGCTGCAACTAATGAGAGAAGCATTCATGACCAGCTTCATGATGCATTAAAAGTTGAAGGAAAAATGAGGAGGCAACAACTGAGACTTAAATGGGCACAAGATGGGGACAACAACACTGCTTACTTCCATGCCGCCATTAAAATCAAACAGGCAAAGGAAAATATCTCCTATATATATGATGAATTTGGAGTACTTCATTCTGATCCTGTTGAAGTTGACCAAGCTTTGCTCAACTATTTCAAGTCTTTACTTGGTAACAAAGATAACTTCAAACCTGATCTTGAAAAACTTGACCTTGTGCAGGTGCCATTAGTGCAAATGGAGGAAGCAACCAATCTTGTTAGTAAAGTTACTGACAAAGAAATAAAAGACACTCTATTTTTGATGAACAGGAACTCTAGTGGTGGTCCAGATGGATTCAATCTTGATTTCTTTACTCACAGTTGGGACACAATCAAGGATGACTTCTTAAAGGCAATTCACAATTTCTTTAACAAATCCAAACAGTTACTGGAAGTAAATGCTACCAATCTGGTGCTTATCCCTAAAACCCAGCACCCATCTACTGTTGAATCTTTCAGACCTATATCTTGTTGCAACGTCATATACAAATGCATCTCCAAAATCTTAGCCTCTAGACTTGTGGCTGTTCTCAGTAGGCTTATTTCCAAGAATCAATCTACCTTCCTGCCTAAGAGGAATATAATTGATAACATTTTACTAACTTACGAATTGATTAAAGGGTATGGTCATGCCCAAGCTTCAAAGAATGCAATGCTGAAACTGGATTTGAAGAAGGCCTTTGATAACATTCACTGGAGTTCGATCGTAAGAATTATGGCCCTCATGAGATTTCCTAAAGTCTTTGCGGCATGGATATACAACTGCATATCTACCCCTTCTTTCTCAATCTCTCATAATGGTTGCAATACTGGTTACTTCAACAGCAAGCAAGGGATCAGGCAAGGAGACCCTATCTCATCTTACATTTTCATTCTTGTGATGGAAGTTTTAAATGCTTTGTTGACTAATAACTATGAACATAAGAAAATATTGTTTCACTCAAAATGCAGATCCCCTCAAATTACCTCTCTGTTCTTTGCTGATGACATATTGTTATTCACTAAACCTGAACAAACTTCTCTGGATAACATAAAAACTACCTTACACAATTTCTACCTTATGATCGGTCTTGAACTCAATTTAAGCAAATCACACATGATCACCTCTGGAATCTCATCTGAACATGAAACTCACTTAATGTCATTATCTGGCCTCCAAGCTATGAACAACAACATGTGTTATTTAGGTCTTCCACTTTGCTCTTCCAGAATAACCACTGCAAATTGCTTGCCTCTGTATGACAAAATCTGTAGCACCATGAATTGTTAGGCCAATAGATTTCTGTCTCAAGCAGGCAGGCTTGTGCTAATCAGATCTGTCATTTCCTCTATGGTATTGTACTGGTCTAGGGCATTCATACTCCCCATAAAACTCATTAAAATGATTATAAAAGCTATGTTAAGGTTCTTCTGGACTGGCTCCATCCTTTCTAGTAAAATCATACCTTGCTCTTTTGGCATTATGGAGTTACCTAAGAACAAAGGAGGTCTAGGAATTCTTGATTTACAAACTTGGAATAGAGCTGCTATCAGTACACTCATGAATGCCTTGCTAACTAATGCTGACACCTTGTGGGTACAATGGACAAAAACTCATAATTTGGGCAGTAAGAATTTTTGGACAATGTCCGTGCCACAAAATTCTAGTTGGACATGGAGAAGCCTCCTGATGTCAAGATCATCACTACTTCCCTTAATCAAAGTTAACCTTTCTACTTCCAGTGCTGCTAACTTCTGGAGTGCACCTTGGATGGCTGATGGACTAATCTTATGCAAAATCTTTTCACCTCAGCAGATCTTTCAATCTGGTATTAGTAGTCTTGCTAGAGCATCTGATTTCATAATTGATGGCAGGTTATCTCTGCCATATACCAGTGACCAAGACATTAGAGCTGTCTGGAATAAGTATCAATCAATCACTTTCATTCCCACTCCCAATGATGTTATTCTTTGGACAGGAAAATCTCACTCAATCTCCTCTGTTTATAAAATGCTTGTGAACTATCCTGCCTCAACTAACATAAAATGGCATAAAGTCTTATGGTCCAGAAAATCTACACACAGAGACAACTTAATGTTATGGAAGGTCGTTAATAGTGCCCTGCTAACCAAAGACAGATTGTTGAACTACGGGTTGCCTGTTGATCCACTTTGCTTCTTCTGCAAGATGCTTCCTGAGACTGTGAGTCACCTATTCTTTGAATGTGGTGAACTATTGGGCTTGTGGAGTAATCTCATGACTGTGATGAATGTTAATCATATCCATGGCATATCAACTGTTGAGTGGGCTCTGATAGGGAAGGCTACTAGGTGGAAGAAAAATGAAAGCTTTGTGTACTTTTTTCTCATCAAAAGATATTTGAACTTCATTTGGGAAGAAAGAAATTTGAGGAGCTTTGAAAACAAGATAAGGAGTAGGGATCAGCTTTTGGATGCATTACACGCCAATATTAAGATGGGAATGAAGGATTGTAAATTTGATTTCACATCCTTTGTCTCGGCTGAATGGCTCTAGTGCTGTTCTCCTCTCTGTGTTTTTTCTTTGTTTTTTCATTGTTTTTCTTTATGTTGTAGTTTTCTTCTCTTTTACGTGTTGTTTGTTATCTTGTTGCGACTGTGAGCTTGTTCACAGTTGCTTTTTCTTTTCTTTTTATTTTAATAAACTGGTAGGGGACCATTTAACCCCGCTTGCCTTGCAAAAAAAAAAACTATGATTTTAGGCTAAATACATTTATTACAAAATGTACGATTAAAACTGTATTTCATTTTATCAATTTAAAGGACATCGTTTATTTACAAACATATTCATTTCATAAAATAAAAATTGATTGCAATTACCAGGCTAGACTTTGAATTCCATATTAATTAACCTTAATTATTAAGTTATTTATCATAAATAAGACTCTTTAAACTCCATCCAAAACCAATTAACTCATAAAAAAATTTAACTTATGGATAAACAATATTTCGTTACACTTTAAAGCATTAAATCAAATTAAGTTAAAATTTTCATATATTTATAATTTCAAAATACTTAATAATTTTCAAAAAATATTTAAAATCCTTAATAAATTTGTAACGACCCGCCCTTCTACTATTAGAAAGACGTATCATCATTAAGAAAAGAAAGGGATAGAAGTAGAAAAGAAAAGAACAACAACATCAGAATCTCACAGCGGAACGGAACAAAATATAATATATCACATAACTATTACATTGTTTTACATATATCAGAGTTATACAATATCAATACATATGACAGTCATATACATACATCTATTACTACGTACATCAGAGGTACATCATGCATCAACTACTGACACAGCGAAACTAGATAGATAGCTACATACGTCTGGAAACTCCTGCTCCAAGCTCCTTCAATAATCAAAGTCCGAAACCTATCACTTGGCTACTCATAAAAATTTGAGTACCCAAGAGTTTATGAAAACACAAAATATAAACTCCGAGTCAGACATGGGTCTGGTATGAGTAAACGGTTTAAAGTTGTTTAACTTTGAAAACATTTTAAAATAAAGGTATCATGTAAGACTCCCCACAAATAAATACGGGTAAGTTTTTACCTTACGCTAACCAAAACATTTCATAGGAAATCCAGTGATATTATAATAGCGTCTAGGGTTTTCAAGTAAATAGAAAATAGCCGAAACTGTTACATTCATTAAATTCCAGCTACTAGCCACAAAAGTGGGTAATACAAATCAAAACCGTAGGGTCTCGTAGGGAAAATGGATTTCCAACAATGGCAGGGCTACTGGGGTACCGTCTGTCACAGTACGAGGCCTAGATCACCGTACCGAGGATCACTCCCAACCCCCTACAACACAAGGCCGGAACCATTCCTTACTGAATAGTCCCGAACAAGATAAACCCCGCGTTGAAGCTAGCAACCGCCCACACAGCCGAAATAAAAAGGGACATCTAGACAGGGGAAATATCTTGTCCTGCTTGGACATGACCCACCTAACCTTGCTGCATCTCCCCTGTTTTAGCCATTCTCGGTTGATGAGGCTTGAGGCTGCGATTACCTTTAAAGAACATATCACTTAGAATGCTCATCGTTCGCCTGACGATGTGTTGAAAGCATTCGACCCATACAAGTTCGTTCCGGGTTCGAACGAAACCGAAGGCATTATCTCGTCACACTCATTTTGGAATCACCCTCAGAGTCAACGACGATAACCCTTGCATTCTAAAAGCACATCTCGATCTTTATTTCAGGATTCACGACCTAACGTTTAAATTGGATCGATGTGGTTTTCGGGGAATCAAACTTGATTCTTTCGATCCCGGTCTCATCGAATCCAAACGCCATTTTAAGGGCCAAATTGTCTAATTAACTTAACAGTTTAAATAATTTAAATCTAACATTTGAATTAACATAGCATTTATCACAGATAAAACATATACAAACATCATAGATATAACATAACATATCACAGAGCATCACAGAACATCATCAAATAAATATCACTAGCAGATATTCTACTCAACCATCCATAAACAATTACCCTTAAATCTTATTTGTAATTAATTCAATTTAGAATTAATTACCTGAGAGTTAATCTCTTAACTCTATTTAATTAATCATTAGTTAACAATTAATTTCCTATTTCATTTCAAGTCATCTAATTGATGATTTTCTTAATTTATTAGTAAGTCTTAATTTTATTTCACACTATTAATTAATTACTTCCTTAATAAAGTTACTTAACGTTAATTACCCTTTCCTCAATCATAAATCAATAACCTTAATTGTTATTTAATAAACTTAATTGCCCATTTGTTAATTACTAATTTCTATATTAATCATTATTAATTCTTAATTAAATCACTTGATTTATTAACTGTTACCCATTCATAAATTAACTTAAATAGTTGATTACAAATTATAATCCATCACTAATTATAATCAAATTCATTATTCTTAATTACTTCCTGAAAATAATCAATTTATATTAATTTCTCAACTTAATTGACCTTTTAAAAGAACTCTTCTTAAGTTTTGAAATCAATTTGTCTCTAATTACAAACCTGTATTAATAAGATTTATACTTATCTTATGTTACTTACCTAATTTGAATAATTATGAGCTTAAAACACATTAAAGTATTAGCTAAAGTAATTAACTTGTATCTGAGTTTTAGCTTAAACTGTTAACTACTACCAAGTTTTACAGTATTTAAAATCAAATGAAAATTTGTAGGAAAACAATCCTACTCAACCTCTACATCACTGCAAAACTGCAGTTTACCCCAACTCAAATCGTCCCAGGTAAACCCGAGACCCTCCCTGCTTTATACTCGAGTATAACTTCGAGTGCTCCCCGCAACTTCCCGAGTTTCCCCCTTGAACAACTTCTTCCTCTTCTGTGATATCCCAGAAATTTTAGCAATATCAATTTAATGATCTGTAATTAAAATTAAATTGATTTGATAAAATTTTGTTAATAAAATTTAAACTTGACTTAATAATCCAATTAAATAGATGTTTAATTGGTGAATTTTAACTTTTAAAAGCTAATAAAATGTTGTTTTTAAATTCTAATATTCATATGATAATTTGAATTATATAAGTAAATTTAAAATACCATTTATATATTAAAACATTGTTTCATTTAATTAAGATAAATAAGAAAAGTAATTTATGATTTCTTTTATAAATGATTTAATTAATAAATATGTTATTTTCAAATAATAATGATAAATGTATAATTATAGATAAATTTAAATGACAATATTGTTATTACTTTAAAATTTAATATGTTGATATGAAACTAGTTTAAATTGGATTTTCAAATGTATGAATAGAATTTGAATTAATTTTGAGTTCAAATGAATAAACATATCTAAATTTTGTACGTAAGCTTTCATATTTTTATAATTTGTTTCATTTCATTTTTCTTTAAAAAGAAATGCATACACATTTGTACATGAAAATAATTTATACATAAGTACTTAATAAATAAAGAAAAGGGTTTTATTTACTTTTAAAATACATAAAAACAAATAAACTTCATTTATAAAACATAAGTAAATGATGTATAAAACAAGTGTTAATATCCTAAGTAACTAATGAGACAAGTGTTTAGATTCTAATATCTTAAATACATGTGTTAGCATAAATTTGAGACAAGTGTCTTTTATTTTTATTTTTCTTTTAATTTGTAAAATAAATCATTACACTTATATAAAACATGTTTCTTCAATCTCATTTTTTTCTAATGGTCATTTTTCTCAAAGTTAAGAGAAATAAATCTCAGCTGAAAACCAAAATCATGTTTCTAACCAAAATCTGAAATTTCCTTCTCAAAAATCAAAATCTGGAAATCAAAAGCTTATGCCTGCATGTTTTGATTCCTGTAATCCACATCCTACAATTTGTTTTCAAAATCAAACCTGAAATTGATTTCAAAAGCATAATGAAAGCCTCTGCATTCTTTGAAAACTTGAATCTGTAATTCCTTTCCTCTGTAAAATCATTTTCAAAAGCAAAATGAGAATCTGCATGCAAGTTTCAAGCAAATCCTCAAGTTTAAAATGCAAAGTCTGTTCAGATCACATGCAATCCTTTTCTTTCAACAAAAGTTTTAAACCACACAAGCAAGTTCTCTGTTAATCCTCAAGTTCAAAAAGAAATAGCCTGCACCTGAAATCCATTTCCAAAAGCATAAGTCTGCATTTCTTTTAAATCTGGGTTTTTGTCTTCTGCAACCTGGGAATCAAGCCATTAAAGCATGCAACTGCAAATTTAAAGCTTTTTCAAATTTAAAGATTCAAAGACATATGGAGTCAGGCCTGCATGCAAGCTTAAGACAACAGCAAGGCACTCTGGTTTTAAAAATCAAAACTAAAACCTTTTCAAAAAGAATTTGTGCTCTGCTTTCAAAACATCAGGTGAGTAACTTCACTAATTAAAAAAAAATATAAGTATTCCCTGTTGCATGTTTTTTTTCCCCCTTGAAATAATTAAGTTTGTGTGAATGTTTATTTATGAAATACCTGTGAAATTTGGATAGGCATGCATGTGATGACTGTAACCCTTCTCTGTTACCAATTGCTTTTAAGAAAAAAATGAAATCCTCTTGCTCTTGTTAAAATATTTTTGTTAAGCCTTAGGCCTTGAAATAACTGTGTTAAATTATACCATAGTTTAGTTTAGAAAACTTATTTAAGTAAAATCAAATTGGTGATGTCTCTGTAAAATTATAAAACATCAGAGTATGGTATATAAGAGAAAACTCAAACATAATATATTATCAATTCAGTATTATTAAATGGAAACTTGAACAAAAAGATGATTTTTTAAATCTAAAATCATGTTGTTTAGTTAGGAATTGGGATTGCAGTACCTATTTGTACAGAAATTGGGTTTTTGTCAATCTATGATGATCGAGTTGATGGGAATGTTTGGGGTTCTTTGTGATGGTAGTGGAGTGATCAGGGAGTGTGGCAAAAATGCCAAGAGAGTAAATAGGGTTAGGTGGAGGCGATGGGAGGTTGTCGAAATATGTAAACCTAGTTTCTAGATGGTGCTATTGTTTTGTTCGGCAAAGTGAATACAGGCGATCGAGTGCAATAATTTTTGGTGAGAGGGTAGCTCGGGTGTTGAAGAAGAGGGGGACGTGGTTCCAACTTCTCCGATGGTCGGTGTTGAGGAGACGAGCTGTTTTCAGGTTGGGGTGTTATACCATACTGTTGATGACAGGTTGGTTTGGGTAACTCGAAATTGATTTCGAGCATATGATAGGTTTTGGAGGATTGCGAGGTGATGTAGGTGTGGTCGGCGTTTTGCTTGATGCCTGGGTGGTGGCCGGAGGTGGCCGTGGCCTCCGTACACGTGCACGGGGCAGAGGAAGTATCAGGGGAAATTGTTTGGGTTTGCAGTAATTGGTGCTCGAGTTATACTCGAGTGAATTTGCATTTTTCTCGAAGTGGCTAGGTTTGTGACTCGGAGCAAATATCAGTGGAGCTCGGGTTTGTTTTCTGAAAGTACAGGTTTTTAAAACCTGTAATTTTAAATTTTTAAAGATTGTTTTAAAATCTAAGGCAGGGTTTTGAATAGAATTTAAATCAAAATTTAAAGTATGAAAATCAAATGAGATTGAATCCAGGTTTGAAATTTTAATTTAAACTTTTAAATTAAAATATTTAAGCAACTATAAAAAGGGTTTAAATAATTGAATTTAAAGTTAAAGCTTTAAAATTGAAATAGAGGATTTAAACATAAGTTTAAATCTGGAAATAAGATTCAAACTTGAATCATGTTTTGAAAATAAAAGAAGTTTTTTTAAAATTTTGAAATGTTTAAATAACTTTTAGTATTGAATTATATTTTAAATTTATATCTTAAATAAATATGGGTTTAAATTCCTCTTATAAAATGAGAAATTATTTAGTATAAACTTAAAAGATTTTAAATTGTTTTAAATCTTTGATAAAGTTAAGTTTAGTTTTCATTTTAAATTTAAATTTTAAAATGAAATTTGGAAAACAAATTAAGTTGTTTTAAATTACTTTGATAATGATAAAGTAATCATTAATAAGAAATGTTTAGTTTAAAAGGAAATCAAAGTTTTAATGATTTTTGATTTATTAAATTAGTAAGGTAATTAATTGGGTAATTAATTTAATTATTTAATTAAATTAAGGGTTTGAAATAAATTAATTAAGGTTAATTTAATTTGTAATTAAAATTAATTAATTTAAGTTAATTACTTAAGAAAGGTAATTAAGAATTTGTTAATGAAGGTCATTAACTTGTGATTATTTATTAGTTAATTAATGTAATTAATTATGATAATTAATTGGATTAATTAATTTAAATAATCAATTAGAAACTTAATTAATTTTGATTACTTTATGGAAACAATTAAAGATATTAATTACTCTTTGTAATTAATTTATTAATTGGATTAGTTTAAATTAATTAATTAACTTTAATTAATTTAGAGAAATCATTAAGTAAGTTGATAAGTAATCATTGAGAAAGAATTACTTAGAGAAGTAATTAAGATAAATAAATTACAGGAAGTAATTAATTGAAGTATGGTACTGTGAGATTAATTACTTTGTGAAATAAATGTGAAGATAATTTCTTTATGAAGTGATTAATAATTAATTACTTAATGTAATTAATTTAAGCATTAATGGATTAAGTCATTTAAAAATGATTAAGTAATGTAATTAATTAAGAGTAATTAATTACTGATGAGATTAATCAAGAATTATTAATCAAAATAATTAATGACTGAATGTAATTAATTTAGAAGTAATTAATTCAATTTTGATTAAGGATCATTAATTAATTAATTAATGATGTAATTTAGGATTAATTAATTAGGATTAATTAATCTAATGGCAAGTGATTAAGGAAGTAATTAATTAATGTAATTAATTAATAAATGAAGTAATTAAAGGTTAATTACTGATTGTGGTTAAGGATAATTAATTTGTGGAATTAATTAAAGATAATTACTTGAATGTAATTAAGGGATAATTAATCAAGGTGATTAATTAAAGTGATTAATTTGAGGATAATTATTTAATTGATTGATAATCAATTAAGGGTTAAGTAAGCAAGTTTTAAATGGTGAAGTAATTAATTTAATTCATTTTAAATTAATTAGAGATAGAAGTAATTAATTTAATTCATTTTAAATTAATTATGGATGATGTGATTATGGACCTTTGCTTATGAATGGATGATTTGGTTTGACTTGAATGGTTTGAATCTCAGATATGAGATTTGTATTGTGTAATATGGATGCATTGGTTGCATTGTGATTGTATGAGTTATCTATTGATGATGATAATATAGATTATCAATTTGTGATGATTACCTGTTTATGATAATATTGTTGATTATCTGTTATGATGATGTGAAGTATCTATCTGTGTGTATATTGATGGTTTAAATTGAATTGTTTTAAACTTAAAACAACTTGGACCTAAAAGACACGCTTTGGATTTCGATGAGACCGGGATCGGGTTTCCATATTTGGGATCCGAAAACCACATCGTTTCCAATTAACGTTAGGTCGTGAATCAAAATGGAGCTTTGTGAAGACTCGAGGTGTAAGGACTATGAGTCATTATAACTCTGTGGGTGATTCCGTAATGAGTTGACGGAATTAGTCCTTATAGATTCGAGATGGTGAATCAGAGTGCAAGGGCTATGGTCGTTGACTCTGAGGGTGATTCCAATAATGAGTGCAACAAGATAGTGCCTTCGGTTTCGTTCGAACCCGGAACGAACTTGTATGGATTGAATGCTTTCAGCACATCGTCAGGTGGACGATGAGCATTCTAAGATTTGATGTCCTATAAAGGTAATCGTAGCCTCAAGCCTCATCAACCGGGAATGGCTAAAACAGGGGAGGTGCAGCAAGGCTTCGTGGGTAGCCCCCACTTGAGAGCAAGATTTACCCCTGTCTAGAGGTCCCTTTTATTTCGGCTGTGTGGGGCGGTTGAATCGCGACAACTGCCGGGGTTGTCTTGTTCGGAACTGTTCAGTAAGGAATGGGTCCGGCCTTGTGTTGCAGGGGATGAAGGGAGTAATCCTCGGTACGGTGATCTAGGCCACGTACTGTGACGGGCGGTACCCCAGTAGCCCTGCCATTGTATGGAATCCAAAATCCAATAAGTGCCAACGGTTTTGATTGTATTACCCACTTTTGTGGCTAGTAGCTGGAATTTAATCATGTAACAATTTCGGCTATTTCATATTTATTTGAAAACCCTAGACACTATTATAATATCATCGGATTTCCTATCAAATGTTTTGGTTAGCGTAAGGTAAAAACTTTTCCATGTTTATGTGTGGGAAGTCTTACGTGATACCTTTCTTTTCAAAGGTTTTTTCAAAGTTAAGCAACTTTAACCTGTTACTCACACCAGACCCATGTCTGACCCGGAGTTTATTTTTGTTTTTCATAAACTCTTGGGTACTCAAATTTTTACGAGTAGCCAAGGAATTCAGGTTAGAATTCAGGATTAGCTTTGACGAATAATGGAGGAGCAATGGAGCAGGAGGCTTCCGCATTGTAGATATTTAGTCCGCTGTGTTTTGTATCTCTGAGTTAATTGTGATGTTGTATTGAGTTGTAAATACTAGACAGGTGTTTATAACTGTCTAGTATATGTGATGTGTATGCTGTGTATCTCTGATAGATACTGTATATTGTGTAAATACTTTTGATTATTAATATAATTTATTCGTTCCGCTGTTTAGATTCTGATGTGTTGTTTCTTCTTTCTTCTCTTTCTTTCTATTCTCTATCCCTTTCTTTCTTTTTAACGATGCGACTTCCTGGAGTTAGGGAGTTGGGTCGTTACAGTGGTATCAGAGCGTTAGGTTGAGTGAATACCTAGGCTCTGTAGTGGTGTCTTTCTTGAGAGAGCGTATTTGTAGTTTTGATATATATCTATATATATTTATTATTTCTACCTATCTGTTGGGTTACCTGTTCAGGTATTCCAATATAAGTTATAAGGGTAGATAAGGTAGTGGTGTGTGTAACACGTTGACTACCATTGGTTGGAGTTTGAATGTTTGAGGTTGGAAGTGTATTTGTTGAGACTGTAGACCTAATACCGTCTCAAGTGAGTTATGCAGTGTGTAGAGATTTCATCGATCCCTGAAGGTAACCTCTTAAGGTTCAGAGTTCATCTTTGAAGATGGATGAGTAGAGTTTGGATCGATTGGTTGGCAGAAGTGTGTGATGGTATTTTGATAACTCAGGAAGTGGTAGCTGCGTGATGAGATGCAGTGACATTGGATTGTATCCGAAGATGTTTTCTTTGGAACAAGTTAAGAAGGTGTGTCTGCTTTGGTGATGTGGCTGAGTTCAGCTAGTTGTTTGTGTTTGGCTTTGAGGCCTGAGTTTCTTGAAGAACTTTGGATCAGGAAGTTGACTGGCTGAGTAGTTTCTGAAGCTGGAGTTCAGAGGCAGTAGAGTGGATCTGTTTCTGCGATGGATTGACTAGTTAAGAGTGAGCTGTTCTGTTTGGTAAAGAGAGAACAGTTTTCTTTGGAATTGGTCTAGATTGATCGCAAAAGTGACTTGCGATAGGTTGAGTGTTCTTTTGAGGCATTGAAGGATTTCTTGTGATAGTGTTTGGTGAATCAACTCAGGATAGATCAGAGTTGTGCAGCGGAAGCAGTTTGAGAATGTTTCTGTTTGTCTTTTCCTAGAAGAAGTGAGTTTGTTCTTCTGATGTTTGAAGAGTAGAGTTGGTGATCTTAGTCTTGTTTGATCTTGAGGAGATCGTTATGTTGGATTGTTTTTAGTCCTGCCTGTTTCTTTTGGGGTATCAGCAAGAGTTAAACCGATCAATTTGGATGTAGGTAGCCCAGGATCGTTAGAAGATTTTGTGGTTAAGAGACGAAGGAATTTGGATTCCGGAGTCGGAGATTTGATTTGGTTAAGTTTTCTCCGATCCAGGGAGCTATAAGTTTTGGGTGAGTCTGAGAAGCTAGCTCCAAAGTGTTTTGGGATCTCTTTTGTGATTTGGTTGGATTGGTGTTTAGATTTCAGGAATTGAATTGCCCGTTTGGATAATTGGATTTGGTGAGATTCACGTATCTCTGAGGGAGTACGTGTATGAGTTAGCTCTGGTTGTGGAACCAGCTGTTCAGGAAGGTTTGGTGGTTGAGTCAGACTCGTTTGTAGTCTGATATCTTGTCTAGTTCTGTAGATTTAGATGAGTAGAAGTTCTATAGCTTCGTAGTTTTGATTGTTTAGATTCTGTAGGGCGAGTATCCCGGTATATATATACTTGGGGAAACTCGAGAAATTTTTATCCAGAATTTTATCTGGATAATTAAATTTGTTTGATTAGATAAATTGGTTGCTATGGTTGTTAACATATGATTGATGTATGCTTGTAATTTAAAATCTATAATTTTAAATGGGTTATTAAATTACCTTTGCTTTTAAATTTCGGGGACGAAATTCTTTTAAGGGGGGAGGAATGTGATATCCCAGAAATTTTAGCAATATCAATTTAATGATCTGTAATTAAAATTAAATTGATTTGATAAAATTTTGTTAATAAAATTTAAACTTGACTTAATAATCCAATTAAATAGATGTTTAATTGGTGAATTTTAACTTTTAAAAGCTAATAAAATGTTGTTTTTAAATTCTAATATTCATATGATAATTTGAATTATATAAGTAAATTTAAAATACCATTTATATATTAAAACATTGTTTCATTTAATTAAGATAAATAAGAAAAGTAATTTATGATTTCTTTTATAAATGATTTAATTAATAAATATGTTATTTTCAAATAATAATGATAAATGTATAATTATAGATAAATTTAAATGACAATATTGTTATTACTTTAAAATTTAATATGTTGATATGAAACTAGTTTAAATTGGATTTTCAAATGTATGAATAGAATTTGAATTAATTTTGAGTTCAAATGAATAAACATATCTAAATTTTGTACGTAAGCTTTCATATTTTTATAATTTGTTTCATTTCATTTTTCTTTAAAAAGAAATGCATACACATTTGTACATGAAAATAATTTATACATAAGTACTTAATAAATAAAGAAAAGGGTTTTATTTACTTTTAAAATACATAAAAACAAATAAACTTCATTTATAAAACATAAGTAAATGATGTATAAAACAAGTGTTAATATCCTAAGTAACTAATGAGACAAGTGTTTAGATTCTAATATCTTAAATACATGTGTTAGCATAAATTTGAGACAAGTGTCTTTTATTTTTATTTTTCTTTTAATTTGTAAAATAAATCATTACACTTATATAAAACATGTTTCTTCAATCTCATTTTTTTCTAATGGTCATTTTTCTCAAAGTTAAGAGAAATAAATCTCAGCTGAAAACCAAAATCATGTTTCTAACCAAAATCTGAAATTTCCTTCTCAAAAATCAAAATCTGGAAATCAAAAGCTTATGCCTGCATGTTTTGATTCCTGTAATCCACATCCTACAATTTGTTTTCAAAATCAAACCTGAAATTGATTTCAAAAGCATAATGAAAGCCTCTGCATTCTTTGAAAACTTGAATCTGTAATTCCTTTCCTCTGTAAAATCATTTTCAAAAGCAAAATGAGAATCTGCATGCAAGTTTCAAGCAAATCCTCAAGTTTAAAATGCAAAGTCTGTTCAGATCACATGCAATCCTTTTCTTTCAACAAAAGTTTTAAACCACACAAGCAAGTTCTCTGTTAATCCTCAAGTTCAAAAAGAAATAGCCTGCACCTGAAATCCATTTCCAAAAGCATAAGTCTGCATTTCTTTTAAATCTGGGTTTTTGTCTTCTGCAACCTGGGAATCAAGCCATTAAAGCATGCAACTGCAAATTTAAAGCTTTTTCAAATTTAAAGATTCAAAGACATATGGAGTCAGGCCTGCATGCAAGCTTAAGACAACAGCAAGGCACTCTGGTTTTAAAAATCAAAACTAAAACCTTTTCAAAAAGAATTTGTGCTCTGCTTTCAAAACATCAGGTGAGTAACTTCACTAATTAAAAAAAAATATAAGTATTCCCTGTTGCATGTTTTTTTTCCCCCTTGAAATAATTAAGTTTGTGTGAATGTTTATTTATGAAATACCTGTGAAATTTGGATAGGCATGCATGTGATGACTGTAACCCTTCTCTGTTACCAATTGCTTTTAAGAAAAAAATGAAATCCTCTTGCTCTTGTTAAAATATTTTTGTTAAGCCTTAGGCCTTGAAATAACTGTGTTAAATTATACCATAGTTTAGTTTAGAAAACTTATTTAAGTAAAATCAAATTGGTGATGTCTCTGTAAAATTATAAAACATCAGAGTATGGTATATAAGAGAAAACTCAAACATAATATATTATCAATTCAGTATTATTAAATGGAAACTTGAACAAAAAGATGATTTTTTAAATCTAAAATCATGTTGTTTAGTTAGGAATTGGGATTGCAGTACCTATTTGTACAGAAATTGGGTTTTTGTCAATCTATGATGATCGAGTTGATGGGAATGTTTGGGGTTCTTTGTGATGGTAGTGGAGTGATCAGGGAGTGTGGCAAAAATGCCAAGAGAGTAAATAGGGTTAGGTGGAGGCGATGGGAGGTTGTCGAAATATGTAAACCTAGTTTCTAGATGGTGCTATTGTTTTGTTCGGCAAAGTGAATACAGGCGATCGAGTGCAATAATTTTTGGTGAGAGGGTAGCTCGGGTGTTGAAGAAGAGGGGGACGTGGTTCCAACTTCTCCGATGGTCGGTGTTGAGGAGACGAGCTGTTTTCAGGTTGGGGTGTTATACCATACTGTTGATGACAGGTTGGTTTGGGTAACTCGAAATTGATTTCGAGCATATGATAGGTTTTGGAGGATTGCGAGGTGATGTAGGTGTGGTCGGCGTTTTGCTTGATGCCTGGGTGGTGGCCGGAGGTGGCCGTGGCCTCCGTACACGTGCACGGGGCAGAGGAAGTATCAGGGGAAATTGTTTGGGTTTGCAGTAATTGGTGCTCGAGTTATACTCGAGTGAATTTGCATTTTTCTCGAAGTGGCTAGGTTTGTGACTCGGAGCAAATATCAGTGGAGCTCGGGTTTGTTTTCTGAAAGTACAGGTTTTTAAAACCTGTAATTTTAAATTTTTAAAGATTGTTTTAAAATCTAAGGCAGGGTTTTGAATAGAATTTAAATCAAAATTTAAAGTATGAAAATCAAATGAGATTGAATCCAGGTTTGAAATTTTAATTTAAACTTTTAAATTAAAATATTTAAGCAACTATAAAAAGGGTTTAAATAATTGAATTTAAAGTTAAAGCTTTAAAATTGAAATAGAGGATTTAAACATAAGTTTAAATCTGGAAATAAGATTCAAACTTGAATCATGTTTTGAAAATAAAAGAAGTTTTTTTAAAATTTTGAAATGTTTAAATAACTTTTAGTATTGAATTATATTTTAAATTTATATCTTAAATAAATATGGGTTTAAATTCCTCTTATAAAATGAGAAATTATTTAGTATAAACTTAAAAGATTTTAAATTGTTTTAAATCTTTGATAAAGTTAAGTTTAGTTTTCATTTTAAATTTAAATTTTAAAATGAAATTTGGAAAACAAATTAAGTTGTTTTAAATTACTTTGATAATGATAAAGTAATCATTAATAAGAAATGTTTAGTTTAAAAGGAAATCAAAGTTTTAATGATTTTTGATTTATTAAATTAGTAAGGTAATTAATTGGGTAATTAATTTAATTATTTAATTAAATTAAGGGTTTGAAATAAATTAATTAAGGTTAATTTAATTTGTAATTAAAATTAATTAATTTAAGTTAATTACTTAAGAAAGGTAATTAAGAATTTGTTAATGAAGGTCATTAACTTGTGATTATTTATTAGTTAATTAATGTAATTAATTATGATAATTAATTGGATTAATTAATTTAAATAATCAATTAGAAACTTAATTAATTTTGATTACTTTATGGAAACAATTAAAGATATTAATTACTCTTTGTAATTAATTTATTAATTGGATTAGTTTAAATTAATTAATTAACTTTAATTAATTTAGAGAAATCATTAAGTAAGTTGATAAGTAATCATTGAGAAAGAATTACTTAGAGAAGTAATTAAGATAAATAAATTACAGGAAGTAATTAATTGAAGTATGGTACTGTGAGATTAATTACTTTGTGAAATAAATGTGAAGATAATTTCTTTATGAAGTGATTAATAATTAATTACTTAATGTAATTAATTTAAGCATTAATGGATTAAGTCATTTAAAAATGATTAAGTAATGTAATTAATTAAGAGTAATTAATTACTGATGAGATTAATCAAGAATTATTAATCAAAATAATTAATGACTGAATGTAATTAATTTAGAAGTAATTAATTCAATTTTGATTAAGGATCATTAATTAATTAATTAATGATGTAATTTAGGATTAATTAATTAGGATTAATTAATCTAATGGCAAGTGATTAAGGAAGTAATTAATTAATGTAATTAATTAATAAATGAAGTAATTAAAGGTTAATTACTGATTGTGGTTAAGGATAATTAATTTGTGGAATTAATTAAAGATAATTACTTGAATGTAATTAAGGGATAATTAATCAAGGTGATTAATTAAAGTGATTAATTTGAGGATAATTATTTAATTGATTGATAATCAATTAAGGGTTAAGTAAGCAAGTTTTAAATGGTGAAGTAATTAATTTAATTCATTTTAAATTAATTAGAGATAGAAGTAATTAATTTAATTCATTTTAAATTAATTATGGATGATGTGATTATGGACCTTTGCTTATGAATGGATGATTTGGTTTGACTTGAATGGTTTGAATCTCAGATATGAGATTTGTATTGTGTAATATGGATGCATTGGTTGCATTGTGATTGTATGAGTTATCTATTGATGATGATAATATAGATTATCAATTTGTGATGATTACCTGTTTATGATAATATTGTTGATTATCTGTTATGATGATGTGAAGTATCTATCTGTGTGTATATTGATGGTTTAAATTGAATTGTTTTAAACTTAAAACAACTTGGACCTAAAAGACACGCTTTGGATTTCGATGAGACCGGGATCGGGTTTCCATATTTGGGATCCGAAAACCACATCGTTTCCAATTAACGTTAGGTCGTGAATCAAAATGGAGCTTTGTGAAGACTCGAGGTGTAAGGACTATGAGTCATTATAACTCTGTGGGTGATTCCGTAATGAGTTGACGGAATTAGTCCTTATAGATTCGAGATGGTGAATCAGAGTGCAAGGGCTATGGTCGTTGACTCTGAGGGTGATTCCAATAATGAGTGCAACAAGATAGTGCCTTCGGTTTCGTTCGAACCCGGAACGAACTTGTATGGATTGAATGCTTTCAGCACATCGTCAGGTGGACGATGAGCATTCTAAGATTTGATGTCCTATAAAGGTAATCGTAGCCTCAAGCCTCATCAACCGGGAATGGCTAAAACAGGGGAGGTGCAGCAAGGCTTCGTGGGTAGCCCCCACTTGAGAGCAAGATTTACCCCTGTCTAGAGGTCCCTTTTATTTCGGCTGTGTGGGGCGGTTGAATCGCGACAACTGCCGGGGTTGTCTTGTTCGGAACTGTTCAGTAAGGAATGGGTCCGGCCTTGTGTTGCAGGGGATGAAGGGAGTAATCCTCGGTACGGTGATCTAGGCCACGTACTGTGACGGGCGGTACCCCAGTAGCCCTGCCATTGTATGGAATCCAAAATCCAATAAGTGCCAACGGTTTTGATTGTATTACCCACTTTTGTGGCTAGTAGCTGGAATTTAATCATGTAACAATTTCGGCTATTTCATATTTATTTGAAAACCCTAGACACTATTATAATATCATCGGATTTCCTATCAAATGTTTTGGTTAGCGTAAGGTAAAAACTTTTCCATGTTTATGTGTGGGAAGTCTTACGTGATACCTTTCTTTTCAAAGGTTTTTTCAAAGTTAAGCAACTTTAACCTGTTACTCACACCAGACCCATGTCTGACCCGGAGTTTATTTTTGTTTTTCATAAACTCTTGGGTACTCAAATTTTTACGAGTAGCCAAGGAATTCAGGTTAGGATTCAGGATTAGCTTTGACGAATAATGGAGGAGCAATGGAGCAGGAGGCTTCCGCATTGTAGATATTTAGTCCGCTGTGTTTTGTATCTCTGAGTTAATTGTGATGTTGTATTGAGTTGTAAATACTAGACAGGTGTTTATAACTGTCTAGTATATGTGATGTGTATGCTGTGTATCTCTGATAGATACTGTATATTGTGTAAATACTTTTGATTATTAATATAATTTATTCGTTCCGCTGTTTAGATTCTGATGTGTTGTTTCTTCTTTCTTCTCTTTCTTTCTATTCTCTATCCCTTTCTTTCTTTTTAACGATGCGACTTCCTGGAGTTAGGGAGTTGGGTCGTTACATCTTCCCTACCTTATTCTTCCAGAAATAAGTTTTAGTTTAAATGTAAATTAATTTAGCAACAGGATCGTCTCTCGTATGCGAACCCGAAGTTTTCCTCATTCTCTCTCGTGCGCGACTCGAGCAGACTCCTCCACGTCACCACAGATACGCCACCCCCACCCCATTGCCACCGTGCACGTGCACGGTGGTTATGCGCACCTCCGGCAACCTGCACAACTTCCAACAAACCCCAAATCATCATCTTAATCGAACACAAATCCAACAAAATCGAATAAAGGTCAAAACTAAAAATTTGCCTACAGCTAGAAAAAAAACCGCAACAACACTCGGAAGAAATCGCTTGGCCACCACCGCAGGAATCATCGGCATCGCCATACTACGTCTACGCCTTGACAACTCGATCATCCTTACTCTCCCACATTCACGCGCAGCCCGATCATGTTATGGAGGCGAAATCGATGATTTTACAGAGAAGAACCACTCACCCCTAAAAACCCTAATAAAGTCTCGTGTTCGAATTTCAATCAACAGAAAAATTTATTCATATTTTTCTCGAGTTCGTGGATGTATCAACATGCTTCACTCCAAATTCCAACTTTCCCATTGATTAAATTTTTTGGAATTGAGAAAAATGTAGTTTTATTTCAAGTTCGAACTGCTCATGAATTTCAAATTTAAAAATCTTTATTTTTGTGTTAAAAATCATGAATTCCAGTAGACACTCATGTTATCAACTTGAATTATTTTTCTATCACAATTGAATTTATCAACAGATTTCTTGATTACCTGTAAACCCATTCTCTAGCAGATTTATTCACTTATCATATTTAATCCTACTTCGAAATCTTGTCTGGTGTTTTAGTATCTTGTTTGATTTAAAACTTTACAATGGTTTAGATGAAAACACTAGAGTTTAAACAATACCCAACCTTAATCTATAACAGAGAAGATTCTATGCAGATGACATATATACATACACATATCCAAATAAAACCATGTACACACTAAACTGTTCAAAGAATCATGAACCAATTTATTAACTTAAACTTAAAACAAAAATCTTTGTTTACTCACCTGATAACAGTTGAACAGAAAGCAAGTTAATAAAGACTGCAGAAGAATTCCCTGAAACTCTTCTTTTCCTTTCCTCTGTTTCTTTTTCTTTGTTTTTCTGTTTTGAATTGTATTTATATTTGCAAAGCCATAATGTCTCAGGTTTGCTTTAGGCTTAGTTAAGTGTTTATAAATGAACTGATGATATATATTGGATATATATAGAAGCTATTAATCAGTAGGTTGTAACTGGACAGTTGTATTTGTTTGTATTGCCATTTTTCTTCTTATTGGCTAAGTAATTATACACTGCAGTATGAAGTGATATAGGGATTTCGGCTGTGTACTATACTTAAACAAGATGTTATGCTATTAAATGTTTATGCTTTTAATTATGATAACATGTATTTAATGTTTACTGCTAGTTGTAATTTGTACAAAGATAGTTATTATTATTTCGGCTAGCATACTTGTAAGACACAGATTTTTTTGTTTTATATATTAAAGTAAAACTTGTTTTTCTTATGCATATGAATTTTCCTGCAGCACATAAACTTAATATTTAATTCATAGCATTGTGATTGTACAAAGATATTTATATATACTTTTCTTTCTTTCAGGTTTATACAACCTGGTTTAGTAATCTAAAGAGCATACATATGTTACTTTGTTCATTTCTTACTTAGCTTATATTTTCCTTTCAAGTGCAGCTTTGACTTGTTTTCTTTGCATTATTCATTTGTATATACAGGTTATACTTTTCAACTTCTGATATGTTTGTTTAAAAGTTATTGTTTACATATTGGTTGTATTCTATTTGTTAATTAAATTTTCAAACATTTGATTTATAACATGTACTCGTATTTTTATACTTCAAGTTATAATTTATATTTATATATTTATTAACATGTACTCGTATTTTTATACTTCAAGTTATAATTTATATTTATATATTTATTACTTTTATTACATCTTATAATTATAATTATGTTTTATACTAGTCTTGTATGTTTATATTTATAATCATTTATATTGTTTTATACCTTTGCATTAGATTTTCATGTTTATGTTAATATTACTATGTTTGTTAATTTTTTACACTTATCATTTTAAAAACTAACATTGTATCCATATGTGCATTATCAAATAATAAAATATGCAATCTTTGATTTTTATTGTATAAGAGAGATTTTATTATAAATAATTTTAAAAGATTGCATTTTAAATTTTCAAATCCAAAATTCCTTTACAGGCCATATATCACTGATAAATAATTAAAATCTCATCAGTTTATACAATTGAAAAGCTTGTATTTAATTTAATTTAGATTAAATATTCAGTAAAATATGCTGTCAAAAATTCCGGGTTGTTACAAAATTTTTAGGAAAATATCATTTAAAAATATAACCATGGGCCTGTATAATATTTTCTAACCTAGATCAAGTGATACAGATATGTACCATTTCAATCCGTAATTTAAAAGAAAAATCCGGGTTTTATCATTTCAAACCCGCAATCACAAGTAAAATAAATGCAAGAAAAATCACAATAAAAATCACTGGAGCCTATTTCAGCTCATAATGATTATTCCTTATTCTGAAGTCCATTCGGGTATGTATCATTTCGACCCATAGTGATAGGGAACTTGCAGTAATGATACACTAAATAAAATGAACAGTATATCATATAATAACATATTAGATGATGTAACAAATATATATAAACAGCATTTAACATCATATAACATATCACAAGCATGCATGAATAATATATCAATTTATACAAATCCACTTGTCATTATTCCACAATAATATAAGTACATATGTCTAGAGTGAAAAAAATCATCTTTTAAAAGCTAGAATTGACAAACTAAGAATAAAAATCCAAACTCTGTAAAGCGCGAAAAAGCATGACAAAGCACAATGCAAACTTAAGTGGATGAAGAGTCAGATCCAAATCTTATATGCAAACAAATATTACATACATAAGAATATGATTCAATACAAAAGAATAGAGGTTAAAACGATGGAAAAATAACGAATCAAAGTGACATAACTTGCCTAATCAATCAATGGCTTGGCTACACCACATATGGGTTCAACCATCATCTTGTGATGCTTGGTCATGATGGTTAGAGGTGTGCTTGGATGAGATGGAGGCCGAGAAAACAAGAGAAAAACAAAGGAGAAACAAAAGAAAATGGAAAAGGAGGAGGAATAGAAGCCATGGATCTAGAGCTTGCAATTTTTTCTCTCACGCAAATGACTTTGAAATGAGAAGCTTTTCACATGAATTGTAAAACTAGATGGTGGCTTGGGTTTACAATACACGACTATGGTAGGTAATTAAATAGATAGGCAAATAAAAAGGCAAGAAATAAAGAGGCTAGTAAATGAATGATATTTATTTCCAATTTAATTAAAGAAACTTACGTAATATCTTTCAATCAGAAGAGGCAAATGAAGAAGTGAAATATTTGGAAAGATTTTGTACGTGATTTGATAGAGTAATGCATGCTATAATAGGTGAGAAACGGTTAAGAATTAATAAAGAGGGTAGAAAATAAAAAGGCTAGCAAACTAAAGGGCACAATTTAAGGATAAAGAATCTTATCTATATTCTTCTTTGTTTGCATGCAATTAAAGGGCGACAAATAAACAAAACAGGTAACCTATATCTCTTGAAATTCCTAAGCTATTATTAAAAGTGAAATCAATCAAAAATCAACTAAATATATTCAAAGTTTATATAATAAAATAGAAAATAAAAATTAGAGACACAAACATACGGAAATAGAAAATAAAATATAGAAAATCATTTCATGTAAACACTGTATTTTTATCTAATTTAAAAAGTATAAGTTTAAATTCCCAGTAAATCTATATTAACATTGGTTTACATACTAATACATTAATAACTTCCTAATTCATCCTAATTTCAATTAATATAGTAATTAAATTCATTTACTTATCATTAAATTCATTTATTATAGATTACATTCCAATTAATTAAAATTGATTCTCATAATTTGATTTGATTTAATTTCCATCTTTATATTATGCCTACTATTTCTCTATAAACCTGGTTACATTAGTTTTATATTCCACTACATTGATACACCCCTATTTACATCTTAAATTTGTTATATATTCAACTAATTGTTATAATTACCTACCTAATATTTGAATTCATTCAATTACTATTAATTTTACTAATTCATTTATTTATACACCACTTACCCTTATTTACTTATATTCAAATTTATACTCAAATATAATAGTTATAACTAAATTAATAGGCCAATTAAATAGTAACTTACAGATGTTACTATTACTTTAAGTCACATTAATGAATTCATTATTGTTTACAAATCGAATGTTACAATTACTTAATTAACACTGATTTACTTCAATTAATATTAATCATATATTATCTTATCAATGATTCAACATTCACACTTGTGATTTCATTGTTGAAACAAATGTTACCATTCTTATATATCCAATCTTTATTCAAGAGTCATTTATTTCATATTATACCTTTTATATATTTAAATGTTTGCATTAGTTTTCTTACATTAATTTATAGCCAAGTATACCAATTTTCATTACTTCACTACATTGTAATTTCATTTCAATTGTTATTAATTAGTTCTAATTACCATCGCTCAATTTTAAATTAATAATTTTTTTTCATATTAAATTACCAAAACTTATTAACTTAACAAATTAAACTACTGAAAATTTTACGGGTCATTACAGATTTGATTAGTGAGCACAATAATACATTATTTCAAGAGGATGATCGAGATAGAAACTTGCTGCATTCTTTATAGTCGTTGACTATTATATTGATCTTCTTATTTGGTTCACTACCGTGATGGAGGCTTGGACCTTTCGATTTTCTCTCTCTTTTTAGTTAGTTTTAGGATACTACCATGATATCATTTTAGTTTATTTAGTTTAGTTAGTTAGCTATTAGGAGAAACTTATTTCTTGTTTATTTTCTTAGTAGTTTAAGAGCATCTACTTCACTCATATATTTAAACCTATTCCTCTTCTATAAACAATGGCAGAGCCTCATTAAACTGCACTCGCTTTGTGAAAATAATCATAGTTACTTCAACTATTTGCATGGTATTCAATTTTTGTTATGCAATCACATATAATAGGTGGAACTACATGCATAATACTTGCATTTTAAAATATACGAGTGTGGTTTTGCAATAACATCAATACTTCTAAAAAATGCGCTATAATTACCAACAGTGCAAATTGTTCGAAACATGTGTACTTGATTACAATTTATTCACCTTTGATTGAACTTCGCTGTTACTATAACCATAATAATCGCTTTCATCCATTGTAGTCAACCCTAAGTCACTATCTTCATCCATAGTATCATCCTCAACTCCTTTAGTTGTCTTTACCTGAAATCTCAATTTTGACGTCATTGATATAAACCCCGATTACAATCACCAAAAGTATCTTTGAATCTAAATTCCAAACTTTTTGTAACTTTACCTATTAGGTCAATTATATTAACACATTACTTTTTTCCTTTCTCACCTCGATGTTTTTAAAAAAGAAATACACCCTACTTTTTTCTTTCCTCGCCCCATTTTATTTCAAAAATACCTTTTTATCTCATCGATTCCTTTATTCCTCTCTCCAAACAGTAGTAAATTGAAAAACTCTCTTCTCACAATAGTAAAAAAAATCTTTATAATCAAGGATAAACTCTTAATCTTAT
Organism: Allium cepa; assembly: GCA_030765085.1. NCBI lineage: Eukaryota > Viridiplantae > Streptophyta > Magnoliopsida > Asparagales > Amaryllidaceae > Allium > Allium cepa. The sequence goes on from CM060938.1 coordinate 917,170,777, forward strand.
TTTTCATCCAACAATGTAATCTAACAGGAAAATAAGCTACAATTCAATAAAATACAAAAGTGATAGGCTTGGTTGTCATTATATCCTAATTACTATGTATAAATCATAGAAAACACGCATTCAATTCCAAAAAGAATTGCGGAGGTTAAGAGAAAATATATCTTAGACTCAATTTTCAGCACCTTCTTCAAAAAACATTATCTTCTTCAAATAAATTTTTATCTTTAAATTTTTTATCCTCGTGTTCGTCTATGTTTATCAGTAAAAGTAAAAAAAAAAAAAGTTAGAGATATGGAAAGATATAAAACATCTAAATCTAAATAGTTGTAAAGGTAAAATAATGTTAATTTATTTTTAAATTGTTTTAATAGGGTGGGAAAGGCAAATGGCAGTTTGTTAATATAATTGACCTTCTTATCAACCAACATCATATTCATCACTAAAATCGACACATTTATCCATTATGTACGTGAATCTAAAAGACACCTGGGTAAATGAAATTTTTTAAATCAACTAATAATATTACGCGAATTAAAATGTATTAATGCGAAAATAAGGGACCGACTATTTGGACACAAAATAAAACACGATTGGTGTTCACATAGGGTTGAAATCAAGGGCAACCCATGATTGAGATCCATTGTATCATCAGTTGTGCCATCATTATGTGTCCTGGTAAATTTTTCATTAAAATAAACACTTCTGCCTGTTAAATAATAGCAAAATAGAAGAATTTTCCACAATCTTGTTAATGCTAGGGATTTCCTCCATTCTTCCTTTCAGAAAAATTTCCTCCTATCTCCTTAATTCTCTACAGATATCTATACTACACTATGATTACTAAGTTTGATTTCAAGAGCGCACAAGCATTCTGAATATTTACTGAAATGATCAGTCGTGTTTTTTCCTTTCTTATATTGCTATAGTTTTTCGCCATTTCCTTTCTTAAGCTTCAAATCAGGTCCACAAATAAGGTTATCTAACCCTAAATTCAAATTAGGTCCACGCGATGGCACTTCCGATCTTCCACATCCCGGCGGTGCCAAATATCAATCACCTTCAAAATCATGATGCACTACTACCGCCTGGGATGTCGTGATGCGTGAAGTTTGATGCCGCATGCTGGAGTTCTTCTAAGATGGAATTCGTGGAATTTATAGCGATGCTCTCTTTGAAGTTCGTTCAGATATTAGAGTTAAAGGCCGGTGCTACACTCGATTTTAGCACCAGAGATTTGTATAGACAAGGATGCTTGTGATGCGGATTCAGTTATGAATATGATGATGTTGTTGAGGTTCTGACAAAAAAACTTTCTCTTTTTGTGTTTGTTTCTCCTGAGGCCATCGATAAAAAAATTCTCAGTCTGATTCCTTCTGGTAGCCTACCATTTTGTAGGTCGGCACACATTACATGCTAATTTGGATACCGAGGCCATCGATAATAAAACATTCTCGGTCTGATTCCTTTTGGTAGCCTACCGATCTGTAGGTTGGTACACATTACATGCTAATTTGGAAATTCACATTTTCCCTTTCATTTCAATTTTTGTTCCCATTTTCCACTACTACGAAACCAACCTTAATTCCTATATAGTCCTCTTAACTATCGAATGTCAATCGTTCTTTTATCTCCTTACAAACTTCAAACGCTAGAGATATATTTGTATACCATTTCCATTGAACTATGGTTTGTACTTCTTACGCGATTGTAGCAACATGTAATTACCAAAATGTTATTTTAAAGGTGTATTGGTTGATATTAGTCCATGATGCAAAAATTTATCACCGAACTTACATCTACTACTAAATTAAGTTTGTGGATCATCTTCCGAGGTACTATGACTACACTTTGCAGCTTTTGATACTAATTTGAATTTGGGATTTCCAATATTTTTTATCAGGCATTGCTATTGATTTTTGATTGATTAGTTATTCCACATAACTATTTTTTGATGCATCAACTTTGATTTAACAGTACAGTTTTGGGCATCTTTGCATTTCAGAGAATATATCATTGCCACTCATCTTTCTAAGAATATATCTTCCAATATTTGTTTACTAAGTGGTAGAATTGGTTTTACGATGTCCCATTCACTATTAAACGCAAGAAGCCTCACTGATATATATTTTTTCAAATTTTTTTAGTCTATAGATGGAAACTACTGTGGAAATCTCTTCAAACTCGATTGTTGTTTCATTTTTTTGATTCTTTGCATTAAGACATAGTCCAATATGTTTTGAACAATTAATTTTAAAATTTATGATCACTTTTAATAAAGTTTGAGCAATGTTTGTGAATGTTGATAGTCTGTAACGTCCCACCTTTTCGCACACCTTAAATCGACACACGTGCCAATTCAAACCATATGAAAGGGCGGATTGTCATGGGGTAAATAAGAAAAAAAAGAGAAGAAATAAAATAAAACAGAATCTCACAGCGGAAGGATAAAATATAATAATCAATATATAGTTCCTTAAACTGTTTACAAAACATTATATTCTTCTTTATACAATAGATATCAGAGTTCACATACCAATAAATATCAATGCATCGGAATTAAATGGTGTGGTGGAACAATATAATAGATAATAGTAATACAAGTCTTCGTCTTCGTCCTCCAGAGCTAAATCTTCAAATCCTAAAATGCTCGGACTGACCCGAGCGAATTTGAAAAGACAAAAACACTCGAGTCAGAACTAAAAGATCTTATGTAAGTTAAATCAACAGAAATAAATATGAGTGCAGTAACTCAAGAGATGCTCGGGATTTACATCTCTCGAGGATCCGTTAAACTATTTACTATGTAGTATATTTCGCTATTATAATAGTGTCTATAGTAAAATAAATATACTTTTAAATAGCGTTAAGGCTTTACATTTTCCACCTTAACACGTAATAGTCCCAGTAGTCCATCCAATATCACAGTCCCTCCTGATCGGGAAGCCTCCAGAGGATACCACAGAGCTACGGGAGAAAACCAAACTCGTACAAGGCGCGAGAGGGTATGTGACATGGCACAACTAGGCAATGCAAGGGTAGATATACCAATTACGCTTCCGGGTCGATGGTAACGCGTAGCGCGCAGCTACCGCCCACCTCGAACAAACTCCCCCAAATCAAAGAAATCAAAAGTGAAGGTGGCCACCGAATCAATCCAAAGTCAGAGTATAGTATCGAAGGGAAGTGTCCGATCAAAGGTGCTACCTTATTAACCCGTCGATCGCTCCTGTTTTAGCCACCTTATGCCAACTCATGGGAGTTGGGTCCACGTATTTACCTCAGAGGAAACGCCGCCGCCATCCTACTCCATTCTGGAATCTCCACCGCGTACACAGTTGTTAAAGTGGTTTTCGGAGTTGGCAGAGAGTATGGCAACTTCCGATCTCGGTCTCTTCAACAACCAATCGTTATTATAACACTGCGGTTTTTCAAAATAATTTATACTTTAAAACCATAATATAATATCTCTTTCAAACCATATAGATACGATGTCATTTATATTTTTAAAACCCAAATCAACATGATATCATTTTTATTTTATAAATATTTCTTTCCCAAAATCATAATATTTTTCAAATATATATACCTTGAAGCCATAGCTTTGAAACATAACTTTTAATACTTAATGGTTCAAATACTATATTACTTTATAAAATAAATAGCTTCTTCAAATTTCACAATAAATTCCCAATATCAATTTGAACCTCCAAATAAACCATTTTCATTCCCATATATTTCAAAGCTTAAATATTCTATATTCCAAAACTTCATAGTTCATATATTTCAATCTTTAAATATTCCACTATTTCAAAATGGATTCTTTGAAAATTTAATATATATCAAATCCAATTCCTATTATTTAAATTTGAAATATCTACTTACTAAACAAATATTATTAAGGTAAAACCTTAAAACTTCAATAACAGGATATTCTTTTAATTGAATTAACTTGATAATATTCTTTCAATAAATTTGATATTCGTTTAAATCCTCTACTAAAAAAACAAGTTATAAGATCATACCCTTTAAATCTTAATTCATTTACATTTCGAAACAAATTTTTCGAGGAAAATTCTTAGATACATTAATTCAAATCATATTCACATTTATCTTCAACCTTACTTTTATTTGAGTTATTATAAACTCTATATACAATAGAAAATTCAAATATATTTTTAACCATATTATATAGACGACATCAACTTCATTATTTAGCTTATTATATAATTCGAAACAAGTTTATACATAGCTAAATTCAAGAATTTTTACTATATATATATACATCAAAATTTAAATATTTATTAAATTGTATTCTTTCCAAAACCATAGAAAATTATTTCAAAAATAATTTTATATATATACCGCATTGCCTGTATATAATTTTCTATCCTATGGTCAAGTGATACAGATATTTATCATTTCAATCCGCAATTTAAAAACAAAAATGCGGTTGTATATCATTTCAAACCGCAATCCCGAATGAAATGAAAATGCATAATAACTTGCAGTTTATGCAATATAAATACAGTATCCATTCATCCATCATATCAATCATCAAACATTCATCAATTTATCATCCAATTCAAACAATCACATCAATAAATAATAATTAATTACTGACAGTTAATTTTCAATAATGAATTAAATAACTGTTTAACTATAGTTTATATGCAATAATAAATAAATTTAACTAGCAGTTTTTATGCAATAATAAATTTAACTAATTTTAACGGGCAGTTTATATGCAAAAATGAATTAAATAACAAGTAAATTATATGAATACAAATTAACTGAGATAATGATTATAACAACCCGCATATTTATCGATTGTGTATTTAAATATTTTATCGTTCATCGGATTTTGGTCCGAAAAGATACTTTTTGCAAACAGTCGAATTAGGACTCGAGACCACTTCCATTGAGTTCAAAATGCCGTTTGCGACCTTTTTTAGTATAAGCTTCGAAATGTTTGGAGATAGTTGATTTTTGCTACTTTTTCCCGCTTATGACTTTGGTTTGGACTGCACCCTTATTAGCTCAGCCCAACCCCCCTTCTCTTCATAACTTCTCCTCTTTGCTTAAACACTCAAGCTTTAGCAACAATGGTGTAAGAGAATGGGAAATTAAAACTCCAAAACTCTAGTCTTCATTAGCAAATCCAGCTTCTAGCTCCAAATTCAAGTGAACCCATTGGTAAGCATCTCCTTCTTCTTCTCCAACTCATTCTCCTTCCAATTTCAGAATTTCCTAAACCTAATTTAGGAATATTTTACTTATAAGCTTAGATTGAAGCTTCTTGAGTTGTTATTGAAGAGGAATTGATCTTAGCTTGTTTTAAAAACTTCTCCTTCATTGATTTGGGTTCAAAGGTGAGATTTTTATCTCACATCTTAGTCTATAATTATCTTCGATTGTTAGGTATGAATTCCTAACACTTATTCTTGTGCAATTGATTTTGGTTTGGATTGATTTGGTGTATATTCCAATTTTTGGTGTTTTGGTCCAATTTATGAAAATCCTTTTATGGATATTTGGACATTGATATTTGAGGCGTATCGAAGAGCCCTTTAGACTGGGTTGTCGTTCGACGTAATTCCTTAGTCATCGTCATTTGCCCGTTCGATCGTTTCCGATATTCGTTTGGCCATTTTTGGCCTAGGTTCAGGGAATGCCCTGAACCCTACTTTCAGACGTCTGAAACGTAATATTCAGACGTCTGAATATTGTTCTAGGAAGATTTCTATTCCCAGATTCAGACGTCTGATTATATGATTTCAGACGTCTGAATTGGTTCATTTTGGGCCAGAAAGGAAATAGGCTAAAAAGTGCCTATTTCAGACGTCTGATTTCAAGGATTCAGACGTCTGAATTCTGTCTTTGGAAAATATTTATTTTCCATATTCAGACGTCTGAATCCTTGATTTCAGACGTCTGAATCTGCACTCTTTTTGCCTATTTGCCTATTCGCTTGAGAATTCCAATTTAAATCGATTCGTGATGATCCTATTTGTTGTTATCATTTATTATGACTTTGATGACTCCTTTTTAGGGATTTTTGAATATCCATTTTGATGGATTCTTTATCGGTTTCTTTGGATTTTATTCACGTCTTCGAATGTGAATTTTAGTGATTGATTGTTCCTACAATCTTCTTTATGATTTGTCACTTTAAAAATATAAAGGTTTCAATACTAGTAGTAAATATCAAAACTCTTTCTTCAAATGATTTCAACACTATTTTATTACAAAGCTTGTTTTCTCAAACCGATTTCCAATCTATTAGTATATACAAACCTTTACCTCACTCGTATGAGAAATCTAATAAAACGACTTAGTAAAACAAGTGGTATGAAACTCTTGCGTTTACTTCGTCGATTAATTTTTGGACTTGTTCGATTGAAACTCTTGTGATAATTTTCTAGTGAAGATTTACAGTTTGTTCGTAAATATGTAAGTTAAGCAAGTGGTTATGGGACATGAAGCTAAACTTTTATATTTACTAGCTTAGTGTAATTGACACTTCTCGGTGATCATGATGATCATTTTTATGATTTAGACTAGCAATTGTGCGATGTCTTTTTGATTCGGTTCAACGGACGTTACGCTGTACGACGTCGTTGTTCCGTTTTAATTGTGATTTGGTTCATCGGACGTTACGCTGTACGACGTCGTTGTTCCATTTTAATGTGTATTGGTTCATCGGACGTTACGCTGTACGACGTCGTTGTTCCTTTTTATTCTGCTTTGGTTCATCGGATGTCACGCTGTACGACGTCGTTGTTCCCTTTTATTGTGATTTGGTTCATCGGATGTCACGCTGTACGATGTCGTTGTTCCCTTTTATTGTGATTTGGTTCATCGGATGTCACGCTGTACGACGTCGTTGTTCCCTTTTATTGTGATTTGGTTCATCGGATGTCACGCTGTACGACGTCGTTGTTCCCTTTGATTGTGCTTTGGTTCATCGGATGTCACGCTGTACGACGTCGTTGTTCCTTTTTATTGCGTTTCTGGATCATCGGACGTCACGCTGTACGACGTCGATGCTCCGAATTATTTGATTTCTGGATTTCGTGTGTTGAATTCTGGAATTTATGTTTCACCAACTTTTACGATTGACATTGATATATATGTCATTTATTGTGGCTTGGTGAATGAAATTAGGAGTATGACATTCCTTTTTATCTTTGAGATGATCTTTGCGATATTGATTAATCTCTTATTGATTTTTCAATTATTTATTTATCATAGCTTGGCATTGTGATTATTATACGTTTAGTCATATCTCTTATTCTATATCATTTCATCTGATATTTATAGCTAGACTGATCCGTTTATTATTTTCTTCTTAAATAATACTCGGGTCAGACCGAGATGTTACAGGTGCTTCTGCTTAACTTCTCTTCTGGGGTTATCATCCTGACTTTTGGTTAACTACTTAGATTAGCAGTTTTTGATGTATACACTTGAGATATAGACTCATAGTTGTATTCTTTTGTATAGCACGTGTTGCTATCCTTTTGTATTATTATGGATCTTTTTGACCACTGCTCTGATATACACTTTTATGTGTAATATTCATATCTATTTCCGCCTTTCTGATATGAATTGCCTGTGACTGATTTATGTTATGTTTATTTCTATATTTGTTTCCGAAGATTATATATAGCCACTGTGTAGTAGCTTTGAGTTTGCGTCGGTATGTCGGACTTCCTCTTGAGATGAAATGCATGATATATTTTCTGGCATATCGGTGCTCGCACAAAGCAATTACACGGATGGTCGCTCCTCAACAGCCTTATTCTCCGTGCTAGTTGACAGCATTACTCCGTAGTGTTCTTGGCTAGCGTGGGTATAGAGGTGGGGCGTCACAATGATGAAATATATGCCAAACAGCTATATATAAATTTCTAAACACATCATAAATCAATTTAACAAACATAAGATATTTTATAAGTTGTGAGTGGGTTAAAACACTCACCTTTTTAAATTTAAATTGAATTTATGTCCAATTTAAACCCAAAATTTGACCGTATCAGAATTCGTCCAAACCAGCGTCATCAAGTCCGAAATTTTAATACGATCCTAATAAAAAAACCGCACGTAAAACGGAGTTCGTATGCAAAAGATATATCGATAATTGTGATTTGAAATTCAATTTTAAAAATAAGAAAAGAGAACGCATTATTATGGACACGTCGCCTATTCTCCTCCCATTAGTCAAAACACGTAACTAAAGCCTGCACTTTTTTTGAGCCCTGCACGCACGCTAGTAGAAATGCGGCTGCCACTACGTAAGCCGTCCACCTTCGACTACCAAGGCCGCGCCCATACCAGACGATCTCGCAACTAACTCCGGTCCCCTCCACCTGCCTCACGCCGTAGTCAATCGACCACGTCATCAAGAAATTTTGCAGTCGCCGCCCCCTTATTCAAACCCTAGTTGAATTTTTCACGTCGATCCAGCCGTCCAATCGCGAAACCAAGCATACCAATGAACTCCCTATCGTCCACTCTCCAAAACCCAGAAAAGGTTTCTCGATCCGACGAAGTAGATCGCGGCGATGATGAACGACTGTGGATAAACCTTTAATTTCAGAGCAAACGATAACTCGAATTGAAAAACGAATTGCACTGGCAGATTACGCATTTCGAGAGCTTCAACATATATTTTTTCTGAATTTTTCTGAGGACTTTGAATTTTTGACTTTGATTTTGGATTGTTATTGGATCTAGGGTTTGCATCCATTGAAGAAGAAGAGGAGCTGATAAAATTTTACGCGCAGATAAATGAGAATAGGCAGAGGCTAGGGTTTAGCAGGGTATTTATAGGCAAATTGAAAAATAGATGGATCGGGTTGATAGATATACATGCTACCGCTAATGTGGCCCAAAAAGCCCATTCTAATCCCGGAATGAAATTGGTTAAACCCATATATCAAATAGGTGTTTTAAAATATTTAAACGCAATGGAACAGATTTCAAGTCCAAATTGCATCATATGAAGAAGTTATGCTAAAAACAATATTTTCAAACTGATTTCAATTGATTTCAATTGCATAAATTTCAAGGCGTTTCAAGTCCATACGATCAAACGACAAGTCCGATCGCTACGAAACTTGAAACATTATTATAATTCACCGTTACGGATCCGATGAAACCGGTTTCGTCGAAATCCGAGTCAGTGGCCAAAATAGCTATTTTTATATTAATTTAATAAATTAAAAATAAGTAAATTAAATCAAATTTTAACAATTCAACTTTAATTATTTACAGATCTTACCAGTTTGGATTACTTGGTAAATTTAGAATCCTTTAAACAAATTTCTTCATCAATTTCATTGAAAATTCCCAATTTACAATATTAAGTTTTAAAATTTCAATTTACCTAGTAATTAAACTTAATTACCTATGAAATTCATTTATTTGGTTTTTAAATTCTTTTATTCACTCCATTATCCCCAAGTAGATAAATTAACATTGGTTCATGGTCTATTATATTGTTATTCTAAATTTCCATCTTAAACTCCATTAACGTAATATTTAACACTTAATCCCAATTAATATCAATGACCAAATTTTCCTAATTTAAATTTAATTAAATAAACAAATCTTAATTCCCATTCTTATTATTCAAACAAATTATTATCCTATAAACATATTTAACCTTTGGTTTTGTTTTGTTACATTGATCTTCCAGTTTCACCTTTATTTGTATTAACTCTTTATTTTCACTTTGTGTGAAATAACTACCCTATCCAATATATGACGGTAAATCTATTTCCTAAGTCCAATACCCTTTTTACCAATTCAAAAAAATAAAACTTCACAATTTGCTTACATTAATTTGGATTGTACTACAATTATTATATTTTTGCCAAATAGATACATTAATTGCAATTAAATATTCTCTGTAACTTATTTCTTAGTTTCATTCTTTTTATTACATTAATTATCGTATTATGAATGGAATTTTACCTTGGTTACATCTTATTGAATTCAAATTAAATTTATCAAACTAATAAAAGAAGTAACGTACAATAATTATTGTCATTAACTCTTAATCACACGTTTATAGGTTCATTATTTACAAACCAATATTATAATTACTGGTTTTACCCAATTACCATTTATTTCAAACTATTTCAAAAATTTATTCAATATTTATCAGTTCTGTTATATTCAATTTATAACCAAGTGTAACATTTTACTTGAATTGGTTGGAATCCCTTTCAAGTTATAAATAATTAACTTATATTAACATATTTCCTTAATTGACTCCAATTACCGTTAAATTCATACTAACTCATCAATTTGTACAATATATCTCTTGGTTCCTTAAAATAATTTATGTTGTTATTAAGTTTTCATTTACACTTTGTTACTTTATTAATAATTATTAAAGTAACGTTTATATCAATAACATATTATAATTACTTACCATTTACATGAATTTGATTTCTAATAAATTAATTGACCAGTTAATTAGGTAATTTACCCAAATTTGTTATCATACCCATAAATTTACACTTATAACCAAGTCCTACATTTGAATTTATTTATTAAATTGAAATGTTCATTCAAGTTTATAAATTATTAACTTGCATTAACATAATTCCCAAATTTGTTCCAATTTCGGTCAACAATCTTTTATTACATTAAATCAATTTAATACTTTCCTTTATATCCAGGTAAGAATCTTTTCACTACTTAATTCATTTGAATTTATTCAAATTGCTATAAATAGGTTTTAATTACCATTGCTATATTTTAATTTAGCGTTCATTCCAATATTAATTTATCACCTTAATTATTTCTATAAAAATTAAATTACAAAATCCTATTTAATTAACAAATTAAATTGTCGAAATTTACGGGTCGTTACATAGTCCTTTTTGGTTGTTTTTTATATTGTATTTGTTCATATTTATTGTTTACTGTTTACTCATTTTTATATAGGATTGGATTTTGATTTGTGCATTATAAAGGTTTTTTTATTTTGAAAAAAATGAATAACGAATTTATTTGATTTCTCTAGCTAGGGATGAGAATTATTGAATCATTTATTACAACTGTATGCCTATAACTGCCGTTGAAATTTGATTGGAAGAATGAGTAGTGAAGTGCCTCGCCTGATCCTACATTTCTTTCCTGTCGAGGTAAAATCCTAAGAATCTATCTGTTAATCGTTTATCATTTTGGTTTTCCAGTTGATTTTCTAGATTTCTTAATTAAAATGAATATATAATTTTTCGATGAATCGTTTGGCTTTCAACCAAAGTCTGAATTTATATTTAAATAAATTATTTTGCTTACAATCAATGTCCGTTGCATTTGTATTGATAAGGAAACTAAAATTTGTTTTCAACTTACCTCAAAGTTCTTAGCTTAGATAACACATCATCTGAAAGTGCTTGATATTTCAGGTTTTCTAAGTACATCGCTATCATGAAACTTATTATTATAAGATTGATATGATTTCTTTTGTTTTGAAATTCAATTATTTTTCACATTAAAGTTGTCCTAGAAAGTAAAATAGGTGCTCTATCTAGGTTGTTGGTATGGTTCAGAGGTATGTTTATTAGTGCAGTCTTGGCAATGAATAATAATGAGTTACTTCGTATGTGTAATTAGTTCGCAATATTAAGCGAGCACATGAACCAATTTTATATGGATAAAATGATGAAGCGTCAAACAATAAACATGAAAGGAAGAAATATATTTAATCTTGAAACTTTAAAATGCAAAGAAGTGTAATCCTATTTTTTTAGGAAGGACCTAGATTCAAATTTATTGGTCATTAATGGTAGGATATTTTTGCTTTCACTCATCATATCTAAATACATGATCAAACAAGATAGATATTATTGAATTCCTGTCACCATGATGCTAGAAGAAATTTGCCATCTACCACTACATGCATACAAAACTTCTCAAGTAATTTGATGCATGCTATGTTATTCTACTATAAAGGTGTTATTATTAATTTGTGCATTGTTAATCTTAATTTTAGTTCGACAATAGGAATGATGATTATAACATGAACTTAGTTCAATCTTTATTAATTGGCAAACATGATTCTTAAGGTACTCAATCGATTTAATCATTATCACTTAATTTTTCAAAATTATCAACTTGATAGAAAGTGTTATCTTTCAGCATTTTTACTTAATCGCTTTTGTTGTTACATTATGCTAATGCTTGCTTTGGTATAAGTATTTGTAGTGCAATAAAATAAATAGATGAAATTATGATATTTACAGTCACATGCAAAACAATAAGCATGTTCAAATTATATTTTAGTTGCTATTTATTGAACATTTGACGTATTAATGCATGGGAGGTTTTGAAATTGTGGTTTTTATACAAAAATCAACATATGCTTACAAGTATTATATAATATATAATTTTAATTACACTTAAAATTTTCTTCATTCTCTTTAATTATGCATTAATGTTAGTGTATATATTGATATTTTATTTAGCCTTATTTAAAATGTGTTGTAGTAACAACTTATAATTCATCATGCGTTGTTTTAACATTCCCTCGTCAGAATATTTCTTGGTCTTTTTGTTAGCTATTAAAACTTATAAAATTTTCAGTTTACTACCTTTTCTTAAAATGAAGAATCAAGAATGCAATAATATTGGTTATAGTGTAAAATTTTTGGACTAATTGGGGTATAAAAAACTTTTACTTAGAAAATTTCATATTATATTAGAATTGCAAATTTTTATTGGTCATGATTCGAATAGAAATTCACAAACATGGGTTTTTGTCATTTTATCATCTTGGTTTGTGTATTCTTTATTGGCCAAGAAGAGCACTTTTGTGATTGTTTATTTTGTTCCTTAGTATTTAGTTATCTCAATCAATCCAAGCATTTTACTGTATAATATGAACTTAGCATATATGGTAAATTTATTTACAGAATTTCTTTTATTTGAGTGTAAATCTCTTCCTCTTTGATTCTGTTTCCTTTGAATTTTGGAACGTTCTCTCGGTTCCGAAATTTGTTCTTGTCCCTCACTATTCGCCTTCTATGATTCTGGAGTATCTCATAACTCCACTTCGAATGGCTTGTAAAAGGGGTGAAACTCCTTTACAATAGACATTGATTCACCGGAGATTTCTAAATCCTCGGTTTAGGTGTTTATATCTTTAGTTATCCCAAATTTACCTCTTGAGATCGAATGTAGATTTACTTCAGAATTCCATATCGATCTAATTCTTGAAATCGTAGTTGACCCGGTTAAGGTTGCCCGTGATTTATATAAGCTTATCCATTTCCTTATTCGGTTAGTTAATCATCTTATCTTTTGTTCTAGCTTATCCTCAAATCAAATTTTTCTTCGATTTGAGTTAATTGAATTTGAATCTCTATCCATGCTTTGAAAACCTATTCCTGTATGGTGTATTTGTAAAGCTATATTTAAAATGTTGTGTTGTTTGAGTTGTTGATGTTGATTTCGGTTTCCAATCGATTCGTTTGATCAACGCTATCGATATGATCTCCAAAACACTTGAACAGAGCAAATGGACACAGTATTATTTTCAAACTTAGTAAATGAATAAATTTTGTATAACTATATTTTATACAAGTATAATTTTCTGAATTTTTGATAGTTAATTGAAGTGGATGTTGAAAAATAATATTTGACTTTGTATATAGCTTGTAACCATTAGCTTTTGTTTCATATATAAATAATTGAACTATAAAACATGGCTATAAATTAATATGGAAATTTAAATGAATTCAAAAAAAGAAACTAAGAATTTAATTTCCGAAGGTTTCAAACTTTGTGTTTCAAGTTTTAAAGGGTGTGTTATTTAAAGTATTTCAAGTTGAAACTGTTTCAAGGAAATTTTAATTTTGAAATCAGTGCTCTATTCTTTGTCACTGGAAACTAATTTCGGTGATGACTGCAGCATCATCGACATTTATTTTCGAGTTTCGAAGTGAAGAGACCATTCTATAGTTTTGCCAGAGTCTTGCTTTGGAGAATTAAATTTATTTGGATTTCTAAAATATGACTTAATTTATAATGCGTGTGATATATGATTCAAAATTTGATTTGATATATATTGTGCATATTTATTTATCTCTAAAATAGTTTGGAGTTAATCGAAATTCTTAAACTTTTTCTTAAAGGATGATGTCAATTATAAAATGAAATCAAAATTTTGAACAAATATTTAAGCTTGAATAATTGAATTGGAAGTTTTATTTGTATAATACTCAATTACATTCCAATATAACTTACCTTAGTTAATTATGTAATTGTATAATATACAATATAAAAAGGATTTTATAAATAAAATTTGAGTGTTCATAATCAATGTTATACACTTAAATTTTAGATGAATAGAGGTAAATGGAATGAAAAGTTAATTGAATAAAATACAATATAAATGGTGTTAAAGGAATTTATAAATAAATTGGAATAGTGACAATAAATGTAATTATACTTAATATCTGTAACGTGGAATAAATCTAATGCAACATACCAAAATTCATCAATTTAAAATTGGTAAATGTTGAACTTTTATAATAAAATTTGAAGAGTTTCGAAATAAATAAATAATAAATGATAATTTGAATGAATAAGAATTTCAAATTTCTTTTGAGATACTAAAAGTTTTAAAATCATTTAAATCTAATGATGATTCATATATGTGAATATATATGTATTAGTACCTATGTGGGTAGATTTGAAATTCATGTATATTAAATTTGATTTTTAATTTGAGTTTAAATTTCAAAACAAATGTTTGGTAAAATAATTTGATTTATAAATGTGTATCTATGCAATTTATATAATTTGTATTTAAAAATTCAAAACACTTTCTTTTGATAATAGGCATTAACATAAAGCTAATATTTATATAAAGCTAATATTTATTAATGGGAAATATAAGTTTAAAAATAAATTGTATAATGTAAATTGTTATGTTAATAAAGAAAAATCTTTTTATTACAAGTGTTAAATTAATAATGACCATAATGACAAATGTAATTCAAGGAAAGAGAAAAAGTAACAAGTGTCATTTTATTAATTTCTTTTCTTAAGTAATTTTTTTAAAAGGAAATAAACTTATACAATATCTTCTCCCTTTACTTTTATTCATTTCAAAGAAAAATCTATGCAATCTTTTATTTCAGAAAAAAAATATCATCATAAAAAAAAACAAACCAACTTTGCCTCAACAAATTGAAATCAAGAAACATATCCAGAAAAAAAAATCTCTATAACAAATTCCTTTTCAGTTTCTCAAGCTAGAAAAAGAATGCAAGGATAATTCCAATCTTCAACAAACACTACAAATTAAGCAAGAACTTCAAAGATTTAAAGTGATTCAGGGGTCAACTTAAAAAGAAAAAGAAAAAAACTGGCAAATACAAAAGTTTAAAGGTTGCAGGCCAGAGAGTTTTTCCTCTGTTTCAACTAAAAAAATTAATGTAAGTAATTTCATTTCTATTATTTGCTGTTAAAAAAAATTAAGTAAGTAAAATTAAATCAAAGATTTAAAGAAGTTTATGCAAATTTGTTGCAGCTAACAAATTTAAAAAAAAATCAAGCAAGAAAAGAGGAAGAACGAGTTCAGGTTCATCTCTGTTGAACACTGTCAGGATTTCTGGAAAAAAAACAAACAGGTGAGTAAACATCCCTAAATTCTGATGTTTGACATATTGTTTGAGTGTAGAACTCAAACAAGTTTGGATATGAGTTTGCATGCAACAAAAGATTGAATGAGTTATGTATTTTTACCTGTGCATGTTAAATTAAAATTGGATTGCCTCTGTTCTATGTTACAGAAATCCAAAATTCTTTAGAAAAATCCAATTTCCTTACCCACTGATCCTTGTTTGATCTTAAAATTCAAACAAAAGTAGTTTTTTTCATGTTTTAAGTTTATAAAAATAAATTCAAGCTAATGAATAGGAACTGCTGTGGAAAATTTAAAATGCAGACACCATCCATATCGTGTGGAAATTCAAACATGATGAATCATAGTTTTAGGAATAAAATCTGAATTGTTATATCAAATGATGATTTTTGAAAGTCAAATCAAATTTTTTAAGCAAGTATTCATTTAATAAAGCGGGAATGATCAGATTCGAATGTCTTGGCAATTTCTGATGATCGACAGCACAATTCATTTTGTAATCTTGGGTGAAGCTTGCTGGGGGATAGGGAATCTTAAGAAAAATGCTCAGATTTTTTTTTAAACATTGTGGAATGAAGACGAGATCGAATTAGAGCTTTATCCCAGGTTTTTGCATTGATCAGTAATTGGCAAATTTTGTCATTTTGGGCGCATCGGACTAGATGAGATCGGGTTGTGGAGGAGCGTGGTTGACAAGGGAAACTCGTGACGGAGATACGTGGCTTCTGGTGATCTTTGGCGTCGGAGCGAGGCGTTGGTTTGAGGCACCGATGGTTCCAGTTTTGGGTTGTGAACGAAAATTCAAATTCATAAGTTGTTCGAACTGGTGAGTGTTTGAGAGGCTCAAGCACATTATCGATGATGTGTTGACGACCAAAAGTTTGACCAGAGGTGGCCGACGAAGTTTTGCAGGTGCACATAGTTTGGATTGTGTCAGGGGAAGCGAATTTGGGGAAGAAAGGGAGAACCCGAAGCAGCTATCGGGTAAAAGGGTTTTGAACTCGAGCATGAACTCGAAATAGTTTAGGGGTCGTTCGAGTAGTACATAGAAAATTTTGAAAAGAAAAAAATATCAGCACTCGGGTCAAATTTTATAGAAGCTCGAAGCAAGTGGGACTAATTCTCGGGAAAGACTCGAAGGAGCTCGGGGAAGTCAGTATACATGGAGGTTTGCCCAAATGAAAAACAACAAATTTCCAAACTTTTAAAATTTTAAAACTCATGTTTTAAAAGATGGTTTTGATTTAGATTTAAAACAAATTAAAGTTCAACAAGACATTTTTTTTAAGAAATTTAATTTAATTTAATTCTTGTCACATTACTTATATAAAAATCAGTTATAAAATGTAATTAAAAATGATGTTAAAGATGAAATGTTCTATAAGATAATTTTTGATCTCTCAAGACAATTCATATGATGAATTTAAATTAGTTTTACAAGAAAAATCAAAATGGTTAACAAAAATAAGAAGGTTATCTTTTGAAGTTTATATGTAATAAATGATTTACTTAAAATAAACTATTTAAATTAATTACTTAATATTAATGATTAATCAAGGATTAATTTATTTAGATAATAAATTAAGAAAAATAATTAATTAATAAGAGTAATTACAATTTAATTAATGAGCAACTAAAGATGAATTAATTAGGGTAATCAATTTATGAATGATTAAATTATGAAGATGATTAAAGATCTAATCAATTTTAATTAAGAATAACCAATCATTGATTAAAGATGATGAATGAAATTAATTATGTGATTAATTAGTTTAATTCACACGATTGATTCATCGTAGCTGTATATGATTGATAACTATTGTATGATGAGTATTAATTGACATCTCTGATTGTAATTGTGATGCAATGTGATACGAATTGTTTGCGCTGAGCTGTGATCCTGTATTTTCTATGTGAATATGAAACCCCTTTTTGCCCGTAAATGGCATTTATATTTTCGATGCGGCAGGGAGTCGGATTTTAGATAGTTATCCGAAACCCACATCGAATCCTAAATGTGAATTCCTATAATTGATACACCTACATGTTTTAAAATTGAACACTCACTATTCGGATTAGCCGGGAGAGGACTTTTTTTTCATATAACCCATTCCGAATAGTGATTCAATGAAATGGATAGCATTTGAAGACGGTGTCGAAGACTGGGTGTCTTCGAAAACGATAGGATAACCTATCGATTGTCTCTGCACCGAGTTGCTCCGGTATAGGGATTCCCTAAGTGATGGGAAGTCCGATCGGGATTTTGGACGCCCGGATTTGCAAGGGCTTCTTCCTTTATTGGACGAAGTGCCTTCGGTCCTGTTCGAACCTGGAACAGACTTGTATGGTCGTGTGTCTGACACTACACTTTGAGACCTAAAGCCGATTTCTTGCAAATACATATCTGTTCTTAACACCCTTCTTTGAGACGTACGAGCTCAGAAGTTATGTAGTTGAAGGTTATCAGCGATATACTCCCAATTTGGTATTGTGGCACGCTAAGTGCTGCTGTGAATTGATGATCATTTGTTGATCATTAGATGATCAAAGCATGGATTTTGTGAAAAGCGTAGCTTTGTGGATGAGACTTCATCGAACCTCACAACCCGGTAATGGTCGAAATAGGAAAGATGCAGCAAGGTTATTTGGGGTAGCGCCCCTTAGGGTATGTGCATTTCCTTCTGGATAGAAGTGGTATCATGGTATGGAGCCCAGATACTTAACTTATGTGGATATCACAAATATATATATACTGCTTTGTGATTATTGTTGTTGGGGCCTCAGATAAAGGTTGGTTGCAACCGGGGGATGGCATACTCGTGTCAGTAGTTACCTAGTTATAGAGGTAACCCGGCCTTATGTTTGCAGAGATCCGGTTAGATTCTCGGGACGTCCCTCCAGAGGCGTACCCATGTGGCCCAGGAAGTTCCTTTTCCTGACCATTGGTTGGAAATCCAATTACCGATACGAACCCAGTACGGTTTTAGTTGTATTACCTGCCATTTACTTATGGTGGTCACCACTGTTTAGATAGTAGCTATAGTAGGCATAGTACGAAATGTCTATGCTGGCTAGGATTAATATTATACTTTTGAAAATGTTTTCACACTATGCACTAATAATAGTATTTAAAAGTGTTTTTCCCGTATCAAGCATTTTTGACTGTCATAAGGAGAAATCTGCTCCAAGTCTGCGTATGCATTGTGTGTGTGGTGGGAGGCCTTATGGCAGTTTCATTTTCAAAAAGCATTGCGAATTTCTTTCAAATTCTTTTGTTTGTTTTTGATCTAAAATAAACTGCTTTTATTTCAAACAACTGTTTTGGTTTACTCATACCAGTCCTATGACTGACCCGGAGTTTATTGTTTCTTTTCTAAACTCTGGGGTGCCCATAATTTCCACACGGGCAGCCTAGTAGCTGGTCTTCCATGTTTTAGTGCTAGCTGGATTTTGAAGTCGTATGGTTCGAAGGCTGCTGGTTTTGAAGACCTTTTTGTCTTGGATATATTCTGAAACTTTTTGGATCTCAAGGTTCTTAGTTGGATGTTCGTTATCACTTCTTTTCTTTGAAGACTTTCTTGGAATGCAATCACTTGTGGTTATGTCGTGATGGTCTATTTTGAAGCTGTGTTGTATATGTATATAGATACTCTGATGTTGGTGTTGTTGTTGTATTGATATTGTGAGATGTTGTATCTGGAATATTAATGTTAGCAATTTTATTTTCCGCTGTTTATATTCATCTAATGTTGTTATAAGCTCCATCCGAACTGAAATTCGACGTTCGAATCTCCGGCAGTCGAATACAAGTGAGGTACTTGATGTCGATTTTTGAACGCTGAACTTCGAGGCGTAACAAGTGGTATCAGAGCTAAAGGTTGAGTAAGAACTTTAGCTATGGAGTATAACACATTAGATGGCTCATTAGAGATAAGGTGAAGTATACCCTAGAATGAGTATAAACCGAGACTAAAACCCAAAATTTTCTTAGTCTATTTTCTTTAACTGCTGATATTCCTTAAAATATTTCGTCCGAATATCTAAATCAAGTTTCTTACTAATTACAGATAGTAAGAATGAGCGGGCGAAGAGGTAGAGCTAGGGGTCAAAGGAATGCTACGACAGCTAGTCGAGTTTCCCCTTCAGCGGAAGCAGTTATGCCTACTCAACCTTAGCCAAATCTGGTTGATTTGTATAAGAGTTTCACAAGGCTTGGTGGTAGGCCGTTCACTGGCAAAGAGTAAATTATTGAGGCCCAGGATTGGATAAGATCATGTGAAAAGATAATTAAAGGGCTTAAGCTACAAGATGATCAAATGCGTCTAATTGCTTCTTGGAAACTACAAGATGAAGCCTCGGCCTGGTGGGAAACAGTCACAATAGATGAACTGGAAGAAGAATTTACTTGGAGTCGATTTAAAGAGGTGTTTGAAAAGCGCTATATGCTGTCGGCAGGAATTTCCCGAATGTATCAAGAATTTCTAGACTTAAAGCAAGGAGGCTTGTACTTTGAGGAGTACTTAAACAAGTTCAACGAGCTATCCCATTTCGGTCCAGAGTTGGTAGATACGCCTCTAAAGGAAAATGAAAGATTCATTCGTAGGATGAACAAGAAGTATCACGAAAGGATGACAACACACATCAAAGAATCTTTTTCTGACCTTATTGATATGGGATATTGGTATGCCACCCTGGATATGCAGGAGATTCCAAGGGAAAGCGGGAATTCAAGTAATCAGAATTGGAAGAAAAGAAAGTTTGGGGGCAAGAAGCCACATCAAGGCAAGGATAAGAGGAGCAGTCAAGGAAATTAGGCTAGAAATGTAACTTGTTACAATTGCCAAGAGAAGGGGCATTATTCAAACAACTGCAAGAACCCGAAAAAGCAAGTTAAGAAGGAACAACCCGTGAAGACTGTCTAAGGAGACAGAGAATGCTACAATTGTCACAAGCATGGACATGTTGTTAAGAATTGTCCGGTGATGAAACAAGCAAAGGTGGAAAATGTTTAGGCGATAAAGGAAGACCCTTAAACTTCGAAGGCAGATAATGGAAAAAGTGTCCTGGAAGGTAATCTTACTATTTATGATAAAGTTGTAAGAGTTTTATTTGACATGGGAGCTTCACATAGTTTTATCTCCCAACAAACCATAAATGAGTTAGAACTTAAAACTGAATTTGTTGACGACCCTATTTGCTTGAAAAATCCGGTTGGAGGTCCCACAAATCTTTATTTGTATTGTAGGAAAGTCCCTATTTCATATGCTTGCTATCAATTTCCTATCAACCTTTATATCCTCGAATTTAATGAATTTGAAATCTTACTTGGAATGAACCGGTTATCGAGATACGAAGCTAAATTGGGTTGTAATAATCGGACAATTTTAGTCAAAACAAAACTTAGAAATTTTATTGAAATCTCTTGTAAGGATCCGGGTCCAAAGAGAGATAAATTGATGTATACTTTGGGATATCCTGAACCCAGTTTGGAGTCTATACCTGTTGTTCGGGAATTTTCCGATGTATTTGAAGAAGTAAAATCCTTATGTCCACACAGAGAAATAGAATTCTGAATTGACTTAGTACCCAATGCCCGTCCTGTCGTTCACGCAAGTCGCAGGATGGCACCCAGGGAAAGAATTGAATTAGTCAATCAAACTCAAGATTTGCTAGAGAAAGGATTGATTCGCCCTTGTGTTTCCGAATGGGGTTCAGCTGTCGTGTTTGTGGCTAAATCGGACGGATCTTTGAGATTGTGTGTAGATTACCGTGATCTCAATAAACAAACTCTCAAGAACAAATTCCCTTTACTTAGAATCGACGATCTATTCGATCAACTTCATGGCGCTCAATTCTTTTCTAAGGTGGATTTGGCTCAGGGATTCCGTCAGCTGCGAATAGCCGAGGATTGTGTTCTTTTGACTGCCTTCAGGGGTCCTAACATGTTCTACGAATGGTTAGTCATGCCCTTCGGACTAACCAATGCTCCTGCGTACTTCGTAGATTTAATGACCCATGCGTTTCGAGAAGTATTGAACAAATTTATCCTTGTATTTATTGATGATATCTTGATTTACTCCAAAACGGAAGAGGAGCATGCTGAGCATCTCAGAATTGTTTTGGAAATATTAAGGAGGAATGTCCTATTCGCTAAATTCTCTAAATGTCACTTTTGGGTTAAAGAAGTCAGATTTCTCGGTCATATTGTTAATGAAGAAGGGATTTCTGTTGATCCAAGCAAGATTTCTGCGATTCTGGACTGGAAGTGACCCACTACTCCTAGAGAAGTTTGAAGTTTTCTAGGTTTAGCGGGATATTGTAGAAAGTTTGTCCAGGATTTTTCTAAGTTGGCCAGTCCGCTAACTAAGCTAACAATGAAGAATGCTAAATTCGATTGGACTCCAAAGTGTGATGAAGCTTTCTAGGAATTGAAAAGGAGATTAACTGCCGCTCCCGTTCTCGCTATCATTAACGGGAATCAAGGGTTATCCGTCTATAATGATGCTTGTGGAGACGGTTTGGGAGCAGTACTAATGCAAAATGGGAAAGTAATTGCCTACGCAAGTAGACAATTACGCCCACATGAGAAAAATTACCCAACACACGATTTGGAGATTTTAGCTGTTATTTTCGCTTTGAAACGACACTATCTTCTGGGTAAGAACTTCTTCAGCTTTCTTAACGATATAAGAAATTTAACTTAACTAAATAAATATACTTAATGAACTCTCTCTGTTTTAGGTGAAAATTTTGAATTATTCACCGATCACAAATTTTTAAAGTATCTCTCCACCCAGAAAGATTTAAATCTACGGCAACAACGATGGCTAGAATTTCTAGCGTCATATGACCTAGATATTCTGTATACACCCGGTATAGCAAATGTGGTTGCCGATGCTTTGAGTAGAAAGCACGCTATTTTAGCTCATCTTGTTATCGCTCCTACTCTTCTCAAAAAGATTTCAAGACAGCAGAAAGAAGATGAGTTTCTTCGGGGAATTCATAAAAGAATATGCCAAGGTGAAGATACTAGTTTCGAGATGGATAGTAGAGAAGTTATAAGATTGAAAGGAAGAATTTGTGTCCCTGATATCCCAGAATTAAAGCGTGAAGTTTTAGATGAATGCCATAAATCAAAACTCAGTATCCATCCAGGAGTTAATAAAATGTATAGAGATAATAAAAGAACCTTATGGTGGAAGACAATGAAAAGAGATATATCTATATATGTGAGTCGTTGTGCTACCTGTCAGCAAATTAAAAACGACCAGAAGAAGAGGGCGGGTTTACTCCAGCCTTTGGAGGTACCAAAGTGGAAGTGGGATCAGGTATCGATGGATTTCATCGATGGGTTGCCCCACACTCGAAAGGGGAATGAAGCAATTTGGGTTATAGTGGACCGTCTAACCAAAACAGCCCATTTCATTCTAGTGAAATCAACTCGGATAGCAGCAAGTTTAGCTAAGCTATATATCAAAGAGATTGTTCGTCTCCATGGTATACCGAGTAGTATAGTGAGTGATCGTGACCCGATCTTCACTAGTAGATTTTGGGAAGCGTTTCAGGCCACGTTGGGAACAAAGATAAACTTCAGCACTGCTTATCACCCACAGTCTGATGGGTAGACTGAAAGGATAAATCAAATATTAGAGGATCTTTTACGAGCTTGTTTTCTTGACTTTGATGGTTCTTGGGAGGACTATTTTCGTTTGGTCGAATTTTCATATAATAATAGCTATCAAGCCAGTATCGAAATGGCTCCTTTTGAGGCTTTATATGGTCGACCATGTCGATCACCGGCATGCTGGATTGAATCCGGTGATAGACTCGTCGTTGGACCAGACATGATTAAGGAAGCCACTGAAAAGGTTGATTTTATTCGAAAGAAGTTAATAACTGCTCAGAGTTGCCAGAAGAATTATTACGACCGCAGAAGAAGGGCTTTGGAATTTCAAGTTGGAGATTCTGTTTTCTTGAAAGTATCTCCAATGCGGGGTGTGTTAAGATTTGGGAAGACTGGTAAATTGGCACCACGATACATTAGTCCTTTTCCTATTTTGGAAATGATTGGTCCTCTATCATATCGAGTGCAACTACCTAACTGGTTATCCGGCGTACACGATGTATTTCACGTTTCGCATCTTCAAAGATACGTGCCTGATCCAGACAGTATTATCGAAGAGGCAGCACAGCAGGATCTAGAGATCACACCAAATTTAACAGTTAAAAGAGAACCAATTAAGATTTTGGATCGGGATGAAAAGCAATTAAGAAAAAAATTGTGAAACTGGTTAAAGTGCAGTGTAGTGGAGATCCAAAGGACTGTACTTGGGAGACAGAAGACAGTATGCAAAAGTCTTATCCCAAATGCAGGGTGGATATCTCGGCTTAAATTGGTAAGCCATTTTTCTATTCTTTTCTGAATTCGTATATTCTTTGTTTGCTTTTCTCTCTCTTTCGAATTTCGAGGACGAAATTTTCTTAGGGGGAATATGTAACATATCAAAATTCATCAATTTAAAATTGGTAAATGTTGAACTGTCATAATAAAATTTGAAGAGTTTCAAAATAAATAAATAATAAATGATAATTTGAATGAATAAGAATTTCAAATTTCTTTTGAGATACTAAAAGTTTTAAAATCATTTAAATCTAAATGATGATTCATATATGTGAATATATATGTATTAGTACCTATGTGGGTAGATTTGAAATTCATGTATATTGAATTTGATTTTTAATTTGAATTTAAATTTTAACATAAATGTTTGGTAAAATAATTTGATTTATAAATGTATATCTATGCAATTTATATAATATGTATTTAAAAATTCAAAACACTTTCTTTTGATAATAGGCATTAACATAAAGCTAATATTTATATAAAGCTAATATTTATTAATAGGAAATATAAGTTTAAAAATAAATTATATAATGTAAACGGTTATGTTAATAAAGAAAAATCGTTTTATTACAAGTGTTAAATTAATAATGACCATAGTGAAAAATGTAATTCAAGGAAAGAGAAAAAGTAACAAGTGTCATTTTGTTAATTTCTTTTCTTAAATAATTTTTTTAAAAGGAAATAAACTTGTACAATATCTTCTCACCTTACTTTTATTCATTTCAAAGAAAAATCTATGCAATGATTTATTTCAGAAAAAAATATCATCATAAAAAAAAAAAAACCTACTTTGCCTCAACAAATTGAAATCAAGAAACATAACCAGAAAAAAAAATCTCTGTAACAAATTCCCTTTCAGTTTCTCAAGCTAGAAAAAGAATGCAAGGATAATTCCAATCTTCAACAAACACTACAAATTAAGCAAGAACTTCAAAGATTTAAAGAGATTCAGGGGTCAACTTAAAAAGAAAACGAAAAAAACTGGCAAATACAAAAGATTAAAGGTTGCAGGCCAGAGAGTTTTTCCTCTGTTTCAACTAGAAAAATTACTGTAAGTAATTTCATTTCTGTTATTTGCTGTTAAAAAAATTAAGTAAGTAAAATTAAATCAAAGATTTAAACAAGTTTATGCAAATTTGTTGCAGCTAACAAATTTTAAAAAAATCAAGTAAGAAAAAGAGGAAGAAAAAGTTCAGGTTCATCTCTGTTGAACACCGTCAGAATTTTTGAAAAATAAATAAACAGGTGAGTAAACATCCCTAAAATCAGATGTTTGACATATTGTTTGAGTGTAGAATTCAAACAAGTTTGAATATGAGTTTGCATGCAACAAAAGATTGAATGAGTTATGTATATTTACCTGTGCATGTTAAATTAAAATTGGATTGCCTCTGTTCTATGTTATAGAAATCCAAAATTCTTTAGAAAAATCCAATTTCCTTACCCACAGATCCTTGTTTGATCTTAAAATTCAAACAAAAGTAGTTTGTTTTGTCATGTTTTAAATTTATAAAAATAAATTCAAGCTAAATAAATAGGAACTGCTCTGGAAAATTTAAAATGCAGTCACCATCCATATCATGTGGAAATTCAAACATGATGAATCATAGTTTTAGGAATAAAATCTGAATTGTTATATCAAATGATGATTTTTGAAAGTCAAATCAAATTTTTTAAGCAAGTATTCATTTAATAAAGCGGGGATGATCAGATTCGAATGTCTTGGCAATTTCTGATTATCGGCAGCACAATTCATTTTGTAATCTTGGGTGAAGCTTGCTGGGGGATAGGAAACTTGAGAACAATGCTCAGATTTTTTTTTAAACATTGTGGAATGAAGACGAGAACGAATTAGAGCTTTAGCCGGGTTTTTGCATTGATCATTAATTGGCAAATTTTTTCATTTTGGGTACATCGGACTAGATGAGATCGGGTTGTAGAGGAACGTGGTTGACATGGGAAGCTCGTGATGGAGATACATGGCTTCTGGTGATCTTTGGCGTCGGAGCGAGGCGTTGGTTTGAGGCACCGATGGTTCCAATTTTGGGTTGTGAACGAAAATTCAAATTCGTAATTTGTTCGAACTAGTGAGTGTTTGAGAGGCTCGAGCACATCATCGATGATGTGCTGATGACCAGAAGTTTGACCAGAGGTGGCCGGTGAAGTTGTGCAGGTGCACATAGTTTGGATTGTGTCAGGGGAAGCGAATTTGGGGAAGAAAGGGAGAACCCGAAGCAGCTATCGGGTAATAGGGTTTTGAACTCAAGCATGAACTCGAAGTAATTTAGGGGTTGTTCGAGTGGTACTTAGAAAATTTGAAAGGAAAAAAAATATCAGCACTCGGGTCAAATTTTATAGAAGCTCGAAGCAAGCGGGACTAATTCTCGGGGAAGACTCGAAGGAGCTCGGGGAAGTTAGTATACAGGGAGGTTTGCCCAAATGAAAAACAACAAATTTCAAAACTTTTAAAAATTTAAAACTCATGTTTTAAAAGATGGTTTTGATTTATATTTAAAACAAATTAAAGTTAAGTAAGGCATTTTTTTAAGAAATTTAATTTAATTTAATTCTTGTCACATTACTTACATAAAAATCAATTATAAAATGTAATTAAAAATGATGTTAACGATGAAATGTTATCAAGACAATTCATATGATGAATTTAAATTAGTTTTACAAGAAAAATCAAAATGGTTAACAAAAATAAGAAGGTTATCTTTTGAAGTTTATATGTAATAAATGATTTACTTAAAATAAACTATTTAAATTAATTACTTAATATTAAATGATTAATCAAGGATTAATTTATTTAGATAATAAATTAAGAAAAATAATTAATTAATAAGAGTAATTAAAATTTAATTAATGAGCAATTAAAGATGAATTAATTAGGGTAATCAATTTATGAATGATTAAATTATGAAGATGATTAAAGATCAAATCAATTTTACTTAAGAATAACCAATCATTGATTAAAGATGATGAATGAAATTAATTATGTGATTAATTAGTTTAATTCACACGATTGATTCATCGTAGCTGTATATGATTGATAACTATTGTATGATGAGTATTAATTGACATCTCTGATTGTAATTGTGATGCTATGTGATACGAATTATTTGTGCTGAGCTGTGATCCTGTATTTTCTATGTGAATATGAAACCCCTTTTTGCCCGTAAATGGCATTTAAATTTTCGATGCGGCAGGGAGTTGGATTTCAGATAGTTATCCGAAACCCACATCGAATCCTAAATGTGAATTCCTATAATTGATACACCCACATGTTTTAAAATTGAACACTCACTATTCGGATTAGCCGGGAGAGGACTTTTTTGTCATATAACCCATTCCGAATAGTGATTCAACGAAATGGATAGCATTTGAAGACGGTGTCGAAGACTGGGTGTCTTCGAAAACGATAGGATAACCTATCGATTGTCTCTGCACTGAGTTGCTCCGATATAGGGATTCCCTAAGTGATGGGAAGTCCGATCGGGATTTTGGACGCCCGGATTTGCAAGGGCTTCTTCCTTTATTGGACGAAGTGCCTTCGGTTCTGTTCGAACCTGGAACAGACTTGTATGATCGTGTGTCTGACACTACACTTTGAGACTTAAAGCCAATTTCTTGCAAACACATATCTGTTGGTGGCAGAGAATTTATTCTCTTAGCTTAACACCCTTCTCTGAGACGTACGAGCTCAGAAGTTATGTAGTTGAAGGTTATCAGCGATATACTCCCAATTTGGTACTCTGGCATGCTAAGTGCTGTTGTGAATTGATGATTATTTGTTGATCATTAGATGATCAAAGCATGGATTTTGTGAAAAGCGTAGCTTTGTGGATGAGACTTCATCGAACCTCACAACCCGGTAATGGTCGAAACAGAAAAGATGCAGCAAGGTTATTTGGGGTAGCGCCCCTTAGGGTATGTGCATTTCCTTCTGGATAGAATTGGTATCATGGTATGGAGCCCATATACTTAACTTATGTGGATATCGCAAATATATATACTGCTTTGTGATTATTGTTGTTGGGGCCTCAGATAAAGGTTGGTTACAACCGAGGGATGGCATACTCGTGTCAGTAGTTACCTAGTTATTGTGGTAACCCGACCTTATGTTGGCAGAGATCCGGTTAGGTTCTCGGGACGTCCCTCCAGAGGCGTACCCATGTGGCCCAGGAAGTTCCTTTGACTTACTATTGGTTGGAAATCCAATTACCGATACGAACCCAGTACGGTTTTAGTTGTATTACCTGCCATTTACTTATGGTGGTCACCATTGTTTAGATGGTAGCTATAGTAGGCATAGTACGAAATGTCTATGCTGGCTAAGATTAATATTATACTATTGAAAATGTTTTCACACTATGCACTAATAATAGTATTTAAAAGTGTTTTTCCCGTATCAAGCTTTTTTGACTGTCATAAGGAGAAATCTCCTCCAAGTCTGCGTTTGCATTGTGTGTGTGGTGGGAGGCCTTATGGCAGTTTCATTTTCAAAAAGCATTGCGAATTTCTTTCAAATTATTTTGTTTGTTTTTGATCTAAAATAAGCTGCTTTTATTTCAAACAACTGTTTTGGTTTACTCATACCAGTCCTATAACTGACCTGTAGTTTATTGTTTCTTTTCTAAACTCTGGGGTGCCCATAATTTCCACACGGGCAGCCTAGTAGCTGGTCTTCCGTGTTTTATGCTAGCTGGATTTTGAAGTCGTATGGTTCGAAGGCTACTGGTTTTGAAGACCTTTTTTTCTTGGAGATATTCTGAAACTTTTTGGATCTCAAGGTTCTTAGTTGGATGTTCGCTATCACTTCTTTTATTTGAAGACTTTCTTGGCATGCAATCACTTGTGGTTATGTCGTGATGGTCTATTTTGAAGCTGTGTTGTATATGTATATAGATACTCTGATGTTGGTGTTGTTGTTGTATTGATATTGTGAGATGTTGTATCTGGAATATTAATGTTAGCAGTTTTATTTTCCGCTGTTTATATTCATCTAATGTTGTTATAAGCTCCATCCGAACTGAAATTCGACGTTTGAATCTCCAGCAGTCGAATACAAGTGAGGTATTTGATGTCGATTTTTGAACGTCGAACTTCGGGGCGTGACAAGTGGTATCAGAGCTAAAGGTTGAGTAAGAACTTTAGCTATGGAGTATAACACATTAGATGGCTCATTAGAGATAAGGTGAAGTATACCCTAGAATGAGTATAAACCGAGACTAAAACCCAAAATTTTCTTAATCTATTTTCTTTAACTGCTGATATTCCTCAAAATATTTCGTCCGAATATCTAAATCAAGTTTCTGATTTATACTTTTAAAATTGGATAAAACACAGCGTTTTACACGCAATAAATTTCTGTATTTTTATTTTTTTATTTTTCCTATCCATCTCTTTGTTTTATTTCTCTATTTATTTTTCTAGACTTTTATTATATTTATTGGAATTTATTTGTTTATATCTTTTTATAAATGATTGGAGAAAATCAAGGGGACACACGTTACATTGTTTAAATTCTTACCTTTTTATGTCCTAACCTCTTTATTAATTTTCCGTATCTTATTTTCTATTTTTCTATGTTAATTTCCCTATTTTATTTCTTCTTTTATTTTGTTTAAACTTTTATTTTATTGAGTGGATTTTATTTTGATAAATGGCTCAGAAATTTGAAAAGACCTAAGTTACTTGTCTTTATTTGTTGCGTTTTCTTTTCTCTTACCTTTCTATTTGCATAGCCAATTACTTCCCACATTCATAGCCGTGATTTTCTCCTATCAATCACGTACATATTGTTCCTCAAACTCCTCTTTTCATCGCGTAAAAACAAAGAAAAAATTAATTAAATACATCAAGTTATTTGTTTATAGTATTGCCTTTTTATTTTCCAAACCATTCAAACTCTTGCCTTTTATTGTGTAGCCTCTTTATTACATTTCCTTCCCATTTCCTCCTCATTCTTAGCCATGAATTGCTCTACTCATAGCCATGCATATCAAGTTGAAAATTCACATACAAAATTTATTTCCTATTATGTTCTCATTTTTCATTTGCATTTAAAATAAAATATATTGTACGTTTTTTCTCCTTAACTTATGCCTTTCCGTTTCCCTAGCATTCATAACTCCTTAGCTGTTTCCTTTTTCTTCTGTAGCCATGTATTTCCTTTTGCCATTCATGTACAAAATTTATTTCCCATTATGTTCTCATTTTTCATTTTCATTTAAGAATAAAATATATAAGTTCCTTTTCCTTAATTCTTGCCTTTTTGTTTTCCTAGCGTTTACTCCTTTTCTAGCAGTTTCCCCACCTTTTTCTTGTCGGGAATCTCTCCAATCACGTACAAAAATCTTCTCAATATCTCACTTTCCATTTGCGTGAAAAGAATTAATACATACAAGCTTCACAATCCATGGCTCCCTCTTCTCCTTTTCTATGTTTTGTTCATGTCTTGCTTGGCCTCTACCATGCCTTAACCGACCACTACACCATCTCCACCACCACCAAGACCACCTCCACAACCTCATCACCTCCACACAAGCAAGGCCATGCCCACCAAGAGAAATACGTCACCATCCCATGATGAATAACCTAGCCAACCACCACTACTTCATCCTCTTCTTCATATTAGCCTCGGCCGCCAATTTTTACACCATCTACTTGCCATGCCATGACCTACAACATGCCTTAGTCGTGCCTTATTATGTGTCTAGACCCATTCCATAGCCATGGCCAAGCACCAAGCCCTATGGCCGAACCAATTGGACCCAAACCCCTTGACCATTTTTCCTTCCAATACATGTAACTTCCACCTCTTCTTATTTCCATTGCCTGTCCCCTTTGGCCAAGCCTAGCACACCTCTAACCATCATGACCAAGCAACACAAGATGATGGTTGAACCCATATGTGGTGTAGCCAAGCCATTGATTGATTAAGACAAGTTATGCCACTTTGATTCATTTATTTTTCCATTGTTTTAACCTCTATTCTTTTGTATTGAATCATATTCTTATGTATGCAATATTTGTTTGCATACAAGATTTGGATCTAACTCTTCATCCACTCTAGTTTGCACTGTGCTTTGTCGTGCTTTTTCGTGCTCTGTAGAGTTTGAATTTTTATTCTGAATTTGATTTCTAGCTTTAAAAAGGTGAGTTATCACTCAAGACTTATGTACTTATATAATTGTGAAATGATGACAAGTGAATATGTATGAACTAATATGTTATTCATATATATGCCTATGATGTGAAATATGATGTTAAATGCTGTTTATATATTTGTTACATCATCTGATAAGCTACGTTATATTATACCGTACGTTTTATTTACCGTATCACTACAAGTTCCTATAAGTATGGGTTGAAATGATACATACCCGAACAGACTTTAGAATAAGGAAAAATCATTATGAACTGAAATGGTAGGCTCCAGTGATTTTTATGGCATTTATTTTACTTGGGATTGCGGGTTTGAAATGATAGAACTCGGATTTTTCTTTTTAAATTACGGATTGAAATGATGCATATCCGTATCACTTGACCTAGGTTAGAAAATATTATACAGGCCCATGGTTAATATTTTTAAAATAATTTTTTCATAAAAATTTATTAATTATTTTGAATATTTTGAATATATGAAATTTTAGCTTAAATAATTGATTTAATGACTTAGAATATAAAGAGATTTGGTTTTACTATAAGCTAGAATTTATAAATCTATTATTGGTTTTAAGTCGGGTATAAATATTTTATTTATGATAAATATCTTAGTAATTAAGTTTGATTTAATTTGGAATCTTAAATCTAACCTAGTCACGTTAAATAAGGCTAATTCGTGAAATGGATATGTTGTGTATAATAAATAATGTATTTAGATTGATAAAATGAAATACAGTCTTAATTGCACTTGTTGTAATAAAATTTATTTAACTAGAAATCATAGTTATTTGATGTAAAGAAACTTGAGCGTATATTAACTATGATAAAAAAAAATTATTTACGAAGTGGATATGTTTGGAATTGAAAAATTATGTTTTAAATGGAAATGTACTTTTTTTGAAATATGATTTAATATAAAAATTGGAAAATTGTTTTAAATGGAAATTCTAAGTTAATTAAATAAATGAAAATTTAGTTTTACTCATGAAACGGGTATTTGAGAATAAAGTATTAAGTCATTGATTAAAAATAAAAGTAATAATGTGCTTTTGACTTAATAAATGAATTATAGTTTAACTGGATATTTATTGATAAAATTTTATCTTATTTAATCATAAGATAAATGATATCCAAATGAATATTTTCTGAAGTGTGAAATATCATTTTTATAAGTTAAATTGGCTAAAAATTGAAATTTTAATGTAGCTGAAATATACAATGTTTTTGGAAAGTTTATAATTGAATGAATAAACTTAGAAATATACAACTTTAAAATGAATATTATTTGACAATGAATTCAAATGGTTTAAATGAATATTATTTCAAAGGTGTTATGATTTCCTAAATATTATGATTTTCAAAGGATAACATCTAAATCGTCACGATTTCAAAGTATTATGGTTTCAGAGTATTATGGCTCTAAAGTGTTGGTTTTAGGGTTGTTATAACTTTGAGAGGACTAGGGTTTTGGAAATGAAATTATTTGAAATTTTGTTAAGTAGGAATTTCCTTTAATTATATTAATTTAAACATATTATGTAATGACCCGCCTTTCATAACACAGAAAGACGCATCATTAAGAAGAAAGAAAGGGATAGAAAAGAGAAAAGATAGAAAAGAAAGAACCAAACAACATCAGAATCTCACAGCGGAACGAATAAATTATATTAACCAAATAAAATATTACATAGTATCATATACATCAGAGTTATACAGCTCAAAACAAACTAGACAGTTATAACTCCTGACTAGATATTACAACTCAAGTACATCATAGAAAACAGATACAACTCAAACACATCGGAAAACTCTATATATATATACACACGCTGAAGCCGCCTGCTCTATATCTCCTCCAGAACTCGTCAAAGCAAACCTGAATCACTTGACTACTCATACGTAATATAAGTGCCCAAGAGTTTAATAAAATAGAAAATAAACACTCGGGTCAGACAGGGGTCTGGTGTGAGTAAACGGTTAAAAGTTGCTTAACTTTCACAAAGGTATCACGTAAGACTTCCCACAAATAAACATGGGTAAGTTTTTACCTTACGCTAACCAAAACATTTGATAGGATATCCAGTGATATTATAATAGCGTCTAGGATTTTCAAAATAAAATACAGAAATAGCTGGAATGCTTACATCTCACGTTCCAACATAGTTGGGCACAATCAAAACCGTATAGACACTTATTGGATTTTGGATTCCATACAATAGCAGGGCTACTGGGGTACCGCCCGTCACAGTACGTGGCCTAGATCACCGTACCGAGGAGTACGCCCGCTCCTCTGCAACACAAGGCCGGAACCATCCCTTACTGGACAGTCCCGAACAAGACCACCCCGACAGTTGTCATGATCAACCGCCCCACACAGCCGAAATAAAAATGGACCTCTAGACAAGGGTAAATCTCGTCCTACTTGGGCATGACCCACTTAGCCTTGCTGCACCTCCCCTGTTTTAGCCATTCCCAGTTGATAAGGCTTGAGGCTGCGATTACCTTTATAGGACAAATCAATCTTAGAATGCTCATCGCCCACCTGACGATGTTCTGAAAGCATTCAATCCATACAAGTTTATTCCGGGCTCGAACGAAACTGAAGGCACTATCTCGCTACACTCATTTTGGAATCACCCTCAGAGTTAACGAACATAGCCCTTGCACTCTGAATCACCATCTCGAACCTGTAGTACTATTTCCATCAAACTCATCTCGGAATTACCCTCAGAGTTATATTGACGAATAGTTCTTACACTTCGAGTCTTCACTTGCACTCCCCTTGGATTCACGACCTAACGTTTAACTTGGATCGATGTGGTTTTCGGAATTCCAAATTTGGAAACCCGATCCCGGTCTCATCGAATCCAAACGCCATTTTAATGTCCAAGTGATTTAAGTTTAACAAATTAATTCAATTTAAACATATTGAATTCACACAACATCATTCATAGATAAATATCACACATTTACCATTGATATATCAAATATCATACCACAGAATATCACAACATACCATCCAATAGATATCAACCAATCCAGATATTCCACTACAATCATACACAAACAGGCACCATTAATTCCTTTATAATTAATTTAATCATCTTAAATAAATTAATTACTTGAGAATTAAACAACTAATCCTGCTTGAACAATCATTAATTAATTATAATTAATTAATTAATCACTCTTTAATCATCTTCATAATTCAATTAATTAATCTTCAATTACAGATTAATTATTCTTTAATCATATTTTTAATTAATCACCTAGATTAATTATTCTTTAATTACACTATGTAATTAGCCTTTAAATTAATTACACCGATTAATTTATCTTTAATCATTAATTAATCTTAATTAATTTCTAATCAATTAATAATTAATTACAAAATCCTTAATTAATTACATCAATTAATTATTACTTCTTTCATACTTCATTGATTAATTATTTCATAATCAATCACATTTAAGAATTAAATTAAACAATTAATTATTCATTAATTACATAAATTAATGACCCTCTAATTACTTTATTAATAAATCATGTTCAAAACTACATTTAATTATTAATTATAAACTTAATTACAATTTTTAATCAAACTTGATTAATCACAATCAGTAATTAACTTCCTTAATTACTTTACTAATTAAACCAACACCTTGATTAATTTCATTAATCAATCCTTTAATTACACTAAGTAATTATCCCTTAATTACTTCCCTAAGTAATTATACCTCTTTGATTATTATCCATTAAGAAATTTCCTTAATTAGTTACATTCAGTAATTATTCATTAATTACTTCACTAAGTAATTACACATTTTTAATTACATTAAGTAATTATACTTAATCCCATCATTAAGTAATTCCTTTACTTATTTAAACTTAATTAATTAACTAAAATTAACCACAAAACTTAATTAGTTACTATGAGTAATTAGTTGCTTCAATTACTTCATTAAGTAATTATGTTTAAATAATTCTTCTTAATCATTAAGTAATTAATTTCTTAATTACTTATTAACTAATTTATTTCTTAATTAATTAAACTTGATTAATAATTTTTAATTAAGTAATTAATTACACTTAATTAATTACACTACTTAATTTACCTTAATTTAATTACTCACATTAACCAATTTAAGTTAATTAAGTAATTTACTTCAATTACCTTTATCAATCATTTAAAAATTTAATATTTGAATTCAAAAATTGTATTTGGTTTATAAAAAAACATCATCTTTTAATTTATCATTATTAAATAACTTACTTCAATCACATTTTAAATTACTACAAGTACAATTTTATTTGAGAACATTTTTATATCATTAAAAAAGCAAAATTGAAAACAATCTATTTTAAACAAAGGTTTAAATTTTAAAAACCCAACTTTAAAACAAAAATTCTTTTCAAGTCAAACATTTATTATTAATAAAACTAATTTAAAACATTTTGTAAAATACAAACCCGGTTAATATTAAACTTTAAAATAAACAAACTATTTTAAAACAAATTTATCTTAACTTGTTAAAACACAAAGTTTTAAATTAAAACATCTCAACATTTTCAAACTATTTAAAACTTCATTTAAAAACTTAACTTGCTCTAACTTCAGAAATTTCAATTTGCAGTAAAAAAACAAACAGGAACAAATCCTGGAATCCCAAAACACACGCGACACTACCCACTTCCATTTCGAGTTACACGCGAGGCCAACATGAGGCTACACTCGAGCAAAACAGCGAAACCCAAGGCCAAAATCTTCTTCCATGAAACTGCTGCACCAAAAATAGCTCGTGCACGTGCACGATGGGAATGGTCGACGGCGATCATCGCCGACATGCCCCACAGGTCACCACTGACCACGACAACCCTTTCGTCCCTCGAAATCGAAGAAAACACCACCGAATCAAGAAAAAGCTACAGTGTCGCAACCTGGAAGAACACTCAAACCCAAAAATCGTTGCCAACGGCGAACCCCAATGCCGGAGTGTCTGCAAATCCATCCACACACGCGCCTCAATCCACGCAAGCCTTTCCCCTACTCGCAATTCACCCAAATTCAACAACTACGACTAATTGCTCACGATTCCGATCCATAAATAAAACAGACACAAAACCCTAATACGCCGTTTCCTGATCACCACGACCACCATAAAAATCCTCCACTATTTTTCCTGCATCCCCTAGAACCAAGACCACCTCCATGCCGAAGCTCGCCATCCACTTTGAAGCAGCTCAACAGAAATTGACCAATAACCCAATTTAGGTAATTTCACAATTTCACTTTGAATTTTGCTTTGCATTTTAACTTGTTGTTGATTGAATCTTCAAATTGAATTTGCATGCAGATGAATTTTCTTGTTCTTCAGATTTGATTACTTGGATCTGAGTTTTGAAAGGCTTCAGATTTTTCTTCTTCCTTACTTCTTTGGTTACAGATTTAATTTCTATTTTCTTTGGTTTCTGTAACAGCACATAAATCCGTACCCCTTGAATCAACACTATTCAACAACGATCAACTCAAGTTGTACAGAAATACGAACCATTTGGGTTAAAGAAAAGAGGTAGAAGAAGAAAATAGAAATCAATATCAGAATCTAACCATCGCAGCGGAATACAATATAATAGGTAATAAATGATCTTTACTCAAAAGTCAAATATTTCTATTTACATATATTACATCATCAGAGTTCAACAATCACGGCTCAACATCAATATTATACAAATGGATACACAGCAACTCAACACAGCGGAATATATATATATAAAACAAGTACGAGTGTAGTATCGTCATCTTGCCCGTCTCCTGAGCCCCACAGCATCATATCCTGTATCCTATAATACTCGGTCTGACCCGAGCATTACAGTTAAATAACACCCGAGTCAGTCTGGAATACCAGCGTGAGAAAATCACACTCAATTGATTATTAAAGTTTCAAAAATCCTTTGAAAACAAAAGCATCTCGTAAGACCACGCCACAAATAAACATGTCGAGTTTTTACCTTACGATAGCTAAAACAATTTTTATAGAAATCCTCTGATATTATAATAGGGTCTATATACAAATACTTATAAAATAGCCGAAATTGTTACATTCATTAAATTCCAGCTACTAGCCACAGAGTGGGTAATACAAACAAAATTCGTACAAGGCTCGTAGGGAGAATGGATTTCCAACTAATGACTAGGCACTGGGGTACCACCTGTCACAGTACGGGGCCTTGATCACCGTACCGAGGAGTACGCACGCTCCCCTGCAACACAAGGTCGGCACTACCCCTTACTGGATAATCCCGAGTGAGATCACCCC
Organism: Allium cepa; assembly: GCA_030765085.1. Lineage (NCBI taxonomy): Eukaryota > Viridiplantae > Streptophyta > Magnoliopsida > Asparagales > Amaryllidaceae > Allium > Allium cepa. The sequence continues at coordinate 917,208,338 of CM060938.1, forward strand.
GCGGTTGGGATCAGCAACCGCCCACTAAGCCGAAATAAAAAGGGATATCTAGACTGGAATGACCTCACCCTGCTTGGGTGCTACCCACCTAGCCTTGCTGCATAACCCCTGATTTTCAGTCATTCCCATTTGATGAGGCTTGAGGCTAAGCGTTACCTTTTAGAATATAACCCTTAGAATGCCCATCGTCCACCTGACGATGTTTCGCAAGCATTCATCCATACAAGTCCGTCCCGGGTTCGAACGAAACCGACGGCACTAGTCCTACTACATCCATTTTGGAAATATCCTCAGGATTAGTAGCGACTAGCCCTTGCACTTCACCACTCCATCTTCGAATCCAAAATCGTTTTCACGAAACGTACAAATCGGATCGAAGTGGTTTTCGAGAAATAAATCTCGATCCCGGTCTCTTCGAAACGATCAACGTATTTGGCCAACATTGATAGTCGGTTATTTAACTATCAATTAATATTCACAACATCCATCACACAACAAAATAATTTTCCAAATTATTTATTTACCTCAAAAATATCTTCTCAAGATATATTTTCACTTTTCAAATTCTTGTGAAAACAGTTTCAAAACCACATTTCCTTTCACAGAATACCTTTCGCAATTATTTATTTCCACTGAAACGCCAAGTATAAATTACTTTAGATTTTAAATAAATTTAAATCACTTAATTTATAAAATATACTTTATAATATTAAAATTAAAACTACTTTGATACTTTGTTAAAAATGTATACTTAAGAATACTTTAAATAAAACCACTTTATAAAATATAACTACAATAATAGTTTTTGAAAACATTTGCTTTAGAAGTTAAACATTTAGAGATAATAAATTTCTAAACATGCTTTTTAAACAACATTAAAACTTTAACTTATATTTAAAATTGCTTTGAAAACCATACTTGGCCATCCAGGGAAATACTCTTCTCTTTCACATCCTTTTAAAAATAAATCTCCATTTATTTATTTTTAACAAATTTACCATTTCTTTAATAAATTCACACCTTGAATTTATATTTCCAAATCCACTTCACCTTTATAAACCCAGTTTATAAATTTCAAAATCGCACTTTTCTTTAATTTCAATTCCAAACACTTAAGTAAATTTACAATTTATTTCTATCTTACTTCACTTTGAAATAAATTCTGTAACATTCCTGGAATATTAACCGAAATGATTCAATAATTAATTTAATTTTAAAATTAAATTGTGGGATTATTTGTGAATTAATTAGAGATTTTCAGAATAAACTTAAAATTTTAGATTTTAAATAGAAATTTGATTACAAGTAAATAAAAAATTGAATTGACTTGAAATTTGGGGATTCTAAGATTAAAATATATTGTAAATATAATTTAAAGGCTTAGAGATTAATAAAAAAAAGTATGTATTTTAAAATGGAATTTTTAATTGAAAATTCAATAATTAATATTTTTATCAAATTAGTTGGATTTAAAAGTTGTATTTTGAATTGGATACAAATGATTTTAGAATAATTGTTTAGAACTAAATACTATTATATATGTGTTTATTTATTAAAAACATAATTAGTTAAAATCATTTCTTTCTTTAAAATTAATAAAACAAAATGTGTATATATATGAATATTGGTTAAAACACAATTTTCTTTCAACATTGTATATATGTATATGCTAATGAATAAAAGGTAAATTTATTTATAAAATAAATGTGATATAAAAAAATAAAATAAAAATTCTTTTGTCTTTAAAAATTTAAATGTAAACATATACATGAGGAAGTAAACATCACATGGGGGATAGAGTAAAGGAGTTAAAAAAATCTAGAGTTATGATATCTTTGGTTACAAATGGCATGAAGACATCATTAAGTAAATAAAATAATTAAATAAAAAATTACAAGAAAACCATTCCATTTCCCCACATGTAATTATAATAGCTTTCAGAAATCTGAAGACAAACAGTATCAAAGGTTGAGCATCTCAAATCTATAGTACAAAAGTAGTAAAAAAAATCAGAAAGAAAAACAGAAGAAATAGCAACCTGGAAAAGCAAATCTGGGTTTAAAGCCACCAACCTGAGCAAATCAAAGTTCAGGCAAGCAAAAAGAAATTCAAAACATCTTAAAAATCATGAAAACAATCTTCAAGCTTTGGAAGAACAAAAGCCAAGCCTGCATAAAAGAGAAGGGAAGAGGAGAGCTACAGTTTTGCCAATGCAAGGTTCTCTGGAAAATCAATGAAGGCAAGCGAAACTTCTTTTTAAAATATGAATTTAATATTGTTAATCAATAAGTAGAGCAAAGATTTAAACAGCTTATTAACAGTGCAGGAGAAGAAAAAAAATCAAGATCAAAGACTTAAACTTCAATTTGGGTTTCAACTGCAGAAATAAAAATAAAAAGGGTTCTCTGTATATACATTCAAACCTATAAGTAAATTTAAAATTTGCTTGTTATTAGTGAAATAAACAAATAAATACAATAGAAAAGTAAGCAAGTTTCATCTTACAACTTGTAGATTTAACTTCAGAATCTAAAGAAAAGAAAAGAAAAGTGTACAGGCTCAAAAAAAAATTCATTCCCTGTTTCCTGTTTCTTCTTTGTCTCTGCCTTATCCAAGATCTAGGTGAGCAACTCTAAATCCCATTTTTTTTTTCTTTGGTTTGCATGCTTAATTTCCTCTGAATATATGTATGAAGATTCTTGGTTTCAGTTGTGAATGTTGGGTTGCATGGGGGTTTTCACTGGGTTGTGGTTTGAATTGCACTAAATACTTGTGTGAAAGAAACTAAAATAAAACCAAATCAGTAGCTTTCAAATTTCCAACCTGAAAACTTGGGTAGAAGAAAAAGCAATTTGAAGATTTAAACTCAAATGGATCTAGGGTATCTCAATCATTTTTGGATGTGAGCAAACTCCTAAACCAAATCCCTCTTTTACCTGTTGTTGCTTGCGAATGAACTTTTACCTTGAATTTGCTATGATCTGGATGTATGTTGAAGTTTTGTCTGGGAAGAATAAAATACCTACAGGTTGTATATATGCATAGCTGGTATGCATATCTGCTCTGTTCTTAGCAACAGGATTCTAATCAGAAAAAGAAAAATCAAATATCTCTTCAGATTATTAGTGTTATGCCATGATTTTTAAAGAAAGTTTGTTCGTGTTAATCTAATGCTATCTAAAAAAAAAGTATAAGTAGAATTAAGCAAGATAAGTTACTGGAAAGGAAAAATTTACAGAGAAATCTTAAAAAAATGATAAATTCAAATCTCGAATTATATTGATTCATATACATCATTGTGTTCAACATTGTAAACCATGATTTTTAAAATAAAATTCATGATTTTTAAGTTGGAATATCACGAGCAATTGCGAGTTGAACGGAGATGGCACTTTGGTCAAATTCCGTCGAATGGCGAAACGAAGCTTATTGCGCTTGGGTCAGGTGACAGTTCGAGTATCAAGAATCAATGGAAAAATACAAGTTGAATTTACTAATGATTGAGGCATGGGAACGATGAGGATTTAGGTTTTAAAACCTAAATAGTTCGAACCTGGTGACTTGATCACCGCTTCCTCTAGGTGATTTCGAGTTCAATGGGACCAAGGGGAGTAGCTTCGTGGACGGTCGGAGATTGAGTGGTCGAGGTGGCGCATCGTCCGGTAGGCGGGGGCATGAGTTCGAGGAGGGTTTTGGGTATGGTATTGGTTCCAGTTTCGACTATGAACCTCGATTTTGATTGGGGACGTGGGCTTGCATTCTGGTAATTGAGTTGGGTTGCTGCATCGATCGCTGATGTGCCAGCGAGATGATTGGAGGCTGGAGGTGGCTTTGGTGGTGGTGCACGTGCACATGGAGGAGTGGGTGTCAGTCGCGATGAGTTGGGGAAGAAAGGAATTCGAACTCGAAGCGTGTCTCAGGGGAGATCGTGTTCTGACTCGAGCATGAGTCCGGGAAATTTTGGGAGCATATCGGGTTAACACTTAGAAAAAATTGGGTTAAAAAAAAATTTAAGCGTACGGGTTGATTTGGTGGGAAACTCGAAGCAGATGGTGATATTGCTCGGGGAAGTATCGATGTTGGCTCGGGTCTGTTGGTTTCACTATAAAACAGTTTTGAACTTTTAGAATAAATCGAATTTTTACTTTATAATTTTCTTAAAAACCACTTCCTTTCAAAATAACAAATTCTTATTTAATCTTGGGATTAACTAATGGTTTTAAAATAAGTTTACTTTAAGATAATAAACTTAATGAAGGTGATTAAGGATGAATAATTAATGTTTTAAAGGTTATAATCAAGTATTTTAAGGCTAATTAATTAGATAACATAATTAATGTGATTAATTAATAAACGTAATTAATTTGAAAATAATTAATCAATTAAAAGTTAATTTGAAAAGCAAATTGTTTTTCAAAGATTTGATTAAATAAGAAATGTTTTATCTTAAAGATAAATAGAATTTAATGATTTGGATTCATTAAATTATTAAGTTAATAAATCAGGTAATTAATGAATGGTTAAATAAAAAATAATAATTTCATAGTAAAAGTAATTAAGAGTAGATAATAAAAAAAAATCTAAAGATTGTTAAGGGTTAATTATTTCAAACATAATTAATTAATGTGGTTAATTAATTAGGTTAATTAAATTAAGAATAATCAATTAAGGATACGTAATTATAATTAAGATTTAATTAATAGTTAAGGATTCATTAATTAAAGTAATTAATTAAAGGTCCATTAATAAAAGTAATTAAGATTCAATTAATTACAATTAAGGGTTAATTAATTAAGACAATTAATTAAAGAAATGATTAATTAATGAAGGTGATTGAAATTTAACCAATTGAAGTTTATGATAATTAATCATTGATTAAAGATTATTAATGAAACTAATTATGTGAGTAATGAAATCAAAACCACACAATTTATTTACCTAAATTAAAAATGTTTGATTGTTATTGTATGCTATGTGATGGATTGATATGTTTGATATGTGATGCTATGTGATGCTTTGCACTGAGCTGCTATATTTGTGATGAATATACTGTCATATGAATATGAAAACCCGTTGACCCGTAGAACGACATTTGAATTTCGATGCGACAGGGAGTCGGATTCCAGTTGGTTATCCGAAACCCACATCGAATCATATTAGTGAATCTTTATGATTGATAAATTTATTTTATCTATGAATCTGTGAATAAAGATGAGCGTTATAGGTTATACCGCTTATCGATATGATTGAATCTGTGATGATTGATGTTGTGCACTATTGTCTTGAACCCTTGGACCACACTTACACACACACAAATATGGATTGCACGTGGAAATGGGTTAAGTCACAGATTTTTTTTGAAATTGTTTTAAAGATCTAATCCAAAATAGTTTGGAATTAGAATTGGAACTTTGAAAATGAATTTTTCAAAAATAAAAGTTATTTTGAATAACTTGATTGAGTTTGAAATTTAAATAGTTTGATTTAAATTTGAATTCAATATTTGGGATTGAATTCTATGGTTTGGAAACTATGGGTTAAAAAGATTATTCAACTTATAAATGGGTTTTTAAACCATTTTAAAAGCGTTGATTGGGAATTTAAATTATAAACCCAAAGATTTTAACTTGTATAAATATAATTGAATTTTTCTGAAATGGAAACTATATGTTTTCAAATAATAAGAGCTTTCACATAAGAAATGAATTTCTAATTTGTGTAAGAAGGATTTCAAGTCTAAAATGGAAATAGTTTCCTAAGTTATAGATAAATCTTTGGAAACGTGTTTTGAAAGCTATAAATTAAATCTTTAGTTTAAAGATTCAAGTAATAAATCCAATTGAAATGGAAATTGTTTTGAAATTTATGGATGATCTTTGTGAAACTAGGTGAACCTTGTGAAGTGAATCTTTTTATTTAAAGATTTAAAATGGTAATTTGTTTAACCATTTGAAAGAAAGCTTTGGATTTTCAAGTTGTGACTTAACTGAAATCCCATATCCATATGTTTTCAAATATTGCGCTCGCTATTCGGTTTAGCCGGGAGAGGACCTTGTGTCATATAGCCCATTCCGAATAGTGATACGACGTTATGGATTGCATTTGAAAACTGGTGTTGAAGACCGGGTGTCTTCGAAAACGTTAGGATAACCTATCGATTGTCTCTGCACCGAGTAGCTACGGTATAGAGATTCCCTAAGTGATGGGAAGTCCGATCGGGATTGTGGATACCCGGATTTGCAAGGGCTTCTTCGGAAGTGCCTTCGGTTCTGTTCGAACCCGGAACAGACTTGTATGGTTGTATGTCCGACATTACACTTTGAGATATTAAACTGATCTCTATCAAATACATTTATGCTTGGTGGCGGAGGATTTATTCTCTTAGCTTAACACCCTTCTCTGAGACGTACGAGCTAAGAGGTTATGTAGTTGATATTTATCAGTGATATATTCCCAATTTGGTAGTGTGGCATGCTAAGTGCTGCTGTGTGTTGATGATCATTTGTTGATCATTTGTGATCAAAGCATGGCTTTTTATAAAGCGTAGCTTTGTGGACGAGACTGCATCAGGACCTCACACCCCGGAAATGGTCGAAACAGGAAAGATGCGGCAAGGTTATGAGGGTCGCGCCCTTTAGGGTGTGTCATTCCCTTCTGGTAAAGGATGGTATCATGGTATGAGCCCAGATACTTACTCATGTGGATACTACAGATCTATTACTTTGTGATTGCTTTGTGGTTTTGAGGCGCCTCGGATAAAGGTCCCAAAGGACCGGGGGATGACATGCTCGAGTAGTAGTTACCTAGTTACAGAGGTAACCCAGCCTTGTGTTGGCAGAGATCCGGTTAGGTTCTCGGGACGTCCCGCCAGAGGCGATCCCATGTGGCAGTAGGAAGTTCCTTAGCCTGACCATTTGTTGGAAATCCATTCATCCAATACGTGCCTTGTACGGTTTTAGTTGTAGAACCTGCCATTTACTTATGGTGGCGCCCCACTGTTTAGATGGTAGTTGTAGTAGGCATACGATACTGGTCGTATGTTGGCTAGGATTTATATTATACTTTCGAAATGGTTTTCCACACTTTGCACTTATAGTAATAATATCAAAGAAATTTTCTCGTATTAAGCATATTTGACTATCATAAGGAGAAATCTCCTCCAAGTCTGCGTTTGCATTGTGTGTGTGGCGGGAGGCCTTATGGTAGTTTCATTTTCTAAAAAGCATTGCAGATTTCAAATTTAAATTCCTTTGTTTGTTTTAAAAGACCAAATGTTTTTGTTTGCTCACACCAGTCCCACGACTGACCTGGAGTTTATTGTTCATTTTCTAAACTCTGGGTGCCCACTATTTCCCCACACGGGCAGTTCTAGAGTTAGGTTTTTCAGATTGTCAGATTCTTAGTAGATTTCCGGAGTTGGTTCAGTTTTGGACCACGGCTGCACTTGCTTATCTTTGTGCATCATTATTGGGGGTTCGAGTTATTTCTTGATTGGTGCTTTGAAGATGGAGTTCTTTTCTGAAGACTATCTCCATATTAGAGATATTGTTCTACTGCTGATGTTATCTTTTCTTTTCCGCTGCTATTATCTTGTATCATATCAATGTTGTATATTGATATTCATTGTATCATCTGTTGTATCATATTGTATCTGATATTGTATTAATGTTGTATATTGATATATGCTATTCTTTTTCTTCCGCTGTGTTGTTTTACTTAATGGTGTTATAAGCTCCGGCGAACCAGATTCGACGTTTGAATCTGCGGCATTTGAATACGAGTGTCGTATTCGGTGTCGATTTTCGAAGGTCGAGTCAGGATCGTTACAAATTCCTTCCCTTACTTCATTTATTTCAAAATCTATTAACTATAAGATTTTTATTTCTTTATTATGATTTAAACTCTTTAACTGAAAATACCAATTCAGATTCCCAAATTTCCTCTGTATCTATTAATTAACTTTAAACTGGATATTTAAAAATAAATTCTTTATCCTTCATTCTTTTAATGATATCACTTAAGCTTTAAAATTTATTATTCCTCTGATTATTCAAATTCCATCGTTTCATACTTAGAATTTGATTATTCGAATTTTAAAAAGAATTACTTTTATTTTTCCTTCAATTCATTCTTTAATTTATTCAAATTCTCTCTATAGTTATTTTACTTAAAATTTTACTCTTTTATATCATTTCAAAAAAAAATCTAATTCTATAGATTCGAATAACTCAGTATACCAAATATTCAATCCAACCATATCATCCAATACATCAATTATCAGTAAAATTATCACAGGATATCAAATATTCATAACAGAGAATATCAAACAATTCTAAATAATTTTGAGGAATCCTGTTGGATCCCTCCAACCTGTTTTCCCTGCATCCACAGATGTTAGCACAACATAAAATACCAATCCCAAAATATACCATTCTATAGCACATCAATCAATTCAACCATTTAAACAATTATTTAAATTTAATTATTTAAATTTAAAATTTAACTGAGTGAGATTAACTCACCTTTACATTTGTTTTGCAGTCCATCCCTGAACAGCTTGTTTTCTTTTCAGATTTCAAACCTGGAATAAATATTAGATGATTATATTGATATTTGAATTAATTGAACAAATAATTGTCATTCTATAATTTAATTAACTAGGAATTTTATTTAAACCAATTTTCCATTAATAAATTATTTTTCTGTTTCACCTATACATTTTTTTAAATTAATTTCTAAAAAAACTGTTTAACAGATAACATTCTTTACTGTAACATCCTCTTTTTTTTTTACATATATTTACTAAAACCTTATGAAAATAAAATCTCTTCTAACATATATATACTATAAACAGAAATGGTTGTATACCTTAAATAAAATTTTCCAAACTAGACAAATTAATTTTAAAAAAATAAAATCAGAAAATACCTCGTCGTCTCAACCTCACAATTATTGACCTATTCAAACATCATCATCAGACAAAGAAGTGGTGCAACTCAGATCTTGGCCATGCCATCGAAGCAGTGAAAATCTCGTTTGGAGGCACAACAAAATCAAGCCAAGATCTCTACAAACTAGATTTAGGCATGGCTTCATCACATTTGCAGCTTCAAGCAACACGATCTTTGATTTGAAAGCTTGATAAATTTGCGATAATTCATTCCTCTACCTAGCGGCGATAGTTGAGCAACTATCCAGGTGACGTTCGAGTTCCAGATGACAGCTTCTAGAATCAAACGGTGGCAACAATCTTCGCTCTTCGAATTCCAGATCTCGGCCACTATTCAAATACAGGTGACTGCGATAACTTCTTGGTAGGGTTGGCGAATTAATCTAGCGATGGTGTTGTTATTCGCGAGAACTCAAAGGGCCTAGGGTTGAACAAAGAAGAGGAATGGAATTCGAAAATTGATTTTTCGAATTGATTTGAAGCCCACGCTTGAATCTTTTTGACAGAGGCCATTTTTTTTATTTACGAACAGAGATTGAAAAGGTGTAGGGAGGGGAAGAGGGAAACGCGACCATGATTTATCTTTTTTTTTTCTTATTATTCTTCTTCTGAGTATTCCCTTACGAAAGAGGCTTCGGTGAATTTTATTTAAGGGAGATGAAGCTTGCGTGATAAGAGAAAGGAAGACACGATGATGATGGCATGTACGAGAGGGGACAAGGATTTGAGAGAAGGCAGCTGATAGGGATAATACGTGTATATAAATAGAATTTTAAATAGGATTTTCAACGCGTTTATATCTCGTACGCTCACACAACTACTCCAATTACTACGAAAATTGAAACCCGATAATAATTTAATATTATGGATCCAATGGAACTGGTTTCGTCGAATTCCGAGACTGCGTCCCGGGAGGCTATTTTAAAATTCAATTTAAACGATATAAAATTTCAAAACTTAATAAAACGCTTTCAAATTCAATTTTTTAAAAGTTTTATTACCTTCAGTATTATTAATATGAATTTTACAAGCCTTCAAATTATTTTTATTCGGCTTAAAACTCCAAATTCGACATTTAGCTCAACTTCAAATTATTTAATTCAGAAATTAAATTATCAATAAATAGTGATACTTGAATTCAAGTTAAAATTACTCTATTGAATATTTAAAATCAATTAAATATTCCGATTTTAAATGCTTGAAAATTCCGGGTCGTCACATTCCTTCCCCCTTAAAAGAATTTCGTCCCCGAAATTACTAATTAGGAAGAATGGTCCAATACCCGTTACTATATTTAACATCCTACCAACTATCCTTTATAAAAGACCCATTACCCTTCTTACTAACTTTCCAAATCTTTCCCTAATTGCAAACTATATCATTTGCTTAATCATTCAAGCTTCAATTTAAAACCAAATTTTGAATTCTCAAAATTTTCTCAAAATTCTTCTAACTCTCTAAATTTTCGAAAAATTTCGCCAGCGTCTCCTTTGCGCGGCTGACTCGGTACAACTACAAAATGGCTCTACGGCCTCCCAAATCCGAAAAGAAAACAAAAAGCCAAGTGGCTCAATTCAAATCCCAATCAAATTTCACACCAAATTTAAATACATACCTTTTTGTCGAGCGTTTCAAATTTTATCTTTTTGAAATCAAATCCAACTTTCTTTTCCCTTTATAATACCTGCATATCCTGTTTAGCACCAAAATCCAATCACAATATTCCCAAAACAGTTTATCAACTTTCTCACAAAATGCCAATATCTATTCACTCCAATATTGACTTTAATTATATTAGTAGTATCAATTTTCATTTAAGAATTCACCATTCTCTCTTAAGTTTAATATAAGCATTATATATGTTTCTTATACTTATTTTCACCTTACTACTTCAGTTTATATTTATTCCCATTCAAATCGATTCTTTCATTTTCATATGAATCCAATTTATCTTTAATTCTAAATATTGAATTTTTGTTTATTTTCAACTTTGAACTTTTAATTTTATCTTTCATTTATAACTAATTTATGTCATTACTTTAATTAGTTTCATTTTCTAACTTATTTCGGTTTTCCAGTTTAAATCGTTTTATCGTTAACAAAATTTTCCAAAAATTTTCAAAAATTTTCTAACTCCCAAAATTTCTGAATTTTTTTGGCAGAGTCTCCTTTGTACGGAGGAGATTTTGCAATTTGACAAAAGATATAAATATATATACATCGACCCACCCGGTCGGAAAAACCAAAAACAGTTCATATTTCCTATTTTTATTGCGTAGGCGTACCTTATTTAGCATTTTAAGCAAGCAGCTTATTTATTTAGCAGTTAATGCAACCCAAATCCAGTCATACGGCTTCCAAGTATCTATACTTACTCAATTTAAACATGTAAGTGCCAAATATATGAAGTTTAACAACATATCACTTATTTGCAATAGTTAAAACATATGAATTCTAAAAGAAATGCACATCAAGCATTTTCCGTAAGCAATTTATATAGTCCCATGCTAATTCAACTGTTTCAACTTATTCATATCCATTTTCATTCAATTTGAATGGTTTTCTACCCATTCGTATACAACTCCATCAATTTGAATGGTATAAAACTCAATCGCTTACATTTAATTTATTCTTAAGCAAACTGAACTCATATTTAATTTAATTGCTTTCCAAAATCAATTCATTTTACTTCTATCAATTCATGGGATTTTAATTACTCCTATTTGCATCCAATGACAATTTATTCTATGCAGTTTGACGAGATCTATGTGAATAAACAAATATTTAGCTTTATAACCAATTTAAATTGATCCCTTTCTAATTGATTCCGTTCAATTTATTTTGCATGCTATATTCTCATTCATTTTATTTGCGTCCATTCATAAATCTTGGAACAATTCATTTCCAAACCATCCTACTCAATTCAAATAATTACACAACTCTCCACCTAACTCAGTTTCATTCTTAGTCCAAATAAACTCATTTAAATGGAAATAATCCCAAAAGCAATCCAACTCCCATTTTCCGAAGTCAAATTCTCATTAATATAACTTACGTTAATTAACTCAATTAATAATTCCATTTACCAAACAAGTTTTATTAAAATCATTACATAAAACTCGACACAACAATTTCACAATTTTTTTTACTTCAATCAAGCTTTATTCAAATATTACTTAAGCTATTTATTTTCTCGTCAAGTTATTTCAACTCTTAAACTCAAGTTATATATATATTTTATAAGCACTTTCCAATTTAAATCCTAAATTTGTTTTCAATTACCAATCAATTTTGATTTCAACTCAATTAATAGTCAATTTCTTCCATTCTAATTCATTTGCAATCATTTTAAACTTTATTTTATTTAATTTGAGTTCATTGCCAGCTCCATTCGTTTAAATTAAATTAGTATATCTCATTGAATCAATATGAATTTTAATTCACATTCAATAATTTATTTCTGAATTTCTTTCACTTCCTAACGAGGCCATTTCCAAATTATCTCTACTTAGATTTTCAGTTGCAATATAAATCATTTTTATGTTAATTCAATTCTATTCAACTTCAATTCAAATTTAATTCACTTACAATTTCAAGTTAAATTTCTAGTAATAACTCAAGCTTTACTTTCAAATTCTATCATTTATTCACAACTCAAATTTTTATTAACCAATTCGAGTTCCATATCGATTTCCATATTCCATTAACTAATTTATTACCAATTAGTTTATTCAAATTTTATACCCAATATTTGATTTTCGTCTCAAAAATCACGATAACTATTTTACTGGGGTTCAATGTGTTTTATAATTTAAGTTTGGATTTTATTCATTTCCCGCAATACAAAACAACTTCATTTTGACTTATTTATTCCACATCTAACTTTTTATAAGTCACACATTTATTTATATTCAGGTTTCATCTATCTATAATCAATCCCATTCACATTTTACTTTTTAACTCGGAATTATATCCTTTTGTTTAGCCAATATATTTTATTATTCCATAACATTTTTAAATAAGATTCTAGAGCTTAAACGATTTCCTAAAATTTCAAAATCACCTTTGAAATCAACTATATCCAAAATCCTTTGGCAAATTCAATTATCCCTTTAAATTTCAAAACCAAACCCAATTCGCAAACAATTTCAATTTAAAATATTGAGGTAGCAATTCCTCTCTTGGAAACTCGAAAATGAACACCGATGATGTCGCGATCATCATCGGAATTATTTCCCAACGACCATAGAGAATTTAGTGCTTTTATCCCTCTAACAACCTTTCAAATATTTTAAATTTCCAAATCTCACAAGATTTCAAATACAACTCAAAATATTTCCAAAATAATATATTACTCCAAATCTTTTGGAAACCATTTTCAAACCCAAAGGAATTTAAATTTTTTTCCAAAAAAATTCCAAAATGCAATTCCTTTAAATCTATATTCAAACATTCTCTGGGATTTTATCTCATTTCAATTTCAAATGTATCTCTGGAATTCTATTCCAAGATTATAATTACCCTTACAGTCTACATTTACAAATCTCATTTATATATGAAGTTTATTTCAATTTATAATTTACATTCATAATCTATATTACAAATTCCATTTTGTTATATAAATTTATTCTTCAACTTTGGTTATAAGTTTTCAAGTTCTTATTCAATTCTATTTCATAAGTTTAATATTATCATTCCTTAACAATCAAGCATCCAAATACTCTAATATACTTTATAAGAATTATATCTTCTTATATACAAAAATAATTTGGGTAAAATTATTTCATTTACCCTATCTTAAAACAATACCCTGTCGAATTGTTCTATTCAAGTGTTTAGAGACCCCTATCAATAACGTTAATTACTCGTATTGACTAGAATCCATAAACCACTCAATAAACCAATCAACACAATATAAAAATCATTTTATATTCACTAACAAATACGCGCTCATATATATTAATACGCTCAGACTCATTTTAGAGTACTATAGACTCTATTTGAAATGAGTAGTTTCCCACCAGAGCCAAGGTTATCGCCAACCTAAGCTCTGATACCAACTGTGACGTCCTAGGCTTTTCAACCATCAGCAACGACTCACGACCGGTAGGCTTTTCAACCATCCCAGCCCCGCTGTGGCTCACAGTGATATCTCGGGTGTGCTTTTACAGCCAGCCTCTCGACTCGCAACCAACCCCAAAAGGCCTTATACTACCCCCGGGGGGATGTAGGGGTAAGAGTCTCCCATTCGCCACCTAACGCAAAGCGAGAACCCCCTATCACGCTGTAATGTAGCAAACCCGATCCCTGAACAGTTTGTTTTCTTTTCAGATTTCAAACCTTGAATAAATATTAGATGATTTTATTGATATTTGAATTAATTGAACAAATAATTGTCATTCTATAATTTAATTAACTAGGAATTTAATTTAAACCAATTTTCCTTTAATAAATTATTTTTATGTTTCACCTATACATTTTTTTAAATTAATTTCTAAAAAAAACTGTTTAACAGATAACATTCTTTACTGTAACATTCTCTCTTTTTTCTTACATATGTTTACTAAAACCTTATGAAAATAAAATCTCTTCTAACATATATATACTATAAATAGAAATGGTTGTATACCTTAAATAAAATTTTCCAAACTAGACAAATTAATTTAAAAAAAAAAAATCAGAAAATATCTCGTCGTCTTAACCTCACAATTATTGACCTATTCGAACAGCATCATCAGACAAAGCAGTGGTGCAACTCAGACCTTAGCCATGCCATCGAAGCAGTGAAAATCTCGTTTGGAGGCACAACAAAATCAAGCCCAGATCTCTATAAACTAGATTTAGGCATGGCTTCATCACACTTGCAGCTTCAAGCAACACGATCTTTGATTTGAAAGCTTGATAAATTTGCGATAATTCATTCCTCTACCTAGCGGCAATAGTTGAGCAACTATCCAGGTGACATTCGAGTTCCAGATGACGGCTTCTAGAATCAAACGGTGGCAACAATCTTCGCTCTTCGAATTCCAGATCTCGGCCACTATTCAAATACAGGTGGCTGCGGTAACTTCTTGGTAGCGTTGGCGAATTAATCTAGCGATGGTGTTGTTATTCGCGAGAACTCAAAGGGTCTAGGGTTGAACAAAGAAGAGGAATGGAATTCGAAATCTGATTTTTCGAATTGATTTGAAGCCCACGCTTGAATCTTTTTGATAGAGGCCATTTTTTTTAATTTACGAACAGAGATTGAAAAGGTGTAAGGAGGGGAAGAGGGAAACGCGACCATGATTTATCTTTTTTTTCCTTAGTTTTTCTTCTTCTGAGTATTCCCTTACGAAAGAGGCTTTGGTGAATTTTATTTAAGGGAGATGAAGCTTGCGTGATAAGAGAAAGGAAGACACGATGATGATGGCATGTACGAGAGGGGACAAGGATTTGAGAGAAGGCAGCTGATAGGGATAGTACGTGTATATAAATAGAATTTTAAATAGGATTTTCAACGCGTTTATATCTCGTACGCTCACACAACTGCTCCAATTACTACGAAAATTGAAACCCGATGATAATTTAATATTACGGATCCAATGGAACTGGTTTCGTCGAATTCCGAGACTGCGCCCCGGGAGGCTATTTTAAAATTCAATTTAAACGATATAAAATTTCAAAACTTAATAAAACGCTTTCAAATTCAATTTTTTAAAAGTTTTATTACCTTCAGTATTATTAATATGAATTTTACAAGCCTTCAAATTATTTTTATCCGGCTTAAAACTCCAGATTCGACATTTAGCTCAACTTCAAATTATTTAATTCAGAAATTAAATTATCAATAAATAGTGATACTTGAATTCAAGTAAAAATTACTCTATTGAATATTTAAAATCAATTAAATATTCCGATTTTAAATGCTTGAAAATTCCGAGTCGTCACAGTTTCAGTTTTGAATCTTGCACTTGAATTCTTTTCTTTTTTTTAGTTGAAGAGAATTTACATAAGTTTAGATGAAGAAACAAAAACTAATCTTTTCTTTTGAACTTTTAATAAAAACAAAACTTTCTTTTTAAAACAAAGATGCCACTTGTTACAAGAATAAACTATTTATTTACAAATGTCAAACCCCTTAATTAATTTGTAAACAAGTGTAATTCCTAAGTTATTATATTGACAAGTGTTATGAAGAGGTGATTTATTACATTAATTACTTGTTATTACCAATAAATTTAAACCTTAATTACAATACTAATTTAATACTCATGTTATATATATATAACTATGAAATGTATTTATAATTTTGTGATTTAATTTATAATTATTTAAAACTTACCATCCTTCAAATAAGTTTTAAAAGAAGAAAGTAAACATTTATTTAAAAACTTTATTTAAAAAAAATTAAACTAAAGTCATTTTACCTAACATTGATATTATATATAAAAACTAAATGTATTTTCAAAAGCTTATTTAAAAGAAGACAATTTAAACTTTTATAATAAGGTGTTATTTTCAAGCTATTATTCTTTTATTAAAAATAAAATTTCCTTTAAGTGTTTTATAAATAAAATTTAATTTTAAATTGCTTTTGAAAAACATTTTATTAAATCAAATCAAAAACCTTCCAAATCACTATAAAAACATATGTATATTATAAATTTGAAAACATATTTTTCTATTTTAAGTTTAACCCATTATTTCCCATTTACAATAAATATCCAAATATACATATTCATTATGAATAGAACATCTTAAATATTAGCTTCAGAAATTATTTGAATTTTAAAAAAGAACTCCAAATCACAATATATAAACATATATATATATATATATCATAATTTGAAAATATTTTTATTAAATGTTAATTGAACCAATTTCCTTTTTACAATGTATCCATATATACATTACAAATAGAATATTTTTATTAACTTAAAAGATTAATTAATATTAATTACACACATATATTATTATCCTATGAAAAGAATAAACATTCCAAATTAAATTATCATTATTATTGAGTTTTTGAAAAGATAATTATTTGTTAAATTAGATTAATTATTAGTTTTGAATATATAATATTTGGTTAAATTAGATTTTAAATCAATATAACATATTTTAAAATAAATTATAAATGGAAATTATTAAATAAGTATTGCCAAAATTCCGGGACATCACATTCCTCCCCCTTAAAAGAATTTCGTCCCAGAAATTAAAAGCAAAGATAATTTAATAATTCCATACAGATTTTAATTTTAAAATAGCAAAAAATGCTATCAACCACACTAGACACCATAACATCCAATTCAAACAATCATGTAACATCCCGCAAATCCGTACCCCTTGAGTTAGCACTATTCTACATCCATCAACTCAAGATGCACAGAAATACGAACCATTTGGGTTAAAGAAGAAGATGTAGGAGAAGAAAATAGAAAATAACATCAGAATCTAACCATCGCAGCGGAATAAAATATAATAGATAATAAATGATCTTTACTCAAAAAAAATCAAATATCTCTGTTTATATATTACATCCTCATCAGAGTACATCAATCACAGTTCAACAACAACATACAAATGGATACACAACAACTCAATACTGCAGCAAATATATATAAACAAGTACGACAGTACGTATCGTCATCCTGCTCGTCTCCTGAGCTCCACAGCATCATATCCTGTATCCTATAATACTCGGTCTGACCCGAGCATTACAGTTAAAATAACACCCGAGTCGGTCTGGAATACCAGCGTGAGAAAATCACACTCAATTGGTTATTAAAGTTTCAAAAATCCTTTGAAAACAAAAGCGTCTCGTAAGGCCACGCCATAAATAACATGTCGGGTTTTTACCTTACGATAGCTAAAACAATTTTTATTAAAATCCTCTGATATTATAATAGTGTCTATAGAAAGTAAAATAGAATCTAGCAGAAATGCTTGCATCTCATGTTTCGGCAATAGTTGGGCACAATAAAAAACGTACGGGCGCGTAGGGAAAATGGATTTCCAACTAATGGCTAGGCACTGGGGTACCACCTATCACAGTACCTGGTCTAGATCAGCGTACCGAGGAGCCACCCTAACTCCCTTGCAACACAAGACCAGAACCATCCCTTACTGGATAGTTCCGAGCAAGATCACCCCGCGGTTGGGATCAGCAACCGCCCACTAAGTCGAAATAAAAGGGACATCTAGACAGGGATGACCTCACCCTCCAGTGGGGGCTACCCACGAAGCCTTGCTGCATAAACCCTGATTTTCAGCCATTCCCATTTGATGAGGCTTGAGGCTAAGCGTTACCATTTTAGAACATATCCCTTAGAATGCCCATCGTCCACCTGACGATGTTTCGCAAGCATTCATCCATACAAGTCCGTCCTGGGTTTGAACGGAACCGAAGGCACTATTCCTACTACATCCATTTTGGAAATATCCTCAGGGTTAGTAGCAACTAGCCCTTGCACTTCACTGCTCCATCTTCGAATCCAAAATCGTTTTCCACGAAATGTACAAACCGGATCGAAGTGGTTTTCGAGAAATAAATCTCGATCCCGGTTTCTTCAAAACGATCAAGGCATTTGGCCAATATTGATAGTCGGTGATTTAACTATCAATTAATATTCACAAACAACCATCAACCAATAAATAATTTCCCAAATTATTTATTAACCCCAAAAATATCTTCACAAGATA
Organism: Allium cepa; assembly: GCA_030765085.1. Taxonomy (NCBI): domain Eukaryota; kingdom Viridiplantae; phylum Streptophyta; class Magnoliopsida; order Asparagales; family Amaryllidaceae; genus Allium; species Allium cepa. The sequence goes on from CM060938.1 coordinate 917,226,972, forward strand.
TATTTTCACTTTTCAAACCCCTTTGAAAACTGTTTCAAAACTATCTTCCTTTCTCAGAATAAATTCCAAGTATTTCTATTTCCACTGGAATCACCAAACACAAAACTTAAGATTTTTAAAATAATTTAAAACACTTTATTTTAAAATATATTTAACACTTAATTTAGAAAAAATTACTTTTATACTTAATTTAAAATATTACCCTAGAAATAACTAAAATAAGATTACCATATAACTATACATTAGATTTTCCTCTTTAAAATACCAAACCATTCTTTAAATAATTATTACGATAATAGATAAAAATAAAATACTTACTTTGGAATTTACTTTAAAACATTCAAGTTAAGACTACTTCAATAATAGGCTAAAAATATATACTATATGAATATCCGAAAATAAGGTTACTTAATAAAATATGAAAGTAGATTTTCACTTTAAAAAAAACAAAATCCTAAATCACTCTTTAAATAATTACTATCATAATAGATTAAAAAAAAACACTTACTTTAAAATTTAAATATTTAGAAATAATAAATTTTCCAAAACTTACTTTTAAAAATAACTTTAAAACCTTCAATTTCTATTTAAAAATTTATTTTGAAAACGTACTTGGTTATCCAGGGAGAATTTACAATCTCCATCACATAAATCAATTTTCCAAATTGATTCCCAATTTATTCTGCTTGAAATAAATCTCTTTACTTACTCAATTCCTTTCAAAGTTCATTAATTATGGACTTTATTATTAATGTTATTATTTTCCGTTTGATTTTAAATCTTTTAACTGAAATATACAAATTCATATTTTTCCCAATTTATTCTTTATTCGTTTCAATAATTTAAACCTTAAATTTTAAATAAATGTTTTGTTCTTTTTAAAATAATAATACTGAAGTTTAAAATTCATTAACTTTCTGTTTATTCAAAATTACCCTTTCTATACTCAAGATTTATTTATTAGAATCTTAAAGTCACTTTATTTCTCTTCCAATTTATTCTTAAATTTATTCAAATTTATATAATTATTTTACTTACAAATTCACTTCTTTATTTTCTTTCCAAAAATCCAATTTATATATTTTTGGTAATCCATTTAACCCAACTATATCCAATCGAGCCATACCATTCAACATTCCAATATAATTCATCATAGAGTATTAAATAATCACAACAGAGGATATTAAATAATTTAAATAAATGTTGAGGGGTCCAGTTGGATCCCTCCAACCTGTTTCCCTGCATCCACAGACATTAGCACAATATAAAACACCAATTCCAAAGTATACCATAATATAGCACATCAATCCATTCAACTATTCAAACAATTATTTAAATTTAATCATTTCAATTTAAATTTAAATTTAACTGAGTGAGATTAACTCAACTTTGCTTTGTTTGCAATCCATTTCCATTCTTGCTTGGTTTCTTCTAAATTTCTGACCTTGAATAAATAAATTCACGATTTATTATCACTTTGAAATAACTGAACCATTTATTTCCATTTTATAAATTTAATTAACCAATGATTTACTATTTAATAGTTAAATTGGCCAACAATTAAATTTAAACTAAACATTTGGTTTTAAACTAATAAATTGATCTTAACTAAATTCCATTAATAAATTATCTTAGTAATTAAAATAACCAAATAATTTAATTTATCACTTATTCACCAGCTCCGAAATTTTTTAAAACAACATGCAAATTAAAAATTTATTTTGAAATCTTATATATAAGCTTTAAATATTTACACATCCTATTAATATTTGAATTGATTCAACAATTTATTTCTATTTATTTATTTAATCTAAACCAACAAACGTTCTTTTAAACCAATAGTTTGAAATTTAACTTAATTTCCTTTCACTAAAATATTTTGGTGGCTAGAATAATTAAATAAGTTTACCTTTTTATATATATTTCCTTTGAAATCCATACTTATAAAATCAATTTATATAGACTAAACATTTTATTAAGGTACACTCTTTAACATATAAACCACAATCTTTATATATTTATTTTTATTATATATTTTCCGTGTATGCCACTTAATTAAACAAACTGCTTTACTGTAAATACATATAAACATATATATTTTACTAAATTAAAAACACAAATTTATACCTATATTTCTTTCCTGTTATCGTTTCAACTAAAAAAAAAGGGTTTTGATTTTATCTCCTAATTAACAATTTAAATCCAACATTACCTGAAAGGATCGAACGAGCCCTGGCCGGTCACCTCACTCGAATGAAAGTCGCGTCCACCGTGCCCTTCCAGATCACCTCGTGCCTCATCTTAACGTCTTGCCGCCGAATCGCCAAGAGCCCCAAACCCTAGCCCCAAATTCCCTCAGCAATTGCCGCTTCCCTTAGCAATCGCGACTTCGAGATTGCTTCGGCTCGAGCCCTGATTCAACGCGAATTTCGCGGCCACTATTCCAGATGCTTGCGCGCCTTATTCCCTTTTTTTTTAAACTGATATGCGTTCGAATTGATGAGAAGAAGAGGATTGCACGTTTTAAATTAGAAGGGCTCGGCTGTAGAATAACGTGAAAAGGGAAAAGATATTTTGCGTGATGGCGTATGGGAGAAGGAATAAAATAGTTGACCAAATATATAAAGATATATATACTCAATTAACGTTAAATTTGCGACATAAGCTACAACGCGTTTATCCACCATACGATCACATAACAACTCCAAATGCTACGAAACTTGAAACCCGATAATAATTCAATATTATGGATCCAATGGAACTGGTTTCGTTGAATTCCAAGACTGTGCCTCGGAAGGCTATTTTTAAATTCAATTTAAACGATATATTTTCAAAACTGAACAAACCACTGCTAATTTCAATTTTACAACTTCTATTATTCTCTGTACTATCAATATAAATTTTACAAACCTTCAAATTACTTTTAACAAGCTTAAAATTCCCGATTCAATATTTCACTCAACTTCAAATTGTTTAATTCAATAATTTAATTATCAAATAAAATGTAATATTCATTATTCAAGTTAAAATTACTCTATCGAATATTTAAAATCAATTAAATATTCCGATTTTAAATGCTCAAAAATTCCGCATCGTCACATTCCTCCCCCCTTAAAAGAATTTCGTCCCGAAATTACTAATTAGGAAGAATAGTCCAATACCCGTTTACCCTTTCCCCAAAAACAAACAATTTATCAATTTGCCATAACATATCTTTTATTAAAGACCCACTATTACTTCAACCAACCTCCCAAAACCCTCCATAGTTTCCAAACTATACTATTTGTTTAATTATTCAAGTTTCAATTTAAAACCAAATTTTGAATTATCAAAATTTTGTCAAAAATTTTCTAACTCTCTAAATTTTCGAATTTTTTTGCTAGCGTCTCCTTTGCTTGGCTAGCTCGGTACAACTACAAAAGGCCTCTATGGGCTCCCAAATCCCAAAAGAAAACAAAATGCCAAGTGGCTCGATCCAAAAACCCAATCAAATTTCACAGAAATTTTAAACACATACCTTTTTGTCATGCATTTCAAATTTATCTTCTGAAATCAAAATCAATTCTCTTTTCCCTTTATAATACCTGCATATCCTGCTTAGCACTAATATTCAATCACAACTTTCAAAACATTTTATCGACTTCCTTACAAATGTCAATATTTATTCATTCAAATATCAACTTAGAATATATTTGTAATATCAATTTCCAATTGAGAATGCACCTTTCCTTACTTAAGTTTAGTATAAGCATTTTATACGTTTCTTATATTTTTTTTCCACCTTACCATTCTAGTTTATATCTATTTCTATTCAAATTGATTCTTCCATTTCCATATGAATTCAATTTATCTTCAACTCTGAATATTTAAATTTTATTTTCCATTTATGACTAATTTATGTCATTATTTTAAATTAGTTTCATATACTAATTTATTTCAACTTCCAATTTGAAATCGTTTTGTCGTCAACAAAAATTTTCAAAAATTTTCTAACTCCCAAAATTTCTGAAAATTTTTGGCAGAGTCTCTCTTGTACGGAGGAGCTTTTACAATTTGACAAAAGATATAAATATATATACATCGACCCACACGGTCGGAAAAAACCAAAAACAGTTCATATTTCCTATTTTTATTGCGTAGGCGTACCTTATTTAGCATTTTTAAGCAAGCGGCTTACAATTTTATCAATTAGCGCAACCTAGTCCAGCCACACGGCTTCCAGGTACCTATACTTACTCAATTTAAACATGTAAGTGCCATATAAATGAAGTTTAACAATATTTCACTTATTCGCAATAGTTAAACACATGAATTCTAAAAGAAATTCACACCAAACATTTTTTTTTCGTAAGCAACTTATACAGTTTTCATACTAATTCTACTGTTCCAATTAATTTATAACCATTTTTATTCATTTTGAATGGTTTTCAATCCATTCGTATACAACTTCATCAATTTGAATGGTTTAAAACTCAATCGCTTACATTTAATTTATTTTTAAGCAAACCGAACTCATATTTAATTCAATTGCTCTCAAAATCAATTTATTTTATTCCTATCAATTCAAAGAATTTTAATTACTTCTGTTTACATCCAATGACAATTTATTCTATGCAATTTGACGAGATCTATGTGAATAAATAAGTATTTATGTTTTATAACCAATTTAAATTGATTTCAACTCAATTTATACTTAATTTTATTCCATTTTTAAATTTATTCACAATCCATATATTCTCATTTTCATTGCATTTTAAATTTGAATCCATTCACTTGCATTTCATTTTATTAACGAAACTAGTTCATTTAAAACCATTAAAAACTTAAGTTCATCTTTATTACCAATTAAATTTCCTTTTTATTTTAATTCGTTCATAACCATTTATTTAGCTCGACACATTCCATTTTAATTTTATTCACAACCCATTCATTTGCGTTTCATTTAGAACCATTCTATTAAATTCGAAAACATTCAATTGTTCATATTGTCTCCAAGTTATTTCAATTCTTTAACATTTTAAATGGTTTACAATTATTTAATTAAGAATTTCATTCCATTAAATATTATCTATAACTTAGCAAATTTTATTTCAATTAAAATTTATTTCACTTGATTTATATCCAACCCAACATTATTAAACTTAGTTTAAGTTGAATTCAATTCAATTGTCCTCTATCTATTAGCTTAAGTTAATTGACTTCAATTTATTCAAAGTTTTATACTTAAGCTCATTTTCATTTTACAAGTAAATTTTCTTTTTTATTCAACTTAACTCTATCACAATCAAATCTCATTTCAATCTACAATTTCTTTTGATTAGTTATTATAAAATTTAACTTTCATACTCACTCATTCAATTGATTACATGGCCATCTCCAATTCATTTTCACTTATTTGGATTTTATTTGCAATACAAACTATTACTATTTTAATCCAATTTCATTTTTTTATTCGCAATTATATTTAATTTGTTAATACTTCAAGTTAAATTTTAATTTATAACTCAAGTTCTGATTCCACTATCCATTTTCAATTTACCACCCAATTTCATGAACTCACAATTCAACTTCATTCTCAATTCATTTAATTAATTGCAAGGCCACTTTCAATTTTATTTTCTTCACTAATGATTCAAGTCGAATTTGATTTATAACTTGAGTTTTATCTTCAAACTTCATTATTATCTCATAATTCAACTTTTATTTAACTGCATTGGGTTCTCATTACATATTTCATTATCTAATTTATTAACAATTAATACTCCCCTATTTATAGTTCAATACTTGATTTTTAATTCCAAATATCACTTCATTTAATTTTTCTTAGTTCAATTTATTATATAATTCAAGTTTGGATTTTTTTTCCAATTCGCCAAAAATATTTATTTTGGGTTTTCTATCCCATATTCCAATTTAGAAGTCACAACTTATTATTTTACACATTTCCATTCATTCAAGGCTTGAATATATTCTTCTTTTATTTTTAACTCAAGCCTTATGCTTATTTATAACCCAAGCACACTTTTATTCCATGGATTTCCAATTCTTTTACAAGTTATTCTAATTTATTTATTTCAATCAAATCCTTATCCAATTTATTTCCATTTATTCAGGTAAGAATCTAATTCCATTTCAATAATTCAATTGAATTTTTATTCCAATTCAATTTTATTTTAAATCGGATTTATTTAGCTCAATTTGATTTCAATTTAATTCGAATACAACTGGATATTATTTTCAACCTGTTCAATTAATTTCAATCCAGTCAAATTTTTATTTCCCAATCCAAGTAAATTCCATTTTTAACTTTTCACTTTAAATTTAAATTCCAACATTCAAAGCTTATATTTCCTTCCTGATTTAAAAATCATCTCAATTTATAAGCCTACAACTATCCCATCAGGATTTTTCTAAACACCCGGCTTTTGGTTTCAAATCATTTCGAAATCTCCAACATCTCAAATCACACTTCTCAAAAATCAAACCAATCCTGCTTTTATTCCCAACAAATTTCTTTTGAGACTTCCAAAAATAACTAACTTTTCTGAACAAATCAGTTTTTGGCAGCAATCCGTCACTTAGAAATTCGAAAATGAGTACTGATGATGCGGCCTTCATCATCAGAATTATTTTCCAATAATCCGAGTGATTTTAATGCTATATCACTTTCAAAATCCATTTAAAACAAATTTCCTTTTTAGAAATGTCTCTAAAACAATAATGTTATTATTTATCTTCAAAACACTTCCAAATATCTGGAATTTAAATTTCCAAATCCTGCTTAAATCAAATTTTAACTATAATTCATTTGTATAGTTTATGCTTATACAAATTCTTATTTGATTATATTTCAATTTATAATTTACATTTATAATTCATATTTATAAATTTCATTTTATAATGAATTTATTCCCTTAAACTTTGCTTATATTTTCAATTTCTAGTTAAACTTTCACTTAACAATGATAATACTTTAATATTATTCTTCCTAACATCCAAGCAACCATAGATTAGCTAAAATAGTTTACAAAAACTTTCTTTATATCAAAAATACATTTTGGGTAAAATTATTTCATTTACTCACATTTAAAACAATACCATGTCGAACTGTTCTATTCAAGTGTTTAGAAACCCCTTCGATACAGTTGTCCAGACTGTGTCGACAAAGGTTCATATACCACTCAATAAACCAATCCACACAATATTAAAACAATTTGTATTCACAAACAAATACACACTCATATCTATTAATGCACCCATACTCATTATAGAGTACAACAGACTCTATTTAAATGAGTAATTCCCACTAGAGCCAAGGTTACCACCAACCTATGCTCTGATACCAAATGGAATGGCCCGCAAATCCGTACCCCTTGAGTTAGCACTATTCTACATCCGTCAGCTCAAGATGCACAGAAATACGAACCATTTGGGTTAAAGAAGAAAAGGTAGGAGAAGAAAATATAAAACAACATCAGAATCTAACCATCGCAGCGGAATAAAATATAATAGATAATAAATGATCTTTACTCAAAAAAAAATCAAATATATCTGTTTATATATTACATCATCATCAGAGTACATTAATCACAGTTCAACAAAAACATACAAATGGATACACAGCAACTCAATACTGCAGCAAATATATATAAACAAGTACGACAGTACGTATCATCATCCTGCTCGTCTCTTGAGCTCCACAGCATCATATCCTGTATCCTATAATACTCGGTCTGACCCGAGCATTACAGTTAAATAACACCCGAGTTAGTCTGGAATACCAGCGTGAGAAAATCACACTCAATTGGTTATTAAAGTTTCAAAAATCCTTTGAAAACAAAAGCGTCTCGTAAGACCACGCCACAAATAACATGTCGGGTTTTTACCTTACGATAGCTAAACAATTTTTATTAAAATCCTCTGATATTATAATAGTGTCTATAGAAAGTAAAATAGAATCTAGCTGAAATGCTTGCATCTCATGTTTCGGCAATAGCTGGGCACAATCAAAACCGTACGGGCGCGTAGGGAAAATGGATTTCCAACTAATGGCTAGGCACTGGGGTACCACCTATCACAGTACCTGGTCTAGATCAGTGTACCGAGGAGCCACCCTAACTCCCTTGCAACACAAGACCAGAACCATCTCTTACTGGACAGTTCCGAGCAAGATCACCCCACGGTTGGGATCAGTAACCGCCCACTAAGCCGAAATAAAAGGGACATCTGGACAGGGATGACCTCACCCTCCAGTGGGGGCTACCAACGAAGCCTTGTTGTATAACCCCTGATTTTCAGCCATTCCCTTTTGATGAGGCTTGAGGCTATTAACTTACAAATTAACTTATTTATTTTCTTTCCAAAAATCCAATTTATATATTTTTGGTAATCCATTTTACCCAACTATATCCAATCGAACCATAGCATTCAACATTCCAATATAATTCATCATAGAATATTAAATAATCACAGCAGAGGATATTAAATAATTTAAATAAATGTTGAGAGTTCCAGTTGGATCCCTCCAACCTATTTCCCTGCATCCATAGACATTAGCACAATATAAAACAACAATTTCAAAGTATACCATAGTATAGCACATCAATCCATTCAACTATTCAAACAATTATTTAAATTTAATCATTTCAATTTAAATTTAAATTTAACTGAGTGAGATTAACTCACCTTTGCTTTGTTTGCAATCCATTTCCATTCTTGCTTGGTTTCTTTTAAATTTCTGACCTTGAATAAATAAATTCACGATTTATTATCACTTTGAAATAACTTGAACCATTTGTTTTCATTTTATAAATTTAACTAACCAATGATTTACTATTTAATAGTTAAATTGGCCAACAATTAAATTTAAACTAAACATTTGGTTTTAAACTAATAAATTGATCTTAAGTAAATTCCATTAATAAATTATCTTAGTAATTAAAATAACCAAATAATTTATTTATCACTTATTCACCAACTCCGAATTTTTTTAAAACAACATGTAAATTTAAATTTTATTTTGAAATCTTATATATAAGCTTTAAATATTTACACATCCTATTAATATTTGAATTGATCGAATAATTTATTTTTATTTATTTATTTAATCTAAACCAACAAACGTTCTTTTAAACCAATAGTTTAAAATTTAACTTAATTTCCTTTCACTAAAATATTTTGGTGGCTAGAATAATTAAATAAGTTTACCTTTTTATATATATTTCTTTGAAATCCATACTTATAAAATCCATTTATATAGACTAAACATTTTATTAAGATACACTCTTTAACATATAAACCACAATCTATATATATTTATTTTTATTATATTTTTTCTGTGTATGCACACTTAATTAAACAAACTGCTTTACTGTAAATACATATAAACATATATATTTTACTATATCAAAAACACAAATTTATACCTATATTTCTTTCCTGTTATCGTTTCAACTAAAAAAAGGGTTTTAATTTTATCTCCTAATTAATAATTTAAATCGAACATTGCCTGAAAGGATCGAACGAGCCCTGGCCGATCACCTCACTCGAATGAAAATCGCGTCCACCGTGCCCTTCTAGATCACCGCGTGCCTCATCTTAACGTCGCGCCGCCGAATCACCAAGAGCCCCAAACCCTAGCCCCAAATTCCCTCAGCAATCGCCACTCCCCTTAGCGATCGCGACTTCAAGATTGCTTCGGCTCGATCCCTGATTCAACGCGAATTTCGCGGCCACTATTCCAGATGCTTGCGCGCCTTATTCCTTTTTTTTTAACTGATATGCTTTCGAATTGATGAGAAGAAGAGGATTGCGCGATTTAAATTAAAAGGGCTCGGCTGTAGAAGAACATGAAAAGGGAAAAGATATTTTGCGTGATGGCATATGGGAGAAGGAATAAAATAGTTGACCAATATATAAAGATATATATACTCAATTAACGTTAAATTTGCGACATAAGCTACAACGCGTTTATCCACCGTATGCTCACACAACAACTCCAAATGTTACGAAACTTGAAACCCGATAATAATTCAATATTACAGATCCAATGGAACTAGTTTCGTTGAATTCCGAGACTATGCCTCGGAAGGCTATTTTTAAATTCAATTTAAACGATATATTTTCAAAACTGAACAAACCACTGCTAATTTCAATTTTACAACTTCTATTATTCTCTGTACTATCAATATAAATTTTACAAACCTTCGAATTACTTTTAACAAGCTTTAAATTCCCGATTCAATATTTCAATCAACTTCAAATTATTTAATTTAATAATTTAATTATCAAATAAATTGTAATATTCGTTATTCAAGTTAAAATTACTCTATCGAATATTTAAAATCAATTAAATATTCCGCTTTTAAATGCTCGAAAATTCCGGGTCATCACATTCCTCCCCCCTTAAAAGAATTTCGTCCCCGAAATTACTAATTAGGAAGAATAGTCCAATACCCGTTTACCCTTTCCCTAAAACCAAACAATTTATCAATTTGGCATAACATATCTTTTATTAAAGACCCACTATTAATGTTATCCCGCTTTTTGGCAAAGCTGTGATACCAAAAGATCGGTCAAAAACAAAAGACAGTTCGTCTCAGAGATTGGTTGTACTTTACTTCGCTATGGATATCGATGAATTTTGTCCGAGCCCGGATCAGGCTACAATTGATAAGACATGACAAGCAAGACCATGAAAGCCAGTGTTCCAAATTTCAGGTTAATCGAAGGTCGTACGAACGAGATATGATCGATGCAAGTTAGGTAAAGTATGTCGTTCGAACCCATCAAAAAGTTGAGGAGATGCAATTTCGAATCCATAGGATTCGTATCCATCACTGTCTGTCAAGTTCGAATCCATCAGGCTCCATGTACTTCGAATCGATCACATTCGAATCGATCAACAGGATATTGATCACTTCGAATCGATCGGTTCGAATCCATCAGATGGGCATCCCCTCAGCGCGTTCGTATCTATGCTAGAGCGCGGTTTCGTATTCATCGAGTCCAGAGCACTTCGAATCCAACACCATCAGTATACCCTACTTCAAATCGATCGGTTTCGTGCCCAAGCACTACTTCGTATCGATCGTCCTCGCATCCATCAAGAGTCGCAGATTATTACTTCGTATCCATAAATTCTGCCCTGTTCGAATCCACTTGGCTCGTCTCGATCCCCTTCGTATCGATCCATGATTCGAATCCATTGATGCGAACTGGGTCGTGGCACACGATACGAACGAGGCGAAATTCATGGATGCGAAGCGGTCAACTCGGAGAAAAAATAGGATCGATGCGAGGAGTGCGCGCCACGTCACCAAAGAACCACGTGACAAGGTCGATTCGAAGGTATCGGTTCGAAGTGATCGATTCGAACCAAGCAGCCAACCGAAACATATCAACTCGAATCGATCGTATCTCTCAAACCATGAGGCCAAATGCAATGGAATTTTTATAGAAGCTTCCATACAAGGTAAAGTTTGTTCCTGCCAAGTTTCAGCTCGATTGGATCATTTTTTGATGGATTCGAAATCACTTCGTATCGATCTCAGATCGAGCCGAAACTTGGTGGGGTCGGTCGCATGGGCCCACTCACGTGCCAGAAAAAGTCTCCCTAAGTTTGAGCGAGATCTGGGCCTCCTACGCCTATAAATAGCACCCTGAAGCCTTCAGAAAAGGGGACTCTTGGCCATTGAGCGTCCAGACTCTGCCGGGTTCAATTCCATACTTCATTATCGCTGTTGTAATCAGATTTGAAAGCTATCATCAATTGTGATCCGCTGTAATCGATTGGAATCATCAAGTTAATCAATAAAGACATAAGCTTCAGAGTGGACGTAGGCAAGATCGCCGAACCACTATAAATCCTGCGTTTGTGATTGTTATTTGTGAATTACTGTGATTGCTATTGCTTAGATCTGAGTTCTATATTGCTTGTTGCTGATTTTTGTTCATAAACGTGTGCTTTCACGATATTGAGTGTTTGTGACCAATTTTGGCGCAAACATTTTGGTGCTTTCACTGAGAGAAGCCGATGCAAGATAAGTTGAATTTGAAGACTTAAGAATTTAGATCTAAGAACCATGATGAGACAAACAAGTAAGAGACAAAGGCCAGAGAGAAGTGAACACCAAGGAAGTCAAGAGGCTTCCTCAGGAGCGAATCAAGCATCGGTCTTCATCACTAGGGACGAGATGGAGACAATGATGAAGAAACAAGAGGAGTTGATCCAGAGTTTATTTCAACAGATAAGACAACTTGGAGCACATAATAGAGAAGCAGACGAAGTTCGAAACAGAGCGGGACCATCCGGCGTAGCACCTGAACTAGGGGCACACCCATGGAGAACGTTGATCCAATCTCGGAGAGAGAAAGAGGAGCATCTGCGCAACCTGGGAGTAGCAAAGGAGTGAACGCTCAGTCAAGGGGGCAGATCCCAGAGTTCCCTCGTGAACTCGGGGGGCAGGTTGAAAGTGATGAAAGAAGATTGCGTCTCGGAGACAATGACAGATTGGCGGAGATGGTTAGAAGAGCTATGAGAGGCGATTTGGTAAACAAAGATTTGGAGGATGTTAATAGGAGTCCTTTTACTCCAGCAAACAGACGAGCTAGGAACCCACCAGATTTCAAGTTACCATCGTTGGACATGTATAACGGGAGAACGGACCCCACGATTCATCTGACGAAGTATATGAGGTATATGGAGGTGCTGGGGGCATCAGAGGAGGTTATGGCCCGGTGCTTTCCATTGTACTTGGCGGATATTGCAGCGTTATGGTTTAGACAACTAGAGAGTGGATCTATCAGAACATGGAATAATTTAACTGAGAGATTTATGAGACAGTTCAAAGTTCACATTACAAGACCCAAGAATGTGATGACTTTGGCAACTCTAAAGCAGAAAACCGGAGAGACTTTGAGGAGTTATCTAACGCGATTCAATGCAGCAACAGCTTCGGTGGATCGAGCAGATCCATCTATGGTTGTGATGGCAGCTGTGTCTGGAGTAGCTGACGGCACAGAGTTCAAAAATTCATTGACTAAAGATCCACTTGTGGATCTAGGGGAATTCTACAACGAGGCAGAAAAGTTTTTACGATTAGAGGATGCAAAAGCAGAAAGAGAAGAAGGAGAGGGAATAGAAGTTTATGTGCTTAAAGACAAAACGCCTCTCGAAAAGGACTCAGGCAAGGATAAAGGAAAACGAAAGGCCGAGGATAGTGGTAACGGGCCAAAGCGACTGCGGAGAGAGGCACGATTCACCACCTATTCAGAGCTGAATGAGAGTCTGGAACGAATTTATCAGGATACCAAGGAGCAGGTTCCGTATCGTAGACCAATGCGAAGGGATCCAACTTATGACGAAAGAAAATTAGATAAGTTTTGTGTATTTCATGAATTAAACGGTCATAACACTAACGACTGTAGGCATCTGAAGGATGAGGTGGAAGGGCACATCAGGAACGGTATGCTCCTTCAGTATGTGAGGAGACGAACCCCAACAGTGGAGCCAGAACGACCACCGTCAACATCAACTAGGGGTGGCCCTGAACCGAGAGACCGTATGATTATCAATTGATTGAAATAACGATGGACAAGTCATAGCTTCCTACTAACACGATTAAATCATTTACACATGTATGAGATCGCGAACGAACCCCAGGCATGCTCTGAATGATCATTGATCGTTTCGTAGTGGGAACTTACACTTTGACATCCTTGCTTTGCTTTTGTTTCGTTTTGATTTGAACATTTAGACTTTGTTTGTTTGGACATTTCTATTTTAAAAATCATCAGTTGAATGGATATTTGGTTCGGATAATTCTGAAACGGCTAAGCTACTTACACATGTACGGGGTCACGAACGGTCCTTAGGCATGCTCTGAGATGGCGATATGCCGCCCTGACAAACGATTCAGGGACCCACTCGAACGTGAACCTGGTATCAACAATACCAAGCCCCCCCCCCGGGCACACTTATTCGCCTCCAATAGGCACACAAACGATCCAGGAACTCACCCGGACGTGACCCTGGCATCGATAAAACCAAGCCCTCCCGGGCACACTTTCTCGCCTCGAACGGCACCCGACCGCGAACGGTCACAATTCGCCTCGAACGGCACCCGACCGCGGACGGTCACAAATTCGCCTCGAACGGCACCCGACCGCGAACGATCACAAATTTGCCTCGAACGGCACACGATCGCGAACGGTCACAATTCGCCTCGAACGGCACCCGACCTCGAACGGTCACAACTCGCCCCGAACGGCACAACTCACCTCACCTCAAATGGCTCAATCGCGAACGGTCGTCATTTGAGGTCCGCCACTTGACCATGCACGGTCGCACTTCACCTTAAATGGCTCGATCCCGAACGATCGTCATTTGAAGTTAGGCGCTTGACCATGAACGATCGCACTTCATCTCAAGTATCTCGATCCCGAACGGTCGTTATTTGAGGTCACATAAAACTGTAACTTCCTTTGCAGAACATCAACAGGGTATGAACATCCAGCTCATGGCATTACAAAACACACCTTCCTACCGCAAGGCATGTTTTGGGGGGCAAATGTTATCCTGCTTTTTGGCAAAGCCATGATACCAAAAGATCGGTCAAAAACAAAAGACAGATCGTCTCAGAGATTGGTTGACTTTACTTCGCTATGGATATCGATGAATTTTGTCCGAGCCCGGATCAGGCTACAATTGATAAGACATGACTAGAAAGACCATGAAAGCCAGTGTTCCAAATTTCAGGTTAACCGAAGGTCGTATGAACGAGATATGATCGATGCAAGTTAGCTAAAGTATGTCGTTCGAACCCATCAAAAAGTTGAGGAGATGCTCATTTCGAATCCATAGGATTCGTATCCATCACTGTCTGTCAAGTTCAAATCCATCAGGCTCCATGTACTTCGAATCGATCACATTCGAATCAATCAACAGGATATTGATCACTTCGTATCGATCGGTTCGAATCCATCAGATGGGCATCCCTTTCAGTACGTTCGTATCTATGCTAGAGCGCTGTTTCATATTCATCGACTCCAGAGCACTTCGAATCTAACACCATCAGTATACCTTACTTCGAATCGATCGGTTTCGTGCCCAAGCACTACTTCGTATCGATCGTCCTCGCATCCATCAAGAGTGCTAGATTATTACTTCGTATCCATAAATTCTGCCCTGTTCGAATCCACTTGGATCGTCTCGATCCCCTTCGTATCGATCCATGATTCGAATCCATTGATGCGAACTGGGTAGTGGCACACGATACGAACGAGGCGAAATTCATGGATGCGAAGCGGTCAACTCGGAGAAAAAATAGGATCGATGCGAGGAGTGCGCGCCATGTCACCAAAGAACCACGTGACAAGGTCGATTCGAAGGTATCGGTTCAAAGTGATGGATTCAAACCAAGCAGCCAACCGAAACATATCAACTCGAATTGATTGTATCTCTCAAACCAAGAGGCCAAATGCAATGGAATTTTCACAGAAGCTTCTATACAAGGTAAAGTTTGTTCCTGCCAAGTTTCAGCTCGATTGGATCAATTTTTGATGGATTCGAAATCACTTCGTATCGATCTCAGATCGAGCTGAAACTTGGTGGGGTCGGTCGCGTGGGCCCACTCACATGCCAGAAAAAGTCTCCCTAAGTTTGAGCGAGATCTGGGCCTCCTACGCCTATAAATAGCACCCTAAAGCCTTAAGAAAAGGGAACTCTTGGCCATTGAGCGTCCAGACTCTGCCGGATTCAATTCCATACTTCATTATCGCTGTTGTAATTAGATTTGAAAGCTATCATCAATTGTGATCCGCTGTAATCGATTGGAATCATCAAGTTAATCAATAAAGACATAAGCTTCAGAGTGAACGTAGGCAAGATCGCCGAACCACTATAAATCTTGTGTTTGTGATTGTTATTTGTGAATTACTGTGATTTCTATTGCTTAGATCTGAGTTCTACATTGCTTGTTGCTGATTTGTGTTCATAAACGGGTGCTTTCACGATATTGGGTGTTTGTGACCAATTTTGGCGCAAACAACTATTACTTCAACTAACCTCCCAAAACCCTCCATAGTTTCCAAGCTATGCTATTTGTTTAATTATTCAAGTTTCAATTTAAAACCAAATTTTGAATTATCAAAATTTTCTTAAAAATTTTCTAACTCTATAAAATTTCAAAAAAATTCGCCAGCATCTCCTTTGCGCGGCTAGCTCGGTACAACTACAAAAGGCCTCTTCGGGCTCCCAAATCCCAAAAGAAAACAAAATGCCAAGTGGCTCGATCCAAAAACCCAATCAAATTTCACAGAAATTTTAAACACATACCTTTTTGTCGAGCATTTCAAATTTGTCTTCTGAAATCAAAATCAATTCTTTTTTCCCTTTATAATACCTGCATATCCTGCTTAGCACTAATATCCAATCACAACTTTCAAAACATTTTATCGACTTCCTTACAAATGTCAATATTTATTCATTCAAATATCAACTTAGAATATATTTGTAATATCAATTTCCAATTGAGAATGCACCCTTCGTTACTTAAGTTTAGTATAAGCATTTTATATGTTTCTTATATTTATTTCCACCTTACCATTCTAGTTTATATCTATTTCTATTCAAATTGATTCTTCCATTTCCATATGAATTCAATTTATCTTCAACTCTGAATATTTAAATTTTATTTTCCATTTATGACTAATTTATGTCATTATTTTAAATTAGTTTCATTTACTAATTTATTTCAATTTCCAGTTTGAAATCGTTTTCTCGTTAACAAAATTTTCCAAAATTTTCAGAACAAAATTTTCAAAAATTTTCTAACTCCCAAAATTTCTGAAAATTTTTGGCAGAGTCTCCCTTGTACGGAGGAGCTTTTGCAATTTGACAAAAGATATAAATATATATACATCGACCCACACGGTCGGAAAAAAACCAAAAACAGTTCATATTTCCTATTTTTATTGCGTAGGGGTACCTTATTTAGCGTTTTTAAGCAAGCGGCTTATAATTTTAGCAATTAGCGCAACCCAGTCCAGCCACACGGCTTCCATGTACCTGTACTTACTCAATTTAAACATGTAAGTGCCATACAAATGAAGTTTAACAATATTTCACTTATTTGCAATGGTTAAACACATGAATTCTAAAAGAAATTCACACCAAACATTTTTTTTCGTAAGCAACTTATACAATTTTCATACTAATTCCACTGTTCCAATTATTTTATAACCATTTTCATTCAATTTGAATGGTTTTCAATCCATTCATATACAACTTCATCAATTTGAATGGTTTAAAACTCAATCGCATACATTTAATTTATTTTTAAGCAAACAGAATTCATATTTAATTCAATTGCTCTCAAAATCAATTTATTTTACTCCTATCAATTCAAAGAATTTTAATTACTTCTATTTACATCCAATGACAATTTATTCTATGCAATTTGACGAGATCTGTGTGAATAAATAAGTACTTATGTTTTATAACCAATTTAAATTGATTTCAACTCAATTTATACTTAATTTTATTCCATTTTTAAATTTATTCACAATCCATCTATTCTCATTTTCATTGCACTTTAAATTTGAATCCATTCACTTGCATTTCATTTTATTAACCAAACTAGTTCATTTAAAACATTAACAACTTAAGTTCATCTTTATTACCAACTAAATTTCCTTTTCATTTTAATTCGTTCATAACCATTTATTTAGCTCGATACATTCCATTTCAATTTTATTCACAACCCATTCCTATGCGTTTCATTTAGAACCATTTTATTAAATTCGAAAACATTCAATTGTTCATATTGTCTCCAAGTTATTTCAATTCTTTCACATTATCAATGGTTTACAATTATTTAATTAAGAATTTCATTCCATTAAATATTATCTATAACTTAGCAAATTTTATTTCAATTAAAATTTATTTTCACTTGATTTATATCCAACCCAACATTATTAAACTTAGTTTAAGTTGAATTCAATTCAATTGTCCTCTATCTATTAGCTTAAGTTAATTTACTTCAATTTATTCAAAGTTTTATACTTAAGCTCATTTTCATTTTACAAGTAAATTTTCTTTTCTATTCAACTTAACTCTATCACAATCAAATCTCATTTCAATCTACAGTTTCTTTTGATTAGTTATTATAAAATTTAACTTTCATACTCACTCATTTAATTGATTACAGGGCCATCTCCAATTCATTTCCACTTATTTGGATTTTGTTTGCAATTCAAACTATTACTATTTTAATCCAATTTCATTTTTTATTCGTAATTATATTTAATTTGTTAATGCTTCTAGTTAAATTTTAATTTATAACTCAAGTTCTGAATCCACTATCCATTTTCAATTTACCACCTAATTTCATGAACTCACAATTCAACTTCATTCTCAATTCATTTAATTAATTGCAAGGCCACTTTCAATTTTATTTTCTTCACTAATGATTCAAGTCGAATTTGATTTATAACTTGAGTTTTATCTTCAAACTTCATTATTATATTATAATTCAACTTTTATTTAACTACATTGGGTTCTCATTACATATTTCATTATCTAATTTATTAACAATTAGTTCTCCCCTATTTATAGTTCGATACTTGATTTTTAATTCCAAATATCACATCATTTAATTTTTCTTAGTTCAATTTATTATATAATTCAAGTTTGGATTTTTTTTTCCAATTATCAAAAATATTTGTTTTGGGTTTTCTATCCCATTTTCCAATTTTATAAGTCACAGCTCATTATTTTACACATTTCCATTCATTCTAGGCTTGAATATATTTTCTTTTATTTTTAACCCAAGCCTTATGCTTATTTATAACCCAAGCACACTTTTATTCCTTGGATTTCCAATTCTTTTACAAGTTATTCTAATTTATTTATTTCAATCAAATCCTTATCCAATTTATTTCCATTTATTCAGGTAAGAATCTAATTCCATTTCAATAATTCAATTGAATTTTTATTCCAATTCAATTTTATTTTAACTCAGATTTATTTAGCCCAATTCGATTTCAACTTAATTCGAATACAGTAGGATATTATTTTCAACCTATTCAATTAATTTCAATCCAGTCAAATTTTTATTTCCCAATCCAAGTTAATTCCATTTTTAACTTTTCACTTTAAATTTAAATTCCAACATTCAAAGCTTATATTTCCTTCCTGATTTAAAAATCATCTCAATTTATAAGCTTACACTATCCCATCAAGATTTTTTTAAACACCCGGCTTTTGGTTTCAAATCATTTTGAAATCTCCAACATCTCAAATCACACTTCTCAAAAATCAAACCAATCCTGGTTTTATTCCCAACAAATTTCCTTTGAGACTTCCAAAAATAACCAACTTTTCTGAACAAATCAGTTTTTGGCAGCAATCCGTTACTTAGAAATTCGAAAATGAATACTGATGATGCGGCCGTCATCATCAGAATTATTTTCCAATAATCCAAGTGATTTCAATGCTATATCACTTTCGAAATCCATTTAAAACAAATTTCCTTTTTAGAAATGTCTCTAAAACAATAATGTTATTATTTATCTTCAAAATACTTCCAAATCTCTAGAATTTAAATTTCCAAATCCTGCTTAAATTTTGGGTAAAATAGATTACAAAAACTTTCTTTATATCAAAAATATATTTTGGGTAAAATTATTTCATTTACCCACATTTAAAAGAATACCGTGTCGAACTGTTCTATTCAAGTGTTTAGAAACCCCTTCGATACAGTTGTCCAGACTGTGCCGACAAAGGTTCATATACCACTCAATAAACCAATCCACACAATATTAAAACAATTTGTATTCACTAACAAATACGCACTCATATCTATTAATACACCCATACTCATTATAGAG
The DNA here is from genome assembly GCA_030765085.1 of Allium cepa. Lineage (NCBI taxonomy): Eukaryota > Viridiplantae > Streptophyta > Magnoliopsida > Asparagales > Amaryllidaceae > Allium > Allium cepa. Next base: position 917,246,862 of record CM060938.1, read on the forward strand.
TACTACAGACTCTATTTAAATGAATAATTCCCACCAGAGCCAAGGTTATCACCAACCTATGCTCTGATACCAAGTGGAACAGCCCGCAAATCCATACCCCTTGAGTTATCACTATTCTACATCCATCAGCTCAAGATGCACAGAAATACGAACCATTTGGGTTAAAGAAGAAGAGGTAGGAGAAGAAAATATAAAACAACATCAGAATATAACCATCACAGCGGAATAAAATATAATAGATAATAAATGATCTTTACTCAAAAAAATATATCTCTGTTTATATATTACGTCATCATCAGAGTACATCAATCACAGTTCAACAACAACATACAAATGGATACACAACAATTCAATACTGCAGCACATATATATAAACAAGTACGATAGTACGTATCGTCATCCAGCTCATCTCCTGAGCTCCACGGCATCATATCCTGTATCCTATAATACTTGGTCTGACCCGAGCATTACAGTTAAATAACACCCGAGTCAGTCTGGAATACCAGCGTGAGAAAATCACACTCAATTGATTATTAAAGTTTCAAAAATCCTTTGAAAACAAAAGCATCTCGTAAGACCACGCCACAAATAAACATGTCGGGTTTTTACCTTACGATAGCTAAAACAATTTTTATTAAAATCCTCTGATATTATAATAGTGTCTATAGAAAGTAAAATAGAATCTAGCTGAAATGCTTGCATCTCACGTTTCAGCAATAGTTGGGCACAATCAAAACCGTACGGGCGCGTAGGGAAAATGGATTTCCAACTAATGGCTAGGCACTGGGGTACCACCTATCGCAGTACCTGGTCTAGATCAGCGTACCGAGGAGCCACCCTAACTCCCCTGCAACACAAGACCGGAACCATCCCTTACTGGACAGTTCCGAGCAAGATCAACCCGCGGTTGGAATCAGCAACCGCCCACTAAGCCGAAATAAAAGGGACATCTAGACAGGGATGACCTCACCCTCCAGTGGGGGCTACCCACGAAGCCTTGCTGCATAACCCCTGATTTTCAGCCATTCCCATTTGAGGAGACTTGAGGCTAAGCGTTACCTTTTTAGAACATATCCCTTAGAATGCCCATCGCCCACCTGACGATGTTTTGCAAGCATTCATCCATACAAGTCCGTCCTGGGTTCGAACGGAGCCGAAGGCACTATTCCTACTACATCCATTTCGGAAATATCCTCAGGATTAGTAGCGACTAGCCCTTGCACTTCACTTCTCCATCTTCGAATCCAAAATTGTTTTCCACGAAACGTACAAACCGGATCGAAGTGGTTTTCGAGAAATAAATCTCGATCCCGGTCTCTTCGAAACGATCAGCGCATTTGGCCAATATTGATAGTCGGTGATTTAACTATCAATTAATATTCACAAACAACCATCAACCAATAAATAATTTCTCAAATTATTTATTAACCCCAAAAATATCTTCACAAGATATATTTTCACTTTTCAAACCCCTTTGAAAACTGTTTCAAAACTATCTTCCTTTCTCAGAATAAATTCCAAGTATTTCTATTTCCACTGGAATCACCAACACAAAACTTAAGATTTTTAAAATAATTTAAAAACACTTTATTTTAAAATATATTTAACATTTAATTTAGAAAAATTACTTTAATACTTAATTTAAAATAATACTCAAGAAATAACTAAAATAAGATTACCTTATAACTATACATTAGATTTTCTTCTTTAAAATACCAAATCATTCTTTAAATAATTATTACGATAATAGATTAAAATAAAATACTTACTTTGGAATTTACTTTAAAACATTCAAGTTAAGACTACTTCAATAGTAGGCTAAAAATATATACTATATGAATATCTGAAAATAAGGTTATTTAATAAAATATGAAACTAGATTTTCACTTTTAAAAAAAAAAAATACTAAATCACTCTTTAAATAATTACTATCATAATAGATTAAAAGAAAACACTTACTTTAAAATTTAAATATTTAGAAATAATAAATTTTCCAAAACTTACTTTTAAAAATAACTTTAAAACCTTCAATTTCTATTTAAAAATTTATTTTGAAAACGTACATGGTTATCCACCGAGAATTTACAATCTCCATCACATAAATCAATTTTCAAAATTGATTCCCAATTTATTATGCTCGAAATAAATCTCTTTACTTACTCAATTCCTTTCAAAGTTCATTAATTATGGACTTTATTATTAATGCTATTATTTTCCGTTTGATTTTAAATCATTTAACTGAAATATACAAATTCAGATTTTTCCCAATTTATTCTTTATTCTTTTCAATAATTTGAACCTTAAATTTTAAATAAATGTTTTGTTCCTTTTTAAAATAATAATACTGAAGTTTAAAATTCATTAACTTTCTGTTTATTCAAAATTACCCTTTCTATACTCAAGATTTGTTTATTAGAATCTTAAAGTCACTTTATTTCTCTTCCAATTTATTCTTAAATTTACTCAAATTTATATAATTATTTTACTTACAAATTCACTTCTTTATTTTCTTTCCAAAAATCCAATTTATATATTTTTGGTAATCCATTTTACCCAACTATATCCAATCGAACCATAGCATTCAACATTCCAATATAATTCAACATAGAATATTAAATAATCACAATAGAGGATATTAAATAATTTAAATAAATGTTGAGGGGTCCAGTTGGATCCCTCCAACCTGTTTCCTTGCGTCCACAGACCTTAGCACAATATAAAACACCAATTCCAAAGTATATCATACTATAACACGTCAATCCATTCAACTATTCAAACAATTATTTAAATTTAATCATTTCAATTTAAATTTAACTGAGTGAGATTAACTCACCTTTGCTTTGTTTGCAATCCATTTCCATTCTTACTTGGTTTCTTCTAAATTTCTGACCTTGAATAAATAAATTCACGATTTATTATCACTTTGAAATAACTTGAACCATTTATTTCCATTTTATAAATTTAATTAACCAATGATTTACCATTTAATAGTTAAATTGGCCAACAATTAAATTTAAACTAAACATTTGGCTTTAAACTAATAAATTGATCTTAACTAAATTCCATTAATAAATTATCTTAGTAATTAAAATAACCAAATAATTTAATTTATCACTTATTCACCAACTCCGAATTTTTTTAAAACAATATGCAAATTAAAATTTTATTTTGAAATCTTATATATAAACTTTAAATATTTACACATCCTATTAATATTTGAATTGATCGAACAATTTTTTTTATATTTATTAAATCTAAACCAACAAACGTTCTTTTAAACCAATAGTTTAAAATTTAACTTAATTTCCTTTCACTAAAATATTTTGGTGGCTAGAATAATTAAATAAGTTTACCTTATATATATATTTTTCCTTTGAAATCCATACTTATAAAATCAATTTATATAGACTAAACATTTTATTAAGATACACTCTTTAACATGTAAACCACAATCTATATATATTTATTTTTATTATATATTTTCTGTGTATGCACACTTAATTAAACAAACTGCTTTACTGTAAATACATATAAACATATATTTTACTAAATCAAAAACACAAATTTATACCTATATTTCTTTCCTGTTATCGTTAAAACTAAAAAAAGTGTTTTAATTTTATCTCCTAATTAACAATTTAAATCAAACATTACCTGAAAGGATCGAACGATCCCTGGCCGATCACCTTACTCGAATGAAAATCGCGTCCACCGTGCCCTTCCAGATCACCGCGTGCCTCATCTTAACGCCGCGCCGCCGAATCGCCAAGAGCCCCAAACCCTAGCCCCAAATTCCCTCAGCAATCGCCGCTCCCCTGAGCGATCGCGACTTCGAGATTGCTTCGGATCGAGCCCTGATTCAACGCGAATTTTGTGGCCACTATTCCAGATGCTCGCGCGCCTTATTCCCTTTTTTTAACTGATATGTGTTCGAATTGATGAGAAGAAGAGGATTGCGCGATTTAAATTAGAAGGGCTCGGCTGTAGAATAACGTGAAAAGGGAAAAGATATTTTGTGTGATGGCGTATGGGAGAAGGAATAAAATAATTGACCAAATATATAAAGATATATATACTTAATTAACGTTAAATTTGCGACATAAGCTACAACGCGTTTATCCACCGTACGCTCACATAACAACTTCAAATGCTACGAAACTTGAAACCTGATAATAATTCAATATTACGGATCCAATGGAACTGGTTTCGTTGAATGCCGAGACTGTACCTCGCAAGGCTATTTTTAAATTCAATTTAAACGATATATTTTCAAAACTGAACAAACCACTGTTAATTTCAATTTTACAACTTCTATTATTCTCTGTACTATCAATATCATTTTACAAACCTTCAAATTACTTTTAACAAGCTTAAAATTCTCGATTCAATATTTCACTCAACTTCAAATTGTTTAATTCAATAATTTAATCATCAAATAAATTGTAATATTCGCTATTCAAGTTAAAATTACTCTATCGAATATTTAAAATCAATTAAATATTCTGATTTTAAATGCTCGAAAATTCCGGGTCGTCACAAATCAGTTCTAAATATCCAGACAAAATTCTGGATAGAAATTCCTTGAGTTTCCCAGGTACAAACATCGGGTTACTCGCCCTACAGAATCTAAACTAGCTGCTCTACTCAGATCTTGAACTCCTATAAATCCAGATCTACAATCTAAATAGGATACCGGATCACAGATAATCCGATCAATTTCCAAATCTCCATGATCTGCTGGTTCTAAACCAGTGATAGATCAATCACTTATCCTTAAGAGAAAACAGAAAGATTCTCATACACTCTTGAGCTAGCTTCCCAACTTGTCCAATCTCATCGCTCTTATGATCGGAAAAAACTTATCCAAAAATTAAATCTCCAACTTCGAATACCAAATCTCTCCGTCTCTTGTCCACAATCTCTGCTGATCCTGAACTGCCCTCAACCTTCCTGATCAACCAAACTTCACATATGCTTCTCAAATCAAATCTGGATCAAGAATGAGATGAACTCTTGATTCTACTCAACAAGATGATTCCCCCAAAATCCATCAAAATCCAAAACACCAATCTACCATACAAGCATCAAAAATTCAAACTAGCTTCTCCTATCCGAGAAAAACAGAACAGATGCTTTCGACATCCAAGCCTTCATATCCCGAAAGAACTTCCTGAAGAAAACCTTAAATCCAAGAAAACACAAATCCTTCGATGAATCTGAAGTTGCTCCTATTCTGGAATAGCTGCCACCATGCTTCCGCTGCACAACTCTGATCCGAAGAAGATGAGAATGCTTTTGATGAACACAAGCGTAAACTTGATCAACTTATCCAGAAACATTGTCCATCAAATCTCATAAAAGCTTAATGACCTATCCGATTTGGTCACAAATACTACAACAGAAATCCATTCGGAAAACTAGAACCAATCAATCCCGATTGCTCACAAAAATCCTCTCTCCTGGAATCTTCTCTCTACTAGGCCAAACCACCAGAATATCCAAGAACCAAATCGAAGCAGAACTCCATCTCCCGATGCGGATAAACTCCTTTGACTTCGTCGAAGATATTCAGAAAGTCTCAAACAACTTCGATAGCCCTAACATCTTTAGAGATGTCTCAAACTAAAGCAAAGATTACTAAAAGAACCTCCGAACCATCGCAAGTCACTTTTGCGATACTACCCAGTTCGGATTCCAAAGAAACTATTCTCTCTAACAAATTAGAATAACTTAAGCCCTTCAAAAGAAGAAACTGATGGTCCACCTCAACCACAAACATCTACCCAGCTGAGCCTCTAGAAGAAAAAGGAACAAGCCTTCACCATTTTCCCAATCCACTGACAGAAGATTCTCAAATACTTCTGAACCATCGAAGAAACGGACCACACAACTACTTCCGAACCCCACCTCTAGGATACTGCTGAGCCAAAAGATCTTCCTGGCAGCACATTCAACATCTCGGAGTTGCCCTTACTACCATAGACTTACTATCCAAAAGCTCCTTGAATCCCAAAGCTATATCAACCAACTCCACAAAAAGAGTCTTCAAGATGAGCTGAGACCTCTCAAGAAACTCGGGCTTCAGACCAAGCACAAACACCTAGCTGAACCGAGTCTCCTACTCCAATAAAGATAAGACTCCTTCCTACGGTTGCCAAAATACCATTACTTGCTTCAGCTCTTCCAACTGATCCAAACTCTAGAGAATCCGCTCGCACAAGCGCAATCCAAACTTATACTCCAAAGATAAGCTCCGAACCTTTAAAAGATTTCCTCAGAGATCGATGAAATCCATACACCCAACTGCCAAACTTACTCAAGATGCCCAAAACTGTCCTTGCGGATACTCTTCCAACCTTAAATACTCGGACTTCTTCCATTGATAATCGTGCTATACACACCACTATATCTCCTACTTCTAAATCTTATGTTAGCAAACCCGAACAGGTAACCCAACAAAATAGGTAGGAATAAATATATATATATATATATATATATATATATAGTCAAAATTACAAATACGCTCTCTCAAGAAAGACACCACTCCAAAGCCTAGGTATTTTCTCAACCTAGCGCTCTGATACCACAATGTAACGACCCGCCTTTCATAACACAGAAACACGCATCATTAAGAAGAAAGAAAGGGATAGAAAAGAGAAAAGATAGAAAAGAAAGAACCAAACAACATCAGAATCTCACAGCGGAACGAATAAATTATATTAAACAAATAAAATATTACATAGTATCATATACATCAGAGTTATACAGCTCAAAACAAACTAGACATTTATAACTCCTGTCTAGATATTATAACTCAAGTACATCATAGAAAACAAATACAACTCAAACACAGCGGAAAACTCTATATATATCTACACGCTGAAGCCACCTGCTCCATATCTCCTCTAGAACTCGTCAAAGCAAACCTGAATCACTTGACTACTCATACGTAATATGAGTACCCAAGAGTTTAATAAAACAGAAAATAAACACTCGGGTCAGACAGGGGTCTGGTGTGAGTAAACGGTTAAAAGTTGCTTAACTTTAGAAAATCTTTTAAAACAAAAGTATCACGCAAGACTCCCCACAAATAAACATGGGTAAGTTTTTACCTTACACTAACCAAAACATTTGATAGGAAATCCAGTGATATTATAATAGGGTCTAGGGTTTTCAAAATAAAATACAGAAATAGCTGGAATGCTTACAACTCACGTTCCAACATATTTGGGCACAATCGAAACCGTACAGGCACTTATTGGATTTTGGATCCCATACAATGGCAGGGCTACTGGGGTACCGCCCGTTATAGTACGTGGCCTAGATCACCGTACCGAGGAGTACGCCCACTCCCCTGCAACACAAGGCTGGAACCATCCCTTACTAGACAGTCCCGAACAAGACCACACCGGCAGTTGTCATGATCAACCGCCCCACACAGCCGAAATAAAAAAGGGACCTCTAGACAGGGGTAAATCTCGTCCTACTTGGGCATGACCCACTTAGCCTTGCTGCACCTCCTTTGTTTTAGCCATTCCCGGTTGATGAGGCTTGAGGCTGCGATTACCTTTATAGGACAAATCAATCTTAGAATGCTCATCGCCCACCTGACGATGTTATGAAAGCATTCAATCCATACAAGTTCGTTCCTGGTTCTAACGAAACCGAAGGCATTATCTCGTTACACTCATTTTAGAATCACCCTCAGAGTTAACACCATAGCCCTTGCACTCTGAATCACCATCTCGAACCTGTAAGTACTATTTCCGTCAAACTCATCTCGGAATCACCCTCAGAGTTATACTGATGAATATTTCTTACACTTCGAGTCTTCACTTGCACTCCCCTTGGATTCACGACCTAACGTTTAACTTGGATCGATGTGGTTTTCGGAATTCCAAATTTGGAAACCCGATCCCGGTCTCATTGAATCCAAACGCCATCTTAATGTCCAAGTGATTTAAGTTTAACATGTTGAATATGCGCTTATATGTTTTTGTTTGATGATAATAAACATATATATTCATTTAAATGTATTTAGTAATGTACTATTTTGTTTTTCATAGATTAAATAAATATTTGTTGAATAAAATAAATTACACGGAATTTGAATTTGAATTCAAACAGAACAAGTTACACAGATTTTGAATTCAAACAGAAATTTTATTCAAACAAATATTTATTACAATCTTGAATAGTACAAATTCATGCTCTCACTATACATATACATTTTTGATTACATCACAAATATTTTTACATTGATAACCTCACTACATATCACTCACACTCGTATTTTGTCTTCAACTGCATGCCAGTTTGAATCCAGCATCTGAAAAATCTGCAAAAATATTCACTAACGCAGTAAAATTGAAAAAGAAATATTTTTGCAATATAAAATGAAATACGATTTTTGAAAAAATGGTTTGCCTCAGTTATTTGGGTTGTTCGTCATCATTCACACTTGATTTCATCACAAAGTAGTGCACATAGATATTACAGGGACATGTAACCATAAGTGGCTGCAATACATACGTGTACATTCATACACGTGTGCACTGCCTCGCCAACTCGTGTGCGCAGCCAAAAATAGCAAGCGTGCAAGCACAACATGAAAGGAATCGAGTCAGTAAGGCAATGCACAAAGAAAGTAACAGTAAGCAACAGAGATCAGAGACCAAGCAAAGCATAGTAACTGCATAGCAACAACAACATGATCAAGTAGCAGGCTTTGAGCATGAGATATGTCAACTACATGAAGCAACAGTCAGACCAAAAGGCTACATGAAGTATGCAAGTTCAACCTCTTCATTAAACAACTCAAGACCAAGTTGCAACAAAGTTCAAAAGTGCATCAAAGGCAGTTCAATGTGGATAGCAACAGCAAAAAGGGACTGCAACAAACATGTATGCAGCATCAAGTCAAAGTATGCAACTACGTGACATAAATGCAACTACAACGATGCAAGCGAAGAACCAAAGTCAGTGGCAAGCTTCAAACTGCATAAGTGACCATGCAAACTGACTTGAACCAATACAGTGACAATATGCAGCATACCAGAGGTCTCAACAAGAAAATCAAGTAAAAGGCAACATGTACACAATGAACAACACCGCACCAGGAATGCAAACTATAGATACAAAGAACAAAGAACATGCATGAAGAACCAGAATACAAGTACAGGAGGCAGCTCAATATAAACATGCTCGGGTCAGAGACAACATGATGAAAGCTACAAGATACACAAGTTTAGTTCATATACCAGTGATACAAATGCAATGCAAGTGGAGTAATGGGTGAACAGAACACCATGATATTCAGCTCAATGAATACTGTAACAACAAACTCAACCAAGACAAGTATTGCAGTAATGAATGCATCAAATATACAACATCAAAGTGCAACAGAATGGATGCAGCAATATCAGTTGAAACAAATGTAGAACTGACAAATGTATCAACTCAACTACAGCCAGTGCCGATATGAACAGAAGTTCTGAATCAAAAATGAAGACACCAAGTAAACAAACTCAAGATTACAGGGCAGTGGACAGTACAAGCTTGCAGAATGCAAATGGACTCGACCAAGTATACAAGTGCTACAAGCAGTAATGTGCAACTGCAGGTGAACAAATATGCATATACCAGCGATGCAACTTTAGCCAAATCATTTACAACATGTGCACAGCAAAGACAAATGAGTGCAACAAAGAAGCTATGGTACTATGCAAATACATGGCAGTACCAAGTGACAGTAAAGATGGCCAGAGATGAAGACAGGGGCAAACACAAGATGGCCGAAGCAGTGAAGTCAGAATTTTCGAAAATAGGATGCTAAAGTCAAGTCAGAGAATTCAACAAAAATATTCGTCTTTGAAAAAAAGTCAGCAATGAAAAAGGGGAAGTTTTTAATGCCGTGTGAATCAAGAAGAATCGAACGCAACACAATCAAAGCCGTGCGTATCAAGGTGTAATTAAAATCAGGAAAGCATAATTTAGGAAAGTATCGAATCAATACAAGCAAAATCAAGTGTTCAGAATTCATATAAATACAATCCCAAAATCATCATTGGCTGTGGAGAAACTCGAATCAAATCCAAACACAAAAACCCAAGTTCATCATCGGCAATCGAGTTTGAGTTCTAAAATCACAAAAGCACAAACAAGCAAAGAATTTACATACCGCAGCAGTAAAATCAATCATAAGAAGCAGCTGCTAACAAATTGCAACCTCGAAGTCGACGCAAATCAATCGTCAGAGAACGAGCAAGCCGAGCAACGCAATCTCCAAGTCAACCAGATCATCAGAACGAAGCACTAATTCGAGAAAGAAGCCGAAGCCCTAATTCGACATAGAAAGGCCGACATTTTTACAAGCAAAAGAAGGAACGGGTCAAAGCCAAAGTGGATCGGGTTAATAAAAACAAGGGGCCGGCCTTGTGTTTTATAAAAGGGCTCAAGTTTTTTTGTTTAGGGTTCAATTAATAAAGGGTTTTTTAATTATTTTATTTTGAGCAAAAATCAAGCATTCAAGTTGTAGTTTAATTTTTGCTCCGGTGTTATCTTTGAAGTTGTTTTTTCTTTTCGAGTCGAAGAATTTGTAAATCACCACCTAGGGATTAGGTAGTGTCAGATTGTCTATTTAGAATTAGTTCAGTGAGCAGGGTGTGCGAGTTTGCAAAACTCTATAGGCGGGAGCAGTGTTTGCGAGTAAGCGAAACTCTATAGGCGGGAGCAGAGTTTGCGAGTAAACGAAACTCTATAGGCGGGAGCAGGGTGTGCGAGTCTAGTAGAGTGTTTGTGAGCGGGAGCAAAGGGTCTGCGAGTCTAGTAGAGTGTTTGTGAGCGGGAGCAAAAGGGTCTGCGAGTCTAGTAGAGTTGTTGTAAGCGTGATACTGTTTAATTCTAATAGAAATCTGTGAATGCAGCAGTAGGCAGGGGTTGCCGAAGCTGGGTAAATTTTGTGTGTGATTTACTTTTCAGCATATTTATTTCTGCAATTATATTTCTGTGTTTAATTTGAGAAAATTTGCTATAACCCTATTCACCCCCCCTCTAGGGTTAAATCTAGATCCTACAAGTGGTATCGGAGCCCGGTATATTTTTTATTTAACTCTAGAGTCATGAGTCTACAAAATAATGCTTTTTCTGAGGGGCAATCTATCGTTAGGCCACCCATGTTTAACGGGAACGATTATGCTTATTGGAAAGTTAGGATGAGTATTTATCTTAGTTCCGTTGATTATGATGTTTGGGATATTATTGAAACTGGCTATAAACCTCCCACTATAATCGTTGGTGATACTGAGATTCCTAAACCTAAGGATAGGTGGGATGCTAACGATAAGAGATTGAAAACGACAAATGCTAAAGCCATGATGCTTTGATATGTGCTCTTGATAAAAATGAATTTAATAGAATTTCTCATTGTACAACAGCACAGGAAATTTGGCATACTTTGGAGGTGACACACGAAGGAACTTCTCAAGTCAAGGAGTCTCGTCTAGCCCTATTCAGCAATGAATACGAGAACTTTGTGATGGACAAAGGCGAGAGCATAAAGGACATGTTTGGACGCTTTTCAACTTTGGTGTACAATGCTAGAGCACTTGGGAAGGTATTCACTGAGGTAGAGCTTGTGCGGAAGATACTACGAGTCTTACCGATGAACTTTGAGGCAAAAGTCACGGCAATCCAAGAATCGAAAGATTTGAGTAAATTAAGCATGGAGGAGTTGATTGGTAACTTGATGACATACGAGCTTGAGCTAAAAGCAAAGGAAGAGCGCAACAACTCCGAACCAAAGAAAAAGACGATTGCCTTAAAGAGCAAAGAAGAAAGCGATGAAGAAGGAGAAGATCCAATTGAAGAGCTTGCAATGGCTGTCAATAATCTTATAAAATGGTCGAGATTCAAGCCACGCAAGAAGAAAACAAATCGTAATAGGCCAAAAGATTCTGACAATTCCGATAATGAACCGACGTGCTTCAACTGCAAGAAGCCCGAACACTTCATACAAAAATGTCCACTCCTCAAAAACAACAAAGGAAAGAAAAAGACGAAGAAGGTATTTGCAGCGACTTGGGATGATGAAGAAGGAGAAGAAGCTTCGGATAGCAGCTCAGAGGAGGTTAACTTGTGTCTTATGGCGAAATCAAATTCAGATTCAAGCTCCGAGGAATCTAGTGAGGAAGGTGAGTATTCCTATAGAGATCTTGTTTTTATGTGTCTTTGAGGAAGGTGAGTATTCCTATAGAGATCTTGTTTTTATGTGTCTTGATCTTACTAAAGTAGTTGATGCTCTTGAATCTAAACTTGAAAAACTAAAATCTGATAGTAGAGAACTTGCTCGTAAAAATTTTAGGTTAGAAACTGAACTTGAAAATATTCAAAACCTAGAATGTAAAAGATGTAAAGTTTTAGATTCAGAATTGACAAGACTTAAGAATAACTTTGAGAATCTTGAAAAAGAAAACTTGAATCTTAAGGAAACCATAGACACTAGGAAAAAGGATTTTATAAATCGATGCACCTCACTTGTCACTGAAAATACAACACTAAAAACCAAAGTCCAAAATCTTGAGAAATCTTTGAATAACTTTTCAAGAGGCGAAAAATCTTTCAACATGCTATTGGGGAATCAAATTTTTGCTAACAACAGAAAAGGACTTGGTTTTGGGAAAACACAAGCTGAGGATAATGCAAAAGGGAAAAGTGTCTTTGATAAATGTGAAATAATTGGACATCATGTTGAAAATTGTAGTCATAGGAACAAGAACACAAAATTTATACAAGTTTGGGTTCCTAAGAATTCTACAAACAAATTTCATGTCTATTGGAACAAGAATAAAAGGACTAAACAAGTTTGGGTTCCAAAGGGTTTGTTTATTCATAATGTTTCTGCCACTAACAATCATGGACCTAGAAATAGGTCACAAAAATCTTTCATCGTGTAGGTGTGGTGGCAGGCTAAGGAACAACAACGGTGTTCTCTGGATTTTGGCTGTTCCAGAAACACAACGGGCAACATAGCAAAGTTCCTTAGCCTAGTATAAAGGTGACAGAATCACAATGGGCAATCACGAGAAATTATCGTAAAGGTAAAACAGGTGAAGGTATATTATATGTGATAATCTGCACCATATTCTGAATTAAATCAGCCAAAATTGCGATAATGATGTGATGTCTTTAATTCTGACTTATTGATATGATTTTTCTTTTGACTTGTTCTTACCTTGATTTGTGCTCAAAAGTAGACCAACCATCCTTTCATCATTGAACTTAATCCGTTTGGTCAAATTATGATGTTGATTGATTACTGTCTACTCATGCTACACGTAGATATATTTTGACATTTTGATCACTGCTTGTAAATTTGCACGATTTCAAATTTCATGTGAAAGCTGTTAAAAAGGATTTTAAGAAATTGTTGAAACTTCAAGAAATTGCTCTGAAATAATAATGAAGTTTTAATGAATGTTGATAGTTGTTCATCCTATGGTTTCTAAGTTTAAAACCATGATATTTGGTTGAGTGTGAATATGCCTTCAATTCAAAATCCAAAGAATGTCATTTAAATTGTTGCTAAAATTGAGTTTGAAATTTTTGATGAACACTTCATGTCTGGTTTACCAAATCCAGTTAGTGATATTTTGGATTGAAAAAGAAATTCAGATGCAATTCATACTAGTAATCTAGTTGATAGAAAACTTACGAGTTGAACGTGATTTATTGTGAAACATTCATTTGCTGCATCGTTTTTTTTTCAAAGAAAATATCTGCATATTTTTCACTTGAAATAATTCTTCATTTAGCAGAATTTTTTTTCTCATATAACCCCTTCAAGAAAATAATTGTTTGACCATATTTTCAGATTAGTCATTTTTACTTGATTTTAAATGACAAATTTTTGACTGATCCGACTCCCTACTAATTATCAAAGAGATAAATAGTGATTGAAAAAGTGATGAGTGTTGATATTTAACATACATTACTCAAGAGAGTATATTTGGAAAATTTCTTTAGGAATTAAAACAAGAATTATAAAACTTTTTGTTGGGTAAAGATTCCATGACCATTTCTATATCTATCATTATTTCTATCGACCATGGTTTATCAAATATTCAATATAGTTTGTCGATATGTGGTACTATAATCAGGAATCATTTGTTTTTCATGTCATATTTTTTAAATAAATAAATAAATATCCAAAGTATTCACTCTCATTTAAAAGTCCTCACGGTTATGCATGGGTGAATTACTTGAATTTTTTATTATGTGCTTCCATGCTCATTTAAAAGTCCTCACGGTTATGCATGTATGGAACGCATATCAAAATTAAATTGCTTAAATAGACAAGTTGATTCTAATCCCATTTAAAAGTCCTCACGGTCATGCGTGGTTAGAAGATACTTGATTTCATTTTTAAAATTAAATTCGAATACTACTAATCTCATTTAAAAGTCCTAACGGTTATGCATGATTAGTAGATATTCAAATTCTTGATAGAAATGTACCACAAGAAGATTCAACTGTATGATTTTATATGAACACCATATCCATCATTTCTAGAAGTGGAATATGAGCCTAATAAGGGTAATTATGGTTTTTGTTTGATTCTTATTGAAGTTTAATATTTATATTCAATTTGAGATTAATGTTGGATTAATATCGATCACTTTATCTCTATTTTTCTCTCACACTATTATTCTTTTGCTGATAACAAAAGGGGGAGAGAAAAGTTAAGATTTTGTCAAATAGAATCAAGCAAAGGTCAAATAATTTTTTCATATGCATCTAGGCTCATTTGAATATATTTCTATTTGTATGCATATATGTAGGGGGAGCATCATGTAGAGAGGAAGCATTTAAATAGGGGGAGCAATTAGAGTATATAATTGGTCAAATACATTTAACACGGTCAAAATCTTAAATATATGTTTGTTATCATCAAAAGGGGGAGATTGTTGAATATGCGCTTATATGTTTTTGTTTGATGATAATAAACATATATATTCATTTAAATGTATTTAGTAATGTACTATTTTGTTTTTCATAGATTAAATAAATATTTGTTGAATAAAATAAATTACACAGAATTTGAATTTGAATTCAAACAGAACAAGTTACACAGATTTTGAATTCAAACAGAAATTTTATTCAAACAAATATTTATTACAATCTTGAATAGTACAAATTCATGCTCTCACTATACATATACATTTTTGATTACATCACAAATATTTTTACATTGATAACCTCACTACATATCACTCACACTCGTATTCTGTCTTCAACTGCATGCCAGTTTGAATCCAGCATCTGAAAAATCTGCAAAAATATTCACTAACGCAGTAAAATTGAAAAAGAAATATTTTTGCAATATAAAATGAAATACGATTTTTGAAAGAATGGTTTGCCTCAGTTATTTGGGTTGTTCGTCATCATTCACACTTGATTTCATCACAAAGTAGTGCACATAGATATTACAGGGACATGTAACCATAAGTGGCTGCAATACACACGTGTACATTCATACACGTGTGCACTGCCTCGCGAACTCGTGTGCGCAGCCAAAAATAGCAAGCGTGCAAGCACAACATGAAAGGAATCGAGTCAGTAAGGCAATGCACAAAGAAAGTAACAGTAAGCAACAGAGATCAGAGACCAAGCAAAGCATAGTAACTGCATAGCAACAGCAACATGATCAAGTAGCAGTCTTTGAGCATGAGATATGTCAACTACATGAAGCAACAGTCAGACCAAAAGGCTACATGAAGTATGCAAGTTCAACCTCTTCATTAAACAACTCAAGACCAAGTTGCAACAAAGTTCAAAAGTGCATCAAAGGCAGTTCAATGTGGATAGCAACAGCAAAAAGGGACTGCAACAAACATGTATGCAACATCAAGTCAAAGTATGCAACTACGTGACATAAATGCAACTACAACGATGCAAGCGAAGAACCAAAGTCAGTGGCAAGCTTCAAACTGCATAAGTGACCATGCAAACTGACTCGAACCAATACAGTGACACTAGTACAAAACTGGTCTGTTGCTTCGTATCATTTGTGTCGGTTGCAGTTAAAACCGACACTAATATGGTTATTTACGTCGGTTCCTAATTAACAACCGAAGAATTTGAGTAATGGGAGTAGAAGAAAATTTAAAAAATTAAATTTGTGTCGGTTTTTTTAACTTTGGACGCAAATGAGTCGAGGCTATATACTTACTTGTATCGGTTTATTTTGCGGTCAGACACAAATAAACAAATTTGTGTCTACTATTATTTGAACCGACACAAGTATGGGAGCCACACTCTAATTATTACTCCCGCGAAACTAAAATTTTGGAGGGAAAAAAGAAATTGCTGCCACCTGTTTCACTACGTTCCCACTAAATTTTCCTTACCCGACCCGTCTTTTCCTTCTTCCCCACCAAAAGGACTTCGGTACCAAATAAAGTAAAAAAAAAAAAAAATCGCTCGCTCCTGTTTCACTACGTTCCATCCGCGGCGTCTGCTCCAGTTTCTCCTTTACGCAGCTTCTACAGCATATCCCCAAAACCCTATACCGAAGATTATTTTGCTATTGGGGAGGTAATCTTTAGAGATTCTAGTAAAACAACGTCATATTGATGCATTACTGTTTTAGATTTAAAATAGCTGAAAGTTCTAGTAATTCATAGATAATACCTAAACTAATATTGGTAAAAGTTTTAACTATTCATTTCGTAGCTTGGGAGAAAAGCTGGAAAACAACTGTTAAGTAAATTATGTACAAATTATTCTGTTTTTCGATCTTGAAACTTACTAATATTGCAAGGTTTTAAATATTAAAATTGGAAATTGAATAAAATGTTACTATTGCAATTAAACTTGCCAATTTGTCATACGGTGATGATAAGATCAATAAATGTAATATTATAATTGGTTCAGAACTTCAAATGCTATAAAAGTTAGAAATGTCAGGAAATATGGATATTGAACTATTTTGTTTCTAGATTATATTTTAAAGGTTAAGGAACATGAATATTGAACTATGTGGACTACTGATTATTAGTCTGTTGGTTATTTTGGTACTACAAGATTACTTGAGCTGTATATTTGATTCCTATAGCGTTTATGTTAGACACATATACTTTGCCTTGCCTTGTGTATACTCATTACATAGTAAGTATCAACATAATGATAATGCAATATACCACCAGAGGGCCTGTCCGCCCGTGGATAATACACTGCAAAACTTGCATTTACTAGTAGCGTTGCAAACATTATTTTGTTCGGCTAAGGAATAAGTTAAATAATGTGCATACACTAAGCCTATTTCACGTTGTGTTTACCTGAAAGCACTACAAATTATTTTTGACACATTTTTTGTTTTGCGTGCAGTAGTTCTGTGTTCCATACTATGATATCTGGAGTAGATAAATCCATCTTTTCATGACTTTCATACTGCATTGTGTTTTCACCATTTTTCCATTTTTTTTCACACCTGCGACTGTATTCGAACCTCATGTCATTTTATGCATTTCAGACTTTTTAACCCCTAATTAACCTTCCTACCTCACCACATCATTTCGGTTAACCCTACAGCATTCATGTATCATGTGCTCGTGAAATTCTCCACCCATTCGTTCAGAAAGTGGAGTGGCCTTAATCAGTATGTAATCATTTTTTATCATGCATTTCAAGCACTTATGGTTAATTTTTTATCCATAATCCTATACATATACATAATATTATGATTAAGTATGTCGAGCTATAATTTATTCTTATGTCATTAATACTTGTAATAAGCACTAGTAATAGTCAAGTTGCTTTTCCGAACTACAAATGAGAAGACCTTTCTAAATGAAACTTTTATGCGTAGAATCTTGACTGATATAATCGTCTGTTGGAGAACGTTTCTGCATTTCCACATCTTGTGACCATTGACTCAGTTGCTCCATTATTGTAATTTAACATATATCAGATCACTGTACCAACTTTTTATTGTTAATTAATGCATTCTTCAATAACTTCTCTGCAGGAACTTCTCTTGCCGTGACTGTGACGCGCTCTGTTGACAGCAATTCCGAAACATTGGGAACCTGGTGTTGGACAGATACTGAGCATACTGGACAGGCATGTTTATTTCAAGTATTTTTACCATTTCAAGTCATATATGATCCTAGCTGTGGAAAGCATCACTTGAGGGGGGTAAAAATTTCTAGTTGGCACTTTTGTTTTTCCATTTTTGATTTCAGTTACCAAAGAGGCTAAATGATGCTTATTAGTAATTCCGAAAGAGGGGAAAATGATAGTTTTGACAGCCACATGTGCATTAGAACAGCAGGAATGACATTCGTATTTAAAAAAAATCATAAAAATAACAGCAGGAAAATAATGAAGTTCATAGTAGTTCAATTCTTGGAAAGAATTTCTGAGTTCTGTCTTTATGCAGATGGCAAGTGGCATGTCGGACTGATCTCATCAAATTGGAGCCAACAAGAAGGTTAGGTCCTAGATATTGGTGGTTATTTTGGAGTAACAATGTTCACCCTTGAAAGCATTTTTATATATTTATATTTTATATTCATAGGTTATCCATGATAAACAATATAAAACACATTCATTATAGGTAAATGAAATGCTGTTGTGTTCTTTTAGGAAAGAAAAGACCTCCTTGTCACTGTTTGTTCATTTCACAATAATATAATGTTGTGCATTGTCTGACATAAATTCAGACAAAACAAAGAAATTACGTTAAAGAAATAGGATAAACTTCATAACCCAAATAGATAATAGCTCTTAGCAGTACTTATTAAAATTTTATTTAATAAAACGATCAATTCATTGTGCTCGATCATCGGTCAATTTGCATGTTTAGCTATTCACTGTAAACGTTATATGATGACTTAATGAATGTTTAGCTATTCATCAAAAAACACTTATAAATTGTCTAGATTTTGAAATCGTTCTCCATTAATATATGATGACTTAAAGAGGGGTTGGATCGATAAATACTAAACATCTGTTTGAAGTGAAAGACAGATTACTTTTGATCGATTTTTGAGCTTCTATTTTGGATTGATACCATACTCATTAGTAATAAGTGCATCTCGGAGTAACTGGAAATATGCATATTTCAGTTAGAAAATAAAACTTATTTATGACAAACATGCGTTCATAAAATTCTGTCTTTCACTTCTGATAACAGTATAAGAAATTTATGAACACATGTTTTTCAAAAATATCTTATGACAAACATGTGTTCATAAAATTCTGTCTTTCACTTTTGACACTTAAGATAAAAAAGATATATACTTGTTTTTCAAATCAAAAGTTATGATTTTTTTTTTCAAAATACACAACTGGTTGCAAGATGAAAAGGTATTTATCCTAAATCTAAAACTGATGCTTCAATTGAAGCTTCACCAAAGCACTCTTCACCAAATGCCCATAGACGCCACCATACTGCTCCAGCTCTGACCAAACTCTGGTTAGAAGTCGGTGACATTCGCCCCTGGTGTTTCCCCTAGGTGAGCACGCCTGATTCACCCCCACGGCGGCGTAGTTATTCTTAAAACACATGCAACCCAAAACGATAGTGCAACCTATTTCAATCTAAAAACACGCGAACTACTCATTGGAAAAAACTTGTTGTAATTTTCCTGTGTTCTCTGACTCCCTACGCTCCTCCAACTCTGACGCTATGGTCCACGACCTCCGCTATCGCCGTGAATTGCTCAAAAACTGATTTCTGATAAACTCTGAAATTATTATTGTCTAGGCCACTAAAAATCATTATTCGACCATAAAACATCATGGTTTATCATGACAATCAAACCCATATAATCAAAACTTAAAATGGTGATGTTCGAAAATTTAAGTTTTATTACCCCTTCATAGTAAATTAAACAATTCTGGGTGTATATGCTACTGTTTGAGCTGATACAATTTTTAAAACATACTAGAGGCATAAACAACAACTTCCATGTTAAATTCCAATCTTAAAACCTATTAGGATTTGAGTTATTGATTTTTGAATTCACAGTGATTGAGTATTTTTGCACTGTGTTGAATACTCAGATAACAAATAATTATTGTCGGTGATTTTTATTCGAACCATATTTCAGGATTTTTAGTTCACAAATGATAAAACACAACCAGATGTTCATATGTGGATATATATGTTTGAATCCAAAGTATACACGATCATGAAATAGATTTGAAAAGGAGCATAGGTGGAGTTTACTCACAGATTATCTACTTTCTTCTCTTCTCAGGTTTTAAAAGTGATTTTGTTTTAATCAGTGAACTCCTCTTTGAATTTAGATGTATATATATAGTTGAGTTTGTAGTAGATGTAATACACACGAGCCTCTGCTTTCGTACGCACGAAATCGCAGTCTATTAATTTGATAAGAATGGAATGTTTTCCTTTGTACAAGGTAATTAATGCTCAAGATTTGTTACAGTAATACATATGTTTTGTTGGCCTTATCACCTAATACTAAGGGCATTGCATGGTTCATCTCTACTATAAGATATTCATGTGATTCTTGTTGCCTAGTTTCTTTCGGCCAAAAATGGTATACTTTGCAGGCTTTTGTCTTACTTCCTTTCTTTTCTTGGCGATGGCTTCTTTCTTTTTTAAATAAATGCCTAAGCTTCATTTCAGGATTCCTATATTATGCTGCCTTGTTCAACTCATAAGTTTTTTATCACTTCATATCACTATTCTTCTTTGTCAAACTATATCTATAGTTGTGCATTGTTCTTGGCTTCTTATTTCTTTTCAAATTAAATATCTAAGCCATATTTCAGGCTTTTTATGATGTTGCTTTGTACAAATTCCCAATTTTCCTAACTTTATGTCGGATTTTCTTCTTTTTGTAAGATTTTTGTTTGATTTTCCTTTCATTTCATTCTTATTTTATTAACATACACACTACATATTTTTGGATTTATATGTAATGTATATAGACAAATCTAGAGTAGAACTTTGCTGCACGAAGTACAATTAATTGTAATTAAGCCGATTAGCTTCTTTCTATAAGGCCATGTATCTAAGAGTAATACACAAGGCTATTATTTTTCATCTAAATGTAGTTCACAAAATCACACAAGGTAAGGGTTTAAAAAAGACCTGAACATATTTATGCTAAGGGGCTAACTGGTTGCAAGAGTCGAAAGATTGAATGTAATTACAGAATGCGAGGAATTTTTTTTTTATCCGCCCAAAACAAGTTTAGAGACGACAGTCATTGACTGACCAATTTATGTTTTGAACAAAAAAATAAAATAAAAATCAACTGGATATAAAAGGCAATCCATAATAACGAATACCCATTCGATTACATTGAGAAACATTTGTTGTTTCAATAGCGAAGAAAATTATTAAGCAATCATTGTTATAAAATGAACTTAGATAGGATCCAAGAATAAAAACAATTACATAGGATAAAACGAAACTAATTAAATCTGTATGAACTCCACACATTCAGCTATTGAAGGAATCATGCCAGACTGAAAGGATTGCTGAAAGGATGAGAGCTATTGAATTTTGAGTTAGAACTTCAAGCACACCAATACCATTATTGAGCTCACTAATCAATTGTTTTCCAGTGCTTGTATTTGGGATGATATGTTTTTGTAAGGAACCCAAACTAAGGAGCAATCTTTGTATACTCTACAGGAAAAATCAATTTAAGCCTGAAAACTTCACCTTTATATGAAGGCCGAGATGGACCGAGAATCATATCATTAAAGTATCGCAATATTACCCTCAGATGGCGATGCATTTTTAATTCCATAAGCTAGTTCACTTAGTTTTCTATGGGGGCACTTGTTGATTCTTTGAAAAAAAATTGGCGTTTTCCATTCCAAGATATTCTAGAACTTTGATGATTTCCCTTTCAATGAAACAAAATTTAAGAAAAAGCTAGGAAAATTTATTTTTTTCTCCTCTTGTTCGTTCCTTCATGGAAACGTTAATATATTCACTTATTTTTTCTTCGCAAAAGGAAAACACAAAAGAATCTGTATAAAGTGATCATGCATGCATAAGAATATTCATAGAAACGTTATTATATTCACTTATTTTTTCAATCTCTTATGTGGAAATTATTTTTCATGAGTCAACCAATTTAAAATGAATATTATTATACCATAAAGTTCAAATAAATTCATGTTAGCTATAAATTCATATTGCCATAAATTAATTGGTTTCCAAACTGAATTCCAAACCGAATTCCAAAACATTTTTGGCTATACCTGCACATCTTATCTGTAATACAAATTTAGTCCACCTTTGAGGGATAATTGAATGAAACACTTATGTTTTTTTTTTTCTTATGTAGTGCATCTCTAGCAATTTCACATGGATCGTAATTGGATGTATAACGTGAAACGTTGCGATGATGAGTTCTTGGAAAAAATGGAAGGATTCATCAAATGTGCGTTGGATGATCAATTGACAAGAAGAGAGGAAACTATTTTTTGCCCTTGTAGACGTTGCCAGAATAGAAGGAGATTTCGTAACATTGATCAGATCAGGGATCACATAATTCGGTATGGGTTCAAGCAAAATTATACACGGTGGATATGGCATGGTGAAATCATAGTTAGTGCACCTAGTTCTAGTAATCATTACAATGATGAGGATGATCAGGAATGTAATGTGAATTATGAGGTAACTGATGAGAATGATGATATCGACTGTGTTAATGAGATGTTTGATGATGTTCAAGAACATTTGATGGAAGAGCCAAAGTTGTACGAAAAAATATCAGTTGATGCTAAGAAGCCTTTGTATTCTGGTTGTGCTAAGTTTACAATATTGTCTGCTGTGCTCAAGCTTTTCAATTTAAAAGCAAAACACGGGTGGAGTGATAGAAGTTTTACATCATTATTAGAACTTTTAAAAGACATGCTACCAGAAGGTAATGAGCTTCCTACTTCTAATTATGAGGCAAAGAAAATTATGTGCCCAATTGGCGTAGGGTACAAAAAGATACATGCATGCCCAAATGATTGTATATTGTATCGAAATGAATATGAGAGCTTGCATGAGTGTCCTAAGTGTGGATTATCCCGTTACAAGTCACGAGAAAATGTTCATAATGGCTCAGATCAGAAACGGCCTCCAGCAAAGGTTTTATGGTATTTGCCCATTATACCAAGATTTAAACGTTTATTTGCAAATAAAGAAACTGCAAAAAACTTAAGATGGCATGCAGATGTGTGGAAGAATGATGGATTACTAAGACATCCAGCCGATTCTCCACAGTGGAGAAATATTGACACCATGTATTCTAGTTTTGGCGAAGAAATAAGAAATCTCAGACTTGGTCTTTGCACAGATGGCATAAACCCATTTGGCAACCTTAGTAGTCAACATAGTACTTGGCCAGTTCTTTTGGTGATTTACAATCTTCCACCTCACTTGAGCATGAAGCGCAAATACATTATGTTGTCTCTTCTGATTTCGGGGCCACGACAACCAGGAAATGACATCGACGTTTATCTAGCTCCTCTTATTGATGATCTAAAACTTTTGTGGGATAAAGGTGTGCGTGTATTTGATGCATATAGTAGAAATGAATTTACATTACGCGCCATGCTTTTTTGTACCATAAATGATTTTCCCGCATATGGTAACTTGTCTGGATATAGTACAAAAGGTGCTAAAGCATGCCCAATTTGTCAAGACGACATGGTTGTTGAGCGCTTGCATTTTTGCAAGAAAAATGTATATATGCATCATCGTAGATTTCTCCCTAGCGATCATCGTTATCGTAAAAAGAAGAAACCTTTCAATGGGGAGATAGAAAGCAGAGTTGCTCGTTTGCCATTAACAGGAATTGATGTATATGAACGGATCAAGGATATTGAAAATGTATTTGGCAAAACCTTTCCTCTTCAAGAAGGCACGTGGAAGAAAAAATCTATATTTTGGGAACTTCCATATTGGAAACATTTACAAGTTAGACATTGTCTAGATGTAATGCATATAGAAAAGAATGTTTGTGATAGTATCATTGGAACACTTTTGAATATACCTGGTAAGACAAAAGATAGTGAAAAAGCTAGGCAAGATATGTTGAAAATGGGTATTCGAAAGGAGTTAGCACCAGTGGAGAAAGGTAAACGTATCTATTTGCCTCCTGCATGCTATACATTGTCCAAAAAAGAGAAAACTAGTTTATGCGAGTGTCTTCGTGGTGTCAAGGTTCCATCAGGTTATTCTTCAAACATTAGCAGTCGTGTATCAATGAAGGATTTGAAATTGATGGGCATGAAGTCCCATGACTGTCATGTGTTGATGCAACATTTGTTTCCGGTTGCTATTCGAGGTATATTGCCTAAGCATGTTAGACATGTTATTACAAAACTTTGTATTTTTTTTAATGCAATTTGTAGTAAGGTGATTGATCCTGATATGTTGGATGATCAACAAGCTGATGTTATTGTCACTTTATGTCAATTTGAGATGTATTTTCCCCCTTCATTTTTCGATGTTATGGTGCATTTGATTGTTCATCTAGTAAGAGAAATCAAGATTTGCGGTCCTGTTTTTATGAGGTATATGTATCCGTTCGAAATGCACATGGGAACTTTAAAAAGTAAAACAAAGAATAGATATAGACCTGAAGCTAGTATCGTAGAAGGTACCATTGCCGAGGAGGTTGTTGAATTTGTCACTCAATACCTAACTGGCGTTGAACCTATTGGACTTTGCAAGTCTCGACATGAAGGGCGACTTGGTGGTCAAGGCATAATGGGGTTTAAATTGATGTCAATTGGCGATGATATGTTTCACAAAACCCACCTACTTGTTTTACAACACCTTAGTGAGGTCCATCCTTATTTGGAAGAGCACATGACAATTCTAAAGTCTCAAAATCCTTCAAAGAATGAAAGATGGTTGACAAATGAACATAACCGCTCGTTCGTCATATGGTTTAAAAATACGGTAATGACTCAATTGTCTCAAACAAATCATAATGTTTCTGATACAATAAGATGGTTGGCGTATGGGCCTAAATTTCAAGTTAGCTCTTATGAAGTATACGCTATTAATGGATATGTCTTTCATACGAACCGTCAAGATGAAAAGAGCAAAATGCAAAATAGTGGAGTAAGTGTCGTAGCATCTTCAAGAGAATTTGCTAGTGCTAAAGATAACAAACCAATAAATGCGACAATGTCATATTACGGGGTAATTGAGAATATTTGGGAACTTGAATATAAAGACTTCACAATTCCTCTATTTCAATGTAAATGGGCCGATAACCATCGTGCTGTACAAGTGGATGAACATGGATTCACACTTGTTAACTTTAGTGGAGCGAGTCATGATAACGATCCACTCATCTTGGCATCTCAAGTGAAACAAGTTTTTTATGTCACCGACCCAGCTGATCATAAATGGTCTGTTGTCCTTCCTGGAATAAGACGCATTGTTGGGATCGGCGACGTGATAGATGAAGAAGAGTATAATCAATTTGACGAGAATCCACCTTTTTCCAATGGCTTAAGTATATTAGAAGAAGAAGTCGATTTAAATGCAAATTATGCACGTTCTGATCACAATGAAGGGGTTTGGATAGCGGGGTAAGTTTTCAACCTTCTAATATTGTCACCATTTTACTTAATTTTTTTTCTAACCTTCTAATACGATATTTATTCAAAAGTATAAAAGTAGACATAAAATCCTTGCACCTGTCTGATAACATCACCAATCACTTTATTTTGTGAACCAGGTACTTAATCCTGGTCATCTATTTTCTTCTCATGTATGTCACCCAACATCTTCACTTGAAACATACTTACCGGTATACCAAAATACTATCCATCAGTGCAAATTCACATACATGCATGACGCAATAGTTGAGTTCTTATTGGAAAAAAAAAATACCTAAAAATGATTAATATAATAATACTGACTGGTTATTCATGACGAAGAGTTCATATTTTTAAAACGATTTGATAAAAATTCCCATGGACCAAAAACAACATATGAGTGGCCAGACGGGAAACGACAGTACTATTACTAAAGTAAATTATTCTTTTAATTAATCCATTATTTTATTTTACTAGTACTTCACTGCCTTATTTTAAAGTCATAGCTGCAAGACTCAAATAGAAGCAGACTTCCCTCGTAAATTATGGCGTTTCTACCTAACAGTATCCCACTACAGGGTTTCATATTTATGTGTCTAACTATCTCATGTTTGTAATTTTAATTTTACAGTCGAAATGTTTTTGAAGTAATTATCAAATCTCAGACTAATATATGTTCATGCAGAATACAAAATCCAAGAAATCATTACCATAATCATATCACACGTTTATAATGAATGTCACCATAAACACCAGCCTAAATTCTGTCAAACAACAATATATAGAAAAAAGACATGGAGATCTCTTCAAGCAAAAGAAAAGCCACTGAAAACAGCATATGGAATGATATAAGTTGAAGATAGCATTAAGAATACTTTCCCATGCATTTCATGTTTTTTTTTTTGTATCATGTTGTATGCTTTTACTTTGTAGTAGGCATTTAAGTCAAGTATAATTTAATCTAGTTTCTATGTTAATTTTTTTCATTAAGGATATTGGATGTGCCATTAGGTCTCTTGTTTTCATACTAACATTGAGTACACATTCAATGATTTCTTTAAGAATTGTTGTTTTCCTCAAATTTTTTCTTATGTAAGAATGTTATACTGCCATTTAAAAACAGCCATGAGTTAATGATGTACAGTTAGCAAAATTGACTAGTGGATGTTATAGTCTAGTGCAAAATTGACTTTAATTCGAAATTGGTTATACATGTGTTGCTTGATCTTTGTATCCGGATCATTAACCTGAGATAGCAGATTAAAATAAATAGCAGGATGATACGTGCTTTACTGAATTGAAGTAAATAGCAAGGTGATATAAGTGTCAAGCATTATGTTATTGCAGGTTTCGGAAGTACTTGCTGCAAGCGTGCTTCCGATGTATCATTTATATCAATGTTTTTCATTTCCTCATCTAGTGTTTCCTGTTCAATTGCATGTGTAGTCTTCTGCTGCATTTCTTTTTTTTCTTCAACTTTTGTACCGACCTAGGATCTACTCTACTGTGTCGCCTGTGTTGCGGAGGATATATTTCCAAATGGTAAAATTTAGATTTGTTTCAATTCAGTTTTTCAACTTCAAAATTTACCTGATTTGATGCTTTCAACTGGTTTGGATTTAGATCCGTCTCAAGTATTACTTTTATGAATCTCTAATAAAAAAGTAGAGGAGATCGGAGCATTTAGATGTGTCCGTTATACATTTTAAAACCTTCTGTAACTGAAATATTGACGTTGGGGTCTCTAACTTTTGGTCGGAGTCGGCTGTTTTTCATGTGGAAGTCTCTAATTTTAACGGTTAAACAAGAAGTTGTTCGAAATAAACGTTGAGACTTGTACATGATTGGTAGGTGAATATTTGGATAGGCGTGTCGAAGATGTGAACTTGTACTTCATGCCTAAAAAATAGGGCCTTATGTATATTGATAGTTTGCCAAAATTGTATTCAGAGTACTAATTCGGACATATATCATTTTCAGTTGTAGAGCACTAATTAGTTGCATTAACATGCATTAAACTTTTAAATAACGGAAAATGACTATTTAGCTCACAAGTCACAACATGTGAGAAGGAAGAATTAGGACAAATCACATGAAGCTAGCAATCCTTGTATAAGTCACAACATGAGTAAATCAAAATTATTTTATTGTTCTGATATGATGAAGTACATAAATGGTTGAATCAAGAGTATGTAGTTTGAGTCGGATTAGTTTTTGAAATTTTCTCTTCTAATATCACTTACTTAAGGCGGACTATAAATCATTTGATTTACTCACTAAGTTTTTTTGACGATTAGGTGGTAGAATGACATGGTTACTTATGACTGTTTAACTAGTGATGTAAAGGCCACACCACCCTACACTCACGGAAGACCATTCTATTTCTTTATAATTCATAAAATTTACAGAACCCATGTAATTATTTTCAGCTAAACTTTGTGGTTTATGCTGCAAATATCTGTAGTTATAGTTGTAAATTTTCATTTACAAATGCAGTTTTTGACTGCAAAAATTTGCAGTATTAACAGCAAATTTTCACAAAACATAATTACAGAAATTTCTCGCAAAACCCGATTTTGAGAATTCTAAAGTTAACATAAAAGGTATTAACATGTGAACACACACTACTTATGTTTCAATGTGAAATCTTAGGGAACATATATTTATGTACATTGTGTACTATAAAAGAAAACTGATATATATGTAGTCATACCAAGATATGATTCTGTCATATGTTGTCCTAAAAATATATACAGATAACTAAATCAGTTAGAATTATTGTGATGATCTATCAGTAAATTTGCTTTGATTAAAAATTATAGTGGAATCGCTTTGATTAAAAATAAAGACATATAAATTATAGTGGAATCGCTTTGATTAAAAATACAGTGAAACAAAGCCAAGTTTGTGACCACTTCAAAGACTTGTACATAGATGTGGTCCATAAAAGAGTTTATTCTACTTGTGTTCATCTAACTGTTAAAAACAAAATAATGACAAAAAAGCTCCAAAATTATCAAATACTAAAATTTAAAAAAAAATTAATATATCATTTATGTATTTGTGTTCATCTTCCATTTTCTTTTAATGTAACCGATTTGATTTTCCAGTTTTCGCGCTAAATTTCAAAAATAATAACATATCCTTCCTCTTTAATTTTTTTGATATTTACGCTAGAATTGTTAATGTCATAAAACAGCTAATAAGTGAGAAGGCTAGGAAGAATCAGGCATGCAACGAACATCCTCACTATTTAGGACAAGCTGGGTATGCGGGAAAGAAGGCTAAATGGATAACTGAAGGCCATAGTTCTTCTATCACATTGCCAGGTGGACCTGCTATGGATCGGAGTAAAGATTGGATTTTGGCACGATCAAAAAAAGGAGCTGATGGAAATTATGCCATCCCTAATGAGAAAACTAAGATGGTTGCAGATAAAATGGTATGACAAGTTTCCATGTATATTACCACTTTACATGTTTTAAACTGAAAACACACACTGCCCAACATTCCTTATTTGAAATTACTAATTTTAAGCATCAACACTTGTGGACCAAAGTTGCAAAATATTACAGCGGGAAGATCCCTGTATGAGTACTTTAAAATGCCTTGTTTTTGCAAATTTTTCAACTAATTTAGGAGACATCCTTAATAGTTTTTTTTTCTTTTAATATTTTATAACTACTGTATGCGTGAGTAATACTCGAAAAAAGGGGTTTGAAAGATTTATAATTGACTGAAAAAAATGGCTAGAAATATGTTGTTGTTTTCATTGTTATTGAGTTTGATCAAAATTGAGTTTGATCAAAATTTACTTAGAAAATACGTTTAGAAAAAACACGGGAGTTATATAGTACAATTCTCCTTACAGTTTAGAAAATACGTTTAGAAAAAATATCCTAATATGCGTGCTCATAAATCTTTCAGCCAGGAGATGTGCTTACAGTTTCAATAACCCAAAAAGAAGGGTCTCGTCTGTTTTCTGTAACATTGGTTGCTGGATCAATTGGATACATATCACTGGCATATACTAAATGAGGCGAAGTTCCAACAAAAACAGATGTATGTGCAATTGGTTAACGAGGCCAAATTAACTCAGAGTTGAGTTCTGTTTACAATTTTGCATGTGCAATTGGTTAATTGTTTACAATTTTGTAGATAATTTCTTGCGGGCATGGACTATGAGAACTCATGACATGTACATGACACACACCATGGAAATTCTAATGATTTATAAGTGTGTCTGCATGTAGAAAACCAAAATTCATGTAGGGTGTTTATATTACATGAACATTTGTCATGTGCTGCATCTTAATTTATTTATTTCTGGTTGGCAGAACGATTGGAGAGGAAAAGCCATTGAAGGATCATGGGTTCCAGATAGGCATGATGATGTCTTGAGTCGTGCTCTTGAAAAAAGAGAGCATTCCGGTCGAGTTAGAGGGATTGGTGGGACGGTGGGTATAAAAAACATATTTGGAGAGGTAGAGAAAAGGAAAGGGCGAAGCGGTGTAATATCAGCTGATGAGTTGTATGTTATCACTCAGGAAATAGAGGCTAAAGTGAGCCAAAAATTGAGACAAGAGATGAGTACAATGGTTCAAGAGCAGGTTGCAAACATTCTGAGCACGATGAATATGCCTAAGGATGTGGAGATCAACAACACACCATTAACTGATCATCGTAGTAGTTGTCAATCCACGCACCCGAGCAAATTGCAATATGCAAACAAAACTCAAGAGAGGGATCCCTATGCAGACTTGCAGGTAAACAATTTAAAGTTGAGTTTATAAACGTATATGATTTTATGTATTTGACAAATGCTAGTGAAAAATGTTGATTGTGCACCTGTCATTTTAGAAACCTATTAAATGTCGTTTGGCTGTGAATATGGACTTCAAAATTGTCGTCGTGGGTCATGGCATGGTACATCCCTCTTCAAGGCCCAGTGATCAATGCCATAATCAACAAATTTTGGTCGACCATGTAAAGGTTGGAATTGATGCAGTGGAGTCTAGTTATGAAGGAACCCCACTTCCTGTTCCAACTAGACATCACAACACGATAGGAGAAGCGGTCGGGAGTTTTGTTCAATGGCCTAAAAGCCTTGTGCTTTTAAGAGATAATGATACGGTAATGAATGCATTTAATTATATTGAGTTTATTTTTGAATTCATAATAAACTGGTTTTAAAAGTCGTTTGCAATTCTTTTTTTTCCCTAGTACTAGTATTCATGAATTTGTAGCTTACTGTAATGTGTCTTTAGTGTCGCTGTAGCACTGTTTGAAGTGTATTTTAAATTTGCTCATAGGAGCATATATGAATACATAATTTATTTTTGATTTTTTCTAACCAACAATAAACTACTAACCATTAATTAATTTAACATCAATACTATAAATGGAATGCAAGTATATATTTCTGTATATATTTCCATATATGAACATGCTAGAGATATTGCTTTCATATCCGTAGAGTCATGCTTTACTTTATGCAAGTATGAATTTTCTTATATTACATCATTTTAGACATCTACTTACAATTTTGAATTAGGTGCCTACATCTCAATCAAAAAAGGATTTATTTGAAAATATTAATGACAAGGTCGTGAATACAATGGCAAATGAGACTGCAAAAAGCAAATCAATCGTGGATGAAGAAATTCTCAAAACTTTAACGAGCGAATGCAGATATTTCCATGATCTAGTACTTCAGATGCTATCTAATGATAGTGCCATCAATGCAATTCAAGTGAATAAGGATTTATTCACATATGATGAGGACTTTGAAATTCATATCACGATGGATGATATTATCCAATTCTTTAGTATGAAGTGGTTGAATGCATCATGGTTGCAGCTTTACATCATGTGAGTATTTTTTCCTTATCAGTTTTTTTCATATATAACCATCTTAGTTTTTGATGAATAGTCAATTTTTAAAAAACTAACAATGTATGTTTAAATTTGTGTAGGTGGTTAAATCATATGTGCAATGATCTCAAAGTGGAGACCATTGGGTTTATGTGTCCCAAAATGCTTTCCCAAGTGCGAAAACATCCAGATGCGACAAATAGATATTTGTCGAACACATGGAAAGCATTGCAATCTAAAAGTTTACTTTTAGCCCCACACTACGAAGGGTATGAACCTTAAACTTTTAATAACTAATTTACATATTTGATGCCAAATTTAACTTACTATAAATCTTGGAATGCAGGAAACATTGTATACTGCTTGTTTTTCGTGTACAAATGAATGAAATTTATGTTTTTGATCCTCAGACCGAACTCAAACTTAAACTTGAAATTAAGCCGCAAGTGAGCTTGTAAGTTGTATATATTGCTCTCTTATGTGAAGTTAGTACATGTGGTTATTAAAAAAATTCTTGCATGTGTAGGGCCTTCCAAATTTACAAGAAACTCGGTGGCAAGTCTCGAGGAAGTACCTTGACTTGGAAGCATGTTAAGGTGATTTGATTTTCTAACAAAAAATAAAATAAATATAATATATAGTTTGGTATATGAATTCATTTTAAACTAACTATTAAATTATCTTGTAATATTGATATAGTGTCCTCAACAATTAGGAGCAACCGACTGTGTATATTATGTGATGAGGTATATGCATGACATAGTGAAAAATTACAATCAAAGCATCAATTTACAAAAGGTACTACTTTAGTTTTTTTCCTTCATATTATATATCAGTTACATTATAGGTATATTTCGATCATATCATTGCTGCAATGCTAGTTAGAAGAAATCAAATGTTATTGTAGTTGTGTATTGCATTTACCTTGGTTCATTGAGTACGCTTAGCTTATGGGTTGCTTGGATTTCGCGTAAATCAAGTCAAAGACGAATTAGGAGGCCTGTGTATTGCATCTTCATACGTTGAGTATAGCGCACTAGTGACTATGTTTTATTATATTTTGGACATCGTGTGGGCAAGGCTTTGGGATCCAAATTATTAAACTTAATCTGTAATATTATGCTTCATTTTCTGCATATCTGCCTGGTTACTCAAAAATGTTTAACACTACTAATATCATCTTTGTCATCAAAAAATAATTTAAGATAACTGCACCATATTGCGGCTTCAACTCAAAATGCTCAATGACAATAAGAAACGTAGAAATTAGCAGAGTTTCTCGGTACCGTTTAGCACATAATGAGTCATCAAGAAACACAGTGTTATCGTGTTCAGAGTTCAATCTCTATGTGGTAGCGTAGAATCCGTATGTACATCTCCTAAACGTGTTCTAGTAGTGCGTGGACGCTTTGAATGTTTTACGCTTAATGTTCTAGCATTAATCATACCAAATTCAGAAACTATTATGCTATTTCAAGGGAATATTTTACGCAAAATATTTTGGGTTAGAATGTGTAAAGTGGAAAATAGACACAAAGATAAATTTTAAAAAAGAATTAGAATGAAGGACAGTTTTAAAATTGAATTCAGTGCAAATTGTAACTAGCATTTTGATATAATGTAAAAATCGAATATAATACTAGTTATATATATATATATATATATATATATATATATTCCTCAGTTTAACCATTTTCAAAGTTCGCCTCTACTAAAAATGAAACTTGGTGTTACTGGCTGCCGTTGAAGTTGGGCGTTTCACCTTTTGGTGTTCAAATTTGCGTTTGTGGAGTAAGGAGTTTTATACTCTGGTCGTGTCCTATGCTTTGGTGATCTGGCAAAGCCTGTTTTCGCTTCCTGTTGAGGTATCGCCTGCTACTTTGACAAAATATTTGATAAAGAGAGCTGCTGCGGACAGTCACCTCTTGTAGACAACTGTCCGTGCAGCCACGGTCCCCCGAGATTCTGCGTTCCAGTTCAGGTTCTGTTTTATACGGACCTTTCCTGGATTATATACGGACCACCCATGTCTAGTTAATGATCTCCACTCG
Source organism: Allium cepa (assembly GCA_030765085.1). Classification (NCBI taxonomy): domain Eukaryota; kingdom Viridiplantae; phylum Streptophyta; class Magnoliopsida; order Asparagales; family Amaryllidaceae; genus Allium; species Allium cepa. Next base: position 917,280,392 of record CM060938.1, read on the forward strand.
GTATATTTCTATCTTGTTTATTGAGCCAAGGTTTATACATAAGTGAAATTCTGGCAGAACCCATTGTTAATTGAGCAGCGGAAATAACAAAGAGGTTTGTCGTCAAAATTTGGCTTCATTGATTAATATACACTTCATTTATTAGCTGGGTTTCAGGGTTAGTTAATAACAAGAAAGGAAAAAGTTGCACTGGTTAATCTTATTTTGCACCATGCTTCTCTTCAATATTATTGGAAAATGTTAGCATGTGCCCGGCACAGGTTAATTTGTTAAATTATACAAATAATCTATCGAATTCTACTAAGTTTTTATGATATATAGGTTAAAACTGTATTTGAAATTAAAAAGATTCTTTAGCCTATAATAATCATACTTGACATTTTCCTGCGCGCATTAACCATAACTTATTATTACATTTTAATATACTTGCCAGTGCTAATTAAAAGAATTAGTTGTTCTCTTAACACTTAAACTAGATTGTTAGTTTTACTTTTAATTTCAGTTTATACTATCATGTAAGATTTCTTTTATTAAATTCAAATTTTCGGTTAAGGTGTATACGTTATATACTTTACTTTGTCATCTCAGTATATCGCTAAATAAATGTCTGTGCACGCAGTTTCCATGTCTAATATGTGCCCTACTCTTTACATCAAGAATATGCTAGTTAAACTGTAAAATTATGACTTGGCGGACAATTGCCTAAATTCTCCTTGTTTTCTTGTTTCTGTCAATTAAATAAGGATCAAGGAATTACACATGCTGAGACAATATCAACGCTTCTGCTTTTGCACATGCTGAGACAATATCATGAACTTGCTGTTGATATTGTCTCAGGTACATATCCAGGCAGGTTCATATCAACGCTTCTGCATATCACCAATCCATATCCAGGCAGGTTCATATGGATTGGATATGTGATTGGTGATATGCAGAAGCGTCTCAATTGAACTTTCTGTCAATTAAATAAGGATCAAGGAATTACACATGTGTCAACAATGTGTATTGTCTGTGTCAATTAAATAAGGATCAATTGAACTTTCTGTAGATTGGTGATATACACAGCAAGTTCATATGAGAAGTATTGTGTATATATGGCTAAATTTGTTTAATGGAGACAGAATCTGTAAATTCATTAAACAATTACAGGTTCTCCATTTTGAAGTAAAGTCAATACAGCAAGTTCATTGTTTAGCCATATATACACAGCAAGTTCATATATACACAGCAAGTTCATTGGTGCACTGCTGAATTTGTTTGCATACTCACTTGTATAATAATTTTTTTAATTGCAGGACTTGGTACAAGACGGTTCTTATAGCCAACAAGAGATAGATGAGGTTCGGGACAATTTAGCTAGTTATATCATGTATAATTGGATGTAGTTGTTTTTTATTCTGTACGTTGATCTTTTGTAATGCACGTTGGTATTTTATTATTTACATTATGTTTGTGACAAATTATGTTTGGCAAGGCCAAAATAGAGAAGTATTGTGACAAATTATGTTGATGGATAATATAATTATATTTTATGTTCGATCAGTTTCATAGTAATGTACATTTGTGAAAATTTTAACTGCAACTTCATACGTGGTTTTTATATTCTGAAATAGTTATGATGCAAATTTTTTTTTTTCAAATATATCTTGTGTCGGTTGTTACTTCAAAGATGGCCGATACAACTGTTTGTCAATTGTGTCGGTCGACAAACTAAAAAGGTCGACACAAATATCAATCATATGAGTCGGTCGTCAATAAAGGGTAGACGCAAAACCAATATCATTTGTGTCGGTTGATATAAGAGGCCCGACACAAGAAAGTGTCATTTGCTTCACCGTATAGACTACTTTGCGTCGACCGTTTGTAAGAAACCGACACAAATAATATTTAATTGCGTCGGTCGAATAACCGACACAACAAAAAAAGGTCTTTTGCGTCATCTTCATTTGTGTCGGTTGTAAAACCGACACAAAAGGGGTTAAATGACCGACACAAATGACATGTTTTGTAGTAGTGTGACAATATGCAGCATACCAGAGGTCTCAACAAGAAAATCAAGTAAAAGGCAACATGTACACAATGAACAACACCGCACCAGGAATGCAAACTATAGATACAAAGAACAAAGAACATGCATGAAGAACCAGAATACAAGTACAGGAGGCAGCTCAATATAAACATGCTCGGGTCAGAGACAACACGATGAAAGCTACAAGATACACAAGTTTAGTTCATATACCAGTGATACAAATGCAATGCAAGTGGAGTAATGGGTGAACAGAACACCATGATATTCAGCTCAATGAATACTGTAACAACAAACTCAACCAAGACAAGTATTGCAGTAATGAATGCATCAAATATACAACATCAAAGTGCAACAGAATGGATGCAGCAATATCAGTTGAAACAAATGTAGAACTGACAAATGTATCAACTCAACTACCCAGTGCCGACATGAACAGAAGTTCTGAATCAAAAATGAAGACACCAAGTAAACAAACTCAAGATTACAGGGCAGTGGACAGTACAAGCTTGCAGAATGCAAATGGACTCGACCAAGTATACAAGTGCTACAAGCAGTAATGTGCAACTGCAGGTGAAAAAATATGCATATACCAGTGATGCAACTTTAGCCAAATCATTTACAACATGTGCACAGCAAAGACAAATGAGTGCAACAAAGAAGCTATGGTACTATGCAAATACATGGCAGTACCAAGTGACAGTAAAGATGGCCAGAGATGAAGACAGGGGCAAACACAAGATGGCCGAAGCAGTGAAGTCAGAATTTTCGAAAATAGGATGCTAAAGTCAAGTCAGAGAATTCAACAAAAATATTCGTCTTTGAAAAAAAGTCAGCAATGAAAAAGGGGAAGTTTTTAATGCCGTGTGAATCAAGAAGAATCGAACGCAACACAATCAAAGTCGTGCGTATCAAGGTGTAATTAAAATCAGGAAAGCATAATTTAGGAAAGTATCGAATCGATACAAGCAAAATCAAGTGTTCAGAATTCATATAAATACAATCCCAAAATCATCATCGGCTGTGGAGAAACTCGAATCAAATCCAAACACAAAAACCCAAGTTCATCATCGGCAATCGAGTTTGATTTATAAAATCACAAAAGCACAAACAAGCAAAGAATTTACATACCGCAGCAGTAAAATCAATCATAAGAAGCAGCTGCTAACAAATTGCAACCTCGAAGTCGACGCAAATCAATCGTCAGAGAACGAGCAAGCCGAGCAACGCAATCTCCAAGTCAACCAGATCATCAGAACGAAGCACTAATTCGAGAAAGAAGCCGAAGCCCTAATTCGACATAGAAAGGCCGACATTTTTACAAGCAAAAGAAGGAACGGGTCAAAGCCAAAGTGGATCGGGTTAATAAAAACAAGGGGTCGGCCTTGTTTTTTATAAAAGGGCTCAAGTTTTTTTGTTTAGGGTTCAATTAATAAAGGGTTTTTTAGTTATTTTATTTTGAGCAAAAATCACGCATTCAAGTTGTAGTTTAATTTTTGCTCCGGTGTTATCTTTGAAGTTGTTTTTTCTTTTCGAGTCGAAGAATTTGTAAATCACCACCTAGGGATTAGGTAGTGTCAGATTGTCTATTTAGAATTAGTTCAGTGAGCAGGGTGTGCGAGTGTGCAAAACTCTATAGGCGGGAGCAGTGTTTGCGAGTAAGCGAAACTCTATAGGCGGGAGCAGAGTTTGCGAGTAAACGAAACTCTATAGGCGGGAGCAGGGTGTGCGAGTCTAGTAGAGTGTTTGTGAGCGGGAGCAAAGGGTCTGCGAGTCTAGTAGAGTGTTTGTGAGCGGGAGCAAAAGGGTCTGCGAGTCTAGTAGAGTTGTTGTAAGCGTGATACTGTTTAATTCTAATAGAAATCTGTGAATGCAGCAGTAGGCAGGGGTTGCCGAAGCTGGGTAAATTTTGTGTGTGATTTACTTTTCAGCATATTTATTTCTGCAATTATATTTTGTGTTTAATTTGAGAAAATTTGCTATAACCCTATTCACCCTCCCCTCTAGGGTTAAATCTAGATCCTACATAACAAATTAATTCAATTTAAACATATTGAATTCACACAGCATCATTCATAGATAAATATCACACATTTATCATTTATATATCAAATATCATACCACAGAATATCACAACATACCATCCAATAGATATCAACCAATCCAAATATTCCACAACAATCATACACAAACAGGCATCATTAATTCCTTTATAAGTAATTTAATCATCTTAAATTAAATTAATTACTTGATAATTAAACAACTAATCCTGCGTAAACAATCATTAATTAATTACAATTAATTAATCAATCACTCTTTAATCATCTTCATAATTCAATTAATTAATCTTCAATTATAGATTAATTATTCTTCAATTATATTTTTAATTAATCACCTAGATTAATTATTCTTTAATTACACTATGTAATTAGCCTTTAAATTAATTACACCAATTAATTTATCTTTAATCATTAATTAATCTTAATTAATTTCTAATCAATTAATAATTAGTTACAAAATCCTTAATTAATTACATCAATTAATTATTACTTCTTTCACACTTCATTGATTAATTATTTCATAATTAATCACATTTAAGAATTAAACTAAACAATTAATTATTCACTAATTACATAAATTATTGACCCTCTAATTACTTTATCAATCAATCATTTTCAAAATTACATTTAATTATTAATTATAAACTTAATTACAATTATTAATCAAACCTGATTAATCACAATCAATAATTAACTTCCTTAATTACTTTACTAATTAAACCAACACCTTGATTAATTTTATTAATCAATCCTTTAATTACACTGAGTAACTATCCTTTAATTACTTCCCTAAGTAATTATACCTCTTTGATTATTATCCATCAAGAAATTTCCTTAATTAATTATGTTCAGTAATTATTCATTAATTACTTCACTAAGTAATTACACATTTTTAATTACATTAAGTAATTGTACTTAATCCCATCTTTAGGTAATTCCTTTACTTATTTAAACTTAATTAATTAACTAAAATTAACCACGAAACTTAATTAATTACTCTGAGCAATTAATTGCTTCAATTACTTCATTAAGTAATTATGTTTGAATAATTCTTCTTAATCATTAAGTAATTAATTTCTTAATTACTTATTAACTAATTTATTTCTTAATTAATTAAACTTGATTAATTAATTTTTAATTAAGTAATTAATTACACTTAATTAATTACACTACTTAATTTACCTTAATTTAATTACTCACATTAACCAATTTAAGTTAATTAAGTAATTTACTTCAATTACCTTTATCAATCATTTAAAAATTTAATATTTTAATTCAAAACTTGTATTTGGTTTATACAAAAACATCATCTTTTAATTTATCATTATTAACTAACTTACTTCAATCACATTTTAAATTACTACAAATACAATTTTATTTGAGAACATTTTTATATCATTAAACAAAGCAAAATTGAAAACAATTTATTTTAAACAAAGGTTTAAATTTTAAAATCCCAACTTTAAAACAAAAATTCTTTTAAAGTCAAACATTTATTATTAATAAAAACTAATTTAAAACATTTTGTAAAATACAAACCCGGTTAATATTAAACTTTAAAACAAACAAACTATTTTAAAACAAATTTATCTTAACTTGTTAAAACACAAAGTTTTAAATTAAAACATCTCAACATTTTTAAACTATTTAAAACTTCATTTAACAACTTAACTTGCTCTAACTTCAGAAATTTCAATTTGCAGTAAAAAAAACAAACAGGAACAAATCCTGGAATCCCAAAACACACGCGACACTACCCCCTTCCACTTCGAGTTACATGCGAGGCCAACACGAGGCTACACTCGAGCAAAACAGCAAAACCCAAGGCCAATCTTCTTCCATGAAACTGTTGCACCAAAAATAGCACGTGCACATGCACGATGGGAATGGTCGACGACGATCATCGTCGACATGCCCCACAGGTCACCACTGACCACGACAACCCCCTCATCCCTCGAAATCGAAGAAAACGCTACCGAGTCAAAAAAAAGCTACAGCGTCGCAACCTGGAAGATCACTCAAACCCAAAAATCGTTGCCAACGGCGAACCCCAATGCCGGAGTGTCTGCAAATCCATCCGCACACGCGCCTCAATCCACGCAAGCCTTTCCCCTACTCGCGATTCACCTAAGTTCAACAAATACGACGAATTGCTCACGATTCTGATCCATAAATAAAACATACACAAAACCCTAATACGGCGTTTCCTGATCACCACGACCACCATAAAAATCCCCCACTATTTTTCCTGCATCCCCCAGAACCAAGACCACCTCCATGCCAAAGCTTGCCATCCACTTTGAAGCAGTTCAACAGAAATTGACCAATAACCCAATTCAGGTAATTTCCCAATTTCTCTCTGAATGCCAAACTATAAATTACAAACTTCCTTTTAAAATTCATGATTTTGAACAACCATTCGGATCATATATTCATAAATATAAATTATTGAATTTGATTTTTACCCAATTTTAATATTTCACTGTAAATTTAACATTTACAGTAAATTTTTCAATATAAATATTAAGATTTATTTTTTAACACAAAACTACCTCATTACAATCAGATTTCTTTCAATGATTAAGGATTATCAAAGATTAAATTAGAATATAGGAATTTTATGAAACAGAAACATGCATAAGAACGGAAGTTTTTAAAAACTTTCATGTTTACAGGCAATCAAAACTGCTAAATAAACATGCATTCAATCTTCAAAATCAAGCATGAAAACATTGATTTATGTTTTCCATATCAATCATTTCCCAGAACAACAAATAAGAATTTTAAAACTGTTTTTAAATAAATTTACTCACCAGAGCAAAAACAGAGAACACTGCATTTTTAATTCCTGGAATTTGAATTTTGCTTTGCATTTTAACTTGCTATTGATTGAATCTTCAAATTGAATTTGCATGCTGATGAATTTGCTTGTTCTTCAGATTTGATTACTTGGATCTGAGTTTTGAACGGCTTCAGACTTTTCTTCTTCCTTACTTCTTTGGTTACAGATAATTTCTGTTTTCTTTGGTTTCAGTTTTGAATCTTGCATTTGAATTCTTTTCTTTTCTTTTTTTAGTTGAAGAGAATTTACAGAAGTTTAGCTGAAGAAACAAAAACTAATCTTTTCTTTTGAACTTTTAATAAAAACAAAACTTTCTTTTTAAAACAACGATGCCACTTGTTACAAGAATAAACTATTTATTTACAAATGTCAAACCCCTTAATTAATTTGTAAACAAGTGTAATTCCTAAGTTATTATATTGCCAAGTGTTATGAAGAGGTGATTTATTATATTAAATACTTGTTATTACCAATAAATTTAAACCTTAATTACAATACTAATTTAGTACTCATGTTATATATATATAACTATGAAATGTATTTATAATTTTGTGATTTAATTTATAATTATTCAAAACTTACTTTCCTTCAAAGAAGTTTTAAAAGAAGAAAGTAAACATTTATTTAAAAACTTTATTTAAAAAAATTTAAACTAAAGTTATTTTACCTAACATTGATATTATATATAAAAACTAAATGTATTTTCAAAAGCTTATTTAAAAGAAAACAATTTAAACTTTTATAATAAGGTGTTATTTTCAAGCTATTATTCTTTTAATAAAAATAAATTTTCCTTTAAGTGTTTTATAAATAAAATTTAATTTTAAATTGCTTTTGAAAAACATTTTATTAAATCAAATCAAAAACCTTCCAAATCACTATAAAAACATATGTATTTTCTATTTTAAGTTTAACCCATTATTTCCTATTTACAATAAACATCCAAATATACATATTAATTATGAATAGAACATCTTAAATATTAGCTTCAGAAATTATTTGAATTTTAAAACAGAACTCCAAATCACAATATATAAACATATGTATCATAATTTAAAAATATTTTTATTAAATTTAAATTGAACCAATTTCCTTTTTATAATGTATAAACATATACATTACAAATAGAATATTTTTATTAACTTAAAAGATTAATTAATATTAATTACACATATATATTATTATCCTCTGAAAAGAATAAACATTCCAAATTAAATTATCATTATTATTGAGTTTTTGAAAAGATAACTATTTGTTAAATTAGATTAATTATTAGTTTTGAATATATAATATTTGGTTAAATTAGATTTTAAATCAATATAACATATTTTGAAATAAATTATAAATGGAAATTATTAAATAAGTATTTCCAAAATTCCGGGACATCACATATTGAAAGTGAGGAGTTAAGACTATGACTTTATTAAGTGGTTTGGTTAATATGATTTAAAGGAATATTTCGAGTTTAATAAATGGAGGGAAATATTCAATGATTTGGAAATTTGGGTTTTATTTATATGATATATTGATTTGGTCTTGAAATGAAATGATATAGTATTTAGTTTTGAAAATGGATATTATTTTGGCAAGTAATAGTATTTGATTTTAAATGGTTTTGGAATAGAAAGGTTTTGAAATAAATATCCATGGGCAATAATAACGTTTGGTTGTTAAAGAGACCAGGATCGGAAGTTGTCATACTCTCTGCCAAATCCGAAAACCACTTTAATAGCCGTGTACGCGGTGGAGATTTCAGAATGAAGTAGGATGGTGGCGACATCCTTTGAGGTATATACGTGGATCCAACTCCCATGAGTTGGAATAAGGTGGCTAAAATAGGAGCAATTGACGAGCTAATGAGGTCGCTTCTCTGATCGGACACACTCCTTCGCTATTATATTCGAACTTTGAGATTGATTCGGTGGCCACTTTTGATTCTTTTGATTTGGGGGTATGGCTCGAGGTGGGCGTTAGTAGCTGCTACGCGTTACCACCGGCCTGGAAGTGTAATTGGTATATCTACCCTGGCATTGCCTAGTTGTACCGTGTCACCTACCCTAACGAGCCTTGTACGAGTTTGATATGTGTCGTACCTATGGAGCATCTTCTCATAGCCTCCCGATCAGGAGGTACGCAGGTGTTGTATAGACTATTGGCACTGTTACATGTTAAGGGCTATATGGGTAACCCCTTAATGCTATTTAAAAGTAAGTTTATTTTACTATAGACATTATTATAATAGCAAAATATTACTACATAGTAAATAGTTTAACGGATCCTTAGAGGATGGGCTGTCCCAAGCATCCTTTAAGTTACTTGTACCTTATATTACAGTTCACTTGAGTTGGTTTACATTGTATTAGTGTGTACGTCCTGACTCGAGTGTTTGTGTTTTGCTTTACGTTCGGGTCAGACTGAGTGATACAACATTAGAGACTCATCTTCGGAGTTGGAACTTTGCTTGAATATCCAGCTATCTATTTCAATTTCAGTATTCAGTTGATTCCAGTTATTCAGTTGATTCTAGTGACGTAGCTTATACTTGATTATTGTATTAAACTTATGTTGTACCCTTGTTTAACTCTGATGTATTTATATAGTAGCTTCATGAACTACTATCTCTTTTCTTCCACTGTATTATATTACTCTATGCCTGTGATCTGTGATTTATTTATTTACTGCATATTCTGAGTTTTGCCAAATTTATATTTACAATTCGGTATCTTGAACAATTCAAGTCCGGCATGTGTGGATGCAAATGGTTGAAAATATCGTATCGTTACAGTGCAACATTTTACTAACCCATGTGCATTTTAACTACTTAAATTCTTGGACGTATAAAATTGTGTTTTAATGTGTCTTAGGATGTATGATAAGGTTGGACCAAACAAGAAAGTTGTGAACTAAATAACATGTGCTTTTATTTCATATAAAATCCCGATCAAGCCTGATAACATAGCTCCTAAGTGTCATTTACATTAGGTAATTGATATTCATTCTTATTTGGAATATTGTACGAGCTTTACTATATTATTTTATTTAATTTAGTTATGCTTGGTACATATAGGTGGTTGAACAATTATTAGTAGTTATGCAGATCTAAGTGTTGCTCATATTTTTAGTATGAATGGAGCATAATGCATCCTCTTGAATCCAAGCATGATTAGTATTGAACTGAGAATGTAGATTTGGTTGTGAAAGATTTCAACATGTTTAGTTTGGTAATGCAGTGGCCTTAAGCTCATCAGCTATTCGATTTTAAAAAAACATGGTTGCCATATCTAGCTATAATGAAATCATTGCTACATTTAGATTATGAAAAACTGACACGTTACTTCATTTGATGGATATGGATCTTAGCAAACTATTCAAGGGTAATCGTTTTATTAGTCATGGCACTACCTTTGAGTTATCATGTTGATATTTTGGATGAATTGATGAAGTTGAGTAATAATGGAATTAATTGAAATATCTGAAACTTAGTGTCATGAGGTTGGTGATGGATTATAGCATTGGTGATACTAATAGTCTCCTTTTATCAACTTGAACAAAAGAAATTTTTAATGATGTGTTTGTATATGAATCTTATACGGCAAAAATTTTAACTGTTTTTATGTGACATTCCTTTGGCTAAATTAGTACAACTTGAAGATCAGACAAGCATTAAACAAATATATGTGTACAAGTTTCAAATCTGTGAGTTCAAAATGAAAAGAAAAGGGAAAAGCTTGAAGGTGACTGAAGTATCGAACAAGTTTTCATCAATATTTGCAATGGCTAATATGTCCTCTCTACTAACTGAAAAACATGGGTGCTTAGAAAGTAGATGAAAATCAGGAAGATAGAATGGAGATGAAATCAAAGTTTTTGAGCCATGCTTTATTTTATAATGAAGATAGCTTGACAATATTTCAAGCTCTCTCTGTATATGTAACACAAATTTTAAAGTGTACTCTTAAGTATATACATGATTTAAGGTCAAGAGCATGCAAGTACAATCGACGAATTGACAATTCTGTAGTGCTTCAATTCCTTTTATATTAAGGCGGCAAATGCATAAAAAAAAAAATCATACTATAAATTTAAGCTCATACTTTTTTGAAGCAAAAGATTGGGGTTGATGATTTCCATTCTTTTCTCAGTTTAATAAGTAACGCATTCGCTATTACTGTGAAAAATGATACAGTGATTGTCTTAATATATATTTATATCCTATAAAGTGTTTACAAAATAATCGATATTACAGTGAAAATATGCTTATTCAATATTACTTTTAATAAATAACTAACGTAAAATCAAGTACAATTTGAATTTTTTTACAAATAAACTTAACAATTCCTAATAAATACATTAATGGTGCCCCTAATCTAAGTTGGTTTTCAGTCTAACAAGTCCTAACATTTATAGTTGCACCCGTGTGCGTTGCGTGGGTTCGCACTAGTTTTATTTTAATACTTACAGTTTATATTCTAGTTATTAGAAAGTCCTACCAATTATCATTTTACATGTAAATATCAACATTTAATAATTTCTACAACTATTTACAAAATTCTCTTAAGTTTTATCATATTATTTTACATTCAATTCTATATATTTAAAATAATGCAGTGGTCTAAAATTTGAGATTTTAAAATAAATCCAATCAACTCATTTTTATTATTGGTCTAATAAGTCCTAAAAATGTCAATTCAAAGTATTATATACTACACTTTTTTTTTGAAAAAAAGGTACTTATAAATGAACCGAAAAAGCATATACTTCCATGATATGCCTAATTGAAACCTTACAAACCCCCTAACCTAAATGGGTGCGTTCTAAGAAAAAAGAGTACATATCAATTCCGTATATTAACAGTACAACAAGACGAAATCTGAGCCAAGCTGTCAAACAGATGGAAGAGTAAAACACACTCAAAACCATCCGTACGAGTACCTTGGAGCAGAAAAAACAAAGAAAACCACATAACCGAAAATACACCAACCCGAGTAGTTCACAAGGACTACAATCCAAAATTAAAACATAAAAAAAGTCAAGCATGACTTCACACGAAGACCAGCTGTAGGAGAGAGATAACCAAATCCCCAAAATATCACAGATCTAAATTCTCGAACCAACAGAGAATTAGTAATGGCGGAAGAGATCAACAACAGGATGAAGCAGACACCTGAATCAAATGCATATCACCAACTCAGACTAAACTCAAGGAGGTCGAAAGTAATCTTGAAGGCTAGTCACTATGTTGAGATTAATTAAGATAAGTTTGTCTTCCAAGTTTAACCTTTGAGCTTGAATTCTCCGGTAAATGAGATACTTGCTGTCAAGAAGTATGTGCTTAATTCTCAACTTGTAAGTTTGTTCGATATCTTTAAAAACTCGACTATTACGTTCACACCAAATGTTCCATATGATAGAAGTAAAAATGATGCTAAAGACACATTTATTAGACGAGTTAATTTTTTTCCCAAGCTTGATTAATAGTAACCAGTAAATAGTTGAGGTCATAGTTGGAACCTAAATTAATTCTGAGCTTGAGCATGAGATCATCCATAATATTTCCAGAATATGAGCAATTAAAGAAGAGGTGATCTCTATCCTGATTATTATTAGCACATAAACTCATTTTTGATCTATGATAGGAGACCATTTACTAATTTCGACCTTGGTATTTAATTTGTCTCGAATGGCCAAGAGAGAACGCATAGACATTTTAGGAGCACTTCCTTTGTCCCATATAATTTTGGCCCAATCAAACTCTTTATGTCTGTTTCTAAAGATATTCCAAGCAAATTTCAAGGAAAACTGACCTTGATTACTAGGGAGCCACCACCAGAAATCCTATTTCATATGTTGATGGATGGGAACTTTTGTAGCATATACAATTATCTTTAGTTCTCTTACATTATTCTACATTCAAGTTCATATGATTTTTTTCTTTCAAAAATTATTTAATTAGCACTTTATTACAAGGAAAAATATACATAAATTTTCTTTTAAAGTGGGTGTGTCATTACAAACAAACATACGCATCATTTTTTCTTCCTAAAGCAGGTATATTATTACAGACATACAGAATGTCTTTTCTTTTTAAAATTGGTATGTCAAGTGGATGCTTTGTCATTAATAAAATTTATTTTTGTCGAGAATTACCTTAAATTAATCATAAATAATAAATATTATAGTTTGTAATTTCCAAAAATAATGAATATCAGTTAATACGTTTGTTGAAAATGTTAAATTTTGATTACGTATATTTGTGATTTATGTTAACTAATGGATAAAAATATAAGATATTTTGATTATAAATATTTTTCTTTTATATTTTATTATCTTTTAGAGGCAGATGCTAATTATTTTTTGAAAAGATTTACTATAAGTTAGAATTATTGAAGTATGGACAATGTGTTTACTGGTTATAATTGGTATGTCAAGTGCATTCTTTGTCATGGATAAATTCTGCTTTTGTTAAGCATGGAATTAAACTATTGATGAATAATAAACACTGTAGTTTATAATTTTTAAAAATAATGAATAATTTTGTTAATGCGTTTTGTGAAAATGTTAAATTTTGGTTACATATATTTGTCCTTCACGCTAATTAAAACCAAGCTATTATTTTTACATATTTAAAATTATAATGTGATTTGGAACATTTCATTTAACCAATATTTCTTTTAGTCATTGAAAAAATATTTTGTTTATCGGTTTGGTAATGCAATATACTTATTTCTGATGTCGATATTTGTGTAGTTAAAGCGCTTAATGGTCTATAGTGGTGGAGTGCAAAAAGTTATAATAGGGATAAAGCATGAATATAGTGGAGGTGCAAAAAGCTTCACTAGTTATAATACCAAATATTCAAACATAATTTATACCCATTCCCACATCATTTGTATAGGAAAAATAAATACTTTATAATCTTATGTCATAAAGAATATCTTAATTTATGCAGACAAGGTTTCGTGACCACAATAAATTTCAAACTTATATTGAGCACTTATGCCTTTAAATTAAGTCTTTACCCTAACTTTGTTGATTTGATTTAAAAGAGAACTAGTTAAATCAACCTTCACATATTAATACGAGTGCGAACCCATGCTACGCATATAGATTATTTTGAAAAACCTGTTATATTGAATATGTGATAAGTATGGTAATCATTTCCATATAGAATTTTTTTAACGAATTTGTTGCATAAATAAAGTGTTGGTCAAGTTTCTCATTTATTACATTATATGCACATTATGTTTTACGAAATATTTGTAGTCAAACATGAATTTAGTCATATATATAATGTTATAAGCATCAATAATAGCGGTGATCCTTGTTGTGCTATAGTGTAGTACACAACCGTGTGCATTATATGTGCTAATAATTCATGCAAACTGATACTACATGCTGACAAAACAAAACAGTTTCATAATTGCTCATTTAGCGCTCAGTTCATATTACTAACCGTGTGATTTTGTTGGTTATGCATGGATAGTTTATAGTTTTTGGAAAACAAATATTACATGATGTTTACATGGGAAATTAATAATTTAACTCCAAACCCAACCCCAACTTTTCTTGTTGATATAAAAGATTAACTGCTTTGCATAAAGTCGTAGTGCAACAAATAGCCAGCACCAACTTTGACTAAGCATACGGTTAAAGTTTTGTGCATATATGATTATTTTTTGATTTGGAATAGATGGTGTCAACTTCCAAGATTGCAATCAAATATTTGCTATCCTTTTTATGAATTCTGCACATTTTCCTTAAAAATGTGCTATAAGCTGATGCAGGGACATATGCCTTAAATATACAAATTCAACGACCAACTGAATGTACTATTAGTTTCCATTGACATTTCTGGACTAATTACATTGAAGAATACTTTAATGAATGTGCATCATTGACATTTTTGTTAAATTGAAAAAAAAAGTTATCAAAGAGAATGAATAAAAAAAATTCTCCATAGGAAAAGTAATAACTATTAGTCTACTATTACGAAACGGAGATGAAAAATCCAACCAAACCGTCAAACTTATAACATTTTGAAATATGGATAACATTGCAAGGTTATAAGATGAAGATGCAAAAGATGTGTCTAGGTTAAAATAACCACTCTAAATATCAAAAGAAATAGGAAAAACAAATAGAAAATAATAATATTTAATTAATTAACGTCTTCTTAAAAGAAAGCAAGCCATGAAAATTCTTTTTAGATACGACGAAAATTACCATTGACAGTAGTACCAAGAGAAAATTAATCTGAATAAGAATGACAAGTGAATGTGCAAAGGATTTGATACGATGGACATTATTGCACATTTGGAAACATCTGGTTTGAGAACAATGGACAGAACTTACCAAAGTAAATCAATAGCTAGACACATCTAGTTTGAGAACATGGATAAACAATATTGTTTGAAAAGAAAATAAATTATCGTGTAAATAAAGCTGCTTATGCTATCTTGGTTGCTAACAGTTTATGTTTCTTCATGTAAAATAGCATCAGCCATAAAGGTTGTTATAACAGTTGACTTAATAAATCTTGTTATAATTTTAGAACCAGTGATGGAAATATATTAGTATGAATTTTATTGAACATTAAAAAAACCTTGTTGATAGGGTTGTAAAATGGGAATCAATTTGTGTGTTATGCAGTTAATGTTTTAGGAAATTAATCTAAAAATAGTAATATTGTAACGCCCGCGGAATTTTCGACTCCCGAAAATCCGACATCGACACTCACTTTATCGACTGCCGAAAAATCAAAGGCCGAAAAACCGAGATGTTATGGGTTTTAAAAAGAAAAGAAAAGAAAGAAGAGAGAAAAAGAAAAATAGAGGGAAAAGAAGATAGACAATTTTTAGAAAACAGAGAAAGAAAACAGAGAATTTGACAAATAGAACGGGACAGAAAGGAAACAACAGAACAACAACAGAATCTCACAATTCGCAGCGGAACAACATATAATAGATAAATGAATAATCTTTAAACAAAGAACTATATCAGTTATTACATTTCATTTCATTACATCACATCATATCATCAGAGTGTACAACATCATACAAACAATAAACAGTGCAGCGGAAAAAGAAATACTATATAAACTAGTAATATGCCATGCCATCCAGCTTGCCTCCAGCAACTCCAGAATATCGTGATAAACCTAACTCTTAACTGCCCGTGTGGAAATTGGTGGGCACCCAGAGTTTAGGAAGGAAAACAATAAACTCCAAGTCAGTCATGTGACTGGTGTGAGAACTCAAAACAGTTTATTTATCTTTAAAATCAAAATAGAGGAATATTTTTAAATTCAATTCGCAATGCTTTTAAAAATGAGGCTACCATAAGACCTCCTGCCACACACACAATGCAAACGCAGACTTGGAGAAGATTTCTCCTTATGATAGTCAAACATGCTTGATACGCATTTAAAAAGAGCATTTGATATTATTATTAGTGCATAGTGTAGGAAAAATTCATTTCGAAAGTAGAATATAAATCTTAGCCAGCATAGGTACCATTATATTATGCCTACTAATAGCTACCATATTAAATGGCAGGTTCTACAACTAAAACCGTACAAGTTTCGTATTGTTTCTTTGGATTTCCAACAAATGGTCAGGCCAAGGAACTTCCCATTGCCACATGAGAATGCCTCTGGATGGACATCCCCGAGAACCAAACCGGATCTCTACCAACACAAGGCCGGGTTACCCCTAACTGGGTAACAACTGACACGAGTATGCCATCCCCCGGTCCTTTGGGACCTTTATCAACCGAGCGCTCGATATCCAACATCACACCATAATAAATAGAGTGTTTTCAACATGAGTAAGTATCTGGGCTCCATACCATGATACCACCCTTTTCCAGAAGGAAATGCACATACCCTAAGGGGAGCTACAGCAACCCCTAATAACCTTGCTGCATCTTTCCTGTTTTGACCATTTCCGGGATGTGAGGCTCGACGAATTCACGTCCACAAAAACATACTTTATACAAAAGCCATGCTTTGGGTCAACAAATGATCAACACAATGATCACTAAGATAGACGATCAAATAAATGATCCTATCACAAATAATCAACACAATGATCATTTCAGCATCACTCAGCATGTCACATTACCAAAATGGGATATATTGCTGATAACTTCAACTATATAACCTTTGAGCTCGTACGTCTCAAAGAAGGGTGTTAAGCAAAGAATAAATTCTCCGCCACCAACAGAAATATATTTGAATGAAATCGGCTTTATATCTCAAATTGTAATGTCAGGCATACAATCCATACAAGTCTGTTCCGGGATCGAACAGAACCGAAGGCACTTACAAAGAAGTCCTTGCAATCCGGATATTCACAATCCTGATCGGATTCACCATCACATATGGAGAACTCAATACCGGAGCAACTCGGTGCAGAGTCAATCGATAGTTCATCCTATCGCTTTCGCAAATATCCGGTCTTCAACACCGATCTTCAAATGCGATTCACAACGACGTATCACATATTCGGAGTGGGTTATACGACCCCATGGTCCTTTCCCGGTTAACCCGAATAGTGAGCGCTTATTCAAAAATAAGTGTGGCATTCAAATTCAATCAAATCACATCAAATACCCATTCAAAGGGAAATATTGATAGTCGGTTATTGAACTATAAATTGGATATGCATACATCATCCAGATTCCAAATAATTTTCCAAATTATTTACTTTCCAAAATATCTTTACTAGATATATAGTTTCAACACTTCAAAAATAAATCAATATTTATTTTTAACCAATTTCACTTTTCACATATAAATTCCATAATGAATTTATATTTCAAAATATTCGTGCATATACGATTTCAATAATTCATTTCAATTTATCCTCCAAAAAGATAAATTCTAATTATTCACTTCATATTGGAAAACATTTCCATACTTATTAAATAAGTAATCGACAAATCTTTTTATTTTCAACCTTTGAAAATATTCAATATACTTAAATCGAATTAAGTATATTATTCATTCTTTAAGGGAAATCATTCTCTTAAACATTTTTTATTTGGGCCAAAACGAATGTTGCGTAAAACATCGTTACAACGTCCCAAAATCACTAGTATAGGGATTCAAAATTAAATAGATATATAAATCCCAATACTATACAACCCATTTCCTTTCGGAAATCATTTACTATAACAACAGTGTTATAGTCCACATTTCCTTTTATTTCTCAAAAACGTCTATTTCAACAATAAATGTTGAAATCTATGGTTTCGAATCTCAACACCTTTTAAAACATCGTTAGATCGTTTTAATTCTATTTAAAACATTCACATTCTAAACAATTTCTTTAACGTGTTATTCACTGTTCAAAAACGTGAATATACTACCTTAACAAATTTCATCATTTCTATTCACTTTAACTTAAAGGATTATTCACTGTTCAAAATGTGAATATAACTCTATCTCTAAGTTATAACAATTAACTTATCAAAATAAGTCGTTTGCGAATTTATAAAACAACGTTTATAAATTCCTCTTCTATTTATTTATAAAACTTCCTTTAATAAATTCCTTTATTAACCTATTCCAGTTTATAACTAAATTATAAACTAAACGTTCATATTATAAGTTAAATACTTATAAAACGATTATTTTACAAAATCGTTCATTTAACTTCCCAAATTATTAATCTTAACTTATAAGATTGTTTATTTATCCAAAATTCATTCTTTCGATAACTTTATAAATTTTATAAACCTATTGCTTATAAAATTTCATTTATAACTTCACAGTTTATAATTTCATAAATTTCATTCATTTAGGAAATTCATTTTCACTACATTCAAACACTTATAAATACTCGTTTTATAATGTCCATAATTCAATTTATAAATATCCATTTATAAATCTCTTAATATAAATCAGTTTATATTATTATTCTAAAACGTCTTTAAATTCCTTTATAATTTCATCATTTCGATTTATAAAATAATCAAATTTTATAAATCCTATATTTAAACTTTTATCATATATTCAAACATCCAATCTAAATTATTTTATAAAATCATTAGTTCATATTTCTCAAAAATCGACTTTCAATCGTATTTCTAAAAATCAGCTTTTTAACTATATTTCACAAAAACCATAATTTTTATAACTTTAAAAATTATAACGTTTATTTATTTATAATGGATCAATTCCAAAAATATAGTATATTTTCAAAAATCACTTTAAAAATCATTTTAAAATCCCAAAATTTGGGTCCAATGATGCTACACACCAAATAGTCAATCACGACTAACAACGATATCATATACCGATATGATAATCCATCAAATATCAAAATATCTGAAATAAAATAAATACTGTTGAGGAATCCAGTTGGATCCCTCCAACCTGTTTCCTGCATCCAAAAACATTAGCACAATACCAATTTCGCTCCAGTACGAAATTATCGCGGTACATGTTCTTAATAAATATTATCCGCTTAATAACGGCGTAATAGGGTCTCATCCGCTAAACAAAAATGCGGGAAATCAATCAACTCCAATATATACATATGCCAATATATGTATATTGCTACTATATATAATACCAATTTCACTGTTTATGAAATATTCGCGGTATATGTTTATATTAAATAACATCCGCTTACTAACGGCGCATAATGTCTATTTTAACAATCAATAATTTACAGTCATCATTCAAACATGCATTCAAATATTTTAAATCTAACTATTTAAAATAAAATCGAAACTGATTCGATTGAGTGAGAAATTCTCACCTTGGTTTTAATTTCCGTTTTAGCTTTTATTTCGAATAAAATTAAACGCGCGTTTAATTTTACCCGAAATTCTCACTAACTCCAAACGACTCCAAACCAACTCCATCGCGTAGTGCTCGTCCATACGATTCCAACGCAACTGGATTTGCATTTTTTCGACCTCGTATGAAAAAGTTATGTATTTTCAAAGTTTACACACGTTTTATATACATAAATTTATAACTAACATTAATAATTTATACCCAAAGCAATCCTAGCCACTAGATCCAGATCCTACGGCCCCTCCCTTTTCTTCCCCACTCACGTACATCTCCAGGTTCCAATCTTTGAGGCCGAACCCACTCCATCAAATTAGGGTTTAATTATGCCTCGCCTACACTCGACTAAAACACGATCAGGTTGCTCCAGTACGAAGCTCTCACCTCCAGCTACACTCGACCCAAACCCCAAGGCACTCGGCCTCCTAGATCTGCGTGCGCACGCACGAGAACAGCCACGAACGGCCTCACATCACTCCCTCTACGCAACTCCAAACTCGATCATCACCGTATGGAATTAAAGCCCTCGCCTTGCTCTTCAATCTTCGTGTTGAACACTTCGCGTGAATGTGAATGGATTTGGAGAGATTGATGAATGAAAATGGAGCATTTCTGGCCATTGACAGTTTTAGGGCCGGCTACAAATTGGAATTAGGGTTTTGGAATATATTTTATCAAATTTTGTGAAGGGGTAGGGCTATTTATAAGGAACGAGCGACACTATTCATCCGGAAATTCCAAACTCCGATTTAGACGCCGTAACCAGCGTACCTAGGGTTTATCCCGCGTTCCGGACACAATGGAACAGGTTTCGGAAGCTAATTCGGAAGTATGTGCGAGTTATGGCTGAAAACGCTCAATTTAAATTAAACCGATTTAAGTCGATTTCTAGGCGTTTTAATTTGTACCGGACAAACGGTAAATCCAAACGACCTGAAATTTGAAACCTTACAATAATATCACATTACGGATCCGATGAAACTGGTTTCGTCGAAATCCGAGACTTTTTGAAAAATGGCTATTTTGACTCGCCAAATTTAAATTAAAAATAATTCGATGCGTTTCGAGCTGCCACGATCAAACGATAACTCCGATTGACACGAAAATTTAAATCCGGTAATAACTAACTATTACGGATCCAATGGAACTGGTTTCCTTCAATTCTGAGACTGTTCAAAAATTGACTATTTTACAGTCTATTATTAAATATTAAAATATTCAATTTTCACAAATTAACTTTTAATTCGATTTTAAAAGTTCTAAAATATCATTCTAACTTCAATATGATAAAATAAAATTTTACAAATCATTTTCAATCATATTTAACTCTATTTTCAATTATTTCCATAATTTAACACATTAAATTATCGATTTAATTATCCAATTAAATCCAAAAATTCAAAATAAAATTTATTCGACTTATAAATTCACTTATAAATATTTAAAAATAAGTTAAATATTCAAATTTTAATAATTAAAAATTCTGGGTCGTTACAATCTTCCCCACTTAAAAGAATTTCGTCCTCGAAATTACAAGTAAGAAAAGTTACAAAATCTATTAACTTTCCAAAATCCATAGTTAAACTTCTTACCATAACTTTACTAAGTTTCCAAATCATACTTAGTTATTCTTTTCAAAACAAACTATATCATTTAACTTTCAATTCCAAAATCAAAGTTAAAGTTTCCAAAATTTTCTAAATTTTCTCAAAATTTTCTAACGCCTTAAATTTTCGGAAAAATTCGCCATAGTCTCCTTTGCGCGGCTCGATCCGAAAAAAAAATGACAGTATATATATCACAAATATACATCTCATCAAGTAATGAGGCATCCCGAAGGGAAAAAAGTGTAAAAGTACGATATTTAATCCGAGATATGTACCTTATATTTTATTAGCAAGCATATACGGCTAATATAGCGCTAAAGCGAGCTCCAAATGCGAAGCAAACGCGATCCGCACCTACTAAACTCAACAAACAACATGAGAACCATGCACATATGCAAATAATCTCAATATACAACATATAGCAACATAACTATACATGTCACATAGCAAATGCAACTAAAGCAATATATATTCAACCATCAACCAACTAACATCCATAACCAACATATATTCATTCATATTCTCATTCATATTTAATGAATTGGTTTTCAATTTAAATCACATTTGATTTATTTACATTGGATTTTATCACATTCATTCTCAATTTTAATTAGTTTGCATTCACTAATTAAATCCAATTCACATTCAGTTCTATTCAAATTTATTCACTTCTAATTTGAATTCAATTACATAGCTTTAAATTTCACTAATTCAATTTCATTAACTCTTAATGAATTATATACAATCATCTAACAATCATATAACAATCAATGTTTATTAATTTCAACCAAATTCCTTTACTTATATTCATTCAATTTGGTTTAACACCATCACTTTCAATTTGTTTAATTAAATTGATTTCATTCAATTTATTCAACTCCCAATAACATTTGATTTCAATGAACTAACACTTATATTCATTATTTCTTATCAACTATTCACATTCAATTGATTATCATTCAATCCATTAGTCCATATCAACTTAATTTACATTTAGTTGATTTAACATTCAAGCTATTCATTCAATTCAATTTCCAAAGTTGAATTTCATTTATATAACTTAAGTTCATATTCATTTAATCCATTTGATTATTTACAACTCATATTCATAAATATATTCATATAATTTCACTTCTTATACATATAAGTTTATTTCACAATTGTAAATCACCTTAATTATAATTCAATCCTTATAATTCATTTGCTTATACAATTATTCTCTTATTTAGATTATTCAAACAACTTAACAATCAACTTATATACTATTTAATAATTCTGAAAAATTATTCCTTCATATATAAAATATACTTAAGGTAAAATTATTTCATTTACCCAATTTAAAACAATATTATGTCGAATTGTTCTATTCTAGTGTTTAGAAACCCCTTCGGCATAGTCTTGCGGACCACGCTGACGAAAGTTCATATACCACTCAATAAACCAATCATCACAATATAAAACAATTTTATATTCACTAACAAATACGCTCTCATAGCTATTATTACTCTCAACTCATTCTAGAGTACTGCTGACTCTATCTCTAATGAATTATACCCAACAGAACCATGGTTGTCGCTTAACCATCAGAGCTTTGATACCAAATGTAAAGATCTAGGCTTTTCAACCGTCGACAGCAGTCACAACCGGTAGGCTTTTCAACCATCCCAGCCCCACCGTGGCTTACACTGGTATCCCAAACTTGCTTTTACGGCCAGCCTTTCGACTGTCACAGCTTATGCCTAACCAACCCCCTAAAAGAGGATGTGTGGGAGTAAGAGTCTCCCGTTCGCCACCAAACCGCGAAGCGAGAACCCCCCATCACATAGCCCAATAGCTTAACAAGACTGGTGCGAGAACTCAAAACAGTTTATTTATCTTTAAAATCAAAAAGAGGAATATTTTTAAATTCAATTCGCAATGCTTTTAAAAATGAGACTACCATAAGACCTCCTGCCACACACACAATGCAAACGCAGACTTGGAGAAGATTTCTCCTTATGATAGTCAAACATGCTTGATACGCATTTAAAAAGAGCATTTGATATTATTATTAGTGCATAGTGTAGGAAAAATTCATTTCGAAAGTAGAATATAAATCTTAGCCAGCATAGGTACCATTATATTATGCCTACTAATAGCTACCATATTAAATGGCAGGTTCTACAACTAAAACCGTACAAGTTTCGTATTGTTTCTTTGGATTTCCAACAAATGGTCAGGCCAAGGAACTTCCCATTGCCACATGAGAATGCCTCTGGATGGACATCCCCGAGAACCAAACCGGATCTCTACCAACACAAGGCCGGGTTACCCCTAACTGGGTAACAACTGACACGAGTATGCCATCCCCCGGTCCTTTGGGACCTTTATCAACCGAGCGCTCGATATCCAACATCACACCATAATAAATAGAGTGTTTTCAACATGAGTAAGTATCTGGGCTCCATACCATGATACCACCCTTTTCCAGAAGGAAATGCACATACCCTAAGGGGAGCTACAGCAACCCCTAATAACCTTGCTGCATCTTTCCTGTTTTGACCATTTCCGGGATGTGAGGCTCGACGAATTCACGTCCACAAAAACATACTTTATACAAAAGCCATGCTTTGGGTCAACAAATGATCAACACAATGATCACTAAGATAGACGATCAAATAAATGATCCTATCACAAATAATCAACACAATGATCATTTCAGCATCACTCAGCATGTCACATTACCAAAATGGGATATATTGCTGATAACTTCAACTATATAACCTTTGAGCTCGTACGTCTCAAAGAAGGGTGTTAAGCAAAGAATAAATTCTCCGCCACCAACAGAAATATATTTGAATGAAATCGGCTTTATATCTCAAATTGTAATGTCAGGCATACAATCCATACAAGTCTGTTCCGGGATCGAACAGAACCGAAGGCACTTACAAAGAAGTCCTTGCAATCCGGATATTCACAATCCTGATCGGATTCACCATCACATATGGAGAACTCAATACCGGAGCAACTCGGTGCAGAGTCAATCGATAGTTCATCCTATCGCTTTCGCAAATATCCGGTCTTCAACACCGATCTTCAAATGCGATTCACAACGACGTATCACATATTCGGAGTGGGTTATACGACCCCATGGTCCTTTCCCGGTTAACCCGAATAGTGAGCGCTTATTCAAAAATAAGTGTGGCATTCAAATTCAATCAAATCACATCAAATACCCATTCAAAGGGAAATATTGATAGTCGGTTATTGAACTATAAATTGGATATGCATACATCATCCAGATTCCAAATAATTTTCCAAATTATTTACTTTCCAAAATATCTTTACTAGATATATAGTTTCAACACTTCAAAAATAAATCAATATTTATTTTTAACCAATTTCACTTTTCACATATAAATTCCATAATGAATTTATATTTCAAAATATTCGTGCATATACGATTTCAATAATTCATTTCAATTTATCCTCCAAAAAGATAAATTCTAATTATTCACTTCATATTGGAAAACATTTCCATACTTATTAAATAAGTAATCGACAAATCTTTTTATTTTCAACCTTTGAAAATATTCAATATACTTAAATCGAATTAAGTATATTATTCATTCTTTAAGGGAAATCATTCTCTTAAACATTTTTTATTTGGGCCAAAACGAATGTTGCGTAAAACATCGTTACAACGTCCCAAAATCACTAGTATAGGGATTCGAAATTAAATAGATATATAAATCCCAATACTATACAACCCATTTCCTTTCGGAAATCATTTACTATAACAACAGTGTTATAGTCCACATTTCCTTTTATTTCTCGAAAACGTCTATTTCAACAATAAATGTTGAAATCTATGGTTTCGAATCTCAACACCTTTTAAAACATCGTTAGATCGTTTTAATTCTATTTAAAACATTCACATTCTAAACAATTTCTTTAACGTGTTATTCACTGTTCAAAAACGTGAATATACTACCTTAACAAATTTCATCATTTCTATTCACTTTAACTTAAAGGATTATTCACTGTTCAAAATGTGAATATAACTCTATCTCTAAGTTATAACAATTAACTTATCAAAATAAGTCGTTTGCGAATTTATAAAACAACGTTTATAAATTCCTCTTCTATTTATTTATAAAACTTCCTTTAATAAATTCCTTTATTAACCTATTCCAGTTTATAACTAAATTATAAACTAAACGTTCATATTATAAGTTAAATACTTATAAAACGATTATTTTACAAAATCGTTCATTTAACTTCCCAAATTATTAATCTTAACTTATAAGATTGTTTATTTATCCAAAATTCATTCTTTCGATAACTTTATAAATTTTATAAACCTATTGCTTATAAAATTTCATTTATAACTTCACAGTTTATAATTTCATAAATTTCATTCATTTAGGAAATTCATTTTCACTACATTCAAACACTTATAAAAACTCGTTTTATAATGTCCATAATTCAATTTATAAATATCCATTTATAAATCTCTTAATATAAATCAGTTTATATTATTATTCTAAAACGTCTTTAAATTCCTTTATAATTTCATCATTTCGATTTATAAAATAATCAAATTTTATAAATCCTATATTTAAACTTTTATCATATATTCAAACATCCAATCTAAATTATTTTATAAAATCATTAGTTCATATTTCTCAAAAATCGACTTTCAATCGTATTTCTAAAAATCAGCTTTTTAACTATATTTCACAAAAACCATAATTTTTATAACTTTAAAAATTATAACGTTTATTTATTTATAATGGATCAATTCCAAAAATATAGTATATTTTCAAAAATCACTTTAAAAATCATTTTAAAATCCCAAAATTTGGGTCCAATGATGCTACACACCAAATAGTCAATCACGACTAACAACGATATCATATACCGATATGATAATCCATCAAATATCAAAATATCTGAAATAAAATAAATACTGTTGAGGAATCCAGTTGGATCCCTCCAACCTGTTTCCTGCATCCAAAAATATTAGCACAATACCAATTTCGCTCCAGTACGAAATTATCGCGGTACATGTTCTTAATAAATATTATCCGCTTAATAACGGCGTAATAGGGTCTCATCCGCTAAACAAAAATGCGGGAAATCAATCAACTCCAATATATACATATGCCAATATATGTATATTGCTACTATATATAATACCAATTTCACTGTTTATGAAATATTCGCGGTATATGTTTATATTAAATAACATCCGCTTACTAACGGCGCATAATGTCTATTTTAACAATCAATAATTTACAGTCATCATTCAAACATGCATTCAAATATTTTAAATCTAACTATTTAAAATAAAATCGAAACTGATTCGATTGAGTGAGAAATTCTCACCTTGGTTTTAATTTCCGTTTTAGCTTTTATTTCGAATAAAATTAAACGCGCGTTTAATTTTACCCGAAATTCTCACTAACTCCAAACGACTCCAAACCAACTCCATCGCGTAGTGCTCGTCCATACGATTCCAACGCAACTGGATTTGCATTTTTTCGACCTCGTATGAAAAAGTTATGTATTTTCAAAGTTTACACACGTTTTATATACATAAATTTATAACTAACATTAATAATTTATACCCAAAGCAATCCTAGCCACTAGATCCAGATCCTACGGCCCCTCCCTTTTCTTCCCCACTCACGTACATCTCCAGGTTCCAATCTTTGAGGCCGAACCCACTCCATCAAATTAGGGTTTAATTATGCCTCGCCTACACTCGACTAAAACACGATCAGGTTGCTCCAGTACGAAGCTCTCACCTCCAGCTACACTCGACCCAAACCCCAAGGCACTCGGCCTCCTAGATCTGCGTGCGCACGCACGAGAACAGCCACGAACGGCCTCACATCACTCCCTCTACGCAACTCCAAACTCGATCATCACCGTATGGAATTAAAGCCCTCGCCTTGCTCTTCAATCTTCGTGTTGAACACTTCGCGTGAATGTGAATGGATTTGGAGAGATTGATGAATGAAAATGGAGCATTTCTGGCCATTGACAGTTTTAGGGCCGGCTACAAATTGGAATTAGGGTTTTGGAATATATTTTATCAAATTTTGTGAAGGGGTAGGGCTATTTATAAGGAACGAGCGACACTATTCATCCGGAAATTCCGAACTCCGATTTAGACGCCGTAACCAGCGTACCTAGGGTTTATCCCGCGTTCCGGACACAATGGAACAGGTTTCGGAAGCTAATTCGGAAGTATGTGCGAGTTATGGCTGAAAACGCTCAATTTAAATTAAACCGATTTAAGTCGATTTCTAGGCGTTTTAATTTGTACCGGACAAACGGTAAATCCAAACGACCTGAAATTTGAAACCTTACAATAATATCACATTACGGATCCGATGAAACTAGTTTCGTCGAAATCCGAGACTTTTTGAAAAATGGCTATTTTGACTCGCCAAATTTAAATTAAAAATAATTCGATGCGTTTCGAGCTGCCACGATCAAACGATAACTCCGATTGACACGAAAATTGAAATCCGGTAATAACTAACTATTACGGATCCAATGGAACTGGTTTCGTTCAATTCTGAGACTGTTCAAAAATTGACTATTTTACAGTCTATTATTAAATATTAAAATATTCAATTTTCACAAATTAACTTTTAATTCGATTTTAAAAGTTCTAAAATATCATTCTAACTTCAATATGATAAAATAAAATTTTACAAATCATTTTCAATCATATTTAACTCTATTTTCAATTATTTCCATAATTTAACACATTAAATTATCGATTTAATTATCCAATTAAATCCAAAAATTCAAAATAAAATTTATTCGACTTATAAATTCACTTATAAATATTTAAAAATAAGTTAAATATTCAAATTTTAATAATTAAAAATTCTGGGTCGTTACAAATATTATTTAGGACTCATGAGAATTTGTTGATAATGCACCTAGAAGTTATCATACAATCTAATAAATTTAAAAAATGTAAATCAATGCACTACATTTTTAATTACCATTGTACGCACAATTTTGAAGCTCAAATTAGTATGAATCAGAATATGCAGTGCATTAGCCATACTACACAAATGATTGCATCAGTTTAAGGTAATTGATGAAATAATAAAACTAAATTATAGAAAACAAAAGAAAAACATATATTCATTTACTGGGTAGTAGTAAGCGTAGTTATAACGGATATGTCAAGTTTTTTTTCATCACAAAAAATTCGAATCAATTTCCAAAACATCATGATACTAAAATGATTCAATGTAGGTCATAGTACAAAAGACCGACGCATTAAATTGATATATATTCCAAGCAATGTCATTAGCAGGAAACACTGGAAACGATGGTTGTGTTGTTGGGTTGTCAGTATTTGTCTGAGTGAATAAATTTTAGCGATGAAAAACTAGAATGAAAGCAAATCTATTCATATTGCATATAGTGCTAAATCTTTAAAACCATATCTCTTTGTTTGTAAAAAATGACATCATTACTTGTTAATGTTGATGAATAGCTACCCAACGTTAAATTGGTATTATTTCCATAGTTTGCAACAATGAAATGCATGAATCAGACAATACCCATAATATTTGCTTTAAATTTCTAACTTGAATTAAGAAATTATGCCTTAAATTTTGGTCTTTACCCTAACTTTTTTGACTTTGTTCAAAGAAGAACTTATAAATGTTTTATTTAAAGTACGAACCAGTGCGACACACATGGGATTTTCAAAAAATGATATGAAATATTACTTACTCAAACATAAGCTTATGTAATTACGAACCAGCAAAGTATAACTTTTTTTTGAAGTCTTATTTTTGTCCAACAAATATCAGCACAAACTATTGGTAATCCTAGCTTGATAAGAGTTATATATTAAGCATGCCCATTAATTTTGGAATGCTAGAGACATAGGTTTAAAATGGTTTATCATACTTTTAACATATAAATTTGAATATGTACACAATCCTATATGATAATTATATTACAAATATTCTATAGTGAAATTGTTATAGAATTGAAATTGTCCAAGTGTATTTCAAAGGAATAATAGACCAGGAATTTCATTCGTACACTTTTTAACATCATCAATTATTAATTGGCCTGGGAAAAATAAAAGCTTTGATACATGATGTTTTCAAACAAATATAAGATAAAATGATATGGGAAACTTACATAATATAAACATTGTGCAGTTTGATTTTCTTAATGACCAAACTATTTTTTTCTACATCAGGTATCCATATCGATAAAATAATTTAAATAGTAAATCAAGTAGAATATTTCAAAATGATATAGCACATTACCATAATAAAAAATACTTATAAATACATACAAAAAGATACCTTCAATGATATTTTGCTGAAGATGATAGTGAGATAAGTGCGGTCAATGAATTAAACTACTAAAAATTAATTAATACTATTGGAGTGAATTAAACTACTAGACATTGATTATTGCTAGAATAATTTTTTTGTAATAAGCTTTATTATAGAATAGAATAGACTAGTTTATAAACTGTGTACCTAGCATAGAAAGAAAGAAATATTTAAATGAATTTAGAAATGATATTTAGTAAAACAATAGGTATAGAGAATGCAATAAAGTGCTAATATTAATTTTTTATCATGAACTAAATTTTGGAGAAACCATGATTTACTAAAAAATAAATTATGCCATTTTCAACAAATAGAAAAGACAAAACTTTCATATCAACTATGTAGATCAAGATCGTCTTTATTTTTTTGAATTCTTTCTAAAATGAGCTAATTAAAAAAATATAATTCATACTTGGATTTCGAAATCTTGAAGGAAAAACCAAAATTCAACCATAAATTAAATAAATAGGAAAATAAGAAAAAATGAAGATCAAACCTCTAAATTGTGTTGAATTAACCCAATAAACAAATATTCTTTTACTTTTAAATTTTTTTTGCATAAAAGTCAATCGTTAAAAACAATAAGTAGAAATATAGCTACTAGAAATGATAAAATCAAATAAAATTTGAGGACGAAAACGAAGCACCATTGAATAACTAAATTAAATTATATTAAGATTGGAAACTAATTAGATCAATCAAAAAATTAATTGGAATGAATTCTTAGTTCAATATAGATTGTGAATACAGTTTTTGAATTGTGTTATAAATATGAACATAAAAATGGGAATGAGAGAAAATCAGAACAAAATACGAAACATAATATAGAAAAAGTTAATATGAAAAATAAATTAAGAAGTTCCAAAAAAATTACTCTACTGAAAGTGTAGAGAAGAGAATTAAATACGCTATTATATTATAAAGGTATAGTTAAGGTAAAAAGTGTTGTGAAGGAAAATATATAATTTTTTAATGTGAAATTAGTATAATAAAGATTAAAATAATACAAAATTTGGATTTTGTTCCTGAAATTATAAAAGAAAAAAGAATACAGATGGTTAATAATCGAACTTCTATCTATCTATATAATAGAATAGATTCTATTATAAAGAAATATCAATCATATCGATAATGAACAAATAGCTTTGTGCATAAGTTATCTACCAGTAGAACATATTATAGAATTCAAATTATACCCATCACACTTCAAGATAGGTCATCTCATAGGTATCCATCACATGATAGAATAGCGATTATTAATAAAAAAAGATATCTAAAGTAATCAAAATAAAGAACATAAATTTCAGCTACATTATGCTGAAACATGAATAGTATTATATGTACTTTAGAATTGAAAATTAAAATAAATTGACTAAGGATTTTTTTTTGTGATTGTAAAAGAAAAAGGATACAGATGGTCAACGATCGAACTTCTATCTATATAATAAAATAGTTTCTTTCATAAAACAATATCATCAGACCAATAATAAATAAATAGATTTATGCATAAGTTATGTATCAGTATAACATATTATAGAAATCAAATTATACACACCACACTTCAGGATAAGCATGTCGTCTCATATGTTATCTTTCACATGACAGAATAGCGATCATCAATTAAAGGGATATCTAAAGTAAACAAAATAAAGAACATAAATTTCAACTACATTATGCTGAAACATGAAAATTATTATACGTGTTTAAGAACTGAAAAAGAAAATTATTTTAAATACATATTTAAATAGTGAAGATACTACAAAATAATTGAATAGTACAAAAATATGACAAATAAGAATTGGCACCTGTATTGATTTAAAAATGTAATAAAATTTAAAATAAATTAAATCAATGTGCGCTGGAGTTACCATGGAAGTGAATCAAAATCTCTTCCAATTTCTTTATTTTGATATTTTTTTTTTTGAAATGGTACTATATATACAACAAATCATTCGGACAACGTATCCCATGTCAATAAACGTTCGAAAGCAAGTTTCGAACTTGTGACCTCTTGCACCAAATAAAAGAAACTGCTTAACTTGTTGGAAGAATGATCTATAAAAATAATCACTTTCTGGGTACTAAGTTTTTTTACTTTATATAGTATCTTATGAAGTCAAATTAATCCATATAAGTTAAACTAATATAGAGCAAAACAAAGCATTACATAACCAAAATCACGACACATGCTACGGAAGGTGAAAGATATAATTTTATAGCTATAAAAAAAAGTTAAAAGAAAACAAAAACAACCAAAGGAGCAAACTTTCTATTTGGATTTAGAGGTAAAAAAAATTAGGAGATAATATTTAAGGATTAAAATTTTATTTTAAACGGAGAAGATAAGGAAATAAAAGTAAAAAATAGAATGGATTGAGGCAAAAAGTCAAGAACATAGATACAATAACACAATAAATGGATACAAAAGTCAAACCAATTATAATTAATGAAAAATGACACAAAAAATATAATAACGAAAAATAAATCAAAACTATGTTATTGAAATTACCATGGATGTTGAGGCAAAATCCCTTCCAAATTCTTTATTTTGACATTTTAACGAATGGATTGCCTACAACTAAAGTAGACAGCTATAGTAACTTTTTAGAAAATGATATCTTTTAATTTGACTACTTTTTGGAAACTGTGTGTTTTATTTTACATATTAATTTTTTTTAAAAGCCAACCTTGATCCCTTGAGCCAAACTAATATAGAATAAAATAAAATATTACGTACCTAACATAATGCTTTCCACTTAGATGTAAAATAAAGCAAACAAAAGATTTGATAGTATTAAGCATTAGAAGAGGTGAAAATGAAAGTAAAACGGGCAAATGAAAGTGGAAAATACAATTGAGCGGATGAAATTAAATAAAGAAGATAAGAAAATGAAAGTACTGAGTGGATGAAATAGAAAATCAAAGGTCATACTATTATGGTTTTTCAAGTATAATAGAAAAGAAACAGGAAAATGGACGCAGGGAAGAAGTTGCGAAAAAATTTAGTCTCACAGATAGCAAGTTTGCTTTTTACTCTAAAGGACATATTTTAGTGTAAACAGAAAATGATAGTTACAACTATCATTTTATGATCTACACTAAAATGTGTCATTCAGCCTAAAAAGTAAACCTTTTGTCCCTAAAACTAAATTTTTCGACAACTTTTTCCTTGAGCCTAAAATCCTCTAATAGAAATTTATGAGTTAGTTAAGTGATAAATAATTATTATGGGTGTGTGAAATTTTTTCTTAAATCAAGAAGAGAAGAGGATTTTGAATGAGAGTGAATGAGAAGTAAGAATTCAAATAGTCACTTATTCTCTTTAATATGTAATAGAATAAATAGAATAGATAATATAAGAATAATATTTTTGTTGGAGGTCTGTATTGCGAAGAATGTGGCAAATTAAAAAGAGGCCGGTATTTTATTTCTAAAATTCTACGAAAATAGGAAGGAAATTGTGAGAGATCTGTTAATAAGGTATATAGTAAAAGTGGGTGCTATAAAAACCTTAATTTAGCGGATGTAATGGAAAATAAAGGGGCTTTAACTTCACGAGTTAATATTAACTACAATAGCTTTAAATGCATAAAAATATGTCGATTCATTACTACTACGCTTTAGGTATTTTTTTCATTTTCTCAAGTAATATTTAAAATTCAATCTACATATCATTAACTTTTTGAAAAAATATACCAAAATCTAATTTTTAAACTCTAAATCTATGTACATAATTATATT
This sequence comes from Allium cepa, assembly GCA_030765085.1. NCBI lineage: Eukaryota > Viridiplantae > Streptophyta > Magnoliopsida > Asparagales > Amaryllidaceae > Allium > Allium cepa. Next base: position 917,313,851 of record CM060938.1, read on the forward strand.
TTGTTGAAATTTATAGAATTTAATAAATTATTTAATAATACTTTCATTTATTTTCTTAACAAAGATTAAATGCTAAAGAATTACATATTTAAACGATAATAAGTTTGGTAATAATTCATTTCCTTAACAAATTCACTATATATATATTACATAATAAATTCAATTTCTAAAAATATTTGATTAGGATTTCTTTTATGTTTCGGTTAACAAATATTTATTAGTTGATTTAATAAATTCTAAAAATGACAATTCAATGTATATAATATGCTCATATTGCCTAAAACATAAAGCTAATTTTATATTCAAGTCCATATAGTTTAAAGTTTCAACAATTATAAACAAAACTATCTTTTAAATATTTTTAGATTCAAACATATAAAATTTATTTCTTTCCAAAATTGATATTTTATTGCAAAGAGATGTTTTCTTTCGAAAGTTGATATTTCATGACAAACATATATGCAATTTCTTCTATCCAAAATTGGTATATCATTACAAATATATTTTCAATTATATTACCTTTTTGATTAATATGTTTCTTCATACTATTAAATGTTAGTTATTTATATTTATAATTTAAGTAAATTGACAAATAAAAATATACAATATTTTGATTACTATTGCAATTTAATTTTTAGGTATTTTTGTCATTCTATCAAGTAATATTTGAAATTTAGTCTATATATCATTTATCTTTCAAACAAATATACTAAAAGCTAAATGTTAAATTCAATATATATATATTGAAATTTTCAAAATATTATTTTTAAAATTAATCAAGAATACCAACTTTTATTTAATTTCATAACAACTTTTAAATTTAGTCACAACCGGGTAACGCTAACAAAGTAAAATTGGATTTTATCGAAACCATGTAAATGATAAATTCGGCCAAAATATCACACCACCTACTAAGTGTAACAACCTGGATTTTTCGACGTTTTAAATTAAGAATTTAACAAAGATTTTGAAATAAAATTCATTTTTAAAAATAAAATTTCGACAACGAAAAATAGATATTTGGAATGCGTCCGTTGAAATTAGGCCAATAAAATTTATTTTACGTCAAAATTCGTTCGAAACTCGGTCAGCACAATTTTTCGGTACTAATTATCAAATTTTAAAGTATTAATATGTTTATATAGAAATGATCTAGAAAATTTTCTAATTGAAATGTCAAAGTTAATTCCGTCCAATTCCGACATTTGTATCTCCGTTTATCTAGAATTGCCTTTGTCGTTAAATTTCGAAGCGGTAGCAGCCGCGACATATGGAATTTTGCTACGAATGTCGTGACACAGATTTGATTGCATCGTTAGAATCATCTTATTGCGCTGATCATCGCGGTATATTTGTTTTTTTGTTTGGGCTTCTATTGCAAAACGTTAAATGGCTGAGATAACGGTCTATGACCGCGCCCTGAGGTCATAATTAGACACTCTTTTCAGACCGGCCAAGAGAATTAATACGTCATTTAATTCCTCCGTGCATTCTGTCCCTCTATTTATTCGTGTCCATGCTATTTGCTCCTTCTCATTTTGGTCTTGAGCATTGCTAGAAAAAAAAGTATACTAAGTGTATATTTATAAACTATATTAAACATTTAAACCTCATGTAACCTCCTTTTCCTCCCTTCCTCCTTCCTTTCTCCCCCCTTTAACTTCCATTCTGTTTTTCAAATAACTTCCCATATATTTAGTATTAACCAAAAGTGTTAACACAAAGGTTGTAGAGAAACCAAAGATCTACGTTTTCCTTTCTTGTTGCAACCGAAATAGTGGATTGTAAGTGAAGTTACAGGGAAAGAAGAAGTTAAGTGTGTACCAATGGAGACAGGAAGATGCATGGCCTTAGGGACGTGAATATGTAGCTTGCATGCAACGTGCTCAGTCTATAAAAAGAAGGAAGCAAGGAAGAAACCAAACCCGCAATCTCCACCCAGCGCCGTCTCCGTTCCCGCTCTAGGAGGTGTGCATGTATTTGTATCGCCGTGTCCATGCTGTTTTTCTAATCCGCGAAGGTGAGTGTTATAACTCATGATGTTTATGTTTTTATGCAAGTTAAAATTTATCGAATTGATGTTTGAGAATTGGGTTGACATTCATTTTACAAAACTTGGCCACATTCACCTAGATACACGTTTCTTCGTCGTTGTTCTTCACTAATATATATATATATATATATATATATATATATATATATAGGAAAGTCTATTAGACGCAAAAATATAGACAAAATTGGTGACACAAAGAATCTCCACTCTTGAATTGGCCCATGAATTCCACCTTTCCCATAAAGGCAAAAAAATCCAATGGTCCGCATCTTTTGTGTCACTATTTTGTGTTTAATTTTGTGTTCAAATAGTCGGCCTCTATATATGTATACACACGTTGTAACAACCCTAGATTTTTCATATATTTTAATATTTGACTTTGTTTTATTTTGAAATTATTTTAAACTTATTTTATTTCAAACATTTCGTTTTTAAATGTAGGTGTTGATTATTATGTGAATTATAATTTCAAACCGGTATAAATAGGATATTTTACTGAAAGATGAATTTCTGTCCAAACTGGTCAAACCTTGACTTTTAAATTTCAAATTTAAATATTTAAATTCTTAAATTTTACCTTTTATTATGAAAATAGATTTAATAACTTGAATACTGACTTTCATTTCGTTGAAAACGGATTAAATTTCGGAAAGTTATGTACATTTCAATTTTGAGTATAATTTGTTTTATTTTGAAATTTTGTCTATTTGAAATTATATAAATCATATTTTCTATGTTATATTTTATTTTAATATGTGTTAATATGTTATTTTATGTATATTTTGTCTTTTAATATTTTTAATTTGATAATAAAAAATTTCCAAAATTTACTGTATTTATTTCCTATTTTTAAGGGTTGTTTTCCTATTTTCTGCTATTTTAAAAACTATATTTAAATTAAATTTTAAATATTTATTTTGTGAATGTATTTTTATTTTATGTTATTATTTATGTTTAAAAATATTTTACAAGCTCATATGAATTTTCTAAAGATTATTCTACTTAATTTCAAATTTTCTAGTCTAGTTCACTATTTTTAACTATTTTTCTTAATATAACTTTATATAATTAATAAATAATATATAAATTTTTTTATTCTGATAAATTTACGAAATTTTATCTGGGATTATTATTATTTCCATAAATATAAAGTTATATAATTAAATTAAAGAAATATGAAAGGGTTTTGACTTTTGAATTGTCTTTTGCCTTTTTGAATTCCGCCTCTTCATTTTCCTCACAACACTTCATTTCTATTGCCATAACTCCCCACATTTCAGCCGAATATCTCATTTTCAATTCACGTATCTTTCTTCCTCCTTCCTGAGAAAAAAATTTCGGCCCTCCCTTGCTTGAAGAATTTGGTAAAACTTTATTTCTTTTATCTCCTTTTCTATTTACATCGTTTATTTCTAGCTTGATTTTGCACATGCTTTCACCTCTTTTAGGATCGGCCATGCCTCCCTTGCTGCCTAGCCGCCTCCAGAAGCTGATGACACACCACCAGCACCTCCTCCTCACCAGCCAACCAAGCCATGAACCCCCTAGGTGACGCATATCCACAAAAGTTTCAAAACACCCTTCATACTAGCCTAACCGAGCACCACTCTCATTCCATCACCTCACCACCCCTCCAGACGCCACCTACCACACCACCACCACCTCCAGCACCTCCAGAACCCACGGTCACACCACCACAGTGGACCCCACTCCTCTGGCCGTGACACCTACGGCCTTGGCCGAGCCCAAAATCCTTGACCAAATTCATGTATGCATGCTTATGTGTGTTATTGCCTTCACCCGCCTTTACACCATCATTCCAACATGTAGGCCGAACCCATACTCACCCAAACCAGACCCATACACCTGCAATTATGTTGTATTTCCCCTTATGGCTGAGCCCAGTAAAGGTTAAAAGCAAGTGCAAGCATTTCTATTTGATTCTGTGCAGTCTATTCTAGTGTAGTTTTGATCGTAGTTGATTTGAAACTCATCGTTGTTATATTATTTTTGTTTGATGTGTATCCAAGGAATTTGACACTTGGCTCCTCCATTCGAATATGTGTCGTGCTTTTGTGCTTGTGTAGATCTCGTTTGTGAAATTCGACGTTAGGTCATCAGCTCAAACCAGTGAGTTATTCTCACCAGACAATATGTACATATATAACTAGTAAATTGACCCCTTTTGAATCTGTAAAATGCATTATTATGTTACACCTGCTATGTTATGATTTTATGATGTTCACCCATGCTTAAATACCTGTTATATCATATGTTACTGTTATATTATGTTGTTCTATCATTTTTTATCAGTTTATCACACTGCAAGTTCCCTTTAGATTAGAATCACTATGGGTTGAAATGATACATACCCGAACGGACTTTAGAATAGGAGAAAATCATTATGGGCTGAAATGACATGTTTGAATGATTTTCAATTATCTTCATTTACTTGGGATTGCGGCTTTGAAATGATCAAACCCGGGTTTTCTTTTTAAATTACGGGTTGAAATGATATATTACCCGCATCACTTTACCTAGGCTAGAAAATGAGATACAGACCCGTTGTTAAAATATGTTTTTCTGAAAATTTTAAAATATTTTAAAAATGTAAATATTATAATATTTTCATTTAAATTTGATTAAAAATGATTTTTGTAAAGCATTATTAACTCTCTGAAAATTTATAAGTGAAATAAATTAATGGTTTAGAAAATCTGAAATGTAAGTTATTTTGGAAATTATAATTTGGTGATAAATGGAATTTAAATTAAATATGAAAATATGATAAATTTATGATATTTTGAATTAAATGAATTTAAAATGATTTTATAATATATTAATGATTTTTGAATTAAGTTAAAATGTGAAATGAATGAATATTTAAGTTGAAATTTTGAAATATAACTAAAATTGGAAATTTGTGAATTTGGCTTAAAAGTGAATTTTAAATTAAGTAAATAAAAATGAAATTAAGTTATATTTGAAAATTTAAACTTAGGTGTTAAGTTAAATTTAATTTAATGAATTCAAAATTTAATGTTGGAATTTAATAAGTGAATTACTATTAAATTTTGATTTTTGAATAGAGATTTAACTTTGTAAAATCATGAATATAAGGGTATTTGAATGATTGTTTTAAAAGTGAAATTATATGATTTTATAAGTTAAAAATGGTTTAAATAAAAATATAATTGTTTTTTAAATTATACTGAATATTTGAGGTTAATTTACTGCATTTCTAAAATGCTATTAATTCTAAAGTAAAGGATAATACAGCATTTGTAAATGCTGTAGTTGATAATAATGAACCAAATGGATCAATTTAATTAAAGGCTATTATAGAATTTTTGTGAATGTTATAACGGTTGAATTTAACTAAGTTTATTTGAAACTAATGGAACCCTATTACAGCATTTTAAATGTTGTCTTTTGTTAAATTGAACTATTTTAAGTGTGACTTTCCGTAGCATTTTCTAAATGCTGCGAAAGTTGAATTTTCATTGTTTTAATAAATTTAAGTGAATGAATGAACTTTGAAAGATTAAAATTTTGGAAATTTCATAATTTAATTATTAAATATAATATCTTCATTTTAATGATTTAAAATGAAGCAATTTGTTTCAAAATAAAATACTATTTTGAAATTTTAACCACGGGATGTATTTAATTTATGGTTTAACTGATCCTTAAAGGATGGGCGATCCCAAGCATCCTTTATGTTATAGTGCATTTCTACTACAGTTCACTTGAGTTGATTTACATTATATTAGTATATATTGTCCTGACTCGAGTGTTTTGTGTTTTACTTTACGCTCGGGTCAGCCTGAGTATTCACAGCTTTGGATTCTCTTTCTGGAGCTGGTCTTTGCTGGAGTTTCTGCTTATCTACATTTATATCTACTTTCTGTTTCAGCTATTCTAGTTTATCTCATGTATTAGTAAACTTCTATGTATTTGGGATTACTATTATGTTGTTTTCAGACTGTATTATGTATTTGGTTTGAGACTCTGCCGTAGTAGCTTCATGCTATACTATGTATTTTATATTCCGCTGCGAGGTATTCTGTTTGTTCTGTGTCTGTGATTCTGTGATTTGTATTTCATTTGCTCCAAATTTATTTACAATGCGGTATTTTGAGCAATTCAAGTCTGACATGTGCGGCTGCGAATGGCTGAAAATACCAGGTTGTTACATTTGGCATCAGAGCCTTGGTTTTAGGCAAACCATAGCCTGTGGAGCAAAACTCATTAGAGATAGGGTAGAAATACCCTAGAATGAGTGAAATCAATCTCAGAATCCTTTCTTGTGAGATAATGTATTTTCGAAGTATAAAATAATTACCAAATGATTTTTAAAGGATTTTCAAAGATTATTTTGGTATAAAAATTTTCTTATTTTGAAACCAAGATTTTCAAAACTTCATCCCTACAACATCCATCTTGTTAGAAATCTCTTGGTTAGGATTCTTATCGATTAAGATTCCTTGAACTTTGGAACACTCCCACTTGTTCTGAAATCCAGTCTTGTCTTCCCTATTCTATCCATTTTGATTTTGGAGCATTTCATAACTCCACTTTGGAATGACCTCTATAAAGATCGGTGATTCCGCAAATCTTTGAATGATTTGTAAAGGGGTGAAAACCCTTTATAATTGGCATTGATTCACCGGAGATTCCTTTATCCTCGGTTTTCGATGCTATCTATCTCCTGCTCTACTGGATTCTATCTCTGGCGATCGAATGTCGATTTGCCTTAGATTTCCGAATTGACTATATTACTGAAGTAACGGTTGATCGGTTAAGGTCGCCCGCGATTTATATAGGCTTATCATCTTCTATTTGGTAATAAAATTATCTTATCTTCGTACGAGCTTATCTTCGAAACAGAATTCTATTTGATTAGAGTTCCTCTAAATTCGAATCTCTGTATTGCTTGAAATCTAACCTTGAATCATTCTTTGGAAATTTGTGTTTGATTGTATTTGAATTTGTGCATGCATCGAAATTATTATTTTGACAAGGATGACCCTATTTTGTACATAAAAGTGAAATGTTTTCAATAAGGATTTTTACCTTTGGAAAATGAAAATTTGAAACTTTGAAAGGATTTGAAATTTTGGAAATTTATAAGAAAATGTGATTTATATAAAAATGATTTATAAATGAAGGGTTTTGAATTTGAATTTCGAGGAATCGAACTCCGGTGTTTTGAAATGGGTTTTTAAGATTTTCGAAAATATATAATAATAATATGATTTAAAGATATTTTTCCAAATAAGAAATGTTTCAAATGTATTCGAATGAATTCCAATGATGTCAAAGATATTTCAAAGATTTCAAGAAATAAAAGTCTAGAACCCACTTATGTCGCTGAAAAATAATTTCGTAACGAATACATGCATCATCGACATTGATTTTTGAGTTTCTGAATGGGGGGAGAGGCCACTCTAGTAGCTTTGCTATGCGAGTGATTTTATGAAACCAAATTTTGATTTCCAATTTCGAAGTATGGTTTGATATTCGAAAGATATGTATATATATAATTGAAATGATTTAAAATAAGCCGGTGTTCAGTCCTCGAGATTCAGATTTGTTTTGGTATAACCTTACCTATTGGAATTGATTTACTAATTTGTTGGTGATTTCCAACTCTTGGATTGAAATTATGATTTCTTCGACTATTTTGAAGGTTCGAGCACTTCCAAATCAAGGTTAACTTTTCAAAGCTAAGAAATTTTGAATGGTATAAGATATTTGATAAAGTATAAGTTTAGTTTGGTATGATTAATGTATAAAGTAATATGATTTATATAAGTTTGAAACTGTTATGGAGTGAAATAAATAAGACTATTTTGAATTATATTGTATGAAATATAGTTTTGAAAAGATATTTGAAGTAAAATGTTGAGTTTTGTTAAATTTATAAGTTAAGAAAAACAGTGAATTTTGACTTAACAAATGAAAGTGAGTTTTAAATTGAATATTTGATTTAAAATTTTGTTGTGATAAATCATATGTTAAAAATTATTTAAATGTGAAATTTTAAAGTCTAGAAATATGATTTATAAGTTTAAAATTTTCTAAAATTGAAGTTGTATTGTTTTTGAAAAGTTATAATAAAATCTCGAATTTTATCAATAGCATTTCTAAAATGCTATAGTTTTATGACAACACTTTAAATTGCTATTGTTTTGAATTTAACTTTGTTTGAATTAACTAAATATCTGTTATGGCATATTATAAATGCCGTTATTCTTGAACTAAACTATTTTGGAAACTATAAGTTATGATAGTACTTTTAAATGCTGTCATTGTTATAATTTGACAATGTTTCGTAATGTTATAGATTTTAACACTGTTGAGTTATGTTTTACAAAGTTAAATGATTTAATTTTGGAATTGATTATTTGTGAAATTTAAGGAGTTTTGAATATAATTTAATATATAATTTGAATTTTAAGGAATTTAAATTGAATTTGAATTTAAATAAGGTTTACTTGGTTATGTGTTAAATGGAATGAAATGTAATGAGATAAATGAATTTTTGAATGGAATTTTGAAATGTATTTTGTAATGATATTTGAAATAATAATTGAATGACATATTTGATTTTTTAAATGATATTTAAATTTGAATATTTGAAATTGAATTCAAATAATGATTTGATATTGAGGCTTTGAATGATATAATCTTTATTTGATAAAGAATGTGAATCAGGAATGATAATTGATTTTGATAAATGAAATATAAAATTTATATTTGTATGAAAGGATATTTGGTTTACTTGTAATTTGAGTTTAAATAAAAATGATGGATTTATGAAATGAATATGTCAAAACTAAGTAATAATGAAGTAAAATTTGAGATATATGAAATTATAAAATTTAGTTTTGGAATACGGTACATTTAAGCTCTGAAATATATTAAAGATTGAATAGTTTATTTTGCGGATCAAATATTTATTTGAAATTTGATAATATTTGAAATGGTTTTGTTGGAAAACTAAATTGAATTGAAACTAATGGTTTGAATTGAATTAAAGCTGGAACTTGTAGACTTGGGTTTAAATTGAATAAATTTGTGAAATGTAAAGAATTAAAGGGATGTTTTATGATTTCAAATGTATGATTTAGAAAAGTTATGATTTTCAAAGTGTAATGATTTCAAGTATTTTGGTTTCGAAAGATTTATAACTTTGAAAGTATTATGATTTTTGAAAGTGAATATATGTTTGAAATGAAAATGAATTTGTTTGATCTAAATTTTCGTTGATTTGGAAATTTGGATTATTTTCTAAATCTATTGTTTTAAAAAAATTTGAAACTGAGTATATGTAATTCAGAAGAAATGATTTGGCGAAATCATACATGATTTTGAAACTGAAATGTTATTGAAACAAATTAAAATTGAGAACCTCATTTTACTAAATACTTGATTTGGAAGTTATCGAACTTATATAAAATGGATTTGTATAAGTATGAAGTTGATTTGAAAATGTTGAATTGAAAAGTTACTCAATTTGTAAATTAAAATCTTATATAACCGAAGTTTATATAAGTATGATTTGATATACTATTGATTTTGGAAAGTATTCGATTTGAAAATGAAATCTTATATATAATGGAATTTATATAAGTGCGATATTTGAAGCTATGATTTTGAAGGGCTACTATGTATGGTATATTATTTTTCGATGTAAAAGGTATGGGAAGTACCCTCCGGAAGAAGTATAGTGATATGCTTCGACCCAGATGGACTTGGGGAATCCAGGAATGGATTCGACCGATAAACCCTAATGGACTTGGGTGAATTCAGAAATGGATTCGAACTGATATGGTTGTCCGGACTTAAACTCATGAGTTCCTCGATTTTTTTTCAGGGTAGATGGTTCTTTAGTTTACCCGATGGAGGCGCTTTCGATCCTGGGATCTGTTGTTTATGGATCTTCTGGGAAGGAAGTGCATCCATTGCGTAAGTCATTGAATCAGCAGCGTACCACTGCAGCAAGGGTCGATGGTCCCTTGTTTACGAACTGGCTACGATATTTTTCTGGAATCCGTAAGGTAGAAGGATCTTCTGGAAAGTGTTGTGTCCATTTCGTAAATACTGGATCAGCAGCGGGCCACTGCTATCGTATTATCATCATTTGACATTGGATTTTGAGCGGAACTTCTCATACCTATATTTTTTTTAGTATTTTCACTGGGTGTTGAAATAGGTCTACTAAATACTTGGAGAATTCTAGCTTTGCGCCTGATCAACGCATAGCCAGAGTCTGCAGGAACGAAAGTAAACTTGTTAAGACATCAAGTTATAAAAGTATTTTGGTAAAGTATTGTATAAAGGATATTCTAATCATGATTTAAAATGTCTTAAATATTGTTTACTTCGAACTATCAAATTTGAATCAAATAACTAATTATCATATTAAATGTTTAACATGTCAAATAAAAAAAATTTAAAATAATGGTTCATCCTTGTCTTTCAACCTGCTTTCCCTCCTAGCTACTTTTTCCCTACCTTTTTTCAGGATGTCTTCCAACCTATTATTCTTTCTTGTTGTTTCTTCGCTTCCTTCCTTTTCGAGCACGAAAAGATTTGAGTGGGGGAGAGTGTAACAACCCTAAAATTTTTCATATATTTTAATATTTGACCTTGTTTTATTTTGAAATTATTTTAAACTTATTTTATTTCCAACATTTCATTTTTAAATGTAGGTGTTGATTATTATGTGAATTATAATTTCAAACCGGTATAAATAGGATATTTTACTGAAAGATGAATTTCTGTCCAAACTGGTCAAATCTTGATTTTTAAATTTCAAATTTAAATATTTAAATTCTTAAATTTTACCTTTTATTATGTAAATAGATTTATAACTTGAATACTGCCTTTCGTTTCGTTGAAAACGGATTAAATTTCGGAAAGTTATGTACATTTCAATTTTGAGTATAATTTGTTTTATTTTGAAATTTTGTCTATTTGAAATTATATAAATCATATTTTCTATGTTATATTTTATTTTAATATGTGTTAATATGCAATTTTATGTATATTTTGTCTTTTAATATTTTTAAGGTGATAATAAAAAAATTTCAAAATTTACTGTATTTATTTCCTATTTTTAAGGGCTGTTTTCCTATTTTCTGCTATTTTAAAAACTATATTTAAATTAAATTTTAAATATTTATTTTGTGAATGTATTTTTATTTCATGTTATTATTTATGTTTAAAAATATTTTACAAGCTCATATGAATTTTCTAAAAATTATTCTATTTAATTTCAAATTTTCTAGTCTAGTTCACTGTTTTTAGCTATTTTTCTTAATATAACTTTATATAATTAATAAATAATATATAAATTTTTATATTTCGATAAATTTTAGAAATTTTATCTGGGATTATTATTATTTCCATAAATATAAAGTTATATAATTAAAATAAAGAAATATGAAAGGGTTTTGACTTTTGAATTGCCTTTTGCCTTTTTGAATTCCGCCTCTTCATTTTCCTCACAACTCTTCATTTCTCTTGCCATAACTCCCCACATTTCAGCCGACTATCTCATTTTCAATTCACGTATCTTTCTTCCTCCTTCCTGAGAAAAATATTTCAGCCCTCCCTTGCTTGAAGAATTTGGTAAAACTTTATTTCTTTTATCTTTTTCTATTTACATCGTTTATTTCTAGCTTGATTTTGCACATGCTTTCACCTCTTTTAGGATCGGCCATGCCTCCCTTGCTGCCTAGCCACCTCCAGCACCTGATGACACACCACCAGCACCTCCTCCTCACCAGCCACCCAAGCCATGAACCCCCTTGGTGACGCATATCCACAAAAGTTTCAAAACACCCTTCATACTAGCCTAACCGAGCACCACTCTCATTCCATCACCTCACCACCCCTCTAGCCGCCACCTACCACACCACCACCACCTCCAGCACCCACGGCCACACCACCACAGTGGACCCCACTCCTCTGGCCGTGACACCTACGGCCTTGGCCGAGCCCAAAATCCTTGACCAAATTCATGTACGCATGCTTATGTGTGTTATTGCCTTCACCCACCTTTACACCATCATTCCAACATGTAGGCCGAACCCATACTCACCCAAACCAGACCCAAACACCTGCAATTATGTTGTATTTACCCTTATGGCTGAGCCCAGTAAAGGTTAATAGCAAGTGCAAGCATTTCTATTTGATTCTGTGCAGTCTATTCTAGTGTAGTTTTGATCGTAGTTGATTTGAAACTCATCGTTGTTATATTATTTTTGTTTGATGTGTATCCAAGGAATTTGACACTTGGCTCCTCCATTCGAATCTGTGTCATGCTTTTGTGCTTGTGTAGATCCCATTTGTGAAATTCGTCGTTGGGTCATCAGCTCAAACCAGTGAGTTATTCTCACCAGACAATATGTACATATATAATTAGTAAATTGACCCCTTTTGAATCTGTAAAATGCATTATTATGTTACACCTGCTATGTTATGATTTTATGATGTTCACCCATGCTTAAATACCTGTTATATCATATGTTACTGTTATATTATGTTGTTCTATTATTTTTTATCAGTTTATCACACTGCAAGTTCCCTTTAGATTAGAATCACTATGGGTTGAAATGATACATACCCGAACGGACTTTAGAATAGGAGAAAATCGTTATGGGCTGAAATGATAGGCCTGAATGGTTTTCAATTATCTTCATTTACTTGGGATTGCGGGTTTGAAATGATCAAACCCGGGTTTTCTTTTTAAATTACGAGTTGAAATGATATATTACCCGTATCACTTTACCTAGGCTAGAAAATGAAATACAGACCCGTTGTTAAAATATGTTTTTCTAAAAAATTTAAAATATTTTAGAATTGTAAATATTATAATATTTTGATTTAAATTTGATTAAAAATGATTTTTGTAAAGCATTATTAACTCTCTGAAAATTTAGAAGTGAAATAAATTAATGGTAAAGTTAGAAAATCTGAAACGTAAGTTATTTTGGAAATTATAATTTGGTGATAAATGGAATTTAAATTAAATATGAAAATATGATAAATTTATGATATTTTGAATTAAATGAATTTAAAATGATTTTATAATATATTAATGATTTTTGAATTAAGTTAAAATGTGAAATGAATGAATATTTAAGTTGAAATTTTGAAATATAACTAAAATTAGAAATTTGTGAATTTGGCTTAAAAGTGAATTTTAAGTTAAGTAAATAAAAATGAAATTAAGTTATATTTGAAAATTTAAACTTAAGTGTTAAGTTAAATTAATTTAATGAATTTAAAATTTAATGTTGGAATTTAATAAGTGAATTACTATTAAATTTTTATTTTTGAATAGAGATTTAACTTTATAAAATTATGAATATAAGGGTATTTGAATGATTGTTTTAAAAGTGAAATTATATGATTTTATAAGTTAAAAATGGTTTAAATAAAAATATAATTGTTTGTGAAATTATACTAAATATTTGAAGTTAATTTACCGCATTTCTAAAATGCTATTAATTCTAAAGTAAAGGACAATACAACATTTGTAAATGCTGTAGTTGATAATAATGAACCAAATGGCTCAATTTAATTAAAAGCTATTATAGCATTTTTGTGAATGTTATAATGGTTGAATTTAACTAAGTTTATTTGAAACTAATGGAACCTTATTACAGCATTTTAAATGTTGTCTTTTGTTAAATTGAACTATTTTAAGTGTGACTTTCCGTAGCATTTTCTAAATGCTGCGAAAGTTGAATTTTCATTGTTTTAATAAATTTAAGTGAATGAATGAACTTTGAAAGATTAAAATTTTGGAAATTTTGATAATTTAATTATTAAATATAATATCTTCATTTTAATGATTTAAAATGAAGCAATTTGTTTCAAAATAAAATACTATTTTGAAATTTTAACCACGGGATGTATTTAATTTATGGTTTAACTGATCCTTAAAGGATGGGCGATCCCAAGCATCCTTTATGTTATAGTGCATTTCTACTACAGTTCACTTGAGTTGATTTACATTATATTAGTATATATTGTCCTGACTCGAGTGTTTTGTGTTTTACTTTACGCTCGGGTCAGCCTGAGTATTCACAGCTTTGGATTCTCTTTCTGGAGCTGGTCTTTGCTGGAGTTTCTGCTTATCTACATTTATATCTACTTTCTGTTTCAGCTATTCTAGTTTATCTCATGTATTAGTGAACTTCTATGTATTTGGGATTACTATTATGTTGTTTTCAGACTGTATTATGTATTTGGTTTGAGACTCTGCTGTAGTAGCTTCATGAACTACTATGTATTTTATATTCCGCTGCGAGGTATTCTGTTTGTTCTGTGTCTGTGATTCTGTGATTTGTATTTCATTTGCTCCAAATTTATTTACAATGCGGTATTTTGAGCAATTCAAGTCCGACATGTGCGACTGCGAATGGCTGAAAATACTAGGTTGTAATAGGTATATTACAACGGACAGCCGCTCGTCGTCATATCCAGAGTTGTAATAGAGCTTTGTTTTTTACGACGATCTTTGACAGTTGTAAAAAAAGTCTTTTACAACTGCCAATGGCGGTCGTAGTAGAACTCTTTTACAACTATCAATCGCAGTTGTAAAAAGGTCTTTTACAACCGCTATTAACAGTTGTGAAAGACCTTTTTACAACTGCTCTGTTGTGGTTATAAAATGTAGAAAAAAAAATTAATTTCTAAACACATTTTGAATTGCAGCAAGAACATATATGCAATGAGAAAAAATTGACATAAATTCAAAGGAATCATTATTCATTCATAGAGAAGACATCGCAACTTTGCATTCACTACTACAAAACGGCATCAAAATGCATTTAAAGTCAAAATAGAAAATACTGCAATATCAATGGATACTACTGCAATATCCTTGACAACATTGAAGTAAAACTAAACATCAATATAACAAAGTGAAATGAAACTAACTGCAATATCAGGTTTAGTCAATACACAATAGGCATTACATTGTTATTTGCTGAAAATAGAAAAACGAATTCAGACTACAAACATATTTATTTTGTGGTAGAATATTGTCGATGCCTTGCCAGTCAGTTATAACAAAACCCTGTAGAAAAGATCAACATGACAAATCCAACGTCAATGCTTCAGATTTTATATGAACTATATGCTTCTTTTTTTTGGATTAAGGAAACTAACTTTGAACCGGAGTTGCTTTTTGAGGAAGTCGGTGATTAGGAACTTGTTTGCATGCATTTTAACTCCATTCCAGCTCGAGTATGAAAGCATAACAGTGGATACACCTTTGATGATAGAATGATAGTATGGAGACATATGGATGCTAAGCAGTCTGTGTTGATCGAGTATTGTGTTGTTTGCATTGATGCCTTTGTATGTACCTCCATCTCCTACGTAATGCTTTGCACAGGCTGCAACTCTTGTCCTTCACACACAAGTTTCTACGTTACTCTAAGACTGTCAAGAGCAAAATATACGTTTCATCTCACAGGGATAATATCTTACTTTCCACCAATACAAGGAACTCCTTTTCTGGAATTTGCTGGAATTTCTCCCTGTAAACCATATATAATGTATGTCATATCTTCTACAATTTTTGTATCCTCGCTGTAGCTCTCATAGCATCGACCCCATCTTGGATCTCTGCACACCTGAAAACTCATATTTTAGTACAATTTTAGAAGTTTAGATGCATGCTTTACATAGTTTTTATACATTACCGCGACAAAAGGAGCGAAAATGTAAGGAATGCCAGTTGCTCTGACCTCAAGAGCAGTTGCTCACCAATTTTCTTCACTTGTACTGGATCTCTACCAATGTGATAAGAATTAAATAACAACTAATGATACAATGAAGCAATATATTGACATCGAAGTGAACTTACCTTGTTACTCCAAGTCCAACATTATGTGGAAAAATAGTGGCACCATAGACTGTATTTTGCCCATGTACTGCATCAATGCCATACATGAACGGAATACCAAGACGAGTAGATAAAGCTCCTTTCTGCATTGTATTTACCATGCCTACCCATGTTTTAGCAGAAGCTCGATATGAAGGCGCGCTACCTCCTCCACTTAGGACACTACCTAGAATAAACAAAATCAGTTCAACAATTACACTATTACACGTATAAAAGTACATTACTGTAGTGATTATACCTATGAAATAGTTCTCCATGACTTCAGGAAACGCGTATTTTCGTTCGATCTGTGACATTTGACCTACCTTTTCAGCAAGAGTCATTCTTTTTAATAGATCACTTATTCTTTTATTCAACGGCTGCTTTGGATCTTTGTACTTCATATACGTTGCTTTTACTGTTGTACACACCCTTGCGATTAGAAGAATAAAAATCGCGGTTCTGTATGATTCCATGTTAATTTTAACAGTGATGTAGCCTGTGGTTTTGTTTGCGGACCTGAAAACAAATCAAAATGTAGCTGATTTAACCAGTGTATGTAATGATTTGATTGCATAAACATATTACACTAAAAGATTCGAAAATAAACAAGGAGTTCAACAAGAAAACAAGGTATATTTATTATTCATTAGTTATTCAGAAAAGTTCTTGAATGATCGGTAATTAATGGCATGTGCGCTACTGCATTGTGTTTCAAACTGTTAGAAGAATAACTAGTTAGTATAACCAGTAAATTCTTAATTTAGTGATATAATTTACTATCACGAATCACACTTTTGAACTTATTTTCATTTATGCAACTGAAGGAGTTTCTTCTTTTGTTATGTTCTCTTGATTTCTTTTCTTTTTTACCGAGAAGCAGGCAAAATTTTCATTTTTTCTTAAAGAAATAAAAAGCAGTTATGTTGTTAAGATTCACTTTAATTACCTTATTATCTTCTAAATCTCCAAAATCTTAATTCTGTCCCTTCAAATTGCGATGGTACATTTCGATCAAGATTGATTTGAATTGCAAGGTAGTTGGTCAGGTGGCCAGGCCAATGGGCACCTTGCAGTTGAGGCAGCAGTACCCACTGCTACCACTTGCAGCAGGGCTGTTGCCCCGCTACCAAGGCCGAGGCTCGTTGTTAGCGAAGACCGACACCTCCTACTCACTCTTGATTTATCTCAAGTTCAATATCTATCTCATTTAAAAAAAATCAATAGCTCTAAAAAAATTGATGTACTTCGACCCTATCTTATAATATAAAGCCTACATTCAATATATATAACATGTTTAAAACAATACGATATGTAAATCAAGCCATTGAAGGAAAAAAATAAGTTCTGGAGCAAGATTGTTTAAAACTGAAAATTCGAAAACTTGCTTGCAGTAACCTATTTCTTTAAATTTCATAACTATGGTATGAAATAATCAAATGAAGTATGAGCTTGCAAAAAGAAACCACTGTCAATTCTCAAGGAAAACAAAAGCTTGTTATAGTAAGTTTTTCTTCATCAAATCTTAAATTAATGCTTTAATTTTCTGATTTGGAAATGATATAAAGCTTTATATTCATCAATAATGCAAAAGATCAAGATTCAAGGATTGAATAAGAGGAGAAATCAAAATATAATCTCATCAACCATGTATCGTCTTACATATACCAAAACAAGTCATTGCAAATATAAAAAATGAATTCATGTTCATTTATAGTAAAGTGGTCTTACACACACACCAGTACGTATGGCACGTCCGTTAGATGTGTGCAAAGAAGAATGTGCGTTAACTTCCTTTCAGTGCAAAGAAATACATAACCTAACCTCATTTTCATTTGAAAACTATAAGACCACATAAAAATAAAATTATTTTATGTTTTGGTGCATATAAGTAATTATTTGGCATACAAGTATAATTGTCACACACTACAAAATGATAGGCTTCATTTCAAAATAAAATGCATACCCTATAAGGTACAAAGTATGATACATTATATCATTACTTTCAAAAATCCTTCAATGCGCTTATATCATGTACCCCACTAGATATCATTTTCATTATAATGGCTTTTTTTACTGTTACATTATTGAAAAGAACATAAAATTTTATCTTATATCTTGTACACCCAATTTCAACACATATAGATTTAACGTCAAAGCAAACATTCATCTTCATACTTTTGGATCTTCTCTACCATGGCCAAAGGTTTAGCTTCTGTAGTCTTCTTAACAATCATATTGGAAGAGTACATAATTAAATGAAAGCCTTTTACAACATATCTATTTTAAAATTTTAATGTTTATTCATTTAATGATGTAAGACTATTAGAAACAAAAGCATAACTCTTAAATACTTGCCATCAAATTTTGAAGAAACTTATTAATATAAAACTAACTGCATATGATTTCCTTTTTTCATGGCTTCACATATATATAAGTGCATGCTAATAACATCTAATTATATAACTCAAATTTACTATTACAAAAGAGATGAGACAAAAATTTTTCCTTGCTTAGAAATGAAAAATAATAAAGTGCACACAACATTTGCTAATTAGCATATGTATGTGCATCAATGGATCTATCCACTCTTTGAAGTTGCATACTTGAAAAAAATATTACTACCATACTCCAAGAAAATATTTAACTGATACAAATAAGGAAGATGCGACTGATCAGAGAATAGTTCGATTAAGATCTTTGTAAGCACTTGACGCAGCGTAGGAAGCGAATTCGATGATGTAAATCGAATCCGTCCAGGATCTCACACGATTAGCGGAAATAATCGGTGAATCGATG
Source organism: Allium cepa (assembly GCA_030765085.1). NCBI lineage: Eukaryota > Viridiplantae > Streptophyta > Magnoliopsida > Asparagales > Amaryllidaceae > Allium > Allium cepa. Next base: position 917,332,618 of record CM060938.1, read on the forward strand.
ATAAATCGATGAATTTAAGAATACCGAAAGACCCAAATCCGTTGATCACGAAGATACCGGACTTTAGCAATCTTCGACACGTTGATCGCGCACGATACCGTGAGAGAAGATCTTCAACTTTCAACGTTGATCAAGCGCACTTGATTCCGTGAATTGGCTTCAACAATCGTTGATTCGAGCGCACTCGAATGCCGAAAGTGGAGATAGGAGATAACACACAACTACCGATTTTAAAGGAGGCACAAAGCACAAACCAAATTTTATTCAAAGTTCAACTACTTTTTACAAGTGACCACACACCCCTATTTATAGGAAAAGTTACAACTCAACACTTGTTACATCACTTTACACGACTTAAGAGAATACAACAAACGACATAAGAAAAAGAATACAAACGACTTGACAAACACTGCGACTTAACAATTTGTTCTGCTCGCGAGCTAAGAGAAGTACGGCAACGACCTAGAGAGGAGCTTCGCGACCTACTGGAAAGATTTGCAACCTAATAGAAGTCGCTGCTCGCTCGCGACTTAAGTTTGCTAGCGCTGAATGATGGCTCGCGACCTAGAGATAAAGATATACAGTAGCTTGCGACCTAAAGATAAGGACATTGGGTCGCTCGTGACTTTGGATGTAGCTCTGGAGAGGGGAAACGACTTACAGTAGCTCGCTCACGACCTAGCGGCTGATCGTGACTTAGGGGTTTGCTTGTAGCTCGTGCGCGGCATACGGAGAAGGAGGCGCGATCTAGGGCTTCAGCAATTTGCGTAGGTCGTTCGCGAGTTAGGCTGGAGGAACGATCTAGGGCTTCGGCAATTTGGGCTTCTTCGCCTTCACAACTTAGGGTAGGTCGGCCGCGACCTACAGAGGTAAGCTCTTCATCATCCTCCCCTTGTTGGAAGGAATTCATCCTCGAATTCACACTCTCGTCATCTTCGACAAGTTCCTTCCCATAATACGGAATCAAATGTTTAACGTTGAAAATGTCTGCAGTGTGAATATGATCTGGCAACTTTAACTAATATGCGTTATCATTGATCTTCTTTAAAATTTCTGCTGGACCAATCTTTCGTGTTTTCAACTTGTTGTAAGTTTCAACTAGGAAACGATCTTTCGTTAACATAGCGTATACTAAATCTCCTTCATTAAATTCAACACTTCTTCGCTTTAAATCTGCAGCTCGCTTATACTTCTCATTCGTCTTCTCCAATCGTTCCTGAACGATTCTATGGCATTCTGTCAACCCATCAACAAAATCAACAGCTCGTTTAACTGTCCCCTTCGGTTGTGGTACTATAGTTAAATCCAACGGCCCTTTGGCAAGCTTGAATATACAATCTGAAATGGACTGAAACCTGTACTTCGGTTAACTGCATGATTGTGTGCAAATTCAGCTTGACACAACTTCAAATCCCAACTCTTCAAATTACCATCCACGAGGCATCGCAACAGATTACCTAGGGATCTGTTCACAACTTCAGTTTGTCCGGATGATAAGCGCTACTGAATTTCAGCTTCGTTCCCACTATCTTCCACAAACTTAGCCAAAAATGACTTAGAAATCTGGTATCCCTGTCTGAAACTACAGATTCTGGTAAACCATGAAGGCGATAAACCTCCTTGAAGTATAACTGCGCCACATGAACTGCATCTGCCGTCTTCTTACAAGCAACAAAATGTACCATCTTCGAGAAACGATCCACTACAACATATATAGAGTCATTTCCCCTTTGAGTTCTAGGTAAGCCCAACACAAAATCCATGCTTACATCAACCCACGGTTTTGTAGGAACAGGTAAAGGCATATACAAACCCGCATTTGTAGCTGTCCCTTTCGAAATTTGACAAACATGACATCTTCGAACAAACTTTTCAACTTCCCTCCTCATCGAAGGCCAGTAATAAGACTAAGAAATCAACTGCAATGTGCGGTCCCGTCCAACATGTCCTTCTTTATGTAACTCTTTAACTATCTTTATTCTCAAGCTGCTATCTGGTACGCATAAACGATTCCCCTTGAATAAGAACCCGTCTAAAACACATATTCATCAGTACTCCCTTCCTTGACTTTCTCAACAATCTTTGCAAAGTAAGGATCTTCTTCAAACATCTCTGGCAATAGTTCAAATCCTGTCACTTCAACCTTCATTGTTGTCAACAAATGATTCCTCCTACTCAAAGCATCAGCTACACGATTCGTCACCCTTGATTTTTGTTTGACAACAAAAGTAAACTGCTGTAGATACGCGACCCATGAAGCGTGTCGAGCTGAAATTTTGTCCTGCCCTTGCAAATGTTTCAAAGCTTTATGATCCGTATAAAGAACAAACTCCTTCTGAAATAGATAATGTCTCCAGTTCTTTACAGCTTGCACGATAGCATAAAATTCCACGTCATAAGTACTATATCTCATCTTTGCTCCCGATAGCTTCTCACTGAAATATGCAATACGACGCCCCCTCTGACTCAACACCCCTCCAATCCCAACCTTAGATGCATCAGTATGTAGCTCAAACAACAACTGAAAATCTGGTAATACTAAAATTGGTGCTGACGTCAAGAGTTCCTTGATTCGTTCAAATGCCACCCCTGCTTCCTCTGACCATGAAAACCGCTTGCCCTTCATACAATCAGTAACAGGCGCCATCACACTACTAAAGTGTGGAATAAACCTTCGATAAAATGAAGCTAATCCATGAAAACTTCTAACTTCTGTTATTGTTCTGGGTTGTGGCCAATTTCTGATTGCTTCAACTTTATTCTGATCCACCTGTATACCTCCTTCTGATACAACATATCCAAAAATAAAACACTATGCATATGAACACGCATTTCTTCGTTGCAGCATAAAATTGTTCCTGTCGCAGTATCATCAGCACTTCTCTCAGATGATGCAAGTGTTCTTCTGGGCTTCCACTGTATATCAGTATATCATCAAAATACACCACCACGAACTTCCTAATAAATGGTCTAAAGATCTTATTCATCACCCGCATAAACGTACTAGGTGCATTCGAAAGACCAAACGGCATAACCAGCCATTCATATAACCCCTCCCATGTCTTGAACGTTGTTTTTCATTCATCACCTAGTCTAATTCGAATTTGATGATAACCTCTCTTCAGATCAATCTTAGAAAACATAGTAGCTCCATTCAACTGGTCTAGCAAATCATCCAATCTAGGCATAGGAAACCTGTATCGGACAGTAACCTTGTTCAATGCCCGACTATCGGTACACATCCTCCACATTCCATCCTTCTTCGGCACCAACAATGTTGGTACTGCACATGGACTGAGACTCTCCTGAACACGCCCTTGCTCAAGCAACTCTTCCACTTGCCTTCTCAACTGCTCGTGTTCTTTCGGACTCATACGATAATGTGGCCTATGCGGTAAAACGGCACTTGGCACTAGATCAATTTGATGTTGTATGTCTCTCAACGGTGGCAATTCTTTTGGCAACTCTTCAGGGAATACATCTTCAAATTCTTCCAGCACTGGCTTTACTTCTTCAGGAACTTCCACCACTTCACTACTCTCACGCCCAATCAACAAAAACACTTCTGGTTCCTCCTCCACTTCTTTAACAAACTCCTTCAAAGTCAACAGAGTCTTTAATTCTCCAATCTCTTCTGACTTGCTCTCTCCTTGCTGTCTCTTCTTCGAAACTAAAATGATCTTAACACCTTCAAACATAAAGCTGTAGTTATTGGCTCGACCGTCATGTTGCACTGCTCGGTCATACTGCCATGGTCTTCCCAAAAGAAAGTGACAAACATCCATCTCCACCACATCACACCAGATCTCGTCTTTATACTTCTTCCCAATAGAAAATGGAACATGAACTCGTCTATCCACCTTCGCCTCTCCTCCTTTCCTTAACCATGCTAACTTGTAAGGATTTGGATGCTTCTCCGTCTTCAACTTCAACTTTCTCACAGCTTCGGTAGAAATAATATTATCACAACTTTCCGCATCAATTACAAATTTACACACCTTCCCCAGTATAATGCATTTCGATTGAAAGATATTACTCCTCAACCAACTAGCCTCTTCTTCCTGTTTCGGTGTCAAACATGATCTCCTCAATATTAGGTTACATCCTTCATCTCCCGATGCGATATCCTGTTCATCCTCTTCAACTGGACTAGAATGACCTTCATCAACGTCCTCATCTTCAATCTCAGCAATCATTGCCCGCTTCTTCGGCTTTAGGCATTCATTGCTCTTGTGGCCAAACTCTTGACAATTAAAGCACTTGATACTATTGTTGACCTTGGTCTTTGCTACCTCATTGACAACCGGTTTAGTAACAGCCTTTGTAATAGTAGTATTGCTACTAGCTCCCTTCACTTGATTGTTGGAATTTGTAAACACACCACCTCCTCGTCTTCCCTGCTTCTCACAAGCCAACGCTTTCTGGTGCGCTTCAGCCACAGATCTAGGGTCAAACATATTTACCATGTCCTGGATCTGGTTCCTCAACCCCCCAACAAATCTAGCGGTCAACTGTTCTTCCGTCTCCATGATGTCATTTCGAGCAATCAGTTGATAAAACTCATCAGCATAATCATTAACAGTCTTTGTCCCCTGCCTCAGGTTCTGCAAACGTTGGTACATTAGAGACTGATAATTATAAGGTAAGAAAGTAGCTTTCATTAAATTCTTCATCTTCTTCCATGTAATAATCTTTGACTTCCCCATTCTCTCCCGTGTAAGTTTAGTCTACTGCCACCACGCCATAGCACTCCCTCTCAATCTTGTAGCAACCAACTTCACTCTATGATTCTCGGAAACTTCTTTGAAGTCAAAAATTTCTTCAACATTTGAAACCCAATCCAAAAACTCTTCCGCAACCATTCCACCTTTAAATTCTGGAATTTCCATTTTCATCACCGACTCCCATCGACGATCATCTTCATATTCTCTAACTCGATTTCTCCCTTGGCCATGATTTCGACAAGATCTACTTTCATATTCACTATCTTCTTCCAAATCTGACATATGTCGATGTCGATCCCGTCCATCAACATTTCTACTTCCACGCATGTCTCTTTCTCTCGAAACGGATGGCTCTCTTCTTTCTCTATAAGACTGTGGCGATATTCTTCGTTCACCCGAAACCGACGGTGAAACCCTGTTTCCACCCCGATTTGACACTGGTGATGTTCTTTGTCGAGTTGGGTTCATATTCATCATGAGCCTCTCCAATCTACCAATTCCTTCATCAAACTTTTCATTGAATTTATCACTAATTCGTTGCTCCATTTGTTCAGCATCTTCTCTTCTATACACATCTGCAATGTTTTGATGACGGTTTGCTCTTCTCGGCGGCATGATTGAACTTCAAACAAATCTTCAAAAATTCAAACTTCACTTCGGCGCGCAAAAATCCCAACGAGCAAAATTCAAACACTTTCCGAACTTTGATCCAAAACGATATGGATCGAAACTCCTAACTTGTTGCAACTTCACGATGAACACGATGAACACCAACTTCTCAACAATTGCAAATCCGATCTCCAATTGATGCAAACTCCTTGCAATCTAGCTTTGATACCAAACTAACGCAGCGTAGGAAGCGAATTCGATGATATAAATCGAATCCGTCCAGGATCTCACACGATTAGCGGAAATAATCGGTGAATCGATGATAAATCGATGAATTTAAGAATACCGAAAGGCCCAAATCCGTTGATTACGATGATACCGAACTTTAGCAATCTTCGACACGTTGATCGCGCACGATACCGTGAGAGAAGATCTTCAATTCTTCGACGTTGATCAAGCGCACTTGATTCCGTGAATTGGCTTCAACAATCGTTGATTCGAGCGCACTCGAATGCCGAAAGTGGAGATAATAGATAACACTCAACTACCGATTTTAAAGGAGGCACAAAGCACAAACCAAATTTTATTCAAAATTCAACTACTTTTTACAAGCGACCACACACCCCTATTTATAGGAAAAGTTACAACTCAACACTTGTTACATCACTTTACTCGACTTAAGAGAATACAACAAACGACATAAGAAAAAGAATACAAACGACTTGACAAACACTGCGACTTAACAATTTGTTCTGCTTGCGAGCTAAGAGAAGTACGGCAACGACCTAGAGAGGAGCTTCGCGACCTACTGGAAAGATTTGCGACCTAATAGAAGTCGCTGCTCGCTCGCGACTTAAGTTTGCTTGCGCTGAATGATGGCTCGCGACTTAGAGATAAAGATATACAGTAGCTCGCGACCTAAAGATAAGGACATTGGGTCGCTCGCGACTTTGGATGTAGCTCTAAAGAGGGGAAACGACTTACAGTAGCTCGCTCACGACCTAGCGGTCGATCGTGACTTAGGGGTTTGCTTGTAGCTCGTGCGCGACATACGGAGGAGGAGGCGCGATCTAGGGCTTCAGCAATTTGCGTAGGTCGTTCGTGAGTTAGGCTGGAGGAGCGATCTAGGGCTTCCGCAATTTGGGCTTCTTCGCCTTCACGACTTAGGGTAGGTCGGCCGCGACCTAAAGAGGTAAGCTCTTCATCAGCACTCAATTGCTTATCATTTAGACAGTGGTAATATGAATACAAATGGAGCACAGTTTGATCAATTTATTTTGCATGAGTTGTTGCTTCATGATATCATTTGCTTAAAACTACAGCAAATGATTATAACCAAAAAAATTAGTTCGAAAATGCATGTTGATAAGTAATATAATACAGAGGAAATATACCTTACTTTAATTATCATGATGCTATAATATGGTTATAATACTCGGCATCGTCAATTGAAATGGCCTCCAACATAACTTTTAGTGCTTGGAGCTCAAAGGGAAGGTAATTCACACCTTAAATCCTCCTAATTCAACCCATTTCATGCAATCCTACGAAATACAACCACATACTTCGCACGATAAGGATTCTTTGCATCTCATGGTTTATGTAATTGTAAGAAAATGCAAGTTTATATTGTTTAACTTATAAATAATAAATAATAGTACGTTTAAATACTCATTTATTTTTGTACATGTTGAGATTATATAGGTCAGCGATAAAAAAATCAATGCAAATTGGGATTTAATACCACCTCCATAACTAAATAATAGAACTTAGCCATCTAATAAGGCTAAAACTTCTTAATTTTTTGTGAATCTTTCTTATAGTTATTAAAGATAATCGAGGACTTAGATCCAACACAAATGTTTTGTATGACAACAATGTTCAAATTAAATTTGTAGTGGAGTTATAATTATGTGACATTCTTCCATTATTGCTTCAACCTACATTGATAGAGAAAATTTATATTTATTAAATTTTTGTATCTATGCAAAACTTGTTTTAAGCCATTTGATTAATAAAAATGTATTTTCACACTTAAATTTACAAATAGTATATCACTAAGGCATAAACAAAGTATACTAAACTCCTACATATTGCAAGCCATGGATGATACATTACTGAAATATGTATATCACTCACTAACTATCAAAGTATACTAACATTTCCCTTTACCCTTACAAACTCATATACTATTTGTTTACTCTAACACATGAAACTAATGCAACAACTACAATTTAAAAAATGAATAAAAGCCACACCTTTTACGGATTTAAAAAGCCCAACCTTTCTAATCAATCGACAAGTCTGTTGGGGATGCGAATTAAGGATCTTAAGGCAGAAATAACACTAGAGGGGAGTGAATAGTGTTTTAAAGAATATATGAACTATATGACTAAATTAAAACTTTTAACACAAATCTAAACAGAATTCTAACACAGAATGATCACAGAATATATAACAAATGCAAATAGTAAAGTAAAGCAAGTAAAAGGAAAGAACACACCGGATTTTATACTGGTTCGGAATCCTCCTACATCCAGTCCTGTACCAAAGCAATATCCTTGTACAGATTTTTATAAGCCAATATCCAAATTACAACCCTCAATTTCTAAGGCCTTGAGAAACCCTCCTATCTCTGAGTCTGGGGTAAACTCTCTTGATTTACGAGATACAAGATCACCCTAATACTTCTTAATAACAATCCTTTTGAATGGATAGACTCTATGGACTTTTTGAATACAAATTAATCCTATAACTCTGAATAGCACTTTGATCTTTAGTAGAATGATGGAGAATCAAATAGAGAAAGTATCTAAATGATTTCCTATTGAGAATTTGGCAGAATGATGGCACGATCTTGAAAATATGAAGTTTTATGGATATGGAATGGTGGAGAAGAAAGAGTGAAGAAAATAAGAAAGTAGTTGTTAAAAAAATTCGTTTTGGAAGCCTTTATATAGATGCACAACAGTCATAACCATTGGCGAAAGGTTTTCGAACGAATGGACACTTCTTTTGAAAATTGAATTTTGAATCCAACTGTCACCATGTCGACATGGGGTATCCCTTTATGTCGACATCCCTTAGTTCAAAATTATAGAGATGTTGTTTTGTAAAGACAATTGAATTTAAAAAAAGTTGAAACTTCTCTGAAACAAAGTAAAGTGTTTAAACAATATTTTGAGATAGAGAATGAATATAAAACATTATTTTAAATATATATATATATAGTTGATATAGACCGTCAATTATATAAGTAATATTTAAAATCATAATAAGTTTTGATGTTTTAAAAATAGAAGTTTTTAAAATCAGAATAGAGGAATATTTCAAGGCTAAAACAAAGTTTGAAAATATTTTTGAAAACATGATTTTGAAAGCTAAAACATTTTGAAAACAGATTTAGAAACATTTTGAAAAATCTATTCAAACTGAAATTGCAAGAACCTTCCTACAGAGCTCCTCCATAGGACTCGAGAACTTGTACAAAGTAGTTTAAATGATTTTGATTTTCTTGGGTTTGTAAGCCACTTGTCGTAGGTTTGTAAGCTACTTGTCGTGGGTTTGTAAGCCACTGGTTTCGATAGAAATTGGGTTCCATCCCTAAAGAAAATTGGAAGAAAAATGAGAGTGCTATTATGAAGTTTTAACAAAATACTAGACACTTATCTTGAGATCTTGAAATCTTGATTCTCTAGAGTCTTGAATCTTGAATCTCTAATCTTCATCTTGATGCTTGAGTCTTTATACTGATCAGTCTTCGATGATACCTGCATATACTTCCTATATACATATACATACATATATATATATATATATATATGGAAATGTTAGTATATATTTTATAAAGTAAAGTATAATAACTATATAAGGTTGTTGTCATCAAAACATCATCAACTCAGTTCCTAACAATCTCTCCCTTTTTGATGATGACAACCTTTATTTATAAAATATTCTTACCATACCATAACTCCCCCTTACTCCGTGATTTCTTCTTAAAACTACCAACTTCCCCTTACTCCATGACCCCCTCTTACACCAAGCACATATATTTTTATAACTTTCTCCCCCTTTGTCATCAACAAAAACTATTAACTACTTAAGAATTCAAGAATGATTAGTATGAACAAATAATATGTATAGAACAAGCATGAAACAATGAGTATAAGTGAACACATTTTAGTTATTACAACATATATAAGAACATACATAAACACGAACAAACAAAACAATTTAAAACAAAGAATAAAATGAAAGTACGCTTTAATGGCGATCCTTAATTATAGGAGACTTATGAATCGAACATTTGAGGTAGTGGAGACAAAAGTTTTCACGTTGTTCAATTATGTTTCCATTAGTACCAACAAGGATCTCACCAACGCAAATAACGCTCTCGTCCGTATTCATAGGGACTTCGGATTGAGGTAAAGGTTGATCTTCCTCTTGGTCTTCTTGTGGTTCTTCCATAGGTTCTTCTTCCTCGGATTCCATGGCTTGTGAAGAGTCTTCAATATTAATAGGATTTGTACGATTATGCATAAGGAATTTTTGTACATTCCTAATAATATTCCCTTGCCTTTGTTGTTCTCTAGCCATCCTAAGTTGACTTACTTGAATTTCAGTCATCAATTGAAGGATATCTTTCATCTTCTCTTGTAATTTGATTACTCGAGCGTGCGTAGTTCGTTGAAATGGACCAGAATGAGGAGATGTGGGTGAAGTGGGTTCATTAGTAGAAGAGGAGGCTATTATTTTATTGTTTCAGAAGTTATTGACAGAGAATATAGTGAAGAAAGAGGAGAGAAAACGAAATGAATAGATAAATAACCAAATAACTAACTTTGGAGGGAAATTCAATTTTCAAATTTTTGTTGGGTATGTCGACATCATGAGATGGGGCATGTCGACATGTTCATCAAAAAAATGTAATTTTTATTTTGAATTTTTATTGATTATTATATTATATTATTTTATATTTCAGATTTTGAACAACTACCTAATTCTCTTCTAAATTTAGTAAAATTCTGTTCGGTTAATGGTTTAGTTAATATATCAGCAATTTGTTTTTCAGTATTTATATAATCTAGAGTTATTATTTCTTTAGTTATATTATCTCTAAGGAAATGATGTCTTATATCAATATGTTTAGTTCTAGCATGATGAGTTGGATTTTTAGATAGATTTATTGCACTAGTATTATCACAATATATTGGTGATTTACTTATATTAATTCCAAAATCTTTTAAAGTTTGTTGCATATATATGACTTGTGAACAGGCCAGAGCAGCAGATATATACTCTGCTTCAGTTGTTGACAAGGAAACAGTATTTTGTTTCTTGCTGAACCAGGAAACCAGTGAATGTCCTAGAAAGTGACAAGTTCCACTTGTACTCTTTCGGTCTGATTTACAACCAGCATAATCAGCATCACAATATGATATTAAATCAAAAGTATTATTTTTAGAATAAAATAAACCATAATCTAAAGTGTATTTTACATATCTTAAAATTCTTTTAACAGCTTTTAAGTGAGTTTCTTTAGGTTGTGATTGGTATCTTGCACAGAGACAAACACTATGCATAATATCAGGATGACTCGCTGTTATATAGAGTAGCGAACCTGTGACAGCCCGCAAATCCGTACCCCTTGAATCAACACTATTCTACTTCTATTAACTCAAGTGGCACAGAATTACGAACCATTAGGGTTAAAGAAGAAGAGACAGAAGAAGAAGAAACTAAACAATATCAGATTCTCACAGTCGCAGCGGAATAAAATATAATAGTAAATATAGAACTTTACACAAAAAAAGAAAACTATTACTGTTTATACATATCACATCATCACAAATCAGAGTATCTCATACATCAAATTACCAATCAGACATATCATACAAACACAGCAGCGGAGAAATATATAGGTACATATAATACGTCTCGGACTCCAGCTCCTTTCCTGCTCCATAGCAACCTAACCTGAACAAATAATACTCGGTCTGACCCAAGCATTATAATGAAATAACACCCGAGTCAGTCTGGAATACCAGCTGATACTAAATATGCATCCAAATTGATTATTAAAGTTTCAAAAATCCTTTGAAAACAAAAGCATCTCGTAAGACCACGCCACAAATAAACATGTCGGGTTTTTACCTTACGATAGCTAAAACACTTTTTATAGAAAATCCTCTGATATTATAATAGTGTCTATTTACAAATACTTATAAAATAGCCGAAATTGTTACATCTATTAAATTCCAGCTACTAGCCACCAAAGTGGGTAATACAAACAAAACTCGTACAAGGCTCGTAGGGAGAATGGATTTCCAACAATGACTAGGCACTGGGGTACCACCTGTCACAGTACGGGGCCTAAATCACCGTACCGAGGACTACTCCCTTCATCCCCTGCAACACAAGGCCGGAACCATTCCTTACTGAACAGTCCCGAACAAGATAAACCCCGTGGTTGGCGCGACCAACCACCCACTAAGCCGAAAGATATAAGGGACATCTAGACGGGGGAAATATCTTGTCCTGCTTGGGCATGACCCACCTAACCTTGCTGCATATCCCCTGATTTTCAGTCATTCCCATTTGGTGAGGCTTGAGGCTAAGCGTTACCTTTTTAGAACGTTTCACTTAGAATGTCCATCGTCCACCTGACGATGTTTCGCAAGCATTCATCCATACAAGTCCGTCCCGGGTTCGAACGGAACCGAAGGCACTACTCCTACTACATCCATTTTGGAAATATCCTCAGGATTAGTAGCGACTAGCCCTTGCACTTCACTGCTCCATCTTCGACTCCGAACACGTTTTTCACACGAAACTTACAAATCGGATCGAAGTGGTTTTCGAGAAATAAATCTCGATCCCGGTCTCTTCGAAACGATCACGCATTGTCCAATATTGATAGTCGGTGATTTAACTATCAATTTATATTCATAAACATCCATAAGCATTCATCACACAATAAATAATTCCCACATTATTTATTTGCCTCAATATCTTCAAAAGATATATTTTCCAAATTTCAAAGCTCATTTGAAAACAATTTCCAAAACTCTTTCCTTACAAGGTAAATCCTTTACCAAATATTCCCATTGAAAATAACCAAGTTCAAAACATTTAGATTTAAAATAATTACAAATACCTTATTCTAAAATATATTTTAAAATATAGAAATTTTCTTATTAGTTATTTCTCAAAAATATGATTTCAAAATATTTAAAATAAAACTATTTATTAGGATATAACTCTTAGTTTCAAATAAGGGTTTTAGTTCAAACTAACTTATAAGTAAAGTTTTAAAAAAGTAAATACTAATTTCGATAACTTAAGTCAAAACTAGCTTTTTAAACAAATCTATTTATAAAAATAATTATTAAGGTATTTATAAAATTTTCTATTTCTGATTTATAAATAATTACTTTAAAATAATAATTTCCAAAACACTCTCTTTTTTAAAGAAGTTTAAATTTTCAAAACTTCCTTTTTATAAAATCGGTTTAAACTCGAACTCGGTTCTTCCCAGGGAATCTCATTTCCACATAAACATCACAGAAATCCTTCTCACGATTTCTGTCAATTTATTTCAATTTAGTTTTATGGTTTAACTAACATAATTTTCACATTTATCAATTTATAACATTTCTCTTTGTTTATCATTCCAGATTTTACCAATTTTCAATTTCCATTCTAAATAGATTTCAAATTTTAATTCTTTTAAATTCATTAATTAACAATATGTTTTTTTTATTTCTCTAAAATTCAATTTATCCATTTATAATTAATTATGGATTTATAATTTACTCAAAAATATTCCAATACAAATTTTATTTCAGTTTTCCACTCAAACAGATTCTAATTTTTATATTCCTTTAAATTCCTTATTTATAAATTTCTTAATTTCTTTTGAAACCCAATTTAATTTCTTTACAATTAAACTCCAAATTTCTTTATAATTAACATTCTGGGTTTATAGTTTATCTCACACTATCACAATGCAATTAAATTCCAAATTTATCAATCACAATATATAAACAGGCATCATCATCAACTATAAAAATATTACTACATGGTGAGGAATCCAGTTGGATCCCTCCAACCTGTTTTCCCTACATCCACAAATATTAGCACATCACATATATAAATATCAATCCAGACTGATAATAACAATAATATGCAACCAATCACACAGATATTTAAATATTTATTATTTAAATCAGCCAATATCCAGATGTGAGTGAGAATAACTCACCTTGAGTTTCGGCGAGTGTTCGAAATTCAAATTAAACCGAACGACGTCCGATTTAACTCAAATTTCTACTTGCTCGGAATGGTTTCGGAACTGTTCCACTGCGTAGTACTCTTTTCTGTGATTCCAACGCCCCCAATTTCGTACGAATCTGACTACGAATGAACTAGTTAGGATTTTATGAAGTTTGAATCGAATTTTAGAACAAATTTCTTTTTGTTTTTTTTTTAACTAAGATCTACCGTACATTGGAAAGTAGAAATCAAAACCGTGCAATAGCTCTCCTTCCTCAACGCGCGTACACAGGAAAAGCTCGAACCCAATCATCACTACTAGGGTTTCGTACCGGTCCCACCACGGTCAACTATAGCTCGATCAAACAGCGACCCCGCGTTCGCCATGACCAACTCCATCTGTGCCTGGGAGCTCTCGAAGCTCGGCCTCCATCTACGCTTGGAAGGCGCGAATGAAACGTAAAGGAACGGTAGCGAATAACCCCCCATCCACCTCGTCAAATCACATCTCGACCGTTGGATATGTAGATCCAACTATCCTCCCCACTTTTCTAGTTGAACGTCTAGGCAAATAAAGAGTGGATTGATCGATAATTGGAAAACAAAATGGGTGACTTTCGGCCATTAAACGTGAATGAGCGGCGGCCTGATGTAGTGGTATTAGGGTTTTGAAACTTAAGTGTATATTTAATGGTAATTTAATATTATTTTATTACTATAATTTCTCAAGTTAACAGTTTATACAAACGACCTCCAATCTACGCGTTTCTACAGGCGATTCTAAGGTTTTTCCACGTTCCGGACGCAATGGAACAAGTTTCGTAAGCTAATTCGGTCATATGCGCGAGTTACGAAATTAAACGATCAATTTTAATTTAAACCGATTAAAACGATTTTCGATGCGTTTCGAGCTGCCACGGCCACACGACAACTCCGATTGCTACGAAAATTGAAATCCGATAATAACTAACTATTACGGATCCAATGGAACTGGTTTCGTCGAATTCCGAGACTGTGCCCCGGAAGGCTATTAAATCAAGCGATTTTCGAAATTATCGAAATCACTCAAAATTTTCACTTTTAAAATTTTATTAACTTAACAATAATTCATATAAAATTTATAATCACATCAAATATCATTCTGACTCAATCCGGACTAAAATCTGATTATTTGCATTTTTATAATATTAAATCCCATTATTTAATTAATATAAAATTTCAAATATTAATTTATCGACTTTAAAATTCATCTAAAAATCCTACCACACTATCTAATGACCAAATAGTCTTAAAATAAATTTTAAACTCATTTCCATACCTATTTACGGTCCGAATTACCAATTAACCCAATCCCAGTATTAAATTATATTATTATTCAATTTCAGTTTAATTGCCATATTTGAAATTTAACAAAGTATATTAATTTAACCAAATTCTTTTATTTAAAATTTCAAATTAAAATCCATATCCAACATTTAAAATGAATTAAATGTTCAAATCTGGCGACCCAAAAATTCCGGGTCGTTACATTCCTCCCCCCTTATAAAAATTTCGTCCCCGAAATTATTATAAGGTAGAACATACTCTCAAACCCATTTACTTATCCCATTTGCTTAATTAAAAGCTTATATACACTTCACAAAATCCTTTTTCTCAATTCCCAAACCTATTTGCTTTACTTATCTCTAAAGCTTTAATTTTAACTTATAACTTCATAAGTTATTTAACTTTTTCCCCAAACCCCAAAAATTTTCTAACTCCCAAAATTTACGGAAAATTTTGGCAGAGTCTCCCCTGTACGGAGGAGCTTCTGCGACATCGCAGGATACACAAATATATATACATCGGCCCACACGGCCGGAAACCAAAATATAACACAATATATATATCATTTTCCCAATTTTATTTGCGTAGGCGTACCTTTTTAGCAAATTTTTAATAGCAAGCAGCTAATATAATGCATATACGCACTCCAACTCTCTCAACCGCCTCCCGCACCTGTGCTTACTCAAACAAATTCATCAGTTATCAAAATATGAGCAATTTAACATCATTTCCAATATAAATGTAAGCCAAACATAACTATTTACATTCCAAACAACACTTTGCATAGTTTCCTAAGTAAATCCATATTTTATAACATGCACAAGGTTCATTTTCCCATGCTAACTCCAAGTTATCTCATTCAAAGGATTTACATACACGGTTTGCTATGTTCCATTCATATTTATTTCAACCAATTCACATTATTTCAATATGATTAACATATGCTTCACTAACAGAAATCTATTCTAATTCAATTCTAAATAGATTTACAAACCAACTTCATTTTTATTTCACTGGAGTGATTTATACTGCAAGTCCACCATATACAATCCATATTTATTTCAACCAATACATTGTTATTTAACATACGGTTAACATGTGCTTCACTAATATCTTTCTATATCATTTCAATATCAAGTTGATTTTCAAACCCAAATTCTTATTTCAAATATGAAGCATTTGCATTTCTTTTATAATTCATTTTCATTCATATGTAAACATTGCTTATTAAAATGTTAATTCATGCCAATTTGATTCAAAATCAATTCCATTTGCTACTTAAAACCAATTCACTTGCATTCATTTACAAACTCTTTGAAATAGATTTCAATCCATATCAATTTATTCAAAAATCAACTCAGTTGCTATTTAAACAACTCAGTTCTGAATACAAGAAATTTTTATATCACCCAAGCAAAACAATAGCCACTTAAGCTTATAACCATTGAAATTAATTCCAACTTAAATTTATATTAGTTTTACTCCATCACAAAGTTCACAAACCAAACATTTCCTCTTTCCAATGCAATTGTTAAATCACATTTTCTTACATCTTATTCCATTAACCAATCCAAGTTTATATTGATATCTTTCCACTTACAATTAAATTTTTAAATAAACAGTGGAGAAGTTATTAATTTAACATCCATTCACCATTATTTTGTTTTACCTTCAATTTGCTTAAATTCTTTCCCAATATTTCCATTATCTTCTTATCAAATTAATTTTATCTCCATTTGATTCTCATTCAAATCAAATTTCAATTCATATACAAATTTAATGCTCTTTGTTTAGTTATCCAATCCATGTTAAGTTTATTTTATTAACAAAGAGACCATTTAAATTATTTCTCTCATTTGAATTTTATTCACAATTTAAATCTTTCATCATTATAGCTACTTCCATTATACATTCATACTTCCAATATTTATTACCACAATTTAAATCCCAATCCAAAATCAGGATTTTTATTTACCTTCAAATTTTGACTGACTATCAAATTCTATCCATTACAATACAAATTCCATTAATTTGTAACTTAATTCAGTCAATAACCTAATCCCTATTAATTTTCAATCCACTTTCTTAATTCACTCTGAATTCATTTATAATATCACCATTTTCCAATCATTTCATTTAGCAAATTTAGATTTCTACCTTTCCTTTCTACTCCTTTTAAATAGAATCTAAATTTCTTTCAATATTATTTATTACTCAACTGAAATTCAATTACAATTTCATTTTCATAGCAAATTTCATCTTCCCAATACATAAGTCCAAGACTTATTTGCCAACATAAGAATATCTACATTTATGTTCTCACTTTACATTTAATTTATGGACAAAATTTAAATTTGCCACACCATCAAACTCTTTTCATTAATGAATTTCAATTTTACTTACATTCAAAAATTTAGATTGCTTACTCAAATCTGTTTTCCAATTTATAATCTCAAATTTAAATTATATCACTTAACAACTTAAGGATATGATCTTCATTATGCAATTATAAACAATTTTACATTTCACCTTTATATCCAATTTACTTTAATTCCAATTCATCTAGATTTAATTAAATTTCAAATTCTCAATTTTAAATTTTCCATTTCATTTAGATTCACTTCCATCTCAATTTCACAATTTTAATTCTCTAAATACAAGTTCAAAACTTGTTTACCTAGTGAAATTCATTCACTTCATTATATCTCACTTTACCTTATCTCAATCCACATTCATTTGAGATTAAATTTGGATCATCCATACCATTCCTCTATTTCCATCTGTGATTATAGTTTCATTTTATTTATATAAGTTCACCAACTTATTTACTTTAAAAGCCTATATAGCTCATTTTACTCATCTACATTTTATAATCACAAATTCCAAATTCCATTTGCATATGTATATACATCTGAATTCTTAAGGATACAAATTTCCTTAATTTAATTCTTTGCAAATTTTAAATTCATAATCCCGGCTAAAGCATAACACTTGATAGCTCAGGAGTTCAATTCATTTCACAATGACCCTCACTTCCAAGGTCATCTTACATTTTAATTTAATTCAGATTAACTTTATTTAAGTCTAATTTATTTTACTTATCCAAGTAAAATTCAAATTTTCTATTTACATCAATATATTTTATTCACTTTCAATTACTTAAGTTAAATTTTAATTTCAAGATTAAAATTTTCATTTCTTCCTTCTTATTATTATCAATTTCACTTAATAAGTTCAATAGTTATTTCATTTAAATTTTACACATCATTTAAATATAATTTTCCAGAATTCAATTTACCTGGTTTTATTTCAAAACCATTTGAAATATCTCAATATATATACCTATTTGGTATATCATTCAAATCTCAGATTTCCAAAACCATTTGATTGTACCAAAACAATTTCCACCTTTGAAATTCCCAAAACAACTAATATACCCAACAAATCCAAACAATACCATAACCAAATACTAGGGAAGCAATCCATCACTTTAGAAACTCGAAAATGAATTCTAATGATGTGGCCAGCATCATCAGGATTATTTTCCAGCGACTGTAGTGAGTTCAATGCTTCTTACTTTTCCAAACTCATTTCAAAACAGTTTCCCATTCAAACATATTACTCAAAATAATATTTCATCATTACCTTCAATACATTGGAAAACATTTCAAACCTTCCCAGGATTTTAAATTTCCAAACCTTTATTTTTATTTAAAATCCTTTCCTAAACTCCGGGATTTGAATTCTGGTTTAATTCAAATTTAGTTATTCTTCCTTTTATATAATTTATATTTGTTGAAATTTTATTTTCACTATAACTATTTCACATTTCAGATTAAATTTTATACTCTTATTTGATTTAGACATTAACAACCAATCATCCAAATATATATAATAATTTCAGAAAATTATTTCTTTTATATCAAAATATAATTTTGGGAAAAATTATTTCATTTACCCACTTTAAAAACAATACTATGTCGGTTTATCTTGTTCAAGAGTTTAGAAACCCCTATCGATACGGTTGTACTTCCCGTACCGACCAGAATTCATAAACACTCAACCGATAAGTCAACACAGTATAAAAAAAACAATTTTATATGCACTAACAAGTACGCTCTCATATCTATTATTACTCTCAACTCATTATAGAGTACTATTGACTCTATTTAATGAGTAATTTCCCCACCAAAGCCTAGGTTGTCGCCAACCTAAGCTCTGATACCAAGTGTGACAGCCCGCAAATCCGTACCCCTTGAATCAACACTATTCTACTTCTATTAACTCAAGTGGCACAGAATTACGAACCATTAGGGTTAAAGAAGAAGAGATAGAAGAAGAAGAAACTAAACAATATCAGATTCTCACAGTCACAGCGGAATAAAATATAATAGTAAATATAGAACTTTACACAAAAAAAGAAAACTATTACTGTTTATACATATCACATCATCACAAATCAGAGTATCTCATACATCAAATTACCAATCAGACATATCATACAAACACAGCAGCGGAGAAATATATAGGTACATATAATACGTCTCGGACTCCAGCTCCTTTCCTGCTCCATAGCAACCTAACCTGAACAAATAATACTCGGTCTGACCCGAGCATTATAATGAAATAACACCCGAGTCAGTCTGGAATACCAGCTGATACTAAATATGCATCCAAATTGATTATTAAAGTTTCAAAAATCCTTTGAAAACAAAAGCATCTCGTAAGACCACGCCACAAATAAACATGTCGGGTTTTTACCTTACGATAGCTAAAACACTTTTTATAGAAAATCCTCTGATATTATAATAGTGTCTATTTACAAATACTTATAAAATAGCCGAAATTGTTACATCTATTAAATTCCAGCTACTAGCCACCAAAGTGGGTAATACAAACAAAACTCGTACAAGGCTCGTAGGGAGAATGGATTTCCAACAATGACTAGGCACTGGGGTACCACCTGTCACAGTACGGGGCCTAGATCACCGTACCGAGGACTACTCCCTTCATCCCCTGCAACAAAAGGCCGGAACCATTCCTTACTGAACAGTCCCGAACAAGATAAACCCCGTGGTTGGCGCGACCAACCACCCACTAAGCCGAAAGATATAAGGGACATCTAGACGGGGGAAATATCTTGTCCTGCTTGGGCATGACCCACCTAACCTTGCTGCATATCCCCTGATTTTCAGTCATTCCCATTTGGTGAGGCTTGAGGCTAAGCGTTACCTTTTTAGAACGTTTCACTTAGAATGCCCATCGTCCACCTGACGATGTTTCGCAAGCATTCATCCATACAAGTCCGTCCCGGGTTCGAACGGAACCGAAGGCACTACTCCTACTACATCCATTTTGGAAATATCCTCAGGATTAGTAGCGACTAGCCCTTGCACTTCACTGCTCCATCTTCGACTCCGAACACGTTTTTCACACGAAACGTACAAATCGGATCGAAGTGGTTTTCGAGAAATAAATCTCGATCCCGGTCTCTTCGAAACGATCACGCATTGTCCAATATTGATAGTCGGTGATTTAACTATCAATTTATATTCATAAACATCCATAAGCATTCATCACACAATAAATAATTCCCACATTATTTATTTGCCTCAATATCTTCAAAAGATATATTTTCCAAATTTCAAAGCTCATTTGAAAACAATTTCCAAAACTCTTTCCTTACAAGGTAAATCCTTTACCAAATATTCCCATTGAAAATAACCAAGTTCAAAACATTTAGATTTAAAATAATTAAAAATACCTTATTCTAAAATATATTTTAAAATATAGAAATTTTCTTATTAGTTATTTCTCAAAAATATGATTTCAAAATATTTAAAATAAAACTATTTATTAGGATATAACTCTAAGTTTCAAATAAGGGTTTTAGTTCAAACTAACTTATAAGTAAAGTTTTAAAAAAGTAAATACTAATTTCGATAACTTAAGTCAAAACTAGCTTTTTAAACAAATCTATTTATAAAAATAATTATTAAGGTATTTATAAAATTTTCTATTTCTGATTTATAAATAATTACTTTAAAATAATAATTTCCAAAACACTCTCTTTTTTAAAGAAGTTTAAATTTTCAAAACTTCCTTTTTATAAAATCGGTTTAAACTCGAACTCGGTTCTTCCCAGGGAATCTCATTTCCACATAAACATCACAGAAATCCTTCTCACGATTTCTGTCAATTTATTTCAATTTAGTTTTATGGTTTAACTAACATAATTTTCACATTTATCAATTTATAACATTTCTCTTTGTTTATCATTCCAGATTTTACCAATTTTCAATTTCCATTCTAAATAGATTTCAAATTTTAATTCTTTTAAATTCATTAATTAACAATATGTTTTTTTTATTTCTCTAAAATTCAATTTATCCATTTATAATTAATTATGGATTTATAATTTACTCAAAAATATTCCAATACAAATTTTATTTCAGTTTTCCACTCAAACAGATTCTAATTTTTATATTCCTTTAAATTCCTTATTTATAAATTTCTTAATTTCTTTTGAAACCCAATTTAATTTCTTTACAATTAAACTCCAAATTTCTTTATAATTAACATTCTGGGTTTATAGTTTATCTCACACTATCACAATGCAATTAAATTCCAAATTTATCAATCACAATATATAAACAGGCATCATCATCAACTATAAAAATATTACTACATGGTGAGGAATCCAGTTGGATCCCTCCAACCTGTTTTCCCTGCATCCACAAATATTAGCACATCACATATATAAATATCAATCCAGACTGATAATAACAATAATATGCAACCAATCACACAGATATTTAAATATTTATTATTTAAATCAGCCAATATCCAGATGTGAGTGAGAATAACTCACCTTGAGTTTCGGCGAGTGTTCGAAATTCAAATTAAACCGAACGACGTCCGATTTAACTCAAATTTCTACTTGCCCGGAATGGTTTCGGAACTGTTCCACTGCGTAGTACTCTTTTCTGTGATTCCAACGCCCCCAATTTCGTACGAATCTGACTACGAATGAACTAGTTAGGATTTTATGAAGTTTGAATCGAATTTTAGAACAAATTTCTTTTTTTTTTTTTTAACTAAGATCTACCGTACATTGGAAAGTAGAAATCAAAACCGTGCAACAGCTCTCCTTCCTCAACGCGCGTACACAGGAAAAGCTCGAACCCAATCATCACTACTAGGGTTTCGTACCGGTCCCACCACGGTCAACTATAGCTCGATCAAACAGCGACCCCGCGTTCGCCATGACCAACTCCATCTGTGCCTGGGAGCTCTCGAAGCTCGGCCTCCATCTACGCTTGGAAGGCGCGAACGAAACGTATAGGAACGGTAGCGAATAACCCCCCATCCACCTCGTCAAATCACATCTCGACCGTTGGATATGTAGATCCAACTATCCTCCCCACTTTTCTAGTTGAACGTCTAGGCAAATAAAGAGTGGATTGATCGATAATTGGAAAACAAAATGGGTGACTTTCGGCCATTAAACGTGAATGAGTGGCGGCCTGATGTAGTGGTATTAGGGTTTTGAAACTTAAGTGTATATTTAATGGTAATTTAATATTATTTTATTACTATAATTTCTCAAGTTAACAGTTTATACAAACGACCTCCAATCTACGCGTTTCTACAGGCGATTCTAAGGTTTTTCCACGTTCCGGACGCAATGGAACAAGTTTCGTAAGCTAATTCGGTCATATGCGCGAGTTACGAAATTAAACGATCAATTTTAATTTAAACCGATTAAAACGATTTTCGATGCGTTTCGAGCTGCCACGGCCACACGACAACTCCGATTGCTACGAAAATTGAAATCCGATAATAACTAACTATTACGGATCCAATGGAACTGGTTTCGTCGAATTCCGAGACTGTGCCCCGGAAGGCTATTTTAACTTGTCTATTAAATCAAGCGATTTCCGAAATTATCGAAATCACTCAAAATTTTCACTTTTAAAATTTTATTAACTTAACAATAATTCATATAAAATTTATAATCACATCAAATATCATTCTGACTCAATCCGGACTAAAATCTGATTATTTGCATTTTTATAATATTAAATCCCATTATTTAATTAATATAAAATTTCAAATATTAATTTATCGACTTTAAAATTCATCTAAAAATCCTACCACACTATCTAATGACCAAATAGTCTTAAAATAAATTTTAAACTCATTTCCTTACCTATTTACGCTCCGAATTACCAATTAACCCAATCCCAGTATTAAATTATATTATTATTCAATTTCAGTTTAATTGCCATATTTGAAATTTAACAAAGTATATTAATTTAACCAAATTCCTTTATTTAAAATTTCAAATTAAAATCCATATCCAACATTTAAAATGAATTAAATGTTCAAATCTGACGACCCAAAAATTCCGGGTCGTTACAGAACCAATCATTCCCCTATATAAAGTTTGATCAATATCTTTTGATTTATCTTCTTTACTTAAACCTACATTTGTTGACTTTGGAGTTGGTTTCCCGCTAGAGGTGCTTAAACCATATTTATTGATTAAGTCTTTAGCATATTTTTCTTGACTTATGAAGATTCCATTTTCTAGTTGTTTAATTTGAAGCCCTAAGAAGAAACTTAATTCTCCCATGTGACTCATTTCAAATTCTTTAGTCATTATATCTGAAAATTCTTTATTCATTATGTTATTAGTTGATCCAAAGATTATATCATCTACATATATTTGAACTAGTTGAATATCTTGATTATTTCTTTTAATAAAAAGTGTTGTATCTACTTTACCAATTTCAAAACCAGATTGAAGTAAATAAGATCTTAGTCTTTCATACCAGGCTCTAGAAGCTTGCTTTAGACCATATAGAGCTTCCTTTAACTTGTATACATGGTTTGGAAATTTATTATCTTCAAAAAGTGGAGGTTGTTCAACATAAACATTTTCTTTTACAAAACCATTTAGAAAAGCACTTTTAACATCCATTTGATATAATTTGAAATTATTATAATTAGCGAAAGCAAGTAGAATTCTTATAGCTTATAATCTTTCTACGAGGGCAAAGGTTTCATCATAGTCAATTCTTTCTTCTTGACAATAACCTTGCGCGACTAAACGAGCTTTATTTCTTACGACCTCACCGAGTTCATTCATTTTATTTTTATAAACCCATTTGGTTCCAATTATATTTTTATCCTCAGGTTTAGGAACAAGTTCCCATACATCATTTCTGGTAAATTGATTCAATTCTTCTTGCATAGCAAGAATCCATGAATCATCAGACGATGCTTCCTTTGGATTTTTAGGTTCAATTGTTGATATAAAGGCTACATTACTCATACTACTTAATTGATTTCTAGTTCTTACTACAGATTCAATATTTCCTAAAACATTTTCTATAGGATGATCTTTTGATATTTTAAATCTCTTATTAGGTTGATTTATTTCACTAATAGTTTCATTAGATTGATTTAAATTTATAAAATCTTCTTCATCATCTATTTGTACAATATCTTTAAGATTTTCATCAAAAGATACATGCATAGTTTCTTCAATAGTATTAGTTTTTAAATTAAAAACTCTAAATGCTTTGCTTCTATTAGAATAACCAATAAAGAATCCTTTATTAGTTTTTGGTTCAAATTTATCTAAATTATCTTTTGTATTAAGTATAAAACATTTACTCCCAAAGACTTTAAAATAAGCAACTATAGGTTTCTTATTATAAAGTAATTCATATGGAGTTCTATTTGTTAATGGTCTAACTAAAATTCTATTTAATATATAACAAGCTGTAGCAACTGCTTCAGCCCAAAATGTTTAGGTAAATTACTATCAGAAAGCATTGTACGAGCACACTCTTGAATCATTCTATTCTTACGTTCTACTACTCCGTTTTGTTGTGGAGTTCTTGGAAATGAAAAGTTGTGAGTAATTCCCTTTTGAGTACAAAAATTCTCAAAATTTTCATTTTCAATTCATCATCGTGATCACTTCGAATAGTTTTAATTTTGAAAGAATGTTGTTTTTGAATTCTTTTAGAAAAGTTTTTAAATATTTCAAAAGCATCACTTTTATGTTTTAAAAAGATTGTCCAAGTATATCTTGAATAATCATCTACTATAACAGAAACATATTTACTATGGTTAATTGATTGAACTTGAGATGGACTAAATAAATCTAAATGAAGTAATTCTAGAGGACTAGAGGTAGAAATAGCATCTTTTAATTTAAATGAACTTTTCTTAAGTTTTCCTAATTGACAAGCATCACAAATACTATCTACTTTAAAGTTTAACTTAGGTAGACCTCTAACTAAGTCAAGTTTTGATATCCTAGATAATAATTTGAAATTCAAATGGCCAAATCTTTTATGCCAAATCCAAGGGTCACTTGTATTAGCCAAAAGACATAGATTATCATTTGAAATTTTCATACTAAGGATATAAGTATTTTTCTTCCTAATACCTTCAAAAATTGTATTAGACTTATCATCTTCAATGTGACATTTATCTTTTCCAAATTTAATTTTAAAACCTTTATCGCAAAGTTGACTTATACTAAGCAGATTATGTTTTAAGTTCCTAACTAATAAAATATCAGAAATACGTAAAGTTTTAGAGTTGCCGACATTGCCGACGCCAACCACATATCCTTTAGAGTTGTCACCAAAATTGACTAATCCACCATCTTGATAAGTAATGTCCTTGAGTATCTCGGGATTTCCAGTCATGTGCCTCGAACAGCCACTATCAAGTATCCATTTATCTTTCTCAATTTGCACAGTTTGTCCATTGGGTGTTGATTCGTCAAAAGCCATATAACATGTCTGTCCCTGCATAACACACCGATTCGGTAGATAACTTGATTTTTCAAAATAACTATATGCAGACTTATGATACTTTGATGAAATGCATAGATTCAAAACAGTTTTAACACAATTTTCCAAAAATGCCATTTTTATATTTTTCAAGTTTCAGATTATGAAAACAATGAAAACCAATGCTCTGATACCAATTGTTGGGGATGCGGATTAAGGATCTTAAGGCAGAAATAACACTAGAGGGGGGGAGGGGTGAATAGTGTTTTAAAGAATATATGAACTATGTGACTAAATTAAAACTTTCAACACAAATCTAAACAGAATTCTAACACAGAATGATCACAGAACATATAACAAATGCAAATAGTAAAGTAAAGCAAGTAAAAGGAAAGAACACACCAGATTTTATACTGGTTCGGAATCCTCCTACATCCAGTCCTGTACCAAGGCAATATCCTTGTATAGATTTTTATAAGCCAATATCCAAATTACAACCCTCAATTTCTAAGGCCTTGAGGAACCCTCCTATCTCCGAGTCTGGGGTAAACTCTCTTGATTTACGGGACACAAGATCACCCTAATACTTCTTAATAACAATCCTTTTGAATGGATAGACTCTATGGACTTTTTTAATACAAATTAATCCTATAACTCTGAATAGCACTTTGATCTTTAGTAGAATGATGGAGAATCAAATAGAGAGAGTATCTAAATGATTTCCTATTGAGAATTTGGCAGAATGATGGCACGATCTTGAAAATATGAAGTTTTATGGATATGGAATGGTGGAGAAGAAAGAGTGAAGAAAATAAGAAAGGAGTTGTTAAAAAAATTCGTTTTGGAAGCCTTTATATAGATGCACAACAGTCATAACCATTGGCGAAAGGTTTTCGAACGAATGGACACTTCTTTTGAAAATTGAATTTTGAATCCAACTGTCACCATGTCGACATGGGGTATCCCCTTATGTCGACATCCCTTAGTTCAAAATTATAGAGATGTTGTTTTGTAAAGACAATTGAATTTAAAACAAGTTGAAACTTCTCTGAAGCAAAGTAAAGTGTTTAAATAATATTTTGAGATAGAGAATGAATATAAAACATTATTTTAAATATATATATAGTTGATATAGACCGTCAATTATATAAGTAATATTTAAAATCAGAATAAGTTTTGATGTTTTAAAAATAGAAGTTTTTAAAATCAGAATAGAGGAATATTTCAAGGCTAAAACAAAGTTTGAAAATATTTTTGAAAACATGATTTTGAAAGCTAAAACATTTTGAAAACAGATTTAGAAACATTTTGAAAAATCTATTCAAATTGAAATTGCAAGAACCTTCCTACAGAGCTCCTCCATAGGACTCGAGAACTTGTACAAAGTAGTTTAAATGATTTTGATTTTCGTGGGTTTGTAAGCCACTTGTCGTAGGTTTGTAAGCCACTTGTCGTGGGTTTATAAGCCACTGGTTTCGATAGAAATTGGGTTCCATCCCAAAAGAAAATTGGAAGAAAGATGAGAGTGCTATTATGAAGTTTTAACAAAATACTAGACACTTATCTTGAGATCTTGAAATCTTGATTCTTTAGAGTCTTGAATCTTGAATCTCTAATCTTCATCTTGATGCTTGAGTCTTTATACTGATCAGTCTTCGATGATACCTGCATATACTTCCTATATACATATACATACATATATATATATATATATATATATATATGGAAATGTTAGTATATATTTTATAAAGTAAAGTATAATAACTATATAAGGTTGTTGTCATCAAAACATCATCAACTCAGTTCCTAACAATCTCTCCCTTTTTGATGATGACAACCTTTATTTATAAAATATTCTTACCATACCATAACTCCCCCTTACTCCGTGATTTCTTCTTAAAACTACCAACTTCCCCTTACTCCATGACTCCCCCTTACACCAAGCACATATATTTTTATAACTTTCTCCCCCTTTGTCATCAACAAAAACTATTAACTACTTAAGAATTCAAGAATGATTAGTATGAACAAATAATATGTATAGAACAAGCATGAAACAATGAGTATAAGTGAACACATTTTAGTTATTACAACATATATAAGAACATACATAAACACGAACAAACAAAACAATTTAAAACAAAGAATAAAATGAAAGTACGCTTTAATGGCGATCCTTAACTATAGGAGACTTATGAATCGAACATTTGAGGTAGTGGAGACAAAAGTTTTCACGTTGTTCAATTATGTTTCCATTAGTACCAACAAGGATCTCACCAACGCAAATAACGCTCTCGTCCGTATTCATAGGGACTTCGGATTGAGGTAAAGGTTGATCTTCCTCTTGGTCTTCTTGTGGTTCTTCCATAGGTTCTACTTCCTCGGATTCCATGGCTTGTGAAGAGTCTTCAATATTAATAGGATTTCTACGATTATCCATAAGGAATTTTTGTACATTCCTAATAATATTCCCTTGCCTTTGTTGTTCTCTAGCCATCCTAAGTTGACTTACTTGAATTTCAGTCATCAATTGAAGGATATCTTTCATCTTCTCTTGCAATTTGATTACTCGAGCGTGCGTTGTTCGTTGAAATGGACCAGAATGAGGAGATGTGGGTGAAGTGGGTTCATTAGTAGAAGAGGAGGTCATTATTTTATTGTTTCAGAAGTTATTTACAGAGAATATAGTGAAGAAAGAGGAGAGAAAACGAAATGAATAGATAAATAACCAAATAACTAACTTTGGAGGGAAATTCTATTTTCAAATTTTTGTTGGGTATGTCGACATCATGAGATGGGGCATGTCGACATGTTCATCAAAAAAATGTAATTTTTATTTTGAATTTTTATTGATTATTATATTATATTATTTTATATTTCAGATTTTGAACAAATACCTAATTCTCTTCTAAATTTAGTAAAATTCTGTTCGGTTAATGGTTTAGTTAATATATCAGCAATTTGTTTTTCAGTATTTATATAATCTAGAGTTATTATTTCTTTAGTTATATTATCTCTAAGGAAATGATGTCTTATATCAATATGTTTAGTTCTAGCATGATGAGTTGGATTTTTAGATAGATTTATTGCACTAGTATTATCACAATATATTGGTGATTTACTTATGTTAATTCCAAAATCTTTTAAAGTTTGTTGCATATATATGACTTGTGAACAGGCCAAAGCAGCAGATATATACTCTGCTTCAGTTGTTGACAAGGAAACAGTATTTTGTTTCTTGCTGAACCAGGAAACCAGTGAATGTCCTAGAAAGTGACAAGTTCCACTTGTACTCTTTCGGTCTGATTTACAACCAGCATAATCAGCATCACAATATGATATTAAATCAAAAGTATTATTTTTAGAATAAAATAAACCATAATCTAAAGTGTATTTTACATATCTTAAAATTCTTTTAACAGCTTTTAAGTGAGTTTCTTTAGGTTGTGATTGGTATCTTGCACAGAGACAAACACTATGCATAATATCAGGATGACTCGCTGTTATATAGAGTAGCGAACCAATCATTCCCCTATATAAAGTTTGATCAATATCTTTTGATTTATCTTCTTTACTTAAACCTACATTTGTTGACTTTGGAGTTGGTTTCCCACTAGAGGTGCTTAAACCATATTTATTGATTAAGTCTTTAGCATATTTTTCTTGACTTATGAAGATTCCATTTTCTAGTTGTTTAATTTGAAGCCCTAAGAAGAAACTTAATTCTCCCATGTGACTCATTTCAAATTCTTTAGTCATTATATCTGAAAATTCTTTATTCATTATGTTATTAGTTGATCCAAAGATTATATCATCTACATATATTTGAACCAGTTGAATATCTTGATTATTTCTTTTAATAAAAAGTGTTGTATCTACTTTACCAATTTCAAAACCAGATTGAAGTAAATAAGATCTTAGTCTTTCATACCAGGCTCTAGAAGCTTGCTTTAGACCATATAGAGCTTTCTTTAACTTGTATACATGGTTTGGAAATTTATTATCTTCAAAAAGTGGAGGTTGTTCAACATAAACATTTTCTTTTACAAAACCATTTAGAAAAGCACTTTTAACATCCATTTGATATAATTTGAAATTATTATAATTAGCGAAAGCAAGTAGAATTCTTATAGCTTATAATCTTTCTACGAGGGCAAAGGTTTCATCATAGTCAATTCTTTCTTCTTGACAATAACCTTGCGCGACTAAACGAGCTTTATTTCTTACGACCTCACCGAATTCATTCATTTTATTTTTATAAACCCATTTAGTTCCAATTATATTTTTATCCTCAGGTTTAGGAACAAGTTCCCATACATCATTTCTGGTAAATTGATTCAATTCTTCTTGCATAGCAAGAATCCATGAATCATCAGACGATGCTTCCTTTGGATTTTTAGGTTCAATTGTTGATATAAAGGCTACATTACTCATACTACTTAATTGATTTCTAGTTCTTACTACAGATTTAATATTTCCTAAAACATTTTCTATAGGATGATCTTTTGATATTTTAAATCTCTTATTAGGTTGATTTATTTCACTAATAGTTTCATTAGATTGATTTAAATTTATAAAATCTTCTTCATCATCTATTTGTACAATATCTTTAAGATTTTCATCAAAAGATACATGCATAGTTTCTTCAATAGTATTAGTTTTTAAATTAAAAACTATAAATGCTTTGCTTCTATTAGAATAACCAATAAAGAATCCTTTATTAGTTTTTGGTTCAAATTTATCTAAATTATCTTTTGTATTAAGTATAAAACATTTACTCCCAAAGACTTTAAAATAAGCAACTATAGGTTTCTTATTATAAAGTAATTCATATGGAGTTCTATTTGTTAATGGTCTAACTAAAATTCTATTTAATATATAACAAGCTGTAGCAACTGCTTCAGCCCAAAATGTTTAGGTAAATTACTATCAGAAAGCATTGTACGAGCACACTCTTGAATCATTCTATTCTTACGTTCTACTACTCCTTTTTGTTGTGGAGTTCTTGGAAATGAAAAGTTGTGAGTAATTCCCTTTTGAGTACAAAAATTCTCAAAATTTTCATTTTCAATTCACCATCGTGATCACTTCGAATAGTTTTAATTTTGAAAGAATGTTGTTTTTGAATTCTTTTAGAAAAGTTTTTAAATATTTCAAAAGCATCACTTTTATGTTTTAAAAAGATTGTCCAAGTATATCTTGAATAATCATCTACTATAACAGAAACATATTTACTATGGTTAATTGATTGAACTTGAGATGGACTAAATAAATCTAAATGAAGTAATTCTAGAGGACTAGAGGTAGAAATAGCATCTTTTAATTTAAATGAACTTTTCTTAAGTTTTCCTAATTGACAAGCATCACAAATACTATCTACTTTAAAGTTTAACTTGGGTAGACCTCTAACTAAGTCAAGTTTTGATATCCTAGATAATAATTTGAAATTCAAATGGCCAAATCTTTTATGCCAAATCCAAGGGTCACTTGTATTAGCCAAAAGACATAGATTATCATTTGAAATTTTCATACTAAGGATATAAATATTTTTCTTCCTAATACCTTCAAAAATTGTATTAGACTTATCATCTTCAATGTGACATTTATCTTTTCCAAATTTAATTTTAAAACCTTTATCGCAAAGTTGACTTATACTAAGCAGATTATGTTTTAAGTTCCTAACTAATAAAACATCAGAAATACGTAAAGTTTTAGAGTTGCCGACATTGCCGACGCCAACCACATATCCTTTAGAGTTGTCACCAAAATTGACTAATCCACCATCTTGATAAGTAATGTCCTTGAGTATCTCGGGATTTGCAGTCATGTGCCTCGAACAGCCACTATCAAGTATCCATTTATCTTTCTCAATTTGCACAGTTTGTCCATTGGGTGTTGATTCGTCAAAAGCCATATAACATGTCTGTCCCTGCATAACACACCGATTCGGTAGATAATTTGATTTTTCAAAATAACTATATGCAGACTTATGATACTTTGATGAAATGCATAGATTCAAAACAGTTTTAACACAATTTTCCAAAAATGCCATTTTTATATTTTTCAAGTTTCAGATTATGAAAACAATGAAAACCAATGCTGTGATACCAATTGTTGGGGATGCGGATTAAGGATCTTAAGGTAGAAATAACAATAGAGGGGGGAGGGGTGAACAGTGTTTTAAAGAATATATGAACTATATGACTAAATTAAAACTTTCAACACAAATCTAAACAGAATTCTAACACAGAATGATCACAGAACATATAACAAATGCAAATAGTAAAGTAAAGCAAGTAAAAGGAAAGAACACACTAGATTTTATACTGGTTCGGAATCCTCCTACATCCAGTCCTGTACCAAGGCAATATCCTTGTACAGATTTTTATAAGCCAATATCCAAATTACAACCCTCAATTTCTAAGGCCTTGAGGAACCCTCCTATCTCCGAGTCTGGGGTAAACTCTCTTGATTTACGGGACACAAGATCACCCTAATACTTCTTAATAACAATCCTTTTGAATGGATAGACTCTATGGACTTTTTTAATACAAATTAATCCTATAACTCTGAATAGCACTTTGATCTTTAGTAGAATGATGGAGAATCAAATAGAGAGAATATCTAAATGATTTCATATTGAGAATTTGGCAGAATGATGGCACGATCTTGAAAATATGAAGTTTTATGGATATGGAATGTTGGAGAAGAAAGAGTGAAGAAAATAAGAAAGGAGTTGTTAAAAAAATTCGTTTTGGAAGCCTTTATATAGATGCACAACAGTCATAACCATTGGCGAAAGGTTTTCGAACGAATGGACACTTCTTTTGAAAATTGAATTTTGAATCCAACTGTCACCATGTCGACATGGGGTATCCCCTTATGTCGACATCCCTTAGTTCAAAATTATAGAGATGTTGTTTTGTAAAGACAATTGAATTTAAAACAAGTTGAAACTTCTCTGAAGCAAAGTAAAGTGTTTAAACAATATTTTGAGATAGAGAATGAATATAAAACATTATTTTAAATATATATATATATATATAGTTGATATAGACCGTCAATTATATAAGTAATATTTAAAATCAGAATAAGTTTTGATGTTTTAAAAATAGAAGTTTTTAAAATCAGAATAGAGGAATATTTCAAGGCTAAAACAAAGTTTGAAAATATTTTTGAAAACATGATTTTGAAAGCTAAAACATTTTGAAAACAGATTTAGAAACATTTTGAAAAATCTATTCAAATTGAAATTGCAAGAACCTTCCTACAGAGCTCCTCCATAGGACTCGAGAACTTGTACAAAGTAGTTTAAATGATTTTGATTTTCGTGGGTTTGTAAGTCACTTGTCGTAGGTTTGTAAGCTACTTGTCGTGGGTTTGTAAGCCACTGGTTTCGATAGAAATTGGGTTCCATCCCAAAAGAAATTTGGAAGAAAGATGAGAGTGCTATTATGAAGTTTTAACAAAATACTAGACACTTATCTTGAGATCTTGAAATCTTGATTCTGTAGAGTCTTGAATCTTGAATCTCTAATCTTCATCTTGATGCTTGAGTTTTTATACTGATCAGTCTTCGATGATACCTGCATATACTTCCTATATACATATATATATATACATATATATATACATATATATATACATATATATATACATATATATATATATATATATGGAAATATTAGTATATATTTTATAAAGTAAAGTATAATAACTATATATGGTTGTTGTCATCAAAACATCATCAACTCGGTTCCTAACAAAGTCTACTAAAGGAAAGAGAGAAGATCCTCGAAAACAATAGTGCTCTTCATGGATTAAAATGCTTCTGCGTTGTTTCATGTTTTTCCAGCTTTGACTCTTGACCACCCACTCCATCAGTCAAATCGATGAAACTACAAGTATACATAAGACACACCCGTCAAACCGAAAATATAATTACGAATCACACGCACAGATACATACAAAACCCAAAACCCAAATCACGAATCTTGATACTTCTTGAACACACACATACAATTAGAACACTCAATTAAAATAAATAGAATGAAATGATATACCTTAACCATACGATATCAGCAGCGGTTTTGAGAACCGAGCTCGTTAACGTGAGGAAGAAGATGGAAATATCGTACGATATCAGTAGCGGTTTTGAGAAGCAGATTAGGTTTTTTTTGGAAATTAGGGATTTGCGAATTGAATCGATAGTGACTTTATTTTTAGGAACTTTTACGCTAATTAATGAATTGAGCGGCCAACTAAAACGGGGGATGGAAGTTGTAATTTTTGGAGAGAAGGAAAGTAAAGTTGGAGGACGACGGACAAAAACAGTTGTTATAAATAGTTTTTTACAAGTGGCGTAGATAAGCAGTTGTTAAAGAGGCATATTACAACTGCTATACAAAAAGAGGTGTTAAAAATATCTTTTCTAGAACTGTTAAAAATGAACGGTTGTTACAAACTACTTATTAAACTGTTAAAAATGAACAGTTGTAAAGGAAAGGTTGTAATATGATTGCTTTGTTGTAGTGATACACACATATACACACACATATACATGTATATGTACTGGAGACGCATGCATGAGAAAAGAAAGGAGAAGTGGACATGTATAGGCATGGAAAGTTGAAACAAAAATGGAAGATGTATGATATATGGAATAAAAGTTGGGCAAAGAAAGCATATATGCATGAAAGGTGGCACGCAACAGGCAGAGATTGATATATCAATATTTTCACACACGCATGAAGAAAGGGAAGCATGAATGGAAGGAAAAAAGGGGAGACGCACATGACAAAAAAAATGAACGGATACGTGCATGACCAGTGAGGAATTATGCAACCATGCATGGAAATGAAGAAAAGATATTTCCTGCGCATGAAAAAGGTAAGGAGAGCAACATTTTTCTCCTACCATTTTTACATTCATTTAATAATTCGTATTACTACATCCTCACTTTACTTTTTATTTCCTCCACCGCAAACAAAAAATAAAAACACCCAGCAGCACTTATCTTTGCCATGGCGCGCGCGTGTGTGTGAATGTTTATGAGTGTGTGTATATTTGTATGGTGTGTGTAGTGTGTGCTTACTCGTGCGTGTTTCCTGTGCAAATGTGCGCGCGCTGGTGTGTGACAGTGTGTTTGGTAAGGAGATCGAATGTGGATGGAGGCGTTCACTGCATGAGCGAGCTTGGGTTTGGACGATCAGAGGAGGGAAAGGGAAGCACAGTGCAAGCTGCCAAGAATAGAAAGAAAATGAACTACTGTTCATTGAACTATAATTTGCAAATAAGTCCTCTGCAATGTTTTCAATTGCACGCTTGGTGGGGGATTTGTTTGTAGGCGGGTCGGATGCCTTTTTTTGGTTGGTCTGTGCGTTTTGTCCTTGGGCCGTGCTTTTTCGCATGGTTTTGAGAATGGGGTGAGATAGATTAGTAGTTTAGTTATTTTAAATTTTGTTAATTAAATAATTTGTTTAAAGTAAAAAATTTAAAAGTTCTAACTTGAATTCAAACTTGAATTTGATTACTTATACGAAGTCGATCCAACTGATTTAGTTTCTCAAATTACTGCACCTATATTGTTTGATTTGAATTTACTTGTATAAGATAATATAGTCCTGACTCATGTGTATTGTCTTTTCATTATGCTTAGGTCAGACCGTGCTTTTCAATCATCGAAGACAGTTATGCTTGAAGACGAAGACGGAGATTGGAAGATCGTACTTACTACTATTATTCTGCTGTACTATATAGGCATGTTCAGTTATATTTATAACTTTGATAATATTGAAATAGAATCAAACGTATACTGATAGACAGTTTTGTAATTATTATATTTTATCATTCCGCTTTGAGATTCTATATATTGTTTTCTTTCTCTTCTTCTTCCATATTAAACCCCTTGATAATTCGTCTTTTTGAACGATTCGGGTCGTGCATATGTAGTTAAATGTTGACTTGAATTGAGCATAAAAGGTGGGTGTCACACTTGGTATCAAAGCTCAAAGTTAAGCAAGAACCTTGGCTTTGGAGGAGATCAACTCATTAGAGATAGGGTTAGTAGCACCCTAGTGTTTTGTAAACTTATTATAACTTAAAACTCTTGAAAAAAAATTATAGAAGAGTTGAGTATATTATAGGCCAGATTTTAAAGAATATCATATTGGAATACCTCGTCCGCTTGTAGGAGGGAAAAATCTGAAGAGCAGAAAGCAGCACGTCGAGCACGAAGAGCACTTGTCCGTAAGAAACGGGAAGAACTAATAGAGGAACGAGCAAGGCAGTATAGGGAAAGACAAAACCCGGATCTTATGATAACATCATTTGTTATAGATATCAGGAAAATGGCCATTTTTCAGCTATGTGTGGGAAGAGAGATAAGGGAAGGAAAAATGAAGGCCACCGTTATCGATTCGAGATTTTCTGTTTTAAATGTCGTGAGAAGGGACATTTTCCAAGTCGCTGCATGAAGGTGAAGAAAAATAAACCCGCACTCAAAATTTCAATCGACCAATCAACCATTTGCTTTCACTTCAAGCAGACTGGACACATAGCCAGAAATTGTTCCAAGAGACAACGTGGAAGGCAAGCTCTATTGCACCTAGGTTGAACTGCATACCCCAGGTTCATAAGGGAAGATGGAAGAACGGTGTACTTTTCTAAGAAATACAATAGTTGGGGACACATTGATGTAGAGTGCACCGGGCCTGTTGAAGCACCACGTGGAAGGATAAATACCGAAGCATTGTTCTCGAAGTAATATGAAGAAGTGGGAGAAGCCGTATATGACTTGTTATTTCTAAACTTCTAGCTAGTTGTGTCAAGGTCAATGATTTTATTTTGGTGCAACCTTGTGTATGGGATATATGATCCTATTGTATTCTTAGTTTTTGAGTAGTTGATGCGCCAAGTTTAATGGCTTGTATAAATTTTTAATGTTTTTCCATATGATAAAGGTTTAGGAATATCCTTAAGCAAAGAAGAAATCAAAAATAGAAAAAAAAAATTAGTATGTATTGAAATCGTTCGGTAAAATATTGGAAGAAAATCTATCTATAACGATATGTGAGTGAATACCATTTATTAATTAGAGATGGTATTAATGTGGGATTTTTTTTGAAGTAATATAAGTTGTGTAATTAATCTAAGAAAATATATACAATTATGAAATGATTTTATATACGAAAATGACCTATATAAATAATAATTTTGACTAAAAAAAATTGAATGTGAGAATTTGAGAATTGGAATTTCGATGTTTGAAATTGTCCTCTAAGGTGTTGGAAAATAATAATAGTTGTAACTCTTAAATCAAAGGATGATATAATTCAAACAAGTTTTAAACTATCAATTGGTAAGTAAAATGAATAAGATTATTTTGTATTATACAAATATGAAATCTAGTTTTGATAAATTTATAATGTAATTGTTGACAAATGCTTATGAAAAAATAAAAATTAATAATAATAATAATAAAACAAAATAAATAAATAAATAAAGATTTATATAATTGGAAGCTTACTTTACTAGTATTTATCTATGGCCCTGTGCAAATATGATCTAGAAGCATATATGATATATATCATATATGTCATACATGTGTGGACATATGCATACGTTTCAGAAATGCAAAAATGCGGATATGGTCGAATGGTAAAATTTCTCTTTTCCAAGGAGAAGATGCGGGTTCAATTCCCGTTATCCGCCCATGATGAAGTAATGTACTATAATTAGAATAATAAAAAAATGAAAAATTCAGTAAAAATTCAGTATAGTTTATTATGATACTATTATGATACTTACTATAATGATATTATAGTATTCACTATAGCACTTCTATTTGTATATTTTCTCTAGTAGTTTTCTCTTTCGTTTTGTTCCCGTTTCCCTATGATCCAAAAATAAAAATTGTAATTAATTACTAGTTAACAGAATAACACAAGACCTAAATAAAATTCTTTATATTTTGTTTATGTATAAAGGATTTTGTAAAGTATTTAATTTTGAAAAGAAATTGTGGTTTTAAGACTTAGTTACTTACAAAATGATTTTAGAAAAGAAGTTGATTTTATATAGATATAACTTTATGTAAATATGAAACTGAAGAAAATTTTGAAAACTGATGATTTGGAATTTTTAAATATATGAATATTGAATAGTATTAAACTTGAAAAATGATTGTTGAAATCATAGGTGAAAACTAATTGGATAAATAAATATGAACCAAAAAAAAGATTATAAATTAAGTCATGACTTGTAAAGTGTATATGAAATAAATGGATGTTGCAATAAATAGTTATAATTAAAGTTGTGATAACTTTTAAACTCGAGTAATATCTTATAAAAAGGAGTTAAGCCTTTATAAATTGGTTATAAACTTAAAGAAATTTCTTGTGAAATGATTCGCAAATAAATGTAGTATTAAATGATAAATATCACTTGTGAAAATGTATGTGATTTAAAATGAAAACAAATATTGAACTATGAAGTGATATTTGTGTTAATTAATGAGATTAATAATGAATTTAAATGAAAATGTAATTTTGATAAAACAAATTGGATTAAATAAGTAAGTTGTATGTATATTGTTTTATTCGCATAATTAATTTGATACGCATTAGAGTACACAAGTTCGAGGTGAATTACACCATTTCGTGTTAGGATTTTTCATTCGATTCTTGATGGTGAATATTTGATATGGATTTTTGGTTTGATTCTAAAGTTCTCTATCATAGTATATGGCTACGCAAGGAGAATGGTGATTTCTAGTCAAGAAACCTTATCGAAATACGCATTAGGGGAAGTTGAATGAACAATACTAGTTCGAAAGCAAACTTATGTGATTGAGTAAGCGATCGAATATTTATTGCATGATAACAACATAAGTACATCGTATGTTCTCATATAATTAATATGCTTTGACGCAGAAATTGGATGTTGTCGGATTGGATATCCTTTGTAATTTAAGTTGGAAATTTTTATGCAAACTACTATTAATTTAAAACCATTTTACAAAAATATTTTTATTTTATATACGAAACAATTTTTATTTTATTTTGCATACAAAACTATTTTACAAACTATTTATATACAAAACTATTTTATTTTATTTTATATACCAATCTATTTTACAAAATATTTTATATACAAAACTATTTTTATTATATTTTATTTTATAAACGAATCCGT
This sequence comes from Allium cepa, assembly GCA_030765085.1. NCBI lineage: Eukaryota > Viridiplantae > Streptophyta > Magnoliopsida > Asparagales > Amaryllidaceae > Allium > Allium cepa. The sequence goes on from CM060938.1 coordinate 917,371,565, forward strand.
TTTACAACTATTTACTTACAATGGAATTTATATAAGAATGATTTGATAATTTGAGACTATTGATTTTAAGAAGTATTTGATCGGAAAGAAATTTGATTTTATATGATTTGATATAAACATAGAACTGAAGTTGTGAAAAACAATTTATTAGAAATTTTGAAAATTTTGAATTTTGAATGATATTCAATTTGAAAGGGAAATGATTGTTGAGATCATATATGGATTGAAACTGAATTGATATATGATGATTTCGAAGACCTTTGACTCTGGTTTGTATAAATATGAAGTTGTTTTGAAAACTATTGATTTTGAAAGGTACTCGACCTGAAAAGCAATGATCTTATATATAACGGAATTATATAAGAATGATATATTCGAAATTGATGATGTGAAAAGGTACTATGTATAATACGATATACATTTTGAAATCGAAGATATAGGAAGTACCTTTTATGGACTATCTAATTTGTGGCCACATTGTAGATACAATTCTATTTATTGGTTTAGGTTGTCCAGACATAAACTCATGAGTTCCTTCAAATTCCATAGCGTAACTTATGGTCTTATGACTCGGCTGTATAGCGAAATTCGCAGGGCTGTGTAGGATTATGGTTATGGATGTTACCTGGGGGGACCAGACGAAACCATTGTGTAACTGCGATCTATGGTCGTTTTCGGCATAATCCGCCTAGGTAGAGCGATTCCCCTAAGGTACGGATGTTTCCTGGTGGAACCAGGCGAAATCATTGTGTATGTACGGTCCATATGGCGTAATTCGAGGGGGATGATGATTGCCTTGAGTCTATGGGTGATAGCGACATAACCACTAGTGTTATTATTAAATAGACTATAATCCATGCGAGTGTTTTGCATTGCGTAATTCGTAGAGTAGTGATTGCTCATAAGTATAGATGTTTACTGGGGGACCCAGGCAAAACCATTGTGTGTCTGCGATCTATGGCTGTTTTGGATGTCATGGCGTAAGACGTGGGACAGTTGCTCCCTAAAGTCACCTGAGGCTGCGTCGCTCTGTCCTCACGATTAGCGAGAGAGCGATCTTAGGGACTGCATTCCATGACGATCCCATTTGTTTGATTTTGGTGACTGGATTGTAATTTTCATATCTGTTTTGAAAGTTTTTCTTTCAAGTATTTTCACTGGATGTTAAAACGAGTTTACTAAGTACCTAGAGATTTCTAGTCTTACGTCTGATCAACGTATTACCAGATTCTGTGAGAATGAAAATAAACTTACTGAAACATCGAGTTATCAAAAGTAGTTTCAAATAAAATTATTTTGATATAAAAGTATTTGGTTATAAAAGAATTTTGAACAAAGAAATTTTCTGATTCTTAAATGTTTAAAAATTAAATTTCTGTTTATCTTTCTATTCTCCTATTTTGCTCTTTTTAAGGACAAAACGTTTTGAGTGGGTGAGATTGTAACGATTTGGATTTTTTGACGTTTTAAATTAAGAATTTAACAAAGATTTTGAAATAAAATTCATTTTTAAAAATAAAAGTTTGAAAACGAAAAATAGATATTTGGAATGCTTCCATTGAAATTAGACCAATAAAATTTATTTTACGTCAAAATTCGTTTGAGACTCGGTTAGCACAATTTTTCGATACTAATTATCAAATTTTAAAGTATGAATATTTTTATATAGAAATGATCTAGAAAAATTTCTGATTAAAATGTCAAAGTTTGTTCCGTCCAATTCCAACCTTCGTAACTCTGTTTATCTAAAATTGCCTTTGTCGTTAAATTTCAAAGCGGTAGCAGGGGTGACAGATGGAATTTTGCTACGAACGTCGTGACACAGATTTGATTGCATCGTTAGAATCGTCTTATCATGCTGATCACCGCGGTATATTTGTTTTCATGTTTTGACTTCCATTGCAAAACGCTAAATTGATGAGATAGCGGTCTGTGACAGCACCCTGAGGTCATAATTGTACACACTCTTTTTAGCCTGCATTACTTCTTTTCCAGCTGTCATTCTTGCATGCGCAACCAAGAGAATTAAATGCGGCATTTAATTCCTTCGTGAATTCTCTGCCTCTGTTTATTCGTGCCCATGCTCTATGCTCCTTCTCATTTTTGGTTTTAAGCATAGTTTTATGACCATGTCGTGCCTCGAATCATGATAGTTGAAGGTTTAAGGTTTTGGTGGTTCAACCGATCGAACCGTCAGAACCGCGAAATTTATTTTTTGAAAATTTACACATTTAAATACAAGATATACACAAAAATATTAAAATAAAAATGCTAGGTATACATATCACGATTGCAAATTATCTTTCAAACTTGTTATATTTTGTTTGCAAATTAGCAAATCACAAGTGCACAACATATCTTGATTAGCAATAAAAGTCCAACATATCATAAGTTCGCATATAATAATTATAAAACATAACAATTCTACGTGCTAGTTTACAATTTCACAAAGATAAATTTCATTCAATTAAAATATGCATGCACTGAAAATAAAAGCATCAATGGAATTACAAGTAATAAGTTTCAGTTGTCAGCTTAAGCATATTAGCAAGTTTCATTCAGGTTGCAAGTTCAAATTCCAGTTTCTGTTCCATGCAAATGCTAATTTATTCCTGTCTTCGTTTTATTGGCATAATACACACAATAATCCAAAAGATGAATCTCATCCATGTTATAGACATGTTGCTTTGATATTAAATAACTTCATTCTTGGTTGATCGACTAACAGTAACAGGGGAAGCTAGAACCCGTAGGATTTCTTGCCGCAAATTTGAAAAACAAGCTAAGATCGACAAGAACATTAAGACTAATGCCCAATATGTTAGTCTTAATCACTGTACACAAATACATAACCGCCTCAAGATCAACTATCCTTTAAGAGGCTACATCGCATGGCTTTTTAGGCTTATAAATGAGCATGTTAACTATGTTGTATAATTTTGGAGTTACAGTTGACAACCATGTGAGAAATTAAAGTGGAAAAATAAAAAGCGGCTGGACCTGGGTTATTTGCAACGGTTCAACTTTGGTTTTGGGGCTCAACCTACGGTTCACGTTTGTAGCGGCTCAACTCCATTCCGGACCTTCAACTCAAATGACTCATGGTTTTTTGCGGTTGAACCGCGGTCCAACACTTTAGCTTCCATTTTATTTTTCAAATAACTTTCCAATTAATATAAACCAAAAGTGTTAACAAAAAAGTTGTAGAGAAATCAAAGATCTACGTTTTCCTTTCTTGTTGCAACCGAAATCGTGGATAGTAAGTACATGAAAGAAGAAGTTAAGTGTGTACCAATAGAGACAGGAAGATGCATAGCCTTAGGGACGTGAATATATATGTAGCTTGCATGCAACGTGCTCAGTCAATAAAAGAAAAGGAAAAAAAAAAGCAAGGAAGAAACCGAACCCACGATCTCCACCCAACAGCCATCTCCATTGCAGCTCTAGGACATGCGCACATATCTATATTGCTGTATCGCTGTTGTAGTGCTATTTTTCTAATTTGTGAAGGTGAGTGTTATAACTTACTTTATTTTTGTGCAAGTTAAATTTATCGAATTGATGTTTGAGAACTGGGTTCACATTCTTTTTACAAACTTGGCTACATTCACCTAGATACACATTCTTTTTCATTTTTTTTTCTTCGTCGTAGTTCTTCACTAATATATATATATATATATATATATATATATGCATATATACAAATACATATACATATACATATACATACATATTGTTAGATTTTGGTGGTACAATATTTCATATACATGTAGATCTTGGAGATATTTGAGTCTATGTAGAATTATGACTCAAATTCGTTGCCTATTTTATAAATTTGGTAGATTTTGGAAGGTGATTTATTGCATCTTTTAGAGATTTTGCGTATTTGGTAGAAAGATTAGTTGCCTCTTTTATTGCATTAAAGAAAACAACAAATTATCTACCTAAGAAAGATTCATGAAGGTATCCAATAGCTTTTTAAATAAGATATTTTATCAAGTCTATTATAAATAGACATGTCTAGGATTTATAAGATGTGTGGAAAAAAGGTTTATTTTGTTGGGTGTTTGGAATTGAGATTTCTTCTCAATTTTATGTCTCTTTTGTATTTTCTTGGTTGAATCAATAAAAGTTTTTATGTTTGGGGGAATTAATTTTGTTTGCTTTCTTCATACTTTCTCTTCTAAATCTAATTGTGTGGTAAACTCGAAAAATTATTAACAGTTAGTATCAGAGCCAACTACACAAATTTTTGGAAGAGTCTTTGGCTATGAGAAGATAAGTGTTGAAAAGCTTAATGGAAGGAACTAGGGTTATGGAAGGCGAAAATGGACGATTATCTCTATCTTAATGATCTTCACCAACCCTTGGAAAATAAAGGGGAAAAGCCAAATGGAATAACTGAGGCAAAGTGGAAAATTTTGGATAGGAAGGCAGCTGCAGCAATTCGGTGTTTTAAAGAGAATTCTGTGTTTCATATCGTTGCTTGTGAAACTTCTGCTTTTGGAATAAGGAAGAAATTGGAAGGAATTAATGCAAAAAATTCTGGGATGAATAAGGCATTCCTTATGAGAAAGTTGGTCAATCTAAAACTAAAGGAAGGCGAATCGATTAGCGAACATCTCAACAGCATTCAAGCAATTGTGAACCAATTGGTGGAGATAAGCTTCAAAGTTGATGATGAAACTCAAGCTTTAATATTAATGAGCTCATTGCCTGAAAGTTGGGAAACTCTTGTAGTTGCATTGAACAATTCATATTCTAGTAGTGTTGTTTCCATGGAGACTGTGGTTAGCAGCCTTCTTAATGAGGAGCTGCGGAGGATAAATTCATCGGAAGGAAAGCCCAGTGAAGAAAAGGAAACTACAATTCCATTGGCAGAGGTCCACTCTGCAAAGAGAGAAAGATGCTCATTCAAACCAAATACGGATCGCGACTTCATTTGCTATTACTGTAAAAAATCAGGCCATCAGCTGAAATTTTGCAATAAATTAAGAGAGGATGAAAACTCAAGAAGGAAGCAAAAATAAGCTGGAGGTAGACCGTAATGAGGAGGTAAACTTTGGCATTAGCAATGTGTTCTTTGTGTTGATATGAGCATGGAAGGAGAATGGATGCCAGATTCTGGTGCATGTTTCTACATTTGCAAACAAAGGAAAGCATTCACTGATTATAAGGAGGAAGCATGCAAGGTGGAGTACGCAAGTGGTGGATATCTAAAAGTTCAAGGCACGGGTTCTGTCATGTTAAAGATGGATATTGGAAGGTTGGTGACGCTTACAGGGGTTAGGCATATCCCAGAAATTAAAAGGAATCTTGTCTTTGTTGGACAGCTGGAAGGAAAAGGTTGTAATTTCTCAACTCGAGGTGGAGTAACTAGGGTTTGAAAGGGTAATAGGGAGGTGCTGCACGCGAAGAGGAAAAACAATAATATTTATTCATTTCTTGGAAAAACCTTAAAAATTGAAAATTCTTATACAAGTGAAGTTAGAGAGACAAGTCTGTTTGAATCAAGGTGGAGCCAACAACGGAAAACCACAAAGCCTACTTGGAGGTCTTTGTGGTATTACAAGCAATTCTGATATGTTGATAATGTGCATGTTTGATTGGCGGGCATGCATAGTTTGGAGTCTAAGGTTTTAGGAGGAGCTTGGATAACATTTATGGAATATTATATCAAGGTAGAGATTGTTAGATTTTGGTGGTCAATATTTTATATATATGTAGATCTTGGAGATATTTGAGTCTACGTGGAATTATGACTCAAATTCATTGCCTATTTTATAAATTTGGTAGATTTTGGAAGGTAATTTATTTTATCTTTTAGAGATTTTGCATATTTGGTAGAGAGATTAGTTGCCTCTTTTATTGCATTAAAGAAGGTAATAAATTATCCACCTAAGAAAGATTCATGAAGGTATTCAATAGCTTCTTAAATAAGATATTTTATCAAGTCTATTATAAATAGACATGCCTAGAATTTATAACATGTGTGGAAAAAAGTGTATTTTGTTGGGTGTTTGGGATTGAAGATTTCTTCTCAATTTTACACGTCTTTTGTATTTTCTTGGTTGAATCAATAAAAGTTTTTATTTTTGGAGGAATTAATTTTGTTTGCTTTCTTCGCTACTTTCTCTTCTAAATATAATAGTGTAGTGATCTCGAAAAACCATTAACTTATATATATATATATATATATATATATATATATATATATATATAAGTACTGGAGATGCATGTATGAGAATAGAAAGGAGGAGAAGTGGACATGTACAGGCATGGAAAGTTGGAAACATAAATGGAAGATGTATAATATATGAAATAAAAGTTGGGCAAAGAAAGCATATATGCATGAAAGGAAGCACGCACTAGGCAGAGATTGATATATCAATATTTTCACACATGCATGAAGAAAGGGAAGCATGAATGGAAGGAAAAAAAAGGAGAGACACACATGACAAAAAAAATTGGTTGGATACGTACATGGCCAGTGAGGAATTATGCAACCATGCATGGAAATGAATAAAAGATATGTCCTGCATGAAAAAGGAAAGGGGGAGCAACATTTTTCTCCTTCCGTTTTTACTTTCACGTAATAATTCATATTCTACATCCTCACTTTACTTTTTATTTAAATTACACTTTAAAGCGGATCCTAACAAACGTACATTTCTTTCATTAAACATCATTAATTTCAGTTAAATTCTCTTTCCCTTTTATTCAAAGATTCCAAGTTAAATTAACGACAATAAATTTCAAAATTAGAATTTAAAACGGAACATAATTAATGGATAGATAATTAAAACAATTGAAATCTTTTTACAATAACTTAAATACATTTATAGAATTCGTTGTTTATACATAAGATAATTAAAACAATTGGATTCATCTTACAGTAACTTAAATACATTTTTAGAATTGTTGTTTACATATAAGAGTTATAAATTAACTTGCTTAAAAAAGTATCAATGACATACAAACAACAAAATTTATATTTATATTTTATTATTATTGATAATTTCACCAAACTTCAATAGTTTGAATTCGATTAAATTTAGTAGAGTTCTTAATTAAATACAATTTCAATTAATTCAACTTTATCTTCTCAATTCCTGAATCATTTAAATAATTAAGTCTTATCAAATTAAAATTTATACTTCTTTCCTTTTATGTAGAATCCAATTATACTAAATTTTATTAACAAATTAGTTTCAATAGGTTGATATGTAAGATGAGCGAAAATCAAGACTAAAATTTAAATAAGTTTGAATACATAGTTATACATTTATTATTTACAAATAGATTAGAAGTTAATTTAAAATCAAAACCCAATTCTAGTTAATTATGAATTTATTTCATGCTTTACATGATATTAAATCTATCCAATTAAACTTTTATTAAACCATACGTTTGAAATCACATAAAATAGTTGTCACTTTATTAAATAAAAATTAGATGTTATAAATCAAAGTATATTTTATTTAAAATCATAAATTTTTAATTTCTTACTGTATTAAATTCTATAATTTGAATTTTCTTCTTTTTGAAAAATACGGGCCGTTACACAAGGGGTGTGTGAGGTGGTGGAACATTGTCTATGTATACAAGTATGTGGTGGACATGTATTTTTTGGTGTATCTATCTTAAAGTTGGCCACGGCTGTAACAACCCGCATATTTATCGAATTTATATTTAAATATTTTATTTAAATATTTTATCGTTAATCGGATTTTGGTCCGAAAAGCTACTTTTTGCAAACGGTCAAAGTAGGACTCAAGACCACTTCCATTGAGTTCGAAACGCCGTTTATAACTTTTTAAGTATAAACATTGATATGTTTGGAGTTTGGAGTTAGTGGAATTTCACCACTTTTTCACTTGAGACTTTGGTTTGGACTTAGCCTATTAGGCCCAACCACCATTCCCTCTTCTCTTCATAATTTCCTAACAACATAAGCTCCATCAAAAATGGTGGGTGGAAAGGGAAATTAAAACTCCAAGCTTAGGTTTCAACTTCAAATCCATCATTCAACTCCAAATTCAAAGAGAAGATATTGGATTCAAGCTTCTTGTGTTAAGATTGAAGAGAGATTGATTCTTGCTTGCTTCAAGCTTCATTTTCATTGATTTTTGGTGCAAAAGTGAGATTTTTATCTCACATTCTTGTCTATAACTATCTTGGACTGTTGAGAATGATCTCCCATCACTTTAGCATGTACATTTGCATTTGGTTTGAATTGGATTGGCGAAAAACTCCAATTTTTAGTGTCTTTGGAAATTTCTTGCACTTAGGTCGCACTGCCACGAAATGCCATTTCGGTGTTAGGTCGCTAGGTCGTAGGTCGTGGGCCGCAAGGTCGTAGGTCGCTCGGCCTGTTCTTTGTTTGGTTGCTCGGTCTATTCTTCGGTAGGTCGCGGCAACGTTAAGTGCTCGCACAAAGAAATTACATGGATGGTCGCTCCTCCACAGCCCCATTCTCCGCGCTAGTCGACAGCATTACATCGTAGTGTTCTTGTCTAGCGTGGGTATAGAGGTGGGGCGTCACAATGGCTATGGCTTGGGGATGGATTGGAGGTGGTGGTGGCTGGTTGTGGTGGTGGTGGAGGTGGCCAAGGAGCTGGAGGAGAGAGGGACCGAGCCAAAGAAGATGAGAAGCAAGTGCAAAAATCATATAAACAAGTAGAAAAACATGAAAAAGAAAACGATATTTTTTACCAAACTTTCTTCAGGTTGATGGCCGAACTTTTTTGGGTAGAGAAGTTATTTTGTGCATGAAAATGAAGTGAGGAAGTCGGCTGAAGATGGAGAAAAGAATTGGCCAAAATGAAGTGGTGTATTGATTTAAATGAAAGGTTTACAAAAGGACTCAAAAACTCTTCATATTTCTCTAATTCGTTTTGTATTTTTAAATAAATTAAAATTGTAGGTAAATAAGACAAAAACAAAATAAAATAACGTATGAATAAAAATAAATAAAATAAATTTTTAAATAAATATAAATAAATGAAGAAAACAGCTTAAAAATAGAAACTAGGCTTTAAAATTTGAAACTAAATTCAATAAACTTTGGAAATTTAAACATCTCTTTAAAAATATTTAAAAGACAAAATATATATAACATAGAATATATATACAAATTAGAATGAGATATAACAAATTAAATACTATTTATATAAGTTAAAATAAGCAATATTGTTAAATAAAGCAATTTACACACAATATTGTAAACAAACATAACTTTCACAATATAAATCTGATTTCAACGAAACGAAAAACACTATTCTTGAAATTTGATCTAATTTCATAATAAAAGATAAAATTTAGAAATTCAAATATTGAAATTTTAAATTTAAAAGTCAAAGTTTGACCAAATTGACCAAAATCCACTTTTTTTGGAAATATTCAATTTATTCAGGTTTGAAATTATAATTCTCATAAAAATCTACGTTTATATTTAAAATAACATAATTTATTAATTTTAATAGATAAAATAAATTTTTTAAATCAAAATCAAATAAAATAATCAAAATAAACAATTAAAATAAATCACAAAATTCAAAATTGTTACACATAAAAGCTATTTATTCTTCAAATTAAAGATTTACGTATATTTGTATATATACAGTAAAGAAGAGAAAAAAGAGTTTACAATAAATTGAAGATAATTCTTTTTTAACTAAATAAACATGTATACTTATAAGTGAAACAATAAATATGTGTGTGTGTATATATATGATTTTTGAAAGTATCAGAATTTTAAAATGGTGAGTTTATAAAGATTAGATTTTTGGAATGTATATGGGTTATTTTTAGTATATGTAGTTTCAATAAAATAAATATACATACATATACATATTTGGGCTTAGTAGTTTATTTTTAAAATAATTGGTTTGGTGATTAAATTGTACAATTTACTTATTTAATTTATTATATTTGCTAAAAGAATTTTAATGGAAAATTAGTTAAAATTAATAATTGGTTATTGACTGTTCAATGACTTCAAGCATTAGTAGAATGAAAAATGATTTTACAAGGTCCAAAATCATGGAGGAAAATAGTCGAGATGGAAATGGGTTGTAAACAAAATAAAGGTGAGTTAATCTCACTCATTTGGATTACCTTTTAAATTTAAATAGTTCAAATTTAAATTATTGGTTGGTTGATTGAATTGAATGGATGTGATATTATATATAATAATAGTAGTATGCATACTAGAGTGATTGATATTCATGCTTTATACAAAGGATGAGACCTTATGTGCCCCGCATAACAGCGGATGATCCTTTATACCGCGATGTCCCCCACCAAGTGGGATTTGGTATTTTAATTGTTGACTAACATCTGTGGATGCAGGGAAAAACAAGTTAGAGGGATCCAACCGGATTCCTTAAAATATTGAAATTTGTTTTCATAGCCTGTTATATGATTTATTGATTATTTGTGATAGATTATATTGGGAATTGAAAATAGTGAATTCTATGGTTTGGCTGAATATATTTTATGATATTAAGATATCAAAAATATAAAGATTGGATATTTGAAGGAAATTAAAAGAGAGGACTTTTAAATAAAATAATTGTAGTGAATTCAGGTAAAATTAAGGAATGAATTTGGAAAAAAATTTGATTTTTAATCCTATTAAATAAACCCCGAATATGGGAAAATAATAGAGATTTTAAATAAATTGAAATAAAAGAGTTTTGAAGACTTAAGCCATATTTTTAAAAGAATTAAAAGATTTATTTTAAAAATTCAAGATTTAAATGTTTTGGGAAAAAATAAAAAGGAGAATTCTGGAAATAGAGTATGAAATTGATATTTCGGATTTAAATAAGGTTTTAAACCAAAATGAAAGAGTAAAACTTGAAATTAATGAGTTTTGGGAATAGATTTGGGTTGGTAAAGGTGTTTATTTTAAAATGGAGTTAATTTTGGAAATTGATTTGAAAACTGTTATGTTTTTGAAATAGTGATTGAAGGAGAATGAGACTATGGAATTTATATACTGGGTTATAAACAAAATGAAATAGAATACTAGTGGATATTTGGTAGTATAAATTCAAGTTGGAAATTTATAAAGGAGTGGGTAATTTGTTTTAAAAATAAATAGTGGTTTTATTTTTGTAAGTGTGGAAAGAAAATTTACGGTATTGGAACGTAAATTTAACTAAAAATAAAATAAATCGAGAAGAATTTATAAATGATTAGACGATTGTATTGGAATGGAAAGTGTATTTCCCTAAAAAGCTAAGTACATTTTGAAAGAAGGTTTTTAAGTACTAAATAGAAGTTTTAAAGGATGTTTAAAAAGAAGAATGTTTTTAGAGCAATTTATTCTTTAAAATTTTTTAAAAAATTTAAAATAAATATTTATTAAATTAATTATAATAGTAATTATTTGAAGGTTAAATTAATATTATGATTTAAAAGACAATTACCAAGTATACAATAGTTTATTTGAAAAAAGTTTTTGGCCAAAGGTTTTTACTTGGAAAATTATTATATAATTTTATAACCAATATTGCGAATAAAGTGATTTAAGTAGTTTTATTTCAAACATTTTAAGTGTATATTTTTGGGTAAAGTGGTTTAAATTATTAAAATCTAATTTTAATAAGACTTGGAGTTATTCAGTGGAAATAAGATAATTGGTTGAATAGATTTTTTAATTGATAGTAAAATAACCGACTATCAAATTTGGACCCAAACTATAACTTCGTAAATATCTAGAGGAAATTCGGGAATTATATGGTAAAGTTACCATTCGAGGTGCCATACTATACGCATAAACTCATTCGTTCTTCGAGGACGTTTATAAGGAAATCTCTCCACTAATAGTTAGGAGGTGATCTTCGATCTTATTCTCATCTATGTATTTCCCAAAGAACCTGTGATGAACGAGGATTTTTGACTTCCGAAAATCGACATCAATACGTCCACTGTATCGAATACCGCACCGTCGAAGGCCGGAAAACCCAACCGTTTTGGTTTAAGAAAGAAGAGGTTGAAGAAAAGATAGAAGAAAAGAAAGAAAAGCAACAGAAACTGTTTGCACAAAACATGGGCAAACACCTCCAAGTCGTGTGATTTAGTTGAATTTATGTGATTCTTGATGATTTGGATGAGTTATGCAAATATGTAAAAAGCAGGGACTAAAATGTAAAGGACACACAGATTTATAGTGGTTCGGCCAGAACGTGCCTACGTCCACTTTATATGTTATTCTCCTCTTTTATTCGGGTTACAAGTACAAATCCTTGATTACAAGTATATAAAAGATGTTTGAAATTTCCTTCCGTGCTTGAGCTCTCATACTCGTCTTCCATTGTTGTACCCCTGCCCCTCTATTTATAGAGTGAGGCTGGAGGCAGGGGTCTTGAATGTATATAGCTGCTGGTGGGCCTGGGCTGAAGCAATCTGGCTTGACGACATTGGTTCGGCAACGCCCTGGTCCGGTAATACTCTGGTCCGTTAGTACTCTAATCCGGTAGCGCCTTGGTCCGGTGGTAGATGATGTAGCTTGGTCCGGTAGAAGCTGGTCCGGTGGATTGGTTCGGTGTGGGTTGGTTCGGTGTTTATTGGGGGTGAGGCTTGGTTCGGTTGGAGGTGGTCTGGACCGGTAGTTTGTTCGTGATGGGTGGTGAGATGGGACTTGGTTCGGCAGATAGGAGGAGGCAGGTTTTGGCTCGGTAGGCGTTGGAGAGGGTTTGGGTTGGCAGTGCTTGGAGGTACTTGGAGAGGGCTGGTTCGGCAGGTACTTGGGGAAGGAGTTGGACCGGCGATAATGCCTTTCCCCTCTTTATTCGGTGGTAGGTGGAAAACCTGCCCAACATTTGCCCCCCAAAGTAGGGCATATGCCTGTATATGGCGTGCTTTGTTTTAGCGTGATTATTCCCATCCGGTGCCTAACTTCGAGCCATCTGGTCCGGTCGTTGATGGTTGCTTATAAATAGGGGCCACGTGCCTTCGTTATTCCTTACCCACCGAGCCAAAACCTTTTGCCGAATCAAACTCTCATCTTTGCCGAATCAAAGTGTTAGCCGAACCAGGTGAGACCCTTTGCCGCCGAATTAACTTCTGCATTGTACTACCGAATGAACTCGGGACCTCGTGTACCGAATGAAGACTTGTTAATTACTTTACCGGATGAACCGAATGAGCCTGAGGGTTGGAATGTCGAATGAGATAAGGTGTTCGAATACCGAATGGAATTATCACCGGATGAGCTCGGGGAGTGTAGTGCCGAACGAACTCTTGCCTTGCTTTACCAAATGAACTTAAAGGCTTTCAATGCCGAATGGACTTTAATCTCCACCTTTGTGTTTTGAACTTGTTTGCTTGTATTTCCATATTCCTCGTTCTAATTTGTTCTTCCGGTGTTTGCAGATAATGTCTCGCAAAGCAGAAACTCGATCAGATAAACGGAAGCCTAGGGCGAAGGAGAGTCCTCCTCCGTGCCCCCAGCCCAGCCGAGACCGGAACGTCATGGACCTGCCCCGAGGTCGCAAGTAGATGGGTGTGGCCCCCAGGAGCTTCTGAACTCTCCGCCCGACTGTTTTCCTAGCTCCCTCAGAGAGGAGCAGCTTGATGTCATTCTCGTTCCTTCGGGATTGACAGAGCGCGCATGCTATTGCCGGGGGAAGGAGTGATGCCGTACGACCCCCCGAGGGCTACATTGCTTACAGCAGATATCATTGCATGTGTGGTGCTATCCCGCCTCTCAATGCCTGGATAGTTAGCTTTATCTCATAACTGAAGGTGGCTCCATTCCAGCTTCAGCCTAACTCCTACGCCATTCTGGTGAGTCTTTTCGTCAACTTTCAGAGGAAATATGGGCGTCCCCCTTCCAACCGGGAGATCTGGTATCTGTACAACTTGAGAGGCTATAAGAAGGGGTCTCCATATATCAGCTTGGAAGCGGCCGTGCCCTTCAAGCCTGTTCTGGATTTGTACTCGAAGTTCAGTATGTTCAAGAAAGAATGGTTTTTCATTAAGGATGACTCTGTTTCTTTCCGCCTTTTCACTTCCGGTTGTAAGTTGAACTTCATTTATATTTTCCTTGTCCCGATCGCAATGCTTCTTCTTATATGCTTTTATTTCTTGCTAGCGACAGGTGGCTTTGCGAACGTGGAGAATGATTCCTTGGCGCGGATGGCTGCTGAAATAATGGTCATTTCGGGAAGGGATAGGTCGGCTTCTTACCTGATCAGGAATGCCACTCTCCTGGAGTATAACTTGATTCTGCCACGTCAATCTGTGGTTAAACAGAGAGATACAGCCGAGGAGAGGGCTGCTAAAGCTAAGGATGGGGCTACTGCGAAGAGTACCAAGAGGAGACCTTTCTCGGTACCTCCAGTCATTGCGGGAAAGAAGCTTAAGAAGTCTGATGGACCCTCTCCCAACACATGTCCAGATATTCCGGAGGAGGAAGGTGGAGAGTAGGAAAGAGGCGAGGAGGAGAGCGGAGAGGAGAGCGGAGGAGATGGAGAAGGTGAATGACAGGGTGGTAGTGGTGCCAGGGCTTTGTCTTCTGAGCAGGCTGGGGAGATCCAGGAGTGGACGGATGATGCCTTCCGCCAGGCATTTGAGGGGTTGGAGGAAGGATTAGCCTCGGTGGAGAAGGCAAAGGAGGTTGACAAGGCTGGGGCTGGTGCCGATCCATTCTCTAAGAGTTCTTTAGCTAAGGCGACTCCAGCGATTCAAGGTGAACTTTTGACTTCTGCAGACTCCATTTACGATAGGGACTTAGGAATATTTTATGGTTCGCTTCCGTCCTGGAATGAGATTCAGGATTTATTGCAGTATCCTACTCCTCCGCAGGGTTTGTATAATAGATGTGCCTTCTTTCTCTTTTTAACTTAACATATTTATTGAATTATGGATCATTACATGTTCGTAACACTTGTTCTTTATTCCAGGGGCAGGCGAGGTGGCCAAGACTTCAGACGTTCGACACCGCCTTGAACAATACAAGTTACTCAGAGCCTCTGCGAAGCCTAAGCCTCCTACTAAACGTCCTGGAGACGTAGTTGGCTATCGCCCCCTTCTCGGAGTTATCGAAGAAGACACTCAGAAGAGGAAGAGGAGATGTTCTTTGCTTGGTTCTCCACCTGGTCCTCCACCCCCAGTCCAGTCTATTCACGATATTACTGAGGAAGATACTGGGTTTCTGCCTTCCCCACATCCGTCGAAAATTTCAACCGTCACCCCGATAGATCGACCTGGTTTGGCACGCAACCCATTTGCCGGTCACCCTGATCTGGACCCAAGTTTTCAGGATATTTCATTTGACGAGGCCACGGGTGAGCACCTTCTTCCCCGCAACCCCATGGTACGAGTGCTTGATGAGGCCAAGTCCCTAGATCTTGATTTGCTTACTACTCGGATAGTTACCATAGGGGACGAAGCCAAGGCTAATATTGATCGGGTGGCTGAAGAGACCAAGAAGTTAATGGAGCATCATGCTCGACTGGTCAAGGCCGAGTACGAAATTGGGAGTGCCAACATCCGGCTAAGGTTAATAGTTTCTGACCAGGCTAAGCAGCTTGCCGATCAGGCTATTCAGAATTCTCAGCACGAGGCAGCCTCCAGGCAGTTGAAGGAGAGTCTGGAAAAGGCCAGCAGGGCAGAATTGCGAAAAATGGAGGCTGCCTGCAAGGGTCGGATTGTGACGACCGCCCATGACTCCCGCACCAAAACAAGGAAATAATGCGCTGAAAGGCGTGCCAGGCAGCCATGGACGATAGTCAGGGTAAAACAAAACAAAAGAATCTCTATCGTACAACTCACAGCGCATGGATAAAATACAATAGAGAAATATAATATAGTGAAGCTCCATAGAACAGAACATCATCATATAAGCATCACAGTAGTTTTATACAATCATCTACTCAAATCCATACATGAAAGCCTCACTACAAATCACTCAACCAAATACAGCAGCGGATACCCAGTACATATAGTAAGAAAACTAATATGCAAAGCCTCCTGCTCGTCTTCGTCATCTTCATCGTAGAACTCCTAGCACAGCACCTGTCACCTGCTACCTAGTCTGCCCATCCCAACATGGATGAACAGCCCAAGGTAATAAGAGGAGACATAAAACCTTGAGTCAGACAAAGTCTTAGTGAGCAGTAAATTAACTATCAAACATACCAAAAGAGCATAAAGGATAAAAGGAATAGGAACCAAACCATCCCACTCCACCTCTTTCTACAGTGATAGCCCCAGACATACACTAAGGAGAAGCAAGCATAACAACATAGACAATTAAGGTAAAGCAAATACCACTCGAGTCAAGGACGATGTTTTCCAAATACAAACCCCCAAGGCCTAAACCAAGATCAGATAAGCACCCAGAAATCACCGCTCTTGAAGCCGAATGATAATACAACCAAACATCCATGACTCTGGCTATCACTGTTATCCTTGCCTCGATTTCACCGTTAGTTGAATGACCATCTGTCAAGGGCTAATGGTAACCCCGGTTCTAACCATAACTCCGCACACTGCCTTGTGCCTAGGACTTATCTACTTTGCCCAGAGTACTCAACTACCTACCTGTAGTCTTTTGGGTGTCCCGACTACCTACCTGTAGTCGTTATGGGCGCCCCATGTACTCTTGCTTTTGAGCATGCTAGAACCTTCAACAACGACGAGATCCAAGCCTCCTAGTCATCCTCCTCGACGACTACTTCCTCATACAAGCTCAAGCTACCTCTTGAACAATCCATTATCAACCAACTTGAACTACCCTTCAAGTTATCAACATGCTTGGAATGATCCCTTCCTGGATTAAGCCAAGACTCACATCATACTTCACTTCATCACATCAAAGCAAAGTCTCAACTCAACAACATGGTTTGCCTCATCGCATCATGGCAAAGTTCCATCTCATCATCATCCAATCCATACATATGAGCTTCAACATCCGCTACATATGTCTCAAGCAGCTTTCATCATTCAAGAGCCTTCCCACTTGGCCTTCGAATCATCTTCAATCATCTTGCTCCAAATCAACTACTAGCTAACTTGGAAACAATCAAATCAATCATACATTCAAACAATCAATCATTCAAACAAGATCTAATAAGCAATTTAAGCAATATCAACTATAATGGCAATTTCGTAAATAAGTGAGCAAAAGTCCAACATATGTGAAACCATAGTTTTTAGCATAGATCTATCAAATATAAAACATGGGTTTTGTCTCTAATACTTGTTAAACTAACTTGCATAAGTAAACATCTTCAAAAACCATGGATCTAGACTTCGATCTAAGAAAAATGCATGAAATCTCTAACTTTAACACTCAAACAAGCCACCAATCCAATATACTCCCTTGGATCCGCGTGAGAGATAACTACCACTCACCAAATCACCCAAACACTACAAAAACTACACACTTCAGATCTGGACAGCGAAGATCAAGGTTTGATCCGGCAATATCTCGCTCCAATCGATGAATTCTAGCTCGAACGGATGAAGATCTTCAACTTTGGCACTTGGATCTTCGATCTCGATCTTCGATCTTGGATGGATGTTAGAATTAGATTGGAATGGAGAAAAGAAGATGAAGAAATGTTGTAGTCGAGTCTTCAAAATGGCAGCACTTCGTCGCTTCGAAATCTGGTGCCAAAAAGTGAGCCGAACCCCTCTATTTATAGGCTGGAACCTCCCTGAGTCGTCGCCCCATGAGTCGGTCCCGACTCATCATGAGTCGTCCACGACTCATCTCCTGCCGACTCACGACCTAGCACAGCCGACCCTGCGACTTAACTATACAACATATACTGCCGACTTAACACTAACCCAGATGCCGACTTAAATTCTACCGACTCAAAGACCTAACGACTCAACACAGCAAGAAGGTCACACGACTTAAGACACATACGACTTATCCCGGCCGACCTAAGCCTAATCCTTATCCCACGAGACACGACTCAACAACCCTGCCGACCTACGACTTAATACCAAGCTGCCTAACGACTTACGACTCATCGTTAAGTCGTGCCTACCGACTCAGTTGCAAACGACCTAACAACACAGCCTTATGGCCGACCTAAGTCCTAGCCGACTCAACAATACACACTCCCTACTCAACTATGATGCCGACTCACGACTCATCAGGCCCTACGACTCAAAACCCTGCCGACTCATTACCCACGACCTGCAAATTCTACGATTTATCGACACGTAAAAATACGGGTCGTTACATTCTCTCCCCCTTAGGAATTTCGCCCCCGAAATTCCAAGCAAACAACAGCAATCAAAATTATTCCGCATGCCTATCATCCATGGCAATCAACAATCCATGCAACCAATTCTAACCTAGCATGCAGAATTCTAAGACTTAGAACAAGCTACAAATTCATGAGATGTCACGACACTTTAGGGCCATACCTCGAAGAGTTCGGGATGAGCTGCCTTCATCCTCTCTTCCTCCTCCCACGTACAGTCGTTAACATCATCACTCCATTGTACCTTGAGCAACGTAATCGTCTTCCTCCTAAGCTGTTTCGTATCGGTTTCAACAATACGAAGCGGCTTACGAGGTCTCGAAACAACTGGATCAACCTCCAAGTCTTCACAGCTATCAGCAGAAACCACCGTAGTTGGGTCGTGCATATACTTCCGTAGATAAGATACATGAAAAACACTGTGCACACCCGCCATCTTTTCCGGTAACTCCAATCTATAAGCGAGCTTTCCAATACGCTCGATAATCGGGAATGGTCCAACAAATCTCGGAGTTAACTTTCCTTTCTTCCCGAATCTAATAGCATTCTTCAATGGAGAAATCTTCACAAAAACCATATCACCCACATCGAATTCCAAATCCTTTCGACGATTATCTGCATAACTCTTCTGACGATCCTGGGCTGCCCTCATTCGTTGCCGAATGATCTCTATACAATCTGAAGTCTGTCGAATCATCTCTGGCCCAAGTATCAGCTTTTCTCCAGTTTCCAACCAACATGTCGGGGAGTTACACGGTCTTCCATACAATGCCTCATATGGTGCCATACCAATACTCGACTGATAACTGTTGTTATAAGCAAACTCCACCAAATGAAGGTGATCTTCCCATGACCCTCCGAAGTCCAAAACACATGCTCTAAGAAGATCTTCCAAAACTCGGTTGACTCTCTCAGTCTGACCATCTGTTTGAGGGTGATAAGCTGTACTCAAACACAACTCAGTTCCCAAAACTTCCTGGAAGCTCTTCCAAAATCTACTAGTGAACAATGGATCTCGATCGCTCACTATACTCTTCGGAACACCATGGAAACGAACTATCCACTTCACATATAGCTCAGCCAACTTCGATGCAGTCCTAGTCGATCGAACAGGAATGAACCTTGCACTCTTGGTCAAACGATCTACTGTGACCCAAATCCCTTCATTTCCTGCCCTAGTTCTAGGTAGACCATCGATAAAATCCATCGACACTTGCTCCCACTTCCATGCAGGAACCTCCAATGGCTGAAGCAATCCACTGGGCTTCTTCTGCTCAGCTTTCACCAACTGGCAATTCATACACTTGGAAATAAAATTTCCAACATCCTTCTTCATACCTTCCCAGTAGTAGGTTCTCTTCATATCCCGATACATCTTATTTCCACCTGGATGAATTGTCAACTTCGAGTGATGACTCTCCCTCAGAACTTCATCTCTCAATCCATCTACATCGGGAACAACTAGTCGCCCTTGCTTTCGAAGCCAACCCTCTCGATCGACCTCGAATCCCTTATCCTTCTCCGGGTCCAATCCAGATTCCAAATCACAGATAATCTTGACAAGCTTATCATCTCTCCTTTGCCTCTCGCCAATTCTTTCCACAAGAGTAGGCCTTATCGATAAGTTTGCCAACATCTCAGGTTCCAATTCACATCTAGGCCTGAAATCAAATCCAGCCAAATACTCAAGACTCTTCCATTCCGAAAACATGGCTCCCAATCCTGCATGTCTTCGACTTAACGCATCAGCCACTGCGTTACCTTTCCCTGGAGTATAGGCTATACCAAAATCATACGATGCTAAGAACTCTAGCCACCTTTGCTGTCGAAGATTCAAATCCTTTTGGGAAAACAGATACTTCAACGACTTATGATCTGTAAACAGCTCGAATCTAACTCCCAATAGATAGTGTCTCCACATCTTCAAAGCAAACACAATCGCCGCTAACTCCAAATCATGAGTCGGATAATTCCTTTCATGCGGCTTTAGTTGTCGACTAGCATACGCAACAACTTTATCCTTCTGCATTAGCACCGCTCCTAGTCCAGTGCCACATGCATCGGTGTAAACCACCATCTCATCATTCCCACTTGGAATAGTCAAAACAGGAGCACTCGTCAATCGCTCTTTCAGGATTACAAAAGCTTGCTCACACTTATCATCCCATCTGAACACCTGGTTCTTCTTTGTCAATCCTGTTAACGGTGCAGCTATCTTGGAAAAGTCTTTGATAAACCGACGATAATATCCTGCTAATCCAAGAAAACTTCTCACATCAGATGCATTCTTAGGCCTAACCCAATCCTGGATCGCTGCCACCTTAGCGGGATCAACCGCTATTCCATTCCCAGAAATAACATGACCTAAGAACCTCACTTCATTCTTCCAGAAGTGACACTTCGAAAACTTAGCCTTCAGCTGATGTTTCCGTAAGATTCCTAAAACAATCCTCAAGTGCGTCTTGTGCTCTCCCTCAGTTCTGGAATAAATCAGAATATCATCCACGAACACAAGCACGAACTTATTCAACTGATCTCTGAACACTCTATTCATAAGATCCACAAAATATGCTGGCGCGTTAGTCAACCCAAACGGCATTACCAGCCACTCATAAAACCCGGATGGTGTCCTGAAAGCAGTCTTCGGCACACTATCCTTCGCCACTCTCAACTGGTGAAATCCCGTTGCCAAATCCATCTGAGAAAACACCTTAGCCTCGTGAAGCTGATCAAACAAGTCATCTATTCTCGGCAATGGATACTTGTTCTTCCTAGTCACCTTATTCAGCTCACGATAATCCACACACAACCTCAACGATCCATCCGCTTTGGTTGCGAACACAACTGGCGCACCCCATTCGGACACACTTCTCCGAATGAATCCTTTCTGCAAAAGGTCATCAACTTGCACCTTCAGCTCTTGCTGCTCCCTCGGTGCCATCCGCCTAAGAGGCATCACAACAGGTCTGGCTCCCTCAACTAGATCGATACGAAACTCGATCTCCCTATGCGGCGGCAACCCTTTGACTTCCTCAAAGACATTCTCAAACTCATTCACAATAGGCACCGATGACAGTCCATCCCGTGGAACAACCA
The DNA here is from genome assembly GCA_030765085.1 of Allium cepa. NCBI lineage: Eukaryota > Viridiplantae > Streptophyta > Magnoliopsida > Asparagales > Amaryllidaceae > Allium > Allium cepa. The sequence continues at coordinate 917,392,900 of CM060938.1, forward strand.
GCGAATACATGAAGCTCATGAAGACGCCTTCTTCATGCTTACATCGTATCACAACCTTTCGCCCTTCCACATTCCCGACTGTCACCTCAAGCCTCTCACAATCAATCCTAGCCGCATACTTCCTAAGCCAGTCCATGCCCAAAATAATTCCGAACCCCGCAAAGTTCAGAACAAAGCAATCACAAACAAACGAGCAATCATGACTCGACACAACTAGACCACGGCATATCATACACAAACATGACGAACCCCCAACCGGATTAGTCACAACCAATGGCCTATCAACAATATCCGGTTTCATACCTAACCGGCTTACCAAATCATCACAAACAAAAGAATGCGACGCTCCAGTATCAAACAACACTCTAACTGGAACACCACAAATAGAAAGAGTACCTTGAACCACCACACTCTTCCCCTTCTCTTCAGCAGTAGGAGCTTTCGAAGACGATGGAACAGCCCCCAAAGCATAGGCTTGCACAACCTGCCTATCTTTCCTCGGTTCTGGACAATCCTTCTTGATATGTCCCAGCTTATCACAGTTGTAACACTTTCCCGGCACTTTGGGATTCTTACAATCCCGGGAGAGATGACCCTTCTGTCGGCAGTTGTAGCAGGTCACTTCACCTCTCGGCTTCTTCTGGCCATCCCTACCCCTCTGTTGCTGTTGTTTCCTCTTCTTATTGCCACTCTGCTGTGGTTTAGATCCTTCCCTGGTTACAGAAACGACAGAACTTTCCCTAGGAAACAAACTCTCATGCCTAAGAGCTTTTTCCACAAGCTTCTCAAATGGATCGTCCAGATGATCCACTAACTGCCTCCCAAGATAAGCATCCAGACCAGTCACAAACTTTTCATTCTTCTGGTAGGGAGAATCAATATACGATCTGGCATACTTAGACAAAGCTTCAAACTCAGAAATGTACTCAAGAACAGGCCTTCCCCCTTGCTTGAGCTCCACAAACCTCTTAAACAAGACAGATTTCTGGGAAGTAGAGATGAACTTAGCTTCAAATCTAACTTGGAATTGCTCCCAAGTAATCTCTTCTTCTGGGGTATCTATAGTGATAGAATTCCACCAATCAACAGCTCTTCCCTGAAGCTGTCTCGATGCAAGCTTCCTCTTAGTTGCATCCTCAATCCCTAAGTCACCAAAGATCCTTCGACAAGCATCAATCCATCTCTGCACTTCAATAGTCGACTCCGTCCCCAAGAAAACTTTCCCTCCAAGAGCAGTATAATCCTTGCAAAGCTTGGCAAAATCCACCGGTCTTGGAGCTTGGACCTGAACTCCCACATCCACAGATGATCCTGAAGCTGGTATTCTCCTCATGATTGAAGTCATCATGGCCTCAAACATAGGAGCATAATCAACAGCTTCCCTAGCATCACGGCTACCCCTCGCAGCTTGTCTCTCACTTCGACTCATCCTTAATATCTGTAAATAAGAATGATTAGAACACCTTAAGAAACAACTGCATAAGGAGTTCAAACCCTTCTAAACTACTATATTATATATAGTAATTATCCATCAAATTACAATTACGTCTCTCTTACGTAGTTACATCAGCGAGCGTTGGCTAAAATCGATTAACCAAAGCTCTGATACCAAATGTGACGACCGCCCATGACTCCCGCACCAAAACAAGGAAATAATGCGCTGAAAGGCGTGCCAGGCAGCCATGGACGATAGTCAGGGTAAAACAAAACAAAAGAATCTCTATCGTACAACTCACAGCGCATGGATAAAATACAATAGAGAAATATAATATAGTGAAGCTCCATAGAACAGAACATCATCATATAAGCATCACAGTAGTTTTATACAATCATCTACTCAAATCCATACATGAAAGCCTCACTACAAATCACTCAACCAAATACAGCAGCGGATACCCAGTACATATAGTAAGAAAACTAATATGCAAAGCCTCCTGCTCGTCTTCGTCATCTTCATCGTAGAACTCCTAGCACAGCACCTGTCACCTGCTACCTAGTCTGCCCATCCCAACATGGATGAACAGCCCAAGGTAATAAGAGGAGACATAAAACCTTGAGTCAGACAAAGTCTTAGTGAGCAGTAAATTAACTATCAAACATACCAAAAGAGCATAAAGGATAAAAGGAATAGGAACCAAACCATCCCACTCCACCTCTTTCTACAGTGATAGCCCCAGACATACACTAAGGAGAAGCAAGCATAACAACATAGACAATTAAGGTAAAGCAAATACCACTCGAGTCAAGGACGATGTTTTCCAAATACAAACCCCCAAGGCCTAAACCAAGATCAGATAAGCACCCAGAAATCACCGCTCTTGAAGCCGAATGATAATACAACCAAACATCCATGACTCTGGCTATCACTGTTATCCTTGCCTCGATTTCACCGTTAGTTGAATGACCATCTGTCAAGGGCTAATGGTAACCCCGGTTCTAACCATAACTCCGCACACTGCCTTGTGCCTAGGACTTATCTACTTTGCCCAGAGTACTCAACTACCTACCTGTAGTCTTTTGGGTGTCCCGACTACCTACCTGTAGTCGTTATGGGCGCCCCATGTACTCTTGCTTTTGAGCATGCTAGAACCTTCAACAACGACGAGATCCAAGCCTCCTAGTCATCCTCCTCGACGACTACTTCCTCATACAAGCTCAAGCTACCTCTTGAACAATCCATTATCAACCAACTTGAACTACCCTTCAAGTTATCAACATGCTTGGAATGATCCCTTCCTGGATTAAGCCAAGACTCACATCATACTTCACTTCATCACATCAAAGCAAAGTCTCAACTCAACAACATGGTTTGCCTCATCGCATCATGGCAAAGTTCCATCTCATCATCATCCAATCCATACATATGAGCTTCAACATCCGCTACATATGTCTCAAGCAGCTTTCATCATTCAAGAGCCTTCCCACTTGGCCTTCGAATCATCTTCAATCATCTTGCTCCAAATCAACTACTAGCTAACTTGGAAACAATCAAATCAATCATACATTCAAACAATCAATCATTCAAACAAGATCTAATAAGCAATTTAAGCAATATCAACTATAATGGCAATTTCGTAAATAAGTGAGCAAAAGTCCAACATATGTGAAACCATAGTTTTTAGCATAGATCTATCAAATATAAAACATGGGTTTTGTCTCTAATACTTGTTAAACTAACTTGCATAAGTAAACATCTTCAAAAACCATGGATCTAGACTTCGATCTAAGAAAAATGCATGAAATCTCTAACTTTAACACTCAAACAAGCCACCAATCCAATATACTCCCTTGGATCCGCGTGAGAGATAACTACCACTCACCAAATCACCCAAACACTACAAAAACTACACACTTCAGATCTGGACAACGAAGATCAAGGTTTGATCCGGCAATATCTCGCTCCAATCGATGAATTCTAGCTCGAACGGATGAAGATCTTCAACTTTGGCACTTGGATCTTCGATCTCGATCTTCGATCTTGGATGGATGTTAGAATTAGATTGGAATGGAGAAAAGAAGATGAAGAAATGTTGTAGTCGAGTCTTCAAAATGGCAGCACTTCGTCGCTTCGAAATCTGGTGCCAAAAAGTGAGCCGAACCCCTCTATTTATAGGCTGGAACCTCCCTGAGTCGTCGCCCCATGAGTCGGTCCCGACTCATCATGAGTCGTCCACGACTCATCTCCTGCCGACTCACGACCTAGCACAGCCGACCCTGCGACTTAACTATACAACATATACTGCCGACTTAACACTAACCCAGATGCCGACTTAAATTCTACCGACTCAAAGACCTAACGACTCAACACAGCAAGAAGGTCACACGACTTAAGACACATACGACTTATCCCGGCCGACCTAAGCCTAATCCTTATCCCACGAGACACGACTCAACAACCCTGCCGACCTACGACTTAATACCAAGCTGCCTAACGACTTACGACTCATCGTTAAGTCGTGCCTACCGACTCAGTTGCAAACGACCTAACAACACAGCCTTATGGCCGACCTAAGTCCTAGCCGACTCAACAATACACACTCCCTACTCAACTATGATGCCGACTCACGACTCATCAGGCCCTACGACTCAAAACCCTGCCGACTCATTACCCACGACCTGCAAATTCTACGATTTATCGACACGTAAAAATACGGGTCGTTACACGGATTGACATGGCCATTGCGACGGTGGATGATGTTCGGAATGCAGATCTCGAGCAGATTGAGGAGTTATCTGGGAGGCTTGAGGCCGCAGAGCTTGCTCAAGCCAAGCTGAAAGAGGAGATGGAGGCAATGCGGGCATCCCTTTAGACCGACTGCTCGAGATACTGGTTGGAGAGAGATGCTGCCGTTGCACGGTTGTCAGCTTCTGAGGCCCGGATGAGGGAATTCGAAGAGAATGAGGGGATGATGGATGAGATGCTCCAGGACATGTATTTCCGTACCTGGAAACAAAGCAACCTGTCTTGGATAGATGATTATCCCCGGGTCATGGCTAGGATATATCTCCGGGCTTTGGAGGAGGCAAGGGCCGATGCGGATAAAGAGGGTGGTGCGGCCTTCAGAATGGATGTGGTTACCGCCCAGTTTACCAAGGAGGAGAAGGTGGCGGTGAAGGAGGGCATGCGGCTGCTTGCTGCTGAGGAGGTAGGCGTGCAGCTAGAGGATGATGATCAAGGAGCAGACGCCGGTAAGTCTTCTCTCTGAATCTTTTATTAACTCGATTGCTTATCTTTCGTGATTATTGATGGATTCTCTTTTGAATTGAGCAGGCGGGACCTCTGGAATACACGTGGGGAGTTCTGACCCTGCAGCTAAGTAGATCTGGAGGGTTAGCGGGATGGAGGCGAAATTCCGATTCCTTGATTTGACTTGTACATACTTTGGTTGCTGTCTATGTTAGTCCGAAACATTAATGTAACTTGTAATTATATCATTTGTAAAGAATGACTTTCTGTAATTTTATAACATAAGCTGATTTTGTTATGCTCGAATGTGGTTGTTATTCTGATATGTTGCATAGGGAATATAGTTGTGTACATGCCTGTGATTCAATTGTGTTTGATGTCAAGTTCTTGCTTAAAATATAACTTGTAAGGTTTATGCGATGTGTTTATATGATGCGCGAATAGATTAAAGCTACATATTTGTATATAAGAGAAGATAGTACCGCCCTTGTGTTTTAGTTGTAGAGGGTTGCTTTGAAGGTCTTGCGTAACTAAGTATGGAATGTAGCTGAGTGTTCCGTCATACGGATGTGAGTTCATATTTCCACAAGCGAGAATTCCCCTATTTAGTGACCTGTACCTTAGGGATTGTTATAGAGGGTAGGAGGAAAGTTTTTATAAATAAAATGGAAATATAAGAAATAGTAAAACTTCCAATCACGGAAGGCCGTCGATATGCTTAAGTTCGTGGCAAACGGGTTTTGTAGTCACTTTCCCTAGCTGTGGGTCTTGGAGACATTTGTCACCCATCTTACGCCTCCGCAGGGAGTTTATCTTTTTTTTACCACAGCCGCACTTAAGACATACCGGAGCCGAGATCGCGCACAGTAACTACCCGAGCCATTATGGCCCGTACTCGTGGGTATTATTCGATTTACTGTGGAGGGTTAGCGTGGGTGCCGATCGTCAACCATGAACTACCCCTGGCTGGCCACACCTTATGTTGGGGCTTAAAGTAGGTTCACAGTTGCCGGCGAGCCGAACGCCGTAATGAGCTGCCATCGGCTATAATCAGCCTTTTTGATGACTTATAATCGGCTCATTACAGTTGGCTTTGAGGGCAGTCGCGAGCAATGAGTTAGCCCGCAGCAGAGGGATGCTGGAGCAAAAGTGTCTCATTGGCGAGTGCATAGAATCGCATAGTACCTGTTGGGTCTTGTCCAGGTGAAGCCGTGTTATGATGCGTCTTGAATGGAGATGCCATAGAATTTTGTTCAACAGAAAAAGGATAAAGCTTAACAAGCAGCCAAGATATGAAGGAACAAGTTAAAAAGAGACAAGATTTTTAAAGTGGTTCGACACGAAAATGCCTACGTCCACTGATTCTCTTTGTTAATTCACTTCATATGGGCAGTACAAGTTAAGAAAAGTATTGACGGAGGTGTCGGATGTTCCATGCCCTCTGGAACACCTCTCCGTCCACTGTTGACAAAATGTAAGCTCCGTTGTGGAGATCTTTATGAATTACATAGGGTCCGTCCCAGACTGGATCTAGCGCTCCGGGGCGCGGGAAGATCCGCTTGAGGACAAGATCTCCTTCTTGTAAGCTGCGGTGCTTGACTTTGGAGTTGTATTGTGCTGCCACTTTTTGCTTGTGCGCTGCCCCTTTGAGTGCTGCATCATTTCTTCTCTCCTCAATTAGATCCAAAGACATGAGGAGGAGTTCTTCGTTCTCTTCCTGGTTGTAGTGGATCCTACGATGAGAAGGCACTACAGTTTCAACTGGGAGCATGGCCTCCGATCCGTATGCCAAAGAGAAAGGAGTATGCCCTGTTGATGTTCTGTAAGATGTGCGATAGGCCCAATGTGCCGTAGGAAGTTCGTCCACCCAAGCGCCTTTCGATTTTTCAAGTTTCTTCTTGATTAGGGTTTTGAGAATTTTGTTGACAGCTTGGACTTGTCCGTTTGCTTGAGGATAAGATACAAATGAGAAGTTTTTGTGAATTCCGTGCTCTTGGCACCAATCGGCGAATTCTTCGCTGTCAAATTGAAGTCCGTTGTCTGATATGATCTTGAGTGGGACTCCGTACCTGCATAGAATATTTTTGATCAAGAAGTTGATAACTTTTGCCGAAGATATTTTATTTAGAGGTTCCGCCTCCACCCATTTGGTGAAATAGCCAACCGCTACTATAGCATATTCGACTCCGCCTCGGCCCGTTGGCAGTTCGCCAATCAAGTCAATTCCGCATACAGCAAAGGTCCAAGGGCTGGTCATTTGAGTAATCTCATTTGTGGGTAGTCGAGGGATCTTGGCAAATTTCTGACATCTGTCGCATCTCTTGACAAAGTCTAAGGCGTCTTTGTTTTATGTGGGCCAGTAATATCCATATCGGAGTATCTTTTTTGCCAGAGTCTGCCCTCCAGTGTGATCTCCGCAACTTCCTTGATGGATGTTGAATAAGTTTTCCTTGGATTCCCTTCCAGCGACGCATCTTAATAAGGGGCTAGAGAAGCCACGCCGATAGAGGATGCCTTCTTGTATCGTGTAGTGGGGAGCTTTCCTCAAGATTTTCCTGACTTCATCAGGTCTGTCGGTAGTGTGCCGTCTTGCAAATATTTCCGGATAGGAGTTATCCAAGTTTCTTCTTCGATTGCAGTTATCAGATTCACTTGTTCGAAACTGGGGGCTAGCTGTCTTGAGATGGTTGATGCTCCGGAAATGGTGCTGTTCTTCATACTAGCGTGCTTTGCTAGTTCATCGGCCTCTTGGTTTTCTTCTCGAGGAATGTGTTTGATTAGATAGTGGTCCAATTGATCAAGCAGCAGCTTGGTCTTCTTTAGATATGCTGTGCGTCATTCTCCTCAGGTTTGGAACTCTCCTAGTACTTGATTTACGATAAGTTGAGAATCACTATGAAGACATAAAGAATTGACTCAATTTCTGAGGCAAGTTCCAATCCTGCTATTACTGCCTCATACTCTGCATCGTTGTTGGTGGCAGCGAATTCTAACCTTAAGGCATAGTACAGCTTCCTTCCCCTGGGGGTGATGATCACAATACCTGCCCCCGAGCCCTGTTCGTTCGATACTCCATCTACAAAGAGGTTCCACTTGATATCTTTTGCTATCTCATATTGATCCTTACCTTCGTTGGTAGTGAATTCGGCAATGAAATCGGCCATGGCTTGTCCCTTGATGGAGGTGCGAGGATGGTAGGTGATATCATATTGACTTAGTTCAATGCACCATTTGAGGAGTCGCCCAGAAGTGTCGGGACGATGGAGCACCTGTCTTAGCGGTTGATCGGTTTGAACTCTGATGGAGTGAGACTGGAAGTAGTGTTGCAGTTTTCGTGACGTGATTAGTAAACAATATGCTAATCTCTCAAGTTTAGGATATCTGGCTTCTGCCCCTGTAAACCTCTTGCTTACAAAGTATACCGGGCGTTGCATGCGGTCTTCTTCTCTTACCAAGGCGGGGCTTAGAGCGTGAGATGATACAGCGAGGTATAGGTATAGCTCTTTGCCTTCATTTGGAGTTGAGAGTACTGGTGGTCTCTGGAGGTGTTCGATTAGGTTAAAGAAGGCTTTTAAGCATTCGTCGGTCCACTCGAACTTTCCTTTGTCCTTCTTTAGAGCTTCGAAGAAAGGGACGCACTTGTCAGTTGCCTTGGAGATGAATCTGCTTAGGGCGGCCACCTTCCCGTTTAGGCTCTGCATTTCTTTTCGAGTGGAAGGTATCCTTATTTCTTTCAGAGCCCGGACTTGTTCAGGGTTTTCTTCAATTCCTCTGGAATGGACGATGAATCCTAAGAACTTTCCTGATGATACTCCGAAGGAGCACTTTAGAGGATTCGACTTCATTCCATATTGGCGAAGCACTTGAAACATCTCGCTTAGGTGGCTTACATGATCGTCGGCTTTCCTTGATTTTACTAGCAAGTCGTCCACATATACTTCCATAGTTCGTCCTATTAGCTCTGCGAACATCTTGTTGACGAGGCGCTGATAAGAAGCTCCGGCATTTTTGAGTCCAAAAGGCATGACTTTGTAACAGTATAATCCCTGGTCAGTGACGAAACTAGTGTGGTCTTGATCGGGAGCGTGCATAGGAATTTGGTTATATCCGGAGTATGTGTCCATGAAAGATAAGAGTTCGTGTCCGGCTGTGCTGTCCACAAGTTGGTCAATTCGGGGGAGTGGGAAGCAATCCTTCGGGCAAGCGTCATTTAGGTTGGAGAAGTCAATACATGTTCGCCACTTTCCATTGGCCTTCTTTACTAGTACTGGATTAGCAATCCACTCTGGGTAGATGGATTCTCGTATGAAGCCATTAGCGAGTAGGTTCTTTACTTCCTCATCGAGGGCTGCTGATCGTTCTGCCCCCATGCTTATCTTTTTCTGCTTTACTGGTACCTTGGTGGGATCGATGTTCAGCACGTGGCATGCTACATCTGGGGAGATTCTAGTCATATCAGCGTGCGTCCATGCGAATACATCCAAGTTGTGGCGGAGGAAATCAACGAGTTGCTCCTTCAATTCTGTTTTTAGCTGAGATCCGATTTTTAATAGTCTACTTGAATCATGTTTGTCTACAAATACTAATTCCATAGCCTCTGCTGGCTCGGCAGTAGCCTCCTCCTCTTTGTCCCTGGGGTCTAGTTCATTGAAAGGATCGCTGGTATATCGAAGAGGAGGGGCTTTCTTTAGTTGCTATGCTTCCAAGCTTTTCATGCAGAGAGTAGTCTCTGCATCTTTCCCTTTATCCCTTCTGCGGTTATTGCGAAGTTCAGTTACGTAGCAGTCTCGGGCAGCGTCTTGATCTTCTTCTACTTCTCCTATTCCATTGTCTGTTGGAAATTTCATCTTTAGGCACCACAGGGCTAGGACAATTTGGAAGTCAGACAAGGCTGGTCTTCCCAAGAAGGCGTTGTAGGCCGAGTGGTTCTCTATTAGCACAAATGTTTGTTTTCGCACAACGGAGCAGGGATGACTTCCTATTTCGACGAAGAGGTCAAGTTGCCCGAGGGGTATCTTCACATCTCCAGTGAAACCATGTAGCGGTTTGTTGCAGGGAGACACATCCTTTATTAACAGCTTCATTTTGTCGAAAGCATGCTTGAATAGGATATTTACGTAGCTTCCGGTGTCTATTAGAATTCGTAAAACTTTAGTTGGACCGAACCAGGCAGAGATGACCATAGGATCCATGTGAGGGTACAGCCTTCCCTCTAGATCACGCCTATTGAATGTGATGTCATCATTCTCTTTTCGTTTGGGGTGGCGTTCTTCTGTAACAAAATTAATGCAGCCTTCGTTGTTTCTAAACGACCTTCCATATCTTTCCATCTCTACCCAGCTTCTGTCGGTGATGTGTGGTCCTCCTGATATGGTATGAACCACTATCTTCTCTTGACTAGAGCCGCTGGTGTTGCGATTTCCTCCACCTACTTCTGGGAGGGGTAGCCCTGGGTTTTCATTGGCGGGAGCTGGAGTCCTGTTCTGGCTTTTTACATAGCGTTCCAGTCTCCTTCTTCTAATGTGTTCTTCAATCAAGTCCTAGAGATGGTGGCATTCATTGGTGTCATGTCCGTGGGATTCATGGAAGCGGCAGAACTTTCCAGACTTGAGTGCGTTATCTGACTACTTCTTGTGCGAGGGGCGCTTGTATCTAACTTCTTCTTGAGTGGCCAGGAAGATGTTTTCGATTATCTCATTCAAAGGAGTGTAAGAGTCTTTTCATGGAAGTTGTATCTGGCATAGCTGACGTCACTGAATTCAAAAATACATTGACAAGAGATCCCCCTATGGATCTAGAGGAAATTTATCATGAGGCTGAAGGATTTCTACGATTGGAAGATGCAAATGCTGAAAGAGAAGAGTGAGAAGGAATCGATGTTTATGCAGTCAAGGGCGGAAATCCTCCTTGAAAAGGTGCAGAAACTGGGAAAGGGAAACGAAAGGCTGAGGATAACGGTAATTGACCGGCACGACCACGAAAGGAACCAAGATTCACCTCATATACGGAGCTGAACGAGACTTTGGAACGGATCTACCTGGACACCAAGGGACAGTTTCCTTATCAAAGGCCGATGAGGAGGAATCCGACCAGCAATGAAAGAAAGTCGGATAAGTATTGCTAATTCCATGAATTGAATTGTTATAGCCATACGATTGCAGACACTTGAAGGATGAAGTCGAGGGGCATATCAGGAATGGTCTGCTGTCACAATATGTGAGAAGGAGGGCCCCGGCGGTGGAACAAGAGCGACCACCACCTGCACTAAACGAAGACGGCTCAGGATCAAGGAGTCATCTTTTTATCAATTGATTGAGATAATGACGAATGAGTGGCAAACTCCGCACCGACGTGATTAAGTAGTTTACACATGTACTGGACCGCGAACGATCCTCAAACATGCTCTGATACAACTATAAATCGCATTGATGTAGGTGTTTGCTTTGACATCGCTGTTTTGCTTTTGTTTTTTGCTTCTCATGTTTGGATTTTATTTTGTCGAACATTTCTGTTGAAAAACTTAGTTGAATGGATATTTTGTTTTGATAATTCTAAAATGGCCAAGTCACTTACACATGTACGGAATCGCGAATGGTTCCCAAGCATGCTTTGAGATAAAACCGCCATGACCAACAATCCAGAAACTCACTCGAATGTGAATTTTTAAATACCTATTTCGATGGATTCTTTATCGGTTTCTTTGGATTATATTCATGTCTTCGAATGTGAATTTTTATGATTGATTGTTTCTACAATCACTTCTATGACTTGTCACTTTAAAATATAAAGGTTTTCTATACTAGTAGTAAATATCAAAACTCTTTCTTCAAATGATTTCAATACTATTTTATAACAAAGCTTGTTTTCTCAAACCGATTTCCAATCTATTAGTATATACAAACCTTTACCTCACTCATATGAGAAATCAAATTAAACGACTTAGTAAAACAAGTGGTATGAAACACTTGCATTTACTTCGTCGGTTAATTCTTGGACTTGTTTGATTGAATCTCTCGTGACAATTTTCTAATGGAGATCTACAATTTGTTCGTAAATATTTAAGTTAAGCTAGTGGTTATGGGACATGTAGCTAAGCTCATATATATACTAGCTTAGTGTAATTTACACTTATTGATCAATGATGATCATTTTATGGTTTAGACTAGCAATGTGCGATGTCTCTTTGTCCATGTAGAGGTCCGTACCTCAATTCATTGAGCTTCGTCTCATTTCTTTGTGGGCTGGCATCCCATGTACTTTTAATATGTTTCGATTCATTGGGTGTACCGTTTGCACTACATCAATGAATTTGCTTTTGATTCATTGGGTGTGCCGTTTGTACTACATCAATGTCTTTGCTTTTGATTCACTGGGTGTGCCGTTTGTACTACATTAATGACTTTGCTTTTGATTCATTGGGTGTACCGTTTGTACTACATCAATGACTTTGCTTTTGATTCATTGGGTGTACCGTTTGTACTACATCAATGACTTTGCTTTTGATTCATTGGATGTACCGTTTGTACTACATCAATGTCTTTGCTTTTGATTCATTGGATGTATCGTTTGTACTACATCAATGTCTTTGCTTTTGATTCATTGGATGTACCGTTTGTACTACATCAATGTCTTTGCTTTTGATTCAATGGGTGTATCGTTTGTACTGCATCAATGACTTTGCTTTTGATTCATTGGATGTACCGTTTGTACTACATCAATGTCTTTGCTTTTGATTCATTGGATGTACCGTTTGTACTACATCAATGTCTTTGCTTTTGATTCATTGGATGTACCATTTGTACTACATCAATGTCTTTGCTTTTGATTCATTGGATGTACCGTATGTACTACATCAATGTCTTTGCTTTTGATTCATTGGATGTACCGTTTGCACTACATCAATGTCTTTGCTTTTTGGATTCATTGGATGTACCGTTCGCACTACATCAATGTCTTTGCTTTTTGGATTCATTGGATGTACCGTTTGCACTACATCAATGTCTTGGCCAACCTTTTCTTGTGATTTCTGGATTTCTATATGATGATTTCTGGAATTTATGTTTCACCACCTTTTTCAGTTGGCATTGATATGGATGTCATTTATTGTGGTTTGGTGAATTAAATAAAGAATATGACATTCTTTTGATGCTATGAGATTCTTGAGATATTGTATGACTTTTGTGGATTTTCTAATGTATACTTGTCGTAGTATGACATTTTTGGTTATCATACGTCTTTTTATTATATCCCTTATTCTATATCATTTCATCTGATATTTATAGCTAGACTGATCCGTTTATTATTTTCTTATTAAATAATACTCGGGTCAGACTGAGATTTTACAGGTGCTTCTGCTTGACTCCTTATCGGACCATCATCTGATCTTTTAGTTAACTACTTAGCTTGTAGTTTTTGGTTGTGTACAATTTGAGATATAGACTCCTTGATGTATACATATTCTTTTGTCTAGCACTTGTATCTATTCTTTTGTGATATTGTGGATCTTGTTAGACCACTACTCTGATGAACACTTTTATGTGTTATATATATTCACATCTATTTCCGCCTTTGTGATATGAATTATCCGTGACTGATTTATATTATGTTAATTTCTATATTTGTTTCCAAAGACATTATAGCCACTGTGTAGTAGCTTTGAGTTTGTGTCGGTATGTCGGATTTCCTCTTGAAAAGAAATGCATGTTATACTATCTGACATATCGATGCTCGCACAAAGCAATTACACGGATGGTCGCTTCTCAACAGCCTTATTCTCCATGCTAGTTGACAGCATTACACCGTAATGTTCTTGGTTAGCGTGTGTATAGAGGTGGGGCATCACAGGCGTAATCATGGTTTTAAATCTCCTATATATTGCTCGAGATCTCCTTTTCACACTTAAACGAGACGAGACATCAAATCTTCTGCATATCTCCTTCGACACTCATCTCGTTCGAGATAATCAAATCTCACCTGAGATATGGATCAAAATATCAATCTAAGATCTCACCCGAAATTATACATTTTTCTTATTTTGCATAATATTTTTTATTTTCATATCGATTCAAAAGAAACTACTTGACCCAATTATAATTTACCAACTTCTAGAACATATTCTATACTTTTTATCTTAACGAGTCATAGGGAATTTTTCACTTCTTTATTATGTTCTAATTAAAGGATATTATTCAATCATTACCAAATCAATTGAGCTAATCAAGCTACCACTCTTATAAAAATATTTCTTTATATATCTTTTTCCATGTAAATCAAGTATGTTATCATTTTTATTTTTACTAAAAAAGTTATAACCATTAAATAAATTTTTGACATATCAATTTTAGACACAAAAGTACATTCGAGATATTCCCGAGATGCATTATAAGACCCGAGATGTCAATTCGAGATATACACCTGATATGTACTCATTTCGTCTGAGATCTCCCCTGGTACGAGATAATTTGTGTATTTCGAGACGAAACGTGACCGAAATCTGATATTTAAAACCTTATGAGTGATTCTCGCTAACCGCTTTTTGGTTAATGTTTTTGGTATCCATGAACAGGGACTTGGTATGTAACTAATCCCTAATTTGGTTAAATATTGATAAAAGAGAATTAATTGTAATCATTCGCAAATTAGTCTGAATTGGAATCAAATGAAATTAGCGATAATTTATTCCTTTTTAACACAATTCTTTCTGTTTTAAGTTAGCAATGGAATCAAATAATTCTATCCATTGCTTACTGATCGATAGAAAATATTTTTCAAGTACTAAGCTAATATTAAACCCTAGCTGGCCGCCATCCCTAGCTGGCGATCGAATTTTCTTCTCGTTTCTCCTATCGCTCCCCATCTTCTCCGTCTGTCTCACCTCTCGCCCCCACTATTTGACATGGCCGCATCCAACTCGATCAGTAAGCAGGCATCCCTACCCCTTTATCCGCCACCCTACCATTCAGCTCACCCTCTTGGCTTTGAACCACACAATCTGGAACGAAGGACCCCCATCGATGATGATGGATTCACTCTTTTGTTTTCGCGTAAATGGAGGAGGCAATCCAAGCCGAGCCCCATCAACTGTCGTCCCAAGGAAGCGGCTACCTCAGATCGCCCCCCTCCTCCTAGCAATCAAGGGTCCCCTTCGATCCACAAGCAGAATCCAATCCCTCCTTTATCGCAGTCACAAAAGTACCCAGTGAATAACAAACATAACCCCCTAAATGGAACTTTGCCTCCCCAATTAGTAAAGCGTGGAATGCGGTTGTCAAAGGCAATAATATACAGGTGTCTGTTCCACTGAAATTTTACCATCCCCGAGAAGTCAATTCGCTAAAGTGCGCAAAAATGCCCTCTGAAGTTATCCTGGATGCTAGAAAACAATGGAGTAACGCTATTGTGGTTTACGTGGTTGGACCAAAGCCGTATTATCTATATTTCAAAGAGTATATTACTAGAGTTTGGAAGCCAGAGGAGGAGTTCTCTATTTTTTCAATGGAAAATGGATTTTACGTGATTAAATTCAGTAAAGAAAAAGACTGTCTGAATGTTCTAGAGGGTGGACCATACTATTATAACAAGAAGCTGATGATGATGAAAAGATGGCACCCCGGAATGCAAATCAATAAAGATCTACTTAATTCCATTCCGATCTGGATTCGCCTCCCCAACCTGCCACTTGATTTCTGGACAGAAGAGGGGATTAGTCGCATAGCCTCAGTGCTCGGAACTCCTATCAGACTTGATAAGTTTACTGAAGGAATAATCAAGATTGCGTTTGCAAGAGTCCTTATTGAAATTGATAATAACTTCAAATTTCCCAGTAAACTTCCTATCTTAAACGATAAAGACGAGCTAACATGGCAAGAAGTTATTTACGAATGGAAACCTAGCGTGTGCTCTAATTGTTCGAGCTTTGGACACTTTGAAAATCAATGTCAATTCAACAAAGTGTGGCTACCCAAAGCGAATAGTAACACGGTTAACACTCATACAGAAATGATCATTGATTCTAGTGTAAATTCTCCGGAAAACTGTGCTATTAATGCAAAGACAAATAATCTTTTCATGAATCTGGAAACAACTAATCAGATTATACAGCAGCCTCTTACCGGATCAATACAAAATAAACATGATGAATCAGACACAAATGGTAAGAACTCAGCAATAAATCAAAATAACTTGACTAACACCCAAACAGTCCAGTCAATAAAGGATTGCGTGAATCCTATCACTACAGAAGATTACAATATGGATAATAGTTTGGCCATTTTGCCTGACTCTAACCATACAATATCCCATAATTTGTCTACAGAGCCAAGTTCCCCTGCTTCTCTTCACAATGATAATACTTTTACCATCTCGGAAAATGCTGCTGCAGGTTTACAAACTGACATAGAGATTTTAGAATCATTGTTCACCACAAGAACTAAGCCATCTCGCAAAACAAGATCAAAGGAAGTGCCGTTTGAATTCAAAGCTTCCTTGGACTCCGATGTTGTAGATAACCCTGCATGGTCGAATCTTGTTAACCAAATAAAAAATAAAAACAAGAAACCCAAAAAAGCAAAGACCACGGGGAAAGCCACCCCCATGGAAGAAAGTAGCTCTCCAAATAATAGTTGTTAATGGAATTCCTCATTTGGAAAATTAGGGGGATGAATGCCCTCTACAAATAGGTAGAAGTTATTAATATTATTAAAACGAATAAATATTCCTTTATAGGTATTCTGGAAAACAAGCTCTCTCTTAATTCAATTGATAACTTTATGAAGAAAATAGATAAAAAATGGAAAATGTCTCACAATGTTACTGAAGATCGGAAATGTCGAATTATCATCATGTGGGATTCGTCCTTATGGACCTCTATTGTTATTCACACTACCGATCAATCCATTTCCTGTATACTACATAATGCAAATAATATAAGTGTTGTGTGCACAGTTATTTATGCATATAATGAAGAAGATGGTCGCAATATGTTATGGGAAGACATCATCACATTATCCAAAATAATTAACTTCCCGTGACTAGTGGCAGGAGACTTTAATACTATCCTACATAATAATGAAAGAATGAACAATGGTAGACTTAATTCAAATGGAGATCCCCAATTCCGTGAATGTATCACTCTTTCCAAACTAGCGGAACTAGATTTCTCGGGCAATTTCTACACTTGGAGAGGAGGTAACCTATTCTCTGTACATAGTAAGATTGATGGAGCTTTTGTAAATTCCAATTGGCTAGACAAATTTAAACTTTGGAATTAACTACGGTAATCATTCTTTAAGTGACCATACCCCTATTTCAATCATTCTACACGTCCAAAGTAATATAAAGAAAATCAGACCTTTTAAATATAAAAACTCTTGGCATTCTTACTCTGATTATACCCCAGTCATAGTTGAAGCTTTGGAAGCCCAATTCACTGGTTGCCCTCTATTTAATTTGCTTTGCAAAATGAAAAAGGTGAAAAGCAATCTGAAGAAATGGTCATATAATAAAACTAATCAGCAACAAAAGATAAATTGTTTGAAAGAACAAAATAACAATATCTATAATCAGATACTTTCTAATCCTGTTGATGCCAATCTGCTGCAAATATACTCTAATAATTGTGATAGTCTACACAATACGATGAGAAAAATGGCCACTGATAATGAACAAAAAATGAAAATCAATTGGCTTATTAAGGGGGATAGGCCTACGGAATTTTTTTCAGTAAAATTGCTGACTTCAAGCCATGTCGAAAAAACAATCTTACGGTTAATCAACAAGGTATGTGGATTTCAGCATCAGAAAAAACTGCTCAAGAAGCCTATCTATATTTTTCAGATCTTTTTTTCTTGCCCCATGCACCAAACCAATTTCCAAACATTATTTGCAAGAAAATTATTTCAGAAAATGCAAAGAACAATTTATGCAAACCTTTTTTGTTGGAGGAAATCAAAGAGGCTATTTTTCAGATAAATGATAATAGCTCTCCTGGCCCAGATGGTTTCAACTCAAAATTCTACAAACTTCATTGGGATAGTATTAAAATGGACATTTGGAAAGCAATGAATGGCATACTTCAATCAGGAAAAATCATTAAAGAAATCAATCACACTTTCATTTGTCTTATTCCAAAAATTCCAGATGCCTCTAAAATGTCTGATTTTCGGCCTATCTCGCTTTGTAATGTCACATATAAAATTCTTGCTAATCTTCTATGCAACAGAATGAAAGAATTTATGAATGAATTAATTTCAGTTAATCTAAATGCTTTCATCCTTAATAGGCTAATTTCTGAAAACTCTCTCCTAGCCTATGAAATGGCCAGAAGTTTTAAAAGGAAAAATTCGAACAACATTTGTTTGAAAATTGATTTACACAAGGCCTATGACAAGATCAATAGAGAATTTATCCATCATATGCTGATATCTATGGGGTTTCCTATCTCTTTCGCTAATCTCATATATGAGTGTATTTCTACTCCTTCATTCTCTATTTTAATAGATGGTGCCCCATATGGCTTCATTAATAGCTCGAGAGGAATAAGACAAGGAGATCCTCTATCTCCTTATTTATTCGCAATTGTTATGGAATTTCTTGCTTTAAATTTGGGCATTGAATACATCAAAGGAAATATCAGTCCTATTTATCAAGTCGAGCCGATAATTACTCACCTCCTCTATGCAGATGATATCCTCATAATGACAAAAGCAACCACCAAAAATGCAGAAACAATCCACCAAATTTTACAAAACATGAAAAATTTCTCTGGACTCGAACAAAACACTGAAAAATCTAGACTATTTTTCAGTAAAGGTGCCAAGTTCAAGCAGGAAATTGCAGATATTATTAATTTCAAAATTGATACCTTGCCAATCATTTATTTGGGAATTCCCCTTTCCAATAATGCATTGAAAACTAGAGACTTTGGATGGCTTATTGACAAAATCAATAAAAAAATTCAATAATTGGCGAACCAGATTTCTCAATATCAGTGGGAGAGCTGAGCTTATCAAGACTATTATCCATCCTATGCTGCAGTTTTGGCTTCAGGTAGCTCAATTTCCTGCAACAATTATTCATAGAATTAACTCATTATGTGCAAATTTTCTTTGGAAATCAAAATCACACAAAATGAGTTGGAATGAAGTATGCAAAACCAAAAGAGAAGGGGGATTGGGAATTAGAAATATTGATGACCTAGCTATAGCCTCAGCTACTAAACTGTTTTGGAACTATATTAATGGTAATTCTTTATGGGCAAAATGGATGCATAACGGATATTGCAAGAATATTAAGTTTTGGATTGTCAGAATGGATAAAAATGCTTCACACACTTGGAAAACAATTTTACACGCTAGACAATGGTGCAAAGGTTATATAGACAGGAAAATAGTGGATGGAGATACTACTGACATTTTTTTTGATCCATGGATACAAAGATCTTCTTTAATTGATAGTTATGGATGGAGCAGCATGTCCACTTTGAAAGGATGTCACAAAAAGGCCTCTAACCTTATCTCCAATAATAATTGGAAACAGAACATCAATTTCATTCCCATCCTATCTCACAATGATGTCAGGAAAATTCACATTCACAATCAGATGAAACATGACTTTTGGTGGTGGATTCCTAACAAACAAGGTCAATTCTCCTTAAAATCTGAATGTTTTTAGAAACAAATACGAAGAGTATGAATGGGCTAAACTCATTTGGGACAAAGGTTGTGCACCGAAAATGTCAACTTGTTCTCTTCTGGCCATCAGAGATAAATTTCATACAAAAGCCAGGATTAGTAAATGGTCCCCAACAATAGACCAAAAGTGTGTTTTATGTGCTAATCACAATAAGGATAGAGATCACCTCTTCTTTCAATGTAAATACTCGAGAAACATTCTAGATGATATCTTCCCTAAGCTTAATATCAAGCTAGGAACCAATTATGATCTCAACCCCATTCTGATTGATATTCAAAAAGCACAGAAAAATTACCAAACAGAAAATTCATGTATTGTTAGCATCATATTTACAACTATCATCTGGAATATATGGTGCGAGCGCAATAAACGGGTATTTAACGGAACCAAAGAGCCAGTTGAACTGAAAATTAAACATATCCTCATAGAAAGCAAACAACTTATTCAGCACAGAGTTCAGATCCTCACACTAAAGAATGAAGAAAGACTTATCTTATCAAATCTCTATATGGCAACAGATCTGCAAGCTTGCTTCCGACCCCCGTGAAATTCGGCTGACTGCTGTCCACCAACAGATTATAGTGCTTGATTCCTCTGACAGTTGAAGATTTCCAACTCCTCCGATTTTCTAAAAGTAATAAATTTCGATTTGGGTATTTGGGGACGAATTCCCTCTCCCTTCCCACTGTTTAGTTTTGCTGTTAAGACGTAGTAGGTTTAGTAGCGTGTCGTTTTGTTTTGGTTTTTCTTTATTCTAATGTACCTATAGTGGTCGACTTTGTACTTGGTCACTGAAGCAAGCTGATCGTACGGATGGTTTTGAGAATATTCCTCTTATGTTTTGCTCCTCCATCTGTTTGACAGCTTAGCTCAGTCCTCGATGTGTTGTAATGTTAATATATGGAATTGATATGTACTCTTTTTCCTTACAAGACACCTAAATAGGTTAGGGGGGTTGTAAGGTTTTAATGAGGCATATCAAGGAAATATATGCTTTCTACAGTTTTAATAAAGTACCTTTTCCAAAAAAAAAAAGTTAGCATAATCGTAAGCATTATTATTAACCCTTCTTCAATTCGTAATGATTTATAAACATCTCCACACCGCAAAAAAATAAAAAAATAAAGCGTAAACAATCTTTATAGAAAATAAAAAGTAATTCCTAAGATGTTCCATAAGATCTCCGAGCATTTTGTTAACCATGCATTAAATAGGAAAGTACGTGATACGTTAAATGTAGCATTACTATAGAAAAAATGTTTTGTTGTAGGTCTAAGATGGATAATATCCGATATTGCAAAATATAACCGTAGGTTGCGTATAAAATATTTAGATAAAAATTAAGTTTATAGAACGTCTATTTAGAACAAAACTTTCAACATACTTCTCTCGAAATGAAGTATAGAAATTTATTATTTGATTATTATTTTACATCATAGATGATATTTTGTCTACTTGATTTTCATAAATACTTATAGTTCAAATGGAAAGTACAACAATTTATATCAGATTATACTCAATTAAAGATTTTTTGATGTACATTGTTAGTAAACCAATTATGCCTTATAAATTTAAAAAGGAAATGAATTTCCTGATCGTACTAAGCGAACACAAAACATATTAGAGAATTTATTATTTACTACCTTCGATGCTAACTTAAGAAACTAATTTGCCATTAATATGATCCAATTATTTTACAGAAAATTTGATTGGATTCTGTTATAACATCAAACAATGGAATTATAAAATAAACACATTACCAAATTATCAAATTAACTAAATTGCACACACTTTATATGGAGTTAAAATTTTCTTTTTTGAAATAAAGCATTTAGCTTTAACTCTAGAAATTTTAAAGGAATTAAACCTACCATTATTTTTAAACTAAAAGCATGGATGTGAATTAGTAGTTGACCTATAAACATTTAATCTTCTATATTTTGTGTATAGAGTAACATTTAGATTTATAAATCATACGGTAGACTGAACAAAAGTAATATTTACATTTCTTTTCTCAAATATGAAATAAAAAATTATTATTCAACTTCAAATGTATATTTCTGTAACATACATTGAAGTAAAATAAAAAATTAGTTTTAATCCATCAAGAAATAAAATGTTATATTGAACTAAAAGTGGATACCAACTCATTACCACTAATGAGAATTAGGATGATTTGAGGTTAGAGGTTGGATGTTGTGGTGTTCATGGACAATTGAATTAGAAGTTGGACATGAAGTATTTATGTAATATTTAGATTCTTAATATATCTGCCATAATTAATAATTAATTATTATCAATTAATGTATGGTATTGAATATGAAGTATTATTAATTATTTACAGAAAAATTCAAAAAAAAGGAACGTCTGACTTATCTCATAAAAGTCAAACATGATTAATACATCTTGTAAAAATGTGACATTTTTTAAGTCCAACCACGAATCATAAAACCGCTGACATATCAACTATTTCAGACTTATCTAAGATAAGTCAGGCGTAATTCTCGCTAACCGCTTTTCGGTTAACATTTTCGGTGTCCTAACGTGAACATGGTATGTAACTATTCCCTAATTAGATTAAATATTAATAAAAGAGAATTAATTGTGATAATTCTCAAATTAGTGTGAATTGGAATCAAATGAAATTAGCAACAATTTATTCCCTTTTAACACAATTCTTCTTTCTTGAAGTTAGCCTACTTGTGAACATTATTATTAACCCGTCTTCAATTCGTAACGATTTATAAACATCTCCACACCGCAAAAAAATAAAAATAAAATAAAGCACAAACAATCTTTATAGAAAATAAAAAATAATTCCTAAGATGTTCCATAAGATCTCCAAGTATTCTGTTAACCATGCATCATGTAGGTAAATACGTGCTACGTTAAATGAAGCATTACTGTAGAAAAAATGTTTTGCTGTAGGGCTAAGATGGATAATATCTGATATTGCAAAAAATAACTCTAGGTTGCGCATAACAAAATAAAGTATTTAGATAAAAATTAAGTTTATAGAATTTCTATTTAGAACTAAACTTTCTACATACTTCTCTCGAAGTGAAGTATTGAAATTTGTTATTTGATTATTCTTTTACATCATAGATGATATTTTATCTACTTGATTTTCATAAATATTTATAGTTCAAATGGAAAGTACAGCAGTTTATGCCAGATTATACTCAATTTAAGATTTTTTGATGTACATTGTTAGTAAATCAATTATGCCTTATAAATTTGCAAAGGAAATGAATTTCCTGATCGTACTAAGCAAACACAAAACATATTAGAGAATTTATTATGTATTTACTACCCTCGATGCTAACTTAAGAAACTAATTTGCCATTAATATGATCCAATTATTTTACAGAAAATTTGATTGGATTCTGGTATAACATCAAACAATGGAATTATAAAATAAACATATTACCAAATTATCAAATTAACTAAATTGCACACACTTTATATTGAGTTAAAATTTTCTTTTTCGAAATAAAGCACTTAGCTTTAACACTAGAAATGTTAAAGGAATTAAACCTACCATTTTTTTCGAAATTAAAAGCATGGATGTGAAATAGTAGTAACCATTTGATCTTTTATATTTTGTGTATAGAGTAACACTTAGATTTATAAATCATACAGTAGACTGAACAAAAGTAATATTTATATTTCTTTTCTCAAATATGAAATAAAAAATTATTATTCAACTTCAAATGTATATTTCTAAAATATACATTGAAGTAAAATCAAAAATTATTTTTAATCCATCAAGAAATAAAATGTTATATTGAACTAAAAGTGGATACCAACTCATTACCACTAATGAGAATTAGGATGATTTGAGGTTAGAGGTTGGAGGTTGTGGTGTTCGTGGACAAATTGAATTAGAAGTTGGACATGAAGTATTTATGTAGTATATAGATTCTTAATATATCTGCCATAATTATTAATTAATTATTATCAGTTAATATATAGTATTGAATATGAAGTATTATTAATTATTTACAGAAAAATTCAAAAAAAAGGAACGTCTGACTTATTCATAAAACTCAAACATGATTGATACATCTTGTAAAAATGTGACATTTTTTAAGTCCAAATGCAAATCAT
Organism: Allium cepa; assembly: GCA_030765085.1. Lineage (NCBI taxonomy): Eukaryota > Viridiplantae > Streptophyta > Magnoliopsida > Asparagales > Amaryllidaceae > Allium > Allium cepa. The sequence continues at coordinate 917,416,388 of CM060938.1, forward strand.
AAAACCGCTGACATATCAACTATTTCGGACTTATCTAAGATAAGTCAGGCGTAATTCTCGCTAACCGCTTTTTGGTTAACATTTTTAGTGTCCAAACGTGAACTTGGTATGTAATTATCCCCTAATTAGATTAAATATTAATAAAAGAGAATTAATTGTAATAATTCTCAAATTAGTATGAATTGTAATCAAATGAAATTAGCTACAATTTATGCCCTTTTAATACAATTCTTCCTGCTTGAAGTTAGCCTACTCGTGAACATTATTATTAACTCATCTTCAATTCGTAATGATTTATAAACATCCCCACATTGCAAAAAAGATATCAAAACAATATGACAAACAATCTTTATAGAAAAAAAAAAGATATTTGCTAAGATGTTCCATAAGATCTTCAAGAATTCAATGTTAGCCATGCATTAAATAGAAAAACACGTGCTATAGTCATTGAAACATTACTATAGAAAAATATATTGATAGGTCTAAGACGGATAATATCTAATACTTCAAAAATATAAGTCTAGGTTGCGTATAACGAAATAAAATATTTAGATAAAAATCAAGTTTACTGAACGCATATTTAGAACTAAACTTCAATATACTTCTCTCGAAATGAAATATAGAAATTTATTATTTGATTATTCTTTTACATCATAGATGATATTTTGTCTCCTTGATTATTTTAAATACTTATAGTTCAAATGGAAAATGCAGCAACTTTATATCAGATTATACTCAATTAAAGATTCTTTGACGAACACGGTTAGTAAACCAATTATGGCTCATGAATTTACAAAGGAAATGAATTTCCTGATCGTACTAAAAAAACAAAAAACAGATTAGAGAATTTATTATGTATTTAGTACCTTCGATGCTAACTTAAGAAACTAATTTGCCATTAATAGGATCGAATTAATTTTTAGAACATTTTGTTGGATTTTGTTATAACATAAAACAATCGAATTATAAAATAAACATATTACTAAATTATCAAATTAACTAAATTGCACACTTTATATTGAGTTTAATTTTTTTTTTGAAATAAAGCATTTAGCTTTAACACTAAAAATATTAAAGGAACTAAACCTACCATTATTTTCGAAACCAAAAGCATGGATGTGAATTAGTAGTTGACCCATAACCATTTGATCTTTTATATTTTGTGTATAGAGTAACATGTAGATTTATAAATCATACGGTAGACCAAATAAATGTAGTATGTATATATATATATATATATTTATATTTCTTTTCTCAAATATGAAATAAAAATTTATTATTTAACTTTAAATGTATATTTTTGAAATATACATTGAACTAAAATTAAAAATTAGTTTTAATCCATCAAGAAATAAAATGCTATATTTAACTAAAAGTGGATACCAACTGATTACCGTTAATGAGAGTTAGGATGATTTGAGGTTAGAGGTTGAAGGTTGCGGTGTTTATGGACAAATTGGATTAGAGTTCGGACATGAAGTATTTATGTAATATATAGATTCTTAATATATATGCCATAATTATTGATTAATTATTATCAATTAATATATAGTATTGAATGCGAAGTATTAATAATTATTTATAGAAAAATTCAAAAAAAAAAAGAACGACTAAGTTATCTCATAAAAGTCAAACGTGATTAATGCATCTTATAAAAACGTGACATTTGTTAAGTCCAAACACGAATCATAAAACCGATGACATATCAACTATTTCGGACTTATCGAAGATAAGTCGGGCGTAATTCTCGCAAACCATTTTTTAGTTAACATTTTCGGTGTCCATTAAAGTGAACTTGGTATGTAACTATTCCCTAATTAGATTAAATATTAATAAAAGAGAATTAATTATAATAACTCTCAAATTAGTTTGAATTGGAATCAAATGAAATTAGCAACAATTTATTCCCTTTTAACACAATTCTTCCTGCTTGAAGTTAGCCTACTCGTGAACATTATTATTAACTCATCTTTAATTCGTAATGATTTATAAACATCTCCATGTTGCAAAAAAAAATATCAAAACAAAATGACATAAACAATCTTTATAGAAAATAAAAGATAATTGTTAAGAGTTCCATAAGATCTCCAAGTATTCAGTGTTAACCATGCATTAAATAGGAAAATACGTGCTACGGTCATTGAAGCATTACTATGGAAAAATGTATTGTTGTAGGTCTAAGATGGATAATATCTAATATTACAAAAACATAAGTCTAGGTTGCGTATAACAAAATAAAATATTTAGATAAAAATTAAGTTTACTGAATGCATATTTAGAACTAAACTTTCAACATACTTCTCTCGAAATAAGCTATAGAAATTTATTATTTGATTATTCTTTGAGACATAATTATCACTATAAATAAGAACCATAATTCCAACAATAGTAATTAATATTGGCATAATAAAAGTAAGCGGATCAATCAAGTGTCCGAACTCTAAAGAAAAATCATTATGGACAGTCCAAGACCATAGATATTGATATATAAAATTTTCGTTTGACAAATTGGATTAGAAGTTGGACATGAAGTATTTATGTAATGTATAGATTCTTAATATATCTGCCATAATTATTGATTAGTTATTATCAATTAATGCATTGTATTGAATGTGAAGTATTAATAATTATTTACAGAAAAATTCAAAAAAAAAAAGGAACCTCTGAGTTATCTAAAAAAAGTCAAACATGATTAATAAATCTTGTAAAAACGTGACATTTTTGAAGTCCAAACGCAAATCATAAAGTATCAACTATTTCGGACTTGACTTAGATAAGTCGGGCGTAATTCTCGCTAACCGCTTTTTGGTTAACGTTTTCGGTGTCCTAACGTGAACTTGGTATGTAACTATTCCCTAATTAGATTAAATACTAATGAAAGAGAATTAATTATAATAACTCTCAAACTAGTATGAATTGGAATCAAATGAAATTAGCAACAATTTATTCCCTTTTAACACAATTCTTCCTGCTTGAAGTTAGCCTACTCGTGAACATTATTATTAACTCATCTTCAATTCGTAACGATTTATAAACATCTCCACATTGCAAAAAGAAATCAAAACAATATGACATATGTTATCCCAACTTTTGGCAAAGTTGAGATATCCAAAATTTACTAGAAATCAATAATTACTATTCATGAATATCAACCATGCATTGCAGGATAACCATGGATATCGATGAATTTTGTCCGAGTCCGTAACGGGCCACAATTGATAGGACACGACAAGAAAGATCATAGAAGTCTGCGTTTCAAATTTCAAGTCAATCCGGGGTCGTATGCTCAAGATATGGTGGATTCAAGTCAAGAGGAATGGCATTGTCCGGTTCGAACCCATCACCTTTCCTATGTTCGAACCCATCCCCCTTGACCTAGTTCGAAACCAAGAAATGAGGCCGCGCCTCGAATCCATAACCATAAGCCCCAGTTCGAATCGATGGAGTTCGCATCCATCGGTTCGAAACCATCTAGTTCGAACCCACCAGCGTTCGAACCGATAGCACAGCCATGCCACACTCGAACCCATCAGGTTCGAGTCCATCTAGTTCGCATCCGTTGGCCTCGACCCCCCTTCGAACCCATCAAGCCAACATCATCGCCATCGACTCCATCGGCCTCGACTCCACTTCGAATCCATCAAGCCATTGCCTACTTCGACTCCATCACGATGTCCTCTCTTCGAATCCCTCCAGGTTATAGAGTTCGTATCCATGGAGTTGCCATTGCTTCGAATCCATAAGATATGCCCTTGCTTCGACTCCATCAAGTAAACACCTGGAAATCCTTGCTTCGAATCCATCCATGACCTACCTTCAAATCCATGGACTGAACCTTGCTTCGACTCCATCCAAGCCGCCTTGCCCCATGCTGTCTTCGAACCCAACATGATAAGTCAACTTCGAATCGATCCAAGGTGACGCATTTGGATCGATTCGAACGAACATCCTTCCAACGGTACGAAGGCGACTTTCGAACCCAGTGCACGAAGCCATCCAGCAAACTCGGCAGAGAGCTCGGACTCGACTCGTTCAACTCGGCGAAAAGCTTGGATCGAACCGAAGAAGGCGCTCCACGTCATCACGAAGTCGCGTGCTATGATGGATTCGAAACCATCGGTTCGAACACATGGGTTCGAACCAAACAGCTATGCCATAAACACAAATACGAATCCATCATATCTCCCAATCTGCTAATCCAAATTCCATGAAACTTTCACAGATGCTTGCATACATGTTGAAGAATGTCCACGCCAAATTTCACCTCGATTGGATGAATTCTTGATCGGTTCGAATGGAGTTCGAACCGATGCCAAAGTGGGCCCAAACTTCCCGAGACCGTACGTATGGGCCCCCTCACGTGCCAGAAGAGGTCTCCCGAGTTTTCAGCGAAATATCAGCAGCCTACGCCTATAAATAGACTCCCAGATCATTCAGAAAAGGGACCGGATTTTCTTTGGCAAGATCAAGGCTCTGAAGCATCAAGACTCCACCAAGGCTCTACTTTGCATTCAACAACCACCATTGTATTTTAATTTCAGAACTACAATTCATTGTAATCCGCTGTAATCGATTGTAATCAGCGAAGAACATCAATAAAAGGGAAAACCTTTGAAGTGGACGTAGGCCGGAGATAGCCGAACCACTATAAATCGTGTGTTCTTGTTCGTATTTATTATTTTGCTACTTAGATCTGTGATTTGTGTTTGGATATTGCTGATTTATATTCCAACACTGGTGCTTTCACATTCATTGGGGTTTGTGACCAATTTTGGTGCAAACACTTTGGTGCTTTCACTGAGAAGAACCCGCACCAGCTACACCAAATTCGACATTCAGATTCAAGAGTTTGAAGAATTCTAATTCAGAAGCAATGACTCGACAAACTAGAAAAAGAATCGATAGGAGCCAACAAGGAGGAAGCCAAGAAGCATCCTCTCGATCAAGAGAAGGACCGGCTTCCGTCTACATCACCAGAGACGAGATGGAGGCTATGGCTAATTCATTGCGCGAAAGCATGATGAAGAGTCAACAGGAGATGCTGTAGAATTTTCTCGAGCAGATGAGGGCAGCAAACATGCAAAACCTTGGACCAACTACCACGGCTACGAGTGCGGGACAAGGAATCAGGATTACAGAAGCAAACGAAGGACAGGCTCAAGGCCAGAATACAGGAGCTGAAGGCGGTCAGCAAGGCCTTGGGGGCAGACCCTCAGGGTCCGATACTGGAAGACCAACAGACGGAGCTCAGCAGACTGGAGCTAATGCATATGCAAACGAGCCGCCAGAAGAATACGTACTAGAATTCCCTTCAAGGCTCGGGGGGCAGGACAGAAACTTGACAAGGGGGCAACCCCTAGACGGAGACGAGAGGATGATTGGCCTTATGCGAAGAATCATGAGAGGAGGATTGCCTAGCGGAGGCCTAGAAGAAGTTAGTCGGAGTTCATTCACTCCAAACATCCGAAACGCAAGGAACCCTCCGAAGTTCAAACTACCGACGCTGGAACCATATGACGGGAGATCAGACCCGACCATGCACATCACAAGATATATCAGGCACATGGAAGTGCTGGGGGCATCCGAAGAAGTGATGGCACGATGCTTCCCTCTATATTTGATAGATTTAGCTTCACTATGGTTCAGACAACTAGAGACTGGATCAATCGGGACATGGAGCGAGCTCGTTGATTGCTTCATGAGACAGTTCAGGGTCCACGTGACGCGACCCAAGAGTGTAATGACTTTAGCTTCGATCAAGCAAAGGACCGGAGAGTCCATAAAAGATTTTCTGCTGAGATTCAACGTAACAGTGACTTCTGTTGATCGCCCGGATCCATCAATGATTTTAATGGCGGCGGTAGCAGGAGTCGCGGAAGGCACAAGATTCAAAGATTCTCTAACTAAGGATCCACCACAAGATCTTGGAGAATTCTTTCATAAAGCGGAGAAGTTCAGATTAGAAGAATCACAAACCGAGAGTCGTGAAATAAATGCCACGAAAAGCGTAGGGACCTCCAGAGAGCAGTCCGGAGCGGACAAGGGAAAAAGGAAACAGGATGACAGACATGATGGTCCTGATAAACGGAAGAAATTCCGAGAACCAAGATTCAGGCAGTACACAGATCTGAATGCAAGCCTACAAAGAGTCTTCACTGAAACCAGGGGGCAACTTCACTATCGAAAGCCACCTACAAGAGATCCCACTGAGCGGGAGTGCAGGACTGGAAAATATTGCCTATTCCATGAGCTGAATGGGCACACTACAGATGAATGCCGTCACCTGAAGGATGAGGTAGAAGAGCATGCCAGAGGTGGTAGATTGCCACAATATGTCAGAGAACGGACAACGGCAACGAGACCTGAACAACTACCGCCTCCACCTAGCAGGAACGATCCTGGATCGGGATCACGGCTCGTCATCGACTGATAAAAGATGGCAAGGGCCGAGTCCAGGATTTGGACTTCGGTCGAATAACTTTATTTAGATTTATTTCCAGAATAAACGGTTACTCCACTTACACATGTACGGGAACCGGAGAGATCCCTAGGCATGCTCTGAGATGGAGATAAACCGCTACGCCCGGAGAGGCAATCCTTAGTTTTTTCTTGATGTTTGAGATTGAACATCTAGAACTTGACTTTTAATAAATAAATTAGAACTTCTTGCAATGAACCCTTTGACCGGAGAGTCAAAGGATGAACATCGAACACCGATATAAACATGATCGCTTTATGACCCTATCCGGAGAGACGGGGTCCGAAGGCAAGAAGTGAGTTGCTTCGCCGGAGAGCGACAGGATCGACTCGCTTATACAAGAAAGATTGCCTTCACCCGGAGAGGTGGATCCATAAGGCAAGAAGTGAGTTGCTTTGCCGGAGAGCGACAGGATCGACTCACTTATCTTCGTTTCCCCTTCACCAGAGAGTGATAGGATAGGATCCGACAAGAGTCCGGAGAGACTATGATCGGCCGATGATTCAGGTCATGACATCACATAATGTTCAACTGCTTTGAACCGGAGTGCAAGAAGTGAGTCGCTTCGCCGGAGAGCGACAGGATCGACTCACTTATCGCCGTTTCCCCTTCACCGGAGAGTGACAGGATGGGATCCAGCAAGAGCCCGGAGAGGCTATGATCGGTCTCGAACGGCCATGACATCGCTATACGTCCTAACTGGGACCAGAGTGCAAGGGATAGAAGGCAACGCCAGAGAGCAATAGGATCTTTCTATTCAATCACTGAGTCTAGAATGGACTCAGTAAGGGTTTAGAGCAGCCAATAATAGTCCGGAGAGACTACGAAACTTCATTCTCAACTCCTACGGGAAGAACGAATATTGATTTGGCTTCGAACGGCCACAAACTTGATTGATAATACCACAGCTATGAATGAAACATGAATTCATTACACTAGATATAAGACCATTCAAAACATACCTTTTACAAAAAGGCATGTTTTGGGGGGCAAAATGTTATCCCAACTTTTGGCAAAGTTGAGATATTCAAAATTTACTAGAAATCAATAATTACTATTCATGAATATCAACCATGCATTGCAGGATAACCATGGATATCGATGAATTTTGTCCGAGTCCGTAACGGGCCACAATTGATAGGACACGACAAGAAAGATCATAGAAGTCTGCGTTTCAAATTTCAAGTCAATCCGGGGTCGTATGCTCAAGATATGGTGGATTCAAGTCAAGAGGAATGGGCATTGTCCGGTTCGAACCCATCACCTTTCCTATGTTCGAGCCCATCCCCCTTGACCTAGTTCGAAACCAAGAAATGAGGCCGCGCCTCGAATCCATAACCATAAGCCCCAGTTCGAATCGATGGAGTTCGCATCCATCGGTTCGAAACCATCTAGTTCGAACCCACCAGCGTTCGTACCGATAGCACAGCCATGCCACACTCGAACCCATCAGGTTCGAGTCCATCTAGTTCGCATCCGTTGGCCTCGACCCCCCTTCGAACCCATCAAGCCAACATCATCGCCATCGACTCCATCGGCCTCGACTCCACTTCGAATCCATCAAGCCATTGCCTACTTCGACTCCATCACGATGTCCTCTCTTCGAATCCCTCCAGGTTATAGAGTTCGTATCCATGGAGTTGCCATTGCTTCGAATCCATAAGATATGCCCTTGCTTCGACTCCATCAAGTAAACACCTGGACAGCCTTGCTTCGAATCCATCCATGACCTACCTTCAAATCCATGGACTTAACCTTGCTTCGACTCCATCCAAGCCGCCTTGCCCCATGTTGTCTTCGAACCCAACATGATAAGTCAACTTCGAATCGATCCAAGGTGACGCATTTGGATCGATTCGAACGAACATCCTTCCAACGGTTCGAAGGCGACTTTCGAACCCAGTGCACGAAGCCATCCAGCAAACTCGGCAGAGAGCTCGGACTCGACTCGTTCAACTCGGCGAAAAGCTTGGATCGAACCGAAGAAGGCGCTCCACGTCATCACGAAGTCGCGTGCTATGATGGATTCGAAACCATCGGTTCGAACACATGGGTTCGAACCAAACAGCTATGCCATAAGCACAATTTCGAATCCATCATATCTCCCAATCTGCTAATCCAAATTCCATGAAACTTTCACAGATGCTTTCATACATGTTGAAGAATGTCCACGCCAAATTTCACCTCGATTGGATGAATTCTTGATCGGTTCGAATGGAGTTCGAACCGATGCCAAAGTGGGCCCAAACTTCCCGAGACCGTACGTATGGGCCCCCTCACGTGCCAGAAGAGGTCTCCCGAGTTTTCAGCGAAATATCAGCAGCCTACGCCTATAAATAGACTTCCAGATCATTCAGAAAAGGGACCGGATTTTCTTTGGCAAGATCAAGGCTCTGAAGCATCAAGACTCCACCATAGCTCTACTTTGCATTCAACAACCACCATTGTATTTGAATTTCAGAACTACAATTCATTGTAATCCGCTGTAATCGATTGTAATCAGCGAAGAACATCAATAAAAGGGAAAACCTTTGAAGTGGACCTAGGCCGGAGATAGCCGAACCACTATAAATCGTGTGTTCTTGTTCGTATTTATTATTTTGCTACTTAGATCTATGATTTGTGTTTGGATATTGCTGATTTATATTCCAAAACTGGTGCTTTCACATTCATTGGGGTTTGTGACCAATTTTGGTGCAAACAACATAAACAATCTTTATAGAAAATAAAAGATAATTGCTAAGATGTTCCATAAGATCTCCAAGTATTCAGTGTTAACCATGCATTGAGTAGGAAAATACGTGCTACGGTCATTGAAGCATTACTATGGAAAAATGTATTGATATAGGTCTAAGATGGATAATATCTAATATTACAAAAAAATAAGTCTAGGTTGCGTATAACAAAATAAAATATTTAGATAAAAATCAAGTTTACTGAACGCATATTTAAACTAAACTTCAACGTACTTCTCATGAAATGAACAATAGAAATTTATAATTTGATTATTCTTTGAGCCATGTAATTATCACTATAAGTAAGAACCATAATTCCAACAATAGTAATTAACATTGGCATAATAAAAGTAAGCGCATCAATCAAGTGTCCGAACTCTAAAGAAAAATCATTATTGACAGTCCAAGACCATAGATATTGATATATAAAATTTCCGTTTGACAAATTGGATTAGAAGTTGGACATGAATTATTTATGTAATGTATAGATTCTTAATATATCTACCATAATTATTGATTAATTATTATCAATTAATATATAGTATTGAATGCGAAGTATTATTAATTATTTACAGAGAAAGTCAAAAAAAAGGAACGTATGAGTTATCTCATAAAAGTCAAACATGATTAATGCATCATATAAAAACGTGACATTTTTTAAGTCCAAACGCGAATCATAAAACCGCTGACATATCAACTATTTTGGACTTATGTAAGATAAGTCGGGCATAATTCTCGCTAACCTTTTTTGGTTAACATTTTCGGTGTCCATTAACATGAACTTGGTATGTAACTATTCCCTAATTACATTAATTGCTAATGAAAGAGAATTAATTATAATAACTCTCAAATTATTTTGAATTGGAATCAAATGAAATTAGCAACAATTTATTCCCTTTTAACACAATTCTTCCTGCTTGAAGTTAGCCTACTCGTGAACATTATTATTAACTCATCTTCAATTCGTAACGATTTATAAACATCTTCCGTTGCAAAAAAATATCAAAACAATATGACATAAACAATCTTTATAGAAAATAAAAGATAATTGCTAAGATGTTCCATAAGATCTTCAAGTATTCAGTGTTAACCATGCATTAAATAGGAAAATACGTGCTACGGTCATTGAAGCATTACTATGGAAAAATGTATTGATGTATTTATCACCTTCGATGCTAACTTAAGAAACTAACTTGTCACTAATATGATCGAATTATTTTTAAAAAAATTGATTCGATTCTATTATAACAAACAATCGAATTATAAAATAAACATATTACCAAATTGTCAAATTAACTAAATTACACACACACCTTGTATTGAATGTTTTTTTTTTTTGAAATAAAGCATTTAACTTGAAAACTAAAAATACTAAAGGAACTAAACCTACTATTATTTTCGAAACTGAAAACATGGATGTGAATTAGTAGTTGACCTATAACCATTTGACCTTCTATATTTTTTATATAGAGTAACATTTAGATTTATAAATCATACGGTAGACTGAAAAAAGTAATATATATATATATATATATATAAATATATATTTCTTTTTTCAGTTATGAAATAAAAATTTATTATTTAACTTCGAAAGTATATTTTTGAAATATATACATTGAAGTAAAATCAAAAATTAGTTTTAATCCATCAAGAAATAAAATGCTATATTGAACAAAAAGTGGATACCAACTGATTACCATTAATGAGAATTAGGATGATTTGAGGTTAGAGGTTGGAGGTTGCGGTGTTTGTGGACAAACAGGATTAGAAGTTGGACATGAAGTATTTATGTAATGTATAGATTCTTAACATATCTGCCATAATTATTAATTAATTATTGTCCATTAGTGTATAGTATTGAATGTGAAGTATTATTAATTATTTATAGAAAAATTCAAAAAAAATTAGGAACGTCTGACTTATCTCATAAAAGTCAAACATGATTAATAAATCTTGTAAAAACGCTACATTTTTTAAGTCCAAATGTGAATCATAAAACGACTTGACGTATCAATTATTCCGGACTTACCTAAGATAAATCGGGCGTTACGCCAAAATTGGTCACAAACACCCAATACCGTGAAAGCACCAGTGTATGAATATAAATTAGTGATATTCAAACACAAGCAACAAATCTCAACAAATAATAGACAGCAATCCAAAAGTAAAGAACAGAGACACAAGTTTTATAGTGGTTCGGCTATCTCCGGCCTACGTCCACTCCAATTTTTTTCTTTTATTGATTATCCTTGAAGATTACAAGTGATTACAACAGTTGTAGTGAACAAATCTGAAGAAAATAGCAGTAATGATGCTATGGAATGATTTTAGCAGCGTCTGGACTTGCCTTTCCTCTCAAAGTTTTCCGACCCCTTTTCTGAATGACCAGGGGCTCTATTTATAGGCGTGGAAGGTTGAAATCCCGCCTAAAACCTGGGGAGACTGCTTGGCACGTGAGGGGGGGGGGCCCACAGGCCCGTGTTCTCGGAATCCGTGCCCAGTTTGGGATCGATTCGAAGTGACTTTCGAATCGATCAAGAATCCATCCAATTGAGCTGAAATTTGGTGTGAACATTCTTCAACATGTATATAAGCTCCTGTAAAAATTTTATTGCATTTGGATCAACGGTTTGGAAGATATGATCGATCCAAGTTCAAGAATACGTGCGTCCTGATTGGTTCGAACCCATGCTTCGAAACCATCCACTTCGAACCCATGCCCTTCGAATCCATTCTATTCGAATCCATCCCTTTGGAATCCATTATCTTCGAATCCATGTCCTCTTCGAATCCATGTCCATTGCTTGGAAACCACCATCTTCGAATCCATGAATCCATGTTCTTCTTCGACTCCATCTTCTTCTTTGAATCCATGTCATCTTCGAATCCATCTCCTTCTTCGAATCCATAGCAACTTCGAATCCATCACCTTCTACGAATCCATCACCAACTTCGAATCCATCACTAACTTCGAATCCATAGCAACTTCGAACCCGTCACCTTCTTCGAATCCATAGCAACTTCGAATCCATCACCTTCTACGAATCCATCACCAACTTCGAATCCAAGTCCTTCTTCGAATCCATCTCCTTCTTCGAATCCATAGCAACTTCGAATCCATCACCTTCTACGAATCCATCACCAACTTCGAATCCAAGTCCTTCTTCGAATCCATCTCCTTCTTCGAATCCATAGCAACTTCGAATCCATCGCATTGAAGCTACTCCTTTCGAATCCATCTAGTTCCCATCGATTCGAAGCATCATCGATGCGAACCTGATGGGTTCGAACCTGATGGGTTCTAACCCGATGGGTTCGAACAACACTCCTTTCCCACCTTGAATCCATCATATTTCCTCCATACGAACTCCGATTAACCTGAAATTTGAAACATAGCCTTTCATAGTCCTTATCATCATTTCCAATCAGTTTCGTCCCGATCGGAGTTCAACAAAATTTTGACGATATCCATCATAGCCTTATCTCCAGTTCTGATATCCATAATTCCTTGCCAATTTGTTGTTATTCCCGTTTTGACCAAAAAATGGGATAACAGCTTGCCCCCCAAAACATGCCTTGTGATAACAAGACGTGTTTTGAATAGTTCCGAATCCGATATTCGAAGTCCAAAGCCATATTGCCAGAGTATATCATCCTTGACTGCTTCGAGTCGATGTCCAATTCCATATCCAATAACCAAAGCCTTAGCCAATTCTGTATCCATTTAAACTCGTCAACCAAGTTCCATTCCATCCTTATCCAATAGCCAATAACCGAAGCCAGGACCTCTCCGGGTCGATAGCCAAATCCGTAACCTCTCTGGGTTCTTGCCAAGCGTGATCCACATCCGACGACCGTGGTCCAGTGTCCCTGGACGTTGAGTTAACCTCTCCGGGTTCTTTCCGAGCGCAATCCATGCTTGATGTCCTTGGTCCAGTGTCCCTGGACGTTGAGCCAACCTCTCCGGGTTCTTTCCGAGCGCAATCCATGCTTGATGTCCTTGATCCAGTGTCCCTGGATGTTGAGCCAACCTCTCTGGGTTCTTTCCGAGCGCGATCCATACTTGACGACCTTGGCCCAGTGTCCCTGGGCGCTGTAAAATGCCATGGCTTAAGTCCTAAGACGAATCCTGATCTCTCCGGACCCTTGCCGAGCATAGTCCATACTCGACGACCTGAAAATAACAAATGATAATGGAGGGCCTAAGTCCTAGGCCGAATCCTGGTCACTCCGGACCCTTGCCGAGCATAGTCCATACTCGACGACCTGAATGAGTCAACTCACCTTGTTTGGGTAAAGTGACTCACCCCTTGCCAGGCATAATCCATACCCGACGACCATTTATCAAAAACCAGATAAAAATCCAACCAAAATCCCATCCAAAATCCGTAATCCAAATCCAAAATTCAAATCCAAGATTCAAATCCAAAATCTAAATGCAGAATCCAAATCCAAAACCAGAAAATCAGAAATCCAAACCAGCATCCAAAACCAAAAACAATCATCCAAAGGAAAATCCAAATAAAAAGCAAGAAAAACCTGGAGCTCAATCCAAGCTCCAAAACCAAATCCAAAAAGAAAAGCAATGTTCAATGCAAAAGCAAGAAATAAATTTCACAAACCATAGCATCCCGGTTTATCATCATTCAGAGCATGCCTAGGGGCTATCTCCGTCCCCGTACATGTGTAAATGACTTTACCGTTTGCTAGTAGCTTGCTACTTATTCCATATTATCCTGATCAATTGATGATCAATCGACGATCATCCCTGGGCCTCCCATCATCACGGCGTGAGGTGGTCGGTGGTTGCTCCTGCTCCATCGTTGCATCCTGAGTTCCAACGTATTGCTGTAACTGTCCATTCCTTACGTGCTCCTCGATTATATCCTTTAGGTGCCTGCAACTGTTGGTATCGTGTCCATCCAGATCGTGGAAGAGACAGTGCCTTCCCGATGTCCTTTCCCGCTCTGTTGGTTCCCTCCTAGCCGGCCTTCGGTAGGGAAGGCGATTCCGAGTTTCCAAGTATATTTGCTCCAGCGTCTCGTTCAATCCAGTGTATGTGGAAAACTTTGGATCCTTCCATCGTTTTCTAGCGTCTCCAGAGTCGTCATCTAACTTCCTTTTTCCTTTATCTTTATCCGAACCGTTTTTGGATACCGCTCCAACCTCGATCGCACTAACCTTTTTCATCTTTAAATCCGTACTTGCATCTTCTTGCCGAAGGAACCTTTCTGCCTCATGAAAGAATTCATCGAGATTTTGCGGGGGATCTCGTATCAGAGATACCTTGAAATCCGAATTCTCCTTGACTCCAGATACTGCTGCCATTAAAACCATTGATGGATCAGGCCGATCCACCGAAGCGACTGCCGCACTGAATCGAGTTAGAAAAGCTCTAAGCGATTCGTCCATCCTTTGCCTCACCGATGTTAAAGTCATCACGTTCTTCGGCCTCTTGACGTGAACCCGAAACTGTCCCAGAAACTTTTCCACTAATTCCTTCCAAGTCCTGATAGATCCTTCTCCCAGCTGCCTAAACCACATTGCAGCTAAGTCCTTCAAATACAAAGGGAAACATCGGGCCATCACTTCCTCCGATGGCCCCAGCACCTCCATGTGTCTGGTGTACCTCATTAAGTGATCTGTTGGATCCGTCTTACCATCATATACCTCCACGCTAGGTAGCTTGAACTTAGGTGGATTCTGAGCAATCCTTATTTCCCGAGCGAATGGACTTCTATTCACTCCTTCCAAATCTCCGTTTGTCAAACCACCTCGCATAGTCTTCCTGATCATTTCTACTAATCCTGTATTGTCTGGTAGGGGTTGCCCCCCATGCCCCCGAGGGAACTCTGGTACATATTCCTCGTGTGGCTCACTAGCAGCAATGTTAGCTCTAGCTTGTTGAATTCCTTCCAAAGGTTCTCCTGCATTGAATCCTGTGGGCCTGCCCCCAAGTCCTTGTTGATTGCCTTCTGGCTCCGTATCCTGTCCTTCATTGGGTTCCTCGATCCTAGCTCCTTGTCCCGCATCCGCAGCTGCTGTAGCTGTTCCTAAGTTCTGCATCCCTGTGGCTCTCATTTGTTCCAAGAAAGCTTGCATCATTTCCTGCTGACTTTTCAACAACCTCTCCTGTAAAGAATTGGTCATAGCTTCCATTTCATCCCGGGTTATGTAGATCGAAGCCTGTCCTTCCCTGTCCTCAGAGGATGCTTGTTGACTTTCTTCCCGTCGGCTTCTCTCAGCCCTTTGTCTTCTGTTATCCTGCCTAGTCATTGTCTTCCAAATCCAAAGTCCTTAAACTCTTCAAATCCGATGTAGCGGGTGCTAGTTGTTCTCAGTGAAAGCACCAAAATGTTTGCGCCAAAATTGGTCACAAACACCCAATACCGTGAAAGCACCAGTGTATGAATATAAATTAGTGATATTCAAAAACAAGCAACAAATCTCAACAAATAATAGACAGCAATCCAAAAGTAAAGAACAGAGACACAAGTTTTATAGTGGTTCGGCTATCTCCGGCCTACGTCCACTCCAATTTCGAATCCATCACTAACTTCGAATCCATAGCAACTTCGAATCCATCACCTTCTTCGAATCCATAGCAACTTCGAATCCATCACCTTCTACGAATCCATCACCAACTTCGAATCCAAGTCCTTCTTCGAATCCATCTCCTTCTTCGAATCCATAGCAACTTCGAATCCATCACCTTCTACGAATCCATCACCAACTTCGAATCCAAGTCCTTCTTCGAATCCATCTCCTTCTTCGAATCCATAGCAACTTCGAATCCATCGCATTGAAGCTACTCCTTTCGAATCCATCTAGTTCCCATCGATTCGAAGCATCATCGATGCGAACCTGATGGGTTCGAACCCGATGGGTTCGAACCTGATGGGTCGAACCCGATGGGTTCGAACAACACTCCTTTCCCACCTTGAATCCATCATATTTCCTCCATACGAACTCCGATTAACCTGAAATTTGAAACATAGCCTTTCATAGTCCTTATCATCATTTCCAATCAGTTTCATCCCGATCGGAGTTCAACAAAATTTTGACGATATCCATCGTAGCCTTATCTCCAGTTCTGATATCCATAATTCCTTGCCAATTTGTTGTTATTCCCGTTTTGACCAAAAAATGGGATAACAATTCACACTAATCGCTTTTTGGTTAACGTTTTCGGTGGCCATTAACGGAAACTTGGTTTGTAACTATTCACTAATTAGATTAAATACTAATGAAAGAGAATTAATCGTAACAATTCTTATATTAGTTTAAGTTGGAGTCAAATTAAATTAACAACAAGTTATTCCTTTTTAACATAATTTTTTCTGTTTGAAGTTAGCGTACTCGTGCACATTATTATTAATCCATCTTCAATTTGTAAGGATTTATAAACATCTCCACATTCTAAAATGAAACAAAACAAAACAATATAGCATAAACAATCTTTATAGAAAATAAAAAACAACTGCTAAGATGTTACATAAGATCTTCAAGTATTCAGTGTTAACCACGCATTAAATTTGAAAATACATGCTACGGTCATTAAAGCACTACAAAAAAAATGTATTGCAGTAGGTCTAAGATGAATAATATTTTATATTACAAAAAAATAAGTCTAGGTTGCATATAATAAAATAAAATATTTAGGTAAAAATTAAGTTTATAGAATGACTATTTAAAACTCAATTTTCAACATAATTTTCTCGAAATGAAATATAGAAATTTATTATTTGAGTATTCTTTTACATCCTAGATGATATTTTCCCTACTTGATTTTCTTAAATACTTATGGTTCAAATGGAAAATATGTCAACTTTATATTTATACTCAATTAAAGATTCTTTGATGTACATTGTTAGTAAACCAATTATAACTTACAAATTTATAAAGGGAATGAAATTTCAAATCATACTAAGCAAACACAAACAAATTAGAGAATTTATTATGTATTAGTTATCTTTGATGCTAACTTAAGAAGCTAATTTTCCACTAATATGATCGTATTTTTTTTCAGAAAACTTGATTGGATTCTATTATAACATCAAACAACCGAATAATAAAATAAACATATTACCAAATTATCAAATTAACTAAATTATACATACTTTGTATTGAGTTTAAATTTCTTTTTTTTGTTTGAATAAAGCATCTATATTTGAAACTAAAAATATTAAAGGAATTAAACCTACCATTATTTTCGAAACTGAAAGCATGGATGTGAATTAGTAGTTGACCTAAACCATTTGGCCTTCTACCTTTTGCATATAGAGTAAGATTTAGGTTTATAAATCATACGGTAGAATGTACAAAAGTAATATTTATACGTTTATATTTCTTTTTTCAAATATGACATAAAAATTTATTATTTGACCATTCTTTTACTTCATAGATGATATTTTCCCCTACTTGATTTTCTTGAACACATATGTTTAAAAATGGAGAAACATTAATTTTGTCTTAGATTATACATAATTTAAGATTGTTTGGTATGCATGTGTTAGTAGACCAATTATGCTATTTAAAATATGCAAAGAAAATAAAATTCATGATCGTACTAACGAAACACGTATCAGATGAACGTCAATGTAAACATAAAACTAGAGAACTAAAAAATAGTTCAACATTACATATCATAGATTTTATAAAAGAGATCTACGATATCGATGTGTTAATCAATCCAATAACCTCATGCAGAATATGAAGGAAACCAGGTTGATAATGATACAGATTGAAACTAAAATAATAAGTATAATATTTTCCCAACTTGATTTTCTATACACCTATATTTCAAAATTAAAAAAAATCAACTTTTTATCTTGTGTATTATAAAAAGTTTAAGATAATTTTATTATCTATATGTCAGTAAGCCAATTATTCCTTGCAAAATAAATGAATGAAATGAAAATCATAATCGTACTAAACGAATACAAATAAGAGGAACATTGATGTAAATAAAATTATAAAAAACATAAGAATGAAAAATAGTCAAACTTCATGTATTATATATCTTACAAAATAACCAAAGATTACATAATATCCAGTATTAATAAATCCAATAACCTTCTAAAAATATAATGAAAGCCATATTCATATCCATACAAGTTGTAACAAAAATAAGAAGAAAACAACCTTTTTAACACAAAATTTGAAGTTTAGTTCCGCGATAAATTATTAAAGCTAAAACAAAAAGTTCAACCTTAAATTAAATGAAAATAAAGATAATAAAACAAAAAATCATACCTTTAATCCATTTCTAATAGATTAGCAAGCAAGGTTTTAGAAAAAATTTCTAGGAAAACTACAACAGAGAAAGCAACGCATAAAAACACAATCTTTGCAAAACATGATAGAAATTAAAGAATTATTGAAGAACTCAATCAAATTATAATTAGATGTAAATAAATAGATTGACCAAAAACTATTTGGATAGAATCTTTAAGCCGATTTAGACTGAAAATAGATATTATTATAGTTTTTTTGAATCGTAGTATACATATGAAACTGATATATGACAAGAGATAACATAGTGAAAAATTTAAATGGGAGGAATGTAAAAAGATGGTAGGAAACAAATGACGAACAAAAAAATTGTAACGATAACACGGAGAAGAGGAAATCTGCGTTAGAATAGAAAGAAATAATGATTATAGGTTTATCAAAAGAAATAAACATACATAAGAGTATTTTGACCAAAAGGAATAACGATAACATCAATTGCTATGTTAATGAAGGTAGTTTTGTGGAATATTGAAAAATTTAGGGGGTCTAAAAAGAAAATTGTTTTAAGGAGAATGCACTATTCAGTCTGAGAGTGAAGGAGAGATGAGAATACTAAGAGTTCTACATTCTCTTTCTTATATAATAGAATAGATTTGTTGAATTGTTAGCAATTTTATACAGGTGATGATGTTATGTTTTTGTTGAATTGTTAGCAATTTTATTTGCTGGATTGTAGGAACGAAGCTGCAGAGCCAAACAATGATATCTGACAAAGGGGAAGAAGGATTAGGGCTGAAGGAGAAGATTGATAGGCTACGTGGGTGGTTGGAAGATGACGTGAAGAGGCTGACAAATAAGGGCGTGGAAGATGTGATTTGCTATTTCGATGTCGATGAGATTATCAGTCTGGCTTTGAAATCAGACAAAGGTAAGGGAAGCAATGAAGATAAAGATACACTGCATTTTGTGTTTTTCTGTACTTCTTATATAAATTTGCACTCGTACACATGTGTACATACATGCTTTTGTCAATGATGCCAGCGATGAGGAAGGCATTCCACGACTATGCTTATTTAGAACAAAACCTTTTTGTGCCAAACAGTGGGAAGGTGCTTCGCCTGTAAAAATTAATGCTGTAATCCGGTGTAGAGAAGCTCAAGGAGGTTGACTTGTTTATCCTACGCCAAAATTTTCCCAATTTGCCTTTTGCAATGCTGCTACTAAGTGCACTGGATTCCTACTCCCTCTTTGATAAGGCAGATGAGCGTGTTATGATCTACAAACTATGCTGTAATTTACCTTGGAAGCTCTTTACTCATATAATGTACCTCAAGACTAAGCTCCCCCAATTTAAAAGAATCACAGAAGAAGAAGAATCAAACGATGAATGTACAATCTACAAAAAAGCTGCAGAAAGTTGCGAGATTTGTTGTGGGAAAGGCAAACATAGCGGAGTTTATGGTTACCATTGTTCCTTTTGGGATTCTATCCCTAGTGGACTTACTATTGGGCCCGGCCATTTTGTAAGCTGTAGAGACTGTTGCATGATCATCGACGATAAAGATATTGTCAAGGGTTGCTGTGGTTCCAGGGTGAGGCAGGCTGTGCCTTTCTCAGTGCTATGGAATTAAAATATAGACGTTGTTTTACCTAGTAATACTGTTTGTTTGTTATGACCGTTATCAATTTGTATGCGCCTTTGGATGCACATTGTATTAGTTCCAGTTGTCAATGCAGTCTAACAAAGGTACTAATAATATCAATGTTTATTAATGCTTTCTTATTTTGAAAATTGTGTTTAAGAATGCAATCTTGATTCTGTTAGATTATCCGTGTGTCTATGTGTGTATGTATATGTGTGTGTGAGTATATCTATGTATGTAAAGGTGGTATAATGTCTGTTTGACCAAAAAATTGAAATTACATGCTCATGTTTTGACACCGATTTAACAATTAAATGTTCTAACCTCTCTCTCTAACGCATCCGATGCAATTAGCAAATGTGCACCTGACCCGAAACTTCAAACTTACAAAATAAAATTGGCAACAAATGTTTACCAAACCTGAGACTATTAAACTTACGTGATATAAGTAGCCAAAATGCGCCCCTAACCCAAAGTAGCAGGGTAAGACATGATTACCAATGGCGTTAACGTGCCATTGGCATGCCTAATAAGATGTTGGTGAGCAAAGCTTCAGGTTCACGTCTTTCATGGAGTACTAATCGACTCTTGTTTTGAATGTTATGGCAATGTCTATTTTTCAATGCTTATCAATGATTTGCCGACAACAGTAAAATCTATTGAACGACGGCTAATTAAAATGTTAAAATTGAATTTTTTTTTTAGACCGACATCTTCGCAAAGCATTTCTACTTTATTTTCACCTCAAACACAAATTCATGTGTAATTATTACCTAATCACATAAGCATAAACCAATAATTTCTGACATCGCAAATTCATATATAATCGATGATTAATCTTTCAAATATAATCAAATAATTTCGAATCACAATATACATATATCAACAACAATCTTTCTGCAAGATAATTTTTATTTGTACATCTTTTGTTCCATTGTTTCACTTCTACTAGAAGCCAAACTGCAGAAATCGAATGAACGTAAATCTATTGTATAATAATGAATTATTGAAAAACGTTGATGATTTTGTTTAGGTTTCATGGTTTCTTCGTCAGTATCAATTTAAAGTAAATTTTATTTACTTGATCTGTAAATTTTAGTTAGTATCTATTGTAAATTTTATTTACTTGATCAGATTAATTTACAAGTGCTAGCACTAACGTCTCTTCTATCACCCAGTTTCAGATCTTAATTTTGTAAGTTGTCAGAACTCAAAATATATAAATGGGAAAATTTATCCATCGCATCATCTTATCATTGATAGTAGGGATATGCTCTAAAGGCAATTATGCAATTTGTTACGTATATCTAACTTGATAATCAAACTTGTTCGAAATAAAATGCATTTTCGTTCTATAATACATATGATATAATGTGTTATCTAATTAGTCAATTTAATTAAATTTATACTTAGTGGAAAATTAGAAAAAAGTATGTATTGGAAGTATTGGTGAAATTTTTATGATCGTATTTGGGAAAGTACTTAACACTTTAGAGTTGTATTCTCTTCTGGTGTGCGACAAGTGGTTGCTAGATCCTTAAGAGAATATGGTTCAGGTTTTCCAGTGGTATCCCTAATAAGTGATATTTATTAGATTTTAGTAAATACTTGAATTTGGAAGCATTACAAAGTGGTGTAATCGTGAGTAATTTATCACAATATGTATAAATACACCATAGAATATTACAATTATAATCATGCAACATATATTGCATTACCCATCTAATTTATTAGTTTATCCATCTTAATTTCAAATGACTACCAGTCACAACGCAAACTGACTACCCATCTTAATTTAATCTGACTACTCGTCTTATAATTATATGGACCATCCATCTTGCATATAAAAATATTCAGAATTATATGGGCTATCCATCTCAAATATAATTATAATTGGATTATCCACCCCCTACCACATTGACTATCCATAACATGTGGTTTAATTATTTAAAATTATGTGGACTATCATTCACACATATTCCATTAACTTAAAATGACTTGGATTATCCACCACAATCTCATGGCTTTCCTAGAATGACTATGAATCATTCATTATCCTCATAGAGACTATCCATCTCCGGCACGATATAGACTATCCATTTCACATCCCCAAGTTTTCATGGGATGACTTTGAACCCATCATTTACAATTTAATTCATGTTACCCACATGTTAACCTATGTCTGTTGGTATCCTCAATTAGGTTATTACCCCATCGAGTTATAACATTTCAAAGTGACATACATTGGTATTACCAATTGACAAGTATCGAACTCATTTAAGGAATAGCACTGGTATCACCGATGTTTAGAATCAAAGTCACAAAACAATAGGCTCGCCGCCCTTATTAGGTTAATATAGATCAATGTCAAAGTTCATCTACATTGGTGTCCCCGATGACAGTGTTGAAGTTTACAAATTTTAAAACGGCATTGGTACCACAATGACGACATCCAAATGGAAAATACAAGGCTCTCCGCCTTTGATGAAGATATGTGACCGTCAAACAGCAATAAACCTCATTGACCCTCTACCCAAGGTAAAACCAAATGTAAATTCTTTTAAGCATAAATTAATATCGAAAGTGACGTTGTCGACTTCTATGAACTATAGTCTATCCACCCATTAAAACAGAACTTTAACTTTTATAAGTTATATGGCTATCTAACCAAGTTACAGAGTCATCAACCTTCTTAAAACAGGCCTCTTTGCCTCTTTTAAAACAATTTTAGTTGACATAAAAACAAACCTCTTCGGCCTTAAAAAATGAAGTGCGACGTCGTGAACATGTTGCCTTGACTCTAAAACGTAAGTTCGTCGACCTTGATGCACATCGACCCCAAGAACCTCGACGTCGTAATAAAACTTTTAAATTTGACCCACTTCGGCTACTATGCTACGTATTATCCTTATAAGGTAGAAGTCATATAAAGCGGCATCACCTAGTTTTGAAAACAATTAAAGTGATTAAGTGTCGTATCGTTAAAAACAACGATGAAGACAAGTGACGTCGTCGACGTCGACACTAAAGCTTTTAAACTCTTAGTTGAATCGCAATGTCACTACGCCGTCCAATATAGATTGCTGACACTATCGGCATCGACACTAATGGAATCATTCCATAACTACAGAAGAATCCATCATATGTTTCCCTCAATATCAACGTCGATGTGCATAGAGGCGACAATCATTTAGGCTCGAAGTGGATATATGCGACACATAGCTACGTAACTAACATGAAAATGGTATATTTCTATTAAAAGCAAGCATTATTCACCAAATTTACACCTTGGAAAATTTATGTTGCATACAAACAATAATTTAACAAATCTTTAAACAAATATTGCCGTATAACATTTCCATGTTCCAAAATATTTCTCTACATTAATTAATACCCTTAATTAATCATTAATTTAAATACTTATCTAACATAATAAATTCATATTAATTCGAAATCACTTTAAAAAACCCCCAAAATTCACAAAAATAATAGAAAATATCCTTCTCTTTATCATATAAAATTTTTGGAGCTAAAGACCACATTTAATTATTTTAAATAACTAAAACTAGAAATTAAGCTATTTCCTTCTTAGGAAATTCATAAAATAATCTATATAACTTGGAAAATTTTGAAATTAAAAGCCCATCTCCAAATTAATGTTTTATACAACATATCAGAAATCAAAGTATTTGGGGATTAAAATCTTACGTTTTGCCCTTAAAACCATTTAGATAGTTCCATAAAAATTTCTTATTTCATCATTCTATCCAAACAATGAATATTCAACCATACTTAGGAAAAATATATCAAAATGATTCAGATATTACCCATAGCTGAATTTCAAAAATAAAATAAAAGTAGAGATGGAATACTTATTATTCATCTTAAAAATAATGTTGGAGTTGAGGTTTGATTTAGCTCTTGAATCCCTAAGATTTAGTGTGAATCTCCTTTGACTTCGCCCTCTCTTTGTTGATTAATGACCGTCCTTCTTGTTTATTTTTTGATTATTTTTTATGAATAACTTGAGAATGATATGAGGAGAAGAGAGTTTAAGGGATATAAGATAGATCTATATGTAAATTGCCCCTCTCCTAAATCCTCCTATATGTAAATTCTAAAACAACTTGTAAATCAGTTCACTAAGGCACGACCTTAGAATATTTCAATCTCATCTTCGCTAATTATTTACATTATTTTATTTAATCAATCCAATTAAATGTTATGAATAATGTTTAAGCTAAAATTAGCGGTGTTACAGGCCCCCCTCTTTAAAGAATTTCATTTTTGAAATTCAGTAAGGACTACAAAACAAGCATATTAATCATGCAAATAGTGCAATTATATCCTACCAGCTATAAAGTCTATATACAACTAATATAAAACATGCCATCATAACAACTCAAGATAAGCATCTCTAATCATGTCTTTTGTCTTCCAAATACAGTCTTTCTCATTGTCATTCCATTGGACCTTTACTAATCTGACCGTTTTGTTCCTTATCATCTTCTCATCTCTTGCGACAACTCGAACTGGTTGTCACACAAAAGTTAGATCCAGTTCTACTACTAAATCTTCCAATACCGCCGAAGTAATAGTAGTCTATGGATCGTGCACATACTTCCTAAGATGAGAAACATGAAGGCATTGTCGACATTTGCCAAACTACTCGATATGTGAGTTTTTCGATCCTCTCTGTAATAGAGAATCATCCAACGTATCTCGGTGCCAGTTTCTCTGACTTCCCAAACCCTACCACACGCCTCATAAGTGACACTTTAATAAAAACATAGTCTACAATTGAGAACTCAAGATCCTTATGCCTCTTATCTACGTAACATTTCTGCCTAGACCAGCTTCTCTCATCCTATACCAGATTAACTTAATCTTCTATGTGGATTTTCTCATCATATCTGGGCCAATGAATAATCTATCGCCAGTTTCCAACCGACATGCTGGTGATTGGCACGAGCTTCCATATAAAGCTTCAAAAGGTGCCATTCCTGTATCGACCCGGAATTTTCAATCCCGAAAATTCCAGATAGTTAGAAAAAGAAGAAAGAGATAGAAGAAGAAGAAGAAACAGAAACACAACACAGTTTCTCACATTCCCAGCGGATCAAAATATTATATCAAATAATAATCAGTTTACAAAAGAATATTGTATCTGTCAATTACATTTTAACACATCAGAGTTACAAAATTTCACAATCACTGGACCGTTAAAATAACATGTACTCGAATTTCAAACAATAATATACACAGGGGAATAATATATATGTTCCCGCCATCTAGCTCGCCTCTTGAGTTCCAGAACGTCCTTACCTGAACATCTGTAATACTCAGTCTGACTCGAGCATTACATCAAAGTAACACCCGGGTCAGGTTGGAAACCAGTGTGAGTAAACCCATCAAACATAAATTTCAAAAGTGTACAACTTATATATTACCCGGGGTAGCTTGTATCAATTTACAACTTCACAAGTCATTATAGACATCACTTACATCACACATCAATTTCTAAGTGCCAAAACTTAGATTAAATGGTTCAATTTACTTAAATCATTCCATTTCAGTCTATTGATTCTACATATTAATTTATAAAGAATCGAAGTGGTTTCGGGTATTTACTAATACCCGACTCCAGTCTCTTCGAATTCAGTTCATCTTAACCCATGTTATTCAAGTGAAATACAATTCAAACTTATATACAGGATGTCACTGTTTTATACACAACATATTATATCACATAGCATCACATTCTTGAGATATCAACTAATCTAAGGGATACAAAATCATTCAATCATTCATAAGCAAGATTAATCAATCACACCATCCTGAATTAATTTAATTAACTTCCCTTAATTACTTTTATCAATTAAATCAACTCCTTGATTAATCTCATTTAGTAATTAATTACCCTTAACTACTTCCTTAATTACGTCCAGTAATTACCCATTAATTACCTTACTAAGTAATTATACAATATTAATTACATTAAGTAATTACTTTAACAAATCATCCAGTGATTATTTTAAATTAATTAAACTAAATTAATTAACTTAAACTAATCATATGTAAACTAAATGAATTACAATTGAGTAATTAATCCCTTAATTACTTTCATTAAGTAATTATACTTAACCAATTCCACAAATGATTATCCTTAATTAATCTAATTAGTTATTAAATTAATAACATTAGTTACTTATTTAATAATCCCAAGTTAATGATCTTCATTAACTCTTTATAACTCCATAATTAATTCTCTAAGTAATTAAGCTAAATTGAACATTATTAATTTCAAATTAATTAAATCCAACTTTACAAGTTAATTAATTTCTACTTACCTAATTAATTTCTTAATTTTTTTAACTTACTTAAGCATTAATTACTTGATTAATTTATATCTAATCATTAGTTAATAATCCAAACTTATCTTATTAATGATCCTTAAATGACAAATTAATTTACCCTTAATTAATACCCTTAATCCTAAATTAATTAATTTAAAACCCTTAATAACCTTATTAATTAAATTCTAAATTAATTAACTTATTAATTTAACGAAATCTCAAATCATTAAATCTAAATTAGCTTTTATGAAAATCATTTCCTTTATTGATGATTTTTTCAACATTTTCAAAAGCTTTTGGAAACACTTTTACATTTAAATTTACATTTGAATTTCATTTCAAATTAAAGATTTGCAATGATTAACAATTTTAACTTTAACAAATTTAAACCAGGTTAAAACTTTTTAAAATCGAATAATCTTAATAACAAGGGTTAAAATCAAATAATCTTATTAATATTAAATCTAAGTAAAACAAATATATTGTTTAAAAATAAAAATATAAACATTTAGACATAAGGAATTATGATATTGGCAAGTACAAAAATAAATAATAAATAAAGTAAATATTAGATAGTTAAACTTTATAAACTATAGAAATAAATATTATAAGGAAAGATAAAGCACTAACAAATTGTACTTACAACCTAAAATATAAAAATATTGTAGATACAAGACAATAAGTATTAAGTTAGAAATAGAAGTAAATTATATAAGATAAATTAGATGAATTATAAAATATAAAGTAAAACTCATAGCTAAAATATAACAACATAATAAATATAGAATTTCATTTCTATTATAAAGTAATAAGACCATAGCAAAGGTATATATTCAAATATGTACTTGCAAGAAGAAATTATCAATATATTTTTTGCAAGAAAACAATAATAAATGCTTGAATCTCTAGCACACAAAATACATATGTAGCAGCCATCAACGTCGACATAGTCAATAAAACAAGAAAACAAATAAACATTCAAGAGTGTAAAAAAAAATTAAATTAGATGTAAGTGATACTTTGAGACATGGCAGAAGTATATAAATGAGTGCAGTTGCAAAAGAAGAAACAAAACGAATATAAAGTAAACACATTCAAACAAGAACATATAAATCTATCGCTGGCATAAGAAGACAGTAATATACTTGTAACAGCCCGCAAATCCGTACCCCTTGAGTCAACACTATTCTACAAAAATCAACTCAAGTTGTACAGAAATACGAACCATTTGGGTTTAAGACGAAGAGGTAGAAGAAGAGAAAACAAAATCAACATCAGAATCTAACCATCGCAGCGGAATAAAATATAATAGGTAGTAAATAATCTTTACTCAAAATCAAATATATATGTTTACATATATTACATCATCAGAGTACATCAGTCACAGCTCACATCAATAACATACAATGAATACACAACAACTCAAACAGCGGAATATATATATAACAAGTACGACTATACGTATCGTCATCCAGCTCGTCTCCTGAGCTCCACAGCATCATATCCTGTATTCTATAATACTCGGTCTGACCCTAGCATTACAGTTAAATAACACCCGAGTCAGTCTGGAATACCAGCGTGAGAAAATCACACCCAATTGATTATTAAAGTTTTCAAAAATCCTTTAAAAACAAAAGCATCTCGTAAGACCACGCCACAAATAAACATGTCGGGTTTTTACCTTACGATAGCTAAAACAATTTTTATAGAAATCCTCTGATATTATAATAGGGTCTATATACAAATACTTATAAAATAGCCGAAATTGTTACATGATTAAATTCCAGCTACTAGCCACAGAGTGGGTAATACAAACAAAACTCGTACAAGGCTCGTAGGGAGAATGGATTTCCAACTAATGGCTAGGCACTGGGATACCACCTGTCACAGTACCTGGTCTAGATCAGTGTACCGAGGAGCCACCCTAACTCCCCTGCAACACAAGACCGGAACCATCCCTTACTGGACAGTCCCGAGCAAGATCACCCCGCGGTTGGGATCAGCAACCGCCCACACAGCCGAAATAAAGGGACATCTAGACAGGGATGACCTCACCCTCCAGTGGGGGCTACCCACGAAGCCTTGCTGCATATCCCCTGATTTTCAGCCATTCCTATTTGATGAGGCTTGAGGCTAAGCGTTACCTTTAGAACGTTTCACTTAGAATGCCCATCGCCCACCTGACGATGTTTCACAAGCATTCATCCATACAAGTCCGTCCCGGGTTCGAACGGAACCGAAGGCACTACTCCTACTACATCCATTTTGGAAAAATCCTCAGGATTAGTAGCGACTAGCCCTTGCACTTCACTGCTCCATCTTCGAATCCCAAATCGTTTACACGAAACGTACAAACCGGATCGAAGTGGTTTTCAAGAAATGAATCTCGATCCCGGTCTCTTCGAAACGATCAACGCATTGTCCAATATTGATAGTCGGTTATTTAACTATCAATTAATATTCACAAACATCCATCCAACAATAAATAATTTCCCAAATTATTTATTAACCTCAAAATATCTTCACAAGATTTATTTCTATTTTCAATCCTTTGAAAACAGTTTCAAAACCATCATTCTTCTCAGAATCAACTTCCCAAATATTTTCTATCTTCTCTGAAATCACCAAGCACAAAAATGGATTTTTAAAACAATTTAAAACTCTTACTTTGAAATACACTTTAAACATTTAGGATAAAACTATTCCAATGATTTGTTAAAAATACATACTATATGAATATTTGAAAATAAGTTACTTAGTAAATATAAAACAAGATTTCTTCTTTTAAAAACAAAATACTAAGTTACTTCTTAATAATTACTACTAAAATAGATTAAAAGAAAATCTTACTTGAGACTTTAAATGTTAGAAATAATAAATTTTACAAAACTTACTTTCCTTAAAAACAATTTTAAAATTTTGAATTTATATTTAAAAATTTACTTTTTAAAAACATGTACTTGGCTATCCAGAGAAAATTCCAACTTCAATCACTTAAATCAATTCTCCCAAATTGATTTCCAATTCATTTCCTTTGAAATAAATTTCTTTACTTACTTAATTCATTTCAAAATTCATTTATTATGGACTTTATTGTTATTATTAGTTTCTGTTTGATTTTTAATCTTTTAACTGAAATATACAAATTTCAGCTTCTTCCAAATTTCTTCTTTATCCTATCCAATATAAATTGAATCTTAAATTTTAAATAAATGTTTTATAATAACACTGAAATTTAAAATTCATTAATCTTCTGATTATTCAAATTTCCCTTATTAAACTTAAGATTTATTTATTAGAATATTAAAGGGCACTTTATTTCTTTTCCAATTCATTTTTAAAGTTATTCAATTTTCTATAATTATTTTTCTTACAAATTCACTTCTTTTTATTTCCAAAATCTAATTCTATATATATCTTGATAACTTAGTGCACCGGAATATATTCACGTAAACCATAACATCCAATATTCCGATTATCAATAATATTCATCACAGAATATAAAATAATCACAACAGGGGTGCTAAATAATTTAAATAAATGTGAGGGGTCCAGTTGGATCCCTCCAACCTGTTTTCCCTGCATCCACAGATGTTAGCACAATATAATATACCAATTCCAAAATATCATACTATATCACATCAATCAATTCAACCATTCAAACAATTATTTAAATTTAATCATTTAAATTTAAATATAACTGAGTGAGATTAACTCACCTTCCGTTCGCAACTCATTTCTGGAATCAGCTTGTTTCATCACAATTCTTCACAATTTTTAGACCTTCAACAACATTATATGATTTATTAATAGTTCGAATGAATTGAACAATTTATTACCGTTTTATAATTTAATTAACCAAAAATTTATTTTTAAACTAATATATTGATTTTAAAAATCAAACTTTTATATGAACCTTCCCAAATTCAAAATTTCTATATTTCCAAACCTTGTCTATATATAGTTCCTGTTTTACATATACATACTGAACCTTATAAAAATATAATTGTTTTGTATCCTTCTATAAATTATACCTTATAGATATTAAATTCTAATAAAACAAATTTCCCTTTCAAACGTATTCAATAAATAATAATAAAGCCAGAACTAATTTATATTTTCTTCTGAAAATAACCCGTAAAGACCTAAAAATCTAATCTTTATGTTCAACATTCTAAAATTTCGATTTTTATCAAAATATTATATAAATTTCTCTGTTCATATCTGCATAAAGATATACCTTTGACAAAAACTCTTCTGTGACATATTATATATATAATTAAATTAAACAAAACTATATATACCTTACTGTCAAAATTCAAGTGAACCCTATCTGACGTTGACTGCCGTGCTTCCATGAACGAGGATCATCTCGCGATCCCAACGTGAACGAGCGGCTCGCATCGTCGACTACAAGAGCAACCGCTTCCAGTGCCTTCCCCTCACTGACGCACGCCCTAAAATCACGAATCCCCAAAAGAAAACGTCGCGGCCCCACGCGAACTTCCCTCTACGCGGCCCCGCTTGCAACTCGAGCCGCATCAACCCCTTGATTTTGTTCTAAATCGATTACAGTCGCCCTCCCCTATTTATTTTTATTTACTTTCTTTTTCGAACGAAGAAGTCGGCTTCGTTCCCATGGCGTGATTACGATGAGACGCAGTTGGATTTGAGAAGGAAGACGAACATTTGAATGTGAGGGCTTCGGCCATTTTTTTTTCTTTAATAACGTTCGAACGAAATAAGGGATTTGAGAAGAAGGGGGTAACTCGGTTGTGAAAACATAAGAGACAGGAGATTTTTCATTTGCTTCTGAAGGAAGCCTTTGGTTTATTTAAATTTTATTATTAAGGTGATAGTAGCGTATAGAGGAATGAATAAAGAATGGCGTAAAAGAGAAGCTTGACCATAAATTTTTAAATTCAAATGGATTATTCTAGGCATTAACCGATCGTACGACCCAACGTTAATCCCAAACAATGCGAAAATTGAAATCCGATAATAATAAAACATTACGGATCCAATGGCGCTAGTTTCGTCGAATTCCGAGACGGTGCCTCGGAAGGCTATTTTCAAATTCAATTTAACCGGTATAAATTTCAAAACTTAACAAATCACTGTTAACCCAATTTTAAAACTTCTAATATCTTCAATGTTATCAATATAAATTTAATAAGCCTTCAAAATTTATTTTCAACAGGCTTAAAATTCCATATTCAACAATTCACTCAACTTCTAATTATTAATTTTTATTAGTTAATTATCAAATAATTAGCGATACTCGTAATTCAAGTTGAAATTATTAACTTGAATATTTAAAATCAATTAAATATTCCGATTTTAAATGCTCGAAAATTCCGGGTCGTCACATTCCTCCCCCCTTAAAAGAATTTCGTCCCCGAAATTACTAGTTAGGAAGAATGATCCAATACCAGTTTACCATTTTACCTAAAACCAAATAGTTCAACCTTTAACCAACAATCTTTTTATAAAAGACCCATTATCATCCCTATTAACTTCTCAACTCTCTCATAGTTTGACTATACTATTTGATTAACTATTCAAGTTTCAATTTAAAACCAAATCTTGAATTATCAGAATTTTCTCAAAATTTTCTAACTCCCTAAATTCCTGAAAAATTTCGCCAGCGTTTCCTTTGCGCGGCTAGCTCGGTACAACTACAAAATGGCTGTACGGCCTCCCAAATCCAAAAAGAAAACAAAAAGGCCAAGTGGCTCAATCCAAATCCAAATCCCAATCAAATTTCATACCAAATTTAAATACATACCTTTTTGTCGAGCATGTCCAATTTATCTTCTTGAAATCAAAAACCAATTCTCTTTTCCCTTTATATTACCTGCATATCCTGCTTAGCACTAATATCCAATCACAACTTCCAAACATCTTATCGACTTTCTTACCAAATGCCAATATTCATCCAAATATCAACTTAGAATACATTGCAATATTCAATTTCCAATTAAGAATTGATCATTCCTTATACTTAAATTTAGTATAAGCATTCTATATGTTTCTTATATTCATTTTCACCTTACCACTTTAGTTTATATCTATTTCTATTCAACTTGATTCTTTCATTTCCATACGAATTCAATTTATTTTCAATTCTAACTTTAAATTTTATTTTTCATTTATAACTAATTCACGTCATTATTTCAATTAGCTCCATTCACTAACTTAATTCAATTCGTAGTTTGAAATTGGTTTGTCGTTTCCAAAAATTTTCAAAATTTTTCTAACTCCCAAAATTTCTGAAAATTTTTGGCAGAGTCTCCCCTGTACGGAGGAGCTTTTGCAATTTGACAAAAGAGATAAATATTTATACATCGACCCACACGGTCGGAAAAACCAAAAACAGTTCATATTTCCTATTTTTATTGCGTAGGCGTACCTTATTTAGCATTTTAAGCGAGCAACTTATTATTTTTAGCTAATAGCACAACCAAATCCAGCCACACGGCTTCCAGGTACCTGTACTTACTCAGTTTAAACATGTAAGTGCCAGATATATGAAGTTTAATAGCATATCACTTATTTGAAATAGTTAAAACATATGAATTCTAAAAGAAACTCATACCTAACCTTTCCCGTAAGCAATTTATATAGTTTCCAAGCTAATTCAACCGTTTCAACTTATTTACAAACTATTTTCATTCCATTCGAAGGGTCTTTAATCCATTCATATTCAATCTCATCAATTTTATTCCATTTAAATGGTTTGCACTTCATTTCTTACATTCTATTCATTTTAATCCAAAAGATCACATATTTATCTCAATTGATTCAAAAATCAATTTCATTGCTTATATTAACTCATAGATTTTTATACAATCTCAATTGCGTCAACGACGACCATTTTTAAGCAAATTCAATGATGTTCACTTAATAGAATATCCATTCTATTTTATAACTACTTAAAATTGATACCAAATTTAATTTATACTTTATTCTGTTTCATTTC
Organism: Allium cepa; assembly: GCA_030765085.1. Classification (NCBI taxonomy): domain Eukaryota; kingdom Viridiplantae; phylum Streptophyta; class Magnoliopsida; order Asparagales; family Amaryllidaceae; genus Allium; species Allium cepa. The sequence continues at coordinate 917,449,816 of CM060938.1, forward strand.
CAATGTTCCAACATAATTCTTAATTGTTGACAACCAATTTATATATCATTCCACTCAATCCAAATGGTTAACAACTCACAAACTTACATTTAATTTATTATTAAGCAATCTGTATTTAATTCAATTGCTCTCAAAGTCAACTTTGTTTTACTCCTATCAATTCATAGAAATTTTTTTATTACTTCCATTTACATCAAATAACAATTAATTCTATGCAATTTGACGAGATTTACGTGAATAAAAAAAAGTATTTATGTTTTATAACCAATTTAAATTGATTTCACTCAATTTTATTCTTAATTCTATTCCATTTCCAAATTTATTCACAATCCATATATTCTCGCTTCCATTTCAGATTTGAATACATTCATTTGTATTTCATTTATTAACCCAACTAGTTCCATTATTCAAACAAGTTCCATTCAAAACCATTATCAATTTAGGTTCATCTTATTGCCAATTAAACTTCCCTTTTATTTTAATCCACTCACGATCATTTACTTAGCTCGACACATTCCATTTAAATTTTATTTACAATCCATTCATTTACATTTCATTTCATATTTGTTTATTCCAACTATTTTATTTGGCTCGGAGACAGTCCAAGCTATCCCATTCAATAATTATTTTTCAACTTATTTAAACCACATTTCATTAGATACTTACTTATTCCATCATTTATTCATTCAATATAATTAGTTTATCCACATTCAATTAAATCATTCTAATAAACTTGAAACATTCTATTTTCCTTATTGTCTCAAGTTATTTCAATTCCTTAATAATTTTAAATGATTTACAATTATCTATTCTGGAATTTCATTCCATTAATATTATTTATAATTCATCGAATTTTTATTTCGATTAAAAATTTATTTTCACTTGATTTAAAACCAATCCAATATTATTAAACTTAATTTTAAGTTGAATTCAATTCAACTCCTTTCCATCTTTTAGCTTAAGTTTATTCACTCTAATTTATACTTAAGCTCATTCTCATCTTGCAAACCAAGTTCTCTTTTCAATTAACTTGATTCTATTTCAATCCAATCTCATTTTAAATTTGCAATTTTATTTGATTGGTTATTATAGAATTTAACTACCCAGATTCAACTCATTTAATTTATCACAATGCCATTTTCATCTTATTTATTTTCAATTCATCAAACAATTTTTTTATTTTGGATTTTGTATTCCATTCATCATAAACTTAAATACATTCATCTTTTATTTATGACTCGAGTTTTACACTTATTTATAACTCAAGCATATTTTATTCCATGCATTTTTAATTCTTTTATATGCTATTCTGATTTATTTATTTCAACCCAATTCTTATCCAACTTATTTTCCATTTATTCAGGTAAGAATTTAAATTTCATTCACTAATTCGATTGAATTCTCATTCCAATCCAATTTTGCTAACTCCAATTTACTTAACTCAATTCAATTTCAACTTGATTTCGAATACAACTGGATAGTAATTTCAGCCCATCCAATTAATTTCAATCCAGTTATATTTTTATTTCATCAATCTAAGTTAATTTCATTTTAACTCTTCACTTTAGATTTATATTCTATTATCCAACGCTTAAATTTCTTCCTGATTTAAAAATCATTTCCATTTATAAGCTTACAACTTATCTTATCAGTATTTTTAAACTTCCGGCTTTGGTTTCAAATCATTTTGAAATCCCAACATTTCAAATCTCATTTCCGAAAAGCCAAACCAATCCTGGCTTTTATTACAACAAATTTCCTTTTTGATATTTTCAAAAACAACTAATTTTTTCTGGACAAATCAATTTGGCAGCAATCCATCACTTAGAAACTCGAAAATGAACATCGATGATGCTGCAGTCATCACCGAAGTTATTAGCCAGTGACTGAAGTGAATTCAATGCTATATCACTTTCAAAACCCATTAAAACAAATTTCCATTCAAAAATACTCCCAAAACAATAATGTTATCATTTATCTTCAAAACACTTCGATAACATTCCCATAATCTCTGAAATTTTGAATTTCCAAATTCTGCTTAAATAAATTTGAACTATAATTCATTTGCACAGCTTATGTTTATACAAATTCTCATTTGATTATATTTCAATTCATAAATTACATCTATAATTCATATTTATAAATTTCATTCTATAATGAATTTATCCCTTAAATAAATTTTTTTTATTATTATATTTCAATTTCTAGTTAAATTTCCACTTAATAATGATAATACTTTAATATTATCATTTACAGCATCCAAGCAACCATATATTAGCTAAATAGTTTTCAAAAACTTTTATTTATATCAAAATATATTTTTTTGGGTAAAATTATTTCATTTACCCACATTTAAAACAATACCGTGTCAATTGTTCTATTCAAGTGTTTAGAAACCCCTTCAATACAGTTGCGCAGACTGTGTCGACGAAGGTTCATATGCCACTCAATAAACCAATCAACACAATATTAAAACAATTTATATTCACTAACAAATACGCGCTCATATCTATTAATACGCTCAAACTCATTATAGAGTACTACGGACTCTAATTTATGAGTAATTCCCACCAGAGCCAAGGTGATCTCCAACCTCGCTCTGATACCAAGTGTAACAGCCCGCAAATCCATACCCCTTGAGTCAACACTATTCTACAAAAATCAACTCAAGTTGTACAGAAATACGAACCATTTGGGTTTAAGAAGAAGAGTTAGAAGAAGAGAAAACAAAATCAACATCAGAATCTAACCATCGCAGCGGAATAAAATATAATAGGTAGTAAATAATCTTTACTCAAAATCAAATATATATGTTTACATATATTACATCATCAGAGTACATCAGTCACAGCTCACATCAATAACATACAATGAATACACAACAACTCAAACAGCGGAATATATATATAACAAGTACGACTATACGTATCGTCATCCAGCTCGTCTCCTGAGCTCCACAGCATCATATCCTGTATTCTATAATACTCGGTCTGACCCGAGCATTACAGTTAAATAACACCCGAGTCGGTCTGGAATACCAGCGTGAGAAAATCACACCCAATTGATTATTAAAGTTTTCAAAAATCCTTTAAAAACAATAGCATCTCTTAAGACCACGCCACAAATAAACATGTCGGATTTTTACCTTACGATAGCTAAAATAATTTTTATAGAAATCCTCTGATATTATAATAGGTTCTATATACAAATACTTATAAAATAGCCGAAATTGTTACATGATTAAATTCCAGCTACTAGCCACAGAGTGGGTAATACAAACAAAACTCGTACAAGGCTCGTAGGGAGAATGGATTTCCAACTAATGGCTAGGCACTGGGGTACCACCTGCCACAGTACCTGGTCTAGATCAGCCTACCGAGGAGCCACCCTAACTCCCCTGCAACACAAGACCGGAACCATCCCTTACTGGACAGTCCCGAGCAAGATCACCCCGCGGTTGGGATCAGCAACCGCCCACACAGCCGAAATAAAGGGACATCTAGACAGGGATGACCTCACCCTCCAGTGGGGGCTACCCACGAAGCCTTGCTGCATATCCCCTGATTTTCAGCCATTCCTATTTGATGAGGCTTGAGGCTAAGCGTTACCTTTAGAACGTTTCACTTAGAATGCCCATCGCCCACCTGACGATGTTTCGCAAGCATTCATCCATACAAGTCCGTCCCGGGTTCGAACGGAACCGAAGGCACTACTCCTGCTACATCCATTTTGGAAATATCCTCAGGATTAGTAGCGACTAGCCCTTGCACTTCACTGCTCCATCTTCGAATCCAAAATCGTTTACACGAAACGTACAAACCGGATCGAAGTGGTTTTCGAGAAATGAATCTCGATCCCGGTCTCTTCGAAACGATCAACGCATTGTCCAATATTGATAGTCGGTTATTTAACTATCAATTAATATTCACAAACATCCATCCAACAATAAATAATTTCCCAAATTATTTATTAACCTCAAAATATCTTCACAAGATTTATTTCTATTTTCAATCCTTTGAAAACAGTTTCAAAACCATCATTCTTCTCAGAATCAACTTCCCAAATATTTTCTATCTTCTCTGAAATCACCAAGCACAAAAATGGATTTTTAAAACAATTTAAAACTCTTACTTTGAAATACACTTTAAACATTTAGGATAAAACTATTTCAATGATTTGTTAAAAATACATACTAAATGAATATTTGAAAATAAGTTACTTAGTAAATATAAAACAAGATTTCTTCTTTTAAAAACAAAATACTAAGTTACTTCTTAATAACTACTACTAAAATAGATTAAAAGAAAATCTTACTTGAGACTTTAAATGTTAGAAATAATAAATTTTACAAAACTTACTTTCCTTAAAAACAATTTTAAAATTTTGAATTTATATTTAAAAATTTACTTTTTAAAAACATGTACTTGGCTATCTAGAGAAAATTCCAATTTCAATCACTTAAATCAATTTTCCCAAATTGATTTCCAATTCATTTCCTTTGAAATAAATTTCTTTACTTACTTAATTCATTTCAAAATTCATTTATTATGGACTTTATTGTTATTATTAGTTTCTGTTTGATTTTTAATCTTTTAACTGAAATATACAAATTTTAGCTTCTTCCAAATTTCTTCTTTATCCTATCCAATATAAATTGAATCTTAAATTTTAAATAAATGTTTTATAATAACACTGAAATTTAAAATTCATTAATCTTCTGATTATTCAATTTTCCCTTATTAAACTTAAGATTTATTTATTAGAATATTAAAGGGCACTTTATTTCTTTTCCAATTCATTTTTAAAGTTATTCAAATTTCTATAATTATTTTTCTTACAAATTCACTTCTTTTTATTTCCAAAATCTAATTCTATATATATCTTGATAATTTAGTGCACCGGAATATATTCAGGTAAACCATAACATCCAATATTCCGATTATCAATAATATTCATCACAGAATATAAAATAATCACAACAGGGGTGCTAAATAATTTAAATAAATGTGAGGGGTCCAGTTGGATCCCTCCAACCTGTTTTCCCTGCATCCACAGATGTTAGCACAATATAATATACCAATTCCAAAATATCATACTATATCACATCAATCAATTCAACCATTCAAACAATTATTTAAATTTAATCATTTAAATTTAAATATAACCGAGTGAGATTAACTCACCTTCCGTTCGCAACTCATTTCTGGAATCAGCTTGTTTCATCACAATTCTTCACAATTTTTAGACCTTCAACAACATTATATGATTTATTAATAGTTCGAATGAATTGAACAATTTATTACCGTTTTATAATTTAATTAACCAAAAATTTATTTTTAAACTAATATATTGATTTTAAAAATCAAACTTTTATATGAACCTTCCCAAATTCAAAATTTCTATATTTCCAAACCTTGTCTATATATAGTTCCTGTTTTACATATACATACTGAACCTTATAAAAATATAATTGTTTTGTATCCTTCTATAAATTATACCTTATAGATATTAAATTCTAATAAAACAAATTACCCTTTCAAACGTATTCAATAAATAATAATAAAGCCAGAACTGATTTATATTTTCTTCTGAAAATAACCCGTAAAGACCTAAAAATCTAATCTTTATGTTCAACATTCTAAAATTTCGATTTTTATCAAAATTATATAAATTTCTCTGTTCATATCTGCATAAAGATATACCTTTGACAAGAACTCTTCTATGACATATTATATATATAATTAAATTAAACAAAACTATATATACCTTACTGTCGAAATTCAAGCGAACCCTATCTGACGTTGACTGCCGTGCTTCCATGAACGAGGATCATCTCGCGATCCCAACGTGAACGAGCGGCTCGCATCGTCGACTACAAGAGCAACCGCTTCCAGTGCCTTCCCCTCACTGACGCGCGCCCTAAAATCGCGAATCCCCAAAAGAAAACGTCGCGGCCCCACGCGAACTTCCCTCTACGCGGCCCCGCTTGCAAACTCGAGCCGCATCAACCCCTTGATTTTGTTCTAAATCGATTACAGTCGCCCTCCCCTATTTATTTTTATTTACTTTCTTTTTCGAACGAAGAACTCGGCTTCGTTCCCATGGCGTGATTACAATGAGACGCTGTTGGATTTAAGGAGGAAGACGAACATTTGAATGTGAGGGCTACGGCCATTTTTTTTTCTTTAATAACGTTCGAATGAAATAAGGGATTTGAGAAGAAGGTGGTAACTCGGTTGTGAAAACATAAGAGACAGGAGATTTTTCATTTGCTTCTGAAGGAAGCCATTGGTTTATTTAAATTTTATTATTATCATTTTGTTTTTATTAAAGGTGATAGTAGCGTATAGAGGAATGAATAAAGAATGGCGTAAAAGAGAAGCTTGACCATAAATTTTTAAATTCAAATGGATTATTCTAGGCATTAACCGATCGTACGACCCAACGTTAATCCCAAACAATGCGAAAATTGAAATCCGATAATGATAAAACATTACGGATCCAATGGCGATAGTTTCGTCGAATTCCGAGACGGTGCCTCGGAAGGCTATTTTCAAATTCAATTTAACCGGTATAAATTTCAAAACTTAACAAATCTCTGTTAACCCAATTTTAAAACTTCTAATATCTTCAATGTTATCAATATAAATTTCATAAGCCTTCAAAATTTATTTTCAACAGGCTTAAAATTCCAGATTCAACAATTCACTCAACTTCTAATTATTAAATTTTATTTGTTAATTATCAAATAATTAGCGATACTCGTAATTCAAGTTGAAATTATTAACTTGAATATTTAAAATCAATTAAATATTCCGATTTTAAATGCTCGAAAATTCCGGGTCGTCACAATACTTCAGGTATGAACTCGAATAGATAGGATAAGTATTTGCAAACAAAGAAAAATATAAGGATGTAGACTTGAGAAAACAAACAAATGTAATTAATGACAATATCTTTAGCAACCAAAGTAAGATTATCAGCCACCAAAACAAAAGAGAACAAGACAGTCGAGTCAAACAAAGTTAAACAAATATCTCTGCCTATTGTACTAAACAGATTATAATCACCTATACAAGATAAAATACATACTCTATGATTTGTTTCTTTACATCAATCTGTACAACTCATTTTTTATATACTAATCTACCCATCTCAGTTTTGATCATTTCAGGCTGAGCAAACCTGAGATATATATTGTCTAAACTTAAACAAAATTCAACTTAATCATCTACAGACAATCCAATGCAAACCAGAGAATCAAGAAGGAAGATTTCCAGCTAGTGAATACAAAGCCTGATTTAAAAATGAGACCAGCTCTGTCATGTTAAAATTAGGTGAGTAACATCACTTAATAACAAATTTAAACGTATAATTCTGATGCATATATGTATGTGAATGAGTGTGTTTATATCTTTATATATGAATGCCTTATGAATGATGAATAATATGTGAGTGCAGGCTGTATATCATATACCCCTCTGTTTTGAGTTTTCTCGATACAATGTTTGATTTAAAAATCATTCTCTATTGATATACTGATTTGTTTTGAGCTTAGTGTTAAGACAATATTGGTTGTTATGTTCTAAACTAAAGATTAAACATATATTAAGTTAAAAACAGTTAGTTAATAACTCTGAAAATTAAAGAACTGTTTTAAATTTTTAAACCAAGGTTTGACCTGAGTTTTCTAAAACAAAGTTCAAATAAAACTACAAGACACTACTATGTTGAAGTCACTATTTACTGGTCCATTGCCTAGCTTGAAGTCTGATCAGTTGGTTGTGAAGTTGTCACTGATTTTAAGTTCATCTTGTTTGTTCATTGTCTTGTACCATTGGTTGTACTTGCTGTCACATTAATCTGTGCATTGCCTTCATGTGTTGTCTGTGCATTGCCTTCATGTGTTGTCTGTGCACTCTCTAATGTAGCACTCAAGTCTTATTCAAGCTTCATGCATTGTCCACTGATCATTTGTTATATATGCCATTCACTGTTGCCTAGATTGAGTCTTGAATTGCAGACTTCAACCTGTTGTGCACTTCATATTGTGTAGCCACCTGATCATATATGTTAACTGTGTATACTTGTGTGCTGGTCTCCATTTTGCACTGTTGCAGTTGCTTGAGCATTGAAGTTGTAGCTTGTGTTTGTTAATTGGATGAAGAGGCTTTCCCCTGTGGTCTGCATACTTGAAGTGTTCACTATCTTGAGTCTTGTTGCTTTGGTTATCTTCACTTGATTTGTTGAGCTTGTCTCTGTTGTCTCTCGGACCTGGTGCCTATAGTGTTGCCGCCATTGACTTGAGTTTGATTTCTACTTCATGCTAGCAATTTTTTTTCCTCTGCATGTACTCAGTTTTGGGACTGACTTCGAGTCTATTGTGATGCTGTGGTCTTTAACTTGTGAAATGTTGAGCATGTTTGCATTGCCTGCTCTATTTTCTATGTTGTTGTTTGGCTAAAAGTGTTGGCATATTAGTCTCGGAACTCGAACATCTACTCGAAGCTTTGAAGTGTTGGACCCAAAGTTTTTGTTGCTAGCTCGGAGATGTTGTATAGTTCAAAAACCTGATCTGTTCTTTTCCTAGAAAGTTGGAAGTAAATTTAAATTTCAGATCAAGATTTCATTGAGTTTATAAACCAAAGATTAAAGGTGAATTCAAGTTAGTTTTGAAACCTGGTTTGGAATAAACAAGTTTTTAATTTAATTTGTTTTAAATAACTTGAAGGTTATAAGAAAATTTGGTGTTTTGAATTGGATTAAAGAAGAAACCTGTAACTGTTTAAAATTTTAAAAAGAAATTTAAAAAGTTGAAAGCAAGTTTTTAAAACAGGTTTGGATTCAAATGAACTTTTGAATCCTAAATTTTAAAATGAAATATAAAATTTAAAACAAGATTTAAACTAAGTTTTAAATTAAAGGAATTATAGATTCACGTTTTACTTGAATATTGAATATAAATAAGTTTTATAAATTTAAATATTAAGACAAGTTTGGATTAAGTATGTAAAAAAAATGATTTGGTTTTAAATAAAGGTTTAAACTTGCTTTATATAGATTCTTTTATAAAAAGCATTTCTTTAACATTGAATGGAAAGTTAATAAATTTGTTTAACTTAAAATTGTAAGTTAAATAATCAATTTTTTTTTTAAAGTTTGATTTTAAAATAATTAAGTGATTTAGTTTAAAACCTTTTTCTTAAATAAGTTTCTTATATAAGAAATGAATGTTCTTTATATTTAATTTAAGATTTATAAAGTAATTTTAAATTTGATTTAAAAAAATTAAATGGTTACTCATTTTGAATCTTAAATTCAAAATGGAACTTAAATGTAAATTCAAAGTAAAATGTTTTCAAAGTACATATGTTAATGTTAATTAAGTCATAAATAAAGGAAAGGAATTATCTTAGAGATAATTAAGGTTTTAAATAGATTTAGTTAATGAGGTAATTAAGGAATGCTGAATTGATTTAAATTATAAATTAATGATTTATATTAATTTATAATTAGAGATAAATAAATGGATTATTAAAGATAAATTAATTTGTATTTAATAATAAATTAATTTGATTAATTTTTAATGAATAATTAGATTACTTGATTAATGATAATCATTTATGAAACTGTTTAAGTAAAATTACTTTATGGAAGTAATTAAGAAATTAAATACTCATTGTAATTAATTGAGATACTCATTGTAATTGATTGAGTTTAATTCGATTAGTCTAAGTTAATTAATTCAGTTTAATTAATTTAGATTAATCACTTGATAATTTGGGAGGTACAATTACTTAGAGAAGTAATTGATGAATAATTACTGAATGTGATTAATGGAATGATGATGAGTCATTTGAGAATAATTAATCAAGGGATTAATTGATGTTATTAATCAAGGGTGATTAATATATGTGATTGTGAAGATTTAACCTTTCTGAATATAATTAATTTAAAAGTGATACTTAATTAAAAATGTAATTAGAGATCATTAAGTGTTAAAATTAATGATGTAATTAACAATGAATAATTTGGGAATAATTAATCAATGAAGTAATAAAATGTGATTAGTTTAGAATGAATGTAAATAATTAATTTATGGATCTATTAAAGGTTAATTATTATAAATGGTTAAGAATAATTAATTGAATGAAATTAAAAGATAATTAATCAAGTATGATTAATTGAAGTGAATAAGTGGATGATGACTCATTAATTGATTGGAAACTAATTAATGTTATGTAAGCAAGATTGATAATGATGAAATTAATTAATTTAATTTACTTTAAATTAATTAAAGAGGAAGTAATTAATTTAATCCTTTTTTAAATTAATTATAATATAATTCTTGCTTATATGAATGGATGATATTGTTTGTCCTAAATGGTCTGATATCCTTGATATGAGATAATTAATGTTATAGATGCTTGGTTATAATGTGATGATGTGAATTATCTGTTTGTGATGTGATTATCTATTGTGATATTGTGAATCAACTATATATGAATATATAGATAATGAATTAAATTGTTTTAAACTTTAAAACAACTTGGACCTAAAAGATGGCGTTTTGGATTTCGATGAGACCGGGATCGGGTTTTCCATATTTGGAAGTCTGAAAACCACATCGATCCAAATTAACGATAGGTCGTTAATTTCAAGTGAATATGAAGGTTCAAAATGCAAGGGTTATCGTCATTAACTCTGAGGTTGATTCCAATATGAGTGTAACGAGATGATGCCTTCGGTTTTGTTCGAACCCGAGACGAACTTGTATGGATTGAATGCTTTCAGAACATCGTCGGGTGGACGATGAGCATTCTAAGTGATGTGTTCTCTAAAGGTAATCGTAGCCTCAAGCCTCATCAACCGGGAATGGCTAAAACAAGAGAGGTGCAGCAAGGCTTTATGGGTAGCTCCCACTTGAGAGTAAGGTTTGCCCTGTCTAGATGTCCCTTATTATTCGGCTTAGTGTGCGGTTGGTCGTGACAACCGTGGGGTGATCTTATTTGGGACTGTTCAGTAAGGAATGGTTCTGACTTTGTGTTGCGGGGGATTGGGCGTAATCCTCGGTACGGTGATCTAGGCCACGTACTGTGACGGACGGTACCCCGGTAGCCCTGCCATTGATGGAAACCCATTTTCCTATGAGACCTTACGGTTTTGATTGTGTTACCCACTTTGTTGGCTAGTATGCTGGAATTTAATCATGTAACAATTTAGGCTATTTTCTATTTACTTGAAAACCCTAGACACTACTATAATATCACTGGATTTCCTAAAAATGTTTTGGTTAGCGTAAGGTAAAAACTTACCCATGTTTATTTGTGGGGAGTCTTACGTGATACCCTTTCTTTCAAATGTTTTTAAAGTTAAGCAACTTTAACCTGTTACTCATACCAGACCCTTGTCTTACCCGGAGTTTATTTTCTGTTTTTCATGAACTCTTTGGTACTCAAATTTTTATGAGCAGCCAAGTGATCAGGTTAGCTTTGAGAATACTGGATTAGCAATGGAGCAGGAAGCTTCAGCGTTGGTAGATATTTATATAGGTGGTTCTGCTGTGTTGCTATCTCTGAGACATTTGTTTGGATTGTATCGAGTTATATTAACTAGACAGGTGTTTATAACTGTCTAGTATGTTGTATTATCTGTGTAACTCTGATATATATGATACTATGTATTGTCTTATGTGATATGTTATATTTTATTCGTTCTGCTGTTGAGGTTCTGACGTTGTTTCTTCTTCTTCTCTATCTTTTCTATTTTATCTCCTTTCTTTCTTAAAAGATGATACGTCTTCATGGGCGTAGGAAGGCGGGTCATCACAGTTGGTATCAAAGCACTAGGTTGAGTGAATACCTAGGCTTTGGAGTGATTTCTATCCTTCTTGAGAGAGCGTATTTGTAATTTTGATACATATATTTATTTATTTCTACCTATTTGTTGGGTTACCTGTTCGGGTTTCCCAATATAAGTTATAAAGGTAGATAGGATAGTGGTGTGTGTAACACGACTACCAATGGTTGGAATTTGTTGGAGGTGTATATGCAGAGACTGTATACCCAATTCTTTCTCGAGTGAATTTCTGTTGTGGTGCAATGATTTAACCCAATCTCTGAAAGAAATCTATTAAGGTTCGGAGTCCATTTTTGGAATGCAAGTTGGGATGAGTAGAATTTGATTCTGTCAGTTGAGCAGAAGCTGGTGAGGGCATCTTGGCAACTCTGGAAGTAATAGTTGTATGATGAGATGCAGTAGTTATGGATTGTTTCCAAAGATGTTTCGTAGGAGCTTTGGATAAGGAAGTGTGTCTGCAACAGTGGTGAGGCTGAGTTCAGCTGGGTGTTTGTGTTTAGCTTTGAGGTTTGAGTCTCTCGAGGAGTTTTGGATTAGGAAGTGTTTGGCATCATTAGCAGCGTTGCAGCTCAGATTGTTCTGCCGGCACGCAAGGAGGTCATCTGTTGAGTTTTGTAGATCTAGATGAGTTGGAGCTCGGTAGCTTAGTAGTATAGTCTGTTTGGATTCTATAGATTGAGTATTCCAGTGTTTTACCTAGAAACACTCTAGGAAGTTCTACCCAGATTTTTGTCTGAACAGTTAGATTTGTTTGATTAGGTAAATTAGTTGCTATGATTGTTAGCATATGATTGACAATATGTGTGTGTGTATATATATATATATATATATATATATATATATCTGTGTGTGTGTTTATGATTTAAGAATTAAAATCTTAGATAGATATTAAATTATCTTTGTTTTTAAATTTCGGGGACGAAATTATTTTAAGGGGGGAGGGATGTGACGTCCCGGATTTTTGGCAAGTATTATTTTGATAAATATTTAATTTAAATTAATTGAAATAAAACCTATTATGTTTAAAAACAAATATATATGTAAGTATTTGGAAGAAAATATTGGTTTGGAATTTAAAATAAAGAGTTTCAACATATACTAAGTTTAAAATAAAGAGTTTCAATATATATTTGGAAGAAAATATTGATATACTGATTTGTTTTGAGCTTAGTGTTAAGACAATATTGGTTGTTATATTATAAACTAAAGACTAAACATATATTAAGTTAAAAACAGTTAGTTAATAACTCTGAAAATTTAAGAACCGTTTTAAATTTTTAAACCCAGGTTTGACATGAGTTCTCTAAAACAAAGTTCAAATATAACTACAAGACACTGCTATGTTGAAGTCACTATTTACTGGTCCATTGCCTAGCTTGAAGTCTGATCAGTTGGTTGTGAAGTTGTCACTGATTTTAAGTTCATCCTGTTTGTTCATTGTCTTGTACCATTGGTTGTACTTTCTGTCACTTTAACTTGTGCATTGCCTTCATGTGTTGTCTGTGCACTCTCTAATGTAGCACTCAAGTCTTGTTCAAGCTTCATGCATTGTCCACTGATCATTTGTTATATATGCCATTTTGCAGACTTGAACCTATTGTGCACTTCATACTGTGTAGCCACCTGATCATATATGTTGACTGTGTATACTTGTGTGTTGGTCTCCATTTTGCGTTGTTGTAGTTGCTTGAGCATTGAAGTTGTAACTTATGTTTGTTAATTGATGAAGAGGCTTTGCCTTGTGGTCTGCATACCCGAAGTGTTCACTATCTTGAGTCTTGTTGCTTTGGTTATCTTCACTTGATTTGTTGAGCTTGTCTCTGTTGTTTCTCTGACCTGGTGCCTGTAGTGTTGCTGCCATAGACTTGAGTTTGATTTGTACTTCATGCTAGCAATTTTTTTCCTCTGCCTGTACTAAGTTTTGGGACTGACTTCGAGTCTATTGTGATGATGTGGTCTTTAACTTGTGAAATGTTGAGCCTGTTTGCACTTCCTGTTCTATTTTCTCTGTTGTTGTTTGGTTGAGAGTGTTGGCACATTAGTCTCAGGTAACTCGAGAATCTACTCGAAGCTTTGAAGTGTTCGACCCGAAGTTTTTGCTGCTAGCTTGGAGATGTTGTATAGTTCAAAAACCTGATCTGTTCTTTTCCTGGAAAGTTGGAAGTAAATTTAAATTTCAGATCAAGATTACATTGAGTTGATTACATTTAGAAAGCTAAAGAAAAGTTCCTTTAAATTTAAAAATATTATTTCTACAAAACAACCATCAGGATTATTACATTTAGATTTATTTGGTCCAACTCAAGTACGATCTATAAATCATAACAAATATGTTTTCGTAATAGTAGATGATTTTTCAAGATATATGTGGACCTTATTTTTAAAACATAAAAGTGATACTTTTGGAATATTTAAATTTTTTGCTAAAAGAATAAAAACTCAAATGGATTTAAAAATTAAAAATATTCGAAGTGATCACGGAGGAGAATTCGAAAATGATCTTTTACTAATTTTTGTAATAAAAAGGGAATTGGTCATAACTTTTCTTTTCTCTACACACCACAACAAAATGGTGTAGTAGAAAGAAAGAATCGAACATTACAAGAATGTGCAAGAACGCTACTAAATAGTAGCAGTTTACCAAAACATTTTTGGGCTGAAGCTATTGCTACGGCTTGTTATGTTTTAAACCAAGTAACCATACGACCGATGACTAAAAACACTTATTTTGAAATAATTTTTTGGAAGAAAACCTAAAATACCATACATTAGAACTTTTGGATCAAAATGTTTTATATTAAATGCAAAAGACAATTTAGGAAAATTTGATCCAAAGGCCGATAAAGGGAACTTTGTCGGATATTTGGATCATTCTAAGGCATATAGAAATTTTAATAAACGTACTAACATAATTGAAGAAAGTTTACATGTTTCATTTGATGAAAATTTCCTTAATAATCATACTAATGATGATGATTAAATTATTTTTTATATCAAATACAACAAACACGTCTATTAATAAGATAAATACACAAAATAATACATTAGTGTCATCTCTTAGAATTCTTAAAGGTCATCCAAAAGATAATATCATTGGAGATCTTAACTCGAGAATAACTAGAAATCAACTTAACCAAACAAGCCATATAGCATTTGTGTCAAATTTCGAACAGAAAAATTATAAAGAAGCTTCAAATGATAACTTTTGGATAATAGCTATGCAAGAAGAGATAAATCAATTTGAACATAAGAATGTTTGGGAATTAGTCCCAAGACCAGAAAATCAATCGGTTATAGGAAAAAAATGGGTATAAGAAATAAAGCAGATGAAAATGGAAATATAATTAGAAATAAAGCTCGCTTAGTTTCTCAAGGTTGTGGTCAAGAAGAAGGTACCGACTACGACGAAACCTTTGCTTTAATAGCATGACTCGAGGCCATACATACATTACTCGCTTTTGCAAATCGTAACAATTTTAAACTATTTCAAATGGATGTCAAAGGTGCTTTCTTAAGTGGTTCTATCAAAGAAAACGTATATTTTGAACAACCTCCATTATTTATTCATGAAAAATATCCCAATCATGTTTTTAAATTACAAAAAGCTTTATATGGTTTAAAATAAGCATTCCGTGCTTGGTACGAATGTCTTAAAAATCACTTAATTACATCTGGTTTTCAAATAGGTAAAATCGATACAACATTATTTATTAAATGAGAAAGTGACGATATTTGAGTTGTGCAAATTTACGTTGATGATATTATTTTTGGTTCAGTTAACGAAAATCTTTGTAATCAATTTTCAAATATTATGAAAAATGAATTTGAAATGTCTCACATCGGAGAATTAAATTTCTTCTTGGGTTTACAAATAAAACAACTTGAAAATGGTATTTTTATTCATCAAAAAAAATATTGTAGCGATTTATTACGTCGCTTTGAAATGGATAAAACTTCAAGCAAACCAACACCAATAGGTACTAGTGTTCACTTAGAAAAAGTTGATAATGGAAAAGATTTTGATGAAAAATTATATCGTAGTATGATTTGCTCCCTGCTTTATTTAACAGCTAGTCGACTCGACATTATGATGAGTGTGTCTTTGTGCCCGATTTCAAGAAAAACCAAAAGAAACCCACCAAAGAGCCGTTAAACATATCCTACGATATCTATCTAGCACAAGAGATTACAGTTTGTTTTATCCTAAGGATCATCATTTGAACTTGTTTCATATAGCGATGCGGATTTCGGAGGATGTAAAACAGATCGTACAAGTACTAGTGGAACATGTCACTTTATCGGACAGTCATTAGTTTCACGGTTAGCAAAAAGCAAAATTATGTATCCTTATCCAATTACGAGGCCGAATATATTTCAGCAGAACTTGGATGTGCACAAGTCATATACATGCATAAAACGCTTAATGATTTCGAAAAAATTATTGATAAGTCACTAATATATTGCGATAATACAAATGCAATAAATTTATCAAAAAAACCTGTAAATCACTCGTGTGCTAAACATATAGATATAAGACATCATTTCTTACATGACAATGTCGGAAAAGGAATTATCACATTAGAATACGTTAATACAGAAAATCAAATAACAGAAATTTTCACAAAACCACTAAACGAACAAACATTTATTAAGCTGCGACGAGACTTAGGAATATGCTCCCTTAACGATCCTCTAACTTAACACCACATCCTCATATATTTTATATTTAGCCAAAAATGTTTTGATGCTCAAACTAAGAGTGATAACTCCTCTACCTAAAATTTTTAGATAGTTGGTTTTTGAAACTGTCTATAACTTTCTCAAAATTATATATAACTCTTTATAAGTAAAGAATATATAGATCTCATATTTTTACAACAAAATAATCTTGTCTTCTGAAAATTCTCATCTATCCTTCTCGACGCCTAGAACGGATAGCTCAGCAGATACACCTCAACATCTTCCTACCCCTACACCAAATTAGGAACCAACATAAAGGTGTGCCTCCTATCATACGGATTCACTCCCGACAACAAGAAATCCAAGCCATCTCTATTTGTTTCTCCTAACACCAAGGAGAAGATTGATGAGATTCATCACTATCAAAAACAACAAATAGATCTACAACGAGAATTATATTTTGAACAAAAAGTCACGGCATAACGACTAAGTTTCTTGGAGCAAGTAGCATGAAGTTTCGTAATTCACAGAAGAAGGATATACACGAACCACTTCTGATTCCTTGCAGTTCTTTGGATCCCTCATCATTGTATCGTACACCTTTGGTTCCTTCACCAAGGCGATTCTACGGTTCCCCTAGAACCCACGAACGTGGAAAAATATGGTCTTCACTCAAACCATGGAGGGATGACAAGTCAAATGATCGCAAAACTCCATCGCTATCTAAATAGATTAAAATTATTCTTTGAATTTTTAACTACGTATGTTTGTAATTCTGATTCACAAAAAGAAAATACTACATTTTTTCAAACAATGGAAGGTCGAGAAATAAACAACGCCCTTTAGATTTAGGATATTTGTAGAAAGATTGGTTATTTCAGACGTCTGGATATGAACCTCAGGCGTCTGACACTCTGATATCCCACAAAATTTACATCATTCTACATGTGTCAGACGTCTGATATATCTATCCAGACGTCTGAAAATTGTCCCTGCTTACTTAAAATAGATACCTGAATATATTTGACGTCTAAACTGAAAACCAGACGTCTGAATAAAGTCACCGCCACCATATTTTAAAAAATCGATCTATTTCAGACGTCTGATAGTTAAACCAGACGTCTGAAAAATCTCTCTGACTATCAATTTAAAAAACTCAATCAAAATCAGACATCTAACTCTATCTACTGTGTCAAAATTAGGTTAAACTAGACATATGAATTCAATTCTAGATGTTCAAAATTCTGTCGACACTCATATATGCCCAGATAACGACTATTTCTTTTGCCTTTTCTTATTTTGTTTCATTTTTTCCATCGATAGATAGCGGTTTTTTTCCAAAATTTTTGCCTCTTTCAAACTTAAACGAATTCGATGCCTCCTAGAACTAAAATCCCTAAGATAACCAAACGAAAACAAGACCAACCAACTTCTTCAAACCCTTAAATTTGCTCGAATGATCAAATCAAATGATGGATGAATAGAGCATCATATTCACTCAAGAGGTATGAGGAAATTCAAAAGAAGAAACATCACACAGGTCCATTCTATAACTTACTCAAGTTTCCAATGTATGATTTAGATGAATTGTGTGACAATGCCGGTTTAGAAACTTTGATATCGTTTAACCCCAGTAGCATCCAAATTGATCAAATTGGCTATATTTCTCTTCTACGCTAATTTGGATAGCACGGCTGTTTGGAACACGAAAAATGAAGATAGCTAGTTATGGTCTAACATTTATGGCAACACAATTAGGCTCACTCTGGGAATAATAGGCAGAACTCTCGGATGTTCCGACATAGGCGAAGATCTATATAATATTCTCGATATGCATTTCAAACCAAGGAAAAATATAACACATCAAATATGGGAGGATGAAATGCCTAAATTTACTTCCAAATATTTACGACCAAAGGTGAGACTTCTTGCTTGGATGATCATCAACACTATTATTCCTCGTCTAGGAAGTCATGAGTAGATAACCGAATTAGAACATGAAGCTTTATATGCTCTATTCGGCGAACAAGGGTGAATTGGGCCAAATTTATATTTGACGAGCGCAAACAGTTTTGGACTCGATCACGGCCATCAATTAACTACCCTACATACATCATGACACTTTTACGTGCTCACAACATCCCCTCTTACCTATCCACTTTTGAAAAAATTTCTCCAAAATATGCGTCCACAAAGCTTTTCCTCCCTAATGAACTTACCAAAAATTCCTCCGAAATTTATATCTTTTGAAGATTGGGCGCACAATCGTCAAGCAAGACAAACTGGGCCTCCACCTCAACCACACCATGAACCAACACAAGAGGAGGAAAAACATCGTGAGATAAATCCTCCTGCTGCACCATTTGATTATACGAGCTAGGATGTGATTTTGGAAACTCGAACATAGACAAATCCAAGTGAAAGCATTCGAGATCTCACTCTTCAAAATCAACAAATCTTGTCTAGAAATCGAAATTTTTTAGCTACGCGTATTGACAACTTTGAAATATCTTTTACCACACGCCTAGCAACTGTTGAAACATCACTTTCAACTGCATTAGCGGTTCTCAAAAAGGTTCTTCAAAGCGCTCGTGGTCTGACAACTCCTTTCGAAGATTGGCCAACCCCAGTGCCTTCTCCTCCATCGAAACAATCTAAACTTTTTGAGGAGAACGAACCTCTAAAACAAGCTCCGACATCTCCTACAAAGCAACCTTGCTCTTCTCAAAAAGAAGATAAAGGAGATGATCAAGAAAAAGCTTCCTCGAAAGACTCATAGATTTTAGGATTTCATCTTATGTACACTTGAAAACTCTATGAATGTACTCGCATACAATTACTTATGAAATTCTCTTTTGTGTGTTATAAATCTTTGGCGATTGATCATATTAATATTTAATTAGCTAGAAATTCTTTTTGATAATGCCAGAGGAGGAGAAATATATATATATATATATATATATATATATATATATATATATAATAAGCACATATTCAGGGGGAGATTTATAAACTATATATAAGTACATTGTATAGTTGTCATCATCAAAAAAGGGAGATTAGTAGGAAATCAAATCTATGGTTTCGATGACAACAACTATACAATGGAAATCGAATATGCATATATATCTATATTTACAGGTACTTGTTAGAATAACATTACTAGAAAGACAAGAACAAGGCTCAAAGAATATTACAAGAGACTACAATATCGATAGGATCGATGGAACAACAAGATATATGCACAAAGTAAACATGCATAGTTTTCAGACGTCCGGGTGCACTAACCAGACGTCTGAAGAAATCCTCTGGAATACAATACAGACAGGATCAGACGTCTGGTTGATGCACTCAGACATTTTAAAGGCTATTGTATACAAAAAATATATACAGCCAGACGTCTGAAACAAATACTAGACGTCTGATGCTGAACTCAGAATTTAAAATTCAAATTGCAACTGCCGCTTTTGAAAACACATCTTCGCTTCTCTTCACTGCAACTCTCCATCACCATCAGAAGCAACTATAGAGCACTCGTTAATGGATACAACTACTCAAGGAATCTCTTTACAACTATATATATCATCAAGAATCAAAGAGAATAACAACCTTACTCACTTATGCTCTCTAATTATACACTCTATCATTCTTGATCTCTATTAATCTATACTTGTATTCTACTCTTCCAAATATACAATTTCTTATAAACAATACTCTCTAAATATATTTTGGAAGCATTTGTACTAATTAGTCAATATTCGTGTTATAGAACACACATTTGACAAGAACAATCTATTGTAACCAAGCCTATTCCTCAGGACAAAGCGAGGGTGTTTGATAGTAGAATTCCGAGGGGGAGCTTTAGGACTGGACGTAGGACGGGAGGTCCGAACCAGTATAAAATCCTGGTGTATTTATTCTATATTTACTTAGATCAGTTTTGGTTTAGTCGTATCATATATTTAGCCACGTATACTTGCATATACACTATAAGATCCACCCTATAGACTTACAATCTCCGCCCCAACGCCTCCGTCATAGCCTTTGCTATCACCGAGCCCATCTCCCATCGCCAACCCAGATCTTATCCTATCTCCTACATTTTCAGATTTATATTAATTCCTTTAACATTTTCTAAAGTCGATTATACTCACTTATAATCTCGTCTATCCATTTACAACTTCTAACAATCATATCCATTTTCATATCTCAAGAGAGTTTATAAATAAATTCAAATCATTTTTCAAAACTCTATATATGTATAACAAGTATTTTTAAAGAAGGATAATTTATTTCTTAAAACACGTTTAAGTAATTATTTAAAAAAAATTAAAATACTTTAATAAACATTGATACTTCATTCCCTATTTCATTTCCAAATAACAAATTGATTTACGAAGCTTATTATAAAAACTAGAAATTTATTTATACTAACATCAAATATTTGAAAAATCCACTTCCGAAGAATTTTATTACTAAGGCGGCTTTAAATTACATTGAATAAATAAAAATTCTCTTTTAAAATAATTTAACTTCTCGATAAAAATATACATTTTTAAAATCCCAATAACCAAATCACTTAATAAATCCCTCTCGATTCTTACAGATCGATATCATTTTGATTCCTAACCATCCTCATTTTCCAAAAATAGAACACATTATTTTTCCCAAAAATATATTTTTCATATCTCGATATAGATTCACCCTGTGAAATTATATTCCAATTTATCAATTGATGTCATTTTTGCTTATTTATAAACATCGTTTATAAATTTATAACTCCTTTGAGTTTCACTTGTTTATAAAACAAATCCCATTTATAAAATTTCATTTTATAAATCGATTTCTAATAAATTCCATATATTTCACAAATCTATTTAAAATATTGATTTCAAACTCCTTTTCACATTTTCCGGAAATATCGTTTAACAATCCATCGTTTAAAAACCCTTTAGATAAATTATTTTAAAATCTCTATTTAAAATATTTTACAATAGTCAAGTAAAATTCTAGAGTCAATTTTTTTATCCAACTCAACTTCCTTAAAAATAATCCAAATACCAATATAAATATTTTTATATCCAAATTCTTCTTTTAATTCCTTCAAATATAAAAATAATATTTATGGTATTCAAAATACCAAAATCTAAGTCTAGTGCTATTATAACATCCAATAATTCAAATCACAACAATAATCTATAACAGATTATCTACACACATCTTATATCACTATATATGAAAAATAAACAATATATCTGAAGAATCCAGTTGGATCCTCCAATATGTTTCCCTGCAACCATAGATGTTAATACAACATAAAAATACCAATCCCACTTCGAGGCGGGATATCTTGGTAATTTAGGATCATCCGCTATTAGCGGGGCGCATAGGGTCTCATCCGCTCCAATAGGTTGGAATAATCAATCCAACCACTAATATATGCTACAATGTATAATATTGCATTCAACTGATACTAATCATCCAATAATAAATTTTAATCATTTAAAATTAATTGTAGTAATCCAAATGAGTGAGAGTTACACATCTTGATTTTTTAATTTGCAAATATGTTCCAATTTTACTTCGCCATCACGAATCCAATGCAAGAATTCACACTCGAATTCAACCTCGCATTAAAAAAGTTATACGATCTTAAACATTTGAATTTAATAAGCTAATTTAACATCTAATTTTAATTAACCTATATACATACCTTAACAACTATTTCCACAAAGCTTAATCGTAATTGCCTAACAAAATTACATTAAATCAAATCCTACTCCACAAAGCTTCAACCACGATCAACAAATACCACGGGGCCTAGAAAACGATGAAATCCCGATCCTACATCGTCACCTTTCCCATCGCGACCCAGAAATCAAATCACAATTTTCCCCTCGTCTTCGATTATCCGCAACCAATCTCTGCTATTGCGATTGATTTGAGAATCCCTTTTTTTTCAAACGAGATTTCGTTCTTCCTCTTTTTTTCTTTTGAATTTGATTTCGGTTTTGAAAAGAGGAAAGGGAAAGTTGATTTCTGTAAGGAATGTCGAGGGAGGATTTTGATTTCATGGATTTAACAGAAAAGAAGGGGGAAACATGATTTGAAAGGAGAAAGGAAGGTTGTGTGTGTTGAATATGCGCTTATATGTTTTTGTTTGATGATAATAAACATATATATTCATTTAAATGTATTTGTTAATGTACTATTTTATTTTTCATAGATCAAATAAATATTTGTTGAATAAAATAAATAACACATAATTTGAATTCAAACAGAAATTTTATTCAAACAAATATTTATTACAATCTTGAATAGTACAAATTCATACTCTCACTATACATATACAGTTTTGAATACATCACATTTCATATTTACATTAATAACCTTACTACATATCACTCACACTCATAGTTTGTCTTCAACTGCATTCCAGTTTGAATCCAGCATCTGAGAAATCTGCAAAAATATTCACTAACGCGGTAAAATTGAAAAAGAAATATTTTTGCAATATAAAATAAAATATGTTTTTCGAAAATATTGTTTGCCTCAGTTATTTGGGTTGTTCGTCATCATTTATGTTTGAATTCATCATACACGAATAATTTGTGACATACACAGTGTATCACTGTATATGCCACAAGGCCGTGCACACCAATATACACTTGATAATGCTACAGGACAGGTGAGCACAGGTCAAACCCAAAACACCGGGCTCAACTTAAGTGCGATAAAAATAATGTCACAATATCAGCACAAGGTCAAACCTGAGCTGTGAAACTGGATTCAACACAGGTGCAAATGGCCAAAACTCAAGAATCAAGTGTCGACTAGTCTAATATAAACAAGACAGTAACCCAGTGCCAACATTGTCAGAATGAAGACAAGTACACTTGAACAAAATGAACAAGTGGAGCATCTGTGTAAACTGGGCAAGTATGGACAGAGCTTGAGCACAAGATGTGAGACAAGTTGATGCAGCCCGGGTTGATAAATTCTTAGGTCGCGAGCGACCTAACGAACTCGATGGTCGCGTGCGACCTAACGGTGCGAGAGAAAACGAGCTAAGAAAGAAAGGAGAAACAACTTCAACCACCAACGACCTATGTGTAAGGTCGCACAGCGAGATACGACCTAATGAAGGTCGTGAACGACCTTGTGAGGCATCAGGATTATGTAGTTGCAGTGGATATGAGATGGGCAACAAGACACCTGAGCGAGATAGCATTCCAACGACCTAACTAGGACGTACCTTCATTCCAACGACCTAACTAGGTCGTGCATTCACTTGAGCCGCTGCCCTGCTTAATTCGCTCATATTTTAGGTCGCGAGAAGTCATAAGTCGCGGTGGGTGTCTTCAGTAGGTCGCTCAAGCCTGTTTTGTAAACACAGTTAAGTCGTTGGAAACCTTAAGTCGTAGGTCGTGCAATTGTGTTTGTGTGTGTTGTAACGTTTTTTTCTTATGTCGTTGAGTCGTAGGTCGGCAAATAGTTAAGTCGGCCATGTGTGTGTGGTGATGTAATAAGTTGAGTTGCTGTACCATTTAAGTCGCTCCAGTTTTGGGTCGTGTCTGTCTTTGAGTCGCTATGTGTTGTAACTCGGGTCAGTCAGGTCGCGTGTGTTGTATTGATGGGCCATGTGATGTTGAGTCGTGTTATTTCTAAGTCGTAGGTCGCGTGGCGACTTATGTTGAGTCGTTCGATGATAGGTCGCTGCCGACCTATGCTAAGTCGTGTATGCAAGACTTGTACATATTGTAAGCCTATAAATAGGCATGGTGTTGGTCATTTGTAACAAGTTGATGGTTGAATAAAGGTTCTTCTTTGTTAGCTTTGTGCTTTCATTCAAATTGGTAGTTGAGTGTAATCTCCTATCTCCACCTACGGTATTCGAGTGCGCTCGAATCAACGTTCGTTGAAGCCAATTCGCGGAATCAAGTGCGCTTGATCAACACTCGAAGAATTGTAGATCTCTTTTCACGGTATCGTGCGCGATCAACGTGTCAGATATAGCTAGAATTCGGTATCTTCGGAGCAACGAATTTGGGCCTTGCAGTATTTTTAATCCACCGATTTTTACTTCCACCATTTCATCCAATTTCCGTATAATCCGCTGCGTCACAAGTGATCAAATGCAACACAGTATCAAACTGGAACGAAGTGAAAAACCAAATTCTCAATGACACAGCAATTCTCAAGGCCAAAGTTCAGTGAAGCTCAAGTATAACACTACAACAAAGTTGTCCAGAAAATCAAGCAAGACCAACCAGAGGTACAAGTGCAGATCAACCATGCACGAAGAACCAGAAGTATAAGTATGGCAGTGAAACTCAGTGAAGTGCACAAGCAACATGACAGCAGACCAGTGTCAACAACCAAGTGAAGAACATGGATGTAAAAGGCAATACACAAGTGACAATGCAGTAACAACCAGAATGTTACTCAATGCACATGCCAAAAACAAGTCCAGCAACATGAACACTTGGAGAAGTGGCACAACAATTTTTGAGAAGAACCAACAGAAACATGGAAATAATAACAAACAAATGAATGCAAGTGAATCGAGCAAAATGCACCGGATCACTAAGTCCAGCTACTCAAATAACACAGTGGCAACCACAAGTCACAAAAGTTCAAGTAAATGCAGAGAACAATGCAATCATGAAGTATGTAATTCGAACTAACATGACATGCAAGACCAAAGTGCAACATACTTCAATAATCAAGTTCAGGTCAGACCAACCACTACAATGATACAAAGCAAGTTCGACAAGCAAACAACAAGTTCATGTTTGAAACCACTCGAGTGCAACAGAGAAGTCATGGTCAATGCAAAGAAAAAGGGAAGCTACGGTGAAATTCTACAAGTCAAGTCAACAGTATGGTACTATGCAAATACACAGCAGTATCAAGTGATACAGAAGATGGACGAGGCTCAACAGTGCAGAGATGGGCCGAAGTCAGAATTCAAAAATCAAATTTGTATTTTTTTGAAAAGGTCCAAAGTCAAAGCAAATTAAAAAGAGGAAAGTTTTTGCCTTTTTATTCAAGAAAAATCATACGCATGAAAATCAAAGCCGTGAGCATCAAGACAGAAAGTAAATCAGGAAAGCCGTGCGCATCAAGCAATAGAAAAGTTTTGGAAAGTATCGAATTGAAACGAAGGAAGCAAGTGTATTTGAATTCATATAAATATCAAACCCAAACCATCATCATAATCATCGAGTCAAGCAAATCACTAAACAAGCAACGAAGAGAAATTACATACCGAATCTATCAAACTCGATCAAAGGAGCAGCTGCTAAACAAAGCACAAGTAGAATCGATCATCTGAGAACGAGCAAGAGAAAAGCAACAAGAATCGATCATTAGAAAAGCCGCAACACAAATCAGAGGAATCGAATATTGAAAAGCCCCAATTTGGATCGCAAGCCCTAATTTCAGAACGAACAAAACAACAGAGGCCGCCATTTTTCATCACAAACAAAAAGAAGAAGGATCGGGTTCAAGAATAATTGGGCCGGCCTTTATTCTTATAAAAGGGATTTGGTTTAGGGTTTTATTAAGGGGGTTTCTTAATTTTTATTTGAGCAAAAATTAAGCATTCAAGTTTGTATTTTAATTTTTGCTCCTGCTTTCAATTTTGAAGTTTGTTTTTTTTTCTTTCAAGTCAAAGGATTTGCAAATCACCACCTAGGTTGTAGGTAGTGTTAGATTGTCTAGTTAAAATTAGTTCAGTGAGCAGGGT
The DNA here is from genome assembly GCA_030765085.1 of Allium cepa. Lineage (NCBI taxonomy): Eukaryota > Viridiplantae > Streptophyta > Magnoliopsida > Asparagales > Amaryllidaceae > Allium > Allium cepa. The sequence continues at coordinate 917,476,106 of CM060938.1, forward strand.
GTGCGAGTTTGCAAAACTCTATAGGCGGGAGCAAAGTTTGCGAGTAAGCGAAACTCTATAGGCAGAGCAGAGTTTGTGAGTAAGCGAAACTCTATAGGCGGAGCAGGGTGTGCGAGTCTATGAGAGTGTTTGTGAGCGGGAGCAAAAGGGTTTGCGAGTCTAGTAGAGTGTTTGTGAGCAGGAGCAAATGTTTGCGAGTCTAGTAGAGTGTTTGTAAGCGGGACACTGTTTAATTCTAATAGAAATCTGGGAATGCAGCAGTAGGCAGGGGTTGCCGAAGCTGGGTAAATTTTGTGTGTGATTTACTTTTCAACATATTTATTTCTGCAGTTTGTTTCTGTGTTTAATTCGAGAAAATTTGCTATGACCCTCTTCACCCCCCTCTAGGGTTAATCTAGATCCTACAATTGGTATCAGAGCCTGGTATTTTTATTTAACTCTAGAGTCATGAATTCATCAAATAATGCTTTTTCTGAGGGGCAATCTATTGCTAGGCCACCCATGTTTATTGGGAATGATTATGCTTATTGGAAAGTTAGGATGGGTATTTATCTTAGTTCTGTTGATTATGATGTTTGGGATATTATTGAAACTGGTTATAAACCTCCCACTATAACTGTTGGTGATACTGAGATACCTAAACCTAAGGATAGGTGGGATTCTAACGACAAGAAATTAAAAACTACAAATGCCAAAGCAATGAACGCTTTGATCTGTGCTCTTGATAAAAATGAATTTAATAGAATTTCTCATTGTACAACAGCACAGGAAATTTGGCGTACCTTGGAGGTGACACATGAAGGAACTTCTCAAGTCAAGGAGTCTCGTCTAGCTTTATTCAGTAATGAATACGAGAACTTTGTGATGGACAAAGGCGAGAGCATAAAGGACATGTTTGGACGCTTTTCAACTTTGGTGCATAACGCTAGAGCGCTTGGAAAGGTATTCACTGAGGTAGAGCTTGTGAGGAAGGTGCTACGAGTTTTACCAATGAACTTTGAGGCAAAAGTCACGGCAATCCAAGAATCGAAAGATTTGAGTAAACTAAGCATGGAGGAGTTGATCGGTAACTTGATGACATATGAGCTTGAGCTAAAAGCAAAGGAAGAACGCAACAACTCCGAACCAAAGAAGAAGACGATTTCCTTAAAGAGAAAACAAGAATGCGATGAAGAAGGAGAAGATCTAATTGAAGAGCTTGCAATGGCTGTCAATAATCTTAGAAAATGGTCAAGATTCAAGCCACGCAAGAAGAAAACAAAGGGTAATAGGTCAAAAGATTCTGACAATTCCGATAATGAACTAACGTGTTATAACTGCAACAAGTCTGGTCACTTCAAACAAGAATGCCCACTTCTCAAAAACTACAAAGGAAAGAAAAAGAAGAAGAAGGCCTTTGCAGCGACTTGGGATGATGAAGAAGGAGAGGAAGTTTCGGATAGCAGCTTAGAGGAGGCTAACTTGTGTTGTATGGCAAAATCAGAATTAGAAGCAAGCTCCGAGGAATCTAGTGAGGCAGGTGAGTATTCTTATAAAGATCTTGTTTTTATGTGTCTTGATCTTACTAAAGTGGTTGATGCTCTTGAATCTAAAATTGAGAAACTGAAATCTGATAGGAGAGAACTTGCTCGTGAAAATTTTAGGTTACAAACTAAACTTGAAAATATTCAAAACCTAGACTGTAAAAAATGTAAAACTTTAGATTCAGAATTATCAATACTTAAGAATAGCTTTGAGAATCTTGAAAAAGAAAACTTGAGTCTTAAGGAAAACATTGACACTAGGAAAAAGGATTTTATAAATAGATGCACCTCACTTGTAATTGAAAACACAACATTAAAAACCAAAGTCCAAAATCTTGAGAAATCTCTGAATAACTTTTCAAAAGGAGAGAAATCTTTCAAAATGTTATTGAGAAATCAAATTTTTGCTAACAACAGAAAAGGACTAGGTTTTGGGAAATCACAAGATGATGATGATGCAAAAAGTAAAAGTGTCTTTGCTCGATCTGAAATAATTGGACATCATGTTGAAAATTGTAGTCATGGAACAAAAACACAAACTTTATACAAGTTTGGGTTCCTAAGAATTCTACAAACAAATTTCACGTCTATTGGAACAAGAATAAAAGGACAAAACAAGTTTGGGTTCCAAAAGGTTTGTTTATTCACAATGCTTCAGCCACTAACAACCATGGACCTATAAAAAAAATAGGTCACATAAATCTTTTCCCGTGTAGGTGTGGTGGCAGGCTAAGGAACAACAACAGTGTTCTCTGGATTTTGGCTGTTCCAGAAACACAACGGGTGACAAAGCAAAGTACCTTAGCCTAGTACAAAGGTGACAGAATCACAATGGGCAATCACGAAAAATTAGCGTAAAGGTAAAACAGGTGAAGGTATATTAAATGTGATAATCTGCACCGTATTCTAAATGAAATCAGCCAATACTGAAATTGTAATGTGATGATGATTTTTTTTATTCTCACTTGCTCAATATAGTTGGTCAATTAGATCTATACCAAAAATATTGTTCTTTGAATTACTTTATACATATTTGTTTGGATTAAACATAGTGTTTTGCTCTACATTCACAGTTTCTGGTTATTTACACGACTTCAATTCAAATTCAAAGAATGTCATTTAAATTGTTGTTAAAAATTGAGTTTGAGTTTCTTATGCACATTTTCATGGTCTTTGTTTATCAAATTTAGTTAGTGATATTTTGGAGTGAAAAAGAAATTCAGATGCAGATTACACTGGTAATATAGTTGATAGAAAAATTATTAGTGTAACGTGATTAATTTTTGAAACATTCATTTGCTGCATCGTTTTTCAAAGAAAATATCTGCATATATTTCACTTGAAATGATTTTTCAAATAGCAGAATTTTTTTTCATATAACCCCTTCGAGAAAATCATTTTTGACCATATTTTCAGATTAGTCATTTTTATTTGATTTTAATTATGACTAATCTAACTCCCTAATGATTATCGAAAAGATCATTAGTGATTGAAAAAGTGATGAGTGTCGATATTTGTCATACATTACTCAAGACAGTATATTTAGAAAAATTTCTTTAGAATTTCATAACAAGAGTTATAAAAACTTTTTGTTGGGTAAAAATTCCATGATCATTTCTATTTCTATCATCTTTCTATCGACCATCACTCATCAAAATCATATATAGTATGTAAATTTGTGGTAGTTTACAAAGGAAATTATTCGTTCTTCAATTTATTATATCTTTAGATTTATAAAGGAAATTATCTGTGCTTCAATTTATTATATTCTTCGATAAAAATAAATATCCAAAGTATTCACTCTCATTTAAAAGTCCTCACGGTTATGTCTGGGTGAATTACATGGATTTTTGAATATGTGCTTCCATACTCATTTAAAAGTCCTCACGGTTATGCATGTATGGAACGCATATCAAAATTGAGCTTTTAAAACAGACAAGTTGATTCTAATCCTATTTAAAAGTCCTCATGGTTATGCATGGTTTGAAAATACTTGAATTATTTTTAAACACAAATTGTGAATACTACTAATCTCATTTAAAAGTCCTAACGGTTATGCATGGTTAGTAGATATTCAAATTTTCTGAAAGAAATATACCACAAATAGACAGAACTGTATGATTTTTGATGATTTTATCCCCATCACTTCTGGAAGTGGAATATGCGCCTGACAAGGGTAATTATGATTTTTGTTTGAGTTTTATTGAAATTTGATATTTATATTAAATTGAGTTAAATGTTGGATTCATGTCTGTCACTTCATCCCTATTTTTATAACACTATTAATCTTTTGCTGATAACAAAAGGGGGAGAGAAAAGTTAAGATTTTGTCAAATAAAATCAAGCAAAGGTCAAATAATTTTCCATTTGCATCTAGGCTCATTTGCATATTTCTATTTGTATGCATATATGTAGGGGGAGTATCATGTAGAGAGGAAGCATTTAAATAGGGGGAGCAATTAGAGTATATCATTGATCAAATACATTTAACATAGTCAAAATCTTAAATATATGTTTGTTATCATCAAAAGGGGGAGAATGTTGAATATGCGCTTATATGTTTTTGTTTGATGATAATAAACATATATATTCATTTAAATGTATTTGTTAATGTACTATTTTATTTTTCATCGATCAAATAAATATTTGTTGAATAAAATAAATAACACAGAATTTGAATTCAAACAGAAATTTTATTCAAACAAATATTTATTACAATCTTGAATAGTACAAATTCATACTCTCACTATACATATACAGTTTTGAATACATCACATTTCATATTTACATTGATAACCTCACTACATATCACTCACACTCGTAGTTTGTCTTCAACTGCATTCCTGTTTGAATCCAGCATCTGAGAAATCTGCAAAAATATTCACTAACGCGGTAAAATTGAAAAAGAAATACTTTTGCAATATAAAATAAAATATGTTTTTCGAAAATATTGTTTGCCTCAGTTATTTGGGTTGTTCGTCATCATTTATATTTGAATTCATCATACGCGAACAATTTGTGACGTACACAGTGTATCACTGTATATGCCACAAGGCCGTGCACACCAATATACACTTGATAATGCTACAGGACAGGTGAGCACAAGTCAACCCCAAAACACTGGGTTCAACTCAAGTGCAATAAAAATAATGTCACAATATCAGCACAAGGTCAAACCCGAGCTGTGAAACTGGATTCAACACAGGTGCAAATGGCCAAAACTCAAGAATCAAGTGTCGACTAGTCTAATATAAACAAGACAGTAACCCAGTGCCAACATTGCCAGAATGAAGACAAGTACACTTGAACAAAATGAACAAGTGGAGCATCTGTGTAAACTGGGCAAGTATGGACAGAGCTCGAGCACAAGATATGAGACAAGTGATCAAATGCAACACAGTATCAAACTGGAACGAAGTGAAAAACCAAATGCTCAATGAGACAGCAAGTCTCAAGGCCAAAGTTCAGTGAAGCTCAAGTATAACATTACAACAAAGTTGTCCAGAAAATCAAACAAGACCAACCAGAGGTACAAGTGCAGATCAACCATGCATGAAGAACCAGAAGTATAAGTATGGCAGTGAAACTCAGTGAAGTGCACAAGCAACATGACAGCAGACCAGTGTCAACAACCAAGTGAAGAACATGGATGTAAAAGGCAATACACAAGTGACAATGCAGTAACAACCAGAATGTTACTCAATGCACATGCCAACAACAAGTCCAGCAACATGAACATATGGAGAAGTGGCACAGCAATTTTTGAGAAGAACCAACAGAAAGATGGAAATAATAACAAACAAATGAATGCAAGTGACTCGAGCAAAATGCAACGGATCACTAAGTCCAGCTACTCAAATAACACAGTGGCAACCAAAAGTCACAAAAGTTCAAGTAAATGCAGAGAACAATGCAATCATGAAGTATGTAATTCGAACTAACATGACATGCAAGACCAAAGTGCAACATACTTCAATAATCAAGTTCAGGTCAGACCAACCACTACAATGATACAAAGCAATTTCGATAAGCAAACAACAAGTTCATGTTTGAAACCACTCGAGTGCAACAGAGAAGTCATGGTCAATGCAAAGCAAAAGGGAAGCTACTGTGAAATTCTACAAGTCAAGTCAACAGTATGGTACTATGCAAATACACAGCAGTATCAAGTGATACAGAAGATGGACGAGGTTCAACAGTGCAGAGATGGGCCGAAGTCAGAATTCAAAAATCAAATTCGTATTTTTTTGAAAAGGTCCAAAGTCAAAGCAAATTAAAAAGAGGAAAGTTTTTGCCTTTTTATTCAAGAAAAATCGTACGCGTGAAAATCAAAGCCGTGAGCATCAAGACAGAAAGTAAATCAGGAAAGCCGTGCGCATCAAGCAAGAGAAAAGTTTTGGAAAGTATCGAATTGAAACGAAGGAAGCAAGTGTATTTGAATTCATATAAATATCAAACCCAAACCATCATCATAATCATCGAGTCAAGCAAATCACTAAACCAGCAACGAAGAGAAATTACATACCGAATCTATCAAACTCGATCAAAGGAGCAGCTGCTAAACAAAGCACAAGTAGAATCGATCATCTGAGAACGAGCAAGAGAAAAGCAACCATAATCGATCATTAGAAAAGCCGCAACACAAATCAGAGGAATCGAATATTGAAAAGCCCCAATTTGGATCGCAAGCCCTAATTTCAGAATGAACAAAACAACAGAGGCCGCCATTTTTCATCAAAAACAAAAAGAAGAAGGATCGGGTTCAAGAATAATTGGGCCGGCCTTTATTCTTATAAAAGGGATTTGGTTTAGGGTTTTATTAAGGGGGTTTCTTAATTTTTATTTGAGCAAAAATTAAGCATTCAAGTTTGTATTTTAATTTTTGCTCCTGCTTTCAATTTTGAAGTCTGTTTTTTTTTCCTTTCAAGTCAAAGGATTTGCAAATCACCACCTACGTTGTAGGTAGTGTTAGATTGTCTAGTTAGAATTAGTTCAGTGAGCAGGGTGTGCGAGTTTGTAGAACTCTATAAGCGGGAGCAAAGTTTGCGAGTAAGCGAAACTCTATAGGCAGAGCAGAGTTTGTGAGTAAGCGAAACTCTATAGGCGGAGCAGGGTGTGCGAGTCTATGAGAGTGTTTGTGAGCGGGAGCAAAAGGGTTTGCGAGTCTAGTAGAGTGTTTGTGAGCGGGAGCAAAGGTTTGCGAGTCTAGTAGAGTGTTTGTAAGCGGGACACTGTTTAATTCTAATAGAAATCTGGGAATGCAGCAGTAGGCAGGGGTTGCCGAAGCTGGGTAAATTTTGTGTGTGATTTACTTTTCAACATATTTATTTCTGCAGTTTGTTTCTGTGTTTAATTCGAGAAAATTTGCTATAACACTCTTCACACCCCTCTATGGTTAATCTAGATCCTACAGTGTGTATGAATGGAGAAAGGTGGCCTGTTTGATATGCCTTTTTTTAATTTTATAAACCAAAATATCTTGTTTACCTAACTTAAAATCCTGAATCCCGATTTAGGCATGTTTCCTAACGTTTCTAATATTATACCGCTATTCTAAACCTAATAAAACAAATTTCATAGCCAAATTCGATCGTATGGAGAAGATATTCTTTTGAACCCAATTATTATATTGGATTTTCAACATTAATTTCAACGGGTTTATATTCCGTACGACCAAACGATAACTCCAAAAGCTGCAAAATTTGATATCCAATAATAATACATTATTACGGATCCAATGGAACCCGTTCCTTCGAATTTCAAGACTATGCCCCAGATTTCAATTTTAACATGTCGATCAAACCGAAGATTTCCAACATTTACGAAATTGCTTGAAATTTTGAGTTTTAAAATCTTACTAACAAATTATAATTCCAAATCCGATGTTTAAAACCATTTAAATATCCCAAATTATGCATCGAAAAATTCGGATAGTTACATTAGCACTCATACATTTGCATACAAAAGTCACAGAAAGTAACAAAATTATATGAAAAATCCACGGTAGCTTTTGAAGATATTAAACTATACATCAAATACATGCAAATATTTTCCTACTAAAATCCACATAGGTCAACTTTGAAGCCAATAATAGCTTCTTCCCTCCCTTATGATTCATATGGACAAAGCGTCCATTTCTATTTTGATCTAAAAATAATGTAAAATGACTCATAAATAAAGGTGAAACCCAATAGTTTCATTACATACAAATTGTTGTACTTATTATTAATGGTTATTGCTTCAGACTGCTTCCATAATAACAACGTACCGCCATTCTAGATCCTAACAGTATGTTGTAAAAATACAAATCAGTATAGGGAGCTGAAGTTTGCAGCCAACAGTTTCATGTATATACTAAAGTTGCGTCAGGTATTTGCGCATTGAAAAAGAAGTAGAAGCAAAACAAAGGAACATCCAACAGAAGTGCTTGTCATCCCAACTTGTTACATTATAATTTGTTCTTTTAATAATGAATTATTAAGTTAAAGCTTCTGGTAATGGAACAACATGGTGTGTATCCAGTTTAACCATAACAATACATAAATGTAACTCCTCTAGTTTTAGGTCTGCTTCTTCACTCTTTATACATACATACATACATACATACATATGATAATGGAAATTTCTATTTTTGGGTCCATTAGCTCATTATCTAAAAATTAATATTACTTGCACAAGTAACATTATATATATGATCTCAATCCCATAGCATGGACCGACATCACATACTTACTCTATTATGATGGAACAATAGTACTCTTTATGATGGAATAATAGAGCAAGTAGTCTTTATATGCTGCAAGATTTTGTGCATTTTAGAAGATAGGTGAATTCTAGTATTAAAATGTAACGGCTTATAAACTTGTAGAAGTAAATGCATCACTAATCTTTTATTCCAATGCACCTCACTTGTCACAAAGAAAACTGATAAATTGTTAACAAAAAACTAAAGACCTACCAAAAATTCATTTATTTTTTGAAATTGTCATGTAGAAATTTTTGAAAAGAAAGTATAGAAAATGAAATTTATAGGACACAAATTAGGTTTTGCACAGCTCAACATGAAATTAGACATATATATATGAAGACCAGACTACAAAGTGCAACATGAAGACTTGATTGCAACTGGGATGTTTAACTCAAAGTAACTCAAGATCATACAGAATGCAACATGAAGGCCAGTCATCATAACCCATGGTTGAAATGCAACCAGACTTCATTCAAAGTGCACCATACAATAACGAAGGCATGAGCGTGCTTACAAGGTCAAATGGTCTAGTTTGAATACAGTATAGGGTCACCCACATATATACATACAGACCACAATTTAATGTCCAAGCAACCCAGCAAAAATAACCAAGCACGTATGCAAGTTAAGTTTTAAACATATAGTACAAATATATAGTGGAGCATGTATCAGTTCAGGTATGAAAGCAATATAGGGTAACCCAGCAAATAGTGAACGAAATTCAAGGAAATGAATATGGAATTCGACAACAGCTATGCAATATTCGAAACAGTGGTGAACACAATACAAGAGACTGCATATATACACATGTGTATATATAAACAAGTGATTCGAGAATTATAGTATAGATACATGAATGAGCATAAGCATGGTGACATATATACATGCACTATAACACACACACACATGTATATACATGGAGATGACCCACGACAAAGCAGTTTACATGTGTATAACAGTGAAGTAGTCTACTTATTTACAGTAAAAAAAGTGTTACATTTTGAACAAAGCCAATAATTGTTTCAAAAGGTCAAGACAGCAAAAACAGAGAATGGTCATATGTTTGAACAAGTCATTGAACAAGTCAAGTTTCATAAAATCTAAATCTCTCTCAAAATCAAGTATCGAGCTATAAGAGAATGATGCCAAAATCAAAGCCATGGTGACCAAGGTAGATTCGAACAAGTCATATCAGTGAAGAACAGAGAGATCCAAATTCATCATAAATATATAGAGTAACTCGAATCTAATGAATAAGTCAGAAACATCACAGTCGCATGATCAAAAATCAATGCAGAAAACAAAATCATGAAATATTCAAACCGAAATTATACGAACGTAAACTAAGGGATTCGATCCCTATAAAACCCAAAAATCATCATCGGCAAAAAAAATGGATTCGAGTTTAAGCAAAATACTAGAGCAAGCCAAATCAAGCACAAATTTGTAACTCGAAACGAAGTCAAGCGAAATCGAATTTGAAATAAAAAATCACGTACCAAATAACATTCAAGCTCAACACATTTGAAGCAGTCGAAGCTAAGCAAAGAACAAAGATCGAAGAAGCATCAAGCTGAATTGAGGTTTGATAGTAAAATCGATTAACGATCAACGGCAGCATCAAAGCTAAGCAAACCCTAAATTTTGAAGTGGAAAAGGAACGACCAAAGCAGAATAAGGGGGAGACGTTTTTTCTCAAGCTATTTTCTAAAGTGGGGTGGTTTAGTTATTTTATTTTTAGGCTTAAAGTATATAAAAAGAGTTTTTTTTGTTTAGTTTTTATTTTCAGTTGTAAATTCCTTTTTTAAACTGTGTTTTTCTAGTCGTGTGACTAGGTTACTAACTATGGTTTTGTAGTTCGAGAATTCGCAACTCATTGGCTAAGTTGTGGCAGAGTTTTGAGCATAGAGGTAGGTTAGTCGATAGCGGGTGTTGCAAGTTTACGTGTGTAAGTGTGTGACTACATAATTTCTAGTAGAAACTTTGGAGGTAGCACTAGGCAGAGTTTTGTCAAAGCTGGGTAAATCTTTGTTGTTCTATTTCTGCTTTTATCATTCTACTATTATCTATATATATTTCCACATTAATTTTAATTATTATTAGTATCACCCTATTCACCCTCCCTCTAGAGTGAAATTGATTCTACATTATCATCTGAACAATAGTCGTCTTCGAGCTAGCATTAATTAAGTTATGACTGCAACCATATTCAATTTCGATAGTCACTATGTTAAGGTCAAAAGAATTTAGATCTAGGCTACCATTTTGTGACGCTTGTGTACTGGGATTTACTCTCATTCTGTAGGTGGAGCTGCGGTACATGTTTCGGCCATTGATACTAGGGTTAGGGTTTGGAAACCATTGAAATATAAAAAAATTCGCCTAAAATCTTGTGTCTTTTGTTTCTATAGACATGTTTGATATATTTGTGGATAGATGGTGGCTAACATCATGAGCCAAAAGCATGTTAGCTCAAAATCCAGTATTATATAGGCATGGAAATGCTTAGAAAATTCTTACTCCAATCCTAAATCGTAGGGATGGCATATAAACTTTTCTACGTCTTTTTTGCACATGTCTAGACTTGTAGAAAATCAACGAAAATGTGAAAAAATCGTAGGAAATTACCTAGGTTTTTTTACTTATAAAAATATTACGTATGAGTTTTCCTACGTCTTGGTTATTTTTATACATATTTAAATAGACATAGGAAAGATGTTGGAAATTTTCTACGCCTCTTCTACGCCTTACATTTTCCTACCTATTTCCTAAGCCTTTCCTGCGTCTCGTATTATGCCATAGGAAAGAATAGGAAATTTTACATAGAAAACTACACTGTTTGCTTATAATGTTACTGTATCATTATCAAATTATTATATAATACGTTATTTAGTATGATAAAACTATTTAGAAGTTATAAATATTTATTATGATATGTGTGTGTATCTTTTATATCCAAAGCATGGTTGCAACATGAATGTCGTAGCAATTACTCATTGCTTATTGTTAATTCCATGATTATCCACATGCATCGATTTAGATGTTGAAGCAACACGAAGCCCCATAGCAGACAAGAATATAAAATTTTGATCTTTTATTGTGGTTTTTTTTCGATCATCTCTCATATCAAAATAAAATTTCTTCCGAGCTAAGCGGTCATCAATTCGTTGTCTTTTGTACTCAATGATTGTTGAGTATGTACATTTGACTATTGAGTGTGCTATACCTTATAATACACTATGCCGGCAAATGTCTCCCTTCATTTTAATATTTTTAAATTTAAAAATTCCAACAATATAAAATTTCCCAATACTATTTACTTTACATTTACCTTTTCTGAAAACAATTGTATCATGTACGTCTTAGTTTGGCCATTTAATTTTTTTAACTGTGTGTATCATGTTTATTATAATTTTTCCACATTTTAAGGTTTAAATCGAGAAATGACATTAACCATGCCATTACTAATATGTAGCAATCATGACAACCCCTTCTGATCATGGTGTGGGGATCTCTCTCCTATGATTTGAAGAGCACAACTGTTATCCCGCCTTTTGGCAAGGCCGTGACACCAAAAGATTATCTAAAAAACAAAGATAGTTCATCTCGAAGATTGGTTGTACACCGCTTCGCTATGGATATCGATGAATTTTGTCTAAGTCTGGATCAAGCTACAATCGACAAGACACGACAAGCAAAGCCATAAAAACCAACTTTCCAAATTTGAAGTCAATCTGAGTTCGTATACTCAAGATATGATCGATGAAAGTTGTAGGAAATGGCCCCATTTTGTATCCATCAAGGAATATCTGATTTCGAATCCATCATGTTCGAATCGATCCATCATCGCACTGTTCGAATCCGTTGAACCCAGTCACTTCATATCGATTAGGGCTCATCCTACTTCATATCCATCGGCGAGCATTTGCTCGAATCGATCAAGATGTGCCATTTCGTATCCATCGAGGGAGTATGCTTGTTTGTATCAATCTACTCGAAGTCCATCGAGGCTCGTTAGTTCATATCCATCAATCGTACCCATCATGCTTGTTCGATACGAACGGGCCACTTTTATCGATACGAACGAACCTACTTCCATCGGTACGAATTGGCAACGGCTACCGACTCGAACGAGGCAACGGTCTTCAATATGAACAAGGTGAAATTCAAGAGACGACTCGGTCAACTCGGAGAGAAAGGTGGATCGATACGAGGAGTGCATGCCACGTCATCACGAGGGCATATGCAACCATCAATTCGAACAAATCGTTTCGAAATCATCGATTCGAAAATTACAGTCGGCCGAAGAACAACAACTCGTATCGATCATATCTTGCAATCCACAAATCGAAATGCTATGAAATTTTCACAGAAGCTTACGTATAAGCTAAAGAATGTTCCTGCCAAGTTTCGAATCCATTGGATGAATTCTTGATCGATACGAAATTGGTTCGTATCGATCACGGATTGAGTCAAAACTTGCTAGGATCGATCGCGTGGGCCCACTTCCGTGCCAGAAGGAGTCTCCCGAAGTTTGGGAGAAATATCAGCCCCCTACGCCTATAAATAGAGCCCCAAAGCCTACGTAAGAGGGATCTTTCGACTCTCAAGCATCCAGACTCTGCCGGATTCTACTTTGTACTACACCACTACTGTCGTACTCAAATTTCAAAGCTATAATCCACTGTAATCTGCTGTAATTGATTGAAATAATCAAGTGAATATCAATAAAGTAATCAACTTCAGAGTGGATGTAGGCCAGATCGTCGAACCACTATAAATTCTATGTTGTTTAATGCTTTCTTTTGAATTTTCTGAGTGTTCTTCATTTTTTATTCTCTGCATATTGTTCATCTGAGATTTGTGATTGTGAATAATCGACTATTTGGTGTTTGTGACCAATTTTGGTGCAAACATTTTGGTGCTTTCACTGAGAAGGCTAATTCAGGAATTCTATCATTTGGAAGTTGAATTTTAAGGCTTAGAGATTCAAATCTGAAAAGCTATGACAAGGCAAATGAGTAGAAGACAAAAGGCAGAGAGAAGTCAACATGAAGGGAGTCAGGAGGCTTCTTCAAGTGAAAATCAGACATCAATCTTCATCATTAGGGAAGAGATGGAGACAATGATGAGAAGACAAAAGGAAATGATCCAGAATTTGTTTCGACAGATTGGGCAACTTGGAGCGCAAAATCAAGGAGCGACCAGAGTTTAAAATGGAGCAGGACCATTTGGCGCAGCGCCAGAACAAGGGGGCACTCACCAAGAGCATGTCGATTCAATCCCGAGAAGGGAGTCTGGGGGATCCGAGCAACCTGGCAGTAATATGGATGCTCAGCCAGGAGGCTAGATTCCTGAAGACCATCGTGAACTCGGGGGGCAGATCGGAGGCAATGCATAAAGGTTTCAGCTTGAAGATAGTGATAGGTTGGCAGAGATGGTCAGACGAGCTATGAGGGGCGGATTGGTGAACAGTGACTTGGAGGATGTGAATAGTAGTCCCTTTACTCCAGCAATCAGGCGAGCTAGGAACCTACCGGATTTTAAGCTACCATCATTGGAGATGTATAATGGGAGGACGGACCCTACAGTTCATCTAACAAAGTATATTAGGCATATGGAAGTGTTGGGGGAATCCAAAGAGGTCATGGCTCGATGTTTCCCATTGTACCAAGCAAACATTGCAACGCTATGGTTTAGGCAACTGGAGAGTGGCTCTACCAGAACATGGACTGATTTGACTGAAAGGTTTATGAGGCAGTTTAGAGTTCACATTTCAAGACCCAAGAATGTGATGAGTTTAGCACCAGTGAAGCAAAGAACAGGAGAGTCTCTGAGGAGTTTTTTGACGCGATTCAATGCAGCAGTAGCATCGGTGGATCGACCAGATCCATCCATGGTTTTGATGGCAACTGTATCTGACATAGCCGACGACACTGAATTCAAAAATTAATTGACAAGAGATCCCCTTATGGATCTAGAGGAATTTTATCATGAGGCTGAAGGATTTCTATGATTGGAAGATGCAAATGCTGAAAGAGAAGAGGGAGAAGGAATCGATGTTTATGCAGTCAAGGGAGGAAATCCTCCTTGAAAAGGTGCAGAAACTGGTAAAGGGAAACGAAAGGCTGAGGATAACGGTGATGGACCGGCACGACCACGAAAGGAACCAAGATTCACCTCATATACGGAGCTGAACGAGAGTTTGGAATGGATCTACCAGGACACCAAGGGACAGGTTCCTTATCAAAGGTTGATGTGGAGGAACCAACCAGCAATGAAAGAAAGTCGGATAAGTATTGCTTATTCCACGAGTTAAATGGTCATAGCACAAACGATTGCAGACACTTGAAGGATGAAGTCGAGGGGCATATCAGGAATGGTATGCTGTCGCAATATGTGAGAAGGAGGGCCACGAGGGTGGAACAAGAGCGACCACCACCTGCACCAACCGAAGACGGCTCAGGATCGAGGCGTCAGCTTGTTATCAATTGATTGAAATAATGACCAACAAGTGGAAAACTCCGCACCAACGTGATTAAGTTGTTTACACATGTACAAGACCGCGAACGATCCTCAGGCATGCTCTGATACAACTATAAATCACATGGATGTAGGTGTTTGCGCTCTGACATCACTGTTTTGCTTTTTTTTTGCTTCTCATGTTTGGATTTGATTTTGTCGAACATTTCTGTTGAAAAAATCAGTTGAATGAATATTTTGTTTTGATAATTCTAAAACGGCCAAGTCACTTACACATGTACGGAATCGCGAATGGTCACCAGGCATGCTCTGAGATAGCGATAAACTGCAATAAGAAACAATCCAGAAACTCACTCGAATGTGAGATGAGGTATTGATGATACTAAGTCCCCTTGGGCACACACACTTCACCTTGAACGGCACCCCGACCGCGAACAGTCACCATTCGCGCGAACGGCACTCGATCGTGAACGATCACAAATTGCCTCGAACGGCACCCCGGCCGTGAACGGTCCCCATTCGCCGCGAACAGCACTCGGTCGCGAACGATCACAAATTTCCTCGAACGGCACCCCGACCGCGAACGGTCACCATTCGCCGCGAACGGCATTCGATAGTGAACAATCACAAATTGCCTCGAACTGTACCCCGACCTCGAATGGTCACCATTTGACGCGAACGGCATCCGACTGCGAATGGTCTCGTATCACCTCAAATGACACACGATCCCGAACGATCATCACTCGTGGTCATATAAAACTATCGATTTCTTTACAGGTCATCAACAGGATATGAACATCCAACTTATGTTTATTACAAAACACACCTTCCTATCGCAAGGCATGTTCTAGGAGGCAAGTGTTATCCCGCCTTTTGGCAAGGCCGTGGTACCAAAAGATTATCCAAAAACCAAAGACAGTTCATACCGAAGATTGGTCGTACACTGCTTCGCAATGGATATCGATGAATTTTATCCGAGTCTGCATCAAGCTACAATTGACAAGATACGACAAGCAAAGCCATAAAAACCAACATTCCAAATTTCAAGTCAATCCGAGTTCGTATGCTCAAGATATGATCGATGCAAGTTGTAGGAAATGGCACCATTTCGTATCCATCAAGGAATATCTGATTTCGAATCCATCATGTTCGAATCGATCCACCATCGCACTGTTCGAATCCATTGAACCCGGTCACTTCGTATTGATCAGGGCTCATCCTAATTCGTACCCATCGGCGAGCAGTTGTTCAATCGATCAGAATGTGCTATTTCGTATCCATCGAGGGAGTATTCTTCTTCGTATCAATCTACTCAAAGTCCATCGAGGCTCGTTAGTTCATATCCACCAATCATACCCATCACGCTTGATCGATACGAACAGGGGCACTTTTATCGATACGAACGAACCTATTTCCATCAATACGAATTGGCAACGGCTATCGACTCGAATGAGGCAACAGTCTTCGATACGTAGACGGCTTGGTCAACACTGAGTGAAAGGTGGATCGATCCGAGGAGTGCATGCCACATCATCACGAGGGCACGTGCAACCATCAATTCGAACAGATTGATTCTAAATCATCGATTCGAACCTTACAGCCGGCCGAACAACAACAACTCGTATCGATCATAACTCGCAATCCATAAATCCAAAATGCTATGAAATTTTCACAGAAGCTTACGTACAAGCTAAAGAATGTTCCTGCCAAGTTCTGAATCCATTGGACGAATTCTTGATCGATACGAAATTGGTTCGTATCGATCACGGATTGAGTCGAAACTTGCTAGGATCGATCGCGTGGGCCCACTCACGTGCCAAAAGGAGTTTCCCAAAATTTGAGCGAAATATCAGCCTCTTATGCCTATAAATAGAGCCCCAAAGCCTACAGAAGAGGGATCTTTTGACTCTCAAGCATCCAGACTCTGCTAGATTCTACTTTGTACTACACCACTACTGTTGTACTCGAATTTCAAAGCTATAATCCACTGTAATCTGCTGTAATTGATTGAAATAATCAAGTGAATATCAATAAAGTCATCAATTTGAGAGTGGACGTAGGCCAGATCGCCGAACCACTATAAATTCTGTGTTGTTTAATGCTTTCTTTTGAATTTTCTGAGTGTTCTTCATTTTTTATTCTCTGAGATTTGTGATTGTGAATAATCGATTATTGGGTGCTTGTGACCAATTTTGGTACAAACATTTTGGTGCTTTCACTGAGAAGGCTAATTCAGGAATTCTATCATTTGGAAGTTGAATTTAAAGGCTTAGAGATCCAAATCTGAAAAGCTATGACAAGAGTAGAAGACAAAGTGTAGAGAGAAGTCAACATGAAGGGAGTCAAGAGGCTTCTTCAGGTGCAAATCAGACATCGATCTTCATCGCCAGGGATGAGATGGAGACAATGATGAGAAGACAGAAGGAAATGATCCAGAATTTGTTTCTACGGATTGGGCAACTTGGAGCGCAAAATCAAGGAGCGACCAGAGTTCAGAATGCAGCAGGACCATCTGGAGCGGTGCAAGAACAAGGGGCACTCACCTAGAGCATGTCGATTCAATCCCGGGAAGAGAGTCTGGGGGATCCGAGCAACCGGGCAGTAATATGGATGCTTAGCCAGGAGGGCAGATTCCTGAAGACCCTCGTGAACTCGGGGGGCATATCGGAGGCAATGCGCAAAGGTTTCAGCTTGAAGATAGTGACAGGTTGGCGGAGATGGTCAGACGAGTTATGAGAGGCGGATTGGTGAACAGGGACTTGGAGGATGCGAATAGGAGTCCCTTTACTCTAGCAATCAGGCGAGCTAGGAACCCACCAGATTTTAAGCTACCATCATTGGAGATGTATAATGGGAGGATGGACCCTACGATTCATCTAACAAAGTATATTAAGCATATGGAAGTGCTGGAGGCATCAGAAGAGGTCATGCCTCGGTGCTTCCCATTATTCCAGGCAAACATTGTGGCGCTATGATTTAGGCAACTGGAGAGTGGCTCTATCCGAACATGGACTGATTTGACTGAAAGGTTTATGAGGCAATTTAGAGTTCATATTGCAATACCCAAGAATGTGATGAGTTTAGCAGCAGTGAAGCAAAGAACAGGGGAGTCTCTGAGGAGTTTTTTGACCTGATTCAATGCAGCAGCAACATCGGTGGATCAACCGGATCCATCCATGGTTTTGATGGCAGTTGTATCTGGCATAGCTGACGGCACTGAATTCAAAAATTCATTGACAAGAGATCCCCTATGGATCTAGAGGAATTTTATCATGAGGCTAAAGGATTTCTACGATTGGAAGATGCAAATGCTGAAAGAGAAGAGTGAGAAGGAATCGATGTTTATGCAGTCAAGGGTGGAAATCCTCCTAGAAAAGGTGCAGAAACTGGGAAAGGGAAACGAAAGGCTGAGGATAACGGTGATTGACCAGCACAACCACGAAAGGAACCAAGATTCACCTCATATATGGAGTAGAACGAGACTTTGGAACAGATCTACCAGGACACCAAGGGACAGTTTCCTTATCAAAGGCCGATGAAGAGGAATCCAACCAGCAATGAAAGAAAGTTAGATAAGTATTGATTATTCCACGAATTGAATGGTCATAGCCATACGATTACAGACACTTGAAGGATGAAGTCGAGGGGCATATCAGGAATGGTCTGCTATCACAATATGTGAGAAGGAGGGCCACGACGGTGGAACAAGATCGACCACCACCTGCACTAACCGAAGACGGCTCAGGATCAAGGCGTCAGCTTGTTATCAATTGATTGAGATAATGAAGAACGAGTGGCAAACTCCGCACCGACGTGATTAAGTTGTTTACACATGTACTCGACCGCGAACGATCCTCAAACATGCTCTGATACAACTATAAATCACATTGATGTAGGTGTTTGCGCTTCGACGTCGCTGTTTTGCTTTTGTTTTTTGCTTCTCATGTTTGGATTTGATTTTGTCGAACATTTCTGTTGAAAAACTTGGTTGAATGAATATTTTGTTTTGATAATTTTAAAACGGCCAAGTCACTTACACATGTATGGAATCACGAATGGTCCCCAGGCATGCTTTGAGATAAAACCGCCATAACAAACAGTCCAGAAACTCACTCGAATATGAAATCCGGTATTGATGATACTAAGTCCCCCTAGACACACACACTTCGCCTCGAACGGCACCCCGACCACGAACGGTCACCATTCGCACGAACGACACTCGATCGCGAACAATCACAAATTGCCTCGAACGACACCCCGGCCGCGAACGGTCCCCATTCGCCACAAACGGCACTCGATCGCGAACGATCACAAATTGCCTCGAACGGCACCCCGACCGCGAACGGTCACCATTCGCCATGAACGGCATTCGATCGCGAACGACTAAAAATTGCCTCGAATGGCACCCCGACCGTGAACGGTCACCATTCGCCGCGAACGACATCCGACCGCGAACGGTCCCGTATCACCTCAAATGACATACGATCCCGAACGATCATCATTCGTGGTTATATAAAACTATCAATTTCTTTACTGGTCATCAACAGGATACGAACATCCGGCTTATGGCATTATAAAACACACCTTCCTACCGCAAGACATGTTTTGGGAGCCAAGTGTTATCCTGCATTTTGGCAAAGCCGTGATACCAAAAGATTATCCAAAAACCAAATACAGTTCATCCCGAAGATTGCTTGTAACTACTTCTCTATGGATATCGACGAATTTTTTCCGAGTCCGGATCAAGCTACAATCTACAGGACACGACAAGCAAAGCCATAAAAACCAACATTCAAAATTTCAAGTCAATCCGAGTTCGTATGCTCAAGATATGATCGATGCAAGTTGTAGGAAATGGCCTCATTTCGTATCCATCAAGGAATATCTGATTTCGAATCCATCATGTTCGAATCGATCCACCATCGCACTATACGAATCCATTGAACCTGGTCACTTCGTATCTATTAGGGCTCATCCTACTTCGTATCCATCGGCGAGCATTTGTTCGAATCGATCAGGATGTGCCATTTCATATCCATCGAGGGAGTATGCTAGTTCGTATCAATCTACTCAAAGTCCATCGAGGCTCGTTAGTTTGTATCCATCAATCGTACCCATCATGCATAATCAATGCGAACAGGGCCACTTTTATTGATACGAACGAACCTACTTCCATCGGTACGAATTGGCAACGGCTATCGACTCGAACGAGGCAACGGTCTTCGATACGAACAAGGCGAAATTCAAGAGACGACTCAGTCAACTCGGAGTGACAGGTGGATCGATTCGAGGAGTGCACGCCACATCATCACGAGGGCACGTGCAACCATCAATTCAAACAGATCGATTCGAAATCATCGATTCGAACATGACAGCCGGTCGAACAACAACAACTCGTATCGATCATATCTCGCAATCCACAAATCCAAATGCTATGAAATTTTCACAGAAACTTACGTACAAGCTAAAGAATGTTCCTGCCAAGTTTCGACTCCATTGGATGAATTCTTGATCGATACGAAATTGGTTCGTATCGATCACGGATCGAGTCGAAACTTGGTGGGATCGATCGCGTGGGCCTACTCACGTGTCAGAAGGAGTCTTCCGAAGTTTGAGCGAAATATCAGCCTCCTACGCCTATAAATAGAAGCCCCAAAGCCTGCAAAAGAGGGATCTTTTGACTCTCAAGCACACAGACTCTGCCGAATTCTACTTTGTACTACACCACTACTGTTGTACTCGAATTTCAAAGCTATAATCCACTGTAATCTGCAGTAATTGATTGAAATCATCAAGTGAATATCAATAAAGTCATCAACTTCAGAGTGGACGTAGGCCAGATCGCCGAACCACTATAAATTTTGTGTTGTTTAATGCTTTCTTTTGAATTTTCAAAGTGTTCTTCATTTTTTATTCTCTGCATATTGTTCATCTGAGATTTATGATTGTGAATAATCGACTATTGGATGTTTGTGACCAAATTTCGCGCAAACAACAACAATGTTGGACGATTCAATTTTCGTAGTAATCTAAATAGCTAAACAACATAAAAAATTTGAACTTTGCACTAAACAGTAGACTAAAGCAACCGAAAATATGAGTATTGTCGTACATTCAAATTGAGTACTAATTGAGCTTATAAAAATGCTTAAATTTTAGGTTTATATTTTTCTATCCAGCTTCAATATCACTTTAAAGGACCGCTCATACTTTCCAATTTCCAACTACATTTTGCCCATTAATTAAATTTTATAAACCAACATTAACTTCATGCCCAATTTAGCAGAGCTGGTTCTTAGGTTTATAATGTCTAGTGCGAATTTTCGAACGATGTCTCGTTGTTGAAAATAGCTTAACGATATTAAATAAAATTCTTACGTATAAATCTTAGTTTTCCCAATTCGAAAATACTTATGCGAAACAATATTTATATTTACAATAATATTAAATCCTACAATTTAGTAAACACATTTAACTATTAGTTGAATTAAAATACAATTTGTTTACTTGAAAACAATCGTTTCCAAAAATTAGGTTAGCATAAATTTATAGCTAAATTCATTTTCTTCTCCAAAATATAACTTTCAAAAAAATGCAACTCTAAGAATAAGTAAAAACGGTTAATTTATCTAAAAAAAGGTACCTTTTTCTATAAACAAATTGCCTTTAAAAGTCCTATTAATTTGTAGCTAAATTCATTTATTTCTCCAAATTGCATTTAGTATAGCATTCAATACATTTTATCGAAAATAATAATAATATTGCAATTGAATTTAAATAATCAACTATAAAATCTACGAAAACTAGTTATGGAAACTGATTAATAGCTATCTAAAATACTAACACTATGCATATAACCTTAATTTCTTTACAATTTTAGATGAACTAAAAACATATAAGTAGACAATATAAATAACTTAACAAGCAACAAAAAAATCTCGACCAAGCTAAGCTAAAAAACAGCCCACTTCTATGGAGGAAGCAAAGTAATCCGGTTTTAAGCAATGATGCGATGCTCAATGAGAATATGGAATGGTAACAAAGAATTCAACTTATATTAAGTAATAATAAATAATAGCATTCATTATTATACAGAAGGTCCATCAATTTAAAAATGTGTAGCCTAAGCTCTAAACTATGCATTTTTGTAAGGACTAACAACGAACAAATACAGTTGACAAAGACATAAAGGCAAAGGTAAAAAAGATATAATAAACGCTTGTTACACTTTTATCAATTCATTAAGATTTCACCTCTACAAATCACAGGTGGGAGCCGAAATTGTAAACAATTAAGAATAAAAATATATGTGGTGGTAAAAAAGGAAACTGGTAAATAATCAAAATTCGAAAATAATACCTTATTCAAGATATGAAAGGAACATTGACTAACAACAAGAATTGAAGTCGCACTGTTGCAGGAAGAGGGAATTTTCCAATTTAGTGAATCACGATTTTCAGAACAAAAAATCTAAGGAAAATCTAATGTGGGAAATTCGTTTAAAAAACATTCTCACGGCCCAGACTTAACTCAGCCTCAAATCCAGAATATTCCTTCACTTTTAAAAGCTCCTCCTTTGTCAAATAAAACCCTAATTCAGATTAAGGGCGTTTCTTTTTCTCAATCAAACAAGCGCAAACATCGACGAAACCACCTTCAATTGTCAAAGGATTTTTCATCTATATAGGTCATTCCTAGGAGTTTCCTAAATTTGAAAGTCCCAATTTTTCGGCTGACCAACGAATTTGTTTTAAATTCCTTTTAGCAGCCCAAGTTTGAAGGCATGGCAGGGACTAAGGGCGAAGAAGCAATTGTAGAAGGTCATGAAGTAATAGAAGGTCAGTTAGTTGCTAAAATTTGACGATCGTAATTTGCTATCTGTTGATTGCACCGTTTAGTTTGTTGGGTTGAATAGCATAATTGTGTAGGAATTTTACTCTGTGTGTGTGTGTGGTTGTCTTACTCTCCTCAATGTGCCACTGCAGTTTAGAGATTTTACATCTCTGTTCATTTAACAATCTAAATTTTGTTGGGATTGATCACTGCCCTGTGCTTTTATTTGGATCCTCAATTTGTATTTTGTACAAAATGGTTTGTAGGTCGGAAAAGGTGCAATTACTGCCTTTCAGGTGCTTTTATGCCTGATAAGCGTTTTGTAAAGCTCATTTGATACAAAATAAAATCTGCCATGTCAGAGAGTGGTAGTATTTTGGTTTTGTGACATGTTTGGTTCTTGTTTGCTGCTTTGTTATGTTCATTTTACTCATATTTTCATAATGATCTTATTTATTTTGTAGAAAGTCTTTTGTTACTATTATTGGTAGACAGCTATATTTCTCCTCTTTAAGTGTTGACATAATGGTAGTGTATTATGATTTGAACCCAGAAATGCATAAATTTAAGAGGATATTTGTTTCAAAGAAAATAAATAACGCATACCAAAGGACATTTATAGGATGTAAATTTTGATTGGTTCATGTGGGCAAAAAGAATATAGGAGCATCATATTTGGTATATTTGGTTATATTGTGAATGATCATTAGTAGTAGCTATTACACATATGGTTTTAGAGTGAAATGAAAGGACAAATAAACACCTAATTAAACCATGATTTACATCAACTTGTTGAATTATCGATACGTTCTTCGGTATGTTTAAAAGTGGAACTAGCAAACTCACTTATCAAAGGCTTCGTCATCACATGACAACACTAAATATAATTATGTAATTATGGGAAGGCTAATTATGATAATGAGTATGAGATACAGGGAGGAAAAGTGTCAACGACAGCAAGGAAGCCCATCCAGCAAAAGGGCAAAAGCGGATGGCGACGAGGCTACAGGTTGTAGGAACCTAGGTACCGTTTGTTAATTTGTTGAATTTTTTAGCAATTTTGTACCTGTAATCATGTAATACGAGTGCAAACCCGTGCTACGCATACGGAAGCTAGTATATAAATTTGTTAAAGATGTATTTTTTTAGATTTTATAGTATATGTATATGGAAGCACACATTTATAGGATGTAATTTTTTTATTAATTTTTCTATGAATACTACTAATAAAAATGTGTTGATAAATCTACTTAAATAGTCTTGGAGCATATAAAGTATAATTAATATCTTAGAGCACAATGCACTTATATTGAAAAGGTTACACCAGCTATCGGTTGTTCCTAACTTGGTAAGCACTGTATTACTAAGCATGCCATTTAATTAACTTTCAAATGTAATTTACATTTGTTCAACGTAATTTTATCCTATTTTCAACATGTAAATCTAAATGTGTACATAATTTTGTTTGATAATAGTGTTCCAAACCTACAGTAGAGAAATTATACTTGAAATGAGGTAGTATCTAAATTTGGCTTACTGAAACAACATTTTCATTATTATACATTCCGATATTACACTACTAATTAAATTAGAGAAAATATTTGTAGTTTTCAAACATAGTGTTCTTTAATAAATATAGCATAATATAACATGAGAAAATGTATGAAATTAGCAGTCAAATTTTGTATCTAGAGTATAATTTTGGTTTATAGATCATGCAATAATTTGTTAACTAATAATTATGTATATTGCACTCGTTGTATTATTGTTACTATATTAAGCTTCTTAAAAAATTCTTACTGGATAACTATGCATTTTCCAACGTTGATGATTCCAACTAATTAAACATTATCCTTGTTTGTTTCAACTAATCTAAATAAGAGCTACACAACATGATTTAATAAATGTATATTTTTGAAATATACAATGAAGTAAAGTAAAAAATTAGTTTTAATCCGTCAAGAAATAAAATGTTTTATTGGACTAAAAGTGGATTCCAATTGATTACTATTAATGAGAATAAGGATGATTTGAGATTAGAGGTTGAAGGTTGTGGTATTCTTGGACGAATTGGATTAGAGGTTGGACATGAAGTATTTATGTCATGTATAGTTTTTTAAGATATCTGTCATACTTATTAATTAATTATTATCAATTAATGTATAGTATTGAATATGAAGTATTATTAATTATTTACAGAAAAATTCAAAAAAAAACAGGAACGTCTGATATACATTATAAAAGTCGAACATGATTAATACGTTTTGTAAACACTATTTTTTAGGTCCAAATGCGAATCAATAAACATCGACATATCAATTATGTTATTCTTATCTAAGATAAGTCGGGAGTAATCATGGTTTTAAATCTCCTACATATTGCTCGAGATATCCTTTTCACACTTAAACGAGACGAGACATCGAATCTTCTGCATATCTCCTTCGACACTCATCTCGTTCGAGATAATCAAATCTCACCTGAAATATGGATCAAAATATCAATCTGAGATCTCACCAGAAATTATACATTTTTCTTATTTTGCATAATATTTTTTATTTTCATATCGATTCAAAAGAAACTACTTGAACCAATTATGATTTACCAACTTCTAGAACATATTCTATACTTTTTATCTTAATGAGTCATAGGGAAAGTTTTCACTTCTTTATTATGTTCTAATTAAAGGATATTATTCAATCATTACCAAATCAATTGAGCTAATCAAGCTACCACTCTTATAAAAATATTTCTTTATATTTCTGTTTCCATGTAAATCAAGTATGTTATCATTTTTATTTTTACTAAAAAAGTTATAACCATTAAATAAATTTTTGACATATCAATTTTAGACACAAAAGTACATTCGAGATATTCCCGAGATGCATTATAAGACCCGAGATGTCAATTCGAGATATACACCCGATATGTACTTATTTCGTCTGAGATCTCCACTGGTACGAGATAATTTGTGTAAATATTTCGAGACGAAACGTGACCGAAATCTGATATTTAAAACCTTGGGAGTGATTCTCGCTAACCGCTTTTTGGTTAACGTTTTCGGTATCCATGAACGGGGACTTGGTATGTAACTAATCCCTAATTTGGTTAAATATTAATAAAAGAGAATTAATTGTAATCATTCACAAATTAGTTTGAATTGGAATCAAATGAAATTAGCAACAATTTATTCCTTTTTAACACAATTCTTTCTGTTTTAAGTTAGCATAATCGTAAGCATTATTATTAACCCGTCTTCTATTCGTAATGATTTATATACATCTCCAGACAGCAAAAAAATTAAAAAATAAAGCATAAACAATCTTTATAGAAAATAAAAAATAATTCCTAAGATGTTCCATATGATCTCCAAGTATTCTATTAACCATGCATTAAATAGGAAAATACGTGATACGTTAAATGAAGCATTACTATAGAAAAAATGTTTTGCTGTAGGTCTAAGATGGATAATATCCAATATTGCAAAAAATAACTCTAGGTTGCGTATAACAAAATAAAATATTTAGATAAAAATTAAGTTTATAGAACGTCTATTTAGAACAAAATTTCAACATACTTCTCTCGAAATGAAGTATAGAAATTTATTATTTGATTATTCTTTTACATCATAGATGTTATTTTGTCTACTTGATTTTCATAAATGCTAATAGTTCAAATGGAAAGTACAGCAATTTATATCAGGTTATACTCAATTAAAGATTTTTTGATGTACATTGTTAGTAAACCAATTATGCCTTATAAATTTTCAAAGGAAATGAATTTCCTGATCATACTAAGCAAACACAAAACATATTAGAGAATTTATTATTTACTACCTTCGATGCTAACTTAAGAAACTAATTTGCCATTAATATGATCCAATTATTTTACAGAAAATTTGATTGGATTCTGTTATAACATCCAACAATGGAATTATAAAATAAACATATTACCAAATTATCAAATTAACTAAATTGCACACACTTTATATTGAGTTAAAATTTTCTTTTTTGAAATAAAGCATTTAGCTTTAACACTAGAAATATTAAGGGAATTAAACCTACCATTATTTTTGAAACTAAAAGCATGGATGTGAATTAGTAGTTGACCTATAAACATTTGATCTTCTATATTTTGTGTATAGAGTAACATTTAGATTTATAAATCATACGGTACACTGAACAAAAGTAATATTTATATTTCTTTTCTCAAATATGAAATAAAAAATTATTATTCAACTTCAAATGTATATTTCTGAAATATACATTGAAGTAAAATAAAAAATTAGTTTTAATCCATCAAGAAATAAAATTTTATATTGAACTAAAAGTGGATACCAACTGATTATCACTAATAAGAATTAGAATGATTTGAGGTTAGAGGTTGGAGGTTGTGGTGTTCGTGGACAATTAAATTAGAAGTTGGACATGAAGTATTTATGTAATATTTAGATTCTTAATATATCTGCCATAATTATTAATTAATTATTATCAATTAATATATGGTATTGAATATGAAGTATTATTAATTATTTATAGAAAAATTCAAAAAAAGGAACGTCTGACTTATCTCATAAAAGTCAAACATGATTAATACATCTTGTAAAAACATGACATTTTTTAAGTCCAAACGCGAATCATAAAACCGCTGACATATCAACTATTTCAGACTTATCTAAGATAAGTCAGGCGTAATTCTCGCTAACCGCTTTTCGGTTAACATTTTCGGTGTCCTAACGTGAACTTGGTATGTAACTATTCCCTAATTAGATTAAATATTAATAAAAGAGAATTAATTGTGATAATTCTCAAATTAGTATGGATTGGAATCAAATGAAATTAGCAACAATTTATTCCCTTTTAACGCAATTCTTCCTGCTTGAAGTTAGCCTACTCGTGAACATTACTATTAACCCGTCTTCAATTCGTAACGATTTATAAACATCTCCACACCGCAAAAAAATAAAAAAAATAAAGCATAAACAATCTTTATAGAAAATAAAAAATAATTCCTAAGATGTTCCATAAGATCTCCAAGTATTCTGTTAACCATGCATCAAATAGGAAAATATGTGCTACGTTAAATGAAGCATTATTGTAGAAAAAAAGTTTTGTTGTAGGTCGAAGATGGATAATATCTGATATTGCAAAAAATAACTCTAGGTTGCGTATAACAAAATAAAGTATTTAGATAAAAATTAAGTTTATAGAACGTCTATTTAGAACTAAACTTTCTACATACTTCTCTCGAAGTGAAGTATTGAAATTTATTATTTGATTATTCTTTTACATCATAGATGATATTTTGACTACTTGATTTTCATAAATATTTATAGTTCAAATGGAAAGTACAGCAATTTATACCAGATTATACTCAATTAAAGATTTTTTGATGTACATTGTTAGTAAATCAATTATGCCTTATAAATTTACAAAGGAAATGAATTTCCTGATCGTACTAAGCAAACACAAAACATATTAGAGAATTTAATATGTATTTACTACCCTCGATGCTAACTTAAGAAACTAATTTGCCACTAATATGATCCAATTATTTTACAGAAAATTTGATTGGATTCTGGTGTAACATCAAACAATGGAATTATAAAATAAACATATTACCAAATTATCAAATTAACTAAATTGCGCACACTTTATATCGAGTTAAAATTTTCTTTTTCGAAATAAAGCATTTAGCTTTAACACTAGAAATGTTAAAGGAATTAAACCTACCATTATTTTCGAAATTAAAAGCATGGATGTCAAATAGTAGTAACCATTTGATCTTTTATATTTTGTGTATAGAGTAACACTTAGATTTATAAATCATACAGTAGATTGAAAAAAAGTAATATTTATATTTCTTTTCTCAAATATGAAATAAAAAATTATTATTCAACTTCAAATGTATATTACTGAAATATACATTGAAGTAAAATCAAAAATTAGTTTTAATCCATCAAGAAATAAAATGTTATATTGAACTAAAAGTGGATACCAACTCATTACCACTAATGAGAATTAGGATGATTTGAGGTTAGAGGTTGGAAGTTGTGGTGTTCGTGGACAAATTGAATTAGAAGTTGGACATGAAGTATTTATGTAATATATAGATTCTTAATATATCTGCCATAATTATTAATTAATTATTATCAGTTAATGTATAGTATTGAATATGAAGTATTATTAATTATTTACAGAAAAATTCAAAAAAAAGGAGCTTATTCATAAAAGTCAAACATGATTGATACATCTTGTAAAAATGTGACATTTTTTAAGTCCAAACGCGAATCATAAAACCGCTAACATATCAACTATTTCGGACTTATCTAAGATAAGTCAGGCGTAATTCTCGCTAACCGCTTTTTGGTTAACATTTTTGGTGTCCTAACGTGAACTTGGTATGTAATTATCCCCTAATTAGATTAAATATTAATAAAAGAGAATTAATTGTAATAATTCTCAAATTAGTATGAATTGTAATCAAATGAAATTAGCAACAATTTATTCCCTTTCAATACAATTCTTCCTGCTTGAAGTTAGCCTACTCGTGAACATTATTATTAACTCATCTTCAATTCTTAATGATTTATAAACAACTCCACATTGCAAAAAAGATATCAAAACAATATGACAAACAATCTTTATAGAAAATAAAAGATATTTGCTAAGATGTTCCATAAGATCTTCAAGTATTCAACGTTAACCATGCATTAAATAGAAAAATACGTGCTACAGTCATTGAAACATTACTATAGAAAAATGTATTGATGGGTCTAAGACGGATAATATCTAATATTTCAAAAAAACAAGTCTAGGTTGCGTATAACGAAATAAAATATTTAGATAAAAATCAAGTTTATTGAACGCATATTTAGAACTAAACTTCAATATACTTCTCTCGAAATGAAATATAGAAATTTTTTTATTTGATTATTCTTTTACATCATGGATGATATTTTGTCTCCTTGATTTTTTTAAATACTTATAGTTCAAATGGAAAATACAACAACTTTATATCAGATTATACTCAATTAAAGATTCTTTGACGAACACGGTTAGTAAACCAATTATGGCTCATAAATTTACAAAGGAATTGAATTTCCTGATCGTACTAAAAAAACAAAAAACAGATTAGAGAATTTATTATGTATTTAGTACCTTCGATGCTAACTTAAGAAACTAATTTTCCATTAATAGGATCGAATTAATTTTTAGAACATTTTGTTGGATTTTGTTATAACATCAAACAATCAGATTATAAAATAAACATATTACTAAAATTATCAAATTAACTAAATTGCACACTTTATATCGAGTTTAATTTTTTTTTTTGAAATAAAGCATTTAGCTTTAACACTAAAAATATTAAAGGAACTAAACCTACCATTATTTTCGAAACCAAAAGCATGGATGTGAATTAGTAGTTGACCCATAACCATTTGATCTTCTATATTTTGTGTATAGAGTAACTTGTAGATTCATAAATCATACGGTAGACTGAATAAATGTAGTGTGTGTATATATATATATATATATTTTTCTTTTCTCAAATATGAAATAAAAATTTATTATTTAACTTTAAATGTATATTTTTGAAATATACATTGAAGTAAAATCAAAAATTAGTTTTAATCCATCAAGAAATAAAATGCTATATTTAACTAAAAGTGGATACCAACTGATTATCATTAATGAGAATTAGGATGATTTGAGGTTAGAGGTTGAAGGTTGTGGTGTTTGTGGACAAATTGGATTAGAGTTTGGACATAAGTATTTATGTAATATATAGATTCTTAATTTATATGCCATAATTATTGATCAATTATTATTAATTAATGTATAGTATTGAATGCGAAGTATTAATAATTATTTACAGAAAAATTCAAAAAAAAAGAACGACTAAGTTATCTTATAAAAGTCAAACATGATTAATGCATCTTATAAAAACGTGACATTTGTTAGGTCCAAATGCGAATCATAAAACCGATGACATATCAACTATTTCGGACTTATCGAAGATAAGTCGGGCGTAATTCTCGCTAACCGTTTTTTAGTTAACATTTTCAGTGTCCATTAAAGTGAACTTGGTATGTAACTATTCCCTAATTAGATTAAATATTAATAAAAAAGAATTAATTATAATAACTCTCAAATTAGTTTGAATTGGAACCAAATGAAATTAGCATCAATTTATTCCCTTTTTAACACAATTCTTCCTGCTTGAAGTTAGCCTACTCGTGAACATTATTATTAACTCATCTTCAATTCGTAACGATTTATAAACATCTCCACGTTGCAAAAAAAATATCAAAACAAAATGACATAAACAATCTTTATAGAAAATAAAAGATAATTGCTAAGAGTTCCATAAGATCTCCAAGTATTCAGTGTTAACTATGCATTAAATAGGAAAATACGCATTACTATGGAAAAATGTATTGATGTAGGTCTAAGATGGATAATATCTAATATTACAAAAAAATAAGTCTAGGTTGCGTATAACAAAATAAAATATTTAGATAAAAATTAAGTTTACTGAATGCATATTTAGAACTAAACTTTCAACATACTTCTCTCGAAATGAGCTATAGAAATTTATTATTTGATTATTCTTTGAGACATAATTATCACTATAAATAAGAACCATAATTCCAATAATAGTAATTAATATTGGCATAATAAAAGTAAGCGGATCAATCAAGTGTCCGAACTCTAAAGAAAAATCATTATTGATAGTCCCAAGACCATAGATATTGATATATAAAATTTCCGTTTGACAAATTGGATTAGAAGTTAGACATGAAGTATTTATGTAATGTCTAGATTCTTAATATATCTGCCATAATTATTGATTAATTATTATCAATTAATGCATTGTATTGAATGTGAAGTATTAATAATTATTTACAGAAAAATTCAAAAAAAAAGGAACCTCTAAGTTATCTCATAAAAGTCAAACATGATTAATAAATCTTGTAAAAACGTGACATTTTTTAAGTCCAAACGCGAATCATAAAACCGCCGACGTATCAACTATTTCGGACTTCTACTTAGATAAGTCGGGCGTAATTCTCGCTAATCGTTTTTTGGTTAACGTTTTTGATGTCCTAACGTGAACTTGGTATGTAACTATTCCCTAATTAGATTAAATACTAATGAAAGAGAATTAATTGTAATAACTCTCAAATTAGTATGAATTGGAATCAAATGAAATTAGCAACAATTTATTCCCTTTTAACACAATTCTTCCTGCTTGAAGTTAGCCTACTCGTGAACATTACTATTAACTAATCTTCAATTCGTAACGATTTATAAACATCTCCACATTGCAAAAAGATATCAAAACAATATGACATAAACAATCTTTATAGAAAATAAAAGATAATTGCTAAGATGTTCCATAAGATCTCCAAGTATTCAGTGTTAACCATGCATTGAGTAGGAAAATACGTGCTACGGTCATTGAAGCATTACAATGGAAAAATGTATTGATATAGGTCTAAGATGGATAGTATCTAATATTACAAAAAAATAAGTCTAGGTTGCGTATAATAAAATAAAATATTTAGATAAAAATCAAATTTATTGAACGCATATTTAGAACTAAGCTTCAACGTACTTCTCTTGAAATGAACAATAGAAATTTATAATTTGATTATTCTTTGAGACATATAATTATCACTATAAGTAAGAACCATAATTCCAACAATAGTAATTAATATTGGCATAATAAAAGTAAGCGGATCAATCAAGTGTCCGAACTCTAAAGAAAAATCATTATTGACAGTCCAAGACCATAGATATTGATATATAAAATTTCCGTTTGACAAATTCGATTAGAAGTTGGACATGAATTATTTATGTAATGTATAGATTCTTAATATATCTACCGTAATTATTGATTAATTATTATCAATTAATATATAGTATTGAATGTGAAGTATTATTCATTATTTACAGAAAAATTCAAAAAAAAAAAGGAACGTCTCAGTTATCTCATAAAAGTCAAACATGATTAATGCATCTTATAAAAACGTGACATTTTTTAAGTCCAAACGCGAATCATAAAACCGCTGACATATCAACTATTTTGGACTTATCTAAGATAAGTCGGGCGTAATTCTCGCTAACCTTTTTTAGTTAACATTTTCGGTGTCCATTAACATGAACTTGGTATGTAACTATTCCCTAATTACATTAAATACTAATGAAAGAGAATTAATTATAATAACTCTCAAATTATTTTGAATTGGAATCAAATGAAATGAGCAACAATTTATTCCCTTTTAACACAATTCTTCCTACTTGAAGTTAGCCTACTCGTGAACATTATTATTAACTCATCTTCAATTCATAACGATTTATAAACATCTTCACGTTGCAAAAGAAATATCAAAACAATATGACATAAACAATCTTTATAGAAAATAAAAGATAATTGTTAAGATGTTCCATAAGATCTTCAAGTATTCAGTGTTAACCATGGATTAAGTAGGAAAATACGTGCTACGGTCATTGAAGCATTACTATGGAAAAATGTATTGATGTATTTATTACCTTCGATGCTAACTTAAGAAACTAACTTTTCACTAATATGATCGAATTATTTTTAAAAAAATTGATTGGATTCTATTATAACAAACAATCGAATTATAAAATAAACATATTACCAAATTGTCAAATTAACTAAATTACACACACACCTTATATTGAGTTTAATTTTTTTTTTTGAAATAAAGCATTTAGCTTGAAAACTAAAAATACTAAAGGAACTAAACCTACTATTATTTTCGAAACTGAAAACATGAATGTGAATTAGTAGTTGACCTATAACCATTTGACCTTCTATATTTTGTATATAGAGTAACATTTCGATTTATAAATCATACGGTAGACTATAAAAAAGTAATATATATATATATATATATATATATATATATATATATATATATTTTTCTTTTTCTTTTTTCAATTATGAAATAAAAATTTATTATTTAACTTCAAATGTATATTTTTGAAATATATACATTGAAGTAAAATCAAAAATTAGTTTTAATCCATCAAGAAATAAAATGCTATATTGAACAAAAAGTGGATACCAACTGATTACCATTAATGAGAATTAGGATGATTTGAGGTTAGAGGTTGGAGGTTGCGGTGTTTGTGGACAAACTGGATTAGAAGTTGGACATGAAGTATTTATGTAATGTATAGATTCTTAACATATCTACCATAATTATTAATTAATTATTGTCAATTAATGTATAGTATTGAATGTGAAGTATTATTAATTATTTACAGAAAAATTCAAAAAAAATTAGGAACGTCTGACTTATCTCATAAAAGTCAAACATGATTAATAAATCTTGTAAAAACGCTACATTTTTTAAGTCCAAACGCGAATCATAAAACAACCTTACGTATCAATTATTCCGGACTTACCTAAGATAAATCGGGCGTTATTCACACTAATCGCTTTTTGGTTAACGTTTTCGGTGGCCATTAACGGAAACTTGGTTTGTAACTATTCACTAATTAGATTAAATACTAATGAAAGAGAATTAATCGTAACAATTCTTATATTAGTTTAAGTTGGAGTCAAATGAAATTAACAAGTTATTCCTTTTTAACACAATTTTTTCTGTTTGAAGTTAGCGTACTCGTGAACATTACTATTAACTCATCTTCAATTTGTAAGGATTTATAAACATCTCCACATTCTAAAATAAAACAAAACAAAACAATATAGCATAAACAATCTTTATAGAAAATAAAAAACAATTGCTAAGATGTTACATGAGATCTTCAAGTATTCAGTGTTAACCACGCATTAAATTTGAAAATACATGCTACGGTCATTAAAGCACTACTATAAAAAAATGTATTGCAGTAGGTCTAAGATGAATAATATTTTATATTACAAAAAAATAAGTCTAGGTTGCATATAATAAAATAAAATATTTAGATAAAAATTAAGTTTATAGAATGACTATTTAAAACTCAATTTTCAACATAATTTTCTCGAAATGAAATATAGAAATTTATTATTTGAGTATTACTTTACATCCTAGATGATATTTTCCCTACTTGATTTTCTTAAATACTTATGGTTCAAATGGAAAATACGCCAACTTTATATTTATACTCAATTAAAGATTCTTTGATGTACATTGTTAGTAAACCAATTATAACTTACAAATTTATAAAGGGAATGAAATTTCAAATCATACTGAGCAAACACAAATAAACTAAAGAATTTATTATGTATTAGTTATCTTTGATGCTAACTTAAGAAGCTAATTTTCCAATAATATGATCGTATTTTTTTCAGAAAATCTGATTGGATTCTATTATAACATCAAACAACCGAATTATAAAATAAACATATTACCAAATTATCAAATTAACTAAATTATACATACTTTGTATTGAGTTTAAATTTCTTTTTTTTGTTTGAATAAAGCATCTATATTTGAAACTAAAAATATTAAAGGAACTAAGCCTACCATTATTTTCGAAACTGAAAGCATGGATGTGAATTAGTAGTTGACCTAAACCATTTCTCCTTCTACCTTTTGCATATAGAGTAAGATTTAGGTTTATAAATCATACGGTAGAATGTACAAAAGTAACATTTATACTTTTATATTTCTTTTTTCAAATATGACATAAAAATTTATTATTTGACCATTCTTTTACTTCATAGATGATATTTTCCCCTACTTGATTTTCTTGAACACATATGTTTAAAAATGGAGAAACATCAATTTTGTCTTAGATTATACATAATTTAAGATTGTTTGGTATGCATGTGTTAGTAGACCAATTATGATATTTAAAATATGCAAAGAAAATAAAATTCATGATCGTACTAACGAAACACGTATCAGATGAACGTCGATGTAAATATAAAACTAGAGAACTAAAAA
The DNA here is from genome assembly GCA_030765085.1 of Allium cepa. Lineage (NCBI taxonomy): Eukaryota > Viridiplantae > Streptophyta > Magnoliopsida > Asparagales > Amaryllidaceae > Allium > Allium cepa. The sequence goes on from CM060938.1 coordinate 917,511,621, forward strand.
ATAGTTCGACATTACATATCATAGATTTTATAAAAGAGATCTACGATATCGATGTGTTAATCAATCCAATAACCTCATGCAGAATATGAAGGAAACCAGGTTGATAATGATACAGATTGAAACTAAAATAATAAGTATAAGATTTTCCCAACTTGATTTTGTATACACCTATATTTCAAAATAAAAAAAAATCAACTTTTTATCTTGTGTATTATAAAAAGTTTAAGATAATTTTATTTTCTATATGTTAGTAAGCCAATTATTCCTTGCAAAATAACTGAATGAAATGAAAATCATAATCGTACTAAACGAATACAAATAAGAGGAACATTGATGTAAATAAAATTATAAAAAACATAAGAATGAAAAACAGTCAAACTTCATGTATTATATATATTACAAAATAACCAAAGATTACATAATATCCAGTATTAATAAATCCAATAACCTTCTAAAAATATAATGAAAGCCATATTCATATCCATACAAGTTGTAACAAAAATAAGAAGAAAACAACTTTTTTAACACAAAATTTGAAGTTTAGTTCCGTGATAAATTATTAGAGCTAAAACAAAAAGTTCAACCTTAAATTAAATGAAAATAAAGATAATAAAATAAAAATCATACCTTTAATCATTTTCTGATAGATTAGCAAGCAAGGTTTTAGAAAAAAATTCTAGGAAAACTACAACAGAGAAAGCAACGGATAAAAACACGATCTTTACAAAACATGATAGAAATTAAAGAATTATTGAAGAACTCAATCAAATTATAATTAGATGTAAATAAAGAGAGTGACCAAAAACTATTTGGATAGAATCTTTAAGCCGATTTAGACTGAAAATAGATATTATTATAGTTTTTTGAATCGTAGTATACATATGAAACTGATATATGACAAGAGATAACATAGCGAAAAATTTAAATGGGAGGAATGTAAAAAGATGGTAGGAAACAAATGACGAACAAAAAAATTGTAACGATAACACGGAGAAGAGGAAATCTGCGTTAGAATAGAAAGAAATAATGATTATAGGTTTATCAAAAGAAATAAACATACATAAGAGTATTTTACCAAAAGGAATAACGATAACATCAATTGCTATGTTAATGAAGGTAGTTTTGTGGAATATTGAAAAATCTTCGGGGGTCTAAAAAGAAAATTGTTTTAAGGAGAATGCACTATTCAGTCTGAGAGTGAAGGAGAGATGAGAATATTGAGAGTTCTACATTCACTTTCTTATATAATAGAATAGATTTGTTAAATTGTTAGCAATTTTATACAGGTGATGATGTTATTTTTTTTGTTGAATTGTTAGCAATTTTATTTGCTGTATTGTAGGAACGAAGCTGCAGAGCCAAACAATGATATCTGACAAAGGGGAAGAAGGATTAGAGCTGAAGGAGAAGATAGATAGGCTACGTGGGTGGTTGGAAGATGACGTGAAGAGGCTGACAAACAAGGACGTGGAAGATGTGATTTGCTATTTCGATGTCGATGAGATTATCAGTCTGGCTTTGAAATCAGACAAAGGTAAGGGAAGCAATGAAGATAAAGATACACTGCATTTTGTGTTTTTCTGTACTTCTTATATAAATTTGTACTCGTACACATGTGTACATACATGCTTTTGTCGATGATGCCAGCGATGAGGAAGGCATTCCACGACTATGCTTATTTAGAACAAAACCTTTTTGTGCCAAGCAGTGGGAAGGTACTTCGCCTATTAAAATTAATGCTGCAATCCGGTGTAGAGAAGCTCAAGGAGGTTGACTTGTTTATCCTATACCAAAATTTTCCCAATTTGCCTTTTCCAATGCTGCTACTAAGTGCACTGGATTCCTACTCCCTCTTTGATAAGGCAGATGAGCGTGTTATGATCTACAAACTATGTTGTAATTTACCTTGGAAGCTCTTTACTCATATAATGTACCACAAGACTAAGCTCCCCCAATTTAAAAGAATCACAGAAGAAGAAGAATCAAACGATGAATGTACAATCCAGAAAAAAGCTGCAGAAAGTTGCGAGATTTGTTGTGGGAAAGGCAAACATAGCGGCATTTATGGTTACCATTGTTCCTTTTGGGATTCTATCCCTAGTGGACTTACTGTTGGGCCCGGCCATTTTGTAAGCTGTAGAGACTGTTGCATGATCATCGACGATAAAGATTTTGTCAAGGGTTGCTGTGGTTCCAGGGTGAGGCAGGCTGTGCCCTTCTCAGTGCTATGGAATTAAAATATAGACGTTGTTTTACCTAGTAATACTGTTTGTTTGTTATGACCGTTATCAATTTGTATGCGCCTTTGGATGCACATTGTATTAGTTCCAGTTGTCAATGAAATCTAACAAAGGTACTAATAATATCAATGTTTATTAATGCTTTCTTATTTTGAAAATTGTGTTTAAGAATGCATTCTTGATTCTGTTAGATTATCTGTGTGTGTATGTGTGTATGTATATGTTTGTGTGAGTATATCTATGTATGTAAAGGTGGTATAATGTCTGTTTGACCAAAAAATTGAAATTACATGCTCATGCTTTGACACTGATTTAACAATTAAATGTTCTAACCTCTCTCTCTAACGCATCTGATGCAATTAGCAAATGTGCACCTGACCCGAAACTTCAAATTTACAAAATTAAATTGGCAACAAATGTTTACCAACCTGAGACAATTAAACTTACGTGATATAAGTGGCCAAAATGCGCACCTAACCGAAAGTAGCAGGGTAAGACATGTTTACCAATGGCGTTAACGTGCCATTGGCATGCTTAATAAGATGTTGGTGAGCAAAGCTTCAGGTTCACGTCTTTCGTGGAGTACTAATCGACTATTGTTTCTAATGTTATCGAGATGTCTATTTTTCAACGCTTATGAATGATTTTCTGACAACAGTAAAATCTATTGAACGACGTCTAATTAGAATGTTAAAATTGAATATATTTTTTGTTAGACCGACATCTTCGCAAAGCATTTCTACTTTCTTTTTCACCTCAAACACAAATTCATATGTAATTATTACCTAATCACGTAAGCATAAACCAACAATATCTGACATCACAAATTCATATATAATCGATGATTAATCTTTCAAATATAATCAAATAATTTCGAATCACAATTTACATATATCAACAACAATCTTTCTACAAGATAATTTTTATTTGTACATCTTTTGTTCCATTGTTTCACTTCTACTAGAAGCCAAACTACAGAAATCGAATGAATGTAAATCTGTTGTATAATAACGAATTATTGAAAAACGTTGATGATTTTCTTTAGGTTTCATGGTTTTTTCGTCAGTATCAATTTAAAGTAAATTTTATTTACTTGATCTGTAAATTTTAGTTAGTATCTATTGTAAATTTTATTTACTTGATCAGATTAATTTACAAGTGCTAGCACTAACGTCTCTTCTATCACCCAGTTTCAGATCTTAATTTTGTAAGTTGTCAGAACTCAAAATATATAAATGGGAAAATTTATCCATCGCATCGTCTTATCGTTGATAGTAGTGATATGCTCTAAAGGCAATTATGCAATTTGTTACGTATATCTAACTCGATAATCAAACTTGTTCGAAATAAAATGCATTTTCGTTCTATAATACATATGATATAATGTGTTATACTAATTAGTCAATTTAATTAAATTTATACTTAGTGGAAAATTAGAAAAAGTACGTATTGGAAGTATTGGTGAAATTTTTATGATCGTATTTGGGAAAGTACTTAACACGAGTTGTATTCTCTTCTGGTGTGCGACAAGTGGTCGCTAGATCCTTAAGAGAATATGGTTCAGGTTTTCCAGTGGTATCCGTAATAAGTGATATTTATTAGATTTTAGTAAATACTTGAATTTGGTAGCAGTTACAAAGTGGTGTAATCGCGAGTAATTTATCACAATACATATAAATACACCATAGAATATAACAATTATAATCATGCAACATATATTGCATTACCCATCTAATTTATTAGTTTATCCATCTTAATTTCAAATGACTACCAGTCACAACGCAAACTGAATACCCATCTTAATTTAATCTGACTACTCGTCTTATAATTATATGGACCATCCATCTTGCATATAAAAATATTCAGAATTATATGGGCTATCCATCTCAAACATAATTATAATTGGATTATCCACCCCCTACCACATTGACTACCCATAGCATGTGGTTTAATTATTTAAAATTATATGGACTATCATTCACACATATTCCATTAACTTAAAATGACTTGGATTATCCACCACAATCTCATGGCTTTCCTAGAATGAATATGAATCCTTCATTATCCTCATAGAGACTATCCATCTCCGGCACGATATAGACTGTCCATTTCACATCCCTAAGTTTTCGTGGGATGACTTCGAACCCATCATTTACAATTTAATTCATGTTACCCACATGTTAACCTATGTCTGTTGGTATCCTCAATTAGGTTATTTCCCCATCAAGTTATAACATTTCAAAGTGACATACATTGGTATTACCAATTGACAAGTATCGAACTCATTTAAGGAATAACACTGGTATCACCTATGTTTAGAATCAAAGTCACAAAACAATAGGCTCGCCGCCCTTATTAGGTTAATATAGATCAATGTCAAAGTTTATGTACATTGGTGTCCCCGATGACAGTGTTGAAGTTTACAAATTTTAAAACGGCATTGGTACCACAATGACGACATCCAAATGGAAAATACAAGGCTCTCCGTCTTTGATGAAGATATGTGACCGTCAAGCAGCAATAAACCTCATTGACCCTCTACCCAAGGTAAAACCAAATGTAAATTCATTTAAGCATAAATTAATATCGAAAGTGACGTTGTCGACTTCTATGAACTATAGGCTATCCACCCATTAAAACAAAACTTTAACTTTTATAAGTTATATGGCTATCTAACCAAGTTACAGAGTCATCAACCTTCTTAAAACAGGCCTCTTCGCCTCTTTTAAAACAATTTTAGTTGACATAAAAACAAACCTCTTCGGCCTTAAAAAATGAAGTGCGACGTCGTGAACATGAGGCCTTGACTCTAAAACGTAAGTTCGTCGACCTTGATGCACATCGACCCCAAGAACCTCGACGTCGTAATAAAACTTTTAAATTTGACCCACTTCGGCTACTATGCTACGTATTATCCTTATAAGATAGAAGTCATATAAAGCGGCATCACCTAGTTTTGAAAACAATTAAAGTAATTAAATGTCGTATCATTAAAAACAACGATGAAGACAAGTGACGTCGTCGACGTCGATACTAAAGCTTTTAAACTCTTAGTTGAATCGCAATGTCACTATGCCGTCCAATATAGATTGCTGACACTATTGGCATCAACACTAATGGAATCATTCCATAGCTACAGAAGAAGCCATCATATGTTTCCCTCACTATCATCGTCGATGTGCATAGAGGCGACAATCATTTAGGCTCGAAGTGGATATATGCGACACATAGCTACATAACTAACATGAAAAATGGTTTATTTCTATTAAAAGCAAGCATTATTCACCAAATTTACACCTTGGAAAATTTATGTTGTATGCAAACAATAATTTAACAAATCTTTAAACATATATTGCCGTATAACATTTCCATGTTCCAAAATATTTCTCTACATTAATTAATACCCTTAATTAATCATTAATTTAAATACTTATCTAACATAATAAATTCATAGTAATTCGAAATCACTTTAAAAAACCCCCAAAATTCACAAAAATAATAGAAAATATCCTTCTCTTTATCATATAAATTTTTTGGAGCTAAAGACCATATTTAATTATTTTAAATAAATAAAACTAGAAATTAAGCTATTTCCTTCTTAGGAAATTCATAAAATAATCTATATAACTTGGAAAATTTTGAAATTAAAAGCTCATCTACAAATTAATGTTTTATACAACATATCAGAAATCAAAGTATTTGGGGATTAAAATCTTACGTTTTGCCCTTAAAACCCTTTAGATAGCTCCATAAAAATTTCTTATTTCATCATTCTATCCAAACAATGAATATTCAACCATACTTAGGAAAAATATATCAAAATGATTCAGATATTACCTGTTAACGCTAAAAATTGAACGCTAACATCCCGGTGTGTAGAAGGTATTGTGAAAGCACCACCCGTTAGTACGGGAACAAAATATAAGCAAAGAAATCACAGAAAAGCTATAAAAGACACAATATTTATAGTGGTTCGGCTTAAGATCTAGCCTACGTCCACTTTAAAGCTCTTTATTGCTGATTTGATTACAACTCTTTACAATCAACTCCGATTACAACACACTTAGACAAATAGCTCAAACTCCGATGTAGAAGAATCCTTCGAATGCATGGTGAATGAGTTAGACTTCCTCTTGAGATCTATTGAAATGTCTTTGGTGATTGGAGTGATAGAAGCGTTGCTTGAATGTTGCTTGAAGTCGAGACAATAGCAGAGTAATGGCGTCCAGGAAGTCAGCCCAAAAGTCCCCTGAATGTTGGAGGTGGTCGCGTATTTATAGAGAATTCTAGGCAGCAGTTTTCGCTACGTCATGAGTCGTGACCGACTCAGGGAGAGTCGTGACCGACTCAGGGAGAGTCGTGACCGACTCAGGGAGAGTCATAGGTCGCGCTTGACTCAATGTTCAAGAGTTAGCTTGCAGTGGAGCAGATGAAGTGGTACTGAGCTTTTCCTTGTCCATCTGGATACAAGTCCTAACTCGTTCGCGAGTTAAGAAGTCACGGTTTAAAGTGAGGCAGCACTAAAATTTTGGCTTTGTGGTTTTAGGTCGTGTACGACTTATACTAGGTTGTAAGTCGGTCACGACTCAAATGCAGTTGCTTGCGCTCTTTTCTATCTTGAGTCACTAAGTCGTTCTACCTTTAGGCTTCTTAGGTCGTAACCCCCTAATTCGTTGAGTCGTTGGAGGCCTTGAGTCGGCTTGCTTCCTTAAGTCGTAAATCTTCTTGAGTCATGGACCCGCTGAGTCGTTTTGGAAACTCAAGTTGATGAGTCGTGGATAGCTCTGAGTCGTTCACTTACTTCTTTCCTTGGCCATGCCATCTCTTGAACCGTTGAGTCGTAGCCTTCTTCTAAGTCATAAGTCGGTCAATTCTTTACCTCGTACAACGCCTCAATTCGTTGAGTCGGCAATTAGTTAAGGCTGTTGAGTCGGCAATCATTGTGGATCGTGAGCCTGGTTTGAGTCGCTTGAGCAGAGGAGTTAACAATTGCCCCTCGAAGTACACGCTTAAACCGTAAGTCGTGTGCTTTGACCTAGTGCATGAGTCGTAAACGAATCAAAGAGGCTCATGACTCGTAAGTCCTTCCATCTTCCCCCTGTTCCTTATATAAGCCGTTGAGTCGGTCCTCCCTCCTCACTTTACTGCTTATCTGTTTTATTTGATCCTGCCATTAACGATCCTCCAAGTTCCCAGAGACGAGTCCAAGCTAATCAGTTGCCAACTCATCTTCGCCTTCATATTGCGTAAGTGAATTCACCTTCTGCTCAATCCTCAATTACTATTGACTCGCGAATCTAGATTCCCCATTTCCTGACTCTAATTCATTTTTGTGCCATGTTCCATCGTGAACCACGTTTTCTGATAGATTTGCGACTGCCATCGACCATACTGTCGTTATTGTTCATGATGACATAGCAGCGCTTGAAGCGATTCGAGTTGATCTTCTAAGTGATTTTCTGATGATGTGAGGAGAGGGCAATGGGTTATAGCGCCTCGAATCATCTGGTTTGTGGATTTGGAAGAGACGAAATGATCCTTAACGGGTTAATGGGTTGGAGAGTGGATGACCGGTTGAGGAAATGATTTAGGATTCATATGGGCTAACTGGTTTTCTGATGACTTAGGTTTTTGGTTGTACGAGCGACTCAGCCCTTTAGATCCTCACCACGACTCAGCCCTTTAGATCCTCACCACGACTCATCCTTTGAGCCGTGAACGACTCAAACCATCTGCCGTGAACGACCTAAGCCAAAGGCCGTGGACGACTTAAGCCAAAGGCCGTGGACGACTCAAGCCATAGGCCGTGAACGAATCAAGCCATAGGTCGTGAACGACTCAGTACTTGGACCATTTTTCATACCGAGTTACTCCTTGTGGTTTGAACCTATGACTGGCTCAATTAAATGCAACCTAGGATTTTGAGTCGCGGCCGAGACAGGACTTGGAGAATTTCACACTGCTCTGAACTAAAAATCTTCTCCTTTTACCATGCCTTATGACTTAGAGAACCAGTGATTCGGACTCGATGCATTAATGACTCGGAGCATAAACAACCTAGCTTAATTTGCCTCATAACCTTTAAACATGGATGAGTTATCACATTGTATTGCTTTGAAGCACAACTCTGACTCGACCTTTGACTTGAATTGCTGAAATAAACTGTCTGAATATTGAATCGTATGAACTTTAACCTGTTAAACTTTGTTGCATATTTTAGTTTTACAGATTGCTTCAATTTGCAAGTGCTCAACCTGTTTAATACAACAATCACAGAAGATTGGGACGAATATACTGCCATTGACTGCCCACATCTAATGACAGATTAATTAATAACAGACAATTAGCTTGAATAAATTGTGTGATCGAAGTGCTTTCAATTCATCAATTTCAAGTAAAATATTAAAGCAACACTGAAATAGTCAATTGAAACTGACCAGTTTGCACTAATATTATGCTTGAACTTTTTAGATTAACAAGTTCTGAAATTTTCGCAGTTGATCAATTATCGACAAGCTTAACTCCAGTTTTATTTACTTGTTTATTTTCATTAGTTCTACACAACACTTCACACTTTTAGGAAACGTGCACCTTCGTATTTGAACATCTAGTTGCTTGTGTAGAATGACTTCTCAACAAGAAGAACCGATGGGCCTGGCTGAAGGTGTCTTCCCAATAGCTAACCCATTGGATAACCCTCCGGAGAGAACTTCCACAACTCTGAATCAGCGGGTGTTTAACCAACTGTGCGTCCAGTTTGGCATTGCCGAAGCTGATGCCTTACTGCCGGGGCCAAATGATACTGCAGATAGGCCCCCTCTTGGCTTTGTTGCTGTCAATCGCCAAATGTGCTTGAGCGGTGCCATCCCACCTTTTAACGACTTCCTTCAGCAGTTCCTGCTTCGGTTATCTATCTCTCCATTCCAATTGCACCTCAACGGCCATGCCATTCTGATGGGGTTATGTGTGCTATTTAGGAGAGTTTTGGATCGATTACCGAGCTTTGGGGAAATCTGCTATTTCTGCTCATTTACAAAAATTAAAGATCATCCTTCTATCGTAGTTATAAGAAGTGCTCGAAATCGCAAACTCATCACTGATCTCTCTGAAAGCGTTCATGGATTTCTGAATCAGTTTTTCTTTGTTCGCTGCCCTCCAGGGTTTTATGCCATCTGGAGAGTGGGAAGTAAGATTTCCTGTCTTTATTTCTCCATTTTTGAGCTTTCCGAGATCTGAGTTGCTAAATGCTAACTTCGCTCTTTTCCTGTTTTAGCACTTCCACCTCCTGCTAGGGATCCATGCTATAAGCAAATTTTTGAAAGATTGAACGCCGTGCCGGCAGAAGAGAGGAGCATAAAGTTTTTGTTAAACGACGAATTTTTACATCAATACGGGCTTCTTCATTCCTCTCGCTTCACTCAGCCGCATGAAGTTCCAGTGGAAGTTCCCGATTCTCCGATGAAAACTCCTGATGCCCCGGCTAGAGCGTCGGATGCCCCAGTTTCTACTGACACATTCATATCAAAAGGACAAGTTCCTGAGACTTCTTTGGTGAAATGCTCCACTTCTGTTGATATTGTGGGGCCATCTGACAAACTTACCCCGGTTATCGAGGAAGAAGAGCCTTAGGGATCTTCCTATCATTTACAAGAATCTGGCGAAAAAGCTGAGAAATCCAGTCCTGTCAAGCAGAGCAGGGATGATACTTTCGAGGGACTGAGCGTCCTCTTTGCTACCTCACAAGAGATCTTTAAAGACGATCCTATCACCACCGGGATTTCTTCTTCAGTAGCCGAGGCTACTTCTATTCTGCAACAGACTCCATCGACCCAAGAGTTGACGCTAACTATTACACCCACGACTACTCCTCAATTAAAGAGTGGTTTGTAGTTTGATGCGCGTAGTTTGCACTTCACACACAACTAAGGATTTTTCAGCCCTTTTATGCACTTATCTTCTTATACTTTAAAGATTTCTAAAGCTTATCTTTTTATTTCAGATCCTCCGATGAGACGCAGTGGATCATACTACAACGATTTCCAGCGCTACGTGGGGCATGGCCAATATGATTACGGGCACTACTTCACCTCCTACAGAGAATCCGATGAAGAAAGGGCTGCCCGAAAGGCTCGTGAAAGGAGGACTGAAGAAGAGCGTCATGACAGAAGAGAGAGGGATGAGCGCCTCGATTCTTTGCAAAGAGGTGATGACTCTCACAAGACAAAATCCCATGATGGCCGAGGAAAAGGTCATATAGTTGAAGATTCAAGCAAACGAGTCCGTCATGGTGAGAGGCGTGCCTCTGCTACTCCTGAAAAAGTTACTGCCCCCACCTCGCTCGACATTCCTTCTGGCTCTCCCGCTCTTGAGAAAGCAGACATTCAAACAATAATCAGCAAGCCCAAATTTCAAGTTGGACCGGGTCCAGCCACTTTGCAGAGCCGGTTTCCTCAATGGTGCCTGAAGGGAGTAAGGTTCGACCTTGACTTGGTCCCCATTGACAAGTCTGCCATGTTACGAAATCTCGATGCCGTCAAGCTTGATATTGAGAGGATGTCGAACTGGCAAAAACTTGTCGATGAGCTTCAAAGGGTTAACCGTGCCAATATAGAGGCCATGCTCACTATGGAAAACGATAAAGCTGAATGGCAAAAGGTCCTTGAGCAACACGACACTGAAATGAGGAGCATTGCTTCTTACAATGAGGAGCTTGAAGCAAAAGTTGAGGAACTGAAACATGAGCTTGCTGCTTCCTCTACTTCTTATTCTCAAAAAGAAGAAGTGCTCCTAAAACAAGTGAGAGATGCTCATGCCAGCCAAAGGGATGCTGAAGACAGGCTTGAAGTGCAGAAAAGAATTAATGAGAGCCACGTTGCTGATGTTGCAGAGCTTCAGAAGAAAAACAATTCCCAAGAAGCGGAAATTCAAATGCTTAAGCTTCAGCTTTCCAAAGCCGAAAGGGAGCGTGATGAGGCCGTCGCCGGCAGAATTGCAGCTGAAGAATCTCATGAGGCGACGAAAAACAACATCAGCTCAACACTGTTTGATTTCTACTTGCACAGCGTCTTGGGGCGCGGAAGCCTTGCTTTTCTAGGTCCCAAGTATGAAATTACTTTAGCTGAAGTGTGGGAGGCCGCACTTGAGATGCTTGGTGTTGAGGGCGCTGGTTACGACGAATCAGCCCTTGAAAGGCATTACTTGGATGATGACGCTCGCGCTGCTCTCGCCAAAGGAAAGGAACAACTTGCTATATTAAGAACTGAAGTGACAGGAGGGGACCAGTTGGAAAAAACTACTTCAACTACTCCAGTCCAGCCTCCTTCTTCATCAGAAATCAACATTATTGGTTCCAGTTCCTATCTTGCATCTCCTACCAAAGTTACTACCGAGATTACAAACATACAGGGTGGAGATGAAGGTGACGAGAGTGCCGACGTGCAGGCTTATGAGGTTGATGTCAGGATGCCAACTTCTTCAGGTAACTCCACAGTTAATCTTGCCACTGTAAACCTCACTCAAGTGGACTGCTCACTTGTTTCTTATGGGTTTAATGAGCTTCTTGACTATTTTCTGAATCTTGACGAACCTTTATCTCCTCTTTTTACTGATTTTAACCTCTTTTCTCCTGTAGAAAAAGTATCGAGCATCCTTCAGATTTCGCCCCCTTCGGTTATCCCTCCTTCGTCTTCTCAAGCGACTCCTCCTTCTGCCTCACAGCCCGGGTCACAAGAGGAGCAAATAGAGGCTCTTCATGGCTTAGATGATCCTACCGCTTCGCAAGAGCAGAAAGACGAAGGACTTGAAGGAGGTGAGATATCTCCGGAGCGGACTCCTTCTGATGACATAATTTTTTCTGCTCTTGTTACTCCAGGGAGTGAGTCCTCTTCGAAGAGGAGAAAGAAGCGCGGAACATCGAAGAGGAGGGGGAAGAAAATCTTTGCCACTGAAGAAGAAGCGGAAGTTGGACCAGTTGCACCTCCCTCTCCTTCTTCCCTTATGCCTACAGATCGACCTGAAAAGCTAATCATTCGGCCGGGTAAAGGGTCCAAGGGCGATAAGAAGAAATGAAGGTCCCAGCTTTTAGCTTCTTGTCTTTTGCATATACTGGTCGAGAACTATGCGGGTATCGGCCTCCCGCTTTTTTTTTATTTTGAAACCTGTATCTGCAATACAATTGAATAAAATGATCCTTTATTTGTACCCTGTTTGAACTTGAGAATGCATTTATTATTCATTTTTGCACAAGTTTATTATGATATTGCAGTGGACTTATGGCATGTTGTTTGAGCATTACTTTTGCCGATGTGGCTATACTATATTGTATGTAACCATACCATGTTGCCCCCATACCATAAGCTTGCTGTAATATTTTATACTTCGAGGGGACTTGCACTCTTACTTTCTGAAGAATAATTATTTCATTCTTGAAGAAATTTTTCGTAGAGTCCGACTCCCTTCATATAAGTTTTTACGCTTTGTCCTTCGAAGAAATCACCTTTTCCTTTTGCTTATGTACACATTTTACCAAGTGAATTCTTCTATGTGGTAGAGCGGGCCTCTGAAGGGTACTTTAACTCTTTTTTTTTTTTGAGGAAGATTATTTTCCAGAGTAGGTAAATTACTCTTCTTTTGAAAGTTAAAGTGTGCTCCTGATGAGGATTTTTTTTTTAACATAGAAAGTTGTACCTCTGAGGAGGGATTTCTCACGTTTCAACACTTGGAAGTTTTATTTCAATCTTGGTGAAACGTGTACCTCCAAAGAGTTGTGCCTTTGAAGAAAGCCTTCTCTCGTTTCAACACTTGGAAGTTTTATTTTAATCTTGGTGAAACGTGGGCTCCGAAGAGGTCTTTCTTCTTGATTGTGCCTCCGAAGAGGTCTTTATTTTGTTTGCATTTCAACTCTGGTGAAGTGAAATCCCGAAGAGCGGTTGTTACACTTCAACTCCTGGTGAAATGTGCCTCCGAAGAGGTCTTTATTTTGTTTGCATTTCAACTCTGGTGAAGTGAAATCCCGAAGAGCGGTTGTTACACTTCAACTCCTGGTGAAATGTGCCTCCGAAGAGTTCTTTATTTTGTTTACATTTCAACTCTGGTGAAGTGAAATCCCGAAGAGCGGTTGTTACACTTCGACTCCTGGTGAAATGTGCCTCCGAAGAGGTCTTTATTTTGTTTGCATTTCAACTCTGGTGAAGTGAAATCCCGAAGAGCGGTTGTTACACTTCGACTCCTGGTGAAATGTGCCTCAGAGAGGGTTTTCATTGCCTGGAAGTTACTCTCTCATGGTTGGAGGGTCATGACTCCTCCAATCTTTTTTGTTGAGTAGAGAACTTTCTTTTTTGCGGCATATGTCCCATTAGAGGTCTTTATCCTCCGAAGAGTTGTGCCTCCGAAGAGGACTTGTGTTGCCGATGATAGCTTTAGTTGTTTCCTTGTCCACTTGCTTATGCCTTTTCAGTGATCCTCTATTTTTTTTTCTTTTCAAGCTCACATTCCCTTTTCTTACAAGTAGTTTGTTTAATCCAAGGAAGTGCACTTCATTGTTAGGCAAGTTCGTGAGAACGGACATAAGCTTCTTAATTGGATGTTTGTTTGTTCAAACGATCTCAATTTATTAGCAAGGGTCCGTTCCCAGCGAAATCATTGCCCGTTCAATTGAAGCACTTCCTATCTAGGATTTGAATTTGGGGCTTCCGTGACTCGAAATTTGTTTGCTGAATGATGACGAGTATCACTTGGTCTTATTATGTGCAAGTTTTATTTCCATTGTCTGCAAAAATTTAAATCGACATTTCAGCAATACATTTTATGTGCTTTTCATATCGAAAATAAAGCAAACATGTAAGAATAATAAGGAACACAAGATTTATAGTGGTTCGGCCAAGAATTCGGGCCTACATCCACTTTATATTCTTTCATTATTTATTTGCATCAGTTTTACAATAGCTTTCAATTACAAGATTCATACATTCACAATTCCTTTTACAATATTTCAACAAAATTTTCAAGTAAAGTATGGACGCAAGTGATTGCAGTTCCAAGCCCTTGGAATTTGATCTCCTTCAACAGTAGTGAGTTTGAATGTGCCGTCAAGAAGCTTCTGACTTATGACATATGGTCCTTCCCAATTTGGCCCAAACACTCCTGTCGCTGTCATAATTCTCTTCAGGACTAAATCCCCAATCTCAAAGCTGCGTTGGCGAACTTTGGAATTGAAATGTCTGGCTATTCTTTGCTGATGAGCTGCAATTCTGAGATTAGCCTCATCTCTTTTTCCATCAAGGAGATCTAGCGCTTCAAGCTGTAGCTTTTCATTTTCTGCTTGATTGAAATGGATTCTTCTATGTGACGGAACCTCCGTTTCTACCGGGATCATTGTTTCTGTCCCGTATGCTAATGAAAAAGGAGTATGCCCGGTCGCAGTTTTGTGAGTGGTTCTGTATGCCCATAGCGCAAGTGGTAACTTGTCAACCCAACTACCTTTCGCTTTTTCCAGCTGCTTTTTGATGGTTGATTTAATGATCTTGTTTACTGCTTCCACTTGCCCGTTTGCCTGCGGATGAGCTACTGCTTAGAAGCTTTTCTGGATTTTGAATCGCTTGCAAAAATCTTGGAATTCCTCGCTTTCAAATTGAGTACCATTGTCTGTGATTATTTTCTGAGGCACACCATACCTGCAAATGATATTCTTGGTTACAAAACTTATCATCTTCTTAGAGGTGATAGTAGCTAATGGTTCAGCTTCAGCCCATTTAGTGAAATAATCAACTGCTACAATTGCATATTTAATCCCTGATTTGGCAGTCGGTAGCGGCCCAATGAGATCCATTCCCCAAATTGCAAACGGCCACGGACTGACCATCTGTGTGAGTTCAGTAGAAGGCGCTCTAGGAATTTTGGCAAATCTTTGGCATCTGTCACATTTTCGGGAATAATCTGCAGCATCTCTATTAATTTCTGGCCAAAAATATCCGTATCTGAGAACCTTCTTTGCTAAAGTCTGGCCACCTGAATGATCACCACATCCTCCTCCATGTACCTCAGCTAAGATTGTTTTGGATTCTTCCCTGGATACACATCGAAGTAATGGCATTGAGAATCCTCTTTTGTACAATCGACCATCCTGGACCATATAGCGAGAGGCTTTCCTTAGCAGCTTCTGTCTCTCTCTCGAATTTTCTGGCAAAGAACCTCTGAGTAGGTAGTCCAGTATTGGAGTCATCCATGACTCTTGTTCGTGAGATACATTCATAATCCAGTCTACATCCATCTCGTCTGTACATGGTGCTGACAGGACTTCTACGGGGACTAATCCCAATAGTTGAGCTTCACCAGAACTTGAATATTTTGCGAGGGAATCTGCTTTCATATTCTCTTCCCGGGGAATATGGCTTATTGAATAA
The DNA here is from genome assembly GCA_030765085.1 of Allium cepa. Lineage (NCBI taxonomy): Eukaryota > Viridiplantae > Streptophyta > Magnoliopsida > Asparagales > Amaryllidaceae > Allium > Allium cepa. The sequence continues at coordinate 917,527,261 of CM060938.1, forward strand.
TGATCGAGCTCACATAGAAGTTCCCAGGCCTTTGACAAGTAGGCAGGTAGGTTTCCCCCTTTCGTTTGAAATTCTTTCTTAACTTGGCATACAATAAGCTGAGAATCACTGAAGATCTGTAATGCTCGGATGTTTAGTTCTTTAGCGATTTTCAATCCTGCGATAAGAGCTTCATATTCTGCTTCATTGTTTGTTGAAGGGAATTCCAATCTTAGCGCATAACATAATGACCGACCTTCAGGGGTTTCAAGTACCACCCCGGCTCTAGAACAGTAGTCATTTCTCGCGCCGTCAACATATAACTTCCACTGGATTGGGGAATCATTGATCGTTTCTTCCTCACCATTACCTTTTTCTGTGAATTCTGTAATGTAATCTGCTAAAGCTTGTCCGTTGATTGCCTTTCGGGGGTGATAAGTAATGTCATATTGACTGAGCTCAATGTTCCACTTTAAAAGACGACCCGAAGTCTCAGGGCGAAACAGGACTTGCTTTAGAGGTTGATCAGTGAGGACTTTTATAGGATGAGCTTGGAAATATTGCCTCAACTTCCTTGATGCAACCAGTAGACAATAGGCGAGTTTTTCCTACTTGGAGTAATTCAGCTCTGCCCCAGTGAGTCTTTTGCTGATATAGTAAACCGGATGTTGAATCCTATTGTCTTCTCGTATCAGCGCTGCACTTAGAGCATGAGATGATACTGCCAAGTATATAAGAAGATCCTCACCATTGCCGGGCCTAGAAAGTATTGGAGGCGTTTCCATATGACGAATCAGCTCATCAAAGGCTTTTTGGCATTCCGGAGTCCATTCAAAGTTTTCTTTCCTTTCTTCAGAGCGTCAAAGAATGGGATGCATTTATCAGTAGCTTTGGAAATGAACCGACTCAAGGCGGCGACTTTTCCGTTAAGACTTTGCAATTCCTTCTTTGTTCTAGGAGCTTTGACTTCTTTTAAGGCGGAAATTTGAGCTGGACTAGCCTCAATGCCTCTAGCGCTCACGATGAAACCTAAGAACTTTCCTGACTCCACTCCAAACGAAAATTTCAAAGGGTTAAGCTTCATCCTGTATTTCCGGAGGACTGCGAACATTTCTGCTAAGTGTTCAATGTGATCCACTGCTTTCTTAGACTTTACTAACATGTCGTCGACGTAGACTTCCATAGTCTTGCCCAATTGCGGTTTGAACATAGCATTAACAAGTCTTTGGTAGGTTGCCCCTGCATTTTTCAGTCCGAAGGGCATGACTCTGTAGCAATAAAGACCAACATCAGTGATAAAGCTCGTGTCCTCCTGATCTGGCTCATGCATCATGATCTGGTTATATCCGGAGTAGGCATCCATAAAAGATAACAGTTCATGTCCCACTGTTCCATCTACCAGTTGATCGATCCTGGGTAATGGGAAGCAATCTTTGGGGCAGGCCTTGTTTAGATCAGAGAAATCGATGCACACTCTCCATTTTCCGTTAGCTTTCTTAACCAGCACTGGATTTGAAACCCAATTTGGATAGGTAGATTCTTTGATAAAGTTATTCGCCATGAGCCGATCAACTTCTTCTTTCAATTCCGCTGACGTTTCTGGACATTGGGTTCTTCTTTTCTGTTTCACGGGTGTAAACTTTGGGTCAATATTCAGAGAGTGTACTGCAACTTCTGGGGATATTCCACACATATCGGCATGAGTCCAAGCGAAGACATCTAGATTTGCTTTCAAAAAAGATATTAAGATATTCTGAACTGACACATTAAGTTGTGAACCCACATTCAACACCTTATTTGGGTCCTTCGGGTCCCTCTCCCAGTTCTACAAACAAATCAATGGTTCCTATTGGTTGCTTTGGCTCCCCAGTGAAGCCAACAATTTTCTATGATGAGGCTTGTACATCAACCATAGGGATCTTCATTTGGTCAAATGTTTTCTTGAAGAGGATATTACAGGATGCACCGCAATCAATGAGAACCCTCCTGACAATGGCCGGTCCGATACCAGCTGAAATGACTAAAGGATCTAAGGTAGGAGCTTCGACACCTGTGGAATCCCTCGCTCTGAACACAATGTCATCATTGAAAGTTTTCTGTTGTTTCAGGGGCGTAGTGTCTTCCAAAACAAAGACATCTTCTTCGGTCGGCACATATTTCAAAGCTCGGGTATATCTCTCCATCTCACCCCAGCTCTTGCCAGCCGGGTGAGGCCCTCCCGTAATGACATTGATAACAGGCCTTCCAGATTCATGCCCTGCAGCCTTCTCACCTGTTCTAGGCTGATGAGCAGGAGCTTGTTGCCCCTGACTAGACGAAGCAGGATCGTTGCTATTCTTTTTCACAAATTGCTGCAGCTTATTTTCCCTTAGCAATTCTTCAATCAGATTTTTCAACTGGCGGCATTCGTCGGTCTCATGACCGGGTTGATTATGGAAGCGGCAGAACTTCCCACTCTGTATAGCCTTTTTCCCGGTCCTCAGAGGAATAGGTTTAGGAAAATCAACAGAATCTTTAGTGGCAAGGTAGATATGCTCCGGCGTATCTGATAAAGGAGTATACTCTGATGGCTTGAAAGATCGAGGCTTCTTCAGATTACTCTGTTTCTTCCCATTATTATTTTCTCTTTTTTGCCCTACAGATTCATTCTTGCGCGGAGCAACAGTGTTATCTTCAGCTTTTTCCAACACTGCCTTTACTGGTACAGGCCGGCTTTCCAGGCGTATGAATTCATCTGCTTTTTTATAGAATTTTTCAAGGGAATTTGGTTCCTTCATGTTCAGCCATTTTCCAAATTCGCTTGACTTGTCAATGGCCTTCATCAGATAAGTCAGGATCATCCGGGGTTCTGCATTGTCTACCTCGGCCAGCGATATATTAAAGCGATTCAAAAAAGATCTGATAGTTTCCCCTGGATTCTATTCTAAACTTGACAATGACATGATATCTTTGGCTTTTGAGGCATATAGCCTGAACTACTCCTTGAATTTCCGGGTTAAGTCAGAAAACTGATCTATAGATCGGACTGGAAGCTTGGTGAACCAAAGCAGAGCTACACCTTCGAGATACACAGGAAAATATCGGCACTTTATTTCATCAGAAGCTCTGGCACCTGTCATGTGCCAATCATATTTATACAAGAATTCGTTCGGATCACTTGTTCCCTTGCAAGCTGGAATGGTTGGAGGAACGAACTTTCTTGGAAACTCAGCCTTTAAGATTTTCTCGGTAAACAGGGTTTTACTTGGAGCGAAACCCCACTCTTTCTCGTCTTCATGCCTCTGCATACTCTCCTTCATGATTTGCCGAACCATTTCAGAAAGATACCTCTCATCATTCCGAGCTTTAGATCCGCCAACCTCAGGAAGTGTCTGCTCAAAAGGGCTGGCAACCCTCTAGGAAGCGTTCCTTTCTTCATCATCATGAAAATTGCCAGCAAATTTCCTTTCATTGCCCGTTGGTTGATGGTTTGCCCCAAGAAAATCGTTCAACTTTTTCAGAATTAGAGCATTTTGGGCACTCTGAGCTTCCAATTGTGCATTTTGGGCATTTATCTGCTGGTTCAGCCCTAAGATTACAGCATCCAACTCCGCTTTTGTAACCCCAACAGATGGAGTGGGTTGATTAGGTGTAGGGGAAGCGGAGGTTCCCTCTTGAACATTTCCAGATCTAACAGATCTACTCTTTCTCCCCGGAGCCATGATCTCAGATAAGCTTCTGGTTTTCAAGGAGATTCTCTCTACAAATCTTTGTGAAGCAATGATGATAGTTCACTTGAGTTCAATTCTCATTGAAAGCACCAAAAATGTTAACACTAAAAATTGAACGCTAACACCCCGGTGTGTAGAAGGTATTGTGAAAGCACCACCGTTAGTACGGAAACAAAATATAAGCAAAGAAATCACAGAAAAGCTATAAAAGGCACAATATTTATAGTGGTTCGGCTTAAGATCTAGCCTACTTCCACTTTAAAGCTCTTTATTGCTGATTTGATTACAACTCTTTACAATCAACTCCGATTACAACACACTTAGACAAATAGCTCAAACTCCGATGTAGAAGAATCCTTCGAATGCATGGTGAATGAGTTAGATTTCCTCTTGAGATCTATTGAAATGTCTTTGGTGATTGGAGTGATAGAAGCGTTGCTTGAATGTTGCTTGAAGTCGAGACAATGGCAGAGTAATGGCGTCCAGGAAGTCAGCCCTAAAGTCCCCTGAATGTTGGAGGTGGTCGCGTATTTATAGAGAATTCTAGGCAGCAGTTTTCGCTAAGTCATGAGTCGTGACCGACTCAGGGTGAGTCGTGACCGACTCAGGGAGAGTCGTGACCGACTCAGGGAGAGTCGTAGGTCGCGCTTGACTCAAGGTTCAAGAGTTAGCTTGCAGTGGAGCAGACGAAGTGGTACTGAGCTTTTCCTTGTCCATCTGGATACAAGTCCTAACTCGTTCGCGAGTTAAGAAGTCACGGTTTAAAGTGAGGCAGCACTAAAATTTTGGCTCTGTGGTTTTAGGTCGTGTACGACTTATACTAGGTTGTAAGTCGGTCACGACTCAAATGCAGTTGCTTGCGCTCTTTTCTATCTTGAGTCACTAAGTCGTTCTACCTTTAGGCTTCTTAGGTCGTAACCTCCTAATTCGTTGAGTCGTTGGAGGCCTTGAGTCGGCTTGCTTCCTTAAGTCGTAAATCTTCTTGAGTCGTGGACCCACTGAGTCGTTTTGGAAACTCAAGTTGATGAGTCGTGGATAGCTCTGAGTCGTTCACTTACTTCTTTCCTTGGCCACACCATCTCTTGAACCGTTGAGTCGTAGCCTTCTTCTAAGTCATAAGTCGGTCAATTCTTTACCTCGTACAACGCCTCAATTCGTTGAGTCGGCAATTAGTTAAGGCTGTTGAGTCGGCAATCATTGTGGATCGTGAGCCTGGTTTGAGTCGCTTGAGCAGAGGAGTTAACATTACCCATAGCTGAATTTCAAAAATAAAATAAAAATAGAGATGGAATACTTATTATTCATCTTAAAAATGATGTTGGAGTTGAGGTCTGATTTAGCTCTTGAATCCCTAAGATTTAGTGTGAACCTCCTCTGACTTCGCCCTCTCTTTGTTGATTAATGACCGTCCTTCTTACATATTTTTTGATTATTTTTGTATGAATAACTTGAGAATGATATGAGGAGAAGAGAGTTTAAGGGATATAAGATAGATCTATATGTAAATTGCCCCTCTCATAAATCCTCCTATATGTAAATTCTAAAACAACTTGTAAATCGGTTCACTAAGGCACGACCTTAGAATATTTCAATCTCATCTTCGCTAATTATTTACATTATTTTATTTAATCTATCCAATTAAATGTTATGAATAATGTTTAAGCTAAAATTAGCGGTGTTACAGGCCCCCCTCTTTAAAGAATTTCATTTTTGAAATTCAGTAAGGACTACAAAACAAGCATATTCAACATGCAAATAGTGCTATTATATCCTACCAGCTATAAAGTCTATATACAACTAATATAAAACATGCCATCATAACAACTCAAGATAAGCATCTCTAATCATGTCTTTTGTCTCCCAAATACAGTCTTTCTCATTGTCATTCCATTGGACCTTTACTAATCTGACCGTTTTGTTCCTTAGCTTCTTCTCATCTCTTGCGACAACTCGAACTGGTTGTCACAAAAAAGTTAGATCCAGTATTACTACTAAATCTTCCAATACCGTCGAAGTAATAGCAGTCCGTGGATCGTGCACATACTTCCTAAGATGAGAAACATGAAACGAATTGTCGACATTTGCCAAACTACTCGATATGTGAGTTTTTCGATCCTCTCTGTAATAGAGAATCATCCAACATATCTCTGTGCCAGTTTCTCTGACTTCCCAAACCCTACCACACGCCTCATAAGTGATACTTCAATAAAAACATAGTCTACAACTGAGAACTCAATATCCTTATGCCTCTTATCTACGTAACATTTCTGCCTAGACCGAGCTTCTCTCATCCTATACCAGATTAACTTAATCTTCTATGTGGATTTTCTCATCATATCTGGGCCAATGACTAATCTATCGCTAGTTTCCAACCGACATGCTGGTGATTGGCACGAGCTTCCATATAAAGCTTCAAAAGGTGCCATTCCTGTAACGACCCGGAATTTTCGATCTCGAAAATTTCAGATAGTTAGAAAAAGAAGAAAGAGATAGAAGAAGAAGAAGAAACAGAAGTACAACACAGTTTCTCACATTCACAGCGGATCAAAATATTATATCAAATAATAATCAGTTTACAAAAGAATATTGTATCTGTCAATTACATTTTAATACATCAGAGTTACAAAATTTCACAATCACTAGACAGTTAAATAAAATGTACTCAAATTTCAAACAATAATATACATAGCGGAATACTATATACGTTCCCGCCATCTAGCTCACCTCCTGAGTTCTAGAATGTGCTTACGTGAATATCTGTAATACTCAGTCTGACTCGAGCATTACATCAAAGTAACACCCGGGTCAGGTTGGAAACCAGCGTGAGTAAACCCATTAAACATAAATTTCAAAAGTGTACAACTTATATATTACCCGGGGTAACTTGTATCAATTTACAACTTCACAAGTCATTATAGACATCACTTACATCACACATCAATTTCTAAGTGCCAAAACTTAGATTAAATGGTTCAATTTACTTAAATCATTCCATTTCAGTCTATTGATTCTACATATTAACTTATAAAGAATCGAAGTGGTTTCGGGTATTTACTAATACCCGACTCCAGTCTCTTCGAATTCAGTTCATCTTAACCCATGTTATTCAAGTGAAATACAATTCAAACTTATATACAGGATGTCACTGTTTTATACACAACATATTATATCACATAGCATCACGTTCCTGAGATATCAACTAATCTAAGGGATACAAAATCATTCAATCATTCATAAGCAAGATTAATCAATCACATCATCCCGAATTAATTTAATTAACTTCCCTTAATTACTTTTAACAATTAATTCAACTCCCTGATTAATCTCATTCAGTAATTAATTACTCTTAATTACTTCCTTAATTACGTCCAGTAATTACCCATTAATTACCTCACTAAGTAATTATACTATATTAATTACATTAAGTAATTACTTTAACAAATCATCCAGTGATTATTTTAAATTAATTAAACTAAATTAATTAACTTAAACTAATCATATGTAAACAAATTATCTAAGTAATTAAGCTAAATTGAACATTATTAATTTCAAATTAATCAAATCTAACTTTACGAGTTAATTAATTTCTACTTACCTAATTAATTTCTTAATTTTTTTAACTTAATTAAGCATTAATTACTTGATTAATTTATATCTAATCATTAGTTAATAATCCAAACTTATCTTATTAATGATCCTTAAATGACAAATTAATTTACCCTTAATTAATACCCTTAATCCTAAATTAATTAATTTAAAACCCTTAATAACCTTATTAATTAAATTCTAAATTAATTAACTTATTAATTTAATGAAATCTCAAATCATTAAATCTAAATTAGCTTTTAAGAAAATCATTTCCTTTATTGATGATTTTATCATCATTTTCAAAAGTTTTTGAAACACTTTTACATTTAAATTTACATTTGAATTTCATTTCAAATTTAAGATTTGCAATGATTAACAATTTTAAGTTTAACAAATTTAAACCAGGTTAAAAACTTTTAAAATCGAATGTTAAAGAAACATTCATCATATAAGAAGTTTATATAATGGGTTTAAACCAAATCATTTAAATTCAAATTCATTTAAAAATATACCTTACCCCTTTAAGTTGTTTAAATATTTTAAATTTTATAAAACTTCATTTTTTGTCAAACTAGGATTAAAAGGTAAATTAGAATCCCATCTTTAACTTTTGATTTCAAACTTTGTTTAACAATCATGTTTTAAAATTTAAAACCTGTTTAAAATTTAAAACAGATAGGTTTTTAAAGAAAACCTGTAACAAACCAAAATGAACCGAGGCCAACCTAACTTGCTTCGAGTCACAAACCCTCCTACTTCGGGCCAACCCTTCAAATTTCTTGAGTAAAACTCGAGTACAACTCTGCTCAAACCCAAAAACAACATCACCAGAAAATGTACACATTGCACATGCACCGACCATCCACCAATCTCCGATTAACTATGTTGACCTAAACAAGTCATCGATCACCATCACATTTCATTACGATCATTAGATCGTTACAACACACTCGAAATCAAATTCGAGCCTCACAACCAAAACCTGGAACAGGTAACAGAAACCACCACCAAACCTGTCAGCACCTCGTCCTCGCAGCTCCGACTACCGGAAACTCTACAACTTCGGCCATGCCCTCGTCAACCCACCAACTTTCAACACCCAAAGCCTCGTTGCACTCGATCCACTGAGGAAGTCGAACCAAAACAAAAATCAACCCAAATGATAACTAGGGTTCTAAACTTAATCGAACAATCTTTGTCGCCACAGTGATGCTGATCAACTTCTGGCAATTTTCCCATCATCTACGATCACTCCTCCATCATCACCCAAGATCCTGACCTCTCCAAACACTTGGATCACCAAAAAAACCCAAAATTTCATTTCCAGTTCATCCCAGAACTGCACCTTCATCCCCAAACTAAAAATCCTGATTTTAGTTTTAAAAATCATGTTTTTGTTTATATATTCAATTTATAATACTGAATTTATAAATTACAATGTCTGAATTTTGACTTATATTTACACGCACTGTTGTTTTTGGTTTTACAGAGACACTCATGCTTTAATTTAACTAAATTAAATTTTTAAATATTAATCAAACAACTTTGGCTTGTAAATTATGTCCTAACAATAATTAATTCAAGAGAATATGAATTTTAAATCAAAAACAGTAAAACTGGAATTATAAACAGGGAGTATTCCTATGTAACAAGCATGCATACCAATCATTGATATATATACACGACATACTTCACAATACATATTCATTTCAACACACTAGCATACTAAATTTTACTTTAAAGTTTAAAAGAGAAGTTACTCACAGATTAGTATAAGAAAATAGTTTACTCACCTGAAAAACAGAGTTTGATCAGACAACAGCTTTCTGGTTTTGAAAAGTTATCAGCCCGATCCCTTTAGTCTCCTTGCTTGTTGAGTTGAGGTATTAATTAAGCTTCAGTGCTAAGATTAGTTCTGGTTTGCTAATTTTTTGATGAAAGAAGATGAAATAAGAAACGATGTATATATAGAAAAGGTTTTAAATGGATAGGTATTTACTGGTAATGTTTGATTAGAGATTTTTTTGCCTCACCAGGTGATGCAGCACGACCTACGAAAACACAAGGCTTAGATCGTTCACGAGTTAATGAAGGTCGGCCCCGACCTAAGGAGTCACGTGAGGAGGAGCTGCGAGTTAAAAGACGAGGACCTAATGATCTGCCGCATTGTTGTAGTGAAGACTTAAGTCGGCTGCGACTTAAGGGCTCAAGTCGGCTATGCCTTAATAAATAAAGAGCTAAAGAGCAACGATCTACTAAGGATGATTTAGGTCGTCTACGACTTAACAAAGCAAGAGAAAAGGGCTATGACCTAGTGGGATTTCGCGACTTAATGGAGAACGAGTCAACTTGCTAAGTCGGTCGAAGTTAAGTCGTTGTTGTCTTTAAGTCGCTATATTCTTAAGTCGGTTATGTTTAAGTCGCATCCTGTTTTGGAAATGTATGGTCTGTTAGGTCGGCAACGACCTTGTTAAGTCGTGACATTGTAATTTGTTTGTCTCTTTTCTGTGAGTCGTAGGTCATGGGTCGGTAACGCCCTAAGGATGAGTCGTGAGTCGCTGATTTCTTGAGTCGTGTATGTATGTGATGTGTTTGGTAGATGTGTTAGGTCATGTACGACCTAAGGGTAAGTCGTGGGGATTGATCAGTCGGAAACGACTTAAGAAGTGTTAGGTCGGCAACGACCTAAGGGTTTGTGCTATAAATAGGCGTGCGTTGTACTTTGAAAAGGGATTGATTGTTGAATAAAATTTCCTTTGATTGCTTTGTGCTTTCTTCTAATTGGTAGTTGAGTGTAATCTCCTATCTCCACTTACGTTATTCGAGTGCGCTCGAATCATCGTTTGTTGAAGCCGATTCACGGTATCTTGTGCGCAAGATCAACGTCGAAGAATCGTATATCTCTTTTCACGGCATCGTGCACGATCAACGTGTCAGAGATAGCTAGAATTCGGTATCTTCAGATCAACGAATTTGAGCATTGCAGTATTTTCAATACTCCGATTGCTACTTTCACCATTTCATCAGTTTCCCGAATTATCCGCTGCGTCACCAGGCAAGATTTTATAAAAACTGAAATAATTTTTGTGGAAAATGAAATGACTGATTTTGTGCTAGAATTGATAGCATTAATTGCAATTGTCTTTTTTTGATATTATATACTTATCCTATGTTCATAGATTTTTTTTTGCTTGTTTCTTCTTGCCTTGCATATCTACATGAATTCCTATAGTATATATATCTTACTTGTCTGGTTTTGCTTTATACCCTATGTACTTTCTATAAAGTTGTTATAGTTACTTTTTGTGACGTCCCGGATTTTTGGCAAGTATTATTTTAATAAATATTTAATTTAAATTAATTGAAATGCAACCTATTATTTTTAAAAACAAATATATATATGTAAGTATTTGGAAGAAAATATTGGTTTGGAATTTAAAATAAAGAGTTTCAATAATATTTTAAAAATAGAATATATCTTTCACGTTTAATTAAAACCAAGTTATACTTATTTAACTTTTGATTTAAATAAATATATATATATATGATATAATCTTAATAATAAGGGTTAAAATCAAATAATCTTATTAATATTAAATCTAAGTAAAATAAATATATTGTTTAAAAATAAAAATATAAACATTTAGACATAAGTAATTATGATATTGGCAAGTACAAAAATAAATAATAAATAAAGTAAATATTAGATAGTTAAACTTTATAAACTATAGAAATAAATATTATAAGGAAAGATAAAATACTGACAAATTGTACTTACAACCTAAAATATAAAAATATTGTAGATACAAGACAATAAGTATTAATTTAGAAATAGAAGTAAATTATATAAGATAAATTAGATGAATTATAAAATATAAAGTAAAACTCATAGCTAAAATATAACAACATAATAAATATAGAATTTCATTTCTATTATAAAGTAATAAGACCATAGCAAAGGAATATATTCAAATATGTACTTGCAAGAAGAAATTATCAATATATTTTGTGCAAGAAAACAATAATAAATGCTTGAATCTCTAGCACACAAAATACATATGTAGCAGCCATCAACATCGATATAGTCAATAAAACAAGAAAACAAATAAACATTCAAGTGTGTAGAAAAAAATTATATTAGATGTAAGTGATAATTTGAGACATGACAGAAGTATATAAATGAGTGCAGTTGCAAAAGAAGAAACAAAATGAACATAAAGTAAACACATTCAAACAAGAACATATAAATCCATGGCTGGCATAAGAAGACAGTAATATACTTCAGGTATGAACTAGAATAGATAGGCTAAGTATTTGCAAACAAAGAAAAATATAAGGACGTAGACTTGAGAAAACAAACAAATGTAATTAATGACAATATCTTTAGCCACCAAAGTAAGATTATCAGCCACCAAAACAAAAGAGAACAAGACAGTTGAGTCAAACAAAGTTAAACAAATATCTCTGCCTATTGTACTAAACAGATTATAATCACCTGTACAAGATAAAATATATACTCTGTGATTTTTTTCTTTACATCAATCTGTACAACTCATTTCTTATATACCAATCTATCCATCTCAGTTTCGATCATTCCAGGCTGGGCAAACCAAAGATATATATTATCTAAACTTAAACAAAATTCAACTTAAACATCTACAAACAATCCAATGTAAACTAGAGAATCAAGAAGGAAGATTTCCAGCTAGCGAATTCAAAGCCTGATTTAAAAATGAGAGCAGCTCTGTCATCTTAAAATCAGGTGAGTAACATCACATAATAACAAATTTGAACGTATAATTCTGATGCATATACGTATGTGAATGAGTGTGTTTATATCTTTATATATGAATGCCTTGTGAATGATGAATAATATGTGAGTGCAGGCTGTTTATCATATACCCCTCTGTTTTGAGTTTTCTCGATACAATGTTTGATTTAAAAATCATTCTCTATTGATATACTGATTTGTTTTGAGCTTAGTGTTAAGACAATATTGGTTGTTATATTATAAACTAAAGACTAAACATATATTAAGTTAAAAACAGTTAGTTAATAACTCTCAAAATTTAAGAACCGTCTTAAATTTTTAAACCCAGGTTTGACATGAGTTTTCTAAAACAAAGTTCAAATATAACTGCAAGACACTGCTATGTTGAAGTCACTATTTACTGGTCCATTGCCTAGCTTGAAGTATGATCAGTTGGTTGTGAAGTTGTGACTGATTTTAAGTTCATCCTGTTTGTTCATTGTCTTGTACCATTGGTTGTACTTTCTATCACTTTAACTTGTGCATTGCCTTCATGTGTTGTCTGTGCACTCTCTAATGTAGCACTCAAGTCTTGTTCAAGCTTCATGCATTGTCCACTGATCATTTGTTATATATGCCATTCATTGTTGCCTAGAATGAGTCTTGAATTGCAGACTTGAACCTATTGTGCACTTCATACTGTGTAGCCACCTGATCATATATGTTGACTGTGTATACTTGTGTGCTGGTCTCCATTTTTCACTGTTGCAGTTGCGGAGCATTGAAGTTGTAGCTTATGTTTGTTAATTGATGAAGAGGCTTTGCCTTGTTGTCTGCATACCCGAAGTGTTCACTATCTTGAGTCTTGTTGCTTTGGTTATCTTCACTTGATTTGTTGAGCTTGTCTCTGTTGTTTCTCTGACCTGGTGCCTGTACTGTTGCTGCCATTGACTTGAGTTTGATTTGTACTTCATGCTAGCAAATTTTTTCCTCTTCCAGTACTCAGTTTTGGGACTGACTTCGAGTCTGTTGTGATGCTGTGGTCTTTTAAATTGTGAAATGTTGAGCCTGTTTGCACTGCCTGTTCTATTTTCTCTGTTGTTGTTTGGTTGAGAGTGTTGGCATATTAGTCTCGGGTAACTCGTGAATCTACTCGAAGCTTTGAAGTGTTAGACCCGAAGTTTTTGTTGCTAGCTTGGAGATGTTGTATAGTTCAAAAACCTGATCTGTTCTTTTCCTGGAAAGCTGGAAGTAAATTTAAATTTCAGATCAAGATTACATTGAGTTTATAAACCAAAGATTAAAGGTGAATTCAAGTTAGTTTTGAAATCTGGTTTTGGAATGGACAAGTTTTAAATTTAATTTGTTTTAATAACTTGGAGGTGATAAGAAAATTTGGTGTTTTGAATTGGATTAAAGAAGAAACCTGTAACTGTCTAAAATTTTAAAATGAAGTTTAAAAAGTTGAAAGCAAGTTTTTAAAATAGGTTTGGATTAAAAGGAAATTTTAAATCCTAAATTTTAAAATGAAACTTAAAATTTAAAACAAGATTTAAACTAAGTTTAAAATTAAAGGAATTATAGATTCAAGTTTTACTTGAATATTGAATTTAAATAAGTTTTATAAATTTAAATATTAAGACAAGTTTAGATTAAGTATGTAAAAAAATGATTTGTCTTCAAATAAAGGTTTAAACTTGCTTTATATAGATTCTTTTATAAAAAGCATTTCTTTAACATTGAATGGAAAGTTAATAAATTTGTTTAACTTAAAATTGTAAGTTAAATAATCAATTTTTTTTTAAAGTTTGATTTTAAAATAATTAAGTGATTTAGTTTAAAACCATTTCCTTATATAAGTTTCTTATATAAGAAATGAATGTTATTTATATTTATTTTAAGATTTATAAAGTAATTTTAAATTTGATTAAAAAAAAATTAAATCGTTACTCATTTTGAATCTAAATTTCAAAATGGAGCTTAAATGTAAATTCAAAGTAAAATGTTTTCAAAATACATATTTTAATGTTAATTAAGTCATAAATAAAGGAAAGGAATTATCTTAGAGATAATTAAGGTTTTAAATTGATTTAATTAATGAGGTAATTAAGGAATGATGAATTGGTTTAAATTATTAATTAGTGATTTAGATTAATTTATAATCAGAGATAAATAAATGGATTATTAAAGGTAAATTAATTTGTATTTAATAGTGAATTAATGTGATTAATTTTTAATGAATAATTAGATTACTTACTTAATGATAATCATTTATGAAATGTTTAAGTAAAATTACTTTATGGAAGTAATTAAGAAATTAATTACTCATTGTAATTAATTGAGATACTCATTGTAATTGACTGAGTTTAATTCGATTAGTCTAAGTTAATTAATTCATTTTAATTAATTTAGATTAATCACTTGATAATTTGGGAGGTACAATTACTTAGAGAAGTAATTGATGAATAATTACTGAATGTAATTAATGGAATGATGACGAGTCATTTGAGAATAATTAATCAAGGGATTAATTGATGTTATTAATCAAGGGTGATTAATATATGTGATTGTGAAGATTTAACCTTTCTTAATATAATTAATCTAAAAGGGATAATTAACTAAAAATATAATTAGAGATCATTAAGTGTTAAAATTAATGATGTAATTAACAATGAATAATTTGGGAATAATTAATCAATGAAGTAATAAAATGTGATTAATTTAGAATGAATGTAAATAATTAATTTATGGATATATTAAAGGCTAATTATTATAAATGGTTAAGAATAATTAATTGAATGAAATTAAAAGATAAATAATCAAGTATGATTAATTGAAGTGAATAAGTGGATGATGATTAGGTGAGTAACATCACTTAATAACAAATTAGGTGAGTAACATCACTTAATAACAAATTTAAACGTATAATTCTGATGCATATATGTATGTGAATGAGTGTGTTTATATCTTTATATATGAATGCCTTATGAATGATGAATAATATGTGAGTGCAGGCTGTATATCATATACCCCTCTGTTTTGAGTTTTCTCAATACAATGTTTGATTTAAAAATCATTCTCTATTGATATACTGATTTGTTTTGAGCTTAGTGTTAAGACAATATTGGTTGTTATATTATAAACTAAAGACTAAACATATATTAGTTAAAAACAGTTATTTAATAACTCTGAAAATTAAAGAACTGTTTTAAATTTTTAAACCAAGGTTTGACCTGAGTTTTCTAAAACAAAGTTCAAATAAAACTACAAGACACTGCTATGTTGAAGTCACTATTTACCGGTCCATTGCCTAGCTTGAAGTCTGATCAGTTGGTTGTGAAGTTGTCACTGATTTTAGGTTCATCTTGTTTGTTCATTGTCTTGTACCATTGGTTGTACTTGCTGTCACATTAACCTGTGCATTGCCTTCATGTGTTGTCTGTGCATTGCCTTCATATGTTGTTTGTGCACTCTCTAATGTAGCACTCAAGTCTCATTCAAGCTTCATGCATTGTCCACTGATCATTTGTTATATATGCCATTCACTGTTGCCTAGATTGAGTCTTGAATTGCAGACTTCAACCTGTTGTGCACTTCATATTGTGTAGCCATCTGATCATATATGTTAATTGTGTATACTTGTGTGCTGGTCTCCATTTTGCACTGTTGCAGTTGCTTGAGCATTGAAGTTGTAGCTTGTGTTTGTTAATTGGATGAAGAGGGTTTGCCTTGTGGTCTGCATACCTGAAGTGTTCACTTTCTTGAGTCTTGTTGCTTTGGTTATCTTCACTTGATTTGTTGAGCTTGTCTCTGTTGTCTCTCTGACCTGGTGCCTATAGTGTTGCTGCCATTGACTTGAGTTTGATTTGTACTTCATGCTAGCAATTTTTTTTCCTCTGCCTGTACTCATTTTTGGGACTGACTTCGAGTCTATTGTGATGCTGTGGTCTTTAACTTGTGAAATGTTGAGCATGTTTGCATTGCCTGCTCTATTTTCTATGTTGTTGTTTGACTGAGAGTGTAGGCATATTAGTCTTGGAACTCGAAAATCTACTCGAAGCTTTGAAGTGTTGGACCCGAAGTTTTTGTTGCTAGCTCGGAGATGTTATATAGTTCAAAAACCTGATCTGTTCTTTTCCTAGAAAGCTGGAAGTAAATTTAAATTTCAGATCAAGATTTCATTGAGTTTATAAACCAAAGATTAAAGGTGAATTCAAGTTAGTCTTGAAACCTGGTTTGGAATAAACAAGTTTTAAATTTAATTTGTTTTAAATAACTTGAAGGTTATAAGAAAATTTGGTGTTTTGAATTGGATTAAAGAAGAAACCTGTAACTGTTTAAAATTTTAAAATGAAATTTAAAAAGTTGAAAGCAAGTTTTTAAAACAGGTTTGGATTTAAATGAACTTTTGAATCCTAAATTTTAAAACGAAATATAAAATTTAAAACAAGATTTAAACTAAGTTTAAAATTAAAGGAATTATAGATTCAAGTTTTACTTGAATATTGAATTTAAATAAGTTTTATAAATTTAAATATTAAGACAAGTTTGGATTAAGTATGTAAAAAAATGATTTGGTTTTAAATAAAGGTTTAAACTTGATTTATATAGATTCTTTTATAAAAAGCATTTCTTTAACAATGAATGGAAAGTTAATAAATTTGTTTAACTTAAAATTGTAAGTTAAATAATCAATTTATTTTTTAAAAGTTTGATTTTAAAATAATTAAGTGATTTAGTTTAAAACCTTTTTCTTATGTAAGTTTCTTATATAAGAAATGAATGTTCTTTATATTTAATTTGAGATTTATAAAGTAATTTTAAATTTGATTTTAAAAAAAATTAAATGGTTACTCATTTTGAATCTTAAATTCAAAATGGAACTTAAATGCAAATTCAAAGTAAAATGTTTTCAAAATACATATGTTAATGTTAATTAAGTCATAAATAAAGGAAAGGAATTATCTTAGAGATAATTAAGGTTTTAAATAGATTTAATTAATGAGGTAATTATGGAATGATGAATTGATTTAAATTATAAATTAATGATTTAGATTAATTTATAATTAGAGATAAATAAATGGATTATTAAAGATAAATTAATTTGTATTTGATAATGAATTAATGTGATTAATTTTTAATGAATAATTAGATTACTTGATTAATGATAATCATTTATGAAACTGTTTAAGTAAAATTACTTTATGGAAGTAATTAAGAAATTAATTACTCATTGTAATTAATTGAGATACTCATTGTAATTGATTGAGTTTAATTCGATTAGTCTAAGTTAATTAATTCAGTTTAATTAATTTAGATTAATCCCTTGATAATTTGGGAGGTACAATTACTTAGAGAAGTAATTGATGAATAATTACTGAATGTAATTAATGGAATGATGATGAGTCATTTGAGAATAATTAATCAAGGGTATTGATGTTATTAATTAAGGGTGATTAATATATGTGATTGTGAAGATTTAACCTTTCTTTATATAATTAATTTAAAAGGGATACTTAATTAAAAATGTAATTAGAGATCATTAAGTGTTAAAATTAATGATGTAATTAACAATGAATAATTTGGGAATAATTAATCAATGAAGTAATAAAATGTGATTAATTTAGAATGAATGTAAATAATTAATTTATGGATATATTAAAGGCTAATTATTATAAATGGTTAAGAATAATTAATTGAATGAAATTAAAAGATAATTAATCAAGTATGATTAATTGAAGTGAATAAGTGGATGATGACTGATTAATTGATTGGAAATTAATTAATGTTATGTAAGCAAGATTGATAATGATGAAATTAATTAATTTAATTTACTTTAAATTAATTAAAGAGGAAGTAATTAATTTAATCCATTTTTAAATTAATTATAATATAATTCTTGCTTATATGAATGGATGATATTGTTTGTCCTAAATGGTCTGATATCCTTGATATGAGATAATTAATGTTATGGATGCTTGGTTGTAATGTGATGATGTGAATTATCTGTTTGTGATGTGATTATCTATTGTGATATTGTGAATCAACTATTTGTGAATATATAGATAATGAATTAAATTGTTTTAAACTTTAAAACAACTTGAACCTAAAAGATGGCGTTTTGGATTTCGATGAGACTGGGATCGGGTTTTCCATATTTGGAAGTCTGAAAACCACATCGATCCAAATTAACGATAGGTCGTTAATTTCAAGTGAAGATGAAGGTTCAGAATGCAAGGGTTATCGTCGTTAACTCTGATGGTGATTCCAATAGGAGTGTAACGAGATGATGCCTTCGGTTTGTTCGAACCCGGGACGAATTTGTATGGATTGAATGCTTTCAGAACATCGTCGGGTGGACGATGAGCATTCTAAGTGATGTGTTCTCTAAAGGTAATCGTAGCCTCAAGCCTCATCAACCGGGAATGGCTAAAACAGGAGAGGTGCAGCAAGGCTTCGTGGGCAGCTCCCACTTGAGAGTAAGGTTTCCTATGTCTAGATGTCCCTTATTATTCGGCTTAGTGTGCGGTTGGTCGTGACAACCATAGGGTGATCTTATTTTGGACTGTTCAGTAAGGAATGGTTCCGACTTTGTGTTGCGGGGGATTGGACGTAATCCTCGGTACGGTGATCTAGGCGACGTACTGTGACGGACGGTACCCCGGTAGCCCTGCCATTGATGGAAACCCATTTCCCTACGAGACCTTACGGTTTTGATTGTGTTACCCACTTTGTTGGCTAGTATGCTGGAATTTAATCATGTAACAATTTCGGCTATTTTCTATTTACTTGAAAACCCTAGACACTACTATAATATCACTGGATTTCCTAAAAATGTTTTGGTTAGCGTAAGGTAAAAACTTAACCATGTTTATTTGTGGGGAGTCTTACGTGATACCCTTTCTTTCAAATGTTTTTAAAGTTAAGCAACTTTAATCTGTTACTCACATCAGACCCCTATCTGACCCGGAGTTTATTTTCTGTTTTTCATGAACTCTTGGGTACTCAAATTTTTATGAGTGGCCAAGTGATCAGGTTAGCTTTGACGAATACTAGAGGAGCAATGGAGCAGGAAGCTTCAGCGTTGGTAGATATTTATATAGGTGGTTCTGTTGTGTTGGTATCTCTGAGACGTTTGTTTGGATTGTATCGAGTTATATTAACTAGACAGGTGTTTATAACTGTCTAGTATGTGTTGTATTATCTGTGTAACTCTGATATATATGATACTATGTATTCTCTTATGTGATATGTTATATTTTATTCGTTTCGCTGTTGAGGTTTTGATGTTGTTTCTTCTTCTTCTCTATCTTTTCTATTTTATCACCCCTTTCTTTCTTAAAAGGTGATGCGTCTTCCTAGGCGTAGGAAGGCGGGTCATCACAGTTGGTATCGAAGCGCTAGGTGGAGTGAATACGTAGGCTTTGGAGTGATTTCTATCCTTCTTAAGAGAGCATATTTGTAATTTTAATATATATATTTATTTATTTCTACCTATTTGTTGGGTTACCTGTTCGGGTTTCCCAATATAAGTTATAAAGGTAGATAGGATAGTGGTGTGTGTAACACGACTACTAATGGTTGGAATTTGTTGGAGGTGTATATGCAGAGACTGTATACCCAATTCTTTCCCGAGTGAATTTCTGTTATGGTGCAATGATTTAACCCAATCTCTGAAAGAAATCTATTAAGGTTCGGAGTCCATTTTTGGAATGCAAGTTGGGATGAGTAGAATTTGATTCTATCAGTTGAGCAGAAGCTGGTAAGGGCATCTTGGCAACTCAGGAAGTAATAGTTGTATGATGAGATGCAGTAGCTATGGATTGTTTCCAAAGATGTTTCTCAGGAGCTTTGGATAAGGAAGTGTGTCTGCATCAGTGTTGAGGCTGAGTTCAGCTGGGTGTTTGTGTTTGGCTTTGAGGTTTGAGTCTCTCGAGGAGTTTTGGATTAGGAAGTGTTTGGCATCATTAGCAGCGTTGCAGCTCAGATTGTTCTGCCGGCACGCAAGGAGGTCATCTGTCAGCAGTTTTCTAGAGGTGAACTTCAGCAGCAGCTATGTAGATCCATTTCTTCGATGGATTGGCTAGATAAACTTAAGCTGTTCTGATTGGTAGAGAGAGCAGTTTTCTTTGGATATTGGACTAGGTTGATTGCAAAAGTGACTTGCAATAGCTGAGCATTCTCTTTGTTTTTCAGAGATTCTTTCGAATGTCTTTGAGAGGTCAGTGGATTGCCTTAGCATCTGAAGATTGAGTTTTCATATCTACTAAGATTTCCAGGAGTAGTACCGATGGTCTAGCTAGGTGAAGGATGGTTCCTAGAGAGAAGTATTTTTGGTGAAGCAGATCAGGATATCATGATATTTCTGAGTTTTTCTTTATGAATCTGTTAAACCGCATTTCTGGGATGTGTTGCCCAGTTTGTGCTCATGTGCATCATCAACATTTTCATCTACTCCAGATCAGAGTTGAGCAGCGAAAGCAGTTGGGAGTGCGTCTGTTTTTCTTTTCCGGAGAGGAGAAGTTGTTTTCTACTGATGATAGTAGAGTTTGTGTTCTTGATTTTAGTTGATCTTGAGAAGATCATTCGATGGTATTGTTTTGGACCAGATTATTTTGAGAAGCATCAGTGAAGGTCGAGCTGATCAGTAGAGATAAAGGCAGCCCTGGATTTTCAGAAGAGTTTGGGGGAGGAGAGACGAAAAAATTTGGATTTTGAAGTCGGAGATTTGATTTTGGATGAGTTTTCTCTACTTCAAAGGAGCCTTGTTATTTGGTAAGACTGAGAAGCTAGCTTCGAGGTGTTTTGGATTTTCCCTATTTCTGGTGAGAATAAGTGGTTGGTCTTCTGAAGTGAATTGCTAGTTTGGATTCGATGTGTTTCATGTATCTCTGAGAGAATACGTGTATAGTCCATCTCTGGTTTGGAACCAGCAGTTCAGGCAGTTTGGTTGTTGAGTCAGACTCGTCTGTAGGCTGATATCTGTTGAGTTTTGTAGATGTAGATGAGTTGGAGCTCGGTAGCTTAGTAGTATAGTCTGTTTGGATTCTATAGATTGAGTATTCCAGTGTTTTACCTAGAAACACTCTAGGAAGTTCTACCCAGATTTTTGTCTGGACAGTTAGATGTGTTTGATTAGGTAAATTAGTTGCTATGGTTGTTAGCATATGATTGACAATATATATATATATATATATATATATATTTGTGATTTAAGAATTAAAATCTTAATATTAAATTATCTTTGTTTTTAAATTTCGGGGACGAAATTATTTTAAGGAGGGAGGGATGTGACGTCCCGTATTTTTGGAGAGTATTATTTTAATAAATATTTAATTTAAATTAATTGAAATACAACCTATTATGTTTAAAAACAAATATATATGTAAGTATTTGGAAGAAAATATTGGTTTGGAATTTAAAATAAAGAGTTTCAACAATATTTTAAAAATAGAATATATCTTTTTCACATTTAATTAAAATCAAGTTCTACTTATTTAACCTTTGATTTAAATATATATATGATATAATCTTAATAGCAAGGGTTAAAATCAAATAATCTTATAAATATTAAATCTAAGTAAAACAAATATATTGTTTAAAAATAAAAATATAAATATTTAGACATAAGGAATTATGATATTGGCAAGCACAAAAATAAATAATAAATAAATTAAATATTTGATAATTAAACTTTATAAACTGTAGAAATAAATATTATAAAGAAAGATAAAATACTAACAAATTGTACTAACAACCTAAAATATAAAAATATTGTAGATACAAGACAATAATTATTAAGTTAGAAATAGAAGTAAATTGTATAAGATAAATTATATGAATTATAAAATATAAAGTAAAACTCATTGCTAAAATATAACAACATAATAAATATAGAATTTCATTTCTATTATAAAGTAATAAGACCATAGCAAAGGAATATATTCGAATATGTACTTGCAAGAAGAAATTATCAATGTCTATTGTACAAGACAACAACAATAAATGCTTGAATCTCTGGCACACAAAATACATATCTAGCAGCCACCAACATCTGCATAGTTAATAGAACAAGAAAACAAATAATCATTCAAGTGTGTAAAAAAAAAATTAAATTAGATGTAAGTGATAATTTGAGACATGGCAGAAGTATATAAATGAGTGCAGTTGCAAAAGAAGAAACAAAATGAATATAAAGTAAACACATTCAAACAAGAACAATAAATCTGTGGCTAGCATAAGAAGACAATAATATACTTCAGGTATGAACTAGAATAGATAGGCTAAGTATATGCAAACAAGGAAAACTATAAGGATGTAGACTTGAGAAAACAAACAAATGTAATTAATGACAATATCTTTAGCCACCAAAGTAAGATTATCAGCCACCAAAACAAAAGAGAACAAGACAGTTGAGTCAAACAAAGTTAAACAAATATCTCTGCCTATTGTACTAAACAGATTATAATCACCTGTACGAGATAAAATATATACTCTGTGATTTTTTTCTTTACATCAATCTGTACAACTCATTTCTTATATACCAATCTATCCATCTTAGTTTCGATCATTCCAGGCTGGGCAAACCAGAGATATATGTTATCTAAACTTAAACGAAATTCAACTTAAACATCTACAAACAATCCAATGCAAACCAGAGAATCAAGAAGGAAGATTTCCAGCTAGCGAATTCAAAGCCTGATTTAAAAATGAGAGCAGCTCTGTCATCTTAAAATCAGGTGAGTAACATCACTTAATAACAAATTTTAACGTATAATTCTGATGCATATATGTATGTGAATGAGTGTGTTTATATCTTTATATATGAATGCCTTGTGAATGATGAATAATATGTGAGTGCAGGCTGTTTATCATATACCCCTCTATTTTGAGTTTTCTTGATACAATGTTTGATTTAAAAATCATTCTCTATTGATATACTGATTTGTTTTGAGCTTAGTGTTAAGACAATATTGGTTGTTATATTATAAACTAAAGACTAAACATATATTAAGTTAAAAACAGTTAGTTAATAACTCTGAAAATTTAAGAACCATTTTAAATTTTTAAACCCAGGTTTGACATGAGTTTTCTAAAACAAAGTTCAAATATAACTACAAGACACTGCTATGTTGAAGTCACTATTTACTTGTCCATTGCCTAGCTTGAAGTCTGATCAGTTGGTTGTGAAGTTGTCACTGATTTTATGTTCATCCTGTTTGTTCATTGTCTTGTACCATTGGTTGTACTTTCTGTCACTTTAACTTGTGCATTGCCTTCATGTGTTGTCTGTGCACTCTCTAATGTAGCACTCAAGTCTTGTTCAAGCTTCATGCATTGTCCACTGATCATTTGTTATATATGCCATTCACTGTTGCCTAGATTGAGTCTTGAATTGCAGACTTGAACCTATTGTGCACTTCATATTGTGTAGCCACCTGATCATATATGTTGACTTTGTATACTTGTGTGCTAGTCTCCATTTTGCACTGTTGCAGTTGCTTGAGCATTGAAGTTGTAGCTTATGTTTGTTAATTGATGAAGAGGCTTTGCCTTGTGGTTTGCATACCCGAAGTGTTCACTATCTTGAGTCGTGTTGCTTTGGTTATCTTCACTTAATTTGTTGAGCTTGTCTCTGTTGTTTCTCTGACCTGGTGCCTGTAGTGTTGCTGCCATTGACTTGAGTTTGATTTGTACTTCATGCTAGCAATTTTTTTCCTCTGCCTGTACTCAGTTTTGGGACTGGCTTCGAGTCTGTTGTGATGCTGTGGTCTTTTAACTTGTGAAATGTTGAGCCTGCTTGCACTGCCTGTTCTATTTTCTCAGTTGTTGTTTGGTTTAGAGTGTTGGCATATTAGTCTCGGGTAACTCAAGAATCTACACGAAGCTTTGAAGTGTTAGACCCGATGTTTTTGTTGCTAGCTTGGAGATGTTGTATAGTTCAAAAACCTGATCTGTTCTTTTCCTGGAAAGGTGGAAGTAAATTTAAATTTCAGATCAAGATTACATTGAGTTTATAAACCAAAGATTAAAGGTGAATTCAAGTTAGTTTTGAAACATGGTTTTGCAATAGACAAGTTTTAAATTTAATTTGTTTTAATAACTTGGAGGCGATAAGAAAATTTGGTGTTTTGAAATGGATTAAATAAGAAACCTGTAACAGTTTAAAATATTAAAATGAAGTTTAAAAAGTTGAAAGCAAGTTTTTAAAATAGGTTTGGATTAAAAGGAAGTTTTAAATCCTAAATTTTAAAATGAAATTTAAAATTTAAAACAAGATTTAAACTAAGTTTAAAATTAAAGGAATTATAGATTCAAGTTTTACTTGAATATTGAATTTAAATAAGTTTTATAAATTTAAATATTAAGACAAGTTTAGATTAAGTATGTAAAAAAAATGATTTGGTTTCAAATAAAGGTTTAAACTTGCTTTATATAGATTCTTTTATAAAAAGCATTTCTTTAACATTGAATGGAAAGTTAATAAATTTGTTTAACTTAAAATTGTAAGTTAAATAATCAATTTTTTTTAAAGTTTGATTTTAAAATAATTAAGTGATTTAGTTTAAAACCATTTCCTTATATAAGTTTCTTATATAAGAAATGAATGTTCTTTATATTTATTTTAAGATTTATAAAGTAATTTTAAATTTGATTGAAAAAAATTAAATCGTTACTCATTTTGAATCTTAAATTCAAAATGGTGCTTAAATGTAAATTCAAAGTAAAATGTTTTCAAAATACATATGTTAATGTTAATTAAGTCATAAATAAAGGAAAGGAATTATCTTAGAGATAATTAAGGTTTTAAATTGATTTAATTAATGAGGTAATTAAGGAATGATGAATTGGTTTAAAGTATTAATTAGTGATTTAGATTAATTTATAATTAGAGATAAATAAATGGATTATTAAAGGTAAATTAATTTGTATTTAATAGTGAATTAATGTGATTAATTTTTAATGAATAATTAGATTACTTACTTAATGATAATCATTTATGAAACTGTTTAAGTAAAATTACTTTATGGAAGTAATTAAGAAATTAATTACTCATTGTAATTAATTGAGATACTCATTGTAATTGACTGAGTTTAATTCGATTAGTCTAAGTTAATTAATTCATTTTAATTAATTTAGATTAATCACTTGATAATTTGGGAGGTACAATTACTTAGAGAAGTAATTGATGAATAATTACTGAATGTAATTAATGGAATGATGACGAGTCATTTGAGAATAATTAATCAAGGGATTAATTGATGTTATTAATCAAGGGTGATTAATATATGTGATTGTGAAGATTTAACCTTTCTTAATATAATTAATCTAAAAGGGATAATTAAAAATGTAATTAGAGATCATTAAGTGTTAAAATTAATGATGTAATTGACAATGAATAATTTGGGAATAATTAATCAATGAAGTAATAAAATGTGATTAATTTAGAATGAATGTAAATAATTAATTTATGGATATATTAAAGGCTAATTATTATAAATGGTTAAGAATGATTAATTGAATGAAATTAAAAGATAATTAATCAAGTATGATTAATTGAAGTGAATAAGTGGATGATGATTGATTAATTGATTGGAAATTAATTAATGTTATGTAAGCAAGATTGATAATGATGAAATTAATTAATTTAATTTACTTTAAATTAATTAAAGAGGAAGTAATTAATTTAATCCTTTTTTAAATTAATTATAATATAATTCTTGCTTATATGAATGGATGATATTGTTTGTCCTAAATGGTCTGATATCCTTGATATGAAATAATTAATGTTATGGATGCTTGGTTGTAATGTGATGATGTGAATTATCTATTTGTGATGTGATTATCTATTGTGATATTGTGAATCATCTATCTGTGAATATATAGATAATGAATTAAATTTTTTAAAATTTATAACAACTTGGACCTAAAAGATGGCATTTTGGATTTCGATGAGACCGAGATTGGGTTTTCCATATTTGGAAGTCTAAAAACCACATCGATCCAAATTAACGATAGGTCATTAATTTCAAGTGAAGATGAAGGTTCAGAATGCAAGGGTTATTGATGCAGCCAAGGAAGCGAATTCGATGGTGTGAATCGAATCCGTCCAGGATCTCACACGATTAGCGGAAATAATCGGTGAATCGATGATAAAACGGTGAATTTGAAGAATACCGTAAGGCCCAAATCCGTTGATCACGAAGATACCGGATTCTAGCAATCTTCGACACGTTGATAGCGCACGATACCGTGAGAGAAGATCTACAATTCTTCGAACGTTGATCAAGCGCACTTGATTCCGTGAATTGGCTTCAACAATCGTTGATTCGAGCGCACTCGAATGCCGAAAGTGGAGATAGGAGATTACACTCAACTACCAATTTTAATGAAAGCACAAAGCTCACAAAACAAGAGTTTATTCAAAAATCAACAACCTTTACAACTTACCCAACATGCCTATTTATAGGTTACAACTCACACTAGGTCGTACACGCGACCTACGACCTTACATAGGTCGTTAACGACCTAACCACAATTCGACACAATACAGACAACACGAGTTAAGAAAATTACAACACACGCGAGCTAACAACATGCACGACCTTACAGTATTACAACACGAACGACTTATCAACAAACGACCTTGCGACGTAACAAAGCAACACTTCACGCGACATAAAAGAACGCAGTGCACAACAGCGACTTAACGACATAAGAAATAACGACACAATATTTACAAATGACACACGACCTAACAAGGCCAGGCAGCGACCTAAGAAAACTGAGCGGCTAAGCTTCTTTAGCGACATAACAAAGCAGCAGCCAAAACTTCATCTTCATGCGACTCAGTATAGACAAGCGGCATACGAGTGGGTTAGCTCGCTAGGTCGCTCGCGACTTATCATAGATCGTTTGCTCGCTTGAGCGACCTAAAGAACCTGGGTAATATGAGGTTTGCTTTAAATCGCTAGGTCGTTCCATAGGATTCGCTAGGTCGTTGCGCATCCTATCATAGGTCGTTGGATCCTTCTCCATTGCGTAACTCGCCTCATCCTTCAGTACGACCTCTTTTTTTCCTCTGATCTCGTCATTCTTCACCCCGTTAGGTCGCACGCGACTTAACAGCTCGTTAGGTCGCTCGCGACCTAAGACTACCTCAGGCTGGGCTGCATCATCCTCCCCTGGTTGGGAAAAATTCATCCTCGAATTTAAAAGTTATTTCCCATTGGATTGTTCATCTCGATAGCAAGGTATAAAATGTTTAACATTAAACACGTCATAAGTGTACACATCCTCCGACAGCTTCAACCTATAAGCGTTTTCATTGATCCATTTCACAATCTTTACAGGACCAATCTTTCGAGCTTTAAGTTTATTGTATGCTCCTACTGGAAAACGATCCTTCGTTAGGACAGCATATACTAAATTTCCTTCATTAAATTCAGCACTTCTTCGCTTCAGATCCACTGATCATTTATACTTCTCATTCGCCTTCTCCAATCGTTCCTGAATGATTCTATAGCATTCTGTCAACCCATCAACAAAATCAGCAGCCCGCTTAACTGTCCCCTTCGGCTGTGGTACTATCGTTAAATCCAACGGCCCCTTTGGTAAGCTTGAATATACAATCTGAAATGGATTGAAACCCGTACTACAATTCACTGCATGATTATATGCAAACTCCGCTTGACATAACTTCGAATCCCAACTCTTCAAATTGTCCTTCACAAGACACCGCAACAGATTTTCCAATGATCTGTTCACAATCTCGGTTTGTCCATCCGACTACGGATGATAAGCACTACTGAAATTCAGCTTTGTTCCCACCATCTTCCACAAACTCAACCAAAAATGACTCAGAAATCTGGTATCCCTGTCGGAAACTATAGATTCTTTTAAACCATGTGAGCGATAGATCTCTCTAAAGAACAACTGTGCCACATGGACTGCATCCGCCGTCTTCTTATAAGCAACAAAATGTACCATCTTCGAGAAACGGTCCACCACAACATATATAGATTCATTTCCCCGTTGAGTCCTCGGTAAGCCCAACACGAAATCCATGCTTACATCTACCCACAGTTTTGTCAGAACATGTAAAGGCATATACAATCCCGCATTTGTAGCTGTCCCTTTTGAAACTTGACAAACATGAAATCTACGCACAAACTTTTCAACTTCCCGCTTCATCGAAGGCCAATAATAAGATTAAGAAATCAATTGCAATGTGCGATCCCGACCAACATATGCTTCTTCATGCAACTCTTTTACAATTTTCATTCTCAAGCTGCAATCTGGTACGCACAATCGATTTCCCTTGAATAAGAATCCATCTACCAATACAAACTCATCAGTAATTCCATTCTTGACTTTCTCAACAAACTTCGCAAAGTAAGGATCTTCTTCAAACAACTCTGGCAATAGTTCAAATCCTGTCACTTCAACCTTCATCGTCGTCAACAAATGATTCCTCCTGCTCAAGGCATCAGCTACACGATTCGTCACCCCTGATTTGTGCTTTACAACAAAAGTAAACTGTTGTAGATACGCTACCCATTATGCGTGTCTAGCTGAAATTTTGTCCTTCCCTTGCAAATGTTTCAAAGCTTCATGATCCGTATAAAGAACAAACTCCTTCTGAAAAAGATAATGTCTCCAGTGCTTCACAGCTTGAACAATCGCGTAAAATTCCACGTCATAAGTGCTATATCTCAACTTGGCTCCAGACAACTTTTCACTGAAATAAGCAACTGTTCTTCCATTTTGACTCAATACTCCACGAACTACAACCTTCGAAGCATCAGTGTGTAACTCGAACAACAACTGAAAATCCGGCAGTACCAGAATTGGTGCTGTCGTCAAAAGTGTCTTGATCTTCTCAAAAGCTAACTCTGCTTCCTCTGTCCACTCAAACTTCTTTCCTTTCATGCAATCGGTTACAGGTGCCATCACACTACTAAAATGTGGAATGAATCTTCGATAAAAAGATACCAACCCATGAAAGCTTCTCACTTCAGTAATTGTATTGGGTTGTGGCCAACTCCTGACTGCTTCCACTTTACTTTCATCCACTTGAATACCCTCCTTCGACAGAACATATCCCAGAAACAAAACACTGTACGTCGTGAACACGCACTTCTTCGTTGCTGCATAGAATTGCTCCTGTCGTAGAATCAACAGTACTTCCCGCAAATGCTGAATATGCTCTTCCATACTCCCACTATAGATCAAAATATAATCAAAGTAAACAACTACGAACTTCCCAATAAATGGTCTGAAAATCTGGTTCATCACTCTCATGAAAGTACTAGGCGCATTTGATAAGCCAAACGGCATAACCAGCCATTCGTATTAAAACTTATAATGTTCAAAATTTAATAAAGGAAAACAAGATTTGGAAAATCATATTAAAACTTCAAAACCATCAGGAATAGAAATGGAATAGGTTTTAAAAATATCTCTAAACAAAAAAGGGAATAATATTAAGAAATATAGTTTTATTTATCAAAAGACTAAAGGATCACCTATGTCCATTACGAATACCAAAAATATAAAAATTTGGATTCCAAAAACAAATAATAAACTGATTAGACAAAAAAATATCGAATATTTTTAGAAAAAATAGTCTATAATAAAAAGTATATTCGCAAAGGTACCAAACCTTCTTGGGTATGGCTACCTATCCCTCCTAACATCTAGGACCCTAACAAAGTACATGGGTACCAACTGAATTCCATTTTATTTTTCAGGTACGTAAAATAAAAAATAAGGAGAAATAGATACTTGATAGTGGATGCTCCAAACATATGACCGAAAATGCAAAAATGTTATCAAATATAACATATATCGATGTCGGAATAGTAACCTTTGGAGATAACTCAAAAGGATACGCCGTAGGCATCGGAGGAGTCATCAACTCTGGTCTAACTCTCCTATTATTACAAATGTTTTGTTAGTAGAAAATTTAAAACACAACCTACTTAGCATAAGTCAATTATGCGATAAAGAATTTCAGATTAATTTCGAAAAGGATAAATGTAATATTTTCAATAACAATCAACTTATATTTGAAGGTTTTAGAAACAAAAATATTTATGCCTAAAATATGAATATAAATCAAAATTCAAACTTATGTTTAACCGCCAAACATGACGATCCCCGGTTGTGGCATAAATGTTTTTGTTATATTAATTTTAAAAATATGAATAAATTAGCAAAATATGAGCTGGTTAGAGGTTTACCAAAAATAAATTTTAAAGTAGAAAATCTATGTGACGCTTGTCAATTTGGAAAGCTAAAGAAAAGTTCCTTTAAATTTAAAAATAATATTTCTACAAAACAACCATCAGAATTATTACATTTAGATTTATTTGGTCCAACTCAAGTACGATTTATAAATCATAACAAATATGTTTTCGTAATAGTAGATGATTTTTCAAGATATATGTGGACCTTATTTTTAAAACATAAAAGTGATATTTTTGGAATATTTAAATTTTTTGCTAAAAGAATAAAAAATCAAATGGATTTAAAAATTAAAAATATTCGAAGTGATCCCGGAGGAGAATTCGAAAATGATCTTTTACTAATTTTTGTAATAAAAAGGGAACTGGTCATAACTTTTCTTTTCGCTACACACCACAGCAAAATGGTGTAGTAGAAAGAAAGAATCGAACATTACATGAATGTGCAAGAACGCTAGTAAATAGTAGCAGTTTACCAAAATATTTTTGGGCTGAAGCTATTGCTACGGCTTGTTATGTTTTAAACCAAGTAACCATACGACCGATGACTAAAAACACTTATTTTGAAATAATTTTTTGGAAGAAAACCTAAAATATCATACATTAGAACTTTTGGATCAAAATGTTTTATATTAAATGCAAAAGACAATTTAGGAAAATTTGATCCAAAGGCCGATGAAGGGAACTTTGTCGGATATTTGGATCATTCCAAGGCATATAGAAATTTTAATAAACGTACTAACATAATTGAAGAAAGTATACATGTTTCATTTGATAAAAATTTCCTTAATAATCATACTAATGATGATGATGATTAAATTATTTTTTATATCGAATACAACAAACACGTCTAATAATAAGATAAATACACAAAATAATACTTTAGTATCATCTCTTAGAATTCTTAAAGGTCATCCAAAAGATAATATCATTGGAGATCTTAACTCGAGAATAATTAGAAATTAACTTAACCAAACAAGCCATATAGCATTTGTGTCAAATTTCGAACAGAAAAATTATAAAGAAGCTTCAAATGATAACTTTTGGATAATAGCTATGCAAGAAGAGATAAATCAATTTGAACAAAAGAATGTTTAGGAATTAGTCCCAAGACCAGAAAATCAATCGGTTATAGGAACAAAATGGGTATTTAAAAATAAAGCAGATGAAAATGGAAATATAATTAGAAATAAAGCTCGCTTAGTTGCTCAAGGTTGTGGTCAAGAAGAAGGTATCGACTACGACGAAACTTTTGCTTTAATAGCAAGACTCGAGGCCAAACATACATTACTCGCTTTTGCAAATCATCACAATTTTAAACTATTTCAAATGGATGTCAAAAGTGCTTTTTTAAGTGGTTCTATCAAAGAAAACGTATATTTTGAACAACCTCCATTATTTATTCATGAAAAATATTCCAATCATGTTTTTAAATTACAAAAAGCTTTATATGGTTTAAAATAAGCACCCCGTGCTAGGTACGAATGTCTTAAAAATCACTTAATTACATCTGGTTTTCAAATAGGTAAAATCGATACAACTTTATTTATTAAATGAGAAAGTGACGATATTTGAGTTGTGCAAATTTACGTTGACGATATTATTTTTGGTTCAGTTAACGAAAATCTTTGTAATCAATTTTCAAATATTATGAAAAATGAATTTGAAATGTCTCACATCGGAGAATTAAATTTCTTCTTGGGTTTACAAATAAAACAACTTGAAAATGGTATTTTTATTCATCAAGAAAAATATTGTAACGATTTATTACGTCGCTTTGAAATGGATAAAACTTCAAGCAAACCAACACCAATAAGTACTAGTGTTCACTTAGAAAAAGTTGATAATGGAAAAGAATTTGATGAAAAATTATATCGTAGTATGATTTGCTCCCTACTTTTTTTAACAGCTAGTCGACTCGACATTATGATGAGTGTGTCTTTGTGCCTGATTTTAAGAAAAACCAAAAGAATCCCACCAAAGAGCCGTTAAACATATCTTACGATATCTATCTAGTACAAGAGATTACAGTTTGTTTTATCCTAAGGAATCATCATTTGAACTTGTTTCATATAGCGATGCGGATTTCGGAGGATGTAAAACAGATCGTAAAAGTACTAGTGGAACATGTCACTTTATCGGACAGTCATTTGTTTCACGGTTAGCAAAAAGCAAAATTATGTATCCTTATCCAATTACGAGGTCAAATATATTTCAGCAGAACGTGGATGTGCACAAGTCATATACATGCATAAAACGCTTAATGATTTCGAAAAAATTATTGATAAGTCACTAATATATTGCGATAATTATGTGCTAAACATATAGATATAAGACATCATTTCTTACGTGACAATGTCGAAAAAGGAATTATCACATTAGAATACGTTAATACCGAAAATCAAATAACAGAAATTTTCACAAAACCACTAAACGAACAAACATTTGTTAAGCTGCGACGAGACTTAGGAATATGCTCCCTTAACGATCCTCTAACTCAACACCACATCCTCATATATTTTATATTTAGCCAATAATGTTTTGATCCTCAAACTAAGAGTGATAACTCCTCTACCTTAAATTTTTAGATAGTTGGTTTTTGAAACTGTCTATAAATAACTTTTTCAAAATTATATATAACTCTTTGTAAGTAAAGAATATATAGATCTCATATTTTTACAACAAAATAATCATGTCTTTTGAAAATTCTCATCTATCCTTCTCGATGCCTACAACGGATAGCTCAGCAGATACACCTCAACATCTTCCTACCCCTACACCAAATTAGGAACCAACATATAGGTGTTCCTCCTATCATACGGGATTCACTCCCGACAACAAGAAATCCAAGTGATCTCTATTTGTTTCTCCTAACACCAAGGAGAATATTGATGAGATTCATCACTATCAAAAATAACAAATAGATCTACAACGAGAATTATATTTTGAACAAAAAGTCATGGCATAACGACTAAGTTTCTTGGAGCAAGTGGCATGAAGTTTCGTAATTCATGGAAGAAGGATATGCACGAACCACTTCCGATTCCTTACAGTTCTTTGGATCCCTCATCATTGTATCGTACACTTTTGGTTCCTTCACCAAGGCGATTCTCCGGTTCCCCTAGAACCCACGAACGTGGAAATATATAGTCTCCACTCAAACCATGGAGGGATGACAAGTCAGATGATCGCAAAACTCCATCGCTATCTAAATAGATTAAAATTATTCTTTGAATTTTTAACTATGTATGTTTGTAATTCTGATTCACAAAAAGAAAATACTACATTTTTTCAAACAATGGAAGGTCGAGAAATAAGCAACGCCCTTTAGATTTAGGATATTTTTAGAAAGATTGTTATTTTAGACGTCTGGATATGAACCTCAGACGTCTGACACTCTGATATCCCACAAAATTTACATCATTCTGCATATGTCAGACGTCTGATATATCTATCCATACGTCTGAAAATTGTCCCTGCTTACTTAAAATAGATACCGACTATATTTGACGGCTGAACTGAAAACCAGACGTCTGAATAAAGTCACAGCCACCATATTTTAAAAAATCGATCTATTTCAGACGTCTGATAGTTAAACTAGACGTCTGAAAAATCTCTCTGACTATCAATTTAAAAAACTCAATCAAAATCAGACATCTAACTCTATCTACTGTGTCAAAATTAGGTTAAACTAGACGTCCGAATTCAATTCTAGACGTTCGAAATTCTGTCGACACTCATATATGCCCAGATAACGACTATTTCTTTTGCCTTTTCTTATTTTGTTTCACTTTTTTCCATCGATAGATAGCGGTTTTTTTCCAAAATTTCTGCCTCTAAACGAATTCAATGCCTCCTAGAACTAAAAACCCTAAGATAACCAAAAGAAAACATGACCAACCAACTTCTTCAAACCCTTAAATTTGCTCGGATGATCAAATCAAATGATGGATGAATAGAGCATCATATTCACTCAAGAGGTATGAGGAAATTCAAAAGAAGAAACTTCACACAGGTCCATTCTATAACTTACTCAAGTTTCCAATGTATGATTTAGATGAATTGTGTGACAATGCCGGTTTAGAAACTTTGATATCGTTTAACCCCAGTAGCATCCAAATTGATCAAATTGGCTATATTTCTCTTCTACGCTAATTTGGATAGCACGGCTGTTTGGAACATGAAAAATGAAGATAACAGTTATGGTCTAACATTTATGGCAACACAATTAGGCTCACTCTGGGAATAATAGGCAGAACTCTCGGATGTTCCGACATGGACGAAGATCTATATAATATTCTCGATATGCATTTCAAACCAAGGGAAAATATAACACATCAAATATGGGAGGATGAAATGCCTAAATTTACTTCCAAATATTTACGACCAAAGGTGAGACTTCTTGCTCGGATGATCATCAACACTATTATTCCTCGTCTAGGAAGTCATGAGTAGATAACCGAATTAGAACACAAAGCTTTATATGCTCTATTCGGCGAACAAGGGTGAATTGGGCCAAATTTATATTTGACGAGCGCAAACATTTTTGGACTCGATCACGGCCTTCAATTAACTACCCTACATACATCATGACACTTTTACGTGCTCACAACATCCCCTCTTACCTATCCACTTTTGAAAAAATTTCTCCAAAATATGCGTCCACAAAGCTTTTCCTCCCTAACGAACTTACCAAAAATTCCTCCAAAATTTACACCTTTTGAAGATTGGACGCACAATCGTCAAGCAAGACAAACTGGGCCTTCACCTCAACCACACCATGAACCAACGAGGAGGAAAAACATCGTGAGACAACTCCTCCTGCTGCACCATTTGATTATATGAGCTAGGATGAGATTTTGGAAACTCGAACAGAGACAAATCCAAGTGAAAGCATTCGAGATCTCACTCTTCAAAATCAACAAATCTTGTCTGGAAATCAAAAAATTTTAGCTATGCGTATTGACAACTTTGAAATATCTTTTGCTACATGCCTAGCAACAGTTGAAACGTCACTTTTAACTGCATTAGCGGTTCTCAAAGAGGTTCTTCAAAGTGCTCGTGGTCTGACAACTCCTTTCGAAGATTGTCCAACCCCAGTGCCTTCTTCTCCATCGAAACAATCTAAACTTTTTGAGGAGAACGAACCTCTAAAACAAGCTCCGACATCTCCTACAAAGCAACCTTGCTCTTCTCAAAAAGAAGATAAAGGAGATGATCAAGAAAAAGCTTCCTCGAAAGACTCATAGATTTTAGGATTTCATCTTATGTACACTTGAAAACTCTATGAATGTACTCGCATACAATGACTTATGAAATTCTCTTTTGTGTGTTATATATCTTTGGCGATTGATCATATTAATATTTAATTAGCTAGAAATTCTTTTTGATAATGCCAGAGGGGGAGAAATAAATAAATAAATATATATATATATAAATAATAAGCACATATTCAGGGGGAGATTTATAAACCATATATAAGTACATTGTATAGTTGTCATCATCAAAAAAGGGAGATTAGTAGGAAATCAAATCTATGGTTCCGATGACAACAACTATACAATGGAAATCGAATATGCATATAAATCTATATTTACAGGTACTTGCTAGAATAACATTACTAGAAAGACAAGAACAAGGCTTAAAGAATATTACAAGAGACTACAATATCGATAGGATCGATGGAACAACAAGATAGTGCACAAAGTAAACATGCATAGTTTTCAGACGTCCGGGTGCACTAACCAGACGTCTGAAGAAATCCTCTAGAATACAATACAGAAAGGATCAGACGTCTGGTTGATGCACTCAGACATTTTAAAGGCTACTGTATACAAACAATATATATAGCCAGACGTCTGAAACAAATACTAGACGTCTGATGCTGAACTCAGAATTTAAAATTCAAATTACAACTACCGCTTTCGAAAACACATCTTCGCTTCTCTTCACTGCAACTCTCCATCACCATCAGAAGCAACTATAGAGCACTTGTTAATGGATGCAACTACTCAAGGAATCTCTTTACAACTATATATATCATCAAGAATCAAAGAGAATAACAACCTTACTAGCTTATGCTCTCTAATTATACACTCTATCATTCTTGATCTCTATTAATCTATACTTGTATTCTACTCTTCCAAATATACAATTCTTTATAGACAATACTCTTTAAATATATATTGGAAGCATTTGTACTAATTAGTCAATATTCGTGTTATAGAACATACATTTGACAAGAACAATCTATTGTAACCAAGCCTATTCCTCAGGATGAAGCGAGGGTGTTTGATAGTAGAATTCCGAGGGGGAGCTTCGGGACCGGACGTAGGACGGAAGGTCCGAACCAGTATAAAATCCTGGTGTATTTATTCTATATTTACTTAGATTAGTTTTGGTTTAGCCGCATCATATATTTAGCCACGTATACTTGCATATACACTATAAGATCCACCCTATAGACTTACAATCTCCGCCCCAACGCCTCCATCATAGCCTTTGCTATCACTGAGCCCATCTCCCCACGCCAACCCAGATCTTATCCTATCTCCTACATTTTCATATTTATATTAATTCCTTTAACATTTTCTAAAGTCGATTATATTCGCTTATAATCTCGTCTATCCATTTACAACTTCTAACAATCATATCCATTTTCATATCTCAAGAGAGTTTATAAATAAATTCAAATCATTTTCAAAACTCTATATATGTATAACAAGTATTTTTAAAGAATGATAATTTATTTTTAAAAACACGTTTAAGTAATTATTTAAAAAAATTTAAAATACTTTAATAAACATTGATACTTCATTCCCTATTTCATTTCCAAATAACAAATTGATTTACGAAGCTTATTATAAAAACTAGAAATTTATTTATACTAACATCAAATATTTGAAAAATCCACTTCCGAAGAATTTTATTACTAAAGCGGCTTTAAATTACATAGTTTGAATAAATAAAAATTCTCTTTTAAAATAATTTAACTTCTCGATAAAAATATACATTTTTAAAATCCTAATAACCAAATCACTTAATAAATCCCTCTCGATTCTTACACATCGATATCATTTTGATTCCTAACCATCCTCATTTTCCAAAAATAGAATACATTATTTTTCCCAAAAATATATTTTTCATATCTCGATATAGATTAACCCTGTGAAATTATATTCCAATTTATCAATTGATGTCATTTTTCCTTATTTATAAACATCGTTTATAAATTTATAACTCCTTTGAGTTTCACTTGTTTATAAAACAAATCCCATTTATAAAATTTCATTTTATAAATCTATTTCTAATAAATTCCATATATTTCACAAATCTATTTAAAATATTGATCTCAAACTCCTTTTCACATTTTCCAGAAATATCGTTTAACAATCCATCGTTTAAAAAAACCTTTAGATAAATTATTTTAAAATCTCTATTTAAAATATTTTACAATAGTCAAGTAAAATTCTAGAGTCAATTTTTTTTATCCAACTCAACTTCCTTTAAAATAATCCAAATACCAATATAAATATTTTTATATCCAAATTCTTCTTTTAATTCCTTCAAATATAAAAATAATATTTATAGTATTTAAAATACCAAAATCTAAGTCTAGTGCTATTATAGCATCCAATAATTCAAATCACAACAATAATCTATAACAGATTATCTACACACATCATATATCACTATATATGAAAAATAAACAATATATTTGAAGAATCAAGTTGGATCCTCCAATATGTTTCCCTGCAACCATAGATGTTAATACAACATAAAAATACCAATCCCACTTCGAGGCGGGATATCGTGGTAATTTAGGATCATCCGCTATTAACGGGGCGCATAGGGTCTCATCCGCTCCAATAGGTTGGAATAATCAATCCAACCACTAATATATGCTACAATGTATAATATTGCATTCAACTGATACCAATTCAACCGATCATCCAATAATAAATTTTAATCATTTAAAATTAATTGCAGTAATCCAAATGAGTGAGAGTTACTCATCTTGATTTTTTAATCTGCAAATATGTTCCAATTTTACTTCGCCATCACGAATCCAATGCAAGAATTCACACTCGAATTCAACCTCGCATTAAAAAAGTTATACGATCTTAAACATTTGAATTTAATAAGCTAATTTAACATCTAATTTTAATTAACCTGTATACATACCTTAACAACTATTTCCACAGAGCTTAATCTTACATTAAATCAAATCCTACTCCACAAAGCTTCAGCCACGATCAACAAATACAACGGCGCCTAGAAAACGATGAAATCCCGATCCTACATCGTCACCTTTCCCATCGCGACCCAGAAATCAAATCGCAATTTTCCCCTCGTCTTCGATTACCCGCAACTAATCTCTGCTATCGCGATTGATTTGAGAATCCCTTTTTTTGTCAAACGAGATTTCGTTCTTCCTCTTTTTTTTTCTTTTGAATTTGATTTCCGTTTTGAAAAAAGGAAAGGGAAAGTTGATTTCTGTAAGCAATGTTGACGCAGCGGAAATAACGGATTGACGAAGAAATAAAGATTTCGTGCCAAGCTAATCGAAGAATGATTAGATGAATCAATATAAATCGATGGATTGAAAGATACCGAATGCCCAAATTCGTTGATCTCCAAAAGATACCGAATTCAAGTTATCTTCGACACGTTGATCGCGCATGATACCGTGAGAGAAGATCTACAATTCTTCGAACGTTGATCAAGCGCACTTGATTCCGTGAATTGGCTTCAACAATCGTTGATTCGAGCGCACTCGAATACCGAAAATGGAGATAGGAGATCACACTCAACTACCAATTTCAAAGAGGCACAAAGCACTCAAACAAAGTTTCATTCAAAAATCAACAACCTCAAAGTTACAACTCACACACTATTTATAGCATTTATAACACCCAGACCATTAGGTCGTTCACGCGACCTACGACCTTCCATAGGTCGTTAACGACCTAACCATATTTGCGGCCTATCAGTAGCGACCTAACAGACAACATATTACAGCACTTATACACTTATGCGACCTAATCACAACACCAATACACTACGACATAGCTATACAACAAAGCAACATACAAGTTACGACCTAAATAACAAAGCGGCCTAAGCTGCAGGCGAACCCAAGTAAGGTCGTTCGCGACCTGAGAATGCAAGGTCGTTCGCGACCTAAAGAAAACTGGCCGATAGCATCAGATACTTGTCCCGGTAGGTCGCTGGGACGACATAGCTAGGTCGTAGCTCGCTTGAGTGACTTTCCAACTCGTTTTCCTGCATTTTCATCTCCTTAACTCGTTCATTCTTCATCCTGTTAAGTCGCACGCGACTCAAACTTAGCTCGTCTTCATCGTTAGGTCGTTGGAGCGACTTGTAGGAGTACTTAGGTCGCTCTCGACCTAATTCTTCATCTGGTTGGGCTGCATCATCCTCCCCTGGTTGGGAGAAATTCGTCCTCGAATTTGAAAGTTCTTCCCCATTGGGTTGTTTATCTCCATAATAAGATATAAGATGTTTAACATTAAACACGCCAGAAATGTACACATTCTCCGGCAGCTTCAACCTATAAGCGTTTTCATTGATTCGTTTCACAATCTTTACAGGACCAATCTTTCGAGCTTTAAGTTTATTGTATGTTCCTACTGGAAAACGATCCTTCGTTAGTACAACATATACTAACTCTCCTTCTTTAAATTCAACTCTTCTTCGTTTTAGATCCACAGATCGTTTATACTTCTCATTTGTCTTTTCCACTCATTCCTGAACGATTCTATGGCATTCTGTCAATCCATCAACAAAATCAGCAGCTCGTTTAACTGTCCCCCTCGGTTGTGGTACTATCGTTAAATCCAACGGCCCCTTTGGAAAGCTTGAATATACAATCTAAAATGGACTGAAACCCGTACTATGATTCACTGCATGATTATGTGCAAACTCCGCTTGACATAACTTCACATCCCAACTCTTCAGATTATCTTTCACAAGACACCGCAACAAATTTCCCAGCGATTTGTTCACAACCTCGGTTTGTCCATCCGACCGCGGATGATAAGCACTGCTAAAATTCAGCTTTGTTCCCACCATATTCCACAAACTCAGTCAAAAATGACTCAGAAATCTGGTATCCCAGTCTGAAACTATAGATTATGGTAAACCATGCAAGCGATAGATCTCTCTGAAGAATAACTGTTCCACATGGACTGCATCTACTGTCTTTTTACAAGCAACAAAATGTACCATCTTCGAGAAACGGTCCACCACTACGTATATAGAGTCATTTCCCCGTCGAGTCCTCGGCAAACCCAACACGAAATCCATGCTTATATCTACCCACGGTTTTGTAGGAACAGGTAAAGGCATATACAATCCCGCATTTGTACCTGTCCCTTTCGAAACTTGACAAACATGACATCTACGCACAAACTTTTCAACTTCCCGCCTCATCGATGGCCAATAGTAAGACTGAGAAATCATCTGCATTGTGCGGTCCCATCCAACATGTCCCTCTTCATGCAACTCTTTCACAATTTTCATTCTCAAGCTGCAATCTGGTACGCATAATCGATTTCCCTTGAATAAGAATCCATCCACCAATACAAACTCATCAGTACTCCCATCCTTGACTTTTTCAACAATCTTCGTAAAGTACGGATCTTCTTCAAACAACTCTGGCAATAGTTCAAATCCCGTTACTTCAACTTTCATCGTCGTCAACAAATGATTCCTCCCGCTCAAGGCATCAGCTACACGATTCGTCGCCCCTGATTTATACTTTACAACAAAAGAAAATTGCTGCAGATACGCGACCCATGAAGAGTGCCTAGCTGAAATTTTGTCTTGTCCTTGCAAATGCTTCAAAGCTTCATGATCCGTATAGAGAACAAACTCCTTCTGAAACAGATAATGTCTCCAGTGCTTTACAGCTTGAACAATTGCGTAAAATTCCACGTCATAAGTGCTATATCTCAACTTGGCTCCAGACAACTTCTCACTGAAATAAGCAACTGGTCTTCCCTTCTGACTCAAAACTCCACCAATCCCAACCTTCGAAGCATCAGTATGTAACTCAAACAACCACTGAAAATCCGGCAATACTAGAATTGGTGCTGATGTCAAAAGTGTCTTAATCTTCTCAAAAGCAACCCCTGCTTCCTCTGACCACTCAAACTTCTTTCCTTTCATGCAATCGGTTACAGGTGCCATTACACTGCTAAAATGTGGAATAAATCTTCGATAAAAAGATACCAACCCATGAAAACTCCTCACTTCAGTAATTGTTTTGGGTTGTGGCCAACTCCTGACAGCTTCCACTTTACTTTCATCCACTTGAATGCCTTCCATCGACAGAACATACCCCAGAAACAAAATATTGTACGTCATGAACACGCACTTCTTTGCTGCTGCATAGAATTGCTCCCGTCGTAGAATATACAATACTTCTCGCAAATGCTAGACATGCTCTTCCATACTCCCACTATAGATCAAAATATCGTCAAAGTAAACTACTATAAACTTCCCAATGAATGGTCTGAAAATTTGGTTCATTACTCTCATAAAAGTACTCGGAGCATTTGACAAGCCAAACGGCATAACTAACCATTCGTATAGACCGTCCCTAGTTTTAAAAGCAGTCTTCCACTCATCGCCCGGTCTAATACGAATTTGATGGTATCCACTCTTCAAGTCAATCTTCGAGAATACAACAGCTCCACTCAATTGATCAATCAAATCATTGAACCTCGGCATAGGGAAACTGTATCTCACAGTGATCTTGTTTAAAGCCCGACTGTCCGTACACATCCGCCAAGTCCCATCCTTCTTCGGTACCAATAAGGCTGGCACTGCACAAGGACTCAAGCTCTCCTGAACACGCCCTTATTCAAACAACTCCTCCACCTGCCTTCTCAATTCCTCATGCTCCTTAGGACTCATCCTGTAATGTGGTCTATGTGGTAATACCGCTCCTGCCACAAGATCAATCTGATGTTGAATATCTCTCAATGGTGGTAACTCCGTTGGCAACTCTTCAGGAAACACATCTCTGAATTCTTCCAATACCGGCTTTACTTCCTCTGGAACTTCATTAGTTTCAGCAGCTTCATGTCCAATCAACAAAAACACCTCTGGACTTTCCTCTACTTCTTCAACAAATTCCTTCAAAGTCAACAAAGTCTTCAGCTCCTCAATCTCTTCTGATTTGCTCTCTCCTTACTGTCTCTTCTTCAGAACCAAAATGATCTTAACACCTTCAAACATAAAGTTGTAGCTATTGGTTCGACCATCATGCTGCACTGCTTGATCATACTGCCATAGTCTTCCCAAAAGCAAGTGACAAACATCCATCTCCACCACATCACACCAGATTCGTCTTTATACTTCTACCCAATAGAAAATGGAACATGAACTCGCCTATCCACCTTCACCTCTCCTCCTTTCCTCAACCAAGCTAACTTGTAAGGATTTGGATGCTTCTCCGTTTTCAACTTCAACATCTTCACAGCTTCAGTAGAAATAATATTGTCACAACTTCCCGCGTCAATCACAAATTTACACACCTTCCCCAATATAGTGCATGTCGACTGAAAGATATTACTCCTCAACCAACTAGCCTCTTCTTCCTCTTGTTTCGGTGTTAAACAAGAACTCCTCATCATTAGATTACATCCTTCATCTCCCGACGCGATATCCTGTTCATCGTCCTCAACTAGAATAGAATAACCTTCACCAACATCCACACCTTCCACTTCAGCAATCATAGTTCTTTCTTCGGCTTCAGACATTCATTACTCTTGTGACTCACTTCCTGGCAATTGTAACATTTGAAACTGTTGTTGACCTTTGCCTTCTCAACTTCTTTCACAACTGGTTTACTGATAACTCTAGAAACATTGGAACTCCCACTAGCACCCTTGTTCTGAGTATTGTAACTTGGAAACACACCACCTCCTCATCTCCCTTGTTTCTCCCAAGCAAGTGCTTTCTGATGTGCTTCTGCAACAGATCTCGGATCAAACATATTCACCATATCTTGAATCTGCATTCTCAACCCCCCAACAAACCTAGCAGTCAATTGTTCCTCCGTCTCCATAATGTCATTTCGAGCAATCAGTTGATAAAATTCATCAGCATAATCATTAACAGTCTTCGTTCCTTGCCTCAGATTCTGCAACCTATGATACATGAGTGATTGATAATTGTAAGGCAAGAATGTAGCCTTCATCAGCTTCTTCATCTTCTCCCATGATTCAATCTTTGACTTCCCCATTCTCTCCTGTGTAAGTTTAGTTTGCTGCCACCATGCCATACCTCTACCTCTCAAACGAGCAGCAACTAACTTAACTCTACGATTCTCAGGAACTTCTTTGAAGTCAAAAATCTCTTCAACATTAGACAACCAATCAAGAAATTCATCTGCTACCATTCCACCCTTGAATTCTTGAATTTCCATCTTCATACCCGACTCCCATCGTCGGTCATCCTCAACATCCCGATATGAGTTTCGAACTTGGTCTCGATCTCGATAATGAATGCTAGCTCTATCACCCTCTTCATCAAAATCAAATGTACGTCTATATCGATCCCGACCATTAACATCCCTTCGATCACGCATGTCTCTTCTACTATGTCTCTCTTCATCTCGATATGGCTTATCTTCAAACTCACGTGGAGTTCTTTTCTCTTCATGTCTATATTCATGGCGATCTCTTCTTGACGAAATTGATGTTTCTCTTCTTTCTCTAAAAGATTGTGGCGACACCCTCCTCGCTTCCGTAACCGATGGCAAAACTCTGTTTCCTCCATGGTTCGAGATTGGTGACCTTCCCCTTTGATTCATATATGTCATCAATTTCTCCAACCTCCCAATGCCTTCATCCAACTTTTCATTGAATTTATTGCTAATGTGTTGTTCCATCTGTTCAGCATCTTCTCTCTTGTACAAATCTTCAACATTTTGATGACGATTAGCTCTTCTTGGCGGCATTGTCAAATATTCACAAATTCAAACACTTTACCCTCAGCCTTGAACTTCAAATCGAACTTCACAATGCATGGCTACTTCACTTAGCTCGGATCGGCTTGATCACGACCTAACTCTAGCTCGTTCTTAGCTCGGTTAAACACTTCAAGCTCGGCTCTACACTTCAAAATGAAGTTATACACAACTTCAACTTTAACTCCTTGGCTCCAATACTCGGCTTAGCTATGATTGGCTAAGTCTGGCTTTGATACCAAACTGACGCAGGGGAAATAACGGATTGACGACGAAATGAAGATTTCGTGTCAAGCTAATCGAAGAACGATTAGATGAATCAATATAAATTGATGGATTGAAAGATACCGACTGCCCAAATTCGTTGATCTCCAAAAGATACCGAATTCTAGCTATCTTCGACACGTTGATCGCGCATGATGCCGTAAGAGAAGATCTACAATTCTTCGAACGTTGATCAAGCGCACTTGATTCCGTGAATTGGCTTCAACAATCGTTGATTCGAGCGCACTCAAATACCGAAAGTGGAGATAGGAGATCACACTCAACTACCAATTTCAAAGAGGCATAAAGCACTCAAACAAAGTTTCATTCAAAAATCAACAACCTCAAAGTTACAACTCACCCACTATTTATAGCATTTACAACACCCAGA
This sequence comes from Allium cepa, assembly GCA_030765085.1. Taxonomy (NCBI): domain Eukaryota; kingdom Viridiplantae; phylum Streptophyta; class Magnoliopsida; order Asparagales; family Amaryllidaceae; genus Allium; species Allium cepa. The sequence continues at coordinate 917,572,193 of CM060938.1, forward strand.
CCATTAGGTCGTTCACGCGACCTACGACCTTACATAGGTCGTTAACGACCTAACCATATTTGCGGCCTATCAGTAGCGACCTAACAGACAACATATTACAACACTTATACACTTATGCAACCTAATCACAACACCAATACACTACGACATAGCTATACAACAAAGCAACATACAAGTTACGACCTAAATAACAAAGCGGCCTAAGCTGCAGGCAAACCCAAGTAAGGTCATTCGCGACCTAAGAATGTAAGGTCGTTCGCGACCTAAAGAAAACTGGTCGATGGCATTAGATACTTGTCTCGGTAGGTCGCTGGAACGATGTAGCTAGGTCGTAGCTCGCTTGAGTGACTTTCCAACTCATTTTCCTGCATTTTCATCTCCTTAAGCCGTTCATTCTTCATCCTGTTAAGTCGCACGCTACTCAAACTTAGCTTATCTTCATCATTTGGTCGTTGGAGCGACTTGTAGGTGTACTTAGGTCGCTCTCGACCTAAGTCTTCATTTGGTTGGGCTGCATCAAATGTCGAGGGAAGATTTTGATTTCATGGATTTAACAGAAAAGAAGGGAGAAACATGATTTGAAAGGAGAAAGGAAGGTTGCGTGTTTGAATGGAGAAAGGTGGCGTGTTTGATATGCCTTTTTCTAATTTTATAAACCAAAATATCTCGTTTACCTAACTTAAAATCCTGAATCCCTATTTAGGCATGTTACCTGATGTTTCTAATGTTATACCGCTATTATGAACCTAATAGAACAAATTTCGTAGCCAAATTCGATCGTATGGAGAAGATATTCTTTTGAACCCAATTATTATATTGGATTTTCAATATTAATTTCAACGGGTTTATATTCCGTACGACCAAACGATAACTCCAAAAGCTGCAAAATTTGATATCCGATAATAATACATTATTACGGATCCAACGGAACCCGTTCCTTCGAATTTCAAGACTATGCTCCAGATTTCTATTTTAACATGTCGATTAAACCGACGATTTCCAACATTAACGAGATTGCTTGAAATTTTGAGTTTTAAAATCTTACTAACAAAATTATAATTCCAAATCCGATGTTTAAAACCATTAAAATATCCCAAATTAAAAATCGAAAAATCCGGATAGTTACATTAGCACTCATACATTTGCATACAAAAGTCATAGAAAGTAACAAAATTATATGAAAAATCCACGGTAGCTTTTGAAGATATTAAACTATACATCACATACATGCAAATATTTTCCTACTAAAATCCACATAGGTCAACTTTGAAGCCAATCATAGCTTCTTCCCTCCCTTATGATTCATATGGACAAAGCGTCCATTTCTATTTTGATCTAAAAATAATGTAAAATGACTCAAAAATAAAGGTGAAACCCAAGAGTTTCATTACATACAAATTGTTGTACTTATTATTAACGGTTATTGCTTCAGACTGCTTCCATAATAACAACGTACCGCCATTCTAGATCCTAACAGTATGTTGTAAAAATACAAATTAGTATAGGGAGCTGAAGTTTGCGGCCAACAGTTTCATGTATATACTAAAGTTGAGTCACGTATTTGCGCATTGAAAAAGAAGTAGAAGCAAAACAAAGGAACATCCAATAGAAGTGCTTGTCATCCCAACTTGTTACATTATAATTTGTTCTTTTAATAATGAATTATTAAGTTAAAGCTTCTGGTAATGGAACAACATGGTGTGTATCCAGTTTAACCATAATAATACATAAATGTAACTCCTTTAGTTTTGAGGTCTGCTTCTTCACTCTTTATACATACATACATACATACATACATACATACATACATACATACATATGATAATGGAAATTTCTATTTTTGGGTCCACTAGCTCATTATCTAAAAATTAATATATTACTTGCACAAGTAACTTTATATATATGGTCTCAATCCCATATCATGGACCGGCATCACATACTTACTCTATTATGATGGAACAATAGTACTCTTTATGATGGAATAATAGAGCAAGTAGTCTTTATAAATTGCAAGATTTTGTGCATTTTAGAAGATAGGTGAATTCTAGTATCAAAATGTAACGGCTTATAAACTTGTAGAAGTAAATGTGTCTCTAATCTTTTATTCCAATGCACCTCACTTGTCACAGAGAAAACTAATAAATTGTTAACAAAGAACTAAAGACCTACCAAAAATTCATTTATTTTTTGAAATTGTCATGTAGACATTTTTGAAAAGAAAGTATAGAAAATGAAATTTACAGGACACAAATTAGGTTTTGCACAGCTCCACATGAAATTAGACATATACATATAAAGACCAGACTCCAAAGTGCAACATGAAGACTTGATTGCAACTAGGATGTTTAACTCAAAGTAACTCAAGATCATACAGAATGCAACATGAAGGCCAGTCATCATAACCCATGGTTGAAATGCAACCAGACTTCATTCAAAGTGCACCATACAATAACGAAGGCATGAACATGCTCATAAGGTCAAATGGTCTAGTTTGAATACAAAATAGGGTCACCCACATATATACATACAGACCACAATTTAATGTCCAAGCAACCCAGCAAAAATAACCAAGCATGTATGCAAGTTAGGTTTTAAACATATAGTACAAATATATAGTGGAGCATGTATCAGTTCAGGTATGAAAGCAATATAGGGTAACCCAGCAAACAGTGAATGAAATTCAAGGAAATGAATATGGAATTCGACAACAGCTATGCAATATTCGAAACAGTGGTGAACACAATACAAGAGACTGCATATATACACATATGTATATATAAACAAGTGATTCGAGAATTATAGTTTAGACACATGAATGAGCATAAGCATGGTGACATATATACATGCACTATAACACAAACACACACATGTATATACATGGGGATGACCCACAACAAAGCAGTTTACATGTGTATAACAGTGAAGTAGTCTACTTATTTACATTAAAAAAAGAATTACACTTTGAACAAAGCCAATAATTGTTTCAAAAGGTCAAGACAGCAAAAACAGAGAATGGTCATATGTTTGAACAAGTCATTGAACAAGTCAAGTTTCATAAAATCTAAATCTCTCTCAAAATCAAGTATCGAGCCATAAGAGAATGATGCCAAAATCAAAACCATGGTGATCAAGGTTGATTCGAACAAGTAATATCAGTGAAGAACGGAGAGATCCAAATTCATCATAAATATATAAAGTAACTTGTATCTAATGAATAAGTCAGAAACATCACAGTCGTATGATCTAAAATCAATGCAGAAAACAAAATCATGAAATATTCAAACCGAAATTATACGAAAGTAAACTAAGGGATTCGATCCCTATAAAACCCAAAAATCATCATCAGCAAAAAAATGGATTCGAGTTTAAGCAAAATACTAGAGCAAGCCAAATCACGCACAAATTTGTAACTCGAAACGAAGTCAAGCAAAATCGAATTTGAAATAAAAAATCACGTACCAAATAACATTCAAGCTCAACACATTTGAAGCAGTCGAAGCTAAGAAAAGAACAAAGATCGAAGAAGCGTCAAGCTGAATTGAGGTTTGATAGTAAAATCGATTAACGATCAGCGGCAGCATCAAAGCTAAGCAAACCCTAAATTTTGAAGTGGAAAAGGAATGACCAAAGAAGAAAAAGGGGAGACGTTTTTTCTCAAGCTATTTTCTAAAGTGGGGTGGTTTAGTTATTTTATTTTTAGGCTTAAATTATATAAAAAGTGTTTTTTTTGTTTAGTTTTTATTTTCAGTTGTAAATTCCTTTTTTAAACTGTGTTTTTCTAGTCGTGTGACTAGGTTACTAACTATGGTTTTGTAGTTCGAGAATTCGCAACTCATTGGCTGAGTTGTGGTAGGGTTTTGAGCATAGAGGTAGGTTAATCGATAGCGGGTGTTGCAAGTTTACGTGTGTAAGCGTCTGACTACATAATTTCTAGTAGAAACTTTGGAGGCAGCACTAGGCAGAGTTTTGTCAAAGCTGGGTAAATCTTTGTTGTTCTATTTCTTCTTTTATCATTCTACTATTATCTATATATATTTCCACATTAATTTTAATTATTATTAGTATCACCCTATTCACCCTCCCTCTAGGGTGAAATCGATTCTACATTATCATCTGAACAATAGTCGTCTTCGAGCTAGCATTAATTAAGTTATGACTGCAACCATATTCAATTTCGATAGTCACTATGTTAAGGTCATAAGAATTTAGATCTAGGCTACCATTTTGTGACGCTTGTGTACTGGTATTTACTCTCATTCTGTAGGTGGAGCTGCGGTACATGTTTCGGCCATTGATACTAGGGTTAGGGTTTGGAAATCATTGAAATATAAAAAAATTCGCCTAAAATCTTGTGTCTTTTGTTTCTATAGACATGTTTGATATATTTGTGGATAGATGGTGGCTAACATCATGAGCCAAAAGCATGTTAGCTCAAAATCCAGTTTTATATAGGCATGGAAATGCTTAGAAAATTCTTACTCCAATCCTAAATTATAGGGATGGCATATAAACTTTTCTACGTCTTTTTTGAACATGTCTAGACTTGTAGAAAATCAACGAAAATGTGAAAAAGTCGTAGGAAATTGCCTAGGTTTTTTTACTTATAAAAATATTACGTATGAGTTTTCCTACGGCTTGGTTATTTTTCTACATATTTAAATAGACATAGGAAAGATGTTGGAAATTTTCTACGCCTCTTCTACGCCTTACATTTTCCTACCTATTTCCTAAGCCTTTCCCGCGTCTCGTATTATGCCATAGGAAAGAATAGGAAATTTTACATAGAAAACTACACTGTTTGCTTATAATGTTACTGTATCATTATCAAATTATTATATAATACGTTATTTAGTATGATAAAACTATTTAGAAGTTATAAATATTTATTATGATATGTGTGTGTATCTTTTATATCCAAACCATGGTTGCAACATGAATGTCGTAGCAATTACTCATTGCTTATTGTTAATTCCATGATTATCCACATGCATCGATTTAGATGTTGAAGCAACACGAAGCCCTATAACAGACAAGAATATACAATTTTGATCTTTTGTTGTGGTTGTTTTTCGATCATCTCTCATATCAAAATAAAATTTCTTCCGAGCTAAGCGGTCATCAATTCATTGTCTTTTGTACTCAATGATTGTTGAGTATGTGCATTTGACTATTGAGTGTGTTATACCTTATAATACACTATGCCGGCTAATGTCTCGCTTCATTTTAATATTTTTAAATTTAAAAATTCCAACAATATAAAATTTCCCAATACTATTTACTTTACATTTACCTTTTCTGAAAACAATTGTATCATGTACGTCTTAATTTGGCCATTTAATTTTTTTAACTATTTGTATCATGTTTATCATAATTTTTCCATATTTTAAGGTTTAAATCGAGAAATGGCATTAACCATGCCATTACTAATATGTAGCAATCATGACAACCCCTTCTGATCATGGTGTGGGGATCTCTCTCCTATGATTTGAAGAGCACAACTGTTATCCCGCCTTTTGGCAAGGCCGTGATACCAAAAGATTATCCAAAAAACAAAGATAGTTCATCTCAAAGATTGGTTGTACACCGCTTCGCTATGGATATCGATGAATTTTGTCCAAGTGTGGATCAAGCTACAATCGACAAGACACGACAAGCAAAGCCATAAAAACCAACATTCCAAATTTGAAGTCAATCCGAGTTCGTATACTCAAGATATGATCGATGAAAGTTGTAGGAAATGGCCCCATTTCTTATCCATCAAGGAATATCCGATTTCGAATCCATCATGTTCGACTCGATCCATCATCGCACTGTTCGAATCCGTTGAACCCAGTCACTTCTTGATCGAATCCATTGGACGAATTCTTAATCGATACGAAATTGGTTCGTATTGATCACGGATTGAGTCGAAACTTGCAAGGATCGATCCCGAATTTTGAGCGAAATATCAGCCTCTTATGCCTATAAATAGAGCCCCAAAGCCTACAGAAGAGGGATCTTTTGACTCTCAAGCATCCAGACTCTGCTGGATTCTACTTTATACTACACCACTACTGTTGTACTCGAATTTCAAAGCTATAATCCACTGTAATCTGCTGTAATTGATTGAAATCATCAAGTGAATGTCAATAAAGTCATCAACTTGAGAGTGGACGTAGGCCAGATCGCCGAACCACTATAAATTCTGTGTCGTTTAATGCTTTCTTTTGAATTTTCTGAGTGTTCTTCATTTTTTATTCTCTGCATATTGTTCATCTGAGATTTGTGATTGTGAATAATCGATTATTGGGTGCTTGTGACCAATTTTGGTACAAACACTTTGGTGCTTTCACTGAGAAGGCTAATTCAGGAATTCTATCATTTGGTAGTTGAATTTAAAGGCTTAGAGATCCAAATCTGAAAAACTATGACAAGAGTAGAAGACAAAGGGTAGAGAGAAGTTAACATGAAGGGAGTCAAGAGGCTTCTTCAGGTGCAAATCAGACATCGATCTTCATCGCCAGGGATGAGATGGAGACAATGATGAGAAGACAGGAGGAAATGATCCAGAATTTGTTTCGACGGATTGGGCAACTTGGAGCGCAAAATCAAGGAGTGACCGTAGTTTAGAATGCAGCAGGACCATCTGGCGCAGCGCAAGAACAAGGGGCACTCACCTAGAGCATGTCGATTCAATCCCGGGAAGTGAGTCTGGGGAATCCGAGCAACCTGGCAGTAATATGGATGCTCAACCAGGAGGGCAGATTCCTGAAGACCCTCATGAACTCGAGGGGCAGATCGGAGGCAATGCACAAAGGTTTCAGCTTGAAGATAGTGACAGGTTGGCGGAGACGGTCAGACGAGTTATGAGAGGCGGATTGGTGAACAGGGACTTGGAGGATGCGAATATGAGTCCCTTTACTCCAGCAATCAGGCGAGCTAGGAACCCACCAGATTTTAAGCTACCATCATTGGAGATGTATAATGGGAGGATGGACCCTACGATTCATCTAACAAAGTATATTAGGCATATGGATGTGCTGGGGGCATCAGAAGAGGTCATGCCTCGGTGCTTCCCATTATTCCAAGCAAACATTGTGGCGCTATGGTTTAGGCAACTGGAGAGTGCTCTATCCGAACATGGACTGATTTGACTAAAAGGTTTATGAGGCAATTTAGAGTTCATATTTCAATATCCAAGAATGTGATGAGTTTAGCAGCAGTGAAGAAAAGAACAGGGGAGTCTCTGAGGAGGTTTTTGACGCGATTCAATGCAGCAGCAACATCGGTGGATCGACCAGATCCATCCATGGTTTTGATGGCAGTTGTATCTGGCATAGCCGACGGCACGGAATTCAAAAATTCATTGAAAAGAGATCCCCATATGGATCTAGAGGAATTTTATCATAAGGCTGAAGGATTTCTACGATTGGAAGATGCAAATGCTGAAAGAGAAGAGTGAGAAGGAATCAATGTTTATGCGGTCAAGGGCGGAAATCCTCCTTGAAAAGGTGCAGAAACTGGGAAAGGGAAACGAAAGGCTGAGGATAACGGTGATTGACCGGCACGACCATGAAAGGAACCAAGATTCACCTCATATACGGAGCTGAATGAGACTTTGGAACGGATCTACCAGGACACCAAGGGACAGTTTCCTTATCAAAGGCCGATGAGGAGGAATCCAACCAGCAATGAAAGAAAGTCGGATAAGTATTGCTTATTCCACGAATTGAATGGTCATAGCCATACGATTGCAGACACTTGAAGGATGAAGTCGAGGGGCATATCAGGAATGGTCTGCTGTCACAATATGTGAGAAGGAGGGCCATGACGGTGGAACAAGAGCGACCACCGCCTGCACTAACCGAAGACGGCTCAGGATCAAGGCGTCGGCTTGTTATCAATTGATTGAGATAATGACGAACGAGTGGCAAACTCCGCACCGACGTGATTAAGTTGTTTACACATGTACTGGACCGCGAACGATCCTCAAACATGCTCTGATACAACTATAAATCACATTGATGTAGGTGTTTGCGCTTTGACATCACTGTTTTGCTTTTGTTTTTTGCTTCTCTTGTTTGGATTTGATTTTGTCGAACATTTCTGTTGAAAATCTTAGTTGAATGAATATTTTGTTTTGGTAATTCTAAAACGGCCAAGTCACTTACACATGTACGGAATCGCGAATGGTCCCCAGGCATGCTTTGAGATAAAACCGCCATAACAAACAATCCAGAAACTCACTCGAATGTGAAATCTGGTATTGATGATACTAAGTCCCCCTGGACACACACACTTCGCCTCGAACGGCACCCTGACCACGAACGGTCACCATTCGCAAGAACGACACTCGATTGTGAACGATCACAAATTGCCTCGAACGGCACCCCGACCGCGAACGGTCCCCATTCGCCGCAAACGGCACTCGATCGCTAACGATCACAAATTGCCTCGAACGGCACCCCGACCGCGAATGGTCACCATTCGCCACGAACGGCATTCGATCGCGAACGATCAAAAATTGCCTCGAACGGCACCCCGACCGTGAACGATCACCATTCGCCGCGAACGGCATCCGACCACGAACGGTCCCGTATCACCTCAAATGACATACGATCCCGAACGATCATCATTCGTGGTTATATAGAACTATCAATTTCTTTACTGGTCATCAACAGGATACGAACATCCGGCTTATGGCATTATAAAACACACCTTCCTACCGCAAGACATGTTTTGGGGGCCAAGTGTTATCCCGCATTTTGGCAAAGCGGTGATACAAAAAGATTATCCAAAAACCAAATACAGTTCATCCCGAAGATTGGTTGTACACTGCTTCGCTATGGATATCGACGAATTTTTTCCGAGTCTGGATCAAGCTACAATCTACAAGACACGGCAAGCAAAGCCATAAAAACCAACATTCCAAATTTCAAGTCAATCCGAGTTCGTATGCTCAAGATATGATCGATGCAAGTTGTAGGAAATGGCCTCATTTCGTATCCATCAAGGAATATCTGATTTCGAATCCATCATGTTCGAATCGATCCACCATCGCATTATACGAATCAATTGAACCTGGTCACTTCGTATCTATTAGGGCTCATTCTACTTCGTATCCATCGGCGAGCATTTGTTCGAATCGATCAGGATGTGCCATTTCGTATCCATTGAGGGAGTATGCTAGTTCGTATCAATCTACTCAAAGTCCATCGAGGCTCGTTAGTTTGTATCCATCAATCGTACCCATCATGCTTGATCAATGCGAACAGGGCCACTTTTATCGATACGAACGAACCTACTTCCATCGGTACGAATTGGCAACGGCTATCGACTCGAACGAGGCAACGGTCATCGGTACGAACAAGGCGAAATTCAAGAGACGACTCAGTCAACTCGGAGTGACAGGTCGATCGATTCGAGGAGTGCACGCCACGTCATCACGAGGGCACGTGCAACCATCAATTCGAACAGATCGATTTGAAATCATCGATTCGAACATGACAGCCGGTCGAACAACAACAACTCGTATCGATCATATCTTGCAATCCACAAATCCAAATGCTATGAAATTTTCACAGAAGCTTACGTACAAGCTAAAGAATGTTCCCGCCAAGTTTCGACTCCATTGGACGAATTCTTGATCGATATGAAATTGGTTCGTATCGATCACGGATCGAGTCGAAATTTGCTGGGATCGATCGCGTGGGCCTACTCACGTGCCAGAAGGAGTCTCCCGAAGTTTGAGCGAAATATCAGCCTCCTACGCCTATAAATAGAAGCCCCAAAGCCTGCAAAAGAGGGATCTTTTGACTCTCAAGCATACAGACTCTGTCGGATTCTACTTTGTACTACACCACTACTGTTGTACTCGAATTTCAGAGCTATAATCCACTGTAATCTGCTGTAACTGATTGAAATCATCAAGTGAATATCAATAAAGTCATCAGCTTCAGAGTGGACGTAGGCCAGATCGCCGAACCACTATAAATTTTGTGTTGTTTAATGCTTTCTTTTGAATTTTCTAAGTGTTCTTCATTTTTTATTCTCTACATATTGTTCATCTGAGATTTATGATTGTGAATAATCGACTATTGGGTGTTTGTGACCAATTTTCGCGCAAACAACAACAATGTTGGACGATTCAATTTTCGCAGCAATCTAAATAGCTAAACAACAAAAAAAAATTGAACTTTGCACTAAACAGTAGACTAAAGCAACCAAAAATATGAGTATTGTCGTACATTCAAATTGAGTACTAATTGAGCTTATAAAAATGCATAAACTTTAGGTTTATATTTTTCTATCCAACTTCAATATCACTTTAAAGGACCGCTCATACTTTCCAATTTCCAACTACATTTTGCTCATTAATTAAATTTTATAAACCAACATTAACTTCATGCCCAATTTAGCAGAGCTGGTTCTTGGGTTTATAATGTCTAGTGCGAATTTTGGAACGATGTCTCGTTGTTGAAAATAGCTTAACGATATTAAATAAAATTCTTACGTATAAATCTTAGTTTTCCCAATTCGAAAATATTTATGCGTAATAATATTTATATTTACAATAATATTAAATCCTACAATTTAGTGAACACATTTAACTATTAGTTGAATTAAAATACAATCAGTTTACTTAAAAACAATCGTTTCCAAAAATTAGGTTAGCATAAATTTATAGCTAAATTCATTTTCTTCTCCAAAATATGACTTTCAAAAAAATGCAACTCTAAGAATAAGTAAAAACGGTTACTTTTTCTAAAAAAAAGGTACCTTTTTCTATAAACAAATTGCCTTTAAAAGTCCTATTAATTTGTAGCTAAATTCATTTATTTCTCCAAATTGCATTTAGTATAGCATTCAATACATTTTATCTAAAATAATAATAATATTGCAATTGAATTTAAATAATCAACTATAAAATCTACGAAAACTAGTTATGAAAACTGATTAATAGCTATCTAAAGTACTAACACTATGCATATAACCTTAATTTCTTTACAATTTTAGACGAACTAAAAACATATAAGTAGACAATATAAATAACTTAACAAGCAACAAAAAAATCTCGACCAAGCTAAGCTAAAAAACAGCCCACTTCTATGGAGGAAGCAAAGTAATCTGGTTTTAAGCAATGATACGATGCTCAATGAGAAAATGGAATGGTAACAAAGAATTCAACTTATATTAAGTAATAATAAATAATAGCATTCATTATTATACAGAAGGGTCCATCAATTTAAAAATGTGTGGCCTAAGTTCTGAACTATGCACTTTAGTAAGGACTAACAACGAACAAATACAGTTGACAAAGACATAAAAGCAAAGGTAAAAATGTATAATAAACGCTTGTTACACTTTTATCAATTCATTAAGATTTCACTTCTACAAATCACAGGTGGGAGACGAAATTGTAAACAATTAAGAATAAAAATATATGTAGTGGTAAAAAAGGAAAGTGGTAAATAATCAGAATTCGAAAATAATACCTGGTTCAAGATATGAAAGGAACATTGACTAACAACAAGAATTGAAGTCGCACTGTTGTAGGAAGAGGGAATTTGCCAATTTAGTGAATCACGATTTTCAGAACAAAAAATCTAAGGAAAATCTAATGTGGTAAATTCGTTTAAAAAACATTTTCACGGCCCAGACTTAACTCAGCCTCAAATCCAGAATATTCCTTCACGTTTAAAAGCTCCTCCTTTGTCAAATAAAACCCTAATTCATATTAAGGCCGTTTCTTTTCCTCAATCAAACAAGCGCAAGCATCGACGAAACCACCTTCAATTGTCAAAGGATTTTTCATCTATATAGGTCATTCCTAGGAGTTTCCTGAATTTGAAAGTCCCAATTTTTCGGCTGACCAACGAATTTGTTTTAAATTCCTTTTAGCAGCCCAAGTTTGAAGGCATGGCAGGGACTAAGGGCGAAGAAGCAATTGTAGAAGGTCATGAAGTAATAGAAGGTCAGTTAGTTGCTAAAATTTGACGATCGTAATTTGCTATCTGTTGATTGCACCGTTTAGTTTGTTGGGTTGAATAGCACAATTGTGTAGGAATTTTACTCTGTGTGTGTATGTGTGTGTGGTTGTCTTACTCTCTTCAATGTGCCACTGCAGTTTAGAGATTTTACATCTCTGTTCATTTAACAATCTAAATTTTGTTGGGATTGATCACTGCCCTGTGCTTTTATTTGGATCCTCAATTTGTATTTTGTACAAAATGGTTTGTCGGTCGGAAAAGGTGCAATTACTGCCTTTCAGGCGCTTTTGTGCCTGATAAGCGTTTTGTGAAGCTCATTTGATACAAAATAAAATCTGCCATGTCAGAGAGTGGTAGTATTTTGGTTTTGTGACATGTTTGGTTCTTGTTTGCTGCTTTGTTATGTTCATTTTACTCATGTTTTCATAATGATCTTATTTATTTTGTAGAAAGTCTTTTGTTACTATTATTGGTAGACAGCTATGTTTCTCCTCTTTAAGTGTTGACATAATGGTAGTGTATTATGATTTGAACCCAGAAATGCATAAATTTAAGAGGATATTTGTTTCAAAGAAAATAAATAACGCATACCAAAGGACATTTATAGGATGTAAATTTTGATTGGTTCATGTGGGAAAAAAGAATATAGGAGCATCATATTTGGTATATTTGGTTATATTGTGAATGATCATTAGTAGTAGCTATTACACATATGGTTTTAGAGTGAAATGAAAGGACAAATAAACACCTAATTAAACCATGATTACATCAACTTGTTGAATTATCGATACATTCTTCGGTATGTTTAAAAGTGGAACTGGCAAACTCACTTATCAAAGGCTTCGTCATCACATGACAACACTAAATATAATTATGTAATTATGGGAAGGCTAATTATGATAATGAGTATGAGATACAGGGAGGAAAAGTGTCAACGACAGCAAGGAAGCCCATCCAGCAAAAAGGGCAAAAGCGGATGGCGACGAGGCTACAGGTTGTAGGAACCTAGGTACCGTTTGTTAATTTGTTGAATTTTTTAGCAATTTTGTACCTGTAATCATGTAATAGGAGTGCAAACCCGTGCTACGCATACGGAAGCTAGTATATAAATTTGTTAATGATGTATTTTTTTAGATTTTATAGTATATGAATATGGAAGCACACATTTATAGGATGTAATTTTTTTTATTAATTTTTCTATGAATACTACTAATAAAAATGTGTTGATAAATCTACTTAAATAGTCTTGGAGCATATAAAGTATAATTAATATCTTAGAGCACAATGCACTTATATTGAAAAGGTTACACTAGCTATCGGTTGTTCCTAACTTGGTAAGCACTGTATTACTAAGCATGCCATTTAATTAACTTTCAAATGTAATTTACATTTGTTCAACGTAATTTTATCCTATTTTCAACATGTAAATCTAAATGGGTACATAATTTTGTTTGATAATAGTGTTCCAAACCTAGAGTAGAGAAATTATACTTGAAATGGGGTAGTATCTAAATTTGGCTTACTGAAACAACATTTTCATTATTATACTGTTAACGCTAAAAATTGAACGCTAACACCCCGGTGTGTGAGTTATAGTCGTGAAAGCACCACCCGATAATTCGGGAACAGATTGCAAGCAGATAATAGCAGGAAAGCAGTAAAGAACAACAATTTTATAGTGGTTCGGCTCAAGAGTATAGCCTACGTCCACTTTAAGTACTTTTATTAATAATCTTGTTACAAGCTGATTCAATTCTTCTCAAGTACAATATACTTCTAGTTACAAGAGATTTCGAACAAGCAGCTTAAGCTTCGATGTTGATTAAAGTCCTTAAACCCATGCCGAAGATGTGTAATTTCTTCATGTAGCTCTTTGAAGTCTTCTTCTAATCTCGAAAGCTCTAAGTGTTGATAGAGTTCCCCAATGCAGCAGAGTAACGGTGTATGAAGAGAATGTGCTCAAAAGTCCTTTGAATGTTGGAGGTGGTTGCCTATTTATAGAGAGTTCTGGTCTGGAATTTTTGCACAGTCCTAAGTCGTGGCCGACTTAATATAAGTAGTAGCCGACCTAAGATAAGTCGTGACTGGTCTTAGGTAGGTCGTGGCCGATTCATCTGGCCCTTCATGGCTTCACAAGAGTTCATTTAGGTCGCCTCCGAGTTAACACCACCTCTTCTCAGTAACATGGCATCGGGCTTATATTAAGTGGCTTTAGGTCGTGGACGAGTTAACTTGGTAAGTCGCAAGTTACGGTCCAACTGGCAAGTCTTGGGTCGTGAACGACTTAACATAAGTCATAGGTCGGTCGCGACTTAGGTGTAGCTCATCATCTTGTCCCGTTCCTAAGTGGTTAGATTAGTAAACTCTCTGGATAGTTAGGTCGTCTTCTATCTTAGGTCGGTAGCTATCTTGTTAAGTTTTAGGTCGGCAACTGTTTAGGACTTAGGTCGGCACCCCTGTTAGGCCTTAGGTCGGCACCTCTTTGAGTCTTAAGTCGGCATGCTTCTCAAGCTCCTTAGGTCGGTATCCCTTCGTGCCTTAGGTCGGTCTCCCTGATAAGACAGTTAGGTCGACAACCAGTTGAGTCGGTAGCCTTTTGATGTACTAGGTCGGTGAGTCGTGGTCAAGGCGGAGTTAACATTTGCCCCTCGAAGTATACGACTAAATGTTAGGTCGTGTGCTTCGACAGCCTTTAACTCGTCCACTCTTTAGGTCGGTAGGTCGTGTACGACCTAACAGTTTGGTCACACGCGCCGCTTCAGGTCCCTCTATTATAAGTCGCATATTCTCTCCTTCCTTCTCATTACTTACTTTCTTGCTTCTGCCATTAAAAATCTTCCGAGCTCAAAAAGGCGATTTAGTTCCAATTAACCACCGACAACCTCTGCTATTCATTGCGTAAGTAAACCCTCTTCTTCGATTATAGATCATTCGTTGACTCATGAATTCTGTTACTCAAACCATTTGCTTGCACGATGTTTCATCGCAAATCTTATTACACCCATGGCTGATGGAGTTTAGGTTGCTCGGTTCGATTTCAATCTGATCGATGGGACGATGAAGATGGTTTACTGATTTAGGCTAGCTGATTTTGATTCGTGCTAGGATTGCAAGGCGCTGACTTAGCAGAGGTTTCGAATTGATGTCTTGGATGATCCGAATGCATGAAATAGTATAAATGAAGTGAGAATTTTTTGGTTGGGAGAGTAGCTTACGGGTTAACGGGTTGAGCGGGGCGAGGTATTGATTTAGATGCGACCTGGTGATTTTAGGGGGCTTGGTTTTTGGCTGACCCAATCCTTAAATCACGGCCGTGCTAGCACTTGAGGGATATCTACCGACCTTACCTTCTGCCGATCCAAGCCTTAAAACTGTGGCCGAGTTAATCCTTCAACCGTAGCCAAGTTAAGCCTTTAAACCGTGACCGAGTTAACACTTAAACCGCGGCCGAGTTATCACTTGGAGAATTTCACACCACTTCTTGAACCAGAGCCTTCCTCTCTTACTATCTTCCACGACCTAAAGAACTGCCGCTTTAAGGAACCAGAAACCTAACCTTAAATCGCGAGAAATTCCTCGGGTCGCGGCCGAGTTAACACTTGGATGCCCAACTCGAATTCTTACTTAAAAACATAACTTCAGTTTGAATTCTTAACTTGATTTACTGGACTGAACTGCTTAAATTCTGGATTGTCTTAACTTTGTTGCTTTATTTCATAGACTGCATTGTCTCATAGGCTAACAACCTGCTGAAAACAACAATCACAAAAACCAAGGCGAATATATTGCCATTGACTGCCCACATCAAATGACAGATTAGTCGACATAAAGTAATCAATTTAAATACACTGTATGAAATGCTGTGAATCAATCAACTAAAGTGAAGTATTAATGCAAAGCATCGCTAACTTGAACTGATTTGCTTGCACCAACATTACACTTGCATATTAAAACAATGAACCTTGGACTTTATAACTGAAAATGCTTGCTAGTTTTTATTCCAATTATATTTGTTTACTGCTTGATTGGTTTTACACAACACTTCACACACTTTAGGAAACGTGCACCTTCATGTTTGAATACCCAGTTGTTTATGTAGAATGACTTCCCACCGAGAAGAAGAAGTGGTAACTCAAGAAGAAGAAACTTTCCCGATAGATGTTCCCATAGAGAATCCTCCGGAAAGAACCTCGACTATTCTGTCTTCGAGAACGTTTATTCAACTGCGCACTCAATTTGGCTTTGCTGAAAGTGATGTCCTATTCCCTGGGCCAAGTGATACTGCTGACAATCCTCCCCATGGTTTCGTTGCAGTCAACCGCCAAATGTTCTTAAGTGGGGCGATTCCTCCTTTTAATGACTTTCTTCGAACTCTTCTTCTTCGGTTGACAATCTCTCCATTCCAACTTCATCCTAATGGCTATGCCATCTTGATGGGGTTGTGTGTATTGTTTAGAAGAACTCTTGATCGCCTCCCGAGTTTTGAAGAAATTCGTTATCTGTGCTCGTTTGCAAAGAGTAAAGATCATCCTTCCTTCATTATTGTGAGAAGTGCTAGAAACCGCAAGCTCATTTCCGATCTTACTGAAAGTGTTCATGGATTTTTGAACCAGTTTTTCTTTGCTCGCTGTCCCTCAGGGTTTTATACCACCTGGAGAGTTGGAAGTAAGATTAGTGTTTCTATTTATTCTGTTTTGAAACTTTTTCGAGATCCGAACTTTCAGTTGCTAATTTCATTCTTTGCTCTTTTCAGCACTTCCTCTTCCTTCTAGAGATCCAATTCATAAGCAAATTTTTGAGAGGTTGAGTGTTGTGGCCACAGAAGAGAGGAGCATAAAATTTCTGTTAAGGGATGAATTTTTACATCAATATGGGCTTCTACATGCTTCTCGTTCTACGCATTCTCATGAAGTTCCAACGGAAGTCCCCGATTCTCCGACGAAAACTCCTGATGCCCCGGCCTCCACTAAAGAACACTTGCGGGGAGACACTTCTATAGAAACTTCACTAGTAAAATGTTCTGTTCCAAGAGATGACACGGGGCCATCCGAAAAGCCCGCGCCTGCCCCTATAACTGAAGAAGAAGAGGAGCCCCTTTCCCAAACCGGGAAGAATGCTGGTCAGGGAGTTGATGAAGGGAGTTTGGTCAGACATGATGGTGATGACGTCTTTGGGGATTTAAGCGACATAATTATCACCTCTCAAGAGCTCTTTAAAGATGACCCTGCCTGTGCTTTATTTTCGATATAAATCTTGTGTTCCTTATTATTATTACATGTTTGCTTTATTTTCGATATAAAAAGTACATAGAATGTATTGCTAAAATGTCGATTTAAATTTTTGCAGACAATGGAAATAAAACTTGCACATAATAAGACCGAGTGATTCTCGCCATCGTTCAACAAACAAATTCCAAGTCACAAAAGCCCCGAATTCAAATCCTAGATAGGAAACGCTTCAATTGAATGGGCAATAATTTCGCTGGGAACGGACCCTTGCTATCAAATTGAGTTCGTTTGAACAGACGAACATCCAATTAAGAAGCTTATGTCCGTTCTCATGAACCTTCTTAACAATGAAGTGCACTTCCTTGGATTAAACAAACTACTTATGAGAAAAGGGAATGTGAGCTTGAAAAGGAAAAAACAGAGGATCGCTGAAAAGGCATAAGCAAGTGGACAAGGAAACAACTGAAGCTATCATCGGCAGCATAAGACCTCTTCGGAGGCATAAGTCTTCGGAGGATAAAGACCTCTAATGGGACATATGCCGTAAAAAAGAAAGTTCTCTACTGTACAAAAAAGATTGGAGGAGTCATGACCCTCCAACCATGAGAGAGTAACTTCCAGGAGATGAAAACCCTCTTTGAGGCACATTTCACCAGGAGTTGGAGTAGTTACTCTTCGGAGTTTCGCTTCACCAGAGTTGAAATGCAAACAATATAAAGACCTCTTCGGAGGCACATTTCACCAGGAGTCGGAGTAGTTACTCTTCGGAGTTTCGCTTCACCAGAGTTGAAATGCTCAAACAAAATAAAGACCTCTTCGGAGGCACATTTCACCAGGAGTTGAAGTGTAACGGCCGCTCTTCGGAATTTCACTTCACCAGAGTTGAAAGGCAAACAAAATAAAGACCTCTTCGGAGGCACAATCAAGAAGAAAGACCTCTTCGGAAGCCCACGTTTCACCGAGATTGAAATAAAACTTCCAAGTGTTGAAACGTGAAAAGGCTTTCTTCAAAGGCGCAACTCTTTGGAGGTACACGTTTCACCAAGATTGAAATAAAACTTCCAAGTGTTGAAACGTGAAAAATCCCTCCTCAGAGGTACAACTTTCTATGTAAAAAAAAATCCTCATCAAGAGCGTACTTTAACTTTCAAAGGAAGAGTAATTTACCTATTCTGGAAAATAATCTTCCTTAAAAAAAAAAAAAAAAGGAGTTAAAGTATCCTTCAGAGGTCCGCTTTACCACATAGAAGAATTCACTTGGTAAAATGTGCACATAAAAAATAGGTGATTTCTTCGAAGGACAAAGCGTAAAAACTTATTAAAGGGAGTTGTACTCTACAAAAATATTTCTTCAAGAATGGAATTTCTTTAGAAAATAAGAGTGCAAGTCCCCTCGAAGTATAGAATATTGCAGCAAGCTTATGGAATGGGGGCAATATGGTATAGTTACATACAATATGGTATAGCCAAATCGGCAAAGGTAATGCTCAAGCAACATGCCATAAGCCCGCTGCAATATCATATAAGAAAACTTGTGCAGAAATGAATAATAAATGCATTTTCAAATTCAAACAAGAAGTCTGTACAAACAAAGGATCATTTTATTCAATTGTAATGCAGATACAGGTTTCAAAATAAAGAAAAGCGGGGCCCGGTACCCGCACAATTCTCGACCAGTACATGCAAAAGACCAAGAGCTAAAATCTTCACTTCTTTTTACCACCTTTGGACCCTCTACCCGGCCGAATGATTAGTTTTTCAGGTCGGTTTGTGGGCATAAGGGAAGAAGGAGAAGACTGAGGGGCAACTGGTCCAGCTTCCGACTCCTCCTCGGTAGCAGCAATAATTTTCTTCCCCCTCCTCTTTGACGTTCCATGCTTCTTTCTCCTCTTCGAGGAAGACTCACTCCCTGGAGTAGCAAGAGCAGACAAAACTATGTCATTAGAAGGAGTCCGCTCCGGAGAAATCTCGCCTCCCTCGAGTCCTTCGCCTTTTTGCTCCTGCGAAGCAGTAGGATCATCTAAGCCATGAAGAGCCTCTATTTGCTCCTCTTGTGATCCAGGCTGTGAAGCAGAAGGAGGAGTCGCCTGAAGAGATGGAGGAGGGATAACCAGAGGAGGTACTTTCTCTATAGAAGGAAAGAGGTTAAAGTCAGTAAAAAGAGGAGGTAAAGGTTCGTCAAGGTCCAGGAAGTAGTCAAGAAGCCCATTGAACCCATAAGAAACAAGTGAGCAGTCTACTTGGGTAAGGTTTATAGTAGCAAGATTAACGGTGGAGTTACCTAGAGAAGTTGGTTTCCTGACATCGACTTCATAAGCCTGCATGTCAGCGCTCTCGTCACCTTCATCTCCACCCTGTATGCTTGTAATCTCGGTGGTAACCTTAGTAGGAGATGCAAAATGGGAGCTGGAACCAATGATGTTGACCTCAGACGAAGAAGGAGGCTGGACTGGAGTAGTTGAAGTAGTTCTTCCCAACTGGTCCCCTTCTATCGCTTCGGTACTTAGTTTGGCAATTTTCTCCTTTCCTTTGGCAAGAGCAGCGCGAGCGTCGTCATCCAAGTAATGCTTTTCAAGGGCTGATTCGTCATAACCAGCACCCTCAGCACCAAGCATTTCAAGTGCGGCCTCCCACACTTCAGCTAAAGTAATCTCATATTTGGGACCAAGAAAAGCAAGGCTCCCGCGCCCCAAGACGCTATGCAAATAGAAATCAAACAGAGTTGAGCTGATGCTGTTCTTTGTCGCCTCGTGGGATTCTTCAGCTGCAATTCTACCAGCGACGGCCTCATCACGCTCCCTTTCAGGTTTGGAAAGCTGAAGCTTAAGCATTTGAATCTCCGCTTCTTGAGAATTGTTTTTCTTTCGGAGCTCTGCAACATCAGCAATGTAGCCCTCGTTGATTCTTTTCTGCACTTCAAGCCTATCTTCAGCATCCCTCTGGCTGGCATGAGCATCTCTTACTTGTTTTAGAAGCACTTCTTCTTTTTGAGAATATGAAGTAGAGGAAGCAGCAAGCTCATGTTTCAATTTCTCAACTTTTGCTTCGAGCTCCTCATTGTAAGAAGCAATGCTCCTCATTTCAGTGTCATGTTGCTCAAGGACCTTTTGCCATTCAGCCTTATCGTTTTCCATAGTGAGCATGGCCTCTATGTTGGCACGGCTAACTCTTTGAAGCTCATCAACAAGTTTCTGCCAGTTCGACATCCTCTCAATATCAAGCCTGACGGCGTCGAGATTTCATAGCATGGCGGGCTTGTCAATAGGAACCAGGTCAAGGTCGAACCTCACACCCTTTAAGCACCACTGTGGAAAATGGCTTTGCAAAGTGGCTGGGCCCGGTCCAACTTGAAATTTGGGCCTGCTAATTATTGTTTGGATATCCGTCTTCCCGAGAGCAGGAGAGTCAGAAGGAATGTCAAGAGAGGCAGGGGCAGTAACCTTTTCGGGAGTAAGGGAAGCACACTTCTCACCATGTCGGGCTCGTTTGCCCGAGTCTTCAACTGCATGACCTTTTCCTCGGTCATCATGAGATTTCCTTTTGTGAGAGTCGTCACCTCTTTGCAAAGAATCGTGGCGCTCATCCCTATCTCTTTTGTCATAACGCTCTTCTTCAGCCCTCCTTTCACGAGCCTTTTGGGCAGCCCTTTCTTCATCAGATTCTCTATAGGAGGCGAAGTAGCGCCCGTAATCATATTGGCCACGCCCCCCGTAGCGCTGGAAATCGTTGTAGTATGATCCACTGCGTCTCATTGGAGAATCTGAAATAAAAGGTAAGCTTTAGAAATCTTTAAAGTATAAAAGGATAAGTGCATGAAGGTGCTGAAAAATCTTTAGTTGTGTGTGAAGTGCAAACTACTCGCGTCAAACTAACGAACCACTCCTTGGTTGGGGGGAAGCAATAGGTTTCACTGTCGGTGACAGTTCTTGGGATAAAGGAGTCGGAGTCTGTTTAAGGGCGGATGTTGCTTCAATCGTCGGGGGTATAGCTTTAGCACAGGCGGGGTCATCTTTAAAGAGCTCTTGGGAGGTGATAATTATGTCACTTAAATCCCCAAAGACGTCATCACCATCATGCCTAACCAGACTCCCTCCATCAACTCTTTCATCAGCATTCTTCCTGGTTTGGGAAAGGGGCTCCTCTTCTTCTTCGGTTATGGGGGCAAGCGTGGGCTTTTCGGATGGCCCCGTGTCATCTCTTGGAACAGAACACTTTACTAGTGAAGTTTGTATAGAAGTTTCTCCTTGTATCTGCTCTTTAGTGGAGACCGGGGCATCAGGGGTTTTCATTGGAGAATCAGGAACTTCCGTTGGAACATCGTGAGCTTGAATTGAACGAGAAGTGTGTAAGAGCCCAAATTGATGAAGAAATTCATCCGTTAATAAAAATTTAGCGCTTCTCTCTTCAGCCGGGATAGCGCTCAATCTCTCAAACATCGCTTTATGGCTTGAGTCCCTAGATGGAGGAGGAAGCGCTGTAAAAATAAAGAATGAGGTTAACACTCAAAAATTCGAATCTTAGGAAATTCAGAGGAAAGTTGAAGAAAAAGAAAGAAGCAGAGATCTTACTTCCTACTCTCCAGATTGCATAAAACCCAGGAGGGCAACGAACATAAAAGAACTGAGTCAAAAACCTGTGTGCGCTCTCCGGCAAATCCAAAATTAGTTTGCGGTTCCTCACACCTCTTACGAGCACAATTGAAGGCTGGTCCTTGTTTTTCGCAAAAGTGCACAGGTAGCAGATTTCCTCAAAACTCGGAAGACGGTTAAGAGTCCTCCCGAACAAGACACACAACCCCATCAAGATGGAATAACCATTGGGGTGCAATTGGAAAGGAGATATAGTTAACCGAAGAAGGGTTTGACGAAGAAATTCGTTAAAAGGAGGAATCGCTCCGCTTGAGCACATTTGCCGGTTAACGGCAACAAAACCATGAGGTGGTCGGTCAGCAAAGTCATTAGGGCCGGGAAGTAAAGCATCTGCTTCGACGATGCCAAACTGGATGCATAATTGACGAAAAACTTTGTGGCTCAGAGTGGTTGGCATTCTCTCTGGAGGATCGATCAGTTGGTTAGCTACTGGAAAAATCTCCCCAGTTCGTCCTGCTTCTTCTAGTTGAGAAGTCATTCTACACAAGGAACTGTATATTCAAATGTGAAGGTGCACGTTTCCTAAAAGTGTGAAGTATTGTGTAATAACTAGTAGAATAACAAGTAAATATAACTAAAATCGAATTAGTTGATGTTTATCGATTATAGAGTTTCAAAGCTTGTTGTTATGAGAGCAAGTACAGTATTGATGCGAATAAATCAGCTTCGGTTGATTGTTTTAACTTCGCTTTAAATACTTCACTTGAACTTGTTAATACACAACATTTCATTCATGCAAATTCATTTAAATTGATTATTCTTTATCGACTAATCTGTCATTCGATGTGGGCAGTCGATGGCAGTATATTCGTCCCATATTTCTGCGAATGTTGTGTTTAAACAGGTTGACAGCTTTAAAAGTTGAAATAGCCTGCAAAGAAGTACAATGAAATTCAAGTTCAAACAGTTCAGTCAAAGTTGTCTCAGAATGTCACAAGTCTTAGGTCGTCCGGCGACCTAGCATAGGTCGGAGCCTTCTTAAGTCGCGCTGTGCAAAGTAAAGGATAAGGCGTTTCAATCTCGTCATAGTGTTAGTTCGGCCGCGACCTAGAGTCAATGTCGCAAGAAAGTTAGGTCGTGCAGTTCCTAACTAAGAGTAACTCTTAGCTCATGTGAAGTCTTAGGTCGTTCAGCGACCTAGTGTAGGTCGAGACTACTCCTTAGGTCGCAAGGGTTCTTAGATCGCGAATTATCTTGAATCGCTCAAATTCACTAGGTCGCTAACTTCCTCTCCACGCAATGCTTCACCGGACCCGATAACCCACTATCCACTACACTTAGATCCATCATCCTATTCGTGAAGTTCATCATCTTTCCATACCACCAAACCATTTGAAAACCGACTCAAAGTACCTCCGATCTATCATAAATCTAACTCACTACTGTGCGTTCGTGAGTCGCTACAACAGCAATAACCACTGACGATAAAAAATCGATCACAACACGACTCAAAGTGGAGCACGACGTACAAAATTGGTTTGGGGTTCGGAGGTTAGAGTTTGTGGTTCGATGATGATCGTGGAATGGAGAAAGATCGAAGATACTTACGTAATTTGGTAGCAAGGATGAATCGGTGAATGATTAAACTTGAATTCGCCTTTTGAAGTTCAGAGAATCGTTAATGGCGGTAGGAGGTTAGAGCAATAAAATGAAGAAGAGTTAAGCGACCTAATAGATTTATATGAGGTAAAAATGGGAAGGCAAATAGGCACGCATATTGGCACAAGTGTTAGGTCGCTCACGACCTAGCTAAGTCAGGTCGAAGCACGCGACCTATGTCATAGGCCCGTACTTCAAGGGGCAAATGTTAACTCCTCTTCATTAGCGACCTAAGACCTAAAGACATGGAGCGACCTAACTACAGGAATGGCCTAGCGACTTAAAGATGACTCGACCTAAGAAGTGGAACGACCTATCAAGCTTTGCGACCTAAAGGAGGCCGCAACCTATCAAGCTTCACGACCTACAACTCAGCAGCCCAACGACCTAAGAATACCTGACGACTTAATAGCCTCAACGACCTAACGGCATAATTGTATTAGCGACCTAACCCCACAAAGCAGCTATGCGACCTAAAGACTTAAGCATTGTCACGACCTACGACCTATGGGGAGTAGCGACTTAACTCCTGAAGATACTGAGCGACCTAACGAGTCAACAGGCAAGCGACTTAACTGGTTCAAGAAGCGGGCGACCTAACGGTTCAAGCATTCAACGACTTAACAGCTAAAGAAGGTTACGACCTAACGGAACCCAGCGACCTAAGGAAGGCCGCGACCTAGCGGTTTAAGGACTTCACAACCTAACCTAACGACTTAAGAAGACGCCGCGACCTATAGAGCTCACACGACCTAAGATAGGTCGCTCACGATCTAAGCTAGGTCGCTCACGACCTAAGGACATTGCATTAGAAGACCGCCTTTTCTATGCCGCTGCTGGTAAGGTCGCATACGACCTTAAACTTGTTGAAACGAGCTTGCATGTTCTTATGGAAGGGGGGCCAGCGCTTCTTAGGTCGGCTACGACCTACGACCTTACTTAGGTCGGTCACGACCTATGACCTAACTCCGATGAGTGCCTATAAATATGACCCTAACTCCAACAAGTAGGGGACTTTTGGCTCATGCTCTTTGAACACCGATGCTCTGCTGCAATTAATCCAACACTTGAAGCACTCAAGACTCAAAGAACACTACGAACAACTCCAAGAAGAGATCACATATGCTCGACATGGATTCGAAGATCCTCATCTCCATTGAAGTTTAGGCTACTTGCTCTAAGTCTCTTGTAATTCAAAGTGTATTGTACTTGGGAGGAATCGTATCAGCTTGTAACGAGATCATCAATAAAAGTACTTAAAGTGGATGTAGGCTATACCCTTAAGCCGAACCACTATAAAATCGTTGTTGTTTACTGCTTTTCTGCTATTCTCTGCTTATAATCTGTTCCCGAGTTATCGGGTGGTGCTTTCAAAACTACACATCACACACCGGGGTGTTAGCGTTCAAATTTTAGCGTTAACAACGCCTACAACGGATAGCTCAGTAGATACACCTCAACATCTTCCTACCCCTACACCAAATTAGGAACCAACATATAGGTGTTCCTCCTATCATACGGGATTCACTCCCGATAACAAGAAATCCAAGCGATCTCTATTTGTTTCTCCTAACACCATGGAGAAGATTGATGAGATTCATCACTATCAAAAACAACAAATAGATCTACAACGAGAATTATATTTTGAACAAAAAGTCACGGCATAACGACTAAGTTTCTTGGAGCAAGTAGCATGAAGTTTCGTAATTCACGGAAGAAGTATATACACGAACCACTTCTGATTCCTTGCAGTTCTTTGGATCCCTCATCATTGTATCGTACACCTTTGGTTCCTTCACCAAGGCGATTCTCCGGTTCCCCTAGAACCCACGAACGTGGAAATATATGGTCTCCACTCAAACCATGGAGGGATGACAAGTCAGATGATTGCAAAATTCCATCGCTATCTAAATAGATTAAAATTATTCTTTGAATTTTTAAGTACGTATGTTTGTAATTCTGATTCACAAAAAGAAAATACTACATTTTTTCAAACGATGGAAGGTCGAGAAATAAGCAACGCCCTTTAGATGTAGGATATTTTTAGAAAGATTGGTTATTTCAGACGTCTGGATATGAACCTCAGACGTCTGACACTCTGATATCCCACAAAATTCACATCATTCTGCATATGTCAGACGTCTGATATATCTATCCAGACGTCTGAAAATTGTCCCTGCTTACTTAAAATAGATACCTGACTATATTTGACGTCTGAATAAAGTCACCGCCACCATCTTTTAAAAAATCGATCTATTTCAGACGTCTGATAGTTAAACCAGACGTCTATAAAATCTCTCTGACTATCAATTTAAAAAACTCAATCAAAATCAGACATCTAACTCTATCTACTGTGTCAAAATTAGGTTAAACTAGACATCTGAATTCAATTCTAGACGTTCGAAATTCTGTCGACACTCATATATGCCCAGATAATGACTATTTCTTTTGCCTTTTCTTATTTTGTTTCATTTTTTCCATCGATAGATAGTGGTTTTTTTCCAAAATTTCTGCCTCTTTCAAACTTAAACGAATTCGATGCCTCCTAGAACTAAAAACCCTAAGATAACCAAACGAAAACAAGACCAACCAACTTCTTCAAACCCTTAAATTTGCTCGGATGATCAAATCAAATGATGGATGAATAGAGCATCATATTCACTCAAGAGGTATGAGGAAATTCAAAAGAAGAAACTTCAAACAGGTCCATTCTATAACTTACTCAAGTTTCCAATGTACGATTTAGATGAATTGTGTGACAATGCTGGTTTAGAAACTTTGATATCGTTTAACCCCAGTAGCATCCAAATTGATCAAACTGGCTATATTTCTCTTCTACGCTAATTTGGATAGCACGGCTGTTTGGAACACGAAAAATGAAGATAGCTAGTTATGGTCTAACATTTATGGCAACACAATTAGGCTCACTCTGGGAATAATAGGCAGAACTCTCGGTTGTTCCGACATGGGCGAAGATCTATATAATATTCTCGATATGCATTTCAAACCAAGGGAAAGTATAACACATCAAATATGGGAGGATGAAATGCCTAAATTTACTTCCAAATATTTACAACCAAAGGTGAGACTTCTTGCTCGGATGATCATCAACACTATTATTCCTCGTCTAGGAAGTCATGAGTAGATAACCGAATTAGAACACAAAGCTTTATATGCTCTATTCGGCGAACAAGGGTGAATTGGGCCAAATTTATATTTGACGAGCACAAACATTTTTGGACTCGATCACGGCCATCAATTAACTACCCTACGTACATCATGACACTTTTACGTGCTCACAACATCCCCTCTTACCTATCCACTTTTGAAAAAATTTCTCCAAAATATGCGTCCACAAAGCTTTTCCTCCCTAATGAACTTACCAAAAATTCCTCCGAAATTTACATCTTTTGAAGATTGGACGCACAATCATCAAGCAAGACAAACTGGGCCTCCACCTCAACCACACCAAGAACCAACACAAGAGGAGGAAAAACATTGTGAGATAACTCCTCCTGCTGCACCATTTGATTATACGAGCTAGGATGAGATTTTGGAAACTCGAACAGAGACAAATCCAAGTGAAAGCATTCGAGATCTCACTCATTAAAATCAACAAATCTTGTCTGGAAATCAAAAAATTTTAGCTACGCGTATTGACAACTTTGAAATATCTTTTGCTACATGCCTAGCAACAGTTGAAACATCACTTTCAACTGCATTAGCGGTTCTCAAAGAGGTTCTTCAAAGTGCTCGTGGTCTGACAACTCCTTTCGAAGATTGGCCAACCCCAGTGCCTTCTCCTCCATCGAAACAATCTAAACTTTTTGAGGAGAACGAACCTCTAAAACAAGCTCCGACATCTCCTACAAAGCAACCTTGCTCTTCTCAAAAAGAAGATAAAGGAGATGATCAAGAAAAAGCTTCCACGAAAGACTCATAGATTTTAGGATTTCATCTTATGTACACTTGAAAACTCTATGAATGTACTCGCATACAATTACTTATGAAATTCTCTTTTGTGGGTTATATATCTTTGGCGATTGATCATATTAATATTTAATTAGCTAGAAATTCTTTTTGATAATGCCAGAGGGGGAGAAATAAATATATATATATATATATATATATATAATAAGCACATATTCAGGGGGAGATTTATAAACTACATATAAGTACATTGTATAGTTGTCATCATCAAAAAAGGGAGATTGGTAGGAAATCAAATCTATGGTTTCAATGACAACAACTATACAATGGAAATCGAATATGCATATATATCTATATTTACAGGTACTTGCTAGAATAACATTACTACAAAGACAATAACAAGGCTCAAAGAATATTACAAGAGACTACAATATCGATAGGATCGATGGAACAACAAGATAGATGCACAAAGTAAACATGCATAGTTTTCAGACGTCCGGGTGCACTAACCAGACGTCTGAAGAAATCCTCTGGAATACAATACAGACAGGATCAGACGTCTGGTTGATGCACTCAGACATTTTAAAGGCTACTGTATACAAAAAATATATATAGCCAGACGTCTGAAACAAATACTAGACGTCTGATGCTGAACTCAGAATTTCAAATTCAAATTACAACTGCCGCTTTTGAAAACACATCTTCGCTTCTCTTCACCGCAACTCTCCATCACCATCAGAAGCAACTATAGAGCACTTGTTAATGGATGCAACTACTCAAGGAATCTCTTTACAACTATATATATCATCAAGAATCAAAGAGAATAACAACCTTACTCGCTTATGCTCTCTAATTATGCACTCTATCATTCTTGATCTCTATTAATCTATACTTGTATTCTACTCTTCCAAATATACAATTCCTTATAGACAATACTCTCTAAATATATATTAGAAGCATTTGTACTAATTAGTCAATATTCGTGTTATAGAACATACATTTGACAAGAACAATCTATTGTAACCAAGCCTATTCCTCAGGATGAAGCGAGGGTGTTTGATAGTAGAATTCCGAGGGGGAGCTTTGGGACCGGACGTAGGACGGAAGGTCCGAACCCGTATAAAATCCTGGTGTATTTATTCTATATTTTACTTAGATTAGTTTTGGTTTAGTCGCACCATATATTTAGCCACGTATACTTGCATATACACTATAGGATCCACCCTATAGACTTACAATCTCCGCCCCCAACGCCTCCATCATAGCCTTTGCTATCACCGAGCCCACCTCCCCACGCCAACCCAGATCTTATCCTATCTCCTACTTTTGCAGATTTATATTAATTCCTTTAACATTTTCTAAAGTCGATTACACTCGCTTATAATCTCATCTATCCATTTACAACTTCTAACAATCATATCCATTTTCATATCTCAAGAGAGTTTATAAATAAATTCAAATCATTTTCAAAACTCTATATATGTATAACAAGTATTTTTAAAGAATGATAATTTATTTTTAAAAACACGTTCAAGTAATTATTTAAAAAAAAATAAAATACTTTAATAAACATTGATACTTCATTCCCTATTTCATTTCCAAATAACAAATTGATTTACGAAGCTTATTATAGAAACTAGAAATTTATTTATACTAACATCAAATATTTGAAAAATCCACTTCCGAAGAATTTTATTACTAAAGTGGCTTTAAATTACATAGTTTGAATAAATAAAAATTCTCTTTTAAAATAATTTAACTTCTCGATAAAAATATACATTTTTAAAATCCCAATAACCAAATCACTTAATAAATCCGTCTCGATTCTTACACATCGATATCATTTTGATTCCTAACCATCCTCATTTTCCAAAAATAGAATACATTATTTTTCCCAAAAATATATTTTTCATATCTCGATATAGATTCACCCTGTGAAATTATATTCCAATTTATCAATTGATGTCATTTTTCCTTATTTGTAAACATCGTTTATAAATTTATAACTCCTTTGAGTTTCACTTGTTTATAAAACAAATCCCATTTATAAAATTTCATTTTATAAATCTATTTCTAATAAATTCCATATATTTCACAAATCTATTTAAAATATTGATTTCAAACTCCTTTTCACATTTTCCAGAAATATCGTTTAACAATCCATTGTTTAAAAAAACCTTTAGATAAATTATTTTAAAATCTCTATTTAAAATATTTTACAATAGTCAAGTAAAATTCTAGAGTCAAATT
Source organism: Allium cepa (assembly GCA_030765085.1). Taxonomy (NCBI): domain Eukaryota; kingdom Viridiplantae; phylum Streptophyta; class Magnoliopsida; order Asparagales; family Amaryllidaceae; genus Allium; species Allium cepa. The sequence continues at coordinate 917,601,818 of CM060938.1, forward strand.
TTTTTATCCAACTCAACTTCCTTTAAAATAATCCAAATACCAATATAAATATTTTTATATCCAAATTCTTCTTTTAATTCCTTCAAATATAAAAATAATATTTATGGTATTTAAAATACCAAAATCTAAGTCTAGTGCTATTATAGCATCCAATAATTCAAATCACAACAATAATCTATAACAGATTATCTACACACATCATATATCACTATATATGAAAAATAAACACCAGTTGGATCCTCCAATATGTTTCCCTGCAACCATAGATGTTAATACAACATAAAAATACCAATCCCACTTCGAGGCGGGATATCGTGGTAATTTAGGATTATCCGCTATTAGTGGGGCGCATAGGGTCTCATCCGCTCCAATAGGTTGGAATAATCAATCCAACCACTAATATATGCTACAATGTATAATATTGCATTCAACTGATACCAATTCAACCAATCATCCAATAATAAATTTTAATCATTTAAAATTAATTGCAGTAATCCAAATGAGTGAGAGTTACTCATCTTGATTTTTTAATTTGCAAATATGTTCCAATTTTACTCGCCATCACGAATCCAATGCAAGAATTCACACTCGAATTCAACCTCGCATTAAAAAAGTTATACGATCTTAAACATTTGAATTTAATAAGCTAATTTAACATCTAATTTTAATTAACCTATATACATACCTTAACAACTATTTCCACAAAGCTTAATCTTACATTAAATCAAATCCTACTCCACAATGCTTCAGCCACGATCAACAAATACAACGGCGCCTAGAAAACGATGAAATCCCGATCCTACATCCTCACCTTTCCCATCGCGACCCAGAAATCAAATCGCAATTTTCCCCTCGTCATCGATTACCCGCAACCAATCTCTGCTATCGCGGTTGATTTGAGAATCCCTTTTTTTGTCAAACGAGATTTCGTTCTTCCTCTTTTTTTCTTTTGAATTTGATTTCGGTTTTGAAAAGAGGAAAGGGAAAGTTGATTTCTTTAAGGAATGTTGACGCAGCGGAAATAACGGATTGACGATGAAATGAAGATTTCATGTCAAGCTAATAGAAGAACGATTAGATGAATCAATATAAATCGATGGATTGAAAGATACCGAATGCCCAAATTCATTGATCTCCAAAAGATACCGAATTCTAGCTATCTTCGACACGTTGATCGCGCACGATACCGTGAGAGAAGATCTACAATTCTTCGAACATTGATCAAGCGCACTTGATTCCGTGAATTGGCTTCAACAATCATTAATTCGAGCGCACTCGAATACCGAAAGTGGAGATAAGAGATCACACTCAAATACTAATTTCAAAGAGGCACAAAGCACTCAAACAAAGTTTCATTCAAAAATCAACAACCTCAAAGTTACAACTCACCCACTATTTATAGCATTTATAACACCCAGACACTAGGTCGTTCACGCGACCTACGACCTTACATAGGTCGTTAACGACCTAACCATATTTGCGACCTATCAGTAGCGACCTAACAGACAACATATTACAGCACTTATACACTTATGTGACCTAATCACAACACCAATACACTACGACATAGCTATACAACAAAGCAACATACAAGTTACGACCTAAATAACAAAGCGGCCTAAGCTGCAGGCAAACCCAAGTAAGGTCGTTCGCGACCTAAGAATGGAAGGTCGTTCGCGACCTAAAGAAAACTGGCCGATAGCATCAGATTCTTGTCCCGGTAGGTCGCTGGAACGATGTAGCTAGGTCGTAGCTCGCTTGAGTGACTTTCCAACTCGTTTTCCTGCATTTCATCTCCTTAACTCGTTCATTCTTCATCCTGTTAAGTCGCACGCGACTCAAACTTAGCTCGTCTTCATCATTAGGTCATTGGAGTGACTTATAGGAGTACTTAGGTCGCTCTCGACGTAAGTCTTCATCTGGTTGGGCTACATCATCCTCCCCTGGTTGGAAGAAATTCGTCCTCGAATTTGAAAGTTCTTCCCCATTGGGTTGTTTATCTCCATAATAGGGTATAAGATGTTTAACATTAAACACGTCAGAAATGTACACATTCTCCGGCAGCTTCAACCTATAAGCGTTTTCATTGATTCGTTTCACAATCTTTACAGGACCAATCTTTCGAGCTTTAAGTTTATTGTATGTTCCTACTGGAAAACGATCCTTCATTAGTACAAATTATACTAACTCTCCTTCTTTAAATTCAACTCTTCTTTGTTTTAGATCCGCAGATCGTTTATACTTCTCATTTGTCTTTTCCAATCGTTCCTGAACGATTCTATGGCATTCTGTCAACCCATCAACAAAATCAGCAGCTCGCTTAACTGTTCCCTTCGGTTGTGGTACTATCGTTAAATCCAACGGCCCCTTTGGCAAGCTTGAATATACAATCTGAAATGGACTGAAACCCGTACTACGATTCACTGCATGATTATGTGCAAACTCCGCTTGACATAACTTCACATCCCAACTCTTCAGATTATCTTTCACAAGACACCGCAACAAATTTCCCAGCGATTTGTTCACAACCTCGGTTTGTCCATCCGACCGCGGATGATAAGCACTGCTAAAATTCAGCTTTCTTCCCACCATATTCCACAAACTCAGCCAAAAATGACTCAGAAATCTGGTATCCCTGTCTGAAAATATAGATTATGGTAAACCATGCAAGCGATAGATCTCTCTAAAGAACAACTGTTCCACATGGACTACATCTACTGTCTTTTTACAAGCAACAAAATGTACCATCTTCGAGAAACGGTCCGCCACTACATATATAGAGTCATTTCCCCGTTGAGTCCTCGGCAAACCCAACACGAAATCCATGCTTATATCTACCCACGGTTTTGTAGGAACAGGTAAAGGCATATACAATCCCGCATTTGTAGCTGTCCCTTTCGAAACTTGACAAACATGACATCTACGCACAAACTTTTCAACTTCCCGCCTCATCGATGGCCAATAGTAAGACTGAGAAATCATCTGCATTGTGCGGTCCCATCCAACATGTCCCTCTTCATACAACTCTTTCACAATTTTCACTCTCAAGCTGCAATCTGGTACGCATAATCGATTTCCCTTGAATAAGAATCCATCCACCAATACAAACTCATCAGTACTCCCATCCTTGACTTTTTCAACAATCTTCGTAAAGTACGGATCTTCTTCAAACAACTCTGGCAATAGTTCAAATCCCGTTACTTCAACTTTCATCGTCGTCAACAAATGATTCCTCCCGCTCAAGGCATCAGCTACACGATTCGTCACCCCTGATTTATGCTTTACAACAAAAGTAAATTGCTGCAGATACGCGACCCATGAAGCGTGCCTAGCTGAAATTTTGTCCTGTCCTTGCAAATTCTTCAAAGCTTCATGATCCGTATAGAGAACAAACTCCTTCTGAAACAGATAATGTCTCCAGTGCTTTACAGCTTGAACAATTGCGTAAAATTCCACGTCATAAGTGCTATATCTCAACTTGGCTCCAGACAACTTCTCACTGAAATAAGCAACCGGTCTTCCGTTCTGACTCATAACTCCACCAATCCCAACCTTCAAAGCATCAGTATGTAACTCAAACAACAACTGAAAATCCGACAATACTAGAATTGGTGCTGATGTCAAAAGTGTCTTAATCTTTTCAAAACAACCCATGCTTCCTCTGACCACTCAAACTTCTTTCCTTTCATGCAATCGGTTACAGGTGCCATTACACTGCTAAAATATGGAATAAATCTTCGATAAAAAGATACCATCCCATGAAAACTCCTCACTTCAGTAATTGTTTTGGGTTGTGGCCAACTCCTCACAGCTTCCACTTTACTTTTATCCACTTGAATGCCTTCCTTCGACAGAACATACCCCAGAAACAAAATATTGTGCGTCATGAACATGCACTTCTTTGCTGCTGCATAGAATTGTTCCTGTCGTAGAATAAACAATACTTCTCACAAATGCTAGACATGCTCTTCCATACTGCCACTATAGATCAAAATATCGTCAAAGTAAACTACTACAAACTTCCCAATGAATGGTCTGAAAATTTGGTTCAATAATCTCATAAAAGTACTCGGAGCATTTGACAAGCCAAACGGCATTACTAACCATTCGTATAGACCTTCCCTAGTTTTAAAAGCAGTCTTCCACTCATCACCTGGTCTAATACGAATTTGATGGTATCCACTCTTCAAGTCAATCTTCAAGAATACAACAGCTCCACTCAATTGATCAATCAAATCATCGAACCTCGGCATAGGGAACCTGTATCTCACAGTGATCTTGTTTAAAGCCCGACTGTCCGTACACATCCGCCACGTCCCATCCTTCTTCGGTACCAATAAGGCTGGCACTGCACAAGGACTCAAGCTCTCCTGAACACGCCCTTTTTCAAACAACTCCTCCACCTGCCATCTCAGCTCCTCATGCTCCTTAGGACTCATCCTGTAATGTGGTCTGTGTGGTAAACCGCTCCTGGCACAAGATCAATCTGATGTTGAATATCTCTCAACGGTGGTAACTCCGTTGGCAACTCTTCAGGAAACACATCTATGAATTCTTCCAATACCGGCTTTACTTCCTCTCGAACTTCATTAGTTTCAGCGGCTTCATGTCCAATCAACAAAAACACCTCTGGACTTTCCTCTACTTCTTCAACAAATTCCTTCAAAGTCAACAAAGTCTTCAGCTCCTCAATCTCTTCTGATTTGCTCTCTCCTTACTGTCTCTTCTTCGGAACCAAAATGATCTTAACACCTTCAAACATAAAGCTGTAGCTATTGGTTCGACCATCATGCTGCACTGCTCGATCATACTTCCATGGTCTTCCCAAAAGCAAGTGACAAACATCCATCTCCACCACATCACACCAGATCTCGTCTTTATACTTCTTCCCAATAGAAAATGGAACATGAACTCGCCTATCCACCTTCACCTCTCCTCCTTTCCTCAACCAAGCTAACTTGTAAGGATTTGGATGCTTCTCCGTTTTCAACTTCAACTTCTTCACAGCTTAAATAGAAATAATATTGTCACAACTTCCCGCGTCAATCACAAATTTACACACCTTCCCCGATATAGTGCATGTCAACTGAAAGATATTACTCCTCAACCAACTAGCCTCTTCTTCCTCTTGTTTCGTTGTTAAACAAGACCTCCTCATCACTAGATTACATCCTTCATCTCCCGACGCGATATCCTGTTCATCCTCCTCAACTAGAATAGAATAACCTTCACCAAAATCCTCACCTTCCACTTCAGCAATCATAGTTCGTTTCTTCGGCTTCGGACATTCATTACTCTTGTGACCCACTTTCTGGCAATTGTAACATTTGAAACTGTTGTTGACCTTCGCCTTCTCAACTTCTTTCACAACTGGTTTACTGATAACTCAAGAAACATTGGAACTCCCACTAGCACCCTTGTTCTGAGTATTGTAACTTGGAAACAAACCACCTCCTCGTCTCCCTTGTTTCTCCCAAGCAAGTGCTTTCTGATGTGCTTCTGCAACAGATCTCGGATCAAACATCTTCATCATATCTTGAATCTGCATTCTCAACCCCCCAACAAACCTAGCAGTCAATTGTTCCTCCGTCTCCATAATGTCATTTCGAGCAATCAGTTGATAAAATTCATCAGCATAATCATTAACAGTCTTCGTTCCTTTCCTCAGATTCTGCAACCTCTGATACATGAGTGATTGATAATTGTAAGGCAAGAATGTAGCCTTCATCAGCTTCTTCATCTTCTCCCATGATTCAATCTTTGACTTCCCCATTCTCTCCCGTGTAAGTTTAGTTTGTTGCCACTATGTCATAGCTCTATCTCTCAAACGAGTAGCAACTAACTTAACTCTACGATTCTCAGGAACTTCTTTGAGGTCAAAAATCTCTTCAACATTAGACAACCAATCAAGAAATTCATCTGCTACCATTCCACCCTTGAATTCTGGAATTTCCATCTTCATACCCGACTCCCATCGTCAGTTATCCTCAACATCCCGATATGAGTTTCGAACTTGGTCTCGATCTCGATAATGAATGCTAGCTCTATCACCCTCTTCATCAAAATCAAATGTACGTCTATATCGATCCCAACCATCAACATCCCTTCAATCACACATGTCTCTTCTACTATGTCTCTCTTCATCTCGATATGGCTCATCTTCAAACTCACGTGGAGTTCTTTTCTCTTCATGTCTATATTCATGGTGATCTTTTCTTGACGAAATTGATGTTTCTCTTCTTTCTCTAAAAGATTATAGCGACACCCTCCTCGCTTCCGTAACCGATGGCGAAACTCTGTTTCCTCCATGGTTCGAGATTGGCGACCTTCCCCTTTGATTCATATCTATCATCAATTTCTCCAACCTCCCAATGCCTTCATCCAACTTTTCATTGAATTTATTGCTAATGCGTTGTTCCATCTGTTCAGCATCTTCTCTCTTATACAAATCTTCAACATTTTGATGACGATTAGCTCTTCTTGGCGGCATTGTCACATCTTCACAAATTCAAACACTTTACCCTCAGCCTTGAACTTCAAATCGAACTTCACAATGCACGGCTACTTCACTTAGTTCGGATCGGCTTAATCACGACCTAACTCTAGCTCGTTCTTAGCTCGGTTAAACACTTCAAGCTTGGCTCTACACTTCAAAATGAAGTTATACACAACTTCAACTTCAACTCCTTGGCTCCAAGACTCGGCTTAGCTATGATTGGCTAAGTCTGGCTTTGATACCAAACTGACGCAGCGGAAATAACGGATTGACGACGAAATGAAGATTTCGTGTCAAGCTAATCGAAGAACGATTAGATGAATCAATATAAATCGATGGATTGAAAGATACCGAATGCCCAAATTCGTTGATCTCCAAAAGATACCGAATTCTAGCTATCTTCGACACGTTGATCGCGCACGATGCCGTGAGAGAAGATTTACAATTCTTCGAGCGTTGATCAAGCGCACTTGATTCCGTGAATTGGCTTCAACAATCGTTGATTCGAGCGCACTCGAATACCGAAAGTGGAGATAGGAGATCACACTCAACTACCAATTTCAAAGAGGTACAAAGCACTCAAACAAAGTTTCATTCAAAAATCAACAACCTCAAAGTTACAACTCACCCACTATTTATAGCATTTACAACACCTAGACCATTAGGTCGTTCACGCGACCTACGAACTTACATAGGTCGTTAACGACCCAACCATATTTGCGGCCTATCAGTAGCGACCTAACAGACAACATATTACAACACTTATACACTTATGCGACCTAATCACAACACCAATACACTATGACATAGCTATACAACAAAGCAACATACAAGTTACGACCTAAATAACAAAGCGGCCTAAGCTGCAGGCAAACCCAAGTAAGGTCGTTCGCGACCTAAGAATGGAAGGTCATTCGCAACCTAAAGAAAACTGGCCGATAGCATCAGATACTTATCCCGGTAGGTAGGTCGCTGGAACGATGTAGCTACGTCGTAGCTCGCTTGAGTGACTTTCCAACTCGTTTTTCTGCATTTTCATCTCCTTAACTCGTTCATTCTTCATCCTGTTAAGTCACACGCGACTCAAACTTAGCTCGTCTTCATCATTAGGTCGTTGGAGCGACTTGTAGGTGTACTTAGGTCGCTCTCGACCTAAGTCTTCATTTGGTTGGGCTGCATCAAATGTCGAGGGAGGATTTTGATTTCATGGATTGAACAGAAAGAAGGGGGAAACATGATTTGAAAGGAGAAAGGAAGGTTGCGTGTTTGAATGGAGAAAGGTGGCGTGTTTGATGTGCCTTTTTTTAATTTTATAAACCAAAATATCTCGTTTACCTAACTTAAAATCCTGAATCCCTATTTAGGTATGTTACCTGACGTTTCTAATGTTATACCGATATTCTGAACCTAATAGAACAAATTTCGTAGCCAAATTCGATCGTATGGAGAAGATGTTCTTTTGAACCCAATTATTATATTGAATTTTCAATATTAATTTCAACGGGTTTATATTCCATACGACCAAACGATAACTCCAAAAGCTGCAGAATTTGATATCCGATAATAATACATTATTACGGATCCAACGGAACCCGTTCCTTCGAATTTCAAGACTATGCTCCAGATTTCTATTTTAACATGTCGATTAAACCGACGATTTCCAACATTTATGAAATTGCTTGAAATTTTGAGTTTTAAAATCTCACTAACAAAATTATAATTCCAAATCCGATGTTTAAAACCATTTAAATATCCCAAATTAAAAATCGAAAAATCCGGATAGTTACATTAGCACTCATACATTTGCATACAAAAGTCACAGAAAGTAACAAAATTATATGAAAAATCCACGGTAGCTTTTGAAGATATTAAACTATACATCACATACATGCAAATATTTTCCTACTAAAATCCACATAGGTCAACTTTGAAGCCAATCATAGCTTCTTCCCTCCCTTATGATTCATATGGACAAAGCGTCCATTTCAATTTTGATCTAAAAATAATGTAAAATGACTCATAAATAAAGGTGAAACCCAAGAGTTTCATTACATACAAATTGTTGTACTTATTATTAACGGTTATTGCTTCAGACTACTTCCATAATAACAACGTACCGCCATTCTAGATCCTAACAGTATGTTGTAAAAATACAAATTAGTATAGGGAGCTGAAGTTTGCAGCCAACAGTTTCATGTATATACTAAAGTTGAGTCACGTATTTGCGCATTGAAAAAGAAGTAGAAGCAAAACAAAGGAACATCCAACAGAAGTGCTTGTCATCCCAACTTGTTACATTATAATTTGTTCTTTTAATAATGAATTATTAAGTTAAAGCTTCTGGTAATGGAACAACATGGTGTGTATCCAGTTTAACCATAATAATACATAAATGTAACTCCTCTAGTTTTGAGGTCTTCTTCTTCACTCTTTATACATACATACATACATACATACATACATACATACATACATGCATACATACATATGATAATGGAAATTTCTATTTTGGGTCCATTAGCTCATTATCTAAAAATTAATATATTACTCGCACAAGTAACTTTATATATATGGTCTCAATCCCATATCATGGACCGGCATCACATACTTACTCTATTATGATGGAACAATAGTACTCTTTATGATGGAATAATAGAGCAAGTAGTCTTTATAAACTGCAAGATTTTGTGCATTTTAGAAGATAGGTGAATTCTAGTATCAAAATGTAACGGCTTATAAACTTGTAGAAGTAAATGTATCGCTAATCTTTTATTCCAATGCACCTCACTTGTCACAGAGAAAACTGATAAATTGTTAACAAAAAACTAAAGACCAACCAAAAATTCATTTATTTTTTGAAATTGTCATGTAGAAATTTTTTAAAAGAAAGTATAGAAAATGAAATTTACAGGACACAAATTAGGTTTTGCACAGCTCCACATGAAATTAGACATATACATATTAAGACCAGACTCCAAAGTGCAACATGAAGACTTGATTGCAACTGGGATGTTTAACTCAAAGTAACTCAAGATCATACAGAATGCAACATGAAGGCCAGTCATCATAACCCATGGTTGAAATGCAACCAGACTTCATTCAAAGTGCACCATACAATAACGAAGGCATGAATGTGCTCACAAGGTCAAATGGTCTAGTTTGAATACAATATAGGGTCACCCACATATATACATACAGACCACAATTTAATGACCCAGCAAAAATAACCAAGCACGTATGCAAGTTAAGTTTTAAACATATAGTACAAATATATAGTGGAGCATGTATCAGTTCAGGTATGAAAGCAATATAGGGTAACCCAGCAAATAGTGAATGAAATTCAAGGAAATGAATATGGAATTCGACAACAGCTATGCAATATTCGAAACAGTGGTGAACACAATACAAGAGACTGCATATATACACATGTGTATATATAAACAAGTGATTCGAGAATTATAGTATAGACACATGAATGAGCATAAGCATGGTGACATATATACATGCACTATAACACACACACACATGTATATACATGGAGATGACCCACAACAAAGCAGTTTACATGTGTATAACATTGAAGTAGTCTGCTTATTTACAGTAAAAAAAGAGTTACATTTTGAACAAAGCCAATAATAGTTTCCTAAGGTCAAGACAGCAAAAACAGAGAATGGTCATATGTCTGAACAAGTCATTGAACAAGTCAAGTTTCATAAAATCTAAATCTCTCTCAAAATCAAGTATCGAGCCATAAGAGAATGATGCCAAAATCCAAGCCATGGTGACCAAGGTAGATTCGAACAAGTCATATCAGTGAAGAACGGAGAGATCCAAATTCATCATAAATATATAAAGTAACTCGTATCTAATGAATAAGTCAGAAACATCACAGTCGTATGATCAAAAATCAATGCAGAAAACAAAATCATGAAATATTCATACCGAAATTATACGAACGTCAACTAAGGGATTCGATCCCTATAAAACCCAAAAATCATCATCGGCAAAAAAATGGATTCGAGTTTAAGCAAAATACTAGAGCAAGCCAAATCACGCACAAATTTGTAACTCGAAAAGAAGTCAAGCAAAATCGAATTTGAAATAAAAAATCACGTACCAAATAACATTCAAGCTCAACACATTTGAAGCAGTCGAAGCTAAGCAAAGAACAAAGATCAAAGAAGCATCAAGCTGAATTGAGGTTTGATAGTAAAATCGATTAATGATCAGCGGCAGCATCAAAGCTAAGCAAACCCTTAATTTTGAAGTTGAAAAGGAACGACCAAAGAAGAATAAAGGGGAGACGTTTTTTCTCAAGCTATTTTCTAAAGTGGGGTGGTTTAGTTATTTTATTTTTAGGCTTAAATTATATAAAAAGAGTTTTTTTTGTTTAGTTTTTATTTTCAGTTGTAAATTCCTTTTTTAAACTGTGTTTTTCTAGTTGTGTGACTAGGTTACTAACTATGGTTTTGTAGTTTGAGAATTCGCAACTCATTGGCTGAGTTGTGGCAGGCTTTTGAGCATAGAGGTAGGTTAGTCGATAGCGGGTGTTGCAAGTTTACGTGTGTAAGCGTCTGACTACATAATTTCTAGTAGAAACTTTGGAGGCAGCACTAGGCAGAGTTTTGTCAAAGCTGGGTAAATCTTTGTTGTTCTATTTCTGCTTTTATCATTCTACTATTATCTATATATATTTCCACATTAATTTTAATTATTATTAGTATCACCCTATTCACCCTCCCTCTAGGGTGAAATTGATTCTACATTATCATCTGAACAATAGTCGTCTTCGAGCTAGCATTAATTAAGTTATGACTGCAACCATATTCAATTTCGATAGTCACTGTGTTTAGGTCATAAGAATTTAGATCTAGGCTACAATTTTGTGACGCTTGTGTACTGGGATTTACTCTAATTCTGTAGGTGGAGCTGTGGTACATGTTTCGGCCATTGATACTAGGGTTAGGGTTTGGAAACCATTGAAAGATAAAAAAATTCGCCTAAAATCTTGTCTCTTTTGTTTCTATTGACATGTTTGATATATTTGTGGATAGATGGTGGCTAACATCATGAGCCAAAAGCATGTTAGCTCAAAATCCAGTATTATATAGGCATGGAAATGCTTAGAAAATTCTTACTCCAATCCTAAATCGTAGGGATGGCATATAAACTTTTCTACGTCTTTTTTGCACATGTCTAGACTTGTAGAAAATCAACGAAAATGTGAAAAAATCGTAGGAAATTACCCAGGTTTTTTTACTTATAAAAATATTATGTATGAGTTTTCCTACGTCTTGGTTATTTTTCTACATATTTAAATAGACATAGGAAAGATGTTGGAAATTTTCTACGCCTCTTCTACGCCTTACATTTTCCTACCTATTTCCTAAGCCTTTCCCGCGTCCCGTATTATGCCATAGGAAAGAATAGGAAATTTTACATAGAAAACTACACTGTTTGCTTATAATGTTACTGTATCATTATCAAATTATTATATAATACGTTATTTAGTATGATAAAACTATTTAGAAGTTATAAATATTTATTATGATATGTGTTTGTATCTTTTATATCCATACCATGGTTGCAACATGAATGTCGTAGCAATTACTCATTGCTTATTGTTAATTCCATGATTATCCACATGCATCGATTTAGATGTTGAAGCAACACGAAGCCCCATAACAGACAAGAATATACAATTTTGATCTTTTGTTGTGGTTGTTTTTCGATCATCTCTCATATCAAAATAAAATTTCTTCCGAGCTAAGCGGTCATCAATTCGTTGTCTTTTCTACTCAATGATTGTTGAGTATGTACATTTGACTATTGAGTGTGCTATACCTTATAATACACTATGCCGGCTAATGTCTCCCTTCATTTTAATATTTTTAATTTTAAAAATTCCAACAATATAAAATTTCCCAATACTATTTACTTTACATTTACCTTTTCTGAAAACAATTGTATCATGTACGTCTTAATTTGGCCATTTAATTTTTTTTAACTATTTGTATCATGTTTATCATAATTTTTCCATATTTTAAGGTTTAAATCGAGAAATGACATTAACCATGCCATTACTAATATGTAGCAATCATGACAACCCCTTCTGATCATGGTGTGGGGATCTCTCTCCTATGATTGAAGAGCACAACTGTTATCCCGCCTTTTGGCAAGGCCGTGATACCAAAAGATTATCCAAAAAACAAAGATAGTTCATCTCGAAGATTGGTTGTACCGCTTCGCTATGGATATCGATGAATTTTGTCCAAGTCTGGATCAAGCTACAATCGACAAGACACGACAAGCAAAGCCATAAAAACCAACATTCCAAATTTGAAGTCAATCCGAGTTCGTATACTCAAGATATGATCGATGAAAGTTGCAGGAAATGGCCCCATTTCGTATCCATCAAGGAATATCTGATTTCGAATCCATCATGTTCGAATCGATCCATCATCGCACTGTTCGAATCCGTTGAACCCAGTCACTTCGTATCAATTAGGGATCATCCTACTTCGTATCCATCGGTGAGCATTTGTTCGAATCGATCAAGATGTGCCATTTCGTACCCATCGAGGGAGTATGCTTGTTTGTATCAATCTACTCGAAGTCCATCGAGGCTCGTTAGTTCATATCCATCAATCGTACCCATCACGCTTGTTCGATACGAATGGGCCACTTTTATCGATACGAACGAACCTACTTCCATTGGTACGAATTGGCAACGGCTATCGACTCGAACGAGGCAACGGTCTTCAATATGAACAAGGCGAAATTCAAGAGACGACTCGGTCAACTCGGAATGAAAGGTGGATCGATACGAGGAGTGCATGCCACATCATCACGAGGGCACATGTAACCATCAATTCGAACAGATCGATTCGAAATCATCGATTCGAACATTACAGCCGGCCGAAGAACAACAACGCTTATCGATCATATCTTGCAATCCACAAATCGAAATGCTATGAAATTTTCACAGAAGCTTACGTATAAGCTAAATAATGTTCCTGCCAAGTTTCGAATCCATTGGACGAATTCTTGATCGATACGAAATTGGTTCATATCAATCACGGATCGAGTCAAAACTTGCTAGGATCGATTGCGTGGGCCCACTCCCATGCCAGAAGGAGTCTCCCGTTTGAGAGAAATATCGGCCTCCTATGCCTATAAATAGAGCCCCAAAGCCTACATAAGAGGGATCTTTCGACTCTCAAGCATCTAGACTCTGCCGGATTCTACTTTGTACTACACCACTACTGTTGTACTCGAATTTCAAAGCTATAATCCACTGTAATCTGCTGTAATTGATTGAAATCATCAAGTGAATATCAATAAAGTCATCAACTTCAAAGTGCACGTAGGCCAGATCGTCGAACCACTATAAATTTTGTGTTGTTTAATGCTTTCTTTTGAATTTTCTAAGTGTTCTTCATTTTTTATTCTCTGCATATTGTTCATCTGAGATTTATGATTGTGAATAATCGACTATTGGGTGTTTGTGACCAATTTTCGCGCAAACAACAACAATGTTGGACGATTCAATTTTCGTAGCAATCTAAATAGCTAAACAACAAAAAAATTTGAACTTTGCACTAAACAGTAGACTAAAGCAACCAAAAATATGAGTATTGTCGTACATTCAAATTGAGTACTAATTGAGCTTATAAAAATGCATAAATTTTAGGTTTATATTTTTCTATCCAGCTTCAATATCACTTTAAAGGACCTCACATACTTTCCAATTTCCAACTACATTTTGCTCATTAATTAAATTTTATAAACCAACATTAACTTCATGCCCAATTTAGCGGAGCTGGTTCTTGGGTTTATAATGTCTAGTGCGAATTTTCGAACGATGTCTCGTTGTTGAAAATAGCTTAACGATATTAAATAAAATTCTTACGTATAAATCTTAGTTTTCCCAATTCGAAAATATTTATGCGAAACAATATTTATATTTACAATAATATTAAATCCTATAATTTAGTAAACACATTTAACTATTAGTTGAATTAAAATACAATTTGTTTACTTAAAAACAATCGTTTCCAAAAATTAGGTTAGCATAAATTTATAGCTAAATTCATTTTCTTCTCCAAAATATGACTTTCAAAAAAATGCAACTCTAAGAATAAGTAAAAACAGTTACTTTTTCTAAAAAAAAGGTACCTTTTTCTATAAACAAATTGCCTTTAAAAGTTGATGCAGAGCAATCTGAAAATTCGAGAAATTCACAAGTCCTAGGTCGTGCACGACCTAAGAGAGAAAATTTAGGTCGTTCACGACCTAACAGCAGTAACCTACGACCTAACGGAACACGTGAAGAGGAGCGACGACCTATTGAAGGTATTGTGAATCGGCCACGACCTAACTGGGACACTCTAGGTCGTTTACGACTTAACGAGATAAGAGACAACGGGTTAAAGGAACCAGAACATATTTTAGGTCGGCCCCGACCTAAGGAGGAGAAGCTGCGAGTTAATGAAGGCGTATTAGGTCGTATACGACCTAACGTGGTGAAGGGAGACGAGCTAGCGAGTCACGACCTAAAAACTTGGCGACCTAACTCTTTCTCGATCTAACTTTTCCAGAAGCAAGCTATGCTATTGTCTTAGGTCGTTAACGACCTTACTTAGGTCGTAAGTCGTCTGTAGCAGAAATATGAGTCGTATTGTCTTAAGTCGTTGAACATGTACTGTCTTTAGGTCGTTATTTCTTAAGTCGTCTTATGATGAGTCGTCTGTAATTGTGAACAGGTGATGTAACTGTGATCTGATAAGTCGGCAACGACTTAGTATAGGTCGTGAGATATGTTGCTTGTAAGTGTGTAATGTACTAAGTCGTGTGCGACTTAAATGATGAGTCGTGTGTACTGTTGATAGGTCGGCAACGACCTAAGGAGGTCATAGGTCATATACGACTTAAGGACTGGATTGTAACTCCTATAAATACGCGTGTGTTGTAATTTTTGGGTTGTTGATTTTGAATAAAATTTCTCTTTTGTTAGCTTTGTGCTTTCATACCAATTGGTAGTTGAGTGTAATCTCCTATCTCCACTTACGTCATTCGAGTGCGCTCGAATCCACGTTTGTTGAAGCCGATTCACGGAATCTAGTGCGCTAGATCAACGTGCGAAGAATCGTAGATCTTTGAACACGGTATAGTGCGCTATCAACGTGTTTGAGATAGCTAGAGTTCGGTATCTTTGGATCAACGAACTTGGGCATTTTGGTATCTTCAACTCACCGATTGCTACATTTCATCGATTGAAGTTTATTTCGAATTATCCGCTGCGTCAGTTTTGGTATCAGAGCCATACTTAGCCAATCATAGCTAAGTTTGATTCTTGGAACCAAGTTTTTGAAGTTTTTGAAGTTTGAAGTTGTGTTCGTTGTGGTCATCTTGAAGTTGCAACAAGCTTGGAGTATTTGATCTATAGCATTTTGAATCAAGTGTTGGAGAGTGATTGAATTTGTGAGGAGATTTTTGCGCGCCAAGATTTGAAGTGTGGAGCCGTGCCGACTTAACCATAAGTCGTTGCACGTTGAGCCGAATCAAGTCATAGCCGAGACATTGTTGGGCCGTGATTTGTTGAAGTCTTGTGATTGAATTGTTGAAGTTTGTGAAGTTTTTCAATCATGCCACCAAGGAGAGCCAATCGTCATCAAAACATTGAAGCACTATATCGAAGAGAAGAGGCCGATCAAATGGAGCAACGTATGCACGAGAAGATTGATGAAGGCATTGGTAGGTTGGAGAAGCTTATGATTGATATGAATCAAAGTAGAAGAAGAAATTCACCTGAATCCATTCATGGAGGAAGTAGAGTTTCACATCATTCAGATCGGGAGAGGAGAGAAAGTCAGGATCAACGGAGTGTTGATAATCGAAGTAGGAGGAATGTTGATGACCATGATAGACGGGATGTTGGTAGTAGGAGTGGTGTTAGAGATGTTGGAGGACGAGAACGACAACGATATACATCAGACTTTGAGGATGAGTTTGACGGTGAAAGAGGCAGTGTTCATTACAGAGATAGAGATCAAGGACAACGTTCGTATCGGGTTATTGATGATGATCGACGTTGGGAATCGGGTATGAAGATGGAGATTCCGGAGTTTAAAGGCGGGATGGCAGCTGAAGAATTTCTTGATTGGGTATCAAATGTTGAAGAGATCTTTGATTTCAAGGAGGTTCCTGAGCATAGGAGAGTAAAGTTGGTTGCTACTAGGTTGAGGGGGAGAGCTTTGGCGTGGTGGCAGCAAACTAAACTTACAAGGGAGAGAATGGGGAAGTCAAAGATAGAATCGTGGGATAAGATGAAGAAGTTGATGAGATCTACTTTCTTACCTTACAACTATCAATCACTTATGTACCAGAGGTTGCAGAATCTGAGGCAAGGGACAAAATCTGTTAGTGATTATGCTGATGAATTTTACCAACTCATCGCCAGGAATGATATCATGGAAACAGAAGAACAGCTAACTGCTAGATTCATTGGGGGTTTGAGAATGCAGATCCAGGATATGGTTAATATGTTTGATCCTAGATCCATTGCAGAGGCACATCAGAAAGCGTTAGCTTGGGAGAAACAAGGAAGGCGTGGAGGAGGTGTGTTTACTCATTCTAATAATCCAGTGAAAGGTGCCGGTGGAAGTTCTAGTGTTCCTAAACCTGTTACAAAACCAGTGGTGAAGGAGGTTGAGAAGGCGAAGGCTAGTACTGTTTTCAAATGTTATAATTGTCAGGAGTTGGGGCATAAAAGCAATGAGTGTCCGAAGCCAAAGAAGAGAACCATGGTTGCAGAAGTTGAGGCAGATGATGGTGAGGAGGCAGAGTATTCAAATGTACCTTATGTTGAGGAGGAAGAAAAAGTGTCGGGTGATGAAGGTTGTAATCTTATGTTGAGGAGAAGCTGTTTGACACCAAAACAAGAAGAGGAATGTAGTTGGTTGAGAAGCAATATTTTCCAGTCGACATGCACTATTCTGGGGAAAGTCTGCAAGTTCGTTATTGATGCGGGAAGTTGTGATAATATTATTTCTTCAGAGGCAGTTAGAAAGTTGAACTTGAAGACCGAGAAACATCCGAAACCGTACAAGCTAGCATGGTTAAGGAAGGGAGGTGAAGTGAAAGTATGTCGAAGAGCTTGTGTGAATTTTTCGATTGGGAAGAAGTACAAGGATGAGATTTTGTGTGATGTCGTAGATATGGATGTTTGTCACTTATTGTTGGGCAGACCATGGCAGTTTGATAGAGCAGTTCAGCATGACGGTCGTGCCAACAGTTACAGTTTCATGTTCGAGGGTACTAAAATCACTTTGGTTCCTAAGAAGCAACAGCAGAAGGAGAGCAAGCTAGAAGAGATTGAAGAATTAAAAACTCTGTTGACTTTGAAGGAGTTTGTTAAAGAAGTGGAGGAAGAACCGGAAGTGTTTTTGTTGATTGGGAGAGAGAGTAGCGAAGAAGTTGAGATTCCTGAAGAAGTGAAGCCTGTTTTGGAAGAGTTTGAAGATGTCTTTCCAGAGGAGTTGCCAAAGGAGTTACCACCACTTAGAGACATTCAACATCAGATTGATCTTGTTCCCGGAGCAGTGTTACCACACCGACCACATTACAGAATGAGTCCGAAGGAACATGAGGAGTTACGAAGGCAGGTGGAAGAATTACTTGAACAGGGTCGTATTCAGGAAAGTTTGAGTCCGTGTGCTGTACCTGCATTGTTAGTACCAAAGAAGGACGGAACTTGGAGAATGTGCACTGATAGTAGAGCTTTGAATAAGATCACTGTTCGTTACAGATTTCCTATGCCGAGGTTGGATGATTTGTTGGATCAGTTGAGTGGGGCAACTATATTCTCGAAAATTGATTTGAAGAGTGGTTATCATCAGATTCGAATCAGACCTGGAGATGAATGGAAGACAGCTTTCAAAACAAGAGAGGGGTTGTACGAATGGTTGGTTATGCCGTTTGGTTTGTCAAATGCACCAAGTACATTCATGCGGGTGATGAATCAAATCTTTCGACCATTCATTGGGAAGTTCGTCGTGGTTTATTTCGATGATATTTTGATTTATAGCAGGAGTACGGAGGAACATGTTCTACATTTGAGAGAAGTGTTGCTTATTCTTCGTGAAGAACAATTTTATGCTGCTACAAAGAAATGTGTGTTTATGACACCTACTGTTTTATTCCTGGGTTATGTTGTTTCAGGGAAAGGTATTCAAGTTGACCAGAGCAAAGTTGAAGCAGTCAAGAATTGGCCACAGCCAAAGACAATTACAGAAGTGAGAAGTTTTCATGGGCTAGCGTCATTCTACCGAAGGTTCATACCACACTTCAGTAGCGTGATGGCTCCAGTGACTGATTGCATGAAGGGTAAACAGTTTGTGTGGTCAGAGGAAGCGGGGGTTGCCTTTGAAAGGATCAAGGAATTGTTGACGTCTGCACCAATTCTTGTTCTACCTAATTTTCAGTTATTGTTTGAATTGCATACTGATGCTTCGAAGGTTGGTATTGGAGGAGTTCTGAGCCAGAATGGGAAGCCAGTTGCTTATTTCAGCGAAAAGTTGTCAGGGGCAAAGATGAGATACAGTACATATGACGTTGAATTTCATGCTGTTGTTCAGGCTGTTAAGCATTGGAGACATTACTTATTTCAGAAGGAATTTGTTCTTTACACTGATCATGAAGCATTGAAGCATTTACAGGGACAGGATAAAATTTCAGCAAGACATGCATCGTGGATTGCATATTTACAGCAGTTTACTTTTGTCGTTAAGCACAAATCTGGGGTGACGAATCGAGTAGCTGATGCTTTAAGTAGGAGGAGTCATTTACTGACGACAATGAAGGTGGAAGTGACGGGGTTTGAAATGTTGCCAGAGATGATTGAAGAAGATCCTTACTTTGTGAAATATGTTGAAAAAGTGAAGGATGGGAGTACCGATGAATTCATGTTAGTTGATGGTTTTCTGTTTAAAGGAAATCGTTTATGTATTCCGGACTGTAGTTTGAGGATGAAGATTGTGAAGGAATTGCACGAGGAAGGACATGTTGGCCGTGATCGTACTTTACAGTTGATTTCGCAGTCTTACTTTTGGCCGTCGATGAGGAAAGAGGTTGAAAGATTCGTGGAGCGATGTCATATTTGCCAAGTTTCAAAAGGGACAGCAACGAATGCAGGGTTGTATATGCCGTTACCAGTACCATCTAAGCCATGGGTTGATATCAGCATGGATTTCGTTTTGGGTTTGCCGAGAACTCAAAGGGGAAATGATTCGATATTTGTTGTGGTGGACAGGTTTTCAAAGATGGCACATTTTGTTGCTTGCAAGAAGACAGCAGATGCAGTTCGAGTCGCACAGCTATTTTTCAAGGAGATTTATCGACTTCATGGTTTACCAGAATCTATTGTTTCTGACCGAGATACTCGTTTTCTGAGTCACTTTTGGTTGAGTTTGTGGAAGGTGGTGGGAACGAAACTGAAGTTTAGCAGTGCTTATCATCCACAAACCGATGGGCAGACAGAAGTTGTTAACAGGTCATTGGGAAATTTGTTGCGATGTCTTGTACAGGATAATTTGAGAAGTTGGGACATGAAACTATGCCAGGCAGAATTTGCTCATAATCATGCAGTAAATCGAAGCACAGGATTCAGTCCGTTTCAGATTATTTATTCAAATTTACCCAGGGGGCCATTGGATTTAGCAGCTGTACCACAGTCAAAGAGAACAGTTAAACGAGCTACTGATTTTGTTGATGAGCTGACTGAATGTCATAGAACCGTTCAGGAACGATTGGAGAAATCGAATGAGAAATATAAGAAGTTTGCAGATTTGAAACGTCGAAATGTTGAATTTAAGGAAGGTGATTTGGTTTATGCTGTATTGACAAAGGATCGTTTTCCGGCGGGTGCTTACAACAAGTTGAAGGCGCGAAAAATTGGTCCAATTGAAATTGTGAAGAAAATTAATGAAAATGCTTATAAGTTGAAGCTGCCAGAAGAGGTTTACACGTCTGACGTGTTCAATGTTAAACATCTTGTTCCTTATTACGGGGATAAACAATCAGATGAAGAAGAATGTACAAATTCGAGGTCGAATTTTTCTCAACCATGGGAGGATGATGCAGAGCAATCTGAAAATTCGAGAAATTCACAAGTCCTAGGTCGTGCACGACCTAAGAGAGAAAATTTAGGTCGTTCACGACCTAACAGCAGTAACCTACGACCTAACGGAACACGTGAAGAGGAGCGACGACCTATTGAAGGTATTGTGAATCGGCCACGACCTAACTGGGACACTCTAGGTCGTTTACGACTTAACGAGATAAGAGACAACGGGTTAAAGGAACCAGAACATATTTTAGGTCGGCCCCGACCTAAGGAGGAGAAGCTGCGAGTTAATGAAGGCGTATTAGGTCGTATACGACCTAACGTGGTGAAGGGAGACGAGCTAGCGAGTCACGACCTAAAAACTTGGCGACCTAACTCTTTCTCGATCTAACTTTTCCAGAAGCAAGCTATGCTATTGTCTTAGGTCGTTAACGACCTTACTTAGGTCGTAAGTCGTCTGTAGCAGAAATATGAGTCGTATTGTCTTAAGTCGTTGAACATGTACTGTCTTTAGGTCGTTATTTCTTAAGTCGTCTTATGATGAGTCGTCTGTAATTGTGAACAGGTGATGTAACTGTGATCTGATAAGTCGGCAACGACTTAGTATAGGTCGTGAGATATGTTGCTTGTAAGTGTGTAATGTACTAAGTCGTGTGCGACTTAAATGATGAGTCGTGTGTACTGTTGATAGGTCGGCAACGACCTAAGGAGGTCATAGGTCATATACGACTTAAGGACTGGATTGTAACTCCTATAAATACGCGTGTGTTGTAATTTTTGGGTTGTTGATTTTGAATAAAATTTCTCTTTTGTTAGCTTTGTGCTTTCATACCAATTGGTAGTTGAGTGTAATCTCCTATCTCCACTTACGTCATTCGAGTGCGCTCGAATCCACGTTTGTTGAAGCCGATTCACGGAATCTAGTGCGCTAGATCAACGTGCGAAGAATCGTAGATCTTTGAACACGGTATAGTGCGCTATCAACGTGTTTGAGATAGCTAGAGTTCGGTATCTTTGGATCAACGAACTTGGGCATTTTGGTATCTTCAACTCACCGATTGCTACATTTCATCGATTGAAGTTTATTTCGAATTATCCGCTGCGTCAAAAGTCCTATTAATTTGTAGCTAAATTCATTTATTTCTTAAAATTGCATTTAGTATAGCATTCAATACATTTTGTCTAAAATAATAATAATATTGCAATTGAATTTAAATAATCAACTATAAAATCTATGAAAACTAGTTATGGAAACTGATTAATAGCTATCTAAAGTACTAACACTATGCATATAACCTTAATTTCTTTACAATTTTAGACGAACTAAAAACATATAAGTAGACAATATAAATAACTTAACAAGCAACAAAAAAATCTCGACCAAGCTAAGCTAAAAAACAGCCCACTTCTATGGAGGAAGCAAAGTAATCCGGTTTTAAGCAATGATGCGATGCTCAATGAGAAAATGGAATGGTAACAAAGAATTCAACTTATATTAAGTAATAATAAATAATAGCATTCATTATTATACAGAAGGGTCCATCAATTTAAAAATGTGCAGCCTAAGCTCTAAACTATGCACTTTTGTAAGGACTAACAACGAACAAATACAGTTGACAAAGACATAAAAGCAAAGGTAAAAATGTATAATAAACGCTTGTTACACTTTTATCAATTCAATAAGATTTCACTTCTACAAATCACAGGTGTGAGAGAAATTGTAAACAATTAAGAATAAAAATATATGTAGTGGTAAAAAAGGAAAGTGGTAAATAATCAGAATTCGAAAATAATACCTGATTCAAGATATGAAAGGAACATTGACTAACAACAAGAATTGAAGTCGCACGGTTGTAGGAAGAGGGAATTTGCCAGTTTAGTGAATCACGATTTTCAGAACAAAAAATCTAAGGAAAATCTAATGTGGGAAATTCGTTTAAAAAACATTTTCACGGCCCAGACTTAACTCAGCCTCAAATCCAGAATATTCCTTCACGTTTAAAAGCTCCTCCTTTGTCAAATAAAACCCTAATTCAGATTAAGGGAGTTTCTTTTTCACAATCAAACAAGCGCAAGCATCGACGAAACCACCTTCAATTGTCAAAGGATTTTTCATCTATATAGGTCATTCCTAGGAGTTTCCTGAATTTGAAAGTCCCAATTTTTCGGCTGACCAACGAATTTGTTTTAAATTCCTTTTAGCAGCCCAAGTTTGAAGGCATGGCAGGGACTAAGGGCGAAGAAGAAATTGTAGAAGTTCATGAAGTAATAGAAGGTCAGTTAGTTGCTAAAATTTGACGATCGTAATTTGCTATCTGTTGATTGCACCGTTTAGTTTGTTGGGTTGAATAGCACAATTGTGTAGGAATTTTACTCTGTGTGTGTGTGGTTGTCTTACTCTCCTCAATGTGCCACTGCAGTTTAGAGATTTTACATCTCTGTTCATTTAACAATCTAAATTTTGTTGGGATTGATCACTGCCCTGTGCTTTTATTTGGATCCTCAATTTGTATTTTGTACAAAATGGTTTGTCGGTCGGAAAAGGTGCAATTACTGCCTTTCAGGTGCTTTTATGCCTGATAAGCGTTTTGTGAAGCTCATTTGATACAAAATAAAATCTGCCATGTCAGAGAGTGGTAGTATTTTGGTTTTGTGACATGTTTGGTTCTTGTTTGCTGCTTTGTTATGTTCATTTTACCCATGTTTTCATAATGATCTTATTTATTTTGTAGAAAGTCTTTTGTTACTATTATTGGTAGACAGCTATGTTTCTCCTCTTTAAGTGTTGACATAATGGTAGTGTATTATGATTTGAACCCAGAAATGCATAAATTTAAGAGGATATTTGTTTCAAAGAAAATAAATAACGCATACCAAAGGACATTTATAGGATGTAAATTTTGATTGGTTCATGTGGGCAAAAAGAATATAGGAGCACCATATTTGGTATATTTGGTTATATTGTGAATGACCATTAGTAGTAGCTATTACACATATGGTTTTAGAGGAAATGAAAGGACAAATAAACACCTAATTAAACCATGATTTACATCAACATGTTGAATTATCGATACATTCTTCGGTATGTTTAAAAGTGGAACTGGCAAACTCACTTATCAAAGGCTTCGTCATCACATGACAGCACTAAATATAATTATGTAATTATGGGAAGGCTAATTATGATAATGAGTATGAGATGACAGGGAGGAAAAGTGTCAACGACGGCAAGGAAGCCCATCCAGCAAAAAGGGCAAAAGCGGATCG
Organism: Allium cepa; assembly: GCA_030765085.1. NCBI lineage: Eukaryota > Viridiplantae > Streptophyta > Magnoliopsida > Asparagales > Amaryllidaceae > Allium > Allium cepa. The sequence goes on from CM060938.1 coordinate 917,625,703, forward strand.
CGACGAGGCTACAGGTTGTAGGAACCTAGGTACCGTTTGTTAATTTGTTGAATTTTTTAGCAATTTTGTACCTGTAATCATGTAATACGAGTGCAAACCCGTGCTACGCATACGGAAGCTAGTATATAAATTTGTTAACGATGTATTTTTTTAGATTTTATAGTATATGAATATGGAAGCACACATTTATAGGATGTGATTTTTTTATATTAATTTTTCTATGAATACTACTAATAAAAATGTGTTGATAAATCTACTTAAATAGTCTTGGAGCATATAAAGTATAATTAATATCTTAGAGCACAATGCACTTATATTGAAAAGGTTACACTAGCTATCGGTTGTTCCTAACTTGGTAAGCACTGTATTACTAAGCATGCCATTTAATTAACTTTCAAATGTAATTTACATTTGTTCAACGTAATTTTATTCTATTTTCAACATGTAAATCTAAATGTGTACATAATTTTGATTGATAATAGTGTTCCAAACCTAGAGTAGAGAAATTATACTTGAAATGAGGTAGTATCTAAATTTGGCTTACTGAAACAACATTTTCATTATTATACATTCCGATATTACACTACTAATTAAATTAGAGAAAATATTTGTAGTTTTCAAACATAGTGTTCTTTAATAAATATAGCATAATATGACATGAGAAAATGTATGAAGTTAGCAGTCAAATTTTGTATCTAGAGTATAATTTTGGTTTATAGATCATGCAATAATTTGTTAACTAATAATTATGTGTATTGCACTCGTTGTAGTATTGTTACTATATTAATCTTCTTAAAAAAATCTTACTGGATAACTATGCATTTTCCAACGTTGATGATTCCAACTAATTAAACATTATCCTTGTTTGTTTCAACTAATCTAAATAAGAGCTACACAACATGATTTAATAAATGTATATTTTTGAAATATACAATGAAGTAAAAAATTAGTTTTAATCCATCAAGAAATAAAATGTTTTATTGGACTAAAAGTGGATACCGATTGATTACTATTAATGAGAATAAGGATGATTTGAGATTAGAGGTTGAAGGTTGTGGTATTCATGGACGAATTGGATTAGAGGTTGGACATGAAGTATTTATGTCATGTATAGTTTTTTAAGACATCTGTCATACTTATTAATTAATTATTATCAATTAATGTATAGTATTGAATATGAAGTATTATTAATTATTTACAGAAAAATTCGAAAAAAACAGGAACGTCTGACATATGTTATAAAAGTCGAACATGATTAATACGTTTTGTAAAAACTATTTTTTAGGTCCAAATGCGAATCATTAAACCATCGACATATCAATTATGTCATTCTTATCTAAGATAATTCGGGCGTAATCATGGTTTTAAGTCTCCTATATATTGCTCGAGATCTCCTTTTCACACTCTAACGAGACGAGACATCAAATCTTCTGCATATCTCCTTCGACACTCATCTCGTTCGAGATAATCAAATGTTACCTGAAATATGGATCAAAATATCAATCCGAGATCTCACCCGAAATTATACATTTTTCTTATTTTGCATAATATTTTTTATTTTCATATCGATTCAAAAGAAACTACTTGACCCAATTATAATTTACCAACTTCTAGAACATATTCTACACTTTTTATCTTAACGAGTCATAGGGGAAGTTTTCACTTCTTTATTATGTTCTAATTAAAGGATATTATTCAATCATTACCTAATCAATCGAGCTAATCAAGCTACCACTCTAATAAAAATATTTCTTTATATTTCTTTTTTCGTGTAAATCAAGTATGTTATCATTTTTATTTTTACTAAAAAAGTTATAACCATTAAATAAATTTTTGACATATCAATTTTAGACACAAAAGTACATTCGAGATATTCCCGAGATGCATTATAAGACCCGAGATGTCAATTCGAGATATACACCCGATATGTACTCATTTCATCTGAGATCTCCCCTGGTACGAGATAATTTGTGTAAATATTTCGAGACGAAACGTGACTGAAATCTGATATTTAAAACCTTGGGAGTGATTCTCGCTAACCGCGTTTTGGTTAACGTTTTCGGTATCCATGAACGGGGACTTGGTATGTAACTAATCCCTAATTTGGTTAAACATTAATAAAAGAGAATTAATTGTAATCATTCGCAAATTAGTTTGAATTGGAATCAAATGAAATTAGCAACAATTTATTCCTTTTTAACACAATTCTTTCTGTTTTAAGTTAGCACAATCGTAAGCATTATTATTAACCCATCTTCAATTCGTAATGATTTATAAACATCTCCACACCGCAAAAAAACAAAAAAATAAAGCATAAACAATCTTTATAGAAAATAAAAAATAATTCCTAAGATGTTCCATAAGATCTCCAAGTATTCTGTTAACCATGAATTAAATAGGAAAATATGTGATACGTTAAATGAAGCATTACTATAGAAAAAATGTTTTGCTGTAGGTCTAAGATGGATAATATCCGATATTGCAAAAAATAACTCTAGGTTGCGTATAACAAAATAAAATATTTAGATAAAAATTAAGTTTATAGAACGTCTATTTAGAACTAAACTTTCAACATACTTCTCTCGAAATGAAGTATAGAAATTTATTATTTGATTATTCTTTTACATCATAGATGATATTTTGTCTGCTTGATTTTCATAAATACTTATAGTTCAAATATTAAGTACAACAATTTATATCATATTATACTCAATTAAAGATTTTTTGATGTACATTGTTAGTAAACCAATCATGCCTTATAAATTTACAAAGGAAATGAATTTCCTGACCGTACTAAGCGAACACAAAACGTATTAGAGAATTTATTATTTACTACCTTCGATGCCAACTTAAGAAACTAATTTTCCATTAATATGATCCAATTATTTTACAGAAAATTTGATTGGATTCTGTTATAACATCAAACGATGGAATTATAAAATAAACACATTACCAAATTATCAAATTAACTAAATTGCACACACTTTATATTGAGTTAAAATTTTCTTTTTTGAAATAAAGCATTTAGCTTTAACACTAGAAATATTAACGAAATTAAACCTACCATTATTTTTGAACTAAAAGCATGGATGTGAATTAGTTGTTGACCTATAAACATTTGATCTTCTATATTTTGTGTATAGAGTAACATTTAGATTTATAAATCATACGGTAGACTGAACAAAAGTAATATTTATATTTATTTTCTCAAATATGAAATAAAAAATTATTATTCAACTTCAAATGTATATTTCTGAAATATACATTGAAGTAAAATAAAAAATTAGTTTTAATCCATCAAGAAATAAAATGTTATATTGAACTAAAAGTGGATACCAACTGATTACCACTAATGAGAATTAGGATGATTTGAGGTTAGAGGTTGGAGGTTGTGGTGTTAGTGGACAATTGAATTAGAAGTTGGACATGAAGTATTTATGTAATATTTAGATTCTTAATATATCTCCCATAATTATTAATTAATTATTATCAATTAATGTATGGTATTGAATATGAAGTATTATTAATTATTTACAGAAAAATTCAAAAAAAAGGAACGTCTGACTTATCTCATAAAAGTCAAACATGATTAATACATCTTGTAAAAACGTGACATTTTTTAACTCCAAACGCGAATCATAAAACCGCTGACATATCAACTATTTCAGACTTATCTAAGATAAGTCAGGCATAATTCTCGCTAACCGCTTTTCGGTTAACATTTTCGGTGTCCTAACGTGAACTTGGTATGTAACTATTCCCTAATTAGATTAAATATTAATAAAAGAAAATTGATTGTGATAATTCTCAAATTAGTATGAATTGGAATCAAATGAAATTAGCAACAATTTATTCCCTTTTAATACAATTCTTCCTGCTTGAAGTTAGCCTACTCGTGAACATTATTATTAACCCATCTTCAATTCGTAACGATTTATAAACATCTCCACACCGCAAAAAAATAAAGCATAAACAATCTTTATAGAAAATAAAAAATAATTCCTAAGATGTTCCATAAGATCTCCAAGTATTCTGTTAACCGTGCATCAAATAGGTAAATACGTGCTACGTTAAATGAAGCATTATTGTAGAAAAATGTTTTGCTGTAGGTCTAAGATGGATAATATCTGATATTGCAAAAAATAACTCTAGGTTGCGTATAACAAAACAAAGTATTTAGATAAAAATTAAGTTTATAGAACGTCTATTTAGAACTAAACTTTCTACATACTTCTCTCGAAGTGAAGTATTGAAATTTATTATTTGATTATTCTTTTACTTCATAGATGATATTTTGTCTACTTGATTTTCATAAATATTTATAGTTCAAATGGAAAGTACAGCAATTTATACCAGATTATACTCAATTAAAGATTTTTTGATGTACATTGTTAGTAAATCAATTATGCCTTACAAATTTACAAAGGAAATGAATTTCCCGATCGTACTAAGCAAACACAAAACATATTAGAGAATTTATTATGTATTTACTACCCTCGATGCTAACTTAAGAAACTAATTTTCCATTAATATGATTCAATTATTTGACAGAAAATTTGATTGGATTCTGGTATAACATCAAATAATGGAATTATAAAATAAACATATCACCAAATTATCAAATTAACTAAATTGCACACACTTTATATCGAGTTAAAATTTTCTTTTTCGAAATAAAGCATCTAGCTTTAACACTAGAAATGTTAAAGGAATTAAACCTACCATTATTTTTGAAATTAAAAGCATGGATGCGAAATAGTAGTAACCATTTGATTTTTATATTTTGTGTATAGAGTAACACTTAGATTTATAAATCATACAGTAGACTGAACAAAAGTAATATTTATATTTCTTTTCTCAAATATGAAATAAAAAATTATTATTCAACGTCAAATGTATATTTCTGAAATATACATTGAAGTAAGATCAAAAATTAGTTTTAATCCATCAAGAAATAAAATGTTATATTGAACTAAAAGTGGATACCAACTCATTACCACTAATGAGAATTAGGATGATTTGAGGTTAGAGGTTGGAAGTTGTGGTGTTCGTGGACAAATTGAATTAGAAGTTGGACATGAAGTATTTATGTAATATATAGATTCTTAATATATCTGCCATAATTATTAATTAATTATTATCAGTTAATGTATAGTATTGAATATTAAGTATTATTAATTATTTACAGAAAAATTCAAAAAAAAGGAATGTTTGACTTATTCATAAAAGTCAAACATGATTGATACATCTTGTAAAAATGTGACATTTTTTAAGTCCAAACGCGAATCGTAAAACCGCTGACATATCAACTATTTCAGACTTATCTAAGATAAGTCAGGCGTAATTTTCGCTAACCGCTTTTTGGTTAACATTTTTGGTGTCCTAACGTGAACTTGGTATGTATTTATCCCCTAATTAGATTAAATACTAATAAAAGAGAATTAATTGTAATAATTCTCAAATTAGTATGAATTGTAATCAAATGAAATTAGCAACAATTTATTCCCTTTTAATACAATTCTTCCTGCTTGAAGTTAGCCTACTCGTGAACATTATTATTAACTCATCTTCAATTCGTAATGATTTATAAACATCTCCACATTGCAAAAAAGATATCAAAACAATATGACAAACAATCTTTATAGAAAATAAAAGATGTTTGCTAAGATGTTCCATAAGATCTTCAAGTATTCAATGTTAACCATGCAAAAATACGTGCTACAGTCATTGAAACATTACTATAGAAAAATGTATTGATAGGTCTAAGACGGATAATATCTAATATTTCAAAAAAATAAGTCTAGGTTGCGTATAACGAAAAAAATATTTAGATAAAAATCAAGTTTATTGAACGCATATTTAGAACTAAACTTCAATATACTTCTCTCGAAATGAAATATAGAAATTTATTATTTGATTATTCTTTTACATCATAGATGATATTTTGTCTCCTTTATTTTTTTAAATACTTATAGTTCAAATGGAAAATACAGCAACTTTATATCAGATTATACTCAATTAAAGATTCTTTGACGAACACGGTTAGTAAACCAATTATGGCTCATAAATTTACGAAGGAAATGAATTTCCTGGTCGTACTAAAAAAACAAAAAACAGATTAGAGAATTTATTATGTATTTAGTACCTTCGATGCTAACTTAAGAAACTAATTTGCCATTAATATGATCGAATTAATTTTTAGAACATTTTGTTGGATTTTGTTATAACATCAAACAATCGAATTATAAAATAAACATATTACTAAATTATCAAATTAACTAAATTGCACACTTTATATTGAGTTTAATTTTTTTTTTGAAATAAAGCATTTAGCTTTAACACTAAAAATATTAAAGGAACTAAACCTACCATTATTTTTGAAACCAAAAGCATGGATGTGAATTAGTAGTTGACCCATAACCATTTGATCTTCTATATTTTGTGTATAGAGTAACATGTAGATTTATAAATCATACGGTAGACTGAATAAATGTAGTATATATATATTTATATTTCTTTTCTCAAATATGAAATAAAAATTTATTATTTAACTTTAAATGTATATTTTTGAAATATACATTGAAGTAAAATCAAAAATTAGTTTTAATCCATCAAGAAATAAAATGTTATATTTAACTAAAAGTGGATACCAACTGATTACCATTAATGAGAATTAGGATGATTTGAGGTTAGAGGTTGAAGGTTGTGGTGTTTGTGGACAAATTGGATTGGAGTTTGGACATGAAGTATTTATGTAATATGTAGATTCTTAATATATATGCCATAATTATTGATTAATTATTATCAATTAATGTATAGTATTGAATGCGAAGTATTAATAATTATTTACAGAAAAATTAAAAAAAAAGAACGAGTAAGTTATCTCATAAAAGTCAACATGATTAATGCATCTTATAAAAACGTGACATTTGTTATGTCCAAACGCGAATCATAAAACCGATGACATATCAACTATTTCGGACTTATCGAAGATAAGTCGGGCGTAATTCTCGCTAACCGTTTTTTAGTTAACATTTTCGGTGTCCATTAAAGTGAACTTGGTATGTAACTATTCCCTAATTAGATTAAATATTAATAAAAGAGAATTAATTATAATAACTCTCAAATTAGTTTGAATTGGAATCAAATGAAATTAGCAACAATTTATTCCCTTTTAACACTATTCTTCCTGCTTGAAGTTAGCCTACTCGTGAACATTATTATTAACTCATCTTCAATTCGTAACGATTTATAAACATCTCCATGTTGCAAAAAAATATCAAAACAAAATGACATAAACAATCTTTATAGAAAATAAAAGATAATTGCTAAGTTGTTCCATAAGATCTCCAAGTATTCAGTGTTAACCATGCATTGAGTAGGAAAATACGTGCTACGGTCATTGAAGCATTACTATGGAAAAATGTATTGATGTAGGTCTAAGATGGATAATATATAATATTACAAAAAAATAAGTCTAGGTTACGTATAACAAAATAAAATATTTAGATAAAAATCAAGTTTACTGAACGCATATTTTGAACTAAACTTCAACGTACTTCTCTTGAAATGAACAATAGAAATTTATAATTTGATTATTCTTTGAGACATATAATTATCACAATAAGTAAGAACCATAATTCCAACAATAGTAATTAATATTGGCATAATAAAAGTAAGCGGATCAATCAAGTGTATGAACTCTAAAGAAAAATCATTATTGACAGTCCAAGACCATAGATATTGATATATAAAATTTCCATTTGACAAATTGGATTAGAAGTTGGACATGAATTATTTATGTAATGTATAGATTCTTAATATATCTACCATAATTATTGATTAATTATTATCAATTAATATATAGTATTGAATGTGAAGTATTATTATTTATTTACAGAAAAATTCAAAAAAAAAAGGAACGTCTGAGTTATCTCATAAAAGTCAAACATGATTAATGCATCATATAAAAACGTGACATTTTTTAAGTCCAAACGAGAATCATAAAACCGCTGACATATCAACTATTTTGGACTTATCTAAGATAAGTCGGGCGTAATTCTCGCTAACCTTTTTGGTTAACATTTTCGGTGTCCATTAACATGAACTTGGTATGTAACTATTCCCTAATTACATTAAATACTAATGAAAGAGAATTAATTATAATAACTCTCAAATTATTTTGAATTGGAATCAAATGAAATTAGCAACAATTTATTCCCTTTTAACACAATTCTTCCTGCTTGAAGTTAGCCTACTCGTGAACATTATTATTAACTCATCTTCAATTCGTAACGATTTATAAACATCTCCACGTTGCAAAAAAAATATCAAAACAATATGACATAAACAATCTTTATAGAAAATAAAAGATAATTGCTAAGATGTTCCATAAGATCTTCAAGTATTCAGTGTTAACCATTCATTAAATAGGAAAATACGTGCTACGGTCATTGAAGCATTGCTATGGAAAAATGTATTGATGTATTTATTACCTTCGATGCTAACTTAAGAAACTAACTTGTCACTAATATGATCGAATTATTTTTCAAAAAATTGATTGGATTCTATTTTAACAAACAATCGAATTATAAAATAAACATATTACCAAATTGTCAAATTAACTAAATTACACACACACCTTATATTGAGTTTTTTTTTTTTGAAATAAAGCATTTAGCTTGAAAACTAAAAATACTTAAGGAACTAAACCTACTATTATTTTCGAAATTGAAAACATGGATGTGAATTAGTAGTTGACTATAACCATTTGACCTTCTATATTTTGTATATATTGTAACATTTAGATTTATAAATCATACGGTAGACTGAAAAAAGGTAATATATATATATATATATATATATATATATATTTCTTTTTTCAATTATGAAATAAAAATTTATTATTTAACTTCAAATGTATATTTTTGAAATATATACATTGAAGTAAAATCAAAAATTAGTTTTAATCCATCAAGAATTAAAATGCTATATTGAACAAAAAGTGGATACCAACTGATTACCATTAATGAGAATTAGGATGATTTGAGGTTAGAGGTTGGAGGTTGCGGTGTTTGTGGACAAACTGGATTAGAAGTTGGACATGAAGTATTTATGTAATGTACAGATTCTTAACATCTCTGCCATAATTATTAATTAATTATTGTCAATTAATGTATAGTATTGAATGTGAAGTATTATTAATTATTTACAGAAAAATTCAAAAAAATTAGGAACGTCTGACTTATCTCATAAAAGTCAAACATGATTAATAAATCTTGTAAAAACGCTACATTCTTTAAGTCCAAATGCGAATCATAAAACAACTTGACGTATCAATTACTCCGGACTTACCTAAGATAAATCGGGCGTTATTTACACTAATCGCTTTTTGGTTAACGTTTTCGGTGGCCATTAACGAAAACTTGGTTTGTAACTATTCACTAATTAGATTAAATACTAATGAAAGAGAATTAATCGTAACAATTCTTAAATTAGTTTAAGTTGGAGTCAAATGAAATTAACAACAAGTTATTCCTTTTTAACACAATTTTTTCTGTTTGAAGTTAGCGTACTCGTGAACATTACTATTAACTCATTTTCAATTTGTAACGATTTATAAACATCTCCACATCCTAAAATAAAACAAAACAAAACAATATAGCATAAACAATCTTTATAGAAAATAAAAAACAATTGCTAAGATGTTACATAAGGTCTTCAAGTATTCAGTGTTAACCACGCATTAAATTTGAAAATACATGCTACGGTCATTAAAGCACTACTATAAAAAAATGTATTGCAGTAGGTCTAAGATGAATAATATTTTATATTACAAAAAAATAAGTCTAGGTTGCATATAATAAAATAAAATACTTAGATAAAAATTAAGTTATAAAATGACTATTTAAAACTCAATTTTCAACATAATTTTCTCGAAATGAAATATAGAAATTTATTATTTGAGTATTCTTTTACATCCTAGATGATATTTTCCCTACTTGATTTTCTTAAATACTTATGGTTCAAATGGAAAATACGTCAACTTTATACCTATACTCAATTAAAGATTCTTTGATGTACATTGTCAGTAAACCAATTATAACTTACAGATTTATAAAGGGAATGAAATTTCAAATCATACTAAGCAAACACAAACAAATTAGAGAATTTATTATGTATTAGTTATCTTTGATGCTAACTTAAGAAGCTAATTTTCCATTAATACGATCGTATTTTTTTCAGAAAATTTGATTTGATTCTATTATAACATCAAACAACCGAATTATAAAATAAACATATTACCAAATTATCAAATATTAACTAAATTATACATACTTTGTATTGAGTTTAAATTTCTTTTTTTTGTTTGAATAAAGCATCTATATTTGAAACTAAAAATATTAAAGGAACTAAACCAACCATTATTTTCGAAACTGAAAGCATGGATGTGAATTAGTAGTTGATCTAAACCATTTGGCCTTCTATCTTTTGCATATAGAGTAAGATTTAGGTTTATAAATCATACGGTAGAATGTACAAAAGTAATATTTATACGTTTATATTTCTTTTTTCAAATATGACATAAAAAATTATTATTTGACCATTCTTTTACTTCATATATGATATTTTCCCCTACATGATTTTCTTGAACACGTATGTTTAAAAATGGAGAAACATCAATTTTGTCTTAGATTATACATAATTTAAGATTGTTTGGTATGCATGTGTTAGTAGACCAATTATGCTATTTAAAATATGCAAAGAAAATAAAATTCATGATTATACATATGTTTAAAAATGGAGAAACATCAATTTTGTCTTAGATTATACATAATTTAATATTGTTTGGTATGCATGTGTTAGTAGACCAATTATGCTATTTAAAATATGCAAAGAAAATAAAATTCATGATCGTACTAACGAAACACGTATCAGATGAACGTCGATGTAAATATAAAACTAGAGAATTAAAAAATAGTTCAACATTACATATCATAGATTTTATAAAAGAGATCTACGATATCGATGTGTTAATCAATCCAATAACCTCATGCAGAATATGAAGGAAATCAGGTTGATAATGATACAGATTGAAACTATAATAATAAGTATAAGATTTTCCCAACTTGATTTTGTATACACCTATATTTCAAAATAAAAAAAATCAACTTTTTATCTTGTGTATTATAAAAAGTTTAAGATAATTTTATTTTCTATATGTCAGTAAGCCAATTATTCCTTGCAAAATAAATGAATGAAATGAAAATCATAATCGTACTAAACGAATACAAATAAGAGGAACATTGATGTAAATAAAATTATAAAAAACATAAGAATGAAAAACAGTCAAGCTTCATGTATTATATATCTTACAAAATAACCAAAGATTACATAATATCCAGTATTAATAAATCCAATAACCTTCTAAAAATATAATGAAAGCCATATTCATATCCATACAAGTTGTAACAAAAATAAGAAGAAAACAACTTTTTTAACACAAAATTTGAAGTGTAGTTCCGCGATAAATTATTAGAGCTAAAACAAAAAATTCAACCTTAAATTAAATGAAAATAAAGATAATAAAATAAAAATCATACCTTTAATCCATTTCTGATAGATTAGCAAGCAAGGTTTTAGAAAAAATTTCTAGGAAAACTACAACAAAGAAAGCAACGGATAAAAACACAATCTTTGCAAAACATGATAGAAATTAAAGAATTATTGAAGAACTCAATTAAATTATAATTAGATCTAAATAAAGAGATTGACCAAAAACTATTTGGATAGAATCTTTAAGCCGATTTAGACTGAAAATAGATACTATTGTAGTTTTTTTGAATCGTAGTATACATATGAAACTGATATATGACAAGAGATAACATAGTGAAAAATTTAAATGGGAGGAATGTAAAAAGATGGTAGGAAACAAATGACGAACAAAAATTTTGTAACGATAACACGGAGAAGAGGAAATCTGCGTTAGAATAGAAAGAAATAATGATTATAGGTTTATCAAAAGAAATGAACATACATAAGAGTATTTCACCAAAAGAAATAACGATAACATCAATTGCTATGTTAATGAAGGTAGTTTTGTGGAATATTGAAAAAATTTAGGGGGTCTAAAAAGAAAATTGTTTTAAGGTGAATGCACTATTCGGTCTGAGAGTGAAGGAGAGATGAGAATACTAAGAGTTCTACATGCTCTTTCTTATATAATAGAATAGATTTGTTGAATTGTTAGCAATTTTATACAGGTGATGATGTTATTTTTTTTGTTGAATTGTTAGCAATTTTATTTGCTGGATTGTAGGAACGAAGCTGCAGAGCTAAACAATGATATCTGACAAAGGGGAAGAAGGATTAGAGCTGAAGGAGAAGATAGATTGGCTACGTGGGTGGTTGGAAGATGATGTGAAGAGGCTGACAAACAAGGACATGGAAGATGTGATTTGCTATTTCGATGTCAATGAGATTATCAGTCTGGCTTTGAAATCAGACAAAGGTAAGGGAAACAATGAAGATAAAGATACACTGCATTTTGTGTTTTTCTGTACTTCTTATATAAATTTGTACTCGTACACATGTGTACATACATGCTTTTGTCAATGATGCTAGCGATGAGGAAGGCATTCCACGACTATGCTTATTTAGAACAAAACCTTTTTGTGCCAAGCAGTGGGAAGGTACTTTGCCTGTTAAAATTAATGCTGCAATCCGGTGTAGAGAAGCTCAAGGAGGTTGACTTGTTTATCCTATATCAAAATTTTCCCAATTTGCCTTTTGCAATGCTGCTACTAAGTGCACTGGATTCCTACTCCCTCTTTGATAAGGCAGATGAGCGTGTTATGATCTACAAACTGTGCTGTAATTTACCTTGGAAGTTCTTTACTCATATAATGTACCACAAGACTAAGCTCCACCAATTTAAAAGAATCACAGAAGAAGAAGAATCAAACGATGAATGTACAATCCAGAAAAAAGCTGCAGAAAGTTGCGAGATTTGTTGTGGGAAAGGCAAACATAGCGGCGTTTATGGTTACCATTGTTCCTTTTGGGATTCTATCCCTAGTGGACTTACTGTTGGGCCCGGCCATTTTGTAAGCTGTAGAGACTGTTGCATGATCATCAACAATAAAGATTTTGTCAAGGGTTGCTGTGGTTCCAGGGTGAGGCAGGCTGTGCTCTTCTCAGTGCTATGGAATTAGAATATAGACATTGTTTTACCTAGTAATACTGTTTGTTTGTTATAACCGTTATCAATTTGTATGCGCCTTTGGATGCACATTGTATTAGTTCCAGTTGTCAATGCATTCCAACAAAGGTACTAATAATATCAATGTTTATTAATGCTTTTTATTTTGAAAATTGTGTTTAAGAATGCATTGTTGATTCTGTTAGATTATCCGTATGTGTATGTGTGTATGTATATGTGTGAGTATATCTATGTATGTAAAGGTGGTATAATGTCTGTTTGACCAAAAAATTGAAATTACATGCTCATGTTTTGACACCGATTTAACAATTAAATGTTCTAACCTCTCTCTAACGCATCCGATGCAATTAGCAAATGTGCACTTGACCCGAAACTTCAAACTTACAAAATAAAATTGGCAACAAATGTTTACCAAACCTGAGACTATTAAACTTACGTGATATAAGTGGCCAAAATGCGCACCTAACCCAAAGTAGCAGGGTAAGACATGTTTACCAATAGCGTTAACGTGCCATTGGCATGCTTAATAAGATGTTGGTGAGCGAAGCTTTAGGTTCACGTCTTTCGTGGAGTACTAATCGACTCTTGTTTCGAATGTTATCGAGATGTCTATTTTTCAACGCTTATCAATGATTTGCCGACAACAGTAAAATCTATTGAACGACATCTAATTAAAATGTTAAAATTGAATTTTTTTTTGTTAGACCGACATCTTCGCAAAGCATTTCTACTTTCTTTTTCACCTCAAACACAAATTCATGTGTAATTATTACCTAATCACATAAGCATAAACCAACAATATTTGACATCACAAATTCATATATAATCGATGATTAATCTTTCAAATATAATCAAATAATTTCGAATCACAATTTACATATATCAACAACAATCTTTCTGCAAGATAATTTTTATTTGTACATCTTTTGTTCCATTGTTTCACTTCTACTAGAAGCCAAACTGCAGAAATCGAATGAATGTAAATCTGTTGAATGATAACGAAATATTGAAAAACGTTGATGATTTTCTTTAGGTTTCATGGTTTTTTCGTCAGTATCAATTTAAAGTAAATTTTATTTACTTGATCTGTAAATTTTAGTTAGTATCTATTGTAAATTTTATTTACTTGATCAGATTAATTTACAAGTGCTAGCACTAACGTCTCTTCTATCACCCAGTTTCAGATCTTGATTTTGTAAGTTGTCAGAACTCAAAATATATAAATGGGAAAAATTTATCCGTCGCATCGTCGTATCGTTGATAGTAGGGATATGCTCTAAAGGCAATTATGCAATTTGTTACATATATCTGACTCGATAATCAAACTTGTTCGAAATAAAATGCATTTCGTTTTATAATACATATGATATAATGTGTTATACTAATTAGTCAATTTAATTAAATTTATACTTAGTGGAAAATTAGAAAAAAGTATGTATTGGAAGTATTGGTGAAATTTTTATGATCGTATTTGGGAAAGTACTTAACACTTTAGAGTTGTATTCTCTTCTGGTGTGCGACAAGTGGTTGCTAGATCCTTAAGAGAATATGGTTCAGGTTTACCAGTGGTATCCGTAATAAGTGATATTTATTAGATTTTAGTAAATACTTGAATTTGGTAGCAGTTACAAAGTGGTGTAATCGTGAGTAATTTATAACAATATATATAAATACACCATAGAATATAACAATTATAATCATGTAACATATATTGCATTACCCATCTAATTTATTAGTTTATCCATCTTAATTTCAAATGACTACCAGTCACAACGCAAACTGACTACCCATCTTAATTTAATCTGACTACTCGTCTTATAATTATATGGACCATCCATCTTGCATATAAAAATATTCAGAATTATATGGGCTATCCATCTTAAATATAATTATAATTGGATTATCCACCCCCTACCACATTGACTACCCATAACATGTGGTTTAATTATTTAAAATTATGTGGACTATCATTCACACATATTCCATTAACTTAAAATGACTTGGATTATCCACCACAATCTCATGGCTTTCCTAGAATGACTATGAATCCTTCATTATCCTCATAGAGACTATCCATCTCCGGCACGATATAGACTATCCATTTCACATCCCTAAGTTTTCATGGGATGACTTCGAACCCATCATTTACAATTTAATTCATGTTACCCACATGTTAACCTATGTCTGTTGGTATCCTCAATTAGGTTATTTCCCATCAAGTTATAACATTTCAAAGTGATATACATTGGTATTACCAATTGACAAGTATCGAACTCATTTAAGGAATAGCACTGGTATCACCGATGTTTAGAATCAAAGTCACAAAACAATAGGCTCGCCGCCCTTATTAGGTTAATATAGATCAATTTCAAAGTTCATCTACATTGATGTCCCCGATGACAGTGTTGAAGTTTACAAATTTTAAAACGGCATCGGTACCACAATGACGACATCCAAATGGAAAATACAAGGCACTTTGCCTTTGATGAAGATATGTGACCGTCAAGCAGCAATAAACCTCATTGACCCTCTAACCAAGGTAAAACCAAATGTAAATTCTTTTAAGCATAAATTAATATCGAAAGTGACGTTGTCGACTTCTATGAACTATAGGCTATCCACCCATTAAAACAAAACTTTAACTTTTATAAGTTATATGGCTATATAACCAAGTTACAGAGTCGTCAACCTTCTTAAAACAGGCCTCTTCGCCTCTTTTAAACAATTTTAGTTGACATAAAAACAAACCTCTTCGGCCTTAAAAAATGAAGTGCGACGTCATGAACATGAGGCCTTGACTCTAAAACGTAAGTTCATCGACCTTGATGCACATCGATCCCAAGAACCTCGACGTCGTAATAAAACTTTTAAATTTGACCCACTTCGGCTACTATACTACGTATTATCCTTATATGGTAGAAGTCATATAAAGCGGCATCACCTAGTTTTGAAAACAATTAAAGTGATTAAGTGTCGTATCATTAAAAACAACGATGAAGACAAGTGACGTCGTCGACGTCGACACTAAAGCTTTTAAACTCTTAGTTGAATCGCAACGTCACTACGCCGCCCAATATAGATTGCTGATACTATCGGCATCGACACTAATGGAATCATTCCATAGCTATAGAAGAAGCCATCATATGTTTCCCTCAATATCAACGTCGATGTGCATAGAGGCGACAATCATTTAGGCTCGAAGTGGATATATGCGACACAAAGCTACGTAACTAACATGAAAAATGGTTTATTTCTATTAAAAGCAAGCATTATTCACCAAATTTACACCTTGGAAAATTTATGTTGTATACAAACAATAATTTAACAAATCTTTTAACAAATATTGTCGTATAACATTTCCATGTTCCAAAATATTTCTCTACATTAATTCATACCCTTAATTAATCATTAATTTAAATACTTATCTAACATAATAAATTCATAGTAATTCGAAATCACTTTAAAAAACCCCCAAAATTCACAAAAATAATAGAAAATATCCTTCTCTTTATCATATAAAATTTTTAGAGCTAAAGACCACATTTAATTATTTTAAATAAATAAAACTAGAAATTAAGCTATTTCCTCTTAGGAAATTCATAAAATAATCTATATAACTTGGAAAATTTTGAAATTAAAAGCACATCTCCAAATTAATGTTTTATACAACATATCAAAAATCAAAGTATTTGGGGATTAAAATCTTTCGTTTTTCCCTTAAAACCCTTTAGATAGTTCCATAAAATTTCTTATTTCATCATTCTATCCAAACAATGAATATTCAACCATACTTAGGAAAAATATATCAAAATGATTCAGATATTACCCATAGCTGAATTTCAAAAATAAAATAAAAATAGAGATGGAATATATTATTCATCTTAAAAATGATGTTGGAGTTGAGGTTTGATTTAGCTCTCGAATCCCTAAGATTTAGTGTGAATCTCCTCTAACTTCGCCCTCTCTCTGTTGATTAATGACCGTCCTTCTTATATATTTTTTGATTATTTTTGTATGAATAACTTGAGAATGATATGAGGAGAAGAGAGTTTAAGGGATATAAGATAGATCTATATGTAAATTGCCCCTCTCATAAATCCTCCTATATGTAAATTCTAAAACAACTTGTAAATCAGTTCACTAAGGCACGACCTTAGAATATTTCAATCTCATATTCGCTAATTATTTACATTATTTTATTTAATCTATCCAATTAAATGTTATGAATAGTGTTTAAGCTAAAATTAGCGGTGTTACAGGCCCCCCTCTTTAAAGAATTTCATTTTTGAAATTCAGTAAGGACTACAAAACAAGCATATTCAACATGCAAATAGTGCTATTATATCCTACCAGCTATAAAGTCTATATACAACTAATATAAAACATGCCATCATAACAACTCAAGATAAGCATCCCTAATCATGTCTTTTGTCTCCCAAATACAGTCTTTCTCATTGTCATTCCATTGGACCTTTACTAATCTGACCGTTTTGTTCCTTGGCATCTTCTCATCTCTTGCGACAACTCGAACTGGTTGTCACACAAAAGTTAGATCCAGTTCTACTACTAAATATTCCAATACCGTCGAAGTAATAGTAGTCCGTGGATCGTGCACATACTTCCTAAGATGAGAAACATGAAACGCATTATTGACATTTATCAAACTACTCGATATGTGAGCTTTTCGATCCTCTCTGTAATAGAGAATCATCCAACATATCTCGGTGCCAGTTTCTCTGACTTCCCAAACCCTACCACACGCCTCATAAGTGATACTTTAATAAAGACATAGTCTACAACTGAGAACTCAAGATCCTTGTGCCTCTTATCTACGTAACATTTCTGCCTAGACCGAGCTTCTCTCATCCTATACCAGATTAACTTAATCTTCTATGTGGATTTTCTCATCATATCTGCACCAATGACTAATCTATCGCCAGTTTCCAACCGACATGCTAGTGATTGGCACGAGCTTCCATTTAAAGCTTCAAAAGGTGCCACTCCTGTAACGGCCGGAATTTTCGATCCCGAAAATTCCAGATAGTTAGAAAAAGAAGAAAGAGATAGAAGAAGAAGAAGAAACAGAAACACAACACAGTTTCTCACATTCGCAGCGGATCAAAATATTATATCAAATAATAATCAGTTTACAAAAGAATATTGTATATGTCAATTACATTTTAATACATCAGAGTTACAAAATTTCACAATCACTGGACAGTTAAAATAACATGTACTCGAATTTCAAACAATATTATACACAGCGGAATACTATATACGTTCCCGCCATCTAGCTCGCCTCCTGAGTTCCAGAACGTCCTTACCTGAACATCTGTAATACTCAGTCTGACTCGAGCATTACATCAAAGTAACACCCGGGTCAGGTTGGAAACCAGCGTGAGTAAACCCATCAAACATAAATTTCAAAAGTGTACAACTTATACATTACCCGGGGTAACTTGTATCAATTTACAACTTCACAAGTAATTATAGACATCACTTACATCACACATCAATTTCTAAGTGCCAAAACTTAGATTAAATGGTTCAATTTACTTAAATCATTCCATTTCAGTCTATTGATTCTACATATTAATTTATAAAGAATCGAAGTGGTTTCGGGTATTTACTAATACCCGACTCCAGTCTCTTCGAATTCAGTTCATCTTAACCCATGTTATTCAAGTGAAATACAATTCAAACTTATATACAGGATGTCGCTGTTTTATACACAACATATTATATCACATAGCATCACATTCCTGAGGTATCAACTAATCTAAGGGATACAAAATCATTCAATCGTTCATAAGCAAGATTAATCAATCACACCATCCCGAATTAATTTAATTAACTTCCCTTAATTACTTTTATCAATTAAATCAACTCCTTGATTAATCTAATTCAGTAATTAATTACCCTTAATTACTTCTTTAATTACGTCCAGTAATTACCCATTAATTACCTCACTAAGTAATTATACTGTATTAATTACATTAAGTAATTACTTTAACAAATCATCCAGTGATTATTTTAAATTAATTAAACTAAATTAATTAACTTAAACTAATCATATGTAAACTAAATGAATTACAATTGAGTAATTTATCCCTTAATTACTTTCATTAAGTAATTACACTTAACCAATTCCATAAATGATTATCCTTAATTAATTAATCTAATTAGTTATTAAATTAATAACATTAGTTACTTATTTAATAATCCCAAGTTAATGATCTTCATTAACTATTTATAACTCCATAATTAATTCTCTAAGTAATTAAGCTAAATTGAACATTATTAATTTCAAATTAATCAAATCTAACTTTACAAATTAATTAATTTCTACTTACCTAATTAATTTCTTAATTTTTTTAACTTAATTAAGCATTATTACTTGATTGATTTATATCTAATCATTAGTTAATAATCCAAACTTATCTTATTAATGATCCTTAAATGACAAATTAATTTACCCTTAATTAATACACTTAATCCTAAATTAATTAATTTAAAACCCTTAATAACCTTATTAATTAAATTCTAAATTAATTAACTTATTAATTTAATGAAATCTCAAATCATTAAATCTAAATTAGCTTTTAAGAAAATCATTTCCTTTATTGATGATTTTATCATCATTTTCAAAAGCTTTTGGAAACACTTTTACATTTGAATTTACATTTGAATTTCATTTCAAATTAAAGATTTGCAATGATTAACAATTTTAACTTTAACAAATTTAAACCAGGTTAAAACCTTTTAAAATTGAATGTTAAAGAAACATTCATCATATAAGAAGTTTATATAATGGGTTTAAACCAAATCATTTAAATTCAATCTCCGATCATCCACCAATCTCCGATCCACCAATCTCCGATCAACTATGATGACCTAAACAAGTCATCGATTACCATCACATTTCATTACGATCATTAGATCGTTACAACACACTCGAAATCAAATTCGAGCCTCACAACCAAAACCTGGTACAGGTAACAGAAACCACCACCAAACCTATCAACGCCTCGTCCTCGCAGCTCCGACTACTGGAAACTCTACAACTTCGGCCATGCCCTCGTCAACCCACCAACTTTCAACACCCAAAGCCTCGTTGCAATCAATCCACTGAGGAAGTCGAACCAAAACAAAAATCAACCCAAATAAAAACTAGGGTTCTAAACTTAATCGAACAATCTTTGTCGCCACAATGATGCTGATCAACTTCTGGCAATTTTCCCATCATCTACGATCACTCCTCCATCATCACCCAAGATCCTGTCCTCTCCAAACACTTGGATCACCAAAAAAAACCCAAAATTTCATTTCCAGTTCATCCCAGAACTGCACCTTCATCCCCAAATTAAAAATCCTAATTTTAGTTTTAAAAATCATGTTTTTGTTTATATATTCAATTTATAATACTGAATTTATAAATTACAATGTCTGAATTTTGACTTATACTTACACGCACTGTTGTTTTTGGTTTTACAGAGACACTCATGCTTTAATTTAACTAAATTAAATTTTTAAATATTAATCAAACAACTTTGGCTTGTAAATTAAGTCCTAACAATAATTAATTCAAGAGAATATGAATTTTAAATCAAAAACAGTAAAACTGGAATTATAAACAGGGAGTATTCCTATGTAACAAGCATGCATACCAATCATTGATACATATACACAACATACTTCACAATACATATTCATTTCAACACACTAGCATACTAAATTTTACTTTAAATTTTAAAAGTGAAGTTACTCACAGATTAGTATAAGAAGTTAGTTTACTCACCTGAAAAACAGAGTTTGATCAGACAGCAGCTTTCTGGTTTTGAAAAGTTATCAGCCCGATCCCTTTAATCTCCTTGCTTGTTGAGTTGAGGTATTAATTAAGCTTCAGTGCTAAGATTAGTTCTGATTTGCTAATTTTTTGATGAAAGAAGATGAAATAAGAAAAGTTGTATATATAGAAAAGGTTTTAAATGGATAGGTATTTACTGGTAATGTTTGATTAGAGATTTTTTTGCCTCCTTCTTTGACCAGGCAAGATTTTATAAAAACTGAAATAATTTTTGTGGAAAATGAAATAACTGATTTTGTGCTAGAATTGATAGCATTAATTGCAATTGTCTTTTTTTGATATTATATACTTATCCTATGTTCATAGATATTTTTTTTTGCTTGTTTCTTCTTGCCTTGCATATCTACCTGAATTCCTATAGTATATATATCTTACTTGTTTAGTTTTGCTTTATACCCTATGTACTTTCTATAAAGTTGTTATAGTTAGTTTTTGTGACGTCCCTGATTTTTGGCAAGTATTATTTTAATAAATATTTAATTTAAATTAATTGAAATACAACCTATTATGCTTAAAAACAAATATATATGTAAGTATTTGGAAGAAAATATCGGTTTGGAATTTAAAATAAAGAGTTTCAATAATATTTTAAAAATAGAATATATCCTTTTCACGTTTAATTAAAACCAAGTTCTACTTATTTAACTTTTGACTTAAATATATATATATATGATATAATCTAAATAACAAGGGTTAAAATCAAATAATCTTATTAATATTAAATCTAAGTAAAACAAATATATTGTTTAAAAATAAAAATATAAACATTTAGACATAAGGAATTATGATATTGGCAAGTACAAAAATAAATAATAAATAAAGTAAATATTAGATAGTTAAACTTTACAAACTATAGAAATAAATATTATAAGGAAAGATAAAATACTAACAAATTGTACTTACAATCTAAAATATAAAAATATTGTAGATACAAGACAATAAGTATAACTTTCTAGTATGTGTTGTATTATCTGTGTAACTCCGATATATATGATACTATGTATTCTCTTATGTGATATGTTATATTTTATTCGTTCCGCTGTTGAGGTTTTGATGTTGTTTCTTCTTCTTCTCTATCTTTTCTATTTTATCACCCCTTTCTTTCTTAAAAGGTGATACGTCTTCCTGGGCGTAGGAAGGCGGGTCATCACAGTTGGTATCGAAGCGCTAGGTGGAGTGAATACGTAGGCTTTGGAGTGATTTCTATCCTTCTTGAGAAAGCATATTTGTAATTTTAATGTATATATTTATTTATTTCTACCTATTTGTTGGGTTACCTGTTCGGGTTTCCCAATATAAGTTATAAAGGTAGATAGGATAGTGGTGTGTGTAACACGACTACTAATGGTTGGAATTTGTTGGAGGTGTATATGCAGAGACTGTATACCCAATTCTTTCTCGAGTGAATTTCTGTTGTGGTGCAATGATTTAACCCAATCTCTGAAAGAAATCTATTAAGGTTCGGAGTCCATTTTTGGAATGCAAGTTGGGATGAGTAGAATTTGATTCTGTCAGTTGAGCAGAAGCTGGTGAGGGCATCTTGGCAACTCAGGAAGTAATAGTTGTATGATGAGATGCAGTAGCTATGGATTGTTTCCAAAGATGTTTCTCAGGAGCTTTGGATAAGGAAGTGTGTCTGCATCAGTGTTGAGGCTGAGTTCAGCTGGGTGTTTGTGTTTGGCTTTGAGGTTAAAGTCTCTCGAGGAGTTTTGCATTAGGAAGTGTTTGGCATCATTTGCAGCGTTGTCGCTCAGATTGTTCTGCCGGCACGCAAGGAGGTCATCTGTCAGCAGTTTTCTTGAGGTGAACTTCAGCAGCAGCTATATAGATCCATTTCTTCGATGGATTGGCTAGATAAACTTAAGCTATTCTGATTGTTAGAGAGAGCAGTTTTCTTTGGATATTGGACTAGGTTGATTGCAAAAGTGACTTGCAATAGCTGAGTATTCTTTTGGTTTGTCAGAGATTCTTTCGAATGTCTTTGAGAGGTCAGTGGATTGCCTTAGCATCTGAAGATTGAGTTTTCATATCTACTAAGATTTCCAAGAGTAGTACCGATGGTCCAGCTAGTTGAAGGATGGTTCCTAGAGAGAAGTAATTTTGGTGAAGCAGATCAGGATATCATGAAATTTATGAGTTTTTCTTTATGAATCTGTTAAACCGCATTTCTGGGATGTGTTGTCCAGTTTGTGCTCATGTGCATCATCAACATTTTCATCTACTCTAGATCAGAGTTGAGCAGCGGAAGTAGTTGGGAGTGCATCTGTTTTTCTTTTCCGGAGAGGAGAAGTTGTTTTCTACTGATGATAGTAGAGTTTGTGTTCTTGATTTTAGTTGATCTTGAGAAGATCATTCGATGAGATTGTTTTGGACCAGATTGTTTTGAGAAGCATCAGCGAAGGTCGAGCTGATCAGTAGAGATAAAGGCAGCCCTGGATTGTCAGAAGAGTTTGGGGGAGGAGAGACGAAAGAATTTGGATTTTGAAGTCGGAGATTTGATTTTGAATGAGTTTTCTCTACTTCAAAGGAGCCTTGTAATTTGGTAAGACTGAGAAGCTAGCTTTGAGGTGTTTTGGATTTTCTCTATTTCTGGTGAGAATAAGTGTTGGTCTTCTGAAGTGAATTGCTAGTTTGGATTCGATGTGTTTCATGTATCTCAGAGAGAATACGTGTATAGTCCATCTCTGGTTTGGAACCAGCAGTTCTGGCAGTTTGGTTGTTGAGTCAGACTCGTCTGTAGGCTGATATCTGTTGAGTTTTGTAGATCTAGATGAGTTGGAGCTCGGTAGCTTAATAGTATAGTCTGTTTGGATTCTATAGATTGAGTATTCCTGTGTTTTACCTAGAAACACTCTAGGAAGTTCTACCCAGATTTTTGTCTGGACAGTTAGATTTGTTTGATTAGGTAAATTAGTTGCTATGGTTGTTAACATATGATTGACAATATACACTAGTACAAAACAGATCAGTTGCTTCGCCTCATTTGTGTCGGTTGTCCATAAAACCGACACAAATAGTGTAATTTGTGTCGGTTGTTCATTAACACCGAAACTATTGACTTAGGGGGCAAGAAGAAAATGTTAAAAATGTAATTTGCATCTGTTGTTCTTAAGAAACCGACACAGTTGAAGGGAAGCAATAGATCTATTTGTGTCGGTTGTTTGAACAACCGACACAACTAAATAAAATAGCATCGGTTGTCCAAAAACCGACACAATAGGCGCACTACTTTTCCCCCAAATCCATTTCAGCCGCCCCCTCTTTTTCCGCGAACGCTAAATTTTAGAGGGAAAATTTGCCACCCCATCTTCTTCGTTATTTCGCTGCCGCCCCATCTTCATCGTTATTTTTTTCCTTCTCTCTACCATAATAATGCCGTTCTCTCTACCTTAGTGCCAAATTTTTAAAAACTCAAGTTACTGCTCAATAGTTCATCCTGGTGATTCTTCGGTAAGTAAATATTTTATTTTATCATTATATATGTTAAATAGATTAATTATTTATTTATTCATGTGCGTGATTCTTCGGTAGTAATTAATTATTTATCATTAACAGTTTATAAACAGCAAGAAAAATTGATGCGTTCATTTATGCTTTCCATTGGGGATCATGGATTTTATTTTGTATGCTCTTTTAAGAAATTTAATATAATCCTCTTTTAAGAAACTTTAGCATATTATCATTAATTCTCGTATAAGGGATGAATAGTACGACCACTATTACTAAGATTGAATCTTCAGTCTCATTCACTTAATAATGAACTTACTCAATATGTTGAGTATATGAGACAACATAAGAATATGGATATCATTCCATATTCAATTACATACGATAGCTGTATTGTGAAATGTCTTATTCCGCAAGATATGAGAGTTCAAAGAAATTGTTTCATTTGAATATAGAGAAGGGCTGCAGGAAATGGAATTTTCCAATTTATTTGTAGATGCTTTAAGAGAAATGAAGAGATTCCATTTCTAATTTTTTTTATTATAGAGAATTGTCTCCGTATGAATTCTACTTACTTGACTGGTTGTGGGAAAACATAGACCTAGGCATTGGATTACTAGAAGAGATATTTCAACATTTTAACATGATTTTTTTGGACTGGGAAGGAGGGGCAATGGTCAATAACCATGAAAAGTCAGGATCTCAAAACGTTGGCCAATCGAAAAAGTTTGAATAAGCAAAAGAGGAGCTAAGTAAAGTGATGCAGTTGTATTGCTTGATGAAACGGTGCTAAGACCCATAACTGGGTATGCTTCCGATGAACCATCACCTAACCTGCCTCATCTCGACCCATCGGTTTGCTGCTTAGGTCAATTAGAATTGACCACTGTGGTGATGGATCCTGACACTGAGGCTAAAGCGATGGAATCTCTGAAGTGCTTTGATACCGTAAAGAGTTTTATGATGCTGGATGATCGGGTCAAGGAAAATGACTCCAATGGTGACATTTTTGTCAATGTGTCAACGTAGCATGACATGAAGGTGCATTGGGTGTTGCTGCTGAATGTGTCGATTTTGTAACTATAGTAGATGCTGTCGGATATACTGATACGGCTGCAGGTGAGGCTGGCATTGTGAAAAATGATGGGGATGTTACTATTCATGAAGAGGATGCGGGTGGATGTTATGTAATGTAGATAGGAGACACGACTGAAGCTAATTTCAGGAAACTCGATGGTATGTTGGGAACTATCTACAGAAGTAGGTAAAAACATTTGGTGGTAGGGCTGTACTCATATATTTGATTCAATATAAATTAGGTGAATTTTGGATTAGTTACTATAGAGCACCATTTTGATTATGAAGCCTCGGTTCTTGGTGGAACAATCAAGATTATTAGTTAGGCATATATATCTCCACTATCACAAAGTAGAAATATTAAAAACTACTTTTCAAAACAATTATTATACTAATCCTAGAATTAATACTGTAACAGTTGCGACAGTAAGGAAGAAAAAGAAATTATTGCATCTAAAAGTAATGAAAAGCATGCAATGATAGTGACAATGATAAATGAACTTTAATGTTAAAAGAGGGTAAAAGAAACTTTCATACATTACAAAAAACAATTATCCACAAGCATTCAACAGTTGATGATATGTAACAGGAGGAAGTAGGCAATGTGTTTAATAGCAGTATTTTTTTTGAATGAAGTTGCAAGAAATGTATGTTGGAGGAAGTCAAGGCAAGGCACAGCAGGTTATATGTTTTGTTGAACGAAGTGGCAGCTTGGAAGTAGATGTGCACACTAAAATGTGCACAGAGTTGTGCAGGCAAATTTGAGAAGGTGGTAAGTGGTATGTGTAATGGTGTCTGCTCTGTTGGATGTGGTGAGGCTTTGGAGGCAGTTAGGTGGTTGTGATGGTCAGAGGGGAACTGTGGTTTCGTGTAGCAGTGGCAAGTTGTTTTGACAGTGTTGGTCTGGAGTGTGGAATGGTTGATGGGAAGTTGTAGTTGCTTGGATGGTTGTTGAAATTTAGTGTTTGAGGTTTGCAAGGCAGTGTGTAGAAGGCAAAAGTTAGAGGGGTGATGCACTGTGTTGTGGCGTGGTATTTAGTGTAGGGTTTGTGACATTGAAGAAATGAGGTGAGGATCAGAGGAGAATATGCCAGAAGGGTTTCGCTGGTGAAGGCAGGGGGTTGTGCAGTTGAATTTCAGAGCGGAGATGAGGCAGGTTGGAGTTGCAAACCAGTGTCACAATTGGATGAAATGATATGCAGGCAGGCAATGTATAGGGAGGATGTGTCCTAGTTCACTGTGAAACCGGAGCTGTTTGTGGCACTGTTATGTGCACAGGATATGGCCAGAAATGGTATTTGATGGTGTTGCAGCTGTAATGTGGAGGAGAGGATGATGAAGTAGGTCCACAAGGGAGATATGACAACGTGCAGGGGGTGGATGTCGAGCAGAACAGTGGAGTGTATAGGGTGGATATGCAGGTGAAGTGAATGAAGGGGAATGGTGATAGTGTGGTGGAGCAATTTGCAGTGAGCAGTGTATGGTGAGTGGGTTGTTTTGGTGGAGCAATTTGCAGTGAGCAGTACGTAGCACTACAGGAATCTTCATTTTCTGGATTTAGATATATGATCTTCATTTTCAAATGAATCAATGAATTTAAATATATGAGCTTATTGTGAGCTTTATCCAGTAACGGTATATGATCTCATACAATGGTAATCAAAGATGATAGTTTAAGTAAACTTTGTTGTAATAATATATCAACCTCTGAAAGTTATGAGACACGGTGCTCGGGACCCAAGGCAAGAGATTTGATATTCTGCCATTTGCGCACAAGGGTTTCAGCAAATCTGGCTTCCATTTTAGGCATGTCGTGCTCCATGGTTTCTTCTGTTGGCAAATCTGAATTCAAGCAAGGAATGAACATGTTACATTTGCGCTGTCTACAAAGAAATGCAGAATGAAGGGAAGAGATGTTAGTTCAGTTAACATTTCATATCAGTGAATGGCACTTATAAAAGAGTTTTGAATTAAGCCAAGAACTAGCAAAGAAAAAAAAGGATCCATTATTTGTAAATGTTTCCGAATTCCAATTAACTGCACATTCATCATAGTGAGACTTTTGAATGGATCAAATGTTTTACCAACTTATTTTTATCAACAATATAAGAATTTATAAACTAGCTAGGACGCCCAAAACTAATGGAAAGAACTACAACATTTTAATATGTAGGGAAAACATTCACAAAAATGGTTAATTGACAATTATAACTTCTACGAGATTGCAGTGACCAACCCAATTTTAACTCATCATGTTTGCCTATATTTTCGTAATATTCAGATGTCCTTGAAACTCAGAGTGTCAAATTGATTAGAAAATGTTCAAGAACAAACAAAATATGAGAATAAAGTCCAAATGTAATTATCGAGTAAAGAAAACCTCATAGATACTAGCATACTTTAAATATACCAAGTTGGATGCAGAAAAGTATTGTGATTTTTTTTTTTTGCTTATGCAGTGCGTCTCTAGCAATTTCACATGGATCGTAATTGGATGTATAACGTGAAACGTAGTGATGATGAGTTCTTGAACAAAATGGAAGGATTCATCAAGTGTGCGTTGAAAGATCAATTAACAAGAAGAGAAGAAATAATTTTTTGCCCTTGTAGACGTTGTCAGAATAGGAGGAGATTTCGTAACATAGATCAGATCAGGGATCACATAATTCGGTATGGGTTCAAGCAAAATTATACACAGTGGATATGGCATGGTGAAAGCATACTTAGTACACCTAGTTCTAGTAATCATTACACTTATGAGGATGACCAGGAAGGTACCGTGAATAACGAGGTAAATAATGAGACTGATGAGATCGACAATGTTAATGAGATGTTTGATGATGTTCAAGAACATTAGATGGAAGAGCCAAAATTGTACGAAAAAATATTACTTGATGCTGAGAAGCCTTTGTATTCTGGTTGTGCTAAGTTTACAATATTGTCTGCTGTGCTCAAGCTTTTCAATTTAAAAGCAAAACACGGGTGGAGTGATATAAGTTTTACATCATTGTTGAAACTTTTGAAAGACATGCTACCGGAAGGTAACGAGCTTCCTACTTCTAATTACGAGGCAAAGAAAATTATGTGTCCAATTGGCATAGGATACAAAAGATACATGCATGTCCAAATGATTGTATATTGTATCGAAATGAATATGAGAGCTTGCATGAGTGTCCTAAGTGTGGATTATCCCGTTACAAGTCACGAGAAAATGTTCATGACGACCCAGATAAGAAATGGCCTCCAGCAAAGGTTTTATGGTATTTGCCCATTATACCAAGGTTTAAACGTTTATTTGCAAATAAAGAAAATGCAAAAAACTTAAGATGGCATGCAGATGTGAGGAAGATGATGGATTACTAAGGCATCCAGCCGATTCTCCGCAGTGGAGAAATATCGATACCATGTATTCTAGTTTCGGCGAAGAAATAAGAAATCTCAGACTTGGTCTTTGCACAGATGGCATAAATCCATTTGGCAATCTTAGCAGTCAACATAGTACTTGACCGGTTCTTTTGGTGATTTACAATCTTCCACCTTACTTGAGTATGAAGCGCAAGTACATAATGTTGTCTCTTATGATTTCGGGACCACGACAACCAGGAAATGACATCGATGTTTATCTAGCTCCTCTTATTGAT
Organism: Allium cepa; assembly: GCA_030765085.1. NCBI lineage: Eukaryota > Viridiplantae > Streptophyta > Magnoliopsida > Asparagales > Amaryllidaceae > Allium > Allium cepa. The sequence goes on from CM060938.1 coordinate 917,654,957, forward strand.
GATCTAAAACTTTTGTGGGATAAAGGTGTGCGCGTATTTGATGCATATAGTAGAAGTGAATTTACATTACGCGCCATGCTTTTTTGTACCATAAATGATTTTCCCGCATATGGTAACTTGTCTGGATATTGTACAAAAGGTGCTAAAGCATGCCCAATTTGTCAAGACGACATGGCTGTTGAGCGCTTGCATTTTTGCAAGAAAAATGTGTATATGCATCATCGTAGATTTCTCCCTCTCAATCATCCTTATCGTAAAAAGAAGAAACCTTTCAATGGGGAGATAGAAAGCGGAGTTGCTCGTTTGCGACCAACAGGAGATGATGTACATGAACGGATCAAGGATATTGAAAATGTATTTGGCAAAGCCTTTCCTCTTCAAGAAGGCATGTGGAAGAAAAAATCTATATTTTGGGAACTTCCATACTGGAAACATTTACAAGTTAGGCATTGTCTAGATGTAATGCATATAGAAAAAAATGTTTGTGACAGTATCATTGGAACACTCTTGAATATACCTGGTAAGACAAAAGATGGTGAGAAAGCTAGACAAGATATGTTGAAAATGGGTATTCGAAAGGAGTTAGCACCAGTGGAGAAAGGTAAACGTATCTATTTGCCTCCTGCATGTTATACATTGTCCAAAAAAGAGAAAATTAGTTTATGCGAGTGTCTTCGTGGTGTCAAGGTTCCATCAGGTTATTCTTCAAACATTAGTAGTCGTGTATCAATAAAGGACTTGAAATTGACGGGAATGAAGTCTCATGACTGTCATGTGTTAATGCAACATTTGTTGCCTGTTGCTATTCGAGGTATATTGCCTAAACATGTTAGACATGTTATTACAAAGCTTTGTATTTTTTTTAATGCAATTTGTAGTAAGGTGGTTGATCCTGATATGTTGGATGATCAACAAGCCGATGTTATTGTTACCTTGTGTCAATTTGAGATCTATTTTCCCCCTTCATTTTTTGATGTTATGGTGCATTTGGTTGTACATTTGGTAAGAGAAATCAAGATTTGCGGTCCTGTTTTTATGACGTATATGTATCCGTTCGAAATGCACATGGGAACTTTAAAAAGAAAAACAAAGAATAGATATAGACATGAAGCTAGTATCGTAGAAGGTACTGTAGCCGAGGAAGTTATTGAATTTGTCACTCAATACCTAACTGACGTTGAACCTATTGGACTTTGCAAGTCTCGACATGAAGGGCGACTTGATGGTCAAGGCATAATTGGGTTTAAATTGATGTCAATTGGTGATGATATGTTTCACAAAGCTCACCTACTTGTTTTACAGCACCTTAGTGAGGTTCATCCTTACTTGGAAGAGCACATGACAATGCTAAATCTCAAAATCCTTCAAAGAACGAAAGATGGTTGACAAATGAACATAACCGCTCATTCGTCATATGGTTTAAAGATAGGGTAATGTCTCAATTGTCTCAAACAAATCATATTGTTTCCGATATAATAAAATGGTTGGCGTATGGGCCTAAATTTCAAATTAGCTCTCATGAAGTATACGCTATTAATGGGTATGTCTTTCATACGAAGCGTCGGGATGAAAAGAGCAAAATGCAAAATAGTGGAGTAAGTGTCGTAGCATCTTCAAGAGAATTTGCTAGTGCTAAAGATAACAAACCAATAAATGCGACAATGTCATATTACGAAGTAATTGAGAATATTTGGGAACTTGAATATAGGGACTTCACGATTCCTCTATTTCAATGTAAATGGGCCGATAACCATCGTGCTGTACAAGTGGATGAACATGGATTCACAATTTTTGACTTTGATCGAGTGAGTCATGATAACGATCCACTCATCTTGGCATCTCAAGTGAAACAAGTTTTTTATGTCACCGACCCAGCTGATCATAAGTGGTCTGTTGTCCTTCCTGGAAAAAGACGCATTGTTGGGATCGACGACGTGGTAGATGAAGAAGAGTATAATCAATTTGACGAGAATCCACCTTTTTCCATTGGCGTAAGTCTATCAGAAGAAGAAGTTGATTTAAATGCAAATTATGCACGTACTGATCACGATGAAGGGGTTTGGATAGCGGGGTAATTTTTTAACCTTCTAATACTGTCACCATTTAATTTGTTCATATGTGTACATTTATCAATCTATTTATAAAAGTCCTGTGCAGCACTAAATTTGTATTATTTATGCACGTACTAAATTTGTATTATTTGTGATTTCTGTTGATGTTACTTCATAGTTCATTGTGTGTTCTATAGCATGCACATCTATTTGTACCTAGCCACTATCCACGTTGGATAGAGACTTGGTGCATTCAAGCTCAATCACTGTATTGTTATGTACAATTCATTCTTACGTATTATGCAGCACTGGATTTTAACGACTGTCTATTATAAATTGTTCAAATCAGGATGCATATATATTAAAAAAATTGATCTTCAATATCAGTGGTTGAGTAATATGTCAGAGAAGTGGTTTTAAGAAAACTGCTGACAATGCCACATAATTTATAATAACTGATTGATAACAGGTGGTAAAATAGTTGAAATGAAATAACAGAATTGAAAAAGATAAAATGTAGTTGGACAGTGCAATCTTCAATCTTCCTTTTTATGTTTATTTTCCTGCAGTGGACAGTGCAATCGCCCTTATCTACCAGTTCTTGATCACCTTGCAGTCAGTTATAATCATGTTAGTTGAAGTTTGTGCTATATTGTTTAGTTGGTTTATATCATGTGCATTATATTAGTTGTGTTTTTTCTACCCAAAGTTAGTGGATATAAGTATGTACTTTATGCATGAAGGGAGATGAACAAAGAGCAAGTATGAACTGGATGTGCTAAAAAGCAGTAAAAAGTTGATGTTGTACAGTGTGCAAGTAAAACAGCTAAGTAGTAATTGTGAACGAGCTTGGATACTACTTTTAAAATGGAACTGTATATGTAGAACAAAAGGTGATTAAGTGCTTAATTTGTTTACAGTTGTTAATATAAATAACTTTTACAATAGATGCATAGAGTAGTACAGTGATTGGAATACTTACATTGATAGTTATGCATTTTCGTGACTCTTTCCACTTGCAGTTCTAAGTTGTTTTATTGTTGGATGCTTTCTTTTCCATAGCTTGACGAAATGGTCGAACTAAATTATAAATTTGGCATCATATTGCCAAAATAGAATGCATATAAAATACACATGGTGATATTTAAGTTATTATTCGTTCGTTGAAATATTTTATAACTTTTGGGTGCACATCTGTGATACAGGAATAATGGAAATGCAACTATATGAACACACTGAAGAGCAAAACACTTCCGCTACCGCTTCAGAACCGTCATCTAAGAGGAGGCAAAGAGGTCCAACAACCGGAAAGAAATACAGAACATCCGAGCCAAAGTTCATTGAGTGGTGTGATAATGGCAAACCTACTGGAAAATGGGTGAAGTCTTTTAAGGCGTACGTAGGCGATACAGCTAGATCTAGAATTGATATCAATATCAAGAATTAGGCTAGCGTTAGTCAAGGGCTTAAGGATACCATCTGGGAAGACATTAAGGTATTATAAATTCATTTGTTCGCTTATTAAATTGTCAGTTGGATCCTTTGTGTTTGGAGTCATGAGCCGCTTTCATTGTTTATCAAATTCATTTTTACTACTTTGACGTTGTTTTTTTTTATTACCTCAGACCGAGTATCACATCGACGAAAAAATGAAAAATAATGTGTTAAAAAATGTTTGTGGAGCATGGAAGGGTTTCAAAACAAAATTGGTTAGTGGTTGGATTACGAAGACTAGAGAGCTTCCAGCTAACCATAAAGAGCCATACGAATGTTATGATGGGGTTACAAAAACACAATGGGAAACATTTAAGAAGTATTGTGAAACCGAGGAGTTTAAGGTATGTTTTTTTAATGCCATATCCACAAGTCACACGCTATTTCTTTCAAATAACAAATGTTTGAAAATACCAGTTATTATTGTATTTGATGTTTAGGGTGTTATAATAATGTAGCTCTTTGAAAATTTATGAGTTCTATTGGTAATCAGGTGGATGTGTATATACAAGTTATATGTGCACACATCAATATACGATACGATAAGTATTTAAACTGGCTTTAAATATATTTAACTACACAACGGGCATTGAAAATTTGTGTTCATTAAGGAGAAAAGTATGGTTGGCCATAGGAAGCAAAATTTAGTCCAGATATTGGTTTAGATTTAATTTGGAACTAATAAGGAATAAGCTTAAGGAGAAGAATAGGAAACGTTGTTATACTATCCACAAAACAAATATTCCACGTTAATTTCATTTGATTTTTTCGCTTTTCCTTTCTATTCTCTTCATTGGTCAATCACACCTTCTTCATCCACTCCTCATGGCTGCCATTTTATAAAATATAATATTGTACAGTGTCAAATAAAATCGAAGCAAATGTGGTTCATTTGATCGTCATTGAGTGGTGGTTCAAGAAATCTAGAAGTCTATTCTCAAATCGACGTACCATGAAGGGCTGAATCTATTAGGTATAATTCTTATTTTAAATTACAAATTCATGTATGCACATATAACTCAGGTTGATGAATGTGATATATTTTAATTGCATTTGAATTTGACAAAATTTAAAGTTTTTATAAGTGTTGTTTTATAAATGAAATTCAATGTGAAACGTATATATGAGTATAATTTGGTGTACACTTTTACGATAAACTATGTCAATGATGATGTCGATTAATTTATACAAATTATGTTTTATTCAATGTAGTCTTTTGAACTAGATTCAGTTCCTTTACAATGAGCAAAAGTTATAAACAAAGTTAAATACATTCCTCACGGTACGCATCCACCAAATAATAAAACGAACATAACCCAATAAAGTACAGCCCATACTCAGCCCATAACACACAAAAGTCCACAACAAGGGGTTTAAACCCAAAGCCAACTTGTACACACTCAACCGAAGTTAGGAAAGCTCTGGAATGTCACGTGCTCTAACGTTTTCCTACATGATTATGTATCCAGTTTTTCACTTCTGCATTAGTATGCTCAAACCTGAGCACTATCAGGGATTATAGTGAGACATTTGAGTTTGTAGTTCAAATTTTGGTGAAGTATAATTCCCATACCCCCCAAGGATCATGCCAAAAGAGCAGCTGCTTTGTGGGGTGGTTGTGTAGATGACTAGGATATACTTCAAATACAATTTTTTTTTTTATTCATTTTCATTTACAATTTCATTTCTACAATTTCACTTTCTTTTCTTTTAAAACATCTCTAGCTTCATTGTCATACAAAATACCATCACAAAACCCATCTGAACTACAAGTCATCACCTGCTTTCTTTACTGTCTACATTCCATTGTCTGACCTCCTTGCCCCTCCTTCTTACCATACTGTAACGACCCAACTCCCTAACTCCAGGAAGTCGCATCGTTAATAAGAAAGAAAGGGATAGAGAATAGAAAGAAAGAGAAGAAAGAAGAAACAACACATCAGAATCTAAACAGCGGAACGAATAAATTATATTAATAATCAAAAGTATTTACACAATATACAATATCTATCAGAGATACACAGCATACACATCACATATACTAGACAGTTATAAACACCTGTCTAGTATTTACAACTCAATACAACATCACAATTAACTCAGATATACAAAACACAGCGGACTAAATATCTACAATGCGGAAGCCTCCTGCTCCATTGCTCCTCCATTATTCGTCAAAGCTAATCCTGAATCCTAACCTGAATCCCTTGGCTACTCGTAAAAATTTGAGTACCCAAGAGTTTATGAAAAACAAAAATAAACTCCGGGTCAGACATGGGTCTGGTGTGAGTAACAGGTTAAAGTTGCTTAACTTTGAAAAACCTTTGAAAAGAAAGGTATCACGTAAGACTTCCCACACATAAACATGGAAAAGTTTTTACCTTACGCTAACCAAAACATTTGATAGGAAATCCGATGATATTATAATAGTGTCTAGGGTTTTCAAATAAATATGAAATAGCCGAAATTGTTACATGATTAAATTCCAGCTACTAGCCACAAAAGTGGGTAATACAATCAAAACCGTTGGCACTTATTGGATTTTGGATTCCATACAATGGCAGGGCTACTGGGGTACCGCCCGTCACAGTACGTGGCCTAGATCACCGTACCGAGGATTACTCCCTTCATCCCCTGCAACACAAGGCCGGACCCATTCCTTACTGAACAGTTCCGAACAAGACAACCCCGGCAGTTGTCGCGATTCAACCGCCCCACACAGCCGAAATAAAAAGGGACCTCTAGACAGGGATCAATCTTGCTCTCAAGTGGGGGCTACCCACGAAGCCTTGCTGCACCTCCCCTGTTTTAGCCATTCCCGGTTGATGAGGCTTGAGGTTACGATTACCTTTATAGGACATCAAATCTTAGAATGCTCATCGTCCACCTGACGATGTGCTGAAAGCATTCAATCCATACAAGTTCGTTCTGGGTTCGAACGAAACCGAAGGCACTATCTCGTTGCACTCATTATTGGAATCACCCTCAGAGTCAACGACCATAGCCCTTGCACTCTGATTCACCATCTCGAATCTATAAGCACTATTCCGTCAAACTCATTACGGAATCACCCACAGAGTTATACTGACGTATAGCCCTTACACCTCAAGTCTTCACTTGCTCCACTTAGATTCACGACCTAACGTTAACTGGAATCGATGTGGTTTTCGGATATCCAAATATGGAAACCCGATCCCGGTCTCATCGAAATCCAATGCGTGTCTTTTAGGTCCAAGTTGTTTTAAGTTTAAAACAATTCAATTTAAACTATCAATATACACACAGATAGATACTTCACATCATCATAACAGATAATCAACAATATTATCATAAACAGGTAATCATCACAAATTGATAATCTATATTATCATCATCAATAGATAACTCATACAATCACAATGCAACCAATGCATCCATATTACACAATAGTAATCTCATATATGAGATTCAAACTATTCAAGATAAACCATAACATCCATTCATAAGCAAGGATCTATAATCACTCCATATATAATTAACTTAAAATGAATTGAATTAATTACTTCTATCTCTAATTAATTTAAAATAAATTAAATTAATTACCTATCTTTAATTAATTTAAAATGAATTAAATTAATTACTTCACCATTTAAAACTTGCTTACTTAACCCTTAATTGATTATCAATCAATTAAATAATTATCCTCAAATTAATCACTTTAATTAATCACCTTGATTAATTATCCCTTAATTACATTCAAGTAATTATCTTTAATTAATTTCACAAATTAATTATCCCTAACCACAATCAGTAATTAACCTTTAATTACTTCATTTATTAATTAATTACATTAATTAATTACTTCCTTAATCACTTGCCATTAGATTAATTAATCCTAATTAATTAATCCTAAATTACATCATTAATTAATTAATTAATGATCCTTAATCAAAATTGAATTAATTACTTCTAAATTAATTACATTCAGTCATTAATTATTTTGATTAATAATTCTTGATTAATCTCATCAATAATTAATTACTCTTAATTAATTACATTACTTAATCATTTTTAAATGACTTAATCCATTAATGCTTAAATTAATTACATTAAGTAATTAATTATTAATCACTTCATAAAGAAATTATCTTCACATTTATTTCACAAAGTAATTAATCTCACAGTACCATACTTCAATTAATGACTTCCAGTAATTTATTTATCTTAATTACTTCTCTAAGTAATTCTTTCTCAATGATTACTTATCAACTTACTTAATGATTTCTCTAAATTAATTAAAGTTAATTAATTAATTTAAACTAATCCAATTAATAAATTAATTACAAAGAGTAATTAATATCTTTAATTGTTTCCATAAAGTAATCAAAATTAATTAAGTTTCTAATTGATTATTTAAATTAATTAATCCAATTAATTATCAAAATTTAATTACATTAATTAATTAATAAATAATCACAAGTTAATGACCTTCATTAACTTATCTTAAATTCCTTAATTACCTTTATTAAGTAATTTACTTAAATTAATTAATATTAATTACAAATTAAATTAACCTTAATTAATTTATTTCAAACCCTTAATTTAATTAAATAATTAAATTAATTACCCAATTAATTACCTTACTAATTTAATAAATCAAAAATCATTAAAACTTTGATTTCCTTTTAAACTAAACATTTCTTATTAATGATTACTTTATCATTATCAAAGTAATTTAAAACAACTTAATTTGTTTTCCAAATTTCATTTTAAATTTAAAATGAAAACTAAACTTAACTTATCAAAGTTTTTAAACATTTTAAAACCTTTTTAAAACTTATGCTAAATAATTATTCAATTTATAAAAGAAATCAAAACCCATATTTATCCAAGATACAAATCATATTTAAAATAGAATTCAATATTAAAAGCTATTTAAATATTTCAAAAAGACTTCTTTTATTTTCAAACCTGATTCAAACTTGAATCTTATTTCCAGATTTAAACTTATGTTTAAATCTTCTATTTCAAATTTTAAACCTTAAATTCAATTCAATTATACCTCTTTAAAGTTTTAAACATTCTACCTTTCTTTTCTTTTGAAATTTGAATTAAATTTTAAAACTGAAATTCAAATCTTAGCTTGAAAACTTTACTTTTTAAATTTAAGTTTAAATCCATGTTTTAAAACCTTGCATTTCAGATTTTTAAAACAAATTTTAAATTTTAAAGCTACAGGTTTCAAAAACCTGTAACTCAGAAATTAAACCCGAGCTTCCCTTGGTTTACTTCGGGTAAAACCCTACCCCACTTCGAGTAAAAGCATCGAATTACTCGAGTAAAAACTTCGAGCATAAAACTGCAAACCCCAAAAACTTCCTGTCACCTCCCACTGTTCCGTGCATATGCACAGAGGCCATGGCCACCTCCGGCCATCACTTGATCAACCAACAAGTCGACGATCATCCCTGAAACACATCACGACCATCACTAACCATCCATCAACTCGAAATCAAGTTCGAGTCCCCCAAACCAAACCTGGCAGCAGACAAGCTTCAAAACCCCAAAACCTGTCAACACCAACATCCCTCTCCTCCGACCACCGTTAGGGCTGAAACTTTGGTCACTTATTCGTCTTGGTCGCATCTACCATCACACCAAAAATCCCTGCACTCGGTCCCCTGTAGCCTTCGTACCAATCAAATTATTGCATTTCCTAAAAACTAGGTTTTCAAACCCAATCATTCCACCACCATCACCTCGGTCATTTGTAGGTCCATCCAATATTTTTCCTCTACTAACTGATCATCCTATCATCACTGGAAACATCACCTACCTTCCAAACACTCGAGCTCATCTGAGTTTGCCAAAAATCCCAAAAATAGTGCAACACTGACATGCACTTCAATCCCATTCTAAAAAAAATGCCATTTTAGTTTTTAAAAATCAAATTTTGGTTTAAGAAGTTGAGTTAGATTCCTGAATACAAGAATCATGATATTTGAAATTTAACTTATTAAATGTTGCTCTGATGTTTTCTTATTTCCAGAGGCAATTACAATTTGTTTTTAACTTAAACAAATTTTGGACTTAAACTGATGATAAAACAAACATATTTGATTCAATACTTAAGTCATTACATAAATTGGATTATCAGCTTATTTTTTTTTTCCATATCTGATTTTTTTTACTTTAAACCTGGAACTAAAACTAGAGAAGTCCAAACACACATATATATGCACAACAGTATTCATATATATACACAAAGCTAAACTTAAAAATTCATTCACAAACATACTTGTTTCACAGATGATCATGCAACATAATTAACTACTTAAACTTTTTAAACTGTGATGTTACTCACAAACATATAAATCAACATGCAATCCAGATAACATACACAAGCATACTTATTCAAGCAACCAACTTATATTTAAATTTTAAAAAGTGTTACTCACCTGATGTTTTGAAAGCAGAGCACAAAATTTTGAAAAGCTGCCGTTTTGATTTAAAAACCAGAGTTGCTTGATTTAACTTGCAAGTTTTGCTGTTGCTTTGCACATAAATTTGCATGCAGGTTGAAGAAATTTGAATGTTGCTGTTAAAACCTGCATTACTTTTACTTCTTTGAATTTTCTGATGAAACTTAGTTACTTGCTGTTGATACTTGCATGTAGACAACACTTGATTCCCAGATTCAAAAATGCAGAGACCTTAGTTTCCAGATGCAGGCTTGAATTTTGAACTAGCTGTCAACACTTGCATGTAGGCTATTTATTTTGCTTTTGAATGGAATTACAGGTGCAGGCTCTTAATTTTGCATTTGTGGATTTGCTTGTGCTTTAAAACTTGCATGCAGATTTCATGAAGGTTTGCTGTTGCTTCAGATTTCACTTATTCCCAGTTTAAATGAAATGCAGTTGACTTGTATGTTGATTAAATTTGCAATTGAAAATGGTTTAAAGAGGACTGCAGACTTGCTTGTTTGAATTGATTTGTCTATGGAAATTTGTAAGATGATTTGAAGAGGGATTTGCAATGGATTTTACAGTTTTTAAAGACTACAGATTGAAGAGAAAACTTGCATGCAGGCAACATATGATTTGCTTTTTGAAATGAATTTCAGATTTGTGGGAGAGAATTACAGATTTGATTAAGTTTTCTCTTTACTTTGAGAAAAATGAGCATTAGAAAAAAAAATGAGATTGAAGAAATATGTTTTATGTGAATGTAATTGTTTTATTAAAAATTAAAAGAAAAAAAAATCAAAATAAAAGGACACTTGTCTCACTAGCTTTTAGATTCAATTACACTTGTCTCATTAGTTGCTTAAGATATTAACATTTGTTATTATACACATGTTACTTATTTTTAATTTGTTTTTATTTAATGAAATCCTCTTTTCTTTATTTATCAAATACATGTATATATATTTTATCTTCATATGGATCACTTTTTAAAGAAAATGACATAAAACAATTTATATAAAGATGAAAGCTTACTTATAAGATTTATATATGTTATTCATTTGAATACAAAATAAATTCAAGTTCAAATGTTATTCATACATTTAAAATCTAATTTTAAAACTAATTTATATTAACATATTTACATTTGACAATAATAAATTTGTCTTTTAAAACATATCTACATTTATACATTTATTATTATTATTAGAAAATAATCAATTTAAATCATTTATAAAAGGGATTATAAATTACATATCTTATTTATCTTGATTAAATGAATCAATGTTTATATATAAAGGGAATTTTAAATTTTCTTATATAATTCCAAATTATCAAAATGATTATTAGAATTTAAAACAAGATTTTATTTGTTTATTAACTTTAATTCAAAACTTATCCATTTACAATATATATATAAATATATATACATACATTATAAATAGGAAATCATTTTATTAGCTTTTAAAAGATAAAATTTATCAATTAAACATTTATTTAATTGAATTATTCAATCAAGTTAATTTTTTTTTTAACAAAATTTTATCAAATCAATTTAATTTTAATTACAGATTATTAAATTGATATTGCTAAAATTTCCGGGATATCACATTCCTCCCCCCTTAAAAAAATTTCGTCCCCGAAATTTAAAAGCAAAGGTAACTTAATAACCCATTTAAAATTTAAATTTTTAAATCACAAGCATATATCAATCAAATGCTAACAACCATGGCAACCAATTTATCTAATCAAACAAATTTAATTATCTAGATAAAATTCCGGATAAAAATTTCTCGAGTTTCCCCGGTATATATATATACACCGGGATACTCGCCCTATACAATACAAACCATCTAAACTACGAAGCTACAGAGCTTCAACTCATCTAGATCTACAAAACTAGACAAGATATCAGACTACGAACGAGTCTGACCCAACAACCAAACCTTCCTGAACAGCTGGTTCCACAACCAGAGCTAACTCATACACGTACTCCCTCAGAGATACGTGAATCTCACCAAATCCAATTATCCAACTGGCAATTCAATTCTTGAAAACTAAACACCAAAACACAGAAGATATCCATAACATCACGGAGCTAGCTTCTCAGACTTACTCAAAACTTATAGCTCCCTCGATCGGAGAAAACTTATCCAAATCAAATCTCCGTCTCCAGAATCCAAATTCCTTTGTCTCTTATCTCCAAAACTCTTCGGATGATCCTGGGCTGCTTATATCCAAACTGATCAGCTTAACTCTTGCTCGTTCCTCTAAACAATCTAGACCAAAAACAACACAACGATCTCCTCAAGATCAACCAAGACTGAGATCACCAACTCCACTCTTCAAACATCAGAAGAACAAACTCACTTCTTCTATCCAGTAAAGATAAAACAGAAGCATTCCCAAACTGCTTCCGCTGCACAACTCTGATCTGGCACAGAAGACACTGCTGATGAGCACAAACTGGACGTCACTTCCCAGAAATATGGCTCAACATATCCAAAGAAAACTCAGATGTTTCCCCAATCCTGATCTGCCTCACCAAACCCATCTCGAGAAATCCTCCTTCTACTAGCTGAATCACCGGTAGCACTCCTGTAATCCAGATGATAAGAAAACTAAATCTTCAGAAGTAGAAAAGCCTCTGTCTTCTTAGAAGACAACCAGAAAATTCTTCAATACCTCAAAAGAATACTCAAACTATCGCAAATCACTTTTGCGATCAATAAAGACCGATTCCCAAATAAAACTGTTCTCTCTTTACCAATCAGAACAGCTTACTCTTAATTAGCCAATCCAATAAAGTATTGGGTCCACTCTGCTGCTTCTGAATTCCTACTTCATAAACTACTCAGCCAGTCAACTTCTGCCAACAAAGACACTCCGAGTTGCACTGCTGACTCCAATGCCAAATCTTCTTCAGCTGAAGTTCTTCGAGAAACTCGGACCTCAAAGCCAAACACAAACATCTAGCTGAACTCAGCCACATCACCAAAGCAGACACACCTTCTTAACTTGTTCCAAAGAAAACATCTTCGGATACAATCCAATGTCACTGCATTTCATCACGCAGCTACCACTTCCTGAGTTATCAAAATACCATCACACACTTCTGCCAACCAATCGATCCAAACTCTACTCATCCATCTTCAAAGATGAACTCTGAACCTTAACAGGTTACCTTCAGGGATCGATGAAATCTCTACACACTGCATAACTCACTTGAGACGGTATTAGGTCTACAGTCTCAACAAATACACTTCCAACCTCAAACATTCAAACTCCAACCAATGGTAGTCATCGTGTTACACACACCACTACCTTATCTACCTTTATAACTTATATTGGAATACCTGAACAGGTAACCCAACAGATAGGTAGAAATAATAAATATATATAGATATATATCAAAACTACAAATACGCTCTCTCAAGAAAGACACCACTACAGAGCCTAGGTATTCACTCAACCTAACGCTCTGATACCACTGTAACGACCCAACTCCCTAACTCCAGGAAGTCGCATCGTTAATAAGAAAGAAAGGGATAGAGAATAGAAAGAAAGAGAAGAAAGAAGAAACAACACATCAGAATCTAAACAGCGGAACGAATAAATTATATTAATAATCAAAAGTATTTACACAATATACAATATCTATCAGAGATACACAGCATACACATCACATATACTAGACAGTTATAAACACCTGTCTAGTATTTACAACTCAATACAACATCACAATTAACTCAGAGATACAAAACACAGCGGACTAAATATCTACAATGCGGAAGCCTCCTGCTCCATTGCTCCTCCATTATTCGTCAAAGCTAATCCTGAATCCTAACCTGAATCCCTTGGCTACTCGTAAAAATTTGAGTACCCAAGAGTTTATGAAAAACAAAAATAAACTCCGGGTCAGACATGGGTCTGGTGTGAGTAACAGGTTAAAGTTGCTTAACTTTGAAAAACCTTTGAAAAGAAAGGTATCACGTAAGACTTCCCACACATAAACATGGAAAAGTTTTTACCTTACGCTAACCAAAACATTTGATAGGAAATCCGATGATATTATAATAGTGTCTAGGGTTTTCAAATAAATATGAAATAGCCGAAATTGTTACATGATTAAATTCCAGCTACTAGCCACAAAAGTGGGTAATACAATCAAAACCGTTGGCACTTATTGGATTTTGGATTCCATACAATGGCAGGGCTACTGGGGTACCGCCCGTCACAGTACGTGGCCTAGATCACCGTACCGAGGATTACTCCCTTCATCCCCTGCAACACAAGGCCGGACCCATTCCTTACTGAACAGTTCCGAACAAGACAACCCCGGCAGTTGTCGCGATTCAACCGCCCCACACAGCCGAAATAAAAAGGGACCTCTAGACAGGGATCAATCTTGCTCTCAAGTGGGGGCTACCCACGAAGCCTTGCTGCACCTCCCCTGTTTTAGCCATTCCCGGTTGATGGGGCTTGAGGTTACGATTACCTTTATAGGACATCAAATCTTAGAATGCTCATCGTCCACCTGACGATGTGCTGAAAGCATTCAATCCATACAAGTTCGTTCTGGGTTCGAACGAAACCGAAGGCACTATCTCGTTGCACTCATTATTGGAATCACCCTCAGAGTCAACGACCATAGCCCTTGCACTCTGATTCACCATCTCGAATCTATAAGCACTATTCCGTCAAACTCATTACGGAATCACCCACAGAGTTATACTGACGTATAGCCCTTACACCTCAAGTCTTCACTTGCTCCACTTAGATTCACGACCTAACGTTAACTGGAATCGATGTGGTTTTCGGATATCCAAATATGGAAACCCGATCCCGGTCTCATCGAAATCCAATGCGTGTCTTTTAGGTCCAAGTTGTTTTAAGTTTAAAACAATTCAATTTAAACTATCAATATACACACAGATAGATACTTCACATCATCATAACAGATAATCAACAATATTATCATAAACAGGTAATCATCACAAATTGATAATCTATATTATCATCATCAATAGATAACTCGTACAATCACAATGCAACCAATGCATCCATATTACACAATAGTAATCTCATATATGAGATTCAAACTATTCAAGATAAACCATAACATCCATTCATAAGCAAGGATCTATAATCACTCCATATATAATTAACTTAAAATGAATTGAATTAATTACTTCTATCTCTAATTAATTTAAAATAAATTAAATTAATTACCTATCTTGAATTAATTTAAAATGAATTAAATTAATTACTTCACCATTTAAAACTTGCTTACTTAACCCTTAATTGATTATCAATCAATTAAATAATTATCCTCAAATTAATCACTTTAATTAATCACCTTGATTAATTATCCCTTAATTACATTCAAGTAATTATCTTTAATTAATTTCACAAATTAATTATCCCTAACCACAATCAGTAATTAACCTTTAATTACTTCATTTATTAATTAATTACATTAATTAATTACTTCCTTAATCACTGGCCATTAGATTAATTAATCCTAATTAATTAATCCTAAATTACATCATTAATTAATTAATTAATGATCCTTAATCAAAATTGAATTAATTACTTCTAAATTAATTACATTCAGTCATTAATTATTTTGATTAATAATTCTTGATTAATCTCATCAGTAATTAATTACTCTTAATTAATTACATTACTTAATCATTTTTAAATGACTTAATCCATTAATGCTTAAATTAATTACATTAAGTAATTAATTATTAATCACTTCATAAAGAAATTATCTTCACATTTATTTCACAAAGTAATTAATCTCACAGTACCATACTTCAATTAATGACTTCCAGTAATTTATTTATCTTAATTACTTCTCTAAGTAATTCTTTCTCAATGATTACTTATCAACTTACTTAATGATTTCTCTAAATTAATTAAAGTTAATTAATTAATTTAAACTAATCCAATTAATAAATTAATTACAAAGAGTAATTAATATCTTTAATTGTTTCCATAAAGTAATCAAAATTAATTAAGTTTCTAATTGATTATTTAAATTAATTAATCCAATTAATTATCAAAATTTAATTACATTAATTAATTAATAAATAATCACAAGTTAATGACCTTCATTAACTTATCTTAAATTCCTTAATTACCTTTATTAAGTAATTTACTTAAATTAATTAATATTAATTACAAATTAAATTAACCTTAATTAATTTATTTCAAACCCTTAATTTAATTAAATAATTAAATTAATTACCCAATTAATTACCTTACTAATTTAATAAATCAAAAATCATTAAAACTTTGATTTCCTTTTAAACTAAACATTTCTTATTAATGATTACTTTATCATTATCAAAGTAATTTAAAACAACTTAATTTGTTTTCCAAATTTCATTTTAAATTTAAAATGAAAACTAAACTTAACTTATCAAAGTTTTTAAACATTTTAAAACCTTTTTAAAACTTATGCTAAATAATTATTCAATTTATAAAAGAAATCAAAACCCATATTTATCCAAGATACAAATCATATTTAAAATAGAATTCAATATTAAAAGCTATTTAAATATTTCAAAAAGACTTCTTTTATTTTCAAACCTGATTCAAACTTGAATCTTATTTCCAGATTTAAACTTATGTTTAAATCTTCTATTTCAAATTTTAAACCTTAAATTCAATTCAATTATACCTCTTTAAAGTTTTAAACATTCTACCTTTCTTTTCTTTTGAAATTTGAATTAAATTTTAAAACTGAAATTCAAATCTTAGCTTGAAAACTTTACTTTTTAAATTTAAGTTTAAATCCATGTTTTAAAACCTTGCATTTCAGATTTTTAAAACAAATTTTAAATTTTAAAGCTACAGGTTTCAAAAACCTGTAACTCAGAAATTAAACCCGAGCTTCCCTTGGTTTACTTCGGGTAAAACCCTACCCCACTTCGAGTAAAAGCATCGAATTACTCGAGTAAAAACTTCGAGCATAAAACTGCAAACCCCAAAAACTTCCTGTCACCTCCCACTGTTCCGTGCATATGCACAGAGGCCATGGCCACCTCCGGCCATCACTTGATCAACCAACAAGTCGACGATCATCCCTGAAACACATCACGACCATCACTAACCATCCATCAACTCGAAATCAAGTTCGAGTCCCCCAAACCAAACCTGGCAGCAGACAAGCTTCAAAACCCCAAAACCTGTCAACACCAACATCCCTCTCCTCCGACCACCGTTAGGGCTGAAACTTTGGTCACTTATTCGTCTTGGTCGCATCTACCATCACACCAAAAATCCCTGCACTCGGTCCCCTGTAGCCTTCGTACCAATCAAATTATTGCATTTCCTAAAAACTAGGTTTTCAAACCCAATCATTCCACCACCATCACCTCGGTCATTTGTAGGTCCATCCAATATTTTTCCTCTACTAACTGATCATCCTATCATCACTGGAAACAACACCTACCTTCCAAACACTCGAGCTCATCTGAGTTTGCCAAAAATCCCAAAAATAGTGCAACACTGACATGCACTTCAATCCCATTCTAAAAAAAATGCCATTTTAGTTTTTAAAAATCAAATTTTGGTTTAAGAAGTTGAGTTAGATTCCTGAATACAAGAATCATGATATTTGAAATTTAACTTATTAAATGTTGCTCTGATGTTTTCTTATTTCCAGAGGCAATTACAATTTGTTTTTAACTTAAACAAATTTTGGACTTAAACTGATGATAAAACAAACATATTTGATTCAATACTTAAGTCATTACATAAATTGGATTATCAGCTTATTTTTTTTTTCCATATCTGATTTTTTTTACTTTAAACCTGGAACTAAAACTAGAGAAGTCCAAACACACATATATATGCACAACAGTATTCATATATATACACAAAGCTAAACTTAAAAATTCATTCACACACATACTTGTTTCACAGATGATCATGCAACATAATTAACTACTTAAACTTTTTAAACTGTGATGTTACTCACAAACATATAAATCAACATGCAATCCAGATAACATACACAAGCATACTTATTCAAGCAACCAACTTATATTAAAATTTTAAAAAGTGTTACTCACCTGATGTTTTGAAAGCAGAGCACAAAATTTTGAAAAGCTGCTGTTTTGATTTAAAAACCAGAGTTGCTTGATTTAACTTGCAAGTTTTGCTGTTGCTTTGCACATAAATTTTCATGCAGGTTGAAGAAATTTGAATGTTGCTGTTAAAACCTGCATTACTTTTACTTCTTTGAATTTTCTGATGAAACTTAGTTACTTGCTGTTGATACTTGCATGTAGACAACACTTGATTCCCAGATTCAAAAATGCAGAGACCTTAGTTTCCAGATGCAGGCTTGAATTTTGAACTAGCTGTCAACACTTGCATGTAGGCTACTTATTTTGCTTTTGAATGGAATTACAGGTGCAGGCTCTTAATTTTGCATTTGTGGATTTGCTTGTGCTTTAAAACTTGCATGCAGATTTCATGAAGGTTTGCTGTTGCTTCAGATTTCACTTATTCCCAGTTTAAATGAAATGCAGTTGACTTGTATGTTGATTAAATTTGCAATTGAAAATGGTTTAAAGAGGACTGCAGACTTGCTTGTTTGAATTGATTTGTCTATGGAAATTTGTAAGATGATTTGAAGAGGGATTTGAAATGGATTTTACAGTTTTTAAAGACTACAGATTGAAGAGAAAACTTGCATGCAGGCAACATATGATTTGCTTTTTGAAATGAATTTCAGATTTGTGGGAGAGAATTACAGATTTGATTAAGTTTTCTCTTTACTTTGAGAAAAATGAGCATTAGAAAAAAAAATGAGATTGAAGAAATATGTTTTATGTGAATGTAATTGTTTTATTAAAAATTAAAAGAAAAAAAAAATCAAAATAAAAGGACACTTGTCTCACTAGCTTTTAGATTCAATTACACTTGTCTCATTAGTTGCTTAAGATATTAACATTTGTTATTATACACATGTTACTTATTTTTAATTTGTTTTTATTTAATGAAATCCTCTTTTCTTTATTTATCAAATACATGTATATATATTTTATCTTCATATGGATCACTTTTTAAAGAAAATGACATAAAACAATTTATATAAAGATGAAAGCTTACTTATAAGATTTATATATGTTATTCATTTGAATACAAAATAAATTCAAGTTCAAATGTTATTCATACATTTAAAATCTAATTTTAAAACTAATTTATATTAACATATTTACATTTGACAATAATAAATTTGTCTTTTAAAACATATCTACATTTATACATTTATTATTATTATTAGAAAATAATCAATTTAAATCATTTATAAAAGGGATTATAAATTACATATCTTATTTATCTTGATTAAATGAATCAATGTTTATATATAAAGGGAATTTTAAATTTTCTTATATAATTCCAAATTATCAAAATGATTATTAGAATTTAAAACAAGATTTTATTTGTTTATTAACTTTAATTCAAAACTTATCCATTTACAATATATATATAAATATATATACATACATTATAAATAGGAAATCATTTTATTAGCTTTTAAAAGATAAAATTTATCAATTAAACATTTATTTAATTGAATTATTCAATCAAGTTAATTTTTTTTTTAACAAAATTTTATCAAATCAATTTAATTTTAATTACAGATTATTAAATTGATATTGCTAAAATTTCCGGGATATCACACATACTGTTCCCACTGAATACATTGATTCATAGTGCACATCTGATCATAATATATTGCCTTCAACATTTGTTGCTTGCTTCACAATATAGTGCCTCAACCTTCACCCAGTTCACAATAGCAACAAAAATAACAACATTCATTGCATACATCAAATTGCTCAACCTAAAGCGCCACATCCATCACTACATTACCTTATCCACAACATTCACCTTTCTATCAAACTGCTCCTCCCTGTTACTTATGAGACAACTCACTGCTCCATCATTGCCTTGCCAAACTACAGCCCAGAACAACCAACCACCACTGCAACTTCTATCTCAAATTCCTAACCGCAACTGCAAACTGGGGCAATCATAGAGCAAATGTTTAGAAAAACTGGGGCAAGTCTACCTTAAAATGCACTTCAGAGCAAAGTAGAGCTAAAAGGACTTAAGGCATGCTTAAAAGGCATGATATCCTCAAAATCTATACCTCAGTGGCGTGAGGCATGTGAGCGTTCATTTTTGTACACAACACATGCCCTTTACAACAACTGTAGCCTGAGGCATGCTTGAACTGGGCCTTAGGTTAAAAATTTATTGCCCTTTACAACAACTGTAGCCTAATTTTAAGGGTTTTCCTTTCGGTTATTGCTGCACTAGTTTGTGACAACAATTTATTCTTTTCACTATTGAATTTATGTTTTATCCTCTATTTTCTATCAAGTATATCCATATGGACAACTTATCATGTCGACAACTTATCATTTTCTATCAAGCATATTCATATAGATAACTTGCTTTGGTTAATTTATGTCTTATCCTCTATTTGCTTTATTTTTATATAAATATAAAAATACTGTATTTTGTTCCATGCTTTTTTAGCCTCGGTGCAAGAATTGTGGTAAATTTACAAACCATCATCTGTTGTGTAGTTAAAAGAATTATATATTTACATATAACATAGCAGCTCTACGAATAATACTTATGATTCGTATTGTTTATAGAATAGGTGATTTAAAAATTGCAACTGTTCCGTGGCTTGTGCTATTCTGTTTTGCTAAATTTTGCAATGTCATGAAACAGCAAATAAGTGAGAAGGCTAGGAAGAGTCAGGCATGCAATGAGCATCCTCACTATTTAGGACAAGCTGGATATGCAGGAAAGAAGGCTAAATGGATAATTGAAGGCCATAGTTCCTCGACCATATTGCCAGGTGGACCTGTTTTGGATCGGAGTATTGATTGGATTTTGGCACGATCAAAAAAAGGAGCCGATGGAAATTATGTCATCCCTAATGAGAAAACTAAGATGGTTGCAGATAAAATGGTACGACTAGTTTCCATGTGTTTTATCGCTTTACATGTTTTAAACTGAAAACACACACGACCCAGCATTCTTTATTATTAGATAAAATATGACACGTAATATGATATCATTTCAGCAAACGTGTGGTGCTAACATTTCAGTAAAAAGCATGATACTATAGCACTATTTTAATTTTTTAATCTTCATATCATAGTGAAAAGCTTGTCACCTTATGTTTTAGCTTTTTTTGTTGACAGAATGATTGGAGAGGAAAACCCGTTGAAGGGTCATGGGTTCCAGATAGGTATGATGATGTCTTGAGTCGTGGTCTTGAAAAAAGAGAGCATCCAGGTCGAGTTAGAGGGATTGGTGGGACGGTTGGTATAAAAAACGTATTTGGGGATGTAGAGAAAAGGAAAGGTCGAAGTGGTGTAATATCAGCTGATGAGCTGCATGTTATCACTCAGGAAATAGAGGCTAAAGTGAGCCAAAAATTGAGACAAGAGATGAGTACAATGGTTCAAGAGCAGATTGCAAACATTTTGAACACGATGAATTTGCCCAAGGAGGTGGAGATCAGCACACCATTAACTGATCATCGTAGTAGTTGTCAATCAACGCACCCGAGCAAATTACAATATGCAAACAAAACTCAAGAGACGGATCCCTTTGCAGACTTGCAGGTAAACAATTCATAGTTGAATTTATAAACGTATACGATTTTATGTATTTGACAAGTGCTAAGTGAAAAATGTTGGTTTTGTACTTTGCCATTCTAGAAACCGATTAAATGTCGTTTGGCCGTGAATATGGACTCCAAAATTGTTGTAGTGGGTCATGGCATGGTACATCCTGCTTCAAGGTCCGGAGATCAATGTCATAATCAAAAAATCTTGGTCGATCATGTAAAAGTTGGAATTGATGCAGTGGAGTCTAGTCATGAAGGAACCTCACTTCCTGTTCCAACTAAACATCACAACACGATAGGAGAAGCGGTCGGGAGTTTTGTTCAATGGCCTAAAAGCCTTGTGCTTTTAAGAGATAATGATACGGTAATGAATGCATTTTTCTTCCTTAATTTAGCTTGCTAAACTCCTCTATTTCATATTAGAACATATTAAAGAAGTAAAATTTCTTCATACTAGAACTTATTATAGATAATTTAGCTACTTATAAACTTATCGGAAAGTAGTTAACATATGAAGTTGAATTCTTAGCATTCGTCTATTCTTTTAACAACATCATTTCAAACATCTACTTAAAATTTTGAATTAGGTTCCTACATCTCAACCAAACAAGGATTTGTTTGAAAATGGTAATGACAAGGTCGTGAATACAATGTCAGATGAGTCTGCAAAACGCAAATCAATCGTGGATGAAGAGATTCTCAAAACTTTAACGAGCGAGTGCAGATATTTCCATGACCTAATACTTCAAATGTTATCCAATGATAGTGCCATCAATGCAATTCAAGTGAATAAGGATTTATTCACATACGATGAGGACTTTGAAATTCATATCACAATGGACGACATTATCCAATTCCTTAGTATGACATGGTTGAATGCATCATGGTTGCAACTTTACATCATGTGAGTATTTTTTCCTTAGCAATTTTTTTATATATAACCATCTTAGTTTTTTGATGAATAGTCAATTTTTAAAAAACTAGTAATATGTTTGCACAAAAAATGGACAAACACCTCCAAGTCGTATTATTTTAGTTAAGTATGTGTGATTTTCAATGATTTTAGATGAGTATGTAAATATGAGAAAAGTAAGGGCTGAAATGTAAAAGACACGCAGATTTATAGTGGTTCGGCCAGAATGTGCCTACGTCCACTTTATATGTTATTATCTTTCTTCTTCCAGATTACAAGTACAATGCGTTGTATACGAGTGTATGAAAGTAGTTTGAAAGTTCCTTCCTTGCTTGAGCTCTCAAACTTGTCTGCCATTGTTGTACCCCTGCCCCTCTATTTATAGAGTGAGGTAGGGGGCAGGGGTCTTGGATGTATATAGCTGCTGGTGGGCCTGGGCTGAAGCAATCTGGTCTGGCAGCGATCTGGTTCGGCGAAGCTTCATTCGGTCATGCTTGGAGAAGTTGGAGTTTGGTCCGGTCATGGTGGGGAGTGATGTTGGTTCGGCATATGGTGTGGGGAGAAGGTTGGTTTGGTGAAGGAGCTCGGACCGGCATTGCTTGGAGGGGAGATGGTTCGGTGGTGTGGAGTTTGGCTTGGTGGAGATACGGAGAGTTGGTGGTTCGGCACCAACGTGGTCCGGCGGTGGTATGGACCGGCATGGAGTGGAGTGGTGTGTGGACCGGCTAGAGTGTGGTCCGGTGGAGTTCTGTGGTCCATTCGGTATGCCGAATGGACATGCTTCCAAGGAGATGCCGAATGGAATTGCTGCCAAGGGGATGCCGGATGGGCTTTGGGCACGAATGCCGAATGGACATTGGTACAGGGAATGCCGAATGGACATGAGCCGAATAGACATGCGCGTCCTTGAATGCCGAATGAGACTTGAGATGTACTGCTGAGTGGGATGGAGGTCGCGATCCAGGATGGAACCGACGCTTCTTGTTTCGGGGTCTTCCGGGTGAGAATTCGCCCAACATTTGCCCCCCAAAGCGGGGCACGTGCTTGCATGTGTCGCGCTTTGTTTCTCTGTGGTAGGAAGACTTGTCTTGTAATGTCATGGGCTGGATGTTTATATCCTATTGATGTCCTGCGAAGGAATTCATAGTTTTAGTGTGAATTCAAATAACGACCGTTCGGGGTCGAAATATTTGTGATCAAGTGAACTGCGCCGTTCGAGGCGAGTTAGTGTACCCCGAGGGGATTATCGATGCCAGGTTCACGTTAGAGTGGTTTCCTGGATCGTTTGTCAAGGTGGTTTATCGCCAGCTCAGAGCATGCCTAGGGATCGTTCGCGATCCCGTACATGTGTAAGTAGCTTAGCCATTCTCTAATTATCGGAGTCAAATATCCATTCAACCGATGAGTTTTGAAAGGATGTCAAAGTGTAAATTCTCACAATGATAGTGTTAATAGCCATTCAGAGCATGCCTGTGGACCGTTTGTGGTCGCGTACATGTGTAAATGATAGCCATTCAGAGCATGCCTGTGGACCGTTCGTGGTCGCGTACATGTGTAAATGATAGTCATTCAGAGCATGCCTGTGGACCGTTCGTGGTCGCGTACATGTGTAAATGATTAGCCCATGTCAGTGAGAGATTTACTACTTGTTCATCGTTATCATAATTCTTATTTTATCAGTAGACCCTAGAGTCCGGTACTTATCTGAGTGAGGCGCCCTGCGTGCCCCCTGTTTCTGGTTTCTGCTGGTAGAGGCAGCTTCATTCGGTTTCGAGTTGGCTCAGGTTTCATTCGGTTGGAGGCTGGTCCGGTATGGATAGTTCCATTCGGTTTTCATTCGGTCCGGTATGTCGAATGCCTTGGTCCGGTCCTGAGCTCGCCTATATATAGAGGCCGTACCCCCCTCGTTTTTCATTACCGAACGAGTAGAGCCGAACCATATTGTGCTGCCGAACCAAAGTCTTCGCCGAACCAGCTTATACCGAACCAGGTATGTATACTTTCTGCCGAATGAACCTTTGCCACCGAATGTCCCTGTTTGCCGAATGTGTACGGAGTGTATTGAATAGCCGAATGAGGTATGCCGAATGACATGCATGCCGAATGACATGTATGCCGAATGAGCATTGGAGTTTGGTGCCGAATGAACTCGTCTTGCACCGCCGAATGAGACTTCATACTTGAACCTTGAGCGGAATCTTATGCTTTTATATGCTTTCTTTAGATACTTGCTTGTTTATCTTTCTATATTTCTTGCTCTAACACCGTGTTTTTCTTGTGCTGCAGAAAATGTCTCGCAAAGCGGAAACACGATCAGACAGAAAGAAGTCTAGAGGCACAAGAGAGCCCTCTTCTTCCTTGCCCCCAGTCCAATCAGGATCCGAGCAACATCGACCCATTCCGAAGTCTCTAGTGGACGGATGTGGTCCACAGGAACTTTTGAACTCTCCCCCTGACTGCTTCCCAAGCTCCTTAAAGGAGGAGCAACTTGACGTTATATCCCGTTCCTTTGGGATAGACAGGGCTCTTATGTTGTTACCGGGGGAAGGGGTCATGCCATATGATCCCCCTGAAGGGTACTTCGCTTATAGCCGGTACCATTGCATGTGCGGGGCTATTCCTCCAATCAACGCCTGGATACTAAGCTTCGTCACTTATCTGAAGGTGGCTCCATTCCAGCTTCAGCCCAACTCTTATGCCATTCTGGTATGCTTATATGCTATCTTCCAGAAGAGATATGGGCGCGCCCCCTCCCACCGGGAAATACGATATCTGTACAATCTGAGGGGGTACAGGAAGGGGTCCCCATATATTAGCTTGGAGTCAGCCGTTTCCTTCAAGCCGGTTTTGGATTTATACTCGAAGTATAGCATGTTCAAGAAGGAATGGTTCTTTGTTAGGGATGACTCCGTCTCTATTCGCCGATTTACCTCCGGATGTAAGTAAAAACTCTACTCATAATTCCTGTCTTGGCTGTAATTCACTCTCTTATGCGCTTTTATTTCTTGCTAGCGACAGGTGGTTTTGCGGTTGTGGAAGATGATCGCTTGGTTCGGATGGCAGCAGAAATTGAAGCTATTTCCGGGAGAGACAGATCGGCTGCTTATCTGATTAGGAATGCCAGGCTCTTGTCGTATAATTTGATCCTCCCACATCAGTCCGTAGTCAAACAGAGGGACACGGCAGAAGAGAAGGCTGCCCAGCCTAAAGGTGGGGTGACAGCGAAGGGTGGCAAGAGGAAGCCCTTTGCACAACATCCAGTCGTAGGAGGCAAGAAGCTCAAGGAGTCCGATGGCCCTTCTCCAAGTACTTGCCCGGATGTCCCGGAGGAGGAAGGTGTAGAAGAGGAGGAAGGAGGTGAAGTTGGAGAAGGGTCGGAGGGTGGAGGAGATGGCGATGGTCAGGGTGGTAGCGGTGTTGCTGCTCTAACCTCTGAGCAGGACCTCGAACTGGATGAGGCTCTCCGTCGGGCCTTCGGGGAGTCAGAGGGGGAGTCGGAAACAGAGAAGGAAACGGAGAGGGCAGAGGAAACCGGCAAAGCTGTGGTTAGCACTGACCCATCCTCTAAGGGTTCCTCGGCTAGGGTGACCCCGGCGATGCAAGGTGAACTTTTGTCTTCTGCCGATTCCATTTTCGATAGGGACTTAGAAATTTTTTACGGTTCACTTCCGTCCTGGAATGAGATCCAGGACTTATTGCAGTATCCCACTCCTCCGCCGGGTTTGTATAACAGATGTGTCTCCTCACTTTTCTTTCTTTTTAACTTAGCACATTTTTTGAATTGCGGATTATTGTATGTTCGTAACACTTGTTCTTTATTCCAGGGGCAGGCCAGGCGGGTAAAACGTCGGATGTTCGGCACCGCCTCGAACAATTTAAGTCGAGGAGAGCTTCCGCGAAACCTTCTACTGATCGCACTGGGGACGTAGTCAAGTACCGCCCTCTTCTTGGGGTCATCGAAGAGGGCATTCAGAAAAGGAAGCGGAGCCGTTCCTTATTTGAGTCTTCTTCTGCTTCGCAGCTTCCTACTCTGTCTCCCCCTACTCAGCCTCCTTGTGATACTACGGAGGAGAGCACGGAGCCCTGCCCCCCTCCTCCTCCTTCCAAGAGATCTACTGTCATTCATATAAGGCGTCCCGATGTGCCTCGCCCCGTGCCTCGTGACCCTTTTGCCGGTCATCCTGATTTAGACCCAAGTTTTCGGGATATTTCATTTGATGAGACCACGGGCGAGCACCTACTTCCCCGCAACCCCATGGTACGTGTGCTGGATGAGGCCAAGTCCCTAGATCTTGATCTGCTTACTACTCGGGTAGTTACTATGGGGGACGAGGCCAAGGCTAATATTGACCGGGTGGCCGAAGAGACTAAGAAGTTAATGGAGCATCATGCTCGATTGGTCAAGGCCGGGGAGGAGATTGGGAGTGCTAATATTCGGTTAAGGCTAAAGGTTGCCGATCAGGCCAAGCAGCTTGCCGACCAAGCCATCCAGATCTCCCAGCATGAGGAAGCCTCCCAGCGTCTGAAAGAGACCATGGAGAAGGCCAGTAGGGCGGAGTTACGGAAGATGGAGGTTACCTGCAGGGAGCGGATTAACATGGCCATTACAACGGTGGATGAGGTTCGAAATGCGGATCTCGAGCGGGTAGAGGAGTTGTCGGGGAGACTCGAGGCTGCGGAGATGGCTCAGGCTGAGTTGAAGGAGGAGATGGAGGAGATGAGGAGGTCCCTTAGGTTGAAGGAGGAGGAAATGAGGAGGTCACTCCAGGCTGACTGCTTGAGATACCAATCAGAGAGGGACGTCGCCGTCGCTAAGTTGCAAGCTTCCGAGGCTCGGGTGAGGGAGTTTGAGGAAAATGAGGGGATGATGGATGAGATGCTTCAGGATATGTACTTCCATACTTGGAAAGAGGGCGGCTTGTCTTGGATGGACGATTACCCTCGGGTCATGGCCAAGGTGTATCTCCAGGCTTTAGAGGAGGCCAGGGTGAATGCGGGTAAGGAAGGCGGAGAGGCTTTCAACTTGAGCGCGGTTACTGCTCAGTTCTCAAAGGAGGAGCAAGCGGCGGTGAAGGAGGGGATGCGGCTACTCGCTGCGGAGGAAGCGGGCGTGCAGTTGGACGATGAGGATCAAGCGGCGGATGCTGGTGAGTTATTCTTTTCCCTTTCTTTTCTTTTCGTGTTTTCATAACTTGATCGTTCGTTTAATGAATTCCTCTTCTGATCTGGACAGGTGGGACTTCAGATCCACATGCTGGGGGCTCCGATCCTGCGGCTAAGTAGGCTGGGGGAGTTGGTGATGGAGTGTGGATGCATCTGCCATCTTTTTGTTTCTTTTTTATCACTGTTCATGTTAGTCTTTGATATGCAACTGTAATAAAATTATTTGCAAAGAATAACTTCGTGTGATCTTATAATATAAGCTGATTTTGTCATGTTTAAATGTTGTTGCTATCTTTATGTGCTGTGTGAGAAGTATAATTATGTATATGCCTGTGATTCCACTTGTGTTTGATGTTAAGTTTTTGCTTGAAATATAATTTCACGTTTTGCAATGTCAGTGTATGAATAAGTTATAGTTACGCATTTATGTACAAGAGAAGAGAGTACCGCCCTTTATGTTTTATTCGCAGGCGGTAGCTTTGAGTGTCTTGTGTAACTGTTCACGGGTATAGCAGAGCGCCCTGCTACCCAGCACGCAGGCTTAGAGCCTCATGAGTGAATGCTTCCTATTTGGTTTCCTGTACTTTAGAGTTTGTTATACAGGATAGGAGAAAAATATTTAAATGAAATGGAAATATAGTAAAAGTAAAACTTCCAGTCACGGAAGGCCGTCGATGTGCTTAAGTTCGTGGCAAACGGGTTTTGTAGTCACTTTCCCTAGCCGTGGGTCTTGGAGACATTTGTCACCCATCTTACGCCTCCGCGGGGAGTTTTCTTTTTTACCACAGCCGCACTTAAGACACATCGGAGCCGAGATCGCGCACGGTAACTACCCGAACCGTTATGGTCCGTAATCGTGGGTATTATTCGATTTACCGTGGCCGGCTAGCGTGGGTGCCGTTGGCCGTGAACTACCCCTGGCTGGCCACACCTTATGTTGGGGCTTAAAGTAGGTTCACGGTTACCGACGAGCCGAACGCCGTAATGAGCTGCCATCGGCTATAGTCGGCCTTTATGATGACTTATAATCGGCTCATTACAGTTGGCTTTGAGGGCAGGCGCACAATGAGTTAACCCGCAGCAGAGGGATGCTGGAGCAAAAGTGTCTCATTGGCGAGTGCATAGAATCGTGGCGTACCTGTTAGGCCTAGTCTAGATGAGGCCGCGGTGCGTCTTGAGTGGAGATGCCATAGGATTTTGTTCAACAGAAAGGGATAAAACTTAACAAGTAGCCAAGACATAAAGGAACAAGTTAAAAAGAGACAAGATTTTTTAAAGTGGTTCGGCACGAAAATGCCTACGTCCACTGGTTCTCTTTGTTAATTCACTTCATATGGGCAGTACAAGTTAAGAAAAGTATCGACGGAGGTGTCGGATGTTCCATGCCCTCTGGAACACCTCTCCGTCCACTGTTGACAAAATGTAAGCTCCGTTGTGGAGATCTTTGTGAATTACATATGGTCCGTCCCAGATGGGGTCCAGTGCCCCGGGGCGCGGAAAGATTCGCCTGAGGACAAGATCTCCTTCTTGTAAGCTGCGATGCTTGACTTTGGAATTGTATAGTGCTGCCACTTTTTGTTTGTGAGCTGCTGCTTTGAGTGCTGCATCGTTTCTCCTTTCCTCAATCAGTTCCAAAGACATGAGGAGGAGTTCTTCGTTTTCTTCTGGGTTGTAGTGGATCCTACGGTGGGAAGGCACAATAGTCTCAACTGGGAGCATTGCCTCCGATCCATATGCCAAAGAGAAAGGAGTATGTCCCGTTGATGTTCTGAAGGATGTGCGGTATGCCCATAGTGCCGTAGGAAGTTCGTCCACCCAAGCGCCTTTTGACTTTTCAAGTTTCTTCTTGATTAGGGTTTTGAGAATTTTGTTGACAGCTTCAACTTGTCCGTTTGCCTGAGGGTAAGCTACTGATGAGAAGCTTTTATGAATTCCATGCTCTTGGCACCAGTCGGCAAATTCTTCGCTGTCAAATTGGAGTCCGTTGTCTGATACGATCTTGAGGGGGACTCCATACCTGCACAGAATGTTTTTGATCAAGAAGTTAATAATTTTTGCTGAAGATATTTTATTTAAAGGTTCCGCTTCCACCCATTTGGTGAAATAATCGACTGCCACTATAGCATATTTGGCTCCGCCTCGGCCCGTTGGCAGTTCGCCAATTAAGTCAATTCCCCATACAGCAAAGGGCCAAGGGCTGGTCATTTGAGTAATTTCGTTTGTGGGCAGTCGAGGGATCTTGGCGAACTTCTGACATCTGTCGCATTTCTTAACGAAGTCTAGGGTATCTTTGTTTAGTGTGGGCCAGTAATATCCATATCGGAGTATCTTTCTTGCCAAAGTCTGTCCTCCAGTGTGATCTCCGCATCCTCCCTGATGGATGTTTGTTAATATCTCCTTGGCTTCCCTTCCGGCGACGCATCTTAATAAGGGGCTAGAGAAGCCACGCCGGTAGAGGATGCCTTCTTGTATTGTGTAGTGGGGAACTTTTCTCAAGATCTTCTTGGCTTCGTCACGCCTGTCGGGTAGTATGCCATCTTGCAAATATTTCCGGATAGGAGTCATCCAGGTTCCTTCTTCGATTGCAGTTATCAGATTTACTTGTTCGAAACTTGGGGCTAGCTGCCTTGAGATTACTAGTGCTCCGGGAATGGTGCTGTCGTTCATACTAGCTTGCTTTGCAAGTTCATCTGCCTCTTGGTTTTCTTCTCGAGGAATGTGTTTGATTAGATAATGGTCCAATCGATCGAGCAGCAGTCTGGTTTTCTTTAGGTATGCTGTGAGCCGTTCTCCTCGAGTCTGGAATTCTCCTAGTACCTGGTTTACGATAAGCTGAGAATCACTATGAATACATAAGGAATTGATCCCAATTTCTAGGGCCAGTTCCAATCCCGCTATTACTGCTTCATATTCAGCATCGTTGTTAGTGGCCGTGAACTCCAATCTTAATGCATAGTACAACTTTCTTCCCCTGGGGGTGACGATCACAATACCTGCCCCCGAGCCTTGTTCGTTCGATGCTCCGTCTGCAAAGAGGTTCCACTTGATGTTTTTTGCTACTTCGGATTGTTCCTTGCCTTCGTTGGTAGTGAATTCGGCAATGAAATCAGCCATGGCTTGTCCTTTGATAGCGGTGCGGGGATGGTAGGTGATATCATACTGACTTAGTTCGATGCACCATTTGAGGAGTCGCCCAGAAGTGTCAGGACGATGGAGCACTTGTCTTAGTGGTTGATCGGTTAGAACCCTGATGGAGTGAGACTGGAAGTAGTGTCGCAGTTTCCGTGACGCGATCAATAAACAATATGCTAACTTCTCAAGTTTAGGATATCTGGCTTCTGCCCCCGTAAATCTCTTGCTTACAAAGTAAACCGGACGTTGTGTGCGGTCTTCTTCTCTTACCAAGGCGGCGCTTAGAGCATGAGATGATACAGCGAGGTATAGGTATAACACTTCACCTTCATTTGGAGTTGAGAGTACTGGTGGTCTCTGAAGGTGTTCGATTAGGTTGAGGAAGGCTTTTAAGCATTCGTCGGTCCACTCGAACCTCCCTTTGTCTTTCTTGAGTGCTTCGAAGAAAGGGACACACTTGTCAGTTGCCTTGGAAATGAATCTGCTTAGGGCGGCCACCTTTCCGTTTAGGCTCTGCATTTCTTTTCGAGTGGAAGGTATCCTTATTTCTTTTAAAGCTCGGATTTGTTCAGGGTTTGCTTCGATTCCTCTGGCGTGGACGATGAATCCTAAGAATTTTCCCGATGATACTCCGAAGGAGCACTTTAGAGGATTCAGCTTCATTCCATATCGGCGAAGTACCCGAAACATATCGTCCAGATGGCTTACATGGTCGTTGGCTTTCCTGGACTTCACCAACATGTCATCCACATATACTTCCATAGTACGTCCTATCAGTTCTGCGAACATTTTGTTGACGAGGCGTTGATAGGTAGCTCCAGCATTTTTGAGTCCAAAAGGCATGACTTTGTAACAATATAATCCGCGGTCGGTGATGAAGCTAGTGTGGTCCTGATCGGGAGCGTGCATGGGGATCTGGTTATATCCGGAGTATGCATCCATAAAAGATAGGAGTTCGTGCCCAGCTGTGCTGTCCACGAGTTGGTCAATTCGGGGAAGTGGGAAGCAGTCTTTCGGGCAAGCGTCATTCAGATTGGAGAAGTCAATACATGTTCGCCACTTTCCATTGGCCTTTTTTACTAGCACTGGGTTAGCGATCCATTCTGGGTAGATGGCTTCCCGTATGAAGTCATTAGCAAGTAGATTTTTTACTTCCTCATCAAGGGCTGCTGATCGCTCTGCCCCCATGCTCCTCTTTTTTTGCTTTACTGGTACCTTGGTGGGATCGATGTTCAACATGTGGCATGCTACGTCTGGGGAGATTCCTGTCATATCGGCATGGGTCCACGCAAATACATCTAAGTTGTGGCGGAGAAAGTCAATGAGTCGATCCTTCAATTCCGTTTTCAGCTGAGATCCGATTTTTAATAGTCTACTTGAATCATGCTTATCTACAGATACGAATTCCATAGCCTCTGCAGGCTCGGCGGTAGCCTCCTCCTCTTTATCCCGGGGGTCTAGTTCATTGAAGGGATCGCTTGTGTATCGAAGAGGAGGGGCTTTCTTTAGTTGCTATGCCTCCAAGCTTTTCATGCAGAGAGTAGTCTCTGCATCTTTTCCTTTATTCTTTCTGCGGTTGTTGCGAAGCTCAGTTACATAGCAGTCTCGGGCAGCGTCTTGATCTCCTTCTACTTCTCCTATTCCGTTGTCTGTCGGGAATTTCATCTTCAGGCACCAGGGGGCTAGGACAATTTGGAAGTCAGACAAGGCTGGTCTCCCCAAGAAGGCGTTGTAAGCCGAGTGGTTCTCTATTAGCACAAACGTTTGTTTTCGCACCACGGAGCGGGGATGACTTCCTATTTCGACGAAGAGGTCAAGTTGCCCGAGGGGCATTTTTGCATCTCCAGTGAAACCGTGCAGTGGTTTGTCGCAGGGAGACACATCCTTCATTGATAACTTCATTTTGTCGAAAGCATGTTTGAACAAGATGTTTACGGAGCTTCCCGTGTCTATTAGAATCCGAAAAACTTTAGCAGGGCCGAACCAGGCAGAGATGACCATAGGATCCATATGTGGGTACTGTCTTCCTTCCAAATCGCGTCTACTGAATATGATGTCGTCGCTCTCTTTTCGTTTCGGTTGGCGTTCTTCTGTGACGGAGTTAACGTATCCTTCGGTATTTCTAAGCGACTTGCCGTACCTTTCCTTCTCTGCCCAACTTCTGTCGGCAATGTGTGGTCCTCCTGAGATGGTAAGGACTACTATCTTCTCTTGACTAGAGCCACTGGTGTTGTGATTGTTGCGACTCCCTCCGCCTACTTCTGGGAGGGGTTGCTTTGAGTTCTCATTGGCAGGAGTTGGAGTCCTGTTCTGACTTTTCACATAACGTTCCAGTCTTCTTCTTCTAATGTGTTCTTCGATCAAGTCCCGAAGATGGTGGCATTCATTGGTGTCATGTCCGTGGGATTCGTGGAAGCGACAGAACTTTCCGGACTTGAGTGCGTTATCTGATTCTTTCTTGTGCGGGGGGCGCTTGTATCCGAGTTCGCCCTGAGTGGCTAGGTAGATGTTTTCGATTGTTTCATTCAAAGGAGTGTAGGAGTCAAATCTTGGCCCTGGTCGATATTGGCGCTTCTCACCCTTTCTGCCCCCAGCATTGTCTCTAGATTCATTTCTTCGAGCGTCCTTAGCTGCAGTGGGAACCTTGTCCTGAATTATCTTGCCTTGTTGCCCTGGCTGCCTCTCCGTAGCAGCGTCTTCAAGTCTCATATACTTTCCAGCTTCATGGAAGAAATCAGGCAAGGTAACTGGTTTTTCCTTAGTTAATCTTCTGGCAAACTTGGTGTCTGGATGCACACCACTACAGAGGGCCATTAGAGTGAGTTTTTCATCGGCATCTTGAACTGCTGCCGCTGCGGCGTTGAACCGTGTTAGATATTGTTGTAGCGTCTCTCCGGTTTTCTGTTTGACATTGGATAGAGAATAAGCATCCCTGGGTTGTTCCACATGGATGCGGAACTGGCTAATAAACCTTTCTTTTAACATCTCCCATGAGTTGATGGATCCTCGGGGTAGATGGCAGAACCAGGAGGTAGCTAGATCTGATAGGAATAGCGGAAAGCATTTACATAATACTCCTTCTGTTGCTCCACTCATGAGCATATGCTGGGTGTATCTCTGCAGGTGTACGATGGGGTCGGAAGTTCCTTTGTAAGGTTCCATGGTTGGCATTTTCCATTCCCGGGGAGTGATGGCAGTTTCGATATTTCGGGTAAAGGGACTGGTGACCCTAGCGCCTATTCCCCGGTCCCTTTGCTCCCGTTGGACACATTCTCTGAATAATCGTGCCATCCGCTCGTCAGAACTTGGAGCGGACAAAAATGAGCTCGGTTCTTCCCTGCGGGATCTATCTCGTCCAGATGACCTGTAGGGATGGTACAGTCTATCACCTCTAGCATTATCCAGTGGTTGTCTTTGGCTGCTTGGATGCACGCTAGGACCAGCTACAGTTGCCCCCTGCCTTGATCTTCCCCTGTGGGGTTCTGTTTCGAGCACATCCATGGGGTCAACTTCGGGCTGGGTTCTAGCTCGGCTCCGTTCAGCGGGGTTTCTATGATTAGGTGGCATGACTGGCTCAGCTACATCCGACCCTCGCCTGGTGCCTCCCCCGCTAGGTTCGGTTCCAAGGGCTTCCTCGAGTCGGAATTCGGGCTGAGTCCGGGCGCGGCCCCTATCATTGTTTTTCCTGTTGATAGCTTGTTCGAAGAGTGAAGACCTTTGTTGCCTCCGGGATCCTCCGGATTGGGATTCACCCCATGATTCAGTGTTGCGGTTGGACTCTTCAGCGTCCCTTAAGCGTGTCATGAGTTGGTCCACCAAAGTTTCTTGTTGGGATGTGAAGCGGTTAGTTACTTCAGCCACAACCCTGTCCAGATCTGCCCTAGTGATTGGTTGTTCCGTTGCGGGACCAGTTGGATTTTCCTGATTTTCATCTGGTACTGCTGTTGAAGTGGGCTGATCTGTGATTGCTGGATCTGGAAGGCTGCTAGTTGCGATGTTCTTTCCTTTGTTAACATCCCTTCTCTGTTTGGAAGGCATGATTTCTAAGCAACGGGTGATGTCGTTAGGAAAAAGGTTGAGTGGGAGAAGATGAAGTTTGAGTTCAGCTCTCAATGAAAGCACCAAAAATGTTTGCACAAAAAATGGACAAACACCTCCAAGTCGTATTATTTTAGTTAAGTATGTGTGATTTTCAATGATTTTAGATGAGTATGTAAATATGAGAAAAGTAAGGGCTGAAATGTAAAAGACACGCAGATTTATAGTGGTTCGGCCAGAATGTGCCTACGTCCACTTTATATGTTATTATCTTTCTTCTTCCAGATTACAAGTACAATGCGTTGTATACGAGTGTATGAAAGTAGTTTGAAAGTTCCTTCCTTGCTTGAGCTCTCAAACTTGTCTGCCATTGTTGTACCCCTGCCCCTCTATTTATAGAGTGAGGTAGGGGGCAGGGGTCTTGGATGTATATAGCTGCTGGTGGGCCTGGGCTGAAGCAATCTGGTCTGGCAGCGATCTGGTTCGGCGAAGCTTCATTCGGTCATGCTTGGAGAAGTTGGAGTTTGGTCCGGTCATGGTGGGGAGTGATGTTGGTTCGGCATATGGTGTGGGGAGAAGGTTGGTTTGGTGAAGGAGCTCGGACCGGCATTGCTTGGAGGGGAGATGGTTCGGTGGTGTGGAGTTTGGCTTGGTGGAGATACGGAGAGTTGGTGGTTCGGCACCAACGTGGTCCGGCGGTGGTATGGACCGGCATGGAGTGGAGTGGTGTGTGGACCGGCTAGAGTGTGGTCCGGTGGAGTTCTGTGGTCCATTCGGTATGCCGAATGGACATGCTTCCAAGGAGATGCCGAATGGAATTGCTGCCAAGGGGATGCCGGATGGGCTTTGGGCACGAATGCCGAATGGACATTGGTACAGGGAATGCCGAATGGACATGAGCCGAATAGACATGCGCGTCCTTGAATGCCGAATGAGACTTGAGATGTACTGCTGAGTGGGATGGAGGTCGCGATCCAGGATGGAACCGACGCTTCTTGTTTCGGGGTCTTCCGGGTGAGAATTCGCCCAACATAATATATGTTTAAATTTGTTTAGGTGGTTAAATCATATGTGCATTGATCTCAAAGTGGAGACCATTGGGTTTATGTGTCTCAAAAAGCTTTCCCAAGTGCGAAAACATCCAGATGCGACAAATACATATTTGTCGAACACATGGAAAGCATTGCAATCTAAAAGCTTACTTTTAGCCCCACAGTACGAAGGGTATGAACATTAAACTTTTAGTAACTAGTTTACACATTTGATGCCAATTTTAACTTACTATAAATCTTGTAACGCAGGAAACATTGTATACTGCTTGTTTTCCGTGTAGAAATGAATGAGATTTATGTTTTTGATCCTCAGGTCGAACGCAAACATAAACTTGAAATTAAACCGCAAGTGAGCACGTAAGTTGTATATATTTGCTCTCTTATATGAAGTTAGTATATGTGGTAAAATTAAAATTTTATACATGAAATTAGTGTATGTAAATGCGGGTGCCAGAGTAGTTATTATTTAACATTTTCTTGCATGTGTAGGGCCTTCAAAATTTACAAGGCATTCGGTGGCAAGTCTCGAGGAAGTACCTTGAAATGGAAGCATGTTAAGGTGATTTGATTTTCAAACAAAAAATAAAATAAATACTATATATTGTTTGGCATATGAATTCAATTTAAACTAACTATTAAGTTATCTTGTAATATTGCTGTAGTGTCCTCAACAATTAGGAGCAACTGACTGTGTATATTATGTGATGAGGTATATGCATGACATAGTGAAAAACCACAATCAAAGCATCGATTAACAAAAGGTACTACTTTAGTTTTTTTTCCTTCATATTATACATTAGCCACATTATAGGTATATTTCGATCAAATCATTGCTGCAATGCTAGTTAAATGCCATGTCTTTACTTACTGTTCAGTTCATGTATTTGAAGAAAAAAAATAAACCGAGAAAATGTGTAGTGATGCACCAAGTCGTTGTTTTAGTTTGACCCGTCATATTAGAAGTTAAACTTATAACAATGAATTTTAATATTACTTGTTACAGCAGCAGGTTTCACCTCTACAATGTTAATGTTTCATCTCAATATAATATTGTTTAATTGTTTATTATTTTATGACACCATGACGTTATGACTAGTCAAATACCAGAAGGTTTTTAACGTTAGATGGACAAGGATTTGATATGTATTGATGAGTATGGGAAGTCTTACACATTTTTCTGTGAATATTTATATTTTCTTTAAAAAATTCAAAAAAAAATTGTTTTGATCACAAAAACATACAATTAATGTTTAGCTTTAATTTCCGACAAAAAAACAAATATTTTTTACCGAAATAAAAAATAGAGATGTAATTTAAAATATTTTTACGGAAATGGTTTTTTAAGTACAAAAATAAGCGTTCGAACCAAATTTCCATTTAAACCATTCTATATACACCGACCATTGCATGAACTTCAATGTTTGTATTTTCTTTGACCGATCAATTGATAAAGGGACTCCATATTTAGATAAAGGGACCAAAAAATTCAGCTAACCCCCCCTCGAAAAAAAATATTACACTAAATTCAGTTGTCCGCTGTCCAAAAAAAAAAATTCCAAATTGGATAGATCATCCTACTGAAAACTTCTGGTTATCCAAACGTGAACTCCTTTTAACAACCTCTAAAAAAACTATGATATATACACCAAGGCTCTAAAATTGTGGAAACTTTTCGAGTGTTCATTTCTGTGAAATCACGATGTTCTTGCAAGATTTTATAATGTTTCAGAAAAAGAATAAGATCATGTTCTCCAAGGTTGATTAAGTGTCTTTTGTTCACCATTCTGTATACAGTTTTTTAAGACCTGATAAACTCCAAGAGGGTAAATTTTCTTATTTATTATAGGTAAAATTTCAATATAAAAATCGATTGAAATTTAGACTATTATGGTAAAAATTGAAAATGGCTACACCTAGCGAGTCATATTATTTAACATAAAGTTATACCACATGTTCATTTATTTGTATGGGCAAAAATCCAAAATAGGGATAAAAAATAGACATGTAGAGAATCAGAAAACTTACAGGATATGGATAGCTACTACCCAGCTTTACCATTTTTCTATTAACATACATAATTTGATTTGGTTATACAAGCCGTCTTTTAAAAAGAAAAATTCTCACCTTTGTGGAAAAAGCATTTGCCACCTGCTTTTGAATTATTGTGTCATGGTGCAAAGTAAATGGATGCCAAAGAAATTTGATGTAGATTTGCAACTCATGCTTCTATTATTGTGCTGCTTTGCTTTTCTGACTAATTACTAATTAGTATATCATACACACATTTTATCTAGCTGATAAGATAATATGTATGCTTAATTCTATTATATTGTTTAATTAGGGCCGATGTTTACTGGTTCAGCTTGTAGCATTTTTTAATTTTGAAAATTTAGGGAGATGTAGTGAACAAATTGTTTAGTTATGAGACGAAAATAATAAAACAGTTTGATAAAGCTTTGAAGGATTAGAATTTTAAAGAAATCGTACTGTGCTAAAACAAAAAATAGCAGTTATGTTCTTGGAATGGTACCGGAACCAAAAAGTTCTGTGCTGTTTCTATTTCCTTTATTTCTTGATTGTTTCTTAATTGATTGGTAATGGGGTACAGTTCCATGATGCTTATTATGATCATTATTTAATATATGAAATCATAAGCCTGGGTCTTTTTGCCAATATAAAAAAACTCCCAATATAAAAGTACATCCTAGTCGAACCTTCTATATAACAAGATGATGATAAATTATAAAAAGCAACTCAAGACATGAACAATAAAATGTTATATATGTGTCATGTGCCTTTGAATGATGAGACTATTGGCTCCTTTCTATCTGCCATTGATGGGCTGCTCTATAACCCTACAACCAGCTTAACCATCCATTCACCCATCTTCATCATTTTACCTTTCCAGTTTTGCATAATTTGACTGATAGAGGGAATCATCAATGAACATATGTTTTCAAAGAACATATATTTTCCTTTCCAGTTCATCCTTTCTTTTTGCATAACCACAATGAACATATGTTTTCAAAGACTGAGCCAGTTTTGCATAATTTGACACAGTATCAAAATTTGCATCTGCCTAAACAAAGATGAATTTCCCATCAAACATAACATTAAGAAGCAGTGGTGGAGGATGTGTGATGATAGTGGGAGTATTGCAGTAAGGTAGGAATATTTGAATGTTTGTGAGGGATTAGGTAGGAGGAGCAGTGGCAGAGGTTGATAAAGTGATTTTAGAATAGGGAATGTTTTTAACAGAGAAGACAGAGAATAGTATAATGTAAAATG
This sequence comes from Allium cepa, assembly GCA_030765085.1. Classification (NCBI taxonomy): domain Eukaryota; kingdom Viridiplantae; phylum Streptophyta; class Magnoliopsida; order Asparagales; family Amaryllidaceae; genus Allium; species Allium cepa. Next base: position 917,694,217 of record CM060938.1, read on the forward strand.
AAATGTGATACAAAACAGATGATAAGCAAATGCAATAGTCTGTGAATGAGATGCTATTTTATTGATGAAGGTTTTGAAGCAGTGTCAGTGGATTTTGGTTCTAGTACAACAGAGGTAGGTGGATGGTATGCGAATTTTCAAGCGATGTTGTAATTGTGGGGGATGTGGGTAGATATAGGTGAACAGAAGTGGATGTTGTTGACAGCGGGTGTGCTTTTGAAGATGGGTGATTGCAGATGTGTCTGCAGTTAGATGGATGTTGTAGTTGGCTGCTGGGGATGGTGGCAGAGAGTTATTGTAACAATAGTGAATGTGGATGACTGTGAATGACTGTGAATGAGAGTGGATAACAGTGGGAACAGTCAAGTATTGGAGAAGCTTAGTTAATGGTTTAATATTTGTTTGTTTTCTTATGGGAAAAAAGCAGAAATTTGATAATTAGATGCTTTTTTAGTAATAATCTAGGATAAAAAAAACACCTACCTCTCTGCTATAATCACTGAGAATGTATCCGATGAGCTATCATTTAATTTGTTTGCTATAATCACTGAGAATGTATTCGATGAGCTATCATTTAATTTGTTTCCAATATTCAGCTTATGCATGGTTCAACCTGTGTTTGAATTACATTCCTCTCAGACTGATCTTTTATATATATTGCAGAGTATTCATGACTTAATTATTGTCTTTTTGTATAACAATTCTCTTAATTGCAGGACTTTGTACGAGACGGTTCTTATAACCAACAAGAGATAGACGAGGTTCGAGAGAATTTAGCTAGTTATATCATGTATAATTGGATGTAGTTGGTTGTGTACGCTGATCTTTTGAAACCTACGTTGGTATTTTGTTATGTACGTTATGTTTGTGATAGATTATATTCTATTTTGGTCTGTAAACATAAATTATGTTGATGGATAATATAATTATATTTTTTGTTCAATTAGTTCATAGTAACGTTGGTTTATAAAAAATTAAAATTCAATTTCATACTGTTTCTATAATCTTAAACGGTGATAATATTATTATTTTTTTGCTTCAGATATTACTTGTGTCAGTTGTTACTTCAAAGGGAACCGATACAACTTTATATCAATTGTGTCGGTTGAAAAAACAAACATAACCGACACAAATATCAATCATTTGTGTCGGTTGTTATTAAAGAACCGACACAAAACTATGAACATTTGTGTCGGTTTTTATAAAGGACCGACACAATAAACTACGGTGTGCTTCACTATACAAGCTGATTTGTGTCTGTCCTTTTATAAAAACCGACACAGTTGTTCATAGTTTTGTGTCGGTTTTTTAATAACAACCGACACAAATGATTGATATTTGTGTCGGTCATACAACCGACACAAACAGAAAAATGTCTTTTGTGTCATCTTCATATGAGTCGGTTGTAAAACCGACACAACAGGGGTTACACAACCAACACAAATGACAAGTTTTGTACTAGTGATATATATATATATGTGTGTGTGTGTGTGTGTGTGTGTTTATGATTTAAGAATTAAAATCTTAGATAGATATTAAATTATCTTTGTTTTTAATTTCGGGGACGAAATTATTTTAAGGGGGGAGGGATGTGACGTCCCAGATTTTTGGCAAGTATTATTTTAATAAATATTTAATTTAAATTAATTGAAATACAACCTATTATATTTTTTTGGCAAGGCCGACGAGGTTAAATGGACCTCGACCATATATTGCTACACCAATAAGAACGACAAACAAACACAAGGAAAATGGAAAAACGGGGGACACTTGGCGCAGCAAGCACAGGGGGAAAACAAACAACAATAAACAAAAACAAAAGAAGACAAAGATTACAAGCTATAGAGAAGAGAAACACGTATTCCAGGATCAATTGCATAAGTCAGTTGGCCCACACAATCCCTAATTTCACTCAAAACCCAACTTTTGAAGCTTCTGTCATTTTTTGCGTTTGCATTATCGAATAACCGAGCATTTCTCTCTCTCCAAACCGATGTTAAAAAACATTTTAGCACTGCATTTAGGGTTCTTCCTCTGTCATTATTTCTATTGATGCTTTCGTAAATTCTTCTCCACTCTCTCAGGTTATCAGTAGACACATTCCTCCTGTGAAACTTCGCCATAACTTTTTTCCAGATTTGATGAATTAAGTGGCACTCAAAGTACAAGTGATCCACAGTCTCAGGCATAATATTGCAAAACTTACAGCGATTATCAATACTCATACCTAAATTAGCAAGCCTCGCAGATGTTAGTATCGCACCATTCAACACTTTCCAGAGCATTAGGTCATGTCTCAAGCTACTGTCTCTTCCCCACGTTCGTTTGCACCATCTCCACTTAGGGCGATCACCATTCTTCATCAGATATTCATATGTGTCTCCAATTCTGTAGGCAGACTTCTTATTGCCCCAAACCATACGCTTGGTAACATCAGTGATTGCATTATGACAACGTATCATGTTCCATATTTGTTGTATCCTAGGATTCGAAGTTGAATAGCGCGTGTTTTGGAGGTTGTAAAGAGTATCACGAACTTTAGCTTCCTGATGTATTCCAGACTGTTGCATTTCACTGTGAGTAAGTTGTCGTTTAAGAATAAGGCCCGGTTTCAACCAGGGGTCTTCCCAAAAATTCACACTATATATGGGATTCGTGTTCAATAGCATTAAAGGAAGAACTTTTTCTTTGAGTTTGAAAATGCATTGCCACGTCCAACTCAAATTTTGAGGCTTAGTCATACTCCATATGCTTCTCCCCTTAATCACGTTCTTATCAGACCATATAGCCCATAAGCTGTCAGTACTATTAAAAAAAGTGTCTATGTGTTTTGCAAAAGCAGCAATGTTCCAGTTCTTTAAGCTGAGAATGCCTAGCCCCCCCTTGTCCATGGGCCTTTCCACTGAACAAAATTTGATCGGAGCTATGTATCTGCCTGTAATCCTGCCTTTCCATAGGAATCTCATCATAGCTCCTCTAATCAGTTTAATCAGTTTGAAGGGGAGAATATACGTTCTAGCCCAGTAGACTTGCATTGAGAATATTACTGATTTTATAAGAGTTAATCTCCCAGCTTGACTAAGCAACTTGGAAGTCCAGCAGTTTAATCTAGCTGTAATTTTGTCAAAAAGAGGAAGACATTGGTTAACTGTAATCCTAGAACTAGTAAGAGGCAGACCAAGATAACTGGTAGTATCATGATTTATGGACAACCCAGTGATATGCGAGATAACACTACAGTGCTCAGTACTAACACCAGCAACGGTGATGTCAGATTTCTGGAGATTAACTTTCAACCCTGTCATTTCGTAAAATTCTTGAAGTGAGTGCATTATGCTTGTGAGAGTGTTGGTTTGAGGAGAACAAAAAACAACAAGATCATCTGCAAACATCAATGCAGAGATCCTTGGTTCAGTACATCCAGGGTGAAGCTTGTAATTTCCATGTGCTATTTTCCTCTCAAACATTCTCGTTAAGAGCTCCATAACAATGATAAAGATATAAGCCGAAATGGGATCCCCCTGTCTTATCCCTTGTTCACTAGTAAAGAAACCTTCACTCCTACCATTGATAGTAACTGAAAAGGTAGGAGACGTAATACACTCATATATCCAAGCAATGAAATGAGGAGGGAAGTTCATATATCCCATGATTCTGACAATACTGTTCCACTGCAGCATATCAAATGCCTTCATGATGTCCAACTTCAACATAGCTCTAGGAGATATGTTCCTGCGCTTATAATTTTTGATGAGTTCATGGGAAAGAAGAACATGATCCAGTATACTCCTACCTGGAAGATAAGCAGCCTGATTTTTGGAAACAATATTGGGGAGCACAAGTTTGAGTCTAGAAGCTATAACCTTGGTGATGCATTTGTATATGGTGTTACAACAGGAGATGGGACGATAATCACTAACACAGTGCGCATTTTTCATTTTGGGTATAAGAGCTATGTTAGTGTAGTTATATGATCTGAAGAGTTTACCCTTTCTGAAGAAGAGGAGAATGGCATTGATTACGTCAGCAGAAACGATAGACCAGCAAGAAGTATAGAATAGAGTGTTGAGACCATCAGGTCCTCCACAAGATTCAGTGTTTAATGAAAACATGGCATTTCTTATTTCTTCAGGGGTTACTTCCTTACAGAGAAGGTCATAATCAGTTGAATTTAATCTGGGGAGAATGTCACTGGGTATAAGATCAATATTCGGCACGAAGTGATTAGCATTTCCATATAATTCAGAGAAGTGTCTGACTACAGCTTCCTTGACCATTTGTGGAGATGTGTGAAGATTACCTTGAGTGTCATATATTGTAGAGAGGTTTTGACTAGTTTGCTTGTTCTTTAGACTAGCGTGAAAGTAAGCACTATTCTTATCACCTTTTTCTCTCCATTTTATTCGCGTTTTCTGCCTGATCATCTCACTCTCTTTAATTAAAGCTTGTTGGTATTGCAAAGAGAGAACACTTTCCTCCTCTGATAGATTAGCATTGTTGACAGAGGCCATCATAGCTGTCTGGACATCAGTAAGTCTTCTTTTAATCACTGTGCTCATCTTGTCTCCTTCACCATACTTGTTATGCGCCCATTGTTTCAAGACTTTCCTAGTTTCCCTGATTTTTTCCTGCAAAACATACAAGTGATTACCAATTTTAGGCAAATTCCAAGCAGATAAAACAATGTTTTTGAAGTCTGGTTCAGATGTCCAAGAGTTAAAAAATTTAAAATTTGATTTCCCCCTCAAGTCCGCTTCACGAAGATGGATAATTTGAGGAGAGTGGTCAGATAGGAGAGGAGGTGGAATGTGGTTGAACAGGAGAGGCCATTTAGTATATGCAGATTGGTTCGAGAATGAATGGTCTATGGTGGAGAAGGTTCTACAACCATGCCTCCTTTTGTTATTCCACGTATACTGCATGCCCAGAGTTCTAATCTTGACAAGGTCAGAGTCATAGAGAGCATCAGCTAGGGGCTTTATTTCACTGAGGGAGAGGGGATTACCCCCCATTCTATCAGAGAGAGAGTGACAGCAATTAAAATCTCCTAGAATTAACCATGGATGGGTGTTTTGTCTTAGAGAAGGAATTACAGAAAGCAAAGACTCTCTAGTGTTAACAGAGTTGTAAGCATACACAAAGGAGACATAGAAGGTTGATTGTTCATTGATATCTAAGGCATGGCAGTGAATCAGCTGGGGAGTGGATAGGATTGGGGATAGTTGGACAAGATTTGGATTGTAAAGGATCAGAATCCGACCATAAGTTGCTTCATTGTGGTTGTGTATGAATTTCCATCTGGGATTGATGTACTCTGCAGCTTTGATAGAAAGGGCAAGGTTCAATTTTGTTTCAAGAACTGCCAAGACAGCCAGCTGGTGAGTAGAAATTAATTGCTTACATTGGTCCTGCTTAATTACTTGATGTGCACCACGTATATTCCATGCCCCAATGCGTAGCATCATTGGTCAATTTGTGCGTTGAGAAACTCCATTTTCATACTCCTAGTAACTGCTTGTAACGAAGACAAGTAATTAGGAATGGTGGCTGATAGGGGGGTCACTGCTTGTTTAGAAGAATCTTCTTGCATTTTGGAAAATGACTGAGTTGGTGTAGTAGGTTTGGTTGGTAGAGTTGTGATAGCTGCAGAAGGCGGGGCTTTGAAAGCATGAGGTGGTTTGATATTGGAATACAAGTGTGGTAAAGGGGTATTTGGGGATGAGTTAAAGTCAGGGTTAAATGTATTGGAAGAATGATTTGTGTGCTTTGCTGTGCATGGGATGTGCACTTCCTTGTCTTCTTGTGATTTAGTACTGTGTTTTGGTAACTTGATGTTGTTCTTTTTCCTTAGACCACTCTCTAGCGTTTCACAATTACTTGCTTCACCAACACCTTTGTTTTCTTCAACTTCCACTTCCCTCCTGCATGTATCGAACTTTGTATGGACCATCTTGTGCTTCTCTTTTTTAGTTTTGCTACTGCCTTCTTCTTCCTTTTGTCTCTGTATATTATTTTCCTGTTGTTTAGCATCCACTTTACTTTGTACAAATTGACATTTATCTCTAACGTTCATTTCCTCTTCTTGCTTATCTCTGACATTTTCCTCGTCATCTAGTGTAAGTAACACTGCAAACTTGTTATATGTCAGTGGGTTGCCTTCAGTTTCACTTTCACTACACTCCACATCTCCTTCGATTCCTACCACTATATTCACAGTGTCTTCTTCGTGTTTTTCGTTGCTTTCATCTATTTCTCTCGTGACTTGTTTTCCTACTTCAATTTTTCCTGAGTGAGTAAGTTCACAACTTTTGTTAACTTCACTCACTTCTCTCTGCATTTCTATAATATCTTCTCTCTTTTCTTCCTTATTACTTTTGTTTATTGGATCCATCCTTTTCCTGGTTACACGCTGCCAAACCTTAACGTTTCGTTTAACAGCCTGTCTTTCATTTCTTTTCAATTGTTTTGGTTTAGCTTTTATCACTTCTTTTTCTTTGTTTGTCTTACTATTATCTTCCACTTTGTTCTCAAACAACTCTTCCTTCTTATTATTACAAACATCAGACTTGTGTCCAAAAGCATTGCATAACACACAAATGTCAGGTTTCCACATGTATTGAACATGTATCTTCTGTTGCCCACCTTCAACTAACTTGACCATAAATTCTTCTGGTAGCTCCTTACTCGGTTTTACTTCCACTAAGCATTTGGCATAGCTAAGTCTTTCCTGTTTTTCAGTCATTTGGTCCATGCACAACATCTTCCCCAGATGGCTACAAAGCCAGTTAATCCCAAGGGGAGACCACGCAAAAATTGGAAGGTTGTACATATTAACCCAAACAGGAACTGCTGTTACTGATCCAGCAACGTTGCTAATGGAAGGATCATAAGGCTTAAGAATAAATAACTTCTTGTTCAAAATAATGGGATCACACTGAAGGATGTTATCTCTGTCCTCAGCACAAGAAAAGTTAAACAAGAATAATATACCGTCAGACTTAACTTTCACTGAGCCTTTAAGTTTCCAAATCAGTTTAAGTTTGGAGATCACTGCAGTATAGGAAAGAGGTTTATCAAGAAAGAACCCCACCAAAGTATCTTTCCAAATCATCGTACCAGCATCTATGACATCAGCAGGTGGCACTAAAGCATCATCTTCATAAAAAGGTGACAAGTGAACGGGAATGTACTTCCCTGCATTCTTGGGTATATGCTTGAACAAGGAAGTCCATGCCCGTTCACAAGGAGGAGGAGCAGGAGGTACAGGAGTAAGAGGCGGGGGAGCAGTTAGAACGGGATCAGGTGGATCAGGTGGGGGGTTAACCAAGAGGGGTGGGGAAGAAGGAGAAAAGGTTAGGGCATGACCAGCTGTGGACAAAGAATTAGCGGAGGTACGAACCAGAGAGTCAGAGAGGGACGAAGAGGGGTCAACTAGTATGGCAGAGGGTATGGTTGGTGAAGGAACAGTGTAGGCAGAGGGTACGGTAGACGGTACTACTGAGGGGACAAGGAAGGTAAGGTTGTGGTCTCCATGAGCAGACATGGCAGGGGAATTGTGAAAAATGATGATAAATACAACCTATTATATTTAAAAACAAATATATATGTAAGTATTTGGAAGAAAATATTGGTTTGGAATTTAAAATAAAGAGTTCCAACATATATTAAGTTTAAAATAAAGAGTTTCAACATATATTTGGAAGAAAATATTGATATACTGATTTGTTTTGAGCTTAGTGTTAAGACAATATTGGTTGTAATATTATAAACCAAAGACTAAACATATATTAAGTTAAAAACAGTTAGTTAATAACTCTGAAAATTTAAGAACCGTTTTAAATTTTTAAACCCAAGTTTAACATGAGTTTTCTAAAACAAAGTTCAAATATAACTACAAGACTCTGCTATATTGAAGTCACTATTTACTGGTCCATTGCCTAGCTTGAAGTCTGATCAGTTGGTTGTGAAGTTGTCACTGATTTTAAGGTCATCCTGTTTGTTCATTGTCTTGTACCATTGGTTGTACTTTCTGTCACTTTAACTTGTGCATTGCCTTCATGTGTTGTCTGTGCACTCTCTAATGTAGCACTCAAGTCTTGTTCAAGCTTCATGCATTGTCCACTGATCATTTGTTATATATGCCATTCACTGTTGCCTAGATTGAGTCTTGAATTGCAGACTTGAACCTATTGTGCACTCCATACTGTGTGGCCAACTGATCATATATGTTGACTATGTATACTTGTGTGCTGGTCTCCATTTTGCATTGTTGCAGTTGCTTGAGCATTGAAGTTGTAGCTTATGTTTGGTAATTGATGAAGAGGCTTTGCCTTGTGGTCTGCATACCCGAAGTGTTCACTATCTTGAGTCTTGTTGCTTTGGTTATCTTCACTTGATTTGTTGAGCTTGTCTCTGTTGTTTCTCTGACCTGGTGCCTGTAGTGTTGCTGCCATTGACTTGAGTTTGATTCGTACTTCATGCTAGCAATTTTTTTCCTCTGTCTGTACTCAGTTTTGGGACTGACTTCGAGTCTGTTGTGATGCTGTGGTCTTTAACTTGTGAAATGTTGAGCCTGTTTGCACTGCCTGTTCTATTTTCTCTGTTGTTGTTTGGTTGAGAGTGTTGGCATATTAGTCTCGGGTAACTCGAGAATCTACTCGAAGCTTTGAAGTGTTAGACCCGAAGTTTTTGTTGCTAGCTTGGAGATGTTGTATAGTTCAAAAACCTGATCTGTTCTTTTCCTGGAAAGCTGGAAGTAAATTTAAATTTCATATCAAGATTACATTGAGTTTATAAACCAAAGATTAAAGGTGAATTCAAGTTAGATTTGAAACCTGGTTTTGGAATAGACAAGTTTTAAATTTAATTTGTTTTAATAACTTGGAGGTGATAAGAAAATTTGGTGTTTTGAATTAGATTAAAGAAGAAACCTGTAACTGTTTAAAATTTTAAAATGAAATTTAAAAAGTTGAAAGTAAGTTTTTAAAATAGGTTTGGATTAAAAGGAAATTTTAAATCCTAAATTTTAAAATGAAATTTAAAATTTAAAACAAGATTTAAACTAAGTTTAGAATTAAAGGAATTATAGATTCAAGTTTTACTTGAATATTGAATTTAAATAAGTTTAATAAATTTAAATATTAAGACAAGTTTAGATTAAGTATGTAAAAAAAATGATTTGGTTTCAAATAAAGGTTTAAACTTGCTTTATATAGATTCTTTTATAAAAAGCATTTCTTTAACATTGAATGGAAAGTTAATAAATTCGTTTAACTTAAAATTGTAAGTTAAATAATCAATTTTTTTTAAAGTTTGATTTTAAAATAATTAAGTGATTTAGTTTAATACCATTTCCTTATATAAGTTTCTTATATAAGAAATGAATGTTCTTTATATTTATTTTAAGATTTATAAAGTAATTTTAAATTTGATTAAAAAAAATTAAATCGTTACTCATTTTGAATCTTAAATTCAAAATGGAGCTTAAATGTAAATTCGAAGTAAAATGTTTTCAAAATACATATGTTAATGTTAATTAAGTCATAAATAAAGGAAAGGAATTATCTTAGAGATAATTAAGGTTTTAAATTGATTTAATTAATGACGTAATTAAGGAATGATGAATAAATTATTAATTAGTGATTTAGATTAATTTATAATTAGAGATAAATAAATGGATTATTAAAGGTAAATTAATTTGTATTTAACAGTGAATTAATGTGATTAATTTTTAATGAATAATTAGATTACTTACTTAATGATAATCATTTATGAAACTGTTTAAGTAAAATTACTTTATGGAAGTAATTAAGAAATTAATTACTCATTGTAATTAATTGTGATACTCATTGTAATTGATTGAGTTTAATTCGATTAGTCTAAGTTAATTAATTCAGTTTAATCAATTTAGATTAAATCACTTGATAATTTGGAAAGTACAATTACTTAGAGAAGTAATTGATGAATAATTATTGAATGTAATTAATGGAATGATGATGAGTCATTTGAGAATAATTAATCAAGGGATTAATTGATGTTATTAATCGAGGGTGATTAATATATGTGATTGCGAAGATTTAACCTTTCTTAATATAATTAATCTAAAAGGGATAATTAATTAAAAATGTAATTAGAGATCATTAAGTGTTAAAATTAATGATGTAATTAACAATGAATGGTCTGAAAATCATTAAGTGTTAAAGTAAATAGCTACGAACTTCCCAATAAATGGTCTGAAAATCTGGTTCATCACTCTCATGAAAGTACTAGGCGCATTTGACAAGTCAATCGGCATAACCAGCCATTCGTATTAAAACTTATAATGTTCAAAATTTAATAAAGGAAAACAAGATTTGGAAAATCATATTAAAACTTCAAAACCATTAGGAATAGAAATGGAATAGGTTTTAAAAATATCTCTAAACAAAAAAGGGAATAATATTAAGAAATATAGTTTTATTTATCAAAAGACTAAAGGATCACCTAAGTCCATTACGAATACCAAAAATATAAAAATTGGATTCCAAAAACAAATAATAAACTGATTAGACAAAAAAATATCGATTTTTTTTAGAAAAGGTAGTCTATAATAAAAATTATATTCGCAATGGTACCAAACCTTCTTGGGTATGGCTACCTATCCCTCCTAACATCTAGGACCCTAACAAAGTACATGGGTACCAATTGAATTCCATTTTATTTTTCAGGTGCCTAAAATAAAAAATAAGGAGAAATGGATACTTGATAGTGGATGCACCAAACATATGACTGAAAATGCAAAAATGTTATCAAATATAACATATATCGATGTCGAAATAGTAACCTTTGGAGATAACTCAAAAGGATACGCCGTAGGCATTGGAGGAGTCATCAACTCTGGTATTTCTAACTCTCCTATTATTACAAATGTTTTGTTAGTAGAAAATTTAAAACACAACCTACTTAGCATAAGTCAATTATGCGATAAAGGATTTCAATTTAATTTCGAAAAGGATAAATGTAATATTTTCAATAACAATCAACTTATATTTGAAGGTTTTAGAAACAAAAATATTTATGTCTAAAATATGAATATAAATCAAAATTCAAAATTATGTTTAACCGCCAAACAAGACGATCCCCGGTTGTGGCATAAATGGTTTTGTTATATTAATTTTAAAAATATTAATAAATTAGCAAAATATGAGCTGGTTAGAGGTTTACCAAAAATAAATTTTAAAGTAGAAAATCTATGTGACGCTTGTCAATTTGGAAAGCTAAAGAAAAGTTCCTTTAAATTTAAAAATAATATTTCTACAAAACAACCATCAGAATTATTACATTTAGATTTATTTGGTCCAACTCAAGTACGATCTATAAATCATAACAAATATGTTTTCGTAATACTAGATGATTTTTCAAGATATATGTCGACCTTATTTTTAAAACATAAAAGTGATATTTTTGGAATATTTAAATTTTTTGCTAAAAGAATAAAAACTTAAATGGATTTAAAAATTAAAAATATTCGAAGTGATCACGGAGGAGAATTCGAAAATGATCTTTTACTAATTTTTGTAATAAAAAGGGAATTGGTCATAACTTTTCTTTTCTCTGCACACCACAATAAAATGGTGTAGTAGAAAGAAAGAATCGAACATTACAAGAATGTGCAAGAACGCTATTAAATAGTAGCAGTTTACCAAAATGTTTTTGGGTTGAAGCTATTGCTACGGCTTGTTATGTTTTAAACCAAGTAACCATACGACCGATGACTAAAAACACTTATTTTGAAATAATTTTTTGGAAGAAAACCTAAAATATCATACATTAGAACTTTTGGATCAAAATGTTTTATATTAAATGCAAAAGACAATTTAGGAAAATTTGATCCAAAGGCCGATGAAGGGAACTTTATCGGATATTTGGATCATTCCAAGGCATATAGAAAATTTTAATAAACGTACTAACATAATTGAAGAAAGTTTACATGTTTCATTTGATGAAAATTTCCTTAATAATCATACTAATGATGATGATTAAATTATTTTTTATATCAAATACAACAAACACGTCTAATAATAAGATAAATACACAAAATAATACTTTAGTGTCATCTCTTAGAATTCTTAAAGGTCATCCAAAAGATAATATCACTGGAGATCTTAACTCGAGAATAACTAGAAATCAACTTAACCAAACAAGCCATATAGCATTTGTGTCAAATTACGAACAGAAAAATTATAAAGAAGCTTCAAATGATAACTTTTGGATAATAGCTATGCAAGAAGAGATAAATCAATTTGAACATAAGAATGTTTGGGAATTAGTCCCAAGACCAGAAAATCAATCGGTTATAGGAACAAAATGGGTATTTGAAAATAAAGCAGATGAGAATGGAAATATAATTAGAAATAAAGCTCGCTTAGTTGCTCAAGGTTGTGGTCAAGAAGAAGTTATCGACTACGACGAAACTTTTGCTTTAATAGCAAGACTCGAGGCCATATATACATTACTCGCTTTTGCAAATCATCACAATTTTAAACTATTTCAAATGGATGTCAAAAGTGCTTTCTTAAGTGGTTCTATCAAAGAAAACGTATATTTTGAACAACCTCCATTATTTATTCATGAAAAATATCCCAATCATGTTTTTAAATTACAAAAAGCTTTAAATGGTTTAAAATAAGCACCCCGTGCTTGGTACGAATGTCTTAAAAATAACTTAATTACCTCTGGTTTTCAAATAGGTAAAATCGATACAACTTTATTTATTAAATGAGAAAGTGACGATATTTGAGTTGTGCAAATTTACGTTGACGATATTATTTTTGCTTCAGTTAACGAAAATCTTTGTAATCAATTTTCAAATATTATGAAAAATGAATTTGAAATGTCTCACATCGGAGAATTAAATTTCTTCTTGGGTTTACAAATAAAACAACTTGAAAATGGTATTTTTATTCATCAAGAAAACTATTGCAATGATTTATTACGTCGCTTTGAAATGGATAAAACTTCAAGCAAACCAACACCAATAAGTACTAATGTTCACTTAGAAAAAGTTGATAATGGAAAAGATTTTGATGAAAAATTATATCGTAGTATGATTTGCTCCCTGCTTTATTTAACAGCTAGTCGACTCGACATTATGATGAGTGTGTCTTTGTGCCCGATTTCAAGAAAAACAAAAAGAATCCCACCAAAGAGTCGTTAAACATATCTTACGATATCTATCTAGTACAAGAGATTACAGTTTGTTTTATCCTAAGGAATCATCATTTGAACTTGTTTCATATAGCGATGCGGATTTCGGTGGATGTAAAACAGATCGTAAAAGTACTAGTGGAACATGTCACTTTATCGGACAGTCATTAGTTTCATGGTTAGCAAAAAGCAAAATTATGTATCCTTATCCAATTACGAGGCCGAATAGATTTCAGCAGAACTTGGATGTGCACAAGTCATATACATGCAAAAAACGCTTAATGATTTCGAAAAAATTATTGATAAGTCACTAATATATTGCGATAATACAAATGCAATAAATTTATCAAAAAACCCTGTAAATCACTCGTGTGCTAAACATATAGATATAAGACATCATTTCTTACGTGACAATGTCGAAAAAGGAATTATCACATTAGAATACGTTAATACCGAAAATCAAATAACAGAAATTTTCACAAAACCACTAAACGAACAAACATTTGTTAAGCTACGACGAGACTTAGGAATATGCTCCCTTAACGATCCTCTAACTTAACATCACATCCTCATATATTTTATATTTAGCCAAAAATGTTTTGATCCTCAAACTAAGAGTGATAACTCCTCTACCTTAAATTTTTAGATAGTTGGTTTCTGAAACTGTCTATAAATAACTTTTTCAAAATTATATATAACTCTTTATAAGTAAAGAATATATGATCTCATATTTTTACAACAAAATAATCATGTCTTATGAAAATTCTCATCTATCCTTCTCGACGCCTACAACGGATAGCTCAGCAGATACACCTCAACATCTTCCTACCCCTACACCAAATTAGGAACCAACATATAGGTGTTCCTCCTATCATACGGGATTCACTCCCGGCAACAAGAAATCCAAGCGATCTCTATTTGTTTCACCTAACACCAAGGAGAAGATTGATGAGATTCGTCACTATCAAAAACAACAAATAGATCTACAACGAGAATTATATTTTGAACAAAAAGTCACGGCATAACGACTAAGTTTCTTGGAGCAAGTAGCATGAAGTTTCATAATTCACGGAAGAAGTATATACACGAACCACTTCTGATTCCTTGCAGTTCTTTGGATCCCTCATCATTGTATCGTACACCTTTGGTTCCTTCAGCAAGGCGATTCTCCGATTCCCCTAGAACCCACGAACGTGGAAATATATGGTCTCCACTCAAACCATGGAGGGATGACAAGTCAGATGATCGCAAAACTCCGTCGCTATCTAAATAGATTAAAATTATTCTTTGAATTTTTAACTACGTATGTTTGTAATTCTGATTCACAAAAAGAAAATACTACATTTTTTCAAACAATGGAAGGTCGAGAAATAAGCAACGCCCTTTAGATTTAGGATATTTTTAGAAAGATTGGTTATTTCAGACGTCTGGATATGAACCTCAGACGTCTGACACTCTGATATCCCACAAAATTTACATCATTCTGCATATGTCAGACGTCTGATATATATATCCAGACGTCTGAAAATTGTCCCTGCTTACTTATAATAGATACCTGGCTATATTTGACGTTTGAATAAAGTCACCGCCACCATATTTTAAAAAATCGATCTATTTTAGACAACTGATAGCTAAACCAGACGTCTAAAAAATCTCTCTGACTATCAATTTAAAAAACTCAATCAAAATCAGACATCTAACTCTATCTACTGTGTCAAAATTAGGTTAAACTAGACGTCTGAATTCAATTCTAGACGTTCGAAATTCTGTCGACACTCATATATGCCCATATAACGACTATTTCTTTTGCCTTTTCTTATTTTGTTTCATTTTATCCATCGATAGATAGCAGTTTTTTTCCAAAATTTCTGCCTCTTTCAAACTTAAACGAATTCGATGCCTCCTAGAACTAAAAACCCTAAGATAACCAAACGAAAACAAGACCAACCAACTTCTTCAAACCCTTAAATTTGATCGGATGATCAAATCAAATGATGGATGAATAGAGCATCATATTCACTCAAGAGGTATGAGGAAATTCAAAAGAAGAAACTTCACACAGGTCCATTCTATAACTTACTCAAGTTTCCAATGTATGATTTAGATGAATTGTGTGACAATGCCGGTTTAGAAACTTTGATATCGTTTAACCCCAGTAGCATCCAAATTGATCAAATTGGCTATATTTCTCTTCTACACTAATTTTGATAGCACGGCTGTTAGGAACACGAAAAATGAAGATAGCTAGTTATGGTCTAACATTTATGGCAACACAATTAGGCTCACTCTGGGAATAATAGGCAGAACTCTCGGATGTTCCGACATGGACGAAGATCTATATAATATTCTCGATATGCATTTCAAACCATGGAAAAATATAACACATCAAATATGGGAGGATGAAATGCCTAAATTTACTTCCAAATATTTAAGACCAAAGGTGAGACTTCTTGCTCGGATGATCATCAACACTATTATTCCTCGTCTAGGAAGTCATAAGTAGATAACCAAATTAGAACACAAAGCTTTATATGCTCTATTCGGCGAACAATGGTGAATTGGGCCAAATTTATATTTGACGAGCGCAAACATTTTTGGACTCGATCACGGCCATCAATTAACTACCCTACATACATCATGACACTTTTACGTGCTCACAACATCCCCTCTTACCTATCCACTTTTGAAAAAATTTCTCCAAAATATGCGTCCACAAAGCTTTACCTCCCTAATGAACTTACCAAAAATTCCTTCGAAATTTTTATCTTTTGAAGATTGGACGCACAACCGTCAAGCAAGACAAACTGGCCTCCACCTCCACCACACCATGAACCAACACAAGAGGAGGAAAAACATCGTGAGACAACTCCTCCTGCTACACCATTTGATTATACGAGCTAGGATCAGATTTTGGAAACTCGAACAGAGACAAATCCAAGTGAAAGCATTCGAGATCTCACTCTTCAAAATCAACAAATCTTGTCTGGAAATCAAAAATTTTTAGCTACGCGTACTGACAACTTTGAAATATCTTTTGTCACATGCCTAGCAACAGTTGAAACATCACTTTCAACTGCATTAGCGGTTCTCAAAGAGGTTCTTCAAATTGCTCGTGGTCTGACAACTCCTTTCGAAGATTGGCCAACCGTAGTGCCTTCTCCTCCATCGAAACAATCTAAACTTTTTGAGGAGAACGAACCTCTAATACAAGCTCCGACATCTCCTACAAAGCAACCTTGCTCTTCTCAAAAAGAAGATAAAGGAGATGATCAAGAAAAAGCTTCCTCGAAAGACTCATAGATTTTAGGATTTCATCTTATGTACACTTGAAAACTCTATGAATGTACTTGCATACAATTACTTATGAAATTCTCTTTTGTGTGTTATATATCTTTGGCGATTGATCATATTAATATTTAATTAGCTAGAAATTCTTTTTGATAATGGTAGAGGGGGAGAAATATATATATATATATATATATATATATATATATATATAATAAGCACATATTCAGGAGGAGATTTATAAACTATATATAAGTACATTGTATAGTTGTCATCATCAAAAAAGGGAGATTAGTAGGAAATCAAATCTATGGTTTCGATGACAACAACTATACAATGGAAATCGAATATGCATATATATCTATATTTACAGGTACTTGCTAGAATAACATTACTAGAAAGACAAGAATAAGGCTCAAAGAATATTACAAGAGACTACAATATCGATAGGATCGATGGAACAACAAGATAGATGCACAAAGTAAACATGCATAGTTTTCAGACGTCCGGGTGCACTAACCAGACATCTGAAGAAATCCTCTGGAATACAATACAGACAGGACGTCTGGTTGATGCACTCAGACATTTTAAAGGCTACTGTATACAAAAAATATATATAGCCAGACGTCTGAAACAAATACTAGATGTCTGATGCTGAACTCAGAATTTAAAATTCAAATTACAACTGCCGCTTTTGAAAATACATCTTCGCTTCTCTTCACTGCAACTCTCCATCACCATCAGAAGCAACTATAGAGCACTCGTTAATGGATACAACTACTCAAGGAATCTCTTTATAACTATATATATCATCATGAATCAAAGAGAATAACAACCTTACCTGCTTATGCTCTCTAATTATACACTCTATCATTCTTGATCTCTATTAATCTATACTTGTATTCTACTCTTCCAAATATACAATTCCTTATGGACAATACTCTCAAAATATATATTGGAAGCATTTGTACTAATTAGTCAATATTCGTGTTATAAAACACACATTTGACAAGAACAATCTATTGTAACCAAGCCTATTCCTCAGGACAAAGCGAGGGTGTTTGATAGTAGAATTCCGAGGGGGAGCTTTAGGACTGGACGTAGGACGGGAGGTCCGAACCAGTATAAAATCCTGGTGTATTTATTCTATATTTACTTAGATTAGTTTTGGTTTAGTCGCATCATATATTTAGCCACGTGTACTTGCATATACACTATAAGATCCACCCTATAGACTTACAATCTACGCCCTAACGCCTCCATCATAGCCTTTGATATCACCGAGCCCATCTTCCCTCCCCAACCCAGATCTTATCCTATCTCCTACATTTTCAGATTTATATTAATTCCTTTAACATTTTCTAAAGTCGATTATACTCACTTATAATCTCGTCTATCCATTTACAACTTCTAACAATCATATCCATTTTCATATCTCAAGAGAGTTTATAAATAAATTCAAATCATTTTCAAAACTCTATATATGTATAAGAAGTATTTTTAAAGAATGATAATTTATTTATAAAAACAAGTTTAAGTAACTATTTAAAAAAATTTAAAGTACTTTAATAAACATTGATACTTCATTCCCTATTTCATTTCCAAATAACAAATTGATTTACGAAGCTTGTTATAAAAACTAGAAACTTATTTATACTAACATCAAATATTTGAAAAATCCACTTCCGAAGAATTTTATTACTAAAGCGGCTTTAAATTACATAGTTTGAATAAATAAAAATTCTCTTTTAAAATAATTTAACTTCTCGATAAAAATATACATTTTTGAAATCGCAATAACCAAATCACATAATAAATCCCTCTCGATTCTTACAGATCGATATCATTTCGATTCCTAACCATCCTCATTTTCCAAAAATAGAATACATTATTTTTCCCAAAAATATATTTTTCATATCTCGATATAGATTTACCCTGTGAAATTATATTCCAATTTATCGATTGATGTCATTTTTCCTTATTTATAAACATCGTTTATAAATTTATAACTCCTTTGAGTTTCACTTGTTTATAAAACAAATCCCATTTATAAAATTTCATTTTATAAATCTATTTCTAATAAATTCCATATATTTCACAAATCTATTTAAAATATTGATTTCAAACTCCTTTTCACATTTTCCAGAAATATCGTTTAACAATCCATCGTTTAAAAACCCTTTAGATAAATTATTTTAAAATCTCTATTTAAAATATTTTACAGTAGTCAAGTAAAATTCTAGAGTTAATTTTTTTATCCAACTCAACTTCCTTGAAAATAATCCAAATACCAATATAAATATTTTTATATCCAAATTCTTCTTTTAATTGCTTCAAATATAAAAATAATATTTATGGTATTTAAAATACCAAAATCTAAGTCTAGTGTTATTATGGCGTCTAATAATTCAAATCACAACAATAATCTATAACAGCTTATCTACACACATCATATATCACTATATATGAAAAATAAACAATATATTTGAAGAATCCAGTTGGATCCTCCAATATGTTTCCCTGCAACCATAGATGTTAATACAACATAAAAATACCAATCCATCTTCGAGGTGGGATATCGTGGTAATTTAGGATCATCCGCTATTAGCGGGGCGCATAGGGTCTCATCCGCTCCAATAGGTTGGAATAATCAATCCAACCACTAATATATGCTACAATGTATAATATTGCATTCAACTGATACCAATTCAACCAATCATCCAATAATAAATTTTAATCATTTAAAATTAATTGCAGTAATCCAAATGAGAGAGAGTTACTCATCTTGATTTTTTAATTTGCAAATATGTTCCAATTTTACTTCGCCATCACGAATCCAATGCAAGAATTCACACTCGAATTCAACCTCGCATTAAAAATGTTATACGATCTTAAACATTTGAATTTAATAAGCTAATTTAACATCTAATTTTAATTAACCTATATACATACCATAACAACTATTTCCACAAAGCTTAAACGTAATTGCTTAACAAAATTACATTAAATCGAATCCTACTCCACAAAGCTTCAGCCACGATAAACAAATACAACGGCGCCTAGAAAATGATGAAATCCCGATCCTACATCGTCACTTTTCCCATCGCGACCCAGAAATCAAATCGCAATTTTCCCCTCGTCTTCGATTACCCGCAACCAATCTCTGCTATCGCGATTGATTTGAGAATCCCTTTTTTTGTCAAACGAGATTTCGTTCTTCCTCTTTTTTTTCTTTTGAATTTGATTTCGGTTTTGAAAAGTGGAAAGGGAAAGTCGATTTCTGTAAGGAATGTCGAGGGAGGATTTTGATTTCATGGATTTAACAGAAAAGAAGGGGGAAACATGATTTGAAAGGAGAAAGGAAGGTTGCGTGTTTGAATGGAGAAAGGTGGCGTGTTTGATATGCCTTTTTTTAGTGTTATAAACCAAAATATCTCGTTTACCTAACTTAAAATCCTGAATCCCTATTTAGGCATGTTACCTGACGTTTCTAATGTTATACCGCTATTCTAAACCTAATAGAACAAATTTCGTAGCCAAATTCGATCGTATGGAGAAGATATTCTTTTGAACCTAATTATTATATTGAATTTTCAATATTAATTTCAATGGGTTTATATTCCGTACGACCAAATGATAACTCCAAAAGCTGCAAAATTTGATATCCCGTAATAATACATTATTACCGATCCAATGGAACCCGTTCCTTCGAATTTCAAAACTATGCCTCAGATTTCTATTTTAACATGTCGATTAAACCGACGATTTCCAACATTTACGAAATTGCTTGAAATTTTGAGTTTTAAATCTTACTAACAAAATTATAATTCCAAATCAGATGTTTAAAACCATTTAAATATCCCAAATTAAACATCGAAAAATCCGGATAGTTACATTATAACTCATACATTTGCATACAAAAGTCACAGAAAGTAACAAAATTATTTGAAAAATCCACGGTAGCTTTTGAAGATATTAAACTATACATCGCATACATGTAAATATTTTCCTACTAAAATCCACATAGGTCAACTTTGAAGCCAATCATAGCTTCTTCCCTTCCTTATGATTCATATGGAAAAAGCGTCCATTTCTATTTTGATCTAAAAATAATGTAAAATGACTCATAAATAAAGGTGAAACCCAAGAGTTTCATTACATACAAATTGTTGTACTTATTATTAACGGTTATTGCTTCAGACTGCTTCCATAATAACAACGTACCGCCATTCTAGATCCTAACAGTATGTTGTAAAAATACAAATTAGTATAGGGAGCTGAAGTTTGCAGCCAACAGTTTCATGTATATACTAAAGATGAGTCACGTATTTGCGCATTGAAAAAGAAGTAGAAGCAAAACAAAGGAACATCCAACAGAAGTGCTTGTCATCCCAACTTCTTACATTATAATTTGTTCTTTTAATAATGAATTATTAAGTTAAAGCTTCTGGTAATGGAACAACATGGTGTGTATCCAGTTTAACCATAATAATACATAAATGTAACTCCTTTAGTTTTGAGGTCTGCTTCTTCACTCTGTATACATACATACATACATACATACATACATATGATAATGGAAATTTCTATTTTTGGGTTCATTAGCTCATTATCTAAAAATTAATATATTACTTGCACAAGTAACTTTATATATATGGTCTCAATCCCATAGCATGGACCAGCATCACATACTTACTCTATTATGACGGAATAATAGTACTCTTTATGATGGAATAATAGAGCAAGTAGTCTTTATAAACTGCAAGATTTTGTGCATTTTAGAAGATAGGTGAATTCTAGTATCAAAATGTAACGGCTTATAAACTTGTAGAAGTAAATGTATTACTAATCTTTTATTCCAATGCACCTCACTTGTCACAGAGAAAACTGATAAATTGTTAACAAAAAACTAAAGACCTACCAAAAATTCATTTATTTTTTGAAATTGTCATGTAGACATTTTTGAAAAGAAAGTATAGAAAATGAAATTTACAGGACACAAATTAGGTTTTGCATAGCTCCACATGAAATTAGACATATACATATGAAGACCAGACTCCAAAGTGCAACATGAAGACTTGATTGCAACTGGGATGTTTAACTCAAAGTAACTCAAGATCATACAGAATGCAACATGAAGGCCAGTCATCATAACCCATGGTTGAAATGCAACCAAACTTCATTCAAAGTGCACCATACAATAACGAAGGCATGAACATGCTCACAAGGTCAAATGTTATAGTTTGAATACAATATAGGGTCACCCACATATATACATACAGACCATAATTTAATGTCGAAGCAACCCAGCAAAAATAACCAAGCACGTATGCAGGTTAAGTTTTAAACATATAGTACAAATATATAGCGGAGCATGTATCAGTTCAGGTATGAAAGCAATATAGGGTAACCCAGCAAACAGTGAATGAAATTCAAGGTAATGAATATGGAATTCGAAAACAGCTATGCAATATTCGAAACAGTGGTGAACAAAATACAAGAGACTGCATATATACACATGTGTATATATAAACAAGTGATTCGAGAATTATAGTATACATACATGAATGAGCATAAGCATGGTGACTATATACATGCACTATAACACACACACACACACATGTATATACATGGAGATGACCCACAACAAAGCAGTTTACATGTGTATAACAGTGAAGTAGTCTACTTATTTACAGTAAAAAAAGAGTTACATTTTGAACAAAGCCAATAATTGTTTCAAAGGTCAAGACAGCAAAAACAGAGAATGATCATATGTTTGAACAAGTCAAGTTTCATAAAATCTAAATCTCTCTCAAAATCAAGTATCGAGCCATAAGAGAATGATGCCAAAATCAAAGCCATGGTGACCAAGGTAGATTCAAACAAGTCATATCAGTGAAGAACGGAGAGATCCAAATTCATCTTAAATATATAGAGTAACTTGTATCTAATGAATAAGCCAGAAACATCACAGTCGTATGATCAAAAATCAATGCAGAAAACAATATCATGAATTATTCAAAATGATATTATACGAACGTAAACTAAGGGATTCAATCCCTATAAAATCCAAAAATCATCATCGGCAGAAAAAAATGGATTCGAGTTTAAGCAAAATACTAGAGCAAGCCAAATCACGCACAAATTTGTAACTCGAAACGAAGTCAAGAAAAATCGAATTTGAAATAAAAAATCATGTACCAAATAACATTCAAGCTCAACACATTTGAAGCAGTCGAAGCTAAGCAAAGAACAAAGATCGAAGAAGCATCAAGCTGAATTGAGGTTTGATAGTAAAATCGATTAACGATCAACGGCAGCATCAAAGCTAAGCAAACCCTGAATTTTGAAGTGGAAAAGGAACGACCAAAGAAGAATAAAGGGGAGACGTTTTTTGTCAAGCTATTTTCTAAGTGGGGTGGTTTAGTTATTTTATTTTTAGGCTTAAATTATATAAAAAGAGTTTTTTTGTTTAGTTTTTATTTTCAGTTGTTAATTCCTTTTTTAAACAGTGTTTTTCTAGTCGTGTGACTAGGTTACTAACTATGGTTTTGTAGTTCGAGAATTCGCAACTCATTGGCTGAGTTGTGGCAGGGTTTTGAGCATAGAGGTAGGTTATTCGATAGCGGGTGTTGCAAGTTTACGTGTGTATGCGTCTGACTACATAATTTCTAGTAGAAACTTTGGAGGCAGCACTAGGCAGAGTTTTGTCAAAGCTGGGTAAATCTTTGTTGTTCTATTTCTACTTTTATAATTCTACTATTATCTATATATATTTCCACATTAATTTTAATTATTATTAGTATCACCCTATTCACCCTCCCTCTAGGGTGAAATCGATTCTACATTATCATCTGAACAATAGTCATCTTCGAGCTAGCATTAATTAAGTTATGATTGCAACCATATTCACTTTCGATAGTCACTATGTTAAGGTCATAAGAATTTAGATCTAGGCTACCATTTTGTGACGCTTGTGTACTGAGATTTACTCTCATTCTGTAGGTGGAGCTGCGGTACATGTTTCGGCCATTGATACTAGGGTTAGGGTTTGTAAACCATTGAAAGATAAAAAAATTCTCTTAAAATCTTGTGTCTTTTGTTTCTATAGACATGTTTGATATATTTGTGGATAGATTTGTGTCTTGGTTATTTTTCTACATATTTAAATAGACATAGGAAAGATGTTGGAAATTTTCTACGCCTCTTCTACGCCTTACATTTTCCTACCTATTTCCTAAGCCTTTCCTACGTCCTGTATTATGCCATAGGAAAGAATAGGAAATTTTACATAGAAAACTACACTGTTTTCTTACAATGTTTCTGTATCATTGTCAAATTATTATATAATACGTTATTTAGTATGATAAAACTATTTAGAAGTTATAAATATTTATTATGATATGTGTGTGCATCTTTTATATCCAAACCATGGTTGCAACATGAATGTCATAGCAATTACTCATTGCTTATTGTTAATTCCATGATTATCCACATGCATCGATGTCGATGTTGAAGCAACACAAAGCCCCATAACAGACAAGAATATACAGTTTTGATCTTTTGTTGTGGTTGTTTTTCGATCATCTCTCATATCAAAATAAAATTTCTTCCGAGCTAAGCGGTCATCAATTCGTTGTCTTTTGTACCCAATGATTGTTGAGTATGTACATTTGACTATTGAGTGTGCTATACCTTATAATACACTATGCCGGCTAATGTCTCCCTTCATTTTAATATTTTTAAATTTAAAAATTCCAACAATATAAAATTTCCCAATACTATTTACTTTACATTTACCTTTTCTGAAAACAATTGTATCATGTACGTCTTAATTTGGCCATTTAATTTTTTTAACTATTTGTACCATGTTTATCATAATTTTTCCATATTTTAAGGTTTAAATCGAGAAATGACATTAACCATGCCATTACTAATATGTAGCAATCATGACAACCCCTTCTGATCATGGTGTGGGGATCTCTCTCCTATGATTTGAAGAGCACAACTGTTATCCCGCCGTTTGGCAAGGCCGTGATACCAAAAGATTATCCAAAAAACAAAGATAGTTCATCTTGAAGATTGGTTGTACACCGTTTCGCTATGGATATCGATGAATTTTGTCCAAGTATGGATCAAGCTACAATCGACAAGACACGACAAGCAAAGCCATAAAAACCAACATTCCAAATTTGAAGTCAATCCGAGTTCGTATACTCAAGATATGATCGATGAAAGTTGTAGGAAATGGCCTCATTTCGTATCCATCAAGGAATATCTTATTTCGAATCCATCATGTTCGAATCGATCCATCATCGCACTGTTCAAATCCGTTGAACCCAGTCACTTCGTATCGATTAGGGATCATCCTACTTCGTATCCATCGGCGAGCATTTGTTCGAATCGATCAAGATGTGTCATTTCGTATCCATCGAGGGAGTATGCTTGTTTGTATCAATCTACTCGAAGTCCATCGAGGCTCGTTAGTTCATATCCATCAATCGTATACGAACGGGCCACTTTTATCGATACGAACGAACCTACTTCCATCGGTACGAATTGGCAATGGTTATCGACTCGAACGAGGCAACGGTCTTCAATATGAACAAGGCGAAATTCAAGAGACGGCTCGGTCAACTCGGAGTGAAAGGTGGATCGATACGAGGAGTGCATGCCATGTCATCACGAGGGCACATGCAACCATCAATTCGAACAGATCGATTCGAAATCATCGATTCGAAAATTACAGCCGGCCGAAGAACAACAACTCGTACCGATCATATCTTGCAATCCACAAATCGAAATGCTATGAAATTTTCACAGAAGCTTACGTATAAGCTAAAGAATGTTCCTGCCAAGTTTCGAATCCATTGGACGAATTCTTGATCGATATGAAATTGGTTCGTATCGATCACGGATCAAGTCAAAACTTGCTAGGATCGATCGCGTGGGCCCACTTCCATGCCAGAAGGAGTCTCCCGAAGTTTGAGAGAAATATCAGCCTCCTACGCCTATAAATAGAGCCCCAAAGCCCACAAAAGAGGGATCTTTCGACTCTCAAGCATCCAGACTCTGCCAGATTCTACTTTGTACTGCACCACTACTGTTGTACTTGAATTTCAAAGCTATAATCCACTGTAATCTGCTGTAATTGATTAAAATCATCAAGTGAATATCAATAAAGTAATCAACTTCAGAGTGGATGTAGGCCAGATCGCCGAACCGTTGTAAATTCTGTGTTGTTTAATGCTTTCTTTTGAATTTTCTGAGTGTTCTTCATTTTTTATTCTCTACATATTGTTCATCTGAGATTTGTGATTGTGAATAATCGACTATTGGGTGTTTGTGACCAATTTTGGTGCCAACATTTTGGTGCTTTCACTGAGAAGGCTAATTCAGGAATTCTATCATTTGGAAGTTGAATTTGAAGGCTTAGAGATTCAAATCTGAAAAGCTATGACAAGGCAAACGAGTAGAAGACAAAAGGCAGAGAGAAGTCAACATGAAGGGAGTCAAGAGGCTTCTTCAAGTGCAAATCAGACATCAATCTTCATCACTAGGGATGAGATGGAGACAATGGTGAGAAGACAAAAGGAAATGATCCAGAATTTGTTTCGACAGATTGGGCAACTTGGAGCGCAAAATCAAGGAGCGACCAGAGTTTAAAATGGAGCAGGACCATTTGGCGCAGCGCCAGAACAAGGGAGCACTCACCAAGAGCATGTCGATTCAATCCCGGGAAGGGAGTCTGGGGGATCCAAGCAACCTGGCGATAATATGGATGCTCAGCTAGGAGGCTAGATTCCTGAAGACCATCGTGAACTCGGGGGGCAGATCGAAGGCAATGCACAAAGGTTTCAGCTTGAAGATAGTGACAGGTTAGCAGAGATGGTCAGACGAGCTATGAGAGGCGGATTGGTGAACAGAGACTTGAAGGATGTGAATATGAGTCCCTTTACTCCAGCAATCAGGCGAGCTAGGAACCCACTGAATTTTAAGCTACCATCATTGGAGATGTATAATGGGAGGACGGACCCTACAGTTCATCTAACAAAGTATATTAGGCATATGGAAGTGCTGGGGGAATCCAAAGAGGTCATGGCTCGGTGCTTCCCATTGTACCAGGCAAACATTGCGGCGCTGTGGTTTAGGCAACTGGAGAGTGGCTCTACCCGAACATGGACTGATTTGACTGAAAGGTTTATGAGGCACTTTAGAGTTCACATTTCAAGACTCAAGAATGTGATGAGTGTAGCACCAGTGAAGCAAAGAACAGGGGAGTCTCTGAGGAGTTTTTTGACGCGATTCAATGCAGCAGTAGCATCGGTGGATCGACCAGATCCATCCATGGTTTTGATGGCAACTGTATCTGACATAGCTGACGGCACTGAATTCAAAAATTCATTGACAAGAGATCCCATTATGGATCTAGAGGAATTTTATCATGAGGCTGAAGGATTTCTATGATTGGAAGATGCAAATGCTGAATGAGAAGAGGGAGAAGGAATCGATGTTTATGCAGTCAAGGGCGGAAATCCTCCTTGAAAAGGTGCAGAAACCGGTAAAGGGAAACGAAAGGCTGAGGATAATGATGATGGACCGGCACGACCACGAAAGGAACCAAGATTCACCTCATATATGGAGCTGAACGAGAGTTTGGAATGGATCTACCAGGACACCAAGGGACATGTTCCTTATCAAAGGTTGATGAGGAGGAACCAACCAACAATGAAAGAAAGTCGGATAAGTATTGCTTATTCCACGAGTTAAATGGTCATAGCACAAATGATTGCAGACACTTGAGGGATGAAGTCGAGGGGCATATCAGGAAAGGTATGCTGTCGCAATATGTGAGAAGGAGGGCCACTACGGTGGAACAAGAGCGACCACCACCTGCACCAACCGAAGACGGCTCAGGATCGAGGCATCAGCTTGTAATCAATTGATTGAAATAATGACCAACAAGTGGAAAACTCCGCACCGACGTGATTAAGTTTTTTACACATGTACAAGACCGCGAACAATCCTCAGACATGCTCTGAGACAACTATAAATCACATTGATGTAGGTGTTTGCGCTCTGACATCACTGTTTTGCTTTTGTTTTTTGCTTCTCATGTTTGGATTTGATTTTGTCGAACATTTCTGTTGAAAAACTCAGTTAAATGAATATTTTGTTTTGATAATTCTAAAACGGCCAAGTCACTTACACATGTACGGAATCGCGAATGGTCCCTAGGCATGCTCTGAGATAGCGATAAACTGCAATAACAAACAATCCAGAAACTCACTCGAACGTGGAATGTGGTATTGATGATACTAAGTCCCCTTGGGCACACACACTTCACCTCGAACGACACCCCGACCGCGACCGGTCACTATTCGCGCGAACGGCACTCGATCGCGAACGATCACAAATTGCCTCGAACGGCACCCCGCCGCGAACGGTCCTCATTCGCCGCGAACAGCACTCGATCGCGAACGATCACAAATTGCCTCGAACGGCACCCCAACCTCGAACGGTCACCATTCGCCGCGAACGGCATTCGATAGTGAACGATCACAAATTGCCTCGAACGGCACCCCGACCGCGAATGGTCACCATTTGACGCGAACGGCATCCGACTGCGAATGGTCCCGTGTCACCTCAAATGACATACGATCCCGAACGATCATCACTCGTGGTCATATAAAACTATCAATTTCTTTACAGGTCATCAACAGGATATGAACATCCAACTTATGGTTATTACAAAACACACCTTCCTACCGCAAGGCATGTTTTGGGGGGCAATGTTATCCCACCTTTTATCAAGGCAATGATACCAAAAGTTTATCCAAAAACCAAAGACAATTCATCTCGAAGATTGGTTGTACACTGCTTCACTATGGATATCGATGAATTTTGTCCGAGTCTGCATCAAGCTACAATTGACAAGATACGACAAGCAAAGCCATAAAAACCAATATTCCAAATTTCAAGTCAATTCGAGTTCGTATGCTCAAGATATGATCGATGCAAGTTGTAGGAAATGGACCCATTTCGTATCCATCAAGGAATATCTGATTTCGAATCCATCATATTCGAATCGATCCACCATCGCACTGTTCGAATCCATTGAACCCGGTCACTTCGTATCGATCAGGGCTCATCCAACTTCATACCCATCGGCGAGCAGTTGTTCGAATCGATCAGAATGTGCTATTTCGTATCCATCGAGTGAGTATTCTTGTTCGTATCATTCTACTCAAAGTCTGTCGAGGCTCGTTAGTTTGTATCCACCAATCGTACCCATCACGCTTGATCGATACGAACAGGGCCACTTTTATCGATACGAACGAACCTATTTCCATTAATACGAATTGGCAATGGCTATCGACTCGAACGAGGCAACAGTCTTCGATACTTATATTGCGAAATTCAAGAGACGGCTCGTTCAACACTAAGTGAAAGGTGGATCGATCCAAGGAGTGCACGCCACGTCATCATGAGGGCACGTGCAACCATCAATTCGAACAGATTGATTCAAAATCATTGATTCGAACATTACAGCCGGCCGAAGAATAACAACTCGTATCGATCATAACTCACAATCCATAAATCCAAATGCTATGAAATTTTCACAGAAGCTTACGTACAAGCTAAAGAATGTTCCTGCCAAATTTTGAATCCATTGGATGAATTCTTGATCGATACGAAATTGGTTTGTATCGATCACGGATTGAGTCGAAACATGCTAGGATCGATCGCGTGGGCCCACTCACGTGCCAAAAGGAGTCTCTCGAAGTTTGAGCGAAATATCAGCCTCTTATGCCTATAAATAGAGCCCCAAAGCCTATAGAAGAGGGATCTTTTGACTCTCAAGCATCCAGACTCTGCTGGATTCTACTTTGTACTACACCACTACTGTTTTACTCGAATTTCAAAGCTATAATCCACTGTAATCTACTGTAATTGATCGAAATCATCAAGTGAATATCAATAAAGTCATCAACTTGAGAGTGGACGTAGGCCAGATCGCCGAACCACTATAAATTCTATGTTGTTTAATGCTTTCTTTTGAATTTTCTGAGTGTTCTTCATATTTTATTCTCTGCATATTGTTCATCTAAGATTTGCGATTGTGAATAATCGATTAATGGGTGCTTGTGACCAATTTTGGTACAAACATTTTGGTGCTTTCACTGAGAAGGCTAATTCATGAATTCTATCATCTGGAAGTTGAATTTAAAGGCTTAGAGATCCAAATCTGAAAAGCTATGACAGGAGTAGAAGACAAAGGGTAGAGAGAAGTCAACATGAAGGGAGTCAAGAGGCTTCTTCAGGTGCAAATCAGACATCGATCTTCATCGCCAGGGATGAGATGGAGACAATGATGAGAAGACAGGAGGAAATGATCCAGAATTTGTTTTGACGGATTGGGCAACTTGGAGCGCAAAATCAAGGAGCGACCAGAGTTCAGAATGCAGCAGGACCATCTGGCGTGGCGTAAGAACAAGGGTCACTCACCTAGAGCATGTTGATTCAATCCCGGGAAGAGAGTCTGGGTGATCCGAGCAACCTGGCAGTAATATGGATGCTCAGCCAGGAGGGTAGATTCCTGAAGACCCTCGTGAACTCGAGGGGCAGATCGGAGGCAATGCACAAAGGTTTCAGCTTGAGGATAGGGACAGGTTGGCGGAGATGGTTAGACGAGTTATGAGAGGCGGATTGGTGAACAGGGACTTGGAGGATGCGAATAGGAGTCCCTTTACTCCAGCAATCAGGCGAGCTAGGAACCCACCAGATTTTAAGCTACCATCATTGGAGATGTATAATGGGAGGATGGACCCTACGATTCATCTAACAAAGTATATTAGGCGTATGGAAGTGCTGGGGGAATCCAAAGAGGTCATGGCTTGGTGCTTCCCATTGTACCAGGCAAACATTGCGGTGCTATGGTTTAGGCAACTGGAGAGTGGCTCTACCCGATCATGGACTGATTTGACTGAAAGGTTTATGAGGCAGTTTAGAGTTCACATTTCAAGACTCAAGAATGTGATGAGTTTAGCACTAGTGAAGCAAAGAACAGGGGAGTCTCTGAGGAGCTTTTTGACGCGATTCAATGCAGCAGCAACATCGGTGGATCGACCAGATCCATCCATGGTTTTGATGGCAGTTGTATCTGGCATAGCTGACGGCACTGAATTCAAAAATTCATTGACAAGAGATCCCCCTATGGATCTAGAGGAAATTTATCACGAGGCTGAAGGATTTCTACGATTGGAAGATGCAATTGCTGAAAGAGAAGAGTGAGAAGGAATCGATGTTTATGCAGTCAAGGGAGGAAATCCTCCTTGAAAAGGTGCAGAAACTGGGAAAGGGAAACGAAAGGCTGAGGATAACGGTGATTGACCAGCACGACCACGAAAGGAACCAAGATTCACCTCATATACGGAGATGAACGATACTTTGGAACGGATCTACCAGGACACCTAGGGACAGTTTCCTTATCAAAGGCCGATGAGGAGGAATCCTACCAGTAATGAAAGAATGTCGGATAAGTATTGCTTATTCCACGAATTGAATGGTCATAGCCATACGATTGCAGACACTTGAAGGATGAAGTCGAGGGGCATATCAGGAATGGTCTGCTTTCACAATATGTGAGAAGCAGGGCCACGACGGTGGAACAAGAGCAACCAACACCTGCACAAACCGAAGACGGCTCAGGATCAAGGTGTTAGCTTGTTATCAATTGATTGAGATAATGACGAACGAGTGGCAAACTCCGCACCGACGTGATTAAGTTGTTTACACATGTACTGGACCGCGAACAATCCTCAAACATGCTCTGATATAACTATAAATCACATTGATGTAGGTGTTTGCGCTTTGACATCGCTGTTTTGCTTTTGTTTTTTGCTTCTCATGTTTGGATTTGATTTTGTCGAACATTTCTGTTGAAAAACTTAGTTGAATGAATATTTTGTTTTGATAATTCTAAAACGGCCAAGTCACTTACACATGTATGGAATCGCGAATGGTCCCCAGGCATGCTTTGAGATAAAACCGCCATAACAAACAATCGAGAAACTCACTCGAATGTGAAATCTGGTATTGATGATACTAAGTCCCCCTGGACACACACACTTCGCCTCAAACGGCACCCCGACCATGAACGGTCACCATTCGCGCGAATGAAACTCGATCGCGAACGATCACAAATTGCCTCGAACGGCACCCCGGCCGCGAACGGTCCCCATTCGCCGCAAAAGGCACTCGATCGCGAACAATCACAAATTGCCTCGAACGGCACCCCGACCGCGAACGGTCACCATTCGCCACGAACGGCATTCGATCGCGAACGATCAAAAATTACCTCGAATGGCACCCCGACCGCGAACGGTTACCATTCGCCGCGAATGGCATCCGACCGCGGACGGTCCCATATCACCTCAAATGACATACGATCCCGAACGATCATCATTCGTGGTTATATAAAACTATCAATTTCTTTACAGGTCATCAACAGGATACGAACATCCGGCTTATGGCATTATAAAACACACCTTCCTACCGCAAGACATGTTTGGGGGGCCAAGTGTTATCCCGCATTTTGGAAAATATGTGATACCAAAACATTATCCAAAAAACAAATACAGTTCATCCCGAAGATTGGTTGTACACTGCTTCGCTATGGATATCGACGAATTTTGTCCGAGTCTGGATCAAGCTACAATCTACAAGACACGACAAGCAAAGCCATAAAAACCAACATTCCAAATTTCAAGTCAATCCGAGTTCGTATGCTCAAGATATGATCGGTGCAAGTTGTAGGAAATGGCCTCATTTCGTATCCATCAAGGAATATCTGATTTCAAATCCATCATGTTCGAATCGATCCACCATTGCACTATACGAATCCTTTGAACTTGGTCACTTGGTATCTATTAGGGCTCATCCAACTTCGTATCCATCGGCGAGCATTTGTTTGAATCGATTAGGATGTGCCATTTCGTATCCATCGAGGGAGTATGCTAGTTCGTATCAATCTACTCAAAGTCCATCGAGGCTCGTTAGTTTGTATCCATTAATCGTACCCATCATGCTTGATCAATGCGTACAGGGCCACTTTTATCGATACGAACGAACCTACTTCCATCGGTACGAATTGGCAACGGCTATCGACTCGAACGAGGCAACGGTCTTCGATACGAACAAGGCGAAATTCAAGAGACGACTCTGTCAACTCGGAGTGACAGGTGGATCAATTCGAGGAGTGCACGCCACGTCATCACGAGGGCACGTGCAGCCATCAATTCGAACAGATCGATTCGAAATCATCGATTCGAACATGACAGTCGGTCGAAGAACAACAACTCGTATCGATCATATCTCGCAATCCACAAATCCAAATGCTATGAAATTTTCACAGAAGCTTACGTACAAGCTAAAGAATGTTCCTGCCAAGTTTCGACTCCATTGGACGAATTCTTGATCGATACGAAATTGGTTAGTATCGATCACGGATCGAGTCGAAACTGGCTGGGATCGATCGCGTGGGCCTACTCACGTGCCAGAAGGAGTCTCCCGAAGTTTGAGCGAAATATCAGCCTCCTACGCCTATAAATAGAAGCCCCAAAGCCTGCAAAAGAGGGATCTTTTGACTCTCAAGCATACAGACTCTGCCGGATTCTACTTTGTACTACACCACTACCGTTGTACTCGAATTCCAAAGCTATAATCCACTGTAATCTACTGTAATTGATTGAAATCATCAAGTGAATATCAATAAAGTCATCAACTTCAGAGTGGACGTAGGCCCGATCGCCGAACCACTATAAATTTTGTGTTGTTTAATGCTTTCTTTTGAATTTTCTAAGTGTTCTTCATTTTTTATTCTCTGCATATTGTTCATCTGAGATTTATGATTGTGAATAATCGACTATTGGGTGTTTGTGACCAATTTTCGCGCAAACAGCAACAATGTTGGACGATTCAATTTTCGTAGCAATCTAAATAGCCGAACAACAAAAAAATTTGAACTTTGCACTAAACAGTAGACAAAAGCAACCAAAAACCAGAGTATTGTCGTACATTCAAATTGAGTACTAATTGAGCTTCTAAAATTGCATAAATTTTAGGTTTATATTTTTCTATCCAGCTTCAATATCACTTTAAAGGACCGCTCATACTTTCCAATTTCTGTGACGACCGCCCATGACTCCCGCACGAAAACAAGGAAATGGAGCGCTGAAAATGTGCCAGGCCGCCATGGACGATCATCAGAGTAAAATAAAACAGCGGAGAATCTATCGTATAACTCACAGCGCATGGACAAAATACAATAGAGAAATATATAGTGAAGCTCCATAACAGAAGATCATCATATAAGCATCATGATAGTTTTATACAAACATATGAATCATCCATACATCAAAGCCTCACTACATAACACTCAAACAAATACAACAGCGGAACATCCAGTACATAATAAGAAATAATATGCATAGCCTCCTGCTCGTCTTCGTCATCTTCAGCGTCAATCACAAAGAACAGCACCTGTCACCTACTACCTAGTCTGCCCATCCCAAACATGGATGAACAGCCCAAGGTAATAAGAGGAGACATAAAACCTTGAGTCAAACAAAGTCTTAGTGAGCAGTAAATCAACTATCAAACATACCAAAAGAGCATAAAGGATAAAGGAATAGGAACCAAACCATCCCACTCCACCTCTTTCCACAGTGATAGCCCCCAGACACACACTAAGGAGAAGCAAGCATAACATAGCAGATAATTAAGGTAAAGCAATAATCACTCGAGTCAAGGTCAATGTTTTCCAAATACAAACCCCCAAGGCCTAAACCAAGATCAGATAAGCACCCAGAAAACACCGCTCTTGAGACCGAATGATGATACAACCAAACGTCCATGACTCTGGCTATCACTGTTAACCTTGCTTCGAAACCACCGTTAATTGAATGACCGACTCCTTCCTGAGCCATCTATCAAGGGCTAATGGTAACCCCGGTTCTAACATAACTCTGCACACTACCTTGTGCCTAGGTATAACGAATCTACCCAGAGTACTCGACCACCTACCTGTAGTCTTTAGGGTGTCCAGACCACCTACCTGTAGTCTTTAGGGCAACCCTTGTACTCTTGCTTTGAGTCTGCTTGAACCTTCAACAACGATGAAATCCAAGCCTTCTAGTCATCCTCCTCGATGACTTTTATCATACTTAGCTCAAGCTACCTCTCGAACAATCCATTATCAACCAACTCGAACCATCCCTCGAGTTATCAACATGCTTGGAATGATCCCTGCCTGGATTACGCCAAGACTCACATCATACTTCGCTTCATCGCATCATAGCAAAGTCTCATCTCAACATCATGGCTTGCCCCATCGCATCATCGCAAAGTTCCATCTCAACATCATCCAATCCATACATATGAGCTTCAATATCCGCCACATATGTCTTAAGCAGCTTTCACTATTCAAGAGCCTCTTTCGTGGCTTTTGAATCATCTTTGACCATACTCGTCCAAATCTATCAACTAGATAACTCATTCACAACAATCAAACAAGACAAACATTAACCCAAATAAATAGATAGTCAATCAAGATCTAAATAGGCATTTATAACTAAAATGGCAATTTCGTAAATAAATGAGCATAGTAAATAAATGAGCATAGGTCTAACATACATGAATCATGGGTTTTTAGCATAGATCTAACAAATATAAATCATAGGTTTTGTCTCTACAACTTGGTAAATGAACTTGCAAAAGTAAACATCTTCATAAGTAATGGATCTACACATGGATCTAAGGGAAATGCATAAAAATCACTATCTACAACACTCCAACAAACCACCAAACCAATATACTCCTTTGGATCCGCGTGAGAGATAACCACCACTCACCGAATCACCCAAACACTTCAAAAACTAATCGCTTCAGATCTGGACAGCGAAGAACAAGACTTGATCAGGTGAAATCTCGCTTGAAACGATGAAATCTAGCTTCGTTGGATGAAGATCTTCAACTTGGCACTTGAATCTTCGATCTCGATCTTCGATCTTGGATGGATGTAAAAACTTGATTGGAATGGAGAAAAGGAGATGAAGAAATGTTGAAGTCGAGCTCTGAAAATGGCAGCACTTCGTCGCTTCAAAAACCGGTGCCAAAAAGTGAGCCAAACCCCTCTATTTATAGGCTGAAATCACCCTTAGGTCGCCCAGACTTAGGTCGTTGCCGACCTAAAAACCCCGACCTAACATAGGTCGCTGCCGACCTATACACTCCAACGACCTAACGGCCTAACCAACCCAGAAACAAACGAGCTAACAAACATGGCCGACCTATCTCTATGTCGAGTCAACGACCTAACTCCCCAGGCCTTCACGCGACCTAAAAACATAAGCATGCGACCTAACAATCTATACAACCTACCTTAGGTCGTCTAACGACCTAACTGCACCACATAACTACCCAGCGACCTATCTATTGCCGACCCACCATTCCCAACGACCTACGACCTAACTACTAACTCGTAAGCCGCTCGCACCTTTCTACACACACGGGCTAATCATTAAGTCGCTCGCGCGACCTAGCACTAAGTCGCTCACGCGACTTATCACTAAGTCGCTTACGCGACTTAACCACTTAACCCCTTAACATGCTAATACTAACTTGCTACAACTCGGCAACTATCCTATAGGTCGGTCACGACTCATCCTATGAGTCGTTCGCGACTCAGTCCCCTAACACGCTAACACGTAGGTCGCTGCCCCTATAGGTCGCTCCATTCGACCTAACCACTATTCGACCTAGCACTTTTAGGTTACTTACGACCTACCTTGACCCGTAATCACTAGGTCGCCTAATCCCTTAAGTCTAAGGTCGCTGCTCCTACTGACACGTTCACATGCTAACTCGTGAGTTGCCAATAACCTTAGGTCGCCTACCGACCTAACTCCATCACGACCTAAACTTCCACCCGAGCTAACTCAGGTTGACTCAACGATGCAAACGACCTAAAGACAATTATCTTACGATTAATCGACACGTAAAATACGGGTCGTTACAATTTCCAACTACATTTTGCTCATTAATTAAATTTTATAAACCAACATTAACTTCATGCCCAATTTAGCAGAGCTGGTTCTTGGGTTTATAATGTCTAGTGCGAATTTTCGAACGATGTCTCGTTATTGAAAATAGCTCAACGATATTAAATAAAATTCTTATGTATAACTCTTAGTTTTCCCAATTCGAAAATATTTATGCGAAACAATATTTATATTCACAATAATATTAAATCCTACAATTTAGTAAACATATTTAACTATTAGTTGAATTAAAATACAATTTGTTTACATAAAAACAATCGTTTCCAAAAATTAGGTTAGCATAAATTTATAGCTAAATTCATTTTCTTCTCCAAATATAAATTTCAAAAAAATGCAACTCTAAGAATAAGTAAAAACGGTTACTTTTTCTAAAAAAAAGGGTACCTTTTTCTATAAACAAATTGCCTTTAAAAGTCCTATTAATTTGTAGCTAAATTCATTTATTTCTCCAAAATGCATTTAGTATAGCATTCAATACATTTTATCTAAAATAATAATAATATTGCAATTGAATTTAAATAATCAACTATAAAATCTACGAAAACTAGTTATGGAAACTGATTAATAGCTATCTAAAATACTAACACTATGCATATAACCTCAATTTCTTTACAATTTTAGACGAACTAAAAACATATAAGTTGACAATATAAATAACTTAACAAGCGACAAAAAAATCTCGACCAAGCTAAGCTAAAAAACAGCCTACTTTTATGGAGAAAGCAAAGTAATCCAGTTTTAAGTAATGATGCGATGCTCAATGAGAAAATGGAATGGTAACAAAGAATTCAACTTATATTAAGTAATAATAAATACCCGCTTTCTTTATTATACAGGAGGGTCCATCAATTTAAAAATGTGTAGCCTAAGCTCTAAACTATGCATTTTTGTAAGGACTAACAACGAACAAATACAGTTGACAAAGACATAAAGGCAAAGGTAAAAAAGATATAATAAACGCTTGTTACACTTTTATCAATTCATTAAGATTTCACCTCTACAAATCACAGGTGGGAGACGAAATTGTAAACAATTAAGAATAAAAATATATGTGGTGGTAAAAAAGGAAACTGGTAAATAATCAGAATTCAAAAATAATACCTGATTCAAGATATGAAAGGAACATTGACTAACAATAAGAATTGAAGTCGCACAGTTGCAGGAAGAGGGAATTTGCCAATTTAGTGAATCATGATTTTCAGAACAAAAAATCTAAGGAAAATCTAATGTGGGAAATTTGTTTAAAAAACATTCTCACGGCTCAAATCCAGTATATTCCTTCACGTTTAAAAGCTCCTCCTTTGTCAAATAAAACCCTAATTCAGATTAAGGGCGTTTCTTTTTCTCAATCAAACAAGCGCAAGCATCGACGAAACCACCTTCAATTGTCAAAGGATTTTTCATCTATATAGGTCATTCCTAGGAGTTTCCTGAATTTGAAAGTCCCAATTTTTCGGCTGACCAACAAATTTGTTTTAAATTCTTTTAAGCGACCCAAGTTTGAAGGCATGGCAGGGACTAAGGGCGAAGAAGCAATTGTAGAAGGTCGTGAAGTAATAGAAGGTCAGTTAGTTGCTAAAATTTGACGATCGTAATTTGCTATCTGTTGATTGCACAATTTAGTTTGTTGGGTTGAATAGCACAATTGTGTAGGAATTTTATTGTGTGTGTGTATGTGTGTGTGGTTGTCTTACTCTCTTCAATGTGCCACTGCAGTTTAGAGATTTTACATCTCTGTTCATCTAACAATCTAAATTTTGTTGGGATTGATCACTGCCCTGTGCTTTTATTTGGATCCTCAATTTGTATTTTGTACAAAATGGTTTGTAGGTCGGAAAAGGTGCAATTACTGCCTTTCAGGTGCTTTTATGCCTGATAAGCGTTTTGTGAAGCTCATTTGATACAAAATAAAATCTGCCATGTCAGAGAGTGGTAGTATTTTGGTTTTGTGACATGTTTGGTTCTTGTTTGCTGCTTTGTTATGTTCATTTTACTCATGTTTTCATAATGATCTTATTTATTTTGTAGAAAGTCTTTTGTTACTATTATTGGTAGACAGCTATGTTTCTCCTCTTTAAGTGTTGATATAATGGTAGTGTATTATGATTTGAACACAGATATGCATAAATTTAAGAGGATATTTGTTTCGAAGAAAATAAATAACGCATACCAAAGGACATTTATAGGATGTAAACTTTGATTGGTTCATGTGGGCAAAAAGAATATAGGAGCATCATATTTGGTATATTTGGTTATATTGTGAATGATCATTAGTAGTAGCTATTACACATATGGTTTTAGAGTGAAATGAAAGGACAAATAAACACCTAATTAAACCATGATTTACATCAACTTGTTGAATTATCGATACATTCTGCGGTATGTTTAAAAGTGGAACTGGCAAACTCACTTATCAAAGGCTTCGTCATCACATGACAGCACTAAATATAATTATGTAATTATGGGAAGGCTAATTATGATAATGAGTATGAGATGACAGGGAGGAAAAGTGTCAACGACGGCAAGGAAGCCCATCCAGCAAAAAGGGCAAAAGCGGATGGCGACGAGGCTACAGGTTGTAGGAACCTAGGTACTGTTTGTTAATTTGTTGAATTTTTTAGCAATTTTGTACCTGTAATCATGTAATACGAGTGCAAGCCCGTGCTACGCATACAGAAGCTAGTATATAAATTTGTTAACGATGTATTTTCTTAGATTTTATAGTATATGAATATGGAAGCACACATTTATAGGATGTAATTTTTTTTATTAATTTTTCTATGAATACTACTAATAAAAATGTGTTGATAAATCTACTTAAATAGTCTTGGAGCATATAAAGTATAATTAATATCTTAGAGCACAATGCACTTATATTGAAAAGGTTACACTAGCTATCAGTTGTTCCTAACTTGGTAAGCACTGTATTACTAAGCATGTCATTTAATTAACTTTCAAATGTAATTTACATTTGTTCAACGTAATTTTATCCTATTTTCAACATGTAAATCTAAATGTGTACATAATTTTGTTTGATAATAGTGTTCCAAACCTAGAGTAGAGAAATTATACTTGAAATGAGGTAGTATCTAAATTTGGCTTACTGAAACAACATTTTCATTATTATACATTCCGATATTACACTACTAATTAAATTAGAGAAAATATTTGTAGTTTTCAAACATAGTGTTCTTTAATAAATATAGCATAATATGACATGAGAAAATGTATGAAATTAGCAGTCAAATTTTGTATCTAGAGTATAATTTTGGTTTATAGATCATGCAATAATTTGTTAACTACTAATTATGTATATTGCACTCGTTGTATTATTGTTACTGTATTAAGCTTCTTAAAAAAATCTTACTGGATAACTATGCATTTTCCAACGTTGATGATTCCAACTAATTAAACATTATCCTTGTTTGTTTCAACTAATCTAAATATGAGCTACACAACATGATTTAATAAATGTATATTTTTGAAATATACAATGAAGTAAAGTAAAAAATTAGTTTTAATCCATCAAGAAATAAAATGTTTTATTGGACTAAAAGTGGATACCAATTGATTACTATTAATGAGAATAAGGATGATTTGAGATTAGAGGTTGAAGGTTGTGGTATTCATGGACGAATTGGATTAGAGGTTGAAAATGAAGTATTTATGTCATGTATAGTTTTTTAAGATATCTGTCATACTTATTAATTAATTATTATCAATTAATGTATAGTATTGAATATGAAGTATTATTAATTATTTACAGAAAAATTCGAAAAAAATCAGGAACGTCTGACATACCTTATAAAAGTCGAACATGATTAATACGTTTTGTAAACACTATTTTTTAGGTCCAAATGTGAATCATTAAACCATCGACATATCAATTATGTCATTCTTATCTAAGATAAGTCGGGCGTAATCATGGTTTTAAATCTCCTATATATTGCTCGAGATCTCCTTTTCACACTTAAACGAGACGAGACATCAAATCTTCTGCATATCTCCTTCGACACTCATCTCGTTCGAGATAATCAAATCTCACCTGAAATATGGATCAAAATATCAATCCGAGATCTCACCCGAAATTATACATTTTTCTTATTTTGCATAATATTTTTTATTTTCATACCGATTCAAAAGAAACTACTTGACCCAATTATAATTTACCAACTTCTAGAACATATTCTATACTTTTTATCTTAACGAGTCATAGGGAAAGTTTTCACTTCTTTATTATGTTCTAATCAAAGGATATTATTCAATCATTACCAAATCAATCGAGCTAATCAAGCTACCACTCTTATAAAAATATTTCTTTATATTTCTTTTTTCATGTAAATCAAGTATGTTATCATTTTTATTTTTACTAAAAAAGTTATAACCATTAAATAAATTTTTGACACAAAAGTACATTCGAGATATTCCCGAGATGCATTATAAGACCCGAGATGTCAATTCGAGATATACACCCAATATGTACTCATTTCGTCTGAGATCTCCCCTGGTACGAGATAATTTGTGTAAATATTTCGAGACGAAACGTGACCAAAATCTGATATTTAAAACCTTGGGAGTGATTCTCGCTAACCGCTTTTTGGTTAACGTTTTCGGTATCCATGAACGGGGACTTGGTATGTAACTAATCCCTAATTTGGTTAAATATTAATAAAAGAGAATTAATTGTAATCATTCGCAAATTAGTTTGAATTGGAATCAAATGAAATTAGCAACAATTTATTCCTTTTTAACACAATTCTTTCTGTTTTAAGTTAGCATAATCGTAAGCATTATTATTAACCCATCTTCAATTCGTAATGATTTATAAACATCTCCACACCGCAAAATAACAAAAAAATAAAGCATAAACAATCTTTATAGAAAATAAAAAATAATTCCTAAGATGTTCCATAAGATCTCCAAGTATTCTGTTAACCATGCATTAAATAGGAAAATACGTGATACGTTAAATGAAGCATTACTATAGAAAAAATGTTTTGCTGTAGGTCTAAGATGGATAATATCCGATATTGCAAAAAATAACTCTAGGTTGCGTATAACAAAATAAAATATTTAGATAAAAATTAAGTTTATAGAACGTCTATTTAGAACTAAACTTTCAACATACTTCTCTCGAAATGAAGTATAGAAATTTATTATTTGATTATTCTTTTACATCATAGATGATATTTTGTCTACTTGATTTTCATAAATACTTATAGTTCAAATGGAAAGTACAACAATTTATATCATATTATACTCAATTAAAGAATTTTTGATGTACATTGTTAGTAAACCAATCATGCCTTATAAATTTACAAAGGAAATGAATTTCCTGATCGTACTAAGCGAACAAAAAACATATTAGAGAATTTATTATTTACTACCTTCGATGCTAACTTAAGAAACAAATTTGCCATTAATATGATCCAATTATTTTACAGAAAATTTGATTGGATTCTGTTATAACATCAAACAATGGAATTATAAAATAAACATATTACCAAATTATCAAATTAACTAAATTGCACACACTTTATATTGAGTTAAAATTTTCTTTTTTGAAATAAAGCATTTAGCTTTAACACTAGAAATATTAACGGAATTAAACCTACCATTATTTTTGAAACTAAAAGCATGGATGTGAATTAGTAGTTGACCTATAAACATTTGATCTTCTATATTTTGTGTATAGAGTAACATTTAGATTTATAAATCATACGGTAGACTGAACAAAAGTAATATTTATATTTCTTTTCTCAAATATGAAATAAAAAATTATTATTCAACTTCAAATGTATATTTCTGAAATATACATTGAAGTAAAATAAAAAATTAGTTTTTATCCATCAAGAAATAAAATGTTATATTGAACTAAAAGTGGATACGAACTGATTACCACAAATGAGAATTAGAATGATTTGAGGTTAGAGGTTGGAGGTTGTGGTGTTAGTGGACAATTGAATTAGAAGTTGGACATGAAGTATTTATGTAATATTTAGATTCTTAATATATCTGCCATAATTATTAATTAATTATTATCAATTAATGTATGGAATTGAATATGAAGTATTATTAATTATTTACAGAAAAATTCAAAAAAAAAGGAACGTCTGACTTATCTCATAAAAGTCAAACATGATTAATACATCTTGTAAAAACGTGACATTTTTTAAGTCCAAACATGAATCATAAAACCTCTGACATATCAACTATTTCAGACCTATCTAAGATAAGTCAGGCGTAATTCTCGCTAACCGCTTTTCGGTTAACATTTTCGGTGTCCTAACGTGAACTTGGTATGTAACTATTCCCTAATTAGATTAAATTTTAATAAAAGAGAATTAATTGTGATAATTCTCAAATTAGTATGAATTGGAATCAAATGAAATTAGCAACAATTTATTCCCTTTTAACACAATTCTTCCTGCTTGAAGTTAGCCTACTCGTGAACATTATTACTAACCCGTCTTCAATTTGTAACGATTTATAAACATCTCCACACCGCAAAAAAATAAAAAAAATAAAGCATAAACAATCCTTATAGAAAATAGAAAATAATTCCTAAGATGTTCCATAAGATCTCCAAGTATTCTGTTAACCATGCATCAAATAGTTAAATACGTGCTACGTTAAATGAAGCATTACTGTAGAAAAAATGTTTTGCTATAGGTCTAAGATGGATAATATCTGATATTGCAAAAAATAACTCTAGGTTGCGTATAACAAAATAAAGTATTTAGATAAAAATTAAGTTTATAGAATGTCTATTTAGAACTAAGCTTTCTACATACTTCTCTCGAAGTGAAGTATTGAAATTTATTATTTGATTATTCTTCTACATCATAGATAATATTTTGTCTATTTGATTTTCATAAATATTTCTAGTTCAAATGGAAAGTACAGCAATTTATTCCAGACTATACTCAATTAAAGATTTTTTGATGTATATTGTTAGTAAATCAATTATGCCTTATAAATTTACAAAGGAAATGAATTTCCTGGTCGTACTAAGCAAACACAAAACATATTAGAGAATTTATTATGTATTTACTACCCTCGATGCTAACTTAAGAAACTAATTTGCCATTAATATGATCCAATTATTTTACAGAAAATTTGATTGGATTCTGGTATAACATCAAACAATGGAATTATAAAATAAACATATTACCAAATTATCAAATTAACTAAATTGCACACACTTTATATTGAGTTAAAATTTTCTTTTCGAAATAAAGCATTTAGCTTTAACACTAGAAATGTTAAAGGAATTAAACCTACCATTATTTTCGAAATTCAAAGCATGGATGTGAAATAGTATTTGACCTATACCATTTGATCTTTTATATTTTGTGTAGAGTAACACTTAGATTTAGAAATCATAAAGTAGACTGAACAAAAGTAACATTTATATTTCTTTTCTCAAATATGAAATAAAAAATTAATATTCAACTTCAAATGTATATTTCTGAAATATACATTGAAGTAAAATCAAAAATTAGTTTTAATCCATCAAGAAATAAAATGTTATATTGAACTAAAAGTGGATACCAACTGATTACCACTAATGAGAATTAGGATTATTTGAGGTTAGAGGTTGTGGTGTTCGTGGACAAATTGAATTAGAAGTTGGACATGAAGTATTTATGTAATATATAGTTCTTAATATATCTGCCATAATTATTAATTACTTATTATCAGTTAATGTATAGTATTGAATATGAAGTATTATTAATTATTTACAGAAAAATTCAAAAAAAAAGGAATGTTTGACTTATTCATAAAAATCAAACATGATTGATACATCTTGTAAAAATGTGACATTTTTTAAGTCCAAACGCGAATCATAAAACCGCTGACATATCAACTATTTCGGACTTATCTAAGATAAGTCAGGCGTAATTCTCGCTAGCCGCTTTTTGGTTAACATTTTTGGTGTCCTAACGTGAACTTGGTATGTAATTATCTCCTAATTAGATTAAACATTAATAAAAGAGAATTAATTGTAATAATTTTCAAATTAGTATGAATTGTAATCAAATGAAATTAGCAACAATTTATTCCCTTTTAATACAATTCTTCCTGCTTGAAGTTAGCTTACTCGTGAACATTATTATTAACTCATCTTCAATTGGTAATGATTTATAAACATCTCCACATTGCAAAAAAGATATCAAAACAATATGACAAACAATCTTTATAGAAAATAAAAGATATTTG
The DNA here is from genome assembly GCA_030765085.1 of Allium cepa. Taxonomy (NCBI): domain Eukaryota; kingdom Viridiplantae; phylum Streptophyta; class Magnoliopsida; order Asparagales; family Amaryllidaceae; genus Allium; species Allium cepa. The sequence continues at coordinate 917,739,033 of CM060938.1, forward strand.
CTAAGATGTTCCATAAGATCTTCAAGTATTCAATGTTAACCATGCATTAAATAGAAAAATACGTGCTACAGTCATTGAAACATTACTATAGAAAAATGTATTGATAGGTCTAAGACGGATAATATCTATGTGACGACCCGGAATTTTTAAGAATTTAAAATCGGAATATTAAATTGATTTTAATCATTTAAAGGTTAATTATCAACTTGAATTACAAATATCGCTATTTATTGATAATTAAATAATAGGATTTTATAATTAGAAGTTGAGTAAATTGTTGAATCTTGAATTTCAAGTCCGTTAAAAAAAAAAAAAAAAATATTTGAAGGCTTGAAAATTTATATTGATAATACTTAGGATAATAGAAGTTGTAAAATTGAAATTAACAGTGATTTGTTCAGTTTTAAAATTTATATCGTTTAAATTGAATTTAAAAATAGCCTTCCGAGGCACAGTCTCGGAATTTGATGAAACCAGTCCCATTGGGTCCGTAATATTGAATTATTATCGGATTGCAATTTTTGTAGTAATTGGAATTGTTATGTGAGCATACGATATATAAACGCGTTGAGATTTAATTTAAATTTTATAAGTATAATATCACATAAGCAACATCACAGCTCAGATAAATAAATTAATTAAATAATATTATAACTTGGAAAAAAAAAAAATTGAAATGAAATAAAATGGCCGACACTTCCTCTCCAATTCGAGTTTCGTTCGCACGTCTCGTTCATTGAAATCGAGTTCTAGGGCTCGCGCGTGTCGCGTGGGAGAAGACGACGTGAATTCGTTGTGCGTTTCGATATGGGGATTTCGAGATTTTTCTCGAGCTCGTCGCGCAAGGGGTGCGATCTGGAGGAGACAGTCGTTTGGGTTTCGCGGCAGCTCTAGGGTTTTCTGGGAGGTCGCAAGGCGTGGCTTCACGCGTCTCGAGTTATGAGTGTCGCGTCGGCAAGGTCGAGCAAGGGGAGTGGATTCGATGACGCACGTGAGGCTAAAGGGTTCTCTGGTGGGATTCGTTTGAGGGGGGGTTTCGTGTTGCCGCGAGCAAGGGCAAGACGGCGAGGCGGTGTTGGTCTCTGTTGGGCATTTCAGTAAGTCTTTATTTTGTTTTTTTTAGTTTTTGGTTTCTGCATTTTCTAGGTTGATTTAATAGAGAGAAAAAAAATATATTTAACCGTAATATTCTCTCCATTTAAGTTAATTCATATATGCAGAGATCAAGTATATAAAGTAAAGTTTATAAACAAGAATATGTATAAGAATAGTTTAACAGCAGTTCTAGTAAACGAATTATTTTCTACAATTTGAAGATTTACTTATACACATTTTAAAACCTGCTAGATTTTTGAAGAAAATAAAATAAATGTAACAATATGTATTATAGTGATAAATCTATTAGTAAAACTTATTTAATCATTTTGGTAACTAGAAATTTTTCTATTATAGAAAAATTAGTTTAAGCGAGAGTATTAGATTGTTAAAATTCATTAAGTGGGAGATAGATCGTTTGATTAAGTCAAATGTTAATAAATTATATAAATGTTTATACAAGGTAAATTGTGAAGATTGTTACGAGCAAGCTGGTTTGGGATAGTTTGCGAAACAAAAAGCAAAGGTGAGTTAATCTCACACAGTTTAAAATTTAAATTTAAAATGATTAAATTTAAATAATTGTTTGAATGGTTGAATGAATTGATGTGATATAGTGTAATATTTTGGAATTAGTATATATTATATTGTGCTGACGTTTGTGGATGCAGGGAAAGACAGGTTGGAGGGATCCAACTGGATCCCTCAATATTTATTTAATTATTTAAACCCTCTGATGTGATTTATTTGATATCCTATAATGATTTTTATTGGAATATTGAGTGTCATGGTTAGATTGGATATCATTGGGTATGATGAATTACCAAAAATATATGATTTGGATTTTGGTAAAATATTAAAAGAGGTGAAATTGTAAGTACAATAATTATAGAAATTTGAATAAATTTTTAATTGAACTGGAAGGAAATAAAGAGATTTTAAAAATCTACTAATAGATCCTAATATAGAATGGAAATTTGAATAAACAGTAAGTTGATGAATTTTAAGCTTCAACGATAATAATTAAAGAAATAAACATTTATTTAAAATTTAAGATTTAAATTTCTGAGAAGAAATAAAGAAGGAGTTGGGAAAACTGAAATTTGTATATTTCAGTTAAACGATTTAAAATCAAATGGAAAATAATAACCATAATAATTAAGTGCATAATTAATGAAATTTGAAATGAATTGAGTAATCTAAGAAAACTTATTTCAAATGGAATAAATTGGAATCAATTTGGGGAAAAATTGATTTAAGTGTTTTGAAGTTGGAATTCTCCCTGGATAACCAAGTACGTTTTCAAAATAAATTTTAAATATAAGTCAATAGTTTTAAGATTTGTTTTGAAAGCTATGTTTTGGAAAATTTATTATTTCTAATATTTAAATTCTAAAATAAGTATTTTCTCATATCTATTATAGTAGCAATTATTTAAAGTGACAGTATTTTAATTCAAAAGTGAAAATCTAGTTTTATATTTACTAAGTAACTCTATTTTCAAATATTCATATGATATGTATTTTTAACAAATTATTAAAGTAGTTTTAAATTAAATATTTTTAAAAATATATATTTCAAAGTAAAATGTTTTAAAATTCATTTTTAAAATCTAGTTTTGTGCCTGGTGATTTCAGTGGAGATAGAACATATTTGGAAAAGTTTATCCTGAAAGAATGATGGATTGGAAACTATTTCAAAGGAATTTGAAAGTGAAAATATGATATTTTGAGATGGATAAATAATTGAAAAATTATTTATTGGTTGATGAATGTTGTGAATATTAATTGATAGTTAAATTACCGACTATCAATATTGGACAATGCGTTGATCGTTTCGAAGAGACCGGGATCAAGATTTATTTCTCGAAAACCACTTCGATCCGATTTGTACGTTTCGTGAAAACGAGTTTGGATTCGAAGATGGAGCAGTGAAGTGCAAGGGCTAGTCGCTACTAATCCTGAGGATATTTCCAAAATGGATGTAGTAGGAATAGTGCCTTCGGTTCCGTTCGAACCCGGGACGGACTTGTATGGACGAATGCTTGCGAAACATCGTCAGGTGGACGATGGGCATTCTAAGTGAAAAACGTTCTAAAGGTAACGCTTAGCCTCAAGCCTCATCAAATGGGAATGACTGAAAATCAGGGGATATGCAGCAAGGTTAGGTGGGTCATGCCCAAGCAGGACAAGATAATTCCCCTGTCTAGATGTCCCTTATATATTTCGGCTTAGTGGGTGGTTGGTCGCGCCAACCACGGGGTTTATCTTGTTCGGGACTGTTCAGTAAGGAATGGTTCCGGCCTTGTGTTGCAGGGGATGAAGGGAGTAGTCCTCGGTACGGTGATCTAGGCCCCGTACTGTGACAGGTGGTACCCCAGTGCCTAGTCATTGTTGGAAATCCATTTTCCCTACGAGCCTTGTACGAGTTTTGTTTGTATTACCCACTTCGGTGGCTAGTAGCTGGAATTTAATCATGTAACAATTTCGGCTATTTTATAAGTATTTGTATATAGACCCTATTATAATATCAGAGGATTTCTATAAAAATTGTTTTAGCTATCGTAAGGTAAAAACCCGACATGTTTATTTGTGGCGTGGTCTTACGAGATGCTTTTGTTTTCAAAGGATTTTGAAACTTTAATAATCAATTGGGTGTGATTTTCCCACGCTGGTATTCCAGACTGACTCGGGTGTTATTTAACTGTAATGCTCGGGTCAGACCGAGTATTATAGGATACAGGATTTGATACTATGGAGCTCGGGAGACGAGCAGGATGACGGCACGTATTCTCGTACATATTTATATATATATTCCGCTGTTTGAGTTGTGTATTCTGAGTGTTGTGTATTCATTGTATGATATTAATGTTGAGCTGTGATTGATGAACTCTGATGATGTAATATATAAACAGAAATATTTGATGTTGAGTAAAGATTATATATTATCTATTATATTTTATTCCGCGGCGATGGTTGGATTCTGATGTTGATTTTGTTTTCTCTTCTTCTACCTCTTCTTCTTAAACCCAAATGGTTCGTATTTCTGTACAACTTGAGTTGATTGTTGTAGAATAGTGTTAACTCAAGGGGTACGGATTTGCGGGTCGTTACATTTGGTATCAGAGCATAGGTTGGTGATAACCTTGGCTCTGGTGGGAATTACTCATTTAAAATAGAGTCCGTAGTACTCTATAATGAGTTTGAGCGTATTGATAGATATGAGCGCGTATTTGTTAGTAAATATAAACTGTTTTAATATTGTGTTGGTTGATTTATTGAGTGGCATATGAACCTTCGTCGACACAGTCTGCGCAACTGTATCGAAGGGGTTTCTAAACACTTGAATAGAACAATTGACACGATATTGTTTTAAATATGGGTGAATGATATAATTTTACCCAAAAACATATTTTGATATAAAGAATAGTTTTGACAACTATTTAGCTAATATATGGTTGTTTGGATATTAGAAAGAATAATGTTAAAGCATTATCATTGATAAGTGAGAATTTGACTAGAAATGGAACTGTAACTAAAATTTAAGGAATAAATTCATTATAAAGTGAAATTCATAAGTATGAGTCATAAATGTAATTTATGAATTGAAATATAATCAAATGAGAATTTGTATGAACATAAGCTGCGCAAATGAATTATAGTTAAAAATTTATTTAAGCAGAATTTGGAAATTCAAAATTTCAGAGATTTTGGGAATGTTATCGAAGTGTTTTGAAGATAAACGATAACATTATTGTTTTGGGAGTATTTCTGAATGGAAATTGTTTTAAAATGGATTTTGAAAGTGATATAGCATTGAGATCACTTGGATTATTGGAAAATAATTCTGATGATGACGGCCGCGTCATCAGTATTCATTTTCGAATTTCTGAGTGACAGATTGCTACCAAAGGGATTTGTTCAGGAAAACCTGTTTGTTTTTGAAAATTTCAAAGGAAATTTGTTGGGAATAAGACCAGGATTGGTTTGACTTTTGAGAAGTGTGTTTTTGAAATGTTGGAGATTTCAAAGTAATTTGAAATCAAAGTTTTGGAAATGATTCTTAAATCAGGAAGAAATTTAAGCATTTGATAATAGAATATAAATCTAAAGTGAAAAGTTAAAATGAAATTAACTTGGATCGGAGAATAAAAATTTAAACTGGATTGAAATAAATTGGATGGGCTGAAATTAATATCCAGTTGTATTCGAAGTAAGTTGAAATCGAATTGAGTCAAGTAAATTCCGAGTTTAAACTAAAATTTGACTGGAATAAAGAAATTCAATTGAATAAATTGAATTGGAATTGATTCTTACCTGGATAACTAGAAAATAAATTGGATAAGAATTAAATTGAAATAAATAAAGCTGAATAACTTATAAAAGAATTAAAATGCATGAATAAAATATGCTTTGTTTATAAAGAAGCATAAGATTCGAGTTAAAATAAAAAGAAGGATCAAAACTTGAAATTTTAAAGTAAATTGAACTTAAGCAGATTTAAATGAAGAGATTTTGAGACTTAAAATCAAGTTCTGAATAATAAGTTGGGAAAAGACTATTTAGATAATGAATTTTATAATGAAATATATATTAAGAACCCAATGTAGTTAAGTAAAGTTGAATTATGAGTTTATGATGAAGTTTGGAAATAAACTCAAGTGATAAATTAAATTCGACTTAAATAGTTGGTGAAATAAAATTGAATTGTGAGTTCATGAAAGTGAATGGTAAATTGAAAATGAGATTGGATTAAAATAATAATAGGTTGTATTGTGAATAAGATCCAAATATGTGGAAATAAATTGAAATGACCTTGTAATTTTATTTAAGTGAACTGAGAATGGATTGAACCTGGAAAGTTGAAATTTATAATAATAAATCAAATAAATTTGTAGTTGAAAGGAGATTGGATTGAAATAGAATCAAGATAAATTGAAAAGAGAACTTGGTTTGCAAATGAGAATGAGCTTAAGTATAAATTAGAGTGAATAAACTTAAGCCAAAAGATGGAAAGGAGTTGAATTGAATTCAACTTAAAATTAAGTTTAATAATATTGGATTGGTTTTAAATCAAGTGAAAATAAATTTTTAACCGAAATAAAATTCGATGAGTTATAAATAATATTAATGGAATGGAATTCCAGAATAAATAATTGTAAATCATTTAAAATTATTAAGGAATTGAAATAACTTGAGACAATAGAGAAAATAGAATGTTTCAAGTTTATTAGAATGGTTTAAGTGAATGTGGATAAACTAATTTTATATTGAATAAATAAATGATGGAATAAATAAGTATCAAATGACATGTGGTTTTAAATAAGGTGAGAAATGGTTATAAAATAAAATAGTTTGGAATAAACAAATATGGAATGAAATGCAAATAAATGGATGGTAAATGAAATTTAAATGGAATGGGTCGAGCTAAATAAATGGTTGTGAATGAATTAAAATAAAAAAGGAATCAATTGGTAATGGAGATGGAACTTAGGTTGTTAATAGTTTTGGATGAACTATTTGGTTAATAAAATGAAATGCAAGTGAATGTATTCAAAATTTGATATGCATTGAAATGAGAATATATAGATTGTGAATAAATTTGAAAATGAAATAGAATTGAGTATAAATTGAGTTGAAATCGATTTAAATTGGTTATAAGCATAAATACTTATTTATTCACATAAATTTCGTCGAATTGCATGGAATAAATGGTCGTTGGATGTAAATGGAAGCAATTAAAATTCTATGAGTTGATAGAAGTAAAATAAATTGATTTTGAAAGCAATTGAATTAAATATGAGTTCAGTTTGCTTAAGAATAAATTAAAAGTAAGTTATTGTGTTTTAAACCATTCAAATTTGATGAAGATGTATACGAATGGATTGAAAACCATTCGAATTGAATGAAAATGGTTATAAATAAATTGAAACAGTTGAATTAGCATGGAAACTATATAAATGGCTTACAGAAAAATGTTTGGTATGAGTTTCTTTTAGAATTCATATGTTTTAACTATTGCAAATAAATGATATGCTGTTAAACTTCTTATATTTGGCACTTACATGTTTAAATTGAGTAAGTACAGGTACCTGGAAGCCGTATGGCCGGATTTGGGTTGTGCTTTATGCTAAAAATAATAAGCTGCTTGCTTAAAATGCTAAATAAGGTACGCCTACACAATTAAAATAGGAAATATGAACTGTTTTTGGTTTTTCCGACCGTGTGGGTCGATGTATATATATTTATCTCTTTTGTCAAATTGCAAAAGCTCCTCCGTACAAAGGGGACTCTGCCAAAAATTTTCAGAAATTTTGGGAGTTAGAAAATTTTTGGAAATTTTGGAAAAAATTTTGTTAACGACAAAAGAATTTCAAATTGGAAATTGAAATAAGTTAGTAAATGAAACTAATTAAAATAATGACATGAATTAGTTCTTAATGAAAAAAAATTTAACATTTGGAATTGAAAATAAATTGGATTCGTATGGAAATGAAAGAATCAATGTGAATAAAAATAGATGTAAACTGAAGTGAAAAGACGGAAACAAATAAAGAAACATATACCATACTTATGTTAACTTAAATAAAGAATGGTAAATTCTTAATTGGAAATTAAATATTGCAATTTTATTCTGAGTTGATGTTATATGAATTTTGGCATTTGGTAAGAAATCGATAAAATATTTTGGAAGTTGTGATTGGATATTAGTGCTAAGCAGGATATGCAGGTAATCTAAAGGGAAAAGAGAATTGATTTTGATTTTAAAAGATAAAAGTTGAAATGCTCGACAAAAAGGTATGTATTTAAAATTTGGTATGAAATTTGATTGGGATTTGGATTTGGATTGAGCCACTTGGCCTTTTTGTTTTCTTTTTGGATTTGGGAGGCCGTAGAGCCATTTTGTAGTTGTACCGAGTCAGCCGCGCAAAGGAAACGCTGGCGAAATTTTTCGGGAATTTAGGGAGTTAGAAAATTTTTGAGAAAATTTTGATAATTCAAAATTTAGTTTTGAATTATAACTTGAATGGTTAAACAAATGGTATAGTTTGAGACTAGGGAAAGGTTTGGAAATTAATAAGATTGATAATGGATCTTTTATAAAAAGATAATTGGTATGATGTTGAATTGTTAGAAAACAGTTGGTTTTGGGGAAAAGTAAACGGAATTTGAATCATTCTTCCTAATTAGTAATTTCGGGGACGAAATTCTTTTAAGGGGGAAGGAATGTGACGACCCGGAATTTTTAAGAATTTAAAATCGGAATATTAAATTGATTTTAATCATTTAAAGGTTAATTATCAACTTGAATTACAAATATCGCTATTTATTGATAATTAAATAATAGGATTTTATAATTAGAAGTTGAGTAAATTGTTGAATCTTGAATTTCAAGTCCGTTAAAAAAAAAAAAAAAAAATATTTGAAGGCTTGAAAATTTATATTGATAATACTTAGGATAATAGAAGTTGTAAAATTGAAATTAACAGTGATTTGTTCAGTTTTAAAATTTATATCGTTTAAATTGAATTTAAAAATAGCCTTCCGAGGCACAGTCTCGGAATTTGATGAAACCAGTCCCATTGGGTCCGTAATATTGAATTATTATCGGATTGCAATTTTTGTAGTAATTGGAATTGTTATGTGAGCATACGATATATAAACGCGTTGAGATTTAATTTAAATTTTATAAGTATAATATCACATAAGCAACATCACAGCTCAGATAAATAAATTAATTAAATAATATTATAACTTGGAAAAAAAAAAATTGAAATGAAATAAAATGGCCGACACTTCCTCTCCAATTCGAGTTTCGTTCGCACGTCTCGTTCATTGAAATCGAGTTCTAGGGCTCGCGCGTGTCGCGTGGGAGAAGACGACGTGAATTCGTTGTGCGTTTCGATATGGGGATTTCGAGATTTTTCTCGAGCTCGTCGCGCAAGGGGTGCGATCTGGAGGAGACAGTCGTTTGGGTTTCGCGGCAGCTCTAGGGTTTTCTGGGAGGTCGCAAGGCGTGGCTTCACGCGTCTCGAGTTATGAGTGTCGCGTCGGCAAGGTCGAGCAAGGGGAGTGGATTCGATGACGCACGTGAGGCTAAAGGGTTCTCTGGTGGGATTCGTTTGAGGGGGGGTTTCGTGTTGCCGCGAGCAAGGGCAAGACGGCGAGGCGGTGTTGGTCTCTGTTGGGCATTTCAGTAAGTCTTTATTTTGTTTTTTTTAGTTTTTGGTTTCTGCATTTTCTAGGTTGATTTAATAGAGAGAAAAAAAATATATTTAACCGTAATATTCTCTCCATTTAAGTTAATTCATATATGCAGAGATCAAGTATATAAAGTAAAGTTTATAAACAAGAATATGTATAAGAATAGTTTAACAGCAGTTCTAGTAAACGAATTATTTTCTACAATTTGAAGATTTACTTATACACATTTTAAAACCTGCTAGATTTTTGAAGAAAATAAAATAAATGTAACAATATGTATTATAGTGATAAATCTATTAGTAAAACTTATTTAATCATTTTGGTAACTAGAAATTTTTCTATTATAGAAAAATTAGTTTAAGCGAGAGTATTAGATTGTTAAAATTCATTAAGTGGGAGATAGATCGTTTGATTAAGTCAAATGTTAATAAATTATATAAATGTTTATACAAGGTAAATTGTGAAGATTGTTACGAGCAAGCTGGTTTGGGATAGTTTGCGAAACAAAAAGCAAAGGTGAGTTAATCTCACACAGTTTAAAATTTAAATTTAAAATGATTAAATTTAAATAATTGTTTGAATGGTTGAATGAATTGATGTGATATAGTGTAATATTTTGGAATTAGTATATATTATATTGTGCTGACGTTTGTGGATGCAGGGAAAGACAGGTTGGAGGGATCCAACTGGATCCCTCAATATTTATTTAATTATTTAAACCCTCTGATGTGATTTATTTGATATCCTATAATGATTTTTATTGGAATATTGAGTGTCATGGTTAGATTGGATATCATTGGGTATGATGAATTACCAAAAATATATGATTTGGATTTTGGTAAAATAATAAAAGAGGTGAAATTGTAAGTACAATAATTATAGAAATTTGAATAAATTTTTAATTGAACTGGAAGGAAATAAAGAGATTTTAAAAATCTACTAATAGATCCTAATATAGAATGGAAATTTGAATAAACAGTAAGTTGATGAATTTTAAGCTTCAACGATAATAATTAAAGAAATAAACATTTATTTAAAATTTAAGATTTAAATTTCTGAGAAGAAATAAAGAAGGAGTTGGGAAAACTGAAATTTGTATATTTCAGTTAAACGATTTAAAATCAAATGGAAAATAATAACCATAATAATTAAGTGCATAATTAATGAAATTTGAAATGAATTGAGTAATCTAAGAAAACTTATTTCAAATGGAATAAATTGGAATCAATTTGGGGAAAAATTGATTTAAGTGTTTTGAAGTTGGAATTCTCCCTGGATAACCAAGTACGTTTTCAAAATAAATTTTAAATATAAGTCAATAGTTTTAAGATTTGTTTTGAAAGCTATGTTTTGGAAAATTTATTATTTCTAATATTTAAATTCTAAAATAAGTATTTTCTCATATCTATTATAGTAGCAATTATTTAAAGTGACAGTATTTTAATTCAAAAGTGAAAATCTAGTTTTATATTTACTAAGTAACTCTATTTTCAAATATTCATATGATATGTATTTTTAACAAATTATTAAAGTAGTTTTAAATTAAATATTTTTAAAAATATATATTTCAAAGTAAAATGTTTTAAAATTCATTTTTAAAATCTAGTTTTGTGCCTGGTGATTTCAGTGGAGATAGAACATATTTGGAAAAGTTTATCCTGAAAGAATGATGGATTGGAAACTATTTCAAAGGAATTTGAAAGTGAAAATATGATATTTTGAGATGGATAAATAATTGAAAAATTATTTATTGGTTGATGAATGTTGTGAATATTAATTGATAGTTAAATAACCGACTATCAATATTGGACAATGCGTTGATCGTTTCGAAGAGACCGGGATCGAGATTTATTTCTCGAAAACCACTTCGATCCGATTTGTACGTTTCGTGAAAACAAGTTTGGATTCGAAGAAGGAGCAGTGAAGTGCAAGGGCTAGTCGCTACTAATCCTGAGGATATTTCCAAAATGGATGTAGTAGGAATAGTGCCTTCGGTTCCGTTCGAACCCGGGACGGACTTGTATGGACGAATGCTTGCGAAACATCGTCAGGTGGACGATGGGCATTCTAAGTGAAAAACGTTCTAAAGGTAACGCTTAGCCTCAAGCCTCATCAAATGGGAATGACTGAAAATCAGGGGATATGCAGCAAGGTTAGGTGGGTCATGCCCAAGCAGGACAAGATAATTCCCCTGTCTAGATGTCCCTTATATATTTCGGCTTAGTGGGTGGTTGGTCGCGCCAACCACGGGGTTTATCTTGTTCGGGACTGTTCAGTAAGGAATGGTTCCGGCCTTGTGTTGCAGGGGATGAAGGGAGTAGTCCTCGGTACGGTGATCTAGGCCCCGTACTGTGACAGGTGGTACCCCAGTGCCTAGTCATTGTTGGAAATCCATTTTCCCTACGAGCCTTGTACGAGTTTTGTTTGTATTACCCACTTCGGTGGCTAGTAGCTGGAATTTAATCGTGTAACAATTTCGGCTATTTTATAAGTATTTGTATATAGACCCTATTATAATATCAGAGGATTTCTATAAAAATTGTTTTAGCTATCGTAAGGTAAAAACCCGACATGTTTATTTATGGCGTGGTCTTACGAGATGCTTTTGTTTTCAAAGGATTTTGAAACTTTAATAATCAATTGGGTGTGATTTTCTCACGCTGGTATTCCAGACTGACTCGGGTGTTATTTAACTGTAATGCTCGGGTCAGACCGAGTATTATAGGATACAGGATTTGATGTTATAGAGCTCGGGAGACGAGCAGGATGACGGCACGTATTCTCGTACATATTTATATATATATTCCGCTGTTTGAGTTGTGTATTCTGAGTGTTGTGTATTCATTGTATGATATTAATGTTGAGCTGTGATTGATGAACTCTGATGATGTAATATATAAACAGAAATATTTGATGTTGAGTAAAGATTATATATTATCTATTATATTTTATTCCGCTGCGATGGTTGGATTCTGATGTTGATTTTGTTTTCTCTTCTTCTACCTCTTCTTCTTAAACCCAAATGGTTCGTATTTCTGTACAACTTGAGTTGATTGTTGTAGAATAGTGTTAACTCAAGGGGTACGGATTTGCGGGTCGTTACAATCTAATATTTCAAAAAAATAAGTCTAGGTTGCGTATAATGAAATAAAATATTTAGATAAAAATCAAGTTTATTGAACGCATATTTAGAACTAAACTTCAATATACTTCTCTCGAAATGAAATATAGAAATTTATTATTTGATTATTCTTTTACATCATAGATGGTATTGTCTCCTTGATTTTTTTAAATACTTATAGTTCAAATGGAAAATACAGCAACTTTATATCAGATTATACTCAATTAAAGATTCTTTGACGAACACGGTTAGTCAACCAATTATGGCTCATAAATTTACGAAGGAAATGAATTTCCTGGTCGTACTAAAAAAACAAAAAACAGATTAGAGAATTTATTATGTATTTAGTACCTTCGATGCTAATTTAAGAAACTAATTTGCCATTAATATGATCGAATTAATTTTTAGAACATTTTGTTGGATTTTGTTATAACATCAAACAATCGAATTATAAAATAAACATATTACTAAATTATCAAATTAACTAAATTGCACACTTTATACTGAGTTTATTTTTTTTTTTGAAATAAATCATCTAGCTTTAACACTAAAAATATTAAAGGAACTAAACCTACCATTATTTTTGAAACCAAAAGCATGGATGTGAATTAGTAGTTGACCCATAACCATTTGATCTTCAATATTTTGTGTATAGAGTAACATGTAGATTTATAAATCATACAGTAGACTGAATAAATGTAGTATATATATATATTTCTTTTCTCAAATATTAAATAAAAATTTATTATTTAACTTTAAATGTATATTTTTGAAATATACATTGAAGTAAAATCAAAAATTAGTTTTAATCCATCAAGAAATAAAATGCTATATTTAACTAAAAGTGGATACCAACTGATTACCATTAATGAGAATTAGGATGATTTGAGGTTAGAGGTTGAAGGTTGTGGTGTTTGTGGACAAATTGGATTAGAGTTTGGACATGAAGTATTTATGTAATATATAGATTCTTAATATATATGCCATAATTATTGATTAATTATTATCAATTATTGTATAGTATTGAATGCGAAGTATTAATAATTATTTACAGAAAAATTCAAAAAAAAAGAACGACTAAGTTATCTCATAAAAGTCAAACATGATTAATGCATCTTATAAAAACGTGACATTTGTTAAGTCCAAACGTGAATCATAAAACCGATGACATATCAACTATTTCGGACTTATCGAAGATAAGTCGGGCGTAATTCTCGCTAACCGTTTTTTAGTTAACATTTTCGGTGTCCATTAAAGTGAACTTGGTATGTAACTATTCCCTATTTAGATTAAATATTAATAAAAGAGAATTAATTATAATAACTCTCAAATTAGTTTGAATTGGAATAAATGAAATTAGCAACAATTTATTCCCTTTTAACAATATTCTTCCTGCTTGAAGTTAGCTTACTCGTGAACAATATTATTAACTCATTTTCAATTCGTAACGATTTATAAACATCTCCACGTTGCAAAAAAAATATCAAACCAAAATGGCATAAACAATATTTATAGAAAATAAAAGATAATTGCTAAGAGTTCCATTTGATCTCCAAGTATTCAGTGTTAACCATGCATTAAATAGGAAAATACGTGCTACGGTCATTGAAGCATTACTATGGAAAAATGTATTGATGTAGGTCTAAGATGGATAATATCTAATATTACAAAAAAATAAGCCTAGGTTGCGTATAACAAAATAAAATATTTAGAACTAAACTTTCAACATACTTCTCTCGAAATGAGCTATAGAAATTTATTATTTGATTATTCTTTGAGACATAATTATCACTATAAATAAGAACCATAATTCCAACAATAGTAATTAATATTGGCATAATAAAAGTAAGCGGATCAATCAAGTGTTCGAACTCTAAAGAAAAATCATTATTGACAGTCCAAGACCATAGATATTGATATATAAAATTTCCGTTTGACAAATTGGATTAGAAGTTGGACATGAAGTATTTATGTAATGTATAGATTCTTAATATATCTGGCATAATTATTGATTAATTATTATCAATTAATGCATTGTATTGAATGTGAAATATTAATAATTATTTACAGAAAAATTAAAAAAAAAAGGAACGTCTGAGTTATCTCATAAAAGCCAAACATGATTAATAAATCTTGTAAAAACGTGACATTTTTTAAGTCCAAACGTGTTTGGGTGTTGCCCAATTTTGGTGCAAACAAAACGCGAATCATAAAACCGCTGACGTGTCAACTATTTCGGACTTGACTTAGATAAGTCGGGCGTAATTCTCGCTAACCGCTTTTTGGTTAACGTTTTCGGTGTCCTAACGAGAACTTGGTATATAACTATTCCCTAATTAGATTAAATAGTAATGAAAGAGAATTAATTGTAATAACTCTCAAATTAGTATGAATGAGAATCAAATGAAATTAGCAACAATTTATTCCATTTTAACACGATTCTTCCTGCTTGATGTTAGCCTACTCGTGAACATTATTATTAACTCATCTTCAATTCGTAGCGATTTATAAACATCTCCACATTGCAAAAAGATATCAAAACAATATGACATAAACAATCTTTATAGAAAATAAAAGATAATTGCTAAGTTGTTCCATAAGATCTTCAAGTATTCAGTGTTAACCATGCATTGAGTAGGAAAATACGTGCTACGGTCATTGAAGCATTACTATGGAAAAATGTATTGATATAGGTCTAAGATGGATAATATATAATATTACAAAAAAAATAAGTCTAGGTTGCGTATAACAAAATAAAATATTTAGATTAAAATCAAGTTTACTGAACGCATATTTTGAACTGAACTTCAACGTACTTCTCTTGAAATGAACAATAGAAATTTATAATTTGATTATTCCTTGAGACATATAATTATCACTATAAGTAAGAACCATAATTCCAATAATAGTAATTAATATTGGCATAATAAAAGTAAGCGGATCAATCAAGTGTCTGAACTCTAAAGAAAAATCATTATTGACAGTCCAAGACCATAGATATTGATATATAAAATTTCCGTTTGACAAATTGGATTAGAAGTTGGACATGAATTATTTATGTAATGTATAGATTCTTAATATATCTATCATAATTATTAATTAATTATTATCAATTAATATATAGTATTGAATGTGAAGTATTATTAATTATTTACAGAAAAATTCAAAAAAAAGGAACGTCTGAGTTATCTAATAAAAGTCAAACATGATTAATGCATCTTATAAAAACGTGACATTTTTTAAGTCCAAACGCGAATCATAAAACCGCTGACATATCAACTATTTTGGACTTATCTAAGATAAGTCGGGCGTAATTCTCGCTAACCTTTTTGGTTAACATTTTCGGTGTCCATTAACATGAACTTGGTATGTAACTATTCCCTAATTTCATTAAATACTAATGAAAGAGAATTAATTATAATAACTCTCAAATTATTTTGAATTGGAATCAAATGAAATTAGCAACAATTTATTCCCTTTTAACACAGTTCTTCCTGCTTGAAGTTAGCCTACTCGTGAATATTATTATTAACTCATCTTCAATTCGTAACGATTTATAAACATCTCCACGTTGCAAAAAAAATATCAAAACAATATGACATAAACAATCTTTATAGAAAATAAAAGATAATTGCTAAGATGTTCCATAAGATCTTCAAGTATTCAGTGTTAACCATTCATTAAATAGGAAAATACGTGCTACGGTCATTGAAGCATTACTATGGAAAAATGTATTGATGTATTTATTACCTTCGATGCTAACTTAAGAAACTAACTTGTCACTAACATGATCGAATTATTTTAAAAAAAATTGATTGGATTCTATTATAACAAACAATCGAATTATAAAATAAACATATTACCAAATTGTCAAATTAACTAAATTACACACACACCTTATATTGAGTTTTTTTTTTGAAATAAAGCATTTAGCTTGAAAACTAAAAATACTTAAGGAACTAAACCTACTATTATTTTCGAAACTGAAAACATGGATGTGAATTAGTAGTTGACCTATAACCATTTGACCTTCTATATTTTGTATATAGAGTAACATTTAGATTTATTAACCATACAGTAGACCGAAAAAAGGTAATATATATATATATATATATATATATATATATTCAATTATGAAATAAAAATTTATTATATAACTTCAAATGTATATTTTTGAAATATATATATTGAAGTAAAATCAAAATTTAGTTTTAATCCATCAAGAAATAAAATGCTATATTGAACAAAAAGTGGATACCAACTGATTACCATTAATGAGAATTAGGATGATTTGAGGTTATAGGTTGGAGGTTGCGGTGTTTGTGGACAAACTGGATTAGAGGTTGGACATGAAGTATTTATGTAATGTATAGATTCTTAACATATCTGCCATAATTATTAATTAATTATTGTCAATTAATGTATAGTATTGAATGTGAAGTATTATTAATTATTTACAGAAAAATTCAAAACAAATTAGAAACGTCTGACTTATCTCATAAAAGTCAAACATGATTAATAAATCTTGTAAAAACGCAACATTTTTTAAGTCCAAACGCGAATCATAAAACAACTTGACGTATCAATTATTCCGGACTTACTTAAGATAAATCGGGCGTTATTCACACTAATCGCTTTTTGGTTAACGTTTTCGGTGGCCATTAACGGAAACTTGGTTTGTAACTATTCACTAATTAGATTAAATACTAATGAAAGAGAATTAATCGTAACAATTCTTAAATTAGTTTAAGTTGGAGTCAAATGAAATTAACAACAAGTTATTCCTTTTTAACACAATTTTTTCTGTTTGAAGTTAGCATACTCGTGAACATTATTATTAACCCATCTTCAATTTGTAAGGATTTATAAACATCTCCACATTCTAAAATAAAATAAAACAAAACAATATAGCATAAACAATCTTTATAGAAAATAAAAAACAATTGCTAAGATGTAACATAAGATCTTCAAGTATTCAGTGTTAACCACGCATTAAATTGGAAAATACATGTTATGGTCATTAAAGCACTACTATAAAAAATGTATTGCAGTAGGTCTAAGATGAATAATATTTTATATTACAAAAAAATAAGTCTAGGTTGCATATAATAAAATAAAATATTTAGATAAAAATTAAGTTTATAGAATGACTATTTAAAACTCAATTTTCAACATAATTTTCTCGAAATGAAATATAGAAATTTATTATTTGAGTATTATTTTACATCCTAGATGATATTTTCCCTACTTGATTTTCTTAAATACTTATGGTTCAAATGGAAAATACGTCAACTTTATATTTATACTCAATTAAAGATTCTTTGATGTACATTGTTAGTAAACCAATTATAACTTACAAATTTATAAAGGGGATGAAATTTCAAATCATACTAAGCAAACACAAACAAATTAGAGAATTTATTATCTATTAGTTATCTTTGATGCTAACTTAAGAAGCTAATTTTCCATTAATATGATCGTATTTTTTTCAGAAAATTTGATAGGATTCTATTATAACATCAAACAACCGAATTATAAAATAACATATCACCAAATTATCAAATTAACTAAATTATACATACTTTGTATTGAGTTTAAATTTCTTTTATTTGGTTGAATAAAGCATCTATATTTGAAACTAAAAATATTAAAGGAACTAAACCTACCATTATTTTCGAAACTGAAAGCATGGATGTGAATTAGTAGTTGACCTAAACCATTTGGCCTTCTATCTTTTGCATATAGAGTAAGATTTAGGTTTATAAATCATACGGTAGAATGTACAAAAGTAATATTTATACGTTTATATTTCTTTTTTCAAATATGACATAAAAATTTATTATTTGACTATTCTTTTACTTCATAGATGATATTTTCCCCTACTTGATTTTCTTGAACACATATGTTTAAAAATGGAGAAACATCAATTTTGTCTTAGATTATACATAATTTAAGATTGTTTGGTATGCATGTGTTAGTAGACCAATTATGCTATTTAAAATATGCAAAGAAAATAAAATTCATGATTGTACTAACGAAACACGTATTAGATGAACGTCGATGTAAATATAAAACTAGAGAACTAAAAAATAGTTCAACATTACATATCATAGATTTTATGAAAGAGATCTACGATATCGATGTGTTAATCAATCCAATAACCTCATGCAGAATGTGAAGGAAACCAGGTTGATAATGATATAGATTGAAACTAAAATAATAAGTATAAGATTTTCCCAACTTGATTTTGTATACACCTATATTTCAAAATAAAAAAAAATCAACTTTTTATCTTGTGTATTATAAAAAGTTTAAGATAATTTTATTATCTATATGTCAGTAAGCCAATTATTCCTTGCAAAATAAATGAATGAAATGAAAATCATAATCGTACTAAACGAATACAAATAAGAGGAACATTGATGTAAATAAAATTATAAAAAACATAAGAATGAAAAACAGCCAAACTTCATGTATTATATATCTTACAAAATAACCAAAGATTACATAATATCCAGTATTAATAAATCCAATAACCTTCTAAAAATATAATGAAAGCCATATTCATATCCATACAAGTTGTAACAAAAATAAGAAGAAAACAACTTTTTTAACACAAAATTTGAAGTTTAGTTCCGCGATAAATTATTAGAGATAATACAAAAAATTCAACCTTAAATTAAGTTAAAATAAAGATAATAAAATAAAAATCATACCTTTAATCCATTTCTGATAGATTAGCAAGCAAGGTTTTAGAAAAAATTTCTAGGAAAACTACAACAGAGAAAGCAACGGATAAAAACACAATCTTTGCAAAACATGATAGAAATTAAAGAATTATTGAAGAACTCGATCAAATTATAATTAGATGTAAATAAAGAGATTGACCAAAAACTATTTGGATAGAATCTTTAAGCCGATTTAGACTGAAAATAGATATTATTGTAGTTTTTTTGAATCGTAGTATACATATGAAACTGATATATGACAAGAGATAACATAGTGAAAAATTTAAATGGGAGGAATGTAAAAAGTTGGTAGGAAACAAATGACGAACAAAAAAATTGTAACGATAACACAGAGAAGAGGAAATCTGCGTTAGAATAGAAAGAAATAATGATTATAGGTTTATCAAAAGAATTAAACATACATAAGAGTATTTTACCAAAAGAAATAACGATAACATCAATTGCTATGTTAATGAAGGTAGTTTTGTGGGAGAAAAAACGATAACATCAATTGTGGGAGAAAAAAACATACATCCACGAAAAGAAACCCTAGATAGCCGCCTCTCAACCGGTGTTCGATCCCTCTTCCCCTGCGTCCGTCTCCCTCGTCCTCCCTTTCAGTCACGCTTTTCACCCCAACCTATACCATGGCAGCCTCCTCCTCGAGTAGCCTACAGACTCTTCCAGCTGCAGATCCGCCGCCTTCCCCTCCTGACCATCCCCCTGGTTTTGAACCTCAGCGATTGGAGCATCGAGACAACGTCGATGATGATGGATTTACGCCCGTGACATCGCGTAAATGGAGGAGACAGATCAAATTAAATTCCAATGATCGCCAACCCACGAAAACATATCAGGCAGTTCGCTCCAATCCTTCAGGTAATCATCCAATTTCTATGGATCAAAATCAGAAACCATCTCCCCCTTTACCGCATCCGCAAAATAATCCCCTGAATAACAAGAAACTTCCTAATAAATGGAATTTTGCCTCCCCAATTAGCAAAGCGTGGAACGAGGTTGTCAAAGGCAACAATATACAGACGTCTATTCCACTGAAATTTTACCAGCCCCGTGAAGTCAATTCAATAAAATGCGCAAAAATGTCCACTGAAGTGATTTTGGATGCTAGAAATAAATGGAGAAATGCAATTGTTGTATACGTGGTTGGACCTAAGCCGTATTATCCATATTTTAAAGAATATATTATGAGAGTTTGGAAACCAGCGGGAGAATTCTCGATTTTTTCAATGGAAAATGGATTCTATGTGATTAAATTCAGTAAAGAAAAAGATTGTCTGAATGTTCTAGAGGGTGGACCATACTATTATAACAAGAAACTAATGATGATGAAAAGATGGAACCCAGGAACGCAACTTAATAAAGAATTACTTAAGACTATTCCGATCTGGATTCGCCTTCCCAATCTGCCACTTGACTTCTGGACAGAAGAAGGAATTAGTCGGATAGCTTCAGTGCTCGGAACTCCTATCAGGCTTGACAAGGTTACTGAAGGAATAATTAAAATTACTTTTGCCAGAGTTCTTATTGAAATTGATAACAACTTCACATTCCCAAACAAACTACCAATCCTTAATGGTAAAGATGAACTAATATGGCAAGAAGTGAACTATGAATGGAAACCGGGTGTATGTCCTAATTGCTTGAGCTTTGGACACGCAGAAGTACATTGTCAATTCAGCAAAGTATGGCTCCCCAAAGAGAATTGTAACACAGTTAACAAAGACACAGATATGGTTATAGATTCTAATGGAAATGCTTCAGAAAACAGTGCTGACAAAACAAAAGAAAATAATCATGCCTCAAATAAGGAAACAACAACTCAGAATGGACAAAAGATGCATGTCGGACCAATACATAACACCCACAACAAAGCAGATACTAACGAGAAGACAACTGATAATAATCAATTCAGTTTCGTTAATATACAAGCGGTTCAGACAAAAGACTACTGCAATCCTACCACGTTAACTGATAACGTCGTTACAAATGTTTTGGCTACTCTGCCTGTATCAATTCACTCAGCCCCTCACAAATTACATCATGAAACCAGTTCTATTTCTGATACTCTCCAGAGCAATGAATCAAACATCACCGAAACTCACACGATAGTCATACAACAAGAACCAGAGACACTGGAGTCGTCACACGCCACCAGAAATAAGCCATCGCGTAAAATAAGGACAGAGGAAGAGCCGTTTGAATTTAAAGCTTCACTGAACTCCGATGTGGTAGAAAACCCTGAATGGTCGAATTTTGTTAGCCAAATAAAAAACAAAAACAAGAAATCCAAAAAATCAAAGAACTCGGGGAAAGCTACCCCCATGGAAGATAGTAGCGCTCCTATGAATAATTGATAATGGAATTCCTCATTTGGAATATTAGGGGGATGAATGCCCTCTATAAACAAATAGAAATTATTGATATTGTGAAAACGAATAAATACTCCTTTTTTTGGTATTCTAGAAAACAAGCTTTCAAATAATTCTATAGAAAAATTCATGCACAAAATAGATAAAAAATGGAAAATGTCACACAATGCTACAGAGGACCGAAGAAGTAGAATCATGATTATTTGGGATTCTAACATATGGACCACTATTGTTCTCCATACTACTGACCAATCCATTACTTGTATACTTCACAATGCATATAATACAAGTATGGTGTGCACTGTTACCTATGCTTTCAATGAAGAAGATGGACGAAAATATCTATGGGAAGACATCATAACATTATCCAAACTAATTAACCTGCCGTGGTTAGTGGCTGGTGACTTCAACACAATTTTATATAGCAATGAGAGAATAAACAAGGGCAATATAATTTCAAATGGGGACCCCAGTTTCTATGACTGTATCACTACTTCTAAACTAGTGGAACCAGAATTCTCGGGTAATTTCTACACATGGAGAGGAGGTAACTTATTCTCTATTCATAGTAAGATTGATAGAGTTTTTGTTAATTACAAGTGGATAAACAAATTTAACAACTTTGGTATTCATTTCGGTAATCATTCCATTAGTGACCATACACAGATTTCTATCATCCTACATGTCCAGAATTTTCAAAAGAAAATCAAACCTTTTAAATATAATAATTCTTGGCACTGCTACCCTGATTATACATCAAGAATCAATGAGGCTTTGGAATCCCACTTCGTTGGATGTCCCCTGTATTCCCTGCTTTGCAAATTAAAAAAGGTGAAAGATAATCTGAAGAAGTGGTCATATAATCATAATAATCTGCAGAAAGAGATGAGTAGTTTAAAAGAACATAATAACAATATCTATAAACAGATACTGGCTAATCCTGCTGATAATAACCTGTTGCAACTATACTCCGATAATTGTGATAGATTACACAATATGATGAGGAAAATGGCCATTGAAAATGAACAGAAAATGAAAATCAACTGGCTCACTAAGGGGGACAGACCAACAGAATTCTTCTTCAATAAAATTGCAGATTACAAATCATGTCGTAAAACATATTTTATGATCAATCAACAAGGTATGTGGGTTTCAGCATCAGAGAAAATTGCTCAAGAAGCTTCTCTATATTTCTCAGATCTTTTTCACTTGGCCCATAGACAAAATCAGTTTCCAAAAATTATTTGCAAGAAAATTCTTTCAGACAATGCAAAGAAACAATTATGCAAACCTTTTTTATTGGAGGAAATCAAAGAAGCAATTTTTCAGATTAATGACAATAGTTCTCCCGGACCAGATGGCCTCAATTCTAAATTCTTTAAAGTACATTGGGATAAAATTAAAATGGATATTTGGAAATCTATGAATGATATTCTTCATACTGGCAAAATCATCAAAGAAATTAATCACACATTCATTTGCCTCATTCCAAAAATTCCAGATGCCTCAAAGATGACTGATTTTCGACCTATCTCATTATGTAATATTACATATAAAATTCTTTCTAACCTTCTATGCAACAGGATGAAAGTATACATGAATGAATTAATATCATTTAACCAAAATGCTTTCATCCCAAACAGACTAATCTCAGAAAATTCTCTTCTAGCCTACGAGATGGTCAGGAGTTTTAATAGGAAAAATTCGAACAATCTTTGTTTAAAAATTGATTTGCACAAGGCCTACGACAAGATCAATAGAGAATTTATCCATCATATGCTGATATCGATGGGGTTTCCTATCTCTTTTTCTTATCTTATATATGAGTGTATTTCCACTCCCTCCTTTTCCATTTTAGTAGATGGTGCCCCACATGGTTTTATCACTAGCTCGAGAGGAATCAGACAAGGTGATCCTCTGTCGCCATACCTATTTGCAATAGCCATGGAATATCTCACACTTAATCTGGACATTGAATACATTAAAGGGAACATCAGCCCAATTTATCAAGTTGAACCAATAATTACCCATCTCCTTTATGCTGATGATATCCTCATATTGGCAAAAGCTACCACCAAAAATGCTAATACCATCCATAAAATTTTACAAAATATGAAAGAATTTGCAGGACTGGAATTAAATACTGAAAAATCAAGGCTTTTTTTCAGTAAAGGTGTCATGGCTAAACAGGAAATTGCAGAAATTATCAACTTCAAAATTGATAGTTTGCCAATCATCTATTTGGGAATTCCCCTTTCCAATAATGCATTGAAAACAAGGGACTTTGGATGGCTGATTGACAAAATCAACAAAAAAATTAATAATTGGCAAACCAGATTCCTCAATATCAGTGGAAGAGCTGAACTAATCAAGTCTATTATCCATCCCATGCTGCAGTTTTGGCTTCAGGTAGCACAATTCCCTACAACAATCATTCATAAGATCAATTCATTATGTGCAAACTTT
This sequence comes from Allium cepa, assembly GCA_030765085.1. Lineage (NCBI taxonomy): Eukaryota > Viridiplantae > Streptophyta > Magnoliopsida > Asparagales > Amaryllidaceae > Allium > Allium cepa. The sequence goes on from CM060938.1 coordinate 917,763,037, forward strand.
TTATGGAAATCTAAATCACATAAAATGAGCTGGAATGAAGTTTGCAAAACCAAACGAGAAGGAGGGTTGGGAATCAGGAGAATTGAAGACATAGCTATAGCCTCAGCAACTAAATTGCTGTGGAATTATATCAATGGTAACTCCTTATGGGCAAGATGGATACATAACAGATACTGTAAAAATATTAATTTTTGGACTGTCAGAATGAACAATAATGCCTCTCACACTTGGAAAACTATTCTAAGAGCCAGACAATGGTGCAAAGGATATATTGACAGGAAAATAGTGAATGGAGACACTACTGACATTTGGTTTGATCCATGGATTCAAGGATCCTCATTAATTGACAAATATGGATGGAACAGCATGTATACATTGAGGGGTTGCCACAAGAAAGTTTCTGATCTCATACATAATAATAAATGGAAACAAAACCTCAACTCTATCCCCATTCAATCTCATACTGCTATCAACCAAATTCCCATTCACAATCATAATCAACATGATTTCTGGTGGTGGTTGCCTAGCAAACAAGGCCACTTCTCTCTAAAGTCTGCCTGGAATGTATTTAGACATAAATATGAAGAGTATGATTGGACTAAACTCATTTGGGACAAAGGTTGCGCACCAAAAATGTCAACTTGTACTCTTTTGGCCTTCAGAGATAAATTGCAAACAAAAGAAAAGATTAGCAAATGGTCTCCTAACATAGACCAAAAGTGTGTTTTATGTGCTAATTATAACGAAAACAGAGATCACCTCTTTTTCCAATGTACTTACTCAAGAAACATTATAGATGCCATCATCCCAAAACTCAACAGTAATCAAGGAAACAATTATGAGATCTGTACCCTTCTGGTGGAAATCCAAAAAGCTCAGGACAAACTACAACCTACTATCTCATGTATTACAAGCATAATATGTACAAATATCATCTGGAATATATGGTACGAACGTAACAAACGAATTTTTGATGGAACTAAAGAACCAGTTGAAGTGAAAATTAAACAAATTCTTATTCAAAGCAAACATCTTATGCAACAAAGGATACAGATCCACAAATTAAACGAGGAAGAAAAACTTATCTTGTCAAATCTGTTTATGGTAACAGATCTGCATGAGGTCTTTCGACCTCCCAGATTCTAGAACTTGTGAGGACTAGCATTAGAGGAATAAAACCTCTTTAAGCTATCGGAAGAAGTTCATCATCCGCCTCCGTCTCCTTGGTAGGAAAAGAGATTGAATCAGAGAATTGGGAACGAGTTGCTTCTCTCTCCCCACTGTCCTTTTGCATGTTCACATGTGATAGGCTTGTTGACCGGCGTTTTTTATATTGGAGTTTAATTTTTTGTATTTTAGGTGGTAGGCATTATGCAAGATCACTGAAGCAAGCGGATCGTACAGATGGTTTTGAGACTGTTCTAATTGTATTTACTCCTCCATCTGTTTGACTGCTTAGCTTTATATTGTCTTATTGTATAGTTAATATATGGAATTGATATGTACTCTTTTTCCTTACAAGGCACCCATTTAGGTTAGGGGGGTTGTAAGGTTTTAACGAGGCATATCAAGGAAGTATATGCTTTATATAGTTTTTAATAAAGTACCTTTTTCCAAAAAAAAAAGGTAGTTTTGTGGAATATTGAAAAATTTTAGGGGGTCTAAAAGGAAAATTGTTTTAAGGTGAATGCACTATTCAGTCTGAGAGTGAAGGAGAGATGAGAATACTAAGAGTACTACATTCTCTTTCTTATATAATAGAATAGATTTGTTGAATTGTTAGCAATTTTATACAGGTGATGATGTTATTTTTTTTGTTGAATTGTTAGCAATTTTATTTGCTGGATTGTAGGAACGAAGCTGTAGAGCCAAACAATGATATCTGACAAAGGGGAAGAAGGATTAGAGCTGAAGGAGAAGATAGATAGGCTGCGTGGGTGGTTGGAAGATGACGTGAAGAGGCTGACAAACAAGGACGTGGAAGATGTGATTTGCTATTTCGATGTCGATGAGATTATCATTCTGGCTTTGAAATCAGACAAAGGTAAGGGAAGCAATGAAGATAAAGATACACTGCATTTTGTGTTTTTCTGTACTTCTTATATAAATTTGTACTCGTACACATGTGTACATACATGCTTTTGTCAATGATGCCAACGATGAGGAAGGCATTCCACGACTATGCTTATTTAGAACAAAACCTTTTTGTGCCAAGCAGTGGGAAGGTGCTTCGCTTGTTAAAATAAATGCTGCAATCCGGTGTAGAGAAGCTCAAGGAGGTTGACTTGTTTATCCTATACCAAAATTTTCCCAATTTGCCTTTTGCAATGCTGCTACTAAGTGCACTGGATTCCTACTCCCTCTTTGACAAGGCAGATGAGCGTGTTATGATCTACAAACTATGCTGTAATTTACCTTGGAAGCTCTTTACTCATATAATGTACCACAAGACTAAGCTCTCGCAATTTAAAAGAATCACAGAAGAAGAAGAATCAAACGATGAATGTACAATCCAGAAAAAAGCTGCAGAAAGTTGCGAGATTTGTTGTGGGAAAGGCAAACATAGCGGCGTTTATGGTTACCATTGTTCCTTTTGGGATTCTATCCCTAGTGGACTTGCTGTTGGGCCCGGCCATTTTGTAAGCTGTAGAGACTGTTGCATGATCATCGACGATAAAGATTTTGTCAAGGGTTGCTGTGGTTCCAGGGTGAGGCAGGCTGTGCCCTTCTCAGTGCTATGGAATTAAAATATAGACGTTGTTTTACCTAGTAATACTGTTTGTTTGTTACGACCGTTATCAATTTGTATGTGCCTTTGGATGCACATTGTATTAGTTCCAGTTGTCAATGCAGTCTAACAAAGGTACTAATAATATCAATGTTTATTAATGCTTTCTTATTTTGAAAATTGTGTTTAAGAATGCATTCTTGATTCTGTTAGATTATCCGTGTGTGTATGCATGTATGTATATGTGTGTGTGAGTATATCTATGTATGTAAAGGTGGTATAATGTTTGTTTGACCAAAAAATTGAAATTACATGCTCATGTTTTGACACCGATTTAACAATTAAATGTTCTAACCTCTCTCTCTAACACATCCGATGCAATTAGCAAATTTGCACCTGACCCGAAACTTCAAACTTACAAAATAAAATTGGCAACAAATGTTTACCAAACCTGAGACTATTAACTTACGTGATATAAGTGGCCAAAATGCGCACCTAACCCAAAGTAGCAGGGTAAGACATGTTTACCAATGGCGTTAACGTGCCATTGGCATGCTTAATAAGATGTTGGTGAGCAAAGCTTCAGGTTCACGTCTTTCGTGGAGTACTAATCGACTCTTGTTTCGAATGTTATCGAGATGTCTATTTTTCAATGCTTATCAATGATTTGTCGACAATCGTAAAATCTATTGAACGACGTCTAATTAAAATGTTAAAATTGAATTTTTTTTGTTAGACCGACATCTTCGCAAAGCATTTCTACTTTCTTTTTCACCTCAAACACAAATTCATGTGTAATTATTACCTAATCACATAAGCATAAAACAACAATATCTGACATCACAAATTCATATATAATCGATGATTAATCTTTCAAATATAATCAAATAATTTTGAATCACAATTTACATATATCAACAACAATCTTTCTGCAAGATAATTTTTATTTGTACATCTTTTGTTCAATTGTTTCACTTCTACTAGAAGCCAAACTGCAGAAATCGAATGAATGTAAATCTGTTGTATGATAACGAATTATTGAAAAACGTTGATGATTTTCTTTAGGTTTCATGGTTTTTTCGTCAGTATCAATTTAAAGTAAATTTTATTTACTTGATCTGTAAATTTAGTTAGTATCTATTGTAAATTTTATTTACTTGATCAGATTAATTTACAAGTGCTAGCACTAACGTCTCTTCTATCACCCAGTTTCAGATCTTAATTTTGTAAGTTGTCAGAACTCAAAATATATAAATGGGAAAATTTATCCATCGCATCGTCTTATCGTTGATAGTAGGGATATGCTCTAAAGGCAATTATGCAATTTGTTACGTATATCTAACTCGATAATCAAACTTGTTCGAAATAAAATGCATTTTCGTTCTATAATACATATGATATAATGTGTTATACTAATTAGTCAATTTAATTAAATTTATACTTAGTGGAAAAATAGAAAAAAGTATGTATTGGAAGTATTGGTGAAATTTTTATGATCGTATTTGGGAAAGTACTTAAACTTTAGAGTTGTATTCTCTTCTGGTGTGCGACAAGTGGTTGCTAGATCCTTAAGAGAATATGGTTCAGGTTTTCCAGTGGTATCCGTAATAAGTGTTATTTATTAGATTTTAGTAAATACTTGAATTTGGTAGCAGTTACAAAGTGGTGTAATCGTGAGTAATTTATCACAATATATATAAATACACCATAGAATATAACAATTATAATCATGCAACATATATTGCATTACCCATCTAATTTATTAGTTTATTCATCTTAATTTCAAATGACTACCAGTCACAATGCAAACTGACTACCCATCTTAATTTAATCTGACTACTCGTCTTATAATTATATGGACCATCCATCTTGCATATAAAAATATTCAGAATTATATGGGCTATCCATCTCAAATATAATTATAATTGGATTATCCACCCCCACCACATTGACTACCCATAACATGTGGTTTAATTATTTAAAATTATGTAGACTATCATTCACACATATTCAATTAACTTAAAATGACTTGGATTATCCACTACAATCTCATGGCTTTCCTAGAATGACTATGAATCATTCATTATCCTCATAGAGACTATCCATCTCCGGAACGATATAGACTATCCATTTCACATCCCCAAGTTTTCATGGGATGACTTCGAACCCATCATTTACAATTTAATTCATGTTACCCACATGTTAACCTATGTCTGTTGGTATCCTCAATTAGGTTATTTCCCCATCAAGTTATAACATTTCAAAGTGACATACATTGGTATTACCAATTGACAAGTATCGAACTCATTTAAGGAATAGCACTGGTATCACCGATGTTTAGAATCAAAGTCACAAAACAATAGGCTCGCCGCCCTTATTAGGTTAATATAGATCAATGTCAAAGTCCATCTACATTGGTGTCCCCGATGACAGTGTTAAAGTTTACAAATTTTAAAACGGCATTGGTACCACAATGACGACATCCAAATGGAAAATACAAGGCTCTCCGCCTTTGATGAAGATAGGTGACCGTCAAGCAGCAATAAACCTCATTGACCCTCTACCCAAGATAAAACCAAATGTAAATTCTTTTAAGCATAAATTAATATCGAAAGTGACGTTGTCGACTTCTATGAACTATAGGCTATCCACCCATTAAAACAAAACTTTAACTTTTATATTTTTTATGGCTATCTAACCAAGTTACAGAGTCATCAGCCTTCTTAAAACAGGCCTCTTCGCCTCTTTTAAAACAATTTTAGTTGACATAAAAACAAACCTCTTCCGCCTTAAAAAATGAAGTGCGACGTCGTGAACATGATGCCTTGACTCTAAAACGTAAGTTCGTCGACCTTGATGCACATCGACCCCAAGAACCTCGACGTCGTAATAAAACTTTTAAATTTGACCCACTTCGGCTACTATGCTACGTATTATCCTTATAAGGTAGAAGTCATATAAAGCGGCATCACCTAGTTTTGAAAACAATTAAAGTGATTAAGTGTCGTATCATTAAAAACAACGATGAAGACAAGTGATGTCATCGACGTCGACACTAAAGCTTTTAAACTCTTAGTTGAATCGCAATGTCACTACGCCGTCCAATGTAGATTGCTGACACTATCGGCATCGACACTAATGGAATCATTCCATAGCTACAGAAGAAGCCATCATATGTTTCCCTCAATATCAACGTCGATGTGCATAGAGGCGACAATCATTTAGGCTCGAAGTGGATATATGCGACAAATAGCTACGTAACTAACATGAAAAATGGTTTATTTTTATTAAAAGCAAGCATTATTCACCAAATTTACACCTTGGAAAATTTATGTTGTATACAAATAATAATTTAACAAATCTTTTAACAAATATTGCCGTATAACATTTCCATGTTCCAAAATATTTCTCTACATTAATTAATACCCTTAATTAATCATTAATTTAAATACTTATCTAACATAATAAATTCATAGTAATTCGAAATCACTTTAAAAAACCCCCGAAATACACAAAAATAATAGAAAATATCCTTCTCTTTATCATATAAAATTTTTGGAGCTAAAGACCACATTTAATTATTTTAAATAACTAAAACTAGAAATTAAGCTATTTCCTTCTTAGGAAATTCATAAAATAATCTATATAACTTGGAAAATTTTGAAATTAAAAGCTCATCTCCAAATTAATGTTTTATACAACATATCAGAAATCAAAGTATTTGGGGATTAAAATCTTACGTTTTGCCCTTAAAACCCTTTAGATAGTTCCATAAGAATTTCTTATTTCATCATTCTATCCAAACAATGAATATTCAACCATACTTAGAAAAAATATATCAAAATGATTCAGTTATTACCCATAGCTGAATTTCAAAAATAAAATAAAAATAGAGATGGAATACTTATTATTCATCTTAAAAATGATGTTGGAGTTGAGGTTTGATTTAGCTCTTGAATCCCTAAGATTTAGTGTGAATCTCCTCTGACTTCGCCCTCTCTTTGTTGATTAATGACTGTCCTTCTTATATATTTTTTGATTATTTTTGTATGAATAACTTGAGAATGATATGGGGAGAAGAGAGTTTAAGGGATATAAGATAGATCTATATGTAAATTGCCTCTCTCATAAATCCTCCTATATGTAAATTCTAAAACAACTTGTAAATCAGTTCACTAAGGCACGACCTTAGAATATTTCAATCTCATATTCGCTAATTATTTACATTATTTTATTTAATCTATCCAATTAAATGTTATGAATAATGTTTAAGCTAAAATTAGCTGTGTTACAGGCCCCCCTCTTTAAAGAATTTCATTTTTGAAATTCAGTAAGGACTACAAAACAAGCATATTCAACATGCAAATAGTGCTATTATATCCTACCAGCTATAAAGTCTATATACAACTAATATAAAACATGCCATCATAACAACTCAAGATAAGCATCTCTAATCATGTCTTTTGTCTCCCAAATACAGTCTTTCTCATTGTCATTCCATTGGACCTTTACTAATCTGACCGTTTTGTTCCTTGGCATCTTCTCATCTCTTGCGACAACTCGAACTAGTTGTCACACAAAAGTTAGATCCAGTTCTACTACTAAATCTTCCAATACTGTCGAAGTAATAGTAGTCCGTGGATCGTGCACATACTTCCTAAGATGAGAAACATGAAACGCATTGTCAACATTTGCCAAACTACTCGATATGTGAGTTTTTCGATCCTCTCTGTAATAGAGAATCATCCAACATATCTCAGTGCCAGTTTCTCTGACTTCCCAAACCCTACCACACGCCTCATAAGTGATACTTTAATAAAAACATAGTCTACAACTGAGAACTCAAGATCCTTATGCCTCTTATCTACGTAACATTTCTGCCTAGACCGAGCTTCTCTCATCCTATACCAGATTAACTTAATCTTCTATGTGGATTTTCTCATCATATCTGGGCCAATGACTAGTCTATCGCCAGTTTCCAATCGACATGCTGGTGATTGGCACGAGCTTCCATATAAAGCTTCAAAAGGTGCCATTCCTGTAACGACCCGGAATTTTCGATCCTGAAAATTTCAGATAGTTAGAAAAAGAAGAAAGAGATAGAAGAAGAAGAAGAAACAGAAACACAACACAATTTCTCACATTCGCAGCAGATCAAAATATTGTATCAAATAATATTCAGTTTACAAAAGAATATTGTATCTGTCAATTACATTTTAATGCATCAGAGTTACAAAATTTCACAATCACTGGACAGTTAAAATAACATGTACTCGAATTTCAAACAATAATATACACAGCGGAATACTATATACGTTCCCGCCATCTAGCTCGCCTTCTGAGTTCCAGAACGTCCTTAACTGAACATCTGTAATATTCATTCTGACTCGAGCATTACATCAAAGTAACACCCGGGTCAGGTTGGAAAACAGCGTGAGTAAACCCATCAAACATAAATTTCAAAAGTGTACAACTTATATATTACCCGGGGTAACTTGTATCAATTTACAACTTCACAAGTCATTATAGACATCACTTACATCACACATCAATTTCTATGTGCCAAAACTTAGATTAAATGGTTCAATTTACTCAAATCATTCCATTTCAGTCTATTGATTCTACATATTAATTTATAAAGAATCGAAGTGGTTTCGGGTATTTAATAATACCCGACTCCAGTCTCTTCGAATTCAGTTCATCTTAACCCATGTTATTCAAGTGAAATACAATTCAAACTTATATACAGGATGTCACTGTTTTATACACAAACATATTATATCACATAGCATCACATTCCTGAGATATCAACTAATCTGAGGGATACAAAATCATTCAACCATTCATAAGCAAGATTAATCAATCACACCATCCCGAATTAATTTAGTTAACTTCCCTTAATTACTTTTATCAATTAAATCAACTCCTTGATTAATCTCATTCAGTAATTAATTACCCTTAATTACTTCCTTAATTACGTCCAGTAATTACCCATTAATTACCTCACTAAGTAATTATACTATATTAATTACATTAAGTAACTACTTTAACAAATCATCCAGTGATTATTTTAAATTAATTAAGCTAAATTAATTAACTTAAACTAATCATATGTAAACTAAATGAATTACAATTGAGTAATTAATCCCTTAATTACTTTCACTAAGTAATTATACTTAACCAATTCCACAAATGATTATCCTTAATTAATTAATCTAATTAGTTATTAAATTAATAACATTAGTTACTTATTTAATAATTCCAAGTTAATGATCTTCATTAACTATTTATAACTCCATAATTAATTCTCTAAGTAATTAAGTTAAACTGAACATTATTAATTTCAAATTATCAAATCTAACTTTACAAGTTAATTAAGTTCTACTTACCTAATTAATTTCTTAATTTTTTTAACTTAATTAAGCATTAATTACTTGATTAATTTATATCTAATATTAGTTAATAATCCAAACTTATCTTATTAATGATCCTTAAATGACAAATTAATTTACCCTTAATTAATACCCTTAATCCTAAATTAATTAATTTAAAACCCTTAATAACCTTATTAATTAAATTATAAATTAATTAACTTATTAATTTAATGAAATCTCAAATCATTAAATCTAAATTAGCTTTTAAGAAAATCATTTCCTTTATTGATTATTTTATCATCATTTTCAAAAGCTTTTGGAAACACTTTTACATTTAAATTTACATTTGAATTTCATTTCAAATTAAAGATTTGCAATGATTAACAATTTTAACTTTAACAAATTTAAACTAGGTTAAAACCTTTTAAAATCAAATGTTAAAGAAACATTCATCATATAAGAAGTTTATATAATGGGTTTAAACCAAATCATTTAAATTCAAATTCATTTAAAAATATACCTTACCCCTTTAAGTTGTTTAAATATTTTTTTTTTTGAGAGAAATGTGTGATCCTCTAATAAAAGAGGAGAGCACACATGTAACACTATATATATAACAAAAATAAGGAGCTGTCAACATGCCTGACAGGTAGCCAAACTATAAAAATAGAAATAAGAAAAAGAAAAAGAAAAAGATACCCCTCAAATGAGCTCCGGCAAAGCCACCGCCCATTACACTCTAATACCAAGCTCCGGCAAAGCCGCCGCCCAATATTAGAGTGTTAGAGGTATCTAAAAAAACAATCTCGCAAGAGATAGGATCCAAAAAGAGGAACTCCAACAGAAGGACCAAAATGAAGAGCTCCACAAAGAAGACCACGAGAAACCGAAGAGAAAAGCCAAATGCAATCCAAGTCCCAGAGAAGAGCTATCCTGAAAACCTGAATAAAGTTGAATACTCTCCTGCAAAACAAATAAAAGAAAAACCAGCAACCAACCTGAACCATACCTGGAACAAAACTAGGAATACTAGTTAGAATGAATCACATATATGTATATAAATAGAATTTATATACATATATGCGAGAGAGAGACAAAAAATGGAAACTAAGAACCTATAATAGAAAGAGAATTTTAATTCATCCAATAAACATGATTAAAATCAGAATAAGGAATAATGTGAGAAGTATTAGAAACGGAATTATTGATGCTAAGAGAGAATATGAAAATATTGTTTCTAACCTTGTTAAGATAATCTTTAAAGCACTTATTTTTGGCTAATTTATATTTGGAATTAGATATCCAATTTAAGCAAAAATTTGAGATTAGAAAAATCAAATTATTATTATGATGATAGTTATTATTAAAGATTCTTTGATTTCTTTCAAACCAAATGAACCAACAAGAAATAGTGAATAAAGAATCAAGCAAGTATCTGAAGTCCTTATTAAACATAAATCTAAAAGAGTTCCAATAGAAGAAACAATCAGAAACTCTAGAACTAATAACAAACTCAAAAATATTAAGGGTCTTAATAAGAATAAAATGAGTATCCATGCATTCGAAATAAATATGATTAATATCTTCAGGAAATAAATTGCAAAATAAACATTTATTATCAATACTAATATTTTTCTTTTTTAAAAATTCAGTAGTGTTTAACTTACCATGAATAATGAGCCACATATGAATCTTAGATTTAGGAGGGGCATTTGGCTTCCAAATAAAATTAAAACAATTGACAGAAACCCCAGAGAAGTTGATAAATTTGTAAAAGGAATTACAAGAGTATTTCTTGCTCTTATCCCATCCCCAATAAATAATGTCATTATCATTGTCAATGTTATAGAGATTAAGTTTAGCATAAAGCAAGAAAAGTTGTCTAAGGGTATGGCCAACTAAAATACAATTAAAATTGAAAATCCAAGGAGGGTCACTCTCAGAGTTGAAAACATCAGAAATAAATGCAAATTTAAAGTTACAAATATCATATAAATCCTTAAATTCATACTTGAGAGGAGTAGAAGAAATCCAGCAATCATGCCAAAAAGATGCATTATTACCAGAATGAACAATAATATTAATACCTAATTTGAAAATATCACTACATTTTAAAATAGATTTCCAAAAATGAGAAATATAACTAGAACTAGAAGGACTAATATGATAGAGATTATAACTACCATTGTAATAATATTTAGATATAATCTCCTTCCAAATGGCATTATCACTAGTAAATCTAAATTTCCATAACCATTTACCAAGAAGAGACAGATTCATATTATGTAAATTAATGACTCCTAGACCACCCTCTTTTTTAGATTTACAAACAGTATCCCAATTAACTAAACATTTAATGCTACTGTTAGGATTAACTCCACTCTAAAGAAAATCCCTTCTAATTTTATCAATCTTATCTGTCACCCAATTAGGAAAAAGGTGCATAGACATCCAATAAATAGGGAGCGCTGATAAGACAGAATTAATCAATACCAGCCTACCAGCTCTAGATAAGAATCTCACATTCCAATTATTAAACCTATTTTTAATTTTATCTATAATAATTAACCAATCATCATGTTTAAGTTTCGAAGGTCTGATTACAAAACCAAGATAGTCAAAAGGAAAACTCATAGTTTTACAATTCAAAGTTTTAGCAACTAAATTTTCAACTTTATCAAAATCATTTAAAATTAAAACAGAACTTTTGTCAAAATTAATTTCTAAACCAGATAAAAGTTCAAAACTATAAAGAATAAATTTAAGAGCAATAATATGCTTAGGTAGATGAGAGGAAAAGAGCAAAGTATCATCAGCGAACTGAAGGACAGAAAGACTAAGACTAGAAATATCATTACCAATAACACCCAAAAGGTTATTGTTAACAGCATTCTTAATAATCTTAGAAAAAACATCAGCCGCTAAATTGAACAGAAGGGGTGATAATGGATCCCCTTGCCTTAATCCTCTCTTAGATTGAATTTTATTACCTAAGACACCATTGACCATAATACTTGAATTGCCCGTTTTAAGCAGGATATTAATCCAATTAATCCACTTATTACTAAAGCCTCTGGCATGGAAAATATCAATAAGAAATTTCCAATCAACCGAGTCAAAGTCTTTAGCAAAATCTAACTTTAAAATAGCACATGTTATATTATTATTACAACAAAAATTAATGTATTCTTGAACAGCAGCTACACCATCAGTAATATTCCTACCTTTAATGAAGGCTGATTGAGAGCAGTCAATAAGATCATTCATTTTTAAACTAAGTCTATAGGCTAAAACTTTAGAAATAATTTTAACAGAGCAGTTAATCAAAGAAATGGGTCTAAAATCTTTTAAAGTATTAGCACCAACTTTTTTATGCAATAAAATAACATTAGCAAAATTAAAACGACCTAATTGGAGCTTACTATTATAAAATTCATTAAACATACAAATAAGGTCTGCTTTTAAAACCTCCCAAAAAGATTGATAAAAGGAAATAGGAAAACCATCTGGGCCCGGAGATTTATCCCTAGGTAAATCAAAGATGGCTTTACGGATTTCCTCTTCAGAAAAAGGAAAATCTAAATCAGAAAGACTGGTGTTAGAGTCTGATGGATAAAGATCATTCCATCTAACGCTAACTCTATGCTTGATATTGATGCCAAAAATGTCTTTGTAATATTCAGTAAAAGCGTTGTTAAGATCACATTGATCAACTAATTCCACGTTATTAACTAAAATGGATTTAATAGTATTACTATGCTTTCTACTATTAGCTAAATTGTGAAAAAATTTGGTGTTATTATCACCTTCATTGATCCATTGAAAATTAGATCTCTGTTTCCACATAACTTCCTTTTTTTCAAGAATAGAGTAAAGTTCATCTTTTAAGTTATTAAGAACATTTCTCTCACCTAAATTTAATTGTCTAGTTTCTTCAATCTTATTAAGTTTGAGCAATTGTTTAAGAATATTATCTTTTTTAATTTTAATATTACCAAAAACATTTTTATTCCAGTTTTTAAGAAAAATCCTAAGCTTTCTTAGCTTAAATACAAAAGCTTTGGCAGAGTTGCCACAGTACTTAAGACTATAAAAACTCAATGCATACCATTTATTAATGACTAAATTTAAAAAACCTGGTTCAAGAAACCACATTTTTTCAAATTTAAAAGTTTTAATCAAAAATCTATGACTATTACAAGAAAGAATAATGGGACAATGATCTGAGAGGGTGTGAGGTAAACCTGACACACTACAGATAGGAAATTTGTCCTCAATTTCATCACTAACAAAAAGCCTATCTAAAAGAGCAAAAGATGGAGACTCTCTATTATTGCTCCAGGTAAAAGCTCTATTGGATAGAGGAATTTCGATCAAATTACAATGAATAATAAATTGATCGAATTCCTCCATGGCCGAATAATCACCTTCTCGGGGAGAGCGCTTCCCAATAAAGCGAGTCACATTAAAATCACCCCCCAAAATCCAAGGACCAGGGGCAAATGACCTAAACTCAAGGAATTCATTCCAGAGAATCCGCCTATCAATTTTAGAGTTAGGCCCATAAACATTAGAAATATTTAAAAAAGAATTATCGGAAAGATTAATTAAAATGATGTGTAAAGAGTGTTGCTTCTGAATACACTGAAGTAAATTAAAGAGATTATCTCTCCAACCAATCATTAAGCCTCCAGAAGAACCCACAGATGGAAGATAAACCCAATTACTAAAACGAAAACCTCCTAATCTTCTAAAAAAACGAAAATCAGGACACTCAATTTTAGTTTCTTGAAGAAGAGCAATGTCAATAGAAAAGTCTTTAAAAAAAATTTCTAACTTTATCACATTTGTTAAGGTCGTTCAAGCCTCTTATATTCCAACTAATGACTCTCATAAACCCAAAGATCTAGCCCTCTCAAGTTCCTTACTTCTAATAAACTCACGATCTAGCTCCAAATCAGTAAAACTAAAAGCAGATCTACTGGCTAACTGACTGAAATCAAAAGCAGATAAGTCACCCAAAGCATAAGACGAATAAAAGCTTCCCGAATCAAAATGCATACCTGAGCCTGAATCTGAACCACCGCTCACGGTGTTCGAACCAGGACACTTACCCGATGGCCGAAAGCAACTATCTCGAATCCTGACGCTACGACGAACCAACCCACTCGAAGCTGCAACCTTTCTTCGTCTACCTCTCCTCGAAAATGAAGAAGAAGTAAAAGCATGAGCACCACCGGTCTCACTAGAATGACCAAACGAAGCACAACCAGCAACATTAACCAAATCACCAGAATCATTCATAATAGTGGGACCCTTAAAATCCACTATCATGTTCAAAGCTTCATCCAAATGAACCACAGGGGTAGAAACAGAGATATCACCAACATTACAAGACAAATGATCCAAATTACCACCGATACAACAATCCACCAAGTTATTGACTTTAACTGAAGAAGAAAACTCTCCATGCAAAAACTCATTATCCATATCACAGTCAACCTGAACAGGTGACTCAAGTGCACCATGCACGCCATGAATATCAAAACTTCCTGCCATGAGCCCATCAAAATTCAAGTGGTTCTCAAGAACCGATGCCAACTCAACATCTATGTGCGAAACATCATTAAGGCACCAATCAAACTTAGATTCCTTCATAGAATCAACAACATTAATATCAGATAACTCAGTTGACAGAGATGATATAGCACCCTTAAAAGCATCTTCTGACCAGAAATTTAAAACAGAGGAATCCAAGTTAAACCCAAAACCTTTAGGTAAATTGAAGACCAAGTCGACCTGTCTACTATCAGAAACATCAAAATGAAGGCAACTATCGACAACCATGGGAGAATTTAAGTCATATTCAGGAAAGAAGGAATAACCAAAGCTAACAGAACAAACACCTTCATCTTGAATAGAGGGACGAATAGGAGACTACACAAAATCCAAACTATCAAAAACAAAGGAGGGGGGATCGCTAACCTCTTTCAAAAACGAACACTCGGAAACAAAATCAGAGTCAAGGCATTCGAAACTGTTTGAGATAGGGATCTGAAATGAATCCAAGTTACAAAGGCTACGCGAACCAATCGAATGCTTTGGACTGATATAGTCATTATCTGATATAGGTTGGCAAACCCCAGAATCTAACACGGTCTCACAATGAACCACATCAGGATCTAACAGAATTGGATCAACAAAAATGGATTCTTCACTTATGAAAGTATCAAGAAGAGCAAACTGATCATCAGACAAGAAAAAAGGAGGAGCTGGAATATCAACATCATGCAGAGAGACATCAGAAAAATGCTGAAAACCTTTATCTGTGTTTGGCAAATTAACATTGTTGAAATGAAATAAAAGATCATCAAGAAGCTTTAAACCTTCTGAACGCTTGATCATAAGATTGTTTATTAGAATTCCCCTCAAGTAAATAAAATTCAAAACGAACTTAAACCCATGCTCTGCTAAAATGACAGGAGAAAAGGAAGATACAGAATCAGATTTTCCAAAATACTTTTCAAGGTCACCAAATCTGGCCCTATAACCAATGCCAATATTCGGGGCATTAATAGCATTGAAATGAAAGAGCAGCTCTTCCAAGAAGTTAAAACAATCAATACGAAGATGCCATAAATGATCGAACAGAATCGCCTTCAACAGCATAATCTTTAACACAAATTTAAAACCATTCTCTACCAAGAAATCAGATGAAATTGAAGAAGAATGACCTGAAGAACAGTTAAAACTCTTGAGCCCAAAGAAGCCGCACTGGAAACATCTGATGGGATCTCGGCATTGAGACGCAAAGTGATTACTATCGCCGCATCTAAAGCAAAAAGATTTGGAAGAGCGAGAATCGATCCATCTTTTATTCAAAATTTGAGGTTTCCAATCACGAAAAGAAGAAGAGGGCGGACAGTCTCTGACCACTTGAGCGAAAGAACGATGTTGAAGAGAATCTGATTCAAAAGCTAAGGCATAATCTTGCAACTGAGGACGATCGAAAGAAGAAAGAAGGAAGGATTGAGAACGAGAACGAAAAACAAACGCCATTTTCTTTTGTTACTTTCTTTTGTTAAGATTTATGAATTTTTAAAGTTAAGTTGTTTAAATATTTTAAATTTTATAAAACTTCATTTTTTGTGAAACTAGGGTTAAAAAGTAAATTTGAATCCCATCTTTAACTTTTAATTTCAAACTTTGTTTAAAAATCCTATTTTAAAATTTAAAACCAGTTTAAAATTTAAAATAGATAGGTTTTTAAAGAAAACCTATAACAAACCAAAATGACCCGAGGCCAACCTAACTTGCTTCGAGTCACAAACCCTCCTACTTTGGGCCAACCCTTCAAATTTCTCGAGTAAAACTCGAGTACAACTCTACTCAAACCCAAAAACAAGATCACCAGAAAATGTACACAGTGCACATGCACCGACCATCCACCAATCTCCGATCAACTATGATGACCTAAACAAGTCATCGATCACCATCACATTTCATTACGATCATTAGATCGTTACAACACACTCGAAATCAAATTTGAGCCTCACAACAAAACCTGGAACAGGTAACAGAAACCACCACCAAACCTGTCAGCGCCTCGTCCTCGTAGCTCTGACTACCGGAAACTCTACAACTTCGGCCATGCCCTCGTCAACCCACCAACTTTCAACACCCAAAGCCTCGTTGCACTCGATCCACTAAGGAAGTCGAACCAAAATAAAAATCAACCCAAATAAAAACTAGGGTTCTAAACTTAATCGAACAATCTTTGTCGCCACAATGATGCTGATCAACTTCTGGCAATTTTCCCATCATCTAGGATCACCCCTCCATCATCACCCAAGATCCTGACCTCTCCAAACACTTGGATCACCAAAAAAACCCAAAATTTCATTTCCACTTCATCCCAGAACTGCACCTTCATCCCAAACTAAAAATCCTGATTTTAGTTTTAAAAATCATGTTTTTGTTTATTTATTCAATTTATAATACTGAATTTATAAATTACAATGTCTGAATTTTGACTTATATTTACACGCACTGTTGTTTTTGGTTTTACAGAGACACTCATTCTTTAATTTAACTAAATTAAATTTTTAAATATTAATCAAACAACTTTGGCTTGTAAATTAAGTCCTAACAATAATTAATTCAAGAGAATATGAATTTTAAATCAAAAACAGTAAAACTGGAATTATAAACAGGGAGTATTCCTATGTAACAAGCATGCATACCAATCATTGATATATATACACAACATACTTCACAATACATATTCATTTCAACACATTAGCATACTAAATTTTACTTTAAATTTTAAAAGTGAAGTTACTCACAGATTAGTATAAGAAGTTAGTTTACTCACCAGAAAAACAGAGTTTGATCAGACAGCAGCTTTCTGGTTTTGAAAAGTTATCAGCCCGATCCCTTTAATCTCCTTGCTTGTTGAGTTGAGGTATTAATTAAGCTTCAGTGCTAAGATTAGTTCTGGTTTGCAAATTTTTTGATGAAAGAAGATGAAATAAGAAAAGATGTATATATAGAAAAGGTTTTAAATGGATAGGTATTTACTGGTAATGTTTGATTAGAGATTTTTTTGCCTCCTTCTTTGACCAGGCAAGATTTTATAAAAACTGAAATAATTTTTGTGGAAAATGAAATGACTGATTTTGTGCTAGAATAGATAACATTAATTGCAATTGTCTTTTTTTGATATTATATACTTATCCTATGTTCATAGATATTTTTTTTTTGCTTGTTTCTTCTTGCCTTACATATCTACCTGAATTCCTGTAGTATATATATCTTACTTGTCTAGTTTTGCTTTATACCCTATGTACTTTCTATAAAGTTGTTATAGTTACTTTTTGTGACGTCCCGGATTTTTGGCAAGTATTATTTTAATAAATATTTAATTTAAATTAATTGAAATACAACCTATTATGTTTAAAACAAATATATATGTAAGTATTTGGAAGAAAATATTGGTTTGGAATTTAAAATAAAGAGTTTCAATAATATTTTAAAAATAGAATATATCCTTTTCACGTTTAATTAAAACCAAGTTATACTTATTTAACTTTTGATTTAAATATATATATATATATATAATATAATCTTAATAACAAGGGTTAAAATCAAATAATCTTATTAATATTAAATCTAAGTAAAACAAATATATTGTTTAAAAATAAAAATATAAACATTTAGACATAAGGAATTATGATATTGGCAAGTACAAAAATAAATAATAAATAAAGTAAATATTAGATAGTTAAACTTTATAAACTATAGAAATAAATATTATAAGGAAAGATAAAATACTAACAAATTGTACTTACAACCTAAAATATAAAAATATTGTAGATACAAGACAATAAGTATTAAGTTAGAAATAGAAGTAAATTATATAAGATAAATTATACGAATTATAAAATATAAAGTAAAACTCATAGCTAAAATATAACAACATAATAAATATAGAATTTCATTTCTATTATAAAGTAATAAGACCATAGCAAAGGTATATATTCAAATATGTACTTGGAAGAAGAAATTATCAATATATTTTATGCAAGAAAACAATAATAAATGCTTGAATCTCTAACGCACAAAATACATATGTAGCAGCCATCAACATCGACATAGTCAATAAAACAAGAAAACAAATAAACCTTCAAGTGTGTAAAAAAATAAAAATAAATTAGATGTAAGTGATAATTTGAGACATGACAGAAGTATATAAATGAGTGCAGTTGCAAAAGAAGAAACAAAATGAATATAAAGTAAACACATTCAAACAAGAACATATATATCTATGGCTGGCATAAGAAGATAGTAATATACTTCAGGTATGAACTAGAATAGATATGATAAGTATTTGCAAACAAAGAAAAATATAAGGATGTGGACTTGAGAAAACAAACAAATGTAATTAATGACAATATCTTTAGCCACCAAAGTAAGATTATCAGCCACCAAAACAAAAGAGAACAAGACAGTTGAGTCAAACAAAGTTAAACAAATATCTCTGCCTATTGTACTAAACAGATTATAATCACCTGTACAAGATAAAATACATGCTCTGTGATTTGTTTCTTTACATCAATCTGTACAACTCATTTTTTATATACTAGTCTATCCATCTCAGTTTTGATCATTTCAGGCTGAGCAAACTTGAGATATATATTATCTAAACTTAAACAAAATTCAACTTAAACATCTACAAACAATCCAATGCAAACCGGAGAATCAAGAAGGAAGATTTCCAGCTAGTGAATACAAAGCTTGATTTAAAAATGAGACCAGCTCTGTCATGTTAAAATAAGGTGAGTAACATCACTTAATAACAAATTTAAACGTATAATTCTGATACATATATGTATGTGAATGAGTGTGTTTATATCTTTATATATGAATGCCTTATGAATGATGAATAATATGTGAGTGCAGGCTGTATATCATATACCCCTCTGTTTTGAGTTTTCTCGAAACAATGTTTGATTTAAAAATCATTCTCTATTGATATACTAATTTGTTTTGAGCTTAGTGTTAAGACAATATTGGTTGTTATATTCTAAACTAAAGATTAAACATATATTAAGTTAAAAACAGTTAGTTAATAACTCTGAAAATTTAAGAACTGTTTTAAAATTTTAAACCAAGGTTTGACCTGAGTTTTCTAAAACAAAGTTCAAATAAAACTACAAGACACTGCTATGTTGAAGTCACTATTTACTGGTACATTGCCTAGCTTGAAGTCTGATCAGTTGGTTGTGAAGTTGTCACTGATTTTAAGTTCATCTTGTTTGTTCATTGTCTTGTGCCATTGGTTGTACTTGCTGTCACATTAACCTGTGCATTGCCTTCATGTGTTGTCTGTGCATTGCCTTCATGTGTTGTCTGTGCACTCTCTAATGTAGCACTCAAGTCTTATTCAAGCTTCATGCATTGTCCACTGATCATTTGTTATATATGCCATTCACTGTTGCCTAGATTGAGTCTTGAATTGCAGACTTGAAGCTGTTGTGCACTTCATATTGTGTAGCCACCTGATCATATATGTTAACTGTGTATACTTGTGTGCTGGTCTCCATTTTGCACTGTTGCAGTTGCTTGAGCATTGCCTTGTGGTCTGCATACCTGAACTGTTCACTGAGTCTCTGACCTGGTGCCTATAGTGTTGCTGCCATTGACTTGAGTTTGATTTGTACTTCATGCTAGCAATTTTTTTTCCTCTGCCTGTACTCAGTTTTGGGACTGACTTTGAGTCTAATGTGATGCTGTGGTCTTTAACTTGTGAAATGTTGAGCATGTTTGCATTGCCTGGTCTATTTTCTATGTTGTTGTTTGGCTGAGAGTGTTGGCATATTAGTCTCGGAACTCGAAAATCTACTCAAAGCTTTGAAGTGTTGGACCCGAAGTTTTTGTTGCTAGCTCGAAGATGTTGTATAGTTCAAAAACCTGATCTGTTCTTTTCCTAGAAAGCTGGAAGTAAATTTAAATTTCAGATCAAGATTTCATTGAGTTTATAAACCAAAGATTAAAGGTGAATTCGAGTTAGTTTTGAAACCTGGTTTGGAACAAACAAGTTTTAAATTTAATTTGTTTTAAAGAACTTGAAGGTTATAAGAAAATTTGGTGTTTTGAATTGGATTAAAGAAGAAAGCTGTAACTATTTAAAATTTTAAACTGAAATTTAAAAAGTTGAAAGCAAGTTTTTAAAACAGGTTTGGATTCAAATGAACTTTTGAATACTAAAATTCAAAACAAGATTTAAACTAAGTTTAAAATTAAAGGAATTATAGATTCAAGTTTTACTTGAATATTGAATTTAAATAAGTTTTGTAAATTTAAATATTAAGACAAGTTTGGATTAAGTATGTAAAAAAAATGATTTGGTTTTAAATAAAGGTTTAAACTTGCTTTATATAGATTCTTTTATAAAACACATTTCTTTAACATTGAATGGAAAGTTAATAAATTTGTTTAACTTAAAATTGTAAGTTAAATAATCAATTTATTTTTTTAAAGTTTGATTTTAAAATAATTAAGTGATTTAGTTTAAAACCTTTTTCTTACATAAGTTTCTTATATAAGAAATGAATGTTCTTTATATTTAATTTAAGATTTATAAAGTAATTTTAAATTTGATTTTAAAAAAAATTAAATGGTTACTCATTTTGAATCTTAAATTCAAAACGGAACTTAAATGTAAATTCAAAGTAAAATGTTTTCAAAATACATATGTTAATGTTAATTAAGTCATAAATAAAGGAAAGGAATTATCTTAGAGATAATTAAGGTTTTAAATAGATTTAATTAATGAGGTAATTAAGGAATGATGAATTGATTTAAATTATAAATTAATGATTTAGATTAATTTATAATTAGAGATAAATAAATGGATTATTAAAGATAAATTAATTTGTATTTAATAATGAATTAATGTGTTTAATTTTTAATGAATAATTAGATTACTTGATTAATGATAATCATTTATGAAACTGTTTAAGTAAAATTACTTAATTTAAGTAATTAAGAAATTAATTACTCATTGTAATTAATTGAGATACTCATTGTAATTGATTGAGTTTAATTCGATTAGTCTAAGTTAACAAATTCAGTTTAATTAATTTAGATTAATCACTTGATAATTCGGGAGGTACAATTACTTAGAGAAGTAATTGATGAATAATTACTGAATGTAATTAATGGAATGATGATGAGTCATTTGAGAATAATTAATCAAGGGATTAATTGATGTTATTAATTAAGGGTGATCAATATATGTGTTTGTGAAGATTTAACCTTTCTTAATATAATTAATTTAAAAGGGATACTTAATTAAAAATGTAATTAGAGATCATTAAGTGTTAAAATTAATGATGTAATTAACAATGAATAATTTGGGAATAATTAATCAATGAAGTAATAAAATGTGATTAATTTAGAATGAATGTAAATATTAATTTATGGATCTATTAAAGGCTAATTATTATAAATGGTTAAGAATAATTAATTGAATGAAATTAAAAGATAACTAATCAAGTATGATTAATTGAAGCGAATAAGTGGATGATGACTGATTAATTGATTGGAAATTAATTAATGTTATGTAAGCAAGATTGATAACGATGAAATTAATTAATTTAATTTACTTTAAATTAATTAAAGAGGAAGTAATTAATTTAATCCATTTTTAAATTAATTATAATATAATTCTTGCTTATATGAATGGATGATATTGTTTGTCCTGAATGGTCTGATATCCTTGATATGAGATAATTAATGTTATGGATGCTTGGTTGTAATGTGATGATGTGAATTATCTGTTTGTGATTATCTATTGTGATATTGTGAATCAACTATCTGTGAATATATAGATAATGAATTCAATTGTTTTAAACTTTAAAACAACTTGGACCTAAAAGATGGCGTTTTGGATTTCGATGAGACCGGGATCGGATTTTCCATATTTGGAAGTCTGAAAACCACACCGATCCAAATTAACGATAGGTCGTTAATTTCAAGTGAAGATGAAGGTTCAGAATGCAAGGGTTATCGTCGTTAACTCTGAGGGTGATTCCAATATGAGTGTAATGAGATGATGCCTTCGGTTTTGTTCGAACCCGGGACGAACTTGTATGGATTGAATGCTTTCAGAACATCGTCCGGTGGACGATGAGCATTCTAAGTGATGTGTTCTCTAAAGGTAATTGTAGCCTCAAGCCTCATCAACCGGGAATGTATAAAACAGGAGAGGTGCAGCAAGGCTTCGTGGGTAGCTCCCACTTGAGAGTATGGTTTCCCCTGTCTAGATGTCCCTTATTATTCGGCTTAGTGTGTGGTTGGTCGTGACAACCATAGGGTTATCTTATTTGGGACTGTTCAGTAAGGAATGGTTCTGACTTTGTGTTGCGGGGGATTGGGCGTAATCCTCGGTACGGTGATCTAGGCGACGTACTGTGACGGACGGTACCCCAGTAGCCCTGCCATTGATGGAAACCCATTTCCCTACGAGACCTTACGGTTTTGATTGTGTTACCCACTTTGTTGGCTAGTATGCTGGAATTTAATCGTGTAACAATTTCGGCTATTTTCTATTTACTTGAAAACCCTAGACACTACTATAATATCACTGGATTTCCTATAAATGTTTTGGTTAGCGTAAGGTAAAAACTTACCCATGTTTATTTGTGGGGAGTCTTACGTGATACCCTTTCTTTCAAATGTTTTTAAAGTTAAGCAACTTTAACCTGTTACTCACACCAGACCCTTGTCTGACCCGGAGTTTATTTTCGGTTTTTCATGAACTCTTGGGTACTCAAATTTTTATGAGTAGCCAAGTGATCAGGTTAGCTTTGACGAATACTGGAGGAGCAATGGAGCAGGAAGCTTCAGCATTGGTAGATATTTATATAGGTGGTTCTACTGTGTTGGTATCTCTGAGACATTTGTTTGGATTGTATCGAGTTATATTAACTAGACAGGTGTTTATAACTGTCTAGTATGTGTTGTATTATCTGGGTAACTCTGATATATTTGATACTATGTATTTTCTTATGTGATATGTTATATTTTATTCGTTCTGCTGTTGAGGTTCTGATGTTGTTTCTTCTTCTTCTCTATCTTTTCTATATTATCACCCCTTTCTTTCTTAAAAGATGATACGTCTTCCTGGGCGTAGGAAGGCGGGTCATCACAATTGGTATCAAAGCGCTAGGTTGAGTGAATACCTAGGCTTTGGAGTGATTTCTATCCTTCTTGAGAGAGCGTATTTGTAATTTTGATATATAAATTTATTTATTTCTACCTATTTGTTGGGTTACCTGTTCGGGTTTCCCAATATGAGTTATAAAGGTAGATAGGATAGTGGTGTGTGTAACACGACTACTAATGGTTGGAATTTGTTGGAGGTGTATATGCAGAGACTGTATACCCAATTCTTTCTCGGGTGAATTTCTGTTGTGGTGGAATGATTTAACCCAATCTCTGGAAAAAAAATCTATTAAGGTTCGAAGTCCATTTTTGGAATGCAAGTTGGGATGAGTAGAATTTGATTCTGTCAGTTGAGCAGAAGCTGGTGAGGGCATCTTGGCAACTCAGGAAGTAATAGTTGTATGATGAGATGCAGTAGCTATGGATTGTTTCCAAAGTTGTTTCTCAGGAGCTTTGGATAAGGAAGTGTGTCTGCATCAGTGTTGAGGCTGAGTTCAGCTGGGTGTTTGTGTTTGGCTTTGAGGTTTGAGTCTCTCGAGGAGTTTTGGATTAGAAAGTGTTTGGCATCATTAGCAGCGTTGCAGCTCAGATTGTTCTGCCTGCACGCAAGGAGGTCATCTATCAGCAGTTTTCTAGAGGTGAACTTCAGCAGCAGCTATGTAGATCCATTTCTTCGACGGATTGGCTAGATAAACTTAAGCTGTTCTGATTGGTAGAGAGAGCAGTTTTCTTTGGATATTGGACTAGGTTGATTGCAAAAGTGACTTGCAATAGCTAAGTATTCTCTTGGTTTGTCAGAGATTCTTTCGAATGTCTTTGAGAGGTCAGTGGATTGCCTTAGCATCTGAAGATTGAGTTTTCATATCTACTAAGATTTCCAGGAGTAGTACCGATGGTCCAGCTAGTTGAAGGATGGTTCCTAGAGAGAAGTATTTTTGGTGAAGCAGATCAGGATATCATGAAATTTCTGAGTTTTTCTTTATGAATCTGTTAAACCACATTTCTGGGATGTGTTGTCCAGTTTGTGCTCATGTGCATCATCAACATTTTCATCTACTCCGGATCAGAGTTGAGCAGCGGAAGCAGTTGGGAGTGCATCTGTTTTTCTTTTCCGGAGAGGAGAAGTTGTTTTCTACTGATGATAGTAGAGTTTGTGTTCTACATTTTAGTTGATCTTGAGAAGATCATTCGATGGGATTGTTTTGGACTAGATTGTTTTGAGAAGCATCAGCAAAGGTCGAGCTGATCAGTAGAGATAAAGGCAGCCCTAGATTGTCAGAAGAGTTTGGGGGAGGAGAGACGAAAGAATTTGGATTTCGAAGTCGGAGATTTGATTTTGGATGAGTTTTCTCTGCTTCAAAGGAGCCTTGTAATTTGGTAAGACTGAGAAGCTAGCTTCGAGGTGTTTTGGATTTTCTCTATTTCTGGTGAGAATAAGTGGTTGGTCTTCTGAAGTGAATTGCTAGTTTGGATTCTATGTGTTTCATGTATCTCAGAGAGAATACGTGTATAGTCCATCTCTGGTTTGGAACCAGCAGTTCAGGCAGTTTGGTTGTTGAGTCAGACTCGTCTGTAGGCTGATATCTGTTGAGTTTTGTAGATCCAGATGAGTTAGAGCTCGGTAGCTCAGTAGTATAGTTTGTTTGGATTCTATAGATTGAGTATTCCAGTGTTTTACCTAGAAACACTCTAGGAAGTTCTACCCAGATTTTTGTCTGGACAGTTAGATTTGTTTGATTAGGTAAATTAGTTGCTATGGTTGTTAACATATGATTGACAATATATATATATATATATATATATATATATATATGTTTATGATTTAAGAATTATAATCTTAGATAGATATTAAATTATCCTTGTTTTTAAATTTCGGGGACGAAATTATTTTAAGGGGAGAGGGATGTGACGTCCCGGATTTTTAGCAAGTATTATTTTAATAAATATTTGATTTAAATTAATTAAAATACAACCTATTATGTTTAAAAACAAATATATATGTAAGTATTTGGAAGAAAATATTGGTTTGGAATTTAAAATAAAGAGTTTCAACATATATTAAGTTTAAAATAAAAAGTTTCAACATATATTTGGAAGAAAATATTGATATACTGATTTGTTTTGAGCTTAGTGTTAAGACAATATTGGTTGTTATATTATAAACTAAAGACTAAACATTTATTAAGTTAAAAACAGTTAGTTAATAACTCTGAAAATTTAAGAACCGTTTTAAATTTTTAAACCCAGGTTTAACATGAGTTTTCTAAAACAAAGTTCAAATATAACTACAAGACACTGCTATGTTGAAGTCACTATTTACTGGTCCATTGCCTAGCTTGAAGTCTGATCAGTTGGTTGTGAAGTTGTCACTGATTTTAAGTTCATCCTGTTTGTTCATTGTCTTGTACCATTGGTTGTACTTTTTGTCACTTTGACTTGTGCATTGCCTTCATGTGTTGTCTGTGCACTCTCTAATGTAGCACTCAAGTCTTGTTTAAGCTTCATGCATTGTCCACTAATCATTTGTTATATATGCCATTCACTGTTGCCTAGATTGAGTCTTGAATTGCAGACTTGAACCTATTGTGCACTTCATACTGTGTAGCCACCTGATCATATATGTTTACTGTTTATACTTGTGTGCTGGTCTCCATTTTGCATTGTTGCAGTTGCTTGAGCATTAAAGTTGTAGCTTATGTTTATTAATTGATGAAGAGGCTTTGCCATGTGGTCTGCATATCCGAAGTGTCACTATCTTGAGTCTTGTTGCTTTGGTTATCTTCACTTAATTTGTTGAGCTTGTCTCTGTTGTTTCTCTGACCTGGTGCCTGTAGTGTTTCTGCCATTGACTTGAGTTTTATTTGCACTTCATGTTAGCAATTTTTTTCCTCTGCCTGTACTCAGTTTTGGACAGACTTCGAGTCTGTTATGATGCTGTGGTCTTTAACTTGTGAAATGTTGAGCCTGTTTGCACTGCCTGTTCTATTTTCTCTGTTGTTGTTTGGTTGAGAGTGTTGGCATATTAGTCTAGGGTAACTCGAGAATCTACTCGAAGCTTTGAAGTGTTAGACCTGAAGTTTTTGTTGCTAGCTTGGAGATGTTTTATAGTTCAAAAACCTGATCTGTTCTTTTCCTGGAAAGCTGGAAGTAAATTTAAATTTCATATCAAGATTACATTGAGTTTATAAACCAAAGATTAAAGGTGAATTCAAGTTAGATTTGAAACCTGGTTTTGGAATAGACAAGTTTTAAATTTAATTTGTTTTAATAACTTGGAGGTGATAAGAAATTTTGGTGTTTTGAATTGGATTAAAGAAGAAACCTGTAACTGTTTAAAATTTTAAAATGAAATTTAAAAAGTTGAAAGCAACATTTTAAAATAGGTTTGGATTAAAAGGAAATTTTAAATCCTAAAATTTAAAACAAGATTTAAACTAAGTTTAAAATTAAAGGAATTATAGATTCAAGTTTTACTTGAATATTGAATTTAAATAAGTTTTATAAATTTAAATATTAAAACAAGTTTAGATTAAGTATGTAAAAAAATGATTTGGTTTCAAATAAAGGTTTAAACTTGCTTTATATAGATTCTTTTATAAAAAGCATTTCTTTAACATTGAATGGAAAGTTAATAAATTTGTTCAACTTAAAATTGTAAGTTAAATAATCTATTTTTTTTAAAGTTTGATTTTAAAATAATTAAGTGATTTAGTTTAAAACCATTTCCTTATATAAGTTTCTTATATAATAAATGAATGTTCTTTATATATATTTTAAGATTTATAAAGTAATTTTAAATTTGATTAAAAAAAATTAAATCGTTACTCATTTTGAATCTTAAATTCAAAATGGAGCTTAAATGTAAATTCAAAGTAAAATGTTTTCAAAATACATATGTTAATGTTAATTAAGTCATAAATAAAGGAAAGGAATTATCTTAGAGAAAATTAAGGTTTTAAATTGATTTAATTAATGAGGTAATTAAGGAATGATGAATTGGTTTAAATTATTAATTAGTGATTTAGATTAATTTATAATTAGAGATAAATAAATGGATTATTAAAGGTAAATTAATTTGTATTTAATAGTGAATTAATGTGATTAATTTTTAATGAATAATTAGATTACTTACTTAATGATAATCTTTTATGAAACTGTTTAAGTAAAATTACTTTATGGAAGTAATTAAAAAATTAATTACTCATTGAAATTGATTGAGATACTCATTGTAATTGATTGAGTTTAATTCGATTAGTCTAAGTTAATTAATTCAGTTTAATTAATTTAGATTAAATCACTTGATAATTTGGAAAGTATAATTACTTAGAGAAGTAATTGATGAATAATTACTGAATGTAATTAATGGAATGATGATGAGTCATTTGAGAATAATTAATCAAGGGATTAATTGATGTTATTAATCAAGGGTGATTAATATATGTGATTGTGAAGATTTAACCTTTCTTAATATAATTAATCTAAAAGGGATAATTAATTAAAAATGCAATTAGAGATCATTAAGTGTTAAAATTAATGATGTAATTAACAATGAATAATTTGGGAATAATTAATCAATGAAGTAATAAAATGTGATTAATTTAGAATGAATGTAAATAATTAATTTATGGATATATTAAAGGCTAATTATTATAAATGGTTAAGAATAATTAATTGAATGAAATTAAAAGATAATTAATCAAGTATGATTAATTGAAGTGAATAAGTGGATGATGATTGATTAATTGATTGGAAATTAATTAATGTTATGTAAGCAAGATTGATAATGATGAAATTGATTAATTTAATTTACTTTAAATTAATTAAAGAGGAAGTAATTAATTTAATCCTTTTTTAAATTAATTATAATATAATTCTTGCTTATATGAATGGATGATATTGTTTGTCCTAAATGGTCTGATATCCTTGATATGAAATAATTAATGTTATGGATGCTTGGTTGTAATGTGATGATATGAATTATCTATTTGTGATGTGATTATCTATTGTGATATTGTGAATCATCTATCTGCGAATATATAGATAATGAATTAAATTGTTTTAAAATTTAAAACAACTTGGACCTAAAAGATGGCGTTTTGGATTTCGATGAGACCGGGATTGGGTTTTCCATGTTTGGAAGTCTGAAAACCACATCGATCCAAATTAACGGTAGGTCGTTAATTTCAAGTGGAGATGAAGGTTCAGAATGCAAGGGTTATTGATGCAGCTAAGGAAGAGAATTCGATTGTGTGAATCGAATCCGTCTAGGATCTCACACGTTTAGCGGAAATAATCGGTGAATCGATGATAAATCGGTGAATTTGAAGAATACCGTAAGGCCCAAATCCGTTGATCACAAAGATACCGGATTTTAGCAATCTTCGACACGTTGATCGCGCACGATACCGTAAGAGAAGATCTACAATTCTTCGAACGTTGATCAAGCGCATTTGATTCCGTGAATTGGCTTCAACAATCATTGATTCGAGCACACTCGAATGCCGAAAGTGGAGATAGGAGATTACACTCAACTACCAATTTTAATGAAAGCACAAAGCTCACAAAACAAGAGTTTATTCAAAAATCAACAACCTTTACAACTAACCCAACATGCCTATTTATAGGCTACAACTCACACTAGGTCGTACACGCGACCTACGACCTTACATAGGTCGTTAACGACCTAACCACAATTCGACACAACACAGACAACACGAGTTAAGAAAATTACAATACACGCGAGCTAACAACATGCATGACCTTACAGTATTACAACACGAACGACTTATCAACAAACGACCTTGCGACTTATCAAAGCAACACTTCACGCGACATAAAAGAATGTAGTGCACAACAGCGTCTTAACGACATAAGAAATAACGACACAATATTTACAAACGACACACGACCTAGCAAGGCCAGGCAGCGACCTAAGAAAACTGAGCGTCTTAAGCTTCTTTAGCGACATAACAAAGCAGCGGCCTAAACTTCATCTTCATGCGACTCGGTATAAACAAGCGGCATACGAGTGAGTTAGCTCGCTAGGTCGCTCGCGACTTATCATAGATCGTTAGCTCGCTTGAGCGACCTAAAGAACCTGGGTAATATGAGGTATGCTTTAACTCGCTAGGTCGTTCCATAGGATTCGCTAGGTCGTTGCGCGTCCTACCATAGGTCGTTGGATACTTCTCCATTGCGTAACTCGCCTCATCCTTCAGTACTGCCTCTTTCTTTCCTCTGATCTCGTCATTCTTCACCCCGTTAGGTCGCTCGCGACCTAAGACTACATCAGGCTGGGCTGCATCATCCTCCCCTGGTCGGGAAAAATTCGTCCTCGAATTTAAAAGTTCTTCCCCATTGGATTGTTCATCTCCATAGTAAGGTATAAGATGTTTAACATTAAACACGTCAGAAGTGTACACATCCTCCGGCAGCTTCAACCTATAAGCGTTTTCATTGATCCGTTTCACAATCTTTATAGGACCAATCTTTTGAGCTTTAAGTTTATTGTATGCTCCTACTGGAAAACGATCCTTCGTTAGGACAGCATGTACTAAATCTCCTTCATTAAATTCAGCACTTCTTCGCTTCAGATCCGCCGATCGTTTATACTTCCCATTCGCCTTCTCCAATCGTTCCTGAATGATTCTATGGCATTCTGTCAACCCATCAACAAAATCAGCAGCCCGCTTAACTGTCCCCTTCGGTTGTGGTACTATCATTAAATCCAACGGCCCCTTTGGCAAGCTTGAATATACAATCTGAAATGGACTGAAACCCATACTACGATTCACTGCATGATTATGTGCAAACTCCGCTTGACATAACTTCGAATCCCAACTCTTCAAATTGTCCTTCACAAGACACCGCAATAGATTTCCCCATGATCTGTTCACAATCTCTGTTTGTCCATCCGACCGCGGATGATAAACACTACTGAAATTCAGCTTTATTCCCACCATCTTCCACAAACTCAACCAAAAATGACTCAGAAATCTGGTATCCCTGTCGGAAACTATAGATTCAAGTAAACCATGCAAGCGATAGATCTCTTTAAAGAACAACTGTGCCACATTGACTGCATCCGCCATCTTCTTGCAAGCAACAAAATGTACCATCTTCGAGAAACGGTCCACCACAACATATATAGAGTCATTTCCCCATTGAGTCCTCGGTAAGCCCAACATGAAATCCATGCTTACATCTACCCACGGTTTTGTCAGAACAGGTAAAGGCATATACAATCCCGCATTTGTAGCTGTCCCTTTCGAAACTTGACAAACATGACATCTACACACAAACTTTTCAAATTCCCGCTTCATCGAAGGCCAATAATAAGATTGAGAAATCAATTGCAATGTGCGATCCTGACCAACATGTCCTTCTTCATGCAACTCTTTTACAATTTTCATTCTCAAGCTGCAATCTGGTACGCACAATCGATTTCCCTTGAATAGGAATCCATCTACCAATACAAACTCATCAGTACTTCCATTCTTGACTTTCTCAACAAACTTCGCAAAGTAAGGATCTTCTTCAAACAACTCTGGCAATAGTTCAAATCCTGTCACTTCAACCATCATCGTCGTCAACAAATGATTCCTCCTGCTCAAGGCATCAGCTACACGATTCGTCACCCCTGGTTTGTGCTTTATAACAAAAGTAAACTGCTGTAGATACGCTACCCATTATGCGTGTCTGGCTGAAATTTTGTCATGCCCTTGCAAATGTTTCAAAGCTTCATGATCCGTATAAAGAACAAACTCCTTCTAAAACAGATAATGTCTCCAGTGCTTCACAGCTTGAACAATCGCGTAAAATTCCACGTCATAAGTGCTATATCTCAACTTGGCTCCAGACAACTTTTGACTGAAATAAGCAACTAGTCTTCCATTCTGACTCAATACTCCACCAACTCCAACCTTCGAAGCATCAGTGTGTAACTCGAACAACAACTGAAAATCCGGCAGTACCAGCATTGGTGCTGTCGTCAAAAGTGTCTTGATCTTCTCAAAAGCTAACTCTGCTTCCTCTGTCCACTCAAACTTCTTTCCTTTCATGCAATCGGTTACAGGTGCCATCACACTGCTAAAATGTGGAATGAATCTTCGATAAAAAGATACCAACCCATGAAAGCTTTTCACTTCAGTAATTGTATTGGGTTGTGGCCAACTCCTGACTGCTTCCTCTTTACTTTCATCCACTTGAATACCCTCATTCGATAGAACATATCCCAGAAACAAAACACTGTACGTCATGAACGCGCACTTCTTCGTTGCTGCATAGAATTGCTCCTGTCGTAGAATCAACAGTACTTCCCGCAAATGCTGAATATGCTCTTCCATACTCCCACTATAGATCAAAATATCATCAAAGTAAACAACTACGAACTTCCCAATAAATGGTCTGAAAATCTGGTTCATCACTCTCATGAAAGTACTAGGCGCATTCGACAAGCCAAACAGCATAACCAGCCATTCGTATTAAAACTTATTATGTTCAAAATTTAATAAAGGAAAACAAGATTTGGAAAATCATATTAAAACTTCAAAACCATTAGGAATAGAAATGGAATAGGTTTTAAAAATATCTCTAAACAAAAAAGGGAATAATATTAAGAAATATAGTTTTATTTATCAAAAGACTAAAGGATCACCTAAGTCCATTACGAATACCAAAAATATAAAAATTTGGATTCTAAAAACAAATAATAAACTGATTAGACAAAAAAATATTGATTTTTTTTAGAAAAAGTAGTCTATAATAAAAATTATATTCGCAAAGGTACCAAACCTTCTTGGGTATGGCAACCTATCCCTCCTAACATCTAGGACCCTAACAAAGTACATAGGTACCTATTGAATACCATTTTATTTTCCAGGTACCTAAAATAAAAAATAAGGAGAAATGGATACTTGATAGTGGATGCTCCAAACATATGACCGAAAATGCAAAAATGTTATCAAATATAACATATATCGATGTCGGAATAGTAACCTTCGGAGATAACTCAAAATGATACGCCATAGGCATCGGAGGAGTCATCAACTCTGGTATTTCTAACTCTCCTATTATTACAAATGTTTTGTTAGTAGAAAATTTAAAACACAACCTACTTGGCATAAGTCAATTATGTGATAAAGGATTTCAAATTAATTTCGAAAAGGATAAATGTAATATTTTCAATAACAATCAACTTATATTTGAAGGTTTTAGAAACAAAAATATTTATGTCCAAAATATGAATATAAATCAAAATTCAAAATTATGTTTAACCGCCAAACATGAGATCCCCGGTTGTGGCATAAATGTTTTTGTTATATTAATTTTAAAAATATTAATAAATTAGCAAAATATGAGCTGGTTAGAGGTTTACCAAAAATAAATTTTAAAGTAGAAAATCTATGTGACGCTTGTCAATTTGGAAAGCTAAAGAAAAGTTCCTTTAAATTTAAAAATAATATTTCTATAAAACAACCATCAGAATTATTACATTTAGATTTATTTGGTCCAACTCAAGTACGATCTATAAATCATAACAAATATGTTTTCGTAATAGTAGATGATTTTTCAAGATATATGTGGACCTTATTTTTAAAACATAAAAGTGATATTTTTGGAATATTTAAATTTTTTGCAAAAAGAATAAAAACTCAAATGGATTTAAAAATTAAAAATATTCGAAGTGATCACGGAGGAGAATTCGAAAATGATCTTTTACTAATTTTTGTAATAAAAAGGGAATTGGTCATAACTTTTCTTTTCTCTACACACCACAGCAAAATGGTGTAGTAGAAAGAAAGAATCGAACATTACAACAATGTGCAAGAACGCTAGTAAATAGTAGCAGTTTACCAAAATATTTTTGGGCTGAAGCTATTGCTACGGCTTGTTATGTTTTAAACCAAGTAACCATACGACCGATGACTAAAAACACTTATTTTGAAATAATTTTTTGGAAGAAAACCTAAAATATCATACATTAGAACTTTTGGATCAAAATGTTTTATATTAAATGCAAAAGACAATTTAGGAAAATTTGATCCAAAGGCCGATGAAGGGAACTTTGTCGGATATTTGGATCATTCCAAGGCATATAGAAATTTTAATAAACGTACTAACATAATTGAAGAAAGTTTACATGTTTCATTTGATAAAAATTTCCTTAATAATCATACTAATGATGATGATTGAATTATTTTTTATATCAAATACAACAAACACGTCTAATAATAAGATAAATACACAAAATAATACTTTTGTGTCATCTCTTAGAATTCTTAAAGGTCATCCAAAAGATAATATCATTGGAGATCTTAACTCGAAAATAACTAGAAATCAACTTAACCAAACAAGCCATATAGCATTTGTGACAAATTTCGAACAGAAAAATTATAAAGAAGCTTTAAATGATAACTTTTGGATAATAGCTATGCAAGAAGAGATAAATCAATTTGAACATAAGAATGTTTAGGAATTAGTCCCAAGACCAGAATATCAATCGATTATAGGAACAAAATGGGTATTTAAAAATAAAGCAGATGAAAATGGAAATATAATTAGAAATAAAGCTCGCTTAGTTGCTCAAGGTTGTGGTCAAGAAGAAGGTATCGACTACGACGAAACTTTTACTTTAATAGCAAGACTCGAGGCCATACATACATTACTCGCTTTTGCAAATCATCACAATTTTAAACTATTTCAAATGGATGTCAAAAGTGCTTTTTTAAGTGGTTCTATCAAAGAAAACGTATATTTTGAACAACCTCCATTATTTATTCATGAAAAATATTACAATCATGTTTTTAAATTACAAAAAGCATTATATGGTTTAAAATAAGCACCCCGTGCTTGGTACGAATGTCTTAAAAATCACTTAATTACATCTGGTTTTCAAATAGGTAAAATCGATACAACTTTATTTATTAAATGAGAAAGTGACGATATTTGAGTTGTGCAAATTTACGTTGACGATATTATTTTTGGTTCAGTTAACGAAAATCTTTGTAATCAATTTTCAAATATTATGAAAAATGAATTTGAAATGTCTCACATCGGAGAATTAAATTTCTTCTTGGGTTTACAAATAAAATAACTTGATAATGGTATTTTTATTCATCAAGAAAAATATTGTAACGATTTATTACGTCGCTGTGAAATGGATAAAACTTCAAGCAAACCAATACCAATAAGTACTAGTGTTCACTTAGAAAAAGTTGATACTGGAAAAGATTTTGATGAAAAATTATATCGTAGTATGATTTGCTCCCTGCTTTATTTAACACCTAGTCAACTCGACATTATGATGAGTGTATCTTTGTGCCCGATTTCAAGAAAAACCAAAAGAATCCCACCAAAGAGCCGTTAAACATATCTTACAATATCTATCTAGTACAAGAGATTACAGTTTGTTTTATCCTAAGGAATCATCATTTGAACTTGTTTCATATAGCGATGCGGATTTCGGAGGATGTAAAATAGATCGTAAAAGTACTAGTGGAACATGTCACTTTATCGGACAGTCATTAGTTTCATGGTTAGCAAAAAGCAAAATTATGTATCCTTATCCAATTACGAGGCCGAATATATTTCAGCAGAACTTGGATGTGCACAAGTCATATACATGCAAAAAACGCTTAATGTTTTCGAAAAAATTATTGATAAGTCGCTAATATATTGCGATAATACAAATGCAATAAATTTATCAAAAAACCCTGTAAATCACTCGTGTGCTAAACATATAGATATAAGACATCATTTCATACGTGACAATGTCGAAAAAGGAATTATCACATTAGAATACGTTAATACCGAAAATCAAATAACAGAAATTTTCACAAAACCACTAAACGAACAAACATTTGTTAAGCTACGACGAGACTTAGGAATATGCTCCCTTAACGATCCTCTAACTTAACACCACATCCTCATATATTTTATATTTAGCCAAAAATGTTTTGGTCCTCAAACTAAGAGTGATAACTCCTCTATCTTAAATTTTTAGATAGTTGGTTTCTGAAACTGTCTATAAATAACTTTTTCAAAATTATATATAACTCTTTATAAGTAAAGAATATATGATCTCATATTTTTACAACAAAATAATCATGTCTTCTGAAAATTCTCATCTATCCTTCTCGACAACTACAACGGATAGCTCAGCAGATACACCTCAACATCTTCCTACACCTACACCAAATTAGGAACCAACATATAGGTGTTCCTCCTATCATACGGGATTCACTCCCGATAACAAGAAATCCAAGCGATCTCTATTTGTTTCTCCTAACACCAAGGAGAAGATTGATGAGATTCATCACTATCAAAAACAACAAATAGATCTACAACGAGAATTATATTTTGAACAAAAAGTCACGGCATAACGATTAAGTTTCTTGGTGCAAGTAGCATGAAGTTTCGTAATTCACTGTAACGACCCGTATTTTTACGGATCGAAAGATCGTAGAATTGTTGTTATTAGTTCGTTAGTGTTGTTAAGTCGTTCAGAATTTAAGTCGTTTGGAGCTTAAGTCGTTCAGAGTTAGATAGCCATAAGATGAGTCGTGTGGAAGCTTAAGTCGTTGGCCGACTTATAGGGTTTGGAATGACTTAAGGGTTAGAGCGACTTATAGGAGTAGCCGGCTTAAGGAGTTATACGACTTAAAGGTTAACGACCTAAGAGATTGGAACGGCTTATAGGATTTGACCGACTTAAGGAGTTGACCGACCTAAGGGATAGCGGTATAGGAGTTAGGTCGTGGACGAGATAAGGCTTAGGTCGGCTGAGCGAGTTAACGGCCTAGTAGTTAGCGACTTAGGACTTAGAGCGGCAGTGTAGTTGAGTCGTAGGTCAATAGGCATGTGGTGGGTCGCCTCCTGAGTTAGGTTGTTAGGTCGGCAGGTTTAGGTCGTGTGCATGCTATGATTGTTGAGTCGTTCAAACGACTTAAGGCTTAGGAAGGAACACGCGCATATGTTAAGTCGCGCATAGGCTTGAGTCGTTAAGTCGTAGTTCGTGTGGCACCGTTGAGTCGTGAGTTGTATAGGCCGTGGGTTGTTGAGGCTTGAGTCGTAGGTTGTGGGCTGTTAAGTCGTGGACGACTTATGGGGATGATGAGTCGTGACCGACTTAAGGGGGTACGAGTTAAGGAATCAGCCTATAAATAGAAGGGTTTGGCTCACTTTTTGGCACCGGATTTTGAAGCGACGAAGTGCTGCCATTTTGAGAGCTCGACTACAACACTTCTTCAATTCTTTTCTCCACTCTAATATAGTGATTCCATCCATCTAGATTGAAGATCAAATCGAAGATCCAAGAGCTAAAGTTGAAGATCTCCATCCATCGAAGAGAGATTTCATCGTTTGAAGCAGAATCTTGTCGGATCAAGCTAGATCCCTTGCTGTCCAGTTCTGTAGTTGGTTGTTTTTGAGGTGTTTTGGTGATTCGGTGAGTGGTAGTTATCTCTCACACGGACCCAAAGGAGTATATTGGATCGGTGGCTTGTTTGTGTGTTAAAGATAGCGATTTCATGCATTTTCCTTAAGTCTGCATGTAGATCTATTGTTCATGATGATTTGACACCTATTTTACTACATGTTCACTTATGCAAGTTCATTCATCAAGTTGTAGAGATATTGTTCATGATTCATGCTTGTTAGATTGCATGTTAGATTTGGACCTTTATTTACGAAATTGCCATTATTGTTGTAATTGTTTATTTAGATCTTGTTTGAATGATTGATTATATGGATTAATGTTTGACTTGATTGATTAGTTGATTGATAACTTGATTTGGACAAGTATGGTCGAAGATGATTCAAAAGCTACGTGAAAAGGCTCTTGAATAAGGAAAGCTGCTTGTGGCATATGAAGTGGATGTTGAAGCTCATATGGATAGATTTGATGATGATGTTGAGATGGGACTTTGTTATGATGCGATGAGGCAAAGCGTGATGTTGAGATGGGACTTTGCTATGATGCGATGAAGCAAAGCATGATGTGAGAAAGCCTTGGTTTAATCCAGACGGGATCATCCCAAGCATGTTGATAACTCGATGATGTGGTTCGAGTTTGTGGATAATGGTTGGCTTGAGAGGCGCTTGAGCTAGTATGGAAATAGTCGTCGAGGAGGATGACTAGGAGGTTGAGATTTCATCGTTATTGAAGGTTCTAGCATGCTCAAAGCAAGAGTACGTTGGGACGGGCTGCAACGACGTTCCAAGCACGGGCTGCGATGACGTGCTAGTACTCTGGGCAGATTCGATATTTCTAGGCACGGGCTGTGACGACGTGCGGAGTTATGTCTAGAACCGGGGTTACCATTAGCCCTTGGCGGGCGGTCATTCAACTAACGGTGAAATCAAGGCAATGATAACAGTGATAGCCAGAGTCATGGATGTTTGGATGTTTGGTTGTATCGTCATTTGGGTCAAGAGCGAAGTTTTCAGGGTGCTTATCTGATCTTGGCTTAGGCCTTGGGGTTTGTACTTGGAAAACACCGACATTGACTCGAGTGATAATTACTTTGCTTTGAATGTCTGAATTGCTATGTGTAACGAGACGGATTTTGCCCGCTCGAAAATCGACATCCATACTTCAAATCGTACTCGAATGCCATAGATTCGATTGTTCAAATCCGATTCGCCGGAGCTTATAACAAAATTAAGTAAACAACACAGCGGAATAAAAGAATAATACATTGATATACAGCTTTGATACAATATCTGATACAACAGATGATCCAGTAGATATCAATATACATCAGAGATATGATACAATAAAATAGCAGCGGAAAAGAAAAATAGATAACATCTAGCAGCGAAACAAATAACTCTAAGATAGTCTTCAAGGAAGAACTCCAGAACTGCAACTCCATTTCCAAGAATCAATCCAGCAATAGCTCGAACTCCCAATAACGATGCACCAAGATAACCAAGACTGGTGCGATCCAAAGACTGAACTAACTCCAGATAATCTGTTAAATCTAGCTATCTGAAAAAAAAACCCAACTCTAGACTGCTCGTGTAGGAAATAATGAGCACCCAGAGTTTAGGAAAGAAAACAATAAACTCCGGATCAGTCGTGGGACTGGTGTGAGCAACAAAAACAGTTTATCTTTTAAAAACATTCAACAAAAGATTTTCAAAGTCAATTCGCAATGCTTTTGAAAAATGAGACTACCATAAGGCCTCCCGCACACACACACATGCAAACGCAGAATCGGAGGAGATTTCTCCTTATGATAGTCAAAGATGCTTGATACGCATTTAAAATAACATTTGATATTATTACTAGTGCATAGTGTAGGAAAAATCATTTCGAAAGTAGAATATAAATCTTAGCCAACATACGACCATTATCGTATGCCTACTATAGCTACTATCCAAACAGTGGTGACCACCATAAGTGAATAGCAGGTTCTACAACTAATACCGTACAAGTTTCGTATTGTTTCTTTGGATTTCCAACAAATGATCAGGCCAAGGAACTTCCCATTGCCACTGAGAATGCCTCTGGAAAGACACCCCCGAGAACCAAACCGGAACTCTGCCAACACAAGGCCGGGTTACCCCTTAACTGGGTAACTACTGACACGAGCACGCCATTCCCCGGTCCTTTAGGACCTTTTCAACCGAGCGCTCGATATCCAACATCACACCATAATAAATAGAGTGTTTTCAACATGAGTAAGTATCTGGGCTCCATACCATGATACCACCCCTTTCCAGAAGGAAATGCACATACCCTAAGGGGAGCTACAGCAACCCCTAATAACCTTGCTGCATCTTTCCTGTTTTGACCATTTCCGGGATGTGAGGCTCGACGAAGTCACGTCCACAAAAACATACTTTATACAAAAGCCATGCTTTGGGTCAACAAATGATCAACACAATGATCACTGAGATAGACGATCAAATAAATGATCCTATCACAAATAATCAACACAATGATCATTTCAGCAACACTTGGCATGTCACATTACCAAATTGGGAATATATCGCTGATAACTTCAACTATATAACCTTTGAGCTCGTACGTCTCAAAGAAGGGTGTTAAGCAAAGAATAAATCCTCCGCCACCAACAGAAATATATTTGAATGAAATCGGCTTTATATCTCAAATTGTAATGTCAGGCATACAATCCATACAAGTCTGTTCCGGGATCGAACAGAACCGAAGGCACTTACAAAGAAGTCCTTGCAATCCGGATATTCACAATCCTGATCGGATTCACCATCACATATGGAGTTTCTATACCGGCGCGACTCGGTGCAGAAACAATCGATAGGTCATTCTATCGCTTTCGCAAATACCCGGTCTTCAACACCGGTCTTCAATGCTATCCATAACGACATATCACATATTCGGAATGGGATATATGACACAAAGGTCCTCTCCCGGCTAAACCGAATAGTGAGCGAAAATATTTCAAAAACAATGGATAATGGGATTTCAATTAAGTCACAACTTAATAATTCAAAATTTTCTTTCAAATGGTTTTAATCCAATTACCATTTCGATCTTTAAACAAAAAGATTCATTTTCACAACCTTTAACGGTTTAAACAATTTTCACATTTTTATCTTTTACACAAAAGATTCATTCACAGATTTTTCAAATAAATTTTCATTTCAATTTGATTAACTCGTTAAATCTTTAAATCAAAGATTTAACTTATAGCCTTCAAAACAATTCCATTTCAATTTGATTTAAACAAATCATCATTTAAATCTGTTAAAAATAAACAGTTTTAATTCATAGCTTTGAAAAAAGAATCATCTATAACTTAGGAAAAATCCTTCTCTATTCAATCTTGAAATTCCCCTAATTAACTGGAATCTCAGTTCTTATCTAAAAGTGTTTGTCATTTGGAAACAACAGTTTTCATTTTGGAAATCTGATTTATTTATACGAGTTGAAATCCTTGGGTTAAATTCAAATTCCCAAAACAATACTTAAAAATGGTTTAACTCATATATAACTAGTATAATATCGTTAATCCCTAGTTTCAAATTACAGAATTCAATTTCAATATTGAATTTAAATTTAAGTCAAATTATTCAAATTCTAAAACTTAATCAAGTAATTTAAAAATAATAATTTTTATTTTGAAATTCCATTCCAAAAGCTTTTCACATTTATTCCGATTCCATTTCCAAAACATTTGAATTTAAAAATTCAAATTTAACTATTTCAAAAATCTGCGACTTAATCGATTTCCTCGTGAAATCCATAATTGTGTGTGTATGGTGTGGTCCAGGGGTTTAACACAATAGTGCAACATCATTTCAATCATCACAGATTAAAACATAGAAATATAGTTGATAAGCGATTTAAAACTATAGCGCTCATCGTCTATTCACAGATTCACAGATAATATACAAATGCAAATAAACATACACTGCTCAATCTACAGAACAAAATATCACAAATCAGATAGGATAATCAATTCAAGGCATTTCATACAATACAATCATTCCTAAGCAAGGTCAAGTATTCAATAGTCATTTATAAGCAGGATTTATAAATTATTTATCTTAATTAATTCAATTTATTTCCAAGTAAATAAATTTAATTAGTTATGAATCTATTATACAATCCTGATTTATTAATCCCAATCATTTGATATAAACAAATTTATCAAACACTTTAATAAATTAAATTATTATAAATTAATCATATTAATTAAATCATTCCTTTAAACCAATTTCATAATTAATTATCTTTAATAAATCAAAAGATCGAAATATTATTTCTATAAGCGATTAATCTTTAATTACTTTCATTTAGTAATTACGTTTAAATAATTTATAATTGATTATTTAAATAAATTAATCTAATGAATTATCAAAATTAATCACATAAATTTAATTTCTTAATAATCTCTAGTTAATTTATCTTCATTAACTAATAATATTTCCTTAATTACTTTTAACTAATTATAAATAGATCTAAACCATTAATTTATAAATTTAATAAATTATCCCTATTTATAATATTAGTAAATTTACTTAATTATCGTATTATCTTTAAGGTAATTCATTTCTTTGTTAATGACTTCAATAATATTAAAGTGTAAAACAAATTATTTAACTTTCATTTAAAGACCTTTTATAAAGGAAGTTTATCAAAAATCAAGTTTAAATAATTGTTTCAAAAAAAAACTATTTGATTTTAAACTTGCTTAAAATTCTTGATTTTAAATTCTTTATTTAAAATTCAACTTTATTTTAAAACTTAAAGATTTAAGAGTTTATTTGAAAACTAAACTTAACTTTAAAATTTTGAACCACTGTTTAACTCTTGTTTCCAGTTTCAAATTCATTTGAATTGCCTTAAAATTTCAATTTGCAGACAGGTTTCTGTTTTTTTTTTTTAAAAAAAAACTGGAAACCCATCTACTCGAGCCACTACTTCGTTTTCTTCGAGACCAACGCGAGTTTTCCCCGAGATTGTCACTCAACTGCTTCGAGTCTTCCCCGAGCATCCCCACCTCCTTCCCAAAAACTAACATCATCAGGCAAATATATCACCGTGCATATGCACGGTGGTTCCAGCCACCGTTGATCATCAACACCGATCGCCACACATCAGTACTTGCCTCAACATCTCATCTCGACCATCGAAATGCGTCCAATCACCTGAAATCGAAAACGAGCTTCCCATTCCGAAACCTGGACATTGCATCTTCCTCCCTACCTATACCTGGCAACGCGCCACATCATCATCTCCGACCACCAGGCCTCGTGCCACCTTGGTCACACCATCTCCGATCCCTCACGAGCCTATCCCCAGAATCCCATCCAACTCGATGCACCCTGAGATCATCAGCGACCCATTTTTCCACCCTAGACTAAAACTAGGTTTAGAAACTTTATTTGCCTACCGCTGTCGCCACGATGATTAGTGACAACTCCGAGCATTTTTCCCAGCGATGCCGTAAACTCCTCTACCTCCACACAAAAATCCAACCCCTCCAGTCGACTAGATCACCCATGGCAACTTGAAATGTCAAATGCAGATACATACAAATTACTCTCAATCCTTATCACTAAAAATCAGGCGTTAAACTTTAAAAATCATGTTTTAGCATCTAGATTCCATTCGCATACCTGACTTTGAAAATTGAGAGTTTCGAAAATTTACCCATCTTAAGTTTGTTCCAAGAATTTGGGTTTCCAGAGAATATTTGCAAACTGTTTTAACTTAAACAAATTTCTAAGCTTTA
The DNA here is from genome assembly GCA_030765085.1 of Allium cepa. Lineage (NCBI taxonomy): Eukaryota > Viridiplantae > Streptophyta > Magnoliopsida > Asparagales > Amaryllidaceae > Allium > Allium cepa. The sequence goes on from CM060938.1 coordinate 917,806,098, forward strand.
ATAGATGCTATAACAAACAGTTTTGTTTTAATCCTAAGTGTTAATAGTTTGCTAGATCAAGAGATAAGGATTTGATTTCACATCTGAGTCTGGGAAAATAAGAACAGAGGTGCCTCAAATTTGTACAGACATACATATTTAATACATTCATATATTCACCCAGGAATAAATTCAACATACTAATTTTCCAGATATAAACTTGAAGCTAATGTAGGTACTTAAGGTTTTAAAAGAAGAGTTACTCACTTTAACTTGAAGAACAGAGGCAGTATATGTTTATGCATATCAAACTACTCCAGATTTCAAACTTAACAAACAACAACTAAATATATTCAGTTTAATTTAAAGTTGTTTACTCACATATTTATTCTTCAAATTGTTTTAATGAAATGTTACTCACATTGTTTTGTGGAAGACAGAGAACAGGTTTCTTCAATTTGGAACTGGTTTGTATCTTGCTTCTTGATGTTTGAGTTGAATGATATATATAGAAAGGATGTACAGGGATCACAAGCTTGTACTGGGTGATATTATAATGCTTTGTACAATATTTTTTTTATTTTTTTATTTTACTGATGGGATCTTGTTTCCTGTAGAGGAGTAATTGCATTAAATGAAAGCATGTTAGGTAATATCTCCATGTATCTATAGCAGTCTTTACTTTATGTTTCTTATTACATGTTTACATTGTGTCTTGCATGATTTTCTTCTTTAGCTCGGCTGTACAAACATTAGAGATAGTGGTGGCTGATAGATGTTTGCATTTATTATGTTTACACTTGTTTGTACTATAATACTTAGATACTATTTTTACTTTGTTTATTCTTCTTGCTTTTTTTTTTTTTTTTTTTTTTTTAACTTGCCTGCATAACCCTTCTTTTGTTTCATACTTGAATGTATTTGTTTTCTTTGTGTTACTTCATATGTTAAGTTGCATATATACATTCTTTGCTGTGCTAAAGTTCTTGTTTTATATTTTAGTTCATTATTTCCTTTACTTTATACATTGCTTTGGTGGCTGCAGCTTTATGTGGTTTTGTTTCTTCTTTTTTTTTTCCATGCATTTGTTTATTTATGTAAAAATATATACTTTTATTTGCATTGCCAAGTTTGTATTTGTATTTGTTTGTATATAGCTATATGTTACTTTGATTAATTTGTTTGTTAATATTTGTTTTATACTTATTGTTTTTATTTATTTTATTTCTTTTCTTTTGTTAAATAGGTTTTATTCTATATGTATTTGTTCCATTCTTTTGTTTGTTTTTATCTTATCTTTATATTAATTTCTATTTCTAGAATAAATAATAATTATTATTATTTTACTTCAAATTTATTATCTTATGTTATTTTATAAACTCAAATCATTATTAACCATCAATTCAAATATTTATTATTACTTATTTATTTATTTTATACTCATGTCAAATATCTGTATTTTATGATTATTTTTAAACCATTTACTTGAGATTTTAACTCAAGTTCAATATATACATATATATTATATAAAATTTGCTCATATATACCCAAATATATATATATATATATATACATTCAATATATACACATATTTACAGTATTTTAAATGTAAATGATTTATACAAAATATACTTGGATCCGGGGAAACTCGCATCACTTAATCGATTAATTTCACGAATTTTATTCAAAATGAAATTACTTAACAATTTTAAATTCAAAAATTCAATTAATTATTAATTTAAATATTTATAAAATCCGGGGTCGTTACAGACTTCCCCCCTTAAAAGAATTTCGTCCTCGAAATTCGCAGGCACGAAAACAACACAGAGATAGACAGATTCGATCTCTTATAATTCCTCAAACATAAGATATGAATTCCAAACTCAAGTCGGAATATCTCAGAATACGTACTAATTTGTCCCTCTTCGGACTTCGATTAACCTAAGAAATTTCAACAGAATTTCAAAATTTGGTTTCAAACGAAATCGATTTATCGATACAATTCGATTATCCTTCATATTCTATTAATCAATTTAACTCAATTTAAAATTTCTAATTCATTTAAAATTTTCAATTTAAATTTGCAAATTCATATTCATTAAAGTTTTAAATAAGAAACTGATAAGAAATCAATAAAGATAAGGATTTTCTATAACGAATCGTAGAGCTACCATCATATCGAAACTTCTTTCGGGGGCTGTTACGAAGCAATCAAAAGGAATTTGGGAACGAATCAAAGAAAATTGATAAAGAAAGTTGTTTCCACTATTGTTACAGAGTATCGACCATTTATAGTCGTATTTCCCTGTCCTCTACCTCGTTCTCTTCTTGCACTCATACTCACTATCAGTGGATAGTAAGAGATTTTACTGAGGCATTCAAACGGATATCTTAAGGATTACTCATTCTAGGATTTACTTCACCCTATCTCTAATGAGTTACTTAATGTGTTACACTCCTGAGCTAAAGTTTCACCTTAGCTCTGATACCAAATGTAACGAGACGGATTTTGCCCGCTCGAAAATCGACATCCATACTTCAAATCGTACTCGAATGCCATAGATTCGATTGTTCAAATCCGATTCGCCGGAGCTTATAACAAAATTAAGTAAACAACACAGCGGAATAAAAGAATAATACATTGATATACAGCTTTGATACAATATCTGATACAACAGATGATCCAGTAGATATCAATATACATCAGAGATATGATACAATAAAATAGCAGCGGAAAAGAAAAATAGATAACATCTAGCAGCGAAACAAATAACTCTAAGATAGTCTTCAAGGAAGAACTCCAGAACTGCAACTCCATTTCCAAGAATCAATCCAGCAATAGCTCGAACTCCCAATAACGATGCACCAAGATAACCAAGACTGGTGCGATCCAAAGACTGAACTAACTCCAGATAATCTGTTAAATCTAGCTATCTGAAAAAAAAACCCAACTCTAGACTGCTCGTGTAGGAAATAATGAGCACCCAGAGTTTAGGAAAGAAAACAATAAACTCCGGATCAGTCGTGGGACTGGTGTGAGCAACAAAAACAGTTTATCTTTTAAAAACATTCAACAAAAGATTTTCAAAGTCAATTCGCAATGCTTTTGAAAAATGAGACTACCATAAGGCCTCCCGCACACACACACATGCAAACGCAGAATCGGAGGAGATTTCTCCTTATGATAGTCAAAGATGCTTGATACGCATTTAAAATAACATTTGATATTATTACTAGTGCATAGTGTAGGAAAAATCATTTCGAAAGTAGAATATAAATCTTAGCCAACATACGACCATTATCGTATGCCTACTATAGCTACTATCCAAACAGTGGTGACCACCATAAGTGAATAGCAGGTTCTACAACTAATACCGTACAAGTTTCGTATTGTTTCTTTGGATTTCCAACAAATGATCAGGCCAAGGAACTTCCCATTGCCACTGAGAATGCCTCTGGAAAGACACCCCCGAGAACCAAACCGGAACTCTGCCAACACAAGGCCGGGTTACCCCTTAACTGGGTAACTACTGACACGAGCACGCCATTCCCCGGTCCTTTAGGACCTTTTCAACCGAGCGCTCGATATCCAACATCACACCATAATAAATAGAGTGTTTTCAACATGAGTAAGTATCTGGGCTCCATACCATGATACCGCCCCTTTCCAGAAGGAAATGCACATACCCTAAGGGGAGCTACAGCAACCCCTAATAACCTTGCTGCATCTTTCCTGTTTTGACCATTTCCGGGATGTGAGGCTCGACGAAGTCACGTCCACAAAAACATACTTTATACAAAAGCCATGCTTTGGGTCAACAAATGATCAACACAATGATCACTGAGATAGACGATCAAATAAATGATCCTATCACAAATAATCAACACAATGATCATTTCAGCAACACTTGGCATGTCACATTACCAAATTGGGAATATATCGCTGATAACTTCAACTATATAACCTTTGAGCTCGTACGTCTCAAAGAAGGGTGTTAAGCAAAGAATAAATCCTCCGCCACCAACAGAAATATATTTGAATGAAATCGGCTTTATATCTCAAATTGTAATGTCAGGCATACAATCCATACAAGTCTGTTCCGGGATCGAACAGAACCGAAGGCACTTACAAAGAAGTCCTTGCAATCCGGATATTCACAATCCTGATCGGATTCACCATCACATATGGAGTTTCTATACCGGCGCGACTCGGTGCAGAAATAATCGATAGGTCATTCTATCGCTTTCGCAAATACCCGGTCTTCAACACCGGTCTTCAATGCTATCCATAACGACATATCACATATTCGGAATGGGATATATGACACAAAGGTCCTCTCCCGGCTAAACCGAATAGTGAGCGAAAATATTTCAAAAACAATGGATAATGGGATTTCAATTAAGTCACAACTTAATAATTCAAAATTTTCTTTCAAATGGTTTTAATCCAATTACCATTTCGATCTTTAAACAAAAAGATTCATTTTCACAACCTTTAACGGTTTAAACAATTTTCACATTTTTATCTTTTACACAAAAGATTCATTCACAGATTTTTCAAATAAATTTTCATTTCAATTTGATTAACTCGTTAAATCTTTAAATCAAAGATTTAACTTATAGCCTTCAAAACAATTCCATTTCAATTTGATTTAAACAAATCATCATTTAAATCTGTTAAAAATAAACAGATTTAATTCATAGCTTTGAAAAAAGAATCATCTATAACTTAGGAAAAATCCTTCTCTATTCAATCTTGAAATTCCCCTAATTAACTGGAATCTCAGTTCTTATCTAAAAGTGTTTATCATTTGGAAACAACAGTTTTCATTTTGGAAATCTGATTTATTTATACGAGTTGAAATCCTTGGGTTAAATTCAAATTCCCAAAACAATACTTAAAAATGGTTTAACTCATATATAACTAGTATAATATCGTTAATCCCTAGTTTCAAATTACAGAATTCAATTTCAATATTGAATTTAAATTTAAGTCAAATTATTCAAATTCTAAAACTTAATCAAGTAATTTAAAAATAATAATTTTTATTTTGAAATTCCATTCCAAAAGCTTTTCACATTTATTCCGATTCCATTTCCAAAACATTTGAATTTAAAAATTCAAATTTAACTATTTCAAAAATCTGCGACTTAATCGATTTCCTCGTGAAATCCATAATTGTGTGTGTATGGTGTGGTCCAGGGGTTTAACACAATAGTGCAACATCATTTCAATCATCACAGATTAAAACATAGAAATATAGTTGATAAGCGATTTAAAACTATAGCGCTCATCGTCTATTCACAGATTCACAGATAATATACAAATGCAAATAAACATACACTGCTCAATCTACAGAACAAAATATCACAAATCAGATAGGATAATCAATTCAAGGCATTTCATACAATACAATCATTCCTAAGCAAGGTCAAGTATTCAATAGTCATTTATAAGCAGGATTTATAAATTATTTATCTTAATTAATTCAATTTATTTCCAAGTAAATAAATTTAATTAGTTATGAATCTATTATACAATCCTGATTTATTAATCCCAATCATTTGATATAAACAAATTTATCAAACACTTTAATAAATTAAATTATTATAAATTAATCATATTAATTAAATCATTCCTTTAAACCAATTTCATAATTAATTATCTTTAATAAATCAAAAGATCCAAATATTATTTCTATAAGCGATTAATCTTTAATTACTTTCATTTAGTAATTACGTTTAAATAATTTATAATTGATTATTTAAATAAATTAATCTAATGAATTATCAAAATTAATCACATAAATTTAATTTCTTAATAATCTCTAGTTAATTTATCTTCATTAACTAATAATATTTCCTTAATTACTTTTAACTAATTATAAATAGATCTAAACCATTAATTTATAAATTTAATAAATTATCCCTATTTATAATATTAGTAAATTTACTTAATTATCGTATTATCTTTAAGGTAATTCATTTCTTTGTTAATGACTTCAATAATATTAAAGTGTAAAACAAATTATTTAACTTTCATTTAAAGACCTTTTATAAAGGAAGTTTATCAAAAATCAAGTTTAAATAATTGTTTCTAAAAAAAACTATTTGATTTTAAACTTGCTTAAAATTCTTGATTTTAAATTCTTTATTTAAAATTCAACTTTATTTTAAAACTTAAAGATTTAAGAGTTTATTTGAAAACTAAACTTAACTTTAAAATTTTGAACCACTGTTTAACTCTTGTTTCCAGTTTCAAATTCATTTGAATTGCCTTAAAATTTCAATTTGCAGACAGGTTTCTGTTTTTTTTTTTTTTAAAAAAAACTGGAAACCCATCTACTCGAGCCACTACTTCGTTTTCTTCGAGACCAACGCGAGTTTTCCCCGAGATTGTCACTCAACTGCTTCGAGTCTTCCCCGAGCATCCCCACCTCCTTCCCAAAAACTAACATCATCAGGCAAATATATCACCGTGCATATGCACGGTGGTTCCAGCCACCGTTGATCATCAACACCGATCGCCACACATCAGTACTTGCCTCAACATCTCATCTCGACCATCGAAATGCGTCCAATCACCTGAAATCGAAAACGAGCTTCCCATTCCGAAACCTGGACATTGCATCTTCCTCCCTACCTATACCTGGAACGCGCCACATCATCATCTCCGACCACCTGGCCTCGTGCCACCTTGGTCACACCATCTCCGATCCCTCACGAGCCTATCCCCAGAATCCCATCCAACTCGATGCACCCTGAGATCATCAGCGACCCATTTTTCCACCCTAGACTAAAACTAGGTTTAGAAACTTTATTTGCCTACCGCTGTCGCCACGATGATTAGTGACAACTCCGAGCATTTTTCCCAGCGATGCCGTAAACTCCTCTACCTCCACACAAAAATCCAACCCCTCCAGTCGACTAGATCACCCATGGCAACTTGAAATGTCAAATGCAGATACATACAAATTACTCTCAATCCTTATCACTAAAAATCAGGCGTTAAACTTTAAAAATCATGTTTTAGCATCTAGATTCCATTCGCATACCTGACTTTGAAAATTGAGAGTTTCGAAAATTTACCCATCTTAAGTTTGTTCCAAGAATTTGGGTTTCCAGAGAATATTTGCAAACTGTTTTAACTTAAACAAATTTCTAAGCTTTAATAGATGCTATAACAAACAGTTTTGTTTTAATCCTAAGTGTTAATAGTTTGCTAGATCAAGAGATAAGGATTTGATTTCACATCTGAGTCTGGGAAAATAAGAACAGAGGTGCCTCAAATTTGTACAGACATACATATTTAATACATTCATATATTCACCCAGGAATAAATTCAACATACTAATTTTCCAGATATAAACTTGAAGCTAATGTAGGTACTTAAGGTTTTAAAAGAAGAGTTACTCACTTTAACTTGAAGAACAGAGGCAGTATATGTTTATGCATATCAAACTACTCCAGATTTCAAACTTAACAAACAACAACTAAATATATTCAGTTTAATTTAAAGTTGTTTACTCACATATTTATTCTTCAAATTGTTTTAATGAAATGTTACTCACATTGTTTTGTGGAAGACAGAGAACAGGTTTCTTCAATTTGGAACTGGTTTGTATCTTGCTTCTTGATGTTTGAGTTGAATGATATATATAGAAAGGATGTACAGGGATCACAAGCTTGTACTGGGTGATATTATAATGCTTTGTACAATATTTTTTTTATTTTTTTATTTTACTGATGGGATCTTGTTTCCTGTAGAGGAGTAATTGCATTAAATGAAAGCATGTTAGGTAATATCTCCATGTATCTATAGCAGTCTTTACTTTATGTTTCTTATTACATGTTTACATTGTGTCTTGCATGATTTTCTTCTTTAGCTCGGCTGTACAAACATTAGAGATAGTGGTGGCTGATAGATGTTTGCATTTATTATGTTTACACTTGTTTGTACTATAATACTTAGATACTATTTTTACTTTGTTTATTCTTCTTGCTTTTTTTTTTTTTTTTTTTTTTTTAACTTGCCTGCATAACCCTTCTTTTGTTTCATACTTGAATGTATTTGTTTTCTTTGTGTTACTTCATATGTTAAGTTGCATATATACATTCTTTGCTGTGCTAAAGTTCTTGTTTTATATTTTAGTTCATTATTTCCTTTACTTTATACATTGCTTTGGTGGCTGCAGCTTTATGTGGTTTTGTTTCTTCTTTTTTTTTTTCCATGCATTTGTTTATTTATGTAAAAATATATACTTTTATTTGCATTGCCAAGTTTGTATTTGTATTTGTTTGTATATAGCTATATGTTACTTTGATTAATTTGTTTGTTAATATTTGTTTTATACTTATTGTTTTTATTTATTTTATTTCTTTTCTTTTGTTAAATAGGTTTTATTCTATATGTATTTGTTCCATTCTTTTGTTTGTTTTTATCTTATCTTTATATTAATTTCTATTTGTAGAATAAATAATAATTATTATTATTTTACTTCAAATTTATTATCTTATGTTATTTTATAAACTCAAATCATTATTAACCATCAATTCAAATATTTATTATTACTTATTTATTTATTTTATACTCATGTCAAATATCTGTATTTTATGATTATTTTTAAACCATTTACTTGAGATTTTAACTCAAGTTCAATATATACATATATATTATATAAAATTTGCTCATATATACCCAAATATATATATATATATACATTCAATATATACACATATTTACAGTATTTTAAATGTAAATGATTTATACAAAATATACTTGGATCCGGGGAAACTCGCATCACTTAATCGATTAATTTCACGAATTTTATTCAAAATGAAATTACTTAACAATTTTAAATTCAAAAATTCAATTAATTATTAATTTAAATATTTATAAAATCCGGGGTCGTTACACTATGTTTGCTTATGCTTAGTGTGTCTGGGGCTATCACTGTAGAAAGAGGTGGAGTGGGATGGTTGGGTTCCTATTCCTTTTTACCCTTTATGCTCTTTTGGTATGTTTGATAGTTGATTTACTGCTCACTAAGACTTTTGTCTGACTCAAGGTTTTATGTTTAACTCTTATTACCTTGGGCTGTTCATCCATGTTGGGATGGGCAGACTAGGTAGCAGGTGACAGGTGCTGATCTTAGTGGCTAACGCTGTTGATGACGAAGACGAGCTGGAGGCTTTTGCGTATTGTTTTCTTACTATATGTACTGGGTGTTCCGCTGTTTGTATTTTCTCTGAGTGATATGTAGTAAGGCTTGATGTATTGACTTTGCTGATTTCTGTATCAAACTATTGTGAGTTTATATGATGAGATTCTGTTCTATGGAGCTTCACTATGTATATTTTTATATTGTATTTTATCCATGCGCTATGAGTAATACGATAGATTATTCTGTGTTTTACCTTACCTTGACGGTCGTCCAAGGCGGCCTGGCACACTTTTCAGCGCACTATTTCCTTGTTTAGTGCAGGAGTCATGGGCGGTCGTCACATTTGGTATCAGAGCTTTGGTTAATCGATTTTAGCCAACGCTCGCTGATGTAACTACGTATGAGAGACGTAATTGTATTTTGATGGATGATTACTATATATACTATAGTAGCTTATGTAGTTGTTTCTCAAGGTGTTTTAATCATTATTTTTATAGATATTAAGGATGAGTCGAAGAGAGAGACAAGCTGCTAGAGAAAGCCGTGCTGCTGAAGAGGCTGCTGATGCTGATTATGCTGCTATGTTTGAGGCCATGATGATTTCGATCATGAGAAGGATGCCAGCTCCGGAGCCATCGGTGGATGTTGGAGTTCAAGTTCAAGCTCCAAGACCAGTGGATTTTTCTAAGCTATGTAAAGACTATACCGCTCTTGGAGGGAAGGTTTTCTTTGGAACAGAATCAACCATTGAAGTTCAGAGATGGATTGATGCTTGTAGAAGGATTTTTGGTGATTTGGGAATTGATGGATGCGACTAAGAGGAAGCTTGCATCAAGACAGCTTCAAGGGAGAGCTTCTGATTGGTGGAACTCTATCACCATTGATACTCCAGAGGAAGAGATTACTTGGGAGCAATTCAAAGCTAGGTTTGAGGCAAAGTTCATTTCTACAGCTCAGAAATCTGTTCTGTTTAAGAAGTTTGTGGAGCTCAAGCAAGGTGGAAGACCAGTTCTTGAGTATGTTTCTGAGTTTGAAGCTTTGTCCAAGTATGCTCGGTCGTATATTGATTCTCCCTATCAGAAGAATGAGAAGTTTGTGACAGGCTTGGACACTTATCTTGGGAGGCAGTTGGTGGATCATTTGGATGATCCATTTGAGAAGCTTGTGGAGAAGGCTCTCAGGCATGAGAATCTGTTTCCTAAGGAAGGATCTGTTGTTGCTGTGACCAAGGAGCAAGTAGGAAACAAGAAGAGGAAGCAGCAGCAGAAGGGTAAGGATGGTCAGAAGAAGCCGAAGGGTGAAGTGACCTGCTACAACTGTCAACAGAAGGGTCATCTCTCCAGGGATTGCAAGAAACCGAAAGTGCCGGCAAAGTGTCACAACTGTGACAAACCGGGGCATTTCAGGAGGAATTGTCCAGAACCGAGGAAGGACAAGCAGATTGTGCAAGCTTATGCTTTGGGGGCTGTTCCATCGTCTTCGAAAGCTCCTACTGCTGAAGAGAAAGGAAAGAGTGTGGTGGTTCAAGGTACTCTTTCTATTTGTGGTGTTCCAGTTAGAGTGTTGTTTGATACTGGGGCGTCGCATTCTTTTGTTTGTAATGAACTTGTAGGCCGGTTGGGCTTGGAACCGGATATTGTTGATAGACCATTGGTTGTGACTAATCCAGTTGGGGGTTCGTCTTGTGTATGGTATGCCGTGGTCTAGTTGTGTCGAGTCATGATTGCTCTTTTGTTTGTGATTGTTTTGTTCTGAACTTTGCGGGGTTCGGAATTATTTTCGGTATGGACTGGCTTAGGAAGTATGCGGCAAAGGTTGATTGTGAAAGGCTGGAGGTGACAGTCAAGAATGTGGAAGGGCGAAAGGTTGTGATACGATGTAAGCATGAGGAAGGCGTCTTCATGAGCTTCATGTATTCGCTGGTTGTTCCACGGGATGGACTGTCATTGGTGCCTATTGTGAATGGATTTGAGGATGTCTTTGACTAGGTCAAAGGGTTACCGCCGCATAGGAAGATCGAGTTTCGTATCGATCTAGTTGAGGGAGCCAGACCTGTTGTGATGCCTCTTAGGCAGATGGCGCCTAGGGAACAGCAAGATTTGAAGGTGTAAGTTGATGACCTTTTACAGAAAGGATTCATTCAGCGTAGTGTGTCCGAATGGGGTGCACCAGTTGTGTTTGCAACCAAAGCGGATGGATCGTTAAGGTTGTGTGTGGATTATCGTGAGCTGAATAAAGTGACTAAGAAGAACAAGTATCCATTGCCGAGAATAGATGACTTGTTTGATCAGCTTCATGAGGCTAAGGTGTTTTCTCAAATGGATTTGGCAACGGGATTTCACCAGTTGAGAGTGGCAAAGGATAGTGTGCCGAAGACTGCTTTCAGGACACCATCTGGTTTCTACGAGTGGCTGGTAATGCCGTTTGGATTGACCAATGCAACAGCATATTTTGTGGATCTTATGAATAGAGTGTTCAGGGATCAGTTGAACAAGTTTGTGCTTGTGTTCATGGATGATATTTTGATTTATTCCAGAACTGAAGAGGAACACAAGACACACTTGCGGATTGTTTTGGAAATCTTGCGAAAACATCAGCTGAAGGCTAAGTTTTCGAAGTGTCACTTCTGGAAGAGTGAAGTGAGGTTCTTAGGCCATGTTATCTCTGGAAATGGAATAGCGGTTGATCCCGCTAAGGTGGCAGCAATCCAGGATTGGGTTAGACCTAAGAATGCATCTGATGTGAGAAGTTTTCTTGGATTAGCAGGATATTATCGTCGGTTTATCAAAGACTTTTCCAAGATAGCTGCACCATTAACAGGATTGACGAAAAAGAGCCAAGTATTCAGATGGGATGCTAAGTGTGAGCAAGCTTTCAGAATCCTGAACGAGCGATTGACAAGTGCTCCTGTTTTGACTATTCCAAGTGGAAATGGTGAGATGGTGGTTTACACCGATGCATGTGGTACTGGACTTGGAGCAGTGCTAATGCAGAAGGATAAAGTTGTTGCATATGCAAGTCGACAACTGAAGTCGCATGAAAGGAATTATCCGACTCATGATTTGGAGTTAGCGGCGATTGTGTTTGCTTTGAAGATGTGGAGACATTACCTATTGGGAGTCCGATTTGAGTTGTTTACAGATCATAAGTCATTGAAGTATCTTTTCTCCCAAAAGGATTTGAATCTTCGACAGCAACGGTGGCTAGAGTTTTTAGCATCATATGATTTTGGTATAGCCTATACTCCGGGAAAGGTAACGCAGTGGCAGATGCGTTAAGTCGAAGACATGCAGGATTGGGAGCCATGTTTTCGGAATGGAAGAATCTTGAGTATTTGGTTGGATTTGACTTCAGGCCTAGATGTGAATTGGAACGTGAGATGTTGGAAAACTTATCGATAAGACCTACTCTTGTGGAAAGAATTGGCGAGAGCCAAAAGCGAGACGATAAGCTTGTTAAGATTATCCGTGATTTGGAATCTGGATTGGACCCAGAGAAGGATAAAGGATTCGAGGTCGATCGAGAGGGTTGGCTTCGGAAGCAAGGATGACTAGTTGTTCCCGATATAGATGAATTGAGAGATGAAGTTCTGAAGGAAAGTCATCACTCGAAGTTGACAATTCATCCAGGTGGAAATAAGATGTATCGGGATATGAAGAGAATCTATTACTGGGAAGGCATGAAGAAGGATGTTGGAAATTTTATTTCCAAGTGTATGAACTGCCAGTTGGTAAAAGTCGAGCAGAAGAAGCCAAGTGGATTGCTTCAGCCATTAGAAGTTCCTACATGGAAGTGGGAACAAATATCGATGGATTTTATCGATGGGTTACCTAGAACCAGAGCAGGAAATGAAGGGATTTGGGTCATCGTAGATCGTTTGACTAAGAGTGCAAGATTCATTCCTGTTCGGTCAACTAGGACTGCATCAAAATTGGCTGAGTTGTATGTTAAGTGGATAGTTCGATTCCATGGTATTCCGAAGAGTATAGTGAGCGATCGAGACCCATTGTTCACTAGTGGATTTTGGAAGAGCTTCTAGGAAGTTTTGGGAACCGAGCTGTGTTTGAGTACAGCTTATCAACCTCAAACAGATGGTCAGACCGAGAGAGTCAACCGAGTTTTGGAAGATCTCCTCAGAGCATGTGTTTTGGACTTCGGAGGATCATGGGAAGATCATCTTTATTTGGTGGAATTTGCGTATAATAACAGTTATCAGTCAAGTATTGGTATGGCACCGTATGAGGCATTGTACGGAAGACCGTGCAACTCTCCGACATGTTGGTTGGAAACTGGAGAAAAGTTGATACTAGGGCCAGAAATGATTCGACAGACTTCTGATTGTATAGAGTTCATTCGGCGAAAAATGAAGGCAGCCCAAGACCGTCAGAAAAGTTATGCCGACAAGCGTCGTAAGGATTTGGAATTCGACGTAGGAGATATGGTTTTTGTGAAGATTTCTCCACTGAAGAATGTTATTCGATTCGGGAAGAAAGGAAAATTGACTCCGAGATTTGTTGGACCATTCCCGATCGTCGAGCGAATTGGAAAGCTCGCTTATAAGTTGGAATTACCAGAAAAGATGTCGGGTGTGCACAATATTTTTCACGTATCGTATCTACGGAAGTATGTGCACGACTCAAATTCAGTGGTTTCTGCTGATAGCTATGAAGATTTAGAAGTTGATCCAGTTGTTAGAAGACCTCGTAAGCCTCTTCGTGTTGTGGGAACCGACACGAAACAGCTTAGGAGGAAGGTAGTCAAGTTGCTCAAGGTACAATGGAGTGATGATGTTAACGACTGTACATGGGAGGAGGAAGAGAGGATGAAGGCAGCTCATCCTGAACTCTTCAAGGTATGGCCCTAAGGTGTCGTGACATCTCATGAATTTGTAACTTGTTCTAGTCTTAGAATTCTGCATGCTAGGGTAGTAATTGGATGCATGGTTTGTTGATTGCTATGGATGGTAGGCATGTAGAATAGTTTTGATTGCTCTTGTTTGTTTGGAATTTCAGGGGCGAAATTCCTAAGGGGGAGAGAATGTAACGACCCGTATTTTTACGGATCGAAAGATCGTAGAATTGTTGTTATTAGGTCGTTAGTGTTGTTAAGTCGTTCAGAATTTAAGTCGTTTGGAGCTTAAGTCGTTCAGAGTTAGATAGCCATAAGATGAGTCGTATGGAAGCTTAAGTCGTTGGCCGACTTATAGGGTTTGGAACGACTTAAGGATTAGAGCGACTTATAGGAGTAGCCGGCTTAAGGAGTTATACGACTTAAAGGTTAACGACCTAAGAGATTGGAACGGCTTATAGGATTTGACCGACTTAAGGAGTTGACCGACCTAAGGGATAGTGGTATAGGAGTTAGGTCGTGGACGAGATAAGGCTTAGATCGGCTGAGCGAGTTAACGGCCTAGTAGTTAGCGACTTAGGACTTAGAGCGGCAGTGTAGTTGAGTCGTAGGTCGTTAGGCATGTGGTGGGTCACCTCCTGAGTTAGGTCGTGTGCATGCTATGATTGTTGAGTCATTCAAACGACTTAAGGCTTAGGAAGGAACGCGCGCATATGTTAAGTCGCGCATAGGCTTGAGTCGTTAAGTCGTAGGTCGTGTGGCACCGTTGAGTCGTGAGTTGTATAGGCCGTGGGTTGTTGAGGCTTGAGTCGTAGGTTGTGGGCTGTTAAGTCGTGGACGACTTATGGGGATGATGAGTCGTGACCGACTTAAGGGGGTACGAGTTAAGGAATCAGCCTATAAATAGAAGGGTTTGGCTCACTTTTTGGCACCGGATTTTGAAGCGACGAAGTGCTGCCATTTTGAGAGCTCGACTACAACACTTCTTCACTTCTTTTCTCCACTCTAATCTAGTGATTCCATCCATCTAGATTGAAGATCAAATCGAAGATCCAAGAGCTAAAGTTGAAGATCTCCATCCATCGAGGAGAGATTTCATCGTTTGAAGCAGAATCTTGTTGGATCAAGCTAGATCCCTTGTTGTCCAGATCTGTAGTTTGTTGTTTTTGAGGTGTTTTAGTGATTCGGTGAGTGGTAGTTATCTCTCACATGGACCCAAAGGAGTATATTGGATCGGTGACTTGTTTGTGTGTTAAAGATAGCGATTTCATGCATTTTCCTTAAGTCTGCATGTAGATCTATTGTTCATGATGATTTGACACCTATTTTACTACATGTTCACTTATGCAAGTTCATTCATCAAGTTGTAGAGATATTGTTCATGATTCATGCTTGTTAGATTGCATGTTAGATTTGGACCTTTATTTACGAAATTGCCATTATTGTTGTAATTGTTTATTTAGATCTTATTTGAATGATTGATTATATGGATTAATGTTTGACTTGATTGATTAGTTGATTGATAACTTGATTTGGACAAGGATGGTCGAAGATGATTCAAAAGCTACGTAAAAGGGCTCTTGAATAAGGAAAGCTTCTTGTGGCATATGAAGCGGATGTTGAAGCTCATATGGATAGATTTGATGATGATGTTGAGATGGGACTTTGCTATGATGCGATGAGGCAAAGCGTGATGTTGAGATGGGACTTTGCTATGATGCGATGAAGCAAAGCATGATGTGAGAAAGCCTTGGTTTAATCCAGACGGGATCATCCCAAGCATGTTGATAACTCGATGATGTGGTTCGAGTTTGTGGATAATGGTTGGCTTGAGAGGCGCTTGAGCTAGTATGGAAATAGTCGTCGAGGAGGATGACTAGGAGGCTGAGATTTCATCGTTATTGAAGGTTCTAGCATGCTCAAAGCAAGAGTACGTTGGGACGGGCTGCGACGACGTTCCAAGCACGGGCTGCGACGACGTGCTAGTACTCTGGGCAGATTCGATAGTCCTAGGCACGGACTGCGACGACGTGCGGAGTTATGTCTAGAACCGGGGTTACCATTAGCCCTTGGTGGGCGGTCATTCAACTAACGGTGAAATCAAGGCAATGATAACAGTGATAGCCAGAGGCATGGATGTTTGGATGTTTGGTTGTATCGTCACTTGGGTCAAGAGCGATATTTTCAGTGTGCCTATCAGATCTTGGTTTAGGCCTTGGGGGTTTGTACTTGGAAAACACCGACCTTGACTCGAGTGATAATTATTTTGCTTTGAATGTCTGAATTGCTTTGTTTGCTTCTGCTTAGTGTGTCTGGGGCTATCACTGTAGAAAGAGGTGGAGTGGGATGGTTGGGTTCCTATTCCTTTTTACCCTTTATGCTCTTTTGGTATGTTTGATAGTTGATTTAGTGCTCACTAAGACTTTTGTCTGACTCAAGGTTTTATGTTTAACTCTTATTACCTTGGGCTATTCATCCATGTTGGGATGGGCAGACTAGGTAGCAGGTGACAGGTGCTGATCTTAGTGGCTAACGCTGTTGATGACGAAGACGAGCTGGAGGCTTTTGCGTATTGTTTTCTTACTATATGTACTGGGTGTTCCGCTGTTTGTATTTCTCTGAGTGATATGTAGTGAGGCTTGATGTATTGACTTTGCTGATTTCTGTATCAAACTATTATGAGTTTATATGATGAGATTCTGTTCTATGGAGCTTCACTATGTATATTTTTCTATTGTATTTTATCCATGCGCTGTGAGTAATACGATAGATTATTCTGTGTTTTACCTTATCTTGACGGTCGTCCATGGCGGCCTGGCACACTTTTCAGCGCACTATTTCCTTGTTTAGTGCAGGAGTCATGGACGGTCGTCACATTCACGGAAGAAGTATATACACGAACCACTTCCGATTCCTTGCAGTTCTTTGGATCCCTCATCATGTATCGTACATCTTTGGTTCCTTCACCAAGGCGATTCTCCGGTTCCCCTAGAACCCACGAACGTGGAAATATATGGTCTCCACTCAAACCATGGAGGGATGACAAGTCAGATGATCGCAAAATTCCATCGCTATCTAAATAGATTAAAATTATTCTTTGAATTTTTAACTACGTATGTTTGTAATTCTGATTCACAAAAAGAAAATACTACATTTTTTCAAACAATGGAAGGTCGAGAAATAAGCAACGCCCTTTAGATTTAGGATATTTTTAGAAAGATTGGTTATTTCAGACGTCTAGATATGAACCTCAGACGTCTGACACTCTGATATCCCATAAAATTTACATCATTCTGCATATGTTAGACATCTGATATATCTATCCAGACATCTGAAAATTGTCCATGCTTACTTAAAATAGATACGTGACTATATTTGACGTCTGAATAAAGTCACCGCCACCATATTTTAAAAAATCGATCTATTTCAGACGTCTGATAGTTAAACCAGACGTCTAAAAAATCTCTCTGACTATCAATTTAAAAAACTCAATCAAAATCAGACATCTAACTCTATCTACTGTGTCAAAATTAGGTTAAACTAGACGTCTGAATTCAATTCTAGACGTTCGAAATTCTGTCGACACTCATATATGCCCAGATAACGACTATTTCTTTTGCCTTTTCTTATTTTGTTTCATTTTTTCCATCGATAGATAGCGGTTTTTTTCCAAAATTTCCGCCTCTTTCAAACTTAAACGAATTCGATGCCTCGTAGAACTAAAAACCTTAAGATAACCAAACGAAAACAAGACCAACCAACTTCTTCAAACCCTTAAATTTGCTCGGATGATCAAATCTAATGATGGATGAATAGAGCATCATATTCACTCAAGAGGTATGAGGAAATTCAAAAGAAGAAACTTCACACAGGTCCATTCTATAACTTACTCAAGTTTCCAATGTATGATTTAGATGAATTGTGTGACAATGCCGGTTTAGAAACTTTGATATCGTTTAACCCCAGTAGCATCCAAATTGATCAAATTGGCTATATTTCTCTTCTACGCTAATTTGGATAGCACGGCTGTTAGGAACACGAAAAATGAAGATAGCTAGTTATGGTCTAACATTTATGGCAACACAATTAGGCTCACTCTGGGAATAATAGGCAGAACTCTCGGATGTTTCGACATGGACGAAGATCTATATAATATTCTCGATATGCATTTCAAACCAAGGGAAAATATAACACATCAAATATGGGAGGATGAAATGCCTAAATTTACTTCCAAATATTTACGACCAAAGGCAAGACTTCTTGCTCGGATGATCATCACCACTATTATTCCTCGTCTAGGAAGTCATGAGTAGATAACCGAATTAGAACACAAAGCTTTATATGCTCTATTCGGCGAACAAGGGTAAATTGGGCCAAATTTATATTTGACGAGCGCAAACATTTTTGGACTCGATCACGGCCATCAATTAACTACCCTACATACATCATGACACTTTTAAATGCTCACAACATCCCCTCTTACCTATCCACTTTTGAAGAAATTTCTCCAAAATATGCGTCCACAAAGCTTTTCCTCCCTAATACTTACCAAAAATTCCTCCGAAATTTATATCTTTTGAAGATTGGACGCACAATCGTCAAGCAAGACAAACTGGGCCTCCACCTCAACCACACCATGAACCAACACAAGAGGAGGAAAAACATTGTGAGACAACTCCTCCTGCTACACCATTTGATTATACGAGCTAGGATGAGATTTTGGAAACTCGAACAGAGACAAATCCAAGTGAAAGCATTCGAGATCTCACTCTTCAAAATCAACAAATCTTGTTTGGAAATCAAAAATTTTTAGCTATGCGTATTGACAACTTTGAAATATCTTCTGCCACACGCCTAGCAACAGTTGAAACATCACTCTCAACTGCATTAGCGGTTCTCAAAGGGGTTCTTCAAAGTGCTCGTGGTCTGACAACTCCTTTTGAAGATTGGCCAACCCCAGTACCTTCTCCTCCATCGAAACAATCTAAACCTTTTGAGGAGAACGAACCTCTAAAACAAGCTCCGACATCTCCTACAAAGCAACCTTGCTCTTCTCAAAAAAGAAGATAAAGGAGATGATCAAGAAAAAGCTTCCTCGAAAGACTCATAGATTTTAGGATTTCATCTTATGTACACTTGAAAACTCTATGAATGTACTCGCATACAATTACTTATGAAATTCTCTTTTGTGTGTTATATATCTTTGGCGATTGATCATATTAATATTTAATTAGCTAGAAATTCTTTTTGATAATGCCAGAGGGGGAGAAATAAATAAATATATATATATATAATAAGCACATATTCAGGAGGAGATTTATAAACTATATATAAGTACATTGTATAGTTGTCATCATCAAAAAAGGGAGATTAGTAGGAAATCAAATCTATGGTTTCGATGACAACAACTATACAATGGAAATTGAATATGCATATATATCTATATTTACAGGTACTTGCTAGAATAACATTACTAGAAAGACAAGAACAAGGCTCAAAGAATATTACAAGAGACTACAATATCGATAGAATCGATGGAACAACAAGATAGATGCACAAAGTAAACATGCATAGTTTTCAGACGTCCGGGTGCACTAACCAGACGTCTGAAGAAATCCTCTAGAATACAATACAGACAGGACGTCTGGTTGATGCACTCAGACATTTTAAAGGCTACAGTACAGAAAAAAAAATATAGCCAGACGTCTGAAACAAATACTAGACGTCTGATGCTGAACTCAGAATTTAAAATTATAATTACAACTGCCACTTTTGAAAACACATCTTCGCTTCTCTTCACTGCAACTCTCCATCACCATCAGAAGCAACTATAGAGCACTCGTTAATGGATACAACTACTAAGGAATCTCTTTACAACTCATCAAGAATCAAAGAGAATAACAACCTTACTCGCTTATTGTTTGTGCCAAAATTGGTCACAAACACCCAATACCGCGAAAGCACCCGTTTACGTACTCAAATTAATAATAATCAACGCAGATCTCAGCAACAATCAATAAAGAATTCTGATCTAAGAAACAAATCACAATAATTCATAGACAACAATCACAAACACAGGATTTATAGTGGTTCGGCGTTCATGCCTACGTCCACTTTGAAGGTTTTCTCTTTATTGCTTCACTTGATGATCTTACTCAATTACAACAGGTTGTAGCTTTGAACTTGATAATCTAAATTGATTACAACGGATTATAGCTTTACACTCTGAATTAACCGCAATAGTGATGAATAGGATTGGATTCAGCAGAGTCTGGGCTTGCTTTCTCTCTTCTGAATCTCTGACCCCTTTCCTGAATGACCAGGGGCTCTATTTATATGCGTGGAAGGCTGGAATCCCGCCCAAAACCTGGGGAGGCTGCTTGGCATGTGAGGGGGGCCCACAGGCCCGCGTTCTTGGAATGCGTGCCCAGTTTGGGATCGATTCGAAGTGAAATTCGAATCGATCAAAAAATTGTCCAATTGCGATGAAACTTGGCGTGGACGTTCTTCACCATGTAGACAAACTTCTGTAAAAGTTTCATGGGATTTGGATCAGTAGATTGAGAGAAATGATCGATTCAAGGTGATGCATTTCGGTACGCTGGCAACTTCGAACCGATCCTATAGGTCGTTCGAACCCATATGTTTCGAATCCATATGGTTCGAACCCATAGGTTCGAATCCATATGGTTCGAATCCATATGGTTCGAAACCATAGATTCGAATCGAACCTGTTGCGTGAGGGGGCGCTTCGAATCGATGGCTCCGGATCGATTCGAGGTTGTTTTTAACGTGTAGGGTTCGAAGGCAGCATGGATTTGAAGCTGGGGATGGACTCGAAGCTTGTGATGGACTCGAAGCTTGTGATGGATTCGGAGTTTGTGATGGATTCGAAGGTGGTGATGGATTCGAAGCTTGAGGAGGACACGAAGCTGTGATTGATTCGAAGTGCATTTAAGCAGTGATGGATTCGAAGTTGATGGATGGATTCGAAGTAGTGATGGATACGAAGTTGATGGAGTCGAAGTACGAATTGGCTTGATGGATTCGAAGGGAGACGTTGGCTGATGGATTCGAAGGAAGGCGTTGGCTGATGGATTCGAAAGTGATGAGTTCGAACATGATGGGTTCGAAACAGATGGTTTCGAACATGATGGATTCGAACACGATGGGTTCGAATATGATGGGTTCGAACATGATGGGTTCGAACCGAGCAAAGTGCACCTTCTTAACTTGAATCCATCATAACTTGAGCATATGACCTCGGATTAACTTGAAATTTGAAATGCTGGCTTCGATGGTCTTTCTTGTCGTGTCCTATCAATTGTGGCCGTTCCGGACTCGGACAAAATTCATTGATATCCATAGTAAAGTGAAGTACGACTGATCTCTGAGGTGAACTGTTTTCTGTCTTTGACCAATCTTTTGGTATCACGGCTTTTGTCCAAAAAGTGGGATAACATTTTGCCCCCCAAAACATGCCTTGCGGTAGGAAGGTGTGTTTTGCAATGCCTTGAGTTGAATGTTCGTATCCTATTATCAACCTGCAAAGAACTCGATAGTTTCATATAGCCTCAAATGATGATCGTTCGTGATCGAGTTATTCGGGATGAGGCGCGGCCGTTCATGGTCAAGCGCCTAACTTCAAATGACGATCGTTCGTGATCGAGTCATTCGAGGGAAAGTGCGACCCTGCGCGGTCAAGCGTGTAAATCCATGCGTCGATCGTTCGGGATCGAGTCATCTGTGGTGAAATGCGACCGTTCAAGGTCAAGCGCCTAATTTCGAATGACGACCATTCGCGATCGAGTCATTCGAGGTAAGGTGCGACAGTGCCCGGTCAGATGCTTAAATCTATGTGTCGATCGTTCGAGATCGAGTAATCTGTGGTGAAATGCGACCGTTCAAGGTCAAGCGCTCAACTTCAAATGACGACCGTTCGGGATCGAGTCATTCGAGGTAAAGTGCGACAGTGCGCGGTCAAGTGGTGGTCCTCAAATGACGATCGTTCGCGATCGAGCCATTTGAGGTAAGGTGTAATAGTCAGCGATCAGGTGGTGGACCTCAAATGACGACCGTTCGCGATCAAGCCATTTGAGGTAAAGTGAGTTGTGCCGTTCGAGGCGGACCCCAAATGACGACCGTTCGCGATCGAGCCATTTGAGGTAAAATGAGTTGTGACCGTTCGCGATCGTGTGCCGTTCGAGGCGAGTTTGTGACTGTTCGAAGTCGGGTGCTGTTCGAGGCGAGTTTGTGACTGTTCGAAGTCGGGTGCCGTTCGAGGCGAGTTTGTGACTGTTGGAAGTCGGGTGCCGTTCGAGGCGAGTTTGCGTGCCCGGGAGGGCTTGATGTTTTGGATGCCAGGGTCACGTTCGGGTGAGTTCCTGGATTGTTTGTGTGCCTGTTGAAGGCGAATCAGTGTGCCCGGGGGGGCTTGATACTGTTGATACCAGGTTCACGTTCGCGTTGGTCCCTGGATCATTTGTTTAGGTATATCACTATCTCAGAGCATGCCTAGGGACCGTTCGCGACCCCGTACATATGCAAGTAGCCTAGCCATTTCAGAGTTATCAGAATCAAATATCTATTCAACAGATGAGTTTTAAAAAACAGAAATGTCCAAACAAACCAAGTTCAAATGTCCAAATCAACATGAAGTAAAAACAAAGCAAAGATGTCAAAGTGTAAGTTCCCACTACGAAACAATCAATGATCATTCAGAGCATGCCTGGAGAACGTTCGCGATCTCGTACATGTGTAAATGATTCGATTGTGTTAGTGGGCGCTTGCGACTTGTTCATCGTTATTTTAACTAATTGATAACCAAACGATGTCCTGGTTCAGGGTTGCCCCTGGTTGATGTAGACGGTGGCCGCTCTGGCTCCACCACTGAAGCTCGCCTCCTCACATACTGAAGGAGCATGCCGTTCCTGATGTGTCCTTCCACCTCGTCCTTCAGATGCCTACAATCATTAGTGTTATGACCGTTTAATTCATGAAATACGCAAAACTTATTTGATTTTCTTTCGCTAGAGGTTGGATCCCTTCGCATTGGTCTGCGATATGGAATCTGCTCCTTGGTATCCTGATAAATGCGTTCAAAACTCTCAGTCAGCTCGGTGTAAGTAGTGAATCGCGGCTCTCTCCGCTGCCGTTTTGACTTGTCATCATAATCCTCAGCCCTTCGCTTTCCTTTATCCTTGTCTGAGCCCTTTTCGATAGGCTTTTTGTCTTTAAGCATATAAACTTCTATTCCCTCTGCTTCTTCTCTTTCTGCATTCGCATCCTCTAATCGTAAAAACTTTTCTGCGTCGTTGTAGAATTCCTCTAGATCTACGGGTGGATCTTTAGTCAATGAATTCTTGAACTCTGTGCCGTCAGCTACTCCGGACACAGCTGCCATCACCACCATAGAAGGATCCGCTCGATCCACCGAAGCTGCTGCTGCATTGAATCGCGCTAGATAACTTCTCAAGGTCTCTCCGGCTTTCTGCTTTAAGGTTGCCAAAGTCATCACATTCTTGGGTCTCGTAATGTGAACCCTGAATTGCCTCATAAATCTCTCAATTAAACCATTCCACGTTCCGATGGATCCATTCTCTAATTGCCTAAACCACAATGCTGCAATATCCGCCAAGTATAATGGAAAGCACCGGGCCATAACCTCCTCTGATGCCCCCGGCACTTCCATATGCCTCATATACTTTGTTAGATGAACCGTGGGGTCCGTTCTCCCGTCATACGTGTCCAACGATGGTAACTTGAAATCCGGTGGGTTTCTAGCTTGTCTAATCGCCGAAGTGAAAGGACTCCTATTAACATCCTCCAAATCCTTGTTTACCAAACCGCCTCTCATAGCTCTTCTAACCATCTCTGCCAATCTATCGTTGTCACCGAGATGCAATCTTCGCTCATTACTTTCATCCTGCCCCCCGAGTTCACGAGGCAATTCTGGAATCTGCCCCCTTGACTGAGCGTTCATTCCTCTGTTGCCTCCAAGTTGCGTGGGTACTCCTCTCTATCCCTCCGGGACTGGATCTTCGTGTTCCAAGTGTGCGCCTTCTAATCCAGGTGCTATTCCGGATGGTCCTGCTCCGTTCTGAACTCCATCAGTTTCTCTATTCTGTGTTCCAAATTGTCCAATTTGTTGGAATAAGCTCTGAATCAATTCCTCCTGTCTCTTCATCATTGTCTCCATTTCGTCCCTAGTGATGTAGATTGATGCTTGATTCCCTCCTGAGGAAGCCTCTTGACTTCCTTGTGGTTCACTTCTCTCAGGCCTTGGCCTTCTACTCGATTGTCTTGTCATAATTCCTAGATCTGAACTCCTGGATTTTCAAATTCAACTTCTTCCTGAATCAGTTTCTCAGTGAAAGCACCAAAATGTTTGCGCCAAAATTGGTCACAAACACCCAATACCGCGAAAGCACCCGTTTACGTACTCAAATTAATAATAATCAACGCAGATCTCAGCAACAATCAATAAAGAATTCTGATCTAAGCAACAAATCACAATAATTCATAGACAACAATCACAAACACAGGATTTATAGTGGTTCGGCGTTCGTGCCTACGTCCACTTTGAAGGTTTTCTCTTTATTGCTTCACTTGATGATCTTACTCAATTACAACGGGTTGTAACTTTGAACTTGATAATCTAAATTGATTACAACGGATTATAGCTTTAAACTCTGAATTAACCGCTATAGTGATGAATAGGATTGGATTCAGCAGAGTCTGGGCTTGCTTTCTCTCTTCTGAATCTCCGACCCCTTTCCTGAATGACCAGGGGCTCTATTTATAGGCGTGGAAGGCTGGAATCCCGCCCAAAACCTGGGGAGGCTGCTTGGCACGTAAGGGGGGCCCACAGGCCCGCGTTCTTGGAATGCGTGCCCAATTTGGGATCGATTCGAAGTGAACTTCGAATCGATCAAAAAATTGTCCAATTGCGATGAAACTTGGCGTGGACGTTCTTCACCATGTAGACAAACTTCTGTAAAAATTTCATGGGATTTGGATCAGTAGATTGAGAGAAATGATCGATTCAAGGTGATGCATTTCGGTACGCTGGCAACTTCGAACCGATCCTATGGGTCGTTCGAACCCATATGTTTCGAATCCATATGGTTCGAACCCATAGGTTCGAATCCATATGGTTCGAATCCATATGGTTCGAAACCATAGGTTCGAATCGAACCTGTTGCATGAGGGGGCGCTTCGAATCGATGGCTCCGGATCGATTCGAGGTTGTTTTTAACGTGTAGGGTTCGAAGGCAGCATGGATTCGAAGCTGGGGATGGACTCGAAGCTTGTGATGGACTCGAAGCTTGTGATGGATTCGGAGTTGGTGATGGATTCGAAGGTGGTGATGGATTCGAAGCTTGAGGAGGACACGAAGCTGTGATTGATTCGAAGTGCATTTAAGCAGTGATGGATTCGAAGTTGATGGATGGATTCGAAGTAGTGATGGATACGAAGTTGATGGAGTCGAAGTACGAATTGGCTTGATGGATTCGAAGGGAGACGTTGGCTGATGGATTCGAAGGAAGGCGTTGGCTGATGGATTCGAAAGTGATGAGTTTGAACATGATGGGTTCGAAACAGATGGTTTCGAACACGATGGATTCGAACACGATGGGTTCGAATATGATGGGTTCGAACATGATGGGTTCGAACCGAGCAAAGTGCACCTTCTTAACTTGAATCCATCATAACTTGAGCATATGACCTCGGATTAACTTGAAATTTGAAATGCTGGCTTCTATGGTCTTTCTTGTCGTGTCCTATCAATTGTGGCCCGTTCCGGACTCGGACAAAATTCATTGATATCCATAGTAAAGTGAAGTACGACTGATCTCTGAGGTGAACTGTTTTCTGTCTTTGACCAATCTTTTGATATCACGGCTTTTGCCCAAAAAGTGGGATAACACTTATGCTCTCTAATTATACACTCTATCATTCTTGATCTCTATTAAACTATACTTGTATTCTACTCTTCCAAATATACAATTCCTTATAGACAATACTCTCTAAATATATATTGGAAGCATTTGTACTAATTAGTCAATATTCGTGTTATAGAACACACATTTGACAAGAACAATCTATTGTAACCAAGCCTATTCCTCAGGACGAAGCGAGGGTGTTTGATAGTAGAATTTCGAGGGGATCTTTAGGACTGGACGTAGGACGGGAGGTCCGAATCAGTATAAAATCCTGGTATATTTACTTAGATTAGTTTTGGTTTAGTCTTATCATATATTTAGCCACGTATGCTTGCATATACACTATAAGATCCACCCTATAGACTTACAATCTCCGCCCCAACGCCTCCATCATAGCCTTTGCTATCACCGAGCCCATCTCCCCTCGCCAACCCAGATCTTATCCTATCTCCTACATTTTCAGATTTATATTAATTCCTTTAACATTTTCTAAAGTCGATTATACTCACTTATAATCTCGTCTATCCATTTACAACTTCTAACAATCATATCCATTTTCATATCTCAAGAGAGTTTATAAATAAATTCAAATCATTTTCAAAACTCTATATATGTATAACAAGTATTTTTAAAGAATGATAATTTATTTTTAAAAACACGTTTAAGTAATTATTTAAAAAAAATTAAAATACTTTAATAAACATTGATACTTCATTCCCTATTTCATTTCCAAACAACAAATTGATTTACGAAGCTTATTATAAAAACTAGAAATTTATTTATACTAACATCAAATATTTGAAAAATCCACTTTCAAAGAATTTTATTACTAAAGCAGCTTTAAATTACATAGTTTGAATAAATAAAAATTCTCTTTTAAAATAATTTAACTTCTCGATAAAAATATACATTTTTAAAATCCCAATAACCAAATCACTTAATAAATCCCTCTCGATTCTTACTGATCGATATCATTTTGATTCCTAACCATCCTCATTTTCCAAAAATAGAATACATTATTTTTCCCAAAAATATATTTTTCATATCTCGATATAGATTTACCCTGTGAAATTATATTCCAATTTACCAATTGATGTCATTTTTCCTTATTTGTAAACATCGTTTATAAATTTATAACTCCTTTGAGTTTCACTTGTTTATAAAACAAATCCCATTTATAAAATTTCATTTTATAAATCTATTTCAAATAAATTCCATATATTTCACAAATCTATTTAAAATATTGGTTTCAAACTCCTTTTCACATTTTCCAGAAATATCATTTAACAATCCATCGTTTAAAAACCCTTTAGATAAATTATTTTAAAATCTCTATTTAAAATATTTTACAATAGTCAAGTAAAATTCTAGAGTCAATTTTTTTATCCAACTCAACTTCCTTGAAAATAATCCAAATACCAATATAAATATTTTTATATCCAAATTCTTCTTTTAATTGCTTCAAATATAAAAATAATATTTATGGTATCTAAAATACCAAAATCTAAGTCTAGTGTTATTATGGCATCCAATAATTCAAATCACAACAATAATCTATAACAGCTTATCTACACACATCATATATCACTATATATGAAAAATAAACAATATATTTGAAGAATCCAGTCGAATCCTCCAATAGGTTTCCCTGCAACCATAGATGTTAATACAACATAAAAATACCAATCCATCTTCGAGGCGGGGTATCGTGGTAATTTAGGATCATCCGCTATTAGCGAGGCGCATAGGGTCTTATCCGCTCCAATAGGTTGGAATAATCAATCCAACCACTAATATATGCTACAATGTATAATATTGCATTCAACTGATACCAATTCAACCAATCATCCAATAATAAATTTTAATCATTTAAAATTAATTGCAGTAATCCAAATGAGTGAGAGTTACTCATCTTGATTTTTTAATTTGCAAATATGTTCCAATTTTACTTCGCCATCACGAATCCAATGCAAGAATTCACACTCGAATTCAACCTCGCATTAAAAATGTCATACGATCTTAAACATTTGAATTTAATAAGCTAATTTAACATCTAATTTTAATTAACCTATATACATACCTTACCAACTATTTCCACAAAGCTTAATCGTAATTGCCTTACAAAATTACATTAAATCAAATCCTACTCCACAAAGCTTCAGCCACGATCAACAAATATAACGGCGCCTAGAAAACGATGAAACCCGATCCTACATCGTCACCTTTCCCATCGCGACCCAGAAATCAAATCAAACAATTTTCCCCTCGTCTTCGATTACCCGCAACCAATCTCTGCTATCGCGATTGATTTGAGAATCCCTTTTTTTGTCAAACGAGATTTCGTTCTTCCTCTTTTTTTTTCTTTTGAATTTGATTTCGGTTTTGAAAAGAGGAAAGGGAAAGTTGATTTCTGTAAGGAATGTCGAGGGAGGATTTTGATTTCATGGATTTAACAGAAAAGAAGGGGGAAACATGATTTGAAAGGAGAAAGGAAGGTTGCGTGTTTGAATGGAGAAAGGTGGCGTGTTTGATATGCCTTTTTTTAATTTTATAAACCAAAATATCTCGTTTGCCTAACTTAAAATCCTGAATCCCTATTTAGGCATGTTACCTGACGTTTCTAATGTTATACCGCTATTCTGAACCTAATAGAACAAATTTCGTAGCCAAATTCGATCGTATGGAGAAGATATTCTTTTGAACCCAATTATTATATTGAATTTTCAATATTAATTTCAACGGGTTTATATTTTGTACGACCAAACGATAACTCCAAAAGCTGCAAAATTTGATATCTGATAATAATACATTATTACGGATCCAATGGAACCCGTTGCTTCGAATTTCAAGACTATGCCCCAGATTTCTATTTTAACATGTCGATTAAACCGATGATTTTCAACATTTACGAAATTGCTTGAAATTTTGAGTTTTAAAATCTTACTAACAAAATTATAATTCCAAATCCGATGTTTAAAACCATTTAAATATCCCAAATTAAAAATCGAAAAATCCGGATAGTTACATTAGCACTCATACATTTGCATACAAAAGTCACAGAAAGTAACAAAATTATATGAAAAATCCACGGTAGCTTTTGAAGATATTAAACTATACATCACATACATGCAAATATTTTCCTACTAAAATCCACATAGGTCAACTTTGAAGCTAATCATAGCTTCTTCCCTCCCTTATGATTCATATGGACAAAGCGTCCATTTCTATTTTGATCTAAAAATAATGTAAAATGACTCATAAATAAAGGTGAAACCCAAGAGTTTCATTACATACAAATTGTTATACTTATTATTAACGGTTATTGCTTCAGACTGCTTCCATAATAACAACGTACCGCCATTCTAGATCCTAACAGTATGTTGTAAAAATACAAATTAGTATAGGGAGCTGAAGTTTGCAGCCAACAGTTTCATGTATATACTAAAGTTGAGTCACGTATTTGCGCATTGAAAAAGAAGTAGAAGCAAAACAAAGGAACATCCAACAGAAGTGCTTGTCATCCCAACTTGTTACATTATAATTTGTTCTTTTGATAATGAATTATTACGTTAAAGCTTCTGGTAATGGAACAACATGGTGTGTATCCAGTTTAACCATAATAATACATAAATGTAACTCCTCTAATTTTGAGGTCTGCTTCTTCACTCTTTATACATACATACATACATACATACATATGATAATGGAAATTTCTATTTTTGGGTCCATTAGCTCATTATCAAAAAATTAATATATTACTTGCACAAGTAACTTTATATATATGGTCTCAATCCCATAGCATGGACCGGCATCGCATACTTACTCTATTATGATGGAACAATAGTACTCTTTATGATGGAATAATAGAGCAAGTAGTCTCTATAAACTGCAAGATTTTGTGCATTTTAGAAGATAGGTGAATTCTAGTATCAAAATGTAACGGCTTATAAACTTATAGAAGTAAATGTATCACTAATCTTTTATTCCAATGCACCTCACTTGTCACAGAGAAAACTGATAAATTGTTAACAAAAAACTAAAGACCTACCAAAAATTCATTTATTTTTTGAAATTGTCATGTAGACATTTTTGAAAAGAAAGTATAGAAAATGAAATTTACAGGACACAAATTAGGTTTTGCACAGCTCCACATGAAATTAGACATATACATATGAAGACAAGACTACAAAGTGCAACATGAAGACTTGATTGCAACTGGGATGTTTAACTCAAAGTAACTCAAGATCATACAGAATGCAACATGAAGGCCAGTCATCATAACCCATGGTTGAAATGCAACCAGACTTCATTCAAAGTGCACCATACAATAACGAAGTCATGAACGTGCTCACAAGGTCAAATGGTCTAGTTTGAATACAATATAGGGTCACCCACATATATACATACAGACCATAATTTAATGTCCAAGCAACCCAGCAAAAATAACCAAGCACGTATGCAAGTTAAGTTTTAAACATATAGTACAAATATATAGTGCAACATGTATCAGTTCAGGTATGAAAGCAATATAGGGTAACCCAGAAAACAATGAATGAAATTCAAGGAAATGAATATGGAATTCGACAACAGCTATGCAATATTCGAAACAGTGGTGAACACAATACAAGAGACTGCATATATACACATGTTTATATATAAACAAGTGATTCGAGAATTATAGTATAGATACATGAATGAGGATAAGCATGGTGATATATATACATGCACTATAACACGCACACACACACACATGTATATACATGGAGATGACCCACAACAAAGCAGTTTACATGTGTATAACAGTGAAGTAGTCTACTTATTTACAGTAAAAAAAGAGTTACATTTTGAACAAAGCCAATAATTGTTTCAAAGGTCAAGACAGCAAAAACAGAGAATGATCATATGTTTGAACAAGTCATTGAACAAGTCAAGTTTCATAAAATCTAAATCTCTCTCAAAATCAAGTATCGAGCCATAAGAGAATGATGCCAAAATCAAAGCCATGGTGACCAAGGTAGATTCGAACAAGTCATATCAGTGAAGAACGGAGAGATCCAAATTCATCATAAATATATAGAGTAACTCATATCTAATGAATAAGTCAGAAACATCACAGTCGTATGATCAAAAATCAATGCAGAAAACAAAATCATGAAATATTCAAACCGAAATTATACGAATGTAAACTAAGGGATTCGATCCCTATAAAACCCAAAATCATCATCGGCAAAAACAATGGATTCGAGTTTAAGCAAAATACTAGAGCAAGCCAAATCACGCACAAATTTGTAACTCGAAACGAAGTCAAGCAAAATCGAATTTGAAATAAAAAATCACGTACCAAATAACATTCAAGCACAACACATTTGAAGCAGTCGAAGCTAAGAAAAGAACAAAGATCGAAGAATAGGAAATAACCAAGACTTGTAGAAAATCAACGAAAATGTGAAAAAATCGTAGGAAATTACCCAGGTTTTTTCACTTATAAAAATATTACGTATGAGTTTTCCTACGTCTTGGTTATTTTTCTACATATTTAAATAGACATAGGAAAGATGTTGGAAATTTTCTACGCCTCTTCTACGCCTTACATTTTCCTACCTATTTCCTAAGCCTTTCCTATGTCCCGTATTATGCCATAGGAAAGAACAGGAAATTTTACATAGAAAACTACACTGTTTGCTTATAATGTTTCTGTATCATTATCAAATTATTATATAATACGTTATTTAGTATGATAAAACTATTTAGAAGTTATAAATATTTATTATGATATGTGTGTGTATCTTTTATATCCAAACCATGGTTGCAACATGAATGTCGTAGCAATTACTCATTGCTTATTGTTAATTCCATGATTATCCACGTGCATCGATTTAGATGTTGAAGCAACACGAAGCCCCATAACAAACAAGAATATACAATTTTGATCTTTTGTTGTGGTTGTTTTTTGATCATCTTTCATATCAAAATAAAATTTCTTCTGAGCTAAGCGGTCATCAATTCGTTGTCTTTTGTACTCAATGATTGTTGAGTATGTACATTTGACTATTAAGTGTGCTATACCTTATAATACACTATGCCGGCTAATGTCTCCCTTCATTTTAATATTTTTAAATTTAAAAATTCCAACAATATAAAATTTCCCAATACTATTTACTTTACATTTACCTTTTCTAAAAACAATTGTATCATGTACGTCTTAGTTTGGCCATTTAATTTTTTTAACTATTTGTATCATGTTTATCATAATTTTTCCATATTTTAAGGTTTAAATCGAGAAATGACATTAACCATGCCATTACTAATATGTAGCAATCATGACAACCCCTTCTGATCATGGTGTGGGGATCTCTCTCCTATGATTTGAAGAGCACAACTGTTATCCCACCTTTTGGCAAGGCCGTGATACCAAAAGATTATCCAAAAAACAATGTTCATCTCGAAGATTGGTTGTACACCGCTTCGCTATGGATATCGATGAATTTTGTCCAAGTCTGGATCAAGCTACAATCGACAAGACACGACAAGGAAAGCCATAAAAACCAACATTCCAAATTTGAAGTCAATCCGAGTTCGTATACTCAAGATATGATCGATGAAAGTTGTAGGAAATGGCCCCATTTCATATCCAACAAGGAATATCTGATTTCGAATCCATCATGTTCGAATCGATCCATCATCGTACTGCTTGAATCCGTTGAACCCAGTCACTTCGTATCGACTAGGGCTCATCCTACTTCGTATCCATCGGCGAGCATTTGTTCGAATCGATCAAGATGTGCCATTTCGTATCCATCGAGGGAGTATGCTTGTTTGTATCAATCTACTCGAAGTCCATCGAGGCTCGTTAGTTCATATCCATCAATCGTGCCCATCACGCTTGTTCGATACGAACGGGCTACTTTTATCGATACGAACGAACCTACTTCCATCGGTACGAATTGGCAACGGCTATCGACTCGAACGAGGCAACGGTCTTCAATATGAACAAGGCGAAATTCAAGAGACGACTCGGTCAACTCGGAGTGAAAGGTGGATTGATACGAGGAGTGCATGCCACGTCATCAGGAGGCACATGCAACCATCAATTCGAACAGATCGATTCGAAATCATCGATTCGAAAATTACAGCCGGCCGAAGATCGCGTGGTTCGTATCGATCACGGATCGAGTCAAAGCTTGCTAGGATCGATCGCGTGGGCCCACTCCCGTGCCAGAAGGAGTCTCTCGAAGTTTGAGAGAAATATCAGCCCCCTACGCCTATAAATAGAGCCCCAAAGCCTACGTAAGAGTGATCTTTCGATTCTCAAGCATCCAGACTCTGCCGGATTCTACTTTGGACTACACCACTACTGTTGTACTCGAATTTCAAAGCTATAATCCACTGTATTCTGCTGTAATTGATTGAAATCATCAAGTGAATATCAATAAAGTAATCAACTTCAGAGTGGATGTAGGCCAGATCGCCGAACCACTATAAATTATGTGTTGTTTAATGCTTTGAATTTTCTGAGTGTTCTTCATTTTTTATTCTCTGCATATTGTTCATCTGAGATTTGTGATTGTGAATAATCGACTATTGGGTGTTTGTGACCAATTTTGTTGCAAACATTTTGGTGCTTTCACTGAGAAGGCTAATTCAGGAATTCTATCATTTGGAAGTTGAATTTGAAGGCTTAGAGATTCAAATCTGAAAAGCTATGACAAGGCAAACGAGTAGAAGACGAAAGGCAGAGAGAAGTCAACATGAAGGGAGTCAAGAGGCTTCTTTAAGTGCAAATCAGACATCAATCTTCATCACTAAGGATGAGATGGAGACAATGGTGAGAAGACAAAAGGAAATGATCCAGAATTTGTTTCGACGGATTGGGCAAGATGGAGCGCAAAATCAAGGAGCGACCAGAGTTTAAAATGGAGCAGGACCATTTGGCGCAGCGCCAGAACAAGGGAGCACTCACCAAGAGCATGTCGATTCAATCCCGGGAAGGGAGTCTGGGGGATCCGAGCAACCTGGCGGTAATATGGATGCTCAGCCAGGAGGCTATATTCCTGAAGACCATCGTGAACTCGGGGGGCAGATCGAAGGCAATGCACAAAGGTTTCAGCTTGAAGATAGTGACAGGTTGGCAGAGATGGTCAGACGAGCTATGAGAGGCGGATTGGTGAAAAGAGACTTGTAGGATGTGAATATGAGTCCCTTTACTCCAGCAATCAGGCGAGCTAGGAACCCACCGGATTTTAAGCTACCATCATTGGAGATGTATAATGGGAGGACGGACCCTACAGTTCATCTAACAAAGTATATTAGGCATATGGAAGTGCTGGGGGAATCCAAAGAGGTCATGGCTCGGTGCTTCCCATTGTACCAGGCAAACATTGCGGCGCTATGGTTTAGGCAACTGGAGAGTGGCTCTACCCGAACATGGACTGATTTGACTGAACGGTTTATGAGGCAGTTTAGAGTTCACATTTCAAGACTCAAGAATGTGATGAGTTTAGCACCAGTGAAGCAAAGAACAGGGGAGTCTCTGAGGAGTTTTTTGACGCGATTCAATGCAGCAGTAGTATCGGTGGATCGACCAGATCCATCCATGGTTTTGATGGCAACTGTATCTGACATAGCTGACGGCACTGAATTCAAAAATTCATTGACAAGAGATCCCCTTATGGATCTAGAGGAATTTTATCATGAGGCTGAAGGATTTCTATGATTGGAAGATGCAAATGCTGAAAGAGAAGAGGGAGAAGGAATCGATGTTTATGCAGTCAAGGGCGGAAATCCTCCTTGAAAAGGTGCAGAAACCGGTAAAGGGAAACGAAAGGCTGAGGATGACGGTGATGGACCGGCACGACCACGAAAGGAACCAAGATTCACCTCATATACGGAGCTGAACGAGAGTTTGGAATGGATCTACCAGGACACCAAGGGACATGTTCCTTATCAAAGGTTGATGAGGAGGAGCCAACCAGCAATGAAAGAAAGTCGGATAAGTATTGCTTATTCCACGAGTTAAATGATCATAGCACAAACGATTGCAGACACTTGAAGGATGAAGTCGAGGGGCATATCAGGTGTTATCCCATTTTTGGTCAAAACTGGAATATCAATGTTGTGTGCATTTCCACCTACCGAACCAAGGTAAACCGGACCAAAGCAATACCGTATATCCTCATTCGGTGGTCCGGGTACCCATTTCCATTCGGCAGCTCAGGTATAAAAGAGACATTCGGTGCTTGGAACACGCGAGGTTCATTCGGTGAGCCAAGTCCATCTGTACATTCGGTAGTACAAAACAAAGACACATTCGGCAGAAGAGCCGAACCAAGAGGAAGGAAGACAATGCCGAACCAACCTTCTTTTCCTTGCATAACTGAACCAATCGCCTTCCCATACATAGCCGAAACAAAACCACTCCCACTGAATCAACCTCCTTTCCATCCACTACCAAGTAAACCACCGGACCAACCTACCACCGGTCCAACCATCCCAGCTACGACCGAACCAAGCTCTGCCGAACCAAATGTGCCAGGCTAGATTGCTTCAGCCCAGGCCCACCAGCAGCTATATACATCCAAGACCCCTGCCCCCAGCCTCACTCTATAAATAGAGGGGCAGGGGCACAACAATGGCAGAGACAAGTTTGAGAGCTCAAGCACGGAAGAAACTTTCAAACAACTTTCAGTTACTTGTAACCAAAGCTTTGTACTTGTAATCTGAAGAAAAAGGAGAATAACATATAAAGTGGACGCAGGCACGTTCTGGCCGAACCACTATAAATCTGTGTGCCTTTTACAGTTTAGTCCCTGCTTTTTATATATTTGCATAAATCACCCAAATCACTAAAAACAACATAAAATCAACTAACTCATACGACTTTGAGGTGTTTGCCCATTTTTTGTGCAAACATTTTGGTGCTTTCACTGAGAATTGAACTCAGGGATTCTACCGCTTGGAATTTGTTATCCTGCTTTTTGGCAAAGCCGTGATACCAAAAGATCGATCGAAAACGGAGAACAGTTAGTCTCAGAGGTCGGTCATACTTCGTTTCGCTATGGATATCACTGAATTTTATCTGAGTCCAGATTGAGCTACAATTGATAGGACACGGCAAGAAAGACCATAGGAGCCAGCAGCTCAAGTTTCAAGTCAATCCGAGTTCGTACGCTAAAGTTATGATCGGTTCAACTTGAAGGGGACACACTGGTTTCGAACCCATCATGATGGGTGTCTTCGAACCCATCATCATGCACCATTCCAAACCATCACCTTCGAACCGAAGGACATCGAACCCATCGGTTTCAAAACCATCAAAGCGCCTCACCTTCGACTCCATCACCTTCGACTCCATCGTGTTCGAATCCATGTGCCTCGTATCCATGGAGGGGTTGCAGAGCTCGTATGCATCCAAGGAACGCAAGTTCGAACCCATCACATAAGCCATGCTTCGAACCCATCACAGAGGCCTTATTCGAAACCATCCCTGAATTCATGTTCAAACCCATCCATGATGCCATGTTCGAACCCATCCTGTGTTGCCTTATTCGAAACCACTTAGTCAACCAACGTGTCTCCCATCGGTTCGAATTCGCCGAGATATATGGAGTCGAAGCGGTCAACTCGGAGCGAAGTCCGGATCGATTCGAAGTTTGCGATCCATGTCACCACGAAGCCGCATGCCATGATGGATTCGAAACCATCGTTTCGAATACATGGGTTCGAACCAAACAACTATGCCATAAACCCAATTTCGAATCCATCATATCTCCCAATATACTGATCCAAATGCCATGAAATTTTGACAGATGCTTGCATAAATGTTGAAGAATGCCTACGCCAAATTTCACCTCGATTGGATGAATTCTTGATCGGTTCGAATGGAGTTCGAACCGATGCTAAAGTGGGCCCAAACTTCCTACGACCGTGCGTGTAGGCCCCCTCACGTGCCAGAAGTGGTCTCCTGAGTTTTCAGCAAAATCTCAGCAGCCTACGCCTATAAATAGAGCTCCAGAGCCAACAGAAAAAGGACCTTCGGGATCTTTCGACTCTCAAGCGTCCAGACTCTGCCGGATCGAGACCTCCATCATAATTTCACTACTGATTTCGAATTTCCAGTTGTAATTCGCTGTTGATCACTGTAACAACTTGTAATCATTGAAAGTGTAATCAATAAAACATCAAAAAACTTCACAGTGGACGTAGGCAACACGCCGAGCCACTATAAATCGCCTGTCTACGCATTTTCTTTACTATTGCTTGGAGTTTTTGTTAGATAATATTCATATTCAGTTCGTACTTTTGATTGTTATCTCTTCAACGACTCCCAAAGAGTGTTGTGACCAATTTTGGTGCAAACACTTTGGTGCTTTCACTGAGAAAACCCAGGTTTTCTCCTGCTCGTTGGATCTGTCATCGATACCGGATTGAATAAATCTAAGAGAGAGATCCAGATCTTTAGATTCAAGTTCCTTCCATTCTATTCAGATTTGTAAGAGTCTAAGGAAAGGAATCCAACCTTCAGGATGGTTAGCACAAGAACCACCTCAAACGCTGTCAATCAGGAAGAACAGGATCGACAGAATCCTGCACCTCCGCCTCCATCTAACCAAGATGCAACTGCACACTCGGAACCCCCAGCTCCGGTTACCCGACAAGAGTTGTAGTCGCTACTCCAAGAGCTGACCCAGAGTCGGCAACAACTAGAAGAACAACTACGCGCTAACGCTGAACTAATCAACAAGTTCGATCGCCAGAAGCGAAAGAGATCCAAGAGAGACCACGTGTCTCGCTCCTCCAGCGAGAGTTCTTCATCTTCTGATTATCACAATCGATCTCCACAACCCCGACTAGATGGGAATCGTATGCCAGCTGCTGGAGATCAACCAACAATAATCGTTGGACAACTGAGAGTTGGTCCATCAGCCAGTTTCCAAACCGGAGCCTCCTCCCGAGGAGGTGCCATCCCTAACCACACTACAGCATACTGCACTACTGACATTGCGGCTGAACCAGGGGTCGACGTTCGAGATCAGTCGGACCTGGGCCGTCGTCATGATGGACGTACTCCTGAACCATACATCCCAGAGGACTATGAGCCAAGAAGGCAAAATTTGGACCGTCAACAAAATCCGGTCCAACCCCAAAGCTTGGAACGTAATCATTCTCCGGCACAAGCCGCACAGAACGCGCAAATGCCGGATCTTTCCACTATGATACGTCAAATGATCCGTGAGAGCCAGGGATTCATAAATGACGATTGGGGGTTACCCGAAGTCACACTCCTTTTACGGACGATATCCTTACTGCTGAACCCCCACGGCGATTCCGGATGCCAACTCTACCCATGTACGAAGGAAACTCCGACCCCAACCAACTATTCTAAAATATGAATGGTCGATGACCGCTGCCAGAGCCGACGATGCAGTGAAATGTCGTAGTTTCCACATATCCTTGGGGGGCATCGCTACCATGTGG
Source organism: Allium cepa (assembly GCA_030765085.1). Classification (NCBI taxonomy): domain Eukaryota; kingdom Viridiplantae; phylum Streptophyta; class Magnoliopsida; order Asparagales; family Amaryllidaceae; genus Allium; species Allium cepa. The sequence goes on from CM060938.1 coordinate 917,844,508, forward strand.
TTCACTCGACTGCCACCTCGATCCATCTCTTCGTTCGACCAGTTAGCCACAAAATTCGTTGAGCAATTCCGCATGCACGTCGCAAGACCCAAAGATGTCAACACTCTGTCTAGTGTCACTCAAGCTCCTGGAGAAACGCTCAGACACTACTTAGAGAGATTCCATACTACATGCGCAGAGATCAGCAATCCGAACGATAACTCCATCCTTATGGCGCTAACTAAGGGGATCGACCCCGATTCTGAGTTCGACAATTGGTTAGCTGGAAAACCACTTGCATCATTGGACCGTTTCCACGCCAAGGCGGCTCAATTCCTGAGACGGGAAGACGCGAAACAGTCTAGGAAGCAAACTGATGCAGGACCAAACATGGAAGGGATCCAAAGCAATGTTGCAATCAAACAGTCCGGTGAGAGCTCCGGAAAAGTTCAGTTGAACGTCAAAAACAAACAAGCTCGGCGAAGAGAGAGCGTGAATCAAATTAAAAAACAAGATCAAAATCGTGGCCCGCAACGCAAGAATCCGATGTTTGACAGTTACACTCCTTTGAATACTTCACTGGAGGACTTGTATTCACAAACCCGTAATACAATTCAATATGAAAAACCTGCTCCAAGACCGTCGTCAGAGAGACAAATCCAAACAGGAAAGTTTTGCAGGTTTCATGAAAGCTACGGGCACAATACGAACGAGTGTCGTCACTTACAAGATCTCGTTGAAAAACTGATCAGAGAAAGGAAGCTTGAACAGTTTGTGCGGACACCGCAGCCCAGAGAAGCGGGCCCATCCAATCCAAACAATGAACCCAATCGACCGAGACAGGAGGACTCCAATGGTCCCCGTGGAAGATTGGTGATAAACGCCATCAGTGGCGGACCAACTTTCTCAGGAGCCTGGAACGACGAAGATCTTCGTCACTGTGACACATGACAGGCTCATTCAATCTATGAATACTGTGCAATTTCTTTTACATTCTAAAATTTGATTTTGTAATAAGGCACTGACTTTGCCATATTTTCTTATTTCAGCAATAAAATATTATCTCTTCAAGCTAGAGCTATGATTCACCGAATGCGACGTTCAACAATCACGACACACGAAAAGCTAAGTTCCATCAAACAATGGAATTTATTCAAATAGCGAGTGACTGTGATACGACCGGCCACTCACTAAGTGAAACCCCAGCTCGGGGGCAAGCCATCACATCAAAGGCTGAACTGGACCAACACACGACAGTCCTACAACTAACTCCAACTTCCTAGAACGTGAATTGGAGTATAAACATTTCATAACTCGTTCTCACTGTGCGAACGGACTCCAACTTCCCACGGCGCGAATTGGAGTATAAACATTCCATAACTCGTTCCCACTGCGCGAACGGACTCCAACTTCCTAGAACGTGAATTGGAGTATAAACATTTCATAACTCGTTCCCACTGTGCGAACGGACTCCAACTTCCCACAGCGCGAATTGGAGTATAAACATTCCATAATTCGTTCCCACCGCGCGAACGGACTCCAACTTCCCACAGCGCGAATTGGAGTATAAACATTCCATAACTCGTTCCCACTGCGCGAACGGACTCCAACTTCCCACAGCGTGAATTGGAGTATAAACATTCCATAACTCATTCCCACTGCGCGAACGGACTCCAACTTCCTAGAAGGTGAATTGGAGTATAAACATCCCATAATTCATTCCCAGAGTGCGAAGGACTCCAACTTCCCAAAGTGTGAATTGGAGTATAAACATCCAATAAATCGTTCCCAGAGTGTGAACGGACTCCAAATTCCCAGAGTGTGAATTGGAGTATAAACATCAAATCCATCATTCCCAGAGTGCGAACGGATTCCTAAAAAGCCTAAATAGGTGTGACTGACCATCTATCGGCTGACTCTAATTTCCCAGAGTGTGAATTGGAGTATAAACATCAAATCCATCGTTCCCAGAGTGCGTACGAATTCCTAAAAAGCCTAAATAGGTGTGACTGACCATCTATCGGCTGACTACAACTTCCCAGAGTGTGAATTGGAGTACAAACATCTATTCCAGGTTCCCGTAGTGCGAACCAACCCATCAATGCGAACTCCAACTTCTCAAAGCATGAATTGGGGGGTAAACATAAATTACAAGTTCCCGGAGCGCGAACCGAAGCATCCATGCTAACTCCAGATTCCCAGAGCGTGAGTCGGAGTACAAACAACAAATCGAAGTTCCTAAAGTGCGAACCGAAATGTCAACATCAACTCCTAGTTCCCATAGCGTGAAGTGGAGTATAAACATCAATTCCAGGTTCCTGGAGCGCGAACCACAATACAAACATCGATAACTCTCAAACTCCTGGAGTGCAAAGCAGATTATCAATCTCAAACTATCCTAAGTCCCCAGAATGCGGACGTATGCTTAGGATTCGCAACAAGTGCGATCAACCACCAAAAATACAAGTGCTGTTCCCCAAAACTGGGGGGCACGAAAGCTAAGTGTTAATCACTAACCGAAGTGATACAACGTCCGAAGTTCAACTCATTCATCAATCACAACTTGTGACCAAGATTTTCAGGCTTGGCAGATGAAATGAACTCTACTTGACGGTAGGAACACCACAAGTACACCGGACTGAAAACAAGACACTACAAGCACTTAAGCACAAAAGAAATGAGAATTGAAACAAAGAGATTGAATTTTATTTCAACTAATTGGAGATAAGGACTTACGTACAAATAAGTTCTCCCAAAAAGAATCCCTACTAGCAGGGGCTGAACCTGCATCTATACACGGCTTACTAACAAAAAAGCGAAAAACAAGTTCCTATCTACCAAAAACATCCGCTTGAAAAGCCGATCTATTTATTCTTTTTAGTCCTTCTAATCAGTGGCTCATCATCAGAATCACTAGGGACAGAAATTCTTCGTTTTGAATGTCTCCTCTCCGGCGGTGGCTCTTCGGCTGATGGCATGATATCAATGTCCTCATCAGAGCTTGAATCTACATGAAGGCTTCCCACCGAAGGAGTAGGAGGGACTGGATCCGTAACGGAAGTTGAGATAGTGCCACCCGACGGTACTACCCTAGCACGTGCTGAACTCTGCGCCACCGTGCTGCCACTTACACTACCACCTTGCCCCACAGCCTCTATTTCGGTGTTGATCTCAGCCAGAATCTCCTCATCACGAGTCGCTTGGGCCTGGCTGGGGGCATCCACGGTCTGCATTGAAGAACTTGAGGTCGGCGGGAGGTTACTAACGATGATAAATGGTAGGTATGTGGAGAAACCACCCTGCTCACCGAGCAGCTCGCTCACCATTTGTTCGTCGATAGATAAGGATCTTTCCTGCGCCACCTCGGTAGACACCGCCGTCGTCACAACAGTCGTTTCGGTGATGATGGCCTTATCTCCCTTACTTGACTCTTGAGCCACGACAATCGACGCAATTCCAGTCGCTAAGCAAAAATAAGAAGTTATTAGTAACTGATTCAAAACGAACTCCCTATTTTAAATACACTTGAGATAAATTCGGAGTACCTTCCCCAGTCTGAATCGCTGACGGTTGGATGGCCTCAGAAATATGCTCCCGAATAGGAGATAGCCACGGCTGTTCCGGGTCGTAAGTAGGAACAGGTTGCAAACCGACCGCAGATACAGGCACTGACGAAGGCAGTGTGGTGACTTCAGTGACAGCCGAATGGTGCTCAACACCTGATCCCTCTCCAACTTCCAGGGAACGACCACCGATCATCTCCTTCTCATGAGCAATGATAGCGTCATGAAGGATCCTCTTCTCATCCTCTGCAAGCAACCGGTTTTCGAGCTCGAATCGGTCGACCGACTCACCCGGATGTGCTTCCTCTTCCTCCTCAACCAATCGGTCCCAAGCGCTACGGAGGTGTACCGGATAATCCTGAAGCCAGGCCAAATTTCTGTGTTTTAATACATTGGCGTTGTAAGTTATGAGCAAATCTTCAATATCAGCCTCCGGCCTGGCCTCCGCATGTTGAACTTTCTCCTCCACCTCGGCCTCAACCGCCTGAACTTTGGCCACTGCCGCATCCCTTTCGGTGCGAAGCACTACGGCCTGTTCGCATGCTTCTTGCGCCGCGTTATGCGCGTCATCTCTATCTTTAGTAATTTCGGCGAATTTAGCCTTAAGCTCACTAAGCTCTTTCAACGCCGCATCCCGCTCGGCAGTGACGACAGTGTTCCGGTGGCCCATGTCTTCCACCGTGACATAGTGCTCTTGTTTCATCCTATCCATGGCCGCTTGAGCTTCATCGGCCTTCGTAAGAGCTTCCATCTCTGATTTTCGAGATGATTCAGCTTATGTATTCAGCACTTGTATGATGCGATCTTTTTGAGCCAGCTCGGCTTGAAGCTTTTCAATGGTAGCCGCCCGTTCGAAGGCCAATGCCGATGCTTTGTCGGCCGCCTTATACCATGCCTTGTATTGGGCATAAAAGTCGTGCACATAATCGTGCGCCACCTGCTCGGCCTCCGGCGGGATTCTCTTCAAGTTCAGAGGAAAGATGTAGTTATCGAAGCAAATATTCGAGAATTCCCTCTTTAACTGCGCAAGTCTAATTGCTCCTTCCCCCGAAATTTCAGTAGGAGGTTGCTTCGCAACCATCGGCGCCATCGCCTCAGATCTAGAAGCTTGAGAAACCGACATATATCGAGAAGAATCGGAAGGGCGAGAAACATGAACGGGAGGTTGTATGGGATCTCTAGAAGGAGGAGGGGTACGCGACCGCGACCGACGCTTATAGCCTCTGTCCGAGTCATATCTTTCGTGACTAGAATACCCAGAGCGTCCCTGGTCATAATACCCAGAGCGTCCCTGGTCATAACCTCTATCCCCTTCTCGTCTGCGCGAATCGTAATATGAAGGCTTGCGGGCATGTCGGAGACTCCCAAGCATTGAACCTCGCTTAGACATAGTATCTGCAAATCAAAATAAAATAGGATTAATCACCTTTCGAAACAAGTAGTTTACAGTCAAAGGTTATGCAGTGTCGTGAAATGTGTATGAATATGCATTCCCCCCGACCAACCAGAAGTGTCGACCTCGCTAGTAATAAGAGGCTCGCTCAATTCTAGAGTACGATGGAATTCCTCCAACCCGGCATCATGTTGAAAAGACACATCGTCCGGGATTGGAAGATCGGCAAGCCCTTCAAAAAGATTTTCAGTTCTCGGAGGAGACATCTCCGAGATTTTAACTCCGGGAGCGGATCGGGCCGTGACAACCGATTTCCATCTCCTTTTCTCACTTGACTTAACCATGGCGGCCTTGCCTTTTCTCTGCTCCGCGACATCCGAAACTACATCCGTAGGCTCGGTCAGCGGCTCATCATCGGTATGGGTTCTTTCTGAGTCAGCTTCCTCAGCTATAATAACTTTGGGCTTCTGGTGCTTGACTCGTTTCTTCGAGACGATCCTTAGTGCCACCTCGAAACTTATGCTCTGCCCTTGCTCAATCAACCCGCAAGTCCGAAGATTCCTATCCGTCAGAAGCACCTCCATATCCCTATCTTCGCTCGGGACTCCCTGGAGTACTTGGACTATCTCCTTAAATTGTTCGCCTTCGGGTCGTTGAATCGTTACTATAAAAAGGAAGAAATATAAGTTCCACTTCAGCTGCGATTACCATAATAATTATTTAAGAACTCAGCTATACTCACGTCTTAATAACCATCGTCGGGCAAATCCGGGCGGACATCTGACATAAAACCATTCTGTCCTGTAGTAACTCAACCTGGTCCAGGATCCAGTAACCACTTGGCAGTTCCTCACCACTTCCAGAAATGTGAAAGAGGGATAATCACCCCGAGTTTTGAAGTTGAACAAGTATCTGATTTCGATTGGGAGTGGCGGTCGATGGAGATATTCCATAAATGCAATGAACAAGCTATTGATCGACGCATATCCGTTCGGGTGCAACTGAGATGGGGCGATCCTCAAAAATGACAATACTTCCCTTATATACTCGTTGAGCGGAGGAAGTGTCCCGGCCGCACACGCGTGGAGGTTAAATGCTGTATATCCTTCCGGCGGATTGTGCGGTCTATCACTCGGCCCCGGCAGTAATACATCGTCCAGTGACAGGTCGTGCCTCAAACATATTCTCCCCAACATGTCTTCAGAGATATTGGATGGAACGAAATCCGATGGATTGGCAATGAAGGACGCATCGGGAAGTTCGTCCGGGGTTGGACCAATGATCTCAGGATCAATATCCAGAACCTCTAGTCTCGGAGAGACTGTATCTTGAATCTCCTGCTGCTGTGAACTTGAAGGTTCCATAACTAGCTAACTCATGAGAAACCATCGTTAGACGACAAAGGACTCATGCGTTCCCCAGTGTAAAGTGTATGAATGTGTGTGGTACAGTGTCATGCATTACTTGAATAAATATCGCAGAGTTAAAGTAAATATGCAAACGACAAAGCTACGAAGTCCAGCTATAATGACCGTCATCGCTGACCGTCATCACTAAACCGTTTCTATGATGAAATTTGATTCGGATAGAAGTTGTTATAGTTCCATCGACGAGCTTCGAAAGGCGGTCAAGTATGCAGTTTAATATTCAAGTCAAAATATGCAAGAATGAAGCTCGTCGGAGTTATGCTTGGAAAATATCAAACTTTGGTATCCATCATAGAGGGTTCGAAACCATCACAAGGACTTCGTTCGAACCCAACCGAACGTCACTTCGTTCGAACCCATCCTGGCGTCGTTTCGAACCAATGCAGTTAGACGCGCTTCGAATCGATAACCATGTGTCAAATTCGAATCGATCGATAATGGATGACTTCGAACCGATCCCTGATTGACAAGTTCGAACCTATACGGGAACCCTCAACTTAACATCATCCACGTTCGAACCGATACCCTCCGTATCGATGCGAAGTTGTGGACTTCGAAACCACAGCCGATGGGTTCAAATCCATCGATTCAAATGAACCCATCGGACCCCTCAATCGATGCGAACTGCGCACCCCAACAAGGACATCCCAGGGATCGATACGAAATCCAAGTAAAAAGACGCCGCCATCATCGATTCAAACTCGAGCCCACGAGTCGATTCGAAGTTCCCATAGACCAGATCAGGTTTTATCAAAAAATGGGTTCGGAACGACTTTGCCGTTTGAATACGAGGCCAATTACCTAGTTTGAATGATGGATTCGAGAGATTGAAGACTTGAATCTTGGTTGATTCGATGATACGACACAGTGTTTTTTTCCTTTGGAGCTTCGAAACGATGCGCTGCACAGTAAAAGCAAGCAAGAGTAAAAGTAAAAAATGAAAAAAGTGAAACCCACTGCTATTTATATGGAGCGTTAGAAGTGACCGGGCCGCTTCGTATCCCAGTCAACATAACCGGTCACAACCGGTCAAGTACTAGATCGGTTCGAAGTTAGCTTTCGAACCCATCTGCATAAAGCCCTATCGATTCGAAGTTCACCTCATGTTTCATCGGTACGAAACGCACTACAGGGCGACGAGCTGCATCGATGCGAAACAAACGTTGGGCCCATCGGTTCGAAGACCTTGTTCACATCAACCACTTCGAATCCATCCATGGCCTATTGATACGACAGATGACTTCGTATCCATCCGCTTCCAGTCCGAATCGACTCGAACAACTATTTCATATCCATCCTTCCAGACCGGATCGAATGTCAAATTCGAACCCATCATAGCACGAGTATGCTCCGTCGGTTCGAATGTAGATTTCGAATCCATCAATGCTCCAACGCATCGGTTTGAAGTCTCATATTCACACAACCCATCATTGCACAGGCATATTGCGTCCATACAAACTTGGATTTCGAACCCATCACTGCTCGAACGCATCGGTTCGAAATATTACGCTCATCTCGAACAAGTCCAATTCCTTCAACCTTCAATATCGATTCATGAGAGGATCGATACGAAGGAACCTTCCACAACAACCATCAAGCTTTGTCTCAATTCAAATTTCAAAATTGGTTCAGGAGAGAATCGATACGAAATTCTATAGCAAACCAAATTGACATGACTCGTGGACGCACGACGTTTACAGGGGTCAAATTAAAATATGTGCATACATGTCGAACTAACATTCAATTTTAAACATTTACAGGGATCAAACAAGCATCCTATTACAAAGGCAACAGCCAACGGCTAAGTGCTATTGTACAGCAGTACAGCATACGAGTTTCAACAAAAAAGAGAGCAATGATTGTTCAGAGAGAAATGACAGCTATTCAAAGCACGTCATGTTCCCACAAGACGTACTTTGGGGGGCAAGATGTTATCCTGCTTTTTGGCAAAGCCGTGATACCAAAAGATCGATCGAAAACGGAGAACAGTTAGTCTCAGAGGTCGGTCATACTTCGTTTCGCTATGGATATCACTGAATTTTATCCGAGTCCAGATTGAGCTACAACTGATAGGACACGGCAAGAAAGACCATAGGAGCCAGCAGCTCAAGTTTCAAGTCAATCCGAGTTCGTACGCTAAAGTTATGATCGGTTCAACTTGAAGGGGACATATTGGTTTCGAACCCATCATGATGGGTGTCTTCGAACCCATCATCATGCACCATTCCAAACCATCACCTTCGAACCGAAGGACATCGAACCCATCGGTTTCGAAACCATCAAAGCGCCTCACCTTCGACTCCATCACCTTCGACTCCATCGTGTTCGAATCCATGTGCCTCGTATCCATGGAGGGGTTGCAGAGCTCGTATGCATCCAAGGAACGCAAGTTCGAACCCATCACATAAGCCATGCTTCAAACCCATCACAGAGGCCTTATTCGAAACCATCCCTGAATTCATGTTCGAACCCATCCATGATGCCATGTTTGAACCCATCCTGTGTTGCCTTATTCGAACCCACTTAGTCAACCAACGTGTCTCCCATCGGTTCGAATTCTCCGAGATATATGGAGTCGAAGCGGTCAACTCGGAGCGAAGTCCGGATCGATTCGAAGTTTGCGCTCCACGTCACCACGAAGCCGTGTGCCATGATGGATTCGAAACCATCGTTTCGAATACATGGATTCGAACCAAACAGCTGTGCCATAAACCCAATTTCGAATCCATCATATCTCCCAATCTACTGATCCACATGCCATGAAATTTTGATAGATGCTTGCATACATGTTGAAGAATGCCCATGCCAAATTTCACCTCGATTGGATGAATTCTTGATCGGTTCGAATGGAGTTCGAACCGATGCCAAAGTGGGCCCAAACTTCCTACGACCGTGCGTGTGGGCCCCCTCACGTGCCAGAAGTGGTCTCCCGAGTTTTCAGCAAAATCTCAGCAGCCTACGCCTATAAATAGAGCTCCAGAGCCAACAGAAAAAGGACCTTCGGGATCTTTCGACTCTCAAGCGTCCAGACTCTGTCGGATCGAGACCTCCATCATAATTTCACTACTGATTTCGAATTTCCAATTGTAATTCGTTGTTGATCGCTGTAACAACTTGTAATCATTGAAAGTGAATCAATAAAACATCAAAAAACTTCACAGTGGACGTAGGCAACACGCCGAACCACTATAAATCGCCCGTCTACGCATTTTCTTTACTGTTGCTTGGAGTTTTGTTAGATAATATTCATATTCAGTTCGTACTTTTGATTGTTATCTCTTCAACGACTCCCGAAGAGTGTTGTGACCAATTTTGGTGCAAACAGAATTCGAATTTGAGAGTTTAGAGATTCAGATTGGGAGAGTCATGGCGAGACAATCAAGCAGAAGGCCAAGGCCAGAGCAGAGTCAACAGGAAGGGAGTCAAGAGGCTTCCTCAGGAGCAAACCAAGCTTCAGCCTTCATCACCAGGGATGAGATGGAGGCTATGATGAGAAGACAAGAAGAGATAATCCAGAACTTGCTTCAACAAATTGGGCAACTTGGAGCACAAATCCAAGGAGCAACTGGAGTTCAGAACGGAGCAGGACCATTTGGCGTAGCACCAGAGCTAGGGGGCACTCACGCAGAGCATGTTGATCCGACCCCCGGAAGAGAGATGGGGGCAACCGAGCCACCTGGTAGCAATAGAGGAATGAACGTTCAGCCAGGGAGGCATACACATGAAAACTCCCGCGGACTCGAGGGGCAGGTCGAAGCCAGTGAACGAGGACTACAGCTTGGAGACAATGACAGATTAGCAGAGATGGTTAGAAGAGCTATGAGAGGCGGTTTAGTAAACAGAGACTTGGAAGATGTAAATAGGAGTCCTTTTTCTTCTGCGATTAGGATAGCAAGGAACCCACCGGATTTTAAGTTACCATCGTTGGACATGTACGACGGGAAAACGGACCCCACGGTTCATCTAACGAAGTATATGAGGCATATGGAAGTGCTGGGGGCATCAGAGGAGGTTATGGCCCGGTGCTTTCCATTGTACTTGACGGATATTGCAGCATTGTGGTTTAGACAATTGGAGAATAGATCCATCGAAACGTGGAATGATTTAATTGAGAGATTTATGAGGCAATTCAGGGTCCACATTACAAGACCCAAGAATGTGATGGCTTTGGCAACCCTAAAGCAGAAAACCGGAGAGACTTTGAGGAGTTACCTAATGCGATTCAATGCGGCAGCAGCTTCAGTGGATCGACCAGATCCATCCATGGTTATGATAGCGGCTGTGTCCGGGATAGCTAATGGAACAGAGTTCAAAAATTCGTTAACTAAGGATTCACCAATGGATCTAGGAGAATTCTATCATGAGGCGGAAAAGTTCCTACGATTGGAGGATACGAACGCCGAAAGAGAAGAAGAACTTGATATTTATGCGATCAAAGGAGGAAATCCCCCTGAGAAAGGCACGGACACTAGTAGGGGTAAAAGAAAGACTGAGAATGACGGGGACAGGTCAAAGCGGCAACGGAGGGAGCCGCGATTCACCACTTACTCTGAGTTGAATGAGAGCCTGGAACGAATTTATCAGGATACTAAAGAGCAGGTTCCATATCGTAGACCGATGCAAAGGGATCCAACTTCTGACGAAAGAAAATCAGATAAGTTTTGCGTATTTCATGAATTGAATGGTCATAACACTAATGATTGTAGGCATTTGAAGGACGAGGTGGAATGGCATATCAGGAACGGTATGCTCCTTCAGTATGTGAGGAGGCGAACTCCAGCAGTGGAGCCAGAGCGACCACCGTCTACATCGGCTAGAGGTGACCCTGGATCGGGGCACCGTTTGATTATCCATTGATTGCTAGATTGAAATAACGATGAACAAGTCATAAGCTTCCACTAACACAATTAAATCATTTACACATGCACGAGATCGCGAACGCTCTCCAGGCATGCTCTGAATGATCATTGACTGTTTCGTAGTGGGAACTTACACTTTGACATCCTTGCTTTGCTTTTGTTTCGTTTTGATTTCGACATTTGGACTTGGTTTGTGTGGACGTTTCTGTTTTAAAATTCATCTGTTGAATAGATATTTGATTCTGATAATTCCGAAATGGTTAAGCTACTTACACATGTACGGGGTCGCGAACGGTCCTTAGGCATGCTCTGAGATGGCGATAAACTACCCTGACAAACGATCCAGGAACCCACGCGAACGTGAGCCTGGCATCAATAATATTAAGTCCCCCCCCCCCCCCCCCCCCGGGCACACTCATTTGCCTCGAACGGCACCCGACCTCGAACGGTCACAAATCGCCTCGAACGGCACCCGACCTCGAACGGTCACAACTTGCCTCGAACGGCACCCGACCTCGAACGGTCACAAATCGCCTCGAACGGCACCCGACCTCGAACGGTCACAAATCGCCTCGAACGGCACCCGACCGCGAACGGTCACAACTCGCCTCGAACGGCATCCTACCTCGAACGGTCTTAATTCGTCTCGAACGGCACACGATCGTGAACGATCACAATTCGCCTCGAACGGCACCCGATCGCGAATGATCACAACTCGCCTCGAACGGCACAACTCGCCCCGAACGGCACAACTCACCTCACCTCAAATGGCTCGATCACGAACGGTCGTCATTTGAAGTCCGCCACTTAACCGCGCACGGTCGCACTTCACCTCGAATGGCTCGATCCCGAATGATCGTCATTTGAAGTTAGGCGCTTGACCATGAATGGTCGCACTTCATCTCAAATATCTCGATCCCAAACGGTCGTCATTTAGGATCACATAAAACTTTAAATTCCTTTGCAGGGCATCAACAGGATATGAACATCCAGCTCATGGCATTACAAAACACGCCTTCCTACCGCAAGGCATGAAGACATCAACAGGATATGAACATCTAGCTCATGGCATTACAAAACACGCCTTCTTACCGCAAGGACATCAACATGATACGAACATCCAGCTCATGGCATTACAAAACACGCCTTCCTACCGCAAGGCATGTTTTGGGGGGCAAAGTGTTATCCCATTTTTGGTCAAAACTGGAATATCAATGTTGTGTGCATTTCCACCTACCGAACCAAGGTAAACCGGACCAAAGCAATACCGTATATCCTCATTCGGTGGTCCGGGCACCCATTTCCATTCGGCAGCTCAGGTATAAAAGAGACATTCGGTGCTTGGAACACGCGAGGTTCATTCGGTGAGCCTAGTCCATCTGTACATTCGGTAGTACAAAACAAAGACACATTCGGCAGAAAAGCCGAACCAAGAGGAAGGAAGACAATGCCGAACCAACCTTCTTTTCCTTGCATAACCGAACCAATCGCCTTCCCATACATAGCCGAATCAAAACCACTCCCACCGAATCAACCTCCTTTCCATCCACTACCAAGTAAACCACCGGACCAACCTACCACCGGTCCAACCATCCCAGCTACGACCGAACCAAGCTCCGCCGAACCAGATGTGCCAGGCTAGATTGCTTCAGCCCAGGCCCACCAGCAGCTATATACATCCAGGAACCCTGCCCCTAGCCTCACTCTATAAATAGAGGGGCAGGGGCACAACAATGGCAGAGACAAGTTTGAGAGCTCAAGCACGGAAGGAACTTTCAAACAACTTTCAGTTACTTGTAACCAAAGCTTTGTACTTGTAATCTGAAGAAAAAGGAGAATAACATATAAAGTGGACGTAGACACGTTCTGGCCGAACCACTATAAATCTGTGTGTCTTTTACAGTTTAGTCCCTGCTTTTTGTATATTTGCATAGATCACCCAAATCACTAAAAACAACATAAAATCAACTAACTCATACGACTTTGAGGTGTTTGCCCATTTTTTGTGCAAACATCAGGAATGGTATGCTATCGCAATATGTGAGAAGGAGGGCCACGACGGTGGAACAAGAGCGACCACCACCTGCACCAACCGAAGACGACTCAGGATCGAGGCGTCAGCTTGTTATCAATTGATTGAAATAATGACCAACAAGTGGAAACTCCGCGCCGACGTGATTAAGTTGTTTACACATGTACAAGACCGCGAACGATCCTTAGACATGCTCTGATACAACTATAAATCACATTGATGTAGGTGTTTGCGCTCTGACATCACTGTTTTGCTTTTGTTTTTTGCTTCTCATGTTTGGATTTGATATTGTCAAACATTTCTGTTGAAAAACCCAGTTGAATGAATATTTTGTTTTGATAATTCTAAAACGGCCAAGTCACTTACACATGTACGGAATCGCGAATGGTCCCCAGGCATGCTCTGAGATAGCGATAAACTGCAATAACAAACAATCCAGAAACTCACTCGAACGTGGAATGTGGTATTGATGATACTAAGTCCCCTTGGGCACACACACTTCACCTCGAACGACACCCCGACCGTGAACGGTCACTATTCGCGCGAGCGGCACTCGATTGCGAACGATCACAAATTGCCTCGAACGGCACCCCGGCCGCGAATGGTCCTCATTCGCCGTGAACAGCACTCGATCGCGAACGATCACAAATTGCCTCGAACGGCACCCCGACCGCGAACGGTCACCATTCACCGCGAGCGGCATTCGATAGTGAACGATCACAAATTGCCTCGAACGGCAACCCGACCGCGAATGGTCACCATTTGACGCGAACGGCATCCGACTGCGAATGGTCCCGTGTCACCTCAAATGACATACGATCCCGAATGATCATCACTCGTGGTCATATAAAACTATCAATTTCTTTACAGGTCATCATCATGATAAATCTTAGTTTTCCCAATTCAAAAATATTTATGCGAAACAATATTTATATTTACAATAATATTAAATCCTACAATTTAATAAACACATTTAACTATTAGTTGAATCAAAATACAATTTGTTTACTTAAAGCAATCGTTTCCAAAAATTAGGTTAGCATAAATTTATAGCTAAATTCATTTTCTTCTCCAAAATATAACTTTCAAGAAAATGCAACTCTAAGAATAAGTAAAAACGGTCACTTTTTCTAAAAAAAAGGGTACCTTTTTCTATAAACAAATTGCCTTTAAAAGTCCTATTAATTTGTAGCTAAATTCATTTATTTCTCCAAATTGCATTTAGTATAGCATTTAATACATTTTATCTAAAATAATAATAATAATGCAATTGAATTTAAATAATCAACTACAAAATCTACGAAAACTAGTTATGGAAACTGATTAATAGCTATCTAAAGTACTAACACTATGCATATAACCTTAATTTCTTTACAATTTTAGACGAACTAAAAACATATAAGTAGACAATATAAATAACTTAACAAGCAAAAAAAAAATCTCGACCAAGCTAAGCTAAAAAACAGCCCACTTCTATGGAGGAAGCAAAGTAATCCGGTTTTAAGCAATGATGCGATGCTCAATGAGAAAATGGAATGGTAACAAAGAATTCAACTTATATTAAGTAATAATAAATAATAGCATTCATTATTATACAGAAGGGTCCATCAATTTAAAAATGTGTAGCCTAAGCTCTAAACTATGCACTTTAGTAAGGACTAACAACGAACAAATACAGTTGACAAAGACATAAAAGCAAAGGTAAAAATGTATAATAAACGCTTGTTACACTTTTATCAATTCATTAAGATTTCACTTCTACAAATCACAGGTGGGAGACGAAATTGTAAACAATTAAGAATAAAAATATATGTAGTGGTAAAAAAGGAAAGTGGTAAATAATCAGAATTCGAAAATAATACCTGATTCAAGATATGAAAGGAACATTGACTAACAACAAGAATTGAAGTCGCACGGTTGTAGGAAGAGGGAATTTGCCAATTTAGTGAATCACGATTTTCAGAACAAAAAATCTAAGGAAAATCTAATGTGGGAAATTCGTTTAAAAAACATTTTCACGGCCCAGACTTAACTCAGCCTCAAATCCAGAATATTCCTTCACGTTTAAAAGCTCCTCCTTTGTCAAATAAAACCCTAATTCAGATTAAGGGCGTTTCTTTTTCACAATCAAACAAGCGCAAGCATCGACGAAACCACCTTCAATTGTCAAGGGATTTTTCATCTATATAGGTCGTTCCTAGGAGTTTCCTGAATTTGAAAGTCCCAATTTTTCGGCTGACCAACGAATTTGTTTTAAATTCCTTTTAGCAGCCCAAGTTTGAAGGCATGGCAGGGACTAAGGGCGAAGAAGCAATTGTAGAAGGTCATGAAGTAATAGAAGGTCAGTTAGTTGCTAAAATTTGACGATCGTAATTTGCTATCTGTTGATTGCACCATTTAGTTTGTTGGGTTGAATAGCACAATTGTGTAGGAATTTTACTCTGTGTGTGTGTGGTTGTCTTACTCTCCTCAATGTGCCACTGCAGTTTAGAGATTTTACATCTCTGTTCATTTAACAATCTAAATTTTGTTGGGATTGATCACTGCCCTGTGCTTTTATTTGGATCCTCAATTTGTATTTTGTACAAAATGGTTTGTCGGTCGGAAAAGGTGCAATTACTGCCTTTCAGGTGCTTTTATGCCTGATAAGCGTTTTGTGAAGCTCATTTGATACAAAATAAAATCTGCCATGTCAGAGAGTGGTAGTATTTTGGTTTTGTGACATGTTTGGTTCTTGTTTGCTGCTTTGTTATGTTCATTTTACCCATGTTTTCATAATGATCTTATTTATTTTGTAGAAAGTCTTTTGTTACTATTATTGGTAGACAGCTATGTTTCTCCTCTTTAAGTGTTGACATAATGGTAGTGTATTATGATTTGAACCCAGAAATGCATAAATTTAAGAGGATATTTGTTTCAAAGAAAATAAATAACGCATACCAAAGGACATTTATAGGATGTAAATTTTGATTGGTTCATGTGGGCAAAAAGAATATAGGAGCACCATATTTGGTATATTTGGTTATATTGTGAATGACCATTAGTAGTAGCTATTACACATATGGTTTTAGAGGAAATGAAAGGACAAATAAACACCTAATTAAACCATGATTTACATCAACTTGTTGAATTATCGATACATTCTTCGGTATGTTTAAAAGTGGAACTGGCAAACTCACTTATCAAAGGCTTCGTCATCACATGACAGCACTAAATATAATTATGTAATTATGGGAAGGCTAATTATGATAATGAGTATGAGATGACAGGGAGGAAAAGTGTCAACGACGGCAAGGAAGCCCATCCAGCAAAAAGGGCAAAAGCGGATCGCGACGAGGCTACAGGTTGTAGGAACCTAGGTACCGTTTGTTAATTTGTTGAATTTTTTAGCAATTTTGTACCTGTAATCATGTAATACGAGTGCAAACCCGTGCTACGCATACGGAAGCTAGTATATAAATTTGTTAACGATGTATTTTTTTAGATTTTATAGTATATGAATATGGAAGCACACATTTATAGGATGTGATTTTTTTTAATTAATTTTTCTATGAATACTACTAATAAAAATGTGTTGATAAATCTACTTAAATAGTCTTGGAGCATATAAAGTATAATTAATATCTTAGAGCACAATGCACTTATATTGAAAAGGTTACACTAGCTATCGGTTGTTCCTAACTTGGTAAGCACTGTATTACTAAGCATGCCATTTAATTAACTTTCAAATGTAATTTACATTTGTTCAACGTAATTTTATTCTATTTTCAACTTGTAAATCTAAATGTGTACATAATTTTGATTGATAATAGTGTTCCAAACCTAGAGTAGAGAAATTATACTTGAAATGAGGTAGTATCTTACTGAAACAACATTTTCATTATTATACATTCCGATATTACACTACTAATTAAATTAGAGAAAATATTTGTAGTTTTCAAACATAGTGTTCTTTAATAAATATAGCATAATATGACATGAGAAAATGTATGAAATTAGCAGTCAAATTTTGTATCCAGAGTATAATTTTGGTTTATAGATCATGCAATAATTTGTTAACTAATAATTATGTATATTGCACTCGTTGTATTATTGTTACTATATTAAGCTTCTTAAAAAAATCTTACTGGATAACTATGCATTTTCCAACGTTGATGATTCCAACTAATTAAACATTATCCTTGTTTGTTTCAACTAATCTAAATAAGAGATACAACATGATTTAATAAATGTATATTTTTGAAATATACAATGAAGTAAAGTAAAAAATTAGTTTTAATCCATCAAGAAATAAAATGTTTTATTGGACTAAAAGTGGATACCAATTGATTACTATTAATGAGAATAAGGATGATTTGAGATTAGAGGTTGAAGGTTGTGGTATTCATGGACGAATTGGATTAGAGGTTGGACATGAAGTATTTATGTCATGTATAGTTTTTTAAGATATCTGTCATACTTATTAATTAATTATTATCAATTAATGTATAGTGTTGAATATGAAGTATTATTAATTATTTACAGAAAAATTCAAAAAAAAAACAGGAACGTCTGACATACCTTATAAAAGTCGAACATGATTAATACGTTTTGTAAACACTATTTTTTAGGTCCAAATCCGAATCATTAAACCATCGACATATCAATTATGTCATTCTTATCTAAGATAAGTCGGGCGTAATCATGGTTTTAAATCTCCTATATATCGCTCGAGATCTCCTTTTCACACTTAAACGAGACGAGATATCAAATCTTCTGCATATCTCCTTCGACACTCATCTCGTTCGAGATAATCAAATCTCACCTGAAATATGGAACAAAATATCAATCCGAGATCTCACCCGAAATTATACATTTTTCTTATTTTGCATAATATTTTTTATTTTCATATCGATTCAAAAGAAACTACTTGACCCAATTATAATTTACCAACTTCTAGAACATATTCTATACTTATTATCTTAACATATTCTTTATTATGTTCTAATTAAAGGATATTATTCAATCATTACCAAATCAATCGTGCTAATCAAGCTACCACTCTTATAAAAATATTTCTTTATATTTCTTTTTTCATGTAAATCAAGTATGTTATCATTTTTATTTTTACTAAAAAAGTTATAACCATTAAGTAAATTTTTGACATATCAATTTTAGACACAAAAGTACATTCGAGATATTCCCGAGATGCATTATAAGACCCGAGATGTCAATTCGAGATATACACCCGATATGTACTCATTTTGTCTGAGATCTCCCCTGGTACGAGATAATTTGTGTAAATATTTCGAGACGAAACATGACCGAAATCTGATATTTAAAACCTTGGGAGTGATTCTCGCTAACCGCTTTTTGGTTAACGTTTTCGGTATCCATGAATGGGGACTTGGTATGTAACTAATCCCTAATTTGGTTAAATATTAATAAAAGAGAATTAATTGTAATCATTCGCAAATTAGTTTGAATTGGAATCAAATGAAATTAGCAACAATTTATTCCGTTTTAACACAATTCTTTCTGTTTTAGGTTAGCATAATCGTAAGCATTATTATTAACCCATCTTCAATTCGTAATGATTTATAAACATCTCCACACCGCAAAAAAAATAAAAAAATAAAGCATAAACAATCTTTATAGAAAAAAAAAATAATTCCTAAGATGTTCCATAAGATCTCCAAGTATTCTGTTAACCATGCATTAAATAGGAAAATACGTGATACGTTAAATGAAGCATTACTATAGAAAAAATGTTTTGCTGTAGGTCTAAGATGAATAATATCCGATATTGCAAAAAATAACTCTAGGTTGCGTATAACAAAATAAAATATTTAGATAAAAATTAAGTTTATAGAACGTCTATTTAGAACTAAACTTTCAACATACTTCTCTCGAAATGAAGTATAGAAATTTATTATTTGATTATTCTTTTACATCATAGATGATATTTTGTCTACTTGATTTTCATAAATACTTATCGTTCAAAGTACAACAATTTATATCATATTATACTCAATTAAAGATTTTTTGATGTACATTGTTAGTAAACCAATCATGCCTTATAAATTTACAAAGGAAATGAATTTCCTGATCGTACTAAGCGAACACAAAACATATTAGAGAATTTATTATTTACTACCTTCGATGCTAACTTAAGAAACTAATTTGCCATTAATATGATCCAATTATTTTACAGAAAATTTGATTGGATTCTATTATAACATCAAGCAATGGAATTATAAAATAAACATATTACCAAATTATCAAATTAACTAAATTGCACACACACTTTATATTGAGTTAAAATTTTCTTTTTTGAAATAAAGCATTTAGCTTTAACACTAGAAATATTAACGGAATTAAACCTACCATTATTTTTGAAACTAAAAGCATGGATGTGAATTAGTAGTTGACCTATAAACATTTGATCTTCTATATTTTGTGTATAGAGTAACATTTAGATTTATAAATCATACGGTAGACTGAACAAAAGTAATATTTATATTTCTTTTCTCAAATATGAAAAAAAAATTATTATTCAACTTCAAATGTATATTTCTGAAATATACATTGAAGTAAAATAAAAAATTAGTTTTAATCCATCAAGAAATAAAATGTTATATTGAACTAAAAGTGGATACCAACTGATTACCACTAATGAGAATTAGGATGATTTGAGGTTAGAGGTTGGAGGTTGTGGTGTTAGTGGACAATTGAATTAGAAGTTGGACATGATGTATTTATGTAATATTTAGATTCTTAATATATCTGCCGTAATTATTAATTAATTATTATCAATTAATGTATGGTATTGAATATGAAGTATTATTAATTATTTACAGAAAAATTCAAAAAAAGGAACGTCTGACTTATCTCATAAAAGTCAAACATGATTAATACATCTTGTAAAAACGTGACATTTTTTAAGTCCAAACGCGAATCATAAAACCGCTGACATATCAACTATTTCAGACTTATCTAAGATAAGTCAGGCGTAATTCTTGCTAACCGCTTTTCGGTTAACATTTTCGGTGTCCTAACGTGAACTTGGTATGTAACTATTCCCTAATTAGATTAAATATTAATAAAAGAGAATTAATTGTGATAATTCTCAAATTAGTATGAATTGGAATCAAATGAAATTAGCAACATTTTATTCCCTTTTAACACAATTCTTCCTGCTTGAAGTTAGCCTACTCGTGAACATTATTATTAACCCGTCTTCAATTCATAACGATTTATAAACATCTCCACACCGCAAAAAAATAAAAAAAAAATAAAGCATAAACAATCTTTATAGAAAATAGAAAATAATTCCTAAGATGTTCCATAAGATCTCCAAGTATTCTGTTAACCATGCATCAAATAGGTAAATACGTGCTACGTTAAATGAAGCATTATTGTAGAAAAAATGTTTTGCTGTAGGTCTAAGATGGATAATATCTGATATTGCAAAAAATAACTCTAGGTTGCTTATAACAAAATAAAGTATTTAGATAAAAATTAAGTTTATAGAACGTCTATTTAGAACTAAACTTTCTACACACTTCTCTCGAAGTGAAGTATTGAAATTTATTATTTGATTATTCTTTTACATCATAGATGATATTTTGTCTACTTGATTTTCATAAATATTTATAGTTCAAATGGAAAGTACAGCAATTTATACCAGATTATACTCAATTAAAGATTTTTTGATGTACATTGTTAGTAAATCAATTATGCCTTATAAATTTACAAAGGAAATGAATTTCCTGATCGTACTAAGCAAACACAAAATATATTAGAGAATTTATTATGTATTTACTACCCTCGATGCTAACTTAAGAAACTAATTTGCCATTAATATGATCCAATTATTTTACAGAAAATTTGATTGGATTCTGGTATAACATCAAACAATGGAATTATAAAATAAACATATTACCAAATTATCAAATTAACTAAATTGCACACACTTTATATTGAGTTAAAATTTTCTTTTTCGAAATAAAGCATTTAGCTTTAACACTTGAAATGTTAAAGGAATTAAACCTACCATTATTTTCGAAATTAAAAGCATGGATGTGAAATAGTAGTTGACCTATAACCATTTGATCTTTTATATTTTGTGTATAGAGTAACACTTAGATTTATAAATCATACAGTAGACTGAACAAAAGTAACATTTATATTTCTTTTCTCAAATATGAAATAAAAAATTATTATTCAACTTCAAATGTATATTTTTGAAATATATACATTGAAGTAAAATCAAAAATTAGTTTTAATCCATCAAGAAATAAAATGTTATATTGAACTAAAAGTGGATACCAACTGATTACCACTAATGAGAATTAGGATGATTTGAGGTTAGAGGTTGGAGGTTGTGGTGTTCGTGGACAAATTGAATTAGAAGTTGGACATGAAGTATTTATGTAATATATAGATTCTTAATATATCTGCCATAATTATTAATTAATTATTATCAGTTAATGTATAGTATTGAATATGAAGTATTATTAATTATTTACAGAAAAATTCAAAAATAAAGGAATGTTTGACTTATTCATAAAAGTCAAACATGATTGATACATCTTGTAAAAATGTGACATTTTTTAAGTCCAAATGCGAATCATAAAACCGCTGACATATCAACTTTTTCGGACTTATCTAAGATAAGTCAGGCGTAATTCTCGCTAACCGCTTTTTGGTTAACATTTTTGGTGTCCTAACGTGAACTTGGTATGTAATTATCCCCTAATTAGATTAAATATTAATAAAAGAGAATTAATTGTAATAATTCTCAAATTAGTATGAATTGTAATCAAATGAAATTAGCAACAATTTATTCCCTTTTAATACAATTCTTCCTGCTTGAAGTTAGCCTACTCGTGCACACTATTATTAACTCATCTTCAATTCGTAATGATTTATAAACATCTCCACATTGCAAAAAAGATATCAACACAATATGACAAACAATCTTTATAGAAAATAAAAGATATTTGCTAAGATGTTCCATAAGATCTTCAAGTATTCAATGTTAACCATGCATTAAATAGAAAAATACGTGCTACAGTCATTGAAACATTACTATAGAAAAATGTGTTGATTGGTCTAAGATGGATAATATCTAATATTTCAAAAAAATAAGTCTAGGTTTCGTATAACGAAATAAAATATTTAGACAAAAATCAAGTTTATTGAACGCATATTTAGAACTAAACTTCAATATACTTCTCTCGAAATGAAATATAGAAATTTATTATTTGATTATTCTTTTACATCATAGATGATATTGTCTCCTTGATTTTTTTTAAATACTTATAGTTCAAATGGAAAGTACAGCAACTTTATATCAGATTATACTCAATTAAAGATTCTTTGACGAACATGGTTAGTAAACCAATTATGGCTCATAAATTTACGAAGGAAATGAATTTCCTGGTCGTACTAAAAAAACAAAAAACAGATTAGAGAATTTATTATGTATTTAGTACCTTCGATGCTAACTTAAGAAACTAATTTGCCATTAATATGATCGAATTAATTTTTAGAACATTTTGTTGGATTTTGTTATAACATCGAACAATCAAATTATAAAATAAACATATTACTAAATTATCAAATTAACTAAATTGCACACTTTATATTGAGTTTAATTTTTTTTTTTTGAAATAAAGCATTTAGCTTTAACACTAAAAATATTAAAGGAACTAAACCTACCATTATTTTCGAAACCAAAAGCATGGATGTGAATTAGTAGTTGACCCATAACCATTTGATCTTCTATATTTGAGGTTAGAGGTTGAAGGTTGTGGTGTTTGTGGACAAATTGGATTAGAGTTTGGACATGAAGTATTTATGTAATATATAGATTCTTAATATATATGCCATAATTATTGATTAATTATTATCAATTAATGTATAGTATTGAATGCGAAGTATTAATAATTATTTACAGAAAAATTCAAAAAAAAAAAAGAACGACTAAGTTATCTCATAAAAGTCAAACATGATTAATGCATCTTATAAAAACGTGACATTTGTTAAGTCCAAACGCGAATCATAAAACCGATGACATATCAACTATTTCGGACTTATCGAAGATAAGTCGGGCGTAATTCTCGCTAACCGTTTTTTAGTTAACATTTTTGGTGTCCATTAAAGTGAACTTGGTATGTAACTATTCCCTAATTAGATTAAATATTAATAAAAGAGAATTAATTATAATAACTCTCAAATTAGTTTGAATTGGAATCAAATGAAATTAGCAACAATTTATTCCCTTTTAACACTATTCTTCCTGCTTGAAGTTAGCCTACTCGTGAACATTATTATTAACTCATCTTCAATTCGTAACGATTTATAAACATCTCCACGTTACAAAAAAATATCAAAACAAAATGACATAAACAATCATTATAGAAAATAAAAGATAATTGCTAAGAGTTCCATAAGATCTCCAAGTATTCAGTGTTAACCATGCATTAAATAGGAAAATACGTGCTACGGTCATTGAAGCATTACTATGGAAAAATGTATTGATGTAGGTCTAAGATGGATAATATCTAATATTACAAAAAAATAAGTCTATGTTGCGTATAACAAAATAAAATATTTAGATAAAAATTAAGTTTACTAAATGCATATTTAGAACTAAACTTTCAACATACTTCTCTCGAAATGAGCTATAGAAATTTATTATTTGATTATTCTTTGAGACATAATTATCACTATAAATAAGAACCATAATTCCAACAATAGTAATTAATATTAGCATAATAAAAGTAAGCGGATCAATCAAGTGTCCGAACTCTAAAGAAAAATCATTATTGACAATCCAAGACCATAGATATTGATATATAAAATTTCCGTTTGACAAATTGGATTAGAAGTTGGACATGAAGTATTTATGTAATGTATAGATTCTTAATATATCTGCCATAATTATTGATTAATTATTATCAATTAATGCATTGTATTGAATGTGAAGTATTAATAATTATTTACAGAAAAATTCAAAAAAAAGGAACGTCTGAGTTATCTCATAAAAGTCAAACATGATTAATAAATCTTGTAAAAACGTGACATTTTTTAAGTCCAAACGTGTTTGGGTGTTGCCCAATTTTGGTGCAAACAAAATGCGAATCATAAAACCACTGACGTATCAACTATTTCGGACTTGACTTAGATAAGTCGGGCGTAATTCTCGCTAACCGCTTTTTGGTTAACGTTTTCGGTGTCCTAACGTGAACTTGGTATGTAACTATTCCCTAATTAGATTAAATACTAATGAAAGAGAATTAATTGTAATAACTCTCAAATTAGTATGAATGGGAATCAAATGAAATTAGCAACAATTTATTCCCTTTTAACACAATTCTTCCTGCTTGAAGTTAGCCTACTCGTGAACATTATTATTAACTCATCTTCAATTCGTAGCGATTTATAAACATCTCCACATTGCAAAAAGATATCAAACCAATATGACATAAACAATCTTTATAGAAAATAAAAGATAATTGCTAAGTTGTTCCATAAGATCTCCAAGTATTCAGTGTTAACCATGCATTGAGTAGGAAAATACGTGCTACGGTCATTGAAGCATTACTATGGAAAAATGTATTGATATAGGTCTAAGATGGATAATATATAATATTGCAAAAAAATAAGTCTAGGTTGCGTATAACAAAATAAAATATTTAGACAAAAATCAAGTTTACTGAACGCATATTTTGAACTAAACTTCAACGTACTTCTCTTGAAATGAACAATAGAAATTTATAATTTGATTATTCTTTGAGACATATAATTATCACTATAAGTAAGAACCATAATTCCAACAATAGTAATTAATATTGGCATAATAAAAGTAAGCGGATCAATCAAGTGTCTGAACTCTAAAGAAAAATCATTATTGACAGTCCAAGACCATAGATATTGATATATAAAATTTCCATTTGACAAATTGGATTAGAATTTGGACATGAATTACTTATGTAATGTATAGATTCTTAATATATCTACCATAATTATTGATTAATTATTATCAATTAATATATAGTATTGAATGTGAAGTATTATTAATTATTTACAGAAAAATTCAAAAAAAAAGAACGTCTGAGTTATCTCATAAAAGTCAAACATGATTAATGCATCTTATAAAAACGTGATATTTTTTAAGTCCAAACGCGAATCATAAAACCGCTGACATATCAACTATTTTGGACTTATCTAAGATAAGTCGGGCGTAATTCTCGCTAACCTTTTGGTTATCATTTTCGGTGTCCATTAACATGAACTTGGTATGTAACTATTGCCTAATTACATTAAATACTAATGAAAGAGAATTAATTATAATAACTCTCAAATTATTTTGAATTGGAATCAAATGAAATTAGCAACAATTTATTCCCTTTTAACACAATTCTTCCTGCTTGAAGTTAGCTTACTCGTGAACATTATTATTAACTCATCCTCAATTCGTAACGATTTATAAACATCTCCACGTTGCAAAAAAAATATCAAAACAATATGACATAAACAATCTTTTTAGAAAATAAAAGATAATTGCTAAGATGTTCCATAAGATCTTAAGTATTCAGTGTTAACCATTCATTAAATAGGAAAATACGTGCTACGGTCATTGAAGCATTACTATGGAAAAATGTATTGATGTATTTATTACCTTCGATGCTAACTTAAGAAACTAACTTGTCACTAATATGATCGAATTATTTTAAAAAAAATTGATTGGATTCTATTATAACAAACAATCGAATTATAAAATAAACATATTACCAAATTGTCAAATTAACTAAATTACACACACACACCTTATATTGAGTTTTTTTTTTGAAATAAAGCATTTAGCTTGAAAGCTAAAAATACTTAAGGAACTAAACCTACTATTATTTTCGAAACTGAAAACATGGATGTGAATTAGTAGTTGACCTATAACCATTTGACCTTCTATATTTTGTATATAGAGTAACATTTAGATTTATAAATCATACGGTAGACTGAAAAAAAGCAATATATATATATATATATATATATATATATTTCTTTTTTCAATTATGAAATAAAAATTTATTATTTAACTTCAAATGTATATTTTTGAAATATATACATTGAAGTAAAATCAAAAATTAGTTTTAATCCATCAAGAAATAAAATGTTATATTGAACAAAAAGTGGATACCAACTGATTACCATTAATGAGAATTAGGATGATTTGAGGTTAGAGGTTGGAGGTTGCGGTGTTTGTGGACAAACTGGATTAGAAGTTGGACATGAAGTATTTATGTAATGTATAGATTCTTAACATATCTGCCATAATTATTAATTAATTATTGTCAATTAATGTATAGTATTGAATGTGAAGTATTATTAATTATTTACAGAAAAATTCAAAAAAAAAATTAGGAACGTCTGACTTATCTCATAAAAGTCAAACATGATTAATAAATCTTGTAAAAACGCAACATTTTTTAAGTCCAAACGCGAATCATAAAACAACTTGACGTATCAATTATTCCGGACTTACCTAAGATAAATCGGGCGTTATTCACACTAATCGCTTTTTGGTTAACGTTTTCGGTGGCCATTAACGGAAACTTGGTTTGTAACTATTCACTAATTAGATTAAATACTAATGAAAGAGAATTAATCGTAACAATTCTTAAATTAGTTTAAGTTGGAGTCAAATGAAATTAACAACAAGTTATTCCTTTTTAACACAATTTTTTCTGTTTGAAGTTAGCGTACTCGTGAACATTATTATTAACCCATCTTCAATTTGTAAGGATTTATAAACATCTCCACATTCTAAAATAAAATAAAACAAAACAATATAGCATAAACAATCTTTATAGAAAATAAAAAACAATTGCTAAGATGTTACATAAGATCTTCAAGCATTCAGTGTTAACCACGCATTAAATTTGAAAATACATGCTACGGTCATTAAAGCACTACTATAAAAAATGTATTGCAGTAGGTCTAAGATGAATAATATTTTATATTACAAAAAAATAAGTCTAGGTTGCATATAATAAAATAAAATATTTAGATAAAAATTAAGTTTATAGAATGACTATTTCAAACACAATTTTCAACATAATTTTCTCGAAATGAAATATAGAAATTTATTATTTGAGTATTCTTTTACATCCTAGATGATATTTTGCCTACTTGATTTTCTTAAATACTTATGGTTCAAATGGAAAATACGTCAACTTTATATTTATACTAAATTAAAGATTCTTTGATGTACATTGTTAGTAAACCAATTATAACTTACAAATTTATAAAGAGAATGAAATTTCAAATCATACTAAGCAAACACAAACAAATTAGAGAATTTATTATGTATTAGTTATCTTTGATGCTAACTTAAGAAGCTAATTTTCCATTAATATGATCGTATTTTTTTTAGAAAATTGGATTCTATTATAACATCAAACAACCGAATTATAAAATAAACATATTACCAAATTATCAAATTAAATAAATTATACATACTTTGTATTGAGTTTAAATTTCTTTTTTTGTTTAAATAAAGCATCTATATTTGAAATTAAAAATATTAAAGGAACTAAACCTACCATTATTTTCGAAACTGAAAGCATGGATGTGAATTAGTAGTTGACCTAAACCATTTGGCCTTCTATCTTTTGCATATAGAGTAAGATTTAGGTTTATAAATCATACGGTAGAATGTACATAAGTAATATTTATACGTTTATATTTCTTTTTTCAAATATGACATAAAAATTTATTATTTGACCATTCTTTTACTTCATAGATGATATTTTCCCCTACTTGATTTTCTTGAACACATATGTTTAAAAATGGAGAAACATCAATTTTGTCTTAGATTATACATAATTTAAGATTGTTTGGTATGCATGTGTTAGTAGACCAATTATGCTATTTAAAATATGCAAAGAAAATAAAATTCATGATCGTACTAACGAAACACGTATCAGATGAACGTCGATGTAAATATAAAACTAGAGAACTAAAAAAATAGTTCAACATTACATATCATAGATTTTATAAAAGAGATATATGATATCAATGTGTTAATCAATCCAATAACCTCATGCAGAATATGAAGGAAACCAGGTTGATAATGATACAGATTGAAACTAAAATAATAAGTATAAAATTTTCCCAACTTGATTTTGTATACACGTATATTTCAAAATAAAAAAAATCAACTTTTTATGTTGTGTATTATAAAAAGTTTAAGATAATTTTATTATCTATATGTCAGTAAGCCAATTATTCCTTGCAAAATAAATGAATGAAATGAAAATCATAATCGTACTAAACGAATACAAATAAGAGTAACATTGATGTAAATAAAATTATAAAAAACATAAGAATGAAAAACAATCAAACTTCATGTATTACATATGTTACAAAATAACCAAAGATTACATAATATCCAGTATTAATAAATCCAATAACCTTCTAAAAATATAATGAAAGCCATATTCATATCCATACAAGTTGCAACAAAAATAAGAAGAAAACATCTTTTTTAACACAAAATTTGAAGTTTAGTTCCGCGATAAATTATTAGAGCAAAAACAAAAAATTCAACCTTAAATTGAATGAAAATAAAGATAATAAAATAAAAATCATACCTTTAATCCATTTCTGATAGATTAGCAAGCAAGGTTTTAGAAAAGTTTTCTAGGAAAACTACAACAGAGAAAACAACGGATAAAAACACAATCTTTGCAAAACATGATAGAAATTAAAGAATTATTGAAGAACTCAATCAAATTATAATTAGATGTAAATAAAGAGATTGACCAAAAACTATTTTGATAGAATCTTTAAGCCGATTTAGACTGAAAATAGATATTATTGTAGTTTTTTTGAATCGTAGTATACATATGAAACTGATATATGACAAGAGATAACATAGTGAAAAATTAAAATGGGAGGAATGTAAAAAGATGGTAGGAAACAAATGACGAACAAAAAAATTGTAACGATAACACGGAGGAGGAAATCTGTGTTAGAATAGAAAGAAATAATGATTATAGGTTTATCAAAAGAAATAAACATATATAAGAGTATTTTACCAAAAGAAATAACGATAACATCAATTGCTATGTTAATGAAGGTAGTTTTGTGGAATATTGAAAAATTTTAGGGGGTCTAAAAAGAAAATTGTTTTAAGGTGAATGCACTATTCAGTCTGAGAGTGAAGGAGAGATGAGAATACTAAGAGTTCTACATTCTCTTTCTTATATAATAGAATAGATTTGTTGAATTGTTAGCAATTTTATACAGGTGATGATGTTTTTTTTTTGTTGAATTGTTAGCAATTTTATTTGCTGGATTGTAGGAACGAAGCTGCAGAGCCAAACAATGATATCTGACAAAGGGGAAGAAGGATTAGAGCTGAAGGAGAAGATAGATAGGCTACGTGGGTGGTTGGAAGATGACGTGAAGAGGCTGACAAACAAGGACGTGGAAGATGTGATTTGCTATTTCGATGTCGATGAGATTATCAGTCTGGCTTTGAAATCAGACAAAGGTAAGGGAAGCAATGAAGATAAAGATAAACTGCATTTTGTGTTTTTCTGTACTTCTTATATAAATTTGTACTCGTACACATGTGTACATACATGCTTTTGTCAATGATGCCAGCGATGAGGAAGGCATTCCACGACTATGCTTATTTAGAACAAAACCTTTTTGTGCCAAGCAGTCGGAAGGTGCTTCGCCTGTTAAAATTAATGCTGCAATCCGGTGTAGAGAAGCTCAAGGAGGTTGACTTGTTTATCCTATACCAAAATTTTCCCAATTTGCCTTTTGCAATGCTGCTACTAAGTGCACTGGATTCCTACTCCCTCTTTGATAAGGCAGATGAGCGTGTTATGATCTACAAACTATGTTGTAATTTACCTTGGAAGCTCTTTACTCATATAATGTACCACAAGACTAAGCTCCCCCAATTTAAAAGAATCACAGAAGAAGAAGAATCAAACGATGAATGTACAATCCAGAAAAAAGCTGCAGAAAGTTGCGAGATTTGTTGTGGGAAAGGCAAACATAGCGGCGTTTATGGTTACCATTGTTCCTTTTGGTATTCTATCCCTAGTGGACTTGCTGTTGGGCCCGTCCATTTTGTAAGCTGTAGAGACTGTTGCATGATCATCGACGATAAAGATTTTGTCAAGGGTTGCTGTGGTTCCAGGGTGAGGCAGGCTGTGCCCTTCTCAGTGCTATGGAATTAAAATGTAGACGTTGTTTTACCTAGTAATACTGTTTGTTTGTTATGACCGTTATCAATTTGTATGCGCCTTTGGATGCACATTGTATTAGTTCCAGTTGTCAATGCAGTCTAACAAAGGTACTAATAATATCAATGTTTATTAATGCTTTCTTATTTTGAAAATTGTGTTTAAGAATGCATTCTTGATTCTGTTAGATTATCCATGTGTATGTGTGTATGTATATGTGTGTGTGTGAGTATATCTGTGTATGTAAAGGTGGTATAATGTCTGTTTGACCAAAAATTTGAAATTACATGCTCATGTTTTGACACCGATTTAACAATTAAATGTTCTAACCTCTCTTTCTAACGCATCCGATGCGATTAGCAAATGTGCACCTGACCCGAAACTTCAAACTTACAAAATAAAATTGGAAACAAATGTTTACCAAACCTGCGACTATTAAACTTACGTGATATAAGTGGCCAAAATGCGCACCTGACCCAAAGTAGCAGGGTAAGACATGTTTACCAATGGCGTTAACGTGCCATTGGCATGCTTAATAAGATGTTGGTGAGCAAAGCTTCAGGTTCACGTCTTTCATGGAGTACTAATCGACTCTTGTTTCGAATGTTATCGAGATGTCTATTTTTCAACGCTTATCAATGGTTTGCCGACAACAGTAAAATCTATTGAACGACGTCTAATTAAAATGTTAAAATTGAATTTTTTTTTGTTAGACCGACATCTTCGCAAAGCATTTCTACTTTATTTTTCACCTCAAACACAAATTCATGTGTAATTATTACCTAATCACATAAGCATAAACCAACAATATCTGACATCGCAAATTCATATATAATCGATGATTAATCTTTCAAATATAATCAAATAATTTTGAATCACAATTTACATATATCAACAACAATCTTTCTGCAAGATAATTTTTATTTGTACATCTTTTGTTCCATTGTTTCACTTCTACTAGAAGCCAAACTGCAGAAATCGAATGAATGTAAATCTATTGTATAATATCGAATTATTGAAAAGCGTTGATGATTTTCTTTAGGTTTCATGGTTTTTTTGTCAGTATCAATTTAAAGTAAATTTTATTTACTTGATCTGTAAATTTTAGTCAGTATCTATAGTAAATTTTATTTACTTGATCAGATTAATTTACAAGTGCTAGCACTAACGTCTCTTCTATCACCCAGTTTCAGATCTTAATTTTGTAAGTTGTCAGAACTCAAAATATATAAATGGGAAAATTTATCCATCGCAGCGCTTATCGTTGATAGTAGGGATATGCTCTAAAGGCAATTATGCAATTTGTTACGTATATCTCACTCGATAATCAAACTTGTTCGAAATAAAATGCATTTTCGTTCTATAATACATATGATATAATGTGTTATACTAATTAGTCAATTTAATTAAATTTATACTTAGTGGAAAATTAAAAAAAGTATGTATTGGAAGTATTGGTGAAATTTTTATGATCGTATTTGGGAAAGTACTTAACATTTTAGAGTTGTATTCTCTTCTGGTGTGCGACAAGTGGTTGCTAGATCCTTGAGAGAATATGGTTCAGGTTTTCCAGTGGTATCCGTAATAAGTGATATTTATTAGATTTTAGTAAATACTTGAATTTGGTAGCAGTTACAAAGTGGTGTAATCGTGAGTAATTTATCACAATATATATAAATACACCATAGAATATAACAATTATAATCATGCAACATATATTGCATTACCCATCTAATTTATTAGTTTATCCATCTTACTTTCAAATGACTACCTGTCACAACGCAAACTGACTACCCATCTTAATTTAATCTGACTACTCGTCTTATAATTATATGGACCATCCATCTTGCATATAAAAATATTCAGTATTATATGGGCTATCCATCTCAAATATAATTATAATTGGATTATCCACCCCCTACCACATTGACTACCCATAACATGTGGTTTAATTATTTAAAATTATGTGGACTATCATTCACACATATTCCATTAACTTAAAATGACTTGGATTATCCACCACAATCTCATGGCTTTCCTAGAATGACTATGAATCCTTCATTATCCTCATAGAGACTATCCATCTCCGGCACGATATAGACTATCCATTTCACATCCTCAAGTTTTCATGGGATGACTTCGAACCCATCATTTACAATTTAATTCATGTTACCCACATGTTAACCTATGTCTGTTGGTATCCTCAATTAGGTTATTTCCCCATCAAGTTATAACATTTCAAAGTGACATACATTGGTATTACCAATTGACAAGTATCGAACTCATTTAAGGAATAGCACTGGTATCACCGATGTTTAGAATCAAAGTCACAAAACAATAGGCTCGCCGCCCTTATTAGGTTAATATAGATCAATGTCAAAGTTCATATACATTGGTGTCCCCGATGACAGTGTTGAAGTTTACAAATTTTAAAACGGCATTGGTACCACAATGACGACATCCAAATGGAAAATACAAGGCTCTCCACCTTTGATGAAGATAGGTGACCGTCAAGCAGCAATAAACCTCATTGACCTTCTACCCAAGGTAAAACCAAATGTAAATTCTTTTAAGCATAAATTAATATCGAAAGTGATGTTGTCGACTTCTATGAACTATAGGCTATCCACCCATTAAAACAAAACTTTAACTTTTATAAGTTATATGGCTATCTAACCAAGTTACAGAGTCATCAACCTTCTTAAAACAGGCCTCTTCGCCTCTTTTAAAACAATTTTAGTTGACATAAAAACAAACCTCTTCGGCCTTAAAAAATGAAGTGCGACGTCGTGAACATGAGGCCTTGACTCTAAAACGTAAGTTCGTCGACCTTGATGCACATCGACCCCAAGAACCTCGACGTCGTAATAAAACTTTTAAATTTGACCCACTTCGGCTACTATGCTATGTATTATCCTTATAAGGTAGAAGTCATATAAAGCGGCATCACCTATTTTTGAAAACAATTATAGTGATTAAGTGTCGTATCATTAAAAACAACGATGAAGACAAGTGACGTCGTCGACGTCGACACTAAAGCTTTTAAACTCTTAGTTGAATCGCAATGTCACTACGCCGTCCAATATAGATTGCGGACACTATCGGCATCGACACTAATGGAATCATTCCATAACTACAGAAGAAGCCATCATATGTTTCCCTCAATATCAACGTCGATGTGCATAGAGGCGACAATCATTTAGGCTCGAAGTGGATATATGCTACACATAGCTACGTAACTAACATGAAAAATGGTTTATTTCTATTAAAAGCAAGCATTATTCACCAAATTTACACCTTGGAAAATTTATGTTGTATACAAACAATAATTTAACAAATCTTTTAACAAATATTGCCGTATAACATTTCCATATTCCAAAATATTTCTCTACATTAATTAATACCCTTAATTAATCATTAATTTAAATACTTATCTAACATAATAAATTCATAGTAATTCAAAATCACTTTAAAAAACCCCCCGAAATTCACAAAAATAATAGAAAATATCCTTCTCTTTATCATATAAAATTTTTGGTGCTAAAGACCACATTTAATTATTTTAAATAACTAAAACTAGAAATTAAGCTATTTCCTTCTTAGGAAATTCATAAAATAATCTATATAACTTGGAAAATTTTGAAATTAAAAGCTCATCTCCAAATTAATGTTTTATACAACATATCAGAAATCAAAGTATTTGGGGATTAAAATCTTACGTTTTGCCCTTAAAACCCTTTAGATAGTTCCATAAAAATTTCTTATTTCATCATTCTATCCAAACAATGAATATTCAACCATACTTAGGAAAAATATATCAAAATGATTCAGATATTACCCATAGCTGAATTTCAAAAATAAAATAAAAATAGAGATGGAATACTTATTATTCATCTTAAAAATGATGTTGGAGTTGAGGTTTGATTTAGCTCTTGAATCCCTAAGATTTAGTGTAAATCTCCTCTCACTTCGCCCTCTCTTTGTTGATTAATGACCGTCCTTCTTATATATTTTTTGATTATTTTTGTATGAATAACTTGAGAATGATATGAGGAGAAGAGAGTTTAAGGGATATAAGATAGATCTATATGTAAATTGCCCCTCTCATAAATCCTCCTATATGTAAATTCTAAAACAACTTGTAAATCAGTTCACTAAGGCACGACCTTAAAATATTTCAATCTCATCTTCGCTAATTATTTACATTATTTTATTTAATCTATCCAATTAAATGTTATGAATAATGTTTAAGCTAAAATTAGCGGTGTTACAGGCCCCCCTCTTTAAAGAATTTCATTTTTGAAATTCAGTAAGGACTACAAAACAAGCATATTCAACATGCAAATAGTGCTATTGTATCCTACCAGCTATAAAGTCTATATACAACTAATATAAAACATGCCATCATAACAACTCAAGATAAGCATCTCTAATCATGTCTTTTGTCTCCCAAATACAGTCTTTCTCATTGTCATTCCACTGGACCTTTACTACTCTGACCGTTTTGTTCCTTGGCATCTTCTCATCTCTTGCGACAACTCGAACTGGTTGTCACACAAAAGTTAGATCCAGTTCTACTACTAAATCTTCCAATACTGTCGAAGTAATAGTAGTCCGTTGATCGTGCACAGACTTCCTAAGATGAGAAACATGAAACGCATTGTCGACATTTGCTAAGCTACTCGATATGTGAGTTTTTCGATCCTCTTTGTAATAGAGAATCATCCAACATATCTCGGTGCCAGTTTCTCTGACTTCCCAAACCCTACCACACGCCTCATAAGTGATACTTTAATAAAAACATAGTCTACAACTGAGAACTCAAGATCCTTATGCCTCTTATCTACGTAACATTTCTGCCTAGACTGAGCTTCTCTCATCCTATACCAGATTAACTTAATCTTCTATGTGGATTTTCTCATCATATCTGGGCCAATGACTAATCTATCGCCAGTTTCCAACCGACATGCTGGTGATTGGCACGAGCTTCTATATAAAGCTTCAAAAGGTGCCATTCCTGTAACGACCCGGAATTTTCGATTCCGAAAATTTCAGATAGTTAGAAAAAGAAGAAAGAGATAGAAGAAGAAGAAGAAACAAAAACACAACACAGTTTCTAACATTCGCAGCGGATCAAAATATTATATCAAATAATAATCAGTTTACAAAAGAATATTGTATCTGTCAATTACATTTTAATACATCAGAGTTACAAAATTTCACAATCACTGGACAGTTAAAATAACATGTACTCGAATTTCAAACAATAATGTACACAGCGGAATACTATATACATTCCCACCATCTAGCTCGCCTCCTGAGTTCCAGAACGTCCTTACCTGAACATCTGTAATACTCAGTCTGACTCGAGCATTACATCAAAGTAACACCCGGGTCAGGTTGGAAACCAGCGTGAGTAAACCCATCAAACATAAATTTCAAAAGTGTACAACTTATATATTACCCGGGGTAACTTGTATCAATTTACAACTTCACAAGTCATTATAGACATCACTTACATCACACATCAATTTCTAAGTGCCAAAACTTAGATTAAATGGTTCAATTTACTTAAATCATTCCATTTCAGTCTATTGATTCTACATATTAATTTATAAAGAATCGAAGTGGTTTCGGGTAATTACTAATACCCGACCCCAGTCTCTTTGAATTCAGTTCATCTTAACCCATGTTATTCAAGTGAAATACAATTCAAACTTATATACAGGATGTCACTGTTTTATACACAACATATTATATCACATAGCATCACATTCTTGAGATATCAACTAATCTAAGGGATACAAAATCATTCAATCATTCATAAGCAAGATTAATCAATCACACCATTCCGAATTAATTTAATTAACTTCCCTTAGTTACTTTTATCAATTAAATCAACTCCTTGATTAATCTCATTCAGTAATTAATTACCCTTAATTACTTCCTTAATCACGTCCAGTAATTACCCATTAATTACCTCACTAAGTAATTATACTATATTAATTACATTAAGTAATTACTTTAACAAATCATCCAGTGATTATTTTAAATTAACTAAACTAAATTAATTAACTTAAACTAATCATATGTAAACTAAATGAATTACAATTGAGCAATTAATCCCTTAATTACTTTCATTAAGTAATTATACTTAACCAATTCCACAAATGATTATCCTTAATTAATTAATCTAATTAGTTATTAAATTAATAACATTAGTTACTTATTTAATAATCCCAAGTTAATGATCTTCATTAACTATTTATAACTCCATAATTAATTCTCTAAGTAATTAAGCTAAATTGAACATTATTAATTTCAAATTAATTAAATCTAACTTTACAAGTTAATTAATTTCTACTTACCTAATTAATTTCTTAATTTTTTTAACTTAATTAAGCATTAATTACTTGATTAATTTATATCTAATCATTAGTTAATAATCCAAACTTATCTTATTAATGATCCTTAAATGACAAATTAATTTACCCTTAATTAATACCCTTAATCCTAAATTAATTAATTTAAAACCCTTAATAACCTTTTTAATTAAATTCTAAATTAATTAACTTATTAATTTAATGATATCTCAAATCATTAAATCTAAATTAGCTTTTAAGAAAATCATTTCCTTCATTGATGATTTTATCATCATTTTCAAAAGCTTTTGGAAACACTTTTACATTTAAATTTACATTTGAATTTCATTTCAAATTAAAGATTTGCAACGATTAACAATTTTAACTTTAACAAATTTAAACCAGGTTAAAACTTTTTAAAATCGAATGTTAAAGAAACATTCATCATATAAGAAGTTTATATAATGGGTTTAAACCAAATCACTTAAATTCAAATTCATTTAAAAATATACCTTACCCCTTTAAGTTGTTTAAGTATTTTAAATTTTAAAAAACTTCATTTTTTTGTCAAACTAGGATTAAAAAGTAAATTTGAATCCCGTCTTTAGCTTTTGATTTCAAACTTTGTTTAAAAATCCTGTTTTAAAATTTAAAACCAGTTTAAAATTTAAAACAGATAGGTTTTTAAAGAAAACCTGTAACAAACCAAAATGACCCGAGGCCAACCTAACTTTCTTCGAGTCACAAACCCTCCTACTTCGGGCCAACCCTTCAAATTTCTCGAGTAAAACTCAAGTAAAACTCTGCCCAAACCCAAAAAAAACATCACCAGAAAATGTACACAGTGCACATGCACCGACTATCCACCAATCTCCGATTAACTATGATGACCCAAACAAGTCATCAATCACCATCACATTTCATTACGATCATTAGATCGTTACAACGCACTCGAAATCAAATTCGAGCCTCACAACCAAAACCTGGAACAGGTAACGGAAACCACCACCAAACCTGTCAGCGCCACGTCCTCGCAGCTCCGACTAGCGGAAACTCTACAACTTCGGCCGTGCCCTCGTCAACCCACCAACTTTCAACACCCATAGCCTCGTTGCACTCGATCCACTGAGGTAGTTGAACCAAAACAAAAATCAACCCAAATGAAAACTAGGGTTCTAAACTTAATCGAACAATCTTTGTCGCCACAGTGATGCTGATCAACTTCTGGCAATTTTTCCATCATCTACGATCACTCCTCCATCATCACCCAAGATCCTGACCTCTCCAAACACTTGGATCACCAAAAAAATCCAAAATTTCATTTCCAGTTCATCCCAGAACTGCACCTTCATCCCCAAACTAAAAATCCTGATTTTAGTTTTAAAAATCATGTTTTTGTTTATATATTCAATTTATAATACTGAATTTATAAATTACAATGTTTGGATTTTGACTTATATTTACACGCACTGTTGTTTTTGGTTTTACAGAGACACTTATGCTTTAATTTAACTAAATTAAATTTTTAAATATTAATCTAAGATTAATCAAACAACTTTGGCTTATAAATTAAGTCCTAACAATAATTAATTCAAGAGAATATGAATTTAAAATCAAAAACAGTAAAACTGGAATTATAAACAGGGAGTATTTCTATGTAACAAGCATGCATACCAATCATTTATATATATACACAACATACTTCACAATACATATTCATTTGAACACACTAGCATACTAAATTTTACTTTAAATTTTAAAAGTGAAGTTACTCACAGATTAGTATAAGAAGTTAGTTTACTCACCTGAAAAATAGAGTTTGATCAGACAGCAGCTTTCTGGTTTTGAAAAGTTATCAGCCCGATCCCTTTAATCCCCTTGCTTGTTGAGTTGAGGTATTAATTAAGCTTCAGTGCTAAGATTAGTTCTAGTTTGCTAATTTTTTGATGAAAGAAGATGAAATAAGAAAAGATGTATATATAGAAAAGGTTTTAAATGGGTAGGTACTTACTGGTAATGTTTGATTAGAGATTTTTTTGCCTCCTTTGACCAGGCAAGATTTTATAAAAACTGAAATAATTTTTGTGGAAAATGAAATGACTGATTTTGTGCTAGAATTGATAGCATTAATTGCAATTGTCTTTTTTTGATATTATATACTTAACCTATGTTCATAGGTATTTTTTTTTGCTTGTTTATTCTTGCCTTGCATATCTACATGAATTCCTATAGTATATATATCTTACTTGTCTAGTTTTGCTTTATAACCTATGTACTTTCTATAAAGTTGTTATAGTTACTTTTTGTGACGTCCCGGATTTTTGGCAAGTATTATTTTAATAAATATTTAATTTAAATTAATTGAAATACAACCTATTATGTTTAAAAACAAATATATATGTAAGTATTTGGACGAAAATATTGGTTTGGAATTTAAAATAAAGAGTTTCAAAAATATTTTAAAAATAGAATATATCTTTTTCACATTTAATTAAAACCAAGTTCTACTTATTTAACTTTTGATTTAAATATATATATATACATATATATATATATATGATATAATCTTAATAACAAGGGTTAAAACCAAATAATCTTATTAATATTAAATCTAAGTAAAACAAATATATTGTTTAAAAATAAAAATATAAACATTTAGACATAAGGAATTATGATATTGGCAAGTACAAAAATAAATAATAAATAAAGTAAATATTAGATAGTTAAACTTTATAAACTGTAGAAATAAATATTATAAGGAAAGATAAAATACTAACAAATTGTACTTACAACCTAAAATATAAAAATATTGTAGATACAAGACAATAAGTATTAAGTTAGAAATAGAAGTAAATTATATAAGATAAATTATATGAATTA
Source organism: Allium cepa (assembly GCA_030765085.1). Lineage (NCBI taxonomy): Eukaryota > Viridiplantae > Streptophyta > Magnoliopsida > Asparagales > Amaryllidaceae > Allium > Allium cepa. The sequence goes on from CM060938.1 coordinate 917,884,258, forward strand.
TAAAATATAAAGTAAAACTCATAGCTAAAATATAACAACATAATAAATATAGAATTTCATTTCTATTATAAAGTAATAAGACCATAGCAAAGGAATATATTCAAATATGTACTTGCAAGAAGAAATTATCAATATATTTTGTGCAAGAAAACAATAATAAATGCTTGAATCTCTAGCACACAAAATACATATGTAGCAGCCATCAACATCGACATAGTCAATAAAACAAGAAAACAAATAAACATTCAAGTGTGTAAAAAAAAAATCAGATGTAAGTGATAATTTGAGACATGACAGAAGTATATAAATGAGTGCAGTTGCAAAAGAAGAAACAAAATGAATATAAAGTAAACACATTCAAACAAGAACATATAAATCTATGGCTGGCACAAGAAGACAGTAATATACTTCAGGTATGAACTAGAATAGATAGGATAAGTATTTGCAAACAAAGAAAAATATAAGGATGTAGACTTGAGAAAACAAACAAATGTAATTAATGACAATATCTTTAGCCACCAAAGTAAGATTATCAGCCACCAAAACAAAAGAGAACAAGACAGTTGAGTCAAACAAAGTTAAACAAATATCTCTGCCTATTGTACTAAACAGATTATAATCACCTGTACAAGATAAAATACATACTCTGTGATTTGTTTCTTTACATCAATCTGTACAACTCATTTCTTATATACTAATCTATCCATCTCAGTTTTGATCATTTCAGGCTGAGCACACCTGAGATATATATTATCTAAACTTAAACAAAAATCAATTTAAACATCTACAAACAATACAATGCAAACCAGAGAATCAAGAAGGAAGATTTCTAGCTAGTGAATACAAAGCCTGATTTAAAAATGAGACCAGCTCTGTCATGTTAAAATTAGGTGAGTAACATCACTTAATAACAAATTTAAACGTATAATTCTAATGCATATATGTATGTGAATGAGTGTGTTTATATCTTTATATATGAATGCCTTATGAATGATGAATAATATGTGAGTGCAGGCTGTATATCATATACCCCTCTGTTTTGAGTTTTCTCGATACAATGTTTGATTTAAAAATCATTCTCTATTGATATACTGATTTGTTTTGAGCTTAGTGTTAAGATAATATTGGTTGTTATATGCTAAACTAAATATTAAACATATATTAAGTTAAAAACAGTTAGTTAATAACTCTGAAAATTTAAGAACTGTTTTAAATTTTTAAACCAAGGTTTGACCTGAGTTTTCTAAAACAAAGTTCAAATAAAACTACAAGACACTGCTATGTTGAAGTCACTATTTACTGGTCCATTGCCTAGCTTGAAGTCTGATCAGTTGGTTGTGAAGTTGTCACTTATTTTAAGTTCATCTTGTTTGTTCATTGTCTTTACCATTGGTTGTACTTGCTGTCACATTAACCTGTGCATTGCCTTCATGTGTTGTCTGTGCATTGCCTTCATGTGTTGTCTGTGCACTCTCTAATGTAGCACTCAAGTCTTATTCAAGCTTCATGCATTGTCCACTGATCATTTGTTATATATGCCATTCACTGTTTCCTAGATTGAGTTTAATTCAATTAGTCTAAGTTAATTAATTCAGTTTAAGTAATTTAGATTAATCCCCTGATTATTTGGGAGGTACAATTACTTAGCGAAGTAATTGATGAATAATTACTAAATGTAATTAATGGAATGATGATGAGTCATTTGAGAATAATTAATCAAGGGATTAATTGATGTTATTACTTAAGGGTGATTAATATATGTGATTGTGAAGGTTTAACCTTTCTTAATATAATTAATTTAAAAGGGATACTTAATTAAAAATGTAATTAGAGACCATTAAGTGTTAAAATTAATGATGTAATTAACAATGAATAATTTGGGAATAATTAATCAATGAAGTAATAAAATGTGATTAATTTAGAATGAATGTAAATAATTAATTTATGGATCTATTAAAGGCTAATTATTATAAATGGTTTAGAATAATTAATTGAATGAAATTAAAAGATAATTAATCAAGTACGATTAATTGAAGTGAATAAGTGGATGATGACTGATTAATTGATTGGAAATTAACTAATGTTATGTAAACAAGATTGATAATGATGAAATTAATTAATTTAATTTACTTTAAATTAATTAAAGAGGAAGTAATTAATTTAATCCATTTTTAAATTAATTATAATATAATTCTTGCTTATATGAATGGATGATATTGTTTGTTCTAAATGGTCTGATATCCTTGATATGAGATAATTAATGTTATGGATGCTTGGTTGTAATGTGATGATGTGAATTATCTGTTTGTGATGTGATTATCTATTGTGATATTGTGAATCAACTATCTGTGAATATATAGATAATGAATTAAATTGTTTTAAACTTTAAAACAACTTGGACCTAAAAGATGGCGTTTTGGATTTCGATAAGACCGGGATCGGGTTTTCCATATTTGGAAGTCTGAAAACCACATCGATCCAAATTAACGATAGGTCGTTAATTTCAAGTGAAGATGAAGGTTCAGAATGCAAGGGTTATTGTCGTTAACTCTGAGGGTGATTCCAATATGAGTGTAACGAGATGATGCCTTCGGTTTTGTTCGAACCCGGGATGAACTTGTATGGATTGAATGCTTTCAGAACATCATCAGGTGGACGATGAGCATTCTAAGTGATGTGTTCTCTAAAGGTAATCGTAGCCTCAAGCCTCATCAACCAGGAATGACTAAAACAGGAGAGGTGCAGCAAGGCTTCGTGGGTAGCTCCCACTTGAGAGTAAGATTTCCCCTGTCTAGATGTCCCTTATTATTCGGCTTAGTGTGCGGTAGGTCGTGACAACCGTGGGGTGATCTTATTTGGGACTGTTCAGTAAGGAATGGTTCCGACTTTGTGTTGCGGGGGATTGGGCGTAATCCTCGGTACGGTGATCTAGGCCACGTACTGTGACGGACGGTACCCCGGTAGCCCTGCCATTGATGGAAACCCATTTCCCTACGAGACCTTACGATTTTGATTGTGTTACCCACTTTGTTGGCTAGTATGCTGGAATTTAATCATGTAACAATTTCGGTTATTTTCTATTTACTTGAAAACCCTAGACACTACTATAATATCACTGGATTTCCTAAAAATGTTTTGGTTAGCGTAAGGTAAAAACTTACCCATGTTTGTTTGTGGGGAGTCTTACGTGATACCCTTTCTTTCAAAAGTTTTTAAAGTTAAGAAACTTTAATCTGTTACTCACATCAGACCCTTGTCTGACCCGGAGTTTATTTTTTGTTTTTCATGAACTCTTGGGTACTCAAATTTTTATGAGTAGCCAAGTGATCAGGTTAGCTTTGACGAATACTGGAGGAGCAATGGAGCAGGAAGCTTCAGCGTTGGTAGATATTTATATAGGTGGTTCTACTGTGTTGGTATCTCTGAGACATTTGTTTGGATTGTATCGAGTTGTATTAACTAGATAGGTGTTTATAACTGTCTACTATGTGTTGTATTATCTGTGTAACTCTGATATATATGATACTATGTATTCTCTTATGTGATATGTTATATTTTATTCGTTCCGCTGTTGAGGTTCTGATGTTGTTTCTTCTTCTTCTCTATCTTTTCTATTTTATCACCCCTTTCTTTCTTAAAAGATGATACGTCTTCCTGGGCGTAGGAAGGCGGGTCATCACAGTTGGTATCGAAGCACTAGGTTGAGTGAATACGTAGGCTTTGGAGTGATTTCTATCCTTCTTGAGAGAGCGTATTTGTAATTTTAATATATATATTTATTTATTTATACCTATTTGTTGGGTTACCTGTTCGGGTTTCCCAATATAAGTTATAAAGGTAGATAGGATAGTGGTGTGTGTAACACGACTACTAATGGTTGGAATTTGTTGGAGGTGTATATGCAGAGACTGTATACCCAATTCTTTCTCGAGTGAATTTCTGTTGTGGTGCAATGATTTAACCCAATCTCTGAAAGAAATATATTAAGGTTCGGAGTCCATTTTTGGAATGCAAGTTGGGATGAGTAGAATTTGATTCTGTCAGTTGAGCAGAAGCTGGTAAGGGCATCTTGGCAACTCAGGAAGTAATAGTTGTATGATGAGATGCAGTAGCTATGGACTGTTTCCAAAGATGTTTCTCAGGAGCTTTGGATAAGGAAGTGTGTCTGCATCAGTGTTGAGGCTGAGTTCAGCTGGGTGTTTGTGTTTGGCTTTGAGGTTTGAGTCTCTCGAGGAGTTTTGGATTAGGAAGTGTTTGGCATCTTTAGCAGCGTTGCTGCTCAGTTTGTTCTGCCAGCACGCAAGGAGGTCATCTATCAGCAGTTTTCTAGAGGTGAACTTCAGCAGCAGCTATGTAGATCCATTTCTTCGATGGATTGGCTAGATAAACTTAAGCTGTTATGATTGGTAGAGAGAGCAGTTTTCTTTGGATATTGGACTAGGTTGATTGCAAAAGTGACTTGCAATAGCTGAGTATTCTCTTGGTTTGTCAGATATTCTTTCGAATGTCTTTGAGAGGTCAGTGGATTGCCTTAGCATCTGAAGATTGAGTTTTCATATCTACTAAGATTTCCAGGAGTAGTACCGTTGGTCCAGCTAGTTGAAGGATGGTTCGTAGAGAGAAGTATTTTTGGTGAAGCAGATCAGGATATCATGAAATTTCTGAGTTTTTCTTTATGAATCTGTTAAACCACATTTCTGGGATGTGTTGTCCAGTTTGTGCTCATGTGCATCATCAACATTTTCATCTACTCCAGATCAGAGTTGAGCAGCGGAAGAAGTTGGGAGTGCATCTATTTTTCTTTTTCGGAGAGGAGAAGTTGTTTTCTACTGATGATAGTAGAGTTTGTGTTCTTGATTTTAGTTGATCTTGAGAAGATCATTCGATGGGATTGTTTTGGACCAGATTGTTTTGAGAAGCATCAGCGAAGGTCGAGCTGATCAGTAGAGATAAAGGCAGCCCTGGATTGTCAGAAGAGTTTGGGGGAGGAGAGACGAAAGAATTTGGATTTCGAAGTCGGAGATTTGATTTTGGATGAGTTTTCTCTGCTTCAAAGTAGCCTTGTAATTTGGTAAGACTAAGAAGCTAGCTTCGAGGTGTTTTGGATTTTCTCTATTTCTGGTGAGAATAAGTGGTTGGTCTTCTGAAGTGAATTGCTAGTTTGGATTCGATGTGTTTCATGTATCTCTGAGAGAATACGTGTATAGTCCATCTTTGGTTTGGAACCAACAGTTCAGGCAGTTTGGTTGTTGAGTCAGACTCGTCTGTAGGCTGATATCTGTTGAGCTTTGTAGATCTAGATGAGTTGGAGCTCAGTAGCTTAGTAGTATAGTCTGTTTGGATTCTATAGATTGAGTATTCCAGTGTTTTACCTAGAAACACTCTAGGAAGTTCTACCTAGATTTTTGTCTGGACAGTTAGATTTGTTTGATTAGGTAAATTAGTTGCTATGGTTGTTAGCATATGATTGACAATATATATATATGTTTATGATTTAAGAATTAAAATCTTAGATAGATATTAAATTATCTTTGTTTTTAAATTTCGGGGACGAAATTATTTTAAGAGGGGAGGGATGTGACGTCCCGGATTTTTGGCAAGTATTATTTTAATAAATATTTAATTTAAATTAATTGAAATACAACCTATTATGCTTAAAAACAAATATATATGTGAGTATTTGGAAGAAAATATTGGTTTGGAATTTAAAATAAAGAGTTTCAACAATATTTTAAAAATAGAATATATCTTTTTCACATTCAATTAAAATCGAGTTCTACTTATTTAACCTTTGATTTAAATATATATATGATATAATCTTAATAACAAGGGTTAAAATCAAATAATCTTATAAATATTAAATCTAAGCAAAACAAATATATTGTTTAAAAATAAAAATAAAAATATTTAGACATAAGGAATTATGATATTGGCAAGTACAAAAATAAATAATAAATAAATTAAATATTAGATAATTAAACTTTATAAACTGTAGAAATAAATATTATAAAGAAAGATAAAATACTAACAAATTGTACTTACAACCTAAAATATAAAAATATTGTAGATACAAGACAATAAGTATTAAGTTAGAAATAGAAGTAAATTATATAAGATAATTTATATGAATTATAAAATATAAAGTAAAACTCATTGCTAAAATATAACAACATAATAAATATAGAATTTCATTTCTATTATAAAGTAATAAGACCATAGCAAAGGAATATATTCGAATATGTACTTGCAAGAAGAAATTATCAAAGTCTATTGTATAAGACAACAACAATAAATGCTTGAATCTCTGGCACACAAAATACATATCTAGCAGCCACCAACGTCTGCATAGTTAATAAAACAAGAAAACAAATAATCATTTAAGTGTGTAAAAAAAAATTAAATTAGATGTAAGTGATAATTTGAGACATGGCAGAAGTATATAAATGAGTGCAGTTGCAAAAGAAGAAACAAAATGAATATAAAGTAAACACATTCAAACAAGAACATATAAATCTGTGGCTGGCATAAGAAGACAATAATATACTTCAGGTATGAACTAGAATAGATGGGCTAAGTATATGCAAACAAAGAAAAATATAAGGATGTAGACTTGAGAAAACAAACGAATGTAATTAATGACAATATCTTTAGCTACCAAAGTAAGATTATCAGCCACCAAAAGAAAAGAGAACAAGACAGTTGAGTCAAACAAAGTTAAGCAAATATCTCTGCCTATTGTACTAAACAGATTATAATCACCTGTACAAGATAAAATATATACTCTGTGATTTTTTTCTTTACATCAATATGTACAACTCATTTCTTATATACCAATCTATCCATCTCAGTTTCGATCATTCCAGGCTGGGCAAACCAGAGATATATATTATCTAAACTTAAACAAAATTCAACTTAAACATCTACAAACAATCTAATGCAAACTAGAGAATCAAGAAGGAAGATTTCCAGCTAGCGAATTCAAAGCCTGATTTAAAAATGAGAGTAGCTCTGTCATCTTAAAATCAGGTGAGTAACATCACTTAATAACAAATTTTAACGTATAATTCTGATGCATATATGTATGTGAATGAGTGTGTTTATATCTTTATATATGAATGCCTTCTGAATGATGAATAATATGTGAGTGCAGGCTGTTTATCATATACCCCTCTGTTTTGAGTTTTCTCGATACAATGTTTGATTTAAAAATCATTCTCTATTGATATACTGATTTGTTTTGAGCTTAGTGTTAAGACAATATTGGTTGTTATATTATAAACTAAAGACTAAACATATATTAAGTTAAAAACAGTTAGTTAATAACTCTAAAAATTTAAGAACCGTTTTTAATTTTCAAACCCAGGTTTGACATGAGTTTTCTAAAATAATGTTCAAATATAACTACAAGACACTGCTATGTTGAAGTCACTATTTACTGGTCCATTGCCTAGCTTGAAGTCTGATCAGTTGGTTGTGAAGTTGTCACTGATTTTAAGTTCATCCTGTTTGTTCATTGTCTTGTACCATTGGTTGTACTTTCTGTCACTTTAACTTGTGCATTGCCTTCATGTGTCGTCTGTGCACTATCTAACGTAGCACACAAGTCTTGTTCAAGCTTCATGCATTGTCCACTGATCATTTGTTATATATGCCATTCACTGATGCCTAGATTGAGTCTTGAATTACAGACTTGAACCTATTGTGCACTTCATACTGTGTAGCCACCTGATCATATATGTTGACTGTGTATACTTGTGTGCTGGTCTCCATTTTGCACTGTTGCAGTTGCTTGAGCATTGAAGTTGTAGCTTATGTTTGTTAATTGATGAAGAGGCTTTGCCTTGTGGTCTGCATACCCGAAGTGTTCACTATCATGAGTCTTGTTGCTTTGGTTATCTTCACTTGATTTGTTGAGATTGTCTCTGTTGTTTCTCTGACCTGGTGCCTGTAGTGTTGCTGCCATTGACTTGAGTTTGATTTGTACTTCGTGCTAGCAATTTTTTTCCTCTGCCTGTACTCAGTTTTAGGACTGACTTCGAGTCTGTTGTGATGCTATGGTCTTTTAACTTGTGAAATGTTGAGCCTGTTTGCACTGCCTGTTCTATTTTCTCTGCTGTTGTTTGGTTGAGAGTGTTGGCATATTAGTCTCGGGTAACTCGAGAATCTACTCGAAGCTTTGAAGTGTTAGACCCGAAGTTTTTGTTGCTAGCTTGGAGATGTTGTATAGTTCAAAAACCCGATCTGTTCTTTTCCTGGAAAGCTGGAAGTAAATTTAAATTTCAGATAAAGATTACATTGAGTTTAAAAACCAAAGATTAAAGGTGAATTCAAGTTAGCACTACAAGAAAAATACCTTTTTATAGCGTTTAAAAAACGTTGTAAAAGGATATGATGGCGTTTTTATAAACGCTGTATATCAACAAGTTGTAATATGTCAGGGATCTATAATAGCAACCTCAGAATCGCTATAAAAAACATGCTATAAATTACGTTACGTATAGCGTTTCTGAATTGCTATTAAATGGACGATTCAGGACATACAAGTACCTTTCTATAGCGTTTTGGTGCTTGCTATAGAACTTTTATGCAGAGTTATGGTTTATGATGCTAATATTTATGACGTCATTTATTTGCTATCTATAGCAATTGTAAACGCTGTAGATATATCATTACCTGATTATTATAGCAATTATAAATGCCATAGAAATATCATTGCCTGATTATTATAGCAACTATAAATGCTGTAAAAACGCTATAGAATGTTTACTTTAGTCTTTCATAGCATTATTTACTTGCCATGAAAACTGTTTAATCGTTGCAGAATATTTTTATTGCACTAGCATAACGCTACAATATGTATATCCATGACAATTTTTTTCCTAGCATTAATATAAAAAGGATGTAATATACGGTATTTCATACAGTAGTAACAATTAAGCATAAAAAAATATGTATGAATAAAAGCATTTCATGCACAATATTAAGCATATAAATATTAGTAACAATTCATACAATCGTGGCTAACCAAAACAATACATAATAAAAGTAACAATCCATACAACCATAGCTAACCAAAATGATACATAGTAAAAGTAAAGATGTAAGAACATCGACACAAAATACATTTGAAGGAGAATGAGCGCGGCAACATATTTTTTCATGTCTTCCACCATAGCGTAAACCCAAAGCATCATACACCACCTGTCAAAAAGCACATACCTCTATTAGTCATAAAAAGTAAACATAAATTATCATGAATACCGAAATATGGAAGAAAATATGTGCGACAAACAAAGAAAATACTCAAAATTAACAGCTAAATCATTCTATGCGCTGATTTTACGTAAACAACAACTGTATACCCTTGCTGTTCTTGCTGTTTACGGTCCCAGATAAACAAATCATTAACTTAAATGGTTGGAGTTGATGTAAACAAAACTGTGATATCAGACTAGAACCCACCCCATCAAATGCTTAGCTAATCTGTTGCAGCAAACTAACCAATGAATGGCAGAGTAGATTGTGTTTTCCTGATGGACCCTTTTTTGGAAGCCACGGTTGTCACAAGCTTTCCAATGCAAATGTTCACCTAAATGAATATATGAAGCAGAAAAACAGTACAAAGGTAAATAATAGTTTACCATAAGCTTAGTCTTGAACTTCTCCTCATTTTGGTCCGAGGTGAATTTTATCTTAAACTGCTTCCTGCACTGAAGACAAAGCTATAAACTTTTCAACAAATGAAACTATCAGCTTACAAACTTAAAATTTGTTTTCCTAACTAACATAGTGATGCATTAAAGCTATGTAGTCAGAAAGCCTTCTTAAAATGTGTAAGATTTAATTATCATAATAGTGACAGAGAATGGATCCAAAATGTGTAATATTTGCAACAAACATATTTAATCTGAAACTTAGGATTTAATTATTTTTGGCAACATTTTCTCATGCATGAGTCCCATGTGGTTTAGATCTAAAAACATAGGATTTAAATTTATTTATTTTTCCCTTTTTATTTTATGAAAAAAAAAAGAAGAAAAAAAATCGAGACAGAGATACAAGGTAATCTATATGGACAATTGGACAAATGCAAATACGATTCTATGTTGCTTTGGAACGTGTTATAAGCCGTCGGTTTAAGCTGAACTTATATGTATGACCTGTTACCAATACAGTCACTTGTTTATGTAGATTTAATTGTATACTACTTGATTACAAATTTATTGTTTACATGTATATGTATAAACATATGTTATTAATTAATCATTGGACTATAATTATGTTTGGATATTTTGAATGTCTAAACATATTTAACTATAAAACAAAAACAAAATAAAACCTAAATTTATTAATTATTACATAATAATAATTTTAAATTAGATACAAATATTAAGTCATATTTTTTCAGATTAAGTGTGATATTCATTTTAGAGAGAGCACTTAAGTATCAAATGTTTAAAATTAGTCCTAAAAGAAGTCTAAGACTACAAAACTGATCAAAAAGTAGATATTACAGGATTAGCAAACAACTGACTGTATATGGAAACCTATAAGCTAAAAAAATAGAAAGCAACCATTGAAATAGAACAAAGCCATATGACTACGAATATGTGACATTTCATTAGTCGAATGCATATATATGATGTGAATTTGAAGCTCTCAAGCTATTTGATCAAACCTGATATGTGCATTCATTTAGGATCGAACCACATTATGAGTTGTCTAAATATAAATTAGCATTTAAAAGGCTGATAACTGAAGCACATTAGAGATGCAATAATCAATAATACAGATAGGCTGTAGGATAGTTAGATTGACTAAGAGAACTTAAACAAGATGCTTAATATATTTGGCTAGTTAAACACAAGGAAAGCAACCAGTCAAGCAAGTAACGTCATAGATGACAGCTTACCAAAATAAGTTGCTTGAGCTGTCAGCTGCATTCACCTATTCCTGCAGCCAAAGTTGGACAAAATCAGATCAGATTGAGCATGTGGACAGAACTAAGTCATCCAAGTATTTAGCAAACAAAACAATACATATAACTAACCAAGTAAAGATGTATGACATCTCTATAAAATAGTGTACTAAATATTATTATTTATATTATTATTACTAATACTATTAGTTTATATGGACTTTTCTAATTTTTATAAAACCGGTGATTCAGGTCAACTTGCAGTGTCTATACAATTTTAAACTAACCAAGTAAATTTTTATTAAATAATTGCTTTTTCATTTTTAAACTTACAGTGTCTATACAATTTTAAACTTGCAGACATTGTTGAAGCCTTTGTTAAGTCAACCAATGTATTGAATGACATTTCATTGAATGCTCTTGATCAATATATGATGAAAGTCAAGTGATTATAAGTTTTCTGCAAGTAAAAAGAAATCAGTCAGATGTATAATCATAAAACATACCCAAATCCGCTGCCTCTGTAACAAGGCAGATTAGAAAGATGTTTTCACCAACATTAAACACCCAATTGTCTTTTACATCTAAATTGACCTCGACCTTCATAACAAAATCGATTTCTTCAGTTGTAAGCATTTTAGAATCCCATTAATATTTCTTACCATTCATGTATTTAGTGATGTAAGAAAGATATGCAGAAGGGATGGTAGTCCAGAACTTCACCAAAAGTAGGCTACACTCGCATTGAAAGTCATGAGGTGCCCTTTCTTGAAAGATGATAATTCTCTTTATAGGCTTGATGCACCTCACGTACATTGCTATTCTTTTCAGAATCAATAATCTGCTAATAACATGTAATGAGTCATCATAAAAATTCCATACAAATAATAATTTGCTAATACCATGAAATTCCTACTCCATCACCCAAGATCCAAATATCACGTCTATAACTTATACAACTAGAAAACAATGAATGCACTATAATTCATATCCACATCAGAACATAAATTTCACTATTTAATCTAAGCAGCATAAATGACTACTGTTTGAATATTTTAATATCCCACACTCATAGTTGCTTACTTTTTCTTAATCTTGTGTGGACAATACTTCAGACCAATTTACATTTCATTATTTTATTTTCTATTTTAATATCCAATATACATTTTATCGAAGAATATATGCATTTGAATTAATTTATAATGAAATTTATTTTTGTGATTTATATTATGATGTATATATATTTGTTGCTCACTTTGTATAATACTCCAAATGCAACTTCTAGAACACTATAAACTTTTTATATAGGATTGTAATTTATTCACTAAAGTATTTTTCAATGTTTGTAGTGGAAAGAATACAAATTCCAGTGAATTTGCTGTCACAAAACTAGCTTCAAGCAGTAAAAAAAATGATGTCGAAATTAGTATAATCATTCATTAAGTGGTTAAGAAGTACACACCATACTACTTTAGGATAAAATATTGGCAGTAGTAGACAATAAAGTGAATGTCACTGTCCTACTATTAACTTGAAACACAACCAACTGTACAAAATAATAAGTATATTGGCAAAATAAATATAATGCTTGCTAAAAAACACGAACAAGAAAACACAATTTCAAATAGGAAAATAAGCCTCGGTCATGTTTCAACCACCATTCTCGGACTTGTATCAATGCTACAGTTTTGGGATTTAACTGAATAGCAGCCCATGAAATTTGGTTCAGCAATTGTCTTAGTGGAATCTCTTTGTTTCAGCTCTGCATTTCAACACAAGTATTTCGTCTTGCATTCAACAATTGTTTCCGTACAGATTATAAGTTAAGCTTCAAGCCTGTTTAATCTCAGCTCGCTTTAGCTCCTTTGTTTCAATTGGCACTTCGCTCTATATTCATTTTAGTTATGCTCATTTTCTTTGAAATGCACGCTCGAGTTATAGTTAAATCCAGGCTCAACAATGCTCTTTAAGCAATGGAGCAGCTCCCTTCCTATATACTCATACACTGGCTTATCTATTAATTACCACTCATCTGCCTCCTTCCTGCTTGGCATCTCATCATTTATTACTCGTGCTACTACTACATATTTCTGTCACTATCACATTCGCAGGCTACATGCGCTTCCCAGTTCATATCTTAGTTAATGTATCTCATATTCCACTCTGCTCATTTCAGATACAAGGCCCTGTCCATAAGCTTCTCATCTCACATCATGCATAACTCTCCATGCAATTCAGTCAGTTTACCTTGTCCACTTGCTATCACTAGTCTCAACATTTCACAGACCATCAACACTTATTCAGTTCTAGAGCTTTCGTTTGATGGTCATTCTACTTAACATACTTCAAACAACAATGAATTCCCGCATTATTTTTTTATTCTGTTTTTGTATATTAATAACTTTCGGCTTATTTCCTTTTCATTTTTATCGCTTATGTTGATCATACATTTGATGATCTCACATTTTGTATAAATATACGTAAATTATACTATCAGCTATCAAACATGTTGATGGCTTTTTTCATAGAAAAATATTGTGATAGTATACACATCACATGAGACATGTTGATGGCCAATTTGATGAAGCTCTTAAAGAAGAAATATATCATTTTGTTCATAGCATACTTGATTTGCCGATTAGTCTTCCTGGCACAAACTATAGATGTGTCTTTCAGGTAATTAAAAATGTTTTTGTGACGGTTAATGATATAGAAAACACATAGTCACTAACTAAAGGAATTTTATATATGCATACATTATTTTAGGCAAGAACGAAAATTATAAGCCTGCTAACAAAGCTCATTATTGAGAGACTATCTAGTGCAAGTTTAAGCAATGATGACATGCTTGATTGCTTGCTAAAAAAATGAAGAAGGATAGATAAAACTAACAATGAGAAAATCATTGATTAGATAATTGCATTAATATACTCGAGTTATGAAACAATTTCTACTGCTTTAATGATGGCTGTTAAGTTTCTCCATGACCATCCAAAATCTCTAGAAGAACTCAGAGTAATATACATATACATACATACATACATATCCTGTTTAGATGAATAAATGGCAGGTACAGTACTGATATAATTATTTTATTGCATAAAAGAATGAACATTCGAACATCAGATTGCCTGACAATGGACTGACTACGAATCGATGCAATTCACTTGAGCAATAAGCACTTAATACATCCAAATATATTTGTATACCCATTTGGCCTCTACTTATTTCAAGTACCTTTAAATTTATTATTTAACCAATCGTATCATTATTCATATGAATAGTTCCATTACCAACATGATTACTATCTAATCTAAAGTCAGTAAATTTAATGATAATAATACATATCCAAACATTTTAATTTGAAAAATTCATACCATGATATCCATAAATACTTGAAGCAAGAATCATATGATCCCTAAAATTAGAATTCTGGGTTGAAAATTATTAAGGAAAAAATTCTAACCTGAGAAATATTGAAGCTTCACAAAATAATTATTGATGATGAGGAACCTTGTGATTCAGGTGGAATCTGTGTGATTCAAGCAAACTGTTAATGGTTATTGTAGTAGAAGGAAAAATAGTTACTCATGTGCGTACCTTATGAAAATATCTTTGGTCCGTAGAATTCTGATGGTAAGATATACTTTTCTTGCAAGCGTGGAATCAAAGCTGAATGATCCTAGAATCAAACAAATTAAATAAGAGTAAATATGCATATTCTATTTAGTTATATTTAGTTCTTTAAATATTTGAATGGCAGTTGATGTGGTGACAATTAGAATTTATTGAACATTATTCTCCATTATAGAGTCGTCTACTAAACTTGTTTTGTCTAACCACAAAGATGCGATGACTATTTTCCCACTGTAATAGAATAAGATTGAGTAAGACATATGCATTTTGTAATAAGTAAATTCTATTCAACCCTTAAACTAAGGTATTTGTTAAAAATAACTGGAACTGAGCTAACGATTTTACCAAGTGAATATATTTTGTTGATTATATATGTACGTGTAACACTCAAGTAAAGAATTTTTTATTTAGAACATTAGAAATTCCATATCCTATCATTGGAAATTCTATTTTGAAAACTAACTTCTATGCAAAATGAAAACATAAAAAGTGTTGTGAATATTAAACTAGAAACTAGATAATGTTTAGAAACTGAGATTAGTTTTATTCTGGAAACACCGCCTACTACTCACTGTAAAAGTTTGAAAAGCTTGCACTCAATGTAAATGACACAGAACACATGTACATATAAATTCACAGACATCGAAGAATCTGCAGTCAAATATAAGTCGAGATGAAGCCCAAACTCGAATACAGTTGTGAAGCAAGAGATGAAGCCCAGACTCGAGCGTTTGTAGATCACTTGTGGAAATTTCTTGCTTTGATATTTAAGCATTAAAATTTCATGATGTAAGGGGTACTGATCCCTCATAAGTTTGATCATGGTATACTTACCTGATCCCTCATAAGTTTTCTTACCATATCCAACGCAAACGTTCTTACAGCAGGCGAAACCCAAAAAATAGAAGGCGAAATTCTGAGCCCGTCAATTGATTGAGGGTTCTTCTATACACTCGTTCCAAATCCTAAATAGAAAAATATTACGAGGACACTTATAGATTTCCTCTGTAAAAAATTAAATTTCAAATTATTCAAATATTCCAAAACATAAATTTGTTTAGGAAATAAATTATAGTTACATTTCAATACAATTTCATTAGAAATTCACATTAAACGACATAAGGATCGAGTGCAGATGGTGAAGTTGGTATTAAAGGGTTTGGGAAGAAGAAAATTTTGATGGATGGAAGAGGAATTGGTCGGCTTTGTAAACAATGAAGGATTTTTTATCTGCAAAAAAATCGATCGTGAAAACAACATAGACGATAAAATTTTGGGTCAAAAATTCCAGATTATGTTAGATCAAAGAAGAAAAGTGATATTTGAATGGATTGGAATAGGAATATGAAAAAGGGGAGACTGATTTAGGGTTTTGGAGTGAAGATGAAAAGAAGAGGTTCGCGGTAGAATAGGAAAATAAGAGGGAGATGAAAACATTTACCGCTAACTTTTCGCGAAACAGAAAAAATAGCGTGAAAGCTGCGTCATATTTAACTCTAGACCAGTAATAAAGGATTAATTACAGCAAGTGGTGGTATACTGCAATCCTCCTTTGCTATTGATGAACCATTTTCTTGTAGTGTAGTTTTGAAACCTGGTTTTGGAATAGACAAGTTTTAAATTTAGTTTGTTTTAATAACTTGGAGGTGATAAGTAAATTTGGTGTTTTGAATTGGATTAAAGAAGAAACCTGTAACTGTTTAAAATTTTAAAATGAAATTTAAAAAGTTGAAAGCAAGTTTTTAAAACAGGTTTGGATTCAAATGAACTTTTGAATCCTAAAATTTAAAACAAGATTTAAACTAAGTTTAAAATTAAAGGAATTATAGATTCAAATTTTACTTGAATATTGAATTTAAATAAGTTTTATAAATTTAAATATTAAGACAAGTTTGGACTAAGTATGTAAAAAAAATGATTTGCTTTTAAATAAAGGTTTAAACTTGCTTTATATAGATTCTTTTATAAAAAGCATTTCTTTAACATTGAATGGAAAGTTAATAAATTTGTTTAACTTAAAATTGTAAGTTAAATAATCAATTTATTTTTTAAAAGTTTGATTTTAAAATAATTAAGTGATTTAGTTTAAAAACTTTTTCTTATATAAGTTTCTTATCATAGATCGTTAGCTCGCTTGAGCGACCTAAAGAACCTGGGTAATATGAGGTTTGCTTTAACTCGCTAGGTCGTTCCATAAGATTCGCTAGGTCGTTGCACGTCCTATCATAGGTCGTTGGATCCTTCTCCATTGCGTAACTCGCCTCATCCTTTAGTACTGCCTCTTTCTTTCCTCTGATCTCGTCATTCTTCACCCCGTTAGGTCGCACGCGACTTAACAACTCGTTAGGTCGCTCGCGACCTAAGACTACATCAGGCTGGGCTGCATCATCCTCCTCTGGTCGGGAAAAATTCGTCCTCGAATTTAAAAGTTCTTTCCCATTGGATTGTTCATCTCCATAGTAAGGTATAAGATGTTTAACATTAAACACGTCAGAAGTGTACACATCCTCCGGCAGCTTCAACCTATAACCATTTTCATTGATCCGTTTCACAATCTTTACAGGACCAATCTTTCAAGCTTTAAGTTTATTGTATGCTCCTACTGGAAAACGATCCTTCGTTACGACAGCATATACTAAATCTCCTTCATTAAATTCAGCACTTCTTCGCTTCAGATCCGCCGATCGTTTATACTTCTTATTCGCCTTCTCCAATCGTTCCTGAATGATTCTATGGCATTCTGTCAACCTATCAACAAAATCAGCTGCCCGCTTAACTGTCCCCTTCGGCTGTGGTACTATCGTTAAATCCAACGGCCCCTTTGGCAAGTTTGAATATACAATCTGAAATGGACTGAAACCCGTACTACGATTCACTGCATGATTATGTGCAAACTCCGCTTGACATAACTTCGAATCCCAACTCTTCAAATTGTCCTTCACAAGACACCGCAATAGATTTCCATATGATCTGTTCACAATCTCGGTTTGTCCATCCGACTGCGGATGATAAGCACTACTAAAATTCAGCTTTGTTCCCACCATCTTCCACAAACTCAACCAAAAATGACTCAGAAATCTGGTATCCCTGTCGGAAACTATAGATTCTGGTAAACCATGCAAGCGATAGATCTTTCTAAAGAACAACTTTGCCACATGGACTGCATCCGCCGTCTTCTTACAAGCAACAAAATGTACCATCTTCGAGAAACGGTCCACCACAACATATATAGATTCATTTCCCCGTTGAGTCCTCGATAAGCCCAACACGAAATCCATGCTTACATCTACCCACGGTTTTGTCGGAACAGGTAAAGGCATATACAATCCCGCATTTGTAGCTGTCCCTTTCAAAACTTGACAAACATGACATCTACGCACAAACTTTTCAACTTCCCGCTTCATCGAAGGCCAATAATAAGATTGAGAAATCAATTGCAATGTGCGATCCCGACCAACATGTCCTTCTTCATGCAACTCTTTTACAATTTTCATTCTCAAGCTATAATCTGGTACGCACAATCGATTTCCCTTGAATAAGAATCTATCTACCAATACAAACTCATCAGTACTTCCATTCTTGACTTTCTCAACAAACTTCGCAAAGTAAGGATCTTCTTCAAACAACTCTGGCAATAGTTCAAATCCTGTCACTTCAACCATCATCGTCATCAACAAATGATTCCTCCTGCTCAAGGCATCAGCTACACGATTCGTCACCCCTGATTTGTGCTTTACAACAAAAGTAAACTACTGTAGATACGCTACCCATTATGCGTGTCTAGCTGAAATTTTGTCCTGCCCTTGCAAATGTTTCAAAGCTTCATGATCCGTATAAAGAACAAACTCCTTCTGAAACAGATAATGTCTCCAGTGCTTCACAGCTTGAACAATCGCGTAAAATTCCACATCATAAGTGCTATATCTCAACTTGGCTCCAGACAATTTTTCACTGAAATAAGCAACTGGTCTTCCATTCTGACTCAACACTCCACCAACTCCAACCTTCGAAGCATCAGTGTGTAACTCGAACAACAGCTGAAAATCCGGCAGTACCAGAATTGGTGCTGTCGTCAAAAGTGTCTTGATCTTCTAAAAAGCTAACTCTGCTTCCTCTGTCCACTCAAACTTCTTTCCTTTCATGCAATCAGTTACAGGTGCCATCACACTGCTAAAATATGGAATGAATATTCGATAAAAAGATACCAACCCATGAAAGCTTCTCACTTTAGTAATTGTATTGGGTTGTGGCCAACTCCTGACTGCTTCCACTTTACTTTCATCCACTTGAATACCCTCCTTCGACAGAACATATCCCAGAAACAAAATGCTATACGTCATGAACACGCACTTCTTCGTTGCTGCATAGAATTGCTCCTGTCGTAGAATCAACAGTACTTCCCGCAAATGCTGAATATGCTCTTTTATACTCCCGCTATAGATCAAAATATCATCAAAGTAAACAACTACGAACTTCCCAATAAATGGTCTGAAAATCTGGTTCATCACTCTCATGAAAGTACTAGGCTCATTTGACAAGCCAAACAGCATAACCAACCATTCGTATTAAAACTTATAATGTTCAAAATTTAATAAAGGAAAACAAGATTTGGAAAATCATATTAAAACTTCAAAACCATTAGGAATAGAAATGAATAGGTTTTAAAAATATCTCTAAACAAAAAAGGGAATAATATTAAGAAATATAGTTTTATTTATCAAAAGACTAAAGGATCACCTAAGTCCATTACGAATACCAAAAATATAAAAATTTGGATTCCAAAAACAAATAATAAACTGATTAGACAAAAAAATATCGATGTTTTTTAGAAAAAGTAGTCTATAATAAAAATTATATTCGCAAAGGTACCAAACCCTCTTGGGTATGGCTACCTATCCCTCCTAACATCTAGGACCCTAACAAAGTACATGGGTACCAATTGAATTCCATTTTATTTTCCACGTACCTAAAATAAAAAATAAGGAGAAATGGATACTTGATAGTGGATGCTCCAAACATATGACCGAAAATGCAAAAATGTTATCAAATATAACATATATCGATGTCGGAATAGTAACCTTTGGAGATAACTCAAAAGGATACGCCGTAGGCATCGGAGAAGTCATCAACTCTGGTATTTCTAACTCTCCTATTATTACAAATGTTTTGTTAGTAGAATATTTAAAACACAACCTACTTAGCATAAGTCAATTATGCAATAAAGGATTTCAAATTAATTTCGAAAAGGATAAATGTAATATTTTCAATAACAATCAACTTATATTTGAAGGTTTTAGAAACAAAAATATTTATGTCTAAAATATGAATATAAATCAAAATTCAAAATTATGTTTAACCACCAAACATGACGATCCCCGGTTGTGGCATAAATGTTTTTGTTATATTAATTTTAAAAATATTAATAAATTAGCAAAATATGAGCTGGTTAGAGGTTTACCAAAAATAAATTTAAAAGTAGAAAATCTATGTGACGCTTGTCAATTTGGAAACCTAAAGAAAAGTTCCTTTAAATTTAAAAATAATATTTCTACAAAACAACCATCAGAATTATTACATTTAGATTTATTTGGTCCAACTCAAGTACGATCTATAAATAATAACAAATATGTTTTCGTAATAGTAGATGATTTTTCAAGATATACGTGGACCTTATTTTTAAAACATAAAAGTGATATTTTTGGAATATTTAAATTTTTTGCTAAAAGAATAAAAACTCAAGTGGATTTAAAAATTAAAAATATTCGAAGTGATCATGGAGGAGAATTCGAAAATGATCTTTTACTAATTTTTGTAATAAAAAGGGAATTGGTCATAACTTTTCTTTTCTCTGCACACCACAACAAAATGGTGTAGTAGAAAGAAAGAATCGAACATTACAAGAATGTGCAAGAACGCTATTAAATAGTAGCAGTTTACCAAAACATTTTTGGCTGAAGCTATTGCTACGGCTTGTTATGTTTTAAACCAAGTAACCATACGACCGATGACTAAAAACACTTATTTTGAAATAATATTTTGGAAGAAAACCTAAAATATCATACATTAGAACTTTTGGATCAAAATGTTTTATATTAAATGCAAAAGACAATTTAGGAAAATTTGATCCAAAGGCCGATGAAGGGAACTTTGTCGGATATTTGGATCATTCCAAGGCATATAGAAATTTTAATAAACGTACTAACATAATTGAAGAAAGTTTACATGTTTCATTTGATGAAAATTTCCTTAATAACCATACTAATGTTGATGATTAAATTATTTTTTATATCAAATACAACAAACACGTCTAATAATAAGATAAATACACAAAATAATACTTCAGTGTCATCTCTTAGAATTCTTAAAGGTCATCCAAAAGATAATATCATTCGAGATCTTAACTCAAGAATAACTAGAAATCAACTTAACCAAACAAGCCATATAGCATTTGTGTCAAATTTCGAACAGAAAAATTATAAAGAAGCTTCAAATGATAACTTTTGGATAATAGCTGTGCAAGAAGAGATAAATCAATTTGAACATAAGAATGTTTGGGAATTAGTCCCAAGACCAGAAAATCAATCGGTTATA
Organism: Allium cepa; assembly: GCA_030765085.1. Classification (NCBI taxonomy): domain Eukaryota; kingdom Viridiplantae; phylum Streptophyta; class Magnoliopsida; order Asparagales; family Amaryllidaceae; genus Allium; species Allium cepa. The sequence continues at coordinate 917,905,403 of CM060938.1, forward strand.
GGAACAAAATGGGTATTTAAAAATAAAGCAGATGAAAATGGAAATATAATTAGAAATAAAGCTCGCTTAGTTGCTCAAGGTTGTGGTCAAGAAGAAGGTATCGACTACGACGAAACTTTTGCTTTAATAGCAAGACTCGAGGCCATATATATATTACTCGCTTTTGCAAATCATCACAATTTTAAACTATTTCAAATGGATGTCAAAAGTGCTTTCTTAAGTGGTTCTATCAAAGAAAACGTATATTTTGAACAACCTCCATTATTTATTCATGAAAAATATCTCAATCATGTTTTTAAATTACAAAAAGCTTTATATGGTTTAAAATAAGCACCCCGTGCTTGGTACGAATGTCTTAAAAATCACTTAATTACATCTGGTTTTCAAATAGGTAAAATTGATACAACTTTATTTATTAAATGAGAAAGTGACGATATTTGAGTTGTGTAAATTTACGTTGACGATATATTTTTGGTTCAGTTAACGAAAATCTTTGTAATCAATTTTCAAATATTATGAAAAATGAATTTGAAATGTCTCACATCGGAGAATTAAATTTCTTCTTGGGTTTACAAATAAAACAACTTGAAAATGGTATTTTTATTCATCAAAAAAAATATTGTAACGATTTATTACGTCGCTTTGAAATGGATAAAACTTCAAGCAAACCAACACCAATAAGTACTAGTGTTCACTTAGAAAAAGTTGACAATGGAAAAGATTTTGATGAAAAATTATATCGTAGTATGATTTGCTCCCTGCTTTATTTAACAGCTAGTCGACTCGACATTATGATGAGTGTGTCTTTGTGCCCGATTTCAAGAAAAATCAAAAGAATCCCACCAAAGAGCCGTTAAACATATCTTACGATATCTATCTAGTACAAGAGATTACGGTTTGTTTTATCCTAAGGAATCATCATTTGAACTTGTTTCATATAGCGATGCGGATTTCGGAGGATGTAAAACAGATCGTAAAAGTACTAGTGGAACATGTCACTTTATCGGACAGTCATTAGTTTCATGGTTAGCAAAAAGCAAAATTATGTATCCTTATCCAATTACGAGGCCGAATATATTTCAGCAGAACTTGGATGTGCACAAGTCATATACATGCAAAAAACCCTTATTGATTTCGAAAAAATTATTGATAAGTCACTAATATATTGCGATATACAAATGCAATAAATTTATCAAAAAACGCTGTAAATCACTCGTGTGCTAAACATATAGACATAAGACATCATTTCTTACGTGACAATGTCGAAAAAGGAATTATCACATTAGAATACGTTAATACCGAAAATCGAATAACAGAAATTTTCACAAAACCACTAAACGAACAAACATTTGTTAAGCTGCGACGAGACTTAGGAATATGCTCCCTTAACGATCCTATAACTTAACACCACATCCTCATATATTTTATATTTAGCCAAAAATGTTTTGATCCTCAAACTAAGAGTGATAACTCCTCTACCTTAAATTTTCAGATAGTTGGTTTCTGAAACTATCTATAAATAACTTTTTCAAAATTATATATAACTCTTTATAAGTAAAGACTATATGATCTCATATTTTTACAACAAAATAATCATGTCTTCTGAAAATTCTCATCTATCCTTCTCGACGCCTACAACGGATAGCTCAGCAGATACACCTCAACATCTTCCTACCCCTACACCAAATTAGGAACCAACATATAGGTGTTCCTCCTATCATACGGGATTCACTCCGGACAATAAGAAATCCAAGCGATCTCTATTTGTTTCTCCTAACACCAACGATAAGATTGATGAGATTCATCACTATCAAAAACAACAAATAGATCTACAACGAGAATTATATTTTGAACAAAATAGCATAAAGTTTCATAATTCACGGAAGAAGTATATACATGAACCACTTCCGATTCCTTGCAGTTCTTTGGATCCCTCATCATTGTATCGTACACCTTTGGTTCCTTCACCAAGGCAATTCTCCGGTTCCCCTAGAACCCACGAACGTGGAAATATATAGTATCCACTCAAACCATGGAGGGATGACAAGTCAGATGATCGCAAAACTCCATCGCTATCTAAATAGATTAAAATTATTCTTTGAATTTTTAACTACGTATGTTTGTAATTCTTATTCACAAAAAGAAAATACTACATTTTTTTCAAACAATGGAAGGTCGAGAAATAAGCAACGCCCTTTAGATTTAGGATATTTTTAGAAAGATTGGTTATTTCAGACGTTTGGATATGAACCTCAGACGTTTGACACTCTGATATCCCACAAAATTTACATTATTCTGCATATGTCAGACGTCTGATATATCTATCCAGACGTTTGAAAATTGTCCCTGCTTACTTAAAACAGATACCTGACTATATTTGACGTCTGAACTGAAAACCAGACGTCTGAATAAAGTCACCGCCACCATATTTTAAAAAATCGATCTATTTCAGACGTCTGATAGTTAAACCAGACGTCTAAAAAATCTCTCTGACTATCAATTTAAAAAACTCAATCAAAATCAGACATCTAACTCTATCTACTGTGTCAAAATTAGGTTAAACTAGACGTCTGAATTCAATTCTAGACGTTCGAAATTCCGTCGACACTCATATATGCCCAGATAACGACTATTTCTTTTGCCTTTTCTTATTTTGTTTCATTTTTTCCATCGATAGATAACGGTTTTTTTCCAAAATTTCCGCCTCTTTCAAACTTAAACGAATTCGATGCCTCCTAGAACTAAAAACCTTAAGATAACCAAACGAAAACAAGACCAACCAACTTCTTCAAACCCTTAAATTTGCTCGGATGATCAAATCAAATGATGGATGAATAGAGCATCATATTCACTCAAGAGGTATGAGGAAATTCAAAAGAAGAAACTTCACACAGGTCCATTCTATAACTTACTCAAGTTTCCAATGTATGATTTAGATGAATTGTGTGACAATGTCGGTTTAGAAACTTTGATATCGTTTAACCCCAGTAGCATCCAAATTGATCAAATTGGCTATATTTCTCTTCTACGCTAATTTGGATAGCACGGCTGTTAGGAACACGAAAAATGAAGATATCTAGTTATGGTCTAACATTTATGGCAACACAATTAGGCTCACTCTGGGAATAATAGGCAGAACTCTCGGACGTTCCGACATGGACGAAGATCTATATAATATTCTCGATATGCATTTCAAACCAAGGGAAAATATAACACATCAAATATGGGAGGATGAAATGCCTAAATTTACTTCCAAATATTTACGACCAAAGGTAAGACTTCTTGCTCGGATGATAATCAACACTATTATTCCTCGTCTAGGAAGTCATGAGTAGATAACCGAATTAGAACACAAAGCTTTATATGCTCTATTCGGCGAACAAGGGTAAATTGGGCCAAATTTATATTTGACGAGCGCAAACATTTTTGGACTCTATCACGGCCATCAATTAACTACCCTACATACATCATGACACTTTTACGTGCTCACAACATCCCCTCTTACCTATCCACTTTTGAAGAAATTTCTCCACAATAGGCATCCACAAAGCTTTTCCTCCCTAATACTTACCAAAAATTCCTCCGAAATTTATATCTTTTGAAGATTGGATGCACAATCGTCAAGCAAGACAAACTGGGCCTCCACCTCAACCACACCATGAACCAACACAAGAGGAGGAAAAACATTGTGAGACAACTCCTCCTGCTGCACCATTTGATTATACGAGCTAAGATGAGATTTTGGAAACTCGAACAGAGACAAATCCAAGTGAAAGCATTCGAGATCTCACTCTTCAAAATCAACAAATCTTGTTTGGAAATCAAAAATTTTTAGCTATGCGTATTGACAACTTTGAAATATCTTCTGCCACACGCCTAGCAACAGTTGAAACATCACTTTCAACTGCATTAGCGGTTCCCAAAGAGGTTCTTCAAAGTGCTCGTGGTCTGACAACTCCTTTTGAAGATTGGTCAACCCCAGTACCTTCTCCTCCATCGAAACAATCAAAACTTTTTGAGGAGAACGAACCTCTAAAACATGCTCCGACATCTCCTACAAAGCAACGTTGCTCTTCTCAAAAAGAAGATAAAGGAGATGATCAAGAAAAAGCTTCCTCGAAAGACTCATAGATTTTAGGATTTTATCTTATGTAAACTTGAAAACTCTATGAATGTACTCGCATACAATTACTTATGAAATTCTCTTTTGTGTGTTATATATCTTTGGCGATTGATCATATTAATATTTAATTAGCTAGAAATTCTTTGTAACGCCCCACCTCTATGCTCACAATAATAAAGAGTATTAAAAGAAATACTGTCTATTATTATGAAGAATAAGGCTGGATAGGAGCGGTCATCCGTAGTTAGGCCTTACACTAGTATTGGTTATCTCGATAGGAGTGGTATATATTTTTATTTTTCGTCTCTTATTTATTTACTCCTATCGACATACCCAATTCTAGTATAAAACGAACTACGAAGGTTCATAATAGTTTAGGACAATATATATAATAATAACACAGATAATGTAAATGCGGAACACAGATATAACAGAAAGTCTCATATATATATAACTGATGTCAGTTGATATACATGAATACAATACATATGATACAACTACAACTGTCGACTCTGGAAGCTACATAAACAAGTACATTATCGTGAATAATATACATGAATATACAACATCCTATACACGACTACTACAATAACGACGAATACTCCAAGAGAAGTGAAAAGACTTCATAGCTCTAACAGCAACCCAAAGTAAAATATCAACAACCTGTAAATACTCGGTCTGACCCGAGTATTACATTCAAAAGAAAATAATACACGGGTCAGTCTAATTCAAACTCAGTTATTAGTGCACAGAAGCAATGATAATTAAATGTGAATAGATGACAGTCACAGTAAATTTCGTTTATCCAACCTTCTATAAGAGAATCGGATAACGGTAAATATAACACGTAATAGTGTTAAACAATAAATCAGCAGAATCAAAATATCAACAAAGATGAGTGAAAAGAATATCCATGAAGATAATTTAGATAACATCAGAATTGTCTAAACGACAATTAACACAAAATGATTAAATTAAATCAAATCAATTCAAATAATTGAAATGTCCCTTAACAACATCAAAACCGATTGGCTGCAGTACACGCACGCGTGCACTGCCTCGCCAATACGGCATATAAAATACGCAAAAGATCAATGGATCAAAAGTAAAAGAAATACCAATAAAATCAATACCGTGTGGCTGCAGTTCACGCTTGCGTGCACTGCCTTGCCACTACAGTGATGATGTACCCAACGAAAACCGTGTGGCTGCAGTTCACGCTTGCGTGCACTGCCTTGCCACTACAGTGATGATGTACCCAATGAAAACCAACAACAATCAAAAACTGCAGAGGTCAAGTTTGGACGACATAAATGCGAACCCAAATGTACACAATGGACGTACACTACTGGCATGTAGAGGATCAAAGTATGCAAGCTTGACTACAGATGCAACTTAAGTTAAAAACTGTGCATGTGAAGTATGCTAAGAGAGAAGCCAAAGCAAATGAATCGCCTGCAATGCAACATAGTGAGATTCAATAATAAAGAATACAATAGAGCTCACTACAAACCAAAAATACAGTGATGCAGGTCAAAGACCGGACCACCATGAAGTGCAACAATACTACACTGCCTCAGCCATCAAGTTCAGTGCCACAGCAAACAAAAGAATGATACAAAGCAATGAACAAGAGAACATTGTTGTACAAGGCACCAGAGTCAAAGAACAACAAGTCACAATGTCACAAGCCAATATTATAGCAAGGTTGCAAGCATATGGAATGCAGACAACAAGTGACATCGAAACAATCCAGTAAGGCCAGAGGTAAAAACAATACAACACTGAAGTGATGCAGCCAGTACACACTTGAAAACAAAAGCATATAGACATCAAGCTACAAAGCTCAAGCTATAGCACAGTACTACAGATCAAGCAACAACCAGACTACATGATGATATTCAACATGCTATGCAATCTGAACCAATACCTAACAAGAGGGTGTACACATGTACAAGTGAAGGATGTTCAAACACACAATCAACTAGCAAGAGGATATGTACATATCATATGTGATGTTATACCACTGATATTACACTGCAACAGGGGGATAGAGTTCAACATGTGATATGCATATTGACACAGCAAAGGACCAAAGCTCAATGCATATGAAATGGTAACTCAGTAATGAATAAAGCATTCACTCAAAGTCCATATGTCATTTGGATATACAACCATTCATGAATGAAAATGATCAGCAACTATAAAGTGCAGTGGTGCTACAGAAATGTACCAAGTAACCATAGGATGAATTCAACATGAAAACTGCATCAGGGCGATCAAAAGGACAGTGACAGTGAGTACTACAAACATGGAATGGGTATTCAACCAGAACTGTTCAGAAAAGTGAACAAAACTGCAAAAGGCACCAAGTAAAGGACATGAACAGTGAACATCAATTGTTAACATGCACATGTATACAACATAAAGTATGAATGACTAGAATAATCATCATATAAAACTGCATGAACAAGGGTGGAAACGGCAGCAACTCGAATAATCAAATTGCCAAACCCAGTGTACATATGAAGACCAAAGTGCAATACTAGGTGAATGAATTCATATTTACATACGCATGTTAACATAACCAGGCAGCAGGTCAACTCAGGACATCAAGACAACCCAATGGAGTAGTCACATAAAAGACGAACACATTATCAAGTCAGAGCCGAGTTTGACAGTGTCAAACATCGAAGAGATAAGCTTATAGCAAGTACCACTTCAAGTTCAAAGGGAACATGATCAAGACAGTGGCCAAGGTAATCCAACAAGACTGAGAATGTCTGCAGTAGTACAACTCAAGGGTTTACCAGAAGTCAAATTGTGAAGTCACGAAAAGAAATCAAAGTCTCAAGTCAAAAACAGTCGATAAATCCAAGTTAAAACTCAGCAAGGTACAAGTCGAAGTCACTCGAAGGCAACCTCGTGGTGGACACGAAGTTAATCCAATTCAATACACAAATATACGAAATTGCCAAAACCAGAAATCATCGACATCTCAACAAAACAGTGCAGAGACAACCAAGTAGAAAAAGATGTGAGTAAAACTCACTCAAGTCAAAAGTCATGGAACGGAAATAGAACAAAAATCAGAAATCACTAAAACTCGAAGCAACATTAGCCAAGAATTCAAGCAACAAAATACACAGATAACTCGAGACATGAATTAGATGTGAGAAAACTCACCTTTGCTTTGTCGAAGTGGCCAAGACCCTGAAATAGCCGTTCGAAGTGACGAAGTTGAACTCGAACGAGATGACGAAGCCGGCTCTCTCTCGAAGCCCTAATTTCTGGAACGATGAGGAAGAGGCGAGATGGAGCCGCCATTTATATTCGTTCGTATGTTTTCTTTAGGGTTTGAACGAAGAGGAAATCCAAAAATGAATCGGGTTATCACCCTTGTTAACAAGCACGACATCAAAACGAATGAAGCGTGGCCCAATTATTTAACTGAAGCCCGCCAAACCCCTATCAATTCTCAAAAGTATTTAAACCCGATTACGAACTCCTAACAGCAATCAGCTATTAACCAGCAGAATTAAATCGTCTAATGACGATAATTAATTGCTACGAATTTCCGGGTTGTTACATTCTTTTTGATAATGCTAGAGGGGGAGAAATAAATAAATATATATATATATAATAAGCACATATTCAGGAGGAGATTTATAAACTATATATAAGTACATTGTATAGTTGTCATCATCAAAAAAGGGAGATTAGTAGGAAATCAAATCTATGGTTTCGCTGACAACAACTATACAATGGAAATTGAATATGCATATATATCTATATTTACAGGTACTTGCTAGAATAACATTACTAGAAAGACAAGAACAAGGCTCAAAGAATATTACAAGAGACTACAATATCGATAGAATCGATGGAACAACAAAATAGATGCACAAAGTAAACATGCATAGTTTTCAGACGTCCGGGTGCTGTGACATCTCGGAATTTTGACCCTATGATTATAATAAGTTTTTAATCGAATTTAATTAAAAGATAAGATTTTCATTTATTAATAAATAAGAATTTGGATATTATTAGTTTTATATAGGTTATAAAGGAATATAATTTCAAAATGTAAATAGACTCTTTTAACAATATTCAAAAATTAAATCCGTTTTATTTATTTAAATTAAAAGTTAAGTATGAATAAATTAAATTATTTAATGTATGCAGTTAATAATAAAAACAAGTACAATAACATAATCATATTCATATATACATTAATGCACATAGAAGTTGCAAATCAAATATTTGTAATATTTAACTTTAATGTAAAATAGGATTAAGCTGAGTTTATCATAACAGTTGTATAATTTAACTAAATATAAGTTTATATAAGTAATATAAAGTATACATTACAAATCAAATATTGAAAGAGTAAACTTTAAATAAAAAAATAAGATTTAAGCAATATTCTAACAATAACTTGTATAACTAAAATCACATAAGCAAGTAAATATTTAACATGAGTTTCTACACAAATATAAATATTTATAAATATGGTTACAAACATAAGTACAATATAACAGTCATAAGATATAAATAGAAATGAAAAAAATTAGTATAAACATAAGGAATCAAACTTGCTCCTTGAAAACCTGCAAACATCATTTTTATAGACATGAAGACAATATGACAACAGGCAAGAAAACTTTATGTGTATATGCAAGCCAAATATTCACATCTTAGTTCCAACATAGGTTCTGCAAAATATCTTTATAAAAGTAAAATAAGTACCAATAAAACACATTAGTATAAATTAACCTGCAAACACTATTTATCTGTTAATATAGATATAAAGACCAAATGAATCATGCAAGATTAGTAAGAATCATTGCAAAGTAAACAAATGTGTCAGTAAAATAGTATAGTGTAAACTATGTATTCATAAGCAATCAAGTGCCAGTAAAACATGTTGTTTGTATATTAGCATAATTATGTTCAAACAAAAAGAAAACAAATATGCAAATATCTATATATATGATAAGTTCCAGCAAAACATTTGGAACAAATCATGTCTGCAAACATTATCAGGATATTAGCACAAATGAAAACCTGCAACTCACATTTTTGTTTATGTGTTCACATGAGTTTGTCCAAATATAAAGAAAAGAAATCTGCAAGTATGAAGTCAACAAGCATTGTATAAAGCTTTGTGTCAACAAGCATTTATTCTGTGTTAACTTAAATGAAAACATTAGTACAAACCTGCAGCAAACATTAATAGGATGTTGGCATGAATGAAAGCATTAGCACTAACACAAATCAAAAGCCTGCAAATATCTTTTGTGTCAGTAAATGTTATTGTGTGTTAGCATAAATAAAGCACATTAGTACAAACATTAATTAGCTACCTTATATCTGAGAAATAAAATAAAATATCTCAGCCGAAATATTCATATGCTTGTCAGGTTTTAGTACAAATGAATATTAAGGCTTGAGTACATAATATAATGAGCAAGATATTTTCTTATGTCAAGCTTATTCAAGAAGACAGCTTGATAAAGTTATATATGTATTCATCATTTTATTTCATTCTTAGTTCAGTTTTAAAACTTATGAAACAAACCTGAGGTAAGAAGGAGAATAAACAAAAGAATATAAACCAAACTTAATATTTCTAGATCAAATACAAGTTCAAAATAAAGTTCAGAAAGCATAAAGGTTACTGGAATTCAAATTTTTGGCAACTGCAGTTTTCTTACTATGCTGTGTTTCAAGTTTCTTCTACAATCATTCTTGGTGAGTAAACAATTTCTAATCTAACTCTTAATTTGAAGTATATGAAAAATTTGTTATGTGTATGTTGGAAGTTCTGGATTGCTTGCTTTGCACTGTATATGCTTATAGTTACTCTTCAGGTTTCCAGACTTCTGTTGAGTCAAGAAGTTAATTGATATTTCATACTTTTATATGAAATCATCTTGTAATTTGTAATTTAACTTAATAAATTTAGCTTAGAATAAAAATTTAAGTAGAATAAGCAAAGCTAAACATTTGAAAGCTGTATTGTTAACATCATAGTAACTGTAAAGTTGATTTACAGTACAAAAAAATAAAAATAAAAAAATGATCAACACTAGAATTGAATAAATTGTAAATTTATATTAGTATCTTGAAATAACATACTAAGTTATGATTTTTAAGCTTCAAATTAAAATTTTTAGTTAACTATGCACACAGCAGTTCATCAGTAAACTATATATGCAATTTCATGAAACTCTATTAATTCCTACAATAATTATTGATGAAAATTTGCACGTAGCTAGTATGTGGATAGGAGATTTACAGAAAATTGTTGAAATAATTTTCGAATGCAAGTTTTGTTGGGGAAATGCAATAGTAGGGTTTAGGAGTCTGTATTTTGGGGTTCTGTTCATTTGAGTCGTGCGACACCTCTACTGGATCTAGTGAACTGGGGTTTTGGGAGGAGTTAGGTATTGATGTTGGCTATCCATGGCCGAAAGTTTGGAGTCTCAGGTGATCGTAGTCGTGTAGACGAGGCAAAATTGTTTACTGTGTTCATGTTCCAGTTCGACTTTTTGGTCGAATTTTGTTTTCGTGTCAGCTGAATTGAATTGAGTTTTGTAATGGAGTGAGGGAGGGATTTACGACTTGTTGGTGGCGACGCGTAACGTGGGCGCGGTGGTGGACCGCCGTGCACGTGCACGGCGGCGAAGTGGCGCGTGTGGCTGTCGACTCGAGGAGAAACTCGAGTTTGATCGTGCCTAACTTCGAGTCGTTTCTGAGTCGAGTATTATCGTGTGTGTGTCTCTGCTGTTATAACTTTTAAGCTTTAAATTTAAAAGGAAAAAAAAAACAGAGAAGCAAGAAACTGGAGAGAAGAAAAGAAGGCAGGGAGGATCGCGTGAAATTGCAGGGAAGTCTCGAGTTCTACTCGAGACATGCACGTGGGTATCTTCGGTTTTAATTTGCAGAATTGGTTAGCTGTAAGTTGTTAGTATAAGCAATTAAGTTAAGCTTAACTATGTTATTAAGTACTAGACCATTTGAATTAAACTCTAATGATCTTGCAAGTTTTTCTAAAACAAAAATTTGAAATTAATTTAAAGTGAAAGTTAATTAATAATTAATGATAATAAATTGGAATAAGTAATTAAGGTGAGTATAAAATATGTTATGAAATGTTAAACCATTTGTTTTAAGCTCTGCTAAACTTTAAAGTTTTGCTGAAACGAAAATTGAGTAATTAATTTAAAATAGAAGTCAATTATGTATGTAATAAAATTTATGACGGCAATTTCATAAGTAATCTAAAACTTAATTGAATTTGTAGTTAAAGAATATAATGGTAAACTTGTATAAAATCATATGCAATCTAGAGTTCAACTAATCATTTGAAGTTGATTGGCTAACAAAATGTATTTAACTGATTGAATAAATAGTTAATGACTGAACGACTAAGTTAATTAATAATTATTGATTAATTAAGAAATTAAAAGTAATTAAATGTGTAATTGAACTTTATAAATCAAAAATTAAGGTTATTGATTAGTAATTAAGAACTTATTCATTAATTAAGGAATGATTAATAAGAATTAATAAATTGGAATAAGTTAATTTATCGTAATTAATTAAATAAAGAATAAAATATAATTTACTCTTGAGTATGCAGTTAAGTTTAAATTAAATCAAATGACATTGTTATGAATTGATGGTTCTATTTGGTTGTCTCTGATGTTTATTATATCTGTGATGTTCTATGATATATCTGTGATGATTATGCATGATTTATCTGTATTCAATCATTATATGATTTATCTGTTGTTATTTATCTATTGCTATATGATTTATCTGTTGTTAATTATTGTATTAAATGGCTATATGAATTCAATTGTTAAATTTAAACTATTAAGTTAATTAGACAACTTGGACTTTAAAATGGCGTTTGGATTTCGATGAGACCGGGATCGGGTATCAATTGATATTCCGAAAACCACATCGATCCAAATTAAACGTTAGGTCGTGAATTCTGAAGTGAAGATCAAGATGGTGCTTTCAGAATGCAAGGGTTATCGTCGTTAACTCTGAGGGTGATTCCAAAATGAGTGTAACGAGATAATGCCTTCGGTTTCGTTCGAACCCGGAACGAACTTGTATGGATTGAATGCTTTCAGCACATCGTCAGGCGGACGATGAGCATTCTAAGTGATATGTCCTATAAAGGTAATCGCAGCCTCATGCCTCATCAACCGGGAATGGCTAAAACAGGGGAGGTGCAGCAAGGTTAGGTGGGTCATGCCCAAGCAGGACGAGATATACCTCTGTCTAGATGTCCCTTTATTCGGCTGTGTGGGCGGTTGGATGTACACCAACTGCGGGGTTATCTTGTTCGGGACTGTTCAGTAAGGAATGGTTCCGGCCTTGTGTTGCAGGGGATGAAGGGAGTAATCCTCGGTACTGTGATCTAGACCACGTACTGTGACGGGCGGTACCCTAGTAGCCCTGCCATTGTATGGGATCCAATTTCCAATAAGCGCCGTACGTTTTGATTGTGCCCAACTATGTTGAAATGTGAGATGTAAGCATTTCAGCTATTTCTGTATTTTACTTGAAAACCCTAGACACTATTATAATATCACTGGATTTCCTATTAAATGTTTTTGGTTAGCGTAAGGTAAAAACTTACCCGTATTTATTTGTGGGGAGTCTTACGTGATACCTTTATTTTAAATGATTTTCAAAGTTAAACAACTTTAACCCGTTTACTCATACCAGACCCATGTCTGACCCGGAGTTTATTTTTGTTTTTCATAAACTTTCGGGTACCCAAATTTTTACGGGTAGCCAAAGGATTCAGGTTAGCTTTGATGACTTCTGGAGGAGCAATGGAGCAGGAGGCTTCAGCGTCGTTGACATATATATATCTTTATAGTTCCGCTGCGTTAGTTAGTCCTGATGTATTTGAGATGTATGTCCTGACTGATATATATATGATAGCCATGTTGTATGATATTGTATAACTCTGATGTACAGATAACTATGTAATATTTATGTTGATGTATTATATTTTATTCCATTCCGCTGTGAGACTCTAATGTTGTTGTTCTTTCTTTCTTTCTTTCTGTTTCTATCCCTTTCCTTCTTATTGATGGCACGTCTTTCTGGGCGTAGAAAGTCGGGTCGTCTCATTTGGTATCAGAGCGCTAGGTTGAGTGAATACCTAGGCTCTTGAGTGATTTCTTTCTTGAGAGAGCGTATTTGTAATTTTGGTATATATATATATATATATATATATATATATTTATCTATTTATTGGGTTACCTGTTCGGGTATTCCAATATGAGTTATAAGGTAGATACGGTAGTGGTGTGTGAAACACGACTACCGATGATTGGAGTTTTGAATATTTGTAGTTGGAGTGTATCTGTCGAGACTGTAGACCTATTACCGTCTCGAGTAAGCTTTGGATGAAGTGAGGATTTTATTGTTGGGATGTGATTTTGTATGAGCTTGAGTTTGGATCTGTCGATTGGACAGAAGTCAAGCATGATATCTTGAGATCTCAAGGAGTTGTAGCTGTGTGATGAGACACAGTAAGTTTGGATATCTCCGAAGATGTTTCTTTGGAACTAGTTAAGGAAGTATGTCCGTTTCGGAATGGTGACTAAGTTCAATAGGGTATTTGTTTGGTTGAAGCCTGAGTTTTTCGAAGAGCTTTGAATAGAAGTCTTTGGACATTGAGGATGAGTTCTATAGCTGGAAGTGTTCTGTGTGCCGTCGAGAAGGTTTGTTGATTTGCAGTTTCTTGAGGTGATTTCAGAAGTAGCAGAGGGGATTCATTTCTTTGATGGATTGACCAGAACAGTATTTGGTTGTTCTGAATTGTGAAGGAAGAACAAACTTATTTGGGTAGAATTTCCAGAGTGTTGTGCGACAATTCTGGAATTCTTTTGTGTAGTTTGTTATGAGGAGTTGAGACTTCTCAAGAGGAAGTGAGGAAACTGAAGTGGTTCAAGATCTTCCGGATGTTTTCGAAGAAGTTAAGTGTCTACCGCCACATCGAGAGATTGAGTTATCGTATTGATTTGATTCCAGGAGCTGTGCCGGTGATTCAACCAGTAGGAGAATGCCTCCTAGAGAGAGAAAAGAGTTGGTTAAGCAGACGCAAGATCTTTTGGAGAAAGATTTAATTGGACCTAGTTCTTTTGGTTGGGGCTCTGCTGCTGTATTTGTCATCAAACCGGATGGTTCGCTAAGGTTATGTGTTGAATAAGTTTGTGCTGGCATTCATTGATGATATTTTGGTTTAATCCAAATCGGAAGGAGAGCACAGGCAACATTTGGGAATTGTTTTGGAAACTCTAAGGAAGCATGTGTTGTTGCAGAATATCAGAGTGATTGCGTATGCTAGTAGACAATTGAAGTCTTATGAGAAGAACTATGCTACGCATGATTTAGAACTGTTAGCTATTATTTTTGTTTTGAAGATTTAGAGACATTATCTTTTAGGAGAAAAGTTTGAGTTATTCACGGATCACAAACCGTTGAAATATTTTTTTTCTCTCAAAAAAAAAAAAAAAAAATCTTAATTCGAGACAGCAGAGATAGGTAGAATTTTGACATCTTATGATTTGGATATTTTGTATACTCCGGGAAAAAACAAATGTTGTGGCTAATGCTCTTAGTAGAAATGCTGATTTATCTCTTTTGGAAGTCGTTCCATCTCTCCAAGAAAAGATCGTTAGTAAGCAAATAGAAGATAAATCTTTTGAGGAAATAAATTTTGGAACTAAGGACGGGCGATATTTAGATTTCAAGATAGATGATCAAGGTACTTTAAGGATTAATAGTCGGTTTTGTGTCCCTAATATTGATGGACTGAGAAAAAAAAAAAATTTTAGCTGAGTGTCATCGTTCCAAATTGAAGATTCACCCGGGAGTTTCGAAGATGTATGAAGATATGAGGAGAATTTTCTGGTGGCCGAATATGAAGAAGGATGTAGCTGCTTTTGTAAATAGTTATGCCGTTTGCCAGCAAGTGAAGGGAGATCAACAAAAGTATGTTGGACTATTACAACCTTTGGAAATTCCAGATTGGAAGTGGGAAATGATCTCGATGGATTTTATAGACGGTTTATCTAAAACCAGGAAAGGAAATGAAGAAATATGAGTTATTGTGGATTGTTTAACGAAGAGTGCCTATTTTATTCCAGTTAAAGCGACTCGTACCGTTGTTTCCTTGGCAGAAATTTTCTTGAAGGAGATAGTCAGATTGCATGGTGTTCCTATTAGCGTAGTAAGTGACTGTGATTCTATTTTCACTAGTAAATTTTGGAAAGCTTTGCAATCAGCATTGGGAACTAGTTTGAGATTAAGTACAGCCTATCATCCTCAAACGGACAGACAGACGGAAAGACTTAATCGAATGATCGACTTGTGCTTGGACCCGATCTAATTCGTGAAGCTTCTGCGAAGGTCGAGCTTATCGAGAAAAGAATGAAAGCTACTCAAGATCGTCAGAAGAAATATGCAAATAAGAGTCGAAGACCATTGGAATTTGAGATCGGAGATTTAGTTTTTATTAAAGTTTCCCCAATCAAAGGTGCTATAAGATTCGAAAAGACGGGAAAACATGCTCCGAGATATATTGGTCCATTCCGAGTATCGGAAAGAATTAGAACTGTAGTCTACAGGATTGAATTGCCAGAACGGATGTCTGGGATTCACAATATATTTCATGTATCTCATTTAAGGAAATTTATTCATGACCATTATTAGTGGTAAAACCAGTAGTTCAGAAAGATTTAGAAGTAGAACCTAACCTAACTGTAGTAGAAATCCTGATCAGATTGTAGATCAAGACGAGAAGCAACTCAGGAACAAAGTGGTGAAACTTGACAAGGTGCAATGGAATGAGAATCCTAGAGATTGTACCTGGGAAACTCTTGATAGTTTTAGAAAAGCTTATCCAGATTTTTGTCCGGATAACTAGTAATGATGTTAGGATTGACTGTTTGATTGTTTGTTTTTGTATGGATGATATGTATGTCTGGATTGTTGATACTAAGTTTTTGAATTAACTGTTGTTTAAATTTCGGGGACGAAATTCTTTTAAGGGGGGAGGAATGTGACATCCCGGAATTTTGACCCTATGATTATAATAAGTTTTTAATCGAATTTAATTAAAAGATAAGATTTTCATTTATTAATAAATAAGAATTTGGATATTATTAGTTTTATATAGGTTATAAAGGAATATAATTTCAAAATGTAAATAGACTCTTTTAACAATATTCAAAAATTAAATCTGTTTTATTTATTTAAATTAAAAGTTAAGTATGAATAAATTAAATTATTTAATGTATGCAGTTAATAATAAAAACAAGTACAATAACATAATCATATTCATATATACATTAATGCACATAGAAGTTGCAAATCAAATATTTGTAATATTTAACTTTAATGTAAAATAGGATTAAGCTGAGTCTATCATAACAGTTGTATAATTTAACTAAATATAAGTTTATATAAGTAATATAAAGTATACATTACAAATCAAATATTGAAAGAGTAAACTTTAAATAAAAAAATAAGATTTAAGCAATATTCTAACAATAACTTGTATAACTAGAATCACATAAGCAAGTAAATATTTAACATGAGTTTCTACACAAATATAAATATTTATAAATATGGTTACAAACATAAGTACAATATAACAGTCATAAGATATAAATAGAAATGAAAAAAATTAGTATAAACATAAGGAATCAAACTTGCTCCTTGAAAACCTGCAAACATCATTTTTATAGACATGAAGACAATATGACAACAGGCAAGAAAACTTTATGTGTATATGCAAGCCAAATATTCACATCTTAGTTCCAACATAGGTTCTGCAAAATATCTTTATAAAAGTAAAATAAGTACCAATAAAACACATTAGTATAAATTAACCTGCAAACACTATTTATCTGTTAATATAGATATAAAGACCAAATGAATCATGCAAGATTAGTAAGAATCATTGCAAAGTAAACAAATGTGTCAGTAAAATAGTATAGTGTAAACTATGTATTCATAAGCAATCAAGTGCCAGTAAAACATGTTGTTTGTATATTAGCATAATTATGTTCAAACAAAAAGAAAACAAATATGCAAATATCTATATATATGATAAGTTCCAGCAAAACATTTGGAACAAATCATGTCTGCAAACATTATCAGGATATTAGCACAAATGAAAACCTGCAACTCACATTTTTGTTTATGTGTTCACATGAGTTTGTCCAAATATAAAGAAAAGAAATCTGCAAGTATGAAGTCAACAAGCATTGTATAAAGCTTTGTGTCAACAAGCATTTATTCTGTGTTAACTTAAATGAAAACATTAGTACAAACCTGCAGCAAACATTAATAGGATGTTGGCATGAATGAAAGCATTAGCACTAACACAAATCAAAAGCCTGCAAATATCTTTTGTGTCAGTAAATGTTATTGTGTGTTAGCATAAATAAAGCACATTAGTACAAACATTAATTAGCTACCTTATATCTGAGAAATAAAATAAAATATCTCAGCCGAAATATTCATATGCTTGTCAGGTTTTAGTACAAATGAATATTAAGGCTTGAGTACATAATATAATGAGCAAGATATTTTCTTATGTCAAGCTTATTCAAGAAGACAGCTTGATAAAGTTATATATGTATTCATCATTTTATTTCATTCTTAGTTCAGTTTTAAAACTTATGAAACAAACCTGAGGTAAGAAGGAGAATAAACAAAAGAATATAAACCAAACTTAATATTTCTAGATCAAATACAAGTTCAAAATAAAGTTCAGAAAGCATAAAGGTTACTGGAATTCAAATTTTTGGCAACTGCAGTTTTCTTACTATGCTGTGTTTCAAGTTTCTTCTGCAATCATTCTTGGTGAGTAAACAATTTCTAATCTAACTCTTAATTTGAAGTTTATGAAAAATTTGTTATGTGTATGTTGGAAGTTCTGGATTGCTTGCTTTGCACTGTATATGCTTATAGTTACTCTTCAGGTTTCCAGACTTCTGTTGAGTCAAGAAGTTAATTGATATTTCATACTTTTATATGAAATCATCTTGTAATTTGTAATTTAACTTAATAAATTTAGCTTAGAATAAAAATTTAAGTAGAATAAGCAAAGCTAAACATTTGAAAGCTGTATTGTTAACATCATAGTAACTGTAAAGTTGATTTACAGTACCAAAAAAAATAAAAAAAATGATCAACACTAGAATTGAATAAATTGTAAATTTATATTAGTATCTTGAAATAACATACTAAGTTATGATTTTTAATCTTCAAATTAAAATTTTTAGTTAACTATGCACACAGCAGTTCATCAGCAAACTATATATGCAATTTCATGAAACTCTATTAATTCCTACAATAATTATTGATGAAAATTTGCACGTAGCTAGTATGTGGATAGGAGATTTACAGAAAATTGTTGAAATAATTTTCGAATGCAAGTTTTGTTGGGGAAATGCAATAGTAGGGTTTAGGAGTCTGTATTTTGGGGTTCTGTTCATTTGAGTCGTGCGACACCTCTACTGGATCGAGTGAACTGGGGTTTTGGGAGGAGTTAGGTATTGATGTTTGCTATCCATGGCCGAAAGTTTGGAGTCTCAGGTGATCGTAGTCGTGTAGACGAGGCAAAATTGTTTACTGTGTTCATGTTCCAGTTCGACTTTTTGGTCGAATTTTGTTTTCGTGTCAGCTGAATTGAATTGAGTTTTGTAATGGAGTGAGGGAGGGATTTACGACTTGTTGGTGGCGACGCGTAACGTGGGCGCGGTGGTGGACCGCCGTGCACGTGCACGGTGGCGAAGTGGCGCGTGTGGCTGTCGACTCGAGGAGAAACTCGAGTTTGATCGTGCCTAACTTCGAGTCGTTTCTGAGTCGAGTATTATCGTGTGTGTGTCTCTGCTGTTATAACTTTTAAGCTTTAAATTTAAAAGGAAAAAAAAAACAGAGAAGCAAGAAACTGGAGAGAAGAAAAGAAGGCAGGGAGGATCGCGTGAAATTGCAGGGAAGTCTCGAGTTCTACTCGAGACATGCACGTGGGTATCTTCGGTTTTAATTTGCAGAATTGGTTAGCTGTAAGTTGTTAGTATAAGCAATTAAGTTAAGCTTAACTATGTTATTAAGTACTAGACCATTTGAATTAAACTCTAATGATCTTGCAAGTTTTTCTAAAACAAAATTTTGAAATTAATTTAAAGTGAAAGTTAATTAATAATTAATGATAATAAATTGGAATAAGTAATTAAGGTGAGTATAAAATATGTTATGAAATGTTAAACCATTTGTTTTAAGCTCTGCTAAACTTTAAAGTTTTGCTGAAACGAAAATTGAGTAATTAATTTAAAATAGAAGTCAATTATGTATGTAATAAAATTTATGACGGCAATTTCATAAGTAATCTAAAACTTAATTGAATTTGTAGTTAAAGAATATAATGGTAAACTTGTATAAAATCATATGCAATCTAGAGTTCAACTAATCATTTGAAGTTGATTGGCTAACAAAATGTATTTAACTGATTGAATAAATAGTTAATGACTGAACGACTAAGTTAATTAATAATTATTGATTAATTAAGAAATTAAAAGTAATTAAATGTGTAATTGAACTTTATAAATCAAAAATTAAGGTTATTGATTAGTAATTAAGAACTTATTCATTAATTAAGGAATGATTAATAAGAATTAATAAATTGGAATAAGTTAATTTATCGTAATTAATTAAATAAAGAATAAAATATAATTTACTCTTGAGTATGCAGTTAAGTTTAAATTAAATCAAATGACATTGTTATGAATTGATGGTTCTATTTGGTTGTCTCTGATGTTTATTATATCTGTGATGTTCTATGATATATCTGTGATGATTATGCATGATTTATCTGTATTCAATCATTATATGATTTATCTGTTGTTATTTATCTATTGCTATATGATTTATCTGTTGTTAATTATTGTATTAAATGGCTATATGAATTCAATTGTTAAATTTAAACTATTAAGTTAATTAGACAACTTGGACTTTAAAATGGCGTTTGGATTTCGATGAGACCGGGATCGGGTATCAATTGATATTCCGAAAACCACATCGATCCAAATTAAACGTTAGGTCGTGAATTCTGAAGTGAAGATCAAGATGGTGCTTTCAGAATGCAAGGGTTATCGTCGTTAACTCTGAGGGTGATTCCAAAATGAGTGTAACGAGATAATGCCTTCGGTTTCGTTCGAACCCGGAACGAACTTGTATGGATTGAATGCTTTCAGCACATCGTCAGGCGGACGATGAGCATTCTAAGTGATATGTCCTATAAAGGTAATCGCAGCCTCATGCCTCATCAACCGGGAATGGCTAAAACAGGGGAGGTGCAGCAAGGTTAGGTGGGTCATGCCCAAGCAGGACGAGATATACCTCTGTCTAGATGTCCCTTTATTCGGCTGTGTGGGCGGTTGGATGTACACCAACTGCGGGGTTATCTTGTTCGGGACTGTTCAGTAAGGAATGGTTCCGGCCTTGTGTTGCAGGGGATGAAGGGAGTAATCCTCGGTACTGTGATCTAGACCACGTACTGTGACGGGCGGTACCCCAGTAGCCCTGCCATTGTATGGGATCCAATTTCCAATAAGCGCCGTACGTTTTGATTGTGCCCAACTATGTTGAAATGTGAGATGTAAGCATTTCAGCTATTTCTGTATTTTACTTGAAAACCCTAGACACTATTATAATATCACTGGATTTCCTATTAAATGTTTTCGGTTAGCGTAAGGTAAAAACTTACCCGTATTTATTTGTGGGGAGTCTTACGTGATACCTTTATTTTAAATGATTTTCAAAGTTAAACAACTTTAACCCGTTTACTCATACCAGACCCATGTCTGACCCGGAGTTTATTTTTGTTTTTCATAAACTTTCGGGTACCCAAATTTTTACGGGTAGCCAAAGGATTCAGGTTAGCTTTGACGACTTCTGGAGGAGCAATGGAGCAGGAGGCTTCAGTGTCGCTGACATATATATATCTTTATAGTTCCGCTGTGTTAGTTAGTCCTGATGTATTTGAGATGTATGTCCTGACTGATATATATATGATAGTCATGTTGTATGATATTGTATAACTCTGATGTACAGATAACTATGTAATATTTATGTTGATGTATTAT
Organism: Allium cepa; assembly: GCA_030765085.1. Taxonomy (NCBI): domain Eukaryota; kingdom Viridiplantae; phylum Streptophyta; class Magnoliopsida; order Asparagales; family Amaryllidaceae; genus Allium; species Allium cepa. The sequence goes on from CM060938.1 coordinate 917,926,724, forward strand.
ATTTTATTCCATTCCGCTGTGAGACTCTAATGTTGTTGTTCTTTCTTTCTTTCTTTCTGTTTCTATCCCTTTCCTTCTTATTGATGGCACGTCTTTCTGGGCGTAGAAAGTCGGGTCGTCTCAGGTGCACTAACCAGACGTCTGAAGAAATCCTCTAGAATACAATACAGACAGGATGTCTGGTTGATGCACTCAGATATTTTAAAGGCTACTGTATACAAAAAAAATATATAGCCAGACGTCTGAAACAAATACTAGACGTCTGATGCTGAACTCAGAATTTAAAATTATAATTACAACTGCCGCTTTTGAAAACACATCTTCGCTTCTCTTCACTGCAACTCTCCATCACCATCAGAAGCAACTATAGAGCACTCGTTAATGGATACAACTACTAAGGAATCTCTTTACAACTATATATATCATCAAGAATCAAAGAGGATAACAACCTTACTCGCTTATGCTCTCTAATTATACACTCTAATATTCTTGATCTCTATTAAACTATACTTGTATTCTACTCTTCCAAATATGCAATTCCTCATAGATAATACTCTCTAAATATATATTGGAAGCACTTGTACTAATTAGTCAATATTCGTGTTATAGAACACACATTTGACAAGAACAATCTATTGTAACCAAGCCTATTCCCCAGGACGAAGCGAGGGTGTTTGATAGTAGAATTTCGAGGGGGATCTTTAGGACTGGACGTAGGACGGGAGGTCCGAACCAGTATAAAATCCTGGTATATTTACTTAGATTAGTTTTGGTTTAGTCGCATCATATATTTAGCCACGTATACTTGCATATACACTATAAGATCCACCCTATAGACATACAATCTCCGCCCCAACGCCTCCATCATAGCCTTTGCTATCACCGAGCCCATCTCCCCTCGCCAACCCAGATCTTATCCTATCTCCTACATTTTCAGATTTATATTAATTCCTTTAACATTTTCTAAAGTCGATTATACTCACTTATAAACTCGTTTATCCATTTACAACTTCTAACAATCATATCCATTTTCATATCTCAAGAGAGTTTATAAATAAATTCAAATCATTTTCAAAACTCTATATATGTATAACAAGTATTTTTAAAGAATGATAATTTATTTTTAAAAACACGTTTAAGTAATTATTTAAAAAAATTTAAAATACTTTAATAAACATTGATACTTCATTCCCTATTTCATTTCCAAATAACAAATTGATTTACGAAGCTTATTATAAAAACTAGAAATTTATTTATACTAACATCAAATATTTGAAAAATCCACTTCCGAAGAATTTTATTACTAAAGCAGCTTTAAATTACATAGTTTGAATAAATAAAAATTCTCTTTTAAAATAATTTAACTTCTCGATAAAAATATACATTTTTAAAATCCCAATAACCAAATCACTTAATAAATCCCTCTCGATTCTTACAGATCGATATCATTTTGATTCCTAACCATCCTCATTTTCCAAAAATAGAATACATTATTTTTCCCAAAAATATATTTTTCATATCTCGATATAGATTTACCCTGTGAAATTATATTCCAATTTACCAATTGATGTCATTTTTCCTTATTTGTAAACATCGTTTATAAATTTATAACTCCTTTGAGTTTCACTTGTTTATAAAACAAATCCCATTTATAAAATTTCATTTTATAAATCTATTTCTAATAAATTCCATATATTTCACAAATCTATTTAAAATATTGATTTCAAACTCCTTTTCACATTTTCCAGGAATATCATTTAACAATCCATCGTTTAAAAATCCTTTAGCTAAATTATTTTAAAATCTCTATTTAAAATATTTTACAATAGTTAAGTAAAATTCTAGAGTCAATTTTTTTATCCAACTCAACTTCCTTGAAAATAATCCAAATACCAATATAAATATTTTTATATCCAAATTCTTCTTTTAATTGCTTCAAATATAAAAATAATATTTATGGTATTTAAAATACCAAAATCTAAGTCTAGTGTTATTATGGCATCCAATAATTCAAATCACAACAATAATCTATAACAGCTTATCTACACACATCATATATCACTATATATGAAAAATAAAAAATATATTTGAAGAATCCAGTTGGATCCTCCAATATGTTTCCCTGCAACCATAGATGTTAATACAACATAAAAATACCAATCCATCTTCGAGGCGGGATATCGTGGTAATTTAGGATCATCTGCTATTAGCGAGGCGCATAGGGTCTCATCCGCTCCAATAGGTTGGAATAATCAATCCAACCACTAATATATGCTACAATGTATAATATTGCATTCAACTGATACCAATTCAACCAATCATCCAATAATAAATTTTAATCACTTAAAATTAATTTCAGTAATCCAAATGAGTGAAAGTTACTCATCTTGATTTTTTAATTTGCAAATATGTTCCAATTTTACTTCGCCATCACGAATCCAATGCAAGAATTCACACTCGAATTCAACCTCGCATTAAAAATGTCATACGATCTTAAACATTTGAATTTAATAAGCTAATTTAACATCTAATTTTAATTAACCTATATACATACCTTAACAACTATTTCCACAAAGCTTAATCGTAATTGCCTAACAAAATTACATTAAATCAAATCCTACTCCACAAAGCTTCAGCCACGATCAACAAATACAACGACGCCTAGAAAACGATGAAACCCCGATCCTACATCGTCACCTTTCCCATCGCGACCCAGAAATCAAATCGCAATTTTCCCCTCGTCTTCGATTACCCGCAACCAATCTCTGCTATCGCGATTGATTTGAGAATCCCTTTTTTTGTCAAACGAGATTTCGTTCTTCCTCTTTTTTTTTCTTTTGAATTTGATTTCGGTTTTGAAAAGAGGAAAGGGAAAGTTGATTTCTGTAAGGAATGTCGAGGGAGGATTTTGATTTCATGGATTTAACAGAAAAGAAGGGGGAAACATGATTTGAAAGGAGAAAGGAAGGTTGCGTGTTTGAATGGAGAAAGGTGGCGTGTTTGATATGCCTTTTTTTAATTTTATAAACCAAAATATCTCGTTTACCTAACTTAAAATCCTGAATCCCTATTTAGGCATGTTACCTGACGTTTCTAATGTTATACCGCTATTCTGAACCTAATAGAACAAATTTCGTAGCCAAATTCGATCGTATGGAGAAGATATTCTTTTCAACCCAATTATTATATTGAATTTTCAATATTAATTTCAACGGGTTTATAGTTTGTACGACCAAACGATAACTCCAAAAGCTGCAAAATTTGATATCCGATAATAATACATTATTACGGATCCAATGGAACCCGTTCCTTCGAATTTCAAGACTATGCCCCATATTTCTATTTTAACATGTCGATTAAACCGACGATTTCCAACATTTACGAAATTGCTTGAAATTTTGAGTTTTAAAATCTTACTAACAAAATTATAATTCCAAATCCGATGTTTAAAACCATTTAAATATCCCAAATTAAAAATCGAAAAATCCGGATAGTTACATTAGCACTCATACATTTGCATACAAAAGTCACAGAAAGTAACAAAATTATATGAAAAATCCACGGTAGCTTTTGAAGATATTAAACTATACATCACATACATGCAAATATTTTCCTACTAAAATCCACATAGGTCAACTTTGAAGCCAATCATAGCTTCTTCCCTCCCTTATGATTCATATGGACAAAGCGTGCATTTCTATTTTGATCTAAAAATAATGTAAAATGACTCATAAATAATGGTGAAACCCAAGAGTTTCATTACATACAAATTGTTGTACTTATTATTAACGGTTATTGCTTCAGACTGCTTCCATAATAACAACGTACTGCCATTCTAGATCCTAACAGTATGTTGTAAAAATACAAATTAGTATAGGGCGCTGAAGTTTGCAGCCAACAGTTTCATGTATATACTAAAGTTGAGTCACGTATTTGCGCATTGAAAAAGAAGTAGAAGCAAAACAAAGGAACATCCAACAGAAGTGCTTGTCATCCCAACTTGTTACATTATAATTTGTTCTTTTAATAATGAATTATTAAGTTAGAGCTTCTGGTAATGGAACAACATGGTGTGTATCCAGTTTAACCATAATAATACATAAATGTAACTCCTCTAGTTTTGAGGTCTGCTTCTTCACTCTTTATACATACATACATACATACATACATACATACATACATACATACATGTGATAATGGAAATTTCTATTTTTGGGTCCATTAGCTCATTATCTAAAAATTAATATATTACTTGCAAAAGTAACTTTATATATATGGTCTCAATCCCATAGCATGGACCGGCATCACATACTTACTCTATTATGATGGAACAATAGTACTCTTTATGATGGAATAATAGAGCAAGTAGTCTTTATAAACTGCAAGATTTTGTGCATTTTAGAAGATAGATGAATTCTAGTATCAAAATGTAACGGCTTATAAACTTGTAGAAGTAAATGTATCACTAATCTTTTATTCCAATGCACCTCACTTGTCACAGAGAAAACTGATAAATTGTTAACAAAAAACTAAAGACCTACCAAAAATTCATTTATTTTTTGAAATTGTCATGTAGACATTTTTGAAAAGAAAGTATAGAAAATGAAATTTACAGGACACAAATTAGGTTTTGCACAGCTCCACATGAAATTAGACATATACATATGAAGACCAGACTACAAAGTGCAACATGAAGACTTGATTGCAACTGGGATGTTTAACTCAAAGTAACTCAAGATCATACAGAATGCAACATGAAGGCCAGTCATCATAACCCATGGTTGAAATGCAACCAGACTTCATTCAAAGTGCACCATATAATAACGAAGGCATGAACGTGCTCACAAGGTCAAATGGTCTAGTTTGAAAACAATATAGGGTCACCCACATATATACATACAGACCACAATTTAATGTCCAAGAAACCCAGCAAAAATAACCAAGCACGTATGCAAGTTAAGTTTTAAACATATAGTACAAATATATAGTGGAGCATGTATCAGTTCAGGTATGAAAGCAATATAGGGTAACCCAGCAAATAGTGAATGGAATTCAAGGAAATGAATATGGAATTCGACAACAGCTATGCAATATTCGAAACAGTGGTGAACACATACAAGAGACTGCATATATACACATGTGTATATATAAACAAGTGATTCGAGAATTATAGTATAGACATATGAATGAGCATAAGCATGGTGACATATATACATGCACTATAACACACACACACACACACACACACATGTATATACATGGAGATGACCCACAACAAAGCAGTTTACATGTGTATAACAGTGAAGTAGTCTACTTATTTACAGTAAAAAGAGTTACATTTTGAACAAAGCCAATAATTGTTTCAAAGGTCAAGACAGCAAAAACAGAGAATGATCATATGTTTGAACAAGTCATTGAACAAGTCAAGTTTCATAAAATCTAAATCTCTCTCAAAATCAAGTATCGAGCCATAAGAGAATGATGCCAAAATCAAAGCCATGGTGACCAAGGTAGGTTCGAACAAGTCATATGAGTGAAGAACGGAGAGATCCAAATTCATCATAAATATATAGAGTAACTCGTATCTAATGAATAAGTCAGAAACATCACAGTCGTATGATCAAAAATCAATGCAGAAAACAAAATCATGAAATATTCAAACCGAAATTATACGAACGTAAACTAAGGGATTCGATCCCTATAAAACCCAAAAATCATCAACGGCAAAAAAAATGGATTCGAGTTTAAGCAAAATACTAGAGCAAGCCAAATCACGCACAAATTTGTAACTCGAAATGAAGTCAAGCAAAATCGAATTTGAAATAAAAAATCACGTACCAAATAACATTCAAGCTCAACACATTTGAAGCAGTCGAAGCTAAGCAAATAACAAAGATCGAAGAAGCATCAAGCTGAATTGAGGTTTGATAGTAAAATCGATTAACGATCAGCGGCAGCACCAAAGCTAAGCAAACCTTAAATTTTGAAGTGGAAAAGGAACGACCAAAGAAGAATAAAGGGGAGACGTTTTTTCTCAATCTATTTTCTAAAGTGGGGTGGTTTAGTTATTTTATTTTTAAGCTTAAATTATATAAAAACAGTTTTTTTTTGTTTAGTTTTTATTTTCAGTTGTAAATTCCTTTTTTAAACTGTGTTTTTCTAGTCGTGTGACTAGGTTACTAACTATGGTTTTGTAGTTCGAGAATTCGCAACTCATTGGCTGAGTTGTGGCAGGGTTTTGAGCATAGAGGTAGGTTAGTCGATAGCGGGTGTTGCAAGTTTACGTGTTAAGCGTCTGACTACATAATTTCTAGTAGAAACTTTGAAGGCAGCACTAGGCAGAGTTTTGTCGAAGTTGGGTAAATTTTTGTTGTTCTATTTCTGCTTTTATCATTCTACTATTATCTATATATATTTCCACATTAATTTTAATTATTATTAGTATCACCCTATTCACCCTCCCTCTAGGGTGAAATCGATTCAACATTATCATCTGAACAATAGTCGTCTTCGAGCTAGCATTAATTAAGTTATGACTGTAACCATATTCAATTTCGATAGTCACTATGTTAAGGTCATAAGAATTTAGATCTAGGCTACCATTTTGTGACGCTTGTGTACTGAGATTTACTCTCATTCTGTAGGTGGAGCTGCGGTACATGTTTCGGCCATTGATACTAGGGTTAGGGTTTGTAAACCATTGAAAGATAAAAAATTTCTCTTAAAATCTTGTGTCTTTTGTTTCTATAGACATGTTTGATATATTTGTGGATAGATTTGTATCTTGGTTATTTTTCTACATATTTAAATAGACATAGGAAAGATGTTGGAAATTTTCTACGCCTCTTCTACATCTTACATTTTCCTACCTATTTTCTAAGCCTTTCCTACGTCCTGTATTATGCCATAGGAAAGAATAGGAAATTTTACATAGAAAACTACACTGTTTGCTTATAATGTTTCTGTATCATTATCAAATTATTATATAATACGTTATTTAGTATGATAAAACTATTTAGAAGTTATAAATATTTATTATGATATGTGTGTGTATATTTTATATCCAAATCATGGTTGCAACATGAATGTCGTAGCAATTACTCATTGCTTATTGTTAATTCCATGATTATCCACATGCATCGATTTAGATGTTGAAGCAACACGAAGCCCCATAACAGACAAGAATATACAATTTTGATCTTTTGTTGTGGTTGTTTTTAGATCATCGTTCATATCAAAATAAAATTTCTTCCGAGCTAAGCGGTCATCAATTCGTTGTCTTTTGTACTCAATGATTGTTGAGTATGTACATTTGACTATTGAGTGTGCTATACCTTATAATACACTATGCCGGCTAATGTCTCCCTTCATTTTAATATTTTTAAATTTAAAAATTCCAATAATATAAAATTTCCCAATACTATTTACTTTACATTTACCTTTTCTGAAAACAATTGTATCATGTACGTCTTAATTTGGCCATTTAATTTTTTTAACTATTTGTATCATGTTTATCATAATTTTTCCATATTTTAAGGTTTAAATCGAGAAATGACATTAACCATGCCATTACTAATATGTAGCAATCATGACAACCCCTTCTGATCATGGTGTGGGGATCTCTCTCCTATGATTTGAAGAGCATAACTATTATCCCGCCTTTTGGCAAGGCCGTGATACCAAAAGATTATCCAAAAAACAAAGATAGTTCATCTCGAAGATTGGTTGTACACCGCTTCGCTATGGATATCGATGAATTTTGTCCAAGTTTGGATCAAGCTACAATCGACAAGACACGACAAGCAAAGCCATAAAAACCAACATTCCAAATTTGAAGTCAATCCGAGTTCGTATACTCAAGATATGATCGATGAAAGTTGTGGGAAATGGCCCCATTTCGTATCCAACAAGGAATATCTGATTTCGAATCCTTCATGTTCGAATCGATCCATCATTGCACTGTTTGAATCCGTTGAACCCAGTCACTTCGTATCGATTAGGGCTCATCCTACTTCGTATCCATCATCGAGCATTTGTTCGAATCGTTCAAGATGTGCCATTTCGTATCCATCGAGGGAGTATGCTTGTTTGTATCAATCTACTCGAAGTCCATCGAGGCTCGTTAGTTCATATCCATCAATCGTACCCATCACGCTTGTTCGATACGAACGGGCTACTTTTATCAATACGAACGAACCTACTTCCATCGGTACGAATTGGCAACGACTATCGACTCGAACGAGGTAACGGTCTTCAATATGAACAAGGCGAAATTCAAGAGACGACTCGGTCAACTCGGAGTGAATGGTGGATCGATACGAGGAGTGCATGCCACGTCATCACGAGGGCACATGAAACCATTAATTCGAACAGATCGATTCGAAATCATCGATTCGAAAATTACAGCCGGCCGAAGAACAACAACTCGTATCGATCATATCTTGCAATCCACAAATCGAAATGCTATGAAATTTTCACAGAAGCTTACATATAAGCTAAATAATGTTCCTGCCATCCATTGGACGAATTCTTGATCGATACGAAATTGGTTCGTATCGATCACGGATCGAGTCAAAACTTGCTAGGATCGATCGCGTGGGCCAACTTCCATGCCAGAAGGAGTGTCCCGAAGTTTGAGAGAAATATCAGCCCCCTACGCCTATAAATAGATCCCCAAAGCCTAGGTAAGAGGGATCTTTCGACTCTCAAGCATCCAGACTCTGCCGGATTCTACTTTGTACTACACCACTACTGTTGTACTCGAATTTCAAAGCTATAATCCACTGTAATCTGCTGTAATTGATTGAAATCATTAAGTGAATATCAATAAAGTAATCAACTTCAGAGTGGATGTAGGCCAGATCGCCGAACCACTATAAATTCTGTGTTGTTTAATGCTTTGAATTTTCTGAGTGTTCTTCATTTTTTATTCTCTGCATATTGTTCATCTGATATTTGTGATTGTGAATAATCGACTATTGGGTGTTTGTGACCAATTTTGGTGCAAACATTTTGGTGCTTTCACTGAGAAGGCTAATTCAGGAATTCTATCATTTGGAAGTTGAATTTGAAGGCTTAGAGATTCAAATCTGAAAAGCGATGACAAGGCAAACGAGTAGAAGACGAAAGGCAGAGAGAAGTCAACATGAAGGGAGTCAAGAGGCTTCTTCAAGTGCAAATCAGACATCAATCTTCATCACTAGGGATGAGATGGAGACAATGGTGAGAAGACAAAAGGAAATGATCCAGAATTTGTTTCGACAGATTGGGCAACTTGGAGCGCAAAATCAAGGAGCGACCAGAGTTTAAAATGGAGCAGGACCATTTAGCGCAGCGCCAGAACAAGGGAGCACTCACCAAGAGCATGTCGATTCAATCCCGGGAAGGGAGTTTGGGGGATCCGAGCAACCTGGCGGTAATATGGATGCTCAGCCAGGAGGCTAGATTCCTGAAGACCAACGTGAACTCGGGGGGCAGATCGGAGGCAATGCACAAAGGTTTCAGCTTGAAGATAGTGACAGGTTGGCAGAGATGGTCAGACGAGCTATGAGAGACGGATTGGTGAAAAGAGACTTGTAGGATGTGAATATGAGTCCCTTTACTCCAGCAATCAGGCGAGCTAGGAACCCACCGGATTTTAAGCTACCATCATTGGAGATGTATAATGGGAGGACGGACCCTACATTTCATCTAACAAAGTATATTAGGCATATGGAAGTGCTGGGGGAATCCAAAGAGGTCATGGCTCGGTGCTTCCCATTGTACCAGGCAAACATTGCGGCGCTATGGTTTAGGCAACTGGAGAGTGGCTCTACCCGAACATGGACTGATTTGACTGAAAGGTTTATGAGGCAGTTTAGAGTTCACATTTCAAGACTCAAGAATGTGATGAGTTTAGCACCAGTGAAGCAAAGAACAGGGGAGTCTCTGAGGAGTTTTTTGACGCGATTCAATGCAGCAGTAGTATCGGTGGATCAACCAGATCCATCCATGGTTTTGATGGCAACTGTATCTGACATAGCTGACGGCACTGAATTCAAAAATTCATTGACAAGAGATCCCCTTATGGATCTAGAGGAATTTTATCATGAGGCTGAAGGATTTCTATGATTGGAAGATGCAAATGCTGAAAGAGAAGAGGGAGAAGGAATCGATGTTTATGCAGTCAAGGGCGGAAATCCTCCTTGAAAAGGTGCAGAAACCGGTAAAGGGAAACGAAAGGCTGAGGATGACGGTGATGGACCGGCACGACCACGAAAGGAACCAATATTCACCTCATATACGGAGCTGAACGAGAGTTTGGAATGGATCTACCAGGACACCAAGGGACATGTTCCTTATCAAAGGTTGATGAGGAGGAACCAACCAGCAATGAAAGAAAGTCGGATAAGTATTGCTTATTCCACGAGTTAAATGATCATAGCACAAACGATTGCAGACACTTGAAGGATGAAGTCGAGGGGCATATCAGGAATGGTATGCTATCGCAATATGTGAGAAGGAGGGCCACCACGGTGGAACAAGAGCGACCACCACCTGCACCAACCGAAGACGGATCAGGATCGAGGCGTCAGCTTGTTATCAATTGATTGAAATAATGACCAACAAGTGGAAAACTCCGCACCGACGTGATTAAGTTGTTTACACATGTACAAGACTGCGAACGATCCTCAGACATGCTCTGATACAACTATAAATCACATTGATGTAGGTGTTTGCGCTCTGACATCACTGTTTTGCTTTTGTTTTTTGCTTCTCATGTTTGGATTTGATATTGTCGAACATTTCTGTTGAAAAACTCAGTTGAATGAATATTTTATTTTGATAATTCTAAAACGTCCAAGTCACTTACACATGTACGGAATCGCGAATGGTCCCCAGGCATGCTCTGAGATAGCGATAAACTGCAATAACAAACAATCCAGAAACTCACTCGAACGTGGAATGTGGTATTGATGATACTAAGTCCCCTTGGGCACACACACTCACCTCGAACGGCACCCCGACCGCGAACGGTCACTATTCGCGCGAGCGGCACTCGATTGCGAACGATCACAAATTGCCTCGAACGGCACCCCGGCCGCGAATGGTCCTCATTCGCCGTGAACAGCACTCGATCGCGAACGATCACAAATTGCCTCGAACGGCACCCCGACCGCGAACGGTCACCATTCACCGCGAGCGGCATTCGATAGTGAACGATCACAAATTGCCTCGAACGGCAACCCGACCGCGAATGGTCACCATTTGACGCGAACGGCATCCGACTGCGAATGGTCCCGTGTCACCTCAAATGACATACGATCCCAAATGATCATCACTCGTGGTCATATAAAACTATCAATTTCTTTACAGGTCATCATCATGATAAATCTTAGTTTTCCCAATTCGAAAATATTTATGCGAAACAATATTTATATTTACAATAATATTAAATCCTACAATTTAATAAACACATTTAACTATTAGTTGAATTAAAATACAATTTGTTTACATAAAAACAATCGTTTCCAAAAATTAGGTTAGCATAAATTTATAGCTAAATTCATTTTCTTCTCCAAAATATAACTTTCAAGAAAATGCAACTCTAAGAATAAGTAAAAACGGTCACTTTTTCTAAAAAAAAGGGTACCTTTTTCTATAAACAAATTGCCTTTAAAAGTCCTATTAATTTGTAGCTAAATTCATTTATTTCTCCAAATTGCATTTAGTATAGCATTCAATACATTTTATCTAAAATAATAATAATATTGCAATTGAATTTAAATAATCAACTACAAAATCTACGAAAACTAGTTATGGAAACTGATTAATAGCTATCTAAAGTACTAACACTATGCATATAACCTTAATTTCTTTACAATTTTAGACGAACTAAAAACATATAAGTAGACAATATAAATAACTTAACAAGCAACAAAAAAATCTCGACCAAGCTAAGCTAAAAAACAGCCCACTTCTATGGAGGAAGCAAAGTAATCCGGTTTTAAGCAATGATGCGATGCTCAATGAGAAAATGGAATGGTAACAAAGAATTCAACTTATATTAAGTAATAATAAATAATAGCATTCATTATTATACAGAAGGGTCCATCAATTTAAAAATGTGTAGCCTAAGCTCTAAACTATGCACTTTAGTAAGGACTAACAAAGAACAAATACAGTTGACAAAGACATAAAAGCAAAGGTAAAAATGTATAATAAACGCTTGTTACACTTTTATCAATTCATTAAGATTTCACTTCTACAAATCACAGGTGGGAGACGAAATTGTAAACAATTAAGAATAAAAATATATGTAGTGGTAAAAAAGGAAACTGGTAAATAATCAGAATTCGAAAATAATACCTGATTCAAGATATGAAAGGAACATTGACTAACAACAAGAATTGAAGTCGCACGGTTGTAGGAAGAGGGAATTTGCCAATTTAGTGAATCACGATTTTCAGAACAAAAAATCTAAGGAAAATCTAATGTGGGAAATTCGTTTAAAAAACATTTTCACGGCCCAGACTTAACTCAGCCTCAAATCCAGAATATTCCTTCACGTTTAAAAGCTCCTCCTTTGTCAAATAAAACCCTAATTCAGATTAAGGGCGTTTCTTTTTCACAATCAAACAAGCGCAAGCATCGACGAAACCACCTTCAATTGTCAAGGGATTTTTCATCTATATAGGTCGTTCCTAGGAGTTTCCTGAATTTGAAAGTCCCAATTTTTCGGCTGACCAACGAATTTGTTTTAAATTCCTTTTAGCAGCCCAAGTTTGAAGGCATGGCAGGGACTAAGGGCGAAGAAGCAATTGTAGAAGGTCATGAAGTAATAGAAGGTCAGTTAGTTGCTAAAATTTGACGATCGTAATTTGCTATCTGTTGATTGCACCGTTTAGTTTGTTGGGTTGAATAGCACAATTGTGTAGGAATTTTACTCTGTGTGTGTGTGGTTGTCTTACTCTCCTCAATGTGCCACTGCAGTTTAGAGATTTTACATCTCTGTTCATTTAACAATCTAAATTTTGTTGGGATTGATCACTGCCCTGTGCTTTTATTTGGATCCTCAATTTGTATTTTGTACAAAATGGTTTGTCGGTCGGAAAAGGTGCAATTACTGCCTTTCAGGTGCTTTTATGCCTGATAAGCGTTTTGTGAAGTTCATTTGATACAAAATAAAATCTGCCATGTCAGAGAGTGGTAGTATTTTGGTTTTGTGACATGTTTGGTTCTTGTTTGCTGCTTTGTTATGTTCATTTTACCCATGTTTTCATAATGATCTTATTTATTTTGTAGAAAGTCTTTTGTTACTATTATTGGTAGACAGCTATGTTTCTCCTCTTTAAGTGTTGACATAATGGTAGTGTATTATGATTTGAACCCAGAAATGCATAAATTTAAGAGGATATTTGTTTCAAAGAAAATAAATAACGCATACCAAAGGACATTTATAGGATGTAAATTTTGATTGGTTCATGTGGGCAAAAAGAATATAGGAGCATCATATTTGGTATATTTGGTTATATTGTGAATGATCATTAGTAGTAGCTATTACACATATGGTTTTAGAGTGAAATGAAAGGACAAATAAACACCTAATTAAACCATGATTTACATCAACTTGTTGAATTATTGATACATTCTTCGGTATGTTTAAAAGAGGAACCGGCAAACTCACTTATCAAAGGCTTCGTCATCACATGACAGCACTAAATATAATTATGTAATTATGGGAAGGCTAATTATGATAATGAGTATGAGATGACAGGGAGGAAAAGTGTCAACGACGGCAAGGAAGCCCATCCAGCAAAAAGGGCAAAAGCGGATGGCGACGAGGCTACAGGTTGTAGGAACCTAGGTACCGTTTGTTAATTTGTTGAATTTTTTAGCAATTTTGTACCTGTAATCATGTAATACGAGTACAAATCCGTGCTACGCATACAGAAGCTAGTATATAAATTTGTTAACGATGTATTTTTTTAGATTTTATAGTATATGAATATGGAAACACACATTTATAGGATGTAATTTTTTTTATTAATTTTTCTATGAATACTACTAATAAAAATGTGTTGATAAATCTACTTAAATAGTCTTGGAGCATATAAAGTATAATTAATATCTTAGAGCACAATGCACTTATATTGAAAAGGTTACACTAGCTATCGGTTGTTCCTAACTTGGTAAGCACTGTATTACTAAGCATGCCATTTAATTAACTTTCAAATGTAATTTACATTTGTTCAATGTAATTTTATCCTATTTTCAACATGTAAATCTAAATGTGTACATAATTTTGTTTGATAATAGTGTTCCAAACCTAGAGTAGAGAAATTATACTTGAAATGAGGTAGTATCTTACTGAAACAACATTTTCATTATTATACATTCCGATATTACACTACTAATTAAATTAGAGAAAATATTTGTAGTTTTCAAACATAGTGTTCTTTAATAAATATAGCATAATATGACATGAGAAAATGTATGAAATTAGCAGTCAAATTTTGTATCCTGAGTATAATTTTGGTTTATAGATCATGCAATAATTTGTTAACTAATAATTATGTATATTGCACTCGTTGTATTATTGTTACTATATTAAGCTTCTTAAAAAAATCTTACTGGATAACTTTGCATTTTCCAACGTTGATGATTCCAACTAATTAAACATTATCCTTGTTTGTTTTAACTAATCTAAATAAGAGATACACAACATGATTTAATAAATGTATATTTTTGAAATATACAATGAAGTAAAGTAAAAAATTAGTTTTAATCCATCAAGAAATAAAATGTTTTATTGGACTAAAAGTGGATACCAATTGATTACTATTAATGAGAATAAGGATGATTTGAGATTAGAGGTTGAAGGTTGTGGTATTATTCATGGACGAATTGGATTAGAGGTTGGACATGAAGTATTTATGTCATGTATAGTTTTTTAAGATATCTGTCATACTTATTAATTATTATCAATTAATGTATAGTATTGAATATGAAGTATTATTAATTATTTACAGAAAAATTCAAAAAAAAAAAACAGGAACGTCTGACATACCTTATAAAAGTCGAACATGATTAATACGTTTTGTAAACACTATTTTTTAGGTCCAAATGCGAATCATTAAACCATCGACATATCAATTATGTCATTCTTATCTAAGATAAGTCGGGCGTAATCATGGTTTTAAATCACCTATATATCGCTCGAGATCTCCTTTTCACACTTAAACGAGACGAGACATCAAATCTTCAGCATATCTTCTTCGACACTCATCTCGTTCGAGATAATCAAATCTCACCTGAAATATGGATCAAAATATCAATCCGAGATCTCACCCGAAATTATACATTTTTCTTATTTTGCATAATATTTTTTATTTTCATATCGATTCAAAAGAAACTACTTGACCCAATTATAATTTACCAACTTCTAGAACATATTCTATACTTATTATCTTAACGAGTCATAGGGAAAGTTTTTACTTCTTTATTATGTTCTAATTAAAGGATATTATTCAATCATTACCAAATCAATCGAGCTAATCAAGCTACCACTCTTATAAAAATATTTTTTTATATTTCTTTTTTCATGTAAATCAAGTATGTTATCATTTTTATTTTTACTAAAAAAGTTATAACCATTAAATAAATTTTTGACATATCAATTTTAGACACAAAAGTACATTCGAGATATTCCCGAGATGCATTATAAGACCCGAGATGTCAATTCGAGATATACACCCGATATGTACTCATTTCGTCTGAGATCTCTCCTGGTACGAGATAATTTGTGTAAATATTTCGAGACGAAACGTGACCGAAATCTGATATTTAAAACCTTGGGAGTGATTCTCGCTAACCGCTTTTTGGTTAACGTTTTCGGTATCCATGAACGGGGACTTGGTATGTAAATAATCCCTAATTTGGTTAAATATTAATAAAAGATAATTAATTGTAATCATTCGCAAATTAGTTTGAATTGGAATCAAATGAAATTAGCAACAATTTATTCCTTTTTAACAAAATTCTTTCTGTTTTAAGTTAGCATAATCGTAAGCATTATTATTAACCCATCTTCAATTCGTAATGATTTATAAACATCTCCACACCGCAAAAAAAAACAAAAAAATAAAGCATAAACAATCTTTATAGAAAATAAAAAATAATTCCTAAGATGTTCCATAAGATCTCCAAGTATTCTGTTAACCATGCATTAAATAGAAAAATACGTGATACGTTAAATGAAGCATTACTATAGAAAAAATGTTTTGCTGTAGGTCTAAGATGGATAATATCCGATATTGCAAAAAATAACTCTAGGTTGCGTATAACAAAATAAAATATTTAGATAAAAATTAAGTTTATAGAATGTCTATTTAGAACTAAACTTTCAACATACTTCTCTCGAAATGAAGTATAGAAATTTATTATTTGATTATTCTTTTACATCATAGATGATATTTTGTCTACTTGATTTTCATAAATACTTATAGTTCAAAGGGAAAGTACAACAATTTATATCATATTATACTCAATTAAAGATTTTTTGATGTACATTGTTAGTAAACCAATCATGCCTTATAAATTTACAAAGGAAATGAATTTCGTGATCGTACTAAGCGAACACAAAACATATTAGAGAATTTATTATTTACTACCTTCGATGCTAACTTAAGAAACTAATTTGCCATTAATATGATCCAATTATTTTACAGAAAATTTGATTGGATTCTGTTATAACATCAAACAGTGGAATTATAAAATAAACATATTACCAAATTATCAAATTAACTAAATTGCACACACTTTATATTGAGTTAAAATTTTCTTTTTTGAAATAAAGCATTTAGCTTTAACACTAGAAATATTAACGGAATTAAACCTACCATTATTTTTGAAACTAAAAGCATGGATGTGAATTAGTAGTTGACCTATAAACATTTGATCTTCTATATTTTGTGTATAGAGTAACATTTAGATTTATAAATCATACGGTAGACTGAACAAAAGTAATATTTATATTTCTTTTCTCAAATATGAAATAAAAAAATTTTATTCAACTTTAAATGTATATTTCTGAAATATACATTGAAGTAAAATAAAAAATTAGTTTTAATCCATCAAGAAATAAAATGTTATATTGAATTAAAAGTGGATACCAACTGATTACCACTAATGAGAATTAGGATGATTTGAGGTTAGAGGTTGGAGGTTGTGGTGTTAGTGGACAATTGAATTAGAAGTTGGACATGAAGTATTTATGTAATATTTAGATTCTTAATATATCTGCCATAATTATTAATTAATTATTATCAATTAATGTATGATATTGAATATGAAGTATTATTAATTATTTACAGAAAAATTCAAAAAAAAGGAACGTCTGACTTATCGCATAAAAGTCGAACATGATTAATACATCTTGTAAAAACGTGACATTTTTTAAGTCCAAACGCGAATCATAAAACCGTTGACATATCAACTATTTCAGACTTATCTAAGATAAGGCAGGCGTAATTCTTGCTAACCGCTTTTCGGTTAACATTTTCGGTGTCCTAACGTGAACTTGGTATGTAACTATTCCCTAATTAGATTAAATATTAATAAAAGAGAATTAATTGTGATAATTCTCAAATTAGTATGAATTGGAATCAAATGAAATTAGCTACAATTTATTCCCTTTTAACACAATTCTTCCTGCTTGAAGTTAGCCTACTCGTGAACATTATTATTAACCCGTCTTCAATTCATAACGATTTATAAACATCTCCACACCGCAAAAAAATAACAAAAATAAAGCATAAACAATCTTTATAGAAAATAGAAAATAATTCCTAAGATGTTCCATAAGATCTCCAAGTATTCTGTTAACCATGCATCAAATAGGTAAATACGTGCTACGTTAAATGAAGCATTATTGTAGAAAAAATGTTTTGCTGTAGGTCTAAGATGGATAATATCTGCTATTGCAAAAAATAACTCTAGGTTGCGTATAACAAAATAAAGTATTTAGATAAAAATTACGTTTATAGAACGTCTATTTAGAACTAAACTTTCTACATACTTCTCTCGAAGTGAAGTATTGAAATTTATTATTTGATTATTCTTTTACATCATAGATGATATTTTGTCTACTTGATTTTCATAAATATTTATAGTTCAAATGGAAAGTACAGCAATTTATACCAGATTATACTCAATTAAAGATTTTTTGATGTACATTGTTAGTAAATCAATTATGCCTTATAAATTTACAAAGGAAATGAATTTCTACTAAGCAAACACAAAATATATTAGAGAATTTATTATGTATTTACTACCCTCGATGCTAACTTAAGAAACTAATTTGCCATTAATATGATCCAATTATTTTACAGAAAATTTGATTGGATTCTGGTATAACATCAAACAATGGAATTATAAAATAAACATATTACCAAATTATCAAATTAACTAAATTGCACACACTTTATATTGAGTTGAAATTTTCTTTTTCGAAATAAAGCATTTAGCTTTAACACTAGAAATGTTAAAGGAATTAAACCTACCATTATTTTCGAAATTAAAAGCATGGATGTGAAATAGTAGTTGACCTATAACCATTTGATCTTTTATATTTTGTGTATAGAGTAACACTTAGATTTATAAATCATACAGTAGACTGAACAAAAGTAACATTTATATTTCTTTTCTCAAATATGAAATAAAAAATTATTATTCAACTTCAAATGTATATTTCTGAAATATACATTGAAGTAAAATCAAAAATTAGTTTTAATCCATCAAGAAATAAAATGTTATATTGAACTAAAAGTGGATACCAACTGATTACCACTGATGAGAATTAGGATGGTTTGAGGTTAGAGGTTGGAGGTTGTGGTGTTCGTGGACAAATTGAATTAGAAGTTGGACATGAAGTATTTATGTAATTTATAGATTCTTAATATATCTGCCATAATTATTAATTAATTATTATCAGTTAATGTATAGTATTGAATATGAAGTATTATTAATTATTTACAGAAAAATTCAAAAATAAAGGAATGTTTGACTTATTCATAAAAGTCAAACATGATTGATACATCTTGTAAAAATGTGACATTTTTTAAGTCCAAATGCGAATCATAAAACCGCTGACATATCAACTTTTTCAGACTTATCTAAGATAAGTCAGGCGTAATTCTCGCTAACCGCTTTTTGGTTAACATTTTTGGTGTCCTAACGTGAACTTGGTATGTAATTATCCCCTAATTAGATTAAATATTAATAAAAGAGAATTAATTGTAATAATTCTCAAATTAGTATGAATTGTAATCAAATGAAATTAGCAACAATTTATTCCCTTTTAATACAATTCTTCCTACTTGAAGTTAGCTTACTCGTGCACATTATTATTAACTCATCTTCAATTCGTAATGATTTATAAACATCTCCACATTGCAAAAAAGATATCAACACAATATGACAAACAATCTTTATAGAAAATAAAAGATATTTGCTAAGATGTTACATAAGATCTTCAAGTATTCAATGTTAACCATGCATTAAATAGAAAAATACGTGCTACAGTCATTGAAACATTACTATAGAAAAATGTGTTGATAGGTCTAAGACGGATAATATCTAATATTTCAAAAAAATAAGTCTAGGTTGCGTATAACGAAATAAAATATTTAGATAAAAATCAAGTTTATTGAACGCATATTTAGAACTAAACTTCAATATGCTTCTCTCGAAATGAAATATAGAAATTTATTATTTGATTATTCTTTTACATCATAGATGATATTGTCTCCTTGATTTTTTTAAATACTTATAGTTCAAATGGAAAATACAGCAACTTTATATCAGATTATACTCAATTAAAGATTCTTTGACGAACACGGTTAGTAAACCAATTATGGCTCATAAATTTACGAAGGAAATGAATTTCCTGGTCGTACTAAAAAAACAAAAAATAGATTAGAGAATTTATTATGTATTTAGTACCTTCGATGCTAACTTAAGAAACTAATTTGCCATTAATATGATCGAATTAATTTTTAGAACATTTTGTTGGATTTTGTTATAACATCAGACAATCGAATTATAAAATAAACATATTACTAAATTATCAAATTAACTAAATTGCACACTTTATATTTAGTTTAATTTTTTTTTTTTTGAAATAAAGCATTTAGCTTTAACACTAAAAATATTAAAGAAACTAAACCTACCATTATTTTCGAAACCAAAAGCATGGATGTGAATTAGTAGTTGACCCATAACCATTTGATCTTCTATATTTGAGGTTAGAGGTTGAAGGTTGTGGTGTTTGTGGACAAATTGGATTAGAGTTTGGACATGAAGTATTTATGTAATATATAGATTCTTAATATATATGCCATAATTATTGATTAATTATAATCAATTAATGTATAGTATTGAATGCGAAGTATTAATAATTATTTATAGAAAAATTCAAAAAAAAAAAAGAACGACTAAGTTATCTCATAAAAGTCAAACATGATTAATGCATCTTATAAAAACGTGACATTTGTTAAGTCCAAACGCGAATCATAAAACCGATGACATATCAACTATTTCGGACTTATCGAAGATAAGTCGGGCGTATTCTCGCTAACCGTTTTTTAGTTAACATTTTCGGTGTCCATTAAAGTGAACTTGGTATGTAACTATTCCCTAATTAGATTAAATATTAATAAAAGAGAATTAATTATAATAACTCTCAAATTAGTTTGAATTGGAATCAAATGAAATTAGCAACAATTTATTCCCTTTTAACACTATTCTTCCTGCTTGAAGTTAGCCTACTCGTGAACATTATTATTAACTCATCTTCAATTCGTAACGATTTATAAACATCTCCACGTTGCAAAAAAAATATCAAAACAAAATGACATAAACAATCTTTATAGAAAATAAAAGATAATTGCTAAGAGTTCCATAAGATCTCCAAGTATTCAGTGTTAACCATGCATTAAATAGGAAAATACGTGCTACGGTCATTGAAGCATTACTATGGAAAAATGTATTGATGTAGGTCTAAGATGGATAATATCTAATATTACAAAAAAATAAGTCTATGTTGCGTATAACAACATAAAATATTTAGATAAAAATTAAGTTTACTAAATGCATATTTAGAACTAAACTTTCAACATACTTCTCTCGAAATGAGCTATAGAAATTTATTATTTGATTATTCTTTGAGACATAATTATCACTATAAATAAGAACCATAATTCCAACAATAGTAATTAATATTGGCATAATAAAAGTAAGCGGATCAATCAAGTGTCCGAACTCTAAAGAAAAATCATTATTGACAGTCCAAGACCATAGATATTGATATATAAAATTTCCGTTTGACAAATTGGATTAGAAGTTGGACATGAAGTATTTATGTAATGTATAGATTCTTAATATATCTGCCATAATTATTGATTAATTATTATCAATTAATGCATTGTATTGAATGTGAAGTATTAATAATTATTTACAGAAAAATTCAAAGAAAAGGAACGTCTGAGTTATCTCATAAAAGTCAAACATGATTAATAAATCTTGTAAAAACGTGACATTTTTTAAGTCCAAACGTGTTTGGGTGTTGCCCAATTTTGGTGCAAACAAAATGCGAATCATAAAACCGCTGACGTATCAACTATTTCGGACTTGACTTAGATAAGTCGGGCGTAATTCTCGCTAATCGCTTTTTGGTTAACGTTTTCGGTGTCCTAACGTGAACTTGGTATGTAACTATTCCCTAATTAGATTAAATACTAATGAAAAATTAATTGTAATAACTCTCAAATTAGTATGGATGGGAATCAAATGAAATTAGCAACAATTTATTCCCTTTTAACACAATTCTTCCCGCTTGAAGTTAGCCTACTCGTGAACATTATTATTAACTCATCTTCAATTCGTAGCGATTTATAAACATCTCCACATTGCAAAAAGATATCAAACCAATATGACATAAACAATCTTTATAGAAAATAAAAGATAATTGCTAAGTTGTTCCATAAGATCTCCAAGTATTTAGTGTTAACCATGCATTGAGTAGGAAAATACGTGCTACGGTCATTGAAGCATTACTATGGAAAAATGTATTGATATAGGTCTAAGATGGATAATATATAATATTACAAAAAAATAAGTCTAGGTTGCGTATGACAAAATAAAATATTTAGATAAAAATCAAGTTTACTGAACGCATATTTTGAACTAAACTTCAACGTACTTCTCTTGAAATGAACAATAGAAATTTATAATTTGATTATTCTTTGAGACATATAATTATCACTATAAGTAAGAACCATAATTCCAACAATAGTAATTAATATTGGCATAATAAAAGTAAGCGGATCAATCAAGTGTCTGAACTATAAAGAAAAATCATTATTGACAGTCTAAGACCATAGATATTGATATATAAAATTTCCATTTGACAAATTGGATTAGAAGTTGGACATGAATTATTTATGTAATGTATAGATTCTTAATATATCTACCATAATTATTGATTAATTATTATCAATTAATATATAGTATTGAATGTGAAGTATTATTAATTATTTACAGAAAAATTCAAAAAAAAAGGAACGTCTCATAAAAGTCAAACATGATTAATGCATCTTATAAAAACGTGACATTTTTTAAGTCCAAACGCGAATCATAAAACCGCTGACATATCAACTATTTTGGACTTATCTAAGATAAGTCGGGCGTAATTCTCGCTAACCTTTTGGTTATCATTTTCGGTGTCCATTAACATGAACTTGGTATGTAACTATTGCCTAATTACATTAAATACTAATGAAAGAGAATTAATTATAATAACTCTCAAATTATTTTAAATTGGAATCAAATGAAATTAGCAACAATTTATTCCCTTTTAACACAATTCTTCCTGCTTGAAGTTAGCTTACTCGTGAACATTATTATTAACTCATCTTCAATTCGTAACGATTTATAAACATCTCCACGTTGTAAAAAAAATATCAAAACAATATGACATAAACAATCTTTATAGAAAATAAAAGATAATTGTTAAGATGTTCCATAAGATCTTCAAGTATTCAGTTGTAACGACCCGCTATTTTGGACCATTCAAATCGACACTAAAACCGTACATGTACGACTTGAATAATTCAAAATACCGAATTGTTAATTTAATTTGGCAAAACTTAAAATATACAGTAAATAAATCAAACACAGATCACAGACACAGAGTAATATAATGCAGCGGAATAGAAAAATAGTAGTTCATGAAGCTACTATATACATCAGAGTTTAAAATAAAATACATCAGAATCTCTTGAATACAGAAAAGTCTTCAGTACGAGCCGATGACTTCTCTGAACCAGTCAATCTAGAAAACTGAAAGCTGAAACGATAGTTGGATCTCCAAATGAAGCTCCAATCTCCAAAGGTGAGTCTCTAATGCTGTATTACTCGGTCTGACCCGAGCGTAAAGCAAAACACAAAACACTCGAGTCAGGATTAACATTCTTATATCAATAAATCCAACTCAAGTGAAATATCAACTGAAATACAAATAACTTAAAGGATGTTTGGGATGACCATCCTCTAAGGGTCCATAGAACTATCTACAGGGTAGAAATATACACTATTACATCGTGGTCATTCACTTAATTTATACTTCAAACCCAAATGTCAAATTCACTTCGAATAATTATATTTCCCAAATAGTATTTATATATATTAAATGCTGTATATGGTAAAGCACTTGCAATTTCCTTAACTTAACAAATCGTTCACATCAACCTGACCTTTCCATTTAAATTAAATTCAATCTCAATTATAAATCTCAAATCTGGATTTGATATCCTAATTACCCTTTCCATTTCAATATGTTTCCATACTTTAAGTATTTAATATTTCCCCTAAATTTCCTAATCTAGTTTTCTAAATACAAATTTCCAGATTTCGTTCAACCTCAATTTCCCTTAAATTCAATTAGTTATCTACATAACAAATTCAACTATCTTGGTCCCAAATACATATCAAATTTCTAAACCATTTAATTACAATACAGTTCATGGCTTAAATACTTAGATGTTAAATTTAACAGTTTCATATAGATTCTTGGTTTTTACATCATTATTATTTAGTTTGAACCTTCCCTTATTCAATACCATTTTAGTGACTTTAAATTACATCTTTCTCAAGATTTCTCAAATTTTATTAAACGTGAAATATCTCATTCGATAAATTTCAAATTGATTTAAATAAATAAATCTTTATCTAAACATCATTTTACAATAACCCAAATTTATCTCCCAACCTTAATTTTTCAATATTATTGCAAAATTTATCCGAATAAAATTTACATAAATTATTTATCATAATTTATGTATTTAATCAAATCTTGATTAACTAGATATAATTAACTCTATATTTATCATTACCCTTTATAGATGTATTTAAGAATTTACATTTAATAAGACCATAGATTTTTTTATCATATGGTCAAAGTGTGATGGCTATTATCATTTCAATACGTACACTAAATGTATACGGGTGGATAGCATTTCAACCCGTAATCCCAAATTTAATTAAACGAAACCCGCTTGGGCCTATCTTTTCAACCCATTTTAATTCAAAAATAAAACATAACAAAGGGAACTTGCAGTGTGATGACAGGGATAGTGTCAAAGTAAGTAAACAAGCAATAACAACAATCAATAACAATTCAATAGATTAAATCAAATAACCCCGAAATAATCGTATTAATTCGCATTGTTATTTTTATAATTATTTCTAAAATCTACACTATCATTTCATGTAGATTTAAAGGTTATTACATTTCAGTTTTCCCTTGTCGTTCCATTTCATTTTCAGTTTAATAATACAACAATTAATCCAAACTACGTTCAAAGATTTCAAGAATAATTTATCAATTTCTACGACAATCAATGGGTCAAATTCAACTAATCAAATTTACATATGGCGGGGTCAGGTTTTAATAAAGTAAGGTCCATCATATATAATCCGTTTAATTTGTAAACTATACTACTCAAATTAAACTAGCAAACTAGTTATCACTTAACAAAAATAATTAACATCCAATTTAAACAACAATCAATCAAACAATCAATTATCAACCAATCTGTATTATTATCACATACATAATTAACCGATAATGGTGTTGGGTGTCATAGGTGAACAGATACAAATAATAGCATATATAACAATTAAAAATAAATACAACAGCATATTTCAATTGTCGTTTCAATTGAAATCAAATTCAATAAATATAAAAGTGTTAATCGTGAGTGATTGCTCACCTTTCGAGGCTAAACAGATTTGACAAGGAAACGAGCTACGAATTCCAAGCGACGCTAGATGGATACGATTCGATGGAGAAAACGGGCACGACGGACAAAGCTGATAACAGGAATCGACGGAATCAAATTAGAACCGGGTTTGATGAAGAGAATTGGTATAAGAGAATTTGAAAACAATATCCATTTAAAGCACATATACATATATAAATCAAAATAAATATATTATTTTCTTATTAAATTAATATTTCTTTTTAAGACCAATATCAAAACAAAATACGTATGTACGAAAAATCACTGTTTTGTATTAAAAATCAAATGTAATAAAATTTGAAATAAATATTGTAACTTTCATATTGAAATGTACATAAACACATGCAAGTTTAAAGAAAAAAACAATGTTGAGACCCATTTTCAACATAGCTTATATTAACTGCGACAAAGAAAGCTACAAACACTTGTTATTCAATATATATATACAGTCCAAGTAAAAATCAATGTACAAATGCAGACAGCACTTAACAGCTATATTACCCAATGCAGTAACATATAACTATGGATATAAAACCTCTCTCCTTTTTTTTTCTAACATATAAACCATACTATATAAAATAAAACTTAAAAATATGTATATAAAAAAAATTCATAAAACTGACCTATACTATATATACATATGAATTTATATTCTAAGTTTGAACACCGCAAATTAAATTTACAAGCGTTTCAAACATATAAGTAAATAAACAAATCAAGCTTACATTTATTAAAAATTAAACATAAACTTAAAATAAATATATTTGTTTAAATTAAATAATTAATCCCAAAACATACTAAAAAAAATATATTTGAAAACCAAGTTCTCATCTATAAAAAAAGTATATACATATTAAACGTGATCTTACAAAACAGCAATATGTGAACTTGCCAAACATATAACTATTTATGTTTTAAAACCAAAAGTGAAGCACTACTGTAAACAAAAATCCATAAAATCGACATATTATTTTATATAACTATAGACCTTGCAAAACCAATTATATATATATATAGCTTAGTTAGCATTACTAAATGCATAAACCAAAACTGATGAAAATAGAAAGTAGGAATTAATGATGTCCTCGCCTATATATGTTAAACTATCCCAGTTTATACATCATAATTTTGCCTTCCTTTACATAAATTTAAACATTATCTTTTAAATGTAAATACATAGACCCAAACTGTATAGCCAACAATCAAATGCTCCTAGGACCGGGATTGTAAAATATAAATAAAAGTGACAAAATAGTTTAAAAAAAATACTTCTCCAAATACCATGTGACCTTAATATAAAGCGATCCTTTTTAAATATATATATATATACGCTTAAATTATAAACTTTTATGTTACATTGAAAATCAAAACATGTAAAAAAATAAATAGACAAAAACATGTTGTGCTTAAAATAAAGGAAAAGCAATATAAACAATAAGAAAACAAAAGAAAAGGATGAAAAAGAAGAAGAAAAAGAAAAGAAATAAGAAGAAGAAAAAAAAATGGTGCAGCCATTTACCTACAGAAGAAGCTTCACATGCAAAAGAGGAGAATGGACAAAGAAATTCAAGCAAAGATAAATGTACAGAAAAATATAGAGTAGTGGAAATTTAAAAGTTAGAAAGCTTAAATCAAGGAAATATCAAATGCAACCGGCTAAAATAGGGGAATGGTAATATAAACAAAAAGGTAAAAGCAACGGTGATCCTTAAATTTAGCTGAATCATTAAGGCAAATAAATATGGAGCATTGGTTAGTAACGCACGAAATTCGGGAAATAACAAAGGAAAGGACCGGTCAAATAAATGAATGTAACGTGTAACGAATATAAAGTTTATATAAATTTGAACCGATGGAAATAGAGGGGTCAATCGCTAGAATTTAGGAGGTATGAATGGTAACGGTTGTTTGAATTGTATACCAAATATATAACTTTATATTCCATTATTAATTGAATAGGAGAAATGAATGGGTGGAGAATGAGCTGTCCATTTATGATATACTGTTACATATAATTTGTTAAAGAAGAATGGTAGAATAATGATAGATTTGAATTATATACTAGTGTGATGCAATAACAACGGTCAAGTTGATAAGGTGGATATTTAAATAATTTATTGCTTGATTGGAAAGCACGTGAGTATGGAAAGGCAAGGGTATTAAAATGGAAAAAAGAATGGAGAGAGAAATTTAAGCGAAGATAAAACGTACAGGAATAAATATAGAGTAGTGAGATTCAAAGCAATTAATAATAACGTGCGCAGCACGCTTCTATAATTGAGACCGAAGAAAAGAAATGAAGTCACAATTTTAAAGGTACCGTGATGTGTACAATAATAAAAATGAAAACGTACACAAATAAATGAAATTGTAACAGTCTCTCATTGATTCAGCTGACACAAAAAAAAGAAATTATGAACGGATAGAATGCAAATTGAAACGTTAGAGAATTAAATATAAGGTGGAAAGGTGTGTCAACGCTCACCCATAGATTTAGCTAAAACCTTTAAAAGAAATTTAATATGGTATGAGTTGAACTTATGGCTATATATGTGCATAACTATGTATATAACTATATATATGAATCAAAATCATTTTCTAAATTCAAACGCAAATCCAATTATATATATGTATGTATGTATATTTTTATTATTATTTTAAAATCATTGTTTAGATCGATACACATAAATAAACTAACATATAGTATTATACTAGTAGACAGCAAAATATACACTGGTTATTATAGAATAAGATGCAAGCCATATACAACTACAACTTATTGGTTTAAACTATAAAATTATACGTAATCCAAATATCAAATTTTTATTTCAAAATTATTATTATTAATAATTTCTCAAAATCCAAATTAAATACGTTATAAAACCAAAAAAAAAATTAATAAAATTTTATTGGTCGCTACATTCTCCCCCACTCAAAACTTTTCGTCCCCGAAAAGGAAGGAGGTAGGAGAATAGAACAACCAGAAATAAAGGTAGATTGAAAGTTAAGGGTAAATAATTAATTTAAAACTATATAATTTTACTTGAATTATTCATTTGAAAACTTTATTTGCGATTCAGCTATCTTTAATACTTTAAAATTTCCAAAACTCATTGAAATTTAATATGTTTAACTAACACCTATATACATATATGAAAGCTATTTGAAAACAATTATTTGCATCATTAGTTATATTTACAAAGAAGCTGTTGAAAACATTAAATCCATAATTCATAAATTTATAAATTTGTCTTTAGATACCTTTCAAACATTATTAATAAATCATTCACTTCAAAAATATTTATACCACTAAAATTTTCTATTAACCAATGTAGCATATAGATAAGCAATCTTTAAAAGATTTTATTCAAAAAGGAAAGGAAGGTAGATTCTGGAATAGTATCGGGCAAGAATTTTCAATTTACCAAAGGAATTTAATTCCAAAGATTAATGCAAATTTCTTTGTTGGGAAAAATATTTTATAATAAATACCTTTATAATAACACTTTTATAATAAGATACTACTATATCAAAGTAAATTTTCTTTCGAAAATACTTTTATAACTCGATGTTTCAACAAGTTTATCCTTGTTCTTGCAGACTCTGGCCATGCGTTGATCAGGCGCAAAGCTAGAATTCTTCAAGTACTTAGTAGACTTGTTTCAACAACCAGTGAAAATACTTGAAAAACCCTTTAAAACAGATATGGAAAGTACGATCCAAACAAAACAATCAAACCAAAACCTTTGTCCGATCATGGTTCGCAGATACACAATGGTTACGCCTGGTTCCCCCAGGAAACAATCCATATCCGTAAGCTTTCACAGCCCTGCGAGTTACGCCATGATGACTAGTAGGGTGCAGGATACACAATGGTTACGCTTGGTTCCCCCAGGAAACAATCCGTACCCCCAGGCAAGACTCAGCCAGGCACTTGCGCTACTATTCGCGACCTACACAGATTGCAGGATACACAATGGTTCCGCCTGGTTCCCCCAGAAAACAATCCGTACCCCTAGGCAAGACTCAGCCAGGCAATTTCGCTGTGCATTCACGAGAGAAAAAGAAACCGTGGGACACGTCACGGTGGGAACACTCGAGTATTACATCCGGAAAACCAAAATCAGAGAGAATAATAACGATAGAATGAATCCACGCTGTGGCCACAAAGCGGATATCAAGCAGAAGGCACTTTCCATATCTTTATTTGGAAAATATATATCATATAGTACCTTTTTCAAATCACTTTCAAATATTGTACTTATATAAAGTCCATATATATATAGGATTCCATTTTCAAACGAATACTTTCCAAATCAATAGTATATCAAAATATCCTTATATAGACTTCGATTATATAAAATTCTCTTTCCAAAATTGAGTACCTTTCAAATCAATAGATTTCAAATCACTAGTTGGAAATCAATTTTTTATAAATAGGGTTATTCTAGGTCAACTCAAAACTCGAGGATCGAACACCGGTATACTTTAAATCATTTCAAATATATACATATTTCTTTCGAAACTATCAAATTACTACGGAATTTGAAATCAAAAACGGTTTTACAAGATCACTCGCATAGCGAAGCTATTAAAGGAGCCTCTCCCCCACTCTGAAACTCGAAAATCAATGTCGATGATGCGTGCACTCATCACCGAAATTATTCCCTAGCGACATAAGTGAGTTCTGGACTTCTATTTTCTTGAAAACTCGTTTGAAATTTCTTCAAAATTAATGGAATTCATTTGAACTCATTTAAAACATTTCTTATTCGGAAAAATACTTTTAAATCGTACTATTTTTCCTATAATTTCCAAAATCTTAAAACCAATTTCAAAATACCGGAATTCAATTCTCGAATTTCAAATTTAACACTTCAGTTATAAATCATTTTTATATAAATCAATTTCTTATAATTTTCCAAAATTTCAAATCCTTTCAAAACTTTTTATATAGAATAACATTTCTTATTTGATTTATATATAGGTATATAATCCTTATCGAAACATTTCTTTTTATATATAGGAAAAATCATAGTTATTAAAATATAAATTTGATATATAAAGCAATTTCAAAATACAAACGTACCCGATTTTCAAAGGATAATCTAAGAATGGATTTCAAAATAAAGATAGAGATTTGAATTTCATATCAACGAAACAGGAACATGAATACTTTATTAGAGAACTTCAGTTAAGCAAAAGATACAATAGAGTTTATCGAAAGCAACAAACAACTGCTGAAACAAACAGATCTACCGAGAACCACCATACATAAACAAAGCATCGGTATTAATTCTACCGGGTGGGACTTCAATCGGTCCAGAACACTCCCCCTCAATATGGCTCCAACTTCTGCATTTCTTACATAAATGCACTACACACCCATCCTCCTTAACGAATTGCGGGAACGCAGCCTTCCTTACGTACTTCCTCACAGGACAATTCCTAGCTATATGTCCAGTCAGACTACAGTGATAGCAAATGGTTGATTGGTCGACTGATGCCGTGGGTGCAGCATTTACTTTCTTCACCTTTTGGCAGCGATTGGGAAAGTGTCCCGTACTACGGCACTTAAAACAGAAGATCTTGGATCGATAACGCTGGCCCTCACTCTTCTTTCCTTCATCTCTCTTCCCGCACATGGCTGCATAATGTCCCTTCTCTTGACACCGATAACAGATGACATTGTCATAAGGTCCAGGTCCTGCCCTTTCCCTCCAAATCTTTTCCCACTTCTCCATTGCTTCCTCCTGTTCCTTACGGGCTAGTGCTCTCCGGGCTCGACGAGCTGCTTTCTGCTCTTCCGATTTTGCCATCTACAAAATAGTTTCCTATCATTCAGGGAGTCCAATATCAAACCAGATAGAGGTTCAATTTCTAAGAGAAAACTTGATCAAAGGAAGTTTCGAAACAAAGTGTGAAGGCTTGAGCAAAATGAGGAAATCTTTATTACAAAGTAGAAGGTGGATATCCTTCTATAAGTCGCGGGCGACATCTACCGGTCAACCGTGACTTCAGAAATCTAGGTGAATTAATGCCAATTGTAAAGGAGTTTTCACCCTTTTACAAATTATTCAATGGAGTTATGGGATACTCCGCAATTAAACTAATATAAATAGGAAGAGACACGGATGAATTTCGGAACCGAGGGATATTCCAAAATTCAAAGGAAATCAAGTCGAAAGGAAGAGATTCAACTCGAGCGAAAGTGATTCTGTAAATAAATTTACTATATATGCTAAGTTTTGCCTAGAGCCAAAGCTCTGATACCAACTGTAACGACCCGCTATTTTGGACCATTCAAATCGACACTAAAACCGTACATGTACGACTTGAATAATTCAAAATACCGAATTGTTAATTTAATTTGGCAAAACTTAAAATATACAGTAAATAAATCAAACACAGATCACAGACACAGAGTAATATAATGCAGCGGAATAGAAAAATAGTAGTTCATGAAGCTACTATATACATCAGAGTTTAAAATAAAATACATCAGAATCTCTTGAATACAGAAAAGTCTTCAGTACGAGCCGATGACTTCTCTGAACCAGTCAATCTAGAAAACTGAAAGCTGAAACGATAGTTGGATCTCCAAATGAAGCTCCAATCTCCAAAGGTGAGTCTCTAATGCTGTATTACTCGGTCTGACCCGAGCGTAAAGCAAAACACAAAACACTCGAGTCAGGATTAACATTCTTATATCAATAAATCCAACTCAAGTGAAATATCAACTGAAATACAAATAACTTAAAGGATGTTTGGGATGACCATCCTCTAAGGGTCCATAGAACTATCTACAGGGTAGAAATATACACTATTACATCGTGGTCATTCACTTAATTTATACTTCAAACCCAAATGTCAAATTCACTTCGAATAATTATATTTCCCAAATAGTATTTATATATATTAAATGCTGTATATGGTAAAGCACTTGCAATTTCCTTAACTTAACAAATCGTTCACATCAACCTGACCTTTCCATTTAAATTAAATTCAATCTCAATTATAAATCTCAAATCTGGATTTGATATCCTAATTACCCTTTCCATTTCAATATGTTTCCATACTTTAAGTATTTAATATTTCCCCTAAATTTCCCAATCTAGTTTTCTAAATACAAATTTCCAGATTTCGTTCAACCTCAATTTCCCTTAAATTCAATTAGTTATCTACATAACAAATTCAACTATCTTGGTCCCAAATACATATCAAATTTCTAAACCATTTAATTACAATACAGTTCATGGCTTAAATACTTATATGTTAAATTTAACAGTTTCATATAGATTCTTGGTTTTTACATCATTATTATTTAGTTTGAACCTTCCCTTATTCAATACCATTTTAGTGACTTTAAATTACATCTTTCTCAAGATTTCTCAAATTTTATTAAACGTGAAATATCTCATTCGATAAATTTCAAATTGATTTAAATAAATAAATCCTTATCTAAACATCATTTTACAATAACCCAAATTTATCTCCCAACCTTAATTTTTCAATATTATTGCAAAATTTATCCGAATAAAATTTACATAAATTATTTATCATAATTTATGTATTTAATCAAATCTTGATTAACTAGATATAATTAACTCTATATTTATCATTACCCTTTATAGATGTATTTAAGAATTTACATTTAATAAGACCATAGATTTTTTTATCATATGGTCAAAGTGTTATGGCTATTATCATTTCAATACGTACACTAAATGTATACGGGTGGATAGCATTTCAACCCGTAATCCCAAATTTAATTAAACGAAACCCGCTTGGGCCTATCTTTTCAACCCATTTTAATTCAAAAATCAAACATAACAAAGGGAACTTGCAGTGTGATGACAGGGATAGTGTCAAAGTAAGTAAACAAGCAATAACAACAATCAATAACAATTCAATAGATTAAATCAAATAACCCCGAAATAATCGTATTAATTCGCATTGTTATTTTTATAATTATTTCTAAAATCTACACTATCATTTCATGTAGATTTAAAGGTTATTACATTTCAGTTTTCCCTTGTCGTTCCATTTCATTTTCAGTTTAATAATACAACAATTAATCCAAACTACGTTCAAAGATTTCAAGAATAATTTATCAATTTCTACGACAATCAATGGGTCAAATTCAACTAATCAAATTTACATATGGCGGGGTCAGGTTTTAATAAAGTAAGGTCCATCATATATAATCCGTTTAATTTGTAAACTATACTACTCAAATTAAACTAGCAAACTAGTTATCACTTAACAAAAATAATTAACATCCAATTTAAACAACAATCAATCAAACAATCAATTATCAACCAATCTGTATTATTATCACATACATAATTAACCGATAATGGTGTTGGGTGTCATAGGTGAACAAATACAAATAATAGCATATATAACAATTAAAAATAAATACAACAGCATATTTCAATTGTCGTTTCAATTGAAATCAAATTCAATAAATATAAAAGTGTTAATCGTGAGTGATTGCTCACCTTTCGAGGCTAAACAGATTTGACAAGGAAACGAGCTACGAATTCCAAGCGACGCTAGATGGATACGATTCGATGGAGAAAACGGGCACGACGGACAAAGCTGATAACAGGAATCGACGGAATCAAATTAGAACCGGGTTTGATGAAGAGAATTGGTATAAGAGAATTTGAAAACAATATCCATTTAAAGCACATATACATATATAAATCAAAATAAATATATTATTTTCTTATTAAATTAATATTTCTTTTTAAGACCAATATCAAAACAAAATACGTATGTACGAAAAATCACTGTTTTGTATTAAAAATCAAATGTAATAAAATTTGAAATAAATATTGTAACTTTCATATTGAAATGTACATAAACACATGCAAGTTTAAAGAAAAAAACAATGTTGAGACCCATTTTCAACATAGCTTATATTAACTGCGACAAAGAAAGCTACAAACACTTGTTATTCAATATATATATACAGTCCAAGTAAAAATCAATGTACAAATGCAGACAGCACTTAACAGCTATATTACCCAATGCAGTAACATATAACTATGGATATAAAACCTCTCTCCTTTTTTTTTCTAACATATAAACCATACTATATAAAATAAAACTTAAAAATATGTATATAAAAAAAATTCATAAAACTGACCTATACTATATATACATATGAATTTATATTCTAAGTTTGAACACCGCAAATTAAATTTACAAGCGTTTCAAACATATAAGTAAATAAACAAATCAAGCTTACATTTATTAAAAATTAAACATAAACTTAAAATAAATATATTTGTTTAAATTAAATAATTAATCCCAAAACATACTAAAAAAAATATATTTGAAAACCAAGTTCTCATCTATAAAAAAAGTATATACATATTAAACGTGATCTTACAAAACAGCAATATGTGAACTTGCCAAACATATAACTATTTATGTTTTAAAACCAAAAGTGAAGCACTACTGTAAACAAAAATCCATAAAATCGACATATTATTTTATATAACTATAGACCTTGCAAAACCAATTATATATATATATAGCTTAGTTAGCATTACTAAATGCATAAACCAAAACTGATGAAAATAGAAAGTAGGAATTAATGATGTCCTCGCCTATATATGTTAAACTATCCCAGTTTATACATCATAATTTTGCCTTCCTTTACATAAATTTAAACATTATCTTTTAAATGTAAATACATAGACCCAAACTGTATAGCCAACAATCAAATGCTCCTAGGACCGGGATTGTAAAATATAAATAAAAGTGACAAATAGTTTAAAAAAAATACTTCTCCAAATACCATGTGACCTTAATATAAAGCGATCCTTTTTAAATATATATATATATATATATATATACGCTTAAATTATAAACTTTTATGTTACATTGAAAATCAAAACATGTAAAAAAATAAATAGACAAAAACATGTTGTGCTTAAAATAAAGGAAAAGCAATATAAACAATAAGAAAACAAAAGAAAAGGATGAAAAAGAAGAAGAAAAAGAAAAGAAATAAGAAGAAGAAAAAAAAATGGTGCAGCCATTTACCTACAGAAGAAGCTTCACATGCAAAAGAGGAGAATGGACAAAGAAATTCAAGCAAAGATAAATGTACAGAAAAATATAGAGTAGTGGAAATTTAAAAGTTAGAAAGCTTAAATCAAGGAAATATCAAATGCAACCGGCTAAAATAGGGGAATGGTAATATAAACAAAAAGGTAAAAGCAACGGTGATCCTTAAATTTAGCTGAATCATTAAGGAAAATAAATATGGAGCATTGGTTAGTAACGCACGAAATTCGGGAAATAACAAAGGAAAGGACCGGTCAAATAAATGAATGTAACGTGTAACGAATATAAAGTTTATATAAATTTGAACCGATGGAAATAGAGGGGTCAATCGCTAGAATTTAGGAGGTATGAATGGTAACGGTTGTTTGAATTGTATACCAAATATATAACTTTATATTCCATTATTAATTGAATAGGAGAAATGAATGGGTGGAGAATGAGCTGTCCATTTATGATATACTGTTACATATAATTTGTTAAAGAAGAATGGTAGAATAATGATAGATTTGAATTATATACTAGTGTGATGCAATAACAACGGTCAAGTTGATAAGGTGGATATTTAAATAATTTATTGCTTGATTGGAAAGCACGTGAGTATGGAAAGGCAAGGGTATTAAGATGGAAAAAAGAATGGAGAGAGAAATTTAAGCGAAGATAAAACGTACAGGAATAAATATAGAGTAGTGAGATTCAAAGCAATTAATAATAACGTGCGCAGCACGCTTCTATAATTGAGACCGAAGAAAAGAAATGAAGTCACAATTTTAAAGGTACCGTGATGTGTACAATAATAAAAATGAAAACGTACACAAATAAATGAAATTGTAACAGTCTCTCATTGATTCAGCTGACACAAAAAAAAGAAATTATGAACGGATAGAATGCAAATTGAAACGTTAGAGAATTAAATATAAGGTGGAAAGGTGTGTCAACGCTCACCCATAGATTTAGCTAAAACCTTTAAAAGAAATTTAATATGGTATGAGTTGAACTTATGGCTATATATGTGCATAACTATGTATATAACTATATATATGAATCAAAATCATTTTCTAAATTCAAACGCAAATCCAATTATATATATGTATGTATGTATATTTTTATTATTATTTTAAAATCATTGTTTAGATCGATACACATAAATAAACTAACATATAGTATTATACTAGTAGACAGCAAAATATACACTGGTTATTATAGAATAAGATGCAAGCCATATACAACTACAACTTATTGGTTTAAACTATAAAATTATACGTAATCCAAATATCAAATTTTTATTTCAAAATTATTATTATTAATAATTTCTCAAAATCCAAATTAAATACGTTATAAAACCCAAAAAAAAAAATTAATAAAATTTTATTGGTCGCTACATCAGTGTTAACCATTCATTAAATAGGAAAATACGTGCTACGGTCATTGAAGCATTACTATGGAAAAATGTATTGATGTATTTATTACCTTCGATGCTAACTTAAGAAACTAACTTGTCACTAATATGATCGAATTATTTTTTTAAAAATTGATTGGATTCTACTATAACAAACAATCAAATTATAAAATAAACATATTACCAAATTGTCAAATTAACTAAATTACACACACACCTTATATTGAGTTTTTTTTTTGAAATAAAGCATTTAGCTTGAAAACTAAAAATACTTAAGGAACTAAACCTACTATTATTTTCGAAACTGAAAACATGGATGTGAATTAGTAGTTGACCTATAACCATTTGACCTTCTATATTTTGTATATAGAGTAACATTTAGATTTATAAATCATACGGTAGACTGAAAAAAAGCAATATATATATATATATATATATATATATATATTTCTTTTTTCAATTATGAAATAAAAATTTATTATTTAACTTCAAATGTATATTTTTGAAATATATACATTGAAGTAAAATCAAAAATTAGTTTTAATCCATCAAGAAATAAAATGCTATATTGAACAAAAAGTGGATACCAACTGATTACCATTAATGAGAATTAGGATGATTTGAGGTTAGAGGTTGGAGGTTGCGGTGTTTGTGGACAAACTGGATTAGAAGTTGGACATGAAGTATTTATGTAATGTATAGATTCTTAACATATCTGCCATAATTATTAATTAATTATTGTCAATTAATGTATAGTATTGAATGTGAAGTATTATTAATTATTTACAGAAAAATTCAAAAAAAAATTAGGAACGTCTGACTTATCTCATAAAAGTCAAACATGATTAATAAATCTTGTAAAAACGCAACATTTTTTAAGTCCAAACGCGAAT
Source organism: Allium cepa (assembly GCA_030765085.1). Classification (NCBI taxonomy): domain Eukaryota; kingdom Viridiplantae; phylum Streptophyta; class Magnoliopsida; order Asparagales; family Amaryllidaceae; genus Allium; species Allium cepa. The sequence goes on from CM060938.1 coordinate 917,964,439, forward strand.
CATAAAACAACTTGACGTATCAATTATTCCGGACTTACCTAAGATAAATCGGGCGTTATTCACACTAATCGCTTTTTGGTTAACGTTTTCGGTGGCCATTAACGGAAACTTGGTTTGTAACTATTCACTAATTAGATTAAATACTAATGAAAGAGAATTAATCGTAACAATTCTTAAATTAGTTTAAGTTGGAGTCAAATGAAATTAACAACAAGTTATTCCTTTTTAACACAATTTTTTCTGTTTGAAGTTAGCGTACTCGTGAACATTATTATTAACCCATCTTCAATTTGTAAGGATTTATAAACATCTCCACATTCTAAAATAAAATAAAACAAAACAATATAGCATAAACAATCTTTATAGAAAATAAAAAACAATTGCTAAGATGTTACATAAGATCTTCAAGCATTCAGTGTTAACCACGCATTAAATTTGAAAATACATGCTACGGTCATTAAAGCACTACTATGAAAAAATGTATTGCAGTAGGTCTAAGATGAATAATATTTTATATTACAAAAAAATAAGTCTAGGTTGCATATAATAAAATAAAATATTTAGATAAAAATTAAGTTTATAGAATGACTATTTAAAACACAATTTTCAACATAATTTTCTCGAAATGAAATATAGAAATTTATTATTTGAGTATTCTTTTACATCCTAGATGATATTTTGCCTACTTGATTTTCTTAAATACTTATGGTTCAAATGGAAAATACGTCAACTTTATATTTATACTCAATTAAAGATTCTTTGATGTACATTGTTAGTAAACCAATTATAACTTACAAATTTATAAAGAGAATGAAATTTCAAATCATACTAAGCAAATACAAACAAATTAGAGAATTTATTATGTATTAGTTATCTTTGATGCTAACTTAAGAAGCTAATTTTCCATTAATATGATCGTATTTTTTTTAGAAAATTTGATTGGATTCTATTATAACATCAAACAACCGAATTATAAAATAAACATATTACCAAATTATCACATTAACTAAATTATACATACTTTGTATTGAGTTTAAATTTCTTTTTTTGTTTAAATAAAGCATCTATATTTGAAACTAAAAATATTAAAGGAACTAAACCTACCATTATTTTCGAAACTGAAAGCATGGATGTGAATTAGTAGTTGACCTAAACCATTTGGCCTTCTATCTTTTGCATATAGAGTAAGATTTAGGTTTATAAATCATACGGTAGAATGTACAAAAGTAATATTTATACGTTTATATTTCTTTTTTCAAATATGACATAAAAATTTATTATTTGACCATTCTTTTACATCATAGATGATATTTTCCCCTACTTGATTTTCTTGAACACATATGTTTAAAAATGGAGAAACATCAATTTTGTCTTAGATTATACATAATTTAAGATTGTTTGGTATGCATGTGTTAGTAGACCAATTATGCTATTTAAAATATGCAAAGAAAATAAAATTCATGATCGTACTAACGAAACACGTATGAGATGAACGTCGATGTAAATATAAAACTAGAGAACTAAAAAAATAGTTCAACATTACATATCATAGATTTTATAAAAGAGATATATGATATCGATGTGTTAATCAATCCAATAACCTCATGCAGAATATGAAGGAAACCAGGTTGATAATGATACAGATTGAAACTAAAATAATAAGTATAAAATTTTCCCAACTTGATTTTGTATACACATATATTTCAAAATAAAAAAAAAATCAACTTTTTATGTTGTGTATTGTAAAAAGTTTAAGATAATTTTATTATCTATATGTCAGTAAGCCAATTATTCCTTGCAAAATAAATGAATGAAATGAAAATCATAATCGTACTAAACGAATACAAATAAGAGGAACATTGATGTAAATAAAATTATAAAAAACATAAGAATGAAAAACAATCAAACTTCATGTATTATATATGTTACAAAATAACCAAAGATTACATAATATCTAGTATTAACAAATCCAATAACCTTCTAAAAATATAATGAAAGCCATATTCATATCCATACAAGTTGTAACAAAAATAAGAAGAAAACATCTTTTTTAACACAAAATTTGAAGTTTAGTTCCGCGATAAATTATTAGAGCTAAAACAAAAAATTCAAACTTAAATTGAATGAAAATAAAGATAATAAAATAAAATCCATACCTTTAATCCATTTCTGATAGATTAGCAAGCAAGGTTTTAGAAAAGTTTTCTAGGAAAACTACAACAGAGAAAACAACAGATAAAAACACAATCTTTGCAAAACATGATAGAAATTAAAAAATTATTGAAGAACTCAATCAAATTATAATTAGATGTAAATAAAGAGATTGACCAAAAACTATTTTGATAGAATCTTTAAGCCGATTTAGACTGAAAATAAATATTATTGTAGTTTTTTTGAATCGTAGTATACATATGAAACTGATATATGACAAGAGATAACATAGTGAAAATTTTAAATGGGAGGAATGTAAAAAAGATGGTAGGAAACAAATGACGAACAAAAAAATTGTAACGATAACACGGAGAAGAGGAAATCTGTGTTAAAATAGAAAGAAATAATGATTATAGGTTTATCAAAAGAAATAAACATACATAAGAGTATTTTACCAAAAGAAATAACGATAACATCAATTGCTATGTTAATGAAGGTAGTTTTGTGGAATATTGAAAAATTTTAGGTGGTCTAAAAAGAAAATTGTTTTAAGGTGAATGCACTATTCAGTCTGAGAGTGAAGGAGAGATGAGAATACTAAGAGTTCTACATTCTCTTTCTTATATAATAGAATAGATTTGTTGAATTGTTAGCAATTTTATACAGGTGATGATGTTATTTTTTTTGTTGAATTGTTAGCAATTTTATTTGCTGGATTGTAGGAACGAAGCTGCAGAGCCAAACAATGATATCTGACAAAGGGGAAGATGGATTAGAGCTGAAGGAGAAGATAGATAGGCTACGTGGGTGGTTGGAAGATGACGTGAAGAGGCTGACAAACAAGGACGTGGAAGATGTGATTTGCTATTTCGATGTCGATGAGATTATCAGTCTGGCTTTGAAATCAGACAAAGGTAAGGGAAGCAATGAAGATAAAGATAAACTGCATTTTGTGTTTTTCTGTACTTCTTATATAAATTTGTACTCGTACACATGTGTACATACATGCTTTTGTCAATGATGCCAGCGATGAGGAAGGCATTCCACGACTATGCTTATTTAGAACAAAACCTTTTTGTGCCAAGCAGTGGGAAGGTGCTTCGCCTGTTAAAATTAATGCTGCAATCCGGCGTAGAGAAGCTCAAGGAGGTTGACTTGTTTATCCTATACCAAAATTTTCCCAATTTGCCTTTTGCAATGCTGCTACTAAGTGCACTGGATTCCTACTCCCTCTTTGATAAGGCAGATGAGCGTGTTATGATCTACAAACTATGCTGTAATTTACCTTGGAAGCTCTTTACTCATATAATGTACCACAAGACTAAGCTCCCCCAATTTAAAAGAATCACAGAAGAAGAAGAATCAAACGATGAATGTACAATCCAGAAAAAAGCTGCAGAAAGTTGCGAAATTTGTTGTGGGAAAGGCAAACATAGCGGCGTTTATGGTTACCATTGTTCCTTTTGGGATTCTATCCCTAGTGGACTTGCTGTTGGGCCCGGCCATTTTGTAAGCTGTAGAGACTGTTGCATGATCATCGACGATAAAGATTTTGTCAAGGGTTGCTGTGGTTCCAGGGTGAGGCAGGCTGTGCCCTTCTCAGTGCTATGGAATTAAAATGTAGACGTTGTTTTACCTAGTAATACTGTTTGTTTGTTATGACCGTTATCAATTTGTATGCGCCTTTGGATGCACATTGTATTAGTTCCAGTTGTCAATGCAGTCTAACAAAGGTGCTAATAATATCAATGTTTATTAATGCTTTCTTATTTTGAAAATTGTGTTTAAGAATGCATTCTTGATTCTGTTAGATTATCCGTGTGTGTATGTGTGTATGTATATGTGTGTGTGAGTATATCTATGTATGTAAAGGTGGTATAATGTCTGTTTGACAAAAAATTTGAAATTACATGCTCATGTTTTGACACCGATTTAACAATTAAATGTTCTAACCTCTCTTTCTAACGCATCCGATGCAATTAGCAAATGTGCACCTGACCCGAAACTTCAAACTTACAAAATAAAATTGGAAACAAATGTTTACCAAACCTGAGACTATTAAACTTACGTGATATAAGTGGCCAAAATGCGCACCCAACCCAAAGTAGCAGGGTAAGACATGTTTACCAATGGCGTTAACGTGCCATTGGCATGCTTAATAAGATGTCTGTGAGCAAAGCTTCAGGTTCACGTCTTTCATGGAGTACTAATCGACTCTTGTTTCGAATGTTATCGATATGTCTATTTTTCAACGCTTATCAATGATTTGCCGACAACAGTAAAATCTATTGAACGACGTCTAATTAAAATGTTAAAATTGAATTTTTTTTGTTAGACCGACATCTTCGCAAAGCATTTCTACTTTCTTTTTCACCTCAAACACAAATTCATGTGTAATTATTACCTAATCACATAAGCATAAACCAACAATATCTGACATCAAAAATTCATATATAATCGATGATTAATCTTTCAAATATAATCAAATAATTTTGAATCACAATTTACATATATCAACAACAATCTTTCTGCAAGATAATTTTTATTTGTACATCTTTTGTTCCATTGTTTCACTTCTACTAGAAGCCAAACTGCAGAAATCGAATGAATGTAAATCTGTTGTATAATATCGAATTATTGAAAAGCGTTGATGATTTTCTTTAGGTTTCATGGTTTTTTCGTCAGTATCAATTTAAAGTAAATTTTATTTACTTGATCTGTAAATTTTAGTCAGTATCTATTGTAAATTTTATTTACTTGATCAGATTAATTTACAAGTGCTAGCACGAACGTCTCTTCTATCACCCAGTTTCAGATTTTAATTTTGTAAGTTGTCAGAACTCAAAATATATAAATGGAAAAATTTATCCATCGCAGCGCTTATCGTTGATAGTAGGGATATGCTCTAAAGGCAATTATGCAATTTGTTACGTATATCTAACTCGATAATCAAACTTGTTCGAAATAAAATGCATTTTCGTTCTATAATACATATGATATAATGTGTTATACTAATTAGTCAATTTAATTAAGTTTATACTTAGTGGAAAATTAAAAAAAGTATGTATTGGAAGTATTGGTGAAATTTTTATGATCGTATTTGGGAAAGTATTTAACATTTTAGAGTTGTATTCTCTTCTGGTGTGCGACAAGTGGTTGCTAGATCCTTAAGAGAATATGGTTCAGGTTTTCCAGTGGTATCCGTAATAAGTGATATTTATTAGATTTTAGTAAATACTTGAATTTGGTAGCAGTTACAAAGTGGTGTAATCGTGAGTAATTTATCACAGTATAAATAAATACACCATAGAATATAACAATTATAATCATGCAACATATATTGCATTACCCATCTAATTTATTAGTTTATCCATCTTAATTTCAAATGACTACCAATCACAACGCAAACTGACTACCCATCTTAATTTAATCTGACTACTCGTCTTATAATTATATGGACCATCCATCTTGCATATAAAAATATTCAGAATTATATGGGTTATCCATCTCAAATATAATTATAATTGGATTATCCACCCCCTACCACATTGACTACCCATAACATGTGGTTTAATTATTTAAAATTATGCGGACTATCATTCACACATATTCCATTAACTTAAAATGACTTGGATTATCCACCACAATCTCATGGCTTTCCTAGAATGACTATGAATCCTTCATTATCCTCATAGAGACTATCCATCTCCGGCACGATATAGACTATCCATTTCACATCCCTAAGTTTTCATGGGATGACTTCGAACCCATCATTTACAATTTAATTCATGTTACCCACATGTTAACCTATGTCTGTTGGTATCCTCAATTAGGTTATTTCCCCATCAAGTTATAACATTTCAAAGTGACATACATTGGTATTACCAATTGACAAGTATCGAACTCATTTAAGGAATAGCACTGGTATCACCGATGTTTAGAATCAAAGTCACAAAACAATAGGCTCGCCGCCCTTATTAGGTTAATATAGATCAATGTCAAAGTTCATCTACATTGGTGTCCCCGATGACAGTGTTGAAGTTTACAAATTTTAAAACGGCATTGGTACCAAAATGACGACATCCAAATGGAAAATACAAGGCTCTCCACCTTTGATGAAGATAGGTGGCCGTCAAGCAGCAATAAACCTCATTGACCTTCTACCCAAGGTAAAACCAAATGTAAATTCTTTTAAGCATAAATTAATATCGAAAGTGACGTTGTCGACTTCTATGAACTATAGGCTATCCACCCATTAAAACAAAACTTTAACTTTTATAAGTTATATGGCTATCTAACCAAGTTACAGAGTCATCAACCTTCTTAAAACAGGCCTCTTCGCCTCTTTTAAAACAATTTTAGTTGACATAAAAACAAACCTCTTCGGCCTTAAAAAATGAAGTGCAACGTCGTGAACATGAGGCCTTGACTCTAAAACGTAAGTTCGTCGACCTTGATGCACACTGACCCCAAGAACCTCGACGTCGTAATAAAACTTTTAAATTTGACCCACTTCGGCTACTATGCTACTTATTATCCTTATAAGGTAGAAGTCATATAAAGCGGCATCACCTATTTTTGAAAATAATTAAAGTGATTAAGTGTCATATCATTAAAAACAACGATGAAGACAAGTGACGTCGTCGACGTCGACACTAAAGCTTTTAAACTCTTAGTTGAATCGCAATGTCACTACGCCGTCCAATATAGATTGCTGACACTATCGGCATCGACACTAATGGAATCATTCCATAACTACAGAAGAAGCCATCATATGTTTCCCTCAATATCAACGTCGATGTGCATAGATGCGACAATCATTTAGGCTCGAAGTGGATATATGCGACACATAGCTACGTAACTAACATGAAAAATGGTTTATTTCTATTAAAAGCAAGCATTATTCACCAAATTTACACCTTGGAAAATTTATGTTGTATACAAACAATAATTTAACAAATCTTTTAACAAATATTGCCGTATAACATTTCCATGTTCCAAAATATTTCTTTACATTAATTAATACCCTTAATTAATCATTAATTTAAATACTTATCTAACATAATAAATTCATAGTAATTCGAAATCACTTTAAAAAACCCCCGAAATTCACAAAAATAATAGAAAATATCCTTCTCTTTATCATATAAAATTTTTGGAGCTAAAGACCACATTTAATTATTTTAAATAACTAAAACTGGAAATTAAGCTATTTCCTTCTTAGGAAATTCATAAAATAATCTATATAACTTGGAAAATTTTGAAATTAAAAGCTCATCTCCAAATTAATGTTTTATACAACATATCAGAAATCAAAGTATTTTGGGATTAAAATCTTACGTTTTGCCCTTAAAACCCTTTAGATAGTTCCATAAAAATTTCTTATTTCATCATTCTATCCAAACAATGAATATTCAACCATACTTAGGAAAAATATATCAAAATGATTCAGATATTACCCATAGCTGAATTTCAAAAATAAAATAAAAATAGAGATGGAATACTTATTATTCATCTTAAAAATGATGTTGGAGTTGAGGTTTGACTTAGCTCTTGAATCCCTAAGATTTAGTGTGAATCTCCTCTGACTTCGCCCTCTCTTTGTTGATTAATGACCGTCCTTCTTATATATTTTTTGATTATTTTTGTATGAATAACTTGAGAATGATATGAGGAGAAGAGAGTTTAAGGGATATAAGATAGATCTATATGTAAATTGCCCCTCTCATAAATCCTCCTTCTAAAACAACTTGTAAATCAGTTCACTAAGGCACGACCTTAAAATATTTCAATCTCATCTTCGCTAATTATTTACATTATTTTATTTAATCTATCCAATTAAATGTTATGAATAATGTTTAAGCTAAAATTAGTGGTGTTACAGGCCCCCCTCTTTAAAGAATTTTATTTTTGAAATTCAGTAAGGACTACAAAACAAGCATATTCAACATGCAAATAGTGCTATTATATCCTACCAGCTATAAAGTCTATATACAACTAATATAAAACATGCCATCATAACAACTCAAGATAAGCATCTCTAATCATGTCTTTTGTCTCCCAAATACAGTCTTTCTCATTGTCATTCCATTGGACCTTTACTAATCTGACCGTTTTGTTCCTTGGCATCTTCTCATCTCTTGCGACAACTCGAACTGGTTGTCACACAAAAGTTAGATCCAGTTCTACTACTAAATCTTCCAATACTGTCGATGTAATAGTAGTCCGTGGATCGTGCACAGACTTCCTAAGATGAGAAACATGAAACGCATTTTAGACATTTTCCAAGCTACTCGATATGTGAGTTTTTCGATCCTCTCTGTAATAGAGAATCATCCAACATATCTCGGTGCCAGTTTCTCTGACTTCCCAAACCCTACCACACGCCTCATAAGTGATACTTTAATAAAAACATAGTCTACAACTGAGAACTCAAGATCCTTATGCCTCTTATCTACGTAACATTTCTGCCTAGACCGAGCTTCTCTCATCCTATACCAGATTAACTTAATCTTCTATGTGGATTTTCTTATCATATCTGGGCCAATGACTAATCTATCGCTAGTTTCCAACCGACATGCGGGTGATTGGCACGAGCTTCTATATAAAGCTTCAAAAGGTGTCATTCCTGTAACGACCCGGAATTTTCGATTTCGAAAATTTCAGATAGTTAGAAAAAGAAGAAAGAGATAGAAGAAGAAGGAGAAACAAAAACACAACACAGTTTCTCACATTCGTAGCGGATAAAAATATTATATCAAATAATAATCAGTTTACAAAAGAATATTGTATCTGTCAATTACATTTTAATACATCAGAGCTACAAAATTTCACAATCACTGGACAGTTAAAATAACATGTACTCGAATTTCAAACAATAATGTACACAGCGGAATACTATATACATTCCCGCCATCTAGCTCGCCTCCTGAGTTCCAAAACGTCCTTACCTGAACATCTATAATACTCAGTCTGACTCGAGCATTACATCAAAGTAACACCCAGGTCAGGTTGGAAACCAGCGTGAGTAAACCCATCAAACATAAATTTCAAAAGTGTACAACTTATATATTACCCGGGGTAACTTGTATCAATTTACAACTTCACAAGTCATTATAGACATCACTTACATCACACATCAATTTCTAAGTGCCAAAACTTAGACTAAATGGTTCAATTTACTTAAATCATTCCATTTCAGTCTATTGATTCTACATATTAATTTATAAAGAATCGAAGTGGTTTCGGGTATTTACTAATACCCGACCCCGGTCTCTTCGAATTCAGTTCATCTTAACCCATGTTATTCAAGTGAAATACAATTCAAACTTATATATAGGATGTCACTGTTTTATACACAACATATTATATCACATAGCATCACATTCCTGAGATATCAACTAATCTAAGGGATACAAAATCATTCAATCATTCATAAGCAAGATTAATCAATCACACCATTCCGAATTAATTTAATTAACTTCCCTTAGTTACTTTTATCAATTAAATCAACTCCTTGATTAATCTCATTCAGTAATTAATTACCCTTAATTACTTCCTTAATCACGTCCAGTAATTACCCATTAATTACCTCACTAAGTAATTATACTATATTAATTACATTAAGTAATTACTTTAACAAATCATCCAGTGATTATTTTAAATAAACTAAACTAAATTAATTAACTTAAACTAATCATATGTAAACTAAATGAATTACAATTGAGTAATTAATCCCTTAATTACTTTCATTAAGTAATTATACTTAACCAATTCCACAAGTGATTATCCTTAATTAATTAATCTAATTAGTTATTAAATTAATAACATTAGTTACTTATTTAATAATCCCAAGTTAATGATCTTCATTAACTATTTATAACTCCATAATTAATTTTCTAAGTAATTAAACTAAATTGAACATTATTAATTTCAAATTAATTAAATCTAACTTTACAAGTTAATTAATTTCTACTTACCTAATTAATTTCTTAATTTTTTTAACTTAATTAAGCATTAATTACTTGATTAATTTATATCTAATCATTAGTTAATAATCCAAACTTATCTTATTAATGATCCTTAAATGACAAATTAATTTACCCTTAATTAATACCCTTAATCCTAAATTAATTAATTTAAAACCCTTAATAACCTTTTTAATTAAATTCTAAATTAATTAACTTATTAATTTAATGATACCTCAAATCATTAAATCTAAATTAGCTTTTAAGAAAATCATTTCCTTTATTGATGATTTTATCATCATTTTCAAAAGCTTTTGGAAACACTTTTACATTTAAATTTACATTTGAATTTCATTTCAAATTAAAGATTTGCAATGATTAACAATTTTAACTTTAACAAATTTAAACCAGGTTAAAACTTTTTAAAATCGAATGTTAAAGAAACATTCATCATATAAGAAGTTTATATAATGGGTTTAAACCAAATCATTTAAATTCAAATTCATTTAAAAATATACCTTACCCCTTTAAGTTGTTTAAATATTTTAAATTTTACAAAACTTCATTTTTTTGTCAAACTAGGATTAAAAAGTAAATTTGAATCCCATCTTTAGCTTTTGATTTCAAACTTTGTTTAAAAATCCTGTTTTAAAATTTAAAACCAGTTTAAAATTTAAAACAGATAGGTTTTTAAAGAAAACCTGTAACAAACCAAAATGACCCGAGGCCAACCTAACTTTCTTCGAGTCACAAACCCTCCTACTTCGGGCCAACCCTTTAAATTTCTCGAGTAAAACTCGATTACAACTCTGCCCAAACCCAAAAACAACATCACCAGAAAATGTACACAGTGCACATGCACCGACCATCCACCAATCTCCGATCAACTATAATGACCCAAACAAGTCATCGATCACCATCACATTTCATTACGATCATTAGATTGTTACAACACACTCGAAATCAAATTCGAGCCTCACAACCAAAACCTGGAACAGGTAACGGAAACCACCACCAAACCTGTCAGCGCCACGTCCTCGCAGCTCCGACTACTGGAAACTCTACAACTTCGGCCGTGCCCTCGTCAACCCACCAACTTTCAACACCCAAAGCCTCGTTGCACTCGATCCACTGAGGTAGTTGAACCAAATCAAAAATCAACCCAAATGAAAACTAGGGTTCTAAACTTAATCGAACAATCTTTGTCGCCACAGTGATGCTGATCAACTTCTGGCAATTTTTCCATCATCTACGATCACTCCTCCATCATCACCCAAGATCCTGACCTCTCCAAACACTTGGATCACCAAAAAAATCCAAAATTTCATTTCCAGTTCATCCCAGAACTGCACCTTCATCCCCAAACTAAAAATCCTGATTTTAGTTTTAAAGATCATGTTTTTGTTTATATATTCAATATATAACACTAAATTTATAAATTACAATGTTTGGATTTTGACTTATATTTACACACTGTTGTTTTTGGTTTTACAGAGACACTCATGCTTTAATTTAACTAAATTAAATTTTTAAATATTAATCTAAGATTAATCAAACAACTTTGGCTTATAAATTAAGTCCTAACAATAATTAATTCAAGAGAATATGAATTTAAAATCAAAAACAGTAAAACTGGAATTATAAACAGGGAGTATTCCTATGTAACAAGCATGCATACCAATCATTTATATATATACACAACATACTTCACAATACATATTCATTTCAAAACACTAGCATACTAAATTTTACTTTAAATTTTAAAAGTGAAGTTACTCACAGGTTAGTATAAGAAGTTAGTTTACTCACCTGAAAAATAGAGTTTGATCAGACAGCAGCTTTCTGGTTTTGAAAAGTTATCAGCCCGATCCCTTTAATCTCCTTGCTTGTTGAGTTGAGGTATTAATTAAGCTTCAGTGCTAAGATTAGTTCTGGTTTGCTAATTTTTTTATGAAAGAAGATGAAATAAGAAAAGATGTATATATAGAAAAGGTTTTAAATGGGTAGGTACTTACTGGTAATGTTTGATTAGAGATTTTTTTGCCTCCTTCTTTGACCAGGCAAGATTTTATAAAAACTGAAATAATTTTTGTGCAAAATGAAATGACTGATTTTGTGCTAGAATTGATAGCATGAATTGCAATTGTCTTTTTTTGATATTATATACTTAACCTATGTTCATAGATATTTTTTTTGCTTGTTTATTCTTGCCTTGCATATCTACATGAATTCCTATAGTATATGTATCTTACTTGTCTGGTTTTGCTTTATACCCTATGTACTTTCTATAAAGTTGTTATAGTTACCTTTTATGACGTCCCGGATTTTTGGCAAGTTTTATTTTAATAAATATTTAATTTAAATTAATTGAAATACAACCTATTATGTTTAAAAACAAATATATATGTAAGTATTTGGAAGAAAATATTGGTTTGGAATTTAAAATAAAGAGTTTCAAAAATATTTTAAAAATAGAATATATCTTTTTCACATTTAATTAAAACCAAGTTCTACTTATTTAACTTTTGATTTAAATATATATATATATATATATGATATAATCTTAATAACAAGGGTTAAAATCAAATAATCTTATTAATATTAAATCTAAGTAAAACAAATACATTGTTTAAAAATAAAAATATAAACATTTAGACATAAGGAATTATGATATTGGCAAGTACAAAAATAAATATTAAATAAAGTAAATATTAGATAGTTAAACTTTATAAACTATAGAAATAAATATTATAAGGAAAGATAAAATGCTAACAAATTGTACTTACAACCTAAAATATAAAAATATTGTAGATACAAGACAATAAGTATTAAGTTAGAAATAGAAGTAAATTATATAAGATAAATTATATGAATTACAAAATATAAAATAAAACTCATAGCTAAAATATAACAACATAATAAATATAGAATTTCATTTCTATTATAAAGTGATAAGACCATAGCAAAGGAATATATTCAAATATGTACTTGCAAGAAGAAATTATCAATATATTTTGTGCAAGAAAACAATAATAAATGCTTGAATCTCTAGCACACAAAATACATATGTAGCAGCCATCAACATCGACATAGTCAATAAAACAAGAAAACAAATAAACATTCAAGTGTGTAAAAAAAAATCAGATGTAAGTGATAATTTGAGACATGACAGAAGTATATAAATGAGTGCAGTTGCAAAAGAAGAAACAAAATGAATATAAAGTAAACACATTCAAACAAGAACATATAAATCTATGGCTGGCACAAGAAGATAGTAATATACTTCAGGTATGAACTAGAATAGATAGGATAAGTATTTGATAACAAAGAAAAATATAAGGATGTAGACTTGAGAAAACAAACAAATGTAATTAATGACAATATCTTTAGCCACCAAAGTAAGATTATCAGCCACCAAACAAAAGAGAACAAGACAGTTGAGTCAAACAAAGTTAAACAAATATCTCTGCCTATTGTACTAAATAGATTATAATCACCTGTACAAGATAAAATACATACTCTGTGATTTGTTTCTTTACATCAATCTGTACAACTCATTTCTTATATACTAATCTATCCATCTCAGTTTTGATCATTTCAGGCTGAGCAAACCTGAGATATATATTATCTAAACTTAAAAAAAATTCAATTTAAACATCTACAAACAATCCAATGCAAACCAGAGAATCGAGAAGGAAGATTTCTAGCTAGTAAATACAAAGCCTGATTTAAAAATGAGACCAGCTCTGTCATGTTAAAATTAGGTGAGTAACATCACTTAATAACAAATTTAAACGTATAATTCTGATGCATATATATATGTGAATGAGTGTGTTTATATCTTTATATATGAATGCCTTATGAATGATGAATAATATGTGAGTGCAGGCTGTATATCATATACCCCTCTGTTTTGAGTTTTCTCGATACAATGTTTGATTTAAAAATCATTCTCTATTGATATACTGATTTGTTTTGAGCTTAGTGTTAGGATAATATTGGTTGTTATATTCTAAACTAAAGATTAAACATATATTAAGTTAAAAACAGTTAGTTAATAACTCTGAAAATTTAAGAACTGTTTTAAATTTTTAAACCAAGGTTTGACCTGAGTTTTCTAAAACAAAGTTCAAATAAAACTACAAGACACTGCTATGTTGAAGTCACTATTTACTGGTCCATTGCCTAGCTTGAAGTCTGATCAGTTGGTTGTGAAGTTGTCACTGATTTTAAGTTCATCCTGTTTGTTCATTGTCTTGTACCATTGGTTGTACTTGCTGTCACATTAACCTGTGCATTGCCTTCATGTGTTGTCTGTGCACTCTCTAATGTAGCACTCAAGTCTTATTCAAGCTTCATGCATTGTCCACTGATCATTTGTTATATATGCCATTCACTGTTGCCTAGATTGAGTTTAATTCAATTAGTCTAAGTTAATTAATTCAGTTTAATTAATTTAGATTAATCCCTTGATTATTTGGGAGGTACAATTACTTAGCGAAGTAATTGATGAATAATTACTAAATGTAATTAATGGAATGATGATGAGTCATTTGAGAATAATTAATCAAGGGATTAATTGATGTTATTACTTAAGGGTGATTAATATATGTGATTGTGAAGGTTTAACCTTTCTTAATATAATTAATTTAAAAGGGATACTTAATTAAAAATGTAATTAGAGACCATTAAGTGTTAAAATTAATAATGTAATTAACAATGAATAATTTGGGAATAATTAATCAATGAAGTAATAAAATGTGATTAATTTAGAATGAATGTAAATAATTAATTTATGGATCTATTAAAGGCTAATTATTATAAATGGTTAAGAATAATTAATTGAATGAAACTAAAAGATAATTAATCAAGTATGATTAATTGAAGTGAATAAGTGGATGATGACTGATTAATTGATTGGAAATTAATTAATGTTATGTAAGCAAGATTGATAATGATGAAATTAATTAATTTAATTTACTTTAAATTAATTAAAGAGGAAGTAATTAATTTAATCCATTTTTAAATTAATTATAATATAATTCTTGCTTATATGAATGGATGATATTATTTGTCCTAAATGGTCTGATATCCTTGATATGAGATAATTAATGTTATGGATGCTTGGTTGTAATGTGATGATGTGAATTATCTGTTTGTGATGTGATTATCTATTGTGATATTGTGAATCAACTATCTGTGAATATATAGATAATGAATTAAATTGTTTTAAACTTTAAAACAACTTGGACCTAAAAGATGGCGTTTTGGATTTCGATGAGACCGGGATCGGGTTTTCCATATTTGGAAGTCTGAAAACCACATCGATCCAAATTAACGATAGGTCGTTAATTTCAAGTGAAGATGAAGGTTCAGAATGCAAGGGTTATTGTCGTTAACTTTGAGGGTGATTCCAATATGAGTGTAACGAGATGATGCCTTCGGTTTTGTTCGAACCCGGGACGAACTTGTATGGATTGAATGCTTTCAGAACATCATCAGGTGGACGATGAGCATTCTAAGTGATGTGTTCTCTAAAGGTAATCGTAGCCTCAAGCCTCATCAACCAGGAATGACTAAAACAGGAGAGGTGCAGCAAGGCTTCGTGGGTAGCTCCCACTTGAGAGTAAGATTTCCCCTGTCTAGATGTCCCTTATATTATTCGGCTTAGTGTGCGGTTGGTCGTGACAACCGTGGGGTGATCTTATTTGGGACTGTTCAGTAAGGAATGGTTCCGACTTTGTGTTGCGGGGGATTGGGCGTAATCCTCGGTACGGTGATCTAGGCTACGTACTGTGACGGACGGTACCCCGGTAGCCCTGCCATTGATGGAAACCCATTTCCCTACGAGACCTTACGATTTTGATTGTGTTACCCACTTTGTTGGCTAGTATGCTGGAATTTAATCATGTAACAATTTCGGCTATTTTCTATTTACTTGAAAACCCTAGACACTACTATAATATCACTGGATTTCCTAAAAATGTTTTGGTTAGCGTAAGGTAAAAACTTACCGATGTTTGTTTGTGGGGAGTCTTACGTGATACCCTTTCTTTCAAAAGTTTTTAAAGTTAAGCAACTTTAATCTGTTACTCACATCAGACCCTTGTCTGACCCGGAGTTTATTTTTTGTTTTTCATGAACTCTTGGGTACTCAAATTTTTATGAGTAGCCAAGTGATCAGGTTAGCTTTGACGAATACTGGAGGAGCAATGGAGCAGGAAGCTTCAGCGTTGGTAGATATTTATATAGGTGGTTCTGCTGTGTTTGTATCTCTGAGACATTTGTTTGGATTGTATCGAGTTGTATTAACTAGACAGGTGTTCATAACTGTCTAGTATGTGTTGTATTATCTATGTAACTCTGATATATATGATATTATGTATTCTCTTATGTGATGTGTTATATTTTATTCGTTCCGCTGTTGAGGTTCTGATGTTGTTTCTTCTTCTTCTCTATCTTTTCTATTTTATCACCCCTTTCTTTCTTAAAAGATGATACGTCTTCCTAGGCGTAGGAAGGCGGGTCATCACAGTTGGTATCGAAGCACTAGGTTGAGTGAATACGTAGGCTTTGGAGTGATTTCTATCCTTCTTGAGAGAGTGTATTTGTAATTTTAATATATATATTTATTTATTTATACCTATTTGTTGGGTTACCTGTTCGGGTTTCCCAATATAAGTTATAAAGGTAGATAGGATAGTGGTGTGTGTAACACGACTACTAATGGTTGGAATTTGTTGGAGGTGTATATGCAGAAACTGTATACCCAATTCTTTCTTGAGTGAATTTCTATTGTGGTGCAATGATTTAACCCAATGTCTGAAAGAAATCTATTAAGGTTCGGAGCCCATTTTTGGAATGCAAGTTGGGATGAGTAGAATTTGATTCTGTCAGTTGAGCAGAAGCTGGTGAGGGCATCTTGGCAACTCAGGAAGTAATAGTTGTATGATGAGATGCAGTAGCTATGGATTGTTTCCAAAGATGTTTCTCAGGAGCTTTGGATAAGGAAGTGTGTCTGCATCAGTGTTGAGGCTGAGTTTAACTGGGTGTTTGTGTTTGGCTTTGAGGTTTGAGTCTCTCGAGGAGTTTTGGATTGGTAAGTGTTTGGCATCTTTATCAGCGTTGCAGCTCAGATTGTTCTGCCGGCACGCAAGGAGGTCATCTATCAGAAGTTTTCTAGAGGTGAACTTCAGCAGCAGCTATGTAGATCCATTTCTTCGATGGATTGGCTAGATAAACTTAAGCTGTTCTGATTGGTAGAGAGAGCAGTTTTCTTTGGATATTGGACTAGGTTGATTGCAAAAGTGACTTGCAATAGCTGAGTATTCTCTTGGTTTGTCAGAGATTCTTTGGAATGTCTTTGAGAGGTCAGTGGATTGCCTTAGCATCTGAAGATTGAGTTTTCATATCTACTAAGATTTTCGGGAGTAGTACCGATGGTCCAGCTAGTTGAAGGATGGTTCGTAGAGAGAAGTATTTTTGGTGAAGCAGATCAGGATATCATGAAATTTCTGAGTTTTTCTTTATGAATCTGTTAAACCACATTTCTGGGATGTGTTGTCCAGTTTGTGCTCATGTGCATCATCAACATTTTCATCTACTCCAGATCAGAGTTGAGCAGCGGAAGAAGTTGGGAGTGCATCTGTTTTTCTTTTCCGGAGAGGAGAAGTTGTTTTCTACTGATGATAGTAGAGTTTGTGTTCTTGATTTTAGTTGATCTTGAGAAGATCATTCAATGGGATTGTTTTGGACCAGATTGTTTTGAGAAGCATCAGCGAAGGTCGAGCTGATCAGTAGAGATAAAGGCAGCCCTGGATTGTCAGAAGAGTTTGGGGGAGGAGAGACGAAAGAATTTGGATTTCGAAGTCGGAGATTTGATTTTGGATGAGTTTTCTCTGCTTCAAAGGAGCCTTGTAATTTGGTAAGACTAAGAAGCTAGCTTCGAGGTGTTTTGGATTTTCTCTATTTCTGGTGAGAATAAGTGGTTGCTCTTCTGAAGTGAATTGCTAGTTTGGATTCAATGTGTTTCATGTATCTCTGAGAGAATACGTGTATAGTCCATCTCCGGTTTGGAACCAACAGTTAAGGCAGTTTGGTTGTTGAGTCAGACTCGTCTGTAGGCTGATATCTGTTGAGTTTTGTAGATCTAGATGAGTTGGAGCTCGGTAGCTTAGTAGTATAGTCTGTTTGGATTCTATAGATTGAGTATTCCAGTGTTTTACCTAGAAACACTCTAGGATGTTCTACCCAGATTTTTGTCTGGACAGTTAGATTTGTTTGATTAGGTAAATTAGTTGCTATGGTTGTTAGCATATGATTGACAATATATATATATGTTTATGATTTAAGAATTAAAATCTTAGATAGATATTAAATTATCTTTGTTTTTAAATTTCGCGGACGAAATTATTTTAAGGGGGGAGGGATGTGACGTCCCGAATTTTTGGCAAGTATTATTTTAATAAATATTTAATTTAAATTAATTGAAATACAACCTATTATGTTTAAAAACAAATATATATGTAAGTATTTGGAAGAAAATATTGGTTTGGAATTTAAAATAAAGAGTTTCAACAATATTTTAAAAATAGAATATATCTTTTTCACATTCAATTAAAATCAAGTTCTACTTATTTAACCTTTGATTTAAATATATATATGATATAATCTTAATAACAAGGGTTAAAATCAAATAATCTTATAAATATTAAATCTAAGTAAGACAAATATATTGTTTAAAAATAAAAATAAAAATATTTAGACATAAGGAATTATGATATTGGCAAGTAGAAAAATAAATAATAAATAAATTAAATATTAGATAATTAAACTTTATAAACTGTAGAAATAAATATTATAAAGAAAGATAAAATACTAACAAATTGTACTTAGAACCTAAAATATAAAAATATTGTAGATATAAGACAATAAGTATTAAGTTAGAAATAGAAGTAAATTATATAAGATAATTTATATGAATTATAAAATATAAAGTAAAACTCATTGCTAAAATATAACAACATAATAAATATTGAATTTCATTTCTATTATAAAGTAATAAGACCATAGCAAAGGAATATATTCGAATATGTACTTGCAAGAAGAAATTATCAAAGTCTATTGTACAAGACAACAACAATAAATGCTTGAATCTCTGGCACACAAAATACATATCTAGCAGCCACCAACATCTGCATAGTTAATAAAACAAGAAAACAAATAATCATTCAAGTGTGTAAAAAAAAAATTAGATGTAAGAGATAATTTGAGACATGGCAGAAGTATATAAATGAGTGCAGTTGCAAAAGAAGAAACAAAATGAATATAAAGTAAACACATTCAAACAAGAACATATAAATCTGTGGCTGGCATAAGAAGACAATAATATACTTCAGGTATGAACTAGAATAGATGGGCTAAGTATATGCAAACAAAGAAAAATATAAGGATGTAGACTTGAGAAAACAAACAAATGTAATTAATGACAATATCTTTAGCTACCAAAGTAAGATTATCAGCCACCAAAAGAAAAGAGAACAAGACAGTTGGGTCAAACAAAGTTAAGCAAATATCTCTGCCTATTGTACTAAACAGATTATAATCACCTGTACAAGATAAAATATATACTCTGTGATTTTTTTCTTTACATCAATATGTACAACTCATTTCTTATATACCAATCTATCCATCTCAGTTTCGATCATTCCAGGCTGGGCAAACCAGAGATATATATTATCTAAACTTAAACAAAATTCAACTTAAATATCTACAAACAATCTAATGCAAACCAGAGAATCAAGAAGGAAGATTTCTAGCTAGCGAATTCAAAGCCTGATTTAAAAATGAGAGCAGCTCTGTCATCTTAAAATCAGGTGAGTAACATCACTTAATAACAAATTTTAACGTATAATTCTGATGCATATATGTATGTGAATGAGTGTGTTTATATCTTTATATATGAATGCCTTCTGAATGATGAATAATATGTGAGTGCAGGCTGTTTATCATATACCCCTCTGTTTTGAGTTTTCTCGATACAATGTTTGATTTAAAAATCATTCTCTATTGATATACTGATTTGTTTTGAGCTTAGTGTTAAGACAATATTGGTTGTTATATTATAAACTAAAGACTAAACATATATTAAGTTAAAAACAGTTAGTTAATAACTCTAAAAATTTAAGAACCGTTTTAAATTTTCAAACCCAGGTTTGACATGAGTTTTCTAAAACAAAGTTCAAATATAACTACAAGACACTCCTATGTTGAAGTTACTATTTACTGGTCCATTGCCTAGCTTGAAGTCTGATCAGTTGGTTGTGAAGTTGTCACTGATTTTAAGTTCATCCTGTTTGTTCATTGTCTTGTACCATTGGTTGTACTTTCTGTCACTTTAACTTGTGCATTGCCTTCATGTGTCGTCTGTGCACTATCTAACGTAGCACTCAAGTCTTGTTCAAGCTTCATGCATTGTCCACTGATCATTTGTTATATATGCCATTCACTGTTGCCTAGATTGAGTATTGAATTACAGACTTGAACCTATTGTGCACTTCATACTGTGTAGCCACCTGATCATATATGTTGACTGTGTATACTTGTGTGCTGGTCTCCAATTTGCACTGTTGCAGTTGCTTGAGCATTGAAGTTGTAGCTTATGTTTGTTAATTGATGAAGAGGCTTTGCCTTGTGGTCTGCATACCCGAAGTGTTCACTATCTTGAGTCTTGTTGCTTTGGTTATCTTCACTTGATTTGTTGAGCTTGTCTCTGTTGTTTCTCTGACCTGGTGCCTGTAGTGTTGGTGCCATTGACTTGAGTTTGATTTGTACTTCGTGCTAGCAATTTTTTTCCTCTGCCTGTACTCAGTTTTGGGACTGACTTCGAGTCTGTTGTGATGCTGTGGTCTTTTAACTTGTGAAATGTTGAGCCTGTTTGCACTGCCTGTTCTATTTTCTCTGTTGTTGTTTGGTTGAGAGTGTTGGTGTTCGTCGACGGAAATTCTATTGGTTTAGAAAACCGTCGAACGAATTTAAATTTAAAAATAACCGCAAGCGCACGGTGTACGAATGTAGCACGCGGCGAATACGGGTCGATCCGCAGGGAATTGTTGATTTAAATTTCCTACTCAATCAAATTAACCCAAAAGTTGTGAAATTGTTGACTAGAACTAAAATGAAGTTAAAACTAAAATTAAAATGTGATTAGAAAACTATTGAACTAGAGAACAATTTAGAGGCAAATCTACTCTCATATTTTTGTAAATCAACAAACAAACAATTTATGATCTCTAACTTTGATTTAAGTGAAATATTGTTGCATTTATCATAAGTATGGTTTGTTTATGTTATTAATTAACATAACTCAAATCATCAAACTATAATACAACAAATAACCCACTTATAATTCTCATGAAAATGAAGCCAAAGCAAAAGCTATTTTAAGTATGATCTATTTACTATTGTAACTAGTAATATAGATCATCAAATTTCATTTTTACTTTACTTTCACAATCAAAAATGGATTAGCAAATGATGATGCAACTTGTGTTTATGTTGAATAAGAATAGCTCATTTGCATAAGCAATATAAGCTATCAAACTCACTTGTATAAACTTGCATCAAAATCTACTTCATGAAGCATAAACCAAATGAGATCATAAATCATAAAATGTTGAAATTACATAAAGTTAGAGAGCTTCATCACCCCTAAATTGAAGGAGTTTAGCTACTCATTTGTGGCATTAAAGCAACACATGTAAGTTTCAACATTAAAAAGAAAAGAAAAATAGAAAATAAGTAAGAAGGCAAAAGAGATTAGCTACTAACTACTTGCATAAATATGAATCTAAGCTATGAACATAAGGAGAAATAGAGCATAGGCATAAACATTAACAATAAAACAAAGTAAAGCATGTAGAAAAGAGAGAAGAAAGAGGCTTGGAAGCCATTTTTATTTCATAGAACATTGTGCTTACACTTGATTTCTTAATTTCCTAAGTAAATGAAAGAGTAGAAGATGATCTTCATGTACATAAGAGGGCTATTTATACATGCATAAAACCCTAATTCTCTTTTTAGGGAGCTTCCCAAAATACCCTTGAGGTGGTGTAGCCTCCAAGTAATCATTAACATTCACTAATCCCCCACTTAATATGTACATGAAGCTTTAAGTCCTTTTAGCATGTGCTTAGCTTCTAATTGGAAGTTAGGTAAGTGGGTGGGGTCCTCCATGATCTTGAACTTGAATTATTTCCGCTTCATTCCTTTGTATTTCCTTGTGCATGCATGTATCTTCATATAAGCCTCTTCCATATGCATCCAAATTCCTACAAAATTAATCAAAAAATGCCCAAGTAAAAATTCTTACATTGACACATGCACAAAAATGACCGTTTTGCCCCTGAATGATGATGAAAATATGATGGTTTGGAAATAATTGAATTTTGGTTTTAAACATGTTAAAATGCCCAAATATGATGATTATTTAAATAAAAAGAGACAAAATATGGATGTAAATATATGCACAATTACGTGCACATCAGTTGGCATATTAGTCTCGGGTAACTCGAGAATCTACTCGAAGCTTTGAAGTGTTAGACCCGAAGTTTTTGTTGCTAGCTTGGAGATGTTGTATAGTTCAAAAACCCGATCTGTTCTTTTCCTGGAAAGCTGGAAGTAAATTTAAATTTCAGATCAAGATTACATTGAGTTTATAAACCAAAGATTAAAGGTGAATTCAAGTTAGCACTACAAGAAAAATACCTTTTTATAGCGTTTAAAAAACGTTGTAAAAGGATATGATGGCGTTTTTATAAACGCTGTATATCAACAAGTTGTAATATGTCAGGGATCTATAATAGCAACCTCAGAATCGCTATAAAAAACATGCTATAAATTACGTTACTTATAGCGTTTCTGGATTGCTATTAAATGGACGATTCAGGACATACAAGTACCTTTCTATAGCATTTTGGTGCTTGCTATAGAACTTTTATGCAGAGTTATGGTTTATGATGCTAATATTTATGACGTCATTTATTTGCTATCTATAGCAATTGTAAACACTGTAGATATATCATTACCTGATTATTATAGCAATTATAAATGCCATAGAAATATCATTGCCTAATTATTATAGCAACTATAAATGCTGTAAAAACGCTATAGAATGTTTACTTTATTCTTTCATAGCATTATTTACTTGCCATGAAAACTGTTTAATCGTTGTAGAATATTTTTATTGCACTAGCATAACGCTACAATATGTATATCCATGACAATTTTTTTTCCTAGCATTAATATAAAAAGGATGTAATATACGGTATTTCATACAGTAGTAACAATTAAGCATAAAAAAATATGTAAACTTCAACACTGTCATCGGGGACACCAATGTAGATGAACTTTGACATTGATCTATATTAACCTAATAAGGGCGGCGAGCCTATTGTTTTGTGACTTTGATTCTAAACATCGGTGATACCAGTGCTATTCCTTAAATGAGTTCGATACTTGTCAATTGGTAATACCAATGTATGTCACTTTGAAATGTTATAACTTAATGGGGAAATAACCTAATTGAGGATACCAACAGACATAGGTTAACATGTGGGTAACATGAATTAAATTGTAAATGATGGGTTCGAAGTCATCCCATGAAAACTTGGGGATGTGAAATGGATAGTCTATATCGTGCCGGAGATGGATAGTCTCTATGAGGATAATGAAGGATTCATAGTCATTCTAGGAAAGCCATGAGATTGTGGTGGATAATCCAAGTCATTTTAAGTTAATGGAATATGTGTGAATGATAGTCCACATAATTTTAAATAATTAAAGCACATGTTATGGGTAGTCAATGTGGTAGGGGGTGGATAATCCAATCATAATTATATTTGAGATGGATAGCCCATATAATTCTGAATATTATTATATGCAAGATGGATGGTCCATATAATTATAATATGAGTAGTCAGATTAAATTAAGATGGGTAGTCAGTTAGCGTTGTGACGGGTAGTCATTTGAAATTAAGATGGATAAACTAATAAATTAGATGGGTAATGCAATATATGTTGCATGATTATAATTGTTATATTCTATGGTGTATTTATATATATTGTGATAAATTACTCACGATTACACCACTTTGTAACTGCTACCAAATTCAAGTATTTACTAAAATCTAATAAATATCACTTATTACGGATACCACTGGAAAACCTGAACCATATTCTCTTAAGGATCTAGCAACCACTTGTCGCACACCAGAAGAGAATACAACTCTAAAATGTTAAGTACTTTCCCAAATACGATCATAAAAATTTCACCAATACTTCCAATACATACTTTTTTTAATTTTTCACTAAGTATAAATTTAATTAAATTGACTAATTAGTATAACACATTATATCATATGTATTATAGAACGAAAATGCATTTTATTTCGAACAAGTTTGATTATCGAGTTAGATATACGTAACAAATTACATAATTGCCTTTAGAGCATATCCCTACTATCAACGATAAGCGCTGCGATGGATAAATTTTCCCATTTATATATTTTGAGTTCTGACAACTTACAAAATTAAGATCTGAAACTGGGTGATAGAAGAGACGTTAGTGCTAGCACTTGTAAATTAATCTGATCAAGTAAATAAAATTTACAATAGATACTGACTAAAATTTACAGATCAAGTAAATAAAATTTACTTTAAATTGATACTGACGAAAAAACCATGAAACCTAAAGAAAATCATCAACGCTTTTCAATAATTCGATATTATACAACAGATTTACATTCATTCGATTTCTGCAATTTGGCTTCTAGTAGAAGTGAAACAATGGAACAAAAGACGTACAAATAAAAATTATCTTGCAGAAAGATTGTTGTTGATATATGTAAATTGTGATTCAAAATTATTTGATTATATTTGAAAGATTAATCATCGATTATATATGAATTTGTGATGTCAGATATTGTTGGTTTATGCTTATGTGAATAGGTAATAATTACACATGAATTTGTGTTTGAGGTGAAAAAGAAAGTAGAAATGCTTTGCGAAGATGTCGGTCTAACAAAAAAAATTCAATTTTAACATTTTAATTAGAGTCGTTCAATAGATTTTACTGTTGTCGGCAAATCATTGATAAGCGTTGAAAAATAGACATCTCGATAACATTCGAAACAAGAGTCGATTAGTACTCCATGAAAGACGTGAACCTGAAGCTTTGCTCACCAACATCTTATTAAGCATGCCAATGGCACGTTAACGTCATTGGTAAACATGTCTTACCCTGCTACTTTGGGTTAGGTGCGCATTTTGGCCACTTATATCACGTAAGTTTAATAGTCTCAGGTTTGGTAAACATTTGTTTCCAATTTTATTTTGTAAGTTTGAAGTTTCGGGTCAGGTGCACATTTGCTAATTGCATCGGATGCGTTAGAAAGAGAGGTTAGAACATTTAATTGTTAAATCGGTGTCAAAACATGAGCATGCACTACAAGAAAAATACCTTTTTATAGTGTTTAAAAAACGTTGTAAAAGGATATGATGGCGTTTTTATAAACGATGTATATCAACAAGTTGTAATATGTCAGGGATCTATAATAGCAACCTCAGAATCGCTATAAAAAACATGCTATAAATTACGTTACTTATAGCGTTTCTGAATTGCTATTAAATAGACGATTCAGGACATACAAGTACCTTTCTATAGCGTTTTGGTGCTTGCTATAGAACTTTTATGCAGAGTTATGGTTTATGATGCTAATATTTATGACGTCATTTATTTGCTATCTATAGCAATTGTAAACGCTGTAGATATATCATTACCTGATTATTATAGCAATTATAAATGCCATAGAAATATCATTGCCTGATTATTATAGCAACTATAAATGCTGTAAAAACGCTATAGAATGTTTACTTTAGTCTTTCATAACATTATTTACTTGCCATGAAAACTGTTTAATCGTTGCAGAATATTTGTATTGCACTAGTATAACGCTACAATATGTATATCCATGACAATTTTTTTTCCTAGCATTAATATAAAAAGGATGTAATATACGGTATTTCATACAGTAGTAACAATTAAGCATAAAAAAATATGTATGAATAAAAGCATTTCATGCACAATATTAAGCATATATATATTAGCAACAATTCATACAATCGTAGCTAACCAAAACAATACATAATAAAAGTAACAATCCATACAACCATAGCTAACCAAAATGATACATAGTAAAAGTAAAGACGTAAGAACATCGACACAAAATACATTTGAAGGAGAATGAGCGCGGCAACATATTTTTTCATGTCTTCCACCATAGCGTAAACCCAAAGCATCATACACCACCTGTCAAAAAGCACATACGTCTATTAGTCATAAAAAGTAAACATAAATTATCATGAATACCGAAATATGGAAGAAAATATGTGCGACAAACAAAGAAAATACTCAAAATTAACAGCTAAATCATTCTATGCGCTGCTTTTACTTAAACAGCAAATGTATACCCTTGCTGTTCTTGCTGTTTACGGTCACAGATAAACAAATCATTAACTTAAATGGTTGGAGTTGATGTAAACAAAACTGTGATATCAGACTAGAACCCACCCCATCAAATGCTCAGCTAATCTGTTGCAGCAAACTAACCAATGAATGGCAGAGTAGATTGTGTTTTCCTGATGGACCCTTTTTTGGAAGCCACGGTTGTCACAAGCTTTCCAGTGCAAATGTTCACCTAAATGAATATATGAAGCAGAAAAACAGTATAAAGGTAAATAATAGTTTACCATAAGCTTAGTCTTGAACTTCTCATCATTTTGGTCCGAGGTGAATTTTATCTTAAACTGCTTCCTGCACTGAAGACAAAGCTATAAACTTTTCAACAAATGAAACTATCAGCTTACAAACTTAAAATTTGTTTTTCAAACTAACATAGTGATGCATTAAAGCTGTGTAGTCAGAAAGCCTTCTTAAAATGTGTAAGATTTAATTATCATAATAGTGACAGAGAATGGATCCAAAATGTGTAATATTTGCAACAAACATATTTAATCTGAAATTTAGGATTTAATTATTTTTGGCAACATTTTCTCATGCATGAGTCCCATGTGGTTTAGATCTAAAAACATAGGATTTAAATTTATTTATTTTTCCCTTTTTATTTTATGAAAACAAAAAAAGAAGAAAAAAAATCGACAAGGTAATCTATATGGACAATTGGACAAATGCAAATACGATTCTATGTTGCTTTGGAACGTGTTATAAGCCGTCGGTTTAAGCTGAACTTATATGTATGACCTGTTACCAATACAGTCACTTGTTTATGTAGATTTAATTGTATACTACTTGATTACAAATTTATTGTTTACATGTATATGTATAAACATATGTTATTAATTAATCATTGGACTATAATTATGTTTGGATATTTTGAATGTCTAAACATATTTAACTATAAAACAAAAACAAAATAAAACCTAAATTTATTAATTATTACATAATAATAATTTTAAATTAGATACAAATACTAAGTCATATTTTTTTCAGATTAAGTGTGATATTCATTTTAGAGAGAGCACTTAAGTATCAAATGTTTAAAATTAGTCCTAAAAGAAGTCTAAGACTACAAAACTGATCAAAAAGTAGATATTACAGGATTAGCAAACAACTGACTGTATATGGAAACCTATAAGCTAAAAAAAATAGAAAGCAACCATTGAAATAGAACAAAGCCATATGACTACGAATATGTGACATTTCATTAGTCGAATGCATATATATGATGTGAATTTGAAGCTCTCAAGCTATTTGATCAAACCTGGTATGTGCATTCATTTCGGATCGAACCACATTATGAGTTGTCTAAATATAAATTAGCATTTAAAAGGCTGATAACTGAAGCACATTAGAGATGCAATAATCAATAATACAGATAGGCTGTAGGATAGTTAGATTGACTAAGAGAACTTAAACAAGATGCTTAATATATTTGGCTAGTTAAACACAAGGAAAGCAACCAGTCAAGCAAGTAACGTCATAGATGACAGCTTACCAAAATAAGTTGCTTGAGCTGTCAGCTGCATTCACCTATTCCTGCAGCCAAAGTTGGACAGAATCAGATCAGATTGAGCATGTGGATAGAACTAAGTCATCCAAGTATTTAGCAAACAAAACAATACATATAACTAACCAAGTAAAGATGTATGAACATCTCTATAAAATAGTGTACTAAATATTATTATTTATATTATTATTACTAATACTATTAGTTTATATGGACTTCTCTAATTTTTATAAAACCGGTGATTCAGGTCAACTTGCAGTGTCTATACAATTTTAAACTAACCAAGTAAATTTTTATTAAATAATTGCTTTTTCAATTTTAAACATACAGTGTCTATACAATTTTAAACTTGCAGGCATTGTTGAAGCCTTTGTTAAGTCAACCAATGTATTGAATGACATTTCATTGAATGCTCTTGATCAATATATGATGAAAGTCAAGTGATTATAAGTTTTCTGCAAGTAAAAAGAAATCAGTCAGATGTATAATCATAAGACATACCCAAATCCGCTGCCTCTGTAACAAGGCAGATTAGAAAGATGTTTTCACCAACATTAAACACCCAATTGTCTTTTACATCTAAATTGACCTTGACCTTCATAACAAAATCGATTTCTTCAGTTGTAAGCATTTTAGAATCCCATTAATATTTCTTACCATTCATGTATTTAGTGATGTAAGAAAGATATGCAGAAGGGATGGCACTCGCATTGAAAGTCATGAGGTGCCCTTTCTTGAAAGATGATAATTCTCTTTATTGGCTTGATGCACATCTCACGTACATTGCTATTTTTTTCAGAATCAGTAATCTGCTAATAACATGTAATGAGTCATCATACAAATTCCATACAAATAATAATTTGCTAATACCATGAAATTCCTACTCCATCACCCAAGATCCAAATATCACGTCTATAACTTATACAACCAGAAAACAATGAATGCACTATAATTCATATCCACATCAGAACATAAATTTCACTATTTAATCTAAGCAGCATTAATGACTACTGTTTGAATATTTTAATATCCCACACTCATAGTTGCTTACTTTTTCTTAATCTTGTGTGGACAATACTTCAGACCAATTTACATTTCATTATTTTATTTTCTATTTTAATATCCAATATACATTTTATCGAAGAATATATGCATTTGAATTAATTTATAATGAAATTTATTTTTGTGATTTATATTATGATGTATATATATTTGTTGCTCACTTTGTATAATACTCCAAATGCAACTTCTAGAACACTATAAACTTTTTATACAGGATTGTAATTTATTCACTGAAGTATTTTTACAATGTTTGTAGTGGAAAGAATACAAATTCCAGTGAGTTTGCTGTCACAAAACTAGCTTCAAGCAGTAAAAAAATGATGTCGAAATTAGTACAATCATTCATTAAGTGGTTAAGAAGTACACACCATGCTACTTTAGGATAAAATATTGGCAGTAGTAGACAATAAAGTGAATGTCACTGTCCTACTATTAACTTGAAACACAACCAACTGTACAAAATAATAAGTATATTGGCAAAATAAATATAATGCTTGCTAAAAAACACGAACAAGAAAACACAATTTCAAATAGGAAAATAAGCCTCGTTCATGTTTCAACCACCATTCTCGGACTTGCATCAATGCTACAGTTTTGGGATTTAACTGAATAGCAGCCCATGAAATTTGGTTCAGCAATTGTCTTAGTGGAATCTCTTTGTTTCAGCTCTGCATTTCAACACAAGTATTTTGTCTTGCATTCAACAATTATTTCCGTACAGATTATAAGTTAAGCTTCAAGCCTGTTTAATCTCAGCTCGCTTTAGCTCCTTTGTTTCAATTGGCACTTCGCTCTATATTCATTTTCGTTATGCTCATTTTCTATGAAATGCACGCTCGATTTATAGTTAAATCCAGGCTCAACAATGCTCTTAAAGCAATGGAGCAGCTCCCTTCCTATATACTCATACAGTGGCTTATCTATTAATTACCACTCACCTGCCTCCTTCCTGCTTGGCATCTCATCATTTATTACTCGTGCTGCTACTACATATTTCTGTCACTATCACATTCGCAGGCTTCATGCACTTCCCAGTTCATATCTTAGTTAATGTATCTCATATTCCACTCTGCTCATTTCAGATACAAGGCCCTGTCCATAAGCTTCTCATCTCACATCACGCATAACTCTCCATGCAATTCAGTCAGTTTACCTTGTCCACTTGCTATCACTAGTCTCAACATTTCACAGACCATCAACACTTATTCAGTTCTAGAGCTTTCGTTTGATGGTCCTTCTACTTAACATACTTCAAACAACAATGAATTCCCGCATTATTTTTTTATTCTGTTTTTGTATATTAGTAACTTTCGGCTTATTTCCTTTTCATTTTTATCGCTTATGTTGATCATACATTTGATGATCTCACATTTTGTATAAATATACGTAAATTATACTATCAGCTATCAAACATGTTGATGGCTTTTGTCATAGCAAAATATTGTGATAGTATACACATCACATGAGACATGTTGATGGCCAATTTGATGAAGCTCTTAAAGAAGAAATATATCATTTTGTTTATAGCATACTTGATTTGCCGATTAGTCTTCCTGGCACAAACTATAGACGTGTCTTTCAGGTAATTAAAAATGTTTTTGTGATGGTTAATGATATAGAAAACACATAGTTACTAACTAAAGGAATTTTATATATGCATTCATTATTTTAGGCAAGAACGAAAATTATAAGCCTGCTAACAAAGCTCATTATTGAGAGACTATCTAGTGAAAGTTTAAGCAATGATGACATGCTTGATTGCTTGCTAAAAAAATGAAGAAGGATAGATAAAACTAACAATGAGAAAATCATTGATTAGATAATTGCATTAATATACTCGAGTTATGAAACAATTTCTACTGCTTTAATGATGGCTGTTAAGTTTCTCCATGACCATCCAAAATCTCTAGAAGAACTCAGAGTAATATACATATACATGCATACATACATATCCTGTTTAGATGAATAAATGGCAGGTACAGTACTAATATAATTATTTTATTGCATAAAAGAATGAACATTCGAACATCAGATTGCCTGACAATGGACTGACTACAAATCGATGCAATTCACTCGAGCAATAAGCACTTAATACATCCAAATATATTTGTATACCCATTTGGTCTCTACTTATTTCAAATACCTTTAAATTTATTATTTAACCAATCGTATCATTATTCATATGAATAGTTCCATTACCAACATGATTACTATCTAATCTAAAGTCAGTAAATTTAATGATAATAATACATATCCAAACATTTTAATTTGAAAAATTCATACCATGATATCCATAAATACTTGAAGTAAGAATCATATGATCCCTAAAATTAGAATTCTGGGTTGAAAATTATTAAGGAAAATATTCTAACCTGAGAAATATTGAAGCTTCACAAAATAATTATTGATGATGAGGAACCTTGTGATTCAGGTGGAATCTGTGTGATTCAAGCAAACTGTTAATGGTTATTGTAGTAGAAGGAAAAATAGTTACTCATGTGCGTACCTTATGAAAATATCTTTGGTCCGTAGAATTCTGATGGTAAGATATACTTTTGTTGCAAGCGTGGAATCAAAGCTGAATGATCCTAGAATCAAACAAATTAAATAAGAGTAAATATGCATATTCTATTTAGTTATATTTAGTTCTTTAAATATTTGAATGGCAGTTGATGTGGTGACAATTAGAATTTATTGAACATTATTCTCCATTATAGAGTCGTCTACTAAACTTGTTTTGTCTAACCACAAAGATGCGATGACTATTTTCCCACTGTAATAGAATAAGATTGAGTAACACATATGCATTTTGTAATAAGTAAATTCTATTCAACCCTTAAACTAAGGTATTTGTTAAAAATAACTGGAACTGAGCTAACGATTTTACCAAGTGAATATATTTTGTTGATTATATATGTACGTGTAACACTCAAGTAAAGAATTTATTATTCAGAACATTAGAAATTCCATATCCTATCATTGGAAATTCTATTTTGAAAACTAACTTCTATGCAAAATGAAAACATAAAAAGTGTTGTGAATATTAAACTAGAAACTAGATAATGTTTAGAAACTGAGATTAGTTTTATTCTGGAAACACCGCCAACTACTCACTGTAAAAGTTTGAAAAGCTTGCACTCGATGTAAATGACACAGAACACATGTACACATAAATTCACATACATCGAAGAATCTGCAGTCAAATATAAGTCGAGATGAAGCCCAAACTCGAATACAGTTGTGAAGCAAGAGATGAAGCCCAGACTCGAGCGTTTGTAGATCACTTTCGGAAATTTCTTGCTTTGATATTTAAGCATTAAAATTTCATGATGTAAGGGGTACTGATCCCTCATAAGTTTGATCATGGTATACTTATCTGATCCCTCATAAGTTTTCTTACCATATCCAACGCAAACGTTCTTACAGCAGGCGAAACCCAAAAAATAGAAGGCGAAATTCTGAGCCCGTCAATTGATTGAGGGTTCTTCTTTACACTCGTTCCAAATCCTAAATAGAAAATATTACGAGGACACTTATAGATTTCCTCTGTAAAAAATTAAATTTCAAATTATTCAAATATTCCAAAACATAAATTTGTTTAGGAAATAAATTATAGTTACATTTCAATACAATTTCATTAGAAATTCACATTAAACGACATAAGGATCGAATGCAGATGGTGAAGTTGGTATTAAAGGGTTTGGGAAGAAGAAAATTTTGATGGATGGAAGAGGAATTGGTCGGCTTTGTAAACAATGAAGGATTTTTTATCTGCAAAAAAATCGATCGTGAAAACAACATAGACGATAAAATTTTGGGTCAAAAATTCCAGATTATGCTAGATCAAAGAAGAAAAGTGATATTTGAATGGATTGGAACAGAAATATGAAAAAGGGGAGACTGATTTAGGGTTTTGGAGTGAAGATGAAAAGAAGAGGTTCGCGGTAGAATAGGAAAATAAGAGAGAGATGAAAACATTTACCGCTAACTTTTCGCGAAACAGAAAAAATAGCGTTAAAGCTGCGTCATATTTAACTCTAGACCGGTAATAAAGGATTAATTACAGCAAGTGGTGGTATATTGCAATCCTCCTTTGCTATTGATGAACCATTTTCTTGTAGTGATATAATTTCAAATTTTTGGTCAAACAGACATTATACCACCTTTACATGCATAGATATACTCACACACACATATACATACACACATACACACACGGATAATCTAACAGAATCAAGAATGCATTCTTAAACACAATTTTCAAAATAAGAAAGCATTAATAAACATTGATATTATTAGTACCTTTGTTAGACTGCATTGACAACTGGAACTAATACAATGTGTATCCAAAGGCGCATACAAATTGATAACGGTCATAACAAACAAACAGTATTACTAGGTAAAACAACGTCTATATTTTAATTCCATAGCACTGAGAAGGGCACAGCCTGCCTCACCCTGGAACCACAGCAACCCTTGACAAAATCTTTATCGTCGATGATCATGCAACAGTCTCTACAGCTTACAAAATGGCTGGGCCCAACAGCAAGTCCACTAAGGATAGAATCCCAAAAGGAACAATGGTAACCATAAACGCCGCTATGTTTGCCTTTCCCACAACAAATCTCACAACTTTCTGCAGCTTTTTTCTGGATTGTACATTCATCGTTTGATTCTTCTTCTTCTGTGATTCTTTTAAATTGGGGGAGCTTAGTCTTGTGGTACATTATATGAGTAAAGAGATTCCAAGGTAAATTACAACATAGTTTGTAGATCATAACACGCTCATCTGCCTTATCAAAGAGGGAGTAGGAATCCAGTGCACTTAGTAGCAGCATTGCAAAAGGCAAATTGGGAAAATTTTGGTATAGGATAAACAAGTCAACCTCCTTGAGCTTCTCTACACCGGATTGCAGCATTAATTTTAACAGGCGAAGCACCTTCCCACTGCTTGGCACAAAAAGGTTTTGTTCTAAATAAGCATAGTCGTGGAATGCCTTCCTTATCGCTGGCATCATTGACAAAAGCATGTATGTACACATGTGTACGAGTACAAATTTATATAAGAAGTACAGAAAAACACAAAATGCAGTGTATCTTTATCTTCATTGCTTCCCTTACCTTTGTCTGATTTCAAAGCCAGACTGATAATCTCATCGACATCGAAATAGCAAATCACATCTTCCACGTCCTTGTTTGCCAGCCTCTTCACGTCATCTTCCAACCACCCACGTAGCCTATCTATCTTCTCCTTCAGCTCTAATCCTTCTTCCCCTTTGTCAGATATCATTGTTTGGCTCTGCAGCTTCGTTCCTACAACCCAGCAAATAAAATTGCTAACAATTCAACAAAAAAAATAACATCATCACCCGTATAAAATTGCTAACAATTCAACAAATCTATTCTATTATATAAGAAAGAGAATGTAGAACTCTTAGTATTCTCATCTCTCCTTCACTCTCAGACTGAATAGTGCATTCACCTTAAATCAATTTTCTTTTCAGACGCCCTAAAATTTTTCAATATTCCACAAAACTACCTTCATTAACATAGCAATTGATGTTATCGTTATTTCTCTTGGTAAAATACTCTTATGTATGTTTATTTCTTTTGATAAACCTATAATCATTATTTCTTTCTATTGTAACACAGATTTCCTCTTCTCCGTGTTATCGTTAAAATTTTTTTGTTCGTCATTTGTTTCCTACCATCTTTTTACATTCCTCCCATTTAAATTTTTCACTATGTTATCTTTGTCATATATCAGTTTCATACGTATACTACGATTCAAAAAAACTACAATAATATCTATTTTCAGTCTAAATCAGCTTAAAGATTCTATCAAAATAGTTTTTGGTCAATCTCTTTATTTACATCTAATTATAATTTGATTGAGTTCTTCAATAATTCTTTAATTTCTATCATGTTTTGCAAAGATTGTGTTTTTATCCGTTGTTTTCTCTGTTGTAGTTTTCCTAGAAAACTTTTCTAAAACCTTGCTTGCTAATCTATCAGAAATGGATTAAATGTATGATTTTTATTTTATTATCTTTATTTTCATTCAATTTAAGGTTGAATTTTTTGTTTTAGCTCTAATAATTTATCGCGGAACTAAACTTCAAATTTTGTGTTAAAAAAGATGTTTTCTTCTTATTTTTGTTACAACTTGTATGGATATGAATATGGCTTTCATTATATTTTTAGAAGGTTATTGGATTTGTTAATACTGGATATTATGTAATCTTTGGTTATTTTGTAACATATATAATACATGAAGTTTGATTGTTTTTCATTCTTATGTTTTTTATAATTTTATTTACATCAATGTTCCTCTTATTTGTATTCGTTTAGTACGATTATGATTTTCATTTCATTCACTTATTTTGCAAGGAATAATTGGCTTACTGACATATAGATAATAAAATTATCTTAAACTTTTTATAATACACAACATAAAAAGTTGATTTTTTTTTATTTTGAAATATACGTGTATACAAAATCAAGTTGGGAAAATTTTATACTTACTATTTTAGTTTCAATCTGTATCATTATCAACCTGGTTTCCTTCATATTCTGCATGAGGTTATTGGATTGATTAACACATCGATATCATATATCTCTTTTATAAAATCTATGATATGTAATGTTGAACTATTTTTTTAGTTCTCTAGTTTTATATTTACATCGACGTTCATCTGATACGTGTTTCGTTAGTACGATCATGAATTTTATTTTCTTTGCATATATTAAATAGCATAATTGGTCTACTAACACATGCATACAGCATACCAAACAATCTTAAATTATGTATAATCTAAGACAAAATTGATGTTTCTCCATTTTTAAACATATGTGTTCAAGAAAATCAAGTAGGGGAAAATATCATCTATGAAGTAAAAGAATGGTCAAATAATAATTTTTTTTGTCATATTTGAAAAAAGAAATATAAACGTATAAATATTACTTTTGTACATTCTACCATATGATTTATAAACCTAAATCTTACTCTATATGCAAAAGATAGAAGGCCAAATGGTTTAGGTCAACTACTAATTCACATCCATGCTTTCAGTTTCGAAAATAATGGTAGGTTTAGTTCCTTTAATATTTTTAGTTTCAAATATAGATGCTTTATTTAAACAAAAAAAGAAATTTAAACTCAATACAAAGTATGTACAATTTAGTTAATTTGATAATTTGGTAATATGTTTATTTTATAATTCGGTTGTTTGATGTTATAATAGAATCCAATCAAATTTTCTAAAAAAAATACGATCATATTAATGGAAAATTAGCTTCTTAAGTTAGCATCAAAGATAACTAACACATAATAAATTCTCTAATTTGTTTGTGTTTGCTTAGTATGATTTGAAATTTCATTCTCTTTATAAATTTGTAAGTTGTAATTGGTTTACTAACAATGTACATCAAAGAATCTTTAATTGAGTATAAATATAAAGTTGACGTATTTTCCATTTGAACCATAAGTATTTAAGAAAATCAAGTAGGCAAAATATCATCTAGGATGTAAAAGAATACTCAAATAATAAATTTCTATATTTCATTTCGAGAAAATTATGTTGAAAATTGTGTTTTAAATAGTCATTCTATAAACTTAATTTTTATCTAAATATTTTATTTTATTATATGCAACATAGACTTATTTTTTTGTAATATAAAATATTATTCATCTTAGACCTACTGCAATACATTTTTTTATAGCACTGCTTTAATGACCGTAGCATGTATTTTCAAATTTAATGCGTGATTAACACTGAATGCTTGAAGATCTTATGTAACATCTTAGCAATTGTTTTTTATTTTCTATAAAGATTGTTTATGCTATATTGTTTTGTTTTGTTTTATTTTAGAATGTGGAGATGTTTATAAATCCTTACAAATTGAAGATGGGTTAATAATAATGTTCACGAGTACGCAAACTTCAAACAGAAAAAATTGTGTTAAAAGGAATAACTTGTTGTTAATTTCATTTGACTCCAACTTAAACTAATTTAATTGTTACGATTAATTCTCTTTCATTGGTATTTAATCTAATTAGTGAATAGTTACAAACCAAGTTTCCGTTAATGGCCACCGAAAACGTTAACCAAAAAGCGATTAGTGTGAATAACGCCCGATTTATCTTAGGTAAGTCCGGAATAATTGATACGTCAAGTTGTTTTATGATTCGCGTTTGGACTTAAAAAATGTTGCGTTTTTACAAGATTTATTAATCATGTTTGACTTTTATGAGATAAGTCAGACGTTCCTAATTTTTTTTTTGAATTTTTCTGTAAATAATTAATAATACTTCACATTCAATACTATACATTAATTGACAATAATTAATTAATAATTATGGCAGATAGGTTAAGAATCTATACATTACATAAATACTTCATGTCCAACTTCTAATCCAGTTTGTCCACAAACACCGCAACCTCCAACCTCTAACCTCAAATCATCCTAATTCTCATTAATGGTAATCAGTTGGTATCCACTTTTTGTTCAATATAGCATTTTATTTCTTGATGGATTAAAAATAATTTTTGATTTTACTTCAATGTATATATTTCAAAAATATACATTTGAAGTTAAATAATAAATTTTTATTTCATAATTGAAAAAAGAAATATATATATATATATATATATATATATATATGTATATATATATTGCTTTTTTTCAGTCTACCGTATGATTTATAAATCTAAATGTTACTCTATATACAAAATATAAAAGGTCAAATGATTATAGGTCAACTACTAATTCACATCCATGTTTTCAGTTTCGAAAATAATAGTAGGTTTAGTTCCTTAAGTATTTTTAGTTTTCAAGCTAAATGCTTTATTTCACAAAAAAACTCAATATAAGGTGTGTGTGTGTAATTTAGTTAATTTGACAATTTGGTAATATGTTTATTTTATAATTCGATTGTTTGTTATAATAGAATCCAATCAATTTTTTTAAAAATAATTCGATCATATTAGTGACAAGTTAGTTTCTTAAGTTAGCATCGAAGGTAATAAATACATCAATACATTTTTCCATAGTAATGCTTCAATGACCATAGCACGTATTTTCCTATTTAATGAATGGTTAACACTGAATACTTGAAGATCTTGTGGAACATCTTAGCAATTATCTTTTATTTTCTATAAAGATTGTTTATGTCATATTGTTTTGATATTTTTTTTTGCAACGTGGAGATGTTTATAAATCATTACGAATTGAAGATGAGTTAATAATAATGTTCACGAGTAAGCTAACTTCAAGCAGGAAGAATTATGTTAAAGGGGAATAAATTGTTGCTAATTTCATTTGATTCCAATTCAAAATAATTTGAGAGTTATTATAATTAATTCTCTTTCATTAGTATTTAATGTAATTAGGCAATAGTTACATACCAAGTTCATGTTAATGGACACCGAAAATGATAACCAAAAGGTTAGCGAGAATTACGCCCGACTTATCTTAGATAAGTCCAAAATAGTTGATATGTCAGCGGTTTTATGATTCGCGTTTGGACTTAAAAAATGTCACATTTTTATAAGATGCATTAATCATGTTTGACTTTTATGAGATAACTCAGACGTTCCTTTTTTTTTTGAATTTTTCTGTAAATAATTAATAATACTTCACATTCAATTCTATATATTAATTGATAATAATTAATCAATAATTATGGTAGATATATTAAGAATCTATACATTACATAAATAATTCATGTCCAACTTCTAATCCAATTTGTCAAATGGAAATTTTATATATCAATATCTATGGTCTTGGACTGTCAATAATGATTTTTCTTTAGAGTTCAGACACTTGATTGATCCGCTTACTTTTATTATGTCAATATTAATTACTATTGTTGGAATTATGGTTCTTACTTATAGTGATAATTATATGTCTCAAAGAATAATCAAATTATAAATTTCTATTGTTCATTTCAAGAGAAGTACGTTGAAGTTTAGTTCAAAATATGCGTTCAGTAAACTTGATTTTTATCTAAATATTTTATTTTGTTATACGTAACCTAGACTTATTTTTTTGTAATATTATATATTATCCATCTTAGACCTATATCACTACATTTTTCCATAGTAATGCTTCAATGACCGTCGCACGTATTTTCCTACTCAATGCATGGTTAACACTGAATACTTGGAGATCTTATGGAACAACTTAGCAATTATCTTTTATTTTCTATAAAGATTGTTTATGTCATATTGGTTTGATATCTTTTTGCAATGTGGAGATGTTTATAAATCGCTACGAATTGAAGATGAGTTAATAATAATGTTCACGAGTAGGCTAACTTGAAGCAGGAAGAATTGTGTTAAAAGGGAATAAATTGTTGCTAATTTCATTTGATTCTCATTCATACTAATTTGAGAGTTATTACAATTAATTCCCTTTCATTAGTATTTAATCTAATTAGGGAATAGTTACATACCAAGTTCACGTTAGGACACCGAAAACGTTAACCAAAAAGCGGTTAGCGAGAATTACGCCCGACTTATCTAAGTCAAGTCCGAAATAGTTGATACGTCAGCGGCTTTATGATTCGCATTTTGTTCGCACCAAAATTGGGCAACATCCAAACACGTTTGGACTTAAAAAATGTCACGTTTTTACATGATTTATTAATCATGTTTGACTTTTATGAGATAACTCAGACGTTCCTTTTTTTTGAATTTTTCTGTAAATAATTATTAATACTTCACATTCAATACAATGCATTAATTGATAATAATTAATCAATAATTATGGCAGATATATTAAAATCTATACATTACATAAATACTTCATGTCCAACTTCTAATCCAATTTGTCAAACGGAAATTTTATATATCAATATCTATGGTCTTGGACTGTGAATAATGATTTTTCTTTAGAGTTCGGACAGTTGATTGATCCGCTTACTTTTATTATGCCAATATTAATTACTATTGTTGGGATTGGTTCTTATTTATAGTGATAATTATGTCTCAAAGAATAATCAAATAATAAATTTCTATAGCTCATTTCGAGAGAAGTATGTTGAAAGTTTAGTTCTAAATATGCATTCAGTAAACTTAATTTTTATCTAAATATTTTATTTTGTTATACGCAACATAGACTTATTTTTTTGTAATATTAGATATTATCCATCTTAGACCTACATCAATACATTTTTCCATAGTAATGCTTCAATGATCGTAGCACGTATTTTCCTATTTAATGCATGGTTAACACTGAATACTTGGAGATCTTATGGAACTCTTAGCAGTTATCTTTTATTTTCTATAAAGATTGTTTATGTCATTTGTTTTGATTTTTTTTTGCAACGTGGAGATGTTTATAAGTCGTTACGAATTAAAGATGAATTAATAATAATGTTCACGAGTAGGCTAACTTCAAGCAGGAAGAATAGTGTTAAAAGGGAATAAATTGTTGCTAATTTCATTTGATTCCAATTCAAACTAATTTGAGAGTTATTATAATTAATTCTCTTTTATTAATATTTAATCTAATTAGGGAATGGTTACATACCAAGTTCACTTTAGTGGACACCGAAAATGTTAACTAAAAAACGGTTAGCGAGAATTACGCCCGACTTATCTTCGATAAGTCCGAAATAGTTGATATGTCATCGGTTTTATGATTCGCGTTTGGACTTAACAAATGTCATGTTTTTATAAGATGCATTAATTATGTTTGACTTTTATGAGATAACTTAGTCGTTCATTTTTTTTTTTTTTTGAATTTTTCTGTGAATAATTATTAATACTTCGCATTCAATACTATACATTAATTGATAATAATTAATCAATAATTATGGCATATATATTAAGAATCTATATATTACATAAATACTTCATGTCCAAACTCTAATCCAATTTGTCCACAAACACCACAACCTTCAACCTCTAACCTCAAATATAGAAGATCAAATGGTTATGGGTCAACTACTAATTCACATCCATGCTTTTGGTTTCGAAAATAATGGTATGTTTAGTTCCTTTAATATTTTTAGTGTTAAAGCTAAATGCTTTATTTCAAAAAAACAAAATTAAACTCAATATAAAGTGTGCAATTTAGTTAATTTGATAATTTAGTAATATGTTTATTTTATAATTCGATTGTCTGATATTATAACAAAATCCAACAAAATGTTCTAAAAATTAATTCGATCATATTAATGGCAAATTAGTTTCTTAAGTTAGCATCGAAGGTACTAAATACATAATAAATTCTCTAATCTGTTTTTTGTTTTTTTAGTACGACCAGGAAATTCATTTCCTTCGTAAATTTATGAGCCATAATTGGTTTACTAACCGTGTTCGTCAAACAATCTTTAATTGAGTATAATCTGATATAAAGTTGCTGTATTTTTCATTTGAACTATAAGTATTTAAAAAAATCAAGGAGACAATATCATCTATGATGTAAAAGAATAATCAAATAATAAATTTCTATACTTCATTTCGAGAGAAGTATATTGAAGTTTAGTTCTAAATATGCGTTCAATAAACTTGATTTTTATCTAAATATTTTATTTCGTTATACGCAACCTAGACTTATTTTTTTGAAATATTAGATATTATCCGTCTTAGACCTATCAACACATTTTTCTATAGTAATGTTTCAATGACTGTAGCACGTATTTTTCTATTTAATGCATGGTTAACATTGAATACTTGAAGATCTTATGGAACATCTTAGCAAATATCTTTTATTTTCTATAAAGATTGTTTGTCATATTGTGTTGATATCTTTTTTGCAATGTGGAGATGTTTATAAATCATTACGAATTGAAGATGAGTTAATAATAATGTGCACGAGTAGGCTAACTTCAAGCAGGAAGAATTGTATTAAAAGGGAATAAACTGTTGCTAATTTCATTTGATTACAATTCATACTAATTTGAGAATTATTACAATTAATTCTCTTTTATTAATATTTAATCTAATTAGGGGATAATTACATACCAAGTTCACGTTAGGACACCAAAAATGTTAACCAAAAAGCGGTTAGCGAGAATTACGCCTGACTTATCTTAGATAAGTCCGAAAAAGTTGATATGTCAGCGGTTTTATGATTCGCATTTGGACTTAAAAAATGTCACATTTTTACAAGATGTATCAATCATGTTTGACTTTTATGAATAAGTCAAACAATCCTTTATTTTTGAATTTTTCTGTAAATAATTAATAATACTTCATATTCGATACTATACATTAACTGATAATAATTAATTAATAATTATGGCAGATATATTAAGAATCTATATATTACATAAATACTTCATGTCCAACTTCTAATTCTATTTGTCCACGAACACCACAACCTCCAACCTCTAACCTCAAATCATCCTAATTCTCATTAGTGGTAATCAGTTGGTATCCACTTTTAGTTCAATATAACATTTTATTTCTTGATGGATTAAAACTAATTTTTGATTTTACTTCAATGTATATTTCAGAAATATACATTTGAAGTTGAATAATAATTTTTTATTTCATATTTGAGAAAAGAAATATAAATGTTACTTTTGTTCAGTCTACTGTATGATTTATAAATCTAAGTGTTACTCTATACACAAAATATAAAAGATCAAATGGTTATAGGTCAACTACTATATCACATCCATGCTTTTAATTTCGAAAATAATGGTAGGTTTAATTCCTTTAACATTTCTAGTGTTAAAGCTAAATGCTTTATTTCGAAAAAAAAAAATTAACTCAATATAAAGTGTGTGCAATTTAGTTAATTTGATAATTTGGTAATACGTTTATTTTATAATTCCATTGTTTGATGTTATACCAGAATCCAATCAAATTTTCTGTAAAATAATTGGATCATATTAATGGCAAATTAGTTTCTTAAGTTAGCATCGAGGGTAGTAAATACACAATAAATTCTCTAATATATTTTGTGTTTGCTTAGTACGATCAGGAAATTCATTTCCTTTGTAAATTTATAAGGCATAATTGATTTACTAACAATGTACATCAAAAAATCTTTAATTGAGTATAATCTGGTATAAATTGCTGTACTTTCCATTTGAACTATAAATATTTATGAAAATCAAGTAGACAAAATATCATCTATGATGTAAAAGAATAA
The DNA here is from genome assembly GCA_030765085.1 of Allium cepa. Classification (NCBI taxonomy): domain Eukaryota; kingdom Viridiplantae; phylum Streptophyta; class Magnoliopsida; order Asparagales; family Amaryllidaceae; genus Allium; species Allium cepa. Next base: position 918,007,814 of record CM060938.1, read on the forward strand.
TCAAAAAATAAATTTCAATACTTCACTTCGAGAGAAGTATGTAGAAAGTTTAGTTCTAAATAGACGTTCTATAAACTTAATTTTTATCTAAATACTTTATTTTGTTATATGCAACCTAGAGTTATTTTTTGCAATATCAGATATTATCCATCTTAGACCTACAGCAAAACATTTTTTCTACAGTAATGCTTCATTTAACGTAGCACGTATTTACCTATTTGATGCATGGTTAAAAAAATACTTGGAGATCTTATGGAAAATCTTAGGAATTATTTTCTATTTTCTATAAAGATTGTTTATGCTTTATTTTTTTTATTTTTTTGCGGTGTGGAGATGTTTATAAATCGTTATGAATTGAAGACGGGTTAATAATAATGTTCACGAGTAGGCTAACTTCAAGCAGGAAGAATTGTGTTAAAAGGGAATAAATTGTTGCTAATTTCATTTGATTCCAATTCATACTAATTTGAGAATTATCACAATTAATTCTCTTTTATTAATATTTAATCTAATTAGGGAATAGTTACATACCAAGTTCACGTTAGGACACCGAAAATGTTAACCGAAAAGCGGTTAGCAAGAATTACGCCTGACTTATCTTAGATAAGTCTGAAATAGTTGATATGTCAGCGGTTTTATGATTCGCGTTTGGACTTAAAAAATGTCACATTTTTACAAGATGTATTAATCATGTTTGACTTTTATGAGATAAGTCAGACGTTCCTTTTTTTTGAATTTTTCTGTAAATAATTAATAATACTTCATATTCAATACCATACATTAATTGATAATAATTATTTAATAATTATGGCAGATATATTAAGAATCTAAATATTACATAAATACTTCATGTCCAACTTCTAATTCAATTGTCCACTAACACCACAACCTCTAACCTCAAATCATCCTAATTCTCATTAGTGGTAATCAGTTGGTATCCATTTTTAGTTCAATATAACATTTTATTTCTTGATGGATTAAAACTAATTTTTTATTTTACTTCAATGTATATTTCAGAAATATACATTTGAAGTTGAATAATAATTTTTTATTTCATATTTGAGAAAAGAAATATAAATATTACTTTTGTTCAGTCTACCGTATGATTTATAAATCTAAATGTTACTCTATACACAAAATATAGAAGATCAAATGTTTATAGGTCAACTACTAATTCACATCCATGCTTTTAGTTTCAAAAATAATGGTAGGTTTAATTCCGTTAATATTTCTAGTGTTAAAGCTAAATGCTTTATTTCAAAAAAGAAAATTTTAACTCAATATAAAGTGTGTGCAATTTAGATAATTTGATAATTTGGTAATATGTTTATTTTATAATTCCATTGTTTGATGTTATAACAGAATCCAATCAAATTTTCTATAAAATAATTGGATCATATTAATGGCAAATTAGTTTCTTAAGTTAGCATCGAAGGTAGTAAATAATAAATTCTCTAATATGTTTTGTGTTCGCTTAGTACGATCACGAAATTCATTTCCTTTGTAAATTTATAAGGCATGATTGGTTTACTAACAATGTACATCAAAAAATCTTTAATTGAGTATAATATGATATAAATTGTTGTACTTTCCCTTTGAACTATAAGTATTTATGAAAATCAAGTAGACAAAATATCATCTATGATGTAAAAGAATAATCAAATAATAAATTTCTATAATTCAATTCGAGAGAAGTATGTTGAAAGTTTAGTTCTAAATAGACGTTCTATAAACTTAATTTTTATCTAAATATTTTATTTTGTTATACGAAACCTAGAGTTATTTTTTGCAATATCGGATATTATCCATCTTAGACCTACAGCAAAACATTTTTTCTATAGTAATGCTTCATTTAACGTATCACGTATTTTCCTATTTAATGCATGGTTAACAGAATACTTGGAGATCTTATGGAACATCTTAGGAATTATTTTTTATTTTCTATAAATATTGTTTATGCTTTATTTTTTTGTTCTTTTTGCGGTGTGGAGATGTTTATAAATCATTACGAATTGAAGATGGGTTAATAATAATGCTTACGATTATGCTAACTTAAAACAGAAAGAATTGTGTTAAAAAGGAATAAATTGTTGCTAATTTCATTTGATTCCAATTCAAACTAATTTGCGAATGATTACAATTAATTATCTTTTATTAATATTTAACCAAATTAGGGATTAGTTACATACCAAGTCCCCGTTCATGGATACCGAAAACGTTAACCAAAAAGCGGTTAGCGAGAATCACTCCCAAGGTTTTAAATATCAGATTTCGGTCACGTTTCGTCTCGAAATATTTACACAAATTATCTCGTACCAGGGGAGATCTCAGACGAAATGAGTACATATCGGGTGTATATCTCGAATTGACATCTCGGGTCTTATAATGCATCTCGGGAATATCTCGAATGTACTTTTGTGTCTAAAATTGATATGTCAAAAATTTATTTAATGGTTATAACTTTTTTAGTAAAAATAAAAATGATAACATACTTGATTTACATGAAAAAAGAAATATAAAGAAATATTTTTATAAGAGTGGTAGCTTGATTAGCTCGATTGATTTGGTAATGATTGAATAATATCCTTTAATTATAACATAATAAAGAAGTAAAAACTTTCCCTATGACTCGTTAAGATAATAAGTATAGAATATGTTCTAGAAGTTGGTAAATTATAATTGGGTCAAGTAGTTTCTTTTGAATCGATATGAAAATAAAAAATATTATGCAAAATAAGAAAAATGTATAATTTCGGGTGAGATCTCGGATTGATATTTTGATCCATATTTCAGGTGAGATTTGATTATCTCGAACGAGATGAGTGTCGAAGAAGATATGCAGAAGATTTGATGTCTCGTCTCGTTTAAGTGTGAAAAGGAGATCTCGAGTGATATATAGGAGATTTAAAACCATGATTACGCCCGACTTATCTTAGATAAGAATGACATAATTGATATGTCGATGGTTTAATGATTCGCATTTCGACCTAAAAAATAGAGTTTACAAATCGTATTAATCATGTTCGGCTTTTATAAGGTATGTCAGACGTTCCTGTTTTTTTTTTTGAATTTTTCTGTAAATAATTAATAATACTTCATATTCAATACTATACATTAATTGATAATAATTAATTAATAAGTATGACAGATATCTTAAAAAACTATACATGACATAAATACTTCATGTCCAACCTCTAATCCAATTCGTCCATGAATACCACAACCTTCAACCTCTAATCTCAAATCATCCTTATTCTCATTAATAGTAATCAATTGGTATCCACTTTTAGTCCAATAAAACATTTTATTTCTTGATGGATTAAAACTAATTTTTTACTTTACTTCATTGTATATTTCAAAAATATACATATATTAAATCATGTTGTGTATCTCTTATTTAGATTAGTTGAAACAAACAAGGATAATGTTTAATTAGTTGGAATCATCAACGTTGGAAAATGCATAGTTATCCAGTAAGATTTTTTTAAGAAGCTTAATATAGTAACAATAATACAACGAGTGCAATATACATAATTATTAGTTAACAAATTATTGCATGATCTATAAACCAAAATTATACTCTGGATACAAAATTTGACTGCTAATTTCATACATTTTCTCATGTCATATTATGCTATATTTATTAAAGAACACTATGTTTGAAAACTACAAATATTTTCTCTAATTTAATTAGTAGTGTAACATCGGAATGTATAATAATGAAAATGTTGTTTCAGTAAGATACTACCTCATTTCAAGTATAATTTCTCTACTCTAGGTTTGGAACACTATTATCAAACAAAATTATGTACACATTTAGATTTACATGTTGAAAATAGGATAAAATTACATTGAACAAATGTAAATTACATTTGAAAGTTAATTAAATCGCATGCTTAGTAATACAGTGCTTACCAAGTTAGGAACAACCGATAGCTAGTGTAACCTTTTCAATATAAGTGCATTGTGCTCTAAGATATTAATTATACTTTATATGCTCCAAGACTATTTAAGTAGATTTATCAACACATTTTTATTAGTAGTATTCATAGAAAAATTAATAAAAAAAATTACATCCTATAAATGTGTGCTTCCATATTCATATACTATAAAATCTAAAAAAATACATCGTTAACAAATTTATATACTAGCTTCTGTATGCGTAGCACGGGTTTGTACTCGTATTACATGATTACAGGTACAAAATTGCTAAAAAATTCAACAAATTAACAAACGGTACCTAGGTTCCTACAACCTGTAGCCTCGTCGCCATCCGCTTTTGCCCTTTTTGCTGGATGGGCTTCCTTGCCGTCGTTGACACTTTTCCTCCCTGTCATCTCATACTCATTATCATAATTAGCCTTCCCATAATTACATAATTATATTTAGTGTTGTCATGTGATGACGAAGCCTTTGATAAGTGAGTTTGCCAGTTCCACTTTTAAACATACCGAAGAATGTATCGATAATTCAACAAGTTGATGTAAATCATGGTTTAATTAGGTGTTTATTTGTCCTTTCATTTCACTCTAAAACCATATGTGTAATAGCTACTACTAATGATCATTCACAATATAACCAAATATACCAAATATGATGCTCCTATATTCGTTTTGCCCACATGAACCAATCAAAATTTACATCCTATAAATGTCCTTTGGTATGCGTTATTTATTTTCTTTGAAACAAATATCCTCTTAAATTTATGCATTTCTGGGTTCAAATCATAATACACTACCATTATGTCAACACTTAAAGAGGAGAAACATAGCTGTCTACCAATAATAGTAACAAAAGACTTTCTACAAATAAATAAGATCATTATGAAAACACGGGTAAAATGAACATAACAAAGCAGCAAACAAGAACCAAACATGTCACAAAACCAAAATACTACCACTCTCTGACATGGCAGATTTTATTTTGTATCAAATGAGCTTCACAAAACGCTTATCAGGCATAAAAGCACCTGAAAGGCAGTAATTGCACCTTTTCCGACGGACAAACCATTTTGTACAAAATACAAATTGAGGATCCAAATAAAAGCACAGGGCAGTGATCAATCCCAACAAAATTTAGATTGTTAAATGAACAGAGATGTAAAATCTCTAAACTGCAGTGGCACATTGAAGAGAGTAAGACAACCACACACACACACACACACACAGTAAAATTCCTACACAATTGTGCTATTCAACCCAACAAACTAAACGGTGCAATCAACAGATAGCAAATTATGATCGTCAAATTTTAGCAACTAACTGACCTTCTATTACTTCATGACCTTCTACAATTGCTTCTTCTCCCTTAGTCCCTGCCATGCCTTCAAACTTGGGCTGCTAAAAGGAATTTAAAACAAATTCGTTGGTCAGCCGAAAAATTGGGACTTTCAAATTCAGGAAACTCCTAGGAATGACCTATATAGATGAAAAATTCTTTGACAGTTGAAGGTGGTTTCGTCGATGCTTGCGCTTGTTTGATTGTGAAAAAGAAACGCCCTTAATCTGAATTAGGGTTTTATTTGACAAAGGAGGAGCTTTTAAACGTGAAGGAATATTCTGGATTTGAGGCTGAGTTAAGTCTGGGCCGTGAAAATATTTTTTAAACGAATTTCCCACATTAGATTTTCCTTAGATTTTTTGTTCTGAAAATCGTGATTCACTAAATTGGCAAATTCCCTCTTCCTACAACCGTGCGACTTCAATTCTTGTTGTTAGTCAATGTTCCTTTCATATCTTGAATCGGGTATTATTTTCGAATTCTGATTATTTACCACTTTCCTTTTTTACCACTACATATATTTTTATTCTTAATTGTTTACAATTTCGTCTCACACCTGTGATTTGTAGAAGTGAAATCTTAATGAATTGATAAAAGTGTAACAAGCGTTTATTATACATTTTTACCTTTGCTTTTATGTCTTTGTCAACTGTATTTGTTCGTTGTTAGTCCTTACAAAAGTGCATAGTTTGGAGCTTAGGCTACACATTTTTAAATTGATGGACCCTTCTGTATAATAATGAATGCTATTATTTATTATTACTTAATATAAGTTGAATTCTTTATTACTATTCCATTTTCTCATTGAGCATCGCATCATTGCTTAAAACCGGATTACTTTGCTTCCTCCATAGAAGTGGGCTGTTTTTTAGCTTAGCTTGGTCGAGATTTTTTTGTTGCTTGTTAAGTTATTTATATTGTCTACTTATATGTTTTTAGTTCGTCTAAAATTGTAAAGAAATTAAGGTTATATGCATAGTGTTAGTACTTTAGATAGTTATTAATCAGTTTCCATAACTAGTTTTCGTAGATTTTGTAGTTGATTATTTAAATTCAATTGCAATATTATTATTATTTTAGATAAAATGTATTGAATGCTATACTAAATGCAATTTGGAGAAATAAATGAATTTAGCTACAAATTAATAGGACTTTTAAAGGCAATTTGTTTATAGAAAAAGGTACCCTTTTTTTTAGAAAAAGTAACCGTTTTTACTTATTCTTAGAGTTGCATTTTTTTGAAAGTTGTATTTTGGAGAAGAAAATGAATTTAGCTATAAATTTATGCTAACCTAATTTTTGGAAACGATTGTTTTTAAGTAAACAAATTGTATTTTAATTCAACTAATAGTTAAATGTGTTTATTAAATTGTAGGATTTAATATTATTGTAAATATAAATATTGTTTCGCATAAATATTTTCGAATTGGGAAAACTAAGATTTATCCTGTTGATGACCTGTAAAGAAATTGATAGTTTTAGATGACCACGAGTGATGATCGTTCGGGATCGTATGTCATTTGAGGTGACACGGGACCATTCGCAGTCGGATGCCGTTCGCGTCAAATGGTGACCATTCGCGGTCGGGGTGCCGTTCGAGGCAATTTGTGATCGTTCACTATCGAATGCCGCTCGCGGCGAATGGTGACCGTTCGCGGTCGGGGTGCCGTTCGAGGCAATTTGTGATCGTTCGCGATCGAGTGCTGTTCGCGGCGAATGAGGACCGTTCGCGGCCGGGGTGCCGTTCGAGGCAATTTGTGATCGTTCGCGATCGAGTGCCGCTCGCGCGAATAGTGACCGTTCGCGGTCGGGGTGCCGTTCGAGGTGAAGTGTGTGTGCCCAAGGGGATTTAGTATCATCAATACCACATTCCACGTTCGAGTGAGTTTCTGGATTGTTTGTTATTGCAGTTTATCGCTATCTCAGAGCATGCCTGGGGACCATTCGCGATTCCATACATGTGTAAGTGACTTGGCCGTTTTAGAATTATCAAAACAAAATATTCATTCAACTGAGTTTTTCAACAGAAATGTTCGACAATATCAAATCCAAACATGAAAAGCAAAAAACAAAAGCAAAACAGTGATGTCAGAGCGCAAACACCTACATCAATGTGATTTATAGTTGTATCAGAGCATGTTTGAGGATCATTCGCGGTCTTGTACATGTGTAAACAACTTAATCACGTCGGTGCAGAGTTTTCCACTTGTTGGTCATTATTTCAATCAATTGATAACAAACTGACGCCTCGATCCTGAGCCGTCTTCGGTTGGTGCAGGTGGTGGTCGCTCTTGTTCCACCGTCGTGGCCCTCCTTCTCACATATTGCGATAGCATACCATTCCTGATATGCCCCTCGACTTCATCCTTCAAGTGTCTGCAATCGTTTGTGCTATGATCATTTAACTCGTGGAATAAGCAATACTTATCCGACTTTCTTTCATTGCTGGTTGGTTCCTCCTCATCAACCTTTGATAAGGAACATGTCCCTTGGTGTCCTGGTAGATCCATTCCAAACTCTCGTTCAGCTCTGTATATGAGGTGAATCTTGGTTCCTTTCGTGGTCGTGCCGGTCCATCACCGTCATCCTCAGCCTCTCGTTTCCCTTTACCGGTTTCTGTACCTTTTCAAGGAGGATTTCCGCCCTTGACTGCATAAACATCGATTCCTTCTCCCTCTTCTCTTTCAGCATTTGCATCTTCCAATCATAGAAATCCTTCAGCCTCATGATAAAATTCCTCTAGATCCATAAGGGGATCTCTTGTCAATGAATTTTTGAATTCAGTGCCGTCAGCTATGTCATATACAGTTGCCATCAAAACCATGGATGGATCTGGTTGATCCACCGATACTACTGTTGCATTGAATCGCGTCAAAAAACTCCTCAGAGACTCCCCTGTTCTTTGCTTCACTGGTGCTATACTCATCACATTCTTGAGTCTTGAAATGTGAACTCTAAACTGCCTCATAAACCTTTCAGTCAAATCAGTCCATGTTCGGGTAGAGCCACTCTCCAGTTGCCTAAACCATAGCACCACAATGTTTGCCTGGTACAATGGGAAGCACCGAGCCATGACCTCTTTGGATTCCCCCAGCACTTCCATATGCCTAATATACTTTGTTAGATGAACTGTAGGGTCCGTCCTCCCATTATACATCTCCAATGATGGTAGCTTAAAATCCGGTGGGTTCCTAGCTCGCCTGATTGCTGGAGTAAAGGGACTCATATTCACATCCTCCAAGTCTCTGTTCACCAATCCGCCTCTCATAGCTCGTCTGACCGTCTCTGCCAACCTGTCACTATCTTCAAGCTGAAACCTTTGTGCATTGCCTCCGATCTGCCCCCCGAGTTCACGATGGTCTTCAGGAATCTAGCCTCCTGGCTGAGCATCCATATTACCGCCAGGTTGCTCGGATCCCCCAGACTCCCTTCCCGGGATTGAATCGACATGCTCTTGGTGAGTGCTCCCTTGTTCTGGCGCTGCGCCAAATGGTCCTGCTCCATTTTAAACTCTGGTCGCTCCTTGATTTTGCGCTCCAAGTTGCCCAATCTGTCGAAACAAATTCTGGATCATTTCCTTTTGTCTTCTCACCATTGTCTCCATCTCATCCCTAGTGATGAAGATTGATGTCTGATTTGCACTTGAAGAAGCCTCTTGACTCCCTTCATGTTGACTTCTCTCTGCCTTTCGTCTTCTACTCGTTTGCCTTGTCATAGCTTTTCAGATTTGAATCTCTATGCCTCCAAATTAAACTTCCGAATGATAGAATTCCTGAATTAGCCTTCTCAGTGAAAGCACCAAAATTGGTCACAAACACCCAATAGTCGATTATTCACAATCACAAATCTCAGATGAACAATATGCAGAGAATAAAAAATGAAGAACACTCAGAAAATTCAAAGCACTAAACAACACAGAATTTATAGTGGTTCGGCGATCTGGCGTACATCCACTCTGAAGTTGATTACTTTATTGATATTCACTTGATGATTTCAATCAATTACAGCAGATTACAGTGGATTATAGCTTTGAAATTCGAGTACAACAGTAGTGGTGTAGTACAAAGTAGAATCCGGCAGAGTCTGGATGCTTGAGAGTCGAAAGATCCCTCTTACGTAGGCTTTGGGGCTCTATTTATAGGCGTAGGGGGCTGATATTTCTCTCAAACTTCAGGAGACTCCTTCTGGCATGGAAGTGGGCCCACGCGATCGATCCTAGCAAGTTTTGACTCGATCCGTGATCGATACGAACCAATTTCGTATCGATCAAGAATTCGTCCAATGGATTCAAAACTTGGCAGGAACATTCTTTAGCTTATATGTAAGCTTCTGTGAAAATTTCATAGCATTTCGATTTGTGGATTGCAAGATATGATCGATACGAGTTGTTGTTCTTCGGTCGGCTGTAATTTTCGAATCGATGATTTCGAATCGATCTGTTCGAATTGATGGTTGCATGTGCCCTCGCGATGACGTGGCATGCACTCCTCGTATCGATCCACCTTTCACTCTGAGTTGACCGAGTCGTCTCTTGAATTTCGCCTTGTTCATATTGAAGACCGTTGCCTCGTTCGAGTCGATAGCCGTTGCCAATTCGTACCAATGGAAGTAGGTTCGTTCGTATCAATAAAAGTAGCCCGTTCGTATCGAACAAGCGTGATAGGTACGATTGATGGATATGAACTAACGAGCCTCGATGGACTTCGAGTAGATTGATACAAACAAGCATACTCCCTCGATGGATACGAAATGGCACATCTTGATCGATTCGAACAAATGCTCGCCGATGGATACGTAGTAGGATGAGCCCTAATCGATACGAAGTGACTGGGTTCAACGGATTCAAACAGTGCGATGATGTATCGATTCGAACATGATGGATTCAAAATCAGATATTCCTTGTTGGATACGAAATGGGGCCATTTCCTACAACTTTCATCGATCATATCTTGAGTATACGAACTCGGATTGACTTCAAATTTGGAATGTTGGTTTTTATGGCTTTGCTTGTCGTGTCTTGTCGATTGTAGCTTGATCCAGACTTGGACAAAATTCATCGATATCCATAGCGAAGCGGTGTACAACCAATCTTCGAGATGAACTATCTTTGTTTTTTGGATAATCTTTTGGTATCACGGCCTTGCCAAAAGGCGGGATAACAGTTGTGCTCCTCAAATCATAGGAGAGAGATCCCCACACCATGATCAGAAGGGGTTGTCATGATTGCTACATATTAGTAATGGCATGGTTAATGTCATTTCTCGATTTAAACCTTAAAATATGGAAAAATTATGATAAACATGATACAAATAGTTCAAAAAATTAAATGGCCAAATTAAGACGTACATGATACAATTGTTTTCAGAAAAGGTAAATGTAAAGTAAATAGTATTGGGAAATTTTATGTTGTTGGAATTTTTAAATTTAAAAATATTAAAATGAAGGGAGACATTAGCCGGCATAGTGCATTATAAGGTATAGCACACTCAATAGTCAAATGTACATACTCAACAATCATTGAGTACAAAAGACAACGAATTGATGACCTCTTAGCTCGGAAGAAATTTTATTTTGATATGAAAGATGATCGAAAAACAACCACAACAAAAGATCAAAATTGTATATTCTTGTCTGTTATGGGGCTTCGTGTTGCTTCAACATCTAAATCGATGCATGTGGATAATCATGGAATTAACAATAAGCAATGAGTAATTGCTACGACATTCATGTTGCAACCATGGTTTGGATATAAAAGATACACACACATATCATAATAAATATTTATAACTTCTAAATAGTTTTATCATACTAAATAACGTATTATATAATAATTTGATAATGATAAAGAAACATTATAAGCAAACAGTGTAGTTTTCTATGTAAAATTTCCTATTCTTTCATATGGCATAATACAGGACGTAGGAAAGGCTTAGGAAATAGGTAGGAAAATGTAAGGCATAGAAGAGGCGTAGAAAATTTCCGACATCTTTCCTATGTCTATTTAAATATGTGAAAAATAACCAAGATACAAATCTGTCCACAAATATATCAAATATGTCTTTAGAAACAAAAGACACAAGATTTTAAGAGAAATTTTTTATCTTTCAATGGTTTACAAACCCTAATCCTAGTATCAATGGCTGAAACATGTACCGCAGCTCCACCTACAGAATGAGAGTAAATCTCAGTACACAAGCGTCACAAAATGGTAGCCTAGATCTAAATTCTTATGACCTTAACATAGTGACTATCGAAATTGAATATGGTTGCAGTCATAACTTAATTAATGCTAGCTCGAAGACGACTATTGTTCAGATGATAATGTTGAATCGATTTCACCCTAGAGGGAGGGTGAATAGGGTGATACTAATAATAATTAAAATTAATGTGGAAATATATATAGATAATAGTAGAATGATAAAAGCAGAAATAGAACAACAAAGATTTACCCAGCTTCGACAAAACTATGCCTAGTGTTGCCTTCAAAGTTTCTACTAGAAATTATGTAGTCAGACGCTTAACACGTAAACTTGCAACACCCGCTATCGACTAACCTACCTCTATGCTCAAAACCCTGCCACAACTCAGCCAATGAGTTGCGAATTCTCGAACTACAAAACCATAGTTAGTAACCTAGTCACACGACTAGAAAAACACAGTTTAAAAAAGGAATTTACAACTGAAAATAAAAACTAAACAAAAAAAACTCTTTTTATATAATTTAAGCTTAAAAATAAAATAACTAAACCACCCCACTTTAGAAAATAGCTTGAGAAAAAACGTCTCCCCTTTATTCTTCTTTGGTCGTTCCTTTTCCACTTCAAAATTTAGGGTTTGCTTAGCTTTGGTGCTGCCGCTGATCGTTAATCGATTTTACTATCAAACCTCAGTTCAGCTTGATGCTTCTTCGATCTTTGTTCTTTGCTTAGCTTCGACTGCTTCAAATGTGTTGAGCTTGAATGTTATTTGGTACGTGATTTTTTATTTCAAATTCGATTTTGCTTGACTTCGTTTCGAGTTACAAATTTGTGCGTGATTTGGCTTGCTCTAGTATTTTGCCTAAACTCGAATCCATTTTTTTGCCGATGATGATTTTTGGGTTTTATAGGGATCGAATCCCTTAGTTTACGTTCGTATAATTTCGGTTTGAATATTTCATGATTTTGTTTTCTGCGTTGATTTTTGATCATACGACTGTGATGTTTCTGACTTATTCATTAGATACGAGTTACTCTATATATTTATGATGAATTTGGATCTCTCCGTTCTTCACTGATATGACTTGTTCGAATCTACCTTGGTCACCATGGCTTTGATTTTGGCATCGTTCTCTTATGGCTCGATACTTGATTTTGAGAGAGATTTAGATTTTATGAAACTTGACTTGTTCAATGACTTGTTCAAACATATGATCATTCTTTGTTTTTGCTGTCTTGACCTTTGAAACAATTATTGGCTTTGTTCAAAATGTAACTCTTTTTTTACTGTAAATAAGTAGACTACTTCACTGTTATACACATGTAAACTGCTTTGTTGTGGGTCATCTCCATGTATATACATGTGTGTGTGTGTGCGTGTTATAGTGCATGTATATATATCACCATGCTTATGCTCATTCATGTATCTATACTATAATTCTCGAATCACTTGTTTATATATACACATGTGTATGTATGCAGTCTCTTGTATTGTGTTCACCACTGTTTCGAATATTGCATAGCTGTTGTCGAATTCCATATTCATTTCCTTGAATTTCATTCACTGTTTGCTGGGTTACCCTATATTGCTTTCATACCTGAACTGATACATGCTCCACTATATATTTGTACTATATGTTTAAAACTTAACTTGCATACGTGCTTGGTTATTTTTGCTGGGTTGCTTGGACATTAAATTATGGTCTGTATGTATATATGTGGGTGACCCTATATTGTATTCAAACTAGACCATTTGACCTTGTGAGCACGTTCATGCCTTCGTTATTGTATGGTGCACTTTGAATGAAGTCTGGTTGCATTTCAACCATGGGTTATGATGACTGGCCTTCATGTTGCATTCTGTATGATCTTGAGTTACTTTGAGTTAAACATCCCAGTTGCAATCAAGTCTTCATGTTGCACTTTATAGTCTGGTCTTCATATGTATATGTCTAATTTCATGTGGAGCAGTGCAAAACCTAATTTGTGTCCTGTAAATTTCATTTTCTATACTTTCTTTTCAAAAATGTCTACATGACAATTTCAAAAAATAAATGAATTTTTGGTAGGTCTTTAGTTTTTTGTTAACAATTTATCAGTTTTCTCTGTGACAAGTGAGGTGCATTGGAATAAAAGATTAGTGATACATTTACTTCTACAAGTTTATAAGCCGTTACATTTTGATACTAGAATTCACCTATCTTCTAAAATGCACAAAATCTTGCAGTTTATAAAGACTACTTGCTCTATTATTCCATCATAAAGAGTACTATTGTTCCATCATAATATTTTTTTTATACCAAAAATGAGAAATATATACATAGGAAACAGATGCTGTCAACAAGCCTGACAGGTAACCCAAATCTTGAAAAACCAACAGACGACGACAGAAGCCGACCAAAGAAAAAGTAAATAAAACAGAAAGAGGGAAAAACACGAAAACATAAGCAAACAGAAGGACCAAAAAAACAAAGGGGGCGAAGTCGCCGAATAAAAACAACCCCATAAACAGAAACAGCTATGAAAGCTGCCAGCAGAACCTCCGAGAACGACGAAATAAGAACCAGAAAAGCGACCGAACAAAGCAAGCCAGAAAGAAGACACCAAAGACCCCAAATCAAATCTATAAAACATAGCCAAGCTACTACGCACACCCAAATAGCTACTGGAAACCACCGCCCAGCCAACATCGTACTCGAGCTCCGGCAAGGCCACCGCCCTACTACGATGTTGAGGTTCCAACCATCAAAGAAAAGCAAGGACGTCCCCCGCCCATCCAAGATAACCAGAAGCAATGGCCAAAACCATCAAAGCCGACAGACCGGCAGAATGAAGATGATAAAGACTTCCGAGAAGCCAACTCCAAACAGCAGAAAAAACCAAGAAAAGAAACCCCCATGTAATCAAGAGCCTGAAAGCAATAAACACAGAGTTAGAAAAACGGGGGGGGGGGATAGGGGGTGGGGGTGGATCGGGGGGGGGGGGGTGATGATGGATGACGGACCGGGGGGGTCTACCAAGCCAGAATCTGCAGTCCCCAGAACGGCAGTCATCCAATACCTGCTCTATTAGAAGAGAGAGAACAGTTTATTGATAACAGGTTCACTAAATGACGAGAGCGAGCACTGGCCGTACCCCGGAAGGGTCGGCCCCGAAAAGCTAAGAAAACATCATCTCTTACCCGCCGAACAACGGAAAGAGGATCCATTGGAACATCTTCAAAGATAGCCTTATTCCTCGCACACCAGACATGCCAGCATATCAGACAAGGAATCAATCGAAAGATGATCGAGCGAAGAGATTTCCCAGTGCAAACAAACCACCAAGAAGTCAGTAAATCATTTGGCGAGGAGATGGTGCCACGAACACCCAAAAAATTACCTAAAAAATTCCAGGTGGATCTAGCACACCATCCACCGAAAAACAAATGATTAATAGATTCTGTTTCCCCGTTGCCACAGCACCTGCATCGGGAAACAAAAGGAATGCCAATTTGCTGGAGGTTCTCATCAACCGGTAGCCCAGAGTGAAAAATTCGCCACATTAAGAGAGAGACTTTCGGAGGGATTCGAGCGTCCCAAATGTAGGCGAAGAGGGGGAGGGCCGGAGAAGGTGTACGAGAAGATCTCCAGGCTTTCAGAATAGAGAACGGGCCACCATCCCAACCGGAGAGGCCGCTATGAGAATCAACGAGCAATTTAACCGATTGCATATGCTTCCAGGTCTCATTGGCATAAGAAGGAGAGCCTGCATAATCAGAGGACGCCAGTCTCCGATACTTAGCATGGAGGAACTTGGCCCACAAGGAATCGTTAGACCCAAACCTGGACCATAACTTACAAGCGAAAGCCGAGCAAATGTCTTTCGGTTGACGCAATCCTAATCCACCCTCTGTCTTAGGACGGCAGATAACAGACCAAGACACCCAGTGATGTCTACGATTGTCACCCTTTGAACCCCAGAAGAAGGATGATGCCAAAGATTGGAACGAACGAAAGAAAGAGACAGTAGGTGTCATAGCGGCGAAGATATGAGTACCCATAGAGCTCAGAACCGATTGAATAAGCACTAATCTACCAGCTTGAGAAAGAAGGGACGCATTCCAACGGATAATCTTACCCCTAACCTTATCCGTAAGAGGATCGAAAATGGCGTTAAGTTTCCTACCTCGGTAAAGAACTATACCTAAATAAGGAAGGGGAAGGGAAGCGGCCTTGAAACCAGTAAAAGATTCGACCCAAGAAACTCGTACATGGTCCATATCCTTCGCGTGAACGAAGCAACTCTTTGCAGAGTTGACCAATTGTCCCGAGCACCTCTCGTACAGATTAATGAAACGAATAAGATGACGAACAGATGTCCAAGTTCTGTTAGAGAAAATAACAATGTCATCCGCAAATGACAAAGAGGAGACGAGAGGACATCCGCTAGGAATACCGAATCGCTGAATTTGACCAAAAACCGTCAAAGTGTGAATGCCACGAATGAAGGCCTCGGCCGCGATAACAAAAAGAGAAGGAGATAGAGGATCGCCTTGACGGATCCCTCTACCAGCCTTGAAAAAGCCATTGGCCGATCCGTTTATGAGCACAGAGAACCAACAATTGGAAATGAGTCTCCAGACAAAATCAATAAGGGTTTCCGGAAATCCGAAAGCACGAAATTGTTCCATCATAATAGAGTAAGTATGTGATGCCGGTCCATGCTATGGGATTGACACCATATATATAAAGTTACTTGTGCAAGTAATATATTAATTTTTAGATAATGAGCTAATGGACCCAAAAATAGAAATTTCCATTATCACATGTATGTATGTATGTATGTATGTATGTATGTATAAAGAGTGAAGAAGCAGACCTCAAAACTAGAGGAGTTACATTTATGTATTATTATGGTTAAACTGGATACACACCATGTTGTTCCATTACCAGAAGCTTTAACTTAATAATTCATTATTAAAAGAACAAATTATAATGTAACAAGTTGGGATGACAAGCACTTCTGTTGGATGTTCCTTAGTTTTGCTTCCACTTCTTTTTCAATGCGCAAATACGTGACTCAACTTTAGTATATACATGAAACTGTTGGCTGCAAACTTCAGCTCCCTATAATAATTTGTATTTTTACAACATACTGTTAGGATCTAGAATGGCGGTACGTTGTTATTATGGAAGCAGTCTGAAGCAATAACCGTTAATAATAAGTACAACAATTTGTATGTAATGAAACTCTTGGGTTTCACCTTTATTTATGAGTCATTTTACATTATTTTTAGATCAAAATAGAAATGGACGCTTTGTCCATATGAATCAT
The DNA here is from genome assembly GCA_030765085.1 of Allium cepa. Lineage (NCBI taxonomy): Eukaryota > Viridiplantae > Streptophyta > Magnoliopsida > Asparagales > Amaryllidaceae > Allium > Allium cepa. Next base: position 918,024,607 of record CM060938.1, read on the forward strand.
AAGGGAGGGAAGAAGCTATGATTGGCTTCAAAGTTGACCTATGTGGATTTTAGTAGGAAAATATTTGCATCTATGTGATGTATAGTTTAATATCTTCAAAAGCTACCGTGGATTTTTCATATAATTTTGTTACTTTCTGTGACTTTTGTATGCAAATGTATGAGTGCTAATGTAACTATCCGGATTTTTCGATTTTTAGTTTGGGATATTTAAATGGTTTTAAACATCGGATTTGGAATTATAATTTTGTTAGTAAGATTTTAAAACTCAAAATTTCAAGCAATTTCGTAAATGTTGGAAATCGTCGGTTTAATCGACATGTTAAAATTGAAATCTGGGGCATAGTCTTGAAATTTGAAGGAACGGGTTCCATTGGATCCGTAATAATGTATTATTATCGGATATCAAATTTTGCAGCTTTTGGAGTTATCGTTTGGTCGTACAAAATATAAACCCGTTGAAATTAATATTGAAAATTCAATATAATAATTGGGTTCAAAAGAATATCTTCTCCATACGATCGAATTTGGCTACGAAATTTGTTCTATTAGGTTCAGAATAGCGGTATAACATTAGAAACGTCAGGTAACATGCCTAAATAGGGATTCAGGATTTTAAGTTAGGTAAACGAGATATTTTGGTTTATAAAATTAAAAAAAGGCATATCAAACACGCCACCTTTCTCCATTCAAACACGCAACCTTCCTTTCACCTTTCAAATCATGTTTCCCCCTTCTTTTCTGTTAAATCCATGAAATCAAAATCCTCCCTCGACATTCCTTACAGAAATCAACTTTCCCTTTCCTCTTTTCAAAACCGAAATCAAATTCAAAAGAAAAAAAAAAGAGGAAGAACGAAATCTCGTTTGACAAAAAAAGGGATTCTCAAATCAATCGCGATAGCAGAGATTGGTTGCGGGTAATCGAAGACGAGGGGAAAATTGTGATTTGATTTCTGGGTCGCGATGGGAAAGGTGACGATGTAGGATCGGGATTTCATCGTTTTCTAGGCGTCGTTGTATTTGTTGATCGTGGCTGAAGCTTTGTGGAGTAGGATTTGATTTAATGTAATTTTGTTAGGCAATTACGATTAAGCTTTGTGGAAATAGTTGTTAAGGTATGTATATAGGTTAATTAAAATTAGATGTTAAATTAGCTTATTAAATTCAAATGTTTAAGATCGTATGACATTTTTAATGCGAGGTTGAATTCGAGTGTGAATTCTTGCATTGGATTCGTGATGGCGAAGTAAAATTGGAACATATTTGCAAATTAAAAAAATCAAGATGAGTAACTCTCACTCATTTGGATTACTGCAATTAATTTTAAATGATTAAAATTTATTATTGGATGATTGGTTGAATTGGTATCAGTTGAATGCAATATTATACATTGTAGCATATATTAGTGGTTGGATTGATTATTCCAACCTATTGGAGCGGATGAGACCCTATGCGCCTCGCTAATAGCGGATGATCCTAAATTACCACGATATCCCGCCTCGAAGATGGATTGGTATTTTTATGTTGTATTAACATCTATGGTTGCAGTGAAACATATTGGAGGATCCAACTGGATTCTTCAAATATATTGTTTATTTTTCATATAGTGATATATGAGGTGTGTAGATAAGCTGTTATAGATTATTGTTGTGATTTGAATTATTGGATGCCATAATAACACTAGACTTAGATTTTGGTATTTTAAATACCATACATATTATTTTTATATTTGAAGCAATTAAAAGAAGAATTTGGATATAAAAATATTTATATTGGTATTTGGATTATTTTCAAGGAAGTTGAGTTGGATAAAAAATTGACTCTAGAATTTTACTTGACTATTGTAAAATATTTTAAATATAGATTTTAAAATAATTTATCTAAAGGGTTTTTAAACGATGGATTGTTAAATGATATTTCTGGAAAATGTGAAAAGGAGTTTGAAATCAATATTTTAAAAAGATTTGTGAAATATATGGAATTTATTAGAAATAGATTTATAAAATGAAATTTTATAAATGGGATTTGTTTTATAAACAAGTGAAACTCAAAGGAGTTATAAATTTATAAACGATGTTTACAAATAAGGAAAAATGACATCAATTGGTAAATTGGAATATAATTTCACAGGGTAAATCTATATCGAGATATGAAAAATATATTTTTGGGAAAAATAATGTATTCTATTTTTGGAAAATGAGGATGGTTAGGAATCAAAATGATATCGATCTGTAAGAATCGAGAGGGATTTATTAAGTGATTTGGTTATTGGGATTTTAAAAATGTATATTTTTATCGAGAAGTTAAATTATTTTAAAAGAGAATTTTTATTTATTCAAACTATGTAATTTAAAGATGCTTTAGTAACAAAATTCTTCAGAAGTGGATTTTTCAAATATTTGATGTTAGTATAAATAAATTTCTAGTTTTTATAATAAGCTTCGTAAATCAATTTGTTATTTGGAAATGAAATAGGGAATGAAGTATCAATGTTTATTAAAGTATTTTAAATTTTTTTAAATAATTACTTAAACGTTTTTTTAAAAATAAATCATCATTCTTTAAAAATACTTGTTATACATATATAGAGTTTTGAAAATGATTTGAATTTATTTATAAACTCTCTTGAGATATGAAAATGGATATGATTGTTAGAAGTTGTAAATGGATAGACGAGATTATAAGTGAATATAATCGACTTTAGAAAATGTTAAAGGAATTAATATAAATCTGAAAATGTAGGAGATAGGATAAGATCTGGGTTGGCGAGGGGAGATGGGCTCGGTGATAGCAAAGGCTATGATGGAGGCGTTGGGGCGGAGATTGTAAGTCTATAGGGTGGATCTTATAGTGTATATGCAAGTATACGTGGCTAAATATATGATGCGACTAAACCAATACTAATCAAAGTAAATATACCAGGATTTTATACTGGTTTGGACCTCCCGTCCTATGTCCAGTCCTAAAGATCCCCCTCGAAATTCTACTATCAAACACCCTCGCTTCGTCCTGAGGAATAGGCTTGGTTACAATAGATTGTTCTTGTCAAATGTGTGTTCTATAACACGAATATTGACTAATTAGTACAAATGCTTCCAATATATATTTAGAGAGTATTGTCTATAAGGAATTGTATATTTGGAAGAGTAGAATACAAGTATAGTTTAATAGAGATCAAGAATGATAGAGTGTATAATTAGAGAGCATAAGCGAGTAAGGTTGTTATTCTCTTTGATTCTTGATGATATATATAGTTGTAAAGAGATTCCTTAGTAGTTGTATCCATTAACGAGTGCTCTATAGTTGCTTCTGATGGTGATGGAGAGTTGCAGTGAACAGAAGCGAAGATGTGTTTTCAAAAGCGGCAGTTGTAATTATAATTTTAAATTCTGAGTTCAGCATCAGACGTCTAGTATTTGTTTCAGACGTCTGACTATATATTTTTTATGTATACAGTAGCCTTTAAAATGTCTGAGTGCATCAACCAGACGTCCTGTCTGTGTTGTATTCTAGAGGATTTCTTCAGACGTCTGGTTAGTGCACCCGGACGTCTGAAAACTATGCATGTTTACTTTGTGCATCTATCTTGTTGTTCCATCGATTCCATCGATATTGAAGTCTCTTGTAATATTTTTTGAGCCTTGTTCTTGTCTTTCTAGTAATGTTATTCTAGCAAGTACCTGTAAATATAGATATATATATGCATATTCAATTTCCATTGTATAGTTGTTGTCATCGAAACCATAGATTTGATTTCCTACTAATCTCCCTTTTTTGATGATGACAACTATACAATGTACTTATATATAGTTTATAAATCTCCTCCTGAACATGTGCTTATTATATATATACATATATATATATATATATATATATATATATTTCTCCCCCTCTGCCATTATCAAAAAGAATTTCTAGCTAATTAAATATTAATATGATCAATCGCCAAAGATATATAACACACAAAAGAGAATTTCATAAGTAATTGTATGCGAGTACATTCATAGAGTTTTCAAGTGTACATAAGATGAAATCCTAAAATCTATGAGTCTTTCGAGGAAGCTTTTTCTTGATCATCTCCTTTATCTTCTTTTTGAGAAGAGCAAGGTTGCTTTGTAGGAGATGTCGGAGCTTGTTTTAGAGGTTCGTTCTCCTCAAAAAGCTTAGATTGTTTCGATGGAGGAGAAGGTACTGGGGTTGGCCAATCTTCAAAAGGAGTTGTCAGACCACGGGCACTTTGAAGAACCTCTTTGAGAACCGCTAATGCAGTTGAAAGTGATGTTTCAACTATTACTAAGCGTGTGGCAGAAGATATTTCAAAGTTGTCAATACGCATAGCTAAAAATTTTTGATTTCCAAACAAGATTTGTTGATTTTGAAGAGTGAGATCTCGAATGCTTTCACTTGGATTTGTCTCTGTTCGAGTTTCCAAAATCTCATCCTAGCTCGTATAATCAAACGGTGCAGCAGGAGGAGTTGTCTCACAATGTTTTTCCTCCTCTTGTGTTGGTTCATGGTGTGGTTGAGGTGGAGGCCCAGTTTGTCTTGCTTGACGATTGTGCGTCCAATCTTCAAAAGATATAAATTTCGGAGGAATTTTTGGTAAGTATTAGGGAGGAAAAGCTTTGTGGACGCATATTGTGGAGAAATTTCTTCAAAAGTGGATAGGTAAGAGGGGATGTTGTGAGCACGTAAAAGTGTCATGATGTATGTAGGGTTGTTAATTGATGGCCGTGATCGAGTCCAAAAATGTTTGCGCTCGTCAAATATAAATTTGGCCCAATTTACCCTTGTTCGCCGAGTAGAGCATATAAAGCTTTGTGTTCTAATTCGATTATCTACTCATGACTTCCTAGACGAGGAATAATAGTGTTGATGATCATCCGAGCAAGAAGTCTTACCTTTGGTCGTAAATATTTGGAAGTAAATTTAGGCATTTCATCCTCCCATATTTGATGTGTTATATTTTCCCTTGGTTTGAAATGCATATCGAGAATATTATATAGATCTTCGTCCATGTCGGAACATCCGAGAGTTCTGCCTATTATTCCCAGAGTGAGCCTAATTGTGTTGCCATAAATGTTAGACCATAACTAGCTATCTTCATTTTTCGTGTTCCTAACAGCCGTGCTATCCAAATTAGCGTAGAAGAGAAATATAGCCAATTTGATCAATTTGGATGCTACTGGGGTTAAACGATATCAAAGTTTCTAAACCGACATTGTCACACAATTCATCTAAATCATACATTGGAAACTTGAGTAAGTTATAGAATGGACCTGTGTGAAGTTTCTTCTTTTGAATTTCCTCATACCTCTGGAGTGAATATGATGCTCTATTCATCCATCATTTGATTTGATCATCCGAGCAAATTTAAGGGTTTGAAGAAGTTGGTTGGTCTTGTTTTCGTTTGGTTATCTTAAGGTTTTTAGTTCTAGGAGGCATCGAATTCGTTTAAGTTTGAAAGAGGCAGAAATTTTGGAAAAAAACCGCTATCTATCGATGGAAAAAATGAAACAAAATAAGAAAAGGCAAAAGAAATAGTCGTTATCTGGGCATATATGAGTGTCGATAGAATTTCGAACGTCTAGAATTGAATTCAGACGTCTAGTTTAACCTAATTTTGACACAGTAGATAGAGTTAGATGTCTGATTTTGATTGAGTTTTTTAAATTGATAGTCAGAGAGATTTTTTAGACGTCTGGTTTAACTATCAGACGTCTGAAATAGATCGATTTTTTAAAATATGGTGGCGATGACTTTATTCAGACGTCTGGTTTTCAGTTCAAACGTCAAATATAGTCAGGTATCTGTTTTAAGTAAGCAGGGACAATTTTCAGACGTCTGGATAGATATATCAGACATCTGACATATGCAGAATAATGTAAATTTTGTGGGATATCAGAGTGTCAAACGTCTGAGGTTCATATCCAGACGTCTGAAATAACCAATCTTTCTAAAAATATCCTAAATCTAAAGGGCGTTGCTTATTTCTCGACCTTCCATTGTTTGAAAAAATATAGTATTTTCTTTTTGTGAATAAGAATTACAAACATACGTAGCTAAAAATTCAAAGAATAATTTTAATCTATTTAGATAGAGATGGAGTTTTGCGATCATCTGACTTGTCATCCCTCCATGGTTTGAGTGGAGACCATATATTTCCACGTTCGTGGGTTTTAGGGGAACCGGAGAATCGCCTTGGTGAAGGAACCAATGGTGTACGATACAATGATGAGGGATCCAAAGAACTGCAAGGAATCGAAAGTGGTTCATGTATATACTTCTTCCGTGAATTACGAAACTTCATGTTATTTTGTTCAAAATATAATTCTCGTTGTAGATCTATTTGTTGTTTTTGATAGTGATGAATCTCATCAATCTTATCCTTGGTGTTAGGAGAAACAAATAGAGATCGCTTGGATTTCTTGTTGTCGGGAGTGAATCCCGTATGATAGGAGGAACACCTATATGTTGGTTCCTAATTTGGTGTAGGGGTAGGAAGATGTTAAGGTGTATCTGATGAGCTATCCGTTGTAGGCGTCGAGAAGGATAGATGAGAATTTTCAGAAGACATGATTATTTTGTTGTAAAAATATAAGATCATATAGTCTTTACTTATAAAGAGTTATATATAATTTTGAAAAAGTTGTTTATAGATAGTTTCAAAAACCAACTATCTAAAAATTTAAGGTAGAGGAGTTATCACTCTTAGTTTGAGGATCAAAACATTTTTGGCTAAATATGAAATATATGAGGATGTGGTGTTAAGTTATAGGATCGTTAAGGGAGCATATTCCTAAGTCTCGTCGCAGCTTAACAAATGTTTGTTCGTTTAGTGGTTTTGTGAAAATTTCTGTTATTCGATTTTCAGTATTAACGTATTCTAATGTGATATTCCTTTTTCGACATTGTCACGTAAGAAATGATGTCTTATGTCTATATGTTTAGCACACGAGTGATTTACAGGGTTTTTTGATAAATTTATTGCATTTGTATATCGCAATATATTAGTGACTTATCAATAATTTTTTCGAAATCAATAAGCGTTCTTTGCATGTATATGACTTGTGCACATCCAAGTTCTGCTGAAATATATTCGGCCTCGTAATTGGATAAGGATACATAATTTTTCTTTTTGCTAACCATGAAACTAATGACTGTCCGATAAAGTGACATGTTCCACTAGTACTTTTACGATCTGTTTTACATCCTCCGAAATCCGCATCGCTATATGAAACAAGTTCAAATGATGATTCCTTAGGATAAAACAAACTGTAATCTCTTGTACTAGATAGATATCGTAAGATATGTTTAACGGCTCTTTGGTGGGATTCTTTTGGTTTTTCTTGAAATCGGGCACAAAGACACACTCATCATAATGTCGAGTCGACTAGCTGTTAAATAAAGCAGGGAGCAAATCATACTACGATATAATTTTTCATCAAAATCATTTCCATTGTCAACTTTTTCTAAGTGAACACTAGTACTTATTGGTGTTGGTTTGCTTGAAGTTTTATCCATTTCAAAGCGACGTAATAAATCGTTACAATATTTTTCTTGATGAATAAAAATACCATTTTCAAGTTGTTTTATTTGTAAACCCAAGAAGAAATTTAATTCTCCGATGTGAGATATTTCAAATTCATTTTTCATAATATTTGAAAATTGATTACAAAGATTTTCGTTAACTGAACCAAAAATAATATCGTCAATGTAAATTTACACAACTCAAATATCGTCACTTTCTCATTTAATAAATAAAGTTGTATCGATTTTACCTATTTGAAAACCAGATGTAATTAAGTGATTTTTAAGACATTCGTACCAAGCACGGGGTGCTTATTTTAAACCATATAAAGCTTTTTGTAATTTAAAAACATGATTGAGATATTTTTCATGAAAAAATAATGGAGGTTGTTCAAAATATACGTTTTCTTTGATAGAACCACTTAAGAAAGCACTTTTGACATCCATTTGAAATAGTTTAAAATTGTGATGATTTGCAAAAGCGAGTAATGTATATATGGCCTCGAGTCTTGCTATTAAAGCAAAAGTTTCGTCGTAGTCGATACCTTCTTCTTGACCACAACCTTGAGCAACTAAGCGAGCTTTATTTCTAATTATATTTCCATTTTCATCTGCTTTATTTTTAAATACCCATTTTGTTCCTATAACCGATTGATTTTCTGGTCTTGGGACTAATTCCCAAACATTCTTATGTTCAAATTGATTTATCTCTTCTTGCACAGCTATTATCCAAAAGTTATCATTTGAAGCTTCTTTATAATTTTTCTGTTCGAAATTTGACACAAATGCTATATGGCTTGTTTGGTTAAGTTGATTTCTAGTTATTCTCGAGTTAGGATCTCCAATGATATTATCTTTTGGATGACCTTTAAGAATTCTAAGAGATGACACTAAAGTATTATTTTGTGTATTTATCTTATTATTAGACGTGTTTGTTGTATTTGATATAAAAAATAATTTAATCATCAACATTAGTATGATTATTAAGGAAATTTTCATCAAATGAAACATGTAAACTTTCTTCAATTATGTTAGTACGTTTATTAAAATTTCTATATGCCTTGGAATGATCCAAATATCCGACAAAGTTCCCTTCATCGGCCTTTGGATCAAATTTTCCTAAATTGTCTTTTGCATTTAATGTAAAACATTTTGATCCAAAAGTTCTAATGTATGATATTTTAGGTTTTCTTCCAAAATATTATTTCAAAATAAGTGTTTTTAGTCATCGGTCGTATGGTTACTTGGTTTAAAACATAACAAGCCGTAGCAATAGCTTCAGCCCAAAAATGTTTTGGTAAACTGCTACTATTTAATAGCGTTCTTGCACATTCTTGTAATGTTCGATTCTTTCTTTCTACTACACCATTTTGTTGTGGTGTGCAGAGAAAAGAAAAGTTATGACCAATTCCCTTTTTATTACAAAAATTAGTAAAAGATCATTTTCGAATTCTCCTCCGTGATCACTTCGAATATTTTTAATTTTTAAATCCACTTGAGTTTTTATTCTTTTAGCAAAAAATTTAAATATTCCAAAAATATCACTTTTATGTTTTAAAAATAAGGTCCACTATATCTTGAAAAATCATCTACTATTACGAAAACATATTTGTTATGATTTATAGATCGTACTTGAGTTGGACCAAATAAATCTAAATGTAATAATTCTGATGGTTGTTTTGTAGAAATATTATTTTTAAATTTAAAGGAACTTTTCTTTAGCTTTCCAAATTGACAAGCGTCACATAGATTTTCTACTTTAAAATTTATTTTTGGTAAACCTCTAACCAGCTCATATTTTGCTAATTTATTAATATTTTTAAAATTAATATAACAAAAACATTTATGCCACAACCGGGGATCGTCATGTTTGGCGGCTAAACATAATTTTGAATTTTGATTTATATTCATATTTTAGACATAAATATTTTTGTTTCTAAAACCTTCAAATATAAGTTGATTATTATTGAAAATATTACATTTATCCTTTTCGAAATTAATTTGAAATCCTATATCGCATAATTGACTTATGCTAAGTAGGTATTGTTTTAAATATTCTACTAACAAAACATTTGTAATAATAGGAGAGTTAGAAATACCAGAGTTGATGACTCCTCCGATGACTACGGCGTATCCTTTTGAGTTATCTCCAAAGGTTACTATTCCGACATCGATATATGTTATATTTGATAACATTTTTGCATTTTCGGTCATATGTTCGGAGCATCCACTATCAAGTATCCATTTCTCCTTATTTTTTATTTTAGGTACCTGGAAAATAAAATGGAATTCAATTGGTACCCATGTACTTTGTTAGGGTCCTAGATGTTAGGAGGGATAGGTAGCCATACCCAAGAGGGTTTGGTACCTTTGCGAATATAATTTTTATTATAGACTACTTTTTCTAAAAAACATCGATATTTTTTTGTCTAATCAGTTTATCATTTGTTTTTGGAATCTAAATTTTTATATTTTTGGTATTCGTAATGGACTTAGGTGATCCTTTAGTCTTTTGATAAATAAAACTATATTTCTTAATATTATTCCCTTTTTTGTTTAGAGATATTTTTAAAACCTATTCCATTTCTATTCCTAATGGTTTTGAAGTTTTAATATGATTTTCCAAATCTTGTTTTCCTTTATTAAATTTTGAACATTATAAGTTTTAATACGAATGGCTGGTTATGCTGTTTGGCCATTCAAATGCGCCTAGTACTTTCATGAGAGTGATGAACCAGATTTTCAGACCATTTGGGAAGTTCGTAGTTGTTTACTTTGATGATATTTTGATCTATAGTGGGAGTATAAAAGAGCATATTCAGCATTTGCGGGAAGTACTGTTGATTCTATGACAGGAGCAATTCTATGCAGCAACGAAGAAGTGCGTGTTCATGACGTACAGTGTTTTGTTTCTGGGATATGTTCTGTCGAAGGAGGGTATTCAAGTGGATGAAAGTAAAGTGGAAGCAGTCAGGAGTTGGCCACAACCCAATACAATTACTAAAGTGAGAAGCTTTCATGGGTTGGTATCTTTTTATTGAATATTCATTCCACATTTTAGCAGTGTGATGGCCTCTGTAACCGATTGCATGAAAGGAAAGAAGTTTGAGTGGACAGAGGAAGCAGAGTTAGCTTTTGAGAAGATCAAGACACTTTTGACGACAGCACCAATTCTGGTACTACGAGATATTCAGTTGTTGTTCGAGTTACACACTGATGCTTCGAAGGTTGGAGTTGGTGGAGTATTGAATCAGAATGGAAGACCAGTTGCTTATTTCAGTGAAAAATTGTCTGGAGCCAAGTTGAGATATAGCACTTATGATGTGGAATTTTACGCGATTGTTCAAGCTGTGAAGCACTGGAGACATTATCTGTTTCAAAAGGAGTTTGTTCTTTATACGGATCATGAAGCTTTGAAACATTTGCAAGGGCAGGACAAAATTTCAGCTAGACACGCATAATGGGTAGCGTATCTACAGCAGTTTACTTTTGTTGTAAAGCACAAATCAGGGGTGACGAATCGTGTAGCTGATGCCTTGAGCAGGAGGAATCATTTGTTGATGACGATGATGGTTGAAGTGACAGGATTTGAACTACTGCCAGAGTTGTTTGAAGAAGATCCTTACTTTGCGAAGTTTGTTGAGAAAGTCAAGAATGGAAGTACTGATGAGTTTGTATTGGTAGATGGATTCTTATTCAAGGGAAATCGATTGTGCGTACCAGATTGTAGCTTGAGAATGAAAATTGTAAAAGAGTTGCATGAAGAAGGACATGTTGGTCGGGATCGCACATTGCAATTGATTTCTCAATCTTATTATTGGCCTTCGATGAAGCGGGAAGTTGAAAAGTTTGTGCGTAGATGTCATGTTTGTCAAGTTTCGAAAGGGACAACTACAAATGCGGGATTGTATATGCCTTTACCTGTTCCGACAAAACCGTGGGTAGATGTAAGCATGGATTTCATGTTGGGCTTAGCGAGGACTCAACGGGGAAATGAATCTATATATGTTGTGGTGGACCGTTTCTCGAAGATGGTACATTTTGTTGCTTGTAAGAAGACGGCGGATGCAGTCCATGTGGCACAGTTGTTCTTTAGAGAGATCTATCGCTTGCATGGTTTACCAGAACCTATAGTTTCTGACAGGGATACCAGATTTCTGAGTCATTTTTGGTTGAGTTTGTGGAAGATGGTGGGAACAAAGCTGAATTTTAGTAGTGCTTATCATCCGCAGTCGGATGGACAAATCGAGATTGTGAACAGATCATATGGAAATCTATTGCGGTGTCTTGTGAAGGACAATTTGAAGAGTTGGGATTCGAAGTTATGTCAAGCGGAGTTTGCACATAATCATGCAGTGAATCGTAGTACGGGTTTCAGTCCATTTCATATTGTATATTCAAGCTTGCCAAAGGGGCCGTTGGATTTAACGATAGTACCACAGCCGAAGGGGACAGTTAAGCGGGCTGCTGATTTTGTTGATAGGTTGACAGAATGCCATAGAATCATTCAGGAACGATTGGAGAAGGCGAATAAGAAGTATAAACGATCGGCGGATCTGAAGCGAAGAAGTGCTGAATTTAACGAAGGAGATTTAGTATATGATGTCCTAACGAAGGATCGTTTTCCAGTAGGAGCATACAATAAACTTAAAGCTTGAAAGATTGGTCCTGTAAAGATTGTGAAACGGATCAATGAAAATGCTTATAGGTTGAAGCTGCCGGAGGATGTGTACACTTCTGACGTGTTTAATGTTAAACATCTTATACCTTACTATGGAGATGAACAATCCAATGGGAAAGAACTTTTAAATTCGAGGACGAATTTTTCCCGACCAGGGGAGGATGATGCAGCCCAGCCTGATGTAGTCTTAGGTCACGAGCGACCTAACGAGCTGTTAAGTCGCGTGCGACCTAACGGGGTGAAGAATGATGAGATCAGAGGAAAGAAAGAGGCGGTACTGAAGGATGAGGCGAGTTACGCAATGGAGAAGGATCCAACGACCTATGATAGGACGCGCAACGACCTAGCGAATCCTATGGAGCGACCTAGCGAGTTAAAGCAAACCTCATATTACCCAGGTTCTTTAGGTCGCTCAAGCGAGCTAACGATCTATGATAAGAAACTTATATAAGAAACTTATATAAGAAAAAGGTTTTAAACCAAAACACTTAATTATTTTAAAATCAAACTTTAAAAAAATAAATTGATTATTTAACTTACAATTTTAAGTTAAACAAATTTATTAACTTTCCATTCAATGTTAAAGAAATGCTTTTTATAAAAGAATCTATATAAAGCAAGTTTAAACCTTTATTTAAAACCAAATCATTTTTTTACATACTTAATCCAAACTTGTCTTAATATTTAAATTTATAAAACTTATTTAAATTCAATATTCAAGTAAAACTTGAATCTATAAATCCTTTAATTTTAAACTTAGTTTAAATCTTGTTTTAAATTTTAGGATTCAAAAGTTCATTTGAATCCAAACCTGTTTTAAAAACTTGCTTTCAACTTTTTAAATTTCATTTTAAAATTTTAAACAGTTACAGGTTTCTTCTTTAATCCAATTCAAAACACCAAATTTTCTTATCACCTCCAAGTTATTAAAACAAACTAAATTTAAAACTTGTCTATTCCAAAACAAGGTTTCAAAACTACACTATAAGAAAATGGTTCATCAATAGCAAAGGAGGATTGCAATATACCACCACTTGCTGTAATTAATCCTTTATTACTGGTCTAGAGTTAAATATGACGCAGCTTTCACGCTATTTTTTCTGTTTCGCGAAAAGTTAGCGGTAAATGTTTTCATCTCCCTCTTATTTTCCTATTCTACCGCGAACCTCTTCTTTTCATCTTCACTCCAAAACCCTAAATCAGTCTCCCCTTTTTCATATTTCTATTCCAATCCATTCAAATATCACTTTTCTTCTTTGGTCTAACATAATCTGGAACTTTTGACCCAAAATTTTATCGTCTATGTTGTTTATCACGATCGATTTTTTTGCAGATAAAAAATCCTTCATTGTTTACAAAGCCGACCAATTCCTCTTCCATCCATCAAAATTTTCTTCTTCCCAAACCCTTTAATACCAACTTCACCATCTGCATTCGATCCTTATGTCGTTTAATGTGAATTTCTAATGAAATTGTATTGAAATGTAACTATAATTTATTTCCTAAACAAATTTATGTTTTGGAATATTTGAATAATTTGAAATTTAATTTTTTACAGAGGAAATCTATAAGTGTCCTCGTAATATTTTTCTGTTTAGGATTTGGAACGAGTGTAAAGAAGAACCCTCAATCAATTGACGGGCTCAGAATTTCGCCTTCTATTTTTTGGGTTTCGCCTGCTGTAAGAACGTTTGCGTTGGATATGGTAAGAAAACTTATGAGGGATCAGGTAAGTATACCATGATCAAACTTATGAGGGATCAGTACCCCTTACATCATGAAATTTTAATGCTTAAATATCAAAGCAAGAAATTTCCGAAAGTGATCTACAAACGCTCGAGTCTGGGCTTCATCTCTTGCTTCACAACTGTATTCGAGTTTGGGCTTCATCTCGACTTATATTTGACTGCAGATTCTTCGATGTCTGTGTATTTATATGTACATGTGTTCTGTGTCATTTACATCGAGTGCAAGCTTTTCAAACTTTTACAGTGAGTAGTTGGCGGTGTTTCCAGAATAAAACTAATCTCAGTTTCTAAACATTATCTAGTTTCTAGTTTAATATTCACAACACTTTTTATGTTTTCATTTTTCATAGAAGTTAGTTTTCAAAATAGAATTTGCAATGATAGGATATGGAATTTCTAATGTTCTGAATAAAAAATTCTTTACTTGAGTGTTACACGTACATATATAATCGACAAAATATATTCACTTGGTAAAATCGTTAGCTCAGTTCCAGTTATTTTTAACAAATACCTTAGTTTAAGGGTTGAATAGAATTTACTTATTACAAAATGCATATGTGTTACTCAATCTTATTCTATTACAGTGGGAAAATAGTCATCGCATCTTTGTGGTTAGACAAAACAAGTTTAGTAGACGACTCTATAATGGAGAATAATGTTCAATGAATTCTAATTGTCACCACATCAACTGCCATTCAAATATTTAAAGAACTAAATATAACTAAATAGGATATGCATATTTACTCTTATTTAATTTGTTTGATTCTAGGATCATTCAGCTTTGATTCCACGCTTGCAACAAAAGTATATCTTACCATCAGAATTCTACGGACCAAAGATATTTTCATAAGGTACGCACATGAGTAACTATTTTTCCTTCTACTACAATAACCATTAACAGTTTGCTTGAATCACACAGATTCCACCTGAATCACAAGGTTCCTCATCATCAATAATTATTTTGTGAAGCTTCAATATTTCTTAGGTTATAATTTTTTCCTTAATAATTTTCAACCCAGAATTCTAATTTTAGGGATCATATGATTCTTGCTTCAAGTATTTATGGATATCATGGTATGAATTTTTCAAATTAAAATGTTTGGATATGTATTATTATCATTAAATTTACTAACTTTAGATTAGATAGTAATCATGTTGGTAATGGAACTATTCATATGAATAATGATACGATTGGTTAAATAATAAATTTAAAGGTATTTGAAATAAGTAGAGGCCAAATGGGTATACAAATATATTTGGATGTATTAAGTGCTTATTGCTCGAGTGAATTGCATCAATTTGTAGTCAGTCCATTGTCAGGCAATCTGATGTTCGAATGTTCATTCTTTTATGCAATAAAATAATTATATTAGTACTGTACCTGCCATTTATTCATCTAAACAGGATATGTATGTATGTATATGTATATTACTCTGAGTTCTTCTAGAGATTTTGGATGGTCATGGAGAACTTAACAGCCATCATTAAAGCAGTAGAAATTGTTTCATAACTCGAGTATATTAATGCAATTATCTAATCAATGATTTTCTCATTGTTAGTTT
This sequence comes from Allium cepa, assembly GCA_030765085.1. Classification (NCBI taxonomy): domain Eukaryota; kingdom Viridiplantae; phylum Streptophyta; class Magnoliopsida; order Asparagales; family Amaryllidaceae; genus Allium; species Allium cepa. The sequence goes on from CM060938.1 coordinate 918,040,129, forward strand.
TATCTATCCTTCTTCATTTTTTTAGCAAGCAATCAAGCATGTCATCATTGCTTAAACTTGCACTAGATAGTCTCTCAATAATGAGCTTTGTTAGCAGGCTTATAATTTTCGTTCTTGCCTAAAATAATGTATGCATATATAAAATTCCTTTAGTTAGTAACTATGTGTTTTCTATATCATTAACCATCACAAAAACATTTTTAATTACCTGAAAGACACGTCTATAGTTTGTGCCAGGAAGACTAATCGGCAAATCAAGTATGCTATGAACAAAATGATATATTTCTTCTTTAAGAGCTTCATCAAATTGGCCATCAACATGTCTCATGTGATGTGTATACTATCACAATATTTTGCTATGACAAAAGCCATCAACATGTTTGATAGCTGATAGTATAATTTACGTATATTTATACAAAATGTGAGATCATCAAATGTATGATCAATATAAGCGATAAAAATGAAAAGGAAATAAGCCGAAAGTTATTAATATACAAAAACAGAATAAAAAAATAATGCGGGAATTCATTGTTGTTTGAAGTATGTTAAGTAGAAGGACCATCAAACGAAAGCTCTAGAACTGAATAAGTGTTGATGGTCTGTGAAATGTTGAGACTAGTGATAGCAAGTGGACAAGGTAAACTGACTGAATTGCATAGAGAGTTATGCGTGATGTGAGATGAGAAGCTTATGAACAGGGCCTTGTATCTGAAATGAGCAGAGTGGAATATGAGATACATTAACTAAGATATGAACTGGGAAGCGCATGAAGCCTGCGAATGTGATAGTGACAGAAATATGTAGTAGTAGCACGAGTAATAAATGATGAGATGCCAAGCAGGAAGGAGGCAGGTGAGTGGTAATTAATAGATAAGCCAGTGTATGAGTATATAGGAAGGGAGCTGCTCCATTGCTTAAACAGCGTTGTTGAGCCTGGATTTAACTATAACTCGAGCGTGCATTTCATAGAAAATGAGCATAACTAAAATGAATATAGAGCGACGTGCCAATTGAAACAAAGGAGCTAAAGCGAGCTGAGATTAAACAGGCTTGAAGCTTAACTTATAATCTGTACGGAAACAATTGTTGAATGCAAGACGAAATACTTGTGTTGAAATGCAGAGCTGAAACAAAGAGATTCCACTAAGACAATTGCTGAACCAAATTTCATGGGCTGCTATTCAGTTAAATCCCAAAACTGTAGCATTGATGCAAGTCCGAGAATGGTGGTTGAAACATGAACGAGGCTTATTTTCCTATTTGAAATTGTGTTTTCTTGTTCGTGTTTTTTAGCAAGCATTATATTTATTTTGCCAATATACTTATTATTTTGTACAGTTGGTTGTGTTTCAAGTTAATAGTAGGACAGTGACATTCACTTTATTGTCTACTACTGCCAATATTTTATCCTAAAGTAGCATGGTGTGTACTTCTTAACCACTTAATGAATGATTGTACTAATTTCGACATCATTTTTTTACTGCTTGAAGCTAGTTTTGTGACAGCAAACTCACTGGAATTTGTATTCTTTCCACTACAAACATTGTAAAAATACTTCAGTGAATAAATTACAATCCTGTATAAAAAGTTTATAGTGTTCTAGAAGTTGCATTTGGAGTATTATACAAAGTGAGCAACAAATATATATACATCATAATATAAATCACAAAAATAAATTTCATTATAAATTAATTCAAATGCATATATTCTTCGATAAAATGTATATTGGATATTAAAATAGAAAATAAAATAATGAAATGTAAATTGGTCAGAAGTATTGTCCACACAAGATTAAGAAAAAGTAAGCAACTATGAGTGTGGGATATTAAAATATTCAAACAGTAGTCATTAATGCTGCTTAGATTAAATAGTGAAATTTATGTTCTGATGTGGATATGAATTATAGTGCATTCATTGTTTTCTAGTTGTATAAGTTATAGACGTGATATTTGGATCTTGGGTGATGGTGTAACATCCCGGAATTTTGGACAATATAAATTTAATAATCTGGATTTAAATTTATATTGAAATGATAAATTTTGTTAATAAATTGTTTCCTATTTAATAATGTATATGCATTTATATATATTTTAAATAGATAAGTTGTTTTAGTTAAATTAGTATAGTATAATTTTAATATGTTTTGAAAATAGAAATTGTGATTTATTTTGGATTTAAGCTTTTCAAATATATTTAATTAAATAACTATATGTTTTTAAATATGAGATAAATGTTTTAATTAGTTTAAAATTCATTTTTAATTCAAGTTGTATATTAAAATTATGTTACAACCTCTTTTATAAATTTGTTTTAAAAGTTTCTTTTCCAAATGAATTACTTGCTTTATTTCTTTAGAGAATTATTTAATTCATAATTATGTATAAGATTTAATTAACAAAGCTTAATACTTATTTAACTTTTATTAAACATTAACTTAATTCATAAAGACATGTGTAAGTATATCAAAGCCTAGGATTAACATGTGTAGACTTATCATATTTTTAAAAAAGACAAGTGTCAATGTTTCATTCAATTTTTCTTTTAATTCATTTAAAACTGAAAATACATTCATATCACTTGTGTCTTCATTCATATCATTCTTGTTCTTCATATTCATTCATTGTTTCATTCCTAAATAAAAGAGAACCAGATTACATTCTCACAACCAAAATCCAATTCTGCATTCCACAAAAATTCAAAACTGCATATCTTAAAACTGTAAAACTTTACATTCAAAACTCCTCTTTTCCAAAATTCTCACCTGCACAACAAATTGGAAGCCTGCATGCATTAAACTTCATAATCTGGAAGCAAGATAGGGGTCTGCAACATGTGTTTGGATCTGAAGCCTTGCATATCATTTACAATCAAAGAAGGCCTGCACAACAGTTTAAAGCATGCATGTTAAATCAATGAAGCTCTACATTTCTAAGCATCTGATACATGAAGGGGTCTGCATTTTAAAAGCATTATTCAAGTTTTAAAAAGAGCATTCAAGAAGCTCTGCAATTTCATGCATTAGAATTCTGCACATCATTTTCAAACAAAGAAGGCTCTGCATTTCATAACTTTCAAGCCTGGAACCTGCAAGTTGTATCAGCATTAAATTCAAGCTACTGCATGCATTAATTTTCAATATGGAACCTGCAATTGGAATGATACCTTGCAGTGTGCTCTGCATGTTACCATTTAGAGGTGAGTAACTCCTCTTTTCAAAAATTTAAGTAGGTTGATTGCATGCTTTAATCTGAAATGGATATAATTTATGAAATTTTCAGTGACTATTTTTATTTATGAATATATATGTGTGCATGCAGTTTTCTGTACAATGATATTTTTATTTAATTTTCAAAGTTGCTGTAAATTATTATCTTTGGATTATAAACAGTTGAGCAAACATTAAAATTAGCAAGAATTCAAGTATGAGAATTTGATAAATAAGTAATGTAAAGTGAAACCCTATACTAAACATGATTTTTAAGTTCAAAATATAAATTTTTAGAATAGGATTGGAAATGCAGTTTGGAATTAACTGTATTTTACATTTTAGTCAAGCTCAATTGATCCTTGCATTGGATTGGAGTGAAATTGGTTCTGGAATGAATATAGCTAGCAATGATCATAGAAAAATTATTGAATTGGTATGCAAATCAAGTTTGAGATTGGAATTTGGGATTTAAGTTTACGAACCCTAGTTTACTGGGTTTAAGTGAATTTGGTGCTGCGGCTTCCTCAGTGATTCGAGTTCTATGATTTTGTGGGTATTGGTGGATGGTGAGGTGAAGAAGCTATCACCGGAGTTTGGTCGATGATGTTGGTCGGAGATGAGAGAAATTGGAGTTGACAGGTCTTAGGAAGTTTGGGGGTAAGGCTGTTTCAGGTTTGGGGGTTGGTTTTGGGATAGCAGTGTTTTGACTCGGGATGGACTCGGGTTAACTGAAGGGAAACTCGAAGCATATAAGCTTCTGACTCGAAGCAAAATTTATGGTGACTCGAGTATACCATTTTTGTTTCAGACTTTAACAAACAGAGCTGTTCTGTTCTGGTTTTTAAATTTTTTTTTAAAAGTTAAGTTTAGATTTAAATCTGGAGTTTAGCTTAGGATTTAAACTTAAACCTAAGGATGAATTCAAACTTGTTTGAATTATTTTTCTGTAATAACTTAAATGCAGAAATTTGAAATTGGTTTTAAAGAAAGAAAAAAATAATAAAAGAAACAGGAACTGTTTCCAGTTTGTAAAATATATGAAATAAAGACAAATCAAAATTTGTACTTGTAGTTTTGAAAACTGAATTTAACAATGAATTTAAATAAGTTTAAATTTTGGTCTTTTGAAATAGTTTAAATTCAGAAAATCTCAAAGTTGATTTTTTTTTTAAAAACAGAAAACTGTTTCTGTTTTAAAATGAGAAGGGAAGTTTAAATTTCAAATGGAGTTTGAAATGGAGTTTTTAAATCTGGAATTTGAATATGAATTCAAATTTAATTTGTCAGATATTTGAAATCATGTATGTTTTCAAATTCAAATTTGATTTTAAACTCTCAGGTATAAATGCATTGTGTTTTGGCATATTGAATTGAAAGGCTTAGTATTTAAATTAGGAATTTAAAAATGAATTCAAATTCTGAGTTTTTAAATCTATCTTTTAAGCTTCAGTTTTAAAATAAAGATTTAAGTTTAAATTGCTTTCAAAAGATTTGCATTTGAATTGTAAGTGTAAAATATAGAAAGAGTTTTAAAGATTTAAAACTAAAATGAGTTTAGAAGTTATATTTCAATTTTGAAATTTTAAAGTAATTTTTTTTAAATTGATTTGAATTTGATTTGAATTGGAATTCAAATTCTTTTTTTAAACTTATTAATTAAGTATATGTTTCTTGTAAACATATAAGATTAAGTTGTATTGTTTAAAATCTTATTTTAAATAAATTTGAATCTTTAAGTTTGAAAGAAATGTTAAATGGAAATTAATGTAAATTTTAAAACATTTTGTTTTTTAAATGCTTGATTAAATAAGAAATATTTATTTAAAAGATAAATAAATGTTTAATGATTGGATTCATTAATTATTAAGGTAATTAAGATAAATATTAATTATTTAATTAATTAAATAATGGGAAGTTTAATTAAATAATTAATGATATTTAATTTAATTTGAGATTAATTAATTAGTTTAATTAATCTATAATTAAGGATAGTTAACTAAATTTTAATTTATGATTAAGATTTATTTAATCAAGTGATTAATGGTAATTAAGTTTTTAATTAACACTTAGTTAATTAATAATTAGAGATTAATTAAATAGTAATTAAATATTAATTACTTAATAACTAATGATGATTAATATAAGTTAATCTGTTAATTAAGTAATTAAGAGATGTTAATAAAGTCATTAATTGAGGTATTAACAATTAATTAATGTGATTAATTTTGATAATTAATTAATTAATTAATAATCAATTATTTAGGTTTAATTACTTAATGAAAGTAATTAGTGAATTAATTACTTAATGTAATTAATTAAGGTTAATGTGATTTGTTTAGATTAATTAATTAAGTTTAATTGATTTAAACATTTATAGATTGTTTGATAATTACTTATGTAATTAATGAATTTATAATTACTTAAGGAAGTAATTAATTTAATAATTACTGAATGTAATTAAGAATATTGTTATAAAGGTAATTTGGATTTTAAATTACTTTGAAATTAATCAAAGGGATTAATTAGATAATTAATTAAGAATAATTAATTATTGTATTGAGTAATTAATGTAGTTAATTACTGAATGGTTATTAATCGAGGGTGATTAATTTATGTAGGGTTTAATAATTAACTTGTGTAATCAACCTATAATGCTAATTACTTATTGTAATTAGAGATGATTAATCAATAATGATTAATTGAAATAAATATTAAGATGATTTATAAATTGATTTGAAATCAATTGATGGTTAAGATAAGCAGAATCTTTATGATGAAGTAATTAATTTAATTCATTTTAAATTAATTAGAGATTGAGTAATTAATTTAATTCATTTTAAATTAATTATAGAAGTGTGATCATTTGATCATTTGCTTATGTTTGATGATTTGTATTGGTTGTTTGGTATGGATTTGTAACCTCAATTATGAGATGAGTAGTGGATGTGATATGGATGCATTGGTTGCTTCTGGATGATAATATAGATTATCTGATTATGATATGATTATCTGTTGATAATGATAAGATTGATTATCTGTGATGTTGTGAATTATCTATCTGCATACATTTAGATAATGAATTGAATTGTTTTAAACTTAAAACAACTTGGCCTTAATAAGACACGCTTTGGATTTCGATGAGACCGGGATCGGGTTTCCATATTTGGACATCCGAAAACCACATCGATTCCAAATAACGTTAGGTCGTTAATCCAAATGGAGCAAGTGAAGACTCGAGGTGTAAGGGCTATACGTCAGTATAACTCTGTGGGTGATTCCGTAATGAGTTTGACGGAATAGGTCTTATAGATTCGAGATGGAGAATCAGAGTGCAAGGGTTATTGTCGTTAACTCTGAGGGTGATTCCAAAATGAGTGTAACGAGATAATGCCTTCGGTTTCGTTCGAACCCGGAACGAACTTGTATGGATTGAATGCTTTCAGAACATCGTCAGGTGGACGATGAGCATTCTAAGTGATGTGTCCTATAAAGGTAATCGTAACCTCAAGCCTCATCAACCGGGAATGGCTAAAACAGGGGAGGTGCAGCAAAGCTTCGTGGGTAGCCCCCACTTGAGAGTAAGATTTACCCCTGTCTAGAGGTCCCTTTATATTTCGGCTGTGTGGGACGGTTGATCATGACAACCGTCGGGGTTGTCTTATTTGGAACTGTTCAGTAAGGAACGGGTCCGGCTTTGTGTTGCAGGGGAGTTAGGGTGGCTCCTCGGTACGGTGATCTAGGCCACGTACTGTGACGGGCGGTACCCCAGTAGCCCTGCCATTGTATGGAATCCAAAATCCAATAAGTACCAACGGTTTTGATTGTATTACCCACTTTTGTGGCTAGTAGCTGGAATTTAATAGATGTAACAATTTCGGCTATTTCTTATTTACTTGAAAACCCTAGACACTATTATAATATCATCAGATTTCCTATCAAATGTTTTGGTTAGCGTAAGGTAAAAACTTTTCCATGTTTATGTGTGGGAAGTCTTACGTGATACCTTTTCTTTCAAAGGTTTTTCAAAGTTAAGCAACTTTAACCTGTTACTCACACCAGACCCATGTCTGACCCGGAGTTATTTCTGTTTTTCTTTAACTCTTGGGTACTCAAATTTTTATGAGTAGTCAAGAGAATTCAGGTTAGGATTCAGGATTGGCTTTGACGATTTGTGGAGGAGCATATGGAGCAGGAGGCTTCTGCGTATAGTTATTTAGTTCCGCTGTGTTTGGTATCTCTGAGTCATGTGTTTGTATTGAGTTGTAATAACTAGACAGGTATTTATAACTGTCTAGTATGTGTTGTATATGTCTGTGTACTCTGATAATTGATGTATACTATGTAATACTTTGTTATTAATATAATTTATTCGTTTCCGCTGTTGAGATTCTTGTGTTGTTTCTTCTTCTCTTCTTTCTTTTCTCTTTTCTATCCCTTTCTTTCTTAATTCATGACGCGATTTTCCGGGAGTGAAAGTCGGGTCCTGACATTTTGGTATCAGAGCTGTAGGTTGAGTGAATACCTAAGCTCTGAAGTGTATTTTTCTTTAGGGAGCGTTAGGTTGAGTGAATACCTAGGCTCTGTAGTGGTGTCTATCTTGAGAGAGCGTATTTGTATTTTTAATATATATATATATATATATATATATATTTGGTTCTACCTATCTGTTGGATTACCTGTTCGGGTTTATCCGATGTAAGTTATAAAGGTAGATGAGGTAGAAGTGTGTGTAACACGACTACCATTGGTTGGTGTTTGATGGATGAGGTTGGAAGTGTATTTGTCGAGACTGTAGACCTAATACCGTCTCGAGTGGGTTTTGTTTGGTTGAAGGACTTCATCGATCTCTGAAGGTAACCTGTTAAGGTTCGGAGTTCATCTTTGAAGTGCAGAATTGAGTTTTGATCTGTCGGTTGAGCAGAAGCAAGTAAGTGATGATATCTTGATATCTTAGGAAATAGTAGCTGCGTGATGAGATGCAGTGACTATGAATATTTCCGAAAATGTTTCCTTGGAATAAGAATAAGAAGTGAGTCTGCCAGGTGATGTGGCTGAGTTGGGCAGAGTATTCTGAGTTGATAAGGAGTCTTCTGGCTGGGTAATTTTTCTGAAGTGGAGTTCAGAAGCATCAGAGTGGATCTTTTCTCTGGTAAGTTGGCTAAGTCAGCATAAGCTATTCTGTTTGGTTGAGAGAGAGCAGTTTCTTTGGATTTAGGCTGAGTTGATCGCAAAAGTGACTTGCGATAGTATGTTCTCTTGTGTTTGTTGGAGATTGTCTGGATGTCTTCCAGGAAGACAGAAGTTTGTCTGCATCTGGAGATCGAGTTTTCTTTCCAGGAATGGAACTGGTGGTTCAGTTAGTAGATGGATGGTTCCTTGAGATGGAAGTTGGTGAAGCAACTCAGGTTTGGGAGGAACATCTGAGTTTTTCTTATGGATATGTGGAACCATATTTCTGTGCTGGGTTGTTTAGTCTGTGCTTGTGCTTTTCGTCAGCATTTTCTTCTGTTTTGGATCAGAGTTGCGCAGCGGAAGCAGTTTGGGAATGTTTCTGTTTTCTTTTCCGGATAAGGAGAAGTTGGTTTTGTCTTCTGTTGTTGAGAAGCAGAGTGTGTGTTCTTGGTTTTTGAGTGATGTTGAGGAGATCATTAGATTGTTTTGCTTCAGTCTGTTTCTTTTGGAATCAGCAAGAGTTAAGCTGATTAGGAGTGATGTTGGTAGCCCAGGATCGTCTGAAGAATTTTATGGATTAGAGACAGAGAATTTGGATTCTGGAATCGGAGATTTGATTTTGGTTAAGTTTTCTCTGATCCAAGGAGCTATAAGTTTGGGAAGCTAGCTCCATAGTGTTTTGGTTTCTTCTGTGATTGGTAAGATCAGTGTTTGGTTTTCTGGAGTTGAATTGCCAGTTTGGATAACTGGGATTCAGTGTATTTCACGTATCTCTGAGGGAGTTCGTGTTTGATATTTCTGGCTGTAGAACCAGCAGTTTAGGATTGGTTTGTTTGTTGAGTCAGACTCGTCTGTAGTCTGATATTCTGTTTAGAATGGTTGTTAGGAGCTCTATAGCTTAGTAGTATTGATTGATTGTATTCTATAGAGCGAGTATCCCGATATATATATATATACCGGGGAAACTCGTGAAGGTTTTATCCAAAATTCTTTTGGATAATTAGATTTGTTTTGATTGTGTGAATTGATTGCTTTGGTTGTTGGCATATGATAACATATGCTGTGTTTTAAAATAAAATCTGTAAATAGATTATTAAATTGCCTTTGTTTTAAATTTCGGGGACGAAATTCTTTTAAGGGGGAAGGATTGTAACATCCCGGAATTTTGGACAATATAAATTTAATAATCTGGATTTAAATTTATATTGAAATGATAAATTTTGTTAATAAATTGTTTCCTATTTAATAATGTATATGCATTTATATATATTTTAAATAGATAAGTTGTTTTAGTTAAATTAGTATAGTATAATTTTAATATGTTTTGAAAATAGAAATTGTGATTTATTTTGGATTTAAGCTTTTCAAATATATTTAATTAAATAACTATATGTTTTCAAATATGAGATAAATGTTTTAATTAGTTTAAAATTCATTTTTAATTCAAGTTGTATATTAAAATTATGTTACAACCTCTTTTATAAATTTGTTTTAAAAGTTTCTTTTCCAAATGAATTACTTGCTTTATTTCTTTAGAGAATTATTTAATTCATAATTATGTATAAGATTTAATTAACAAAGCTTAATACTTATTTAACTTTTATTAAACATTAACTTAATTCATAAAGACATGTGTAAGTATATCAAAGCCTAGGATTAACATGTGTAGACTTATCATATTTTTAAAAAAGACAAGTGTCAATGTTTCATTCAATTTTTCTTTTAATTCATTTAAAACTGAAAATACATTCATATCACTTGTGTCTTCATTCATATCATTCTTGTTCTTCATATTCATTCATTGTTTCATTCCTAAATAAAAGAGAACCAGATTACATTCTCACAACCAAAATCCAATTCTGCATTCCACAAAAATTCAAAACTGCATATCTTAAAACTGTAAAACTTTACATTCAAAACTCCTCTTTTCCAAAATTCTCACCTGCACAACAAATTGGAAGCCTGCATGCATTAAACTTCATAATCTGGAAGCAAGATAGGGGTCTGCAACATGTGTTTGGATCTGAAGCCTTGCATATCATTTACAATCAAAGAAGGCCTGCACAACAGTTTAAAGCATGCATGTTAAATCAATGAAGCTCTACATTTCTAAGCATCTGATACATGAAGGGGTCTGCATTTTAAAAGCATTATTCAAGTTTTAAAAAGAGCATTCAAGAAGCTCTGCAATTTCATGCATTAGAATTCTGCACATCATTTTCAAACAAAGAAGGCTCTGCATTTCATAACTTTCAAGCCTGGAACCTGCAAGTTGTATCAGCATTAAATTCAAGCTACTGCATGCATTAATTTTCAATATGGAACCTGCAATTGGAATGATACCTTGCAGTGTGCTCTGCATGTTACCATTTAGAGGTGAGTAACTCCTCTTTTCAAAAATTTAAGTAGGTTGATTGCATGCTTTAATCTGAAATGGATATAATTTATGAAATTTTCAGTGACTATTTTTATTTATGAATATATATGTGTGCATGCAGTTTTCTGTACAATGATATTTTTATTTAATTTTCAAAGTTGCTGTAAATTATTATCTTTGGATTATAAACAGTTGAGCAAACATTAAAATTAGCAAGAATTCAAGTATGAGAATTTGATAAATAAGTAATGTAAAGTGAAACCCTATACTAAACATGATTTTTAAGTTCAAAATATAAATTTTTAGAATAGGATTGGAAATGCAGTTTGGAATTAACTGTATTTTACATTTTAGTCAAGCTCAATTGATCCTTGCATTGGATTGGAGTGAAATTGGTTCTGGAATGAATATAGCTAGCAATGATCATAGAAAAATTATTGAATTGGTATGCAAATCAAGTTTGAGATTGGAATTTGGGATTTAAGTTTACGAACCCTAGTTTACTGGGTTTAAGTGAATTTGGTGCTGCGGCTTCCTCAGTGATTCGAGTTCTATGATTTTGTGGGTATTGGTGGATGGTGAGGTGAAGAAGCTATCACCGGAGTTTGGTCGATGATGTTGGTCGGAGATGAGAGAAATTGGAGTTGACAGGTCTTAGGAAGTTTGGGGGTAAGGCTGTTTCAGGTTTGGGGGTTGGTTTTGGGATAGCAGTGTTTTGACTCGGGATGGACTCGGGTTAACTGAAGGGAAACTCGAAGCATATAAGCTTCTGACTCGAAGCAAAATTTATGGTGACTCGAGTATACCATTTTTGTTTCAGACTTTAACAAACAGAGCTGTTCTGTTCTGGTTTTTAAATTTTTTTTAAAAGTTAAGTTTAGATTTAAATCTGGAGTTTAGCTTAGGATTTAAACTTAAACCTAAGGATGAATTCAAACTTGTTTGAATTATTTTTCTGTAATAACTTAAATGCAGAAATTTGAAATTGGTTTTAAAGAAAGAAAAAAATAATAAAAGAAACAGGAACTGTTTCCAGTTTGTAAAATATATGAAATAAAGACAAATCAAAATTTGTACTTGTAGTTTTGAAAACTGAATTTAACAATGAATTTAAATAAGTTTAAATTTTGGTCTTTTGAAATAGTTTAAATTCAGAAAATCTCAAAGTTGATTTTTTTTTTAAAAACAGAAAACTGTTTCTGTTTTAAAATGAGAAGGGAAGTTTAAATTTCAAATGGAGTTTGAAATGGAGTTTTTAAATCTGGAATTTGAATATGAATTCAAATTTAATTTGTCAGATATTTGAAATCATGTATGTTTTCAAATTCAAATTTGATTTTAAACTCTCAGGTATAAATGCATTGTGTTTTGGCATATTGAATTGAAAGGCTTAGTATTTAAATTAGGAATTTAAAAATGAATTCAAATTCTGAGTTTTTAAATCTATCTTTTAAGCTTCAGTTTTAAAATAAAGATTTAAGTTTAAATTGCTTTCAAAAGATTTGCATTTGAATTGTAAGTGTAAAATATAGAAAGAGTTTTAAAGATTTAAAACTAAAATGAGTTTAGAAGTTATATTTCAATTTTGAAATTTTAAAGTAATTTTTTTTAAATTGATTTGAATTTGATTTGAATTGGAATTCAAATTCTTTTTTTAAACTTATTAATTAAGTATATGTTTCTTGTAAACATATAAGATTAAGTTGTATTGTTTAAAATCTTATTTTAAATAAATTTGAATCTTTAAGTTTGAAAGAAATGTTAAATGGAAATTAATGTAAATTTTAAAACATTTTGTTTTTTAAATGCTTGATTAAATAAGAAATATTTATTTAAAAGATAAATAAATGTTTAATGATTGGATTCATTAATTATTAAGGTAATTAAGATAAATATTAATTATTTAATTAATTAAATAATGGGAAGTTTAATTAAATAATTAATGATATTTAATTTAATTTGAGATTAATTAATTAGTTTAATTAATCTATAATTAAGGATAGTTAACTAAATTTTAATTTATGATTAAGATTTATTTAATCAAGTGATTAATGGTAATTAAGTTTTTAATTAACACTTAGTTAATTAATAATTAGAGATTAATTAAATAGTAATTAAATATTAATTACTTAATAACTAATGATGATTAATATAAGTTAATCTGTTAATTAAGTAATTAAGAGATGTTAATAAAGTCATTAATTGAGGTATTAACAATTAATTAATGTGATTAATTTTGATAATTAATTAATTAATTAATAATCAATTATTTAGGTTTAATTACTTAATGAAAGTAATTAGTGAATTAATTACTTAATGTAATTAATTAAGGTTAATGTGATTTGTTTAGATTAATTAATTAAGTTTAATTGATTTAAACATTTATAGATTGTTTGATAATTACTTATGTAATTAATGAATTTATAATTACTTAAGGAAGTAATTAATTTAATAATTACTGAATGTAATTAAGAATATTGTTATAAAGGTAATTTGGATTTTAAATTACTTTGAAATTAATCAAAGGGATTAATTAGATAATTAATTAAGAATAATTAATTATTGTATTGAGTAATTAATGTAGTTAATTACTGAATGGTTATTAATCGAGGGTGATTAATTTATGTAGGGTTTAATAATTAACTTGTGTAATCAACCTATAATGCTAATTACTTATTGTAATTAGAGATGATTAATCAATAATGATTAATTGAAATAAATATTAAGATGATTTATAAATTGATTTGAAATCAATTGATGGTTAAGATAAGCAGAATCTTTATGATGAAGTAATTAATTTAATTCATTTTAAATTAATTAGAGATTGAGTAATTAATTTAATTCATTTTAAATTAATTATAGAAGTGTGATCATTTGATCATTTGCTTATGTTTGATGATTTGTATTGGTTGTTTGGTATGGATTTGTAACCTCAATTATGAGATGAGTAGTGGATGTGATATGGATGCATTGGTTGCTTCTGGATGATAATATAGATTATCTGATTATGATATGATTATCTGTTGATAATGATAAGATTGATTATCTGTGATGTTGTGAATTATCTATCTGCATACATTTAGATAATGAATTGAATTGTTTTAAACTTAAAACAACTTGGCCTTAATAAGACACGCTTTGGATTTCGATGAGACCGGGATCGGGTTTCCATATTTGGACATCCGAAAACCACATCGATTCCAAATAACGTTAGGTCGTTAATCCAAATGGAGCAAGTGAAGACTCGAGGTGTAAGGGCTATACGTCAGTATAACTCTGTGGGTGATTCCGTAATGAGTTTGACGGAATAGGTCTTATAGATTCGAGATGGAGAATCAGAGTGCAAGGGTTATTGTCGTTAACTCTGAGGGTGATTCCAAAATGAGTGTAACGAGATAATGCCTTCGGTTTCGTTCGAACCCGGAACGAACTTGTATGGATTGAATGCTTTCAGAACATCGTCAGGTGGACGATGAGCATTCTAAGTGATGTGTCCTATAAAGGTAATCGTAACCTCAAGCCTCATCAACCGGGAATGGCTAAAACAGGGGAGGTGCAGCAAAGCTTCGTGGGTAGCCCCCACTTGAGAGTAAGATTTACCCCTGTCTAGAGGTCCCTTTATATTTCGGCTGTGTGGGACGGTTGATCATGACAACCGTCGGGGTTGTCTTATTTGGAACTGTTCAGTAAGGAACGGGTCCGGCTTTGTGTTGCAGGGGAGTTAGGGTGGCTCCTCGGTACGGTGATCTAGGCCACGTACTGTGACGGGCGGTACCCCAGTAGCCCTGCCATTGTATGGAATCCAAAATCCAATAAGTACCAACGGTTTTGATTGTATTACCCACTTTTGTGGCTAGTAGCTGGAATTTAATAGATGTAACAATTTCGGCTATTTCTTATTTACTTGAAAACCCTAGACACTATTATAATATCATCAGATTTCCTATCAAATGTTTTGGTTAGCGTAAGGTAAAAACTTTTCCATGTTTATGTGTGGGAAGTCTTACGTGATACCTTTTCTTTCAAAGGTTTTTCAAAGTTAAGCAACTTTAACCTGTTACTCACACCAGACCCATGTCTGACCCGGAGTTATTTCTGTTTTTCTTTAACTCTTGGGTACTCAAATTTTTATGAGTAGTCAAGAGAATTCAGGTTAGGATTCAGGATTGGCTTTGACGATTTGTGGAGGAGCATATGGAGCAGGAGGCTTCTGCGTATAGTTATTTAGTTCCGCTGTGTTTGGTATCTCTGAGTCATGTGTTTGTATTGAGTTGTAATAACTAGACAGGTATTTATAACTGTCTAGTATGTGTTGTATATGTCTGTGTACTCTGATAATTGATGTATACTATGTAATACTTTGTTATTAATATAATTTATTCGTTTCCGCTGTTGAGATTCTTGTGTTGTTTCTTCTTCTCTTCTTTCTTTTCTCTTTTCTATCCCTTTCTTTCTTAATTCATGACGCGATTTTCCGGGAGTGAAAGTCGGGTCGTGACAGATGGAGTAGGAATTTCATGGTATTAGCAAATTATTATTTGTATGGAATTTGTATGATGACTCATTACATGTTATTAGCAGATTATTGATTCTGAAAAAAATAGCAATGTACGTGAGATGTGCATCAGCCTATAAAGAGAATTATCATCTTTCAAGAAAGGGCACCTCATGACTTTCAATGCGAGTGCAGCCTACTTTTGGTGAAGTTCTGGACTACCATCCCTTCTGCATATCTTTCTTACATCACTAAATACATGAATGGTAATAAATATTAATGGGATTCTAAAATGCTTACAACTGAAGAAATCGATTTTGTTATGAAGGTCAAGGTCAATTTAGATGTAAAAGACAATTGGGTGTTTAATGTTGGTGAAAACATCTTTCTAATCTGCCTTGTTACAGAGGCAGCGGATTTGGGTATGTCTTATGATTATACATCTGACTGATTTCTTTTTACTTGCAGCAAACTTATAATCACTTGACTTTCATCATATATTGATCAAGAGCATTCAATGAAATGTCATTCAATACATTGGTTGACTTAACAAAGGCTTCAACAATGCCTGCAAGTTTAAAATTGTATAGACACTGTAAGTTTAAAATTGAAAAAGCAATTATTTAATAAAAATTTACTTGGTTAGTTTAAAATTGTATAGACACTGCAAGTTGACCTGAATCACCGGTTTTATAAAAATTAGAAAAGTCCATATAAACTAATAGTATTAGTAATAATAATATAAATAATAATATTTAGTACACTATTTTATAGAGATGTTCATACATCTTTACTTGGTTAGTTATATGTATTGTTTTGTTTGCTAAATACTTGGATGACTTAGTTCTATCCACATGCTCAATCTGATCTGATTCTGTCCAACTTTGGCTGCAGGAATAGGTGAATGCAGCTGACAGCTCAAGCAACTTATTTTGGTAAGCTGTCATCTATGACGTTACTTGCTTGACTGGTTGCTTTCCTTGTGTTTAACTAGCCAAATATATTGAGCATCTTGTTTAAGTTCTCTTAGTCAATCTAACTATCCTACAGCCTATCTGTATTATTGATTATTGCATCTCTAATGTGCTTCAGTTATCAGCCTTTTAAATGCTAATTTATATTTAGACAACTCATAATGTGGTTCGATCCGAAATGAATGCACATACCAGGTTTGATCAAATAGCTTGAGAGCTTCAAATTCACATCATATATATGCATTCGACTAATGAAATGTCACATATTCGTAGTCATATGGCTTTGTTCTATTTCAATGGTTGCTTTCTATTTTTTTAGCTTATAGGTTTCCATATACAGTCAGTTGTTTGCTAATCCTGTAATATCTACTTTTTGATCAGTTTTGTAGTCTTAGACTTCTTTTAGGACTAATTTTAAACATTTGATACTTAAGTGCTCTCTCTAAAATGAATATCACACTTAATCTGAAAAAAATATGACTTAATATTTGTATCTAATTTAAAATTATTATTATGTAATAATTAATAAATTTAGGTTTTATTTTGTTTTTGTTTTATAGTTAAATATGTTTAGACATTCAAAATATCCAAACATAATTATAGTCCAATGATTAATTAATAACATATGTTTATACATATACATGTAAACAATAAATTTGTAATCAAGTAGTATACAATTAAATCTACATAAACAAGTGACTGTATTGGTAACAGGTCATACATATAAGTTCAGCTTAAACCGATGGCTTATAACACGTTCCAAAGCAACATAGAATCGTATTTGCATTTGTCCAATTGTCCATATAGATTACCTTGTCGATTTTTTTTCTTCTTTTTTTGTTTTCATAAAATAAAAAGGGAAAAATAAATAAATTTAAATCCTATGTTTTTAGATCTAAACCACATGGGACTCATGCATGAGAAAATGTTACCAAAAATAATTAAATCCTAAGTTTCAGATTAAATATGTTTGTTGCAAATATTACACATTTTGGATCCATTCTCTGTCACTATTATGATAATTAAATCTTACACATTTTAAGAAGGCTTTCTGACTACACAGCTTTAATGCATCACTATGTTAGTTAGAAAAACAAATTTTAAGTTTGTAAGCTGATAGTTTCATTTGTTGAAAAGTTTATAGCTTTGTCTTCAGTGCAGGAAGCAGTTTAAGATAAAATTCACCTCGGACCAAAATGATGAGAAGTTCAAGACTAAGCTTATGGTAAACTATTATTTACCTTTATACTGTTTTTCTGCTTCATATATTCATTTAGGTGAACATTTGCACTGGAAAGCTTGTGACAACCGTGGCTTCCAAAAAAGGGTCCATCAGGAAAACACAATCTACTCTGCCATTCATTGGTTAGTTTGCTGCAACAGATTAGCTGAGCATTTGATGGGGTGGGTTCTAGTCTGATATCACAGTTTTGTTTACATCAACTCCAACCATTTAAGTTAATGATTTGTTTATCTGGGACCATAAACAGCAAGAACAGCAAGGGTATACATTTGCTGTTTAAGTAAAAGCAGCGCATAGAATGATTTAGCTGTTAATTTTGAGTATTTTCTTTGTTTGTCGCACATATTTTCTTCCATATTTCGGTATTCATGATAATTTATGTTTACTTTTTATGACTAATAGACGTATGTGCTTTTTGACAGGTGGTGTATGATGCTTTGGGTTTACGCTATGGTGGAAGACATGAAAAAATATGTTGCCGCGCTCATTCTCCTTCAAATGTATTTTGTGTCGATGTTCTTACATCTTTACTTTTACTATGTATCATTTTGGTTAGCTATGGTTGTATGGATTGTTACTTTTATTATGTATTGTTTTGGTTAGCTACGATTGTATGAATTGTTGCTAATATATATATGCTTAATATTGTGCATGAAATGCTTTTATTCATACATATTTTTTTATGCTTAATTGTTACTACTGTATGAAATACCGTATATTACATCCTTTTTATATTAATGCTAGGAAAAAAAATTGTCATGGATATACATATTGTAGCGTTATGCTAGTGCAATAAAAATATTCTGCAACGATTAAACAGTTTTCAAGGCAAGTAAATAATGCTATGAAAGACTAAAGTAAACATTCTATAGCGTTTTTACAGCATTTATAGTTGCTATAATAATCAGGCAATGATATTTCTATGGCATTTATAATTGCTATAATAATCAGGTAATGATATATCTACAGCGTTTACAATTGCTATAGATAGCAAATAAATGACGTCATAAATATTAGCATCATAAACCATAACTCTGCATAAAAGTTCTATAGCAAGCACCAAAACGCTATAGAAAGGTACTTGTATGTCCTGAATCGTCTATTTAATAGCAATTCAGAAACGCTATAAGTAACGTAATTTATAGCATGTTTTTTATAGCGATTCTGAGGTTGCTATTATAGATCCCTGACATATTACAACTTGTTGATATACAGCGTTTATAAAAACGCCATCATATCCTTTTACAACGTTTTTTAAACACTATAAAAAGGTATTTTTCTTGTAGTGCATGCTCATGTTTTGACACCGATTTAACAATTAAATGTTCTAACCTCTCTTTCTAACGCATCCGATGCAATTAGCAAATGTGCACCTGACCCGAAACTTCAAACTTACAAAATAAAATTGGAAACAAATGTTTACCAAACCTGAGACTATTAAACTTACGTGATATAAGTGGCCAAAATGCGCACCTAACCCAAAGTAGCAGGGTAAGACATATTTACCAATGACGTTAACGTGCCATTGGCATGCTTAATAAGATGTTGGTGAGCAAAGCTTCAGGTTCACGTCTTTCATGGAGTACTAATCGACTCTTGTTTCGAATGTTATCGAGATGTCTATTTTTCAACGCTTATCAATGATTTGCCGACAACAGTAAAATCTATTGAACGACTCTAATTAAAATGTTAAAATTGAATTTTTTTTGTTAGACCGACATCTTCGCAAAGCATTTCTACTTTCTTTTTCACCTCAAACACAAATTCATGTGTAATTATTACCTATTCACATAAGCATAAACCAACAATATCTGACATCACAAATTCATATATAATCGATGATTAATCTTTCAAATATAATCAACTAATTTTGAATCACAATTTACATATATCAACAACAATCTTTCTGCAAGATAATTTTTATTTGTACGTCTTTTGTTCCATTGTTTCACTTCTACTAGAAGCCAAATTGCAGAAATCGAATGAATGTAAATCTGTTGTATAACATCGAATTATTGAAAAGCGTTGATGATTTTCTTTAGGTTTCATGGTTTTTTCGTCAGTATCAATTTAAAGTAAATTTTATTTACTTGATCTGTAAATTTTAGTCAGTATCTATTGTAAATTTTATTTACTTGATCAGATTAATTTACAAGTGCTAGCACTAACGTCTCTTCTATCACCCAGTTTCAGATCTTAATTTTGTAAGTTGTCAGAACTCAAAATATATAAGTGGGAAAATTTATCCATCGCAGCGCTTATCGTTGATAGTAGGGATATGCTCTAAAGGCAATTATGCAATTTGTTACGTATATCTAACTCGATAATCAAACTTGTTCGAAATAAAATGCATTTTCGTTCTATAATACATATGATATAATGTGTTATACTAATTAGTCAATTTAATTAAATTTATACTTAGTGAAAAATTAAAAAAAGTATGTATTGGAAGTATTGGTGAAATTTTTATGATCGTATTTGGGAAAGTACTTAACATTTTAGAGTTGTATTCTCTTTGGGTGTGCGACAAGTGGTTGCTAGATCCTTAAGAGAATATGGTTCAGGTTTTCCAGTGGTATCCGTAATAAGTGATATTTATTAGATTTTAGTAAATACTTGAATTTGGTAGCAGTTACAAAGTGGTGTAATCGTGAGTAATTTATCACAATATATATAAATACACCATAGAATATAACAATTATAATCATGCAACATATATTGCATTACCCATCTAATTTATTAGTTTATCCATCTTAATTTCAAATGACTACCCGTCACAACGCTAACTGACTACCCATCTTAATTTAATCTGACTACTCATATTATAATTATATGGACCATCCATCTTGCATATAATAATATTCAGAATTATATGGGCTATCCATCTCAAACATAATTATAATTGGATTATCCACCCCCTACCACATTGACTACCCATAACATGTGCTTTAATTATTTAAAATTATGTGGACTATCATTCACACATATTCCATTAACTTAAAATGACTTGGATTATCCACCACAATCTCATGGCTTTCCTAGAATGACTATGAATCCTTCATTATCCTCATAGAGACTATCCATCTCCGGCACGATATAGACTATCCATTTCACATCCCCAAGTTTTCATGGGATGACTTCGAACCCATCATTTACAATTTAATTCATGTTACCCACATGTTAACCTATGTCTGTTGGTATCCTCAATTAGGTTATTTCCCCATTAAGTTATAACATTTCAAAGTGACATACATTGGTATTACCAATTGACAAGTATCGAACTCATTTAAGGAATAGCACTGGTATCACCGATGTTTAGAATCAAAGTCACAAAACAATAGGCTCGCCGCCCTTATTAGGTTAATATAGATCAATGTCAAAGTTCATCTACATTGGTGTCCCCGATGACAGTGTTGAAGTTTACAAATTTTAAAACGGCATTGGTACCACAATGACGACATCCAAATGGAAAATACAAGGCTCTCCACCTTTGATGAAGATAGGTGACCGTCAAGCAGCAATAAACCTCATTGACCTTCTACCCAAGGTAAAACCAAATGTAAATTCTTTTAAGCATAAATTAATATCGAAAGTGACGTTGTCGACTTCTATGAACTATAGGCTATCCACCCATTAAAACAAAACTTTAACTTTTATAAGTTATATGGCTATCTAACCAAGTTACAGAGTCATCAACCTTCTTAAAACAGGCCTCTTCGCCTCTTTTAAAACAATTTTAGTTGACATAAAAACAAACCTCTTTGGCCTTAAAAAATGAAGTGCGACGTCGTGAACATGAGGCCTTGACTCTAAAACGTAAGTTCGTCGACCTTGATGCACATCGACCCCAAGAACCTCGACGTCGTAATAAAACTTTTAAATTTGACCCACTTCGGCTACTATGCTACGTATTATCCTTATAAGGTAGAAGTCATATAATGCGGCATCACCTATTTTTGAAAACCATTAAAGTGATTAAGTGTCGTATCATTAAAAACAACGATGAAGACAAGTGACGTCGTCGACGTCGACACTAAAGCTTTTAAACTCTTAGTTGAATCGCAATGTCACTACGCCGTCCAATATAGATTGCTGACACTATCGGCATCGACACTAATGGAATCATTCCATAACTACAGAAGAAGCCATCATATGTTTCCCTCAATATCAACGTCGATGTGCATAGAGGCGACAATCATTTAGGCTCGAAGTGGATATATGCTACACATAGCTACGTAACTAACATGAAAAATGGTTTATTTCTATTAAAAGCAAGCATTATTCACCAAATTTACACCTTGGGAAATTTATGTTGTATACAAACAATAATTTAACAAATCGTTTAACAAATATTGCCGTATAACATTTCCATGTTCCAAATTATTTCTCTACATTAATTAATACCCTTAATTAATCATTAATTTAAATACTTATCTAACATAATAAATTCATAGTAATTCGAAATCACTTTAAAAAACCCCCCGAAATTCACAAAAATAATTGAAAATATCCTTCTCTTTATCATATAAAATTTTTGGTGCTAAAGACCACATTTAATTATTTTAAATAACTAAAACTAGAAATTAAGCTATTTCCTTCTTAGGAAATTCATAAAATAATCTATATAACTTGGAAAATTTTGAAATTAAAAGCTCATCTCCAAATTAATGTTTTATACAACATATCAGAAATCAAAGTATTTGGGGATTAAAATCTTACGTTTTGCCCTTAAAACCCTTTAGATAGTTCCATAAAAATTTCTTATTTCATCATTCTATCAAAACAATGAATATTCAACCATACTTAGGAAAAATATATCAAAATGATTCAGATATTACCCATAGCTGAATTTCAAAAATAAAATAAAAATAGAGATGGAATACTTATTATTCATCTTAAAAATGATGTTGGAGTTGAGGTTTGATTTAGCTCTTGAATCCCTAAGATTTAGTGTGAATCTCCTCTGACTTCGCCCTCTCTTTGTTGATTAATGACCGTCCTTCTTATATATTTTTTGATTATTTTTGTATGAATAACTTGAGAATGATATGAGGAGAAGAGAGTTTAAGGGATACAAGATAGATCTATATGTAGATTGCCCCTCTCATAAATCCTCCTATATGTAAATTCTAAAACAACTTGTAAATCAGTTCACTAAGGCACGACCTTAAAATATTTCAATCTCATCTTCGCTAATTATTTACATTATTTTATTTAATCTATCCAATTAAATGTTATGAATAATGTTTAAGCTAAAATTAGCGGTGTTACAGGCCCCCCTCTTTAAAGAATTTCATTTTTGAAATTCAGTAAGGACTACAAAACAAGAATATTCAACATGCAAATAGTGCTATTGTATCCTACCAGCTATAAAGTCTATATACAACTAATATAAAACATGCCATCATAACAACTCAAGATAAGCATCTCTAATCATGTCTTTTGTCTCCCAAATACAGTCTTTCTCATTGTCATTCCATTGGACCTTTACTAATCTGACCGTTTTGTTCCTTGGCATCTTCTCATCTCTTGCGACAACTCGAACTGGTTGTCACACAGAAGTTAGATCCAGTTCTACTACTAAATCTTCCAATACTGTCGAAGTAATAGTAGTCCGTGGATCGTGCACAGACTTCCTAAGATGAGAAACATGAAACGCATTGTCGACATTTGCCAAGCTACTCGATATGTGAGTTTTTCGATCCTCTCTGTAATAGAGAATCATCCAACATATCTCGGTGCCAGTTTCTCTGACTTCCCAAACCCTACCACACGCCTCATAAGTGATACTTTAATAAAAACATAGTCTACAACTGAGAACTCAAGATCCTTATGCCTCTTATCTACGTAACATTTCTGCCTAGACCGAGCTTCTCTCATCCTATACCAGATTAACTTAATCTTCTATGTGGATTTTCTCATCATATCTGGGCCAATGACTAATCTATCGCCAGTTTCCAACCGACATGCTGGTGATTGGCACGAGCTTCTATATAAAGCTTCAAAAGGTGCCATTCCTGTAACAACCCGGAATTTTCGATTCCGAAAATTTCAGATAGTTAGAAAAATAAGAAAGAGATAGAAGAAGAAGAAGAAACAAAAACACAACACAGTTTCTCACATTCGCAGCGGATCAAAATATTATATCAAATAATAATCAGTTTACAAAAGAATATTGTATCTGTCAATTACATTTTAATACATCAGAGTTGCAAAATTTCACAATCACTGGACAGTTAAAATAACATGTACTCGAATTTCAAACAATAATGTACACAGCGGAATACTATATACATTCCCACCATCTAGCTCGCCTCCTGAGTTCCAGAATGTCCTTACCTGAACATCTGTAATACTCAGTCTGACTCGAGCATTACATCAAAGTAACACCCGGGTCAGGTTGGAAACCAGCGTGAGTAAACCCATCAAACATAAATTTCAAAAGTGTACAACTTATATATTACCCGGGGTAACTTGTATCAATTTACAACTTCACAAGTCATTATAGACATCACTTACATCACACATCAATTTCTAAGTGCCAAAACTTAGATTAAATGGTTCAATTTACTTAAATCATTCCATTTCAGTCTATTGATTCTACATATTAATTTATAAAGAATCGAAGTGGTTTCGGGTAATTACTAATACCCGACCCCAGTCTCTTTGAATTCAGTTCATCTTAACCCATGTTATTCAAGTGAAATACAATTCAAACTTATATACAGGATGTCACTGTTTTATACACAACATATTATATCACATAGCATCACATTCCTGAGATATCAACTAATCTAAGGGATACAAAATCATTCAATCATTCATAAGCAAGATTAATCAATCACACCATTCCGAATTAATTTAATTAACTTCCCTTAGTTACTTTTATCAATTAAATCAACTCCTTGATTAATCTCATTCAGTAATTAATTACCCTTAATTACTTCCTTAATCACGTCCAGTAATTACCCATTAATTACCTCACTAAGTAATTATACTATATTAATTACATTAAGTAATTACTTTAACAAATCATCCAGTGATTATTTTAAATTAACTAAACTAAATTAATTAACTTAAACTAATCATATGTAAACTAAATGAATTACAATTGAGCAATTAATCCCTTAATTACTTTCATTAAGTAATTATACTTAACCAATTCCACAAATGATTATCCTTAATTAATTAATCTAATTAGTTATTAAATTAATAACATTAGTTACTTATTTAATAATCCCAAGTTAATGATCTTCATTAACTATTTATAACTCCATAATTAATTCTCTAAGTAATTAAGCTAAATTGAACATTATTAATTTCAAATTAATTAAATCTAACTTTACAAGTTAATTAATTTCTACTTACCTAATTAATTTCTTAATTTTTTTAACTTAATTAAGCATTAATTACTTGATTAATTTATATCTAATCATTAGTTAATAATCCAAACTTATCTTATTAATGATCCTTAAATGACAAATTAATTTACCCTTAATTAATACCCTTAATCCTAAATTAATTAATTTAAAACCCTTAATAACCTTTTTAATTAAATTCTAAATTAATTAACTTATTAATTTAATGATATCTCAAATCATTAAATCTAAATTAGCTTTTAAGAAAATCATTTCCTTCATTGATGATGTTATCATCATTTTCAAAAGCTTTTGGAAACACTTTTACATTTAAATTTACATTTGAATTTCATTTCAAATTAAAGATTTGCAATGATTAACAATTTTAACTTTAACAAATTTAAACCAGGTTAAAACTTTTTAAAATCGAATGTTAAAGAAACATTCATCATATAAGAAGTTTATATAATGGGTTTAAACCAAATCACTTAAATTCAAATTCATTTAAAAATATACCTTACCCCTTTAAGTTGTTTAAATATTTTAAATTTTAAAAAACTTCATTTTTTGTCAAACTAGGATTAAAAAGTAAATTTGAATCCCGTCTTTAGCTTTTGATTTCAAACTTTGTTTAAAAATCATGTTTTAAAATTTAAAACCAGTTTAAAATTTAAAACAGATAGGTTTTTAAAGAAAACCTGTAACAAACCAAAATGACCCGAGGCCAACCTAACTTTCTTCGAGTCACAAACCGTCCTACTTCGGGCCAACCCTTCAAATTTCTCAAGTAAAACTCAAGTAAAACTCTGCCCAAACCCAAAAACAACATCACCAGAAAATGTACACAGTGCACATGCACCGACTATCCACCAATCTCCGATTAACTATGATGACCCAAACAAGTCATCAATCACCATCACATTTCATTACGATCATTAGATCGTTACAACACACTCGAAATCAAATTCGAGCCTCACAACCAAAACCTGGAACAGGTAACGGAAACCACCACCAAACCTGTCAGCGCCACGTCCTCGCAGCTCCGACTACTGGAAACTCTACAACTTCGGCCGTGCCCTCGTCAACCCACCAACTTTCAACACCCATAGCCTCGTTGCACTCGATCCACTGAGGTAGTTGAACCAAAACAAAAATCAACCCAAATGAAAACTAGGGTTCTAAACTTAATCGAACAATCTTTGTCGCCACAGTGATGCTGATCAACTTCTGGCAATTTTTCCATCATCTACGATCACTCCTCCATCATCACCCAAGATCCTGACCTCTCCAAACACTTGGATCACCAAAAAAATCCAAAATTTCATTTCCAGTTCATCCCAGAACTGCACCTTCATCCCCAAACTAAAAATCCTGATTTTAGTTTTAAAAATCATGTTTTTGTTTATATATTCAATTTATAACACTGAATTTATAAATTACAATGTTTGGATTTTGACTTATATTTACACGCACTGTTGTTTTTGGTTTTACAGAGACACTTATGCTTTAATTTAACTAAATTAAATTTTTAAATATTAATCTAAGATTAATCAAACAACTTTGGCTTATAAATTAAGTCCTAACAATAATTAATTCAAGAGAATATGAATTTAAAATCAAAAACAGGAAAACTGGAATTATAAACAGGGAGTATTTCTATGTAACAAGCATGCATACCAATCATTTATATATATACACAACATACTTCACAATACATATTCATTTCAACACACTAGCATACTAAATTTTACTTTAAATTTTAAAAGTGAAGTTACTCACAGATTAGTATAAGAAGTTAGTTTACTCACCTGAAAAACAGAGTTTGATCAGACAGCAGCTTTCTGGTTTTGAAAAGTTATCAGCCCGATCCCTTTAATCCCCTTGCTTGTTGAGTTGAGGTATTAATTAAGCTTCAGTGCTAAGATTAGTTCTAGTTTGCTAATTTTTTGATGAAAGAAGATGAAATAAGAAAAGATGTATATATAGAAAAGGTTTTAAATGGGTAGGTACTTACTAGTAATGTTTGATTAGAGATTTTTTTGCCTCCTTCTTTGACCAGGCAAGATTTTATAAAAACTGAAATAATTTTTGTGGAAAATGAAATGATTGATTTTGTGCTAGAATTGATAGCATTAATTGCAATTGTCTTTTTTTGATATTATATACTTAACCTATGTTCATAGGTATTTTTTTTTGCTTGTTTATTCTTGCCTTGCATATCTACATGAATTCCTATAGTATATATATCTTACTTGTCTAGTTTTGCTTTATAACCTATGTACTTTCTATAAAGTTGTTATAGTTACTTTTTGTGACGTCCCGGATTTTTGGCAAGTATTATTTTAATAAATATTTAATTTAAATTAATTGAAATACAACCTATTATGTTTAAAAACAAATATATATGTAAGTATTTGGAAGAAAATATTGGTTTGGAATTTAAAATAAAGAGTTTCAAAAATATTTTAAAAATAGAATATATCTTTTTCACATTTAATTAAAACCAAGTTCTACTTATTTAACTTTTGATTTAAATATATATATATATATATATGATATAATCTTAATAACAAGGGTTAAAACCAAATAATCTTATTAATATTAAATCTAAGTAAAACAAATATATTGTTTAAAAATAAAAATATAAACATTTAGACATAAGGAATTATGATATTGGCAAGTACAAAAATAAATAATAAATAAAGTAAATATTAGATAGTTAAACTTTATAAACTATAGAAATAAATATTATAAGGAAAGATAAAATACTAACAAATTGTACTTACAACCTAAAATATAAAAATATTGTAGATACAAGACAATAAGTATTAAGTTAGAAATAGAAGTAAATTATATAAGATAAATTATATGAATTATAAAATATAAAGTAAAACTCATAGCTAAAATATAACAACATAATAAATATAGAATTTCATTTCTATTATAAAGTAATAAGACCATAGCAAAGGAATATATTCAAATATGTACTTGCAAGAAGAAATTATCAATATATTTTTTGCAAGAAAACAATAATAAATGCTTGAATCTCTAGCACACAAAATACATATGTAGCAGCCATCAACATCGACATAGTCAATAAAACAAGAAAACAAATAAACATTCAAGTGTGTAAAAAAAAATCAGATGTAAGTGATAATTTGAGACATGACAGAAGTATATAAATGAGTGCAGTTGCAAAAGAAGAAACAAAATGAATATAAAGTAAACACATTCAAACAAGAACATATAAATCTATGGCTGGCACAAGAAGACAGTAATATACTTCAGGTATGAACTAGAATAAATAGGATAAGTATTTGCAAACAAAGAAAAATATAAGGATGTAGACTTGAGAAAACAAACAAATGTAATTAATGACAATATCTTTAGCCACCAAAGTAAGATTATTAGCCACCAAAACAAAAGAGAACAAGACAGTTGAGTCAAACAAAGTTAAACAAATATCTCTGCCTATTGTACTAAACAGATTATAATCACCTGTACAAGATAAAATACATACTCTGTGATTTGTTTCTTTACATCAATCTGTACAACTCATTTCTTATATACTAATCTATCCATCTTAGTTTTGATCATTTCAGGCTGAGCACACCTGAGATATATATTATCTAAACTTAAACAAAATTCAATTTAAACATCTACAAACAATACAATGCAAACCAGAGAATCAAGAAGGAAGATTTCTAGCTAGTGAATACAAAGCCTGATTTAAAAATGAGACCAGCTCTGTCATGTTAAAATTAGGTGAGTAACATCACTTAATAACAAATTTAAACGTATAATTCTAATGCATATATGTATGTGAATGAGTGTGTTTATATCTTTATATATGAATGCCTTATGAATGATGAATAATATGTGAGTGCAGGCTGTATATCATATACCCCTCTGTTTTGAGTTTTCTCGATACAATGTTTGATTTAAAAATCATTCTCTATTGATATACTGATTTGTTTTGAGCTTAGTGTTAAGACAATATTGGTTGTTATATTATAAACTAAAGACTAAACATATATTAAGTTAAAAACAGTTAGTTAATAACTCTAAAAATTTAAGAACCGTTTTAAATTTTCAAACCCAGGTTTGACATGAGTTTTCTAAAACAAAGTTCAAATATAACTACAAGACACTGCTATGTTGAAGTCACTATTTACTGGTCCATTGCCTAGCTTGAAGTCTGATCAGTTGGTTGTGAAGTTGTCACTTATTTTAAGTTCATCTTGTTTGTTCATTGTCTTGTACCATTGGTTGTACTTGCTGTCACATTAACCTGTGCATTGCCTTCATGTGTTGTCTGTGCATTGCCTTCATGTGTTGTCTATGCACTCTCTAATGTAGCACTCAAGTCTTATTCAAGCTTCATGCATTGTCCACTGATCATTTGTTATACATGCCATTCACTGTTGCCTAGATTGAGTTTAATTCAATTAGTCTAAGTTAATTAATTCAGTTTAATTAATTTAGATTAATCCCTTGATTATTTGGGAGGTACAATTACTTAGCGAAGTAATTGATGAATAATTACTAAATGTAATTAATGGAATGATGATGAGTCATTTGAGAATAATTAATCAAGGGATTAATTGATGTTATTACTTAAGGGTGATTAATATATGTGATTGTGAAGGTTTAACCTTTCTTAATATAATTAATTTAAAAGGGATACTTAATTAAAAATGTAATTAGAGACCATTAAGTGTTAAAATTAATGATGTAATTAACAATGAATAATTTGGGAATAATTAATCAATGAAGTAATAAAATGTGATTAATTTAGAATGAATGTAAATAATTAATTTATGGATCTATTAAAGGCTAATTATTATAAATGGTTTAGAATAATTAATTGAATGAAATTAAAAGATAATTAATCAAGTATGATTAATTGAAGTGAATAAGTGGATGATGACTGATTAATTGATTGGAAATTAATTAATGTTATGTAAGCAAGATTGATAATGATGAAATTAATTAATTTAATTTACTTTAAATTAATTAAAGAGGAAGTAATTAATTTAATCCATTTTTAAATTAATTATAATATAATTCTTGCTTATATGAATGGATGATATTGTTTGTCCTAAATGGTCTGATATCCTTGATATGAGATAATTAATGTTATGGATGCTTGGTTGTAATGTGATGATGTGAATTATCTGTTTGTGATGTGATTATCTATTGTGATATTGTGAATCAACTATCTGTGAATATATAGATAATGAATTAAATTGTTTTAAACTTTAAAACAACTTGGACCTAAAAGATGGCGTTTTGGATTTCGATAAGACCGGGATCGGGTTTTCTATATTTGGAAGTCTGAAAACCACATCGATCCAAATTATCGATAGGTCGTTAATTTCAAGTGAAGATGAAGGTTCAGAATGCAAGGGTTATTGTCGTTAACTCTGAGGGTGATTCCAATATGAGTGTAACGAGATGATGCCTTCGGTTTTGTTCGAACCCGGGACGAACTTGTATGGATTGAATGCTTTCAGAACATCATCAGGTGGACGATGAGCATTCTAAGTGATGTGTTCTCTAAAGGTAATCGTAGCCTCAAGCCTCATCAACCAGGAATGACTAAAACAGGAGCGGTGTAGCAAGGCTTCGTGGGTAGCTCCCACTTGAGAGTAAGATTTCCCCTGTCTAGATGTCCCTTATTATTCGGCTTAGTGTGCGGTTGGTCGTGACAACCGTGGGGTGATCTTATTTGGGACTGTTCAGTAAGGAATGGTTCCGACTTTGTGTTGCGGGGGATTGGGCGTAATCCTCGGTACGGTGATCTAGGCCACGTACTGTGACGGACGGTACCCTGGTAGCCCTGCCATTGATGGAAACCCATTTCCCTACGAGACCTTACGATTTTGATTGTGTTACCCACTTTGTTGGCTAGTATGCTGGAATTTAATCATGTAACAATTTCGGTTATTTTCTATTTACTTGAAAACCCTAGACACTACTATAATATCACTGGATTTCCTAAAAATGTTTTGGTTAGCGTAAGGTAAAAACTTACCCATGTTTGTTTGTGGGGAGTCTTACGTGATACCCTTTCTTTCAAAAGTTTTTAAAGTTAAGCAACTTTAATCTGTTACTCACATCAGACCCTTGTCTGACCCGGAGTTTATTTTTTGTTTTTCATGAACTCTTGGGTACTCAAATTTTTATGAGTAGCCAAGTGATCAGGTTAGCTTTGACGAATACTGGAGGAGCAATGGAGCAGGAAGCTTCAGCGTTGGTAGATATTTATATAGGTGGTTCTGCTGTGTTGGTATCTCTGAGACATTTGTTTGGATTGTATCGAGTTGTATTAACTAGACAGGTGTTTATAACTGTCTAGTATGTGTTGTATTATCTGTGTAACTCTGATATATATGATACTATGTATTCTCTTATGTGATATGTTATATTTTATTTGTTCCGCTGTTGAGGTTCTGATGTTGTTTCTTCTTCTTCTCTATCTTTTCTATTTTATCACCCCTTTCTTTCTTAAAAGATGATACGTCTTCCTGGGCGTAGGAAGGCGGGTCATCACAGTTGGTATCGAAGCACTAGGTTGAGTGAATACGTAGGCTTTGGAGTGATTTCTATCCTTCTTGAGAGAGCGTATTTGTAATTTTAATATATATATTTATTTATTTATACCTATTTGTTGGGTTACCTGTTTGGGTTTCCCAATATAAGTTATAAAGGTAAATAGGATAGTGGTGTGTGCAACACGACTACTAATGGTTGGAATTTGTTGGAGGTGTATATGCAGAGACTGTATACCCAATTCTTTCTCGAGTGAATTTCTGTTGTGGTGCAATGATTTAACCCAATCTCTGAAAGAAATATATTAAGGTTCGGAGTCCATTTTTGGAATGCAAGTTGGGATGAGTAGAATTTGATTCTGTCAGTTGAGCAGAAGCTGGTGAGGGAATCTTGGCAACTCAGGAAGTAATAGTTGTATGATGAGATGCAGTAGCTATGGACTGTTTCCAAAGATGTTTCTCAGGAGCTTTGGATAAGGAAGTGTGTCTGCATCAGTGTTGAGGCTGAGTTCAGCTGGGTGTTTGTGTTTGGCTTTGAGGTTTGAGTCTCTCGAGGAGTTTTGGATTAGGAAGTGTTTGGCATCTTTAGCAGCGTTGCTGCTCAGTTTGTTCTGCCAGCACGCAAGGAGGTCATCTATCAGCAGTTTTCTAGAGGTGAACTTCAGCAGCAGCTATGTAGATCCATTTCTTCGATGGATTGGCTAGATAAACTTAAGCTGTTCTGATTGGTAGAGAGAGCAGTTTTCTTTGGATATTGGACTAGGTTGATTGCAAAAGTGACTTGCAATAGCTGAGTGTTCTCTTGGTTTGTCAGATATTCTTTCGAATGTCTTTGAGAGGTCAGTGGATTGCCTTAGCATCTGAAGATTGAGTTTTCATATCTACTAAGATTTCCAGGAGTAGTACCGATGGTCCAGCTAGTTGAAGGATGGTTCGTAGAGAGAAGTATTTTTGGTGAAGCAGATCAAGATATCATGAAATTTCTGAGTTTTTCTTTATGAATCTGTTAAACCACATTTCTGGGATGTGTTGTCCAGTTTGTGCTCATGTGCATCATCAACATTTTCATCTACTCCAGATCAGAGTTGAGCAGCGGAAGAAGTATATCTTGAGAAGATCATTCGATGGGATTGTTTTGGACCAGATTGTTTTGAGAAGCATCAGCGAAGGTCGAGCTGATCAGTAGAGATAAAGGCAGCCCTGGATTGTCAGAAGAGTTTGGGGGAGGAGAGACGAAAGAATTTGGATTTCGAAGTCGGAGATTTGATTTTGGATGAGTTTTCTCTGCTTCAAAGGAGCCTTGTAATTTGGTAAGACTAAGAAGCTAGCTTTGAGGTGTTTTGGATTTTCTCTATTTCTGGTGAGAATAAGTGGTTGGTCTTATGAAGTGAATTGCTAGTTTGGATTCGATGTGTTTCATGTATCTCTGAGAGAATACGTGTATAGTCCATCTTTGGTTTGGAACCAACAGTTCAGGCAGTTTGGTTGTTGAGTCAGACTCGTCTGTAGGCTGATATCTGTTGAGTTTTGTAGATCTAGATGAGTTGGAGCTCGGTAGCTTAGTAGTATAGTCTATTTGGATTCTATAGATTGAGTATTCCAGTGTTTTACCTAGAAACACTCTAGGAAGTTCTACCTAGATTTTTGTCTGGACAGTTAGATTTGTTTGATTAGGTAAATTAGTTGCTATGGTTGTTAGCATATGATTGACAATATATATATATATATATGTTTATGATTTAAGAATTAAAATCTTAGATAGATATTAAATTATCTTTGTTTTTAAATTTCGGGGACGAAATTATTTTAAGAGGGGAGGGATGTGACGTCCCGGATTTTTGGCAAGTATTATTTTGATAAATATTTAATTTAAATTAATTGAAATACAACCTATTATGTTTAAAAACAAGTATATATGTAAGTATTTGGAAGAAAATATTGGTTAGGAATTTAAAACAAAGAGTTTCAACAATATTTTAAAAATAGAATATATCTTTTTCACATTCAATTAAAATCAAGTTCTACTTATTTAACCTTTGATTTAAATATATATATGATATAATCTTAATAACAAGGGTTAAAATCAAATAATCTTATAAATATTAAATCTAAGTAAAACAAATATATTTTTTAAAAATAAAAATAAAAATATTTAGACATAAGGAATTATGATATTGGCAAGTACAAAAATAAATAATAAATAAATTAAATATTAGATAATTAAACTTTATAAACTGTAGAAATAAATATTATAAAGAAAGATAAAATACTAACAAATTGTACTTACAACCTAAAATATAAAAATATTGTAGATACAAGACAATAAGTATTAAGTTAGAAATAGAAGTAAATTATATAAGATAATTTATATGAATTATAAAATATAAAGTAAATCTCATTGCTAAAATATAACAACATAATAAATATAGAATTTCATTTCTATTATAAAGTAATAAGACCATAGCAAAGGAATATATTCGAATATGTACTTGCAAGAAGAAATTATCAAAGTCTATTGTACAAGACAACAACAATAAATGCTTGAATCTCTGGCACACAAAATACATATCTAGCAGCCACCAACATCTGCATAGTTAATAAAACAAGAAAACAAATAATCATTCAAGTGTGTAAAAAAAAATTAAATTAGATGTAAGTGATAATTTGAGACATGGCAGAAGTATATAAATGAGTGCAGTTGCAAAAGAAGAAACAAAATGAATACAAAGTAAACACATTCAAACAAGAACATATAAATCTGTGGCTGGCATAAGAAGACAATAATATACTTCAGGTATGAACTAGAATAGATGGGCTAAGTATATGCAAACAAAGAAAAATATAAGGACGTAGACTTTAGAAAACAAACGAATGTAATTAATGACAATATCTTTAGCTACCAAAGTAAGATTATCAGCCACCAAAAGAAAAGAGAACAAGACAGTTGAGTCAAACAAAGTTAAGCAAATATCTCTGCCTATTGTACTAAACAGATTATAATCACCTGTACAAGATAAAATATATACTCTGTGATTTTTTTCTTTACATCAATATGTACAACTCATTTCTTATATACCAATCTATCCATCTCAGTTTCGATCATTCCAGGCTGGGCAAACCAGAGATATATATTATCTAAACTTAAACAAAATTCAACTTAAACATCTACAAACAATCTAATGCAAACTAGAGAATCAAGAAGGAAGATTTCCAGCTAGCGAATTCAAAGCCTGATTTAAAAATGAGAGTAGCTCTGTCATCTTAAAATCAGGTGAGTAACATCACTTAATAACAAATTTAAACGTATAATTCTGATGCATATATGTATGTGAATGAGTGTGTTTATATCTTTATATATGAATGCCTTCTGAATGATGAATAATATGTGAGTGCAGGCTGTTTATCATATACCCCTCTGTTTTGAGTTTTCTCGATACAATGTTTGATTTAAAAAACATTCTCTATTGATATACTGATTTGTTTTGAGCTTAGTGTTAAAACAATATTGGTTGTTATATTATAAACTAAAGACTAAACATATATTAAGTTAAAAACAGTTAGTTAATAACTCTAAAAATTTAAGAACCGTTTTAAATTTTCAAACCCAGGTTTGACATGAGTTTTCTAAAACAAAGTTCAAATATAACTACAAGACACTGCTATGTTGAAGTCACTATTTACTGGTCAATTGCCTAGCTTGAAGTCTGATCAGTTGGTTGTGAAGTTGTCACTGATTTTAAGTTCATCCTATTTGTTCATTGTCTTGTACCATTGGTTGTACTTTCTGTCACTTTAACTTGTGCATTGCCTTCATGTGTCGTCTGTGCACTATCTAACGTAGCACTCAAGTCTTGTTCAAGCTTCATGCATTGTCCACTGATCATTTGTTATATATGCCATTCACTGTTGCCTAGATTGAGTCTTGAATTACAGACTTGAACCTATTGTGCACTTCATACTGTGTAGCCACCTGATCATATATGTTGACTGTGTATACTTGTGTGCTGGTATCCATTTTGCACTGTTGCAGTTGCTTGAGCATTGAAGTTGTAGCTTATGTTTGTTAATTGATGAAGAGGCTTTGCCTTGTGGTCTGCATACCCGAAGTGTTCACTATCATGAGTCTTGTTGCTTTGGTTATCTTCACTTGATTTGTTGAGCTTGTCTCTGTTGTTTCTCTGACCTGGTGCCTGTAGTGTTGCTGCCATTGACTTGAGTTTGATTTGTACTTCGTGCTAGCAATTTTTTTCCTCTGCCTGTACTCAGTTTTAGGACTGACTTCGAGTCTGTTGTGATGCTATGGTCTTTTAACTTGTGAAATGTTGAGCCTGTTTGCACTGCCTGTTCTATTTTCTCTGTTGTTGTTTGGTTGAGAGTGTTGGCATATTAGTCTCGGGTAACTCGAGAATCTACTCGAAGCTTTGAAGTGTTAGACCCGAAGTTTTTGTTGCTAGCTTGGAGATGTTGTATAGTTCAAAAACCCGATCTGTTCTTTTCCTGGAAAGCTGGAAGTAAATTTAAATTTCAGATCAAGATTACATTGAGTTTATAAACCAAAGATTAAAGGTGAATTCAAGTTAGCACTACAAGAAAAATACCTTTTTATAGCGTTTAAAAAACGTTGTAAAAGGATATGATGGCGTTTTTATAAACGCTGTATATCAACAAGTTGTAATATGTCAGGGATCTATAATAGCAACCTCAGAATCGCTATAAAAAACATGCTATAAATTACGTTACGTATAGCGTTTCTGAATTGCTATTAAATGGACGATTCAGGACATACAAGTACCTTTCTATAGCGTTTTGGTGCTTGCTATAGAACTTTTATGCAGAGTTATGGTTTATGATGCTAATATTTATGACGTCATTTATTTGCTATCTATAGCAATTGTAAACGCTGTAGATATATCATTACCTGATTATTATAGCAATTATAAATGCCATAGAAATATCATTGCCTGATTATTATAGCAACTATAAATGCTGTAAAAACGCTATAGAATGTTTACTTTAGTCTTTCATAGCATTATTTACTTGCCATGAAAACTGTTTAATCGTTGCAGAATATTTTTATTGCACTAGCATAACGCTACAATATGTATATCCATGACAATTTTTTTTCTAGCATTAATATAAAAAGGATGTAATATATGGTATTCCATACAGTAGTAACAATTAAGCACAAAAAAATATGTATGAATAAAAGCATTTCATGCACAATATTAAGCATATAAATATTAGTAACAATTCATACAATCGTGGCTAACCAAAACAATACATAATAAAAGTAACAATCCATACAACCATAGCTAACCAAAATGATACATAGTAAAAGTAAAGATGTAAGAACATCGACACAAAATACATTTGAAGGAGAATGAGCGCGGCAACATATTTTTTCATGTCTTCCACCATAGCGTAAAACCAAAGCATCATACACCACCTGTCAAAAAGCACATACCTCTATTAGTCATAAAAAGTAAACATAAATTATCATGAATACCGAAATATGGAAGAAAATATGTGCGACAAACAAAGAAAATACTCAAAATTAACAGCTAAATCATTCTATGCGCTGATTTTACGTAAACAACAACTGTATACCCTTGCTGTTCTTGCTGTTTACGGTCCCAGATAAACAAATCATTAACTTAAATGGTTGGAGTTGATGTAAACAAAACTGTGATATCAGACTAGAACCCACCCCATCAAATGCTTAGCTAATCTGTTGCAGCAAACTAACCAATGAATGGCAGAGTAGATTGTGTTTTCCTGATGGACCCTTTTTTGGAAGCCACGGTTGTCACAAGCTTTCCAGTGCAAATGTTCACCTAAATGAATATATGAAGCAGAAAAACAGTACAAAGGTAAATAATAGTTTACCATAAGCTTAGTCTTGAACTTCTCCTCATTTTGGTCCGAGGTGAATTTTATCTTAAACTACTTCCTGCACTGAAGACAAAGCTATAAACTTTTCAACAAATGAAACTATCAGCTTACAAACTTAAAATTTGTTTTGCTAACTAACATAGTGATGCATTAAAGCTATGTAGTCAGAAAGCCTTCTTAAAATGTGTAAGATTTAATTATCATAATAGTGACAGAGAATGGATCCAAAATGTGTAATATTTGCAACAAACATATTTAATCTGAAACTTAGGATTTAATTATTTTTGGCAACATTTTCTCATGCATGAGTCCCATGTGGTTTAGATCTAAAAACATAGGATTTAAATTTATTTATTTTTCCCTTTTTATTTTATGAAAACAAAAAAAGAAGAAAAAAAATCGAGACAGAGATACAAGGTAATCTATATGGACAATTGGACAAATGCAAATACGATTCTATGTTGCTTTGGAACGTGTTATAAGCCGTCGGTTTAAGCTGAACTTATATGTATGACCTGTTACCAATACAGTCACTTGTTTATGTAGATTTAATTGTATACTACTTGATTACAAATTTATTGTTTACATGTATATGTATAAACATATGTTATTAATTAATCATTGGACTATAATTATGTTTGGATATTTTGAATGTCTAAACATATTTAACTATAAAACAAAAACAAAATAAAACCTAAATTTATTAATTATCACATAATAATAATTTTAAATTAGATACAAATATTAAGTCATATTTTTTCAGATTAAGTGTGATATTCATTTTAGAGAGAGCACTTAAGTATCAAATGTTTAAAATTAGTCCTAAAAGAAGTCTAAGACTACAAAACTGATCAAAAAGTAGATATTACAGGATTAGCAAACAACTGACTGTATATGGAAACCTATAAGCTAAAAAAATAGAAAGCAACCATTGAAATAGAACAAAGCCATATGACTACGAATATGTGACATTTCATTAGTCGAATGCATATATATGATGTGAATTTGAAGCTCTCAAGCTATTTGATCAAACCTGGTATGTGCATTCATTTAGGATCGAACCACATTATGAGTTGTCTAAATATAAAT
The DNA here is from genome assembly GCA_030765085.1 of Allium cepa. Lineage (NCBI taxonomy): Eukaryota > Viridiplantae > Streptophyta > Magnoliopsida > Asparagales > Amaryllidaceae > Allium > Allium cepa. Next base: position 918,078,491 of record CM060938.1, read on the forward strand.
TAGCATTTAAAAGGCTGATAACTGAAGCACATTAGAGATGCAATAATCAATAATACAGATAGGCTGTAGGATAGTTAGATTGACTAAGAGAACTTAAACAAGGTGCTTAATATATTTGGCTAGTTAAACACAAGGAAAGCAACCAGTCAAGCAAGTAACGTCGTAGATGACAGCTTACCAAAATAAGTTGCTTGAGCTGTCAGCTGCATTCACCTATTCCTGCAGCCAAAGTTGGACAGAATCAGATCAGATTGAGCATGTGGACAGAACTAAGTCATCCAAGTATTTAGCAAACAAAACAATACATATAACTAACCAAGTAAAGATGTATGACATCTCTATAAAATAGTGTACAAAATATTATTATTTATATTATTATTACTAATACTATTAGTTTATATGGACTTTTCTAATTTTTATAAAACCGGTGATTCAGGTCAACTTGCAGTGTCTATACAATTTTAAACTAACCAAGTAAATTTTTATTAAATAATTGCTTTTTCATTTTTAAACTTACAGTGTCTATACAATTTTAAACTTGCAGCCATTGTTGAAGCCTTTGTTAAGTCAACCAATGTATTGAATGACATTTCATTGAATGCTCTTGATCAATATATGATGAAAGTCAAGTGATTATAAGTTTTCTGCAAGTAAAAAGAAATCAGTCAGATGTATAATCATAAGACATACCCAAATCCGCTGCCTCTGTAACAAGGCAGATTAGAAAGATGTTTTCACCAACATTAAACACCCAATTGTCTTTTACATCTAAATTGACCTCGACCTTCATAACAAAATCGATTTCTTCAGTTGTAAGCATTTTAGAATCCCATTAATATTTCTTACCATTCATGTATTTAGTGATGTAAGAAAGATATGCAGAAGGGATGGTAGTCCAGAACTTCACCAAAAGTAGGCTACACTCGCATTGAAAGTCATGAGGTGCCCTTTCTTGAAAGATGATAATTCTCTTTATAGGTTTGATGCACATCTCACGTACATTGCTATTCTTTTCAGAATCAATAATCTGCTAATAACATGTAATGAGTCATCATACAAATTCCATACAAATAATAATTTGCTAATACCATGAAATTCCTACTCCATCACCCAAGATCCAAATATCACGTCTATAACTTATACAACTAGAAAACAATGAATGCACTATAATTCATATCCACATCAGAACATAAATTTCACTATTTAATCTAAGCAGCATAAATGACTACTGTTTGAATATTTTAATATCCCACACTCATAGTTGCTTACTTTTTCTTAATCTTGTGTGGACAATACTTCAGACCAATTTACATTTCATTATTTTATTTTCTATTTTAATATCCAATATACATTTTATCGAAGAATATATGCATTTGAATTAATTTATAATGAAATTTATTTTTGTGATTTATATTGTGATGTATATATATTTGTTGCTCACTTTGTATAATACTCCAAATGCAACTTCTAGAACACTATAAACTTTTTATACAGGATTGTAATTTATTCACTGAAGTACTTTTCAATGTTTGTAGTGGAAAGAATACAAATTCCAGTGAATTTGCTGTCACAAAACTAGCTTCAAGTTGTAAAAAAATGATGACGAAATTAGTATAATCATTCATTAAGTGGTTAAGAAGTACACACCATACTACTTTAGGATAAAATATTGGCAGTAGTAGACAATAAAGTGAATGTCACAGCCTACTATTAACTTGAAACACAACCAACTGTACAAAATAATAAGTATATTGGCAAAATAAATATAATGCTTGCTAAAAAACACGAACAAGAAAACACAATTTCAAATAGGAAAATAAGCCTCGGTCATGTTTCAACCACCATTCTCGGACTTGTATCAATGCTACAGTTTTGGGATTTAACTGAATAGCAGCCCATGAAATTTGGTTCAGCAATTGTCTTAGTGGAATCTCTTTGTTTCAGCTCTGCATTTCAACACAAGTATTTCGTCTTGCATTCAACAATTGTTTCCGTACAGATTATAAGTTAAGCTTCAAGCCTGTTTAATCTCAGCTCGCTTTAGCTCCTTTGTTTCAATTGGCACTTCGCTCTATATTCATTTTAGTTATGCTCATTTTCTATGAAATGCACGCTCGAGTTATAGTTAAATCCAGGCTCAACAATGCTCTTTAAGCAATGGATCAGCTCCCTTCCTATATACTCATACACTGGCTTATCTATTAATTACCACTCATCTGCCTCCTTCCTGCTTGGCATCTCATCATTTATTACTCGTGCTACTACTACATATTTCTGTCACTATCACATTCGCAGGCTACATGCGCTTCCCAGTTCATATCTTAGTTAATGTATCTCATATTCCACTCTGCTCATTTCAGATACAAGGCCCTGTCCATAAGCTTCTCATCTCACATCACGCATAACTCTCCATGCAATTCAGTCAGTTTACCTTGTCCACTTGCTATCACTAGTCTCAACATTTCACAGACCATCAACACTTATTCAGTTCTAGAGCTTTCGTTTGATGGTCCTTCTACTTAACATACTTCAAACAACAATGAATTCCAGCATTATTTTTTTATTCTGTTTTTGTATATTAATAACTTTCGGCTTATTTCCTTTTCATTTTTATCGCTTATGTTGATCATACATTTGATGATCTCACATTTTGTATAAATATACGTAAATTATACTATCAGCTATCAAACATGTTGATGGCTTTTGTCATAGAAAAATATTGTGATAGTATACACATCACATGAGACATGTTGATGGCCAATTTGATGAAGCTCTTAAAGAAGAAATATATCATTTTGTTCATAGCATACTTGATTTGCCGATTAGTCTTCCTGGCACAAACTATAGACGTGTCTTTCAGGTAATTAAAAATGTTTTTGTGACGGTTAATGATATAGAAAACACATAGTCACTAACTAAAGGAATTTTATATATGCATACATTATTTTAGGCAAGAACGAAAATTATAAGCCTGCTAACAATGCTCATTATTGAGAGACTATCAAGTGCAAGTTTAAGCAATGATGACATGCTTGATTGCTTGCTAAAAAAATGAAGAAGGATAGATAAAACTAACAATGAGAAAATCATTGATTAGATAATTGCATTAATATACTCGAGTTATGAAACAATTTCTACTGCTTTAATGATGGCTGTTAATTTCTCCATGACCATCCAAAATCTCTAGAAGAACTCAGAGTAATATACACATACATACATACATACATACATACATATCCTGTTTAGATGAATAAATGGCAGGTACAGTACTAATATAATTATTTTATTGCATAAAAGAATGAACATTCGAACATCAGATTGCCTGACAATGGACTGACTACAAATCGATGCAATTCACTCGAGCAATAAGCACTTAATACATCCAAATATATTTGTATACCCATTTGGCCTCTACTTATTTCAAGTACCTTTAAATTTATTATTTAACCAATCGTATCATTATTCATATGAATAGTTCCATTACCAACATGATTACTATCTAATCTAAAGTCAGTAAATTTAATGATAATAATACATATCCAAACATTTTAATTTGAAAAATTCATACCATGATATCCATAAATAGTTGAAGCAAGAATCATATGATCCCTAAAATTAGAATTCTGGGTTGAAAATTATTAAGGAAAAAATTCTAACCTGAGAAATATTGAAGCTTCACAAAATAATTATTGATGATGAGGAACCTTGTGATTCAGGTGGAATCTGTGTGATTCAAGCAAACTGTTAATGGTTATTGTAGTAGAAGGAAAAATAGTTACTCATGTGCGTACCTTATGAAAATATCTTTGGTCCGTAGAATTCTGATGGTAAGATATACTTTTCTTGCGAGCGTGGAATCAAAGCTGAATGATCCTAGAATCAAACAAATTAAATAAGAGTAAATATGCATATTCTATTTAGTTATATTTAGTTCTTTAAATATTTGAATGGCAGTTGATGTGGTGACAATTAGAATTTACTGAACATTATTCTCCATTATAGAGTCGTCTACTAAACTTGTTTTGTCTAACCACAAAGATGCGATGACTATTTTCCCACTGTAATAGAATAAGATTGAGTAACACATATGCATTTTGTAATAAGTAAATTCTATTCAACCCTTAAACTAAGGTATTTGTTAAAAATAACTAGAACTGAGCTAACGATTTTACCAAGTGAATATATTTTGTTGATTATATATGTACGTGTAACACTCAAGTAAAGAATTTTTTATTTAGAACATTAGAAATTCCATATCCTATCATTGGAAATTCTATTTTGAAAACTAACTTCTATGCAAAATGAAAACATAAAAGGTGTGGTGAATATTAAACTAGAAACTAGATAATGTTTAGAAACTGAGATTAGTTTTATTCTGGAAACACCGCCTACTACTCACTGTAAAAGTTTGAAAAGCTTGCACTCGATGTAAATGACACAGAACACATGTACATATAAATTCACAGACATCGAAGAATCTGCAGTCAAATATAAGTCGAGATGAAGCCCAAACTCGAATACAGTTGTGAAGCAAGAGATGAAGCCCAGACTCGAGCGTTTGTAGATCACTTTCGAAAATTTCTTGCTTTGATATTTAAGCATTAAAATTTCATGATGTAAGGGGTACTGATCCCTCATAAGTTTGATCATGGTATACTTACCTGATCCCTCATAAGTTTTCTTACCATATCCAACGCAAACGTTCTTACAGCAGGCGAAACCCAAAAAATAGAAGGCGAAATTCTGAGCCCGTCAATTGATTGAGGGTTCTTCTATACACTCGTTCCAAATCCTAAATAGAAAAATATTACGAGGACACTTATAGATTTCCTCTGTAAAAAATTAAATTTCAAATTATTCAAATATTCCAAAACATAAATTTGTTTAGGAAATAAATTATAGTTACATTTCAATACAATTTCATTAGAAATTCACATTAAACGACATAAGGATCGAATGCAGATGGTGAAGTTGGTATTAAAGGGTTTGGGAAGAAGAAAATTTTGATGGATGGAAGAGGAATTGGTCGGCTTTGTAAACAATGAAGGATTTTTTATCTGCAAAAAAATCGATCGTGAAAACAACATAGACGATAAAATTTTGGGTCAAAAATTCCAGATTATGTTAGATCAAAGAAGAAAAGTGATATTTGAATGGATTGGAATAGGAATATGAAAAAGGGGAGACTGATTTAGGGTTTTGGAGTGAAGATTAAAAGAAGAGGTTCGCGGTAGAATAGGAAAATAAGAGGGAGATGAAAACATTTACCGCTAACTTTTCGCGAAACAGAAAAAATAGCGTGAAAGCTGCGTCATATTTAACTCTAGACCAGTAATAAAGGATTAATTACAGCAAGTGGTGGTATACTGCAATCCTCCTTTGCTATTGATGAACCATTTTCTTGTAGTGTAGTTTTGAAACCTGGTTTTGGAATAGACAAGTTTTAAATTTAGTTTGTTTTAATAACTTGGAGGTGATAAGAAAATTTGGTGTTTTGAATTGGATTAAAGAAGAAACCTGTAACTGTTTAAAATTTTAAAATGAAATTTAAAAAGTTGAAAGCAAGTTTTTAAAACAGGTTTGGATTCAAATGAACTTTTGAATCCTAAAATTTAAAACAAGATTTAAACTAAGTTTAAAATTAAAGGAATTATAGATTCAAATTTTACTTGAATATTGAATTTAAATAAGTTTTATAAATTTAAATATTAAGACAAGTTTGGATTAAGTATGTAAAAAAAATGATTTGGTTTTAAATAAAGGTTTAAACTTGCTTTATATAGATTCTTTTATAAAAAGCATTTCTTTAACATTGAATGGAAAGTTAATAAATTTGTTTAACTTAAAATTGTAAGTTAAATAATCAATTTATTTTTTTAAAGTTTGATTTTAAAATAATTAAGTGATTTAGTTTAAAACCTTTTTCTTATATATGTTTCTTATCATAGATCGTTAGCTCGCTTGAGCGACCTAAAGAACCTGGGTAATATGAGGTTTGCTTTAACTCGCTAGGTCGTTCCATAGGATTCGCTAGGTCGTTGCGCGTCCTATCATAGGTCGTTGGATCCTTCTCCATTGCGTAACTCGCCTCATCCTTTAGTACTGCCTCTTTCTTTCCTCTGATCTCGTCATTCTTCACCCCGTTAGGTCGCACGCGACTTAACAACTCGTTAGGTCGCTCGCGACCTAAGACTACATCAGGCTGGGCTGCATCATCCTCCCCTGGTTGGGAAAAATTCGTCCTCGAATTTAAAAGTTCTTTCCCATTGGATTGTTCATCTCCATAGTAAGGTATAAGATGTTTAACATTAAACACGTCAGAAGTGTACACATCCTCCGGCAGCTTCAACCTATAACCATTTTCATTGATCCGTTTCACAATCTTTACAGAACCAATCTTTCAAGCTTTAAGTTTATTGTATGCTCCTACTGGAAAACGATCCTTCGTTACGACAGCATATACTAAATCTCCTTCATTAAATTCAGCACTTCTTCGCTTCAGATCCGCCGATCGTTTATACTTCTTATTCGCCTTCTCCAATCGTTCCTGAATGATTCTATGGCATTCTGTCAACCTATCAACAAAATCAGCAGCCCGCTTAACTGTCCCCTTCGGCTGTGGTACTATCGTTAAATCCAACGGCCCCTTTGGCAAGTTTGAATATACAATCTGAAATGGACTGAAACCCGTACTACGATTCACTGCATGATTATGTGCAAACTCCGCTTGACATAACTTCGAATCCCAACTCTTCAAATTGTCCTTCACAAGACACCGCAATAGATTTCCATATGATCTGTTCACAATCTCGGTTTGTCCATCCGACTGCGGATGATAAGCACTACTAAAATTCAGCTTTGTTCCCACCATCTTCCACAAACTCAACCAAAAATGACTCAGAAATCTGGTATCCCTGTCGGAAACTATAGATTCTGGTAAACCATGCAAGCGATAGATCTTTCTAAAGAACAACTTTGCCACATGGACTGCATCCGCCGTCTTCTTACAAGCAACAAAATGTAACATCTTCGAGAAACGGTCCACCACAACATATATAGATTCATTTCCCCGTTGAGTCCTCGATAAGCCCAACACGAAATCCATGCTTACATCTACCCACGGTTTTGTCGGAACAGGTAAAGGCATATACAATCCCGCATTTGTAGCTGTCCCTTTCAAAACTTGACAAACATGACATCTACGCACAAACTTTTCAACTTCCCGCTTCATCGAAGGCCAATAATAAGATTGAGAAATCAATTGCAATGTGCGATCCCGACCAACATGTCCTTCTTCATGCAACTCTTTTACAATTTTCATTCTCAAGCTATAATCTGGTACGCACAATCGATTTCCCTTGAATAAGAATCTATCTACCAATACAAACTCATCAGTACTTCCATTCTTGACTTTCTCAACAAACTTTGCAAAGTAAGGATCTTCTTCAAACAACTCTGGCAATAGTTCAAATCCTGTCACTTCAACCATCATCGTCATCAACAAATGATTCCTCCTGCTCAAGGCATCAGCTACACGATTCGTCACCCCTGATTTGTGCTTTACAACAAAAGTAAACTACTGTAGATACGCTACCCATTATGCGTGTCTAGCTGAAATTTTGTCCTGCCCTTGCAAATGTTTCAAAGCTTCATGATCCGTATAAAGAACAAACTCCTTCTGAAACAGATAATGTCTCCAGTGCTTCACAGCTTGAACAATCGCGTAAAATTCCACATCATAAGTGCTATATCTCAACTTGGCTCCAGACAATTTTTCACTGAAATAAGCAACTGGTCTTCCATTCTGACTCAACACTCCACCAACTCCAACCTTCGAAGCATCAGTGTGTAACTCGAACAACAGCTGAAAATCCGGCAGTACCAGAATTGGTGCTGTCGTCAAAAGTGTCTTGATCTTCTCAAAAGCTAACTCTGCTTCCTCTGTCCACTCAAACTTCTTTCCTTTCATGCAATCAGTTACAGGTGCCATCACACTGCTAAAATGTGGAATGAATATTCGATAAAAAGATACCAACCCATGAAAGCTTCTCACTTTATAATTGTATTGGGTTGTGGCCAACTCCTGACTGCTTCCACTTTACTTTCATCCACTTGAATACCCTCCTTCGACAGAACATATCCCAGAAACAAAATGCTATACGTCATGAACACGCACTTCTTCGTTGCTGCATAGAATTGCTCCTGTCGTAGAATCAACAGTACTTCCCGCAAATGCTGAATATGCTCTTTTATACTCCCGCTATAGATCAAAATATCATCAAAGTAAACAACTACGAACTTCCCAATAAATGGTCTGAAAATCTGGTTCATCACTCTCATGAAAGTACTAGGCGCATTTGACAAGCCAAACAGCATAACCAGCCATTCGTATTAAAACTTATAATGTTCAAAATTTAATAAAGGAAAACAAGATTTGGAAAATCATATTAAAACTTCAAAACCATTAGGAATAGAAATGGAATAGGTTTTAAAAATATCTCTAAACAAAAAAGGGAATAATATTAAGAAATATAGTTTTATTTATCAAAAGACTAAAGGATCACCTAAGTCCATTACGAATACCAAAAATATAAAAATTTGGATTCCAAAAACAAATAATAAACTGATTAGACAAAAAAATATCGATGTTTTTTAGAAAAAGTAGTCTATAATAAAAATTATATTCGCAAAAGTACCAAACCCTCTTGGGTATGGCTACCTATCCCTCCTAACATCTAGGACCCTAACAAAGTACATGGGTACCAATTGAATTCCATTTTATTTTCCACGTACCTAAAATAAAAAATAAGGAGAAATGGATACTTGATAGTGGATGCTCCGAACATATGACCGAAAATGCAAAAATGTTATCAAATATAACATATATCGATGTCGGAATAGTAACCTTTGGAGATAACTCAAAAGGATACGCCGTAGGCATCGGAGAAGTCATCAACTCTGGTATTTCTAACTCTCCTATTATTACAAATGTTTTGTTAGTAGAATATTTAAAACACAACCTACTTAGCATAAGTCAATTATGCAATAAAGGATTTCAAATTAATTTCGAAAAGGATAAATGTAATATTCTCAATAACAATCAACTTATATTTGAAGGTTTTAGAAACAAAAATATTTATGTCTAAAATATGAATATAAATCAAAATTCAAAATTATGTTTAACCACCAAACATGACGATCCCCGGTTGTGGCATAAATGTTTTTGTTATATTAATTTTAAAAATATTAATAAATTAGCAAAATATGAGCTGGTTAGAGGTTTACCAAAAATAAATTTAAAAGGAGAAAATCTATGTGACGCTTGTCAATTTGGAAACCTAAAGAAAAGTTCCTTTAAATTTAAAAATAATATTTCTACAAAACAACCACCAGAATTATTACATTTAGATTTATTTGGTCCAACTCAAGTACGATCTATAAATAATAACAAATATGTTTTCGTAATAGTAGATGATTTTTCAAGATATACGTGGACCTTATTTTTAAAACATAAAAGTGATATTTTTGGAATATTTAAATTTTTTGCTAAAAGAATAAAAACTCAAGTGGATTTAAAAATTAAAAATATTCGAAGTGATCATGGAGGAGAATTCGAAAATGATCTTTTACTAATTTTTGTAATAAAAAGGGAATTGGTCATAACTTTTCTTTTCTCTGCACACCACAACAAAATGGTGTAGTAGAAAGAAAGAATCGAACATTACAAGAATGTGCAAGAACGCTATTAAATAGTAGCAGTTTACCAAAACATTTTTGGCTGAAGCTATTGCTACGGCTTGTTATGTTTTAAACCAAGTAACCATACGACCGATGACTAAAAACACTTATTTTGAAATAATATTTTGGAAGAAAACCTAAAATATCATACATTAGAACTTTTGGATCAAAATGTTTTATATTAAATGCAAAAGACAATTTAGGAAAATTTGATCCAAAGGCCGATGAAGGGAACTTTGTCGGATATTTGGATCATTCCAAGGCATATAGAAATTTTAATAAACGTACTAACATAATTGAAGAAAGTTTACATGTTTCATTTGATGAAAATTTCCTTAATAACCATACTAATGTTGATGATTAAATTATTTTTTATATCAAATACAACAAACACGTCTAATAATAAGATAAATACACAAAATAATACTTTAGTGTCATCTCTTAGAATTCTTAAAGGTCATCCAAAAGATAATATCATTCGAGATCTTAACTCAAGAATAACTAGAAATCAACTTAACCAAACAAGCCATATAGCATTTGTGTCAAATTTCGAACAGAAAAATTATAAAGAAGCTTCAAATGATAACTTTTGGATAATAGCTGTGCAAGAAGAGATAAATCAATTTGAACATAAGAATGTTTGGGAATTAGTCCCAAGACCAGAAAATCAATCGGTTATAGGAACAAAATGGGTATTTAAAAATAAAGCAGATGAAAATGGAAATATAATTAGAAATAAAGCTCGCTTAGTTGCTCAAGGTTGTGGTCAAGAAGAAGGTATCGACTACGACGAAACTTTTGCTTTAATAGCAAGACTCGAGGCCATATATACATTACTCGCTTTTGCAAATCATCACAATTTTAAACTATTTCAAATGGATGTCAAAAGTGCTTTCTTAAGTGGTTCTATCAAAGAAAACGTATATTTTGAACAACCTCCATTATTTATTCATGAAAAATATCTCAATCATGTTTTTAAATTACAAAAAGCTTTATATGGTTTAAAATAAGCACCCCGTGCTTGGTACGAATGTCGTAAAAATCACTTAATTACATCTGGTTTTCAAATAGGTAAAATTGATACAACTTTATTTATTAAATGAGAAAGTGACGATATTTGAGTTGTGTAAATTTAAGTTGACGATATTATTTTTGGTTCAGTTAACGAAAATCTTTGTAATCAATTTTCAAATATTATGAAAAATGAATTTGAAATGTCTCACATCGGAGAATTAAATTTCTTCTTGGGTTTACAAATAAAACAACTTGAAAATGGTATTTTTATTCATCAAGAAAAATATTGTAACCATTTATTACGTCGCTTTGAAATGGATAAAACTTCAAGCAAACCAACACCAATAAGTACTAGTGTTCACTTAGAAAAAGTTGACAATGGAAAAGATTTTGATGAAAAATTATATCGTAGTATGATTTGCTCCCTGCTTTATTTAACAGCTAGTCGACTCGACATTATGATGAGTGTGTCTTTGTGCCCGATTTCAAGAAAAATCAAAAGAATCCCACCAAAGAGCCGTTAAACATATCTTACGATATCTATCTAGTACAAGAGATTACAGTTTGTTTTATCCTAAGGAATCATCATTTGAACTTGTTTCATATAGCGATGCGGATTACGGAGGATGTAAAACAGATCGTAAAAGTACTAGTGGAACATGTCACTTTATCGGACAGTCATTAGTTTCATGGTTAGCAAAAAGCAAAATTATGTATCCTTATCCAATTACGAGGCCGAATATATTTCAGCAGAACTTGGATGTGCACAAGTCATATACATGCAAAAAACCCTTATTGATTTCGAAAAAATTATTGATAAGTCACTAATATATTGCGATATACAAATGCAATAAATTTATCAAAAAACCCTGTAAATCACTCGTGTGCTAAACATATAGACATAAGACATCATTTCTTACGTGACAATGTCGAAAAAGGAATTATCACATTAGAATACGTTAATACCGAAAATCGAATAACAGAAATTTTCACAAAACCACTAAACGAACAAACATTTGTTAAGCTGCGACGAGACTTTGGAATATGCTCCCTTAACGATCCTATAACTTAACACCACATCCTCATATATTTTATATTTAGCCAAAAATGTTTTGATCCTCAAACTAAGAGTGATAACTCCTCTACCTTAAATTTTCAGATAGTTGGTTTCTGAAACTATCTATAAATAACTTTTTCAAAATTATATATAACTCTTTATAAGTAAAGACTATATGATCTCATATTTTTACAACAAAATAATCATGTCTTCTGAAAATTCTCATCTATCCTTCTCGACGCCTACAACGGATAGCTCAGCAGATACACCTCAACATCTTCCTACCCCTACACCAAATTAGGAACCAACATATAGGTGTTCCACCTATCATACGGGATTCACTCCGGACAATAAGAAATCCAAGCGATCTCTATTTGTTTCTCCTAACACCAACGATAAGATTGATGAGATTCATCACTATCAAAAACAACAAATAGATCTACAACGAGAATTATATTTTGAACAAAATAGCATAAAGTTTCATAATTCACGGAAGAAGTATATACATGAACCACTTCCGATTCCTTGCAGTTCTTTGGATCCCTCATCATTGTATCGTACACCTTTGGTTCCTTCACCAAGGCAATTCTCCGGTTCCCCTAGAACCCACGAACGTGGAAATATATGGTATCCACTCAAACCATGGAGGGATGACAAGTCAGATGATCGCAAAACTCCATCGCTATCTAAATAGATTAAAATTATTCTTTGAATTTTTAACTACGTATGTTTGTAATTCTTATTCACAAAAAGAAAATACTACATTTTTTCAAACAATGGAAGGTCGAGAAATAAGCAGCGCCCTTTAGATTTAGGATATTTTTAGAAAGATTGGTTATTTCAGACGTTTGGATATGAACCTCAGACGTTTGACACTCTGATATCCCACAAAATTTACATTATTCTGCATATGTCAGACGTCTGATATATCTATCCAGACGTTTGAAAATTGTCCCTGCTTACTTAAAACAGATACCTGACTATATTTGACGTCTGAACTGAAAACCAGACGTCTGAATAAAGTCACCGCCACCATATTTTAAAAAATCGATCTATTTCAGACGTCTGATAGTTAAACCAGACGTCTAAAAAATCTCTCTGACTATCAATTTAAAAAACTCAATCAAAATCAGACATCTAACTCTATCTACTGTGTCAAAATTAGGTTAAACTAGACGTCTGAATTCAATTCTAGACGTTCGAAATTCTGTCGACACTCATATATGCCCAGATAACGACTATTTCTTTTGCCTTTTCTTATTTTGTTTCATTTTTTCCATCGATAGATAACGGTTTTTTTCCAAAATTTCTGCCTCTTTCAAACTTAAACGAATTCGATGCCTCCTAGAACTAAAAACCTTAAGATAACCAAACGAAAACAAGACCAACCAACTTCTTCAAACCCTTAAATTTGCTCGGATGATCAAATCAAATGATGGATGAATAGAGCATCATATTCACTCAAGAGGTATGAGGAAATTCAAAAGAAGAAACTTCACACAGGTCCATTCTATAACTTACTCAAGTTTCCAATGTATGATTTAGATGAATTGTGTGACAATGTCGGTTTAGAAACTTTGATATCGTTTAACCCCAGTAGCATCCAATTTGATCAAATTGGCTATATTTCTCTTCTACGCTAATTTGGATAGCACGGCTGTTAGGAACACGAAAAATGAAGATATCTAGTTATGGTCTAACATTTATGGCAACACAATTAGGCTCACTCTGGGAATAATAGGCAGAACTCTCGGACGTTCCGACATGGACGAAGATCTATATAATATTCTCGATATGCATTTCAAACCAAGGGAAAATATAACACATCAAATATGGGAGGATGAAATGCCTAAATTTACTTCCAAATATTTACGACCAAAGGTAAGACTTCTTGCTCGGATGATAATCAACACTATTATTCCTCGTCTAGGAAGTCATGAGTAGATAACCGAATTAGAACACAAAGCTTTATATGCTCTATTCGGCGAACAAGGGTAAATTGGGCCAAATTTATATTTGACGAGCGCAAACATTTTTGGACTCGATCACGGCCATCAATTAACTACCCTACATACATCATGACACTTTTACGTGCTCACAACATCCCCTCTTACCTATCCACTTTTGAAGAAATTTCTCCACAATAGGCATCCACAAAGCTTTTCCTCCCTAATACTTACCAAAAATTCCTCCGAAATTTATATCTTTTGAAGATTGGACGCACAATCGTCAAGCAAGACAAACTGGGCCTCCACCTCAACCACACCATGAACCAACACAAGAGGAGGAAAAACATTGTGAGACAACTCCTCCTGCTGCACCATTTGATTATACGAGCTAGGATGAGATTTTGGAAACTCGAACAGAGACAAATCCAAGTGAAAGCATTCGAGATCTCACTCTTCAAAATCAACAAATCTTGTTTGGAAATCAAAAATTTTTAGCTATGCGTATTGACAACTTTGAAATATCTTCTACCACACGCCTAGCAACAGTTGAAACATCACTTTCAACTGCATTAGCAGTTCTCAAAGAGGTTCTTCAAAGTGCTCGTGGTCTGACAACTCCTTTTGAAGATTGGTCAACCCCAGTACCTTCTCCTCCATCGAAACAATCTAAACTTTTTGAGGAGAACGAACCTCTAAAACAAGCTCCGACATCTCCTACAAAGCAACCTTGCTCTTCTCAAAAAGAAGATAAAGGAGATGATCAAGAAAAAGCTTCCTCGAAAGACTCATAGATTTTAGGATTTTATCTTATGTACACTTGAAAACTCTATGAATGTACTCGCATACAATTACTTATGAAATTCTCTTTTGTGTGTTATATATCTTTGGCGATTGATCATATTAATATTTAATTAGCTAGAAATTCTTTGTAACGCCCCACCTCTATGCTCACAATAATAAAGAGTATTAAAAGAAATACTGTCTATTATTATGAAGAATAAGGCTGGATAGGAGCGGTCATCCGTAGTTAGGCCTTACACTAGTATTGGTTATCTCGATAGGAGTGGTATATATTTTTATTTTTCGTCTCTTATTTATTTACTCCCATCGACATACCCAATTCTAGTATAAAACGAACTACGAAGGTTCATAATAGTTTAGGACAATATATATAATAATAACACAGATAATGTAAATGCGGAACACAGATATAACAGAAAGTCTCATATATATATAACTGATGTCAGTTGATATACATGAATACAATACATATGATACAACTACAACTGTCGACTCTGGAAGCTACATAAACAAGTACATTATCGTGAATAATATACATGAATATACAACATCCTATACACGACTACTACAATAACGACGAATACTCCAAGAGAAGTGAAAAGACTTCATAGCTCTAACAGCAACCCAAAGTAAAATATCAACAACCTGTAAATACTCGGTCTGACCCGAGTATTACATTCAAAAGAAAATAATACACGGGTCAGTCCAATTCAAACTCAGTTATTAGTGCACAGAAGCAATGATAATTAAATGTGAATAGATGACAGTCACAGTAAATTTCGTCTATCCAACCTTCTATAAGAGAATCGGATAACGGTAAATATAACACGTAATAGTGTTAAACAATAAATCAGCAGAATCAAAATATCAACAAAGATGAGTGAAAAGAATATCCATTTAGATAATTTAGATAACATCAGAATTGTCTAAACGACAATTAACACAAAATGATTAAATTAAATCAAATCAATTCAAATAATTGAAATGTCCCTTAACAACATCAAAACCGATTGGCTGCTGTACACGCACGCGTGCACTGCCTCGCCAATACGGCATATAAAATACGCAAAAGATCAATGGATCAAAAGTAAAAGAAATAGCAATAAAATCAATACCGTGTGGCTGCAGTTCACGATTGCGTGCACTGCCTTGCCACTACAGTGATGATGTACCCAACGAAAACCGTGTGGCTGCAGTTCACGCTTGCGTGCACTGCCTTGCCACTACAGTGATGATGTACCCAATGAAAACCAACAACAATCAAAAACTGCAGAGGTCAAGTTTGGACGACATAAATGCGAACCCAAATGTACACAATGGACGTACACTACTGGCATGTAGAGGATCAAAGTATGCAAGCTTGACTACAGATGCAACTTAAGTTAAAAACTGTGCATGTGAAGTATGCTAAGAGAGAAACCAAAGCAAATGAATCGCCTGCAATGCAACATAGTGAGATTCAATAATAAAGAATACAATAGAGCTCACTACAAACCAAAAATACAGTGATGCAGGTCAAAGACCGGACCACCATGAAGTGCAACAATACTACACTGCCTCAGCCATCAAGTTCAGTGCCACAGCAAACAAAAGAATGATACAAAGCAATGAACAAGAGAACATTGTTGTACAAGGCACCAGAGTCAAAGAACAACAAGTCACAATGTCACAAGCCAATATTATAGCAAGGTTGCAAGCATATGGAATGCAAACAACAAGTGACATCGAAACAATCCAGTAAGGCCAGAGGTGAAAACAATACAACACTGAAGTGATGCAGCCAGTACACACTTGAAAACAAAAGCATATAGACATTAAGCTACAAAGCTCAAGCTATAACACAGTACTACAGATCAAGCAACAACCAGACTACATGATGATATTCAACATGCTATGCAATCTGAACCAATACCTAACAAGAGGGTGTACACATGTACAAGTGAAGGATGTTCAAACACACAATCAACTAGCAAGAGGATATGTACATATCATATGTGATGTTATACCACTGATATTACACTGCAACAGGGGGATAGAGTTCAACATGCGATATGCATATTGACACAGCAAAGGACCAAAGCTCAATGCATATGAAATGGTAACTCAGTAATGAATAAAGCATTCACTCAAAGTCCATATGTCATTTGGATATACAACCATTCATGAATGAAAATGATCAGCAACTATAAAGTGCAGTGGTGCTACAGAAATGTACCAAGTAACCATAGGATGAATTCAACATGAAAACTGCATCAGGGCGATCAAAAGGACAGTGACAGTGAGGACTACAAACATGGAATGGGTATTCAACCAGAACTGTTCAGAAAAGTGAACAAAACTGCAAAAGGCACCAAGTAAAGGACATGAACAGTGAACATCAATTGTTAACATGCACATGTATACAACATAAAGTATGAATGACTAGAATAATCATCATATAAAACTGCATGAACAAGGGTGGAAACGGCAGCAACTCGAATAATCAAATTGCCAAACCCAGTGTACATATGAAGACCAAAGTGCAATACTAGGTGAATGAATTCATATTTACATACGCATGTTAACATAACCAGGCAGCAGGTCAACTCAGGACATCAAGACAACCCAATGGAGCAGTCACATAAAAGACGAACACATTATCAAGTCAGAGCCGAGTTTGACAGTGTCAAACATCGAAGAGATAAGCTTATAGCAAGTACCACTTCAAGTTCAAAGGGAACATGATCAAGACAGTGGCCAAGGTAATCCAACAAGACTGAGAATGTTTGCAGTAGTACAACTCAAGGGTTTACCAGAAGTCAAATTGTGAAGTCACGAAAAGAAATCAAAGTCTCAAGTCAAAAACAGTCGATAAATCCAAGTTAAAACTCAGCAAGGTACAAGTCGAAGTCACTCGAAGGCAACCTCGTGGTGGACACGAAGTTAATCCAATTCGATACACAAATATACGAAATTGCCAAAACCAGAAATCATCGACATCTCAACAAAACAGTGCAGAGACAACCAAGTAGAAAAAGATGTGAGTAAAACTCACTCAAATCAAAAATCATGGAACGGAAATAGAACAAAAATCAGAAATCACTAAAACTCGAAGCAACATTAGCCAAGAATTCAAGCAACAAAATACACAGATAACTCGAGACATGAATTAGATGTGAGCAAACTCACCTTTGCTTTGTCGAAGTGGCCGAGACCCTGAAATAGCCGTTCGAAGTGACGAAGTTGAACTCGAACGAGATGACGAAGCCGGCTCTCTCTCGAAGCCCTAATTTCTGGAACGATGAGGAAGAGGCGAGATGGAGCCGCCATTTATATTCGTTCGTATGTTTTCTTTAGGGTTTGAACGAAGAGGAAATCCAAAAATGAATTGGGTTATCACCCTTGTTAACAAGCACGGCATCAAAACGAATGAAGCGTGGCCCAATTATTTAACTGAAGCCCGCCAAACCCCTATCAATTCTCAAAAGTATTTAAACCCGATTACGAACTCCTAACAGCAATCAGCTATTAACCAGCAGAATTAAATCGTCTAATAACGATAATTAATTGCTACGAATTTCCGGGTTGTTACATTCTTTTTGATAATGCCAGAGGGGGAGAAATAAATAAATAAATATATATATATATATAATAAGCACATATTCAGGAGGAGATTTATAAACTATATATAAGTACATTGTATAGTTGTCATCATCAAAAAAGGGAGATTAGTAGGAAATCAAATCTATGGTTTCGCTGACAACAACTATACAATGGAAATTGAATATGCATATATATCTATATTTACAGGTACTTGCTAGAATAACATTACTAGAAAGACAAGAACAAGGCTCAAAGAATATTACAAGAGACTACAATATCGATAGAATCGATGGAACAACAAGATAGATGCACAAAGTAAACATGCATAGTTTTCAGACGTCCGGGTGCACTAACCAGACGTCTGAAGAAATCCTCTAGAATACAATACAGACAGGATGTCTGGTTGATGCACTCAGATATTTTAAAGGCTACTGTATACAAAAAAAATATATAGCCAGACGTCTGAAACAAATACTAGACGTCTGATGCTGAACTCAGAATTTAAAATTATAATTACAACTGCCGATTTTGAAAACACATCTTCGCTTCTCTTCACTGCAACTCTCCATCACCATCAGAAGCAACTATAGAGCACTCGTTAATGGATACAACTACTAAGGAATCTCTTTACAACTATATATATCATCAAGAATCAAAGAGGATAACAACCTTACTCGCTTATGCTCTCTAATTATACACTCTAATATTCTTGATCTCTATTAAACTATACTTGTATTCTACTCTTCCAAATATACAATTCCTTATAGATAATACTCTCTAAATATATATTGGAAGCATTTGTACTAATTAGTCAATATTCGTGTTATAGAACACACATTTGACAAGAACAATCTATTGTAACCAAGCCTATTCCTCAGGACGAAGCGAGGGTGTTTGATAGTAGAATTTCGAGGGGGATCTTTAGGACTGGACGTAGGACGGGAGGTCCGAACCAGTATAAAATCCTGGTATATTTACTTAGATTAGTTTTGGTTTAGTCGCATCATATATTTAGCCGCGTATACTTGCATATACACTATAAGATCCACCCTATAGACATACAATCTCCGCCCCAACGCCTCCATCATAGCCTTTGCTATCACCGAGCCCATCTCCCCTCGCCAACCCAGATCTTATCCTATCTCCTACATTTTCAGATTTATATTAATTCCTTTAACATTTTCTAAAGTCGATTATACTCACTTATAATCTCGTTTATCCATTTACAACTTCTAACAATCATATCCATTTTCATATCTCAAGAGAGTTTATAAATAAATTCAAATCATTTTCAAAACTCTATATATGTATAACAAGTATTTTTAAAGAATGATAATTTATTTTTAAAAACACATTTAAGTAATTATTTAAAAAAATTTAAAATACTTTAATAAACATTGATACTTCATTCCCTATTTCATTTCCAAATAACAAATTGATTTACGAAGCTTATTATAAAAACTAGAAATTTATTTATACTAACATCAAATATTTGAAAAATCCACTTCCGAAGAATTTTATTACTAAAGCAGCTTTAAATTACATAGTTTGAATAAATAAAAATTCTCTTTTAAAATAATTTAACTTCTCGATAAAAATATACATTTTTAAAATCCCAATAACCAAATCACTTAATAAATCCCTCTCGATTCTTACAGATCGATATCATTTTGATTCCTAACCATCCTCATTTTCCAAAAATAGAATACATTATTTTTCCCAAAAATATATTTTTCATATCTCGATATAGATTTACCCTGTGAAATTATATTCCAATTTACCAATTGATGTCATTTTTCCTTATTTGTAAACATCGTTTATAAATTTATAACTCCTTTGAGTTTCACTTGTTTATAAAACAAATCCCATTTATAAAATTTCATTTTATAAATCTATTTCTAATAAATTCCATATATTTCACAAATCTATTTAAAATATTGATTTCAAACTCCTTTTCACATTTTCCAGAAATATCATTTAGCAATCCATCGTTTAAAAATCCTTTAGATAAATTATTTTAAAATCTCTATTTAAAATATTTTACAATAGTCAAGTAAAATTCTAGAGTCAATTTTTTTATCCAACTCAACTTCCTTGAAAATAATCCAAATACCAATATAAATATTTTTATATCCAAATTCTTCTTTTAATTGCTTCAAATATAAAAATAATATTTATGGTATTTAAAATACCAAAATCTAAGTCTAGTGTTATTATGGCATCCAATAATTCAAATCACAACAATAATCTATAATAGCTTATCTACACACATCATATATCACTATATATGAAAAATAAAAAATATATTTGAAGAATCCAGTTGGATCCTCCAATATGTTTCCCTGCAACCATAGATGTTAATACAACATAAAAATACCAATCCATCTTCGAGGCGGGATATCGTGGTAATTTAGGATCATCTGCTATTAGCGAGGCGCATAGGGTCTCATCCGCTCCAATAGGTTGGAATAATCAATCCAACCACTAATATATGCTACAATGTATAATATTGCATTCAACTGATACCAATTCAACCAATCATCCAATAATAAATTTTAATCACTTAAAATTAATTGTAGTAATCCAAATGAGTGAAAGTTACTCATCTTGATTTTTTAATTTGCAAATATGTTCCAATTTTACTTCGCCATCACGAATCCAATGCAAGAATTCACACTCGAATTCAACCTCGCATTAAAAATGTCATACGATCTTAAACATTTGAATTTAATAAGCTAATTTAACATCTAATTTTAATTAACCTATATACATACCTTAACAACTATTTCCACAAAGCTTAATCGTAATTGCCTAACAAAATTACATTAAATCAAATCCTACTCCACAAAGCTTCAGCCACGATCAACAAATACAACGACGCCTAGAAAACGATGAAACCCCGATCCTACATCGTCACCTTTCCCATCGCGACCCAGAAATCAAATCGCAATTTTCCCCTCGTCTTCGATTACCCGCAACCAATCTCTGCTATCGCGATTGATTTGAGAATCCCTTTTTTTGTCAAACGAGATTTCGTTCTTCCTCTTTTTTTTTCTTTTGAATTTGATTTCGGTTTTGAAAAGAGGAAAGGGAAAGTTGATTTCTGTAAGGAATGTCGAGGGAGGATTTTGATTTCATGGATTTAACAGAAAAGAAGGGGGAAACATGATTTGAAAGGAGAAAGGAAGGCTGCGTGTTTGAATGGAGAAAGGTGGCGTGTTTGATATGCCTTTTTTTAATTTTATAAACCAAAATATCTCGTTTACCTAACTTAAAATCCTGAATCCCTATTTAGGCATGTTACCTGACGTTTCTAATGTTATACCGCTATTCTGAACCTAATAGAACAAATTTCGTAGCCAAATTCGATCGTATGGAGATGATATTCTTTTGAACCCAATTATTATATTGAATTTTCAATATTAATTTCAACGGGTTTATATTTTGTACGACCAAACGATAACTCCAAAAGCTGCAAAATTTGATATCCGATAATAATACATTATTACGGATCCAATGGAACCCGTTCCTTCGAATTTCAAGACTATGCCCCATATTTCTATTTTAACATGTCGATTAAACCGACGATTTCCAACATTTACGAAATTGCTTGAAATTTTGAGTTTTAAAATCTTACTAACAAAATTATAATTCCAAATCCGATGTTTAAAACCATTTAAATATCCCAAATTAAAAATCGAAAAATCCGGATAGTTACATTAGCACTCATACATTTGCATACAAAAGTCACAGAAAGTAACAAAATTATATGAAAAATCCACGGTAGCTTTTGAAGATATTAAACTATACATCACATACATGCAAATATTTTCCTACTAAAATCCACATAGGTCAACTTTGAAGCCAATCATAGCTTCTTCCCTCCCTTATGATTCATATGGACAAAGCGTCCATTTCTATTTTGATCTAAAAATAATGTAAAATGACTCATAAATAAAGGTGAAACCCAAGAGTTTCATTACATACAAATTGTTGTACTTATTATTAACGGTTATTGCTTCAGACTGCTTCCATAATAACAACGTACTGCCATTCTAGATCCTAACAGTATGTTGTAAAAATACAAATTAGTATAGGGAGCTGAAGTTTGCAGCCAACAGTTTCATGTACATACTAAAGTTGAGTCACGTATTTGCGCATTGAAAAAGAAGTAGAAGCAAAACAAAGGAACATCCAACAGAAGTGCTTGTCATCCCAACTTGTTACATTATAATTTGTTCTTTTAATAATGAATTATTAAGTTAAAGCTTCTGGTAATGGAACAACATGGTGTGTATCCAGTTTAACCATAATAATACATAAATGTAACTCCTCTAGTTTTGAGGTCTGCTTCTTCACTCTTTATACATACATACATACATACATACATACATACATGTGATAATGGAAATTTCTATTTTTGCGTCCATTAGCTCATTATCTAAAAAGTAATATATTACTTGCAAAAGTAACTTTATATATATGGTCTCAATCCCATAGCATGGACCGACATCACATACTTACTCTATTATGATGGAACAATAGTACTCTTTATGATGGAATAATAGAGCAAGTAGTCTTTATAAACTGCAAGATTTTGTGCATTTTAGAAGATAGGTGAATTCTAGTATCAAAATGTAACGGCTTATAAACTTGTAGAAGTAAATGTATCACTAATCTTTTATTCCAATGCACCTCACTTGTCACAGAGAAAACTGATAAATTGTTAACAAAAAACTAAAGACCTACCAAAAATTCATTTATTTTTTGAAATTGTCATGTAGACATTTTTGAAAAGAAAGTATAGAAAATGAAATTTACAGGACACAAATTAGGTTTTGCACAGCTCCACATGAAATTAGACATATACATATGAAGACCAGACTACAAAGTGCAACATGAAGACTTGATTGCAACTGGGATGTTTAACTCAAAGTAACTCAAGATCATACAGAATGCAACATGAAGGCCAGTCATCATAACCCATGGTTGAAATGCAACCAGACTTCATTCAAAGTGCACCATACAATAACGAAGGCATGAACGTGCTCACAAGGTCAAATGGTCTAGTTTGAATACAATATAGGGTCACCCACATATATACATACAGACCACAATTTAATGTCCAAGAAACCCAGCAAAAATAACCAAGCACGTATGCAAGTTATGTTTTAAACATATAGTACAAATATATAGTGGAGCATGTATCAGTTCAGGTATGAAAGCAATATAGGGTAACCTAGCAAATAGTGAATGGAATTCAAGGAAATGAATATGGAATTCGACAATAGCTATGCAATATTCGAAACAGTGGTGAACACAATACAAGAGACTGCATATATACACATGTGTATATATAAACAAGTGATTCGAGAATTATAGTATAGACATATGAATGAGCATAAGCATGGTGACATATATACATGCACTATAACACACACACACACACATGTATATACATGGAGATGACCCACAACAAAGCAGTTTACATGTGTATAACAGTAAAGTAGTCTACTTATTTACAGTGTTATCCCAAATGCGCACGGTCGCACTTCACCTCAAATGACTTGATCACGAACGATCGTCATTTGAAGTTAGGCGCTTGACCATGAACGGCCGCGCTTCATCCCAAATAGCTTGATCCTGAACGGTCGTCATTTGGGGCCATATAAAATATCAAGCTCTTTACAGGTTGTCAACGGGATACGAACATCCAGCTCGTGGCATTACAAAACACGCCTTCCTACCGCAAGGCATATTTTGGGGGGCAAAGTGTTATCCCATTTTTTGGCCAAAACTAGGATATCCATGTTGTGTGCATTTCCACCGCGACTAGAACAAGAAGAAGCGGCCAGCAAGCGTATATCAATCAGGAATTTCACTCAAGGTTCAAATATAAAGTCCATTCGGTATTAATTCATTCGGCAATATTAACACACAGGTTCATCCAGCACTCAGAACACACAGGTTCATCCGGCACTCCCAAATACAAGTGTTCATTCGGCATTCTCTCCATTCGGTAGTACCGAACCAACACCACCGAACCAACCATCTCCCCCCTACAACTACCGGACCAAGCATAGCCGAACCATGCTACCGCCGAACCATGCTACCACCGGACCATGCTACCACCGGACCAGCTCCAACCTCACCATACTACTGCCGGTCCAACCTACCACCGGTCCAAACAACATACCACTCACCGCCGAACTAATGTGTTGCCGAACCAACTCTGCCAGGCCAGATTGCTTCAGCCCAAGCCCACCAGCAGCTATAAACATCCAAGACTCCTGCCCCCAGCCTCACTCTATAAATAGAGGGGCAGGGGTACAACAATGGGGGACAAGTTTGGAGACGAGTTTGAGAGCTCAAGCCTGGAAGGAACTCTCAAACAACTTTAGATACTTGTAATCAAAGCTTTGTACTTGTAATCTAAAGAAAAAAGGAGAATAACATATAAAGTGGACGTAGGCACGTTCTGGCCGAACCACTATAAATCTGTGTGTCTTTTATAGTTTAGTCCCTGCTTTTTATATATTTGCATAAATCACCCAAATCACTAAATACAACATAAAATCAACCAACTCATACGACTTTGGGTGTTTGCGACCATTTTTTACGCAAACATTTTGGTGCTTTCACTGAGAGGAACCAGCTTCCGCTACATCGGATAGAAGTTGAATTTTAAAATCTAAGAGTTCAGATCTAAGAGTTATGACGAGACAAACAAGTAGAAGGCAAAGGCCAGAGAGAAGTGAACACCCAGGAAGTCAAGAGGCTTCCTCAGGAGGGAATCAAGCGTCGATCTTCATCACCAGGGATGAGATGGATGCTATGATGAGAAGACAAGAAGAGATGATCCAGAACTTGCTTCAACAAATTGGGCAACTTGGAGCACAAAACCAAGGAGCAACTGGAATTCAGAACGGAGCAGGACCATCTGGCGTAGCACCAGAGCTAGGGGGCACCCACACTTGGAGCATGTTGATCCAATCCTAGAGAGAGAGATAGGGGCCTCTGAGCAACCTGGTAAGGAATGAACGCTCATCCAGGGGGCAGGTAAAATTCCCTCCTGAACTCGGAGGGCAGGTCGAAAGCGATGAACAAGTCGCAAACCTCCCACTAGCACGGTTAGATCATTTACACATGTAATCGATCGCGCACGATCCATAGGCATGCTCTGAATGACTACAGACCGCACCATAGTGAGAGTTTACGCTTTGACATCCTCGTCTTGCTTTGATCTTGACTTGAACATTCATGTTGTGGAATTCGTATGATTATTGCTTTGATATTTGCAAATTTACTTGTATGCCCGTGGATCGCGAACGGTCCACGAGCACCTCTTGCACGGTAGCGAACTGCCAAAGTCTTTGATTCCAAAAACTCCCCCAAACAATAACTCCAGCACTGATATTATTAAGTCCCCCCCGGGCACACACAACTCGCCTCGAACGGCACCCGACTTCGAACAGTCACAATTCGCCTCGAACGGCACCCGATCGCGAACGGTCACAATTCGCCTCGAACGGCACCCGACTTCGAACAGTCACAATCCGCCTCGAACGGCACCCGATCGCGAACGGTCACAAATCGCCTCGAACGGCACATGATCGCGAACGGTCACAACTCGCCCCGAACGGCACAACTCCTCTCACCTCAAATGGCTGATCGCGAACGGTCGTCATTTGGGGTCCCCCACTTGACCGCGCACTGTCGCACTTTACCTCGAATGACTCGATCCCGAACGGTCGTCATTTGAAGTTGAGCGCTTGACCTTGAACGGTCACATTTCACCACAGATGACTCGATCCCGAACGATCGATACATGGATTTATGCACTTGACCGCGCACTGTCGCACTTTACCTCGAATGACTCGATCCCGAACGGTCGTCATTTGAAGTTGAGCGCTTGACCTTGAACGGTCCAATTTCACCGAAGATGACTCGATCCCGAACGATCGACGCACGGATTTATGCGCTTGACCGCGCACGGTCGCACTTCACCTCAAATGACTTGATCACGAACGATCGTCATTTGAAGTTAGGCGCTTGACCATGAACGGCCGCGCTTCATCCCAAATAGCTTGATCCTGAACGGTCGTCATTTGGGGCCATATAAAATATCAAGCTCTTTACAGGTTGTCAACGGGATACGAACATCCAGCTCGTGGCATTACAAAACACGCCTTCCTACCGCAAGGCATATTTTGGGGGGCAAAGTGTTATCCCATTTTTTGGTCAAAACTAGGATATCCATGTTGTGTGCATTTCCACCGCGACTAGAACAAGAAGAAGCGGCCAGCAAGCGTATATCAATCAGGAATTTCACTCAAGGTTCAAATATAAAGTCCATTCGGTATTAATTCATTCGGCAATATTAACACACAGGTTCATCCAGCACTCAGAACACACAGGTTCATCCGGCACTCCCAAATACAAGTGTTCATTCGGCATTCTCTCCATTCGGTAGTACCGAACCAACACCACCGAACCAACCATCTCCCCCCTACAACTACCGGACCAAGCATAGCCGAACCATGCTACCGCCGAACCATGCTACCACCGGACCATGCTACCACCGGACCAGCTCCAACCTCACCATACTACTGCCGGTCCAACCTACCACCGGTCCAAACAACATACCACTCACCGCCGAACTAATGTGTTGCCGAACCAACTCTGCCAGGCCAGATTGCTTCAGCCCAAGCCCACCAGCAGCTATAAACATCCAAGACTCCTGCCCCCAGCCTCACTCTATAAATAGAGGGGCAGGGGTACAACAATGGGGGACAAGTTTGGAGACGAGTTTGAGAGCTCAAGCCTGGAAGGAACTCTCAAACAACTTTAGATACTTGTAATCAAAGCTTTGTACTTGTAATCTAAAGAAAAAAGGAGAATAACATATAAAGTGGACGTAGGCACGTTCTGGCCGAACCACTATAAATCTGTGTGTCTTTTACCGTTTAGTCCCTGCTTTTTATATATTTGCATAAATCACCCAAATCACTAAATACAACATAAAATCAACCAACTCATACGACTTTGGGTGTTTGCGACCATTTTTTACGCAAACATACAGTAAAAAGAGTTACATTTTGAACAAAGCCAATAATTGTTTCAAAGGTCAAGACAGCAAAAACAGAGAATGATCATATGTTTGAAGAAGTCATTGAACAAGTCAAGTTTCATAAAATCTAAATCTCTCTCAAAATCAAGTATCGAGCCATAAGAGAATGATGCCAAAATCAAAGCCATGGTGACCAAGGTAGGTTCGAACAAGTCATATGAGTGAAGAACGGAGAGATCCAAATTCATCATAAATATATAGAGTAACTCGTATCTAATGAATAAGTCAGAAACATCACAGTCGTATGATCAAAAATCAATGCAGAAAACAAAATCATGAAATATTCAAACCGAAATTATACGAACGTAAACTAAGGGATTCGATCCCTATAAAACCCAAAAATCATCATCGGCAAAAAAAATGGATTCGAGTTTAAGCAAAATACTAGAGCAAGCCAAATCATGCACAAATTTGTAACTCGAAATGAAGTCAAGCAAAATCGAATTTGAAATAAAAAATCACGTACCAAATAACATTCAAGCTCAACACATTTGAAGCAGTCGAAGCTAAGCAAAGAACAAAGATCGAAGAAGCATCAAGCTGAATTGAGGTTTGATAGTAAAATCGATTAACGATCAGCGGCAGCACCAAAGCTAAGCAAACCCTAAATTTTGAAGTGGAAAAGGAACGACCAAAGAAGAATAAAGGGGAGACGTTTTTTCTCAAGCTATTTTCTGAAGTGGGGTGGTTTAGTTATTTTATTTTTAAGCTTAAATTATATAAAAACAGTTTTTTTTTGTTTAGTTTTTATTTTCAGTTGTAAATTCCTTTTTTAAACTGTGTTTTTCTAGTCGTGTGACTAGGTTACTAACTATGGTTTTGTAGTTCGAGAATTCGCAACTCATTGGCTGAGTTGTGGCAGGGTTTTGAGCATAGAGGTAGGTTAGTCGATAGCGGGTGTTGCAAGTTTACGTGTTAAGCGTCTGACTACATAATTTATAGTAGAAACTTTGAAGGCAGCACTAGGCAGAGTTTTGTCGAAGTTGGGTAAATTTTTGTTGTTCTATTTCTGCTTTTATCATTCTACTATTATCTATATATATTTCCACATTAATTTTAATTATTATTAGTATCACCCTATTCACCCTCCCTCTAGGGTGAAATCGATTCAACATTATCATCTGAACAATAGTCGTCTTCGAGCTAGCATTAATTAAGTTATGACTGCAACCATATTCAATTTCGATAGTCACTATGTTAAGGTCATAAGAATTTAGATCTAGGCTACCATTTTGTGACGCTTGTGTACTGAGATTTACTCTCATTCTGTAGGTGGAGCTGCGGTACATGTTTCGGCCATTGATACTAGGGTTAGGGTTTGTAAACCATTGAAAGATAAAAAATTTCTCTTAAAATCTTGTGTCTTTTGTTTCTATAGACATGTTTGATATATTTGTGGATAGATTTGTATCTTGGTTATTTTTCTACATATTTAAATAAACATAGGAAAGATGTTGGAAATTTTCTATGCCTCTTCTACATCTTACATTTTCCTACCTATTTTCTAAGCCTTTCCTACGTCCTGTATTATGCCATAGGAAAGAATAGGAAATTTTACATAGAAAACTACACTGTTTGCTTATAATGTTTCTGTATCATTATCAAATTATTATATAATACGTTATTTAGTATGATAAAACTATTTAGAAGTTATAAATATTTATTATGATATGTGTGTGTATCTTTTATATCCAAACCATGGTTGCAACATGAATGTCATAGCAATTACTCATTGCTTATTGTTAATTCCATGATTATCCACATGCATCGATTTAGATGTTGCAGCAACACGAAGCCCCATAACAGACAAGAATATAAAATTTTGATCTTTTGTTGTGGTTGTTTTTCGATCATCTTTCATATCAAAATAAAATTTCTTCCGAGCTAAGCGGTATCAATTCGTTGTCTTTTGTACTCAATGATTGTTGAGTATGTACATTTGACTATTGAGTGTGCTATACCTTATAATACACTATGCTGGCTAATGTCTCCCTTCATTTTAATATTTTTAAATTTAAAAATTCCAACAATATAAAATTTCCCAATACTATTTACTTTACATTTACCTTTTCTGAAAACAATTGTATCATGTACGTCTTAATTTGGCCATTTAATTTTTTTAACTATTTGTATCATGTTTATCATAATTTTTCCATATTTTAAGGTTTAAATCGAGAAATGACATTAACCATGCCATTACTAATATGAAGCAATCATGACAACCCCTTCTGATCATGGTGTGGGGATCTCTCTCCTATGATTTGAAGAGCATAACTGTTATCCCGCCTTTTGGCAAGGCCGTGATACCAAAAGATTATCCAAAAAACAAAGATAGTTCATCTCGAAGATTGGTTGTACACCGCTTCGCTATGGATATCGATGAATTTTGTCCAAGTTTGGATCAAGCTACAATCGACAAGACACGACAAGCAAAGCCATAAAAACCAACATTCCAAATTTGAAGTCAATCCGAGTTCGTATACTCAAGATATGATCGATGAAAGTTGTGGGAAATGGCCCCATTTCGTATCCAACAAGGAATATCTGATTTCGAATCCTTCATGTTCGAATCGATCCATCATCGCACTGTTTGAATCCGTTGAACCCAGTCACTTCGTATCGATTAGGGCTCATCCTACATCGTATCCATCGTCGAGCATTTGTTCGAATCGATCAAGATGTGCCATTTCGTATCCATCGAGGGAGTATGCTTGTTTGTATCAATCTACTCGAAGTCCATCGAGGCTCGTTAGTTCATATCCATCAATCGTACCCATCATGCTTGTTCGATACGAACGGGCTACTTTTATCAATACGAACGAACCTACTTCCATCGGTACGAATTGGCAACGACTATCGACTCGAACGAGGCAACGGTCTTCAATATGAACAAGGCGAAATTCAAGAGACGACTCGGTCGACTCGGAGTGAAAGGTGGATCGGTACGAGGAGTGAATGCCACGTCATCACGAGGGCACATGAAACCATTAATTCGAACAGATCGATTCGAAATCATCGATTCGAAAATTACAGCCGGCCGAAGAACAACAACTCGTATCGATCATATCTTGCAATCCACAAATCGAAATGCTATGAAATTTTCACAGAAGCTTACATATAAGCTAAAGAATGTTCCTGCCATCCATTGGACGAATTCTTGATCGATACGAAATTGGTTCGTATCGATCACGGATCGAGTCAAAACTTGCTAGGATCGATCGCGTGGGCCCACTTCCGTGCCAGAAGGAGTCTCCCGAAGTTTGAGAGAAATATCAGCCCCCTACGCCTATAAATAGATCCCCAAAGCCTAGGTAAGAGGGATCTTTCGACTCTCAAGCATCCAGACTCTGCCGGATTCTACTTTGTACTACACCACTACTGTTGTACTCGAATTTCAAAGCTATAATCCACTGTAATCTATTGTAATTGATTGAAATCATCAAGTGAATATCAATAAAGTAATCAACTTCAGAGTGGATGTAGGCCAGATCGCCGAACCACTATAAATTCTGTGTTGTTTAATGCTTTGAATTTTCTGAGTGTTCTTCATTTTTTATTCTTTGCATATTGTTCATCCGATATTTGTGATTGTGAACAATCGACTATTGGGTGTTTGTGACCAATTTTGGTGCAAACATTTTGGTGCTTTCACCGAGAAGGCTAATTCAGGAATTCTATCATTTGGAAGTTGAATTTGAAGGCTTAGAGATTCAAATCTGAAAAGCTATGACAAGGCAAACGAGTAGAAGACGAAAGGCAGAGAGAAGTCAACATGAAGGGAGTCAAGAGGCTTCTTCAAGTGCAAATCAGACATCAATCTTCATCACTAGGGATGAGATGGAGACAATGGTGAGAAGACAAAAGGAAATGATCCAGAATTTGTTTCGACAGATTGGGCAACTTGGAGCGCAAAATCAAGGAGCGACCAGAGTTTAAAATGGAGCAGGACCATTTGGCGCAGCGCCAGAACAAGGGAGCACTCACCAAGAGCATGTCGATTCAATCCCGGGAAGGGAGTCTGGGGGATCCGAGCAACCTGGCGGTAATATGGATGCTCAGCCAGGAGGCTAGATTCCTGAAGACCAACGTGAACTCGGGGGGCAGATCGGAGGCAATGCACAAAGGTTTCAGCTTGAAGATAGTGACAGGTTGGCAGAGATGGTCAGACGAGCTATGAGAGGCGGATTGGTGAACAGAGACTTGTAGGATGTGAATATGAGTCCCTTTACTCCAGCAATCAGGCGAGCTAGGAACCCACCGGATTTTAAGCTACCATCATTGGAGATGTATAATGGGAGGACGGACCCTACATTTCATCTAACAAAGTATATTAGGCATATGGAAGTGCTGGGGGAATCCAAAGAGGTCATGGCTCGGTGCTTCCCATTGTACCAGGCAAACATTGCGGCGCTATGGTTTAGGCAACTGGAGAGTGGCTCTACCCGAACATGGACTGATTTGACTGAAAGGTTTATGAGGCAGTTTAGAGTTCACATTTCAAGACTCAAGAATGTGATGAGTTTAGCACCAGTGAAGCAAAGAACAGGGGAGTCTCTGAGGAGTTTTTTGACGCGATTCAATGCAGCAGTAGTATCGGTGGATCAACCAGATCCATCCATGGTTTTGATGGCAACTGTATCTGACATAGCTGACGGCACTGAATTCAAAAATTCATTGACAAGAGATCCCCTTATGGATCTAGAGGAATTTTATCATGAGGCTGAAGGATTTCTATGATTGGAAGATGCAAACGCTGAAAGAGAAGAGGGAGAAGGAATCGATGTTTATGCAGTCAAGGGCGGAAATCCTCCTTGAAAAGGTGCAGAAACCGGTAAAGGGAAACGAAAGGCTGAGGATGACGGTGATGGACCGGCACGACCACGAAATGAACCAAGATTCACCTCATATACGGAGCTGAACGAGAGTTTGGAATGGATCTACCAGGACACCAAGGGACATGTTCCTTATCAAAGGTTGATGAGGAGGAACCAACCAGCAATGAAAGAAAGTCGGATAAGTATTGCTTATTCCACGAGTTAAATGATCATAGCACAAACGATTGCAGACACTTGAAGGATGAAGTCGAGGGGCATATCAGGAATGGTATGTTATCGCAATATGTGAGAAGGAGGGCCACCACGGTGGAACAAGAGCGACCACCACCTGCACCAACCGAAGACGGATCAGGATCGAGGCGTCAGCTTGTTATCAATTGATTGAAATAATGACCAACAAGTGGAAAACTCCGCACCAACGTGATTAAGTTGTTTACACATGTACAAGACCGCGAACGATCCTCAGACATGCTCTGATACAACTATAAATCACATTGATGTAGGTGTTTGCGCTCTGACATCACTGTTTTGCTTTTGTTTTTTGCTTCTCATGTTTGGATTTGATATTGTTGAACATTTCTGTTGAAAAACTCAGTTGAATGAATATTTTATTTTGATAATTCTAAAACGTCCAAGTCACTTACACATGTACAGAATCGCGAATGGTCCCCAGGCATGCTCTGAGATAGCAATAAACTGCAATAACAAACAATCCAGAAACTCACTCGAACGTGGAATGTGGTATTGATGATACTAAGTCCCCTTGGGCACACACACTTCACCTCGAACGACACCCCGACCGCGAACGGTCACTATTCGCGCGAGCGGCACTCGATCGCGAACGATCACAAATTGCCTCGAACGGCACCCCGACCGCGAACGGTCACCATTCGCCGCGAGCGGCATTCGATCGCGAACGATCACAAATTGCCTCGAACGGCACCCCGACCGCGAACGGTCACCATTCACCGCGAGCGGCATTCGATAGTGAACGATCACAAATTGCCTCGAACGGCAACCCGACCGCGAATGGTCACCATTTGACGCGAACGGCATCCGACTGCGAATGGTCCCGTGTCACCTCAAATGACATACGATCTCGAATGATCATCACTCGTGGTCATATAAAACTATCAATTTCTTTACAGGTCATCATCATGATAAATCTTAGTTTTCCCAATTCGAAAATATTTATGCGAAACAATATTTATATTTACAATAATATTAAATCCTACAATTTAATAAACACATTTAACTATTAGTTGAATTAAAATACAATTTGTTTACTTAAAAACAATCGTTTCCAAAAATTAGGTTAGCATAAATTTATAGCTAAATTCATTTTCTTCTCCAAAATATAACTTTCAAGAAAATGCAACTCTAAGAATAACTAAAAACGGTCACTTTTTCTAAAAAAAAGGGTACCTTTTTCTATAAACAAATTGCCTTTAAAAGTCCTATTAATTTGTAGCTAAATTCATTTATTTCTCCAAATTGCATTTAGTATAGCATTCAATACATTTTATCTAAAATAATAATAATATTGCAATTGAATTTAAATAATCAACTACAAAATCTACGAAAACTAGTTATGGAAACTGATTAATAGCTATCTAAAGTACTAACACTATGCATATAACCTTAATTTCTTTACAATTTTAGACGAACTAAAAACATATAAGTAGACAATATAAATAACTTAACAAGCAACAAAAAAATCTCGACCAAGCTAAGCTAAAAAACAGCCCACTTCTATGGAGGAAGCAAAGTAATCCGGTTTTAAGCAATGATGCGATGCTCAATGAGAAAATGGAATGGTAACAAAGAATTCAACTTATATTAAGTAATAATAAATAATAGCATTCATTATTATACAGAAGGGTCCATCAATTTAAAAATGTGTAGCCTAAGCTCTAAACTATGCACTTTAGTAAGGACTAACAACGAACAAATACAGTTGACAAAGACATAAAAGCAAAGGTAAAAATGTATAATAAACGCTTGTTACACTTTTATCAATTCATTAAGATTTCACTTCTACAAATCACAGGTGGGAGACGAAATTGTAAACAATTAACAATAAAAATATATGTAGTGGTAAAAAAGGAAACTGGTAAATAATCAGAATTCGAAAATAATACCTGATTCAAGATATGAAAGGAACATTGACTAACAACAAGAATTGAAGTCGCACGGTTGTAGGAAGAGGGAATTTGCCAATTTAGTGAATCACGATTTTCAGAACAAAAAATCTAAGGAAAATCTAATGTGGGAAATTCGTTTAAAAAACATTTTCACGGCCCAGACTTAACTCAGCCTCAAATCCAGAATATTCCTTCACGTTTAAAAGCTCCTCCTTTGTCAAATAAAACCCTAATTCAGATTAAGGGCGTTTCTTTTTCACAATCAAACAAGCGCAAGCATCGACGAAACCACCTTCAATTGTCAAGGGATTTTTCATCTATATAGGTCGTTCCTAGGAGTTTCCTGAATTTGAAAGTCCCAATTTTTCGGCTGACCAACGAATTTGTTTTAAATTCCTTTTAGCAGCCCAAGTTTGAAGGCATGGCAGGGACTAAGGGCGAAGAAGCAATTGTAGAAGGTCATGAAGTAATAGAAGGTCAGTTAGTTGCTAAAATTTGACGATCGTAATTTGTTATCTGTTGATTGCACCGTTTAGTTTGTTGGGTTGAATAGCACAATTGTGTAGGAATTTTACTCTATGTGTGTGTGGTTGTCTTACTCTCCTCAATGTGCCACTGCAGTTTAGAGATTTTACATCTCTGTTCATTTAACAATCTAAATTTTGTTGGGATTGATCACTGCCCTGTGCTTTTATTTGGATCCTCAATTTGTATTTTGTACAAAATGGTTTGTCGGTCGGAAAAGGTGCAATTACTGCCTTTCAGGTGCTTTTATGCCTGATAAGCGTTTTGTGAAGCTCATTTGATACAAAATAAAATCTGCCATGTCAGAGAGTGGTAGTATTTTGGTTTTGTGACATGTTTGGTTCTTGTTTGCTGCTTTGTTATGTTCATTTTACCCATGTTTTCATAATGATCTTATTTATTTTGTAGAAAGTCTTTTGTTACTATTATTGGTAGACAGCTATGTTTCTCCTCTTTAAGTGTTGACATAATGGTAGTGTATTATGATTTGAACCCAGAAATGCATAAATTTAAGAGGATATTTGTTTCAAAGAAAATAAATAACGCATACCAAAGGACATTTATAGGATGTAAATTTTGATTGGTTCATGTGGGCAAAAAGAATATAGGAGCACCATATTTGGTATATTTGGTTATATTGTGAATGACCATTAGTAGTAGCTATTACACATATGGTTTTAGAGGAAATGAAAGGACAAATAAACACCTAATTAAACCATGATTTACATCAACTTGTTGAATTATCGATACATTCTTCGGTATGTTTAAAAGTGGAACTGGCAAACTCACTTATCAAAGGCTTCGTCATCACATGACAGCACTAAATATAATTATGTAATTATGGGAATGCTAATTATGATAATGAGTATGAGATGACAGGGAGGAAAAGTGTCAACGACGGCAAGGAAGCCCATCCAGCAAAAAGGGCAAAAGCGGATGGCGACGAGGCTACAGGTTGTAGGAACCTAGGTACCGTTTGTTAATTTGTTGAATTTTTTAGCAATTTTGTACCTGTAATCATGTAATACGAGTACAAATCCGTGCTACGCATACGGAAGCTAGTATATAAATTTGTTAACGATGTATTTTTTTAGATTTTATAGTATATGAATATGGAAGCACACATTTATAGGATGTAATTTTTTTTATTAATTTTTCTATGAATACTACTAATAAAAATGTGTTGATAAATCTACTTAAATAGTCTTGGAGCATATAAAGTATAATTAATATCTTAGAGCACAATGCACTTATATTGAAAAGGTTACACTAGCTATCGGTTGTTCCTAACTTGGTAAGCACTGTATTACTAAGCATGCCATTTAATTAACTTTCAAATGTAATTTACATTTGTTCAATGTAATTTTATCCTATTTTCAACATGTAAATCTAAATGTGTACATAATTTTGTTTGATAATAGTGTTCCAAACCTAGAGTAGAGAAATTATACTTGAAATGAGGTAGTATCTTACTGAAACAACATTTTCATTATTATGCATTCCGATATTACACTACTAATTAAATTAGAGAAAATATTTGTAGTTTTCAAACATAGTGTTCTTTAATAAATATAGCATAATATGACATGAGAAAATGTATGAAATTAGCAGTCAAATTTTGTATCCAGAGTATAATTTTGGTTTATAGATCATGCAATAATTTGTTAACTAATAATTATGTATATTGCACTCGTTGTATTATTGTTACTATATTAAGCTTCTTAAAAAAATCTTACTGGATAACTTTGCATTTTCCAACGTTGATGATTCCAACTAATTAAACATTATCCTTGTTTGTTTTAAATAATCTAAATAAGAGATACACAACATGATTTAATAAATGTATATTTTTGAAATATACAATGAAGTAAAGTAAAAAATTAGTTTTAATCCATCAAGAAATAAAATGTTTTATTGGACTAAAAGTGGATACCAATTGATTACTATTAATGAGAATAAGGATGATTTGAGATTAGAGGTTGAAGGTTGTGGTATTCATGGACGAATTGGATTAGAGGTTGGACATGAAGTATTTATGTCATGTATAGTTTTTTAAGATATCTGTCATACTTATTAATTATTATCAATTAATGTATAGTATTGAATATGAAGTATTATTAATTATTTACAGAAAAATTCAAAAAAAAAAACAGGAACGTCTGACATACCTTATAAAAGTCGAACATGATTAATACGTTTTGTAAACACTATTTTTTAGGTCCAAATGCGAATCATTAAACCATCGACATATCAATTATGTCATTCTTATCTAAGATAAGTCGGGCATAATCATGGTTTTAAATCACCTATATATCGCTCGAGATCTCCTTTTCACACTTAAACGAGACGAGACATCAAATCTTCAGCATATCTTCTTCGACACTCATCTCGTTCGAGATAATCAAATCTCACCTGAAATATGGATCAAAATATCAATCCGAGATCTCACCCGAAATTATACATTTTTCTTATTTTGCATAATATTTTTTATTTTCATATCGATTCAAAAGAAACTACTTGACCCAATTATAATTTACCAACTTCTAGAACATATTCTATACTTATTATCTTAACGAGTCATAGGGAAAGTTTTTACTTCTTTATTATGTTCTAATTAAAGGATATTATTCAATCATTACCAAATCAATCGAGCTAATCAAGCTACCACTCTTATAAAAATATTTCTTTATATTTTTTTTTCATGTAAATCAAGTATGTTATCATTTTTATTTTTACTAAAAAAGTTATAACCATTAAATAAATTTTTGACATATCAATTTTAGACACAAAAGTACATTCGAGATATTCCCGAGATGCATTATAAGACCCGAGATGTCAATTCGAGATATACACCCGATATGTACTCATTTCGTCTGAGATCTCTCCTGGTACGAGATAATTTGTGTAAATATTTCGAGACGAAACGTGACCGAAATCTGATATTTAAAACCTTGGGAGTGATTCTCGCTAACCGCTTTTTGGTTAACGTTTTCGGTATCCATGAACGGGGACTTGGTATGTAACTAATCCCTAATTTGGTTAAATATTAATAAAAGATAATTAATTGTAATCATTCGCAAATTAGTTTGAATTGGAATCAAATGAAATTAGCAACAATTTATTCCTTTTTAACACAATTCTTTCTGTTTTAAGTTAGCATAATCGTAAGCATTATTATTAACCCATCTTCAATTCGTAATGATTTATAAACATCTCCACACCGCAAAAAAAAAACAAAAAAATAAAGCATAAACAATCTTTATAGAAAATAAAAAATAATTCCTAAGATGTTCCATAAGATCTCCAAGTATTCTGTTAACCATGCATTAAATAGGAAAATACGTGATACGTTAAATGAAGCATTACTATAGAAAAAATGTTTTGCTGTAGGTCTAAGATGGATAATATCCGATATTGCAAAAAATAACTCTTGGTTGCGTATAACAAAATAAAATATTTAGATAAAAATTAAGTTTATAGAACGTCTATTTAGAACTAAACTTTCAACATACTTCTCTCGAAATGAAGTATAGAAATTTATTATTTGATTATTCTTTTACATCATAGATGATATTTTGTCTACTTGATTTTCATAAATACTTATAGTTCAAAGGGAA
Source organism: Allium cepa (assembly GCA_030765085.1). Lineage (NCBI taxonomy): Eukaryota > Viridiplantae > Streptophyta > Magnoliopsida > Asparagales > Amaryllidaceae > Allium > Allium cepa. The sequence goes on from CM060938.1 coordinate 918,116,883, forward strand.
AGTACAACAATTTATATCATATTATACTCAATTAAAGATTTTTTGATGTACATTGTTAGTAAACCAATCACGCCTTATAAATTTACAAAGGAAATGAATTTCGTGATCGTACTAAGCGAACACAAAACATATTAGAGAATTTATTATTTACTACCTTCGATGCTAACTTAAGAAACTAATTTGCCATTAATATGATCCAATTATTTTACAGAAAATTTGATTGGATTCTGTTATAACATCAAACAGTGGAATTATAAAATAAACATATTACCAAATTATCAAATTAACTAAATTGCACACACTTTATATTGAGTTAAAATTTTCTTTTTTGAAATAAAGCATTTAGCTTTAACACTAGAAATATTAACGGAATTAAACCTACCATTATTTTTGAAACTAAAAGCATGGATGTGAATTAGTAGTTGACCTATAAACATTTGATCTTCTATATTTTGTGTATAGAGTAACATTTAGATTTATAAGTCATACGGTAGACTGAACAAAAGTAATATTTATATTTCTTTTCTCAAATATGAATTAAAAAATTATTATTCAACTTCAAATGTATATTTCTGAAATATACATTGAAGTAAAATAAAAAATTAGTTTTAATCCATCAAGAAATAAAATGTTATATTGAATTAAAAGTGGATACCAACTGATTATCACTAATGAGAATTAGGATGATTTGAGGTTAGAGGTTGGAGGTTGTGGTGTTAGTGGACAATTGAATTAGAAGTTGGAAATGAAGTATTTATGTAATATTTAGATTCTTAATATATCTGCCATAATTATTAATTAATTATTATCAATTAATGTATGATATTGAATATGAAGTATTATTAATTGTTTACAGAAAAATTCAAAAAAAAGGAACGTCTGACTTATCTCATAAAAGTCAAACATGATTAATACATCTTGTAAAAACGTGACATTTTTTAAGTCCAAACGCGAATCATAAAACCGTTGACATATCAACTATTTCAGACTTATCTAAGATAAGGCAGGCGTAATTCTTGCTAACCGCTTTTCGGTTAACATTTTCGGTGTCCTAACGTGAACTTGGTATGTAACTATTCCCTAATTAGATTAAATATTAATAAAAGAGAATTAATTGTGATAATTCTCAAATTAGTATGAATTGGAATCAAATGAAATTAGCTACAATTTATTCCCTTTTAACACAATTCTTCCTGCTTGAAGTTAGCCTACTCGTGAACATTATTATTAACCCGTCTTCAATTCATAACGATTTATAAACATCTCCACACCGCAAAAAAATAACAAAAATAAAGCATAAACAATCTTTATAGAAAATAGAAAATAATTCCTAAGATGTTCCATAAGATCTCCAAGTATTCTGTTAACCATGCATCAAATAGGTAAATACGTGCTACGTTAAATGAAGCATTACTGTAGAAAAAATGTTTTGCTGTAGGTCTAAGATGGATAATATCTGATATTGCAAAAAATAACTCTAGGTTGCGTATAACAAAATAAAGTATTTAGATAAAAAATAAGTTTATAGAACGTCTATTTAGAACTAAACTTTCTACATACTTCTCTCGAAGTGAAGTATTGAAATTTATTATTTGATTATTCTTTTACATCATAGATGATATTTTGTCTACTTGATTTTCATAAATATTTATAGTTCAAATGGAAAGTACAGCAATTTATACCAGATTATACTCAATTAAAGATTTTTTGATGTACATTGTTAGTAAATCAATTATGCCTTATAAATTTACAAAGGAAATGAATTTCCTGATCGTACTAAGCAAACACAAAATATATTAGAGAATTTATTATGTATTTACTACCCTCGATGCTAACTTAAGAAACTAATTTGCCATTAATATGATCCAATTATTTTACAGAAAATTTGATTGGATTCTGGTATAACATCAAACAATGGAATTATAAAATAAACATATTACCAAATTATCAAATTAACTAAATTGCACACACTTTATATTGAGTTGAAATTTTCTTTTTCGAAATAAAGCATTTAGCTTTAACACTAGAAATGTTAAAGGAATTAAACCTACCATTATTTTTGAAATTAAAAGCATGGATGTGAAATAGTAGTTGACCTATAACCATTTGATCTTTTATATTTTGTGTATAGAGTAACACTTAGATTTATAAATCATACAGTAGACTGAACAAAAGTAACATTTATATTCTTTTCTCAAATATGAAATAAAAAATTATTATTCAACTTCAAATGTATATTTCTGAAATATACATTGAAGTAAAATCAAAAATTAGTTTTAATCCATCAAGAAATAAAATGTTATATTGAACTAAAAGTGGATACCAACTGATTACCACTGATGAGAATTAGGATGGTTTGAGGTTAGAGGTTGGAGGTTGTGGTGTTCGTGGACAAATTGAATTAGAAGTTGGACATGAAGTATTTATGTAATTTATAGATTCTTAATATATCTGCCATAATTATTAATTAATTATTATCAGTTAATGTATAGTATTGAATATGAAGTATTATTAATTATTTACAGAAAAATTCAAAAATAAAGGAATGTTTGACATATTCATAAAAGTCAAACATGATTGATACATCTTGTAAAAATGTGACATTTTTTAAGTCCAAATGCGAATCATAAAACCGCTGACATATCAACTTTTTCGGACTTATCTAAGATAAGTCAGGCGTAATTCTCGCTAACCGCTTTTTGGTTAACATTTTTGGTGTCCTAACGTGAACTTGGTATGTAATTATCCCCTAATTAGATTAAATATTAATAAAAGAGAATTAATTGTAATAATTCTCAAATTAGTATGAATTGTAATCAAATGAAATTAGCAACAATTTATTCCCTTTTAATACAATTCTTCCTGCTTGAAGTTAGCTTACTCGTGCACATTATTATTAACTCATCTTCAATTCGTAATGATTTATAAACATCTCCACATTGCAAAAAAGATATCAACACAATATGACAAACAATCTTTATAGAAAATAAAAGATATTTGCTAAGATGTTACATAAGATCTTCAAGTATTCAATGTTAACCATGCATTAAATAGAAAAATACGTGCTACAGTCATTGAAACATTACTATAGAAAAATGCGTTGATAGGTCTAAGACGGATAATATCTAATATTTCAAAACAATAAGTCTAGGTTGCGTATAACGAAATAAAATATTTAGATAAAAATCAAGTTTATTGAACGCATATTTAGAACTAAACTTCAATATGCTTCTCTCGAAATGAAATATAGAAATTTATTATTTGATTATTCTTTTACATCATAGATGATATTGTCTCCTTGATTTTTTTAAATGCTTATAGTTCAAATGGAAAATACAGCAACTTTATATCAGATTATACTCAATTAAAGATTCTTTGACGAACACGGTTAGTAAACCAATTATGGCTCATAAATTTACGAAGGAAATGAATTTCCTGGTCGTACTAAAAAAACAAAAAACAGATTAGAGAATTTATTATGTATTTAGTACCTTCGATGCTAACTTAAGAAACTAATTTTCCATTAATATGATCGAATTAATTTTTAGAACATTTTGTTGGATTTTGTTATAACATCAGACAATCGAATTATAAAATAAACATATTACTAAATTATCAAATTAACTAAATTGCACACTTTATATTGAGTTTAATTTTTTTTTTTTGAAATAAAGCATTTAGCTTTAACAGTAAAAATATTAAAGAAACTAAACCTACCATTATTTTCGAAACCAAAAGCATGGATGTGAATTAGTAGTTGACCCATAACCATTTGATCTTCTATATTTGAGGTTAGAGGTTGAAGGTTGTGGTGTTTGTGGACAAATTGGATTAGAGTTTGGACATGAAGTATTTATGTAATATATAGATTCTTAATATATATGCCATAATTATTGATTAATTATTATCAATTAATGTATAGTATTGAATGCGAAGTATTAATAATTATTTACAGAAAAATTCAAAAAAAAAAAAGAACGACTAAGTTATCTCATAAAAGTCAAACATGATTAATGCATCTTATAAAAACGTGACATTTGTTAAGTCCAAACGCGAATCATAAAACCGATGACATATCAACTATTTCGGACTTATCGAAGATAAGTCGGGCGTAATTCTCGCTAACCGTTTTTTAGTTAACATTTTCGGTGTCCATTAAAGTGAACTTGGTATGTAACTATTCCCTAATTAGATTAAATATTAATAAAAGAGAATTAATTATAATAACTCTCAAATTAGTTTGAATTGGAATCAAATGAAATTAGCAACAATTTATTCCCTTTTAACACTATTCTTCCTGCTTGAAGTTAGCCTACTCGTGAACATTATTATTAACTCATCTTCAATTCGTAACGATTTATAAACATCTCCACATTGCAAAAAAAATATCAAAACAAAATGACATAAACAATCTTTATAGAAAATAAAAGATAATTGCTAAGAGTTCCATTAGATCTCCAAGTATTCAGTGTTAACCATGCATTAAATAGGAAAATACGTGCTACGGTCATTGAAGCATTACTATGGAAAAATGTATTGATGTAGGTCTAAGATGGATAATATTAATATTACAAAAAATAAGTCTATGTTGCGTATAACAAAATAAAATATTTAGATAAAAATTAAGTTTACTAAATGCATATTTAGAACTAAACTTTCAACATACTTCTCTCGAAATGAGCTATAGAAATTTATTATTTGATTATTCTTTGAGACATAATTATCACTATAAATAAGAACCATAATTCCAACAATAGTAATTAATATTGGCATAATAAAAGTAAGCGGATCAATCAAGTGCCCGAACTCTAAAGAAAAATCATTATTGACAGTCCAAGACCATAGATATTGATATATAAAATTTCCATTTGACAAATTGGATTAGAAGTTGGACATGAAGTATTTATGTAATGTATAGATTCTTAATATATCTGCCATAATTATTGATTAATTATTATCAATTAATGCATTGTATTGAATGTGAAGTATTAATAATTATTTACAGAAAAATTCAAAGAAAAGGAATGTCTGAGTTATCTCATAAAAGTCAAACATGATTAATAAATCTTGTAAAAACGTGACATTTTTTAAGTCCAAACGTGTTTGGGTGTTGCCCAATTTTGGTGCAAACAAAATGCGAATCATAAAACCGCTGACGTATCAACTATTTCGGACTTGACTTAGATAAGTCGGGCGTAATTCTCGCTAATCGCTTTTTGGTTAACGTTTTCGGTGCCCTAACGTGAACTTGGTATGTAACTATTCCCTAATTAGATTAAATACTAATGAAAAATTAATTGTAATAACTCTCAAATTAGTATGAATGGGAATCAAATGAAATTAGCAACAATTTATTCCCTTTTAACACAATTCTTCCCGCTTGAAGTTAGCCTACTCGTGAACATTATTATTAACTCATCTTCAATTCGTAGCGATTTATAAACATCTCCACATTGCAAAAAGATATCAAACCAATATGACATAAACAATCTTTATAGAAAATAAAAGATAATTGCTAAGTTGTTCCATAAGATCTCCAAGTATTTAGTGTTAACCATGCATTGAGTAGGAAAATACGTGCTACGGTCATTGAAGCATTACTATGGAAAAATGTATTGATATAGGTCTAAGATGGATAATATATAATATTACAAAAAAATAAGTCTAGGTTGCGTATGACAAAATAAAATATTTAGATAAAAATCAAGTTTACTGAACGCATATTTTGAACTAAACTTCAACGTACTTCTCTTGAAATGAACAATAGAAATTTATAATTTGATTATTCTTTGAGACATATAATTATCACTATAAGTAAGAACCATAATTCCAACAATAGTAATTAATATTGGCATAATAAAAGTAAGCGGATCAATCAAGTGTCTGAACTATAAAGAAAAATCATTATTGACAGTCTAAGACCATAGATATTGATATATAAAATTTTCATTTGACAAATTGGATTAGAAGTTGGACATGAATTATTTATGTAATGTATAGATTCTTAATATATCTACCATAATTATTGATTAATTATTATCAATTAATATATAGTATTGAATGTGAAGTATTATTAATTATTTACAGAAAAATTCAAAAAAAAAGGAACGTATCATAAAAGTCAAACATGATTAATGCATCTTATAAAAACGTGACATTTTTTAAGTCCAAACGCGAATCATAAAACCGCTGACATATCAACTATTTTGGACTTATCTAAGATAAGTCGGGCGTAATTCTCGCTAACCTTTTGGTTATCATTTTCGGTGTCCATTAACATGAACTTGGTATGTAACTATTGCCTAATTACATTAAATACTAATGAAAGAGAATTAATTATAATAACTCTCAAATTATTTTGAATTGGAATCAAATGAAATTAGCAACAATTTATTCCCTTTTAACACAATTCTTCCTGCTTGAAGTTAGCTTACTCGTGAACATTATTATTAACTCATCTTCAATTCGTAACGATTTATAAACATCTCCACGTTGCAAAAAAAATATCAAAACAATATGACATAAACAATCTTTATAGAAAATAAAAGATAATTGTTAAGATGTTCCATAAGATCTTCAAGTATTCAGTGTTAACCATTCATTAAATAGGAAAATACGTGCTACGGTCATTGAAGCATTACTATGGAAAAATGTATTGATGTATTTATTACCTTCGATGCTAACTTAAGAAACTAACTTGTCACTAATATGATCGAATTATTTTTTAAAAAATTGATTGGATTCTATTATAACAAACAATCAAATTATAAAATAAACATATTACCAAATTGTCAAATTAACTAAATTACACACACACCTTATATTGAGTTTTTTTTTTTTGAAATAAAGCATTTAGCTTGAAAACTAAAAATACTTAAGGAACTAAACCTACTATTATTTTCGAAACTGAAAACATGGATGTGAATTAGTAGTTGACCTATAACCATTTGACCTTCTATATTTTGTATATAGACTAACATTTAGATTTATAAATCATATGGTAGACTGAAAAAAAGCAATATATATATATATATATATTTCTTTTTTCAATTATGAAATAAAAATTTATTATTTAACTTCAAATGTATATTTTTGAAATATATACATTGAAGTAAAATCAAAAATTAGTTTTAATCCATCAAGAAATAAAATGCTATATTGAACAAAAAGTGGATACCAACTGATTACCATTAATGAGAATTAGGATGATTTGAGGTTAGAGGTTGGAGGTTGCGGTGTTTGTGGACAAACTGGATTAGAAGTTGGACATGAAGTATTTATGTAATGTATAGATTCTTAACATATCTGCCATAATTATTAATTAATTATTGTCAATTAATGTATAGTATTGAATGTGAAGTATTATTAATTATTTACAGAAAAATTCAAAAAAAAATTAGGAACGTCTGACTTATCTCATAAAAGTCAAACATGATTAATAAATCTTGTAAAACCGCAACATTTTTTAAGTCCAAACGCGAATCATAAAACAACTTGACGTATCAATTATTCCGGACTTACCTAAGATAAATCGGGCGTTATTCACACTAATCGCTTTTTGGTTAATGTTTTCGGTGGCCATTAACGGAAACTTGGTTTGTAACTATTCACTAATTAGATTAAATACTAATGAAAGAGAATTAATCGTAACAATTCTTAAATTAGTTTAAGTTGGAGTCAAATGAAATTAACAACAAGTTATTCCTTTTTAACACAATTTTTTCTGTTTGAAGTTAGCGTACTCGTGAACATTATTATTAACCCATCTTCAATTTGTAAGGATTTATAAACATCTCCACATTCTAAAATAAAATAAAAAAAAACAATATAGCATAAACAATCTTTATAGAAAATAAAAAACAATTGCTAAGATGTTACATAAGATCTTCAAGCATTCAGTGTTAACCACGCATTAAATTTGAAAATACATTCTACGGTCATTAAAGCACTACTATAAAAAAATGTATTGCAGTAGGTCTAAGATGAATAATATTTTATATTACAAAAAAATAAGTCTAGGTTGCATATAATAAAATAAAATATTTAGATAAAAATTAAGTTTATAGAATGACTATTTAAAACACAATTTTCAACATAATTTTCTCGAAATGAAATATAGAAATTTATTATTTGAGTATTCTTTTACATCCTAGATGATATTTTGCCTACTTGATTTTCTTAAATACTTATGGTTCAAATGGAAAATACGTCAACTTTATATTTATACTCAATTAAAGATTCTTTGATGTACATTGTTAGTAAACCAATTATAACTTACAAATTTATAAAGAGAATGAAATTTCAAATCATACTAAGCAAACACAAACAAATTAGAGAATTTATTATGTATTAGTTATCTTTGATGCTAACTTAAGAAGCTAATTTTCCATTAATATGATCGTATTTTTTTTAGAAAATTTGATTGGATTCTATTATAACATCAAACAACCGAATTATAAAATAAACATATTACCAAATTATCACATTAACTAAATTATACATACTTTGTATTGAGTTTAAATTTCTTTTTTTGTTTAAATAAAGCATCTATATTTGAAACTAAAAATATTAAAGGAACTAAACCTACCATTATTTTCGAAACTGAAAGCATGGATGTGAATTAGTAGTTGACCTAAACCATTTGGCCTTCTATCTTTTGCATATAGAGTAAGATTTAGGTTTATAAATCATACGGTAGAATGTACAAAAGTAATATTTATACGTTTATATTTCTTTTTTCAAATATGACATAAAAATTTATTATTTGACCATTCTTTTACATCATAGATGATATTTTCCCCTACTTGATTTTCTTGAACACATATGTTTAAAAATGGAGAAACATCAATTTTGTCTTAGATTATATATAATTTAAGATTGTTTGGTATGCATGTGTTAGTAGACCAATTATGCTATTTAAAATATGCAAAGAAAATAAAATTCATGATCGTACTAACGAAACACGTATTAGATGAACGTCGATGTAAATATAAAACTAGAGAACTAAAAAAATAGTCCAACATTACATATCATAGATTTTATAAAAGAGATATATGATATCGATGTGTTAATCAATCCAATAACCTCATGCAGAATATGAAGGAAACCAGGTTGATAATGATACAGATTGAAACTAAAATAATAAGTATAAAATTTTCCCAACTTGATTTTGTATACACGTATATTTCAAAATAAAAAAAATCAACTTTTTATGTTGTGTATTATAAAAAGTTTAAGATAATTTTATTATCTATATGTCAGTAAGCCAATTATTCCTTGCAAAATAAATGAATGAAATGAAAATCATAATCGTACTAAACGAATACAAATAAGAGGAACATTGATGTAAATAAAATTATAAAAAACATAAGAATGAAAAACAATCAAACTTCATGTATTATATATGTTACAAAATAACCAAAGATTACATAATATCCAGTATTAATAAATCCAATAACCTTCTAAAAATATAATGAAAGCCATATTCATATCCATACAAGTTGTAACAAAAATAAGAAGAAAACATCTTTTTTAACACAAAATTTGAAGTTTAGTTCCGCGATAAATTATTAGAGCTAAAACAAAAAATTCAAACTTAAATTGAATGAGAATAAAGATAATAAAATAAAATCCATACCTTTAATCCATTTCTGATAGATTAGCAAGCAAGGTTTTAGAAAAGTTTTCTAGGAAAACTACAACAGAGAAAACAACGGATAAAAACACAATCTTTGCAAAACATGATAGAAATTAAAGAATTATTGAAGAACTCAATCAAATTATAATTAGATGTAAATAAAGAGATTGACCAAAAACTATTTTGATAGAATCTTTAAGCCGATTTAGACTGAAAATAAATATTATTGTAGTTTTTTTGAATCGTAGTATACATATGAAACTGATATATGACAAGAGATAACATAGTGAAAATTTTAAATGGGAGGAATGTAAAAAAGATGGTAGGAAACAAATGACTAACAAAAAAATTGTAACGATAACACGGAGAAGAGGAAATCTGTGTTAGAATAGAAAGAAATAATGATTATAGGTTTATCAAAAGAAATAAACATACATAAGAGTATTTTACCAAAAGAAATAACGATAACATCAATTGCTATGTTAATGAAGGTAGTTTTGTGGAATATTGAAAAATTTTAGGGGGTCTAAAAAGAAAATTGTTTTAAGGTGAATGCACTATTCAGTCTGAGAGTGAAGGAGAGATGAGAATACTAAGAGTTCTACATTCTCTTTCTTATATAATAGAATAGATTTGTTGAATTGTTAGCAATTTTATACAGGTGATGATGTTATTTTTTTTGTTGAATTGTTAGCAATTTTATTTGCTGGATTGTAGGAACGAAGCTGCAGAGCCAAACAATGATATCTGACAAAGGGGAAGAAGGATTAGAGCTGAAGGAGAAGATAGATAGGCTACGTGGGTGGTTGGAAGATGACGTGAAGAGGCTGACAAACAAGGACGTGGAAGATGTGATTTGCTATTTCGATGTCGATGAGATTATCAGTCTGGCTTTGAAATCAGACAAAGGTAAGGGAAGCAATGAAGATAAATATACACTGCATTTTGTGTTTTTCTGTACTTCTTATATAAATTTGTACTCGTACACATGTGTACATACATGCTTTTGTCAATGATGCCAGCGATGAGGAAGGCATTCCACGACTATGCTTATTTAGAACAAAACCTTTTTGTGCCAAGCAGTGGGAAGGTGCTTCGCCTGTTAAAATTAATGCTGCAATCCGGTGTAGAGAAGCTCAAGGAGGTTGACTTGTTTATCCTATACCAAAATTTTCCCAATTTGCCTTTTGCAATGCTGCTACTAAGTGCACTGGATTCCTACTCCCTCTTTGATAAGGCAGATGAGCGTGTTATGATCTACAAACTATGCTGTAATTTACCTTGGAAGCTCTTTACTCATATAATGTACCACAAGACTAAGCTCCCCCAATTTAAAAGAATCACAGAAGAAGAAGAATCAAACGATGAATGTACAATCCAGAAAAAAGCTGCAGAAAGTTGCGAAATTTGTTGTGGGAAAGGCAAACATAGCGGCGTTTATGGTTACCATTGTTCCTTTTGGGATTCTATCCCTAGTGGACTTGCTGTTGGGCCCGGCCATTTTGTAAGCTGTAGAGACTGTTGCATGATCATCGACGATAAAGATTTTGGCAAGGGTTGCTGTGGTTCCAGGGTGAGGCAGGCTGTGCCCTTCTCAGTGCTATGGAATTAAAATGTAGACGTTGTTTTACCTAGTAATACTGTTTGTTTGTTATGACCGTTATCAATTTGTATGCGCCTTTGGATGCACATTGTATTAGTTCCAGTTGTCAATGCAGTCTAACAAAGGTGCTAATAATATCAATGTTTATTAATGCTTTCTTATTTTAAAAATTGTGTTTAAGAATGCATTCTTGATTCTGTTAGATTATCCGTGTGTGTATGTGTGTATGTATATGTGTGTGTGAGTATATCGATGTATGTAAAGGTGGTATAATGTCTGTTTGACAAAAAATTTGAAATTACATGCTCATGTTTTGACACCGATTTAACAATCAAATGTTCTAACCTCTCTTTCTAACGCATCCGATGCAATTAGCAAATGTGCACCTGACCCGAAACTTCAAACTTACAAAATAAAATTGGAAACAAATGTTTACCAAACCTGAGACTATTAAACTAACGTGATATAAGTGGCCAAAATGCGCACCTAACCCAAAGTAGCAGGGTAAGACATGTTTACCAATGGCGTTAACGTGCCATTGGCATGCTTAATAAGATGTTGGTGAGCAAAGCTTCAGGTTCACGTCTTTCATGGACTACTAATCGACTCTTGTTTCGAATGTTATCGAGATGTCTATTTTTCAACGCTTATCAATGATTTGCCGACAACAGTAAAATATATTGAACGACGTCTAATTAAAATGTTAAAATTGAATTTTTTTTTGTTAGACCAACATCTTCGCAAAGCATTTCTACTTTCTTTTTCACCTCAAACACAAATTCATGTGTAATTATTACCTAATCACATAAGCATAAACCAACAATATCTGACATCACAAATTCATATATAATCGATGATTAATCTTTCAAATATAATCAAATAATTTTGAATCACAATTTACATATATCAACAACAATCTTTCTGCAAGATAATTTTTATTTGTACATCTTTTGTTCCATTGTTTCACTTCTACTAGAAGCCAAACTGCAGAAATCGAATGAATGTAAATCTGTTGTATAATATCGAATTATTGAAAAGCGTTGATGATTTTCTTTAGGTTTCATGGTTTTTTCGTCAGTATCAATTTAAAGTAAATTTTATTTACTTGATCTGTAAATTTTAGTCAGTATCTATTGTAAATTTTATTTACTTGATCAGATTAATTTACAAGTGCTAGCACTAACGTCTCTTCTATCACCCAGTTTCAGATCTTAATTTTGTAAGTTGTCAGAACTCAAAATATATAAATGGAAAAATTTATCCATCGCAGCGCTTATCGTTGATAGTAGGGATATGCTCTAAAGGCAATTATGCAATTTGTTACGTATATCTAACTCGATAATCAAACCTGTTCGAAATAAAATGCATTTTCGTTCTATAATACATATGATATAATGTGTTATACTAATTAGTCAATTTAATTAAGTTTATACTTAGTGGAAAATTAAAAAAAGTATGTATTGGAAGTATTGGTGAAATTTTTATGATCGTATTTGGGAAAGTACTTAACATTTTAGAGTTGTATTCTCTTCTGGTGTGCGACAAGTGGTTGCTAGATCCTTAAGAGAATATGGTTCAGGTTTTCCAGTGGTATCCGTAATAAGTGATATTTATTAGATTTTAGTAAATACTTGAATTTGGTAGCAGTTACAAAGTGGTGTAATCGTGAGTAATTTATCACAATATATATAAATACACCATAGAATATAACAATTATAATCATGCAACATATATTGCATTACCCATCTAATTTATTAGTTTATCCATCTTAATTTCAAATGACTACCAGTCACAATGCAAACTGACTACCCATCTTAATTTAATCTGACTACTCGTCTTATAATTATATGGACCATCCATCTTGCATATAAAAATATTCAGAATTATATGGGTTATCCATCTCAAATATAATTATAATTGGATTATCCACCCCCTACCACATTGACTACCCATAACATGTGGTTTAATTATTTAAAATTATGCGGACTATCATTCACACATATTCCATTAACTTAAAATGACTTGGATTATCCACCACAATCTCATGGCTTTCCTAGATTGACTATGAATCCTTCATTATCCTCATAGAGACTATCCATCTCCGGCACGATATAGACTATCCATTTCACATCCCTAAGTTTTCATGGGATGACTTCGAACCCATCATTTACAATTTAATTCATGTTACCCACATGTTAACCTATGTCTGTTGGTATCCTCAATTAGGTTATTTCCCCATCAAGTTATAACATTTCAAAGTGACATACATTGGTATTACCAATTGACAAGTATCGAACTCATTTAAGGAATAGCACTGGTATCACCGATGTTTAGAATCAAAGTCACAAAACAATAGGCTCGCCGCCCTTATTAGGTTAATATAGATCAATGTCAAAGTTCATCTACATTGGTGTCCCCGATGACAGTGTTGAAGTTTACAAATTTTAAAACGGCATTGGTACCACAATGACGACATCCAAATGGAAAATACAAGGCTCTCCACCTTTGATGAAGATAGGTGACCGTCAAGCAGCAATAAACCTCATTGACCTTCTACCCAAGGTAAAACCAAATGTAAATTCTTTTAAGCATAAATTAATATCGAAAGTGACGTTGTCGACTTCTATGAACTATAGGCTATCCACCCATTAAAACAAAACTTTAACTTTTATAAGTTATATGGCTATCTAACCAAGTTACAGAGTCATCAACCTTCTTAAAACAGGCCTCTTCGCCTCTTTTAAAACAATTTTAGTTGACATAAAAACAAACCTCTTCGGCCTTAAAAAATGAAGTGCAACGTCGTGAACATGAGGCCTTGACTCTAAAACGTAAGTTCGTCGACCTTGATGCACACTGACCCCAAGAACCTCGACGTCGTAATAAAACTTTTAAATTTGACCCACTTCGGCTACTATGCTACGTATTGTCCTTATAAGGTAGAAGTCATATAAAGCGGCATCACCTATTTTTGAAAATAATTAAAGTGATTAAGTGTCGTATCATTAAAAACAACGATGAAGACAAGTGACGTCGTCGACGTCGACACTAAAGCTTTTAAACTCTTAGTTGAATCGCAATGTCACTACGCCGTCCAATATAGATTGCTGACACTATCGGCATCGACACTAATGGAATCATTCCATAACTACAGAAGAAGCCATCATATGTTACCCTCAATATCAACGTCGATGTGCATAGATGCGACAATCATTTAGGCTCGAAGTGGATATATGCGACACATAGCTACGTAACTAACATGAAAAATGGTTTATTTCTATTAAAAGCAAGCATTATTCACCAAATTTACACCTTGGAAAATTTATGTTGTATACAAACAATAATTTAACAAATCTTTTAACAAATATTGCCGTATAACATTTCCATGTTCCAAAATATTTCTCTACATTAATTAATACCCTTAATTAATCATTAATTTAAATACTTATCTAACATAATAAATTCATAGTAATTCGAAATCACTTTAAAAAACCCCCGAAATTCACAAAAATAATAGAAAATATCCTTCTCTTTATCATATAAAATTTTTGGAGCTAAAGACCACATTTAATTATTTTAAATAACTAAAACTAGAAATTAAGCTATTTCCTTCTTAGGAAATTCATAAAATAATCTATATAACTTGGAAAATTTTGAAATTAAAAGCTCATCTCCAAATTAATGTTTTATACAACATATCAGAAATCAAAGTATTTTGGGATTAAAATCTTACGTTTTGCCCTTAAAACCCTTTAGATAGTTCCATAAAAATTTCTTATTTCATCATTCTATCCAAACAATGAATATTCAACCATACTTAGGAAAAATATATCAAAATGATTCAGATATTACCCATAGCTGAATTTCAAAAATAAAATAAAAATAGAGATGGAATACTTATTATTCATCTTAAAAATGATGTTGGAGTTGAGGTTTGACTTAGCTCTTGAATCCCTAAGATTTAGTGTGAATCTCCTCTGACTTCGCCCTCTCTTTGTTGATTAATGACCGTCCTTCTTATATATTTTTTGATTATTTTTGTATGAATAACTTGAGAATGATATGAGGAGAAGAGAGTTTAAGGGATATAAGATAGATCTAT
The DNA here is from genome assembly GCA_030765085.1 of Allium cepa. Classification (NCBI taxonomy): domain Eukaryota; kingdom Viridiplantae; phylum Streptophyta; class Magnoliopsida; order Asparagales; family Amaryllidaceae; genus Allium; species Allium cepa. Next base: position 918,132,225 of record CM060938.1, read on the forward strand.
ATGTAAATTTCCCCTCTCATAAATCCTCCTTCTAAAACAACTTGTAAATCAGTTCACTAAGGCACGACCTTAAAATATTTCAATCTCATCTTCGCTAATTATTTACATTATTTTATTTAATCTATCCAATTAAATGTTATGAATAATGATTAAGCTAAAATTAGCGGTGTTACAGGCCCCCCTCTTTAAAGAATTTTATTTTTGAAATTCAGTAAGGACTACAAAACAAGCATATTCAACATGCAAATAGTGCTATTATATCCTACCAGCTATAAAGTCTATATACAACTAATATAAAACATGCCATCATAACAACTCAAGATAAGCATCTCTAATCATGTCTTTTGTCTCCCAAATACAGTCTTTCTCATTGTCATTCCATTGGATCTTTACTAATCTGACCGTTTTGTTCCTTGGCATCTTCTCATCTCTTGCGACAACTCGAACTGGTTGTCACACAAAAGTTAGATCCAGTTCTACTACTAAATCTTCCAATACTGTCGAAGTAATAGTAGTCCGTGGATCGTGCACAGACTTCCTAAGATGAGAAACATGAAACGCATTTTCGACATTTGCCAAGCTACTCGATATGTGAGTTTTTCGATCCTCTCTGTAATAGAGAATCATCCAACATATCTCGGTGCCAGTTTCTCTGACTTCCCAAACCCTACCACACGCCTCATAAGTGATACTTTAATAAAAACATAGTCTACAACTGAGAACTCAAGATCCTTATGCCTCTTATCTACGTAACATTTCTGCCTAGACCGAGCTTCTCTCATCCTATACCAGATTAACTTAATCTTCTATGTGGATTTTCTCATCATATCTGGGCCAATGACTAATCTATCGCCAGTTTCCAACCGACATGCTGGTGATTGGCACGAGCTTCTATATAAAGCTTCAAAAGGTGTCATTCCTGTAACGACCCGGAATTTTCGATTCCGAAAATTTCAGATAGTTAGAAAAAGAAGAAAGAGATAGAAGAAGAAGGAGAAACAAAAACACAACACAGTTTCTCACATTCGTAGCGGATCAAAATATTATATCAAATAATAATCAGTTTACAAAAGAATATTGTATCTGTCAATTACATTTTAATACATCAGAGCTACAAAATTTCACAATCACTGGACAGTTAAAATAACATGTACTCGAATTTCAAACAATAATGTACACAGCGGAATACTATATACATTCCCGCCATCTAGCTCGCCTCCTGAGTTCCAAAACGTCCTTACCTGAACATCTGTAATACTCAGTCTGACTCGAGCATTACATCAAAGTAACACCCGGGTCAGGTTGGAAACCAGCGTGAGTAAACCCATCAAACATAAATTTCAAAAGTGTACAACTTATATATTACCCGGGGTAACTTGTATCAATTTACAACTTCACAAGTCATTATAGACATCACTTACATCACACATCAATTTCTAAGTGCCAAAACTTAGACTAAATGGTTCAATTTACTTAAATCATTCCATTTCAGTCTATTGATTCTACATATTAATTTATAAAGAATCGAAGTGGTTTCGGGTATTTACTAATACCCGACCCCGGTCTCTTCGAATTCAGTTCATCTTAACCCATGTTATTCAAGTGAAATACAATTCAAACTTATATATAGGATGTCACTGTTTTATACACAACATATTATATCACATAGCATCACATTCCTGAGATATCAACTAATCTAAGGGATACAAAATCATTCAATCATTCATAAGCAAGATTATTCAATCATACCATTCCGAATTAATTTAATTAACTTCCCTTAGTTACTTTTATCAATTAAATCAACTCCTTGATTAATCTCATTCAGTAATTAATTACCCTTAATTACTTCCTTAATCACGTCCAGTAATTACCCATTAATTACCTCACTAAGTAATTATACTATATTAATTACATTAAGTAATTACTTTAACAAATCATCCAGTGATTATTTTAAATTAACTAAACTAAATTAATTAACTTAAACTAATCATATGTAAACTAAATGAATTACAATTGAGTAATTAATCCCTTAATTACTTTCATTAAGTAATTATACTTAACCAATTCCACAAGTGATTATCCTTAATTAATTAATCTAATTAGTTATTAAATTAATAACATTAGTTACTTATTTAATAATCCCAAGTTAATGATCTTCATTAACTATTTATAACTCCATAATTAATTTTCTAAGTAATTAAACTAAATTGAACATTATTAATTTCAAATTAATTAAATCTAACTTTACAACTTAATTAATTTCTACTTACCTAATTAATTTCTTAATTTTTTTAACTTAATTAAGCATTAATTACTTGAATAATTTATATCTAATCATTAGTTAATAATCCAAACTTATCTTATTAATGATCCTTAAATGACAAATTAATTTACCCTTAATTAATACCCTTAATCCTAAATTAATTAATTTAAAACCCTTAATAACCTTTTTAATTAAATTCTAAATTAATTAACTTATTAATTTAATGATATCTCAAATCATTAAATCTAAATTAGCTTTTAAGAAAATCATTTCCTTTATTGATGATTTTATCATCATTTTCAAAAGCTTTTGGAAACACTTTTACATTTAAATTTACATTTGAATTTCATTTCAAATTAAAGATTTGCAATGATTAACAATTTTAACTTTAACAAATTTAAACCAGGTTAAAACTTTTTAAAATCGAATGTTAAAGAAACATTCATCATATAAGAAGTTTATATAATGGGTTTAAACCAAATCATTTAAATTCAAATTCATTTAAAAATATACCTTACCCCTTTAAGTTGTTTAAATATTTTAAATTTTACAAAACTTCATTTTTTTGTCAAACTTGGATTAAAAAGTAAATTTGAATCCCATCTTTAGCTTTTGATTTCAAACTTTGTTTAAAAATCCTGTTTTAAAATTTAAAACCAGTTTAAAATTTAAAACAGATAGGTTTTTAAAGAAAACCTGTAACAAACCAAAATGACCCGAGGCCAACCTAACTTTCTTCGAGTCACAAACCCTCCTACTTCGGGCCAACCCTTTAAATTTCTCGAGTAAAACTCGATTACAACTCTGCCCAAACCCAAAAACAACATCACCAGAAAATGTACACAGTGCACATGCACCGACCATCCACCAATCTCCGATCAACTATGATGACCCAAACAAGTCATCGATCACCATCACATTTCATTACGATCATTAGATTGTTACAACACACTCGAAATCAAATTCGAGCCTCACAACCAAAACCTGGAACAGGTAACGGAAACCACCACCAAACCTGTCAGCGCCACGTCCTCGCAGCTCCGACTACCGGAAACTCTACAACTTCGGCCGTGCCCTCGTCAACCCACCAACTTTCAACACCCAAAGCCTCGTTGCACTCGATCCACTGAGGTAGTTGAACCAAAACAAAAATCAACCCAAATGAAAACTAGGGTTCTAAACTTAATCGAACAATCTTTGTCGCCACAGTGATGCTGATCAACTTCTGGCAATTTTTCCATCATCTACGATCACTCCTCCATCATCACCCTAGATCCTGACCTCTCCAAACACTTGGATCACCAAAAAAATCCAAAATTTCATTTCCAGTTCATCCCAGAACTGCACCTTCATCTCCAAACTAAAAATCCTGATTTTAGTTTTAAAGATCATGTTTTTGTTTATATATTCAATATATAACACTGAATTTATAAATTACAATGTTTGGATTTTGACTTATATTTACACGCACTGTTGTTTTTGGTTTTACAGAGACACTCATGCTTTAATTTAAATAAATTAAATTTTTAAATATTAATCTAAGATTAATCAAACAACTTTGGCTTATAAATTAAGTCCTAACAATAATTAATTCAAGAGAATATGAATTTAAAATCAAAAACAGTAAAACTGGAATTATAAACAGGGAGTATTCCTATGTAACAAGCATGCATACCAATCATTTATATATATACACAACATACTTCACAATACATATTCATTTCAACACACTAGCATACTAAATTTTACTTTAAATTTTAAAAGTGAAGTTACTCACAGATTAGTATAAGAAGTTAGTTTACTCACCTGAAAAACAGAGTTTGATCAGACAGCAGCTTTCTGGTTTGGAAAAGTTATCAGCCCGATCCCTTTAATCTCCTTGCTTGTTGAGTTGAGGTATTAATTAAGCTTCAGTGCTAAGATTAGTTCTGGTTTGCTAATTTTTTGATGAAAGAAGATGAAATAAGAAAAGATGTATATATAGAAAAGGTTTCAAATGGGTAGGTACTTACTGGTAATGTTTGATTAGAGATTTTTTTGCCTCCTTCTTTGACCAGGCAAGATTTTATAAAAACTGAAATAATTTTTGTGGAAAATGAAATGACTGATTTTGTGCTAGAATTGATAGCATTAATTGCAATTGTCTTTTTTTGATATTATATACTTAACCTATGTTCATAGATATTTTTTTTTTGCTTGTTTATTCTTGCCTTGCATATCTACATGAATTCCTATAGTATATGTATCTTACTTGTCTGGTTTTGCTTTATACCCTATGTACTTTCTATAAAGTTGTTATAGTTACCTTTTATGACGTCCTGGATTTTTGGCAAGTTTTATTTTAATAAATATTTAATTTAAATTAATTGAAATACAACCTATTATGTTTAAAAACAAATATATATGTAAGTATTTGGAAGAAAATATTGGTTTGGAATTTAAAATAAAGAGTTTCAAAAATATTTTAAAAATAGAATATATCTTTTTCACATTTAATTGAAACCAAGTTCTACTTATTTAACTTTTGATTTAAATATATATATATATATATGATATAATCTTAATAACAAGGGTTAAAATCAAATAATCTTATTAATATTAAATCTAAGTAAAACAAATACATTGTTTAAAAATAAAAATGTAAACATTTAGACATAAGGAATTATGATATTGGCAAGTACAAAAATAAATAATAAATAAAGTAAATATTAGATAGTTAAACTTTATAAACTATAGAAATAAATATTATAAGGAAAGATAAAATGCTAACAAACTGTACTTACAACCTAAAATATAAAAATATTGTAGATACAAGACAATAAGTATTAAGTTAGAAATAGAAGTAAATTATATAAGATAAATTATATGAATTACAAAATATAAAGTAAAACTCATAGCTAAAATATAACAACATAATAAATATAGAATTTCATTTCTATTATAAAGTAATAAGACCATAGCAAAGGAATATATTCAAATATGTACTTGCAAGAAGAAATTATCAATATATTTTGTGCAAGAAAAAAATATTCAAATATGTCTCTAGTCCATCCCTTCCCATAGTGCATCCTGTCTCCCCTGATCCTCGTGTTGTTCCTCCAGTTCCCCCTGTCGTTCCGGTTATCTATCCCCCGCATGTTGTTTGGGCTGGGTCTGAACATAGTTGGGTTGATGGTCGTTCTGATATGAGATTCAACCCCGTGGATAACTCATATTTTCGATACATTTCTGAGGATTTATTAGATCTACGATGCCTATATTACTGTATTTCAGGTGATTCCTTGGTTCTAGACATGGATGGTCCGTATGCTGAGATGAATTCTACTCTTCTTGCTGATACTACCTGGGATCGTTCCTTTGTATACCCTTCTGATACCGACTGTTATGATCCTACCCTTGCTGCTCTATTTCGTCCCTATATTGGTCTTCTTGAGGGTGGAACATTGATTTCTTCCAAGGATGTTGTGGGAGAGGGAGATTCGTCCTCTGCGGAGGAGAACTAGCTGTGCTATTTTTTTATATAGTAGTTGTGACGTAGCTGTCACACTCCTGAGCTGTACTAGTTGTTTTTTGTCTTTCCCAAACTAGTAGCTAAGGTGTCTCTACCTTACTCCTGTACTTCAATTTTATTACTTTCGTAATAAAAGTGGTCGGTCCACTATAAAACCGTCGGCCTTGCCAAAATAATAAATGCTTGAATCTCTAGCACACAAAATACATATGTAGCAGCCATCAACATCGACATAGTCAATAAAACAAGAAAACAAATAAACATTCAAGTGTGTAAAAAAAAATCAGATGTAAGTGATAATTTGAGACATGACAGAAGTATATAAATGAGTGCAGTTGCAAAAGAAGAAACAAAATGAATATAAAGTAAACACATTCAAACAAGAACATATAAATCTATGGCTGGCACAAGAAGACAGTAATATACTTCAGGTATGAACAAGAATAGATAGGATAAGTATTTGATAACAAAGAAAAATATAAGGATGTAGACTTGAGAAAACAAACAAATGTAATTAATGACAATATCATTAGCCACCAAAGTAAGATTATCAGCCACCAAACAAAAGAGAACAAGACAGTTGAGTCAAACAAAGTTAAACAAATATCTCTGCCTATTGTACTAAATAGATTATAATCACCTGTACAAGATAAAATACATACTCTGTGATTTGTTTCTTTACATCAATCTGTACAACTTATTTCTTATATACTAATCTATCCATCTCAGTTTTGATCATTTCAGGCTGAGCAAACCTGAGATATATATTATCTAAACTTAAACAAAATTCAATTTAAACATCTACAAACAATCCAATGCAAACCAGAGAATCAAGAACGAAGATTTCTAGCTAGTAAATACAAAGCCTGATTTAAAAATGAGACCAGCTCTGTCATGTTAAAATTAGGTGAGTAACATCACTTAATAACAAATTTAAACGTATAATTCTGATGCATATATATATGTGAATGAGTGTGTTTATATCTTTATATATGAATGCCTTATGAATGATGAATAATATGTGAGTGCAGGCTGTATATCATATACCCCTCTGTTTTGAGTTTTCTCGATACAATGTTTGATTTAAAAATCATTCTCTATTGATATACTGATTTGTTTTGAGCTTAGTGTTAGGATAATATTGGTTGTTATATTCTAAACTAAAGATTAAACATATATTAAGTTAAAAACAGTTAGTTAATAACTCTGAAAATTTAAGAACTGTTTTAAATTTTTAAACCAAGGTTTGACCTGAGTTTTCTAAAACAAAGTTCAAATAAAACTACAAGACACTGCTATGTTGAAGTCACTATTTACTGGTCCATTGCCTAGCTTGAAGTCTGATCAGTTGGTTATGAAGTTGTCACTGATTTTAAGTTCATCCTGTTTGTTCATTGTCTTGTACCATTGGTTGTACTTGTTGTCACATTAACCTGTGCATTGCCTTCATGTGTTGTCTGTGCATTGCCTTCATGTGTTGTCTGTGCACTCTCTAATGTAGCACTCAAGTCTTATTCAAGCTTCATGCATTGTCCACTGATCATTTGTTATATATGCCATTCACTGTTGCCTAGATTGAGTTTAATTCAATTAGTCTAAGTTAATTAATTCAGTTTAATTAATTTAGATTAATCCCTTGATTATTTGGGAGGTACAATTACTTAGCGAAGTAATTGATGAATAATTACTAAATGTAATTAATGGAATGATGATGAGTCATTTGAGAATAATTAATCAAGGGATTAATTGATGTTATTACTTAAGGGTGATTAATATATATGATTGTGAAGGTTTAACCTTTCTTAATATAATTAATTTAAAAGGGATACTTAATTAAAAATGTAATTAGAGACCATTAAGTGTTAAAATTAATGATGTAATTAACAATGAATAATTTGGGAATAATTAATCAATGAAGTAATAAAATGTGATTAATTTAGAATGAATGTAAATAATTAATTTATGGATCTATTAAAGGCTAATTATTATAAATGGTTAAGAATAATTAATTGAATGAAACTAAAAGATAATTAATCAAGTATGATTAGTTGAAGTGAATAAGTGGATGATGACTGATTAATTGATTGGAAATTAATTAATGTTATGTAAGCAAGATTGATAATGATGAAATTAATTAATTTAATTTACTTTAAATTAATTAAAGAGGAAGTAATTAATTTAATCCATTTTTAAATTAATTATAATATAATTCTTGCTTATATGAATGGATGATATTGTTTGTCCTAAATGGTCTGATATCCTTGATATGAGATAATTAATGTTATGGATGCTTGGTTGTAATGTGATGATGTGAATTATCTGTTTGTGATGTGATTATCTATTGTGATATTGTGAATCAACTATCTGTGAATATATAGATAATGAATTAAATTGTTTTAAACTTTAAAACAACTTGGACCTAAAAGATGGCGTTTTGGATTTCGATGAGACCGGGATCGGGTTTTCCATATTTGGAAGTCTGAAAACCACATCGATCCAAATTAACGATAGGTCGTTAATTTCAAGTGAAGATGAAGGTTCAGAATGCAAGGGTTATTGTCGTTAACTCTGAGGGTGATTCCAATATGAGTGTAACGAGATGATGCCTTCGGTTTTGTTCGAACCGGGGACGAACTTGTATGGATTGAATGCTTTCAGAACATCATCAGGTGGACGATGAGCATTCTAAGTGATGTGTTCTCTAAAGGTAATCGTAGCCTCAAGCCTCATCAACCAGGAATGACTAAAACAGGAGAGGTGCAGCAAGGCTTCGTGGGTAGCTCCCACTTGAGAGTAAGATTTCCCCTCTCTAGATGTCCCATATATTATTCGGCTTAGTGTGCGGTTGGTCGTGACAACCGTGGGGTGATCTTATTTGGGACTGTTCAGTAAGGAATGGTTCCGACTTTGTGTTGCGGGGGATTGGGCGTAATCCTCGGTACGGTGATCTAGGCCACGTACTGTGACGGACGGTACCCCGGTAGCCCTGCCATTGATGGAAACCCATTTCCCTACGAGACCTTACGATTTTGAGTGTGTTACCCACTTTGTTGGCTAGTATGCTGAAATTTAATCATGTAACAATTTCGGCTATTTTCTATTTACTTGAAAACCCTAGACACTACTATAATATCACTGGATTTCCTAAAAATGTTTTGGTTAGCGTAAGGTAAAAACTTACCCATGTTTGTTTGTGGGGAGTCTTACGTGATACCCTTTCTTTCAAAAGTTTTTAAAGTTAAGCAACTTTAATCTGTTACTCACATCAGACGCTTGTCTGACCCGGAGTTTATTTTTTGTTTTTCATGAACTCTTGGGTACTCAAATTTTTATGAGTAGCCAAGTGATCAGGTTAGCTTTGACGAATACTGGAGGAGCAATGGAGCAGGAAGCTTCAGCGTTGGTAGATATTTATATAGGTGGTTCTGCTGTGTTTGTATCTCTGAGACATTTGTTTGGATTGTATCGAGTTGTATTAACTAGACAGGTGTTCATAACTGTCTAGTATGTGTTGTATTATCTATGTAACTCTGATATATATGATATTATGTATTCTCTTATGTGATGTGTTATATTTTATTCGTTCCGCTGTTGAGGTTCTGATGTTGTTTCTTCTTCTTCTCTATCTTTTCTATTTTATCACCCCTTTCTTTCTCAAAAGATGATACGTCTTCCTGGGCGTAGGAAGGCGGGTCATCACAGTTGGTATCGAAGCACTAGGTTGAGTGAATACGTAGGCTTTGGAGTGATTTCTATCCTTCTTGAGAGAGCGTATTTGTAATTTTAATATATATATTTATTTATTTATACCTATTTGTTGGGTTACCTGTTCGGGTTTCCCAATATAAGTTATAAAGGTAGATAGGATAGTGGTGTGTGTAACACGACTACTAATGGTTGGAATTTGTTGGAGGTGTATATGCAGAGACTGTATACCCAATTCTTTCTCGAGTGAATTTCTGTTGTGGTGCAATGATTTAACCCAATGTCTGAAAGAAATCTATTAAGGTTCGGAGTCCATTTTTGGAATGCAAGTTGGGATGAGTAGAATTTGATTCTGTCAATTGAGCAGAAACTGGTGAGGGCATCTTGGCAACTCAGGAAGTAATAGTTGTATGATGAGATGCAGTAGCTATGGATTGTTTCCAAAGATGTTTCTCAGGAGCTTTGGATAAGGAAGTGTGTCTGCATCAGTGTTGAGGCTGAGTTCAACTGGGTGTTTGTGTTTGGCTTTGAGGTTTGAGTCTCTCGAGGAGTTTTGGATTAGTAAGTGTTTGGCATCTTTAGCAGCGTTGCAGCTCAGATTGTTCTGCCGGCACGCAAGGAGGTCATCTATCAGAAGTTTTCTAGAGGTGAACTTCAGCAGCAGCTATGTAGATCCATTTCTTCGATGGATTGGCTAGATAAACTTAAGCTGTTCTGATTGGTAGAGAGAGCAGTTTTCTTTGGATATTGGACTAGGTTGATTGCAAAAGTGACTTGCAATAGCTGAGTATTCTCTTGGTTTGTCAGAGATTCTTTCGAATGTCTTTGAGAGGTCAGTGGATTGCCTTAGCATCTGAAGATTGAGTTTTCATATCTACTAAGATTTCCGGGAGTAGTGCCGATGGTCCAGCTAGTTGAAGGATGGTTCGTAGAGAGAAGTATTTTTGGTGAAGCAGATCAGGATATCATGAAATTTCTGAGTTTTTCTTTATGAATCTGTTAAACCACATTTCTGGGATGTGTTGTCCAGTTTGTGCTCATGTGCATCATCAACATTTTCATCTACTCCAGATCAGAGTTGAGCAGCGGAAGAAGTTGGGAGTGCATCTGTTTTTCTTTTCCGGAGAGGAGAAGTTGTTTTCTACTGATGATAGTAGAGTTTGTGTTCTTGATTTTAGTTGATCTTGAGAAGATCATTCAATGGGATTGTTTTGGACCAGATTGTTTTGAGAAGCATCAGCGAAGGTCGAGCTGATCAGTAGAGATAAAGGCAGCCCTGGATTGTCAGAAGAGTTTGGGGGAGGAGAGACGAAAGAATTTGGATTTCGAAGTCGGAGATTTGATTTTGGATGAGTTTTCTCTGCTTCAAAGGAGCCTTGTAATTTGGTAAGACTAAGAAGCTAGCTTCGAGGTGTTTTTGATTTTCTCTATTTCTGGTGAGAATAAGTGGTTGCTCTTCTGAAGTGAATTGGTAGTTTGGATTCAATGTGTTTCATGTATCTCTGAGAGAATACGTGTATAGTCCATCTCCGGTTTGGAACCAACAGTTCAGGCAGTTTGGTTGTTGAGTCAGACTCGTCTGTAGGCTGATATCTGTTGAGTTTTGTAGATCTAGATGAGTTGGAGCTCGGTAGCTTAGTAGTATAGTCTGTTTGGATTCAATAGATTGAGTATTCCAGTGTTTTACCTAGAAACACTCTAGGAAGTTCTACCCAGATTTTTGTCTGGACAGTTAGATTTGTTTGATTAGGTAAATTAGTTGCTATGGTTGTTAGCATATGATTGACAATATATATATATGTTTATGATTTAATAATTAAAATCTTAGACAGATATTAAATTATCTTTGTTTTTAAATTTCGAGGACGAAATTATTTTAAGGGGGAAGGGATGTGACGTCCCGGATTTTTGGCAAGTATTATTTTAATAAATATTTAATTTAAATTATTTGAAATACAACCTATTATGTTTAAAAATAAATATATATGTAGGTATTTGGAAGAAAATATTGGTTTGGAATTTAAAATAAAGAGTTTCAACAATATTTTAAAAATAGAATATATCTTTTTCACATTCAATTAAAATCAAGTTCTACTTATTTAACCTTTGATTTAAATATATATATGATATAATCTTAATAACAAGGGTTAAACTCAAATAATCTTATAAATATTAAATCTAAGTAAAACAAATATATTGTTTAAAAATAAAAATAAAAATATTTAGACATAAGGAATTATGATATTGGCAAGTAGAAAAATAAATAATAAATAAATTAAATATTAGATAATTAAACTTTATAAACTGTAGAAATAAATATTATAAAGAAAGATAAAATACTAACAAATTGTACTTAGAACCTAAAATATAAAAATATTGTAGATATAAGACAATAAGTATTAAGTTAGAAATAGAAGTAAATTATATAAGATAATTTATATGAATTATAAAATATAAAGTAAAACTCATTGCTAAAATATAACAACATAATAAATATAGAATTTCATTTCTATTATAAAGTAATAAGACCATAGCAAAGGAATATATTCGAATATGTACTTGCAAGAAGAAATTATCAAAGTCTATTGTACAAGACAACAACAATAAATGCTTGAATCTCTGGCACACAAAATACATATCTAGCAGCCACCAACATCTGCATAGTTAATAAAACAAGAAAACAAATAATCATTCAAGTGTGTAAAAAAAAAAAAAAATTAGATGTAAGAGATAATTTGAGACATGGCAGAAGTATATAAATGAGTGCAGTTGCAAAAGAAGAAACAAAATGAATATAAAGTAAACACATTCAAACAAGAACATATAAATCTGTGGCTGGCATAAGAAGACAATAATATACTTCAGGTATGAACTAGAATAGATGGGCTAAGTATATGCAAACAAAGAAAAATATAAGGATGTAGACTTGAGAAAACAAACAAATGTAATTAATGACAATATCTTTAGCTACCAAAGTAAGATTATCAGCCACCAAAAGAAAAGAGAACAAGACAGTTGGGTCAAACAAAGTTAAGCAAATATCTCTGCCTATTGTACTAAACAGATTATAATCACCTGTACAAGATAAAATATATACTCTGTGATTTTTTTCTTTACATCAATATGTACAACTCATTTCTTATATACCAATCTATCCATCTCAGTTTCGATCATTCCAGGCTGGGCAAACCAGAGATATATATTATCTAAACTTAAACAAAATTCAACTTAAATATCTACAAACAATCTAATGCAAACCAGATAATCAAGAAGGAAGATTTCCAGCTAGCGAATTCAAAGCCTGATTTAAAAATGAGAGCAGCTCTGTCATCTTAAAATCAGGTGAGTAACATCACTTAATAACAAATTTTAACGTATAATTCTGATGCATATATGTATGTGAATGAGTGTGTTTATATCTTTATATATGAATGCCTTCTGAATGATGAATAATATGTGAGTGCAGGCTGTTTATCATATACCCCTCTGTTTTGAGTTTTCTCGATACAATGTTTGATTTAAAAATCATTCTCTATTGATATACTGATTTGTTTTGAGCTTAGTGTTAAGACAATATTGGTTGTTATATTATAAACTAAAGACTAAACATATATTAAGTTAAAAACAGTTAGTTAATAACTCTAAAAATTTAAGAACCGTTTTAAATTTTCAAACCCAGGTTTGACATGAGTTTTCTAAAACAAAGTTCAAATATAACTACAAGACACTGCTATGTTGAAGTCACTATTTACTGGTCCATTGCCTAGCTTGAAGTCTGATCAGTTGGTTGTGAAGTTGTCACTGATTTTAAGTTCATCATGTTTGTTCATTGTCTTGTACCATTGGTTGTACTTTCTGTCACTTTAACTTGTGCATTGCCTTCATGTGTCGTCTGTGCACTATCTAACGTAGCACTCAAGTCTTGTTCAAGCTTCATGCATTGTCCACTGATCATTTGTTATATATGCCATTCACTATTGCCTAGATTGAGTCTTGAATTACAGACTTGAACCTATTGTGCACTTCATACTGTGTAGCCACCTGATCATATATGTTGACTGTGTATACTTGTGTGCTGGTCTCCATTTTGTACTGTTGCAGTTGCTTGAGCATTGAAGTTGTAGCTTATGTTTGTTAATTGATGAAGAGGCTTTGCCTTGTGGTCTGCATACCCGAAGTGTTCACTATCTTGAGTCTTGTTGCTTTGGTTATCTTCACTTGATTTGTTGAGCTTGTCTCTGTTGTTTCTCTGACCTGGTGCCTGTAGTGTTGGTGCCATTGACTTGAGTTTGATTTGTACTTCGTGCTAGCAATTTTTTTCCTCTGCCTGTACTCAGTTTTGGGACTGACTTCGAGTCTGTTGTGATGCTGTGGTCTTTTAACTTGTGAAATGTTGAGCCTGTTTGCACTGCCTGTTCTATTTTCTCTGTTGTTGTTTGGTTGAGAGTGTTGGCATATTAGTCTCGGGTAACTCGAGAATCTACTCGAAGCTTTGAAGTGTTAGACCTGAAGTTTTTGTTACTAGCTTGGAGATGTTGTATAGTTCAAAAACCCGATCTGTTCTTTTCCTGGAAAGCTGGAAGTAAATTTAAATTTCAGATCAAGATTACATTGAGTTTATAAACCAAAGATTAAAGGTGAATTCAAGTTAGCACTACAAGAAAAATACCTTTTTATAGCGTTTAAAAAACGTTGTAAAAGGATATGATGGCGTTTTTATAAACGCTGTATATCAACAAGTTGTAATATGTCAGGGATCTATAATAGCAACCTCAGAATCACTATAAAAAACATGCTATAAATTACGTTACTTATAGCGTTTCTGAATTGCTATTAAATGGACGATTCAGGACATACAAGTACCTTTCTATAGCGTTTTGGTGCTTGCTATAGAACTTTTATGCAGAGTTATGGTTTATGATGCTAATATTTATGACGTCATTTATTTGCTATCTATAGCAATTGTAAACGCTGTAGATATATCATTACCTGATTATTATAGCAATTATAAATGCCATAGAAATATCATTGCCTGATTATTATAGCAACTATAAATGCTGTAAAAACGCTATAGAATGTTTACTTTATTCTTTCATAGCATTATTTACTTGCCATGAAAACTGTTTAATCGTTGTAGAATATTTTTATTGCACTAGCATAACGCTACAATATGTATATCCATGACAATTTTTTTTCCTAGCATTAATATAAAAAGGATGTAATATACGGTATTTCATACAGTAGTAACAATTAAGCATAAAAAAATATGTAAACTTCAACACTGTCATCGGGGACACCAATGTAGATGAACTTTGACATTGATCTATATTAACCTAATAAGGGCGGCGAGCCTATTGTTTTGTGACTTTGATTCTAAACATCGGTGATACCACTGCTATTCCTTAAATGAGTTCGATACTTGTCAATTGGTAATACCAATGTATGTCACTTTGAAATGTTATAACTTAATGGGGAAATAACCTAATTGAGGATACCAACAGACATAGGTTAACATGTGGGTAACATGAATTAAATTGTAAATGATGGGTTCGAAGTCATCCCATGAAAACTTGGGGATGTGAAATGGATAGTCTATATCGTGCCGAAGATGGATAGTCTCTATGAGGATAATGAAGGATTCATAGTCATTCTAGGAAAGCCATGAGATTGTGGTGGATAATCCAAGTCATTTTAAGTTAATGGAATATGTGTGAATGATAGTCCACATAATTTTAAATAATTAAAGCACATGTTATGGGTAGTCAATGTGGTAGGGGGTGGATAATCCAATTATAATTATATTTGAGATGGATAGCCCATATAATTCTGAATATTATTATATGCAAGATGGATGGTCCATATAATTATAATATGAGTAGTCAGATTAAATTAAGATGGGTAGTCAGTTAGCGTTGTGACGGGTAGTCATTTGAAATTAAGATGGACAAACTAATAAATTAGATGGGTAATGCAATATATGTTGCATGATTATAATTGTTATATTCTATGGTGTATTTATATATATTGTGACAAATTACTCACGATTACACCACTTTGTAACTGCTACCAAATTCAAGTATTTACTAAAATCTAATAAATATCACTTATTATGGATACCACTGGAAAACCTGAACCATATTCTCTTAAGGATCTAGCAACCACTTGTCGCACACCAGAAGAGAATACAACTCTAAAATGTTAAGTACTTTCCCAAATACGATCATAAAAATTTCACCAATACTTCTAATACATACTTTTTTTAATTTTCCACTAAGTATAAACTTAATTAAATTGACTAATTAGTATAACACATTATATCATATGTATTATAGAACGAAAATGCATTTTATTTCGAACAAGTTTGATTATCGAGTTAGATATACGTAACAAATTGCATAATTGCCTTTAGAGCATATCCCTACTATCAACGATAAGCGCTGCGATGGATAAATTTTCCCATTTATATATTTTGAGTTCTGACAACTTACAAAATTAAGATCTGAAACTGGGTGATAGAAGAGACGTTAGTGCTAGCACTTGTAAATTAATCTGATCAAGTAAATAAAATTTACAATAGATACTGACTAAAATTTACAGATCAAGTAAATAAAATTTACTTTAAATTGATACTGACGAAAAAACCATGAAACCTAAAGAAAATCATCAACGCTTTTCAATAATTCGATATTATATAACAGATTTACATTCATTCGATTTCTGCAATTTGGCTTCTAGTAGAAGTGAAACAATGGAACAAAAGACGTACAAATAAAAATTATCTTGCAGAAAGATTGTTGTTGATATATGTAAATTGTGATTCAAAATTATTTGATTATATTTGAAAGATTAATCATCGATTATATATGAATTTGTGATGTCAGATATTGTTGGTTTATGCTTATGTGAATAGGTAATAATTACACATGAATTTGTGTTTGAGGTGAAAAAGAAAGTAGAAATGCTTTGCGAAGATGTCGGTCTAACAAAAAAAATTCAATTTTAACATTTTAATTAGAGTCGTTCAATAGATTTTACTGTTGTCGGCAAATCATTGATAAGCGTTGAAAAATAGACATCTCGATAACATTCGAAACAAGAGTCGATTAGTAGTCCATGAAAGACGTGAACCTGAAGCTTTGCTCACCAACATCTTATTAAGCATGCCAATGGCACGTTAACGTCATTGGTAAACATGTCTTACCCTGCTACTTTGGGTTAGGTGCGCATTTTGGCCACTTATATCACGTAAGTTTAATAGTCTCAGGTTTGGTAAACATTTGTTTCCAATTTTATTTTGTAAGTTTGAAGTTTCGGGTCAGGTGCACATTTGCTAATTGCATCGGATGCGTTAGAAAGAGAGGTTAGAACATTTAATTGTTAAATCGGTGTCAAAACATGAGCATGCACTACAAGAAAAATACCTTTTTATAGTGTTTAAAAAACGTTGTAAAAGGATATGATGGCGTTTTTATAAACGCTATATATCAACAAGTTGTAATATGTCAGGGATCTATAATAGCAACCTCAGAATCGCTATAAAAAACATGCTATAAATTACGTTACTTATAGCGTTTCTGAATTTCTATTAAATAGACGATTCAGGACATACAAGTACCTTTCTATAGCGTTTTGGTGCTTGCTATAGAACTTTTATGCAGAGTTATGGTTTATGATGCTAATATTTATGACGTCATTTATTTTCTATCTATAGCAATTGTAAACGCTGTAGATATATCATTACCTGATTATTATAGCAATTATAAATGCCATAGAAATATCATTGCCTGATTATTATAGCAACTATAAATGCTGTAAAAACGCTATAGAATGTTTACTTTAGTCTTTCATAGCATTATTTACTTGCCATGAAAACTGTTTAATCGTTGCAGAATATTTTTATTGCACTAGCATAACGCTACAATATGTATATCCATGACAATTTTTTTTCCTAGCATTAATATAAAAAGGATGTAATATACAGTATTTCATACAGTAGTAACAATTAAGCATAAAAAAATATGTATGAATAAAAGCATTTCATGCACAATATTAAGCATATATATATTAGCAACAATTCATACAATCGTAGCTAACCAAAACAATACATAATAAAAGTAACAATCCATACAACCATAGCTAACCAAAATGATACATAGTAAAAGTAAAGATGTAAGAACATCGACACAAAATACATTTGAAGGAGAATGAGCGCGGCAACATATTTTTTCATGTCTTCCACCATAGCGTAAACCCAAAGCATCATACACCACCTGTCAAAAAGCACATACGTCTATTAGTCATAAAAAGTAAACATAAATTATCATGAATACCGAAATATGGAAGAAAATATGTGCGACAAACAAAGAAAATACTCAAAATTAACAGCTAAATCATTCTATGCGCTGCTTTTACTTAAACAGCAAATGTATACCCTTGCTGTTCTTGCTGTTTACGGTCCCAGATAAACAAATCATTAACTTAAATGGTTGGAGTTGATGTAAACAAAACTGTGATATCAGATTAGAACCCACCCCATCAAATGCTCAGCTAATCTGTTGCAGCAAACTAACCAATGAATGGCAGAGTAGATTGTGTTTTCCTGATGGACCCTTTTTTGGAAGCCACGGTTGTCACAAGCTTTCCAGTGCAAATGTTCACCTAAATGAATATATGAAGCAGAAAAACAGTATAAAGGTAAATAATAGTTTACCATAAGCTTAGTCTTGAACTTCTCATCATTTTGGTCCGAGGTGAATTTTATCTTAAACTGCTTCCTGCACTGAAGACAAAGCTATAAACTTTTCAACAAATGAAACTATCAGCTTACAAACTTAAAATTTGTTTTTCTAACTAACATAGTGATGCATTAAAGCTGTGTAGTCAGAAAGCCTTCTTAAAATGTGTAAGATTTAATTATCATAATAGTGACAGAGAATGGATCCAAAATGTGTAATATTTGCAACAAACATATTTAATCTGAAACTTAGGATTTAATTATTTTTAGCAACATTTTCTCATGCATGAGTCCCATGTGGTTTAGATCTAAAAACATAGGATTTAAATTTATTTATTTTTCCCTTTTTATTTTATGAAAACAAAAAAAGAAGAAAAAAAATCGACAAGGTAATCTATATGGACAATTGGACAAATGCAAATACGATTCTATGTTGCTTTGGAACGTGTTATAAGCCGTCGGTTTAAGCTGAACTTATATGTATGACCTGTTACCAATACAGTCACTTGTTTATGTAGATTTAATTGTATACTACTTGATTACAAATTTATTGTTTACATGTATATGTATAAACATATGTTATTAATTAATCATTGGACTATAATTATGTTTGGATATTTTGAATGTCTAAACATATTTAACTATAAAACAAAAACAAAATAAAACCTAAATTTATTAATTATTACATAATAATAATTTTAAATTAGATACGAATATTAAGTCATATTTTTTTCAGATTAAGTGTGATATTCATTTTAGAGAGAGCACTTAAGTATCAAATGTTTAAAATTAGTCCTAAAAGAAGTCTAAGACTACAAAACTGATCAAAAAGTAGATATTACAGGATTAGCAAACAACTGACTGTATATGGAAACCTATAAGCTAAAAAAATAGAAAGCAACCATTGAAATAGAACAAAGCCATATGACTACGAATATGTGACATTTCATTAGTCGAATGCATATATATGATGTGAATTTGAAGCTCTCAAGCTATTTGATCAAACCTGGTATGTGCATTCATTTCGGATCGAACCACATTATGAGTTGTCTAAATATAAATTAGCATTTAAAAGGCTGATAACTGAAGCACATTAGAGATGCAATAATCAATAATACAGATAGGCTGTAGGATAGTTAGATTGACTAAGAGAACTTAAACAAGATGCTTAATATATTTGGCTAGTTAAACACAAGGAAAGCAACCAGTCAAGCAAGTAACGTCATAGATGACAGCTTACCAAAATAAGTTGCTTGAGCTGTCAGCTGCATTCACCTATTCCTGCAGCCAAAGTTGGACAGAATCAGATCAGATTGAGCATGTGGATAGAACTAAGTCATCCAAGTATTTAGCAAACAAAACAATACATATAACTAACCAAGTAAAGATGTATGAACATCTCTATAAAATAGTGTACTAAATATTATTATTTATATTATTATTACTAATACTATTAGTTTATATGGACTTTTCTAATTTTTATAAAACCGGTGATTCAGGTCAACTTGCAGTGTCTATACAATTTTAAACTAACCAAGTAAATTTTTATTAAATAATTGCTTTTTCAATTTTAAACTTACAGTGTCTATACAATTTTAAACTTGCAGGCATTGTTGAAGCCTTTGTTAAGTCAACCAATGTATTGAATGACATTTCATTGAATGCTCTTGATCAATATATGATGAAAGTCAAGTGATTATAAGTTTTCTGCAAGTAAAAAGAAATCAGTCAGATGTATAATCATAAGACATACCCAAATCCGCTGCCTCTGTAATAAGGCAGATTAGAAAGATGTTTTCACCAACATTAAACACCCAATTGTCTTTTACATCTAAATTGACCTTGACCTTCATAACAAAATCGATTTCTTCAGTTGTATGCATTTTAGAATCCCATTAATATTTCTTACCATTCATGTATTTAGTGATGTAAGAAAGATATGCAGAAGGGATGGTAGTCCAGAACTTCACCAAAAGTAGGCTGCACTCGCATTGAAAGTCATGAGGTGCCCTTTCTTGAAAGATGATAATTCTCTTTATAGGCTTGATGCACATCTCGCGTACATTGCTATTTTTTTCAGAATCAATAATCTGCTAATAACATGTAATGAGTCATCATACAAATTCCATACAAATAATAATTTGCTAATACCATGAAATTCCTACTCCATCACCCAAGATCCAAATATCACGTCTATAACTTATACAACTAGAAAACAATGAATGCACTATAATTCATATCCACATCAGAACATAAATTTCACTATTTAATCTAAGCAGCATTAATGACTACTGTTTGAATATTTTAATATCCCACACTCATAGTTGCTTACTTTTTCTTAATCTTGTGTGGACAATACTTCAGACCAATTTACATTTCATTATTTTATTTTCTATTTTAATATCCAATATACATTTTATCGAAGAATATATGCATTTGAATTAATTTATAATGAAATTTATTTTTGTGATTTATATTATGATGTATATATATTTGTTGCTCACTTTGTATAATACTCCAAATGCAACTTCTAGAACACTATAAACTTTTTATACAGGATTGTAATTTATTCACTGAAGTATTTTTACAATGTTTGTAGTGGAAAGAATACAAATTCCAATGAGTTTGCTGTCACAAAACTAGCTTCAAGCAGTAAAAAAATGATGTCGAAATTAGTACAATCATTCATTAAGTGGTTAAGAAGTACACACCATGCTACTTTAGGATAAAATATTGGCAGTAGTAGACAATAAAGTGAATGTCACTGTCCTACTATTAACTTGAAACACAACCAACTGTACAAAATAATAAGTATATTGGCAAAATAAATATAATGCTTGCTAAAAAACACGAACAAGAAAACACAATTTCAAATAGGAAAATAAGCCTCGTTCATGTTTCAACCACCATTCTCGGACTTGCATCAATGCTACAGTTTTGGGATTTAACTGAATAGCAGCCCATGAAATTTGGTTCAGCAATTGTCTTAGTGGAATCTCTTTGTTTCAGCTCTGCATTTCAACACAAGTATTTCGTCTTGCATTCAACAATTGTTTCCGTACAGATTATAAGTTAAGCTTCAAGCCTGTTTAATCTCAGCTCGCTTTAGCTCCTTTGTTTCAATTGGCACTTCGCTCTATATTCATTTTCGTTATGCTCATTTTCTATGAAATGCACGCTCGATTTATAGTTAAATCCAGGCTCAACAATGCTCTTAAAGCAATGGAGCAGCTCCCTTCCTATATACTCATACACTGGCTTATCTATTAATTACCACTCACCTGCCTCCTTCCTGCTTGGCATCTCATCATTTATTACTCGTGCTACTACTACATATTTCTGTCACTATCACATTCGCAGGCTTCATGCGCTTCCCAGTTCATATCTTAGTTAATGTATCTCATATTCCACTCTGCTCATTTCAGATACAAGGCCCTGTCCATAAGCTTCTCATCTCACATCACGCATAACTCTCCATGCAATTCAGTCAGTTTACCTTGTCCACTTGCTATCACTAGTCTCAACATTTCACAGACCATCAACACTTATTCAGTTCTAGAGCTTTCGTTTGATGGTCCTTCTACTTAACATACTTCAAACAAAAATGAATTCCCGCATTATTTTTTATTCTGTTTTTGTATATTAGTAACTTTCGGCTTATTTCCTTTTCATTTTTATCGCTTATGTTGATCATACATTTGATGATCTCACATTTTGTATAAATATACGTAAATTATACTATCAGCTATCAAACATGTTGATGGCTTTTGTCATAGCAAAATATTGTGATAGTATACACATCACATGAGACATGTTGATGGCCAATTTGATGAAGCTCTTAAAGACGAAATATATCATTTTGTTCATAGCATACTTGATTTGCCGATTAGTCTTCCTGGCACAAACTATAGACGTGTCTTTCAGGTAATTAAAAATGTTTTTGTGATGGTTAATGATATAGAAAACACATAGTTACTAACTAAAGGAATTTTATATATGCATTCATTATTTTAGGCAAGAACGAAAATTATAAGCCCGCTAACAAAGCTCATTATTGAGAGACTATCTAGTGCAAGTTTAAGCAATGATGACATGCTTGATTGCTTGCTAAAAAAATGAAGAAGGATAGATAAAACTAACAATGAGAAAATCATTGATTAGATAATTGCAGTAATATACTCGAGTTATGAAACAATTTCTACTGCTTTAATGATGGCTGTTAAGTTTCTCCATGACCATCCAAAATCTCTAGAAGAACTCAGAGTAATATACATATACATACATACATACATACATACATATCCTGTTTAGATGAATAAACGGCAGGTACAGTACTAATATAATTATTTTATTGCATAAAAGAATGAACATTCGAACATCAGATTGCCTGACAATGGACTGACTACAAATCGATGCAATTCACTCGAGCAATAAGCACTTAATACATCCAAATATATTTGTATACCCATTTGGCCTCTACTTATTTCAAATACCTTTAAATTTATTATTTAACCAATCGTATCATTATTCATATGAATAGTTCCATTACCAACATGATTACTATCTAATCTAAAGTCAGTAAATTTAATGATAATAATACATATCCAAACATTTTAATTTGAAAAATTCATACCATAATATCCATAAATACTTGAAGTAAGAATCATATGATCCCTAAAATTAGAATTCTGGGTTGAAAATTATTAAGGAAAATATTCTAACCTGAGAAATATTGAAGCTTCACAAAATAATTATTGATGATGAGGAACCTTGTGATTCAGGTGGAATCTGTGTGATTCAAGCAAACTGTTAATGGTTATTGTAGCAGAAGGAAAAATAGTTACTCATGTGCGTACCTTATGAAAACATCTTTGGTCCGTAGAATTCTGATGGTAAGATATACTTTTGTTGCAAGCGTGGAATCAAAGCTGAATGATCCTAGAATCAAACAAATTAAATAAGAGTAAATATGCATATTCTATTTAGTTATATTTAGTTCTTTAAATATTTGAATGGCAGTTGATGTGGTGACAATTAGAATTTATTGAACATTATTCTCCATTATAGAGTCGTCTACTAAACTTGTTTTGTCTAACCACAAAGATGCGATGACTATTTTCCCACTGTAATAGAATAAGATTGAGTAACACATATGCATTTTGTAATAAGTAAATTCTATTCAACCCTTAAACTAAGGTATTTGTTAAAAATAACTGGAACTGAGCTAACGATTTTACCAAGTGAATATATTTTGTTGATTATATATGTACGTGTAACACTCAAGTAAAGAATTTTTTATTCATAACATTAGAAATTCCATATCCTATCATTGGAAATTCTATTTTGAAAACTAACTTCTATGCAAAATGAAAACATAAAAAGTGTTGTGAATATTAAACTAGAAACTAGATAATGTTTAGAAACTGAGATTAGTTTTATTCTGGAAACACCGCCAACTACTCACTGTAAAAGTTTGAAAAGCTTGCACTCGATGTAAATGACACAGAACACATGTACATATAAATTCACATACATCAAAGAATCTGCAGTCAAATATAAGTCGAGATGAAGCCCAAACTCGAATACAGTTGTGAAGCAAGAGATGGAGCCCAGACTCGAGCGTTTGTAGATCACTTTCGGAAATTTCTTGCTTTGATATTTAAGCATTAAAATTTCATGATGTAAGGGGTACTGATCCCTCATAAGTTTGATCATGGTATACTTATCTGATCCCTCATAAGTTTTCTTACCATATCCAACGCAAACGTTCTTACAGCAGGCGAAACCCAAAAAATAGAAGGCGAAATTCTGAGCCCGTCAATTGATTGAGGGTTCTTCTTTACACTTGTTCCAAATCCTAAATAGAAAAATATTACGAGGACACTTATAGATTTCCTCTGTAAAAAATTAAATTTCAAATTATTCAAATATTCCAAAACATAAATTTGTTTAGGAAATAAATTATAGTTACATTTCAATACAATTTCATTAGAAATTCACATTAAACGACATAAGGATCGAATGCAGATGGTGAAGTTGGTATTAAAGGGTTTGGGAAGAAGAAAATTTTGATGGATGGAAGAGGAATTGGTCGGCTTTGTAAACAATGAAGGATTTTTTATCTGCAAAAAAATCGATCGTGAAAACAACATAGACGATAAAATTTTGGGTCAAAAATTCCAGATTATGCTAGATCAAAGAAGAAAAGTGATATTTGAATGGATTGGAACAGAAATATGAAAATGGGAAGACTGATTTAGGGTTTTGGAGTGAAGATGAAAAGAAGAGGTTCGCGGTAGAATAGGAAAATAAGAGAGAGATGAAAACATTTACCGCTAACTTTTCGCGAAACAGAAAAAATAGCGTGAAAGCTGCGTCATATTTAACTCTAGACCGGTAATAAAGGATTAATTACAGCAAGTGGTGGTATATTGCAATCCTCCTTTGCTATTGATGAACCATTTTCTTGTAGTGATGTAATTTCAAATTTTTGGTCAAACAGACATTATACCACCTTTACATGCATAGATATACTCACACACACATATACATACACACACGGATAATCTAACAGAATCAAGAATGCATTCTTAAACACAATTTTCAAAATAAGAAAGCATTAATAAACATTGATATTATTAGTACCTTTGTTAGACTGCATTGACAACTGGAACTAATACAATGTGCATCCAAAGGCGCATACAAATTGATAACGGTCATAACAAACAAACAGTATTACTAGGTAAAACAACGTCTACATTTTAATTCCATAGCACTGAGAAGGGCACAGCCTGCCTCACCCTGGAACCACAGCAACCCTTGACAAAATCTTTATCGTCGATGATCATGCAACAGTCTCTACAGCTTACAAAATGGCCGGGCCCAACAGCAAGTCCACTAGGGATAGAATCCCAAAAGGAACAATGGTAACCATAAACGCCGCTATGTTTGCCTTTCCCACAACAAATCTCACAACTTTCTGCAGCTTTTTTCTGGATTGTACATTCATCGTTTGATTCTTCTTCTTCTGTGATTCTTTTAAATTGGGGGAGCTTAGTCTTGTGGTACATTATATGAGTAAAGAGATTCCAAGGTAAATTACAACATAGTTTGTAGATCATAACACGCTCATCTGCCTTATCAAAGAGGGAGTAGGAATCCAGTGCACTTAGTAGCAGCATTGCAAAAGGCAAATTGGGAAAATTTTGGTATAGGATAAACAAGTCAACCTCCTTGAGCTTCTCTACACCGGATTGCAGCATTAATTTTAACAGGCGAAGCACCTTCCCACTGCTTGGCACAAAAAGGTTTTGTTCTAAATAAGCATAGTCGTGGAATGCCTTCCTCATCGCTGGCATCATTGACAAAAGCATGTATGTACACATGTGTACGAGTACAAATTTATATAAGAAGTACAGAAAAACACAAAATGCAGTGTATCTTCATCTTCATTGCTTCCCTTACCTTTGTCTGATTTCAAAGCCAGACTGATAATCTCATCGACATCGAAATAGCAAATCACATCTTCCACGTCCTTGTTTGCCAGCCTCTTCACGTCATCTTCCAACCACCCACGTAGCCTATCTATCTTCTCCTTCAGCTCTAATCCTTCTTCCCCTTTGTCAGATATCATTGTTTGGCTCTGCAGCTTCGTTCCTACAACACAGCAAATAAAATTGCTAACAATTCAACAAAAAAAATAACATCATCACCTGTATAAAATTGCTAACAATTCAACAAATCTATTCTATTATATAAGAAAGAGAATGTAGAACTCTTAGTATTCTCATCTCTCCTTCACTCTCAGACTGAATAGTGCATTCACCTTAAATCAATTTTCTTTTTAGACCCCCTAAAATTTTTCAATATTCCACAAAACTACCTTCATTAACATAGCAATTGATGTTATCGTTATTTCTCTTGGTAAAATACTCTTATGTATGTTTACTTCTTTTGATAAACCTATGATGTAGCACGACCTATAGAAGTCCAGAAGTTAGACCATTCACAAGTTAATGAAGCTTCAGTTCAATCTCCTAAGTCGTGCATGAGTCGAGGAGTTTCGGGTTTGATTCATAAGTCGTGTACGAGTCAACAAGGGAAGGCAACACGAGTTAACTTCGCTCTAGGTCGTGTGGAGGAAGCTACGGAGCTAACTCGTGTGAGAACTTTAAGTCGTTGCCGACTTAAGAAACAAGGCTCACGACCTAAGGAGGAGATCCTAAGTCGTCCGCGACTTAACAAAGTAAAGGGGGACGAGTCAGAGAAGCTACGACCTAAAGATCCACGAGAAAAGAAGCTGCGAGTTGATGGGAGCATAAGTCGTTCATGCTTGATGAGTCACAAACGAGTTAACAACACTCTAAACCGTATAAAGGAAGCAGATTTGAGTCGTATACAAGATAATGACGAGGGCTTGAGTCGTTTGCGACTTAACCAAGCTCAGGGGAAAATGTTCCGACCTAACGACACTTTCATAAGTCATCTACGACTTACCATGAAGCAAAGGGAAGCTACATCTATTGAAGGCCTTGAGTCGGAGGAAGTTGAGGTGGCAAGGAGTTAAGTCAGCTGGGTTTAAGTCGTGTTGTAATGAGTCGCATTGTCTGTTGAGTCGTGTATTTTGTTAAGTCGTATGTCGTGGGTTTTCTTAAGTCGGTATGTAGCTAAGTCGGGGAAGCCGCTGTGTGATGTAGTTGTTGTGGGTCGTGAATGTTGTTAGGTCGGTAACGACCTTGCCTAAGTCGTTTGCCTTATGATCTGTTGTAGGGGGATTGAGTCGCTGCCGACTTACCTGTATTGTAATAAGAGTGTTGTGTTGTTAAGTCGGTAACGACTTATGATGAGTCAGGGGGTTTCATGAGTCGCATACGACTTAAGAGCGGCCAGTTGTAAACACTATAAATACGCGTGTGTTGTACATTTTAAAAGGTTGTTGAATATTGAATAAAATTCTCTTTTGTTAGCTTTGTGCTTTCATACAAATTGGTAGTTGAGTGTGATCTCCTATCTCCTCTTTCGGATAATCGAGTGCGCTCGATTCAACGATTGCAAAAGCCGATTCACGGTATCTAGTGCGCTAGATCAACGTACGAAGAATCGTAGATCTTCTTTCTCGGCATCGTGCGCGATCAACGAGACGAAGATAGCTAGAATCCGGTATATTTGGATCAACGGATTTGGGCCTTGCAGTATTTTTAACTCACCGATTGCTACATTTCATCGTTTGAAGTTTGTTTCGATTTATCCGCTGCGTCAGTTTTGGTATCGGAGCCATACTTAGCCAATCATAGCTAAGTTGATTCTTGGAGCCAAGTTTTTGAAGTTTGAAGTGGGAGTTCTTTGTGTTCATATTGAAGTTGCAACAAGTTTGGAGTATTTGATCCATTGCTTTTTGGATCAAAGTGAGTAAAGGTGTTTGAAGGGAAGTAGCCGAGCCTAGAGAAGGGTTTGAAGGTTGAGCCGTTCCAAGTGTTTGAGTTGAAGGCCGAGCCAAGTTAAGCCGACCTTACTTGAGTCGTATACATATTGCCGAGCTAAGTTGTGTAGAAGCTTGTGAAGCCGTGATTTGCTTGTGAAGTATCACTTTGGAATCGATTTGTTGAATTTGTGAAGAGTTTTCAACCATGCCACCAAGGAGAGCTAATCGTCATCAAAACGTTGAAGCTTTGTATTGAAGAGAAGAAGCCGAGCTTATGGAACAACGTATTAATGATAAATTCGATGAAGGTATTGGTAAATTGGAGAAACTGATGATTGATATGAGTCAGAATCGAAGGAGTGTTTCACCTGAATCAAACCGTGGAAATAGTAGAGTTTCATCACATTCGGAACGGGAGAAAAGAGAAAGTCAAGAGCCTAGAAGTGTTGACAATCGAAGTAGGAGGAATGTTGATGATCATGATAGGAGAGATGTTGGTAATAGAAGTGGTGTTAGAGATGTTGGAGGACGGTATCGACAACGTTATACATCAGACTTTGAGGATGAGTTTGACGGTGAAAGAGGAAGTGTTCATTATAGAGATAGAGATCAGGGACAACGTCAGTATCGGGTTATTGATGATGATCGACGTTGGGACTCGGGAATGAAGATGGAGATTCCGGAGTTTAAAGGCGGGATGGTTGCTGAGGAGTTTTTAGATTGGTTGTCTAATGTGGAGGAAATCTTTGATTTCAAGGAGGTTCCGGAGAATCGAAGGGTGAAGTTAGTTGCTACAAGGCTGAGGGGGAGAACATTGGCGTGGTGGCAGCAAACTAAACTTACTCGAGAATGGATGGGGAAGTCAAAGGTTGTAGAGTGGGATAAGATGAAGAAGTTGATGCGAGCTACATTTTTGCCTTATAACTACCAATTACTTATGTACCAAAGGTTGCAGAATCTGAGGCAGGGGACAAAATCTATTAGTGATTATGCTGATGAATTTTACCAACTCATTGCCAGAAATGATATTATGGAGACAGAAGAACAGCTGACTGCTAGATTCATTAGGGGATTGAGAATGCAGATCCAGGATATGGTCAATATGTTTGATCCTAGATCAGTGGCAGAAGCACATCAAAAGGCGTTAGCTTGGGAGAAACAAGGAAGGCGTGGAGGTGGTGTGTTTACTAATTCTAATAATCCAGTGAAGGGTGCCAGTGGGAGTTCAAATGTTCCTAAACCTGTTACAAAACCAATGGTGAAGGAGGCTGAGAAGGCGAAGGCTAGCAGTGTTTTCAAATGCTATAATTGTCAGGAGTTGGGTCATAAAAGCAACGAATGTCCGAAACCGAAGAAGAGAACCATGGTTGCAGAAGTTGAGGAGGATGATGGTGAGGAGGCAGAATGTTCAAATGCACTTTATGTTGAGGAGGAAGAAGAAGTGTCGGGTGATGAAGGCTGTAATCTTATGATGAGAAGAAGTTGTTTGACACCAAAGCAAGAAGAGGATTCTAGTTGGTTGAGAAGCAATATATTTCAGTCGACATGTACTATTCTGGGAAAAGTCTGCAAGTTCGTTATTGACGCTGGAAGCTGTGATAATATTATTTCTACAGAAGCAGTAAGGAAGTTGAACTTGAAGACCGAGAAGCATCCTAAACTACACAAACTAGCATGGTTAAGGAAGGGAGGTGAAGTGAAAGTGTGTCGAAGAGCTTGTGTTAATTTTTCTATTGGGAAGAAGTACAAGGATGAAATTTTGTGTGATGTCGTAGATATGGATGTTTGTCACTTATTGTTGGGCAGACCATGGCAGTTTGATAGAGCAGTACAGCATGACGGTCGTGCCAACAGTTACAGTTTCATGTTCAAGGGTACTAAGATCACTTTAGTTCCCAAGAAACAGCAACAGAAGGAGAGCAAGCTAGAGGAGATTGAGGAATTGAAAACTCTGTTGACTTTGAAGGAGTTTGTTAAGGAAGTGGAGGAAGAACCTGAAGTGTTTTTGTTGATTGGGAGAGAGAGTAGTGAAGAAGTTGAGATTCCAGAAGAAGCAAAGCCAGTTTTGAAAGAGTTTGAAGATGTCTTTCCAGAGGAGTTGCCTAAGGAGTTACCGCCACTTAGATACATTCAACATCAAATTGATCTTGTTCCAGGAGCAGTGCTACCACATCGACCACATTACCGAATGAGTCCGAAGGAACATGAAGAGTTACGAAGGCAGGTGGAAGAGTTGCTTGAGCAGGGGCGTATTCAGGAAAGTTTGAGTCCATGTGCTGTGCCAGCATTGTTGGTACCCAAGAAGGACGGAACTTGGAGAATGTGCACTGATAGTAGAGCTTTGAATAAGATCACTGTTCGTTATAGATTTCCTATGCCAAGGTTGGATGATTTGCTGGATCAGTTGAGTGGGGCAACTATATTCTCGAAGATTGACTTGAAGAGTGGTTACCATCAAATTCGAATCAGACCTGGAGATGAATGGAAGACAACTTTCAAGACAAGAGAGGGGCATGTGGGCCGTGATCGTACTTTGCAGTTGATTTCACAGTCTTACTTTTGGCCATCGATGAGAAAAGAGGTTGAAAGATTCGTGGAGAGATGCCATATTTGCCAGGTGTCAAAGGGAACAGCGACGAATGCAGGGTTGTATATGCCGTTGCCTGTACCGTCTAAGCCATGGGTTGATATTAGTATGGATTTCGTTTTGGGTTTGCCTAGAACGCAAAGGGGAAATGATTCTATATTTTTTGTGGTGGACAGGTTTTCGAAGATGACACATTTCATTGCCTGCAAGAAGACAGCGGATGAAGTTCGAGTGGCACAATTATTCTTTAAGGAGGTGTATCGATTGCATGGTTTACCAGAATCTATTGTTTCGGATCGAGATACTAGATTTTTAAGCCATTTTTGGTTGAGTTTGTGGAAGATGATCGGGACAAAGCTGAATTTTAGTAGCGCTTACCATCCACAAACAGATGGACAGACAAAAGTTGTTAACAGGTCATTGGGAAATTTGTTGCGATGTCTTGTGCAGGATAATCTGAAGAGTTGGGACATGAAGTTATGCCAGGCGGAGTTTGCTCATAATCATGCAGTAAATCGTAGTACGGGATTCAGTCCATTTCAGATTGTTTATTCAAATTTACCCAGGGGACCGTTAGATTTGGCAGTAGTACCACAGTCGAAGGGAACAGTTAAACGAGCTGCTGATTTTGTTGATGAGTTGACTGAATGTCATAAACTTGTTCAGGAACGATTGGAGAAATCGAATGAGAAGTATAAAAAGTCTGCAGATTTGAAGCGACGAAATGTTGAATTTAACGAAGGCGATTTGGTTTATGCAGTGTTGACAAAAGACCGTTTTCCGGTGGGAACATACAATAAATTGAAAGCACGGAAAATTGGTCCAGTTGAAATTTTGAAGAAAATCAATGAGAATGCTTATCGATTAAAGTTACCAGATGATGTTTATACTTCTGATGTTTTTAACGTCAAGCATTTGATTCCATATCATGGAGGTGAGATTGTTGAGGAAGAATTTACAAATTCGAGGTCGAATTTTTCTCAACCAGGGGAGGATAATGTAGCACGACCTATAGAAGTCCAGAAGTTAGACCATTCACAAGTTAATGAAGCTTCAGTTCAATCTCCTAAGTCGTGCATGAGTCGAGGAGTTTCGGGTTTGATTCATAAGTCGTGTACGAGTGAACAAGGGAAGGCAACACGAGTTAACTTCACTCTAGGTCGTGTGGAGGAAGCTACGGAGCTAACTCGTGTGAGAACTTTAAGTCGTTGCCGACTTAAGAAACAAGGCTCACGACCTAAGGAGGAGATCCTAAGTCGTCCGCGACTTAACAAAGTAAAGGGGGACGAGTCAGAGAAGCTACGACCTAAAGATCCACGAGAAAAGAAGCTGCGAGTTGATGGGAGCATAAGTCGTTCATGCTTGATGAGTCACAAACGAGTTAACAACACTCTAAACCGTATAAAGGAAGCAGATTTGAGTCGTATACGAGATAATGACGAGGGCTTGAGTCGTTTGCGACTTAACCAAGCTCAGGGGAAAATGTTCCGACCTAACGACACTTTCATAAGTCATCTACGACTTACCATGAAGCAAAGGGAAGCTACATCTATTGAAGGCCTTGAGTCGGAGGAAGTTGAGGCGGCAAGGAGTTAAGTCAGCTGGGTTTAAGTCATGTTGTAATGAGTCGCATTGTCTGTTGAGTCGTGTATTTTGTTAAGTCGTATGTCGTGGGTTTTCTTAAGTCGGTATGTAGCTAAGTCGGGGAAGCCGCTGTGTGATGTAGTTGTTGTGGGTCGTGAATGTTGTTAGGTCGGTAACGACCTTGCCTAAGTCGTTTGCCTTATGATCTGTTGTAGGGGGATTGAGTCGCTGCCGACTTACCTGTATTGTAATAAGAGTGTTGTGTTGTTAAGTCGGTAACGACTTATGATGAGTCGGGGGGTTTCATGAGTCGCATACGACTTAAGAGCGGCCAGTTGTAAACACTATAAATACGCGTGTGTTGTACATTTTAAAAGGTTGTTGAATATTGAATAAAATTCTCTTTTGTTAGCTTTGTGCTTTCATACAAATTGGTAGTTGAGTGTGATCTCCTATCTCCTCTTTCGGATAATCGAGTGCGCTCGATTCAACGATTGCAGAAGCCGATTCACGGTATCTAGTGCGCTAGATCAACGTATGAAGAATCGTAGATCTTCTTTCTCGGCATCGTGCGCGATCAACGAGACGAAGATAGCTAGAATCCGGTATCTTTGGATCAACAGATTTGGGCCTTGCAGTATTTTTAACTCACCGATTGCTACATTTCATCGTTTGAAGTTTGTTTCGATTTATCCGCTGCGTCAACCTATAATCATTATTTCTTTCTATTGTAACACTGATTTCCTCTTCTCCGTGTTATCGTTACAATTTTTTTGTTCGTCATTTGTTTCCTACCATCTTTTTACATTCCTCCCATTTAAATTTTTCACTATGTTATCTTTGTCATATATCAGTTTCATATATATACTACGATTCAAAAAAACTACAATAATATCTATTTTCAGTCTAAATCAGCTTAAGGATTCTATCAAAATAGTTTTTGGTCAATCTCTTTATTTACATCTAATTATAATTTGATTGAGTTCTTCAATAATTCTTTAATTTCTATCATGTTTTGCAAAGATTGTGTTTTTATCCGTTGTTTTCTCTGTTGTAGTTTTCCTAGAAAACTTTTCTAAAACCTTGCTTGCTAATCTATCAGAAATGGATTAAATGTATGATTTTTATTTTATTATCTTTATTTTCATTCAATTTAAGGTTGAATTTTTTGTTTTAGCTCTAATAATTTATCGCGGAACTAAACTTCAAATTTTGTGTTAAAAAAGATGTTTTCTTCTTATTTTTGTTACAACTTGTATGGATATGAATATGGCTTTCATTATATTTTTAGAAGGTTATTGGATTTGTTAATACTGGATATTATGTAATCTTTGGTTATTTTGTAACATATATAATACATGAAGTTTGATTGCTTTTCATTCTTATGTTTTTTATAATTTTATTTACATCAATGTTCCTCTTATTTGTATTCGTTTAGTACGATTATGATTTTCATTTCATTCACTTATTTTGCAAGGAATAATTGGCTTACTGACATATAGATAATAAAATTATCTTAAACTTTTTATAATACACAACATAAAAAGTTGATTTTTTTTTATTTTGAAATATACGTGTATACAAAATCAAGTTGGTAAAATTTTATACTTACTATTTTAGTTTCAATATGTATCATTATCAACCTGGTTTCCTTCATATTCTGCATGAGGTTATTGGATTGATTAACACATCGATATCATATATCTCTTTTATAAAATCTATGATATGTAATGTTGAACTATTTTTTTAGTTCTCTAGTTTTATATTTTCATCGACGTTCATCTGATACGTGTTTCGTTAGTACGATCATGAATTTTATTTTCTTTGCATATATTAAATAGCATAATTGGTCTACTA
Organism: Allium cepa; assembly: GCA_030765085.1. Lineage (NCBI taxonomy): Eukaryota > Viridiplantae > Streptophyta > Magnoliopsida > Asparagales > Amaryllidaceae > Allium > Allium cepa. The sequence goes on from CM060938.1 coordinate 918,165,887, forward strand.
ACACATGCATACAGCATACCAAACAATCTTAAATTATGTATAATCTAAGACAAAATTGATGTTTCTCCATTTTTAAACATACGTGTTCAAGAAAATCAAGTAGGGGAAAATATCATCTATGAAGTAAAAGAATGGTCAAATAATAAATTTTTATGTCATATTTGAAAAAAGAAATATAAACGTATAAATATTACTTTTGTACATTCTACCGTATGATTTATAAACCTAAATCTTACTATATATGCAAAAGATAGAAGGCCAAATGGTTTAGGTCAACTACTAATTCACATCCATGCTTTCAGTTTCGAAAATAATGGTAGGTTTAGTTCCTTTAATATTTTTAGTTTCAAATATAGATGCTTTATTTAAACAAAAAAAGAAATTTAAACTCAATACAAAGTATGTATAATTTAGTTAATTTGATAATTTGGTAATATGTTTATTTTATAATTCGGTTGTTTGATGTTATAATAGAATCCAATCAAATTTTCTAAAAAAAATACGATCATATTAATGGAAAATTAGCTTCTTAAGTTAGCATCAAAGATAACTAATACATAATAAATTCTCTAATTTGTTTGTGTTTGCTTAGTATGATTTGAAATTTCATTCCCTTTATAAATTTGTAAGTTATAATTGGTTTACTAACAATGTACATCAAAGAATCTTTAATTGAGTATAAATATAAAGTTGACGTATTTTCCATTTGAACCATAAGTATTTAAGAAAATCAAGTAGGCAAAATATCATCTAGGATGTAAAAGAATACTCAAATAATAAATTTCTATATTTCATTTCGAGAAAATTATGTTGAAAATTGTGTTTTAAATAGTCATTCTATAAACTTAATTTTTATCTAAATATTTTATTTTATTATATGCAACCTAGACTTATTTTTTTGTAATATAAAATATTATTCATCTTAGACCTACTGCAATACATTTTTTTATAGTAGTGCTTTAATGACCGTAGCATGTATTTTCAAATTTAATGCGTGATTAACACTGAATGCTTGAAGATCTTATGTAACATCTTAGCAATTGTTTTTTATTTTCTATAAAGATTGTTTATGCTATATTGTTTTGTTTTGTTTTATTTTAGAATGTGGAGATGTTTATAAATCCTTACAAATTGAAGATGGGTTAATAATAATGTTCACGAGTACGCAAACTTCAAACAGAAAAAATTGTGTTAAAAAGGAATAACTTGTTGTTAATTTCATTTGACTCCAACTTAAACTAATTTAATTGTTACGATTAATTCTCTTTCATTGGTATTTAATCTAATTAGTGAATAGTTACAAACCAAGTTTCCGTTAATGGCCACCGAAAACGTTAACCAAAAAGCGATTAGTGTGAATAACGCCCGATTTATCTTAGGTAAGTCCGGAATAATTGATACGTCAAGTTGTTTTATGATTCGCGTTTGAACTTAAAAAATGTTGCGTTTTTACAAGATTTATTAATCATGTTTGACTTTTATGAGATAAGTCAGACGTTCCTAATTTTTTTTTGAATTTTTCTGTAAATAATTAATAATACTTCACATTCAATACTATACATTAATTGACAATAATTAATTAATAATTATGGCAGATAGGTTAAGAATCTATACATTACATAAATACTTCATGTCCAACTTCTAATCCAGTTTGTCCACAAACACCGCAACCTCCAACCTCTAACCTCAAATCATCCTAATTCTCATTAATGGTAATCAGTTGGTATCCACTTTTTGTTCAATATAGCATTTTATTTCTTGATGGATTAAAAATAATTTTTGATTTTACTTCAATGTATATATTTCAAAAATATACATTTGAAGTTAAATAATAAATTTTTATTTCATAATTGAAAAAAGAAATATATATATATATATGTATATATATATTGCTTTTTTTCAGTCTACCGTATGATTTATAAATCTAAATGTTACTCTATATACAAAATATAAAAGGTCAAATGGTTATAGGTCAACTACTAATTCACATCCATGTTTTCAGTTTCGAAAATAATAGTAGGTTTAGTTCCTTAAGTATTTTTAGTTTTCAAGCTAAATGCTTTATTTCAAAAAAAAAACTCAATATAAGGTGTGTGTGTGTGTAATTTAGTTAATTTGACAATTTGGTAATATGTTTATTTTATAATTCAATTGTTTGTTATAATAGAATCCAATCAATTTTTTTAAAAATAATTCGATCATATTAGTGACAAGTTAGTTTCTTAAGTTAGCATCGAAGGTAATAAATACATCAATACATTTTTCCATAGTAATGCTTCAATGACCGTAGCACGTATTTTCCTATTTAATGAATGGTTAACACTGAATACTTGAAGAACTTATGGAACATCTTAGCAATTATCTTTTATTTTCTATAAAGATTGTTTATGTCATATTGTTTTGATATTTTTTTTGGCAACGTGGAGATGTTTATAAATCATTACGAATTGAAGATGAGTTAATAATAATGTTCACGAGTAAGCTAACTTCAAGCAGGAAGAATTATGTTAAAGGGGAATAAATTGTTGCTAATTTCATTTGATTCCAATTCAAAATAATTTGAGAGTTATTATAATTAATTCTCTTTCATTAGTATTTAATGTAATTAGGCAATAGTTACATACCAAGTTCATGTTAATGGACACCGAAAATGATAACCAAAAGGTTAGCGAGAATTACGCCCGACTTATCTTAGATAAGTCCAAAATAGCTGATATGTCAGCGGTTTTATGATTCGCGTTTGGACTTAAAAAATGTCACATTTTTATAAGATGCATTAATCATGTTTGACTTTTATGAGATAACTCAGACGTTCCTTTTTTTTTTTGAATTTTTCTGTAAATAATTAATAATACTTCACATTCAATACTATATATTAATTGATAATAATTAATCAATAATTATGGTAGATATATTAAGAATCTATACATTACATAAATAATTCATGTCCAACTTCTAATCCAATTTGTCAAATGGAAATTTTATATATCAATATCTATGGTCTTGGACTGTCAATAATGATTTTTCTTTAGAGTTCAGACACTTGATTGATCTGCTTACTTTTATTATGTCAACATTAATTACTATTGTTGGAATTATGGTTCTTACTTATAGTGATAATTATATGTCTCAAAGAATAATCAAATTATAAATTTCTATTGTTCATTTCAAGAGAAGTACGTTGAAGTTTAGTTCAAAATATGCGTTCAGTAAACTTGATTTTTATCTAAATATTTTATTTTGTTATACGTAACCTAGACTTATTTTTTTGTAATATTATATATTATCCATCTTAGACCTATATCAATACATTTTTCCATAGTAATGCTTCAATGACCGTAGCACGTATTTTCCTACTCAATGCATGGTTAACACTGAATACTTGGAGATCTTATGGAACAACTTCGCAATTATCTTTTATTTTCTATAAAGATTGTTTATGTCATATTGGTTTGATATCTTTTTGCAATGTGGAGATGTTTATAAATCGCTACGAATTGAAGATGAGTTAATAATAATGTTCACGAGTAGGCTAACTTCAAGCAGGAAGAATTGTGTTAAAAGGGAATAAATTGTTGCTAATTTCATTTGATTCTCATTCATACTAATTTGAGAGTTATTACAATTAATTCCCTTTCATTAGTATTTAATCTAATTAGGGAATAGTTACATACCAAGTTCACGTTAGGACACCGAAAACGTTAACCAAAAAGCGGTTAGCGAGAATTACGCCCGACTTATCTAAGTCAAGTCCGAAATAGTTGATACGTCAGCGGTTTTATGATTCGCATTTTGTTCGCACCAAAATTGGGCAACATCCAAACACGTTTGGACTTAAAAAATGTCACGTTTTTACAAGATTTATTAATCATGTTTGACTTTTATGAGATAACTCAGACGTTCCTTTTTTTTGAATTTTTCTGTAAATAATTATTAATACTTCACATTCAATACAATGCATTAATTGATAATAATTAATCAATAATTATGGCAGATATATTAAGAATCTATACATTACATAAATACTTCATGTCCAACTTCTAATCCAATTTGTCAAACGGAAATTTTATATATCAATATCTATGGTCTTGGACTGTCAATAATGATTTCTCTTTAGAGTTCGGACACTTGATTGATCCGCTTACTTTTGTTATGCCAATATTAATTACTATTGTTGGAATTGGTTCTTATTTATAGTGATAATTATGTCTCAAAGAATAATCAAATAATAAATTTCTATAGCTCATTTCGAGAGAAGTATGTTGAAAGTTTAGTTCTAAATATGCATTCAGTAAACTTAATTTTTATCTAAATATTTTATTTTGTTATACGCAACATAGACTTATTTTTTTGTAATATTAGATATTATCCATCTTAGACCTACATCAATACATTTTTCCATAGTAATGCTTCAATGACAGTAGCACGTATTTTCCTATTTAATGCATGGTTAACACTGAATACTTGGAGATCATATGGAACTCTTAGCAATTATCTTTTATTTTCTATAAAGATTGTTTATGTCATTTGTTTTGATTTTTTTTTTGCAACGTGGAGATGTTTATAAGTCGTTACGAATTGAAGATGAATTAATAATAATGTTCACGAGTAGGCTAACTTCAAGCAGGAAGAATAGTGTTAAAAGGGAATAAATTGTTGCTAATTTCATTTGATTCCAATTCAAACTAATTTGAGAGTTATTATAATTAATTCTCTTTTATTAATATTTAATCTAATTAGGGAATGGTTACATACCAAGTTCACTTTAGTGGACACCGAAAATGTTAACTAAAAAACGGTTAGCGAGAATTACGCCCGACTTATCTTCGATAAGTCCGAAATAGTTGATATGTCATCGGTTTTATGATTCGCGTTTGGACTTAACAAATGTCATGTTTTTATAAGATGCATTAATCATGTTTGACTTTTATGAGATAACTTAGTCGTTCTTTTTTTTTTTTGAATTTTTCTGTGAATAATTATTAATACTTCGCATTCAATACTATACATTAATTGATAATAATTAATCAATAATTATGGCATATATATTAAGAATCTATATATTACATAAATACTTCATGTCCAAACTCTAATCCAATTTGTCCACAAACACCACAACCTTCAACCTCTAACCTCAAATATAGAAGATCAAATGGTTATGGGTCAACTACTAATTCACATCCATGCTTTTGGTTTCGAAAATAATGGTAGGTTTAGTTCCTTTAATATTTTTAGTGTTAATGCTAAATGATTTATTTCAAAAAAATAAAATTAAACTCAATATAAAGTGTGCAATTTAGTTAATTTGATAATTTAGTTATATGTTTATTTTATAATTCGATTGTCTGATATTATAACAAAATTCAACAAAATGTTCTAAAAATTAATTCGATCATATTAATGGCAAATTAGTTTCTTAAGTTAGCATCGAAGGTACTAAATACATAATAAATTCTCTAATCTGTTTTTTGTTTTTTTAGTACGACCAGGAAATTCATTTCCTTCGTAAATTTATGAGCCATAATTGGTTTACTAACCGTGTTCGTCAAAGAATCTTTAATTGAGTATAATCTGATATAAAGTGCTGTATTTTCCATTTGAACTATAAGTATTTAAAAAAATCAAGGAGACAATATCATCTATGATGTAAAAGAATAATCAAATAATAAATTTCTATACTTCATTTCGAGAGAAGTATATTGAAGTTTAGTTCTAAATATGCGTTCAATAAACTTGATTTTTATCTAAATATTTTATTTCGTTATACGCAACCTAGACTTATTTTTTTGAAATATTAGATATTATCCGTCTTAGAACTATCAACACATTTTACTATAGTAATGTTTCAATGACCGTAGCACGTATTTTTCTATTTAATGCATGGTCAACATTGAATACTTGAAGATCTTATGGAACATCTTAGCAAATATCTTTTATTTTCTATAAAGATTGTTTGTCATATTGTGTTGATATCTTTTTTGCAATGTGGAGATGTTTATAAATCATTACGAATTGAAGATGAGTTAATAATAATGTGCACGAGTAGGCTAACTTCAAGCAGGAAGAATTGTATTAAAAGGGAATAAATTGTTGCTAATTTCATTTGATTACAATTCATACTAATTTGAGAATTATTACAATTAATTCTCTTTTATTAATATTTAATCTAATTAGGGGATAATTACATACCAAGTTCACGTTAGGACACCAAAAATGTTAACCAAAAAGCGGTTAGCGAGAATTACGCCTGACTTATCTTAGATAAGTCCGAAAAAGTTGATATGTCAGCGGTTTTATGATTCACATTTGGACTTAAAAAATGTCACATTTTTACAAGATGTATCAATCATGTTTGACTTTTATGAATAAGTCAAACATTCCTTTATTTTTGAATTTTTCTGTAAATAATTAATAATACTTCATATTCAATACTATACATTAACTGATAATAATTAATTAATAATTATGGCAGATATATTAAGAATCTATATATTACATAAATACTTCATGTCCAACTTCTAATTCAATTTGTCCACGAACACCACAACCTCCAACCTCTAACCTCAAATCATCCTAATTCTCATCAGTGGTAATCAGTTGGTATCCACTTTTAGTTCAATATAACATTTTATTTCTTGATGGATTAAAACTAATTTTTGATTTTACTTCAATGTATATTTCAGAAATATACATTTGAAGTTGAATAATAATTTTTTATTTCATATTTGAGAAAAGAAATATAAATGTTACTTTTGTTCAGTCTACTGTATGATTTATAAATCTAAGTGTTACTCTATACACAAAATATAAAAGATCAAATGGTTATAGGTCAACTACTATATCACATCCATGCTTTTAATTTCGAAAATAATGGTAGGTTTAATTCCTTTAACATTTCTAGTGTTAAAGCTAAATGCTTTATTTCGAAAAAAAAAAATTAACTCAATATAAAGTGTGTGCAATTTAGTTAATTTGATAATTTGGTAATACGTTTATTTTATAATTCCATTGTTTGATGTTATACCAGAATCCAATCAAATTTTCTGTAAAATAATTGGATCATATTAATGGCAAATTAGTTTCTTAAGTTAGCATCGAGGGTAGTAAATACATAATAAATTCTCTAATATATTTTGTGTTTGCTTAGTACGATCAGGAAATTCATTTCCTTTGTAAATTTATAAGGCATAATTGATTTACTAACAATGTACATCAAAAAATCTTTAATTGAGTATAATCTGGTATAAATTGCTGTACTTTCCATTTGAACTATAAATATTTATGAAAATCAAGTAGACAAAATATCATCTATGATGTAAAAGAATAATAAAAAAATAAATTTCAATACTTCACTTCGAGAGAAGTATGTAGAAAGTTTAGTTCTAAATAGACGTTCTATAAACTTAATTTTTATCTAAATACTTTATTTTGTTATATGCAACCTAGAGTTATTTTTTGCAATATAAGATATTATCCATCTTAGACCTACAGCAAAACATTTTTTCTACAGTAATGCTTCATTTAACGTAGCACGTATTTACCTATTTGATGCATGGTTAACAAAATACTTGGAGATCTTATGGAACATCTTAGGAATTATTTTCTATTTTCTATAAAGATTGTTTATGCTTTATTTTTTTTATTTTTTTGCGGTGTGGAGATGTTTATAAATCGTTATGAATTGAAGACGGGTTAATAATAATGTTCACGAGTAGGCTAACTTCAAGCAGGAAGAATTGTGTTAAAAGGGAATAAATTGTTGCTAATTTCATTTGATTCCAATTCATACTAATTTGAGAATTATCACAATTAATTCTCTTTTATTAATATTTAATCTAATTAGGGAATAGTTACGTACCAAGTTCACGTTAGGACACCGAAAATTTTAACCGTAAAGCGGTTAGCAAGAATTACGCCTGACTTATCTTAGATAAGTCTGAAATAGTTGATATGTCAGCGGTTTATGATTCGCGTTTGGACTTAAAAAATGTCACATTTTTACAAGATGTATTAATCATGTTTGACTTTTATGAGATAAGTCAGACGTTCCTTTTTTTTGAATTTTTCTGTAAATAATTAATAATACTTCATATTCAATACCATACATTAATTGATAATAATTAATTAATAATTATGGCAGATATATTAAGAATCTAAATATTACATAAATACTTCATGTCCAACTTCTAATTCAATTGTCCACTAACACCACAACCTCTAACCTCAAATCATCCTAATTCTCATTAGTGGTAATCAGTTGGTATCCATTTTTAGTTCAATATAACATTTTATTTCTTGATGGATTAAAACTAATTTTTTATTTTACTTCAATGTATATTTCAGAAATATACATTTGAAGTTGAATAATAATTTTTTATTTCATATTTGAGAGAAGAAATATAAATATTACTTTTGTTCAGTCTACCGTATGATTTATAAATCTAAATGTTACTCTATACACAAAATATAGAAGATCAAATGTTTATAAGTCAACTACTAATTCACATCCATGCTTTTAGTTTCAAAAATAATGGTAGGTTTAATTCCGTTAATATTTCTAGTGTTAAAGCTAAATGCTTTATTTCAAAAAAGAAAATTTTAACTCAATATAAAGTGTGTGCAATTTAGATAATTTGATAATTTGGTAATATGTTTATTTTATAATTCCATTGTTTGATGTTATAACTGAATCCAATCAAATTTTCTGTAAAATAATTGGATCATATTAATGGCAAATTAGTTTCTTAAGTTAGCATCGAAGGTAGTAAATAATAAATTCTCTAATATGTTTTGTGTTCGCTTAGTACGATCACGAAATTCATTTCCTTTGTAAATTTATAAGGCATGATTGGTTTACTAACAATGTACATCAAAAAATCTTTAATTGAGTATAATATGATATAAATTGTTGTACTTTCCCTTTGAACTATAAGTATTTATGAAAATCAAGTAGACAAAATATCATCTATGATGTAAAAGAATAATCAAATAATAAATTTCTATAATTCAATTCGAGAGAAGTATGTTGAAAGTTTAGTTCTAAATAGACGTTCTATAAACTTAATTTTTATCTAAATATTTTATTTTGTTATACGCAACCTAGAGTTATTTTTTGCAATATCGGATATTATCCATCTTAGACCTACAGCAAAACATTTTTTCTATAGTAATGCTTCATTTAACGTATCACGTATTTTCCTATTTAATGCATGGTTAACAGAATACTTGGAGATCTTATGGAACATCTTAGGAATTATTTTTTATTTTCTATAAATATTGTTTATGCTTTATTTTTTTGTTTTTTTTTGCGGTGTGGAGATGTTCATAAATCATTACGAATTGAAGATGGGTTAATAATAATGCTTACGATTATGCTAACTTAAAACAGAAAGAATTGTATTAAAAAGGAATAAATTGTTGCTAATTTCATTTGATTCCAATTCAAACTAATTTGCGAATGATTACAATTAATTATCTTTTATTAATATTTAACCAAATTAGGGATTAGTTACATACCAAGTCCCCGTTCATGGATACCGAAAACGTTAACCAAAAAGCAGTTAGCGAGAATCACTCCCAAGGTTTTAAATATCAGATTTCGGTCACGTTTCGTCTCGAAATATTTACACAAATTATCTCGTAGCAGGGGAAATCTCAGACGAAATGAGTACATATCGGGTGTATATCTCGAATTGACATCTCGGGTCTTATAATGCATCTCGGGAATATCTCGAATGTACTTTTGTGTCTAAAATTGATATGTCAAAAATTTATTTAATGGTTATAACTTTTTTAGTAAAAATAAAAATGATAACATGCTTGATTTACATGAAAAAAGAAATATAAAGAAATATTTTTATAAGAGTGGTAGCTTGATTAGCTCGATTGATTTGGTAATGATTGAATAATATCCTTTAATTATAACATAATAAAGAAGTAAAAACTTTCCCTATGACTCGTTAAGATAATAAGTATAGAATATGTTCTAGAAGTTGGTAAATTATAATTGGGTCAAGTAGTTTCTTTTGAATCGATATGAAAATAAAAAATATTATGCAAAATAAGATAAATGTATAATTTCGGGTGAGATCTCGGATTTATATTTTGATCCATATTTCAGGTGAGATTTGATTATCTCGAACGAGATGAGTGTCGAAGAAGATATGCTGAAGATTTGATGTCTTGTCTCGTTTAAGTGTGAAAAGGAGATCTCGAGCGATATATAGGAGATTTAAAACCATGATTACGCCCGACTTATCTTAGATAAGAATGACATAATTGATATGTCGATGGTTTAATGATTCGCATTTCGACCTAAAAAATAGAGTTTACAAAACGTATTAATCATGTTCGACTTTTATAAGGTATGTCAGACGTTCCTGTTTTTTTTTTTGATTTTTTCTGTAAATAATTAATAATACTTCATATTGAATACTATACATTAATTGATAATAATTAATTAATAAGTATGACAGATATCTAAAAAAACTATACATGACATAAATACTTCATGTCCAACCTCTAATCCAATTCGTCCATGAATACCACAACCTTCAACCTCTAATCTCAAATCATCCTTATTCTCATTAATAGTAATCAATTGGTATCCACTTTTAGTCCAATAAAACATTTTATTTCTTGATGGATTAAAACTAATTTTTTACTTTACTTCATTGTATATTTCAAAAATAAACATATATTAAATCATGTTGTGTATCTCTTATTTAGATTAGTTGAAACAAACAAGGATAATGTTTAATTAGTTGGAATCATCAACGTTGGAAAATGCATAGTTATCCAGTAAGATTTTTTTAAGAAGCTTAATATAGTAACAATAATACAACGAGTGCAATATACATAATTATTAGTTAACAAATTATTGCATGATCTATAAACCAAAATTATACTCTGGATACAAAATTTGACTGCTAATTTCATACATTTTCTCATGTCATATTATGCTATATTTATTAAAGAACACTATGTTTGAAAACTACAAATATTTTCTCTAATTTAATTAGTAGTGTAACATCGGAATGTATAATAATGAAAATGTTGTTTCAGTAAGATACTACCTCATTTCAAGTATAATTTCTCTACTCTAGGTTTGGAACACTATTATCAAACAAAATTATGTACACATTTAGATTTACATGTTGAAAATAGGATAAAATTACATTGAACAAATGTAAATTACATTTGAAAGTTAATTAAATGGCATGCTTTGTAACGACCCAGTATTTTCAACCCTTCGCATCCGCTCATGTCGGACTTGAAGTGTTCAAAGTACTGCGTTGTAGAATAAATTTGGCAAAACTCAGAATATGCAGTAAATAAAAATCACAGAATCACATACACAGATATCAGAACTCACAGCGGAAATAAAATATTTAGTGGTTCATGAAGCCACCATAAAACTTTTAACCAAACAGAATTTACATAGTTTAGAATCTGCAATACAGCTGTAGACATAAATAGAAACAGATTCCTCCAAAGTCTTGATTGCAGATAATATAGGGACTGAAAAGCTTCCGGCAGCACGAATGATCTACGGGATGACCTAGCTCCGGAGAGAAAGACTGAAACTGCAACTCAGGCTGACCCGAGCGTAAAATAAAACATAACACTCGAGTCAGGACATACATACTTATATAATGTAAGCTAATTCAAGTGTACTGTAATATAGAACAAGTAACTTAAAGGATGCTTGGGACCGCCCATCCTCTAAGGATCCGTTAAACTATTTACTATGTAGTATATTGCGCTATTATAATAGTGTCTATTTATAAAATAAACTTACTTTTTAATAGCGTTAAGGAGTGACCCAATATTCCCCTTAACACAAATAATGCCAATAGTCTATACAGTACCGTAATACCTCCTGATCGGGAAGCTACCAGAGGATACTCCATAGGTACGACACAAATAGAAACTCGTAGTAAAGGCTCGGTATGGTAGATGACACGGCACAACTAGGCAATGCCAGGGTAGATATACCAATTGCTATCCAGGCTGATGGAAACGCGTAGCCGCAGTTACCGCCCACCTCGGACTAACTCCCCAAAATCAAAATATAGAGGTGGCCACCGAATCAATCCAAAAACATAGTATAATATCGAAGAGGAGCGTCCGATCAGAGGAATGACCTCATTGGCCTGGAATTGCTCCTGTTTTAGCCACCTTATGCCAACTCACGGGAGTCGGGTCCACGTATTTACCTTACAGGAAACGCCACCACCGACCTACTTCATTCTGGAACCTCCACCGCGTACACGGTTGGTCAAAGTGGTTTTCGGTATCGACAGAGAGTATGTCCATATCCGATCCCGGTCTCTTTGCCAACCCATCGTTATTATAACCCGTGGTCATTTAAAACATTTTATACTTTAAAACCAGAATAAACATTTCCATTTCAAAACTATAAATACGATATCATTTTAAATCCCAAAACAATATGATATCGTTATATTCAAATATAATTCTTTCCAAAAACCATACTGCTTAAAATTTATAATATCTGGAAGCCAAATATTTGAATTATATCTTCAAAACATAATATTTGGAATTTTTACTTTAAAACCATAACTCCCAACACACAAATGGTTTGGATATTCAACGGTATATAGAATAATGGTTTAACTTTATGGTTACTTTGTAAAGAAGATAATTTATATAGCTTTACAAATATATTTCTTTATTTAAAGTTTAAACCATAATTTAAATATCACTTTATGTCCCCAAATCCATTACAATTCCTATATATATATATCCAATTGGAGTATTTCCTATTAAAAACTAAGTTTGGATTTTATTCTTTCAACAAATCAATGTTTTATTATTTAGTTTTGAATATTCCCATAAATTCCATAAATAAACTCCAAATGTTAGTCATTTAATATCTTCAAAACTTTCTTAATACTAGAATATTCATCTTAAATTTATTAAGGAAAATCCAGTTATAAATATCATATCTTAAGATTTTCCAAAACTTAACATAAAATAAAATTTATCAAATTCCATGAGTTTTAAAACAATCAATTCTAGATTCTATAGTACTCAGGAAATGCTACCTAAAGTTACAGGTAAAACTAGTCCAATTTCAAAAAGACAGCATTTAAAATGCTGTAGCAGATTGATTAACTAAATAAATATTTCCAAATATAACTTATTTATCTATTTATTAACTGAAAGCTTATTTTTCAAAATCCAGAATTTCCAAAATAAGTTATATTCCAAAATTCTATTCAAATATATATTTATTTATTAACATTTATAACTCATTCAAAAATCAAAATAAAATCCTTTAAAGATATTAAATCAAATATTTAACTTCCAAAATAATTTTAAATATTTCAGAAAATATTATAAGAACCACGGGCCTGTATATAGTTCTCTAGCCTAGGTCAAGTGATACGGATTTATATCATTTCAATCCGTAATTTACAAATACCCGGGTTCTATCATTTCAAACCCGCAATCCCAAGTTTAACAGTTTAGCAGTTAACAGCATAATTGAACAATAATCATCATTTAGGCCTATCATTTCAGCCCATAACAATATATATTAACAGGGAACTTGCAATGCGATTTAAGCAGTAAATAAACAATAACATAATATAACTGCAGAATATGATACAACAGATAAATAACTGATGAGGTGTCAATTTTAAAGGGGTTCATCATTCTACATCATACTACGGACATATCATATTTACATAGAATTTTTACACATACACTTGTGATAATTTACCAAAATATAAATACATATGTCTGGTGAGGAATACTCACCTGAAGGTTGCAGAAAATTTTGGATTTAAAAACGACGATTCACCGGTAAAGAGTAACAGAGGGTAACGATCAAAATTCCCGGACGTCGCCTAGATTCAAATCTAGAATAAAATTCAAAATATTGAAACGCGACTTTAGAATTTTTAGTCAACGAAAGATTAAAAAGAGAACGAGAATTCGTTTGCTTGCTCGACCACCCTACCGCGTATAAGATCAAACAACACACCTTTCTATGATACACACGCCACACACTTTACTGTTGCCTAACCTATTTCAACCTAGATTCACGTTTTCCAGAAAATACTACACCTACTATATCATGCTTTCTCAATCCCTCACAAATCTACTTCCCAGACTTCACACAATCACCCTCCTGCAAGCCTACCCCAACCTACTGACACTGCCTCACTGCCGTGCCTCCCACTTCAACCAAACCCTATGCCTTTGCCAAACATAGTCCAGTTCCAAAGCAAAACAAACCCAGCAACTCATAGATATATCCAGCTATTGAAAGTGCACAGGTGCACACTGATACCTACATGCACAGACTTCACTTTATTCCTGTATGCCGACTGTGTTTTGTTTTCTTTTTTTTTTTCTTCTAAGCTTGACTTTTAACTTATATTTACAGTGGTTTATAATATTTTTCTTTTTATCCTAAATCCACTTCCCAGTCAACTGGAATATGCAGATGACAAAAGTATGCAGAGGTCTCTCCTACTACCCGAGCCACAACATATTGCTTCGAGTCGCATCCTCCTCTACTTCGGGTCAATCAGTGAACTTCTTCGGGAAATTTTGTAAAATCTCCGAGTCACAATACTAAGACTTCGAGCCTATGCCAAACACAATCTGTCTGAAATGTTCATCTTACATTTTTCTCAGACAAACTCTCCCCTACCTCCTAAGTTTGGAACAACTGACTACCCTTCTTTTTATTAGCATCCCCCTTCACTTCAGTTATGCATCACAACCCCAGACTTCAACAGACTTCCAGGCTTCACCAAACTGTCGTGCACATACACTTCCTAAATATGCACAGGTACATTCTCCAACCTCCACTACTCCAGATGTCTACACTGCCCACCTTCTATTACTACAACATCACCACTGCAGTCTTGCAATTAAAGCAACTCCAGATGTCTACGGACAGATCATGTACAGAGGTACATGTGCACTATTTCTGAGTAGAACTCCTTCAACACTTCAGTCATGCACTAAGGCAACTCCTTCAATCAGACAGATCATGTACAGAGCCCCCCCCCCCTTTTTAAACTAAAGCATGCAAAGCAACTACCCTTAAACCCAAGTCAGATTTTTTTTTTTATGAGTATGTATGCAGACTTACTTGACATGAATGCAAACTAAACTCCCCTAAACCAGTGCTACCAAACCCCACTGACATGCCCATGTTCTATGAATGTGCACAGACTCAAACTTAACAGGTATGCATGACCCCTCATCTGTTCCAGACCATCAATTCACTCAATTTTCTTTCCTTGATTCTTAGCCTATGGTACAAATGCAGATTGTTGATATGAAGGCAAATCTGAAGCAACTTGGACATGTATACAGACAGTACAAACTTAAACACGTACACAGTCTTCATTCCTTACCTAGGCAGACTATACTATGTTTTTTTTTTCTTTAACAGCATGTCCTATACATGGATGCAGACTAATTCCTAAACCAATCTCAGCCTATTTCCAAATCAAATGCAGACTGGAAAACAACACTCTGCCTATCCCATACACACCAGATCTCACTATCTATCAGTGGCCTACCTATTCACATCTCCAACACTGGCTCAGGGTAAAGGCTACCAGAGAAACAAAGTGAATGTGTGGTATAGTGGCCGAGCAAAAAAAAAAAAAGGCAGAGGAACTTTTAAAACAAAATGAAATGAAATGACTTACCTGATAGCTCGAGCAAAGAGGGATCAGATGAAACACAGAGGAAAGTTTGGGCAGAGGAGAAATGAATTTATAAACAATGTTTCGAATCATCCAGAGGAAATAAAAGAAGAAACGTATCAGTTACACAAAATAAATGAAACAAAGAAGGGAGCCGAGAGTTACACCCATTACAGTTGAAAATTTGAAATATGTATGCGTGATCAGAGGAATATATAAAGAGAAGGCCGAGAGTTATGTTCCAGGCTTGAAAACTTGATCAAGGGAGTAAATGCATCAGTTTACAAAGTATAAACGTGACATACTCATTAGTTTGCAAAAGGATAATGAATGCACATCAACAGGGAGGCCGAGAGATAATGGAAAGAGCATCAGTTTCTTATGCTAATGTGAATACCTGTGAAGATTCATTTTTTTCAAATAAATTGTGATCTGTATTAAGTATGCTAACAAATGTATTTGATGCATTTAAGGCCAGATCAATGTTCAGTTTTTCCATTTTTGGTTTGTAGGCAAGCAACGACAGCACTGATTTGATAAATATTTGTTTACATCTTTGTATGAATATAGATGTGGATGTAAAAGTCAGTGTGGTTACAGAGCTGAAGGAATGAATGCATCAGTTACATATATAAATGGGTAAGTGCGTGATATATGGCTTGTTTTAAAAAAAAATTTGAACGTTACCAATGCAAAAGGTTGCTCTCGTGATCCATTTGAGTTTAGCTAAATCTTGATTTTTTAGTTTGATTTCATCAAAAGAAATGGCAAAATTTATGCAAAGCTTAGGAAAGAAAACGTATACAAATTTATTAAAAATCAAACCGTTAGTTAAAACAACGTAACGTTGGGTAGAAATTTACTGACTGATATTTTCCTTCGAAAATATTTGAAAATATTATTTTACACTACGCTAAACAGACGCAGTCCAAAACATCATAAATTTTCATAAAAATAACATTTTAAAAACACCCGTTTTATTTCGTTGCTTATACCCTATAATTGACGCGTCCTTTAAACGCGAAATTTTACAGTTCAAACATAGCTTAAATTTTCACAGTTATTATTTAATTTTATTGACATATAAAATATGTAAAATATATCACTAAATTAAATAATTAAACTATATTGTTAAACACAATTTATACAAAATATATTTCAAAATTAAATAAATTAAATAAAATAAATAGCTGAAAACCAGGGCTGTTACATTCTCCCCCACTTAAGAACTTTTCGTCCTCGAAAAGGAACGAAGGAAGGGAAACAAAGGAAGATAAGCTAGATAAACAAGTACCGTAACTGGATAGTTCCGGATTTTGAAGCACGAAGAAAATCCTTTAGAGTTGGTTTTACCTTTTCAGTTTGACTGTCAGGCTATGGGTGCTCAGCGGTGCCCAGGGTCACGATGAGTAACAAAGAGTTTCAAAGATTATAGAAAGATTTCTTAAATAGACTAGTATAAGCAATAGCCTTCCCATTCTGTAGCAGATAGAGAAACCAAGGACACTCAAAGGTATTTTGAAAATAAGATAATAAATTTGAAGTCATAATGCCTCTGAGATCATAATACTTTGAAAGTCATTAAAAATTATAGATATTATTATTTGGAAATCATACTACAAAAATCATAACACTTTAAAATAAACTTCATTTAAAGCCAAATAATATTTATTTCAAAGTTGAAATATTCCTGGGTTTATTTATTCAATTATAAATTTTCCAAAGCATTTTTTTTTTTTTTTAGAACAACAGCACTTAAAATATGCTATAGTAGATATGGTAGCATTCCTAACCAGTTTATTATATAACCTACACTTTGTTTGAAATACCTATTTTATAAATAAGATATCCCTTCAATAAGTTATACTTGAAATTCCCATTTGAAAACCAAATTCTCAATTATCAAATTTAGTGATATTAGAATTCGTCTTAACTATTTAAATCATAGTTATTCATTTAGGCATTAATTAAATTATGATTTTAAGATATATAATTCTTACAACAAAATATCCCTTTCAAAAATATTTCTCTTATTCAAAGATACATTGTTTATTACACAACATATTCATTTCAGGAGATAACCTTTATTAAAATTTCTTGGTTATGTTTAAGGTTCCTTATTTAATCAAATTTGATTTTTAGGTTATTTAAATAAAATTCCTTAAATTCCTTTTTATATTGTATAGTATCAATTTCATTTTTAACTTCTGAAAATCAAGGTAAGTTATATTGAAATGAAATTGAGTATTATACAACTAAAACTTTCAAATTCAATTATCTCCAATTGGGAATTCTTATTCAAATTTTATTTTCCTTTTCATTTTATTGAATTTTTCTTAAGATAAATTTTAGAATTAAATTTCTGATTCCCTTCAAACCATAGATAGATAAATATATATATACATAATATGTCAAATCAATTTTAAATTATATATCTATATATAATTATAAACTAAGTCATTTTCTAGAAATTCAAATCAATTAAATTCTCAAGGTAACGCTGTAGTCAGACCACAGAATGGTCTTTTCACTTCGAAACTCGAAAATGAATGTCGATGATGCTGCAGTCATCACCGAAATTATTTTCCAGCGACAAAGGGAAAAGCACTAAATTTAAAATTCTTGGGGACAATTTCTATACAAAATACTTATTACATCCTTTTAAAATTTAAACACAAGGTTTGAAATCATCAGAAATTGAATTCTCAAGTTCTTGTTTAAATTCATTTCTGTTTCTAAATTAATTTATAACCATTGTTTATATTCAATTATTTATATTAGACAAACACATGGCTTATAAAATCATAAATAAAATCAAAACTATTATCTCTTGACAAATAGTTAAATTAATTATAAAAATTCTGAAAATTATACTATAATATTAGATTTTATTTCAAAAATACATTTTTCAAACCAAGGATAGAAATTCAATTTCGATGAATTCAAATCAAATAGAATTCAAGGTTAGTTGGAATCAGAAGATCTGATGGTTAAATAACCGAATAAAGAACTGGGTAAGTTATATAAATCGCGGGCAACCTTGACCGGGTTAACCGTGACTTAAAGAGTCAGATCGATGTGGTTGGAATAAGTCTACATTGATCAAAAAAGATAGAGTTCGGAATAACCAAAAATACTAGCATGTAAACCGAGGATAAATATAAATTTCCGGTGAATCAATGCTAATGGTAAAGGAGTTTCACTCCTTTATTAGACAATGGCGAGACTGCCAATTCACAAAAAGATCATCCGAAGTGGAGTTATGGGATACTCCTAGAATCTAAAGAAGATGAAAAAGTGAGGGACACGAATGAACTTTGAAACCATAGGGAACGTTCCAAAATTCGAAAAGAAAGTGGTTCAATCTCGTATGAAAGTGATTCTGTAATTCCAATTTACCATATATTCTAAGTTTTGCCAAGAACCTGGCTCTGATACCAAATGTAACGACCCAGTATTTTCAACCCTTCGCATCCGCTCATGTCGGACTTGAAGTGTTCAAAGTACTGCGTTGTAGAATAAATTTGGCAAAACTCAGAATATGCAGTAAATAAAAATCACAGAATCACATACACAGATATCAGAACTCACAGCGGAAATAAAATATTTAGTGGTTCATGAAGCCACCATAAAACTTTTAACCAAACAGAATTTACATAGTTTAGAATCTGCAATACAGCTGTAGACATAAATAGAAACAGATTCCTCTAAAGTCTTGATTGCAGATAATATAGGGACTGAAAAGCTTCCGGCAGCACGAATGATCTACGGGATGACCTAGCTCCGGAGAGAAAGACTGAAACTGCAACTCAGGCTGACCCGAGCGTAAAATAAAACATAACACTCGAGTTAGGACATACATACTTATATAATGTAAGCTAATTCAAGTGTACTGTAATATAGAACAAGTAACTTAAAGGATGCTTGGGACCGCCCATCCTCTAAGGATCCGTTAAACTATTTACTATGTAGTATATTGCGCTATTATAATAGTGTCTATTTATAAAATAAACTTACTTTTTAATAGCGTTAAGGAGTGACCCAATATTCCCCTTAACACAAATAATGCCAATAGTCTATACAGTACCGTAATACCTCCTGATCGGGAAGCTACCAGAGGATACTCCATAGGTACGACACAAATAGAAACTCGTAGTAAAGGCTCGGTATGGTAAATGACACGGCACAACTAGGCAATGCCAGGGTAGATATACCAATTGCTATCCAGGCTGATGGAAACGCGTAGCCGCAGTTACCGCCCACCTCGGACTAACTCCCCAAAATCAAAATATAGAGGTGGCCACCGAATCAATCCAAAAACATAGTATAATATCGAAGAGGAGCGTCCGATCAGAGGAATGACCTCATTGGCCTGGAATTGCTCCTGTTTTAGCCACCTTATGCCAACTCACGGGAGTCGGGTCCACGTATTTACCTTACAGGAAACGCCACCACCGACCTACTTCATTCTGGAACCTCCACCGCGTACACGGTTGGTCAAAGTGGTTTTCGGTATCGACAGAGAGTATGTCCATATCCGATCCCGGTCTCTTTGCCAACCCATCGTTATTATAACCCGTGGTCATTTAAAACATTTTATACTTTAAAACCAGAATAAACATTTCCATTTCAAAACTATAAATACGATATCATTTTAAATCCCAAAACAATATGATATCGTTATATTCAAATATAATTCTTTCCAAAAACCATACTGCTTAAAATTTATAATATCTGGAAGCCAAATATTTGAATTATATCTTCAAAACATAATATTTGGAATTTTTACTTTAAAACCATAACTCCCAACACACAAATGGTTTGGATATTCAACGGTATATAGAATAATGGTTTAACTTTATGGTTACTTTGTAAAGAAGATAATTTATATAGCTTTACAAATATATTTCTTTATTTAAAGTTTAAACCATAATTTAAATATCACTTTATGTCCCCAAATCCATTACAATTCCTATATATATATATCCAATTGGAGTATTTCCTATTAAAAACTAAGTTTGGATTTTATTCTTTCAACAAATCAATGTTTTATTATTTAGTTTTGAATATTCCCATAAATTCCATAAATAAACTCCAAATGTTAGTCATTTAATATCTTCAAAATTTTCTTAATACTAGAATATTCATCTTAAATTTATTAAGGAAAATCCAGTTATAAATATCATATCTTAAGATTTTCCAAAACTTAACATAAAATAAAATTTATCAAATTCCATGAGTTTTAAAACAACCAATTCTAGATTCTATAGTACTCAGGAAATGCTACCTAAAGTTACAGGTAAAACTAGTCCAATTTCAAAAAGACAGCATTTAAAATGCTGTAGCAGATTGATTAACTAAATAAATATTTCCAAATATAACTTATTTATCTATTTATTAACTGAAAGCTTATTTTTCAAAATCCAGAATTTCCAAAATAAGTTATATTCCAAAATTCTATTCAAATATATATTTATTTATTAACATTTATAACTCATTCAAAAATCAAAATAAAATCCTTTAAAGATATTAAATCAAATATTTAACTTCCAAAATAATTTTAAATATTTCAGAAAATATTATAAGAACCACGGGCCTGTATATAGTTCTCTAGCCTAGGTCAAGTGATACGGATTTATATCATTTCAATCCGTAATTTACAAATACCCGGGTTCTATCATTTCAAACCCGCAATCCCAAGTTTAACAGTTTAGCAGTTAACAGCATAATTGAACAATAATCATCATTTAGGCCTATCATTTCAGCCCATAACAATATATATTAACAGGGAACTTGCAATGCGATTTAAGCAGTAAATAAACAATAACATAATATAACTGCAGAATATGATACAACAGATAAATAACTGATGAGGTGTCAATTTTAAAGGGGTTCATCATTCTACATCATACTACGGACATATCATATTTACATAGAATTTTTACACATACACTTGTGATAATTTACCAAAATATAAATACGTATGTCTGGTGAGGAATACTCACCTGAAGGTTGCAGAAAATTTTGGATTTAAAAACGACGATTCACCGGTAAAGAGTAACAGAGGGTAACGATCAAAATTCCCGGACGTCGCCTAGATTCAAATCTAGAATAAAATTCAAAATATTGAAACGCGACTTTAGAATTTTTAGTCAACGAAAGATTAAAAAGAGAACGAGAATTCGTTTGCTTGCTCGACCACCCTACCGCGTATAAGATCAAACAACACACCTTTCTATGATACACACGCCACACACTTTACTGTTGCCTAACCTATTTCAACCTAGATTCACGTTTTCCAGAAAATACTACACCTACTATATCATGCTTTCTCAATCCCTCACAAATCTACTTCCCAGACTTCACACAATCACCCTCCTGCAAGCCTACCCCAACCTACTGACACTGCCTCACTGCCGTGCCTCCCACTTCAACCAAACCCTATGCCTTTGCCAAACATAGTCCAGTTCCAAAGCAAAACAAACCCAGCAACTCATAGATATATCCAGCTATTGAAAGTGCACAGGTGCACACTGATACCTACATGCACAGACTTCACTTTCTTCCTATATGCCGACTGTGTTTTGTTTTCTTTTTTTTTCTTCTAAGCTTGACTTTTAACTTATATTTACACTGGTTTATAATATTTTTCTTTTTATCCTAAATCCACTTCCCAGTCAACTGGAATATGCAGATGACAAAAGTATACAGAGGTCTCTCCTACTACCCGAGCCACAACATATTGCTTCGAGTCGCATCCTCCTCTACTTCGGGTCAATCAGTGAACTTCTTCGGGAAATTTTGTAAAATCTCCGAGTCACAATACTAAGACTTCGAGCCTATGCCAAACACAATCTGTCTGAAATGTTCATCTTACATTTTTCTCAGACAAACTCTCCCCTACCTCCTAAGTTTGGAACAACTGACTACCCTTCTTTTTATTAGCATCCCCCTTCACTTCAGTTATGCATCACAACCCCAGACTTCAACAGACTTCCAGGCTTCACCAAACTGTCGTGCACATACACTTCCTAAATATGCACAGGTACATTCTCCAACCTCCACTACTCCAGATGTCTACACTGCCCACCTTCTATTACTACAACATCACCACTGCAGTCTTGCAATTAAAGCAACTCCAGATGTCTACGGACAGATCATGTACAGAGGTACATGTGCACTATTTCTGAGTAGAACTCCTTCAACACTTCAGTCATGCACTAAGGCAACTCCTTCAATCAGACAGATCATGTACAGAGCCCCCCCCCCTTTTTAAACTAAAGCATGCAAAGCAACTACCCTTAAACCCAAGTCAGATTTTTTTTTTATGAGTATGTATGCAGACTTACTTGACATGAATGCAAACTAAACTCCCCTAAACCAGTGCTACCAAACCCCACTGACATGCCCATGTTCTATGAATGTGCACAGACTCAAACTTAACA
Organism: Allium cepa; assembly: GCA_030765085.1. Classification (NCBI taxonomy): domain Eukaryota; kingdom Viridiplantae; phylum Streptophyta; class Magnoliopsida; order Asparagales; family Amaryllidaceae; genus Allium; species Allium cepa. Next base: position 918,189,033 of record CM060938.1, read on the forward strand.
GGTATGCATGACCCCTCATCTGTTCCAGACCATCAATTCACTCAATTTTCTTTCCTTGATTCTTAGCCTATGGTACAAATGCAGATTGTTGATATGAAGGCAAATCTGAAGCAACTTGGACATGTATACAGACAGTACAAACTTAAATACGTACACAGTCTTCATTCCTTACCTAGGCAGACTATACTATGTTTTTTTTTTCTTTAACAGCATGTCCTATACATGGATGCAGACTAATTCCTAAACCAATCTCAGCCTATTTCCAAATCAAATGCAGACTGGAAAACAACACTCTGCCTATCCCATACACACCAGATCTCACTATCTATCAGTGGCCTACCTATTCACATCTCCAACACTGGCTCAGGGTAAAGGCTACCAGAGAAACAAAGTGAATGTGTGGTATAGTGGCCGAGCAAAAAAAAAAAAAAAAAGACAGAGGAACTTTTAAAACAAAATGAAATGAAATGACTTACCTGATAGCTCGAGCAAAGAGGGATCAGATGAAACACAGAGGAAAGTTTGGGCAGAGGAGAAATGAATTTATAAACAATGTTTCGAATCATCCAGAGGAAATAAAAGAAGAAACGTATCAGTTACACAAAATAAATGAAACAAAGAAGGGAGCCGAGAGTTACACCCATTACAGTTGAAAATTTGAAATATGTATGCGTGATCAGAGGAATATATAAAGAGAAGGCCGAGAGTTATGTTCCAGGCTTGAAAACTTGATCAAGGGAGTAAATGCATCAGTTTACAAAGTATAAACGTGACATACTCATTAGTTTGCAAAAGGATAATGAATGCACATCAACAGGGAGGCCGAGAGATAATGGAAAGAGCATCAGTTTCTTATGCTAATGTGAATACCTGTGAAGATTCATTTTTTTCAAATAAATTGTGATCTGTATTAAGTATGCTAACAAATGTATTTGATGCATTTAAGGCCAGATCAATGTTCAGTTTTTCCATTTTTGGTTTGTAGGCAAGCAACGACAGCACTGATTTGATAAATATTTGTTTACATCTTTGTATGAATATAGATGTGGATGTAAAAGTCAGTGTGGTTACAGAGCTGAAGGAATGAATGCATCAGTTACATATATAAATGGGTAAGTGCGTGATATATGGCTTGTTTTAAAAAAAAATTTGAACGTTACCAATGCAAAAGGTTGCTCTCGTGATCCATTTGAGTTTAGCTAAATCTTGATTTTTTAGTTTGATTTCATCAAAAGAAATGGCAAAATTTATGCAAAGCTTAGGAAAGAAAACGTATACAAATTTATTAAAAATCAAACCGTTAGTTAAAACAACGTAACGTTGGGTAGAAATTTACTGACTGATATTTTCCTTCGAAAATATTTGAAAATATTATTTTACACTACGCTAAACAGACGCAGTCCAAAACATCATAAATTTTCATAAAAATAACATTTTAAAAACACCCGTTTTATTTCGTTGCTTATACCCTATAATTGACGCGTCCTTTAAACGCGAAATTTTACAGTTCAAACATAGCTTAAATTTTCACAGTTATTATTTAATTTTATTGACATATAAAATTTGTAAAATATATCACTAAATTAAATAATTAAACTATATTGTTAAACACAATTTATACAAAATATATTTCAAAATTAAATAAATTAAATAAAATAAATAGCTGAAAACCAGGGCTGTTACATGCTTAGTAATGCAGTGCTTACCAAGTTAGGAACAACCGATAGCTAGTGTAACCTTTTCAATATAAGTGCATTGTGCTCTAAGATATTAATTATACTTTATATGCTCCAAGACTATTTAAGTAGATTTATCAACAGATTTTTATTAGTAGTATTCATAGAAAAATTAATAAAAAAAATTACATCCTATAAATGTGTGCTTCCATATTCATATACTATAAAATCTAAAAAAATACATCGTTAACAAATTTATATACTAGCTTCTGTATGCGTAGCACGGGTTTGTACTCGTATTACATGATTTTAGGTACAAAATTGCTAAAAAATTCAACAAATTAACAAACGGTACCTAGGTTCCTACAACCTGTAGCCTCGTCGCCATCCGCTTTTGCCCTTTTTGCTGGATGGGCTTCCTTGCCGTCGTTGACACTTTTCCTCCCTGTCATCTCATACTCATTATCATAATTAGCCTTCCCATAATTACATAATTATATTTAGTGCTGTCATGTGATGACGAAGCCTTTGATAAGTGAGTTTGCCAGTTCCACTTTTAAACATACCGAAGAATGTATCGATAATTCAACAAGTTGATGTAAATCATGGTTTAATTAGGTGTTTATTTGTCCTTTCATTTCACTCTAAAACCATATGTGTAATAGCTACTACTAATGATCATTCACAATATAACCAAATATACCAAATATGATGCTCCTATATTCTTTTTGCCCACATGAACCAATCAAAATTTACATCCTATAAATGTCCTTTGGTATGCGTTATTTATTTTCTTTGAAACAAATATCCTCTTAAATTTATGCATTTCTGGGTTCAAATCATAATACACTACCATTATGTCAACACTTAAAGAGGAGAAACATAGCTGTCTACCAATAATAGTAACAAAAGACTTTCTACAAAATAAATAAGATCATTATGAAAACATGGGTAAAATGAACATAACAAAGCAGCAAACAAGAACCAAACATGTCACAAAACCAAAATACTACCACTCTCTGACATGGCAGATTTTATTTTGTATCAAATGAGCTTCACAAAACGCTTATCAGGCATAAAAGCACCTGAAAGGCAGTAATTGCACCTTTTCCGACCGACAAACCATTTTGTACAAAATACAAATTGAGGATCCAAATAAAAGCACAGGGCAGTGATCAATCCCAACAAAATTTAGATTGTTAAATGAACAGAGATGTAAAATCTCTAAACTGCAGTGGCACATTGAAGAGAGTAAGACAACCACACGTACATACACACACACACAGTAAAATTCCTACACAATTGTGCTATTCAACCCAACAAACTAAACGGTGCAATCAACAGATAGCAAATTACGATCGTCAAATTTTAGCAACTAACTGACCTTCTATTACTTCATGACCTTCTACAATTGCTTCTCCTCCCTTAGTCCCTGCCATGCCTTCAAACTTGGGCTGCTAAAAGGAATTTAAAACAAATTCGTTGGTCAGCCGAAAAATTGGGACTTTCAAATTCAGGAAACTCCTAGGAATGACCTATATAGATGAAAAATCCTTTGACAGTTGAAGGTGGTTTCGTCGATGCTTGCGCTTGTTTGATTGTGAAAAAGAAACGCCCTTAATCTGAATTAGGGTTTTATTTGACAAAGGAGGAGCTTTTAAACGTGAAGGAATATTCTGGATTTGAGGCTGAGTTAAGTCTGGGCCATGAAAATGTTTTTTAAACGAATTTCCCACATTAGATTTTCCTTAGATTTTTTGTTCTGAAAATCGTGATTCATTAAATTGGCAAATTCCCTCTTCCTACAACCGTGCGACTTCAATTCTTGTTGTTAGTCAATGTTCCTTTCATATCTTGAATCGGGTATTATTTTCGAATTCTGATTATTTACCACTTTCCTTTTTTACCACTACATATATTTTTATTCTTAATTGTTTACAATTTCGTCTCACACCTGTGATTTGTAGAAGTGAAATCTTAATGAATTGATAAAAGTGTAACAAGCGTTTATTATACATTTTTACCTTTGCTTTTATGTCTTTGTCAACTGTATTTGTTCGTTGTTAGTCCTTACAAAAGTGCATAGTTTAGAGCTTAGGCTACACATTTTTAAATAGATGGACCCTTCTGTATAATAATGAATGCTATTATTTATTATTACTTAATATAAGTTGAATTCTTTGTTACCATTCCATTTTCTCATTGAGCATCGCATCATTGCTTAAAACCGGATTACTTTGCTTCCTCCATAGAAGTGGGCTATTTTTTAGCTTAGCTTGGTCGAGATTTTTTTGTTGCTTGTTAAGTTATTTATATTGTCTACTTATATGTTTTTAGTTCGTCTAAAATTGTAAAGAAATTAAGGTTATATGCATAGTGTTAGTACTTTAGATAGCTATTAATCAGTTTCCATAACTAGTTTTCGTAGATTTTGTAGTTGATTATTTAAATTCAATTGCAATATTATTATTATTTTAGATAAAATGTATTGAATGCTATACTAAATGCAATTTGGAGAAATAAATGAATTTAGCTACAAATTAATAGGACTTTTAAAGGCAATTTGTTTATAGAAAAAGGTACCCTTTTTTTTTAGAAAAAGTAACCGTTTTTACTTATTCTTAGAGTTGCATTTTTTTGAAAGTTATATTTTGGAGAAGAAAATGAATTTAGCTATAAATTTATGCTAACCTAATTTTTGGAAACGATTGTTTTTAAGTAAACAAATTGTATTTTAATTCAACTAATAGTTAAATGTGTTTATTAAATTGTAGGATTTAATATTATTGTAAATATAAATATTGTTTCGCATAAATATTTTCGAATTGGGAAAACTAAGATTTATCCTGTTGATGACCTATAAAGAAATTGATAGTTTTATATGACCACGAGTGATGATCGTTCGGGATCGTATGTCATTTGAGGTGACACGGGACCATTCGCAGTCGGATGCCGTTCGCGTCAAATGGTGACCATTCGCGGTCGGGGTGCCGTTCGAGGCAATTTGTGATCGTTCACTATCGAATGCCGCTCGCGGCGAACGGTGACCGTTCGCGGTCGGGGTGCCGTTCGAGGCAATTTGTGATCGTTCGCGATCGAGTGCTGTTCGCGGCGAATGAGGACCGTTCGCGGCCGGGGTGCCGTTCGAGGCAATTTGTGATCGTTCGCGATCGAGTGCCGCTCGCGCGAATAGTGACCGTTCGCGGTCGGGGTGCCGTTCGAGGTGAAGTGTGTGTGCCCAAGGGGATTTAGTATCATCAATACCACATTCCACGTTCGAGTGAGTTTCTGGATTGTTTGTTATTGCAGTTTATCGCTATCTCAGAGCATGCCTGGGGACCATTCGCGATTCCGTACATGTGTAAGTGACTTGGCCGTTTTAGAATTATCAAAACAAAATATTCATTCAACTGAGTTTTTCAACAGAAATGTTCGACAATATCAAATCCAAACATGAGAAGCAAAAAACAAAAGCAAAACAGTGATGTCAGAGCGCAAACACCTACATCAATGTGATTTATAGTTGTATCAGAGCATGTTTGAGGATCGTTCGCGGTCTTGTACATGTGTAAACAACTTAATCACGTCGGTGCAGAGTTTTCCACTTGTTGGTCATTATTTCAATCAATTGATAACAAACTGACGCCTCGATCCTGAGCCGTCTTCGGTTGGTGCAGGTGGTGGTCGCTCTTGTTCCACCGTCGTGGCCCTCCTTCTCACATATTGCGATAGCATACCATTCCTGATATGCCCCTCGACTTCATCCTTCAAGTGTCTGCAATTGTTTGTGCTATGATCATTTAACTCGTGGAATAAGCAATACTTATCCGACTTTCTTTCATTGCTGGTTGGTTCCTCCTCATCAACCTTTGATAAGGAACATGTCCCTTGGTGTCCTGGTAGATCCATTCCAAACTCTCGTTCAGCTCCGTATATGAGGTGAATCTTGGTTCCTTTCGTGGTCGTGCCGGTCCATCACCGTCATCCTCAGCCTCTCGTTTCCCTTTACCGGTTTCTGCACTGTTAACGCTCAAATTTAAACGCTAACACCCTGGTGTATAAGATGTGATTGTGAAAGCACCACCCGTTCGTACGGGAAACAGAAATAAGCAGAAAGTATGCAGAAAAACAGTAAGAGACACAGTATTTATAGTGGTTCGGCTTATAATCCAGCCTACGTCCACTTTAATCTTTTTATCACTAGTTTGATTACAATCCTTTACAAGATCTTTCAATTACAACACACTTCAAGTGATAGGATATGTGAAACAAGTAGCTCAAGCTTTGATGTTGACAATCATCTTCAAATCCATGGCGAATGTGGATGATTCCTTCATGGAGTTCCTTTAGAAGTTTGTTGGATCTAAAAAGCTTTGAAGTAGTCTGGAATTCGGCAGAGTAATGGCGCTTGAAGAGAATGAGCCAAAAAGTCCTTTGCATGTTGGAGATGGTTTCATATTTATAGAGAGTTCTGGGCGGAAAAAGTGCTAAGTCCTAACTCGTGGCCGACTTAAGATAAGTCGTGTTCGACTTAAGGTAAGTCGTCCCCGAGTCACTGAGCCGAGTCTATGGCAGTTCCCCTTTTTTGAACCCATCCCTAAGTTCTAAGTCGTGTACGAGTTATCTGGCTGCAATTGCTAATTTCCTTTCTTAAGTCGTATACGACTCTTTCTATGTCGTAAGTCGTAGTCGACTTAACTAATTGCAACTGGTTTAAAGCAAGTCTTAACTCGTAGACGAGTTAAGAGGTGTGTCTTTAGGTCGTATCCTCTTTAAGTCGTAACTCTTGTTAACTCGTTCAAGCTTTAACCCGTTAAGCTGTAACTTCCTTAAGTCGTATAACTTCTTTAAGTCGTAAGGGTCTTAAGTCGTACAAACTGCAGTTATCATTAAGTCGTAGGCCATCAATTTCCTTAAGTCGTAAAGACCTTAAGTCGTTAGCTTTTCTTAACTCGTATGCCTGCTAACTCGTAGAAGATCTTAACTCGCAGAGGATTAACTCGTAGAGGCTTAACTCGTGGAGGATTAACTCGTGGAAGATCTTAACTCGTACACTTGCTAATTTGTAGATCTGCTAACTCGTAAAGGCTTATCTCGCAAGTAGCTTAACTCGGGTACTCCTTAACTCGTAGGCCGCTTATCTCGTAAGCTTGCTAACTCGTAGAGGTCTTTAAGTCGTAGGAAGTTGCTGACTCATGTATCCTTTAACTCGTACATGCCTTGAGTTGTACATGCCTTGAGTCGTACATGCCTTAACTCGTGGACCTGTTAACTTGTGAACGAGTTAGGGTTAACATTTGCCCCTCGAAGCACACGCTTAAATCGTAAGTCGTGTGCTTCGACTTATCATAACTCGGTCATGTCGTTTCAAATCCCAACCTTTCCAGATATAAAAGCCTGAGTCGTCCTTCTTCTCATCACTTAACCTTTTAAACTGCTTTCTGCCATTAACGCATCTTCAAGCTCTCCGAGGCGATTTCGACCCGATTCATCTCCGATTCTTTCTAGCATCAAACAATCGTAAGAGATCTTGCTTCAAACTTCGACCGTTAACCATTGTTACTTTATGTATTCAGTTCATCATCTTTGGTTTGCCCCATTCAAACCCTGCGAATTCTATTCGAATTGATTACCGATGAACTAAAATTCATCTGATTTGGCCTATGGTGATTCGCGCTTTGGGGCGATTCATAGTGTAACGGGTTAAGGTTGTCGCTGCTGAAGAAGCCAAGGATGAACAGGTTAAGAGATTTGAAAGGGAGGCGAGTTGGTCGAATAGGTTGATTGAAAATAACAAGGGATCGTCTCATATATGACTCGGCTTCTTCCATGTGACTTAGCGATTTCCATGAGCCGTAGCCGGGTTAAGACTTGGAGGATTTCTAGTTGTTTTGGATCAGAGCCTTTCTCCTTTTCCCCGAGTTACGACTTAGGACTTAGAGGATAAGCAGCTTGATGTGTTTGATGGCTGAGGATAGGAAAGACTCATCCCTTGAGTCGGTTGCGACTTAGTACTTGAGTCGGTTTTGACTTAGCACTTGAGTCCGATACGACTTAGCACTTGTGTTTTTTAGGATCTGCTTAAACCTTGAATTGTTGCAGTGATGTTGAACTGTTGAACTTTGATGCCTTCTTTTACAAATTACTTTGACTCGCAAGCTAACAACCTGTCCAATACAACATTTACAGAAAAACCGGGGCGAATATACTGCCATTGATCGCCCTCTTCGAATGACAGATTAGCTAATAACAGTCATTAAACTTAAACAGATTGTGTGAATGAAGTGCTCAACTTATTAACTTCAAGTAAAATACTAAAGCAATACTGAAATAGTCAATTAAAATTGACCAGCTCGCATTAATATTATACTTGAACTAAAGACTAACAAGTTCTGAAATTTTTGTAATCGATCAATCGTCGACTAGTCTTATTTCAGTTATATTTACTTGTTATTTTTTATTAGTTTTTTGCACAACACTTCACACTTTTTTAGGAAACGTGCACCTTCATATTTGAATATCCAGTTGTTTGTGTAGAATGACTTCTCAGGAAGGTGATGCAACAGTTCGGACTGGAGAGGTAACTGTTCTTCCGGCTCCACTGGTTAATCCTCCCGAAAGAGCTCCTACTTCACTATCATACAAAGTTTTTCGCCAGTTGTGTGCTCAGTTTGGTATCGTTGAATCAGATGCCATTCTTCCCGAAAGAAATAACACTGCCGATATAGCTCCTTCTGGCTTTGTGACAATTAACCGGCAAATGTGCCTAAGTGGAGGCATTCCTCCTTTCAACGACTTTTTCCAACAACTTCTCCATCAACTGGCCATTGCTCCATCCCAGCTACACCCCAATGGCTATGCCATTCTAATGGGGTTGTGTGTGCTTTTTAGGAGAACACTTGATCGACTTCCAAGCTTTGGTGAAGTTTGTTATCTATGCTCTTTTACTCGGACTAAGGATCATCCTTCCATTACTGTTGTGAGGAGCGCCCGAAACCGCAAACTGATTGTTGGCCTCCCTGATACTGCTCACGGGTTTTTAACCCAATTCTTCTATGTTCGTTGCCCTCCGGGGTTTTATGGTGTGTGGAGAGTTGGAAGTAAGGGCGTTCAGCTTTATTCCTGACACATGTTTTCCTTATAAAATCTCTTCATAGCCTGAGTAGTTAGATGTTAATTTCCCTTTTTACTTTTCAGCGCTTCCACCTCCTTCTAGAGACCCAGGCTATAAGCAAATTTTTGAAAGATTGAATGATGTGCCAGTAGAAGAGAGGAGTATAAAGTTTTTGCTGAGAGATGACTTTTTACATCAATACGGGCTTCTTCACTCTTCTCGCTATACTCAGCCTCATGAAGCCCCGACTGAAGTTCCCGATTCCCCGACTGAAGCATCGGATGCCCCCGTTACTATCGAACAACCCTCATCAAAAGAGTCTAACATCGAAGCTTCATTGGTGAAATGTTCCACCCCTACCGACATTATGGGGTCATCTAGTAAGACGGCACTTGCCCCGATTGAGGAAGAAGAAGAACCTTCACAGCCTCTCGGGGGATTAGCTGATGTAGGAACTGAGAAAACAAGTCTCACCGAGCATGATGGTGACGATGTTTATGATGGGTTGAGCGACATAATAGTGACCTCACAGGAGCTTTTTAGAGATGACGTGTCTAAAACTATCTCTCCTATAATTGAGGCGACGTCCCTTCTTCGACTAACACCAACACAAACACCAACTCCTCATACCCAAGCTATCATCACCTCTACACCAATGAGTGGTTTGTAGCTTAATGCGCGTAGCTTGCACATCTGATGCAGCACGATCTACAATTTCCCAAGAGATAAGTCGGTCACGAGTTAACATGCTTCTAGGTCGTGTGGGGGAAGCTGTGGAGTTGGGTAACTCGGAGATTTTAAGTCGTTACCGACTTAAGGGACATAGGTTACGAGCAAAGGAGGAGGCCCTAAGTCGTTTCCGGGATAACAAAAGTAGAGTAAAATGGACTTCGGTGTTGAGTCGTCTCCGACTTGGTTTGAGTCGTCTACGACTCAGTATAAAGCGTCCACGACTCAACAAGACATGGGAAGAAACGGCACGAGTCACTGAGCAGGAACTTGAGGCGGCCTTGAGTCGAGACCGACCTAAGGGAGCATGTGTGGGAAAGGTGCGAGTTAATGAGGAAGGCATGAGTCGGGACCGAGCTAACAGGCTACGACCTAAGATGAGTCGGCAAGGAGATAAGCAGTATATTTTTGAGTCGTGTACTGTTGTATGTTAGGTCGTTACCGACCTATGGTTTGTGTTGGGTGCTAAGGCGCAAATCCTTGAGTCGTTATACGTTGAGTCGGTAATGTATTGAACCGGGTGAGTTGTTATATGTAGGTCTTACTGTTAAGTCGGTCATGTTGAGTCGTTTACTTTGTATTCCGTTGTAAGGGGTTGGAGTTGCGTGTGTTGAGTCGGTAACGACTTATGGTGAGTCGGCCGAGATGAGTCGTACATGGTGAGTCGGTGCCGACCTAGGAGTTGAGTGTTGTAGGTTGTGTTGAGTTGTAATGCCTATAAATAGCGGGTGTGTTGTAAATTTTTGGGTTGTTGATTTTTGAATAAAATTTCTCTTTTGTTAGCTTTGTGCTTTCATACCAATTGGTAGTTGAGTGTAATCTCCTATCTCCACTTACGTCATTCGAGTGCGCTCGAATCCACGTTTGTTGAAGCCGATTCACGGAATCTAGTGCGCTAGATCAACGTGCGAAGAATCGTAGATCTTTGAACACGGTATAGTGCGCTATCAACGTGTTTGAGATAGCTAGAGTTCGGTATCTTTGGATCAACGAACTTGGGCATTTTGGTATCTTCAACTCACCGATTGCTACATTTCATCGATTGAAGTTTATTTCGAATTATCCGCTGCGTCAGTTTGGTATCGGAGCCATACTTAGCCAATCATAGCTAAGTTTGATTCTTGGAGCCAAGTGTTGAAGTTTGAAGTTGTTCATTGTGTTCATATTGAAGTTGCAACAAGTTTGGGGTGTTTGATCCATTTCATTTTGGATCGAGGAGTTGGACTTTGTTTGGATTTTGAATTGGAGTTTTGCGCGCCAAATTTTGAAGGGGTTTTGAAGTTTAAGGCCGAGCCTTGTGAAGTCTTGTGTTGAATTTTTGAAGTCTTGTGAAGTTTACAACCATGCCACCAAGGAGAGCTAACCGACATCAAAACGTTGAAGCTTTGTATCGTAGGGAAGAAGCCGAGCTTATGGAACAACGTATTAATGAAAAGTTTGATGAAGGCATTGGTAAATTGGAGAGATTGATGACTGATTTGAATCAAAGGAGGAGATCACCAAACTCGAACCATGGAGGAATCCGAGTTTCGCCATTGGTTACGGAAGCGAGGAGGGTATCACCACATTCTTGTAGAGATAGAAGGGAAACATCAATTTCATCACGAAGAGATCATCATGACTATGCACATGAAGAAAGAAGAAGTCATCGAGAATTTGACCATGAAGCATATAGAGATGAAGAGAGACATAGTCAAAGAAGCATGCATGAGAGAAGGGATGATGTTAGTCGAGATCGATGTAGGCGTACCTTTGATTTTGTTGAAGAGGGTGATAGAGCAAGTATTCCTTATAGAGATCGAGACCAAATTCGAAATTCTTATCGAGATGTTGAAGATGATAGACGATGGGAATCGGGTATGAAGATGGAGATTCCGGAGTTTAAAGGCGGGATGGTTGCTGAGGAGTTTCTTGATTGGTTGTCTAATGTGGAGGAGATCTTTGATTTCAAGGAGGTGCCGGAGAATAGAAGGGTGAAGTTAGTTGCTACAAGGCTGAGGGGAAGAGCATTGGCATGGTGGCAGCAAACTAAACTTACTCGAGAACGAATGGGGAAGTCAAAGATAGAATCTTGGGAGAAGATGAAAAAGTTGATGAGATCTACATTTTTGCCTTATAACTACCAATCACTTATGTACCAGAGGTTGCAGAATCTGAGGCAAGGGACAAAATCTGTTAGTGATTATGCTGATGAATTTTACCAACTCATCGCCAGGAATGATATCATGGAAACAGAAGAACAGCTAACTGCTAGATTCATTGGGGGCTTGAGAATGCAGATCCAAGATATGGTTAATATGTTTGATCCTAGATCAGTAGCAGAGGCACATCAGAAAGCGTTAGCTTGGGAGAAACAAGGAAGGCGTGGAGGTGGTGTGTTTACTAATTCCAATAATCAAGCAAGGGGTGTTGGCGGAAGTTCTAATTTTCCTAAACCTGTTACAAAGCCAGTGGTCAAGGAGGTTGAGAAGGCGAAGGCTAGTAGTGTTTTCAAATGTTATAATTGTCAGGAGTTGGGTCACAAAAGCAACGAATGTCCGAAGCCGAAGAAGAGAACCATGGTTGCAGAGGTTGAAGCAGATGATGGTGAGGAGGCAGAGTATTCAAATGTACCTTATGTTGAGGAGGAAGAAAAAGTGTCGGGTGATGAAGGTTGTAATCTTATGTTGAGGAGAAGCTGTTTGACACCAAAACAAGAAGAGGAATGTAGTTGGTTGAGAAGCAATATTTTCCAGTCGACATGCACTATTCTGGGGAAAGTCTGCAAGTTCGTTATTGATGCGGGAAGTTGTGATAATATTATTTCTTCAGAGGCAGTTAGAAAGTTGAACTTGAAGACCGAGAAACATCCGAAACCGTACAAGCTAGCATGGTTAAGGAAGGGAGGTGAAGTAAAAGTGTGTCGAAGGGCTTGTGTTAATTTTTCGATTGGGAAGAAGTACAAAGATGAAATCTGGTGTGATGTCGTAGATATGGATGTTTGTCACTTATTGTTGGGCAGACCATGGCAGTTTGATAGAGCAGTTCAGCATGACGGTCGTGCCAACAGTTACAGTTTCATGTTCGAGGGTACTAAAATCACTTTGGTTCCTAAGAAGCAACAGCAGAAGGAGAACAAACTGGAGGAGATTGAAGAATTGAAAACTCTGTTGACTTTGAAGGAGTTTGTTAAAGAAGTGGAGGAAGAACCGGAAGTGTTTTTGTTGATTGGGAGAGAGAGTAGTGAAGAAGTTGAGATTCCAGAAGAAGTAAAGCCTGTTTTGAAAGAATTTGAAGATGTCTTTCCAGATGAGTTACCAAAGGAGTTACCGCCACTTAGAGACATTCAGCATCAGATTGATCTTGTTCCAGGAGCAGTGTTACCACACCGACCACATTACAGAATGAGTCCGAAGGAACATGAGGAGTTACGAAGGCAGGTGGAAGAGTTACTTGAGCAGGGTCGTATCCAGGAAAGTCTGAGTCCGTGTGCTGTGCCTGCATTGTTAGTACCAAAGAAAGACGGGACTTGGAGGATGTGCACTGATAGTAGAGCTTTGAATAAGATCACTGTTCGTTATAGATTCCCTATGCCGAGGTTGGATGATTTGCTGGATCAGTTGAGTGGGGCAACTATATTCTCGAAGATTGATTTGAAGAGTGGTTACCATCAAATCCGAATCAGACCTGGAGATGAATGGAAGACAGCTTTCAAAACAAGAGAGGGGTTGTACGAATGGTTGGTTATGCCATTTGGTTTGTCTAATGCACCTAGTACATTCATGCGGGTGATGAATCAAATCTTTCGACCATTCATTGGGAAGTTTGTCGTGGTGTATTTCGATGATATTCTGATTTATAGCAGAAGTACAGAGAAGCATGTTCTACATCTGAGGGAAGTGTTGCTTATACTTCGAGAAGAACAATTTTATGCTGCTACAAAGAAATGTGTGTTTATGACACCTACTGTTTTATTCCTGGGTTATGTTGTTTCAGGAGAAGGTATCCAAGTTGACCAGAGCAAAGTTGAAGCAGTCAGGAATTGGCCACAGCCAAAGACAATTACAGAAGTGAGAAGTTTTCATGGGCTAGCGTCATTCTACCGAAGATTCATTCCACACTTCAGTAGCGTGATGGCTCCAGTGACTGATTGCATGAAGGGTAAACAATTTGTGTGGTCAGAGGAAGCGGGGGTTGCCTTTGAGAGAATCAAGGAATTGCTGACGTCTGCACCAATTCTTGTTTTACCTAATTTTCAGTTGTTATTTGAATTGCATACTGATGCTTCGAAGGTTGGAATTGGAGGAGTTCTGAGTCAGAATGGGAAGCCAGTTGCATATTTCAGTGAGAAATTGTCAGGGGCGAAGATGAGATACAGTACATATGACGTTGAATTTTATGCTGTTGTTCAGGCTATCAAGCATTGGAGGCATTATTTGTTTCAGAAGGAATTTGTTCTTTACACAGATCATGAAGCTTTGAAACATTTACAGGGACAGGATAAAATTTCAGCGAGACATGCATCATGGATTTCTTATTTACAACAGTTTACTTTTGTCGTTAAGCACAAATCAGGGGTGACAAATCGGGTAGCTGATGCTTTGAGTAGGAGGAGTCATTTACTAACGACAATGAAGGTTGAAGTGACGGGGTTTGAGATGTTGCCAGAGATGCTTGAAGAAGATCCTTACTTTGTGAAATATGTTGAAAAAGTGAAGGATGGGAGTACCGATGAATTCATGTTGGTTGATGGTTTCCTGTTTAAAGGAAATCGCTTGTGTATTCCGGATTGTAGTTTGAGGATGAAAATTGTGAAGGAATTACATGAAGAAGGGCATGTGGGCCGTGATCGTACTTTGCAGTTGATTTCACAGTCTTATTTTTGGCCATCGATGAGAAAAGAAGTTGAGAGATTTGTGGAACGATGTCATATTTGCCAAGTTTCAAAAGGAACAGCAACGAATGCGGGGTTGTATATGCCATTACCAGTACCATCTAAGCCATGGGTTGATATTAGCATGGATTTCGTTTTGGGTTTGCCGAGAACTCAAAGGGGAAACGATTCGATATTTGTTGTGGTGGACAGGTTTTCAAAGATGGCACATTTTGTTGCTTGCAAGAAGACAGCAGATGCAGTTCGAGTAGCACAGTTATTTTTCAAGGAGATTTATCGACTTCATGGATTGCCAGAATCTATTGTTTCTGATCGAGATACTCGTTTTCTGAGTCACTTTTGGCTGAGTTTGTGGAAAATGGTGGGAACGAAGTTGAACTTCAGCAGTGCTTATCATCCACAAACCGATGGGCAGACGGAAGTTGTTAACAGGTCGTTGGGTAATTTGTTGCGTTGCCTTGTCCAGGATAATTTGAGAAGTTGGGACCTGAAGCTATGCCAGGCAGAATTTGCTCACAATCATGCAGTAAATCGAAGCACAGGATTCAGTCCGTTTCAGATTGTTTATTCAAGTTTACCCAGGGGACCGTTGGATTTAGCAGTAGTACCACAGTCAAAGGGAACAGTTAAACGAGCTGTTGATTTTGTTGAAGAGCTGAATGAATGTCATAAAATCGTTCAGGAACGATTGGAGAAATCGAATGAGAAATATAAGAAGTTTGCAGATTTGAAACGTCGAAATGTTGAATTTAAGAAAGGTGATTTGGTTTATGCCGTATTGACAAAGGATCGTTTTCCGGTGGGTGCTTATAACAAGTTGAAAGCACGAAAAATGGGTCCAGTTGAAGTTTTGAAAAAAATCAATGAGAATGCTTATCGATTAAAGTTACCAGATGATGTTTATACTTCTGATGTCTTTAACGTCAAACATTTAATTCCGTATCATGGAGATGAGATTGTTGGGAAAGAAGTTGCAAATTCGAGGTCGAATTTTTCTCAACCAGGGGAGGATGATGCAGCACGATCTACAATTTCCCAAGAGATAAGTCGGTCACGAGTTAACATGCTTCTAGGTCGTGTGGGGGAAGCTGTGGAGTTGGGTAACTCGGAGATTTTAAGTCGTTACCGACTTAAGGGACATAGGTTACGAGCAAAGGAGGAGGCCCTAAGTCGTTTCCGGGATAACAAAAGTAGAGTAAAATGGACTTCGGTGTTGAGTCGTCTCCGACTTGGTTTGAGTCGTCTACGACTCAGTATAAAGCGTCCACGACTCAACAAGACATGGGAAGAAACGGCACGAGTCACTGAGCAGGAACTTGAGGCGGCCTTGAGTCGAGACCGACCTAAGGGAGCATGTGTGGGAAAGGTGCGAGTTAATGAGGAAGGCATGAGTCGGGACCGAGCTAACAGGCTACGACCTAAGATGAGTCGGCAAGGAGATAAGCAGTATATTTTTGAGTCGTGTACTGTTGTATGTTAGGTCGTTACCGACCTATGGTTTGTGTTGGGTGCTAAGGCGCAAATCCTTGAGTCGTTATACGTTGAGTCGGTAATGTATTGAACCGGGTGAGTTGTTATATGTAGGTCTTACTGTTAAGTCGGTCATGTTGAGTCGTTTACTTTGTATTCCGTTGTAAGGGGTTGGAGTTGCGTGTGTTGAGTCGGTAACGACTTATGGTGAGTCGGCCGAGATGAGTCGTACATGGTGAGTCGGTGCCGACCTAGGAGTTGAGTGTTGTAGGTTGTGTTGAGTTGTAATGCCTATAAATAGCGGGTGTGTTGTAAATTTTTGGGTTGTTGATTTTTGAATAAAATTTCTCTTTTGTTAGCTTTGTGCTTTCATACCAATTGGTAGTTGAGTGTAATCTCCTATCTCCACTTACGTCATTCGAGTGCGCTCGAATCCACGTTTGTTGAAGCCGATTCACGGAATCTAGTGCGCTAGATCAACGTGCGAAGAATCGTAGATCTTTGAACACGGTATAGTGCGCTATCAACGTGTTTGAGATAGCTAGAGTTCGGTATCTTTGGATCAACGAACTTGGGCATTTTGGTATCTTCAACTCACCGATTGCTACATTTCATCGATTGAAGTTTATTTCGAATTATCCGCTGCGTCAACATCACACAACACTTAGGATTTTTTGGCATTTGTTCATATTTAACTTCTTTTCTCCGGAAGTTTCTAAGACTTGCTATTTTTGCCTTTTCAGATTCCTCTATGGGGCGCAGCGGCAGCGGTTCTTATTACAAGGACTTTCGACGCTATGGAGGGCGTGGCAGCTATGATTACAAGCAATACTATGCCGATCCCAGAGAAACCAATGAGCAGAGAGCTGCGCGAAAAGCTGAAGAGAGGAGAAGGTATGAAGAACGTCATGAGGGAGCGGGCACGCGACATGAATCCTTCCCAAGGGATGATGATTCCCATAAACGTAAAACGCACGATGATAGGGGGAAGAGCCATATTGAGGATTCGAGAAAGCGGACCAAACTTGGCGAGGAGCACGTGCCCGTGACATCTGAGAGACCTGGCGCCTCAGTTTCTATTGACATCCCTTCCAAATCTCCTGCTCTTGAAGGAAGTGCCATCTAAACACTTCTCAACAGGCCTTCATACCATGTTGAAAGGGGCCCCCCGACTTTGCAGAGCCGATTCCCGAACTGGTGTTTGAGGGGGGTACGCTTCGACCTTGATTTGGTCCCCATTGACAAAGAAGCTATGTACAGAAATCTCGATGCTGTCAAGCTTGATATCGATAGAATGTCTGGATGGCAAAAGCTGGTTGATGAACTTCAAAGAGTTAATCGGGCTAACATCGAAGCAATGCTGACCATGGAAAATGACAAATCAGAATGGCAGAAGATTCTTGATCAACACAACGCTGAGATGAAGGAGATAGCCGAATACAATGAAAAGCTCGAAGCTGAAGTAAAGCAGCTCAAAGATGATCTTGCCTCTTCTACTAATACTTACACCCAAAGAGAAGAGGTATTGCAAAAACAAGTGCGAGATGCGCACGCCAGCCAGAGGGACGCTGAAGCTAAAGCTGAGAGGTTAGAACAAGCTGTAGAGAACCACCGCACTGATGTCACCCAGTTGCAGAATAAACTGAGCGCCCGGGACATGGAGATTGAAGCGCTAAAAGCCCAACTTGCTCAGACCGAAAAAGATCGAGATGAGGCCATGGCTGGCAAAATTGCAGCCGAAGAAACTGCTCAGACCATGGAAACCGATATCAATTCGACTTTATTCGATTTTTATTTACACTGTGTCTTGGGACGCGGCAGCCTCTCTTTTCTTGGTCCTAAGTATGAAATCACCCTGGCCGAGGTGTGGGAAGCTGCTCTTAACATGTTTAAAGACGCCGGGTATGGCGATGAAGATTTTGAGGCGCGTTACCTGGATGAGGGAGCTCGCGCTGCTCTTGCGAAGGGGCGAGAACAACTTGCCAGGATGAGAACTGGAATGGTGGAAGAGGAACGTTCTGGAAAGGAATTAACGCTTACTTCCTCTGTCCAACCTCCAGTTCCTCCTGTGGTTGACATCACGGGTTCTAGCTCCTATACTCCGCCTGCAACTAAGACAGTAACTGAAACTACAAGTGCACAAGGCGGGGATGAAGGTGGTGAAAGCAACGAAGCACAGCGATATGAAATCAGCCTCAGAGATCCAACTGCCCCAGGTAAACTTGACACCGGACCAGCCCAAGTGGTGAACTGCTCGTTCGCTCCTTGTGATCTTGACGATCTTCTTGATTATTTTTCAAATGTCAATGAATTCCCGACTTTTGATTATTCCTCAAATGTCAATGAATTCCCGACTTTTGACGAGCCGTCATCCCCTCTCTTTTCGAAAGATACTGATATTTTAAGTTTTTTCTCCTTTGTAGAGAAAGCACCGAGCCAAACTCAAGCTTCTTCTCCCCCGGTGATCCTTCCTCCATCTCTTCAAGTGGCGCCTCCTTCTGCCTCGCAACCTGGGTCACAAGAAGAACAAATAGAGGCTCTTCACGGCTTGGACGATCCCATTGCTTCACAAGAGCAGAAAGATGAAAGGCCTGAGGGAGGTGACACATCTTCAGAGCGAACTCCCTCTGACGAGATTGTTCTATCTAAACTTGTCACTCCCGGGAGTGAGTCTTCCTCAAAAAGAAGAAAGAAGAAGCGTGGGACACCAAAGAGGAGGGGGAAGATAGTCACCACCACTGAAGAGGAGCTGAAAGCTGGACCGGTTGCGCCTTCCTCTCCCACTTCCCTTGTGCCCACCGACCGCCCTGGTAAGCTGATCATTCGGCCGGGTAAAGGGTCTAAAGGCAGCAAAAAGAAGTGAAGATCTTCAGTTTCTAGTTTTTTGTGTTTTGCATGTACTGGCCGAGAATTGTGCGGGTACCGGCCCCCGCTTTTCTTTATTTTGAAGCCTGTACCTGCATTGTAATTGAATAAAATGATTCCTCGTTTGTACAAACTTTTGTTTGAATTAAAGAATACATTTGTTATTCGTTTTGGCATGAGTTTATTTGATATTGCAGCGAGCTTATGGTATGTTACTTGAGCGTTACCTTTTGCTGGTTTAGTTATACCATATTGTGTGTAATTATACTATATTGCCCCCATTCCATAAGTATGCTGCAATATTCTATACCTCGAGGGGACTTGCACTCTTATTTGCTAAAGAATAATTATTTTATTTTTATTTTAAAAAGAATTCTTGTAGAGTGCAACCCCCTTCATATGAGTTTCTACGCGCTTTGTCCTTTGAAGAAATCACTTCTTTCTTTTTTGCTTAAGTACATTTTCTTTTTTACCGAGTGATTTCTTTTATGTAGCAAAGCGGACCTCTGAAGGGTACTTTAACTTCTTTTCTTTTTACGATCATTTTCCATTTGAAAGTTAAAGTACGCTTTTGATGAGGATTCTTTTTTTTATACAAAATTGTACCTCTGAGGAGGGATTTTTCACGTTTCAACACTTGGAAGTTTTATTTCAATCTCGGTGAAACGTGTACCCCCAAAGAGTTGTGCCTTCGAAGAAAGCCTTTTCACGTTTCAACACTTGGAAGTTTTATTTCAATCTCGGTGAAACGTGGGCTTTCAAGAAGGTCTTTGTTTTTGCATTTCAACTTTGGTGAAGTGAAATTCCGAAGAGCGGTTGCTACACTTCAACTCCTGGCGAAATGTGCCTCCGAAGAGGGCTTTTATTTTGTTTACATTTTAACTCTGGTGAAGTGAAATCCCGAAGAGCGGTTATTACACTTCAACTCCTGGTGAAATGGGCCTCCGAAGAGGGCTTTATTTTGTTTACATTTCAACTCTGGTGAAGTGAAATCCCAAAGAGCGGTTATAGCACTTCAACTCCTGGTGAAATGGGCCTCCGAAGAGGGCTTTATTTTGTTTACATTTCAACTCTGGTGAAGTGAAATTCCGAAGAGCGGTTATAACACTTCAACTCCTGGTGAAATGTGCCTCAGAGAGGGTTTTCATCGCCTGGAAGTTACTCTCTCATGGTTGGAGGGTCATGACTCCTCCAATCTTGTTTTGTTGAGTAGAGAACTTTCTTTTTTGTGGCATATGACCCATTAGAGGTCTTTTATTATCCGAAGAGTTGCGCCTCCGAAGAGGACTTGTGGCGCTGATGGTAGCTTTGGTTGTTCCTCTGTTCACTTGCTTATGCCTTTTCAGCGATCCTTTTTTTTTTTTTTTTTTTTTTAAGTTTTCATCCCCCTTTTTCTCACAAGTGGCTTGTTTAATCCAAGGAAGTGTACTTCATTGCCAGGCAAGTTCGTGAGAACGGGCACTAGCTTCCTAATTGGATGTTTGTTTGTTTAAACAATCTCAATTTATCAGCAAGGGCTCGTTCCTATCGAAATCATTAGCCGTTCAATTGAAGTATTTCCTATCTAGGATTTGAATTCGGGGTCTTTGTGACTTGAAATTTGTTTGTTGAATGATGGTGAGAATCGCTCGGTCTTATTATGCGCAAGTTTTATCTCCATTGTCTGCAAAAATTTAAATCGATATTTCAGCAATACATTTTATGTATTTTTATATCGAAAACAAAGCAAACATATAATGATAATAAGGAACACAAGATTTATAGTGGTTCGGCCATGAAATTGGGCCTACATCCACTTTATATTCTTTCATTATTTACTTGCATCAGTTTCACAATTGCTTTCAATTACAGGAATCATACATTCATAATTCTTTTTACAATGTTTCAACAAAATTTTCAAGTAAAGTATGGACGCAAGTGATTGCTGTTCCATGCCCTTGGAATTTGATCTCCATCAACTGTGGTGAGATTGAATGTGCCGTCAAGAAGTTTCTGACCTATTACATACGGTCCTTCCCAATTTGGCCCAAACACACCTGTCGCAGTCATAATTCTTTTCAGGACTAGATCTCCAATTTCAAAGCTGCGTTGACGAACTTTGGAATTGAAATGTCTGGCTATCCTTTGCTGATGAGCTGCAACTCTGAGGTTAGCTTCATCTCTTTTTTCATCAAGGAGATCCAGCGCTTCAAGTTGCAGCTTTTCATTTTCTGCTTGATTGAAATGGATTCTTCTGTGTGAAGGGACCTCTGTTTCAACCGGGATCATTGCTTCCGATCCGTATGCTAACGAAAAAGGAGTATGCCCAGTTGCAGTTTTGTGAGTAGTTCTGTATGCCCATAGTGCAAGTGGTAGTTTATCGACCCAACCACCTTTTGCTCTTTCGAGTTGCTTTTTGATGGTTGATTTGATGATCTTGTTCACTGCTTCCACTTGCCCGTTTGCCTGCGGATGAGCTACTGCCGAAAAGCTTTTCTGGATTTTGAATCGCTTGCAAAAATCCTGGAATTCCTCGCTTTCAAACTGAGTACCATTGTCTGTGATTATTTTCTGAGGCACACCGTATCTGCAAATGATATTCTTAGTCACAAAATTTATCATCTTTTTGGAGGTGATGGTTGCCAATGGTTCAGCTTCAGCCCATTTAGTGAAATAATCTACAGCAACAATGGCATATTTGATTCCAGATTTGGCGGTTGGTAAAGGTCCGATCAAATCTATTCCCCAAATCGCAAACGGCCACGGACTGGTCATTTGTGTGAGTTCAGTAGAAGGTGCTCTAGGAATTTTGGCAAATCTTTGACATCTGTCACATTTTCGAGAGTAATCTGCAGCATCTCGATTAATTTCTGGCCAAAAATATCCATATCGGAGAATTTTCTTTGCTAAAGTTTGACCACCTGAATGATCCCCACATTCTCCTCCATGTACCTCTGATAGGATTATTTTGGCTTCTTCTTTGGATACACATCGAAGTAGTGGCATTGAGAATCCTCGTCTGTATAATTGATCATCCTGGATTATATATCGAGAAGCTTTTCTCAGTAGCTTTTGTCGTTCTTTAGAGTTTTCTGGTAAAGAGCCATTGAGTAGATACTTTGTTATTGGAGTCATCCATGATTCTTGCTCTTGCGACATACTCATAACCCAATCGATATCCATTTCATCAATGCTTGGATTTGACAAAACTTCCACTGGAACTAACCCTAAGGATTGGGCTTCGCCAGAACTTGAGTATTTTGCGAGAGAATCTGCTCTCATGTTTTCTTCTCGAGGAATATGACTTATCGTGTAATGGTCGAATTCACATAAAAGTTTCCAAGCCTTTGACACATAAGCGGGCAGATTTCCTCCTTTCGTTTGAAACTCCTTCTTGACTTGGCATACTATAAGCTGAGAATCACTGAAGATCTGTAACGCTCGAATGTTTAGTTCTTTAGCAATTTTCAAACCAGCAATCAGAGCTTCATATTCTGCTTCATTGTTTGTTGAAGGAAATTCTAATCTTAGCGCATAGCATAATGACCGGCCTTCAGGAGTTTCAAGAACAATTCCAGCACCTGAACAGTAATCATTTCTTGCGCCATCTACAAATAACTTCCATTGGATTGGGGGGTTCTCGATTGTTTCTTCCTCGCTGTTACCCTTGTCTGTAAATTCTGCAATAAAATCTGCCAAAGCTTGTCCGTTGATCGCTTTTCTAGGATGATAAGTGATGTCATATTGGCTCAATTCAATATTCCACTTTAAAAGGCGGCCCGAAGTCTCGGGGCGAAACAAGACTTGCTTTAAAGGTTGATCAGTGAGGACTTTGATAGGATGAGCTTGGAAATATTGCCTCAACTTTCTTGAGGCAATCAATAGACAATAGGCGAGTTTTTCCAACTTGGAGTAATTCATTTCTGCCCCAGTGAGTCTTTTGCTGATATAGTAAACTGGATGTTGAATCCTTTTGTCTTCCCGTACCAGCGCTGCACTTAAAGCATGAGATGAAACTGCCAAGTATATAAGAAGATCCTCGCCATCGCCGGGCCTAGAAAGTATTGGAGGCGTTTCCATATGTTGAATCAATTCTTCAAAAGCTTTCTGGCATTCGGGAGTCCAGTCAAAGTTTTTCTTTCCTTTCTTTAGAGCGTCGAAGAATGGAATGCATTTATCAGTAGCTTTGGATATGAACCGACTTAAGGCGGCAATTTTTCCATTGAGACTTTGCAATTCCCTCTTTGTTTTAGGAGCTTTGACTTCTTTTAAAGGAGTGATTTGAGCTGGACTAGCTTCAATGCCCCTAGCGCTCACGATGAAACCCAAGAACTTCCCAGATTCTACCCCGAAAGAACATTTTAAAGGGTTAAGCTTCATTCCGTATCTTCGGAGAATTGCGAACATTTCTGCTAAGTGTTCGATGTGATCCACTGCTTTCTTAGATTTTACTAGCATGTCATCAACGTAAACTTCCATAGTCTTTCCCAACTGCGGTTTGAACATAGCATTGACCAGTCTTTGGTATGTTGCCCCCGCATTCTTCAACCCAAAGGGCATAACTCTGTAACAGTAAAGACCGACATCGGTGATAAAGCTTGTGTCCTCCTGATCTGGCTCATGCATCATGATCTGATTATATCCGGAGTAGGCATCCATAAAAGACAACAATTCATGACCCGCTGTTCCATCTACCAGTTGATCGATCCTGGGTAATGGGAAGCAGTCTTTGGGACAGGCCTTGTTTAGATCTGAAAAGTCGATGCACACTCTCCATTTACCATTGGCTTTCTTAACCAGCACTGGATTTGAAACCCAATTTGGATAGGTAGATTCTCTGATGAAATTATTCTCCATGAGCCGGTCAACTTCCTCTTTCAATGCTGTCGACCTTTCTAGACCTTGGATTCTTCTTTTCTGCTTTACTGGCGTGAACTTTGGGTCAATATTCAGAGCATGTACCGCAACTTCTGGGGATATTCCGCACATATCGGCATGGGTCCAAGCGAAAACATCCAGGTTTGCTTTCAAAAAAGATATCAAGGCATTCTGAACTGACACATTAAGTTGTGAACCCACATTCAGCACCTTGTTTGGGTCCTTCAGATCAACGGGCACCGGTATCGTTGTTTCTGCTGGTACCACCCTACTCTCCCCCGCACTGGCCTTTCTAGGATCCATCACTTTTCGTGCCCCGCTATGCTCGCCAGTGCAGGGTCCGCCCTGTAGTTGCTATAGGGTTGGTGTTTTGATGCGGATTGGGGTTGCCGCATCTTTTCCCATTTCTCTCTTCCTTGTTTCTCGCAGCTCTGTCATATAACATTCTCGCCCAGCGTTCTGGTCTCCTTTAATAACTCCTACCCCATTGTCTGTAGGGAATTTAATAGTAAGACACCATGGGGCAAGGACAGCTTTGAATGCAGCAAGAATAGGTCGACCAAAGAAAGCATTATAAGCAGAAAATTCATCTACTATCACAAAAGTCTGCTTGCGAACTACTTTTCTTTCTCCTTCTCCGAGTTCCACAAGCAAGTCAATGGTTCCTACTGGTTGCTTTGGCTCCCCTGCGAAGCCAGCAATTTTCTGCAATGATGCCTGCACTTCAACCATAGGAATCTTCATCTGGTCGAAGGTTTTCTTAAAGAGGATATTACAGGATGCGCCGCTGTCGATAAGAATCCTTCTGACGATGGCTGGCCCAATGCCAGCCGAGATGACCAAAGGATCCAAGGTTGGGGCTTCAATGCCAATGGAATCCCTGGTTTTGAATACAATGTCATCATTGAATGTCTTTCGTTGCTTCAAAGGCGTAGTGTCTTCTAGAACAAAAACATTTTCTTCCTCCGGTGCATATTTCAGGGCCCGGGAATACCTTTCCATCTCACCCCAGCTTCTGCCCGCTGGGTGAGGTCCGCCTGTAATGATATTGATAACAGGCCTTCCAGACTCAAAACCTGCATCTTTGCCATTAGTCCCAGATTGACGAGCAGGAGTTTGCTGTCCTTGGTTCGACGAAGCAGGATTATTATTATCATTCTTCTTCACAAATTGTTGTAGTTTATTTTCCCTTAACAATTCTTCAATTAGATTCTTCAATTGACGGCAGTCATCAGTATCATGACCGGGCTGATTATGGAAGCGACAGAACCTCCCACTTTGCACAGCTTTTTTCCCGGTTCTCAAGACTGGGGGTTTAGGATAATTGACAGAATCTTTGGTAGCCAGGTAGATTCGTTCTGGAGTTTCTGACAAAGGTGTGTATTCTGATGGCTTGAAGGATCTATGCTTCTTCTGATTATTCTGTTGTTTTCCATTGTTGTTCTCCCTCTTCTGTCCCACGGACTCATTTTTGCGTGGAGCATTGGTGTTAGCTTCAACCTTTTCCAATGCTGCTTTTGTCGATACAGGGCGGCTCTCCAGACGCATGAACTCGTCTGCTTTCTTGTAGAACTTTTCGAGAGAGCTTGGTTCCTTCATATTCAACCATCTTCCAAACTCACTAGATTTATCTATGGCCCTCATCAAATAGGTCAAGACCATGCGGGGTTCTGCATTATCCACCTCAGCTAACGCTATATTAAAGCGATTTAAAAAAGACTTGATAGTTTCCCCCGGATTCTGTTCCAAACCGGATAACGACATGATGTCTTTTGCCTTTGAAGCATATAGCCTAAATTGCTCTTTAAATTTCCTGGTTAGGTCTGAAAACTGATCGATGGACCGGACAGGTAGTTTTGTGAACCAAAGCAGAGCTACGCCTTCCAAATATACGGGGAAATATCTGCATTTTACTTCATCTGAGGCTCGGGCACCCGTCATATGCCAATCATACTTATACAGAAATTCGTTTGGATCACTTGTCCCCCTATAAGCTGGGATAGTTGGAGGAGCAAATTTTCGTGGGAATTCAGCCTTTAGAATTTTTTCAGTAAATGGAGTCTTGCTTGGAGCAAAGCCCCATTCTTTCTCATCTTCGACTCTTTGCATGCTCTCCTTCATAATTTGGCGAACCATTCCAGAGAGATATTCTTCATCATTGCGAGCCCTAGATCCGCCAGCCTCAGGAAGTATTTGCTCAGCGGGGTTAGTGTCCCTTTCGGAAACATTCCTTTCTTCAGTTTCATGAATATTACCAGCAAAATTCCTTTCATTAGCTGTTGATTGACGGTTTGCCCCGAGCAAATCGTTCAACTTATTCAGGATTAAGGCGTTTTGGGCATTCTGGGCTTCCATTTGCACATTTTGAGCATGTATCTGTCTGTTCAACCCCAAAATTGCGGCATCCAACTCTGCTTTCGTAACCCCAACAGTTGGAGTAGCTTGATTTGGTGTTGGGGAAGCGGAGGTTCCCTCTTGAACGTTTGCAGATCTCACAGATTTACTTTTCCTTCCAGGAGCCATGATTTCGGATAGACTTCTGGTTCTTAAAGAAACTTTATCTACAAATCTTTCTGAAGCAATGATGATAGATGTCCTGAGTTCAATTCTCAGTGAAAGCACCAAAATGTTAACGCTCAAATTTAAACGCTAACACCCTGGTGTATAAGATGTGATTGTGAAAGCACCACCCGTTCGTACGGGAAACAGAAATAAGCAGAAAGTATGCAGAAAAACAGTAAGAGACACAGTATTTATAGTGGTTCGGCTTATAATCCAGCCTACGTCCACTTTAATCTTTTTATCACTAGTTTGATTACAATCCTTTACAAGATCTTTCAATTACAACACACTTCAAGTGATAGGATATGTGAAACAAGTAGCTCAAGCTTTGATGTTGACAATCATCTTCAAATCCATGGCGAATGTGGATGATTCCTTCATGGAGTTCCTTTAGAAGTTTGTTGGATCTAAAAAGCTTTGAAGTAGTCTGGAATTCGGCAGAGTAATGGCGCTTGAAGAGAATGAGCCAAAAAGTCCTTTGCATGTTGGAGATGGTTTCATATTTATAGAGAGTTCTGGGCGGAAAAAGTGCTAAGTCCTAACTCGTGGCCGACTTAAGATAAGTCGTGTTCGACTTAAGGTAAGT
The DNA here is from genome assembly GCA_030765085.1 of Allium cepa. Taxonomy (NCBI): domain Eukaryota; kingdom Viridiplantae; phylum Streptophyta; class Magnoliopsida; order Asparagales; family Amaryllidaceae; genus Allium; species Allium cepa. Next base: position 918,215,765 of record CM060938.1, read on the forward strand.
CGTCCCCGAGTCACTGAGCCGAGTCTATGGCAGTTCCCCTTTTTTGAACCCATCCCTAAGTTCTAAGTCGTGTACGAGTTATCTGGCTGCAATTGCTAATTTCCTTTCTTAAGTCGTATACGACTCTTTCTATGTCGTAAGTCGTAGTCGACTTAACTAATTGCAACTGGTTTAAAGCAAGTCTTAACTCGTAGACGAGTTAAGAGGTGTGTCTTTAGGTCGTATCCTCTTTAAGTCGTAACTCTTGTTAACTCGTTCAAGCTTTAACCCGTTAAGCTGTAACTTCCTTAAGTCGTATAACTTCTTTAAGTCGTAAGGGTCTTAAGTCGTACAAACTGCAGTTATCATTAAGTCGTAGGCCATCAATTTCCTTAAGTCGTAAAGACCTTAAGTCGTTAGCTTTTCTTAACTCGTATGCCTGCTAACTCGTAGAAGATCTTAACTCGCAGAGGATTAACTCGTAGAGGCTTAACTCGTGGAGGATTAACTCGTGGAAGATCTTAACTCGTACACTTGCTAATTTGTAGATCTGCTAACTCGTAAAGGCTTATCTCGCAAGTAGCTTAACTCGGGTACTCCTTAACTCGTAGGCCGCTTATCTCGTAAGCTTGCTAACTCGTAGAGGTCTTTAAGTCGTAGGAAGTTGCTGACCCATGTATCCTTTAACTCGTACATGCCTTGAGTTGTACATGCCTTGAGTCGTACATGCCTTAACTCGTGGACCTGTTAACTTGTGAACGAGTTAGGGTTAACATGCACCTTTTCAAGGAGGATTTCCGCCCTTGACTACATAAACATCGATTCCTTCTCCCTCTTCTCTTTCAGCATTTGCATCTTCCAATCATAGAAATCCTTCAGCCTCATGATAAAATTCCTCTAGATCCATAAGGGGATCTCTTGTCAATGAATTTTTGAATTCAGTGCCGTCAGCTATGTCAGATACAGTTGCCATCAAAACCATGGATGGATCTGGTTGATCCACCGATACTACTGTTGCATTGAATCGCGTCAAAAAACTCCTCAGAGACTCCCCTGTTCTTTGCTTCACTGGTGCTATACTCATCACATTCTTGAGTCTTGAAATGTGAACTCTAAACTGCCTCATAAACCTTTCAGTCAAATCAGTCCATGTTCGGGTAGAGCCACTCTCCAGTTGCCTAAACCATAGCACCGCAATGTTTGCCTGGTACAATGGGAAGCACTGAGCCATGACCTCTTTGGATTCCCCCAGCACTTCCATATGCCTAATATACTTTGTTAGATGAACTGTAGGGTCCGTCCTCCCATTATACATCTCCAATGATGGTAGCTTAAAATCCGGTGGGTTCCTAGCTCGCCTGATTGCTGGAGTAAAGGGACTCATATTCACATCCTCCAAGTCTCTGTTCACCAATCCGCCTCTCATAGCTCGTCTGACCGTCTCTGCCAACCTGTCACTATCTTCAAGCTGAAACCTTTGTGCATTGCCTCCGATCTGCCCCCCGAGTTCACGATGGTCTTCAGGAATCTAGCCTCCTGGCTGAGCATCCATATTACCGCCAGGTTGCTCGGATCCCCCAGACTCCCTTCCCGGGATTGAATCGACATGCTCTTGGTGAGTGCTCCCTTGTTCTGGCGCTGCGCCAAATGGTCCTGCTCCATTTTAAACTCTGGTCGCTCCTTGATTTTGCGCTCCAAGTTGCCCAATCTGTCGAAACAAATTCTGGATCATTTCCTTTTGTCTTCTCACCATTGTCTCCATCTCATCCCTAGTGATGAAGATTGATGTCTGATTTGCACTTGAAGAAGCCTCTTGACTCCCTTCATGTTGACTTCTCTCTGCCTTTCGTCTTCTACTCGTTTGCCTTGTCATAGCTTTTCAGATTTGAATCTCTATGCCTCCAAATCAACTTCCAAATGATAGAATTCCTGAATTAGCCTTCTCAGTGAAAGCACCAAAATGTTTGCACCAAAATTGGTCACAAACACCCAATAGTCGATTATTCACAATCACAAATCTCAGATGAACAATATGCAGAGAATAAAAAATGAAGAACACTCAGAAAATTCAAAGCACTAAACAACACAGAATTTATAGTGGTTCGGCGATCTGGCGTACATCCACTCTGAAGTTGATTACTTTATTGATATTCACTTGATGATTTCAATCAATTACAGCAGATTACAGTGGATTATAGCTTTGAAATTCGAGCACAACAGTAGTGGTGTAGTACAAAGTAGAATCCGGCAGAGTCTAGATGCTTGAGAGTCGAAAGATCCCTCTTACGTAGGCTTTGGGGCTCTATTTATAGGCGTAGGGGGCTGATATTTCTCTCAAACTTCAGGAGACTCCTTCTGGCATGGAAGTGGGCCCACGCGATCGATCCTAGCAAGTTTTGACTCGATCCGTGATCGATACGAACCAATTTCGTATCGATCAAGAATTCGTCCAATGGATTCGAAACTTGGCAGGAACATTCTTTAGCTTATATGTAAGCTTCTGTGAAAATTTCATAGCATTTCGATTTGTGGATTGCAAGATATGATCGATACGAGTTGTTGTTCTTCGGTCGGCTGTAATTTTCGAATCGATGATTTCGAATCGATCTGTTCGAATTGATGGTTGCATGTGCCCTCGCGATGACGTGGCATGCACTCCTCGTATCGATCCACCTTTCACTCTGAGTTGACCGAGTCATCTCTTGAATTTCGCCTTGTTCATATTGAAGACCGTTGCCTCGTTCGAGTCGATAGCCGTTGCCAATTCGTACCGATGGAAGTAGGTTCGTTCGTATCAATAAAAGTAGCCCGTTCGTATCGAACAAGCGTGATAGGTACGATTGATGGATATGAACTAACGAGCCTCGATGGACTTCGAGTAGATTGATACAAACAAGCATACTCCCTCGATGGATACAAAATGGCACATCTTGATCGATTCGAACAAATGCTCGCCGATGGATACGAAGTAGGATGAGCCCTAATCGATACGAAGTAACTGGGTTCAACGGATTCAAACAGTGCGATGATGTATCGATTCGAACATGATGGATTCGAAATCAGATATTCCTTGTTGGATACGAAATGGGGCCATTTCCTACAACTTTCATCGATCATATCTTGAGTATACGAACTCGGATTGACTTCAAATTTGGAATGTTGGTTTTTATGGCTTTGCTTGTCGTGTCTTGTCGATTGTAGCTTGATCCAGACTTGGACAAAATTCATCGACATCCATAGCGAAGCGGTGTACAACCAATCTTCGAGATGAACTATCTTTGTTTTTTGGATAATCTTTTGGTATCACGGCCTTGCCAAAAGGCGGGATAACAGTTGTGCTCCTCAAATCATAGGAGAGAGATCCCCACACCATGATCAGAAGGGGTTGTCATGATTGCTACATATTAGTAATGGCATGGTTAATGTCATTTCTCGATTTAAACCTTAAAATATGGAAAAATTATGATAAACATGATACAAATAGTTCAAAAAATTAAATGGCCAAATTAAGACGTACATGATACAATTGTTTTCAGAAAAGGTAAATGTAAAGTAAATAGTATTGGGAAATTTTATATTGTTGGAATTTTTAAATTTAAAAATATTAAAATGAAGGGAGACATTAGCCGGCATAGTGTATTATAAGGTATAGCACACTCAATAGTCAAATGTACATACTCAACAATCATTGAGTACAAAAGACAACGAATTGATGACCGCTTAGCTCGGAAGAAATTTTATTTTGATATGAAAGATGATCGAAAAACAACCACAACAAAAGATCAAAATTGTATATTCTTGTCTGTTATGGGGCTTCGTGTTGCTTCAACATCTAAATCGATGCATGTGGATAATCATGGAATTAACAATAAGCAATGAGTAATTGCTACGACATTCATGTTGCAACCATGGTTTGGATATAAAAGATACACACACATATCATAATAAATATTTATAACTTCTAAATAGTTTTATCATACTAAATAACGTATTATATAATAATTTGATAATGATAAAGAAACATTATAAGCAAACAGTGTAGTTTTCTATGTAAAATTTCCTATTCTTTCATATGGCATAATACAGGACGTAGGAAAGGCTTAGGAAATAGGTAGGAAAATGTAAGGCATAGAAGAGGCGTAGAAAATTTCCAACATCTTTCCTATGTCTATTTAAATATGTAGAAAAATAACCAAGATACAAATCTATCCACAAATATATCAAATATATCTTTAGAAACAAAAGACACAAGATTTTAAGAGAATTTTTTTATCTTTCAATGGTTTACAAACCCTAACCCTAGTATCAATGGCTGAAACATGTACCGCAGCTCCACCTACAGAATGAGAGTAAATCTCAGTACACAAGCGTCACAAAATGGTAGCCTAGATCTAAATTCTTATGACCTTAACATAGTGACTATCGAAATTGAATATGGTTGCAGTCATAACTTAATTAATGCTAGCTCGAAGACGACTATTGTTCAGATGATAATGTTGAATCGATTTCACCCTAGAGGGAGGGTGAATTGGGTGATACTAATAATAATTAAAATTAATGTGGAAATATATATAGATAATAGTAGAATGATAAAAGCAGAAATAGAACAACAAAGATTTACCCAGCTTCGACAAAACTATGCCTAGTGCTGCCTTCAAAGTTTCTACTAGAAATTATGTAGTCAGACGCTTAACACGTAAACTTGCAACACCCGCTATCGACTAACCTACCTCTATGCTCAAAACCCTGCCACAACTCAGCCAATGAGTTGCGAATTCTCGAACTACAAAACCATAGTTAGTAACCTAGTCACACGACTAGAAAAACACAGTTTAAAAAAGGAATTTACAACTGAAAGTAAAAACTAAACAAAAAAAAATCTTTTTATATAATTTAAGCTTAAAAATAAAATAACTAAACCACCCCACTTTAGAAAATAGCTTGAGAAAAAACGTCTCCCCTTTATTCTTCTTTGGTCGTTCCTTTTCCACTTCAAAATTTAGGGTTTGCTTAGCTTTGGTGCTACCGCTGATCGTTAATCGATTTTACTATCAAACCTCAGTTCAGCTTGATGCTTCTTTGATCTTTGTTCTTTGCTTAGCTTCGACTGCTTCAAATGTGTTGAGCTTGAATGTTATTTGGTACGTGATTTTTTATTTCAAATTCGATTTTGCTTGACTTCGTTTCGAGTTACAAATTTGTGCGTGATTTGGGTTGCTCTAGTATTTTGCCTAAACTCGAATCCATTTTTTTGCCGATGATGATTTTTGGGTTTTATAGGGATCGAATCCCGTAGTTTACGTTCGTATAATTTCGGTTTGAATATTTCATTATTTTGTTTTCTGCATTGATTTTTGATCATACGACTGTGATGTTTCTGACTTATTCATTAGATACGAGTTACTCTATATATTTATGATGAATTTGGATCTCTCCGTTCTTCACTGATATGACTTGTTCGAATCTACCTTGGTCACCATGGCTTTGATTTTGGCATCGTTCTCTTATGGCTCGATACTTGATTTTGAGATAGATTTAGATTTTATGAAACTTGACTTGTTCAATGACTTGTTCAAACATATGATAATTCTTTGTTTTTGCTGTCTTGACCTTTGAAACAATTATTGGCTTTGTTCAAAATGTAACTCTTTTTTTACTGTAAATAAGTAGACTACTTCACTGTTATACACATGTAAACTGCTTTGTTGTGGGTCATCTCCATGTATATACATGTGTGTGTGTGTGCGTGTTATAGTGCATGTATATATATCACCATGCTTATGCTCATTCATGTATCTATACTATAATTCTCGAATCACTTGTTTATATATACACATGTGTATGTATGCAGTCTCTTGTATTGTGTTCACCACTGTTTCGAATATTGCATAGCTCTTGTCGAATTCCATATTCATTTCCTTGAATTTCATTCACTGTTTGCTGGGTTACCCTATATTGCTTTCATACCTGAACTGATACATGCTCCACTATATATTTGTACTATATGTTTAAAACTTAACTTGCATACGTGCTTGGTTATTTTTGCTGGGTTGCTTGGACATTAAATTATGGTCTGTATGTATATATGTGGGTGACCCTATATTGTATTCAAGCTAGACCATTTGACCTTGTGAGCACGTTCATGCCTTCGTTATTGTATGGTGCACTTTGAATGAAGTCTAGTTGCATTTCAACCATGGGTTATGATGACTGGCCTTCATGTTGCATTCTGTATGATCTGGAGTTACTTTGAGTTAAACATCCCAGTTGCAATCAAGTCTTCATGTTGCACTTTGTAGTCTGGTCTTCATATGTATATGTCTAATTTCATGTGGAGCTGTGCAAAACCTAATTTGTGTCCTGTAAATTTCATTTTCTATACTTTCTTTTCAAAAATGTCTACATGACAATTTCAAAAAATAAATGAATTTTTGGTAGGTCTTTAGTTTTTTGTTAACAATTTATCAGTTTTCTCTGTGACAAGTGAGGTGCATTGGAATAAAAGATTAGTGATACATTTACTTCTACAAGTTTATAAGCCGTTACATTTTGATACTAGAATTCACCTATCTTCTAAAATGCACAAAATCTTGCAGTTTATAAAGACTACTTGCTCTATTATTCCATCATAAAGAGTACTATTGTTCCATCATAATATTTTTTTTTACCAAAAATGAGAAATATATACATAGGAAACAGATGCTGTCAACAAGCCTGACAGGTAACCCAAATCTTGAAAAACCAATAGACGACGACAGAAGCCGACCAAAGAAAAAGTAAATAAAACAGAAAGAGGGAAAAACACGGAAACATAAGCAAACAGAAGGACCAAAAAAACAAAGAGGGCGAAGCCGCCGAATAAAAACAACCCCATAAACAGAAACAGCTATGAAAGCTGCCAGCAGAACCTCCGAGAACGACGAAATAAGAACCAGAAAAGCGACCGAACAAAGCAAGCCATAAAGAAGACACCAAAGACCCCAAATCAAACCTATAAAACATAGCCAAGCTACTACGCACACCCAAATAGCTACTGGAAACCACCGCCCAGCCAACATCGTACTCGAGCTCCGGCAAGGCCACCTCCCTACTACGATTTTGAGGTTCCAACCATCAAAGAAAAGCAAGGACGTCCCCCGCCCATCCAAGATAACCGGAAGCAATGGCCAAAACCATCAAAGCCGACAGACCGGCAGAATGAAGATGATAAAGACTTCCGAGAAGCCAACTCCAAACAGCAGAAAAAACCAAGAAAAGAAACCCCCATGTAATCAAGAGCCTGAAAGCAATAAACACAGAGTTAGAAAAACGGGGGGGGGGGGGGGGGTAGGGGGTGGGGGTGGATCGGGGGGGGGGGGGGGGGGTGATGATGGATGACCCACCGGGGGGGGTCTACCAAGCCAGAATCTGCAGTCCCCGGAACGGCAGTCATCCAATACCTACTCTATTAGAAGAGAGAGAACAGTTTATTGATAACAGGTTCACTAAATGACGAGAGCGAGCACTGGCCGTACCCCGGAAGGGTCGGCCCCGAAAAGCTAAGAAAACATCATCTCTTACCCGCCGAACAACGGAAAGAGGATCCATTGGAACATCTTCAAAGATAGCCTTATTCCTCGCACACCAGACATGCCAGCATATCAGACAAGGAATCAATCGAAAGATGATCGAGCGAAGAGATTTCCCAGTGCAAACAAACCACCAAGAAGTCAGTAAATCATTTGGCGAGGATATGGTGCCACGAACACTCAAAAATTACCGAAAAAATTCCAGGTGGATCTAGCACACCATCCACCGAAAAACAAATGATTAATAGATTCTGTTTCCCCGTTGCCACAGCACCTGCATCGGGAAACAAAAGGAATGCCAATTTGCTGGAGGTTCTCATCAACCGGTAGCCCAGAGTGAAAAATTCGCCACATCAAGAGAGAGACTTTCGGAGGGATTCGAGCGTCCCAAATGTAGGCGAAGAGGGGGAGGGCCGGAGAAGGTGTACGAGAAGATCTCCAGGCTTTCAGAATAGAGAACGGGCCACCATCCCAACCGGAGAGGCCGCTATGAGAATCAACGAGCAATTTAACCGATTGCATATGCTTCCAGGTCTCACTGGCATAAGAAGGAGAGCCTGCATAATCAGAGGACGCCAGTCTCCGATACTTAGCATGGAGGAAATTGGCCCACAAGGAATCGTTAGACCCAAACCTGGACCATAACTTACAAGCGAAAGCCGAGCAAATGTCTTTCGGTTGACGCAATCCTAATCCACCCTCTGTCTTAGGACGGCAGATAACAGACCAAGACACCCAGTGATGTCTGCGATTGTCACCCTTTGAACCCCAAAAGAAGGATGATGCCAAAGATTGGAACGAACGAAAGAAAGAGACAGTAGGTGTCATAGCGGCGAAGATATGAGTACCCATAGAGCTCAGAACCGATTGAATAAGCACTAATCTACCAGCTTGAGAAAGAAGGGACGCATTCCAACGGATAATCTTACCCCTAACCTTATCCGTAAGAGGATCGAAAATGGCGTTAAGTTTCCTACCTCGGTAAAGAACTATACCTAAATAAGGAAGGGGAAGGGAAGCGGCCTTGAAACCAGTAAAAGATTCGACCCAAGAAACTCGTACATGGTCCATATCCTTCGCGTGAACGAAGCAACTCTTTGCAGAGTTGACCAATTGTCCCGAGCACCTCTCGTACAGATTAATGAAACGAATAAGACGACGAACAGATGTCCGAGTTCCGTTAGAGAAAATAACAATGTCATCCGCAAATGACAAAGAGGAGACGAGAGGACATCCGCTAGGAATACCGAATCGCTGAATTTGACCAAAAACCGTCAAAGTCTGAATGCCACGAATGAAGGCCTCGGCCGCGATAACAAAAAGAGAAGGAGATAGAGGATCGCCTTGACGGATCCCTCTACCAGCCTTGAAAAAGCCATTGGCCGATCCGTTCATGAGCACAGAGAACCAACAATTGGAAATGAGTCTCCAGACCAAATCAATAAGGGTTTCCAGAAATCCGAAAGCACGAAATTGTTCCATCATAATAGAGTAAGTATGTGATGCCGGTCCATGCTATGGGATTGAGACCATATATATAAAGTTACTTGTGCAAGTAATATATTAATTTTTAGATAATGAGCTAATGGACCCAAAAATAGAAATTTCCATTATCACATGTATGTATGTATGTATGTATGTATGTATGTATGTATAAAGAGTGAAGAAGCAGACCTCAAAACTAGAGGAGTTACATTTATGTATTATTATGGTTAAACTGGATACACACCATGTTGTTCCATTACCAGAAGCTTTAACTTAATAATTCATTATTAAAAGAACAAATTATAATGTAACAAGTTGGGATGACAAGCACTTCTGTTGGATGTTCCTTTGTTTTGCTTCTACTTCTTTTTCAATGCGCAAATACGTGACTCAACTTTAGTATATACATGAAACCGTTGGCTGCAAACTTCAGCTCCCTATAATAACTTGTATTTTTACAACATACTGTTAGGATCTAGAATGGCGGTACGTTGTTATTATGGAAGCAGTCTGAAGCAATAACCGTTAATAATAAGTACAACAATTTGTATGTAATGAAACTCTTGGGTTTCACCTTTATTTATGAGTCATTTTACATTATTTTTAGATCAAAATAGAAATGGACGCTTTGTCCATATGAATCATAAGGGAGGGAAGAAGCTATGATTGGCTTCAAAGTTGACCTATGTGGATTTTAGTAGGAAAATATTTGCATGTATGTGATGTATAGTTTAATATCTTCAAAAGCTACCGTGGATTTTTCATATAATTTTGTTACTTTCTGTGACTTTTGTATGCAAATGTATGAGTGCTAATGTAACTATCCGGATTTTTCGATTTTTAGTTTGGGATATTTAAATGGTTTTAAACATCGGATTTGGAATTATAATTTTGTTAGTAAGATTTTAAAACTCAAAATTTCAAGCAATTTCGTAAATGTTGGAAATCGTCGGTTTAATCGACATGTTAAAATAGAAATCTGGGGCATAGTCTTGAAATTCGAAGGAACGGGTTCCATTGGATCCGTAATAATGTATTATTATCGGATATCAAATTTTGCAGCTTTTGGAGTTATCGTTTGGTCGTACAAAATATAAACCCGTTGAAATTAATATTGAAAATTCAATATAATAATTGGGTTCAAAAGAATATCTTCTCCATACGATCGAATTTGGCTACGAAATTTGTTCTATTAGGTTCAGAATAGCGGTATAACATTAGAAACGTCAGGTAACATGCCTAAATAGGGATTCAGGATTTTAAGTTAGGTAAACGAGATATTTTGGTTTATAAAATTAAAAAAAGGCATATCAAACACGCCACCTTTCTCCATTCAAACACGCAACCTTCCTTTCTCCTTTCAAATCATGTTTCCCCCTTCTTTTCTGTTAAATCCATGAAATCAAAATCCTCCCTCGACATTCCTTACAGAAATCAACTTTCCCTTTCCTCTTTTCAAAACCGAAATCAAATTCAAAAGAAAAAAAAAGAGGAAGAACGAAATCTCTTTTGACAAAAAAAGGGATTCTCAAATCAATCGCGATAGCAGAGATTGGTTGCGGGTAATCGAAGACGAGGGGAAAATTGCGATTTGATTTCTGGGTCGCGATGGGAAAGGTGACGATGTAGGATCGGGATTTCATCGTTTTCTAGGCGTCGTTGTATTTGTTGATCGTGGCTGAAGCTTTGTGGAGTAGGATTTGATTTAATGTAATTTTGTTAGGCAATTACGATTAAGCTTTGTGGAAATAGTTGTTAAGGTATGTATATAGGTTAATTAAAATTAGATGTTAAATTAGCTTATTAAATTCAAATGTTTAAGATCGTATGACATTTTTAATGCGAGGTTGAATTCAAGTGTGAATTCTTGCATTGGATTCGTGATGGCGAAGTAAAATTGGAACATATTTGCAAATTAAAAAAATCAAGATGAGTAACTCTCACTCATTTGGATTACTGCAATTAATTTTAAATGATTAAAATTTATTATTGGATGATTGGTTGAATTGGTATCAGTTGAATGCAATATTATACATTGTAGCATATATTAGTGGTTGGATTGATTATTCCAACCTATTGGAGCGGATGAGACCCTATGCGCCTCGCTAATAGCGGATGATCCTAAATTACCATGATATCCCGCCTCGAAGATGGATTGGTATTTTTATGTTGTATTAACATCTATGGTTGCAGGGAAACATATTGGAGGATCCAACTGGATTCTTCAAATATATTGTTTATTTTTCATATATAGTGATATATGAGGTGTGTAGATAAGCTGTTATAGATTATTGTTGTGATTTGAATTATTGGATGCCATAATAACACTAGACTTAGATTTTGGTATTTTAAATACCATAAATATTATTTTTATATTTGAAGCAATTAAAAGAAGAATTTGGATATAAAAATATTTATATTGGTATTTGGATTATTTTCAAGGAAGTTGAGTTGGATAAAAAATTGACTCTAGAATTTTACTTGACTATTGTAAAATATTTTAAATATAGATTTTAAAATAATTTATCTAAAGGGTTTTTAAACGATGGATTGTTAAATGATATTTCTGGAAAATGTGAAAAGGAGTTTGAAATCAATATTTTAAAAAGATTTGTGAAATATATGGAATTTATTAGAAATAGATTTATAAAATGAAATTTTATAAATGGGATTTGTTTTATAAACAAGTGAAACTCAAAGGAGTTATAAATTTATAAACGATGTTTACAAATAATAAAAAATGACATAGGGAATGAAGTATCAATGTTTATTAAAGTATTTTAATTTTTTTTAAATAATTACTTAAACGTGTTTTTAAAAATAAATTATCATTCTTTAAAAATACTTGTTATACATATATAGAGTTTTGAAAATGATTTGAATTTATTTATAAACTCTCTTGAGATATGAAAATGGATATGATTGTTAGAAGTTGTAAATGGAGAGACGAGATTATAAGTGAATATAATCGACTTTAGAAAATGTTAAAGGAATTAATATAAATCTGAAAATGTAGGAGATAGGATAAGATCTGGGTTGGCGAGGGGAGATGGGCTCGGTGATAGCAAAGGCTATGATGGAGGCGTTGGGGCGGAGATTGTAAGTCTATAGGGTGGATCTTATAGTGTATATGCAAGTATACGTGGCTAAATATATGATGCGACTAAACCAATACTAATCTAAGTAAATATACCAGGATTTTATACTGGTTTGGACCTCCCGTCCTACGTCCAGTCCTAAAGATCCCCCTCGAAATTCTACTATCAAACACCCTCGCTTCGTCCTGAGGAATAGGCTTGGTTACAATAGATTGTTCTTGTCAAATGTGTGTTCTATAACACGAATATTGACTAATTAGTACAAATGCTTCCAATATATATTTAGAGAGTATTGTCTATAAGGAATTGTATATTTGGAAGAGTAGAATACAAGTATAGTTTAATAGAGATCAAGAATGATAAAGTGTATAATTAGAGAGCATAAGCGAGTAAGGTTGTTATTCTCTTTGATTCTTGATGATATATATAGTTGTAAAGAGATTCCTTAGTAGTTGTATCCATTAACGAGTGCTCTATAGTTGCTTCTGATGGTGATGGAGAGTTGCAGTGAAGAGAAGCGAAGATGTGTTTTCAAAAGCGGCAGTTGTAATTATAATTTTAAATTCTGAGTTCAGCATCAGACGTCTAGTATTTGTTTCAGACGTCTGGCTATATATTTCTTATGTATACAGTAGCCTTTAAAATGTCTGAGTGCATCAACCAGACGTCCTGTCTGTGTTGTATTCTAGAGGATTTCTTCAGACGTCTGGTTAGTGCACCCGGACGTCTGAAAACTATGCATGTTTACTTTGTGCATCTATCTTGTTGTTCCATCGATTCCATCGATATTGTAGTCTCTTGTAATATTTTTTGAGCCTTGTTCTTGTCTTTCTAGTAATGTTATTCTAGCAAGTACCTGTAAATATAGATATATATGCATATTCAATTTCCATTGTATAGTTGTTGTCATCGAAACCATAGATTTGATTTCCTACTAATCTCCCTTTTTTGATGATGACAACTATATAATGTACTTATATATAGTTTATAAATCTCCTCCTGAACATGTGCTTATTATATATATACATACATATATATATATATATTTTTATTTCTCCCCCTCTGCCATTATCAAAAAGAATTTCTAGCTAATTAAATGTTAATATGATCAATCGCCAAAGATATATAACACACAAAAGAGAATTTCATAAGTAATTGTATGCGAGTACATTCATAGAGTTTTCAAGTGTACATAAGATGAAATCCTAAAATCTATGAGTCTTTCGAGGAAGCTTTTTCTTAATCATCACCTTTATCTTCTTTTTGAGAAGAGCAAGGTTGCTTTGTAGGAGATGTCGGAGCTTGTTTTAGAGGTTCGTTCTCCTCAAAAAGCTTAGATTGTTTCGATGGAGGAGAAGGTACTGGGGTTGGCCAATCTTCAAAAGGAGTTGTCAGACCACGAGCACTTTGAAGAACCTCTTTGAGAACCGCTAATGCAGTTGAAAGTGATGTTTCAACTATTGCTAGGTGTGTGGCAGAAGATATTTCAAAGTTGTCAATACGCATAGCTAAAAATTTTTGATTTCCAAACAAGATTTGTTGATTTTGAAGAGTGAGATCTCGAATGCTTTCACTTGGATTTGTCTCTGTTCGAGTTTCCAAAATCTCATCCTAGCTCGTATAATCAAACGGTGCAGCAGGAGGAGTTGTCTCACAATGTTTTTCCTCCTCTTGTGTTGGTTCATGGTGTGGTTGAGGTGGAGGCCCAGTTTGTCTTGCTTGACAATTGTGCGTCCAATCTTCAAAAGATATAAATTTCGGAGGAATTTTTGGTAAGTATTAGGGAGGAAAAGCTTTGTGGACGCATATTGTGGAGAAATTTCTTCAAAAGTGGATAGGTAAGAGGGGATGTTGTGAGCACGTAAAAGTGTCATGATGTATGTAGGGTAGTTAATTGATGGCCGTGATCGAGTCCAAAAATGTTTGCGCTCGTCAAATATAAATTTGGCCCAATTTACCCTTGTTCGCCGAATAGAGCATATAAAGCTTTGTGTTCTAACTCGATTATCTACTCATGACTTCCTAGACGAGGAATAATAGTGTTGATGATCATCCGAGCAAGAAGTCTTACCTTTGGTCGTAAATATTTGGAAGTAAATTTAGGCATTTCATCCTCCCATATTTGATGTGTTATATTTTCCCTTGGTTTGAAATGCATATCGAGAATATTATATAGATCTTCGTCCATGTCGGAACATCCGAGAGTTCTGCCTATTATTCCCAGAGTGAGCCTAATTGTGTTGCCATAAATGTTAGACCAAAACTAGCTATCTTCATTTTTCGTGTTCCTAACAGCCGTGCTATCCAAATTAGCGTAGAAGAGAAATATAGCCAATTTGATCAATTTGGATGCTACTGGGGTTAAACGATATCAAAGTTTCTAAACCGACATTGTCACACAATTCATCTAAATCATACATTGGAAACTTGAGTAAGTTATAGAATGGACCTGTGTGAAGTTTCTTCTTTTGAATTTCCTCATACCTCTTGAGTGAATATGATGCTCTATTCATCCATCATTTGATTTGATCATCCGAGCAAATTTAAGGGTTTGAAGAAGTTGGTTGGTCTTGTTTTCGTTTGGTTATCTTAAGGTTTTTAGTTCTAGGAGGCATCGAATTCGTTTAAGTTTGAAAGAGGCAGAAATTTTGGAAAAAAACCGCTATCTATCGATGGAAAAAATGAAACAAAATAAGAAAAGGCAAAAGAAATAGTCGTTATCTGGGCATATATGAGTGTCGATAGAATTTCGAACGTCTAGAATTGAATTCAAACGTCTAGTTTAACCTAATTTTGACACAGTAGATAGAGTTAGATGTCTGATTTTGATTGAGTTTTTTAAATTGATAGTCAGAGAGATTTTTTAGACGTCTGGTTTAACTATCAGACGTCTGAAATAGATCGATTTTTTAAAATATGGTGGCGATGACTTTATTCAGACGCCTGGTTTTCAGTTCAGACGTCAAATATAGTCAGGTATCTGTTTTAAGTAAGCAGGGACAATTTTCAGACGTCTGGATAGATATATCAGACGTCTGACATATGCAGAATAATGTAAATTTTGTGGGATATCAGAGTGTCAAACGTCTGAGGTTCATATCCAGACGTCTGAAATAACCAATCTTTCTAAAAATATCCTAAATCTAAAGGGCGTTGCTTATTTCTCGACCTTCCATTGTTTGAAAAAATGTAGTATTTTCTTTTTGTGAATAAGAATTACAAACATACGTAGCTAAAAATTCAAAGAATAATTTTAATCTATTTAGATAGAGATGGAGTTTTGCGATCATCTGACTTGTCATCCCTCCATGGTTTGAGTGGAGACCATATATTTCCACGATCGTGGGTTCTAGAGGAACCGGAGAATCGCCTTGGTGAAGGAACCAAAGGTGTGCGATACAATGATGAGGGATCCAAAGAACTGCAAGGAATCGAAAGTGGTTCATGTATATACTTCTTCCGTGAATTACGAAACTTCATGTTATTTTGTTCAAAATATAATTCTCGTTGTAGATCTATTTGTTGTTTTTGATAGTGATGAATCTCATCAATCTTATCCTTGGTGTTAGGAGAAACAAATAGAGATCGCTTGGATTTCTTGTTGTCGGGAGTGAATTCCGTATGATAGGAGGAACACCTATATGTTGGTTCCTAATTTGGTGTAGGGGTAGGAAGATGTTAAGGTGTATCTGCTGAGCTATCCGTTGTAGGCGTCGAGAAGGATAGATGAGAATTTTCAGAGGACATGATTATTTTGTTGTAAAAATATGAGATCATATAGTCTTTACTTATAAAGAGTTATATATAATTTTGAAAAAGTTGTTTATAGATAGTTTCAGAAACCAACTATCTAAAAATTTAAGGTAGAGGAGTTATCACTCTTTGTTTGAGGATCAAAACATTTTTGGCTAAATATGAAATATATGAGGATGTGGTGTTAAGTTATAGGATCGTTAAGGGAGCATATTCCTAAGTCTCGTCACAGCTTAACAAATGTTTGTTCGTTTAGTGGTTTTGTGAAAATTTCTGTTATTCGATTTTCGGTATTAACGTATTCTAATGTGATATTCCTTTTTCGACATTGTCACGTAAGAAATGATGTCTTATGTCTATATGTTTAGCACACGAGTGATTTACAGGGTTTTTTGATAAATTTATTGCATTTGTATATCGCAATATATTAGTGACTTATCAATAATTTTTTCGAAATCAATAAGCGTTTTTTGCATGTATATGACTTGTGCACATCCAAGTTCTGCTGAAATATATTCGGCCTCGTAATTGGATAAGGATACATAATTTTGCTTTTTGCTAACCATGAAACTAATGACTGTCCGATAAAGTGACATGTTCCACTAGTACTTTTACGATCTGTTTTACATCCTCCGAAATCCGCATCGCTATATGAAACAAGTTCAAATGATGATTCCTTAGGATAAAACAAACTGTAATCTCTTGTACTAGATAGATATCGTAAGATATGTTTAACGGCTCTTTGGTGGGATTCTTTTGGTTTTTCTTGAAATCGGGCACAAAGACACACTCATCATAATGTCGAGTCGACTAGCTGTTAAATAAAGCAGGGATCAAATCATACTACGATATAATTTTTTATCAAAATCTTTTCCATTGTCAACTTTTTCGAAGTGAACACTAGTACTTATTGGTGTTGGTTTGCTTGAAGTTTTATCCATTTCAAAGCGATGTAATAAATCATTACAATATTTTTCTTGATGAATAAAAATACCATTTTCAAGTTGTTTTATTTGTAAACCCAAGAAGAAATTTAATTCTCCTTTGTGAGACATTTCAAATTCATTTTTCATAATATTTGAAAATTGATTACAAAGATTTTCGTTAACTGAACCAAAAATAATATCGTCAATGTAAATTTACACAACTCAAATATCGTCACTTTCTCATTTAATAAATAAAGTTGTATCGATTTTACCTATTTGAAAACCAGATGTAATTAAGTGATTTTTAAGACATTCGTACCAAGCACGGGGTGCTTATTTTAAACCATATAAAGCTTTTTGTAATTTAAAAACATGATTGAGATATTTTTCATGAAAAAATAATGGAGGTTGTTCAAAATATACGTTTTCTTTGATAGAACCACTTAAGAAAGCACTTTTGACATCCATTTGAAATAGTTTAAAATTGTGATGATTTGCAAAGCGAGTAATGTATATATGGCCTCGAGTCTTGCTATTAAAGCAAAAGTTTCGTCGTAGTCGATACCTTCTTCTTGACCACAACCTTGAGCAACTAAGCGAGCTTTATTTCTAATTATATTTCCATTTTCATCTGCTTTATTTTTAAATACCCATTTTGTTCCTATAACCGATTGATTTTCTGGTCTTGGGACTAATTCCCAAACATTCTTATGTTCAAATTGATTTATCTCTTCTTGCACAGCCATTATCCAAAAGTTATCATTTGAAGCTTCTTTATAATTTTTCTGTTCGAAATTTGACACAAATGCTATATGGCTTGTTTGGTTAAGTTGATTTCTAGTTATTCTCGAGTTAAGATCTCCAATGATATTATCTTTTGGATGACCTTTAAGAATTCTAAGAGATGACACTAAAGTATTATTTTGTGTATTTATCTTATTATTAGACGTGTTTGTTGTATTTGATATAAAAAATAATTTAATCATCAACATTAGTATGATTATTAAGGAAATTTTCATCAAATGAAACATGTAAACTTTCTTCAATTATGTTAGTACGTTTATTAAAATTTCTATATGCCTTGGAATGATCCAAATATCCGACAAAGTTCCCTTCATCGGCCTTTGGATCAAATTTTCCTAAATTGTCTTTTGCATTTAATGTAAAACATTTTGATCCAAAAGTTCTAATGTATGATATTTTAGGTTTTCTTTCAAAATATTATTTCAAAATAAGTGTTTTTAGTCATCGGTCGTATGGTTACTTGGTTTAAAACATAACAAGCCGTAGCAATAGCTTCAGCCCAAAAATGTTTTGGTAAACTGCTACTATTTAATAGCGTTCTTGCACATTCTTGTAATGTTCGATTCTTTCTTTCTACTACACCATTTTGTTGTGGTGTGCAGAGAAAAGAAAAGTTATGACCAATTCCCTTTTTATTACAAAAATTAGTAAATGATCATTTTCGAATTCTCCTCCGTGATCACTTCGAATATTTTTAATTTTTAAATCCACTTGAGTTTTTATTCTTTTAGCAAAAAATTTAAATATTCCAAAAATATCACTTTTATGTTTTAAAAATAAGGTCCACGTATATCTTGAAAAATCATCTACTATTACGAAAACATATTTGTTATGATTTATAGATCGTACTTGAGTTGGACCAAATAAATCTAAATGTAATAATTCTGATGGTTGTTTTGTAGAAATATTATTTTTAAATTTAAAGGAACTTTTCTTTAGCTTTCCAAATTGACAAGCGTCACATAGATTTTCTACTTTAAAATTTATTTTTGGTAAACCTCTAACCAGCTCATATTTTGCTAATTTATTAATATTTTTAAAATTAATATAACAAAAACATTTATGCCACAATCGGGGATCGTCATGTTTGGCGGCTAAACATAATTTTGAATTTTGATTTATATTCATATTTTAGACATAAATATTTTTGTTTCTAAAACCTTCAAATATAAGTTGATTATTATTGAAAATATTACATTTATCCTTTTCGAAATTAATTTGAAATCCTATATCGCATAATTGACTTATGCTAAGTAGGTATTGTTTTAAATATTCTACTAACAAAACATTTGTAATAATAGGAGAGTTAGAAATACCAGAGTTGATGACTCCTCCGATGCCTACGGCGTATCCTTTTGAGTTATCTCCAAAGGTTACTATTCCGACATCGATATATGTTATATTTGATAACATTTTTGCATTTTCGGTCATATGTTCGGAGCATCCACTATTAAGTATCCATTTCTCCTTATTTTTTATTTTAGGTACCTGGAAAATAAAATGGAATTCAATTGGTACCCATGTACTTTGTTAGGGTCCTAGATGTTAGGAGGGATAGGTAGCCATACCCAAGAGGGTTTGGTACCTTTGCGAATATAATTTTTATTATAAACTACTTTTTCTAAAAAACATCGATATTTTTTTGTCTAATCAGTTTATCATTTGTTTTTGGAATCCAAATTTTTATATTTTTGGTATTCGTAATGGACTTAGGTGATCCTTTAGTCTTTTGATAAATAAAACTATATTTCTTAATATTATTCCCTTTTTTGTTTAGAGATATTTTTAAAACCTATTCCATTTCTATTCCTAATGGTTTTGAAGTTTTAATATGATTTTCCAAATCTTGTTTTCCTTTATTAAATTTTGAACATTATAAGTTTTAATACGAATGGCTGGTTATGCTGTTTGGGTTGTCAAACGCGCCTAGTACTTTCATGAGAGTGATGAACCAGATTTTCAGACCATTTATTGGGAAGTTCGTAGTTGTTTACTTTGATGATATTTTGATCAATAGTGGGAGTATAAAAGAGCATATTCAGCATTTGCGGGAAGTACTATTGATTCTATGATAGGAGCAATTCTATGCCGCAACGAAGAAGTGCGTGTTCATGACGTACAGTGTTTTATTTCTGGGATATGTTCTGTCGAAGGAGGGTATTCAAGTGGATGAAAGTAAAGTGGAAGCAGTCAGGAGTTGGCCACAACCCAATACAATTACTAAAGTGAGAAGCTTTCATGGTTGGTATCTTTTTATCGAATATTCATTCCACATTTTAGCAGTGTGATGGCCCCTGTAACCGATTGCATGAAAGGAAAGAAGTTTGAGTGGACAGAGGAAGCAGAGTTAGCTTTTGAGAAGATCAAGACACTTTTGACGACAGCACCAATTCTGGTACTACCGGATATTCAGTTGTTGTTCGAGTTACACACTGATGCTTCGAAGGTTGGAGTTGGTGGAGTATTGAATCAGAATGGAAGACCAGTTGCTTATTTCAGTGAAAAATTGTCTGGAGCCAAGTTGAGATATAGCACTTATGATGTGGAATTTTACGCGATTGTTCAAGCTGTGAAGCACTGGAGACATTATCTGTTTCAGAAGGAGTTTGTTCTTTATACGAATCATGAAGCTTTGAAACATTTGCAAGGGCAGGACAAAATTTCAGCTAGACACGCATAATGGGTAGCGTATCTACAGCAGTTTACTTTTGTTGTAAAGCACAAATCAGGGGTGACGAATCGTGTAGCTGATGCCTTGAGCAGGAGGAATCATTTGTTGATGACGATGATGGTTGAAGTGACAGGATTTGAACTACTGCCAGAGTTGTTTGAAGAAGATCCTTACTTTGCGAAGTTTGTTGAGAAAGTCAAGAATGGAAGTACTGATGAGTTTGTATTGGTAGATGGATTCTTATTCAAGGGAAATCGATTGTGCGTACCAGATTGTAGCTTGAGAATGAAAATTGTAAAAGAGTTGCATGAATAAGGACATGTTGGTCGGGATCGCACATTGCAATTGATTTCTCAATCTTATTATTGGCCTTCGATGAAGCGGGAAGTTGAAAAGTTTGTGCGTAGATGTCATGTTTGTCAAGTTTCGAAAGGGACAGCTACAAATGCGGGATTGTATATGCCTTTACCTGTTCCGACAAAACCGTGGGTAGATGTAAGCATGGATTTCATGTTGGGCTTAGCGAGGACTCAACGGGGAAATGAATCTATATATGTTGTGGTGGACCGTTTCTCGAAGATGGTACATTTTGTTGCTTGTAAGAAGACGGCGGATGCAGTCCATGTGGCACAGTTGTTCTTTAGAGAGATCTATCGCTTGCATGGTTTACTAGAATCTATAGTTTCTGACAGGGATACCAGATTTCTGAGTCATTTTTGGTTGAGTTTGTGGAAGATGGTGGGAACAAAGCTGAATTTTAGTAGTTCTTATCATCCGCAGTCGGATGGACAAACCGAGATTGTGAATAGATCATATGGAAATCTATTGCGGTGTCTTGTGAAGGACAATTTGAAGAGTTGGGATTCGAAGTTATGTCAAGCGGAGTTTGCACATAATCATGCAGTGAATCGTAGTACGGGTTTCAGTCCATTTCAGATTGTATATTCAAGCTTGCCAAAGGGGCCGTTGGATTTAACGATAGTACCACAGCCGAAGGGGACAGTTAAGCGGGCTACTGATTTTGTTGATAGGTTGACAGAATGCCATAGAATCATTCAGGAACGATTGGAGAAGGCGAATAAGAAGTATAAACGATCGGCGGATCTGAAGCGAAGAAGTGCTGAATTTAATGAAGGAGATTTAGTATATGATGTCCTAACGAAGGATCGTTTTCCAGTAGGAGCATACAATAAACTTAAAGCTTGAAAGATTGGTCCTGTAAAGATTGTGAAACGGATCAATGAAAATGCTTATAGGTTGAAGCTGCCGGAGGATGTGTACACTTCTGACGTGTTTAATGTTAAACATCTTATACCTTACTATGGAGATGAACAATCCAATGGGAAAGAACTTTTAAATTCGAGGACGAATTTTTCCCGACCAGGGGAGGATGATGCAGCCCAGCCTGATGTAGTCTTAGGTCACGAGCGACCTAACGAGCTGTTAAGTCGCGTGCGACCTAATGGGGTGAAGAATGACGAGATCAGAGGAAAGAAAGAGGCGGTACTGAAGGATGAGGCGAGTTACGCAATGGAGAAGGATCCAACGACCTATGATAGGACGCGCAACGACCTAGCGAATCCTATGGAGCGACCTAGCGAGTTAAAGCAAACCTCATATTACCCAGGTTCTTTAGGTCGCTCAAGCGAGCTAACGATCTATGATAAGAAACTTATATAAGAAACTTATATAAGAAAAAGGTTTTAAACCAAAACACTTAATTATTTTAAAATCAAACTTTAAAAAAATAAATTGATTATTTAACTTACAATTTTAAGTTAAACAAATTTATTAACTTTCCATTCAATGTTAAAGAAATGCTTTTTATAAAAGAATCTATATAAAGCAAGTTTAAACCTTTATTTAAAACCAAATCATTTTTTTTACATACTTAATCCAAACTTGTCTTAATATTTAAATTTATAAAACTTATTTAAATTCAATATTCAAGTAAAACTTGAATCTATAAATCCTTTAATTTTAAACTTAGTTTAAATCTTGTTTTAAATTTTAGGATTCAAAAGTTCATTTGAATCCAAACCTGTTTTAAAAACTTGCTTTCAACTTTTTAAATTTCATTTTAAAATTTTAAACAGTTACAGGTTTCTTCTTTAATCCAATTCAAAACACCAAATTTTCTTATCACCTCCAAGTTATTAAAACAAACTAAATTTAAAACTTGTCTATTCCAAAACAAGGTTTCAAAACTACACTATAAGAAAATGGTTCATCAATAGCAAAGGAGGATTGCAATATACCACCACTTGCTGTAATTAATCCTTTATTACCGGTCTAGAGTTAAATATGACGCAGCTTTCACGCTATTCTTTCTGTTTCGCGAAAAGTTAGCGGTAAATGTTTTCATCTCCCTCTTATTTTCCTATTCTACCGCGAACCTCTTCTTTTCATCTTCACTCCAAAACCCTAAATCAGTCTCCCCTTTTTCATATTTCTGTTCCAATCCATTCAAATATCACTTTTCTTCTTTGGTCTAACATAATCTGGAATTTTTGACCCAAAATTTTATCGACTATGTTGTTTTCACGATCGATTTTTTTGCAGATAAAAAATCCTTCATTGTTTACAAAGCCGACCAATTCCTCTTCCATCCATCAAAATTTTCTTCTTCCCAAACCCTTTAATACCAACTTCACCATCTGCATTCGATCCTTATGTCGTTTAATGTGAATTTCTAATGAAATTGTATTGAAATGTAACTATAATTTATTTCCTAAACAAATTTATGTTTTGGAATATTTGAATAATTTGAAATTTAATTTTTTACAGAGGAAATCTATAAGTGTCCTCGTAATATTTTTCTATTTAGGATTTGGAACGAGTGTAAAGAAGAACCCTCAATCAATTGACGGGCTCAGAATTTCGCCTTCTATTTTTTGGGTTTCGCCTGCTGTAAGAACGTTTGCGTTGGATATGGTAAGAAAACTTATGAGGGATCAGGTAAGTATACCATGATCAAACTTATGAGGGATCAGTACCCCTTACATCATGAAATTTTAATGCTTAAATATCAAAGCAAGAAATTTCCGAAAGTGATCTACAAACGCTCGAGTCTGGGCTTCATCTCTTGCTTCACAACTGTATTCGAGTTTGGGCTTCATCTCGACTTATATTTGACTGCAGATTCTTCGATGTCTGTGTATTTATATGTACATGTGTTCTGTGTCATTTACATCGAGTGCAAGCTTTTCAAACTTTTACAGTGAGTAGTTGGCGGTGTTTCCAGAATAAAACTAATCTCAGTTTCTAAACATTATCTAGTTTCTAGTTTAATATTCACAACACTTTTTATGTTTTCATTTTGCATAGAAGTTAGTTTTCAAAATAGAATTTCCAATGATAGGATATGGAATTTCTAATGTTCTGAATAAAAAATTCTTTACTTGAGTGTTACACGTACATATATAATCGACAAAATATATTCACTTAGTAAAATCGTTAGCTCAGTTCCAGTTATTTTTAACAAATACCTTAGTTTAAGGGTTGAATAGAATTTACTTATTACAAAATGCATATGTGTTACTCAATCTTATTCTATTACAGTGGGAAAATAGTCATCGTATCTTTGTGGTTAGACAAAACAAGTTTAGTAGACGACTCTATAATGGAGAATAATGTTCAATGAATTCTAATTGTCACCACATCAACTGCCATTCAAATATTTAAAGAACTAAATATAACTAAATAGGATATGCATATTTACTCTTATTTAATTTGTTTGATTCTAGGATCATTCAGCTTTGATTCCACGCTTGCAACAAAAGTATATCTTACCATCAGAATTCTACGGACCAAAGATATTTTCATAAGGTACGCACATGAGTAACTATTTTTCCTTCTACTACAATAACCATTAACAGTTTGCTTGAATCACACAGATTCCACCTGAATCACAAGGTTCCTCATCATCAATAATTATTTTGTGAAGCTTCAATATTTCTCAGGTTAGAATTTTTTCCTTAATAATTTTCAACCCAGAATTCTAATTTTAGGGATCATATGATTCTTGCTTCAAGTATTTATGGATATCATGGTATGAATTTTTCAAATTAAAATGTTTGGATATGTATTATTATCATTAGATTTACTAACTTTAGATTAGATAGTAATCATGTTGGTAATGGAACTATTCATATGAATAATGATACGATTGGTTAAACAATAAATTTAAAGGTATTTGAAATAAGTAGAGGCCAAATGGGTATACAAATATATTTGGATGTATTAAGTGCTTATTGCTCGAGTGAATTGCATCGATTTGTAGTCAGTCCATTGTCAGGCAATCTGATGTTCGACTGTTCATTCTTCTATGCAATAAAATAATTATATTAGTACTGTACCTGCCATTTATTCATCTAAACAGGATATGTATGTATGTATATGTATATTACTCTGAGTTCTTCTAGAGATTTTGGATGGTCATGGAGAACTTAACAGCCATCATTAAAGCAGTAGAAATTGTTTCATAACTCGAGTATATTAATGCAATTATCTAATCAATGATTTTCTCATTGTTAGTTTTATCTATCCTTCTTCATTTTTTTAGCAAGCAATCAAGCATGTCATCATTTCTTAAACTTGCACTAGATAGTCTCTCAATAATGAGCTTTGTTAGCAGGCTTATAATTTTCGTTCTTGCCTAAAATAATGTATGCATATATAAAATTCCTTTAGTTAGTAACTATGTGTTTTCTATATCATTAACCATCACAAAAACATTTTTAATTACCTGAAAGACACGTCTATAGTTTGTGCCAGGAAGACTAATCGGCAAATCAAGTATGCTATGAACAAAATGATATATTTCTTCTTTAAGAGCTTCATCAAATTGGCCATCAACATGTCTCATGTGATGTGTATACTATCACAATATTTTGCTATGACAAAAGCCATCAACATGTTTGATAGCTGATAGTATAATTTACGTATATTTATACAAAATGTGAGATCATCAAATGTATGATCAATATAAGCGATAAAAATGAAAAGGAAATAAGCCGAAAGTTATTAATATACAAAAACAGAATAAAAAAATAATGCGGGAATTCATTGTTGTTTGAAGTATGTTAAGTAGAAGGACCATCAAACAAAAGCTCTAGAACTGAATAAGTGTTGATGGTCTGTGAAATGTTGAGACTAGTGATAGCAAGTGGACAAGGTAAACTGACTGAATTGCATGGAGAGTTATGCGTGATGTGAGATGAGAAGCTTATGAACAGGGCCTTGTATCTGAAATGAGCAGAGTGGAATATGAGATACATTAACTAAGATATGAACTGGGAAGCGCATGAAGCCTGCGAATGTGATAGTGACAGAAATATGTAGTAGTAGCACGAGTAATAAATGATGAGATGCCAAGCAGGAAGGAGGCAGGTGAGTGGTAATTAATAGATAAGCCAGTGTATGAGTATATAGGAAGGGAGCTGCTCCATTGCTTAAACAGCGTTGTTGAGCCTGGATTTAACTATAACTCGAGCGTGCATTTCATAGAAAATGAGCATAACTAAAATGAATATAGAGCGAAGTGCCAATTGAAACAAAGGAGCTAAAGCGAGCTGAGATTAAACAGGCTTGAAGCTTAACTTATAATCTGTACGGAAACAATTGTTGAATGCAAGACGAAATACTTGTGTTGAAATGCAGAGCTGAAACAAAGAGATTCCACTAAGACAATTGCTGAACCAAATTTCATGGGCTGCTATTCAGTTAAATCCCAAAACTGTAGCATTGATGCAAGTCCGAGAATGGTGGTTGAAACATGAACGAGGCTTATTTTCCTATTTGAAATTGTGTTTTCTTGTTCGTGTTTTTTAGCAAGCATTATATTTATTTTGCCAATATACTTATTATTTTGTACAGTTGGCTGTGTTTCAAGTTAATTGTAGGACAGTGACATTCACTTTATTGTCTACTACTGCCAATATTTTATCCTAAAGTAGCATGGTGTGTACTTCTTAACCACTTAATGAATGATTGTACTAATTTCGACATCATTTTTTTACTGCTTGAAGCTAGTTTTGTGACAGCAAACTCACTGGAATTTGTATTCTTTCCACTACAAACATTGTAAAAATACTTCAGTGAATAAATTACAATCCTGTATAAAAAGTTTATAGTGTTCTAGAAGTTGCATTTGGAGTATTATACAAAGTGAGCAACAAATATATATACATCATAATATAAATCACAAAAATAAATTTCATTATAAATTAATTCAAATGCATATATTCTTCGATAAAATGTATATTGGATATTAAAATAGAAAATAAAATAATGAAATGTAAATTGGTCTGAAGTATTGTCCACACAAGATTAAGAAAAAGTAAGCAACTATGAGTGTGGGATATTAAAATATTCAAACAGTAGTCATTGATGCTGCTTAGATTAAATAGTGAAATTTATGTTCTGATGTGGATATGAATTATAGTGCATTCATTGTTTTCTAGTTGTATAAGTTATAGACGTGATATTTGGATCTTGGGTGATGGAGTAGGAATTTCATGGTATTAGCAAATTATTATTTGTATGGAATTTGTATGATGACTCATTACATGTTATTAGCAGATTATTGATTCTGAAAAAAATAGCAATGTACGTGAGATGTGCATCAAGCCTATAAAGAGAATTATCATCTTTCAAGAAAGGGCACCTCATGACTTTCAATGCGAGTGCAGCCTACTTTTGGTGAAGTTCTGGACTACCATCCCTTCTGCATATCTTTCTTACATCACTAAATACATGAATGGTAAGAAATATTAATGGGATTCTAAAATGCTTACAACTGAAGAAATCGATTTTGTTATGAAGGTCAAGGTCAATTTAGATGTAAAAGACAATTGGGTGTTTAATGTTGGTGAAAACATCTTTCTAATCTGCCTTGTTACAGAGGCAGCGGATTTGGGTATGTCTTATGATTATACATCTGACTGATTTCTTTTTACTTGCAGAAAACTTATAATCACTTGACTTTCATCATATATTGATCAAGAGCATTCAATGAAATGTCATTCAATACATTGGTTGACTTAACAAAGGCTTCAACAATGCCTGCAAGTTTAAAATTGTATAGACACTGTAAGTTTAAAATTGAAAAAGCAATTATTTAATAAAAATTTACTTGGTTAGTTTAAAATTGTATAGACACTGCAAGTTCACCTGAATCACCGGTTTTATAAAAATTAGAAAAGTCCATATAAACTAATAGTATTAGTAATAATAATATAAATAATAATATTTAGTACACTATTTTATAGAGATGTTCATACATCTTTACTTGGTTAGTTATATGTATTGTTTTGTTTGCTAAATACTTGGATGACTTAGTTCTATCCACATGCTCAATCTGATCTGATTCTGTCCAACTTTGGCTGCAGGAATAGGTGAATGCAGCTGACAGCTCAAGCAACTTATTTTGGTAAGCTGTCATCTATGACGTTACTTGCTTGACTGGTTGCTTTCCTTGTGTTTAACTAGCCAAATATATTAAGCATCTTGTTTAAGTTCTCTTAGTCAATCTAACTATCCTACAGCCTATCTGTATTATTGATTATTGCATCTCTAATGTGCTTCAGTTATCAGCCTTTTAAATGCTAATTTATATTTAGACAACTCATAATGTGGTTCGATCCGAAATGAATGCACATACCAGGTTTGATCAAATAGCTTGAGAGCTTCAAATTCACATCATATATATGCATTCGACTAATGAAATGTCACATATTCGTAGTCATATGGCTTTGTTCTATTTCAATGGTTGCTTTCTATTTTTTTAGCTTATAGGTTTCCATATACAGTCAGTTGTTTGCTAATCCTGTAATATCTACTTTTTGATCAGTTTTGTAGTCTTAGACTTCTTTTAGGACTAATTTTAAACATTTGATACTTAAGTGCTCTCTCTAAAATGAATATCACACTTAATCTGAAAAAAATATGACTTAATATTTGTATCTAATTTAAAATTATTATTATGTAATAATTAATAAATTTAGGTTTTATTTTGTTTTTGTTTTATAGTTAAATATGTTTAGACATTCAAAATATCCAAACATAATTATAGTCCAATGATTAATTAATAACATATGTTTATACATATACATGTAAACAATAAATTTGTAATCAAGTAGTATACAATTAAATCTACATAAACAAGTGACTGTATTGGTAACAGGTCATACATATAAGTTCAGCTTAAACCGACGGCTTATAACACGTTCCAAAGCAACATAGAATCGTATTTGCATTTGTCCAATTGTCCATATAGATTTCCTTGTCGATTTTTTTTCTTCTTTTTTTGTTTTCATAAAATAAAAAAGGGAAAAATAAATAAATTTAAATCCTATGTTTTTAGATCTAAACCACATGGGACTCATGCATGAGAAAATGTTGCCAAAAATAATTAAATCCTAAGTTTCAGATTAAATATGTTTGTTGCAAATATTACACATTTTGGATCCATTCTCTGTCACTATTATGATAATTAAATCTTACACATTTTAAGAAGGCTTTCTGACTACACAGCTTTAATGCATCACTATGTTAGTTAGAAAAACAAATTTTAAGTTTGTAAGCTGATAGTTTCATTTGTTGAAAAGTTTATAGCTTTGTCTTCAGTGCAGGAAGCAATTTAAGATAAAATTCACCTCAGACCAAAATGATGAGAAGTTCAAGACTAAGCTTATGGTAAACTATTATTTACCTTTATACTGTTTTTCTGCTTCATATATTCATTTAGGTGAACATTTGCACTGGAAAGCTTGTGACAACCGTGGCTTCCAAAAAAGGGTCCATCAGGAAAATACAATCTACTCTGCCATTCATTGGTTAGTTTGCTGCAACAGATTAGCTGAGCATTTGATGGGGTGGGTTCTAGTCTGATATCACAGTTTTGTTTACATCAACTCCAACCATTTAAGTTAATGATTTGTTTATCTGGGACCGTAAACAGCAAGAACAGCAAGGGTATACATTTGCTGTTTAAGTAAAAGCAGCGCATAGAATGATTTAGCTGTTAATTTTGAGTATTTTCTTTGTTTGTCGCACATATTTTCTTCCATATTTCGGTATTCATGATAATTTATGTTTACTTTTTATGACTAATAGACGTATGTGCTTTTTGACAGGTGGTGTATGATGCTTTGGGTTTGCGCTATGGTGGAAGACATGAAAAAATATGTTGCCGCGCTCATTCTCCTTCAAATGTATTTTGTGTCGATGTTCTTACATCTTTACTTTTACTATGTATCATTTTGGTTAGCTATGGTTGTATGGATTGTTACTTTTATTATGTATTGTTTTGGTTAGCTACGATTGTATGAATTGTTGCTAATATATATATGCTTAATATTGTGCATGAAATGCTTTTATTCATACATATTTTTTTATGCTTAATTGTTACTACTGTATGAAATACCGTATATTACATCCTTTTTATATTAATGCTAGGAAAAAAAATTGTCATGGATATACATATTGTAGCGTTATGTTAGTGCAATAAAAATATTCTGCAACGATTAAACAGTTTTCATGGCAAGTAAATAATGCTATGAAAGACTAAAGTAAACATTCTATAGCGTTTTTACAGCATTTATAGTTGCTATAATAATCAGGCAATGATATTTCTATGGCATTTATAATTGCTATAATAATCAGGTAATGATATATCTACAGCGTTTACAATTGCTATAGATAGCAAATAAATGACGTCATAAATATTAGCATCATAAACCATAACTCTGCATAAAAGTTCTATAGCAAGCACCAAAACGCTATAGAAAGGTACTTGTATGTCCTGAATCGTCTATTTAATAGCAATTCAGAAACGCTATAAGTAACGTAATTTATAGCATGTTTTTTATAGCGATTCTGAGGTTGCTATTATAGATCCCTGACATATTACAACTTGTTGATATACAGCGTTTATAAAAACGCCATCATATCCTTTTACAACGTTTTTTAAACACTATAAAAAGGTATTTTTCTTGTAGTGCATGCTCATGTTTTGACACCGATTTAACAATTAAATGTTCTAACCTCTCTTTCTAACGCATCCGATGCAATTAGCAAATGTGCACCTGACCCGAAACTTCAAACTTACAAAATAAAATTGGAAACAAATGTTTACCAAACCTGAGACTATTAAACTTACGTGATATAAGTGGCCAAAATGCGCACCTAACCCAAAGTAGCAGGGTAAGACATGTTTACCAATGACGTTAACGTGCCATTGGCATGCTTAATAAGATGTTGGTGAGCAAAGCTTCAGGTTCACGTCTTTCATGGAGTACTAATCAACTCTTCTTTCGAATGTTATCGAGATGTCTATTTTTCAACGCTTATCAATGATTTGCCGACAACAGTAAAATCTATTGAACGACTCTAATTAAAATGTTAAAATTGAATTTTTTTTGTTAGACCGACATCTTCGCAAAGCATTTCTACTTTCTTTTTCACCTCAAACACAAATTCATGTGTAATTATTACCTATTCACATAAGCATAAACCAACAATATCTGACATCACAAATTCATATATAATCGATGATTAATCTTTCAAATATAATCAAATAATTTTGAATCACAATTTGCATATATCAACAACAATCTTTCTGTAAGATAATTTTTATTTGTACGTCTTTTGTTCCATTGTTTCACTTCTACTAGAAGCCAAATTTCAGAAATCGAATGAATGTAAATCTGTTGTATAATATCGAATTATTGAAAAGCGTTGATGATTTTCTTTAGGTTTCATGGTTTTTTCGTCAGTATCAATTTAAAGTAAATTTTATTTACTTGATCTGTAAATTTTAGTCAGTATCTATTGTAAATTTTATTTACTTGATCAGATTAATTTACAAGTGCTAGCACTAACGTCTCTTCTATCACCCAGTTTCAGATCTTAATTTTGTAAGTTGTCAGAACTCAAAATATATAAATGGGAAAATATATCCATCGCAGCGCTTATCGTTGATAGTAGGGATATGCTCTAAAGGCAATTATGCAATTTGTTACGTATATCTAACTCGATAATCAAACTTGTTCGAAATAAAATGCATTTTCGTTCTATAATACATATGATATAATGTGTTATACTAATTAGTCAATTTAATTAAATTTATACTTAGTGAAAAATTAAAAAAAGTATGTATTGGAAGTATTGGTGAAATTTTTATGATCGTATTTGGGAAAGTACTTAACATTTTAGAGTTGTATTCTCTTCTGGTGTGCGACAAGTGGTTGCTAGATCCTTAAGAGAATATGATTCAGGTTTTCCAGTGGTATCAGTAATAAGTGATATTTATTAGATTTTAGTAAATACTTGAATTTGGTAGCAGTTACAAAGTGGTGTAATCGTGAGTAATTTATCACAATATATATAAATACACCATAGAATATAACAATTATAATCATGCAACATATATTGCATTACCCATCTAATTTATTAGTTTATCCATCTTAATTTCAAATGACTACCCGTCACAACGCTAACTGACTACCCATCTTAATTTAATCTGACTACTCATATTATAATTATATGGACCATCCATCTTGCATATAATAATATTCAGAATTATATGGGCTATCCATCTCAAATATAATTATAATTGGATTATTCCACCCCCTACCACATTGACTACCCATAACATGTGCTTTAATTATTTAAAATTATGTGGACTATCATTCACACATATTCCATTAACTTAAAATGACTTGGATTATCCACCACAATCTCATGGCTTTCCTAGAATGACTATGAATCCTTCATTATCCGCACAGAGACTATCCATCTCCGGCACGATATAGACTATCCATTTCACATCCCCAAGTTTTCATGGGATGACTTCGAACCCATCATTTACAATTTAATTCATGTTACCCACATGTTAACCTATGTCTGTTGGTATCCTCAATTAGGTTATTTCCCCATTAAGTTATAACATTTCAAAGTGACATACATTGGTATTACCAATTGACAAGTATCGAACTCATTTAAGGAATAGCACTGGTATCACCGATGTTTAGAATCAAAGTCACAAAACAATAGGCTCGCCGCCCTTATTAGGTTAATATAGATCAATGTCAAAGTTCATCTACATTGGTGTCCCCGATGACAGTGTTGAAGTTTACAAATTTTAAAACGGCATTGGTACCACAATGACGACATCCAAATGGAAAATACAAGGCTCTCCACCTTTGATGAAGATAGGTGACCGTCAAGCAGCAATAAACCTCATTGACCTTCTACCCAAGGTAAAACCAAATGTAAATTCTTTTAAGCATAAATTAATATCGAAAGTGACGTTGTCGACTTCTATGAACTATAGGCTATCCACCCATTAAAACAAAACTTTAACTTTTATAAGTTATATGGCTATCTAACCAAGTTACAGAGTCATCAACCTTCTTAAAACAGGCCTCTTCGCCTCTTTTAAAACAATTTTAGTTGACATAAAAACAATCCTCTTCGGCCTTAAAAAATGAAGTGCGACGTCGTGAACATGTGGCCTTGACTCTAAAACGTAAGTTCGTCGACCTTGATGCACATCGACCCCAAGAACCTCGATGTCGTAATAAAACTTTTAAATTTGACCCACTTCGGCTACTGTGCTACGTATTATCCTTAAAAGGTAGAAGTCATATAATGCGGCATCACCTATTTTTGAAAACCATTAAAGTGATTAAGTGTCGTATCATTAAAAACAACGATGAAGACAAGTGACGTCGTCGACGTCGACACTAAAGCTTTTAAACTCTTAGTTGAATCGCAATGTCACTACGCCGTCCAATATAGATTGCTGACACTATCGGCATCGACACTAATGGAATCATTCCATAACTACAGAAGAAGCCATCATATGTTTCCCTCAATATCAACGTCGATGTGCATAGAGGCGACAATCATTTAGGCTCGAAGTGGATATATGCGACACATAGCTATGTAACTAACATGAAAAATGGTTTATTTTTATTAAAAGCAAGCATTATTCACCAAATTTACACCTTGGAAAATTTATGTTGTATACAAACAATAATTTAACAAATCTTTTAACAAATATTGCCGTATAACATTTCCATGTTCCAAAATATTTCTCTACATTAATTAATACCCTTAATTAATCATTAATTTAAATACTTATCTAACATAATAAATTCATAGTAATTCGAAATCACTTTAAAAAACCCTCGAAATTCATAAAAATAATAGAAAATATCCTTCTCTTTATCATATAAAATTTTTGGAGCTAAAGACCACATTTAATTATTTTAAATAACTAAAACTAGAAATTAAGCTATTTCCTTCTTAGGAAATTCATAAAATAATCTATATAACTTGGAAAATTTTGAAATTAAAAGCTCATCTTCAAATTAATGTTTTATACAACATATCAGAAATCAAAGTATTTGGGGATTAAAATCTTACGTTTTGCCCTTAAAACCCTTTAGATAGTTCCATAAAAATTTCTTATTTCATCATTCTATCCAAACAATGAATATTCAACCGTACTTAGGAAAAATATATCAAAATGATTCAGATATTACCCATAGCTGAATTTCAAAATAAAATAAAAATAGAGATGGAATACTTATTATTCATCTTAAAAATGATGTTGGAGTTGAGGTTTGATTTAGCTCTTGAATCCCTAAGATTTAGTGCGAATCTCCTCTGACATCGCCCTCTCTTTGTTGATTAATGACCATCCTTCTTATATATTTTTTGATTATTTTTGTATGAATAACTTGAGAATGATATGAGGAGAAGAGAGTTTATGTAACGACCCAGAATTTTGAACAATTTAATTTGAAAATATTTAATTAATTTTAAATATTTGAATGACGGTTTGACTTGAATTTCAAATTTTCATAATAAATCGGCGATTAAATTATAAATTTAATCGATTGAAAGTTGAATAAAAATTTGAATCTTCGATTTTAAAGCTGATTTAAAAATATTTCAAAGGATTGTAAAATCCATATAGATAATACTGAAGATAATAGAAGCTTCAGATTTGAAATTTGAAAGCGAATTGTTCAGTTTTAAATTAATATCGTTTGAATTGAATTTAAAAATAGCCGTCCGAGGCGCAGTCTCAGAATTCGACGAAACCAGTTCCATTGGGTCCGGAATATTGAATTATTGCCAGATTTCAAATTTCGTATTTTTTGGAGTTGTTATGTGAGCACACGGTGATTAAACGCATTAGAATTCGAATCGAATTCAATTTAAATTTAAAAATATAATGGGTCAAGATCAAATCAACATCAGCCACCCTAGGTTTTGTAGGCAGACCTATTCCCTGCAAAGAAAGAAAATCGCGTACCTCCTGTCTCCCTCTATCTCTTTTTAATTAAACACGCAAAAGTTTTCAGTATTCAAATCAAACGAAGAAATTCAAAACAATGGCCGCTCCTTCCTAACTTTCTTCATTCCCAAATCAAAGATTTGTCGTAGCCTGGGGGATTGAATTCACGAAAAGAAAATGGGGCCGAGTTTTCCTCTTCCCCTTTCTCTCCAAAATTTCGAACGAAATCTTATTTCGTTCGTTCTAAAAAAAATAAAAATAAATGGGGGTCGAAGCCCAGAAAATTTAAAGATGGGGCGGCGGCGTGGCAGTGGGCGTTCGCGCGAGGAGATCGAAGTCGCGATAGGAGTTTAGGGCATCGGCTGGCAAATTGGAATTGAGCTCGAGTGTGGCGTTTGGATTCGATGGTTGGCCGAGGTCAGTAGCGAGGGCGCGAGTGTCTCGCGTTCAATCGAAGGGGGGGATCTGGATACGCGAGTTCGATCATCGCGTGGTTGGTGGCAGAAGTTCTCGAGCGGCGTCGATGAAAGCGGCTACTGGGGGAATCATCATCATCATCGCGTGGGTTCTTGAGTGGAGTAGTGGCCAGGGGCATCGCGACAGTCCTTTGGTGGTTGCGGCACACTCGCGCACGCGTTCTAATGGTCGAGGCGGCCTTGCAACTCGAAGGCGTGCAGTTCGACAGTGGAGGTCGCGAGCTGGGATTTCGATTTCCAGTAAGGTATATTGTTTTATTTTTATTTTTGTTTTTGATTTTTATATATAGAGGTAGTTTTAATTAATAAGATATATATAGATATTTAAAGAAAAAGAATATAAAGTTTATACAGGAAAAAAAACATATTTACAGATAGATAGAAATTGGTTAATTAAATTTAAATTTTAGTTAAATAAATCCGTTAAAAAGAATTTGTTTAAAGTTAAACGTATTGGTTTAAGAATAAGATAAATTAAATGTATTCGTCAAATAAATTGATAGTTAATTTAATGAAAATTTATTTGGTTAATTAATTTAAAAAGAAAAATTGGTTTAAATAAATCGTTAGCTGATTTACTTATTTAATGACTAATTTGTTAATAAAACTTATTTGTTTGTTTTAGTTACCAAAGGATATTTTATTAAAAAGGAAATTGTTTAAAATAAAAGTATTAGCTTAAAGTGAAAATTGATAGTTAATTTAATTTATTAAAGGGAAATAATTAGTTAGATAATTTATTAAGGTAGTTTATGTGGTTAATGAATTTATTTCAATTATTTAGTTACCAAATTAATTTTAAAAGAAAAAATTAGTAAAAAAAATAAAATTTTGGTTAAGTAAATAAATTGAACGATAATTTAAGTGCTCGATTTAATTCAAATATTAACGAAT
Source organism: Allium cepa (assembly GCA_030765085.1). NCBI lineage: Eukaryota > Viridiplantae > Streptophyta > Magnoliopsida > Asparagales > Amaryllidaceae > Allium > Allium cepa. The sequence continues at coordinate 918,251,733 of CM060938.1, forward strand.
TGTATAATTATTTATACAAGGTATAATCTGGGAAGAAAACAACCTGAAAAGGGAATGGATTGCAAATTAAAGCTAAGGTGAGAACTTCTCACTCAAAAAGGGTTATTTTAAATTTTAAATAGTTATATTTAAAATTTGTTGATTGATTGGTTGATTTCTTGATTGTGATATTAGATATTTTAGGATATATCTATATATAGCAATATATATTGGCATATGTATATATTGCAGTTGATTGATTTCACGCATTGTATAGCGAATGAGACCCTATTGCGCCGTTAGTAAGCGGATAATATTTTATAAAATCCCATATACCGCGATATTCCACCTCGAAGTGGAATGGGTATTGTGCTAACATCTTTGGGTGCAGGGAAACAGGTTGGAGGGATCCAATCGGATTCCTCACAAATATTTATTTGATTATAGATATTGTGTGAATTATGATTATCATATCGATATATGATGTTTGTTCCCGTGATTGACCATTTGATGCTGTGGCATCATCGGATCCATTTTTAAAGTTAAAAATAACGATTTTGAATTTAAAAGGATTTTTAAAGTGATTTTTCCAAAGTATATGTTTTATTAAATTTTTAAATTGATTCACTTTAAAAAAAAATGTATAAATTTTTATAAAAAATTAACATTTTTATGAAATATAAGAGAAAGGTAATTTTTAAAATACATAGATTTTTATAAAATAGTTATAATTGGGATTTTGGATAAATTTATTATTGGTTTATATGAAAGATTTTATAAATGGATATTTGTGAATTAAATTTATTGGAATTCTGAAACGGGTTTATAAAGTGTTGAGTTGATGTATAAAATGAATTTCATTAAAATTTATAGATTTATAAGTTGTGAAAGTTATTAAATTAATAGATGTTGAAAATAAAAGTTTTATAGGAAATTAACTTATAAACTGGCTTTTGGGCATTTAAATGGATACTGATAGAAACAGTTAATAAAAGAAATTTTTATAAGTTGAAATTGAAAGAAAATATATAAAGAAATCTTATCAGTAATAAGATTTAAAAATTTATGAAGTTCAAAGGAACGTTTTGGTAAATAAATAATATTATAAGTATTCAACTTATAATATAGATTTTGGTATATAATTGGGATATATAAAATTTAATGGGATAAATAAAAGAGATTTATAAATTGAAGTTTATAAATAGGAATGGAATTTATAAACATTGTTTATAAATTCGAAAATCAATTGAATTTGATGAATTTAATATTGAAATTTATTAAAGGAAATATATTTACGATTTTGAACAGTAAATATATTATTAAAGAAAATGGATATATTTTAGGAAAGGTATGTTTTAAATAGAATTTAAAACGATTTAAAGATGTTTTAAATTGCATTGAGTATCGAATACATTGATTTCAACATTCATTGTTGAAATAGACGTTTTTGAGAAATAGAAGGAAATGAAAACATAGATTTCAACATTTATTGTTGAAATAGGCGTTTTCAAGGGAAATAAGGAAATAATGGACTATAACACTGTTGTTATAGTAAATGATTTCCGAAAGGAAATGTTTTATATAGTATTGGGATTTATATATCTATTTTAAATTTCGAATCCCTATACTAGTGATTTTGTGTTGTCGTAACGATGTTTTACGCAACATTCGTTTTGACCCAAATAAATGTAAATAAAAGAATGATTTTCCTTAAAGAATGAAATATATACTTATCTATGGGTTAAGTATATTGACTATTTTCAAGTTGTTGAAAATAAATAAGATTTATGAAATACTTATTATTAAATAAGTATGGAAATGCTTTTCCAATATGAAATGAAACGTTTTTTGAGAATTTATCTTCTTAAAAATAAATTGGAATTGAATAATTGAACCTGTTGAAAACTGTAGATCAATAGATAATTTGAAATATAAATTCACTATGGAATTTATAAATGAAAAAGGAAATTGGTTTTTAAAATAAATGTTGTTTATTTTTGAGGTGTGGGAAAATTTATATCTAGTAAAGATATTTTTGGGGAAATTAAATAATTTGAGAAATTATTTGGAATCTGGTGATGTTGCGCATCTTTATTGATAGTTAAATAACCGACTATAAATATTTACCTTTAAATTGGTATTTGTTGTGTTTGCTTGGATTGTATGCCACACTTATTTTTAAAATAAGCGCTCACTATTCGGGTTAACCGGGAAAGGACCATGGGGTCGTATAACCCACTCCGAATATGTGATACGTCGTTATGAATTGCATTTGAAGACCGGTGTTGAAGACCGGATAATTGTGAAAACGGAAGGATTACCGTCGAGTTACTCTGCATCGGCTGATCTCCGGTACAGAGGTTTTTATCACCCTTAGTGACGGGAAGTTCGGACGTAATTAATGAATATCCGGATTACAAGGACTTCTTTGTAAATGCCTTCGGTTCCGTTCGATCCCGGAACGGACTTGTATGGATTGTATGTCTGACGTTACAATTTGAGATGTAAAGCTGGTTTCTATCAAATATATTTCTGTTGGTGGCGGAGAATTTATTCTTTTAGCTTAACACCCTTCTCTGAGACGTACGAGCTCAGAGGTTATATAGTTGATGGTCACTAGTGATACATTCCCGAATTGGTAATGTGGCATACTGAGTGTTGCTGTGAAATGATCGTTGAATGATCATTTGTGATAGGATCATTTGTTTGATCGTTTATCTTGATGATCATTGCTTTGATCATTTGTTGACCCAAAGCACTGCTTTTGTAAAGCGTGGCTTTGTGGACGAGACTTCATCGAGCCTCACACCCCGGAAATGGTCAAAACAGGAAAGATGCAGCAAGGTTATTATGGGGTAGCGCCCCTTTAGTGTATGTCATTCCTTCTGGATAGAGGTGGTATCATGGTATGGAGCCCAAATACTTAACCTTTGTGGTTACTGCAAATTTATTACTTTGTGGTTGTTGAAAATCGGGGATCCTCGGATATAGATCGCTTACGATCGGGGAATGACATATTCGTGTCAGTAGTTACCCAGTTAGGGGTAACCCGGCCTTGTGTTGGCAGAGATCCGGTTAGGTTCTCGGGACGTCATTCCAGAGGCATTTCCATGTGGCAATGGGAAGTTCCTTGGCCTGACCATTTGTTGGAAATCCAAAGAAACAATACGAGCCTTGTACGGTTTTAGTTGTAGAACCTATCATTCACTTATGGTGGCGCCCCACTGTTTGGATGGTAGCTATAGTAGGCATAAGTGCGGAATGCCTATGCTGGCTAAGGTTTATATCTTTACTTTCGAACTTGTTTTCTACACTATGCACTAATAATAATATCGAAAATGATTTGATTTTGCGTAGTAAGAATCTTTGACTATCATAAGGAGAAACCTCCTCCAAGTCTGCGTTTGCATTGTGTGTGTGGCGGGAGACCTTATAGTAGTTTCATTTTCAAAAAGCATTGCGAATTTATTTAAAAATTATCCTATTCTTTGTTTTAAAGATAAATAACTATTTTAGTTCTCACACCAGTCTTGCTTGTCTTAGTGAAATGTGATGGGGGGTTCTCGCTTCGCGGTTTGGTGGCGAACGGGAGACTCTTGCCCCCACACGGCCTCTTTACGGGGTTGGTTAGGCGTAAGCCGTGACAGTCGAGAGGCTGGCCGTAAAAGCAAGGTCTGGGATACCGGTGTATGCCACGGTGGGTCTGGGATGGTTGCAAAGCCTACCTGTCGCCACTGCCGCGGGTCGTTACAAGTGGTATCAGAGCATATGGTTAAGCGACAACCATGGCTCTGTTGGGTATTACTCATTAGACATAGAGTCAGCCATACTCTAGAATGAGTTTGAGTGTAATAATAGATATGAGTGCGTATTTGTTAGTGAATATAAAATTGTTTTATATTGTGATGATTGGTTTGTTGAGTGGTATATGAACCTTCGTCGGCGCAGCCTCGAAACTGAATCGAAGGGGTTTCTAAACACTTGAATAGAACAATTCGACACAATATTGTTTTAAAATTTGGTAAATGAAATAATTTTACCTTGACTATATTTTATATATAAAAGAATAATTTTTCAGAAATTAGTAAAATGTATATAAATTGATTGTTAGGTTGTTTGCATAAATTAAATCAAAACAACAATGGTAAAGGAAATGAATTGTATAAACAAATGAATTATAAGTATGAAATTATAATTAAAATGGTTTACAATTGTGAAATAGTCTTGTATATGGAAGTGAAACTAAAATGAAAAGATTTATAAAGGTGATTTATAAATAAAAAGAAAATTTTAACTTTGGAAAAGTTGAAACAAATGTGAATAAGCACAATAAAACTTAACTATAGGAAGTTAAATAAATAGAATTGGATTTCTAAGTGGAAACTTAAGTTAAGTTAAACAAATGATGTTTGAAAGAGAATATAACTTAAGTGAAGTTGAATGAAATTGATTTTGGTATCGAAGTAAAATAATCAAGTGAATTAAATGATGTGAATTTGAGTTATATAAATGAAATTCAACTTGAAATGTTAAATGAATTAACAATTGAATTGATAAGAAAAATTGAATGTAAATCGATTAAATGAAAAAAAAAATTTGAATAAATTGGAAGTTGAATAAATTGAATGGAAGTCAATTTAATATTTAACCAAATTGAATATAAAGAAGAGTAAATAAATTTGCTTGTGTGGTGTATACATTGGTTGTTAGTTTGATTGTTAGTTTGATTGTTAGTTGATTATATAAAATTCATTAAGTGATAATGAAATTGAATTAGCGAAGTTGAAAGTTATGAAATTAAATTCAAATTGGAAGTAAATGAATTTGAATAGAATTGATTTGGATTGAATTCAAGTAAAATTAACTTGATAATTTATTTATTTGTGAAATAATTTCAAATGGAATGAATATGAATATGGAATGTAAATAAAATTGAATAAAGATGGCATGTGAATTGGTCGTAAGCAATTTAATTTGTATTGAAACTTTATTAATTGCAAATGGAAGTAAATTGTGAATGGATAAACAAAATTGCAATTGCAAGTAATTAAAATAAAATATAAAATTGAATGTTGAAATTCATTTCAAATTTGTAAGCAATAAAATTGAATTGAATAATTATAAATGAAAGATGAATTAAAATTCGTATGGGAATTAAAATGAGTTAGTAAATGAAACTAATTTAAAATAGTGATACGAATTAGTTGTAAATGAAACTAATCAATAAAAGTTCAATATTCAGAGGAAATTAAATTTGAATAGAATTGAAATTGTGAATTGAATTAAAATGAAATTTGAAATGCAAAATTGATTGAAATGCAAAATTGAATGAGAATAAATATGTAACTTCAATAGTGAAGTAAAAATGGTATAAGAAGCATATATTGAAAATTTGTAATGAAATGTGCAAAATGATTTGAATGTTGGAATTGGATACTACTACTAGCAGGTTATACAGGTATATAAAAAGAAATGGAAATGGGATTTTGATTTCAAAGATAAAATTGTATTGCTGGACAAAAAGGTACGTATTTCAATTTCAGTATGAGATTTGATGATTTTCTTCTCCAGCCACTTGGCTTTCTCTTTTCTTTTTGATTCTGAGGGGCCGTGGTGCCATTTTGTAGTCGTACCGATCGAGCCGCGCAAAGGAGACGCTGGCGAAATTTTTCGAAAATTTAGGGTGTTAGAAAAATTTTGAGAAATTTTGAAAGTTTAAAATTTGAATTTGAATTTAAATTTGAATTGTTAAGTAGAACAATGTTGTTGAAACTTATAACTGAAGTTGGAAAGCTAGTTGAAATGAAAATGAATCTTTAATAAAAAGATTTAGGTTAGTAAGTTGATAAAACTATTTGGATTGTGAAAAATAGTAGACGAGTTAAGGACCATTTCTTCCTAACTTGTAATTTCGGGACGAAATTCTTTTAAGGGGGGAAGATTGTAACGACCCAGAATTTTGAACAATTTAATTTGAAAATATTTAATTAATTTTAAATATTTGAATGATGGTTTGACTTGAATTTCAAATTTTCACAATAAATCGGCGATTAAATTATAAATTTAATCGATTGAAAGTTGAATAAAAATTTGAATCTTCGATTTTAAAGCTGATTTAAAAATATTTCAAAGGATTGTAAAATCCATATAGATAATACTGAAGATAATAGAAGCTTCAGATTTGAAATTTGAAAGTGAATTGTTCAGTTTTAAATTAATATCGTTTGAATTGAATTTAAAAATAGCCGTCCGAGGCACAGTCTCAGAATTCGACGAAACCAGTTCCATTGGGTCTGGAATATTGAATTATTGCCGGATTTCAAATTTCGTATTTTTCGGAGTTGTTATGTGAGCACACGGTGATTAAACGCATTAGAATTCGAATCGAATTCAATTTAAATTTAAAAATATAATGGGTCAAGATCAAATCAACATCAGCCACCCTAGGTTTTGTAGGCAGACCTATTCCCTGCAAAGAAAGAAAATCGCGTACCTCCTGTCTCCCTCTATCTCTTTTTAATTAAACACGCAAAAGTCTTCAGTATTCAAATCAAACGAAGAAATTCAAAACAATGGCCGCTCCTTCCTAACTTTCTTCATTCCCAAATAAAAGATTTGTCGTAGCCTGGGGGATTGAATTCACGAAAAGAAAATGGGGCCGAGTTTTCCTCCTTCCCCTTTCTCTCCAAAATTTCGAACGAAATCTTATTTCGTTCGTTCTATAAAAAATAAAATAAAAATAAATGGGGGCCGAAGCCCAGAAAATTTAAAGATGGGGCGGCGCGCGCGGCAGTGGGCGTTCGCGCGAGAAGATCAAAGTCGCGATAGGAGTTTAGGGCATCGGCTGGCAAATTGGAATTGAGCTCTGTTAACGCTTAAATTTGAACGCTAACACCCCGGTGTGTGAAGTGTAGTTGTGAAAGTACCACCCGATAGATCGGGAAAGAATTATAAGCAAGTAATAGCGGAAAAAGCAGTAAACAACAGCAATTTTATAGTGGTTCGGCTTATGGGTATAGCCTACGTCCACTTTAAGTACTTTTATTGATGATCACGTTACAAGTTGATACAAATCTTCTCAATTACAATACACTTTGAATTACAAAAGACTTAGAACAAGTAGCTCAAACTTCGATGTTGACAAAAATCTTCAAATCCATGGTGGATGTAGATGATTTCTTTATGAAGTTCTTTTAGACGTTCTTTGAATCTCAAAAGCTTTAAGTGTTGAAGTAGTCTGGAATTCGGCAGAGTAATGGCGCTTGAAATTGATCGACCAAAAAGTCCCCTTAATGTTGGAGGTAGGTTGGTATTTATAGGCTTAGATCTTGGACCTAAGCTTAAGTCGTAACCGGTTCTAAATCGCCCCCGACCCAGCTAAGTCGTGGCTGACTTATGAGAGCACCACTATGGTCTAGCCGTGTTGATCTTTCTTCGCTGAATTTGCACAAGTTCAAAGTCGTCACCGGGTCAAGCCAGGTCGTAGGTCGTCCCCTCTCTCTGATGCATGGCCTCCGACTTAAATGGGAAGTGCATGCTTAAATAGGTCGTTGCCGATTTAACGAATTGACGAGCTAAACGTGAACTAACTCCCCTTCACTTGCCCAGGTCGCGCACGTCCTAGCACAGACCATGAGTCGGTCACGACACAAGTGTAAGTCGTGAACTTGTTCCACTCAGTTAGGTCGGTAAGCATGTTAAGTTCTTAAGTCGGATCGAATTAGGTCAGCAACTTTATTAGGTCGGATTCCTTGTTAAGCAGTTAGGTCGGCAACTTCATTAGGCAGTTAGGTCGGCACCATGTTAAGTCGGATCCTTTGTTAAGCAGTTAGGTCGGCAACTTCATTAGGTAGTTAGGTCGGCACCATGTTAAGTCGTTAGGTCGGCTATTCCTTTAAGTCCTGAGTCGGCGCCATCTCCACGTACTGGACCACTGAGTCGTAACCGAGGCAGGGTTAACATTTGCCCCTCGAAGTATACGCCTTGGGATTAAGTCGTGTGCTTCGATACCTTTTAACTCGGTCACTCTTAGGTCGGTAAGTCGTGAACGACTTATCAGCTAACTCGTGCATGATGACCCGTATCATTTCACTTCAGAATATAAGCCGGCCTCCTTCAACCTTCTTCATCACTTATTCATTTACTCAATTTCGATTCCGCCATTAAAATTCTCCTGAGTTCTTTAAGGCGATTCCATCATACCTGATCACCAGTAATTCCTACTATTCAGTGCGTAAGTGATTCTACTCCTCCCTTGATTGTAGATTACCATCGGTTCTCAAACTTTATCGCTTGAATTCAAACGGCCTCCTTGCATAATGCTTCATCACGAATTCCATCATATTTGCCGTTGATGAAACTTAGGTTGCTCAATTAAAAGTTCGATGAAGTAATGAAAGTGGCTCGTCATCTTAGGCTAACCGTTTGAGATTACCATGCGACAAATTTGTGATAACTTCGAACTGATTTTGTGGATGGTCCGGCAGCAGGTAATGGTATGAATGGAATAGGGGTTTTTGCTGGTGGAGGAGCGGTTAGCGGGCTAATGGGTTGAGTGGAGTGAGGTATTGGTTTAGATGCGACCCAGTGATTTTAGGTGACTCATCTTTTGGCCGATTCAAATCATAAATCATGACCGTGTTAGTGCTTGAGTGAGACCCACCGACCTACCATTCTGCCGATCTAAACTTTAAACCGTGGCCGAGATAATACCAGAAAGAAGCTTACCGATCTAAACTTTAAAGCTTGAATCGTGACCGAGCTAATACTTGAGAAATTCCTGCCTTTTGAACCAGAGCTTGCGACCTAGGGGAACGAGTTGCCAAGTCAAACTATTTAGACCTTGACCCGCTACCGACTTAGCTTTATCTTGCAAAAGAATTTTAAACCGTAGCCGAGTTAGTACTTGAGCTTCAGACATGTTATCATTTAGGAGCATAGGCCTACTTTGAGCATTTGCCTTGAGCTAAAGAACTAAATTGTCTGAATTTTTGAACTTTAAACTTGCCTGAATCTCCTTGTATTATGCCGCATTAGCTTATAAGCTGCTAACCTGCTAAAAATAACAAACAAAGAGAACCAAGGCGAAAATACTGCCATTGACTGCCCACGTCAGATGACAGATTAGTCAAGACAAAACAAACAACTTAATTATATTGCATGAAATGTTTGCGAATCAATCAATTAGGGTTAAACATTAGTGCAAAGTATCAATAATCTGAACTGATTTGTCTGCACCAACATCTTACTTGCATATTTAGGCTTAAAACAATAATCCCTGAATTTCATAACTAACAAATGTTTGCTAGTTTTTATTCCAGTTATATTTGTTTACCGCTTGATTGATTCTACACAACACTTCACACACTTTAGGAAACGTGCACCTTCATGTTTGAATACCCAGTTGTTTATGTAGAATGACTTCCCATCGAGAAGAAGAAGTGGTAACTCAAGAAGAAGAAACTTTCCCGACAACAGTTCCGATAGAGAATCCTCCGGAAAGAACTTCGACTATTCTATCTTTGAGAACATTTGTCCAGCTGCGCACTCAATTTGGCTTTGCTGAAAATGATGTCCTGTTTCCTGGGTCAAGTGATACTGCTGATAATCCTCCCCATGGTTTTGTTGCAGTCAACCGCCACATGTGCTTAAGTGGGGCGATTCCTCCTTTTAATGACTTCCTTCGAACTCTTCTTCTCCGGTTGACAATCTCTCCATTTCAACTTCATCCTAATGGTTATGCCATCTTGATGGGGTTGTGTGTTTTGTTTAGAAGAACTCTTGATCGCCTACCGAGTTTTGAAGAAATTCGTTATCTGTGCTCGTTTACAAAGAGTAAAGATCATCCTTCACTCATTATTGTGAGAAGTGCTAGAAACCGCAAGCTCCTTTCCGATCTCACTGAAAGTGTTCATGGATTTTTGAACCAGTTTTTCTTTGCTCGCTGTCCTCCAGGGTTTTATGCCATCTGGAGAATAGGAAGTAAGACTAGTGTTTCCATTTTTTCGTTTTTGAAACTTTTTTCGAGATCCGAACTTTCAGTTGCTAACTTCATTCTTTGCTCTTTTCAGCACTTCCTCTCCCTTCTAGAGATCCGATTCATAAACAAGTTTTTGAGAGGTTGAGTGCCGTGGCTGCGGAAGAAAGGAGCATAAAATTTCTGCTGAAGGATGAATTTTTACACCAATACGGGCTTCTACACGCTTCTCGTTCTACGCATGCTCATGAAGTTCCAACAGAAGTTCCCGATTCTCTGATGAAAACTCCTGACGCCCCGGTTACTGTCGAACAACTCACATCAAAAGAGTCTAATATTGAAGCTTCATTGGTGAAGTGTTCCACTCCTATCGACATTATGGGGTCATCTAGTAAGACGGTGCTTGCCCCGATCGAGGAAGAAGAAGAACCTTCACGGCCTCTCGGGGGATTAGCTGATGTAGGAATTGAGAAAACAAGTCCCACCAAGCATGATGGTGACGATGTTTATGAGGGGTTGAGCGACATAATAGTGACTTCGCAGGAGCTTTTTAGAGATGACGTATCTAAAACTATCTCTCCTGCAATTGAGGCGACGTCTCTTCTTCGACAAACACCAACACAAACATCAACTCCTCATACCCAAGCTATCATCACCTCTGCACCAAAGAGTGGTTTGTAGCTTAATGCGTGTAGCTTGCACATCACACAACACTTAGGATTTTCCAGCACATTTATGCACTTATCTTCTTATACTTTAAAGATTTCTGAAGCTTATCTTTTCTTATTTCAGATTCTTCAATGACACGCGGCGGATCATATTATCAGGATTTCCAACGCTACGGGGGGCGTGGTCAATATGATTATCGGCGTTACTTCCCCTCCTATAGAGAGTCTGACGAAGAGAGGGCTGCTCGAAAGGCTCGTGAAAGGAGGGATGCAGAAGAGCGTTATGACAGAAGGGATAGGGATGAGCACCATGATTCCCTGCAGAGAAGTGACGACTCTTACAAAAGGAAATCTCACGATGACCGAGGAAAGGGTCATGCAGCTGAAGATTCAGGCAAACGAGCCCGATATGGTGAGAGACATGCTTCCACTATTCCCGAAAAGCCTACTGCCCCTGCCCCTCTCGACATTACTTCTGACTCTCCTGCTCTCGGGAAGGAGGACATCCAGACAATAATAAGCAGGCCTAAATTTCAAGTGGGACCTGGCCCAGCCACTTTACAAAGTCGTTTTCCACAATGGTGCCTAAAGGGTGTGAGATTCGACCTAGACTTGGTCCCCATCGACAAGTCTGCTATGTTGCGCAATCTTGATGCAGTCAAGCTCGATATCGAGAGGATGTCAAACTGGCAGAAGCTTGTTGATGAGCTTCAAAGAGTTAACCGTGCCAACTTAGAGGCCATGCTCACCATGGAAAATGATAAGGCTGAGTGGCAAAAGGTCCTTGAGCAGCACGACACCGAAATGAGGAGCATTACTTCCTACAACGAGGAGCTCGAAGCAAAGGTTGAGAAGTTGAAAGATGAGCTTGCTGCTTCCTCTACTTCATACTCTCAAAAAGAAGAAGTGCTTCTCAGACAAGTTAGAGATGCTCATGCCAGTCAGAGGGATGCCGAAGACAGGCTCGAGGCACAAAAAAGAATCAGTGAAGGCTATGTCTCTGATATTGCTGATCTTCGAAAGAAAAACAACTCCCAGGAGGCGGAGATACAAATGCTTAAGCTTCAGCTTGCCAAAACTGAAAGGGAGCGCGATGAGGCTGTCGCCGGCAAAATCACAGCCGAAGAATCTCATGAGGCGACCAAAAACAGTTTCGGCTCAACATTATTCGACTTCTACTTGCATAGCGTCTTGGGGCGTGGAAGCCTCGCCTTTCTTGGTCCCAAGTATGAGATCACTTTAGCTGAAGTGTGGGAGGCCGCCCTCGATATGCTTGGTGCTGAAGGTGCTGGTTATGACGAGTCGGCCCTGGAAAGGCATTATTTTGATGAAGACGCTCGCGCTGCTCTCGCCAGGGGAAAGGAACAACTTGCCAAACTAAGAACCGAAGTGACGGAAGGGGACCAGCTGGGGAAAACCACTTCAACTACTCTAGTCCAGCCACCTTCTTCGTCTGAAGTTGACATTATTGGTTCCAGTTCCCATCTTGCATCTCCCACCAAAGTTACCGCTGATATTACAAGCACACAAGGCGGAGACGAGGGTGAAGAGAGCGCTGATGCGCAAGCTTATGAAGTCGATATCAGGAAACCAGCTTCTCCAGGTAACTTCACTGTTAATCTCGCTGCTGTCAATTCTGCTCAAGCGGGTTACTCGTTTATTTCGCATGAGTTTCACGAGCTCCTTGGCTATTTTCTCAACCTTGACGAGCCTTCATCTCCTCTCTTTACTGACTTTAACCTTTTTTCTTCTGTAGAGAAAGTACCAAGCACTGCTCAAACTTCTACTCCTCCGGTCATCCTTCCTTCATCTCTTCAGGCGGTGCCCCCTTCTGCCTCGCAACCTGGATCACAGGAGGAACAAATAGAGGCTCTTCACGGCTTGGATGATCCCATCGCTTCGCAAGAGCAGAAAGATGAGAGACCTGAGGGAGGTGACATATCCCCGGAACGGACTCCTTCTGACGACATTGTTCTATCAAAACTTGTCACTCCGGGGAGTGAGTCTTCCTCACAAAGGAGAGAGAAGCGTGGGACATCAAAGAGGAGGGGGAAGAAAATCACCGCCACTGAAGAGGAGCCGGAAGTTGAACCGGTTACACCTACCTCTCCTACTTCCCTTATACCCACTGGCCGACCTGGAAAGCTGGTCATTCGACCGGGTAAAGGGTCCAAAGGAGGGAAGAAGAAGTGAAGATTTTAGCTTTTTGTCTTTTATATGAACTGGCCGAGAGTTGTGCGGGTATCGGCGCCCGCCTTTATTTTGAAAACCTGTATCTGCATTATAGTTGAATAAAATGATTCTTCGTTTGTACAAACTTTTGTTTGAATTTGAGAATGCATTTACTATTTATTTTTGCACAAGTTTATTCATATGATATTGCAGCGGGCTTATGGTATGTTGTTTGAGTATTACTTTACTGATGCAGCTATACTACTATACCATGTTGCCCCCACACCTTAAGCTTGCTGCAATATTTTATACTTCGAGGGGACTTGCACTCTTATTTGTTAAAGAATAATTATTTTATTCTTTAAAGAAAATTTTATAGAGTACAACTCCCTTCGTATAAGTTTTTACGCTTTGTCGTTCGAAGAAATCACTTTTTTTCTTTTGCTTATGTGCATATTTTACCAAGTGAATTCCTCTATGTGGTAAAGCGGACCTCTGAAGGGTACTTTAACTTCTTTTCTTTTTTCTTTTTTTTTTACGATCATTTTCCATAGTAGGCAAATTACTTTTCCTTTGAAAGTTAAAGTACGCTTTTGATGAGGATTTTTTTTTTATATATATATAGAAAGTTGTACCTCTGAGGAGGGATTTTTCACGTTTCAACACTTGGAAGTTTTATTTCAATCTCGGTGAAACGTGTACCTCCAAAGAGTTATGCCTTAGAAATCCTTTTCACGTTTCAACACTTGGAAGTTTTATTTCAATCTCGGTGAAACGTGGGTTTCCGAAGAGGTCTTTCTTCTTAATTGTGTCCCCGGGAGGGGGTTGTACCTCTGAGGAGGGATTTCTCACGTTCCAACACTTGGAAGTTTTATTTCAATCTTGGTGAAACGTGTACCCCCAAAGAGTTGTGCCTTTGAAGAAAGCCTTTTCACGTTTCAACACTTGGAAGTTTTATTTCAATCTTGGCGAAACGTGGGCTTTCAGGAAGGTCTTTATCTTGTTTTTGCATTTCAACTTTGGTGAAGTGAAATTCCGAAGAGCGGTCACAACACTTCAACTCCTGGTGAAATGGGCCTCCGAAGAGGGCTTTTATTTTGTTTGCATTTCAACTCTGGTGAAGTGAAATTCCGAAGAGCGGTCACAACACTTCAACTCCTGGTGAAATGGGCCTCCGAAGAGGGCTTTTATTTTGTTTGCATTTCAACTCTGGTGAAGTGAAATTCCGAAGAGCGGTTATAACACTTCAACTCCTGGTGAAATGGGCCTCCGAAGAGGGCTTTTATTTTGTTTGCATTTCAACTCTGGTGAAGTGAAATTCCGAAGAGCGGTTATAACACTTCAACTCCTGGTGAAATGTGCCTCAGAGAGGGTTTTCATCGCCTGGAAGTTACTCTCTCATGGTTGGAGGGTCATGACTCCTCCAATCTTTTTTTGTTGAGTAGAGAACTTTCTTTTTTGTGGCGTATGACCCATTAGAGGTCTTTTATCCTCCGAAGAGTTGCGCCTCCGAAGAGGACTTGTGCCGCTGATGGTAGCTTTGGTTGTTCCTCTGTTCACTTGCTTATGCCTTTTCAGCGATCCTCTTTTTTTTTTCTTTTTCAAGTTTTCATTCCCCTTTTCTCACAAGTGGCTTGTTTAATCCAAGGAAGTGTACTTCATTGCCAGGCAAGTTCGTGAGAACGGGCACTAGCTTCCTAATTGGATGTTTGTTTGTTCAAACAATCTCAATTTATCAGCAAGGGCTCGTTTCTATCGAAATCACTAGCCGTTCAATTGAAGTATTTCCTATCTAGGATTTGAATTCGGGGTCTTTGTGACTTGAAATTTGTTTGTTGAATGATGGTGAGAATCGCTCGATCTTATTATGCGCAAGTTTTATTTCCATTGTCTGCAAAAATTTAAATCGACATTTCAGCAATACATTTTATGTATTTTTATATCGAAAACAAAGCAAACATATAATGATAATAAGGAACACAAGATTTATAGTGGTTCGGCCATGAAATTGGGCCTACATCCACTTTATATTCTTTCATTATTTACTTGCATCAGTTTCACAATTGCTTTCAATTACAAGAATCATACATTCATAATTCTTTTTACAATGTTTCAACAAAATTTTCAAGTAAAGTATGGACGCAAATGGTTGCTGTTCCATGCCCTTGGAATTTGATCTCCATCAACAGTGGTGAGCTTGAATGTGCCGTCAAGAAGCTTCTGACCTATTACATATGGTCCTTCCCAATTTGGCCCAAACACACCTGTCGCGGTCATAATTCTTTTCAGGACTAGATCTCCAATTTCAAAGCTGCGTTGACGAACTTTGGAATTGAAATGTCTGGCTATCCTTTGCTGATGAGCTGCAACTCTGAGGTTAGCTTCATCTCTTTTTTCATCAAGGAGATCCAGCGCTTCAAGTTGCAGCTTTTCATTTTCTGCTTGATTGAAATGGATTCTTCTGTGTGAAGGGACCTCTGTTTCGACCGGGATCATTGCTTCCGATCCGTATGCTAACGAAAAAGGAGTATGCCCAGTTGCAGTTTTGTGAGTAGTTCTGTATGCCCATAGTGCAAGTGGTAGTTTATCGACCCAACCACCTTTTGCTCTTTCGAGTTGCTTTTTGATGGTTGATTTGATGATCTTGTTCACTGCTTCCACTTGCCCGTTTGCCTGCGGATGAGCTACTGCCGAAAAGCTTTTCTGGATTTTGAATCGCTTGCAAAAATCCTGGAATTCCCCGCTTTCAAACTGAGTACCATTGTCTGTGATTATTTTCTGAGGCACACCGTATCTGCAAATGATATTCTTGGTCACAAAGCTTATCATTTTCTTTGAAGTGATCGTAGCTAATGGTTCAGCTTCAGCCCACTTAGTAAAATAATCAACTGCAACAATAGCATATTTAATCCCTGATTTAGCAGTTGGTAGCGGCCCAATGAGATCCATTCCCCAAATTGCAAATGGCCATGGACTGACCATCTGTGTGAGTTCGGTAGAAGGTGCTCTAGGAATTTTGGCATATCTTTGGCATTTGTCACATTTTCGGGAGTAATCTGCAGCATCCCGAGTAATTTCTGGCCAAAAATATCCGTATCGGAGAATTTTCTTTGCTAATGTTTGACCACCTGAATGATCACCGCATTCTCCTCCATGCACTTCTGCTAGGATTGTTTTGGACTCTTCCCGGGATACACATCGAAGCAATGGCATTGAGAATCCCCGTCTATACAATCGGCCATCCTGAATCACATAGCGAGAGGCCTTCCTTAGTAGCTTTCGCCTTTCTATCGAGTTTTCTGGCAGAGAACCTCTGAGTAGGTAATCCAGTATTGGAGTCATCCATGACTCTTGTTCTTGAAATACACTCATAATCCAGTTTATATCCATCTCGTCTATACTTGGCGCTGAAAGGACTTCTACAGGGACCAATCCCAATAGTTGAGCTTCACCAGAACTTGAATATTTTGCGAGGGAATCTGCCTTCATATTCTCTTCCCGAGGAATGTGGCTTATTGAATAGTGATCGAGTTCACATAGGAGTTCCCAAGCCTTTGACAAGTAGGAAGGCAGGTTTCCACCTTTTGCTTGAAATTCCTTCTTGACTTGGCATACAATAAGCTGGGAATCACTGAAAATTTGTAGCGCTCGAATGTTTAGCTCTTTAGCGATTTTCAGACCTGCAATAAGAGCTTCATATTCCGCTTCATTGTTTGTTGAAGGAAATTCCAGTCTTAGTGCATAACATAATGATCGACCTTCAGGAGTTTCAAGTACCACTCCGGCTCCAGAACAGTAGTCATTTCTCGCGCCATCAACATACATCTTCCACTGGATTGGAGAATCACTGATCGCTTTTTCCTCACCATTATCTTTCTCTGTGAATTCTGCAACGAAATCAGCTAAAGCTTGTCCGTTGATTGCTTTTCGGGGATGATAAGTGATGTCATATTGACTAAGTTCAATGTTCCATTTTAGAAGGCGACCCGAAGTTTCTGGGCGAAATAGGACTTGCTTTAGAGGTTGATCAGTGAGCACTTTGATAGGATGAGCTTGGAAATATTGCCTCAGTTTCCTCGATGCAACTAGTAGGCAATAGGCGAGTTTTTCCAACTTGGAGTAATTCAGCTCTGCCCCAGTGAGTCTTTTGCTGATATAGTAAACTGGATGTTGAATCCTTTTGTCTTCTCGTATCAGCGCTGCACTTAGAGCATGAGATGATACTGCCAAGTATATAAGAAGATCCTCACCATTACCTGGTCTAGAAAGTATCGGAGGCGTTCCCATATGACGGATCAACTCTTCAAAAGATTTTTGGCATTCGGGCGTCCATTCAAAGTTCTTCTTTCCTTTTTTCAGGACATCGAAGAATGGGATGCATTTATCAGTAGCTTTGGAAATGAACCGACTCAGGGCGGCGATCTTTCCGTTGAGACTCTGCAATTCCTTCTTTGTTCTAGGAGCTTTAACTTCTTTCAAGGCAGTAATTTGAGCTGGACTAGCCTCAATGCCTCTAGCACTGACGATAAAACCTAAGAACTTTCCGGATTCGACCCCAAATGTACATTTCAGGGGGTTAAGCTTCATTCTGTATTTCCGGAGGACTGCGAACATTTCTGCTAAGTGTTCAATGTGATCCACTGCTTTCCTGGACTTCACTAACATGTCGTCGACGTAGACTTCCATAGTTTTGCCCAATTGCGGTTTGAACATAGCATTAACAAGTCTTTGGTAGGTTGCCCCTGCGTTTTTCAATCCGAAGGGCATAACTCTGTAGCAATAAAGTCCAACATCTGTGATAAAGCTTGTATCCTCCTGATCCGGCTCATGCATCATGATTTGGTTATAACCGGAGTAGGCATCCATGAAAGATAACAATTCATGTCCCGCAGTTCCGTCTACCAGTTGATCAATCCTGGGTAATGGGAAGCAATCTTTGGGGCAAGCCTTGTTTAGATCAGAAAAATCGATGCACACTCTCCATTTTCCATTAGCTTTCTTAACCAACACAGGATTCGAAACCCAATTCGGATATGTAGATTCTTTGATGAAGTTATTTTCCATGAGTCGATCAACTTCTTCTTTTAATGCTGCTGACCTTTCTGGACCTTGGGTTCTTCTTTTCTGTTTAACTGGCGTAAACTTTGGGTCAATATTCAGAGCGTGTACCGCAACTTCCGGGGATATTCCACACATATCGGCATGAGTCCAAGCAAAGACATCCAAATTCGCCTTCAGGAAAGATATCAAGATATTCTGAATTGAAACATTAAGCTGCGAACCCACATTCAACACCTTATTTGGATCCTTTGGGTCAACAGGTACCGGAACTGTTGTTTCCACCGGTACTACTCTATTCTCCCCTGTACTGGCTTTTCTGGGATCCATTTCTTTCCGTGCCCCGCTGTGCTCGCCAGTGCAGGGTCCGCCCTGTAATTGCTACAAGGCTGGTTCCTTGATGCGGACTGGGGTTGCCGCACCCTTTCCCATTTCTCTTTTTCTTGACTCTCGCAGCTCAGTCAAATAGCACTCTCGCGCAGCATTCTGATCCCCTTTTATAACTCCTATTCCATTGTCAGTAGGGAATTTAATAGTGAGGCACTACGGGGCTAGGATAGCTTTGAATGCTGCGAGTGTTGGACGGCCAAGAAAAGCATTATAGGCAGAAAACTCATCGACAATCACAAATGTTTGCTTTCGGACCACTTTCCTTTCTCCTTCCCCAAGCTCTACAAACAAATCGATGGTTCCTACTGGTTGCTTTGGCTCCCCAGTGAAGCCCACGATTTTCTGTGATGAGGCTTGCACATCGATCATAGGGATTTTCATCTGGTCAAATGTCTTTTTGAAGAGGATATTACATGATGCTCCGCAGTCAATGAGGACTCTTCTGACAATGGCTGGTCCTATACCAGCCGAGATGACCAAGGGATCTAAAGTAGGAGCTTCAATACCTGTAGAATCTCTGGCTCTGAAAATAATATCATCACTGAAAGTTTTCTGTTGTTTAAGGGGCGTAGTGTCTTCTAGAACAAAGACGTCTTCTTCGGCTGGAGCATATTTCAAAGCCCTGGAATATCTCTCCATCTCACCCCAACTCTTGCCAGCTGGGTGAGGTCCTCCGGAAATGACATTGATAACGGGCCTTTCAGATTCATGCCCCGTAGCTTTCTCACCTGCCCCAGGCTGATGAACAGGAGCCCGCTGCCCCTGACTCGACGATGCAGGATTGTTGCTATTCTTTTTCACGAATTGCTGCAACTTGTTTTCTCTTAGCAACTCTTCAATCAGATTTTTCAGCTGGCGGCATTCATCAGTTTCATGACCTGGTTGATTGTGGAAACGGCAGAATTTCCCACTTTGTATGGCTTTTCTCCCGGTTCTCAAAGGGATAGGTTTAGGGAAATCGACGGAATCTTTAGTGGCAAGGTAGATGTGCTCCGGCGTATGTGATAATGGAGTATATTCTGATGGCTTGAAGGACCGGGGCTTTTTCAGATTACCCTGTTTCTTTCCATTATTATTCTCCCTTTTCTGCCCCACCGACTCATTCTTGCGTGGAGCGACAGTGTTGTCTTCAGCTTTTTCCAACACTGCCTTTACTGGCAAAGGACGACTTTCCAAGCGAATGAATTCGTCTGCTTTTTTGTAGAACTTCTCGAGAGAGGTTGGCTCCTTCATATTTAACCATTTCCCAAATTCGCTTGACTTATCAATAGCCCTCATCAGATAAGTCAATATCATTCGTGGTTCAGCATTGTCCACCTCAGCCAATGCTATATTGAAACGGTTCAAGAAAGATCTGATAGACTCACCAGGATTCTGCTCTAAACTGGACAATGACATGATATCCTTGGCCTTCGAAGCATATAGTCTAAACTGCTCCTTGAATTTTCTGGTCAAGTCTGAAAACTGATCGATAGATCGAACTGGCAACTTGGTGAACCACAGTAAAGCCACGCCTTCCAGGTATACGGGGAAATATCGGCACTTTATTTCGTCGGAGGCCCTGGCACCTGTCATGTGCCAATCATATTTATACAAGAACTCATTTGGATCACTTGTCCCCTTGTAAGCTGGAATAGTCGGAGGGACAAACTTCCTTGGAAATTCCGCCTTCAAGATTTTTTCAGTAAACGGAGTTTTACTTGGAGCGAAACCCCATTCCTTCTCATCTTCGACCCTTTGCATACTTTCTTTCATGATCTGCCGGACCATTCCAGAAAGATATTCTTCATCATGTCGAGTTCTAGATCCACCGGCCTCAGGTACTGCCTGCTCAAAGGGACTAGTAGGCCTTTCAGGAGCATTTCTTTCATTAACATCATGAATGTTGCCAGCATAGTTCCTTTCATTACTAACCGGTTGATTGTTTGCCCCAAGTAAGTCGTTCAACTTATTCAGAATCAGAGCATTCTGGGCACTTTGAGCCTCTAGTTGTGCATTTTGGGCGTTTATCTGCTGGTTTAGCCCTAGAATCACAGCATCCAATTCCGCTTTCGTAACTCCAACAGATGGAGTGGGTAGATTAGGTACAGGGGAAGCGGAGGTTCCCTCTTGAATGTTCCCAGATCTGATAGATCTACTTTTCCTTCCAGGAGCCATAATCTCAGATATACTTCTGGTTTTTAAGGAAATTCTTTCTTCAAATCTCTGCGAAGCAATGATGACAGCTGTCCTGAGTTCAATTCTCAGTGAAAGCACCAAAATGTTAACGCTTAAATTTGAACGCTAACACCCCGGTGTGTGAAGTGTAGTTGTGAAAGCACCACCCGATAGATCGGGAAAGAATTATAAGCAAGTAATAGCGGAAAAAGCAGTAAACAACAGCAATTTTATAGTGGTTCGGCTTATGGGTATAGCCTACGTCCACTTTAAGTACTTTTATTGATGATCACGTTACAAGTTGATACAAATCTTCTCAAGTACAATACACTTTGAATTACAAAAGACTTAGAACAAGTAGCTCAAACTTCGATGTTGACAAAAATCTTCAAATCCATGGTGGATGTAGATGATTTCTTTATGAAGTTCTTTTAGACGTTCTTTGAATCTCAAAAGCTTTAAGTGTTGAAGTAGTCTGGAATTCGGCAGAGTAATGGCGCTTGAAATTGATCGACCAAAAAGTCCCCTTAATGTTGGAGGTAGGTTGGTATTTATAGGCTTAGATCTTGGACCTAAGCTTAAGTCGTAACCGGTTCTAAATCGCCCCCGACCCAGCTAAGTCGTGGCTGACTTATGAGAGCACCACTATGGTCTAGCCGTGTTGATCTTTCTTCGCTGAATTTGCACAAGTTCAAAGTCGTCACCGGGTCAAGCCAGGTCGTAGGTCGTCCCCTCTCTCTGATGCATGGCCTCCGACTTAAATGGGAAGTGCATGCTTAAATAGGTCGTTGCCGATTTAACGAATTGACGAGCTAAACGTGAACTAACTCCTCTTCACTTGCCCAGGTCGCGCACGTCCTAGCACAGACCATGAGTCGGTCACGACACAAGTGTAAGTCGTGAACTTGTTCCACTCAGTTAGGTCGGTAAGCATGTTAAGTTCTTAAGTCGGATCGAATTAGGTCAGCAACTTTATTAGGTCGGATTCCTTGTTAAGCAGTTAGGTCGGCAACTTCATTAGGCAGTTAGGTCGGCACCATGTTAAGTCGGATCCTTTGTTAAGCAGTTAGGTCGGCAACTTCATTAGGTAGTTAGGTCGGCACCATGTTAAGTCGTTAGGTCGGCTATTCCTTTAAGTCCTGAGTCGGCGCCATCTCCACGTACTGGACCACTGAGTCGTAACCGAGGCAGGGTTAACAAGCTCGAGTGTGGCGTTTGGATTCGATGGTTGGCCGAGGTCAGTAGCGAGGGCGCGAGTGTCTCGCGTTCAAGCGAAGGGGAGGGGATCTGGATACGCGAGTTCGATCATCGCGTGGTTGGTGGCAGAAGTTCTCGAGCGGCGTCGATGAAGGCGGCTACTGGGGGAATCATCATCATCGCGTGGGTTCTTGAGTGGAGTAGTGGTCAGGGGCATCGCGACAGTCCTTTGGTGGTTGCGGCACACTCGCGCACGCGTTCTAATGGTCGAGGCGGCCTTGCAACTCGAAGGCGTGCAGTTCGACAGTGGAGGTCGCGAGCTGGGATTTCGATTTCCAGTAAGGTATATTGTTTTATTTTTATTTTTATTTTTGTTTTTTATATATAGAGGCAGTTTTAATTAATAAGATATATATAGATATTTAAAGAAAAAGAATATAAAGTTTAAACAGGAAAAAAAAACATATTTACAGATAGATAGAAATTGGTTAATTAAATTTAAATTTTAGTTAAATAAATCTGTTAAAAAGAATTTGTTTAAAGTTAAACGTATTGGTTTAAGAATAAGATAAATTAAATGTATTCGTCAAATAAATTGATAGTTAATTTAATGAAAATTTATTTGGTTAATTAATTTAAAAAGAAAAATTGGTTTAAATAAATCGTTAGTTGATTTACTTATTTAATGACTAATTTGCTAATAAAACTTATTTGTTTGTTTTAGTTACCAAAGGATATTTTATTAAAAAGGAAATTGTTTAAAATAAAAGTATTAGCTTAAAGTGAAAATTGATAGTTAATTTAATTTATTAAAGGGAAATAATTAGTTAGATAATTTATTAAGGTAGTTTATGTGGTTAATGAATTTATTTCAATTATTTAGTTACCAAATTAATTTTAAAAGAAAAAATTAGTAAAAAAAATAAAATTTTGGTTAGGTAAATAAATTGAACGATAATTTAAGTGTTCGATTTAATTCGAATATTGACGAATTGTATAATTATTTATACAAGGTATAATCTGGGAAGAAAACAACCTGAAAAGGGAATGGATTGCAAATTAAAGCTAAGGTGAGAACTTCTCACTCAAAAAGGGTTATTTTAAATTTTAAATAGTTATATTTAAAATTTGTTGATTGATTGGTTGATTTCTTGATTGTGATATTAGATATTTTAGGATATATCTATATATAGCAATATATATATATATTGGCATATGTATATATTGCAGTTGATTGATTTCACGCATTGTATAGCGAATGAGACCCTATTGCGCCGTTAGTAAGCGGATAATATTTTATAAAATCCCATATACCGCGATATTCCACCTCGAAGTGGAATGGGTATTGTGCTAACATCTTTGGGTGCAGGGAAACAGGTTGGAGGGATCCAATCGGATTCCTCACAAATATTTATTTGATTATAGATATTGTGTGAATTATGATTATGATATCGATATATGATGTTTGTTCCCGTGATTGACCATTTGATGCTGTGGCATCATCGGATCCATTTTTAAAGTTAAAAATAACGATTTTGAATTTAAAAGCATTTTTAAAGTGATTTTTCCAAAGTATATGTTTTATTAAATTTTTAAATTGATTCACTTTAAAAAAAAATGTATAAATTTTTATAAAAAATTAACATTTTTATGAAATATAATAGAAAGGTAATTTTTAAAATACATAGATTTTTATAAAATAGTTATAATTGGGATTTTGGATAAATTTATTATTGGTTTATATGAAAGATTTTATAAATGGATATTTGTGAATTAAATTTATTGGAATTCTGAAACGGGTTTATAAAGTGTTGAGTTGATGTATAAAATGAATTTCATTAAAATTTATAGATTTATAAGTTGTGAAAGTTATCAAATTAATAGATGTTGAAAATAAAAGTTTTATAGGAAATTAACTTATAAACTGGCTTTTGGGCATTTAAATGGATACTGATAGAAACAGTTAATAAAAGAAATTTTTATAAGTTGAAATTGAAAGAAAATATATAAAGAAATCTTATCGGTAATAAGATTTAAAAATTTATGAAGTTCAAAGGAACGTTTTGGTAAATAAATAATATTATAAGTATTCAACTTATAATACAGATTTTGGTATATAATTGGGATATATAAAATTTAATGGGATAAATAAAAGAGATTTATAAATTGAAGTTTATAAATAGGAATGGAATTTATAAACATTGTTTATAAATTCGAAAATCAATTGAATTTGATGAATTTAATATTGAAATTTATTAAAGGAAATATATTTACGATTTTGAACAGTAAATATATTATTAAAGAAAATGGATATATTTTAGGAAAGGAATGTTTTAAATAGAATTTAAAACGATTTAAAGATGTTTTAAATTGCATTGAGTATCGAATACATAGATTTCAACATTCATTGTTGAAATAGACGTTTTTGAGAAATAGAAGGAAATGAAAACATAGATTTCAACATTTATTGTTGAAATAGGCGTTTTCAAGGGAAATAAGGAAATAATGGACTATAACACTGTTGTTATAGTAAATGATTTCTGAAAGGAAATGTTTTATATAGTATTGGGATTTATATATCTATTTTAAATTTCGAATCCCTATACTAGTGATTTTGGGTTGTCGTAACGATGTTTTACGCAACATTCGTTTTGACCCAAATAAATGTAAAAAAAAGAATGATTTTCCTTAAAGAATGAAATATATACTTATCTATGGGTTAAGTATATTGACTATTTTCAAGTTGTTGAAAATAAATAAGATTTATGAAATACTTATTATTAAATAAGTATGGAAATGCTTTTCCAATATGAAATGAAACGTTTTTTGAGAATTTATCTTCTTAAAAATAAATTGGAATTGAATAATTGAACCTATTGAAAACTGTAGATCAATAGATAATTTGAAATATAAATTCACTATGGAATTTATAAATGAAAAAGGAAATTGGTTTTTAAAATAAATGTTGTTTATTTTTGAGGTGTGGGAAAATTTATATCTAGTAAAGATATTTTTGGGGAAATTAAATAATTTGAGAAATTATTTGGAATCTGGTGATGTTGCGCATCTTTATTGATAGTTAAATAACCGACTATCAATATTTACCTTTAAATTGGTATTTGTTGTGATTGCTTGGATTGGATGCCACACTTATTTTTAAAATAAGCGCTCACTATTCGGGTTAACCGGGAAAGGACCATGGGGTCGTATAACCCACTCCGAATATGTGATACGTCGTTATGAATTGCATTTGAAGACCGGTGTTGAAGACCGGATAATTGTGAAAACGGAAGGATCACCCTTAGTGACGGGAAGTCCGGACGTGATTAATGAATATCCGGATTACAAGGAATTCTTTGTAAGTGCCTTCAGTTCCGTTCGATCCCGGAACGGACTTGTGTGGATTGTATGTCTGACGTTTCAATTTAAGATGTAAAGCTGGTTTCTATCAATTATATTTCTGTTGGTGGCGGAGAATTTATTCTTTTAGCTTAACACCATTCTCTGAGACGTACGAGCTCATAGGTTTTATAGTTGATGGTCACTAGTGATACATTCCCGAATTGGTAATGTGGCATACTGAGTGTTGCTGTGAAATGATCGTTGAATGATCATTTGTGATAGGATCATTTGTTTGATCGTTTATCTTGATGATCATTGCTTTGATCATTTGTTGACCCAAAGCACTGCTTTTGTAAAGCGTGGCTTTGTGGACGAGACTTCATCGAGCCTCACATCCCAGAAATGGTCAAAACAGGAAAGATGCAGCAAGGTTATTAGGGGGTAGCGCCCCTTTAGTGTATGTCATTCCTTCTGGATAGAGGTGGTATCATGGTATGGAGCCCAGATACTTAACCTATGTGGTTACTGCAAATTTATTACTTTGTGGTTGTTGGAAATCGGGGATCCTCGGATATAGATCGGTTACGACGGGGAATGACATATTCGTGTCAGTAGTTACCTAGTTAGGGGTAACCCGGACTTGTGTTGGCAGAGATCCGGTTAGGTTCTCGGGACGTCGTTCCAGAGGCGTTTCCATGTGGCAATGCGAAGTTCCTTGGCCTGACCATTTGTTGGAAATCCAAAGAAAAAATACGGGCCTTGTACGGTTTTAGTTGTAGAACCTATCATTGACTTATGGTGGCACCCCACTGTTTGGATGGTAGCTATAGTAGGCATAAGTGCGGAATGCCTATGCTGGCTAAGATTTATATCTTTACTTTCGAAATTGTTTTCTACACTATGCACTAATAATAATATCGAAAATGATTTGATTTTGCGTAGTAAGCGTCTTTGACTATCATAAGGAGAAACCTCCTCCAAGTCTGCGTTTGCATTGTGTGTGTGGCGGGAGACCTTATGGTAGTTTCATTTTCAAAAAGCATTGCGAATTTATTTAAAAATTATCCTATTCTTTGTTTTAAAGATAAATAACTGTTTTAGTTCTCACACCAGTCACATGACTGACCTAGAGTTTATTGTTCCCTTCCTAAACTCTAGGTGCCCACCAATTTCCACACGGGCAGTCTAGATTTAGGTTATCAGGTCATTCTGGATTCAGGTGTTGCTACAGATATCTGGAGGCGAGCAGGATGGCGTAGCATATTATCTATGGTATATAGTATTTCTTTTCCGCTGTTTGTTGTTGTACACTCTGATAATGAATGTAATGTGATGTAATGTATAAAATATACAGTTCTTTGTTTTAATGAATATTCATTTATCTATTATATGTTGTTCCGCTGCGATTGTAAGATTCTGATATTGTTCTGTTGTTACTTTCTATTCTGATATTGTTTTCTTGCTTCTTCTCTCTTTTTCTCTCTCCTTCTACCTCTTTCTTCTTCTTTAAACCCTAACATTTCGGTTTTTCGGCAACGAAAAATCGCAAACGTTAAAGTTTAAGGGATATAAGATAGATCTATATGTAAATTGCCCCTCTCATAAATCCTCCTATATGTAAATTCTAAAACAACTTGTAAATCAGTTCATTAAGGCACGACCTTAAAATATTTCAATCTCATCTTCGCTAATTATTTACATTATTTTATTTAATCTATCCAATTAAATGTTATGAATAATGTTTAAGCTAAAATTAGCGGTGTTACAGGCCCCCCTCTTTAAAGAATTTCATTTTTGAAATTCAGTAAGGACTACAAAACAAGCATATTCAACATGCAAATAGTGCTATTATATCCTACCAGCTATAAAGTCTATATACAACTAATATAAAACATGCCATCATAACAACTCAAGATAAGCATCTCTAATCATGTCTTTTGTCTCCCAAATACAGTCTTTCTCATTGTCATTCAATTGGACCTTTACTAATCTGACCGTTTTGTTCCTTGGCATCTTCTTGTCTCTTGCGACAACTCGAACTGGTTGTCACACAAAAGTTAGATCCAGTTCTACTACTAAATCTTCCAATACTGTCGAAGTAATAGTAGTCCGTGGATCGTGCACAGACTTCCTAAGATGAGAAACATGAAATGCATTGTCGACATTTGCCAAACTACTCGATATGTGAGTTTTTCGATCCTCTCTGTAATAGAGAATCATCCAATATATCTCGGTGCCAGTTTCTCTGACTTCCCAAACCCTACCACACGCCTCATAAGTGATACTTTAATAAAAACATAGTCTACAAATGAGAACTCAAGATCCTTATGCCTCTTACCTACGTAACATTTCTCCCTAGACCGAGCTTCTCTCATCCTATACCAGATTAACTTAATCTTCTATATGGATTTTCTCATCATATCTGGGCCAATGACTAATCTATCGCCAGTTTCCAACCGACATGCTGGTGATTGGCACGAGCTTCTATATAAAGCTTCAAAAGGTGCCATTCCTGTAACGACCCGGAATTTTCGATTCCGAAAATTACAGATAGTTAGAAAAAGAAGAAAGAGATAGAAGAAGAAGAAACAAAAACACAACACAGTTTCTCACATTCGCAGCGGATCAAAATATTATATCAAATAATAATCAGTTTACAAAAGAATATTGTATTTGTCAATTACATTTTAATACATCAGAGTTAC
This sequence comes from Allium cepa, assembly GCA_030765085.1. Taxonomy (NCBI): domain Eukaryota; kingdom Viridiplantae; phylum Streptophyta; class Magnoliopsida; order Asparagales; family Amaryllidaceae; genus Allium; species Allium cepa. Next base: position 918,279,377 of record CM060938.1, read on the forward strand.
AAAATTTCACAATCACTGGACAGTTAAAATAACATGTACTCGAATTTCAAACAATAATGTACACAACGGAATACTATATACGTTCCCGCCATCTAGCTCGCCTCCTGAGTTCCAAAACGTCCTTACCTGAACATCTGCAATACTCAGTCTGACTCGAGCATTACATCAAAGTAACACCCGGGTCAGGTTGGAAACCAGCGTGAGTAAACCCATCAAACATAAATTTCAAAAGTGTACAACTTATATATTACCCGGGGTAACTTGTATCAATTTACAACTTCACAAGTCATTATAGACATCACTTACATCACACATCAATTTCTAAGTGCCAAAACTTAGATTAAATGGTTCAATTTACTTAAATCATTCCATTTCAGTCTATTGATTCTACATATTAATTTATAAAGAATTGAAGTGGTTTCGGGTATTTACTAGTACCCGACCCCAGTTTCTTCGAATTCAGTTCATCTTAACCCATGTTATTCAAGTGAAATACAGTTCAAACTTATATACAGGATGTCACTGTTTTATACACAACATATTATATCACATAGCATCACATTCCTGAGATATCAACTAATCTAAGGGATACAAAATCATTCAATCATTCATAAGCAAGATTAATAAATCACACCATTCCGAATTAATTTAATTAACTTCCCTTAGTTACTTTTATCAATTAAATCAACTCCTTGATTAATCTCATTCAGTAATTAATTACCCTTAATTACTTCCTTAATCACGTCCAGTAATTACCCATTAATTACCTCACTAAGTAATTATACTATATTAATTACATTAAGTAATTACTTTAACAAATCATCCAGTGATTATTTTAAATTAACTAAACTAAATTAATTAACTTAAACTAATCATATGTAAACTAAATGAATTACAATTGAGTAATTAATCCCTTAATTACTTTCGTTAATTAATTATACTTAACCAATTCCACAAATGATTATCCTTAATTAATTAATCTAATTAGTTATTAAATTAATAACATTAGTTACTTATTTAATAATCCCAAGTTAATGATCTTCATTAACTATTTATAACTCCGTAATTAATTCTCTAAGTAATTAAGCTAAATTGAACATTATTAATTTTAAATTAATTAAATCTAACTTTACAAGTTAATTAATTTCTACTTACCTAATTAATTTCTTATTTTTTTTAACTTAATTAAGCATTAATTACTTGATTAATTTATATCTAATCATTAGTTAATAATCCAAACTTATCTTATTAATGATCCTTAAATGACAAATTAATTTACCCTTAATTAATACCCTTAATCCTAAATTAATTAATTTAAAACCCTTAATAACCTTTTTAATTAAATTCTAAATTAATTAACTTATTAATTTAATGATATCTCAAATCATTAAATCTAAATCAACTTTTAAGAAAATCATTTCCTTTATTGATGATTTTATCATCATTTTCAAAAGCTTTTGGAAACACTTTTACATTTAAATTTACATTTGAATTTCATTTCAAATTAAAGATTTGCAATGGTTAACAATTTTAACTTTAACAAATTTAAACCAGGTTAAAACTTTTTAAAATCGAATGTTAAAGAAACATTCATCATATAAGAAGTTTATATAATGGGTTTAAACCAAATCATTTAAATTCAAATTCATTTAAAAATATACCTTACCCCTTTGAGTTGTTTAAATATTTTAAATTTTATAAAACTTTATTTTTTTGTCAAACTAGGATTAAAAAGTAAATTTGAATCCCATCTTTAGCTTTTGATTTCAAACTTTGTTTAAAAATCCTGTTTTAAAATTTAAAACCAGTTTAAAATTTAAAACAGATAGGTTTTTAAAGAAAACCTGTAACAAACCAAAATGACCCGAGGCCAACCTAACTTTCTTCGAGTCACAAACCCTCCTACTTCGGGCCAACCCTTCAAATTTCTCGAGTAAAACTCGAGTACAACTCTGCCTAAACCCAAAAACAACATCACCAGAAAATGTACACAGTGCACATGCACCGACCATCCACCAATCTCCGATCAACTATGATGACCCAAACAAGTCATCGATCACCATCACATTTCATTACGATCATTAGATCGTTACAACACACTCGAAATCAAATTCGAGCCTCACAACCAAAACCTGGAACAGGTAACGGAAACCACCACCAAACCTGTTAGTGCCACGTCCTCGTAGCTCTGACTACCGGAAACTCTACAACTTCGGCCGTGCCCTCGTCAACCCACCAATCCACTGAGGTAGTTGAACCAAAACAAAAATCAACCCAAATGAAAACTAGGGTTCTAAACTTAATCGAACAATCTTTGTCGCCACAGTGATGTTGATCAACTTCTGGCAATTTTTCCATCATCTACGATCACTCCTCCATCATCACCCAAGATCCTGACCTCTCCAAACACTTGGATCACCAAAAAAATCCAAAATTTCATTTCCAGTTCATCCCAGAACTGTACCTTCATCCCCAAACTAAAAATCCTGATTTTAGTTTTAAAAATCATGTTTTTGTTTATATATTCAATTTATAACACTGAATTTATAAATTACAATGTTTGGATTTTGACTTATATTTACACGCACTATTGTTTTTGGTTTTACAGAGACACTCATGCTTTAATATAACTAAATTAAATTTTTAAATATTAATCTAAGATTAATCAAACAAATTTGGCTTATAAATTAAGTCCTAACAATAATTAATTCAAGAGAATATGAATTTAAAATCAAAAACAGTAAAACTGAAATTATAAACAGGGAGTATTCTTATGTAACAAGCATGCATACCAATCATTTATATATACACACAACATACTTCACAATACATATTCATTTCAACACACTAGCATACTAAATTTTACTTTAAATTTTAAAAGTGAAGTTACTCACATATTAGTATAAGAAGTTAGTTTACTCACCTGAAAAACAGAGTTTGATCAGACAGCAGCTTTCTGGTTTTGAAAAGTTATCAGCCCGATCCCTTTAATCTCCTTGCTTGTTGAGTTGAGGTATTAATTAAGCTTCAGTGCTAAGATTAGTTCTGGTTTGTTAATTTTTTGATGAAAGAAGATGAAATAAGAAAAGATGTATATATAGAAAAGGTTTTAAATGGGTAGGTACTTACTGGTAATGTTTGATTAGAGATTTTTTTGCCTCCTTCTTTGACCAGACAAGATTTTATAAATACTGAAATAATTTTTGTGGAAAATGAAATGACTGATTTTGTGCTAGAATTGATAGCATTAATTGCAATTGTCTTTTTTTGATATTATATACTTAACCTATGTTCATAGATATTTTTTTTGCTTGTTTATTCTTGCCTTGCATATCTACATGAATTCCTATAGTATATATATCTTACTTGTCTGGTTTTGCTTTATACCCTATGTACTTTCTATAAAGTTGTTATAGCTACTTTTTGTGACGTCCCGGATTTTTGGCAAGTATTATTTTAATAAATATTTAATTTAAATTAATTGAAATACAACCTATTATGTTTAAAAACAAATATATATGTAAGTATTTGGAAGAAAATATTGGTTTGGAATTTAAAATAAAGAGTTTCAAAAATATTTTAAAAATAGAATATATCTTTTTCACATTTAATTAAAACCAAGTTCTACTTATTTAACTTTTGATTTAAACATATATATATATATATATATATATATATATATATATATATATATATGATATAATCTTAATAACAAGGGTTAAAATCAAATAATCTTATTAATATTAAATCTAAGTAAAACAAATATATTGTTTAAAAATAAAAATATAAACATTTAGACATAAGGAATTATGATATTGGCAAGTACAAAAATAAATAATAAATAAAGTAAATATTAGATAGTTAAACTTTATAAACTATAGAAATAAATATTATAAGGAAAGATAAAATACTAACAAATTGTACTTACAACCTAAAATATAAAAATATTGTAGATACAAGACAATAAGTATTAAGTTAGAAATAGAAGTAAATTATATAAGATAAATTATATGAATTATAAAATATAAAGTAAAACTCATAGCTAAAATATAACAACATAATAAATATAGAATTTCATTTCTATTATAAAGTAATAAGACCATAGCAAAGGAATATATTCAAATATGTACTTGCAAGAAGAAATTATCAATATATTTTGTGCAAGAAAACAATAATAAATGCTTGAATCTCTAGCACACAAAACACATATGTAGCAGCCATCAACATCGACATAGTCAATAAAACAAGAAAACAAATAAACATTCAAGTGTGTAAAAAAAAAATCAGATGTAAGTGATAATTTGAGACATGACAGAAGTATATAAATGAGTGCAGTTGCAAAAGAAGAAACAAAATGAATATAAAGTAAACACATTCAAACAAGAACATATAAATCTATGGCTGGCACAAGAAGACAGTAATATACTTCAGGTATGAACTAGAATAGATAGGATAAGTATTTGCAAACAAAGAAAAATATAAGGATGTAGACTTGAGAAAACAAACAAATCTAATTAATGACAATATCTTTAGCCACCAAAGTAAGATTATCAGCCACCAAAACAAAAGAGAACAAGACAGTTGAGTCAAACAAAGTTAAACAAATATCTCTGCCTATTGTACTAAACAGATTATAATCACCTGTATAAGATAAAATACATACTCTGTGATTTGTTTCTTTACATCAATCTGTACAACTCATTTCTTATATACTAATCTATCCATCTCAGTTTTGATCATTTCAGGCTGAGCAAACCTGAGATATATATTATCTAAACTTAAACAAAATTCAATTTAAACATCTACAAACAATCCAATGCAAACCAGAGAATCAAGAAGGAAGATTTCTAGCTAGTGAATACAAAGCCTGATTTAAAAATGAGACCAGCTCTGTCATGTTAAAATTAGGTGAGTAACATCACTTAATAACAAATTTAAACGTATAATTCTGATGCATATATGTATGTGAATGAGTGTGTTTATATCTTTATATATGAATGCCTTATGAATGATGAATAATATGTGAGTGCAGGCTGTATATCATATACCCCTCCGTTTTGAGTTTTCTCGATACAATGTTTGATTTAAAAATCATTCTCTATTGATATACTGATTTGTTTTGAGCTTAGTGTTAAGATAATATTGGTTGTTATATTCTAAACTAAAGATTAAACATATATTAAGTTAAAAACAGTTAGTTAATAACTTTGAAAACTTAAGAACTGTTTTAAATTTTTAAACCAAGGTTTGACCTGAGTTTTCTAAATTAAAGTTCAAATAAAACTACAAGAGACTGCTATGTTGAAGTCACTATTTACTGGTCCATTGCCTAGCTTGAAGTCTGATCAGTTGGTTGTGAAGTTGTCACTGATTTTAAGTTCATCTTGTTTGATCATTGTCTTGTACCATTGGTTGTACTTGCTGTCACATTAACCTGTGCATTGCCTTCATGTGTTGTCTGTGCATTGCCTTCATGTGTTGTCTGTGCACTCTCTAATGTAGCACTCAAGTCTTATTCAAGCTTCATGCATTGTCCACTGATCATTTGTTATATATGCCATTCACTGTTGCCTAGATTGAGTTTAATTCAATTAGTCTAAGTTAATTAATTCAGTTTAATTAATTTAGATTAATCCCTTGATTATTTGGGAGGTACAATTACTTAGCGAAGTAATCGATGAATAATTACTAAATGTAATTAATGGAATGATGATGAGTCATTTGAGAATAATTAATCAAGGGATTAATTGATGTTATTACTTAAGGGTGATTAATATATGTGATTGTGAAGGTTTAACCTTTCTTAATATAATTAATTTAAAAGAGATACTTAATTAAAAATGTAATTAGAGATCATTAAGTGTTAAAATTAATGATGTAATTAACAATGAATAATTTGGGAATAATTAATCAATGAAGTAATAAAATGTGATTAATTTAGAATGAATGTAAATAATTAATTTATGGATCTATTAAAGGCTAATTATTATAAATGGTTAAGAATAATTAATTGAATGAAATTAAAAGATAATTAATCAAGTATGATTAATTGAAGTGAATAAGTGGATGATGACTGATTAATTGATTGGAAATTAATTAATGTTATGTAAGCAAGATTGATAATGATGAAATTAATTAATTTAATTTACTTTAAATTAATTAAAGAGGAAGTAATTAATTTAATCCATTTTTAAATTAATTATAATATAATTCTTGCTTATATGAATGGATGATATTGTTTGTCCTAAATGGTCTGATATCCTTGATATGAGATAATTAATGTTATGGATGCTTGGTTGTAATGTGATGATGTGAATTATCTGTTTATGATGTGATTATCTATTGTGATATTGTGAATCAACTATCTGTGAATATATAGATAATGAATTAAATTGTTTTAAACTTTAAAACAACTTGGACGTAAAAGATGGCGTTTTGGATTTCGATGAGACCGGGATCGGGTTTTCCATATTTGGAAGTCTGAAAACCACATCGATCCAAATTAACGATAGGTCGTTAATTTCAAGTGAAGATGAAGGTTCAGAATGCAAGGGTTATTGTCGTTAACTCTGAGGGTGATTCCAATATGAGTGTAACGAGATGATGCCTTCGGTTTTGTTCGAACCCAGGACGAACTTTTATGGATTGAATGCTTTCAGAACATCATCAGGTGGACGATGAGCATTCTAAGTGATGTGTTCTCTAAAGGTAATCGTAGCCTCAAGCCTCATCAACTAGGAATGACTAAAACAGGAGAGGTGCAGCAAGGCTTCGTGGGTAGCTCCCACTTGAGAGTAAGATTTCCCCTGTCTAGATGTCCCTTATTATTCGGCTTAGTGTGCGGTTGGTCGTGACAACCGTGGGGTGATCTTATTTGGGACTGTTCAGTAAGGAATGGTTCCGACTTTGTGTTGCGGGGGATTGGGCGTAATCCTCGGTACGGTGATCTAGGCCACGTACTGTGACGGACGGTACCCCGGTAGCCCTGCCATTGATGGAAACCCATTTCCCTACGAGACCTTACGATTTTGATTGTGTTACCCACTTTGTTGGCTAGTATGCTGGAATTTAATCATGTAACAATTTCGGCTATTTTCTATTTACTTGAAAACCCTAGACACTACTATAATATCACTGGATTTCCTAAAAATGTTTTGGTTAGCGTAAGGGAAAAACTTACCCATGTTTGTTTGTGGGGAGTCTTACGTGATACCCTTTCTTTCAAATGTTTTTAAAGTTAAGCAATTTTAATCTGTTACTCACATCAGACCCTTGTCTGACTCGGAGTTTATTTTTTGTTTTGCATGAACTCTTGGGTACTCAAATTTTTATGAGTAGCCAAGTGATCAGGTTAGCTTTGACGAATACTGGAGGAGCAATGGAGCAGGAAGCTTCAGCGTTGGTAGATATTTATATAGGTGGTTCTGCTGTGTTGGTATCTCTGAGACATTTGTTTGGATTGTATCGAGTTGTATTAACTAGACAGGTGTTTATAACTGTCTTGTATGTGTTGTATTATTTGTGTAACTCTGATATATATGATACTATGTATTCTCTTATGTGATATGTTATATTTTATTCGTTCCGCTGTTGAGGTTCTGATGTTGTTTCTTCTTCTTCTCTATCTTTTCTATTTTATCACCCCTTTCTTTCTTAAAAGATGATACGTCTTCCTGGGCGTAGGAAGGCGGGTGATCACAGTTGGTATCGAAGCGCTAGGTTGAGTGAATACATAGGCTTTGGAGTGATTTCTATCTTTCTTGAGAGAGCGTATTTGTAGTTTTAATATATATATATATATATATATATATATATATATATATATATATTTATACCTATTTGTTGGGTTACCTGTTCGGGTTTCCCAATATAAGTTATAAAGGTAGATAGGATAGTGGTGTGTGTAACACGACTACTAATGGTTGGAATTTGTTGGAGGTGTATATGCAGAGACTGTATACCCAATTCTTTCTCGAGTGAATTTCTGTTGTGGTGCAATGATTTAACCCAATCTCTGAAAGAAATCTATTAAGGTTCGGAGTCCATTTTTGGAATGCAAGTTGGGATGAGTAGAATTTGATTCTGTCAGTTGAGCAGAAGCTGGTGAGGGCATCTTGGCAACTCAGGAAGTAATAGTTGTATGATGAGATGCAGTAGCTATGGATTGTTTCCAAAGATGTTTCTCAGGAGCTTTGGATAAGGAAGTGTGTCTGCATCAATGTTGAGGCTGACTTCAGCTGGGTGTTTGTGTTTGGCTTTGAGGTTTGAGTCTCTCGAGGAGTTTTGGATTAGGAAGTGTTTGGCATCTTTAGTAGCGTTGCAGCTCAGATTGTTCTGTCGGCACGGAAGGAGGTCATCTATCAGCAGTTTTCTAGAGGTGAACTTCAGCAGCAGCTATGTAGATCCGTTTCTTCGATGGATTGGCTAGATAAACTTAAGCTGTTCTGATTGGTAGAGAGAGTAGTTTTCTTTGGATATTGGACTAGGTTGATTGCAAAAGTGACTTGCAATAGCTGAGTATTCTCTTGGTTTGTCAGAGATTCTTTCGAATGTCTTTGAGAGGTCAGTGGATTGCCTTAGCATCTGAAGATTGAGTTTTCATATCTACTAAGATTTCCAGGAGTAGTACCGATGGTCCAGCTAGTTGAAGGATGGTTCGTAGAGAGAAGTATTTTTGGTGAAGCAGATCAGGATATCATGAAATTTCTGAGTTTTTCTTTATGAATCTGTTAAACCACATTTCTGGGATGTGTTGTCCAGTTTGTGCTCAGGTGCATCATCAACATTTTCATCTACTCCAGATCAGAGTTGAGCAGCGGAAGAAGTTGGGAGTGCATCTGTTTTTCTTTTCCGGAGAGGAGAAGTTGTTTTCTACTGATGATAGTAGAGTTTGTGTTCTTGATTTTAGTTGATCTTGAGAAGATCATTCGATGCGATTGTTTTGGACCAGATTGTTTTGAGAAGCATCTGCGAAGGTCGAGCTGATCAGTAGAGATAAAGGCAGCCCTAGATTGTCAGAAGAGTTTGGGGGAGGAGAGACGAAAGAATTTGGATTTCGAAGTCGGAGATTTGATTTTGGATGAGTTTTCTCTGCTTCAAAGGAGCCTTGTAATTTGGTAAGACTAAGAAGCTAGCTTCGAGGTGTTTTGGATTTTCTCTATTTCCGGTGAGAATAAGTGGTTGGTCTTCTGAAGTGAATTGCTAGTTTGGATTCTATGTGTTTCATGTATCTCTGAGAGAATACGTGTATAGTCCATCTCTGGTTTGGAACCAACAGTTCAGGCAGTTTGGTTGTTGAGTCAGACTCGTCTGTAGGCTGATATCCGTTGAGTTTTGTAGATCTAGATGAGTTGGAGCTCGGTAGCTTAGTAATATAGTCTGTTTGGATTCTATAGATTGAGTATTCCAGTGTTTTACCTAGAAACACTCTAGGAAGTTCTACCCAGATTTTTGTCTGGACAGTTAGATTTGTTTGATTAGGTAAATTAGTTGCTATGGTTGTTAGCATATGATTGACAATATATATATATATATATATATGTTTATGATTTAAGAATTAAAATCTTAGATAGATATTAAATTATCTTTGTTTTTAAATTTCGGGGACGAAGTTATTTTAAGGGGGGAGGGATGTGACGTCCCGGATTTTTGGCAAGTATTATTTTAATAAATATTTAATTTAAATTAATTGAAATACAACCTATTATGTTTAAAAACAAATATATATGTAAGTATTTGGAAGAAAATATTGGTTTGGAATTTAAAATAAAGAGTTTCAACAATATTTTAAAAATAGAATATATCTTTTTCACATTTAATTAAAATCAAGTTCTACTAATTTAACCTTTGATTTAAATATATATATGATATAATCTTAATAACAAGGGTTAAAATCAAATAATCTTATAAATATTAAATCTAAGTAAAACAAATATATTGTTTAAAAATAAAAATAAAAATATTTAGACATAAGGACTTATGATATTGGCAAGTACAAAAATAAATAATAAATAAATTAAATATTAGATAGTTAAACTTTATAAACTGTAGAAATAAATATTATAAAGAAAGATAAAATACTAACAAATTGTACTTACAACCTAAAATATAAAAATATTGTAGATACAAGACAATAAGTATTAAGTTAGAAATAGAAGTAAATTATATAAGATAATTTATATGAATTATAAAATATAAAGTAAAACTTATTGCTAATATATAACAACATAACAAAAATATAGAATTTCATTTCTATTATAAAGTAATAAGACCATAGCAAAGGAATATATTCGAATATGTACTTGCAAGAAGAAATTATCAAAGTCTATTGTACAAGACAACAACAATAAATGCTTGAATCTCTGGCACACAAAATACATATCTAGCAGCCACCAACATCTGCATAGTTAATAAAACAAGAAAACAAATAATCATTCAAGTGTGTAAAAAAAAATTAAATTAGATGTAAGTGATAATTTGAGACATGGCAGAAGTATATAAATGAGTGCAGTTGCAAAAGAAGAAACAAAATGAATATAAAGTAACCACATTCAAACAAGAACATATAAATCTGTGGCTGGCATAAGAAGACAATAATATACTTCAGGTATGAACTAGAATAGATGGGCTAAGTATATGCAAACAAAGAAAAATATAAAGATGTAGACTTGAGAAAACAAACAAATGTAATTAATGACAATATCTTTAGCTACCAAAGTAAGATTATCAGCCACCAAAACAAAAGAGAACAAGATAGTTGAGTCAAACAAAGTTAAGCAAATATCTCTGCCTATTGTACTAAACAGATTATAATCACCTGTACAAGATAAAATATATACTCTGTGATTCTTTTCTTTACATCAATATGTACAACTCATTTCTTATATACCAATCTATCCATCTCAGTTTCGATCATTCCAGGCTGGGCAAACCAGAGATATATATTATCTAAACTTAAACAAAATTCAACTTAAACATCTACAAACAATCTAATGCAAACCAGAGAATCAAGAAGGAAGATTTCCAGCTAGCGAATTCAAAGCCTGATTTAAAAATGAGAGCAGCTCTGTCATCTTAAAATCAGGTGAGTAACATCACTTAATAACAAATTTTAATGTTTAATTCTGATGCATATATGTATGTGAATGAGTGTGTTTATATCTTTATATATGAATGCCTTCTGAATGATGAATAATATGTGAGTGCAGGCTGTTTATCATATACCCCTCTGTTTTGAGTTTTCTCGATACAATGTTTGATTTAAAAATCATTCTCTATTGATATACTGATTTGTTTTGAGCTTAGTGTTAAGATAATATTGGTTGTTATATTATAAACTAAAGACTAAACATATATTAAGTTAAAAACAGTTAGTTAATTACTCTAAAAATTTAAGAACCGTTTTAAATTTTTAAACCCAGGTTTGACATGAGTTTTCTAAAACAAAGTTCAAATATAACTACAAGACACTGCTATGTTGAAGTCATTATTTACTGGTCCATTGCCTAGCTTGAAGTCTGATCAGTTGGTTGTGAAGTTGTCACTGATTTTAAGTTCATCCTGTTTGTTCATTGTCTTGTACCATTGGTTGTACTTTCTGTCACTTTAACTTGTGCATTGCCTTCATGTGTCGTCTGTGCACTATCTAACGTAGCACTCAAGTCTTGTTCAAGCTTCATGCATTGTCCACTGATCATTTGTTATATATGCCATTCACTGTTGCCTAGATTGAGTCTTGAATTACAGACTTGAACCTATTGTGCACTTCATACTGTGTAGCCACCTGATCATATATGTTGACTGTGTATACTTGTGTGCTGGTCTCCATTTTGCACTGTTGCAGTTGCTTGAGCATTGAAGTTGTAGCTTATGTTTGTTAATTGATGAAGAGGCTTTGCCTTGTGGTCTGCATACCCGAAGTGTTCACTATCTTGAGTCTTGTTGCTTTGGTTATCTTTACTTGATTTGTTGAGCTTGTCTCTGTTGTTTCTCTGACCTGGTCCCTGTAGTGTTGCTGCCATTGACTTGAGTTTGATTTGTACTTCATGCTAGCAATTTTTTTCCTCTGCCTGTACTCAATTTTGGGACTGCCTTCGAGTCTGTTGTTATGCTGTGGTCTTTTAACTTGTGAAATGTTGAGCCTGTTTGCACTGCCTGTTCTATTTTCTCTGTTGTTGTTTGGTTGAGAGTGTTGGCATATTAGTCTCGGGTAACTCGAGAATCTACTCGAAGCTTTGAAGTGTTAGATCCGAAGTTTTTGTTGCTAGCTTGGAGATGTTGTATAGTTCAAAAACCTGATCTGTTCTTTTCCTGGAAAGCTGGAAGTAAATTTAAATTTCAGATCAAGATTACATTGAGTTTATAAACCAAAGATTAAAGGTGAATTCAAGTTAGCTAGTTTTGAAACTTGGTTTTGGAATAGACAAGTTTTAAATTTAGTTTGTTTTAATAACTTGGAGGTGATAAGAAAATTTGGTGTTTTGAATTGGATTAAAGAAGAAACCTGTAACTGTTTAAAATTTTAAAATGAAATTTAAAAAGTTGAAAGCATGTTTTTAAAACAGGTTTGGATTCAAATGAACTTTTGAATCCTAAAATTTAAAACAAGATTTAAACTAAGTTTAAAATTAAAGGAATTATAGATTCAAGTTTTACTTGAATATTGAATTTAAATAAGTTTTATAAATTTAAATATTAAGACAAGTTTAGATTAAGTATGTAACAAAAATGATTTGGTTTTAAATAAAGGTTTAAACTTGCTTTATATAGATTCTTTTATAAAAAGCATTTCTTTAACATTGAATGGAAAGTTAATAAATTTGTTTAACTAAAAATTGTAAGTTAAATAATCAATTTATTTTTTTAAAGTTTGATTTTAAAATAATTAAGTGATTTAGTTTAAAACCTTTTTCTTATATAAGTTTCTTATATAAGTTTCTTATCATAGATCGTTAGCTCGCTTGAGCGACCTAAAGAACCTGGGTAATATGAGGTTTGCTTTAACTCGCTAGGTCGTTCCATAGGATTCGCTAGGTCGTTGCGCGTCCTATCATAGGTCGTTGGATCCTTCTCCATTGCGTAACTCGCCTCATCCTTCAGTACTACCTCTTTCTTTCCTCTGATCTCATCATTCTTCACCCCGTTAGGTCACACGCGACTTAACAGCTCGTTAGGTCGCTCGCGACCTAAGACTACATCAGGCTGGGCTGCATCATCCTCCCCTGGTCGGGAAAAATTCATCCTTGAATTTAAAAGTTCTTTCCCATTGGATTGTTCATCTCCATAGTAAGGTATAAGATGTTTAACATTAAACACGTCAGAATTGTACACATCCTCCGGCAGCTTCAACCTATAAGCATTTTCATTGATCCGTTTCACAATCTTTACAGGACCAATCTTTCAAGCTTTAAGTTTATTGTATGCTCCTACTGGAAAACGATCCTTCGTTAGGACAGCATATACTAAATCTCCTTCATTAAATTCAGCACTTCTTCGCTTCAGATCCGCCGATCGTTTATACTTCTTATTCGCCTTCTCCAATCGTTCCTGAATGATTCTATGGCATTCTGTCAACCTATCAACAAAATCAGCAGCCCGTTTAACTGTCCCCTTCGGCTGTGGTACTATCGTTAAATCCAACGGCCCCTTTGGCAAGCTTGAATATGCAATCTGAAATGGACTGAAACCCGTACTACGATTCACTGCGTGATTATGTGCAAACTCCGCTTGACATAACTTCGAATCCCAACTCTTCAAATTGTCCTTCACAAGACACCGCAATAGATTTCCATATGATCTGTTCACAATCTCGGTTTGTCCATCCGACTGCGGATGATAAGCACTACTAAAATTCAGCTTTGTTCCCACCATCTTCCACAAACTCAACCAAAAATGACTCAGAAATGTGGTATCCCTGTCGGAAACTATAGATTCTGGTAAACCATGCAAGCGATAGATCTCTCTAAAGAATAACTGTGCCACAGGGACTGCATCCGCCGTCTTCTTACAAGCAACAAAATGTACCATCTTCGAGAAACGGTCCACCACAACATATATAGATTCATTTCCCCGTTGAGTCCTCGATAAGCCCAACATGAAATCCATGCTTACATCTACCCACGGTTTTGTCGGAACAGGTAAAGGCATATACAATCTCGCATTTGTAGCTGTCCCTTTCGAAACTTGACAAACATGACATCTACGCACAAACTTTTCAACTTCCCGCTTCATCGAAGGCCAATAATAAGATTAAGAAATCAATTGCAATGTGCGATCCCGACCAACATGTCCTTCTTCATGCAACTCTTTTACAATTTTCATTCTCAAGCTACAATCTGGTACGCACAATCGATTTCCCTTGAATAAGAATCCATCTACCAATACAAACTCATCAGTACTTCCATTCTTGACTTTCTCAACAAACTTCGCAAAGTAAGGATCTTCTTCAAACAACTCTGGCAATAGTTCAAATCCTGTCACTTCAACCATCATCGTCATCAACAAATGATTCCTCCTGCTCAAGGCATCAGCTACACGATTCGTCACCCCTGATTTGTGCTTTACAACAAAAGTATACTGCTGTAGATATGCTACCCATTATGCGCGTCTAGCTGAAATTTTGTCCTGCCCTTGCAAATGTTTCAAAGCTTCATGATCCGTATAAAGAACAAACTCCTTCTGAAACAGATAATGTCTCCAGTGCTTCACAGCTTGAACAATCGCGTAAAATTCCACATCATAAGTGCTATATCTCAACTTGGCTCCAGACAATTTTTCACTGAAATAAGCAACTGGTCTTCCATTCTGACTCAATACTCCACCAACTCCAACCTTCGAAGCATCAGTGTGTAACTCGAACAACAACTGAAAATCCGGCAGTACCAGAATTGGTGCTGTCGTCAAAAGTGTCTTGATCTTCTCAAAAGCTAACTCTGCTTCCTCTGTCCACTTAAACTTCTTTCCTTTCATGCAATCGGTTACAGGTGCCATCACACTGCTAAAATGTGGAATGAATATTCGATAAAAAGATACCAACCCATTAAAGCTTCTCGCTTTAGTAATTGTATTGGGTTGTGGCCAACTCCTGACTGCTTACACTTTACTTTCATCCACTTGAATACCCTCCTTCGACAGAACATATCCCAGAAACAAAATACTGTACATCATGAACACGCACTTCTTCGTTGCTGCATAGAATTGCTCCTATCGTAGAATCAACAGTACTTCCCGCAAATGCTGAATATGCTCTTTTATACTCCCACTATAGATCAAAATATCATCAAAGTAAACAACTACGAACTTCCCAATAAATGGTCTGAAAATCTGGTTCATCACTCTCATGAAAGTACTAGGCGCATTTGACAAGCCAAACAGCATAACCAGCCATTCGTATTAAAACTTATAATGTTCAAAATTTAATAAAGGAAAACAAGATTTGGAAAATCAAATTAAAACTTCAAAACCATTAGGAATAGAAATGGAATAGGTTTTAAAAATATCTCTAAACAAAAAAGGGAATAATATTAAGAAATATAGTTTTATTTATCCAAAGACTAAGGGATCACCTAAGTCCATTACGAATACCAAAAATATAAAAATTTGTATTCCAAAAACAAATAATAAACTGATTAGACAAAAAAATATCGATGTTTTTTAAAAAAAGTAGTCTATAATAAAAATTATATTCGCAAAGGTACCAAACCCTCTTGGGTATGGCTACCTATCCCTCCTAACATCTAGGACCGTAACAAAGTACATGGGTACCAATTGAATTCCATTTTATTTTCCAGGTACCTAAAATAAAAAATAAGGAGAAATGGATACTTGATAGTGGATGCTCCGAACATATGACCGAAAATGCAAAAATGTTATCAAATATAACATATATCGATGTCGGAATAGTAACCTTTGGAGATAACTCAAAAGGATACGCCGTAGGCATCGGAGGAGTCATCAACTCTGGTATTTCTAACTCTCCTATTATTACAAATGTTTTGTTAGTAGAATATTTAAAACACAACCTACTTAGCATAAGTCAATTATGCGATAAAGGATTTCAAATTAATTTCGAAAAGGATAAATGTAATATTCAATAACAATCAACTTATATTTGAAGGTTTTAGAAACAAAAATATTTATGTCTAAAATATGAATATAAATCAAAATTCAAAATTATGTTTAACCGCCAAACATGACGATCCCCGGTTGTGGCATAAATGTTTTTGTTATATTAATTTTAAAAATATTAATAAATCAGCAAAATATGAGCTGGTTAGAGGTTTACCAAAAATAAATTTTAAAGTAGAAAATCTATGTGACGCTTGTCAATTTGGAAAGCTAAATAAAAGTTCCTTTAAATTTAAAAATAATATTTCTACAAAACAACCATCAGAATTATTACATTTAGATTTATTTGGTCCAACTCAAGTACGATCTATAAATCATAACAAATATGTTTTCGTAATAGTAGATGATTTTTCAAGATATACGTGGACCTTATTTTTGAAACATAAAAGTGATATTTTTGGAATATTTAAATTTTTTGCTAAAAGAATAAAAACTCAAGTGGATTTAAAAATTAAAAATATTCGAAGTGATCACGGAGGAGAATTCAAAAATGATCTTTTACTAATTTTTGTAATAAAAAGGGAATTGGTCATAACTTTTCTTTTCTTTGCACACCACAACAAAATGGTGTAGTAGAAAGAAAGAATCGAACATTACAAGAATGTGCAAGAACGCTATTAAATAGTAGCAGTTTACCAAAACATTTTTGGGCTGAAGCTATTGCTACGGCTTGTTATGTTTTAAACCAAGTAACCATACGACCGATGACTAAAAACACTTATTTTGAAATAACATTTTGGAAGAAAACCTAAAATATCATACATTAGAACTTTTAGATCAAAATGTTTTATATTAAATGCAAAAGACAATTTAGGAAAATTTGATCCAAAAGCCGATGAAGGGAACTTTGTCGGATATTTGGATCATTCCAAGGCATATAGAAATTTTAATAAACGTACTAACATAATTGAAGAAAGTTTACATGTTTCATTTGATGAAAATTTCCTTAATAATCATACTAATGTTGATGATTAAATTATTTTTTATATCAAATACAACAAACACGTCTAATAATAAGATAAATACACAAAATAATACTTTAGTGTCATCTCTTAGAATTCTTAAAGGTCATCCAAAAGATAATATCATTGGAGATCTTAACTCGAGAATAACTAGAAATCAACTTAACCAAACAAGCCATATAGCATTTGTGTCAAATTTCGAACAGAAAAATTATAAAGAAGCTTCAAATGATAACTTTTGGATAATAGCTGTGCAAGAAGAGATAAATCAATTTGAACATAAGAATGTTTGGGAATTAGTCCCAAGACCAGAAAATCAATCGTTTATAGGAACAAAATGGGCATTTAAAAATAAAGCAGATGAAAATGGAAATATAATTAGAAATAAAGCTCGCTTAGTTGCTCAAGGTTGTGGTCAAGAAGAAGGTATCGACTACGACGAAACTTTTGCTTTAATAGCAAGACTCGAGGCCATATATACATTACTCGCTTTTGCAAATCATCACAATTTTAAACTATTTCAAATGGATGTCAAAAGTGCTTTCTTAAGTGGTTCTATCAAAGAAAACGTATATTTTGAACAACCTCCATTATTTATTCATGAAAAATATCTCAATCATGTTTTTAAATTACAAAAGCTTTATATGGTTTAAAATAAGCACCCCGTGCTTGTTACGAATGTCTTAAAAATCACTTAATTACATCTGGTTTTCAAATAGGTAAAATCGATACAACTTTATTTATTAAATGAGAAAGTGATGATATTTGAGTTGTGTAAATTTACGTTGACGATATTATTTTTGGTTCAGTTAACGAAAATCTTTGTAATCAATTTTCAAATATTATGAAAAATGAATTTGAAATGTCTCACATCGGAGAATTAAATTTCTTCTTGGGTTTACAAATAAAACAACTTGAAAATGGTATTTTTATTCATCAAGAAAAATATTGTTACGATTTATTACGTCGCTTTGAAATGGATAAAACTTCAAGCAAATCAACACCAATAAGTACTAGTGTTCACTTAGAAAAAGTTGACAATGGAAAAGATTTTGATGAAAAATTATATCGTAGTATGATTTGCTCCCTGCTTTATTTAACAGCTAGTAGACTCGACATTATGATGAGTGTGTCTTTGTGCCCGATTTCAAGAAAAACCAAAAGAATCCCACCAAAGAGCCGTTAAACATATCTTACGATATCTATCTAGTACAAGAGATTACAGTTTGTTTTATCCTAAGGAATCATCATTTGAACTTGTTTCATATAGCGATGCGGATTTCGGAGGATGTAAAACAGATCGTAAAAGTACTAGTGGAACATGTCACTTTATCGGAAAGTCATTAGTTTCATGTTTAGCAAAAAGCAAAATTATGTATCCTTATCCAATTACGAGGCCGAATATATTTCAGCAGAACTTGGATGTGCACAAGTAATATACATGCAAAAAACCCTTATTGATTTCGAAAAAAATATTGATAAGTCACTAATATATTGCGACATACAAATGCAATAAATTTATCAAAAAATCCTGTAAATCACTCGTGTGCTAAACATATAGACATAAGACATCATTTCTTACGTGACAATGTCGAAAAAGGAATTATCACATTAGAATACGTTAATACCGAAAATCGAATAACAGAAATTTTCACAAAACCACTAAACGAACAAACATTTGTTAAGCTGCGACGAGACTTAGGAATATGCTCCCTTAACAATCCTATAACTTAACACCACATCCTCATATATTTTATATTTAGCCAAAAATGTTTTGATCCTCAAACTAAGAGTGATAACTCCTCTACCTTAAATTTTTAGATAGTTGGTTTCTGAAACTATCTATAAATAACTTTTTCAAAATTATATATAACTCTTTATAAGTAAAGACTATATGATCTCATATTTTTACAACAAAATAATCATGTCTTCTGAAAATTCTCATCTATCCTTCTCGACGCCTACAACGGATAGCTCAGCAGATACACCTCAACATCTTCCTACCCCTACACCAAATTAGGAACCAACATATAGGTGTTCCTCCTATCATACGGGATTCACTCCCGACAACAAGAAATCCAAGCGATCTCTATTTGTTTCTCCTAACACCAAGGATAAGATTGATGAGATTCATCACTATCGAAAACAACAAATAGATCTACAACGAGAATTATATTTTGAACAAAATAGCATGAAGTTTTGTAATTCACGGAAGAAGTATATACATGAACCACTTCTGATTCCTTGCAGTTCTTTGGATCCCTCATCATTGTATCGTACACCTTTGGTTCCTTCACCAAGGCGATTCTCCGGTTCCCCTAGAACCCACGAACGTGGAAATATATGGTCTCCACTCAAACCATGGAGGGATGACAAGTCAGATGATCGCAAAACTCCATCGCTATCTAAATAGATTAAAATTATTCTTTGAATTTTTAACTACGTATGTTTGTAATTCTTATTCACAAAAGGAAAATACTACATTTTTTCAAACCATGGAAGGTCGAGAAATAAGCAACGCCCTTTAGATTTAGGATATTTTTAGAAAGATTGGTTATTTCAGACGTCTAGAGATGAACCTCAGACGTTTGACACTCTGATATCCCACAAAATTTACATTATTCTACATATGTCAGACGTCTGATATATCTATCCAGACTTCTGAAAATTGTCCCTGCTTACTTAAAACAGATACCTGACTATATTTGACATCTGAACTGAAAACCAGACGTCTGAATAAAGTCACCGCCACATATTTTAAAAAATCGATCTATTTCAGACGTCTGATAGTTAAACCAGACATATAAAAAATCTCTCTGACTATCAATTTAAAAAACTCAATCAAAATCAGACATCTAACTCTATCTACTGTGTCAAAATTAGGTTAAACTAGACGTGTGAATTCAATTCTAGACGTTCGAAATTCTGTCGACACTCATATATGCCCAGATATCGACTATTTCTTTTGCCTTTTCTTATTTTGTTTCATTTTTTCCATCGATAGATAGCGGTTTTTTTCCAAAATTTCTGCCTCTTTCAAACTTAAACGAATTCGATGCCTCCTAGAACTAAAAACCTTAAGATAACCAAATGAAAACAAGACCAACCAACTTCTTCAAACCCTTAAATTTGCTCGGATATTCAAATCAAATGATGGATGAATAGAGCATCATATTCACTCAAGAGGTATGAGGAAATTCAAAAGAAGAAACTTCACACAAGTCCATTCTATAACTTACTCAAGTTTCTAATGTATGATTTAGATGAATTGTGTGACAATGTCGGTTTAGAAACTTTGATATCGTTTAACCCCAGTAGCATCCAAATTGATCAAATTGGCTATATTTCTCTTCTACTCTAATTTGGATAGCACGGCTGTTAGGAACACGAAAAATGAAGATAGCTAGTTATGGTCTAACATTTATGGCAACACAATTAGGCTCACTCTGGGAATAATAGGCAGAACTCTCGGATGTTCCGACATGGACGAAGATCTATATAATATTCTCGATATGCATTTCAAACCAAGGGAAAATATAACACATCAAATATGGGAGGATGAAATGCCTAAATTTACTTCCAAATATTTACGACCAAAGGTAAGACTTCTTGCTCGGATGATATTAACACTATTATTCCTCGTCTAGGAAGTCATGAGTAGATAACCGAATTAGAACACAAAGCTTTATATGCTCTATTCGGCGAACAAGGGTAAATTGGGCCAAATTTATATTTGACGAGCGCAAACATTTTTGGACTCGATCACGACCATCAATTAACTACCCTACATACATCATGACACTTTTACGTGCTCACAACATCCCCTCTTACCTATCCACTTTTGAAGAAATTTCTCCACAATATGCGTCCACAAAGCTTTTCCTCCCTAATACTTACCAAAAATTCCTCCGAAATTTAGATCTTTTGAAGATTGGACGCACAATCGTCAAGCAAGACAAACTGGGCCTCCACCTTAACCACACCATGAACCAACACAAGAGGAGGAAAAACATTGTGAGACAACTCCTCCTGCTGCACCATTTGATTATACGAGGTAGGATGAGATTTTGGAAACTCGAACAGAGACAAATCCAAGTGAAAGCATTCGAGATCTCACTCTTCAAAATCAACAAATCTTGTTTGGAAATCAAAAATTTTTAGCTATGCGTATTGACAACTTTGAAATATCTTCTGCCACACGCCTAGCAACAGTTGAAACATCACTTTCAACTGCATTAGCGGTTCTCAAAGAGGTTCTTCAAAGTGCTCGTGGTCTGACAACTCCTTTTGAAGTTGGCCAACCCCAGTACCTTCTCCTCCATCGAAATAATCTAAACTTTTTGAGGAGAACGAACCTCTAAAACAAGCTCCGACATCTCCTACAAAGCAATCTTGCTCTTCTCAAAAAGAAGATAAAGGAGATGATCAAGAAAAAGCTTCCTCGAAAGACTCATAGATTTTAGGATTTCATCTTATGTACACTTGAAAACTCTATGAATGTACTCGCATACAATTACTTATGAAATTCTCTTTTGTGTGTTATATATCTTTGGCGATTGATCATATTAATATTTAATTAGCTAGAAATTCTTTTTGATAATGTCAGAGGGGAGAAATAAATAAATAAATATGTATATATATATATATATATAATAAGCACATATTTAGGAGGAGATTTATAAACTATATATAAGTACATTGTATAGTTGTCATCATCAAAAAAGGGAGATTGGAAGGAAATCAAATCTATGGTTTCGATGACAACAACTATACAATGGAAATTGAATATGCATATATATCTATATTTACAGGTACTTGCTAGAATAACATTACTAGAAAGACAAGAACAAGGCTCAAAGAATATTAGAAGAGACTACAATATCGATAGAATCGATGGAACAACAAGATAGATGCACAAAGTAAACAAGCATAGTTTTCAGACGTCCGGGTGCACTAACCAGACGTCTGAAGAAATCCTCTAGAATACAATACAGACAGGACGTCTGGTTGATGCACTCAGACATTTTAAAGGCCACTGTATACAAAAAATATATATAGCCAGACGTCTGAAACAAATACTAAACGTCTGATGCTGAACTTAGAATTTAAAATTATAATTACAATTGCCGCTTTTGAAAACACATCTTCGCTTCTCTTCACTGCAACTCTCCGTCACCATCAGAAGCAACTATAGAGCACTCGTTAATGGATACAACTACCAAGGAATCTCTTTACAACTATATATATCATCAAGAATCAAAGAGAATAACAACCTTACTCGCTTATGCTCTCTAATTATACACTCTATCATTCTTGATCTCTATTAAACTATACTTGTATTCTACTCTTCCAAATATACAATCCTTATAGACAATACTCTCTAAATATATATTGGAAGCATTTGTACTAATTAGTCAATATTCGTGTTATAGAACACGCATTTGACAAGAACAATCTATTGTAACCAAGCCTATTCCTCAGAATGAAGCGAGGGTGTTTGATAGTAGAATTTCGAGGGGGATCTTTAGGACTGGATGTAGGACGGGAGGTCCGAACCAGTATAAAATCCTGGTATATTTACTTAGATTAGTTTTGGTTTAGTCGCATCATATATTTAGCCACGTATACTTGCATATACACTATAAGATCCACCCTATAGACTTACAATCTCCGCCCCAACGCCTCCATCATAGCCTTTGCTATCACCGAGCCCATCTCCCCTCGCCAACCCAGATCTTATCCTATCTCCTACATTTTCAGATTTATATTAATTCCTTTAACATTTTCTAAAGTCGATTATACTCACTTATAATCTCGTCTATCCATTTACAACTTCTAACAATCATATCCATTTTCATATCTCAAGAGAGTTTATAAATAAATTCAAATCATTTTCAAAACTCTATATATGTATAACAAGTATTTTTAAAGAATGATAATTTATTTTTAAAAACACATTTAAGTAATTATTTAAAAAAATTTAAAATACTTTAATAAACATTGATACTTCATTCCCTATTTCATTTCCAAATAACAAATTGATTTACGAAGCTTATTATAAAAATAGAAATTTATTTATACTAACATCAAATATTTGAAAAATCCACTTCCGAAGAATTTTATTACTAAAGCAGCTTTAAATTACATAGTTTGAATAAATAAAAATTCTCTTTTAAAATAATTTAACTTCTCGATAAAATATACATTTTTAAAATCCTAATAACCAAATCACTTAATAAATCCCTCTCGATTCTTACAGATCAATATCATTTTGATTCCTAACCATCCTCATTTTCCAAAAATAGAATACATTATTTTTCCCAAAAATATATTTTTCATATCTTGATATAGATTTACCTTGTGAAATTATATTCCAATTTACCAATTGATGTCATTTTTCCTTATTTGTAAACATCGTTTATAAATTTATAACTCGTTTGAGTTTCACTTGTTTATAAAACAAATCCCATTTATAAAATTTCATTTTATAAATCTATTTCTAATAAATTCCATATATTTCACAAATCTATTTAAAATATTGATTTCAAACTCCTTTTCACATTTTCCAGAAATATCATTTAACAATCCATCGTTTAAAAACCCTTTAGATAAATTATTTTAAAATCTCTATTTAAAATATTTTACAATAGTCAAGTAAAATTCTAGAGTCAATTTTTTTATCCAACTCAACTTCCTTGAAAATAATCCAAATACCAATATAAATATTTTTATATCCAAATTCTTCTTTTAATTGCTTCAAATATAAAAATAATATTTATGGTATTTAAAATACCAAAATCTAAGTCTAGTGTTATTATGGCATCCAATAATTCAAATCACAACAATAATCTATAACAGCTTATCTACACACATCATATATCACTATATATGAAAAATAAACAATATATTTGAAGAATCCAGTTGGATCCTCCAATATGTTTCCCTGCAACCATAGATGTTAATACAACATAAAAATACCAATCCATCTTCGAGGCGGGATATCGTGGTAATTTAGGATCATCCGCCATTAGCGAGGCGCATAGGGTCTCATCCGCTCCAATAGGTTGGAATAATCAATCCAACCACTAATATATGCTACAATGTATAATATTGCATTCAACTGATACCAATTCAACCAATCATCCAATAATAAATTTTAATCATTTAAAATTAATTGCAGTAATCCAAATGATTGAGAGTTACTCATCTTGATTTTTTAATTTGCAAATATGTTCCAATTTTACTTCGCCATCACGAATCCAATGCAAGAATTCACACTCGAATTCAACCTCGCATTAAAAATGTCATACGATCTTAAACATTTGAATTTAATAAGCTAATTTAACATCTAATTTTAATTAACCTATATACATACCATAACAACTATTTACACAAAGCTTAATCGTAATTGCCTAACAAAATTACATTAAATCAAATCCTACTCCATAAAGCTTCAGCCACGATCAACAAATACAACGACGCCTAGAAAACGATGAAATCCCGATCCTACATCGTCACCTTTCCCATCGCGACCCAGAAATCAAATCGAAATTTTCCCCTCGTCTTCGATTACCCGCAACCAATCTCTGCTATCGCGATTGATTTGAGAATCCCTTTTTTTGTCAAACGAGATTTCGTTCTTCCTCTTTTTTTTTCTTTTGAATTTGATTTCGGTTTTGAAAAGAGGAAAGGGAAAGTTTATTTCTGTAAGGAATGTCGGGGGAGGATTTTGATTTCATGGATTTAACAGAAAAGAAGGGGGAAACATGATTTGAAAGGAGAAAGGAAGGTTGCGTGTTTGAATGGAGAAAGGTGGCGTGTTTGATATGCCTTTTTTTAATTTTATAAACCAAAATATCTTGTTTACCTAACTTAAAATCCTGAATCCCTATTTAGGCATGTTACCTGACGTTTCTAATGTTATACCGCTATTCTGAACCTAATAGAAAAAATTTCGTAGCCAAATTCGATCGTATGGAGAAGATATTCTTTTGAACCCAATTATTATATTGAATTTTCAATATTAATTTCAACGGGTTTATATTTTGTACGACCAAACGATAACTCCAAAAGATGCAAAATTTGATATCCGATAATAATATATTATTACGGATCCAATGGAACCCGTTCCTTCGAATTTCAAGACTATGCCCCAGATTTCTATTTTAATATGTCGATTAAACCGACGATTTCCAACATTTACGAAATTGCTTGAAATTTTGAGTTTTAAAATCTTACTAACGAAATTATAATTCCAAATCCGATGTTTAAAACCATTTAAATATCCCAAATTAAAAATCGAAAAATCCGGATAGTTACATTAGCACTCATACATTTGCATACAAAAGTCACGGAAAGTAACAAAATTATATGAAAAATCCACGGTAGCTTTTGAAGATATTAAACTATACATCACATACATGCAAATATTTTCCTACTAAAATCCACATAGGTCAACTTTGAAGCCAATCATAGCTTCTTCCCTCCCTTATGATTCATATGGACAAAGCGTCCATTTCTATTTTGATCTAAAAATAATGTAAAATGACTCATAAATAAAGGTGAAACCCAAGAGTTTCATTACATACAAATTGTTGTACTTACTATTAACGGTTATTGCTTCAGACTGCTTCCATAATAACAACGTACCACCATTCTAGATCCTAACAGTATGTTGTAAAAATACAAATTAGTATAGGGAGCTGAAGTTTGCAGCCAACAGTTTCATGTATATACTAAAGTTGAGTCACATATTTGCGCATTGAAAAAGAAGTAGAAGCAAAACGAAGGAACATCCAACAGAAGTGCTTGTCATCCCAACTTGTTACATTATAATTTGTTCTTTTAACAATGAATTATTAAGTTAAAGCTTCTGGTAATGGAACAATATTGTGTATATCCAGTTTAACCATAATAATACATAAATGTAACTCCTCTATTTTTGAGGTCTGCTTCTTCACTCTTTATACATACGTACATACATACATACATACATATGATAATGGAAATTTCTATTTTTGGGTCCATTAGCTCATTATCTAAAAATTAATATATTACTTGCACAAGTAACTTTATATATATGGTCTCAATCCCATAGCATGGACCGGCATCACATACTTACTCTATTATAATGGAACAATAGTACTCTTTATGATGGAATAATAGAGCAAGTAGTCTTTATAAACTGCAAGATTTTGTGCATTTTAGAAGTTAGGTGAATTCTAGTATCAAAATGTAACGGCTTATAAACTTGTAGAAGTAAATGTATCACTAATTTTTATTCCAATGCACCTCACTTGTCACAGAGAAAACTGATAAATTGTTAACAAAAAACTAAAGACCTACCAAAAATTCATTTATTTTTGGAAATTGTCATGTAGACATTTTTGAAAAGAAAGTATAGAAAATGAAATTTACAGGACACAAATTAGGTTTTGGACAGCTCCACATGAAATTAGACATATACATATGAAGACCAGACTACAAAGTGCAACATGAAGACTTGATTGCAACTGGGATGTTTAACTCAAAGTAACTCAAGATCATACAGAATGCAACATGAAGGCCAGTCATCACAACCCATGGTTGAAATGCAACCAGACTTCATTCAAAGTGCACCATACAATAACGAAGGCATGAACGTGCTCACAAGGTCAAATGGTCTAGTTTGAATACAATATAGGGTCACCCACATATATACATACAGACCATAATTTAATGTCCAAGCAACCCAGCAAAAATAACCAAGCACGTATGCAAGTTAAGTTTTAAACATATAGTACAAATATATAGTGGAGCATGTATCAGTTCAGGTATGAAAGCAATATAGGGTAACCCAGCAAAAAGTGAATGAAATTCAAGGAAATGAATATGGAATTCGACAACAACTATGCAATATTCGAAATATTGGTGAACACAATACAAAAGACTGCATATATACACATGTGTGTATATATAAACAAGTGATTCGAGAATTATAGTATAGATACATGAATGAGCATAAGCATAGTGATATATATACATGCACTATAACACGCACACACACACATGTATATACATGGAGATGACCCACAACAAAGCAGTTTACATGTGTATAACAGTGAAGTAGTCTACTTATTTACAGTAAAAAAAAGAGTTACATTTTGAACAAAGCCAATAAATGTTTCAAAGGTCAAGACAGCAAAAACAGAGAATGATCATATGTTTGAACAATTCATTGAACAAGTCAAGTTTCATAAAATCTAAATCTCTCTCAAAATCAGGTATCGAGCCATAAGAGAATGATGCCAAAATCAAAGCCATGGTAACCAAGGTAGATTCGAACAAGTCATATCAGTGAAGAACGGAGAGATCCAAATTCATCATAACTATATAGAGTAACTCGTATCTAATGAATAAGTCAGAAACATCACAGTCGTATGATCAAAAATCAATGCAGAAAACAAAATCGTGAAATATTCAAACCGAAATTATACGAACATAAACTAAGGGATTCGATCCCTATAAAACCCAAAAATCATCATCGGCAAAAAAAATGGATTCGAGTTTAAGCAAAATACTAGAGCAAGCCAAATCATGCACAAATTTGTAACTCGAAACGAAGTCAAGCAAAATCGAATTTGAAATAAAAAATCACGTACCAAATAACATTCAAGCTCAACACATTTGAAGCAGTCGAAGCTAAGCAAAGAACAAAGATCGAAGAAGCATCAAGCTGAATTGAGG
The DNA here is from genome assembly GCA_030765085.1 of Allium cepa. Taxonomy (NCBI): domain Eukaryota; kingdom Viridiplantae; phylum Streptophyta; class Magnoliopsida; order Asparagales; family Amaryllidaceae; genus Allium; species Allium cepa. Next base: position 918,307,189 of record CM060938.1, read on the forward strand.
TTTGATAGTAAAATCGATTAACGATCAGCGGCAGCACCAAAGCTAAGCAAACCCTAAATTTTGAAGTGGAAAAGGAACGACCAAAGAAGAATAAAGGGGAGACATTTTTTCTCAAGCTATTTTCTAAAGTGGGGTGGTTTAGTTATTTTATTTTTAAGCTTAAATTATATAAAAAGAGTTTTTTTTGTTTAGTTTTTATTTTCAGTTGTAAATTCCTTTTTTAAACTGTGTTTTTCTAGTCGTGTGACTAGGTTACTAACTATGGTTTTGTAGTCGAGAATTCGCAACTCATTGGCTGAGTTGTGGCAGGGTTTTGAGCATAGAGGTAGGTTAGTCGATAGCGGGTGTTGCAAGTTTATGTGTTAAGCGTCTGACTACATAATTTCTAGTAGAAACTTTGAAGGCAGCACTAGGCAGAGTTTTGTCGAAGCTGGGTATATCTTTGTTGTTCTATTTCTGCTTTTATCATTCTACTATTATCTATATATATTTCCACATTAATTTTAATTATTATTAGTACACCCTATTCACCCTCCCTCTAGGGTGAAATCGATTCAACATTATCATCTGAACAATAGCCGTCTTCGAGCTAGCATTAATTAAGTTATGACTGCAACCATATTCAATTTTGATAGTCACTATGTTAAGGTCATAAGAATTTAGATCTAGGCTACCATTTTGTGACGCTTGTGTACTGAGATTTACTCCCATTCTGTAGGTGGAGCTGCGGTACATGTTTCGGCCATTGATACTAGGGTTAGGGTTTGTAAACCATTGAAAGATAAAAAATTTCTCTTAAAATCTTGTGTCTTTTGTTTCTATAGACATGTTTGATATATTTGTGGATAGATTTGTACATTGGTTATTTTTCTACATATTTAAATAGACATAGGAAAGATGTTGGAAATTTTCTACGCCTCTTCTACGCCTTACATTTTCCTACCTATTTCCTAAGCCTTTCCTACGTCCCGTATTATGCCATAGGAAAGAATAGGAAATTTTACATAGAAAACTACACTGTTTGCTTATAATTTTTCTGTATCATTATCAAATTATTATCTAATACGTTATTTAGTATGATAAAACTATTTAGAAGTTATAAATATTTATTATGATATGTGTGTGTATCTTTTATATCCAAACCATGGTTGCAACATGAATGTCGTAGCAATTACTCATTGCTTATTGTTAATTCCATGATTATCCACAAGCATCGATTTAGATGTTGAAGCAACACGAAGCCCCATAACAGAAAAGAATATACAATTTTGATCTTTTGTTGTGGTTGTTTTTCGATCATCTTTCATATCAAAATAAAATTTCTTCCGAGCTAAGCGGTCATCAATTCGTTGTCTTTTGTACTCAATGATTGTTGAGTATGTACATTTGACTATTGAGTGTGCTATACCTTATAATACACTATGCCGGCTAATGTCTCCCTTCATTTTAGTATTTTTAAATTTAAAAATTCCAACAATATAAAATTTCCCAATACTATTTACTTTACATTTACCTTTTTTGAAAACAATTGTATCATGTACGTCTTAATTTGGCCATTTATTTTTTTTAACTATTTGTATCATGTTTATCATAATTTTTCCATATTTTAAGGTTTAAATCAAGAAATGATATTAACCATGCCATTACTAATATGTAGCAATCATGACAACCCCTTCTGATCATGGTGTGGGGATCTCCCTCCTATGATTTGAAGAGCCCAACTGTTATCCCGCCTTTTGGCAAGGCCGTGATACCAAAAGATTATCCAAAAAACAAAGATAGTTCATCTCGAAGATTGGTTGTACACCGCTTCGCTATGGATATCGATGAATTTTGTCCAAGTCTGAATCAAGCTACAATCGACAAGACACGACAAGCAAAGCCATAAAAACCAACATTCCAAATTTGAAGTCAATCCGAGTTCGTATACTCAAGATATGATCGATGAAAGTTGTAGGAAATGGCCCCATTTCGTATCCAACAAGGAATATCTGATTTCGAATCCATCATGTTCGAATCGATCCATCATCGCACTGTTTGAATCCGTTGAACCCAGTCACTTCGTATCGATTAGGGCTCATCCTACTTCGTATCCATCGGCGAGCATTTGTTCGAATCGATCAAGATGTGCCATTTCGTATCCATCGAGGGAGTATGCTTGTTTGTATCAATCTACTCGAAGTCCATCGAGGCTCGTTAGTTCATATCCATCAATCGTACCCATCACGCTTGTTCGATACGAACGGGCTACTTTTATCGATACGAACGAACCTGCTTCCATCGGTACGAATTGGCAACGACTATCGACTCGAACGAGGCAACGGTCTTCAATATGAACAAGGCGAAATTCAAGAGACGAATCGGTCAACTCGGAGTGAAAGGTGGACGATACGAGGAGTGCATGCCACGTCATCACGAGGGCACATGCAACCATCAATTCGAACAGATCGATTCGAAATCATCGATTCGAAAATTACAGCCGGCCGAAGAACAACAACTCGTATCGATCATATCTTGCAATCCACAAATCGAAATGCTATGAAATTTTCACAGAAGCTTACATATAAGCTAAAGAATGTTCCTGTCAAGTTTCGAATCCATTGGACGAATTCTTGATCGATACGAAATTGGTTCGTATCGATCACGGATCGAGTCAAAACTTGCTAGGATCGATCGCGTGGGCCCACTTCCGTGCCAGAAGGAGTCTCCCGAAGTTTGAGAGAAATATCAGCCCCCTACGCCTATAAATAGAGCCCCAAAGCCTACGTAAGAGGGATCTTTCGACTCTCAAGCATCCAGACTCTGCCGGATTCTACTTTGTACTACACCACTACTGTTGTACTCGAATTTCAAAGCTATAATCCACTATAATCTGCTGTAATTGATTGAAATCATCAAGTGAATATCAATAAAGTAATCAACTTCAGAGTGGATGTAGGCCAGATCGCCGAACCACTATAAATTATGTGTTGTTTAATGCTTTGAATTTTCTGAGTGTTCCTCATTTTTTATTCTCTGCATATTGTTCATCTGAGATTTGTGATTGTGAATAATCGATTGTTGGGTGTTTGTGACCAATTTTGGTGCAAACATTTTGGTGCTTTCACTGAGAAGGCTAATTCAGGAATTCTATCATTTGAAAGTTGAATTTGAAGGCTTAGAGATTCAAATCTGAAAAGCTATGACAAGGCAAACGAGTAGAAGATGAAAGGAAGAGAGAAGTCAACATGAAGGGAGTCAAGAGGCTTCTTCAAGTGCAAATCAGACATCAATCTTCATCACTAGGGATGAGATGGAGACAATGGTGAGAAGACAAAAGGAAATGATCCATAATTTGTTTCGACAGATTGGGCAACTTGGAGCGCAAAATCAAGGAGCGACCAGAGTTTAAAATGGAGCAGGACCATTTGGCGCAGTGCCAGAACAAGGGAGCACTCACCAAGAGCATGTCGATTCAATCCCGGGAAGGGAGTCTGGGGGATCCGAGAAACCTGGCGGTAATATGGATGCTCAGCCAGGAGGCTAGATTCCTGAAGACCATCGTGAACTCGGGGGGCAGATCGGAGGCAATGCACAAAGGTTTCAGCTTGAAGATAGTGACAGGTTGGCAGAGATGGTCAGACGAGCTATGAGAGGCGGATTGGTGAACAGAGACTTGGAGGATGTGAATATGAGTCCCTTTACTCCAGCAATCAGGCGAGCTAGGAACCCACTGGATTTTAAGCTACCATCATTGGAGATGTATAATGGGAGGACGGACCCTACAGTTCATCTAACAAAGTATATTAGGCATATGGAAGTGCTGGGGGAATCCAAAGAGGTCATGGCTCGGTGCTTCCCATTGTACCAGGCAAACATTGCGGCGTTATGGTTTAGGCAACTGGAGAGTGGCTCTACCCGTACATGGACTGATTTGACTGAAAGGTTTATGAGGCAGTTTAGAGTTCACATTTCAAGACTCAAGAATGTGATGAGTTTAGCACCAGTGAAGCAAAGAACAGGGGAGTCTTTGAGGAGTTTTTTCACGCGATTCAATGCAGCAGTAGTATCGGTGGATCAACCAGATCCATCCATGGTTTTGATGGCAACTGTATCTGACATATCTGACGGCACTGAATTCAAAAATTCATTGACAAGAGATCCCCTTATGGATCTAGAGGAATTTTATCATGAGGCTGAAGGATTTCTATGATTGGAAGATGCAAATGCTGAAAGAGAAGAGGGAGAAGGAATCGATGTTTATGCAGTCAAGGGCGGAAATCCTCCTTGAAAAGGTGCAGAAACCGGTAAAGGGAAACGAAAGGCTGAGGATGACGGTGATGGACCGGCACGACCACGAAAGGAACCAAGATTCACCTCATATACGGAGCTGAACGAGAGTTTGGAATGGATCTACCAGGACACCAAGGGACATGTTCCTTATCAAAGGTTGATGAGGAAGAACCAACTAGTAATGAAAGAAAGTCGGATAAGTATTGCTTATTCCACGAGTTAAATGATCATAGCACAAACGATTGCAGACACTTGAAGGATGATGTCGAGGGGCATATCAGGAATGGTATGCTATCGCAATATGTGAGAAGGAGGGCCACGACGGTGGAACAAGAGCGACCACCACCTGCACCAACCGAAGACGGCTCAGGATCGAGGCGTTAGCTTGTTATCAATTGATTGAAATAATGACCAACAAGTGGAAAACTCCGCACCGACGTGATTAAGTTGTTTACACATGTACAAGACCGCGAACGATCCTCAGACATGCTCTGATACAACTATAAATCACATTGATGTAGGTGTTTGCGCTCTGACATCACTGTTTTGCTTTTGTTTTTTGCTTCTCATGTTTGGATTTGATATTGTCGAATATTTCTGTTGAAAAACTCAGTTGAATGAATATTTTGTTTTGATAATTCTAAAACGGCCAAGTCACTTACACATGTACGGAATCGCGAATGGTCCCCAGGCATGCTCTGAGATAGCGATAAACTGCAATAACAAACAATCTAGAAACTCACTCGAACGTGGAATGTGGTATTGATGATACTAAGTCCCCTTGGGCACACACACTTCACCTCGAACGGCACCCCAACCGCGAACGGTCACTATTCGCGCGAGCGGCACTCGATCGCGAACGATCACAAATTGCCTCGAACGGCACCCCAGCCGCGAACGGTCCTCATTCGCCGCGAACAGCACTCGATCGCGAACGATCACAAATTGCCTCGAATGGCACCCCGACCGCGAACGGTCACCATTCGCCGCGAGCGGCATTCGATAGTGAACGATCACAAATTGCCTCGAACGGCACCCCGACCGCGAATGGTCACCATTTGACGCGAATGGCATCCGACTGCGAATGGTCCCGTGTCACCTCAAATGACATATGATCTCGAACGATCATCACTCGTCGTCATATAAAACTATCAATTTTTTTACAGGTCATCAACAGGATAAATCTTAGTTTTCCCAATTCGAAAATATTTATGCGAAACAATACTTATATTTACAATAATATTAAATCCTACAATTTAATAAACACATTTAACTATTAGTTGAATTAAAATACAATTTGTTTACTTAAAAACAATCGTTTCCAAAAATTAGGTTAGCATAAATTTATAGCTAAATTCATTTTCTTCTCCAAAATATAACTTTCAAAAAAATGCAACTCTAAGAATAAGTAAAAACAGTTACTTTTTCTAAAAAAAAGGGTACCTTTTTCTATAAACAAATTGCCTTTAAAAGTCATATTAATTTGTAGCTAAATTCATTTATTTCTCCAAATTGCATTTAGTATAGCATTCAATACATTTTATCTAAAATAATAATAATATTGCAATTGAATTTAAATAATCAACTATAAAATCTACGAAAACTAGTTATGGAAACTGATTAATAGCTATCTAAAGTACTAACACTATGCATATAACCTTAATTTCTTTACAATTTTAGACGAACTAAAAACATATAAGTAGACAATATAAATAACTTAACAAGCAACAAAAAAATCTCGACCAAGCTAAGCTAAAAAACAGCCCACTTCTATGGAGGAAGCAAAGTAATCCGGTTTTAAGCAATGATGCGATGCTCAATGAGAAAATGGAATGGTAACAAATAATTCAACTTATATTAAGTAATAATAAATAATAGCATTCATTATTATACAGAAGGGTCCATCAATTTAAAAATGTGTAGCCTAAGCTCTAAACTATGCACTTTTGTAAGGACTAACAACGAACAAATACAGTTGACAAAGACATAAAAGCAAAGGTAAAAATGTATAATAAACGCTTGTTACACTTTTATCAATTCATTAAGATTTCACTTCTACAAATCACAGGTGGGAGACGAAATTGTAAACAATTAAGAATAAAAATATATGTAGTGGTAAAAAAGGAAAGTGGTAAATAATCAGAATTCGAAAATAATACCTGATTCAAGATATGAAAGGAACATTGACTAACAACAAGAATTGAAGTCGCACGGTTGTAGGAAGAGGGAATTTGCCAATTTAGTGAATCACGATTTTCAGAACAAAAAATCTAAGGAAAATCTAATGTGGGAAATTCGTTTAAAAAACATTTTCACGGCCCAGACTTAACTCAGCCTCAAATCCAGAATATTCCTTCACGTTTAAAAGCTCCTCATTTGTCAAATAAAACCCTAATTCAGATTAAGGGCGTTTCTTTTTCTCAATCAAACAAGCGCAAGCATCGACGAAACCACCTTCAATTGTCAAAGGATTTTTCATCTATATAGGTCATTCTTAGGAGTTTCCTGAATTTGAAAGTCCCAATTTTTCGGCTGACCAACGAATTTGTTTTAAATTCCTTTTAGCAGCCCAAGTTTGAAGGCATGGCAGGGACTTAGGGCGAAGAAGCAATTGTAGAAGGTCATGAAGTAATAGAAGGTCAGTTAGTTGCTAAAATTTGACGATCGTAATTTGCTATCTGTTGATTGCACCGTTTAGTTTGTTGGGTTGAATAGCACAATTGTGTAGGAATTTTACTGTGTGTGTATGTGTGTGTGGTTGTCTTACTCTCTTCAATGTGCCACTGCAGTTTAGAGATTTTATATCTCTGTTCATTTAACAATCTAAATTTTGTTGGGATTGATCACTACCCTGTGCTTTTATTTGGATCCTCAATTTGTATTTTGTACAAAATGGTTTGTAGGTCGGAAAAGGTGCAATTACTGCCTTTCAGGTGCTTTTATGCCTGATAAGCGTTTTGTGAAGCTCATTTGATACAAAATAAAATCTGCCATGTAAGAGAGTGGTAGTATTTTGGTTTTGTGACATGTTTGGTTCTTGTTTGCTGCTTTGTTATGTTCATTTTACTCATGTTTTCATAATGATCTTATTTATTTTGTAGAAAGTCTTTTGTTACTATTATTGGTAGACAGCTATGTTTCTCCTCTTTAAGTGTTGACATAATGGTAGTGTATTATGATTTGAACCCAGAAATGCATAAATTTAAGAGGATATTTGTTTCAAAGAAAATAAATAACGCATACCAAAGGACATTTATAGGATGTAAATTTTGATTGGTTCATGTGGGCAAAAAGAATATAGGAGCATCATATTTGGTATATTTTGTTATATTGTGAATGATCATTAGTAGTAGCTATTACACATATGGTTTTAGAGTGAAATGAAAGGACTAATAAACACCTAATTAAACCATGATTTACATCAACTTGTTGAATTATCGATACATTCTTCGGTATGTTTAAAAGTGGAATTGGCAAACTCACTTATCAAAGGCTTCGTCATCACATGACAGCACTAAATATAATTATGTAATTATGGGAAGGCTAATTATGACAATGAGTACGAGATGACAGGGAGGAAAAGTGTCAACGATGGCAAGGAAGCCCATCCAGCAAAAAGGGCAAAAGCGGATGGCGACGAGGCTACAGGTTGTAGGAACCTAGGTACCGTTTGTTAATTTGTTGAATTTTTTAGCAATTTTGTACCTGTAATCATGTAATACGAGTGCAAACCCGTGCTACGCATACAGAAGCTAGTATATAAATTTGTTAACGATGTATTTTTTTAGATTTTATAGTATATGAATATGGAAGCACACATTTATAGGTTGTAATTTTTTTTATTAATTTTTCTATGAATACTACTAATAAAAATGTGTTGATAAATCTACTTAAATAGTCTTGGAGCATATAAAGTATAATTAATATCTTAGAGCACAATGCACTTATATTGAAAAGGTTACACTAGCTATCGGTTGTTCCTAACTTGGTAAGCACTGCATTACTAAGCATGCCATTTAATTAAATTTCAAATGTAATTTACATTTGTTCAATGTAATTTTATCCTATTTTCAACATGTAAATCTAAATGTGTACATAATTTTGTTTGATAATAGTGTTCCAAACCTAGAGTAGAGAAATTATACTTGAAATGAGGTAGTATCTTACTGAAACAACATTTTCATTATTATACATTCCGATATTACACTACTAATTAAATTAGAGAAAATATTTGTAGTTTTCAAACATAGTGTTCTTTAATAAATATAGCATAATATGACGTGAGAAAATGTATGAAATTAGCAGTCAAATTTTGTATCCAGAGTATAATTTTGGTTTATAGATCATGCAATAATTTGTTAACTAATAATTATGTATATTGCACTCGTTGTATTATTGTTACTATATTAAGCTTCTTAAAAAAATCTTACTGGATAACTATGCATTTTCCAACGTTGATGATTCCAACTAATTAAACATTATCCTTGTCTGTTTTAACTAATCTAAATAAGAGATACACAACATGATTTAATAAATGTATATTTTTGAAATATACAATGAAGTAAAGTAAAAAATTAGTTTTAATCCATCAAGAAATAAAATGTTTTATTGGACTAAAAGTGGATACCAATTGATTACTATTAATGAGAATAAGGATGATTTGAGATTAGAGGTTGAAGGTTGTGGTATTCATGGATGAATTGGATTAGAGGTTGGACATGAAGTATTTATGTCATGTATAGTTTTTTAAGATATCTGTCATACTTATTAATTAATTATTATCAATTAATGTATAGTATTGAATATGAAGTATTATTAATTATTTACAGAAAAATTCAAAAAAAAAACAGGAACGTCTGACATACCTTATAAAAGTCGAACATGATTAATACGTTTTGTAAACACTATTTTTTAGGTCCAAATGCGAATCATTAAACCATAGACATATCAATTATGTCATTCTTATCTAAGATAAGTCGGGCGTAATCATGGTTTTAAATCTCCTATATATCGCTCGAGATCTCCTTTTCACACTTAAACGAGACGAGACATCAAATCTTCTGCATATCTCCTTCAACACTCATCTCGTTCGAGATAATCAAATCTCACCTGAAATATGGATCAAAATATCAATCTGAGATATCACCCGAAATTATCATTTTTCTTATTTTGCATAATATTTTTTATTTTCATATCGATTCAAAGGAAACTAGTTGACCCAATTATAATTTACCAACTTCTAGAACATATTCTATACTTATTATCTTAACGAGTCATAGGGAAAGTTTTTACTTCTTTATTATGTTCTAATTAAAGGATATTATTCAATCATTACCAAATCAATCAAGCTAATCAAGCTACCACTCTTATAAAAATATTTCTTTATATTTCTTTTTTCATGTAAATCAAGTATGTTATCATTTTTATTTTTACTAAAAAAGTTATAACCATTAAATAAATTTTTGACATATCAATTTTAGACACAAAAGTACATTCGAGATATTCCCGAGATGCATTATAAGACCCGAGATGTCAATTCGAGATATACACCCGATATGTACTCATTTCGTCTGAGATCTCCCCTGGTACGAGATAATTTGTGTAAATATTTCGAGACGAAACGTGACCGAAATCTGATATTTAAAACCTTGGGAGTGATTCTCGCTAACAACTTTTTGGTTAACGTTTTCGGTATCCATGAACGGGGACTAGGTATGTAACTAATCCCTAATTTGGTTAAATATTAATAAAAGTGAATTAATTGTAATCATTCGCAAATTAGTTTGAATTGGAATCAAATGAAATTAGCAACAATTTATTCCTTTTTAACACAATTCTTTCTGTTTTAAGTTAGCATAATCGTAAGCATTATTATTAACCCATCTTCAATTCGTAATGATTTATAAACATCTCCACACCGCAAAAAAAAAAAAAAAATAAAGCATAAACAATCTTTATAGAAAATAAAAAATAATTCCTAAGATGTTCCATAAGATCTCCAAGTATTCTGTTAACCATGCATTAAATAGGAAAATACGTGATACGTTAAATGAAGCATTACTATAGAAAAAATGTTTTGCTGTAGGTCTAAGATGGATAATATCCGATATTGCAAAAAATAACTCTAGGTTGCGTATAACAAAATAAAATATTTAGATAAAAATTAAGTTTATAGAACGTCTATTTAGAACTAAACTTTCAACATACTTCTCTCGAAATGAAGTATAGAAATTTATTATTTGATTATTCTTTTACATCATAGATGATATTTTGTCTACTTGATTTTCATAAATACTTATAGTTCAAAGGGAAAGTACAACAATTTATATCATATTGTACTCAATTAAAGATTTTTTGATGTACATTGTTAGGAAACCAATCATGCCTTATAAATTTACAGAGGAAATGAATTTCCTGATCGTACTAAGCGAACACAAAGCATATTAGAGAATTTATTATTTACTACCTTCGATGCTAACTTAAGAAACTAATTTGCCATTAATATGATCCAATTATTTTACAGAAAATTTGATTGGATTCTGTTATAACATCAAACAATGGAATTATAAAATAAACATATTACCAAATTATCAAATTAACTAAATTGCACACACTTTATATTGAGTTAAAATTTTCTTTTTTGAAATAAAGCATTTAGCTTTAACACTAGAAATATTAGCGGAATTAAACCTACCATTATTTTTGAAACTAAAAGCATGGATGTGAATTAGTAGTTGACCTATAAACATTTTATCTTCTATATTTTGTGTATAGAGTAACATTTAGATTTATAAATCATACGGTAGACTGAACAAAAGTAATATTTATATTTCTTTTCTCAAATATGAAATAAAAAATTATTATTCAACTTCAAAGGTATATTTCTGAAATATACATTGAAGTAAAATAAAAAAATTAGTTTTAATCCATCAAGAAATAAAATGTTATATTGAACTAAAAGTGGATACCAACTGATTACCACTAATGAGAATTAGGATGATTTGAGCTTAGAGGTTGGAGATTGTGGTGTTAGTGGACAATTGAATTAGAAGTTGGACATGAAGTATTTATGTAATATTTAGATTCTTAATATATCTGCCATAATTATTAATTAATTATTATCAATTAATGTATGGTATTGAATATGAAGTATTATTAATTATTTACAGAAAAATTCAAAAAAAAGGAACGTCTGACTTATTTCATAAAAGTCAAACATGATTAATACATCTTGTAAAAACGTGACATTTTTTAAGTCCAAACGAGAATCATAAAACCGCTGACATATCAACTATTTCAGACTTATCTAAGATAAGTCAGGCGTAATTCTTGCTAACCGCTTTTCGGTTAACATTTTCGGTGTCCTAACGTGAACTTGGTATGTAACTATTCCCTAATTAGATTAAATATTAATAAAAGAGAATTAATTGTGATAATTCTCAAATTAGTATGAATTGGAATCAAATGAAATTAGCAACAATTTATTCCCTTTTAACACAATTCTTCCTGCTTGAAGTTAGCCTACTCGTGAACATTATTACTAACCCGTCTTCAATTCATAACGATTTATAAACATCTCCACACCGCAAAAAAATAAAAAAAATAAAGCATAAACAATCTTTATAGAAAATAGAAAATAATTCCTAAGATGTTCCATAAGTTCTCCAAGTATTCTGTTAACCATGCATCAAATAGGTAAATATGTGCGACGTTAAATGAAGCATTACTGTAGAAAAAATGTTTTGCTGTAGGTCTAAGATGGATAATATCTGATATTGCAAAAAATAACTGTAGGTTGCGTATAACAAAATAAAGTATTTAGATAAAAATTAAGTTTATAGAACGTCTATTTAGTACTAAACTTTCTACATACTTCTCTCGAAGTGAAGTATTGAAATTTATTATTTGATTATTCTTTTACATCATAGATGATATTTTGTCTACTTGATTTTCATAAATATTTATAGTTCAAATGGAAAGTAGAGCGATTTATAACAGATTATACTCAATTAATGATTTTTTGATGTACATTGTTAGTAAATCAATTGTGCCTTATAAATTTACAAAGGAAATGAATTTCCTGATCGTACTAAGCAAACACAAAATATGTTAGAGAATTTATTATGTATTTACTACCCTCGATGCTAACTTAAGAAACTAATTTGCCCTTAATATGATCCAATTATTTTACAGAAAATTTGATTGGATTCTGGCATAACATCAAACAATGGAATTATAAAATAAACATATTACCAAATTATCAAATTAACTAAATTGCACACACTTTATATTGAGTTAAAATTTTCTTTTTCGAAATAAAGCATTTAGCTTTAACACTAGAAATGTTAAAGGAATTAAACCTACCATTATTTTCGAAATTAAAAGCATGGATGTGAAATAGTAGTTGATCTATAACCATTTGATCTTTTATATTTTGTGTATAGAGTAACACTTAGATTTATAAATCATACAGTAGACTGAACAAAAGTAACATTTATATTTCTTTTCTCAAATATGAAATAAAAAATTATTATTCAACTTCAAATGTATATTTCTGAAATATACATTGAAGTAAAATCAAAAATTAGTTTTAATCCATCAAGAAATAAAATGTTATATTGAACTAAAAGTGGATACCAACTGATTACCACTAATGAGAATTAGGATGATTTGAGGTTAGAGGTTGGAGGTTGTGGTGTTCGTGGACAAATTGCATTAGAAGTTGGACATGAAGTATTTATGTAATATATAGATTCTTAATATATCTGCCATAATTATTAATTAATTATTATCAGTTAATATATAGTATTGAATATGAAGTATTATTCATTATTTACAGAAAAATTCAAAAATAAAGGAATGTTTGACTTATTCATAAAAGTCAAACATGATTGATACATCTTGTAAAAATGTGACATTTTTTAAGTCCAATTGCGAATCATAAAACCGTTGACATATCAACTTTTTCGGACTTATCTAAGATAAGTCAGGCGTAATTCTCGCTAACCGCTTTTTGGTTAACATTTTTGGTGTCCTAACGTGAACTTGGTATGTAATTATCCCCTAATTAGATTAAATATTAATAAAAGAGAATTAATTGTAATAATTCTCAAATTAGTATGAATTGTAATCAAATGAAATTAGCAACAATTTATTCCCTTTTAATACAATTCTTCCTGCTTGAAGTTAGCCTACTCGTGCACATTATTATTAACTCATCTTCAATTCGTAATGATTTATAAACATCTCCACATTGCAAAAAAGATATCAACACAATATGACAAACAATCTTTATTGAAAATAAAAGATATTTGCTAAGATGTTCCATAAGATCTTCAAGTATTCAATGTTAATCATGCATTAAATAGAAAAATACGTGCTACAGTCATTGAAACATTACTATAGAAAAATGTGTTGATAGGTCTAAGACGGATAATATCTAATATTTCAAAAAAATAAGTCTAGGTTGCGTATAACGAAATAAAATATTTAGATAAAAATCAAGTTTATTGAACGCATATTTAGAACTAAACTTCAATATACTTCTCTCGAAATGAAATATAGAAATTTATTATTTGATTATTCTTTTACATCATAGATGATATTGTCTCCTTGATTTTTTTTAAATACTTATAGTTCAAATGGAAAATACAACAACTTTATATCAGATTATACCCAATTAAAGATTCTTTGACGAGCACGGTTAGTAAACCAATTATGGCTCATAAATTTACGAAGGAAATGAATTTCCTGGTCGTACTAAAAAAACAAAAAACAGATTAGAGAATTTATTATGTATTTAGTACCTTCGATGCTAACTTAAGAAACTAATTTGCCATTAATATGATCGAATTAAATTTTAGAACATTTTGTTGGATTTTGTTATAACATCAGACAATCGAATAATAAAATAAACATATTACTAAATTATCAAATTAACTAAATTGCACACTTTATATTGAGTTTAATTTTTTTTTTGAAATAAAGCATTTAGCTTTAACACTAAAAATATTAAAGGAACTAAACCTACCATTATTTTCGAAACCAAAAGCATGGATGTGAATTAGTAGTTGACCCATAACCATTTGATCTTCTATATTTGAGGTTAGAGGTTGAAGGCTGTGGTGTTTGTAGACAAATTGGATTAGAGTTTGGACATGAAGTATTTATGTAATATATAGATTCTTAATATATATGCCATAATTATTGATTAATTATTATCAATTAATGTATAGTATTGAATGCGAAGTATTAATAATTATTTACAGAAAAATTCAAAAAAAAAAAGAATGACTAAGTTATCTCATAAAAGTCAAACATGATTAATGCATCCTATAAAAACGTGACATTTGTTAAGTCCAAACGCGAATCATAAAATCGATGACATATCAACTATTTCGGACTTATCGAAGATAAGTCGGGCGTAATTCTCGCTAACCGTTTTTTAGTTAACATTTTCAGTGTCCATTAAAGTGAACTTGGTATGTAACTATTCCCTAATTAGATTAAATATTAATAAAAGAGAATTAATTATAATAACTCTCAAATTAGTTTGAATTGGAATCAAATGAAATTAGCAACAATTTATTCCCTTTTAACACAATTCTTCCTGCTTGAAGTTAGCCTACTCGTGAACATTATTATTAGCTCATCTTCAATTCGTAACGATTTATAAACATCTCCACGTTGCAAAAAAAATATCAAAACAAAATGACATAAACAATCTTTATAGAAAATAAACGATAATTGCTAAGAGTTCCATAAGATCTCCAAGTATTCAGTGTTAACCATGCATTAAATAGGAAAATACGTGCTACGGTCATTGAAGCATTACTATGGGAAAATGTTGATGTAGGTCTAAGATGGATAATATCTAATATTACAAAAAAATAAGTCTATGTTGCGTATAACAAAATAAAATATTTAGATAAAAATTAAGTTTACTGAATGCATATTTAGAACTAAACTTTCAACATACTTCTCTCGAAATGAGCTATAGAAATTTATTATTTGATTATTCTTTGAGACATAATTATCACTATAAATAAGAACCATAATTCCAACAATAGTAATTAATATTGGCATAATAAAAGTAAGCGGATCAATCAAATGTCCGAACTCTAAAGAAAAATCATTATTGACAGTCCAAGACCATAGATATTGATATATAAAATTTCCGTTTGACAAATTGGATTAGAAGTTGGACATGAAGTATCAATGTAATGTATAGATTCTTAATATATCTGCCATAATTATTGATTAATTATTATCAATTAATGCATTGTATTGAATGTGAAGTATTAATAATTATTTACAGAAAAATTCAAAAAAAAGGAACGTCTGAGTTATCTCATAAAAGTCAAACATGATTAATAAATCTTGTAAAAACGTGACATTTTTTAAGTCCAAACGTGTTTGGATGTTGCCAAATTTTGGTGCAAACAAAATGTGAATCATAAAACCGTTGACGTATCAACTATTTCGGACTTGACTTAGATAAGTCGGGCGTAATTCTCGCTAACCGCTTTTTGGTTAACGTTTTCGGTGTCCTAACGTGAACTTGGTATGTAACTATTCCCTAATTAGATTAAATACTAATGAAAGAGAATTAATTGTAATAACTCTCAAATTAGTATGAATGGGAATCAAATGAAATTAGCAACAATTTATTCCCTTTTAACACAATTCTTCCTGCTTGAAGTTAGCCTACTCGTGAACATTATTATTAACTCATCTTCAATTCGTAGCGATTTATAAACATCTCCACATTGCAAAAAGATATCAAACCACTATGACATAAACAATCTTTATAGAAAATAAAAGATAATTGCTAAGTTGTTCCATAAGATCTCCAAGTATTCAGTGTTAACCATGCATTGAGTAGGAAAATACGTGCTACGGTCATTGAAGCATTACTATGGAAAAATGTATTGATATAGGTCTAAGACGGATAATATATAATATTACAAAAAAATAAGTCTAGGTTACGTATAACAAAATAAATTATTTAGATAAAAATCAAGTTTACTGAACGCATATTTTGAACTAAACTTCAACGTACTTCTCTTGAAATGAACAATAGTAATTTATAATTTGATTATTCTTTGAGACATATAATTATCACTATAAGTAATAACCATAATTCCAACAATAGTAATTAATATTGGCATAATAAAAGTAAGCGGATTAATCAAGTGTCTGAACTATAAAGAAAAATCATCATTGACAGTCCAAGACCATAGATATTGATATATAAAATTTCCATTTAACAAATTGGATTAGAAGTTGGACATGAATTATTTATGTAATGTATAGATTCTTAATATATCTACCATAATTATTGATTAATTATTATCAATTAATATATAGTATTGAATGTGAAGTATTATTAATTATTTACAGAAAAATTCAAAAAAAAAAAGGAACGTCTGAGTTATCTCATAAAAGTCAAACATGATTAATGCATCTTATAAAAACATGACATTTTTTAAGTCCAAAAGCGAATCATAAAACCGCTGACATATCAACTCTTTTGGACTTATCTAAGATAAGTCGGGCGTAATTCTCGCTAACCTTTTGGTTATCATTTTCGGTGTTCATTAACATGAACTTGGTATGTAACTATTGCCTAATTACATTAAATACTAATGAAAGAGAATTAATTAAAATAACTCTCAAATTATTTTGAATTGGAATCAAATGAAATTAGCAACAATTTATTCCCTTTTAACACAATTCTTCCTGATTGAAGTTAGCTTACTCGTGAACATTATTATTAACTCATCTTCAATTCGTAACGATTTATAAACATCTCCACGTTGCAAAAAAAATATCAAAACAATATGACATAAACAATCTTTATAGAAAATAAAAGATAATTGCTAAGATGTTCCATAAGATCTTCAAGTATTCAGTGTTAACCATTCATTAAATAGGAAAATACGTGCTACGGTCATTGAAGCATTACTATGGAAAAATGTATTGATGTATTTATTACCTTCGATGCTAACTTAAGAAACTAACTTATCACTAATATGATCGAATTATTTTTTAAAAAATTGATTGGATTCTATTATAACAAACAATCGAATTATAAAATAAACATATTACCAAATTGTCAAATTAACTAAATTACACACACACCTTATATTGAGTTTTTTTCTGAAATAAAGCATTTAGCTTGAAAACTAAAAATACTTAAGGAACTAAACCTACTATTATTTTCGAAACTGAAAACATGTATGTGAATTAGTAGTTGACCTATAACCATTTGACCTTCTATATTTTGTATATAGAGTAACATTTAGATTTATAAATCATACGGTAGACTGAAAAAAAGCAATATATATATATATTTCTTTTTTCAATTATGAAATAAAAATTTATTATTTAACTTCAAATGTATATTTTTGAAATATATACATCGAAGTAAAATCAAAAAATAGTTTTAATCCATCAAGAAATAAAATGCTATATTGAACAAAAAGTGGATACCAACTGATTACCATTAATGAGAATTAGGATGATTTGAGGTTAGAGGTTGGAGGTTGCGGTGTTTGTGGACAAACTGGATTAGAAGTTGGACATGAAGTATTTATGTAATGTATAGATTCTTAACATATCTGCCATAATTATTAATTAATTATTGTCAATTAATGTATAGTATTGAATGTGAAGTATTATTAATTATTTACAGAAAAATTCAAAAAAAAATTAGGAACGTCTAACTTATCTCATAAAAGTCAAACATGATTAATAAATCTTGTAAAAACGCAACATTTTTTAAGTCCAAACGCGAATCATAAAACAACTTGACGTATCAATTATTCGGACTTACCTAAGATAAATCGGGCGTTATTCACACTAATCGCTTTTTGGTTAACGTTTTCGGTGGCCATTAACGGAAACTTGGTTTGTAACTATTCACTAATTAGATTAAATACTAATGAAAGAGAATTAATCGTAACAATTCTTAAATTAGTTTAAGTTGGAATCAAATGAAATTAACAACAAGTTATTCCTTTTTAACACAATTTTTTCTGTTTGAAGTTAGCGTACTCGTGAACATTATTATTAACCCATCTTCAATTTGTAAGGATTTATAAACATCTCCACATTCTAAAATAAAATAAAACAAAACAATATAGCATAAACAATCTTTATAGAAAATAAAAAACAATTGCTAAGATGTTACATAAGATCTTCAAGCATTCTGTGTTAACCACGCATTAAATTTGAAAATACATGCTACGGTCATTAAAGCACTACTATAAAAAAATGTATTGCAGTAGGTCTAAGATGAATAATATTTTATATTACAAAAAAATAAGTCTAGGTTGCATATAATAAAATAAAATATTTAGATAAAAATTAAGTTTATAGAATGACTATTTAAAACACAATTTTCAGCATAATTTTCTCGAAATGAAATATAGAAATTTATTATTTGAGTATTCTTTTACATCCTAGATGATATTTTGCCTACTTGATTTTCTTAAATACTTATGGTTCAAATGGAAAATACGTCAACTTTCTATTTATACTCAATTAAAGATTCTTTGATGTACATTGTTAGTAAACCAATTATAACTTACAAATTTATAAAGAGAATGAAATTTCAAATCATACTAAGCAAACACAAACAAATTAGAGAATTTATTATGTATTAGTTATCTTTGATGCTAACTTAAGAAGCTAATTTTCCATTAATATGATCGTATTTTTTTAGAAAATTTGATTGGATTCTATTATAACATCAAACAACCGAATTATAAAATAAACATATTACCAAATTATCAAATTAACTAAATTATACATACTTTGTATTGAGTTTAAATTTCTTTTTTTGTTTAAATAAAGCATCTATATTTGAAACTAAAACCATTAAAGGAACTAAACCTACCATTATTTTCGAAACTGAAAGCATGGATGTGAATTAGTAGTTGACCTAAACCATTTGGCATTCTATCTTTTGCATATAGAGTAAGATTTAGGTATATAAATCATACGGTAGAATGTACAAAAGTAATATTTATACGTTTATATTTCTTTTTTCAAATATGACATGAAAATTTATTATTTGACCATTCTTTTACTTCATAGATGATATTTTCCCCTACTTGATTTTCTTGAACACATATGTTTAAAAATGGAGAAACATCAATTTTGTCTTAGATTATACATAATTTAAGATTGTTTGGCATGCATGTGTTAGTAGACCAATTATGTTATTTAAAATATGAAAAGAAAATATAATTCATGATCGTACTAACGAAACACGTATCAGATGAACGTCGATGTAAATATAAAACTAGAGAACTAAAAAAATAGTTCAACATTACATATCATAGGTTTTATAAAAGAGATATACGATATCGATGTGTTAATCAATCCAATAACCTCATGCAGAATATAAAGGAAACCAGGTTGATAATGATACAGATTGAAACTAAAATAATAAGTATAAAATTTTCCCAACTTGATTTTGTATACACGTATATTTCAAAATAAAAAAAATCAACTTTTTATGTTGTGTATTATAAAAAGTTTAAGATAATTTTATTATCTATATGTCAGTAAGCCAATTATTCCTTGCAAAATAAATGAATGAAATGAAAATCATAATCGTACTAAACGAATACAAATAAGAGGAACATTGATGTAAATAAAATTATAAAAAACATAAGAATGAAAAACAATCAAACTTCATGTATTATATATGTTACAAAATAACCAAAGATTACATAATATCCAGTATTAATAAATCCAATGACCTGCTAAAAATATAATGAAAGCCATATTCATATCCATACAAGTTGTAACAAAAATAAGAAGAAAACATCCTTTTTAACACAAAATTTGAAGTTTAGTTCCGCGATAAATTATTAGAGCTAAAACAAAAAATTCAACCTTAAATTGAATGAAAATAAAGATAATAAAATAAAAATCATACCTTTAATCCATTTCAGATAGATTAGCAAGCAAGGTTTTAGAAAAGTTTTCTAGGAAAACTACAAGAGAGAAAACAACGGATAAAAACACAATCTTTGCAAAACATGATAGAAATTAAAGAATTATTGAAGAACTCAATCAAATTATAATTAGATGTAAATAAAGAGATTGACCAAAAACTATTTTGATAGAATCTTTAAGCCGATTTAGACTGAAAATAGATATTATTGTAGTTTTTTTGAATCGTAGTATACATATGAAACTGATATATGACAAAAGATAACATAGTGAAAAATTTAAATGGAAGGAATGTAAAAAGATGGCAGGAAACAAATGACGAACAAAAAAATTGTAACGATACCACGGAGAAGAGGAAATCTGTGTTAGAATAGAAAGAAATAATGATTATAGGTTTATCAAAAGAAATAAACATACATAAGAGTATTTTACCAAAAGAAATAACTATAACATCAATTGCTATGTTAATGAAGGTAGTTTTGTGGAATATTGAAAATTTTTAGAGGGTCTAAAAAGAAAATTGTTTTAAGGTGAATGCACTATTCAGTCTGAGAGTGAAGGAGAGATGAGAATACTAAGAGTTCTACATTCTCTTTCTTATATAATAGAATAGATTTGTTGAATTGTTAGCAATTTTATACAGGTGATGATGTTATTTTGTTTTGTTGAATTGTTAGCAATTTTATTTGCTGGATTGTAGGAACGAAGCTGCAGAGCCAAACAATGATATAAGACAAAGGGGAAGAAGGATTAGAGCTGAAGGAGAAGATAGATAGGCTACGTGGGTGGTTGGAAGATGACGTGAAGAGGCTGACAAACAAGGACGTGGAAGATGTGATTTGCTATTTCGATGTCAATGAGATTATCAGTCTGGCTTTGAAATCAGACAAAGGTAAGGGAAGCAATGAAGATAAAGATACACTGCATTTTGTGTTTTTCTGTACTTCTTATATAAATTTGTACTCGTACACATGTGTACATACATGCTTTTGTCAATGATGCCAGCGATGAGGAAGGCATTCCACGACTATGCTTATTTAGAACAAAACCTTTTTGTGCCAAGTAGTGGGAAGGTGCTTCGCCTGTTAAAATTAATGCTGCAATCCGGTGTAGAGAAGCTCAAGGAGGTTGAATTGTTTATCCTATACCAAAATTTTCCCAATTTGCCTTTTGTAATGCTGCTACTAAGTGCACTGGATTCCTACTCCCTCTTTGATAAGGCAGATGAGCGTGTTATGATCTACAAACTATGCTATAATTTACCTTGGAAGCTCTTTACTCATATATTGTACCACAAGACTAAGCTCCCCCAATTTAAAAGAATCACAGAAGAAGAAGAAACAAACGATGAATGTACAATCCAGAAAAAAGCTGCAGAAAGTTGTGAGATTTGTTGTGGGAAAGGCAAACATAGCGGCGTTTATGGTTACCATTGTTCCTTTTGGGATTCTATCCCTAGTGGACTTGCTGTTGGGCCCGGCCATTTTGTAAGCTGTAGAGACTGTTGCATGATCATCGACGATAAAGATTTTGTCAAGGGTTGTTGTGGTTCCAGGGTGAGGCAGGCTGTGCCCTTCTCAGTGCTATGGAATTAAAATATAGACGTTGTTTTACCTAGTAATACTGTTTGTTTGTTATGACCGTTATCAATTTGTATGCGCCTTTGGATGCACATTGTATTAGTTCCAGTTGTCAATGCAGTCTAACAAAGGTACTAATAATATCAATGTTTATTAATGCTTTCTTATTTTGAAAATTGTGTTTAAGAATGCATTCTTGATTCTGTTAGATTATCCGTGTGTGTATGTGTGTATGTATATGTGTGTGTGAGTATATCTATGTATGTAAAGGTGGTATAATGTCTGTTTGACCAAAAATTTGAAATTACATGCTCATGTTTTGACATCGATTTAACAATTAAATGTTCTAACCTCTCTTTCTAACGCATCCGATGCAATTAGCAAATGTGCACCTGACCCGAAACTTCAAACTTACAAAATAAAATTGGAAACAAATGTTTACCAAACCTGAGACTATTAAACTTACGTGATATAAGTTGCCAAAATGCGCACCTAACCCAAAGTAGCAGGGTAAGACATGTTTACCAATGGCGTTAACGTGCCATTGGCATGCTTAATAAGATGTTGGTGAGCAAAGCTTCAGGTTCACGTCTTTCATGGAGTACTAATCGACTCTTGTTTCGAATGTTATCGAGATGTCTATTTTTCAACGCTTATCAATGATTTGCCGAAAACAGTAAAATCTATTGAACGACGTCTAATTAAAATGTTAAAATTGAATTTTTTTTGTTAGACCGACATCTTCGCAAAGCATTTCTACTTTCTTTTTCACCTCAAACATAAATTCATGTGTAATTATTACCTAATCACATAAGCATAAACCAACAATATCTGACATCACAAATTCATATATAATCGATGATCAATCTTTCAAATATAATCAAATAATTTTGAATCACAATTTACATATATCAACAACAATCTTTCTGCAAGATAATTTTTATTTGTACATCTTTTGTTCCATTGTTTCACTTCTACTAGAAGCCAAACCGCATAAATCGAATGAATGTAAATCTGTTGTATAATATCGAATTATTGAAAAGCGGTGATGATTTTCTTTAGGTTTCATGGTTTTTTCGTCAGTATCAATTTAAAGTAAATTTTATTTACTTGATCTGTAAATTTTAGTCAGTATCTATTGTAAATTTTATTTACTTGATCAGATTAATTTACAAGTGCTAGCACTAACGTCTCTTCTATCACCCAGTTTCAGATCTTAATTTTGTAAGTTGTCAGAACTCAACATATATAAATGGGAAAATTTATCCATCGCAGCGCTTATCGTTGATAGTAGGGATATGCTATAAAGGCAATTATGCAATTTGTTACGTATATCTAACTCGATAATCAAACTTGTTCGAAATAAAATGCATTTTCGTTCTATAATACATATGATATAATGTGTTATACTAATTAGTCAATTTAATTAAATTTATACTTAGTGGAAAATTAAAAAAAGTATATATTGGAAGTATTGGTGAAATTTTTATGATCGTATTTGGGAAAGTACTAAACATTTTAGAGTTGTATTCTCTTCTGGTGTGCGACAAGTGGTTGCTAGATCCTTAAGAGAATATGGTTCAAGTTTTCCAGTGGTATCCGTAATAAGTGATATTTATTAGATTTTAGTAAATACTTGAATTTTGTAGCAGTTACAAAGTGGTGTAATCGTGAGTAATTTATCACAATATATATAAATACACCATAGAATACAACAATTATAATCATGCAACATTTATTGCATTACCCATCTAATTTATTAGTTTATCCATCTTAATTTCAAATGACTACCAGTCACAACGCAAACTGACTACCCATCTTAATTTAATCTGACTACTCGTCTTATAATTATATGGACCATCCATCTTGCATATAAAAATATTCAGAATTATATGGGCTATCCATCTCAAATATAATTATAATTGGATTATCCACCCCCTACCACATTGACTACCCATAACATGTGGTTTAATTATTTAAAATTATGTGGACTATCATTCACACATATTCCATTAACTTAAAATGACTTGGATTATCCACCACAATCTCATGGCTTTCCTAGAATGACTATGAATCCTTCATTATCCTCATAGAGACTATCCATCTTCGGCACGATATAGACTATCCATTTCACATCCCCAAGTTTTCATGGGATGACTTCGAACCCATCATTTACAATTTAATTCATGTTACCCACATGTTAACCTATGTCTGTTGGTATCCTCAATTAGGTTATTTCCTCATCAAGTTATAACATTTCAAAGTGACATACATTGGTATTACCAATTGACAAGTATCGAACTCATTTAAGGAATAGCACTGGTATCACCGATGTTTAGAATCAAAGTCACAAAACAATAGGCTCGCCGCCCTTATTAGGTTAATATAGATCAATGTCAAAGTTCATCTACATTGGTGTCCCCGATGACAGTGTTGAAGTTTACAAATTTTAAAACGACATTGGTACCACAATGACGACATCCAAATGGAAAATACAAGGCTCTCCACCTTTGATGAAGATAGGTGACTGTCAAACAGCAATAAACCTCATTGACCCTCTACCCAAGGTAAAACCAAATGTAAATTATTTTAAGCATAAATTAATATCGAAACTGACGTTGTCGACTTCTATGAACTATAGGCTATCCACCCATTAAAACAAAACTTTAACTTTTATAAGTTATATGGCTATCTAACCAAGTTATAGAGTCATCAACCTTCTTAAAACAGGACTCTTCGCCTCTTTTAAAACAATTTTAGTTGACATAAAAACAAACCTCTTCGGCCTTAAAAAATGAAGTGCGACGTCGTGAACATGAGGCCTTGACTCTAAAACGTAAGTTCGTCGACCTTGATGCACATCGTCCCCAAGAACCTCGACGTTGTAATAAAACTTTTAAATTTGACTGTAACGAAGCGGATTTTGCCCGTTCGAAAATCGACATCCATACTTTACATCGTACTCGAATGCCGCAGATTCGACCGTTCAAATCCGATTCGCCGGAGCTTATAACACAATTAAGTAAACAACACAACGGAAGAAATAATGAATATCAATATACAACATCTGATACAGCATCCTGATACAACAGATGATACAATAGATACCGATATACATCAGAGATATGATACAATATAATAGCAGCGGAAAGAAAATAGCTAACACCAGCAGCGGAACAAATAACTCTGAGATAGCCTTCAAAAGAGAACTCCAACAGCAGCTCGAACCATCAACTCGATACTCTAAGACAAGCAAGTCTCGTCCATATCCAAAGACTGAAAAAGCTCCAGACAATCTACGGAACCTAACTATCTGAAAACCCAACTCTAGACTGCTCGTGTGGAAAATAGTGAGCACCCAGAGTTTAGGAAAGGAACAATAAACTCCGAGTCAGTTATGGGACTGGTGTGAGTAACAAAACCAGTTTATCTTTTAAGTAAAACAAGATTTATAAAAGAAAATCCGATATGCTTTTTAGAAAATGAAACTACCATAAGACCACCCGCCACACACACAATGCAAACGCAGAATTGGAGGAGATTTCTTCTTATGATAGTCAAACATGCTTGATACGCGAAATCATTGATATTATTATTATAAGTGCAAAGTGCGGAAAATATTTCGAAAGTAGAATATAAATCTTAGCCAACATACGACCATTATCGTATGCCTACTATAGCTACCATCCAACAAACCACAAATCGACATCTCACGTGAAAACAAACTTCACTTCATCGCTATATACTCGAAATCGAAAAAGAGCCTGAAGCTCGAACTCGAAACGCGAACACTTCACCGAAAACCACCACGTATG
Source organism: Allium cepa (assembly GCA_030765085.1). NCBI lineage: Eukaryota > Viridiplantae > Streptophyta > Magnoliopsida > Asparagales > Amaryllidaceae > Allium > Allium cepa. Next base: position 918,332,825 of record CM060938.1, read on the forward strand.
CCCAATATTTATCACCGGAAGCAAAACCCCTCCGCTCACGCCAAGACCATACCCTCCACAACCTCCACCTAGACGCTCATCACACTCGATCATCCCAGTGTGTCGCAATTGAAAATTTACAGAGCACAGGGAAAACTCCAACTAAAACCCTACTTGCGATTCAACTGTAAAATCCTTGCATTGAATAAATTTTTTGCATTTTTCTTGTGTTAAACAGATTACTAGCTTGCTTCATACCAACTTACAAGAATTAAAATTAACCCAAACTTCAAGAATTGACAAAAATTACATTTGAGTTCTACTGTAAACTGCTCTTAAGTTCCTTGCTTAAAAATCCTAATTTTAATGTTAAAAATCATGATTTGGTGTGTGTAATCTAAATATGTGATGGAAATTACAATTTAAACATTTAAATTTCAACTTTGATTTCTGTTTACCTGTAGTTTTGAAAATACAGTATTAATAACATGCTGTTTAAACTTTCCATCATGTTGCAGGCTTTTGTTTCAGATAAACAACTTGAATTAGCTCAATACACTGTTCAAATGGTTATATAAATAAGTTTTGTAAATTTATTGGCTTTACTTTGTTTAAAAACCTGAATTACTGAAGAACAAGCTATAAAAGTTCCCAGTGCAAACCAAATATACACAGAGTAGTTTGTTTGAACTATATCAAGAACATGTCATTCAAAAAGCAAATATACAAGCTAAATTTTGAAATCAGTTGTTTACTCACCAAAAACAATTTGAACAGAAGGTATGTTGAAGAAGACACTGCAGAAAAACCCTGAACTCTTCCTTTGCTTCTCTGTTTTTCTTTTCTGTTTTTAAATTAATGTTTGTTTCAGGTTTGCTTTTGGTTTAAGCTTGAAAAAATGAACTGATGATATATAGGTGTGTATATATATTGAAGCTACTTAACATTAGGTTGTATCTGGCCAGTAAGTATTTGTTTGTCATTCTTTCTTTTAATTGGTTAAGAGAATACACTGCAGTGAAATGATATAGGATTTCGGGTACATGTACTATATTAAACAAGAAATTATGCTATTTAATGCTTATGCTTTTAATTATGATAGCAAGTAATTAATGTATACTGATAGTTACTTTGTAGGGTACAAAGATATTTATGTTATTTCAGCTAGCATGTTTTGTAAGACACAGCTTTTTGTTTTATATTATTTGAAGCAAAACTTGTTTCCTTATTCCTACAAACTGTATAACAGCACATGAGTATTATATCTAATTTGTCTTGTTTATATTATCACACTTGTACTATTTTTTCTCCTTTCTTTCCTGTAGGTTTGTTCAACTTGACTTTGTAAGTATATTTAGCTATCTATTTACTTGGCTTATTGAAGAAGCTTGCTCATTTACACATATGCTTATTATTCTTAGTGAAACCTGCTTTTTGTTTTTTTTTATAGATATTTATTTGTTGTCTTGTTTCATAAGCTTATGCAAAGTGGTTATAATTATTGTTTTAGTCCTTTGTTATAAAACTTTAACTTAAATGAAAATATATACTTTTGTTTTAGTTGTATTTTTATACTTCGTTTTCTTATTATTATTTTCATACTTATGTTATACTTATGTTACTTATTATTATTTCAAACCATTTTTATCCAAAAATAAATTTAATTATCAATTTAAAATAAATTAAAATTCGGGATCGTTACATTGACCCACTTCGGCTACTATGCTACGTATTATCCTTATAAGGTAGAAGTCATATAAAGTGGCATCACCTATTTTTGAAAACAATTAAAGTGATTAAGTGTCGTATCATTAAAAACGACGATGAAGACAAGTGACGTCGTCGACGTCGACACTAAAGCTTTTAAACTCTTAGTTGAATCGCAATGTCACTACGCCTTCCAATACAGATTGCTGACACTATCGGCATCGACACTAATGGAATCATTCCATAACTACAGAAGAAGCCATCATATGTTTCCCTCAATATCAACGTCGATGTGCATAGAGGCGACAATCATTTAGGCTCGAAGTGGATATATGCGACACATAGCTACGTAACTAACATGAAAAATGGTTTATTTCTATTAAAAGCAAGCATTATTCACCAAATTTACACCTTGGAAAATTTATGTTGTATACAAACAATAATTTAACAAATCTTTTAACAAATATTGCCATATAACATTTCCATGTTCCAAAATATTTCTCTACATTAATTAATACCCTTAATTAATCATAAATTTAAATACTTATCTAACATAATAAATTCATAGTAATTCGAAATCACTTTAAAAAACCCCCGAAATTCACAAAAATAATAGAAAATATCCTTCTCTTTATCATATAAAATTTTTGGAGCTAAAGACCACATTTAATTATTTTAAATAACTAAAACTAGAAATTAAGCTATTTCCTTCTTAGGAAATTCATAAAATAATCTATATAACTTGGAAAATTTTGAAATTAAAAGCTCATCTCCAAATTAATGTTTTATACAACATATCAGAAATCAAAGTATTTGGGGATTAAAATCTTACGTTTTGCCCTTAAAACCCTTTAGATAGTTCTATAAAAATTTCTTATTTCATCATTCTATCCAAACAATGAATATTCAACCATACTTAGGAAAAATATATCGAAATGATTCTGATATTACCCATAGCTGAATTTCAAAATAAAAATAAAAATAGAGATGGAATACTTATTATTCATCTTAAAAATGATGTTGGAGTTGAGGTTTGATTTAGCTCTTGAATCCCTAAGATTTAGTGTGAATCTCCTCTGACTTCGCCCTCTCTTTGTTGATTAATGACCGTCCTTCTTATATATTTTTTGATTATTTTTGTATGAATAACTTGAGAATGATATGAGGAGAAGAGAGTTTAAGGGATATAAGATAGATCTATATGTAAATTGCCCCTCTCATAAATCCTCCTTCTAAAACAACTTGTAAATCAGTTCACTAAGGCACGACCTTAAAATATTTCAATCTCATCTTCGCTAATTATTTACATTATTTTATTTAATCTATCCAATTAAATGTTATGAATAATGTTTAAGCTAAAATTAGCGGTGTTACAGGCCCCCCTCTTTAAAGAATTTCATTTTTGAAATTCAGTAAGGACTACAAAACAAGCATATTCAACATGCAAATAGTGCTATTATATCCTACCAGCTATAAAGTCTATATACAACTAATATAAAACATGCCATCATAACAACTCAAGATAAGCATCTCTAATCATGTCTTTTGTCTCCCAAATACAGTCTTTCTCATTGTCATTCCATTGGACCTTTACTAATCTGACCGTTTTGTTCCTTGGCATCTTCTCATCTCTTGCGACAACTCGAACTGGTTGTCACACAAAAGTTAGATCCAGTTCTACTACTAAATCTTCCAATACCGTCCAAGTAATAGTAGTCCGTGGATCATGCACAGACTTCCTAAGATGAGAAACATGAAACGCATTGTCGACATTTGCCAAACTACTCGATATGTGAGTTTTTCGATCCTCTCTGTAATAGAGAACCATCCAACATATCTCGGTGCCAGTTTCTCTGACTTCCCAAACCCTACCACACGCCTCATAAGTGATACTTTAATAAAAACATAGTCTACAACTGAGAACTCAAGATCCTTATGCCTCTTATCTACGTAACATTTCTGCCTAGACCGAGCTTCTCTCATCCTATACCAAATTAACTTAATCTTCTATGTGGATTTTCTCATCATATCTGGGCCAATGACTAATCTATCGCCAGTTTCCAACCGACATGCTGGTGATTGGCACGAGCTTCTATATAAAGCTTCAAAAGGTGCCATTCCTGTAACGACCCGGAATTTTCGATTCCGAAAATTTCAGATAGTTAGAAAAAGAAGAAAGAGATAGAAGAAGAAGAAGAAACAAAAACACAACACAGTTTCTCACATTCGCAGCGGATCAAAATATTATATCAAATAATAATCAGTTTACAAAAGAATATTGTATCTGTCAATTACATTTTAATACATCAGAGTTACAAAATTTCACAATCACTGGACAGTTAAAATAACATGTACTCGAATTTCAAACAATAATGTACACAACGGAATACTATATACGTTCCCGCCATCTAGCTCGCCTCCTGAGTTCCAGAACGTCCTTACCTGAACATCTGCAATACTCAGTCTGACTCGAGCATTACATCAAAGTAACACCCGGGTCAGGTTGGAAACCAGCGTGAGTAAACCCATCAAACATAAATTTCAAAAGTGTACAACTTATACATTACCCGGGGTAACTTGTATCAATTTACAACTTCACAAGTCATTATAGACATCACTTACATCACACATCAATTTCTAAGTGCCAAAACTTAGATTAAATGGTTCAATTTACTTAAATCATTCCATTTCAGTCTATTGATTCTACATATTAATTTATAAAGAATCGAAGTGGTTTCGGGTATTTATTAATACCCGACCCCCGTTTCTTCGAATTCAGTTCATCTTAACCCATGTTATTCAAGTGAAATACAGTTCAAACTTATATACAGGATGTCACTGTTTTATACACAACATATTATATCACATAGCATCACATTCCTGAGATATCAACTAATCTAAGGGATACAAAATCATTCAATCATTCATAAGCAAGATTAATCAATCACACCATTCCGAATTAATTTAATTAACTTCCCTTAGTTACTTTTATCAATTAAATCAACTCCTTGATTAATCTCATTCAGTAATTAATTACCCTTAATTACTTCCTTAATCACGTCCAGTAATTACCCATTAATTACCTCACTAAGTAATTATACTATATTAATTACATTAAGTAATTACTTTAACAAATCATCCAGTGATTATTTTAAATTAACTAAACTAAATTAATTAACTTAAACTAATCATATGTAAACTAAATGAATTACAATTGAGCAATTAATCCCTTAATCCCTTAATTGTCTTTTTTTGATATTATATACTTAACCTATGTTCATAGGTATTTTTTTTTGCTTGTTCATTCTTGGCTTGCATATCTACATGAATTCCTATAGTATATATATCTTACTTGTCTGGTTTTGCTTTATACCCTATGTACTTTCTATAAAGTTGTTATAGTTACTTTTTGTGACGTCCCGGATTTTTGGCAAGTATTATTTTAATAAATATTTAATTTAAATTAATTGAAATACAACCTATTATGTTTAAAAACAAATATATATGTAAGTATTTGGAAGAAAATATTGGTTTGGAATTTAAAATAAAGAGTTTCAAAAATATTTTAAAAATAGAATATATCTTTTTCACATTTAATTAAAACCATGTTCTACTTATTTAATTTTTGATTTAAATATATATATATATATATATATGATATAATCTTAATAACAAGGGTTAAAATCAAATAATCTTATTAATATTAAATCTAAGTAAAACAAATATATTGTTTAAAAATAAAAATATAAACATTTAGACATAAGGAATTATGATATTGGCAAGTACAAAAATAAATAATAAATAAAGTAAATATTAGATAGTTAAACTTTATAAACTATAGAAATAAATATTATAAGGAAAGATAAAATACTAACAAATTGTACTTACAACCTAAAATATAAAAATATTGTAGATACAAGACAATAAGTATTAAGTTAGGAATAGAAGTAAATTATATAAGATAAATTATATGAATTATAAAATATAAATTAAAACTCATAGCTAAAATATAACAACATAATAAATATAGAATTTCATTTCTATTATAAAGTAATAAGACCATAACAAAGGAATATATTCAAATATGTACTTGCAAGAAGAAATTATCAATATATTTTGTGCAAGAAAACAATAATAAATGCTTGAATCTCTAGCACACAAAATACATATGTAGCAGCCATCAACATCGACATAGTCAATAAAACAAGAAAAAAAATAAACATTCAAGTGTGTAAAAAAAAATCAGATGTAAGTGATAATTTGAGACATGACAGAAGTATATAAATGAGTGCAGACAGTAATATACTTCAGGTATGAACTAGAATAGATAGGATAAGTATTTGCAAACAAAGAAAAATATAAGGATGTAGACTTGAGAAAACAAACAAATGTAATTAATGACAATATCTTTAGCCACCAAAGTAAGATTATCAGCCACCAAAACAAAAGAGAACAAGACAGTTGAGTCAAACAAAGTTAAACAAATATCTTTGCCTATTGTACTAAACAGATTATAATCACCTGTACAAGATAAAATACATACTCTGTGATTTGTTTCTTTACATCAATCTGTACAACTCATTTCTTATATACTAATCTATCCATCTCAGTTTTGATCATTTCAGGCTGAGCAAACCTGAGATATATATTATCTAAACTTAAACAAAATTCAATTTAAACATCTACAAACAATCCAATGCAAACCAGAGAATCAAGAAGGAAGATTTCTAGCTAGTGAATACAAAGCCTGATTTAAAAATGAGACCAGCTCTGTCATGTTAAAATTAGGTGAGTAACATCACTTAATAACAAATTTAAACGTATAATTCTGATGCATATATGTATGTAAATGAGTGTGTTTCTATCTTTATATATGAATGCCTTATGAATGATGAATAATATGTGAGTGCAGGCTGTATATCATATACCCCTCCGTTTTGAGTTTTCTCGATGCAATGTTTGATTTAAAAATCATTCTCTATTGATATACTGATTTGTTTTGAGCTTAGTGTTAAGATAATACTGGTTGTTATATTCTAAACTAAAGATTAAACATATATTAAGTTAAAAACAGTTAGTTAATAACTCTGAAAATTTAAGAGCTGTTTTAAATTTTTAAACCAAGGTTTGACCTGAGTTTTCTAAAACAAAGTTCAAATAAAACTACAAGACACTGCTATGTTGAAGTCACTATTTACTAGTCCATTGCCTAGCTTGAAGTCTGATCAGTTGGTTGTGAAGTTGTCACTGATTTTAAGTTCATCTTGTTTGCTCATTGTCTTGTACCATTGGTTGTACTTGCTGTCACATTAACCTGTGCATTGCCTTCATGTGTTGTCTGTGCATTGCCTTCATGTGTTGTCTATGCACTCTCTAATGTAGCACTCAAGTCTTATTCAAGCTTCATGCATTGTCCACTGATCATTTGTTATATATGCCATTCACTGTTGCCTAGATTGAGTTTAATTCAATCAGTCTAAGTTAATTAATTCAGTTTAATTAATTTAGATTAATCCCTTGATTATTTGGGAGGTACAATTACTTAGCGAAGTAATTGATGAATAATTACTAAATGTAATTAATGGAATGATGATGAGTCATTTGAGAATAATTAATCAAGGGATTAATTGATGTTATTACTTAAGGGTGATTAATATATGTGATTGTGAAGGTTTAACCTTTCTTAATATAATTAATTTAAAAGGGATACTTAATTAAAAATGTAATTAGAGATCATTAAGTGTTAAAATTAATGATGTAATTAACAATGAATAATTTAGGAATAATTGATCAATAAAGTAATAAAATGTAATTAATTTAGAATGAATGTAAATAATTAATTTATGGATCTATTAAAGGCTAATTATTATAAATGGTTAAGAATAATTAATTGAATGAAATTAAAAGATAATTAATCAAGTATGATTAATTGAAGTGAATAAGTGGATGATGACTGATTAATTGATTGGAAATTAATTAATGTTATGTAAGCAAGATTGATAATGATGAAATTAATTAATTTAATTTACTTTAAATTAATTAAAGAGGAAGTAATTAATTTAATCCATTTTTAAATTAATTATAATATAATTCTTGCTTATATGAATGAATGATATTGTTTGTCCTAAATGGTCTGATATCCTTGATATGAGATAATTAATGTTATGGATGCTTGGTTGTAATGTGGTGATGTGAATTATCTGTTTGTGATGTGATTATCTATTGTGATATTGTGAATCAACTATTTGTGAATGTATAGATAATGAATTAAATTGTTTTAAACTTTAAAACAACTTGGACCTAAAAGATGGCGTTTTGGATTTCGATGAGACCGGGATTGTAACGACCCGAAACTTCCGAAGCCGAAAATTCCAGATAGTTATAAATAAAGAAGAAAGAGATAGAAGAAGAAGAACAGAAACACCCAACATCTCACATTCGCAGCGGATAAAATATAATAAATAATAACAGTTTACAAAGAAATATTATAACTGTCAATTACATTCAATATACATCAGAGTTTCACATAATATACAGTCACTAAATATTTACAATTATCAAGACTCAGATTAACAATAATATAAATGCAGCGGAATACTCTGTACGATATTGTCATCCAGCTCGCCTCCTGAACTCCAGAACGTACCTACCTGAAAATCTGTAATACTCGGTCTGACCCGAGCATTACCCCAAAGTAACACCCGAGTCAGGCTGGAAACCAGCGTGAGTAAACTCATTTATATGAAATACTTAAATTGTAAAAAAACATTTTTAAAAATCAAGGTAACTCGTCCAACATTACAAATTCTTATCTTGCTATAACCAATACTTGTTGCTAAATCCATTATTGAAAATAATATTCTAAGTGGAGTTACTTATTCAAAATAGTCAGATTTACTTAATTCTATTTAATTCTCGCCTATTTTATTCTACAAATCAAACCCGTGAAGATTGAAGTAGTTATCAAATCGAAGTGGTTCCGAATATCGCTGATATTCGATCCCCGTCTCTTCAAATCCAAGTAATGGATTTATGAAGGCTAATTGTTTAAAAAAAAAAATCATTCAGGGTGACAATATTCAAGTGAGAGAATTTATTATAGATTCTTATTTCAAATAAACATATGGTATTTCTATCTCATATTTAAACTTTGAAAAACCAATATCCCATAGAATCAAACAAAGATATAGATCGTTATCCCAATTAACGATCAACAACCCATATCTCAATGATTTACACTTGATTTACATTCACTTTGATCAACCGTATTCAGTCATATTTAACCCAATTTAATTTCAAATTAAACACTACAATAATAATAAAAATAATTTCCATTAATTTGTAAAATATCACCGAACTTAACTTACGGATTTAAAATGAAGATTAGATTTTTAGTTAAAGGAAATATAAGCCATTATGTATGTATATATGTATGTATATATATATATATATATATATATATATATGAATTCCATTCTTTTTTTTTCCTTTCCTCTTCCCTGTATTTTTTTATTTATTTCCTTTGTCTTTATCTTTTCTCTTTTCTTTGTTTTCCTATTTCCTTTTCTCTACTTCTTTATTTTCTCTTATTTCTTTCTTTCGGCCCACGAGTTCCCCAGCCCATTTTCTTTCTCTACTCCCTTGTTTCTTTCTTCCCAGACCCTCCCTTCTTTTTCCTGTTCTTTTCTTCTTCCCTAATTTCGAATACCCAGTGCACACGAACACTGTGCACATGCACATCCATCCCCGACCATCATCTTCACCACCGACCGGCCCCGCAAGTCTCCCTCGACCACCCTATCGTCTCCACCACCAAGAATCCCTTGATCTACCCTAAGCTCGACATCGAACTGCTTGACTCAGGAAGGACGAAACCACATTCGCCCATAACACCACGATTTCGCCATCTTGAACCACCATCATCCACCATACTTCGCCAGAACGCTTGCCACCATCTCCTCCTGCTTTGCCCGCCATACCGCACTCCTCCATGTGCCTAACGCCGACGCCATCGACCCTAAACCGAAACCCTCAAAACTTGCCCTAGAACCCTAAAACAAACTCGACCCGCTTCCATGTTCATCAATAAATCTCCACTCCATTTTTCGAGGAATCTCTGACCCCCAAACTCCCTCCAGACAAAAGCTCTGGCCATGAAATCGTGTCACTCGCCGTAATTCGCCCCATCGCCCAATTCCGTTCAAGCCAACTTCTCTTCCCCTATACTTCATTAAAAATCCCCAAACTAAGCTTAAAATTCAAGTTTCTCAATGACAAAACCAATCATATAATCATTTAATTAAAACGTGATACTCGAAATTTTACTCATTTTAAAACCATTTACTGTAAATAATATGTTCCTCCCTCTACACTCAGCGTAATTGAATGAAACCACTTTTAAAGCAATCTATACGCGAAAACAAACTACTTTCTCTTTGAAACCAATACGTAATTCTAAAGGGATGGGGAGATATTGATTTTTGAATACAAATGTTTTACAGTTTTTTTTTTCCCTTAAAATGAACAGCGAAGTTTTCTTCATGGCTGGCCATGTTCGAACTCGCCACATGCTCACTTATTTCCACAACGAATCATGTATATCTCTGGCGTCAATCTTAACCAAGTTATACACCTATTATTGTAAGATTAGTAGCAAAGTTTAAGATGTTTGCTCATCTATTCCTAACAGAGATGATATACAACAGGTTCTAGTTACAGGTGGAATTACTTTATATACATACATGCCAGATACAAATGCACTCACCCTTCTCACAGATTTATCCAATAACCTTCAAGTAAGAAGGTGAATAAAACAAGGCAGTGAGAAGTTATTTACTCACTGCAGAATTTTGTTGAACAAAGAATAAATTTTTGTTCCAGATTTGCTTGTTTGTTTGAGATTTTACTTATTTTAAAAACAAATACCATTCTTATGGCTCACAGAGACATTCAGGTTTCCTTTTATTTTAACTAAATTTTTTAAACATAAATCCATACAAAAGAAACAACTTTCGCTTAAACTTTAATCCTTGACTAAGATCAAATCAAGTGGAAAGGATAGTTTACCAAAATTTTAATTTTAAAACATGGACAGGCAAAGCAGAGGTGTAGCAGTAACCACTTATGTATTTATATATATACAGAAGATTCATTCCAATTTATACATTCAAAGAGTATTTATTCCTAGTAATCCATAAGTAATAAATAGTTAACACTTATGCTTTAAACTGGGATGTTACTCACTGTTAATATGTTTGAGCAGAGCTTGAAAAAAAACTGCTGTATAATTAACAGAGGCATATATGTTTATATATATGCAGATATGCACCTATTCTTCCACTAAATATTCATTAACATATGAATTCATTCATGCAAACTTATATTCACATATCACCCAAAAGACTATGCATCAGGTCAACATTTAAAGGATGGAGTTCACTCACCTGTCAACAGTTTTGAACAGAGCTTACTTCCTGTAGTTCTAAAAAAATTGCTAGCTTACACCCTTTGATCTTCTTGTTTATTTAATTGAGATGTTGTTTAAGTTTTGTAAGAATGGAAATACTTGCTAATTTTTTTTTTCTTTTAGTTTGCTTAGTCTTTCGACCCCCTGAAACAATGAAGATGTACATATATAAAAGGTTTACAGAGATAGGTGCTAACTGGTGTAAATATCTCTACTTTTGATCGGAGATTTTTCTTTCCTTTTTCCTTGCTTTGACTCAACAGTATTACGGCTGAAAAAGATTTGCAAACATTTTGAAATGACAAAATGTTAGGCTGAAATGATTGCAAATTAAATACTTTGTTTCCCAATATGTTTACATGCTAAAATTATGTTTTGCCGTGTAAGAAGTTTTTGTAAAAAGTACACTTGCAAGTAGACATAGCTTGTAAATGAAGATATTTTGTATGTAACCCTTTTTGTTTTATTTCTTCTTGTTTAAATAGTTTATACACATATGTTTTGTCAGGTTTGTTTTATACTTTGGTCTTGAAGATTATTTTGTTCAAAGACATTTGTTTTTATTACTTTTAGCTTGAACCTCATACACATATTTGTCAGGTCATATATTCTTGTGAATGAAGATATGTTGTATGTAAATATTTGTTTTATGATTTTCTTGCTTAATTCATATGCAAATATTTGTCTTATTTTATTTTATATCTTGTACTTACAAAACTTCAACTTATGTTGTATGTACACCACTAGTTAGTCAATCCTTGTTTTCTTATACTTTTATTTCTATTTGTATTTTAACTGTCAACATTTAAATTATATACATAAGTTTTACTTACATTTAATATTTATATTTTATATTGATAGACTTTAGATTTTATTTCAAACAATATTATCATTCATATATATCTATTTACCAAATGTTCATAAGATAGAGTACTTTAATTCAATTATATAAGATAAGTTCTATTTTAAACATTACTAAGAGATTTATTTAAATTTGCAAATCAAATCTCCCTTTTCAAAATACAAATCTATATAAACAAATGGCAATTTATCTCCAGAAAGTTTATTCATTTTAAAGTGATCAGTTTAAATTTTCTTTAATTGAATTAAATATTTATTCAAATAATAGGGCCAAAATCCAGGGTCGTCACACTCCTCCTCCCTTTGAATCTTTTCGTCCTCGAAAAGGAACGAAACCAGATTTATTAAATTGCTTAAAATCAGATAAATTTTCTTTGATCATTTTTAAATTACTTTAAAGATCTATATAATATTTTTAAATATTTTTTTTTATAAAAATACTTTTATAACTCGATGTCTCAACCAGTCCATCCTTGTTCTCACAGAAATTTAGTCATACGTTGATCAGGCATAGGACTGAAAATCTATAAGTACTTGGTAAACCTGTTTCAACATCCAGTGAAAATATTTGAAAAATAATTTTATTGAAAATATTAAAAGCATTTTGAAATAGAGGAAATATCTTTGGTGACAATGCTCTGAAAATCATCACCCCCATCCATGGTCACAGTTACATACCAGGGTTACGTTGCAGTCACAACAAAAGTCCATGTAACTGCAGGCTCTCCGCAGCCTCTCGATTACGCCATGGATCCCACACAACAGATCACAGTTACATCCAGGGTTACGTTGCCGTCGTAGCAAAAGTCCATGTAACTGCAGGCTCTCCGCGGCCTCTGATTTCGCTGTCGAAATGAAACTTCTCCACACTTACATAGGTCGCAGTCTACCGAGATAAACTCAACCGCAGACTGTTGGCTCTCAGCGGCACACACGACTTTCGCAATGTTACCATAGGTCGCAGTTACATCATGGGTTACGTTGCCGTCACAACAAAAGTCCATGTAACTGTTGGCTCTCCGCGGCACACACGACTTACGCTATGGTAACTCAACTCATAATCCTCAGGAACTAGTTTTGTCCGGACTCCTCACAGGATCAACTTTAGAACCCCCCTTGGGGCTCAAGGCAGCACCACCCAGTGGCACTCCTGAGAAGTCCATTTCAAGGAAGCGCCTTTTTCCCCAGAGCTATCATCAAAACATTTTATACTATACATATATAGTATCTTTCAAATCATACACCTAGTATGAATTTTATCAAAGCTCTTTTACACAAAATCGATTATCCCAAAATCGATAATTCTTCAAACTAGGCTTTCCAAATTCAATAGTGATTTTACCCAAAAATCAAAAGCCTTTCCAAATCCAAAGGTTCCCAAAACCTTTTCCAAAATCCACATAAGATCCTTTATATATACATGCAGATATATAAAAAATTTAAAACTTTGGATCCTTCAAACTTGTATAAAACTCCTTTTTATACTTCAAACACTTCCAAAATCCTTTTCTTCCAGCAATAGATTCAACAAGGGAAGAATATATATATACAAAGATATAACTTTATTTACCCAAAATCAAATATTCAAATTTGGTTACTCTTTCCAATATCAATTTCCTTTCTATTCACATTCACTTATTCACATTTGCCTTATCCCCATTTGGATTATTTCCTCAATTCTCATCCCAGTTGGGTATTTTAATCAATAACAATTTGAACTCCGACCAGTTAAGAAAAATAGCTTGAAAGTCTTAAAAATAGGTAAGTAGTAAAAAAAAATTATCAGTTTGCAAAATAATTGTAAAATAGTTAACTAATTATAAAATAGTTGAGAAATAGTTAAATAGTCATAGAAATTTTAGATAATTGCAAAATAGTTGTTAAATAGTAATTAATTTGTAACATGGTTGAAATATAGTAATAAATTTAGAAAACAGTTGAAAAATGGTCAAATAGCTCCAAAATAATTGTAAAACAAGTATAAAATAATTTGGCTTTAAGAAAGAAAAGTAGTATATATTTAAGAGCTTGGAAAAATAAGTTTACATCAAAACAATTAAATTAAAAATAGTTCAGAGTCAAAACTGTTCACTTCCCCAACAATTCGATTTAAATTTCCATTTAAATCGACCCAATTTCTATACTAATAACTCCAAATTCCATTGGACTTAATTCATTCCCAACTCAATTGAATTAATTTCCAATTTCTTTCCAACTTCCAATCAAATTCCATATGATCTTAAACCAATTCCACTTTAATTTTAAATTCCAAATTATTCACATAAATCTGGACTAGTATCAATTGAACTCTCTTCAAGTTCAATACCATTTTCCAGTTAATCCAATACAAATTTTCCATTTGAATTTTAAACTTGTACAACTTTAATTATAATTTACATTTTCAACTTCTATTTCAAATCAATTGCATTCACATTTGCTTTTAACTTGGAGTTATACATTTTATTTAGCCTATATATTTTATTATCCCATAAACATTTTGAACCCAGATTCCAGAGTTTAAACAATTTTCCAAAACTTAAACATCACCTTAGAATTTATCTATATCCAAAATTCTTTGACAGATTCTAATATCCCTTTGAATTTCAAAACCAAACTCAATTCAGAAACAATTCCATTTTAAAACAATTTGGTAGCAATTTCTCTTCTAGAAACTCGAAAATGAACATCGATAATGCTGCAGTCATCACCGACGTTATTTTCCAGTGACCAAAAGAGTTCAATGCTTTTATCACTCTAAAAACATTTCCAAATATTTTTAATTTCAAATCTCCCAGATTTCAAATTCAACACAAAAATATTTTTGAAACAATACTATTATTTCTTTCCAAAACCTTTGGAAATCACTTTCAAATCCAAAGGGATTTTAAATTGTCCCAATCTATCCAATTCATATTTAAACATTACTCTGGAATTTCATCTCACTTTATTTTCAAATATTCTTTGGAATTTTATTTCGGAATTCTATTTCAAATTATAATCTCATTTATTTCTAAAGTTTATTTCAACTTATGAATTTCATTTACAATATATATTCCAATTTTTTTTTTTTTTTTTGATTTTAAACAAATTCCACTTAAATTACAATTCCAAAATTATTCTAATTACTTTGGACTAGTATCCATTCAATTGAACCCACTTCAATTTCAATCATTTCAATTCAATCCAATTCAAATCTTCCATTAAATTTTTGAACTTATACATCTTCAATCATATATTCAATTAATTCAAATCAAATTCAATTTGAATTTATTCAATTCCAATCTCAATTTTAAACCATCTCGAATTAAATAAATTCGAGTTCAATTCTCAGAGGTTGGTTTAGCTTTTTAAACCAAATTAACTTTGTTCACTTAAAGGTTTTAATCAATTTAATTTTTGAGTTCTAATTCTAGAATATCATTTTTAATTAATTTCACTTTTAATTTGGTTGTATTTTATATTACTTCTTAATTTAATTTCAATAATTTAACAACGAATCACCTGAATATTTATTAGAAGGAAATATTGCTATATATATCAAAATATACTTTTATATAAAACCATTTAAAATCTTTATAAGCAAATAACAAGTACGCTCTAGTATATATACACTCAACTTATTCTAGAGTACTTCGAACTCTAGTTAATGAGAAATCCCCACCAGAGGCAAGGTTCTCGCTTAACCTTCAGCTCTGATACCAAATGTAACGACCCGAAATTTCCGAAGCCGAAAATTCCAGATAGTTATAAATAAAGAAGAAAGAGATAGAAGAAGAAGAACAGAAACACCCAACATCTCACATTCGCAGCGGATAAAATATAATAAATAATAACAGTTTACAAAGAAATATTATAACTGTCAATTACATTCAATATACATCAGAGTTTCACATAATATACAATCACTAAATATTTACAATTATCAAGACTCAGATTAACAATAATATAAATGCAGCGGAATACTCTATACGATATTGTCATCCAGCTCGCCTCCTGAACTCCAGAACGTACCTACCTGAAAATCTGTAATACTCGGTCTGACCCGAGCATTACCCCAAAGTAACACCCGAGTCAGGCTGGAAACCAGCGTGAGTAAACTCATTTATATGAAATACTTAAATTGTAAAAAAACATTTTTAAAAATCAAGGTAACTCGTCCAACATTACAAATTCTTATCTTGCTATAACCAATACTTGTTGCTAAATCCATTATTGAAAATAATATTCTAAGTGCAGTTACTTATTCAAAATAGTCAGATTTACTTAATTCTATTTAATTCTCGCCTATTTTATTCTACAAATCAAACCCGTGAAGATTGAAGTAGTTATCAAATCGAAGTGGTTCCGAATATCGCTGATATTCGATCCCCGTCTCTTCAAATCCAAGTAATGGATTTATGAAGGCTAATTGTTTAAAAAAAAAAAAAATCATTCAGGGTGACAATATTCAAGTGAGAGAATTTATTATAGATTCTTATTTCAAATAAACATATGGTTTTTCTATCTCATATTTAAACTTTGAAAAACCAATATCCCATAGAATCAAACAAAGATATAGATCGTTATCCCAATTAACGATCAACAACCCATATCTCAATGATTTACACTTGATTTACATTCACTTTGATCAACCATATTCAGTCATATTTAACCCAATTTAATTTCAAATTAAACACTACAATAATAATAAAAATAATTTCCATTAATTTGTAAAATATCACCGAACTTAACTTACGGATTTAAAATGAAGATTAGATTTTTAGTTAAAGGAAATATAAGCCATTATGTATGTATATATATATATATATATGAATTCCATTCTTTTTTTTTTCCTTTCCTCTTCCCTGTATTTTTTTATTTATTTCCTTTGTCTTTATCTTTTCTCTTTTCTTTGTTTTCCTATTTCCTTTTCTCTACTTCTTTATTTTCTCTTATTTCTTTCTTTCGGCCCACGAGTTCCCCAGCCCATTTTCAGTCTCTACTCCCTTGTTTCTTTCTTCCCAGACCCTCCCTTCTTTTTCCTGTTCTTTTCTTCTTCCCTAATTTCGAATACCCAGTGCACACGAACACTGTGCACATGCACATCCATCCCCGACCATCATCTTCACCACCGACCGGCCCCGCAAGTCTCCCTCGACCACCCTATCGTCTCCACCACCAAGAATCCCTTGATCTACCCTAAGCTCGACATCGAACTGCTTGACTCAGGAAGGACGAAACCACATTCGCCCATAACACCACGATTTCGCCATCTTGAACCACCATCATCCACCATACTTCGCCAGAACGCTTGCCACCATCTCCTCCTGCTTTGCCCGCCATACCGCACTCCTCCATGTGCCTAACGCCGACGCCATCGACCCTAAACCGAAACCCTCAAAACTTGCCCTAGAACCCTAAAACAAACTCGACCCGCTTCCATGTTCATCAATAAATCTCCACTCCATTTTTCGAGGAATCTCTGACCCCCAAACTCCCTCCAGACAAAAGCTCTGGCCATGAAATCGTGTCACTCGCCGTAATTCGCCCCATCGCCCAATTCCGTTCAAGCCAACTTCTCTTTCCCTATACTTCATTAAAAATCCCCAAACTAAGCTTAAAATTCAAGTTTCTCAATGACAAAACCAATCATATAATCATTTAATTAAAACGTGATACTCGAAATTTTACTCATTTTAAAACCATTTACTGTAAATAATATGTTCCTCCCTCTACACTCAGCGTAATTGAATGAAACCACTTTTAAAGCAATCTATACGCGAAAACAAACTACTTTCTCTTTGAAACCAATACGTAATTCTAAAGGGATGGGGAGATATTGATTTTTAAATACAAATGTTTTACAGTTTTTTTTTTTTTTTCCCCCTTAAAATGAACAGCGAAGTTTTCTTCATGGCTGGCCATGTTCGAACTCGCCACATGCTCACTTATTTCCACAACGAATCATGTATATCTCTGGCGTCAATCTTAACCAAGTTATACACCTATTATTGTAAGATTAGTAGCAAAGTTTAAGATGTTTGCTCATCTATTCCTAACAGAGATGATATACAACAGGTTCTAGTTACAGGTGGAATTACTTTATATACATACATGCCAGATACAAATGCACTCACCCTTCTCACAGATTTATCCAATAACCTTCAAGTAAGAAGGTGAATAAAACAAGGCAGTGAGAAGTTATTTACTCACTGCAGAATTTTGTTGAACAAAGAATAAATTTTTGTTCCAGATTTGCTTGTTTGTTTGAGATTTTACTTATTTTAAAAACAAATACCATTCTTATGGCTCATAGAGACATTCAGGTTTCCTTTTATTTTAACTAAATTTTTTAAACATAAATCCATACAAAAGAAACAACTTTCGCTTAAACTTTAATCCTTGACTAAGATCAAATCGAGTGGAAAGGATAGTTTACCAAAATTTTAATTTTAAAACATGGACAGGCAAAGCAGAGGTGTAGCAGTAACCACTTATGTATTTATATATATACAGAAGATTCATTCCAATTTATACATTCAAAGAGTATTTATTCCTAGTAATCCATAAGTAACAAATAGTTAACACTTATGCTTTAAACTGGGATGTTACTCACTGTTAATATGTTTGAGCAGAGCTTGAAAAAAAACTGCTGTATAATTAACAGAGGCATATATGTTTATATATATGCAGATATGCACCTATTCTTCCACTAAATATTCATTAACATATGAATTCATTCATGCAAACTTATATTCACATATCACCCAAAAGACTATGCATCAGGTCAACATTTAAAGGATGGAGTTCACTCACCTGTCAACAGTTTTGAACAGAGCTTACTTCCTGTAGTTCTAAAAAAATTGCTAGCTTACACCCTTTGATCTTCTTGTTTATTTAATTGAGATGTTGTTTAAGTTTTGTAAGAATGGAAATACTTGCTAATTTTTTTTTTCTTTTAGTTTGCTTAGTCTTTCGACCCCCTGAAACAATGAAGATGTACATATATAAAAGGTTTACAGAGATAGGTGCTAACTGGTGTAAATATCTCTACTTTTGATCAGAGATTTTTCTTTCCTTTTTCCTTGCTTTGACTCAACAGTATTACGGCTGAAAAAGATTTGCAAACATTTTGAAATGACAAAATGTTAGGCTGAAATGATTGCAAATTAAATGCTTTGTTTCCCAATATGTTTACATGCTAAAATTATGTTTTGCCGTGTAAGAAGTTTTTGTAAAAAGTACACTTGCAAGTAGACATAGCTTGTAAATGAAGATATTTTGTATGTAACCCTTTTTGTTTTATTTCTTCTAGTTTAAATAGTTTATACACATATGTTTTGTCAGGTTTGTTTTATACTTTGGTCTTGAAGATTATTTTGTTCAAAGACATTTGTTTTTATTACTTTTAGCTTGAACCTCATACACATATTTGTCAGGTCATATATTCTTGTGAAGGAAGATATGTTGTATGTAAATATTTGTTTTATGATTTTCTTGCTTAATTCATATGCAAATATTTGTCTTATTTTATTTTATATCTTGTACTTACAAAACTTCAACTTATGTTGTATGTACACCACTAGTTAGTCAATCCTTGTTTTCTTATACTTTTATTTCTATTTGTATTTTAACTGTCAACATTTAAATTATATACATAAGTTTTACTTACATTTAATATTTATATTTTATATTGATAGACTTTAGATTTTATTTCAAACAATATTATCATTCACATATATCTATTTACCAAATGTTCATAAGATAGAGTACTTTAATTCAATTATATAAGATAAGTTCTATTTTAAACATTACTAAGAGATTTATTTAAATTTGCAAATCAAATCTCCTTTTCAAAATACAAATCTATATAAACAAATGGCAATTTATCTCTAGAAAGTTTATTCATTTTAAAGTGATCAGTTTAAATTTTCTTTAATTGAATTAAATATTTATTCAAATAATAGGGCCAAAATCCAGGGTCGTCACAGGGATCGGGTTTTCCATATTTGGAAGTCTGAAAACCACATCGATCCAAATTAACGATAGGTCGTTAATTTCAAGTGAAGATGAAGGTTCAGAATGCAAGGGTTATTGTCGTTAACTCTGAGGGTGATTCCAATATGAGTGTAACGAGATGATGCCTTCGGTTTTGTTCGAACCCGGGACGAACTTGTATGGATTGAATGCTTTCAGAACATCATCAGGTGGACGATGAGCATTCTAAGTGATGTGTTCTCTAAAGGTAATCGTAGCCTCAAGCCTCATCAACCAGGAATGACTAAAATAGGAGAGGTGCAGCAAGGCTTCGTGGGTAGCTCCCACTTGAGAGTAAGATTTCCCCTGTCTAGATGTCCCTTATTATTCGGCTTAGTGTGCGGTTAGTCGTGACAACCGTGGGGTGATCTTATTTGGGACTGCTCAGTAAGGAATGGTTCCGACTTTGTGTTGCGGGGGATTGGGCGTAATCCTCGGTATGGTGATCTAGGCCACGTACTGTGACGGACGGTACCCCGGTAGCCTTGCCATTGATGGAAACCCATTTCCCTACGAGACCTTACGATTTTGATTGTGTTACCCACTTTGTTGGCAAGTATGCTGGAATTTAATCATGTAACAATTTCGGCTATTTTCTATTTACTTGAAAACCCTAGACACTACTATAATATCACTGGATTTCTTAAAAATGTTTTGGTTAGCGTAAGGCAAAAACTTACCCATGTTTGTTTGTGGGGAGTCTTACGTGATACCCTTTCTTTCAAATGTTTTTAAAGTTAAGCAACTTTAATCTGTTACTCACATCAGACCCTTGTCTGACCCGGAGTTTATTTTTTGTTTTTCATGAACTCTTGGGTACTCAAATTTTTATGAGTAGCCAAGTGATCAGGTTAGCTTTGACGAATACTGGAGGAGCAATGGAGCAGGAAGCTTCAGCGTTGGTAGATATTTATATAGGTGGTTCTGCTGTGTTGGTATCTCTGAGACATTTGTTTGGATTGTATCGAGTTGTATTAACTAGACAGGTGTTTATAACTGTCTAGTATGTGTTGTATTATCTGTGTAACTCTGATATATATGATACTATGTATTCTCTTATGTGATATGTTATATTTTATTCGTTCCGCTATTGAGGTTCTAATGTTGTTTCTTCTTCTTCTCTATCTTTTCTATTTTATCACCCCTTTCTTTCTTAAAAGATGATACGTCTTCCTGGGCGTAGGAAGGCGGGTCATCACAGTTGGTATCGAAGCGCTAGGTTGAGTGAATACGTAGGCTTTGGAGTGATTTCTATCTTTCTTGAGAGAGCATATTTGTAGTTTTAATATATATATTTATTTATTTATACCTATTTGTTGGGTTACCTGTTCGAGTTTCCCAATATAAGTTATAAAGGTAGATAGGATAGTGGTGTGTGTAACACGACTACTAATGGTTGGAATTTGTTGGAGGTGTATATGCAGAGACTGTATACCCAATTCTTTCTCGAGTGAATTTCTGTTGTGGTGCAATGATTTAACCCAATCTCTGAAAGAAATCTATTAAGGTTCGGAGTCCATTTTTGGAATGCAAGTAGGGATGAGTAGAATTTGATTCTGTCAGTTGAGCAGAAGCTGGTGAGGGCATCTTGGCAACTCAGGAAGTAATAGTTGTATAATGAGATGCAGTAGCTATGGATTGTTTCCAAAGATGTTTCTCAGGAGCTTTGGATAAGGAAGTGTGTCTGCATCAGTGTTGAGGCTGAGTTCAGCTGGGTGTTTGTGTTTGGCTTTGAGGTTTGAGTCTCTCGAGGAGTTTTATATTAGGAAGTGTTTGGCATCTTTAGCAGCGTTGCAGCTCAGATTGTTCTGCCGGTACGCAAGGAGGTCATCTATCAGCAGTTTTCTAGAGGTCAACTTCAGCAGCAGCTATGTAGATCCATTTCTTCGATGGATTGGCTAGATAAACTTAAGCAGTTCTGATTGGTAGAGAGAGCAGTTTTCTTTGGATATTGGACTAGGTTGATTGCAAAAGTGACTTGCAATAGCTGAGTATTCTCTTGGTTTGTCAGAGATTCTTTCGAATGTCTTTGAGAGGTCAGTGGATTGCCTTAGCATCTGAAGATTGAGTTTTCATATCTACTAAGATTTCCAAGAGTTGTACCGATGGTCCAGCTAGTTGAAGGATGGTTCATAGAGAGAAGTATTTTTGGTGAAGCAGATCAGGATATCATGAAATTTCTGAGTTTTTCTTTATGAATCTGTTAAACCACATTTCTGGGATGTGTTGTCCAGTTTGTGCTCATGTGCATCATTAACATTTTCATCTACTCTAGATCAGAGTTGAGCAGCGGAAGAAGTTGGGAGTGCATCTGTTTTTCTTTTCCGGAGAGGAGAAGTTGTTTTCTACTGATGATAGTAGAGTTTGTGTTCTTGATTTTAGTTGATCTTGAGAAGATCATTCGATGGGATTGTTTTGGACCAGATTGTTTTGAGAAGCATCAGCGAAGGTCGAGATGATCAGTAGAGATAAAGGCAGCCCTGGATTGTCAGAAGAGTTTTGACGCAGCGGATAAATCGAAACAAACTTCAATCGTTGAAATGTAGCAATCGGTGAGTTGAGAATACTGCAAGGCTCAAATCCGTTGATCCAAAGATACCGGATTCTAGCTATCTTCGTCTCGTTGATCGCGCACGATGCCGAGAAAGAAGATCTACGATTCTTCGTACGTTGATCTAGCGCACTAGATTCCGTGAATCGGCTTCACTAACGTGGATTCGAGCGCACTCGAATGACGTAGGTGGAGATAGGAGATCACACTCAACTACCAATTGAAGAAAGCACCAAGCAATCAAGGGAAATTTTATTCAAAAATCAACCAACTGTCAAATGTACAACTCACGCGTATTTATAGAGTTTTCACAACACAGCCCTTAAGTCGTGGCCGACTCATGACTCACGACTCATCATAAGTCGTTACCGACTTAGCAACACAACAGACTGAAGTACATCACTTGACTCAAGAGCAAACGACTCAAAAACAACGACTTACGACTCATAACAGCGGCAAAAATAGACAACCTAAACATGACGACTTATATACAACACGAGTCATCAGATACAAACGCCATACGACTCAACTATATATGCGTACAACACGACTCAACGTATGTCACGACTCAACCGACTCAACCCCATACAAATTACAACTACTCACGACTCAAGGCTTCACCGACTCATGGCCTTCACCGACTCATAGCTTCCCTGCGGCACTTCCCTTCAAGCGAGTCAACTCCGAACGACTCATCTACTTCCACTTCTCTGCTCTTGTTAACTCGTACACGACTTATGGATGAGTCGTTGAGTCGTGTACGACTCATCACCAGAAGCGGTGTCCCATTAGGTCGGTCCACATCTTCCTTCATAGGTCGTTGCCGTCCTAGACCTTCTTTGTTGAGTCGGAAACGACTCAAAGCCGCTTCACTAGCTTGCATAGGTCGTTGCCGACCTAGAACTTCTTTGTTGAGTCGGAAACGACTCAATGCCGCTTCACTAGCTTGCAACGTTCCTTCTCGTGACTCCTTAGGTCGTGGACGACTCAAATCTACCCTCCTAAGTCGTGAACGACTCATGCTGCCTTCACTGAGTCGTGGACGACTCATCACACTACACCACAAACTCATGTTTTCAGGAATTAAAGATTGCACAACTTCTTCTCTGGCCTTAGCTGCATCACCCTCCCCTGGTTGAGAAAAATTCGTCCTCGAATTTGTACATTCTTCTTCATCTGATTGTTTACCTCCGTAATATGGAACAAGATGTTTAACATTGAATACGTCAGACTTGTAAACATCTTCTGGCAGTTTCAACTTATAAGCATTTTCATTGATTTTCTTCACAATTTCAATTGGACCAATTTTCCGCGCCTTCAACTTGTTATAAGCACCCATCGGAAAACGATCCTTCGTCAATATAGCATAAACCAAATCGCCTTCGTTAAATTCAACATTTCGTCGCTTCAAATCTGCAAATTACTTATATTTCTCATTCGATCTCTCCAATCGTTCCTGAACGATTTTATGACATTCAGTCAGCTCATCAACAAAATCAGCAGCTCGTTTAACTGTCCCCTTTGGTCGTGGTGTTACTGCCAACTCCAACGGTCCCCTGGGTAAATTTGAATATACAATCTGAAATGGACTGTAACCCGTACTACGATTCTTGGCATGATTATGAGCAAACTCTGCTTGGCACAGCTTCATGTCCCAACTTCTCAAATTATCTTGTACAAGACATCGCAACAAATTTCCCAATGACCTGTTAACAACTTCTGTTTGTCCATCAGTTTGTGGATGGTAAGCGCTACTAAAATTCAGCTTTGTCCCGATCATCTTCCACAAACTCAACCAAAAATGGCTTAAAAATCTAGTATCTCGATCCGAAACAATAGATTCTGGTAAACCATGCAATCGATACACCTCCTTAAAGAATAATTGTGCCACTCGAACTGCATCCGCTGTCTTCTTGCAGGCAATAAAATGTGCCATCTTCGAAAAACTGTCCACTACAACAAATATCGAATCATTTCCCCTTTGAGTTCTAGGCAAACCCAAAACGAAATCCATGCTGATATCAACCCATGGCTTAGACGGTACAGGTAATGGCGTATACAACCCCGCATTCGTCGCTGTTCCCTTTGACACCTGGCAAATATGGCATCTCTCCACGAATCTTTCAACCTCTTTTCTCATCGACGGCCAAAAGTAAGACTGTGAAATCAATTGCAAAGTACGATCACGGCCCACATGCCCTTCCTCGTGCAACTCCTTTACAATCTTCATTCTCAAGCTACAGTCTGGAATGCATAATTGGTTTCCCCTGAACAAGAATCCATCAACCAACACAAATTCATCCGAACTTCCATTCTTAACTTTCTCAACAAACTTTGCAAAGTAAGGATACTCCTCAAACAATTCTGGCAACATTTCAAATCCTGTCACTTCAACCTTCATTGTCATTAATAAATGACTCCTCCTACTCAAAGCATCAGCTACCCGATTCGTCACCCCTGATTTGTGCTTAACAACAAAGGTAAACTGCTGTAAATACGCAATCCAAGATGCATGTCTCGCTGAAATCTTGTCCTGCCCCTGCAAATGCTTCAATGCCTCATGATCAGTATACAGAACAAATTCTTTCTGAAATAGATAGTGTCTCCAATGCTTAACAGCTTGTACAACATCATAAAACTCAACGTCATATGTACTGTATCTCATCTTTGCCCCTGACAACTTCTCACTGAAATATGCAATAGGTCTCCCCTGCTGACTCAACACTCCTCCAATCCCAACCTTCGAGGCATCAGTGTGTAGTTCAAACAACAACTGGAAATCAGGTAAAACAAGAATTGACGCTGTCGTCAACAATTCTTTGATTCGTTCAAAAGCAATTCCGGCCTCTTCTGTCCATGAAAACTGTTTCCCCTTCATGCAATCAGTAACTTGAGCCATCACGCTACTGAAGTGTGGTATGAATCTTCGGTAGAATGACGCTAGCCCATGAAAACTTCTCACTTCCGTAATTGTCTTTGGCTGTGGCCAATTCCTGACTGCTTCAATTTTACTCTGATTAACTTGAATACCTTCCCCTGAAACAACATAACCCAGAAATAAAACACTGTGCGTCATAAACACACATTTCTTCGTAGCAGCATAAAATTGTTCCTCACGAAGAATAATCAATACTTCCCTCAAATGTTGAACATTCTCCTCCGTACTCCTGCTGTAAATCAGAATATCATCGAAATAAACCACGACGAACTTCCCAATGAATGGTCTAAATATTTGATTCATCACCCGCATAAATGTACTAGTTGCATTTGATAAACCAAATGGCATAACCAACCATTCGTATAACCCCTCTCTCGTCTTGAAAGCTGTCTTCCATTCGTCTCCAGGTCTAATTCGAATTTGATGATAACCACTCTTCAAATCAATTTTCGAAAATATAGTTGCCCCACTCAACTGATCCAGCAAATCATCCAACCTTGGCATAGGAAATCTGTAACGAACAGTGATCTTATTCAATGCTCTACTGTCTGTTCACATCGTCCAAGTTCCGTCCTTCTTCGGTACTAACAATGCTGGCACAGCACATGGACTCAAACTTTCCTGAATACGTCCCTGTCCAAGTAACTCTTCCACTTGCCTTCGTAACTCCTCATGTTCCTTCGGACCCATTCGATAATGTGGTCGGTGTGGTAACACGGCTCCCGGAACAAGATCAATTTGATGTTGAATGTCTCTCAATGGCGGTAACTCCTTAGCCAACTCCTCTGGAAAGACATCTTCAAATTCATTCAAAACTGGCTTAGCTTCTTCAGGAATCTCAACTTCTTCACTGCTTTCTCTCCCAATCAACAAAAACACTTCAGGTTCGTCCTCCACTTCCTTAACAAACTCCTTCAAAGTCAACAGAGTTTTCAATTCTTCGATCTCCTCTAGCTTGCTCTCCTTCTGTTGTGGCTTCTTGGGAACCAAAGTGATTTTAGTACCCTCGAACATGAAACTATAACTATTGGCACGACCGTCATGTTGAACTGCTCTATCAAACTGCCATGGTCTGCCCAATAACAGATGACAAACGTCCATGTCCACTACATCACACCAAATTTCATCTTTGTACTTCTTCCCAATCGAGAAATTAACACAAGCCCTTCGACATACTTTCACTTCACCACCCTTCCTTAACCATGCTAGCTTGTACGGTTTAGGATGCTTCTCGGTCTTCAAGTTCAACTTTCTTACTGCTTCTGTAGAAATAATATTATCACAGCTTCCAGCATCAATAACGAACTTGCAGACTTTCCCCAGAATAGTACATGTCGATTGAAAAATATTGCTTCTCAGCCAACTAGAATCTTCCTCCTGCTTTGGTGTCAAACAACTTCTCCTCATCATAAGATTACACCCTTCATCACCCGACACTTCTTCTTCCTCCTCAACATAAAGTGCATGTGAACATTCTGCCTCCTCACCATCATCCTTCTCAACTTCTGCAACCATTGCTCTCTTCTTCGGCTTCGGACATTCGTTGCTTTTGTGACCCAACTCTTGACAATTATAACATTTGAAAACACTGCTAGCCTTCGCCTTCTCAGCCTCCTTCACAGCTGGCTTACTGACAGGTTTAGGAACATTAGAACTTCCACTGGCACCCTTCACTGGATTATTAGAATTAGTAAACACACCACCTCCACGCCTTCCTTGTTTCTCCCAAGCTAACGCTTTCTGATGTGCTTCTGCAACTGATCTAGGATCAAACATATTAACCATATCCTGGATCTGCATTCTCAATCCCCCAATGAATCTAGCAGTCAACTGTTCCTCTGTCTCCATAATATCATTCCTGGCAATGAGTTGGTAAAATTCATCAGCATAATCACTAACAGACTTTGTCCCTTGCCTCAAATTCTGCAACCTCTGGTACATAAGTGACTGGTAGTTGTAAGGTAAGAAAGTAGATCTCATCAACTTCTTCATCTTCTCCCAAGATTCTATCTTTGACTTCCCCATTCGTTCACGAGTAAGTTTAGTTTGCTGCCACCACGCCAATGCTCTCCCCCTCAGCCTTGTAGCAACTAACTTCACCTTTCGATTCTTAGGAACTTCCTTAAAATCAAAGATCTCCTCCACATTAGACAACCAATCTAAGAACTCCTCAGCAACCATTCCGCCTTTAAACTCCGGAATCTCCATCTTCATTCCCGATTCCCAACGTCGATCATCATCAATAACCCGATACTGACGTTGTCCCTGATCTCTATCTCTGTAATGAACACTTCCTCGATCACCGTCAAACTCATCCTCAAAGTCTGATGTATATCATTGTCGATCCCGTCCTCCAACATCTCTAACACCACTTCTACTACCAACATCCCTTCTATCATGATCATCAACAATCCTCCTACTTCGATTGTCAACACTTCTATGCTCTTGACTTTCTCTTCTCTCCCATTCCGAATGTGATGAAACTCTACTATTCCCGCGGTTTGATTCAGGTGAATTTCTCCTTCGATTTTGACTCATGTCAATCATCAACCTTTCCAACTTTCCAATGCCTTCATCGAATTTATCATTAATACGTTGTTCCATAAGCTCGGCTTCTTCTCTTCGATACAAAGCTACAATGTTTTGATGGCGATTAGCTCTCCTCGGTGGCATGATGAAAATTCTTCACAAACACTTCAACAATTCGACACAAGACTTCAAAGTTTCAACAATACAACAAGTTACGGCTCAACAATGACTCGGCTTGCTTTATACGGCTCAACTTGTCTCGGTTTGACTTCACCCTTAACACGGCAATAGGAAACGACTCAAAATATGGTCGGCTCCAACTCAAATACAAAGCACGACTCACACTAGCCCGCCCAAACTCCTTGGCTCGGCACAAAGTATCTCGGTTCAACACTAACTCGGGACACTTGGCTCGGCTCAACTTAGATCGGCAATGGTTCTACACTTGACTCGGCAAGAATATGACTCGGCCTCCACTCAAGCACAAGGCACGGTTCAAACCCTTCACAAGGCTCGGCTACTTCCCACAAGTATACACGGCCTTCAACACTTCAAACACTTCAAAATCTCCAAATTCAAACTCCTTTGTATACTTTGATCCAAAAACAATGGATCAAACACTCCAAACTTGTTGCAACTTCAAGATGAACACGACGAACACAAATCAACTCCAAAACTTGGCTCCAAGAATCAACTTAGCTATGATTGGCTAAGTATGGCTCTGATACCAAACTAACGCAGCGGATAAATCGAAACAAACTTCAATCGTTGAAATGTAGCAATCGGTGAGTTGAGAATACTGCAAGGCTCAAATCCGTTGATCCAAAGATACCGGATTCTAGCTATCTTCGTCTCGTTGATCGCGCACGATGCCGAGAAAGAAGATCTACGATTCTTCGTACGTTGATCTAGCGCACTAGATTCCGTGAATCGGCTTCACTAACGTGGATTCGAGCGCACTCGAATGACGTAGTTGGAGATAGGAGATCACACTCGACTACCAATTGAAGAAAGCACCAAGCAATCAAGGGAAATTTTATTCAAAAATCAACCAACTGTCAAATGTACAACTCACGCGTATTTATAGAGTTTTCACAACACAGCCCTTAAGTCGTGGCCGACTCATGACTCACGACTCATCATAAGTCGTTACCGACTTAGCAACACAACAGACCGAAGTACATCACTCGACTCAAGAGCAAACGACTCAAAAACAACGACTTACGACTCATAACAGCGGCAAAAATAGACAACCTAAACATGACGACTTATATACAACACGAGTCATCAGATACAAACGCCATACGACTCAACTATATATGCGTACAACACGACTCAACATATGTCACGACTCAACCGACTCAACCCCATACAAATTACAACTACTCACGACTCAAGGCTTCACCGACTCATGGCCTTCACCGACTCATAGCTTCCCTGCGGCACTTCCCTTCAAGCGAGTCAACTCCGAACGACTCATCTACTTCCACTTCTCTGCTCTTGTTAACTCGTACATGACTTATGGATGAGTCGTTGAGTCGTGTACGACTCATCACCAGAAGCGGTGTCTCATTAGGTCGGTCCACATCTTTCTTCGTAGGTCGTTGCCGTCCTAGACCTTCTTTGTTGAG
This sequence comes from Allium cepa, assembly GCA_030765085.1. Taxonomy (NCBI): domain Eukaryota; kingdom Viridiplantae; phylum Streptophyta; class Magnoliopsida; order Asparagales; family Amaryllidaceae; genus Allium; species Allium cepa. The sequence continues at coordinate 918,362,503 of CM060938.1, forward strand.
TCAGAAACGACTCAAAGCCGCTTCACTAGCTTGCATAGGTCGTTGCCGACCTAGACCTTCTTTGTTGAGTCGGAAACGACTCAAAGTCGCTTCACTAGCTTGCAACGTTCCTTCTCGTGACTCCTTAGGTTGTGGACGACTCAAATCTACCCTCCTAAGTCGTGAACGACTCATGCTGCCTTCACTGAGTCATGGACGACTCATCACACTACACCACAAACTCATGTTTTCAGGAATTAAAGATTGCACAACTTCTTCTCTGGCCTTAGCTGCATCAAGTTTGGGGGAGGAGAGACGAAAGAATTTGGATTTCGAAGTCGGAGATTTGATTTTGGATGAGTTTTCTCTGCTTCAAAGGAGCCTTGTAATTTGGTAATACTAAGAAGCTAGCTTCGAGGTGTTTTGGATTTTCTCTATTTCTGGTGAGAATAAGTGGTTGGTCTTCTGAAGTGAATTGCTAGTTTGGATTCGATGTGTTTCATGTATCTCTGAGAGAATACGTGTATAGTCCATCTCTGGTTTGGAACCAACAGTTCAGGCAGTTTGGTTGTTGAGTCAGACTCGTCTGTAGGCTGATATCTGTTGAGTTTTGTAGATCTAGATGAGTTGGAGCTCGGTAGCTTAGTAGTATAGTCTGTTTGGATTCTATAGATTGAGTATTCCAGTGTTTTACCTAGAAACACTCTAGGAAGTTCTACCCAGATTTTTGTCTGGACAGTTAGATTTGTTTGATTAGGTAAATTAGTTGCTATGGTTCTTAGCATATCATTGACAATATATATATATATATATATATATGTTTATGATTTAAGAATTAAAATCTTAGATAGATATTAAATTATCTTTGTTTTTAAATTTCGGGGATGAAATTATTTTAAGGGGGGATGGATGTGACGTCCCGGATTTTTGGCAAGTATTATTTTAATAAATATTTAATTTAAATTAATTGAAATACAACCTATTATGTTTAAAAACAAATATATATGTAAGTATTTGGAAGAAAACATTGGTTTGGAAATTAAAATAAAGAGTTTCAACAATATTTTAAAAATAGAATATATCTTTTTCACATTCAATTAAAATCAAGTTCTACTTATTTAACCTTTGATTTAAATATATATATGATATAATCTTAATAACAAGGGTTAAAATCAAATAATCTTATAAATATTAAATCTAAGTAAAACAAATATATTGTTCAAAAATAAAAATAAAAATATTTAGACATAAGGAATTATGATATTGGCAAGTACAAAATAAATAATAAATAAATTAAATATTAGATAATTAAACTTTATAAAATGTAGAAATAAATATTATAAAGAAAGATAAAATACTAACAAATTGTACTTACAACCTAAAATATAAAAATATTGTAGATACAAGACAATAAGTATTAAGTTAGAAATAGAAGTAAATTATTTAAGATAATTTATATGAATTATAAAATATAAAGTAAAACTCATTGCTAAAATATAACAACATAATAAATATAGAATTTCATTTCTATTATAAAGTAATAAGACCATAGCAAAGGAATATATTCGAATATGTACTTGCAAGAAGAAATTATCAATGTCTATTGTGCAAGACAACAACAATAAATGCTTGAATCTTTGGCACACAAAATACATATCTAGCAGCCACCAACATCTGCATAGTTAATAAAACAAGAAAACAAATAATCATTCAAGTGTGTAAAAAAAAAATTAAATTAGATGTAAGTGATAATTTGAGACATGGCAGAAGTATATAAATGAGTGCAGTTGCAAAAGAAGAAATAAAATGAATATAAAGTAAACACATTCAAACAAGAACATATAAATCTGTGGCTGGCATAAGAAGACAATAATATACTTCAGGTATGAACTAGAATAGATGGGCTAAGTATATGCAAACAAAGAAAAATATAAGGATGTAGACTTGAGAAAACAAACAAATGTAATTAATGACAATATCTTTAGCTACCAAAGTAAGATTATCAGCCACCAAAACAAAAGAGAACAAGACAGTTGAGTCAAACAAAGTCAAGCAAATATCTCTGCCTATTGTACTAAACAGATTATAATCACCTGTACAAGATAAAATATATACTCTGTGATTTTTTTCTTTACATCAATATGTACAACTCATTTCTTATATACCAATCTATCCATCTCAGTTTCGATCATTCCAGGCTGGGCAAACCAGAGATATATATTATCTAAACTTAAACAAAATTCAACTTAAACATCTATAAACAATCTAATGCAAACCAAAGAATCAAGAAGGAAGATTTCCAACTAGCGAATTCAAAGCCTGATTTAAAAATGAGAGCAGCTCTGTCATCTTAAAATTAGGTGAGTAACATCACTTAATAACAAATTTTAACGTATAATTCTGATGCATATATGTATGTGAATGAGTGTGTTTATATCTTTATATATGAATGCCTTCTGAATGATGAATAATATGTGAGTGCAGGCTGTTTATCTTATACCCCTCTGTTTTGAGTTTTCTCGATACAATGTTTGATTTAAAAATCATTCTCTATTGATATACTGATTTGTTTTGAGCTTAGTGTTAAGACAATATTGGTTGTTATATTATAAACTAAAGACTAAACATATATTAAGTTAAAAACAGTTAGTTAATAACTCTAAAAATTTAAGAACCGTTTTAAATTTTTAAACCCAGGTTTGACATGAGTTTTCTAAAACAAAGTTCAAATATAACTACAAGACACTGCTGTGTTGAAGTCACTATTTACTGGTCCATTGCCTAGCTTAAAGTCTGATCAGTTGGTTGTGAAGTTGTCACTGATTTTAAGTTCATCCTGTTTGTTCATTGTCTTGTACCATTGGTTGTACTTTCTGTCACTTTAACTTGTGCATTGCCTTCATGTGTCGTCTGTGCACTATCTAACGTAGCACTCAAGTCTTGTTCAAGCTTCATGCATTGTCCACTGATCATTTGTTATATATGCCATTCACTGTTGCCTAGATTGAGTCTTGAATTACAAACTTGAACCTATTGTGCACTTCATACTATGTAGCCACCTGATCATATATGTTGACTGTGTATACTATTGTGCTGGTCTCCATTTTGCACTGTTGCAGTTGCTTGAGCATTGAAGTTGTAGCTTATGTTTGTTAATTGATGAAGAGGCTTTGCCTTGTGGTCTGCATACCCGAAGTGTTCACTATCTTGAGTCTTGTTGCTTTGGTTATCTTCACTTGATTTGTTGAGCTTGTCTCTGTTGTTTCTCTGACCTGGTGCCTGTAGTGTTGCTGCCATTGACTTGAGTTTGATTTGTACTTCATGCTAGCAATTTTTTTCCTCTGCCTGTACTCAGTTTTGGGACTGACTTCGAGTCTGTTGTGATGCTGTGGTCTTTTAACTTGTGAAATGTTGAGCCTGTTTGCACTGCCTGTTCTATTTTCTCTGTTGTTGTTTGGTTGAGAGTGTTGGCATATTAGTCTCGGGTAACTCGAGAATCTACTCGAAGCTTTGAAGTGTTAGACCCGAAGTTTTTGTTGCTAGCTTGGAGATGTTGTATAGTTCAAAAACCTGATCTGTTCTTTTCCTGGAAAGCTGGAAGTAAATTTAAATTTCAGATCAAGATTACATTGAGTTTATAAACCAAAGATTAAAAGTGAATTCAAGTTAGCACTACAAGAAAAATACCTTTTTATAGCGTTTAAAAAACGTTGTAAAAGGATATGATGGCGTTTTTATAAACGCTGTATATCAACAAGTTGTAATATGTCAGGAATCTATAATAGCAACCTCAGAATCGCTATAAAAACATGCTATAAATGACGTTACTTATAGCATTTCTGAATTGCTATTAAATGGACGATTCAGGACATACAAGTACCTTTCTATAGCGTTTTGGTGCTTGCTATAGAACTTTTATGCAGAGTTATGGTTTATGATGCTAATATTTATGACGTCATTTATTTGCTATCTATAGCAATTGTAAACGCTGTAGATATATCATTACCTGATTATTATAGCAATTATAAATGCCATAGAAATATCATTGCCTGATTATTATAGCAACTATAAATGCTGTAAAAACGCTATAGAATGTTTACTTTAGTCTTTCATAGCATTATTTACTTGCCATGAAAACTGTTTAATCGTTGCAGAATATTTTTATTGCACTAACATAACACTACAATATGTATATCCATGACAATATTTTTTTCCAGCATTAATATAAAAAGGATGTAATATACGGTATTTCATACAGTAGTAACAATTAAGCATAAAAAATATGTATGAATAAAAGCATTTCATGCACAATATTAAGCATATAAATATTAGTAACAATTAATACAATCGTAGCTAACCAAAACAATACATAATAAAAGTAACAATCCATACAACCATAGCTAACCAAAATGATACATAGTAAAAGTAAAGATGTAAGAACATCGACAAAAAATACATTTGAAGGAGAATGAGTGCGGCAACATATTTTTTCATGTCTTCCACCATAGCGTAAACCCAAAGCATCATACACCACCTGTCAAAAAGCACATACGTCTATTAGTCATAAAAAGTAAACATAAATTATCATGAATACCGAAATATGGAAGAAAATATGTGTGACAAACAAAGAAAATACTCAAAATTAACAGCTAAATCATTCTATGCGCTGATTTTACGTAAACAGCAACTGTATACCATTGTTGTTCTTGTTGTTTACGGTCCCAGATAAACAAATCATTAACTTAAATGGTTGGAGTTGATGTAAACAAAACTGTGATATCAGACTAGAACCCACCCCATCAAATGCTCAGCTAATCTGTTGTAGCAAACTAACCAATGAATGGCAGAGTAGATTGTGTTTTCCCGATGGACCCTTTTTTGGAAGCCACGGTTGTCACAAGCTTTCCAGTGAAAATGTTCACCTAAATGAATATATGAAGCAGAAAAACAGTATAAAGGTAAATAATAGTTTACCATAAGCTTAGTCTTGAACTTCTCATCATTTTGGTCCGAGGTGAATTTTATCTTAAACTGCTTCCTGCACTGAAGACAAAGCTATAAACTTTTCAACAAATGAAACTATCAGCTTACAAACTTAAAATTTGTTTTGCTAACTAATATAGTGATGCATTAAAGCTGTGTAGTCAGAAAGCCTTCTTAAAATGTGTAAGATTTAATTATCATAATAGTGACAGAGAATGGATCAAAATGTGTAATATTTGCAACAAACATATTTAATCTGAAACTTAGGATTTAATTATTTTTGGCAACATTTTCTCATGCATGAGTCCCATGTGGTTTAGATCTAAAAACATAGGATTTAAATTTATTTACTTTTCCCTTTTTATTTTATGAAAACAAAAAAAGAAGAAAAAAATCGAGACAGAGATACAAGGTAATCTATATGGACAATTGGACAAATGCAAATACGATTCTATGTTGCTTTGGAACGTGTTATAAGCCGTCGGTTTAAGCTGAACTTATATGTATGACCTGTTACCAATACAGTCACTTGTTTATGTAGATTTAATTGTATACTACTTGATTACAAATTTATTGTTTACATGTATATGTATAAACATATGTTATTAATTAATCATTGGACTATAATTATGTTTGGATATTTTGAATGTCTAAACATATTTAACTATAAAACAAAAACAAAATAAAACCTAAATTTATTAATTATTACATAATAATAATTTTAAATTAGATACAAATATTAAGTCATATTTTTTCCAGATTAAGTGTGATATTCATTTTAGAGAGAGCACTTAAGTATCAAATGTTTAAAATTAGTCCTAAAAGAAGTCTAAGACTACAAAACTGATCAAAAAGTAGATATTACAGGATTAGCAAACAACCGACTGTATATGGAAACCTATCAGCTAAAAAAATAGAAAGCAACCATTGAAATAGAACAAAGCCATATGACTACGAATATGTGACATTTCATTAGTCGAATGCATATATATGATGTGAATTTGAAGCTCTCAAGCTATTTGATCAAACCTGGTATGTGCATTCATTTAGGATCGAACCACATTATGAGTTGTCTAAATATAAATTAGCATTTAAAAGGCTGATAACTGAAGCACATTAGAGATGCAATAATCAATAATGCAGATAGGCTGTAGGATAGTTAGATTGACTAAGAGAACTTAAACAAGATGCTTAATATATTTGGCTAGTTAAACACAAGGAAAGCAACCAGTCAAGCAAGTAACGTCATAGATGACAGCTTACCAAAATAAGTTGCTTGAGCTGTCAGCTGCATTCACCTATTCCTGCAGCCAAAGTTGGACAGAATCAGATCAGATTGAGCATGTGGACAGAACTAAGTCATCCAAGTATTTAGCAAACAAAACAATACATATAACTAACCAAGTAAAGATGTATGAACATCTCTATAAAATAGTGTACTAAATATTATTATTTATATTATTATTACTAATACTATTAGTTTATATGGACTTTTCTAATTTTTATAAAACCGGTGATTCAGGTCAACTTGCAGTGTCTATACAATTTTAAACTAACCAAGTAAATTTTTATTAAATAATTGCTTTTTCAATTTTAAACTTACAGTGTCTATACAATTTTAAACTTGCAGGCATTGTTGAAGCCTTTGTTAAGTCAACCAATGTATTGAATGACATTTCATTGAATGCTCTTGATTAATATATGACGAAAGTCAAGTGATTATAAGTTTTCTGCAAGTAAAAAGAAATCAGTCAGATGTATAATCATAAGACATACCAAAATCCGCTGCCTCTGTAACAAGGCAGATTAGAAAGATGTTTTCACCAACATTAAACACCCAATTGTCTTTTACATCTAAATTGACCTCGACCTTCATAACAAAATCGATTTCTTCAGTTTTAAGCATTTTAGAATCCCATTAATATTTCTTACCATTCATGTATTTAGTGATGTAAGAAAGATATGCAGAAGGGATGGTAGTCCAGAACTTCACCAAAAGTAGACTGCACTCGCATTGAAAGTCATGAGGTGCCCTTTCTTGAAAGATGATAATTCTCTTTATAGGCTTGATGCACATCTCACGTACATTGCTATTTTTTTCAGAATCAATAATCTGCTAATAACATGTAATGAGTCATCATACAAATTCCATACAAATAATAATTTGCTAATACCATGAAATTCCTACTCCATCACCTAAGATCCAAATATCACGTCTATAACTTATACAACTAGAAACAATGAATGCACTATAATTCATATCCACATCAGAACATAAATTTCACTATTTAATCTAAGCAGCATAAATGACTACTGTTTGAATATTTTAATATCCCACACTCATAGTTGCTTACTTTTTCTTAATCTTGTGTGGACAATACTTCAGACCAATTTACATTTCATTATTTTATTTTCTATTTTAATATCCAATATACATTTTATCGAAGAGTATATGCATTTGAATTAATTTATAATGAAATTTATTTTTGTGATTTATATTATGATGTATATATATTTGTTGCTCACTTTGTATAATACTCCAAATGCAACTTCTAGAACACTATAAACTTTTTATACAGGATTGTAATTTATTCACTGAAGTATTTTTACAATGTTTGTAGTGGAAAGAATACAAATTCCAGTGAGTTTGCTGTCACAAAACTAGCTTCAAGCAGTAAAAAAAATGATGTCGAAATTAGTATAATCATTCATTAAGTGGTTAAGAAGTACACACCATGCTACTTTAGGATAAAATATTGGCAGTAGTAGACAATAAAGTGAATGTCACTGTCCTACTATTAACTTGAAACACAACCAACTGTACAAAATAATAAGTATATTGGCAAAATAAATATAATGCTTGCTAAAAAACACGAACAAGAAAACACAATTTCAAATAGGAAAATAAGCCTCGGTCATGTTTCAACCACCATTCTCGGACTTGCATCAATGCTACAGTTTTGGGATTTCACTAAATAGCAGCCCATGAAATTTGGTTCAGCAATTGTCTTAGTGGAATCTCTTTGTTTCAGCTCTGCATTTCAACACAAGTATTTCGTCTTGCATTCAACAATTGTTTCCATATAGATTATAAGTTAAGCTTCAAGCCTGTTTAATCTCAGCTCGCTTTAGCTCCTTTGTTTCAATTGGCACTTCGCTCTATATTCATTTTAGTTATGCTCATTTTCCATGAAATGCACGCTCGAGTTATAGTTAAATCCCGGCTCAACAATGCTCTTTAAGCAATGGAGCAGCTCCCTTCCTATATACTCATACACTGGCTTATCTATTAATTACCACTCACCTGCCTCCTTCCTGCTTGGCATCTCATCATTTATTACTCGTGCTACTACTACATATTTCTGTCACTATCACATTCGCAGGCTTCATGCGCTTCCCAGTTCATATCTTAGTTAATGTATCTCATATTCCACTCTGCTCATTTCAGATACAAGGCCCTGTCCATAAGCTTCTCATCTCACATCACGCATAACTCTCCATGCAATTCAGTCAGTTTACCTTGTCCACTTGCTATCACTAGTCTCAACATTTCACAGACCATCAACACTTATTCAGTTCTAGAGCTTTCGTTTGATGGTCCTTCTACTTAACATACTTCAAACAACAATGAATTCCCGCATTATTTTTTTATTCTCTTTTTGTATATTAATAACTTTCGGCTTATTTCCTTTTCATTGTTATCGCTTATGTTGATCATACATTTGATGATCTCACATTTTGTATAAATATACGTAAATTATACTATCAGCTATCAAACATGTTGATGGCTTTTGTCATAGCAAAATATTGTGATTGTATATACATCACATGAGACATGTTGATGGCCAATTTGATGAAGCTCTTAAAGAAGAAATATATCATTTTGTTCATAGCATACTTGATTTGCCGATTAGTCTTCCTGGCACAAACTATAGACGTGTCTTTCAGGTAATTAAAAATGTTTTTGTGATGGTTAATGATTTAGAAAACACATAGTTACTAACTAAAGGAATTTTGTAGATGCATACATTATTTTAGGCAAGAACGAAAATTATAAGCCTGCTAACAAAGCTCATTATTGAGAGACTATCTATTGCAAGTTTAAGCAATGATGACATGCTTGATTGCTTGCTAAAAAAATGAAGAAGGATAGATAAAATTAACAATGAGAAAATCATTGATTAGATAATTGCATTAATATACTCGAGCTATGAAACAATTTCTACTGCTTTAATGATGGCTGTTAAGTTTCTCCATGACCATCCAAAATCTCTAGAAGAACTCAAAGTAATATACATATACATACATACATATCCTGTTTAGATGAATAAATGGCAGGTACAGTACTAATATAATTATTTTATTGCATAAAAGAATGAACATTCGAACATCAGATTGCCTGACAATGGACTGACTACAAATCGATGCAATTCACTCGAGCAATAAGCACTTAATACATCCAAATATATCTGTATACCCATTTGGCCTCTACTTATTTCAAATACCTTTAAATTTATTATTTAACCAATCATATCATTATTCATATGAATAGTTCCATTACCAACATGATTACTATCTAATCTAAAGTCAGTAAATTTAATGATAATAATACATATCCAAACATTTTAATTTGAAAAATTCATACCATGATATCCATAAATACTTGAAGGAAGAATCATATGATCCCTAAAATTAGAATTCTGGGTTGAAAATTATTAAGGAAAAAATTCTAACCTGAGAAATATTGAAGCTTCACAAAATAATTATTGATGATGAGGAACCTTGCGATTCAGGTGGAATCTGTGTGATTCAAGCAAGCCGTTAATGGTTATTGTAGTAGAAGGAAAAATAGTTACTCATGTGCGTACCTTATGAAAATATCTTTGGTCCGTAGAATTCTGATGGTAAGATATACTTTTGTTGCAAGCGTGGAATCAAAGCTGAATGATCCTAGAATCAAACAAATTAAATAAGAGTAAATATGCATATTCTATTTAGTTATATTTAGTTCTTTAAATATTTGAATGGCAGTTGATGTGGTGACAATTAGAATTTATTGAACATTATTCTCCATTATAGAGTCGTCTACTAAACTTGTTTTGTCTAACCACAAAGATGCGATGACTATTTTCCCACTGTAATAGAATAAGATTGAGTAACACATATGCATTTTGTAAGAAGTAAATTCTATTCAACCCTCAAACTAAGGTATTTGTTAAAAATAACTGGAACTGAGCTAACGATTTTACCAAGTGAATATATTTTGTTGATTATATATGTACGTGTAACACTCAAGTAAAGAATTTTTTATTCAGAACATTAGAAATTCCATATCCTATCATTGGAAATTCTATTTTGAAAACTAACTTCTATGCAAAATGAAAACATAAAAAGTGTTGTGAATATTAAACTAGAAACTAGATAATGTTTAGAAACTAAGGTTAGTTTTATTCTGGAAACACCGCCAACTACTCACTGTAAAAGTTTGAAAAGCTTGCACTCGATGTAAATGACACAGAACACATGTTCATATAAATACACAGACATCGAAGAATCTGCAGTCAAATATAAGTCGAGATGAAGCCCAAACTCGAATACAGTTGTGAAGCAAGAGATGAAGCCCAGACTCGAGCGTTTGTGATGTAGCACGACCTATAGAAGTCCAGAAATTAAACCATTCACGAGTTAATAAAGTGACTTTAAGTTGTTTGAGAAGCATAAGTCACTCACGACTTAACAAAGGTTGTTCACAAGCTAATAAAGAGGCCTTAAGTCGTTTCCGAGTTAACAGGGTCAAGGTAAGTCGTTTCCGAGTTAACAGGGTCAAGGATGACGAGTTACGACCTAAGGAAAAGGAGCTACGAGTTGAAGCAGCCGCGTTGAATTATCTGCGACCTAAGAGCTTAAGACGGCTACGACTTAACAGAAGAGGAAGCAGTCACGACCTAACTTCTTTGCAACCTAACCCTCTTCGACCTAAACCCCACGACCTAATTTCCTACCGACCTAACTTTTCTCGACCTTAAAAACCCAACGACCTAATCTCTTACCGACCTAACTTTTCCGACCTAAATATCCCCACTACCTAAATTTTACCCGACCTAATTTCTTACCGACCTAATTCCTTCCCAAGCTAAAACATTACGACCTATTCCTTTCCAACGACCTAACCTCCCATGCAATTCTGGAAGCGAGCTATGCTGCGTTTGAGTCGTTAACGACCTTACATAGGTCGTAGGTCGCATCTGTTTGTTCTGAGTCTGTTAAGTCACATCTTTTAGGTCGCGTACGACCTTGTGTAGGTCGCTGTGTTGTATATACGTGTGTATATGTTGTGTGTTAGGTCGGCCACGACCTTGTATAAGTCGTAGGTCGTTAACGACCTATCTTAAGTCGCGTGAGTTGTTTTTGAATGCTGTATTAAGTGAGTATGCCGTGTTGTTAGGTCGCTGCCGACCTAGGTGTTGTAACTTTGTGTTGTAAATAGCTGAGTCGCTGGGTGATAAGTCGCATACGACCTAAACTAAGTCGTAGGTCGGCAAAGAGTTAACCCGGCCGAGAGTGTTGTGTTGATAGGTCGTTCACGACCTAAGTGTTGTGTTGAGTTGTGGGAGTTGAGTTGTAAAACCTATAAATACGCGTGTGTTGTACATTTTGAAGGTTGTTGAATATTGAATAAAATTTCCTTTTGTTAGCTTTGTGCTTTCATACCAATTGGTAGTTGAGTGTGATCTCCTATCTCCTCTTTCGGATAATCGAGTGCGCTCGATTCAACGAATGCAGAAGCCGATTCACGGAATCTGGTGCGCTAGATCAACGTGCGAAGAATCGTAGATCTTGAAACACGGAATAGTGCGCTATCAACGTGTTTGAGATAGCTAGAGTTCGGTATCTTTGGATCAACGAACTTGGGCATTTTGGTATCTTCAACTCACCGATTGCTACATTCATCGATTGAAGTTTATTTCGAATTATCCGCTGCGTCAGTTTTGGTATCAAAGCCATACTTAGCCAATCATAGCTAAGTTGATTCTTGGAGCCAAGTTTTTGAAGTTTGGAGTTGTTCATTGTGTTCATAGTGAAGTTGCATCAAGTTTGAAGTGTTTGATCCATTTCATTTTGGATCGAGGAGTTGGACTTTGTTTGAATTTGGACTTGTTGAAGTTGCGCGCCAAAATTTGAAGGATTTTGTAGTTAAGGCCGAGCCTTGTGATTTGTTGAGACCGATCTAAGGGTAAACCGTGGCCGAGCTAGTTTGAGCCGTGCCAAGTGATTGAGATAAGTTGGAGCCGACTTTACTTAAGTCGTAACTCGTTGCCGAGTTAAGGGTGAGCCGTATAAAGCATTGTGGGACAAAGGAGCCGAGTTGTTGGGCCGAGCTTGCTTCATTGTGTTGAAGGGTTTTGAAGACTTGTGTTAGATTGTTGAAGTTTGTAAAATTTTTCAACCATTCCACCAAGGAGAGCTAACCGTCACCAAAACGTTGAAGCTTTGTATCGTCGAGAAGAAGCTGAACTTATGGAACAACGTATTAATGATAAATTCGATGAAGGTATTGGTAAATTGGAGAAATTGATGATTGATATGAGTCAGAATAGAAGGAGAATTTCACCTGAATCAAACCGTGGGGGTAGTAGAGTTTCATCACATTCGGAACGAGAGAGAAGAGAAAGTCAAGAGCATAGGAGTGTTGACAATCGAAGTAGGAGGAATGTTGATGAACATGATAGAAGAGATGTGGAAAGTAGAAGTGGTGTTAGAGATGTTGGAGGACGGGATCGAGAACGCTATACATCAGATTTTGAGGATGGGTTTGACGGTGAGAGAGGAAGTGTTTATTACAGAGATAGAGATCAAGGACAACGTTCGTATCGGGTTATTGATGATGATCGACGTTGGGAATCGGGTATGAAGATGGAGATTCCGGAATTTAAAGGCGGAATGGTTGTTGAGGAGTTTTTAGATTGGTTATCTAATGTGGAGGAAATCTTTGATTTCAAGGAGGTGCCAGAGAATCGAAGGGTGAAGTTAGTTGCTACAAGGCTGAGGGGAAGAGCATTGGCATGGTGGCAGCAAACTAAACTTACTCGAGAACGGATGGGGAAGTCAAAGATAGAATCTTCGGAGAAGATGAAGAAGTTGATGAGATCTACTTTCTTGCCGTATAATTACCAGTCACTTATGTACCAAAGGTTGCAGAATCTGAGGCAAGGGACAAAGTCTGTTAGTGATTATGCTGATGAATTTTACCAACTCATTGCCAGGAATGATATTATGGAGACAGAAGAACAACTGACTGCTAGATTCATTGGGGGATTAAGAATGCAGATCCAGGATATGGTTAATATGTTTGATCCTAGATCCGTTGCAGAGGCACATCAGAAAGCGTTAGCTTGGGAGAAACAAGGAAGGCGTGGAGGTGGTGTGTTTACTAATTCCAATAATCCAATGAAGGGTGCCGGTGGAAGTTCTAGTGTTCCTAAGCCTGTTACAAAACCAGTGGTGAAGGAGGCTGAGAAGGCGAAGGCTAGCAGTGTTTTCAAATGCTATAATTGTCAGGAGTTGGGTCACAAAAGCAACGAATGCCCAAAGCCGAAGAAGAGAACCATGGTTGCAGAAGTTGAAGAAGATGATGGTGAGGAGGCAGAATGTTCAAATGTACTTTATGTTGAGGAGGAAGAAGAAGTGTCGGGTGACGAAGGTTGTAATCTTATGATGAGGAGAAGTTGTTTGACACCAAAGCGAGAGGAGGATTGTAGTTGGCTGAGAAGTAATATTTTTCAATCGACATGTACTATTCTGGGGAAAGTCTGCAAGTTCGTTATTGACGCTGGAAGTTGTGATAATATTATTTATACAGAGGCAGTTAGAAAGTTGAACTTGAAGACCGAGAAGCATCCTAAACCATACAAGCTAGCATGGTTGAGGAAGGGTGGTGAAGTAAAAGTGTGTCGGAGAGCTTGTGTGAATTTTTCGATTGGGAAGAAGTATAAAGATGAAATTTGGTGTGATGTCGTAGATATGGATGTTTGTCACTTATTGTTGGGCAGACCATGGCAGTTCGATAGAGCAGTTCAACATGACGGTCGTGCCAATAGTTACAGTTTCATGTTCGAGGGTACTAAAATCACTTTGGTTCCCAAGAGACAACAGCAGAAGGAGAGTAAGCTGGAGGAGATTGAGGAATTGAAAACTCTGTTGACTTTGAAAGAGTTTGTCAAGGAAGTAGAGGAAGAACCGGAAGTGTTTTTGTTGATTGGGAGAGAGAGCAGCGAAGAAGTTGAGATTCCAGAAGAAGTAAAGCCTGTTTTGAAAGAGTTTGAAGATGTCTTTCCAGAGGAGTTACCGAAGGAGTTACCGCCACTTAGAGACATTCAGCATCAGATTGATCTTGTTCCAGGAGCAGTGTTACCACATCGACCACATTACCGAATGAGTCCAAAGGAACATGAGGAGTTACGAAGGCAGGTGGAAGAGTTGCTGGAACAGGGGCGCATTCAGGAAAGTTTGAGTCCTTGTGCAGTGCCAGCGTTGTTAGTACCAAAGAAGGACGGAACTTGGAGGATGTGCACAGACAGTAGAGCTTTGAATAAGATCACTGTTCGCTATAGATTTCCTATGCCGAGGTTGGATGATTTATTGGATCAGTTGAGTGGGGCAACTATATTTTCGAAGATTGATTTGAAGAGTGGTTATCATCAGATTCGAATCAGACCAGGTGACGAATGGAAAACAGCTTTCAAGACGAGAGAAGGGTTATACGAATGGTTGGTTATGCCATTTGGTTTGTCTAATGCACCTAGTACATTCATGCGGATGATGAATCAAATCTTTAGACCATTCATTGGGAAGTTCGTCGTGGTTTATTTCGATGATATTCTGATTTATAGCAGGAGTACGGAGAAGCATGTTCTACATTTGAGGGAAGTATTGCTTATTCTACGAGAGGAACAATTTTATGCTGCTACAAAGAAATGTGTGTTTATGACACCTACTGTTTTATTTCTGGGTTATGTTGTTTCAAGGGAAGGTATCCAGGTTGACCAGAGTAAAGTTGAGGCAGTCAGGAATTGGCCACAACCAAAGACAATTACAGAAGTGCGAAGTTTTCATGGGCTAGCGTCATTCTACCGAAGATTCATTCCACACTTCAGTAGCGTGATGGCTCCAGTGACTTATTGCATGAAGGGTAAACAGTTTGTGTGGTCAGAGGAAGCGGGGGTTGCCTTTGAGAAGATCAAGGAATTGTTGACGTCTGCACCAATTCTTGTTCTACCGAATTTCCAGTTGTTGTTTGAATTGCATACTGATGCTTCGAAGGTTGGTATTGGAGGAGTTCTGAGTCAGAATGGGAAGCCAGTTGCATATTTCAGTGAGAAATTGTCAGGGGCAAAGATGAGATACAGTACATATGACGTTGAATTTTATGCTGTTGTTCAGGCTGTTAAGCATTGGAGACATTACTTATTTCAGAAGGAATTTGTTCTGTACACTGATCACGAAGCTTTGAAACATTTACAGGGGCAGGATAAAATTTCAACGAGACATGCATCATGGATTGCTTATTTGCAGCAGTTTACTTTTGTCGTTAAGCACAAATCAGGGGTGACAAATCGAGTAGCTGATGCTTTGAGTAGGAGGAGTCATTTACTAACGACAATGAAGGTTGAAGTGACGGGGTTTGAAATGTTGCCAGAGATGATTGAAGAAGATCCTTACTTCGTGAAATATGTTGAGAAAGTGAAGGATGGGAGTACCGATGAATTTATGTTGGTTGATGGTTTTCTGTTTAAAGGAAATCGTTTATGTATTCCGGACTGTAGTTTGAGGATGAAAATTGTAAAGGAGTTGCACGAGGAAGGACATGTGGGCCGTGATCGTACTTTGCAATTGATTTCACAGTCTTACTTTTGGCCGTCGATGAGAAAAGAGGTTGAAAGGTTCGTGGAGCGATGTCATATTTGCCAAGTTTCAAAAGGGACAGCAACGAATGCAGGGTTGTATATGCCATTACCAGTACCATCTAAGCCATGGGTTGATATTAGCATGGATTTCGTTTTGGGTTTACCAAGAACTCAAAGGGGAAATGATTCGATATTTGTTGTAGTGGACAGGTTTTCGAAGATGGCACATTTTGTTGCTTGCAAGAAGACAGCAGATGCAGTTCGAGTGGCACATTTATTTTTCAAGGAGATTTATCGACTTCATGGTTTACCAGAATCTATTGTTTCTGATCGAGATACTCGTTTTCTGAGTCACTTTTGGTTGAGTTTGTGGAAGATGGTAGGAACGAAACTGAAATTTAGTAGTGCTTATCATCCGCAAACTGATGGGCAGACAGAAGTTGTTAACAGGTCATTGGGAAATTTGTTGCGTTGTCTTGTACAGGATAATTTGAGAAGTTGGGACATGAAGCTATGCCAGGCAGAGTTTGCCCATAATCATGCAGTGAACCGTAGCACGGGATTCAGTCCGTTTCAGATTGTTTACTCAAATTTACCCAGGGGACCGTTGGATTTAGCAGTTGTACCACAGTCGAAGAGAACAGTTAAACGAGCTGCTGATTTTGTTGATGAGCTGACTGAATGTCATAAAATCGTTCAGGAACGATTGGAGAAATCGAATGAGAAGTATAAGAAGTCTGCAGATTTGAAACGTCGAAATATTGAATTTAAGGAAGGTGATTTGGTTTATGCTGTATTGACAAAGGATCGTTTTCCAGTAGGTGCTTACAACAAGTTGAAAGCCAGAAAAATTGGTCCAGTTGAAGTTTTGAAGAAAATCAATGAGAATGCTTATCGATTAAAATTACCAGATGATGTTTATATTTCTGATGTTTTTAACGTCAAACATTTAATTCCATATCATGGGGGTGAGATTGTTGAGGAAGAATTTACAAATTCGAGGTCGAATTTTTCTCAACCAGGGGAGGATGATGTAGCACGACCTATAGAAGTCCAGAAATTAAACCATTCACGAGTTAATAAAGTGACTTTAAGTTGTTTGAGAAGCATAAGTCACTCACGACTTAACAAAGGTTGTTCACAAGCTAATAAAGAGGCCTTAAGTCGTTTCCGAGTTAACAGGGTCAAGGATGACGAGTTACGACCTAAGGAAAAGGAGCTACGAGTTGAAGCAGCCGCGTTGAATTATCTGCGACCTAAGAGCCTAAGACGGCTACGACTTAACAGAAGAGGAAGCAGTCACGACCTAACTTCTTTGCAACCTAACCCTCTTCGACCTAAACCCCACGACCTAATTTCCTACCGACCTAACTTTTCTCGACCTTAAAAACCCAACGACCTAATCTCTTACCGACCTAACTTTTCCGACCTAAATATCCCCACTACCTAAATTTTACCCGACCTAATTTCTTACCGACCTAATTCCTTCCCAAGCTAAAACATTACGACCTATTCCTTTCCAAGGACCTAACCTCCCATGCAATTCTGGAAGCGAGCTATGCTGCGTTTGAGTCGTTAACGACCTTACATAGGTCGTAGGTCGCATCTGTTTGTTCTGAGTCTGTTAAGTCACATCTTTTAGGTCGCGTACGACCTTGTGTAGGTCGCTGTGTTGTATATACGTGTGTATATGTTGTGTGTTAGGTCGGCCACGACCTTGTACAAGTCGTAGGTCGTTAACGACCTATCTTAAGTCGCGTGAGTTGTTTTTGAATGCTGTATTAAGTGAGTATGCCGTGTTGTTAGGTCGCTGCCGACCTAGGTGTTGTAACTTTGTGTTGTAAATAGCTGAGTCGCTGGGTGATAAGTCGCATACGACCTAAACTAAGTCGTAGGTCGGCAAAGAGTTAACCCGGCCGAGAGTGTTGTGTTGATAGGTCGTTCACGACCTAAGTGTTGTGTTGAGTTGTGGGAGTTGAGTTGTAAAACCTATAAATACGCGTGTGTTGTACATTTTGAAGGTTGTTGAATATTGAATAAAATTTCCTTTTGTTAGCATTGTGCTTTCATACCAATTGGTAGTTGAGTGTGATCTCCTATCTCCTCTTTCGGATAATCGAGTGCGCTCGATTCAACGAATGCAGAAGCCGATTCACGGAATCTAGTGCGCTAGATCAACGTGCGAAGAATCGTAGATCTTGAAACACGGAATAGTGCGCTATCAACGTGTTTGAGATAGCTAGAGTTCGGTATCTTTGGATCAACGAACTTGGGCATTTTGGTATCTTCAACTCACCGATTGCTACATTCATCGATTGAAGTTTATTTCGAATTATCCGCTGCGTCAGTTTGTAGATCACTTTCGGAAATTTCTTGCTTTGATATTTAAGCATTAAAATTTCATGATGTAAGGGGTACTGATCCCTCATAAGTTTGATCATGGTATACTTACCTGATCCCTCATATGTTTTCTTACCATATCCAACGCAAACGTTCTTACAGCAGGCGAAACCCAAAAAATAGAAGGTGAAATTCTGAGCCCGTCAATTGATTGAGGGTTCTTCTTTACACTCGTTCCAAATCCTAAATAGAAAAATATTACGAGGTCACTTATAGATTTCCTCTGTAAAAAATTAAATTTCAAATTATTCAAATATTCCAAAACATAAATTTGTTTAGGAAATAAATTATAGTTACATTTCAATACAATTTCATTAGAAATTCACATTAAACGACATAAGGATCGAATGCAGATGGTGAAGTTGGTATTAAAGGGTTTGGGAAGAAGAAAATTTTGATGGATGGAAGAGGAATTGTTCGGCTTTGTAAACAATGAAGGATTTTTATCTGCAAAAAAATCGATCGTGAAAACAACATAGACGATAAAATTTTGGGTCAAAAATTCCAAATTATGTTAGATCAAAGAAGAAAAGTGATATTTGAATGGATTGGAACAGAAATATGAAAAAGGGGAGACTGATTTAGGGTTTTGGAGTGAAGATGAAAAGAAGAGGTTCGCGGTAGAATAGGAAAATAAGAGGGAGATGAAAACATTTACCGCTAACTTTTCGCGAAACAGAAAAAATAGCGTGAAAGCTGCGTCATATTTAACTCTAGACCGGTAATAAAGGATTAATTACAGCAAGTGGTGGTATATTGCAATCCTCCTTTGCTATTGATGAACCATTTTCTTGTAGTGTAGTTTTGAAACCTGGTTTTGGAATAGACAAGTTTTAAATTTAGTTTGTTTTAATAACTTGGAGGTGATAAGAAAATTTGGTGTTTTGAATTGGATTAAAGAAGAAACCTATAACTATTCAAAATTTTAAAATGAAATTTAAAAAGTTGAAAGCAAGTTTTTAAAACAGCTTTGGATTCAAATGAACTTTTGAATCCTAAAATTTAAAACAAGATTTAAACTAAGTTTAAAATTAAAGGAATTATAGATTCAAGTTTTACTTGAATATTGAATTTAAATAAGTTTTATAAATTTAAATATTAAGACAAGTTTGGATTAAGTATGTAAAAAAAATGATTTGGTTTTAAATAAAGGTTTAAACTTGCTTTATATAGATTCTTTTATAAAAAGCATTTCTTTAACATTGAATGGAAAGTTAATAAATTTGTTTAACTTAAAATTGTAAGTTAAATAATCAATTTATTTTTTTAAAGTTTGATTTTAAAATAATTAAGTGATTTAGTTTAAAACCTTTTTCTTATATAAGTTTCTTATCATAGATCGTTAGCTCGCTTAAGCGACCTAAAGAACCTGGGTAATATGAGGTTTGCTTTAACTCGCTAGGTCGTTCCATAGGATTCGCTAGGTCGTTGCGCGTCCTATCATAGGTCGTTGGATCCTTCTCCATTGCATAACTCGCCTCATCCTTCAGAACTTCCTCTTTCTCGTCATTCTTCACCCCGTTAGGTCGCACAAGACTTAACAGCTCGTTAGGTCGCTCGCGACCTAAGACTACATCAGGCTGGGCTGCATCATCCTCCCCTGGCCGGGAAAAAATTCGTCCTCGAATTTAAAAGTTCTTTCCCATTGGATTGTTCATCTCCATAGTAAGGTATAAGATGTTTAACATTAAACACGTCAGAAGTGTACATATCCTCCGGCAGCTTCAACCTATAAGCATTTTCATTGATTCGTTTCACAATCTTTTACAGGACCAATCTTTCAAGCTTTAAGTTTATTGTACGCTCCTACTGGAAAACGATCCTTCGTTAGGACAGCATATACTAAATCTCCTTCATTAAATTCAGCACTTCTTCGCTTCAGATCCGCCGATCGTTTATACTTCTTATTCGCCTTCTCCAATCGTTCCTGAATGATTCTATGGCATTCTGTCAACCTATCAACAAAATCAGCAGCCCATTTAACTGTCCACTTCGACTGTGGTACTTTCGTTAAATCCAACGGCCCCTTTGGCAAGCTTGAATATACAATCTGAAATGGACTGAAACCCGTACTACGATTCACTGCATGATTATGTGCGAACTCCGCTTGACATAACTTCGAATCCCAACTCTTCAAATTGTCCTTCACAAGACACCGCAATAGATTTCCCCATGATCTGTTCACAATCTCGGTTTGTCCATCCGACTGCGGATGATAAGCACTACTAAAATTCAGCTTTGTTCCCACCATCTTCCACAAACTCAACCAAAAATGACTCAGAAATCTGGTATCCCTGTCGGAAACTATAGATTCTGGTAAACCATGCAGGCGATAGATCTCTCTAAAGAACAACTGTGCCACATGGACTGCATCCGCGTCTTCTTACAAGCAACAAAATGTACCATCTTCGAGAAATGGTCCACCACAACATATATAGATTCATTTCCCCGTTGAGTCCTCGGTAAGCCCAACACGAAATCCATGCTTACATCTACCCACGGTTTTGTCGGAACAGGTAAAGGCGTATACAATCCCGCATTTGTAGCTGTCCCTTTCGAAACTTGACAAACATGACATCTACGCACAAACTTTTCAACTTCCCGCTTCATCGAAGGCCAATAATAAGATTGAGAAATCAATTGCAATGTGCGATCCCGACCAACATGTCCTTCTTCATGCAACTCTTTTACAATTTTCATTCTCAAGCTACAATCTGGTACGCACAATCGATTTCCCTTGAATAAGAATCCATCTACCAATACAAACTCATCAGTACTTCCATTCTTGACATTCTCAACAAACTTTGCAAAGTAAGGATCTTCTTCAAACAACTCTGGCTATAGTTCAAATCCTGTCACTTCAACCATCATCGTCGTCAACAAATGATTCCTCCTGCTCAAGGCATCAGCTACACGATTCGTCACCCTGATTTGTGCTTTACAACAAAAGTAAACTGCTGTAGATACGCTACCCATTATGCGTGTCTAGCTGAAATTTTGTCCTGCCCTTGCAAATGTTTCAAAGCTTCATGATCCGTATAAAGAACAAACTCCTTCTGAAACAGATAATGTCTCCAGTGCTTCACAGCTTGAACAATCGCGTAAAGTTCCACATCATAAGTGCTATATCTCAACTTGGCTCTAGACAATTTTTCACTGAAATAAGCAACTGGTCTTCCATTCTGACTCAATACTCCACCAACTCCAACCTTCGAAGCATCAGTGTGTAACTCGAACAACAACTGAAAATCCGGCAGTACCAGAATTGGTGCTGTCGTCAAAAGTGTCTTGATCTTCTCAAAAGCTAACTCTGCTTCCTCTGTCCACTCAAACTTCTTTCCTTTCATGCAATTGGTTACAGGTGCCATCACACTGCTAAAATATGGAATGAATATTCAATAAAAAGATACCAACCCATGAAAGCTTCTCACTTTAGTAATTGTATTGGGTCGTGGCCAACTCCTGACTGCTTCCACTTTACTTTCATCCACTTGAATACCCTCCTTCGACAGAACATATCTCAGAAACAAAACACTGTACGTCATGAACACGCACTTCTTCATTGCTGCATAGAATTGCTCCTATCGTAGAATCAACAGTACTTCCCACAAATGCTGAATATGCTCTTTTATACTCCCTCTATAGATCAAAATATCATCAAAGTAAACAACTACGAACTTCCCAATAAATGGTCTGAAAATCTGGTTCATCACTCTCATGAAAGTACTAGGCGCATTTGACAAGCCAAACAGCATAACCAGCCATTCGTATTAAAACTTATAATGTTCAAAATTTAATAAAGGAAAACAAGATTTGGAAAATCATATTAAAACTTCAAAACCATTAGGAAAAGAAATGGAATAGGTTTTAAAAATATCTCTAAACAAAAAAGGGAATAATATTAAGAAATATAGTTTTATTTATCAAAAGACTAAAAGATCACCTAAGTCCATTACGAATACCAAAAATATAAAAATTTGGATTCCAAAAACAAATAATAAACTGATTAGACAAAAAATATCGATGTTTTTTAGAAAAAGTAGTCTATAATAAAAATTATATTCGCAAAGGTACCAAACCCTCTTGGGTATGGCTACCTATCCCTCCTAACATCTAGGACCCTAACAAAGTACATGGGTACCAATTGAATTCCATTTTATTTTCCAGGTACCTAAATAAAAAATAAGGAGAAATGGATACTTGATAGTGGATGCTCCGAACATATGATCGAAAATGCAAAAATGTTATCAAATATAACATATATCGATGTCGGAATAGTAACCTTTGGAGATAACTCAAAAGGATACGCCGTAGGCATCGGAGGAGTCATCAACTCTGGTATTTCTAACTCTCCTATTATTACAAATGTTTTGTTAGTAGAATATTTAAAACACAGCCTACATAGCATAAGTCAATTATGCGATAAAGGATTTCAAATTAATTTCGAAAAGGATAAATGTAATATTTTCAATAACAATCAACTTATATTTGAATGTTTTAGAAACAAAAATATTTATGTCTAAAATATGAATATAAATCAAAATTCAAAATTATGTTTAACCGCCAAACATGACGATCCCCGGTCGTGGCATAAATGTTTTTGTTATATTAATTTTAAAAATATTAATAAATTAGCAAAATATGAGCTGGTTAGAGGTTTACCAAAAATAAATTTTAAAGTAGAAAATCTATGTGACGCTTGTCAATTTGGAAAGCTAAAGAAAAGTTCCTTTAAATTTAAAAATAATATTTCTACAAAACAACCATCAGAATTATTACATTTAGATTTATTTGGTCCAACTCAAGTACGATTTATAAATCATAACAAATATGTTTTCGTAATAGTAGATGATTTTTCAAGATATACGTGGACCTTATTTTTAAAACATAAAAGTGATATTTTTGGAATATTTAAATTTTTTGCTAAAAGAATAAAAACTCAAGTGGATTTAAAAATTAAAAATATTCGAAGTGATCACGGAGGAGAATTAGAAAATGATCTTTTACTAATTTTTGTAATAAAAAGGGAATTGTTCATAACTTTTCTTTTCTCTGCACACCACAACAAAATGGTGTAGTAGAAAGAAAGAATCGAACATTACAAGAATGTGCAAGAACGCTATTAAATAGTAGCAGTTTACCAAAACATTTTTGGGCTGAAGCTATTGCTACGGCTTGTTATGTTTTAAACCAAGTAACCATACGACCGATGACTAAAAACACTTATTTTGAAATAATATTTTGGAAGAAAACCTAAAATATCATACATTAGAACTTTTGGATCAAAATGTTTTACATTAAATGCAAAAGACAATTTAGGAAAATTTGATCCAAAGGCCGATGAAGGGAACTTTGTCGGATATTTGGATCATTCCAAGGCATATAGAAATTTTAATAAACGTACTAACATAATTGAAGAAAGTTTACATGTTTCATTTGATGAAAATTTCCTTAATAATCATACTAATGTTGATGATGAAATTATTTTTTATATCAAATACAACAAACATGTCTAATAATAAGATAAATACACAAAATAATACTTTAGTGTCATCTCTTAGAATTCTTAAAGGTCATCCAAAAGATAATATCATTGGAGATCTTAACTCGATAATAACTAGAAATCAACTTAACCAAACAAGCCATATAGCATTTGTGTCAAATTTCGAACAGAAAAATTATAAAGAAGCTTCAAATGATAACTTTTGGATAATGGCTGTGCAAGAAGAGATAAATCAATTTGAACATAAGAATGTTTGGGAATTAGTCCCAAGACCAGAAAATCAATCGGTTATAGGAACAAAATGGGTATTTAAAAATAAAGCAGATGAAAATGGAAATATAATTAGAAATAAAGCTCGCTTAGTTGCTTAAGGTTGTGGTCAAGAAGAAGGTATCGACTACGACGAAACTTTAGCTTTAATAGCAAGACTCGAGGCCATATATACATTACTCTCTTTTGCAAATCATCACAATTTTAAACTATTTCAAATGGATGTCAAAAGTGCTTTCTTAAGTGGTTCTATCAAAGAAAACGTATATTTTGAACAACCTCCATTATTTATTCATGAAAAATATCTCAATCATGTTTTTAAATTACAAAAAGCTTTATATGGTTTAAAATAAGCACCCCGTGCTTGGTACGAATGTCTTAAAAATCACCTACTTACATCTAGTTTTCAAATAGGTAAAATCGATACAACTTTATTTATTAAATGAGAAAGTGACGATATTTGAGTTGTGTAAATTTACGTTGACGATATTATTTTTGGTTCAGCTAACGAAAATCTTTGTAATCAATTTTCAAATATTATGAAAAATGAATTTGAAATGTCTCACATCGGAGAATTAAATTTCTTCTTGGGTTTACAAATAAAACAACTTGAAAATGGTATTTTTATTCATCAAGAAAAATATTGTAACGATTTATTACGTCGCTTTGAAATGGATAAAACTTCAAGCAAACAACACCAATAAGTACTAGTGTTCACTTAGAAAAAGTTGAAAATGGAAAAGATTTTGATGAAAAATTATATCGTAGTATGATTTGCTCCCTGCTTTATTTAACAGCTAGTCAACTCGACATTATGATGAGTGTGTCTTTGTGCCCGATTTCAAGAAAAACCAAAAGAATCCCACCAAAGAGCCGTTAAACATATCTTACGATATCTATCTAGTACAAGAGATTACAGTTTGTTTTATCCTAAGGTATCATCATTTGAACTTGTTTCATATAGCGATGCGGATTTCGGAGGATGTAAAACAGATCGTAAAAGTACTAGTGGAGCATGTCACTTTATCGGACAGTCATTAGTTTCATGGTTAGCAAAAAGCAAAATTATGTATCCTTATCCAATTACGAGGCCGAATATATTTCAGCAGAACTTGGATGTGCACAAGTCATATACATGCAAAAAACGCTTATTGATTTTGAAAAAATTATTGATAAGTCACTAATATATTGCGATATACAAATGCAATAAATTTATCAAAAAACCCTGTAAATTACTCGTGTGCTAAACATATAGACATAAGACATCATTTCTTACGTGACAATGTCGAAAAAGGAATTATCACATTAGAATACGTTAGTACCGAAAATCGAATAACAGAAATTTTCACAAAACCACTAAACGAACAAACATTTGTTAAGCTGCGACGAGACTTAGGAATATGCTCCCTTAACGATCCTATAACGTAACACCACATCCTCATATATTTTATATTTAGCCAAAAATGTTTTGATCCTTGAACTAAGAGTGATAACTCCTCTACCTTAAATTTTTAGATAGTTGGTTTCTGAAACTATCTATAAATAACTTTTTCAAAATTATATATAACTCTTTATAAGTAAAGACTATATGATCTCATATTTTTACAACAAAATAATCATGTCTTCTGAAAATTCTCATCTATCCTTCTCGACGCCTACAACGGATAGCTCAGCAGATACACCTCAACATCTTCCTACCCCTACACCAAATTAGGAACCAACATATAGGTGTTCCTCCTATCATACGGGATTCACTCCCGACAACAAGAAATCCAAGCGATCTCTATTTGTTTCTCCTAACACCAAGGATAAGATTGATGAGATTCATCACTATCAAAAACAACAAATAGATCTACAATGATAATTATATTTTGAACAAAATAGCATGAAGTTTCGTAATTCACGGAAGAAGTATATACATGAACCACTTCCGATTCCTTGCAGTTCTTTGGATCCCTCATCATTGTATCGTACACCTTTGGTTCCTTCACCAAGGCGATTCTCCTGTTCCCCTAGAACCCACGAACGTGGAAATATATGGTCTCCACTCAAACCATGGAGGGATGACAAGTCAGATGATCGCAAAACTCCATCGCTATCTAAATAGATTAAAATTATTCTTCGAATTTTTAACTACGTATGTTTGTAATTCTTATTCACAAAAAGAAAATACTACATTTTTTCAAACAATGGAAGGTCGAGAAATAAGCAATGCCCTTTAGATTTAGGATATTTTTAGAAAGATTGGTTATTTCAGACGTCTGGATATGAACCTCAGACGTTTGACACTCTGATATCCCACAAAATTTACATTATTCTGCATATGTCAGACGTCTGATATATCTATCCAGACGTCTGAAAATTGTCCCAGCTTACTTAAAATAGATACCTGACTATTTTTGACGTCTGAACTGAAAATCAGACATCTGAATAAAGTCACTGCCACCATATTTTAAAAAATCGATCTATTTCAGACGTCTGATAGTTAAACCAGACGTCTGAAAAATCTCTCTGACTATCAATTTAAAAAACTCAATCAAAATCAGACCTCTAACTCTATCTACTGTGCCAAAATTAGGTTAAACTAGACGTCTGAATTCAATTCTAGACGTTCGAAATTCTATCGACACTCATATATGCCCAGACAACGACTATTTCTTTTGGCTTTTCTTATTTTGTTTCATTTTTTCCATCGATAGATAATGGTTTTTTTCCAAAATTTCTGCCTCTTTCAAACTTAAACGAATTCGATGCCTCCTAGAACTAAAAACCCTAAGATAACCAAACGAAAACAAGATCAACCAACTTCTTCAAACCCTTAAATTTGCTCGGGTGATCAAATCAAATGATGGATGAATAGAGCATCATATTCACTCAAGAGGTATGAGGAACTTCAAAAGCAGAAACTTCACACAGGTCCATTCTATAACTTACCCAAGTTTCCAATGTATGATTTAGATGAATTGTGTGACAATGCTGGTTTAGAAATTTTGATATCGTTTAACCCCAGTAGCATCCAAATTGATCAAATTGGCTATATTTCTCTTCTACGCTAATTTGGATAGCACGGCTGTTTGGAACACGAAAAATGAAGATAGCTAGTTATGGTCTAACATTTATGGCAACACAATTAGGCTCACTCTGGGAATAATATGCAGAACTCTCGGATGTTCCGACATGGGCGAAGATCAATATAATATTCTCGATATGCATTTCAAACCAAGGGAAAGTATAATACATCAAATATGGAAGGATGAAATGCCTAAATTTACTTCCAAATATTTACGACCAAAGGTGAGACTTCTTGCTCGGATGATCATCAACACAATTATTCCTCGTCTAGGAAGTCATGAGCAGATAACCGAATTAGAACACAAAGCTTTATATGCTCTATTCGGCGAACAAGGGTGAATTGGGCCAAATTTATATTTGACGAGCGCAAACATTTTTGGACTCGATCACGACCATCAATTGACTACCCTACATACATCATGACACTTTTACGTGCTCACAACATCCCCTCTTACCTATCCACTTTTGAAAAAATTTCTCCAAAATATGCTACCACAAAGCTTTTCCTCCCTAATGAACTTACCAAAAATTCCTCCGAAATTTACATCTTTTGAAGATTAGACGCACAATCGTCAAGCAAGACAAACTGGGCCTCTACCTCAACCACACCATGAACCAACACAAGAGGAGGAAAAACATCGTGAGACAACTCCTCTTGCTGCACCATTTGATTATACGAGCTAGGATGAGATTTTGGAAACTCGAACAGAGACAAATCCAAGTGAAAGCATTCGAGATCTCACTCTTCAAAATCAACAAATCTTGTCTGGAAATCAAAAATTTTTAGCTACGCGTATTGACAACTTTGAAATATCTTTTGCCACACGCCTAGCAACAGTTGAAACATCACTTTCAACTTCATTAGCGGTTCTCAAAGAGGTTCTTCAAAGTGCTCGTGGTCTGACAACTCCTTTCGAAGCTTGGCCAACCCCAGTGCCTTCTCCTCCATCGAAACAATCTAAACTTTTTGAGGGAACGAACCTCTAAAACAAGCTCCGACATCTCCTACAAAGCAACCTTGCTCTTCTCAAAAAGAATATAAAGGAGATGATCAAGAAAAAGCTTACTCGAAAGACTCATAGATTTTAGGATTTCATCTTATGTACACTTGAAAACTCTATGAATATAATCGCATACAATTACTTATGAAATTCTCTTTTGTGTGTTATATATCTTTGGCGATTGATCATATTAATATTTAATTAGCTAGAAATTCTTTTTGATAATGCCAGAGGGGGAGAAATATATATATATATATATATATATATATATAATAAGCACATATTCAGGGGGAGGTTTATAAACTATGTATAAGTACATTGTATAGTTGTCATCATCAAAAAAGGGAGATTAGTAGGAAATCAAATCTATGGTTTCGATGACAACAACTATACAATGGAAATCGAATATGCATATATATCTATATTTACAGGTACTTGCTAGAATAACATTACTAGAAAGACAAGAATAAGGCTCAAAGAATATTACAAGAGATTACAATATCGATAGGATCGACGAAACAACAAGATAGATGCACAAAGTAAACATGCATAGTTTTCAGACGTCCGGATGCACCAACCAGACGTCTGAAGAAATCCTCTGGAATACAATACTGACAGGATCAGACGTCTAGTTGATGCACTCAGACATTTTAAAGGCTACTGTATACAAAAAATATATATAGCCAGACGTCTGAAACAAATACTAGACGTCTGATGCTGAACTCAGAATTTAAGATTCAAATTACAACTGCCGCTTTTGAATACACATCTTCGCTTCTCTTCACTGCAACTCTCCATCACCATCAGAAGCAACTATAGAGCACTTGTTAATGGATGCAACTACTCAAGGAATCTCTTTACAACTATATATATCATCAAGAATCAAAGAGAATAACAACCTTACTCGCTTATGCTCTCTAATTATACACTCTATCATTCTTGATCTTTGTTAATCTATACTTGTATTCTACTCTTCCAAATATACAATTCCTTATAGACAATACTCTCTAAATATATATTGGAAGCATTTGTACTAATTAGTCAATATTCGTGTTATAGAACACGCATTTGACAAGAACAATATATTGTAACCAAGCCTATTCCTCAAGACGAAGCGAGGGTGTTTGATAGTAGAATTCCAAGGGGGAGCTTCAGGACCAGACGTAGGACGGAAGGTCCGAACCAGTATAAAATCCTAGTGTATTTATTGTATATTTACTTAGATTAGTTTTGGTTTAGTTGCATCATATATTTAGCCACGTATACTTGCATATACAGTATAAGATCCACCCTATAGACTTATAATCTCCGCCCAACGCCTCCATCATAGCCTTTGCTATCACCGAGCTCATCTCCCCTCGCCAACCCAGATCTTATCCTATCTCCTACATTTTCAGATTTATATTAATTCCTTTAACATTTTCTAAAGTCGATTGTACTCGCTTATAATCTCGTCTATCCATTTACAACTTCTAACAATCAAATCCATTTTCATATCTCAAGAGAGTTTATAAATAAATTCAAATCATTTTAAAAACTCTATATATGTATAACATGTATTTTTAAAGAATGATAATTTATTTTTAAAAACACGTTTAAGTAATTATTTAATTTTTTTAAAAATACTTTAATAAACATTGATACTTCATTCCCTATTTCATTTCCAAATAACAAATTGATTTACGAAGCTTATTATAAAAACTAGAAATTTATTTATACTAACATCAAATATTTGAAAAATCCACTTCCGAAGAATTTTATTACTAAAGCGGCTTTAAATTACATAGTTTGAGTAAATAAAAATAATCTTTTAAAATAATTTAACTTCTCAATAAAAATATACATTTTTAAAATCCCAATAACCAAATCACTTATTAAATCCCTCTTGATTCTTACAGATCGATATCATTTTGATTCCTAACCATCCTCATTTTCCAAAAATAGAATACATTATTTTTCCCAAAAATATATTTTTCATATCTCGATATAGATTCACCCTGTGAAATTATATTCCAATTTATCAATTGATGTCATTTTTCCTTATTTATAAACATCGTTTATAAATTTATAACTCCTTTGAGTTTCACTTGTTTATAAAACAATTCCCATTTATAAAATTTCATTTTATAAATCTATTTCTAATAAATTCCATATATTTCACAAATCTATTTAAAATATTGATTTCAAACTCCTTTTCACATTTTCCAGAAATATCGTTTAACAATCCATCGTTTAAAAACCCTTTAGATAAATTATTTTAAAATCTCTATTTAAAATATTTTACAATAGTCAAGTAAAATTCTAGAGTCAATTTTTTTATCCAACTCAACTTCCTTTAAAATAATCCAAATACCAATATAAATATTTTTATATCCAAATTCTTCTTTTAATTCCTTCAAATATAAAAATAATATTTATGGTATTTAAAATACCAAAATCTAAGTCTAGTGCTATTATAGCATCCAATAATTCAAATCACAACAATAATCTACAACAGATTATCTACACACATCATATATCACTATATATGAAAAATAAACAATATATTTGAAGAATCCAGTTGGATCCTCCAATATGTTTTCCTGCAACCATAGATGTTAATACAACATAAAAATACCAATCCCACTTCGAGGCGGGATATCGTGGTAATTTAGGATCATCCGCTATTAGCAGGGCGCATAGGGTCTCATCCGCTCCAATAGGTTGGAATAATCAATCCAACCACTAATATATGCTACAACGTATAATATTGCATTCAACTGATACCAATCATCCAATAATAAATTTTAATCATTTAAAATTAATTGGAGTAATCCAAATGAGTGAGAGTTACTCATCTTGATTTTTTAATTTGCAAATATGTTCCAATTTTACTTCTCCATCACAAATCCAATGCATGAATTCACACTCGAATTCAACCTCGCATTAAAAAAGTTATACGATCTTAAACATTTGAATTTAATAAGCTAATTTAACATCTAATTTTAATTAACCTATATACATACCTTAACAAC
The DNA here is from genome assembly GCA_030765085.1 of Allium cepa. Classification (NCBI taxonomy): domain Eukaryota; kingdom Viridiplantae; phylum Streptophyta; class Magnoliopsida; order Asparagales; family Amaryllidaceae; genus Allium; species Allium cepa. The sequence goes on from CM060938.1 coordinate 918,393,629, forward strand.
TATTTCCACAAAGCTTAATCGTAATTGCCTAACAAAATTACATTAAATCAAATCCTACTTCACAAAGCTTTAGCCACGATCAACAAATACAACGGCACCTAGAAAACGATGAAATCCCGATCCTTCATCGTCACCTTTCCAATCGCGACCCAAAAATCAAATCGCAATTTTCCCCTCGTCTTCGATTACCCGCAACCAATCTCTGCTATCGCGATTGATTTGAGAATCCCTTTTTTTGTCAAACGAGATTTCATTCTTCCACTTTTTTTCTTTTGAATTTGATTTCGGTTTTGAAAAGAGGAAAGGGCAAGTTGATTTCTGTTAGGAATGTTGACGCAGCGGAAATAACGGATTGACGACGAAATGAAGATTTCGTGTCAAGCTAATCGAAGAATGATTAGATGAATCAATATAAATCAATGGATTGAAAGATACCGAATGCCCAAATTTGTTGATCTCCAAAAGATACCGAATTCTAGCTATCTTCGACACGTTGATCGCGCACGATACCGTGGGAGAAGATCTACAATTCTTCGAACGTTGATCAAGCGCACTTGATTTCGTGAATTGGCTTCAACAATCGTTGATTCGAGCGCACTCGAATATCGAAAGTGGAGATAGGAGATCACACTCAACTACCAATTTCAAAGAGGCACAAAGCACTCAAACAAAGTTTCATTCAAAAATCAACAACCTCAAAGTTACAACTCACCCACTATTTATAGCATTTAAACACCTAGACCATTAGGTCGTTCACGCGACCTACGACCTTACATAGGTCGTTAACGACCTAACCATATTTGCGGCCTATCAGTAGCGACCTAACAGACAACATATTACAGCACTTATACACTTATGCGACCTAATCACAACACCAATACACTACGACATAGCTATACAACAAAGCAACATACAAGTTACGACCTAAATAACAAAGCGGCCTAAGCTGCAGGCAAACCCAAGTAAGGTCGTTCGCGACCTAAGAATGGAAGGTCGTTCGCGACCTAAAGAAAATTGGCCGATAGCATCAGATACTTGTCCCGGTAGGTCGCTGGAACGACGTAGCTAGGTCGTAGCTCGCTTGAGTGACTTTCCAACTCGTTTTCCTGCATTTTCATCTCCTTAACTCGTTCATTCTTCATCCCGTTAAGTCGCACGCGATTCAAACTTAGCTCGTCTTCATCATTAGGTCGTTGGAGCGACTTGTAGGTGTATTTAGGTCGCTCTCGACCTAAGTCTTCATCTGGTTGGGCTGCATCATCCTCCCCTGGTTGGGAGAAATTCGTCCTCGAATTTGAAAGTTCTTCCCTGTGAAATTAATGCTACAATGTATAATATTGCATTCAACTGATACTAATTCAACCAATCATCCAATAATAAATTTTAATCATTTAAAATTAATTGCAGTAATCCAAATGAGTGAGAGTTACTCATCTTGATTTTTTAATTTGCAAATATGTTCCAATTTTACTTCGCCATCACGAATTTAATGCAAGAATTCACACTCAAATTCAACCTCGCATTAAAAAAGTTATACGATCTTAAACATTTGAATTTAATAAGCTAATTTAACATCTAATTTTAATTAACCTATATACATACCTTAACAACTATTTCCACAAAGCTTAATCGTAATTGCATAACAAAATTACATTAAATCAAATCCTACTCCACAAAGCTTCAGCCACGATCAACAAATACAACGGTGCCTAGAAAACGATGAAATCCCGATCCTACATCGTCACCTTTCCCATCGCGACCCAGAAATCAAATCGCAATTTTCCCCTCGTCTTCGATTACCCGCAACCAATCTCTGCTATCGCGATTGATTTGAGAATCCCTTTTTTTGTCAAACGAGATTTCGTTCTTCCTCTTTTTTTTCTTTTGAATTTGATTTCGGTTTTGAAAAGAGGAAAGGGAAAGTCGATTTCTGTAAGGAATGTCGAGGGAGGATTTTGATTTCATGGATTTAACAGAAAAGAAGGGGGAAACATGATTTGAAAGGAGAAAGGAAGGTTGCGTGTTTGAATGGAGAAAGGTGGCGTGTTTGATATGCCTTTTTTTAGTTTTATAAACCAAAATATCTCGTTTACCTAACTTAAAATCCTGAATCCCTATTTAGACATGTTACCTGACGTTTCAAATGTTATACCGCTATTCTAAACCTAATAGAACAAATTTCGTAGCCAAATTCGATCGTATGGAGAAGATATTCTTTTGAACCCAATTATTATATTGAATTTTCAATATTAATTTCAACGGGTTCATATTCCGTACGACCAAACGATAACTCCAAAAGCTGCAAAATTTGATATCCGATAATAATACATTATTACGGATCCAATGGAACCCGTTCCTTTGAATTTCAAGACTATGCCCCAGATTTCTATTTTAACATGTCGATTAAACCGACGATTTCCAACATTTACTAAATTGCTTGAAATTTTGAGTTTTAAAATCTTGCTAACAAAATTATAATTCCAAATCCGATGTTTAAAACCATTTAAATATCCCAAATTAAACATCGAAAAATCCAGATAGTTACATTAGAACTCATACATTTGCATACAAAAGTCACAGAAAGTAACAAAATTATATGAAAAATCCACGGTAGCTTTTTAAGATATTAAACTATACATCACATACATGCAAATATTTTCCTACTATAATCCACATAGGTCAACTTTGAAGCCAATCATAGCTTCTTCCCTCCCTTATGATTCATATGGACAAAGCGTCCATTTCTATTTTGATCTAAAAATAATGTAAAATGACTCATAAATAAAGGTGAAACCCAAGAGTTTCATTACATACAAATTGTTGTACTTATTATTAACGGTTATTGCTTCAAACTGCTTCCATAATAACAACGTACCGCCATTCTAGATCCTAACAGTATGTTGTAAAAATACAAATTAGTATAGGGAGCTGAAGTTTGCAGCCAATAGTTTCATGTATATACTAAAGTTGAGTCACGTATTTGCGTATTGAAAAAGAAGTAGAAGCAAAACAAAGGAACATCCAACAGAAGTGCTTGTCATCCCAACTTCTTACATTATAATTTGTTCTTTTAATAATGAATTATTAAGTTAACGCTTCTGGTAATGGAACAACATGGTGTGTATCCAGTTTAACCATAATAATACATAAATGTAACTCCTTTAGTTTTGAGGTCTACTTCTTCACTCTGTATACATACATACATACATACATACATACATACATACATATGATAATGGAAATTTCTATTTTTGGGTTCATTAGCTCATTATCTAAAAATCATTATATTACTTGCACAAGTAACTTTATATATATGGTCTCAATCCCATAGCATGGACCGGCATCACATACTTACTCTATTATGATGGAACAATAGTACTCTTTATGATGGAATAATAGAGCAAGTAGTCTTTATAAACTGCAAGATTTTGTGCATTTTAGAAGATAGGTGAATTCTAGTATCAAAATGTAACGGCTTATAAACTTGTAGAAGTAAATGTATCACTAATCTTTTATTCCAATGCACCTCACTTGTCACAGAGAAAACTGATAAATTGTTAACAAAAACCTAAAGACCTACCAAAAATTCATTTATTTTTTGAAATTGTCATGTAGACATTTTTGAAAAGAAAGTATAGAAAATGAAATTTACAGGACACAAATTAGGTTTTGCACAGCTCCACATGAAATTAGACATATACATATGAAGACCAGACTACAAAGTGCAACATGAAGACTTGATTGCAACTGGGATGTTTAACTCAAAGTAACTCAAGATCATACAGAATGCAACATGAAGGCCAGTCATCATAACCCATGGTTTAAATGCAACCAAACTTCATTCAAAGTGCACCATACAATAACGAAGGCATGAATGTGCTCACAAGGTCAAATGGTCTAGTTTGAATACAATATAGGGTTACCCACATATATACAGACAGACCACAATTTTATGTCCAAGCAACCCAGCAAAAATTACCAAGCACGTATGCAAGTTAAGTTTTAAACATATAGTACAAATATAGAGTGGAGCATGTATCAGTTAAGGTATGAAAGCAATATAGGGTAACCCAGCAAACAGTGAATGAAATTCAAGGAAATGAATATGGAATTCGACAATAGCTATGCAATATTCGAAACAGTGGTGAACACAATACAAGAGACTGCATATACACACATGTGTATATATAAACAAGTGATTCGAGAATTATAGTATAGACACATGAATGAGCATAAGCATGGTGACATATATACATGCACTATAACACACACACACATGTATATACATGGAGATGACCCACAACAAAGCAGTTTACATGTGTATAACAGTGAAGTAGTCTACTTATTTACAGTAAAAAAAGAGTTACATTTTGAACAAAGCCAATAATTGTTTCAAAAGGTCAAGACAGCGAAAACAGAGAATGGTCATATGTTTGAACAAGTCATTGAACAAGTCAAGTTTCATAAAATCTAAATCTCTCTCAAAATCAAGTATCGAGCCATAAGAGAATGATGCCAAAATCAAAGCCGTGGTGACCAAGGTAGATTCGAACAAGTCATATCAGTGAAGAACGGAGAGATCCAAATTCATCATAAATATATAGAGTAACTCGTATCTAATGAATAAGTCAGAAACATCACAGTCGTATGATCAAAAATCAATGCAGAAAACAAAATCATGAAATATTCAAACCGAAATCATACGAACGTAAACTAAGGGATTCGATCCCTATAAAACCTAAAAATCATCATCGGCAAAAAAATGGATTCGAGTTTAAGAAAAATTCTAGAGCAAGCCAAATCACGCACAAATTTGTAACTCGAAACGAAGTCAAGCAAAATCGAATTTGAAATAAAAAATCACATACCAAATAACATTCAAGCTCAACACATTTGAAGCAGTCGAAGCTAAGCAAAGAACAAATATCAAAGAAGCATCAAGCTGAATTGAGGTTTGATAGTAAAATCGATTAACGATCAGCGGCAGCATCAAAGCTAAGCAAACCCTAAATTTTGAAGTGGAAAAGGAACAACCAAAGAAGAATAAAGGGGAGACGTTTTTTCTCAAGATATTTTCTAAAGTGGGGTGGTTTAGTTATTTTATTTTTAGGCTTAAATTAGATAAAAAGAGTTTTTTTAGTTTTTATTTTCAGTTGTAAATTCCTTTTTTAAACTGTGTTTTTCTAGTCGTGTGACTAGGTTACTAACTATGGTTTTGTAGTTCGAGTGGCAGGGTTTTGAGCATAGAGGTAGGTTAGTCGATAGCGGGTGTTGTAAGTTTACGTGTGTAAGCGTCTGACTACATAATTTCTAGTAGAAACTTTGAAGGCAGCACTAGGCAGAGTTTTTTCAAAGCTGGGTAAATCTTTGTTGTTCTATTTCTGCTTTTATCATTCTACTATTATCTATGTATATTTCCACATTAATTTTAATTATTAGTATCACCCTATTTACCCTCCCTCTAGGGTGAAATCGATTCTACATTATCATCTGAACAATAGTCGTCTTCGAGCTAGCATTAATTAAGTTATGACTGCAACCATATTCAATTTCGATAGTCACTATGTTAAGGTCATAAGAATTTAGATCTAGGCTACCATTTTGTGACGCTTGTGTACTGGGATTTACTCTCATTCTGTAGGTGGAGCCGCGGTACATGTTTCGGCCATTGATACTAGCGTTAGCGTTTGGAAACCATTGAAAGATAAAAAATTTCGCCTAAAATCTTGTGTCTTTTGTTTCTATAGACATGTTTGATATATTTGTGGATAGATGGTGGCTAACATCATGAGCCAAAAGCATGTTTGCTCAAAATCCAGTATTATATAGGCATGGAAATGCTTAGAAAATTCTTACTCCAATCCTAAATCGTAGGTATGGCATATAAACTTTTCTACGTCTTTTTTGCACATGTCTAGACTTGTAGAAAATCAACAAAAATGTGAAAAAATCGTAGGAAATTACCTAGGTTTTTTTACTTATAAAAATATTACGTATGAGTTTTCCTACGTCTTGGTTATTTTTCTACATATTTAAATAGACATAGGAAAGATGTTGGAAATTTTCTACGCCTCTTCTATGCCATACATTTTCCTACCTATTTCCTAAGCCTTTCCTGCGTCCCGTATTATGCCATAGGAAAGAATAGGAAATTTTACATAGAAAACTACACTGTTTGCTTATAATGTTTCTGTATCATTATCAAATTATTATATAATATGTTATTTAGTATGATAAAACTATTTAGAAGTTATAAATATTTATTATGATATGTGTGTGTATCTTTTATATCCAAACCATGGTTGCAACATGAATGTCGTAGCAATTACTCATTGCTTATTGTTAATTCCATGATTATCCACATGCATCGATTTAGATGTTGCAGCAACACGAAGCCCCATAACAGACAAGAATATAAAATTTTGATCTTTTGTTGTGGTTGTTTTTCGATCATCTTTCATATCAAAATAAAATTTCTTCCGAGCTAAGCGGTATCAATTCGTTGTCTTTTGTACTCAATGATTGTTGAGTATGTACATTTGACTATTGAGTGTGCTATACCTTATAATACACTATGCCGGCTAATGTCTCCCTTCATTTTAATATTTTTAAATTTAAAAATTCCAACAATATAAAGTTTCCCAATACTATTTACTTTACATTTACCTTTTCTGAAAACAATTGTATCATGTACGTCTTAATTTGGCTATTAATTTTTTTTTAACTATTTGTATCATGTTTATCATAATTTTTCCATATTTTAAGGTTTAAATCGAGAAATGACCTTAACCATGCCATTACTAATATATAGCAATCATAACAACCCCTTCTGATCATGGTGTGGGGATCTCTCTCCTATGATTTGAAGAGAACAACTGTTATCCCGCCTTTTGGCAAGGTCGTGATACCAAAAGATTATCCAAAAAACAAAGATAGTTCATCTCGAAGATTGGTTGTACACCGCTTCGCTATGAATATCGATGAATTTTGTCCAAGTCTGGATCAAGCTACAATCAACAAGACACGACAAGCAAAGCCATAAAAATCAACATTCCAAATTTGAAGTCAATCCGAGTTCGTATACTCAAGATATGACCGATGAAAGTTGTAGGAAATGGCCCCATTTCGTATCCAACAAGGAATATCTGATTTCGAATCCATCATGTTCGAATCGATCCATCATCGCACTGTTCGAATCCGTTGAACCCAGTCACTTCGTATCGATTGGGGCTCATCCTACTTTGTATCCATCGGCGAGCATTTGTTCGAATCGATCAAGATGTGCCATTTCGTATCCATCGAGGGAGTATGCTTGTTTGTATCAGTCTACTCGAATTCCATCGAGCCTCGTTAGTTCATATCCATCAATCGTACCCATCATGCTTGTTCGATACGAACGTGCCACTTTTATCGATACGAACGAACCTACTTCCATCGGTACGAATTGGCAACGGCTATCGACTCGAACGAGGCAACGGTCTTCAATATGAACAAGGCGAAATTCAAGAGACGACTCGGTCAACTCGGAGTGAAAGGTGGATCGATACGAGGAGTGCATGCCACGTCATCACGTGGGCACATGCAACCATCAATTCGAACAGATCGATTCAAAATCATCGATTCAAACATTACAGCCGGCCGAAGAACAACAACTCGTATCGATCATATCTTGCAATCCACGAATCGAAATGCTATGAAATTTTCACAGAAGCTTACGTATAAGCTAAAGAATGTTCCTGCCAAGTTTTGAATCCATTGGACGAATTCTTGATCGACACGAAATTGGTTCGTATCGATCACGGATCGAGTCAAAACTTACTAGGATCGATCGCGTGGGCCCACTCCCGTGCCAGAAGGAGTCTCCCGAAGTTTGAGAGAAATATCAGCCTCCTACGCCTATAAATAGAGCCCCAAAGCCTACATAAGAGGGATCTTTCGACTCTCAAGCATCCAGACTCTGCCGGATTCTACTTTGTACTACACCACTACTGTTGTACTCGAATTTCAAAGCTATAATCCGCTGTAATCTGCGGTAATTGATTGAAATCATCAAGTGAATATCAATAAAGTAACCAACTTCAGAGTGGATGTAGGACAGATCGCCGAACCACTATAAATTCTGTGTTGTTTAATGCTTTCTTTTGAATTTTCTGAGTGTTCTTCATTTTTTATTCTCTGCATATTGTTCATTTGAGATTTGTGATTGTGAATAATCGACTATTGGGTGTTTGTGACCAATTTTAGTGCACAAATTTTGATGCTTTCACTGAGAAGGCAAATTCAGGAATTCTATCATTTGAAAGTTGAATTTGAAGGCTTAGAGATTCAAATCTGAAAAGCTATGACAAGGCAAACGAGTAGAAGACAAAAGGCAGAGAGAAGTCAACATGAAGGTAGTCAAGAGGCTTCTTCAAGTGCAATCAGACATCAATCTTCATCACTAGGGATGAGGTGGAGACAATGATGAGAAGATAAAAGAAAATGATCCATAATTTGTTTCGACAGATTGGGCAACTTGGAGCGCAAAATCAAGGAGCGACCGGAGTTTAAAATGGAGCAGAACCATTTGGCACAGCGCCAGAACAAGGGGGCACTCACCAAGAGCTTGTCGATTCAATCCCGGGGAGGGAGTCTGAGGGATCCGAGCAACCTGGCGGTAATATGGATGCTCAGCCAGGAGGCTAGATTCCTGAAGACCATCGTGAACTCGGGGGGCAGATCGGAGGCAATGCGCAAAGGTTTCAGCTTGAAGATAGTGACAGGTTGGTAGAGATGGTCAGACGAGCTATGAGAGGCGGATTGGTGAACAGAGACTTGGAGAATGTGAATAGGAGTCCCTTTACTCCAGCAATCAGGCGAGCTAGGAACCCATAAGATTTTAAGCTACCATCATTGGAGATGTATAATGGAGGATGGACCCTACAGTTCATCTAACAAAGTATATTAGGTATATGAAAGTGCTGGGGGAATCCAAAGAGGTCATGGCTCGGTGCTTCCCATTGTACTAGACAAACATTGCGGCGCTATGGTTTAGGCTACTGGAGAGTGGCTCTACCCGAACATGGACTGATTTGACTGAAAGGTTTATGAGGCAGTTTAGAGTTCATATTTCAAGACCCAAGAATGTGATGAGTTTAGCACCAGTGAAGCAAAGAACAGGGGATTCTCTGAGGAGTTTTTTGACGCGATTCAATGCAGCAGTAGCATCGGTGGATCGACCAGATCCATCCATGGTTTTGATGGCAACTGTATCTGACATAGCTGACGGCACTGAATTCAAAAATTCATTGACAAGAGATCCCCTTATGGATCTAGAGGAATTTTATCATGAGGCTGAAGGATTTCTATGATTGGAAGATGCAAATGCTGAAAGAGAAGAGGGAGACGGAATCGATGTTTATGAAGTCAAGGGTCGAAATCCTCCTTGAAAAGGTGTAGAAACTGGTTAAGGGAAACGAAAGGCTGAGGATAACGGTGATGGACCGGCACGACCACGAAAGGAACCAAGATTCACCTCATATACGGAGTTGAACGAGAGTTTGGAATGGATCTACCAGGACACCAAGGGACAGGTTCCTTATCAAAGGTTGATGAGGAGGGACCAACCAGCAATGAAAGAAAGTCGGATAAGTATTGCTTATTCCACGAGTTAAATGGTCATAGCACAAACGATTGCAGACACTTGAAGGATGAAGTCGAGGGGCATATCAGGAATGGTATGCTGTCGCAATATGTGAGAAGGAGAGCAACGATGGTGGAACAAGAGCGACCACCACCTGCACCAACCGAAGACGGCTCAGGATCGAGGCGTCAACTTATTATCAATTGATTGAAATAATGACGAACAAGTGGAAAACTCCGCACCGACGTGATTAAGTTGTTTACACATGTACAAGACCGCGAACGATCCTCAGACATGCTCTGATACAACTATAAATCACATTGATGTAGTTGTTTGCGCTCTGACATCACTGTTTTGCTTTTGTTTTTTGCTTCTCATGTTTGGATTTGATTTTGTCGAACATTTCTGTTGAAAAACTCAGTTGAATGAATATTTTGTTTTGATAATTCTAAAACAGCCAAGTCACTTACACATGTACGGAATCGTTAATGGTCCCCAGGCATGCTCTGAGATAGCGATAAACTGCAATAACAAACAATCCAGAAACTCACTCGAATGTGAAATGTGGTATTGATGATACTAAGTCCCCTTGGGCACACAGACTTCACCTCGAACGACACCTCGACCGCGAACGGTCGCCATTCGCGCGAATGGCACTCGATCGCGAACGATCACAAATTGCCTCGAACGGCACCCCGGCTGCGAACGGTCCCCATTCGCCGCGAACAGCACTCGATCGCGAACGATCACAAATTGCCTCGAATGGCACCCCGACCGCGAACGGTCACCATTCGCCGCGAATGGCATTTAATAGTGAACGATCACAAATTGCCTCGAACGGCACCTCGACCGCGAATGGTCACCATTTGACGCGAACGACATCCGACAGCGAATGGTCCCGTATCACCTCAAATGACATACGATCCCGAACGATCATCATTCGTGGTCATATAAAACTATCAATTTCTTTACAGGTCAATAACAGGGTATGAACATCCAACTTATGGTTATTACAAAACACACCTTCCTACCGCAAGGCATGTTTTGGGGGGCAAGTGTTATCCCGCCTTTTGGCAAGGCCGTGATACCAAAAGATTATCCAAAAACCAAAGACAGTTCATCCCGAAGATTGGTTGAACACTGCTTCGCTATGGATATCGATGAATTTTGTCCGAGTCTGCATCAATTTAATTGACAAGATACGACAAGCAAAGCCATAAAAACCAACATTCCAAATATCAAGTCAATCCGAGTTCGTATGCTCAAGACATGATCGATGCAAGTTGTAGGAAATGGCCCCATTTCGTATCCATCAAGGAGTATCTGATTTCGAATCCATCATGTTCGAATCGATCCACCATCGCACTATTCGAATCCATTGAACCCGGTCACTTCGTATCGATCAGGGCTCATCCTACTTCGTACCCATCGGCGAGCATTTGTTCGAATCGATCAGAATGTGCTATTTCGTATCCATCGAGGGAGTATTCTTCTTCGTATCAATCTACTCAAAGTCCATCGAGGCTTGTTAGTTTGTATCCACCAATCGTACCCATCACGCTTGATCGATACGAACAGGGCAACTTTTATCGATACGAACGAACCTATTTCCATCAGTAAGAATTGGCAATGGCTATCGACTCGAACGAGGCAACAGTCTTCGATACGTACAAGGCGAAATTCAAGAGACGACTCGGTCAACACTGAGTGAAAGGTGGATCAATCCGAGGAGTGCACGCCACATCATCACGAGGGCACGTGCAACCATTAATTCGAACAGATTGATTCGAAATCATCGATTCGAACATTACAGCCGGCCGAAGAACAACAACTCGTATCGATCATAACTCGCAATCCATAAATCCAAATGCTATGAAATTTTCACAGAAGCTTACGTACAAGCTAAAGAATGTTCCTGCCAAATTTTGAATCCATTGGACGAATTCTTGATCGATACGAAATTGGTTCGTATCGATCACGGATTGAGTCGAAACTTGCTAGGATCGATCGCGTGGGCCCACTCACGTGCCAAAAGGAGTCTTCCAAAGTTTGAGCGAAATATCAGCCTCTTATGCCTATAAATAGAGCCCCAAATCCTACAGAAGAGGGATCTTTTAACTCTCAAGCATCCATACTCTGTTGGATTCTACTTTGTACTACACCACTACTGTTGTACTCGAATTTCAAAGCTATAATCGACTGTTATCTGCTGTAATTGATTGAAATCATCAAGTGAATATCAATAAAGTCATCAACTTGAGAGTGGACGTAGGCCAGATCGCCGAACCACTATAAATTCTGTGTTGTTTAATGCTTTCTTATGAATTTTCTGAGTGTTCTTCATTTTTTATTCTCTACATATTGTTCATCTGAGATTTGTGATTGTGAATAATCGATTATTGGGTGCTTGTGACCAATTTTGGTACAATCATTTTGGTGCTTTCACTGAGAAGGCTAATTCAGGAATTCTATCATTTGGAAGTTGAATCTAAAGGCTTAGAGATCCAAATCTGAAAAGCTATGACAAGAGTAGAAGACAAAGGGTAGAGAGAAGTCAACATGAAGGGAGTCAAGAGGCTTCTTCAGGTGCAAATAAGACATCGATCTTCATTGCCAGGGATGAGATAGAGACAATGATGAGAAGACAATAGGAAATGAACCAGAATTTGTTTCGACGGAATGGGCAACATGGAGCGCAAAATCGAGGAGCGACCAGAGTTCAGAATGCTACAGGACCATCTGGCGCAGCGCAAGAACAAGGGGCACTCACCTAGAGCATGTCGATTCAATCCCGAGAAGAGAGTCTGGGGGATCCGAGCAACCTGGCAGTAATATGGATGCTCAGCCAGGAGGGCAGATTCCTGAAGACCCTCGTGAACTCGGGGGGCAGATTGGAGGCAATGCACAAAGGTTTCAGCTTGAAGATAGTGACAGGTTGGCGGAGATGGTCAGACTAGTTATGAGAGGTGGATTGGTGAACATGGACTTGGAGGATGCGAATAGGAGTCCCTTTACTCCAGCAATCAGGCGAGCTAGGAACCCACCAGATTTTAAGCTACCATCATTGGAGATGTTTAATGGGAGGATGGACCCTACGATTCATCTAACAAAATATATTAGGCATATGGAAGTGCCGGGGGCATCAGAAGAGATCATTCCTCGGTGCTTCCCATTATTCCAGGCAAACATTGTGGCGCTATGGTTTAGGCAACTGGAGAGTGGCTCTATCCGAACATGGACTGATTTGACTGAAAGGTTTATGAGGCAATTTAGAGTTCATATTTCAATACCCAAGAATGTTATGAGTTTAGCAGCAGTGAAGCAAAGAACAGGGGAGTCTCTGAGGAGTTTTTTGACGCGGTTCAATGCAGCAGCAACATCGGTGGATCGACCAGATCCATCCATGGTTTTGATGGCAGTTGTATCTAGCATAGATGACGGCACTGAATTCAAAAATTCATTGACAAGAGATCCCCCTATGGATCTAAAGGAATTTTATCATGAGACTGAAGGATTTCTACGATTGGAAGATGCAAATGCTGAAAGAAAAGAGTGAGAAGGAATCGATATTTATGCAGTCAAGGGCGCAAATCCTTCTTGAAAAGGTGCAGAAACTGGGAAAGGGAAACGAAAGGCTGAGGATAACGGTGATTGACCGGCACGACGACGAAAGGAACCAAGATTCACCTCATATACGGAGCTGAACGAGACTTTGGAACGGATCTACCAGGACACCAAGGGACAGTTTCCTTATCAAAGGCCGATGAGGAGGAATCCAACCTGCAATGAAAGAAAGTCGGATAAGTATTGCTTATTCAAAGAATTGAATGGTCATAGCCATACGATTGCAGACACTTGAAGGATGAAGTCGAGGGGCATATCAGGAATGGTCTACCGTCACAATATGTGAGAAGGAGGGCCATGACGGTGGAACAAGAGCGACCACCACCTGCACTAACCGAAGACGGCTCAGGATCAAGGCGTCAGCTTGTTATCAATTGATTGAGATAATGACGAACGAGTGGCAAACTCCGCACCGACGTGATTAAGTTGTTTACACATGTACTGGACCACGAACGATCCTCAAACATGCTCTGATACAACTATCAATCACATTGATGTAGGTGTTTGCACTTTGACATCGCTGTTTTGCTTTTTTTTTTTGCTTCTCATGTTTGGATTTGATTTTGTCGAACATTTCTGTTGATAAACTTAGTTGAATGGATATTTTGTTTTGATAATTCTAAAACGGCCAAGTCACTTACACATGTACGGAATCGCGAATGGTCCCCAGGCATGCTTTGAGATAAAACCGCCATAACAAACAATCCAGAAACTCACACAAATGTGAAATCTAGTATTGATGATACTAAGTCCCCCTGGACACACACACGTCGCCTCGAACGACACCCCGACCACGAACGGTCACCATTTGCGCGAACAACACTCGATCGCAAACGATCACAAATTGCCTCGAACGGCACCCCGGCCGCGAACGGTCCCCATTCGCCGCAAACGGCACTCGATCGCGAACAATCACAAATTGCCTCGAACGGCACCCCGACCGCGAACGGTCACCATTCGCCACGAACGGCATTCGATCGCGAACGATCAAAAATTGCCTCGAACGACACCTCGACCGCGAACGGTCACCATTCGCCGCGAACGGCATCCGACCTAGAGTAGAGAAATTATACTTGAAATGAGGTAGTATCTAAATTTGGCTTACTGAAACAACATTTTCATAATTATACATTCCGATATTACACTACTAATTAAATTAGAGAAAATATTTGTAGTTTTCAAACATAGTGTTCTTTAATAAATATAGCATAATATGGCATGAGAAAATGTATGAAATTAGCAGTCAAATTTTGTATCTAGAGTATAATTTTGGTTTACAGATCATGCAATAATTTGTTAACTAATAATTATGTATATTGCACTCGTTGTATTATTGTTACTATATTAAGCTTCTTAAAAAAATCTTATTGGATAACTATGCATTTTCCAACGTTGATGATTCCAACTAATTAAACATTATCCTTGTTTGTTTCAACTAATCTAAATAGGAGCTACACAACATGATTTAATAAATGTATATTTTTGAAATATACAATGAAGTAAAGTAAAAAATTAGTTTTAATCCATCAAGAAATAAAATGTTTTATTGGACTAAAAGTGGATACCAATTGATTACTATTAATGAGAATAAGGATGATTTGAGATTAGAGGTTGAAGGTTGTGGTATTCATGGACGAATTGGATTAGAGGTTGGACATGAAGTATTTATGTCATGAATAGTTTTTTAAGATATCTATTATACTTATTAATTAATTATTATCAATTAATGTATAGTTTTGAATATGAAGTATTATTAATTATTTACGGAAAAATTCGAAAAAAAACAGGAACGTCTGACATACCTTATAAAAGTCGAACATGATTAATACGTTTTGTAAACACTATTTTTTAGGTCCAAATGCGAATCATTAAACCATCGACATATCAATTATGTCATTCTTATCTAAGATAAGTCGGGCATAATCATGGTTTTAAATCTCTTATATATTGCTTGAGATCTCCTTTTCACACTTAAACGAGACGAGACATCAAATCTTCTGCATATCTCCTTCGACACTCATCTCGTTCGAGATAATCAAATCTCACCTGAAATATGGATCAAAATATCAATCCGAGATCTCACCCGAAATTATACATTTTTCTTATTTTGCATAATATTTTTTATTTTCATATCGATTCAAAAGAAACTACTTGACCCAATTATAATTTACCAACTTCTAGAACATATTCTATACTTTTTATCTTAATGAGTCATAGGGAAAGTTTTCACTTCTTTATTATGTTCTAATTAAAGGATATTATTCAATCATTACCAAATCAATCGAGCTAATCAAGCTACCACTCTTATAAAAATATTTCTTTTTCCATGTAAATCAAGTATGTTATCATTTTTATTTTTACTAAAAAAGTTATAACCATTAAATAAATTTTTGACATATCAATTTTATACACAAAAGTACATTCGAGATATTCCCGAGATGCATTATAAGACCCGAGATGTCAATTCGAGATATACACCCGATATGTACTCATTTCGTCTGAGATCTCCCCTGGTACGAGATAATTTGTGTAAATATTTCGAGACGAAACGTGACCGAAATCTGATATTTAAAACCTTGGGAGTGATTCTCGCTAACCGCTTTTTGGTTAACGTTTTCGGTATCCATGAACGGGGACTTGGTATGTAACTAATCCCCAATTTGGTTAAATATTAATAAAAGAGAATTAATTGTAATCATTTGCAAATTAGTTTGAATTGGAATCAAATAAAATTAGCAATAATTTATTCCTTTTTAACACAATTCTTTCTGTTTTAAGTTAGTATAATCGTAAGCATTATTATTAACCCATCTTCAATTCGTAATGATTTATAAACATCTCCACACCGCAAAAAAATAAAAAAATAAAGCATAAACAATCTTTATAGAAAATAAAAAATAATTCCTAAGATGTTCCATAAGATCTCCAAGTATTCTGTTAACCATGCATCAAATAGGAAAATACGTGATACGTTAAATGAAGCATTACTATAGAAAAAATGTTTTGCTGTAGGCTTAAGATGGATAATATCCGATATTGCAAAAAATAACTCTAGGTTGCGTATAACAAAATAAAATATTTAGATAAAAATTAAGTTTATAGAACGTCTATTTAGAACTAAACTTTCAACACACTTCTCTCGAAATGAAGTATAGAAATTTATTATTTGATTATTCTTTTACATCATAGATGATATTTTATCTACTTGATTTTCATAAATACTTATAGTTCAAATGGAAAGTACAACAATTTATAAAGATTATACTCAATTAAAGATTTTTTGATGTACATTGTTAGTAAACCAATTATGCCTTATAAATTTACGAAGGAAATGAATTTCCTGATCGTACTAAGCGAACATAAAACATATTAGAGAATTTATTATGTATTTACTACCCTCAATGCTAACTTAAGAAACTAATTTGCCATTAATATGATCCAATTATTTTACAGAAAATTTGATTGGATTCTGGTATAACATCAAACAGTGGAATTATAAAATAAACATATTACCAAATTATCAAATTAACTAAATTGCACACACTTTATATTGAGTTAAAATTTTCTTTTTTGAAATAAAGCATTTAGCTTTAACACTAGAAATGTTAAAGGAATTAAATCTACCATTATTTTCGAAATTAAAAGCATGGATGTGAAATAGTAGTTGACCTATAACCATTTGATCTTTTATATTTTGTGTATAAAGTAACACTCTGTTTTATAAATCATGCAGTAGACTGAACAAAAGTAAGATTTATATTTCTTTTCTCAAATGTGAAATAAAAAATTATTATTCAACTTCAAATGTATATTTCTGAAATATACATTGAAGTAAAATCAAAAATTAGTTTTAATCCATCAAGAAATAAAATGTTATATTGAACTAAAAGTGGATACCAACTGATTACCACTAATGAGAATTAGGATGATTTGAGGTTAGAGGTTGGAGGTTGTGGTGTTCGTGGAAAAATTGAATTAGAAGTTGGACATGAAATATTTATGTAATATATAGATTCTTAATATATCTGCCATAATTATTAATTAATTATTATCAGTTAATGTATAGTATTGAATATGAAGTATTATTAATTATTTACAGAAAAATTCAAAAAAAGGAACGTCTGACTTATTCATAAAAGTCAAACATGATTGATACATCTTGTAAAAATGTGACATTTTTTAAGTCCAAACGCGAATTGTAAAACCGCTGACATATCAACTATTTCGGACTTATCTAAGATAAGTCAGGCGTAATTCTCGCTAACCGCTTTTTGGTTAACATTTTTGGTGTCGTAACGTGAACTTGGTATGTAATTATCCCCCAATTAGATTAAATATTAATAAAATAGAATTAATTGTAATAATTGTCAAATTAGTATGAATTGTAATCAAATGAAATCAGCAACAATTTATTCCCTTTTTATACAATTCTTCCTGCTTGAAGTTAGCCTACTCGTGAACATTATTATTAACTCATCATCAATTCGTAATGATTTATAAATATCTCCACATTGCAAAAAAGATATCAAAATAATATGACAAACAATCTTTAAAGAAAATAAAAGATATTTGCTAAGATGTTCCATAAGATCTTCAGGTGTTCAATGTTAACCATGCATTAAATAGAAAAATACGTGCTACAATCATTGAAACGTTGCTATAGAAAAATGTATTGATATAGGTCTAAGATGGATAATATCTAATATTTCAAAAAAATATGTCTAGGTTGCGTATAACGAAATAAAATATTTAGATAAAAATCAAGTTTATTGAACGCATATCTAGAACTAAACTTCAATATACTTCTCTCGAAATGAAATATAGAAATTTATTATTTGAATATTCTTTTACATCATAGATGATATTTTGTCTCCTTGATTTTTTTTGAATACTTATAGTTCAAATGGAAAATACAGCAACCTTATATCAGATTATACTCAATTAAAGATTCTTTGACGAACACGGTTAGTAAACCAATTATGGCTCATAAATTTACAAAGGAAATGAATTTCCTGATCGTACTAAAAAAACAAAAAACAGATTAGAGAATTTATTATGTATTTAGTACCTTCGATGCTAACTTAAGAAACTAATTTGCCATTAATAGGATCGAATTAATTTTTAGAACATTTTGTTGGATTTTGTTATAACATCAAACAATCGAATTATAAAATAAACATATTACTAAATTATCAAATTAACTAAATTGCACGCTTTATATTGAGTTTAATTTTTTTTTTGAAATAAAGCATTTAACTTTAACACTAAAAATATAAAAGGAACTAAACCTACGATTATTTTCGAAACCAAAAGCATGGATGTGAATTAGTAGTTGACCCATAACCATTTGATCTTCTATATTTTGTGTATAGAGTAACATGTAGATTTATAAATCATACGGTAGACTGAATAAATGTAGTATATATATATATATATTTATATTTCTTTTCTCAAATATGAAATAAAAATTTATTATTTAACTTTAAATGTATATTTTTGAAATATACATTGAAGTAAAATCAAAAATTAGTTTTAATCCACTAAGAAATAAAATGCTATATTTAACTAAAAATGGATACCAACTGATTACCATTAATGAGAATTAGGATGATTTGAGGTCAGAGGTTGAAGGTTGTGGTGTTTGTGGGCAAATTGGATTAGAGTTTGGACATGAAGTGTTTATGTAATATATAGATTCTTAATATATATGCCATAATTATTGATTAATTATTATTAATTAATGTATAGTATTGAATGCGAAGTATTAATAATTATTTACAGAAAAATTCAAAAAAAAAAAAGAACGACTAAGTTATCTCATAAAAGTCAAACATGATTAATGCATCTTATAAAAATGTGACATTTGTTAAGTCCAAACGCGAATCATAAAACCGATGACATATCAACTATTTCGGACTTATCGAAGATAAGTCGGGTGTAATTCTTGCTAACCGTTTTTAGTTAACATTTTCGGTGTCCGTTAAAGTGAAATTGGTATGTAACTATTCTCTAATTAGATTAAATATTAATAAAAGAGAATTAATTATAATAACTCTCAAATTAGTTTGAATTGGAATAAAATGAAATTAGCAACAATTTATTCCCTTTTAACACAATTCTTCCTGCTTGAAGTTAGCCTACTCGTGAACATTATTGTTAATCCATCTTCAATTCGTAATGATTTATAAACATCTCCACGTTGCAAAAAAAATATCAAAACAAAATGACATAAACTATCTTTATATAAAATAAAAGATAATTGCTAAGAGTTCCATAAGATCTCCAAGTATTCAGTGTTAACCATGCATTAAATAGGAAAATACGTGCTACGGTCATTGACGCATTACTATGGAAAAATGTATTGATGTAGGTCTAAGATGGATAATATCTAATATTACAAAAAAATAAGTCTAGGTTGCGTATAACAAAATAAAATATTTAGATAAAAATTAAGTTTACTGAATGCATATTTAGAACTAAACTTTCAACATACTTCTCTCGAAATGAGCTATAGAAATGTATTATTCGATTATTCTTTGAGACATAATTATCACTATAAATAAGAACCATAATTCCAATAATAGTAATTAATATTGGCATAATAAAAGTAAGCGGATCAATCAAGTGTCCGAACTCTAAAGAAAAATCATTATTGACAGTCCAAGACCATAGATATTGATATATAAAATTTCCGTTTGACAAATTGGATTAGAAGTTGGACATGAAGTATTTATGTAATGTATAGATTCTTAATATATTTTCCATAATTATTGATTAATTATTATCAATTAATGCATTGTATTGAATGTGAAGTATTAATAATTATTTACAGAAAATTCAAAAACAAAAGGAACGTCTGAGTTATCTCATAAAAGTCAAACTTGATTAATAAATCTTGTAAAAACAAGACATTTTTTAAGTCCAAACGCGAATCACAAAACCGCTGACGTATCAACTATTTTAGACTTGACTTAGATAAGTCGGGCGTAATTCTCGCTAACCACTTTTTGGTTAACGTTTTCGGTGCCCTAACGTGAACTTGGTATGTAACTATTCCCTAATTAGATTAAATACTAATGAAAGAGAATTAATTGTAATAACTCTCAAATAAGTATGAATTGGAATCAAATGAGATTAGCAACAATTTATTCCCTTTTAACACAATTCTTCCTGCTTGAAGTTAGCCTACTCGTGAACATTATTATTAACTCATCTTCAATTCGTAACGATTTATAAACACCTCCACATTGCAAAAAGATATCAAAACAATATGACATAAACAATCCTTATAGAAAATAAAAGATAATTGCTAAGATGTTCCATAAGATCTCCAAGTATTCAGTGTTAACCATGCATTGAGTAGGAAAATACGTGCTACGGTCATTGAAGCATTGCTATGGAAAAATGTATTGATATAGGTCTAAGATGGATAATATCTAATATTAAAAAAAAATAAGTCTAGGTTGCATATAACAAAAAAAAATATTTAGATAAAAATAAAGTTTACTGAACGCATATTTAGAACTAAACTTCAACGTACTTCTCTTGAAATGAACAATAAAAATTTATAATTTGATTATTCTTTGAGACATATAATTATCACTATAAGTAAGAACCATAATTCCAACAATAGTAATTAATATTGGCATAGTAAACGTAAGCGGATCCATCAAGTGTCCGAACTCTAAAGAAAAATCATTATTGACAGTCCAAGACCATAGATATTGATATATAAAATTTCCGTTTAACAAACAGGATTAGAAGTTGGACATGAATTATTTATGTAATGTATAGATTCTTAATATATCTACCATAATTATTGATTAATTATTATCAATTAATATATAGTATTGAATGTGAAGTATTATTAATTATTTACAGAAAAATTCAAAAAAAAAAAGGAACGTCTGAGTTATCTCATAAAAGTCAAACATGATTAATGCATCTTATAAAAACGTGACATTTTTTAAGTCCAAACGCGAATCATAAAACCGTTGACATATCAAATATTTTGGACTTATCTAAGATAGGTCGGGCGTAATTCTCGCTAACCTTTTTTGGTTAACATTTTTCGGTGTCCATTAACATGAACTTGGTATGTAACTATTCCCTAATTACATTAAATACTAATGAAAGAGAATTAATTATAATAACTCTCAAATTATTTTGAATTGGAATCAAATGAAATTAGCAACAATTTATTCCCTTTTAACACAATTCTTCCTGCTTGAAGTAAGCCTAATCGTGAACATTATTATTAACTCATCTTCAATTCGTAACGATTTATAAACATCTCCACATTGCAAAATTAATATCAAAACAATATGACATAAACAATCATTATAGAAAATAAAAGATAATTGCTAAGATGTTCCATAAGATCTTCAAGTATTCAGTGTTAACCATGCATTAAATAGGAAAATACGTGCTACGGTCATTGAAGCATTACTATGGAAAAATGTATTGACGTATTTGTTACCTTCGATGCTAACTTAAGAAACTAACTTGTCACTAATATGATCGAATTATTTTTAAAAAAATTGATTGGATTCTATTGTAATAAAGAATCGAATTATAAAATAAACATACTGCCAAATTGTCAAATTAACTAAATTACACACACACCTTATATTGAGTTTAATTTTTTTTTGAAATAAAGCATTTAGCTTGAAAACTAAAAATACTAAAGGAACTAAACCTACTATTATTTTCGAAACTGAAAACATGGATGTGAATTAGTAGTTGACCTATAACCATTTGACCTTCTATATTTTGTATATAGAGTAACATTTAGATTTATAAATCATACGGTAGACTGAAAAAAAGTAATATATATATATATATTACTTTTTTGAATTATGAAATAAAAATTTATTATTTAACTTCAAATGTATATTTTTGAGATATATACATTGAAGTAAAATCAAAAATTAGTTTTAATCCATCAAGAAATAAAATGCTATATTGTACAAAAAGTGGATACCAACTGATTACCATTAATGAGAATTAGGATGATTTGAGGTTAGAGGTTGGAGGTTGCGGTGTTTGTGGACAAACTGGATTAGAAGTTGGACATGAAGTATTTATGTAATGTATAGATTCTTAACATATTTGCCATAATTATTAATTAATTATTGTCAATTAATGTATAGTATTGAATGTGAAGTATTATTAATTATTTACAGAAAAATTCAAAAAAAATTAGGAACGTCTGACTGTCTCATAAAAGTCAAACATGATTAATAAATCTTGTAAAAATGCTACATTTTTTAAGTCCAAACGCGAATTATAAAACAACTTGACATATCAATTATTCCGGACTTACCTAAGATAAATCGGGCGTTATTCACACTAATCGCTTTTTGGTTAACGTTTTCGATGGCCATTAACGGAAACTTGGTTTGTAACTATTCACTAATTAGATTAAATACTAATGAAAGAGAATTAATCGTAACAATTCTTAAATTAGTTTAAGTTGGAGTCAAATGAAATTAACAACAATTTATTCCTTTTTAACACAATTTTTTCTGTTTGAAGTTAGTGTACTCGTGAACATTATTATTAACCCATCTTCAATTTGTAAGGATTTATAAACATCTCCACATTCTAAAATAAAATAAAATAAAAACAATATAGCATAAACAATCTTTACAGAAAATAAAAAACAATTGCTAAGATGTTACATAAGATCTTCAAGTATTCAGTGTTAACCACGCACTAAATTTGAAAATACATGCTACGGTCATTAAAGCACTACTATAAAAGAGATCTACGATATCGATGTGTTAATCAATCCAATAACCTCATGCAGAATATGAAGGAAACCAAGTTGATAATGATATAGATTGAAACTGAAATAATAAGTATAAGATTTTCCCAACTTGATTTTGTATACACCTATATTTCAAAATAAAAAAAATCAACTTTTTATCTTGTGTATTATAAAAAGTTTATGATAATTTTATTATCTATATGTCAGTAAGCCAATTATTCCTTGCAAAATAAATGAATGAAATGAAAATCATAATCGTACTAAACGAATACAAATAAGAGGAACATTGATGTAAATAAAATTATAAAAAACATAAGAATGAAAAACTGTCAAACTTCACGTATTATATATCTTACAAAATAACCAAAGATTACATAATATCCAGTATTAATAAATCCAATAACCTTCTAAAAATATAATGAAAGCCATATTCATATCCATGCAAGTTGTAACAAAAATAAGAAGAAAACAACTTTTTTAACACAAAATTTGAAGTTTAGTTCCGCGATAAATTATTAGAGCTAAAACAAAAAATTCAACCTTAAATTAAATGAAAATAAAGATAATAAAATAAAAATCATACCTTTAATCCATTTCTGATAGATTAGCAAGCAAGGTTTTAGAAAAATTTTCTAGGAAAACTACAACAGAGAAAGCAACGGATAAAAACACAATCTTTGCAAAACATGATAGAAATTAAAGAATTATTGAAGAACTCAATCAAATTATAATTAGATGTAAATAAAGAGATTGATCAAAAACTATTTGGACAAAATCTTTAAGCCGATTTAGACTGAAAATAGATATTATAGTTTTTTTGAATCGTAGTATACATATGAAACCGATATATGACAAGAGATAACATAGTGAAAAATTTAAATGGGAGGAATGTAAAAAGATGGTAGGAAACAAATGACGAACAAAAAATTGTAACGATAACACGGAGAAGAGGAAATCTGCGTTAGAATAGAAAGAAATAATGATTATAGGTTTATCAAAAGAAATAAACATACATAAGAGTATTTTACCAAAAGGAATAACGATAACATCAATTGCTATGTTAATGAAGGTAGTTTTGTGGAATATTAAAAAATTTTAGGGGGTCTAAAATGAAAATTGTTTTAAGAAGAATGCACTATTCAGTCTGAGAGTGTAGGAGAGATGAGAATACTAAGAGTTCTACATTCTCTTTCTTATATAATAGAATAGATTTGTTGAATTGTTTGCAATTTTATACAGGTGATGATGTTATTTTTTTGTTGAATTGTTAGCAATTTTATTTGCTGGATTGTAGGAACGAAGCTGCAGAGCCAAACAATGATATGTGACAAAGGGGAAGAAGGATTAGAGCTGAAGGAGAAGATAGATAGGCTACGTGGGTGGTTGGAAGATGACGTGAAGAGGCTGACAAACAAGGACGTGGAAGATGTGATTTGCTATTTCGATGTCGATGAGATTATCAGTCTGGCTTTGAAATCAGACAAAGGTAAGGGAAGCAATGAAGATAAAGATACACTGCATTTTGTGTTTTTCTGTACTTCTTATATAAATTTGTACTCGTACACATGTACATACATGATTTTGTCAATGATGCCAGCGACGAGGAAGGCATTCCACGACTATGCTTATTTAGAACAAAACCTTTTTGTGCCAAGCAGTGGGAAGGTACTTCGCTTGTTAAAATTAATGCTGCAATGCGGTGTAGAGAAGCTCAAGGAGGTTGACTTGTTTATCCTATACCAAAATTTTCCCAATTTGCCTTTTGCAATGCTGCTACTAAGTGCACCGGATTCCTACTCCCTCTTTGATAAGGCAGATGAGCGTGTTATGATCTACAAACTATGTTGTAATTTACCTTGGAAGCTCTTTACTCATATAATGTACCACAAGACTAAGCTCCCCCAATTTAAAAGAATCACAGAAGAAGAAGAATCAAACGATGAATGTACAATCCAGAAAAAAGCTGCAGAAAGTTGCGAGATTTGTTGTGGGAAAGGCAAACATAGCGGCGTTTATGGTTACCATTGTTCCTTTTGGGATTCTATCCCTAGTGGACTTGTTGTTGGGCCCGGCCATTTTGTAAGCTGTAGAGACTGTTGCATGATCATCGACGATAAAGATTTTGTCAAGGGTTGCTGTGGTTCCAGGGTGAGGCAGGCTGTGCCCTTCTCAGTGCTATGGAATTAAAATATAGACGTTGTTTTACCTAGTAGTACTGTTTGTTTGTTATGACCGTTATCAATTTGTATGCGCCTTTGGATGCACATTGTATTAGTTCCAGTTGTCAATGCAGTCTAACAAAGGTACTAATAATATCAATGTTTATTAATGCTTTCTTATTTTGAAAATTGTGTTTAAGAATGCATTCTTGATTCTGTTAGATTATCCGTGTGTGTATGTGTGTATGTATATGTGTGTGTGAGTATATCTATGTATGTAAAGATGGTATAATATCTGTTTGACCAAAAATTTGAAATTACATGCTCATGTTTTGACACCGATTTAACAATTAAATGTTCTAACCTCTCTCTCTGACGCATCCGATGCAATTAGCAAATGTGCACCTGACCCAAAACTTCAAACTTACAAAATAAAATTGGCAACAAATGTTTACCAAACCTGTGACTACTGAACTTACGTGATATAAGTGGCCAAAATGTGCACCTTACCCAAAGTAGCAGGGTAAGACATGTTTACCAATGGCGTTAACGTGCCATTGGCATGCTTAATAAGATGTTGGTGAGCAAAGCTTCAGGTTCACGTCTTTCGTGGAGTACTAATCGACTCTTGTTTCGAATGTTATGGCGATGTCTATTTTTCAACGCTTATCAATGATTTGCCGACAACAGTAAAATCTATTGAACGACGTCTAATTAAAATGTTAAAATTGAATTTTTTTTGTTAGACCGACATCTTCGCAAAGCATTTCTACTTTCTTTTTCACCTCAAACACAAATTCATGTGTAATTATTACCTAATCACATAAGCATAAACCAACAATATCTGACATCACAAATTCATATATAATCGATGATTAATCTTTCAAATATAATCAAATACTTTCGAATCACAATTTACATATATCAACAACAATCTTTCTGCAAGATAATTTTTATTTGTACATCTTTTGTTCCATTGTTTCACTTCTACTAGAAGCCAAACTGCAGAAATCGAATGAATGTAAATCTGTTGTATAATAATGAATTATTGAAAAACGTTGATGATTTTCTTTAGGTTTCATGGTTTTTTCGTCAGTATCAATTTAAAGTAAATTTTATTTACTTGATCTGTAAATTTTAGTTAGTATCTATTGTAAATTTTATTTACTTGATCAGATTAACTTACAAGTGCTAGCGCTAACGTCTCTTCTATCACCCAGTTTCAGATCTTAATTTTGTAAGTTGTCAAAACTCAAAATATATAAATGGGAAAATTTATCCATCGCATCGTCTTATCGTTGATAGTAGGGATATGCTCTAAAGGCAATTATGCAATTTGTTACCCATATCTAACTCGGTAATCAAACTTGTTCGAAATAAAATGCATTTTCGTTCTATAATACATATGATATAATGTGTTATACTAATTAGTCAATTTAATTAAATTTATACTTAGTGGAAAATTAGAAAAAAGTATGTATTGGAAGTATTGGTGAAATTTTTATGATCGTATTTGGGAAAGTACTTAACACTTCAGAGTTGTATTCTCTTCTGGTGTGCGACAAGTGGTTGTTAGATCCTTAAGAGAATATGGTTCAGGTTTTCTAGTGGTATCCGTAATAAGTGATATTTATTAGATTTTAGTAAATACTTGAATTTGGTAGCAGTTACAAAGTGGTGTAATCGTGAGTAATTTATCACAATATATATAAATACACCATAGAATATAACAATTATAATCATGCAACATATATTGCATTACCCATCTAATTTATTAGTTTATCCATCTTAATTTCAAATGACTACCAGTCACAGCGCAAACTGACTACCCATCTTAATTTAATCTGACTACTCGTCTTATAATTATATGGACCATCCATCTTGCATATAAAAATATTCAGAATTATATGGGCTATCCATCTCAAATATAATTATAATTGGATTATCCACCCCCTACCACATTGACTACTCATAACATGTGGTTTAATTATTTAAAATTATGTGGACTATCATTCACACATATTCCATTAACTTAAAATGACTTGGATTATCCACCACAATCTCATGGCTTTCCTAGAATGACTATGAATCATTCATTATCCTCATAGAGACTATCCATCTCCGGCACGATATAGACTATCCATTTCACATCCCCAAGTTTTCATGGGATGACTTCGAACCCATCATTTACAATTTAATTCATGTTACCCACATGTTAACCTATGTCTGTTGATATCCTCAATTAGGTTATTTCCCCATCAAGTTATAACATTTCAAAGTGACATACATTGGCATTACCAATTGACAAGTATCGAACTCATTTAAGGAATAGCACTGGTATCACCGATGTTTAGAATCAAAGTCACAAAACAATAGGCTCGCCGCCCTTATTAGGTTAATATAGATCAATGTCAAAGTTCATCTACATTGGTGTCCCCGATGACAGTGTTGAAGTTTACAAATTTTAAAACGACATTGGTACCACAATGACGACATCCAAATGGAAAATACAAGGCTCTCCGCCTTTGATGAAGATAGGTGACCGTCAAGCAGCAATAAACCTCATTGACCCTCTACCTAAGGTAAAACCAAATGTAAATTCTTTTAAGCATAAATTAATATCGAAAGTGGCGTTGTTGACTTCTATGAACCATAAGGTATCCACCCATTAAAACAAAACTTTAACTTTTATAAGTTATATGGCTATCTAACCAAGTTACAGAGTCATCAACCTTCTTAAAACATGCCTCTTCGCCTCTTTTAAAACAATTTTAGTTGACATAAAAAAAACCTCTTCGCCTTAAAAAATGAAGTGCGACGTCGTGAACATGAGGCCTTGACTCTAAAACGTAAGTTCGTCGACCTTGATGCACATCGACCCCAAGAACCTCGACGTTGTAATAAAACTTTTAAATTTGACCCACTTCGGCTACTATGCTACGTATTATCCTTATAAGGTAGAAGTCATATAAAGCGGCATCGCCTAGTTTTGAAAACAATTAAAGTGATTAAGTGTCGTATCATTAAAAACAACGATGAAGACAAGTGACGTCGTCGACGTCGACACTAAAGCTTTTAAACTCTTAGTTGAATCGCAATGTCACTACGCTGTCCAATATAGATTGCTGACACTATCGGCATCGACACTAATGGAATCATTCCATAGCTACAGAAGAAGCCATCATATGTTTCCCTCAATATCAACGTCGATGTGCATAGAGGCGACAATCATTTAGGCTCGAAGTGGATATATGCGACACATAGCTACGTAACTAACATGAAAAATGGTTTATTTCTATTAAAAGCAAGCATCATTTACCAAATTTACACCTTGGAAAATTTATGTTGTATGCAAACAATAATTTAACAAATCTTTTAACAAATATTGCCATATAACATTTCCATGTTCCAAAATATTTCTCTACATTAATTAATACCCTTAATTAATCATTAATTTAAATACTTATCTAACAGAATAAATTCATAGTAATTCGAAATCACTTTAAAAAAACCCCAAAATTCACAAAAATAATAGAAAATATCCTTCTCATTATCATATAAAATTTTTGGAGCTAAAGACCACATTTAATTATTTTAAATAACTAAAACTAGAAATTAAGTTATTTCCTTCTTAGGAAATTCATAAAATAATCTATATAACTTGGAAAATTTTGAAATTAAAAGCTCATCTCCAAATTAATGTTTTATACAACATATCAGAAATCAAAGTATTTGGGGATTAAAATCTTACGTTTTGCCCTTAAAACCCTTTAGATAGTTCCATAAAAATTTCTTATTTCGTCATTCTTTCCAAACAATGAATATTCAACCATACTTAGGAAAAATATATCAAAATGATTCAGATATTACCCATAGCTGAATTTCAAAAATAAAATAAAAATAGAGATGGAATACTTATTATTCATCTTAAAAATGATGTTGGAGTTGAGGTTTGATTTGGCTCTTGAATCCCTAAGATTTAGTGTGAATCTCCTCTGACTTCGCCCTCTCTTTGTTGATTAATGACCGTCCTTCTTATATATTTTTTGATTATTTTTGTATGAATAACTTGAGAATGATATGAGGAAAAGAGACTTTAAGGGATATAAGATAGATCTATATGTAAATTGCCCCTCTCATAAATCCCCCTACATGTAAATTCTAAAACAATTTGTAAATCAGTTCACTAAGGCACGACCTTAGAATATTTCAATCTCATCTTCGCTAATTATTTACATTATTTTATTTAATCTATCCAATTAAATGTTATGAATAATGTTTAAGCTAAAATTAGCGGTGTTACAGGCCCCCCTCTTTAAAGAATTTCATTTTTGAAATTCAGTAAGGACTACAAAACAAGCATATTCAACATGCAAATAGTGCTATTATATCCTACCAGCTATAAAGTCTATATATAACTAATATAAAACATGCCATCATAACAACTCAAGATAAGCATCTCTAATCATGTCTTTTGTCTCCCAAATACAGTCTTTCTCATTGTCATTCCATTGGACCTTTACCAATCTGACCGTTTTGTTCCTTAGCATCTTCTCATCTCTTGCGACAACTCGAACTATTGTCACACAAAAGTTAGATCCAGTTCTACTACTAAATCTTCCAATATCGTCGAAGTAATAGTACAATGCCTGAAAGCACTCGATCCACTGAGGAAGTCGAACCAAATCAAAAATCAACCCAAATGAAAACTAGGGTTCTAAACTTAATCGAACATTCTTTGTCGCCACAGTGATGCTGATCAACTTCTGGCAATTTTCCCATCATCTACGGTCACTTCTCCATCATCACCCAAGATCCTGACCTCTCCAAACACTTGGATCCCCAAAAAAAACCAAAATTTCATTTCCAATTCATCCCAGAACTGCACCTTCATCCCCAAACTAAAAATCTTGATTTTAGTTTTAAAAATCATGTTTTTGTTTATATATTCAATTTGTAATACTGAATTTATAAATTACAATGTCCGAATTTTGACTTATATTTACACGCACTGTTGTTTTTGGTTTTACAAAGACACTCATGCTTTAGTTTAACTAAATTAAATTTTTAAATATTAATCTAAGATTAATCAAACAACTTTGGCTTGTAAATTAAGTCCTAACAATAATTAATTCAAGAGAATTTGAATTTTAAATCTAAAACAGTAAAACTGGAATTATAAACAGGGAGTATTCCTATGTAACAAGCATGCATACCAATCATTGATATATATAAACAACATACTTCACAATACATATTCATTTCAACACACTAGCATACTAAATTTTACTTTAAATTTTAAAAGTGAAGTTACTCACAGATTAGTATAAGAAGTTAGTTTACTCACCTGAAAAATAGAGTTTGATCAGACAGCAGCTTTCTGGTTTTGAAAAGTTATCAGCCCGATCCCTTTAATCTCCTTGCTTGTTGAGTTGAGGTATTAATTAAGCTTCAGTGCTAAGATTAGTTCTGGTTTGCTAATTTTTTGATGAAAGAAGATGAAATAAGAAAAGATGTATATATAGAAAAGGTTTTAAATGGATAGGTATTTACTGGTAATGTTTGATTAGAGATTTTTTTGCCTCCTTCTTTGACCAGGCAAGATTTTATAAAAACCGAAATAATTTTTGTGGAAAATGAAATGACTGATTTTGTGCTAGAATTGATAGCATTAATTGCAATTGTCTTTTTTTGATATTATATACTTATCCTATGTTCATAGATATTTTTTTTCTTGTTTCTTCTTGCCTTGCATATCTACATGAATTCCTATAGTATATATATCTTACTTGTCTGGTTTTGCTTTATACCCTATGTACATTCTATAAAGTTGTTATAGTTACTTTTTGTGACGTCCCGGATTTTTGGCAAGTATTATTTTAATAAATATTTAATTTAAATTAATTGAAATACAACCTATTATGTTTAAAAACAAATATATATGTAAGTATTTGGAAGAAAATATTGGTTTGGAATTTAAAATAAAGAGTTTCAATAATATTTTAAAAATAGAATATATCTTTTTCCCATTTAATTAAAACCAAGTTCTACTTATTTAACTTTTGATTTAAATATATATATATATGTATATGATATAATCTTAATAACAAGGGTTAAAATCAAATAATATTATTAATATTAAATCTAAGTAAAACAAATATATTGTTTAAAAATAAAAATATAAACATTTTGACATAAGGAATTATGATATTGGCAAGTACAAAAATGGATAATAAATAAAGTAAATATTAGAAAGTTAAACTTTATAAACTATAGAAATAAATATTATAAGGAAAGATAAAATACTAACAAATTGTACTTACAACCTAAAATATAAAAATATTGTAGATACAAGACAATAAATATTAAGTTAGAAATAGAAGTAAATTATATAAGATAAATTATATGAATTATAAAATATAAAGTAAAACTCATAGCTAAAATATAACAACATAATAAATATAGAATTTCATTTCTATTATAAAGTAATAAGACCATAGCAAAGGAATATATTCAAATATGTACTTGCAAGAAGAAATTATCAATATATTTTGTGCAAGAAAACAATAATAAATGCTTGAATCTCTGGCACACAAAATACATATGTAGCAGCCATCAACATTGACATAGTCAACAAAACAAGAAAACAAATAAACATTCAAGTGTGTAGAAAAAAAAAAAAAAATTAGATGCAAGTGATAATTTGAGACATGACGGAAGTATATAAATGAGTGCAGTTGCAAAAGAAGAAACAAAATGAATATAAAGTAAACACATTCAAACAAGAACATATAAACCTATAGCTGGCATAAGAAGACAGTAATATACTTCAGGTATGAACTAGAATCGATAGGATAAGTATTTGCAAACAAAGAAAAATATAAGGATGTAGACTTGAGAAAACAGACAAATGTAATTAATGACAATATCTTTTGCCACCAAAGTAAGATTATCAGCTACCAAAACAAAAGAGAACAAGACAGTTGAGTCAAACAAGGTTTTTTTTTTTTTGAAAACCCAGGATAACCTGGCGGACCGGTAAACTCCTAAGGAGGGTATAGTAAAGCCGTCCGCTGATTCAATCCCCCATACCCCCGGGTAAATTTATATAGGATTGGGAAGCGCATGGTAGGAATCGAACCTGGGTCTTTTTACCAGAACCCAAGCCTCCTTTCCACTGCGCCGCACTCGCGAACTGAGTCAAACAAAGTTAAACAAATATCTATGCCTACTGTACTAAACAGATTATAATCACTTGTACAAGATAAAATACATACTCTGTGATTTGTTTCTTTACATCAATCTGTACAACTCATTTCTTATATACTAATCTATCCATCTCAGTTTTGATCATTTCAGGCTGAGCAAACCTGAGATATATATTATCTAAACTTAAACAAAATACAACTTAAACATCTACAAACAATCCAATGCAAACCAGAGAATCAAGAAGGAAGATTTCCAGGTAGTGAATACAAAGCCTGATTTAAAAAATGAGACCAGCTCTGTCAATGTTAAAATTAGGTGAGTAACATCACTTAATAACAAATTTAAACGTATAATTCTGATGCATATATGTATGTGAATGAGTGTGTTTATATCTTTATACATGAATGCCTTATGAATGATGAATAATATGTGAGTGCAGGCTGTATATCATATACCCCTCTGTTTTGAGTTTTCTCGATATAATGTTTGATTTAAAAATCATTCTCTATTGTTATACTGATTTATTTTGAGCTTAGTGTTAAGACAATATTGGTTGTTATATTCTAAACTAAAGATTAAACATATATTAAGTTAAAAACAGTTAGTTAATAACTCTGAAAATTTAAGAACTGTTTTAAATTTTTAAACCAAGGTTTGACCTGAGTTTTCTAAAACAAAGTTCAAATAAAACTACAAGACACTGCTATGTTGAAGTCACTATTTACTGGTCCATTGCCTAACTTGAAGTCTGATCAGTTGGTTGTGAAGTTTTCACTGATTTTAAGTTCATCTTGTTTGTTCATTGTCTTGTACCATTGGTTGTACTTGCTGTCACATTTACCTGTGCATTGCCTTCATGTGTTGTCTGTGCATTGCCTTCATGTGTTGTCTGTGCGCTCTCTAATGTAGCACTCAAGTCTTATTCAAGCTTCATGCATTGTCCACTGATCATTTGTTATATATGCCATTCACTATTGCCTAGATTGAGTCTTGAATAGCAGACTTGAACCTGTTGTGCACTTCATATTGTGTAGCCACCTGATCATATATGTTAACTGTGTATACTTGTGTGCTGGTCTCCATTTTGCACTGTTGCAGTTGCTTGAGCATTGAAGTTGTAGCTTGTGTTTGTTAATTGGATGAAGAGGCTTTGCCTTGTGGTCTGCATACCTGAAGTGTTCACTGTCTTGAGTCTTGTTGCTTTGGTTATCTTCACTTGATTTGTTGAGCTTGTCTCCGTTGTCTCTCTGACCTGGTGCCTATATTGTTGCTGCCATTGACTTGAGTTTGATTTGTACTTCATGCTAGCAATTTTTTTTCCTCTGCCTGTACTCAGTTTTGGGACTGACTTCGAGTCTATTGTGATGCTATGGTCTTTAACTTGTGAAATGTTGAGCAAGTTTGCATTGCCTGCTCTATTTTCTATGTTGTTGTTTGGCTGAGAGTGTTGGCATATTAGTCTCGGAACTCGAAAATCTACTCGAAGCTTTGAAGTGTTGGAACCGAAGTTTTTGTTGATAGCTCGGAGATGTTGTATAGTTCAAAAACCTGATCTGTTCTTTTCCTAGAAAGCTAGAAGTAAATTTAAATTTCAGATCAAGATTTCATTGAGTTTATAAACCAAAGATTAAAGGTGAATTCAAGTTAGTTTTGAAACCTGGTTTGGAATAAACAAGTTTTAAATTTAATTTGTTTTAAATAACTTGAAGGTTATAAGAAAATTTGGTGTTTTGAATTGGATTAAAGAAGAAACCTGTAACCATTTAAAATTTTAAAATGAAATTTAAAAAGTTGAAAGCAAGTTTTTAAAATATGTTTGGATTCAAATAAACTTTTGAATCCTAAATTTTAAAACTAAATATAAAATTTAAAACAAGATTTAAACTAAGTTTAAAATTAAAGGAATTATAGATTCAAGTTTTACTTGAATATTGAATTTAAATAAGTTTTATAAATTTAAATATTAAGACAAGTTTGGATTAAGTATGTAAAAAAAATGATTTGGTTTAAATAAATGTTTAAACTTGCTTTATATAGATTCTTTTATAAAAAGCATTTCTTTAACATTGAATGGAAAGTTAATAAATTTGTTTAACTTAAAATTGTAAGTTAAATAATCAATTTATTTTTTTAAAGTTTGATTTTAAAATAATTAAGTGATTTAGTTTAAAACCTTTTTCTTATATAAGTTTCATATACAAGAAATGAATGTTCTTTATATTTAATTTAAGATTTATAAACTAATTTTAAATTTGATTTTAAAAAAAAATTGAATGGTTACTCATTTTGAATCTTAAATTCAAAATGGAACTTAAATGTAAATTCAAAGTAAAATGTTTTCAAAATACATATGTTAATGTTAACTAAGTCATAAATAAAGGAAAGGAATTATCTTAGAGACAATTAAGGTTTTAAATAGATTTAATTAACGAGGTAATTAAGGAATGATGAATTGATTTAAGTT
Organism: Allium cepa; assembly: GCA_030765085.1. Classification (NCBI taxonomy): domain Eukaryota; kingdom Viridiplantae; phylum Streptophyta; class Magnoliopsida; order Asparagales; family Amaryllidaceae; genus Allium; species Allium cepa. The sequence continues at coordinate 918,428,479 of CM060938.1, forward strand.
ATAAATTAATGATTTAGATTAATTTATAATTAGAGATAAATAAATGGATTATTCAAAATAAATTAATATTTATTTATTAATGAATTAATGTGATTAATTTTCAATGAATAATTAGATTACTTGATTAATGATAATCATTTATGAAACTGTTTAAGTAAAATTACTTTATGGAAGTAATTAAGAAATTAATTACTCATTGTAATTAAATGAGATACTCATTGTAATTGATTGAGTTTAATTCGATTAGTCTAAGTTAATTAATTCAGTTTAACTAATTTAGATTAATCACTTGATAATTTGGGAGGTACAATTACTTAGAGAAGTAATTGATGAATAATTACTAAATGTAATTAATGGAATGATGATGAGTCATTTGAGAATAATTAATCAAGGGATTAATTGATGTTATTAATCAAGGGTGATTAATATATGTGATTGTGAAGATTTAACCTTTCTTAATATAATTAATTTAAAAGGGATACTTAATTAAAAATGTAATTAGAGATCATTAAGTGTTAAAATTAATGATGTAATTAACAATGAATAATTTGGGAATAATTAATCAATAAAGTAATAAAATGTGATTAATTTAGAATGAATGTAAATAATTACTTTATGGATCTATTACAGGTTAATTATTATAAATGGTTAAGAATAATTAATTGAATGAAATTAAAAGATAATTAATCAAGTATGATTAATTGAAGTGAATAAGTGGATGACGACTGATTAATTGATTGGAAATTAATTAATGTTATGTAAGCAAGATTGATAATGATGAAATTAATTAATTTAATTTACTATAAATTAATTAAAGAGGAAGTAATTAATTTAATCCTTTTTAAAATTAATTATAATATAATTCTTGCTTATATGAATGGATGATATTGTTTGTCCTGAATGGTCTGATATCCTTGATATGAGATAATTAATGTTATGGATGCTTGGTTGTAATGTGATGATGTGAATTATCTGTTTGTGATGTGATTATCTATTGTGATATTGTGAATCAACTATTTGTGAATATATAGATAATGAATTAAATTGTTTTAAACTTTAAAACAACTTGGACTTAAAAGATGGCGTTTTGGATTTCGATGAGACCGGGATCGGGTTTTCCATATTTGGAAGTCTGAAAACCACATCGATCCAAATTAACGATAGGTCGTTAATTTCAAGTGAAGATGAAGGTTCAGAATGCAAGGGTTATCGTCGTTAACTCTGAGGGTGATTCCAATATGAGTGTAACGAGATGATGCCTTCGGTTTTGTTCGAACCCGAGACGAACTTGTATGGATTGAATGCTTTCCGAACATCGTCAGGTGGACGATGAGCATTCTAAGTGATGTGTTCTCTAAAGTAATCGTAGCCTCAAGCCTCATCAACCGGGAATGGCTAAAACAGGAGAGGTGCAGCAAGGCTTCGTGGGTAGCTCCCACTTGAGAGTAAGGTTTCCCCTGTCTAGATGTCCCTTATTATTCGGCTTGGTGTGCGGTTGGTCGTGACAACCGTAGGGTGATCTTATTTGGGACTGTTCAGTAAGGAATGGTTCCGACTTTGTGTTGCGGGGGATTGGGCGTAATCCTCGGTACGGTGATCTAGGCCACGTACTATGATGGACGGTACCCCGGTAGCCCTGCCATTGATGGAAACCCATTTCCCTACGAGACCTTACGGTTTTGATTGTGTTACCCACTTTGTTGGCTAGTACGCTGGAATTTAATCATGTAATAATTTTGGCTATTTTCTATTTACTTGAAAACCATAGACACTACTATAATATCACTGGATTTCCTAAAAATGTTTTGGTTAGCGTAAGGTAAAAAATTACCCATGTTTGTTTGTGGGGAGTCTTACGTGATACACTTTCCTTCAAATGTTTTTAAAGTTAAGCAACTTTAACCTGTTACTCACACCAGACCCTTGTCTGACCCGGAGTTTATTTTCTGTTTTTCATGAACTCTTGGGTACTTAAATTTTTATGAGTAGCCAAGTGATAAGGTTAGCTTTGACGAATACTGGAGGAGCAATGGAGCAGGAAGCTTCAGCGTTGGTAGATATTTATATAGGTGGTTCTGTTATGTTGGTATCTCTGTGACATTTGTTTAGATTGTATCGAGTTGTATTAACTAGACAAGTGTTTATAACTGTCTATTATGTGTTGTATTATCTGCGTAACTCTGATATATATGATACTATGCATTCTCTTATGTGATATGTTATATTTTATTCGTTCCGCTGTTGAGGTTCTGATGTTGTTTCTTCTTCTTCTCTATCTTTTCTATTTTGTCACCCCTTTCTTTCTTAAAAGATGATACGTCTTCCTGGGCGTAGGAAGGCGGGTCATCACAGTTGGTATCAAAGCGCTAGGTTGAGTGAATACCTAGGCTTTGAAGTTATTTCTTTCCTTCTTGAGAGAGCGTATTTGTAATTTTGATATATATATTTATTTATTTCTACCTATTTGTTGGCTTACCTGTTCGGGTTTCCCAATATAAGTTATAAAGGTAGGTAGGATAGTGGTGTGTGTAACACGACTACTAATGGTTGGAATTTGTTGGAGGTGTATATACAGTGACTGTATACCCAATTCTTTCTCAACTGAATTTCTGTTGTGGTGTAATGATTTAACCCAATCTCTGAAAGAAATCTATCAAGGTTCGGGGTCCATTTTTGGAATGCAAGTTGGGATGAGTAGAATTTGATTCTGTCGGTTGGGCATAAGCTGGTGAGGGCATCTTGGCAACTCAGGAAGTAATAGTTGTATGATGAGATGCAGTAGCTATGGATTGTTTCCAAAGATGTTTCTCAGGAGCTTTGGATAAGGAAGTGTGTCTGCATCAGTGTTGAGGCTGAGTTCAGCTGGGTGTTTGTGTTTGGCTTTGAGGTTTGAGTCTCTCGAGGAGTTTTGGATTAGGAAGTGTTTGGCATCATTAGCAGCGTTGCAGCTCAGATTGTTCTGCCGGCATGCAAGGAGGTCATCTATCAGCAGTTTTCCAGAGGTGAACTTCAGCATCAGCTATGTAGATCCATTTCTTCGATGGATTGGCTAGATAAACTTAAGCTGTTCTGATTGGTGGAGAGAGCAGTTTTCTTTGGATATTGGACTAGGTTGATTGCAAAAGTGACATGCAATAGCTGAGTATTCTCTTGGTTTGTCAGAGATTCTTTCGAATGTCTATGAGAGGTCAGTGGATTGCCTTAGCATCTGAAGATTGAGTTTTCATATCTACTAAGATTTCCAGGAGTTGTACCGATGGTCCAGCTAGTTGGAGGATGGTTCCTAGAGAAAAAGTATTTTTGGTGAAGCAGATCAGGATATCATGAAATTTTTGAGTTTTTCTTTATGAATCTGTTAAACCACATTTCTGGGATGTGTTGTCCAGTTTGTGCTCATGTGCACCATCAACATTTTCATCTACTCCAGATCAAAGTTGAGCAGCGGAAGCAGTTGGGAGTGCATCTGTTTTTCTTTTCCGGAGAGGAGAAGTTGTTTTCTACTGATGATAGTAGAGTTTGTGTTCTTGATTTTAGTTGATCTTGAGAAGATCATTCGGTGGGATTGTTTTGGACCAGATTGTTTTGAGAAGCATCAGCGAAGGTCGAGCTGATCAGTAGAGATAAAGGCAGCCCTGGATTGTCAGAATAGTTTGGGGGAGGAGAGACAAAAGAATTTGGATTTCAAAGTCGGAGATTTGATTTTGGATGAGTTTTCTCTGCTACAAAGGAGCCTTGTAATTTGGTAAGACTGAGAAGCTAGCTTCGAGGTGTTTTGGATTTTCTCTATTTCTGGTGAGAATAAGTGGTTGGTCTTCTGAAGTGAATTGCTAGTTTGGATTCGATGTGTTTCATGTATCTCTGAGAGAATACGTGTATAGTCCATCTCTGGTTTGGAACCAGTAGTTCAGGCAGTTTAGTTGTTGAGTCAGACTCGTCTGTAGGCTGATATCTGTTGAGTTTTGTAGATCTAGATGAGTTGGAGCTCGGTAGCTTAGTAGTATAGTCTGTTTGGATTCTATAGATTGGGTATTCCAATGTTTTACCTAGAAACACTCTAGGAGGTTCTACCCAGATTTTTGTCTGGACAGTTAGATTTGTTTGATTAGGTAAATTAGTTGCTATGGTTGTTAGCATATGATTGACAATATATATATATATATATATATATATATATATATGTTTATGATTTAAGAATTAAAATCTTAGATAGATATTAAATTATCTTTGTTTTTAAATTTCGGGGACGAAATTATTTTAAGGGGGGAGGGATGTGACGTCCCGGATTTTTGTCAAGTATTATTTTAATAAATATTTAATTTAAATTAATTGAAATACAACCTATTATGTTTAAAAACAAATATATATGTAAGTATTTGGAAGAAAATATTGGTTTGGAATTTAAAATAAAGAGTTTCAACAATATTTTAAAAATAGAATATATCTTCTTCACATTTAATTAAAATCAAGTTCTACTTATTTAACCTTTGATTTAAATTTATATATGATATAATCTTAATAACAAGGGTTAAAATCAAATAATCTTATAAATATTAAATCTAAGTAAAACAAATATATTGTTTAAAATAAAAATATAAATATTTAGACATAAGGAATTATGATATTGGCAAGTACAAAAATAAATAATTAATAAAATAAATATTAGATAATTAAACTTTATAAACTGTAGAAATAAATATTATAAAGAAAGATAAAATACTGACAAATTGTACTTACAACCAAAAATATAAAAATATTGTAGATACAAGACAATAAGTATTAAGTTAGAAATAGAAGTAAATTATATAAGATAAATTATATGAATTATAAAATATAATGTAAAACTCGGTGCTAAAATATAACAACATAATAAATATAGAATTTCATTTCTATTATAAAGTAATAAGACCATAGCAAAGGAATATATTCGAATATGTACTTGCAAGAAGAAATTATCAATGTCTATTGTACAAGACAACAACAATAAATGCTTGAATCTCTGGCACACAAAATACATATCTAGCAGCCACCAACATCTGCATAGTCAATAAAACAAGAAAACAAATAATCATTCAAGTGTGTAAAAAACAAATTAAATTAGATGTAAGTGATAATTTGAGACATGACAGAGGTATATAAATGAGTGCAGTTGCAAAAGAAGAAATAAAATGAATATAAAGTAAACACATTCAAACAAGAACATATAAATCTGTGGCTGGTATAAGAAGACAATAATATACTTCAGGTATGAACTAGAATAGATAGGCTAAGTATATGCAAACAAAGAAAAATATAAGGATGTAGACTTGAGAAAACAAACAAATGCAATTAATGACAATATCTTTAGCCACCAAATTAAGATTATCAGCCACCAAAACAAAAGAGAACAATACAGTTGAGTCAAACAAAGTTAAACAAATATCTCTGCCTATTGTACTAAACAGATTATAATCACCTGTACAAGATAAAATATGTACTCTGTGATTTTTTTCTTTACATCAATCTGTACAACTCGTTTCTTATATACCAATCTATCCATCTCAGTTTCGATCATTCCAGGCTGGGCGAACCAGAGATATATATTATCTAAACTTAAACAAAATTCAACTTAAACATCTACAAACAATCCAATGCAAAACAGAGAATCAAGAAGGAAGATTTCCACCTAGCGAATTCAAAGCCTGATTTAAAAATGAGAGCAGCTCTGTCATCTTAAAATCAGGTGAGTAACATCACTTAATAACAAATTTTAAAGTATAATTCTGATGCATATATGTATGTGAATGAGTGTGTTTATATCTTTATATATGAATGCCTTGTGAATGACGAATAATATGTGAGTGCAGGCTGTTTATCATATACCCCTCTGTTTTGAGTTTTCTCGATACAATGTTTGATTTAAAAATCATTCTCTATTGATATACTGATTTGTTTTGAGCTTAGTGTTAAGACAATATTGGTTGTTATATTATAAACTAAAGACTAAACATATATTAAGTTAAAAACAGTTAGTTAATAACTCTAAAAATTTAAGAACCATTTTAAAATTTTAAACCCAGGTTTGCCATGAGTTTTCAAAAACAAAGTTCAAATATAACTACAAGACACTGCTATGTTGAAGTCACTATTTACTGGTCCATTGCCTAGCTTGAAGTCTGATCAGTTGGTTGTGAAGTTGTCACTGATTTTAAGTTCATCCTGTTTGTTCATTGTCTTGTACCATTGGTTGTACTTTCTGTCACTTTAACTTGTGCATTGCCTTCATGTGTTGTCTGTGCACTCTCTAATGTAGCACTTAAGTCTTGTTCAAGCTTCATGCATTGTCCACTGATCATTTGATATATATGCCATTCACTGTTGCCTAGATTGAGTCTTGAATTACAGACTTGAACCTATTGTGCACTTCATACTGTGTAGCCACCTGATCATATATGTTGACTGTGTATACTTGTGTGCTGGTCTCCATTTTGCACTGTTGCAGTTTCTTGAGCATTGAAGTTGTAGCTTATGTTTGTTAATTGATGAAGAGGCTTTTCCTTGTGGTCTGCATACCCAAAGTGTTCACTATCTTGAGTCTTGTTGCTTTGGTTATCTTCACTTGATTTGTTGAGCTTGTCTCTGTTGTTTCTCTGACCTGGTGCCTGTAGTGTTGCTGCCATTGACTTGAGTTTGATTTGTACTTCATGTTAGCAATTTTTTTCCTCTGCCTGTACTTAGTTTTGGGACTGACTTCGAGTCTGTTGTGATGCTGTAGTCTTTTAACTTGTGAAATGTTGAGCCTGTTTGCACTGCCTGTTCTATTTTCTCTGTTGTTGTTTGGTTGACAGTGTTGGCATATTAGTCTCGGGTAACTCGAGAATCTACTCGAAGCTTTGAAGTGTTAGACCCGAAGTTTTTGTTGCTAGATTGGAGATGTCGTATAGTTCAAAAACCTGATATGTTCTTTTCCTGGAAAGCTGGAAGTAAATTTAAATTTTAGATCAAGATTACATTGAGTTTATAAACCAAAGATTAAAGGTGAATTCAAGTTAGTTTTGAAACCTGGTTTTGGAATAGACAAGTTTTAAATTTAATTTTTTTTAATAACTTGGAGGTGATAAGAAAATTTGGTGTTTTGAATTGGATTAAAGAAGAAATCTGTAACAGTTTAAAATTTTAAAATGAAGTTTAAAAAGTTGAAAGCAAGTTTTTAAAATAGGTTTGGATTAAAAGGAATTTTTAAATCCTAAATTTTAAAATGAAATTTAAAATGTAAAACAAGATTTAAACTAAGTTTAAAATTAAAGGAATTATAGATTCAAGTTTTACTTGAATATTGGATTTAAATAAGTTTTATAAATTTAAATATTAAGACAAGTTTAGATTAAGTATGTAAAAAAAATGATTTGGTTTCAAATAAAGGTTTAAACTTGCTTTATATAGATTCTTTTATAAAAAGCATTTCTTTAACATTGAATGGAAAGTTAATAAATTTGTTTAACTTAAAATTGTAAGTTAAATAATCAACTTTTTTTAAAGTTTGATTTTAAAATAATTAAGTGATTTAGTTTAAAACCATTTCCTTATATAAGTTTGTTATATAAGAAATGAATGTTCTTTATATTTATTTTAAGATTTATAAAGTAATTTTAAATTTGATTAAAAAAAATTAAATCGTTACTCATTTTGAATCTTAAATTCAAAATGGAGCTTAAATGTAAATTCAAAGTAAAATGTTTTCAAAATACATATGTTAATGTTAATTAAGTCATAAATAAAGGAAAGGAATTATCTTAGAGATAATTAAGGTTTTAAATTGATTTAATTAATGAGGTAATTAAGGAATGATGAATTGGTTTAAATTATTAATTAGTGATTTAGATTAATTTATAATTAGAGATAAATAAATGGATTATTAAAGGTAAATTAATTTGTATTTAATAGTGAATTAATGTGATTGATTTTTAATGAATAATTAGATTACTTAATGATATTCATTTATGAAACTGTTTAAGTAAAATTACTTTATGGAAGTAATTAAGAAATTAATTACTCATTGTAATTAATTGAGATACTCATTGTAATTGATTGAGTTTAATTCGATTAGTCTAAGTTAATTAATTCAGTTTAATTAATTTAGATTAATCACTTGATAATTTGGAAAGTACAATTACTTAGAGAAGTAATTGATGAATAATTACTGAATGTAATTAATGGAATGATGATGAGTCATTTGGGAATAATTAATCAAGGGATTAATCGATGTTATTAATCAAGGGTGATTAATATATGTGATTGTGAAGATTTAACCTTTCTTAATATAATTAATCTAAAAGGGATAATTAATTAAAAATTTAATTAGAGATCATTAAGTGTTAAAATTAATGATGTAATTAACAATGAATAATTTGGGGATAATTAATCAATGAAGTAATAAAATGTGATTAATTTAGAATGAATGTAAATAATTAATTTATGGATATATTAAAGGCTAATTATTATAAATGGTTAAGAATAATTAATTGAATGAAATTAAAAGATAATTAATCAAGTATGATCAATTTAAGTGAATAAGTGAATGATGATTGATTAATTGATTGGAAATTAATTAATGTTATGTAAGCAAGATTGATAATGATGAAATTAATTAATTTAATTTACTTTAAATTAATTAAAGAGGAAGTAATTAATTTAATCCTTTTTTAAATTAATTATAATATAATTCTTGCTTTTATGAATGGATGATATTGTTTGTCCTAAATGGCTGATATCCTTGATATGAAATAATTAATGTTATGGATGCTTGGTTGTAATGCGATGATGTGAATTATCTATTTGTGATGTGATTATCTATTGTGGTATTGTGAATCATCTATCTGTGAATGTATAGATAATGAATTAAATTGTTTTAAAATTTAAAACAACTTGGACCTAAAAGATGGCATTTTGAATTTCGATGAGACCGGGATTGGGTTTTCCATATTTGAAAGTCTGAAAACCACATCGATCCAAATTAACGATAGGTCGTTAATTTCAAGTGAAGATGATGGTTAAGAATGCAAGGGCTATTGATGCAGCCAAGGAAGCGAATTCGATGGTGTGAATCGTATCCGTCCAGGATCTCACACGATTAGCGGAAATAATCGGTGAATCGATGATAAATCGGTGAATTTGAAGAATACTGTAAGGCCCAAATTCGTTGATCACGAAGATACCGGATTCTAGCAATCTTCGACACGTTGATCGCGCACGATACTGTGAGAGAAGATCTACAATTCTTCGAACGTTGATCAAGCGCACTTGATTCCGTGAATTGGCTTCAACAATCGTTGATTCGAGCACACTGGAATGCCGAAAGTGGAGATAGGAGCTTACACCCATCTACCAATTTTAATGAAAGCACAAAGCTCACAAAACAAGAGTTTATTCAAAAATCAACAACCTTTACAACTGACCCAACATGCCTATTTAAAGGCTACAACTCACACTAGGTCATACACGCGACCTACGACCTTACATAGGTCGTTAACGACCTAACCACAATTCGACACAACACAGACAACACGAGTTAAGAAAATTACAACACACGCGAGCTAACAACATGCACGACCTTGCAGTATTACAACACGAACGACTTATCAACAAACGACCTTGCGACTTAACAAAGCAACACTTCACGCGACATAAAAGAACTCAGTGCACAACAACGACTTAACGACATAAGAAATAACGACACAATATTTACGAACGACACACGACCTAACAAGGCCAGGCAGCGACATAAGAAAACTGAGCGACTTAATCTTCTTTAGCGACATAACAAAGCAGCGGCCTAAACTTCATCTTCATGCGACTCAGTATAGACAAGCGACATACGAGTGAGTTAGCTCGCTAGGTCGCTCGCGACTTATCATAGATCGTCAGCTCGCTTGAGCGACCTAAAGAACCTGGGTAATATGAGGTTCGCTTTAATTCACCAGGTCGTTCCATAGGATTCGCTAGGTCGTTGCACGTCCTATCATAGGTCGTTGGATCCTTCTCCATTGCGTAACTCGCCTCATCCTTCAGTACTGCCTCTTTCTTTCCTCTGATCTCGTCATTCTTCACCCCGTTAGGTCGCACGCGACTTAACAGCTCGTTAGGTCGCTCGCGACCTAAGACTTCATCAGGCTGGGCTGCATCATCCTTCCCTGGTTGGGAAAAATTCGTCCTCGAATTTAAAAGTTCTTTCCCATTGGATTGTTCATCTCCATGGTAAGGTATAAGATGTTTAACGTTAAACACGTCAGAAGTGTACACATCCTCCAGCAGCTTCAACCTATAAGCGTTTTCATTGATCCTTTTCACAATCTTTACAGGACCAATCTTTCGAGCTTTAAGTTTGTTGTATGCTCCTACTGGAAAACGATCCTTCGTTAGGACAGCATATACTAAATCTCCTTCATTAAATTCGGCACTTCTTCCATTCGGATCCGCCGATCGTTTATACTTCTCATTCGCCTTCTCCAATCGTTCCTGAATGATTCTATGGCATTCTGTCAACCCATCAACAAAATCAGCAGCCCGCTTAACTGTCCCCTTCGGCTGTGGTACTATCGTTAAATCCAACGACCCCTTTGGCAAGCTGGAATATACAATCTGAAATGGACTGAAACCCGTACTACGATTCACTGCATGATTATGTGCAAACTCCGCTAGACATAACTTCGAATCCCAACTCTTCAAATTGTCCTTCACAAGACACCGCAATAGATTTTCCAATGATCTGTTCACAATCTTGGTTTGTCCATCCGACTGCGGATGATAAGCACTACTGAAATTCAGCTTTGTTCCCACCATCTTCCACAAACTCAACCAAAAATGACTCAGAAATCTGGTATCCCTGTCAGAAACTATAGATTCTAGTAAACCATGCAAGCGATAGATCTCTCTAAAGAACAACTGTGCCACATGGACTGCATCCGCCGTCTTTTTACAAGCAACAAAATGTACCATCTTCGAGAAACGGTCCGCCACAACATATATAGAGTCATTTCCCCGTTGAGTCCTCGGTAAGCCCAACACGAAATCCATGCTTACATCTACCCACGGTTTTGTCAGAATAGGTAAAGGCATATACAATCCCGCATTTGTAGCTGTCCCTTTCGAAACTTGACAAACATGACATCTACGCACAAACTTTTCAACTTCCCGCTTCATTGAAGGCCAATAATAAGATTGAGAAATCAATTGCAATGTGCGATCGCGACCAACATATCCTTCTTCATGCAACTCTTTTACAATTTTCATTCTCAAGCTGCAATCTGGTACGCACAATCGATTTCCCTTGAATAAGAATCCATCTACCAATACAAACTCATCAGTACTTCCATTCTTGACTTTCTCAACAAACTTCGCAAAGTAAGGATCTTCTTCAAACAACTCTGGCAATAGTTCAAATCCTGTCACTTCAAACATCATCGTTGTCAGCAAATGATTCCTCCTGCTCAAGGCATCAGCTACACGATTCGTCACCCCTGATTTGTGCTTTACAACAAAAGTAAACTATTGTAGATACGCTACCCATTATGTGTGTCAAGCTGAAATTTTGTCCTGCCCTTGCAAATGTGACGCAACGGATAATTCGAAAATAAACTTCAATCGATGAATGTAGCAATCGGTGAGTTGAAGATACCAAAATGCCCAAGTTCGTTGATCCAAAGATACCGAACTCTAGCTATCTCAAACACGTTGATAGCGCACTATACCGTGTTCCAAGAACTACGATTCTTCGTACGTTGATCTAGCGCACTAGATTCCGTGAATCGGCTTCTACAATCGTTGAATCGAGCGCACTCGATTATCCGAAAGAGGAGATAGGAGATTACACTCAACTACCAATTGGTATGAAAGCACAAAGCTAACAAAAGGAAATTTTATTCAATATTCAACTACCTTGAAATGTACAACACTCTCCCTATTTATAGTGTTTTCGACCCAGTTTCTTAACTCGTGACCGACTCAACATCCTTAGGTCGGCACCGACTCAACTTGTAGCAACTCAAGCTCTTTACAACACAAGCCGACTCAACTTATTACATCACTTCATACCTTCAAGACCGACTTACGACTTAACTATATACAAGACCATCGGCCGACTCAACTGAGTACAACCTCACACGCAACCGACTCAAGTATATACATATTCTATGACTCAACAAACTCGGCAGCGACTTAAAGAAGCTTCAGCAACTAAAGCATGTCTCGGTGGCGACTTTGGAGATAACTCGTACACGTCTTTGGAGATAACGACTCAAGCATGTCTCGGTAACGATTCAAGTGACTCGGTGGATATGAGGGGATTAGGTCGTATCTCGTGTTTCGTGTGGCCAGTTAGGTCGGAACCGACTCAATCTTCCTCTACTAACTCGCGTGTCTTCCTCATGTAACCCCTTAGGTCGGAGACGACCCAATATGCTTCTGTTAGGTCGGTGACGACTCAATACTCCTTTGTTAGGTCGTGCCCATGCTTTGTTAAGTCGGCCTACCTTTCCCCTTGGCTTGTTAACTCGTGGCCCTGCTTCCTTAGCTCGGCAACGACTCATCACACTACACCACAAACTCATGTTTTCAGGAATTAAAGTTTGCACAACTTCTTCTCTGGCCTTAGCTGCATCAAAATGTTTCAAAGCTTCATGAACCGTATAAAGAACAAACTCCTTCTGAAAAAGATAATGTCTCCAGTGCTTCACAGCTTGAACAATCGCGTAAAATTCCACGTCATAAGTGCTATATCTCAACTTGGCTCCAGACAACTTTTCACTGAAATAAGCAACTGGTCTTCCATTCTGACTCAATACTCCACCAACTCCAACCTTCGAAGCATCAGTGTGTAACTCGAACAACAACCGAAAATCCGGCAGTACCAGAATTGGTGCTGTCGTCAAACGTGTCTTGATCTTCTCAAAAGCTAACTCTACTTCCTCTGTCCACTCAAACTTCTTTCCTTTCATGCAATCGGTTACAGGTGCCACCACACTGCTAAAATGTGGAATGAATCTACGATAAAAAGATACCAACCCATGAAAGCTTCTCACTTCAGTAATTGTATTGGGTTGTGGCCAACTCCTGACTACTTCCACTTTACTTTCATCCACTTGAATACCCTCCTTCGACAGAACATATCCCAGAAACAAAAAACTGTACGTCATGAACGCGCACTTCTTCGTTGCTGCATAGAATTGCTCCTGTCGTAGAATCAACAGTACTTCCCGCAAATGCTAAATATGCTATTCAATACTCCCACTATAGATCAAAATATCATCAAAGTAAACAACTACAAACTTTCCAATAAATGATCTGAAAATCTGGTTCATCACTCTCATGAAAGTACTAGGTGCATTTGACAAGCCAAACGGCATAACCAGCCATTCGTATAGACCTTCCCTAGTTTTAAAAGCAGTCTTCCACCCATCACCCGGTCTAATACGAATCTGATGGTATCCACTTTTCAAGTCAATCTTTGAAAACACAACAGCCTCACTCAACTGATCAATTAAATCATCAAACCTCGGCATAGGAAACCTGTATCTCACAGTGATCTTGTTTAGAGCCCGACTGTCCGTACACATCCTCCAAGTCCCATCCTTCTTTGGTACCAATAAGGCTGGCACTTCATAAGGACTCAAACTCTCCTGAACACGTCCTTGTTCTAACAACTCCTCCACCTGCCTTCTCAGTTCCTCATGCTCCTTAGGACTCATCCTGTAATGTGGTCGATGCGGCAACACGGCTCCTGGCACAAGATCTATTTGATGTTGTATGTCCCGCAATGGTGGTAACTCCTTTGGCAGCTCTTCCGGAAAGACCTCTTCAAATTCTTCTAACACTGGCTTTACCGTTTAAGGAATTTCAACCACTTCATTACTCTCACGCCCAATCAACAAAAATACTTCAGGCTCCTCTTCGACTTCTTTAACAAATTCTTTCAGAGTCAACAAAGTCTTCAACTCCTCAATCTCCTCTGACTTTCTCTCTTCTTGTTGTCTCTTCTTTGGAACTAAAATGATTTTAGTACCGTCAAACATAAAGCTGTAGCTATTGGTTTGACCACCATGTTGCACTGCTCGGTCATACTGCCATGGTCTTCCCAAAAGCAAGTGACAAACATCCATCTCCACTACATCACACCAGATCTCGTCTTTATACTTCTTTCCAATAGAAAATGGAACATGAACTCGCCTGTCCACCTTCACCTCTCCTCCTTTCCTTAACCAAGCTAACTTGTAAGGGTCTGGATGTTTCTCTGTCTTTAACTTCAACTTTGTCACAGCTTCGGTAGAAATGATATTGTCACAGCTTCCCACGTCAATCACAAATTTACATACCTTCCCAGTATAGTGCATGTCGACTGAAAGACATTGCTTCTCAACCAACTAGCCTCTTCCTGCTACGGTGTCAAACATGATCTCCTCAACATTAGATTACAACCTTCATCTCCCGACGCGATATCCTCTTCATTCTCCTCAACTGGACTAGAATAAACTTCACCGACATACTCACCTTCCACTTCAGCAATCATAGCTCGTCTCTTCGGTTTCAGACATTCATTACTCTTGTGACCCACTTCTTGGTAATTATAACATTTGAAACTGTTGTTGACCTTTGCCTTTGCCACTTCATTCACAACTGGTTTACTGACAGCTTTAGAAACATTGGAACTCCCACTAGCACCCTTGCTTTGAGTATTGGAACTTGGAAACACACCACCTCCTCGTCTTCCCTGCTTCTCCCAAGACAACGCTTTCTGGTGCGCTTCAACCACAAATCCAGGGTCAAACATATTTACCATATCCTGGATCTAGATCCTCAACCCCCCAACAAATCTAGCAGTCAATTGTTCTTCCGTCTTTATGATGTCATTTCGAGCAATCAATTGATAAAATTCATCAGCATAATCATTAACAGTCTTCTTCCCTTGCCTCAAGTTCTGCAATCTCTGATACATAAGTGATTGGTAATTGTAAGGTAAGAATGTAGCTTTCATTAACTTCTTCATCTTCTCCCAAGCAACAATCTTCGACTTCCCCATTCTCTCTCATGTAAGTTTTGTCTGGTACCACCACGCCATAGCTCTTCCTCTCAACCTAGTAGCAACCAACTTCACTCGATGATTTTTCGAAACTTCGTTGAAATCAAAGATCTCTTCAACATTAGACAACCAATCAAGAAATTCTTCCGCAACCATTCCACCCTTGAATTCTGGAATTTCCATTTTCATCCCCGATTCCCATCGACGATCATCTTCTACATCACTATTCCGATCCCACACTTGGCCATGATCTCGATAATGAATACTAGCTCTTTCACCATCTTCATCAAAATCAAATGTACTTCGATATCTGTCTCGTCCATCTACATCTCTACGATCATGCATGGTCCTTCTACCCTGTCTATCAATATTGGGATATGATTCATTTTCAAACCCACGTGGAGTTCTTCTCTCTTCATGCCTATATTCATGGTGATCTCTTCTCGTTGAAACTGATGATTCTCTTCTATCTCGGAATGATTGTGGCGACACCCTCCCCGCTTCCGTAACCGATGGAAAAACTCTGTTTCCTCCATGGTTCGAGATTGGTGACCTTCTCCTTTGACCTTGATTCATATCGATCATCAATTTCTCTAACCTCCCAATACCTTCATCCAACTTCTCATTGAATTTATTACTAATGCGTTGTTCCATTTGTTCAGCATCTTCTCGTTTATACAAATCTTCAACATTTTGTTGACGGTTAGCTCTTCTCAACGGCATTGTCGAATCAAACAATCTTCAACAAGTTTAACTCTCGGCCTTGACTCTTCAACACAAAGTGATGCACAACTTCAACTTCTAACCCTCGGCCTTAATTTAGGTCGCACGGCTCCAGTAGCTCAAATCAAACTGAAAACGACCTAACTTAGCTTGGTTTAGCTCGTCTCAAACACCACTAGCTCAGCTCAAACAGGACGCGACCTAACCCAAGCTCGGCTTCGACCTTACTAGCTCGCACGGCTCTGATTTGGCTCGGCCTTAAACTCCACTAGCTCGAATAGAGTGAACGCGACCTAACCCTGGTTAGCTCGCTCAAACAATTCAAACAGACTTTGGCGCGCAAAAATCCCTACGAGCAAAATTCAAACACTTTCCGGACTTTGATCCAAAATGATATGGATCGAAACTCCCAACTTGTTGCGACGTCTCGATGAACACGATGAACACCAAACTTCAAACACTTCAAATCCGATCTCCAAATGATGCAAACTCCTTGCAATCTAGCTCTGATACCAAACTGATGCTGCCAAGGAAGCGAATTCGATGGTGTGAATCGAATCCGTCCAGGATCTCACACGATTAGCGAAAATAATTGGTGAATCGATAATAAATCGGTGAATTTGAAGAATACCGTAAGGCCCAAATCTGTTGATCACGAAGATACCGGATTCTAGCAATCTTCGACACGTTGATAGCGCACGATACCGTGAGAGAAGATCTACAATTCTTCGAACGTTGATCAAGCGCACTTGATTCCCTGAATTGGCTTCAACAATCATTGATTCGAGCGCACTCGAATGCTGAAAGTGGAGATAGGAGATTACACTCAACTACCAATTTTAATGAAAGCACAAAGCTCACAAAACAAGAGTTTATTCAAAAATCAACAACCTTTACAACTTACCCGACATGCCTATTTATAGGCTACAACTCACACTAGGTCGTACACACGACCTTCGACCTTACATAAGTCGTTAACGACCTAACCACAATTCGACATAACACAGACAACACGAGTTAAGAGAATTACAACACACGCGAGCTAACAACATGCACGAAATTGCAGTATTACAACACGAACGACTTATCAACAAACGACCTTGCGACTTAACAAAGCAACACTTCACGCGACATAAAAGAACGCAATGCACAACAGCGACTTAACGACATAAGAAATAACGATACAATATTTACAAACGACACACGACCTAATAAGGCCAGGCAGCGACCTAAGAAAACTGAGCGACTTAAGCTTCTTCAGCGACATAACAAAGCAGCGGCCTAAACTTCATCTTCATGCGACTCAGTATAGACAAGCGGCATACGAGTGAGTTAGCTCGCAAGGTCGCTCGCGACTTATCATAGATCGTTAGCTCGCTTGAGCGACCTAAAGAACCTGGGTAACATTAGGTTTGCTTTAACTCGCTAGGTCGTTCCATAGGATTCGCTAGGTCGTTGCCCGTCCTATCATAGGTCGTTGGATCCTTCTCCATTGCGTAACTCACCTCATCCTTCAGTACTGCCTCTTTCTTTCCTCTGATTTCGTCATTCTTCACCCCGTTAGGTCGCACACGACTTAACAGCTCGTTAGTACATCAGGCTGGGCTGCATCAGTTATCATCATTAACTCTGAGTGGTGATTCCAATATGAGTGTAATGAGATGATGCCTTCGGTTTCGTTCGAACCTGGGACGAACTTGTATGAATTGAATGCTTTCAGAACATCGTCAGATGGACGATGAGCATTCTAAGTGATGTGTTCTCTAAAGGTAATCGTAGCCTCATGCCTCATCAACCGGGAATGGCTAAAACAGGGGAGGTGCAACAAGGCTTCGTGGGTAGCTCCCACTTGAGAGTAAGGTTTCCCTTGTCTAAATGTCCCTTATTATTCGGCTTAGTGTGCGGTTGGTCGCGACAAACGTGGGGTGATCTTATTTGGGACTGTTCAGTAAGGAATGGTTCCGGCTTTGTATTGCAGGGGATTGGGCGTAATCCTCAGTACGGTGATCTAGGACATGTACTGTGACGGGCGGTACCTCGGTAGCCCTGCCATTTGATGCAGCGCAATTACCTTCCTTAGGTCGCTCACGACCTAACGAGTCACGAGACAAGTAGTTGCGACCTAACTATATCTATAAGCTTCGACCTTACTCGAGCAGGATAACATTCCAGCGACCTAACGAGGTCGTGCATTCACTTCAGTCGCTCCTGGCTTAAGTCGCTCCTGGCTTAAGTCTTTCCTGTTCTTATAAGTTATGTCACTAATTCATTAGGTCGCTTTATGCCGCATCACTTAAGTAGTTGCCGAGGTTTAGGTCACAAGGCATTGAAGATCTGTTACATGCTTAAGTTGTTTCGGTCAAATCGCTAAGTCTTGAAGCTTAGGTCGCAAAGTCTTATATCGCTGGTTCCTAAGTCGCTTCCAGAAGGTCGCTGCTACCTTAGGTCGTGAAGATGCTTATGTTGCTGTATTGCTTAGGTCGTAACTTGTGTTGTACATATTAGGTCATGTGAGTTGTAACTGGGTAAGTCGTGTGTGTTGTAATCTGATAAGTCGAAGGTCGTTGAGCACATGTTCGTTAGGTTGCATGTTGTTAGGTCGTTAACGACCTAGTGCTGTGTGTTGTGAAAACCATATTAATAGGGGTGCTGGGTCATTTGTAAAAGGAGTTGATTTTGAATAAACCTTTTGTTTTGTGTGCTTTGTGCCACTTTGAAATTCGAAGTTGAGTGTGAGCTCCTTTCTTCATTTTCGGTTGTTCGAGTGCGCTCGAATCAACGGATTTTAAAGCTGATTCATGGAATCTTGTGCGCAAGATCAACGTAGAAGAATCATAGATCTTTTAACACGGTATCGTGCGCGATCAATGCATTGGAGATAGCTTGAATCCGGTATCTCTCGAGATCAACGGATTTGGGCATTTGGGCATTATTCAATTCACCGATTCATATTGCTTCATCTAATCGTTCGTCGATTAGTTTGACACGAAATCTTCATTTCGTCGTCATTCGTTATATCCACTGCGTCATCATTTTGGTATCAGAGCTAGACTTAGCCAATCATAGCTAAGCCGAGTCTTTGGAGCCAAGGAGAAGAGTTTGATTCAATTTCAGCCGAGCCAAATTCCTATTGAAGAGTTCAAGCCGAGCCAATTAAGTTTAGGCCGAGCTAGTTGAAGTGCTTGAAGTGTTTGAGCCGAGCTAAGAAGTGTTAGAGCCGAGCTAAGTGAAGTGTTGTTCAGTTTAGGCCGAGCTAAGAAGAGTAGAGCGAGCCAGAATTAGGTCGTGATCAAGCCGATCCGAGCTACTTGGAGCTGTGCGAGTTAGTGAAGCCGAGTTTGTTTAAGTGGGGGCTTGATTTGTTCAAGTTGTGTTAATTGAAGATTGTTGTTGATAATCATGCCGCCGAGAAGAGCTGACCGTCATCAAAATGTTGCCGATGTGTATAGAAGCGAAGATGCTGAACAAATGGAGCAACGAATTAGTAATAAATTTAATGAAAAGCTTGATGAAGGTATTGGGAAGTTGGAGAAATTGATGATCAATATGAATCAAGGTCAAAGGAGAAGGTCACCAATCTCGAACCATGGAGGAAACGGAGTTTCGCCATCGATTTCGAAAGCGAGGAGGGTGTCGCCACTATCTTACTGGGATAGAAGAGAATCATCAGTTTCGACGAGGAGAGATCACCATGAATATCGAGAAGAAGAAAGAAGAACTCCATGTGAGTTTGAATATAAGCCATGTCGTGATAATGAAAGACATAGTAGGAGGGATATTCGTGATCGTAGAGATGTCGATGGTCAGGATCGATATCGTAGTACATCTGATTTTGAAGAATATGATGATAGAGGCAGTGTTCATTATCGAGATCGAGGCCAAGTGCGAAATCGAAATAGAGATTTAGAGGATGATCGTCGATGGGAATCAGGGATGAAGACAGAAATTCCAGAATTTAAAGGAGGAATGGTAGTAGAAGAATTTTTGGACTGGTTGTCAAATGTTGAAGAAATTTTTGAATTTAAGGAAGTTTCCGAGCATCGAAGAGTTAAGGTGATTGCTACGCGGTTGAGAGGAAGAGCGTTGGCATGGTGGCAACAGACTAAACTTACACGGGAAAGGATGGGCGAGTCAAAGATTGAGTCATGGGAGAAGATGAAGAAGTTAATGAAAGCTACTTTCTTACCTTACAATTATGAATCTCTTATGTATCAGCGCTTACAAAATCTAAGGCAGGGGACAAAGTCTGTTAATGATTATGCAGATGAATTTAATCAACTCATTGCTAGGAATGATATTATGGAGACGGAGGAACATTTGACCGCTAGATTTGTTAGAGGATTGAGAATACAGATTCAGGATATGGTGAACATGTTTGATCCTAGATCCATAGCTAAAGCACACCAGAAGGCGTTAGCTTGGGAGAAGCAAGGCAAAAGAGGAAGTGGTGTGTTTACAAATTCCAACAATCAAGTGAAGGGAGCTAGTGGTAATACTACTGTTTCAAAGGCTGTTACTAAACCGGTTGTCAATGAGGTTGCAAAGACCAAGGTCAACAATAGTATCAGGTGCTTCAATTGTCAAGAGTTTGGCCACAAGAGCAATGAATGTCCAAAGCCTAAGAAGCGAGTGATGGTTACAAAGAATGAAGATGAGGATGTAGAAGAAGAATGTAATAATTCACCACAAGCTAAGAGGGAAGAAGAATTGTTGTCAGGAGACGAAGGGTATTCATTGATGATGAGGAGATCTTGTTTGACACCAAAACAAGAAAAGGAAACTAGTTGGTTGAGAAGCAATATTTTTCAGTCAACATGCACTATTCTGGGGAGAGTTTGCAAGTTTGTTATTGATGCAGGAAGTTGTGACACTATTATTTCTACAGAAGCTGTGAAGAAGCTGGCATTAAAGACTGAAAAGCATCCTAAACCTTACAAGTTGGCATGGTTAAGGAAAGGTGGAGAGGTGAAGGTTAATCAAAGGGCTTGTGTGACATTTTCCATTGGGAAGACGTATAAAGACGAAATTTGGTGTGATGTAGTTGATATGGATGTATGCCATTTGTTGTTAGGGAGACCATGGCAGTTCGATCGAGCAGTGCAACACGATGGGAGGACTAACTGCTATAGTTTCATGTTCAATGGTACTAAAATCACTTTAACTCCCAAGAAGCAACAACAAAAGGAATGCAAGTTGGAGGAGATTGAAGAACTGAAAACTTTGTTATCTTTGAAAGAATTTGTTAAGGAAGTCGAAGATGGACCTGAAGTGTTTTTGTTGATTGGGCGTGAGAGTAATGAAGTGGTTGAAATCCCTGAAGAAGTGAAGCCAGTATTGGAAGAATTTGAAGATGTATTTTCGGAAGAGATGCCAAAGGAGTTACCACCGTTAAGAGACATTCAACATCAGATAGATCTTGTACCAGGAGCCGTGTTGCCACATCGACCACATTAAAGAATGAGTCCAAAGGAACACGAGGAGCTGAGAAGGCAGGTGGAAGAATTGCTTGAACAAGGGCGTGTGCAGGAAAGTTTAAGTCCTTGTGCCGTACCAGCTTTGTTAGTGCCGAAGAAGGATGGAACGTGGAGGATGTGTACTGACAGTCGGGCACTGAATAAGATTACTGTGAGGTGCATATTTCCAATGCCTAGATTGGATGATTTATTAGATCAGCTGAGTGGAGCAGCTATCTTTTCGAAGATTGATCTGAAAAGCGGGTATCATCAAATTCGAATACGACCAGGGGATGAATGGAAAACGACATTCAAGACACGTGAAGGATTGTATGAATGGTTGGTCATGCCATTTGGTCTTTCAAATGCACCGAGTACGTTTATGCGGGTGATGAATCAGATCTTTAGACCATTTATTGGAAAGTTCGTAGTGGTGTATTTTGATGATATACTGATATATAGCGGAAGCGCAGAAGAGCATTTACGTCATTTGAGAGAAGTGTTGGTGATACTGTGACAGGAATAATTTTATGCTGCAACGAAGAAATGCGTGTTCATGACGCATAGTGTTTTATTTTTGGGGTATGTTGTTTCTGAAGGAGGTATACAGGTGGACCAAAGTAAAGTTGAAGCAATAAGAAATAGGCCACAACCCAAGACTATAACTGATGTGAGAAGTTTTCATGGGTTGGCATCATTCTACCAAAGATTTATTCCACACTTCAGTAGCGTGATGGCACCTGTTACTGATTGTATGAAGGGTATGCAATTTTTATGGATGGAGGAATCAAAATTTGCTTTTGAGCGGATCAAGGAACTTTTGACGTCAGCACTAATTCTAGTTTTGCCGGATTTTCGGTTGTTGTTTGAGTTACATATTAATGCATCTAAAGTTGGGATTGGAGGAGTGCTAAGTCAGAAGGGTCGACCTATTGCATATTTCAGTAGAAGCTTTCGGGAGCCAAGATGAGATATAATACTTATGATGTATAATTTTATGCTATTGTGCAAGCCGTGAAACACTGGAGACATTACTTGTTTCACAAGGAGTTTGTGTTATATAATGACCATGAGGCGTTGAAACATTTGCAAGGGCAGGACAAGATTGCAGCTAGGCATGCTTCGTGGATTGCATACTTACAGCAATTTACATTTGTTGTGAAGCATAAATCGGAAGTGACAAATCGTGTGGCGGATGCATTAAGTCGAAGGAATCATTTGTTGACTACAATGAAGGTTGAAATGAAAGGGTTTGAAGTACTTCCATAATTGTTTGTCGAAGATTCTTACTTTGCAAAGAATGTTGATGAAGTCAAGGAGAGGAGGACAGATGAATATGTGATGATAGATGGGTTTCTATTCAAGGGGAATCGATTGTGCATACCAGAGTGTAGCTTGCGAATGAAAATTGTGAAGGAATTACACGAAGAAGGACATATGGGTAGAGACCATACATTACAGTTGATTTCTCAATCTTATTTTTGGCCTTCTATGAGGAGAGAAGTGGAAAGATTTGTGCAGAGATGTCATATATGTCAAGTTTGCAAGGGAACAGCTACGAATGGGGGATTATACATGCCATTACCCGTGCCTACCAGACCATGGGTTGATATCAGCATGGATTTCGTTTTGGGTTTGCCAAGAACTCAGCGAGGAAATGATTCAATATATGTGGCGGTAGATAGATTCTCAAAAATGGCACATTTCATAGCCTGTAAGAAAACCGTGGATGCAGTCCGTGTTGCTCAGTTATTCTTTAAGGAGATTTATCGATTACTTGGTTTGCCTGAGACCATTGTTTCTGACAGGGACACTCAATTCTTAAGTCATTTTTGATTGAGTTTGTCGAAGATGGTTGGAACAAAGCTGAATTTTAGTAGCGCTTATCATCCGCAAACAGATGGGCAAATGGAAGTGGTGAATAGATCGTTGGGAAACTTGTTGCGATGTCTTGTGAAAGATAATTTAAAGAGCTGGGATATAAAGTTATGTCAGGCGGAATTTGCTCATAATCACGCTGTTAATCGAAGTACTGGTTTCAGTCTGTTTCAAGTTGTTTATTCAGCAATTCCAAAGGGTCCGTTGGATTTGTCAATAGTGCCAATTCAGAAAGGAGTTGTTAAACGAGCTTGTGATTTTGTTAGTGAGTTGCAGGAATAGAACTGTTTATGAACGATTGCTTGCATCAAATGAGAAGTATAAACAAGTGGCCGATAAGAAGCGCAGGGGTGTGGACTTTAAAGAAGGTGATTGGGTTTACGCGGTGTTGACTAAGGATCGTTTTCCACTTGGAAACTACAACAAGTTGAAAGCTCGAAAAATTAGTCCAGTGGAAGTTTTGAAGAAGATCAACGATAATGCATATCGGTTAAGCTTACCAGATCGTATTCACACTGCAGACGTTTTCAACGTTAAGCATTTGATTCCGTATCGTGGGAATGAGCTTGTTGAGGAAGAGGAAGGTGCAAATTCAAGGTCGAATTCCTTTCAACCGGGGGAGGATGATGCAACGCAATTACCTTCCTTAGGTCGCTCACGACCTAACGAGTCACGAGATAAGGAGTTGCGCCCTAACAATATCTACAAGCTTCGACCTTACTCGAGCGGGATAACATTCCAGCGACCTAACGAGGTCGTGCATTCACTTCAGTCACTCCTGGCTTAAGTTGTTCCTATTCTTAGAAGTTATGTCGCTAATTCATTAGGTCGCTTTACGCCGCATCACTTAAGTCGTTGCTGAGGTTTAGGTCGCAAGGCAATGAAGTTCTGTTACATGCTTAAGTCGTTCCAGTTAAATCGCTAAGTCTTGAAGCTTAGGTCGCAAAGTCTTATATCGCTGGTTCCTAAGTCGCTTCTAGAAGGTCGCTGCTACCTTAGGTCGTGAAGATGCTTATGTTGCTGTATTGCTTAGGTCGTAACTTGTGTTGTACATATTAGGTCGTCTGAGTTGTAACTGGTAAGTCGCGTGTGTTGTAATCTGATAAGTCGTAGGTCGTTGAGCACATGTTTGTTAGGTCGCGTGTTGTTAGGTCGTTAACGACCTAGTGCTATGTGTTGTAAAAACCCTATAAATAAGGGTGTTGGGTCATTTGTAAAAGGAGTTGATTTTGAATAAAACTTTTGTTTTGTGTGCTTTGTGCTACTTTGAAATTGGAAGTTGATTGTGAGCTCCTTTCTCCATTTTCGGTTGTTCAAGTGCGCTCGAATCAACGGATTTTGAAGCCGATTCACGGAATCTTGTGCGCAAGATCAACGTAGAAGAATCGTAGATCTTTTAACACGGTATCATGCGCTATCAACGTGTTGGAGATAGCTAGAATCCAGTATCTCTCGAGATCAACGGATTTGGGCATTTGGGTATTATTCAATTCACCGATTCATATTGCTTCATCTAATCGTTCGTCAATTAGTTTGACATGAAATCTTCATTTCGTCATCATTTGTTATATCCGCTGCATCATCACCATTGATGGAAACTCATTTTCCCTACGAGACCTTACAGTTTTGATTGTATTACCCACTTTGTTGGCTAGTATGCTGGAATTTAATCATGCAACAATTTCGGCTATTTTCTATTTACTTGAAAATCCTAGACACTACTATAATATCACTGGATTTCCTAAAAATGTTTTAGTAGCGTAAGGTAAAAACTTACCCATGTTTATTTGTGAGGAGTCTTACGTGATACCCTTTCTTTCAAATGTTTTTAAAGTTAAGCAACTTTAACCTGTTACTCACACCAGACCCTTGTCTAACCCGGAGTTTATTTTCTGTTTTTCATAAACTCTTGGGTACTTAAATTTTTGTGAGTAGCCAAGTGATCAGGTTAGCTTTGATGAATACTGGAGGAGCAAGGGAGCAGGAGGCTTCAGTGTTGGTAGATATTTATATAGGTGGTTCCGCTGTGTTGGTATCTCTAAGGCATTTGTTTGGATTGTATTGAATTGTATTAATTAGACAGGTGTGTTTGCGCCAAAATTGGTCACAAACCACAAGTGTTGTGAAAGCACCAGCGTATGAATATAAATCAACAATATTCAAACACAAATCACAGATCTAAGCAATCAATACACAGCAAAACAGAAATTATGAACAAGAACACACGATTTATAGTGGTTCGGTTATCTCCGGCCTACGTCCACTTCAAAAGTTTTCACTTTTATTAATGTTCTTCATTGATTACAGTTGATTACAGCGGACTACAATTGAATATCTCTCTGAAATTCGAGTACAACAGTGGTAATGGAGTGCGCGGCAGAGTCAGGTAGAGCCTTGGTGCTTCAGAGTCTTGATTTTGCCAGAGAGATCTCAATCCCTTTTCCGTATGACCTGGGGCTCTATTTATAGGTGTAGGAGGCTGATATCTCTTCTAAAAATACGAGGAGACCGCTTCTGGCATGCGAGGGGGCCCACATGGCCGAAACCTGGAGATCCGGGCCCACATTGGGATCAATTCGACCCTTGGTTCGAATCGATCAAAAAGTGTCCAATCGTGATGAAACTTGGCGTGAACGTTCTTCAACACGTAGGCGAACTCCTGTAAAAATTTCATGGGATTTGGATCAATGGATTGAGAGTTATGATCGGTTCGAAATGGTGTTTCCTGGACATTTCGCTTCGTTCGAATCGATCAATTCGAATCGATTGATTCGAATCGATCCAAGCGCGCATTAGTAGGTTGATGTGGCACGCATTCTTCGAGTCGATCCCCATTTTTCGCCGAGTTGATTGGGCTGACTACGAGTTTGTAGCCGCGTTTACTTGATGGTTTAGAGTGTTGGATTCGAAGGTTCGCTACCTTCGAATCGATGGAACCGGTTCTCATTCGAATCGATCCAAATATATGACTGTGGATCGATTCGAAGTTGCTTCAATATGGGGATTCGAGGGACCCTTCTTCGATGGACTCGAGGGTATGAATTCGAGGCAAGGTGTAGGAGGGGTTCGAAGTATAGCAACTCCATTGATTCGAACACTTTAACCTTGAGGGATACGAAGAGAGGTAGCATCATGGATTCGAAGCTAGGTGGTCTGGATGGATCCGAACTAAGGCTTGCTTGATGGAGTCGAAGCAAGGTTTAGTTCATGGCTTCGAACCAATGCATGGATGATGGCGGCCACTTGGATGGATTCGAAGGTAGACCATCGTGATGGATTCGAGAGAGATGGAGTCAAAGCCGATGGAGTCGAAGCAGGCACTGGCTGATGGATTCGAAGGACGCCTCCGCCTATGGATTCGAACATGGTGCCTGCTCTGATGGGTTCTAACTTAATGGATTCGAACTAATGAAGGGGTGATGGATTCGAACCGAGCAAGGTTCATCTTTCTTAAATCGAATCCATCATAACTTGAGCATACGAACTCGGATTGACTTGAAATTTGAGATGCGGACTTCTATGATCTTTCTTGTCATGTCCCATCAATTGTTGCTCAATCTGGACTCGGAAAAAATTCACCGATATCCATGGTTATCCTGCAATGCACAGTCGACATTCAAGAATAATAATCATTGATTTTCAGTAAATTTTGGATATCTCAACTTTGCCAGAAGTTGGGATAGCACTTTGCCCCCCAAAACATGCCTTTTGGTAAAAGGTATGTTTTGAACGGTCTTATATCGAGTGTAGTAAATTCACGTTTCATTCATAGCGGCAGTATTATCAATCAAGTTTATGGCCGTTCAAAGCCGAATTAGCATTCGTTCTATCCGTAAAAATTGAGGATGAAGTTTCGTAGTCTCTCCGGACTATTAATGGCTAATCTGAACCCTTACTAAGTCCATTCTAGACTTAGTGATTGAATAGAAAGATCCTTTTGCACTCTGGCGTTGCCTTCTATCCCTTGCACTCTGGTCCCAGTTAGGACGTATAGCGATGTCATCGTCGTTCTAGACCGATCATAGCCTCTCCGGGCTCTTGCTGGATCCCATCCTGTCACTTTCCGGTGAAGGGGAAATAGCGCTTAAGTGAATCGATCCTGTCGCTCTCCGGTGAAGCAACTCACTTCTTGCACTCCGGTTCAGTGTATCTGAACATTAAGCGATGTCTTGGTCATTCGGGACCGATCATAGCCTCTCCGGGCTCTTGCTGGATTCCATCCTGTCACTCTCCGGTGAGGGGGAAATAGCGCTTAAGTGAGTCGATCCTGTCGCTCTCTGGCGAAGCGACTCACTTCTCGCACTCCGGACCCCGCCTTTCTGGGTAGGGTCATAAAGCGATCATGTTTATATTGATTTTTGATGTTCATCCTTTGACTCTCCGGTCAAAAGGTTTATTTCAAGAAGTTCTAATTTATTTATTTAAGTTGAAGTCTTAGATGTTCAATCTCAAACATCAGAAAAAAGCTAAGGATTGCCTCTCCGGGCATATCGGTTTATCTCCATCTCAGAGCATGCCTAGGGATCTCTCCGGTTCCCGTACATGATTGAGTGGAGTAACCGTTTATTCTTAAAATAAATCTAAATGAAATTATTCGACCGAAGTCCAAATCCTGGACTTGGCCCTTGCCATCTTTAATCAGTTGATGACGAGTCGCGATCCCAATCCAGGATCGTTCCTGCTAGGTGGAGGCGGTAGTTGTTCAAGCCTTGCTGCTGCGGTTTGTTCTCTGACATATTGTGGCAATCTACCACCCCTCGCATGTTCTTCCACCTCATCCTTTAGGTGACAGCATTCATCTGTAGTGTGCCCATCCAGCTCATGGAATAGGCAGTATTTTCCAGTCCTGCGTTCCCGCTCAGTGGGGTCCCTTATAGGTGGCTTTCGATAGGGGAGTTGCCCCAAGTTTCAGTGTAAATTCGTTCCAGGCCTACGGTCAGATCGGTGTATTGCCTGAATCTTGGTTCTCGGAATTTCTTCCGTTTATCAGGACCATCATATCTGTCATCCTGTTTCCTCTTTCCTTTGTCTACTACAGGCTGTTCTCTGGAAATTTCTTCGCTCCGTGCGGCATTTATTTCCCGACTCTCGACTCGTGATTCTTCTAATCAGATGAACTTTTCAGCTTTATGAAAGAATTCTCCAAGATCTTGCGGTGGATCTTTAGTTAGAGAATCCTTAAATTTGGTGCCTTCCGCGACTCCTGCCACCGCCGCCATTAAAATCATCGATGGATCCGGGCGATCTACAGAAGTCACCGTTACATTGAATCTTAGCAGAAAATCTTTTATGGACTCTCCGGTCCTTTGCTTGATCGAAGTAAAGTCATCACACTCTTGGGTCACGTCACGTGGACCCTGAACTGTCTCATGAAGCAATCACAAGCTCGCTCCATGTTCTGATCGATCCAGTCTCTAGTTGCCTGAACCAAAGCGCAGCCAAATCCGACAAATATAGAGGGAAGCATCGTGCCATCACTTCCTCAGATGCCCCCAGCACTTCCATGTGCCTGATATATCTAGTAATATGCATGGTTGGGTCTGACCTCCCGTCATAAGGATCTAGCGTTAGTAGTTTGAATTTTGGAGGGTTCCTTGCGTTACGGATGTTTGGAGTGAAAGGACTCCGACTAACTTCTTCCAGCCCTCCACTAGGCAATCCTCCTCTCATGATTCGTCGCATTAGGCAAATCATTCTCTCGTCTCCGTCCAATGGTTGGCCCCTTGTCAAGTTTCTATCCTACCCCCAAGCCTTGAAGGGAATTCTGGTACATATTCTTCCGGTGGCTCGTTAGCATAAGCATTGGCTCCAGCTTGTTGAGCTCCGTCAATTGGCCTTCCAGTATCGGACCCTGAGGGTCTGCCCCCAAGTCCTTGTCGATCACCTTCAGTTCCTGCATTCTGGTCTTGAACCTGACCTTCGTTAGCTTCTGTAATCCTGATTCCTTGTCCCGCACTTGCAGTTGTTGTCGTTGGTCCAAGGTTTTGCACATTCGCCGCCCTCATTTGCTCGAGGAAATTCTGCAGCATCTCCTGTTGAGTCTTCATCATGCTTTTGCGCAATGAATTGGCCATAGCTTCCATCTCGTCTCTAGTGATATACATGGAAGCCTGTCCCTTTCCAGCTCCAGAGGATGCTTCTTGGCTTCCTCCTTGTTGGCTCTGATCAGCTCCTTATCTTGTTTGTCGAGTCATTGTCTTTGAATCGGATTTCTTCAAACTTTTGAATTTGAATCTCGAATCTAGTGTAGCGGATGCTGATTCTTCTCAGTGAAAGCACCAAAGTGTTTACGCCAAAATTGGTCACAAACCCCAAGTGTTGTGAAAGCACCAGTGTATGAATATAAATCAACAATATTCAAACACAAATCACAGATCTAAGCAATCAATACGTAGCAAAACAGAAATTATGAACAAGAACACACGATTTATAGTGGTTCGGCTATCTCCGGCCTACGTCCACTTCAAAGGTTTTCACTTTTATTGATGTTCTTCGCTGATTATAGTTGATTACAGCGGATTACAATTGAATATCTCTCTGAAATTCGAGTAAAACAGTGGTAATGGAGTGCGCAGTAGAGTCTGGTAGAGCCTTGGTGCTTCAGAGTCTTGATTTTGCCAGAGAGATCTCGATCCCTTTTCTGAATGACCTGGGGCTCTATTTATAGGTGTAGGAGGCTGATATCTCTCCTAAAAATCCAGGGAGACCGCTTCTGGCACGCGAGGGGGCCCACATGGCCGAAACTTGGAGATCCGGGCCCACATTGGGATCGATTCGACCCTTGGTTCGAATCGATCAAAAAGGTGTCCAATCGTGATGAAACTTGGCGTGAACGTTCTTCAACACGTAGGCGAACTCCTGTAAAAATTTCATGGGATTTGGATCATTGGATTGAGAGTTATGATCGGTTTGAAATGGTGTTTCCTGGACTTTTCGCTTCGTTCGAATCGATCAATTCGAATCGATTGATCCGAATCGATCCAAGCGCGCATTAGTAGGTTGACGTGGCACGCATTCTTCG
This sequence comes from Allium cepa, assembly GCA_030765085.1. Lineage (NCBI taxonomy): Eukaryota > Viridiplantae > Streptophyta > Magnoliopsida > Asparagales > Amaryllidaceae > Allium > Allium cepa. The sequence goes on from CM060938.1 coordinate 918,458,600, forward strand.
AGTCGGTCCGTATTTTTCGCCGAGTTGATTGGGTTGACTCCGAGTTTGTAGCCGCGTTTACTTGATGGTTTCGAGTGTTGGATTCGAAGGTTCGCTACCTTCGAATCGATGGAACCGGTTCTCATTCGAATCGATCTAAATATGTGACTGTGGATCGATTCGAAGTTGCTTCAATATGGGGATTCGAGGGACCCTTCTTTGATGGACTCGAGGGTATGAATTCGAGGCAAGGTGCAGGACGGGTTCGAAGTATAGCAACTCCATTGATTCGAACCCTTTAACCTTGAGGGATACAAAGAGAGGTAGCATCATGGATTCGAAGCTAGGTGGTCTGGATGGATCCGAACTAAGGCTTGCTAGATGGAGTCGAAGCAAGGTTTAGTTCATGGCTTCGAACCAATGCATGGATGATGGCGGCCACTTGGATGGATTCGAAGGTAGACCATCGTGATGGATTCGAGAGAGATGGAGTCGAAGCCGATGGAGTCGAAGCAGGCACTGGCTGATGGATTCGAAGGACGCCTTCGCCTATGGATTCGAACATGGTGCCTGCTCTGATGGGTTCGAACTTAATGGATTCGAACTAATGAAAGGGTGATGGATTCGAACCGAGCAAGGTTCATCTTTCTTAAATCGAATCCATCATAACTTGAGCATACGAACTTGGATTGACTTGAAATTTGAGATGCGGACTTCTATGATCTTTCTTGTCATGTCTCATCAATTATTGCTCAATCTGGACTCGGACAAAATTCACCGATATCCATGGTTATCCTGCAATGCACAGTCGACATTCAAGAATAATAATCATTGATTTTCAGTAAATTCTGGATATCTCAACTTTGCCTAAAGTTGGGATAACAAGGTGTTTATAACTGTCTAGTATGTGTTGTATTATCTGTATAACTCTGATATATATGATACTATGTATTCTCTTATGTGATATATTATATTTTATTCGTTCCGCTGTTGAGATTCTGATTTGTTTCTTCTTCTTCTCTATCTTTTCTATTTTCTCACCCCTTTCTTCCTTAAAATATGATACGTCTTCCTGGGCGTGGGAAGGTGGGTCGTCACACTTTTCTTTTTATAGTTTAAACTTATGTTTTGATCCAATTAAATGTATCATCTGTTTATAAGCTTGAGAAATTTATTTTCACTCTATATAAAAAACCAAATTTGTCTTATTTTAGAATTTTAAAATGAAAGAATATTTAAAAAAAATGAACTTTTTAATTTAAAACTTATTTAAAACTCAAGTTTAAAATATATATATTTATAAAGAGATTATCACATTCAAATAATAAATCAGTGGTTTAATAGATTCAATCATGTTAATTTCCAAATAACAGATATCTGAAAATCCAGGTTATCACAATTCCTATAATAGTCTGATAAGTATTATTATAGGAAAACTCAACTAGACATAAACGGTCTTTCCTCGACCCGCCAAAATCTAGTACACAAGCTCTTAACAAATTTTCGAGTACCTTATTGACTTGCTTTGTCTGCCCATCTTTCTAAGGGTGATAAGCAATACTCATTTTAAGCTTGGTACCTAACTCTTCCTCTAGACTCTTATAGAACTTGCTAGTAAAAAATGCAACTCTTTCACTGACTATACTATTAGGAATCCCATGTAGTCTAACAATGTTCTTCATAAACAACTCCAATGCAGGGGTCGTCGTGGTAGGCCTAATAGGAATGAAATAGACACTCTTTGTTAATCTATCTACCACAACCCATATGCTTTTATTTTCCTTGTTCGACCTTGGAAACCTGTCAATAAAATCCATGGATATCAAATCCCATTTTTAAACTAGCGTATCTAGAGACTGATGCAATCCACTTGGCTTTTGATGTTCTTCTTTCACTTCTTAGCAATTTGTACATTGCTTCATCCATAAGGGTACATCCCTGTTCATACCTTCCCAGAAGAAACTACTCTTCATATTCTGATATGTCTTTGTTCCTCCAGGATGAATCGTAAACTTTGATCGATGACACTCTCTAAGAACTTCTTTCCTTGGGTCACCAACATCCAGAACAGATAATCATCCCTTCTTCCTTAATCATCCTCTCTGGTCAAGGCTAAATTTTTCAGATTATCGATCTCCTTTCCACTTTCCTATTTCATTATCCATTAAGCTAACATTGGATCGTCCCTTTGTTTAAAAGCAATTTTTCGCTCAATACTTATCATACTTCTAAATAAGACAATGTGGCAGTACTTTGACTAGAACTAGCAATCGATCTTAACTGCATACCACAAGTAGTCAATGCCTCTAGATCCTTCCATTCTTCCAATATAGCTAACACCATATTTCGATGTTTCCTACTAAGTGCATCCGCAACTTTATTTCATTTTTCAAGTGTATACTCTATACCAAAATCATTAGCCGCTAAAAATTCCAGCCACCTCTGTAGTCTCATATTCAATTCTTTCTAAGAGACTAAATAGCTCAAAGATTTATGATCAATACACAACTCGAATCTTTCTCCCAAGAGGTAGTGTCTCCACACTTTAAGTGCAAAGATCACCGTTGCCAGCTCCAAATCATGAGTCGGATATCTAACTTCATACGGTTTGAGCTAATCGAGAAGCGGTGGTAATCACTTTACCCCTTTGCATCAATACATCTCCTAACCCTGTTCCACGTGCATCCATATACACCACTAGATTCTAGTTCCCATATGGAAGAACCAACGTAGCCTCATTGGTTTACAAATGCTTTAACTTAAGCAATGCCTCCTCACATTTGTGAGACCAATTAAACTTCTGGCTAGCTGAGTCAAAGGCGCTGCTATCTGTAAGAAATTCTTGTTAAATCTCTGGTAATTGCTAGCTAATCCAAGAAAACTTGTTATCTCGGTCGCCATCTCGGTTCTTTTCCAGTAGTTAACAACTTCGATCTTAGTTGGATCCACTGACAACTCTTTCTCTGAAACTATATAACCAAACTTCACTTACTTCTTCCAGAAATGGCACTTCGAAAACTTCACATTTATTTAATGTTGCCTTAACATCTCAAGAACTATTCCAAGACGAATCTCATAATTTCTTTCATCCTTAGAATATATAAAATTTTCGTCAATGAACACCAGCACAAACCTATCCAAGTGCTTTGCGAAAAATCTAGTTCGTTAAGTCTGCGAAGAAAGCTGGCGCATTAGTTAATCCGAATGGAATCACTAACCACTCATGCAAACCATATCTTGTTTGAAATGCCATTAAAGGAATACTGTCCTTTGACACTCTCAATTGATGGAACCCCATCGCCAAATCCAATTGGAAAAATACTTTGGCTCCACTCAACTAATCAAATAAATCATCAATTCTTGACAAAGGATATCGATTCTTTCTTGTCTTTTTATTCAACATAAGATAATCGATCAACAATCTGAATGACCCATCCAGTTTCTTCATGAATACCCGGCCGCTCACTAAAGTGAACTACTTGGACTAATAGGACTCTTTCCTTTTAAGTTCAGTAGCTGCACCTTTAACTCCTTCATCTCAGTAGGGGTCATCCTGCTAGGTGGTCCACTCATGGGTTCAGCTCCTACTATCAAATCTATTCAAAAATCAATAGCTCTTTTCCATGATAGTCCTATAACCGACTCAAAATCATCCATGAATTCTCTTACAATTAAAATCAGATTAAATTCGTCTTCCACTTCTGTGGCACCCAATAATAAAGCAAAAATTTCTGGACTCGAACTCTCAACTGAGTATACTATTCGATCACTATTATCAGGGTGTCTCACTGATATTTTCCTATCACAGCATAATATCCTAGCATCATATTTGCTCCAAAACCCATGAAATCAAACACATACAAATTGTAAGCAAAAGTATAACCTAGCAACTTAAACTCTAGAAAGTCACATCTTGTCCCTATAGTTGCGTACCCTCCTATTTGATTAGCTATCCTTAAGGAAGTAAGAATATATGATGGTTCTAAACATAACTTATATATCAAACAACGAGATATAAATGAATGCGATGCACTGGTATCAAACAGTACCCTAACTAGTATGCTATGAATCAAAAGTGTACCTTCCATCAAAGACTTTTCCTTCTCAGTTGATGTTGGTCTTAATGTAGATCGCTCCAAAGCATGCACCTTTCCTTTGTTAGCCTTGGTTGCTTCTAGACATTTAGTCTTATAATGCCCCGCTTGGTTGCAATTAAAGCACTTCACATTCTAATTTATTTAATTCTTAAATTGCAATTATAAATTAATTAACATTATTATTTATCTTACTACATAAATTAATTAGAATTTAAGCCATTTATCTTGCATTAAGATTTAATTTTTATTTAATCACTTTAATTAAATTTTTTTTCAAGCTTAGCATTAAACCTAACCCGAGCAAAATCTCAGGTTACTCGGGTTGAAACCCAAGCTTCTTCTAAATTTTCCCAAGTCTCCATCCCATGCTTCATTTTCTTCTTCATCTTTAAAAAAAAGAGTTTAAGTATAAAACTATTAAATTTGTAACCCCTCCACAAACTCGAGCTCAACCTCGAGTAAAAACATCACTTGCTCGAGCACCTCCCTTAGACACAGAGGAAAAACATCACCAGGCACAAATCTGCACCATGAACATGCACAGGCTTTTGACGGCATCACCACCTCCAGCGACCTACTCCACGCATCGACGATTGACTTCAGACTCGATCTTCACCTATGAATCAACCTCACTAAGCACGAGGGGAAATCGACCCTTTCCAGTCGAAAACTGTAACATTCATCTCACCAAGAAACCCCTCGACATGGCCATCGCCACCACCAGCATCGTCGCACCTCCGTCCATACGCTCGTCTATGACCCAAGCATATTCTCTCCAAGTCCGGCCACACTCGATGCAACGAGGAGTGAGGACGAACCCCAAAACACAACATCGGTTTACACGAGTCTTAAACCTTATTCCCCTTCCAGCTGACGCCTCGACGAACTGGAACATCTCCGGTTATTTCCCCCCTCGCCATGACATCCTCCTCCTCTAGTCGAAAACCCGATTTCTAGAACGTCATCTATCGCCGGAATTTGATAAAATTCCACTTTCAGTTCATCTTCGAACTGCTCTTTGTATACACAATTAAAAATCATCATTTTGGGCTTAAAAATCCTATTTTTAAATAAGGATTCAAGTTTTACAATTGAATTCGCAAATCTTTATATTCGAATTTATCCCAAATTTGAATTTTCCTCTGTAAAAACCAATTTTTACATACTGTATATTCTTATCCTTCTTGAACTATTTTTAAATCATAATCCATACTTAAACACACCTATTTGTTTTTGAAACCAAAAGTTAACAATGATTAGAAAATAAGCAATTGATTTTTCTATTGGTTTCTACCCTGTAACACAAGAAAAATAGAGAAGAACAATGAATTCCTCAGCACAGTCAAATATGAATATATATACGCAGAGCTTTATACTTAAAATATATACACAAAACACTATATATCTATGCAACAACTTAATGATACTTGAGTATTATAAAATTGTTTACTCACCTGAAACCAGATTGAACATAGAGTAAAACTTCCTGGTTTAAAACAAATAACAGCTTGATCTTCCTTTTTGTTTTGATCTCTTCGCTTGTTTGATTCCTGTTAGTTTAATAGCTGGTTTTAAGTTTCTGGTTGGCTAAGTTGATGAACGAATGGATTAAGAAGAGATGATATATAGAAACAAAGGTGCGAACAGGTTTGTATTGTACTGGTAAGATTTTTGTTTTCTTGGTCAGAGATTTTTTCTTTGCTAAGGAGGCTGAAATGATATATTATTTTGCTTAGAGATGTTGGCATTAAATGCTTTGGTCTCTTTCTATGTTTACGCATATTATTATTTATTTTTAAGTACATCCATGTATTTTTTTTTTATAAGTACATTTTGTATGTATTTTATTTTGTCATATTTCCTTGTTTCATATTATCATACTTATCCAATTTGATTTTTATATACACATATATTTTCATCTTGCCGTGAAAAAAATGTATTTCAATAGTTTATATATTTCTAGAATTAGTTTATGCGTTCATTTCATATTTTACATAACTATAAATTTAATTGAGATATTTAATTCTAATATTAGTACTTATTTTTATTACCTTTTAAAGTTTAACTATCAAACATTTAGTTTCTTATTTATTATTTATTTTTACACTTCTGTTAATTTCATAGTTTCTTGTGTTTATATATCTACATTTATGTTTATACCACATTTTTATTTTACACTTATGTTTAAATATTGATAAGATATATTTGTTTTCCTTGAAAACATTATTGCCAAAAATTACATCCAATATATCAATATAGATCAAAAGTTAAATAGTAGAGCTTTATTTCAATTTAAGGTGAATAAACTAGATTTTATCTTGAATATTTTAAAACTCTTTATTTTAAATTTCCAGATCATAGTTTCCTTCCAAAAATACATATATATTTGTTTTTTTAAAAAAAAGTTTGTATTTTGATTAAATGCTTATTAAAATAATATTGCCAAAATCCCGGGTTGTCACATTCCTCCATCCTTAAAGAATTTAGTCCCCGAAATTTAAAGCAAAAGATAATTCAAAAGCTTTTTATATCAACAATTCAAACACACATATCATCTATACATTAACAATCAACCAAACAAGTCATCCAAACAAACATCACTAGCCATCCGGACATAAATCCGGATAAGCCTTCCTAAAGCTATCCAAAGTTTCCCAGGTACAATCTCTAGGATCCTCGCTCCACTGGACTTTGACAAGCTTCACTACTTTGTTCCTGGGTTGCTTCTCATCCTGGTCTACAATCTGAACTGGATTTCTAACTATAGTCAAGTTTGGCTCGATCTCCAAATCTTCCTAGACGACTGGTTCAACAATCAGTCATGGATCATGGACAAACTTCTTGAGATGAGATACATGAAATACATTATGAATTCCATACATCCGTAAACCACTTCAATCCAATTTACATTTTCAAAGTAAAATATGTTGAAGACAAAGATCATCAAAGATGAAGATCTTCCTGCTGTAGGGATACTTGCCACTAAACCATTGGTGAAATTTACCAGATCATATATTATGGTGGCAGTTGTGCTCTGTTATGAAAATCTTTGATTTGCAAGGACTAATCGTTACTAATCCTAGGGGTGATTCCCAACAGGATGTGGTAGGAGAAGTGCCTTCGATTTGTCCTGTTCCTAGATAGCTTATATAGACGAATGTCAAATTTTGCATTTTAAAATCATATTGATCGATCTCTATAAATGTATCATCTGTTTGGTGGAAGAGAAGGCAACATCTCGTAGCTTAACACCGATTCATGAGAAATACGAGCTTAGGAGTTACACGGTTGTAGAAATCAATTATGTGATTATGGAATGGCAACGTGGCATTCAAAGTGGAAAGTTAATGTGCTATGTAATTGTTACCTCAGGCATCACACCCGGAAATGGCTAAAACAGGGTAGATGCAACAAGGGTATGTGGTTTGCAACCATTAGTTTATGATCATCCCCTTCTAGATATATTTATTCCCACTACGACATCGGGTTTTAAATTATGTGATGTATGCTAGAGCATGCTCGGATAGGTCAGTAACGACCGAGGTGATAGCATATTCGAAACTATCTAGTTAGAGGTAGGTCGGTCTTTTTTTGGTAGAGGACCTTCAATTGGGCCTCAGTACATTCCTCTAAAGAAGTACTATGCGAATATGGTCTGTAATGACCCGCCATTTTGACCATCGAAAGTCGACACCGAACACTACCATTGTGATCTAAATGTCGTGCATCCAATTGACAAAAGGGTAGAACTTTAGGGTAAATAAAAAGAAAAGAACAGAGAAAAGGGAAAAATGGAATCTCATTGCAGAATCGACAACATATAATATAAAAAGGGACAATTGTAACGACCCATAAAATTCAATAATAAAATTGGTTAAATTAATGAAATTTTGTAATTAAATTCAGAAAGAGATAAAAAACTTATAATTTATAAATGGAATAATATTGAAACATATAAAATTTAAGAGAATTATTAATGGAAATAATAACTTGGATAAGACTGGTAAGTTAATTTTAATAACTTGAATGTAACAGTATAAATGTAAGTTTATTTGTTAATAACTTGGATGTAATTCTAATAAATGAAACAATGTATATGTTAATTATTCCTATCGTAATAAAAGAATGTTACCGTTATAAAATGATTAATTTGATGTAAAATCTTAATTAACGTGTGAATTAATTTATAATGTGATATAAAAGGTAAATTTATAATTTAAAATGTTGACTACTAATAAAATAATGTAAATTGTCATACTTGGTATAAGTTTAATATAAGAAACAAATGGGGATGTTGAATTTGTGAATTTTTAATAAAAAATATATTAACTAGAATGGAAGTCAAACTAATATAATAATGGGAAGAGTAAATTGGTGCACTTGGGTATAAAATATAAAATAAGCAAATAAAAGTAAGCATTTAATCAACCAATACAATAATATATTGATTTAAAGTAACTGAATGTAAATTAAGGTAGTAATGTTAATGGCAGTTAATAAATAACTAACATAATGCAATACCAATTAATTTGAACAAATGTAAGTTTAATTGATTGAAATTAGGTAATTGTTGTAACTTGGGTCTGTAAACAATAAACTTTTAAATGTAGTTAAATTAAACGGTGACGACAATTAAGTGTTGCCCGTTTATTAAGTCTATTAAATGAAATGAGAAATCAAATGCTATTAAATATAAACAAAAGTTACATGAATGTGGGAAGTAATACAATGTTTGGAAGTTGTTGAACTAGAATATATTAAGAAATAGAAATAGAATTTGGAATCTATTGTAATAAATCTAAATGTTATGTTTGGTTTTAAATTGAACATAAGTGAGTGGAATTAATAGGATGAGAGTAAATGACAACATTTATTTGTAGGTAATAAAAGCTTATTTATGTAAGAAAACGAAGATAAACATTTAAAGTTGTAAATGTTATAATTTGAAAATAAAATGGACATGGTAGAAAGATCTGGCATAAGAGAATGGTAACGTCTGTTATAACAAATTGGTTTACTAAATCAAAATAGGAAATCAATCAATTTATTTAGGACTAATTAATTGATATTCATTTATAATAAATGGTTTATTGTTAGAAATTGAAATTAGATACTAGGGTAAACGGGGATTTAGATGAAATTAGAAATAATGTCAATTCTATTTTTAATATGACAATTGGTTGATTTAAAGATGGAAACCAAGATTTACTAATTTAATCGAAGTATAAAATTCAATAATTCAATTTATTGCAAATAAATGAAATTTAACATTTAATTATTATGTTAATAGAAATTTAGATGAATTCTAACAATATTAGTGTAATAGATTTTGAATCCAATGATAATTTCATCCGTTCGATAATAATGAACTGAATAATAGAATGAAAAGTAAATTAATTGGAATTATTGTAAATTTAATTATAATTTCTGAATATAAGAAAAGTTGAATTTTACGCAGAAATTGATGAATTAATCAACTCAAAATTTACATTTAAATTTGTTTAAATCATTGTGAATGATTAAGAAATTAAAAATGATGAAATTTGTCAGTTTAAAAATTGAAATTGAAAAGTTGGATTTAACTAATTAATTTTTAATTTATTTAATTAACTGGAAAATAGCCATTTTGGCCACAGACTCGGATTTCGACGAAACCAATTTCATCGGATCCATAACGGTGAATTATTATAGGATTTCAAGTTTCGTAACGATCGGACTGGTCATTTGATCGTATGGACTCGAAACGCCTTGAAATTAATTGAAATCAATTTGAAAATTTTGATTTTAGCTTAACTTTTTCATACGATGGAATTTGGACTTGAAACCTTTTCCATTGCGTTTAGAACATTTTAAAACATCTGTTTTGATATATGGGTTGACCCAATTTCGTTCCGGAGTCAGAACGGGCTTTTCGGGCCATTTACCGTTCAGCACGTTCATCAATCCTAGTTATTCATCCTTTTCAACTTTGTCTATAAATATCCGGTTATAAACCCTAGCCTACCTCTATTTCTCATTTGTCCGTATGTAATTCAACTATCTCTCCTCCTCAATGGCAGACAAATAAATACTAGATCCAATTTCAAATCAAATTCATATCCAAAAATTCAATCTTCTCAAATTACAACAAATTATATATGGATCTGAAGCCCTCGAAGAGCGCAAGTCGAATATGTGATTTCTTTTCTAATCTGGGTTGTTACATGGCCGAAAATCGATGTAGCAGCCACGGACGTTCATCACGCCGTAATCAAATTTATCCGATCGTCTAATCAGCTTGTGGGTTTTGTAGGGGGGCTCGTACGCTTCGCATCGGTGGTGTTCGTTCTGTGATTCAACGGCTAGATTTTGCCTCAAAAATTCGATCTAGGGTTAAGATTGGTGGCGGCTACTCTGTTTTCCCGAGTCTGGGAAGTTTTGATCCGAGCGTGGTGGGGCCGCGCGTGCCTGGGAAGGCCGATGCTTAGCGTGGATGTCGATCTGGAGGTGCGCGGCCTGGCTTGGCAGTGGGATTACGTGGCGGCGATCGTATCTCGATCTGCAGGGTTCAAAGGCGCGACTTGTACGAGGGTTTCAAGCATGTCAACGTGGTAATGACATGGAAGTTTATCCATATTTATTTATTTATTTTTCTAAATTAAATCTTATAACCTTCTAATCATCATAACTTGTACATACGAGCTCGGATTTGGGCGTGGTTTCTTGCGTTGGGACTGTATCGAAATTCCAGACGTTCGGACGCTGCTTTGGACAAATTCTAAAGCTATTCAAATTTTGGGTTTAAATTGGATTCAAATTCAATTTAAATTCAAAAGGTGAGTGTTTTAACCCACTCACAACTTCTAAATTTCCTTATGTTTGTTAAATAAATTTTGATGTGTTTAGAAATTTATTATTTGACGGTTTGGCATTATTTTTTCATCATCCAGTTAAATTTAATTTATTAAATCAAATTGTCATTAATTTATTATTTCATACAAATTGCCAGTTAAATTGCTATTTAAATTTATCGTTGAATATAACCTGCCAGTATATGCTTGTTATTTATCATCTATTATATATTGATGTTATTGTTTGAATTGGATGAATGATTGTGATAAATGGTTGATGGTTGATATTGGATGAATGAATGTGTATTTTATTTTATTATAAACTGCAAGTTATTATGCATTTCATTTCATTCGGGATTGCGGTTTGAAATAATATATAACCGTAATTTTTAATTTTAAATTACGGACTGAAATGATATATCACTTGACCATAGGATAGAAAATTATATACAGGCACCGCGGTCTATATATAAAAGTATTTTGAAATGATTTATATGGCTTTGTAAAGAAATATATTATTTTATGAGATATTGATTCGGATATTTGATAAAGGTTATTTTATATATATAGTAAAATTCTTGGTTTTAAGCTATTTATAAAATTATTTGACGTATAAAATAAGTTTAGTAATAAAGTCTGATTTTATTAAAATATAACATGAATAAGTATTTACTTAAATTATATTTTGATGTAGAGTTATATTAATTTTTATAAATCAAGGTAGAGAAGATAGTTTTGAAATTGATTAAGATTTTATTTAATTTAGAGTTATGTTAAATAAGAATCCATTTGAACTTATTGAAATTGAGTTTTAAAAGAATATGGTTTGATAACTTATTTCGGGTTTAAGGTGATTTAAGTGAGATTTTTGTGGAATATTCAGTTATTGAAATGTGAAGTTTTATTTGCAGAATATTGGATTTAGTAAGCAAATATTTCAAGACTAAATAATAGTAAAAGTGAATTTGGTATATATATGAATTATAAAATTTAGTTTTGAAATATTGAAGATTAACCATTGAAATATATTGAAATTGAAATGGTTTATTTGGGATTTAATCTGTATTTAGAATTGATTTGTGAAGGTGAAGAAGCTATTTTATTTTATAAAGTAATTTAATATTTAAACCATTTAAGTGGTGCAGTTATATTTCAAAGTTATGAAATTCAAAGTTTTATGTTTTGAAAGGCTATATTTCAAGTATTTGGTTTCGGAATATTATACTTTGAAGTGTTATGGTTTTAGAAAAGGATATATATGAAAATGATATCATATTGATTTGGTTTTAAAAGAAGAAATGATATCGTAATTGTATGGTTTTGAAATGGATATTATATTCTGGTTTTAAAAGTATAAACTATTTTGAAAAGGCCGCGGTGTTATAATAACGATTGGTTGTTGAAGAGACCGAGATCGGAAGTCTCCATACTCTCTGCCAACTCCGAAAACCACTTTAACAACCATTTACGTGGTGGAGATTTCAGAATGAAGTAGGATGGCGACGGCGTTTCCTTTGAGGTAAATACGTGGACCCGACTCCCGTGAGTTGGCATAAGGTGGCTAAAACAGGAGCAATTGACGGGCTAACGAGGTCATTCCTTTGATCAGACACACTCCTTCGCTATTATATTCTGACTTGGATATTAATTTGGTGGCCACTTTTGATTCTTTTGATTTCGGGGGGTTGTTCGAGGTGGGCGGTAGTAGCTGCTACGCATTACCACCGTCCTGGAAGTGTAATTGGTATATCTACCCTGGCATTGCCTAGTTGTGTCGTGTCACCTACCATAGCGTGCCTTGTATGAGTTTGATTTTCTCCCGTAGCCCGTGTGGTATCCGCTGGTGGCTTCCCGATCAGGAGGGGCCATGATATTGGATGGGCTACTGGGACTATTACGTGTTAAGGGCTATATGGGTAACCCCTTAATGCTATGAAAAAGTAAGTTTATTTTACAATTAGACACTATTATAAGAAAGAAATAAAACAAAACAGAATCTCACAGTGGAACGATAAAATATAATAATCAAATAACAGTTCATTTAGCTGTTATACAAAGCATTTGATTTTAATTATATAATACATATCAGAGTTACACATATCAATAACAATTCATAATGTAGCGGAACAGTTTGAATGTAGTGGAATACTATAATATATAATAATAAATCTTCGTCTTCGTCCTTCAGAATACGGTCTTCCAAATCCTAAAATGCTCGGACTGACCCGAGCGAATTGAAAGACAAAACACTCGAGTCGGAACTAAAAGATCTTATGTAAGTTAAATCAACAGAAATAAATATTAGTGCAGTAATTCGAGAGATGCTCGGGATTTACATCTCCTAAGGATTCGTTAAACTATTTACTATGTAGTAATATTTCGCTACTACTTTTCTTATTTACCCCATAACAATCCGCCCTTCTGTATGGTTTAAGTTAGACGTGTGTGGTTTATCGTTGATTTAAAAAACTACAAAAAGGCGGGACGTTACAAAAATAGTAAATTATCACTTCAAACATACAGAGTATATTAGAGTTAAAAACAAACCTTATCAAATGGAAAATTATAAAATTTTGACCATATAAATGCGAATAGGTATACTATATAATACAGCGAAAATAGAATACTACGATGAGTTAATCTCTAGCTCCCCTTCAAGACCTCGATAACATTTACGCCAACCTAGGAAAATACTCGGTCTGACCCGAGTATTATAAATAAATAACACCTGGATTAGTCTGGAAATACCAACGTGAGATAACTCGAATAATGGGGAACATATATAGAAAGTTCTATGAGACCTCGCCGCTAATGCGGAATGAGATTTTACCTTAAAAGAATAACATCCATACAAGTAAGAGAAGAAATAAATATCAAGAACAAATCCAAATAGGAAAGAATAAAATTAATATTAAACCAGACTTGAAAGACTGGAAGTAAACCGAGTAAAATCCAAATTGGACCGAATGGATAGAACAAGGAAAACAGTCCAACTTGATGGAATAGACTAAATAAGGTAACAATCCAAACTTGAAAGAATAGATTGAATAAGGTAATGCCTAAATTGATAAAATGGACAAAATAAAGTAATAGTCCAATCTGTTAGTGAATGGACTAAATAAATATTTAAATGCCATGATGGGAAGTTGGCTCTACTCATGGTAATTTAAAGCTAAAACAAATTCACGTATACGAATCAAATAAAGAAAGGAAATTTTTCAACAAATGACAAGGAAGGTGCACCCCCTTGAAGTTTACCTCTAGTAATATACTCTTGAGAAACTCATTTACTCTGTGACACTTCTCGGGACCCTCCAAGACATACTCCGCCAGACCTTATCGAGAATCCGAATATTTCCACATCTAAATGCACAACCAAATCCAAACTAGATGAGATGTGAAATTACCCTAATAAGAGCAAATCCATATAGCTTGCCCCCCTCTCATGCTTTTGGTTTGTCATTTCCGACAAAAGGATAACGAAGTTCGATTGAGCAGCAAATTGTCTTAAAATGACGTTCATAAAGTAGCTGAAGTAACCAATAGCTGAGATACCAACTATCGAGGAAATAAAATGATCGTATATGTAATTCTACATGCAAAACTAGCATGATATAAATCCACATGCGTCCCACAACTATATCATAATCATATGCGACAAAATAAATATCCTATAACAGATGATATGCATCCCATTATTTCGAATGACAGATTTAGATCTAAATACTAAGGTTTTTCAATTCAAAATTTTATTTTCAAATTTCTCAAACGAGAAAAATCAAAGATTAGAATCAAAATAACAAGGAAGGAATTCTTCCAAATAGATTTTGGTGAAACTCTAGAATCAAAACAACATGGAGCATCCAATAGTATTTCGCTTCCTCCAGAAACAATAACTAAAGTGAATAAACATCATTTTCTTCCCAAAATCTTCAAAAATCCCGTTTTTCGAAGTCACGGGGATTAAGGTCCTAATAACAACAATTCAGAATCCTTTGTCTATAAATTTAAAATTTATGGACAGTGGTAAAAAAATCACACAATAAAATCAATTCAACTGAATGAGATCCAACAATCAAATTCTATGAAGGAATAAACTAACACCAATAGTCAATCGAATTCCATAAGGGAAAATTTATCATTTAACATTGTTTCAAAATGTCAAATAACCAACAAACAGATTTTAACTTAGGCTCAAAACTTTCTTAATTGTCCAAAAATATAGATAACTATCCAAACGTACTGTTTTGCTCATTAGCCTTCGGTTATTGCTTAAAATGTTTATCCAAATTAACTCAGACAAAATGGAAAGTTATACTCTATATTATTTGAGTTTTCTCAACAATATTGATTTCTAATTCACTTATATTTCCACTCAGACAACTCAGAATACAATTGGAATCAACTGGATAACTAAAAGTGAAATAGATGGCTGGATCTTCAAGCAAAGCTCCAACTCCGAAGGTGAGTCTCTAATGCTACATCACTCAGTCTGACGCGATCGTAAAGTAAAACACAAAACACTCGAGTCAGGATTAACATTCTTATACCATAAATACAACTTAAGTGAAATAACAACTGAAATACAAGTAACTCAAAGGATGTTTAGGATAACCATCCTCTAAGGATTCATTAAACTATTTACTATGTAGTAATATACGCTTATTATAATAATGTCTACATTAAAATAAACTTACTTTTAAATAGCGTTAAGGATTTACCCATATCCCCATTACCATGTAATAGTCCTAATAGTCCATCCAGTATCATGGTTCCTCCTGATCGGGAAGCCACCAGAGGATACTCTATAGGCTACGGGAGAAAACAAAACTCGTACAAGGCTCGCTAGGGTAGGTGACACGACACAACGAGGCAATGCCAGGGTAGATATACCAATTACGCACATGGGCTGGTGGTAACGCATAGCAACCACTATCGCCTACCTCGGAACACACTGCCAGAAATATCAAAGGGTGCAACCAACAATCACAAAAGCAATAGAATGGTATCAAAGAAATGTGTCCGATGGGAGGAATGACCTCACTAGGCCCGAGATCGCTCCTGTTTTAGCCACCTTAAGCCAACTTACGGGAGTCGGGTCCACGTTAATACCTCAATAGGATCGTCGCCACCATCCTACTTCATTCTGGAATCTCCACCGCGTACACGGTTGTCAAAGTGGTTTTTGGTATCGACAGAGAGTTTTCATATATCTGATCTCGGTCTCTTTAACAACCTATCGTTATCATAACACCATGGCCATTTCAAATAGTATATACTTTAAAACCAAAATATCATTCCATTTCAAAACCAAATATGATATCATTACCATTTTTCAAACCCAATCAATATGATATCTTACCATTTCGAAAACCAAATCAATATGATATCTTTCCGTTTCAAATATTTTCTTCCGAAACCATAGTACTTTCAAAGTTATAACGTTCAAAACCAAAGTACTTTGAAACCATAAGACCTTGAAAACCATAATACTTTGAAATCATAACATTTGAAAACGTTATCATTTGGATATCACAGTAACTCGAAATCATCATGCTTTGGAAATATTCTCATTTGGAAATCATAGTACATTAGAAATATAACTAAAAGTGAAATATCATTTTTTTTTCAATAAAAATATCGTATTACTTTAAATCACTTAAATCAAAATTTAAGTTAAAATTCCATATATTTAAAAATCTAAAATACTTTATATAATAAAAAAATTTCCTCAAATCTCACAAATCAATTCCAAAGCAACTCAAATTCCTAAATCCCAATTCAATCACATCTCAATTCCTCATTTTCAATTCAAATAATTTTTTTAATAAACCATTTCAAATTATATCAATTTCAAACACCAATTTAAACCACAAAATAATCCATTTCACTTTCAATATATTTCAAATCTTTAAATATTCCACATTTCAGAACTAAATTTGAAAATCTCATATATACATCAAATTTGCTTTCATATTATTTAGCTATGAAATATTCACTTAATAAAATACAATATCTTTTAAATAAACTCAAATTTCAAATCACTGAATATCTTATTCTAATTATCTAAACTCGAACATTCTTTACATCATCTTAAACCAAAACCAGTTATAAAGTCATATCCTTAAATCTCCAATTCAATCAGTTTCAAATCAATTTAATTAAAGCCAATTCTTAAATAAATACAATTTCAAGTAAATTTCCACTTTAATTTAAAACTTATTTATAAAATAATTTCAATATCCAATAATACCATTTATATATCTTTCCAAAACCATAGAAATTGTAACGACCCTAGATTTTTGGCCCCGTTTATTTTAATAAATGTTTAATTTAATTTAAATAAAATGTAAATTGATCATATTAAAATGATTATGGTTTGGAAATACTGTCAATTTATTTATTTAAATTGTATTTTAAAAAAAGGAATGGACTTTGGAGAGTTCAAAATAAAATCTTTTGATAATATTATAATATAATTTTGTTGGGCGAATTTTCACCCAGAAGATCTCAAGACCAAGAAGCCACAGTTTCACTCGGGTTCGCAATCTCCACTTCATTCAGCACGACCAATCACCTTCCCATTCGGCCTTGACCCATTCGGCCTCCACCTCATTCGGCCTCCACCTCATTCGGCTTCCTTTCCACCACCGGTCCAAGCAGACAACACCGAACCATCTTCCAAAGCCACTACCAAATCAACATTCCTCTCTACTGCCGAACCAGAGGGATGCTGCCCCATGACGAACCAACCAATCAACAAGGCCACCACCGGACCAAACGAGCACCGAACCACCTAACTACCACTGGTCCATACCTACCACCGATCCAAAGCCCAATGCCGAACGAAGCTCTGCCGAACCAGGTGATTGCCAGTCCAGATTGTCTCAGCCCGGGCCCACCAGCAGCTATATACCTCCAAGACCCCTGCCCCCTGCCTCATTCTATAAATAGAGGGGCATGGGTACAACAATGGCAGACAAGTTTGAGAGCTCAAGCCTGGAAGGAACTCTCAAACAACTTTAGATACTTGTAATCAAAGCTTTGTACTTGTAATCTGAAGAGAAAAAGGAGAATAACATATAAAGTGGACGTAGGCACGTTCTGGCCGAACCACTATAAATCTGTGTGTCTTTTACATTTCAGTACCTGCTTTTTACATATTTGCATAACCCATCCAAATCACTAAGAACATCATAAAATCAACCAACTCATACGACTTTGGGTGTTTGCGGCCATTTTTTACGCAAACATTTTGGTGCTTTCACTGAGAACAAGAGCTCGAAGCTTCAGCTCCTCCACTCAACCTTCTTCCTAACAACATCATCCGTCGCTTAGAAATCATGCCTTCCAAGCAGAGGAAGGATGTTAGCAAAGGAAAGAACATCGCAACTAGCAGCCTTCCAGATCCAGCAATCACAGATCAACCCACTTCAACAGCAGTACCAAATGAAAATCAGGAAGATCCGACAGCCCCCGTCACGGAACAACCAATAACTAGGGCAGATCTAGACAGGGTTGTGGCTGAAGTAACTAACCGCTTCACATCCCAACAAGAAGCTTTAGTGGACCAACTCATGTCACGCTTAAGGGATGCTAAAGAATCCAACCGCAACATTGAATCATGGGATGAGTCTCAATCTGGAGGATCTCGGAGACAACAAAGGTCTTCCCTCTTCGAAGAAACTATCAACAGGAACAACAATCCTAGGAACCCCGCTGAACGGAGCCGAGCTAGAACCCAGCCCGAAGTTGACCCCATGGAAATACTTGAAACAGAACCCCACAGGGGAAGATCAAGGCAGGGGGAAACTGTAGCTGGTCCTAGCGTGCATCCGAGCAGCCAGAGACAGCCACTGGATAATGTCAGAAGTGATAGACTATACCATCCCTACAGGTCATCCGGACGAGATAGATCTCGCAGGGAAGAACCAAGCTCATTTTTGTCAGCTCCAAATTCTGATGAAAGAATGGCACGATTATTCAGGGAATGCGTCCAACGGGAACAACGGGATCGGGGAATAGGCGCTAGGGTCACCAGCCCCTTCACCCGTAGTATCGAAACTGCCATTACCCCCCAGGAATGGAAGATGCCAACCATGGAACCTTACAAAGGAACTTCTGACCCCATCGTACACTTACAAAGATACACACAGCATATGCTCATGAGCGGAGCAACGGAAGGAGTGTTGTGTAAATGCTTTCCGCTATTCTTAGCAGACCTAGCCACCTCCTGGTTCTGCCACCTACCCCAAGGATCTATCAGCTCATGGGAGATGTTGAAAGAAAAGTTCATTAGCCAGTTCCGCATCCATGTGGAACAACCCAAGGATGCCTATTCTCTATCTACTGTCAAACAGAACCCCAGAGAGACACTGCAGCAATACCTAACCCGGTTCAACGCCGCAGCAGCAGTCCAAGATGCCGATGAGAGACTTGTTCTGATGGCCCTCTGTAGTGGTGTGCATCCGGATACCAAGTTTGCTAGAAGACTAACTAAAGAAAAACCAGTTACCTTGCCCGATTTCTTCCATGAAGCTGGGAAGTACATGAGACTCGAAGAGGCTGCCACTGAAAGACAGACAATACAACGAACTGAGGCAGCCCATGGTAGCACATCCGCTGTGGCAAAAGACGTCCGAAGAGATAACTCTAAAGATAATGCTGGGGGCAGACTCTGGCCAAGAAGACACTCTGATATGGATATTTCCAGCCCGCCTTAAACAAAGATGCATCAAACTTCGTCAAAGGATGTGGAAAATTATGGAGAATTGGCTTGATTGGCAAACTGCCAATAGTCCGAGGCGAATCCAAATATGCAATAATGACAGCCAACTGTTTCACCAAATGGATGGAAGCGGAACCTCTAAATAAAATATCTACGGCATAAATTATCAACTCCTTGCATAAATTATCAACTTCTTTATAAAAAATATTCTATACAGGTACGGAGTCCCACTCAAGATCATATCAGACAACGGGCTCCAGTTTGACAACGAAGAACCCCTCCTCATGCCTCTGGATCTAATTGAGGAGAGAAGAAATGATGCAACACTCAAAGCAGAAGCCCACAAGCAAAAAAAGTGGCAGCACAATACAACTCCAAAGTCAAGCACCGCAGCTTACAAGAGGGAGATCTTGTCCTCAAGTGGATCTTCCCGCGACACCAAATCATGGGGTGAGTCCCAATCTGGAGGATCTGGGAGATGACAAAGACCTTTCTTCTATAGCCATGGTAGTAGCCGAGCCCGGACTCAGCCCGAATTCCGACCCGAGGAAACACTTGGAACTGAACCCCACGGGGGAGGTACCAGGCATGGGTCGGATGTAGCTGAGCCTGTCATGCTACCCAACCATGAAGACACCAGCAGACGGTCCCTGTGTAATTCATCAAGATCTTCACAACGGAGCTTATATTTTGTCAACAGTGGACGGAGTGGTGTTCCCGAGGGCTTGGAACATCCGACACCTCCGTCGATACTTTGCTTAACATGTACCGCCCATATGAAGCGTATTAACACGGTGGATGTAGGCATTATCATGCCGAACCACTTTAAAAATCTTGTCTCTTGTTACCTTGTGCATTCATATCTTGGCTACTTGTTGAGCTGTATCCTTTTCTGTTGAACAAAATCCTATGGCATCTCCATCCAAGACGCATCACAGCGTGACTCCACCTGGACAAAACTTAACAGGTACGCTGCGCTCCTATGCCCTCGCCAATGAGACACTTTCGCTCCGGTATCCCTCTACCCGAGTTAACTCATTGCGCCTCGGCCCTTAAAGCCGACTGTAACGAGTCGAGTAAAGGTCATCATAACGGCCGACTATAGCCGATGGCAGCTCGTTACAGCGATTCGGCTCGCCGGCAACTGTGAACCGATTATAAGCCCCAACATAAGGTGTGGCCAGCCAGGGGCAGTTCACAGTTGACGATCGGCCCCCACGCTAGCCGGCCACAGTAAATCGAATAATACCCTCGATTACGAGCCATAATGGCCTGGGTAGTTACTGTGCGCGATCGGCTCCGATGTGTCTTAAGTGCGGCTGTGGCAAAAAAGAAAACTCCCCGCAGTAGGCGTAAGATGGGTGACATATGTCTCCAGGACCCACAGCTAGGGAAAGTGACTAGAAAGCCCGAATGCCACGAACTTAAGCACATCACGGCCTTCCGTGACTGGAAGTTTTCCTTTTCCTATATTTCCATTCTATTTAAATACTTTACTCCTGTCCTATATAACGATCTCCAAAGTACAGGACACCAAGTAGGGAACACTCGTTCATAAGAATCAGAGCCAACCAACTGGATGACGAAACACTCAGTTACGTCCATGACCAGTTGTACAAGCCGTTCAAAGCTGCCCCCTGCAACTAAAACATGAAGGGCGGTACCCTCTCCTCTTGTGCATGAAACATGTAGCTGTAACTTATTCATACATTACACTAACATTAATTGCAAAGCATGAAGTCATGTTTCGAGCAAAACTTAGCATTAAACATAACTAAATCACATGCACACGCATAATTACATATCTTACACAGCACAACAAGATAGTGATAACATTTTAACATAAAGAAATCATCTTATGTTATGAGATTACCCAAAAGTTGTTTGATACCACGACAAATTACATTCAGTCATTCATCACAAACAATATTATTACAGTCACAACAATGTTTTGGACTAACATGAACAGCGATAAAAGGAAACCAAAAGGAAACTGAATCCAGACAAAGGACCAGCGGCATCCGCACTTGCCAACTCTCCGAACCTATTTAGCCACGGGGTCGGAACACCCAGCATGTCGGTCGGAAGTCCCACCTGTCCAATTCGGAAGAAGAATCCATTAGACGGGCAATAAACAATCAAGTTATGAAAACCTAAAAAGAAAAGAAGGGGAAGCAAGGCTTGAACCCAGAACCCTCAAGATGAAAGGCACATTCATTACCAGCTTCAATCTTCTTTGCATTGGCTATACATTTCAACATCATATGCAAAATTACATGATCAGTCCTTCTGCGGTCATGAATCACCAACTGCACCACTTGATGTTCATAATCTTTGGGACACTATTGATGGTCTGCCCAGTGGATTTGATGATGCTCAAATAGATTTCAGTAAAGGATCATTCAGTGGTTTGAACAACGAAGTACCAGATTCGGATGAGATAATCAATGCCATTCCCCTAAGCCATTCTTCAGATCCTCGTTTAGCTTCTCTACCCTTTCCGAAGAGTTCAATATCATCTTCAACGACTTGAGTTAGGAAATAGAGAAGTCCAAGTTGAGCTACAGGACATCTAATAATGATCGGAAGAACGAATCAAAAGGCGAAGAAAGAAATAAGAAGGAATTAACAATGAACAAGGAAGAAACGGCCTTAACATTTGAACCAGTACCGAAGTGCTTTTACTTGCCAATATCACAAGCAGCGAAAGAGGTAAACATAGGCCTAACTCCCTTGAAGAAAAAGTGTAGAGAGTTGGAAATTCCCCGGTGGCCTCATCGTCAAAAGAGCATGCAGACTCTCATAAAGAATGTTCAGGAACTAGAGAGAGAGAATGGAGAAGAAGGAGAGGAGAGACTCACCAGCACCCGCCGTTTGATCCTCATCCGCCAATCGCATACCCGCTTCCTCCGCAGCAAGCAGCCTCATCCACTCCTTCACCGCTGCCTTCTCCTCCTTCGAAAACTGAGCAGTGACAGCATCCCGACTGAAAGCCACTCCACCTTTCTTACCCACACCAACCTTGGCCTCCTCCAGAGCCCGAAGAGATGTCTTAGCCACGACCGGGGGCAGGTCCGTAACGTCCCGGCCTTGGTTGGACTAGGGGCACAACAGGGGACTCTCTTCTGCCCTTAAACTTCTTTTATCTGATCAAGCTTCTACTCTTTGGGACATTTATCTGCGGCACAAGAAAAACATGTTGTTAGAACAAGAAGGTCTCAATTGCTCAACCGGTAGTTCAAGCAAAAAAGCTCATTCGGTACTCGGAAACCTCAAGTCCCTTCGGTAAAACACGACTCTCGTGTCTACTCGGTGCTAGGGACATAAGTCCATTCGATATTCAGGGTCATTTGGTATCCGAACCCTCAATTCCATTCGGTAGCCAAATTCAGAGCCCGTTCGGCATACCAAATACAAGGATGCATTCGGCGTTGGAAACCTTTCGCGTCCATTCGGCACTCAAAGCATCAACCTCGTTCGTGTTCGTTCGGCGAAAGAAAACCTACCAGGCAAAATCTACCGAACGAAACAACGGGCTCGGCACTCCAAAGACCGAACGAAAAGAATTCAACTAGAGGGCTGCTAGGAAGCGTCCTCTCACTCAAACTTTCCTCCTACCATAAAAGAAAATAGCCGGGGGCAACCAGCGAAGACCAGAAACAGGGGGCATGCAAAGCCCCTCACTCAGATAAGTACCGAATTCTAGAACCTACTAATAGAGTAGGGAATATGATAACAGTGAATGAGTCGTAAATCTCTCACTAACATGAATTAATCATTTACACGTGTACGCGACCACGAACGGTCCATAGGCACGCTCTGAATGGCTATCAACCCTATCGTCGTGAGAATTTACACTCTGACATGCATTTTCAAGCTCATAGGTTAAACGGATATCTGATTCTGATAATTAGGAAATGGCTGAGCTGCTTACACATGTACGGGGTCGAGAGCAACCCTTAGGCATGCTCTGAGCTGGCGACAAACCACCTTGGCAAACGACCCAGGGACCCACTCTAACGTGAACCTGGCATCAATAATGCTAAGCCCCCTCGAGGCACACTTGCTCGCCTCGAACGACACGATTAGCCTCATCTCAAATATCTCGATCCCGAACGATCGTTACCTAGAACCGCACTAAAACTATAAATTCCTTTGCAGGACATCAGCAGGATACAAACCTCCAGCCCATGGCGTTACCAAACAAGCCTTTCTACCACAGGGAAACAAAGCGCGACACATGCAAGCACGTGCCCCACTTTGGGGGGCAAGTGTTGGGCGAATTTTCACCCAGAAGATCTCAAGACCAAGAAGCCACAGTTTCACTCGGGTTCGCAATCTCCACTTCATTTAGCACGACCAATCACCTTCCCATTCGGCCTTGACCCATTCGGCCTTGACCCATTCGGCCTCCACCTCATTCGGCCTCCACCTCATTCGGCCTCCACCTCATTCGGCCTCCACCTCATTCGGCTTCCTTTCCACCACCGGTCCAAGCAGACAACACCGAACCATCTTCCAAAGCCACCACCGAATCAACATTCCTCTCTACTGCCGAACCAGAGGGATGCTGCCCCATGCCGAACCAACCCATCAACAAGGCCACCACCGGACCAAACGAGCACCGAACCACCTAACTACCACCGGTCCATACCTACCACCGATCCAAAGCCCAATGCCGAACGAAGCTCTGCCGAACCAGGTGATTGCCAGTCCAGATTGTCTTAGCCCGGGCCCACCAGCAGCTATATACCTCCAAGACCCCTGCCCCCTGCCTCATTCTATAAATAGAGGGGCAGGGGTACAACAATGGCAGACAAGTTTGAGAGCTCAAGCCTGGAAGGAACTCTCAAACAACTTTAGATACTTGTAATCAAAGCTTTGTACTTGTAATCTGAAGAGAAAAAGGAGAATAACATATAAAGTGGACGTAGGCACGTTCTGGCCGAACCACTATAAATCTGTGTGTCTTTTACATTTCAGTACCTGCTTTTTACATATTTGCATAACTCATCCAAATCACTAAGAACATCATAAAATCAACCAACTCATACGACTTTGGGTGTTTGCGGCCATTTTTTACGCAAACAAATTTATTTTATATAATTGAATTAAAACACTTTACTTTGTTTACCTCTGATAAATATACATATGAATAATAATGTTTGAAATTTAAATAAATCTTTTTATAATATTTATCTTATACCATCAAATTAAAATACTTTCTTTTGTTAACATTTGATAGAAATATCTATAGATGATAGTGTTTAAAATTTTAAATCAAATTCTAGTAATATAAAACATAAATGTAAAATATGAGTCAAACTTATGTATATAATTTGAATAAATTATAATTGGAAATAAATATAAAAGTCAGCATTAAATATGTAATAGTTATGTGATATATTATATTTTTTTCAGTTTCGATGTGAGATTCTGATGTTATTGTTCTTTTCTTTTTTTTCTTTTCTACTTCTATCCCTTTCTTTTCTTAATGATGATACGTCTTTCTAGTAGTAGAAGGGCGGGTCGTCACAGTTGGTATCAGAGCATAGGTTGGTGATAACCTTGGCTCTGGTAGTGATTACTCATAGAATAGAGTTTGTAGAACTCTAAAATGAGTTTGAGTGTATTAATAGATATGAGCGCGTATTTGTTAGTGAATATAAATTTTTTTTTTATATTGCGTTGTTTTATCTGTTGAGTGTTTATGGATTCTGGTCGATGTGTGGGACACCATTTCATCGATAGGAATTTCTAAACTCTTAAACAAGATAGATCGACACAGTATTGTTTTTAAAGGTAGGGTAAATGAAATAATTTTACCCCAAATTATATTTTGACATAAAAGAAATATTTCTCTGAAATTATTATATGTATTTGAATGTTTGGTTGTTAATACTACAACCAAATAAAAAAAAAAATTGAATGGTTTATAACCAAATAAAATTATTTAATATGATCTTTAATAAAAAGGAATATAATTGAAATTAGATTAAATTAGAATTTAAGTCCCGGAAATTTGAAAGGTGTTTAAGTGAATTTAAATAAAGGATTTGGGATTTTGAAATCTTGAGAGTGTTTGAAATGTTTTTCCAAAGATTTGAAGGCAATAGTGGGATATTGTTTTGGAAAATATGGTTGAATGGAAATTGTTTTGGGAGGAAATTGGGGAAGTAAGGAAGCACTGAACTCACTTCAGTCGCTGGAAAATAATCCTGATGATGATGGCCATATCATCAGCATTCATTTTCGAGTTTCTAAAGTGATGGATTGCTGCCAGGATAGTTGACCATGATAAATTTTTGGGCTTGTTGGGTATATAAGTTGTTTTAGAAATTTCAAAAAGAGAAAATTTGTTTTGGTAAAAACAAGTGTTTGGAATTTGAAAATTTGATTTGATATACCAAGTGGGTATGTGTAGTTATCATTTTAAAATGGTTTTGGAAATGAAAACCGGGCAATTGAATTCTAAGAAATTCTATTTAGATAATGTGAAAAGTTTAAATGAATTAACTGTTGAACTTATAAAGTAAAGTTGATATTAATAAGATGAAATTGGGAATTTTGATCTAGGAATTTAATTTAATTTAAGTAAATAAAAGTGAAGTAAATGTACTTGAGTTTAACCTGAGATAAGTTAAATGGAATTGAAGTTCAAAATGAACTTATTTGGATATAAAATTTGAAGGTAAAATGATTGTAATTGTGAGGTGGAAACTTATACCTTAAGATAGTAAGTGCTATATATATATATATATATATATATATATATATATATATATATATATATATATATAATCTGAAATGATGATTATAAGATGAGATGACTCAAATGAGCAATATGAACTTTTAAGTAAACAAATAAGTTTTGAACTCATATATTGAGAAATAAATTTAAAGGAATGGTAAGTAGCTAAATTTAACTGAAATTGAGTTGTAATAAAACTGAATTTAAATGAATTCAGTCGAATTATAAATAATATTAAATGGAATAAAATTCTAATGTAAATAAGTAAATATTGAATTGAATTAAAACAGAATTGGTGAGAGTGTAAACATACATAATTCAAGCATAAATTGAATAACCTTATTATGAATAAATTCAATAATGAATTGTTAATGTAAATTAAAAACTTAAAGATGGATAAAAGAATAAACTAATCAAATAGATTAGTAAATAGTTGGGATTTGGTTGAAGGAAAATCAAATCAAAGATTTGAAGGGGAATTGGTGGAATAGAATAAACTTAAGTTATTGGGTGAAACAATTTGAAGTAAATAAATAACTTAAGTAAATTGTGAGATGATTATTTAAAACATTGTTTGTCGAGTTTATTAAAATGGTTTGGAGTCAAAGAAAATGCAATGTAAGGATTGTGAACAAATTAAATGTGATGGAGTCAAGTGTAAATTGAGTTGGAATCAATTTACGAATTGTTATAAAGCTTAAGTGATTATTTATTCAGAATAGCATTGTCGAATTGCATAAGAAAATGGGATGTTTGAAGTAAATGAGACTGAATAAAATTTTATGAATTATTGGAAGCAATAGGATGATTTTGAATATGAGTTTGTTTTGCTTAAGCAAGTAAGTTGTAAATCATTTAATTGAAGGGAATGATTTGAGAACTGGATGGAAGTAATTGTACTAAGTGTTGAAACTATACATATGTGCTTATGGAAATATGTAATGTTAAACAAATGGAGACTCTACTAAAACTTTTCAAAAAAAAAATTTGGGAACTAGAAAAAAAAATTTAGCAACAAAACAATTTCAAATTGAAAATTGAAATAAACTAACGAATGAAACTAATTTAAAAATAATGATAAAAATCAGTTATAAATGGAAGACAGTCAATAAAATTAAATATTCAGAGTTGAAGAAAATTTGAATTCACATGGAATTAGAAATTCAAATTGGAAATAAGTAGATATAAGAGGATATAAAGGCTATGGTGGTAGAGTAATAATATAAGGGAATATATAATGCTTATAATAAACTTAAGAAATAAATGGTGAAATTCTTAAGTAAATTTGATATTGAGGAAATTATTCTAAGTGGATAGAAATCGGAATAATGCGAATAAAAGAAAATTGATATAGTTGATAATCAAAGAATATAAATACGTAGGATGAACGTATATTATTTTATTCGCATAACAATTTGATCCAGATTCGAGCACAGAATTTCGAGATAGTTATATCGATCCGAGTTGGGATTTTTCACTCGATTTTCGACGACGAACCATGGATTTGGATTTTGATTGGTTCTGGAAATTCTCTATCATAGTTGTGATTATGCAACGAGAATAACAGTTTTGATCAAGAAACCAGATCTGAGTCCCCACTAGGAAGTCGGGTGGACAATACTAGTTCGGAAGTGAAATTGTGTGATCGAGCAAGCGATCGAATTTGATATTTGCGTACGAATGGTATATGTACATCATGCGGGCCTGATTAAAATAGATATTGAAATTCTGTAAAGAAGTCAATGAAATTTGGGAAAGAATTGATACTGTAGATTTCAGTATTGAATTTCTAAAACGGATGTCTGGAATTTATTGTGTATTCCATATATCTCATCTAAGGAAATTTGCTCATGATTCACCATTAGTTGTTAAACCAGAAATTCAGGAATCCAGTTTGGATTGTTAATCATCGAGAAACAAACTCTAGATAATGTTAGGGAAGTTTATCCGAATTTGTGTTCAGATAACTAGTGTTGTTAGTTATGATAGACTGTTTGATTGATTGCTAATATATATAAATGATATGTATATTTGAATTGTTGGTGTAATAGCTTTTAAAATTATCTTTGTTTTAAATTTCGAGGACGAAATTCTATTAAGGGGGGAGGAATGTAACGACCCTGGATTTTTGGCCTCGTTTATTTTAATAAATGTTTAATTTAATTTAAATAAAATGTAAATTGATCATATTAAAATGATTATGATTTGGAAATACTGTCAATTTATTTATTTAAATTGTATTTTAAAAAAAGGAATTGGACTTTGGAGAGTTCAAATTAAAATCTTTTGATAATATTATAATAAAATTTATTTTATATAATTGAATTAAAACAATTTACTTTGTTTACCTCCGATAGATATGCATATGAATGATAATGTTTGAAATTTAAATAAATCTTTTTATAATGTTTATCTTATACCATCAAATTAAAATACTTTCTTTTGTTAACATTTGATAGAAATATCTATAGATGATAGTGTTTAACATTTAAAATCAAATTCTAGTAATATAAAATATAAATGTAAAATATGAGTCAAACTTATATGTATAATTTGAATAAATTATAATTGGAAATAAATATAAAAGTCAGCTTTAAATATGAGTAAAACTTAAGAATATAATGTAAATATTGATAATCAAAATATAAAACATAAATATTAATAAATGAGCATATGAATAACATTTAAATATTTTTAGCTAACATACAAGTACAAGTAAATATAAGTAAGTAATTTATGAAATATAACTTAAATGTTGATAGCTAAAATACAAAATAAAAATGAAAATAAAGGTAAATGAATAAGTTTGTAAGCAAAGAATAGAACAAGTACAAAGCATAAAATAAGATAAAATAAATGAGCCAGATAAACATTTTTAAGCTAGAAGTATTGAGTCAAATGTAAAGTAAAACTTGATTCATAGGTATGAACAAATTATAAGCTAGAAAATAACATAATAACAAAAAAATATTTACTTACAAAATATCTTCATATATATATATTTGATCAAGTGATGCTGTGTAATCATGTGTGTGCAAAAGAGTCAAAGTTTACAAATCAACTACAAAATGTCCTTATTCATGTGCAAAAATATTTTGTACTGAGAAAACAAAGTACTCATAATATTTAAATACAAATATCTTTGTTCAAAGCTTCATACTCAAGCCATGTTGACTGCCATAAGTACAAACCTGCATACAAGATTCATCTACAGCAAGACATAATTATGCTTTGTAAGCCTATTAAGTAACAAAAACATGTACTTGTGTCTTCTCGGCCAACTTTGGTTGTAAATTCAATATATTTATATATAAAAAAATGTAAACCAGTAATAAAACTTAGGTGCTGGAAAATTTATATGTATAAGAAAACACAAGTTTTCACTTCAACATAATAAAACAAGATCTGTGTTTTGTACAAATTGCAAGTATCAGCAAAACATTAATTACTTGTTATCTTAAATAAGAGCAAAGGCATTAATTAGCACAACTTGTTGTTCAAATAAGTACTACAGCCGAAATATCTAAATCATTTCATACTGCAGTGTATACTACTTAGCCAATAGAAAGAAAGAATAGCAATACAAATAGTAACTGCATACATACCACCTATATTATTAAGTAACTTCTACATATATATATCCATCATAATTTTAAGTTCGATCATAAAAACTTAACTAAACTTAAAGGCAAAACCTGAGAAACATTATTTCTTTGCAAACATAAATTGATTCAAAAACAGAAAAAGAAAAAGAAGGCTTTCAGGAAAATTCTT
Organism: Allium cepa; assembly: GCA_030765085.1. Taxonomy (NCBI): domain Eukaryota; kingdom Viridiplantae; phylum Streptophyta; class Magnoliopsida; order Asparagales; family Amaryllidaceae; genus Allium; species Allium cepa. The sequence continues at coordinate 918,488,759 of CM060938.1, forward strand.
TTGCATTGGTTTTCATCAACACCTTGTTTCCTGTTTTGTTCTGTGAGTAAACTTATTTTTTTTTCCAATCTAAAATTTGTATATTTAACTTACAAAGATATGTGCTTGGATGTCTGCTTTAAACATGTTGCCTTGAATACTTCCTGTTGCTCTGTAATATATGAAGTTGTTCTTCAGGAGCTTTGCATTTCTAAACATAGTAAAGCAAAGAAATTGCAAATACTTCTACATGTAGATGTTTTAAAACTTGGATATTGATGCAAATTTAAGTTGTTATCCAAATCAAAGGCTTACAATCTAGTTTTGAGGTCTAACAGTATTTTATCAATATTGTTTATTCAAGTATCAAGAAAAAGAGAATTAAAGTCAAAAATTTGAATGTACAAATTTGTAAATTCAATAACATAATCTGATTTCGTATATTAGGATTTTTAACGTAAAAATTTTGATTTATAAACAAAGATATTCGGAGCAGTTTTAAAAAGAAGTTGTAATGGATTTTCGTCAAATTTGGATGATTGAGTTGATTTTAATTTCTGTAAATTGATATGAAACAAACTTGTAATCCTTTTGACACAAGAAAAATGTCAAATTATTTTTCGAATACATAGATTATGAGTTTGGGATTAAAGTAGGGTTTTAGTGCTTATATTTTTAAGGCTCTGTAAAAAATTTGTTTTCGGCTCCATTAGGTAACCGAGTTGATCGCGATTTTAGGTGGAGTTAGGGGGGATGTGGTCGAAGTTCTGGTGGAGTTCCATTAACTCTGGTGATGGATGGTGGCCGCACTAAGGAATTGTCGGTGGGTGTTAGTTGTCGCATGTTCGAGTTACAGGTCATATTTTGTTTTCAACTTGTAATTGAAAATCTGGGTTTCGATTTCGATGCTAGGGATGATTTGTGGTTTGTGGATGCTGTTGCGAGCCACCGGAGGAGAGGCGTACCACCGTGCATGTGCACGGTGGCGTGAGCGTGTCGGTAAGGTCGTGGGTGGCTTCGTATCGAATGATACTCGAGTGGCAAGGGGAGGTTACTTCGGGTTCCTGGGTGTGAGCGCGAGAATGTTGTTAACTGCAGTTTTAATTTTTACTTAAACTTAAAAATAAAAATAGAAGAAAGAAACTGGGAAGAAGAACAAGTTGAAGTGAGGAAGGAGAGAGGCGGGAAGAACAGGGAGAGGCTCGGGATTTCCTCGGGTCAAAATTGAATTTGTCTCGAGTCTGATTGTTTTTTCTTAAATACTTAAGTATTTTGATTAACGAAGAATAAGAATGATTAAGGGATAATCTTGGTTAGTTCAAGTTAAAATTTGATTAAAAATTTGTTGAAGTAAAGTTTGTAAAGGAAGATGATTCATATAAAAGTATAAGGTTATTAAAAGTTAACTTATACTCTAAATTAAATTAAAGTAATACCTTTAAATAAAATTTGAAATTAGAAATTAATCATATGTTTAATCAACTTAACTTAAGAACGTTAGTTAATTACTTCAAGTTAATTAATAAAAGGTAGTCACTTAAGTAATTAAAGATAAATGATTAATTAGTTGTTAATTAATAATTAATTCATTGTAAATAAATGATTAATTAAATAATTTGTGATAGTTAAATATGTAATTACATTTTAATTATTAATAAGTAAGTTATTAATTAACAATAAAGAATCAATTAATTAACTAAGTAAGTAAGTAATAAGTAATAAAGTTATAAGTTAATTAATCAGTAATTCATAAAGCATAAACTAGTTTATCATAAAGTGACTTAATTAAGTGTTAATGAAATCAAACCAGTTGACGTAAATTGATGCATCTTGTCTGATTGATTCTGATATCTGTTTGATGATGGTTTGTGATATGTTCTGTATATCTGTGATAACTGTGTATGATTTATCTGTCATATCTGTTATGTTGATTCTGATATTTAATTAAACTATTAAGTTAAATAGACAACTTGGCCCTTAAAATGGCGTTTGGATTCGATGAGATCGGGATCGGAAGAATCAATTTGATTCTCCGAAAACCACATCGATCCAATTTAAACGTTAGGTCGTGAATCTTGAAATGGAGATCGAGATGGTGTTTTCAGATTGCAAGGGTTATCGTCGTTGACTCTGAGGGTGATTCCAAAATGAGTGTGATGAGATAATGCCTTCGGTTTCGTTCGAACCTGGAATGAACTTGTATGGATTGAATGCTTTCAGTACATCGTCAGGCGGACGATGAGCATTCTAAGTGATATGTTCTTTAAAGGCAATCGCAGCCTCAAGCCTCATCAACCGGGAATGGCTAAAACAGGGGAGATGCAGCAAGGTTAGGTGGGTCATGCCCAAGCACGACAAGATATTTCCCCTGTCTAGATGTCCCTTTTTATTTCGGCTGTGTGGGCGGTTGCTAGCTACAACCGCGGGGTTTATCTTGCTCGGGACTGTTCAGTAAGGAATGGTTCCGGCCTTGTGTTGTAGGGGGTCGGGAGTGATCCTCGGTACGGTGATCCAGGCCCCGTACTGTGACGGGCGGTACCCCAGTAGTCCTTCCATTGTTTAAAATCCATTTTTCCCACGAGACCCTACGGTTTTGATTTGTATTACCCACTTTTGTGGCTAGTAGCTGGAATTTAATGAATGTAACAATTTCAGCTATTTTCTATTTACTTGAAAACCCTAGACACTATTATAATATCACTGGATTTCCTATGAAATGTTTTAGTTAGCGTAAGGTAAAAACTTACCCGTATTTATTTGTGGGGAGTCTTACGTGATACCTTTATTTTCAAATGTTTTTCAAAGTTAAACAACTTTAAACCGTTTACTCATACCAGACCCATGTCTGACCCAGAGTTTATATTTTGTTTTTTCCATAAACTCTTGGGTACTCAAATTTTTATGAGTAGCCAAGTGATAGGTTTTGGACTTTGATTCTGGAGGAGCTTGGAGCAGGAGTTTCCAGACGTATGTAGCTATCTATCTTGTTCCGCTGGGTCAGTAGTCGATATATGATGTACCTCTGATGTATGTAGTGATAGATGTATGTATATGACCGTTATGTGTATTGATATTGTATAACTCTGGTATATGTAAAACTATGTAATAGTTATGTGATATATTATATTTTGTTCCGTTCCGCTGTGAGATTCTGATGTTGTTGTTCTTTTCTTTCTTTTCTACTTCTATCCCTTTCTTTTCTTAATGATGATACGTCTTTCTAGTAGTAGAAGGGCGGGTCGTCGCAGAAATCATTTCCAAAATAATTATATATATATCACGGTATCTATATATAATTTTCTATCCTATGGTTAAGTGATACAGATATTTATCGTTTCAATCCACAATTTTAAAATATAAATACGGGTTTATATATCATTTCAACCCGCAATCCCAAATTCAATTCAATGAAAATCGCTTGGGCCTATCGTCACAACCCATAACGATTTTCTCCTATGCTAAGGTCCGTTTGGGCAACGCATAGTGAATTCTATACTAACAGGGAACTTGCAGAGTGATAACAAATATGATAATAATATAACAAGAATATATCATCTATATAAATAACAGATGATACTGTCAGATGTCACAGGTGAACATATAGCACATATATATAACAATGTGAATAACTAACAGCAACATATTTCAATTGTAGCTTCAATTGAAATCAAATTTAATAAATACAAGAACGTTAATCGTGAGTGATTGCTTACCTTTCGAGGCTAGAGATGGATGCGAATGAGAAGGATTACGAATCCGAGCACGAGTTTCGAAGCAAATCACGATGGAAACAAGTTTGACGAGCAAAGTTGATGAATAGAAATAGCAAAATCAAATCAGGACGGGATCGATGATAATAAATGGTACATGCTAACATATATATACGTACACACATATATATAATTACATAAATTCATATTTTATAATTAAGCACATTTTTATAAAATTCAAATATATATATATATATGTATGTATGTATATAATTATATCATATTATAAAACCATTGTTTAAATTTTAAAAACCTATAACAAAATCTTCATATATAGGTTTATAAAATCAAACTAATGTGTACTGGTATATACAACCACTTAAAACTATATTCTAGTAAAAAAGTGTATATATATGATACAGCTTTATAAAATATTTGAATGACAGGACCTAGACAAAAGGAAGACATCGTTAAATATGCGAGTATATGATTTTTGTTTGATGATAATAAACACACACACACACACATATATATATATATATATTCATTTAAATGTATTAGTTAATGTACTATTTTATTTTCACAAATTAAATAAATATTTGCTGAATAAAATAAATAACACGGATTTTAAATACAAACAAATATTTTGTTTAAACAGATATTTATTACAATTTTAAATAGTACAAATTCAAGCTCTCACTCTATATATACAACTTCACAATACAAATTTGAATACATCACAGTTCATATTTACATTTGCACCTCGCTACAATTCACTCACACTCGTATTTTATCTTCAACTTCATTCCAAGGTGAATCCAGCATCTGAGCCATCTGCAAAAAAAATACATTGACGCTGTAAAATTGAAAATAAAATATTTTTGTAGTATAAAATAAAATGTGATTTTAAAAATATTATTTGCCTCAGTTATTTGGGTTGTTCGTCATCATTTAACTTTGAATTAATCATACACGAACAGCTTGTGACATGAACAATATTTCACTATAAATGCCACAAGGCCGTGCACACCAATATACACTTGATAGTATTACAGGGACAGGTGATCACAAGGTCCAACCCAAATCATGCCGGGTTCAACTCAAGTGAAATTACGATACAAGCACAAGGTCAAACCCGAGCTTTAAAGCTGGATTCAACACAGGTGCAAATGGTCAAAACTCAAAAGTCAAGTCTCGAATAAAGTTCAAGTCATTCACAGGAAAACAACTCAAATTCAAAGCAAGTGCACCACTAAACAACCAAGGGAAAACCAGTTCTAACAAAGACAAAATGCAACCACACTTGACTACATAATGAACAAGGATGCAAGAACAAATTAATCAGACTGCAACTCAAAAGAAGCCACCAATGGAACCTGACTCGAAGCAATGCAACAGTGTCATGCACAGCATATGTAACAACCCGCATATTTAACGATTATATATTTAAATGTTTTATTTAAATATAGCGTCGTTAATCGGATTTGGGGTCCGAAATGTTACTTTTTGAAAATGACCGAATTAGGACTCGAAACCACTTCCATTGAGTTCAAAATGGCGTTTGCGATCTTTTTGAGTATAAGCTTTGGTATGTTTGGAGTAAGTTGAATTTTGCGACTTTTTCTATTGGGTTTTGGGTTTGAGTTCAGCCCACAAGCTAACTAAACACCCTAACTCAGCCCCTCTCCTTCCATTCACTCATTTTCACTTCTAAACTTAAGCTAAAACTGAAAATGGGGGACAGGAAGAGGAATTAGAAATTCCAAGCCCTAGTTTCTTCTTGCAAACTTGAATTCTTGCTCCATAGTCAAAGAGAAGCTACTGGTAAGCCTCCTCTTCATCTTCTCCAACTCTTTCTCCTTCAATTTCAGAATGTTTCCTAAACCTAACTTAGGAAATACTTGTTTTGATTTTAGATTGAAGCTTGTAGAGTTGAAGTGGAGTGTGGTTGGTTGTTTCTTCGCATTCGAGCTTCTCATCTTCGTTTTTGAGTTAAAAAGGTGAGTTTTGAACTCACGTCTACTTCTCATGTTATCATTGATGTTAGGCATGAATTCCTAACACTCAGTCTTGTGCAATTGCTTTCGATTCAGATTGGTTTTATGAATGTTGCAAGTTTTGGTATTTTGAAGCCAAAAATTCTAAAAATCATAGCTTTGATGAATAATCGTGCTTTTGGAAGTGTATATGAGAGCCAATGGTGCTGGGTCGTCGATTGGCATAAATCCCTAGCATCGTTGCTCGATCGATTACATTTTGAAGGAGTCTTCCCTTCATTTGATAGGCTGAAGAGCAGCCTAAAAGCACAGTCAGTCGACTGACCTTCTACAGTCAGTCGACTGGCTATAGCGAATTTCGATTCCAAGGCTAGTTGCAGAGGCAAGAAGCCCCTGTTTCCTGTCATCAGTCGACTGTTCTCAGAGGACCAGTCGACTAATTACAGAAAATGGGATTTCCATATTTCTGGATCAGTCGACTGTTCTCAGTGAACCAGTCGATTGACCTGCTTATGTTTGCCTGTTTTGCCTATTTTGTTTGGTTTCCAATTTTTATCGATTCGTGTCGATTCCTGGTGGTTGTTATTGTATAATTGATTTTGATGATTCCTCCTTAATTTCGTTCACGGGTTTTTTATAAATGATCTCTTGAAATCGTGTTAAAAGCTCGCTTCTCCAATTTATAATTTCTATTTAAAGCGCACACACACACACATTCGCACTTCGAGCGAAGTGGAAAGGAGATTAAATGGTTAGGTAAAACACGGACCACGAACCCACGCGTTCACCTTTTCGATTAATCCACCACCTATTCGATTGATCGTTTTGACCTTCTGGTCTGGTTTACCGATGAGATGAGGTAAACTTTGTACTGCTTTGAGTGTGAAATTAACTGACGGATAGTAAACCGTTTAGTGCGAACGAGTGGTTATGGGACTCACGTTAACACTTTTCGGATTCCTTTTCGAGAGTTTTGACACATTCTACCAATTAGTGGTGTCCAGTACTGGGCCTCCGGACCTTCACCACTACGGTTTGTTGCCTTTGGGATAGTGTCTTCGGACTGTCTCCTTCAGGTTTGTTGCCTTCGGGTATGTTGCCTTCGGGTTTTGTCCTTCGGGTTTGTTGCCCTATATTATCGCTTTTGTAGTTGGTCTTTCTGAGCCGCTCAAGTGATATTGGGTTTGGCGCATTCGGGCTTATGGATCCTTGTTTATACGGTACTGAGCTCGAGCAAATCTTCTGTTTCATTGATATGTTTATATTCCCTAGGTATCGCCCTTCGGTGTTGGTCTTTTTGAGCCGCACGATATATAGTGGTTACCTTGTGGAACTTGTATACCTTTATTGGTATTTGTTATTTGCCTTTTGGCTTGATTTGGGATATTCATATCCTTTGTTTATTTGAGATGCCGATGATATGAGGCTTGTTTTGTTATGATTCATCTTATGTTATATGATTGAGTTATCTCCTTTAGAGATAATTGTTATACCGTATGATTTTGCAGGTTTATTGCTGTTCAGTTTATCTAACTGATTTGTTTAGCTAGACTGACCCGTGTATTTTATACTCGGGTCAGACCGAGATGTTTCAGGTTAGGTGCATTTGGGCTTAGCCTATTTTGCTTTCGCATGGACTACTCCGCTAGCTTCTTTTTGTCATAGCTTTTTGCGTAGTCTCATTTTATTGTAACTCTGATATGTATTCTTCTGGAATCGTTTGTATATTGTGGTTTGCTATACCACTTGACATGTATTATTCTATATACTATGTTATGTATAAGTATATACGTATATGTCGATCTACTATTCTGTGATGTATATTGCATTTGAGTTGTTATATTATGTTCTGATAGATCCTCTAGCCACCTATGGTTTTGTTTTAAGTATTCATTGGATAGGTCGATTTGCTTTGTAGGGCAATTGTCGATGTACTCAATAGAAAGTTAAAGCAAGGCTATAGATGGTCGCTCCTAAACAGCCTTATTCTCCGTATTAGCAGACGGTATTATCTATTAATACTCTTTGCTAATGTGGGTATAGAGGTGGGGCGTCACAGCTTTGGTATCAGAGCTGGGTTCAGAACGAAGTATGATAAACACAGAATAGAAGCACATATTACGGTACATCAGAGTGTAATAAGTGATATAAATCTTAGAATCGTCCTGTCTATATTCCTCTTGCGCCTTCAATGGTGGATAGAATTTGGGAATACGTCTAGGAATGCATTTTTATTTCGTAGTATTCCGTATTGAAGTATCTACCTTGTGAATAATCTTGTTCTTATCTTAACTTTCAGCGTATGGCTGGAAGAGGCAGGGGACGACGTTCGGATGCTGGGCAATCCAGTGGCTCAATCCGGATGGAGTTTATATATTTGCCGATCAGTTTTTGGAGTTGTTTAGGAGCACTCAGCCTCCAGTTCCTACTCGAGTATCTCCACCTCACAAGTCAGCCTTTGCACGCCAGTGTAGTGATTTTTCCTATCTTGGAGGAAAGCCGTTTAAGGGCTCCGAGTCTGTTCTCGAAGTCCAAGCTTGGTTTCGCACATGCGAGCGTATGTTCTCTCGTATGGATCTTTCTGACCATGATAGAGTTCTTGTAACTTCTAACTTATTGCAAGAGCGTGCCCTTGATTGATATGAGCTCCTTATAGCCGAAATTGATGAGTCTGCTCTTTCTTGGACTCAGTTTCAGGAGCGATTTGAACTCAAGTTCGTTCCTGAATCTGAAAAAGTTTTATTGACCCGTCGCTTCCTTGAGTTGAAGCAAGGGAAGTCTTTTGTTTCTGAGTATGTTGCATCATTCAAGGCTTTATCTAAGTATGGTCTTGAATTCATTAGCACTTCTTTTAAGAAGAATTTGAAGTTTGTCTCTGGTCTTAAGAAATATCTTAAGAAGTCTTTATTGCTCCAGCTTAAGCTTTCTTTTGAGCAATTGGTTAATTCGGCACTTCATCTTGAAGCCATCGAGAAGGAGTGTGATAGTGGTGAGGATGTTGAGGTTCCCAAAAACCCCAACAAGAAGCAGTTTCCATTTCAGAAGTCCAGGTTTTTTCCTTCTAAGAAGAAGAAGACTGGTGGTGCTAACTCTTCGTCTCAGTCTGCTGGACCAACTTTCATTCGGAAGTGTTTCAATTGTTGTTCCCCTGATCATATTATTCAAGCTTGTCCTAAGCCTCTCTTTTTCCGCTATTGCAAGAAGGAAGGTCATCATGTTTCCACCTGTCCTACTGTTCTTGGTGGTGCTAAGTCAGGCAAGCTTAATGCTGCCAAGGCTTCTGAAGTCCTTCTCAGCCCAAAGGTATATCTCCATCTATTTTGGAAGGTTCTATTCTATTTCATGATCATACTATTCGAGTTCTTTTCGATACGGGTGCTTCACATCCTTTCGTATCGAAGAAGCCCGTCGATGATTTATCTTTGGATGTTTCTTGTATGGTTACTTCTTTAAGGATTGCGAATCCTATTGGGGGATCCTCGACCCTTAGCTTGCTTTGTGATGATATTGAGATTGTTTTATGCGGCTTTTCTTTTCGTGCAAATCTGCACGTTGTCTCTTATTTGGGATTTGATATGATTTTGGGTGTGGACTAGCTAGTGAGATACGATGCCAGGATTGTTTGTTCCGAGAGAATTTTATATCTTTGACATCCGGATTCGTCTACCCAGGTATCACTTATTCTTCGGGATGTGGATAATTCCGTAATGGCTTTATATTCTCTTGATTCACAAGATGATATATTTCGTATTCCTATTGCTTGTGACTTTTCTGATGTTTTTGAGCATGTTTCAGGTTTGCCACCCAAGAGGGCAATTGAGTTCCGCATTGATCTCATTCTAGGCGCGCAACCAGTTAGCCGTCCTTCCACGAGAATGTCTACAAAAGAACATGAGGAACTCAAGAAGCCGCTTTTAGAGCTTGAGTCCAAGCAGTTGATTCAGTCCAGTTTTTCCCCATGGGGATCCGCAGTCGTCTTCGTGAAGAAATCAGATGGAACTCTTAGGCTTTGCATTGACTATCGCAATTTTAATGAGTTAACCATCAAGAATAGGTATCCATTGCCTAGGATCGATGATATGTTCGATCTTTTGAGTGGCGCCAAGGTCTTTTCTCAGCTCGACCTTGCCACGGGTTTTCATCAGTTATGAGTCGCGGAGGATAGCATACCTCTCACAGCTTTCCGCACTCGTTATGGTTCTTTCGAGTGTCTCGTTATGCCGTTCGGTTTGATGAACGCTCCTGCTTTCTTTGTTGATCTCATGAATCGAGTATTCAGGGAATATCTCGATAAGTTCGTCCTTGTGTTCATTGATGATATCCTTATTTATTCTAAGTCTGAAGTTAAGCATGCTCATCACTTGAGAATTGTCTTGAGTACTCTCCGTCACCATCAGCTTAGAGCCAAATTCTCCAAGTGCCATTTTTGGGAGAATAAGGTTAAGTTCTTAGGCCATGTTGTATCTTCCAACGGCATTTTAGTCGATCCCTCGAAGATAGAAGCTATTCAAAATTGGAAAAGGCCCGAGAATGTTCGTGAGATTCGTAGTTTCCTTGGATTGGCGGGTTATTACCGTCGGTTCATCAAGGATTTTTCCTGTGTCGTGCTTCCTTTCACCAGCCTTACTCGGACAGGCATTCGTTTATTTGGTCTGACAAGTGTGAAGCTTCCTTTTTGACATTAAAGGAACTTCTCACTAACGCCTATTCTTGTGGTTCCCGAAGGGAATCATGATCTTGTTGCCTACATCGATGCTTGTGGTAGTGGTCTCGGTGCTGTTCTTATGCAGAAGGATCGAGTAGTTGCTTATGCTTCTAGGCAACTGTGTCCGAATGAAGTTCGCTATGCCACTCATGATCTTGAACTAGCCCTCATTGTCTTCGCCTTGAAGATTTGGCGACACTATTTATTAGGCGAGCGCTTCATTCTTTATACCGATCATAAATCCTTGAAGTATTTGTTCACTCAAAAGGAACTCAATATGAGGCAACGGCGTTGGCTCGAGTTTCTTGCTTTCTATGACTTTGATATCCAGTATACCCTTGGAAAGGGTAATCATGTTGCCGATGCGCTTAGTCGCAAACATTCGGCTGTTGTTTCTATGAAGCTTGCCGAATGGGATGTTCTTGAGACTCTATCTTTTTGCGAAATTCGTGATCGAGGTTCATCATCTGATTCTCTTATTCTATTATTTAGTTTGGGAGCTCGACCTATTTTATTTAATCGTATTGCCGATGCTCAGCAGCGTGATCCAAAGTTGTTGCATCTTATTCAGCTTTGTGAGTCTGGATCCATCGATGAGGCGTTGTGGGATTTTAGCATTGATTCTTATGGGTGTCTTCGCAAGAAGAACCGTCTTTTTGTGCCTTCTAATTTTGCACTTAAGCATGACATTCTTGATGACTGTCACCGTTCTAAGTATACTATTCATCTCGGAAGTAGTAAGATGTACGCCGATATGCGTCGCCTTTATTATTGGGAAGGCATGAAGCGCGATGTAGCGAGTTATGTGAGTAATTGCATAACTTATCAACGAATTAATGCCAAACATCAGCGTCCTTCTGGTCTTCTTCAGCCTTTAGAGATTCCATTGTGGAAATGGGATCAGATTTCTATGAATTTCGTTGACGGCCTACCTCGTTCGAGATCGGGTCATTCTAGCATCTGGGTTATTGTTGATCGCCACTCTAAGTCTGCTCATTTTATCCCTATTAAGTCTAATAGGACTGCTTCGCATTTGGGTAGGTTATATGTCAAGGAAATCATGAGACTTCACGGTATTCCTAGTTCTATTGCGAGTGACCGTGATTCCTTATTCACGAGTCATTTTTGGCAGAGTCTTCAGCAAGCTATGGGAACTAAGCTTAGTTTTAGCATAGCTTATCATCCGCAGTCTGACGGACAGACTGAACGGGTGAATCGTATCTTGGAAGATCTCCTCCGTATTTGTATTCTTGATTTCAGTGGTTGTTGGGAGGATCACCTACCTCTTGTAGAGTTCTCCTACAACAATAGTTTTCAATCTAGTATCGGTATGGCTCCTTTCGAAGCCTTATACGGAAGGCCATGTCGATCACCTTCTTGTTGGTTGGAATCCGGTGAGAAGCTTATTCTTGGTCCAGATTCTGTTCGTGATTCTTCTGAGAAAATTGATCTTATCCGGTTGAGAATGAAAGAGGCACAGAGTCGCCAGAAATCCTACGCGGATAACCGTAGGAAGCCTCTCGAGTTCTCGATTGGTGATCTTGTTTTTATTCGTGTTTCTCCTTTGAAAGGGGTTATGCGCTTCAGTACGACTGGGAAATTGGCTCCTCGTTATATAGGACCATTTTCTATTACTGAACGTATTGGCCCTGTGGCTTATAGAGTTTCACTTCCTGCTCATTTATCTGGCATTCATGACATGTTTCAGGTCTCTCAACTTCGGAAGTGTCTTCGGGAATCGGATTTTGTTATTACTTCTCCTGATTTGCAAGAGCTTGAGGTCTCACCGGACTTATCTATTGTACAATAGCCTATTTGCGTACTTGACACGGAGGTGTGACTCCTTCAAAACAAGGACGTGCCGCTCGTTAAATTTCAATGGTCCGCTAATCCCAATGACTGTACTTGGGAAACCAGAGAGTTTATTGAGCAATCTTATCCGGGTTTTCTATCTTTGCTTTGTAACGGTGAGAACATCTTTTCATCTCAAGCTTATTTCCTTTTCTTTTGAATATTGTTTGTATGTAGTTGTTACAAATATCGTCTCTGGGAATTGCGAGGACGCAATTTTGAGGGGAGATCTGTAACAACCCTCATCTTTAACGATTATATATTTAAATGTTTTATTTAAATATAGCGTCACTAATCAGATTTGGGGTCCGAAATGTTACTTTTTGCAAACGGCCGAATTAGGACTCGGAATCACTTCCATTGAGTTCAAAATGGCATTTGCGATCTTTTTGAGTATAAGCTTTGGTATATTTGGAGTAAGTTGAATTTTGCGACTTTTTCTATTGGGTTTTGGGTTTGGGTTCAGCCCACAAGCTAACTAAACACCCTAACTCAGCCCCTCTCCTTCCATTCACTCATTTTGACTTCTAAACTTAAGCTAAAACTGAAAATGGGGGAAAGGCAGAGGAATTAGAAATTCCAAGGCCTAGTTTCTTCTTGCAAACTTGAATTCTTGCTCCATAATCAAAGAGAAGCTATTGGTAAGCCTCCTCTTCATCTTCTCCAAATCTTTCTCCTTCAATTTTAGAAAGTTTCCCAAACCTAACTTAGGAAATACATGTTTTGATTTTAGATTGAAGCTTGTAGAGTTGAAGTGGAGTGTGGTTGGTTGTTTCTTCGAATTTGAGCTTCTCATCTTCGTTTTTGAGTTAAAAAGGTGAGTTTTGAACTCACGTCTACTTCTCATGCTATCATTGATGTTAGGTATGAATTCCTAACACTCATTTTTGTGCAATTGCTTTCAATTCGGATTGGTTTTATGAATGTTGCAAGTTTTGGTATTTTGAAGCCAAAAATTCTAAAAATCATATCTTTGATGATTAATCGTGCTTTTGGAAGTGTATATGAGAGCCAATGGTGTTGGGTCGTCGATTGGCATAAATCCCTAATGTCATTGCTCGATCGATTGCATTTTGAAGGAGTTTTCCCTTCATTTGATCGGCTGAAGAACAGCCTAAAAGCTCAGTTAGTCGATTGACCTTCTGTAGTCAGTCGACTGGCTGTAGCGAATTTTGATTCCAAGGCTAGTTGCAGAGGCAGGAAACCCCTGTTTCCTGTCATCAGTCGACTATTCTCAGAGGACCAGTCGACTGATTACAAAAAATGGGATTTCCATGTTTCTGGATCAGTCGACTGTTCTCAGTGAACCAGTCGACTGACCTGCTTATGTTTGTCTGTTTTGCCTATTTTGTTTGGTTTCCAATTTTTACCGATTCGTGTCGATTCCTGGTGGTTGTTACTGTATAATTGATTTTGATGATTCCTCCTTAATTTCATTCATGGGTTTTTTTTAAATGATCTCTTCAAATCGTGTTAAAAGCTCGCTTCTCCAATTTATAATTTCTATTTAAAGCACGCACACACACACATTCGAACTTCGAGCGAAGTGGAAAGGAGATTAAATGGTTAGGTAAAACACGGACCATGAATCCGCGCGTTCACCTTTTCGATTAATCCCCGACCTATTCGATTGATCGTTTTGACCTTCTGGTCCGGTTTACCGATGAGATGAGGTAAACTTCGTACTGCTTTGAGTGTGAAATTAACTGACGGATAGTAAACCGTTTAGTGCGAACGAGTGGTTATGGGACTCACGTTAACACTTTTCGGATTCCTTTTCGAGAGTTATGACACATTCTGTCAGTTAGTGGTGTCCAGTACTGGGCCTCCGGACCTTCACCACTACGGTTTGTTGCCTTTGGGATAGTGTCTTCGGACTGTCTCCTTCAGGTTTGTTGCCTTCGGGTATGTTGCCTTCGGGTTTGTTGCCCTATATTATTGCTTTCGGAGTTGGTCTTTCTGAGCCACTCGAGTGATATTGGGTTTGGAGCCTTCGGGCTTATGGATCCTATTTTATACAGTACTGAGCTCGAGCAAATCTTCTATTTCATTGATATGTTTATATTCCCTAGGTATCGCCCTTCGGTGTTGGTCATTTTAAGCCGCACGATATATAGCGGTTACCTTGTGGAACTTGTATACCTTTATTGGTATTTGTTATTTTCCTTTTGGCTTGATTTGGGATATTCATATCCTTTGTTTATTTGAGATGCCGATGATATGAGGCTTGTTTTGTTATGATTTGTAACATCCCGGAATTTTGATAAATTAAAATTCGATTAATAATTTGAACTTTTAAAATTTAAATTGGAAAAATTTCAAAAGAAAATAAACTATTGTTAAAAAAAAATTAATATTACAAAGTTATATGGAATTAAATAAATAATTGATAGTTTTAGTTTAAATAAATAAACGATGAATAGAATTATGTAACAAACAAGAATTTGTAATAAACAATAAAAGGAATATGTGAAGTAAAAAGAAATACAAAGTGCATACATACACTGTTAAATTTTAAAATAAAATATATGTGTAAATAAATGAAGTGCATAACTAAAACAAGTGTGCAAGAAAAAAAAAATACAACCAGGCCTATACAAAGAAAGATAAGACATAAGAAAAACATACTCTTTCAAATTTAGCAATAAAAACAAAGTAACATGACATATGTAATATACAAACTTGCATAGGAATTGTACACCAAGAAACTAAACCAATATACAAACAAATTAAAGTAAGTTTTGTAATAAATAAAATAAGAAAATGAACAGCACTTGCACAAAGAATATACAAAGCAAGAAGTAAGTTATGCAAGCCTCAACATAAATAAAATAAGTGTATGAAATAAGTTTTGGTACTTATAAAAAAATAAAGAGGATAAAAAAAAATCAAAAAATAGACTAACCTAGAACTCTCTCCCCAGCAAAAGAAGAAGCAAATAATAATCCAATGTAAACATAAAGTGCTGAAAGTATGCAATGGAGCAAATAAACATTTCACAACATACTTCATTTAATGCATTGCATGTACACAATCTTTTCAGCACACACTAACATTTATTAACAAGTATGATTTTAGTTCTTTTATATATTTTAACTTGTACTTGTCTGCTTTAGTAGACTCAGCCTATTTTCCCTACCCTGTACAAACTATCTCTTCTAAATATACATGCATATTTGCTTTGGTTCATTCGAACAAGAACATAGCAAAGTCTGGGAAGAAAATATTTAAAACATCATTGTTTTTATAAAGAAAAATAAAAGCAAAATCAGAGAGTGAAGGAGAGAAGGGCCAACTGCAGATTCCAAAAACAAAAGCATCCTCTATTTTCAAATATTGTCAGGTGAGTAAACATGATTATGTGAAGGATTTTAAGTTGTTTTGAAACAGTTTAAACTTCAATAGTAAACTGCCTTTGTTCATGCTTCACTGCGATGAAAATGTGATGCTCTCTCTGTAAACACTTATACAGGGATTGTAGTTGTTCTCAAACTGAAGTCTACTTGCTTAAAAACACGGAAAAGCTTAGGTTTTTTTTTCTTTTGTGAATCATGTTGTTTTAAGTCATGGATTATGTTTTATAAAGATTTTAAAACATATAGTAGGTTTATCACCACTGTAACTTTGGTTTACAGGTATTCCACAAATATTGAAAAAATAAACTGTTGTGAAATATTGATTCAAGGATATGTATTGAATCTATACTACAGGACATGAATTATAAAACAAAATTCTTGGTTTTTTGTTTAATATGCAGAGAGTAGTTAGTTTTGAACAAAAAAAATTGCATTTTTCTAAATCTTTGATTATTGAATCAATTTTAAATGCTGAAAATTTTCATACAGCAAGTTTAATCCTTTACAAATCCTAGAAAAATGCTCAAATATTTTTCGAATGCAAGGATTTCGAGATTGGATCGAAGTTAGGGTTTAAGGTTCGAGAGTTTTGATGGGAAGAACGCAAGACGTGTTCGTCTCCTCTGAAGCATCGAGTTGCGAAAGGCTTTGGGAAAAGGACGAGTGTGGTGTTGAGATGGTGGGGACGGAATCGAAGCTTCTCCGGTGAAACGAGGAGCGGCGGCGAGGCGTTTCAAGTTGGGTCTGTTCGAATATTAGTTTGAACGAAGGGGTGAATCGCGACCCAGTGTTTTTTTTTTCGAAGTGAAGCTCGATCTCGAGTCAGGGGAGGGAGAGCGACTTGGTGGTGATCGCGGTGGTCACCGGTGTAGAGCCGCGGTGGTGTACACGTGCACGCAGCGTCGTGTGTCAGGGGCGCGTTGAATTGTTCCACCAGCCTGATAAGTTTGAAGAAAATAAAAAGGGGAGGAAGAAAGGAAGTGGGGTTTTGGGTACGGCCCAACATTGTTTTGGCAATGTTTAGTTTTGTAGGTATCGGGCCTGATTTCTTTTGGGCTTGGTTTGTTGAAAAAAAATTTTTGGAAGTAAAATGTTAAGAAAAGTTTTGGGTATTTCAAGACAAACAATGTTGATTCTAGGTTGAAAAAAAAAACTCACTTCAAGTTTAAATGGGTTAACAACGTGTTTCCAAATTGAATTAAACTTTTAAATTAAATAATTTGGTTTAAAACAAGAATTTAAAAATTCATTTACATTAAAATTTCAATGCAACAATAAATAAATTTTTAAAGTATAAAGCAGGTTTTTAAAATGAAACTTAGGTGAACAATTTATAGCATTGAAAGGGAATTTAGAATAAGTAAGAAATTTTTTTTTTTAATAAATTAAGTACTTAAATAAATTTAAAAATTAAGATTTTGTTAATAAGATTAATAAATTCGTCATTAAGAATAATAAATCATTTGCTTTTAAATAATCAATAAAAATAATTATGTGGTCAAATTATTAAATCACATCCACTTTGATTTAGTAAATAATTGATTAGGAAATGTATTCAAGTAATTAGTGATAAATAAATGATTAATTAAGTTTTGTTAATCAATAATTAAGGTTGTTAATTAATAATCAATTTAAGATTTATTTGATTCAAAGATAATTAAGAAGTAGTTAATTAATTTAAACCACACGATTCATTAACCACATTTGTAAATAGTTTAACTATGACTATGCCCAAGATTGACACTGTCTATTCTGATTGTGATGCTGTGTTATGTGGATTGATATGTACTGCACTATGTTGTGTTTTACTCTGTATTGATGTGAAAACCCTGTTGCCCGTAAAACAGCATTTAAATTTCGATGCGACAGGGTATCGGATTTCAGTTTGTTATCCGAAACCCACATCGAGCCTGTGAATTGTTGTGAATGACATCCACATTGTTTTTAAATTAACGCTCACTATTCGGTTTAGCCGGGAGAGGACCTTTGTGTCGTACAACCCATTCCGAATAGTGATACGTCGAATTGGATCGCATTTGAAGACCGGTGTGAAGACCGGGTATTTGCGAGAGCGATAGGATGACCTATCGAATGACTCTGCATCGAGTTGGTCCGGTATAGAGTTCTCCATATGTGATGGGGAATCCGATCGGGATTGTGAATATCCGGATTGCAAGGGCTTCTTTGGAAGTGCCTTCGGTTCTGTTCGAACCCGGAACAGACTTGTATGGATTGTGTGTCTGACACTACGCTTTGAGATATAAAGCAGATTTCTTTCAAATACATTTCTGTTGGTGGCGGAGAATTTATTCTCTTAGCTTAACACCCTTCTTTGAGACATACGAGCTCAGAGGTTATGTAGTTGAAGGTTATCAGCGATATATTCCCAATTTGGTAATGTGACATGCTAAGTGTTGCTGTGAAATGATCATTGTTTGATCATTTGTGATATGATCATTTGTTTGATCATTTATCTTTGTGATCATTAGTTTGATCATTTATTGACCCAAAACATGGCTTTGTATCAAAGCGTAGTTTTGTGGACGAGACTTCGTCGAGCCTCACACCCCGGAATGGTCAAAACAGGAAAGATGCGGCAAGGTTATTAGGGGGTAGCGCCCCTTTAGGGTATGTACATCTCCTTCTGGATAGAAGTGGTATCATGGTATGGAGCCCAGATACTTACTTATGTGGACATCACAAACATATATATATCTTGTTTTGTGATTTGATGTTGGGGCCCCGGTTAAAGGTTGGTTACAACCGGGAGGTGGCATACTCGTGTCAATAGTTACCCAGTTAGGGGTAACCCAGCCTTGTGTTGGCAGAGATCCGGTTAGGTTCTCGGGGACGTCCTTCCAGAGGCGTTCTCTTGTGGCAATGGGAAGTTCCTTGGCCTGATCATTTGTTGGAAATCCAAAGAAACAACACGAGCCTTGTACGGTTTTAGTTGTAGAACCTGCCATTTAACATGGTAGCTATAGTAGGCATAATATAATGGTACCTATGCTGGCTAAGATTAATATTCTACTTTCGAAATGCTTTCTACACTATGCACTAGTAATAATACCAAAGAATTCTTTTCTCGTATCAAGCATATTTGACTATCATAAGAAGAAATCTCCTCCAAGTCTGCGTTTGCATTGTGTGTGTGGTGGGAGGTCTTATGGTAGTTTCATTTTAAAAAAAAAAGCATAACGAAATTTCTTTTATATTTCTTGTTCTATTTAAATGCAACTGTTTTTGTTTACTCATACCAGTCCCATGACTGACCCGGAGTTTATTGTTTATTTCCTAAACTCTGGGTGCCCATTATTTCCACACGGGCAGCCTAGTAGCAGGTTTCCGTATTTTGGAATAGCAGTATTTTGGAGCTCTTATCTTGGAGATATTCTTAGGAGCTTTTTGGAAATATCAGGTGTTTAGCTTTTGGGAGTTCGTTATCACTTCCGTTATTGAAGACCTTTTGGATATATGATCACTGTTGTAGTACTACGATGTTTATTTGGAGATGTGTGATTCATGTATTATGTCTCTGATGTAGTATGGATATTATTATGATGATGTATCTGTGATGATATGTATGATATTGATTCTGTTCGCTGTTTTATATTCATCTAATTGTTGTTATAAGCTCCGGCGATACAAATTTGATGTCGCTTATCGGACATCGAGTTTGGATCGTCACAAAGTGGTATCAAAGCCTTGGTTGAGTAAGAACTTAAGCTACGGAGTATAACACATTAGATGGCTCATTAGAGATAGGGTGAAGTATACCCTAGAATGAGTATAACCAAGATTGAAACTTTGAATTTTCTTAGTCTATTTCTTTTTAACTGCTGATGTTCTTTAAGATATTCGTCCGTGTATCTAAATCAATTTTCTTACTAATTTCAGATAGTAAGTATGAGCGGATGCAGAGGAAGGACTTGGGGTCAGGGAAATGCAGCAGCACCTGATCAAAATCCCCCAACAGTGGCAGCAGCAGTCGATATTCAGCCTCAGCCAGACTTAGCTGATTTACATAAGAAGTTCGAAAGGCTTGGTGGAAAACCGTTCACCGGAAAGGAAACCATCATTGAGTCTCAAGCTTGGGTGAGATCGTGCAAGAAAATTTTCAAAGGACTGAAACTACAGGACGATCAAATGAGACTAATTGCTTCGTGGCAACTCCAAGGGGAAGCATCAGCTTGGTGGGAAACAATAATTGTTGAAAAACCCAAGGAGGAGTTTACTTGGGATCATTTTAAAGAGGTGTTCGAAAAACGTTATATACCGTCGTCGGGGATTTCCAGAATGTACCAAGAGTTTCTGGATTTGAAACAAGGAAACATGTCGTTTGAGGAATATTTAAACAGGTTCAATGAACTATCTCGTTTTGGCCCTTAATTGTTAAACACACCGCTGAAGAAGAATGAAAGATTTATCCGAGGGATGAACCGAAAATATCACGAAAGAATGACCGCACATGTCAAGGAGTCTTTCTCTGATCTTATTGATATGGGCTACAGGTATGCCACATTAGATATTCAGGAGGTTCCGAAAGGAGGAAATTCAAATAATCCGAATTGGAAGAAAGAAAATTAGGGGGCAAGGGGCCACAGCAAAACAAAAAGAACGGCCAAGGAAATTCTGCAAGCAATGTAACTTGTTTCAACTGCCAAGAGAAGGGCCATTACTCCAACAGCTGCCCAAACCCGAAAAAGCAGGTTAAGAAGGAGGAAACTGTCAAAGGAGCTAAAGAGTGCTATAACTGCCACAAACCTGGACATCTTGTTAAGGATTGCCCAGTGATGAAGCCAGCACAGGTAGCAAAGGTTTATGCGACAAAGAAGGACCCCTCCTCTTCAAAAGCTGATAAAGGGAAAAGTGTTTTGGAAGGTAACCTTACTATTTCTGATAGAACTGTTAAAGTTTTATTTGACACGGGAGCTTCCCATAGTTTTATCTCCCAACAAACCGTAAATGAATTAGGACTTAAAACTAAATTTGTTGAAGATCCTATTTGCGTGAAAAATCCAGTTGGAGGTCCCGCAAATCTTTGTTTGTATTGTAAGAGAGTTCCTATTTCATATGCTAGCTATCGATTTCCTATTAACCTCTATGTCCTCGATTTCAACGAGTTTGAAATTTTACTCGGGATGGACTGGTTATCGAGATACGAAGCTATATTGGAGTGTAATGATCGGACAGTTTTAATCAAAACCAGCTTTGGAAATTTTATTGAAATCTCTTGTCAGAATCCGAATCCAAGGAGAGATAGATTGATGTATACTTTGGGATATCCTGAACCCACTTTGCAGTCTATAGCTGTTGTTTAGGAATTTTCTGACGTGTTTGGAGAAGTAAATTCTTTACCTCCACACAGAGAAATAGCATTCCGAATTGACTTAGTACCTAATGCCCGTCCTGTTGTTCACGCAAGTCGCAGGATGGCACCCAGGGAGAAGATTGAATTGATAAATCAAACTGATGAACTACGAGCAAAAGGATTAATTCGACCCAGTGTTTCTGAATGGGGCTCAGCCGTCGTATTTGTTGCCAAATCAGACGGATCTTTGAAGTTGTGTGTTGATTACCGCGATCTCAATAAGCAAACTCTCAAGAATAAATTTCCACTGCCCAGAATTGATGATTTATTTGATCAGTTGCACGACGCTCGTTTCTTTTCAAAGATGGATCTAGCCCAAGGATTCCATCAATTACGAATCGCCGAAGATTGTGTACATATAACTGCTTTCAGAGGTCCCGATATGTTCTACAAATGGTTAGTCATGCCTTTTGGGCTAACCAATGCTCCAGCATATTTCGTAGACCTCATGACTCGTGTGTTCTGGGAAGTTCTGAATAAATTCGTGCTCGTATTCATTGATGATATTTTGGATTTACTCCAAAACGGAAGAAGAACACCGAGCATCTTAAAATCGTTTTAGAAATATTGAGGAGAAATGTTTTATTTGCTAAATTTTCCAAGTGCCACTTCTGGGTCAATGAAGTCAAATTTCTGGGTCACATTGTTAATGAAGAAGGAATTTCAGTTGATCCAAGCAAGATTTCTGCAATTCTAGACTGGAAGCAACCCACTACTCCCAGAGAAGTTCGAAGTTTTCTCGGTTTAGCGGGGTATTATAGAAAATTTGTGTAGGATTTTTCTAAGTTGGCTAGCCCATTGACCAAGCTGACAATGAAAAATGCTAAATTCATTTGGACTCCAGAATGTGAAGAAGCTTTCCAGGAACTGAAGAAGAGATTAACCACCTCTCCTGTTCTCGCTATTATTAACGGGAACCAAGGCTTATCTGTCTATACTGATGCATGTGGTGATGGAGTAGGTGCAGTATTAATGCAGAATGGAAAAGTAGTTGCCTACGCGAGTAGACAATTACGTCCGCACGAGAAGAACTACCCGACACACGATTTAGAGCTTTTGGCATTTGTTTTCGCCTTAAAAATCTGGCGACACTATCTTCTGGGTATGAATCCTTTTCAGCTTTCTTAACAATTTACAAAATTAATATAACATGAACAATATACTTAATGAACTCTCTTTGTTTTAGGTGAAAAATTCGAATTATTCACCGATCACAAATCTTTGAAATATCTTTTCACCCAGAAGGATCTGAATCTGCGACAACAACGTTGGATGGAATTTCTGGCATCATATGACTTAGATATTCTGTATACGCCAGGAAAAGCCAATGTGGTTGCAGATGCCTTGAGTAGAAAACACGCTATTCTTGCTCATCTGGTTATCACTCCTACTCTTCTTGAGAAAATCGCCAGTAAGCAAAATGAAGACAAATTTCTTCAGGAAATATATGGGAGGATTCGTCGAGGTGAAGATTCCAGTTTTGCAATTGATGATAATGGGGTTATAAGTTTAAAAGGCGGGATTTGTGTTCCAGACTTCCCTGATCTGAAGCGTGAAGTTTTAGATGAATGCCACAAATCAAAGCTCAGTATCCATACAGGAATTAACAAAATGTATAGGGATATTAAAAGAACTTTCTGGTGGAAGACGATGAAGAGAGGCATATCTATTTATGTGAGTCGCTGTGCTACTTGTCAGCAAATTAAAAGCGATCAAATGAAAGTTGCCGGTTTACTTCAACCTTTGGAAGTACCGAAATGGAAGTGGGATCAGGTATCGATGGATTTCATCGACGGGTTGCCACGAACCAAAAAGGGAAATGAAGCGATTTGGGTTATAGTAGATCGTTTAACCAAAACTGCTCGCTTTATTCCAGTTAAATCCACTCGAACTGCAGCAAGCTTAGCAGGTATTTATATAAAGGAAATAGTTCGAATCCATGGCATTCCTAGCAGTATAGTGAGTGATCGTGACCCGATCTTCACTAGTAGATTTTGGGAGGCGTTTCAGGATGCATTGGGAACGAAATTGAATTTCAGTACTGCTTATCATCCACAATGTGATGGGCAAACTGAAAGGGTCAACCGAATTCTAGAAGATCTTTTGCGTACTTGCATTCTTGATTTTGGTGGTTCTTGGGAGGACCATTTACATCTGGTCGAGTTTTCTTATAATAACAGCTATCAGGCCAGTATAGAAATGGCTCCTTTCGAAGCTTTGTATGGTCATCCATGTCGATCGCCTGCATGTTGGATCGAATCAGGTGACAGACTCGTCTTAGGGCCGGATATGATCAGAGAAGCCACTGAGAAGGTAGATTTTATTCGGAAGAAGTTATTAGCTGCCCAAAGTCGGCAGAAGAGCTATTATGACCGTCGAAGGAGAAATTTGGAATTTCAAGTTGGAGATTCTGTATTTTTGAAAGTATCTCCGATGCGAGGTGTATTGAGATTCGGAAAAACTGGAAAGTTAGCACCACGTTATATTGGTCCTTTACCTATTCTGGAAAGGATTGGTTCTCTGGCGTATCGAGTACAGCTACCCGACTGGTTGTCTGGAGTGCATGATGTGTTCCATGTTTCTAATCTTTGGAAGTATGTGCACGATCCGGATGATATTATTGAAGAAGCTGCTCAGCAGGATCTTGAAATCACTCCTAACTTGGCAGTTAGAAGAGAGCCGATAAAAATTATCGATCGTGATGAGAAGCGATTGCGGAACAAAGTTGTGAAATTGGTCAAAGTTCAATGGAGTGGCGATCCAAAGGGCTGCACTTAGGAGACTGAAGATAATATGAAGAAATCATATCCCAATTGCAGAATAGACATCTCGACTTAAACTGTAAGTCATTTCCTTATTTTCTAAATTCGTATGTTCTTTGCTGCGTTTTTCTCTCTTTCAATTTCGAGGATGAAATTTTCTTAAGGAGGGGATATTGTAACATCCCAGAATTTTGATAAATTAAAATTCGATTAATAATTTGAACTTTTAAAATTTAAATTGGAAAAATTTCAAAAGAAAATAAACTATTGTTAAAAAAAATTAATATTACAAAGTTATACGGAATTAAATAAATAATTGATAGTTTTAGTTTAAATAAATAAACGATGAATAGAATTATGTAACAAACAAGAATTTGTAATAAACAATAAAAGGAATATGTGAAGTAAAAAGAAATACAAAGTGCATACATACACTGTTAAATTTTAAAATAAAATATATGTGTAAATAAATGAAGTGCATAACTAAAACAAGTGTGCAAGAAAAAAAAAATACAACCAGGCCTATACAAAGAAAGATAAGACATAAGAAAACCATACTCTTTCAAATTTAGCAATAAAAACAAAGTAACATGACATATGTAATATACAAACTTGCATAGGAATTGTACACCAAGAAACTAAACCAATATACAAACAAATTAAAGTAAGTTTTGTAATAAATAAAATAAGAAAATGAACAGCACTTGAATATACAAAGCAGGAAGTAAGTTATGCAAGCCTCAACATAAATAAAATAAGTGTATGAAACAAGTTTTGGTACTTATAAAAAAATAAAGAGGATAAAAAAAAATCAAACAATAGACTAACCTAGAACTCTCTCCCCAGCAAAAGAAGAAGCAAATAATAATCCAATGTAAACATAAAGTGCTGAAAGTATGCAATGGAGCGAATAAACATTTCACAACATACTTCATTTAATGCATTGCATGTACACAATCTTTTCAGCACACACTAACATTTATTAACAAGTATGATTTTAGTTCTTTTATATATTTTAACTTGTACTTGTCTGCTTTAGTAGACTCAGCCTATTTTCCCTACCCTGTACAAACTATCTCTTCTAAATATACATGCATATTTGCTTTGGTTCATTCGAACAAGAACATAGCAAAGTCTGGGAAGAAAATATTTAAAACATCATTGTTTTTATAAAGAAAAATAAAAGCAAAATCAGAGAGTGAAGGAGAGAAGGACCAACTGCAGATTCCAAAAACAAAAGCATCCTTTATTTTCAAATATTGTCAGGTGAGTAAACATGATTATGTGAAGGATTTTAAGTTGTTTTGAAACAGTTTAAACTTCAATAGTAAACTGCCTTTGTTCATGCTTCACTGTGATGAAAATGTGATGCTCTCTCTGTAAACACTTATACAGGGATTGTAGTTGTTCTCAAACTAAAGTCTACTTGCTTAAAAACACTGACAAGCTTGGGTTTTTTTTCTTTTGTGAATCATGTTGTTTTAAGTCATGGATTATGTTTTATAAAGATTTTAAAACATACAGTAGGTTTATCACCACTGTAACTTTGGTTTACAGGTATTCCACAAATATTGAAAAAATAAACTATTGTGAAATATTGATTCAAGGATATGTATTGAATCTATACTGCAGGACATGAATTTTAAAACAAAATTCTTGGTTTTTTGTTTAATATGCAGAGAGTAGTTAGTTTTGAACAAAAAAAATTGCATTTTTCTAAATCTTTGATTATTGAATCAATTTTAAATGCTGAAAATTTTCATACAGCAAGTTTAATCCTTTACAAATCCTAGAAAAATGCTCAAATATTTTTCGAATGCAAGGATTTCGAGATTGGATCGAAGTTAGGGTTTAAGGTTCGAGAGTTTTGATGGGAAGAACGCGAGACGTGTTCGTCTCCTCTGAAGCATCGAGTTGCGAAAGGCTTTGGTAAAAGGACGAGTGTGGTGTTGAGATGGTGGGGACGGAATCGAAGCTTCTCCGGTGAAACGAGGAGCGGCGGCGAGGCGTTTCAAGTTGGGTCTGTTCGAATATTAGTTTGAACGAAGGGGTGAATCGCGACCCAGTGTTTTTTTTTTCGAAGTGATGCTCGATCTCGAGTCAGGGGAGGGAGAGCGACTTGGTGGTGATCGCGGTGGTCACCGGAGTAGAGCCGCGGTGGTGTACACGTGCACGCAGCGTCGTGTGTCAGGGGCGCGTTGAATTGTTCCACCAGCCTGATAAGTTTGAAGAAAATAAAAAGGGGAGGAAGAAAGGAAGTGGGGTTTTGGGTACGGCCCAACATTGTTTTGGCAATGTTTAGTTTTGTAGGTATCGGGCCTGATTTCTTTTGGGCTTGGTTTGTTGAAAAAAAATTTGGAAGTAAAATGTTAAGAAAATTTTTGGGTATTTCAAGACAAACAATGTTGATTCTAGGTTGAAAAAAAAAACTCACTTCAAGTTTAAATGGGTTAACAACGTGTTTCCAAATTGAATTAAACTTTTAAATTAAATAATTTGGTTTAAAACAAGAATTTAAAAATTCATTTACATTAAAATTTCAATGCAACAATAAATAAATTTTTAAAGTATAAAGCAGGTTTTTAAAATGAAACTTAGGTGAACAATTTATAGTATTGAAAGGGAATTTAGAATAAGTAAGAAATTTTTTTTTAATAAATTAAGTACTTAAATAAATTTAAAAATTAAGATTTTGTTAATAAGATTAATAAATTCGTCATTAAGAATAATAAATCATTTGCTTTTAAATAATCAATAAAAATAATTATGTGGTCAAATTATTAAATCACATCCACTTTGATTTAGTAAATAATTGATTAGGAAATGTATTCAAGTAATTAGTGATAAATAAATGATTAATTAAGTTTTTTTAATCAATAATTAAGGTTGTTAATTAATAATCAATTTAAGATTTATTTGATTCAAAGATAATTAAGAAGTTGTTAATTAATTTAAACCACACGATTCATTAACCACATTTGTAAATAGTTTAACTATGACTATGCCCAAGATTGACATTGTCAATTCTGATTGTGATGCTGTGTTATGTGGATTGATATGTACTGCACTATGTTGTGTTTTGCTCTGTATTGATGTGAAAACCCTGTTGCCCGTAAAACGGCATTTAAATTTCGATGCGACAGGGTATCGGATTTCAGTTTGTTATCCGAAACCCACATCGAGCCTGTGAATTGTTGTGAATGACATCCACATTGTTTTTAAATTAACGCTCACTATTCGGTTTAGCCGGGAGAGGACCTTTGTGTCGTACAACCCATTCCGAATAGTGATACGTCGAATTGGATCGCATTTGAAGACCGGTGTGAAGACCGGGTATTTGCGAGAGCGATAGGATGACCTATCGAATGACTCTGCACCGAGTTGCTCCGGTATAGAGTTCTCCATATGTGATGGGGAATCCGATCGGGATTGTGAATATCCGGATTGCAAGGGCTTCTTTGGAAGTGCCTTCGGTTCTGTTCGAACCCGGAACAGACTTGTATGGATTGTGTGTCTGACACTACACTTTGAGTTATAAAGCAGATTTCTTTCAAATACATTTCTGTTGGTGGCGGAGAATTTATTCTCTTAGCTTAACACCCTTCTCCGAGACATACGAGCTCAGAGGTTATGTAGTTGATGGTTATCAGCGGTATATTCCCAATTTGGTAATGTGACATGCTAAGTGTTGCTGTGAAATGATCATTGTTTGATCATTTGTGATATGATCATTTGTTTGATCATTTATCTTTGTGATCATTAGTTTGATCATTTATTGACCCAAAACATGGCTTTGTATCAAAGCGTAGTTTTGTGGACGAGACTTCGTCGAGCCTCACACCCCGGAATGGTCAAAACAGGAAAGATGCGGCAAGGTTATTAGGGGGTAGCGCCCCTTTAGGGTATGTACATCTCCTTCTGGATAGAAGTGGTATCATGGTATGGAGCCCAGATACTTACTTATGTGGACATCACAAACATATATATATCTTGTTTTGTGATTTGATGTTGGGGCCCCGGTTAAAGGTTGGTTACAACCGGGAGGTGGCATACTCGTGTCAGTAGTTACCCAGTTAGGGGTAACCCGGCCTTGTGTTGGCAGAGATCCGGTTAGGTTCTCGGGGACGTCCTTCCAGAGGCGTTCTCATGTGGCAATGGGAAGTTCCTTGGCCTGACCATTTGTTGGAAATCCAAAGAAACAATACGAGCCTTGTACGGTTTTAGTTGTAGAACCTGCCATTTAACATGGTAGCTATAGTAGGCATAATATAATGGTACCTATGCTGGCTAAGATTAATATTGTACTTTCGAAATGCTTTCTACACTATGCACTAGTAATAATACCAAAGAATTCTTTTCTCGTATCAAACATATTTGACTATCATAAGAAGAAATCTCCTCTAAGTCTGCGTTTGCATTGTGTGTGTGGTGGGAGGTCTTGTGGTAGTTTCATTTAAAAAAAAAGCATAATGAAATTTCCTTTATATTTCTTGTTCTATTTAAATGCAACTGTTTTTGTTTACTCATACCAGTCCCATGACTGACCCGGAGTTTATTGTTTATTTCCTAAACTCTGGGTGCCCATTATTTCCACACGGGCAGCCTAGTAGCAGGTTTCCGTATTTTGGAATAGCAGTATTTTGGAGCTCTTATCTTGGAGATATTCTTAGGAGCTTTTTGGAAATATCAGGTGTTTAGCTTTTGGGAGTTCGTTATCACTTCCGTTATTGAAGACCTTTTGGATATATGATCACTGTTGTAGTACTATGATGTTTATTTGGAGATGTGTGATTCATGTATTATGTACTCTGATGTAGTATGGATATTATTATGATGATGTATCTGTGATGATATGTATGATATTGATTCTGTTCCGCTGTTTTATATTCATCTAATTGTTGTTATATGCTCCGGCGATACAAATTTGATGTCGCTTATTGGACATCGAGTTTGGGTCGTCACATGATTCATCTTATGTTAGATGATTGAGTTATCTCCTTTAGAGATAATTGTTATACCGTATGATTTTGCAGGTTTATTGCTGTTTAGTTTATCTAACTGATTTGTTTAGCTAGACTGACCCATGTATTTTATACTCGGGTCAGACTGAGATGTTTCAGGTTAGGTGCATTTGGACCTAACCTATTTTGCTTCCGCATGGACTACTCCGCTAGCTTCTTTTTGCCATAGCTTTTTGCGTAGTCTCATTTTGTTGTAACTCTGATATGTATTCTTCTGGAATCGTTTGTATATTGTGGTTTGCTATACCACTTGACATGTATTAATCTGTATACTCTGTTATGTATAAGTATATGTGTATATGTCGATCTACTGTTCTGTGATGTATATTGCATTTGAGTTGTTATATTTTGTTCTGACAGATCCTCTAGCCACCTATGGTTTTGTTTTAAGTATTCATTGGATAGGTCGATTTGCTTTGTAGGGCAATTGTCGATGTATTCAATAGATAGTTAAAGCAAGGCTATAGATGGTCGCTCCTGAACAGCTTTATTCTCCGCGTTAGCAGACGGTATTGTCTATTAATACTCTTTGCTAATGTAGGTATAGAGGTGGGGCGTCACAGCATACATATGGTTGTAGTGAAGACAGAGCTCGAGGCTACAACCTAGACAACAAATGCAGTACCAATATACATGTACATGAAGGCTCGAACTCAAGTCAGTGCACAACAACCAAATTCAAACTACAATGAACCAGTTGAAGCAACTCGAGCTCCAAAAGATGCAACATAATGAACCAGTGAACAACTAAATGAAACTGGATAGTGCTAGCTCAAATAGAAGCAATGGACATGACAAGTGCAGTGCAACTCAATGCAAAATGGGAATGCAACATTTCTACAAAAAATATGTACCAATATTGTAACATCCTGATTTTATCGACTTTCGAAGGCCGGCATCAATACGTCCACTGTATCAACTGCCGAATAATCGAATGCCGGAAAACCGAATTGTTAGGGTTAAATAAGAAAGAGGTAGAAGAAGAAGGAAGAAGAAGCAACAGAAACAATATCAGAATCTCACATTCGTAGCGGAACAATATATAATAGATAAATGTATAATCTGTAAAACAAAAGAACTGTATGTATTTATACATTACAACATTATCAGAGTTTACAACAACACCACACAACACCACTAGACAATCATATAGACTTGTCCTTACAATTTGTTGCACAGTGGAAAAGATATAGTATAAGAGGTACGTCTCGCCATCCTGCTCGTAATTTGAGCTCCATAGCACTTCTAAAATCCAGAATGACCTGATAACCTGTCTCTAGGCTGCCCGTGTGGAAAATTATGGGCACCCAGAGTTTAGGAAAGGAACAATAAACTCCAAGTCAGTCGTGGGACTGGTGTGAGAACTTAAAAATTATTATTTGCACAAAGAAAATAAACAGAAATCCGCAATGCTTTTGGAAAATGAAACTACCATAAGGCCTCCCACCCACACACAATGCAAACACAGAATTGGAGGGGATTTCTCCTTATGATAGTCAAACATGCTTGATACGCAAAATATTTTTAATATTATTATTAGTGCATAGTGCAAAAAACCTTTTGAAAGAATAACAGTAATCTTAGCCAGCATAGGAATTTCGCACTTATGCCTACTATAGCTACCATGTTTAATAGCAGATTACCGCCACATTCCATAGCAGGTAATACAACTAAAACCGTACAGGGCTCGTATTGTTTGATTGGATTTCCAACAAACGGTCAGGCTAAGGAACTTCTTATTGCCACATAGGAACGCCTCTGGAGGGACGTCCCGGGAACCTAACTGGATCTCTACCAACACAAGGCCGAGTTACCTCACGCTTCTGGTTGCAATGAAGCTGTAACTAGATAACTCCACACAAAAGTATGCCATCCTCGGTCGTTACCGACCTTTATCCGGGGATCCTCAACCAACAACAACACACAGTAGTAAATATACTATAGTGTCTACATGAGTAAGTATTAGGGCTCCATACCATAATACCACCTTTTTCCAGAAGAAAGGACATACTTAAGGGCGCGACCCTGAAACAACCTTGCTGCATTCTTCCTGTTTTGACAATTCCGGGTTGTGAGGTCCGACGAAGTCTCGTCCACAAAGCTACGCTTTCCACAAAGCCATGCTTTGATCAACAAATGATCAACAAATGATCAGCACACATCAGCACTCAGCATGCCACATTACCAAATTGGGAGTATATCACTGATAACCTTCAACTACATAACCTCTGAGCTCGTGCGTATCAGAGAAGGGTGTTAAGGTAAGAGAAAAAATTCTCCGCCACCAAACAGAAATGTATTTGAAAGAAATCTACTTTGTATCTCAAAATGTAATGTCAGACATATAACCATACAAGCCTGTTCCGGGTTCGAACAGAATCGACGGCGCTTCCAAAGAAGCCCTTGCAATCCGGGTATTCACAATCCCGATCGGACTTCCCATCACTTAGGGAATCTCCATACCATAGCTAATCGGTGTAGAGACAATCGATAGGTTATCCTATCGTTCTCACAAATACCCGGTCTTCAACACGGGACATCAAATGTTATCCATTTGCGTCGTATCACTATTCGGAATGGGTTATATGACACAAAGTCCTCTCCCGACTAAATCGAATAGTGAGTGCGATATTTTGAAAATAAGTGTTGCATTCAAATTTCAAGCAAATCACAACAAATACCCATTTAAAGGTCAATATTGATAGTCAGTTATTTAACTATAATTAGATATGCACAACATCCCCAGATTCCCAATAATTTCCCAAATTATTTATTTTAAAAATTATATTCTCAAGATATAATTTTTTTAACACTTCAACCATTTGAATACAAATTTAAAATCACTTTTCACCTTGCAATCTTTTGAAAACAAATTTCAAATCACTTTTCCTTACCAGAAAACATTTCCAAATATTTATTCATTTCCACTGAAAATTTGCCAAGTTCCAATAATTTAAAATGATTTGAATCACTTATTCAAAATATACTTGGAAACATATTAAACAAAACTATTCTTAAACACTTTACTTAGAATATTAGTTATAAAAACATTATACTAATATTACATATAAATTTAAGTCCAAACCAATTTTTCAAAGTAAAATTAGTAAAAAGAATGTAATTATTTAAATAACCTTTTTCTGAAATAATTGTCAATTTAGTCTTTAAATAATCACTTCTATAATTTGCTAAATGAATCTTTGCTCTAAAGATTTCAAAATAACTTAAGAAAATGATTACCCCAAAATATTCTTTTAGAAACCAACTTTAGGTCTTTTAATTCGTACTTCAAAAGCTACTTTGGAAATATACTCGGCTTTCTAGGGAGAATATATTTTCCCTTCAAAATGGTCCATTTAAACCAATTAAATAAATCCTTATCGATTTATTTCAAATTTACATCCTAACTCCGTAAATTTCTTTACATATTTCAAAAATAAATCAATGTTTATTTTTAAAACAAATTTCCCTTTCCTTTATAAATTCCATTGTGAATTTACATTTCCAACTATCCATTGATATACAATTTGACCAAATGTTCACTTTCAACACCAAATTAATTTTCAATTGATTTCCAAAAACACCAAATCAAATTCCATATTGATTTCCCTAATTCATTTCAAAACACCAAATAAATTTCCAAATGGAATTCCAAATTTATTTCTTTTTAAAATAAATTCCTCTTTTTAAAATAATTTCCTTTATCTCTTCCGATCTTTTTAAAATTCAAATTTTAAATAAATTCTTCAACTTATAATCAATATTATCTTAAATCCATTTGTTAAGCCTTTTCCCATATTTGGGAATTTTATTCAATATGATTCAAAAATAAAAATTTATCTTTTTAAAACTCCTTCTTTTAAATTTATCCAATTCTCAAAAATAAATTTTAATATAAACTTTCAACTTGAATTTTCAAAAATCCAATTTTATTTATTTTCGGTATCCAACAATACCGAAAATATATTCGGCTAAATCATAGCCTTAAACAAATTAAACCACAAATATAATCACACGGAGATTATAAATAATCAACACACAGCATATGAAACAAATTCAAATGTTTTGAGGAATCCAGTTGGATCCCTCCAACCTGTTTCCCTGCATCCACAGACGTTAGCAAAACAATTAAATACCCATTCCACTTTGAGGTGGAATATCACGGTATATGGGATTTAAAAAATACCATCCACTATTATGCGGCGCAATAGGGTCTCATCCGCTATATAATGCGGGAAATCAACTCCAAATACATATATAATACCTATTCCACTTCGAGGTGGAAAATCGCGGTATATGTGTTTAAATATAATATCATCCGCTTATTATGCGGCGTATAGGGTCTATTTCAATACAAATGACAACAATCATCATCCATGCACACAATCATCAATTTTAAATCTATTTATTTAAAATTAACCAAACATCAATATTTGTGTGAGGATTTCTCACCTTTAACTATGCATGCAACCCATTCTCATTCCAGCTTGATTTCACGATTATTTTTAAACCTTGTGTAACAATTATAAAATTTCATTACCATTCGAATAAATCGAACCATAAATTTCCATTCTAAAATTTTCATTCAACTATTAATTTTAATTTTAAACTTGTGATTTTATTTTAAACTAATACATTTAATTTCTAAACCAATTTCTCTTTTAAAAAATTTATTTTAATTAAAAAATAAATTTCCTTTTAAAACAAATTATTTTCAGAAGTGTAAACATATATGTATACTTATTTCTTTTGAACTACATACATATTCACAATATAAATAATAGATTTCAAAAATCCAACTTTTGTAAATGTATTTTTTTATCTGATCTGTGTATATTTACAACTATACGTTATGCATGTGTATTTATAGGTATATACTTATATTTATATTAAAATTTCTTTGCTGTATATAAATACCTATGTGAAAATAATTTTGTAAACTTGAAAAATAGGTATGAAATATATCTTACTAGGAAAAATGAACCCAGGCTAATTAAGTGCCAAGAAAGAAAAGATAAAATAAATAAATAAATCTCACCCCGACGCAAACCCATCTCGCGGCCTCCACCATCTACCGCGTGCCACCAGAACATCGCCTCCAAAAATCAAATCACAATTCCCAGTCTGACCTCTCCCATCATCGTCGTGCACCATCGCTGATTACCTATTGAACACCAGCCGCCGCGCTACCTTATCGCGTCGCGCCCAACATGAGAATTTCGTCCTCACACGGCCGC
This sequence comes from Allium cepa, assembly GCA_030765085.1. Classification (NCBI taxonomy): domain Eukaryota; kingdom Viridiplantae; phylum Streptophyta; class Magnoliopsida; order Asparagales; family Amaryllidaceae; genus Allium; species Allium cepa. The sequence continues at coordinate 918,522,748 of CM060938.1, forward strand.
TGTTCATCACTGCCTAGACTCCGGCCATTCGCGCGTGATTTCCTTTCCGCTCAGTTGAGTCGGTCGCGAGATCAACACAATTTCCCCTATCTCTTTTTTTTCAGTTTAGTTGCTTGAGTTTCACGAGAAGGGAATACGAGATTGATTTTGAAGGCAAGGAGGGCCGCCATTTTTTCTGAAGCATGATTAAAAAATGGAGGAGGAGAGGGAATCGAAAAAATTGAGAGCTCGGCCATTTTATTTTCTTTTGAAATCTATTTGTGCTGTTAAAACAAAACGAAGGGGAAACATCGATTTGAACGAAGGGAAAAGTAGGTTGGCAATGTTCTGCGTGAACAGTGACGTGAATAGAGATGGAAAAGACGCTGATATGAAGGAATGTCGGCTGGTGAAGGTTTCTTGTATGAGAATATACATATATAATTTAAACTGAATTTAAATTATCTCAATGAATGAAACTTCCAATTTCGAACCCCTAACATGCCGCTAGGTGTTCTTAATGTTAAACCCCTATTTCGAACATAATGGAAAAGGTTTCGAGTCCAAATTCGATTGTATGAAGAAGGTAGGTTTTTGGGCCCAGTAATTTAAATTAAATTTCAATGTAAATTTCAACGCATTTGCTTATCATACGGCCAAACGATCACTCCAAACATTACGAAAATTAAAACCCAATAATAATACACTATTACGGATCCAATGGAACTGGTTTCGTCGAATTCCAAGACTATGCCTCGGATGACTGTTTTTAAATATCGATTTAAACGATAAATTTCAAAACTGAACAAAAGAGTTTCAAATTAAATTCTAAAGCTTCTATTATCTTCAGTATTATCAATATGAATTTTCTAAGCCTTTAAATATTTTTAACAAGTCTAAAATTAACAATTTAGCAATTTATTCAATTTCCAATTATTAAATTCAAAAATTTAATTGCCAATTTCATCCTAATATTTGAAACTCAAGTTAAACTATCATTAAAATATTTTAAATTCAATTAAATATTCCATTTCAAATGTTCAAAATTTCTGGGTCGTTACAATCTTCCCCCTTAAGAGAATTTCGTCCTGAAATTACAAGTTAAGAAGAATGTCCCAAATTCCATTAACTTTTTGAAAACCCACTTAGTGAAAATTTTATATTTACCTATTTCAAGCCTCCAACTTCGACCAAAACAATGGTTTCCCCATTTTCTAGTCCAATACCTACGTTTTCAACAAAATTTAGAAATGTACTTTTTATCAACAAAAAATATCCAATTTTTTTCAAAATTTTTCTTACTCCCAAAATTTACGGAAAATTTTGGCAGAGTCTCCCTTGTACGGAGTAGCTTTTGCAATTTAACAAGGGATATAAATATATATACATCGACCCAAACGGTCGAAAAAACAAAAAACAGTTCATATTTCCTATTTTTATTACGTAGGCATAACTTTATTAGCATTTTTAAGCAAAGCAGTTATTATTTAGCCTTTTGTACGACCAAATCCAGCCATACGGCAGCCCGGTACCTGTACTTACTCCATTTACACACGTAAGTGACATATATAAGAAATTCATTTACATTTCACTTATTTTCAATAGAAACACATAGATTTCATAAGTAATGCATGTGATATACATTCATAAGCACATATTCAAGGTTTCGGCACTAGTTTTAAATTTGTTTGCAACCAAATTACATACCATTCCATTCAATCCGAATAGTTTCCAACTTAATTTCTGACATTTAATTCATTTTAAACAAAATGAACTCTCATCAATTTCAATTGATTCAAAAATCATTTTAATTTGCTTTTATTAACTCATAGAATTTTAAACAACTCATTTGCATCAAACGACAACCATTTCTATGCAAATTTGACGATATTCACTTAATAGAATATCCAATCTTGTTTATAACTAATTTAAATTGATACCAACCCAATTTACACTTTATTCTACTTTATTTCCAATTGATTCCATTCATTTCATTTTGCATTCCATATTCTCATTCATTTTAATTCATTAACCAAACAAGTTTCATTTCATAAAACTCGACAATAACCATTTTACAATTTTACTTAAGTCGAGCTTTTATCTAAATATTGCTTAAGTTATTTCTTTTCTTCAAATTATTTCAACTCAAACTCAAGTTTATTTTGCTTGAAACACTTCCCAATTTAAATCCATGATTTGATTTTCATTTACCAAATCCATTCCATTCACTAATTTAATTAAATTAGTTTATTCAGTGATCCATTTTAAATTTCAAATTTCCATGTTCAATTCATCTCGAATTTATCTTATCAACAACAAGGCCATTTTCAATTTATTTCTACTTGCTTGGATTTTATTTACAACACAAACCATTTCCGCTTTAATCCAATTCCATTTTATTTATCAAAATAATATAATCTAACTTTATTTCGTTTGACAACAACTTCAATTCAATATTAATCCACTTTTAATATACGTTGAATATTGTTTATACTCAAGTTCTAATTTTATCATTTAATTCACATTCTTTTAAAATAATATCCAAAGCCATATTTAATTTATTCATACTTGAATTGGATTTATTTTCATCTCAAATCATTTTTATTTTAATCCAATTCCATACAACTTCAATTCATATTTAATTCACTTACAATTCCAATCAAATTTCTAATATTTTATAAGTTGTCCAACTTGTTTACATTCCATAACATATAAAGAAATTCCATTAACGAATTTATTTTCAAATATTTTTATCTGGAATTCTATTCCAAATTATAAATCACATTTACATTTTATATTCACAAATTCTATTTGTATATGGTTTTTATTTCTTAGCTTTTTGTTTTAATTTCAACTTCTTATTCATTTTCCATATAGTGATAATTCAATATCATCACTTCCTGACAACCAAGCAATCATATACTATAATAATTTATGGAAAATGATTTTCCTTTTATACAAAAATGATTTGGGTAAAATTATTTCATTTACCCCATTTCAAAACAATACTGTATCGGTTTATCTTGTTTAAGAGTTTAGAAACCCCTATCGATTCGGTTGACCAAATTGCACCGACCAGAATCTATGAACAATCAACCGACAAGTCAACACAATACAAAATAACTTTATATTCACTAACAAATACGCGCTCATATCTATTATTGCACTCAACTCATTCTAGAATGCTACTGACTCTATCTCTAATGAGTAGTCCCCAACAGAGCCTAGGTTATCGCTTAACCAATTGCTCTGATACCACTCTGTAACATCTCGATTTTATCGACTTCCGAAGGTCGACATCAATACGTCCACTGTATCAACTGCCGAATAATTGAATGCCGGAAAACAGAATTGTTAGGGTTAAAGAAGAAAGGGGAAGAAGAAGAAGAAAGAAGAAGCAACAGAAACAATATCAGAATCTCACATTCACAGCGGAACAATATATGATAGATAAATGTATAATCTGTAAAACAAAAGAACTGTATGTATTTATACATTACAACATTATCAGAGTTTACAACAACAACACACAACACCACTGGACAATTATATAAACTTGTCCTTACAATATGTTGCACAGCGGAAAAGATATAGTACATGTGACGGCACGGATTTTGCCCGCTCAAAAATCGACATCCATACTTCATATCGTATTCGAATGCCATAGATTCGACCGTTCAAATCCAATTCGCCGGAGCTTATAACAACATTAAGTCAATAACACAGCGGAATAAAAGAATAATACATTGATATACAGCACAGATACAATATCTGATACAACATAGTTATACAATGAATATCAATATACATCAGAGATGTGATACAATAAAATAGCAGCGGAAAAGAAAACGATAAAACCAGCAGCGGAACAAATAACTCTAAGATAGTCTTCAAGGAAGAACTCCAAAACCGCAACTCCCAACTCCAAGAACCAATCCAGCAATAGCTCGAACTCCCAATAACGATTCACCTAGATGAGCAAGCCTGGTGTGATCCAAAGACTGAACTAACTCCAAATAATCCACTACATCTGACTATCTGAAAAACCCAACTCTAAACTGCTCGTGTAGAAAAATTTTGAGCATCCAGAGTTTAGGAAAGAAACGATAAACTCCGGATCAGTCATGGGACTGGTGTGAGCAACAAAAATAGTTTATCTTTAAAAACAAACCAAGAAGTACTCAAAAATCAATTCGCAATGCTTTTTGAAAATGTAACTACCATAAGACCTCCCGCCACACACACAATGCAAACGCAGACTTCGAGGAGATTTCTTCTTATGTTAGTCAAAGATGCTTGATACGCATTAAAAAGAAACATTTGATATTATTAATATAAGTGCAAAGTGCAGAACAAATCATTTCGAAAGTAAAGATATAAATCTTAGCCAGCATAGGTACCATTATATTATTCCTACTATAGCTACCATATTAGATGGCAGGTTCTACAACTAATACCGTACAAGGCTCATATTGTTTCTTTGGATTTCCAACAAATGGTCAGGCCAAGGAACTTCCCATTACCACATGGAAATACCTCTGGAAGGACATCCCGAGAACCTAACCGGATCTCTGCCAACACAAGGCCGGGTTACCCCTAACTGGGTAACAACTGACACGAGTATGCCATCCCCGGTCCTTTGGGACCTTTATCCGAGAGCTCTCTAACCAACATCACACAATGATAAATAAAGTGTTTCAACATGAGTAAGTATCTGTGCTCCATACCATGATACCACCCTTTTCCAGAAGGAAATGCACATACCCTAAAGGGAGCTACCCCTCATAACCTTGCCGCATCTTTCCTGTTTTGACCATTCCGAGGTGTGAGGTTCGACGAAGTCTCGTCCACAAAGCCACGCTTTATACAAAAGCTGTGCTTTGGGTCAACAAATGATCATAGAAATGATCACAAAGATAAACGATCAAACAAATGATCATATCACAAATGATCAAACAATGATCATTTCACCGCAACACTCAGCATATCACATTACCAAATTGGGAATATATCGCTAATAACCTTCAACTACATAACCTCTGAGCTCGTACATCTCAGAGAAGGGTGTTAGCTAAGAGAATAAATTCTCCGCCACCAAAAGAAATATATTTGAAAGAAATCAGCTTTATACCACAATTGTAATGTCAGACATACTATCCATACAAGTCTGTTCCGGGATCGAACAAAACCGAAGGCACTTCAAAAGAAGTCCTTGCAATCCGAATATTCACTAATCACGTTCGGACTTCCCATCACATATGGAGTCTCTATACCGGGGACCAGTCGATGCAAAGACATTCGACGAGTTGTCCTTTCGTTTTCGAAAAATATCCGGTCTTCACCACCGGTCTTCAAATGCTATCCAAAATGACATATCACATATTCGGAATGGGATATATGACACAAAGGTCCTCTCCCGGCTAAACCGAACAGTGAGCGCAGTATTTCAAAAACATATGGATATTGGGATTTCAATTAAGTCACAACTTAAAACCCAAAAACTTTCCTTTTCAAATGGTTTAAACCAATTACCATTTCAAATCTTTATATTACAAAAAGATTTATTTCACAAAGATCAATTCGTAGATTTCAAAACAATTTCCATTCCAATTGGATTAACTCATTAAATCTTTAAATCAAAGATTTAATTCATAGCTTTCAAAATTCGATTAACTTGTTGAATCTTTATATCAAGATTCAACTTATAGCTTTCAAATCGTTTTCATAACTTGGAAATTATCTTCATTTTCAAACTTGAAATTCTTTTTAACACAAATTGGACGTTCATTTCTTATGTGAAAGCTTTTATTATTTGAAAACAACAGTTTTCGTTTCAGAAAAATCCAATTATATTTATACGAGTTAAAATCCTTGAATTCTATTCACATCCCCAAATCAATACTTTTAAAATAGTTTAACCCATATATAACTGGTATAACATTTTTAATCCCTAGTTTTAAATCATAGAATTCAATTACAAGTCTTGAATTTAAGTTCAAATCAAATTATTCAACTTCATATTTTATCGAGTTATTCAAAATAAATTTTATCTATGAAATTCCATTTCAAAAGCTTTTCACTTTAAACCCAATCCATTTCCAAAACATTTGAATTCAAATATTCAAATTTAAAACTATTTCAAAAATCTGTGACTTAATCGATTTCCTCGTGAAATCCATATTGGTGTGTGTATAAGTGTGGTCCAGGGGTTTAACACACTAGTGCAACATCATTTCAATCATCACAGATTAAAACATAGAAATATAGTTGATAAGCGATATAAAACTATAACGCTCATTGTCCATTCACAGATTCACAGATAGTATACAAATGTAAATAAATATACACAGCTCAATCTACATAACAAAATATCACAAATCAGATAGGGTAATCAATTCAAGGCATTTCATACTATACAATCATTCATAAGCATTCAATAAACATTTGTAAGCAGGAATAATTAATTCTTTAATCCTAATTAATTCAATTCATTTCCAATTTAATTAATTACTTATGTATTTATTATCCAGTTTTGATTTATCAATTCCAAGTTATTTGATATAAACTAATTTTACCATTTACCTTAATTTATTAATCACAATAACTAGTTAATTACTCCATAATTAATAATTATTTATTTATCACTTCCATTAATTTATTAACCTTTAAAAAAAGTCTTTAAAATAAATAAATTATTCTCAAATTTATTACCAAATCAATTTATCATATTATCCTTACATAAATTTTTTTCTTAATCACTTGATTAATCAATTTTAATCATTAATTTATATTTAATTAAAAATCCTTAATGTACAAATTAATTATTCCTTAATTAATTAATCTTTAAACCTTAATTAATGATTTTTTTTAAACCCTTAATTCCTCATTTAATTTAAACCAACTCATTAATAAATTAAATAAATAAATTATTCATTTTAATTAACTTAAGACAAATCCCTTTCTTATTAGTGATTTATTATCACTTATAAATATGTTGACAATTCATATTCAATTTACTTTTAAATTCATTTCAAATTTAAAGATTTAAAACGAATAACCCTTTTTAGAATACACTTAAGTATTTAACACTTTCCATTTATTAAACAAATTTAAATTTTTAAACTTTGTTTCCAAACTAAGATTCAAACCGAACCTAAATACATATTTAAAACTTAAATTTATAAGTTCAGTTCAAAACTTGCTTTAGCTTTGCTCAAATCTTTCTTTTACAAATCAAGTTCTAATTTTAAATTCAATTTCCTTTTCAAATCTACTAAATTTATTATATAATTTCAAGTTATTAAACTTTATTTATTTTCAACTAAGTTTCAACTGGACTTGGATTTATATTTAACTTTGATTCAAAACTTATTTTAAACTTTGTCTGATCATTCAAATTCAGTTTTAAGTTTTCAAAACAATAAAACAGGTTTCTGTTTAAACCTAGAAAACACTCATACCCGAGCCACTCAAAAATTTGCTTCGAGTCTATACCACATTCTCACGCACACGACCCCGAGACAATCAAACAAAACTTCGAGTTGTACCCGAGAATATCTCATCTTCTCCAACACCACAACAATGACCATATACAAAAGTGCACGCGTGCACTTGCACCCCTCATCGCCGCTGCTCTGGTCACCACTACCATCGCCGACAAGTCGACGTTGACTCCCTCCATCAATTCCGACCACCGAGACCGGGATTCGACCTCGAATTCGAAATCGAGCGTGGTTGAGCAAACTAGAACCAAAACGATTGCCTGGAAACGCCCCACTACGACGCCATCCATCGCTAGAACCCACGCCTCCACGCCCAGAGTCACACCAGACACTAATCTTCCCATTCCCCTAAGTCTAGTTCAACTCGATTCATTCCCGACACCGCATTGGCCTCGACTTCCTTGCCATCTCGAGCAACCCTTAAACCCTAGTTTGTCGATTACTGACCACCACCGCGTACTAAAAATTCAATGAACATTTTCCCAAAGATCGACAGCCTTCACACCATCTTCGATGACAATCACAACCCTCGAATCATAACAGTTCGTCAGAATATGATAAAAATGCATTTCCAATTCATCTTGAAATTTTGAATCCAATATCAAACTAAAAATCCTGATTTGATTACCTAAATTCATAATTTTGAAATACGAACCCATTTACATGACCAAAATTTAAAAACAAAAACATTGAATTTCCCAGATCAATTGGATTTTTACTGTAAATTATATATTTTGAAATAATTATTTAGCTTAAGCTCTTGAAATTGTTTTAACAATTATGCCATGTTGCTCCAATCATCTTTCCTTCAAAAAATTTAGTTTTGAATTCGCATAAATAGGGAGATATGATTTTTTTCTTAAGTGTTCTTGCCTGTTAATATCAAATAGCCTGTATATGGATATACCCAGACATGTACAGGTACATGTACAAATTATTCCACTATATTCAACAGAATTCAACCATGCAAACAATTTTCACCATTCCATTTCACAGAAATAAGGTATAACATAAATTCAAGTTGGTTAGTTTGCTCACAAATTTGTGTTAGAAGGAGAACAGAGTTGATCTATTTCTTTGACACAGACTGGAAGTTGCAAACTGAAGCTTTCCTATGTTTTTCTTTTATTTTTTTTCTCTTGCTCAGTTTAAAATGAATGAAAACTGAAATGAAGTTGTTTTGTGATGTGTTGAAATGTATATAGGAAAGAAATGAGTTACAAGGGTTATCATCATTTTTTTCCAATATCAGGCACAAACTTTCCTTGCTTTGGTGGCTGTGGCTGATATCTTGTGTACTAAAGATAATGGCATTACATGCCTTAGTACTTTATGTCTACACCCTCACCTTACTTGCTTGTTTTTCCAGTTCATAGATATTTTACTTTACTTTCATACATATCTTTGTTTACTTTATTTATATTCTTACTTACCTGGCAGCTTATGCCTGCATACTTAGGAATATAAGTGAAGTCCTTTTACTTGCCTGCAGGTCGCATACCTATACTTAAATAAATTTTATCTTGTTTCTTTCTTTTGTTTTATTTGCTTTTGTTCAATTATTTGTTTACTTATTTCTTCTTTTGTCTGGTTGCTTTCAAGAATTTTTTAGCTTAAGTATTTAAATTGCCTTCCTTACAAATTGTCTTGTATATTTATTTATTTTTGTAGTATATTTATTATCTTGCATTTTACATATACATATATTTTATTACTTTATATATTCTGGTTAATGTGTTGTTTTAAATTTTAGCTATACGTATTTATTTTATTTACTTATGCTCAGTATTTATAAAGTATATTTTATTTTAAAGACTTCATTTTTGAAAATTTTCAAATCAATTTATCAATAAATTTCACAATTTTAAATCAAAAATAATTTAATTATCAATTTAAAATAAATTAAAATTCGGGATCGTTACAGTATAAGAGGTATTTCCCGCCATCCAGCTCATCACTTGAGCTCCATAGCACTCCTAAAATCTAGAATGATCTAATAACCTGTCTCTAGGCTGCCCGTGTGGAAAATTATGGGCACCCAGAGTTTAAGATAGGAACAATAAACTCCAGGTCAGTCGTGGGACTGGTGTGAGAACTTAAAAACTGTTATTTGCACAAAGAAGATAAACAGAAACCCGCATTGCTTTTGGAAAATGAAACTACCATAAGGCCTCCCACCGCACACACAATGCAAACGCAGAATTGGAGGAAATTACTCCTTATGATAGTCAAACATGCTTGATACGAAAAATCATTTTACTATTATTATTAGTTCATAGTGCAGAAAACCTTTTGAAAGTATAATATTAATCTTAGACAGCATAGGCATTTCGTACTTATGCCTACTATAGCTACCATTTTCAATAGCAGGTTACCGCCACATTCCATGGCAGGTAATACAACTAAAACCATACAGGCTCGTATTGTTTGATTGGATTTACAACTAATGGTCAGGCTAAGGAACTTCCTATTGCCACATAGGAACGCCTCTGGAGGGACGTCCAGAGAACCAAACTGGATCTCTGCCAACACAACGCCGAGTTACCTCATGCTTCTGGGTGCAATGAAGTTGTAATTATATAACTCCACACAAAAGTATGCCATCCCCGGTCGTTACCGACCTTTATCCGAGGATCCTAAACCAACAACATCACACAGTAGTAAATATACTATAGTGTCCGCATGAGTAAGTATCATGGCTCCATCCAATAATACCACCCTTTTCCAGTAGAAATGACATACTTAAGGGCGCGACCCTTAAACAACCTTGCTGCATTCTTCCTGTTTTGAACATTCCGGGTTGTGAGGTCCGACGAAGTCTCGTCCACAAAGCCATGCTTTCCACAAAGCCATGCTTTGATCAACAAATGATCAACAAATGATCAGCACACAACAACACTATGCCACATTACCAAATTGGGAGTATATCACTGATAACCTTTAACTACATAACCTATGAGCTCGTACGTCTTAGAGAAGGGTGTTAAGGTAAGAGAAAACATTCTCCGCACAGAAATGTATTTGAAAGAAATCTGCTTTGTATCTCAAAATGTAATGTCAGACATACAACCATACAAGTCTGTTCCGAGTTCGAACAGAACCGAAGGCACTTCCACAGAAGCCCTTGCAATCTGGGTATTCACAATCCCGATCGGACTTCCCATCACTTAGGGAATCTCTATACCGTAGCTAATCGGTGCAGAGACAATCGATAGGTTATCCTATCATTCTCACAAATACCCGATCTTCAACACCGATCTTCAAATGCTATCCATTTGCGTCGTATCACTATTCGAAATAGGTTATATGATACAAAGTCCTCTCCCGGCTAAACCGAATAGTGAGCGCAATATTTTGAAAATAAGTGTTGCATTCAAATTTCAAGCAAATCACAGCAAATACCCATTTAAAGGTCAATATTAATAGTCGGTTATTTAACTATCAATAGATATACACAACATCACCAGATTCCAAATAATTTCCTAAATTATTTATTTTCGAAATTATATTCTCAAGATATTTTTTTTAACACTTCAACCATTTGAAAACAAATTTCAAATCACTTTTCACCTTTCAATCTTTTGAAAACAAATTTCAAATCACTTTTCCTTACGCGGAAAACATTTCCATATATTTATTCATTTCCACTGAAAATTTGCCGAGTTCCAATTATTTAAAATGATTTGAATCATTTATTCAAAATATGCTTAGAAACATATTAAATAAAATTATTCTTAAACACTTTACTTAAAATATTAGTTATAAAAACATTATACTAATATTACATATAAACTTAAGTCCAAAGTAATTTTTCAAAGTAAAATTAGTAAATAGAATGTAATTATTTAAATAACCTTTTTCTAAAATAATTTTCAATTTAGTCTTTAAATAATCACTTCTATAATTTGCTAAATAAATCTTTACTCTAAAGATTTCAAAATAACTTAAGAAAATGATTTCCCCAAAATATTCTTTTAGAAACCAACTTTAGAACTTCTAATTTATACTTTAAAAGCTACTTTGGAAATATACTCTGCTTTCCAGGGAGAATACACTTTCACTTCAAAATGGTCCATTTAAACCAATTAAATAAATCCTTATCGATTTATTTCAAATTTACGTCCCAAATTCGTAAATTTCTATCCACATTTCAAAAATTAATCAATGTTTATTTTTAAAACAAATTTCCCTTTCCTTTGTAAATTCCATTGTGAATTTACATTTCCAAATATCCATTGATATACAATTTGGCCAAATGTTCACTTTCAACACTAAATCAATTTTCAATTGATTTCCAAAAACACCAAATCAAATTCCAAATTGATTTCCCAAATTCATTTCAAAACACCAAATAAGTTTCTAAATGGAATTCCAAATTTATTTCTTTTTAAAATGAATTCCTTTCTTTATTCCTTTATCTCTTCTAATCTATTTAAAATCCAAATTTTAAATAAATTCTTCAACTTATAAACAATATTATCCGAAATCCGTTTATTAAGCCTTTTTCCCATATTTTGGAATTTTATTCAATATGATTCAAAAATAAAACTTTATCCTTTTAAAAATCCTTCTTTTAAATTTATCCAATTCTCAAAAATAAATTTTAATATTAACTTTCAACTTGAATTTTCAAAAATCCAATTTTATTTATTTCCGGTATCCAACGATACCGAAAATATATTCGGCTAAATCATAGCCTTCAACAAATTTAGCCATAAATATAATCACACGGAGATTATAAATAATCAACACACAACATATGAAACAAATTCAAATGTTTTGGGGAATCTAGTTGGATCCCTCCAACTTGTTTCCCTGCATCCACAAATGTTAGCACAACAATTAAATACCCATTCCACTTCGAGGTGGAATATCGCGGTATATGGGATTTATAAAAATATCATCCGCTATATAATATGGGAAATCAACTTCAAATATATATATAATACCAATTCCACTTTTGAACTACATACATATTCACAATATAAATCATAGATTTCAAAAATCCAACTTTTGAAAATGTATATTTTTTTTATCCGATCTATGTATATTTACAACTATACGTTAAAATATGCATGTTTATTTATAGGTATATACTTATATTTATATTAAAATTTCTTTGCTGTATATAAATACTTATGTGAAAATAATTTTGTAAACTTGAAAAATAGGTATGAAATATATCTTATTGGGAAAAATGAACCCAGGCTAATTAATTGCAAAGAAAGAAAAGATAAAATAAATAAATAAATCTTACCCCAATGCAAACCCATCTCGCGGCCTCCACCATCGATCGCGTGCCACCAGAACATCGCCTCCAAAAATCAAATCACGATTCCCAGTCTGACCTCTCCCATCATCGTCGAGCACCATCGCTGATTACCTATTGAACACCAGTCGCCGTGCTACCTCATCGCGTCACGCCCTACATGCGAATTCGTCCCTACATGGTCGCCGTTCATCCCTGCCTCGACTCCGGCCATTCGCGCGTGATTTCCTTTCCGCTCAGTTGAGTCGATCGCAAGATCAACACAATTTCCCCTCTTTTTTTTTCGGTTTAGTTGCTTGAGTTTCACGAGAAGGGAATACGAAATTGATTTTGAAGACAAGGAGGGCCACCATTTTTTTCCGAAGCACGATCAAAAAATGGAAGAGGAGAGGGAATCAAAAAACTTGAGATCTTGGCCATTTTATTTTCTTTTGAAATCTATTTGTGCTGTTAAAACAAAACGAAGGGGAAATATCAATTTAAACAAAGGGAAAAGTAGGTCAGCAATGTTCTGCATGAACAGTGACGTAAATAGAGATGGAAAAGATGCTGATATGGAGGAATGTTGGCTGGTGAAGGTTGCTTTTATGAGAATATACAGATATAATTTAAACTGAATTTAAATTATCTCAATAAATGAAACTTCCAATTTCGAACCCCTAACGAGGCATGCCGCTAGGCGTTTATAACGTTAAACCCCTATAAACATTCAACTCGAATAAAAATATGCTTATAACGTTAAACCCCTAACGAGGAATAAACATGCTTTGAATGTTTATAACGTTGAACCCCTAACGATATGAAAAAGGATAAACATGTTTGGGTGATCGTTTGGCCGTACGATAAGCAAAAAGGAATAAATATTCAACTCGAATCAAAATCGAGTTCAAGCAAGCTAAAAGAACAAATCATGTACCCCGAACTTGATCATCGAAGTAGCTGAAGCAAGCTACAAGGAGACGGTCGGTCGACAGGCCAAGGGACAAAAATCATCATTCGATTGATCTAATTAAAGTTGGCTTCTTCGATTTTATGCAAGCCGTAATTTCGTTCAAAGGAAAAGAGGTACAAACGAGCATCACAAAGAAGAAAGATACCAGGCCGATAAAATAATAAGGAGAAGAGGGACGTATTTTATTTTTGGGCCGGCTATTTATCATTGTTTTGAGCTTTTATTAAAATTAGAGTTTTTGGATTTAAATTGTTTTTAAATTTGCAATTTCTATTTTAGACTGTTGTAATTACTAGTCGTGAGACTAGGGGACAAAGTACATGGCGTAGTTTGAGAATTCACATTTCAGTGGCTGAGTTATGGCAGGGTTTTGAGGGTAGAGTTAAGGCTGGTCGATAGCGGGTGTCGTGAGTTTACGTGTGTAAGCGTCTGACTGCTTAATTTCTAGTAGAAACCTTGGGGGCAACACGTAGGCAGGGTTTTTCTGGAGCTGGGTAAATTCTGTGTTGTTCTATTTCTGCATTTATACATTTTGGCTGACTCTATATTCACGGTTTCTTTTTATTGACACGACTTCAATTAAAATCCTAAAGAATTTTATTTAAAAATTATAAAAAGGATTTCAAGAAATTATTGCAACTTCAAGGTCTGGTCTATAACATCCAATTAATGATAATCATGAGGGAAAGAAAAATTCAGATGCAGATTACACTAGTAATCTAGTTAATAGAAAAATTACTAGTGGAACGTGATTTATTTTCAGACATTCATTAACTGCATCATTTTTCAAAGAAAATATCTGCATAATTCTCACTTGAAATAATTTTCATACAGAAGACATTCTTCTTTTATAAAACCCCTTCTTGAAAATAATTTCTGTTGACCTTGTTTCAAATTAATTATTTTAGAAAATTTGATTTTATAACTATTTTTGAAATTGATTTTAAATGACTACATTAACTAATCTGACCCTCTACTAATTATCTAAAAAGATAAATAGTAACTGAAAAAGTGATGAATGTTGATATTGATCATATATTATAACTAGAGAAAGTATATTTAGTAAATTTCTTTAGAAATTTAAACAAGAGTTATAAAAACTTTTTGTTGGTAAATATTCCATGACCATTTCTATTTCTATCATATTTCTATCAACCATCACTCATCAAAATTCAATGTAGTATCTCAATATGTGGTATGTTAAACGGGAAATCATTTGTGCTTTAATTTATTATATTTTTAGCAATAAAAAAATATCCAAAGTATTCACTCTCATTTAAAAGTCCTCACGGTTACGCATGGGTGAATTACTTGGGATTTTTTATTATATGCTTCCATGCTCATTTAAAAGTCCTCGCGGTTATGCATGTATGGAACACATATCAAAATTGATTGATTAAATAGACAAGTTAATTCTAATCCCATTTAAAAGTCCTCACGGTTATGCATGGTTAGAAGATACTTGAATTCATTTTTTAATAAATAATTGGAATAATACTAATCTCATTTAAAAGTCCTAACGGTTATGCATGGTTACTAGATATTTAAATTCCTGATACAAATATTCCACAAATAGGCACAACTATATGGTTTTATATGATGACATCATCCATATCATTCTAAAGTGGAATATGCGTCAAAAAGAGTATTTATGATATTTGTTTGATTTTTTATTGAAATTTAATATTTATAACCGATTAAGTTTTAATGTTGTATTAATGTCTATCACTTTATCCCTATTTTTCTAACACTATAATTCTTTTGTTGATAACAAAAGGGGGAGAGAAAAGTTGAGATTTTGGAAAATAAAGGACAAATATTTTCTAATTGCATCAAGGCTCATTTGAATATATTTTTATTCTCGTGCATATACGAAGGGGAGCATTGTGTAGAGAAGGAACATTCAAATAGGTGGAGCAAATCATAATCAAATACATTTTATAAGGTCAAAATCTTAAACATATGTTTGTTATCATCAAAAGTGGGAGATTGTTGAATATGCAAGTATATGATTTTTTTTTTGATGATAATAAACACACACACACATATATATATATATATGTATGTATTTGTTAATGTACTATTTTATTTTCACAGATTAAATAAATATTTGCTGAATAAAATAAATAACACAGAATTTAAATTCAAACAAATATTTTATTAAAACAAATATTTATTACAATTTTGAGTAGTATAAATTCAAGCTCTCACTCTATATATACAATTTCACAATACAAATTTGAATACATCACAGTTCATATTTAAATTTGCACCTCACTACAATTCACTCACACTCATATTTTATCTTCAACTTCATTCCAAGGTGAATCCAGCATCCGAGCCATCTGCAAAAAAATACATTGATGTAGTAAAATTGAAAATAAAATATTTTCGCAGTAGAAAATAAAATGTGATTTTAAAAATATTATTTGCCTCAGTTATTTGGGTTGTTCATCATCATTTAACATTGAATTCATCATACACGAACCACTTGTGACATGAACAGTGTTTCACTGTGCATGCCATAAGGCCGTGCACACCAATATACACTTGATAGTATTACAGGGATAGGTGAGCACAAGGTCAAACCCAAATCATGCCGTGTTCAACTCAAGTGAAATTACGATACAAGCACAAGGTCATGCCCGAGCTTTAAAGCTAGATTCAACATAGGTGCAAATGGTCAAAGCTCAAAAATCAAGTCTCGAATAAAGTTCAAGTCATTCACAGGAAAACAACTCAAATTCAAAGCAAGTGCACCACTAAACCAACAAAGGGAAAACCAGTTCCAACAAAGTCAAAATGCAACCACACTTGACTACATAATGAACAAGGATGCAAGAATAAATGAATCAGCTGCAACTCAAAAGGAGCCACCAATGGAACCTGACTCGAAGCAATGCAACAGTGACATGCACAACATACATATGGTTGCAGTGAAGACAGAGCTCAAGGCTACAACCTAGACAACAAATGCAGTAACAATATACATGTACATGAAGGCTCGAACTCAAGTTAGTGCACAACAACCAAATTCAAACTACAATGAACCAGGTGAAGCTACTCGAGCTCCAAAAGATGCAACATAATGCACCAGTGAACAACTAAATGAAACTAGATAGTGCAAGCTCAAATAGAAACAGTGGACAGGAAAAGTGCAGTGCAACTCAATGCAATCCAGGAATGCAACATTTCTACAAAAAAATATGTACCAAAATGCTATGCACAAGTAACTGATGGAAAGCATAAGTGATATAACATTTCAGTGAACAAGTGAAGGACAAAGTGAAAGTGCACTATTGATGCAGCTCAGAACAGAGAAGAAATGCAACCAAAATTTCTAACAAGGATGAGTCGTACACGACTCATAGAGAGGTTAAGTCGTACGCGACTTAGGAAGGCAGGGTTAAGTCGTTTCCGACTTAATGGTGCACGGGATAGCAAGTTTCGAGTTAACAACAATTTGAACCGCATAAAAGAGGCATCGGGTTTGAGTCGTGCGAGCTTGAGTCGTATACGGGATAATGGAACAGGGTTACGACTCAAGGGAAACTTGGAGTGTGCATACTTGATGAGTCGTACACGACTTAACAACGTATCCATAAGTCGTGACCGAGATAGCATCAAGAAGGAGAAGGATTCAACTGATGGGAGCTTGAGTCGAAGGAAGGATGTTGAGTCGCTGAAGTTATGAGTCGTGAGTCGTAGGTCGTTGCCGACCTAGTATGAGTCGTGAGTCGTTTGTTGTGATGAGTCGTGTACTGTTGTATGTTGTAAGTCGTATGTCGTGAGTTTTAAGTCGGTATGTAGTGGATCGTGTTGCATTTTAGGTCGTTACCGACCTATGGGTTGTGAGTGTTGTATTTTAGGTCGTTACCGACCTAGGGGTAATGTTGAGTCGGTCATGTATATGAAGTGTTGGGTCGCATACGACCTATGGTGAGTCGTCTTAAGGTCATATGATGATGTATGAAGGTCATGCTTGTTAAGTCGGCCAGGGTTGAGTCGTTCTGGAGTTGAGCTGCCTTGTGTTGAGTCGGCCGCGACCTAAGTTAGGTCGTAAGTCGTCGCCGACCTAAGAGTCAGGTGAGGGTTTGTGTGTGTTGAGTTGTGAAAGCTATAAATAGCGCGTGTGTTGTACATTTTGTGGTTGTTGATTTTGAATAAAATTTCTCTTTTGTTAGCTTTGTGCTTTCATACCAATTGGTAGTTGAGTGTAATCTCCTATCTCCACTTACGTCGTTCGAGTGCGCTCGAATCCACGTTTGTTGAAGCCGATTCACGGAATCTAGTGCGCTAGATCAACGTGCGAAGAATCGTAGATCTTTGAACACGGTATAGTGCGCTATCAACGTGTTTGAGATAGCTAGAGTTCGGTATCTTTGGATCAACGAACTTGGGCATTTTTGGTATCTTCAACTCACCGATTGCTACAATCCATCGATTGAAGTTTTGTTTGATTAATCCGCTGCGTCAGTTTGGTATCAGAGCCATACTTAGCCAATCATAGCTAAGTTTGATTCTTGGAGCCAAGTTTTTGAAGTTTGAAGTAGTTCATCGTGTTCATATTGAAGTTGCATCAAGTTTGGAGAGTTTGATCCATTTCATTTTGGATCGAGGAGTTGGATTTTGTTTGGATTTTGAATTGGTGATTTGCGCGCCAAAGTTTTGAAGGTTTTGGAGTGAGCCGAGGCAAGTCTTGACCGAGCCAAGCAAAGTTGTGAAGAGTCAAGGCCGAGACAAGCATTGCCGAGACAGTTGAGCCTAGATTGCCTTATCGTGTGAAATTTTGAAGTATTGTGTTCAATTTGTTGAAGTTTGTGAAAATTTTAACCATGCCACCAAGGAGAGCTAATCGTCATCAAAACGTTGAAGCTTTGTATCGTAGAGAAGAAGCCGAGCTTATGGAACAACGTATTAATGAAAAATTTGATGAAGGCATTGGTAAATTGGAGAGATTGATGAATGATTTGAATCAAAGGAGGAGATCACCAAACTCGAACCATGGAGGAAACCGAGTTTCGCCATTGGTTACGGAAGCGAGGAGGGTATCACCACATTCTTGTAGAGATAGAAGAGAAACATCAATTTCATCACGAAGAGATCATCATGACTATGCACATGAAGAAAGAAGAAGTCATCAAGAATTTGACCATGAAGTATATAGAGATGAAGAGGGACATAGTCAAAGAAGCATGCATGAGAGAAGGGATGATGTTAGTCGAGATCGATGTAGGCGTACCTTTGATTTTGTTGAAGAGGGTGATAGAGCAAGTATTCATTATCGAGATCGAGACCAAGTTCGAAATTCTTACCGTGATGTGGAGGATGACCGTCGTTGGGAGTCGGGTATGAAAATGGAGATTCCGGAGTTTAAAGGCGGGATGGTTGCTGAGGAGTTCTTAGATTGGTTGTCTAATGTGGAGGAAATCTTTGATTTCAAGGAGGTGCCGGAGAATCGAAGGGTGAAGTTGGTTGCTACTAGGTTGAGGGGGAGAGCTTTGGCGTGGTGGCAGCAAACTAAACTTACTCGAGAACGAATGGGGAAGTCAAAGATAGAATCTTGGGAGAAGATGAAAAAGTTGATGAGATCTACATTTTTGCCTTATAACTACCAATCACTTATGTACCAGAGGTTGCAGAATCTGAGGCAAGGGACAAAATCTGTTAGTGATTATGCTGATGAATTTTACCAACTCATCGCCAGGAATGATATCATGGAAACAGAAGAACAGCTAACTGCTAGATTCATTGGGGGCTTGAGAATGCAGATCCAAGATATGGTTAATATGTTTGATCCTAGATCAGTAGCAGAGGCACATCAGAAAGCGTTAGCTTGGGAGAAACAAGGAAGGCGTGGAGGTGGTGTGTTTACTAATTCCAATAATCAAGCAAGGGGTGTTGGCGGAAGTTCTAATGTTCCTAAACCTGTTACAAAGCCAGTGGTCAAGGAGGTTGAGAAGGCGAAGGCTAGTAGTGTTTTCAAATGTTATAATTGTCAGGAGTTGGGTCACAAAAGCAACGAATGTCCGAAGCCGAAGAAGAGAACCATGGTTGCAGAGGTTGAAGCAGATGATGGTGAGGAGGCAGAGTATTCAAATGTACCTTATGTTGAGGAGGAAGAAAAAGTGTCGGGTGATGAAGGTTGTAATCTTATGATGAGGAGAAGTTGTTTGACACCTAAGCAAGAGGAGGATTGTAGTTGGCTGAGAAGCAATATTTTCCAATCGACATGTACTATTCTGGGAAAGGTCTGCAAGTTTGTTATTGATGCAGGAAGTTGTGATAATATTATTTCTACAGAAGCAGTGAGAAAGTTGAATTTGAAGACCGAGAAGCATCCTAAACCATACAAGCTAGCATGGTTAAGAAAAGGAGGTGAAGTGAAAGTGTGTCGAAGAGCTTGTGTGAATTTTTCGATTGGGAAGAAGTACAAAGATGAAATTTGGTGTGATGTTGTGGACATGGATGTTTGTCACTTGTTATTGGGCAGGCCATGGCAGTTTGATAGAGCAGTTCAGCATGACGGTCGTGCCAACAGTTACAGTTTCATGTTCGAGGGTACTAAAATCACTTTGGTTCCTAAGAAGCAACAGCAGAAGGAGAACAAACTGGAGGAGATTGAAGAATTGAAAACTCTGTTGACTTTGAAGGAGTTTGTTAAAGAAGTGGAGGAAGAACCGGAAGTGTTTTTGTTGATTGGGAGAGAGAGTAGTGAAGAAGTTGAGATTCCCGAAGAAGCAAAGCCAGTTTTGGAAGAGTTTGAAGATGTCTTTCCAGAGGAGTTGCCAAAGGAGTTACCACCACTTAGAGACATTCAACATCAGATTGATCTTGTTCCGGGGGCAGTGTTACCACATCGACCACATTATCGTATGAGTCCGAAGGAACATGAGGAATTGAGAAGGCAGGTGGAAGAATTACTTGAACAGGGTCGTATTCAGGAAAGTTTGAGTCCGTGTGCTGTACCTGCATTGTTAGTACCAAAGAAGGACGGAACTTGGAGAATGTGCACTGATAGTAGAGCTTTGAATAAGATCACTGTTCGTTACAGATTTCCTATGCCGAGGTTGGATGATTTGTTGGATCAGTTGAGTGGGGCAACTATATTCTCGAAAATTGATTTGAAGAGTGGTTATCATCAAATTCGTATCAGACCTGGAGACGAATGGAAGACAGCTTTCAAAACTAGAGAGGGGTTGTACGAATGGTTGGTTATGCCATTTGGTTTGTCTAATGCACCTAGTACATTCATGCGGGTGATGAATCAAATTTTTAGACCACTCATTGGAAAGTTCGTCGTGGTTTATTTCGATGATATTTTGATTTATAGCAGGAGTACGGAGGAACATGTTCTACATCTGAGAGAAGTGTTGTTTATTCTTCGTGAAGAACAATTTTATGCTGCTACAAAGAAATGTGTGTTTATGACACCTAGTGTTTTATTCCTGGGGTATGTTGTTTCAGGGAAAGGTATTCAAGTTGACCAGAGCAAAGTTGAAGCAGTCAAGAATTGGCCACAGCCAAAGACAATTACAGAAGTGAGAAGTTTTCATGGGCTAGCGTCATTCTACCGAAGGTTCATACCACACTTCAGTAGCGTGATGGCTCCAGTGACTGATTGCATGAAGGGTAAACAGTTGGTGTGGTCAGAGGAAGCGGGGGTTGCCTTTGAAAGGATCAAGGAATTGTTGACGTCTGCACCAATTCTTGTTCTACCTAATTTTCAGTTATTGTTTGAATTGCATACTGATGCTTCGAAGGTTGGAATTGGAGGAGTTCTGAGCCAGAATGGAAAGCCAGTTGCTTATTTTAGTGAGAAACTGTCAGGGGCAAAGATCAGATACAGTACATATGACGTTGAATTTTATGCTGTTGTTCAGGCTGTTAAGCATTGGAGACATTACTTATTTCAGAAGGAATTTGTTCTGTACACTGATCACGAAGCTTTGAAACATTTACAGGGGCAAGATAAGATTTCAGCAAGACATGCATCATGGATTGCATATTTACAGCAGTTTACTTTTGTCGTTAAGCACAAATCTGGGGTGACCAATCGAGTAGCTGATGCTTTAAGTAGGAGGAGTCATTTACTGACGACAATGAAGGTGGAAGTGACGGGGTTTGAAATGTTGCCAGAGATGATTGAAGAAGATCCTTACTTTGTGAAATATGTTGAAAAAGTGAAGGATGGGAGTACCGATGAATTCATGTTAGTTGATGGTTTTCTGTTTAAAGGAAATCGTTTATGTATTCCGGACTGTAGTTTGAGGATGAAGATTGTGAAGGAATTGCACGAGGAAGGACATGTTGGCCGTGATCGTACTTTACAGTTGATTTCGCAGTCTTACTTTTGGCCGTCGATGAGGAAAGAGGTTGAAAGATTCGTGGAGCGATGTCATATTTGCCAAGTTTCAAAAGGGACAGCAACGAATGCAGGGTTGTATATGCCGTTACCAGTACCATCTAAGCCATGGGTTGATATCAGCATGGATTTCGTTTTGGGTTTGCCGAGAACTCAAAGGGGAAATGATTCGATATTTGTTGTGGTGGACAGGTTTTCAAAGATGGCACATTTTGTTGCTTGCAAGAAGACAGCAGATGCAGTTCGAGTCGCACAGCTATTTTTCAAGGAGATTTATCGACTTCATGGTTTACCAGAATCTATTGTTTCTGACCGAGATACTCGTTTTCTGAGTCACTTTTGGTTGAGTTTGTGGAAGATGGTGGGAACGAAACTGAAGTTTAGCAGTGCTTATCATCCACAAACCGATGGGCAGACAGAAGTTGTTAACAGGTCATTGGGAAATTTGTTGCGATGTCTTGTACAGGATAATTTGAGAAGTTGGGACATGAAACTATGCCAGGCAGAATTTGCTCATAATCATGCAGTAAATCGAAGCACAGGATTCAGTCCGTTTCAGATTATTTATTCAAATTTACCCAGGGGGCCATTGGATTTAGCAGCTGTACCACAGTCAAAGAGAACAGTTAAACGAGCTACTGATTTTGTTGATGAGCTGACTGAATGTCATAGAACCGTTCAGGAACGATTGGAGAAATCGAATGAGAAATATAAGAAGTTTGCAGATTTGAAACGTCGAAATGTTGAATTTAAGGAAGGTGATTTGGTTTATGCCGTATTAACAAAGGATCGTTTTCCGGTGGGTGCTTATAACAAGTTGAAGGCACGAAAAATTGGTCCAATTGAAGTTTTGAAGAAAATCAATGAGAATGCTTATCGATTAAAGTTACCAGATGATGTTTATACTTCTGATGTTTTTAACGTCAAACATTTAATTCCATATCATGGAGGTGAGATGGTTGAGGAAGAATTTACAAATTCGAGGTCGAATTTTTCTCAACCAGGGGAGGATGATGCAGCTCAGAACAGAGAAGAAATGCAACCAAAATTTCTAACAAGGATGAGTCGTACACGACTCATAGAGAGGTTAAGTCGTACGCGACTTAGGAAGGCAGGGTTAAGTCGTTTCCGACTTAATGGTGCACGGGATAGCAAGTTTCGAGTTAACAACAATTTGAACCGCATAAAAGAGGCATCGGGTTTGAGTCGTGCGAGCTTGAGTCGTATACGGGATAATGGAACAGGGTTACGACTCAAGGGAAACTTGGAGTGTGCATACTTGATGAGTCGTACACGACTTAACAACGTATCCATAAGTCGTGACCGAGATAGCATCAAGAAGGAGAAGGATTCAACTGATGGGAGCTTGAGTCGAAGGAAGGATGTTGAGTCGCTGAAGTTATGAGTCGTGAGTCGTAGGTCGTTGCCGACCTAGTATGAGTCGTGAGTCGTTTGTTGTGATGAGTCGTGTACTGTTGTATGTTGTAAGTCGTATGTCGTGAGTTTTAAGTCGGTATGTAGTGGATCGTGTTGCATTTTAGGTCGTTACCGACCTATGGGTTGTGAGTGTTGTATTTTAGGTCGTTACCGACCTAGGGGTAATGTTGAGTCGGTCATGTATATGAAGTGTTGGGTCGCATACGACCTATGGTGAGTCGTCTTAAGGTCATATGATGATGTATGAAGGTCATGCTTGTTAAGTCGGCCAGGGTTGAGTCGTTCTGGAGTTGAGCTGCCTTGTGTTGAGTCGGCCGCGACCTAAGTTAGGTCGTAAGTCGTCGCCGACCTAAGAGTCAGGTGAGGGTTTGTGTGTGTTGAGTTGTGAAAGCTATAAATAGCGCGTGTGTTGTACATTTTGTGGTTGTTGATTTTGAATAAAATTTCTCTTTTGTTAGCTTTGTGCTTTCATACCAATTGGTAGTTGAGTGTAATCTCCTATCTCCACTTACGTCGTTCGAGTGCGCTCGAATCCACGTTTGTTGAAGCCGATTCACGGAATCTAGTGCGCTAGATCAACGTGCGAAGAATCGTAGATCTTTGAACACGGTATAGTGCGCTATCAACGTGTTTGAGATAGCTAGAGTTCGGTATCTTTGGATCAACGAACTTGGGCATTTTTGGTATCTTCAACTCACCGATTGCTACAATCCATCGATTGAAGTTTTGTTTGATTAATCCGCTGCGTCAACTATACAGGCAAAGCACGAAGAAATAAGACCAGAAAAAGGTAGCTTGCATCAGGTATTTCAGATCAAGCCGGAGTCAACAAAATGCCGGAAGCAAATATTTTCACAAAATCAACTACGAACAAAGGCCAAAGTCAAAATAGAATCAAACTGAATGCCAGAGAATTCAAGCAACACGTACAAAGTCGAACAAGTCAGAATTCAACACCGTGGTGACCAAGGAAGTCGAAATCAAAGAGAATAAAGCAACGAAAATACAGGAATTGAAAAGGTCAGAAATCATCACCGGCCGTAAAAATCATTTGAGTCCAAGCAAAAAGGAATAAACATTCAACTCGAATCAAAATTGAGTTCTAGCAAGCTAAAAGAACAAATCTAATACCTCGAACTCGATCATCGAAGCAGCCGAAGCAAGCTACAATTAGACGGTCGATCGACAGGCCAAGGGACGAAAATCATCATCCGACCGATCTAATTAAAGTCGGCCTCTTCGATTTTATACAAGCCCTAATTTTATGCAAAGGAAAATAGGAACAAACGAGCATCAAAAAGAAGAAAGATACCAGGCCGATAAAATAGTAAGGAGAAGAGGGACGTATTTTATTTTTGGGCCGGCTGTCTATCATTGTTTTGGGATTTTATTAAAATTAGGGTTTTTAGATTTAAATAGTTTTTAAATTTGCAATTTCTCTTTTAAACTGTTATAATTACTAGTCATGAGACTAGGGGACAAACTACGTGGCATAGTTTGAGCGTATAGCTATGGCTAGTCGATAGCGGGTGTCACGAGTTTACGTGTGTAAGCGTCTGACTACTTAATTTCTAGTAGAAACCTTAGGGGCAACACGTAGGCAGGGTTTTGCCGAAGCTGGGTAAATTCCTTGTTGTTCTATTTTTGCATTTATTATTCTATTATATATGTTACTATTATTCTGATATATCAGTGTTGAAAATATTTTATAAACTTCCGCACTAAATTTTTATAATTAATAGTATCACCCTATTCAACCCCCCTCTAGGGTGAAGTCAATCCTACAGACATATGCACGTGATTGGTATATTAAATATGTATTCAAATATACATAACACCCTTAATATACTAGCATATATATGTTTGTACCACATTATAAAATAATATATAACACACTTGATAGATATATATATATATATATGTGTGTGTAAACTGAAATTAAATCTTACACATACATACTAATATAATTTAAGTCCATGATCTAAACAAGCTCAACAAAAACAGTACAATAAAAATATTTAATTGGCTATTTATAGGCTTATACATAAACAAAACATGTTACTTATCACCTATATAACTAGTATATATAATAGTATATTATATTTAAATCTGTCTAATTATATATATATATAATGTTTATACAAAATATTGTAAGTCGGGCCTCATGTACTTTCACCTATTTAAACCGTGAGATATAAACAAGGATACCCTATAGCTCATATAGTAATAGCTATAGTAATAGGTCATATAACTCACGCATATACTAATATTCATACATTAGATGTAAACGACCCAAATACACATATAAACTTTATAGCTTATATACTTTGTAGAAAATAGAACCCATGAACTTCTGAACTCACATATTTAAACGTATAATATATACTATACCAGACTGTATAATTTCATATAAAATTTTCATATTATAAACTTGCAAATAGCAGTTACTTAGATTACAAAACGTATATCAGATGTTGTTTTAAAAGTTTATAGGCTAAAATATATATATAAACATATTTTGAAACTCATATCGACTACATACAGTACCCAATATAACCAATCTGCTACCAAAATAAAGTGAACAAAGAATTATGTATATAAAGTCTATATTTATATAGACTTTATATACACAGTACTACTTTTAAAACATTATATAGAAACTAGTTAACTGAACCATATGTAAATATACCTTAACAATATAGTTGATGGGAAAAACTACAAGCTTCATAACATAAGGAAGGAGAAGGGAGGAGGTGCAGATCTTAAGGGAAGGCCCAGCCTGGCTTTTACATGAGGGAAATAAGGTGGATAGTTCGACACAGGTCTGAGGATGGAAGGGATCACGGTTGTGGTCAGGTGGTGCTTTCGGCCATTGGGTTTGTCAAGTTCGTGGAAGTGAGTGGAGCTTGATGTCTTCGGCACTGAGGGTCTGCAGGCGAGGAAAGGCGTGCAGAGTTCTTTGCGAAGGTGTCGAGGCCGATCAGTTAATAGTGATGGGAGGAGGCTGGAACTATGTTGGAGAGGAAGAAAATAAAAATATGAGGAGATAGAAATGTAAAATATGAGGCCAGGCAAAATAAAAGAATGAAAGCATAAAATATGGACAACACACAAAATGAACGGTCAAAAAAAAATAAACGTGCCTTTCAAGTAAAGATGGCTTCTTATTTTCCAGACATCACATTTGTTAAACTCAATTTTAGAAATCTAAATCAATTTAATTTCCAAAGAAAAACTGTAGCAAAGCTACATAATGGTCCCTCCACTTCGAAACTTGAAAATGAATATCGATGATGCGGCCACCATCACCGAAATTATTTTCCAACGACGAAATAGGAGGGCACTGATTTAAAACTTTCAAAATTCTTTGAAACAATTTATATTCGAAAATACTTAAAATAATATGCCCTTTAAAACCTTAAAGCCAAAGTTTGAAATCATCGGAAATTAAAATCTCAGTTTCTTGATTTAAATTCATTTAAGTTTCCAAATAAATTTATAACTATGTTTTATAGTTCAATTATGTGTGTGTGTGTATATATATATGACAAAAGCCAATGGTTCATAAGCTATATATAAAAACAAATATTATTTCTTAATAACCAATTCAATTAACCAACAAAATTCAAAAAATCGTACTTATATATATAATATAATTATATAAAGTTTATTTCATTTATTAAATTTGAAACCAATATTGTGTCAGTTTGCTCTGTTTAAGTGTATTGAGATCCTATCGATAGCGTTGATCAGACGAATCGATCGGAAACCCAAATCAACATCGACAACTCAAACAACACAATATATTTTAAAATATTTTAAATATTATATTTACAAAGCAAGAAGATAGATTCAAAATTCTGTGTTGTTCTATTTCTGCATTTATACATTTTGGCTGACTCTATATTCACGGTTTCTTTTTATTGACACGACTTCAATTAAAATCCTAAAGAATTTTATTTAAAAATTATAAAAAGGATTTCAAGAAATTATTGCAACTTCAAGGTCTGGTCTATAACATCCAATTAATGATAATCATGAGGGAAAGAAAAATTCAGATGCAGATTACACTAGTAATCTAGTTAATAGAAAAATTACTAGTGGAACGTGATTTATTTTCAGACATTCATTAACTGCATCATTTTTCAAAGAAAATATCTGCATAATTCTCACTTGAAATAATTTTCATACAGAAGACATTCTTCTTTTATAAAACCCCTTCTTGAAAATAATTTCTGTTGACCTTGTTTCAAATTAATTATTTTAGAAAATTTGATTTTATAACTATTTTTGAAATTGATTTTAAATGACTACATTAACTAATCTGACCCTCTACTAATTATCTAAAAAGATAAATAGTAACTGAAAAAGTGATGAATGTTGATATTGATCATATATTATAACTAGAGAAAGTATATTTAGTAAATTTCTTTAGAAATTTAAACAAGAGTTATAAAAACTTTTTGTTGGTAAATATTCCATGACCATTTCTATTTCTATCATATTTCTATCAACCATCACTCATCAAAATTCAATGTAGTATCTCAATATGTGGTATGTTAAACGGGAAATCATTTGTGCTTTAATTTATTATATTTTTAGCAATAAAAAAATATCCAAAGTATTCACTCTCATTTAAAAGTCCTCACGGTTACGCATGGGTGAATTACTTGGGATTTTTTATTATATGCTTCCATGCTCATTTAAAAGTCCTCGCGGTTATGCATGTATGGAACACATATCAAAATTGATTGATTAAATAGACAAGTTAATTCTAATCCCATTTAAAAGTCCTCACGGTTATGCATGGTTAGAAGATACTTGAATTCATTTTTTAATAAATAATTGGAATAATACTAATCTCATTTAAAAGTCCTAACGGTTATGCATGGTTACTAGATATTTAAATTCCTGATACAAATATACCACAAATAGGCACAACTATATGGTTTTATATGATGACATCATCCATATCATTCTAAAGTGGAATATGCGTCAAAAAGAGTATTTATGATATTTGTTTGATTTTTTATTGAAATTTAATATTTATAACCGATTAAGTTTTAATGTTGTATTAATGTCTATCACTTTATCCCTATTTTTCTAACACTATAATTCTTTTGTTGATAACAAAAGGGGGAGAGAAAAGTTGAGATTTTGGAAAATAAAGGACAAATATTTTCTAATTGCATCAAGGCTCATTTGAATATATTTTTATTCTCGTGCATATACGAAGGGGAGCATTGTGTAGAGAAGGAACATTCAAATAGGTGGAGCAAATCATAATCAAATATATTTTATAAGGTCAAAATCTTAAACATATGTTTGTTATCATCAAAAGTGGGAGATTGTTGAATATGCAAGTATATGATTTTTTTTTTGATGATAATAAACACACACACACATATATATATATATATGTATGTATTTGTTAATGTACTATTTTATTTTCACAGATTAAATAAATATTTGCTGAATAAAATAAATAACACAGAATTTAAATTCAAACAAATATTTTATTAAAACAAATATTTATTACAATTTTGAGTTGTATAAATTCAAGCTCTCACTCTATATATACAATTTCACAATACAAATTTGAATACATCACAGTTCATATTTAAATTTGCACCTCACTACAATTCACTCACACTCATATTTTATCTTCAACTTCATTCCAAGGTGAATCCAGCATCCGAGCCATCTGCAAAAAAATACATTGATGTAGTAAAATTGAAAATAAAATATTTTTGCAGTAGAAAATAAAATGTGATTTTAAAAATATTATTTGCCTCAGTTATTTGGGTTGTTCATCATCATTTAACATTGAATTCATCATACACGAACCACTTGTGACATGAACAGTGTTTCACTGTGCATGCCATAAGGCCGTGCACACCAATATACACTTGATAGTATTACAGGGATAGGTGAGCACAAGGTCAAACCCAAATCATGCCGTGTTCAACTCAAGTGAAATTACGATACAAGCACAAGGTCATGCCCGAGCTTTAAAGCTAGATTCAACATAGGTGCAAATGGTCAAAGCTCAAAAATCAAGTCTCGAATAAAGTTCAAGTCATTCACAGGAAAACAACTCAAATTCAAAGCAAGTGCACCACTAAACCAACAAAGGGAAAACCAGTTCCAACAAAGTCAAAATGCAACCACACTTGACTACATAATGAACAAGGATGCAAGAATAAATGAATCAGCTGCAACTCAAAAGGAGCCACCAATGGAACCTGACTCGAAGCAATGCAACAGTGACATGCACAACATACATATGGTTGCAGTGAAGACAGAGCTCAAGGCTACAACCTAGACAACAAATGCAGTAACAATATACATGTACATGAAGGCTCGAACTCAAGTTAGTGCACAACAACCAAATTCAAACTACAATGAACCAGGTGAAGCTACTCGAGCTCCAAAAGATGCAACATAATGCACCAGTGAACAACTAAATGAAACTAGATAGTGCAAGCTCAAATAGAAACAGTGGACAGGAAAAGTGCAGTGCAACTCAATGCAATCCAGGAATGCAACATTTCTACAAAAAAAATATGTACCAAAATGCTATGCACAAGTAACTGATGGAAAGCATAAGTGATATAACATTTCAGTGAACAAGTGAAGGACAAAGTGAAAGTGCACTATACAGGCAAAGCACGAAGAAATAAGACCAGAAAAAGGTAGCTTGCATCAGGTATTTCAGATCAAGCCGGAGTCAACAAAATGCCGGAAGCAAATATTTTCACAAAATCAACTACGAACAAAGGCCAAAGTCAAAATAGAATCAAACTGAATGCCAGAGAATTCAAGCAACACGTACAAAGTCGAACAAGTCAGAATTCAACACCGTGGTGACCAAGGAAGTCGAAATCAAAGAGAATAAAGCAACGAAAATACAGGAATTGAAAAGGTCAGAAATCATCACCGGCCGTAAAAATCATTTGAGTCCAAGCAAAAAGGAATAAACATTCAACTCGAATCAAAATTGAGTTCTAGCAAGCTAAAAGAACAAATCTAATACCTCGAACTCGATCATCGAAGCAGCCGAAGCAAGCTACAATTAGACGGTCGATCGACAGGCCAAGGGACGAAAATCATCATCCGACCGATCTAATTAAAGTCGGCCTCTTCGATTTTATACAAGCCCTAATTTTATGCAAAGGAAAATAGGAACAAACGAGCATCAAAAAGAAGAAAGATACCAGGCCGATAAAATAGTAAGGAGAAGAGGGACGTATTTTATTTTTGGGCCGGCTGTCTATCATTGTTTTGGGATTTTATTAAAATTAGGGTTTTTAGATTTAAATAGTTTTTAAATTTGCAATTTCTCTTTTAAACTGTTATAATTACTAGTCATGAGACTAGGGGACAAACTACGTGGCATAGTTTGAGCGTATAGCTATGGCTAGTCGATAGCGGGTGTCACGAGTTTACGTGTGTAAGCGTCTGACTACTTAATTTCTAGTAGAAACCTTAGGGGCAACACGTAGGCAGGGTTTTGCCGAAGCTGGGTAAATTCTTTGTTGTTCTATTTTTGCATTTATTATTCTATTATATATGTTACTATTATTCTGATATATCAGTGTTGAAAATATTTTATAAACTTCCGCACTAAATTTTTATAATTAATAGTATCACCCTATTCAACCCCCCTCTAGGGTGAAGTCAATCCTACAGACATATGCACGTGATTGGTATATTAAATATGTATTCAAATATACATAACACCCTTAATATACTAGCATATATATGTTTGTACCACATTATAAAATAATATATAACACACTTGATAGATATATATATATATATATATGTGTGTAAACTGAAATTAAATCTTACACATACATACTAATATAATTTAAGTCCATGATCTAAACAAGCCCAACAAAAACAGTACAATAAAAATATTTAATTGGCTATTTATAGGCTTATACATAAACAAAACATGTTACTTATCACCTATATAACTAGTATATATAATAGTATATTATATTTAAATCTGTCTAATTATATATATATATAATGTTTATACAAAATATTGTAAGTCGGGCCTCATGTACTTTCACCTATTTAAACCGTGAGATATAAACAAGGATACCCTATAGCTCATATAGTAATAGCTATAGTAATAGGTCATATAACTCACGCATATACTAATATTCATACATTAGATGTAAACGACCCAAATACACATATAAACTTTATAGCTTATATACTTTGTAGAAAATAGAACCCATGAACTTCTGAACTCACATATTTAAACGTATAATATATACTATACCAGACTGTATAATTTCATATAAAATTTTCATATTATAAACTTGCAAATAGCAGTTACTTAGATTACAAAACGTATATCAGATGTTGTTTTAAAAGTTTATAGGCTAAAATATATATATAAACATATTTTGAAACTCATATCGACTACATACAGTACCCAATATAACCAATCTGCTACCAAAATAAAGTGAACAAAGAATTATGTATATAAAGTCTATATTTATATAGACTTTATATACACAGTACTACTTTTAAAACATTATATAGAAACTAGTTAACTGAACCATATGTAAATATACCTTAACAATATAGTTGATGGGAAAAACTACAAGCTTCATAACATAAGGAAGGAGAAGGGAGGAGGTGCAGATCTTAAGGGAAGGCCCAGCCTGGCTTTTACATGAGGGAAATAAGGTGGATAGTTCGACACAGGTCTGAGGATGGAAGGGATCACGGTTGTGGTCAGGTGGTGCTTTCGGCCATTGGGTTTGTCAAGTTCGTGGAAGTGAGTGGAGCTTGATGTCTTCGGCACTGAGGGTCTGCAGGCGAGGAAAGGCGTGCAGAGTTCTTTGCGAAGGTGTCGAGGCCGATCAGTTAATAGTGATGGGAGGAGGCTGGAACTATGTTGGAGAGGAAGAAAATAAAAATATGAGGAGATAGAAATGTAAAATATGAGGCCAGGCAAAATAAAAGAATGAAAGCATAAAATATGGACAACACACAAAATGAACGGTCAACAAAAAATAAACGTGCCTTTCAAGTAAAGATGGCTTCTTATTTTCCAGACATCACATTTGTTAAACTCAATTTTAGAAATCTAAATCAATTTAATTTCCAAAGAAAAACTGTAGCAAAGCTACATAATGGTCCCTCCACTTCGAAACTTGAAAATGAATATCGATGATGCGGCCACCATCACCGAAATTATTTTCCAACGACGAAATAGGAGGGCACTGATTTAAAACTTTCAAAATTCTTTGAAACAATTTATATTTGAAAATACTTAAAATAATATGCCCTTTAAAACCTTAAAGCCAAAGTTTGAAATCATCGGAAATTAAAATCTCAGTTTCTTGATTTAAATTCATTTAAGTTTCCAAATAAATTTATAACTATGTTTTATAGTTCAATTATGTGTGTGTGTGTATATATATATGACAAAAGCCAATGGTTCATAAGCTATATATAAAAACAAATATTATTTCTTAATAACCAATTCAATTAACCAACAAAATTCAAAAAATCGTACTTATATATATAATATAATTATATAAAGTTTATTTCATTTATTAAATTTGAAACCAATATTGTGTCAGTTTGCTCTGTTTAAGTGTATTGAGATCCTATCGATAGCGTTGATCAGACGAATCGATCGGAAACCCAAATCAACATCGACAACTCAAACAACACAATATATTTTAAAATATTTTAAATATTATATTTACAAAGCAAGAAGATAGATTCAAAATTTATTAACTCAAATCAAAGAGAATTCTGAATTGAAGATAAGTTGGAAACAAAAGATAAGGTGATTAAATAACAGAATAAGGAAATGGATAAGCTTATATAAATCACGGGCAACCTTAACCGGGTCAACCGTGACTTCAAAATTTAGATCAAATGTGGAATTGTGAGGAAAATATACATTCGATCTCAAGAGATAGAATTCGGGATAACAAAGATACTGGCATCTAAACCGAGGATAGATGTAACAACCCTGTATTTTGTAATTAATTTAAATTGAAGTCCTGATTTAAAAAACTTTATTTTATTTATTTAGATAGATAATTTTTGTTATTTTAATATAAATTTTGACTTTGATGTGAATTATATTTCCAAACATGAATAAATAGAATAAATTCCAGAAATGTGAATTTTGGTCAATGGGGTCAAACTTTTACTTTTAATTTAAAATTTTAAAATTTTAATTTTTGAATTTTATCTTTTTATTATGAAAGAAAATAAAATTTCAAGTATACTTCTTTTCGTTTCGTTGAAATCTGATTAATATTGTGAAAGTTATGCTTTTTACACTATTGTATGTAAATTGTTGTATTTAACAAAATTGTTTATTTTAATTTATATAAATAATATTTCTATTTGTCATGTCATGTTATTATTTTTGTTTACATGTGTAATATGACATGTTATGTATATATTTTATTTTTAAAACATTTTTGGAAGTGTATTTGTAATTTTCCAAACTCTGCTGAATTTTATTTACAATTTTTAATTTCTAGTTTCAATTAAATAAACTATTTTATTTATTTATTTTCTATTTTCCCAAGATATTTATTTTATTCTCATTTTTACTTTATTTGTTCAGCATTTTACTTTATTTACTTGACTTTTTATTTTTTTGAAGTGAATTTTTAAAATAGGAAATTCAAAGAGTCAAAGGCTTTTCCTTTTCCCGTGTCTCTTCCTTTTCCTGCCTCTTTATTTTCTTGACTTCTCAGTTTCTTCCCGGCCGTGCATTTCCTATTGATTATTCATGCGAAAATACTTCCTAATTCATTCATTTTCACGGCTATTACAAGTGAGAAAAAATACTTTAGGTAATGCCTTCCTTTCCTATTTTCTTTCTTCCTCATTTTTCCTTTGTTTGCCTTGATCTCTTCACATATTTGCTTAGCCTCACCTTTCCCCTTGCCGCAACCTTCCTCCTCCACCTCTCCATCCATGGCCTACACCACCATCACCTCCTCACAAAGCCAGGCCATGAGCCCTACGCGATATCTCGGAAATTTGGGCAATATCAATTTAATAATCTATGTTAAAAATTAAATTTATTTGATAATAATTGTTAATAAGATTTGAATTGATTTAATAATTTTCTTTTAAATAAATATTTAACAGATAAAATATCTTTTAAAAGCTAATAAATTGATTTCTATTGATGATATATATTTTTATATATAATCTAAATAGATAAGAACTGTTTTAAAATTTAATAAATAAAGATATGTTTTCAAATTCTAATATTTTTGGTAATTTGGAAATTTGATTAAATATAATATTTAATAAATAACTATTTGGCTTTAAAATATACTCAAGATAAAGTTAAAATTTGTTTAAATAATTTTAGCTAAAATTTAAATTTAATAAAAGGTTTGTTTGTTCTTTTTAAGTATAGCTTGATAAAAAATAAGTAATAAAGAGATAGTTTCTTTTATAAATCATTTTAATTTGATAATGAGTTTTATTAATCATATTGTCTTTACAAGTGGATTTTAAATAGAAATTGTTATTTCAACTTTATTTATATATATGTTGGAAGAAACTATGATTTGAAATATTTAAAATAAAGTCTTTTAAAAATGTTTAAAATTAAAATAAAACTTATGAATATTAAACATTAGTGTAAAAATGAATAAAAAATAAATTTAGCATTTGATAGCATAAGTTTAAAAATAAAAGAGGAATGAAAATAAACAATTGTGTAAAAAAATAAAGCCAAAATACTTAAGTTAAAAGGTTATAAAAGAAAACTAGACTTGAATATGTATGATGTATGTAAAGTGAGTATGCAGGTAAATAATCAAAGCAAAGTAAAATGACAAAATATCTAAACATGAAAAAAAATTAAATATGCAGGCAAATGCAAAGCAAGTAGGCAAAAAAAATATAAAGTAGTAAGACAAGAAGGACATAGAGTACTTGAGCATTTAATGCTATCATAAACAAAGTTAATTCAAATTTGTTTTTAAATCAACTCAGCCCCCATTAGTAAAACAATCACTGATAAAAAAAATGAAATACTTGTACCTTGAATTGCTTAACTCAGAACATGACCCCTTGTACAACTCTTCTATATCATCCTCTTATTTTCATTCGTTCAAGTCATAGCAAACCAGAAAAAGATAATTGCAAGCTTTTTCTTTTTTTTCAAAATGAAACAACTTCATCTAAACAAAGGCAAGAAGATCAGAGGATCAAAGCAAAACAGTTCTCAGTTTTAAAAGTTTAAAGCTGTTTCAATAAAAAAAAATGCTCTGTTCATTTTCAAAACAAGGTGAGTAACTTCGTATTTTAAATAACCTAAGTTTTAACCTAGTTGCATGATGAATATCTGAGATTTTGTTTGTGTGAAAATATATGCATTGTACTGTATTTTGGTGAGATAATGCCTGCATATTGTTATCTGGATATACCTCTATTTATAGATTTCAAAACTCTGGGTTAATTCAAAAATCATTACCGCTTAATCTATTGATTGCTAGGACAAAGTATCTAAACAAAATATGCATGTTCGATCATAAAGTAAATTTTAAAATTTGAATTCAAATTAAACAAAGTAGGCCTGCTCTGAAAACCTTAAGAATAGTTAAAGTTTAATATAAGTGATATTTCCAAATATCTTGAATTATCAATTCAAGTTTATAAACTGAATCCCTAAACAAAATCCTGATTTTTAAAACTTGAATCACATTTTTTAGTAATGATTTGAGTTTGCGTTTCTGGGTTGATCAATTCGGGGATTTTGGGTTGCCTCTGGCAATACCGTTGATCGGAGTGGCTGAGGTTCTTTCTGGAGGTAGATGAGTGATCCGATAGGCCAGGAAAAATGGCCGATGGTGATGAAATTCATCAAGGAGGTTGCCGTAGTGGATTATTGTTAGAACCCTAGTTTAACTAGGCTAAGTTGTTCGATCAAGCACGGGTTTTACAGTGGACCGAGTGCATCATGCTTTCGGGGATGGGTAGAAGGGTGATAGTCGAAGCTATGGCCGGAGTTTCAAGCTTTCTGATGGTCGAGGCGGCGAGAACGAGCTATTGCCAGGTTTGAGTGTGGTGATGCCTGTCGAGTTTCTAGGTTTGAGATGATGAGCTCGATTTTGATTCGAGCGAGTGGGATTGCAACAACCCGGGGTTTTGTGAAAATTTATTATCGTCAATAAACGATTAATATTGACAGCTATTTGCTGTTTGTTGTTGAAGTTTTTAAACCGGGTTGAAATTCTTTTAAATTTTAGTCAAGCGGTTATGCGGGCTTTAAAATTTATTGTAGCCCATGTTTCTTTGTTTTGATACCGTGATAAATCCAAGACCCGGTCCCCCATTTCACTTTTATTCGCAAGCCCTAATCAAACGAAAAAAAATGGTTGCCGTTCGTTTCTTCTTTGCTCGAGAATTAGGGCTTTTCGATATGTTGTTGCGCCTTTGTTGATCGATTGATAGAAATTCTCGTGTAGCTCGATGATGCTTCTAAACGCGGCTGCTTCGTTTTGCATAGGTGAGTGATTTTAAATTGTCACTCACATCTAATTCAAGACTTTATTGATTTGGAACTTGCGATTTTGTGATTTCTTGGCTTGTTTTGAGTTTTACTGATGTTGATTCGGTTCTTTTTGGCTTCGACTTGTGATATTGTTTATGTGATGATTCCTGACTTCGGTCGTGGTTGAACTTGCTACTGCTTTGGTTTTCTGGGTGATTTCGACCTTGATTTCGTTGAAATTATAACCACTAATTGCTTGATTTGATTCACAATGTTGTTGTGTTTGAAAATATACTTTGCTTGATTTTATCTCTGTGACTTCGGCACTGGCACTGCTTCCATGTTGCCTCAAGTACATATGTATATATTATTCACTGGTGACTTTGGTTATCACGGTTTCAGATTTGATTTTGCTTAATGTTGTGCAAATAGTATTTTCGAAAAAAAAGGGGAAATTCGTTTTCTACTTCTACCCAGTCATTGCTGTACGTGACCTGAAACTGAACTTTCATTGTGTTACTTAACTACTGCTCCTCTGTCTTGATCGACTTGATGTTGCTTTATGCTATGTTGGTTGACGTTGTTTCGAACATGGTCGTTGATATTGTACACCCCTGTGTACATTTCTCTGTGCACATTGAATTTGCTGTATTCATGAGTGTCTGCTGCACTATGTAGTAGATCATCCCTTTTGCACTGTAATTCCTCTAGCCTGTTTTCATTTTTCTTGTACTCTGGCCCTTGTGTATTTGTGTATTTCCTTGAGTTTCATTTTGACTTCACCATGAACCTTATGTGTAGTTACTGTCATGGTCATGACTTCATTTGAGGTCCAGTTGAGACCATTTGATAGTTGCCAGTTTGCACTGTTAGATTTATATCGCCTTTGTTGGTGCTCGAGTCTTATACATTGCATTGATGCATTGTATTCATTTGCATTTGGTCAATTGTATTCATTTGTTTGTGTGCTGTGGTGCCATACTTTTGGTGCCCTCACCTTCATTCTACTGCCTTCATGAACTTGGCTTCTTTGTTGTCTCTGGTATTATTCTTCGAGGCAGTATCTTGTAGTCTTGTTCCTTCACATTGCTACTTTATGGTTTCAGCCATTATGCACTCGATTCAAGACAGTAAAGCCCTCCTCCTGACTGCTACTTCCTGCTGTGGCAGTTCCTATCCGAGTTATTGTAAACTGATTGGGTTACACTGTATCATTGGCTTGCCTTGGTGCCTTGTTGCTATTCCTTTATATACTGAGCTGGTTTATACCTGTAGCTTGAGTTTTACATGTGCACTGCCTATATGTGTGTTCATATATGTTTGTATCAACTTATCACTGTAGTGGCGAGGCAGTGCACGCGTGCGTGTACTGCAGCCACACAGTATTGAGGTTTTAATTGATATTTCAATTGCTTGACCCAGTATGGTAGTTGTATATTTGCTGTGCCCTTGTATTCTTGTGGTGGCTGCAGTTTTGTTACAGTCTTGCCCTTGAATACTTGTGGTGGTTGCAGTTTCTTTTGTTGCAATTGTGCCCTTGTTGATTTGCATTGCATTGATGCAATTGGATTTGTTTTTCTAATTACACTTGAGTTGAATCCGGTATTCGGATTTGACCTTGTGCTCATTTGTGAGCTTTCATTGTGCCTTCATGTGCACTTTGTTCATTTGTTGGTTACTAATTGATGGCGAATGGATGGATGTTGTGCTTGCCGTTGCAGTTCCATCTGATTTATTTTGATTTGAGTTGGATCCGTTTGCTTTTGATTCATTGATCTTTTGTGTATTTCATATGCCGTGTTGGCGAGGCATTACACGTTAGCATGTAGTGCAGCCAATCAGCATTGATGTTTTTAAATTGACATTTTAATTGTTTAAATTGATTTGGTTTGATTTGATCATTTTGTTGTTGTCTAATTATCTATTTGATAATTAGATTTTGAGTTTCTAATTATTTATCTAAATAATTAGATTTTGTTGTTAATTGCCAATTAGGCAATTCTGATGTTTTTTAAATTATCTTCATTGATATTCTTTTCACTTATCTTTGTTAATGATTTGAATCTGCTGATTTGTTATTTAACACTGTTACGTGTTATATTTACCGTTATCTGGTTTCCTTGTTAAAGGATTGGATAGACGAGATTTATTTCGACTGTCGTCTAACCTGTTATTTATTATTATTGCTTCCATGCATTAATAACTGAATTTGAATTAGACTGACCCATGTATTATTTTCTTTTGAATGTAATACTCGGGTCAGACCGAGTTATTTCAGGTTGTAGTTATCTTGCTTTGGGTTGTTGTTTGAGCTATGAAGACTTTTCATATCTTTTGGGGTTGTCGTGTCATAGTATAGATTGATATGTATTCATGTATATTATTCGATAATGTACTTATATATATAACTTCCTAAGTCGACTGTTGTAGTTGTATCATATGTATTGTGTCAAATGTATTGTAACTGACATCAGTTATTATATATATGAGACTTTTTGTTTTATCTGTGTTTCGTATTTATATTATCTGTGTTATTATTATATCTATTGTCCTAAACTATTATGAACCATCGTAGTTCGTTTTATACTGGAATTGGGTATGTCGATGGGAGTAAATAAATAAGAGATGAAAAGTAAAAATATATACCACTCCTATCGAGGTAACCAATACTAGTGTAAGGCCTAACTACAGATGGCCGCTCCTATCCAGCCTTATTCTTCGTAGTAACAGACAGTATTTCTCTTAATACTCTTTGTTATTGCGAGCATAGAGGTGGGGCGTCACAGTTGGTATCAGAGCTTGGGGTTTATGGACATAATATAAAACATAACTTAGATGGAACATGTGTTACAACTATTTGTCGATGTTTTTATTGTGCCTTGAGTCAAAACTAAAGTTTTGAAATTATGATGAATTTTTTAAAATATCTTTATTTAAAAATAAAAGTGAAATTGTGCTTTGATGATTTGATTGATTTGTGTTCTGTTATCAGAGTGCGTAGTGGAAACAGTGAGACTGCTTCGCTGAGTACAGCTGATAATTATTTTGATTTAAAAATCAAAATATGAAAATGAATTTAGTTTCATTATGTTGTTTAACCGGTGGTTTTGATTTGTTGAAATTCTTGCTGGTTTTCTTTGGTGCTAATCATATCTGATTAGATTTTTGCTGTTTTGAATTATCTTCATTGAAGATATATTTGAATGATTTCTTTGTTCATTTTGTGGTATGCGTGCTAATTTGAGTTGCACGTCACTGCACTAATTTTACGTTGAATCGATGTTTGGTTATGAAACATATTTTGTTGCCGTTAATTTATAACGGGATTTTTACACTGGTGCTAGATTTTTGAAGCTCGGTGTTTTGTTGACATTTTAATGAATGAAAATTCACTAGTATTATGATTTGATGTGAATTATTTTAATGAGATTTTTATGTTTAAAAATTACTGTCGCATTGGCTTCAGTAACCATCAATTTTAAAGTGGATTTTCAAGCGGTTATTCCGCAATGATGATTTTGAGATCCGTTTTTAGGTGTTTTGAGAAGTGCAATTTCCTTATCGAAATTGTCACTGATGTTGCTGATTTGATCACGTGTTTATAAAAAAGCATTTTAAAATAAAATTATTTTCAAAATTTTACTGTTTACGCTTTCAAAAGAATGAGGAAGCGATTTAAACGTTTCCACAAAATCGAGGACTATGACCCCTTTCTTTTACTGATTCGCTTAACTCCGGACTTGTTCGTTTGAGAATGTAAATTATTACTTTTATAAAATAAATGAAATTGTTTTCAGAAGTTTTGCAGTTTGCGCTTTCAAAAGAATGAGGAAGCGATTTAAACGTTTAAGCAAAACCGAGGACTATGACCCCTTTCTTTTACTGATTCGCTTAATTCCGGACTTGTCTGTTTGAGAATGTGAAATGTTATATTTGGAATACACAATTTTGCACTTTCAAGGAAATGACGAAGAGAATTAAATGATTTAGTAAAACTCATGGTTATGGGACATGTGCATTTGCTATTTTGGTTAATTCCGGACTCGTTAATTGAAATATTTGCTGTTTTGATGATTTTGATGATTTTGTGTGCTTTCGAGCCACTATGTTGGACCTTCGGGTCATATGTTGGACCTTCGGGTCAAATACCAGTACCAGACCTTCGGGTCATTTGTTGGACCTACGGGTCATTTGTTGTGCGCTAAAATTATGTTGACAGTACGTGGTAGGCTTTGGCCATTTGTTGATACACGTGCGGTGTGGCTAAAAATTCGCCATCTGAAGGGATCGATCCAACCTTTTATGTTGATTTTCTAGATTATCTTAAT
Organism: Allium cepa; assembly: GCA_030765085.1. Classification (NCBI taxonomy): domain Eukaryota; kingdom Viridiplantae; phylum Streptophyta; class Magnoliopsida; order Asparagales; family Amaryllidaceae; genus Allium; species Allium cepa. Next base: position 918,564,096 of record CM060938.1, read on the forward strand.
TGATTTCTAGATATTTGTTGTTTCCAATTATCTGCAGGTAATTGGATATTTGTTGATGTAAAGGCCCGCAAATCCGTACCTCTTTGTGCTGACAAAATTCCCACAACACAATAGCCCAATGTGGCACAAAAGTACGAGTCTTCGGGTAAAAGAAGAAAGAGGTAGAAGAAGAAGAAAAGAAAACAACATCAGTGTCTCACATCGCAGCGGAATAAAATATAATATACAGAATACAGCTTTTAAATACAAAGAAATCTGTACTGTATACATATACATACATACCATATCAGAGTACATCAATCAATCATTCATGTCATACACAACGGAAATAATAGACAAATACGAAAATACGCTCTGTCATCCAGCTCGTCTCTTGAGCTCCAGCATATAACCTGAACCTGTTTAACTCGGTCTGACCCGAGCATCATATAAAACAACACCCGAGTCAGTCTGGAAAACCAGCATGAGAAAATCACACTCAATTGGATTATTAAAGTTTCAAAAATCCTTTGAAACAAAAACATCTCGTAAGACCACGCCACAAATAAACATGTCGGGTTTTTACCCTACGATAGCTAAAACAATTTTTATTAAAGTTCTCTGATATTATTATAGTGTCTATAGAAAGTAAAATAGAATCTAGCTGAAATGCTTGCATCTCACGTTTCAGCAATAGTTGGGCACAATCAAAACCGTACAGGCGCTTATTGGAGATTGGATTCCATACAATGGCAGGGCTACTGGGGTACCGCCCGTCACAGTACCTGGTCTAGATCAGAGTACCGAGGAGCCACCCTAACTCCCCTGCAACACAAGACCGGAACCATTCCTTACTGAACAGTCCCAAGCAAGATCACCCCGCAGTTGGCGCGACCAACCGCCCACTAAGCCGAAATAAAAGAGACATCTAGACAGGGGAAAACTCACTCTCCAGTGGGGGCTACCCACGAAGTCTTGTTGCACCTCCCCTGTTTCAGCCATTCTCGGTTGATGAGGCTTGAGGTTAAGCGTTACCTTTCAAGAACGAGTCCCACTTAGAATGCTCATCGTCCACCTTACGATGTTCTGAAAGCATTCGATCCATACAAGTTGCCCTAGGTCTGGACAAACCGAATCACCGTCTTCAACTCTTCACGGTCTTCATTCGTAATCGTTCAAACCGGATCGAAGTGGTTTTCGGATAATTAAATCCAATCCTGGACTCTTCGAAACGATCAGCGCATTGTCCAATATTGATAGTCGGTTATTTAACTATCAATTAATCATTCACAAGCAACCATCAAATAATTTCCCCAAATTATTTATCTCAAATATCATTCAGATATTATTTCCATTCAACCCATTTGAAATAAACTTCAAAGCCCATTTATTTCACGAAATCATTTAAATGAGTTCTTATGCTCACTCACATTTTGATTTACCCTTTGAAAATATCCTTTATTTTCTCATGCCTTCCTCAAAAATCAATTTATACTTCTGCTTATAAATTTTCAAACTCAATTTCTCCACTTTATAAGATTTCTCCTAAATCTTATCCCATTTAAATTAATTTGCTTACCATCACAAGAGGATTTTAATTGGATTTTAAAAAACATTTTGAAAACATATAGATTTATAAAGTAAGAAGTATGGTTTTATACAAATTATGGTTCGAAAGTAATATTAAAGTTCATATCCAGTTAATGGTCAAATTCAAAACTGGTTTTAGAAAAATAGAGTTTACTAATAAATATTTGCCAAGCCTTCAAAGTATCTATAACGATCCCGAATTTTAATTAATTTCAAATTGATAATTAATTTCATTTTTTGAATAAAAATTTGGAAATTTATATAAAATATTTGTTAAGTTATGAATTACTTGAAAAAAAAATGTATTTAAGTTAAATTGAATTGAGATTTATAAATAATTTTTGAAGTCAATCCTATGAAATGGGTTTTTGAAGCTGTGTAAATATAATAAAATTTTTGAAATAAATATTTAAGTTAAAATGAAAGTAAAAATAAAACACAAACAAAATGTACTTACAAAATACATAAAAGAATGTACAGTGTGAAAGTGAAACAAACAAACAAAACTTTATATTAAAGTATAAACTTGTAAAAGCAAGATCAAGTAAAAATATTCAGGTAAAGCAATGTACAAAGCTTCAGCCGAGCAAACAAGGAAAGCAAATAAAATATAAACATGAAAGCATAAAGTACATCAGCCCCCAAAACACTTACATATCAGCCGAGTTAAAATAATCAAGGTAAAGAAAAGATCAAAGGAACATGCCTCTATTTCCATCATCTCAGCAGCCCATGATTTTAGTACAAGGAAAAGGTAACATCATCCCTGTACATTTCTTTTTATGTATCACCTAAGCTTTTATGTAGCACCCTGTACAAGATATGGGATCACTTGTACCAGTAAAAAAGATACAAGCCTGCATACATGCGACGACCCGACTTCCTATCTCCAGGAAATCGTGTTGCCGATGAAGAAAGAAAGGGATAGAAGAAGAAAAGAAAGAGAAAGAAGAACACAACAACAACAGATAACTCACAGCGGAACGAATAAATATAATATATCACATAGAATATTACATAGTATCAGAGTACATCAGAGTTACACATCTTATACAACACATATTAGACAGTTATATACATCTGTCTAATTCATACAACTCAAGTATACAAGACACAGATACAACATACACAGCGGAAACATAATATCTACACGTGGAAGCCTCCTGCTCCATAACTCCTCCAGAATTCGTCAAGCTAACCTGAATCACTTGACTACTCATATATAATATGAGTACCCAAGAGTTTAATAAAATAGAAAATAAACACTCGGGTCAGACAGGGGTCTGGTGTGAGTAAACGGTTTAAAATTGCTTAACTTTAGAAAACCTTTGAAAGAAAAGGTATCACGTAAGACTTCCCACACATAAACATGGAAAAGTTTTTACCTTACGCTAACCAAAACATTTGATAGGAAATTCTGTGATATTATAATAGTGTCTAGGGTTTTCAAGTAAATAAGAAATAGCCGAAATTGTTACATTCATTAAATTCCAGCTACTAGCCACAAAAGTGGGTAATACAATCAAAACCGTAGGGTCTCGTAGGGAAAATTGGTTTCCATCAATGGCAGGGCTACTGGGGTACCGCCCGTCACAGTACGTGGCCTAGATCAACGTACCGAGGATTACTCCCTTCATCCCCTGCTACACAAGGCCGGACCCATTCCTTACTGAATAGTTCCAAATGAGACCACCCCGTGGTTGGCGCGACCAACCACCCACACAGCCGAATAATAAGGGACTCTAGACAGGGATGAATCTCACTCTCAAAGTGGGGGCTACCCACGAAGCCTTGGCGCACCTCCCCTGTTTTAGCCATTCCCGGTTGATGAGGCTTGAGGCTGCGATTACCTTAATAGAACATATCACTTAGAATGCTCATCGCCCGCCTGACGATGTGTTGAAAGCATTCGATCCATACAAGTTCGTTCCGGGTTCGAAAGAAACCGAAGGCACTATCTCGTTGCACTCATTATTGGAATCACCCTCAGAGTCAACGACCATAGCCCTTGCACTCTGATTCACCATCTCGAATCTATAAGCACTATTCCGTCAAACTCATTACGGAATCACCCACAGAGTTATACTGACGTATAGCCCTTACACCTCGAGTCTTCACTCGCTCCACTTGGATTAACGACCTAACGTTTAATTGGAATCGATGTGGTTTTCGGAATTCCAAATATGGAAACCCGATCCCGGTCTCACCGAAACCAAACGCCATTTTAATGTCCAAGTTGTACTTAAGGGATTTAACAGTTTAAACTTATATTCAGGATGATATATAACCAGATAGATGAATAACATTATCACAACAGATAATCATATCAAACATTCATCTCATAAACAGTATATCACATAACAGATATATCCAAATCATCCAATATCATTCAATCACTCAATATCAATCAACATTCAATATCAACCAATCATCCAATATCAATCATTCATACAGAATTGATTAACTCTAAATCAATTTAATTAACCTATAATTAAATTAATTACTATCCTTTAATCACTTGGATTATCCTAATCCTGCATCATTTATTCATTACAAATCAAATTAAATTAATCATCTCTTAATGATTATCTTTAATTAATCTTCCTTGATTAATTATCTTTAATTACATTCAAGTAATTATTCTAAACCATATTCAGTAATTAACTTTTAATTACTATCATTAATTATAATAATTAACGATCCTTTATTAATTAATTAACTATAATTAATTACATTAATTCTTAATTAATTACATTAATTCTTAATTAATTACAATTAATTAATCACACTTAAATTAATTACTATTATTAATCAACCTTGATTAATTCATTAATTAAATAATCCTTATTAATTAATTAACCTTTTATTTAATTAAATAATTAACTTATAATTAATCATCTCATTAATCTTTAAACAGTAATTAACAATTTGTAATTACTTAAATTAATTAATTAACTTCTAAATTAATTAACTCTAAATCAATTATATTAATCCTTAATTGATTAATCCATTTAATTAATCTTTAATTACTTCATTAAGTAATTATTATTCAATTTAATTAACAATTAATCCTTAATTAATTACTTAATTAATTAATTACATTTTAATTAATTAATTACATTTTAATTAATTACCTTTAGTAATTAATCTTAAATTAATCTTATTCATTAATTAATTACCTTAATTAATTAACTAAAATAAATTAAGTAATTAATTCTTAATTACTTACATAATTAATTATCTTTAATTATTTCTATTAATAAAATTTACTTAACAATAATTAATTTCAACATTGAATAATTCTTAATTCATTCACAAATTAATTACTTCATAATTAATTAACTTTGAAACAATTAAGTCAATCAATTCCATAATTGATAACATTGAGTGATCCCATTAATCACTTCCAATAAATTACTCACATGAGTAACTCCCCTAATTAATTAACATTCTAATTACATCCAAGATTTGACCATTTATTTCTTCATTAAGTAATTACACTTAATTAATCCATAATTAAGTGAATATTTAAAATTAATAAATAATTAACTAATTATTTAAAATTAATTAAACAATTAATTAATTAATTTCTTATATTTCAAAATTCTTAATTATTTAAGAAAACATTAATCTTAATTAATATCTTACCTATTAACAAATTATATTTATTAAGAATTCTTATATTAATAACAAAGATAAATAAATCCTATTTATCTTCATAATTGAATTATTTGAATTAATCAAATTTTTAATAACTTAAAATCAACTTATTCTATTTGGATTTCAAAAATCAAATCAATAACCTCATTTGAAAATAAGAGATTTAGAAATAAATTTCAAAATTCAAAAACACTTTAACACCTAATTTAATCTTATTTACTTCCCGAATAATTTGAACTCGATTTCTAAAACATTATTTTGAAAATTTACTTAAACTTGGATTTAATAATTCAAATTCAAAACACTTGTTTACAATTATTGATGCTTGCTTACTTTCAATTGTTCGAACCCGAGTTACTTTGCATTTGTCTTCAATTTGTTCAGTACAAGTTTATAGCTTAACAATCCTTATCTTCCACACTACAGTACTTACACAAAACACTACACCCTATAACCCAAGAACGAACCCAGGCAACTCGCATCAAACCCCAATGCAACCTGACCCCTATCTTCTTCGAGTCGCCCCTGGCAAAAACACGAGTAACACGCGACAGCATCTCCGGTACAAACTCATCTTTCCCAAACCAAACTTCACCAGTACACGATCGTGCATGGTGCACGTGCACCTCTGCCGCCGACCACCTACGACCATTACGACCAACGTCCATCATCGCTTCCTCACTCGCGAGCCTAAATCCACACCCAGAATTGAAAATGATCGATCGAATCAAAATTCAACCCACTAACCCAAAACTACAGAAACCACTCGAACCCCACATCCCATCGCCGCCGACCATCTCATCACCTTTGAACCCCGCCCTCTTCACCAACAAACGCCAAGACCTCAATCTCCAACATCCTCGAACACGATCGAGCTCGAACGCATACCAAAGTCGCAATAATTTCCCAAAGTCAGACCGAAACAAGAACAAACTAAAACCCTAGTTCTATCAAATTCGATCAATATACTCATTTGAAAAATTATTTTGTATTTTTCCCAATATCCCCTACATCTAAGTGAGCTTCAACCAAAAATCAAGCTTCAATCGATGTGCCGATCACTGGTAATACTCAAAACCCCCAAAATCACATAAACCCACATTTCTCAAAATTTGTCAAACTAAAAATCATGAAATTGGTATTAAAAATCATGATTTCTAATTACTAATTCATTCATGTAATCAAGATCAACAAACAAGATTTTAATTTTTTTCAAGTATAACAGTATTTTACTGTAAATTTAAATTCCGAGAAACTTCTTCAATTTAAAATCTTAAAATTATTTTTAAATGATATACTATGTTGTTACAAACAACTTCCGTTTATAAATCACAGGTTAATATGGATTGAATCTGGAGATTTTTGAAATTATAGCAAAACCAATCCAGTTACTAACAGGAACAGATAGTCAATATATATACATGCATACCCAAACCTGTTCAACAGCATATTTATATTCATTCAGATAAATATCAAACAGAAGAACTTTAATTCAACCAATATTATCAAATGCATTGTATTCAAAACAAGATTCAAACTGTTTTTAAGATAGTTTACTCACCTTATTGACTTTGCAGAGCAGATTTTAAGTTCCACGTTCTTGAACTTTAATTTGAAAAGCTTTTAATCTTGCATGTTGAAGATTGAACCAATGCATGCATACAAACTTTTGATTTAAAGAGTTGAAGCTTGCTGCTGCCCTTCATTTCAGATTGCAGTTGTATCTTTGATTTAATTGCAGGTTGAAGTTTTTCTTTTGCATGCAGATCTTCAATTGCATGTTTAAGTTGCAGATTGAAGATAAATTGCAGAGTGGAGTTGAAGATCATTTGCATTTTCAGGTTTTGATCATTGTAGATTTTAAGTTTTTGATTTGTTTTTGGTTTTCATTTCAGTTTTGAGAATATTTTCAGGTTATGAAGAGTAGTTGCCATTAATGAAAGAACTAAAAATGTTTTGACAAAACAAATTTTCTTCTTAAAACTTTAATAAAAGTAAAAATAAGAAAATGCCACTTGTCTTAAGAATTTACATTTGTCACTAAGAAGCTTAATTGAGTAACAAGTGTTTTTAAGAGTGTTAATATGTTACATTTGTACTAGGGAATTTATTTATAAAATTTTATTTAATTTAAGAGGTAAACATAAACTTATATATTTATTTTACTTTAATAATTAATACCTACATATGTAAATATAAACTTACTTTTAAAGAAAATATTATAAACTAATTATAATACAAATGAATCTCTTATATATGTATTTTATAACCATTTTAAAATTTTAAACAATTTAAAAGAGAACAAAACTATCACATTTCAAAAATAAACAATTGTCTTATGGTTTGAAAACAAATGAAATAAATCCTTTACTTTAGAAAGATATAAATTTTTAAACAAATAAACTAAACTAAATTAGCTTTTGAAAATAAAATTTCTAAACAAAGCTTTAAGTTACAATATCCATTCCTATATCAATTATTAAACATATCTTCAAATTATCAATAGATTAAATTTAAATTTCAAATAACTCAAATTATAACATATACACACACACACACACACACACATATATATATATATATATATATATATTACAATTTGATAATTAATCTTTAATTTAAACAAAAGCTCATCTATTCACAATATATCAATTGTATATATTATAAATAGAATAAAATTCTGATTAACTTGACAAAATAATTCTTATTAATTTAAATTGTCAAAAAGATATTGATTACTTATTAACAGATTAAATAGTTAATAACCTTTAAAAGATCAAATTTACAAATTTTAAATTGAAATAATAAAGAAAATTATCAAATCAATTAAATTATTAACACGGATTATTAAATTCTTATTGCCCAAAATTCCGGGTCGTTACAATACATCTTCTATATATAAATCATTTTCTTCATTTTTGGTTCGTCCATCTTCAGGGCTGTAAATAAAGAAAAAAATTTGAAGTAAACAATATCTTAAAACCTTAAAACAACAATTCAACTTTACAACAATACCAACTCAAATCATTTCAACCATGGTGTAAAGATGGGATTCCAGCTTGTAGTCAAAAGTTCTGTTCTTCTCCTGAAACACAGTGAGCAACTTAGTTTTTTTCAGACTTCTTTGTTTTCATCAGTGAGCAAACCTTCAAACTTGAACCTGTTTATATATATATCTGATGATTGTGTTGAATACTTCATGTTGTTGTGAAATCTGTTGTATGAATGCCTGCATATGAATATATAGTTTACCTGTGCATGTTTATATTATACATACCAATGCTCTGTTCAAGCTACAGTTTAAAAGAAAAAAAAATCTTTTCTCCTCAATCTACCCATATTTTGGATTTAAAATTCAAACCAAAACTGTTTGTTATCGAATATACTTAAGGTTAAAAATCTAATTTAGCTAAAACAAGTTATGAATCTTGCTGCAAAATCAGGGTAGTTGAACCCAACTTTAAATAAGTCAAGTTTCAAACATTTTAATTTATTAATTCAGAATCACAAGTTGAATCTTTAGCCTATAACATGATTTTTAAACCAAAAATCATAATTTTTAACTTGGAATTTGAAGAGCAGTTTTGGGGTGAACATAATATGAAAATTTGGGTCTTTCTAGTGATCAAGTAGATCGGAGTTATCGGGGTTGTTTGAGGAGATAGAGGAGGCTACAGGAATGCCTGGAAAAATAGTTGGAGGTGGCGAAAATATCGGCGACGATGGCGGCGTGGGATTTTATTTTGTAAACCTAGTTTTTAACCATATAAGAAACTTGTGCACCGCTGTCTCGTGAAAGCACCGAGTGTCTCGGGGTTCTGGGGATGGTAGGGTGTGATGCCCCACCTCTATACCCACGCTAGCAAAGAGTATTAAAAGATAATACTGTCTGCTAACATGGAGAATAAGGCCGTTTAGGAGCGACTATCTATGGCCTTGCTTTGATTATCTATTGATTACATCGATAATTGCCTTACCAAGCAGGTCGACATATCCAATACATACTTAAAACAAAACCATAGGTGGTTGGATCTATCAGAACAGAATATAATAACTCAAATGTAATATACATCACAGAACAGTAGATCATCATATACACATAATTGATACATAACAGAGTATACAAAATAGTACAAGTCAAGCGGTATAGCAAACCACAATATACAGACGAGTCAATAGAATACATATCAGGGTTATAACAGAAAGTACTACACAAAAAGCTAAGACAAAAAGGAGTCAGCGGAATAGTCCATGCGGAAGCAAAAGAGGCTAAGTCCAAAGCACCTAACCTGAAACAACTCGGTCTGACCCGAGTATAAAATACCCGGGTCAGTCTAGCTAAACAAATCAGTTAGATAAACTGAACAATCATAAACCTGCAAGGTTACAAAGTATAAAAAAAATATCTCTAGAGGAGATAACACAATCATCAACAAGAGGTGAATCATATAGAACAAGCCTCATATCATCGGCAACTCAAATAAACAAAGGATATAAATATCCCAAAGCAAGCAAAAAGGCAAATAACAAATACCCATAAGGTATACAAGTTCCACAAGGTAATCGCTATACTCCATGCGGCTCAAAAAAAGACCAACACCGAAGGGCGATACCAAGGGAATATACATATGAATGAAACATCAGAAAATTGCTCGAGCTCAGTACTGTACTAACACGGATCCATGAGCCCGAAGACTCCAAACCCAAGTATCACCCATGCGGCACATAAGGCCAATTTCAGAGCGAAACTATATAGGGCGACAAACCCGAAGGCGCAAACCCAATATCACCCATGCGGCTCATAAAGACCAACATCGGAAGCGATACTATAGGGAGACAAGCCGTAGTGGTGAAGGTCGGAGACCCAGTAATGGACACCACTAGCTGGCGGAATGTGTCACAACTCTCGAAAAGGAATCCGAAAAGTGTTAAAGTATGTCCCATAACCACTCGTTCGCACTAAACGGTTTACTATCCGTCAGTCACTTTCACACTCAAAGCAGTACAAATTTACCTCATATCATCGATAAACCAAACCCGAAGGTCAAAACGATCAATTGAATAGGTCGGGGATCAATCGGAAGGATAAACGCACAGATTCATGGTCCGTGTTTTGCCCAGCCATTTAATCACCCTTCCACTTCGCTCGACGTGCGAAAGTGTGTGTTTTAAATAGAGTTTATAAATTGGAGAAAGAAACTTTTAATACGATTTAGAGGGATTATTTATGAAAACCCGTGAATGAAGTCAAGAGTAAGTTATCAAAGTCAATTATGCAATAACAACCACTAAAAAGCAACTTGAATCGATAAAATTTGGAAAACAAATCAAAATAAGCAAAATAGGGCAAATAGCATTAGGTCGGTCGACCGAATGCAGGGCTCGGTCGGCCGGCCAGATGCAGAAAACAAAAATAGGGCTCGGGGTAGCAGGTCGGTCGACCGGCTACATGGCTCGGTCGGCCGACCTGATGATTTTTGCACTTCCTGCCTATTTCGATGAAATGCAAATTCATCCATATCGCGACCGTTCGAGCAATGGACCTAAGGAGCTTTAGCCAATAGATACCCCAGCTCCATTAGCTCTCCGATTCGCGCTCGAAAACATGGCTAAACATCAAAGTTAGGATCTTTAGAGAATTAAAACCCAAACACTAAAAAGTTGGATATTCACCAATTCGACCCAAACCAAAAGCAATCGCATACGAACAAGGTGTTCGGAATTCATACACAATATCAATGATAGCAAGAGAGGTAGATGTGAGTTAAAAACTCACCTTTTAACTCAAAAACAAGGAAGATGAAGAAGCACAAATGCAAAGGAAAGGCTAACCACTCTTCACTCTTACTCAACGAGCTTCAACCTAGAATTAAGCAAGTATTTCCTAAGTTAGGGTTAGGAATTACTGAAATTGAAGAGGAGAAGAGATGGAGAAGATGAAGATGAAGCTTACCTATGGCTTCACTTGAATTTTGAAGCAAGAATCAAGATGCAAGAAGAACTAGGGCTTGCTAATTTCATAATTCTTTTTCTCTTCCCCCATTTCAGTTTTATCTAAAGAAATGAAATGAATGAGAGTGAATGGAGAAGAGAGGGCTGAAGTAGAGGGGTTAAGTGGGTTTAGTTAGCTAGTGGGCTGACCCCAACCCAAAACCCAACTAGAAAAAGTAGCCAATTATGACTTACTCCAAACATATCAAAGCTTATACTCAAAAAGATCGCAAACGACGTTTTGAACTCAATGGAAGTGGTCTTGAGTCCCAATTCGACCGTTTATAGAAAGTAACATTCCAGACCCAAAACTTTACTAACGACGCTATATTCAAATAAAATATTTAAATATAAAATCGTTAAATATGCGGGTTGTTACAGATCTCCCCTCCTTACAAAATTGCGTCCCCGCAATTCCTAAAGACAATATTTGTAACAACTACATACATACAACATTCAAAAGAAAAGGAAATAAGCTCGAGATGAAAAGACATACTCACCGTTTCAAAGCAAAGAAAGAAAACCCAGATAAGATCGCTCAATAAATTCTCTGGTTTCCCAAGTACAATCATTGGGATTAGTGGACCATTGATCTTTAACGAGCGGCACGTCCTTGTTTCGAAGGTGTTGCACCTCCGTATCAAGTGCGCGAATAGGCTGCTGTACAATAGATAAGTCCGGTGAGACCTAAAGCTCTTGCAAATCAGGAGAAGTAATAACAGAATCCGACTCCCGAAGACACTTCCGAAGTTGAGAGACGTGAAACACGTCATGAATACCAGATAAATGAGCTGGAAGTGAAACTCTATAAGCCACAGGGCCAATACGTTCAGTAATAGAAAACGGTCCTATATAACGAGGAGCCAATTTCCCAGTCGTACTGAAACGCCTAACCCCTTCCAAAGGAGAAACACGAACAAAAGCAAGATCACCGATCGAGAACTTGAGAGGCTTCCTACGGTTGTCCGCGTAGGACTTCTGGCGACTCTGTGCCTCTTTCATTCTCAACCAGATAAGATCAATCTTTTCGGAAGAATCACGAACAAAATCTGGACCAAGAATAATCTTCTCCTCAGATTCCAACCAACAAGAAAGTTATTGACATGGCCTTCCGTATAAAGCTTCGAAAGGAGCCATGCCAACACTAGGCTGAAACTACTATTGTAGGAGAACTCTATAAGAGGTAGGTGATTCTCCCAACTCCCACAAACATACTAACACAAAAGAATAACAGAATAAGAAGTTCACCATAAAGTGCACGAAAGGATAAGTCCGAACTTGATTGCTCAGAGAATTCTATGGATTCCTAAGCTCAAAATAATTTGGAACACCGACGTGGTACAAACAATACGTCCAATGAACCAAAGCTCAACAAAATGAAGTACAACAAAACGTCCGATGAACTTGGTAAAAAGACCATTCCATTCGGACATCAACAAAGAAACAATCACTTACTGCTTACAACTAAATGCATTGGCAACACGATCCCTTTTTCGGGAATTAAAAGAATATCAAGATCAAAAGATGCAAGGAACTCAAGCCAACACCAAGTTCCTTATGAGAAATTAAACATTCAAAAATTATGATTGGTGAGGAGAACAAAATTCCTTACCCAAAAATAATGATGCAAAATACAAAAGACGAAAACAATAGCCGCGAGCACTAGATCATAGGTGGCATATCTAGTCTCAGTAAGCTTAAATGGTTTAGAAACATAAGTGATAGAACATTTCCTTTTGCAAGAGAACGACATTCAAACCAACACGACTAGTATTGGTAAAAAGATAAAATCTTGGTTCTCCTTGGGAATCCCAAGATAAGAGTAACGGACAAGAGTCCAGTCAAATAGTCTACTTTCTTAAAGCTAAAACTTTCAAATAAAATTCTTTACCAAAAAGCTAAAGCTTCAAAATTTCAATTACCTTCATAAAATCATATTTCAAGAAAATTTTTCTTATTTCAAATCAATTTATTGCGTCAAATTGTCTCATCAAAGCGTTTAGGAGATTCCTATTGATAACGTTGATCAAGCGCATCGACCAGAATTCTTAAAGCACTCAATGGGCAATACAATCACAAAACCATCTTTTATAAGATAAACATGTTTCTAAAAATTTTTAAAAATTCACTTTGTTCGTTTTAAAAACAAAAATCCCATTTATACTTATAAATAATCTAAAAAAAGATTTGCAAAAATTTTAAATTCCTAATTTCGATCCAAAACCAATAAAATACTAAAATGGAATCATCGAGATATACGTAGAATACTCGATTCATAAAATGGATGAAATGAGCTTGGCAAACTGAATGACACAACAAATTATTCATAAGAATTACAACGAGTGCGGAGAGCAGTAAGTGGAATGCTAACTTCCGTAACTCGTAGTCAAATGAAAACCGGTGGTAAGGTCGAGCTAAAAACACCTTAACACTACAATAAAAGATTGCTTGGGTGATAATCCCAAGACAAGACCAGGAATACCAGAAAATTCTCAAACTACAAGAATGAGAGAAACAACGCTTTCCTCATCATGAGGGCTTAAAGAATAAAACGATGAGATCAAATTGAAATCGAAATCACAAAGAAAATAGAAATCTGTTTAACAGATTGAAAATGTCAAGGATAAATAGTCCACTCGGGATATAGGATATGGCTTCATGATAATTAAGTCAATCCTTTCAAAAATATCAATTCCGAAGCCTAAGTAACGCATAACATGCAAATTGGCTCGGAAAGAAAAATCACATAAAATAATCTCGACATTAATACAAGCAAATTGAGCGTTGCGGATCCACCAATTCGGATTCGCAATTCTCAAAGAAGTGACCATACAAGAAACATCCAAAGACAAATCATCGAAGAGCTTCTTCGATACGAGAGAATGTGAAGCACCCATATCGAAGAGAACTCGAATACAATAGTCATGAAATACAATAGAACCTTTCAAAACAAATGGAGATGTACCTTTTCCCCGAGAAGAACCTCCAGAAACATCCGTTTTCTTTAGCTTGCTAGATAAAGGATTTTTCGGAACAATAGGACAAGTGAAAATACGATGGTCTTCCTTCTTGCAATAGTGGCAGAAGAGAGGCATAGGGCAAGCTCGAATCGTATGATTAGATGAACCACAATTGAAACACTTCCGAGTGGAAGGTGTTCCAGCAGACCGAAGCTGAGAATCAGATTCAACGGGCTTTTTCTTCTTGGAAGGGAAAAATTTCCGCTTATCAAATGGAAACTGCCTCTTGTTGGCGTTCTTGCGAACCTCAACATCATTCCCACAATCACACTCCTTCTCGAAGGTTTCGAGATGAAGTGCCGAATCAACCAACTCCTCAAAGGAAAGCTTAAGCTGGAGCATCAAAGATTTCTTAAGACATTTCTTAAGACCAGAAACAAACTTCAAATTCTTCCTATAGGATGTTTTAATGAATTCAAAACCATACTTAGATAAGGCCTCGAAAGATGCAACATATTCAGAAATGGAAGACTCCCCTTGCTTCAACTCAAGGAAGCGACGGGTCAATAAAACTTTCTCAGATTCAGGAACGAACTTGAGTTCGAATAATTCCCGAAACTGAGTCCAAGAAAGAGTAGACTCATCAAATTCAGCTAAAAGAAGCTCGTATTAATCAAGGGCACGCTTTTGCAATAAGCTAGAAGTTACAAGATCTCTATCATGGTCAGAAAGATCCATGCGAGAGAGAACATGCTCGTACATGCGAACCCAAGCTTGGACCTCAAGAACAATATCGGAGCCTTTAAATGGTTTCCCTCCAAGATGAGAAAAATCACTGCACAAATGTGCGAAGGTGGACTTGCATGGAGGAGATGTTCGAGTAGGAGCTGGAGGCTGTGTGCTCCTAAACCACTCTAAAAACTGATCGGCAGACTTATAGACGCCGTTCGGATGTGAGCCGCTGGATTGCCCAGCATCCGAGCGTCATCCTCCGTCTCTTCCAGCCATAAGCTGAAAGTTAAGATAAGGTAAAGATTATTCCCTTGGTAGATAATTCAATATGGAATACTATGGAATTTAAATGCATTCCTAGGCATATTCCCAAATCCTATCTAACCTTTGATGGTAGAAGGAATAAAGACACACGATGATTCAAAGATTTGCATCACTTATCACACTCTGATGTATCGTAATATGTGCTCTATTCTGTGTTTATCATATTTTGTTCTGAACTCAGCTCTGATACCAAGCTGTGACGCCCCACCTCTATACCCACGCTAGCAAAGAGTATTAATAGATAATACCGTCTGCTAACACGGAGAATAAGGCTGTTTAGAAGCGACCATCTATGGCCTTGCTTTAATTATCTATTGATTACATCGACAATTGCCTTACCAAGCAGGTCGACATATCCAATGCATACTTAAAACAAAACCATAGGTGGTTGGATCTATCAGAACAGAATATAATAACTCAAATGTAATATACATCACAGAATAGTAGATCATCATATACACATAACTGATACATAACAGAGTATACAAAATAATACAAGTCAAGTGGTATAGCAAACCATAATATACAGACGAGTCAATAGAATACATATCAGGGTTATAATAGAAAGGACTACACAAAAAGCTAAGACAAAAAGGAGTCAGCGGAATAGTCCATGCGGAAGCAAAAGAGGCTAAGTCCAAAGCACCTAACCTGAAACAACTCGGTCTGAACCGAGTATAAAATACCCGGGTCAGTCTAGCTAAACAAATCAGTTAGATAAACTGAACAATTATAAACCTGCAAGGTTACAAAGTATAAAAAAAATTATCTCTAGAGGAGATAACACAATCATCAACAAGAGGTGAATCATATAGAACAAGCCTCATATCATCGGCAACTCAAATAAACAAAGGATATAAATATCCCAAAGCAAGCAAAAAGGCAAATAACAAATACCCATAAGGTATACAAGTTCCACAAGGTAATCGCTATACTCCATGCGGCTCAAAAAAAGACCAACACCGAAGGGCAATACCAAGGGAATATACATATGAATGAAACATCAGAAAATTGCTCGAGCTCAGTACTGTACTAACACGGATCCATGAGCCCGAAGACTCCAAACCCAAGTATCACCCATGCGGCACATAAGGCCAACATCAGGGCGAAACTATATAGGGCAACAAACCCGAAGGCGCAAACCCAATATCACCCATGCGGCTCATAAAGACCAACATCGGAAGCGATACTATAGGGCGACAAGCCGTAGTGGTGAAGGTCGGAGACCCAGTACTGGACACCACTAACTGGCGGAATGTGTCACAACTCTCGAAAAGGAATCTGAAAAGTGTTAACGTATGTCCCATAACCACTCGTTCGCACTAAACGGTTTACTATCCGTCAGTAACTTTCACGCTCAAAGCAGTACAAATTTACCTCATATCGTCGATAAACCAAACCCGAAGGTCAAAACGATCAATTGAATAGGTCGGGGATCAATCGGAAGGATAAACGCACAGATTCATGGTCCGTGTTTTGCCCAGCCATTTAATCACCCTTCCACTTCGCTCGACGTGCGAAAGTGTGTGTTTTAAATAGAGTTTATAAATTGGAGAAAGAAACTTTTAATACGATTTAGAGGGATTATTTATGAAAACCCGTGAATGAAGTCAAGAGTAAGTTATCAAAGTCAATTATGCAATAACAACCACTAAAAAGCAACTTGAATCGATAAAATTTGGAAAACAAATCAAAATAAGCAAAATAGGCAAAATAGGGCAAATAGCATCAGGTCGGTCGACCGAATGCAGGGCTCAGTCGGCCAGCCAGATGCAGAAAACAAAAATAGGGCTCGGGGTAGCAGGTCGGTCGACCGGCTACAGGGCTCGGTCGCCCGACCTGATGATTTTTGCACTTCCTGCCTATTCCAATGAAATGCAAATTCATCCATATCGCGACCGTTCGAGCAATGGACCTAAGGAGCTTTAGCCAATAGATACCCCAGCTCCATTAGCTCTCCGATTCGTGCTCGAAAACATGGCTAAACATCAAAGTTAGGATCTTTAGAGAATTAAAACCCAAACACTAAAAAGTTGGATATTCACCAATTCGACCCAAACCAAAAGCAATCGCATATGAACAAGGTGTTAGGAATTCATACACAATATCAGTGATAGCAAGAGAGGTAGATGTGAGTTAAAAACTCACCTTTTAACTCAAAAACAAGGAAGATGAAGAAGCACAAATGCAAAGGAAAGGCTAACCACTCTTCACTCTTACTCAACAAGCTTCAACCTAGAATCAAAGCAAGTATTTCCTAAGTTAGGGTTAGGAAATTACTTAAATTGAAGAGGAGAAGAGATGGAGAAGATGGAGATGAAGCTTACCTATGGCTTCACTTGGATTTTGAAGCAAGAATCAAGATGCAAGAAGAACTAGGGCTTGCTAATTTCCTAATTCTTTTTCTCTTCCCCCATTTCAGTTTTAACTAAAGAAATGAAATGAATGAGAGTGAATGGAGAAGAGATGGCTGAAGTAGAGGGCTTAAGTGGGTTTAGTTAGCTAGTGGGCTGAACCCAACCCAAAACCCAACTAGAAAAATAGCCAATTATGACTTACTCCAAACATATCAAAGCTTATACTCAAAAAGATCGGAAACGACGTTTTGAACTCAATGGAAGTGGTCTTGATACCCAATTCGACCGTTTGCAGAAAGTAACATTCCAGACCCAAAACTTGACTAACGACGCTATATTCAAATAAAATATTTAAATATAAAATCGTTAAATATGCGGGTTGTTACATAGGGGGTCGAGTTGACGCGTCGATGGCCGGAGTTGTAAGCTGGCCAGTGGTTGGGGGTCGGAGAACGGAGCGTTGACAGATTGGGGTTGCGATGGGTTCGAATGTTCCAGGTTTTGGAATGATGGCCTCAAATTTGATTTCGAGATTTTGAACACGATCTGATGATCGTGATGAGTTGCGTGGAAGATTGTCGACGTGTTCGACAACGTGACGGGGCCGGAAGATCGCCAGCGGCGAAGTGCACGTGCACGTGCACGAGCACATTTGGTCTGGGTATTGGGGGTGTTTTTTTTTTTGGGTTTACCTGGGAAGAGCACGGGGGAGTCTCGCGCCATACTCGAGTAATTCGAGTAGCATACTCGAAGCAGGGATAAAGGGGGCTCGAGTCAAAGTTGTTACAGGTTTTTAACCTGAAACTGTTTTGGTTTGAAAATTTTAAAACCGAAATTAAATTTTAAACCAAGATTTTTAAAGCTGAGTTCAAATTAAAATGTTAATATAAATTCAAGTTGAATGTAGAGTTTAGTTTGAACATAAATAAGTTTTAAATTTAAATTGTTTTAATAACTTAAAAGAAATTCAAAGTTTAATTAAAAAAATTTGAAATGGAGTTGAAATTTTAAATGAAAAATTTAAGCAAGTTGAAACTAAAAGTTTAAATTTAAATTTAAAACTGAATTAAAGATAATTTGAATCCTAGTTCTGAAATCAAAGAAGTTTTAATATTTAAATTTTTTAAATTTGCTTTGTGATGATAATTAAAACATTAGTTAGAAAACGTTTTAAATTTGAATTAGTAAAGATAAAATGATATGCACTCATTAAATTAGTTCAAGTGAATAATTGATTAATTTATTTTATCATGAAATTAAGATTTGAGTTAAATTAATTAAGGTAAATTAATTTGTAAATAAGATTCATCAATTTAATAAAGAGTTGTCTTTTAAACAAATGATTAAGGTTATTTAATCAAGTAATTAAGATTTTTAAGTTACAGTTTAGAACTTAATTAATTAAATAATCAGTGATTAAATATATGATTTTAAAGGTTAATTAAATGTTAATTAACAATAATTTAAATTGAGTTTAATTACTTAAGAATAGTAATTAAATAATTATGAATAGTTAATGAGGATCATTTACTTGAAATTTATTTGATAATAAACGTGAAAAGAATTATTCATAGAAATCTAATCTGATTTAAATTTGTCAGATAATTAAATTGATCCTACTTATGGATGTTTGGATTTTATTGGATGTTGAATTGTTAATATCCCTGATATGTGATGCTTTGTGATATATCCTGATTTGTATTGTGACCTGTAATTTATTATCGGTGACCTTTATATATCTGTGATCAGTGAATGGACGATGAACGTTATAATTTATATTGCTTATCAACTATATTTATGTGTTTTAATCTGTGATGATTGAATGATGTTGCACTATTGTGTTAAACCCCTGGACCACACCATACACACACAAATATGGATTTCACGAGGAAATCGATAAAGTCACAGATTTTTGAAATGATTTTAAAGTTGAATATTTTAATTCAAATGGTTTGAAATAGATTGGGTTTAAAGTGAAAAGCTTTTGAAATGGAATTTCATAGATGAAATTTATTTTGAATAACTCGATAAAATATGAAGTTGAAAAATTAGATTTGAACTTAAATTCAAGATTTGAAATTGAATTCTATGATTGGAAACTAGTGATTAACGATATTATACTAGTTATATATGAGTCAAACCATTTTTGAAGTGTTGTTTTTGGGAATTTGAATTAACCCAAAAGATTTAACTTGTATAAATAAGATCGAATTTCTTCGAAACAAAAAAAACTACTTGTTTTCAAATAATAACAGCTTTCATTTAAAGAAAGGATCGCCCAATTATGTTGAAAGGGTTTCAAGCTGAAATAGAATTGAAATGTTTTGAGAGCTATGAAATAAATCTTTAATTCAAAGACCGAACGAGTTAATCCAACTTGAATTGAAATTGTTTTTGAAAGGCTATGAATGAATATTTAGAAATGATTTTGAAAGCTATAAGTTGAATCTTGATTTAAAGATTCAACAAGTTAATCGAATTTTGAAAGCTATGAGTTAAATCTTTGATTTAAAGATTTAATGAGTTAATCCAATTGGAATGGAAATTGTTTTAAAGTCTATAAATTGATCTTTGTGAAATAAATCTTTTTTGTAATATAAAGATTTGAAATGGTAATTTGTTTAAACCATATGAAAGAAAAGTTTTGGATTATTAAGTTGTGACTTAATTGAAATTCCTTATCCATATGTTTTAAATGTTGCGCTTACTATTCGGGTTAGCTGGGAAAGGACCTTTGGGTCGTATAACCCATTCCGAATATGTGATACGTCGTTATGGATAGCATTTGAAGACCGGTGGTGAAGACCGGGTATTTGCAAGAACGATAGTATGACCTACGATTGTCTCTGCACTGAGTTGCAACGGTATAGAGACTCCCTAAGTGATGGGAAATCCGATCGGGATTGTGAATATCCGGATTGCAAGGACTTCTTTGTAAGTGCCTTCGGTTCTGTTCGAACCCAGAACAGACTTGTATGGATTGTTATGTCCGACATTAAAATTTGAGATATATAGCAGATTTCTTTCAAATATATTTCTGTTGGTGGCGGAGAATTTATTCTCTTAGCTAAACACCCTTCTCTGAGACGTACGAGCTCAGAGGTCATGTAGTTGAAGGTTATCAGCGATATATTCCCAATTTGGTAATGTGACATGCTGAGTGTTGCTGTGAAATGATCATTGTGTTGATCATTTGTGATAAGATCATTTGTTTGATCGTTTATCTTTGTGATCATTTCTATGATCATTTGTTGACCCAAAGCACGGCTTTAGTATAAAGTGTGTCTTTGTGGACGTGACTTCGTCGAGCCTCACAACCCGGAAAATGGTCGAAACAGGAAAGATGCAGCAAGGTTTTCATGGATCGCGTCCCTAGGATATGTCCATTTCTTCTGGATAGGGGTAGTATCATGGTATGGAGCCCAGATACTTACTCATGTGGATACACTATATCTATTACTGTGTCGTGATGTTGGTACCGAGCACTCGGATAAAGGTTGGTTACGACCGAGGATGTAATATCTGAGGTTGATACTCCCGGGCAGGGAGTGCACCGGCTTTGTGTTGGCAGAGATCCATTTGGGATGCTCGGGGACGTCCTTCCAGAGGAGTTCCATTTTGGGGTTTGGGAAGTTCCTTTGCCCGACCATTTGTTGGAAATCCATTCTTCAAATACGTACCTTGTACGGTTTTAGTTGTATAACCTGCCATGGAATGTGGCGGTAACCTGCTATTGAACATGGTAGCTATCGTAGGCATACGATAATGGTCGTATGTTGGCTAAGATATATATCTTTACTTTCGAAATGATTTTTCCTACACTATGCACTAGTAATAATATCAAATGTTCTTTTTAATGCGTATCAAGCATCTTTGACTATTATAAGGAGAAATCTCCTCCGATTCTGCGTTTGCATTGTGTGTGTGTGCGGGAGGCCTTATGGTAGTCTCATTTTTAAAAAGCATTGCGAATTGACTTTGAAAATCTTTTTTTGAATGTTTTAAAAGATAAACTGTTTTTGTTGCTCATGCCAGTCCCACGACTGATCCGGAGTTTATTGTTTCTTTCCTAAACTCTGGGTGCTCAAAATTTTCTACACGAGCAGTCTAGAGTTGGGTTTTTCAGATAGTCAGGTTTAGTAGGTTATCTGGAGCTAGTTCAGTCTTTGGATGCGGACGAGACTTGCTTATCTTTGTGCATCGTTATTGGGAGTTCGTGCTACTGCTGGAGTTCTTCATTGAAGACTATCTTAGAGTTATATTGTTCCGCTGCTGGATGATATCTATTTTTCTTTCCGCTGCTATTTCTTGTATTATATCTCTGATGTATATTGATATCCATTGGATCATCTGTTGTATCAGATATTGTATCAAAGCTGTATATCAATATATTATTCTTTTATTCCGCTGTGTTATTTACTTAATGTTGTTATAAGCTCCGGCGAATCGGATTTGAACGGTCGAATCTATGGCATTCGAATACGATTTGAAGTATGAATGTCACATTTGGTATTAGAGCTAAGGTTGAAATTTAGCTCAGGAGCATAACACATTAAGTAGCTCATTAGAGATAGGGTGGAGTATACCCTAGAATGAGTATATCCCTAAGATATCCGTTCGAATGTCTCAGTAAATTCTCTTACTGTCCATTGATAGAAATTATGAGTGCAAGAAGAAAACGAAATAGGGGACGGGAGAATACGACTATAAATGGTCGATACTCTGTAACAACAACGGAAACAATCTTTCTTATCAATTTCCTTTGATTCGATTTTAATTCTTTTGATTGCTTCATGACAGTTACAAGAAGAAGTTTCGGTATGATGAGATGCCCTACGAATTCCTTATTTCGTATCCTCATCAGTTTCTTTTCAGTTTTTGATTTAAACCTTAATAAATTTGAAATATTGAGATTGAAAATTTTAACTAAATTAGAAATTTTGAATTGAGTTAAAATTGATTAATAGAAGATGAAGCTAAATCGAATTGTATCGATAAAATGATTTCGTTTAAAACCGAATTTGAAATTCTATTATAATTTCTTGGATCTATTGTTGATATTCTGATTTGGTGAGCCAAATGCAGAATTGATATCCAGCTTGATCTGAAAAGATATTTCTCAATCTTTTATCTATCTTCATTATCTCTCTGGCGAATTTCGAGGACGAAATTCTTTTAAGGGGGGAAGTCTGTAAAGATCCCGAATTTTAATTAATTTCAAATTGATAATTAATTTCATTTTTTGAATAAAAATTTGGAAATTTATATAAAATATTTGTTAAGTTATGAATTACTTGAAAAAAAAATGTATTTAAGTTAAATTGAATTGAGATTTATAAATAATTTTTGAAGTCAATCCTATGAAATGGGTTTTTGAAGCTGTGTAAATATAACAAAATTTTTGAAATAAATATTTAAGTTAAAATGAAAGTAAAAATAATACACAAACAAAATGTACTTATAAAATACATAAAAGAATGTATAGTGTGAAAGTGAAACAAACAAACAAAACTTTATATTAAAGTATAAACTTGTAAAAGCAAGATCAAAGTAAAAATATTCAGGTAAAGCAATGTACAAAGCTTCAGCCGAGCAAACAAGGAAAGCAAATAAAATATAAACATGAAAGAATAAAGTACATCAGCCCCCAAAACACTTACATATCAGCCGAGTTAAAATAATCAAGGTAAAGAAAAGATCAAAGGAACATGCCTCTATTTCCATCATCTCAGCAGCCCATGATTTTAGTACAAGGAAAAGGTAACATCATCCCTGTACATTTCTTTTTATGTATCACCTAAGCTTTTATATAGCACCCTGTACAAGATATGGGATCACTTGTGCCAGTAAAAAAGATACAAGCCTACATACATCTTCTATATATAAATCACTTTCTTCATTTTTGGTTCGTCCATCTTCAGGGCTGTAAAGAAGAAAAAAAATTGAAGTAAACAATATCTTAAAACCTTAAAACAACAATTCAACTTTACAACAATACCAACACAAATCAATTCAACCATGGTGTAAAGATGGGATTCCAGCTTGTAGTCAAAAGTTCTGTTCTTCTCCTGAAACACAGTGAGAAACTTTGTTTTTTTTCAGACTTCTTTGTTTTCATCAGTGAGCAAACCTTCAAACTTGAACCTGTTTATATATATATATCTGATGATTGTGTTGAATACTTCATGTTGTTGTGAAATCTGTTGTATGAATGCCTGGATATGAATAGATAGTTTACCTGTGCATGTTTATATTATACATACCAATGCTCTGTTCAAGCTACAGTTTAAAAGAAAAAAAATCTTTTCTCCTCAATCTACCCATATTTTGGATTTAAAATTCAAACCAAAACTGTTTGTTATCGAATATACTTAAGGTTAAAAATCTAATTTAGCTAAAACAAGTTATGAATCTTGCTGCAAAATCAGGGTAGTTGAACCCAACTTTAAATAAGTCAAGTTTCAAACATTTTAATTTATTAATTCAGAATCACAAGTTGAATCTTTTGCCTATAACATGATTTTTAAACCAAAAATCATAATTTTTAACTTGGAATTTGAAGAGCAGTTTTGGGGTGAACATAATATGAAAATTTTGGTCTTTCTGGTGATCAAGTAGATCGGAGATATCGGGGTTGTTTGAGGAGATAGAGGAGGCTACAGGAATGCCTGGAAAAATAGTTGGAGGTGGCGAAAATAACGGCCACGACGGCGGTGTGGGATTTTATTTTGTAAACCTAGTTTTTAACCACATAAGAAACTTGTGCACCACTGTCTCGTGAAAGCACTGAGTGTCTCGGAGTTCTGGGGATGGTAGGGGGTCGAGTTGACGCGTCGATGGCCGGAGTTGTAGGCTGGCCAGTGGTCGGGGGTCGGAGAACGGAGCGTTGACAGGTTAGGGTCGCGATGGATTCGAATGTTCCAGGTTTTGGAATGATGGCCTCAAATTTGATTTCGAGATTTTGAATACGATCTGATGATCGTGATGAGTTGCGTGGAAGATTGTCGACGTGTTCGACAACGTGACGGGGCCGGAAGATCGCCAGCGGCGAAGTGCACGTGCACGAGCACGTTTGGTCTGGGTATTGGGGGTGTTTTTTTTTTTTGGGTTTACCTAGGAAGAGCACGGGGGAGTCTCGCGCCATACTCGAGTAATTCGAGTAGCATACTCGAAGCAGGGATAAAGGGGGCTCGAGTCAAAGTTGTTATAGGTTTTTAACCTGAAACTGTTTTGGTTTGAAAATTTTAAACCCAAATTAAATTTTAAACCAAGATTTTTAAAGATGAGTTCAAATTAAAATGTTAATATAAATTCAAGTTGAATGTAGAGTTTAGTTTGAACATAAATAAGTTTTAAATTTAAATTGTTTTAATAACTTAAAAGAAATTCAAAGTTTAATTAAAGAAATTTGAAATGGAGCTGAAATTTTAAATGAAAAACTTAAGCAAGTTGAAACTAAAAGTTTAAATTTAAATTTAAAACTGAATTAAAGATAATTTGAATCCTAGTTCTGAAATCAAAGAAGTTTTAATATTTAAATTGTTTAAATTTGCTTTGTGATGATAATTAAAACATTAGTTAGAAAATGTTTTAAATTTGAATTAGTGAAGATAAAATGATATGCACTCATTAAATTAGTTCAAGTGAATAATTGATTAATTTATTTTATCAACAAATTAAGATTTGAGTTAAATTAATTAAGGTAAATTAATTTGTAAATAAGATTCATTAATTTAATAAAGAGTTGTCTTTTAAACAAATGATTAAGGTTATTTAATCAAGTAATTAAGATTTTTAAGTTACAGTTTAGAACTTAATTAATTAAATAATCAGTGATTAAATATATGATTTTAAAGGTTAATTAAATGTTAATTAACAATAATTTAAATTGAGTTTAATTACTTTAGAATAGTAATTAAATAATTATGAATAGTTAATGAGGATCATTTACTTGAAATTTATTTAATAATAAACGTGAAAAGAATTATTCATAGAAATCTAATCTGATTAAAATTTGTCAGATAATTAAATTGATCCTACTTATTGATGTTTGGATTTTATTGGATGTTGAATTGTTAATATCCCTGATATGTGATGCTTTGTGATATATCCTGATTTGTGTTGTGACCTGTAATTTATTATCGGTGACCTTTATATATCTGTGACCAAAGAATGGACGATGAGCGTTATAATTTATATTGCTTATCAACTATATTTCTGTGTTTTAATCTGTGATGATTGAATGATGTTGCACTATTGTGTTAAACCCCAAGGCCACACCATACACACACAAATATGGATTTCACGAGGAAATCGATAAAGTCAAAGATTTTTGAAATGATTTTAAAGTTGAATATTTTAATTCAAATGGTTTGAAATAGATTGGGTTTAAAGTGAAAAGCTTTTGAAATGGAATTTCATAGATGAAATTTATTTTGAATAACTCGATAAAATATGAAGTTGAAAAATTTGATTTGAACTTAAATTCAAGATTTGAAATTGAATTCTATGATTTGAAACTAGGGATTAACGATATTATACTAGTTATATATGAGTCAAACCATTTTTGAAGTGTTGTTTTTGGGAATTTGAATTAACCCAAAAGATTTAACTTGTATGAATAAGATCGAATTTCTTCGAAACAAAAAAAACTACTTGTTTTCAAATAATAACAGCTTTCATCTAAAGAAAGGATCTCCCAATTATGTTGAAAGGGTTTCAAGCTGAAATAGAATTGAAATGTTTTGAGAGCTATGAAATAAATCTTTAATTCAAAGACCGAATGAGTTAATCCAACTTGAATTGAAATTGTTTTTGAAAGGCTATGAATGAATATTTAGAAATGATTTTGAAAGCTATAAGTTGAATCTTGATTTAAAGATTCAACAAGTTAATCGAATTTTGAAAGCTATGAGTTAAATCTTTGATTTAAAGATTTAATGAGTTAATCCAATTGGAATGGAAATTGTTTTAAAGTCTATAAATTGATCTTTGTGAAATAAATCTTTTTTGTAATATAAAGATTTGAAATGGTAATTTGTTTAAACCATATGAAAGAAAAGTTTTGGATTATTAAGTTGTGACTTAATTGAAATTCCTCATCCATATGTTTTAAATGTTGCGCTTACTATTCGGGTTAGCTGGGAAAGGACCTTTGGGTCGTATAACCCATTCCGAATATGTGATACGTTGTTATGGATAGCATTTGAAGACCGGTGGTGAAGACCGGGTATTTGCAAGAACAATAGTATGACCTACGATTGTCTCTGCACTGAGTTGCAACGGTATAGAGACTCCCTAAGTGATGGGAAATCCGATCGGGATTGTGAATATCCGGATTGCAAGGACTTCTTTGTAAGTGCCTTCGGTTCTGTTCGAACCCAGAACAGACTTGTATGGATTGTTATGTCCGACATTAAAATTTGAGATACAAAGCAGATTTCTTTCAAATATATTTCTGTTGGTGGCGGAGAATTTATTCTCTTAGCTAAACACCCTTCTCTGAGACGTACGAGCTCAGAGGTTATGTAGTTGAAGGTTATCAGCGATATATTCCCAATTTGGTAATGTGACATGCTGAGTGTTGCTATGAAATGATCATTGTGTTGATCATTTGTGATAAGATCATTTGTTTGATCTTTTATCTTTGTGATCATTTCTATGATCATTTGTTGACCCAAAGCACGGCTTTAGTATAAAGTGTGTCTTTGTGGACGTGACTCCGTCGAGCCTCACAACCCGGAAAATGGTCGAAACAGGAAAGATGCAGCAAGGTTTTCATGGATCGCGTCCCTAGGATATGTCCATTTCTTCTGGATCGGGGTAGTATCATGGTATGGAGCCCAGATACTTACTCATGTGGATACGCTATATCTACTACTGTGTGGTGTTGTTGGTACCGAGCGCTCGGAGAAAGGTTGGTTACGACCGGGGATGGAATATCTGAGGTTGATACTCCCGAGCAGGGAGTGCATCGGCTTTGTGTTGGCAGAGATCCATTTGGGATGCTCGGGGACGTCCTTCCAGAGGCGTTCCATTTCGGGGTTTGGGAAGTTCCTTTGCCTGACCATTTGTTGGAAATCCATTCTTCAAATACGTACGTTGTACGGTTTTAGTTGTATAACCTGCCATGGAATGTGGCGGTAACCTGCTATTGAACATGGTAGCTATAGTAGGCATACGATAATGGTCGTATGATGGCTAAGATTTATATCTTTACTTTCGAAATTATTTTTCCTACACTATGCACTAGTAATAATATCAAATGTTCTTTTTAATGCGTATCAAGCATCTTTGACTATTATAAGGAGAAATCTCCTCCGATTCTGCGTTTGCATTGTGTGTGTGTGCGGGAGGCCTTATGGAAGTCTCATTTTTAAAAAGCATTGCGAATTGACTTTGAAAATCTTTTGTTGAATGTTTTAAAAGATAAACTGTTTTTGTTGCTCACGCCAGTCCCACGACTGATCCAGAGTTTATTGTTTCTTTCCTAAACTCTTGGTGCTCAAAATTTTCTACACGAGCAGTCTAGAGTTGAGTTTTTCAGATAGTCAGGTTTAGTAGGTTATCTGGAGCTAGTTCAGTCTTTGGATGTGGACGAGACTTGCTTATCTTTGTGCATCGTTATTGGGAGTTCGTGCTACTGCTGGAGTTCTTCCTTGAAGACTATCTTAGAGTTATATTGTTCCGCTGCTGGATGATATCTATTTTTCTTTCCGCTGCTATTTCTTGTATTATATCTCTGATGTATATTGATATCATTGGATCATCTGTTGTATCAGATATTGTATCAAAGCTATATATCAATATATTATTCTTTTATTCCGCTGTGTTATTTACTTAATGTTGTTATAAGCTCCGGCGAATCGGATTTGAACGGTCGAATCTATGGCATTCGAATATGATTTGAAGTATGAATGTCGATTTTCGAGCGCGAAAAATTCAAAATGTCACATTTGGTATTAGAGCTAAGGTTGAACTTTAGCTCAGGAGTATAACACATTAAGTAGCTCATTAGAGATAGGGTGGAGTATACCCTAGAATGAGTATATCCCTAAGATATCTGTTCGAATGTCTCAGTAAATTCTCTTACTATCCATTGATAGCAAGTATGAGTGCAAGAAGAAAACGAGATAGGGGACGGGAGAATACGACTATAAATGGCCGATACTCTGTAACAACAACGGAAACAATCTTTCTTATCAATTTCCTTTGATTCGATTTTAATTCTTTTGATTGCTTCATGACAGTTACAAGAAGAAGTTTCGGTATGATGAGATGCCCTACGAATTCCTTATTTCGTATCCTCATCTGTTTCTTTTCAGTTTTTGATTTAAACCTTAATAAATTTGAAATATTGAGATTGAAAATTTTAACTAAAGAAATTTTGAATTGAGTTAAAATTGATTAATAGAAGATGAAGCTAAATCGAATTGTATCGATAAAATGATTTCGTTTAAAACCGAATTTGAAATTCTATTATAATTTCTTGTATCTATTGTTGATATTCTGATTTGGTGAGCCAAATGCAGAATTGATATCCAACTTGATCTGAAAAGATATTTCTCAATCTTTTATCTATCTTCGTTATCTCTCTGGCGAATTTCGAGGACGAAATTCTTTTAAGGGGGGAAGTCTGTAACGATCCCGAAATTTAATTAATTTCAAATTGATAATTAATTTCATTTTTTGAATAAAAATTTGGAAATTTATATAAAATATTTGTTAAGTTATGAATTACTTGAAAAAAAAAATGTATTTAAGTTAAATTGAATTGAGATTTATAAATAATTTTTGAAGTCAATCCTATGAAATGGGTTTTTGAAGCTGTGTAAATATTACAAATTTTTTGAAATAAATATTTAAGTTAAAATGAAAGTAAAAATAAAACACAAACAAAATGTACTTATAAAATACATAAAAGAATGTATAGTGTGAAAGTGAAACAAACAAACAAAACTTTATATTAAAGTATAAACTTGTAAAAGCAAGATCAAAGTAAAAATATTCAGGTAAAGCAATGTACAAAGCTTCAGCCGAGCAAATAAGGAAAGCAAATAAAATATAAACACGAAAGCATAAAGTACATCACCCCCCAAAACACTTACATATCAGCCGAGTTAAAATAATCAAGGTAAAGAAAAGATCAAAGGAACATGCCTCTATTTCCATCATCTCAGCAGCCCATGATTTTAGTACAAGGAAAAGGTAACATCATCCCTGTACATTTCTTTTTATGTATCACCTAAGCTTTTATATAGCACCCTGTACAAGATATGGGATCACTTGTACCAGTAAAAAAGATACAAGCCTGCATACATCTTCTATATATAAATCACTTTCTTCATTTTTGGTTCGTCCATCTTCAGGGCTGTAAAGAAAAAAAAATTTGAAGTAAACAATATCTTAAAACCTTAAAACAACAATTCAACTTTACAACAATACAACTCAAATCAATTCAACCATGATGTAAAGATGGGATTCCAGCTTGTAGTCAAAAGTTCTGTTCTTCTCCTGAAACACAGTGAGCAACTTTGTTTTTTTTTTCAGACTTCTTTGTTTTCATTAGTGAGCAAACCTTCAAACTTGAACCTATTTATATATATATCTGATGATTGTGTTGAATACTTCATGTTGTTGTGAAATCTGTTGTATGAATGCCTGCATATGAATAGATAGTTTACCTGTGCATGTTTATATTATACATACCAATGCTCTGTTCAAGCTACAGTTTAAAAGAAAAAAAATCTTTTCTCCTCAATCTACCCATATTTTGGATTTAAAATTCAAACCAAAACTGTTTTTTATCGAATATACTTAAGGTTAATGATGCAGCAAGGCATATAGGAATTCAGAAGTTAAACCATATTAAATCATGCACGAGTCAAGGAGCTTCTGATTTAACTCGTAAGGCGTACACAAGTTTAAAACATGCATGCTTGATGAGTCGGTCACGAGATAGGGGGAGCATGAGACGGTGCCGATTTAACAAAGCTTGGAGGAGTTCCTGCTTGATGAGTCGTCCACAATTTAAAGTGATGAGTCGTTTCCGGTTTAAGAGTTTACAAGGGGGAGATAACATAGGTCGAGCAAAGTGGGCTTCGGAGATGAGTCGTTTACGACTTAGTATGAGTCGTTCCCGATTCAATGGAACATAGGAAGGAAAGGTGCGAGTTAATGCAGAAAGGATGAGTCGGGACCGAGCTAAGGGGCTACGACCTAAGATGAGTCGGCAAGGAGATAAGCTGTGTATCTTGAGTCGGTCGTGTTGAGACGAGTCATGTATATACTATATGAGTCGGTCTTGTATGAGTCGTATGTCGCGAGTTTTTAAGTCGGTATATAATTGAGTCGTGGGTTGCTGGGTTTGATGAGTCGGTTGCATTTTTTGAGTCGTGTATTGTTGGGGCTGTACATGTGTTGAGTCGTGTGACCCGCTGTGTCTTTAAGTCGTGCCTTGTTGAGTCGGCAGCGACTTATGTTGAGTCGGCCGAGATGAGTCGTATTTGTTGAGCCGGTGCCGACCTAGGAGTTGAGTGTTGTATGTTGTGTTGAGTTGTAATGCCTATAAATAGCGGGTGTGTTGTAAATTTTTGGTTGTTGATTTTGAATAAAATTTCTCTTTTGTTAGCTTTGTGCTTTCATACCAATTGGTAGTTGAGTGTAATCTCCTATCTCCTCTTTCGGTTAATCGAGTGCGCTCGATTCAACGATCGTAGAAGCCGATTCACGGAATCTAGTGCGCTAGATCAACGTGCGAAGAATCGTAGATCTTGAAACACGGTATAGTGCGCTATCAACGTGTTTGAGATAGCTAGAGTTCGGTATCTTTGGATCAACGAACTTGGGCGTTTTGGTATCTTTAACTCACCGATTGCTACATTCATCGATTGAAGTTTTGTTTGATTAATCCGCTGCGTCAGTTTGGTATCAGAGCCATACTTAGCCAATCATAGCTAAGTTTGATTCTTGGAGCCAAGTTTTTGAAGTTTGAAGTAGTTCATCGTGTCATATTGGATTGCATCAAGTTTGGAGTGTTGGATCCATTTCATTTTGGATCAAAAGGAGCAAAGGTGTTTGAATTTGGTCTTGGGTTTTTGCGCGCCAAGGATTAAAGTGTGAAGGCCGTGTATACTTGGGAGTGGCCGTGCCTTGTTGTGTGCATTGAAGTGTTTGTAATGGGCAGCCGAGACAAGTTTGGACTGAGCCAAGTTAAGTCGTGAAGCCTTGCCGAGACAAGTGCGCCGAGTTAAGGTAGAGCCGTATATAAGCATAGCCGAGACATTGTTGGTTGTATTGTGTGAAGTTTTGTGAAGTTTTTAACCATGCCACCGAGGAGAGCTAACCGACATCAAAACGTTGAAGCTTTGTATCGTAGAGAAGAAGCCGAGCTTATGGAACAACGTATTAATGAAAAATTTGATGAAGGCATTGGTAAATTGGAGAGATTGATGAATGATTTGAATCAAAGAAGGAGATCACCAAACTCGAACCATGGAGGAAACCGAGTTTCGCCATCGGTTACGGAAGCGAGGAGGGTATCGCCACATTCTTGTAGAGATAGAAGAGAAACATCAATTTCATCACGAAGAGATCATCATGACTATGCACATGAAGAGAGAAGAAGTCAACGTGAATTTGACCATGAAGCATATAGAGATGAGGAGAGACATAGTCAAAGAAGCATGCATGAACGAAGGGATGACATTGGTCGAGATCGATGTAGGCGTACTTTTGATTTTGTTGAAGAGGGTGATAGAGCAAGTATTCATTATCGAGATCGAGACCAAGTTCGAAATTCTTACCGTGATGTGGAGGATGACCGTCGTTGGGAGTCGGGTATGAAAATGGAGATTCCGGAGTTTAAAGGCGGGATGGTTGCTGAGGAATTCTTAGATTGGTTGTCTAATGTGGAGGAAATCTTTGATTTCAAGGAGGTGCCGGAGAATCGAAGGGTGAAGTTAGTTGCTACAAGGCTGAGGGGGAGAGCATTGGCATGGTGGCAGCAAACTAAACTTACTCGAGAACGAATGGGGAAGTCAAAGATAGAATCTTGGGAGAAGATGAAAAAGTTGATGAGATCTACTTTCTTACCTTATAATTACCAGTCACTTATGTATCAGAGGTTGCAGAATCTGAGGCAGGGGACAAAGTCTGTTAGTGATTATGCTGATGAATTTTACCAACTCATTGCCAGGAATGATATCATGGAGACAGAAGAGCAGTTAACTGCTAGATTCGTTGGGGGTTTGAGAATGCAGATCCAGGATATGGTTAATATGTTTGATCCTAGATCCGTTGTAGAGGCACATCAGAAAGCGTTAGCTTGGGAGAAACAAGGAAGGCGTGGAGGTGGTGTGTTTACTAATTCCAATAACCAAGCAAGGGGTGTTGGCGGAAGTTCTAATACTCCTAAACCAGTTACCAAGCCAGTGGTGAAGGAGGCTGAGAAGGCAAGGGCTAGCAATATTTTCAAATGTTATAATTGTCAGGAGTTGGGTCACAAAAGCAACGAATGTCCGAAGCCGAAGAAGAGAACCATGGTTGCAGAGGTTGAAGCAGATGATGGTGAGGAGGCAGAGTATTCAAATGTACCTTATGTTGAGGAGGAAGAAAAAGTGTCGGGTGATGAAGGTTGTAATCTTATGATGAGGAGAAGTTGTTTGACACCTAAGCAAGAGGAGGATTGTAGTTGGCTGAGAAGCAATATTTTTCAATCGACATGTACTATTCTGGGGAAAGTTTGCAAGTTCGTTATTGATGCGGGGAGTTGTGATAATATTATTTCTACAGAGGCAGTTAGGAAGTTGAATTTGAAGACCGAGAAGCATCCTAAACCATACAAGCTAGCATGGTTAAGGAAAGGAGGTGAAGTGAAAGTGTGTCGAAGAGCTTGTGTGAATTTTTCAATCGGAAAGAAGTACAAAGATGAAATCTGGTGTGATGTCGTAGATATGGATGTTTGTCACTTATTGTTGGGCAGACCATGGCAGTTTGATAGAGCAGTTCAGCATGACGGTCGTGCCAACAGTTACAGTTTCATGTTCGAGGGTACTAAAATCACTTTAGTTCCTAAGAGACAGCAGCCGAAGGAGAGCAAGCTAGAAGAGATTGAAGAATTGAAAACTCTGTTGACTTTGAAAGAGTTTGTTAAAGAAGTGGAGGAAGAACCGGAAGTGTTTTTGTTGATTGGGAGAGAGAGTAGTGAAGAAGTTGAGATTCCCGAAGAAGCAAAGCCAGTTTTGGAAGAGTTTGAAGATGTCTTTCCAGAGGAGTTGCCAAAGGAGTTACCACCACTTAGAGACATTCAACATCAGATTGATCTTGTTCCCGGAGCAGTGTTACCACACCGACCACATTACAGAATGAGTCCGAAGGAACATGAGGAGTTACGAAGGCAGGTGGAAGAATTACTTGAACAGGGTCGTATTCAGGAAAGTTTGAGTCCGTGTGCTGTACCTGCATTGTTAGTACCAAAGAAGGACGGAACTTGGAGAATGTGCACTGATAGTAGAGCTTTGAATAAGATCACTGTTCGTTACAGATTTCCTATGCCGAGGTTGGATGATTTGTTGGATCAGTTGAGTGGGGCAACTATATTCTCGAAAATTGATTTGAAGAGTGGTTATCATCAAATTCGTATCAGACCTGGAGACGAATGGAAGACAGCTTTCAAAACTAGAGAGGGGTTGTACGAATGGTTGGTTATGCCATTTGGTTTGTCTAATGCACCTAGTACATTCATGCGGGTGATGAATCAAATTTTTAGACCATTCATTGGAAAGTTCGTCGTGGTGTATTTCGATGATATTTTGATTTATAGCAGGAGTACGGAGGAGCATGTTCTACATCTGAGGGAAGTGTTGCTTATTCTTCGTGAAGAACAATTTTATGCTGCTACAAAGAAATGTGTGTTTATGACACCTACTGTTTTATTCCTGGGTTATGTTGTTTCAGGGAAAGGTATTCAAGTTGACCAGAGCAAAGTTGAAGCAGTCAAGAATTGGCCACAGCCAAAGACAATTACAGAAGTGAGAAGTTTTCATGGGCTAGCGTCATTCTACCGAAGGTTCATACCACACTTCAGTAGCGTGATGGCTCCAGTGACTGATTGCATGAAGGGTAAACAGTTTGTGTGGTCAGAGGAAGCGGGGGTTGCCTTTGAAAGGATCAAGGAATTGTTGACGTCTGCACCAATTCTTGTTCTACCTAATTTTCAGTTGTTGTTTGAATTGCATACTGATGCTTCGAAGGTTGGTATTGGAGGAGTTCTGAGCCAGAATGGGAAGCCAGTTGCTTATTTCAGCGAAAAGTTGTCAGGGGCAAAGATGAGATACAGTACATACGATGTTGAGTTTTATGCTGTTGTTCAGACTGTTAAGCATTGGAGACATTACTTATTTCAGAAGGAATTTGTTCTGTACACTGATCACGAAGCTTTGAAGCATTTACAGGGGCAAGATAAGATTTCTGCGAGACATGCGTCATGGATTGCTTATTTGCAGCAGTTTACTTTTGTCGTTAAACACAAATCAGGGGTGACGAATCGAGTAGCAGATGCTTTGAGTAGGAGGAGTCATTTACTAACGACAATGAAGATTGAAGTGACGGGGTTTGAAATGTTGCCAGAGATGCTTGAAGAAGATCCTTACTTTGTGAAATATGTTGAAAAAGTGAAGGATGGGATTGCCGATGAATTCATGTTGGTTGATGGTTTTCTGTTTAAAGGAAATCGTTTATGTATTCCGGATTGTAGTTTGAGGATGAAGATTGTGAAGGAATTACATGAAGAAGGGCATGTGGGCCGTGATCGTACTTTACAGTTGATTTCGCAATCTTACTTTTGGCCATCGATGAGAAAAGAAGTTGAGAGATTTGTGGAGCGATGTCATATTTGCCAAGTTTCAAAAGGGACAGCAACGAATGCAGGGTTGTATATGCCATTACCAGTACCATCTAAGCCATGGGTTGATATCAGCATGGATTTCGTTTTGGGTTTGCCGAGAACTCAAAGGGGAAATGATTCGATATTTGTTGTGGTGGACAGATTTTCGAAGATGGCACATTTTGTTGCTTGCAAGAAGACAGCAGATGCAGTTCGAGTAGCACAGTTATTTTTCAAGGAGATTTATAGACTTCATGGTTTACCAGAATCTATTGTTTCTGATAGAGATACTCGTTTTCTGAGTCACTTTTGGTTGAGTTTGTGGAAGATGGTGGGAACGAAACTGAAATTTAGTAGTGCTTATCATCCGCAAACTGATGGGCAGACAGAAGTTGTTAATAGGTCATTGGGGAATTTGTTGCGTTGTCTTGTACAGGATAATTTGAGAAGTTGGGACATGAAGCTATGCCAGGCAGAATTTGCTCATAATCATGCAGTAAATCGAAGCACAGGATTCAGTCCGTTTCAGATTGTTTATTCAAATTTACCCAGGGGGCCGTTGGATTTAGCAGTTGTACCACAGTCAAAGAGAACAGTTAAACGAGCTACTGATTTTGTTGAAGAGCTGAATGAATGTCATAAAATCGTTCAGGAACGATTGGAGAAGTCGAATGAGAAGTATAAGAAGTCTGCAGATTTGAAACGTCGAAATGTTGAATTTAACGAAGGTGATTTGGTTTATGCTATATTGACAAAGGATCGTTTTCCAGTGGGTGCTTACAACAAGTTGAAAGCCAGAAAAATTGGTCCAGTGGAAGTTTTGAAGAAAATTAATGAGAATGCTTATCGATTAAAGCTACCAGATGATGTTTATACTTCTGATATTTTTAACGTTAAACATTTAATTCCGTATCATGGGGATGAACATTTTGATGAGAAAGAATTTGCAAATTCGAGGTCGAATTTTTCTCAACCTGGGAAGGATGATGCAGCAAGGCATATAGGAATTCAGAAGTTAAACCATATTAAATCATGCACGAGTCAAGGAGCTTCGGATTTAACTCGTAAGGCGTACACAAGTTTAAAACATGCATGCTTGATGAGTCGGTCACGAGATAGGGGGAGCATGAGACGGTGCCGATTTAACAAAGCTTGGAGGAGTTCCTGCTTGATGAGTCGTCCACAATTTAAAGTGATGAGTCGTTTCCGGTTTAAGAGTTTACAAGGGGGAGATAACATAGGTCGAGCAAAGTGGGCTTCGGAGATGAGTCGTTTACGACTTAGTATGAGTCGTTCCCGATTCAATGGAACACAGGAAGGAAAGGTGCGAGTTAATGCAGAAAGGATGAGTCGGGACCGAGCTAAGGGGCTACGACCTAAGATGAGTCGGCAAGGAGATAAGCTGTGTATCTTGAGTCGGTCGTGTTGAGACGAGTCATGTATATACTATATGAGTCGGTCTTGTATGAGTCGTATGTCGCGAGTTTTTAAGTCGGTATATAATTGAGTCGTGGGTTGCTGGGTTTGATGAGTCGGTTGCATTTTTTGAGTCGTGTATTGTTGGGGCTGTACATGTGTTGAGTCGTGTGACCCGCTGTGTCTTTAAGTCGTGCCTTGTTGAGTCGGCAGCGACTTATGTTGAGTCGGCCGAGATGAGTCGTATTTGTTGAGCCGGTGCCGACCTAGGAGTTGAGTGTTGTATGTTGTGTTGAGTTGTAATGCCTATAAATAGCGGGTGTGTTGTAAATTTTTGGTTGTTGATTTTGAATAAAATTTCTCTTTTGTTAGCTTTGTGCTTTCATACCAATTGGTAGTTGAGTGTAATCTCCTATCTCCTCTTTCGGTTAATCGAGTGCGCTCGATTCAACGATCGTAGAAGCCGATTCACGGAATCTAGTGCGCTAGATCAACGTGCGAAGAATCGTAGATCTTGAAACACGGTATAGTGCGCTATCAACGTGTTTGAGATAGCTAGAGTTCGGTATCTTTGGATCAACGAACTTGGGCGTTTTGGTATCTTTAACTCACCGATTGCTACATTCATCGATTGAAGTTTTGTTTGATTAATCCGCTGCGTCAGTTAAAAATCTAATTTAGCTAAAACAAGTTATGAATCTTACTGCAAAATCAGGGTAGTTGAACCCAACTTTAAATAAGTCAAGTTTCAAACATTTTAATTTATTAATTCAGAATCACAAGTTGAATCTTTAGCCTATAACATGATTTTTAAACCAAAAATCATAATTTTTAACTTGGAATTTGAAGAGCAGTTTTGGGGTGAACATAATATGAAAATTTGGGTCTTTCTGGTGATCAAGTAGATCGGAGATATCGGGGTTGTTTGAGGAGATAGAGGAGGCTACAGGAATGCCTGGAAAAATAGTTGGAGGTGGCGAAAATAACGGCGACGACGGCGGCGTGGGATTTTATTTTGTAAACCTAGTTTTTAACCACGTAAGAAACTTGTGCACCGCTGTCTCGTGAAAGCACCGAGTGTCTCGGGGTTCTGTGGATGATATGGGGTCGAGTTGACGCGTCGATGGCCGGAGTTGTAGGCTGGCTAGTGGTCGGGGGTCGGAGAACGGAGCGTTGACAAGTTGGGGTCGCGATGGGTTCGAATGTTCCAGGTTTTGGAATGATGGCCTCAAATTTGATTTCGAGATTTTGAACACGATCTGATGATCGTGATGAGTTGCGTGGAAGATTGTCGACGTGTTCGACAACGTGACGGGGCCTGAAGATCGCCAGCAGTGAAGTGCACGTGCACGAGCACGTTTGGTCTGGGTATTGGGGGTGTTTTTTTTTTGGGTTTACCTGGGAAGAGCACGGGGGAGTCTCGCGCCATACTCGAGTAATTCGAGTAGCATACTCGAAGCAGGGATAAAGGGGGCTCGAATCAAAGTTGTTACTGGTTTTTTACCTGAAACTGTTTTGGTTTGAAAATTTTAAAACCCAAATTAAATTTTAAACCAAGATTTTTAAAGCTGAGTTCAAATTAAAATGTTAATATAAATTCAAGTTGAATGTAGAGTTTAGTTTGAACATAAATAAGTTTTAAATTTAAATTGTTTTAATAACTTAAAAGAAATTCAAAGTTTAATTAAAGAAATTTGAAATGGAGTTGAAATTTTAAATGAAAAATTTAAGCAAGTTGAAACTAAAAGTTTAAATTTAAATTTAAAACTGAATTAAAGATAATTTGAATCCTAGTTCTGAAATCAAAGAAGTTTTAATATTTAAATTGTTTAAATTTGCTTTGTGATGATAATTAAAACATTAGTTAGAAAATGTTTTAAATTTGAATTAGTGAAGATAAAATGATATGCACTCATTAAATTAGTTCAAGTGAATAATTGATTAATTTATTTTATCAAGAAATTAAGATTTGAGTTAAATTAATTAAGGTAAATTAATTTGTAAATAAGATTCATTAATTTAATAAAGAGTTGTCTTTTAAACAAATGATTAAGGTTATTTAATCAAGTAATTAAGATTTTTAAGTTACAGTTTAGAACTTAATTAATTAAATAATCAGTGATTAAATATATGATTTTAAAGGTTAATTAAATGTTAATTAACAATAATTTAAATTGAGTTTAATTACTTAAGAATAGTAATTAAATAATTATGAATAGTTAATGAGGATCATTTACTTGAAATTTATTTGATAATAAACGTGAAAAGAATTATTCATAGAAATCTAATATGATTTAAATTTGTCAGATAATTAAATTGATCCTACTTATGGATGTTTGGATTTTGTTGGATGTTGAATTGTTAATATCCCTGATATGTGATGCTTTGTGATATATCCTGATTTGTGTTGTGACCTGTAATTTATTATCGGTGACCTTTATATATCTGTGACCAGTGAATGGACGATGAGCGTTATAATTTATATTGCTTATCAACTATATTTCTGTGTTTTAATCTGTGATGATTGAATGATGTTGCAGTATTGT
Source organism: Allium cepa (assembly GCA_030765085.1). NCBI lineage: Eukaryota > Viridiplantae > Streptophyta > Magnoliopsida > Asparagales > Amaryllidaceae > Allium > Allium cepa. Next base: position 918,603,535 of record CM060938.1, read on the forward strand.
GTTAAACCCCTGGACCAAACCATACACACACAAATATGGATTTCACGAGGAAATCGATAAAGTCACAGATTTTTGAAATGATTTTAAAGTTGAATATTTTAATTCAAATGGTTTGAAATAGATTGGGTTTAAAGTGAAAAGCTTTTGAAATGGAATTTCATAGATGAAATTTATTTTGAATAACTCGATAAAATATGAAGTTGAAAAATTTGATTTGAACTTAAATTCAAGATTTGAAATTGAATTCTATGATTTGAAACTAGGGATTAACGATATTATACTAGTTATATATGAGTCAAACCATTTTTGAAGTGTTGTTTTTGGGAATTCGAATTAACCCAAAAGATTTAACTTGTATAAATAAGATCGAATTTCTTCGAAACAAAAAAAAACTACTTGTTTTCAAATAATAACAGCTTTCATTTAAAGAAAGGATCTCCCAATTATGTTGAAAGGGTTTCAAGCTGAAATAGAATTGAAATGTTTTGAGAGCTATGAAATAAATCATTAATTCAAAGACCGAATGAGTTAATCCAACTTGAATTGAAATTGTTTTTGAAAGGCTATGAATGAATATTTAGAAATGATTTTGAAAGCTATAAGTTGAATCTTGATTTAAAGATTCAACAAGTTAATCGAATTTTGAAAGCTATGTGTTAAATCTTTGATTTAAAGATTTAATGAGTTAATCCAATTGGAATGGAAATTGTTTTAAAGTCTATAAATTGATCTTTATGAAATAAATCTTTTTTGTAATATAAAGATTTGAAATGGTAATTTGTTTAAACCATATGAAAGAAAAGTTTTGGATTATTAAGTTGTGACTTAATTGAAATTCCTAATCCATATGTTTTAAATGTTGCGCTTACTATTCGGGTTAGCTGGGAAAGGACCTTTGGGTCGTATAACGCATTCCGAATATGTGATACGTCGTTATGGATAGCATTTGAAGACCAGTGGTGAAGACCGGGTATTTGCAAGAACGATAGTATGACCTATCGATTGTCTCTGCACTGAGTTGCAACGGTATAGAGACTCCCTAAGTGATGGGAAATCCGATCGGGATTGTGAATATCCGGATTGCAAGGACTTCTTTGTAAGTGCCTTCCGTTCTGTTCGAACCCAGAACAGACTTGTATGGATTGTTATGTCTGACATTACAATTTGAGATATAAAGCAGATTTCTTTGAAATATATTTCTGTTGGTGGCGGAGAATTTATTCTCTTAGCTAAACACCCTTCTCTGAGACGTACGAGCTCAGAGGTTATGTAGTTGAAGGTTATCAGCGATATATTCCCAATTTGGTAATGTGACATGCTGAGTGTTGCTGTGAAATGATCATTGTGTTGATCATTTGTGATAAGATCATTTGTTTGATCGTTTATCTTTGTGATCATTTCTATGATCATTTGTTGACCCAAAGCACGGCTTTAGTATAAAGTGTGTCTTTGTGGACATGACTTCGTCGAGCCTCACAACCCGGAAAATGGTCGAAACAGGAAAGATGCAGCAAGGTTTTCATGGATCGCGTCCCTAGGATATGTCCATTTCTTCTGGATAGGGGTAGTATCATGGTATGGAGCCCAGATACTTACTCATGTGGATACACTATATCTATTACTGTGTGGTGTTGTTGGTACCGAGCGCTCGGATAAAGGTTGGTTACGACCGGGGATGGAATATCTGAGGTTGATACTCCCGGGCAGGGAGTGCACCGGCTTTGTGTTGGCAGAGATCCATCTGGGATACTCAGGGACGTCCTTCCAGAGGCGTTCCATTTCGGGGTTTGGGAAGTTCCTTTGCCCGACCATTTGCTGGAAATCCATTCTTCAAATACGTACCTTGTACGGTTTTAGTTGTATAACCTGCCATGGAATGTGGCGGTAACCTGCTATTGAACATGGTAGCTATAGTAGGCATACGATAATGGTCGTATGTTGGCTAAGATATATATCTTTACTTTCGAAATGATTTTTCCTACACTATGCACTAGTTATAATATCAAATGTTCTTTTTAATGCGTATCAAGCATCTTTGACTATTATAAGGAGAAATCTCCTCCGATTCTGCGTTTGCATTGTGTGTGTGTGCGGGAGGCCTTATGGTAGTCTCATTTTTAAAAAGCATTGCGAATTGACTTTGAAAATCTTTTGTTGAATGTTTTAAAAGATAAACTGTTTTTGTTGCTCACGCCAGTCCCACGACTGATCCGGAGTTTATTGTTTCTTTCCTAAACTCTGGGTGCTCAAAATTTTCTACACGAGCAGTCTAGAGTTGGGTTTTTCAGATAGTCAGGTTTAGTAGGTTATCTGGAGTTGGTTCAGTCTTTGGATGTGGACGAGACTTGCTTATCTTTGTGCATCGTTATTGGGAGTTCGTGCTACTGCTGGAGTTCTTCCTTGAAGACTATCTTAGAGTTATATTGTTCCGCTGCTGGATGATATCAATTTTTCTTTCCGCTGCTATTTCTTGTATTATATCTCTGATGTATATTGATATCTATTGGATCATCTGTTGTATCAGATATTGTATCAAAGCTGTATATCAATATATTATTCTTTTATTCCGTTGTGTTATTTACTTAATGTTGTTATAAGCTCCGGCGAATCGGATTTGAACGGTCGAATCTATGGCATTCGAATACGATTTGAAGTATGAATGTCGATTTTCGAGCGCGAAAAATTCAAAATGTCACATTTGTTATCAGAGCTAAGGTTGAACTTTAGCTCAGGAGTATAACACATTAAGTAGCTCATTAGAGATAGGGTGGAGTATACCCTAGAATGAGTATATCCCTAAGATATCCGTTCGAATGTCTCAGTAAATTCTCTTACTATCCATTGATAGCAAGTATGAGTGCAAGAAGAAAACGAGATAGGGGACGGGAGAATACGACTATAAATGGTCGATACTCTGTAACAACAACGGAAACAATCTTTCTTATCAATTTCCTTTGATTCGATTTTAATTCTTTTGATTGCTTCATGACAGTTACAAGAAGAAGTTTCGGTATGATGAGATGCCCTACGAATTCCTTATTTCGTATCCTCATCAGTTTCTTTTCAGTTTTTGATTTAAACCTTAATAAATTTGAAATATTGAGATTGAAAATGTTAACTAAATTAGAAATTTTGAATTGAGTTAAAATTGATTAATAGAAGATGAAGCTAAATCGAATTGTATCGATAAAATGATTTCGTTTAAAACCGAACTTGAAATTCTATTATAATTTCTTGTATCTATTGTTGATATTCTGATTTGGTGAGCCAAATGAAGAATTGATATCCAGCTTGATCTAAAAAGATATTTCTCAATCTTTTATCTATCTTCGTTATCTCTCTGGCGAATTTCGAGGACGAAATTCTTTTAAGGGGGGAAGTCTGTAACGATCCCGAATTTTAATTAATTTCAAATTGATAATTAATTTCATTTTTTGAATAAAAATTTGGAAATTTATATAAAACATTTGTTAAGTTATGAATTACTTGAAAAAAAAATGTATTTAAGTTAAATTGAATTGAGATTTATAAATAATTTTTGAAGTCAATCCTATGAAATGGGTTTTTGAAGCTGTGTAAATATAACAAAATTTTTGAAATAAATATTTAAGTTAAAATGAAAGTAAAAATAATACACAAACAAAATGTACTTATAAAATACATAAAAGAATGTATAGTGTGAAAGTGAAACAAACAAACAAAACTTTATATTAAAGTATAAACTTGTAAAAGCAAGATCAAAGTAAAAATATTCAGGTAAAGCAATGTACAAAGCTTCAGCCGAGCAAATAAGGAAAGAAAATAAAATATAAACATGAAAGCATAAAGTACATCACCCCCCAAAACACTTACATATCAGCCGAGTTAAAATAATCAAGGTAAAGAAAAGATCAAAGGAACATGCCTCTATTTCCATCGTCTCAGCAGCCCATGATTTTAGTACAAGGAAAAGGTAACATCATCCCTGTACATTTCTTTTTATGTATCACCTAAGCTTTTATATAGCACCCTGTACAAGATATGGGATCACTTGTACTAGTAAAAAAGATACAAGCATGCATACATCTTCTATATATAAATCACTTTCTTCATTTTTGGTTCGTCCATCTTCAGGGCTGTAAAGAAAAAAAATTTGAAGTAAACAATATCTTAAAACCTTAAAACAAAAATTCAACTTTACAACAATACCAACTCAAATCAATTCAACCATGGTGTAAAGATGGGATTCCAGCTTGTAGTCAAAAGTTCTGTTCTTCTCCTGAAACACAGTGAGCAACTTTGTTTTTTTTCAGACTTCTTTGTTTTCATCAGTGAGCAAACCTTCAAACTTGAACCTGTTTATATATATATCTGATGATTGTGTTGAATACTTAATATTGTTGTGAAATCTGTTGTATGAATGCCTGCATATGAATAGATAGTTTACCTGTGCATGTTTATATTATACATACCAATGCTCTGTTCAAGCTACAGTTTAAAAGAAAAAAAATCTTTTCTCCTCAATCTACCCATATTTTGGATTTAAAATTCAAACCAAAACTGTTTGTTATCGAATATACTTAAGGTTAAAAATCTAATTTAGCTAAAACAAGTTATGAATCTTGCTGCAAAATCAGGGTAGTTGAACCCAACTTTAAATAAGGCAAGTTTCAAACATTTTAATTTATTAATTCAGAATCACAAGTTGAATTTTTAGTCTATAACATGATTTTTAAACCAAAAATCATAATTTTTAACTTGGAATCTGAAGAGCAATGAGATAAAGCTTCCAATATATTCCACTCTGCTAGCATCGTGGAAACAACAATTTGCTGCCTGCGACTAAGTGCATCAGCAACTCGATTACCCTTACCCGGGGTATACTGAATATCGAAATCATAAGAAGCTATAAATTCGAGCCAACGCTGTTGTCTCAAATTAAGTTCTTTCTGAGTGAATAGATATTTCAGAGATTTGTGATCAGAGTGGAGAACACCACTCCTCTCCAAAAATAATGATGTCAAACTCTAAAAGCGAAACAATAGTCGCGAGCACTAGATCATGAGTGGCATACCTAGTCTCGATCAGCGTTAATTGTAAAGAAGCATAAGTGGTAGCACGTTTTCTTCTTGCAAGAGAACGGCACCCAAACCAATACGACTTGCATTGGTATAAACAATAGAGTCTTGGTTCCCTTTAGGAACCACAAGAATAAGAGTTCTTTCAGTTAATCTTCTTTTCTGAAAAGATAAAACTTCCAAATATTTCAATAATCTTTACGAAAACATTTTCTAGAAAAGATTACTTTTTATAAATTTATTGTGTCAAATTGTCTCATCAAAGCGTTTAGGAGATTCCTATCGATAACGTTGATCAAGCGCATCGACCAGAATTCTTAAAGCACTTAATGGGCAATACAATCACAAAATCATCTTCTATATGATAAACACAAATCCAATTATACTTGTAAATAAATCTTATGAAAAAGATTTGCAAAATTTTTAAATTGCTGTTTTCATCAAAAATCAATAAATACACAAATGGTGTCATCGAGATATTCGTAGAATACTCGATTCATAAAATAGATGAAATAAGCTGGGCAAACTGAATGACATAATAAGTCATTCATAAGAATCATAACGAGTGCAGAGTGCGGCAAGTGGAACACTAACTTCCGCAACTCGAAACCAAATAAAAACCGGTGGCAAGATCGAGTTGGAAGAAGAGCTAGAACGAATAAAATGCTTGGCTTCCAACTCAAATAATTGTTGCTTGAGTTCCTCATTTTCCTTAGCAGACATCCTCGTGGAGGACGACTGACAGGATGAGCACCAAAGATAAGATCAATACGGAACTCAATCGCCCTCTTCGACGGTAAACTCGAAATAGGCTCGAAGACATCAGAAAAATCACAAACAGCTGGAATATTTAGCTATAACAGCCTCCGACTCGAAGGAAGAAAGGATAGCATTCGAAGTGTGATAGATAACTGCTTGATAGCATCGGGATGCTTGAGGTATAAAGTTCTTTCGAGACATAGGATTGAACTTCATAACGGACGAGCCAATCCATACCCAAAATCATATCAAAACCAAGATGATCCATAACATACAGGTTTGCACGAAAGGAAAAACCACAAAGAATAATCTCAACACCAACACACAACAAACCAAGAGTAATGGATCCACCAATAGGATTCGCAATCCTCAAAGGGTCGCAAAGAGTAACAACATCCAAAGGAATAACACCAACAAGCTCTTTTGACATGAATGAATGTGATGCACCCGTATCGAAAAGAACTCTAACTGAACGGCCATGAAATAAATTAAAACTTTCCAAAATAGAAGGAGTAAAACCTTTAAGAAGAGAAGAATCACCAGAAGCTTAACCAACATTAAGCTTTCCAGATTTGAAACCCTTAGAAGCAGTAGGACAATAAGAAACCCAATGACTTACTTTCAAATCTAAGATTGACAAGGAATTTAACAAGTGGAATACTACGGGAATATGAAATATATTCCTAGGCATATTCCAACTTGTTAGAGAGGATGAAAGTTTAGAACACGAAGGAATCGATTAGAAAGGCACGAACAAAACCCTCGGATAGTTGTAACACATGTTCCATCCTACTTCTGTTCTGTGTTTATTATAATTTGTTCCGAATCTCAGCTCTGATACCAAGCTGTGACGCCCCACCTCTATGCTCACAATAACAAAGGTTATTATAAGGAATAACGTCTGCTATTGCGAAGAATAAGGCTTGTTAGAAGCGACCATCCGCAAGTTATGCTTTAAACGAGTATTGATTACATCAATAGGAGTTGTGAAAATTTCTCCCAAAGATACAAATTCAATCCAAATCTAAAACGAAACTACAGTGGCTAAGGAAAAATCCAGAACAACTCATAACAACAACAACATTGATAGTATAATCATATCAGAACAGAAATATCAGATATATAGCGGAAGATAAGTCTGGAATACATGCTACAACAACCGATAGTTCACATGAACCAAATACACATATACATGTAACATACATGAGATGAGAACTAATAAACTGAAAGTACACCTCGAAGACTAGACATAAGATGGAGTAAAATCCCTAAAGCTGAAGCTGCAACTGAATCGGAGATAGCGACTATCCTGAAATAACTCGGTCTGACCCGAGTATTATTTAAAAGAAAATAATAAACAGATCAGTCTAATTAAAACTTCAGAAATAAGTGGATGATAAACAACACTTAAGCAAATAATCATAACCTCGAATGAGACTATTCAACAAAAATAATCACCATAGTTTAAATGAAGAAATCTCAATTTAAACTCCATCAAAATCATCTTTTAAGTTCCCAATTGAATTCAAAACAGCCATACACAAATTTATAATCTCGGATGAGACTATACACAAAATTATAATCTCGGATGAGAATATACACAAAGTTATAGTCTTGGGTGAGACTATACAACATAGTAATCAACATAGTTTAAAGGAAGAAATCCCATTAAACTCCATCAAAATCAATTTCCAAATTCATAGTTGAATTCGAAACAACAATATACAAAAATCTAGAAATCAATTAAGATAACTAGAAAATCAGCATTCACAAAATCTAGAAATCAAAATAAGATAACTAGAAAATCAATATTCACAAAATCTAGAAATCAAATAAGATAACTAGAAAATCAACATAAAAGATGGATCGATCCCAGCAGATGGCGAGTTTTAGCTACGCCGCACGTGCATCTCATATGGCCGAAGCCTACCAAGTACTATATTTTTGGCGCCCAACAAATGACCCGAAAGTCCAACAAATGACCCGAAAGTCCAACAAATGACCCGAAGGTCTAGTACTGGTATTGACCCAAAGGTCCAACAAATGACCCGAAGGTCCAGCAGAGTGGCTCGAAAGCCAAACAAAATCATCAAACAGCAGATGTTTCAATTAACGAGTCCGGAATTAACCGAAACAGTAAAAGTGTGGTTCCATACTCCGCACTTTTGCTAAATCGTTTAAATCTCTTCATCGTTTTCTTGAAAGTGCAAAATTGTGTATTTTAAATAAATAACATTTTACGTTCTCAAACGGACAAGTCCGGAATTAAGCGAATCAATAAAAGTAAGGGTTCATAGTCCTTAATTTTGCTGAAGCGTCTAAATCGCTTCCTCATTCTTTTGAAAGCGCAAACTGTAAAATTTTTGGAAACAATTTTATTTTTAAAACGATTTAAAAACCTGTGATTAAAAAACAACATTTGTAGCAATTTCGCCAAGGAAATTGCGCTTCACAAAACACCGTAAAAACGGATATCAAATCAGCGTTGCGGAATAACCGCTAAAAAAAAAATCACTTTACAATTTACGGTTACTGAAGTCAAAACAACAGAATTTTTTTATTATTTATTCATCAAAATGTCATCAAAACAGCATGCTTCAAAATACAATACCGGTGTAAAAATTTCGTTATAAAAATAACGGCGCAAAATACGCTGCATAACAAAACACCGGTTCAACGTAAATTAACCGGTGAATTGCTCTACGTCAATTGCTCTACTTTATATGCATTCAAACATTTCACTGTCTGGACAATTTATACTTTGCAAAACATGTTTAAGACAATACTACTTTCATACGAATATGCCCAAAAATGAATAACAACAAGAAAAACAGGTACGTGCACGTAATTATATACATGCACGCGCGCTAGCTAAATTGAAAAAGGGCATAACTATACTTCGTATAATGCCACACAATACTACATGCACATGAATTTTGTATACCAACATGCATATATAAAATGAATTATCACTTACAGCTACTTGGACCTAATTTATGACGCATGCATGCTCATATAAAAAAAAACTCACAGTAACACTTGTATGCAAATAATAAAGTAACCACCTGACTTGTACCAACTTTTTACACACTACCTGCACTCAAAAGAAACTATATACATGGACACGCAATTAAAATATAAGTAACTTCAACTCTTTTCCATGCAAATATAAAATGCACGCAAGTAATAAATATACTAGAAAACGACCTGGGGCATATATGGTACCCGCGTTACATATATTACCTTTTTTTTGTTTTTTTTTATACAAACTGTAAACTTTGCCCAAACTTTAGTTTTTATTATTTTTATCATGGCACGCACGTTAATACCTCCACACGCATTAATTTTCTATACAGGGGATTTGCATGCAGGTGATAAAACATTAATCAATGGAATGCAACCAAGTTGATGTTGTTCAACATAATGGGCAATGTGCTCAAGCAAGTTCAATATTTAAACAACGTGCTAATAGGTTGCCTGACTTTGCAATACACAGAGCTTAGCAACAAAAATTCTTAATCCATTTAAGATGAACTTAGCAACAAAATAAAGATTTGGACCAAAATAAATGACCTGTACTCATACTATTGGTTTGCAAACAAAAGAAAAATGTGATCAGGAATGCGCGCAAGGATTATAACTCTAGCCTCGGATTTTACATGCATGAGAGAAATAATTTTTTTTTAAAGTATTTCATACGTGAATATTGTCTACAACTGTAAACGAATTGTGTTTGATATTTGACACTGCATACATACTTGTACGCAATGCCCTGGACAAAGTCAAGTGTAGATTATTTTTGCATGCGAATAATTAAAGTTTCGAATAGCACACTTTTTACTTAAAAATGCAGTTAATGAAACAAATAACTTATTTTACAGCACGCTTTCACGCATGTAGTAAAAATGAATAAAATAGATTGCTTTGGGACCCAAGCACTAGTGTATTTCACTAATACACATAGCAATAATCAAAGATTTTAGATTAGAAATGTGAGTTGCACTCACCTCAAATTGTTACGGAATAATTTCGCAACCGAGATCTGATAAGGAGCGAAAATTTGAAGCTGCCATTAAAGCTTTTTGCTGAGCTATTTGAAAGATGAACCCAAGAATGATGCTACTAAAGAAAGAAAAGAGGCAGGCATTTACTTTTCATCTCAAATTTGTGAACAAGTCAATAGAGGTATGTGAGCTGGCTTTCATATGGTACAAGCATTTAAGGCGACGTGCTACAGAGTAAATAGTACACTGCTTGATATAAAGATGATGGGCGAAAAGAGCATTCGCACTGGCTCTTGAAACTTGGTGACAACATGTTAAAATATGCACCACATGCAAGTATATACCGACGCAAACTTGCATAGTGCAAAAATACATTTTCAAGTAACATGTATGTGTTAAAACAATTATCAGAGTGTTTCAACAATTACATGTGTTAAAAGCTTAAAATATAGATAACTTAAAATATGCACCACTTGCAAGTATATATTGACTTTGCAACAGATTTTAGCAACATTTTTCCTTTCAATTTTTTTTTTAAAAATTTCTATTTTAAATATTCACTCCGACGGTAATCCAAAAATTACGGTCGTTACAGATTTTTAAAATATTTATTACGACGGTAATAAAATCACGGTCGCTACAGACTCCCCTCCTTATAAAAATTGCATCCCCGCAATTTTCATAGTAGAAGCAGTCAATAACGAAAATAATTCGTCACAACAAAGATTTAAAAAGAAAAGATAGACCAAGAATGCACACCCCCACCCGAAGAGGAGAGAAAACCCGGATAAGAACACTCGATGAATTCTCTGGTTTCCCAAGTGCAATCTTTGGGATTTGTGGACCATTGAATTTTCACAAGCGGGACTTCTTATTTCGAAGGCGTTTAACCTCCGTAGCTAACACACGAATAGGATTTTGCACATAGACAATTCGAGTGAGATCTCAAGATCTTGCAACACACGAGGATCAATACTAGAATCTGAATCCCGAAGGCATCGACGAAGCTGGGATACGTGAAATACGTCATGAATTTCAGAAAACTGAATAGGTAGCGATACACGATATGCAACAGGGCCAATGTGTTCCATTATAGGAAATGGTCCAACATAACTAGGAGCCAATTTCCCAGGGCTACTAAAACGCACCACACCCTTTATCAGAGAAACATGAATGAATACGCAATCACCAACAGAAAATTCCAAAGGCTTCCTACAATGATAGGCATAAGATTTCTGCCTATTCTGAGCCTTCTTCATTCTCTGTCTAATAAAATCAATCTTCTCAAAAGATTCACGAATATAATCGGGGCCGAGAACTAACTTTTTCCCGGATTCCAACAACAAGATGGTGATCGACACGGCCTTCCGTAAAGAGCTTCGAAAGGAGCCATACCGATAATGGGTTGGAAACTGTTGTTATAAGAAAATTCAACAAAAGATAAGTGGTCTTCCCAACTACCACCAAAGTCAAGAAGCTGTCCGATTGGACTTGATAGGAATAAAATGAGCTGATTTGGTCAATCGGTCAGGAATCACCCAAATACTAGTATGGCCCGACCTCGAACGAGGTAGACCATTAATGAAATACCAAGAAATTTGATCCTATTTCCAAATTGGAATCTCAAGAGGCTGTAAGAGACCACTAGAACGATGGTGTTCTACTCCAATAAGTTGACAAGTCATGCAACGACTCACATAACTTGCACCATTACGCTTCATACCCTCCCAAAAGCATAAGCATTGCATATCAGCATACATCCTACTACTACCCGGACAGATAGTAAGCTTAGAACGGTGACAGTCCTCAAGAATGTCATTTTTAAGATTAAAACATTAAGCACGGTCAACTTTCCCTTTTTCCGAAAACAACCCGAATATCAATATCGAAATCCATTAGATCATCACTTCTGCATTCCGATTTACAACTCCGAATAAGATAAGAGAGATCTGGATCTTGTTTCTGGGCATCAGCAACACGATCCAACAAACTAGGACGAGCTTTCATGCTAAATGAAAGCACGGCAGAATCAGAAACTGAAGGACAGTCTCTACTATCACAATGAGATAAAGCTTCCAATATATTCCACTCTGCTAACATCGTGGAAACAACAATTTGCTGCCTGCGACTAAGCGCATCAGCAACTCGATTACCCTTACTCGGGGTATACTGAATATCGAAATCATAAGAAGCTAGAAATTCGAGCCAACGCTGTTGTCTCAAATTAAGTTCTTTCTGAGTGAATAGATATTTCAGAGATTTGTGATCAGAGTGGAGAACACCACTCCTCTCCAAAAATAATGATGTCAAACTCTAAAAGCGAAACAATAGTCGCGACACTAGATCATGAGTGGCATACCTAGTCTCGATCAGCGTTAATTGTAAAGAAGCATAAGTGGTAGCACGTTTTCTTCTTGCAAGAGAACGGCACCCAAACCAATACGACTAGCATTGGTATAAACAATAGAGTCTTGGTTCCCTTCAGGAACCACAAGAATAAGAGTTCTTTCAAATAATCTTCTTTTCTGAAAAGATAAAACTTCCAAATATTTCAATAATCTTTACGAAAACATTTTCTAGAAAAAATTACTTTTTATAAATTTATTGTGTCAAATTGTCTCATCAAAGCGTTTAGGAGATTCCTATCGATAACGTTGATCAAGCGCATCGACCAGAATTCTTAAAGCACTTAATGGGCAATACAATCACAAAATCATCTTCTATATGATAAACACAAATCCAATTATACTTGTAAATAAATCTTATGAAAAAGATTTGCAAAATTTTTAAATTGCTGTTTTCATCAAAAATCAATAAATACACAAATGGTGTCATCGAGATATTCGTGGAATACTCGATTCATAAAATAGATGAAATAAGCTGGGCAAACTGAATGACATAATAAGTCATTCATAAGAATCATAACGAGTGCAGAGTGCGGCAAGTGGAACACTAACTTCCGCAACTCGAAACCAAATAAAAACCGGTGGCAAGATCGAGTTGGAAGAAGAGCTAGAACGAATAAAATGCTTGGCTTCCAACTCAAATAATTGTTGCTTGAGTTCCTCATTTTCCTTAGCAGACATCCTCGTGGAGGACGACTGACAGGATGAGCACCAAAGATAAGATCAATACGGAACTCAATCGCCCTCTTCGACGGTAAACTCGAAATAGGCTCGAAGACATCAGAAAAATCACAAACAGCTGGAATATTTAGCTATAACAGCCTCCGACTCGAAGGAAGAAAGGATAGCATTCGAAGTGTGATAGATAACTGCTTGATAGCATCGGGATGCTTAAGGTATAAAGTTCTTTCGAGACATAGGATTGAACTTCATAACGGACGAGCCAATCCATACCCAAAATCATATCAAAACCAAGATGATCCATAACATGCAGGTTTGCACGAAAGGAAAAACCACAAAGAATAATCTCAACACCAACACACAACAAACCAAGAGTAATGGATCCACCAATAGGATTCGCAATCCTCAAAGGGTCGCAAAGAGTAACAACATCCAAAGGAATAACACCAACAAGCTCTTTTGACATGAATGAATGTGATGCACCCGTATCGAAAAGAACTCTAACTGAACGGCCATGAAATAAATTAAAACTTTCCAAAATAGAAGGAGTAAAACCTTTAGGAAGAGAAGAATCACCAGAAGCTTAACCAACATTAAGCTTTCCAGATTTGAAACCCTTAGAAGCAGTAGGACAATAAGAAACCCAATGACTTACTTTCAAATCTAAGATTGACAAGGAATTTAACAAGTGGAATACTACGGGAATATGAAATATATTCCTAGGCATATTCCAACTTGTTAGAGAGGATGAAAGTTTAGAACACGAAGGAATCGATTAGAAAGGCACGAACAAAACCCTCGAATAGTTGTAACACATGTTCCATCCTACTTCTGTTCTGTGTTTATTATAATTTGTTCTGAATCTCAGCTCTGATACCAAGCTGTGACGCCCCACCTCTATGCTCACAATAACAAAGGTTATTATAAGGAATAACGTCTGCTATTGCGAAGAATAAGGCTTGTTAGAAGCGACCATCCGTAAGTTATGCTTTAAACGAGTATTGATTACATCAATAGAAGTTGTGAAAATTTCTCCCAAAGATACAAATTCAATCCAAATCTAAAACGAAACTACAGTGGCTAAGGAAAAATCCAGAACAACTCATAACAACAACAACATTGATAGTATAGTCATATCAGAACAGAAATATCAGATATATAGCGGAAGATAAGTCTGGAATACATGCTACAACAATCGATAGTTCACATGAACCAAATACACATATACATGTAACATACATGAGATGAGAACTAATAAACCGAAAGTACTCCTCGAAGACTAGACAGAAGATGGAGTGAAATCCCAAAAGCTGAAGCTGCAACTGAATCAGAGATAGCGACTATCCTGAAATAACTCGGTCTAACCTGAGTATTATTTAAAAGAAAATAATAAACGGATCAGTCTAATTAAAACTTCAGAAATAAGTGGATGATAAACAACACTTAAGAAAATAATCATAACCTCGAATGAGACTGTTCAACAAAAATAATCACCATAGTTTAAATGAAGAAATCTCAATTTAAACTCCATCAAAATCAGCTTTTAAGTTCCCAATTGAATTCAAAACAGCCACACAAATTTATAATCTCGGATGAGACTATACACAAAATTATAATCTCGGATGAGAATATACACAAAGTTATAGTCTCGGGTGAGACTATACAATATAGTAATCAACATAGTTTAAAGGAAGAAATCCCATTAAACTCCATCAAAACCAATTTCCAAATTCATAGTTGAATTCGAAACAACAATATACAAAAATCTAGAAATCAATTAAGATAACTAGAAAATCAGCATTCACAAAATCTAGAAATCAAAATATGATAACTAGAAAATCAATATTCACAAAATCTAGAAATCAAATAAGATAACTAGAAAATCAACATAAAAGATGGATCGATCCCAGCAGATGGCGAGTTTTAGCTACGCCGCACGTGCATCTCATATGGCCGAAGCCTACCAAGTACTATATTTTTGGCGCCCAACAAATGACCCGAAAGTCCAACAAATGACCCGAAAGTCCAACAAATGACCCGAAGGTCTAGTACTGGTATTGACCCGAAGGTCCAACAAATGACCCGAAGGTCCAGCAGAGTGGCTCGAAAGCCAAACAAAATCATCAAACAGCAGATGTTTCAATTAACGAGTCCGGAATTAACCGAAACAGTAAAAGTGTGGTTCCATACTCCGCACTTTTGCTAAATCGTTTAAATCTCTTCATCGTTTCCTTGAAAGTGCAAAATTGTGTATTTTAAATAAATAACATTTTACGTTCTCAAACGGACAAGTCTGGAATTAAGCGAATCAATAAAAGTAAGGGTTCATAGTCCTTAATTTTGCTGAAGCGTTTAAATCGCTTCCTCATTCTTTTGAAAGCGCAAACTGTAAAATTTTTTGAAACAATTTTATTTTTAAAACGATTTAAAAACATGTGATTAAAACAACAACATTTGTAGCAATTTCGCTAAGGAAATTGCGCTTCACAAAACACCGTAAAAACGGATATCAAATCAGCGTTGCGGAATAACCGCTAAAAAAAAATCACTTTAAAATTTACGGTAACTGAAGTCAAAACAACAGAATTTTTTTTTTATTTATTCATCAAAATGTCATCAAAACAGCATGCTTCAAAATACAATACCGGTGTAAAAATTTCGTTATAAAAATAACGGCGCAAAATACGCTGCATAACAAAACACCGGTTCAACGTAAATTAACCGGTGAATTGCTCTACGTCAATTGCTCTACTTTATATGCATTCAAACATTTCACTGTCTGGACAATTTATACTTTGCAAAACATGTTTAAAGCAATACTACTTTCATACGAATATGCCCAAAAATGAATAACAACAAGAAAAACAGGTACGTGCACGTAATTATATACATGCACGCGCGCTAGCTAAATTGAAAAAGGGCATAACTATACTTCGTATAATGCCACACAATACTACATGCACATGAATTTTGTATACCAACATGCATATATAAAATGAATTATCACTTACAGCTACTTGGACCTAATTTATGACGCATGCATGCTCATATAAAAAAAAACTCACAGTAACACTTGTATGCAAATAATAAAGTAACCACCTGACTTGTACCAACTTTTTACACACTACCTGCACTCAAAAGAAACTATATACATGGACACGCAATTAAAATATAAGTAACTTCAACTCTTTTCCATGCAAATATAAAATGCACGCAAGTAATAAATATACTAGAAAACGACCTGGGGCATATATGGTACCCGCGTTACATATATTACCTTTTTTTTTTGTTTTTTTTATACAAACTGTAAACTTTGCCCAAACTTTAGTTTTTATTATTTTTATCATGGCACGCACGTTAATACCTCCACACGCATTAATTTTCTATACAGGGGATTTGCATGCAGGTGATAAAACATTAATCAATGGAATGCAACCAAGTTGATGTTGTTCAACATAATGGGCAATGTGCTCAAGCAAGTTCAATATTTAAACAACGTGCTAATAGGTTGCCTGACTTTGCAATACACAGAGCTTAGCAACAAAAATTCTTAATCCATTTAAGATGAACTTAGCAACAAAATAAAGATTTGGACCAAAATAAATGACCTGTACTCATACTATTGGTTTGCAAACAAAAGAAAAATGTGATCAGGAATGCGCGCAAGGATTATAACTCTAGCCCCGGATTTTACATGCATGAGAGAAATAATTTTTTTTTAAAGTATTTCATACGTGAATATTTGTCTACAACTGTAAACGAATTGCGTTTGATATTAGACACTGTATACATACTTGTACGCAATGCCCTGGACAAAGTCAAGTGTAGATTATTTTTGCATGCGAATAATTAAAGTTTCGAATAACACACTTTTTACTTAAAAATGCAGTTAATGAAACAAATAACTTATTTTACAGCACGCTTTCACGCATGTAGTAAAAATGAATAAAATAGATTGCTTTGGGACCCAAGCACTAGTGTATTTCACTAATACACATAGCAATAATCAAAGATTTTAGATTAGAAATGTGAGTTGCACTCACCTCAAATTGTTACGGAATAATTTCGCAACCGAGATCTGATAAGGAGCGAAAATTTGGAGCTGCCATTAAAGCTTTTTGCTGAGCTATTTGAAAGATGAACCCAAGAAAGATGCTACTAAAGAAAGAAAAGAGGCAGGCATTTACTTTTCATCTCAAATTTGTGAACAAGTCAATAGAGGTATGTGAGCTGGCTTTCATATGGTACAAGCATTTAAGGCGACGTGCTACAGAGTAAATAGTACACTGCTTGATATAAAAATGATGGGCGAAAAGAGCATTCGCACTGGCTCTTGAAACTTGGTGACAGCATGTTAAAATATGCACCACTTGCAAGTATATACCGACGCAAACATGCATAGTGCAAAAATACATTTTCAAGTAACATGTATGTGTTAAAACAATTATCAGAGTATTTCAACAATTACATGTGTTAAAAGCTTAAAATATAGATAACTAAAAATATGCACCACTTGCAAGTATATACTGACTTTGCAACAGATTTTAGCAACATTTTTCCTTTCAAATTTTTTTTTTAAAATTTCTATTTAAAATATTCACTCCGACAGTAATCCAAAAATTACGGTCGTTACAGATTTTTAAAATATTTATTACGACGGTAATAAAATCACGGTCGCTACATTTTCGATTTCGAGCTTTGAGGGAAAGAAATAAACGAAAGAATTTCGTTCGATTGGGGAAAAATGATAGAGGTAGCAGCCATAATTTTTTCTTCTTCTTGTTTTCTGAACGAAGGGAGAAACAGGAAGCATCGCGTTATAAAGAAAATGGAAAGCGTACGAAGGAAAACGAGTAACAGTATTCTGATGGGACGAAAGTGTGTTGAGGAAGCTAAGTTAATTATTTTATTTTAAATCTAAAAATCGTCACGAATTTCACTTAAAGCATAGCGCGTTTTCTTATCGTACAATCACACGGTAGCTCCAAAAATTACGAAATTTGAAATCCGGTAATAATTCAATATTACGGATCCAACGGAACTGATTTCGTCGAATTCCGAGACTGTGCCTCGTATGGCTATTTTTAAATGTCAATTTAAATGACGTAAATTTAAAATTGAATAAACGACAATTAAATTCAATTTTAATCCATCTATTATTTTCAGTATTATTAATATAAATTTTATAAGCCTTTAAAATATTTTAAACAAGCTTACTGCCCCCGACTTAATATTTTACCCGATATTCAATAACTATTTTTAACAATTAATTAATTCAACAGGTCGTTATATTTAAATTCTGAATCCTTTCTATCATATAAAACCAAACCGTTCATATTATAATCAAATTAGAGTTCAAATTAAATATTTAAATATTGCAAATTAGCCGTCAAAAATCTGGGTCGTTGCATTCCTCCCCCCTTAAAAGAATTTCGTCCCCGAAATTACTAGTTAGGAAGAATGGTCCGATACCCGTTACTATTACTTCACAACCAACAATTCAACATCCTACCAACTATCTTTTTAATAAAAGACGCATTACCCTTCTTATTAACTTTTCAAACTTTTCCCTAGTTTTAAACTATACTATTTGTTTAACCATTCAAGTTTCAATCTAAAACTAAATTTTGAATTATCAAAATTTTCTCCAAATTTTTCTAACTCTCTAAATTCCCGAAATTTTTTGCCAGCGTCTCCTTTGCACGGCTAGCTCGGTACAACTACAAAATGGCTCTACGGCCTCCCAAATCTCAAAAGAAAACAAATAGCCAAGTGGCTGGATCAAAATCCCAATCAATTTCATATAGAAATTTACACACATAACTTTTTGTCGAGCATTTCTAAATTATCTTCTGAAACCAAAATCAATTCTCTTTCCCTTTATATTACCTGCATATCTTACACAGCAATATGCCCAATCACAATATTCAAAACATTTCATCGACTTTCTTACAAATGTCAATATCTATTCATTCAAATATTATTTTAGATTATATTTGAAATATCAATTCCCAATTGAGAATGCATCATTCCTTACTTAAGTTAGTATTAGCATTTTATGTGTTCTTATATTTATTTCCATCTTACTACCTTAGTTTGTATCTATTCTTATTCAAATTGATTCTTCCATTTCCATATGAATTCAATTTATCTTTAACTCTGAATATTTAAATTCTATTTTTCATTTATAACAAATTCATGTCATTATTTTAAATTAGTTTCCTTCACTAATTTATTTCAATTTCCAATTTGAAAACGTTTGTCGTTAACAAAATTTTCAAAAACTTCAAAAAATTTCTAACTCCCAAAATTTCCGAAATTTTTTGGCAGAGCCCCCTTTGTACGGAGGAGCTTTTGCAATTTGACAGTAGATATAAATATTTATACATCGACCCACACGGTCAGAAAAACCAAAAACAGTTCATATTTCCTAGTTTGTATTGCGTAGGCGTACCTTATTTAGCATTTTAAGCAAGCGGCGAATTTTATTTTAGCATTTACGTGCCTAAAATCCTGCTATACAGTCTTCTGGTACCTGTACTTACTCAATTTAAACATATAAGTATCATATTTATGAAATTTACAACATTTCATTCATTTAAGCAGCTACAACACAATTATAACATAAGAAATGCATTCAATACAACTTACATCAGCAAGTTAGAGGGTTTTCAATCTAATTCAATTGGCTTCTAAACCAATTCATATACCATTTGTATTCAACTTAAGTGATTAACAACTCATTTGCTTAACTCAAATTCATTTTTAATTCCAAACAATTCATTTCCAATTTAATTGATTTCAAAATCAATTCTGCTACTTATCAATTCAAAGTCATATTCAATAAACAACATATACAAGTAGTTTGTATAAACAATTTATAAGGTTCCAATTAAATCCAATTGCTTTTACTCAATTTATATCATCATATCCGATTCAGAATGATTTTCAATATCATTCTTTTTTATATTCAATTTATTTTTAATTCAATCCATTTTATATTCATGGCAATTGATGAAAAACAAGTTTATTTACTTCTATTATTTCATAGAACTTTATTTAATCTTGTTTACGACAACAATTATTTTCATGCAAATTCGTCAATATTCATTCAAACCACAGTTTCTTTAGTTTTATAACTATTTTAAAATTGATTCCCACTCAATTTATTTTTAAATCCGTCCCATTCCAATTTCTTTAACATCCATATATTTACATTTACTTTATGTAATATCCCGGAATTTTTAACAATATCAATTTAATAATCTGTAGTTAAAATTAAATTGATATTGATATTCTGTAAATAATTATCAAAATAAATTTAATAATCTTCTTCAGTAAATATTTGAATTGGTTATTTTATCTTTTAAAAATAATAAATTGATTCTATTTCCAATATAAATACTTGGTTTATATTTTAAATAGAATTAGCTTTGTTTAAATTTTAATAAGTAAAGCATATTTTCTAGTTTTTTTTTATATAATTTGAGAAATTTGTTTTATTTAATATTTGTAGCAAATTGGAAAATAAGCTTTTCAAAATTTAATAAATGATTTTGGTTTAAATTTATTTCTGAATCATGTTTTAAAATTTCTAATATAAACATTATAATTTGGAAATTTTGTTCTAATTAGTATTGAGTTTTAAAAGACTATTTCATAAATAAAAATATGATTTTAAAAATTGATAAGAAAATATTAAATGTTTTTAATTAAGTTAGATTGAGTTTTAAAATTTAGAGTGATCAAATAAAATGGATATTTTATTGGTAAAATTATAATTTCTTTTAAGAATGATTTGTTTATTAAACAATATTAATATTGTATTATTTTTATAAATAAAGTTTGAATAGAATTTGTAATTTTTATTTCAAATTAAATTTATGTATATAACTTGATTTGAGATTAATTGATTTTGAGTTTAGTTTGAATATAAATTTAAAAGTTTGAAATCTTAATTATTTTAGTTTCTGTATGTATAAGTTTTATTTTATAAGCATGATTTGTTTTCTTTTATAAATTTAGATACATATTTAAATTCTAATTAATTTATCAATTAAGCTTAATACATGTTTATTAACATGTTAATATACAAATTACTTTTAAAAGACAAGTGTATGAAGATTAAGCATTATTTAACAAGTGTTGTACAATTTGACAAGTGTTAAAATTTTGTTCAATTTTTCTTTACTTTTATTAAAACTGAAAATACCTTAGTTTAATTTACATCTTCATTCATATTGCATTCCATTTTTTTATCAAAGAATATCCAAACTTCTAAAATCTGTATCATCTTCATCTCAATATGTAAAACCAAGATCAAATCCCTGTAACTCTCCTCATTATCAATCTGTAGCTTGCATTTCCTCTTCAAGTCAAAGTAGAAAACTTGCATACCTCAAATGCATTAACAAACCACAAAATCTGCAAAATCTAAATCAAAGATCAGATCTGCAAATCTTAAAATCCAAACACTTGCATGTTCCTCTTCATAAACATCAATCTGCATATTCACTTCCTCAAAATCAAATTGAGCCTGCACATGTTTGTTTTCTGGAAAATTCAAAAGCATTTAGCCTGAAACGATTCTGCATATTCAAATCAAAGGGCTAGCATTATTTTTTTTGTACTCTGTTTAAACCTGGAATGTTAAGCATTTGCATGCATATGGGAATTGGCAACTGCATCAACTAGCACCTGCACGCAAGCATTTTTGTCAGAGAAAACAAATAGGCAAAAACTGCATAAAAATTCAAAGGGAAGTCAAAACAGAGGTCTGCATTTTGTCTCTGGGATCATCTGCATATCATTTCAAACATGGAGTGAATCAGGATCAAAACAGCTCTGCATTTGTTAAAAAGGTGAGTAACTTCTAACTTTTTAAATTTTAAAAAAAAAGTTGCATGCTAAATGTTTAACATAGATAAACATTTCCTGTGTGATGATAATGTTGCTATGATATGTATTGTTTGCATGCAGTATTTTCTGTGGTCTCTGTTGTTAAAGAAACTATGACAATCTTTATCTTTTACTTTAATTCCTTATGTAAGGGAATTTATAAAGACGTATTGTTTGGTTCTCTTAAGTCAATACTTAAATTTAAGTAAGAAAAATAATATAAGTGTTTGTCACTGAAAACAAAGAAGATCAGTATAGGATAATTTTAACAAAAAATTAAATAGCTTAAATTTGTAATGCAGTTTCACAGATATAAAGCATTAACTATCACTTGATTTTTAGATCAGGAATTAGGATTTTATAGTGATAAATGAAGTTACAGTGGGGGTTTCAACTGTTATAGAATTTCTGGCAAAATCTGATGATTTTTGAATTTGGAAACTTTGAGCTACTTCTGGGTGATTGTGTAGGAATAGGAGATGATGGGAAAAATCTTGAATGTTGATTAAACTCTCAGAGTAATGGCAGATTTGGGAATTTCACTTTTTAACCCTAGTTTTTGGTGTTTGGGAGAATCGATCAGTTTACTTTATAGAATGGATCGAGTGTTGAGATATTTTGGATAAGGGTAGCGTGGCCGTAGTTAAAGGCGAGGCCGAAGTGACAGAACGTCAGATGGTCGGAGCAATACTAGATTGCCGTTGACAGGTTTATTGTGAAACCTGATTGTTTTTCCAGGTTTGGGTATTTGCGCTCGATTTCGTTCTCGATGGTTGATGCATGAATTGATGGTTGTAGTGGGTAGTTAGGGGAGTTTCTGATGAGATATGATGGTCGTTGGCGATCATAAATGGACGGCGACGCCGTGCATATGCACGGTGAGGTAGTGAACAGGAGATGTTGGATAGTGTGGGGTGACTCGGGTGAACTCCTTTTTGACTCGAAGTGTTGTGGTATGTGACTCGGGGGAATGGAGTTGCAAACTCGAAGTAGATTGTGTGGTGGGAGATCAGGTGTTTGTTTACAGGTTTACAAACCTGTAACTTCTGGAACTAGTATTTGTAAAAAGCCCTGAATCTTTTGATGATTAGGAAAACTTAAATCAAATTTGAATTCAAGTCTGAAATTGTTTGAATTCAATTTAAGTTAATATTCCAGTTTAAATAAATAAAGTTAAAAAGGAAATTTATTTATTTTCACAGGTTGTTGATAAACCTGAAACTGTTTTATAAAACCTGAAAATATTTGAGTTTTTAAAAAAAAATTAAACTGAATTTAAAAAAAAGAGTATAGAGCAAGTTTTAAATCAAGGTTTTAAAACCAGCTTAAAATCTTAATTCAAATGAGTTTGAATTATAGTTCCAGGAATATTTAAGTTTCATAAAAATATAAGGTTTTTAACAACTTTGATTTTGTTAAAGTGTTTTTATAAAATGTTTTAAAACCTGAAGTTTAAGGTTTAAAAGGAGTTTTAAAATTTAAATTTAAATCTGAATTCAAAGCAAATATGAATCTTAAGTTTAAATTTGGAATCAAAGTTGAATGTGTATTCAGTTTTTGAAACTGAAAGAAAATTTGAAGTTGCAAGATTTAAACTAAGTTTTAATTGAGTTATTGAGATGTTAAAGTTTTAAACTTTGTTAAGTTCAAACTATTTACATTTCAAAACTTATATTTGAAATGAAATTTGGAAACAAGTTTTAAAGCACTTTGTTTTAAAATAAAATTTGTTTGAAACATAATTTAGAAAAGTTTTATTTTAAAGTTAAGTGAAGAAATAATGTTTTGAAATTAAATTATTAAAAAGATAATTAAGTAATAATTAATTAAATTATTTAATTAATTATTAAATGCATATTGGTTTAGGGGTTAATCAATTTGAAAATTTAGATCATTAATTAGATTTTTAATTAATGGTTATAAATTGTTAATTAAGTATTTAAGTTTTAATCAAGGTTAATGTATTTAAATAATTAGACTTTAATTTTAGATAATTAAAGATAATTAAATTTGTAATTAATCTAAGATAATTATTTAATTAAATAATTTGAGAAGGGTTAATGAGGTCATTAACCAGGATTATTTAAATAATTGATTAATGTGATTAATTTCTATAATTAATTAGATTAATTAATTTAGTAATAATCAATTGTAAATGGTTTAAGTATAATTAATTGATAAAGTAATTAAGAATTAATTACTTAATGTAATTAATTTAGTTTAATGGAATTGTTTAATTTAATTAATTAAGTTTAATTAATTTTAAACATTTGGGTTTTAAATAATTAGTTTATGTAATTAATGATTTGGGAATTTACTTAGTTAAGTAATTAATTAATAATTACATGATTGTAATTAAGTGGAGGTGTTTAAGTATGAGTAAAATGGATTAATTATCTAGTAATTAATCAAATAATTAATTAAGAAATTAATTATTAAGGATCATTAATTATTTTAATTAATGATGTAATTAAAGTTGATTAATTATGATTAATTAATCAATAATAGGTTATTAAAGGTAATTAATTAATATAATTAATTAAGGATTAAGGTAATTAATTATGGTTAATTAATAAATTGAAGTAATTAAAGGTTAATTACTGTTTAGTTGAGGGTAATTAATTTGAGAAATTAATTAAGGATAATTACATGAATGTAATAAATCATGAGTGATTAATTAGGATGATTTATTTTGAATGATTAATTGATTGTAATCAATTAAATAGTTGGGTAAGCAAGTTATAATTGGGTGAAGTAATTAATTTAATTTATTTTAAATTAATTATAGATTAAGTAATTAATTTAATTCATTTTAAATTAATTAGAGATGGAGATAGTTAATTTAATTCATTTTAAATTAATTATATTGTGATGAGTAAATCTTTGCTTATGTATATTTGGATGACATTGATTGTCTTGGTTGCTTTGTGATCTCAGTAATGAGATGAATAGTATTGGGTGGTATGAATGTTTGGTTTGTGTTGTGATGATAACATAGGTTATCTATTGTGATGATATGTGGAATATCTATTTGATATTGATTATGTGGGTTCCCTATTATGTGATAATGTTGATTATCAGTTATGATTTAAGTTATCTATCTGTGTGTATATAGAAACTGTATTGAAATGTTTTAAAACCCTTAAAACAACTTGGACCTAAAAGACACGCTTTGGATTTCGATGAGACCGGGATCGGGTTTCCATATTTGGATATCCGAAAACCACATCGATTCCAAATAACATTAGGTCGTGAATCTAAATGGAGCTGTGTGAAGACTCGAGGTGTAAGGGCTATACGTCAGTATAACTCTGAGGGTGATTCCGTAATGAGTTTGACGGAATAGTACTTATAGATTCGAGATGGTGGATTAGAGTGCAAGGGTTATTGTCGTTAACTCTGAGGGTGATTCCAAAATGAGTGTAACGAAATAATGCCTTCGGTTTCGTTCGAACCCGGAACGAACTTGTATGGATTGAATGCTTTCAGAACATCGTCAGGTGGACGATGAGCATTCTAAGATGATATGTCCTAAAAAGGTAATCGTAGCCTCAAGCCTCATCAACCGGGAATGGCTAAAACAGGGGAGGTGCAGCAAGGCTTCGTGGGTAGCCCCCACTTGAGAGTAAGATATACCCCTGTCTAGAGGTCCCTTTATATTTCGGCTGTGTGGACGGTCTTTTGAGCTCTTACCGTCGGGGTTATCTTATTCGGAACTGTTCAGTAAGGAACGGG
This sequence comes from Allium cepa, assembly GCA_030765085.1. Lineage (NCBI taxonomy): Eukaryota > Viridiplantae > Streptophyta > Magnoliopsida > Asparagales > Amaryllidaceae > Allium > Allium cepa. The sequence goes on from CM060938.1 coordinate 918,629,074, forward strand.
TCCGGCTTTGTGTTGCAGGGGAGTTAGGGTGGCTCCTCGGTACGGTGATCTAGGCCACGTACTGTGACGGGCGGTACCTCAATAGCCCTGCCATTGTATGGAATCCAAAATCCAATAAGTGCCAACGGTTTTGATTGTATTACCCACTTTTGTGGCTAGTAGCTGGAATTTAATAGATGTAACAATTTCGGCTAGTTCTTATTTATTTGAAAACCCTAGACACTATTATAATATCATCGGATTTCCTATCAAATGTTTTGGTTAGCGTAAGGTAAAAACTTTTCCATGTTTATGTGTGGGAAGTCTTACGTGATACCTTTTCTTTTCAAAAGGTTTTTAAAAGTTAAGCAACTTTAACCTGTTACTCACACCAGACCCATGTCTGACCCGGAGTTTATTTTTGTTTTTCATAAACTCTTGGGTACTCAAATTTTTATGAGTAGTCAAGAGAATTCAGGTTAGGATTCAGGTTTGCTTTGACGGATATTGGAGGAGCAATGGAGCAGGAGGCTTCTGCGTTAGATATTAGTATTCCGCTGTATGTTCTCTGAGATGTTGTTTGTATTGAGTTGTAAACTAGACAGATGTTTATAACTGTCTAGTATGAGTTGTTTATGCTATGTATCTCTGATGTATATGATACTATGTAAAGTATTATGTGATTAATATAATTTATTCGTTCCGCTGTGTTAGATTCTGATGTTTGTTTCTTTCTTCTCTTCTTTCTTTTCTCTTTTCTATCCCTTTCTTTCTTAAAGATGATGCGATTTTCCGGGAGTGGAAAGTCGGGTCGTCACACTTTATTTTTACATTGAGTTTTATTCAAACCCATTTTACAAAGCTTGACAACTTCCATACTTATGATTAATAACCACTTTTCCCAAATTTATACAAGTCATGCTTCATTCAAATTTATATTTAAATCAATTCACTTTAAATCATCTAAATTTCATAACTTAAGTCATTTCATTTGCCCATAAATTCTTTTTTTAATTTGATTCTATTTAAATCTAATCTCTTTCATTTACTACTTAGCTCAATTAATTTATTTACTCAATTCATTTAAAAATTTCAATTTCCATGTTCGATTCATTCTCGAACTTATTTAATTAATTTCAAGACCATCTCCACTTTATTTATATCATTTGGACTTTATTCGCACTTCAAGCCAATTCATTTATAATCCAATTTTATTAATTCTCAATTCAACTTCTATTTGACCAATTCAAATTTCATTTACATATTCAATTTTGGATTTCCATTACATTTCTAAAGTTCAAAACAATTCTATTTTGGCTTATTTATTTCCTTTCAAACTCCAGATCTTACCCATATTAAACAAGCATACATTTTATTTCAATCATTTAAATTCTCTTGATAAGCCCTCGGAGTTTATTTATACAAATTCAATTTTTATTATCCAACTATTTCTATTCGAATAAAGATTTTATTTCATTCAACTTAAATTATTCAAGCTTCCATTAAATAAACTTTCACTTTCCTCGAAGCTACGCTTCCATAAAGTTTAATCCTAAGTTAATTTACTTATTTCAATTTCATGCTTAAATCCATTTCCAATTTATTTGATACTCACCTAGATCAAATTCCATTTATTCTGTTAAGATTAAATCCAAGGCCATATTTATTCCATCCATACTTGAATTGGATCTTATTTAAAAATTCAAATTATATCTATGTTAATTCCATTCCCCAACAACTTTAATTTATATTTAATTTACTTATAATTCCAAGTTGAATTCGTATTAATAACTCGGATTTCATTTCCAATTCCATTATTACCTCACAATCCAACTCCAATTTAAATCTCATTAACCTATTCAATTAACCAATTTATTCCAAATTAGTTCACTTTCACTTCCAATTCTACATTGGATTTTTATCTTCAAAAATCATCTTATTATTTTATCTGTGTTCAATTTTATTTCATAATTCAAGTTTGGATTTTATTTCATTCTCCAAATATACAAAACAATTTTATTTCGGCTTGCTATTTATTTACTTCTCCATACTTTTCTCTTATAAGTCACACATTTATATTTTTCACATTACTACCCATTTGAAGCTTGAATATGTTCACATTTCATTTTAACTCGAGATTGAACACTCATCCATAGCCAAAATATTCTTAATAAATGTATTTCCAATTTACTTTATAAGCTAACGGAATATATTTATTCCAATTCAATTTCATTTCAACTTACTTTTATTTATTTAAGTAAGAATTTAATTCATGTACATCATCTATAACTCAACTGAATTTTATTTCAATTCAATTGTTTAACTTGACTTCCGTTAAATCAAGCATCATACCATACTCTTTAATCCACCAATTCACTTGGATTTAATTAAGTACGAACTTAATTTCATTTAACATCATCCATATCTCAATTCATTTCATTTTAATCTTAAATTTAAATCCAATTATTAAGCTTAAGTAAATCTCAACCAAAATTTTATTTCTATTAAATTTCCCAATCCAATTCATTTACATTCTAAATTTTATTTACTTTATCAATTTGTTTATATCATCATCATTATTATTCATCATTAGTTAAATTCCAAAAATTAAATTTTCACTTTTTATAACCTCATTTGTCTAAATATTAGCATCCAACATCCAAGTTATATAATAATTCCATGAAATATTTCTTTTTATATCAAAATATATTTTGGATGAAATTATTTCATTCACCCACTTCTGAAAAACAATATTGTGTCGAATTGTGTAACGACCCGAAATTTTCGAAGCCGAAAATTTCAGATAGTTATGAAAAAGAAGAAGGAGATAGAAGAAGAAGAACAGAAACACCCAACATCTCACATTCGCAGCGGATAAAATATAATAATAAATAATAATAGCTTACAAAAGAATACTACCTGTCGATTTATATTTAATATACATCAGAGTTTCACATTATATACAGTCGCTGAATATTTACAATTATCATTGTCTCAGATTAACAATAATTCAAATATAGCAGATATACTACATACGATCCTGCCATCCAGCTCGCCTCCTAAGCTCCAGAACGTACCTACCTGAAAATCTGTAATACTCGGTCTGACCCGAGCATTACACCAAAGTAACACCCGGGTCAGGCTGGAAACCAGCGTGAGTAATCTCAACTAACAAGGAATACCAAAGCAATCAACTTAAATAAACTCGGGATGGCATATATCAATCTAACAAATTCGCAATTGGCTATAAACAGCACTCATTCCACACATCGATTTCTATGTACCAAACTTAGATAAAATAATTCAATTTATTTAAAATTTTCCATTCCAACCTATTGATTTCACAAATCAATTTATAAAAATTCAAAGTAGTTTTGGGTATCTCCCGGTACCCGACCCCGGTCTCTTCGAAACTCATGTTATTCTAACTCAAGTTATTCAGATGAAATACACAATATTTCATATCAGTGATATCTACTCATTCAAAACAACCAATATCATTCAATCGTCCATAAGCAAAGCTTGTTTGCTGCCAATATTAATTAAATTAATTTTGATTGAATTTCTAACCTCAACCATTTAGAATTCCCCACTTGTCATTAATTAATTCCCAAATCAATTAACCCACCAATCCTTCATTTTTTTCCTCTTGATTAATCACCTTGGTTTAAATATATTTTTAGTTACATTCATATAACTATCTTTGTTTAATTACACGATATTAATTATTCTTATCCAAAATCAATAAGTATCCTTTAATTACCCCATAAATAAATTTCATTTATTCTCAGTTGCTTATATGAATTAATTCTCATAAGTCCCTTATTATGGGTTAATCAATCTTTGATTATACCATTAGTTATAAAACCCAAGAATTTCAATTGTAATTTTAATTTATCCCAATCAAATTTATTTATCTTAATTTAGCTACAATATTTATCATTTTTGATAAATTCCAAACTGTAATTAACTATTCTTTTATTTACTTTATTAAATAAATCAATTACCCCTTTATTATCCATCTTGATTAATCTCTTGATTAATTTCACCAAGTAATTATATTTTATTAATACTATTAAGTGATTTCTATCAAACCATCCCTTAATCAGTTACATCCAACAACTATCATCAATTACTTCACCAGGTAAGTATACCCTTATAAATACATTAGGCTATTATACCCACCAAATTTCACAATTTATCATACTTAATTAATTAGTAAAATTAATTACCCTAAATTAATCACATTTATAAACCATTCAAAACCCTCCACCAATGATCCATCATTTGCTATATTCATCAACCAATCCTTTAATTACTTCTCTAAGTAATTAGTGTTAATTTATCACTTTGATTACAAATTAGTTATAAATTATTTCATTTCTAATTACATAATTAATTTCTAAATTATATTTAAAATTTATCCCTTATTATTCGATTAACTAATTTCTAATCCCCGAATATCAATCCAAACTTACATAATTATCAATTCTTAGTTACCATTTAATTTAACCCTGAATTAATTACCTTAATCCAAATCATAAACTTAAAGCCCGTAATATTGAAATTAATTGATCCATACATTAATTAATCAACTTATCCATTTAACTCTTTATTTACCTTACAGTTTAATGAATTCCTAATCATTTACAAACACATATAAAATGTTTACTTCCAACATCATTTCGATTTCCATTTCGAATTAAGATTCAAATAGAATACAAATAGATTGAAGATCACTCACCTTATTGTGATTATTACCCACTGCCAGATCACGAACACAGTGACCCAGCCATCCCCCAAATCACTGTAGCGGCGCACACTCCGAGGCGATCGAGCTTCGTCGCCTCAAACCCTAATTCGAAGACGCGGCGTCGTCGCCAATTCCTATTCGAGCCTCCTCCTCCAATACGAGCTTACTTGCCAGAACGTTGTCCATCCTCTCGCGACTCAATGAACACGGCAACAAATCATAATCACGGAACTTCTTCCTCCTTATCTGGGTTGACGTCGCGATGTTTCTACTACGAGCGTTCGATATGAGTTCCATTCTGATTAAATATTGAGGACGAGAGGACGAGAAAGAGGGGAAGAACGACGGCCAACTCCAATTCTCTTTTTTTTTCGAATGAAACAAGATTTGTTCGGCCATTATATTTAGAGATGAAATCTCAGTATGTCCTCTAAAAGAAGGAATAGGGTTTGACTAAAATAACGAAAGCCAGAAGCTTCCTTTAGAAGGTAAGGATAAGGTGATTTTTTTTATTTATTTATTTTCGCACGAGAAAGCAGTGTGATTTAGGGAGAATGGGACCGTTTTTGAATCGTTTAGCGTTCTAACGTTTCCTGGCTACAGAGACAATCGAAACGAAGGCTAAACGTTATGAGCTGTCGGGATCAAACGAAAACTCCGATTATTACAAAAATTGAAATCCGATAATAATTAACTATTACGGATCCAATGGAACTGGTTTCATCAAATTTCGAGACTGTGCCTCCGAAAGCTATTTTTAAATTCCAATTTAAACGATATATTATAAAAATTGAACAAATTACCTTTAAATTTAAATTTCAACTATTCTATTATCCTTAGTATCATTATTACAGATTTTATAAGCCTTCAAATTATTTAAACAGGCTTAGAAATTTCAGATTCAACAATTTACCCAATTTTCAATTATTAAATTCAATATTTAAACTATAAAATTCAGTAATTTAATTATCAAGTAAATATTGATATCTTGAGTTCAAGTTAAAATGAACTTTTAAATCATTTCAAATCAATTAATTATTCCAATTTAACTTGCTAAAATTTCCGGGTTGTCACATTCCTCCCCCCTTAAAAGAATTTTGTCCCCGAAATTACTAGCTAGGAAGAATGGACTAATACCCGTTTATTTTTCCCAAAACCACAATTAGACAACCTACCAACTATCCTTTATTAAGGACCCACTACCACCTTAACCAACTTCCCAAAACCTTCTATATCTTTCACGTTATACCCTTTTTCTCGCTTCTTTACATTTCAATTTAAAACCAAATTTTGAATTATCACAATTTTCTCAGAAATTTTCTAACTCTCTAAATTCCCGAAAATTTTTGCCGGCGTTTCCTTTGCGCGGCTAGCTCGGTACAACTACAAAAGGCCTCTTGGGCCTCCTAAATTCCAAAAAGAAAACAAAAGCCAAGTGGCTACATCAAAAACCCAATCCAATATCATACAGAATCACAATACGTACCTTTCAGTCGGGCAATTCAAATTTATCTTTTAGAACCAAATCCAATTTCCTTTTTCCTTTATAACACCTGCATATTCTATTTAACAACAATATCCAATCGTAATCTTTCAAATCATTGTATACATTTTCTTACAGAAGCCTTCACATTAATTCTATTCAACTTAGTTTCCACCGTTTCATATGAATTCAATTTATTTTTGATTTCTAATATGGAGTTATATCTTTCATTTAAACTGATTCATATTAGTTTCATTTACTAGTTTATTTTAAGTTTCTCATTTGAAATTGTTTTGCCGTTAACCAAAATTTTCCAAAAATTTTCTAACTCCCAAAATTTTCGAAAATTTTTGGCAGAGTCTCCTTTGTACGGAGGAGCTTTTGCAATTTGACAATAGATATAAATATGTATACATCGACCTACATGGTCGGAAAAAGCAAAAACAGTTCATATTTCCTATTTTTATTGCGTAGGCGTACCTTATTTAGCAATTTAAGCAAGCAGCTTATTTATTTTAGCAATTAGCATACCCCAAAATAGCCAAACGGCTTCCCTGTACCTGCACTTACTCAATTTAAATATGTAAGTGTCATATATAGAAATTCTATTAGCATTACACTTACTGTTAATAGCTGACCCAAGAATTACATAAACAACAAGCATTACGAAAGCAACAAACACCAAACACTTATTAGAAGCGATTTATATGATTTTTAAAGCTAATTCACATGCTTTCATCCAATTCATATGCCATTTCATTCAATTCTAATGGTTTACAACGCAATTGCTCACATTCATTTCATTGATTTATAATTCAAGTAAGCTCATTTTCACTTCACATGATTCAGAATCAAATTTATTTAATCCCTAGTAACTCATAGAATTTAATTACTTTGGTTTATGCCAAACAATAATTATTGTTATGCAATCTCGACGATATTCGCTTCATAGGGTATTCTATTTCATTTTATATTTAATTCCATTTCATTTCAAATTTATCTACCAACCAAACATTGCATTTCATTTTATTTCTGCATTAGATTCATCCAAACAATTTATTAAGCTTGGCGCATTCAAATTTATAAATTAATGACCATTTCCAAATTAATTTAATCCAAGCTTCTATTTAATGGGCTTCCATTCTTATTCGAAGCCAAACTTCAATAAATTCTAAACTTAAGTGAATTTATTTTAGTTTATTTCAAGACCAAACTTAAGTTTCTTCGATTTGATTCTCATTTAATCAAATTCCATTAATTTAGTTAGCCCATCTATTTTAATTTTAATTTTAATATTAATTCACCCTCTCAATTTATCAGAATAATATTCAAGCACAAATATAACTCATTTATTCTTCAAATTAATATACCAACAAATTTAAGTTCAGTCTGATAATCCAATTCCAATCATAATTTTGATTTAGTTTTTTATTCAACCAGACTTCTCTTATTCAATTCATTATAAGATCTAAGTTGAATTCTATCTACAATTCTAATTCATTTTCAAACTCATCATCAATCTACAATCCAATTTATTTACCCAAGTAAATTTTATTAACATACTCAATCACACAATTATTTAACCAATTAACTTATTTCCAATTTCAAAATCAATATTCGATTATACTTACAAAATCACTTCATTAAAATTCCAATTTGGATTTCCTTTATTTTCCCAAAAATTCCAACATTTTATTTTAACAATTTAGAAATGCTTTTAAATTCAGATAATACAATTAAAATAGTTTTTTTTTATAAAATGTTTCTTATAACTCGATGTCTCAACCAGTCCATCCTTATTCTCACAGAAATTCAATCATACGTTGATCAGGCATAGGACTGAAAATCGATAAGTACTTGGTAAACCCGTTTTCGACACCCAGTGAAAATACTTGGAAAATTATTTTATTGAAAATACAGAAAAAAATTTTGGAAATAGAGGAAATATCTTTGGTGACAATGCTCTGAAAATCATCACCCCCATCCATGGTCACAGTTACATCCCAGGGTTACGTTGCCGTCACAGCAAAAGTCCATGTAACTGCAGGCTCTCCGCGGCCTCTCGATTACGCCATGGAATCCCACACAACAGATCATAGTTACATCCAGGGTTACGTTGCCATCGCAGCAAAAGTCCATGTAACTGCAGGCTCTCCGCGGCCTCTGATTTCGCTGTCGAAATGAAACTTCTCCACTCCTACATAGGTCGCAGTCTACCGAGATAAACTCAACCGCAGACTGTTGGCTCTCAGCGGCACACACGACTTTCGCAATGTTACCATAGGTCGCAGTTACATCCTGGGTTACGTTGCAGTCACAACAAAAGTCCATGTAACTGTTGGCTCTCCGCGGCACACACGACTTACGCTATGGTAAACTCAACTCATAATCCTCAGGAACTAGTTTTGTCCGGACTCCTCACAGGATCAACTTTGAAAACCCCCTTGGGGCTCAAGGCAGCACCACCCGGTGGCACTCCTGAGAAGTCCATTCCAAGGGAGCGCCTTTTTCCCCAGAGCTATCATCAAAACACATTATACTATACACATATAGTATCTTTCAAATCATACACCTAGTATGAATTTTATCAAAGCTCTTTTTACACAAAATCGATTATCCCAAAATCGATAATTCTCCAAACTAGGCTTTCCAAATTCAATATTGATTTTACCCAAAAATCAAAAGCCTTTCCAAATCCAAAGGTTTCCAAAACCTTTTCTAAAATCCTCATAAGATCCTTTATATATATATATATATTCAAAAATATATGATTTTAAACTTTGGATCATTCAAACTTGTATAAAATCCCTTTATACTTCTAATATTTCAAAAACAATTTTTCTGCCAGCAATAAATTCAACAAGGGGAGATTTATCTCATATAACAAAGATATACAACTTTGTTCATTCAAAACCAAATATCTCAATTTAATTTATCTTTCCAAGATCAATTTCGTTCAAATCCGTACGATGTACACTTATCATCCGTATGCTATACCAATCTGATCGCTCACTCGATCACACAATTTCTCTTCCGAACTAGTATCGTCTACCCGACTTCCCAGTGTAGACTCAGATCTGGTTTCTTGATTAGAAACCGCTATTCTCCTTGCATAGCCATAACTATGATAGAGAATATCCAGAACCAATCAATAATCCATATCCAGGTTCGCCGTCGAAATTCGAGTGAAAAATCCCAACTCGGACCGATAAATTATCTCGAAATTCTGTGCTCGTATCTGGATCAAGCCACTTTGCGAATAGAATAATATACGTACATCCTACGTTTTTAACTTCATTGATTATTAGCCAAATCAATTTCCCTTCCATTCACATTCACTTAAATTTCCACTCACTTATTCATATTTGCCTTAATCCCCATTTGGATTATCACTTCAATTCTTTCCTCAGTTGGGTATTTAAATCAATAACAGTTTGAACTCCAACCAGTTTATATTTGGAAAATAGCTTGAAAATTTCAAAAATAGATACGTAGTTGAAAAATAATTATTAGTTTGCAAAATAGCTATAAAATAGTTAACTAATTGTAAAATAATTAAAAAAAAAGTTAAATAGTTATAGAAATCTTAGATAATTGCAAAATAGTTGTAAAATAGTAATTAATTTATAGCATAGTTGAAATATAGTAATGAGGATGGTAAGCAATTGAATATTGGTTAAATAGTTCCAAAAATAATTGTAAACAAGTATAAAATAATTAGGCTTTAAGAAAGAAAAGTGTATATATTTAAGAGCTTGAAAAAATAAGTTTACATCAAACATTTAAATTAAAAATAGTCCAGAGTCAAAACTGTTCACTTCCCCCAAAAATTCAATTTAAATTCCCACTACCATTTAAATTGATTCAATTCTAACTTCAATTTCTATTGAAATTGATTTAATCCCAATTCAAGTTGAATTGATTCTCAATTTAGTTCCAACTTCAAATCAAATTCCATTTAGTCTTTAAACTTGTACAACTTTAATTATAATTTCAATTTTACAACTTCCATTTATAATCAATTACATTCACATTTGCTTTTAACTCGGAATTATACATTTTATTTAGCCGATATATTTATTATTCCATAAACATTTAATCAAATTCCAGAGTTCAAACAAATTTCCAAATTTCAATATCACCTTAGAATTCAACTATATCCAAAATTCTTTGGCGAATTCAATTATCCCTTTGAATTTCAAAAAAAAACCCAATTCACAAACAATCCCAATTTAAAACAATTTGATAGCAATTTCTCTTCTAGAAACTCGAAAATGAACATCATGATGCTGCAGTCATCACCGACTTTATTTTCCAGTGACCAAAAGAGTCCAATGCTTTTATCTCTCTAAAAACACTTCCAAATATTTTTTAAATAATACTATTCTTTCTTCAAAACCCTTGGAAACCACTTTCAAACCCAAAGGAATTTTAATTTTTCCCAAAATTCCAAACTCCCAATCCATCAAATTCATATTTAAACATTACTCTAGAATTTTCATCTTACTCTATTTCAAATATTCTCTGGAATTCTATTTGAAATTATAATCTCATTTATTTATGAAGTTTATTTCAATTTATAAATTACATTTACAATCTATATTTCAAATTCCATTTTGTTATATAAGTTTACTCTTCAACTTGGTTATAAGTTTCAATTTGGTCGTATTTTATTTTACTACTTAACTTAATTTCAATAATTTAACAACCAATCATCTAGATATTCCTTAGAAGGAAATATTGCTATATATTTATCAAAATATATATTTTTATATAAAATCATTAAAAATCTTTATAAGCAAATAACAAGTACGCTTTCATATATATATATATATATATATATATATATATATATATATATATATATCCACACACACACTCAACTCATTCTAGAGTACTACGGACTCTATTCAATGAGTAATTCCCACCAGAGCAAAGGTTCTCGCTTAACCTTCAGCTCTGATACCAAATGTAACGACCCGAAATTTTAGAAGCCGAAAATTTCAGATAGTTATGAAAAAGAAGAAGGAGATAGAAGAAGAAGAACAGAAACACCCAACATCTCACATTCGCAGCGGATAAAATGTAATAATAAATAATAATAGCTTACAAAAGAATACTACCTGTCGATTTATATTTAATATACATCAGAGTTTCACATTATATACAGTCACTGAATATTTACAATTATCATTGTCTCAGATTAACAATAAATCAAATATAGCAGATATACTTCATACGATCCTGCCATCCAGCTCGCCTCCTGAGCTCCAGAACGTACCTACCTGAAAATCTGTAATACTCGGTCTGACCCGAGCATTACACCAAAGTAAAACCCGGGTCAGGCTGGAAACCAGCGTGAGTAATCTCAACTAACAAGGAATACCAAAGAAATCAACTTAAATAAACCCGGGATGGCATATATCAATCTAACAAATTCGCAATTGGCTATAAACAGCACTCATTCCACACATCGATTTCTAAGTACCAAACTTATATAAAATAATTCAATTTATTTAAAATTCTCCATTCCAACCTATTGATTTCACAAATCAATTTATAAAAATTCGAAGTAGTTTCGGGTATCTCCCAGTACCCGACCCCGGTCTCTTCGAAACTCATGTTATTCTAACTCAAGTTATTCAGACGAAATACACAATATTTCATATCAGCGATATCAACTCATTCAAAACAACCAATATCATTCAATCGTCCATAAGCAAAGCTTGTTTGCTGCCAATATTAATTAAATTAATTCTGATTGAGTTTCTAACCTCGACCATTTAGAATTCCCCACTTGTCATTAATTAATTCCCGAATCAATTAACCCACCAATCCTTCATTTTTTTCCTCTTGATTAATCGCCTTGGTTTAAATATATTTTTAGTTACATTCATATAACTATCTTTGTTTAATTACACGATATTAATTATTCTTATCCAAAATCAATAAGTATCCTTTAATTACCCCATAAATAAATTTCATTTATTCTCAGTTGCTTATATGAATTAATTCTCATAAGTCCCTTATTATGGGTTAATCAATCTTTGATTATACCATTAACTATAAAACCCAAGAATTTCAATTGTAATTTTAATTTATCCCAATCAAATTTATTTATCTTAATTTAGCTACAATATTTATCATTTTTGATAAATTCCAAACTGTAATTAACTATTCTTTTATTTACTTTATTAAATAAATCAATTACCCCTTTATTATCCATCTTGATTAATCTCTTGATTAATTTCACCAAGTAATTATATTTTATTAATACTATTAAGTAATTTCTATCAAACCATCCCTTAATCAATTACATCCAACAACTATCACCAATTACTTCACCAGGTAAGTATACCCTTATAAATACATTAGGCTATTATACCCACCAAATTTCACAATTTATCATCCTTAATTAATTAGTAAAATTAATTACCCTAAATTAATCACATTTATAAACCATTCAAAACCCTCCACCAATGATCCATCATTTGCTATATTCATCAACCAATCCTTTAATTACTTCTCTAAGTAATTAGTGTTAATTTATCACTTTGATTACAAATTAATTATAAATTATTTCATTTCTAATTACATAATTAATTTCTAAATTATAACTAAAATTTATCCCTTATTATTCGATTAACTAATTTCTAATCCCCGAATATCAGTCCAAACTTACATAATTATCAATTCTTAGTTACCATTTAATTTAACCCTGAATTAATTACCTTAATCCAAATCATAAACTTAAAGCCCTTACTATTGTAATTAATTGATCCATACATTAATTAATCAACTTATCCATTTAACTCTTTATTTACCTTACAGTTTAATGAATTCCTAATCATTTACAAACACATATAAAATGTTTACTTCCAACATCATTTCGATTTCCATTTCGAATTAAGATTCAAATAGAATACAAATAGATTGAAGATCACTCACCTTATAGTGATTATCACCCACTGCCAGATCACGAACACGGCGACCCAGCCATCCCGCAAATCACTGTAGCGGCGCACACTCCGAGGCGATCGAGCTTCGTCGCCTCAAACCCTAACTCGAAGACGCGGCGTCGTCGCCAATTCCTATTCGAGCCTCCTCCTCCACTACGAGCTTACTTGCCAGAACGTTGTCCATCCTCTCACGACTCAATGAACACGACAACAAATCATAATCACGGAACTTCTTCCTCCTTATCTGGGTTGACGTCGCGATGTTTCTACTACGAGCGTTCGATATGAGTTCCATTCTGAATAAATATCGAGGACGAGAGGACGAGAAAGAGGGGAAGCACGACGGCCAACTCCGATTCTCTATTTTTTTTCATTTTTTTTCGAATGAAACAAGATTTGTTCGGCCATTATATTTAGAGATGAAATTTCAGTATGTCCTCTAAAAGAAGGAATAGGGTTTGACTGAAATAACGAAAGCAAGAAGCTTCCTTTAGAAGGTAAGGACGAGGTGATTTATTTATTTATTTATTTTCGCACGAGAAAGCAGCGTGATTTAGGGAGAATGGGACCGTTTTTGAATCGTTTAGCGTTCTAACGTTTCCTGGCTACAGAGACAATCGAAACGAAGGCTAAACGTTATGAGCTGTCAGGATCAAACGAAAACTCCGATTATTACAAAAATTGAAATCCGATAATAATTAACTATTACGGATCCAATGGAACTGGTTTCATCAAATTTCGAGACTGTGCCTCGGAAAGCTATTTTTAAATTCCAATTTAAACGATATATTATAAAAATTGAACAAATTACCTTTAAATTTAAATTTCAATTATTCTATTATCCTTAGTATCATTATTACAGATTTTATAAGCCTTCAAATTATTTAAACATGCTTAGAAATTTCAGATTCAACAATTTACCCAATTTTCAATTATTAAATTCAATATTTAAACTATAAAATTCAGTAATTTAATTATCAAGTAAATATTGATGTCTTGAATTCAAGTTAAAATTAACTTTTAAATCATTTCAAATCAATTAATTATTCCAATTTTACTTGCTAAAATTTCCGGGTCGTCACAAATTGTTCTATTCAAGTGTTTAGAAACCCCTTCGGTACAGTTGTGCAGACTGTACTGACGAAGGTCCATATGCCACTCAATAAATCAATCATCACAATATAAAATCATTTTATATTCACTAACAAATATGCATTCATATCTATTAATATGCTCAAACTTATTCTAGAGTACTAATGACTCTTTCTCTAATGAGTAATTCCCACCAGAGCCAAGGTTCTCACTTAACCTTTCAGCTCTGATACCAAGTGTAAAGGCCCGCAAATCCGTACCTCTTTATGCTGACAAAATTCCCACAACACAACAGCCCAAAGTGGCACAAAAGTACGAGTCTTCGGGTAAAAGAAGAAAGAGGTAGAAGAAGAAGAAAAAAACAACATCACAGTCTCACATCGCAGCGGAATAAAATATAATATATAGAATGCAGCTTTTAAATACAAAGAAATCTGTAATGTATACATATACATACATACCATATCAGAGTACATCAATCAATCATTCATGTCCATACACAGCGGAAATAATAGACAAATACCGAAATACACTCTGTCATCCAGCTCGTCTCCTGGGCTCCAGCATATAACCTGAACCTGTTTAACTCGGTCTGACCCGAGCATCATATAAAACGACACCCAAGTCAGTCTGGAAAACCAGCGTGAGAAAATCACACTCAATTGGATTATTAAATTTTCAAACATCCTTTGAAACAAAAGCATCTCGTAAGACCACGCCACAAATAAACATGTCGGGTTTTTACCTTACGATAGCTAAAACAATTTTTATTAAAGTTCTCTGATATTATTATAATGTCTACAGAAAGTAAAATAGAATCTAGCTGAAATGCTTGCATCTCAAGTTTCAGCAATAGTTGGGCACAATCAAAACCGTACAGGAGCTTATTGGAGATTGGATTCCATACAATGGCAGGGCTACTGGGTACCGCCCGTCACAGTACCTGGTTTAGATTAAAGTACGGAGGAGCCACCCTAACTCCCCTGCAACACAAGACCGAAACCATTCCTTACTGAACAATCCCAAGCAAGATCACCCCGCAGTTGGCGCGACCAACCGCCCACTAAGCCGAAATAAAAGGGACATCTAGACAGGGGAAACCTCACTCTCCAGTGGGGGCTACCCATGAAGTCTTGCTGCAACTCCCCTGTTTTAGCCATTCCCGGTTGATGAGGCTTGAGGTTAAGCGTTACCTTTCAAGAACGGTCCCACTTAGAATGCTCATCGTCCACCTGATGATGTTCTGAAAGCATTCAATCCATACAAGTTGCCCTGCGTCTGGACAAACCGAATCACCGTCCTCAACTCTTCACGGTCTTCATTCGTAATCGTTCAAACCGGAACGAAGTAGTTTTTGGATAATTAAATCTGATCCCGGACTCTTCGAAACGATCAGCACATTGTCCAATATTGATAGTCGGTTATTTAACTATCAATTAATCATTCACAAGCAACCATCAGATAATTTCCATAAATTATTTATCTTAAATAACATTCAGATATTATTTCCATTCAACCCATTTGAAATAAATTTCAAAGCCCTTTTATTTCACGAAATCATTTAAATGAGTTCTTATGCTAACTCTCATTTTGATTTACCCTTTGAAAATATCCTTTATTTTCTCATGCCTTCCTCAAAAATCAATTTATACTTCTGCTTATAAATTTTCAAACTCAATTTCTCCACTTTATAAGATTTCTCCTAAATCTTATCCCATTTAAATTAATTTGCTTACCATCATAAGAGGATTTTGATTGGATTTTAAAAAACATTTTGAAAACATATAGATTTATAAAATAAGAAGTATGGTTTTATACAAATTATGGTACGAAAGTAATATTAAAGTTCATATCCAGTTAATGGTAAAATTCAAAACTGGTTTTAGAAAAATAGAGTTTATTAATAAATATTTGCCAAGCCTTCAAAGTAACTAATTCGAAAATATTTTACATTTGAATAATAGTTTATAAAAATTTATATAGTATTGTAATTTAAAAATATTCCCTTTTATATAAATTTATAATTTTGGAAAACCTGGTCGTCGACAAAATTTCTATTGATTTAGAAATTTGCCGAAAAATTTCAAATTAAAAATATAACCGCAAGCGCACGGCGTACACTTGAAGTACGTGGCGAATACAGGTCGATCCGCAGGGAATTGATGATTTAAAAAAAATCTATTCAATCAAATTATACCAAAGTCGAAGAGGATTTGTTAACTAGAAATAAAATGATGCTAACACTAGAAAATGCGATTCAAAAATTATTAGACTAAAGAACAATTTAGAGGAAATCCACTCTCAAATTTTTTGTAAATCAACAAACACATAATTTATGATCTCTAACTTTGATATTAAGTGAAATAATCATTGCATTTATCATAAGCATGGTTTGTTTATGTTATTAGTTAACATAACTCAAACCATCAAACTATAATACAACAATTATACCACTTACAATTCTCATGAAAAAGAAGCCAAAGCAAAAATTATTTTAAGTATGATCTATTTACTATTGTAACTAGTAACATAGATCATCAAATTTCATTTTTACTTTCATTTCATAATCAAAAATTAATTAGCAAATGTTGATGTAAATTGTGTTTATGTTGAGTAAGAATAGCTCATTTGCATAAGCAATATAAGCTATCAAACCCACTTGTATAAACTTACATCAAAATTCACATTCATGAAGCATAAAAAAAGAGATCATAAATCATAAAAAATGTTGAAATTACATAAAGTTAGAGAGCTTCATCACCCCTAAATTGAAGAGGTTTAGCTACTCATTTGTGGCATTGAAGCATCACAAGTAAGTTTCAACATTAAAGAAAAGAAAATAGAAAATAAGCAAAGAAAGCAAAAGAGATTAGCTACCAACTACTTGCATAAATGTAAATCTAAGCTATGAACATAAAGAGAAAGAGAGCATATAAATAAACATTAACAATAAAACAAAGAAAAACATGTAGAAAAGAGAGAAGAAAGAGGCTTGGAAGCCATTTTTATTTCATAGAACATTGAGCTTACACTTTGATTTCTTAATTTCCTAAGTAAAATGAAAGAGTAGATGATGATCTTCATGTACATAAGAGGGCTATTTATACATGCATAAAACCCTAATTCTCTTTTTAGGGAGCTTCCCAAAATACCCTTGAGGTGGTGTAGCCTCCAAGTAATCATTAACATTCACTAATCCCCACTTAATATGTACATGAAGCTTTAAGTCCTTTTAGCATGTGCTTAGCTTCTAATTGGAAGTTAGGTAAGTGGGTGGGGTCCTCCATGATCTTGAACTTGAATTATTTCCTCTTCATTCCTTTGTATTTCCTTGTGCATGCATGTATCTTCATATAAGCCTCTTCCATATGCATCCAAATTCCTATAAAAATAATCAAAAAATGTCCAAGTAAAAATTCTTACATTGACACATGCACAAAAATGACCGTTTTGCCCCTGAATGATGATGAAAATATGATGGTTTGGAAATAATTGAATTTTGGTTTTAAACATGTTAAAATGCCCAAATATGATGATTATTTTAAAAAAAAAGATAAAATATGGATGTAAATATATGCACAATTACATGCACATCAAATACCCCCACACTTATCTTTTTATTCGTCCTCGAATAAAGGAAAACTAAGATAAATCCGTTTTCGTAGGGAGCACGATTGCATTGAGCGTATGCAACAAGCCGTTAAACCTCTGGGTGTCCCCAGTAGGACGAGTGTTGTCTCGTGAGGGTTTTCAGCGGATACTACCCACAAAATCCAAATGTAGGATGAAAATATTTACAAATTGCAAGATTTATTTACAAAGAGATGAATGCGAATTTTTTTGGAAATATTTACAAATGAAGGATTTATTTTTAAATTGACACGAATAAGTTAAATACAAGTTTTGGTCATTGTCTTGAAAATTTAAGTCATTTACTCGTCAAAATTTCCAATAAAAATCAAGTTGTCATGACAGATAGACCATAGTTTGGCTAGTTGTTTCGGTTGATAACACAATGTAATTATGAAATGGATTCTTAGTTGATTATCAAAGTTTATTAAAGTGGTATTTTCATTTCTTTTCAATAACAAGTTAGGACAAACAAGTTAAAATAGTGCTAGGATTTCAATTGCTTGCTCTCTCATTATTTGCAAGAAAAATTACACACCTAGCTCAGGTAAACTGAGGCCAGATATACCACCCATGCACTGCCTTTCGGGCTTATGTGAGGGGAGTACAGAGCATGGCGAGTGTACATACTTTCGTGCATACACCTATCGACCGTAGGTGGTTTTTATTAAGTCTGTTCTTTTTTTTTAATATGTGTTTCATACATGCATAACCGTGAGGACTTTTAAATGAGTATGAAAGCACATAATCAAAGATTACAAGTAATTCACCCATGCATAACCGTGAGGACTTTTAAATAAGAGTGAATACTTTGGATGTTATTATTTTGTTTTTTTTTTATATATATATTTTTTTTAAGAGAGAGAGTTTTGCAAAATCATCTTAGCACCATTTAACTTAGAAGAAAAAAATGTTATATCCTTTACTTTAAATTTACCACTTTTTAAACAACGATTTTCAATTAGAACATACTTCATAATTAACATAAATGAACCTTCCTATATACTTGTAAAACCATTGTTATTTGTAATCAAACTTCATTTTTTTTTTTGTTAAGACAAATAAATTTTCAAAAATTTCAATTTATTAACCAAAACTTATACTTATCCCATAGTGTTTCTTCAAAAATAAATCAAAATGGTAAAAAGAAAATGTTTCTGAGATTTAGGAGTTTTGAGATTTTTTTTTTTTTTTTTGAAGAAAATGAAAATTCAAAAATGCCATGAAAAACTAAAAAAAAAATGAAAATGAGACTCCCCCCACACTTAATTTTGACTGTGTCCCCACAGTCGATGCATGATATAATGAGTGTAACGGGGAAAAATATGTACATATTTACAAAAGAGGGTTAACATTCTTACTAGACGTAGCTTGGCTCATGAAGGATCATGAGCTCCTCCTCTTGGTAACCGGGAAATTCCAAGAAGGGTTTTAAACGATGACCGTTGACTTTGAAAATCGATCCATCCTTTGGGTTTTCTACTTCTATGGCACCATGTGGAAAAACAGTTCGTACCACAAATGGTCCGGTCCACCTTGATTTAAGTTTCCCAGGAAATAAATGAAGTCTCGAGTCATATAAAAGAACTTTCTGGTTAGGCGAAAACTTTTTCCTTAGGATTGACTTGTCATGAAAAACTTTGGTTCTTTCTTTGTAAATTTTCTCGTTTTCATACGCGTCGTTCCTAAGTTCTTCTAGTTCGTTGAGTTGTAATTTTCGATTTTCGCCAGCTTCTTCATGATCAAAGTTTAAGTTTTTTATTGCCCACAATGCTTTGTGTTCAATTTCAACGGGTAAATGGCAAGCTTTACCGTAAACTAAACGAAAAGGGGACATCCCAAGGTTAGTTTTAAAAGCAGTACGGTAAGCCCAAAGCGCGTCGGTCAATTTCTGAGACCAATCTTTTCGATTTTTATTGACAGTTTTCTCCAAGATTTGTTTTATTTGTCGATTTGAAACTTCAACTTGGCCACAAGTCTGAGGATGATATGGAGTGGATAACTTGTGGGTTATCGAGTATTTTTTTATTAAAGTTTCAAAAGAACGGTTGCAAAAATGGGTTCCGTTATCACTGATTATTGTGCGAGGTGTGCCGAACCTCGAAAAGATGTTTTCTTTAAGAAATTTCACAACAATTCTGTGGTCATTGGTTTTGCAAGGAACGGCTTCGACCCATTTTGAAACGTAATCGACAGCGAGAAGGATATACAAGTTTCCAAAGGAATTGGGAAAAGGTCCCATAAAGTCGATACCCCATACATCAAAGATTTCGATCGTAAGAATGGGGTTTAAAGGCATCATATCTCGTCGAGAAATTCGTCCAAGCATTTGACATCGATCACAAGTTTTACAAAATTCAAACGAGTCTTTGAAAAGAGAAGGCCAATAGAAACCACACTGAAGCACTTTTTCCGAAGTTTTTCGAGGACCGAAATGTCCACCGCACGCTTGATCATGGCAAAACGAAAGAACACTCCTTATTTCATTATCCGGAATGCAACGTCGGATGATTTGGTCGGGACAATATTTGAACAAGTATGGATCGTCCCAATAGAAATATTTCACTTGGGACATGAATTTGCATTTGTCCTGTTTGGACCAAGATGAGGGAGTTTCTTTAGTGACTAAGTAGTTCACTATATCAGCGTACCATGGATCGATAGAAATAGAAAGAAGTTGTTCATCGGGGAAGTTTTCATTGATCGGCAAGGAAGATGGTGCGTTCGAAAGACGAGATAAATGATCGGCTATGACATTATCGGATCCTTTTTTGTCTTTGATTGTAAGGTCGAATTCTTGAAGTAAAAGGATCCAACGAATCAAACGGGATTTAGCATCCTTTTTAGCGAAGAGATATCGAAGCGCAGAATGGTCAGTGTAGACCGTAATGTGTGAACCTATCAAGTAAGGTCGAAACTTTTCAAGCGCAAAAACGACAGCTAGAAGCTCTTTTTCAGTTGTTGTGTAGTTGAGTTGAGCGTCGTTCAAGGTCATACTCGCGTAGTAAATGACATGAAGGATCTTGTTGATGCGTTGTCCCAAGACAGCACCAACGGCAAAGTTTGAAGCGTCGCACATTATTTCGAAAGGAAGATCCCAATTGGGTGCGCAAATGACTGGGGCAGAAATGAGTTCGCTCTTAAGACGTTCAAAAGAAGAGATACGATCAGAGTTAAAATCGAAAGGAACGTCTTTTCCAAGAAGGGTCGTCAAAGGACGGGCGATTTTGCTAAAGTCTTTCACAAAGCGTCGATAAAAGCCAGCGTGTCCTAAAAATGATCGAATGTCCTTAACAGATTTGGGAATGGGTAGATTTGCAATGACATCGATTTTCGCTTTGTCTACCTCAATGCCTTTGTTTGAGATGATATGTCCAAGGACAATGCCTTGTTTGACCATAAAGTGGCATTTTTCCCAGTTCAAAGTCAAGTGTTTTTTTTTACATCGATTCAAAACCAACTCGAGGTGATGTAAACATTGAGAAAAAGAATCGCCGAAGATAGAGAAATCGTCCATAAAGACTTCTAGAAAGCGCTCAATCATGTCAGAAAAGATTCCAACCATGCATCGTTGGAAAGTCGCAGGAGCGTTGCAAAGTCCGAATGGCATACGTCGATAAGCGAAGGTACCGAATGGACACGTGAAAGTCGTTTTCTCCTGATCTTCGGGAGCGATTGGAATTTGGTTATAGCCGGAATAACCATCAAGAAAGCAATAGAATTCGTGACCGGCTAAACGTTCGAGCATTTGGTCGATAAATGGAAGAGGAAAATGATCCTTACGTGTTGCGGCATTTAGTTTTCGATAGTCAATGCAAATACGCCAACCCGTTTGAGTACGAGTTGGAATAAGTTCGTTAGCATCGTTTTTTATAACAGTAAGTCCGGACTTTTTAGGCACGACATGAATTGGGCTAACCCATGGGCTATCGGAGATGGGGTATATGATACCGTTATCGAGGAGCTTAAGAATTTCGTCACGAACCACATCTTTCATTTTTGGGTTAAGCCTCCGTTGTGCATCACGAGTGGGTTTGGCTTCATCAATCAAATGAATGCGATGTTGGACAATAGCAGGGCTAATTCCCTTAATATCAGTAATGGACCACCCAATTGCTTCTCTATTTTTCAAAAGAATAGAGAGAAGAGAAGCTTCTTGGTCAAGAGAAAGATTGTTAGAAATGATGACAGGACAAGTTTCGTTTTCACCTAAGTATGCATACTTAAGGTGAGCGGGAAGTGGTTTGAGGTCCAATTTCGGGAGTTTTTCGATTGCAGAATTGGGTTGAGATTCGGACTCAACTTGAAGCGATTCAAAGGGAAGAGTGTGTTCGATCTCGTTGGGGACTTCATGAAACAATTTTTCGTACTCGGCCTCGCATTCATCGTTAAGATCAAATGTTTCGTTTTCAAAGTTTTCATGAATGGCACTACCTTCTAATGTTTGGTCACGAAGTTCGTTCGAGTGGCTTTCAAGATTGAAAATGTTAATGTCCAAAGTCATGTTTCCAAAAGAGATTTTCATCGAACCGTTACGACAATTGATTAAGGCGTTTGAGGTGGCTAAGAATGGTCGGCCTAAAATCAATGGAATTTGACTCGCAGGGTTTGTCACGGGTTGTGTTTCGAGAACGATAAAATCAACGGGGAATATGAATTGCCCTACTCGAATGAGCACGTCTTCGATTTCTCCCACGGGCTTCTTAATGGAACGATCAGCAAATTGAAGCGTAACTTTCGTGGGTTTGAGCTCACCTAAGCCTAATTGTTCGTACACGGAGTATGGAATCAAGTTGACACTCGCGCCTAAGTCTATTAAACATTTGTTAATCGTCTTTTCTCCAATTGTACACGAAATCGTTGGGCAGCCAGGATCTTTGTATTTAACGGGTATGGATTGGGACAAGACTTCACTCAAACTAGCGGCTAAGAAGACTTTTTTGGGCACTTGAGTGTGTCGCTTTTGGGTGCACAAGTCCTTAAGAAATTTCGCGTAAGTGGGGACTTGCTGAACGATGTCAAGAAGAGGAATGTTAACTTTGACTTGTTTAAAAATTTCCAACATCTTTTCCATTTGGTCCGAGTGTTTCTTTGGTCGAAGACGATGTGGAAATGGAACATGATACTCGGTAGGCGGGTCTACTCGAGTAGAAGAAGAAGAATTTTGATTGTCGTTCGATTCGACGTTTGTCTCCACGTTCTGTTCTAAGTCGTTCGTTGTTTTAGAAGTATCGAGAAAAGTTCCCAGTGAATCATTTGGATTAACGACTTGATTATCGATTTGTTTACCAGAACGGAGAGTTGTGATAGCATTCAACTGGGTGACATTGCTATCTTGAACAACATGGGCTTGATTTGAATTTGCGTTATGATTTCTGGGATTTGGAAGGGGCTGGCTTGGGAATGTTCCTCGTTCACGTTCACTTACAGACGTGGCTAATTGACTCATTTGCATTTCGAGTTTCGCAATCGATTGGTTTGTGTTTTGCATATATGAAGTCAATAAATTTTGCAAATTGCTGTTTGATTTAAGGCTTTGAGTAGTTGCCTTAGCCAACGTTTCAAGAGTTTTCTCAAGCGAAGTTAAACGTTTATCGTCTTGTGGAGGATGAGTAGAATTTGGTGGAAAATTTGGTTGTTGCGGTTGATTATGAGACGGGCCCGCAAAGTTTGGTTGAAAATTATTGGGCTGAAAGGGAGGATTCGAAGCATTATTCGGAAATGCTTGAAAATTGGGACGAATCGTATTCGTGTTGGGATTGTTTTGGTTCCACGCAAAATTCGGATGATTTCTCCATCCAGGGTTGTACGTTGGAGAAAACGGGTCGTTTTTGGTTTTATTGAAAGCATTGATTTGTTCGACGGAATTGGGACACTGATCGGCTATATGATTAGGATCGTTGCATTTATAACACATTGGTTGGGAAGCTTGGTTCGTTTGATTCGATGAGAAAACGTTATCGAATTTTTTAATCATTGCGTCGATCTTAG
Source organism: Allium cepa (assembly GCA_030765085.1). Taxonomy (NCBI): domain Eukaryota; kingdom Viridiplantae; phylum Streptophyta; class Magnoliopsida; order Asparagales; family Amaryllidaceae; genus Allium; species Allium cepa. The sequence goes on from CM060938.1 coordinate 918,652,961, forward strand.
CTTCCAAAGCAAAAGAAGATCCCGTCGAGTGTGCACTCGATCGTGAGTAGATTGATTTTTCGTTCGAGCGTTCCCATTGGGACGACTTTTCAGCGAGGTTTTCAAGAAATTGCCAAGCATCGTCATGATGTTGGGCAAGAAAATTGCCTTGGCACATTGATTCGAGCATGGTTCGTGAGCTGTTTTCGAGTCCATCATATAAGATTTGGCAAATCGTCCATTTTTCAAAGTTATGGTGTGGACATTTTATCAAAAGCTCTTTGAATCTTTCAAAATATTTTCCAAATGGTTCACCCTTGAATTGATGAAAATTTACAATTTCGTTTCGAATTCTACTTGTTTTTTCTAAGGGGTAGAACTTTTTTAAGAAAGCTTTTACAAATTTTTCCCACGTTTTAATTGAGTTCGAAGGTAAGCTGTACAACCATTTTTCAGCGTAATCCGTAAGAGCAAATGGGATTAATCGAAGTTTGATTCCATCATCAGAAAGTTGTTGAAGTTTAATGGTTGCGCAAACTTGTTCGAATTTAGTCAAAAAGATGTATGGGTCATCGTGTTCGAAATTGCCAAATTTTGGAAGCGTGGCAATATGGTTCGAATGGATTTCGAAATGGTTACCCGTAGGGGCGGGTAATGTGATGCAAGATGGAATAGAAACTCTATCGGGAAAGATTCTATCCATAAGAGTTCGAGGGGCGTTTTCGTTCGCCATTTCGGGAGGATTGTCTGTTCGAGTTAAACGGTTTGTAGAAGGGTCACGAATCCAAGTATTCGTTGTTGTGTCACGAGTCCAAGTACTCATGCACAAGTGAAAGTCGAGAGGAGAACGAGTTTGGAGAATGAAAGAAGATTTGAAAATGTTTTTTTTTTAAAGGGAAAAAAAACTATTTACCAAGTGAAGTTTATTTCAAAAGAAAAGTTTGATTTTTGTTTTGTTTTTGAATTTTCAATTTTTTTTTTTTTGAAATGATTTTACAAATTTTTTTAGATTTTTGTTTTTGATTTTTTTTTTTAAATATGCATGAACTAATGCAACTAAATGAATGCAAAGGACTTAATTACAGTTTTCTGTCCTTAGTAGCTCCTAACCCAAAATTGTATAATCACACTTTGTCTTAAATCAACAAAAATATTTCTCAGCCAGGTAACGGACAGGGGTTATCGGTGCACCGCGAATCACCGTAGCAATGCAACCGAAGGTTTAAGTACCTTCAGAGGAACAACCAGTATAATATTTACGAATCACCGCAATTTTTATAACTGGTTATTACTCTGCCGTAGCCTAGACACCAAGAAATAAAATCGTTTAAGTAAAACAATTGTGAAGATACAATTAAGCCCTAAGTGAGCTCGTGACACCCTTAGGTCCAATGTCTAACCTTTATTATTAGTCAAATTCTACGATGAAATGCGTTTGTGGGCTAAGGAAAGGGTGATGAAATCCCTCACCTTATGTGAATTGGGGTATTGCCCTTAGAAAAGAAAAATAAGATGAGATGAATGCAAAGCAGAAATTAAACGTGAAATTACAATGCAACTAAAATGAAGTTTGTTTTTGTTTTTGGATTTTTTTGAAATTTTTTTTTTTGTTATATATAAATGCAAATGCAAGCAACCAACAATGCACTAGAGATGAAAGCACAATACCAGAGCGTGCAGATTATTAGCAATTTTTTTTTTTTTTTTTTAGCGGCGATTTTAGCAAAGCAAAGCAATTATTTTTCCTTTTGGCAAGCAATTCCTTGTAATTTTCTGCTTTGACAACCTGAAATGAAAAACAAGATATATTCAACAATTTTTATTGTTATAATTTTTTGTATGTTTATCAAAGATGAAAAACAAAATAAGCGAAAAACAAAACAATTGAAAATAAAATAAATGAAAAATGAAAATTAAACTTGAACTTGTTTTTTTTTTTTTTTTGAAATATTTTTTTTTTTTGGAGAGGAAATTTAAAAGTAGGGTTTTACTTTAAAAAAAAAATTTAAGATGGAAAAACAAAACAAAAAGGTAACAAAACTCTAGATAAATCACCCGGCCCAACAATCAAATACCAGCAAAGCCCAAAAATCCCCTTTATTCGGAAATCTCGTCCCCAATGTTCAAAAATCGAAATCACGTTCAGAAAATTCCCAAAGCCAAAAATCCACTTAATTAAAATTCGCTAAATTAAATTGTTTCAGGCGCGGGTTCGAGGGCTTTCGAGTTCGGTGTTCGCTATTGAGGGTGATGCGATGTCAGGTGATGGATCAAGGCGGAGCGGTCGTGAACTGGTGATGGAGGCGATTTAGTTCGAGGTGGATTGGGGATAAAGCAATTTGCTTTCGGGTGGCTTCTAGTGTCGATTGGTGGTCGAACTGACGGTGAGGTGATGCGATTGTGAATTGAGGGATGTTATGGTTCACTTTTGGTTTTGGTTGTTTGGCTCGCGATTGTGGTTTGTGGGTTGGATGTGATGGCGGGCGAAGCAAAGCAGAAGTGGTGGAGGTCGCTCGATTTGAGTTTTCGCTGCTTGCTGTTGAGTAGGTGATCGCGGTGCAGCTCAGTGATGTTGTTGAACTAACGTGTTAAACAAGGAATATGCAGAGAAGTGAGTGTGTTTCAGGGCCGAGGAGGATGATTGCTCTGTGTCAGTTTGTTGTTTGATGTGAAGCCTGGTGAAGTCGTAGTCTGCAGTGTGGAGGAGTGGTAGTGGTTGTCACGAGTTTGTATTGGAAGAGGTGATGCTAGCAGATGCAGTGCAAAAGTGGAATGGAAAGTGATGTTTGTGGCAGAAGTGATTGGATGATGGTCAGCAGTGGTGAATGAAGTAGCTTGGTGTATGAAAGTGATGTAGTGGAGAGGTGGGGACAGTGGTGGAAGTGTTCGATGAACTGGAGACTGAAGCGGTTGACGGTTGCAATGTCGTTGCTGACTGATGTAGCAGCTGGGTGAATGTGGAGGCAGAGGTGGCTGGAAGTTGCTTGAAGCAGTGGGTGATTTGGTGTTAGATGAGGCAAAGGATGGAATAATTTGGATATGAAGTTTGAATAGTGAGGAGTTTTTTTGTGATATATGAACTATGGTTAGGGGTATGTTGGAGTTGATGGTATGTCAGAGTTGATGAATGAACTGTGAAGTGTGCAGTTGATGCTGTGAATGATGGTTTTGTGCAGCGTTGTCCTATGGTTAGGAGATGTTGCGATTGTTGCAGTAGTAGTTGTGGGTTGGCAGTGTTATGGTGAGATGGTGACGTTGTGCTGGAGGAGTTTTAATCGAAGAGGTTGCTGAATAGCTGGAGAAGGGGATGTTTCGGTGAAGTGGTGAAAATATGAGGGGGTGACTGTTAAGATGTGAATGTGTGGTTCGAGGAATTTTATGATGAGTAGCACTGGTGCTTTGTGGTGAGGAGTTTCTGCAGCTTGCAATGTTGTAGGCAGTTTGACTGGCAATGGGAATGTGGATGTTGTAGTTTTGGAGAAGGAAGGAGTGGGTGGTGATATGTTGTCTTGGTATAGCAGAGAAGTGAAATGGCTTGAGTTGGTGATGGGTGATGATGAACTGGGAGGATCAGAAACAAGTTGTAACAGAGAATGGTGAAAAGAAAATGTAATGTAACAGTGAAAAGATTTTTGCAAAAGCAATGTAAAATGTGATAGGAGAAGGAATGGAATGAAAGATATTTTTTTTTTCTTTTTAATGAAAATGTGTAGTTTTTTTTTTTAGATGCTGCCTTTTGAAAATGTACAAAGCAGAAATGAAATGAAACAAGTGCAAATGCACACAACAAATATGCAGAACACAACTGTGATGCACAAAACAAACAGTGGACACAAATGAGAAAACTAAAGGTGAAAGCCAGACACAAAGATGAAACTAAGAAAACGAAAATGTAACTAACGCAAAGATTTTTTTTTTTTTTTTTTAAAAAATGTAAACACACAAAACAAACACACAACAAAATCACACAAAAATAATTCGAAGAATAGAAAATTGAAATCAAAGCAACTCCCCGGCAACGGCGCCAAAAACTTGGTCGTCGACAAAATTTCTATTGATTTAGAAATTTGCCGAAAAATTTCAAATTAAAATATAACCGCAAGCGCACGGCGTACACTTGAAGTACGTGGCGAATACGGGTCGATCCGCAGGGAATTGATGATTTAAAAAAAATCTATTCAATCAAATTATACCAAAGTCGAAGAGGATTTGTTAACTAGAAATAAAATGATGCTAACACTAGAAAATGCGATTCAAAAATTATTAGACTAAAGAACAATTTAGAGGCAAATCCACTCTCAAATTTTTTGTAAATCAACAAACACATAATTTATGATCTCTAACTTTGATATTAAGTGAAATAATCATTGCATTTATCATAAGCATGGTTTGTTTATGTTATTAGTTAACATAACTCAAACCATCAAACTATAATACAACAATTATACCACTTACAATTCTCATGAAAAAGAAGCCAAAGCAAAAATTATTTTAAGTATGATCTATTTACTATTGTAACTAGTAACATAGATCATCAAATTTCATTTTTACTTTCATTTCATAATCAAAAATTAATTAGCAAATGTTGATGTAAATTGTGTTTATGTTGAGTAAGAATAGCTCATTTGCATAAGCAATATAAGCTATCAAACCCACTTGTATAAACTTACATCAAAATTCACATTCATGAAGCATAAACAAAGAGATCATAAATCATAAAAAATGTTGAAATTACATAAAGTTAGAGAGATTCATCACCCCTAAATTGAAGAGGTTTAGCTACTCATTTGTGGCATTGAAGCATCACAAGTAAGTTTCAACATTAAAGAAAAAAAAATAGAAAATAAGCAAAGAAAGCAAAAGAGATTAGCTACCAACTACTTGCATAAATGTAAATCTAAGCTATGAACATAAAGAGAAAGAGAGCATATAAATAAACATTAACAATAAAACAAAGAAAAACATGTAGAAAAGAGAGAAGAAAGAGGCTTGGAAGCCATTTTTATTTCATAGAACATTGAGCTTACACTTTGATTTCTTAATTTCCTAAGTAAAATGAAAGAGTAGATGATGATCTTCATGTACATAAGAGGGCTATTTATACATGCATAAAACCCTAATTCTCTTTTTAGGGAGCTTCCCAAAATACCCTTGAGGTGGTGTAGCCTCCACGTAATCATTAACATTCACTAATCCCCACTTAATATGTACATGAAGCTTTAAGTCCTTTTAGCATGTGCTTAGCTTCTAATTGGAAGTTAGGTAAGTGGGTGGGGTCCTCCATGATCTTGAACTTGAATTATTTCCTCTTCATTCCTTTGTATTTCCTTGTGCATGCATGTATCTTCATATAAGCCTCTTCCATATGCATCCAAATTCCTATAAAAATAATCAAAAAATGTCCAAGTAAAAATTCTTACATTGACACATGCACAAAAATGACCGTTTTGCCCCTGAATGATGATGAAAATATGATGGTTTGGAAATAATTGAATTTTGGTTTTAAACATGTTAAAATGCCCAAATATGATGATTATTTTAAAAAAAAAAGATAAAATATGGATGTAAATATATGCACAATTACGTGCACATCAAAACCCAATATCTATAAATGCCCCTTGTCCATATTCACCCTTTCGGAAATATTCTTGTATTTCCATTCATAACAATTTCATTCTCAATATAAGTTCATAACTTATTTCTTTTCATATCCACTGATATCTTCCTTTCCCATTTATAAACTCCGTTTATAAATTTGTAAACTCCATTGAGTTTTCCCTTTGCTTATATTATTTAAAAATCTTATCTTTATAATTTATTCATCAATAAAATTCATATTTGTTTCTTAGTAAAACTCTTCTCATTTCTTATTAAGATTTCATCATATTTCAATTCTATTTAAGGATTACAATATTTCTTCAAGTTTTTAATATATAAGTTTGATTTCCCAAAACTCTTCTTTAACCAATTAAGGTATAAATATACTTTTGTCTTCCTTAAAATTTCAAATAGAAGTAAACTCAAATTCTTAATAATTATTCTATTCATGTTCAATTTTAACTTCCTTTAATTTAAATTATTTAGTATTTAAGAAAAATTCCAAATTTAACTTTCGTGTTATTTAATACTTAATAATTCAATTTACAAACAAATCCATATCAATTCATCATCCTGGCATATAACAACATATATATGAGATCAATAAATATTTTGAGGAATCCTGTTGGATCCCTCCAACCTGTTTCCCTGCATCCACAGATGTTAGCACAAATAAAATACCAATTCCACTTCAATGGTGGAATATTGCAGTATACGGGATTCATATATTATCATCCGCTATTATGTGGCATATAGGGTCTATTTAATTATTCAGTAATTTCAACCATCATTCAAGCAATTCAACAATAAATTTAAATTCAACAATTTAAATTTAAAATCAACTGAGTGAGATTAACTCACCTTTGGTTTTGGGTTTGCCAAACCAATCCAATCCTGACTTGTTTCCATATTTTCGACCTTGAATAACAATTGCATGGATTTTATTAATATTCGAATAATCGAATAATTATTTGTTGTTTAAGTAAATTAATGTTAATCTAATAATTTAATTTTAACTGGTGGTGAAATTTTAAACAAAAGAATCAAATTTTCAAAGTCCTATATGTATATATTTTTACTCTAAAGAAAATTAATTTATTTTCTTAACATATATTTTTAATTTAAAACAAACAGAATTTTTTTAACTTTACAATAAAAATATATTTTTCCTTCTGTTTCCGCATATATAAAAATACTTATAAACAATTTTAAAAGCCATATACTTTACTGCAGTTCCCAGATAAAATTTCCAGTTTGTATATATATATATACACACACAAATTAAACCCAAAAACTGATATATACTGTATACTTATTTTGATTTATTAATTATTATCCAAACAGATATAGAAGTCAAATTAATTTTAGCAGAGAAATAAAATAAATAAAAAATGAATACCTTACCGTCGTTTCGCAAACCCACCCACCATCTCTGCCTCGAGCATGCCATCGCGCACCAGCTCCTCCTCGCGAGCACACTTCACCGAAAGCCACTCAACAACCCACCCAGACCAAGACTTCGGCTAACGAGCACGACTCTCCCCAACGCAGCCTCGAACAAGACTCACGCGACCGACCCCTTCAATCGCAAACGCAAGCTCGGTCTCCTCCAAATCGTGCATACGCATCCTCGAAAATTCCCAAATGAGCTTGAGGTAGGCTTAATCGCGAGTCCACTCCCCCCTTGAACCCGTGTGCCACATCTTCCCTGGCACGATTGAAGTTTGCCGAAGATGCCCACTTCGATTTCGTATCGTTCGATTTGCTTATCCCTATTTTTATAAATATGCCGTGAATCGGCTGAGAAGATAAAGGAAACGAAGTAGGTTTCGATTTCGAGTTTTGAGGGAAAGAAATAAACGAAGGAATTTCGTTCGATTAGGGAAAAATGATAGAGGTAGCGGCCATAAAAATATTTTTCTTTTTTTTTCTTGTTTTCTGAACGAAGGGAGAAACAGGAAGCATCGCGTTATAAAGAAAATGGGAAGCGTATGAAGGAAAACGAGTAACAGAATTCTAATGGGACGAAAGTGTGTTGAGGAAGCTACGTTAATTATTTTATTTTAAATCTAAAAATCTTCTCGAATTTCACTTAAATCATAGCACGTTTGCTTATCGTACAATCACACGGTAGCTCCGAAAATTACGAAATTTGAAATCCAGTAATAATTCAATATTACGGATCCAACGGAACTGGTATCGTCGAATTCCGAGACTGTGCCTCGTATGGCTATTTTTAAATTTCAATTTAAATGGTGTAAATTTAAAATTGAAAAAACGAAAGTTAAATTCAATTTTAATCCATCTATTATTTTCAGTATTATTAATATAAATTTTATAAGCCTTTAAAATATTTTAAACAAGCTTACTACCCCCGACTTAATATTTTACCCGATATTCAATAACTATTTTTAACAATTAATTAATTCAACAGGTCGTTATATTTAAATTCTGAATCCTTTCTATCATATAAAACCAAACTGTTCATATTATAATCAAATTAGAGTTCAAATTAAATATTTAAATATTGCAAATTAGCCGTCAAAATCCGGGTCGTTATAGTTGATATGAGTTCTGATTATCGTTTTGATAATTAGATATTTGATGTTTTCTGATTATCGCTTGTGATAATTAGATATTTGAGATTCTGATTATCGTTTTTGATAATTAGATATTTGTTGTTTCTGATTATCGTTTTTGATAATTAGATATTTGTGGTTTCTGATTATCGTTTTTGATAATTAGATATTTGATGTTTTCTGATTATCGCTTGTGATAATTAGATATTTGAGATTCTGATTATCGTTTTTGATAATTAGATATTTGTTGTTTCTGATTATCGTTTTTGATAACTAGATATTTGATGTTTTCTGATTATCGCTTGTGATAATTAGATATTTGAGATTCTGATTATCGTTTTTGATAATTAGATATTTGAGATTTTGATTATCGTTTGTGATAATTAAATATTTGTTGATTTGGGAAATTTGATTATCGTTTGTGATAATTAAATATTTGCTGATTTGGGAAATTTTATTATCGTTTGTGATAATTAAATATTTGCTGATTTGAGAAATTTGATTATCGTTTGTGATAATTAAATATTTGCTGATTTGAGAAATTTGATTATCCTTTGTGATAATTAAATATTTGCTGATTTGAGAAATTTGATTATCGTTTGTGATAATTAAATATTTGTTGATTTGAGAAATTTGATTATCGTTTGTGATAATTAAATAATTGTTGATTTGAGATTTGATTATCGTTTTGATAATTAAATATTTGTTGATTTGAGATTTGATTATCGTTTTTGATGATTAGATAATTGTTGTTTTTAAATTATCTGTTGGTAACTAGATAATTGCAGTTTTGCGAATTGTGATTTGTGTTTTCTAATTATCTTTGTTGATAATTAGATTTTGCTGTTTGCTAATTATCATATCGATAATTAGATATTGCTGTTTTGTGATTTCTGTATTATGATTATCTATTTGATAATTAGATTTTGTTGAGAATTTGTGAATTTCTTTTATGTAATTAAAAGATTTCTTTGGCGTTTGTATTCTTGACCTTTATTTTTCTAGCTTAACCAGTTTATGTTATAAAAATAATTGTTATTGACGACTTTAATTATGAAAATTGCGGGGACGCAATTTTTATAAGGAGGGGAGTCTGTAACAACCCGGGGTTTTGAGAAAATTTATTATCGTCAATAAACGATTAATGTTGACAGCTAATTGCTGTTTGTTGTTGAAGTTTTTAAACCGGGTTGAAATTCTTTTAAATTTTAGTCAAGCGGTTATGCGGGCTTTAGAATTTATTGTAGCCCATGTTTCTTTGTTTTGATACCGTGATAAATCCAAGACCCGGTCCCCCATTTCACTTTCATTCGCAAGCCCTAACAAACGAAAAGAAAAAAAAATGGTTGTCGTTCGTTTCTTCTTTGCTCGAGAATTAGGGCTTTTCAATTTGTAGCTGCGCCTTTGTTGATCGATTGATAGAAATTCTCGTGTAGCTCGATGATGCTTCTGCACGCGGCTGCTTCATTTTGCATAGGTGAGTGATTTTAAACTGTCACTCACATCTAATTCAAGACTTTATTGATTTGGAACATGCGATTTTGTGATTTTTGGCTTGTTTTGAGTTTTACTGATGTTGTTTCAGTTCTTTTTGGCTTCGGCTTGTGATATTGTTTATGTGATGATTCCTGACTTCGGTCGTGTTTGAACTTGCTACTATTTTGGTTTTCTAGGTGATTTCGACCTTGACTTCGTTGAAATTATAACCACTAATTGCTTGATTTTGATTCACAGTGTTGTTGCGTTTGAAAATATACTTTGCTTGATTTTATCTGTGTGACTTCGGCACTGGATTTGCTTCCATGTTGCCTCGAGTACATATGTATATATTATTCACTGGTGACATTGGTTATCACGGCTTCAGATTTGATTTTGCTTAATGTTGTGCAAATAGTATTTTCGAAAAAAAAGGGAAATTCGTTTTCTACTTCTACCCAGTCATTGCTGTACGTGACTTGAAACTGAACTTTCATTGTGTTAGTTAACTACTGCTCCTCTGTCTTGATCGACTTGATGTTGCTTTATGCTATGTTGGTTGAAGTTGTTTTGAACATGGTCGTTGATATTGTACACCCCTGTGTACATTTCTCTATGCACATTGAATTTGCTGTATTCATGAGTGTCTGCTGCACTATGTAGTAGATCATCCCTTTTGCACTATAATTCCTCTAGCCTGTTTTCATTTTTCCTGTACTCTGGCCCTTGTGTATTTGTGTATTTCCTTGAGTTTCATTTTGACTTCACCATGAACCTTATGTGTAGTTACTGTCTTGGTCATGACTTCATTTGAGATCCAGTTGAGACCATTTGATAGTTGCCAGTTTGCACTGTTAGATTTATATCGCCTTTGTTGGTGCTCGAGTCTGATACATTGCATTGATGCATTGTGTTCATTTGCATTTGGTCAATTGTATTCATTTGTTTGTGTGCTGTGGTGCCATACTTTTGGTGCCCTCACCTTCATTCTACTGCCTTCATGTACTTTGCTTCTTTGTAGTCTTTGGTATTATTCTTCGAGGCAATATCTTGTAGTCTTGTTCCTTCACATTGCTACTTTATGGCTTCGGCCATTTTGCACTCGATTCAAGACAGTAAAGCCTTCCTCCTGACTGCTACTTCCTGCTGTGGCAGCTCCTATCCGAGTTATTGTAAACTGATTGGGTTACACTGTTTTGAATCTTGTACATGTATCATTGGCTTGCCTTGGTTCCTTATTGCTATTCCTTTATATACTGAGTTGGTTTATACATGTAGCTTGAGTTTTACATGTGCACCGCCTATATGTGTGTTCATATATGTTTGTATCGACTTATCACTGTAGTGGCGAGGCAGTGCACGCGTGCGTGTACTACAGCCACACAGTATTGAGGTTTTAATTGATATTTCAATTGCTTGACCCAGTATGGTAGTTGTATATTTGCTGTGCCCTTGTATTCATGTGGTGGCTGCAGTTTTGTTACAGTCTTGCCCTTGAATACTTGTGGTGGTTGCAGTTTCTTTTGTTGCAATTGTGCCCTTGTTGGTTTGCATTGCATTGATGCAATTGGATTTGTTTTTCTAATTACATTTGAGTTGAATCTGGTATTTCGGGTTTGACCTTGTGCTCATTTGTGAGCTTTCATTGTGCCTTCATGTGCACTTTGTTCATTTGTTGGTTACTAATTGATGGCGAATGGATGGATGTTGTGCTTGCCGTTGCAGTTCCATCTGATTTATTTTGATTTGAGTTGGATCCGTTTGCTTTTGATTCATTGATCTTTTGTGTATTTCATATGTCGTGTTGGCGAGGCATTACACGTTAGCGTGTAGTGCAGCCAATCAGCATTGATGTTTTTAAATTGACATTTCAATTGTTTAAATTGATTTGGTTTGATTTGATCATTTTGTTGTTGTCTAATTATCTATTTGATAATTAGATTCGGAGTTTCCAATTATTTAGTTAAATAATTAGATTTTGTTGTTAATTACCAATTAGGCAATTCTGATGTTTTTTAAATTATCTTCATTGATATTCTTTTCACTTATCTTTGTTGATGATTTGAATCTGCTGATTTGTTATTTAACACTGTTACGTGTTATATTTACCGTTATCCGATTTCCTTGTTAAAGGATTGGATAGACGAGAATTATTTTGACTGTCGTCTAATCTGTTATTTATTATTATTGCTTCCGTGCATTAATAACCGAGTTTGAATTAGACTGACCCGTGTATTATTTTCTTTTGAATGTAATACTCGGGTCAGACCGAGTTATTTCAGGTTGTAGATATCTTGCTTTGGGTTGCTGTTTGAGCTATGAAGACTTTTCATATCTTTTTGAGTTGTCGTGTCATAGTATAGCTTGATATGTATTCATGTATATTAGTCGATAATGTACTTGTATATATAACTTCCTGAGTCGACTGTTGTAGTTGTATCATATGTAATGTGTCAAATGTATTGTAATTGACATCAGTTATTATATATATGAGACTTCTTGTTTTATCTGTGTTCTGCATTTATATTATCTGTGTTATTATTATATCTATTGTCCTAAACTATTATGAACCATTGTAGTTCGTTTTATACTGGAATTGGGTATGTCGATGGGAGTAAATAAATAAGAGATGAAAAGTAAAAATATATACCACTCCTATCGAGGTAACCAATACTAGTGTAAGGCCTAACTACGGATGGCCGCTCATATCCAGCCTTATTCTTCGTAGTAACAGATAATATTTCTCTTAGTACTCTTTGTTATTGCGAGCATAGAGGTGGGGTGTCACAGGGATGGCTTTGGATGGTCGTGTCGACGTCAAGTGATGGTCACTGATGTGTGGAAGCCTGGGTGGATGGCTGGAGATGGCCAGAGCCACGGTGCACGTGCACCGTGCAGTTGTAGTTCTGATGAACTTATTTGTGTTGTAGAGGTATTTTAACTCGGGTGGACTCGAGTTATTCGAGTGCTTGACTCGAAGTAGCAGGGGAAATGACTCGAAGTAATTTTAGTCTGGCTCGAGTCAGTTGTTTTGTTCCGGGATTTTTGTAGAACCTTGTAGCACGGTTTGTTTTGAGTTTTTAAAACAAATTTAAATGAAAACTTAGATTTGTATACCAGATTTAAATCAGAGTTTAAATCCAGTTGAAGTATGAATTCAAATTTATTTTTGAATTCAAAATATGAAATGAAGTAAAAGTTTTAAATTATTTAAATGTAGTTTCAGGTTTTTAAATTAATTTTAATTTTGAAACCAAAATTTAAACAGTGGTTTAAATTCAAAGATCAGGTATAGATTCAAATGCAACTTTTGAATCTTAAAGTTTTAAAATGAAATTTGGATTTTAAATCAAGATTTAAAATCAAGGCTTTTAAACAAAGTTTGAAGATCAAATGTTTAAATTAATCGATTCAAGTTTTACTTTGAATGAAAATCTGGAAATTTAAACCAGATTCTAAATCTCAATGTTTTTTTAACAAGTTTAAATTAAATAGTTTTTTTCTAAAAGAAATATAATTTGTTTTCCAAACAAATGTTTAAATTTGATCTTTGATTAAATTCTTCTAGTAAAGGATTTTGAATGAAAGTTAAATAATTTTCTAACTTGAGTTTGCAAGTTAAATAATTAATGTATTAAAAAAGCTTAATTTTTAAATAAAAATTAAGTAATCTAGTTTAAACTTTTCTTACATAAGTTTCATATATAAGAAATGAATGTTCTTCACAATGTTTAAAAGTTTTATAAATTGAATTTAAATTTGGTAATGTTTAATTGGTTAATCATTTTGAATTTTAAATTCAAAATGGAATTTGAATTTAAAATTAAAGTGTAATGTTTTAAATACACTTTAATAATAATGAAATCATTAATAAAGAAATGAATTATCATAGAGATAATTAAGGAAATAAAATGATTTAATTAATAAGGTAATTAAAGAATGATTAATTTAATTAATAATTTAAATTAATTTATAATTAGAAATAATTAATAATGATTTAATTTAAGATAATTTCTTAAGAAAGTAATTAAAGAAATGTTATTAGTTAATGAAGATAATTAACTAAGGATTATAAAATAATTAATTAATGTGATTTATTTGATAATTAATTAGATTAATTAATTTTGATAATATGATTAATTTAAGTTAATTAATTTAGTTTAATTAATTTAAGAAAAATCATTTGATAAATTAAAAGTGAAATTACTTTGTGTAATTAATGGAGCATAATTACTTAGGGGAGTAATTAGATGATAATTACTGAATGTAATTAATACAAGATGATTTGTAAATGAAGTAATTTGGGTAATTACTTTTGTAATTAATCAAAGGATTATTTAATGGAGATAATTAATTATGGGATAATTAATTTGTTAATAAGTAATTAAGGGTCGTTAATTACTAGTTTGTTATTAATCAAGGGTAATTAATAATTGTGTGTAAATAATGATTAATCACTTAATATAATCAAAGGAGTTTACTCAACATGACAGTATAGCTTGGAACATGAAGCCTCATACAATCAAAGGAGTTTACAACCATATCACTGACACTACCCCTCTGCCTGCAACAAAATGGAACTCTGTAATATGGACATCTGATTCACAACCAAACCACAACTTGATGCTATGGAAAGTGATTAACCAAGCTTTGCTAACAAGGGATGTACTGAACAAATTTGGCATGGGTAGCACTCTGAAGTGTTTGTTTTGTGACCTATTTGAAGAGTCTGCACATCACATATACTTTGACTGCCCTGCTCTTCTATTTCTCTTTAATAGAATTGGAATTAAAACTGGCCATTGCTTTCAACCTGCTAGCTCAACAGATGTGTGGGAAGTTTTTTTCAACTCTGCCGAGAAGAGAGATGATAAGGGTAGGATCCTTGCAGTATGCTTAAAGTTATACATGACAGTTATTTAGAGGGAAAGAAATGCAATTTTTTTTTGAAAATCAAAGAAAAAAATGGAGATGCTCTTTGGCATGAGGTGAAGAATGCTATTCTTTGCCAACTGAAGTACTGCCAAACTGTTTTCACACCTGATCTGATACAACCCTGGGAACGAGCTCTGTTTCTTTTCTTTTTTTTGTTTTTGATGTGTTTTGTTGCTTTCCCTTCCATTTAATCTCTTTGTTTCTTTTGTAGCTTTTATTGTTTTTGCAATAAACTGGTAGGGGACCACTTAACCCCGCTGGCTCTGCCAAAAAAAAATTTAAATAAAGTAATTTAATTTGAGAATAATTAGAGATCATTAATTAATGTAATTAATGATGTAATTTCTAATGGGTTAATTTAGTAATAATTAATGAGGTGATTAATTTGTGTAATTAATTAAGGATAAAAGTAATTAATTATATTTAATTAATAAATGAAGTAATTAAGTGTTAATTACTATGAATGATTTAAAATAATTAATTGTGGAATTAAATAAAGACTAATTAGTTATTGTAGTTAGAAGATGATTAATCAAAGGTGTTTAATCAAGATGATTATCTACAGAATGATTAATTAATTTGATGTATAATAAATTAATGGTTGTATGAGCAGGATTTATGGAATGAGTAATTAATTTAATTTGCTTTAAATTAATTAAAGATAGAAGTAATTAATTTAATTCATTTTAAATTAATTATAGTTTATGGATAATAAATCATTGCTTTTGGATGATGAAATTGATATTTCATTGATTGATTGTGATCTCAGATATGAGATGAGTGATATCTATGTGGTATGGATGTTTGGTCTAAAGTATGAAAATATTGAATTATCTGTTTGGATGATAACATAGATTATCTGTTTATGATGATAATGTGATTATCAATTGTGATATGGTGAATTATCTAACCGTGTGTATATAGATAATAATTGAATTGAATTGCTTTAAACTTTAAAACAACTTGGCCTTAAAAGATATGTTTTTGGATTTCGTTGAGACCAAGGTCGGGTTTCCATATTTGGACATCCGAAAACCACATCGATCCAAATTAACAATAGGTCGTGAATCTGAAGTGAATATGAAGATTTAGAGTGCAAGGGTTATTGTCGTTAACTATGATGGTAATTCCAAAACGAGTGCAACGAGATAATGTCTTCGGTTTTGTTCGAACCCGGAACGAACTTGTATGGATTGAATGCTTTCAGAACATCGCTAGGACGACGATGGGCATTCTAAGAGATGTGTTCTCTAAAGATAATCGTAGCCTCAAGCCTCATCAACCGAGAATGGCTAAAACAGGGGAGATGCAGCAAGGCTTCGTGGGTAGCCCCCACTTGAGAGTAAGATATACCGCTGTCTAGATGTCACTTTTTATTCGGCTGTCCGGGCAGTTGGTTGCAAACAACTGCGGGGTTATTTTGTTCAGGACTGTCAAGTAAGGGATGGTGCCGGCCTTGTGTTGCAAGGGATTGGGAGTATTCCACGGTACGTTGATCTAGGCCACGTACTGTGACGGGCGGTACCCCAGTAGCCCTGCCATTGCATGGAATCTAATCTCCAATAAGTGCGGTACGAGTTAGTTGTGCCCAACTATGTTGGAATGTGAGATGTAAGTATTTCAGCTATTTTCTAGCTTTACTTGAAAACCCTAGACCCTATCATAATATCACTGAATTTCCTATCAAATGTTTGGTTAGCGTAAGGTAAAAACTTACCCATGTTTATTTGTGGGAAGTCTTACGTGATGCCCTTCTTTCAAATGTTTTAAAATTAATCAACTTTAACTTGTTACTCACACCAGACCCATGTCTAACCCGGAGTTTATTTTTGTTTTTCCTAAACTCTTGGGTACTCAAATTTTTATGAGTAGTCAAGGGATTCAGGTTTGCTTTGACGAATAGTGGAGGAGCAATGGAGCAGGAGGCTTCAGCGATTATGTGTGTGTGTATGTATATGTGTATATATATATAGATGGGTAGTTCCGCTGTGTTGCTATCTCTGAGTTATTTGTTGAGTTGTATCAAGTTGTAATAACTAGACAGGTGTTTATAACTGTCTAGTATGTGATGTATTATCTGTGTAACTGTGATGTATATGATAATATGTATTTACTTATGTGATTAATATAATTTATTCGTTCCGCTGTTGAGATTCTGATGTTGTTTCTTCTTTCTTCTCTATCTTTTCTATTTTCTTAACCCTTTCTTTCTTCAAGATGATACGCATTTCTGGGCTCAGAAATGTGGGTCGTCACAGCCTAGGCCAAAACCCCACCTCCAAAAACATGATAACCATGACCAAAACTCCTTGAATCAATGCCTAGCCGACCAAAAACTTCACCATCCCTTTCATGTTTGCCACGGCTACACACTTAGCCACACCACCAGCAAGTACACCACCTTTGGCCATCACTTCAGCCATCACCAGACCTGTATCTAACCAAGGCCGAGCCCACATGACCTTTGGCTGAGCCTTGTTGCAAGCAAACCCCTCTATTTTGCCTTGTCCCCTTGTATTTTCTCCTGGTAACTCCCAAACCTTCCACATTCTTGACCTAGCCGTGCATTTGTGGTCGAAACCAGAACCATTTCCATATGAAAACATGTCATGGTCGAACCCGTAAGCATGCATGGCCGAGCATATGTTGAGTTAAGAGCAAGCAAATTCGATTTAAAATCTTGGTGATGCCTTTTGTAACTTCTATTTCCATTTTTGTTTCAATTAATCTTTGTATTGTATATATATACTTATATTGTCTTGTATATTTGTTGTATACAAGATCAATACAATTTTCTCCATCCATTCAAAGCAAATCATGCTTGTCGTGCCTTTGCAATCGTGCTTGTATTTGTTTTGGTCTCTAGCTTTGTAAAAGGAGAGTCTGTCTCACTCTGGCATTTTTATTTATTAAATAGTAAATGGATGACAAGTGATTAGTAATTAAAATGTTTATGCAAGTTAATGATGACTATATGATATGTTATTCCATGTTATTACTATGTTAACTTTGTTAATTATCACCTAATATATGATATATTACAGTATATTGTGACATTGACACGTTAGTGTATTGTTTATATTGTTTATGCATATGTTCACACTGCAAGTTTCCTATTAGAATAGAATCACTATGGGTTGAAATGATACATACCCGAACGGATTTTTGAATAGGGAAAAATCGTTATGGGCTGAAATGATAGGCCTGAGTGATTTTTGATTATTTTATTTTAATTGGGACTGCGGGTTTGAAATGATAGAACTCGGGTTTTCTTTTAAATTGCGGATTGAAATGATACATATCCGTATCACTTGACCTACGTTAGAAAATTATATACAGACCCCGTGGTATATTTTAAATGATTTTTTTATAGATATGTTTTTTTTTTAAGTATGAAATTTTGATTTAAAAAAATATATTTTATGCTTTTAAGAATGCTAAATATTAAGTTTTGAATTTGTGAATTTATGAATATAAATTTGAAGTAAATGTGATTTTCGATTTTAAATTATATTTTAAAATGTAAGTTGTTTGCGCAAAAAATGGGCAAACACCCAAAGTCGTGTGATTTATGTTGTTTTTAGTGATTTGGGTGATTTATGCAAATATATAAATAGCAGCGACTAAACTGTAAAAGACACACAAATTTATAGTGGTTCGGCCAGAACGTGCCTACGTCCACTTTATATGTTATTCTCCTTTTTCTCTACAGATTACAAGTACAAATCTTTGATTACAAGTATCTAAAGTTGTTTGAAAGTTCCTTCCAGGCTTGAGCTCTCAAACTTGTCTGCCATTGTTGTACCCCTACCCCTCTATTTATAGAGTGAGGCTGGGGGCAAGGGTCTTGGATGTTTATAGCTGCTGGTGGGCTTGGGCTGAAGCAATCTGGACTGGCAACTTTGGTTCGGTATTCCTTGGTTCGGCTATGCTTGGAGAGAAGGAGGGAGAAGCTTCGGTTCGGTGGTCACCTGGTTCAGTGGTAGGAGAGGAGTGGACCGGTGGAGCTTGGGTTCGGTAGGAGGATGAAGGATGAGATGGTTCGGTGGATTATGGACCAGTGATGGTGGGTTTGGTCCGGTGATAGCATGGCTCGGTAGTGATAGGTAGGGGATGGTTCGGTGGCGAGATGTGGTGCTTGGTTCGATGGTGAGTTTGGAGGCATGTTTGGCCGAATGAGATCCGGAGCTCTAAATGCCGAATGAGGCTCTGCTTCATACTGCCGAATGAATGAATACCGAATGTACTTTGGCAATGGGAATGCCGGATGACGCTGCCGAATGAAGCCTTATTCTAGATATGCCGAATGACTCTGGTGATGGTTACCGAATGAACCTTATGTTGTAGACGCCGAATGGGCTTGAGTGTTGGAGCGCCGAATGAACTTATATATGTGAACCTTGAGTGAAACCCTTGACTTATGTATGCTTGCTTGCTTCTTTTTGCTCCGGTCGTGGTGGAAACGCACACAACATGGATATCCTAGTTTTGACCAAAAAATGGGATAACACTTTGCCCTCCCAAAATATGCCTTGCGGTAGAAAGGCGTGTTTTGTATTGCCATGAGCTGGATGTTCATATCCTGTTGATGTCCTGCAAAGAGCTTGATAGTTATGTCCTGCAAAGAGCTTGATAGTTTCATGTGTCCTCAAATGACGATCGTTCGGGATCGAGCTATTAGGGATGAAGCGCGGTCGTTCATGGTCAAGCGCCTAACTTCAAATGGCGATCGTTCGTGATCGAGTCATTTGAGGTGAAGTGCGACCGTGTGCGGTCAAGCGCATAAATCCGTGCGTCGATCGTTCGGGATCGAGTCATCTGCAGTGAAATGTGACCGTTCAAGGTCAAGCGCTTAACTTCAAATGATGACCGTTCGGGATCGAGTCATTCGAGGTAAAGTGCGACAGTGCGCGGTCGAGCCTGTAAGTCCACGCGTCGATCGTTCGAGACCGAGCCATTTGTGATGAAATGTGACCGTTCAAGGTCAAGCGCCTAACTTCAAATGACGATCGTTCGTGATCAAGTCATTTGAGGTAAGGTGCGACAGTGTGCGGTCAAGTGGCGGTCCTCAAATGACGACCATTCGCGATCAAGCCATTTGAGGTAAGGTGTAACAGTCAGTGATCAGGTGGCGGACCTCAAATGGCGACCGTTCGCGATCGAGCCATTTGAGGTAAGGTGAGTTGTGCCGTTCGAGGCGAGTCGTGTCGTTCGAGGCGAGTTGTGCCGTTCGAGGCGAGTTGTGATCGTTCGCGATCGGGTGCCGTTCGAGGCGAGTTGTGACTGTTCGAAGTCGGGTGCCGTTCGAGGCGAATGGTGACTGTTCGAAGTCGGGTGCCGTTCGAGGCGAATGAGTGTGCCCGGGGGGGACTTAATATTATCAGTGTTGGAGTCATTGTTTGGTGGAATTTTTCGAATCAAAGACTTCGACAGTTCGTTGCCATGCAATAGGTGCTCGTGGACCGTTCGCGATCCAACGGGCATACAAGTAAATAATTTTTTCATAGAATTGTAAATGTTAAAGCAATAGTACCTTACAGCAGAAATGTCCAAACAGGAAGAATTCAAATGTTCAAATCAAAACAAAAGCAGAGCAAGGATGTCAAAGTGTAAGTTCATACTCCGAAGCAGTCAATGATCATTCAGAGCATGCCTGGAGATCGTTCGTGATCTTGTACATGTGTAAATGATTTAATTGCGTTAGTGGAAGCTTACAACTTGTTCATCGTTATTTTAATCAAGCAATCAATGGATAATCAAATGGTGCCCTGATCCAGGGTCACCTCTAGCTGATGTAGAGGGTGGTCACTCTGGCTCCACCGCTGGAGTTCGCCTCCTCACATACTGAAGGAGCATACCGTTCCTGATAAGCCCTTCCACCTCGTCCTTCAAATGCCTACAATCATTAGTGTTATGACCATTCAATTCATGAAATACACAAAACTTATCTGATTTTCTTTCGTCAGAGGTTGGATCCCTTCGCATTGGTCTACGATACGGAACCTGCCCCTTGGTATCCTGATAAATCCGTTCCAAACTCTCATTCAGCTCTGAATAGGTGGTGAATCGTGGCTCTCTTCGTAGCCACTTTGTCATGTCATCATTATCCTCAGCCTTTCTTTTTCCTTTGCTAGTCTCCGCACCCTTTCCAGGTGGGTTTCCGCTCTTGATTGCGTAAACATCATCTCCTTCCTCTCTTTCTACACTAGCATCTTCCAAACGCAGAAACTTTTCAGCCTCATGATAGAACTCTCCCAGATCCATAGGCGGGTCCTTGGTTAATGAATTCTTGAACTCTGTATTACCGGCTATTCCAGATACAGCCGCCATCATGACCATAGATGGATCTGGTCGATCCACTGATGCTGCCGCCGCATTAAATCGCGTTAGAAAGCTCCTCAAAGTCTCTCCAGTTTTCTGTTTCAAGGTTGCCAAAGTCATCACATTCTTGGGTCTCGCAATATGAACCCTGAATTGCCTTACGAATCTCTCAGTTAAACCGGCCCATGTTCCTATGGAGCCGCTCTGCAGTTGCCTAAACCATAACGCTGCAATGTCCGTCAAATACAGTGGAAAGCACCGGGCCATAACCTCCTCTGATGCCCCCAACACTTCCATATGTCTCATACACTTCGTTAGATGGACCGTGGGGTCCGTTTTTCCGTCGTACATGTCCAATGATGGTAGCTTGAATTCTGGTGGGTTTCTAGCCATCCTAATTGCAGAAGAAAAAGGACTCCTGTTTACATCTTCCAAGTCTCTGTTTACTAAACCGCCTCTCATAGCTCTTCTAACCATCTCTGCTAATCTGTCATTGTCTCCAAGCTGTAGTTCTCGTTAACTGTCTTCGACCTGCCCCCCAAGTCCGCGGGAGTTATCATGTGTATGCCTCCCTGGCCGAACGTTCATTCCTCTATTGCTACCAGGTGGCTCGGATGCCCCCATCTCATTTCCCGGGGTCGGATCAACATGCTCTGCGTGAATGCCCCCTAGCTCTGGTGCTGCGCCAGATGGTCCTGCTCCGTTCTGAACTCCAGTTGCTCCTTGGATTTGTTCTCCAATTTGCCCAATTTGTTGAAGTAAGTTCTGGATCGTCTCTTCTTGTCTTCTCATCATGGCCTCCATCTCATCCCTAGTGATGAAGATTGACGCTTGATTCCCTCCTGAGGAAGCCTCTTGACTTCCTTGGTGTTCACTTCTCTCTGACCTTTGTCTTCTACTTGTTTGTCTCGTCATAACTCTTAGATCTGAACTCTTAGATTTTCAAATTCAACTTCTATCCGTGTAGCGGAAGCTGGTTCTTCTCAGTGAAAGCACCAAAATGTTTGCGCAAAAAATGGGCAAACACTCAAAGTCGTGTGATTTATGTTGTTTTTAGTGATTTGGGTGATTTATGCAAATATATAAATAGCAGGGACTAAACTGTAAAAGACACACAGATTTATAGTGGTTCGGTCAGAACGTGCCTACGTCCACTTTATATGTTATTCTCCTTTTTCTCTTCATATTACAAGTACAAAGCTTTGATTACAAGTATCTAAAGTTGTTTGAAAGTTCCTTCCAGGCTTGAGCTCTCAAACTTGTCTGCCATTGTTATACCCCAGCCCCTCTATTTATAGAGTGAGGCTGGGGGCAAGGGTCTTGGATGTTTATAGCTGCTGGTGGGCTTGGGCTGAAGCAATCTGGACTGGCAATTTTGGTTCGGTATTCCTTGGTTCGGCTATGCTTGGAGAGAAGGAGGAAGAAGCTTTGGTTCGGTGGTCACCTGGTTCGGTGGTAGGAGAGGAGTGGACCGGTGGAGCTTGGGTTCGGTAGGAGGATGAAGGATGAGATGGTTCGGTAGATTATTGACGCAGCGGATAAATCGAAAACAAACTTCAATCGTTGAAATGTAGCAATCGGTGAGTTAAAAATACTGCAAGGCCCAAATCCGTTGATCCAAAGATACCGGATTCTAGCTATCTTCGTCTCGTTGATCGCGCACGATGCCGAGAAAGAAGATCTACGATTCTTCGTACGTTGATCTAGCGCACTAGATTCCGTGAATCGGCTTCGCAAACGCGGATTCGAGCGCACTCGAATGACGTAGGTGGAGATAGGAGATCACACTCAACTACCAATTAGAGAAAGCACAAAGCAATCAAAGAGAATTTTATTTTTTTTATTCCACCTCCAAAAATTACAACACACGCGCTATTTATAGCTTTCACAACGCAACACACACAAATCATCACCTGACTCTTAGGTCGGCCGCGACTTACGACCTAACTTAGGTCGTGACCGACTTAACACAAAGCTACTCAACTCCTTTACAACAGAACAATATAAACGACTCAACCCTGGCCGACTTAACAAGCACGACCTACATACAACAACTCACCCGACTCAACACGACCGACTCATCTTCATATGACCATAATACGAATCACCATAGGTCGTACGCGACCTAACACATTACATACATGACCGACTCAGGCTATTGCCGACTCAACATTTAAGTCGCATACGACTTAGTACCATTCATACTTACAACAACATATCTCACGACCTATACTAAGTCGGTAACGACTTATTCACCCACGACTCAACACAACACTACATCACACAACTTCACCGACTCATCTTAAGTCGTATCTCGTTAGCTTGGCTCAACTGTCCCTCTGGTCTCCAATTAGCTCGGTCCCAACTCAGCCCTTCTTCATTAACTCGCACCTTTTCCACACATGATTCCTTAGGTCGAAAACGACTTATAGGTGAACCGTTGAGTCGTGTACGACTCATCAAGCTCGAATGATTCAGCCGTAACTTCTTCCCCTGTGGTCTCTTAGGTCGGCCCCGATACAAGCGCCTAACCCGTAGCCGACCTAGAACTTTAACTCGTGCTTCATTAACTCGTAAACCTCCTTCCTTAGCTCGGCAACGACTCAAGCCCTCATTGACTCGTGAATGACTCATCAAGCACGTACGACCTAAGCCTTTAAGAGATGCCTCTTTCCCATATGACTCCTTCACTTGTCTCGTGCACGACTTACGAGTTAAATCTGACACTTCTTGACTTTCTATAGGCCTTGCTGCATCATCCTCCCCTGGTTGAGAAAAATTCGTCTTCGAATTTGCAAATTTTTCCTCGTCAAAATGTTCATCTCCGTAATATGGCACTAGATGCTTAATATTGAATACGTCAGAAGTGTAAATATCCTCCGGCAGCTTCAACTTATAAGCATTGTCATTAATTCGCTTCACAACTTCAACAGGACCAATTTTTCTGGCTTTCAACTTATTATAAGCGCCCACTGGAAAACGATCTTTGGTTAACACAGCATAAACCAAATCACCTTCCTTAAACTCAACATTTCGTCGTTTCAAATCTGCAAACTTCTTATACTTCTCATTCGATTTCTCCAATCGTTCCTGAACGACTTTATGACATTCAGTCAATTCATCAACAAAATCAGCTGCACGTTTAACTGTTCCCTTCGACTGTGGTACTACTGTCAAATCCAACGGTCCCCTAGGTAAATTTGAATAAACAATCTGAAATGGACTGAAACCCGTGCTACGATTCACTGCATGATTATGTGCAAACTCGGCTTGGCATAACTTCATGTCCCAACTCTTCAGATTATCCTGTACAAGACATCGCAGCAAATTTCCCAATGACCTGTTAACAACTTCCGTCTGTCCGTCTGTTTGTGGATGGTAAGCGCTACTAAAATTCAGCTTTGTTCCGACCATTTTCCACAAACTCAACCAAAAGTGACTCAGAAAACGAGTATCTCTATCCGACACAATAGACTCTGGTAATCCATGAAGTCGATAGATCTCCTTGAAAAATAACTGAGCAACACGAACAGCATCCGCCGTCTTCTTGCAAGCAATAAAATGTGCCATCTTTGAAAACCTATCCACCATAACAAATATCGAATCATTTCCCCTTTGAGTTCTCGGCAAACCCAATCCATGCTAATATCAACCCATGGCTTAGATGGTACTGGTAATGGCATATACAACCCTGCATTCGTTGCTGTCCCCTTTGAAACTTGGCAAATATGACATCGCTCCATGAATCTTTCAACCTCTTTTCTCATCGACGGCCAAAAGTAAGACTGTGAAATCAATTTCAAAGTACGATCACGGCCCACATGTCCTTCCTCATGTAACTCCTTGACAATTTTCAATCTCAAGCTACAGTCTGGAATACACAAACGATTTCCTTTAAACAGAAAACCATCGACCAACATAAATTCATCGGTACTCCCATCCTTCACTTTCTCAACATATTTCACAAAGTAAGGATCTTCTTCAATCATCTCTGGTAACATTTCAAACCCCGTCACTTCAACCTTCATTGTCGTTAGTAAATGAATCCTCCTACTCAAAGCATCAGCCACACGGTTCGTCACCCCTGACTTATGTTTAACGACAAAGGTAAACTGCTGTAAATAAGCAATCCATGATGCATGTCTTGCTGAAATTTTATCCTGCCCCTGTAAATGCTTCAATGCTTCATGATCAGTGTACAGAACAAATTCTTTCTGAAATAAGTAGTGTCTCCAATGCTTAACAGCTTGCACAACAGCATAGAATTCAACGTCATATGTACTGTATCTCATCTTTGCCCCTGACAGTTTCTCGCTAAAATAAGCAACTGGCTTCCCATTCTGACTCAAAACTCCTCCAATACCAACCTTAGAAGCATCAGTATGCAATTCAAACAACAACTGAAAATTAGGTAGAACAAGAATTGGTGCAGACGTCAACAGTTCCTTGATCTTCTCAAATGCAACCCCCGCTTCCTCAGACCATAAAAACTGTTTCCCTTTCATGCAATCAGTCACTGGAGCCATCACGCTACTGAAGTGTGGAATGAATCTTCGGTAGAATGACGCTAGCCCATGAAAACTTCTCACTTCCGTAATTGTTTTTGGTTGTGGCCAATTCTTGACTGCCTCCACTTTACTCTGATCAACCTGAATACCCTTTCCTAAAACAACATAACCCAGAAATAAAACACTTCTTGTCATAAACACACATTTCTTCGTAGCAGCATAAAATTGTTCTTCATGAAGAATAATCAACACTTCCCTCAAATGTTGAACATGTTCCTCTGTATTCCTGCTGTAGATCAGAATATCATCGAAATAAACCACGACGAATTTCCCAATGAATGGTCTAAAGATTTGATTCATCACCCGCATGAAGGTACTAGGTGCATTTGACAAACCAAATGGCATAACCAACCATTCGTATAACCCCTCTCTCGTCTTGAAAGCTGTCTTCCATTCGTCTCCAGGTCTGATTCGAATTTGATGATAACCACTCTTCAAATCAATCTTCGAGAATATAGTTGCCCCACTCAACTGATCCAACAAATCATCCAACCTTGGCATAGGAAATCTGTAACGAACAGTGATCTTATTCAAAGCTCTACTATCTCTGCACATTCTCCATGTCCCGTCCTTCTTTGGCACTAACAATGCTGGCACCGCACATGGACTCAAACTTTCCTGAATACGCCCCTGCTCAAGCAACTCTTCCACCTGCCTTCGTAACTCCTCATGTTCCTTCGGACTCATTCGGTAATGTGGTCGATGTGGTAACACTGCCCCCGGAACAAGATCAATTTGATGTTGAATGTCTCTAAGTGGCGGTAACTCCTTAGGCAACTCCTCTGGAAACACGTCTTCAAACTCTTTCAAAACTGGCTTTGCTTCTTCTGGGATTTCAACTTCTTCACTACTTTCTCTCCCAATCAACAAAAACACCTCAGGTTCTTCCTCCACTTCTTTAACAAACTCCTTCAATGTCAACAGAGTTTTCAATTCTTCAATCTCCTCCAGCTTATTCTCCTTCTGTTGCTGTCTCTTGGGAACCAAAGTGATCTTAGTACCCTCGAACATGAAACTGTAACTGTTGGCACGACCGTCATGCTGTACTGCTCTATCAAACTGCCATGGTCTGCCCAACAATAAGTGACAAACATCCATATCTACGACATCACACAAAATTTCATCCTTGTACTTCTTCCCAATAGAAAAATTAACACAAGCTCTTCGACACACTTTTACTTCACCTCCTTTCCTTAACCATGCTAGCTTGTATGGTTTAGGATGCTTCTCGGTCTTCAAGTTCAACTTTCTTACTGCTTCTGTAGAAATAATATTATCACAGCTTCCGGCATCAATAACGAACTTGCAGACTTTCCCCAGAATAGTACAGGTTGATTGAAAAATATCGCTTCTCAGCCAACTACAATCCTCCTCTTGCTTTGGTGTCAAACAACTTCTCCTCATCATAAGATTACAACCTTCATCACCCGACACTTCTTCTTCCTCCTCAACGTAAGGTGCATTTGAATATTCTACCTCCTCACCATCATCCTCCTCAACTTCTGCAACCATGGTTCTCTTCTTCGGCTTTGGACATTCGTTACTTTTGTGACCCAACTCCTGACAATTATAGCATTTGAACCCACTGCTAGCCTTCGCCTTCTCAGCCTCCTTCACCACTGGCTTACTGACAGGCTTAGGAACCTTAGAACTACCACTGGCCCCCTTCACCGGATTATTGGAATTAGTAAACACACCGCCTCCATGCCTTCCTTGTTTCTCCCAAGCTAACGCTTTCTGATGTGCCTCCGCAACGGATCTAGGATCAAACATATTAACCATATCCTGGATCTGCATTCTCAATCCCCCAATGAATCTAGCAGTCATCTGTTCTTCTGTCTCCATAACATCGTTTCTGGCAATGAGTTGGTAAAATTCATCAGCATAATCACTAACAGATTTTGTCCCTTGCCTCAGATTTTGCAACCTCTGGTACATAAGCGATTGGTAGTTGTAAGGTAAGAAAGTAGATCTCATCAACTTCTTCATCTTCTCCCAAGATTCTATCTTCGACTTCCCCATTCTCTCCCTGGTAAGTTTAGTTTGCTGGCACCACGCCAAAGCTCTCCCCCTCAACCTAGTAGCAACTAACTTCACCCTTCGATTCTCCGGTACCTCCTTGAAATCAAAGATTTCCTCAACATTAGACACCCAATCTAAAAACTCCTCAGCAACCATCCCCCCTTTAAATTCCGGAATCTCCATCTTCATCCCCGATTCCCATCGTCGATCATCTTCAACATTCCGATAAAAATTTCGAACTTGGTCTCGATCTCGATAATGAATACTAGCTCTATCCCCCTCTTCAACAAAATCAAAGGTACGCCCACATCGATCTCGACCATTATCATCCCTTCGCTCATGCATGCTTCTTTGACTATGTCTCTCTTCATCCCTATATGCTTCATGGTCAAATTCATGTTGACTTCTTCTCTCTTCATGTGCATAGTCATGATGTTCTCTTCGTGATGAAATTGATGTGTCTCTTCTATCTCTACAAGAATGTGGCGATACCCTCCTCGCTTCCGTAACCGATGGCGAAACTCGGTTTCCTCCATGGTTCGAGTTTGGTGATCTCCTCCTTTGATTCAAATCATTCATCAATCTCTCCAATTTTCCAATGCCTTCGTCAAACTTTTCATTAATACGTTGTTCCATAAGTTCAGCTTCTTCTCTTCGATACAAAGCTTCAACGTTTTGATGACGATTAGCTCTCCTTGGTGGCATGGTTGAAAAACTTCACAAACACTTCAACAATTCGACACAAGCCTTCAAAACTTTCAACACAACGAAGCAATCTCGGCTTAACAATACACGGCTCCCTTGTCTCGGCTATGAACTTAACTCGGCAACACAATGCTGGGTTTAACTTGACTCGGTTCAACAAATCCCAAGGCTCGCACCAACTTATCTCAGTTCAACACTAAGTCGGCTAAGACTTAGCTCGGCAATGTTCTACACTTCAAACCTTGGCGTGCAAAAACCCAAGACCAAAATCCAAACAATGTCCAACTCCTCGATCCAAAATGAAATGGATCAAACACTCCAAACTTGATGCAACTTCAATATGATCACGATGAACAACTTCCAACTTCAAAAACTTGGCTCCAAGAATCAACTTAGCTATGATTGGCTAAGTATGGCTCCGATACCAAAACTGACGCAGCGGGTAAATCGAAAACAAACTTCAATCGTTGAAATGTAGCAATCGGTGAGTTAAAAATACTGCAAGGCCCAAATCCGTTGATCCAAAGATACAGGATTCTAGCTATCTTCGTCTCGTTGATCGCGCACGATGCCAAGAAAGAAGATCTACGATTCTTCGTACGTTGATCTAGCGCACTGGATTCCGTGAATCGGCTTCACAACGCGGATTCGAGCGCACTCGAATGACGTAGGTGGAGATAGGAGATCACACTCAACTACCAATTAGAGAAAGCACAAAGCAATCAAAGAGAATTTTATTTTTTTTATTCCACCTCCAAAAATTACAACACACGCGCTATTTATAGCTTTCACAACGCAACACACACAAATCATCACCTGACTCTTAGGTCGGCCGCGACTTACGACCTAACTTAGGTCGTGACCGACTTAACACAAAGCTACTCAACTCCTTTACAACAGAACAATATAAACGACTCAACCCTGGCCGACTTAACAAGCACGACCTACATACAACAACTCACCCGACTCAACACGACCGACTCATCTTCATATGACCATAATACGACTCACCATAGGTCGTACGCGACCTAACACATTACATACATGACCGACTCAGGCTATTGTCGACTCAACATTTAAGTCGCATACGACTTGGTACCATTCATACTTACAACAACATATCTCACGACCTATACTAAGTCGGTAACGACTTATTCACCCACGACTCAACACAACACTACATCACACAACTTCACCGACTCATCTTAAGTCGTATCTCGTTAGCTTGGCTCAACTGTCCCTCTGGTGTCCAATTAGCTTGGTCCCGACTCAGCCCTTCTTCATTAACTCGCACCTTTTCCACACATGATTCCTTAGGTCGGAAACGACTTATAGGTGAACCGTTGAGTCGTGTACGACTCATCAAGCTCGAATGATTCAGCCATAACTTCTTCCCCTGTGGTCTCTTAGGTCGGCCCCGATCCAAGCGCCTAACCCGTAGCCGACTTAGAACTTTAACTCGTGCTTCATTAACTTGTAAACCTCCTTCCTTAGCTCGGCAACGACTCAAGCCCTCATTGACCCGTGAATGACTCATCAAGCACGTACGACCTAAGCCTTTAAGAGATGCCTCTTTCCCATATGACTCCTTCACTTGTCTCGTGCATGACTTACGAGTTAAATCTGACACTTCTTGACTTTCTATAGGCCTTGCTGCATCAATTATGGACCGGTGATGGCGGGTTTGGTCCGGTGATAGCATGGCTCGGTAGTGATAGGTAGGGGATGGTTCGGTGGCGAGATGTGGTGCTTGGTTCGGTGGTGAGTTTGGAGGCATGTTTGGCCGAATGAGATCCAGAGCTCTAAATGCCGAATGAGGCTCTGCTTCATGCTGCCGAATGAATGAATACCGAATGTACTTTGGCACTGGGAATGCCGGATGACGTTGCCGAATGAAGCCTTATTCTAGATATGCCGAATGACTCTGGTGATGGTTACCGAATGAACCTTATGTTGTAGACGCCGAATGGGCTTGAGTGTTGGAGCGCCGAATGAACTTTTATATGTGAACCTTGAGTGAAACCCTTGACTTATGTATGCTTGCTTGCTTCTTTTTGCTCCGGTCGTGGTGGAAACGCACACAACATGGATATCCTAGTTTTGACCAAAAAATGGGATAACATAAGTGAATAATGGAAATTTCATTTAAAGTTTAAAATAATATTTGAAGTAAAATGTTAAGTTTTGTTAAATTAATAAGTTAAGAAAACAGTGAATTTTGACTTAAGTTATGAATTGAGTTTTCAATTTGATACGAAATTATAGGATTTTGTTATGATAAATCATATGTTAAATTGATTTAAATGTGAAATCTTGAAACCTAAAAATATGATTTATAAGTTTAAATTTTGCTAAATTTGGAGTTTTAAATGTTTCTGATAAATTTTAATAAAATATGGAATTTTATCAATAGCATTTCCAAAATGCTGTGGTCCTATGACAGCATTTTTAAATGTTGTTGTTTTAAATGTAACTATGTTTGAAAAAACTAAATATCTTTTACGGCATTATATATTCTGTTGTTCCTGATCTAAACTATTTTGAAAACTAAATACCTACTGTAGCACTTTATAAATGCTATTATTGCTAAAATTGACAATGTTTTGAAATATTATAGATTTTAACACTGTTTTGAGTTATATTTTAAAGTGTTAAATGGATTAACCCTTGGAATTGATTATTTGTGAAATTGAAGGAGTTTTCAATATAATTTGATATTTAAATTTGAATTCTATGGAATTTAAATTGAATTTGAATTTAAATAATGTTTACTTTGTTATGTGTCAAATGGAATGAAATGTAATGAGACAATTGAATTTTTGAATGGAAATTTTGAAATGTGTTTTGAAATAATATTTGAAATAATAAATGAATGACATATTTGATTTTAAAATGATATTTAAATTTGAATATTTGAATTTGAATTCAAATAATGATTTGATAATGAGGTTTTGAAAGGATATGATATTTTGATGATTTAAAATGGTTTACAAATGATTTGATCTTTATTTTGATAAAGCATGTGAATTTGGAATGATATTTGATTTGATTTATTCGATAAATGAATATTTGAAGTTTATATTGTATGAAAGGATATTTGATTTACTTCTAATTCAGATTTATTTTTAATGATATTGTATTTTATTAAGTGAATATTTCAAAGCTAAGTAATATGAAAGTGAATTTGATATATATATGAGATTTTCAAATTTAGTTTTGAAATATGGTATATTTAAAGCTTTGAATTATATTGAAACAAAATAGTTTATTTTGTGGTCCAAATCGGTGTTTGAAATCTATATAATTTGAAATGGTTTATTGAGAAACTGATTTGAATTGAAATTGATGTAATTTGATTAAATAAGATGTTTTATTAGAAAAATGGATATTTTACTTTTGATTATATTTCGAAATGTTACGATTTTCAAAGTGTAATAATTTCATGTATTTTGGTTTCGAAGTATAAACTATTTTGAAATGAGTATAGCTTTGAAATAAAGTATTTTGGTTTCGAAGTATAAACTATTTTGAAATGAATACAGCTTTGAAATAAAGATGGTTTTGATTTCGAAGTATAAACTATTTTGAAAGGAATATAGTTTTGTAATGAAATGATTTGATTTTGAAGTATATACTATAATGAAATGACCACGGTGTTATAATAACGATTGGTTCGCAAAGAGACTGGGATCGGATATGGGCATACTCTCTGTCGATACCGAAAACCACTTTGACAACCATGTACGCGGTGGAGATTCCAGAAAGAAGTAGGATGGTGGCGACGATCCTATTGAGGTATGAACGTGGACGGGACTCTCGTGAGTTGGCTTAAGGTGGCTAAAACAGGAGCGATCTCGGGCCAAAAGGGGTAGCTCATCTAGTCGGACACACTTCTTTGATACTATACTCTTACTTGTGATTGATTTGATGGCCATCCTCCGATTTTGATTGGGAGTGTGTTCCGAGGTAGGCGTAGTGGCTGCTACTTTACCACCAGCCCATGTGCATAATTGGTATATCTACCCTGGCATTGCCTTATGTGCTGTGTCACCTACCATACCGAGCTTTACTATGAGTTTCTATTTGTGTCGTACCTATGGAGTATCATCTTGTAGTCTCCCGATCAGGAGATATGCAGGTACTGTATAGACTATTGGCATTATTTGGGTTAAGGGGAATATTGGGTCACTCCTTAACGCTTTTTTAATGTATGTTTATTTTGCTGTTAGACATTATTATAATAGCGAAATATTACTACATAGTAAATAGTTTAACAGATCCTTAAAGGATGGGCGATCCCAAGCATCCTTTAAGTTATTGATGCATTTTGTTACTGTTCACTTGAGTTGACTTACAATTCATAAGTATTTATGTCCTGACTCGAGCATTTTGTTTTTCTTTACGCTCGGGTCAGACTGAGTAATTCAGCATCCAAGACTCACCTTCGGAGTTGGAGCTTTGTTAGAAGATCCAACCATCTATTTTGCTTTCAGTATCCAGTGATTCCAGTGATGTATTCTGATTTGTACTAGATGTTTCTTGTTACTCTTCTGCTGTATCTTGTTTAACTCTGATGTATCTTATATATATATATATATATATATATATATATATATAGCAGCTTCATGGACTACGATCTCTTTTACTTCCGCTGCATTATTAAATACTCTGTGTCTGTGATTATTTATTTACTCTATATTCTGATATTTGTCAAATTTTTATTTAGAACGTCGTATTTTGAGCAATTCAAGTCCGACATGTGCGGATGCGAGTGGTTGAAAATATCGGGTCGTTACAGTTGGTATCAGAGCTTTAGCTCTCGGTAAAACTTAGCATATATAGTAAATTTATTTACGGAATCACTTTCATTCGAGTTTGAATCTCTTCCTCTTTGATTCGAATTTCTTTTGAATTTTGAAACGTTCCCTGCGGTTCCAAAATCCATTCATGTCCCTCACTATTCATCATCTTTTTATTTTGGAGTACCCCATAATTCCACTTCTAATAATCTTTGTAATGAGTCGACGGTCTCTCCAATCTCAAACTGATTTGTAAAGGGGTGAAGCTCCTTTACAACAACATCGATTCTCCAGAGATTTTTATATCCTCGTTTTAGATGCTAGTATCTCTTATTATTGCAAACTCTACCTCTTGAGACCGATTGTAGATTTACCCCAGAAAATCCACATCGCTCTTATTCTTTAAGTCACGGTTTACTCGGTTAGAGTTGCCCACGATTTATTGAAGCTTATCCATCTCCCTATTTTGTTATTTAATCATGTTGTCTTTTGTTTCCAACCTGTCTTCAAAACATTTTTGAATTGTACTTGTAAATCTATATTTAATGTTTTGTTTTATATTGTGTTGTTTGAGTTGTTGATGTTGATTTGGGTTTCTGATCGATTCGTCTGATCAGCGCTATCGATAAGATTTCCAAAACACTTGAACAGAGCAAATTGCTGCCAATAGGGTTTTTCAAATTTAGTAATCAAATAAATTTTGTAACTATATTATAAATATTTTTCTAGATTTTTATTGAATGTGTTGTCAAGAAATAATATTTGATTATATATCATTTTCTCTTGTTTCATATATAAATAATTGAACTATAAAACATGGTTATAAGTTTATTTGGAAATTTAAAATGAATTTAAAGCAAGAACTTGAGAACTTAATTTCCAATGGTTTCAAACCCTGTGTTTAAAATTTTAAAAGGATACTATTTAAAGTATTTTCGAATAGAAATTTGTTTCCAAAGAATTTTAAAAGTTTAAAATTAGTGCTCTTCTCTTTGTCGCTGGAAAATAACCTCGGTGATGACTGCAACATTATCGACATTCATTTTCGAGTTTCAAAGTGAAGAGACCGTTCTGTAGTCTTGCTACAGTTTTGTTTTGGGGAATTTAATTGATTTGAATTTCTAAAATAAGATTGGATTTATAACATATGTTGATATATGATTTTAATTTGGATGGATATATATATATATATATATATATATATATATATATATATATATATAGTATATGTGCATTTATTTATCTCTAAATAGTTTGGAATATATCAAAAATTTGATTCCTAAATTTTAATAATTTCAAGATTTGGATAAATATTCAAGCTTGAAATGATTGAATTAGAAATTTTTATTTGTATCGTACACAATTTCATTCCAATATAACTTACCTTAATTTTTTAGAAGTTAATAATGTAATTGGATAATATACAATATAAAAGGATTTTCTTAAATAAAATTTGGGTGGTTATAATAAATGTTATACACTTAAATTTTAGTTATAAAAAGATTAATAGAGGTAAATAGAATAAAAGGTTAACGGAATAATTTACAGTATAAAATGATGTTAAAGGAACTAAGAATAAATTAAAACAGTTATAATAAGTGTAAATATATACTTAACAAAGGTGATAACATATATTGAGAGGAATAATTTTAATTTTAATTAGGAATAAAGAAGAATTAAATTTATTGAACACATTTTGAGTATAATAAATGATTTTTCAAAATACTTGATTTTAGAAATTGTAAATTTAAGATAATTGGATGATAAATAATGAAATTAGAGATAGTTAAGATATATGTAACTTATATAAAATTAATTATCAATTTAAGTTGAAATTTTCATGGTTTCAAATTTATTATCTTATTCTATTTTTCAGCTATCTTTTGGTTATCCTTATTTCCCTTATCTTACTACAGAATGGGAGGCAATTTCTTATACCATTCTGTTTGGAAATCTTTGATAACCTTTCGTCCTCATTTTGAATCTGAACACTGCTTGCCATCCATAGACCGTTGGTCAACTGGAAAGGGTGAGTCAGATTCTAGAGGTTCTTTTTCGTGCTTGTGTTCTTAATTCTGGAGGATCTTGGGAAGATCATCCCCACCTTGTTAAACTTACTTATAACAACAGTTATTAGGTATAATTTCAATCTTTTTGTCATCTTGTCTTAATCCTATTTCATTCTATCTTTTTCTATGTTTTCCCGTACCTCATTCCGTTTCGGGGACGAAAAGTTTTGAATGAAGGAGAGCGTAATAACCCTGTATTTTGTTATTATTTTAAATTGAAGTCCTGATTTAAAAAACTTTATTTTATTTATTTAAATGGATAATTTTTGTTATTTTAATATAAATTTTGATTTTGATGTGAATTATAATTCCAAACATGAATAAATAGAATATTTTCCAGAATTGTGAATTCGGTCAATGTGGTCAAACTTTGACTTTTAATTTTAAATTTTAAAATTTGAATTGTTGAATTTTATCTTTTTATTATGAAGGTAAATAAAATTTCAAGTGTACTGCTTTTCGTTTCGTTGAAATCTGATTAATATTGTGAAAGTTATGCTTTTTACACTATTGTATGTAAATTGTTGTATTTAACAAAATTGTTTATTTTAATTAATATAAATCATATTTCTATTTGTCATGTCATGTTCTTATTTATGTCTACATATGTTATATGACATGTTATGTATATATTTTATTTTTAAAACATTTTAGAAAGTGTATTTGTAATCTTCCAAAGTCAGCTGAATTTTATTTACAATTTTTAATTTCTAGTTTCAATTAAAAAAAACTATTTTCTTTATTTATTTTCTATTTTCCTAAGATATTTATTTTATTCTAATTTTCACTTTATTTTTTCAGCTTTTTATTTTATTTAGTTGACTTTTTATTTGTTAAAAGTGAATTTTTAAAATAGGAAATTCAAAGAGTCAAAGGCTTTCCCTTTTCCCGTGACTCTTCCTTTTCCTGCCACTTCATTGTCTTGACTTCTCATTTTCTTCCTGGCCGTGCATTTCCTATTGATTATTCATGTGAAAATTCTCATTCATTTTCATGGCTATTACAGTTGATAAAAAAATACTTTAGGTAATGGCTTTCTTTCCTATTTTATTTCTTCCTCATTTTTCCTTTATTTGCCTTGATCTCTTCACATATTTGCTTGGCCTCACCTCTCCCCTAGCCGCCACCTTCCTCCTCCACCTCTCCATCCATGGCCTACACCACCATCACCTCCTCACAAAGCCAGGCCATGAGCTCTAGGCCAAAACCCCACCTCCAAAAACATGATAACCATGACCAAAACTCCTTGAAACAATGCATAGCCGACCAAAATCTTCACCATCCCCTTCATTTTTTCCACATCCACACCCTTAGCCACCACCACCAGTAAGTACACTACCCCTGACCATCACTTTAGCCATCACCTGACCTGTACCTGACCAATGCTGAGCCCACATGACCTTTGGCCGAGCCTTGTTGCAAGCAAACCCCTCTCTTTTGCCTTGTCCCTTGTATTCCACCTTATAACTCCCAAACCTTCCACATTCTTGACCTAGCCGTGCATTTGTGGTCCAAACCAGAGCCATTTCCACATGAAAACATGGCATGGCCGAGCCTATAGGAATGTATGGCCAAGCATATGTTGAGTTAAGGGCAAGCAAATTTGATTTAAAAGCTTGGTGATGCCTTTTGTAACTTCTATTCCATTTTTGTTTCAATTAATTTTTGTATTGTATATATATACTTATATTGTCTTGTTTATTTGTTTTATACAAGATCAATACAAAGTTCTCCGTCCATTCAAAGCAAATCGTGCTTGTCATGCCTTTGTAATCGTGCTTGTGTTTGTCTTGGTCTCTAGCTTTGTAAAAGGTGAGTCTGTCTCACTTAGACATTTTTACTTATGGAATAGTAAATGGATGACAAGTGATTAGTAATTAAATGTTTGTGCAAGTTAATGATGATTATATGATATGTTATTCCATGTTATTACTATGTTAACTTTGTTAATTATCACCTACTATATGATATATGACAGTATATTGTGACATTGACATGTTAGTGTATTGTTAATATTGTTTATGCATATGTTCACACTGTAAGTTCCTTGTTAGAATACAATCACTATGGGTTGAAATGATACATATTCGAACGGACTTTAGAATACGGTAAAATCGTTATGGGTTGAAATGATTGGCCTGAGCGATTTTTATTTATTTTATATAACTTCAGATTGCGGGTTTGAAATGATAGAACCCGGGTTTTCTTTTAAATTGCGGATTGAAATGATACATATCTGTATCACTTGACCTAGGTTAGAAAATTATATGCAGACCCCGTGGTATATTTTTAAATGATTTTTATATAGATATGTATTTTTCTAAAGTATGAAATTTTGATTTAAAATATATATTTTATGGTTTTAAGAAAGCTAACCATTAAGTTTTGAATTTGTGAATTTATGTATGTAAATTTGAAATAAATGTGATTTCTGACTTTAAATTATATTTTAAAATGTAAGTAAGTAATGGAAATTTCATTTGACATTTAAAATAATATTTGAAGTAAAATGTTAAGTTTTGTTAAATTAATAAGTTAAGAAAACAGTGAAATTTGACTTAACAAATGGATTGAGTTTTAAGTTGGATACGTAATTATAAGATTTTGTTGTGGTAAATCATATATTAGATTGATTTAAATGTGAAATTTTAAAGCCTAAAAATACGATCTATAAGTTTAAATTTTTCTAAATTTGAAGTTTTAAATGTTTCTGATAAGTTATAATAAAACTTGGAATTTTATTAATAGCATTTCCAAAAGGCTGTGGTCCTATGGCAGCATTTTTAAATGCTGTTGTTTTGAATGTAACTATGTTTGAAATAATTAAAGATCTTTCACGGCATTTTAAATGCTGTTGTTCCTGGACTAAACTATTTTGGAAACTAAATGCCTACTGTAGCACTTTATAAATGTTGTTATTGCTAAAATTGACAATGTTTGAAATATTATAGATTTTAACACTGTTTTGAGTTATATTTTAAAGAAATGATTTAAACCTTGGAATTGATTATTTATGAAATTTTAAGGAGTTTTGAATATAATTAATATTTAAATTTGAATTCTAAGGAATTTAAATTGAATTTGAATTGAAATAATGTTTACTTTGTTGTGTGTTAAATGGAATGAAATGTAATCAGATAATTGAATTTTTGAATGGAAATTTTGAAATGTGTTTTGAAATAATATTTGAAATAATAAATGAATGACATATTTGATTTTAAAATGATATTTAAATTTGAATATTTGAATTTGAATTCAAATAATGATGTGATAATGAGGTTTTGAAAGGATATGATATTTTAATGATTTAAAATGGTTTGGAAATGATTTGATCTTTATTTTGATAAAGAATGTGAATTTGGAATGATATTTGATTCGATTTATTCGATAAATGGATATTGAAGTTTATATTGTATGAAAGGATATTTGGTTTACTTGTAATTTGAGTTTATTTTTAATGATATTATATTTTATTAAGTGAATATTTCAAAGCTAAGTAATATGAAAGTGAATTTGATATATATATATATATATATATATATATTTGTGTGTGTGTGTATGTATGTATGTATGTATGAGATTTTCAAATTTAGTTTTGAAATGTGGTACATTTAAAGCTTTGAATTATACTGAAACAAAATAGCTCATTTTGTGGTCCAAATCGGTGTTTGAAATCTATATAATTTGAAATGGTTTATTGAGAAACTGATTTGAATTGAAATTGATATAATTTTATTATATATTTTTTTTACCTGAAAAATGGACATTTTACTTTTGGTTATATTTCGAAATGTTATGATGTTCAAAGTGTAATGATTTCAAGTATTTTTTTTCGAAGTATAAACTATTTTGAAATGAACATTGCTTTGAAATAAAGTATTTTGGTTTTGAAGTTTAAACTATTTTGAAACGAATATAGGTTTGAAATAAAGGTGGTTTTGGTTTCGAAGTTTAAACTATTTTGAAAGGAATATAGTTTTGAAATGAAATGATTTGACTTTGAAGTATATACTATTTTAAAATGACCATGGTGTTATAATAACGATTGGTTGGCAAAGAGACAGGGATCAGATATGGGCATACTCTCTGTCGATACTGAAAACCACTTTGACAACCGTGTACGTGGTGGAGATTCCAGAATGAAGTGGGATGGTGGCGACGATACTATTGAGGTATGAATGTGGACCCAACTCCCATGAGTTGGCTTAAGGTGGCTAAAACAGGAGCGATCTCAGGCCAAAATGGGTAGCTCCTCTAGTCGGACACACTTCTTCGATAATATACTCTTACTTGTGATTCATTTGATGGCCATCCTCCAATTTTGATTGGGAGTGTGTTCCGAGGTGGGCATATGACACAGCGGATAGTACGAAAAGTAGATGAAACGGTGAAAGTAGCAATTGGTGGATTGATGAATATTGAAATGCCCAAATTCGTTGATCCGAAGATACCGAATTCTAGCTATCCTCATCACGTTGATCGTGCACGATACCGTGAAAGAAGATCTTCAATTCTTCAAGCGTTGACCAAGCGCACTTGATTCCGCGAATCGGCTTCAACAATCGTTGATTCGAGCATACTCGAATAACTGAAAGTGGAGATAGGAGATTACACTCAACTACCAATTTAGATGAAAGCACACAGCAATCAAACAAGAATTTTATTCAAAAATCAACAACCACCAAATGTACAACACACTCCCTATTTATAGCCTTTGCCACGCCGACCCTTAAGTCGTATACGACTTACGACCCACTAAGTCGGCAACGACTTATCACAGCAGCGACTCAACGAGCTACAACTCAACATCAACAAACGACTTAAAGACACACGACTCACGACCCACGACTCATATTACAACACAACACATATTACAACACCTAGGTCGTATACGGCTTAACGACTCACGACTCAAAATGCAACGACTCAAGGAAAATACAAACAAATAACGTCGCGACTTAACTAAGGTCGTTAGCGACCTAACATATTACAACACACATGACTCAAGCTCTTACATTCCCCAGTACACGACCTACGACTTATCAGCAGTGACCCCATATGGACGACATACGACTTAACATGAGTCATGACTCGTGGCTTCTTGAAGGAACGGCATCTTCCAATGACCCAACTAAGTCGTAACCCGTTACCGACTTAAGGCCTTCAACTACTGGAACTTCTCTCTGCTTCTTGATAAGTCGTGGTCGACTTATAATTGTGTCGTTAGCTCGTATCTCCCCCTCACATGACTCCTTAGGTCGTGGACGACCTTTAGTTTGAATCTTAAGTCGTGGACGACTTAACTCCTCCTTAAGTCGCGTACGACTTATCCCTTCTTCTCTGGCCTGAACTGCATCATTCTCCCCTGGTTGAGAAAAATTCGTCCTCGAATTTGTAAATTCTCCCACATCCGATTGTTCATCCCCATAATATGGTACAAGATGCTTAATATTGAATACGTCAGAAGTGTATACATCCTCCGATAGCTTCAACTTATAAGCATTTTCATTAATCCGTTTCACGACTTCTACAAGACCAATTTTTCTGGCTTTCAACTTGTTATAAGCGCCCACTGGAAAACGATCCTTTGTTAACACAGCATACACCATATCTCCTTCATTAAACTTAACACTTCTTCGCTTCAAATCTGCAAATCCCTTATATTTCTCATTCGACTTCCCCAATCGTTCCTGAACGATCCTATGACATTCCGTCAAACCTTCAACAAAATCAGCAGCTCGTTTAACTGTCCCCTTTGGTTGTGGTATTACTGCCAAATCCAACGGTCCCCTTGGCAAACTTGAATATACAATCTGAAATGGACCGAATCCCGTACTACGATTCACTGCATGATTATGAGCAAACTCTGCTTAGCATAACTTCATGTCCCAACTTCTCAGATTATCTTTCACCAAACATCGTAACAAATTTCCCAATGATCTATTAACCACTTCCGTTTGCCCATCGGTTTGTGGATGGTAAGCGCTACTAAATTTCAGCTTCGTTCCAACCATCTTCCACAAACTTAACCAAAAATGACTCAAAAATCTGGTGTCCCTGTCTGAAACAATAGACTCCGACAACCTATGTAAACGATAGATTTCTTTAAAGAACAACTGAGCAACACGAACATCATCCGCCGTCTTCTTACAAGCAATAAAATATGCCATTTTCGAAAATCTGTCCACCACAACAAATATAGAATCATTCCCCCTTTGAGTTCGAGGTAAACCCAAAATGAAATCCATGCTGATATCAACTCAAGGTTTAGACGGTACAGGTAACAGCATATATAATTCCGCATTCGTCGCTGTTCCCTTAGAAACCTGGCAAATATGACATCTCTCCACAAACCTTTCAACCTCTTTCCTCATTGACGCCCAAAAGTAAGATTGAGAAATTAACTGCAAAGTACGACCACGGCCCACATGTCCTTCCTCGTGTAACTCCTTGATAATCTTCATTCTCAAACTACAATCCGGTACGCATAAACGATTTGCTTTAAACAAAAAACCATCTACTAACACAAATTCATCAGAATTCCCATCCTTAACTTTCTCAACAAATTTCATAAAGTAAGGATCCTCTTCAATCAATTCTGGCAATAATTCAAAACCTGTCACTTCAACTTTCATTGTCTTTGATAAATGACTTCTCCTACTTAAAGCATCAGCCACACGATTCGTCACCCCTGACTTATGTTTCACAACAAAAGTAAACTGCTGCAAATAGGCAATCCACGATGCATGTCTCGCTGAAATCTTGTCTTGCTCTTGTAAATGCTTCAACGCCTCGTGATCAGTGTAAAGAACAAACTCTTTCAGAAATAGATAATGCCTCCAGTGTTTAACAGCTTGCACAACAGCATAGAATTCTGCATCATATGTACTATATCTCATCTTTGCCCCTGATAGCTTCTCACTGAAATATGCAACTGGCTTTCCACTCTGACTCAATACCCCACCAATCCCAACTTTAGATGCATCAATGTGTAGCTCAAACAACAACTGAAAATCTGGTAATACAAGAATTGGTGCTGTCGTCAAAAGTTCTTTGATTCGTTCAAAAGCAACCCCTGCTTCCTCCGACCAAGAAAACTGCTTCCCTTTCATACAATCAGTAACTGGTGCCATCACGCTACTGAAGTATGGAATGAACCTTCGGTAGAATGATGCCAATCCATGAAAACTTCTAACTTCAGTGATAGTTCTGGGCTGTGGCCAATTTCTAATAGCCTCAACTTTACATTGATCCAGCTGAATACCCTTCTCAGATACAACATATCCCAAAAGTAAAACACTTCGAGTCATGAACACACACTTCTTTGTTGCTGCATAAAACTGCTCTTCACGAA
This sequence comes from Allium cepa, assembly GCA_030765085.1. Taxonomy (NCBI): domain Eukaryota; kingdom Viridiplantae; phylum Streptophyta; class Magnoliopsida; order Asparagales; family Amaryllidaceae; genus Allium; species Allium cepa. Next base: position 918,695,366 of record CM060938.1, read on the forward strand.
GAATAATTAACACCTTCCGCAAATGCTCTACATGCTCCTCTGTTCTAGCACTATAGATTAAAATATCATCAAAGTAAACCACCACAAATTTTCCAATGTATGGCCTGAAAATTTGGTTCATCACCCTCATAAATGTACTTGGTGCATTCGATAGACCAAACGGCATAACCAACCATTCATATAATCCTTCCCTTGTCTTGAATGCGGTCTTCCATTCGTCTCCCGGTCTAATTCGAATCTGATGATATCCGCTCTTCAAATCAATCTTCGAAAAGATAGTAGCCCCGCTCAACTGATCTAGCAAGTCATCTAGTCTAGGCATAGGAAATCTGTAACAAACAGTAATCTTGTTCAATGCCCGACTATCATTACACATTCTCGTTGTTCCATCCTTCTTCGGCACCAACAAAGCTGGCACAACACAGGGACTCAAACTTTCCTGCACACGTCCTTGTTCTAGCAATTCTTCCACTTGCCTTCGTAACTCCTCATGTTCCTTTGGGCTCATTCGATAATGTGGTCTATGCGGTAATACTGCTCCTGGCACTAGATCAATTTGATGTTGAATGTCTCTCAATGGCGGTAACTCCTTAGGCAACTCTTCTGGAAATACATCCTCAAATTCTTTCAAAACTGGCTTCGCCTCTTCTGGAATTTCAACCCCTTCACTGCTCTCACGCCCTATCAACAAGTACACTTCAGGTTCCTCTCCAACCTCTTTAACAAACTCCTTCAAAGATAATAAAGTTTTCAACTCTTCAATCTCCTCTAGCTTGTTTTCCTTCTATTGTTGCTTCTTGGGAACTAAAGTGATTTTCGTGCCCTCGAACATGAAACTGTAACTGTTGGTACGACCATCATGTTGCACCGCTCTATCATACTGCCATGGTCTGCCCAATAACAAATGACACACATCCATGTCCACAACGTCACACCAAATTTCTTCTTTGTATTTCTTCCCAATAGAAAAATTAACACAAGCTCTTCGACAAACCTTCACTTCACTGCCCTTCCTCAACCATGCTAACTTGTACGACTTAGGATGCTTCTCGGTTTTCAAGTTCAACTTCTTTACTGCTCTGTAGAGATAATATTGTCACAGCTTCCAGCATCAATAACGAACTTGCAAACTTTCCCTAGAATAGTGCATGTTGACTGGAAAATATTGCTCCTCAACCAAGTAGAATCATCCTCTTGCTTCGGTGTAAGACAAGATCTCCTCATCATCAAATTACAACCCTCATCTCCGGACAACTCTTCTTCCTCCTCAACAAGTGGTAAATTAGAATACTCAGCTTCTACTTCCTCATCCTCAACCTCAGCTTCTGCAACCATGGTTCTCTTCTTTGGCTTTGGACATTCATTGCTTTTATGACCCAACTCCTGGCAATTATAGCACTTGAAACCACTGTTAACCTTCGCCTTCTCAGCCTCCTTCACCACTGGTTTACTGATAGGTTTAGAAACATTAGAACTTCCACTGGCACCCTTCACTGGATTATTGGAATTAGTAAACACACCACCTCCACGCCTTCCCTGCTTTTCCCAAGCCAACGCCTTTTGGTGTGCTTCCGCCACAGATCTTGGATCAAACATATTAACCATATCCTGGATCTGCATTCGCAACCCTCCAACAAATCTCGCAGTTAACTGTTCTTCTGTCTCCATAATATCATTCCTGGCAATGAGTTGGTAAAATTCATCTGCATAATCATTAATTGACTTCGTCCCCTGCCTTAGATTCTACAATCTCTGGTACATAAGTGATTGATAGTTGTAAGGTAAAAATGTAGCTCTCATCAACTTATTCATCTTATCCCAAGACTCAACCTTTGACTTCCCCATTCTCTCTCTCGTAAGTTTAGTTTGTTGCCACCACGCCAAAGCTCTCCCCCTTAACCTAGTAGCAACCAACTTCACTCGACGATTCTCCGGAACCTCCTTGAAATCAAAGATCTCTTCAACATTTGACAACCAATCTAAAAATTCTTCTGCTACCATACTACCCTTGAATTCTGGAATTTCGATCTTCATACCCGATTTCCATCGACGATCCTCCTCTACATCCCGATATGAATTCCGAACTTGGTCTCGATCTCGATAATGAATGCTGGCTCTATCACCCTCTTCATCAAAATCAAATGTACGTCTATATCGATCTCGACCATCAACATCTCTTCGATCATGCATGTTTCTTCTACTATGTCTCTCTTCATCTCTATATGGCTCATTTTCAAATTTTTGTGGACTTCTTCTCTCTTCATGTCCATAGTCATGCTGATCTCTCCTTGATGAAATTGATGTTTCTCTTCTATCTCTAAAAGATTGCGGTGATACCCTCCTCGCTTCCGTAACCGATGGCGAAACTCGGTTTCCTCCATGGTTCGAGATTGGTGATCTCCTCCTTTGAGTTTGATTCAAATCATTCATCAACTTCTCTAACTTTCCAATGCCTTCATCAAATTTCTCATTAATGCGTTGTTCCATTAGCTCGGCTTCTTCCCTTCTATACAACGCTTCAACTGTAACGACCCCGAATTTTTATTAATTAAAATTTGAATATTTAATTAATTTTAAATATTAATAAGTGAAATTTATAAGTCGAATAAATTTTATTTCGTTTTATTAGGATTTAATTGAATAATTAAATCGATAATTTAATATGTTAAATTATGGAAATAATTGAAAATTGGGTTAAGTATGATTGAAAATGATTTGTAAAATTTTATTACATCATATTGAAGTTAGAACGATATTTTAGAACTTTTAAAATCAAATTAAAAGTTTATTTGTGAAAATTGAATATTTTAATATTTAATCGATTAGTGAAATTAGCCAATTTTCGAACAGTCTCAGAATTGGACGAAACTAGTTCCATTGGATCCGTAATAGTTAGTTATTATCGGATTTCAATTTTCGTAGCAACCGGAGTTATCGTTTGATCGTGGCAGCTCGAAACGCATTGAAATTGTTTTAATATTAATTTGGCGAGTTAAAAAAGCCATTATTCAAAAAGTCTCGGATTTCGACGAAACTAGTTTCATTGGATCCGTAATGCGATATTATTGTAAGGTTTCAAATTTCGCGTCAATTGGATTTACCGTTTGTCCGGTACAAATTAAAACGCATCGAAATCGATTTAAATCGGTTTAATTTAAATTGAACGTTTATTGCCATAACTCGCACAGATGATCGATTAGCTTCCGAAACATGTTCCATTGTGTCCGAAACGCGGGGTAAACCCTAGAAACGTCGGTCACAGCACGTAAATCGGAGTTTGGAAATTCCGGAATGAATAGTGTTTCGTTCGTTTTTCTATAAATAGACCATCTCTCTTCAAAAATAAAAAATAAAATAAAACCCTAAATCCTAATGTCCAGCCGCCAGTTGCAACCTATGGCTGAAAATTTTCATATTTCTCTTCTTAATCTCTCTCAATCCATAAGTTTTTAGGAGATTCGTTCAACTACAAACTTGAAGATCTCATCAAGACCTTCGATTCTATAAGGTGATGATCGTATTTGGGGCGTTGTGGGGGTCGTAGGGGGGTGTGTTCGGCTGTGTTTGGGCATGAATTCCCAGGCCCTGGGGTGGCCGAGTTGCATAAGGTGGCAGCCGATGGTTGCTCGTGTGATGCTCGTTTGAACGGAAGTCTTTGATCGAATTTTAATCGAGTGTTGGTGGCGCAAGATCTAACCCTAGTTCGTGTATAATGGGTTCTTTGTGCGTGTGTTTACTGGAAGCAAGAAGTCGCGTGAAGAGGAAGAAGATCATGGGGACGGGCCTGATGTTGAGGGGTGAGATCTAACGGCCTAGGCTTAAGGAAATTTAATTTATGTTGTAATTTAGTTTATTAAAAATTCGTGTAACTTCAAATATTTGTAACTCTTTCATACGAGGTCCGTTTCGGACGAAACTTTTTGCGTTGGAACCGTATTGGCGAATATTACGCTATGGAGCTGGATTGGAGTCGTTTGGAGTTAGTGAGAATTTCGGGTAAAATTAAACGTCCGTTTAATTTTATTCGAAATAAATCGCTAAAACGAAATTGAAATCAAGGTGAGAACTTCTCACTCAATCGAATCGGTTTGGATTTTATTTTAAATAATTAGATTTAAAATACTTGAATGCATGTTTGAATGATGATTGTTATCTATTGATTGTTAAAATAGACATTATGCGCCGTTATTAAGCGGATGTTATTTATTAAAAACATATACCGCGAATATTTCATAAACAATGAAATTGGTATTATATATAATAGCAATATATATATATTGGCATATTTATATATTGCAGTTGTTGATTTCCCGCATTTTTTAGCGGATGAGACCCTATTGCGCCGTTATTAAGCGGATAATATTTTAAATCCCATATACTGCGATAATCCCGTACTGGAGCGGAATTGGTATTGTGCTAATGTTTTTGGATGCAGGAAACAGGTTGGAGGGATCCAATTGGATTCCTCAATAGTATTTATTTGATTATGGATATTTTGATATTCGTTGATTATCATATCGATGTATGATATCGTTGTAGTCGTGATTGACTATTTGGTGTGTAGCATCATTGGACCAAATTTTTGGAATTTTAAAATGATTTTTAAAGTGATTTTTGAAAATACACTTTATTTTTGGAATTGATCCATTATAAATAAATAACGTTATAAAAATTATGATTTTTGAGAAATATAGTCAAAAGTTGATAATTGAAAATATGGATTAATGATTTTATAAAATAGTTTAAATTAGGATTTTTGAATTTATTGGAAAAAGTTTAAATATAGGATTTATAAAATTTTATTATTTTATAAATCAAAATGATGAAATTATAAAGGAGTTTAAAGACATTTTAAAGAATAATACAAATTGATTTATATAAAAGAATTATAAGATGGGTGGTTGTAAATTAAAACGTTGGAATTATAAAACGAGCTTTTATAAGTGTTAGAATGAATTGTGAATGAATTTCATAAATGAATGAAATTTATAGAATTGTAAACGGTGAAGTTATAAATGAAATTTTATAAGCAGTAGGTTTATAAAATTTGTAAAGATATTAAAGGAATAAATTTGGATAAATAAATGAATCTTATAAGTTATAAGATTTATAATTTTGAAGTTTAAAGAAACAATCTTGCAAACAAATAAATTATAAGTGTTTAACTTATAATATGAACTTTTCGTATATCATTGAGATATGAAATTGAATAGGTTAATAAAGGAAATTTATAAAAGGAAGTGGTTATAAAATAAATAGAAATGGAATTTATAAACGTTGTTTTATAAATCCGCAAACGACTTATGTTGATAAGTAAATTGTTATAACTTATTTATGGAGTTATATTCACGTTTTAGAGAGTGAATAATCCTTTAAAAGAATATGTATAGAAATGATGAAATTTGTTAACAAGTATATTCACGTTTTTGAATAGTGAATAATATGTTAAAGAAATTGTTTTAGATATGATGTTTTAAATAGAATTAAAACGATCTAACGATGTTTTTAAACGTATTAAGATTCGAAACCATAGATTTCAACATTCATTGTTGAAATAGACGTTTTCGAGAAATAGAAGGAAATGGTGGACTATAACACTGTTGTTATAGTAAATGATTTCCGAAAGGAAATGTTTTGTATAGTATTGGGATTTATATATCTATTTTAATTTCGAATCCCTATACTAGTGATTTTGGGTTGTCGTAACGATGTTTTACTCAACATTCGTTTTAGCCCAAATAAATATGTTTAAAAGAATGATTTCCACAAAGAATGAAATATATACTTAATTTCGATTTAAGTATATTGAATATTTTCCAAGTGTTGAAAATAAATAAATTTGTGAATTACTTATAAATAAATAAGTATGGAAATGTTTTCCAATATGAAGTGAATATTTAGAATTTATCTTTTTGAAGATAAATTGAAATGAATAATTGAAAACGTATATTCATAGATATTTTGGGAATTATGAATTCACTATGGAATTTATAAAGAAAGGGGGAATTTGTTTAAAAATAAATATTGATTTATTTTTGAAGTATTGAAGATTTATATCTTGTAAAGATATTTTTGGAAAATAAATAATTTGGAAAATTATTTGGAATCTGGTGATGTGTGCATATCCATTGATAGTTCAATAACCGACTATCAATATTTCCCTTTGAATGGGTATTTGATGTGATTTGTTTGAATTTGAATGCCACACTTATTTTTGAATAAGCGCTCACTATTCGGGTTAACCGGGAAAGGACCATGGGGTCGTATAACCCATTCCGAATATGTGATACGTCGTTATGAATTGCATTTGAAGATCGATGTTGAAGACCAGATATTTTCAAAAGCGAAAGGACAACTCGTCGATTGTCTTTGCACCGAGTAGCTACGGTATAGAGACTCCGTATGTGATGGGAAGTCCGGACGTGATTAGAGATTATCCGGATTGCAAGGACTTCTTTGTAAGTGCCTTCGGTTCTGTTCGAGCCCGGAACAGACTTGTATGGATTGTATGTCTGACATTACAAATTGAGATATAAAGCCGATTTCTTTCAAATATATTTCTGTTGGTGGCGGAGAATTTATTCTCTTAGCTTAACACCGTTCTCTGAGACGTACGAGCTCAAAGGTTATGTAGTTGAAGGTTATCAGCGATATATTCCCAATTTGGTAATGTGACATGCTGAGTTTTGCTGTGAAATGATCATTGTGTTGATCATTTGTGATAGGATCATTTGTTTGATCGTTTATCTTTTTGATCATTTCTATGATCATTTGTTGACCCAAAGCATGGCTTTTGTATAAAGTGTGTTTTTGTGGACGTGACTTCGTCGAGCCTCACAAACCGGTAATGGTCGAAACAGGAATTGTGCGGCAATGTTTTCAGGGATAGCTTCCCTAGGGTATGACCATTCCTTTTGGAAAAGGGTAGTATCATGGTATGGAGCCCAGATACTTACATGTTGAAACACTTATTATTATGGTGTGATGTTGGTTAGAGAGCTCTCGTTTAAAGGTCCCAAAGGACTGGGGGTGGTATATCTGAGGGTTTATAATATCCCTTGGGAAAAGGGTTCCCGGCCTTGTTTGGCAGAGAACGGTTTGGTTCTCGAGGCGTCCTTCCAGAGGCGTTTCCATGTGGCAATGGGAAGTTCCTTGGCCTGACCATTTGTTGGAAAAATCCAAAGAAACAATACGAGACTTGTACGGTTTTAGTTGTAGAACCTGCCATTTAATATGGTAGCTATAGTAAGCATACTATAATGGTACCTATGCTGGCTAAGATTTATATCTTTACTTTCGAAATGATTTGTTCTACACTATGCACTAATAATAATATCAAATGTTTCCTTTTTAATGCGTATCAAGCATCTTTGACTAACATAAGAAGAAATCTCCTCCAAGTCTGCGTTTGCATTGTGTGTGTGGTGGGAGGTCTTATGGTAGTCACATTTTTAAAAGCATTGCGAATTGATTTTAAAAAAATTCCTCTATTTTGATTTTAAAGATAAATAAACTGTTTTGAGTTCTCACACCAGTCACATGATTGACTCGGAGTTTATTGTTTTCCTTCCTAAACTCTGGGTGCCTACCAATTTCCACACGGGTAGTCAAGAGTTAAGGTTTATCAGGATATTCAGGAGTTGCTGGAGGCAAGCTGGATGGCATGGCGTATTACTAGTATATAGTATTTCTTTTCCGCTGTTTGATATTGTTTGTTGTTGTACACTCTGATGATGATATGATGTAATGTAATGTGATGTAATGTAATAACTAATATAGTTCTTTTGATTAATGAATATTCATTTATCTATTATATGTTGTTCCGCTGTGAATTGTGAGATTCTGATGTTGTTCTGCTGTTGTTTTCTTTCTGTTCCGTTCTATTTTCTATTTTCTTTTCTCTCTATTTCCTATCTTCTTCTCCTTCTTCTACCTTTTTCTTCTTTTTAAAACCCTAAGGGTTCGTATTTTCGTTCATCTTGAGTTAATCACTGGAGATTAGTGTCTATTCAAGGAGTACGGATTTGCGGTTCCTCGCATTTGGTATCAGAGCTGTTGGTTAAGCGACAACCATTGTTCTGTTGGGTGTTACTCATTAGAGATAGAGTCAGTAGTACTCTAGAATGAGTTTGAGTGTAATAATAGATATGAGTGCGTATTTGTTAGTGAATATAAAATTGTTTTATATTGTGATGATTGGTTTATTGAGTGGCATATGAACCTTCGTCGGCACGGTCTGGACAACTATGCCGAAGGGGTTTATAAACATTTGTATAGAACAATTCGACATAATATTGTTTTAAATTGGGTAAATGAAATAATTTTACCTTGATTATATTTTTATATTTAGAGGAATAATTTTTCAGAATGATTAAAGTGTATATAAGTTGATTGTTAAGTTGTTTGAATAATCTAAATAAAGGAAAAATTGTATAAGCAAATGAATTATAAGAATTGAATTATAATTAAAGTGATTTACAATTATGAAATAAACTTATATATATAAGAAGTGAAACTATATGAATATATTTATGAATATGAGTTGTAAATAAAAATGAATTTAAAGTTAAAAGGAAATTTACTTAGAATTGGAATCTGAATTGATTTATAAGTGGGAATTTAAGTTAAGTAAAACCAAGTGATGTTTATAAAATGGAATATAACTTAAGTGTTGTTGAATGGAATTGATTTTGGTATCGAAGTAAATAACCAAGTGGATTAAATGAATATGAACTTGAGTTAATAAATGAAATTCAACTGTTGTAATTGAATTGAATGAATGGATTGAATATTAATCAATTGAATGTAAATTAAGTTGATATGAAATAATGAATGAAAGTGTTAATTCATTAAAATCTAATGTTATTGGAAGTTGAAAAATTGAATGAAAATCAATTTAATTAAACCAACTGAAAGTGATGGTGTTAAACCAAATTGAATGAATATAAGTAAAATAAAAGAATTTGGTTAAAATTAATATACATTGTTTGTTATATGATGGTTGATTGATTGTATATAATTCATTAAGTATTAATGAAATTGAGTTAATGAAATTGAAAGCTAAAGTAATTGAAGTTCAATTGGAAGTTAAGTGAATCTTAAATAGAATTGAATTTGATTTGGAAGTGAACCAACTTGAATATGAATTAGTGAATATAAACTAATTGAAGATGAATGTTAGTAAAAACATCCATTGTTAATGAATCAAATGTGATTAAATTGATAACAAATTCATTGAATATTAATGAGAATATGAATGAATATTTATTGGTTTTGAATACTAGTTGGATGTTAGTTGGTTGATGGTTGAATATATATTGCTATTGAATGCATTGCTATGTTGGCATATATAGTTCTTATGTTGCTATATGTTGTATATCGATACTATTGTCTATATACATGTTTCTCATGTTGTTTGTTGAGTGTTTAGTAGGTGCGGATCGCGTTTGCTTCGCATTTGGAGCTCGCTTTCGCGCTATATTAGCCGTATATGCTCGCTAATAAAATATAAGGTACATATCTCGGATTAAATATCGTACTTTTACACTTTTTCCCTGTGGGATGCCTCATTACTTGATGAGATGTATATTTGTGATATATATACTGTCATTTTTTTTCGGATCGAGCCGCGCAAAGGAGACTATGGCGAATTTTTCCGAAAATTTAAGGCGTTAGAAAAAATTTGAGAAAATTGGGAAAATTTTTAAAAACTTTAACTTTGATTTTTTAATTGAAAGTTGAACAATAGTTGTTTTTGGAAAGATAACTAAGTATGATTTGAAAACTTAGTAAAGCTATTATAAGAAGTTTAATTATGAATTTTGGAAAAGTTAATAGATTCTGTAACTTTCTTACTTGTTAATTTCGAGGACGAAATTCTTTTAAGGGGGGAAGATTGTAACGACCCCGAATTTTTATTAATTAAAATTTGAATATATAATTAATTTTAAATATTAATAAGTGAAATTTATAAGTCGAATAAATTTTATTTCGTTTTATTTGGATTTAATTGAATAATTAAATCGATAATTTAATATGTTAAATTATGGAAATAATTGAAAATTGGGTTAAATATGATTGAAAATGATTTGTAAAATTTTATTACATCATATTGAAGTTAGAACGATATTTTAGAACTTTTAAAATCGAATTAAAAGTTTATTTGTGAAAATTGAATATTTTAATATTTAATCGACTAGTGAAATTAGCCAATTTTCGAACAGTCTCAGAATTGGACGAAACAAGTTTCATTGGATCCATAATAGTTAGTTATTATCGTATTTCAATTTTCGTAGCAATCGGAGTTATCGTTTGATCGTGGCAGCTCAAAACGCATTGAAATTGTTTTAATATTAATTTGGCGAGTTAAAATAGCCATTTTTCAAAAAATCTCGGATTTCGACGAAACTAGTTTCATCGGATACGTAATGTGATATTATTGTAAGGTTTCAAATTTCGTGTCAATTGGATTTACCGTTTGTCCGGTACAAATTAAAACGCATCGAAATCGATTTAAATCGGTTTAATCTAAATTGAACGTTTATTGCCATAACTCGCACAGATGATCGAATTAGCTTCCGAAACCTGTTCCATTGTGTCCGGAACGCGGGGTAAACCCTAGAAACGTCGGTCACCGCATGTACATCGGAGTTTGGAAATTCCGGAATGAATAGTGTTTCGTTCGTTTTTCTATAAATAGACCATCTCTCTTCAAAAATAAAAATAAAAATAAAACCCTAAATCCTAATGTCCAGCCGCCAGTTGCAACCTATGGCCGAAAATTTTCATATTTTTCTTCTTAATCTATCTGAATCCATAAGTTTTTAGGAGATTCGTTCAACTACAAACTTGAAGATCTCATCAAGACCTTCGATTCTATAAGGTGATGATCGGATTTGGGGCGTTGTGGGGGTCGTAGGGGGGGTGCGTTCGGCTGTGTTTGGGCACGAATTCCCAGGCCCTGGGGTGGCCGAGTTGCATAAGGTGGCAGCCGATGGTTGCTCGTGTGATGCTCGTTTGAATGGAAGTCTTCGATCGAATTTTAATCGAGTGTTGGTGGCGTAAGATCTAACCCTAGTTCGTGTATAATGGGTTCTTTGTGCGTGTGTTTACTGGAAGCAAGAAGTCGAGTGAAGAGGAAGAAGATCATGGGGACGGGCCTGATGTTGAGGGGTGAGATCTAACGGCCTAGGCTTAAGGAAATTTAATTTATGTTGTAATTTAGTTTATTAAAAATTTGTGTAACTTCAAATATTTGTAACTCTTTCATACGAGGTCCGTTTCGGACGAAATTTTTTGCGTTGGAACCGTATTGACGAATAGTACGCTATGGAGCTGGATTGGAGTCGTTTGGAGTTAGTGAGAATTTCGGGTAAAATTAAACGTCCGTTTAATTTTATTTGAAATAAATCGCTAAAACGAAATTGAAATCAAGGTGAGAACTTCTCACTCAAACGAATCGGTTTCGATTTTATTTTAAATAATTAGATTTAAAATACTTGAATGCATGTTTGAATGATGATTTTTATCTATTGATTGTTAAAATAGACATTATGCGCCGTTAGTTAGCGGATGTTATTTATTAAAAACATATACCACGAATATTTCATAAACAGTGAAATTGGTATTATATATAATAGCAATATATATATTGGCATATGTATATATTGCAGTTGTTGATTTCCCGCATTTTTTAGCGGATGAGACCCTTTTGCGCCGTTATTAAGCGGATAATATTTTAAATCCCATATACTGCGATAATTCCGTACTGGAGCGGAATTGGTATTGTGCTAATGTTTTTGGATGCAGGAAACAGGTTGGAGGGATCCAACTGGATTCCTCAACAGTATTTATTTGATTATGGATATTTTGATATTCGTTGATTATCATATCGAATGATATCGTTGTAGTCGTGATTGACTATTTGGTGTGTAGCATCATTGGACCAAATTTTTGGAATTTTAAAATGATTTTTAAAGTGATTTTTGAAAATATACTTTATTTTTGGAATTGATCCATTATAAATAAATAACGTTATAAAAATTATGATTTTTGAGAAATATAGTCAAAAGTTGATAATTGAAAAATATGGATTAATGATTTTATAAAATAGTTTAAATTTGGATTTTTGAATTTATTGGAAAAAGTTTAAATATAGGATTTATAAAATTTGATTATTTTATAAATCAAAATGATGAAATTATAAAGGAGTTTAAAGACGTTTTAATGAATAATATAAATTGATTTATATAAAAGAATTATAAGATGGGTAGTTGTAAATTAAAACATTGGAATTATAAAACGAGCTTTTATAAGTGTTAGAATGAATTGTGAATGAATTTCATAAATGAATGAAATTTATAGAATTGTAAACGGTGAAGTTATAAATGAAATTTTATAAGCAGTAGGTTTATAAAATTTGTAAAGATATTAAAGGAATAAATTTGGATAAATAAATGAATCTTATAAGTTATAAGATTTATAATTTTGAAGTTTAAAGAAACAATCTTGCAAACAAATAAATTATAAGTGTTTAACTTATAATATGAATTTTTCGTATATCATTGAGATATGAAATTGAATAGGTTAATAAAGGAAATTTATAAAAGGAAGTGGTTATAAAATAAATAGAAATGGAATTTATAAACGTTGTTTTATAAATCCGCAAACGACTTATGTTGATAAGTAAATTGTTATAACTTATTTATGGAGTTATATTCACGTTTTAGACAGTGAATAATCCTTTAAAAGAATACGTATAGAAATGATGAAATTTGTTAACAAGTATATTCACGTTTTTGAATAGTGAATAATATGTTAAAGAAATTGTTTTAGATGTGATGTTTTAAATAGAATTAAAACGATCTAACGATGTTTTTAAACGTATTAAGATTCGAAACCATAGATTTCAACATTCATTGTTGAAATAGACGTCTTCGAGAAATAGAAGGAAATGGTGGACTATAACACTGTTGTTATAGTAAATGATTTCCGAAAGGAAATGTTTTGTATAGTATTGGGATTTATATATCTATTTTAATTTCGAATCCCTATACTAGTGATTTTGGGTTGTCGTAACGATGTTTTACGCAACATTCGTTTTAGCCCAAATATATATGTTTAAGAGAATGATTTCCTTAAAGAATGAAATATATACTTAATTTCGATTTAAGTATATTGAATATTTTCCAAGTGTTGAAAATAAATAAATTTGTGAATTACTTATAAATAAATAAGTATGGAAATGTTTTCCAATATGAAGTGAATATTTAGAATTTATCTTTTTGAAGATAAATTGAAATGAATAATTGAAAACGTATATTCATAGATAATTTGGGAATTATGAATTCACTATGGAATTTATAAAGAAAGGGGGAATTTGTTTAAAAATAAATATTGATTTATTTTTGAAGTATTGAAGATTTATATCTTGTAAATATATTTTTGGAAAATAAATAATTTGGAAAATTATTTGGAATCTGGTGATGTGTGCATATCCATTGATAGTTCAATAATCGACTATCAATATTTCCCTTTGAATGGGTATTTGATGTGATTTGTTTGAATTTGAATGCCACACTTATTTTTGAATAAGCGCTCACTATTCGGGTTAACCGGGAAAGGACCATGGGGTCGTATAACCCATTCTGAATATGTGATACGTCGTTATGAATTGCATTTGAAGATCGGTGTTGAAGACCGGATATTTTCAAAAGCGAAAGGACAACTCGTCGATTGTCTTTTCACCGAGTAGCTACGGTATAAAGACTCCATATGTGATGGGAAGTCCGGACATGATTATAGATTATCCGGATTGCAAGGACTTCTTTGTAAGTGCCTTCGGTTCTGTTCGAGCCCGGAATAGAATTGTATGGATTGTATGTCTGACATTACAAATTGAGATATAAAGCCGATTTATTTCAAATATATTTCTGTTGGTGGCGGAGAATTTATTCTCTTAGCTTAACACCCTTCTCTGAGACGTACGAGCTCAAAGGTTATGTAGTTGAAGGTTATCAGCGATATATTCCCAATTTGGTAATGTGACATGCTGAGTGTTTCTGTGAAATGATCATTGTGTTGATCATTTGTGATAGGATCATTTGTTTGATCGTTTATCTTTGTGATCGTTTCTATGATCATTTGTTGACCCAAAGCACGGCTTTTGTATAAAGTGTGTTTTTGTGGACGTGACTTCGTCGAGCCTCACAAACCGGTAATGGTCGAAACAGGAATTGTGCGGCAAGGTTTTCAGGGATAGCTTCCCTAGGGTATGACCATTCCTTCTGGAAAAGGGTAGTATCATGGTATGGAGCCCAGATACTTACTCATGTTGAAACACTTATTATTATGGTGTGATGTTGGTTAAAGAGCTCTCGTTTAAAAGTCCCAAAGGACCGGGGGTGGTATATCTGAGGGTTTATAATATCCCTTGGGAAAAGGGGTTCCCGGCCTTGTTTGGCAGAGAACGGTTTGGTTCTCGGGGCGTCCTTCCAGAGGCGTTTCCATGTGGCAATGGGAAGTTCCTTGGCCTGACCATTTGTTGGAAAAATCCAAAGAAACAATACGAGACTTGTACGGTTTTAGTTGTAGAACCTGCCATTTAATATGGTAGCTATAGTAAGCATACTATAATGGTACCTATGCTGGCTAAGATTTATATCTTTACTTTCGAAATGATTTGTTCTGCACTATGCACTAATAATAATATCGAATGTTTTCTTTTTAATGCATATCAAGCATCTTTGACTAACATAAGAAGAAATCTCCTCCAAGTCTGCGTTTGCATTGTGTGTGTGGTGGGAGGTCTTATGGTTGTCACATTTTTAAAAGCATTGCGAATTGATTTTAAAAATATTCCTCTATTTTGATTTTAAAGATAAATAAACTGTTTTGAGTTCTCACACCAGTCACATGACTGACTCGGAGTTTATTGTTTTCCTTCCTAAACTCTGAGTGCCCACCAATTTCCACACGGGCAGTCAAGAGTTAAGGTTTATCAGGATATTCAGGAGTTGCTGGAGGCAAGCTCGATGGCATGGCGTATTACTAGTATATAGTATTTCTTTTCCGCTATTTGATATTGTTTGTCGTTGTACACTCTGATGATGATATGATGTAATGTGATGTGATGTAATGTAATAACTGATATAGTTCTTTTGATTAATGAATATTCATTTATCTATAATATTTTGTTCCGCTGCGAATTGTGAGATTCTGATGTTGTTCTGCTGTTGTTTTCTTTCTGTTCCATTCTATTTTCTATTTTCTTTTCTCTCTATTTCCTATCTTCTTCTCCTTCTTCTACCTTTTTCTTCTTTTTAAAACCCTAAGGGTTCGTATTTTCGTTCATCTTGAGTTAATCACTGGAGATTAGTGTCTATTCAAGGAGTACGGGTTTGCGGTTCCTCACATCAACATTCTGATGGCGGTTAGCTCTTCTCGGCTGCATGATTGAATTTCACAAACACTTCAAAACCTTCACAAATCTTCAACACAAGCTTGATCAACAAGTCACGGCCTCCCACTAGCTCGAACAAATTGCCTCACGACTTAACATGGCTCGCACACTTCCTTGGATCGACTCAGCTTGACTTCACGACTTAACTCGGCCTTGCGACTCAATTGGAACGGCACAACTTAACTCGGCAATAAGCAACGACCTAAGGTTAGGTCGGCATGGCTCAAACAAAGCTCGGCTCAAACTCAAGCACTTCAAACTCTTCTCCAAAAATTCAAACACTTTCCAAACATTGATCCAAAATGAAATAGATCGAAAGCTTCCTACTTGTTGCAACTTCAAGATGAACAGGATGAACTCCAAACTTCAAACTTCTTAGCTCCAAGACTCGTCTTAGCTATGATTGGCTAAGTCAAGCTCTGATACCAAAAACTGACGCAGCGGATAATACGAAAAGTAGATGAAACGGTGAAAGTAGCAATTGGTGGATTGATGAATATTGAAATGCCCAAATTCGTTGATCCGAAGATACCGAATTCTAGCTATCCTCGTCACGTTGATCGTGCACGATACCGTGAAAGAAGATCTTCAATTCTTCAAGCGTTGATCAAGCGCACTTGATTCCGCGAATCGGCTTCAACAATCGTTGATTCGAGCGCACTCGAATAACCGAAAGTGGAGATAGGAGATTACACTCAACTAACAATTTAGATGAAAGCACACAGCAATCAAACAAGAATTTTATTCAAAAATCAACAACCACCAAATGTACAGCACACTCCCCATTTATAGCCTT
The DNA here is from genome assembly GCA_030765085.1 of Allium cepa. Classification (NCBI taxonomy): domain Eukaryota; kingdom Viridiplantae; phylum Streptophyta; class Magnoliopsida; order Asparagales; family Amaryllidaceae; genus Allium; species Allium cepa. Next base: position 918,711,622 of record CM060938.1, read on the forward strand.
TTCCACGCTGACCCTTAAGTCGTATACGACTTACGACCCACTAAGTCGGCAACGACTTATCACAGCCGCTACTCAACGAGCTACAACTCAACATCAACAAACGACTTAAAGACACACGACTCACGACCCACGACTCATATTACAACACAACACATATTACAACACCTAGGTCGTATATGGCTTAACGACTCACGACTCAAAATGCAACGACTCAAGGAAAATACAAACAAATGACGTCACGACTTAACTAAGGTCGTTAGCGACCTAACATATTACAACACACACGACTCAAGCTCTTACATTCCCCAGTACACGACCTATGACTTATCAGCAGTGACCCCATATGGACGACATACGACTTAACATGAGTCGTGACTCGTGGCTTCATGAAGGAACGGCATCTTCCAATGACCCAACTAAGTCGTAACCCGTTACCAACTTAAGGCCTTCAACTACTGGAACTTCTCTCTGCTTCTTGATAAGTCGTGGTCGACTTATAATTGTGTCGTTAGCTCGTATCTCCCCCTCACATGACTCCTTAGGTCGTGGACGACCTTTAGTTTGAATCTTAAGTCGTGGACGACTTAACTCCTCCTTAAGTCGTGTACGACTTATCCCTTCTTCTCTGGCCTGAACTGCATCAGCATAGTGGCTACTACGTTACCACCAGCCCGTGTACGTAATTGGTATATCTACACTGGCATTACCGTGTGTGTCATGTCACCTACCATACCGAGCTTTACTACGAGTTTCTATTTGTGTTGTACCTATGGAGTATCATCTCGTAGTCTCCCGATCAGGAGATATACAGGTACTGTATAGACTATTGGCATTATTTGTGTTAAGGGGAATATTGGGTCACTCCTTAACGCTATTTTAAAGTATGTTTATTTTACTATTAGACATTTTTATAATAACGAAATATTACTACATAGTAAATAGTTTAACGGATCCTTAAAGGATGGACGATCCCAAGCATCCTTTAAGTTACCGATGCATTTTGTTAATGTTCACTTGAGTTGATTTACACTTCACAAGTATTTATGTCCTGATTCGAGTGTTTTGTGATTTGCTTTACGCTTGGGTCAGACTGAGTGATTCAACAATCAAGACTCACCTTCGAAGTTGGAGCTTTGTTTGAAGATCCAGCCATCTATTTTGCTTTCAGTATCCCATGATTCCAGGTATGTATTCTAATTTGTACTTGATGTACGTATCTTGTTACTCTTCTGTTGTGTCTTTTTTAACTCTGATGTATCTTATATATATAGTAGCTTCATGAACTACTATCTCTTTTACTTCCACTGCATTATTAAATACTCTTTTTCTGTGATCTGTGATTATTTATTTACTGTATATTCTGAGATTTGCCAAATTTATTTACAACACACTATTTTGAGCAATTCATGTCCGACATGTGCGGATGCGAATGGTTGAAAATATCGGGTCGTTACAATACATAAATCTTCGATGAATCAATGCCAATGGTAAAGGAGTTTCACCCCTTTACAAGTCAAACCGGCGAGACCACCGACTCATTAGAAAGATAATTCGAAGTGGAGCTATGGGATACTCCAAAATCAAAAGAATACGAATAGTAAGGGACAAGAATGAATTTCAAAGCGGCAAGGAACATTCAAAAATTCAAAGGGAATCGAGTCAAAAAGGAAGAGATTCAAGCTCGAACGAAAGTGATTCTGTAAATAAATTTACCATACATTCTAAGTTTTGCCTCGAAGATAAAACTCTGATACCAACTATAACGACCCGGTATTTTCAACCATTCGCATCCGCACATGTCGAACTTGAATTGCTCAAAATACCGAATTGTAAATAAAATTTGGTAACACTCAGCATAAACAGTAAATAAATAATCACAGATCACAAACATAAAGTAATATAATAATGCAGCGGAAGTAAAGAGATAGTAGTTCATGAATCTACGATATGAATACATCAAAGTTAAACAAGATCCAACAGAAGTTACAAGATACAACAAAAGTAACAGCATGGTAATCTAGTACAACTAAGAATACAACTGGAATCAACTGGATAACTGAAAGTGAAATAGATTGCTAGATCTTCAAGCAAAGCTCCAACTCCGAAGGTGAGTCTCTAATGCTGTATCACTCAGTCTGACTCAAGCATAATGCAAAACACAAAATACTGCAGTCAGGATTAACATTCTTATATCAATAAATCCAACACAAGCGAAATAACAACTCAAATACAAGTAACTCAAAGGATGTTTGGGATAACCATCCTCTAAGGATCCGTTAAACTATTTACTATGTAGTAATATATGTTATTATAATAATGTCTACAATAAAATAAACTTACTTTAAAATAGCGTTAAGAAGTTACCTATATCCCCCCTACCACGTAATAGTCCCCGTAGTCCATCCAGTATCATGGTTCCTCCTGATTGGGAAGCCACCAGAGGATACCCCACTGGCTACGGGAGAAAATTAAACTCATACAAGGCTCGCTAAGGTAGGTGACACGGCACAACAAGGCAATGCCAGGGTAGATATACCGATTACGCACACGGGCTGGTGGTAAGGCATACCAGCCACTATCGACCACCTTGGAACACACTCCCAAAAGTATCGAAGGGTGCATCCAATCAATCACAAAAGCAATAGAATGGTATTAAAGAAATGTGTTCGATGGGAGGAATGACCTCACTTGGCCCGAGATCGCTCCTGTTTTAGCCACCTTAAGCCAACTCACGGGAGTCGGGTCCATGTTCATACCTCAATAGTATAGTCGCCACCATCCTACTTCATTCTGGAATCTCCACTGAGTACATGGTTGTCAAAGTGGTTTTGGGTATCAACAGAGAGTATGCCCATATTCGATCTCGGTCTCTTTAGCGACCCATCGTTATTATAACACCATGGCCATTTCAAATAGTATATACTTTAAAAACAAAATATCATTCCATTTCAAAACCAAGCAAGCTATCATTACCATTTTTAAAACCTAATCAATGTGATATCTTACCATTTCGAAAACTACATCAATATGATTGTTATCCCGCTTTTTGGCAAAGCCGCGATATCAAAAGATCGATCAAAAACAAAGGACAATTCGCCTAAGAGATTGGTTGTCCTTCTCTTCGCTATGGATATCGATGAATTTTGTCCTAGTCCGGATTGGGCCAGAATCGACAAGACATGATGAGCCAAGCCATAGAAGCCAGCATTTCAAATTTCAAGTCAATCCGAGGTCGTATGCTCAAGTTATGATGGATTCAAGTTGAGAGAGATGGACCTTGCTCGGTTCGAATCCATCAACCCTTCACTAGTTCGAAACCATCAACTTCAAACCCATCACAGAGCCTTGTTCGATCCCATCACAGATCCTTGTTCGAACCCATCACAGATCCTTGTTCGAACCCATCACAGATCCTTGTTCGAACCCATCACAGAAGCCTTGTTCGAACCCATCACGAAGCCTTGTTCGAACCCATCACGAAGCCTTGTTCGAACCCATCACAGAAGCCTTGTTCGAACCCATCACGAAGCCTTGTTCGAACCCACCTGTGTAGCTCCATTCGAACCCACTGGGTCAACCAACCATGATGACGTGTCTTCCATCGGTTCGAATGCGCCGAGATATATGGAGTCGAAGCATTCAACTCGGAGCAAAACCCGGATCGAAGCGAAGTGTGCGCTCCACGTCGACACGAAGACACGTGCCACCATGGATTCGAAACCATCGGTTCGAAAGCATGGTTTCGAACCAAACAGCCATGCAATAAACCCCATTTTGAATCCATCATATCTTCCAATCTACTGATCCAAATGCAACGAAATTTTCACAGTAGCTTCCATACAAGATAAAGATTGTTCCTGCCAAGATTCAGCTCGATTGGACCATTTCTTGATGGGTTCGAAATCACTTCGAATCGATGTCAGATCGAGTCGAAACTTGGTGGGGTCGGTCGCGTCGGCCCACTCACGTGCCAGAAGAGGTCTCCCAAAGTTTCAGCGAGATCTGGGCCTCCAACGCCTATAAATAGCACCCTGAAGCCTTCAGAAAAGGGGATCTTTCGAGAGCTTCCGCCATTGAACGCGAAGACTCTGCCGAATTCATCATAATCGCTGTTGTATTCAGATTTCAAAGCTATTAACAACTGTAATCCGTTGTAATCGATCAAATCAAGCAAAGCAATAAAGAGAAAACCTACAAAGTGGACGTAGGCACGAACGCTGAACCACTATAAATCCTGTGTCTGCAATTGTTATTCGTGAATTATTGTGATTGTTATTGCTTAGATCTGAGTTCTGTGTTGATTATTACTGATCTCTGTTGATAAACGGGTGCTTTCACGACATTGGGTGTTTGTGACCAATTTCGGCGCAAATATTTTGGTGCTTTCACTGAGAGAGCTGATTCAGGAGTTCTACCATTTGACAGTTGATTCAGAGAGAGTTTGAAAGTTCAGGTTTGAGAAATTATGACGAGACAATCAAGCCGAAGGCCAAGGCCAGAGAGAAGTGAACAACAAGGAAGTCAGGAGGCTTCCTCAGGAGCGAATCAACCGTCGATCTACATCACTAGGGACGAGATGGAGACGATGATGAAGAAGCAAGAGGAGTTGATCCAGAGTTTATTTCAACAGATAGGACAGCTTGGAGCACAGAATAAAGAAGCCAATGGAGTCCAGAACGGAGCAGGACCATCCGGCATAGCACCTGAGCTAGGGGGCACGCATATGGAGAATGTTGACCCAATCTTGGAAAGAGAGAGGGGAGGATCTGCGCAACCTAGGAGTAGTAAAGGAGTGAGCACTCAATCAAGGGGGCAGGTCCCAGAGTTCCCTCATGAACTCGGGGGGCAGGCTGAAAGTAACGAACGAAGGTTACATCTTGGAGACAACGACAAGTTGGCAGAGATAGTTAGGCGGGCAATGAGAGGCGGTTTGGTGAACAAAGACCTAGAAGATGTTAATAGGAGTCCTTTCACTCCGACAATCAGACAAGCTAGAAACCCACCGAATTTCAAGCTACCATCGTTGGACATGTATGACGGGAGAACGGATCCGACGGTTCATCTAACAAAGTTATGAGGCATATGGAAGTGCTGGGGGCATCAGAGGAGGTTATGGCCCGGTGCTTTCCATTGTACTTGACGGATATTACAGCATTGTGGTTTAGAAAATTGGAGAACGGATCCATTGGAACATGGAATGGTTTAATTGAGAGATTTATGAGGCAATTCAGGATTCACATTACAAGACCCAAGAATGTGATGACTTTGACAACCCTAAAGCAGAAAACCGGAGAGACCTTGAGGAGTTATCTAGCGCGATTCAATGCAGCAGCAGCTTCGGTGGATCGAGCAGACCCATCTATGGTGGTGATGGCAGCTGTGTCCGGAGTAGCTGACGGCACAGAGTTCAAAAATTCATTGACTAAAGACCCACCTGTGGATCTAGAGGAATTCTACAATGAGGCAGAAAATTTTTTACGATTAGAGGATGCGAATGTAGAAGGAGAAGAAGGAGATGGAATAGAAGTTTATACGCTTAAAGACAAAAAGCCTCTCGAAAAGGGCTCAGACAAGGATAAAGGAAAACGAAGGGCTGAGGATTATGATGACAGGTCAAAACGGCAGCGGAGGGAGCCGCGATTCACTACTTACACCGAGCTGACTGAGAGTTTGGAACGCATTTATCAGGATACCAAGGAGCATGTCCCATATCGTAAACCAATGCGAAGGGATCCAACCTCTAGCGAGAGAAAATCAGATAAGTTTTGTGTATTTCATGAATTAAACGGTCATGACACTAATGATTGTAGGCATCTGAAGGACGAGGTGGAAGGACATATCATGAACGGTATGCTCCTTCAGTATGTGAGGAGGCGAGCTTCAGCGGTGGAGCCAGAGCGGCCACCGTCTACATCAACCAGGGGCAACCCTGAACCAAGACATCGTTTGGTTATCAATTAGTTAAAATAACGATGAACAAGTCGCAAGCTTCCACTACCTTAATTAAATCATTTATACATGTACGAGATCACGAACGTTCTCCAGGCATGCTCTGAGTGATCATTGATTGTTTCGTAGTGGGAACTTACACTTTGACATCCTTGCTTTGCTTTTGTTTCATGTTGATTTGGACATTTGAACTTGGTTTGTTTGGACATTTCCTTTTTTTAAACTCATCTGTTGAATAGATATTTGATTCTGATAACTCTGAAATGGCTAAGCTACTTGCGCATGTACGGGGTCGCGAACGGTCCTTAGGCATGCTCTGAGATAGTGATATACCCTAACAAATGATCCAGGGACCCACTCGAACGTGAATCTGGTATCAACAGCATCAAGTCACCCCGGCACACTTATTCGCCTCCAACAGGCACACAAACAATCCAGGAACTCACCCGAACGTGACCCTGGCATCCATAACATCAAGCCCTCCCGGGCACGCAAACTCGCCACGAACGGCACCCGACTTCGAACAGTCACAAACTCGCCTCGAACAGCACACGATCGCGAACGATCACAATTCGCCTCGAACGGCACCCGACTGCGAACGGTCACAACTCGCCTCGAACGGCACAACTCACCTTACCTCAAATGGCTCGATCGCGAACGGTCGTCATTTGAGGTCCGCCACCTGATCGCTGACTGCTACACCTTACCTCAAATGGCTCGATCGCGAACGGTCGTCATTTGAGGTCCGCCACTTGACCGCACACCGTCGCACCTTACCTCGAATGACTCGATCACGAACGATCGTCATTCGAAGTTAGGCGCTTGACCTTGAATGGTCACATTTCACCGATGATGACTCGATCCCGAACGATCGACGCATGGATTTATATGCTTGACCGCGCACGGTCGCACTTCACCTCAAAGGACTCGATCACGAACGATCATCATTTGAAGTTAGGCGCTTGACCATGAACGACCGCGCTTCATCCCAAATAGCTTGATCTCGAACGATCATCATTTGAGGACATATGAAACTATCAAGTTCTTTGCAGGTTGATGATCGGATACGAACATCCAACTCAAGGCATTACAAAACACACCTTCCTACCGCAAGGCATGTTTTGGGGGGCAAGTGTTATCCCGCTTTTTGGCAAAGCCGCGATATCAAAAGATCGATCAAAAACAAAGGACAATTCGCCTAAGAGATTGGCTGTCCTTCTCTTCGCTATGGATATCGATGAATTTTGTCCGAGTCCGGATTGGGCCAGAATCGACAAGACATGATGAGCCAAGCCATAGAAGCCAGCGTTTCAAATTTCAAGTCAATCCGTGGTCGTATGCTCAAGTTACGATGGATTCAAGTTGAGAGAGATGGACCTTGCTCGGTTCGAATCCATCAACCCTTCACTAGTTCGAAACCATCAACTTCGAACCCATCATAGAGCCTTGTTCGAACCCATCACAGATCCTTGTTCGAACCCGTCATAGATCCTTGTTCGAACCCATCACAGATCCTTGTTCGAACCCATCACAGAAGCCTTGTTCGAACCCATCACGAAGCCTTGTTCGAACCCATCACGAAGCCTTGTTCGAACCCATCACGAAGCCTTGTTCGAACCCATCACAGAGCCTTGTTCGAACCCATCACAGAAGCCTTGTTCGAACCCATCACGAAGCCTTGTTCGAACCCATCACGAAGCCTTGTTCGAACCCACCTGTGTAGCTCCATTCGAACCCACTGGGTCAACCAACCATAATGACGTGTCTTCCATCGGTTCGAATGCGCCGATATATATGGAGTTGAAGCATTCATCTCGGAGAAAAACCCGGATCGAAGCGAAGTGTGCGCTCCACGTCGACACGAAGACACGTGCCACCACGGATTCGAAACCATCGGTTCGAAAGCATGGTTTCGAACCAAACAGCCATGCAATAAACCCCATTTTGAATCCATCATATCTTCCAATCTACTGATCCAAATGCAACGAAATTTTCACAGTAGCTTCCATACAAGATAAAGATTATTCCTGCCAAGTTTCAGCTCGATTGGACCATTTCTTGATGGGTTCGAAATCACTTCGAATCGATGTCAGATCGAGTCGAAACTTGGTGGGGTCGGTCGCGTGGGCCCACTCACGTGCCAGAAGAGGTCTCCCGAAGTTTCAGCGAGATCTGGGCCTCCAACGCCTATAAATAGCACCCTGAAGCCTTCAGAAAAGGGGATCTTTCGGGAGCTTCCGCCATTGAACACCAAGACTCTGCCGAATTCAATTCTATTCATCATAATCGCTGTTGTATTCAGATTTCAAAGCTATTAACAACTGTAATCCGTTGTAATCGATCAAATCAAGCAAAGCAATAAAGAGAAAACCTTCAAAGTGGATGTAGGCACGAACACTGAACCACTATAAATCCTGTGTCTGCAATTGTTATTTGTGAATTATTGTGATTGTTATTGCTTAGATCTGAGTTCTGTGTTGATTATTACTGATCTGTGTTGATAAACGGGTGCTTTCACGACATTGGGTGTTTGTGACCAATTTCGGCGCAAACAATGATATCTTTCCATTTCAAATATTTTCTTCCGAAACCATAGTACTTTCGAAGCTATAACGTTCAAAACCACAATACTTTGAAACCATAAGACCTTAGAAACCATAATACTTTGAAATCATAACATTTGAAAACGTTATCATTTGGAAATCATGTACCTCGAAATCATAATACTTCGGAAATATTCTCATTTGGAAATCATAGTACTTTAGAAATATAACCAAAAGTAAAGTATCCATTTTTTTCCAATAAAAATATCATATTACTTTAGATCACTTAAATTAATATTTAAGCTAAAAATCCATATATTTAAAAATCTAAAATACTTTATATGATAAAACAATTTCCTCAAATCTCGCAAATCAATTCCAAAGCAACTCGAATTCCAAAATCCCAATTTAATCACATCTCAATTCCTCATTATCAATTCAAATTAGTTTTTCAGTAAACCATTTCAAATTATATCAATTTGAAACACCGATTTAAACCACAAAATAAACCATTTCACTTTCAATATATTTCAAAGCTTTAAATATTTCGCATTTCAAAACTAAATTTGAAAATCTCATATATATACACACACACATACATACATACATACATACATATATATATATATCAAATTTGCTTTCTTATTATTTAGCTTTGAAATATTAACTTAATAAAATACAATATCTTTTAAATAAACTCAAATTTCAAATCGCTGAATATCTTATTCCAATTATCTAAACTTGAACATTCTTTACATCATCTTAAACCAAAACCCAGTTATAAAGTCATATCTTTAAATCTCCAATTCAATCAGTTTTAAATCGATTTAATTAAAGCCAATTCTTAAATAAATACAATTTCAAATAAATTTTAAATCCACTTTACATTAAAACTTATTTACAAAATAATTTCAATATCCAATAAAACCATTTATATATCTTTCCAAACCATAGAAATCATTTCCAAAATAATTATATATATATATATATATAAAGCTCGATGTCTGTATATAATTTTCTATCCTATGGTCAAGTGATACGGATATTCATCATTTCAATCCACAATTTTAAATTATAAATACAGGTTTATATATATATATACACATACATCATTTCAACCCGCAATCCCAAATTCAATTCAATGAAAATCGCTTGGGCCTATCATTTCAAACCATAATAATTTTCTCCTATTCTAAAGTCCGTTCGGGTATGTATCATTTCAACCCATAGTGAATTCTATACTAACAGGGAACTTGGAGAGCGATAATAGATATGATAATAATATAACAAGAATATATCATCAATATAAATAACAGATAATAATGTCAGATGTCATAGGTGAACAGATAGCATATATATATATATATATATATATATATATATATATATATATATATATATAACAATGTGAATAACTAACAACAGCATATTTCAATTGTCGTTTCAATTGAAATCAAATTTAATAAATACAAAAACGTTAATCGTGAGTGATTGCTCAACTTTCGAGGCCGAAGATTGATGCGAATGAGATGGGTTACGAATCCAAACACGAATTTCAAAGCAAAGCTGATGAATAGAAATTGACGAAATCAATCTAAGAGGGATCGATGATAATAAATGGTACAAGCTAACATATATATATATAATTACATAAAATCATATTTTATACTCAAACACATTTTTATAAAATTCAAGTATATATAGCTATATCATATTATAAAACCATTTTTTTAAACTTTAAACACCTATAAGAAAATCTTCATATATAGGTTTAAAAAATCAAACTAATGTGTACTGGTATATAGAACCACTTAAAACTATATTCTAATAACAAAGTGTATATATATGATACTAAAGTATAAAATATTCGAATGACTGGACCTAGACAAAAGGTAGACATATACACGTGGCTGGTATATAAAATATATATTCAAATATACATAACACCCTTAATATACTAGCATATATATGTTTGTACCACATTATAAAACAATATATAGCACACTTGATAGATATATTTGTAAACTGAGATTAAATCTTATACATACATACTGATATAATGCAAGTCCATGATCTAAACAAGCTCAACAAACACAGTACAATAAAAATATTTAACCTGCTATTTATAAGCTTGTACACAAACAAAAAATGTTCCATATCACTTATATAACTAGTATATTATATTTAAATCTGTCTAATTATATATATATATATATATATATATATAAAATGTTTATACAAAATACTGTAAGCCAGGCCTCATGTACTTTAACCTATTTAAACTGTGAGATATAAACAAAGCAACCTAACAGCTCATATAATAATAGCTCATATAACTCACACATATACTAATATTCATACATTAGATGTAAATGACCCAAATACACATATAAACTTTATAACTTATATACTTTTTAGAAAACAGAACTCATGAACTTCTAAACTCACATAAATAAACGTATAATATATACTATACCAGATTGTATAATTTCATATAAAATTTTCATATTATAAACATGCAAACAACAATTACTTAGATTACAAAACGTATAGATGACGTTGTTTTAAAAGTATATAGGCTAAAGTATATATATAAACATATTTTGAAACTCATATCGACTACATGCAGTACCCAATATCACAAATCTGCTACCAGAATAAAGTGAATAAAGAATTATGTATATAAAATCTATATTTATATAAACTTGATATATACAGTAAAACTTTTTAAAACATTATATAGAAACTAGTTAACCGACCCATATGTGAATATACCTTAACAATATAGTTGATGGGAAAAACTACAAGCTTCATAACGTAAGGAAGGAGGAGGGAGGAGGTGCGGATCTCAGGGCAAGGCCCAGCTTGGTTTTTGCGTGAGGGAAATAAGGTGGGTAGTTCGACACATGTCTGAGGATGGAAGGAATCACGGTTGTGGTCAGGTGGTGTTTTCGGCCATTGGGTTTGTCAAGCTCATGGAAGCGCGCAGAGCTTGATGTCTTCGGCACTGATGGGCTACAGGCGAGGAAAGGCGTGTAGTGTTCTATGCGAAGGTATCGAGGCCGGTCAATTAATAGTGAGGGGAGGTGCCTAAAACTATGTTGGAGAGGAAGAAAGGAAAAATATGAGGAGATAGAAATGGAAAATACGAGGCCAGGCAAAATAAAAGAATGAAAGCATAAAATATGGACAGCGCACAAAATGAACGGTCACAAAAAATAAATGTGCCTTTCAAGTAAAGATGGCTTCTCATTTTCCGAACGCAACATTTGTGAAACTCCTAGCAGGCCTAGTCTATCTGTCTACCCGCTTAAAATAAATAAGCTACATCCAAAATCAAATTCAAACCTAAGAGATTTATAAAATCGGTACAATACGGTTACCATTTTGTGGATTTCGTTGTGAGCCAGACTTTAAAGCACATAATAAAATATACCACAGAGATCAGCATGACGAGACGATCAAAACGGTATACAGATATCAGTAATAGGGTCATCCGATCAAAAGTCGATACAAACACTGATATACGTCGCTATTCCGTATGGAAAATCCAAACGGAGCTAGAAACGTCTAAAATTTGCAAAATGAATTACGCAGTCTTATTTAGAGTGTTCTAAATAAATTTCTCATGTTGACATACTTAGGTTTCAGAACACCTTTAAATTCAACTGTTATTAACCGATTTAAATTGAAATAAAAATTAAACAAAAAATAAATATTCATAAAATAAATTGAAAATTTTCCAATTGTTATGTTTAAATAGACGTATTCCAAATATTAAATTTTCGATCAAAATTTTATTATTTAAAATTTCACAAAATTCAATTAGTTAAATAAATTAAACCACTAAAATTTCGGGTCGTTCCATCTATGTTAATCAAAACCTTCTTACTTAATTTAACCTAATTTATGCATGTATTAAATTATCCTATATCTTATCTAAGAGAAAAATCCCATTTGTCAAAGCAATCTCTTATTAGAAATACATTATTTTTGTTTTGGAAAATAATTCCCATTTAAGGGACTTTAAAAGTTATATACTTGATTTTAATTTTCAAACTCAACTTTGGAGGCATATTGCATATATTTTTATATAAAATGACTTCAACCTATTTATTTATTAAAACTCATTTTGCGTTTATTTAGATTTGAACTCATTTGGATCGCATAATGATAATGAGTATAATTTACTAAGTATTCCACAACGTTCGTCTAAGCAAACATCTGATCGTCACTTAGAAGATTATTCGGATTACTACAAAATCAATTGAAGAGCATTCCTTTAAAAAATTCTCCCCAAAATAATTTCATTTCTATATTACTTTCAAAAGTACTGCTAATTTATTTCTCAAAAACCCTTTTGAAACAAATTTCTAAAATTTCGGGATTTAGATTCAAAAATTCTTTTTAAACACATTTCACAAACTAATTTATAAATTTCATGTATATAAAAATCATTTCATATCATAATAATCCTTCTTTACTATAATAGAGTCATCTTCAATATTTATTCTCTATATATCTTATCCCATTATTTAGATTATATTAACAACATTTTATAAAGTTTAATTCTTAACTGGCTATTATTTAAAAGGTGAGTTTTCAAGTTATTATTCTCCAAACACCTATATAGTCAAATTGTGAAAATTAATCCACAAAGGTATTTTAAATCAAAATTATAAATTCTCCTAATTAAAATGAGCATAATTTAACAATTAACAAGCAAAAATTATGAGACATGAGTGGTCTGGGCACTATAAAACCAGTCTAACCAAAGGTCAGGGCGACATAGTCTCCCTGTCCCCAAAGTTCTGTGAAGTAATAGTCGTCCAGTGGTTAAGACATAGTGGAGTTGCTACATGTAGTTGTAGTGGCACCGGATCGAATCCCAGCGGCCACAGTTATGAGACATGAGTGGTCTGGGCACTATAAAACCAGTCTAACTAAAGGTCAGGGCGACATAGTCTCCCTGTCCCCAAAGTTTAAGTCCGCAAGTAGTGGCGCAGTGGTAAGATACTTGCCTCCTGTTAAAGAGGTCGCGAGTTCGATCCTCATCTACCCTACTCCCACTCAAGGCGTGGAGATGGGTCCCCGTAAACCTAGGAATATTGGTGGGGGGCATCAAGTCTCTGTGCTGGGCTGGTCTAAATCCCAAGTGTCAGTGGTCGGACCTGGCGCGAGGGGGCTCCTCCTATCCCTTCGATTTCATCAAGGCTCTAGGTTGAGTTTATAAAAAAATATAATCCAAGGCAAAAATTAAGTTTGCCAAAATTTTAAAAAATTTCAATGCCATGTCCATTGGCCTTAGTCACGTGTTTAGAAACCCCTGTCGATACCGTGGCGTCTGATGTCTCGACCAAAATTCATAGAACTCAGTAGAAAAATTAACATAGTATGTTTTTATAACATTAAAAAATACGCTCTCGAATGTATAATACTCTCAAACACATCCTAGGGTGTTACATACCCTATCTCTAATGAGCCTAACCGTACCAAAGCCAAGGTTCTCGCTTAACCTCTCGCTCTAATTCCATGTTGTAACAACCCGCTAATTTGATCATTAAAAGTCGACATCGAATACTACCACTATGTTCCAAATGTCACGCATCCAGTCGAAAAAAGGTCAGGTTATTAGGGTAAATAAAAAGAAAAGAAAACAGAAAAAGAGAAAAACAGAATCTCACAACGGAATCAACAATATATAATAAAAAAAGGGACAGTAGAAAAATGTCACGCCAAACATACAAAGTATCTCAGAGTTAAAAACAAACAATATCAGCTGGACAATTATAAAATTCTGATCTTATAAATAAGGATAAGTATACTATATAATAAAGCGAAAATAGAATACTATGATTGGTGAATCTCCAGCTCCCCTTCAAGACCTTCATAACATCTACGACAACCTGGAAAAATACTCGGTCTGACCCGAGTATTATAAATAAATAACACCTGGATCAATCTGGAAATACCTGCGTGAGATAACTCGAATAATGGGGAAAATATACCAAAGTTCTATGAGACCTCACCACTAATGCGGAACAGGCTTTTACCTCACAGGAATAACATCCATACAAGCAAGAGCAGAAATGAATACCAAGAAGAAATTAAAATAGGATTGAGTATAATTAACATTAAACCATACTTGAAAGACTAGAAATAAACAAAGTAAAATCCAAACTGATAGAATGGATAGAATAAGAAAAATAATCCAACTTGATAGAATGCACTAAATAAGGTAACAATCCAAACTTGATAGAGTGGACTGAATAGTGTAACCGTCAAACTTGATAAAATATGCAGAATAAGGCACCTGTCCAAACTTTGATTGAATGGACTATATCAATATTTAAATGCCATGATGAGGAGTTGGCTCTACTCATGGCAATTTAAAGCTAAAACAGATTCAGAGATACAATCAAATAAGGAAAGAATTTTTTCCAAAAAATGACAAGGGAGGTGCACCGCCTTTGAAGTATACCACTAGAAATATACTCCTGAGAAGCTTATATTATTCTATGACACTTCTAGGGACCCTCCAAGTCGGACCTCACCAGACCTTACCAAGAATCTCAGTATTTCAATATCTATGTGCACCACCGAATCCAAACTAGATGAGATGTGAAAATACCAGAAAGGGTGCAACCCCACATAGCTTGACCCCGTCTCGTGCTTTTGGTTTAGTCATTTCCGACAAAGGATAACAAAGCTCGATTGAGCAGCAAATTGTCTTAAAATGGCGCTCATGAAGTAGCTGAAGTAAATGATAGCTGAGATACCAACTATCGAGGAAATAAAATGATCGTATATAGAACTAAGCCTTGTATATTTAGCGCCACTCGTTGAATTCAAACTTATACTTTTCCCGGTCAACAATATACCAGACAAGTCAAGGAAGTGTTACCTCAAACTCATCTCCAACGATTACTCTTAACTTTTGAAATAGTGACATGTTTTCTTCTTTGATGTTTAATGCTAATTAAACAAGTAAATCGTTTCCATATAATTAATTCACTTTATGGAAATAATTCATTTCCGTAAAAAAATCAAACTTTACTTTTAAAAACGAACTGAACTTTTGCTTGATTTTCGTATTGGTAAAACACTTCTATAATTAGTTCTTGATTGTTAAAACGTTGAGAGAATAAATTTTCCTAGTGCACGACCCCGAAGGCCTAAACCAACATCAGACCGAAAACCAAGAATATTATCTAACTTAACACCCTATTAATAAGTTCCAATTCCTTTTTATAACATTAAAACAATATTATTTATCCGGAAAGATAATTAATCATATTAAAATTCTCTTTTAAATAAACAAATCAATTATCTTTAATAAAATGGATAATTATTTCCAAACACTTTTATAACTTCAGTAAATTAACTTTAAATCTTCATTAAACTAGTTTATTAGCTTTAAATTAGTTGGGTAAAGCAATTTTATTAGATAATTTACTTAAATTGGTTTTATCTAATTGATTAAGTAATTTAAATATCAATAGTTAAAAGGATTTATTAAACTCAAATAATCATAAATTAAATGAATAATTAATCTTAAATTAATTAAAATGATAAATAATTTTTAAATTCCTTTAATTAAAACAATAAATTATGCTTAAATAATCATAAATTAATTGGATTAATTAAATGCAAACTTCATTAACCAAAATAATTAATTAAAAACATCATTTGTCAAAATGATTTACTTAATTGTAAAAAATCATTAACTGAAATGATTTAAGAAAATTCCAAAAATCATAACTTAAAAGAATTAATTAAATTTAATATCAATCATTAATTAAAATGATAGATTAAATTCAAATATCATTATAATGATTGTTAATTTCAATTATCATTAATTAAAATATTTAGTTAAGTTCAATAAATAAATTAAACTCCATTATCATTAATTAAATTAATAAATTTATTAAACTCAAATACTCATTAGTTGATATGATTGATTAAGCATAAAACATCATTGGCAAAAATGATTAATTAGGTCTAAAGATAAACCAACTTTTAATCATCACTTATTAAATTGGTTAACTAATCTCAAATTAATTAATTAAAATGATTAACTAATTTAAATTATCATTAATCAAAATGATTAATAAATTTTCAATATTCATTTTAGCAAAATCACAAGCTTAAGTTCATACGATAGGGGTTTTGGGAATGAAATTTAATAAACTATGGTATAACGAAAATCGGTATAACGACATTTAAACTACTAAATGGAATATCAGGATTTTATTCAATTGTCATCAATATAACAGCATACGAATATATGCAAATAATTAATGGGAGACAAACCCCCTTTGGGTCTCTCCACATATTTTTCCTGCAAAACAATGGTTACGGATAACATATAGATAATCATATGGGTTTATAACGATCAATTTAACATGTCATCCATTTTTCAAACGGAAATTCAACCAAACTAGCAATCAAACAATTGAATTAACATCCAAGCAATCAATAAACATTTATAACACCACTAATATGGTATAATAAAGTTAAATATGAGTTAAACTCACATTGATTTTCATTTCCACCGAAACGTCCTGATTTTTGACTAAAACTGAACGACCATTCAATTTTAGTCAAAACTTTCACTTGCTCCAAATCCAACCAAACCAGCTCCAATACAAAGACCTCAATTACATGATTCCAATGCAAAAAATAGCATTCTCCAATCCGACCTTGTATGACCGAGATATACATGTTAGAAGTTATCGATAAATTTGAATTAAATCAAATCAACTTTGAACAAATAAAAATATACCCCTGCCTCTTTCTTCTCCATCCTCCAGATCCAAACGTGCACATGGACTACTAGCCCACATACCGCGTGCATGAAAATTAGTGATACGGAGCTACGCTCCACTAAACAATGAACCCCCTTCATCGATGAACTTCTCTCGCCAAACACAACACACCCATACCCAAAAATCAAAGCACGATCCAGTGCCATGCATCGCGACCTGCTACAAACCCAACGACCCCCTCATTAGGTTGCAGTCCTAAATTGTAACATTCCGGAAATTTGGGCAATATCAATTTAATAATCTGCGTTAAAAATTAAATTGATTTGATATTAGTTGTTAATAAATTTGAATTGATTTAATAATCTTCTTTAAAATAAATATTTAACTGATAATTTATCTTTTAAAAGCTAGTAAATTGTTTTCTAATTTATATTTGTATATAAATCTAAAGATCCGTTTTAAATTTTAATAAATAAGGATATGTTTTCAAATTCTAATATTTTTGGTAATTTGAAATTTGATTTAAATTTAATATTAAATAAATAACTATTTGGCTTTAAATATACTCAAGACAAAGTTAAAATTTGTTTAAATGATTTTAGCTTAAATTTATATTTAACAAAAGGTTTGTTTGTTTGTTTTTTAGATTGATAAATTAAGTGATAAAGAGATAATCTCTTTTATAAATTATTTTAATTTAATAATGTAAATCTTTACAAATGGATTTTTAATAGAAATAGTTATTTTAACTTTATTTATATATGTTTGTTTGAATGAAAGTTATGATTTGGAAATTTAAAATAAAGTTTTTCAAAAATTAAAAATAAAGGCTTTCAAATTCATTTAAATTAAAATAAATCTTATTAATATTTAACACAAGTATAAAAGACAAAATAAAATATCTATGAACATAAAAGAGAGCTAAAATACTTAAGTTAAAAGGCTATAACAATAACGAAGACAACTTTATATCTACATACATATAGTATATAAACAAATCAGGTAAATAGAATCTTGTAGGGCAAAGTAAAGATAGCTAAGAAAACAAGGCAATGCAAATTTGTAGCTGTAAATAGATATGCATGCTAAAGAATAAACAAGTAAAATAAATATATATCAAACATAAACAAAGCAAAATAAAGCATGAAGTACTCAACCATTTAATGATAGCAAACCAAAGTCAATTCAATTTCTTTTGAAGATCATCTCAGCCCCCTAATGGGAAAACAGCCTCTGATCAAAAAATAATAGACAGTGCACCTGCATATTTCAAACCCAGATCACCTACCTCCCTGTAAAACACTTCTATTTATATGTATATCTGCTCATTCCATTTGTTCAACGTAGCAAGCTTTTTTTTATACAACTGAAGTTTTATACATCAAAAAACAAGAAGTTAAAGGAAGATCAAGAAAACCCTTTCTCTGCTTTGTTAAAAGTTCAAAACTGTTCAACAAGAAGTGCTCTGTCTTCTCAAAACTGTGAGTAGCCTCACTCTTAAATGGTTAAGTATATATATCTGTTGAATATTCATCTTTGAGTAAGTATGAAATGTGTATATATAAATTCAATTCTATTGAGTACATATGAATGTATGACATGTAATGCAGGTGTATTAACAGAGTACTCTCTGTATTTAGCTTCCAGGTTTTGTTTTGTAAAAGAATTCAAAATCTTTTTATTTACTATCTGCTTAGACCCAAGATTTAAATGGAGATGGTTTGTTTAAATACAAGATTTAATTTGGAAATTTATTCAAGTTAAAATAATATAAATATGTCTCTGGGAATCAAAATTTATCAGTAAAGTATAAATTTGTGAAAAATTCAAACATGATAATTTATAATCTCAGGAACATGCATTGAATCCTTGTAACAAAATATGAATTTTGAAACAAAAATCAAGATTTTTAGTGAAGGGGTTAGGGTGCAGTTCTTAGTTCATCAGAAAATGGAAATGTGGTATCTCTGATGATCTTTGAGACTGGAGGTGGTTAGGTTGTGCGAGGAGGTGGAGGAGCTTACCGAGGTGATGGGAAAAATGGTCGGAAGTGGTCACGGTCACGGTGGCGACAGCGGCAAGCGATTGAAGTTTCTAGATCTTGTTTTTGCCATGGTTGAGTTTTGGTCTCGTACGATGACCAGAGGCGATCGAGTTCAACGGGGGTTTGGGGATCGCTAGAGGGAAGGTAGTGGAGGTTGTGGCTAGTGGTGGTGGTTCTCTGGTGGTCGGAGGAGCAGGGGCGAAGCGTTGACAGGTTTGGGGGTGATCGTCCTGCTCGTGTTTCCAGGTTTAAAACTTCGAACTCGATTTTGATTCGAGTTGTTGTGATGGGTTCTGGTGATCGTGATCACGTCAGGTGATAGTCGCTGATGTGTCGATGTCTGGGTGGATGGCCGGAGATGGTCAGAGTCACGGTGCACGTGCACCGTGCCCATTGAAGCGGTGAGGAATTTTGTTGGGTGTAGGGTAATTTGACTAGGGGAAGACTCGGGTTATTCGAGTTGTTTACTCGAAGCAGAGGGATATGTGACTCGAAGTAATTTTGGTTTGAGTTTGGTCAGTGGTTTGTTCCAGGCTTGAAAAAAACTGGCAGCAATTTGAATTCTTAGAACAAATTCAAATGAAACTTTAAATTGTAAACTAGATTTAACAAAGCTTAAACCCAGGTTGAAGTATGAATCCAGGTTTATTTTTGAATTCAAATTCGAAATGAGATAAAAGTTTAAAATATTTGAAGGTGGGTTACAAATTTAAAAACTAGACTGTTTTCATATTTTTTAAATTTAATTTAAATTTGAAATAGGATTTTAATAGTGGTTTAAATTCAAAGATAAAGATAGATTCAATTAAGGCTTTTGAATCTAAGGTTTTAAAAATGAAATTTGGATTTTAAATCAAGGATTTAAAACCAAGTTTTTAAAAGCAAGTTAAAACCAAAGTTTTGAAAATCAAAGTTAAACTAATGGATTCAAGTTCTTCTTTGAACTCAAATCTGAAATTTAAATCAATTTTAAATATAAATGTATTAAAAATAAGTTTAAATAAAATGGTTTTTAAAAGTAAATTTGTTTCCAAACAAATATTTAAACTTTATTTTTAATAAGTTCTTTATAAAAGGATTTTGAATGAAAGTTAAATAAATTGTTTTTAACTTGAATTTGCAAGTTAAAATATTAAACTATTTTGAAAGTTTAATTTAAAAAAAAATTAAGTAGTTTTGTTTAAGGGCTTTTTCTTATATAAGGAATAAATGTTATTTACATTTATTTTTAAGGATTATAAATTGAACTTTAAATTAGATTAATGTTTAAAATAATAATCCTTTTGAACCTTAAATTTAAAATGTAATTTAAGTTTAAATTCCAAAGTGAAATGATTTACACTTTAATGATAATGAAATCATTTATAAAGAATGGATTATCTTAGAGATAATTAAAATATTGAAATGATTTAATTAATAAGATAATTAAAGAATGACTTATTTTATTTAAGTTATAACTTATGATTTAGAATTGAAGATTTATTAAGGAAGTAATTAAGGAATTTGTTTTAAATAAATAAAGATGATTAACTAAGGATTATTAAATAATTAATTAATATGATAAATTTTATTTAAATAATTAGATTAATTAATTGAGAAATCATTTGTAAATTGGTTAAGGTAATTACTTGATAAAAGTAAGTAAGAGATTAATTACTTATTGTAATTAATTTTGACAATATGATTAATTTAAGTTAATTAATTTAGTTTAATTAATTTAAGAAATCATTTGATAATTTGATAAGTGAAATTACTTAGTGTAATTAATGGAGCATAATTACTGAGGGGAGTAATTAGATGATAATTACTGGATGTAATTAATACAAGATGATTTGTAAATGAAGTAATTTGGATAATTACTTTTGTAATTAATCAAAGGATTAATTAATGTAGATAATTAATTGTGGGATAATTAATTTATTAATAAGTAATTAAGGGTAGTTAATTACTGGTTGTTATTAATCAAGGGCGATTAATAATTGTGTTAAATCAAAGATTAATCACTTAATGTAATTTATTTAAATAAAGTAATTTAATTTAAATATAAATTAGAGATCATTAATTAATATAATAAATAATGTAATTTCTAATGGGTTGACTAAGGAATAATTAATGAGGTGATTAATTTATGTAATTAATTAAGGATAAATGTAATTAATTATATTTAATAAATAAATGAAGTAAATAAATGTTAATTACTATGAATGATTTAGAATAACTACTTTGTGGATTTTGTTAAGGACTAAATTACTTATGGTAATTAGAAAATGATTAATCAAAGGTGGTTAATCAAGATGAAAATTTAGAGAATAATTAATAAATTGATTTGTAATAAATTAATGATTGAATAAGCAGGATTTATAGATGAAGTAATTAATTTAATTTACTTTAAATTAATTAAAGATAGAAGTAATTAATTTAATTCATTTTAAATTAATTATAGATTGTGGATAATAAAGCATTGCTTATAGATGAATGATATTGATATTTCATTGATTGATTGAGATTTCAGATATGAGATGAATAATATTTATGTGATATGGATAATAATATTTATTTATCTGTTTGGATGATAATATGGATTATCTATTTATGATGATAATATGATTATCTATTGTGATATTGTGAATTATCTATCCATGTATGTAGATAATAATTGAATTGAATTGTTTTAAACTTTAAAACAACTTGTCTTTAAAAGATACGTTTTTGGATTTCGATGGGACCGGGGTCGGGTTTCCATATTTGGACATCTGAAAACCACATCGATCCAAATTAACAATAGGTCCTAAATCTGAAGTGAAGATGAAGATTCAGAGTGCAAGGCTTATTGTCGTTAACACTGATGGTAATTCCAAAACGAGTGTAACGAGGTAATGCCTTCGGTTTCGTTCGAACCCGGAACGAACTTGTATGGATTGAATGCTTTCAGAACATTGTCAGGTGGACGATGAGCATTCTAAGAGATGTGATTTCTAAAGGTAATCGTAGCCTCAAGCCTCATTAACCGAGAATGGCTAAAACAGGGGAGGTGTAGCAAGGCTTCGTGGGTAGCCCCGACTTGGGAGTAAGATATACCCCTGTCTAGATGTCCCTTTTTATTCTGTTGTGTGGGCAGTTGGTTGCAAACAACTGACGCAACGGATAAATCGTAACAAACTTCAATCGATGGAATGTAGCAATCGGTGAGTTGAGAATACTGCAATGCCAAATCCGTTGAACAAAGATACCGGATTCTAGCTATTTTCGTCTCGTTGATCGCGCACGATACCGAGAAACAAAGATCTACGATTCTTCGCACGTTGATCTAGCGCACTAGATTCCGTGAATCGGCTTCACAAACGTGGATTCGAGCGCACTCGAATGACGTAGGTGGAGATAGGAGATCACACTCGACTACCAATTGTAGAAAGCACAAAGCAATCAAAGAGAATTTTATTCAAAAATCAACCATCAAAAATGTACAACACACACCCTATTTATAGCTTGTTACAACTGTCTCCATAAGCCGTTGCCGACTCATGAACCCCGACTCATCATAAGTCGTTACCGACTTAGCAACCAACACAGTTTACACGACTCAAAAGATGACAACGACATATGACTCATCATCACCATCAACGACTCAAGACTTTACGTTATACAACAGTACACGACACAACACTACATGCGACTCAACAAGCCCAACCTCATTACAACACCTCCGACTCAAGGAAACGCGACTCAACTTAGGTCGCGACTCACGACTCAACATCCAACACATATACACAGCGACTTAAAATGCTTCGACTCAACAAAACAGCACAGAGTGTATGACATACGACTCAACATAAGTCGTGAACGACTTACGACTCAACTAGGACCGACTTAAGCAAGCCGCGTCTTAAGCTCCATGCGCATTCTTCTTGTGTCTCCTACGGTCTCCAGTTGAGTCATGGACGACTCAATTCCTCCACGTTGAGTCGTGAACGACTCAATTTCCCCCAACACCGAACGACTTACAGTTTGGCTAGGTCGTGCCTTCTCTAACTCGTTCCCCTTTACTTTGATAAGTCGCAAACGACTTGGAGTCTTCTCCTTAGGTCGTGAACTATGTTCCTTAAGTCGGCAACGACTTAAAATCTCCGAACGACCCAACTTCAAAGCTTCCTCCACACGACCTAGAACCATGTTAACTCGTGACCGACTTAACTCTTGAGGAATTGTAGATCGTGCTGCATCATCCTCCGCTGGTTGAGAAATATTCGTCCGCGAATTTGTGAATTCCTCCACAACAATCTCACCTCCATGATATGGAATTAAATGTTTGACGTTAAAAACATCAGAAGTATAAACATCATCCGGTAACTTTAATCGATAAGCATTCTCATTAATTTTCTTCAAAACTTCAACTGGACCAATTTTCCGCGCTTTCAATTTATTGTATGTTCCCACCGGAAAACGGTCTTTTGTCAACACTGCATAAACCAAATCTCCTTCGTTAAATTCAACATTTCATCGCTTCAAATCTGCAGCCTTCTTATACTTCTCATTCGATTTCTCCAATCATTCCCGAACGATTTTATGACATTCAGTCAACTCATCAACAAAATCAGCAGCTCGTTTAACTGTTCCCTTCGACTGTGGTACTACTGTCAAATCTAACGGTCCCCTGGGTAAATTTGAATAAACGATCTGAAATGGACTGTAACCCGTACTACGATTCATGGCATGATTATGAGCAAATTCTGCTTGGCATAACTTCATGTCCCAACTTCTCAAATTATCCTGTACAAGACATCGCAACAAATTTCCCAATGACCTGTTAACAACTTCTGTCTGCCCATCAGTTTGCGGATGGTAAGCGCTACTAAAGTTCAGCTTTGTTCCGACCATTTTCCACAAACTTAACCAAAAATGGCTTAAAAATCTAGTATCTCGATCCGAAACAATAGATTCTGGTAAACCGTGCAATCGATACACCTCCTTAAAGAATAATTGTGCCACTCGAACTGCATCCGCTGTCTTCTTGCAGGCAATAAATGTGCCATCTTCGAAAACCTGTCCACTACAACAAATATCGAATCACTTCCACTTTGAGTTCTAGGCAAACCCAAAACGAAATCCATGCTGATATCAACCCGTGGCTTAGATGGTACTGGTAATGGCATATACAACCCTGCATTCGTCGCTGTCCCTTTCGAAACTTGGCAAATATGACATCGATCCACAAATCTTTCAACCTCTTTTCTCATCGATGGCCAAAAGTAAGACTGTGAAATCAATTGCAAAGTACGATCACCGCCCACATGCCCTTCCTCGTGCAACTCCTTTACAATCTTCATTCTCAACCAACACAAATTCATCCGAACTTCCATCCTTAACTTTCTCAACAAACTTTGCAAAGTAAGGATCCTCCTCAAACAATTCTGGCAACATTTCAAACCCTGTCACTTCAACCTTCATTGTCGTTAATAAATGACTCCTCCTACTCAAAGCATCAGCTACCCGATTCGTCACCCCTTATTTGTGCTTAACGACAAAAGTAAACTGCTGTAAATAAGCAATCCATGATGCATGTCTCGCTGAAATCTTGTCCTGCCCCTGTAAATGCTTCAATGCCTCATGATCAGTGTACAGAACAAATTCTTTCTGAAATAGATAGTGTCTCCAATGCTTAACAGCTTGTACAACAGCATAGAATTCAACGTCATATGTACTGTATCTCATCTTTGCCCCTGACAGCTTCTCACTGAAATATGCAATAGGTCTTCCCTGCTGACTCAACACTCCTCCAATTCCAACCTTTGATGCATCAGTGTGTAGCTCAAACAACAACTGGAAATTAGGTAAAACGAGAATTGGCGCTGTCATCAACAGTTCTTTGATTCGTTCAAAAGCAATCCCGGCTTCTTCTGTCCACGAAAACTGTTTACCCTTCATGCAATCAGTAACTGGAGCCATCACGCTACTGAAGTGTGGAATGAATCTTCGGTAGAATGACGCTAGCCCATGAAAACTTCTCACTTCCGTAATTGTCTTTGGCTTTGGCCAATTCCTGACTGCCTCAACTTTACTCTGATCAACTTGAATTCCTTCTCCTGAAACAGCATAACCCAGAAATAAAACACTGTGCGTCATAAACACACATTTCTTCGTAGCAGCATAAAATTGCTCCTCACGAAGAATAATCAATACTTCTCTCAAATGTTGAACATGCTCCTCCGTACTCCTGCTGTAAATCAGAATATCATCGAAATAAACCACCACGAACTTCCCAATGAATGGTCTAAAGATTTGATTCATCACCCGCATGAATGTACTAGGTGCATTTGACAAACCAAATGGCATAACCAACCATTCGTATAACCCCTCTCTTGTCTTGAAAGTTGTCTTCCATTCGTTTCCAGGTCTGATCCGAATTTGATGATAACCACTCTTCAAGTCAATCTTCGAAAAGATAGTTGCCCCACTCAACTTATCCAGTAAATCATCCAACCTTGGCATAGGAAATCTATATCGAACAGTAATCTTGTTCAAAGCTCTACTATCTGTGCACATTCTCCATGTTCCATCCTTCTTTGGTACCAACAATGCTGGCACAACACATGGACTCAAACTTTCCTGAATACGTCCCTACTCAAGCAACTCTTCCACTTGCCTTCGTAACTCCTCATGTTCCTTCGGACTCATTCGTTAATGTGGTCGATGTGGTAACGCTGCTCCCGGAACAAGATCAATTTGATGTTGAATGTCCCTCAATGGCGGTAACTCCCTAGGCAACTCGTCTGGAAAGACATCTTCAAATTCTTTCAAAACTGGCTTTGCTTCTTCAGGAATTTCAACTTCTTCACTACTCTCTTTCCCAATCAACAAAAACACCTCAGGTTCTTCCTCTACTTCCTTAACAAACTCCTTCAAAGTCAACAGAGTTTTCAATTCCTCAATCTCTTCTAGTTTGCTCTCCTTCTGTTGTTGCTTCTTGGGAACCAAAGTGATCTTAGTACCCTCGAACATGAAACTGTAACTATTGGCACGACCGTCATGTTGTACTGCTCTATCAAACTGCCATGGTCTGCCCAACAACAAATGACAAACATCCATGTCTACAACGTCACACCAAATTTCATCTTTGTACTTCTTCCCAATCGAAAAATTCACACAAGCCCTTCGACACACTTTCACTTCACCACCCTTCCTTAACCATGCTAGCTTGTACGGTTTGGGATGCTTTTCAGTCTTCAAGTTCAACTTTTTTACTGCTTCTGTAGAAATAATATTATCACAGCTTCCTGCATCAATAACGAACTTGCAAACCTTCCCTAGAATAGTGCATGTCGATTGAAATATATTGCTTCTTAACCAACTACAATCCTCCTCTTGCTTTGGTGTAAGACATGACCTTCTCATCATAAGATTACAACCTTCATCCCTAGATAATTCTTCTTCCTCCTCAACATAAGGTGCATTTGAACATTCAGCCTCTTCACCATCATCCTCCTCAACTTCTGCAACCATGGTTCTCTTCTTCGGCTTCGGACATTCGTTGCTTTTGTGACCCAACTCATGACGGTTATAACATTTGAACCCACTGCTAGCCTTTGCCTTCTCAACCTCCTTCACCGCTAGTTTTGTAACAGGTTTAGGAACATTAGAACGTCCACTAACACCCTTCGCTTGATTATTGGAATTAGTAAACACACCACCTCCACGCCTTCCCCGCTTTTCCCAAGCTAACGCTTTCTGATGTGCCTCCGCCACTGATCTAGGATCAAACATATTAACCATATCCTCGATCTGCATTCTCAATCCCCCAATGAATCTAGCAGTTAACTGTTCTTCTGTCTCCATAATATCATTCCTGGCAATGAGTTGGTAAAATTCATCAGCATAATCACTAACAGACTTTGTCCCTTGCCTCAGATTCTGCAACCTCTAGTACATAAGTGACTGGTAGTTGTAAGCTAAGAAAGTAGATCTCATCAACTTCTTCATCTTCTCCCAAGATTCTATCTTTGACTTCCCCATCCGTTCTCTCGTAAGTTTAGTTTGCTGCCACCACGCCAATGCTCTCCCCCTCAGCCTTGTAGCAACTAACTTCACCCTTCGATTCTCCGGTACCTCCTTGAAATCAAAGATTTCCTCCACATTAGACAACCAATCTAAGAACTCCTCAGCAACCATCCCGCCTTTAAACTCCGGAATCTCCATTTTCATTCCCGATTCCCAACGTCGATCATCATCAATAACCCGATACAGACGTTGTCCCTGATCTCTATCTCTGAAATGAACACTTCCTCTGTCACCGTCAAACTCCTCATCAAAGTCTGATGTATATCGTTGTCTTTCACGTCCTCCAACATCTCTACCACCACTTCTACTACCAACATCCCTTCTATCATGATCATCAACATTCCTCCGACTTCGATTGTCAACACTTCTAGGCTCTTGACTTTCTCTCCTCTCCCGTTCCGAATGTGATGAAACTCTACTATTCCCGCGGTTTGATTCAGGTGAAATTCTCCTTCTATTCTGACTCATATCAATCATCAATTTCTCCAGCTTTCCAATGCCTTCATCAAATTTCTCATTAATACGTTGTTCCATAAGCTCGGCTTCTTCTCTTCGATACAAAGCTTCAACGTTTTGATGGCGGTTAGCTCTCTTTGGTGGCATGGTTCAATTTCACAATCTTCAACAATTCGAACACAAGTCACGGCTTCAAACACTTCAAACTCAAACAACAATGCTCGGCTCAATCTTGTCTAGGCTTGCTTATATGGAAATAGGAAACGACTCAAAGTAAGGTCGGCTCCAACTCAAGTACAAAGCACGACTCACACTTCACAAGCAAATCACGGCTTCACAAGCTTCTACTCAACTTCACAAGGCTCGGCCTTAACTCCTTAGCTCGAAACAAGCTCCCAATGATTCTCCCTAGGCTCGGCTACTTCACTAGTATACACGGCCTACTTCAATTTCAAACACCTTTCAACTTTAGATCCAAAATGAGATGGATCAAAAACTTCAAACTTCAACACTTGGCTCCAAGAATCAACTTAGCTATGATTGGCTAAGTATGGCTCCGATACCAAAACTGACGCAGCGGATAAATCGTAACAAACTTCAATCGATGGAATGTAGCAATCGGTGAGTTGAGAATACTGCAATGCCAAATCCGTTGATCCAAAGATACCGGATTCTAGCTATCTTCGTCTCGTTGATCGCGCACGATACCGAGAAACAAAGATCTACGATTCTTCGCACGTTGATCTAGCGCACTAGATTCCGTGAATCGGCTTCACAAACGTGGATTCGAGCGCACTCGAATGATGTAGGTGGAGATAGGAGATCACACTCGACTACCAATTGTAGAAAGCACAAAGCAATCAAAGAGAATTTTATTCAAAAATCAACCATCAAAAATGTACAACACACGCCCTATTTATAGCTTGTTACAACTGTCTCCATAAGCCGTTGCCGACTCATGAACCCCGACTCATCATAAGTCGTTACCGACTTAGCAACCAACACAGTTTACACGACTCAAAAGATGACAACGACATACGACTCATCATCACCATCAACGACTCAAGACTTTACGTTATACAACAGTACACGACACAACACTACATGCGACTCAACAAGCCCAACCTCATTACAACACCTCCGACTCAAGGAAACGCGACTCAACTTAGGTCGCGACTCACGACTCAACATCCACCACATATACACAGTGACTTAAAATGCTTCGACTCAACAAAACAGCACAGAGTGTATGACATACGACTCAACATAATTCGTGAACGACTTACGATTCAACTAGGACCGACTTAAGCAAGCCGCGTCTTAAGCTCCATGCGCATTCTTCTTGTGTCTCCTACGGTCTCCAGTTGTGACGCAGCGGATAAATCGAAACAAACTTTAATCGATGAAATGTGGCAATCGGTGAGTTGAAAATACTGCAAGGCCCAAATCCGTTGATCCAAAGATACCGGATTTTGGCTATCTTCGTCTCGTTGATCGCGCACGATGCCGAGAAAGAAGATCTACGATTCTTCGTACGTTGATCTAGCGCACTAGATACCGTGAATCGGCTTCTACGATCGTTGAATCGAGCGCACTCGATTATCCGAAAGAGGAGATAGGAGATCACACTCAACTACCAATTTGTATGAAAGCACAAAGCTAACAAAGAGAAATTTTATTCAATATTCAACAACCTCAAATGTATAACACACACCCCTATTTATAGTG
The DNA here is from genome assembly GCA_030765085.1 of Allium cepa. Lineage (NCBI taxonomy): Eukaryota > Viridiplantae > Streptophyta > Magnoliopsida > Asparagales > Amaryllidaceae > Allium > Allium cepa. The sequence goes on from CM060938.1 coordinate 918,741,162, forward strand.
TTTACAACCAGCCCATAAACCGTTGCCGACTCATAAGTTCCGACACATCATAAGTCGTTACCGACTTAGCACACAACATACCTGTGTAACTCATACGACTCATCGATATACGACTCATCGATATACGACTCATCCACCATACAGACTCAAGCGACTCATAACTATGAACACACGACTCACAACTCAGAACTGCACAACTCATAGGTCGGCACCGACTCAACGCAAGCGACTCAACCCCCTACGACTCAGCATAATGCAAACGACTCAAACACGACCGACTCATCACACTAGTATATATACAACGACTCATCACAACACAGTTCATACGACTCATGACAAATACGACTCAAGGACAAACAGTTTACAACATCATGTCACGACTTACGACTCAACCATACCAATGACTCAAACTACTCACATCTGAACATACGACTCACATATGTCACGACTCACGACTCATGGCTTCACCGACTCAACATTCTTCCAACGATTTAGCTGAGTCGTGACCCGCCTCCAATTCAAAGCTTTTGATCACTGAACTTGCCCCTGCTTTTAAAATAAGTCGCGGACGACTCATAGATGAGTCGTTGAGTCGTGTACGACTCATCAAACTCGAACGCCTCAAACCCCTGTTGAGTCGTAACTCCTTCCCTTCTTTCTTGTTAAGCCATAACTCGTTCCTCCAAGCCTTGTTAAGTCGGAAACGACTCATGTTTTCACTAACCCGTGAACGACTCATCAAGCATGAACGACCTAAGCCGTTAAGAGATGCCTCTTTTCCATGTGACTCCATCTTCACTTGACTCGTGCACGACTCAATATGGTCTAACTTCTGAACTTCCATAGGCCTTGCTGCATCATCCTCCCCTGGTTGAGAAAAATTCGTCCTCGAATTTGCAAATTCTTTCTCATCAAAATGTTCATCTCCATAATATGGCACAAGATGCTTAATATTGAATACGTCAGAAGTATATACGTCCTCTGGTAGCTTCAATTTATAAGCATTTTCATTGTTCCGTTTTACAATCTCTACAGGACCAATTTTTCTAGCTTTCAACTTATTGTAAGCGCCTACTGGAAAACGATCCTTGGTTAACACAGCATACACCAAATCTCCTTCGTTAAATTCAACATGTCGGCGCTTCAAATCAGCAGCCCGCTTATATTTCTCATAGGACCTTTCCAATCGTTCTTAAACGACCTTATGACATTCAGTTAATTCATCTACAAATTCAACAGCTCGTTTAACCGTCCTCTTTGACTGTGGTACTACTGCCAAATCTAACGGTCCCCTGGGTAAATTTGAATATACAATCTGAAATGGACTGAATCCCGTGCTACGATTCACTGCATGATTATGTGCAAACTCGGCTTGACATAACTTCAGTTCCCAACTTTTCAAATTATCCTGTATAAGACATCGCAACAAATTTCCCAATGACCTGTTAACAACTTCCGTCTGTCCGTCTGTTTGTGGATGATAAGCACTGCTAAAAATCAATTTTGTTCCCACCATGTTCCACAAACTCAACCAAAAGTGACTCAGGAAACGAGTATCTCTATCCGACACAATAGACTCTGGCAATCCATGAAGTCGATAAATCTCCTTGAAAAATAACTGTGCCACTCGAACTGCATCCGCTGTCTTCTTGCAGGCAATAAAATGTGCCATCTTCGAAAACCTGTCCACCACAACAAATATAAAATCATTTCCCCTTTGAGTTCTAGGCAAACCCAAAACGAAATACATGCTAATGTCAACCCATGGTTTAGATGGTACTGGTAATGGCATATACAACCCTGCATTCGTCGCTGTCCCTTTCGAAACTTGGCAAATATGACATCGCTCCACAAATCTTTCAACCTCTTTTCTCATCGACGGCCAAAAGTAAGACTGTGAAATCAATTGCAAAGTACGATCACGCCCCACATGCCCTTCCTCGTGTAACTCCTTGACAATTTTCAATCTCAAGCTACAGTCCGGTATACATAAACGATTCCCCTTAAACAAAAAACCATCTACCAATACGAATTCATTGGTACTCCCATCCTTCACTTTCTCAACATATTTCACAAAGTAAGGATCTTCTTCAATCATTTCTGGTAACATTTCAAACACTGTCACTTCAACCTTCATTGTCGTTAATAAATGATCCTCCTACTCAAAGCATCAGCTACCCGATTCGTCACCCCTGATTTGTGCTTAACGACAAAAGTAAACTGCTGTAAATAAGCAATCCATGATGCATGTCTCGCTGAAATTTTATCCTGCCCCTGTAAATGCTTCAATGCTTTGTGATCAGTGTAAAGAACGAATTCCTTCTGAAATAGGTAGTGTCTCCAATGCTTAACAGCTTGCACAACAGCATAGAATTCAACGTCATATGTACTGTATCTCATCTTTGCTCCTGTCAACTTTTCACTGAAATATGCAATAGGTCTCCCATTCTGGCTCAGAACTCCTCCAATACCAACTTTCGAAGCATCAGTATGCAATTCAAACAACAACTGAAAATTCGGTAACACAAGAATTGGCGCTGTCGTCAACAGTTCTTTGATTCGTTCAAAAGCAATCCCGGCTTCTTCTGTCCACGAAAACTGTTTACCCTTCATGCAATCAGTAACTGGAGCCATCACGCTACTGAAGTGTGGTATGAATCTTCGGTAGAATGACGCTAGCCCATGAAAACTTCTCACTTCCGTAATTGTCTTTGGTTGTGGCCAATTCCTGACTGCCTCAACTTTACTCTGATCAACTTGAATACCTTCCCCTGAAACAACATTACCCAGAAATAAAACACTAGGCGTCATAAACACACATTTCTTTGTAGCAGCATAAAATTGTTCTTCACGAAGAATAATCAACACTTCCCTCAAATGTAGAACATGCTCCTCCGTACTTCTGCTGTAAATCAGAATATCATCGAAATAAACCACTACAAATTTTCCAATGAATGGTCTAAAGATTTGATTCATCACCCGCATGAATGTACTAGGAGCATTTGACAAACCAAATGGCAAAACCAACCATTCGTATAACCCTTCCCTGGTTTTGAAAGCTGTCTTCCATTCATCTCCTGGTCTAATTCGAATTTGATGATAACCACTCTTCAAATCAATCTTCGAGAATATAGTTGCCCCACTCAACTGATCCAGCAAATCATCCAACCTTGGCATAGGAAATCTATAACGAACAGTGATCTTATTCAAAGCTCTACTATCAGTGCACATCCTCCAAGTTCCATCCTTCTTTGGTACTAACAAGGCTGGCACAACACATGGACTCAAACTTTCCTGAATACGTCCCTGCTCAAGCAACTCTTCCACTTGCCTTCGTAATTCTTCATGTTCCTTCGGACTCATTCGGTAGTGTGGTCGATGTGGTAACACTGCTCCCGGAACAAGATCAATTTGATGCTGAATGTCTCTTAATGGCGGTAACTCTTTAGGCAACTCCTCTGGAAAGACATCTTCAAATTCTTTCAAAATTGGCTTTGCTTCTTTTGGAATCTCAACTTCTTCACTACTCTCTCTCCCAATCAACAAAAATACTTCAGGTTCTTCCTCCACTTCCTTAACAAACTCCTTCAAAGTCAACAGAGTTTTCAATTCCTCAATCTCCTTTAGCTTGCTCTCCTTCTGTTGCTGTCTCTTGGGAACCAATGTGATTTTAGTACCCTCGAACATGAAACTATAGCTATTGGCACGACCGTCATGTTGAACTGCTCTATCGAACTGCCATGGTCTGCCCAATAACAAATGACAAACATCCATGTCCACTACATCACACCAAATTTCATCTTTGTACTTCTTTCCAATCGAAAAATTCACACAGGCTCTTCGACACACTTTCACTTCACCACCCTTCCTTAACCATGCTAGCTTGTATGGTTTAGGATGCTTCTCGGTCTTCAAGTTCAATTTTCTTACTGCTTCTGTAGAGATAATATTATCGCAACTTCCAGCATCAATGACGAACTTGCAAACTTTCCCCAAAATAGTACATGTCGATTGAAAAATATTGCTTCTCAGCCAACTAGAATCCTCTTCTTGCTTTGGTGTCAAACAACTTCTTCTCATCATAAGATTACAACCTTCATCACCTGACACTTCTTCTTCCTCCTCAACATAAGGTGCATTTGAACATTCTGCCTCCTCACCATCATCTTCCTCAACTTCTGCAACCATGGTTCTCTTCTTCGGCTTCGGACATTCGTTGCTTTTGTGACCCAACTCCTGACAATTATAACATTTGAATCCACTGCTAGCCTTCGCCTTCTCAGCCTCCTTCACAACTGGCTTACTGATGGGTTTAGAAACATTAGAACTTCCACTGGCACCCTTCACTGGATTATTAGAATTAGTAAACACACCACCTCCACGCCTTCCTTGTTTTTCCCAAGCTAATGCTTTCTGATGTGCCTCTGCCACTGATCTAGGATCAAACATATTAACCATATCCTGGATCTGCATTCTCAATCCCCCAATGAATCTAGCAGTCAGTTGTTCTTCTGTCTCCATAATGTCATTCCTGGCAATGAGTTGGTAAAATTCATCAGCATAATCACTAACAGATTTTGTCCCTTGCCTCAGATTCTGCAACCTCTGGTACATAAGTGACTGGTAGTTGTAAGGTAAGAAAGTAGATCTCATCAACTTCTTCATCTTCTCCCAAGATTCTATCTTTGACTTCCCCATCCGTTCACGAGTAAGTTTAGTTTGCTGCCACCATGCCAATGCTCTCCCTATCAGCCTTGTAGCAACTAACTTCACCTTTCGATTCTCCGGAACTTCCTTAAAATCAAAGATTTCCTCCACATTAGACAACCAATCTAAAAACTCCTCAGCAACCATCCCGCCTTTAAACTCCGGAATCTCCATCTTCATTCCCGATTCCCAACGTCGATCATCATCAATAACCCGATACTGACGTTGTCCCTGATCTCTATCTCTGTAATGAACACTTCCTCTTTCACCGTCAAACTCATCCTCAAAATCTGATGTATATCGTTGTCGATCCCGTCCTCCAACATCCCTAACACCACTTCTACTACCAACATCCCTTCTATCATGATCATCAACATTCCTCCTACTTCGATTGTCAACACTTCTATGCTCTTGACTTTCTCTCCTTTCCCGTTCAGAATGTGATGAAACTCTACTATTTCCACGGTTTGATTCAGGTGAAACTCTCCTTCGATTTTGACTCATATCGATCATCAACTTTTCTGTAACGACCCGCTATTTTGGACTATTCGCATCCGCACATGTCGGACTTGAATAATTCAAAATACCGAATTGTTAATTTAAATTTGGCAAAACTGAGATATACAGTAAATAAATAATCACAGAATCACAGACACAGAGTAATAATATGCAGCGGAAATAAAAGAGATAGTAGTTCATGAAGCTACTATATAAATATTTAAGATACATCAGAGTTTAAACAAAAGAGTAATACGATACATCAAATACAAATCAGAATACATCACTGGAATCATCGAATACTGAAAGTAGAATAGATGGCTAGATCTTCAAGCAAAGCTCCAACTCCAAAGGTGAGCCTCGAATACTGGTACACTCAGTCTGACCCGAGCGTAAAGCAAAACACAAGACCTCGAGTCAGGATTAATATTCTTATATCAATAAATCCAACTCAAGTGAAATAGCAATCGAAATACAAGTAACTCAAAGGATGTTTGGAATAACCATCCTCTAAGGATCCGCTAAACTATCTACTAGGTAGTAATGTACGCTAAGTAGATAATGTCTATTAGTAATATAAAATATCAAAATAGCGTTAAGGCGTTACCATAATTCCCCTTAACACATTTTATATTCCCAAAAGCATATACAAGACCGTAGTTTCCCCAAAACCGGAAGTCAACAGAGGGCAATCCATATGCTGAAGGTACAAATCAAAACGTAGTGGTCGCGAATAGGATAATCAGTATGACAAGGTACATGAGGCGATACCAACTAGGATACTAGTAGTTGCGTGATCCGGACTGATGTTGAGCATAGCCAGCAGCTACCTCAACACCGCGAAACAACACTCCCAAATCGAGGGGTGCACCCAAATCGAATCACAAAAGTAATAGATATGGTATCGAAGAAGTGTGTCCGCTAGAGGTGGCGAACCTCAATGGCCCGGCGCGGCTCCTGTTTTAGTCATGTCAGGGGTCATCCAATATCGTTCTCTTTCTTCAGTCAACGCGTTAACCAAACCATCCACTTCATTCTGGATCAACACTCCACGTAAAATAGTTACTAAAGTGGTATTCGGTATCGACAGAGAGTATGTCCATATCCGATCCCGGTCTCTTTAATAACTACGTATTATTACACCGATTGGTCATTTAATATATTTCAAAACAATCAATCACATTCAATTTCAATTAGACTTCATAAACTATCATTTCATTTGTCTTTCAAAAATCAATTTCCAAAATCTACGTTTCAAAACTCCCAAATTACCATTTCAAAGTCTTACAATTCAATTTCAATTTTATTTAAACGATTCAAATATTGATTCAAGTTCATATATAAGTTTTATTCCGAAAATCATTTAAATGGTTAAATTCAACATTCAAATCAATTTAAACTTATTTATCGATTTTATTCAATATTCTTTAAGTTAATTTAACATCCAAAACAATTCTTTTTAATTTCCAAGTCATTAAAACAATCACTTAAGTTAACTTCATTATATCAAACTTACAAATTTAATTAAATTAAAATTGTCAAATCAAATTCCTTAAATTACAATTCTTACAGTTATTTCAATGAAACGCATTTTATTTCTTGTCAAAGAAATTCAATTTCATTTATTCACTTACTTAAATAATTTCCAAAACTTAATTAACAAAGAATCCCAATTTCAAATATTTACGAAGTTCAAATTCACTTATTCAAAAGTTCAATTTCGCTTATCAAAGAATTCAATTTTCATTCAATTATCAAATAATTCAATCTTATGCAATTATTAAATAATTTCAATCTTAATTATTAATAATTTCAAAACTTAATAATTTCAAACTTACTTATAAATTCAACCTTAATTACTAAATCATTTCAAACTCATTCATTAATAATTCCAAACTTAACTATTACTAATTTCAACTTAATTATTAACAATTCCAAATTTATTCTCAAATAATTCATTTCAAAACGACGTCCTTTCATCAGTTATTACATTAATATCTTGTTTCAGATTTCAATATTAACGTTTTCCTTCTATCAAAATTTACGTTCCAATCTTATTTCAAACCTTATTATTCGAATAAAATCTTTATTTTATTTTAAATCAAATTATTGACCATTCGGGTTTAATTAATTCTCTATTCTAAGTCAAGTTCATTTGGGTGTTTATCATTTCAACCCGATTCCATTTCCAATTCAAAATCAAAACATAGCAAAGGGAACTTGCAGTGTGATAACTGGGATGGTGTCAAAGTAAATAAACAAGCAATAACAATAATCAATAACAATTCAATAAATTAATCAAATAACCCCGAAATAATCCTATTAATTCACATTGTTATTTGTACGAATTAATATAATTATTTCTAGAAACTACACTATCATTTCATGTAGATTAAAGATTATTACATTTCGGTTTTTCACTTGTCGTTCAATTTCAATTTCAGTTTAATACCACAACCATTAATCCGAACTACGTTCAAAGGTTTAAAGTATAATTTATCAAATTCTATGACAATTAATGGGTCAAATTTAACTAATCAAATTTACATATGGCGGGGTCAAGTTTAATAAATCAAGGTCCGTCATATATAATCCGTTTTAATTTGTAAGCTATACTACATCAAATTAAACTAGCAAACTAGTTATCACTTAACAATAATAATTAACATCCAATTCAAACAACAATCAATCAATCAATCAATTATCAACCAACCTGTATTATTATAACATAAATAATTAACCGATAATGGTGTCAGGTGTCATAGGTGAACAGATATAGATAATAGCAGTCATAACAGTATAAACAACTAACAGCAGCATATTTCAATTGTCGTTTCAATTGAAATCAAATTTAATAAATAAAAGAATATTAATCGTGAGTGATTGCTCACCTTTCGAGGCTAGAGAAAATAGGAGATGGCACGGATACGCACACTGATACGGACACTGAAATGGAGTTACAAATCCAAGCATGATTCTCAGAGCAAAGTAAGATTGGCACGAATCGACGAGCAAAACTGTTAAATAGGAATTGCCGAAATCAATCAAAACATTCAACTTAATAGTTTAACATATATATTTATGTAGCTTATAAAATCGACCAATATACCAAAAGTTTATAATTGATAAAATAAACACTATATGTTACATTTAAAACAATTTATTGTATTAAGTACTGCAATATATATGTTTGGGTACAACACTTCCTCTATAAAATACTAAGCACTTATGGAATTTGAACAACATATATAACTAACAGAGTTATACAAATGTATTTATACTTACATACATGTAAATACATAACTTATATTATATAACTGACACAACTATCATACTTAATCAATCTATATTATATCTGCACAAACTTTTCTTACCAAACTGATATATATTAACATATTAGAACTGTTTGAACTTATAAGTAGAATATATAACTTACTTTATATAAAGTATAACTAAAAATCTAAATATATATAATACTTATTTTCTTCCATAACTTGTCTTATTCAAATATATCTACTTGTTCCTACAGACCCTATGCATGCAAACAAATATAAAACTAAATATACAATGTTGACATTCTAAAATCTTTACTGACCACTAATATATACTTAATATACTAACAGAACAATACCCGTACAATATCTATACTTTGTATAGTTTAAACAACAGAAAAAAACACAGACATAACTTTATAATAATATATATAATACCTTGTAAACCGTATGTAAGCTAATGAATAGGTGACTGACTATCATGGCCAGAGCTTGGCTAGAGGGAAGTGCTAGATTTAGGTGAAGGCTCGACAGAGGGTTGGCCTCGGCGTCGGAGTTGGTGGGTCTGGGCGAAGGCTGGTGGGTCTGGGCGAAGGCGGATGGGTCTGGGCTAAGGCTGGCAGGTGAAGGCTGGTGGGGTCTGGGCGAAGCTGGCGGGGTCTGGACGAGGCTGGCGGGGTCTGGGCGAAGGCTGGCGAGTCTGGGCAAGGCTGACGGAGTTGGGGCGAAGCTGGCGGGGTCTGGGCGAAAGCTGGCGAGGTCTGGACGAAACTGACGAGGTCTGGACGAAGCTGACAGGGTTTGGGCGAAGGCTGACGGATCTGGACGAAGCTGGCGGGTCTGGGCAAAACTGACGGGGTCTGGGCGAGGCTGGCAGGGTCTGGACGAGGCTGGCGGGTCTGGACGAGGCTGGTGGGGTCTGGGCGAAACTGACGGGGTCTGGGCGAAGCTGGCAGGGTCGGGGCGAAGGCTGTCGGATCTGGACGAAGCTGGCGGGTCTGGGCGAAGCTGGCGGGTCTGGGCAAAACTGACGGGGTCTGGACGAAGCTGGCAGAGTCTGGACGAGGCTGGCGGGTCTGGACGAGGCTGGCAGGTCTGGACGAAGCTGGCGGGGTCTGGACGAAGCTGGCGGGTGCTGGCGGTAGGGTGGAGTTTGAGTGGAGGGGAGGCGGTAGCATGTGGTGGCCGAGGGTGTGGGGCGGAGGCCGGTAGGGGTTGGTGGAGCATGTATTTCATAAAAAAAAATTGAAGAGAGAGGAGGAAGGGAGTGCAGGAAGAAGAGAAGAGAAAAGGAGGAGAAGTTGGTTCATATTCTCTGGAAGCAACCAAAATATAAAAGAAAATAGGGAGGGAGGAGAAGAAAGAATTATGCAGAGGAGAAGAGAGGTTACGTGCCAGAGAGAAAAATGAGTAACTGATGATGCAGAGCATTAATGAAGGCACATATACAGAGAGGGGTTCAGAGTGCACAGTTAAGTGTAATGATGATTTTGAAAAGTGGTGGCTATTTGGGTTCCCAAGACAGCTGAATATACTCTTCAAATTTGAACGTGGGAAAGTTGGGTACCGGTTTGTGCTGCGTAACGGACCAGTTTGTACTCCGTTAATAATTATAATTTGCAACGCCGAACTCCGATTGACACAAATAAATATACCGTTTTGATCAGCGCGACGAGGCAGTCACAACGGTATGAAGATATTGGTGATACGATCGAATTATAAAAATTCGAAATTTTCTACTATGGAAAATGCATAAAATTCACCGAAAAATAAGAACGACGGAGTCAAAGATGTCCGAATTTGGAAAAACGACAAACTGATAACTTGCTCAAAAGATGGTTTAGAATTTTTCTATGTAAAATATTTTGGTTTCGAAAACGGTTTATTTCCATCGATTACTAACTGATTTAAATTTGAAGTAAGTTTACGCATGAAATAAACTTTCATATTTCCGGACGAAAATTTACCAGTTGCTATGTTTAATTAGATGCATTTCAAATATGAAGTTTGAATAGCATCGGAATTTGTTTATGAAAATACGAAATTCTACACTAAATAATCAATTTTAAAAATTTTAAACTGGGTCTGAATTGCAGGGTCGTTACATTTTCCAACCTTCCAATGCCTTCATCAATTTTCTCATGCATACATTGTTCCATTTGATCGGCCTCTTCTCTTCGATATAATGCTTCAATATTTTGATGGCGATTAGCTCTCCTTGGTGGCATGATTGAAAACTACACAAAACTTCGACAATTTGAACACAAGACTTCAAAACTTCAACAAGTCACGGCTCAACCCTATACGGCTTAACCCTTGTCTCAGCTACACCTTAGATCGGCTCAACACTTCACGGCTTCAACACTACTAGCTCGGCCTCACACTTCAAACCTTGGCGCGCAAAAACCCAAGACAAAATCCAAACAATGTCCAACACTTTGATCCAAAGTGGAATGGATCAAACACTCCAAACTTGTTGCAACTTCAATATGAACACAAAGAACTCCCACTTCAAACTTCAAAACTTGGCGCCAAGAATCAACTTAGCTATGATTGGCTAAGTATGGCTCTGATACCAAACTGACGCAGCGGATAAATCGAAACAAACTTTAATCGATGAAATGTGGCAATCGGTGAGTTGAAAATACTGCAAGGCCCAAATCCGTTGATCCAAAGATACCGGATTCTAGCTATCTTCGTCTCGTTGATCGCGCACGATGCCGAGAAAGAAGATCTACGATTCTTCGTACGTTGATCTAGCGCACTAGATACCGTGAATCGGCTTCTACGATCGTTGAATCGAGCGCACTCGATTATCCGAAAGAGGAGATAGGAGATCACACTCAAATACCAATTTGTATGAAAGCACAAAGCTAACAAAGAGAAATTTTATTCAATATTCAACAACCTCAAATGTACAACACACACCCCTATTTATAGTGTTTACAACCAGCCCATAAACCGTTGCCGACTCATAAGTTCCGACACATCATAAGTCGTTACCAACTTAGCACACAACATACCTGTGTACATCATACGACTCATCGATATACGACTCATCCACCATACAGACTCAAGCGACTCATAACTAAGAACACACGACTCACAACTCAGAACTGCACAACTCATAGGTCGGCACCGACTCAACGCAAGCGACTCAACCCCCTACGACTCAGCATAACGCAAACGACTCAAACACGACCGACTCATCACACTAGTATATATACAACGACTCATCACAACACAGTTCATACGACTCATGACAAATACGACTCAACGACAAACAGTTTACAACATCATGTCACGACTTACGACTCAGCCATACCAACGACTCAAAGTACTCACATCTGAACATACGACTCACATATGTCACGACTCACGACTCATGGCTTCACCGACTCAACATTCTTCCAACGATTTAGCTGAGTCGTGACCCGCTTCCAATTCAAAGCTTTTGATCACTGAACTTGCCCCTGCTTTTAAAATAAGTCGCGGACGACTCATAGATGAGTCGTTGAGTCGTGTACGACTCATAGATGAGTCGTTGAGTCGTGTACGACTCATCAAACTCGAACGCCTCAAACCCCTGTTGAGTTGTAACTCCTTCCCTTCTTTCTTGTTAAGCCGTAACTCGTTCCTCCAAGCCTTGTTAAGTCGGAAACGACTCATGTTTCCACTAACCCGTGAACGACTCATCAAGCATGAACGACCTAAGCCGTTAAGAGATGCCTCTTTTCCATGTGACTCCATCTTCACTTGACTCGTGCACGACTCAATATGGTCTAACTTCTGAACTTCCATAGGCCTTGCTGCATCAAGTTGAGTCGTGGACGACTCAATTCCTCCACGTTGAGTCGTGAACGACTCAATTTCCCCCAACACCGAACGACTTACAGTTTGGCTAGGTCGTACCTTCTCTAACTCGTTCCCCTTTACTTTGATAAGTCGCAAACGACTTGGAGTCTTCTCCTTAGGTCGTGAACTATGTTCCTTAAGTCGGCAACGACTTAAAATCTTCGAACGACCCAACTTCAAAGCTTCCTCCACACGACCTAGAACCATGTTAACTCATGACCGACTTAACTTTGAGGAATTGTAGATCGTGCTGCATCAACAACTGCGGGGTTATTTTATTTGGAACTGTTCAGTAAGGAATGATGTTGGCCTTGTATTGCAGGGGATTGGGAGTAATCCTCGGTACGCTGAATTAGGCCACGTACTGTGACGGGCGGTAACCCAGTAGCCCTGCTATTGTATGGAATCCAATCTCCAATAAGTGTCGTACGAGTTAGTTGTGCCCAACTATGTTGGAATGTGAGCTGTAAGCATTTCAACTATTTTCTAGCTTTACTTGAAAACCCTAGACCCTATTATAATATCACTGAATTTCCCATCAAATGTTTGGTTAGCGTAAGGTAAAAACTTACCCATTTTTATTTTTGGGAAGTCTTACGTGATACCCTTCTTTCAAATGCTTTTAAAATTAAGCAACTTTAACCTGTTACTCACACCAGACCCATGTCTGACCCGGAGTTTATTTCTATTTTTACTAAACACTTGGGTACTCAAATTTTTAAGAGTAGTCAAGGGATTCAGGTTGGCTTTTGATGAATTTTGACGGAGCAATGGAGCAGGCAGCTTCTGCGTTGTAGATATATAGTTTTCCGTTGTGTTGGTATCTCTGAGTAGTTCTCTGTATTGTGTTGTGTTGTAATAGCTAGACAGGTGTTTATAACTATCTACTATGTGATGAATGATCTGTATAACTCTGTTGGATATTTTATATTATGTAATACTTAATGTGATTAATATAATTTATCCGTTCTGCTGTTGAGATTCTGATGTTGTTTCTTCTTCTTCTCTATCTTTTCTATTTTCTCACCCCTTTCTTTCTTAAAGACCGTGCGAATTTCTGGTAGTAGAAAGTCGGGTCGTCACATAAATCATTGTAACAACCCGCATATTTACGATTGAGTATTTAAATATTTTTATTTAAATATTTCATCGTTAGTCGGATTTTAGTTCGAAAAACTACTTTTTGCAAACAGTCGAGTTAGGACTCAAGACCACCCCTATTGAGTTCAAAATGACGTTTGCGACCTTTTTTAGTATAAACATTGATATGTTTGGAGTTAGTTGAATTTTGCTACTTGTTTGCTTAGAGCTTTGGTTTAGTTTCAGCCCATTAGACCCAAGCTCCACCGCCTCTTCTCTTCATTCCTTCATAATTTCCTAATACTCAAGCTTTAGATAAAAATGGGGGAAGAGAAAAAGAATTAAGAAATCCTAAGCCCTAATTTCCATTTGCAAATTCAAGTTCTAGCTCCAAATTTCAAAAAAGAAGCTTTGGTAAGCCTTCTCTTCTTCTTCTCCAACTCATTCCCCTTTTAATTTCAGAAATTCCTAAACCTAACTGTAACGATCCCAGTTTTGAATTGAATTTAAATTAATAGTTAATGTAAATTTTGGAATAAAAATTTGAATTTGAATAATGAATTTGTATTTTGAATTCAAATAAATGACTTAGAGAATGTTTGATAGTTAAAACAAAATATCGCCATACAAAATAAATTTTTTTATAGCATTTTTTTTAAAATAATATGTATATGATAATAATAAGAAAAATGTAATATAAATTTTATTTGAAAGCTTTTGATTTATGAGAAAGAAGTAAAATATAATACAAACAAATGTACTAACATTAATAATAATATCTATATGAAAGCTTATAAACAAGACAAGTATATACAAATGAAATAAAAACATGTACACTTGCAAATGAAAATAAATGAAGAAACAAAAGAAAATAAAGTATAAAAGTAAACAGGCAAAAGAATGTTGCCTGTAAAAATGCAAAGCAAAATCAAATACATTCAAGTAGATTAACAAAAGAAGATATAGAAAACAAAAACAAGCTGTGTGCTGTCTGATGTTGTGTGCCGATCATTTTTTGATCAAAGCATGACTTTGTGGACGAGACTTCGTCGAACCTCACAACCCGGTATGGTCAAAACAGGAATCGTGGCAGCAAGGTTATTTGAGGGTAGCGCCCTCTAAGGGTATGTCATTCCCTTCTGGACTATAAGTGGTATCATGGAATGGAGCCTAGATACTTAATTTTTGGTTGCTGCAAACTTATTAATTTGTGGTTGTTGGTTGAGAGGATCCTCGGATAAAGGACGCAAACGACCGGGGGATGGCATGCTCGTGTCAGTAGTTACCCAACTAGGGGTAACCCGGCCTTATGTAGCAGAGATCCGGTTAGGATCCAGGGACGTCACTCCAGAGGCGTTCCATTTTATTTGGGAAGTTCCTTTGCCTGACCATTTGTTCGAAATCCAAAGAAACAATACGAGCCATGTACGGTTTTAGTTATAGAATCTGCCATTTAAAATGGTAGCTATAGCAGGCATAATATAATGGTACCTATGCTGGCTAAGATTTATATTATACTTTCGAAATGTTTTCATCACTATGCACTAATAATAATATCAAAAAATGATTTGTTTTGCGTAGTAAACATTTCTGACTATCATAAGGAGAAATTTCCTCCAATTCAGCGTTTGCATTGTGTGTGTGGCGGGAGGCCTTATGGTAGTTTCATTTTCCAAAAGCATATCGAATATTTCTTTATAAATTTGTCTTATTTAAGACCAAACTGGTTTTTTTACTCACACCAGTCCCATGACTGACTCGGAGTTTATTGTTCCCTTCCTAATCTCTGGGTGCCCACTATTTTCCACACGGGCAGTGTAGAGTTGGGTTTTTCAGATATTCAGGGTTTAATAGATTATCTGGAGCTAGTCCAGTTGATGATGTTCACCGACTGATCTTACTATCTTGGTGAAATCCGAAGGTGGTTCAAGTTAGATGTTGGAGCCGTTGGATTCCTTTTCTTGTCTAGATCATTTGGAGTTATCGTTTTTGTTGTTTCCGCTGTATCACTTTTGTCTCTGATATTGTTGTACCATATTGATATCACTGTTGTATATCATTCTGGATATTGTATTCATTAGAGTTGTATATAATATCATTCATTTATTTCTTCCGCTTTGTTGTTATACTTACTGTGCTATAAGCTCCGGTGAACCAGATTCGACATTTGAATCTTCAACATTTGAATATGAGTGTCGTACACGGTGTCGATTTTTCGAAGGACAAGTCAGGATCGCTATAATTTGGTATCAGAGCTAAGATTAAACTTTAGCTCAGGAGTATAACACATTAAGTAGCTCATTAGAGATATGGTGAAGTATACCCTAGAATGAGTGTCCTTAAGATTGCTGTTCGTATGCCTTAGTAAATTCTCTTATTATCCACAGATAGTGAGTATGAGGGCTAGAAGAGGACGAGATGGGGGACAGGGAAATACGACTATAAATGGTCGATACTCTGTAACAACAACGGAAACAATCTTTCTCTATCAATCTCCTTTGATTCGATTTCAATTCTTTGATTGGCTTTGTGGCAGCTCGAAGGAGAAATTTTGGTGTGATGGTGGCCTTACGTATCGTTGTAGAAAATCCTTACTTCGTATCTTCATCAGTTTCTTATCAGCTTTTCCATTTAAATTTTAATGAATTAGAGATTTGGAATTGAAATTTTTAAATAAAAATTGGAAATTTTAAATTTAGTTAAATGGTTAATAGAATATGAAGTTAAATTTGAATTGTATCGATGAAACGATTTCGTTTAAATCCAAATTCGAATTTTATTGTAATTTCTTAGGTATATCGAAGTCCGAAGGGGGACAAGTTGGTATACACTTTGGATGTTCCGATTGGAGTTTAGAATCCTTATCTAATGTTTGGGAGTTATGGAAAATTAAAACTATATATCTGTCTATTTTTGGGTCCAGATATGTTCGACGAATGGTTAGTTATCCCTTCGGACTAACCAATGCTCCTGCATATTTCATAGATTTGATGACCCGAGTACCCTGTGTAGTATTGTATAAGTTTGTTCTTATATTGTTGATATTCTGATTTGGTAAGTCAAATGCAGAATAGATATTCAGTTTGATTTGATGATATTTTTCATCTATCTTTGTTGTTTTCGTGTCTGCAAATTTCAGGGACAAAATTTCTTAAGAGGGGAAGTCTGTAACGATCCCAGTTTTGAATTGAATTTAAATTAATAGTTAATGTAAATTTTGGAATAAAAATTTGAATTTGAATAGTGAATTTGCATTTTGAATCCAAATAAATGACTTAGAGAATGTTTGATAGTTAAAATAAAATATCGTCACACAAAATAATTTTTTTCTATAACATTTTCTTTTAAAATAATATGTATATGATAATAATAAGAAAAATGTAATATAAATTTTATTTGAAAGCTTTTGATTTATGAGAAAGAAGTAAAATATAATACAAACAAATGTACTAACATTAATAATAAATATCTATATGAAAGATTATAAACAAGACAAGTATATACAAATGAAAAAAAAACATGTACACTTGCAAATGAAAATAAATGAAGAAACAAAAGAAAATAAAGTATAAAAGTAATTAGGCAAAAGAATGTTGCCTGTAAAAATGCAAAGCAAAATCAAATACATTCAATTAGATTAACAAAAGAAGATATAGAAAACAAAAACAAGCAAGAAATAAACAAAACAAAGAAGTACAAAGCAAATAGATTTGTTGTAAACAAAATGAGAGACACATACCTTGGCATAAAATGCTAGCACAACAAGTATCATCAGCCACCCTATTAAGAAGATACCTCTGCCTTATTTTTGTACCAAGAAATGAATATATATTTGTACAAGCAATTAATGCAGTCACCACACAATCTCATCAGCCAAGAAAAAGATCTGATGTTGTACAAAACACAAAATATTACCCCGTAACTTCATATACATCTATCAATTCTTCTCACCTCAGTTTCGATCATTTTAAAACTGGGAAAATCTGAGATGAGCTTCAGTTCAAAACTTAAACAAAATTCAACTAAAACAAACAACTCAAGTCAAATGCAAACCAGAGATCAAAAAGAGATTCAGCTTGTAAGTTTCAAGCCTGGTTCAACATCATCAAACTTTGTTCTTCTTTTTCTCTAGAAACTAAGGTGAGTAAACTTATTTTTTTTACAGTTTAAAACCTGGATTTCACTGTGATATGTGAATAAATAATGTTGTTTGCCTGAAAACTTGGATTTGAAATGGATGCATGTGTATGTATTATTGTTGGATGGCTGTATATATGAAAAAAAAACTCTATTGTTTTTCAGAGTTCGATTTTCTTTTAAAATCCAATATCTCATCATCGAATCACAATTAGCTTATGATTTGTAAATGAAAAATGTTTGAAATCATGTAACATCACACCTAAAAATAGTTACAGGTATTTAAAATGATTAATTGGCTTGAAATTTTCAAATTTACTGTAAAAATTAAATTTGGGTCAAAAAATTTATTAACTCTATTTTAAGTTTTGATTACATGATTGAATTTAATATAGAAAATCTTGATTTTTTATGCATATAGCGTGATTTTTAGTTTGGAAATGGATGGGGTTTCTTGGGTTGAACGAATCGACTGTTTTAGTCGGTTTCAATCGATTTACGATGAACTGGTCGTTGAGGTTGGGTTTGAAGGTTGATAGGAAGACGAGAATCATAGGAAAAATGCTATGGTGATTTATTGTTGATCGAGATGGCCGGTAATGATCGAGATTGGGTTTTACGTCCTATTTATGTCGACGAGGATCTGATGGGCTTTGCGATGTCTAGAGACGATCGGAATCCATCGCGAGTTGTTCGGGGAATGCAGGGGATCGAGCCGGAGTTATGGCAAGGATGGCGAGGCGACTGGAGCCAGGGATCATCGGAGACGTGCGTTCTTATGGTGATTTTCGTTTCCAGGTTGATGGGTTTAGGGGTCGAATTCGTTGTTCGATCGAATCATGTCATCTGGGTGATTGCGGGTTGTTGCCGTGGTTGAAGGCGATGCGTGGGAGGCCGGAGTGGAGTTCATCGATGATCAGAGGTGGTGTGCACGTGGATGTGTACGTTATCGTGCATCTGGGTGAGATGGGTTGGTGACGAATGTGAGTGCTCGGGGTTTTGTTCGAGAATGACTGTGTTTTTCTCGAAGCAGGAAGGTTTTGTTTCGGTCTCGAGTTTTGCATCGTGTTTCAGAGGGGTATGCTCGGGGTTTTAGTGATAATTCAGGATTTAAATGTTCTACAGGAGACATTCTAGTTTTATAAAATAAAAGAATTTGATTTTGTAATGTTTTCATGTTTTTAAAAAAACAAAGTAAACACGGTTTTTTCCTTACGAAACTAATTTGTTTCCAAGGATAAGTGTTTTAACCAGTTTTAAATATATTTAAAATAAGTTTTAAAGGATAGAAAAGTAGGATTTCAAAATGATTTTTGTTTAAAATTTGTTAAATAACTTTGGAAAGCTTTTAAAGTTTTTTAAGTTAACTAGATGTTTATATTGTCTTAATTTTAATTGATTTCTAAAATGCTTTATTTTAAATAAAGTTTAATGTTAAGCACTAAGTAATCAACTATAATAAGGAGCTTATTTTAAAGTAATTAAAGAATTGTTATTAGTTAATGAAGGTTATTAACTAAGATTATTTAAATAATTAATTAATGTGATTCATTGCAACAATCAGTTGGATTAATTAATTAATGGTAATCATTATGAAATTGTGTGAGTGTGATTACTTTATAGAAGTAATTAAGAAATTAATTGCTCATTGTAAACAATTAAAAATAATTGGAAAAAAATTATTAATTAAGAAGTAATTAATTAGTTATTGTCATTAATTAAAAATAATTACTTAAGGATTAATTATTAAGTAAGGGTAAATTAATGATTAATTAGAAAATAATTTATTAAACGTTCTGCAATTAATTGATTATTAATTGACTTAACCAGCAAATTTATCCATAGAAATTAATCTGAGTTAAAATTAACCAGATAATTTAAATTGATCTTACTTATGGATGTTTAGATTACATTGGATGTTGAATTGGTTGATATCCCCGACGTCTGATGTTTCGTGATATGTCCTGATCTGTGTTGTGATCTGTAATTTATTTATCTTTGACATATATATATATATCTTTGATCTGTGAATGAAAGATAAGCGTTTTAGTTCGTACGCTTATCAAATATATTGTTGTATTTTAATCTGTCATGATCGAATGATGTTGCACTATTGTGTTTAACCCCTAAACTACACCATACACACACAAAAATGGATTTCACGTGGAAATCGGTTAAGTCACAGATTTTTATCAATTTTAAAGATTAAATTCTTGGATCCAAAATAGTTTTGGAATTGGAAATTGAAGACTTTTGATAATGGGTTTTCAAAAATAAAAGTTATTTCAAATAACTTAATAAAAACTTGAAATTTAAATAATTTGATTTAAATTCAAATTCAATATTTGAAATTGAATTCAATAACTTGGAAATTTTGGTCTTAAAGATTTCACATGTTATAAAAGTGTTTATATTGGTTTTTAACCATTTAAAGAATATGGTTTTGAAGATTTGAATTTAAGTTCAAATTTTACACTTGAATGGCCTTAACTTATGAAAATTGTAATCAGTTTCCAAAACGAAAATTATTTGTTTCAAATAATAATAGCTTTCATTTAAAGAAAGGATTTTCAAATTGTGTTAAAAGATCTCAAGTTTGAAATAGAATTAAAATGTTTTGAAGGCTATGCAATGAGTCTTTGATTTAAAGACCGAATGAGTTAATCCAACTTAAAATGGTATTGTTTTGAAAGGCTATGAATGAATCCTTGGAAACGAATTTTGAAAGATAAAAGTTATATCTTGATTTAAAGATTTAACGAGTTAACCCAATTGAAATAAAAATTATTTTGAAATCCATGAATGAATCTTGGTGAATGGGGTGAACTTTATGAATTGAACCTTTTTGTTTAAA
The DNA here is from genome assembly GCA_030765085.1 of Allium cepa. Classification (NCBI taxonomy): domain Eukaryota; kingdom Viridiplantae; phylum Streptophyta; class Magnoliopsida; order Asparagales; family Amaryllidaceae; genus Allium; species Allium cepa. Next base: position 918,761,565 of record CM060938.1, read on the forward strand.
TGATTAAAAGTGTGGAAATTGTTTAAACCGTTGAAGGGTTTTGAAATGAATCTTTTTGTTTAAAAGATTGGAAATGGTAATTTATTTTAACCATTCGAATGAAAGGTTTTGGGATTTAAGCTGCAATTTAACTGAGACCCCAGTATGCATATGATTTTTAATATTGCGTTCGTTATTCGGTTTAGCCGGGGAAGGACCTTTGTGTCATATAACCCATTTCGAATAATGATACGTCGTTATGGATAGCTTTTGAAGACCGGTGGTGAAGACCGGGTATTTTCTAGAACGAAAGGATAAACCGTCGATTGTCTCTGCACTGAGTCGCGCCGGTATAGAGACTCCCTAAGTGATGGAAAGTCCGATCGGGATTGTGAATACTCGGATTTCAAGGGCTTCTTTGGAAGTGCCTTCGGTTATGTTCGAACCCAGAACAAACTTGTATGGTTACATGTCTGACATTACATTTTGAGATATAAAGCAGATTTCTTTCAAATACATTTCTGTCGGTGGCGGAGAATTTATTCTCTTAGCTTAACACCCTTCTCTGAGACGTTCGAGCTCAGAGGTTATGTCGTTGAAGGTTATCGGCGATATATTCCCAATTTGGTAATGTGGCATGCTGAGTGATGTTTTGTGCCGATCATTTGTTGATCAAAGCATGGCTTTGTGGACGAGACTTCGTCAAACCTCACAACCCGGTATGGTCAAAACAGGAATCATGGCAGCAAGGTTATTTGAGGGTATGTCATTCCCTTTTGGACTATAAGTGGTATCATGGAATGGAACCCAGATACTTACTTTGTGATTGCTGCAAACTTATTAATTTGTGGTTGTTGGTTGAGAGGATCCTCGGATAAAGGTCACAAACGACCGGGTGATGGCATGCTCGTGTCAGTAGTTGCCCAGCTAGGGGTAACCCGACCTTGTGTAGCAGAGATCCAGTTAGGATCCGGGGAAGTCACTCCAGAGGCGTTCCATTTTATTTGGGAAGTTCCTTTGCCTGACTATTTGTTGGAAATCCAAAGAAACAAAACGAGCCCTGTACGGTTTTAGTTGTAGAACCTGCCATTTAAAATGGTATCTATAGCAGGCATAATATAATGGTACCTATGCTGGCTAAGATTTATATTATACGTTCGAAATATTTTCATCACTATGCACTAATAATAATATCAAAAAATGATTTGTTTGGCGTAGTAAACATCTTTGACTATCATAAGGAGAAATCTCCTCCAATTCTTCGTTTGCATTATGTGTGTGGCAGGAGGCCTTATGGTAGTTTCATTTTCCAAAAACATATCGAATATTTCTTTATAAATTTGTTTTATTTAAGACCAAACTGTTTTTTTACTCACACCAGTCCCATGACTAACTCGGAGTTTATTGTTCCCTTCCTAAACTCTGGGTGCCCACTATTTTCCACACGGGCAGTGTAGAGTTGGGTTTTTTAGATATTCAGGGTTTAGTAGATTATCTGGAGCTAGTCCAGTTGATGATGTTCACCGACTGATCTTACTATCTTGGTGAAATCCGGAGGTGGTTCAAGTTAGATGTTGGAGCCGTTGGATTCCTTTTCTTGTCCAGATCATTTGGAGTTATCGTTTTTGTTGTTTCCGCTTTATCACTTTTGTCTCTGATATTGTTGTATCATATTGATATCACTGTTGTATATCATTCTGGATATTGTATTTATTAGAGTTGTATATAATATCATTCATTTATTTCTTCCGCTATGTTGTTATACTTACTGTGTTATAAGCTCTAGTGAACCAGATTCGGCATTTGAATCTTCGACATTTGAATATGAGTGTCGTATTCGGTGTCGAGTTTTCGAAGGCCAAGTCAGGATCGCTACAGTAACTTAGGAAATGTTTCTCTTTTAAGCTTAGATCCAAGCTTCTTGAGTTGGGATTGAAGAGTGGTTGGTCCTCCTTTGTTTTCAAGCTTCTCCTTCCTTGTTTTTGCGTAAAAAGATGATATTTTTATCTCACATCTAAGTCTATAATTATCTGGGATTATTAGGTATGAATTCCTAACACTTATTCATGTGCATTTGCTTTTGCTTTGAATTGATTTGATGAATTTTCCAATTTCTGGTGTTTTTTTAATTTTATGAAAATCTTATTATGGATATTTGGACATTGATATTCGGGGCGTATCGAAGAGCCATTAAGGCTGGGTTTTTGCTTGGCATAAATCCCTAGTCATCTTTGCTCGTCCGATCGCTTTCGATATCGTTTGGCCATCATTGGCCTAGGTTCAGGGAATGTCTGAAACTACAGTTTCAAACGTTTGAATTGATATTTCAGACGTCTGAATATTATGCTGGAAATTTTTATTTCCCAGTATTCAGATGTCTGAATCAACATTTCCAGACATTTGAATTAGCTCGTGAGCAACCAGAAAGAAAATAGGCTTAAAAAGCTATTTTCAGACGTCTGAAATATATGGTTCAGACATCTGAATTGTGTTCTGGAAAATGTTTAATTTTCCAGATTCAGACGTCTGAATCATACATTTCAGACGTCTGAATCTGCTTGTTTTTGCCTGTTTGCCTATTTTGCTTGAGAATTCTAATTCTATCGATTCATGTTGATTCCGATTTGTTGTAATCATTTATTATCGACTTTGATGACATTTTCCTCGGGTTTTTGGAACATCCAACTTGTTGGATTCGGTATCGATTTCTTTGGATTTTATTTACGTCTTCTTATGAGAATTTTGGTGATTGATTGTTTCTACAATCATTTTTGTGATTTGTCACTTTAAAAATATAATGGTTTTCTATACTAGTAGTAAATATCAAAACCCTTCCATTAAAGCAATTTCAACATTTATTTTATTACAAAGCTCGTTTCTTAAACTGTTTTCCAATCTGTTAGTATATATAAACCTTTACCTCACTCGTATGAGAAATCTAATTAAACGGCTTAGTAAAACAAGTGGTATGAAAGGATTGCGTTTACTTCGTCGGTTAATTCTTGGACTAGTTTGATTGAAACTCTTGTGATAATTTTCGAGTGGAAATCAACAATTTGTTCGTAAATATTTAAGTTAAGCTAGTGGTTATGGGACATGAAGCTAAACTCATCTATTTACTAGCTTAGTGTAATCGACACTTCTTGATGATCGTTGATGATCATTGTTGTGATTTAGACTAGCGATGTGCGATGTCTCTTTGTCTACGAGGGAGACTAAACCCCGTTTTTATGGAGTTTTGACTCAAAATTGGTGGGGGTAGCGACCCATGGTCTTCGGGCCGTTTTAATGTAGCTCCGGCTCAAAATTGATGGTTAGCAACCATGGAATAACGTTCCGTTTTGTGATACACGTGTTGGTGAGTTTTCATGCTCCCGTTTTTTGATAGGCCTTCCCTTTTTTTTTGTGATTTCTGGATTTCTAATTGATGACTTCTAGAATTTGTGTTTCACCAATTTTCGTGATTTACATTAATAAGTTTTATCAATATTTGTGCATTGGTGAATTTGTGTTTTATTAACTTTTGTGATTGGCATTGGTATGATTGTCAATATTTTTGGTTTGGTGAACGAAATAAAGAATATGACATTCTTTTCTGTGTTTTGAGATTTCTTGAGAGGTTGTATGATTTTCGTGTTGTCTAATGTATACTTGTCATAGTATAGCATTGTTGTTATCATACGTTTTTATCATATCTCATATTCAATCTCATTTTACCTGATATTTATAACTAGACTGATCCATTTATTATTTTCTTATTAAATAATACTCTTGTCAGACCAAGATGTTACAGGTACTCCTGCTTGACTACTTATTGGATTACCATCTGACTTTTGTCTAACTACATTAGTTTGGTAGTTTTTGATTGTTATACATTTGAAATATAGACTCCATGATGTATACTTATTCTTTTGTGAAGCACTTGTATCTATTCTTTTGGGATATTGTGGATTTTTTTAGACCACTACTTTGATGTACACTTTTATTGTCACGCCTCTCCTCTATGTTCACAATAACAAAGGTTATTATAAGGAATAACGTCTGCTATTGCGAAGAATAAGGCTTCTTAGAAGCGACCATTCGTAAGTTATGCCTTAGACGAGTATTAATTACCTCGATTGGAGTTTTATAAATTACTCCCAAAGATATAAATTCAACCCAAATCTAAAACGAAACTACGGTGGCTAAAGAAAAATCCAGAACAACTCATAATAACGACAATAATGATAGTATAATCACATCGGAACAGAAATATCAGATATATAGCAGAAGACAAATCACATGCTACAACATTCAATGGTTCACAAGAACCAATGTACATATACATATACATCAACATACACGAGATGAAAGTCAACCCCAAAAGAAACACCTCGAAGTTAGACAAACGATGAAGTGAAATCCCAAAAGTTGAAGCAGCAACAGAATCAGAGATAGCGATTTTCCTGAAATAACTCTGTCTGACCCAAGCATTATTTAAAAGAAAAATTATAAACGGATCCGTCTAATTTAAACTTCAAAAATAAGTGTGTGATGAACAACACTTAAACAAATAATCATAATCTCGAATGAGATTATACAACATAAATAATCAACATAGTTCAAATAAAGATTCTCAATTTAAATTCCATTAAAATCAGCTTTTAAATTCCCAATTAAATTCAAAACAGAAATATGCAAATTATAATCTCGAAAGAGACTATACACAAAATTATAATCTTGGAAGAGACTATATAAAAAATTATAATCTCGGAGGAGACTATACAACATAGTAATCAGCATAGTTTAAAGGGAGAAATCCATTAAACATCATCAAAATCAACTTCCAAATTCACAATTGAATTCAAAGCAGCAGTACGCAAAAATCTAGAAATCAATTAAGATAACTAGACAAATCAGCAGTCACAAAATCTAGAAATCAAAATAGGATAACTAGAAAATCAACATAAAAGTGGATCGATCCAAGAAGATTGCGAGTTTTAGCAACGCTGCGCGTACATCTCAGATGGCCGAAGCCTACCAAGTACTATAAATTTTGGCGCCCATCAGATGACCTGAAGGTCCGCAGAGTGACCCAAAGGTCTAGTATTGGTAATTGACCCGAAGGTCCATCATATGACCCAAAGGTCCAACAAATGACCCGAAGGTCCAGCAGAGCGGCTCGAAAGCCTAACAAAATCATCAAACAGCAGATGTTTCAATTAACGAGTCCGGAATTAACCGAAATAGTAAAAGTGTGGTTCCATACTCCACACTTTTGCTAAATCGTTTAAATCACTTCATCGTTTCTACCTTGAAAGTGCAAAATTGTGTATTTTATATAAATAACATTTTACGTTCTTAAACGGACAAGTCCGGAATTAAGCGAATCAGTAAAAGTAAGGGTTCATAGTTCTTAATTTTGCTGAAGCGTTTAAATCACTTCCTCATTCTTTTGAAAGCACAAAGCGTAAAATTTTTGGAAACGATTTTTAAAACACATGATTAAAACAACAACATCTGTGACAATTTCGACAAGGAAATTGCGCTTCATAAAACACCGTAAAAACGGATATCAAATCAGCGTTGCGGGATTATCGTTTAAAAATTCACTTTAAAATTGACGGTTAGTGAAGTCAAAACAACAGAAATTTTTATACATCAAAATCTCATCAAAACAATACGCATCAAAATATAATATCGGCGTAAAAATTCCATTATAAAAATAACGGCAACAAAATACGTTTTAAAACGTAACACCGGTTCAACGTAAATTAAATAGTGGACTGCCCCACTATATTTTCATCAAAACAACAAAGAATTTTCCGAAGGCAAAAAACCAAAACACAAAAATTCCCAGGTGTACTAATTAACTTCATACTATATGTTCCATTTGATGATTTACGCACACATCATATATGTACACGTGAACTATATTATAATTATACTTGTCCAAATCTATAAGGACTGGCAATGCAATATACATGCATACTCATCAATGACGCACAAAAATATAAAGGCTCAGCCTTGCTATTCATAATGCAATGCAAAAATTTTATGTCACAGGTCATATATGTGAAAGAAAGAATGTGGCCTGGACTTACAATTGTACTCACGTACACAGTGAACATGTTACAAAATGATGGGCATGCTACTATGTATAAAATGAACACGTGAACACGCTACACAGTGAACACGTTACATATGTACTCCCTTACGTTTGTACTCAGATTATAATGCGCGCGCATCTTATGAAATGACGAATGAATATCTAGGAATTCATTTATTTACACGCAACTAAAACATGTATACGTATGTAAAATATAACAAAGTCTGGACTTTAAGCACGTACAAATAAAAAGCTTGGACTTAGCAAATTGGTTTTTTTTTCATCACTATCTTTGTATGCATATTTTAGCTTGGACCTGGCAAAAATAGCCTGGATTTTTATTTCTCCTGACTTCCCTTGTGCACGCAATTTACAAACTAAAGAAAAAGGCTTGGGCAAAAAAAAAAAAAAAAACAAATGCACAATATGTTACGTGTAGGAAGTGAAACCATGCAAAAGAAAAATAAGAACAATGCCTAGACTCACGCATGACAAAATTCAAATGGACATCTGATTAAGTAGTAAAACAGAACTATTTGCAACCACGCCCCATGTTCAGAAAAATAAAATCTAAAAATAAAATAGTTTGAATCCTTAAATGCAATTACCCACAATATAGAATTAATAAAGCTCTACTAACCTGCACACACGTGTGTTTGCACCCGGTAGAAGGCCAGGGCGTATACCATACGCACGCATCAATTAAATAAAGATTTGAGCTTTATTTTCGTGAAATGCATTTACACCAACCGTTTGCACTCATTTGTTGCATGGCATAAAATTTGAACACGAAAAATACAATGGAACCAGAGTCCTACACTCAAAATATAAAAATTGTATGCGTGAAACCGTTGGCACACAACAAAAAGAAACAAACAGATCTGACCAAGATGTCATGCACAACAGGATGTATGCATGTATGGATTCGAATAAGAGTTTAGTAAGTATAAAATAGGCACTAAATAATGGTAAAAGCTAGAACACTGGCATTCAATGCACGCAACGGAGGAGAATAAATTAGAGAAGTGAGTTTGGAACTCACCTTAACTTGTTTCGAAATCAGCTAGTGACAGAGATCCAAATAAGAACGAGATTACACTGCCATTAATGCCTCCATCAAGCTGTCAAAGAAAAATGGAATAAAATGTTTCAGCTTGTTTTCTTTTTCTTCAATTTGCACCGGTAAGGGGAATGAGTGCTGGCTATCTCTTAGTACACTTTGCATTTAATGCAACGATCTTAAGTGGAGCAAAGAAAGAAAAAGGACGTGCAGAAATGATGTGTGCAACTGTGAACCAAAATGATTGCAATGCAAAATGTACTAACATTTCACATTTCACGTGAAGGCAAAGCAATAAAAGTTGGAACACTTTTTATTTTCGTGCTTTCCTTTGCTTTAGAGACTAGGCCTTAAATGTTACACGTGAAAGCAGTGCAAAATAACACAACTCAACTGACTTTGATGAATTGCATTGCGACTTATTCTCAAATTTTAATTTAAAAGTTTTCTATTTAAATTATTTACTCCGACAGTAATTTAAAAATCACGGTCGTTACAGATTTTTATAATATTTTACGACGGTAAAAAATCACGGTCGTTACATTTATGTGTAGTATTCATATCTGTTTCCGCCTTTGAGATATGAACTCCTGTGATTGATTTGTGTTATGTTTATTTCTATATTTGTTTTCGAAGATTATATATAGCCACGATGTAATAGTTTTGAGTTTGCATCGGTATATCGGATTTCCTCTTGAAACGAAATGCATGTTATATTATCTGACATATCGGTGATCGCACAAAGCAATTACACGGATGGTCGCTCCTCAATAGCCATATTTTCCGCGCTAGTTGACGGCATTACCCCGTAATGTTCTTGGCTAGCGTGGGTATTAAGGTGGGGCGTCACACATCTTGGTATCAAAGTCAAACTTTGGAACAATGTAGAATAATCTAGCAAGTACCATTGTCCTAAGTCTTTCTTAGGGTTCGTGCCATAGGATTTAATTCGAGTCTTCGTACCGTTCCATCCTATATTTCTATGATGCCTTGTTTTTATCAATCATGATCTTTTGATATTCATTTTGAGAATAACTTTTTCTTCTTCTTTCTTTCCTTCTTAAAGAAGAGAAATTGTTAGATCAGGCCATCCCAGCACCGGTCAATCTTGTGCTACTCCTCAGGATGGAGTATTTATGTCTGACCAACAGCTTTTTGATCTTGTAAAGAACGCTCAAGCTGTCGGACCCATTCCAGAGCCTTCCCACCCTAAATCTGGGTTTGCACGCCTGTGAAACAATTACACTAATTTTGGTGGAAAGCCGTTCAAGAGTTCCGAGGGCATTATCGAAGCCCAAGCTTGGCTTAGAACATGCGATCGCATCTTTTCTCGCATGAATCTTATTGATCTTCATTGAGTCCAAGTGGCTTCTAGTATGCTCTAAGAAAGAGCATTAGATTGGTATGAGCTTCTGACTTCTGAAATTATTGAAGTGGATCTTACTTGGGAGCAATTCCAGGAACGATTCGAATTGAAATTTGTGCCAGAAGCTGAGAAAGTGACTTTGGCCCGTCATTTCATAGACCTTGTTCAAGGTGAATCCTCCATGGCAGAGTATGTCGCATCATTCGAGTCACTTTCTAAATATGGGGTTGAGTATATACAGACCCCATTGAAGAAGAACCAAAGATTTGTCTATGGTTTGAACAAAAATTTCAAGAAACCATTACTTCTAAAATTAGAAGTTTCTTTTGATCATCTCATTGATATCGCTCTTCGACTTGAAGAGGCAGATAGGGAGAGTGATGTTGAAGTTGGGAGTGCCAAACCGAACTTCAACAACAACAAGAAGAGGCCTAATAAATTCAAAGGTCCTTATCCCAACAAGAAAGGGAAGCAAGCATCTCCGGTAACAAAGACCCCTACCTCATGTATTGGGCAATGCTACAATTGTGGTTCTAAGGACCATTATGCGAATAAGTGTTCTAAGCCTCGAGCTTGTCGCTATTGCAAAAGCCCAGATCATTGTATATCTGCATGACCCAAACTTCAAGACAGGGTGGAGGGAAAACTAAATGTTATACAAGACTCTGCTAACACTTCTCGTGGTCAAGGTATTTCTCATTCTATCCTTGATGGCATCATTATATTTCATGACCTTTCTATTCGAGTTCTTTTTGATAGGGGTGCATCTCACTCTTTTATATCAAAAGAACTTGTTGATGCTTTGTCTTTGAATGTTATCTTCTTGATGACTTCTTTGAGAATTGCGAATCCGGTTGGTGGATCTGCAACATTCAATTTATTGTGTGAAGATGTTAAGATTATTTTATGTGATTGCTCTTTCTGTGCCGATTTGCATGTTATGCGTTACCTTGGTTTCGGAATGATTTTGGGAATGGGTTGGCTTAACCGTTATGAAGCCCAAATCCTATGTCCTGAGCGGACTATTTATCTTCGACATCCTCAATCTGTTAAGAAGATTTACGTTGTTATTAAAGATTCAAATTCCAACTTGGCAGCATCTTCATATTCCTTAAATCCCCATGATGATGATAATGATGATGAGGAAGATGTCATTTCTCTCATTCACATTGTTTGTGAATTCCCCGACATATTTGAGACCATTTTAGGATTACCACCTTAGCGAGCAATTGAGTTCAGAATTAATCTAATCCCTAGAGCTCTACCTATCACTCGTCCTCCTTATCATATGTCCAACAAGGAAAACAAGGAGATGCCTAAATAATTATCCGAATTGGAAGCCAAAGAGTTTATTCGTTCTAGTTCCTCTCCTTGGGGAGCTTCGGCTATTTTTGTGAAGAAATCGGATGGTACACTTAGGCTTTGCGTGACTACTGCAAGCTTAATGATCTCACCATCAAGAATAAATATCCATTGCTTCGGATTGATGATCTATTCGATCAACTTAGTGGTGATCGAGTCTTTTCACAGTTAGACTTAGCAACCAGTTTCCATCAACTTCGTATTGCAGAGGATAGTATTCCTTTGACGTCGTTTCGTCCTCGTTATGGATCTTATAAATGGCTTATTATGCCATTTTGTTTGGCGAATGCTCCAGCTTATTTCGTTGACCTTATGAATCGAGTTTTCAAAGGTTTCCTCGATCGATTTATCCTCATCTTTATAGATGATATTCTTGTGTATTCTAAAACCGAGGAAGAGCATGAAAAGCATCTTCGGATTGTGTTGGAAACTCTTAGGAGTAATCAGTTGAAAGCAAAATTTTCTAAGTGCCACTTTTGGCAATCTCATGTGAAATATCTTGGACATATTATTTCTGAATCTGTAATTTCCGTGGATCCTTCAAAGATTGAAGCGATTCAAAATTGGAAGAGACCGGAGAGTGTGACGGAAATTCGTAGCTTTCTTGGATTGGCGGGTTATTACCGTCGTTTTATAAAAGACTTTTCTAAGATTTCCGTGCCTCTTACTCATTTGACTAAGAAAGGAGTTAAATACATTTGGTCGGACAAATGTGAAGCTTCATTTTAGAAATTAAAAGAACTCCTTTTCGATGCTCCTATTCTTATGATTCCCGAAGGGAACCAAGATTTTATTGTTTATACCGATGCTAGTCGGGTTAGTTTGGGTGCCGTTCTTATACAAAGAGAATGTGTTATAGCTTATGCTTCTAGAAAATTGAAGCCAGCCGAGACTAGATATGCCACTCATGATTTAGTGCTCACGGCTATTGTTTTCGCCCTTCGTATTTAGTGTCATTATCTTTTGGGAGAGATATTTGTTCTCTACACTGATCATAAATCTTTGAAGTGTTTATTTTCTCAAAAGGAACTTAATTTGCGTCAACAACGTTGGCTCGAGTTCCTTGCATCTTATGATCTGGATATTCTTTATACTCCCGGAAAAGGGAATCGTGTTGCCGATGCACTTAGCCGAAAGCAACAAGCGGTTGTTTCTATGATGATTTCCGAATGGAACGATCTCAAAACCTTATCAACTAGTGAGATTCGAGATCGTGAATCCGATTTATGTTCATCTCTTGTTTTATGCAGCCTTGAGGCTCATCCCTCTCTTTTAGACCACATTCTTGAAGCTCAAAAGGTAGATCCAGAATTGGCTCTTCTTAGCCAAAGTTGTGGGGAAAAATTGATATTGGAGGGTTAAAAGACTTTGATATTAATGCTCGTGGCGGCATTCGAAAATTTGGTAGACTCATCGTGTCAAATATTTGTGATCTTCGAAAAGATATTTTAGAAGATTCTCATCGTTCTAAATTTACCATTCATCCCGGTAGTAGTAAAATGTACGCGGATATGAAGCGACTTTATTATTGGGATGGAATGAAATTTGATATTGCTAACTTTGTTAAGCGTTGCATGACTTGCCAACTCGTTAAGGCCGAACATCAAAGGCCCGGTGGGTTGTTGCAACCTCTAGACATTCCAATTTGGAAGTGGGACCAAATTTCCATGGATTATATTGACGGTCTTCCCCATTCTCATTCGGGTCTTGATAGCTTATGGGTAATAGTTGATAGACTTACAAAATTCGCCTATTTTATTCCCATTCGGTCTAATCGGACCGTTCCTCTTTTGGCCAAACTCTTTGTTAAAGAAATTGTTAAATTTTATGGGGTTCCTACCTCTATTGTTAACGATCATGATCCATTGTGTACTAGGGGATTTTGGAAGAGTCTTCAAAAAGCTTTGGGAATGAAGCTTAATTTTAGCACCGCTTACCATCCGCAGTCAGATGGACAAACCGAGCGTGTGAATCAAACTCTTGAAGATCTTCTTCGTGCATGGGTTTTTGATTTTGGTGGAAGTTGGGAAGATCATATTTCTCTTGTTGAGTTTTCTTATAATAATAGCTTCCAATCTAGTTTTGGTATGGCTCCTTTCAAAGCACTCGATGGAAGGTCATGCCGATCTCCTTCTTGTTGGCTTGAGGCTGGTGAGAAGCTGGTTTTTGGTCCAGATTTTATTCGGGATTCCATAGAAAAGATTGACCTTATTCGTCATAGGATGAAAGAAGCCCAAAGTAGACAAAAATCCTATGCCGATAATCGAAGGAGGAAAGTAGAATATTCTATGGGAGATTTGGTGTTTATTCGTGTTTACCTATGAAGGGTGTTGTGCGTTTCAGTCGATGGGGAAAAATAGCACCTCGATATATTGGTCCATTTCGCATCACCGAACGTATTGTTTCCATGGCTTATCGCCTTTTATTACCGGCTCAATTTTCTGCTATTCATGATGTGTTTCACGTTTCTCAACTTCGGAAATGCCTTCGAGATTCGGATTCTATTCTTGAGCCCGGAGTTGTTAAAGAAATTGAAGTTTCGCCTAATTTGACCTATGAGCAACATCCTATTCGTATCATTGCTTCAGAGGTTAAGCGCCTTCGAAATAAAGATGTTCCTCTTTTGAAAGTTCAATGGTCCACAAATCCTGAGGATTGTTCCTGAATATCCAGAGAATTCATCGAGCGAACACATCCGGGATCACTCTCTTGAGCTCTTTGAGGTGAACTTCTTATTTCAAAATTTCTTCTTTTGTGTTGTTATGCATTTATGGTTGTTACTTTTTGTTCATTTATTTCTTATGATTGCGAGGACGCAATTTCTTTAAGGGGGGAGTCTGTAACAACCCGCATATTTACGATTAAATATTTAAATATTTCATCGTTAGTTGGATTTTAGTCTGAAAAGCTACTTTTTGCAAACAGTCGAATTAGGACTCCAGACCTCCCACATTTAGTTCAAAATAACGTTTGCGACCTTTTTAAGTATAAACATTGATATGTTTGGAGTTAGTTGAATTTTGCTACTTTTTCACTTAGAGCTTTGGTTTAGTTTCAGCCCATTAGACCCAAGCTCCACCCCCTTTTCTCTTCATTCCTTCATAATTTCCTAATACTCAAGCTTTAGATAAAAATGGGGGAAGAGAAAAAGAATTAGGAAATCCTAAGCCCTAGTTTCCATTTGCAAATTCAAGTTCTGGCTCCAAATTCAAAGAAGAAGCTTTGGTAAGCCTTCTCTTCTTCTTCTCCAACTCATTTCCCTTTTAATTTCAGAAATTGCTAAACCTAACTTAGGAAATGTTTCTCTTTTAAGCTTAGATCCAAGCTTCTTGAGTTGGGATTGAAGAGTGGTTGATCATCCTTTGTTTTCAAGCTTCTCCTTCCTTGTTTTTGTGTAAAAATGTGAGATTTTTATCTCACATCTAGGTCTATAATTATCTGGGATTATTAGTGTTATCCCATTTTTTGGTCAAAACTGGAATATCAACAAACTGGCAAGGAATTATGGATATCAGGATTGGAGATCGGTTGGAATCAAGGCTGCGATCGATATCGTCAAAATTTTTATTGAACTTCGATCGGGACGAAATTGATTGGAGATGATGATAAAGACTAGGAAAGGCTATGTTTCAAATTTCAGGTTAATCGGAGTTCGTCTGGAGGAAATATGATGGATTCGAACTGGGAAGGGTATGTTGTTCGAATCCATCAAGATGGTGCTCGGTTCGAATCCATCGGATTCGAACCCATCAAGTTCGCATCGATGGTGGTTCGAATCGATGGGAACTCCATGGTTTCGAAGGAGAAAGAAACGGCTTCAGGGATACGAAGGAGAGAGAGGCAACTCCATGGATTCGAAGGAGATGGATTCGAAGGAGATGGATTCGAAGGAGAAAGAAGCGGCTTTAGGGATTCGAAGGAGAGAGAGTTACCTTCATGGATTCGAAGTAGGGGAGTCGGCTTCGTGGATTCGAAGGAGACGAAGTCACCTAAATGGATTCGAAGGAGGGGAGTCGGCTTCATGGATTCGAAGGAGAGGGAGTCACCTAAATGGATTCGAAGGAGGGGAGTCGGCTTCATGGATTCGAAGGAGAGGGAGTCACCTAAATGGATTCGAAGGAGGAGAGTCGGCTTCATGGATTCGAAGGAGAGGGAGTCAACTAAGTGGATTCGAAGGAGGGGAGTCGGCCTTGTGGATTCGACGGAGATAGATTCGAAGTGGAGGTGGATTCAAAGAAGATGGACTGGAGGGAGATGGGTTCGAAGGACATGGATTCGAAGTGGATGGTTTCGAAGAGGATGGTTTCGAAGGATGTGGGTTCGAAGCATGGATTCGAACCAGGCAGAACGCACGGAACTTCGAAATTTAATCGATCATATCTTCCAAACCGTTAATCCAAATGCAATGAAATTTTTACAGGAGCTTACATACATGTTGAAGAATGTTCACACCAAATTTCGGCTCAATTGGATGGTTTCTTGATCGATTCGAACGTCACTTCGAATCGATCCCAAATTGGGCACGGATTTCCAGAACGCGGGCCTGTGGGCCCCCCTCATGTGCCAAGCGGCCTCCCCAGGTTTTAGGCGGGATTTCAGCCTTCCACGCCTATAAATAGAGCCCCTGGTAATTCAGAAAAGGGGTCAGAGAATTTGGAGAGGAAAAGCATGCCCGGACGCTGCTAGGATCATTCCATAGCATCATTACAGCTATTTTCTTCAGATTTGGACTTTGTAATCGCTGTAATCATCTGTAATCATCAAGGATAATCAATAAAAGGATAAATTTTTTTGGAGTGGACGTAGGCCGGAGATAGCCGAACCACTATAAAACTTGTGTCTCTGTTCTTTACTTTTGGATTGCTGTCTAATATTTGCTGAGATTTGTTATTTGTGTTTGAATATCATTGATTTATATTCATGCACTGGTGCTTTCACGGTATTTGGGCTTTGTGACCAATTTTGGCGCAAACACTTTGGTGCTTTCACTGAGAAGGACTAGCGCCCGCTACATTGGATTGGAAGAGTTTGAGGAGTTTGGATTTGAAGACAAATGACTAGGCAGAATAGCAGAAGGCTAAGGGCAGAGAGAAGCCAACAAGGAGGAAGTCAACAAGCATCCTCCGGAGGTGAGGAAGGACCGGCTTCGATCTACATAACCCGGGATGAAATGGAGGCCATAACAAATTCACTACAAGAGAGGTTGTTGAAGAGTCAACAGGAAATGATGCAAACTTTCTTGGAGCAAATGAGAGCTATAGGGATGCAGAACTTAGGAACAGCTACGGCGGTTGCGGATGCAGGACAAGGAGCTAAGGTTGTGGAACCCAATGAAGGACATGATACGGAGCCAGAAGGCAATCAACAAGGGCTTGGGGGCAGGCCCACGGGATTCAACACAGGGGAACCTTTGGAAGGAGTTCAAAAAGCTAGAGCTAACGTTGCTGCTAGTGAACCACACGAGGAATATGTGCCAGAGTTCCCTCGGGGGCATGAGGGCAACCCCCAACAGACAATACTGGATTAGTAGAAATCATCAGAAAAACTGTGCGAGGTGGTTTGACCAACGGAGACTTGGAAGGAGTAAATAGGAGTCCGTTCGCTCAGGAGATAAGGATGGCTCAAAATCCACTTAAGTTCAAGCTACCGAGCATGGGGGTATATGATGGCAAGGCAGATCCAACAGATCACTTGATGAGGTACACCAGACACATGGAGGTGCTGGGGGCATCGGAGGAGGTGATGGCCCGATGCTTCCCTTTTATTTGATAGACTTAGCTGCAATGTGGTTTAGGCAGCTGGGAGAAGGATCTATCAGGACTTGGAGGGAATTAGTGGAAAAGTTTCTGGGACAGTTTCGGGTTCACGTCAAGAGGCCGAAGAACGTGATGACTTTAACATCGGTAAAGCAAAGGATGGATGAATCGCTTAGAGCTTTTCTAACTCGATTCAGTGCGACGGTCGCTTCGGTGGATCGGCCTGATCCATCGATGGTTTTAATGGCAGCAGTATCAGGAGTCAGGGAGAATTCGGATTTCAAGGTATCTCTGATACGAGATCCCCCACAAAATCTCGACGAATTCTTTCACGAGGCAGAAAGGTTCCTTCGGCAAGAAGATGCAAGTACGGATTTAAAGTTGAAAAAGGTTAGTGCAATCAAGGTTGGAGCGGTATCCAACAATGGTTCGGATAAAGGCAAAGGAAAAAGGAAATTAGATGACGATTCTGGAAACGCTAGGAAGCGATGGAAGGATCCAAAGTTTTCCACATACACAGGATTGAACGAGACGCTGGAGCGGATATACCTGGATACTCGGAATCGCCTTCCCTACCGAAGGCCGGCTGGGAGGGAACCAAAAGAACGGGAGAGGACATCAGGAAGGCACTGTCTCTTTCACGACTTGGACGGACATGACACCAACAGGTGTAGGCATCTAAAGGATATAATCGAGGAGCATGTAAGGAATGGACAGTTACAGCAATATGTTGGAACTCGGAATGCAACGGTGGAGCAGGAGCAACCGCCGCCTACAACAAGCCACGATCATGGGAGGCCCAGGGACGATGGTCGAGTAATCATCCATTGACCGGGATAATATGGAATAAGTAACAAGCTACTAGCAAGCGGGAAAGTCATTTACACATGTACGGGGACAGAGATAGCCCCTAGGCATGCTCTGAATGATGATAAACCGGGATGCTTTGGTTTGTGAAATTTATCTTTTGCTTTTGGATTGGACACTGCTTTTCTTTTTGGTTTTTGGTTTTGGAGCTTGGATTGAGCTCTTGGTTTTTCTTGCTTTTTGATTTAGATTTTCCTTTGGATGATTATTTTCGGTTTTGGATGCTGGTTTGGATTTCTGGTTTTCTGGATTCTGGTTTTGGATTTTGGATTTGGATTTTGAATTTGGATTTTGAATTTAGATTTTGGATTTGGATTTTGGATTGGATTTTGACTGGATTTTTATCTGGTTTTTGATAACGGTCGTCGGGTATGGATTATGCCTGGCAAGGGGTGAGTCACTTTGCCCGAACGTGGTAAATTGACTCATTCAGGTCGTCGAGTATGGACTATGCTCGGCAAGGGTCCGGAGTGACCAGGATTCAGCTTAGGACTTAGGCCCTGTATTATCAATTTTTATTTTCAGGTCGTTGAGTATGGACTATGCTCAACAAGGGTTCGGAGAGACCAGGATTCGGCTTAGGACTTAAGCCATGGCATTGTGCAGCGTCCAGGGACACTGGACCAAGGTCGTCAATTGTGGATTACGCTTGGCAAGAACCCGAAGAGGTTAGCTCAACGTCCAGGGACACTGGACCAAGGTCGTCAAGAGTGGATTGCGCTTGGCAAGAGCCCGGAGAGGTTACGGATTTGGATATCGACCCGGAGAGGTCCTGGATTCGGTTATTGGCTATTGGAGAAGGATGGATTAGGACACGGTTGTCGAGTTCGAATGGATATGGAATTGGCTCAGGCTTTGGTTATTGAATCTGGAATTGGACATCGACTCGAAGCAGTCAAGGATGATATACTCTGGCAATATGGCTTTAGACTTCGGATATTGGATTCAGAACTATTCAAAACACGCCTTGTTATCACAAGGCATGTTTTGGGGGGCAAAGAAAGTGTTATCCCATTTTTTGGTCAAAACTGGAATATCAACAAATTGGCAAGGAATTATGGATATCAGGATTGGAGATCGGTTGGAATCAAAGCTGCGATCGATATCGTCAAAATTTTGTTGAACTTCGATCGGGACGTAATTGATTGGAGATGATGATAAAGATTAGGAAAGGCTATGTTTCAAATTTCAGGTTAATTGGAGTTCGTATGGAGGAAATATGATGGATTCGAACTGGGAAGGGTATGTTGTTCGAATCCATCAAGATGGTGCTCGGTTCGAATCCATCGGATTCCAACCCATCAAGTTCGCATCGATGGTGGTTCGAATCGATGGGAACTCCATGGATTCGAAGGAGAAAGAAGCGGCTTCAGGGATTCGAAGGAGAGAGAGGCAACTCCATGGATTCGAAGGAGATGGATTCGAAGGAGAAAGAAGCGGCTTCAGGGATTCGAAGAAGAGAGAGTTACCTTCATGGATTCGAAGTAGGGAAGTCGGCTTCGTGGATTCGAAGGAGAGGGAGTCACCTAAATGGATTCGAAGTAGGGGAGTCGGCTTCATGGATTCGAAGGAGAGGGAGTCAACTAAATGGATTTGAAGGAGGGGAGTCGGCTTCATGGATTCGAAGGAGAGGGAGTCACCTAAATGTATTCGAAGGAGGGGAGTCGGCTTCATGGATTCGAAGGAGAGGGAGTCACCTATGTGGATTCGAAGGAGGGGAGTCGGCCTTGTGGAATCGAAGGAGATGGATTCGAAGTGGAGGTGGATTCGAAGAAGATGGACTGGAGGGAGATGGGTTTGAAGGACATGGATTCGAAGTGGATGGTTTCGAAGAGGATGGTTTCGAAGGATGTGGGTTCGAAGCATGGATTCGAAGTGGATGGTTTCGAAGAGGATGGTTTCGAAGGATGTGGGTTCGAAGCATGGATTCGAACCAGGCAGAACGCACGGAATTTTGAACTTGAATCGATCATATCTTCCAAACCGTTGATCCAAATGCAATGAAATTTTTACAAAAGCTTACATACATGTTGAAGAATGTTCACACCAAATTTCGGCTCAATTGGATGGTTTCTTGATCGATTTGAACGTCACTTCGAATCGATCCCAAATTGGGCACGGATTTCAAGAACGCGGGCCTGTGGGCCCCCCTCACGTGCCAAGCGGTCTCCCCGGTTTTAGGCGGGATTTCAGCCTTCCACGCCTATAAATAGAGCCCCTGGTCATTCAGAAAAGGGGTCGGAGAATTTGGAGAGGAAAAGCATGCCCGGACGCTGCTAGGATCATTCCATAGCATCATTACAGCTATTTTCTTCAGATTTGGACTTTGTTATCGCTGTAATCATCTGTAATCATCAAGGATAATCAATAAAAGGATAAAAAATTTTAGAGTGGACGTAGGCCGGAGATAGCCGAACCACTATAAAACTTTTGTCTCTGTTTTTTACTTTTGGATTGCTGTCTAATATTTGCTGAGATTTGTTATTTATGTTTGAATATCATTGATTTATATTCACGCACTGGTGCTTTCACGGTATTTGGGGTTTGTGACCAATTTTGGCGCAAACAATTAGGTATGAATTCCTAACACTTATCATGTGCATTTGCTTTTGCTTTGAATTGATTTGGTGAATATTCCAATTTTTGGTGTTTTGTTTAATTTTATGGAAATCCTATTATGGATATTTGGACATTGATATTCGAGGCATATCGAAGAGCCATTAAGGCTGGGTTGTTGCTTGGCATAAATCCCTAGTCGTCGTTGCTCGTCCGATCGCTTTCGATACTGTTTGGCCATCATTGGCCTAGGTTCAGGGAATGTCTGAAACTACAGTTTCAAACGTCTGAATTGATATTTCAAACGTCTGAATATTATGCGGGGAATTTTTATTTCCCAGTATTCAGACGTATGAATCAACATTTCCAGACGTCTGAATTAGCTCGTGAGCAACCAGAAAGAAAATATGCTTAAAAAGCCATTTTCAGACGTCTGAAATATATGGTTCAGATGTCTGGATTGTGTTCTGAAAAATATTTAATTTTCCAGATTCAGACGTCTGAATCATACATTTCAGACGTCTGAATCAGCTTATTTTTGCCTGCTTGCCTATTTTGCTTGAGAATTCCAATTCTATCGATTCATGTTGATTCCGATTTGTTGTAATCATTTATTATCGACTCTGATGACCTTTTCCTCGGGTTTTTGGAACATCCAACTTGTTGGATTCGGTATCGATTTCTTTGGATTTTATTCACGTCTTCGTATGAGAATTTTGGTGATTGATTGTTTCTACAATCATTTTTGTGATTTGTCACTTCAAAAATGTAAAGGTTTTCTATACTAGTAGTAAATATCAAAACCCTTTCATTAAAGCGATTTCAACATTTATTTTATTATAAAGCTCGTTTCTTAAACCGTTTTCCAATCTGTTAGCATATATAAACCTTTACCTCACTCGTATGAGAAATCTCATTAAACGGCTTAGTAAAACAAGTGATATGAAACGCTTGCATTTACTTCGTCGGTTAATTCTTGGACTTGTTCGATTGAAACTCTTGTGACAATTTTCGAGTGGAAATCTACAATTTGTTCGTAAATATTTAAGTTAAGCCAGTGGTTATGGGACATGAAGCTAAACTCATCTATTTACTAGCTTAGTGTAATTGACACTTCTTGATGATCGATGATGATCCTTTTTTTAATTTAGTCTAGCGATGTGCGCTGTCTCTTTGTGTGCGAGGGAGACTAAACCCCGTTTTTATGGAGTTTCGACTCAAAATTGGTGGGGTAGCGACCCATGGTCTTTGGGCCGTTTTAGTGGAGCTTCGGCTCAAAATTGATGGTTAGCAACCATGGAATAACATTTCGTTTTGTGATACACGTGTTGGTTAGTTTTCATGCTCCCGTTTTGCGATAGGCCTACCCTTTTTTTGTGATTTCTGGATTTCTAATTGATGACTTCTATAATTTGTGTTTCACCAATTTTCGTGATTTACATTGATAAGTTTTATCAATATTTGTGCATTGATGAATTTGTGTTTTATTAACTTTTGTGATTGGCATTGGTATAATTGTCAATATTTTTGGTTTGGTGAACGAAATAAAGAATATGACTTTATTTTCTGTGTTTTGAGATTTCTTGAGAGGTCGTATGATTTTCGTGTTGTCTACTGTATACTTGTCATAGTATGGCATTGTTGTTATCATACGTTTTTATCATATCTCATATTCTATATCATTTTATCTGATATTTATAACTAGACTGATCTGTTTATTATTTTCTTATTAAATAATACTTGGGTCAGACCGAGATGTTACAGGTGCTCCTGCTTGACTCCTTATGGGATTACCATCTGACTTTTGTCTAACGACATTAGTTTGGTAGTTTTTTATTGTTTTACATTTGAGATATAGACTCCATGATGTATACATATTCTCTTGTGAAGCACTTGTATCCATTATTTTAGGATATTGTTGATTTTGTTAGACCACTACTCTGATGAACACTTTTATGTGTAGTATTCATATCTGTTTCCGCCTTTGAGATATGAACTCCTGTGACTGATTTGTGTTATGTTTATTTCTATATTTGTTTTCGAAGATTATATATAGCCACCATGTAATAGTTTTGAGTTTGCATCGGTATATCGGATTTCCTCTTGAAAAGAAATGAATGTTGTACTATCTGACATATCGGTGCTCGCACAAAGCAATTACACGGATGGTCGCTCCTCAACGGCCTTATTCTCCGCGCTAGTTGACGGCATTAACCCATAGTGTCCATGTCTAGCGTGGGCATTGAGGTGGGGCATCACAATCATGCATCGCACCTCACCAAAATCGATGCCCAGCAGCTCTTCGCTATCCTGAACCCAAGTCCAGGCCTCGCCTAGCCTATCGATCCCTAAACCACGTAGAAAATCCAACCCTTATGGCCTACCCAACCATGGCCACCTCCTAATCACGAATGCACCCTACCTAAATGACAAGGCGCGTAGATCTAGGCAATACGAGAGAAAATATGTGAACTTTATTTTTTTTTCATCGAGTAGTTATTTTGTTTTTAAATTTTGAATTCTTGGTTTGTAAGAAAAACTCTGTATTTGTAAACAGACATGGTTTATATAGATGCGAAGAGGCATGTACAAGATCAAGGGGTTATGTGTAGTTTTACTTGGGCATGGGCACTAAGCATGGCTGAATATAAAATGTATTTATATTATTTTAATTTTAAATTATTCCCTAAAACATACCCAGAAATTCTAAACTCCAAATAAGGCGTGCTGCCTGATGTTCCTAATATTTTACCCGTATTCCGAAACAATGGAACATGTTTCGAGACCTAATTTGATCGTATAAAGAAGATAGGTTTTTGGACCTGGTTATTGCATTAAATTTTCGATATTAATTTCAATGCATTTATATTAATTTCAGTGCATTTCGATGTCGCATGATCACATGATACATCCAATCGCTATGAAATTCGATGGCATAATATAATTCACTGTTACCCATCTAATGAAACTGGTTTCATCGAAATCCAAGACTGTACCCCAAAATGGCTAATTTCACAGATTTAAGTATTTAGTTATCGATATTTATTTGATCTATTTTATATTTGTAATAAATTTACAAATTGAATTCACATATATTATTTATAAATTAGAAAGAGTTATATAAAATTATTAAATCCATTTAATTGACATTTAATTCACAATTCAAATATTTAATTATCCCCTATATTTGAATTATAAATTATAAAATTCCAAAACTCAATTATATTAAACATTTAAAATTAATTAAACATTAAAAATCTAATAAGCAAAATTTTGGGTCATTACATTCACTACCACCCCTTTAATGAATTTCGTCCTCGAAATTCCTAAGGAAGAAAATATTTCCAAACCTTAAGTTTAAAACTATTAATTAAATGGGTTATTAAACTTATTTTCAAAATCAATTAGCTAGAATATATTTCAAAAAAAATTCAAATCTTTTAAATTAATTCACTTATACCACCTAATTCTCTTTTATTCATTCATTCCAAGATATAACTTGAAAGTTCAAATTTTAGTTGACAAAAATTTTCCAAAATTTCTTAAAATTTTCTTACTCTTAAAATTTTGAAAAATTTCCCCAGCATCTCCTTTGTGCGGCTCGATCGGTACAACTACAAATCGCCTCTACGGGCACTAAACCAATCAATCAAAGAAATCAAAAGCCAAGTGGCTTTCCATACCAGGGCATAGAATCATCAACCAAAGCAAAATTTCTAAATTCCTTACCTACCTTTTTGCATTTGTTATATATTTTGGTAGGCAATTTATGACCTCATGATAGCTAATACCTTCTTTAGAAAGAGAAAATCACACTTAGTTACTTTAATAGTGGCCAACACTTTAGCTAGATTGACTTCGTCCTTAATAGGAGAGTCAAAAAACGAGCTTTTGTGGATTGCAAAGTCATGCCAGGAGAATATTTCATCTCACAACATCATCTTTTGATATCCGAGTTTCGTCTTTGTATAAGTGTTCGACAGGATAAAGGAGCCAAGATTAGTCGGACGAAATGGTGGAAGCTCAAAGGAGATGCCTCACGGGTGTTAAATGATAGAGTGATGGTGGAAGGGGCATGGAATATGGAAGGAGAAGCAAATCACATGTGGGATGAGAAGGCAATGCACATTTTAAAAGTGGCTACTGAGGTGTTTGGGATAGCCAAAGGAAATAAACGCGAACTTAAAGATTCATGGGGGTGGAACAGTGATGTGCAAAATGCTATCAAAGAGAAGAGGGAATGCTATAAGTGCTTAATCCATCACAGGAGCGAGCACAACATGTAAAGGTACAAAGTGGTAAAGAAGAATGCACAGAGAATGGTGAGTGAAGCAAGGGATCGGGCGTATGAAGACCTATATCATAAGATAAATATGAAGGAGGGTGAAAATAACATCTATAGGATAGCTAAGCTCCACGTGAGGAAGATAAGAGACTTCAACCAAGTTAAATGCATCAAAGATGAAAATAATAGGCTTTTGGTGAAGGACGATGAGATAAAAAATAGATGTAGAGATTACTTCGACAACCTATTTAATGGAGAAGGTGGTAGTACTACGATCAAGATAGACAGCTCTTTTGATGACACCTGTAGACATTTTGTTTGGAGAATTCAAGAATCCGAGGTAAAGAAGATGCTAAAACGGATGAAAGCGAGAAAGGCATTGTAGTTTGATGACATCCACATTGAAGTGTGGAGATGCCTTGGAGATGCGGGGATAACCTGGCTAACTAAGTTGTTCATTAAAATTTTCAAATCAAATAAGATGCCAGAGGAGTGGAGGAGAAGCATACTAGTTCTAATTTTTAAGAATAAAGGAGATATCCAAAGTTGCACAAACTGCAGAAAAATTAAGCTTATGATTCATACAATGAATCTTTAGGATAGAGTCGTAGAACATCGATTAAGAAGAATGACAAGTATTTCAAAAAACCATTTTGGTTTCATGCCGGGGAGGTCGACCATAGAAGCGATTTTCTTGATAAGACAACTTATAGAGAGGTTTAAAGAGGAAAAGAAGGATCTACACATGTATTTATGAATTTTGAGAAAGCTTTTGATAAGGTACCACGAAAGGTGATGTGGTGGGCCCTAGAAAATAAGAGAGTCTCAACAAAGTACATTACACTTATCAAGGATATGTACAATGATGTTGTGACTAGTGTCAGAGCATGCGATGGTGAAACCAGTGACTTTCCCATTAACATATGATTACAGCAAGGCTTAGCTTTGGGCCCTTACATTTTTGAACTAGTGATGGATGAGGTTACGAAGGGTATATAAGTGAGATTCCTTGGTGTATGCAATTTGCTGATGATGTTGTGTTAATTGATTAAAGTAGGAATAGGGTTGATAGCGAACTGGAGCTGTAAGGCAGAATTTATAATCAAAGGGATTTAGGCTTAACAGAACTAAAACAGAGTATATGAAGTGCTAGTTCAACGCTGTAGGCTCGGAGAATGGAAATGTCACTCTGGCCAGACAAATAGCTACCAGTAATGAATCATTTCGATATTTAGGATTATTGTCGTAGTATAATGGTGAGACTGATGAAGATGTTTGTTTTAGAATTCGAGCGGGATGGGTGAAATGGCGACAAGCATTTAGCATTCTCTTTGACAGGAAAGTCCCACAAAAGCTTAAAGGAAAGTTCTACAGAACGACAATCTACCCTACGATGTTGTATGGTGTAAAATGTTGGCCTACTAAAAGCCAACACATCCAAATGATAGGTATAGTAGAGATGCGTATGCTGCGATGGAGCAACGGTCATACAAGAAGCGGTCTAATTGAAAATGACAATATATGTGATAAACTTGGAGTAGCACCAATTGAGGAGAAGCTAATTCAACATCTCTTAAGATGGTTTGGGCATCTTCAATGGAGGCAGCCCAAGGCACCTGTGCATGTTGGAATTATAGGCCCTGTTGAATGCCTAAAGAGAGGTAGAGGTCGACCAAAGATGACATGAGAGGAAGTAGTAGAAAGGTATTTGAAGGATTCAAGTATATCCAAAGAGCTAGTGATGGTTCAGAGCGCATGGAAGTTAGCGATTCACATACCAGAATCATGAGCTTTGAGTTTTATAAGTTTTAGATTATAATACTAGGGAACAGGAGCCTAAGACGTAGGTTTGGTCTTTGACCAGTATAATTATTAGTACCATTACCCCTATCATTATCATCATCATCAGTTCTTTTAAATATATACATATATATTTTTATCTTTATTTTATTACTTAGTTATAATTATTATTAATTTACTTATTTGACTTTGTTTTATTTTTTTTTGTTATTGTTATTATTATAACTTTTAAGTTGACTCTATTAGCCGACCCCAACTTGTTGGGAATAGTGGCTTAGTTATTGTTGTTGTAATTCATTATATTTTATGCTAATGCATTTGTGCAAGAATCAAATGGCTCTTTTGCATACTTTTACTTGAAAAAATCTAAAATAAAATCAAGCTAACAAAAGCAATGTGATGTAATTCTACATGCAAAACAAGAATGATATAAATCCACATGCATCCCACAACTATATCATAATCATATGTGACAATATACAGAAAATATCCTATAACAGATGATATGCATCCCATTATTTCAAATGACAAATTTAGATCTAAATACTAAGGTTTTTCGATCCAAAATTTTATTTTCAAATTTCTCAAACGAGAAAAATCAACGATTAGAATCAAAATAACAAGGAGGGAATTCATCCAAATAAATTATGGTGAAACTCTAAAATCAAAACAACATGGAGCGTCCAGTAGTATTCTGGTTCCTCCAGAAACATCAACTAGAGAGTAAACATCATTTTCTTCCCAAAATCTTCAAAAATCTCCTTTTTTAAAGTCACGGGGATTTAGGTCCTAATAACAACAGTTCAAAATCCTTTATCTATAAATTTAAACTTTATGGACAGTGGTATAAAAATCACACAATAAAATCAATTTAACTGAATGAGATCCAATCAATCAAATTCCATGAAGGAATAAATTAAAACCAATAGTCAATCGAATTCCATAAGGGAAAACTTATTATTTAACCTTGTTTCAAAATGTCAAATGACCAACAAACAAATTTTAACTTAGGCTCGAAACTTTCTTAATTGTCCAAAAATATAGATAACTATTAAAACATACTGTATTGTTCATTAGCCTTTGGTTATTGCTTAGAATGTTTATCCAAACTAACTCGGACAAAATGGAAAGTTATACTCTATATTATATGAGTTTTCTCAGTTATATTGATTTCTAATTCACTTATATTTCCACTTAGTATTTTATTCAACACTAAATTTATTTATGAGTTATTTCATAAATTCTCACCCAAGTTTAAAATATTTTATAAAGTTATTCCTTTATAAAACATCAAATAACGACTTCCACTTTATTTAGTTGTAGAATACTCTTCTATATCCTAAGAGTACATACAAATTTTATTTCACTCTTTTCAAAGATCTAGGTGGAGATCAAATCAAATTATGCTTTCTTAAGACCGAGTCAACCTATTAACCACATCTTATTTAAAGTGTTTGATGAATAATATTTATGGGTTGGCCCAATCCACAAGTAGTTTAAACTACTTAAATGTTTAAACAATTATGTGGTTTTAATAAATCTATGTTAATCAAAACCTTCTTACTTAATTTAACCCAATTTACACCTGTGTTAAATTATCCTATAGCTTATCTAAGAGAAACATCCCATTTGTCAAAGCAATCTCTTATTAGAAATACATTTTATTGTTTTGGAAAAGAATTCCCATTTAAGGGAATTTAAAAGTTATATACTCGGTTTTAATTTTCAAACTCAACTTTGGAAGCATAGTGCATATAACTTTTTATAAAATGACTTTAGTTCATTTATTTATTAAAACTCATTTGGGTTTATTCAGATTTGAACTCATTTCGATTGCACAATGATAATGAAAATAATTTATTAAGTATTCCACAATGTTCGTCTAAGCAAACATCTGATCGTCACTTAGAAAATTATTCGGATTACTACAAAATCAACTGGTGCAATTTCCTCCTAATTATCCCAAAGAAAATGCATTCCTTTAAAAAAAATTCTCCCCAAATAAATTCATTTCTACATTACTTTCAAAATTACTGCTAATTTATTTCTCAAAAACCCTTTTGAAACAAATTTCAAAAATTTCGAGATTTAGATTCAAAAATTCTTTTTAAACACATTTCACAAGCTAATTTACATAAAATTTCATGTATATAAAAATCATTTCGTATCATAATAATCCTTCTTTATTATAATAGAGCTATCTTCAATATTTATTCTCTAAATATCTTATCCCATTATTTAACTTATATCAACAACATTTTATAAAGTTTAACTCTTAAACCACTATTATTTAAAAGGTGAATTTTCAAGTTATCATTCTTTGAACACCTATATAGTCAAATTGTGAAAATTAATTCACAGAGGGTTCATTTTAATTCAAAATTATAAATGCTCCTAATTAAAATGAGCTCAATTTAACAACTAACAAGCAGAAATTAATGCTACTTATTTAAATTAAGCATAACCGAAAAAACAATAGTGAAAATAACTATATATTACCATACTTAAACCAACACACTATATACCTATATAGAGTTTTGAAAATTATTCCTCTATATATATGTAATATATCCTAGGCAAAAACTAAGTTTGCTAAAATTTTAAAAAATTTCAACACCATGTCCTTTGGCCTTAGTCACGTGTTTAGAAACCCCTATCGGTACCGTGGCATTCGATGTCTCGACGAAATTAATGAAAACTCATTAGACAAATTAACATAGCATGTTTTTATAACATTAAAAAATGCGCTCTCGTATACATAATACTCTCAAACACATCCTAGGTTTTTACTTACCCTATCTCTTATGAGCCAAACCCTATCAAAGCCAAGGTTCTCACTTAACCTCTTGCTCTAATACCATGCTGTAACAGCCTGCTATTTTGACCATCGAAAATCGACATCGAACATTAGCACTTGTTCCAAATGTCACGCATCCAATCAAAAAATGGGCTGATTGTTAAGGTAAATAAAAAGAAAAGAACATAGATAAGAGAAAAACAGAATCTCACAACGGAATCGACAATATGTAATATAAACAGGGACAGTAGAAAAATGTCACTCCAAAAATACTGTAACAACCCGCATATTTATCGATTTTATATTTAAATATTTTATTCAAATATTGCATCATTAGTCGGATTTTAGTCCGAAAAGTTACTTCTTGCAAATAGTCGAATTGGGACTCGAGACCCCTTCCATTGAGTTCAAAATGTCGTTTGCAACCTTTTTGAGTATAAACTTTGATACATTTGGAGTTAGTGGAATTTTGCTACTTTTTCACTTTGGACTTTGGGTTGGGTTAGCCCAAACTATTAACTCAAACTTAACCCCCTCTTCTCTTCATTCCTTCATAATTTCCTCACGATAAAAGCTTCATCAAAAATGGAGGAGGAGAATGGGAAATAGAAATCCAAAGCTCTAGTTCATTTGCAAATCCAACATCTAACTCCAAATCCAAAGAGAAGCCATTGATTCAAGCTTGTGGTTGATTCTTGCTTTGCTTTCAAGCTTCTTCTTCATTGATTTTCGTGAAAAGGTGATATTTTTATCACACATCTTTGTCTATAACTATCTTTGATTGTTGGGTATGAATTCCTAACACTTGTTCATGTGCATTTGCTTTTGGTTTGGATTGAATTGGTGAAAATCCCAATTTTTCGTGTGTTTCATGCATTTTCTAGGCTTAGGTCGTTCTGCGTCGTTAGGCCGCGCTAATGCTTAGGTCGCGCAAACGTTATGACGTCCCATGTAAAGTTGCTCGGCCTTGAAAAGTCACGCCTGTAGTTAGGTCGCGCCATCCTTAGGTCGCGTGCACCCTAAGGTCGCTCGGCCATGCACCTGCTAAAGCACGCAACTCCCTAGGTCATTCCATTGCTTAGCTCGGCTATGTGTTAGGTCGCTCGCTCAGTTAGGTCGTTCCATTGCTTAGCTCGGCTATGTGTTAGGTCGCTCGCTCAATTAGGTCGTTCTATTGCTTAGCTCGGCCATGTGTTAGGTCACTCGCCCAGTTAGGTCGTTCCATTGCTTGGCTCGGCCATGTGTTAGGTCGTTCGCCCTGATTAGGTCGCGCCACTGATAGGTCGCGCCATCTCCTGCCTTAAGTCGCTCGGCTACATGGGTCGCACCATGTTAGTTCGCGTCAACACCTTAGGTCGCGTCTTTAAGCTGCTACCTCCTAGGTTGCTGCTCCTTAGCTCGGCCATGTTAGGTCGCAGGGGCATTTCTACTTTGATGGAATTGGAATTGAATTCTTTGGATTTTACTCACGTCTTCGAATGTGAATTTTAGTGAATTGATTTATTTCTACAATCATTTTAGTGATTGGTCACTTTAAAAATATAAAGGTTTTAATACTATTAGTAAATATCAAAGCCCTTTCTTCCAAATGATTTCAACACTATTTTATTTATAAGGCTCGTTTTCTCAAACCGTTTTCCTGTCTAATAGTATATACAAACCTTTACTTCACTCGTATGAGAAATCTAATTAAACGGCTTAGTAAAACAAGTGGTATGAAAAGCTTGCGTTTGCTTCGTCGGTTAATTCTTGGACTTGTTCGATTGAACCTCTTGTGAAAATTTTTCTAGTGAAGATCTACAGTTTGTTCGTAAATATTTAAGTCAAGCTAGTGGTTATGGGACATGAAGCTAAACTCATATATTTACTAGCTTAGTGTAATTGAAACTTCTTGATGATCAATGACGATCATTTTTGTGATTTAGACTAGTAATTGTGCGATGTCTCTTTGTCTACGAGGGAGACTAAACCCAATTTGTGTGATGTTTCGACTCACATATGTGGGGTAGCGACCCATGGTCTTCAGGCCATTCTTGTGGAGCCTCGGCTTAAAATTAATGGTTAGCTACCATGGAATAGCGTTCCGTTTTGTGATACACGTGTTGGTGAGTTTTCATACTCCCGTTTTGTGATAGGCCTCCCCCCTTTTGTGATTTCTGGATTTCTTGTGATTATTTCTAGAATCTGTGCTTCACCAATTTTCATGATTTTCATTGATAAGTTTTATCAATTTTTGTGCATTGGTGAATTTTTGTGTCATTATCTTTTTTTGTGAATAAAAATTTAGGGTATGATATCCCTTTTGATCTCTGAGAAGATTCTTGTGATATTGATTAATCTCTTGTTGATTTTCAATTACATACTTATAGCAGGATGCCATTATGGTTATTGTACGTTTATGCCATATCTCTTATTCTATATCATATCAACTGATATTTATAGCTAGACTGATCCGTTTATTATTTTCTTATTAAATAATACTCGGGTCAGACCGAGATGTTACAGGTGCTTCTGCTTGACTCCTCACCAGGGACCATTATTCTGACTTTTGGCTAACTACTTAGATTAGTAGTTTTTGTTGTATACATTTGAGATATAGACTCTATAATGTATACTTATTCTTTTGTGCAGCACTTGTAGCTATTCTTTTGTGTTATTGTGGATCTTTCAGACCACTACTCTGATGTACACTTTCATGTGTGTTAACCCCGTTTAAGCAACGAGTCAAGGTCTGGGCCGACTCATGACTTAAGGTTCTTAACGGTTCAGTAGGGATCCACTACTCAAGTTCGCTAACGACTCAACGACTCAAGACGCCAACGACTTAAGGGATCTACGACTTGAGGCCTCTACGACTCAAGAAACCTACGACCTAAGGTCTGCAACTTAAGGAACCTTACGAGTTAAGGAACCTGACGAGTTAAGAAAATCCTACGAGTTAAGGATGGCACGACTTAACGAAGTTCCGACTCAATAGCCTTAGCTTGTTGCCGACCTAACCATTCACATCGTCTGCCGACCTAACTGCTAAGAGTGTGTGCCGACCTAACGCTTTGAAGTAATGCCGACTCAATGACTTGACCAAGTGACCGACCTAAGGGGCTTGAGAAGATGCCGACTTAAAGATCAAGGAGATTCTGACCTAGGACTTACAAAAGTCTACCGACCTAACACAATCTCCGATCTAACGACTCAAGTTGTTTGCCGACATAACTGTTAAGAACAAGTTGTCCACACCCAAGTCATGGCCGACCTATGGTTTACGGTAAGTCGTAACCGACCTATGACTTGTGATAAGTCGTAACCGACCTAGAGATATGAAGGAAGAGGTAGTGCAATAGTTTAACGCGCAGCACGTTACCTCGGCGACGACTTAAGACAGATGATATGAATTCAAACAAGCTTGCTTCTATGAAGCCGTGGACTTGACTCGGTAAATCGGCCACGACATATGTTAAGTCGGCCACGACTTATACTAAGTCAGCCACGACTTAGAACTTGGCAGTAATTCCAGCCCAGAATTCACTATAAATACGCGACCACCTCCAATATTGAGGGGACTTTTCGGCACATTCTCTTCATACACCGTTACCCTGCTGCATTGGGAACTCCATCAACACTTAGAGCCTTCGAGATTCGAGGAATACTTCAAAGAACTTCACGAAGAAATCACACATCTTCAACATGAGTTTAAGGACTTTAATCGACATTGAAGCTTAAGCTACTTGTTCCAAATCATTTGTAACTTGAAGTGTGTTGTATTTGAGAAGAATTGTATCAGCTTGTAGCGAGATTATTAATAAAAGTACTTAAAGTGGACGTAGGCTATACCCTTAAGCCGAACCACTATAAAATTGTTGTTGTTTGTTGCTTTTCTGTTGTTATCTGCTTATAATCTGTTCCCGAGTCATCGGGTGGTGCTTTCACAACTACACTTAACACACCGGGGTGTTAGCGTTCAAATTTAAGCGTTAACATTTTTGCTGCTTTCACTGAGAATTGAACTCAGGAAAATTGTCATCATTACTTCGCAAAGATTTGTAGAGAGAATTTCCTTGAGAACCAAAAGACTAACAGAAATCATGGCTCTTGAAAGGAAACGAAAGTTTTCGAGGTTTGAAGGTACTTGCAGCAATGCCATTGCTCTTCCCACGCTAAGTGAAACAGCTTCAAATATTGGAGTCACAAGGGCTGAATTAAACGCCGTGGTATATGGATTATATCAACACATGGAGGTTCAGAACAACAGGATACTTGACAAGATAAATGCATTGCAAGAGGAGGTCCATCAACTAGAAAGTGATATAAAAACCATTGCCAAAGAGGCCCATGTTTCAGAAGAATGGAATACTCCTCAACGAGCAACTGGCATTACTATTGGAACAATCCCCCAAATGGAGAACTCATGGCCGCGACCAACTATTCACGAACGTTTATCAAGGCGAACCTTTGAAAGAATAGTTGACAACTACCCCTTGAGCCCTGATGATGATGAGGAGTACATACCGGAGATGATCGAACAGAGAAAGGAGAATGAAGGAAGGAGAAAGCAGAAAGTCTCGAAAAAAGCTCGACGCCTCAAACCCTCCGACTTCACTCCCTTGACCGACACTCCGGAGAATATCTTCTTGGCGACAAAAGATGTTGTTGTGTACCCCAAACCAACTCTGATGAGGAGAAGCGCGACAGACAATGGAAAATTCTGTCAATTTCACAATCAGCCTGGCCATGACACTAACCAATGTCGCCATTTAAGGAAAGAAATTGAAAAGTTGCTCAAACAGAATGAACTGCAACAATATGTGAAGAAAGATGGAAATGACTTCTCCTCATCCTCTAAAGTACAGCTAATTCCCGCTCAACAATGCAGCTCAAATAAAAGAACCGTGGCACAAGGAGATGAAGGTCCTATTATCAGTATCATCATGGCAAGCCCTCACCAGGTAGGAAAAAATTGGATGAGGCGGGAAGACATGCTCACGCTTCAAGGAGATCTTCAAAGTGAAAGGAAGTTTCGATTCTGAAAGATGTTGCCATCCAGTCCTCTCGTGCCAAAGATTCAATCCCTAAAGCCTGGGGCAGCAATTGCTTCCATACTTTACTTGAACACTTTATTAGAAATTTGTAAAAGAATGCTGATCCAATGATTCTTGTATCAAAATCTGTTGTAAAAACAGTGCAAATAAATAATAAAAACTATAAGTCTTGCTTTCCCTATCATTACAAGTCGCTTATTTCGATATGTGAAATACTCTGAGAATATCACTAAGATTATCGATCTACATTTGCAGGCGATCAATATCAAGCTGATTCACTGCAATATCGAGCAACCCTTGGTAACATTCAAAAGCAAGTCTTAAACAACAAAATTCTAGGGTCAAATTCTGAATAAGAAGTACTCTAAGCAAACAAATAAGATTTGGCTAGAGTATGTTTCTTCAGTTAAAACCACCCGCCGACAGAAGAAGATGATGCACACTTAAAGATGGCACTAAGGAATTGCTAATATAATCAATCAAATTCGCAACTGTCAAAAGAGAGCCAATTCCAAGAACTTGGAACAGCAACCATTTGCATCCATATTTTACATGAAAACTTTGCTGAAATATTGCAAAGAATTTACAAATATATGATTCTTCTGTTAAAGGCAATTGCAAGGCAGGCGAATAACAAAAGCTATAAAGTGGATATAGGCCCAGTTTCGGCTAAACCACTATAATTCTTGTGTTCCCTACTATTATAAACTGCTTTGTTTTATTTCGGCATATGAAATACATTAATCGTGTTACTAAAAAGTCGATTTAATAATGCAGGCCATAAAAACAAAGCTTACCGGTCACGAGACCAAGCGATCCGCGACATCGTCCAGCAGTCAAGCACTGGGCCATTCAAAATTCCCATATTCAAATCCTACAAAAGAAGAACTTCAAACGAAAAGGACAATGGGGATCGTCAACATGAATCAATGGCAAAGAGACATCCGTGAGCAAGCGTCAGCCAGCAAAGACCATTTCAGAAGCATAAGCCTTATTCAAAGGCACAACTTTTCGGGGAATAAAGACCTCAAGCGGGTTTCACCGAAAAAGGGGCGTCTTTCTCGTTACAAAGTCGTGGAGTTATCGGTTGACACACTCCCGAGAATCCATCCAACCGAGAAAAGGAAACTCCAAACTTCCTGACAGTAACCCTACTCAGGGGCACGCATTTCACCACAACTGGTCGACATACTCCCGTGAGATGAAATGTGAGAAGCCCTCTTCGAAGGCAAAAAGCTTCTCTACGGAGACCAAATGCTTCTCTTCAGAGACCAAAGCCCTCTTCGGAGGCAAAAAGCTTCTCTACGGAGACCGAATGCTTCTCCTCAGAGACCAAAGCCCTCTTCGGAGGCAAAAAGCTTCTCTACGGAGACCGAATGCTTCTCCTCAGAGACCAAAGCCCTCTTCGGAGGCAAAAAGCTTCTCTACGGAGACCGAATGCTTCTCCTCAGAGACCAAAGCCCTCTTCAAAGGCAAAATGCTTCTCTACTGGGACCGAACGCTTCTCCTCAGAGAACAAAGCCCTCTTCAGAGGCAAAATGCTCCTCTTCGGAGGCACAACTCTTCGGAGGACAAAGACCTCTAATGGGACATATGCCACAAAAAAGAAAGTTCTCTACTCAACAAAAAAGATTGGAGGAGTCATGACCCTCCAACCATGAGAGAGTAACTTCCAGGCAATGCAAACCCACTCTGGGGCACATTTCACCAGGAGTTGAAGTGTAACAGCCGCTCTTCGGAATTCCACTTCACCAGAGTTGAAATGCAAACAAAATAAAGACCTCCTCGGGGGCACATTTCACCAGGAGTTGAAGTGTGACAGCCGCTCTTCGGAATTACACTTCACCAGAGTTGAAATGCAAACAAAATAAAGACCTCCTCGGAGGCACATTTCACCAGGAGTTGAAGTGTGACAGCCGCTCCTCGGAATTACACTTCACCAGAGTTGAAATGCAAACAAAATGAAGACCTCCTCGGGGGCACATTTTACCAGGAGTTGAAGTGTGACAGCCGCTCTTTGGAATTACACTTCACCAGAGTTGAAATGCAAACAAAATAAAGACCTCCTCGGGGGCACATTTCACCAGGAGTTGAAGTGTGACAGCCGCTCTTCGGAATTACACTTCACCAGAGTTGAAATGCAAACAAAATAAAGACCTCTTCGGAGGCACATTTCACCAGGAGTTGAAGTGTAACAGCCGCTCTTCGGAATTTCACTTCACCAGAGTTGAAATGTAAGCAAGAAGAAAGACCTCTTCGGAAGCCCGCGTTTCACCAAGATTGAAATAAAACTTCCAAGTGTTGAAACATGAAAAGGCTTTCCTCAAAGGCACAACTCTTTGGAGGTACACGTTTCACCGAGATCCAAATAAAACTTCCAAGTGTTGAAACGTGAAAAAATCCCTCCCCAGAGGTACAACTTTCTATATAAAAAAAAAATCCTCATCAAGAGCATACTTTAACTTCCAAAGGAAGAGTAATTTACCTATTCTGGAGAATGACCTTCCTCAAAAAAAAAGAGCTAAAGTACCCTTCAGAGGTCCGCTTTACCACAAAGAGGAATTCACTTGGTAAAATATGTACATAAGCGAAAGTGATTTCTTCGAAGGACAAAGCGTAAAAACTTATATGAAGGGAATTGTACTCTACGAAAAATTTCTTTAAGAATAAAATAATTATTCTTTAGCAAATAAGAGTGCAAATCCCCTCGAAGTATAAAATATTGCAGCAAACTTATGGTATGGGGGCAACATGGTATAGTTACATACAAAATGGTATAGCTACGTCGGTAAGGTAATACTCAAACAACATACCATAAGCCCGTTGCAATATCATAAGTAAACTTGTGCAGAAATGAATAATAAATGCATTCTCAAATTCAAACAAGAATCTGTGAAAATAAAAGATCATTTTATTCAAATGTATTGCAGATACAGGTTTCAAAACAAAAAAGCGGGGGCCGGTACCCGCACAATTCTCGACCGGTACAAGCAAAAGACAAGAAACTAAAATCTTCACTTCTTTTTACCACCTTTGGACCCTTTACCCGGCCGAATGATCAGCTTTTCAGGTCGGTCAGTGGGCATAAGGGAAGAAGGAGAGGTAGGCGCATCTGGTCCATCTTCTGGATCCTCTTCAGTAGTAGTGATTATCTTCCCCCTCCTCTTTGACGTTCCGCGTTTTTTCCTCCTTTTTGAGGAAGACTCACTCCCTGGAGTGACAAGTTTAGATAGAGCTATGTCATCAGAAGGAGTCCGCTCCGGAGATATGTCACCTCCCTCAAGTCTCTCATCTTTCTGCTCTTGCGAAGCGATGGGATCATCCAAGCCATGAAGGGCCTTTATTTGCTCCTCTTGCGACCCGGGCTGTGAAGCAGGAGGAGGAGCCACCTGAAGAGACGGAGGAGGGATAACTGGAGGAGGAGAAATCTGAGCGGTGCTTGATACTTTCTCTACAGAAGAAAAGAGGTTAAAGTCAGTAGAGAGAGGAGATGAAGGCTCATCAAGGTTGAGAAAATAGTCAAGGAGCTCATGAAACCCATGTGAAATAAATGAGCAATCCACTTGAGCGAGATTGACAGTGGCAAAATTTACAGTAGAATTACCTGCAGAAGTTGTCTTTATTACATCAATTTCATAATCCGGAGCTTCAGCATTCTCTTGCAATTCATTTGTGGCTTGAGTAATTTTGGCCCCGGTATCAGTTTGAGCAGGGATCGGTACATAAGAGCTAGAACCAACAATGCCAGCGTCGGCCGAAGTTGAAGGAGGAACAGGAGCAGTCAAATTTGTTTCCTTTTCTTGATGCTCTTCCCCCACTATTTCAACCCGCGATCTGGCAAGTTGCTCCTTCCCTCTGGCAAGGGCTGCGCGAGCCTCAAAGTCTAAGTAGTGCACCTCCAAATCCTCTTCGGTGTATCCGGCCCCTTTAAACATGTCTAGTGCAGCCTCCCATACTTCGGCCAGGGTAATCTCATACTTGGGGCCCAGGAATGCAAGACTACCACGCCCTAATATACAATGCAAGTAAAAATCAAATAGTGTCGAGCCAATGTCAGCTTTGGTGGCTTCATGGGCCTCTTCCGCTGCAATTCTACCCGCAACAGCCTCATCTCGCTCTCTCTCAACTTTGGATAACTGGGCTTTCAATTGTTCAATCTCTGCAGCCTGAAGGCCAGTTTGTCCTCGTAACTGAGTAATATCAGTACGGTTGCCCTCTATAATCTGCTCCAACCCATCAGCCTTGGCTTCAGCATCCCTTTGCGCGGCATGAGCATCCCGCACCTGTTGAAGAAGCACACTCTCCCTTTGAGAATAAGAAGTGGAAGAAGTAGCAAGCTCCTCTTTAAGTTTCCCAACTTCCGCCTCAAGTTTCTCATTATAATCGGCAATACTCCTTATTTCGGCATCATGCTATTTAAGGATCTTCTGCCATTCAGTTTTGTCATTCTCCATGGTAAGCATAGCTTCGAGATTGGCCCTATTCACCCTTTGGAGCTCATCAACAAGTTTCTGCCAAGATGAAATCCTCTCAATATCAGTTCTGACTGCATCAAGGTTCCGTAACATAGCACTTTTATCTATGGGAACTAGATCGAGGTCGAAGCGAACTCCTTTTAAACACCAAGTAGGAAATCGGCTTTGAAGAGTGGATGGACCTGGTCCAACTTGGTAAGATGGCCTATTGATGATTGCTTGGATATCAGTAGGGGAAGGGGCAGGAGATTGAGAGGAAGTTGGAGCAGTAATCTTCTCTGAAGGCGCAGGCATTGGCTCCTCAATAACTTTGGCCCGTTTGCTCGGGTCATCAGTTATGTGACTCTTCCCTCTATCATCATGAGATTTGCGTTTAAGGGAGTCACTCTCTCTGTGGGAGGAATCATGTCGATTATCTGGTCTTCCAAAGCGTTCCTCATAATCACGTCTTTCCCGAGCCTTCCGGGCAGCCCTTTCTTCATCAGTCTCTCTATGAACAGGAGGATAGGATTGATAGCCATATTGGCTGCGTTTCCCATATCGCTGAAAGTCATTATAGTACAAGCTGCCTCGCCTCATTGAAGAACCT
The DNA here is from genome assembly GCA_030765085.1 of Allium cepa. Taxonomy (NCBI): domain Eukaryota; kingdom Viridiplantae; phylum Streptophyta; class Magnoliopsida; order Asparagales; family Amaryllidaceae; genus Allium; species Allium cepa. The sequence continues at coordinate 918,799,581 of CM060938.1, forward strand.
AAAATAAAAAAGAGGAAGAAGCAAAACTTGAGAATCTTTCAAATATTTAAAAAAAGAAGAAGGAAGGCATGTTCGCGGAAGGGTTAAGGAAATTCTAAGTGTGTGTGATGTGAAAACTATGCGCATCGAATTACGAACCACTCTTTAATGTGGGAGTAGTTGTGGGCGTAATAGTTGGCGTCAACTCTTGAGTCGACAAAGGTTGTCGCAAAACAGAAGTAGCCTCGACTACCGAAGAAGAGATCCCGGTAGTGATAGGATCGTCTTTAAAGATCTCTTGTGAAGTAGCAAAGAGGTCGCTCAGTCCTTCAAAAGTGTCATCCCTGCTCTGCTTAACAGGACTGGATTTCTGAGCTTCTTCACCAAATTCTTGTGACTGGTGAGAAGATCCCTGAGGCTCTTCTTCCTCGATAACCGGGGCAAGTTTGTCAGATGGCCCCGCAGCATCAACAGAAGTGGAGCACTTCACTAGCGAAGCCTCAGGAGCAGGTCTTTTTGATATGGATGTGCTAGTAGAAACTGGGGCATCCAGCGCTCTAGCCGGGGAGTCTGGGATTTCATGAGGACGTGTAGAACGAGAAGTATGCAAAAGTCCGTACTGATGCAAAAATTCATCTTTCAACAGAAATTGAATATCTGTCTCCTCAACCGGCATGGCCTTAAGCCTTTCAAAAGTCGACTTGTAACTGGGATTCTTAGAGGGAGGAGGCAACGCTGAAAATAAAAAGAAGCAGAGTTAACACTTAGCAGGTCAGTCTCACGAAGGCCAGATAACAAATGAAGTAAGGATGGATGATCTTACTTCCTTCTCTCCACACAGCATAAAACCCAGGGGGGCAACGAACGAAGAAGAACTGGGATAGGAACCCATGAGCAGTGTCAGGAAGGCCAACGATTAATTTGCGGTTTCGGGCGCTTCTCACAACAGTAATAGAAGGATGATCTTTGGTCCGGGTAAAGGAGCATAGGTAACAGATTTCATCAAAACTCGGAAGTCGATCAAGTGTTCTCCTAAATAGCACACACAACCCCATTAGAATGGCGTAGCCGTTGGGATGTAGCTGGGATGGAGCAATGGCCAATTGATGAAGAAGTTGTTGGAAAAAGTCATTGAAAGGAGGAATGCCCCCACTTAGGCACATTTGTCGGTTAACTGTCACAAAGCCAGAGGGTGCTATGTCAGCAGTGTTACTTCTCTCAGGAAGAATGGCGTCTGATTCAACAATGCCAAACTGAGCACACAACTGGCGAAAAACTTTGTATGATAATGTGGTAGGCGCTCTTTCGGGAGGATTAACTAGTGGAGCCGGAAGAACTGTTGCCTCTCCAGTCTGAACTGTTGCATCTTCTTCCTGAGAAGTCATTCTACACAAGCAACTGGATATTCAAATATGAAGGTGCACGTTTCCTAAAAGTGTGAAGTGTCGTGCAAAACTAATGAAAATAGCAAGTAAATATAACTGGAATTAAACTGGTTGACGATTGATCGACTATGGTAATTTCAGAACTTGTTAATTTAGAGTTCAAGCATAATATTAGTGCAGGCTGGTCAGTTTTAATTGATTGTTTCAGTGTTGCTTTAATATTCTACTTGAAGTCGATAGCACTTCGTTCACACGATTTGTTTAAGTTAATTATCTGTTATTAACTAATCTGTCATTTGATATGGGCAATCAATGACAGTATATTTGTCCCTGTTTTCTGTGAATGTTGTATTGAACAGGTTGTTAACTTGCAAGTCAAAATAACCCTGAATGAATGCAATAAAATTCGACAGTTCAAAGTCAATGCAATGGTCCAAAGTTCAAACAGAATTCACACAAGTCATAACTCGTCAACGGTTCAAAAGTTCTGAGTCGGCAGTACCCTAAGCCTTGAGTCGTAGAAATAAGGAGATTATCTCCAAGTCTTATCTCGGCTACGACTCAGGGTTTAAGTCATAGAGTATGTTAAAGAAGCTCTGGTTCAAAATAATAAGAAAATCTTCGAGTCTTATCTCGGCCACGACTCAAGGGTTTTATCTTGGCCACGATTCAAGGCTTAGGTCGTGGAGCATGTTGAGTCGTATCATGGTTAAATCGCAAGGGTCGCTGGATCATACAAAAATAGCCGAGTCAAACCTACGGCAATGTTCGAATCAATCTGACCCATTAACCATCTAGCTCCTAACCCATTAACCATCTAATCTATAACCCGATAACCCAATAACCTCGCAATGGTTAACCCCAGTTCCATCACGCTACTAGGTCGCCTCAGATCTCAAATCGTTACAAGTAAGATCAGACCGCCTGCCTTTAATCCATCAATGTCCGATGTAATAGTATTCGCAAGGATAAAGGGGGAAAAACAGAGGCGAAGATCGGCAATCATCAGCAATTGAAAAAGGATGCAAAATCTCTTACACTGTGTGATGCTAAAGATGATCGAAAATAAATCAGGTTGGAATCGCCTTTGAGAGCTCGAAGGTGTGATAATGGCAGACACGGTTCAAAGGATAAGAAATGAGAAGAAGGAAGTAAAGGGAACGACTCAAGTATTTTATAGCCTTGAGCAATGGCAGTTGAATCGGCACACGAGTTAAGATGAGTCGAAGCCCACGACCTACGACTTAGGCGTGAACTTCGAGGGGCAAATGTTAACCCCGTTTAAGCAACGAGTCAAGGTCTGGGCCGACTCACGACTTAAGGTTCTTAACGGTTCAGTAGGGATCCACTACTCGAGAAGCCTCACAACTCAACAAGCAACCGACTCAACAAGCTAACGAGTTAAAGCTTAAGGCGACTTAGAAGAGTGGAGCGACTCAAGGGATTAACGGTGTATGGGATAGACCGACTCAAGTTCGCTAACGACTCAACGACTCAAGACGCCAACGACTTAAGGGATCTACGACTTGAGGCCTCTACGACTCAAGAAACCTACGACCTAAGGTCTGCAACTTAAGGAACCTTACGAGTTAAGGAACCTTACGAGTTAAGAAAATCCTACGAGTTAAGGATGGCACGACTTAAGGAAGTTCCGACTCAATAGCCTTAGCTTGTTGCCGACCTAACCATTCACATCGTCTGCCGACCTAACTGCTAAGAGTGTGTGCCGACCTAACGCTTTGAAGTAATGCCGACTCAATGACTTGACCAAGTGACCGACCTAAGGGGCTTGAGAAGATGCCGACTTAAAGATCAAGGAGATTCTGACCTAGGACTTACAAAAGTCTACCGACCTAACACAATCTCCGATCTAACGACTCAAGTTGTTTGCCGACATAACTGTTAAGAACAAGTTGTCCACACCCAAGTCATGGCCGACCTATGGTTTACGGTAAGTCGTAACCGACCTATGACTTGTGATAAGTCGTAACCGACCTAGAGATATGAAGGAAGAGGTAGTGCAACAGTTTAACGCGCAGCACGTTACCTCGGCGATGACTTAAGACAGATGATATGAATTCAAACAAGCTTGCTTCTATGAAGCCGTGGACTTGACTCGGTAAATCGGCCACGACATATGTTAAGTCGGCCACGACTTATACTAAGTCAGCCACGACTTAGAACTTGGCAGTAATTCCAGCCCAGAATTCACTATAAATACGCGACCACCTCCAATATTGAGGGGACTTTTCGGCACATTCTCTTCATACACCGTTACCCTGCTGCATTGGGAACTCCATCAACACTTAGAGCCTTCAAGATTCGAGGAATACTTCAAAGAACTTCACGAAGAAATCACACATCTTCAACATGAGTTTAAGGACTTTAATCGACATTGAAGCTTAAGCTACTTGTTCCAAATCATTTGTAACTTGAAGTGTGTTGTATTTGAGAAGAATTGTATCAGCTTGTAGCGAGATTATTAATAAAAGTACTTAAAGTGGACGTAGGCTATACCCTTAAGCCGAACCACTATAAAATCGTTGTTGTTTGTTGCTTTTCTGTTGTTATCTGCTTATAATCTGTTCCCGAGTCATCGGGTGGTGCTTTCACAACTACACTTAACACACCGGGGTGTTAGCGTTCAAATTTAAGCGTTAACAATGTGTTATCTATCCATACCTTTTTCCGCCTTTGTGATATGGATGTCTGAGACTGATTTGTGTTATGTTTATTTCAGTATTTGTTTCCGAAGATTTTATATAGCCACTGTGTAGTAGCTTTGAGTTGTATCGGTATGTCGGATTTCCATATATTATACTATCTGACATATCGGTACTCGCATAAAGAAATTACATGGATGGTCGCTCCTCAACAGCCTTATTCTCCATGCTAGTTGATAGCATTACACCGTAGTGTTCTTGGCTAGCGTGGGTATAGAGGTGGGGCGTCACAGCTTGGTATCAGAGCCAAACTTTGGAACAATATAGAATAATCTAGCAAGGATCACGTCCTAAGTCATTCTTAGGAGTTGTGCCTTAGGATTTTGTTCGAGTCAATTGGACCCGTCCTATCCTATTTTCTTTTGTGATTCCTTGTTTTATCAATCTCTATTTTTATATCCATCTTGTGAATAACTTTTCTCCTTCTTTCTTTCTTTCTTAAAGAAGAGAAATGGTTAGACTAGGCCGTCCCAGCGCCGGTCAATCTCATGCTACTCCCCAAGATGGAGTTTTTATGGTTGCTCAGTAGCATCTTGATTTAGTAAAGAATGCTCAAGCAGTTGGTTCTAATCCGAAACCTACTCACCCTAAGTCTGGATTTGCACGCTTGTGCAACAATTATACCAACTTGGGTGGGAAGCCATTCAAAGGTTCTGAAACTATTATTGAAGTCCAGGCTTGGCTAAGAACATGTGACCGAATCTTTTCTTGCATGAATCTTATTGATCTTCACCGAGTTCAGGTGGCCTCTAGTATGCTCCAAGAAAGAGCATTAGACTGGTACGAGCTTCTAATTTCTGAAATTAATGAGGCGGATCTCACCTGGGAGCAATTCCGAGGATGCTTCGAATTAAAATTTGTGTCAAGAGCTGAGAAAGTGACATTGTCTCGACGTTTCATAGACCTTGTTCAAGGTGAATCCTCCGTGACGGATTATGTCGCATCCTTCGAGTCACTTTCTAAATATGGGGTAGAATACATCAACACCCCATTAAAGAAGAACCAAAGATTTGTCTATGGCTTGAACAAAAATCTCAAGAAGCCATTACTTCTAAAATTAGAAGATTCTTTTGATCAACTCATCGATATCGCTCTGCGTCTTGAAGAGGCGGATAAGGAGAGTGATGTTGAAGTGGTGGGTGCCAAACCAAACTTCAACAACAACAAGAAAAGGCCTAATAAATATAAAGGTCCTTATCCCAACAAGAAAGGGAAGCAAGCAACTCCTGCAACAAAGACTTCTTCCTCCAGTAGTGGGCAATGCTACAACTGTGGTTCTAAGGACCATTTTGCGAACAAGTGTTCAAAGCCCTGATCTTGTCGCTATTGTAAAAGTCCGGATCATTATTTACATGCATGCCCCAAACTTCAAAATAAGAAGGAGGGAAAGCTTAATGTCGCTCAAGCCCCTAGCAACACATCTCGTGGCCAAGGTATATCTCATTCTATCCTTGATGGTATTATTACATTTCGTGATCAACCTATTCGAGTTCTTTTTGATTTGGGTGCATCCCATTCTTTTATATCAAAAGAACTTGTTGATACTTTTTTTTTAGTGTTGTTGCTTTAATGACTTCTCCGAGAGTTGCGAATCCAGTTGGTGGGTCCGCAACACTTAGTTTGCTTTGTAAGGATGTGGAGATTATTTTATGTGATTTTTCTTTCCTACCTGATTTGCATGTTATGCGTTACTTAGGCTTTGGAATGATTTTGGGAATGGATTGGCTTAATCGTGATGAAGCTCATATCCTATGTCCTGAACGGACTATTTATCTCCGACATCCACAATCTGTTGAGCAGCTATCTATTGTTCTTAAAGATTCGGATTCCACCTTGACAACATCTTTATATTCTTTAAATCCTCATGATGACGATGATGATGAGGAGGATGTCATTTCTCTTATCCACGTTGTTCGTGAATTTTTCGACATATTTGAGCCCGTTTTAGGATTACCACCTAAGCGAGCAATTGAGTTCAAAATTAATCTTATCCCTGGAGCTCAACCTATCACTCACCCTCCTTATCGCATGTCCAATAAGGAAAATGAGGAGATGCGCAAACAATTATCCGAATTGGAGACGAAGCAATTTATTCGCTCTAGTTTCTCACCTTGGGGAGCTTCGGCTATTTTCGTGAAGAAATCCGATGGTACACTTAGGCTTTGCATTGACTGCCACAAGCTTAATGATCTTACTATCAAAAATAAATATCATTTACCTCGGATTGATGATCTATTCGATCAACTTAGTGGTGCTAGAGTTTTTTCATAATTGGACTTGGCTAACGGTTTTCATCAGCTTCGCATTGCATAGGATAGCATTCCTTTGACATCGTTCCGTACTCGTTATGGATCTTATGAATGGCTTGTCATGCCATTTGGTTTAACGAATGCTCCGGCTTATTTCATTGACCTTATGAATCGAGTTTTCAAAGGTCTCCTCGATCGATTCGTTCTCATCTTCATTGATGATATTCTTGTGTATTCAAAAACCAAGGAGGAGCATGAAAAGCATCTTCGGATTGTGTTGGAAACTCTTAGGAGTAATCAATTAAAAGAAAATTTTTCTAAATGCCACTTTTGGCAATCTCGTGTGAAGTTTCTCGGTCACATTATTTCTGAATCTGGAATTTCCATGGATCCTTCAAAGATTGAAGCAATCCAAAATTGGAAGGGACCGGATAGTGTGACGGAAATCCATAGCTTTCTCGGATTGGCGGGATATTACCGCCGATTCATAAAAGACTTTTCTAAAATTTCCATGCCTCTTACTAGCTTAACAAAGAAAGGTGTTAAATACATTTGGTCGGACAAATGTGAAACTTCTTTTCAGAAGTTAAAAGAACTCCTTTCCGATGCTCCTATTCTTGTGATTCCCGAAGGGAACGAAGATTTTGTTGTTTATACCGATGCTAGTCGCGTTGGGTTAGGTGCCGTTCTTATGCAAAGAGAACGTGTTATTGCTTATGCTTCCAGATAATTAAATCCAACCGAGACTAGATATGCCACTCATAATTTAGAGCTCGCGGCTATTGTTTTCGCCCTTTGAATTTGGCGTCATTATATTTTAGGAGAGAAATTTATTCTTTACACCGATCATAAATCTTTGAATAATCTATTCTCTCTAAAGGAACTTAATTTGCATCAACAACGTTGGCTTGAGTTCCTTGCATCTTATGATCTTGATATTCTTTATACTCCCGGAAAGGGAAATCGTGTTGCCGATGCCCTTGGTCACAAGCAACAAGCGGTTGTTTCCATGATGATATCCGAATGGAATGATCTCGAGGTTTTATCCACTTGTGGGATTCGAGATCGTGTTTCCAATTTATGTTCATCTCTTGTTCTATGTATCCTTGAGGCTCATCCTTCTCTTTTAGACCGCATTCTTGAAGCTCAAAAGCTAGATCCCGAATTGGCTCTTCTTGGCCAAAGATTGAGGGATAAATTGATATTGAAAGTTTGGAAGACTTTAATATTGATTCTCGTGGCGGCATTCGAAAATTTGGTAGACTTATCGTGCCAAATATGAGTGATCTTCGAAAAGATGTTTTAGAAGATTCCCATCGTTCTATATTTACCATTCATCCTGGTAGTAGCAAAATGTACGCGGATATGAAGCGACTTTATTATTGGGAGGGAATGAAATCTGATATTGCTAACTTTGTTAAGTGTTGCATGACTTGCCAACTTGTCAAGGCCGAACATCTAAGAACCATTCCTCTTTTGGCCAAACTCTTTATTAAAGAAATTGTTAAATTGCATGAAGTTCCTACTTCTATTGTTAGTGATCATGATCCATTATTTACTAGTGGATTTTGGAAGAGTCTTCAAAAAGCTTTGGGAACGAAGCTTAATTTTAGCACCGCTTATCATCCTTAGTCCGATGGACAAACCGAGCGTGTGAATCAAACTCTTGAAGATCTCCTTCATGCATGTGTTCTTGATTATGGTGGAAGTTGGGAAGATCATATTTCTCTTGTTGAATTTTCCTATAATAATAGCTTCCAATCTAGTATTGGTATGGCACCTTTCGAGGCACTCTACGGAAGGCCATGCCGATCTCCTTCTTGTTGGCTTGAGGCCGGTGAGAAGCTGGTTTTAGGTCTAGATTTTGTTCGTGATTCCACAGAATAGATTGATCTTATTCGCCATAGGATGGGAGAAGCCCAAAGTAGACAAAAATCCTATGCCGATAACCGAAGAAGGAAATTAGAATTTTCTGTGGGAGATTCTGTGTTTATTCGTGTTTCTCCTATGAAAGGGGTTGTGCGTTTCAGTCGATCGGGAAAGTTAGCACCTAGATATATTGGTCCATTTCCTATCACAGAACGCATTGGTTCCGTGGCTTATCGCCTCTTATTACCGGCTCAATTCTCTGCTATCCATGACGTGTTTCACGTTTCTCGACTTTGAAAATGCCTTCGAGATTCCAATTCTATTCTTGAGCCCGGTATTGTGGAAGAAAGTGAAGTTTCACCTAATAAAGATGTTCCGCTTGTTAAAGTTCAGTTTTCCTCTAATCCTAAGGATTGCTCTTGAGAATCTAGAGAATTCATCGAGCGTACACATCCGGACTTACTTTCTCGTGCTCTTTGAGGTGAACTTCTTATTTCAAATTTCTTTTGTGTTAACATGCTTTTATGGTTGTTACTTTTTAGTTCCATCATATATATTGCGAGGACACAAATTCTTTAAGGAGGGGAGTCTGTAACAACCCGCATATTTATCGATTTAGTATTTAAATATTTCATCATTAGTCGGATTTTAGTCCGAAAAGTTACTTCTTGCAAACAGTCGAATTGGGACTCGAGACCCCTTCCATTGAGTTCAAAATGCCGTTTGCAACCTTTTTGATTATAAACTTTGATACGTTTGGAGTTAGTAGAATTTTGCTACTTTTTCACTTTGGACTTTGGGTTGGGTTAGCCCAAACTATTAACTCAAACTTAACCCCCTCTTCTCTTCATTCCTTCATAATTTTCTAACAACAAAAGCTTCATGAAAAATGGAGGTGGAGAATGGGAAATAGAAATCCAAAGCTCTAGTTCATTTGCAAATCCAACATCTAACTCCAAATCCAAAGAGAAGCCATTGATTCAAGCTTATGGTTGATTCTTGCTTTGCTTTCAAGCTTCTTCTTCATTGATTTTCGTGAAAAGGTGTGATTTTTATCTCACATCTTTGTCTATAACTATCTTTGATTGTTCGGTATGAATTCTTAACACTTTTTCATGTGCATTTGCTTTTGGTTTGGATTGAATTGGTGAAAATCCTAATTTTTCGTGTGTTTCATGCATTTTCTGGGCTTAGGTCCTTCTAAGTCGTTAGGTCGCGCTAATGCTTCGGTCGCACAAACGTTATGCCGTCCCATGTAAATTTGCTCGGCCTTGAAAAGTCACGCCTAGTTAGGTCGCGCCATCCTTAGGTCGCGTGCACCCTTAGGTCGCTCGGCCATGCACCTGCTAAAGCTCGCAACTCCCTAGGTCGTTCCATTGCTTAGCTCGGCTATGTGTTAGGTCGCTCGCTCAGTTAGGTCGTTCCATTGCTTAGCTCGGCTATGTGTTAGGTTGCTCGCTCAGTTAGGTCGGTCCATTGCTGGGTCGGCCATGTGTTAGGTCGCTCGCCCAGTTAGATCGTTCCATTGCTTGGCTCGGCCATGTGTTAGGTCGTTCGTCCTTATTAGGTCGCGCCACTGATAGGTCACGCCATCTCCTGCCTTAAGTCGCTCGGCTACGTGGGTCGCACCATGTTAGGTCGCGTGCATGATTGGTCGCATCCCTAGTTCGTGTCAACACCTTAGGTCACGTCTTTAAGCCGCTACCTCCTAGGTTGTTGCTCCTTAGCTCGGCCATGTTAGGTCACAGGGGCATTTCTACTTTGATGGATTTGGAATTGAATACTTTGGATTTTACTCGCGTCTTCGAATTTGAATTTTAGTGAATTGATTTGTTTCTACAATCATTTTTGTGATTGGTCACTTTAAAAATATAAAGGTTTTAATACTATTAGTAAATATCAAAGCCCTTTCTTCCAAATGATTTCAACGCTATTTTATTTATAAAGCTCGTTTTCTCAAACCGTTTTCCTATCTACTAGTATATACAAATCTTTACCTCACTCGTATGAGAAATCAAATTAAACGGCTTAGTAAAACAAGTGGTATGAAACGCTTGCGTTTGCTTCGTCAATTAATTCTTCGACTTGTTCGATTGAACCTCTTGTGACAAATTTTCTAGTGAAGATATATAGTTTGTTCGTAAATATTTAAGTTAAGCTAGTGGTTATGGGACATGAAGCTAAACTCATATATTTACTAGCTTAGTTTAATTGACACTTCTTGATGATCAATGACGATTATTTTTGTGATTTAGACTAGCAATTGTGCGATGTCTCTTTGTCTGTGAGGGAGACTAAACCCCGTTTCTGTGATGTTTCGACTCACCTATGTGGGGTAGCGACCCATGGTCTTCGAGCCATTCTTGTGGAGCCTCGGCTCAAAATTATTGGTCAGCTACCACGGAATAGCGTTCCGTTTTGTGATACACGTGTTGGTTAGTTTTTGTACTCCCGTTTTGTGATAGGCCTCCCCCCTTTTTGTGATTTCTGGATTTTTTGTGATGATTTCTAGAATTTGTGCTTCACCAATTTTCGTGATTTTCATTGATAAGTTTTATCAATTTTTGTGCATTGGTGAATTTGTGTGTCATTAGCTTTTTTTGTGAATAAAAATTTAGGGTATGATATCCCTTTAGATCTTTGAGAAGATTCTTGTGATATTGATTAATCTCTTGTTGATTTTCAATTACATACTTATAACAGGATGCCATTATGGTTATTATACGTTTATGCCATATCTCTTATTCTATATCATATCAACTGATATTTATAGCTAGACTGATCCGTTTATTATTTTCTTATTAAATAATACTCGGGTCAGACTGAGATGTTACAGGTGCTTCTGCTTGACTCCTCACCAGGGACCATTATTCTGACTTTGGATAACTACTTAGACTAGTAGTTTTTGTTGTATACATTTGAGATATAGACTCTATGATGTATACTTATTCTTTTGTGTAGCACTTGTAGCTATTCTTTTGTGTTATTGTGGATCTTTCAGACCACTACTCTGATGTACACTTTCATGTGTTATCTATCCATACCTTTTTCCGCCTTTGTGATATGGATGTCTTAGACTGATTTGTGTTATGTTTATTTCAATATTTGTTTCCGAGGATTTTATATAGCCACTGTGTAGTAGCTTTGAGTTGTATCGGTATGTCGGATTTTCGCATATTATACTATCTGACATATCGGTACACGCACAAAGAAATTACATGGATGGTCGCTCCTCAGTAGCCTTATTCTCCATGCTAGTTGCAGCATTACACCGTAGTGTTCTTGGCTAGCGTGAGTATAGAGGTGGGGCGTCAAACATACAACGTATATCATAGTTAAAACAAAACCTTATCAACTGGACAGTTATAAAATTCTGATCTTAAAAATACAGATAGGTATACTATATAATACAAAGAAAATAGAATACTATGATTGGTGAATCTCCAGCTCCCCTTCGAGACCTCCATAACATCTACGCCAACCTGGGAAAATACTCGGTCTGACCCGAGCATTATAAATCAGTAACACTTGGATAAATCTGGAAATATCTTCATTAGATAATTTGAATAATGGGGAACACATACAAAAGTTCTATGAGACCTCACCACTAATGCGGAACTGGTTTTTTGCCTCACAAGAATAACATCCATATAGGCAAGAAGAAAAATGAATATTAAGAAAAAATCCAAATAGGAATGAGTATAATTAATATTAAACCATACTTGAAAGAGTGGAAATAAATCAACTAAAATCCAAACTAGATAGAATGGATAGAATAAGGAAAATAATCCAAATTGACAGAATGCGCTAAATAAGGTAACAATCCAAACTTGATACAATGGACTGAATAAGGTGACCGTCCAACGTGATAAAATGGAAAAATAAGGCAACTGTCCAAACTTTGATTGAATGGACTAGATCAATATTTAAATGCCATGATGAGGTGTTGGCTTCACTCATGGCAATTTAAAGCTAAAACAGATTCAAGGATACAAATCAAATAAGGAAAGGAATTTTTCCAACAAATGACAAGGAAGGTACAGCCTCCTTGAAGTATACCACTAGTAATATACTCCTGGGAAGCTCATTTACTCTATGACACTTCTTGGGACCCTCCAAGCCAGACCCGCTAGACCTTACCGAGAATCTTAGTGTTTCCATAAGTGCACAACCGAATCCAAACTAGATGAGATGTAGAAATACCATAAAGGATGATACCCCACATAACTTGACCCCCTCTCATGCTTTTGGTTTAGTCATTTTTGACAAAGGATAACAAAGCTCGATTGAGCAACAAATCGTCTTAGAATGACATTCATAAAGTAGCTGAAGTGACCGATAGCTGAAATACCAACTATCGAGGAAATTAAATGATTGTAGGAAACTAAGCCTTATCCTCCCTTATTGAATTCAAACTTATACTTTTCTCGTTTAACAATAATGCCGGACAAGTCATGGTAGTGTTACCTTAAAGTTATGTCCAACAATTACTCTTAACTTTTAAAATAGTGACAAGTTTACTCTTTGATGTTTAGTGCTTATTATACAAGCAAATCATTTCCATGTAAGTGATTCGTTTTACGAAAATAATTCATTTTCATAAACGAATCAAACTTTTACTTTTAAAATTAAACTGATTTTTTGCTTGATTTTCGTTTTGGTAAAACACTTTTAGATTTAGTTCCTGATTGTTAAAACTTTGAGTGATTAATTTTTTCCAAGTGCATAACCCGAAGGCCTAAACCAACATCAGGCCGAACACCTAGAAGATTATCCAACTTAACACCCCAATAATCAAGTTCCAATTCCTTTTATAACATTAAAACACTATTAATTATCCGAGAAGATAATTAATGACATTTAAAATCTCTTTTAAGTAAACAAATCCATTATCTTTACTAAAGTAGATAATTATTTCTAAATACTTTTATAAAATTGGTAAACTAGCTTTAAAATCTTCATTAAATTAGTTTATTAGCTTTAAATAAGTTGATTAAAGCAATTTTATTGTATAAGATAATTTAATTAAATCATTTTTATTAAAACGATTAATTAATTCAAATACAAATAGGTAAAATGATTTATTAAATTCAAATATTCATAAATTAAATAAATAATTATTCTTAAACAGCACTAATTAAAATGATAAGTAATTTTTTAATTCCCTTAATTAAAACAATTAATTAAGCTCAAATAATCATAAATTAATTGGATTAATTAAATGTATTCTTTATTAGTCAAAACGACTAATTAAAAACATCATTTTTTTTAAAATGTTTTATTTCATTATAAAGCTTCATTAATTAAAATGATTTAACTAGATACCAAAAATAATTAGTTAAAACAATTAATTAAATTAAAAAACAATCACTAATTAAAATGATTAATTAATTCAAATATCCTTATTTAAAATGATTAATTACTTTTAAACATCATTAATTAAAATGATTATTAATTTCAATTGTCATTAATTGAAATGTTTAATTAAGTTCAATAAATTAATTAAACTCCATTATCATTAAATAGAATAATTAATTAATTAATTAAACAAACTCAAATAATCATTACCCAAAGTGATTGAATAAGCATAAAATATCATTAGCAAAAATGATTAATTAAATCTAAAGATAAACCAATTTTTAATCATCACTTATTAAATTTGGTAATTGATCTCAAATTAATTAATTAAAATGATTGATTAATTTATGTTATCATTAATCAAAATGATTAATAAATTTTCAATATTCCTTTTAGCGGAAACACAAGCTTAAGTTTATATGATATGGGTTTTAGGAATGAAATTAAACAAACGACGTTATAGCGAAAATCACCGTAATGACATATAAACAACTAAATGAAATATCAGGATTTTATTCAATTATCATCAACAAAGCAACATATGATTGTATACAAATAATTTATAGGCGAGAAACCTTCTTTAGGCCTCTCAACATATTTTACCTGCAAAACAATGATTATGGATAATATATAGATAATCATATGGGTTTATAACGATAAATTTAACATGTCATCCATTTTCTAAAGGGAAATTCAAGCAAACTAGCTATCAAACAGTTTAACTAACATCCAAACAATCAATAAATGTTTATATCATCATTAATATGATATAATAAAGTTAAATGTGAGTTAAACTCACATTGATTCTCTTTTCCGTCGAAACATCCCGATTTTGGACTAAAACCTAATGCTCATTGATTTTAGCAAAAATATTCACTTGCTACGAATCCAAACAAACCAACTCATTGCAAAGATCTCGACAACAGAATTCCAACGCAAAAAACAATGTTTAAATCCGACCTGTATGAGCGGGATATACATGTTAGAAGTTATTGATAAATTTAATTAAAATCAAGTCAACTTTGAAAAATTACAAATATACCCCTGCCGCTTTCTTCTCCATCCTTTAGATCGAAATGTGCACACAAAATCTTAACCTACTTCAAGCGTGCCCAAAAATAGGTGATATGGAGCTACGCTTTGCAAAACGACGAACTGCCTTCGCCGATGAACTCCTCTCGCTGAACACGACACGCCCATACCCAAAAATTAAAGCGCGATCGAACACCACGCATCGTGACTTGCTATAGACCCAACGACCGCCTATTAGATTACGGTCCTCCATCATGCATCATACCTCACTAAAATCGACACCTAGCAGCACTTCTCTATCCTCAATCCAAATCTAAGCTTTGCCTAGCCTATCAATCCCTAAATCACGTAGAAAATCGAACCTTAATGGCCTATCCAACCAAAGCCAGCTCCTAATCATGAACGTGCCTTACCAGAATGCCAAGGCGCATAGATCTAGGTGATACGAGGGAAAGATATCAACTTTATATTTTTTCATCGAGCAGTTTTTTTTTTAAATTTTGAAATATTGGTTTGTGAGAAAAACTCTGTATTTGTTAATATACATGGTTCATATAGATGGAAAGAGGCATGGATGAGATCAAGGGGGTATGGGCAGGCTCAATGGGGCATGGGCACTAAGCATGGTTGAATATAAAATATATTTATATTATTTTTATTCTATATTTTTCCACAAAACATGCTCGAAAATTCCAAACTCCAAACTATACGTGCCGCCTGGCATTCCTAATATTTTACCCCTATTTCGAACACAATAGAACTTGTTTCGAGATCTATTTATAAATATATGGTTTGAGGAATAAATATTATTGTATATATTTGTAATAGTTGTAAATATATCAATCCATATGCAATATCAACAAACAATTAAATATAGCTTAACTAGTAACATACATTCGAGCTTGAATGGAATATTATACCATGACCGTAAGAGGATAATTTGGCAGATATATGGTTTAAATATGGCATCTAAAAAGAAAAAAAGTGTTTTGAGATGGATGGTTGAGAATGAGGTATGATCCATATTCGTCTTTATTTAATCTACTATAAAAAGATCCCTAATCCTACTTGTAAAAGGACTTTTTGGCTGCCTCTATTCCTCAATTATTGGGTGATCTTTACCTCATGGAGCTCCAATAAATTTACATAAATCAATTCGAAATGCAACAATTATTGGATAGTTAAATGTGTACGATCAAGGATCAGCAATTTGTCGAATCGAGCAAATTTTAAAGGAGGAAGAATTCATCATTACAAGATGTGCTTCAAGGCAGTAACATAGGTATGTATTTATATTTACTATACTATAGAACTTATAATTTCTTAATACCAGTATATTATTCATATATTATTATTATTATTATATTGTCAGGTGGATGATGATTCTCTTATGTATCAATCTTGTCACATACTATATTGGTTATATGTGTGTATTTATTAAAAAAACAAATTTTTTCATGTAGAGCTAATGTACACAACCATATTTATTTTATTTTAATCATTATTATTTTATTAATTAAAGTATGTATATATCAATATGTCACTTAATTTTAGTTATATGACATGGGCTAATTTTCAAAATTGTTTCAAAAATTTAAAATACAAGATTTTTTATTTAAAAGTTAAATTTAAAATAAGATATAAATATATTATAAAAGTTAGAATATAAAAAAATTTAAATTGTTTGATAATATATATTAATTTCTACAATTTTAAATTTTATTAGTAAGATTAATAAAATAAATTAATTAAGTTAATTAAATATATACATGTATTATATATTATAATACATATTATGTTATTTTTAAAATGTTTAAAATAACATAAATGTTAACTCCCTTCTGCAAACGACCTATAGATCAAAAAGCTGCGACCTAAAAGACGGCACGACCTAAAGGACAACGCAACCTAGCGACCTAAAAGTTTAACGACCTAGAGGATAGAGCAACTTAGCGGTTTAATGAAGCAAGCGACCTAAAGTAGCGGAGGTTAGCGACCTACAGGTAGTTGCGACCTAAACGAAGACTCACTCTAACCAACCAACGACCTAAGGGGACTCAGCGACCTAAAGTCTTCAGCGACCTAGCGCCTTCATTACTCAGCGATCAAAAAGCCAGAGCGACCTAAAGATCATATCAGCCTAAAGAGGCCGCGACCTAACAGAATGGCTCGACCTAAGATAGGTCACCCACAACCTAAGGTAGGTCGTTCCCGACCTAGGGACAGTGTATCAGAAGGCCGCCCTTTTCTATACTGCCACCAATAAGGTCGCTTACGACCTAGGACTTGTCGAAACGAGCTCGTGCATTCTTATGAAAGAAGGAGGAGGAGCCAGTGCTTCTTAGGGCGCCTACGACCTACGACCTTGCTTAGGTCGGTCGCGACCTACGACCTAACTCCGAGCAAAGCCTATAAATACGCCCCTAGCTCCAACTAGCAAAGGAGCCTTTTGGGCTAATTCTCGAAGCACCGTTACTCTGCCATTTTCTCAACTCAAGCAGCACTCCAAGCACTCCAAACTCCAAGGACGCTATTACACACTTCAAAGAAGAATCACAATCATTCAAGATGAATTGGAAAGATTATTCTTCATGGGAGTTTGAACTATTTGTCTGAAGTTAATTGTAATTGAAGAAAGTGATATAAATTGTACTCATATCAGCAATAAAGAGAATCTAAGTGGACGTAGGCCTGATTTTGGGCCGAACCACTATAAAACTTGTGTTTTTACTGCTTTTCTGCAATCTCCTTACTTATAATTCTTTCCCGATCTATCGGGTGGTGCTTTCACAAATACACTTCACACACCGGGGTGTTAGCGTTCAAATTTAAGCGTTAACATTTTTGGTGCTTTCACTGAGAATTGAACTCAGGACAGCTGTCATCATTGCTTCGCAGAGATTTGAAGAAAGAATTTCCTTAAAAACCAGAAGTATATCTGAGATTATGGCTCCTGGAAGGAAAAGCAGATCTATCAGATCTGGGAACATTCAAGAGGGAACCTCCGCTTCCCCTGTGCCTAATCTACCCACTCCGTCTGTTGGAGTTACGAAAGCGGAATTGGATGCTGTGATTCTAGGGCTAAACCAGCAGATAAACGCCCAAAATGCACAACTAGAGGCTCAAAGTGCCCAGAATGCTCTGATTCTGAATAAGTTGAATGACTTACTTGGGGCAAACAATGAACCGGCTGGTAATGAAAGGAACTATGCTGGCAACATTCATGATGTTAATGAAAGGAATGCTCCTGAAAGACCTACTAGTCCCTTTGAGCAGGCAGTACCTGACGCCGGTGGATCTAGAACTCGACATGATGAGGAATATCTTTCTGGAATGGTCCGGCAGATCATGAAAGAAAGTATGCAAAGGATTGAAGATGAGAAGGAATGGGGTTTCGCTCCAAGTAAAACTCCGTTTACTGAAAAAATCTTGAAGGCGGAATTTCCAAGGAAGTTTGTCCCTCCGACTATTCCAGCTTACAAAGGGACGAGTGATCCGAATGAGTTCCTGTATAAATATGACTGGCACATGACAGGTGCCAGGGCCTCCGACGAAATAAAGTGCCGATATTTCCCCGTATACCTGGAAGGCGTGGCTTTATTGTGGTTCACCAAGTTACCAGTCCGATCTATCGATCAGTTTTCAGACTTGACCAGAAAATTCAAGGAGCAGTTTAGACTATATGCTTCGAAGGCCAAGGATATTATGTCACTATCGAGTTTAGAGCAGAATCCTGGTGAATCTATCAGATCCTTCTTGAACCGCTTCAATATAGCACTGGCTGAGGTGGACAATGCTGAACCACGAATGATATTGACTTATCTGATGAGGGCTATCGATAAGTCAAGCGAATTTGGGAAATGGTTAAATATGAAGGAGCCAACCTCTCTCGAAAAGTTCTACAAAAAAGCAGACGAGTTCATTCGCTTGGAAAGCCGTCCTTTACCAGTAAAGACAGTGTTAGAAAAAGCAGAAGACAACACTGTCGCTCCACGCAAGAATGAATCGGTGGGGGAAAAAAGGGAGAATAGTAATGGGAAGAAACAGGGTAATCTGAAGAAGCCCCGATCCTTCAAGCCATCAGAATATACTCCATTATCACATACACCGGAGCACATCTACCTCGCCACTAAAGATTCCATCGATTTCCCTAAACCTATCCCGTTGAGAACTGGGAGAAAAGCCATACAAAGTGGGAAATTCTGCCGCTTCCACAATCAACCAGGTCATGAAACTGATGAATGCCGCCAGCTGAAAAATCTGATTGAAGAGTTGCTAAGAGAAAACAAGTTGCAGCAATTCGTAAAAAAGAATAGCAACAATCCTGCATCGTCGAGTCAGGGGCAGCGGGCCCCTGTTCATCAGCCCGGGGCAGGAGAGAAAGCTACGGGGCACGAATCTGGAAGGCCCGTTATCAATGTCATTTCAGGAGGACCTCACCCAGCTGGTAAAAGTTGGGGTGAGATGGAGAGATATTCCAGGGCTTTGAAATATGCTCCAGCCGAAGAAAACGTCTTTGTTCTAGAAGACACTACGCCCCTTAAACAACAGAAAACTTTCAGTGACGATATTATTTTCAGAGCCAGAGATTCTACAGGTATTGAAGCTCCTACTTTAGATCCCTTGGTCATCTCGGCTGGTATTGGACCAGCCATTGTCAGAAGAGTCCTCATTGACTGCGGAGCATCATGCAATATTCTCTTCAAGAAGACATTTGACCAGATGAAAATCCCTATGATCGATGTGCAAGCCTCATCACAGAAAATCGTGGGCTTCACAGGGGAGCCAAAGCAACCAGTAGGAACCATCGATTTGTTTGTAGAACTTGGGGAAGGAGAAAGGAAAGTGGCCCGAAAGCAAACATTTGTGATTGTCGATGAGCTTTCTGCCTATAATGCTTTTCTTGGCCGTCCAACACTCGCAGCATTCAAAGCTATCCTAGCCCCGTGGTGCCTCACTATTAAATTCCCTACTGACAATGGAGTAGGAGTTATAAAAGGGGATCAAAATGCTGCACGAGAATGTTATTGGACAGAGCTGCGAGAGTCAAGAAAAAGAGAAATGGGAAAGGATGCGGCAACTCCAGTCCGCATCAAGGAACCAGCTTTGTAGCAATTACAGAGCGGACCCTGCACTGGCGAGCACAGCGGGGCACGGAAAGAAATGGATCCCAGAAAAGCCAGTACAGGGGAGAATAGAGTAGTACCGGTGGAAACGACAATTCCGGTACCTGTTGACCCGAAGGACCCAAATAAGGTGTTGAATGTGGGTTCGCAGCTTAATGTGTCAATTCAGAATGTCTTGATATCTTTCCTGAAAGCAAATCTGGATGTCTTTGCTTGGACTCATGCCGATATGTGTGGGATATCCCCAGAAGTTGCAGTACACGCTCTGAATATTGACCCAAAGTTTACGCCAGTTAAACAGAAAAGAAGAACCCAAGGTCCAGAAAGGTCAGCAGCATTAAAAGAAGAAGTTGATCGACTCATGGAAAATAACTTCATCAAAGAATCTACGTATCCGAATTGGGTTTCAAATCCTGTGTTGGTCAAGAAAGCTAATGGAAAATGGAGAGTATGCATCGACTTTTCTGATCTAAACAAGGCTTGCCCCAAAGATTGCTTCCCATTACCCAGGATCGATCAACTGGTAGACGGAACTGCGGGACATGAATTGTTATCCTTCATGGATGCCTACTCCGGTTATAACCAAATCATGATGCATGAGCCGGATCAAGAGGATACAAGCTTTATCACAGATGTTGGACTTTATTGCTACAGAGTTATGCCCTTCGGATTGAAAAACGCAGGGGCAACCTACCAAAGACTTGTTAATGCTATGTTCAAACCGCAATTGGGCAAAACTATGGAAGTCTACGTCGACGACATGTTAGTGAAGTCCAGGAAAGCAGTGGATCACATTGAACACTTAGCAGAAATGTTCGCAGTCCTCCGGAAATACAGAATGAAACTTAACCCTCTGAAATGTACATTTGGGGTCGAATCCGGAAAGTTCTTAGGTTTTATTGTCAGTGCTAGGGGCATAGAGGCTAGCCCAGCTCAAATTACCGCCTTAAAAGAAGTTAAAGCTCCTAGAACGAAGAAGGAATTGCAAAGTCTCAACGGAAAAGTCGCCGCTTTGAATCGGTTCATTTCCAAAGCTACTGATAAATGCATCCCGTTCTTCGATGCCCTGAAAAAAGGAAAGAAGAACTTTGAATGGACTCCCGAATGCCAAAAAGCTTTTGAAGAGTTGATCCGTCATATGGAAACGCCTCCGATACTTTCTAGGCCAGGCGATGGTGAGGATCTTCTTATATACTTGGCAGTATCATCTCATGCTCTAAGTGCAGCGCTGATACGGGAAGACAAAAGGATTCAACATCCAGTTTACTATATCAGCAAAAGACTCACTGGGGCAGAGCTGAATTACTCCAAGTTGGAAAAACTCGCCTATTGCCTACTAGTTGCATCGAGGAAACTGTGGCAATATTTCCAAGCTCATCCTATCAAAGTACTCACTGATCAGCCTCTAAAGCAAGTCCTATTTCGCCCTGAAACTTCGGGTCGTCTTCTAAAATGGAACATTGAACTTAGTCAATATGACATCGCCTATCACCCCCGAAAAGCAATCAACGGACAAGCTTTAGCTGATTTCATTGCAGAATTCACAGAGAAAGATAATGGTGAGGAAAAAGCGGTCAATGATTCTCCAATCCAGTGGAAGATGTATGTTGATGGCGCAAGAAATGACAACTGCTCTGGAGCCGGAGTGGTACTTGAAACTCCTGAAGGTCGATCATTATGTTATGCACTAAGACTGGAATTTCCTTCAACAAACAATGAAGCAGAATATGAAGCTCTTATTGCAGGTCTGAAAATCGCTAAAGAGCTGAACATTCAAGCATTACAAATTTTCAGTGATTCTCAGCTTATTGTATGCCAAGTCAAGAAAGAATTTCAAGCAAAAGGTGGAAATTTGCCTTCCTACTTGTCAAAGGCTTGGGAACTCCTATGTGAACTCGGTCACTATTCAATAAGCCACATTCCTCGGGAAGAGAATATGAAGGCAGATTCCCTCGCAAAGTATTCAAGTTCTGGTGAAGCTCAACTATTGGGATTGGTCCCTGTAGAAGTCCTTTCAGCGCCAAGTATAGACGAGATGGATATAGACTGGATTGTGAATGTATCTCAAGAACAAGAGTCATGGATGACTCCAATACTGGATTACCTACTCAGGGGTTCTCTGCCAGAAAACTCGATAGAAAGACGAAAGCTTCTAAGAAAGGCCTCTCGCTATGTAATTCAGGATGGCCGATTATACAGACGGGGATTCTCAATGCCATTGCTTCGATGTGTATCCCGGGAAGAGTCCAAAACAATCCTAGCTGAAGTGCATGGAGGAGAATGTGGTGATCATTCAGGTGGTCAAACATTAGCAAAGAAAATTCTCCGATACGGATATTTTTGGCCAGAAATTAATCGGGATGCCGCAGATTACTCCCGAAAATGTGACAAGTGCCAAAGATATGCCAAAATTCCTAGAGCACCTTCTACCGAACTCACACAGATGGTCAGTCCATGGCCATTTGCAATTTGGGGAATGGATCTCATTGGGCCGCTACCAACTGCTAAATCAGGGATTAAATATGCTATTGTTGCAGTTGATTATTTTACTAAGTGGGCTGAAGCTGAACCATTGGCTACTATCACTTCTAAGAAAATGATAAGCTTTGTGACCAAGAATATCATTTGCAGATACGGTGTGCCTCAGAAAATAATCACAGACAATGGTACTCAGTTTGAAAGTGAGGAATTCCAGGATTTTTGCAAACGATTCAAAATCCAGAAAAGCTTTTCGGCAGTAGCTCATCCGCAGGCAAACGGGCAAGTGGAAGCAGTGAACAAGATCATCAAATCAACCATCAAAAAGCAACTCGAAAGAGCAAAAGGTGGTTGGGTCGATAAACTACCACTTGCACTATGGGCATACAGAACTACTCACAAAACTGCAACTGGGCATACTCCTTTTTCGTTAGCATACGGATCGGAAGCAATGATCCCGGTTGAAACAGAGGTCCCTTCACACAGAAGAATCCATTTCAATCAAGCAGAAAATGAAAAGCTGCAACTTGAAGCGCTGGATCTCCTTGATGAAAAAAGAGATGAAGCTAACCTCAGAGTTGCAGCTCATCAGCAAAGGATAGCCAGACATTTCAATTCCAAAGTTCGTCAACGCAGCTTTGAAATTGGAGATCTAGTCCTGAAAAGAATTATGACCGCGACAGGTGTGTTTGGGCCAAATTGGGAAGGACCATATGTAATAGGTCAGAAGCTTCTCGACGGCACATTCAAGCTCACCACTGTTGATGGAGATCAAATTCCAAGGGCATGGAACAGCAACCACTTGCGTCCATACTTTACTTGAAAATTTTGTTGAAACATTGTAAAAAGAATTATGAATGTATGATTCTTGTAATTGAAAGCAATTGTGAAACTGATGCAAGTAAATAATGAAAGAATATAAAGTGGATGTAGGCCCAATTTCATGGCCGAATCACAATAAATCTTGTGTTCCTTATTATCATTATATGTTTGCTTTGTTTTCGATATAAAAATACATAAAATGTATTGCTCAAATGTCAATTTAAATTTTTGCAGACAATGGAAATGAAACTTGCGCATAATAAGACCGAGCGATTCTCACCATCATTCAACAAACAAATTTCAAGTCTCAAAGACCCCGAATTCAAATCCTAGATAGGAAATACTTCAATTGAACGGCTAATGATTTCGATAGAAACGAGCCCTTGCTGATAAATTGAGATTGTTTGAACAAACAAACATCCAATTAGGAAGCTAGTGCCCGTTCTCACGAACTTGCCTGGCAATGAAGTACATTTCCTTGGATTAAACAAGCCACTTGCGAGAAGAGGGGGATGAAAACTTGAAAAGAAAAGAAAAAAAAAAAAAAAAAAAAAAAGAGGGGATCGCTGAAAAGGCATAAGCAAGTGAACAAAGGAACAACCAAAGCTACCATCAGCAGCACAAGTCCTCTTCGGAGGCGCAACTCTTCGGAGGATAAAAGACCTCTAATGGGTCATACGCCACAAAAAAGAAAGTTCTCTACTCAACAAAAAAGATTGGAGGAGTCATGACCCTCCAACCATGAGAGAGTAACTTCCAGGCGATGAAAACCCTCTCTGAGGCACATTTCACCAGGAGTTGAAGTGTTATAACCGCTCTTCGGGATTTCACTTCACCAGAGTTGAAATGCAAACAAAATAAAAGCCCTCTTCGGAGGCCCATTTCACCAGGAGTTGAAGTGTTATAACCGTTCTTCGGGATTTCACTTCACCAGAGTTGAAATGCAAACAAAATAAAAGCCCTCTTCGGAGGCCCATTTCACCAGGAGTTGAAGTGTTGTGACCGCTCTTCGGAATTTCACTTCACCAGAGTTGAAATGTAAACAAAATAAAAGCCCTCTTCGGAGGCACATTTCGCCAGGAGTTGAAGTGTAACAACCGCTCTTCGGAATTTCACTTCACCAAAGTTGAAATGCAAAAACAAAGACCTTCTTGAAAGCACACGTTTCACCGAGATTGAAATAAAACTTCCAAGTGTTGAAACGTGAAAAGGCTTTCTTCGAAGGCACAACTCTTTGGGGGTACACGTTTCACCGAGATTGAAATAAAACTTCCAAGTGTTGAAACGTAAAAAATCCCTCCTTAGAGGTACAACCCCCTCCCGGGGACACAATTAAGAAGAAAGACCTCTTCGGAAACCCACGTTTCACCGAGATTGAAATAAAACTTCCAAGTGTTGAAACGTGAAAAGGATTTCTAAGGCATAACTCTTTGGAGGTACACGTTTCACCGAGATTGAAATAAAACTTCCAAGTGTTGAAACGTGAAAAAATCCCTCCTCAGAGGTACAACTTTCTATATATAAAAAAAAATCCTCATCAAAAGCGTACTTTAACTTTCAAAGGAAAAGTAATTTGCCTACTATGGGAAATGATCGTAAAAAGAAAAGAAGTTAAAGTACCCTTCAGAGGTCCGCTTTACCACATAGAGGAATTCACTTGGTGAAATATGCACGTAAGCAAAAGAAAAAAGTGATTTCTTCGAACGACAAAGCGTAAAAACTTATACGAAGGGAGTTGTACTCTATAAAAATTTTCTTTAAAGAATAAAATAATTATTCTTTAGCAAATAAGAGTGCAAGTCCCCTCGAAGTGTAAAATATTGCAGCAAGCTTAAGGTATAGGGGCAACATGGTATAGTAGTATAGATGCATCAGTAGAGTAATACTCAAGCAACATACCATAAGCCCGCTGCAACACTATATAAACAAACTTGTGCAAAAATAAATAGTAAATGCATTCTCAAATTCAAACAGAAATTTGTACAAACGAAGAATCATTTTATTCAACTATAATGCAGATACAGGTTTCAAAATAAAAGCGGGGGCCGGTACCCGCACAACTCTCGGCCAGTTCATACAAAAGGAAAAAAGCTAAAATCTTCACTTCTTCTTCCCTCCTTTGGACCCTTTACTCGGTCGAATAACCAGCTTTTCAGGTCGGCCAGTGGTTATAAGGGAAGTAGGAGAGGCAGGTGTAACCGGTTCAACTTCCGGCTCCTCTTTAGTGGCGGTGATTTTCTTCCCCCTCCTCTTTGATGTCCCACGCTTCTCTCTCCTTTGTGAGGAAGACTCACTCCCCGGAGTGACAAGTTTTGATAGAACAATGTCGTCAGAAGGAGTCCGTTCCGGGGAAATGTCACCTCCCTCAGGTCTCTCATCTTTCTGCTCTTGCGAAGCGATGGGATCATCCAAGCCGTGAAGAGCCTCTATTTGTTCCTCCTGTGATCCAGGTTGCGAGGCAGAAGGAGGCGCCACTTGAAGAGATGAAGGAAGGATAACCGGGGGAGAAGAAGCTTGAGTTTGGCTCGGTGCTTTCACTACAAAGGAGAAAAAACTTAAAATATCAGTATCTTTCGAAAAGAGAGGGGATGACGGCTCGTCGAAAGTCGGGAATTCATTGACATTTGAAGAATAATCAAAAGTCGGGAATTCATTGAAATTCGAAAAATAATCAAGAAGATCGTCAAGTTCACAAGGAGCAAACGAGCAGTTCACCACTTGGACTGGTCCGGTGTCAAGTTTACCTGGGGCAGTTGGATCTCTGATGCTGATTTCATATCGCTGCGCTTTGTTGCTTTCACCGCCTTCATTTCCGCCTTGTGCACTTGTAGTTTCAGTTACTATCTTAGTCGCAGGCGGAGTGTAGGAGCTAGAACCCGTGATGTCAACCACGGGAGAAACTGGAGGTTGGACAGAGGGAGTAAGTGGTAATTCCTTTCCAGAATGTTCCTCTTCCGCCATTCCAGCTCTCATCCTGGCAAGTTGTTCTTGCCCCTTCACAAGAGCAGCGCGAGCTTCCTCATCCAGGTAACGCGCCTCAAAATCTTCATCGCCATACCCGGCGTCTTTAAACATGCTAAGAGCAGCTTCCCACACCTCGGCCAGGGTGATTTCATATTTAGGACCAAGAAAAGAGAGGCTGCCGCGTCCCAAGACACAGTGTACATAAAAATCGAATAAAGTCGAATTGATGTCGGTTTCCATGGTCTGAACAGTTTCTTCGGCTGCAATCTTACCAGCCATGGCCTCATCTCGATCTTTTTCGGTCTGAGCAAGTTGGGCTTTTAGCGCTTCAATCTCCATGTCCCGGGCGCTCAGTTTATTCTGCAACTGGGTGACATCAGTGCGGTGGTTCTCTACAGCTTGCTCTAGCCTCTCAGCTTTAGCTTCGGCGTCCCTCTGGCTGGCGTGCGCATCTCGCACTTGTTTTTGCAATACCTCTTCTCTTTGGGTGTAAGTATTAGTAGAAGAGGCAAGATCATCTTTGAGCTGCTTTACTTCGGCTTCGAGTTTTTCATTGTATTCGGCTATCTCCTTCATCTCAACGTTGTGTTGATCAAGAATCTTCTGCCACTCTGATTTATCATTTTCCATGGTCAGCATTGCTTCGATGTTAGCCCGATTAACTCTTTGAAGTTCATCAACAAGCTTTTGCCATCCAGACATTCTGTCAATATCAAGCCTGACAGCATCGAGATTTCTGTACATGGCTTCTTTGTCGATGGGGACCAAATCAAGGTCGAAGCGTACCCCCCTCAAACACCAATTCGGGAATCGGCTCTGCAAAGTCGGGGGGCCCCTTTCAACATGGTATGAAGGCCTGTTGAGGAGTGTTTGAATGGCACTTCCTTCAAGAGCAGGAGATTTGGAAGGGATGTCAGTAGAAACTGAGGCGCCAGGTCTCTCAGATGTCACAGGCGCGTGTTCCTCGCCAAGTTTGGTCCGCTTTCTCGAATCCTCAATATGGCTCTTCCCCCTATCATCATGCGTTTTACGTTTATGGGAATCATCACCCCTTGGGAAGGATTCGTATCGCGTGCCTGCTCCCTCGTGGCGTTCTTCATACTTTCTCCTCTCTTCAGCTTTTCGCGCAGCTCTCTGCTCATTGGTCTCTCTGGAATCGGTATAGTATTGCTTGTAATCATAGCTGCCACGCCCTCCATAGCGTCGAAAGTCTTTGTAATAAGAACCGCTGCCGCTGCGCCCCATAGAGGAATCTGAAAGGCAAAAATAACAAGTCTTAAAAACTTCCAGAGAAAAGAAGTTAAATGTGAACAAATGCCAAAAAATCCTAAGTGTTGTGTGATGTGCAAGCTACACGCATTAAGCTACAAACCACTCTTTGGTGTAGAGGTGATGATAGCTTGGGTATGAGGAGTTGATGTTTGTGTTGGCGTTTGTCGAAGAAGAGACGTCGCCTCAATTACAGGAGAGATAGTTTTAGATACGTCATCTCTAAAAAGCTCCTGCGAAGTCACTATTATGTCGCTCAACCCCTCATAAACATCGTCACCACCATGCTTGGTGGGACTTGTTTTCTCAATTCCTACATCAGCTAATCCCCCGAGAGGCTGTGAAGGTTCTTCTTCTTCCTCGATCGGGGCAAGCACCGTCTTACTGGATGACCCCATAATGTCGGTAGAAGTGGAACACTTCACCAATGAAGCTTCAATATTAGACTCTTTTGATGCGAGTTGTTCGACAGTAACCGGGGCGTCAGGAGTTTTCGTCGGGGAATCGGGAACTTCTGTTGGAACTTCATGAGCATGCGTAGAACGAGAAGCATGTAGAAGCCCGTATTGGTGTAAAAATTCATCCTTCAGCAGAAATTTTATGCTCCTTTCTTCCGCAGCCACGACACCCAACCTCTCGAAAACTTGTTTATGAATCGGATCTCTAGAAGGGAGAGGAAGTGCTGAAAAGAGCAAAGAATGAAGTTAGCAACTGAAAGTTCGGATCTCGGAAAAAGTTTCAAAAACGAAAAAAATGGAAACACTAGTCTTACTTCCTATTCTCCAGATGGCATAAAAACCTGGAGGGCAACGAGCATAAAAGAACTGAGTCAAAAACCCGTGTGCACTCTCGGGCAAATCTAAAATGAGTTTGCGATTTCTCGCACCTCTCACAAGAATGATAGAAGGATGGTCTTTATTTTTCGCAAATGTGCATAAATAGCAGATTTCCTCAAAGCTAGGGAGGCGATCAAGCGTCTTCCTGAATAGCACGCCCAACCCCATCAAGATGGCATAACCATTGGGGTGCAGTTGAAAGGGAGATATAGTTAACCGAAGAAGGGTTTGTCGAAGAAATTCGTTAAAAGGAGGAATCGCTCCGCTTGAGCACATTTGGCGATTAACGGCAACAAAACCGTGAGGTGGTTGGTCAGCAAAGTCATTAGGTCCGGGAAGTAGAGCATCTGCTTCGGCGATGCCAAACTGGATGCATAATTGGCGAAAAGCCTTGTGGTTCAGAGTGGTTGGCATTCTCTCTGGAGGATCGATCAATTGGTTAGCAACTGGAAAAATCTCCCCAGTTTGTCCTGCTTCTTCTAGTTGAGAAGTCATTCTACACAAGGAACTGGATATTCAAATGTGAAGGTGCACGTTTCCTAAAAATATGAAGTGTTGTGTAGCAACTAATAAAATAACAAGTAAATATAACTGAAATCAAACTAATTGATGAATGTCAATTATAGAGCTTCAAAACTTGTTATTATAAGGGCAAGTACAGTATTGAGGCAAATAAGTCAGCTTTAGTTGATTACTTTAACACTGCTTTAATACTTCACTTGAACTTGTTAATTCACAACATTTCATTCACATAAATTCATGTAAGCTAATTGTTTCTTGTTTACTAATCTGTCGTTTGATGTGGGCAGTCAACGACAGTATATTCGTCCCATTTTTCTGCAAATACTGTATTTAACAAGTTGACAGGTTCAAAGGTTAAAATAATCTGCAAAGAAGTACAACAAAATTCATATCCATGCAACTTAGTCAAATTTTTTTTTTATGGAAATTTTTACAAGTCCTAGGTCGCCCAACGACCTAGTATAGGTCGAAGCTCTTATTAGGTCGCACTATGCAAGCTAAAAGGTCCATAGCAATGCAAATCTGTTCAAAGTTCAAACTCGGCAGCGACCTATCCAAGTGCAAACCATCCAAGTGCTAGGTCGGCAATGACCTAACTTCTATGCCACAGGAATTTAAGTCCTAGGTCGGCCGCAGCCAAACCAACCCAGCAGTTCAAACTTAAAGCAATGCGCTTTCGCTTAAGTCCTAGGTCGCAAAAGCCCTAGGTAGCAAGGTTTTATAGGTCGCACAGGTTCATGGGTTAGTTCGGGCATGATTTTAAGCAAGTTCCAGATCAAACTTAAAAAACTCGCTTCCCTCTGCACTTTCTTCCCCCTTAACCCATTAACCCGTTATCACTCACGTGCTACCACACCATCCTCCCTGGTAACCCATTAACCCGCTAGCACCTCAAAGCCTTCTTCATTTCTTCCCCAGTTGTAAGTCGGCCGGTTCGAAGTACTGCAATTCCCCATTACCCTCCTACATCATCACGAATTATCCAAAAATCCAATCCAAAACACCCCAAATTCATCATAAACCTGACGCGCTAGCATATTCACAGGGATCGCGGCAAAAAACTCAGTAAAAATTGATCTAATCATAGTTTGTTGAGAAAAAACAGTGCATGAAATTGCATTAGGAACAAAGAATGCAACGCCTGCGATTTGATGGTAATCGAGTTATGATAAGGTTCACTTACGTAATCTGGTGATAGGATAATTGATGATGAAGTTGTTGGAGTTGTATTTGAAGGCTCAAGGGTTTGTTAATGGCGGAATGGAGGCTAAAGCAGATAGTGAGAAGAAGGAGCGACCTAGGTTATTTATATTCCAGAGTAACAAAACACGAACCGGTGCCACGGACCTAACCTCTTCCTTAGGTCGGATGCGACCTAGCAATCCTTCAGAGCACGAGTTAAGAAAGTCGAAGCACACGACCTATGGTTTAGTCGTATACTTCGAGGGGCAAATGTTAACTCCCTTCTGCAAACGACCTATAGATCAAAAAGCTGCGACCTAAAAGACGGCACGACCTAAAGGACAACGCAACCTAGCGACCTAAAAGTTTAACGACCTAGAGGATAGAGCAACTTAGCGGTTTAACGAAGCAAGCGACCTAAAGTAGCGGAGGTTAGCGACCTACAGGTAGTTGCGACCTAAAGGAAGACTCACTCTAACCAACCAACGACCTAAGGGGACTCAGCGACCTAAAGTCTTCAGCGACCTAGCGCCTTCATTACTCAGCGATCAAAAAGCCAGAGCGACCTAAAGATCATATCAGCCTAAAGAGGCCGCGACCTAATAGAATGGCTCGACCTAAGATAGGTCACCCACAACCTAAGGTAGGTCGTTCCCGACCTAGGGACAGTGTATCAGAAGGCCGCCCTTTTCTATACTGCCACCAATAAGGTCGCTTACGACCTAGGACTTGTCGAAACGAGCTCGTGCATTCTTATGAAAGAAGGAGGAGGAGCCAGTGCTTCTTAGGGCGCCTACGACCTACGACCTTGCTTAGGTCGGTCGCGACCTACGACCTAACTCCGAGCAAAGCCTATAAATACGCCCCTAGCTCCAACTAGCAAAGGAGCCTTTTGGGCTAATTCTCGAAGCACCGTTACTCTGCCATTTTCTCAACTCAAGCAGCACTCCAAGCACTCCAAACTCCAAGGACGCTATTACACACTTCAAAGAAGAATCACAATCATTCAAGATGAATTGGAAAGATTATTCTTCATGGGAGTTTGAACTATTTGTCTGAAGTTAATTGTAATTGAAGAAAGTGATATAAATTGTACTCATATCAGCAATAAAGAGAATCTAAGTGGACGTAGGCCTGATTTTGGGCCGAACCACTATAAAACTTGTGTTTTTACTGCTTTTCTGCAATCTCCTTACTTATAATTCTTTCCCGATCTATCGGGTGGTGCTTTCACAAATACACTTCACACACCGGGGTGTTAGCTTTCAAATTTAAGCGTTAACAATAAATATACATGTATGTAAATGAATTGGATTTTGAAATTAATATAATTTAATTAAAATTGTTTAATTAAATATATCAATCAAAGGTTGATTAATTGAATAAATTAATTAAAGGTTAAATAAATAAATAAAAGGTTAATTAATTAAATAAATAAATTAAAGATTTATTAATTAAATAATACACACATATATACGACGCCGGTACGTTATGCACGTTCGTTGGATGTGTGCAAAGAAAGCATAAAGAAAATTTATTCATTGTAAAATAATGTTCATACGCATAAATAAAGGTCTTCTTACTTACAAATATGTATAATCTTGCTTCGATAGCTTAAATTTTATTTTATTATGATTATGAACAAATCTATGGAAAAAGAAATCAAATTTAAGGATTTCAACGGTTCCATTATTCTTGATGAATTGATTAATGAAATCTTTAAGTTTATTATTTGGTAAGTTATAGAAGTTTAAAAGGAAGATAAGTTGGGAAAAGTTAAATATGTTAGTACTACATAAATACCAAGATTGCTTAAAGTACAAATACATTGATTTATTTAGCCATTAAGGATTGAAGACATTGGAAAAAACTATACCCTTCACATACTATATCATAACCAACATGCCTATCTATTTATGGAATATGAATACACCAACCATACATGAATGCACATACATGCTCTCATGTGCACAGGCAAAAAATGGGTAAAATCTTAGTTTGTTGCAATTGTAATCATAAATAGTGGATGATATTTTCATTGATTAGAAACATTGTTTTAAGAAACTGGTTCACAAAAGTTTGTACCGGAAAAACCAAATAAAAAAACTTAATAAGAAGAAATTTTAACACTCTAAGTATGCTGACTGCACAGGTTTTACTAGTATATTTGCCTCCTTAATAGATCCAAATTTCACTTCATTAATGCATGAGATATACCACTTCTATTGCAAGCCTTTCTTCACCTATTAGCATATCCATTATTGTCTTGAAGTCGTTGATGAAAACTCACGGTGTATATATTTCAAAACACGTTTGTCATAAAGAGCCATCCACCTTGATTTAGCCAAAGTTAACTACTCTTCGGTTCACCTGGTTTAGCTATGTGCTTCCACTTTGCCAAAGCCTTGCCTTTTCTCTTCCTTTATTCTTACATTACTTATAAGGATAAATAGTTCAGTAAAATTTCATAAACAATACGGTTTACTTGATTGTACATCAAAAGATGAGTTCTTTTATCATTAAGTCATATCATTTATCTTTAAATAACCATGAACCTGAATTATCAGATACTCATATGAATTTTAATTATTGAATAAAATAATGAATTCAAATTATTACACACACACACATGAATTAAGGTTGTGAACCATTATCAGACATGATCCATTTTTTATTATTGGTACATAACGTGTGATAACTTCAAACTATGCAATCATTATTCTATAATTACAATACTTGCAAATGAAATTTATGCTTAGATAACATTAACTCTGATGAACTAACATTAAAAAAACAGTGACCGTACCTTAATTATATTAGAAAAATCCTTCTATAGCCATGTTAACTCCCTTCTGTAAGAGAATGACCTAAAGATATAGCGACCTAAAAAAGGGAGACGACCTAAGAGTGAATGCGACCTAAAGACGGTCTCGACCTACGGAACTTTGCGACCTAGTGTCTTCAGTCCTCAGCGACCTATGAAGAGCTGCGACCTAGTGACTTAAGGACTGCACAACTTCACGTCTTAAAAATGGCTCGACCTAAGAGTGGATGCAACCTAAGGGAAGCTGCGACCTATAGAACTCCACGACCTAAAGGTGTGCCGACCTAACGGCTTAAAGAGATCGCCGACCTAACGACTTAGAGGGTTGCTGACCTAGCGACCTAAGGAAGGCCGCGACCTAAAAGAATACAGCGACCTAAGGAAGGCCGCGACCTAACTACAGAAGCGACCTAACTTCTCCAGTAACACAGCGACCTATAGAATGCCGCGACCTAGCGGTTTAAGGACTTCACAACCTAAGACTTAAGAGGATTAGCGACCTAAAGGCTCTTCTAGCTTCACAACCTAAACATATGTGACCTAAACAATGCCATAGCCTATGGACCTAAGAACGAAGTGGTCTCAGCGACCTAATTCTCAGCCGACTTACGACCTATAATAAGTCATACGCGACCTATCAACTCGCTGAGAAAAGAGCCGAGCACAATTGAGATAAGAGATCCCATCCCTTAGGTCGTTGCCGACCTACGACCTACTTTAGGTCGAAGACGACCTAGCACTTGGAAATAAAAATTCTGCCCAGAATGTTCCCTATAAATACAGCCCTAACTCCAACTAGCGGGGGACTTTTGGGATGGTTCTTGGAGACACTGTTACCCTAACATTTTCTCGGCTTCAAGCAACATTCAAGCAACACTTCAAACCCTCGAAACACCATGGACGCTACAACAAACTTCAAGAGGTAATCTGCATCATTCAACATGAATTCAAGAGATTTTTCTACATCGAAAGTTTGAGCTACTAGTCCAGAGCCTGTTGTAATCTGATAAAAGTTGTAAAGATTGTAACCAAATCAGCAATAAAGAGCTTTAAAGTGGACGTAGGCTAGATTTTAAGCCGAACCACTATAAAAATTGTGTCTTTTACTGCTTTTCTGTGTTTTTTCTGCTTATATTTAGTTCCCGAACCATCGGGTGGTGCTTTCACATTCAAACTACAGACAACGGGGTGTTAGCGTTCAGATTTTCACGTTAACATTTTTGGTGCTTTCACTGAGAACCCAACTTAGGTGAATTATCATCATTGCTCCACGAAAGTTTGTTGAAGTGATCCCTCTGAAGACTAAAAGTCTAACAGAAATCATGGCTTCTGAAAGGAAACGAAAGTTTTCGAGGTTTGAAGGTACTTGCAGCAATGCCATTGCTCTTCCCACGCTAAGTGAAACAGCTTCAAGTATTGGAGTCACAAGGGCTGAATTAAACGCCGTGGTATATGGATTATATCAACACATGGAGGTTCAGAGCAATAGGATACTTGACAAGATGAATGCATTGCAAGAGGAGGTCCATCAACTAGAAAGTGATATAAAAACCATTGCCAAAGAGGCTCATGTTTTAGAAGATTGGAATACTCCTCAGCGAGCAACTGGCATTACTATTGGAACATTCCCCCAAACAGAGAACTCATGGCCACGACCAACTATCCACGAACGTTTGTCAAGGCGAACTTTTGAAAGAATAGTTGACGACTACCCCTTGAGTCCTGATAATGATGAGGAATACATACCGGAGATGATCAAACAGAAAAAGGAGAATGAAGGAAGGAGAAAGCAGAAAGTCTCGAAAAAAGCTCGGCGCCTCAGACCCTCCGACTTCACTCCCTTAACCGACACTCCGAAGAATATCTTCTTGGCAACAAAATATGTTGTTTTGTACCCCAAACCATCTCTGATGAGGAGAAGCGCGTCAGACAATGGAAAATTCTGTCAATTTCACAATCAGCCTGGCCATAACACTAACCAATGTCGCCATTTAAGGAACGAGATTGAAGAATTGCTCAAACAGAATGAACTGGAACAATATGTGAAGAAAGATGGAACTGACTTCTCCTCATCCTCTAAAGTGCAGCTGGTTCCCGCTCAACAATGCAGCTCAAATAAAAGAACCGTGGCACAGGGAGATGAAGGTCCTATTATCAGTATTATCACGGCAAACCCTCACCCGGTAGGAAAAAATTGGATGAGGCGGGAAGACATGCTCACGCTTCAAGGAGATCTTCAAAGTGAAAGGAAGTTCCGATTCTGAAAGATGTTGCCATCTAGTCCTCTCATACCGAAGATTCAATCCCTAAAGCCTGGGGCTGCAATTGCTTCCATACTGCACTTAAACACTTTGTTACAAATTTGTAAAAGAATGCTGATCTAATGATTCTTGTATCAAAAGCTATTGTAAAAACAGGGCAAATAAATAATAGAAACTATAAGTCTTGCTTTCTCTATTATTACAAGTCGCTTATTTTATTTCGATATGTGAAATACTCTGAGAATATCACTAAGAATATCGATCTAAATTTGCAGGCGATTAACATCAAGCAGACTCACTGCAATATCAAACAACCCTCGGTAGCATTCAAAAGCAAGTCTTAAACAACATAATTCCAGGGTCGAATCCTGAATAAGAAGTACTCTAAGCAAACAAATAGGATTTGGCTAGAGTGTATTTCTTCAGCTAAAACCACCCGCCAGCAGAAGAAGATGATGCACGCTTAAAAATGGCACCAAGGAATTGCTAATATAATCAATCAAATTCACAACTGTCAAAAGAGAGCCAATTCCAAGAACTTGGAACAGCAACCAGTTGCATCCATATTTTACATGAAAACTTTGCTGAATTATTGTAAAAAGAATTACAAATATATGATTCTTCGGTTAGAAGCAATTGCAGGGCAGTCGAATAACAAAAGCTATAAAGTGGATATAGGCCCAGTTTCGGCTAAACCACTATAATTCTTGTGTTCCCTACTATTATAAACCGCTTTATTTTATTTCGGCATATAAAGTACGTTAATTGTGTTACTAAAAAGTCGATTTAATAATCCAGGCCATAAAAACAAAGCTTACTGGTCACGAGACCAAGCGATCCACGACATTGCCCAGCAGTCAAGCACTGAGCCATTCAAAATCCCCATATTCAAATCCTACAAAAGAAGTGCTTCAAACGAAAGAGAGCAATGTGGATAGAAGCAGATCATGTCTAACTAACTGCAAATGTTTGAACAAACAAACAACAAGTTAAATAACCTGTATCTGCCACCACCAATTTTCTTAACTATAAAATATGCTCCTCTGGGTAAGGGAAATCGTTGGCAGCTAAAAGTGATGACACTTGCAAAAGACAATGGGGATCGTCAACATGAATCAACGGCAAAGAGACATGCGTGAGCAAGTGTCAGCCAGCAAAAGACCGTTTCAGAAGCACAAGCCCTCTTCAAAGGCATAACACTTCGAAGAATAAAGACCTCAAGCAGGCTTCACCAGAAAGAGGGGCGTTTTTCTCGTTACAAAGTTGCGGAATTATCGGTCGACACTCTCTCGAGAATCCGTCCAACCAAGAGAGGGAAACCCCAAACTTCCTAACAATAACCCTATTCAGGGGCATGCATTTCACCATAACCGGTCGACACGCTCCCGTGAGATGAAATGTGAGAAGCCCTCTTCGGAGGCAAAATGCTTCTCTACGGAGACCCAATGCTTCTCCTCAGAGACCGAAGCCCTCTTCGGAGGCAAAATGCTTCTCTTCGGAGACCCAATGCTTCTCCCCAGAGACCAAAGCCCTTTTCAAAGGCAAATGCTTCTCTACGGAGACCGAATGCTTATCCTCGGAGACCGAAGCCCTCTTCGGAGGCAAAATGCTTCTCTACGGAGACCGAATGCTTCTCCTCAGAGACCGAAGCCCTCTTCGGAGGAAAAATGCTCCTCTTCGGAGGCACAACTCTTCGAAGGATAAAGACCTCTAATGGGACATATGCCGCAAAAAAGAAAGTTCTCTACTCAACAAAAAAGATTGGAGGAGTCATGACCCTCCAACCATGAGAGAGTAACTTCCAGGCAATGAAAACCCTCTCTGAGGCACATTTCACCAGGAGTTGAAGTGTAACAGCCGCTCTTCGGAATTTCACTTCACCAGAGTTGAAATGCAAACAAAATAAAGACCTCTTCGGAGGCACATTTCACCAGGAGTTGAAGCGTAACAGCCGCTCTTCGGAATTTCACTTCACCAGAGTTGAAATGCAAACAAAATAAAGACCTCTTCGGAGGCACATTTCACCAGGAGTTGAAGTGTAACAGCCGCTCTTCGGAATTTCACTTCACCAAAGTTGAAAGGCAAACAAAATAAAGACCTCTTCGGAGGCACAATCAAGAAGAAAGACCTCTTCGGAAGCCCACGTTTCACCGAGATTGAAATAAAACTTCCAAGTGTCGAAACGTGAAAAGGCTTTCTTCAAAGGCACAACTCTTTGGGGGTACACGTTTCACCAAGATTGAAATAAAACTTCCAAGTGTTGAAACGTGAAAAATCCCTCCTCAAAGGTACAACTTTCTATGTAAAAAAAAAATATAAATCCTCATCAAGAGCATGCTTTAACTTTCAAAGGAAGAGTAATTTACCTATTCTGGAAAGTAATCTTCCTCAAAAAAAAAAAAGTTAAAGTACCCTTCAGAGGTCCGCTTTACCAAATAGAAGAATTCACCTTGTAAAATGTATACATAAGCAAAAGATAAAGGTGAATTCTTCGAAGAACAAAGCGTAGGAACTTATATGAAGGGAGTTGTAGTCTACGGAAAATTTCTTCAAGAATGAAATAATTATTCTTCCGAAAATAAGAGTGCAAGTCCCCTCAAAATATAGAATATTGTAGCAAGCTTATGGTATGGGGGCAACATGGTATAGTTACATACAATATGGTATAGCCACATCGGCAAAGGTAATGCTTAAACGACATGCCATAAGCCCGCTGCAATATCATATAAACTCGTGCGAAAATGAATAATAAATGCATTCTCAAATTCAAACAGGAGTCTGTACAAATAAAGGATCATTTTATTCAATTTTATTGCAGATACAGGTTTCAAAATAAAAAAAGCAGGGGCCGGTACCCGCACAATTCTCGATCAGTACATGCAAAAGACAAAAAGCTAAAAACTGAAGTCCTCATTTCTTCTTACTACCCTTGGACCCTTTGCCCGTTCGAATGATTAACTTTTCTGGTCGATCTATAGGCATAAGGGAAGGAGAAGAGTGAGGGGCAACTGGTCCAACTTCCAGTTCCTCCTCGGTAGCAATAATTTTCTTCCCCCTCCTCTTTGATGTTCCGTGCTTCTTTCTCCTCTTCAAGGAAGACTCACTCCCTGGAGTAGCAAGCGCAGAAAAAATTATGTTATCAGAGGGAGTCCGCTCCGGGGATATCTCGCCTCCCTCAAGTCCCTCGTCTCTCTGCTCTTGCGAAGCGATGGGATCGTCTAAGCCATGAAGAGCCTCTATTTGCTCCTCTTGCGACCCGGGCTGTGAAGCAGAAGGAGGAGCCACCTGAAGAGACGGAGGAGGGATAACCGGAGGAGGAGAATGCTGAGCGGTGCTTGATACTTTCTCTACAGAAGAAAAGATGTTAAAGTCAGTAAAAAGAGGAGATGGAGGCTCATCAAGGTTGAGAAAATAGTCAAGAAGCTCATCAAACTCACGTGGAACAAATGAGCAATCCACTTGAGCGAGATTAACAGTGGCAAAATTTACAGTAGAATTACCTGCAGAAGTTGTCTTTATCACGTCAATTTCATAGTCCTGATCTTGAGGCTCTTCTACAGCCTCGGAAGTTGTAACTCTGAGATCAACTTTGTTTTGAGGCAGAGAAAAAGAACTGGGACCAGCTATATCAACGCCAGCTGAAACCGAAGGGGGGACAGGGGCATTTACAAGCGCTTCCTTCTCTGGGCATTCCTTTCTTATCGTTTCAGCCCGAAATTTAGCAAGTTGCTCTTTTCCCCTGGCCAGTGCTGCTTGAGTTTCCACGTCAAAATAATATTCTTCAAGCTGGTCTTCAGAGTAACCAGCACCCCTAAACATATCTATGGCAGCCTCCCATACTTCAGCCAGTGTAATTTCATATTTAGGACCCAAAAACGCAAGGCTACCGCGTCCCAGAATGCATTGCAGATAAAAGTCGAATAGTGTAGAGCCGATGTCGGCTTTAGTAGCTTGGTGAGATTCCTCAGCTGCAAATTTACCAGCGATGGCCTCATCGTGCTCTCTTTCAGCATTGGCAAGTCGAGCTTTTAATAATTCTATCTCCATGCTTTGGGAGCCAGTTTGTTCTCGCAGCTGCGCAACTTCAGCACGATAGTCTTCTATGACTTTTTCTTTATATGCGAGTTTGTCCTCAACCGCCCTTTGACTGGCATGCGCATCTCGCACTTGTTGCTGGAGCATGTTTTCCTTTTGAGAATAGGAAGTGGAGGAAGTAGCAAGTTCTCCTTTAAACTTTTCCACCTCCGCTTCGAGTTTTTCATTATAGGAAGCAATGCTCCTCATCTCAGCGTCATGCTGCTCGAGAGTCTTCTGCCACTCAGTTTTATCGTTTTCCATTATGAGCATGGCTTCAAGGTTCGCTCGATTAACTCTTTGAAGCTCGTCAACAAGTTTCTGCCAATTGGACATTCTTTCAATGTCAACCCTGACGGCATCAAGATTTCGTAGCATAGCCGGTTTGTCAAGAGGGACTAGATCAAGATCAAATCGAACCCCTTTTAAGCACCAATGAGGAAATCAACTTTGAAGTGTGGGTGGACCTTGCCCAACTTGGTATGCGGGCCGGTTGATAATTGTTTGAATATCAGAACGGGCAGGGGCCGGAGAAGGAGCGGGGACATTTTCAGAAATTAAAGGCACTGTTCCTTCACTAAGTTTAGCCCGCTTGCTGGAAGAGTCGACCATATGACTTTTTCCTCTCTCATCATGGATCTTTCGTTTATGAGTGTCCTCATCTCTGCGAGGAGGGTCATGTCTTTCTTCCTCTCTCCCATAGCGCTCTTCATAGGAGCGTCTCTCCCTAGCCTTGCGAGCGTCCCTCTCCTTGTCAGTTTCTCTGTATACGGGAAGATGGCGCCTATAGTCATACTGCCCGCGTCTCCCGTATTGTTTGAATTCATCGTAAAAAGAGTCGCTTCGCCCCATTGGAGAACCTAAAATTAAAGAAAGAAACAAAACTTGAGAATCTTTCAAGTATAAAAAAGGTAAGTGCATAAAAGTGCTGAAAAATCCTTAGTTGTGTGTGAAGTGCAAACTACTCGCGTTGAACTAATGAACCACTCCTCGGTTGGGGGGAAGCAGTAGGTTTCACCGCCGGTGACAGTTCTTGGGATAAAGGAGTCGGAGTCTGTTTAAGGGCGGATGTCGCTTCAATCGTCGGGGGTATAACTTTAGCACAGGCAGGGTCATCTTTAAATAGCTCTTGGGAGGTGATAATTATGTCACTTAAGTCCCCAAAGACGTCATCACCATCATGCCTAACCAGACTCCCGCCATCAACTCCTTCATCAGCATTCTTCCTGGTTTGGGAAAGGGGCTCCTCTTCTTCAGTTATGGTAGCAAGCGCGGGCTTTTCGAACGGCCCCGTGTCATCTCTTGGAATAGAACATTTTACTAGTGAAGTTTCTGTAGAAGTTTCTCCTCGCATGTGCTATTTAGTGGAGACCGGGGCATCAGGAGTTTTCATCGGAGAATCAGGAACTTCCGTTGGAACTTCGTGAGCTTGAATAGAACGAGAAGTGTGTAAGAGCCCAAACTGATGAAGAAATTCATCCGTTAATAAAAATTTAGCGCTTCTCTCTTCAGCCGGAATAGCGCTCAATCTCTCAAACGTCGCTTTATGGTTTGAATCCCTAGATGGAGGAGGAAGCGCTGTAAAGATAAAGAATGAGGTTAACACTCAAAAATTCGAATCTTGGGAAACTAAGAGGAAAGTTGAAGAAAGAGAAAGAAACAGAGGTCTTACTTCCTACTCTCCAGATTGCATAAAACCCTGGAGGGCAACGAACATAAAAGAACCGAGTCAAAAACCCGTGTGCACTCTCTGGAAAATCCAAAATTAGTTTGCGGTTCCTCGCACCTCTTACAAGTACAATTGAAGGGTGGTCCTTGTTTTTTGCAAAAGTGCACAGGTAGCAGATTTCCTCAAAACTCGGAAGACGGTTAAGAGTCCTCCCGAATAGAACGCATAATCCCATCAAGATGGAATAACCATTGGGGTGCAGTTGAAAAGGAGATATAGTTAGCCGAAGAAGAGTTTGTCGAAGAAATTCGTTAAAAGGAGGAATTGCTCCGCTTGAGCACATTTGTCGATTAACGGCAACAAAACCATGAGGTGGTCGGTCAGCAAAGTCATTAGGTCCGGGAAGTAAAGCATCTGCTTCGACGATGCCAAACTGGATGCATAATTGACGAAAAACTTTGTGGCTCAGAGTGGTTGGCATTCTCTCTGGAGGATCGATCAGTTGGTTAGCAACTGGAAAAATCTCCCCAGTTTGTCTTGCTTCTTCTAGTTGAGAAGTCATTCTACACAAGGAACTGGATATTCAAATGTGAAGGTGCACGTTTCCTAAAAGTGTGAAGTATTGTGTAATAACTAGCAGAATAACAAGTAAATATAACTAAAATCAAATTAGTTGATGTTTATCGATTATAGAGTCTCAAAGCTTGTTATTATGGGAGCAAGTACAGTATTGATGCGAATAAATCAGCTTCGGTTGGTTGTTTTAACTTCGCTTTAAATACTTCACTTGAACTTGTTAGTACACAACATTTCATTCATACAAATTCATTTAAGTTGATTATTCTTTATCGACTAATCTGTCATTCGATGTGGGCAGTCAATGACAGTATATTCGTCCCATATTTCTACGAATGTTGTATTTAACAGGTTGACCGCTTTAAAAGTTGAAATAACCTGCAAAGAAGAACAATAAAATTCAAGACCAGACAATTCAGCCAAGTCTTCTCAGAATGTCACAAGTCCTAGGTCATCCAGCGACCTAGCATAAGTCGGAGATTCCTTAGGTCGCACTCTGTAAATTAAAAAGGTTCAAGTCAAGGCAATGCAAAATTTTCAAGTCCTAACTCGGCTGCGACCTAAGCCTATGCCGCAAAACATAGGTCGTTGATATGTTAAGTCGCTATGCAGTCATTCAAGAATGATAGGTCGCTAAATTGTTAAGTCGTCCTGTTCAAAGTTCATGTGCAAACCATCCAAGTACTAGGTCGGCAGCGACCTAACTTATGATACATCGTTAAAGCGTAAGGGGATTAGGTCGCTAATAAGATAGGTCGCATGGTTCATTATCAAGCAGATTGCCCTAAGGTCGCTCCCTCCACTCATACACCACTACACCATCCTCCCCATTAACCCGTTAACCCGCTAACAAATCAGAGCCTTCCTCATCTCTTCCAAATTTACAAACCAGCTAATTCGAAATGCTGTAATTTACCATCTTCCTCCCACATCATCACAGATCACTCGAAAAACCCAATTCAAATTGCCTCAAATCCACCATACATCGGATGTATTGCTATATTCACAAGAATCACCACGATAAACTCAATCAAAAGGTTAATCGAATCGTGACTTATGGAAAAAAGCAGCATACGAAAATGTATTAAAAATGACAAGTGGAATATTCGCGGTTTGATGATAGATGTGGTCGAATGTTAATAGGGTTCACTTATGCAATCTGATGATAGAAAAGTTTAAGGATTGAGCTGATTAGAATCGTCCTCGAGAAGTTCAAAAGCTTGTTAATGGCAGAATGGATGCTGAAGCAGATGAAGAAGGGAGGGAGCGACCTACGGTATTTATATTCTGGGGCAGTGGAACGCGAACCGACACTGCGCGACCTAACTTTCTCCTTAGGTCGCTTGCGACCTAACAATTCTTCAAAATGCGAGTTAAGAAAGTCGAAGCACACGACCTATGGCTAAGTCATATACTTCGAGGGGCAAATGTTAACTCCCTTCTGTAAGAGAACGACCTAAAGATATAGCGACCTAAAAAAGGGAGACGACCTAAGAGTGAATGCGACCTAAAGACGGTCTCGACCTACGGAACTTTGCGACCTAGTGTCTTCAGTCCTCAGCGACCTATGAAGAGCTGCGACCTAGTGACTTAAGGACTACACAACTTCACGACTTAAAAATGGCTCGACCTAAAAGTGGATGCAACCTAAGGGAAGCTGCGACCTATAGAACTCCACGACCTAAAGGTGTGCCGACCTAACGGCTTAAAGAGATCGCCGACCTAACGACTTAGAGGGTTGCTGACTTAGCGACCTAAGGAAGGCCGCGACCTAAAAGAATACAGCGACCTAAGGAAGGCCGCGACCTAACTACAGAAGCGACCTAACTTCTCCAGTAACACAGCGACCTATAGAATGCCGCGACCTAGCGGTTTAAGGACTTCACAACCTAACGACTTAAGAGGATCAACGACCTAAAGGCTCTTCTAGCTTCACGACCTAAAGCATATGTGATCTAAACAATGCCATAGCCTACCGACCTAAGAACGAAGTGGTCTCAGCGACCTAATTCTTAGCCGACTTATGACCTATAATAAGTCATACGCGACCTATCAACTCGCTGAGAAAAGAGCCGAGCACAATTGAGATAAGAGATCCCATCCCTTAGGTCGTTGCCGACCTACGACCTACTTTAGGTCGAAGACGACCTAGCACTTGGAAATAAAAATTCTGCCCAGAATGTTCCCTATAAATACAGCCCTAACTCCAACTAGCGGGGGACTTTTGGGATGGTTCTTGGAGACACTGTTACCCTAATGTTAACACTTAAATTTGAACGCTAACACCCCGGTGTGTGAAGTGTAGTTGTGAAAGCACCACCCGTTGGTACGGGAACAAAGTATATGCAAAGAAATCACAGAAAATCTATAAAAGACACAATATTTATAGTGGTTCGGCTTAAAATCAAGCCTACGTCCACTTTAAAGCTCTTTATTGCTGATTTGGTTACAATTCTTTACAATCAATTCCGATTACAACACACTTAGACAAATATCTCAAACTCTGATGTAGAAGAATCCTTCGAATGCATGATGAATGAGTTATATTTCTTCTTGAGATTTGTTGAAATGTCTTTGGTGATTGGAGTGATCGAAATGTTGCTTGAATGTTGCTTGAAGTCGAGACAATAGCAGAGTAATGGCGCCTAGGAAGTCAGTCCCAAAAGTCCCCTCAATGTTGAATATGGCCATGTATTTATAGGCAAAATGTTAGGCTGAAACTGTCAAGTCATGAGTCGTGACCGACTCATGATGAGTCGTGACCGACTCATGTTGAGTCGTGAGTCGTCTGCGAGTCACCCCTTTGTATCATGACTCTGAACTCTCCTCTGAGTCTTGTGTCGTGAGTTGACCTATCTTTTGAGTCGTAAACCTCCCTGAGTCGTAGCTCCAATGAGTCGGTAAGACCTTAAGTGGATGAGTCGTGATCAGATGAGTCGGAGCCAGGTCAGATGAGTCGGTCGTCCTTCCAATGAGTCGCTAATGCTTTAACCCGTTAGGCTCCTTAAGTCGTGAGTCGATAGTCTTGATGAGTCGGCAACTTACTGAGTCGGCTTTCTTTATGAACCGTTAACCCTTTGAGTCGTGCAACTCCCTAGTTCAGGTGAGTCGCTAAAGCCACTGAGTCGCTCCTTTACATGAGTCGGTAACTATCATGAGTCGTAAGCTCCTTGAGTCGCTCGGCGTTAACACCTAACATTTTCTCGGCTTCAAGCAACATTCAAGCAAAACTTCAAACCCTCGAAACACCAAGGACGCTACAACAAACTTCAAGAGGGAATCTGCATCAGTCAACATGAATTCAAGAGATTTTTCTACATCGAAAGTTTGAGCTACTAGTCCAGAGCCTGTTGTAATCTGATAAAAGTTGTAAAGATTGTAACCAAATCAGCAATAAAGA
Organism: Allium cepa; assembly: GCA_030765085.1. Taxonomy (NCBI): domain Eukaryota; kingdom Viridiplantae; phylum Streptophyta; class Magnoliopsida; order Asparagales; family Amaryllidaceae; genus Allium; species Allium cepa. Next base: position 918,844,179 of record CM060938.1, read on the forward strand.
GCTTTAAAGTGGACGTAGGCTAGATTTTAAGCCGAACCACTATAAAAATTGTGTCTTTTACTGCTTTTCTGTGTTTTTTCTGCTTATATTTAGTTCCCGAACCATCGGGTGGTGCTTTCACATTCAAACTTCAGACAACGGGGTGTTAGCGTTCAGATTTTCACGTTAACAAGCCATAAGAAGAAGCTGACTTGAATGGACTTAGGTATGCAAAGGAAAGCCTAGACGTAACTGAGAATAAGACCATGATCAAAAGAGTCATTAATAAATAATATAGAATCTCTTCTTCTCTATGAAAGAAAATGTAAAACGAATAAAAGCACTATAATCATGATTAAAATTGGACTGTTCTAACTTGAGCAAAATAGTTGGCATTTCGCACCTAAAGCTAAAAAGATGTAGACCAACGAAAGGTATCATTTTTATAAGGAAACTATTTAATCATAGTCAAGTTTTCAAAACTAATAACAAATTTAGATCACTTTTAAAAATTACTACAAATATAGTGCTGTTTTTACCACGTTGGCATTGAGTCAACGCCATCCTGTTGGCACATTTTAAAATTATATGTGAGGACCCGACTTTTTCTTCACAGAAAGTCGCATCATCTTTAAGAAATAAAGGGAGAAAAGATAGAGGAGAAAGAAAGAAACAACATCAGAATCTCAGCAGCGGAATGAATAAATTGTATTAATAACATAAGTATTACATAATATACAACATCATTCAGAGTTACAAAGATAATACATCACATACTAGACAGTTATAAACACCTGTCGAGTTATTACAACTCAAGATACAACACAAACAAATGACTCAGAAATCAACACAGCGGAACCATCTATATATCTACAATCGATGAAGCCTCCTGCTCCACTGCTCCTCCAGTATTCGTCAAACCTAACCTGAATCCCTTGGCTGCTCGTGAAAATTTGAGTACCCAAGAGTTTAAGAAAAAAGAAGATAACTCCGTGTCAGACATGGGTCTGGTGTGAGTAACAGGTTAAGGTTGCTTAACTTTGAAAAACCTTTGAAAATAAAAGGTATCATGTAAGACTTCCCACACATAAACATGGGTAAGTTTTTACCTGACGCTAACCATAACAATTGATAGGAAATCTAGTATACTATAATAGGTTTAGGGTTTTCAAGTAAATAGAAAATAGCCGAAATTGTTACATGAATTAAATTCCAGCATACTTGCCACAAAGTGGGTAATACAATCAAAACCGTAAGGGCATGTAGGAAGAATGGGTTTCCATCAATGGTAGGGCTACTGAGGCACCGCCCGTCACAGTACCTGGTCTAGATCAGAGTACTGAGGATCCACTCTAAATCCCCTACAACACAAGGCCGGAACCATCCCTTACTGGACAGTTCCGAACAAGACAACCTTGGCAGTTGTTGCAATCGACTTCCCCACAAAACCGAATATAAAGGGACATCTAGACAGGGGAAATCTTTTCCTACTTGAGCGCGACTCACTTAGCCTTGCTGCACCTCCCCTGTTTTAGCCATTCCCGGTTGATGAGGCTTGAGGCTATGATTACCTTTGGAGAATACATCTCTTAGAATGCTCATCGTCTACCGGACGATGTTCTGAAAGCATTAAATCCATACAAGTTCGTTCCATGTTCGAGCGAAACTGAATGCATTATCTCGTTACACTCATTTTAGAATCACCCTCAGAGTTAATGACAATAACCCTTCCACTCTGAATCTTCATCTTCACTTGAGATTCATGACCTATCATTAATTTGGATCGATGTGGTTTTTGGATATCCAAATCTGAAAACCGGATCCCAGTCTCATCGAAATCCAAAACGCCATCTTTTAGGTCCAAGTTGTTTAAAAGTTTAAAACAATTCAATTCTATTATTTATATACACACAGATAGATAATTCACATCTCACAAATTGATAACTCACATTATCATCACAAATAGATAATTCACATTATCATTACACTTCAACCAAAGCATCCATATCACACAACATCACTTATCTCATATCTGAGATCTCAAACCATTCAAGGCAATCAATATCATGCATCCATACATAAGCAATGATTAATTAATCACACTATCTCTAATTAATTTAAAATGAATTAAATTAATTACTTCCATCTCTAATTAATTTAAAATAAAATAAATTAATTAATTTCATCACATAAATCTTGCTTACATAACCATTAATTAATTACAATCCAATTAATTAATCATTCTCCAAATTATCCATCTTAATTAATCACCCTTGATTAATTATCCTTTAATGACATTCAAGTAATTAGCCTTTAATTAATTACACAAATTAATTATCCTTAACCAAATACAGTAATTAACATTAATTACTTCATTAATTAATTAACTATAATTAATTACATTAATCCTCAACTAATTACAATTAATTATTTACTTTATAATTACTTATTATTGATTAGTTAATCTTATTAATCAACCCTTAATTACATTATGAATTACTTTAATTAAGGATCCCTTAATTACTTCTTAATTATTAATCATATTTAATAATTAATCTATAATTATCTTTATTCATTAATCCACCATGATTAATCAAAATCAGTAATTATCCTTAATTGATTACATTACTTAATTATCCTCAAATAACTTTATTTATCAATTCTTAAAATAATTAAACTAAGTAATTAATTGTTAATTGCTTTCACTAAATCCTTTATATTAATTACACAAAGTAATTAACCTCAAATCTCTTCTATTTTTCAATTAATTACATCCAGTATTTACCCATCTTAATTACTTCACTAAGTAATTATTCTTCATTAATTACATTAAGTAATTATACTTCACAAATCATCCAGTGACTATCTTAAATTACTTAAACTTAATTTATTAACTTTGACTAATCACATTAAACTTAATTAATTACGATGAATAATTAATTCCTTAATTACTTTCATTAAGTAATTATACTTACCCCATTCCACAAATGATTATTCTTAATTAATTAATCTAATTAACTATTAAAATTAGTCACATTAATTAATTATTTAATAATTCTAAGTTAATGATCTTTATTAACCATTAACAATTCTTTAATTACTTCTCTTAAGTAATTAAACATAGATTAATCATTATTAATTACAAATTAATTAATCTTTAATAACCAATTAATTAATCTCTAATTATTTAATTAGTTAAGTGCTTAACTATAACTTAATTAATTTTTAATTACTTGATTAATAAATTTTTAATCATTAAATAATAATCTAATCGTATCTAATTAATGATTCTTAATTATAAATTAATTATTCCTTTAATTGATTAACTTAACCCTTAATTATTCAATTAATCAATCCAAGTCATTAACTAATTAATTTATCCATTTTAATTACCTTAATAATTTAATTTATCCCAAATCACTAAATCTTAATTGAACTTTAAGATTAAAAACGTTTCTTAATTATGACTAAATTGTTATTAACAAAACATTTGAAAATATTTTACTTTTGAATTTACTTAAAAATTTCATTTCAAATATAAGATTTAAAATGAATACAAATTTAACTTTTAATAAAGTTTAAACAACAATTTAAAACCCTTTAAATTACATGTTAAAGAAATACTTATCTTATAAAAGAAATTTATAAGAGTTTAAACCAAAATCATTTTAAATTCAAACCATTTAAAAATGTACTTTAAACATTTTAAAGTTGTTAAAATAATTAAAATTTTCAAAAAATTTATTTATTTAAAACTAGGATACAAATTTAATTTGAATCCATACTTTAAAATTGATTTAAACTGGTTTAAATCTTGCTTCACATTTTTAAATTCAGTTTAAAATTTAAAAACACCTACAGGTTTAAAACCTGTAACCATCAAATGACCCGAGCCCAACCTTCAATTACTTCAAGCAACTCACGCAAGTAACTCGAGAAAAACTCGAGTACTCTCCCTCTCAATTCCAGGCACAAACAAAGCTGTGCACATGCACCAGCGACTCAGCCAACTTCGATCATCAACGATGATCCCCTCAAGTCGGCGATCATCTCTACAGCAGAATCCGACCACTCTAACATCGAAACAAACTCGAAATCAAAATCGAGCCTTAAAGCCCAAAACTGGAACAACATCAAAACCTGGAACCACCTCGTACTCGAGACTCCGACCACCAGAGAGTCTGAATTTCCAGCTAAGCCTTCGCCAATACCCAATCTTCCAATTCCTAAAATATGGTAGCACTCGGTCCACTAGAGACGTCACCTCGATCATCAATGTCCAACCTATCCAAACTAGGGTTACAGACTTCAAAGATCAACCACCATCGTCACCATCCCTTGATCGCCTTCCTGATATTTTTCCCTAACACCGACCACTCTTCTACCTCCAGGAAGAACCACGACACCCCAGATCAACTAGATCGCCAGGAACTACTCAAAAACCATTTTCTGGTCAACCCAGAAATGCAAACTCAAAACCCAACTAAATGTTTTGATTCTCTTTTAATAATCAAGTTTTTGATTAAGTAATCAGTTTATAAGCCTGAATCAATGAATTACAAAGTCTGAATTTTTGAAAAATCTTAAGCATTACTATCCTTTTTGGTTTCCAGAACCATTTCAAATTTATGTAACTTAATTAAAAATTTTAAACCTACCCATGATCAAAAAAACAAGTTTTGTTTAATACTTAAATCTAAACGTAGATTGGATCAAGAGATAATGATTTTTGAATAAGTCTTGAGCTTGAAAAACTGGTAACAGAGATGATACAGGAAATAAACATATACACATATCCACACATCCATATATATGCAGAAAATTCACCAAACATATATATTCACGCAAAAACACATACATTCCAGAACTTAACATGCATCCAAAATTAAATTAAAGCTTTTTAAAAGTGTGATGTTACTCACCTGTTTTACAGAAGAACTGAGCACTTTTATTTTTGAAAAGCTTGAAATTGAGAGTTGAAACTTGAAACTGGAATATGCTTTGATTTTAAAACTTGAGTTGTTGTCCCCTAGTTTTGAAATAGCATTTGACTCCTTCAAATTTGAAAATCTATACTTGAATTGCTTCTTTGCTTTGGATAAATCCCAGATTTGAAGAAATGTACTGGCTTTGAATTGAAAACTTGAATATGGAATTACAGGTTGATGAATTTTCCTGAGCTTGCTTTCATAACAGAGTTAAAGAAATGCATGCTTTTGTTGATGAAAATGAGTTGCATGCTTTACTGTTTGATCTTGAAAATGATTAACAGGTTATAGAATTTGAATTTTGATTCTGGTTTAAGGAGTGATTGGATTTCAGATTTCTTTTGAGAAATTGGTTTGAGTTTTTCTCTTAGCTTTTGAATTATGAAGATAGAAAAAGAAAGGAAGGGAAGAAGCAAATGTTTATACATAGGCTGAACTTTGATTTTAATTAAAATAAAAGAAAAATCAAAATTAAAATGACACTTGTTAATCATTTCAACATTTGTCAAAACTCTTGTTTATTACTTAACGCTTGTTAGAATTAAGCTTTATATACATACACTTGTCATTTAAGTATTTTATTTGTTTTAAATGTAAATAAACAGCTTTTAAACCTACTTTATAATTCTTATCTAAAATATATATTTATTACTTTTTAAAGAAACTGAAATAAAACAAATCGTATATAAATAAAAAATTATACATATATTTGTATCCAAATATTTTTAAAATGTCTATCCTTTGAATTTCAATTATAAATTCAAATTCAAATTAAATTCTAGAATCCAATTTAAAAATCAAGTTATATATATATGCATATATAACAACACATTTTAATTTTGAGAATAACAAATTCTATTGTCTTTAAACCTGTCTATATCTATACATTTATTAATATCATTTGAAAATAACACATTTATCAATTTGAAATAATTTATAAAAGAGATCACCTTATTATTAGTAAATTACTTATTTCACTAAAATTAATTAATGTTTCATATGCTATATTGTATTTTAAATTTTCATATCTAATTACGAATCACATTTATTAAGCAATATTTAAAAAGAATATAAAATAAACCTTTTTGTTGATTAATTTAAATTTAAATTTAAGCTAAGATTTAAACAATTAAACATTTATCTTAAATATTTTAAAACTATATAGTTATTTATTTGAATAACTTTTGAAAAGCTTTATATTAAATTAAATCATAATTTCCAAATCGCCAATTGTATTTTAGAATTTGAAAACAAGATTTTATTTGTTAAATTCAAACCAAAGCTTTTCTACTTACAATATATACAAATATATACATTATAAATAGAAAACATTATTTAGCTTTTAAAAAATAAATTTTATCAATTCAAACATTTATTTGCTTTTAAAAGAATAATTTGCCAATTTAAATTAAAATTATAAAAGACAATTATCAAATAAATTTAATTTTTTAATACAAATTATTGAATTGATATTGCTCAAAATTCTGAGTCATCACATTCCTCCCCCCTTAGTCGTCCTCGAAATTTAAAAGCAAAGGTAATTTAATAACCCATCAAAGATTTTAATTTTAAAACACAAGCATATATTATCAACCATATGCTAACAACCATAACAACCAATTCACTCAATCAAACAAATCTAACTATCCAGACAAAATTTTGGATAGAATTTCCTAGAGTTTCCCAGGTATAAATACCGGAATACTCGCTCTATAGAATCCAAACAGTCTATACAATAAGCTACATAGCTCCTACTCATCTAGATCTACAAATTGAACAGGATATCAGACCACAGTCAAGTCCTGTTTAACTACCAAAAACCCCCAGAACTGCTGGTTCCATAACTAGAGATAGATCATACACGTACTCCCTCAAAGATACGTGAAACACATCGAATCCCAGCTATCCAGGTGGCAATTCAATCCTGAAGACCAAACACTTATCCTAATAAGAACACAGAAAAGATCCAAAACACCTTGGAACTAACTTCCTAGTCTTACCCAATCTTATAGCTCCTTTAATTGGAGAAAACTTATCCAAAATCAAATCTCTGATTCTGAAATCCAAATTCCTTTGTCTCTTATCCACAAAACTCTTCTGATGATCCTAGGCTTCCTTCATCCTTACTGATCAGCTCAACCTTCGCTGATGCCTCTCGAAACAAACTGGACCAAAAACAACCCAACAAAATGATCCTCTAAAGATCAATCCAAAATTAAGATCAAACTCTACTATCATCAGTAGAAAACAACTTCTCCCTTCCGGAAAAGAAAAAGCAGATGCACTCCCAAACTGCTTCCGTTGCACAACTCTGATCTGGAGTAGATGAAAATGCTGATGAAGAACACGAGCACAAACTTGTCCAAAATCTCCCGAAAGATACGATTCAATAGATCCATAAAGAGAAAAACTCAGAAGTTCCACCAAGTCCCGAGCTGCCTCACCAAACCCTCTCTCTGGAAGCCATCTTCCTACTAGCTGAACCACTGATATCAATTCTGGAATCCTAGTCGATAGGAAAACTCAATCTCCAATGCGGACAGACCTCTGACTTCTACAAAGACGTCTGGAAAGATCTCTGATAACTCAATAGAACACTCAAACTATCGCAAGTCACTTTTGCGATCCTATCCAGCCTAATTCCAAAGAAAATTGTTCTCTCTTTACCAATTAGGACACCTTTTGCTAATCTAGCCAATCCATCGAACAAATAGATCCACTCAGCTGCTTCTAAACTCCACTTCTAGAAAACTGCAGACAGATGACCTTCTTGCAAGCACACAGAACAATCTAAGCTGCAATGCTGCCACTGATGCCAAAGACTTCCCAATCCAAAACTCCTTGAGAAACATCTTCGGAACAATCCATAGCCACTGCATCTCATCACATAGTTGCTTCTTCCTGAAGTTGCCAAAATACATCACTCGCTTCTGCTCATCCAATAGATCTAAACTCTAGAAAATCTGCTCACATGAGCGCAAACCAAACTTACATTTCAATGATGAACTCCGAACGCTTGAAAGGTTTCATTCAGAGATTGATGAAATCCTTACACCATGCTGCAAAGCTCACTCGAGACGGTATTTAGTCTACAGTCTCGAAAAATACACTTCCAACCCCAATCACTCAGACTCCTACCATTGATAGTCGTGCTACACACACCACTACCCCATCTACCATTAAAACTCATATTGGAAAACCCGAACAGTTAATCCAACAAATAGGTAGAAATACACACACACACACACACACACACACACACACTCAAATACGCTCTCTCAAGAAAGAAATCACTCCAAAACCTAGGTATTCATTCAACCTAGTGCTCTAATACCACATGTGACAACTCGACTTTTTCTCCACAGAAAGTTGTATCATCTTTAAGAAAGAAAGGGATAGAAAGAGAAAAGATAGAGAAGAAAGAAAGAAACAACATCAGAACCTCAACAGCGGAATGAACAAATTATATTAATAACATAAGTATTACATAATATACAACATCAATCAGAGTTACAAAGATAATACATCACATATTAGACAGTTATAAACACCTGTCTAGTTATTACAACTCAAGATACAACACAAACAAATGACTCAGAAATCAACATAGCGGAACCACCTATATATCTACAATCGATGAAGCCTCCTGCTCCACTGGTCCTCCAGTATTCGTCAAAGCTAACCTGAATCCCTTGGCTACTCGTAAAAATTTGAGTACCCAAGAGTTTAAGAAAAAAGAAGATAACTCCGGGTCAGACATGGGTTAGGGGTGAGTAACAGGTTAAGGCTGCTTAACTTTGAAGAACCATTGAAAATAAAAGGTATCACATAAGACTTCCCACACATAAACATGGGTAAGTTTTTACCTTACGCTAACCATAACATTTGATAGGAAATCCAATATACTATAATAGGGTTTAGGGTTTTCAAGTAAATAGAAACTAGCCAAAATTGTTACATTAATTAAATTCCAGCATACTAGCCACAAAGTGGGTAATACAATCAAAACCGTAAGGGCACGTAGGAAGAATTGGTTTCCATCAATGGTAGTGCTACTGGGGTAACGCCCATCATAGTACCTGATCTAGATCAGAGTATCGAGGATCCACCTTAAATCTCCTGCAACACAAGGCCGGAACCATCCCTTAGTAGACAGCCCCGAACAAGACAGCCCCGACAGTTGTTGCAATCAACTACCCCCACACAGCTGAATATAAAGAGACCTCTAGACAAGGGAAATCTTTTTCTACTTGTGCACGACTCACTTAGCCTTGCTGCACCTCCCCTATTTTAACCATTCTCGATTGATGAGGCTTGAGACTACGATTACCTTTAGAGAACACATCTCTTAGAATGCTCATCGTTTACTTGACGATGTTCTGAAAGCATTCAATCCATACAAGTTCATTCCGAGTTCGAATGAAACCGAAGCATTATCTCGTTACACTCATTTTGGAATCACCTTCAGAGTTAACGACAATAACCCTTGCACTCTAAATCTTCATCTTCACTTGAGATTCACGACCTATCGGTAATTTAGATCGATGTGGTTTTCGGATATCCAAATCTGGAAACCCGATCCCGGTCTCATCGAAATCCAAAACGCCATCTTTTAGGTCCAACTTGTTTTAAAGTTTAAAACAATTCAATTCTATTATCTATATACACACAGATAGATAATTCACATCTCACAAATTGATAACTCACATTATCATCACAAATAGATAATTCACATTATTATCACACTTCAACCAAAGCATCCATATCTCACAGCATCACTTATCTCATACCTTAGATCTCAAACCATTCAAGGCAATCAATATCATCCATCCATACATAAGCAATGATTAATTAATCACACTATCTCTAATTAATTTAAAATAAATTAACTTAATCACTTTCTTCTCTAATTAACTTAAATAAATTAAATTAATTACTTTCATCACATATATCTTGCTTACACAACCATTAATTAATAACAATCCAATTAATTAATCATTCTCTAATTATCCATCTTAATTAATCACCCTTGGTTAATTATCCTTTAATTACATTCAAGTAATTAGCATTTAATTAATTACACAAATTAATTAGCCTTAACCAAATACAGTAATTAACCTTTAATTACTTCATTAATTAATTAATTACAATCAATTACATTAATCCTTATTTAATTACAATTAATTAATTACTTTATAATTACTTATTATTGATTAATTAATCTTAATTAATCAACCCTTAATTACATTATCAATTACTTTAATTAATGATCCCTTAATTACTTCTTAATTATTAATCATATTTAATAATTAATCTTTAATTATCTTTATTCATTAATCTACCTTTATTAATCAAAATCAGTAATTAATTATCCTTAATTAAATTCATTACCTAATTATCCTCAAATAACTTTATTTTTCAATTCTTAAATTAATTACATTAAGTAATTAATTATTAATTACTTTCAGTAAGAAATTATCCTTTATATTAATTACACAAAGTAATTAATCCAAAATCTCTTCCATTCTTCAATTAATTACATCCAGTAGTTTAGCATCTTAATTACTTCACTAAGTAATTATTCTTCCTTAATTACATTAAGTAATTATACTTAACAAATCATCCAATGATTATCTTAAATTAATTAAACTTAATTAATTAACTTAAACTATTCACGTTAAACTTAATTAATTACAATGAATAATTAATTCCTTAATTACTTTCATTATGTAATTATACTTACCCCATTCCACATGATTATACTTAATTAATTAATCTAATTAATTATTAAAATTAATCACATTAATTAATTATTTAATAATCCCAAGTTAATTATCTTCATTAACTATTAACAATTCTTTAATTACTTCTCTTAAGTTATTAAACTTAGATTAGTCATTACTAATTATAAATTAATTAATCTTTAATAACCAATTAATTAATCTCTAATTATTTAATTAATTAAGTGCTTAACTGTAACTTAATTAATTTTTAATCACTTGATTAGAAAATTTTTAATCATTAATTAATAATCTAATCTTATCTAATTAATGATTCTTAATTATAAATCAATTATTCATTAATTAATTAAATTAACCCTTGATTATTTAATTAATCAATCCAAGTCATTAATTTATTTATCTATTTTAATTGCCTTAATAATTTAATTTATCCCAAATCATTAAATCATAATTTAACTTTAAGATAAAAACATTTCTTAATTATGACTAAATTGTCATTAACAAAACATTTGAAAACATTTTACTTTTGAATTTACTCAAAAATTTCATTTCAAATATAAGATTTAAAATGAATACAAATTTAACTTTTAATAAAGTTTAAAAAACTATTTAAAACCCTTTAAATTACATGTTAAAGAAATACTTATCTTATAAAAGAAATTTATAAGAGTTTAAACCAAATTCGTTTTAAATTCAAACCACTTAAAAATGTACTTTAAACATTTTAAAGTTGTTAAAGCAATTTAAATTTTCAAAAATTTATTTATTTAAAATTAGGATGCAAATTTAATTTGAATCCATACTTTAAAATTGATTTAAACTGGTTTAAATTTTGCTTCACATTTTTAAATTCAGTTTAAAATTTAAAAACACTTACAGGTTTAAAACCTGTAACCATTAAATGACCTGAGCCCAACCTTCAATTACCTCAAGCAACTCACGCAAGTAACTCAAGAAAAACTCGAGTACCCTCCCTCTCAATTCCAGGCACAAACAAACCTGTGCACGTGCACCAGCGACTCAGCGAACTCCGATCATCAACGATGATCCCCTCAAGTTGGCGATCATCTCTACACCAAAATCCAACCACTCGAACATCAAAACCAACTCAAAATCAAAATCGAGCCTTAAAGCCCGAAACTGGAACAACATCAAAACCTGGAACCCCCTCGTATTCGAGGCTCCGACAACCAGAGAGTCTGAATTTCCGGCCAATCCTTCACCAATAGCCAATCTTCCGATTCCCAAAATATAGTAGAACTTGGTCCACCAGAGACGTCACCTCGATCATCAATGTCCAACCTATCCAAACTAGGGTTACAGACTTCAAAGATCAACCCCCATCGCCACCATCCCTTGATCGCCATCCTGATATTTTCCCCAGGCCTCCGACCACTCTTCTACCTCTAGAAAGAACCACGACACCCCAGATCAACTAGATCGCCAGGAACTACTCAAATACTATTTTCTGGTCAACCAAGAAATGCAAACTCAAAACCCAACTAAATCTTTTGATTTCTCCTTTAAAAATCAAGTTTTTGATTAAGTAATCAGTTTATAAGCCTGAATCAATGAATTACAAAGTTTGAATTTCTGACAAAAACTTAAGCATTACCGTCCTTTTTGGTTTCCAGAACCATTTCAAATTTATATAACTTAATTAAAAATTTTAAACCTACCCTATGAACAAACAAACAAGTTTTGTTTAATACTCAAATCCAAACATAGATTGGATCAAGGGATAATGATTTTTGAATAAGTCTTGAGCTTGAAAATCTGGTAACAGAGACGACACAAGAAATAAAAATATACACATATCCACACATCCATATATATGCAAAAAAATTCACCAAACATATATATTCACACAAAAACAGATACATTCCAGAACTTAACATGCAAACAAAATCAAATTAAAGCCTTTTAAAAGTGTGATGTTACTCACCTATTTTACAGAAGAACATAGCACTTTTATTTTTGAAAAGATTGAATTCGAGAGTTGAAACTTGAAACTGGAATATGCTTTGATTTTAAAACTTGAGTTGCTGTCCCCTACTTTCGAAATTACATTTGACACCTTAAAATTTGAAAATTTGTACTTGAATTGCTTCTTTGCTTTAGATAAATCCCAGATTTGATGAAATGCACTGGCTTTGAATTGAAAACTTGAAAATGGAATTACAGGTTGATGAATTTTCCTAAGCTTGCTTTCAATATAGAGTTGAAGAAATGCAAGCTTTTGTTGATGAAATTGAGTTACAGGCTTTACTATTTGATCTTGAGAATGATTAACAAGTTATAGAATTTGATTTTTGATTCTGGTTTGAGGAGTGATTGGTTTTCAGATTTGTTTTGAGAAATTGGTTTGAGTTTTTCTCTTAGCTTTTGAATCATGAAGATAGAAAAAGAAGGGAAGGCGAGAAGAAAATGTTTATATATATGCTGAACATTGATTTTAATTATAATAAAAGAAAAAACAAAATTAAAATGACACTTGTTAATCATTTCAACATTTTTCAAAACTCTTGTTTATTACTTAACACTTGTTAGAATTAAGCTTTATATACATACACTTATCATTTAAGTATTCTATTTGTTTTAAATGTAAATAAAAAGCTTTTAAACTACTTTATAATTCTTATCTAAATTATATATGTATTACTTTTTAAAGAAAATGAAATAATACAAATCATATATAAATAAAAACTTATACATATATTTAAATCCAAATATTTTTAAAATGTCCAACCTTTGAATTTCAATTTTAAATTCAAATTCAAATTAAATTCTAAAATCCAATTTATAAATTAAGTTATATATATACATATATAACTACACATTCTAAATTTTGAAAATAACAAATTCTATTGTCTTTAAAACCTATCTATATCTATACATTTATTAATATCATTTGAAAATAACACATTTATCAATTTGAAATAATTTATAAAAGAGATTACCATATTATTAATAAATTACTTATTTCACTAAAATTAATTAATGTTTCATATGCTATATTGTATTTTAAATTTTCATATCTAATTACAAATCACATTTATTAAGCAATATTTAAAAAGAATATAAAATAAACCTTTTTGTTGATTAATTTAAATTTAAATTTAAGCTAAGATTTAAACAATTAAACATTTATCTTAAATATTTTAAAACTATATAGTTATTTATTTGAATAACTTTTGAAAAGCTTTATATTAAATTAAATCATAATTTGTAGCAACCCTGGTTTGGAGATTACCGGTATACATTAAATTATAACAAAGTTATAATTTAATATTGTAAATTAAAACATAATTGGAAAACATTGTCAATATGAATCATTTATTGAATTTAAAATGAGAACTATAAAGATAATATGTGTTTTATTTTAAAAAAAAGATGAAATATTGTTTGAAAATAATATTTGATGATTAAAAAGAGTTAAAATGGTTTATGGTAATTTATTTGACAAGAAATCAATTTTTGTACAAATTGTTGGATTGAAAATGGTGTTTTATAATAAAATTGTATAAATTGTGAAATATAGACAAAGATACAGTTTAATTTATACAAATAATATTTTATTGTTGAAATAAATTTTATTTTGTTTTAATAACAATTTTATTTTACTACAATTGGTTGCATACATTTTTATTTGAGTTTATATTGAGTAATATGTGTATATTGTGATAAAATAGGTTTAAAATGTGCATATCTTAATGTTTTCTCTAAATACAAATGGAGTTGGGCTTTTTGGGTTAGGTTTAGATCCATTAACCCTTAATCTGGATACTTCTGGGAAGAGGAAAACATACAGTACATTGTTTTCCTTCTTCCTTCTCAAAAAACAAAACTTCACAGTAAAAGAAAATAGAAATCCATGGGAGCCTCTGTCTAAATTCAATTTTCCACCCAATTTTTCTGCAAAATAAAGAAGAGAATCCATCTAAATAAGTATCTACAAGGTAATCTCCGTCCAATTCCTAAAAGTTTTCATCAAAATCCTTGAATCAAGATGAGTTGTTTGTAATTTATTTTGGGTTTGTTTTGCATGTCTTCTTTTTAGCTTTTACAGGTGCTTAGAGCCCCAATCCATCATCAAAGATTGCTTCTTGCCATCCAAATTCGCTGCTAATTTCTAAGGTGAGTGTAAAACTCACAAACCCTAGCTATATATATGATCCAAATGTTGTAATCAGTGAATTACTGAAGCTGAAATAAATTTAGGCATAACTTTCTCATTTTTAATCCGATTTTGATAATTTTGGATGTTACGGAAAGCTTAATTTATGTGCTACAACTTTCCTATTTTGAGTTTTTAGTAATTTGGAAGTTAGCTATGTAAAACTCTAATTTTTCTACTGCAAACTCGAGAGCAAACCAATATTTGCTCTGTCATTGAAGTAGAAACGAATTTGACCATAACTACTTCGTTTCTTAACCGATGTTGATGATCTTGGTCATTACAGAAAGCTTAGAAACTAAGATACAACTTTCATTTTATTTATTTTCCTGATTTTGAAGTTATCTATGCTAAAATTGCAATTGTTTGTCGCTGTCCTGTAAATACATAAGTTCAAGCTGAGTTTGATGTTTTTTTAGTATTTGATCACAACTTTCTTGTTTCAAATCATAATTTAGAAATTTTAGATGTTCTGGAATCCTTTTAAAATGTGCCACAACTTTTATGTTTTTAGCTTTGAATGATTTTGAAGACTACATAGTGAAAAATTGACTTTTTCATCACTGGCCTGTGTCGATAGTTAGTGCACATAATTTTTTTAGGTAGTATTTTGATCATAACTTTCACATTACTGATCGGAATCTTGAAATTAAAGATGTTCTGGAAACCTTAGGAAATATGCTTCAAATTTTATGTTTCAAATTTTGTATGATTTTGCTGTTTACATGGTGAAAAATTGATGTTTTTACTGTTGGCCTGTCATTGACAGCCACAATATTTATATATTTGTCCGATTTCGATAATTTCATATGCATTCAATTGCAAAAAAAAATTATTATCAAATTTGATGCTAATATTTTATCATTTTGTCCAGTAATAGACTATTCAAGTTGGGATGAGATCGGAATTTAAATTAATTTGAATTAGATTTAAATTTGAATATCGGTTTGAGTCGATTAAATTGCAATCTGAAGTTTTCTTGAGTTTTAAAAATCCAAATAAATTCTTGAAAATCTTCTAACATCATGGTTGGAGTATAAATGTTTTTATACATTTTTAGAGGTTTTTAAATAATTATTCTTTATTTTTAAGGCTTTTAAAAGTTATTAAAATCCTTTTTAATGATGTGTTTTCTCTCGAAATCTTTTAGATAAATTTCTAAAATTTGTTTTATAACCCCGTTTTCTCAAGTAAAATATTTTATAATTAATTTTATTTATTTTAATTACTTTTATACTATTCGAATGTATGAGAAAGAGAATTAAACAGTAAAACATGTGGTATGGGACATGTGCATTTACTATTTCGGTTAATTCCAGACTTGTACGATCGAAGCTATTTGAGATTATTGATTCTGAGATGTTTTACCATTTTATGGCATATTTTGAGTTTTATAATTCCTATTTATTGGAATTATTTAAGATGGCCAATATTTGACAAATATTTTGGTTTGAGATCTCCTATATAGGAGTATGGTCGATGAGATCCATCACGATGTTTTATTTACTTGCCAATGATATAAGGCAAGTCTTGAGTTTATGATTTCATATTTTGAGATTTATGGTTTATGAGGAACCATCATGATGTTTTCACTTATCGATGAGATGAGACAAGTTACGATGCCATTTAATACTTGTCGATAAGATTAGGCAAGTATTATGTCTCTTTATCACTCGCCGTTGAGAGTAGGCGAGATATAATTTTCTGAGTTTTATGATGTTTTCTACTGTGGCATCGACTAACGACTAGTAAACCGCTAAGTGCGAATGCGTGGTATGGGACACACGTTAACACTTTTCAGGTTCCTATCCATGAGTTTGTGACACATTCACGATGTTTACATAACAAAATTTCTCTGAGAGGTGTTAGCGACCTAAACATGAGGACGAACTGCTTGGAAGGTGTTAGCGACCTTGTTAGGGCAGACAAAATGGCTTGGTGAGGTGTCAACGACCTTGTCAGGAAGACGAACTGCTTTGGTAGGTGTTAGCGACCTTGTCTGAGGCTTCGGCCATCTTAGTTTAGCACGTGCAACATTGCTTCGGCATTGCAGTCGGGGATTTGGCCAATCCGGGTTTTCTGAGTTTTCTGTTTTATTGTGATTTCACCATTTTAAGATGTTAGATTACATCGATAGCCTAGTGCCATATGAGATGTTATATGTATGGTGATTTCATTTATGATGTTATGAACTCTTATCGAGTTCCTTGAGTTATGAGTTTGGATGATTTCATGATTTTATAGGATATTCTAGGCCTTGCCATTCTAGCGAGTTGAGATTGAGATTTATATACATTTATATCGATGAGATGAGGTATAATTGAGTTTGGAGATTCTTTTATATTTGAGTTTTGGATCATCCTACTTGATAATCTCTTATGTTTGCCTTTTTGGTGAGATTTTGTATTGATGTTTCTCCTTTTGAGGAGATATGGTTCATGGAAACCATCTAGACATTTTTGGGATGTCGCCGATGATATGAGGCGAATGTTTATATTATTTGAGTATTATTGTTAAACCTACCTTTTTGGGATCTTTGTATACTCAAGTGACATTATTTTACTTAAGTCATAGGTTGTATTCTTTCTGTTGCCTCTTCTCGAAAAGAATTATCACCTTGTATCTTATGCTTCATATTATTGTCTATCCTCATTAATTAATTAATTTAGCAAGACTGACCCGTGTACTTTGTACTCGGGTCAGACTGAGTTATTTCAGGTTAGCTATCAACTATGAGACTTTGCTTTGATGCATCTGCTTGGATATCAGCCTAGCACTTTTGTGTAGTTTATATTTCCTTCCGCTTGAATCTGATATACTTACAATTAATTTGATGTATATGGCGTGGTCGTGTACCACCTTTAATGTATTCATATTGTATTGTACTAGACATGCATAAGTGTATATGTATATAAATGATGTTGATTACTGTTTCCTAGGGAATTGACCAGGCAACTTAGTACTCAAACACCCCATTGTTCGGCATCAATGAGCGTTCGACATGTTGAGACCGTTCGGCACGAATGCATCGTTCGACATCTAAAGGGCGTTCGGCGTAAGATCGTTCGACGATCAAAGAATTGTTCGGCCTCCCGAGTACGTTCGGCCAAAGACAATGCTTGGTCGAGGGACATCCAACATCAAGTGACAATCGGCATCTCTGGGCGTTCGGCATGGCAGGATCATATGACTTTCCATTTCGGTCGGCATCCATACCTTGTTCGGCATTGGGAAGCTCCCGACACTCAAAGCGCTCGGCCTTATAGCATTCGGCCTAGCTATCGTTCGGCCAAGACATTGGTCCGGCTTCTAGTATCGTTCGGCACAAGTGCTCTCCACGGTAGTCAGTGTGTTCGGCCTCATCTCGTTCGGCTAAAGGAGATCATTCGGCTAAAGGAGATTGTTCGGCTAATGGAGATCGTTCAGCATGAAGGGTTACGTCCGACATTTGGACGTTCGGCATTTGATCGTTCGGATTACCTAGTTCGGCGCTCAGAAACCACTCCACTTGGGCCAAGAGATTCAGCTACTAGGCCTACCAAGAAAGTCCAACCCATCTTCACCTGTAAATAGAGGGGCAGGGTACAGAAAAAAAGATCTGTTTTTTAGAGAACACTGGGAAGACGATGCCATTTTCAACCCTTATACAAGATTTGAGCTTTCAATTTAGCAATTGTATTCAAATACTTAGAAGTGGATTGTATTTGTATTCAAGTATCAAGGAGATAAATAGAGATCAACTTCAAAGTGGACGTGGCTATTACGCCGAACCACTATAAATTTGGTGTTCTTACTTTCCACGTTTAAATTTACATTCTGTTCCCTGTTTTAATTTGTTTTCTTCATTAATCTCTCTACACAATCTTTCCAAGGGTGTTAGTGACCAATTTTGGTGCTAACATTTTGGTGCTTTCACTGAGAATTGAATTGTCTGACCGCAAGGATCTACTTTGTTGCTACTGGATTGCATAAATCCCCCAAAGGAGATCCAAGATCTTACACAAGGCATCTGTAGATTCTACTCAGAGTTAACACTACGACTATACTATGGCAAGACCACGAACCAGATCGGCCTCTCAAAATGCAGATGTCCATGAAAATGCTAGCGTATAACAAGTTGGACCTAGCAATTGGCAGGCAATTCGAGGCGCAGGGCCCTCCAACCAGAATCAAGCAGAAGCTGTTTCATGAGCAGAGTTCAATGACTTGATAAGAGAACTTAAGGAAAGCAAAAGGCAACTTGCTGAGCAAATGCAAGCCAACTCTAACCTCATGACTCAGCTTGCCGAGCAACAACGTTAGAATGACAAAGGTAGCCCTGACCCTCACTCAGAAGATGACAGCTCGACTTCAGCTGATGAATCTCGTAGGCGTAGGCGCCATAAGGATAAAGGTGCACATGTAGGTGCTACCGATCGATCGATTAGAGATCAAGCCCGTGAAGAGACTGGACGCAAGGCTCACCAAGATCCCAAGTAACCCAACCTTCCATCCTCCATACCTACCCCAGACTTATCGGCAATGTTCAGGCAGTTAATAAGGGAGAACCAAGGATTGACCAACGAAGATTGGGGAGTGTCTGAGAGTCATACTCCCTTCACAGACACCATCCTATAGGCTGAGTACCCAAAGAAGTTTAGCATGCCCACCATTCCTGCCTATGAGGGGAAGACCGACCCCGGACAAGATGTGATGAGGTACGGATGGATGATGGACTCTGCGAGAGCTAATGATGCAACCAAGTGCAGGTGCTTCCCAATCACTCTGTCCGAGATTGCCACCATGTGGTTCACCCGACTCCCACCTCGTTCTATATCCTGCTTTGACGAGCTAGCAGCAATGTTCATAGAACAGCTCAGGATACACACCACTTGCCAAAGGATGGGATGTCCCTATCAAGCGTGATCCAAACTCCGGGAGAATTATTGAAAGTCTACTTGCAAAGATTCCATGTGGCTGCTACTGAAGTGAGCAATCCTAACGATCACGCGATACTAATGGCGGTAATGCGTGGAGTGGATCCAGGTTCTGAGTTCGGAGTTTGGTTGGCAGGAAAGCCCCCAGCTACCCTGGAATGTTTCTATTCGAAAGCTCATCAGTTTATAAGAAGGGAGGAAGCTCGGTGGACGAGGCAAGACAAGGCACCGGCGCCCGTTCAGGAGTCTATGAAAAGTAACGTCGCCATAAAAAAAACAGGCGATAGTTCAGGAAAAGCTCAAGTCAACGTCCAGAGCAAACCTGGGCAGTCGAAAGGGTTCAGAGGAGGAAATTCTGGAAAGAAGCGAGATGTAGGAAAGTGGAAATCAAGGATCCCGACCTACAATGAATACACCCCGCTGAACGCATCTCTTGAAAACATCTATCTGTCGACTTGTAACACCTTTCAATATAGAAAACCACGTCTGAAGGAATCAACGGAGGAACAGAAGCGGACTGGGAAGTACTGCCGTTTTCATGAGACCTATGGGCACAACACAGAGGAGTGTAGACATCTCCATGATGCTATTGAAAAGTTGATCAGATAGAAGAAGCTTTAGAAATTTGTCAAGGACTCGCCAAACGGAAGGCAAGAGATGTCAGACCCCGGACGTGGGTCAGCTCCACACCTACCAGAGCAACCTGCCCGGGCTGTAGGGAGGTTGGTTATTAACACGATCGCTGGCGGACCTCATCCTGTGGATAAGAACTAGCAGGAGATGCAGCGATATGCCAACTCTTTGAGACATACAGAGTATGAATGCTACTCGAATATGGAGGACGGAACTCCCGCAAAGCAGCAGTGCACAATGAACGACGATATTGTATTCAGGAATAGAGATGCGGACAAGGTGGAACCTCCTACCATTGACCTAATGGTCATTTCAGCGACAATCGGACCGGCGTTCGTGAAGAGGATACAAATTGACTGCGGAAGCTCCGTTAATATCATCTTCCGGAAGGCATATGACCAAATGAAGTTGGAAACGAAGGATTTGAAACTATCTAAAGTCAGAATCCACGGTTTTAACGGCGCAGCAACCAATGCAATGGGATATGTGGAGTTACCAGTTGAACTGGGGCAGGGCGAACGTAGAAGGGTGCGAATCCTACCGTTCATAGTATTGGACATTGACTCCCCATACAACACATTTCTAGGACGTCCGGCCCTGGCCGAATTCAGGGCAGCTTTGGCCCCACGGTGCTTCACATTGAAGTTTCCGACCGACAAAGGAGTTGGACTAGTACACGACGATCAAGCAACCGGGCGTGCATGCTATGTGCTGTGAGAGAGGCACAAAGCAGAGAGAAAGGGAAAGGAAAGGTCGCGGACAACTCCGTCCGCATCCAGAGTTCTGAGGATTGACAAGTAGTGCTCGGGCCCTGGCTCGGACGACACTCTCGGATCCATAAAGACATAGATCCGAGAGACGATGATGGGGAACCCAGGGAAACGAATGCGGCGCCAGCTGAACTAACCATAGACATCTCAGTTAACCGCAATGACCCATCACAAGTCCTTAAGATATGATCCCAACTCGACCCCGTGATAGCTTATAACCTTACTGATTTCCTTCGAGCAAATCTTGATGTTTTTGCTTGGACACATTTAGATATGTGTGGTATTTCTCCTATAATTGCGAGTCATATGTTTAACCTAGACCCGAAACATCTTCCAGTAAAACAGAAAAGGAAAGGCATGGACCCGAAGAGGTCTGCAGCTCTCAAAGAGGAGGTGGACAAACTCAAAGCCAACGGGTTCGTCCGCGACGCTCTCTACCCTGCATGGGTATCTTACCCTGTACTAGTAAAGAAAGAAAATGGAAAGTGGAGAACTTGTGTCGATTACTCCGATTTAAACAAAGCATGCCCGAAGAACAGTTTCCCGTTACCGAGGATTGATAAACTGGTTGATTCAACAGCCGGACGTGAGCTACAATCGTTTATGGATGCATGCTCCGGATACAACCAAATCCCGATGCACGTCCCGGACTAAGAACACACCAGCTTTGTCACAAACGTTGGGATATATTGCTATGTAGTAATGCCCTTTGGGTTGAAGAACGCAGGAGCAACTTATCAGCGACTGGTGAATCGAATGTTCAAAGACCAGATTGGCAAGACGATGGAAGTCTATGTGGATGACATGCTTGTGAAGTCACGACAGTCAAACGACCACATCCGATACTTAGCGGAGATGTTCAATATACTCAGGCACTACGGGATGAAGATCAATCCTCTGAAGTGTTCATTCGGCATAGCATCGGCAAAGTTCTTGGGATTCATTGTGAACGCACGAGGAATTGAAGCTAACCCGGAAAAGATCCAGGCTATCCGAGATGTACAAGTACCTAGGACCATAAAGCAGGTGCAAAGCATGAATGGAAAAGTGGCTGCGCTGAGTCGGTTCATATCTAGAGCTACGGATAAGTGTATTCCCTTCTTTGACATTATAAAGAAGGGAAAGAGAAACTTTGAATGGACATCCGACTTTGTGGGCGCATTCCGAGATTTGGTAAGGCACTAAGAGAGTCCCTTAGTGCTGTCGAAACCAATAGACCATGAAATGTTGTACGCATATCTGGCTGTGTCCCAGCATGCCATCAGCACATCTTTGGTTCGCGAGGAAGACCGGATTCAAAAGCCAGTTTACTATGTTAGTAAACGCTTGACGGGGGAGGAAAGGAATTACTCAAAGATCGAGAAGCTGACCTATTGCTTGGTGATTGCATCGCCTAGGCTTCGTCCCTACTTTCAGGCACACTCAATCAGTGTTTACACTGACCAACTCTTGCGGTAGATATTCCAATGACCGGAAACTTCCGAAAGGATGTGAAAATGGATTATCGAATTAAGTCAGTTCGATATCACTTATTAACCGTGAAGAGATATACAAGGGCAATCACTAGCCGACTTCATCGCCGAGTTCACTATGCCAGAGGAACCAAGTAGTCACAATGTCATACCTCCCATTCGATTGAAGGTGTACACCGACAGGGCATCTAACGACCGTTGTTCGAGGGCTGGCATAGTCATTATGACTCCTGAAGACCGATCAATTTGCTACGCTTTGAAGCTTGAGTTTGCAACAACAAACAACGAATCCGAATATGAAGCACTGATTGCTGGCTTGAGACTCGTTAACGAACTGGGAGTGAAGTCAATAGAAATCCTCTGTGACTCGCAGCAGGTAGTATATCAAGTGCGGGGAGACTACCAAGCATAGGGACAAAGACTTGCACCTTATCTTGCTCGGGTTCAAGAGCTACTGGCGAATCTGGAATAGTACGACATCTCGCACGTCCCACGCGAACAAAATATAGAGACTGACTCGTTGGAAAAATTCGCAAGCACTGGCAATGCACGGCATATGGGGTTATTCCCTGTTGAGACCCTTCATGCCCCAAGTATAGACATGATGGAGATAGATTTCGTGTCAGACACCGAACTTGAGAAGGAATCTTGGTTGACTCCAATCAAACAATACCTACTACAAGGGGATTTTTCTGAAAAGAGGAAAGAAAGATGCCAAGTCCTTCATAAGGCTTCACGCTATGTAGTACACGACGAGATAATGTACTAGAGGGGATTCTCAACCCCCTCGCTCTAGTGCGTGGCTCATGATGAGATAAAACAGTATTGAGGGATGTCCATGAGGGAGAGTGCGGTGACCATACCGGGGGGGCAAACTTTGACAAAGAAAATCCTCCGCTATGGATACTATTAGCCTACCGTAAATTGGGATGCTACAGACTATGTGAGGAAATGTGACAAATGCCAGATATATGCCAAGATCCCGAGAGCTCCACCGGCGGAACTTACACAAATGGTTAGTCCCTGGCCACTTGCAATGTGGGGGATTGACCTAATAGGTTCTTTACCAATAGCCAAAGGAGGCGCGAAATACGCGATAGTCGCAGTCGACTATTTTACCAAATGGGCAGAAGCAGAGCCTATGGTCATGATTACCACCAAGAAAGTTATTAATTTCGTTGTACGAAACATCATATGCTGCTTTGGCCTTCCATAGACCATTATCATAGACAATGGAACTCAATTCAAAAATAAGGAATTCAAAGAGTTTTGTCAGAAATACGGCATTGAGAAAAGGTTCGCAGCGGTTGCTCACCCAAAGGCGAACGGACAGGTTGAAGCCGTAAACAAAATAATCAAGTCCGTACTGAAGAAGCGTTTGGAGAAGGCTGGAGCCAAGTGGGTAGATGAACTCCCGACGATGCTTTGGGCTTATAGAACTACCCACAAGACCGCGACTGGCCATACTCCATTCGACTTGGCATATGGCACTGAAGCTGTCATACCCGTGGAACTAGAAGTCCCATCACATCGGTTAACGCACTACGACCCTGCGTCGAACCGGGATCTTTTGTTAGAATCTTTGGAAATTATTGATCAAAAGCGCGAAGAAGCAGATTTGAGAGCAGCCACATACCGACAATGAGTTGCCCGATATTATAACAAGAAAGTCCGACCAAGAATCTTTGATGTGGGAGATCTCGTTTTGAAACGAGATTTCCAGTTCCATCTCATATGAACCCCGCTAGGGAAGGTCCATACATCATCGAACAGAAGCTTGGAGAAGGAACTTTCAAGCTAGCGACCGTCGATGTTGCAACACTTCCCCGAGCATGGAACAGCAAGCACTTGCGGCGTTATTATACTTAGTTTATTTCTTTCATGAATCAATTGCATTTCTTTTCAGTATGCTCTTAGTTCCAGCCCTTAGCATATAATAAGACAATTTAGCTTACTTTGATTAATAAAAGGCTTGAAGCCATCCTCTTCATGAGTTATTAATGTTTCTGTGAATGATAAACACTGTGACAGGCAATTAAAATTATATTGCTCCAGTTGGCATACGAACGCTCGAAACGATTAAAAATCTCTAAGTCCCCGGAATGCGTACTGGAGTACTCAAAGTCCCTGGAGCACGGACTCGAGTATAAACGATTAAAAATCTCTAAGTCCCCGGAGTGCGGACTAGAGTACTCAAAGTCCCCGGAGAGCGGACTCGAGTATAAACGATTAAAAATCTCCAAGTTCTTGGAGTGGGGACTGGAGTACTCCAAGTCCCCAGAGTGCGGACTCGAGTATAAACGACTAAAAATCTCTAAGTCCCCAGAGTGCGGACCGGAAGTACTCAAAGTCCCCGGAGTGCGGACTCGGGTATAAACGACTAAAAATCTCGAAGTCCCCGGAGTGCGGACCGGAAGTACTCAAAGTCCCCGGAGCGCGGACTCGAGTATAAACGATTAAAAATCTCCAAGTCCCCGGAGTGCGGACTGGAGTACTCCAAGTCCCCGAAGTGCGAACTCGAGTATAAACGATTAAAAATCTCCTAGTCCCCGGAGTGCGGACTGGAGTACTCCAAGTCCCCGGAGTGCGGACTCAAGTATAAACGATTAAAAATCTCCAAGTCACTGGAGTGCGGACTGGAGTACTCAAAGTCCCCGGAGCGCGGACTCGAGTATAAACGATTAAAAATCTCCAAGTCCCCGGAGTGCGGACTGGAATACTCCAAGTCCCCGGAGTGTGGACTCAAGTATAAAGGATTAAAAATCTCCAAGTCCCCAGAGTGCGGCCTAGAGTACTCCAAGTCCCCGGAGTGCGGACTCAAGTATAAAGGATTAAAAATCTCCAAGTCCCCGGAGTGCGGCCTAGAGTACTCCAAGTCCCCAGAGTGTGGACTCAAGAATAAACTACCCGAATCTTCAAGTTACCCGAACATGATGCTGTGTTGAAAATGAATTGAGTCCGTCCAATCCCCGAGATGTGGGCTAGAAAATATTCCAAGTACCCGGAGCACAAAATGGAGATTGAACGACTCCCAGAGAATTTTCGAGCTACACGTAGACAAACCAAGGATTTTATATCACGAACAATGTCGTGGATTCAAGTCACAATCACAAAGAAAACTAAATAATGAGAATCTTTTGAAAGGACAGAAAAGGAAACTAAACTTTATTCAGGAAAATTTTTCTACTACAAGCGCTCCAAAGTTCAGAGCCAACAGTCCATATACACAAAATTACAAAAAATAAACTCGGATGTATGCTCAGAGGAGGAATGCTCAAGTCGCTCCTTCATGCTCAACTCGGATGTATGCTCAGAGGCGCCTATGATTTCCACTTCGTAATCCCCAGATGAGGAATCAGACTTGCCTTCATCGAGCGTCCCAATCACCTGAGCATCAGGACCGGGAGCCCTACCTGCTGGGGTGGCTTGACTTGTTTCCCTCTCCGCCTCCTTGACGACATCGCCCCTCGGAGTGGGCTCGGGATCAGAACGACCTGTATAAAGCCACAGAAAGCAAGTATTAGAATACGACAGTTTCTAGGGAAGCACTTGGGATGTTAAAGCGAAAGAGTTGCCTACCAGGTTCCGGCTAGTTCTCAGCCGTCAGAGGGGTTTCGCCCTCCGGGATAGGAGACAGAACATGAACGCCCAAACCGGGGTCTTCCGTGTTATACCCAATATGCTGTTCGAAAGGATCGAGTATCGGCCGATTGGCCGACTGGGTACCCGTAAGAACGTGAGACTCGATCCCGGACGGACCTACGATAACTCCCTTCCCTTTCTTTGAGGGGGAGCCTTTGCAATAGATAGCTTTGGCCGCTGACAAGTCTGTGGGTTCGTTTCCCTTGAGAAATTCTTTTATCAAGGCTTTCTCATCAACTTCTTTGGTGCCGTGCTCGGGCTTTTTGATTTCTATCAGGGTCACCCATGCCTCGGCCAAAGACTCATAATAACCCTCGTCCAAGAAAGTCAAGTCCCGATGCATAAGGACGTGGGCGTTGAATTCAGCAATTAACGGGTCGAACATGCTTTTTACCTCCTCCCTGCCTTTTCTCTAGCTGCATCGAGACGTGACTCGATGTCCTCAGATGCCATCTTCTTTCCCTCTTCGTGGGGCTTCGCTCTTTAGCACCTCAACTCTGGAAAGCTAGCCTCAAGTTTTTCTTTCAAGAGTCGAGTGGCGATAATCTCGTCACAGTACCGTTGTGACTCTTCTTGGGCGGCCATTTTTCCACCTTCTCTCTGCGGAGCTGTTCCTCAAGTTCCCTGACCTAGAGGATGAACGCATCCCTCTCCTTCTGAATGGAGTCCCTTTCCAAGGCCAAAGCCCCACACCGTTGAACCGACTCGTCGAGTTCTTTCTTAAGAGTTGATTCCAGATGGGATACGGCTTCGGCATTATCTTGGGCGCTCTGTTGGGAGGCCTCAAGCTGAGATCTATAAGATGTAAGATCCTCGTCTGAGGCTTTAATGATGTCTTTATCGTGGATGGCCTTAAGCTTCAAACGGTTGATTTCATATTGGCGCTCTACAGAGACTTCAGAAAGCTTCTCAGCCAAATGAACAAACGCGTTATGTTGAATATAGACGTCGTTGGTACAGGCGATAGCGTTTTGCTGAACGTCTCCGGGTATAGGATGAATCGCCGGATGGAACTTCAGTCCATCGAAGCAGATCTTCAGAAATTTCGCTTTGAGCTCGGTCAGCCTCTCCGATACTGCCGGATCCGTTATAGGGGCGGGAGGAGACGGCTTTGAAAGTTCGCCCCTACTGTGAGAATCTCAAGACTGTCGAGTGGAAGGGGAGTCGGAGTGTTGGTCACGGGGAGCATTAGATTGCGACCTCTTATGGCCACGCTTGTCTTTGCCTTGCTCCGGGTGAGAAGAAGAAGCCTGATGATACTTCGGCTGATGATAAGTTTTCCTACGAGAGGACGAGTCCCGGGAATGATATCCTTCGTGACCGTCACCATCTCTGTCCCGGCGTCTCTCAGATGGATAGAAGATAGAAGTACGGCGAAGACGATCGAATCCGTGTGCACGCCCCATGTCGCCTGCTTAGAATTCAAAATGCAACGATTTAGCAAAAGGATAGTCTGACAATAAGAAACTAAGTGCGAAGGGAAGTGCGAGTGTTTGTGTGTGTCCTAGTGTATCCCCCCGACGGACAAGTGGCTTTACTAATGGGAGTTTTCTCTCCCTGACTTTGGATTAGAATGCCCGCATCGCCTCTGATGGGCGAATGAAGCTTGAATGCCTTCGGATCGTCAAAGTCATAATTGAGCAGATCGTCCAGGATAGAGAGATTCGACAGGCCCTTTAAAGAACTTTCCACGTGCTGTGAAGAAGCCTCTTTCTCTGTCGGGATGAGCGTAACTTTGGAAGTTCCGCCAACCTTCTCCTTTCTTATCCTATGCGCCAATTTCTTTTTCCCCTTCGAAGGGGAAGATGACGTCTCTATATGCACTTCGACCGGCGGATCCTGAGTAGGACCCACATTCTCACCTTGTGCTTCAGGAGCTTCCTGCTCTTTGAGTTCCCCCTCTTCCTGCACATCGGGGATATGGCGCGATGAGGATTCAGCCAGTTTTTTCCCTTTACCGGAGGCGGGCTTGGGAATTGAGACGCCCTCAGGAAGGCTAATCCGGCAGCCTCCTGCTAGCAATCCGAACCTTGATAATGACTCATTCGAAATGAGGGCCTAAATATGCCGTTCCTCGGCAGGAAGAGCTCTAATGGCTTCGACGGCATCAGAATACCCTCGGCCCTCAGAACGTGGGATGGAACCTGAAAAGAAGTAAAGTAAGTTAGAAAAGGCGTAGCTCCGGTTGAGCGCGAATGTCGACTCAGGGAAAAGACTTACTTCCTTCAACCCATCTCCTCGCAAAACCCGGGGGGCAACGCACGTAGAACCATTCCTATTTGTACAGGGCAAATTTGCTGCTCCACGCCCGGTTAAGATTTGACATTTCCGATGTGGCTCGAGGAACGTATAAGAGGGACTATCTCCGTGCTGTTCGGCATTTATGTGTTGTTCGGCATTTATGTGTTGTTCGACATTTATGTGTTGATCGGCATTTACGTGTTGATCGACATTTACGTGTTGTTCGGCTAAGTATCGTTCGACACATCTGGTTCGGCATTTAGTCTCGTTCGGCCAAGTTGTCGCTCGGCCAAACTATCGTTCGGCCTAAAACTTGTTCGGCCAAGTTCTCATTCTGCCTAACTATCGTACGGACTAGTTAGCGTGCGAAAGAGTATCGTTCGGCCAAAATTCCGTTCGGACGAAACAACGCTCAGCATCCGCCCCGCTAACTCATACCTCCTCCCGAACCTACCATCCCATCGTTCGGCAAGCAGTGTGTCATGCCGAACCAGAATTATGCCGAGCTCCAATGCTTGGCACTCCTCCCTTAAATCCTTTCCTCTCCTCCTCCAACCACGCCGTCGGTAAGTCAATCCGGATCATGCTGTTCGACGTCCTAACCACCACCGACACTTCCTATATTCTTCCTTCTCCTCCCAAGTCTCGTTCGGCATGAAAAAACTAAGCTGAACCATAAAACATCACCCAACAACCCCTATGTATGATCGTCCTTAGCCATTTCTCCTCACCTCACACCATTCAGCTTAAAAGATATCTCAGTCAGGGTTTGATTCCTCCATCTACTTAACCCTCACGGCTACGGTTCTATTTTCCAAACCTAGAATTTCTTATTCGAAGCTATTTAGGATTTAGATAGAAGAGATGGTACCTAGTCGGTAGATCGAAACGAGGGTAGGATTGAATAAGCTTTTAGTATTCGATTAACAGGTGAAAACTGCAGGCTCTTGGAGATTGACGAAAATAAAAGTGGAAAAGAGGGGAAGAAGGACGACGGAAGGTTTTATAGGGAAGAAGAAGAAGATGAAGAGGCCATAGCTGGTAGAACCGGTCGAAAAGGTATCGTTCGGCACGCACAGAATGATCGGCTTCGAGTGCATCATTCGGCATTTACACTACGCTCGGTACACACCTCCACCACTGATACTCTTAAGGAGGCACCGCCAAGAAGATTTAACCAAGGTTCGGAGCGGAGCATGGAGGACACGTAATTCAAAGCGTACCATGTTTGGCCACATAATACACTTTAGGGGGCAAGTGTTTCCGGGGGAATTGACCAGGCAACTTAGTACATAGAAACCCCATCGTTCGGCATCAATAAGCGTTCGGCATGTTGAGACCGTTTGACACGAATGCATCGTTCGGCATCTAAAGGGCGTTCGGCATAAGATTGTTCGACGATCAAAGAATTGTTCGGCCTCCCGAGTACGTTCGGCCAAAGACAACGCTCGGTCAAGGGACATCCAACATCAAGTGACAATCGGCATCGCTCGGCGTTCGGCATGGCAGGATCATATGACCTTCCATATCGGTCGACATCCATACCTTGTTCGGCATTTGGAAGCGCTCGACACTCAGAGCGCTCGACCTCATAGCGTTCGGCCTAGCCATCGTTTGGCCAAGACATTGGTCCGGCTTCTAGTATCATTCGGCACAAGTGCTCCCCACGGTAGTCAGTGTGTTCGGCCTCATCTTGTTCGGCTAAAGGAGAATGTTCGGCTAAAGGAGATCGTTCGGCTAAAGGAGATCGTTCGGCATAGAGGGTTACATCCGACATTTGGACGTTCGGCATTTGATCATTCGACTTTCCTGGTTCGGCGCATAGAAACCACTTCACTTGGGCCAAGATATTCAGCTACCAGGCCTACCAGTGAAGTCCAACCCATCTTCACCTATAAATAGAGGGGCAGGGGTACAGAAAAAAGGATCAGTTTTTTAGAGAACACTGGGGAGACTCTGCCATTTTCAACCCTCATACAAGATTTGAGCTTTTTATTTAGCAATTGTATTCAAATACTTAGAATCAGATTGTATCTGTAATCAAGTATCTAGGAGATAAATAGAGATCAACTTCAAAGTGGACGCAGGCTATTACCCCGAACCACTATAAATTTGGTGTTCTTACTTTCCGCTTTTAAATTTACATCATGTTCTCTGTTTTAATTTGTTTTCTTCATTAATCTCTCTACACAATCTTTCTAAGGGAGTTAGTGACCAATTTTGGTGCTAACAATTACTGTTCTGTGATGTGATTTACATTAGTTATTGTATTTTGTTCTGATAGATCCATTAGCTACCTATAGTTTTGGATTAAGCATTTACTGGGTATGTCGATTCACTTGAGAAGAAAAGAAAAATTATATTGCATTTATCGACATATTCAGTAGATGTTTAAGACAAAATTGTAGATAGTCGCCCTTAACCAGCCCCATTCTCCGCTTTAGTAGACGGAATTACTTGTTAATTCTCTTTACAAAGATGGGTCTCGGGGTGGGGCGTTACAGCATGGTATCAGAGCTGTGGTCAGGACAAAGTAGAATAAACACAGAAGAGTACGTATATCATGATACGTTGAAGTACAATACGAGTGAATCATTGTCCTTTGTTCGAGCTTGTTTTCGAATCGTGCTTTGATTCTTTTTCAAGTTTTGGGATATGTTGAGATGGAATATGTCTAGGAATATATATATATATATATATATATATATATATATATATTGTATTCTATAGTATTCCATAATTGAATTTGATGTTATCTTATCTTTTTAATAATCTTATTTGGGATTATTATGTTCTTATTTTGTTGATTCGAGTGAGTCTGTATCGATGAAGCTTATTAATTCCTTTGAGTATTCTTGCTGTGCTGCATTGAGAGTTGTGAATCTTATTGAGGGGGTTCACAATTATGGCTCATTGTGAGCATTCTGAGATTAACTATTTGATATTGTTTTTGTGAGTAATTGTTAATTACTCGCTATCTTGAGATGTATCTGATATGAGTTGGATTGGCTTATTTGAGACTAAGTCCAATCCTTTGTGTTATGGGATCCTATGTATATTTAGGTTTCCTATTTTGATTGATTTGTTATTTCTATTACTTTGGAATGTTAGTGATGATTTCGAATTTTCTGTATTCACTCTTGGGTATCGAGATGTTGAGGATATATCTCGACTTCTAGTCATTGTGACATTACTGTGTTTTTGAGTCTATTTGGGTTTGACATTCAATCGGGCAATCGAGTGTTGGGTTAACCTTATTCTTGGCTCGTAGCTTATCGGTTATCCTTCTATGAGGATATCCATAAAGGAATGAGGCTACCGATTGAGTTTGATTGAGTTTATCATTCAGCTTCTTTTGAGTATTCTTTTCGGATACTTAATCAGTGTTATTCCTTAGTAGCATTACTTCGTTTGAAGTAATGATTGGTTGATTGTGTGCTTCTTCTCCTCTGAGAAAAATATCTTGCTTATCTTGAGTCTTGATGGTTTTCTAGAGTGGCTCATCATTTCATAGGAACTGACGAACACTCCGTTTCTTTTGATTTTTGAGAATTGAGTATTCTAGGAATATCTCGATGCATTCTCTTAATGTTCTTTGGTTAGAGTTTTTGAGGCTTTATATACATGAGTTTTAACAGAGAAATTGGAGTTTTGAGATATTTAAAAATCAAAGTATATTCTGAGAATATAATATATTTATATGAGTAGTATTTGTTTTATAGAAATAATTTGAGAGTGTTGGGTTGTCCATCGAGTAGTTAAGAGTTTGATCGGTACGTCTGATCAACGTTACCGTTACGAATCTCCTAAATGCTATGATGAGGCAATCGGACATGATGGTTTGGGTTTTTAAAGATTAGGATTTTGAAAATAATAATTTGAGATTAAGTATAAAATTTATTTTTTAATGGTAATTACAGCCATTGATTTCATAGACGAGTAATAGAGTGGCGAGGCAGTTTTGATCGTTCGGTCAACTCTGCAGCCAACGTCTATTTATTAATTAAAGACTCAGTGGCGAGGCAATGCCATTTATTTATTTTTGAAATTACAAAGATGAGAATAAATGAGAATATTTTTGAGTTATACTTTATTGGAAGTATATTTTGAGATTTAAAAAAAATCTATATTATATATATTGAGTGTTTTAAGAGAAGAATATAATAAGAGAATTGTAGATTGTTTAAACTATTTAAGTGGTTTAATAAAAAGAGTAAAGAGAATATGAACCCTTAAATTATTTTGGGGAAATATTATTATGGATAAAAAAAATTGGAAATTGATTTTGAAGTAAGTGAAGAAATTTGAATTTTAACTTTGAGTTTTAAATTACTTACTAAGTAATATAGTAAAGAGTTTGAGAAATTTTCAAAATGTTGAAAATTGAGATTTAAAATTTAAAAGATGTTGAAAAAAATGAAAAAATAATAATAATTTTTTTTTCTAAATATCCTGGATTGGAATGTAATTTGAGCTTATATTCT
Source organism: Allium cepa (assembly GCA_030765085.1). Lineage (NCBI taxonomy): Eukaryota > Viridiplantae > Streptophyta > Magnoliopsida > Asparagales > Amaryllidaceae > Allium > Allium cepa. The sequence continues at coordinate 918,877,222 of CM060938.1, forward strand.
TGTTCTTGAGTTCACACTATTCTTGTGCTATTGTTAACGATGTGCATTTTCGCGGTCGATCGAGTTTGGTGCCGTCGTGGAAAGCCATTTTGTGTGATTTATCTATCTTGTCTATTAAGTTTATTCTTGTTGTGAGGATGTTCTTTCCGTAATATTATGTGGAAAATTGTGTTGATGATCATTTTTGTTGCTTAGAGTTCAGGTTTGAATGAGTTTGATATCGACTCTATTCGTAGAGTTTTGAGAAATCTATCTTATTTGATAGATTATTTCTTGAGCTTTTTATTGAGTATCGATCCGAAGATGGGATATCTTCGAAATTCTTTCAAGTTGTTTGGAAAATTCGATGGTTTGTTAATCACTATATTAACATATGATGGGCCATTGGATTAACCAAGTGAGTTTTTCCTTATTTCTCTCTACCATTCTACGTTGAGAGTATGAATGGGTTGAGTTTGAAGCTTGTCTATCACCTTTATTGATTAAATTTTCATGTTGTTTACAACTCTTTTTCTAGAAAATTACGGACACGTACTTTTTTGTAGGAGGGAGTTTGTAACAACACTGGTTTGGAGATTACCGGTATATATTAAATTATAACGAAAGTTATAATTTAATATTGTAAATTAAAATATAATTGGAAAACACTACGAATATGAATCATTTATTGAATTTAAAATGATACTATGAATATAATATGTTTTTTATTAAAAAAAAGATGAAATATTGTTTGAAAATAATATTTGATGATTAAAAAGAGTTAAAATGGTTTATGGTAATTTATTTGACAAGAAATCAATTTTTGTATAAATTGTTGGATTGAAAATGGTGTTTTATAATAAAATTGTATAAATTGTGAAATATAGACAAAGATATGGTTTAATTTATACAAATAATATTTTATTGTTGAAATAAATTTTATTTTGTTTTAATAACAATTTTATTTTACTACAATTGGTTGCATACATTTTTATTTGAGTTTATATTGAGAATATGTGTATATTGTGGTAAAATAGGTTTAAAATGTGCATATCTTAATGTTTTCTCTAAATATAAATGGATTTGGGCCTTTTGGGTTAGGTTTAGATCCATTAACCCTTAATCTGGATACTTCTGGGAAGAGGAAAACATACAGTACGTTGTTTGCTTCTTCCTTCTCAAAAAATAAAACTTCACAGTAAAAGAAAATAGAAATCCATGGGCGCCTCTATCTAAATTCAATTTTCCACCCAATTTTTCTGCAAAATAAAAAAGAGAATCCATCTAAATAAGTGTCTACAAGGTAATCTCCGTCCAATTCCTAAAAGTTTTCATCAAAATCCTTGAATCAAGATGAGTTGTTTGTAATTTATTTTGGGTTTGTTTTGCATATCTTCTTTTTAGCTTCTACAGGTGCTTAGAGCCCCAATCCATCATCAAAGATTGCTTCTTGCCATCCAAATTTGCTGCTAATTGCTAAGGTGAGTTTAAAACTCACAAACCTTAGCTATATATATTATCCAAATGTTGTAATAAGTGAATTACTAAAGCTGAAATAAATTTAGGCATAAATTTCTCGTTTTTAATCCGATTTTGATAATTTTAGTTTTTCCGGAAAGCATAATTCATGTGCTACAACTTTCCTGTTTTGAGTTTTTAGTAATTTTGATGTTAGCTATGTCAAAATTTTATTTTTCTACTGCAAACCCGAGAGCAAACCAATATTTGCTTTGTCATTGAAGTAGAAACGAATTTGACCATAACTACTTCGTTTCTTAACCGATTTTGATAATCTTAGTCATTTCGGAAAGCCTATAAATTAAGTTACAACTTCCGTTTTATTCATTTTTCCTGATTTTGAAGTTATCTATGCTAAAATTGCAATTGTTTGTCGCTGTCCTGTAAATGCATAAGTTCAGGCTGAGTTTGATGTTTTTTTTAGTAATGTGATCATAACATTCTTGTTTCAAATCAGAATTTAGAAAATTTAGATTTTATGAAATCCTTGTCAAATGTACCACAACTTTTATGGTTTCAGTTTTGAATGATTTTGAAGCCTACATAGTGAAAAATTGACTTTTTCATCGCTGGTCTGTGCCGATAGCCAGTGCACATAATTTTTTTAGGTAGTATTTTGATCATAACTTTCACGTTACTAATCAGAATCTTGAAATTCAAGATGTTCTGGAATCCATAGGAATAATGCTACAACTTTTATGTTTTATATTTTGTATGATTTTATAGTTTACATGGTGAAAAATTGATGTTTTTACTGTTGGCCTGTCATTGACAGCCACAATATTTATATTTTTGTCCGATTTCGATAATTTCATATGAATTCATTTGCAAAAAAAATTATTATGAAATTTGATGCTAATATTTGATCATTTTTTCCAGTAATGGACTAATCAAGTTACGATGAGATCTGAATTTAAATTAATTTGAGTTCAATTTAAATTTGAATATCGGTTTGAGTCGATTAAATTGCAAATTGAAGTTTTCTTGAGTTTTAAAAATACGAATAAATTCCAGAAAATCTTCTAACATCATGGTTGGAGTAATAAATATTTTTATACATTTTTAGAGGTTTTTAAACAATTATTCTTTATTTTTAAGGCTTTTAAAAAGTATTAAAATCCTTTTTAATGATGTGTTTTCCCTCAAAATCTTTCAGATAAATTTCTAAAATTTGTTTTATAACCCCGTTTTCTCAAGTAAAATCTTTTATAATTAATTTTGTTTATTTTAATTACTTTTATACTATTCGAACGTATGAGAAAGAGAATTAAACAGTAAAACACGTGGTATGGGACATGTGCGTTTACTATTTCGGTTAATTCCAGACTTGTACGATCGAAGCTATTTGAGATTATTGATCTGAGATGTTTTGCCATTTTGTGGCATATTTTGAGTTTTATAATTCCTATTTATTGGAATTATTTAAGATGGCCAATATTTGGCAAATATTATGGTTTGAGATATCCTATATAGGAGTATGGTCGATGAGATCCATCACGATGTTTTATTTACTTGCCAATGATATAAGGCTAGTCTTGAGTTTATGGTTTCATATTTTGAGATTTATGGTTTATGAGGAACCATCATGATGATTTCACTTGTCGATGATATGAGACAAGTTACGATGCCATTTAATACTTGTCGATGAGATAAGGTAAGTATGGTGTCTCTTTATCACTCGCCGTTGAGACTAGGCGAGATATAATTTTCTGAGTTTTATGATGTTTTCTAGTGTGGCATCGACTAACGACTAGTAAACCGCTAAGCACGAATGTGTGGTATGAGACACACGTTAACACTTTTCGGGTTCCTATCCGTGAGTTTGTGACACATTCACGATGTTTACATAACAAAACTGCTTTGAGAGGTGTTAGCGACCTAGTCATGAGGACGAACTGCTTGGAAGGTGTCAGCGACCTTGTTAGGCCTGACAAAACGGTGAGGTGTCAGCGACCTTGTCAGGTGGACGAACTGCTTTGGTAGGTGTTAGCGACCTTGTCTGAGGCTTCGGCCATCTGAGTTTAGCACGTGCAGCATTGCTTCTGCATTGCAATCGGGGATTTGGCCAATCTGGGTTTTCTGAGTTTTCTGTTTTATTGTGATTTCACCATTTTAAGATATTTGATTACATCGATAGCCTAGTGCCATATGAGATGTTATATGTATGGTGATTTCGTTTATGATGTTTTTAACTCTTATCGAGTTCCTTGAGTTATGAGTTTGGATGATTTCATGATTTTATAGGATATTCTAGGCCTTCCCATTCTAGCGAGTTGAGATTGAGATTTATATACATTTATACCGATGAGATGAGTATAATTGAGTTTGGAGATTCTTTTATATTTGAGTTTTGGATCATCCTACTTGAGAATCTCTTATGTTTGCCTTTTTGGTGAGATTTTGTATTAATATATCTCCTTTTGAGGAGATATGGTTCATGGAAACCATCTAGACATTTTTGGGATGTCACCGATGATATGAGGCGAATGTTTATACTATTTGAGTATTATTGTTAAACTTACCTTTTTAGGATCTTTGTATAATCAAGTGACATTATTTCACTTAAGTCATGGGTTGTATTCTTTCCGTTGCCTCTTCTCATTCGAAAAGAATTATCACCTTGTATCTTATGCTTCATATTATCGTCTATCCTCATTAACTGATTAATTTAGCTAGACTGACCCGTGTACTTTGTACTCGGGTCAGACCGAGTTGTTTCAGGTTAGCTATCAATTACGGGACTTTGCTTTGATGCATCTGCTTGGATATCAGCCTAGCACTTTTGTGTAGTTTATATTTCTTTCCGCTTGACTCTGATATACTTACAATTAATTTGATGCATGGCGTGGTCATGTAAAACCTTTAATGTATTCATATTGTATTATGCTAAACACGCATAAGTGTATATGCATATAAATGATGTTGATTACTATTTTGTGATGTGATTTACATTCAGTTATTGTATTTTGTTCTGATAGATCCATTAGCTACCTATAGTTTTGGATTAAGCATTTACTGGGTATGTCGATCCACTTGAGAAGAAAAGAAAAATTATATTGCATTTATCGATGTATTCAGTAGATGTTTAAGACAAAATTATAAATAGTCGCCCTTAACCAGCCCTATTCTCCGCTTTAGTAGATGGAATTACTTGTTAATTCTCATTACTAAGATGGGTCTCGGGGTGGGACGTTACAAAATTTATCAATTCAAACATTTATATTATTTTAAAAGAATAATTTTCCAATTAAAATTAAAATTATAAAGGACAATTATCAAATAAATTTAATTTTTTAATACAAATTATTAAATTGATATTGTCCAAAATTCCGGGTCATCACATTATGTCATATTTTTTTCGGTTTTACATTGGCTCCATTTCAAATGGAGCCAAGAGGAATTGTTAAATAATTCACTCCTTTTGTCCCCAATTATAGTTCTTTTAAGTTTTCTTCTAGCGCTATTTCAAATGGAGCCAATATGAACAACAAATTTCATTCGCTCCATTTGAAAGGGAGTCTATGTAAAATTGGAAAATAAAATTATGGCGCATTTTGAAATTGTGCCAATGGAAGAGCACTGTTTCAGTGCAAATGTGGTAAAAGTAGTTCTATATTTGTAATAAACTTTCAAAGCAGTCTAAATTTGTTATTAGTTTTAAATTAGCCTAAATTAAAAAATCCTTTACTTAATTGTTCATCACACAATATTGTTCCGTTGAATCATTTTCTAACTACATCCATCGATTACCCATCAAAAATCCATATAAGCTAAAAAAATAGAAAATACAATAATTTGTAAAATGTTCAGATTATTATAGTCAACTATGAATGGGACCAAATACCATGAAATCATTTGTGCAAATTACTGCATTCAATTATGAATGTGGACAAAAACTTTCAAGTTAGATGTAGTAATGGTTATTATACATCATGTGTGCAAAAATCTAATATTGAGATGTTTCGACTGTATAAGCCATGTGAATGTGGGAAAATATTTCCAAAACACAAAAAGTATTGCTATTATTTGGTTACTAAAATCTTTTTATTGGCAAAGGACATGCATGTGACACTGAAAACGTGAGGAATAAAATAATCGTGTGATCAGATATTATAGTTGTCCATATTATATCAAATGTTTAAACTCCCACGGCTATAGTAGCTTAGTATTTTCCCATACTGAATCCATAGTAGACAACACACTTAAAGGACAATTTAGCAAATACTAGGTGGCTAAGAAAATTGAATTTCAGCAAAATGAATGGTAACAGGTAACATTCTCCAAATAAAATGAAATGAAAAGCCCAAATTTCAGTCTTATCAACTAATATTTATTATTGCACTCCAAAAACCAAGGCCCATGCATTATGCTCAAAAACATATATTCCATTATGTATGATTATATTTATATCATCTGCATAAACTTGTTAATTTAGTACCACTTGTACTACATACACTTAACGCCCAAAACATCAAATAAATTTGCACTTCCCTGGTACTATAGCGGATTACTATTTAAGAAGAGAAATAATTTTTCATTCTGTTTTTCAATTATTATAAAAAAAATTATGACGATGGAACTAAGAAACCATGAGTTGTAAACCTCTTGGTTGTGCATACCCCATTTGATATTATCTAATCTTAAGCTTTCACACACCTATAATTCAAGACTCAAGAAGAGTTATAGCATTTGTAAGATTATAGAGTTTAAATAACACGTCCTAAAGAAGAGATATTAAAAACATTTAATCTTATATTTAAAACTTCTTTTACAATTATCATGATAATATAGGGAGATTAGTGATTTTCCAATATGTTCAAATCAAGGTTTGGGTAATACAGAATAATGAAATTTTGTATTTAATCATTAACTTGGTTTGAATAAAGTCGCATTATTTATCAGTCTTGAACTTGACTGTTTAAATGACAATAGACAAATCAATAAAGAAAAACCCTAACTCACCTCTCATCTCTTAATTAGGTATCTCCTTTAGAATATAACATGCGGAGTTGGACAATAGTTTTATGTTTCCTCTGATTTCATAAAATTAAGGTCAAAGGGTTTATGACCCTTGGATCTTCGTCAATGCAGGTAGAGGAAGTTGCTAATTTGGGGGTGGAGCATAGAGAGCTTAGTTTCACTTCTAGGGCTATGTTATGCCAAAGGATGGTGACTCGATTAATCTTTTTATATAACAACTTGGTAGAAGGATGCGAGGAAAATGGCTCTATTATAATTATCGTTAATGAATAAAACATAGAAAGAAAAATTGATTATAAAGCCCTTATCAGTTAGTATAAATCCAAAGGATAATTTTGGCATTTCAAAAGCTTCAGATGATGGAATTCCTATTATATATAGATGTTAACTCCTCTTCTCCACGACTCAGCGACCTAACGACCTAGGGGACTCAGCGACCTAAAGGAGTGAAAGGCCCAGCGACCTAAAGTTATCAACAAACTAGCGACCTAAAATATCCAACGAGCTAATGACTTAAGGCAGGGTGCAGCTCAACCGAGTTAACGAGTTAAAAGGGGGAGCGACCTAGCGACCTAACACAGCAGACCCTAGCGACCTAGCGACCTAACACAGCAGACCCTAATGACCAAGCGACCTAGTAACTAAGACGACCTAAACGGCCTAACGAGTTAGCGAGCTAACGAGTTAATGAGTTAGCGAGCTAACGAGTTAACGACTTAGCGAGCTACAAGCTTCATACTGATATATCGCTCAGTTATAGGACGAGCAAGTGCTAAGTTGCTACTACTCCCACAACTAACCTAAGTCGCTCCACGACCTACTAACTCGCTTAGATAAGACCAAGTGCAACCGAGAAAAGACGTAGCTCGTATCTCTTAAGTCGCTCAACACTTAGGTCATATGCGACCTACGATCTTACTCCGGATTCTTCCTATAAATACCCCACATACTCCAACATTGAGGGGACTTTTGGGCACACTTATGGAATGCCAATACTCTGCCGCTCTCTCGACTCAAACAACACTTCAAGCACTCCAAACACCAAAGATGCTTCAACGAACTTCAAGAGGAGATCTAACACATTTAACATGAATTCGAAGAGCTCTTCGACATCGGAGTTCTAGCCACTTGTCTAAGTGTATTGTAATCGAAGTAGTTGTAAAGAGTTGTAATCGAATCAGCAAAAAAGAAGATTAAAGTGGATGTAGGCTTGACTATAAACCGAACCACTATAAAAACTGTTGTCTTTTAGTGCGTTTTCTGTTATTTTCTGCTTATTTCTAGTTCCCATACCAACGGGTGGTGCTTTCACTTTATCTCTACCCACACCAGGGTGTTAGCGTTACATTTTTAGCGTTAACATTTTGGTGCTTTCACTGAGAACCCAACTCAGGCCACTTTCATCATTGCTTCTCAAAAGTTTGTTGAAAGAATCTCTCTCAAAACCAGATATCTGTCAGAGATAAAGGCTACTGGAAGAAAGCTCAGATCTGATAGATCCGGTAATGTTCATGAGAATACTGCCACTTCTCCTGCATCCAATGAAGCGGCTCCTAGTGTTGGAATTACACGGGCAGAATTGGATGCTGCGGTGCCTGGGCTGTATCAGCAAATGGAAGCCCAGAACACTTTGATGTTGGATAGGATAAATGCTTTCTTGGGGTTAACCGTCAAGTAGAAAACAATGAAGAAACCTTTGTAGAAGATGTTCATAATTCTAAAGGGAGGAATATTCCTCAAAGGGCAGTTGGCACCGCTGAAGGGGCACCTCCCCAAGCCGGAGGTTCAAGACCATAGCCAACTCCTCATGAACATTTGTCCAGGCAAACTTTTGAAAAAATAGCTGACGTCTGTCCTACAGGGCCTCTGAACAATGAGGAATACCTTTCGGAAATGATCCGACAGATTATGAAAGAAAGCATGCAAAGGGGAGAAAATGAAAACGACTGGGGATTTGTTCCAAGCAAGACTCCTTTTACTGAAAGAATCTTGAATGCTGAATTTCCAAAGAAGTTTGTTCCTCCCACGATTCTAGCTTATCAGGGGACGAGTGATCCAAACCAGCTTCTATACAAGTACGATTGGCATATGACCGGGGCCAGGGCAACAGATGAAATCAAGTGCCGATACTTTCCGGTGTATTTGGAAGGGGTTGCATTGCTTTGGTTCACAAAGTTTCCAGTCCGATCCGTGGATCAATTTTCTGACCTAACTCGGAGGTTCAAGGACAGTTCAGGTTGTATGCTACAAAGGCCGAGGACATAATGTCACTGTCGAGCCTCGAACAAAACCACGGGTAGTCTATCAGATCATTCTTAAACCGCTTCAATGTAGCCTTGGTTGAAGTTGATAACGCAGAGCCGCGGATTATTTTGACTTACTTGATGCGGGCTATCAACAAATCGAGTGAATTTGAAAAATGGCTAAAAATGAAGGAACCAAACTCACTTGAGAAATTCTATAAGAAGGCCGACGAATTTATGCGCTTGGAAAGCCTTCCTATGCCAGCAAAAGCAGTCGTAACCGAAATTCATAATAACAATGTTTCTTCTAATAAAAGAGAATTTGGAGGACAGAAGAGGGAGAATGATGGTTGGAAAAAGCAGAGAGACTTGAAGAAAGCTCGCCGCTTTAACCTTCATACTTTACTCCCTTAAATGATACTCTAGAGAACATCTTTTTCGCAACCAAGGATGCTATTGAATATCCTGAACCACCTGAGTTGAAGATTGGGAAAAATGTTATACATAATGGGAGATTCTGTCGGTTCCACAATCAACCTGGCCATGACACTAATGAATGTCTCCATCTAAGGAATTTGATTGAAGAACTATTGAAACAAAATAAACTTCAACAATATGTAAAGAGAAACAGAAATGACCCGACTTCATCAATTCAGGGGCAACAGAATCCTGCTCGTCAATCCGGTTCAGATAAAAGAACTGCAATACAGAGAGACGAGAGACCGATCATTAATGTAGTTACAGGGGGCCCTCACCCAGCGGGCGGAAGTTGGGATGAGATGGAAAGATATGCTCATGCCTTAAGATAAGCCCCGGAGGGAGAGAATGTTCCTGTTCTGAAAGATGCTGCCATCTAGTCCCCTCACACCCGATATTCAATTCCGAAAGCCTGGGACAGCAATCACTTGCATTTATATTTTACTTTAAGGCCTTGTTACAAATTTGTAAAAGAATGATGGATGTATCATTCTTGTATCAAAAGCCATTGTAAAAACAGTGCAAATGAATAATAGGAACTATAAATCTTGTGCTTTCTATTACTATAAAATGCCTGTTTCATTTCGATATGCAAATATCTTAAATATATTGCTAAAATGTCGATTTAATATTGCAGGCAATAAAAGCAAAGCTTACCTATTCAACACATCACAAAGCCAAGCAATTCCTATAAATCATTGAACAAACAAATGTCAAGCCCGAAAAGTCCCAAATTCAATTCCTACATGAGAAGTGTTCTTCACAAACAGTTGATTCCACCAAAGGGGCACCTTCCCAACGTAAATGTTTCAGGCCCTTGCTAACCGACGACGATCGTTTGTGCAAACAGACACCCAAGTGGGTAGTTAGAGTCTGCCCCGTGGATTCACTTAACAATGAAGTGCACTTCTCTAGAAAAGAAACAAATAACTGGCAAAGAAAAGAACATGGGTTTGGAAATGATAACGAGGAATCGCTGAGGAGCAAATGGTAAAAAGACATGGGGCAAGCGGACAAAATGGCTAAAAAGAAGTCTTCTCCCTCAACAATAAAGTTGGTGGAACCACCGGAGGGGCACCTTCCTAAGATGAAGGCACAGGGCCCTTGTTAACTGATTGCGATCAATTGTGCAAACGAACATCCAATTAAGTAGCTTGCGTCCGCCCCGTGGATCCACTTAGCTGTGAGAAAATAACTTTCAGGCATACCAAAGACCTCTTCGGAGGCACAAGCCCTCTTCAGAGGCACAACTCTTCGGAGGAAAAAGCCCTCTCCCGAGGCACAAAAAGCCCTCTCCCGAGGCACAAAAAACCCTCTCCCGAGGAAAATAAAGACCTCTTCATGGGCAGACTTCCCAAGTTTGAAGTGCAAAATTAAAGCCCTCCAACGAGGCACAATTTCAAAGTTTGAAGTGCAAAATTAAAGCCCTCCAACGAGGCACACTTCCCAAGTTTGAAGTGCAAATTAAAGACCTCTAACGACGCACACTTCCCAAGTTTAAAGTGCAAATTAAAGACCTCCAATGAGGCACACTTCCCAAGTTTGAAGTGCAAATTAAAGACCTCGAACAAGGCACACTTCCCATGTTTGAAGTGCAAATTAAAGACCTCCAACGAGGCACACTCCCCAAGTTTGAAGTGCAAATTAAAGACCTCCAATGAGGCACACTTCCCAAGTTTGAAGTGCAAAAAAAAGAGACCTCTTCGCAGGCACATTTCACAAGAGCTGAAGTGCAAAAATCTCTCTTCGGAGGCCCACTTCACCAGAGTTGAAATGTCAAAGCCCTCTTTGGAGGCACACTTCCCAAGATAGAAGTGCCAAAGAATGCCCTCTTCAGAGGCCCGCTTCACCGCGTAGGAGATTCCACTTCTCAAAAATAAAAGTGACCATCTCCGAAGGTTGAAGTGTAAAAGAAAATAAGAGAAAATTCTCGAATACAAGGCGCACTCTACTAAAGCAGAGTAATATTTCCTCAAAAATGGAAAAGTTATTCTCTAAAGTAAGAGTACATGCCTTCTTAATGTGGAAGAGTTGTTCTCCAAAGTAAGTGTGCAAGTTTTCTCAAAGCAGAAGAACTGTTCTCTCAAGAGATTGCAATGAGCTGTGGTATGGGGGCAATATAATATAACTACATTAACAAAAGCAACGCTCAAGCAACATACCACAAGCTCACTGCAATATCATGCAAAGAAAGAAACTTGTATGAAAATGAGGAATAAATGCATTCTCAAATAAAGAAAAAAGTTTGTACAAATAAAGAAGAATCATTTTATTCCATACTATAAAAGTTTTATACATATGCAGGTTTCAAAAAGCGGGGGACGGTACCCGCACAATTTCCGGTCAATACAAGCTTTCATATACAAGAAAAAAGCAAAACAAGATGGATAAAGCAGGACCCATCACTTCTTCTTTCTGCCACCATTGGAACCCTCACTTGGCCGAATGGTTAACTTCTTTGGTCGGCTTGAAAAAGTAGGGGAAGATGGAGAAAGGGGTGCAATCGGGTCCTCTTCCGCTTTCTCTTCACTGGCAGAAGCCTCCTCCTTCGTCTTTGTGATTCCCCGCTTCCCCTTCTTTTTTGAAGAAGACTCGCTGCCCGGAGTAACAAGTTCAGACAGCTTTGTGTCGTCGGCATAAGATCTCTCCGGAGTCTTCTCGCTCTCCTCAGGTTCCTCCGCCTTTTGCTCTTGCGAAGCAGCCGGGTCATCTAAGTCTTGAAGTGCTTCTATTTTTTCTTCTTGTGACCCTGGCTGAAGAAGCAGAAGGAGGAGTAACCTGAGAAGATGGAGGAACAACAGCGGGAGGAGGAGAAGTCTTAGCAGCACTTGGTGTTATCTCTACAGAAGAAGAAATGTTAAAATCAGTATTCCTCGTAAAGAGAGGAGATAGAGGCTCGTTGAGGTTTGAGAAATAATCAAGAAGTTCATCAAACTCATGTGAGGCGAACAAGTAATCCACTTGAACTGGATCAACATTGAAGTTACCTGGTGGAGTTGGCTTTATTACGTCAACTTCAAAGTCTTGTGCTTCAGCGCTTTCTTGAGCCTCATCTCTAGTGTGAGCAGTTGCAATTTCAATGTCAGCTTTAGTAGGAGGCGAAGAATGGGAACTGGAGCCAATGATATCAATGTCGGCTGAAACCGGAGGAAGAGTCGGGTCGGTCGAAGTTACCTTCCCTAAATCTTCTCCTTCGGCCATTTCAGCTCGCGCTTTTGCAAGTTGTTCCTTCCCCCTGGCAAGGGCGGCACGTGCATCATCATATAAATAGTACGCCTCAAGATCTGCCTCAGCATAGCCAGCGCCTCCAAGCATATCAATTGCGGCTTCCCACACCTCGGCCAAGGTAATTTCATATCTCGGGCCCAAAAACGAAAGGCTACCATGCCCCAGGATGCGGTGCAAATAAAAGTCGAATAATGTAGAGCTAATGTCGGCCTTGGTTGCCTCATGAGATTCTTCGGCTGCTACTTTGTCGGCAACGGCTTCATCACGCTCTTTTTCAACTTTAGAAAGCCGAGCTTTTAACATTTCAATCTCTATGTCCTGGGAGCTAGTTTTTTTCCGCAACTAAGCAACATCGTTGCGGTAGTTTTCTACGAATCTCTGCTGCTACTCCAGTTTAGCCTTAGCATCTCGTTCAGCGGCGTGGGCATCCCTTACTTGTTTCTGAAGTAACTCTTCCTTTTGGGTAAAAGATGTGGAAGAGATGGAAAGATCATCTTCAAGTTTCTTAACTTTAGCTTCGAGCTCCTCATTATAAGAAGCGATGCTTCTCATCTCTGTATCATGCTGTTAAACTTACCTTTTGGGATCTTTGTATACTCAAGTGACATTATTTTACTTAAGTCATGGGTTGTATTCTTTCTGTTGCCTCTTCTCGAAAAGAATTATCACCTTGTATCTTATGCTTCATATTATTGTCTATCCTCATTAACTGATTAATTTAGCAAGACTGACCCGTGTACTTTGTACTCAGGTCAGACCGAGTTGTTTCAGGTTAGCTATCAATTATGAGACTTTGCTTTGATGCATCTGCTTGGATATCAGCCTAGCACTTCTGTGTAGTTTATATTTCTTTCCGCTTGACTCTGATATACTTACAATTAATTTGATGTATATGGCATGGTCATGTACCACCTTTAATGTATTCATATTGTATTGTACTAGACATTCATAAGTGTATATGCATATAAATGATGTTGATTACTGTTTCCTAGGGAATTGACCAGGCAACTTAGTACTCAAACACCCCATCGTTCGGCATCAATGAGCGTTTGGCATGTTGAGACTGTTCGACACGAATGCATTGTTCGGCAAGTAAAGGGAGTTCGACGTAAGATCGTTCGACGATCAAAGAATTGTTCGGCCTCCCGAGTACGTTCGGCCAAAGACAATGCTCGGTCGAGGGACATTCAACAGCAAGTGACAATCCGCATCGCTGGGCGTTCGGCATGGCAGGATCATATGACCTTCCATATCGGTCGGCATCCATACTGTTTGCACCAAATTTGGTCACAACACTCTTCGAGCGTCGTTGAAGAGATAATAGTGAAGAATATGAATTCAAAACAGATATTATCTAACAAAAACTCCAATCAACAGTAAGGTAAATGCGTAGACAAGCGATTTATAGTGGTTCGGCGTGTTGCCTACGTCCACTATGAAGTTTTTTGATGTTTTGTTGATTCTCTTTCAATGATTACAAGTTGTTACAGCGATCAACAGCAAGTTACAACTGGAAATTCAAAATCAACAGCAAAATTATGATGTAGGATGATGAAGATCTTGATCCGGCAGAGTTTGGGCGCTTGAGAGTTGAAAGATCCCGAAGGTCCTTTTTCCGTTGGCTCTTGGGCTCTATTTATAGGCGTAGGTTGCTGATATTTCGCTGAAAACTCGGGAAACCACTCCTGGCACGTGAGGGGGCCCACGTGCCTGGCATCAGGAAATTTGGGCCCACTTTGGCATCGATTCGAGCTCCATTCGAATCGATCATAAAGTCATCCAATCGAGGTGAAATTTGGTGTGGGCATTCTTCTACATGTATGCAAGCTTCTACGAAAATTTCATGGCATTTGGATCAGTGGATTGAGAGATATGATGGTTTCAAAATGGGATTCATTACGTCACTGTTTGTTTCGAAACCATGCATTCGAATCGATGATTTCGAATCCATAGTGGCACTTGTCTTCGTGTCGACGTGGAGCGCGAACCTCGAACCGATCCGGACTTCACTTCAAGTTGACCGCTTCGACTCCATGTATCTCGGCGCGTTCGAACCGATGGATGACACGTCATCGTGGCTAGTTGACCCAGTGGATTCGAATCGAAAGTTCTTAGATGGATTCGAACAGGGCGCCAAGGATGGGTTCGAACAAGGCTTCATGGATGGGTTCGAACATGGCCTTATGGATGGGTTCGAATAAGGCTTCATGGATTCGAACTTGTGTTCCTCTAATGGATACGAGCTACGTGACTTCTCCATGGATACGAGGCCCATCGATATGAACCCGATGGATTCGAACCCGATGGATTCGAAGGTGATGTAGTCGAACCCGTGGCGCTTCGATGGGTTCGAAGTCGATCGATTCGAAGGCGAGCCGTTCGAACCATTGGTCAGTGATGGGTTCGAAACCTAGGTCTACCCCTCCAAATTGAATCGATCATAACTCGAGCATATGAACTCGGATTGACTTGAAATTTGAGATGTTGACTTCTATAGTCTTTCCAGCCTTATCCTATCAATTGTAGGTTAATCTGGACTCGGACAAAATTCAGCGATATCCATAGCGAAAAGAAGTATGAACAACCTCTGAGACGAACTGTTCTCCTTTTTCGATCGATCTTTTGGTATCGCAGCTTTGCCAAAAAGCGGGATAACATTTGCCCCCCAAATTACGTCTTGTGGGAACATGACGTGCTTTGAATAGCTGTAATTTCTCTCTGAACAGTCATTGCTCTCTTTTTGTCGAGACTCGTACGCTGTATTGCTGTAACCTTGCATTGATATGATTGATTGCTGTATAATGGTGCTTAGCCATTGGCTGTTGCATTTGTAACAAGATGAGTGTTTGATCCCTGTAAATGTTTAAAATCGAATGTTAGTTCGACATATATACACATATGTTAGTTTGATCCTTGTAAACGTCGTGCGTCCACGAGTCGTGTCAGTTTTGTTTGCTATTGAATTTCGCATCGATTCTCTCCTGAACCGATTTGGAAATTTGAGTTGAGACAACGCTTGATGGTTGTTTTGAAAAGTCCCTTCGTATCGATCCTCTCCTGGACCGATAAAGAAGGTTGAAGGAATTGAATTTGTATTGCGCGAGTGTAATATTTTCGAACCGATGTGTTAGAGCATTGATGGATTCGAAATCTACATTCGTATGGATGGAGCACGCTCATGTTATGATGGGTATAAATGTGACATTCGAACTGATGGCTCGGACGAGTATGAAACGTTCATTCGTGCCGATGAGAAAGAATGGATACAAAGCAGTAGTTCGCATCGATAGGAAATGGTGGATACGAAACAGTGGTTGGTTGTGAATGGAGTTGTGGATTTGCTGATGTGAACAGGGTTTTCGAATCAGCGTGCCCACTGTTTGTTTTGCATCGATGTGACTCGATGTTTTGCCTTGTGCTTCGTATCGATGAAATATGTGGTTTACTTCGAACCGATGGGGCATTAGGCAAATGGTTTCGGATGGAGATTTCGAATCGATCCACACTTTGACAGGCTGCGACCGGTCAAGCTAACCGGAAGGGGAATCGTCTCTGTTGCCCTCAAAGCTCCATATAAATAGCAGTGGACTTGCCATTTTTTCACTTTTTACTTTTTTACTCTTGCCTTGCGTTTACTGCATTCTTCATCGTTTCGAAGCTCCATAGGAGAAGGCACTATGTCGCGTATTCGAACATTCGAGATCCAAGTCTTTAATTCCTCGAACCCATCACTCAAATTAGGTAATTGGCCTCGAATCCAAACGACAAACGACAAAGCTACTTCGAGCCCATCTCTTCTTCATCGATTGTTCACTCTGGTGATTGGCAAAACCAGATCTGGTTTGGGAGGGCTTCGAAACCATCTGGGGACTCGAGTTCGAAACGATGATGGCGGCGTCATTTTTACTTGGATTTCGTATCGATCCCTTGGATAACCTTATGAGGGTGACGCAGTTCGCACCGATTGATGGATTCGATGGGTCCATTCGAATCGATGGATTCGAATCCATCGGCTATCGGTTCGAAGTTCTCAACTTCGCATCGATATGGAGGGTATCGATTCGAATGTGGTTGATGTAAAGTTGAGGGTTTCCTTGTCGGTTTGAACTTTTCAACCTAAGATCGATTCGAAGTCATCCTTCATCGATCGATTCGAACTTGACACCTGATTATAGATTCGAAGCACGCCTCTCTGCATCGATTCGAAGTGATGTTAGGATGGGTTCGATTGGGTTCTCTGTGATCGGTTCGAATGGGTTCCCTGTGATCGGTTCGAACCCTCTATGATGGATACCAAAATTTGAAATTTTCTAAGCATAACTCCACGAGCTTCACTCCTGCATATTTGGACTTGAATATTAAACTGCATAGTTGACCGCCTATCGAAGCTCGTCGATGGAACTATAACAACTTTTATCCGAATCAATTTCCATCATATAAATTGTTTAGTGATGACGGTCAGCGATGACGGTCATTATAACTGGACTCCGTAGCCTTGTCGTTTGCATGTTTACTTTAACTCTGCGACATTTATTCAAGTAATGCACGGCACTGTACCACACACATTCATACACTTTACACTGGGGAACGCACAGGTCCTTTGTCGTCTAACGATGGTTTCTCATGAGTTAGCTAGTTATGGAACCTTCAAGTTCACAGCAGCAGGAGATTCAAGGTACAGTCTCTTCGAGACTAGAGGTTCCGGATATCGAACCTGAGATCATCGGTCCAGCCCCGGACGAATTCCATAATGCGTCGTTCATTGCCAATCCATCAGATTCCATTCCATCCAATATTTCTGAAGATATGTTGGGAAGAATATGCTTGAGGCACGGCCTGTCATTGGATTATGTGTTACTGCCGGGGCCGAATGATAGACCTCACAATCCGCCGGAAGGATATACAACATTTAACCGCCACATTGTGGCTGGGACACTTCCTCCGTTCAACGAGTATATAAGGGAAGTACTGTCTATTTTGAGGATCGCCCCATCTCTGTTGCACCTGAACTGATATGCGTCGGTCAATAGCTTGTTCATTGCATTTATGGAATATCTCCATCGACCGCCACTCCCGATCGAGATCAGATACTTGTTCAATTTCCAAACCCGGGGTGATTATCCCTCCTTCACATTCCTGGAAGCGGTGAGGAATTGTCAAGTGGTTACTGGATCCTGGACCAGGTTGAGTTATTACAGGACGGAATGGTTTTATGTTAGATGTCCTCCAAGATTCGTCCGACGATGGTTACTCAGAAGTCTGTGTTGCTGAGTTCTTAAATAATTACTACGGCAATTGCAGCCGAAGTGGGACTCATATTTTTTTTACAGCAACGATTCAGCGACCCGAAGGCGAACAATTTAAGGAGATAGTCCGAGTACTCCAGGGAGTCCCGGCCGAAGATAGGGATTGGAGTTGCTTCTGACGGATAGGAATCTTCGGACTTACGGGTTGATTGAACGAGGGCAGAGCATACAGTTTGACGGGGCACTAAGGACCATCTCGAAAAAAGGAGTCAAGCACAAGAAGCCCAAAGTGATTATAGCTGAGGAAGCTGACTCTGAAAGAACCCATACCGATGATGAGCCGGTGACCGAGCCTACGGATGTAGTTCCGGATGTCGCGGAGCAGAGAAAAGGCAAGGCAGCTGTTGCTAAGCCAACTAAGAAGAGGAGATGGAAATCGGTTGTCATAGCCCGATCCGCCCCGGGAGTTAGAATTTCGGAGATGTCTCCCCCGAGAACTGAAAATCTTTATGAAGGGCTTGCCGATCTTCCAATCTCGGATGATATGTCTTTTCAACAGGATGCTGGGTTGGAGGAATTCCATCGTACTCTAGAATTGGGCGAGCCTTTTATTACTAGCGAGGTCGACAATTCTGGTTGGTCGGGGGGAATGCATATTCATACACATTTCACGACACTGCATAACCTTTGACTGTAAACTACTTGTTTCGAAAGGTGATTAATCCTATTTTAGTTTGCTCTGCAGATACTATGACTAAGCGAGGTTCAATGTTAGGGAGTCTCCGACATGTCCGCAAGTCTTCATATCATGATTCACGCAGACGAGAAGGAGACAGAGACTATGATCAGGGACGCTCTGGTATTCTAGTCATGAGAGATATGACACAGATAGGGGCTATAAGCGTCGATCGCGATCACGTACCCCTCCTCCCTCCAGAGATCCTGTGCAACCTCCTGTCTATGTTTCTCGTCCTTCTGAGTCTTCTCGATATAAGTCGGTTTCTCAATCTTCCACATCTGAGGCAATGACCCCAATAGTTGCGGAACAGCCTCCTATTGAGATTTCGGGGGAAGGAGCAATCAGACTTGCGCAATTAAAGAAGGACTTCTCGAATATTTGCTTTGATAACTACATCTTTCCTCCGAAATTGAAAAGAATCCCGCCAGAGGCCGAGCAGTTGGCGCACGACTATGTGCATGACTTTTATGCCCAATACAGGGCGTGGTATAAGGCGGCCGACAAAGCATCAGCATTGGCCTTCGAACGGGCGGCTACCATTGAAAAGCTTCAAGCCGAGCTGGCTCAAAAAGATCGCATCATACAAGTGCTGAATACAGAAGCTGAATCATCTTGAAAATCTGAAATGGAGGCTCTTACGAAGGCCGATGAAGCTCAAGCGGCCATGGATAGGATGAAACAAGAGCACTATGCCATGGTGGAAGACATGGGCCACCGGAACACTGTCGTCACTGCCGAGCGGGATGCGGCGTTGAAAGAACTTAATGAGCTTAAGGCTAAGTTTGTCGAAATTACTAAAGATAGAGATGACACGCATAACGCGGTGCAAGAAGCATGCGAACAAGCCGTAGTGCTTCGTACTGAAAGAGATGCAGCAGTGGCCAAAGCTCAGGCAGTCGAGGCCGAGGTTGAGGAGAAGGTTCAAAGGGCAAAGGCCAGGCTGGAGGCCGATATCGAAGATCTTCTCATCACTTACAACGATAATGTGTTGAGACATAGAAATTTGGCCTGGCTTTCGGACTACCCTGTACACCTCCGTAGCGCTTGGGACCGATTGGTTGAGGAGGAAGAGGAAGCGCATCCGGATGAATCGATCGACCGATTCGAACTCCAAAACCGGTTTCTTACAGAGAATGAGAAAAAGATCCTTCATGACGCTATTATTGCTCATGAGAAGGAGATGATTGGTGGTCATTCTTTGGAGGTTGGAGAGGGATCAGGTGTTGAGCATCACGCTGCTGTTATTGAAATAATCACTCCAACTTCGTTAGAGCCTGTATCCGTGGTTGGTTCGCAATCTGTTCCTTCTTATGACCCAGAACAGCCACGGTTATCCCCTATTCGGGAGCACGTCTCTGAGGCCATCCAACCGTCAACGAGTCAAACTGGGGAAGGTACTTTGAACATATCTCAAGTGTATTCCGAATAGGAAGTTTGTTTTGGAGCAGTTAATAATAACTTCTTATTTTTGCTTAGCGACTGGAGTTGCGCCGATTGCCGCGGCTCAAGAGTCAAGTAAGGGGAGAAGGCCATCATCACCGAGACCACCTTCGTAACAGCAGTGTCAGCTGAGGTGACGCAGAGGAGTGGATTATCTCTCGATGAACAAATGGTGAGCGAGCTGCTCGGCGAGCAGGGTGGTTTCTCCACGGACTTGACGTTCATCGTTAGTGACCTCCCACCGACCTCAATTTCTTCAATGCAGACCGCAGATGCCCCCGGCTAGGCCCAAGCGATCCGTGATGAGGAAATTCTGGCTGAGATTCATGTAGAATTAGAAACTGCGCGGCAAGGTGGTAGTGTCGGTGGCAGTACGGCGGCGCATAGCCCAGTACCTATAAGGACAATATCATCGGGTGGCACTATCCCATCTTCCGTTACGGATCCAGTTCCTCCTACTCCTCCGGTGGGAAGCCTTCACGTAGATTCAAGCTCTGAGGAGGACATTGACATTATGCCCCCAGCCGAAGAGCAGCCGCCGGAGGGGAAGCATTCCAGACGAAGAATCTCTGTTTCTAGCGAATCCGATGACGAACCGCTGATAAGGAGATTCAAAAAGATGAAGTAGATGGGCCGTTTAAGCGGACTTTTTGGTAGATAGGAACCGGTTTTTTCGTTTTTCTTTAGTAGGTCGTGTATAGATGCAGGTTCGACCCCTGCTAGTAGGAATTCTTTTTTTGGAAGAACTTATTTGCATGTAAGTCCTTGTCTCTAGTTAGTTGAAATAAAATTCAATTTCTTTGTTTCAATTCTCGTTTTATTTGTGCTTAAGTACTTGCAGTGTTTAGCCTCTAGTCCGGTGTACTTGTGGTGTTCCTATCGTCAAGTAGGGTTTGTTTTATTTGCCAAGTCTGAAAATCTTGGTCACATGTTGTTATCTATGAATAATTCGAACTTCAGACATTGTATCACTTCGGTTAGTGATTAACACTTGGCTTTCTTGCCCCCCAGTTTTGGGGAACAACACTTGTATTTTTGGTGGTTGATCGCACTTGTTGCAAATCTTAAGCACACGTCCGCATTCTAGGGACTTAGGATAATTTGAGATCGATAACCTTGTTTGCACTCCGGGAACTTGAGAGTTATCGATGTTTGTAACACGGTTCGCGCTCCGGGAACCTGGAATTGATGTTAATACTCCACTTCACACTCTGGGAACATGGAGTTTGGATTGATGTGTTGGTTCGCACTCCGGGAACCTGGAATTGTTGTTTGTGCTCCAACTCGCATTATGGGAATCTGGAGTCAATCGATAGATGGTCAGTCACACCTATTTGAGCTTTTTTTTGGAATTCGTTCACACTCTGGGAACGATGGATTTGATGTTTATACTCCAATTCGCACTCTGGGAAGTTGGAGTCCGTTCGCACTCCGGAAACGAATTGCGGAATGTTTATACTCCAATTCGCACTCTGGGAAGTTGGAGTCCGTTCGCACTCCGGGAACGAATTATGGAATGTTTGTACTCCAATTCGCGCTCTGGGAAGTTGGAGTCCGTTCTCGCAGTGGGAACGAATTGTGGAATGTTTATACTCCAATTCACGTTCTGGGAAGTTGGAGTCCGTTCACGCAGTGGGAACGAATTATGGAATGTTTATACTCCAATTCACGCTCTGGGAAGTTGGAGTCTGTTCGCGCAGTGGAAACGAATTATGGAATGTTTATACTCCAATTCACGCTCTGGGAAGTTGGAGTCCGTTCGCGCAGTGGGAACGAATTGTGGAAGGTTTATACTCCAATTCACGCTATGGGAAGTTGGAGTATGTTCGCGCAGTGGGAACGAATTGTGGAATGTTTATACTCCAATTCACGCTCTGGGAAGTTGGAGTCCGTTCACGCAGTGGGAACGAATTGTGGAATGTTTATACTCCAATTCACGCTCTGGGAAGTTGGAGTCCGTTCACGCAGTGGGAACGAATTATGGAATGTTTATACTCCAATTCGCGCTCTGGGAAGTTGGAGTTAGTTGTAGGACTGTCGTGTGTTGGTCCAGTTCAGCCTTTGATGTGATGGCTAGCCCCCGAGCTGGGGTTTCACTTAGTGAGTGGTCGGTCGTATCACAGTCACTCGCTATTTGAATAAATTCCATTGTTTGATGGAATTTAGCTCTTCGTGTTTCGTGATTGTTGAACGTTGCATTCGGTGAATCACAGCTCTAGCTTGAAGAGATAATATTTTATTGCTAAAATAAGAAAATATGGCAAAGTCAGTGCCTTTTTACAAAATCAAATTTCAGAATGTAAAGGAAATTGCAAAGTATTCATAGATAGAATGAGCCTGTCATGTGTAACAGTGACGAGGATCTTCGTCGTTCCAGGCTCCTGAGGGAGTCGGTCCGCCACTGATGGCGTTTATCACCAATCTTCCACGGGGACCATTGAAGTCATCATGTCTTGGTCGATCGGGTTCATTGTTTTGATTTGATGGGCCCGCTTCTCCAGGCTGCGGCGCCCGTACAAACTGTTCCAGCTTTCTTTCTCTGATAAGTTTTTCTACGAGATCTTGTAAGCGACGACACTCGTTCATATAATGCCCGTAGCTTTCATGGAACCTGCAAAATTTTCCCGTCTGGATTTGCTTCTCTGACGACGGTCTTGGAGCAGGTTTTTCATATTGAATTGTATTACTGGTGTTTGCACCAAAATTGGGCAAACACCCTTCGGAAGTTTTTGAAGAGATAGTAAATGAAGAACTTGAATTGGAAATAGGGACTATCTAACAAAAACTCCAAGTCACAGAAAAGTAAATTGCACAGAAGACAAGGATTTAGAGTGGTTCGGCTATGCGCCTACGTCCACTATGAAGTTCTATCACTTTATTTCTTAATACTTGAAGATTACAAGTGTTTTTTTAAGCAAATTACAGCGGGAAATGGACTTAAACTCAAAATTAACAGCAAAGGAGATAGTATGGAGTGATTCTGGCAGCGTTTAGGCTTATTCTTCTTCTCCAAATACTCCGACCCCTTTTCTGAATGACCAGGGGCTCTATTTATAGGTGTGGAAGGCCAAAATCCCGCCTAAAGCTCAGGGAGGTTGCCTGGCACGTGAGGGGGGCCCATAAGCCCGCGTTCTCGGAGTCCGTGCCCAGTTTGGGATCGATTCGAAGTGAACTTCGAATCGATCAAAAAATTGTCCAATTGCGATGAAACTTGGCGTGGACGTTCTTCATCATGTAGACAAACTTCTGTAAAAATTTCATGGGATTTGGATCAGTAGATTGGGAGTTATCATCGATTCGAAATGGCACTTTTCGGTATGTTGCATGGTTCGAATCGATCCTATGGGTTCGTTCGAATCGATCACTTCGAACCCATAGGGTCGAATCGATCCTTCTGTGACGTGAGTAGCATTCTTCGAATCGATCCGTGTTTGTCGCCGTGTTCACTGGATGGCTTCGTGTGTTGGATTCGAAGGCTTTCCTCGAATCGATGGAGTGGCATTCGTTCGAATCGATCTAAACACGTCACCCCAGATCGATTCGAAGTTGGCTTTATCATGGGGGTTCGAAGGTAGCTATGGCATGGAGTTGGAGTTCCTTCCGTTGCATGGATTCGAAGGGAGGCACGCCCCTGATGGATTCGAACGTCGCTTCTTCCTATGGGTTCGAATATGATTGGTTCGAAACAGATGGTTTCGAATGTGATGGGTTCGAAAACGATGGATTCGAACATGATGGGTTCGAACCGAGCAATGTGCACCTTCTTAACTTGAATCCATCATTACTTGAGCATATGACCTCGGATTGACTTGAAATTTGAAACGCTGGCTTCTATGGTCTTTCTTGTCGTGTCCTATCAATTGTGGCCCGTTCCGGACTCGGACAAAATTCATCGATATCCATAGTAAAGTGGAGTACAACCGATCTCTGAGGTGAACTGTCTTTTGTCTTTGACCAGTCTTTTGGTATCACGGCTTTTGCCCAAAAAGCGGGATAACAACTGGTTTGCAAATACAAGTCCTCCAGTGAAGTGTTCAAAGGAGTATAACTGTCGAACATAGGATTCCTTTGCGGTGGGTCACAGTTCTGATCTCGCTTTCTAGTTTGATTCACGCTCTCTCTTCGCCGAGCTTGTTTGTTTTTAACGTTCAACAGTACTTTTCCGGAGCTCTCACCGGACTGTTTGATTGCAACATTGCTTTGGATCCCTTCCATGCTTGGTCCTGCATCGGTTTGCTTCCTAGACTGTTTCGCGTCTTCCCGCCTCAGGAATTGAGCTGCCTTGGCGTGGAAACGGTCCAACGATGCAGGTGGTTTCCCAGCTAACCAATTGCCGAACTCAGAATCGGGGTCGATCCCCTTTGTCAACGCCATAAGGATGGAGTTATCGTTTGGATTGCTAATCTCCGCACATGCAGTATGGAATCTCTCTAAGTAGTGTCTGAGTGTCTCTCCGGGAGCCTGAGTGACACTAGATAGAGTGTTGACATCTTTTGGCCTTGCGACGTGCATGCAGAATTGCTCAACAAATTTTGTGGCTAACTGGTCGAATAAAGAGATGGATCGAGGTGGCAATCGAGTGAACCACATGGTAGCGATGCCTCCCAAGGATATGGGTAAACTACGACACTTTACTGCATCGCCGGCTCTGGCAGCGGTCATCGACCATTCATATTTCAGAATATGTTGGTTAGGGCCGGAGTTTCCTTCATACATGGATAGAGTTGGCATCCGGAATCGCCGTGGGGGTTCAGCAGTAAGGATATCGTCCGTAAAAGGAGTGTAACTTCGGTTAACTCCCCAACCGTCATTTGTGAATCCCTGGCTCTCACGGATCATTTGACGTATCATAGTTGAAAGATTCGGCATTTGCGCATTTTGGGCGACCTGCACTGGAGTATGATTACGTTCCATTCTTTGTGGTTGGACCGGATACTGTCGACGGTCCAAGTCTTGCCTTCTTGGCTCATAGTCCTCTGGGACGTATGGTTGAGGAGTACGTCCGTCATGACGACGGTCCAAGCCCGATTGATCTTGAACGTCGACCCCTGGTTCAGCCGCAACATCAGTAGTGCGGTATTCTATAGTGTGGTGAGGGATGGCACCTCCTCGGGAGGAGGGTCCGGTTTGGAAACTGGCCGATGGACCAACTCTCAGTTGTCCAACAGTCAGTGTTGGTTGATCTCCAACAGCTGGCATGCGACTCCCATCTGGTCAGGGTCGTGGAGATCGATTGTGATAATCAGAAGATGAAGAACTCTCGCTGGAGGAGCGAGAAACGTGGTCTCTCTTGGATCTCTTTCGCTTCTGGCGATCCAACTTGTTGATTATTTCAGCGTTAGCGCGTAGCTGTTCTTCTAGTTTTTGCCGACTCTGGGTCAACTCTTGGAGAAGCGACTGTAACTCATGTCGGGTAACCGGACCTCACGGTTCCGAGTGCCCAGTCGAATCTAGATTAGGTGGAGGTAGTGGAGCAGGATTCTGCCTATCCTGTTCTTCTTGATTGATAGCGTTAGAGGTGGTTCTTGTGCTAACCATCTCGAAGGTTGAATTCCTTTCCTTAGACTTTTGCAAATCTGAATAGAATGGAAGGAATTTGAATTTAAAGATCTGGATCTCTCTCTTAGATTTATTCAATCCGGTATCGATGACAGATCCAACGAGCAGGAGAAAATCTGGGTTTTCTCAGTGAAAGCACCAAAGTGTTTGCACCAAATTTGGTCAGAACACTCTTCGGGAGTCGTTGAAGAGATAAAAGTGAAGAAAATGAATTCAAGACAGATATTATCTAACAAAAACTCCAATCAACAGTAAGGTAAATGCGTAGACAAGCGATTTATAGTGGTTCGGCATGTTGCCTACGTCCACTGTGAAGTTTTTTGATGTTTTATTGATTCTCTTTCAATGATTACAAGTTGTTACAGCGATCAACAACAAGTTACAACTGGAAATTCGAAATCAACCGCAAAATTATGATGTAGGATGATGAAGATCTTGATCCAGCAGAGTCTAGGCGCTTGAGAGTTGAAAGATCCCGAAGGTCCTTTTTCCATTGGCTCTGGGGCTCTATTTATAGGCGTAGGTTGCTGATATTTTGCTGAAAACTCGGGAGACCACTCCTGGCACGTGAGGGGGCCCACGCGCCTGGCCTCAGGAAATTTGGGCCCACTTTGGCATCTATTCGAACTCCATTCGAATCAATCATAAAGTCATCCAATCGAGGTGAAATTTGGTGTGGGCATTCTTCAACATGTATGCAAGCTTCTGTGAAAATTTCATGGCATTTGGATCAGTGGATTAAGAGATATGGTGGTTTCGAAATGGGATTCATTGCGTGGCTGTTCGTTTCGAAACCATGCGTTCGAATCGATGGTTTCGAATCCATGGTGGCACAAGTCTTCGTGTCGACGTGGAGCGCGAACCTCGAACCGATCCGGACTTCACTACGAGTTGACCGCTTCGACTCCATGTATCTTGGCGCGTTCGAACCGATGGATGACACATCATCGTGGCTAGTTGACCCAGTGGATTCGAATCAAAAGTTCTTAGATGGATTCGAACAGGGCGCCAAGGATGGGTTCGAACAAGGCTTCAAGGATGGGTTCGAACATGGCCTCACGGATGGGTTCGAATAAGGCTTCATGGATTCGAACTTGTGTTCCTCTGATGGATACGAGCTGTGTGACTTCTCCATTGATACGAGGCCCATCGATACAAACCCGATGGATTCGAAGGTGATGGAGTCGAACCCGTGGCGCTTCGATGGGTTCGATGTCGATCGATTCGAAGGCGATCGGTTCGAACCATTGGTCAGTGATGGGTTCGAAACCTAGGTCTTCCCCTCCAAATTTAATCGATCATAACTCGAGCGTATGAACTCAGATTGACTTGAAATTTGAGATGCTGACTTCTATAGTCTTTCTTGCCTCCTAACAATTGTAGCTCAAACTGGACTCGGACAAAATTCAGCGATATCCATAGCGAAACGAAGTATGACCAACCTCTGAGACGAACTGTTCTCCTTTTTCGATCGATCTTTTGGTATCGCGGCTTTGCCCAAAAGCGGGATAACACATACCTTGTTCGGCATTGGGAAGTGCCTAACACTCAGAGCGCTCGGCCTCATAGCGTTCGGCCTAGCCATCGTTCGGCCAAGACATTGGTCCGGCTTCTAGTATCGTTCGGCACAAGTGCTCCCCACGGTAGTCAATGTGTTCGGACTTATCTTGTTTGGCTAAAGGAGATCATTCGGCTAAAGGAGATTGTTTGGCTAAAGGAGATCGTTCGGCTAAAGGAGATCGTTCGGCATGAAGGGTTACGTCCGGCATTTGGACGTTCGGCATTTGATCGTTCGGCTTCCCTGGTTCGGCACACAGAAACCACTCCACTTGGGCCAAGATATTCAGCTACCAGGCCTACCAAGAAAGTCCAACCCATCTTCACCTATAAATAGAGGGGCAGGGTACAGAAAAAAGGATCAATTTTTTAGAGAACACTGGGAAGACGCTGCCATTTTCAACCCTCATACAAGATTTGAGCTTTTTATTTAGCAATTGTATTCAAATACTTAGAAGTGGATTGTATCGGTAATCAAGTATCAAGGAGATAAATAGAGATCAACTTCAAAGTGGACGTAGGCTATTACGCCGAACCACTATAAATTTGGTGTTCTCACTTTCCGCGTTTAAATTTACATCTTGTTCTCTGTTTTAACTTGTTTTCTTCATTAATCTCTCTACACAATCTTTCTAAGGGTGTTAGTGACCAATTTTGGTGATAACATTTTGGTGCTTTCACTGAGAATTGAATTCTCTGACCGCAAGGATCTACTTTGTTGCTACTGGATTGCATAAGTCCCCCAAAGGAGATCCAAGATCTTACACAAGGCATCTGTAGATTCTACTCATAGTTAACACTAACGACTCTACTATGGGAAGACCACGAACCAGATCGGCCTCTCAAAATGCAGATGTCCATGAAACTTGTAACGACCCAACTTCCAAACACCAGGAAATTACATCGCTAATAAGAAAGAAAGGGATAGAAAAGAGAAAGAAAGAGAAGAAGAAGAAACAACACATCAAATCTAAACAGCGGAACGAATAAATTATATTAATAACACAAAATATTACATAGTTTACAACCACTATCAGAGTACACAGATATACAACACATACTAGACAGTTATAAACACCTGTCTAGTATTTACAACATAATACAACTCAGAGACAAACAGAACACACAGCGAAATAATAATATCTAACGCAGAAGCCTCCTGCTCCATTGCTCCTCCAATATCCGTCAAAGCTAACCTGAATCCCTTGGCTACTCGTAAAAATTTGAGTACCCAAGAGTTAATGAAAAACAAAAATAAACTCCGGGTCAGACATGGGTCAGGTGTGAGTAATAGGTTAAAGTTGCTTAACTTTCAAAAACCTTTGAAAAGAAAGGTATCACGTAAGACTTCCCACACATAAACATGGAAAAGTTTTTACCTTACGCTAACCAAAACATTTGATAGGAAATCCAGTGATATTATAATAGGTCTAGGGTTTTCAAGTAAATATGAAATAGCCGAAATTGTTACATCTATTAAATTCCAGCTACTAGCCACGAAAGTGGGTAATACAATCCAAACCGTTGGCACTTATCGGATTTTGGATTCCATATGATGGCAGGGCTACTGGGGTACCGCCCGTCACAGTACGTGGCCTAGATCAACGTACCGAGGAGTACACCCACTCCCCTACAACACAAGGCCGGACCCATTCCTTACTGAACAGTTTCGAACAAGACAAACCCGCAGTTGGTGCGCAATTCCAACTGCCCACTAAGCCGAATAAAAAGGGACCTCTAGACAGGGATCAATCTTGCTCTCCAGTGGGGGCTACCCACGAAGCTTTGCTGCACCTCCTCTGTTTTATCCATTCCCGGTTGATGAGGCTTGAGGCTACGATTACCTTTAGAGAACACATCTCTTAGAATGATCATCGTCCCCCTGACGATGTTATGAAAGCATTCAATCCATACAAGTTCGTTCCGGGTTCGAACGAAACCGAAGGCATTATCTCGTTACACACGTTTTGGAATCACCCTCAGAGTTAACGACGATAACCCTTGCACTCTAAATTTCCATCTTGAATCTATAAGTACTATTCCGTCAAACTCATTACGGAATCACCCATAGAGTTATACTGACGTATAGCCCTTACACCTCGAGTCTTCACTCTTCACATAAGATTCACGACCTATCGTTAATTTGGATCGACGTGGTTTTTGGATATCCAAATATGGAAACCCGATCCCGGTCTCATCGAAATCCAAAACGTGTATTTTAGGTCCAAGTTGTTTTAGAGTTTAAAACAATTCAATTATATCATCTATATACACACAGATAGATAATTCATAGATTCACAACAGATAATTATCACTATCAAACCACAGATAATCCACATTATCACTATTAAAAGATAATCCATATCAATATCACAATGCAACCAATGCATCCATATCAATCAACATTACTAATCTCATCTCTGAGATTCAAACCATTCAAAGTAATCAATATCAACCATCTATAAGCAATGACTCATAATCATACCATCTATAATCAATTTAAAATGAATTAAATTAATTACATCATATTTAATTAATTTAAAATGAATTAAATTAATTACTTACACAATATAAATCTTGCTTACATTAATTAATTACAAATTAATTAATTGATTAACCTCTACTTTATCATCTTAATTAATCAATCCTGATTAATTATACTTCAATTAATTTCACAAAATTAATTACTCTAAACCAAATACAGTAATTAACTTTTAATTACTTCATTAATTAATTAACTATAATTAATTAAATTTATCCTTAATTAACTAAAATTAATTAATTACCCTTAATTACTTATAAATGATTAATTAATCTTGATTAATCGATCTTAATTATTTCATTAATTATTAATTAATGATCCTTAATTATATTCAATTCATTACTTGATTAAATTAATTACCTTTAGTAATTAATCTTACTTAATCCGTAATTATTAATCACCTCTGATTAATCTAAATCTGTAATTAACTACCCTTAATTACTTATCAAATTAATTAATCCTTAATTAATTTCTTTAATTAATCCCTTGATTAATTATACAAAATAATTTAATCTAAATTATTTTCACAATCCCAATATCATCTATTAATTACATTCAGTAAATATCTTTAATTACTTCACTGAGTAATTTCACTACATTAATTACATCAGGTAATTATTACCAAATCTCATGTTTCAAATTAATTAAACTTAATTAATTTAAACCAAACTCAATAACATCATTAAGTACATTAAGTAATTAATGTCTTAATTACTTTCATTTAAGTAATTGAACTTAATAAATTTCACAATTTATTAACATTAATTAATTAATCTAATTAATTATTAAAAATTAATCATACTAATTAATTACTGAATAAACTTCAGTAAATGTCCATCTTTAACTATTATTTATTCTTTAAATAATTCCTAATTAATATCTTATTAAAAATAGTCCAAATTATTGATTAAATAAATTAAATAAATAAGTCACTTCTTCATTATCTTATTTATTAAATTTACTTTAATATCTCTTTTTTTTTAAAAATTTAAGATAAACCATTCCTTATTAATAATTATATAAATATTAAAGTATACTTAGAATATTGCAATTAAAAATTAAAAAATTCAAATTCCATTTTGAATCTAAAATTCAGAAATGATATTTATTAAAGCATTATCAAACTTTAAATTTCATTTATTCTTCCCAAAGTAAATGTAAATAACATTTACTACTTATAATAAAACTTATATAAGATAAATCTTAATATACTTAATTTAATAAAAATTAAGTTTATAATACATTACCATTTAAATTTCAAATTCAAGTTAACAATCATTTAACTTCCTTTATAAACCATTTAATGATTTCATTTAAAAGGAAAATCAAATTAAATGTTTAAAAACACGTTTGCTTCAAATAAACAATTTAAATTTAACTTGTTTGAAAAACATTCAAATTTTCAAACTTATTTAAATCCCAGATTTTTAATTCAATACACTTGAAACCATTCCTTATTCAAATCATTTATAATTTAAACTTAAAATAAACTTTTGATTTGAACCTTGATTTTAAAACTTTTATTTAAAATACAAATTTATTTTTAAAACCTAAAGATTAAAAAATCTTAAGGAAACCGAACTTAAATTTAGATTCAAACTGGTGTTTTGAATCATGATTCAAATTTTAAAATGAAATTTTAATTTACAGAAAACTGTCAGGTTTTTATTATTATTTAAAATTGAAATCATTTTCAAATTTGAAAACTTATAAGATTTTCAAAATCATTTGAAACTCTAATACATATTAGATTTAACTTAACTCGGATTTAAAACTTAACTCCATTTAAATTCAGTTTTAAATTTTATATTTAAAATAAAAACAAAACTACAGGTTTTTCAAAAAAAAACTGCAAACTGTAAGCCTAAAACCCGAGCAAGTACAAAATTTTCTTCGAGTCAGAAGAACTCCTGCTTCGAGCCAAGTACAGCCACACTCGAGTATTACTTCGAGTTCTGAATATTGCAGTACCCCAATCAGAGCTCAAAGATTTTTTTGCACGGTGCACGTGCACCTACCTCTAGTCACCATCACCCGCCTCCGGCATCTTCCAATCATCGACGACCAAGCCTACAATCAACCACCACCATCAGTTCCTCACTCCACAACCAAAAATCAAATTCGAGTAGCTTTCACAAAACCTGGAACTGCAGAAATAGGTTTCTTCCCCAAACCTGAAACTCGTCTCCTTCTCCACCTCTTGACCACCGGAATGGCTGTGACTCCGGCCACTAGTCCATCCTTCAACATATTATTATTCCCCAGAGATTCAATCCATCGATCACTTCTATTGGTAACACTGACCAAAACAAAATTTCCTAACTCAACTAGGGCTTCAGAAAGAAAATCACCACCACTGTATTCATGTTGATTTCCTTCAACACCTAATAATTTTCCAACCATCAATGACAGCTCCAACACCTACCAGAAAAATCGCGACCATTACAATTGCCCAGATCCCCCAAAATTTCAAAATTTCCCCCTACTGTTCAACACAGAACAAAACCATACCCTCTCTACTAAAAATCCCAATTTTTGTTCCAAAAATAAAGTTTTGATCTTGCTATTTAATTCCTAATACTGAGTTTGACTTATTCAATATAAATTTTCACATTTTAAAACTTGATTAATCAAACTCTGGTTTCCAAAGATGTTTATTGGTTATTTTAACTTAACTAAAAATTTTAAACTAAAACTTATCTTAAACTAATAAGTTTGATTAAATCTAAATTAAATCAGAGGTATAAATCTATATGTTTGAATCATAAAACAAGAACCTGAACACATGATCTACATAAAATCAGAGAGAACCTTTTAGGAATCACAAACATACATAGTCACAGCATAATGTATTCAAGTACACATTCAACACATTTTACCACAGGGATTTAATCATGCAACTTATTTAAAAATTCGAACTTTAAAAAAAAAATGTTACTCACCTGTTAATTAAAAGACAGAGCCACAAATGCTTTGCCTTGAAATAGGATTGCCCCTCTGTTTTGCTTAATAATTTAAACTGCAGTGGCTTGAATAAGAATGCAGGTTTGCTTGAATAGGATTGCTTGTTACTTTAATTTAAAACTGCATGCAGGCAGTTGCTTTGAATCCCAAAATTTGAAATGATGCAGGCTACAGATTTCTAATATGGTGAGAGGTTTGAAAATGTAGATTTTCAATTTGAAGATGTGCAGGTGGATTTTTGATTTGCATGCTACAGATTTTTTCTTTGAAAAAAATGCAAGCATGCTTTGATTTGATTTGTTAAAAGATTTGCATGCAGGCTTGATATTTGAAGATGTGTAGGTTGTTGTTTCAGATTTTGGTATTTGAATAGAAGTGTTTATTTTTCTTTTTCAGACTTTTTAGTATTTTGGATTTGAAGATTTATGTTTGGCTTTTGATTTAGAAAAAAAAGAAAGAAATGAAGAAAAAGATTTGGTTATAT
Source organism: Allium cepa (assembly GCA_030765085.1). Lineage (NCBI taxonomy): Eukaryota > Viridiplantae > Streptophyta > Magnoliopsida > Asparagales > Amaryllidaceae > Allium > Allium cepa. The sequence continues at coordinate 918,910,178 of CM060938.1, forward strand.
AAACTGAAATTAAACTTTATTAAACAAATAAATAAAAGAAAACCAAATTTAAATGACACTTGTCCCAAATTTTAACACTTGTCAATTTCCTTACCTTATTTGCTAACATGTGCTATATTTTGTCTTAATATTCTTACACTTGTCTTTTTAAGTAATTATCATTCATTAAATGTTAATTATAATTTTGTTAGTTGTTAATATAGGATAATTGTAAATCTTTGTTTAATTAATTAGTTAATATGTATTTATTAACATGTACATAAATTTTAAAATGAATAAATCAAATTTAACTTATAAACTGAAACCTACACAAATGATTCAAAATCAAAATAAATTAAAAACATTTACACTTTAGACTTAAAAACTTTGAATTCATGTTCAAAATAAATTTTGAAATCTAGTTTATTTTACAAATACACTACAAATTTGAATTTTGAAAAACAATAATTTTTATTAAAAATTTATTTGTTAAAACAATGCATTATTATATTTTTAGAAATAACAATATTTAATAACCATAAATAACTTATTAAAAGAAATTGTCTTCTTATTAATAAATTATTTATTTTATCACATTATATTTAAAAGAAACTCAAAATAACCTCATTGTTATTTATTTAAATTTTAAACATGAGTTACACACATTTTAAATCATTTAATATTTATCTTAGGTATTTAAAACCATATTTTATTTATTAAATAGCTTTTAAAAAGTTTAACTTTTAAATAAAATCATAAATTTCCAATTTTACTAAAGATATAAATTTTATAGAAAACAGGATTCATTTAAAACAATACCTATTTACAATATGTACAATATTATGTATGTTAACGCTCAAATTTAAACGCTAACACCCTGGTGTATAAGATGTGATTGTGAAAGCACCACCCGTTCGTACGGGAAACAGAAATAAGCAGAAAGTATGCAGAAAAACAGTAAGAGACACAGTATTTATAGTGGTTCGGCTTATAATCCAGCCTACGTCCACTTTAATCTTTTTATCTCTAGTTTGATTACAATCCTTTACAAGATCTTTCAATTACAACACACTTCAAGTTATAGGATATGTAAAACAAGTGGCTCAAGCTTTGAAGTAGTCTGGAATTCGGCAGAGTAATGGCGCTTGAAGAGAATGAGCAAAAAGTCCTCTTAATGTTGAAGGTAGGGTGGTATTTATAGGCAAAGATTAGGCTCGGTCTTAACTCCTCACCGACCCAGTTAAGTCGCAGCCGGCTTATAGGAGCCCTCACATGATCAAGCTGCGTTGGATTTGCACAAGTCCAAAGTCGTTACCGGGTCAAGCTAGGTCGTAGGTCGCCCCCTCTCTCTGATGCATGGCCTCCGACTTAAATGGGAAGTGCATGTTTAAATAGGTCGTTACCGATTTAAAGAATTGACGAGCTAAACGTGAACTAACTCCCCTTCACTTGCCCAGGTCGCGCACGTCCTAGCACAGACCATGGGTCGGTCACGACACAAGTGTAAGTCGCGAACTTGTTCCACTCAGTTAGGTCGGTAAGCATGTTAAGTCCTTAAGTCGGATCGAATTAGGTCGGCAGCTTCATTAGGCGGTTAGGTCGGCGTCATGTTAAGTCGGATCCCTTGTCATTTCTTGAGTCGTTAGGCCAGTTCCTTCTGAAGCACTAGGTCGGCATCTATGTGAGGGCATTGGGTCGGCAAGTCATGCGAATGGTTAGATCGGCCTGCTTTTTAAGCCTTAAGCAGTTAGGTCGGCATCTCTTGGGTCGGCGCCATCTCCACGCACTAGACCTGCTGAGTCGTAACCGAGATAGGGTTAACATTTGCCCCTCGAAGTATACGCCTTAGACTTAAGTCGTGTGCTTCGAAATATCTTAGCTCGGCTTCTCTTAGGTCGGTAGATCGCGTACGACTTACCAGTTAGTGTTGTTTAACATTCCTTCACCATGAGATATAAATTAGCCCCCTTCCTCCTTTTTCTTTATTCAAACCCTTGCTCAATTCCGCCATTAAAGCACCCTCAGATCTTAAAGGCAACTTTATTCAATCGATCACAAATAATCTCTGCTACGCATCGTGTAAGTGGTTTTCCTGATTGTAATTTATTGCCGATTCACATTTCTTGTTTGTTCGAACTCGAATCGCCTCCTTGCACCGAATCGCCTCCTTGCACGACGCTTCATTATGAACCCCATCGTATTCATAGTTGATGAAACTTAGGTTATGAAGTTTTGGCTTCAGATTGGTCGTTGAGGCGATGAAGATGGTTTATCATCTTAAGCTCGATTCCGAATTGTTCAATTGGGTGATTCGGCAGCATGAGTAGGAGTGGGTGTTGAAGGAATGGCTATAGGGTTATCGGGTTTAATGCTGTGGGATGTTGGCTCGAAGGCGAGTTAGTGGGTTTAGGTGGCTTAGCCTTCGACCGATCTAGCTCTTACACGACCTTAAATCGTGGTTGAGATAATGCTTGAGAGAATTTCGCCGACCTAAACATTAAAGCTTAGATCGTGACCGAGTTAAGACTTGGAGAAATTCCTGCCTTTCGACTTGGAGCTTGCCCTCTTATCTCCCCCATGCGAACTAGAGGAAATGAGTCGCCAAGCTGAACCACCTAGATTCTGACCCGTTACCGACTTAGTCTTATCTCGCATGAGAATTTTTTGAACCGTAGCCGAGCTAACACTTGGGCTCTGGACGTATTGACACTTAGAAACATAGGCCTTCTTCAAGTATTTTGACCCGGACTTCCGACTAAGTTGTTTACATTTTGAACATTTTGAACTGTCCTAGCTTCAAGTTTGCTTGAATTCCATTGTGTTACTTTACAGATCATTCTCATTTTTAAGCTGTAAACCTGTCGAGAATAACAAACAAACAAAGAAAACCAAGGCGCATATACTGCCATTGACTGCCCGTATCGAATGACAGATTAGTCAAGACAAGATGAGAGACATGAATATATTGCATGAAATGCTGTGAATTAATTGATTATAGTAAAATATTAATGCAAAGTATCAACAATTTGAACTGATTTGTTTGCATCAACATTGTATTTGCATATTCAAACTCAAAACAAAGATTCCTGGTTTTTATAACTAACAAATGTTTGCTAGGTTTTATTCCAGTTACCATTGCTTATTGTTTGATTGATACTTGTACAACACTTCACACACTTTAGGAAACGTGCACCTTCATGTTTGAATATCCAATTGCTTGTGTAGAATGACTTCCCATCAAGGAGAAGAAGCAGCAAGTCAAGAAGAAGAAACTTTCCCGATAGCTGTTCCTATAGAGAATCCTCCGGAAAGAACTTCGACTATTCTATCTTCGAGAACATTTATTCAGTTGCGTACTCAATTCGGCTTTGCTGAAGATGATGTCATATTTCCTGGACCGAATGATACTGCTGACAGACCTCCCTATGGTTTTGTCGCGGTTAATCGTCATATGTGCTTAAGTGGGGCGATCCCACCTTTCAATGACTTTCTTCGAATTCTTCTTCTTCGGATGTCAATTTCTCCGTTCCAACTTCATCCTAATGGTTACGCTATCTTGATGGGGTTGGGTGTTTTGTTCAGAAGAAATCTTGACCGACTGCCGAGCTTCGAAGAAATTCGCTACTTATGCTCGTTTGCAAAGAGCAAAGACCATCCTTCTCTTATCATTGTGAGAAGTGCAAGAAATCGCAAGCTCATTCTTGATCTTACTGAAAGTGTCCATGGATTTTTAAACCAATTTTTCTTTGCCCGCAGTCCCCCAGAGTTTTATGCTTCTTGGAGAGTGGGAAGTAAGATCATTTATTTCCGTCTTTCCACTTTCTTTTTTAACTCTTTTCGGGGTCCAAATTGCTAATCTCATTCTTTGCTTTTTTCAGCACTTCCCCTTCCCTCTAGAGATCCGATACATAGGCAGACTTTTGATAGACTGAGCGCTGTAGCCGCAGAAGAGAGAAGTATCAAGTTTCTACTAAGCAACGAATTTCTACATCAATACGGACTTCTCCACCCTTCTCGCTATACTCAGCTTTGTGAAGCTCCGACTGAAGTTCCCGATTCCCCGACTGAAGCATCGGATGCCCCCGTTACTATCGAACAACCCTCATCAAAAGAGTCTAACATCGAAGCTTCATTGGTGAAATGTTCCACCCCTACCGACATTATGGGGTCATCTAGTAAGGCGGCACTTGCCCCGATTGAGGAAGAAGAAGAACCTTCACAGCCTCTCGGGGGATTAGCTGATGTAGGAACTGAGAAAACAAGTCTCACCGAGCATGATGGTGACGATGTTTATGATGGGTTGAGCGACATAATAGTGACCTCACAGGAGCTTTTTAGAGATGACGTGTCTAAAACTATCTCTCCTATAGTTGAGGCGACGTCCCTTCTTCGACTAACACCAACACAAACACCAACTCCTCATACCCAAGCTATCATCACCTCTACACCAATGAGTGGTTTGTAGCTTAATGCGCGTAGCTTGCACATCACACAACACTTAGGATTTTTTGGCATTTGTTCACATTTAACTTCTTTTCTCCGGAAGTTTCTAAGACTTGCTATTTTTGCCTTTTCAGATTCCTCTATGGGGCGCAGCGGCAGCGGTTCTTATTACAAAGACTTTCGACGCTATGGAGGGCGTGGCAGCTATGATTACAAGCAATACTATACCGATCCCAGAGAGACCAATGAGCAGAGAGCTGCGCGAAAAGCTGAAGAGAGGAGAAGGTATGAAGAACGTCATGAGGGAGCGGGCACGCGACATGAATCCTTCCCAAGGGATGATGATTCCCATAAACGTAAAACGCACGATGATAGGGGGAAGATCCATATTGAGGATTCGAGAAAGCGGACCAAACTTGGCGAGGAGCACGTGCCTGTGACATCTGAGAGACCTGGTGCCTCAGTTTCTATTGACATCCCTTCCAAATCTCCTGCTCTTGAAGGAAGTGCCATCCAAACACTTCTCAACAGGCCTTCATACCATGTTGAAAGGGGCCCCCCGACCTTGCAGAGCCGATTCCCGAATTGGTGTTTGAGGGGGGTACGCTTCGACCTCGATTTGGTCCCCATCGACAGAGAAGCTATGTACAGAAATCTCGATGCTGTCAAGCTTGATATCGATAGAATGTCTGGATGGCAAAAGTTGGTTGATGAACTTCAAAGAGTTAATCGGGCTAACATCGAAGCAATGCTGACCATGGAAAATGACAAATCAGAATGGCAGAAGATTCTTGATCAACACAACGCTGAGATGAAGGAGATAGCCGAATACAATGAAAAACTCGAAGCTGAAGTAAAGCAGCTCAAAGATGATCTTGTCTCTTCTACTAATACTTACACCCAAAGAGAAGAGGTATTGCAAAAACAAGTGCGAGATGCGCACGCCAGCCAGAGGGACGCTGAAGCTAAAGCTGAGAGGTTAGAACAAGCTGTAGAGAACCACCGCACTGATGTCACCCAGTTGCAGAATAAACTGAGCGCCCGGGACATGGAGATTGAAGCGCTAAAAGCCCAACTTGCTCAGACCGAAAAAGATCGAGATGAGGCCATGGCTGGCAAAATTGCAGCCGAAGAAACTGCTCAGACCATGGAAACCGATATCAATTCGACTTTATTCGATTTTTATTTACACTGTGTCTTGGGACGCGGCAGCCTCTCTTTTCTTGGTCCTAAGTATGAAATCACCCTGGCCGAGGTGTGGGAAGCTGCTCTTAACATGTTTAAAGACGCCGGGTACGGCGATGAAGATTTTGAGGCGCGTTACCTGGATGAGGGAGCTCGCGCTGCTCTTGCGAAGGGGCGAGAACAACTTGCCAGGATGAGAACTGGAATGGCGGAAGAGGAACGTTCTGGAAAGGAATTAACGCTTACTTCCTCTGTCCAACCTCCAGTTTCTCCTGTGGTTGACATCACGGGTTCTAGCTCCTCTACTCCGCCTGCAACTAAGACAGTAACTGAAACTACAAGTGCACAAGGCGGGGATGAAGGTGGTGAAAGCAACGAAGCACAGCGATATGAAATCAGCCTCAGAGATCCAACTGCCCCAGGTAAACTTGACACCGGACCAGCCCAAGTGGTGAACTGCTCGTTCGCTCCTTGTGAACTTGACGATCTTCTTGATTATTTTTCAAATGTCAATGAATTCCCGACTTTTGATTATTCCTCAAATGTCAATGAATTCCCGACTTTTGACGAGCCGTCATCCCCTCTCTTTTCGAAAGATACTGATATTTTAAGTTTTTTCTCCTTTGTAGAGAAAGCACCGAGTCAAACTCAAGCTTCTTCTCCCCCGGTGATCCTTCCTCCATCTCTTCAAGTGGCGCCTCCTTCTGCCTCGCAACCTGGGTCACAAGAAGAACAAATAGAGGCTCTCCATGGCCTGGATGATCCCATTGCTTCGCAAGAGCAAAAAGATGAGGGACTTGAGGGAGGTGACATATCTCCGGAGCGGACTCCTTCTGACGATATAACTTTATCTAAACTTGTCACTCCAGGAAGTGAGTCTTCCTCAAAGAGGAGAAGGAAGCAAGGAGCATCAAGGAGGAGAGGGAAGATAATCACCACCACTGAAGAGGAGCTGAAAGCTGGACCGGTTGCGCCTTCCTCTCCCACTTCCCTTGTGCCCACCGACCGCCCTGGTAAGCTGATCATTCGGCCGGGTAAAGGGTCTAAAGGCAGCAAAAAGAAGTGAAGATCTTCAGTTTCTAGTTTTTTGTGTTTTGCATGTACTGGCCGAGAATTGTGCGGGTACCGGCCCCCGCTTTTCTTTATTTTGAAACCTGTACCTGCATTGTAATTGAATAAAATGATTCCTCGTTTGTACAAACTTTTGTTTGAATTAAAGAATACATTTGTTATTCGTTTTGGCATGAGTTTATTTGATATTGCAGCGAGCTTATGGTATGTTACTTGAGCGTTACCTTTTGCTGGTTTAGTTATACCATATTGTGTGTAATTATACTATATTGCCCCCATTCCATAAGTATGCTGCAATATTCTATACCTCGAGGGGACTTGCACTCTTACTTGCTAAAGAATAATTATTTTATTTTTATTTTAAAAAGAATTCTTGTAGAGTGCAACCCCCTTCATATGAGTTTCTACGCGCTTTGTCCTTTGAAGAAATCACTTCTTTCTTTTTTGCTTAAGTACATTTTCTTTTTTACCGAGTGATTTCTTTTATGTAGCAAAGCGGACCTCTGAAGGGTACTTTAACTTCTTTTCTTTTTACGATCATTTTCCATTTGAAAGTTAAAGTACGCTTTTGATGAGGATTCTTTTTTTATACAAAATTGTACCTCTGAGGAGGGATTTTTCACGTTTCAACACTTGGAAGTTTTATTTCAATCTCGGTGAAACGTGTACCCCCAAAGAGTTGTGCCTTCGAAGAAAGCCTTTTCACGTTTCAACACTTGGAAGTTTTATTTCAATCTCGGTGAAACGTGGGCTTTCAAGAAGGTCTTTGTTTTTGCATTTCAACTTTGGTGAAGTGAAATTCCGAAGAGCGGTTGCTACACTTCAACTCCTGGCGAAATGTGCCTCCGAAGAGGGCTTTTATTTTGTTTACATTTCAACTCTGGTGAAGTGAAATTCCGAAGAGCGGCTATAACACTTCAACTCCTGGTGAAATGGGCCTCCGAAGAGGGCTTTATTTTGTTTACATTTCAACTCTGGTGAAGTGAAATCCCGAAGAGCGGTCATAACACTTCAACTCCTGGTGAAATGGGCCTCCGAAGAGGGCTTTATTTTGTTTACATTTCAACTCTGGTGAAGTGAAATCCCGAAGAGCGGTCATAACACTTCAACTCCTGGTGAAATGTGCCTCAGAGAGGGTTTTCATCGCCTGGAAGTTACTCTCTCATGGTTGGAGGGTCATGACTCCTCCAATCTTTTTTGTTGAGTAGAGAACTTTCTTTTTTGTGGCGTATGACCCATTGGAGGTCTTTTATCCTCTGAAGAGGACTTGTGCTGCTGATGGTAGCTTTGGTTGTTCCTCCGTTCACTTGCTTATGCCTTTCCAGCGATCCTCTCTCTTTTTTTTTTTTAAGTTTTCATTCCCCTTTTCTTGCAAGTAGCTTGTTTAATCCAAGGAAGTGTACTTCATTGCCAGGCAAGTTCGTGAGAACGGGCACTAGCTTCCTAATTGGATGTTTGTTTGTTCAAACAATCTCAATTTATCAGCAAGGGCTCGTTTCTATCGAAATCATTAGCCGTTCAATTGAAGTATTTCCTATCTAGGATTTGAATTCGGGGTCTTTGTGATTTGAAATTTGTTTGTTGAATGATGGTGAGAATCGCTCGGTCTTATTATGCGCAAGTTTTATTTCCATTGTCTGCAAAAATTTAAATCGACATTTCAGCAATACATTTTATGTATTTTTATATCGAAAACAAAGCAAACATATAATGATAATAAGGAACACAAGATTTATAGTGGTTCGGCCATGAAATTGGGCCTACATCCACTTTATATTCTTTCATTATTTACTTGCATCAGTTTCACAATTGCTTTCAATTACAAGAATCATACATTCATAATTCTTTTTACAACGTTTCAACAAAATTTTCAAGTAAAGTATGGACGCAAATGGTTGCTGTTCCATGCCCTTGGAATTTGATCTCCATCAACAGTGGTGAGCTTGAATGTGCCGTCAAGAAGCTTCTGACCTATTACATATGGTCCTTCCCAATTTGGCCCAAACACACCTGTCGCGGTCATAATTCTTTTCAGGACTAGATCTCCAATTTCAAAGCTGCGTTGACGAACTTTGGAATTGAAATGTCTGGCTATCCTTTGCTGATGAGCTGCAACTCTGAGGTTAGCTTCATCTCTTTTTTCATCAAGGAGATCCAGCGCTTCAAGTTGTAGCTTCTCATTTTCTGCTTGATTGAAATGGATTCTTCTGTGTGAAGGGACCTCTGTTTCAACCGGGATCATTGCTTCCGACCCGTATGCTAATGAAAACGGAGTATGCCCAGTTGCAGTTTTGTGGGTAGTTCTATATGCCCATAAAGCTAGTGGTAGCTTATCGACCCAACCACCCTTAGCTCTTTCAAGTTGCTTTTTGATGGTTGACTTGATAATTTTATTTACTGCTTCCACTTGCCCGTTTGCCTGCGGATGAGCTACTGCTGAGAAGCTTTTCAAGATTTTGAATCGTTTACAAAAATCTTGGAATTCTTCACTTTCAAATTGAGTACCATTATCTGTGATTATCTTTTGAGGCACACCGTATCTGCAAATGATATTCTTAGTCACAAAATTTATCATCTTTTTGGAGGTGATGGTTGCCAATGGTTCAGCTTCAGCCCATTTAGTGAAATAATCTACAGCAACAATGGCATATTTGATTCCAGATTTGGCGGTTGGTAAAGGTCCGATCAAATCTATTCCCCAAATTGCAAACGGCCACGGACTGGTCATTTGTGTGAGTTCAGTAGAAGGTGCTCTAGGAATTTTGGCAAATCTTTGACATCTGTCACATTTTCGAGAGTAATCTGCAGCATCTCGATTAATTTCTGGCCAAAAATATCCATATCGGAGAATTTTCTTTGCTAAAGTTTGACCACCTGAATGATCCCCACATTCTCCTCCATGTACCTCTGATAGGATTATTTTGGCTTCTTCTTTGGATACACATCGAAGTAGTGGCATTGAGAATCCTTGTCTGTATAATTGACCATCCTGGATTATATATCGAGAAGCTTTTCTCAGTAGCTTTTGTCGTTCTTTAGAGTTTTCTGGTAAAGAGCCATTGAGTAGATACTTTGTTATTGGAGTCATCCATGATTCTTGCTCTTGCGACATACTCATAACCCAATCGATATCCATTTCATCAATGCTTGGATTTGACAAAACTTCTACTGGAACTAACCCTAAGGATTGGGCTTCGCCAGAACTTGAGTATTTTGCGAGAGAATCTGCTTTCATGTTTTCTTCTCGAGGAATATGACTTATCGTGTAATGGTCGAATTCACATAAAAGTTCCCAAGCCTTTGACACATAAGCGGGCAGATTTCCTCCTTTCGTTTGAAACTCCTTCTTGACTTGGCATACTATAAGCTGAGAATCACTGAAGATCTGTAACGCTCGAATGTTTAGTTCTTTAGCAATTTTCAAACCAGCAATCAGAGCTTCATATTCTGCTTCATTGTTTGTTGAAGGAAATTATAATCTTAGCGCATAGCATAATGACCGGCCCTCAGGAGTTTCAAGAACAATTCCAGCACCTGAACAGTAATCATTTCTTGCGCCATCTACAAATAACTTCCATTGGATTGGGGGGTTCTCGATTGTTTCTTCCTCGCTGTTACCCTTGTCTGTAAATTCTGCAATAAAATCTGCCAAAGCTTGTCCGTTGATCGCTTTTCTAGGATGATAAGTGATGTCATATTGGCTCAATTCAATATTCCACTTTAAAAGGCGGCCCGAAGTCTCGGGGCGAAACAAGACTTGCTTTAAAGGTTGATCAGTGAGGACTTTGATAGGATGAGCTTGGAAATATTGCCTCAACTTTCTTGAGGCAATCAATAGACAATAGGCGAGTTTTTCCAACTTGGAGTAATTCATTTCTGCCCCAGTGAGTCTTTTGCTGATATAGTAAACTGGATGTTGAATCCTTTTGTCTTCCCGTACCAGCGCTGCACTTAAAGCATGAGATGAAACTGCCAAGTATATAAGAAGATCCTCGCCATCGCCGGGCCTAGAAAGTATTGGAGGCGTTTCCATATGTTGAATCAATTCTTCAAAAGCTTTCTGGCATTCGGGAGTCCAGTCAAAGTTTTTCTTTCCTTTCTTTAGAGCGTCGAAGAATGGAATGCATTTATCAGTAGCTTTGGATATGAACCGACTTAAGGCGGCAATTTTTCCATTGAGACTTTGCAATTCCCTCTTTGTTTTAGGAGCTTTGACTTCTTTTAAAGCAGTGATTTGAGCTGGACTAGCTTCAATGCCCCTAGCGCTCACGATGAAACCCAAGAACTTCCCAGATTCTACCCCGAAAGAACATTTTAAAGGGTTAAGCTTCATTCCGTATCTTCGGAGAATTGCGAACATTTCTGCTAAGTGTTCGATGTGATCCACTGCTTTCTTAGATTTTACTAGCATGTCATCAACGTAAACTTCCATAGTCTTTCCCAACTGCGGTTTGAACATAGCATTGACCAGTCTTTGGTATGTTGCCCCCGCATTCTTCAACCCAAAGGGCATAACTCTGTAACAGTAAAGACCGACATCGGTGATAAAGCTTGTGTCCTCCTGATCTGGCTCATGCATCATGATCTGATTATATCCGGAGTAGGCATCCATAAAAGACAACAATTCATGACCCGCTGTTCCATCTACCAGTTGATCGATCCTGGGTAATGGGAAGCAGTCTTTGGGACAGGCCTTGTTTAGATCTGAAAAGTCGATGCACACTCTCCATTTACCATTGGCTTTCTTAACCAGCACTGGATTTGAAACCCAATTTGGATAGGTAGATTCTCTGATGAAATTATTCTCCATGAGCCGGTCAACTTCCTCTTTCAATGCTGTCGACCTTTCTAGACCTTGGATTCTTCTTTTCTGCTTTACTGGCGTGAACTTTGGGTCAATATTCAGAGCATGTACCGCAACTTCTGGGGATATTCCGCACATATCGGCATGGGTCCAAGCGAAAACATCCAGGTTTGCTTTCAAAAAAGATATCAAGGCATTCTGAACTGACACATTAAGTTGTGAACCCACATTCAGCACCTTGTTTGGGTCCTTCAGATCAACGGGCACCGGTATCGTTGTTTCTGCTGGTACCACCCTACTCTCCCCCGCACTGGCCTTTCTAGGATCCATCACTTTTCGTGCCCCGCTATGCTCGCCAGTGCAGGGTCCACCCTGTAGTTGCTATAGGGTTGGTGTTTTGATGCGGATTGGGGTTGCCGCATCTTTTCCCATTTCTCTCTTCCTTGTTTCTCGCAGCTCTGTCATATAACATTCTCGCCCAGCGTTCTGGTCTCCTTTAATAACTCCTACCCCATTGTCTGTAGGGAATTTAATAGTAAGACACCATGGGGCAAGGACAGCTTTGAATGCAGCAAGAATAGGTCGACCAAAGAAAGCATTATAAGCAGAAAATTCATCTACTATCACAAAAGTCTGCTTGCGAACTACTTTTCTTTCTCCTTCTCCGAGTTCCACAAGCAAGTCAATGGTTCCTACTGGTTGCTTTGGCTCCCCTGCAAAGCCAGCAATTTTTTGCAATGATGCCTGCACTTCAACCATAGGAATCTTCATCTGGTCGAAGGTTTTCTTAAAGAGGATATTACAGGATGCGCCGCTGTCGATAAGAATCCTTCTGACGATGGCTGGCCCAATGCCAGCCGAGATGACCAAAGGATCCAAGGTTGGGGCTTCAATGCCAATGGAATCCCTGGTTTTGAATACAATGTCATCATTGAATGTCTTTCGTTGCTTCAAAGGCGTAGTGTCTTCTAGAACAAAAACATTTTCTTCCTCCGGTGCATATTTCAGGGCCCGGGAATACCTTTCCATCTCACCCCAGCTTCTGCCCGCTGGGTGAGGTCCGCCTGTAATGATATTGATAACAGGCCTTCCAGACTCAAAACCTGCATCTTTGCCATTAGTCCCAGATTGACGAGCAGGAGTTTGCTGTCCTTGGTTCGACGAAGCAGGATTATTATTATCATTCTTCTTCACAAATTGTTGTAGTTTATTTTCCCTTAACAATTCTTCAATTAGATTCTTCAATTGACGGCAGTCATCAGTATCATGACCGGGCTGATTATGGAAGCGACAGAACCTCCCACTTTGCACAGCTTTTTTCCCGGTTCTCAAGACTGGGGGTTTAGGATAATTGACAGAATCTTTGGTAGCCAGGTAGATTCGTTCTGGAGTATCTGACAAAGGTGTGTATTCTGATGGCTTGAAGGATCTAAGCTTCTTCTGATTATTCTGTTGTTTTCCATTATTGTTCTCCCTCTTCTGTCCCACAGACTCATTTTTGCGTGGAGCATTGGCGTTAGCTTCAACCTTTTCCAATGCTGCTTTTGTCGATACAGGGCGACTCTCCAGACGCATGAACTCGTCTGCTTTCTTGTAGAACTTTTCGAGAGAGCTTGGTTCCTTCATATTCAACCATCTTCCAAACTCACTAGATTTATCTATGGCCCTCATCAAATAGGTCAAGACCATGCGAGGTTCCGCATTATCAACCTCAGCTAACGCTATATTGAAGCGATTTAAGAAAGACTTGATAGTTTCCCCCGGATTCTGCTCCAAACCGGATAACGACATGATGTCTTTTGCCTTTGAAGCATATAGCCTAAATTGCTCTTTAAATTTCCTGGTTAGGTCTGAAAACTGATCGATGGACCGGACAGGTAGCTTTGTGAACCAAAGCAGAGCTACGCCTTCCAAATATACGGGGAAGTATCTGCATTTTACTTCATCTGAGGCTCGGGCACCCGTCATATGCCAATCATATTTATACAGAAATTCGTTTGGATCACTTGTCCCCCTATAAGCTGGGATAGTTGGAGGAGCAAATTTTCGTGGGAATTCAGCCTTTAGAATTTTTTCAGTAAATGGAGTCTTGCTCGGAGCAAAGCCCCATTCTTTCTCATCTTCGACTCTTTGCATGCTCTCCTTCATAATTTGGCGAACCATTCCAGAGAGATATTCTTCATCATTACGAGCCCTAGATCCGCCTACCTCAGGAAGTATTTGCTCAGCGGGGTTAGTATCCCTTTCGGAAACATTCCTTTCTTCAGTTTCATGAATATTACCAGCGAAATTCCTTTCATTAGCTGTTGATTGACGGTTTGCCCCGAGCAAATCGTTCAACTTATTCAGGATTAAGGCATTTTGGGCATTCTGGGCTTCCATTTGCACATTTTGAGCATGTATCTGTCTGTTCAACCCCAAAATTGCGGCATCCAACTCTGCTTTCGTAACCCCGACAGTTGGAGTGGCTTGATTTGGTGTTGGGGAAGCGGAGGTTCCCTCTTGAATGTTTGCAGATCTCACAGATTTACTTTTCCTTCCAGGAGCCATGATTTCGGATAGACTTCTGGTTCTTAAAGAAACTTTATCTACAAATCTTTCTGAAGCAATGATGATAGATGTCCTGAGTTCAATTCTCAGTGAAAGCACCAAAATGTTAACGCTCAAATTTAAACGCTAACACCCTGGTGTATAAGATGTGATTGTGAAAGCACCACCCGTTCGTACGGGAAACAGAAATAAGCAGAAAGTATGCAGAAAAACAGTAAGAGACACAGTATTTATAGTGGTTCGGCTTATAATCCAGCCTACGTCCACTTTAATCTTTTTATCTCTAGTTTGATTACAATCCTTTACAAGATCTTTCAATTACAACACACTTCAAGTTATAGGATATGTAAAACAAGTGGCTCAAGCTTTGAAGTAGTCTGGAATTCGGCAGAGTAATGGCGCTTGAAGAGAATGAGCAAAAAGTCCTCTTAATGTTGAAGGTAGGGTGGTATTTATAGGCAAAGATTAGGCTCGGTCTTAACTCCTCACCGACCCAGTTAAGTCGCTGCCGGCTTATAGGAGCCCTCACATGATCAAGCTGCGTTGGATTTGCACAAGTCCAAAGTCGTTACCGGGTCAAGCTAGGTCGTAGGTCGCCCCCTCTCTCTGATGCATGGCCTCCGACTTAAATGGGAAGTGCATGTTTAAATAGGTCGTTACCGATTTAAAGAATTGACGAGCTAAACGTGAACTAACTCCCCTTCACTTGCCCAGGTCGCGCACGTCCTAGCACAGACCATGGGTCGGTCACGACACAAGTGTAAGTCGCGAACTTGTTCCACTCAGTTAGGTCGGTAAGCATGTTAAGTCCTTAAGTCGGATCGAATTAGGTCGGCAGCTTCATTAGGCGGTTAGGTCGGCGTCATGTTAAGTCGGATCCCTTGTCATTTCTTGAGTCGTTAGGCCAGTTCCTTCTGAAGCACTAGGTCGGCATCTATGTGAGGGCATTGGGTCGGCAAGTCATGCGAATGGTTAGATCGGCCTGCTTTTTAAGCCTTAAGCAGTTAGGTCGGCATCTCTTGGGTCGGCGCCATCTCCACGCACTAGACCTGCTGAGTCGTAACCGAGATAGGGTTAACAATGTATATATTATAAATATAAAACAAATATTGGATTTAAAAAGATAAAATCTATCAATTAACTATTTATTTTATTGAATTATTAAATTAATTCAAATCTCATTACAAAGATTATCAAATCAATTTAATTTTTATTACAGATTATTAAATTGATATTGCTTTAAAATTCCGGGTCATCACATTCCTCCCCCCTTAAAAGAATTTCGTCCCCGAAATTTAAAACAAAGGTAATTTAGTAATCTATTTAAAGGATTAAATTTTAAAACACAAGCATATACCAATGATATGCTAACAACCATAGCAATCATTTCACCCAATCAAACAAATCTAATTAATCAAATATAGTTATCCAGAAAAATTCTGGATAAAACTTTCACGAGTTTCCCTGGTATAAAAATATCGGGATACTCGCTCTATAGATTCCAAACAATCAATACTATTAAACTATAGAGCTCCTATTCATCTATATCTAAAGAACTAGACAGCATATCAGACTACAGACGAGTCTGACTCAACAACCAAACTCCATAACTGCTGGTTCTAAAACAAGAGATGGACCATACACGTACTCCCTTAGAGATACGTGAAACTCATCGAATTCCAGTTATCCAAACTGACAATTCAATTATGAAAACCAAATACCAATCCAACCAAAACACAGATAAAAGATCCAAACATCACTGAGCAAGCTTTTCTAATCTTACCAAAACTAATAGCTCCTGAATCAGAGGAAACTCCAATAACAATGAAGTCTCCAACTTCGAATTCCAAATTCCTCCTCCCCTTATCTACCAAAGCCTTCAGACAAATCCTAGGCTGCCAACATCCAAACTGATCAGCTTAACCCTTGCTGACTCCTCTAGAACAATAAGAACCAAAAACAACCCAACACAATGATCTCCTCAAGATCAATCCAAACCAAAACACAATTTTATTCCATAAATAGCAGAAGACTACAAACTTCTCCAGATCCGGAAATTACAATCAGAAACACCTCCAAACAGCTTCCGCTGCACCACTCTGATCCAAAGTAGATAATAAAATGCTGACGAACCTCAGTCTTTCCCAGAAGACCTCCAGAAAATTTCCAACAATCCAAGAGAACACACACATAGTCGCAAGTCACTTTTGCGATCAACCCAAATAAATTTCCATATAAATCTGTGCTCTCTTTACCAAACAGAACAGCTTACACTGGTCTAGTCAATCCAATGAAGAAACGGATTCGCTCTGCTGCTTCTGAACTCCATCTCCAGAAAAACTACTCAGCTAGGACCTCCCTGTCAGCTCACAAAACACTCCGAGCTACACTGCTGACACTAATGCCAAACTTCTAAATCCAAAACTCTTTGAGAACTCGGACTTCAAAGCAGACAGAAACACCACAACATCCTGCTGACTCTAGTCTCAACACCGAAGCAGTCACACTTTCTAAAACTTGTTCCAAAGAAAATATCTTCGGAAACAATCCATAGTCACTGCATCTCATCACGCAGTTACAACTTCCTGAGGTATCAAAATACTATCACTTGCTCCAGCTCAACTGACAGATCAAACTCTACTCACCAAACTCTGCACTTCAAAGATATTCCGAACCTTAACAGGTTTCCTTCGGAGATTGATGAAATACTTCAACACAACAAAACTTACTCGAGACGGTATTAGGTCTACAGTCTCGACAGATATACTTCCAATCTCAAACATCGCACTTCAAACAGTGGTAGTAATCGTGTTACAAACACAACTACCTTATCTACCTTTATAACCTATATTGGAAAACCTGAACAGGTAACCCAACAGATAGATAGTAATAGATAAATATATATAAATATATATAAAATTACAAATACACTCTCTCAAGATAGACACCACTCCAGAGCCTGGGTATTCACTCAACCTAATGCTCTGATACCACTGTAACGACCTAACTTCCAAACACCAGGAAATTGCATCGCTAATAAGAAAGAAAGGGATAGAAAAGAGAAAGAAAGAGAAGAAGAAGAAACAACACATCAGAATCTAAACAGCGGAACGAATAAATTATATTAATAACATAAAATATTACATAGTTTACAACCACTATCAGAGTACACAGATATACAACACATACTAGACAGTTATAAACACCTGTCTAGTATTTACAACATAATACAACTCAGAGACAAACAGAACACACAGCGTAATACTAATATCTAACGCAGAAGCCTCCTGCTCCATTGCTCCTCCAATATTCTCAAAGCTAACCTGAATCCTGTGGCTACTCGAAAAAATTTGATTACCCAAGAGTTTATGAAAAACAAAAACAAACTCCGGGTCAGACATGGGTCTGGTGTGAGTAACAGGTTAAAGTTGCTTAACTTTCAAAAACCTTTGAAAAGAAAGGTATCACGTAAGACTTCCCACACATAAACATGGAAAAGTTTTTACCTTACGCTAACCAAAACATTTGATAGGAAATCCAGTGATATTACAATAGGTCTAGGGTTTTCAAGTAAATATGAAATAGCCGAAATTGTTACATCTATTAAATTCCAGCTACTAGCCACAAAAGTGGGTAATACAATCAAAATCGTTGGCACTTATTGGATTTTGGATTCCATACGATGGCAGGGTTACTGGGGTACCGTCCGTCACAGTACGTGGCCTAGATCAACGTACCGAGGAGTACGCCCACTCCCCTGCAACACAAGGCCGAACCCATTCCTTACTGAACATTTCCGAACAAGACAGCCCCGCAGTTGGTGTGCAATTCCAACTGCCCACTAAGCCGAATAAAAAGGGACCTCTAGAGAGGGATCAATCTTGCTTTCCAGTGGGTGCTACCCACGAAGCCTTGTTTCACCTCCCCTGTTTTAGCCATTCCCGGTAGATGAGGCTTGAGGCTACGATTACCTTTAGAGAACACATCTCTTAGAATGCTCATCGTCCACCTGACGATGTTCTGAAAGCATTCAATCCACAACAGTACGTTCCGGGTTCGAATGAAACCGAAGGCATTATCTCGTTACACTCGTTTTGGAATCACCCTCAGAGTTAACGACGATAACCTTTGCACTCTAAATTTCCATCTCGAATCTATAAGTACTATCCCGTCAAACTCATTACGGAATCACTTACAGAGTTATACTGACGTATAGCCCTTACACCTCGAGTCTTCTCTCTTCACATAAGATTCACGACCTATCGTTAATTTGGATCGATGCGGTTTTCGGATATCCAAATATGGAAACCCAATCCCGGTCTCATCGAAATCCAAAACGTGTCTTTTAGGTCCAAGTTGTTTTAAAGTTTAAAACAATTCAATTATATCATTTATATACACACAGATAGATAATTCATAGATTCACAACATATAATTATCATTATCAAACCACAGATAATCCACATTATCACTATTAAAAGATAATCCATATCAATATCACAATGCAACCAATGCATCCATATCAATCAACATTACTAATCTCATCTCTGAGATTCAAACCATTCAACGTAATCAATATCAACCATCTATAAGCAATGACTTATAATCATACCATCTATAATCAATTTAAAATGAATTAAATTAATTACATCATCTTTAATTAATTTAAGATGAATTAAATTAATTACTTACACAATATAAATCTTGCTTACATTAATTAATTACAAATTAATTAATTTATTAACCTCTACTTTATCATCTTAATCAATCAATCCTGATTAATTATACTTCATTTAATTTCACAAAATTAATTACTCTAAACCAAATACAGTAATTAACTTTTAGTTACTTCATTAATTAATCAACTATAATTAATTACATTTGTCCTTAATTAACTAAAATTAATTAATTACCCTTAATTACTTATTAATGATTAATTAATCTTGATTAATCGATCTTAATTATTTCATTAATTATTAATTAATGATCCTTAATTATATTCAATTAATTACTCGATTAAATTAATTACCTTTAGTAATTAATCTTACTTAATCCATAATTATTAATCACCTTTGATTAATCTAAATCTGTAATTAACTACCCTTAATTACTTATCAAATTAATTAATCCTTAATTAATTTCTTTAATTAATCCCTTGATTAATTATACAAAATAATTTAATCCAAATTATTTTCACAATCCCAATATCATCTATTAATTACATTCAGTAATTATCTTTAATTACTTCACTGAGTAATTTCACTACATTAATTACATCAGGTAATTATTATCAAATCTCATGTTTAAAATTAATTAAACTTAATTAATTAATTTAAACCAAACTCAATAACATCATTAATTACATTAAGTAATTAATGTCTTAATTACTTTCATTTAAGTAATTGAACTTAAATAAATTTCACAATTTATTAACATTAATTAATTAATCTAATTAATTACTAAAAATTAATCATACTAATTAATTACTAAATAAAATTTAGTAATTGTCCATCTTTAACTATTATTTATTCTTTAAATACTTCCTAATTAATCTCTTATTAAAATTAATCCAAATTATTGATTAAATAAATTAAATAAATAAGTCACTTCTTCATTATCTTATTTATTAAATTTACTTTAATATCTCTTTTTTTTTTAATTTTTTTTAAGATAAACCATTCCTTATTAATAATTATATAAATATTAAAGTATACTTAGAATATTGCAATTAAAAATTTAAAATTCAAATTCCATTTTGAATCTAAAATTCAAAAATGATATTTACTAAAGCATTATCAAATTTTAAATTCCATTTATTCTTCCCAAAGTAAATGTAAATAACATTCATTACTTATAATAAAACTTATATAAGATAAATCTTAATATACTTAATTTAATAAAAATTAAGTTTATAATACATTACCATTTAAATTTCAAATTCAAGTTAACAATCATTTAACTTCCTTTATAAACCATTTAATGATTTCACTTAAAAGGAAAATCAAATTAAATGTTTGAAAACACATTTACTTCAAATAAACAATTTAAATTTAACTTGTTTGAAAAACATTCAAATTTTGAAACTTATTCAAATCCCAGATTTTTAATTCAATACACTTGAAACCATTCCTTATTCAAATCATTTAAAATTTAAACTTAAAATAAACTTTTGATTTGAACCTTGATTTTAAAACTTTTATTAAAAATACAAATTTATTTTTAAAACCTAAAGATTCAAAAATCTTAAGGAAACTGAACTTAAATTTAGATTCAAACTGGTGTTTTGAATCATGATTCAAATTTTAAAATGAAATTTTAATTTACAGAAAACTGTCAGGTTTTTTTTTATTTAAAACTGAAACCATTTTCAAATTTGAAAACTTATAAGATTTTCAAAATCATTTGAAACTCTAATACACATTAGATTTAACTTAACTCAGATTTAAAACTTAACTCCATTTAAATTCAGTTTTAAATTTTATATTTAAAATAAAAACAAAACTACAGGTTTTTCAAAAAAAACTGCAACTTGTAAGCCTAAAACCCGAGCAAGTACGAAATTTACTTCGAGTCAGAAGAACTCCTGCTTCGAGCCAAGTACAGCCACACTCGAGTATTACTTCCAGTTCTAAATACTGCAGTACCCCAATCAGAGCTCAAAGATTTTTTTTGCATGGTGCACGTGCACCGTGCCTCCAGTCACCATCACCCGCCACCGGCATCTTCCAATCATCGACGACCAAGCCTACAATCAACCACCACCATCAGTTCCTCACTCCACAACCAAAAATCAAATTCGAGTAGCCTTCACAAAAACCTGGAACTGCAGAAATAGGTTTCTTCCCCAAACCTGAAACTCGTCTCCTTCTCTACCTCTTGACCACTGGAATGGCTGTGACCCCGGCCACTAGTCCATCCTTCAACATATTATCATTCCCCAGAGATTCAATCCACTCGATCACTTCTATTGGTAACACTGACCAAAACTAAATTTCCTAACTCAACTAGGGCTTCAGAAAGAAAATCACCACCACTGTATTCATGTTGATTTCCTTCAACACCTAATAATTTTCCAACCATCAATGACAGCTCCTCCACCTACCAGAAAAACCCCGACCATTACAATTGCCCAGATCCCCCAAAATTTCAAATTTTCCCCCTACTATTCAACACAGAACAAAACCATACCCTCTCCACTAAACATCCTAATTTTTGTTCCAAAAATAAAGTTTTGATCTTGCTATTCAATTCTTAATACTGAATTTAACTTATTCAATATAAATTTTCACATTTTAAAACTTGATTAATCAAACTCTGGTTTTCAGAGATGTTTACAGGTTATTTTAACTTAACTAAAAATTTTAAACTAAAACTTATCTTAAACTAACAAGTTTGATTAAATCTAAATTAAATCAGAGGTATAAATGTATATGTTTGAATTATAAAACAAGAACCTGAACACATGATCTACATAAAATCAGAGAGAACCTTTTAGGAATCACAAACATACATAGTCACAGCATAATGTATTCAAGTACACATTCAACACATTTTATCACAGGGATTTAATCATGCAACTTATTTAAAAATTTAAACTTTAAAAAAACAAAATGTTACTCACCTGTTAATTAAAAGACAGAGCCGAAAATGCTTTGCCTTGAAACAGGATTGCCCCTCTGTTTTGCTTAAGAATTTAAACTCAGTGGCTCGAATAAGAATGCAGGTTTGCTTGAATAGGATTGCTTGTTTCTTTAATTTAAAACTACATGCAGGAAGTTGCTTTGAATCCCAAAATTTGAAATGACGCAGGCTACAGATTTCTAATATGGTGACAGGTTTAAAAATGCAGATTTTCAATTTGAAGATGTGCAGGTGGATTTTTGATTTGCATGCTATAGATTTTTTCTTTGAAAAAAATGCAAGCATGCTTTGATTTGATTTGTAAAAAGATTTGCATGCAGGCTTGATATTTGAAGATGTGTAGGTTGTTGTTTCAGATTTTGGTATTTGAATAGAAGTGTTTATTTTTCTTTTTCAGATTTTTTAGTATTTTGGATTTGAAGATTTATGTTTGGCTTTTGATTTAGAAAAAAAAGAAAGAAATTAAGAAAAAGATTTGGTTATACAAACTGAAATTAAACTTTATTAAACAAATAAATAAAAGAAAACCAAATTTAAATGACACTTGTCTCAAATTTTAACAATTGTCAATTTCCTTACCTTATTTGCTAACATGTGTTATATTTTGTCTTAATATTCTTACACTTGTCTTTTTAAGTAATTATCGTTCATTAAATGTTAATTAGTATTTTGTTAGATGTTAATATAGGATAATTGTAAATCTTTGTTTAATTAATTAGTTAATATGTATTTATTAACATGTACATAAATTTTAAAATGAATAAATCAAATTTAACTTATAAAATGAAACCTATACAAATGATTCAAAATCAAAATAAATTAAAAGCATTTACACTTTAGACTTAAAAACTTTGAATTCACGTTCAAAATAAATTTTGAAATCCAGTTTATTTTACAAATACACTACAAATTTGAATTTTGAAAAACAATAATTTTTATTAAAAATTTATTTGTTAAAACAACGCATTATTATATTTTAAGAAATAACAATATTTAATAACCATAAATAACTTATTAAAAGAAATTGTCTTCTTATTAATAAATTATATATTTTATCACATTATATTTAAAAGAAACTCAAAATAACCTCATTGTTATTTATTTAAATTTTAAACATGAGTTACACATATTTTAAATCATTTAATATTTATCTTAGGTATTTAAAACCATATTTTATTTATTAAATAGCTTTTAAAAAGTTTAACTTTTAAATAAAATCATAAATTTCCAATTTTACTAAAGATATAAATTTTATAGAAAACAGGATTCATTTAAAACAATACCTATTTACAATATATACAATATTCTATATATATTATAAATATAAAACAAATATTGGATTTAAAAAGATAAAATCTATCAATTAGCTATTTATTTTATTGAATTATTAAATTAATTCAAATCTCATTACAAAGATTATCAAATTAATTTAATTTTTATTACAGATTATTAAATTGATATTGCTTTAAAATTCTGGGTCATCACAAAACTGCTAGCGTATAGCAAGTTGGACCTAGCAATCAGCAGGCAATTCGAGGCGCAAGGCCCTCCAACCAGAGTCAAGCAGAAGCTGTTTCACGAGCAGAGTTCAATGACTTGATAAGAGAACTTAACGAAAGAAAAAGGCAACTTGCTGAGCAAATGCAAGCCAACGCTAACCTCATGACTCGGCTTGCCGAGCAACAATGTTAGAATGACAAAGGTAGCCCTGACCCTCACTCAGAAGATGACAGCTCGACTTCAGCTGACGAACCTCGTAGGCGTAAGCGCCGTAAGGATAAAGGTGCACAAGTAGGTGCTACCGAACGATCGATTAGAGATCAAGCCGGTGAAGAGACTGGACGCACGGCTCACCAAGATCCCAAGGAACCCAACCTTCCATCCTTCATACCTGCCCTAGACTTATCGGCAATAGTCAGGCAGTTCATGAGGGAGAACCAAGGATTGACCAACGAAGATTGGGGAGTGTCTGAGAGTCATACTCCCTTCACAGACACCATCCTACAGGCTGAGTACCCAAAGAAGTTTAGCATGCCCACCATTCCTGCCTATGAGGGAAAGACCGACCCTAGACAACATGTGATGAGGTACGGATGGACGATGGACTCTGCAAGAGCTAACGATGCAACCAAGTGCAGGTGCTTCCAAATTGCCCTGTCCGAGATTGCCACAATGTGGTTCACCCAACTCCTACCTCGTTTTATATCCTACTTTGACGAGCTAGCAGCAATGTTCATAGAACAGTTCAGGATACACACCACTTGCCCAAAGGATGTGATGTCCCTATCAAGCGTGATCCAAACTCCAGGAGAGTCATTGAAAGTCTACTTGCAAAGATTCCACGTGGCTGCTACTGAAGTGAGCAATCCTAACGATCACGCGATACTAATGGCGGTAATGCGTGGAGTGGATCCAGATTCTGAGTTTGGAGATTGGTTGGCAGGAAAGCCCCCAGCTACCCTGGAACGTTTCTATTCGAAAGCTCATCAGTTTATAAGAAGGGAGGAAGCTCGGTGGACGAGGCGAGACAAGGCACCAACGCCCGTTCAGGAGTCTATGAAAAGTAACGTCGCCATAAAACAAACAGGCGATAGTTCAGGAAAAGCCCAAGTTAATGTCCAGAGCAAACCTGGGCAGTTGAAAGGGTCTGGAGGAGGAAATTCTGGAAAGAAGCGAGATGTAGGAAAGTGGAAATCAAGGATCCCGACCTACAATGAATACACCCCGCTGAACGCATCTCTTGAAAACATCTATCTGTCGACTTGTAACACCATTCAATATAGAAAACCACGTCCGAAGGAATCAACGGAGGAACAGAAGCGGACTGGGAAGTACTGCCGTTTTTATGAGACCTATGGGCACAACACAGAGGAGTGTAGACATCTCCACGATGCTATTGAAAAGTTGATCAGACACAAGAAGCTTTAGGAATTTGTCAAGGACTCGCCATACGGAAGGCAAGAGATGTCAGACCCCGGACGTGGGGCAGCTCCACACCAACCAGAGCAACCTTCCCAGGCTGTAGGGAGGTTGGTTATTAACACGATCGCTGGCGGACCTCATCCTGCGGATAAGAACTGGCAGGAGATGGAGCGATATGCCAACTCTTTGAGACATACAGAGTATGAATGCTACTCGAATATGGAGGACGGAACTCCCGCAAAGTAGCAGCGCACAATGAACGACGATATTGTATTCAGGAATAGAGATGTGGACAAGGTGGAAGATCCTACCATTGACCTAATGGTCATTTCAGCGACAATCGGACCGGCGTTCGTGAAGAGGATACTAATTGACTGCGGAAGCTCCGTTAACATCATCTTCCGGAAGGCATATGACGAAATGAAGTTGGAAACGAAGGATTTGAAACTATCTAAAGTCAGAATCCACGGTTTTAAAGGCGCAGCATCCGATGCAATGGGATATGTGGAGTTACCAGTTGAACTGGGGCAGCGCGAACGTAGAAGGGTGCGAATCCTACCGTTCATAGTATTGGACGTTGACTCCCCATACAACACATTTCTAGGACATCCGGCCCTGGACGAATTCAGGGTAGCTTTGGCCCCACGGTGCTTGACATTGAAGTTTCCGACCGACAAAGGAGTTGGAGTAGTACACGGCGATCAGGAAACCAGGCGTGCATGCTATGTAGCTGAATTGGCACAAAGCAGAGTGAAAGGGAAAGGAAAGGTCGCGAACAACTCCGTCCGCATCCAGAGTTCTGAATATTGACAAGTAGCGCCCGAGCCTTGGCTCGGGCGATACTCTCGGATCCATAAAGACATAGATCCGAGAGATGATGATGGGGAACCCAGGGAAACGAATGCGGCGCCAGCTGAACTAACCATAGACATCTCAGTTAACCGCAACGACCCATCACAAGTCCTTAAGATAGGATCCCAACTCGACCCCGTGATAACTGATAACCTTACTGATTTCCTTCGAGCAAATCTTGATGTTTTTGCTTGGACACATTCAGATATGTGTGGTATTTCTCCTACAATTGCGAGTCATATGTTGAACCTAGACCCGAAATATGTTCCAGTAAAACAGAAAAGGAGAGGCATGGATCCAGAGAGGTCTGTGGCTCTCAAAGAGGAGGTGGACAAACTCAAAGCCAACGGGTTCGTCCGCGACGCTCTCTACCTTGAATGGGTATCTAACCCTGTACTAGTAAAGAAAGCAAATGGAAAATGGAGAACTTGTGTCGATTACTCTGATTTAAACAAAGCATGCCCGAAGGACAATTTCCCGTTACCGAGGATTGATCAACTGGTTGATTCAACAGCCGGACGTGAGCTACTATCATTTATGGACGCATACTCCGGATACAACCAAATCCCGGTGCACGTCCCGGACTAAGAACACACCAGCTTTGTCACAAACGTTGGGTTATATTGCTATGTAGTAATGCCCTTTGGGTTGAAGAACGTAGGAGAAACTTATCAGCGACTGGTGAATCGAATATTCAAAGACCAGATTGGCAAGACGATGGAAGTCTATGTGGATGACGTGCTCATGATGTCACGACAGTCAAACGACCACATCCAATACTTAGCGGAGATGTTCAATATACTCAGGCACTACGGGATGAAGATCAATCCTCTGAAGTGTTCATTCGGCATAGCATCGGGAAAGTTCTTAGGCTTCATTGTGAACGCACGAGGAATTGAAGCTAACTCGAAAAAGATCCAGGCTATCCGAGATATACAAGTACCTAGGACCATAAAGTAGGTGCAAAGCATGAATGGAAAAGTGGCTGCACTGAGTCGGTTCATATCCAGAGCTACGGATAAGTGTATTCCCTTCTTTGACGTTATAAAGAAGGGAAAGAGAAACTTCGAATGGACATCTGACTGTGTAGGCGCATTCCGAGCTTTGGTAAAGCACTTAGAGAGTCCCCCGGTGCTGTCGAAACCAATAGACCATGAAATGTTGTACGCATATCTGGCTGTGTCCCAACATGCCATCAACACAGCTTTGGTTCGCGAGGAAGACCGAATTCAAAAGCCAGTTTACTATGTTAGTAAACGCTTGACGGGGGCAGAAAGGAATTACCCAAAGATCGAGAAGCTGGCCTATTGCTTGGTGATTGCATCGCACAAGCTTCGTCCCGACTTTCAGGCACACTCAATCAGTGTTTACACTGACCAACTCTTGCGGCAGGTATTCCAACGACCGGAAACTTTCGGAAGGATGCTAAAATGGAATATCGAATTAAGTTAGTTCGATATCACTTATTAACCACGAAGAGCTATACAAGGGCAATCACTAGCCGACTTCATCGCCGGGTTCACTATGCCAGAGGAACCAAGCAGTCACAATGTCATACCTCCCATTCGATGGAAGGTGTACACCGATGGGGCATCTAACGACCGTTGTTTGAGGGCTGGCATAGTCATTATGACTCCTGAAGACCGATCAATTTGCTACGCTTTGAAGCTTGAGTTTGCAGCAACAAACAATGAAGCCGAATATGAAGCACTGATTGCTAGCTTGAGACTCGTTAACGAACTGGGAGTGAAGTCAATTGAAATCTTCTATGACTCGCAGCAGGCACTATATCAAGTGTGGGGAGACTACCAAGCAAAGGGACAAAGACTTGCTCCTTATCTTGCTCGGGTTCAAGAGCTACTGGCGAATCTGGAATACTACGACATCTCGCATGTCCCACGCGAACAAAATACAGAGGCTGACTCGTTGGCAAAATTCGCAAGCACTGGCAATGCACGGCATATGGGGTTATTCCGTGTTGAGACCCTCCATGCCCCAAGTATAGACATGATGGAGATAGATTTCGTGTTAGAAACCGAACTTGAGAAGGAATCTTGGTTGACTCTAATCAAACAATACCTGCTACAAGGGGATTTTCTGAAAAGAGGAACGAAAGACGCCAAGTTCTTCATAAGGCTTCACACTATGTAGTACATGACGAGACAATGTACTGGAGGGGATTCTCAACCCCTTTGCTCCGGTGCGTGGCTCATGATGAGATAAAACGGATATTGAGGGATGTCCAAGAGGGAGAGTGCGGTGACCATACTAGGGGCAAACTTTGGAAAAGAAAATCCTCTGCTATGGATACTATTGGCCTACTGTAAATTGGGATGCTACAGACTATGTGAGAAAATGTGACAAATGCTAGATACATGCCAAGATCCCGAGAGCTCCACCGACGGAACTTACACAAATGGTTAGTCCCTGGCCATTTGCAATGTGGGGGATTGAACTAATAGGTTCTTTACCAATAGCCAAAGGAGGCCCGAAATACGCGATAGTCGCAGTCGACTATTTTACCAAATGGGTAGAAGCAGAGCCTATGGCCATGATCACCACCAAGAAAGTTATTAATTTCGTTGTAAAAAACATCATATGTTGCTTCGGCCTTCCATAGACCATTATCACAGATAATGGAACTCAATTCGAAAATAAGTAATTCAAAGAGTTTTGTCAGAAATACGGCATTGAGAAAAGGTTCGCAGCTGTTGCTCACCCAAAGGCGAACGGACAGACTGAAACCGTAAACAAAATAATCAAGTCTGTACTGAAGAAGCGTTTGGAGAAGGCTG
Organism: Allium cepa; assembly: GCA_030765085.1. Classification (NCBI taxonomy): domain Eukaryota; kingdom Viridiplantae; phylum Streptophyta; class Magnoliopsida; order Asparagales; family Amaryllidaceae; genus Allium; species Allium cepa. Next base: position 918,938,420 of record CM060938.1, read on the forward strand.
GAGCCAAGTGGGTATATGAACTCCCGACGGCACTTTAGGCTTATAGAACTACCCATATGACCGCGACTGGCCATACTCCATTCGCATTGGCATATGGCACTGAAGCAATCATACCCGTGGAACTAGAAGTCCCATCACATCGGATAACGCACTACAACCCTGCGTCGAACCAGGATCTTTTGTTAGAATCTTTGGACATTATTGATGAAAAGCGCGAAGAAGCAGATTTGAGAGCAGCCACATACCGACAACGAGTCACTCGATATTATAGCAAGAAAGTCTGACCGAGAATCTTTGATGTGGGAGATCTCATTTTGAAAAGAGTTTTTCCAGTTCCATCTCATATGAACCACGCTTGGGAAGGTCCATACGTCATCGAACGGAAGCTTGGAGAAGGAACTTTCAAGCTAGCGACCGTCGATGGTGCAACACTTCCCCAAGCATGGAACAGCAAGCACTTGCGGCGTTATTATACTTATTTTATTTTTTTCATGAATCAATTGCATTTCTTTTCAGTATGCTCTTAGTTCCAGCCCTTAGCATGTAATAAGACAATTTAGCTTGCTTTGATTAATAAAAGGCTTGAAGCCATCCTCTTCATGAGTTATTAATGTTTCTGTGAATGATAAACACTGTGACAGGCAATTTAAATTATATTGCTCTAGCTGGTGTACAAACGATCGAAACGATTAAAAATCTCTAAGTCCCCGGAGTGCGGACTGGAGTACTCCAAGTCCCCGGAGCGCGGACTCGAGTATAAACGATTAAAAATCTCCAAGTTCCCGGAGTGTGGACTGGAGTACTCAAAGTCACCGGAGAGCGGACTCGAGTATAAACGATTAAAAATCTGCAAGTGCTTGGAGTGCGGACTGGAGTACTCCAAGTCCCCAGAGTGTGGACTCGAGTATAAACGACTAAAAATCTCTAAGTCCCCGAAGTGCGGACCGGAAGTACTCAAAGTCCCCGGAGCACGGACTCGAGTATAAATGATTAAAAATCTCCAAGTCCCCGAAGTGCGAACTGGTGTACTCCAAGTCCCCGAAGTGCGGACTCGAGTATAAACGATTAAAAATCTCCAAGTCCCCGGAGTGCGGACTGGAGTACTCCAAGACCCTGGAGTGCGGACTCGAGTATAAACAATTAAAAATCTCTAAGTCACTGGAGTGCGGACTGGAGTACTCAAAGTCCCCGGAGCGTGGACTCGAGTATAAACGATTAAAAATCTCCAAGTCCCCGGAGTGCGGGCTATACTCCAAGTCCCTGGATTTCGGACTCAAGTATAAAGGATTAAAAATCTCCAAGTCCCCGGAGTGCGGCCTGGAGTACTCCAAGTCCCCAGAGTGTGGACTCAAGAATAAACGACCCGAATCTTCAAGTTTCCCAAACATGAAGCTGTGACGCAAATGACTTGAGTCCGTCCAATCCCTGAGATGCAGGCTAGAAAATATTCCAAGTACCCGGAGCAAAAATGGAGATTGAACGACTCCCAGAGAATTTCCGAGCTACATGTAGACAAACCAAGGATTTTATATCACGAACAACGTCGTGGATTCAAGTCACAATAGAAAACTGAATAATGAGAATATTTCGAAAGGACAGAAAAGGAAAGTAAACTTTATTCAGGAAAATTTTTCTACTACAAGCGCTCCAAAGTTCGGAGCCAACAGTCTATCTACAAAAAATTACAAAAAATCAGTACATGACTTAGATTATCTCTCGTTGAACGAGGACAGCGATCATTTCTTGTGCTTCTTCAGTTTCTTTCCAGACGACTCCTCTCCCGAACGTTTACCCTTGGGACCCTTCCTTGATGGAGGGGTAACAACTGAAGAAGTAGGGGGAACGTCCATGGGCTTGGACCTGCCAGGAAGGATGACCTTTAAAGGCTTGTGCAAGGGGTCATCTAGGTCCATTTCTCGAGGCTCAACCTTGACCTTAGCCGTCTCTTCCTTCTCTTTCTCAAGCCGCAGCTTCATTCTCAACTCAGATGTATGCTCAGAGGCCCTGTGATTTCCACTTCGTAACCTCAAGGAATCAAACTTGCCTTCATCGAGCGCCACAATCACCTGAGCATCAGGACCGGGAACCCTACCTGCTTGGGTGGCTTGACTTGTTTCCCTCTCCGCGTCCTTGACGATATCGCTCCTCGGAGTGGGCTCGGGATCAAAACGACCTGTATAAAGCCACAGAAAGCAAGTATTAGAATACGATAGTTTCTAGGGAAGCACTTGGGATGTTAAAGCGAAAGAGTTGCCTACCAGGTTCCGGCTAGTTCTCGGCCGTCAGTGGGGTTTCGCCTTCCGGGATAGGAGACAGAACATGAACGCCCAAATCGGGGTCTTCCGGGTCATACCCAATATGCTGTTCGATAGGATCGAGTATCGGCCGATTGGCCGAATGGGTACCCGTAAGAACGTGAGACTCGATCCCGGACGGACCTGCGATAACTCCCTTCCCTTTCTTTGAGGGGGAGCCTTTGCAATAGATAGCTTTGACCCCCGACAAGTCTGTGGGTTCGTTTCCCTTGAGAAATTATTTTATCAAGGCCTCCGCATCAACTTCTTCGGTGCCGTGCTCGACCTTTTTGATTTCTATCAGGGTCACCCACGCCTCGGCCAAAGACTCATAATAACCCTCGCCCAAGAAAGTCAAGTCCCGATGCATAAGGACGCGGGCGTTGAATTCAGCAATTAACGGCTCGAACATGCTTTTTACCTCCTCCCTGCCTTTTCTCTAGCTGCATCGAGACGTGACTCGATGTCCTCAGACGCCATCTTCTTGCCCTCTTCGTGGGGCTTTGCTCTTTAGTACCTCAACTCTGGAAAGCTAGCCCTCAAGTTTTTCTTTCAAGAGTCGAGTGGCGATAATCTCGTCACAGTACCGTTGTGACTCTTCTTAGGCGGCCATTTTTCCTCCTTCTCTCTGCGGAGCTGTTCCTCAAGTTCCCTGACCTGGAGGATGAACGTATCCCTCTCCTTCTAAATGGAGTCCTTTTCCAAGGCCAAAGCCCCACACCGATGAACCGCCTCGTCGAGTTCTTTTTTATGAGTTGATTCCAGATGGTATACAGCTTCGGCGGTATCTTGGGCGCTCTGTTGGGCGGCCTCAAGCTGAGATCTATAAGATATAAGCTCCTCGTCTTGGGCTTTATTGATGTCTTTCTCGTGGATGACCTTAAGCTTCAGACGGTTGATTTTATGTTGGCGCTCTCTAGAGACTTCAGAAAGCTTCTCAGCCAAATGAACAAACGCGTTATGTTCAATATAGACGTCGTTGGTACAGGCGATAGCGTTTTTCTTAACGTCTCCGGGTATAGGATGAATCGCCGGAAGGAACTTCAGCCCATCGAAGAAGATCTTCAAAAAATTTGCTTTGAGCTCGATCAGCTTCTCCGATACTGTCGGATCAGTTACAGGGGCGGGAGGAGACAGCTTTGAAAGTTCGCCCCTCCTCTGAGAATCTCGAGACTGTCGAGTGGAAGAGGAGTCGGAGTGTTGGTCACGGGGAGCATAAGATTGCGACCTCTTATGGCCACGCTTGTCTTTACCTTGCTCTGGGTGAGAAGAAGAAGCCTGATGATACTTCGGCTGATGATAAGTTTTCCTCCGAGAGGACGAGTCCCGGGAATGAAATCCTTCGTGACCGTCACCATCTCTGTCCCGGCGTCTCTCAGATGGATAAGATAGAAGTACGGCGAAGACGATCGAATCCGTGTGAACGCCCCATATCGCCTGCTTAGAATTCAAAAGGCAACGAATTAGCAAAAGGATAGTCTGACAATAGGAAACTAAGTGCGAAGGGAAGTGCGAGTGTTCGTGTGTGTCCTAGTGTATCCCCCCGACGGACCAGTGGCTTTACTGATGGGAGTTTTCTCTCCCTGACTTTGGATTAGAATGCCCGCATCACCTCTAATGGGCGAATGAAGCTTGAATGCCTCCGGATCGTCAAAGTCATAATTGGCCAGATCGTCCGGGATGGAAAGATTCGACGGGCCCTTTAAAGAACTTTCCACGTGCTGTGAAGAAGCCTCTTTCTCTGTCGGGATGAGCGTAACTTTGGAAGTTCCGCCAACCTTCTCCTTTCTTATCCTATGCGCCAATTTCTTTTTCCCCTTCGAAGGGGAAGATGACGTCTCTATATCGTGCACTTCGACCGGCGGATCCTGAGTAGGACCCATATTCTCACCTTGTGCTTCAGGAGCTTCCTTCTCTCTGAGTTCCCCCTCTTCCTGCACATCAGGGATATGGCGCGATGAGGATTTAGCCAGTTTTTTCCCTTTACCGGAGGCAGGCTTGGGAATCGAGACGCCCTCAGGAAGGCTAATCCGGCGGCCTCCTGCTATCAATCCGAACCTTGATAATGAATCATTCGAAATGAGGGCCTGGATATCCCGTTCCTCGACAGGAAGAGCTCTAATGGCTTCGACGGCATCAGAATACCCTTGGCCCTCAGGACGTGGGATGGAACCTGAAAAGAAGAAACAGTAAGTTAGTAAAGGCATAACTTCGGTTGAGCGCGAATGTCGACTCAGGGAAAAGACTTACTTCCTTCAACCCATCTCTTCGCGAAACCCGGGGGGCAACGCACGTAGAACCATTCCTATTTGTATAGGGAAAATTTGCTGCTCCACGCCCGGTTAAGATTTGACATTTCCGATGTGGCTCGAGGAACGTATAAGAGGGACTATCTCCATGCTTCTTGATCAAGTATATATATCTAATATCGCCTGGAGTTGGGGGCCTAGAGAGGACGCTCATGAAGAGCATGTAGGTGCCATAGATGAAGGCATGACCGTTCGGATGCAGCTGCGACGGGGCGATTTCAATATACTGCAGCACATCCCGAAGAAATAAGTTGAACGGTGGCACGCTACCGACCCAGCACATGAATTTATTACACGCAGTATATCCGGCTAGGGGCAAGTGTGGACGGTCGTGCCCCGATGGAACCAGCACGTCGTCGAAAGGTATGCCATGAATGGAGCATATTCGCCGGAGCATGACTTCATTGATTTTCGAAGCTTGAGAGTCGACAGGATTGTCCAAGAGACCGATGCCTCCAGGGCATCAGGGGCTAATTCATGTGCAAGGGAGGTTGAAGGATTCGAAACATCAACGACTTCTTGTCGAGAGGATGGCCCCGGCCTATCAGAAACAATGGCGGAGCTGGATTTTTTAGACATCTTCAATAAATAGTGGATTCGGCTACGCACCTGTGTGAACTATACTTGAAAAATGATCGATGTCAGAATTAACAACATGAATAATCCCCCCACTTGGTGTGTGAACTAGTGCAATCAATCGTGTATATGCACTGAAAATTTGGAAGTCGTAAGATTACTGATGTAAAACTAAGCTTAAAATTGCCGCCTTCGAAGACCGTCATCGCTGACCGTCTCCGAAAGCCTTCCTTATGGTGATTACAGTTCCAGGTTCAGAAAACGTTAAAATAAGTTATCCGATTATGTTAATCTAAGTCCGGATTCATGTCTACTGAGGCTAGGGAGTGAATAGTCCGGATCAGTTCGATATGCTAGTATGCTAGAGTCCTTGTCCTTGTTTTGTTACATGATTAGGCAAGGCAATTGATTGTTCGGCATTTTTGTGTTGATCGACATTTATGTGTTGTTCGACATTTATGTGTTGTTCGGCATTTATGTGTTGATCGGCATTTACGTGTTGATCGGCATTTACGTGTTGTTCGGCTAAGTATTGTTCGACACATCCGGTTCGACATTTAGTCTCGTTCGGCCAAGCTGTCGCTCGGACAAACTATCGTTCGGCCTAAAACTTGTTCGGCCAAGTTCTCATTCTGCCTAACTATCGTTTGGACTAGTTAGCGCGCGACAGAGTATCGTTCGGCCAAAATTCCGTTCGGACGAAACAACACTCAGCATCCACCCCGCTAACTCATGCCTCCTCCCGAACCTACCATCCCATCGTTCGGCATGCAGTGTATCACGCCGAACCAGAATTATGCCGACCTCCAGTGCTTCGCACTCCTCCCTTAAATCCTTTCCTCTCCTCCTCCAACCACGCCGAACAACGGGAGCAGGTCGTTCGGCAAGTCAATCCGGATCATGTTGTTCGGCGTCCTAACCACCACCGACACTTCCTCTATTCTTTCTTCTCCTCCCAAGTCTCGTTCGGCATGAAGAAACTAAGCCGAACCACAAACATCACCCAACAACTCCTATGTATGATCGTCCTTATCCATTTCTCCTCACCTCACACCATTCAGCTTAAAAGATATCTCAATCGGGGTTTGATTTCTCCATCTACTTAACACTCTCGGCTACGGTTCTATTTTCCAAACCTAGAATTTCTTATTCGAAGCTATTTAGGATTTAGATAGAAGAGATGGTACCTAGTCGGTAGATCGAAACGAGGGTAGGATTGATTAAGCTTTTAGTATCCGATTAACAGGTGAAAACTGCAGGCTCTTGGAGATTGACGAAAATAAAAGTGAAAAAGAGGGGAAGAAGGAGGACGGAAGGTTTTATAGGGAAGAAGAAGAAGACGAAGAGGCCATAGCTGGTAGAACCGGTCGAAAAGGTATCGTTCGGCACGCACATAACGATCGGCTTCGAGTGCATCATTCAGCATTTACACTACGCTCGGTACACACCTCCACCACTTATACTCTCAAGGAGGCACCTCTAAGAAGATTTAACCAAGTTCGGAGCGGAGCGTGGAGGACAAATAATTCAAAGCGTATCATGTTTGGCCACATAATATACTTTAGGGGGCAAGTGTTTCCGGGGGAATTAACCAGGCAACTTAGTACTCAGACACCCCATCGTCCGGCATCAATGAGCGTTCGGCATGTTGAGACCGTTCGACACGAATGCATCGTTCGACATCTAAAGGGCGTTCGGCATAAGATCGTTCGGCGATCAAAGAATTGTTCGGCCTCCCGAGTACGTTTGGCCAAAGACAACGCTCGGTCAAGGGACATCCAACATCAAGTGACAATCGGCATCGCTGGGCGTTCGGCATGGCAGGATCATATGACCTTCCATATCGGTCGTCATCCATACCTTGTTCGGCATTAGGAAGCGCCCGACACTCAGAACGCTCGGCCTCATAGCGTTCGGCCTAGCCATCGTTTGGCTAAGACATTGGTTCGGCTTCTAGTATCGTTCAGCACAAGTGCTCCCCACGGTTGTCAGTGTGTTCGGCCCCATCTCGTTCGGCTAAAGGAGATCGTTCGGCTAAAGGAGATCGTTCGACATAAAGGGTTACGTCCGACATTTGGACGTTCGGCATTTGATCGTTCGCCTTCCCTGGTTCGGCACATAGAAACCACTTCACTTGGGCCAAGATATTCAACACTAGGCCTACCAGGGAATTCCAACCCATCTTCACCTACAAATAGAGGGGCAGGGGTACAGAAAAAAGGATCATTTTTTTAGAGAACACTGGGGAGACTATGCCATTTTCAACCCTCATACAAGATTTGAGCTTTTTATTTAGCAATTGTATTCAAATGCTTAGAATCGGATTGTATCTGTAATCAACTATCCAGGAGATAAATAGAGATCAACTTCAAAGTGGACGTAGGCTATTACGCCGAACCACTATAAATTTGGTGTTCTTACTTTCCGCATTTAAATTTACATCATGTTCTCTGTTTTAATTTGTTTTCTTCATTAATCTCTCTACACAATCTTTCTAAGGGTTTTAGTGACCAATTTTGGTGCTAACAGTTACTGTTCTGTGATGTGATTTACATTCAGTTATTGTATTTTGTTCTGATAGATCCATTAGCTACCTATGGTTTTGGATTAAGCATTTACTGGGTATGTCGATCCACTTGAGAAGAAAAGAAAAATTATATTGCATTTATCGACATATTCAATAGATGTTTAAGACAAAATTAAGGATAGTCGCCCTTAACCAGCTCCATTCTCCGCTTTAGTAGACGGAATTACTTGTTAATTCTCTTTACTAAGATGAGTCTCGGGGTGGGGCGTTACAGCATGGTATCAGAGCTGTGGTCAGGATAAAGTAGAATAAACATAGAAGAGTACGTATATCATGATACGTTGAAGTACAATACGAGTGAATCATTGTCCTTCGTTCGAGCTTGTTTTCGAATCGTGCTTTGATTCTTTTCCAAGTTTTGGGATATGTTGAGATGGAATATGTCTAGGAATATATATATATATATTGTATTCCGTAGTATTCCATAATTGAATTTGATGTTATCTTATCTTTTGAATAATCTTATTTGGGATTATTATGTTCTTATTTTGTTGATGCGAGTGAGTCCGTATCGATGAAGCTTATTAATTCCTTTGAGTATTCTTGCTGTGTTACTTTGAGAGTTGTGAATCTTATTGAGGGGATTCACAATTATGGCTCGTTGTGAGAACTTTGTGATTTACTATTTGATATTATTTTTGTGAGTAATTGTTACTTACTCGCTATCTTGAGATGTGTCTGATATGAGTTGGATTGGCTTATTTGAGACTAAGTCCAATCCATTGTGTTATGGGATCCTATGTATATTTAGGTTTCCTATTTTGATTGTTTTGTTATTTCTATTACTTTGGAATGTTAGTGATGATTTCGAAGTTTCTGTATTCACTCTTGGGTATCGAGATGTTGAGGATATATCTCGACTTCTAGTCATTGTGACATTACTGAGTTTTTGAGTCTATTTGGGTTTGACATTCAATCGGGCAATCGAGTGTTGGGTCAACCTTATTCTTGGCTCGTAGCTTATCGGTTATCCTTCCATAAGGATATCCGTAAAGGAATGAGGCTACCGATTGAGTTTGATTGAGTTTATCATTCAGCTTCTTTTGAGTATTCTTTTCGGATACTTAATCAGTGTTATTCCTTAGTAGCATTACTTCGTTTGAAGTAATGATTGGTTGATTGTGTTCTTCTTCTCCTTTGAGTAAAATATCTTGCTTATCTTGAGTCTTGATGGTTTTCGAGGGTGGCTCATCATTTCATGGGAATTGACGAACACTCTGTTTCTTTTGATTTCTGAGAATTGAGTATTCTAGGAATATCTCGATGCATTCTCTTAATGTTCTTTGGTTAGAGTTTTTGAGGTTATATATACATGAGTTTTAAAAGAGAAATTGGAGTTTTGAAATATTTAAAAATCAAAGAATATTCTAAGAATATAATATATTTATATGAGTAGTATTTGTTTTATATAAATAATTTGAGAGTGTTGGGTTGTCCATCGAGTAGTTAAGAGTTTGATCGGTATGTCTGATCAACGTTACCGATACAAATCTCCTAAATGCTATGATGAGGCAATCAGACATGATGGTTTGGGTTTTTAAAGATTGAGATTTTGAAAATAATACTTTGAGATTAAGTATAAAATTTATTTTTGAATGGTAATTACAGCCATTGATTTTAGAGACGAGTAATAGAGTGGCGAGGCAGTTTTGATCGTTCTGTCAACTCTGCAGCCAACGACTATTTATTAATTAAAGACTCAATGGCGAGGAAATGCCATTTTTTTATTTTTAAAATTATAAAGACGAGAATAAATGAGAATATTTTTGAGTTATACTTTATTGGAAGTATATTTTGAGATTTTAAAAAAAATCTATATTATATATATTGAGTGTTTTAAGAGAAGAATATAATAAGAGAATTTTAGATTGTTTAAACTATTTAAGTGGTTTAATAAAAAGAGTAAAGAGAATATGAACCCTTAAATTATTTTGGGGAAATATTATTATGGATAAAATAATAATTGGAAATTGATTTTGAAGTAAGTGAAGAAATTTGAATTTTAACTTTGTGTTTTAAATTACTTACTAAGTAATATAGTAAAGAGTTTGAGAAATTTTCAAAATGTTGAAAATTGAGATTTAAAATTTAAAAGATGTTGAGATAAATGAAAAAAAAAAAAAAAATTTTTTTTTCTAAATATCCTAGATTGGAAAGTAATTTGAGCTTATATTCTTGTTCTTGAGTTCACATTATTCTTGTGCTATTGTTAACTATGTGCATTTTCGCGGTCGATCGAGTTTGGTGCCGTCGTGGAAAGCCATTTTGTGTGATTTATCTATCTTGTCTATTAAGTTTATTCTTGTTGTGAGGATGTTCTTTCCGTAATATTATATGGAAAATTGTGTTGATGATCATTTTTGTTGCTTAGAGTTCAGGTTTGAATGAGTTTGATACCGACTCTGTTCGTAGAGTTTTGAGAAATCTATCTTATTTGATAGATTATTTCTTGAGCTTTTTATTTAGTATCGATCCGAAGATGGGATATCTTCGAAATTCTTTCAAGTTGTTTGAAAAATTCGATGGTTTGTTAATCACTATATTAGCATATGATGGGCCATTGGATTAACCAAGTGAGTTTTTCATTATTTCTCTCTACCATTCTACGCTGAGAGTATGAATGGGTTGAGTTTCAAGCTTGTCTATCACCTTTATTGATTAAATTTTCATGTTGTTTACAACTCTTTTTCTAGAAAATTGCGGACACGTAATTTTTTGTAGGATGGAGTCTGTAACAACCTTGGTTTGGAGATTACCGGTATATATTAAATTATAACGAAAGTTATAATTTAATATTGTAAATTAAAATATAATTGGAAAACACTATCAATATGAATAATTTATTGAATTTAAAATGATACTATGAAGATAATATGTGTTTTATTAAAAAAAAGATGAAATATTGTTTGAAAATAATATTTGATGATTAGAAAGAGTTAAAATGGTTTATGGTAATTTATTTGACAAGAAATCAATTTTTGTACAAATTGTAGGATTGAAAATGGTGTTTTATAATAAAATTGTATAAATTGTGAAATATAGACAAAGATACGGTTTAATTTATGCAAATAATATTTTATTGTTGAAATAAATTTTATTTTGTTTTAATAACAATTTTATTTTACTACAATTGGTTGCATACATTTTTATTTGAGTTTATATTGAGAAATATGTGTATATTGTGATAAAATAGATTTAAAATGTGCATATCTTAATGTTTTCTTTAAATATAAATGGAGTTGTGCTTTTTGGGTTAGGTTTAGATCCATTAACCCTTAATCTGGATACTTTTGGGAAGAGGAAAACATACAGCACATTGTTTGCTTCTTCCTTCTCAAAAAACAAAACTTCACAGTAAAAGAAAATTAAAATCCACGGGCGCCTCTATCTAAATTCAATTTTCCACCCAATTTTTCTGCAAAATAAAAAAGAGAATCCATCTAAATAAGTATCTACAAGGTAATCTCCATCCAATTCCTAAAAGTTTTCATCAAAATCCATGAATCAAGATGAGTTGTTTGTAATTTATTTTGGGTTTGTTTTGCATATCTTCTTTTTAGCTTCTACAGGTGCTTAGAGCCCCAATCCATCATCAAAGATTGCTTCTTGCCATCCAAATTTGCTGCTAATTGCTAAGGTGAGTGTAAAACTCACAAACCCTAGCTATATATATGATCCAAATGTTATAATCAGTGAATTACTAAAGCTGAAATAAATTTAGGCATAAATTTCTCGTATTCATTCCGATTTTGATTATTTTAGATGTTCCGGAAAGCATAATTCATGTTCTACAACTTTCTTGTTTTGAGTTTTTAGTAATTTTGAAGTTAGCTATGTCAAAATCTAATTTTTCTACTGCAAACCCGAGAGCAAACCAATATTTGCTTTGTCATTGAAGTAGAAACTAATTTGACCATAACTACTTTCTTGTTTCAAATCGGAATTTAGAAATTTTAGATTTTCTTAAATCCTTGTGAAATGTGCCACAACTTTTATGTTTTCAGTTTTGAATGATTTTGAAGCCTACATAGTGAAAAATTGACTTTTTCATCACTGGTTTGTGCCGATAGCCAGTGCACATAATTTCTTAGGTAGTATTTTGATCATAACTTTCACGTTACTGATCAGAATCTTGAAATTCAAGATGTTATGGAATACTTAGGAATAATGCTACAACTTTTATGTTTTATATTTTGTATGATTTTATAGTTTACATGGTGAAAAATTGATGTTTTTACTGTTGGCCTGTCATTGACACCCACAATATTTATATATTTGTCCGATTTTGATAATTTCATATGCATTCATTTGCAAAAAAAATTATTATGAAATTTGATGCTAATATTTGATTATTTTGTCCAGTAATGGACTAATCAAGTTAGGATGAGATCTGAATTTAAATTAATTTGAACTCGATTTAAATTTGAATATCGGTTTGAGTCGATTAAATTGCAAATTGAAGTTTTCTTGAGTTTTAAAAATCCGAATAAATTCCAAAAAATCTTCTAACATCATGGTTGGAGTAATAAATGTTTTTGTACATTTTTAGAGGTTTTTAAACAATTTATCTTTATTTTTAAGGCTTTTAAAAATTATTAAAATCCTTTTTAATGATGTGTTTTCTCTCAAAATCTTTTAGATAAATTTCTAAAATTTGTTTTATAACCCCGTTTTCTCAAGTAAAATATTTTATAATTAATTTTTTTTATTTTAATTACTTTTATACTATTCGAATGTATGAGAAAGAGAATTAAACAGTAAAACACATGGTATGGGACATGTGCGTTTGCTATTTCGGTTAATTCCAGACTTGTACGATCGAAGCTATTTGAGATTATTGATTCTGAGATGTTTTGCCATTTTATGGCATATTTTGAGTTTTGTAATTCCTATTTATTGGAAATATTTTAGATGGCCAATATTTGGCAAATATTATGGTTTGAGATCTCCTATATAGGAGTATGGTCGATGAGATCCATCACGATGTTTTATTTACTTGCCAATGATATAAGGCAAGTCTTGAGTTTATGATTTCATATTTTGAGATTTATGGTTTATGAGGAACCATCATGATGTTTTCACTTATCGATGAGATGAGACAAGTTACGATGCCATTTAATACTTGTCAGTGAGACGAGGCAAGTATTGTGTCTCTTTATCACTCGCCGTTGGGACTAGGCGAGATATAATTTTCTGAGTTTTATGATGTTTTCTAGTGTGGCATCGACTAACGACTAGTAAACCGCTAAGTGCGAATGTGTGCTATGGGACACACGTTAACACTTTTCGGGTTCCTATCTGATGCAGCAAGGCATATGGGAATTCAGAAGTTAACTCGTAAGACGTACATGAGCTTAAGAGGTGCATGCTTGATGAGTCGGTCACGGGATAGTGGAGGCATAAGTCGGTGCCGATTTAACGAAGCTTGGGAGTTGGGTAGCTCGGGGATTTTAAGTCGTTACCGACTTATGGGACACAGTTTACGACCCAAGACGAAGACTCCAAGTCGTTTGCAACTTATTAAAACAAAGAGGAACGCGTTAGGAAAGGGACGACCTAACCAAACTATGAGTCGTTCGGTGTTGGGGGGAAATGAGTCGTCCACGACTCAGCGTGAGGGGATTAAGTCGCCTAACAACAGTAGTATAAGTCGTCGGCGACTCATCATAAAGCCAGGGGAAGCTCCATCTTTGGAAAGTCTTGAGTCGGAGAGAAGGGGGCACGACCTAACTGAGTCGCTCGAAGAGACATGCGGCAAGAAACTGGGAAGCTTGAATCGTATGAATGTTGAGTCGGTAATGGCTTGAGTCGGCCTCAGTTGAGTCGTGAGTCGCTTGGCAAGTTGAGTCGTTAAAGTGTTTTCTTGAGTCGGTAGTGTAGCGTGTAGTATGATGAGTCGTTTGTATTTTGAGTCGTGTATTGTTGAGGCTGTACATGTCTTGAGTCGTATTACCTGCTTTGTCTGTGAGTCGTGCCTTGTTGAGTCGGCAGCGACTTAGATGAGTCGGCAACGACTTAGATGAGTCGTGAGGGATGAGTCGGTGCCGACCTAAGAGTTGGGTGTTGTTTGTTGTGTTGGGTTGTAACTCCTATAAATACGCGTGTGTTGTACATTTTTGGGGTTGTTGATTTTGGAATAAAATTCTCTTTTGTTAGCTTTGTGCTTTCATACCAATTGGTAGTTGAGTGTAATCTCCTATCTCCACTTACGTCGTTCGAGTGCGCTCGAATCCACGTTTGTTGAAGCCGATTCACGGAATCTAGTGCGCTAGATCAACGTGCGAAGAATCGTAGATCTTTGAACACGGTATAGTGCGCTATCAACGTGTTTGAGATAGCTAGAGTTCGGTATCTTTGGATCAACGAACTTGGGCATTTTTGGTATCTTCAACTCACCGATTGCTACAATCCATCGATTGAAGTTTTGTTTGAATAATCCGCTGCGTCAGTTTGGTATCAGAGCCATACTTAGCCAATCATAGCTAAGTTTGATTCTTGGAGCCAAGTTTTTGAAGTTTTTGAAGTTTATGAAGTTTGAAGTTGTTCATTGTGTTCATATTGAAGTTGCATCAAGTTTGAAGAGTTTGATCCATTCCATTTAGGATCAAAAGGAGCAAAGGTGTTTGAATTTAGTCTTGTTGAAGTTGCGCGCCAAGGTTTGAAAGGTGAGGCCGTGTATACTTTGTGCCAAGCCGAGACAAGTGGGAGCCGATCTTGCTTGAGTCGTTAACTCGTTGCCGAGTTAGTGAGAGCCGAGACAAGCATCGCCGTGTAGTGTTGAGCCATAACTTGTTATTTTGTTGAAGCTTGAAGTCTTGTGTTGAATTTTTGAAGTCTTGGGAAGTTTTTCAACCATGCCACCGAGGAGAGCTAACCGTCATCAAAACGTTGAAGCTTTGTATCGTAGAGAAGAAGCTGAACTTATGGAACAACGTATTAATGATAAATTCGATGAAGGCATTGGTAAACTGGAGAAATTGATGATTGATATGAGTCAGAATCGAAGAAGAGTTTCACCTGAATCAAACCGTGGAAATAGCAGAGTTTCATCACATTCTGAACGGGAGAGAAGAGGAAGTCAAGAGCATAGAAGTGTTGACAATCGAAGTAGGAGGAATGTTGATGATCATGATAGAAGGGATGTTGGTAGTAGGAGTGGTGTTAGAGATGTTGGAGGACGAGAACGACAACGATATACATCAGACTTTGAGGATGAGTTTGACGGTGAAAGAGGCAGTGTTCATTACAGAGATAGAGATCAAGGACAACGTTCGTATCGGGTTATTGATGATGATCGACGTTGGGAATCGGGTATGAAGATGGAAATTCCGGAGTTTAAAGGCGGGATGGTTGCTGAGGAGTTCTTAGATTGGTTGTCTAATGTGGAGGAAATCTTTGATTTCAAGGAGGTGCCGGAGAATCGAAGGGTGAAGTTGGTTGCTACTAGGTTGAGGGGGAGAGCTTTGGCGTGGTGGCAGCAAACTAAACTTACTCGAGAACGAATGGGGAAGTCAAAGATAGAATCTTGGGAGAAGATGAAAAAGTTGATGAGATCTACATTTTTGCCTTATAACTACCAATCACTTATGTACCAGAGGTTGCAGAATCTGAGGCAAGGGACAAAATCTGTTAGTGATTATGCTGATGAATTTTACCAACTCATCGCCAGGAATGATATCATGGAAACAGAAGAACAGCTAACTGCTAGATTCATTGGGGGCTTGAGAATGCAGATCCAAGATATGGTTAATATGTTTGATCCTAGATCAGTAGCAGAGGCACATCAGAAAGCGTTAGCTTGGGAGAAACAAGGAAGGCGTGGAGGTGGTGTGTTTACTAATTCCAATAATCAAGCAAGGGGTGTTGGCGGAAGTTCTAGTGTTCCTAAACCTGTTACAAAGCCAGTGGTGAAGGAGGCAGAGAAAGCGAAGGCTAGTAGTGTTTTCAAATGTTATAATTGTCAGGAGTTGGGTCACAAAAGCAACGAATGTCCGAAGCCGAAGAAGAGAACCATGGTTGCAGAGGTTGAGGCAGATGATGGTGAGGAGGCAGAGTATTCAAATGTACCTTATGTTGAGGAGGAAGAAGAAGTGTCGGGAGATGAAGGATGTAATCTTATGATGAGGAGAAGTTGTTTGACACCAAAGCAAGAGGAGGATTGTAGTTGGCTGAGAAGCAATATTTTCCAATCGACATGTACTATTCTGGGAAAGGTCTGCAAGTTTGTTATTGATGCAGGAAGTTGTGATAATATTATTTCTACAGAAGCAGTGAGAAAGTTGAACTTGAAGACCGAGAAGCATCCTAAACCATATAAGCTAGCATGGTTAAGGAAGGGAGGTGAAGTAAAAGTGTGTCGAAGGGCTTGTGTTAATTTTTCGATTGGGAAGAAGTACAAAGATGAAATCTGGTGTGATGTCGTAGATATGGATGTTTGTCACTTATTGTTGGGCAGACCATGGCAGTTTGATAGAGCAGTTCAGCATGACGGTCGTGCCAACAGTTACAGTTTCATGTTCGAGGGTACTAAAATCACTTTGGTTCCTAAGAAGCAACAGCAGAAGGAGAACAAACTGGAGGAGATTGAAGAATTGAAAACTCTGTTGACTTTGAAGGAGTTTGTTAAAGAAGTGGAGGAAGAACCGGAAGTGTTTTTGTTGATTGGGAGAGAGAGTAGTGAAGAAGTTGAGATTCCCGAAGAAGCAAAGCCAGTTTTGGAAGAGTTTGAAGATGTCTTTCCAGAGGAGTTGCCAAAGGAGTTACCACCACTTAGAGACATTCAGCATCAGATTGATCTTGTTCCGGGGGCAGTGTTACCACATCGACCACATTATCGTATGAGTCCGAAGGAACATGAGGAATTGAGAAGGCAGGTGGAAGAGTTGCTTGAACAGGGTCGTATTCAGGAAAGTTTGAGTCCATGTGCTGTGCCAGCATTGTTGGTACCCAAGAAGGACGGAACTTGGAGGATGTGCACTGATAGTAGAGCTTTGAATAAGATCACTGTACGTTACAGATTTCCTATGCCAAGGTTGGATGATTTGTTGGATCAGTTGAGTGGGGCAACTATATTTTCAAAGATTGATTTGAAGAGTGGTTATCATCAAATTCGTATCAGACCTGGAGACGAATGGAAGACAGCTTTCAAAACTAGAGAGGGGTTGTACGAATGGTTGGTTATGCCATTTGGTTTGTCTAATGCACCTAGTACATTCATGCGGGTGATGAATCAAATTTTTAGACCACTCATTGGAAAGTTCGTCGTGGTTTATTTCGATGATATTTTGATTTATAGCAGAAGTACGGAGGAACATGTTCTACATTTGAGGGAAGTGTTGCTTATTCTTCGTGAAGAACAATTTTATGCTGCTACCAAGAAATGTGTGTTTATGACACCTAGTGTTTTATTCCTGGGTTATGTTGTTTCAGGGAAAGGTATTCAAGTTGACCAGAGTAAAGTTGAAGCAGTCAAGAATTGGCCACAGCCAAAGACAATTACAGAAGTGAGAAGTTTTCATGGGCTAGCGTCATTCTACCGAAGGTTCATACCACACTTCAGTAGCGTGATGGCTCCAGTTACTGATTGCATGAAGGGGAAGCAGTTTGTATGGTCAGAGGAAGCGGGGGTTGCCTTTGAGAAGATTAAGGAATTGTTAACGTCTGCACCAATTCTTGTTCTACCTAATTTTCAGTTATTGTTTGAATTGCATACTGATGCTTCGAAGGTTGGTATTGGAGGAGTTCTGAGCCAGAATGGAAAGCCAGTTGCTTATTTTAGTGAGAAACTGTCAGGGGCAAAGATGAGATACAGTACATATGACGTTGAATTTCATGCTGTTGTTCAGGCTGTTAAGCATTGGAGACATTACTTATTTCAGAAGGAATTTGTTCTTTACACTGATCATGAAGCATTGAAGCATTTACAGGGACAGGATAAAATTTCAGCAAGACATGCATCGTGGATTGCATATTTACAGCAGTTTACTTTTGTCGTTAAGCACAAATCTGGGGAGACGAATCGAGTAGCTGATGCTTTAAGTAGGAGGAGTCATTTGTTAACGACAATGAAGGTTGAAGTGACCGGGTTTGAAATGTTGCCAGAAATTATTGAAGAAGATCCTTACTTTGTGAAATATGTGGAGAAAGTGAAGGATGGGAGTACCGATGAATTCATGTTGGTTGATGGTTTTCTGTTTAAAGGGAATCGTTTATGCATACCGGACTGTAGTTTGAGGATGAAGATTGTGAAGGAATTACATGAAGAAGGGCATGTGGGCCGTGATCGTACTTTGCAGTTGATTTCACAATCTTATTTTTGGCCATCGATGAGGAAAGAGGTTGAAAGATTCGTGGAGCGATGTCATATTTGCCAAGTTTCAAAAGGAACAGCGACGAATGCAGGATTGTATATGCCATTACCAGTACCATCTAAGCCATGGGTTGATATCAGCATGGATTTCGTTTTGGGTTTGCCGAGAACTCAAAGGGGAAATGATTCGATATTTGTTGTGGTGGACAGGTTTTCGAAGATGGCACATTTTGTTGCTTGCAAGAAGACAGCAGATGCAGTTCGAGTAGCGCAGTTATTTTTCAAGGAGATTTATCGACTTCATGGTTTACCAGAATCTATTGTTTCTGATCGAGATACTCGTTTTCTGAGTCACTTTTGGCTGAGTTTGTGGAAGATGGTGGGAACGAAACTGAAATTTAGTAGTGCTTATCATCCACAAACTGATGGACAGACAGAAGTTGTTAACAGGTCATTGGGGAATTTGTTGCGTTGTCTTGTACAGGATAATTTGAGAAGTTGGGACATGAAGCTATGCCAGGCAGAATTTGCTCATAATCATGCAGTAAATCGTAGCACAGGATTCAGTCCGTTTCAGATTGTTTATTCAAATTTACCCAGGGGGCCGTTGGATTTGGCAGTAGTCCCACAATCGAAAGGAACAGTTAAACGAGCTGTCGATTTTGTTGATGAGCTGACTGAATGTCATAAAATCGTTCAGGAACGATTGGAGAAATCAAATAAGAAATATAAGAAGTTTGCAGATTTGAAACGTCGGAATGTTGAATTTAAGGAAGGTGATTTGGTTTATGCAGTATTAACAAAGGATCGTTTTCCGGTGGGTGCTTATAACAAGTTGAAGGCACGAAAAATTGGTCCAGTTGAAGTTTTGAAGAAAATCAATGAGAATGCTTATCGATTAAAGTTACCAGATGATGTTTATACTTCTGATGTTTTTAACATCAAACACTTAATTCCGTATCATGGGAATGAGATTGTTGAGGAAGAATTTACAAATTCGAGGTCGAATTTTTCTCAACCAGGGAAGGATGATGCAGCAAGGCATATGGGAATTCAGAAGTTAACTCGTAAGACGTACATGAGCTTAAGAGGTGCATGCTTGATGAGTCGGTCACGGGATAGTGGAGGCATAAGTCGGTGCCGATTTAACGAAGCTTGGGAGTTGGGTAGCTCGGGGATTTTAAGTCGTTACCGACTTATGGGACACAGTTTACGACCCAAGACGAAGACTCCAAGTCGTTTGCAACTTATTAAAACAAAGAGGAACGCGTTAGGAAAGGGACGACCTAACCAAACTATGAGTCGTTCGGTGTTGGGGGGAAATGAGTCGTCCACGACTCAGCGTGAGGGGATTAAGTCGCCTAACAACAGTAGTATAAGTCGTCGGCGACTCATCATAAAGCCAGGGGAAGCTCCATCTTTGGAAAGTCTTGAGTCGGAGAGAAGGGGGCACGACCTAACTGAGTCGCTCGAAGAGACATGCGGCAAGAAACTGGGAAGCTTGAATCGTATGAATGTTGAGTCGGTAATGGCTTGAGTCGGCCTCAGTTGAGTCGTGAGTCGCTTGGCAAGTTGAGTCGTTAAAGTGTTTTCTTGAGTCGGTAGTGTAGCGTGTAGTATGATGAGTCGTTTGTATTTTGAGTCGTGTATTGTTGAGGCTGTACATGTCTTGAGTCGTATTACCTGCTTTGTCTGTGAGTCGTGCCTTGTTGAGTCGGCAGCGACTTAGATGAGTCGGCAACGACTTAGATGAGTCGTGAGGGATGAGTCGGTGCCGACCTAAGAGTTGGGTGTTGTTTGTTGTGTTGGGTTGTAACTCCTATAAATACGCGTGTGTTGTACATTTTTGGGGTTGTTGATTTTGGAATAAAATTCTCTTTTGTTAGCTTTGTGCTTTCATACCAATTGGTAGTTGAGTGTAATCTCCTATCTCCACTTACGTCGTTCGAGTGCGCTCGAATCCACGTTTGTTGAAGCCGATTCACGGAATCTAGTGCGCTAGATCAACGTGCGAAGAATCGTAGATCTTTGAACACGGTATAGTGCGCTATCAACGTGTTTGAGATAGCTAGAGTTCGGTATCTTTGGATCAACGAACTTGGGCATTTTTGGTATCTTCAACTCACCGATTGCTACAATCCATCGATTGAAGTTTTGTTTGAATAATCCGCTGCGTCACTATCCGTGAGTTTGTGACACATTCACGATGTTTACATAACAAAACTATTTTGAGAGGTGTTTGCGACCTAGTCATGAGGACGAAATGCTTGGAAGGCGTTAGCGACCTTGTTAGGGCTGACAAAACGGCTTGGTGAGGTGTCAGCGACCTTGTCAGGTGGACGAACTGCTTTGGTAGGTGTCAGCGACCTTGTCTGAAGCTTCGGCCATCTGAGTTTAGCACGTGCAGCATTGCTTCGGCATTGCAATCGGGGATTTGGCCAATCCGGGTTTTCTGAGTTTTCTGTTTTATTGTGATTTCACCATTTTAAGATGTTTGATTACATCGATAGCCTAGTGCCATATGAGATGTTATATGTATGGTGATTTCATTTATGATGTTTTGAACTCTTATCGAGTTCCTTGAGTTATGAGTTTGGATGATTTCATGATTTCATAGGATATTCTAGGCCTTCCCATTCTAGCGAGTTGAGATTGAGATTTATATACATTTATACCGATGAGATGAGGTATAATTGAGTTTGGAGATTCTTTTATATTTGATTTTTGGATCATCCTACTTGAGAATCTCTTATGTTTGCCTTTTTGGTGAGATTTTGTATTAATGTATCACCTTTTGAGGAGATATGGTTCATGGAAACCATCTAGACATTTTTGGGATATCGCCGATGATATGAGGAGAATGTTTATATTATTTGAGTATTATTGTGGAACTTACCTTTTTGGGATCTTTGTATACTAAAGTGACATTATTACACTTAAGTCATGGGTTGTATTCTTTCTGTTGCCTCTTCTCATTCGAAAAGAATTATCACCTTGTATCTTATGCTTCATATTATCGTTTATCCTCATTAATTGATTAATTTAGCTAGACTGGCCTGTGTACTTTGTACTCGGGTCAGACCGAGTTGTTTCAGGTTAGCTATCAATTACGGGACTTTGCTTTGATGCATCTGCTTGGATATCAGCCTAGCACTTTTGTGTAGTTTATATTTCTTTCCGCTTGACTCTGATATACTTACAATTAATTTGATGTATGGCGTGGTCATGTACAACCTTTAATGTATTCATATTGTATTATACTAAACATGCATAAGTGTATATGCATATAAATGATGTTGATTGCTGTTCTGTGATGTGATTTACATTCAGTTATTGTATTTTGTTCTAATAGATCCATTAGCTACCTATAGTTTTGGATTAAGCATTTACTGGTATGTTGATCCACTTGAGAAGAAAAGAAAAATTATATTGCATTTATCGATGTATTCAGTAGATGTTTAAGACAAAATTATAGATAGTCGCCCTTAACCAGCCCTATTATTCGCTTTAGTAGATGGAATTA
Organism: Allium cepa; assembly: GCA_030765085.1. NCBI lineage: Eukaryota > Viridiplantae > Streptophyta > Magnoliopsida > Asparagales > Amaryllidaceae > Allium > Allium cepa. The sequence goes on from CM060938.1 coordinate 918,960,018, forward strand.
CTTGTTAATTCTCTTTACTAAGATGGGTCTCGGGGTGGGGCATCACAAAATTTATCAATTCAAACATTTATATTCTTTTAAAAGAATAATTTTCCAATTAAAATTAATATTATAAAGGACAATTATCAAATAAATTTAATTTTTTAATACAGATTATTAAATTGATATTGTCCAAAATTCCGGGTCATCACATAATGTCATATTTTTTTGGGTTTTACATTGGTCCATTTCAAATGGAGCCAAGAGGAATTGTTAAAATAATTCTGTGATATCCCGGAAATTTTTACAATAACAATTTAATAATTTATGTCAAAATTTAGTTGATTTGACCATATTGTTAATAATAGATTTGAATTAAATTTAATAATCTTCTTTAAAATAAATATTTAAACTGATAATCTATCTTTAAAGGCTAATAAATTGTTTTATATATGTAATGTATACATATCTGTATATATTACAAATAGATAATCTTTGTTTTAAATTTAATAGACATAGGCATGTCTCCTTATTCTAATATTTTTGATAAATTAAAAATTGGATTTAATTTGATATTAAGCTATTAAATAAATAACCATATGATTTTAATACTCAAGATAAAAAGTTAATTATTTAAAATTGATTTTAGTTTAAGTTTAAATTTAAATAAAAAGGTTTGTTTTGTTTTTATGTAGCTAATAAAATAAGTAATTATTAAATAAGAGAAAAATTCTTTTATGAATTATTTTAATTTAATCATGAGTTATATTTAAACAATATTAATGATGTAATGTTTTACAAATGGATTTTTTAATTTAAATAAAAATTGTTATCTTAAATTTATGTATGTGTATTTGGTACGAAAGCTATGATTTGTAAATTTGAAATAACATTTTTTTCAAATATGTTTAAAATAAAACAAATCTTAAATATATTAAACACAAACATAAATCAAATGTATGGTATTAAAATAAGTATAAATACATAAACATCTGTAGTGTTAGCATAAGTATAAATCAAATTTATGGTTAAAGCATGGGTATAAAAATAGATAGTAAGTAAATTAAGTATTGAGACAAGACAAAGAAAAGGAAACAAAGCATAACCAGACAAAGTAAAATATGTTTATAGCCTGTAAGAATATATGCAAGGTAAATAAACAAAGTGAAAATAAAAATCTACATACAAGACAGGTTAGATAAAGAGTAAACATATAGTACATAAGCATAACCAAGCAAGAACAAACTAAGTAAAGGAATCTTGTATGTAACCTGTAAGTGATTATGCAAGTACAAGTAAAAGATACAAACCTGACATCGTAATATTTGTTGCCTGCAACCTAATATACAAGGCAAAAATAAGACAAGTAAGAAACATGTAAGAATCTTATATAGGAAGTTTAGATTATGCTGCTTAGTTAAGTTTCAACATGTGCTAATTAGATAAGGTAAGCTAGTAGGAAACAAAAAGTACAAAGGCATTTAATACGTTCATTTCAGCATACAAATAAAGTCAATTGGAAATCTAAATTAACATTTCAGCCTCCTTTTGAAGAACATCTGCCTAATAAAAACAAAAACTAAATCTTTGAACAAAGATAATATTGTCCAGCAAAGAGTTTGCCCAGTAAACACCTACCCTTGCATATTCTTTTCTTCATGTATATATACATATACACACACACATCTCCTTGTTTCATTACCACAACAGCAAACCAGTAAGTTAGCATTTTCCTTTTTTTTCAAATCTTATAAACAATCAAAACTGAAAACATTATTCAACAATAAACAAAAACAAGATAGTAATCAAGGAAGATCAAGCCTGCTGCTTTTCAAAACAATGGGCTCTGTTATCTTCTCAGGAGCAAAGGTGAGTAACATCACATTTTAAAGCTTTGGATTTATTTTAATTGTATGATTAGTTCTGGAATATATGTGTATTAGTATGAAATATAAATGTTTGATGAATTTTCTGTGTATATATAGATATGTGAAAGGTGTATGTGTTTATCTTCTGTAACCTCTCCGTTATCACTCTTTTATTTTTTAGCTCGAGATTCATTCAAAAATCAATATCTCATCACCTAATCTAAGTTAGGATATAAGATTTAAACAAAATCTGTTTGATTTGTTAGTAGTCAAGGTTTAGAAAATTGTTTAAGTTAAAACAGATGGTATAGTCTCTGGAAATGAAGAAAATACAAAGCAATGTCAACATAAGTCAAAAATTTATTATCATAATTCGCGAATTCAGGTATGAAATCTGAATTAGTGAGGCATGACATGATTTTTAAAGCAAAAATTTCAAATTTTCGATTAAAGGTTTGAGAGCAGTTCGGGTTTGTGGGAATTTCTTTGTTGGAGTGATCTCTGGTGATCCTCGGGTTGGTAGAGTTTGGGATCTCATCTGGTGAAGGAGGGGTGAGTGTAGATGCTCGGAAAAATATGGCGGTGGTGGGAAGTTCATCAGGGAAATCGCAGCTGGTGATTTTCGTTTGGAACCCTAAGTTTTGCTATGTTTAAGGAATCAATTGCCACGGCCAAAGTAGGTGATCGAGTGCAGTGATTTTTGGGGTGGTGGTAGTTGGGTTGTAGTCAAAGACGATGTCGGAGTTGTAGTACTTCTGGTGACTGGAGTTTCATGGTCATGGAGCGATGACAGGTTCCAGTGGGTGATGCTTTTTGTAATTTTCAGGTTTGGACGATGTCTCTTTTTGATTTTTTTGAGTGGAAGTTCGATTTGAGGGTTGAGGTGGGTTGCTGAGTTGTCCTTTGACAGGGTGCGATCACCGTAGGCGATTAATGGTGGTTGGAACCACCGTGCATATGCACGGTGTTCATGTAAGGGGAGCTGTGTTTTTCAGCAGTAAAGTCTCGAGTAGTACGCGAGTTGTTGGGGGTGGTACTCGGGTCTTTAAGGAATCGACTCAGGAAAACTTCACGCGAACTCGAAGCATGTTCGAGTTTGACTCGGAGTAAAATGTAGTGACCTGGGTAAGTTAGTAACAGGTTTAAAAACCAATAAAGTTTAAATTTCTTTAAACCTGGGTTTTAAAATGAGAAATAGATATTTCAAATAGGTATTTAAATCAAAGATGATTTTGGATTCAAATGAAGTTTGAATCTCAGTTAAAATAAAATAAAGTTTTAAAATTTTAAATTATTTGTAACCACTTTAAAAAGGGGGATTGTTGCTCGAGTTTCACTCGAGTGATTCGAGTGTTTGACTCGAAGAAATTTGGGGTTTTGCTCGAAAAAGTTTTTGTTTATCTCGGGTATTTTAGTTACAGGGTTTAGAACCTGTAAGTTTTATAAAAATTTTAAAACCGGGTTTTTAAATGAAAAAATAGGCATTTAAACAAGGTTTAAATCAAGTTAAGTTGGTTTCAAAAGTAGTTTGAATCCCAGTTTTTAAATAAATAAAGTTTTTAAACTTAAAATTGGTTTAAACAAATTTGAATGAAAAGTGAATTTTTAAATTTGATTTGAATTCAAAATGAAACCGTGTTTAAATTCTTTTAATCTTCTATTTTAAGATAACTATTCTTTAAGTTGTAAAATTAAAAGGAGTTTTGGAATTGTTAAGATAAATTTGATTTCATTTTAAATCTTAAATTTAAAATGAATTTAAAAGTAAATTTAAATTAAATTGATTAAATAGCTCATTAATGATAAATTGATCAATAAATAGAAAAGGTTTTTAAAGACTTAAGGATTTGTAATTATTCAGTTAACTAAGTGTATAATTAATGACTAGAATTAATTAACTTAGAAATTAAGAGTTTAAATTTATTTAAAAGAGATAAAGTTAACTAATTTAAGGTAAATCAATTGGTAATTAAGAAATCATTGATTTAATAAGGTTTAATTTTTAATTATTGATTCGTAATCAATTAATGAATTAATTAAGGATTAATTAATGAGTTATTAAGACAAATTAAAATGTAATTGATAATAAATTTTAGTTAATTACTTTAGGAAAAGTAATTAAAGAATTATAATTAGTTAATCAAGGTCATTGACTAAGATTATGAAATAATCAATTAATGGGATTAATTTTAATGATTAATTAAATTATTTATTTAAAATAAGCAATCGTGGATTGTTAAGCATAATTACTTAATGGAAGTAATTAAGGAATTAATTACTCATTGTAATTAATTCAGTTTCATATGAATTGTTTAAGTAATTAATTAAGTTTCATTAATTTAAATAATCATATGATGATGCGATAAGTACAATTACTTAGGGAAGTAATTGATGATAATTACTGGATGTAAATAACTGAGGGTGATTTAATAATGAAAGTAATTGGAATATAATTACTTTGTATAATTAATCAGGAGATTAATTAGAGAAAATTAATTAAGGAGAAATTAATTTATTTGATGGAGTAATTAAAGATATTTAATTACTGAATGGTATTAATCAGAGGTGATTAATAAATGGGTTTAATTGAAGATTAATTACTTAAGGTAATTAACTTTAAAACAGGGAATTAATTAAAATGTAATTAGAAATCATTAATTGTTATAATTAATGATGGGATGATAAATTTAGATTACTTAATCAATAATAAGTAATTAAAGGGTAATTAATTAGTGTATTTAAGAAGTAATGTAATGTTTGTAATTTAAGGTTAATTTCTATATTTGGATAAGATAATTAATTTGTGAAAATAATTTAAGAATGATTATTTGAATATAATTAAATGTTAATTAATCAAGTGTGATTAATTGAAACGAATAATTAGTGAATGATTTATTAATTGATTAATAATTATATAAGCAAGATTTAAAATGGTGAAGTAATTAATTTAATGCACTTTAAATTAATTAGAGATGCAAGTAATTAATTTAATTCATTTTAAATTAATTATAGCTGATATGATTGCTTATGTATGGATGGATGATATCATTTACCTTGAATGATTTGAGATCTCGGATATGAGATATTTATGCTGTGTAATATGGATGCTTAGTTTAAGTATGATAATATGGATTATCTGTTATGATGATAATATGCATTATCTTTTTGTAGTGATAATATGGATTATCTGTTTATGATGATAATGTTGATTATCTATTATGATATTGTGAATTATCTATCCGTGTGTACATGGATAAATTGAATTGAATTGTTTTAAACTTTAAAACAACTTGGCCTTAAAAGACACATTTTGGATTTCGATGAGACCGGGATCGGGTTTTCCATATTTGGAAGTCCGAAAACCACATCGATCCAAATAAACGTTAGGTCGTGAATTCTCAGATGAAGATTCAGAATGCAAGGGTTATCGTCGTTAACTCTGGGGGTGATTCCAAAATGAGTGTAACGAGATAATGCCTTCGGTTTCGTTCGAACCCGGAACGAACTTGTATGGATTGAATGCTTTCAAAACATCATCAGGTGGGCGATGAGCATTCTAAGAGATATGTTCTCTAAAGGTAATCGTAGCCTCAAGCCTCATCAACCGGGAATGGCTAAAACATGGGAGGTGCAGCAAGGTTAGGTGGGTCATGCCTAAGCAGGACAAGATTTTACCCTGTCTAGATGTCCCTTTTTATTCGGCTGTGTGGACAGTTGTGAGCTCCAACTGTCGGGGTTGTCTTGTTCGGGACTTTTCAGTAAGGAATGGTTCAAACCTTGTGTTGTAGGGGGTCGTGAGTGATCCTCGGTACGTTGATCTAGGCCACGTACTGTGACGGGCGGTACCCCAGTAGCCCTGCCATTGTATGGAATCCAAAATCCAATAAGTGCCAACGGTTTTGATTGTATTACCCACTTTTGTGGCTAGTAGCTGGAATTTAATGAATGTAACAATTTCGGCTATTTTCTATTTAATTGAAAACCCTAGACCTATTATAATATCACTAAATTTCCTATAAAATGATTTGGTTAGCGTAAGGTAAAAACTTACCATGTTTATTTGTGGGAAGTCTTACGTGATACCTTTTGTTTTCAAATGTTTTTAAAAGTTAAGCAACTTTAACCTGTTACTCATACCAGACCCATGTCTGACCTGGAGTTTATTTTTGTTTTTCATAAACTCTTGGGTACTCAAATTTTTACGAGTAGCCAAGGGATTCAGGTTAGCTTTGACGAGTTTTGGAGGAGCAACGGAGCAGGAGGCTTCGGCGTTATAGATATATTTAATATTCTGCTGTGTTGGTATCTCTGAGTTGTGTATCTGTATTTTATATTGACTTGTATAACTAGACAGGTGTTTATAACTGTCTAGTATGTGTTGTATGATCTGTATAACTCTGATCTATGTAAAATTATGTAATAATTATGTGATGTATTATATTTTGTTCCATTCCGCTGTGAGATTTTGATGTTGTTGTTCTTTCTTCTCTATCTTTCTATTTTCTCATCCCTTTCTTTCTTTAAGACGATACGTCTTTCTGGGCGTAGAAGGGCGGGTCGTCACAGTTGGTATCAGAGCGTTAGGTTGAGGGAATACCTAGGCTCTTGAGTGATTTCTATCTTAAGAGAGCGTATTTGTAATTTTGATATATATATTTATTTATTTCTACCTATTGTTGGGTTACCTGTTCAGGTTTTCCAATAAGCTATAAAGGTAGATAGGGTGGTGGTGTGTGTAACACGACTACCAATGGTTGGAGTTTGAATGTTTGAGGTTGGAAGTGTATCTGTCGAGACTGTATATCTAATACCGTCTCGAGTAAGTTTTGAATAGTTTAAGGATTTCATCGATTTCTATAGGAAACCTGTTAAGGTCTGGAGTTCATTTTTGAAGCGTAAGTTTGGATGAGCTTGAGTTTGGACCTATCGGTTTGACATGAGCAAGTCATAATATCTTACCTCGGGATGTAGTAGCTGTGTGATGAGACGCAGTGACTATGGAAGTCTCCGAAGATGTTTCTTTGAAATCAGTTAAGGAGGTGTATCTGCTTCGGTGTTGGGACTGAGTTCAGTAGAATGTTTGTATCTTGTTTGTGGTCTGAGTTTCTCGAAGAGCTCTGGATTAGGAATTTCTTTGCAATTGGTGTGTTGGCAAGGAAGTTTTTGACTTCTGCATCAGCAGTGGAATTCAGAAGCAGCAGTGTGGTTCCGTTTCTTTGATGGATTGGCTAATTAAGTGTAGGCTGTTCTGTTTGGTAAAGAGAGAACAGTTTTTCTTTGGTACTGGGCTAGATTGATCGCAAAAGTGACTTGCGATTGCTGAGTGTTCTCTTGGATTATCTGATTTTTCTGGATGTCTTCAGGAAGTTAGAATTTTGTCCGTGTCTGAAGATTGAGTTTGATGAAGCAGCTTGGGTATTGGAGGAACTTCTGAGTTTCTTTTAAGGATATGTCGAACCATAGTTCTTAGATGTGTTGTCCAGTTTGTCCTAGTGATCATCATCAGCATTTTCATCTGCTCAATCAGAGTGGCGCAGCGGAAGCATGGTGGCAGCTGATTTAAAGTGGAAGCAACTGGAAATTGCAGTATTTTGGATTAGAGAGTTTCTACTGGGAATTTTTCAGGATCTTAAGGCCAGATTGGAGTACACCTGTTTTTATCCTTTCCAGATGGCAGAAGTGAGATTAGTTTTCAGATTTGGAATGGAGTTTGTGTTCTGAGTTTTGGTTAATCTTGGAAAGGTCATTTTGTTGGATTGTCTTTGGTTCAGTTTGTTTCTTAGGAGAATCAGCAAGGGTTGAGCTGATCAGTAATGATGTAGGCAGTCCAGGATTGTCAAAAGAGTATTGTGGATAAGAGATGGAGAATTGGATATTCGTAGTTAGAGACTTTGTTGTTGTTGGGATTTTCTTCGATCTATGGGAGCTATAAGATTGTATAAGATTGGGAAGCTAGCTCCGAGATATTTGGATCTTTTTTTATTGTTCTTTTCAGAATTAGTAATTGATCTTCAGGAGTGGATTGCCAGTTTGGATAACTGGAACTCGAAGTGTTTCACGTATCTCTGAAAGAGTACGTGTACGAGCTATCTTTGATTGTAGAACCAGCAGTTCAGAGAGTTTTATTTGTTGAGTCGGACTTGAGTTTGGTCTGATATTTTGATTTGTTTGTAGATCCAGATGAGTAGAACTCAGTAGCTTAGTAATATTGATTGTTTGGATTCTATAGAGAGAGTATCCTAATATTTATGCTTGGGGAAAATCGAGAAAATTCTATTTAGAATTTTATCTGGATAATTAGATTTGTTTGCTTGGATGAATTGGTTGCTATGGTTGTTAGCATATGATTGATATCTGCCTGTGTTTAAAAAATTAAATCTGTAATTAGATTATTAAATTACCTTTGTTTTAAATTTCGGGGACGAAATTCTTTTAAGGGGGGAGGATTGTGATATCCCGGAAATTTTGACAATAACAATTTAATAATTTATGTCAAAATTTAATTGATTTGACCATATTGTTAATAATAGATTTGAATTAAATTTAATAATCTTCTTTAAAATAAATATTTAAACAGATAATCTATCTTTAAAGGCTAATAAATTGTTTTATATCTATAATGTATACATATCTGTATATATTATAAATAGATAATCTTTGTTTTAAATTTAATAGACATAGGCATGTTTCCTTATTCTAATATTTTTGATAAATTAAAAATTGGATTTAATTTGATATTAAGCTATTAAATATATAACCATATGATTTTAATACTCAAGATAAAAACTTAATTATTTAAAATTGATTTTAGTTTAAGTTTAAATAAAAAGGTTTGTTTTGTTTTTATGTAGCTAATAAAATAAGTAATTATTAAATAAGAGACAAATTCTTTTATGAATTATTTTAATTTAATCATGAGTTATATTTAAACAATATTAATGATGTAATGTTTTACAAATGGATTTTTAATTTATTATCTTAAATTTATGTATGTGTATTTTGATAGGAAAGCTGTGATTTGTAAATTTGAAATAACATTTTTTTAAAATATGTTTATGATGTAGCTCAGGTTAAAGGAATAAGTCGTCCACGACTTAAGGAAGCAGAGCTAAGTCGTCCACGACTTAAGGGAAAAGAGCTCCGACCTAACTCCATTGGTTTGCGACCTAACGAAATGATTTTAAGTCGTTTGCGACTTAACAAAAAGGATGCAAAGAAGTTACGACTTAGTGGGGACCTGAGTCGTTTGAGTTTAATAAGCCGTACACGAGTTAACAGATCAGAAGGAGATGGCATAGGTCGAATGGAGGAGACTTCGGACTTGAGTCGTCCACGACCTAACATGAGTCGTCCGCGACTTAACAATTCAAGTGAAGGGGGGCTGCGACCTAACAGGTCTGAAGGAAAGGGGTTCCGACCTAATAACACTATTATAAGTCGCCAGCGACTTATCATGAAGCAAGGGAAAGCTCCATCTATTGAAGGTCTTGAGTCGGAGGAAATTGAGGCGGCAAGGAGTTAAGTCGGCTGGGTGTTTGAGTCGGTTGAGTCGTGACATGAGTTGAGTCGTGTGGATTTTAGGTCGTCACCAACCTAAGTGATGTAATTTGTTGAGTCATTTGTAATGCTGTGTCGTGTTGTAATGTAATTGTTTTGAGTCGCGTTTGTTTGAGTCGGTGGTGTTGTAATGATGCTGGGTTTGATAAGACGCATTGTATGTTGAGTCATATGAACTGTGAAATGATGAATGAGTCGTTCACGAGACATGTTGAGCCGCTGTATTGTATGAATGGTAGTGAGTCGATTGAGTCACTGAGTGTTAAGCCAGTGCCGAGTTAGCTAAGTCGTAGGTCGGTTGCCGACTTAAGGGTCAGGGTCAAAACTCTATAAATTGGGGGGTGTGTTGTACATTTGGGTGGTTGAATATTAAATAAAATTTCCTTTGATTGCTTTGTGCTTTCTTCAATTGGTAGTCGAGTGTGATCTCCTATCTCCACTTACGTCACTCGAGTGCGCTCGAATCCACGTTTGTTGAAGCCGATTCACGGAATCTAGTGCGCTAGATCAACGTACGAAGAATCGTAGATCTTTGCTTCTCGGTATCGTGCGCGATCAACGAGACGAAGATAGCTAGAATCTGGCATCTTTGGATCAACGGATTTGGCATTTCGGTATCTTCAATCCACCAAATACTACTTTCATCGATCCTTATCGATTTGTTGATTAATCCGTTGCGTCTGTTTGGTATCAGAGCCATACTTAGCCAATCATAGCTAAGTTGATTCTTGGGGCCAACTATTTGAAGTTGGAGTTCATTGAGTTCATTTTGAAGTTGCAACAAGTTTGGAGTATTTGATCCATAGCATTTTGGATCGAAGTGTGCAAATGAGTTTGAATTTGGACTTGTTGGAAGTTTGCGCGCCAAGTATTGAAGTAGGAGGTTGAGCCGTGCCTTGTGTTTGAGTTAAAGCCGACTTAACCTTGAGCCGAGCCTAGTTAAGCCGAGAATTGTTGAGGCCGAGTTAACTTGTTGCCGAATTAAGGGTTTGAGCCGTGTAGAGCCATTGCCGAGCTAAGTGAGCCGACCTAACTTTGAGTCGAGTTAGTGTGAACCGAGTTAAATTGTTGCCGAGCCGAGTTAGACCGTATAAAGCAAGCCGAGTCAAGGGTGAGGCCGTGCATTATTGAGCCGAGATTGCTTATTTGTGTTGAAGCTTTTGAAGTCTTGTGTTCGAATTGTTGAAGTTTTGATAAGTTTTCAATCATGCCACCAAGGAGAGCTAACCGCCATCAAAATATTGAAGCACTATATAGACGAGAAGAAGCCGATCAAATGGAGCAACGTATGCATGAGAAAATTGATGAAGGCATTGGTAGATTGGAAAAGTTGATGATTGATATGAGTCGGAATAGAAGGAGAGTTTCACCTGAATCAAACCGCGGGAATAGTAGAGTTTCATCACATTCGGAACGGGAGAGGAGAGAAAGTCAAGAGCCTAGAAGTGTTGACAATCAAAGTAGGAGGAATGTTGATGACCATGATAGAAGGGATATTGGCAGTAGAAGTGGTGGTAGAGATGTTGGAGGACGAGAACGACAACGATATACATCAGACTTTGAGGAGGAGTTTGACGGTGAGAGAGGAAGTGTTCATTTCAGAGATACAGTACATATGACGTTGAATTTTACGCTGTTGTGCAAGCTGTTAAATACTGGATGCATTATCTATTTCAAAAGGAGTTTGTTCTTTACACAGATCATGAAGCTTTGTAGCATTTACAAGGGCAGGATAAAATTTCAGCAAGACATGCGTCATGGATTGCATATTTACAGCAGTTTACCTTTGTTGTTAAGCACAAATCTAGGGTGACTAATCGGGTAGCTGATGCTTTGAGTAGGAGGAGTCATTTGTTAACAACATTGAAGGTTGAAGTGACGGGATTTGAATTATTGCCAGAGATGATTGAAAAGGATCCTTACTTTGTGAAATATGTTGAGAAAGTCAAGGAAGGAAGTACCGATGAATTTATGTTGGTTGATGGATTCTTGTTTAAAGGAAATCAGTTATGTATTCCAGAGGGCAGTTTGAGAATGAAAATTATCAAGGAGCTGCATGAAGAAGGCCATGTGGGTAGAGATCGTACATTGCAGTTGATTTCTCAATCTTACTTTTGGCCGTCGATGAGAAAAGAGGTTGAAAGATTTGTGGAGAGATGCCATATTTGCCAGGTTTCGAAGGGAACAACAGCGAATGCAGGGTTTTATATGCCGCTACCTGTACCGTCTAAGCCATGGGTTGATATCAGCATGGATTTCGTTTTGGGTTTGCCTAGAACTCAAAGGGGAAATGATTCGATATTTGTTGTAATGGACAGGTTTTCGAAGATGGCACATTTTATTGCCTGCAAGAAGACAGCGGATGCAGTTCGAGTGGCACAATTATTCTTTAAGGAGGTGTATCGATTGCATGGTTTACCAGAATCTATTGTTTCGGATCGAGATACTAGATTTTTAAGCCATTTTTGGTTGAGTTTGTGGAAGATGGTCGGAACAAAGCTGAATTTTAGTAGCGCTTACCATCCACAAACTGATGGACAAACAGAAGTTGTTAACAGGTCATTGGGAAATTTGTTGCAATGTCTTGTACATGATAATTTGAAAAGTTGGGACATGAAGTTAAGCCAGGCGGAGTTTGCTCATAATCATGCGGTGAATCGTAGTACGGGGCTCAGTCCATTTCAGATTGTATATTCAAATCTACCCAGGGGACCATTGGACTTAGCAGTAGTACCACAGTCAAGAGAGACAGTTAAACGAGCTGCTGATTTTGTTGATGGGTTGACTGAATGTCATAAAATCGTTCAGGAACGAATGGAAAAGTCGAATGAGAAATATAAGCAAGCTACAGATTTAAAGAGACCAAATGTTGAATTTAATGAAGGTGATTTGGTGTATGCTGTGTTAACAAAGGATCGTTTTCCAGTGGGCGCTTATAATAAGTTGAAAGCCAGAAAAATTGGTCCTATAGAAGTTGTGAAACGGATCAATGAAAATGCTTATAAGTTGAAGCTACCGAAGGACGCATATACTTCTGACGTATTCAATATTAAGCATCTTGTACCATATTATGGAGTTGAACAATCTGGTATGGAAGAAATTACAAATTCGAGGGCGAATTTTTCTCAACCAGGGGAGGATGATGTAGCTCAGGTTAAAGGAATAAGTCGTCCACGACTTAAGGAAGTAGAGCTAAGTCATCCACGACTTAAGGGAAAAGAGCTCCGGCCTAACTCCATTGGTTTGCGACCTGACGAAATGATTTTAAGTCGTTTGCGACTTAACAAGAAGGATGCAAAGAAGTTACGACTTAGTGGGGACCTGAGTCGTTTGAGTTTAATAAGCCGTACACGACTTAACAGATCAGAAGGAGATGACATAGGTTGAATGGAGGAGACTTCGGACTTGAGTCGTCCACGACCTAACATGAGTCGTCCGCGACTTAACAGGTCAAGTGAAGGGGGGCTGCGACCTAACAGGTCTGAAGGAAAGGGGTTCCGACCTAATAACACTATTATAAGTCGCCAATGACTTATCATGAAGCAAGGGAAAGCTCCATCTATTGAAGGTCTTGAGTCGGAGGAAATTGAGGCGGCAAGGAGTTAAGTCGGCTGGGTGTTTGAGTCGGTTGAGTCGTGACATGAGTTGAGTCGTGTGGATTTTAGGTCGTCACCGACCTAAGCGATGTAATTTGTTGAGTCATTTGTAATGCTGTGTCGTGTTGTAATGTAATTGTTTTGAGTCGCGTTTTTTGAGTCGGTGGTGTTGTAATGATGCTGGGTTTGATAAGACGCATTGTATGTTGAGTCGTATGGACTGTGAAATGATGAATGAGTCGTTCACGAGACATGTTGAGCCGCTGTGTTGTATGAATGGTAGTGAGTCGGTTGAGTCGCTGAGTGTTAAGCCGGTGCTGAGTTAGCTAAGTCGTAGGTCGGTTGCCGACTTAAGGGTCAGGGTCAAAACTCTATAAATAGGGGGGTGCGTTGTACATTTGGGTGGTTGAATATTAAATAAAATTTCCTTTGATTTCTTTGTGCTTTCTTCAATTGGTAGTCGAGTGTGAACTCCTATCTCCACTTACGTCATTCGAGTGCGCTCGAATCCATGTTTGTTGAAGCCGATTCACGGAATCTAGTTCGCTAGATCAACATACGAAGAATCGTAGATCTTTGCTTCTCGGTATCGTGCGCGATCAACGAGACGAAGATAGCTAGAATCCGGCATCTTTGAATCAACGGATTTGGCATTTCGGTATCTTCAATCCATCAAATACTACTTTCATCGGTCCTTATCGATATGTTGATTAATCCGCTGCGTCAGTTTAAAATAAAACAAATCTTAAATATATTAAACACAAACATAAATCAAATGTATGGTATTAAAATAAGTATAAATACATAAACATCTGTAGTGTTAGCATAAGTATAAATCAAATTTATGGTTAAAGCATGGGTATAAAAATAGATAGTAAGTAAATTAAGTATTGAGACAAGACAAAGTAAAGGAAACAAAGCATAACCAGACAAAGTAAAATATGTTTATAGCCTGTAAGAATATATGCAAGGCAAATAAACAAAGTGAAAATAAAAATCTACATACAAGACAGGTTAGATAAAGAGTAATCATATAGTACATAAGCATAACCAAGCAAGAACAAACTAAGTAAAGGAATCTTGTATGTAACCTGTAAGTGATAATGCAAGTACAAGTAAAAGATACAAACCTGACATTGTAATATTTGTTGCCTGCAACCTAATATACAAGGCAAGAATAAGACAAGTAAGAAATATGTGTGAATCTTATATAGGAAGTTTAGATTATGCTACTTAGTTAAGTTTCAACATGTACTAATTAGATAAGGTAAGCTAGTAGGAAACAAAAAGTACAAAGGCATTTAATACTTTCATTTCAGCATACAAATAAAGTCAATTCGAAATCTAAATTAACATTTCAGCCTCCTTTTGAAGAACATCTGCCTGATAAAAACAAAAACTAAATCTTTAAACAAAGATAATATTGTCCAGCAAAGAGTTTACCCAGTAAACACCTACCCTTGCATATTCTTTTCTTCATGTATATATATATACAACTACTTGTTTCATTACCACAACAACAAACTAGTAAGTGAGCATTTTCCTTTTTTTTTCAAATTTTATAAACAATCAAAACTGGAAAACATTGTTCAACAATAAAAAAAAAACAAGATGGTAATCAAAGAAGATCAAGCCTGCTGCTTTTCAAAACAATGGGCTCTGTTATCTTCTCAGGAGCAAAGGTGAGTAACATCACCTTTTAAAGATTTGGATTTATTTTAATTGTATGATTGGTTCTGGAATATATGTGTATTAGTATGAAATATAAATGTTTGATGAAGTTTAAAAGAACTGTGAAGACACGCAAATCCGTACTCCTTGAATAAACACTAATCTCCATAGATTTACTCAAGATGAACAGAAATACGAATTCTCAATGTTTAAGAAAAAGAAAAAGATAGAAGAAGAGATAAGAAGATAGGACAGAAAGACATAACAATATCAGAATCTCACAATCGCAGCGGAACAACATATAATAGATAAATGAATATTCATAAATCAAAAGAACTGTATATTTTATACATTACCTTACATTACATCAGAGTGTACAACAACAACAAATAGCGGAAAAGAAATACTATACTTAGTAATATGCTACGCCATCCAGCTTGCCTCCTGCAACTCCTGAATTCCAGAATATCCTGATAAACCTTAACTCTTGACTGCCCGTGTGGAAATTGGTGGGCACCCAGAGTTTAGGAAGGAAAACAATAAACTCCGAGTCAGTCATGTGACTGGTGTGAGAACTCAAAACAGTTTATTTTTCTTTAAAATCAAAATAGAGGAATATTTTCAAAGTCAATTCGCAATGCTTTTAAAAATGAGATTACCATAAGGCCTCCCGCACACACACACAATGCAAACGCAGAATCGAAGGAGATTTCTCCTTATGATAGTCAAAGATGCTTGATACGCATTAAAAAGAACATTTGATATTATTACTAGTGCATAGTGTAGAAAATATTTCGAAAGTAAAGATATAAATCTTAGCCAGCATAGGCATTCCGCACTTATGCCTACTATAGCTACCATGTTCAATAGCAGGTGACCGCCACATTCCATGGCAGGTTCTACAACTAAAACCGTACAAGATCGTATTGTTTTATTTGGATTTCCAACAAATGGTCAGGCCAAGGAACTTCCCATTGCCACATGGAAACGCCTCTGGAAGGACGTCCCGAGAACCTAACCGGATCTCTGCCAACACAAGGCCGGGTTACCTT
Organism: Allium cepa; assembly: GCA_030765085.1. Classification (NCBI taxonomy): domain Eukaryota; kingdom Viridiplantae; phylum Streptophyta; class Magnoliopsida; order Asparagales; family Amaryllidaceae; genus Allium; species Allium cepa. The sequence goes on from CM060938.1 coordinate 918,975,741, forward strand.
TCAAACTAGGTAACTACTGACACGAGTATGCCATCCCCCGGTCCTTTGGGACCTTTATCCGAGCGCTCGTAACCAATTCACACAATCATAAATAAAGTGTTTCAACATGAGTAAGTATCTGGGCTCCATACCATGATACCACCCTTTTCCAGAAGGAAATGCACATACCCTAAAGGGAGCTACCCCTCATAACCTTGCCGCATCTTTCCTGTTTTGACCATTTCCGGGGTGTGAGGCTCGACGAAGTCTCGTCCACAAAGCCACGCTTTTTACAAAAGCTGTGCTTTGGGTCAACAAATGATCATAGAAATGATCACAAAGATAAACGATCAAACAAATGATCATATCATAAATAATCAAACAATGATCATTTCACAGCAACACTCAGCATGTCACATTACCAAAATTGGGAATATATCGCTGATAACCTCAACTACATAACCTCTGAGCTCGTGCGTCTCAGAGAAGGGTGTTAAGCTAAGAGAATAAATTCTCCGCCACCAACAGAAATATATTTGAAAGAAATCAGCTTTATATCTCAATTTGTAATGTCAGACATACAATCCATACAAGTCTGTTCCGGGATCGAACAGAACCGAAGGCACTTACAAAGAAGTCCTTGCAATCCGGATAATCTCTAATCACGTCCGGATTTCCCATCACATATGGAGATCTCTATACCGGGGATCAGCCAATGCAGAGACAATCAACAAGAAACCCTTTCGTTTTTGAAAATATCCAGTCTTCAACACCGGTCTTCAAATGCAATTCATAACGACGTATCACATATTCGGAATGGGTTATACGACCCCAAGGTCCTTTCCCGGTTAACCCGAATAGTGAGCGCTTATTTTTTTTAAAATAAGTGTAGCATTCAAATTCAAGAAAATCACAACAATTACCCATTCAAAGGTAAATATTGATAGTCGGTTATTGAACTATCAATGGATATGCACAACATCACCAGATTCCAAATAATTTTCCAAATTATTTATTTTCCAAAAATATCTTTACAAGATATATAATTTTCATACTTTAAAATAAATCAATATTTATTTTTAAACCCATTTTCCCAATTTCATTTATAAATTCCATATTGAATTTATATTCTAAAAATATCTGTGAACATACGATTTTCAAATCGTTTTCAAATATTCACTTTCAATTTATCTTAAAAAGATAATTCTCAAAAAGTTCATTTCTTATTGGAAACCATTTTCCTACTTATTTAATAATAAGTATTTCACACATCCATTTATTTTCAACAATCGGAAAATATTCGATATACTTAAATTAATATTAAGTATATATTTCATTCTTTAAGGAAATCATTCTCTTAAACATATTTATTTGGGTCAAAACGAATGTTGCGTAAAACATCGTTACGACAACCCAAAATCACTAGTATGGGGATTCGAAATTAAAATAGATATATAAATCCCAATACTATACAAAACATTTCCTTTCGGAAATCATTTACTATAACAACAGTGTTATAGTCCACCATTCCCTTTTAATTCTCGAAAACGTCTATCTCAACAATGAATGTTGAAATTTATGATTTCGAATCGTAACACATTTTAAAAATATCATTAGATCGTTTTAATTCTATTTAAAACATCACGTCCAAAACAATTTCTTTAACATATTATTCACTATTCAAAAACGTGAATATACTTGTTAACAAATTTCATCACTTCTATTTATTTATTTTAAAGGATTATTCACTGTTTAAAACGTGAATATAACTCCATAAATAAATTATACAATTTACTTATCAAAATAAGTCGTTTTCGGATTTATAAAACAATGTTTATAAATTCCATTTCTATTTATTTTACAACAACTTCCTTTTATAAATTTCCTTTATTAATCTATTCAATTTCATATCTCAATGATATACTAAAAGTTCATATTATAAGTTAAATACTTATAATTTATTTGTTTGCAAAAACGTTCTTTTAAACTTCCCAAATTTATAAATCTTATAACTTATAAGATTCATTTATTTATCCAAAATCTATTCTTTGAATAACTTTACAAATTTTATAAACCTACTGCTTATAAAATTCCATTTATAACTTCACCGTTATAATCCTATAAATTCCATTTCATTTATGAAATTCATTTACAATTTATTCTAATACTTATAAAAGCTCGTTTTATAATTCAAATATTTTTAATTTATAAATATCCATTTACAAATCTTTTATAAGGATCAACGTCTTCAAACTCCTTTATAATTTCATCATTTTGATTTATAAAAAAATCAAATTTCATAAATCCTATTTTTAAACCTTTCACAATAAATTCAAAAATCCCAGTTTAAACTATTTTATAAAATCATTAATCCCATATTTTCAAAAATCAACTTTTAACTATATTTCTCAAAAATCATAAATTTATAACATTAAAAATCATATCGTTTATTTATTTAAGATGAATCAATTCCAAAAATATTTTATAAACTTATTCTTTCAAAAATCACTTTAGAAATCCCTAAAAAATCAAAATCGTTGTTTTTAAACTTCAAAAATGTATCCGATTATGCAACACATCAAATAGTCAATCACGACTTTCAAACATCATATATCGATATGACAATCAATCAAATATCACAATATCTGAAAATAAATAAATACGGTTGAGGAATCCAGTTGGATCCCTCCAACCTGTTTCCCTGCATCCACAGACATTAGCACAATACCAATCCCGTTTCAAGACGGGATATCGCGGTATATGGGTTTAATAAAATATTATCCGCTTAATAACGGCGCAATAGGGTCTCATCCGGTATACAATGCGGGAAATCAATCAACTGCAATATATACATATGCCAATATATATATATATTGCAATATACTAATATAATACCAATTCCACTTCAAGGTGGAATATCGCGGTATATGGGTTTTATAAATAACCTCCGCTAACTAACGGCGTATAGGGTCTATTCACATCCAATATATATATATATATATATATATATAACAATCATCATTCAAGCATTCAATCAACACAGTCTAACAATTTTAAATCTAAATATTTAAAATTGAAATAAAATCCTTTTGAGTGAGAAGTTCTCACCTTTGCTTCCGTTTGCAATCCACTTCCAATTCAACTTGTTTGCTTCACTATTTTTGAACCTTGTATAAATATTATACACATTCATTAATATTCGAACAGATCGAATAATAAATTTTCATTTGATAATTTTGATTCGTCGGTGATTTCATTTTAATAGTTAAATTAACTGATAGTTCCTTTTAACCCAATTTTCTCCTTTAATAAATTATTTTAAATAAAAATTAAATTTAATTAACCAAACTCTCTTTTAATAACTTAATCAATTATAAATTCAAATTTTTTTTACTAAATTTTTTATTTTTAGTAACTATAATAGATAAAACAAATTAATTATCATAAACTATTATTTATAACAACTTAGCTAATCATTTTTTTTCTTTTTCTACCAAATCCATTATTTTAATTTCAAACTAATGACTTGATTAATTAGTTTAAAATCAAATTTCCTTTAACAATTTAATTAACTAACAATTTTATTCTTAATATAATAATTTGAACTAATATTTTTCTTTAAAATCTTTTAACAACTAAAAATAATTAAATTGGTAAATAAACAAATTAATTGCCATTTTTCAATTCCCTTTTTAAATTAAATTTATTTAACCGAGATTTTATTTTAACAAATAATTTCATTATCACTTCACATATCACAATATAAATTTCAAATTAAAATCTTATACCTCACTCCAAAACTCAACTCAGGTGACCACCGAGATCCCATTCGCGACCCACTGCCATCGTGAAGAACCCAGCCAATCACGATTTGACTTTGCTTGACCGTCGCGGCCTCGAGCCTCCCCAGCGAGCGTCGCTCCCATCAACTCGCGCGCGCGAGTTCAGCCACGAGCGCCTCTCCTTCCCCAAAGTCGCCTCCTCCCACGCGCAAGCACGCACACGTCACCTCCATCGCGTACGCCATCGTCGCCGTCCCGAGCCTCGACCAGTGTTCTACCGTCACTGCCGCGAACCCCCTCGCTGCGCCCCTTCATCTTGTGCGCCTCTTCGTCGTCGCCGAAGCCCTACTCCCCAATCGCCATCATCTATACGCGTGCGCGCGATATTTTTTTCTTCCTTTCCATTTGAATCTGAAGAGGGAGAGGATGTGAATTGAACTAAAGGGGAGGAGATTGCGATTTACTGAAGGGAAAAGGGATAGATTTTAAGGTATCGGCCATTAATGTTTTGAGGTTTTTCTTCTGCATTTTTTTTTGAACGAGGGAACTCGAATTGGGATTTAAGAAGGCTTCGGCCATTCCTTTGCACGATCTCTTCCACGATCGAAGGCGTGATTTTCTGCGTGTTTTAAGGGAGAACGTGGTGTGTTTGACCAAATTTATATTTAAATTTCAAATTGAATTCGATTTAATTTCAATGCGTTTACACGTCGTGTGCTCACATATCAACTCAGAAAAATACGAAATTTGAAATCCTGTAATAATTCAATATTACGGACCCAATGGAACTGGTTTCGTCGAATTCCAAGACTGTGCCTCGGAAGGCTATTTTAAATATCGACTCAAACGATAAAATTTCAAAACTGAACAAAGCAGTTTCAAATTCAATTCTGAAGCTTCTATAATCTTCAGTATTATCAATATGAATTTTACAAGCCTTTGAAATATTTTTAATCGGCTTAAAATTGAAGATTCAAATTTTTATTCAACTTCAATAGATTAAATTCTATAATTTAATTGGAAAATTCATAGTTATATTGAGAATTCAACCGAAACCATCATTCAAATATTTAAAATTAATTAAATATTTTCAAATTAAATTGTTAAAAATTCTAGGTCGTTACAAATTTTCTGTGTATATATAGATATGTGAAAGGTGTATTTTTTTATCTTCTGTAACCTCTCTGTTATCACTCTTTTATTTTTTAGCTTGAGATTCATTCAAAAATCAATATCTCATCACCTAATCTAAGTTAGGATATAAGATTTAAACAAAATCTGTTTGATTCGTTAGCAGTCAAGGTTTAGAAAATTGTTTAAGTTAAAACAAATGGTATTGTCTCTGGAAATGAAGAAAATACAAAGCAATGTCAACATAAGTCAAATTTTTTTAATCATAATTCGCGTATTCAGGTATGAAATCTGAATTAGTGAGGTATGACATGATTTTTAAAGCAAAAATTTTAATTTTTCGATTAAAGGTTTGAGAGCAGTTCGGGTTTGTGGGAATTTCTTTGTTGGAGTGATCTCTGGTGATCCTCGGGTTGGTAGAGTTTGGGATCTCGTCTGGTGAAGGAGGGGTGAGTGTAGATGCTCGGAAAAATATGGCGGTGGTGGGAAGTTCATCAGGGAAATCGCGGCTGGTGATTTTCGTTTGGAACCTTAAGTTTTGTTGTGTTTGAGGAATTAATTGCCATGGCCGAAGTAGGTGATCGAGTGCAGTGTTTTTTGGGGTGGTGGTAGTTGGGTTGTAGTCAAAGACGATGTCGGAGTTGTAGTACTTCTGGTGACCGGAGTTTCATGGTCAAGGAGCGATGACAGGTTCCAGTGGGTGATGCTTTTTGTAATTTTCAGGTTTGGACAAGGTCTCGTTTTTGATTTTTGTGAGTGGAAGTTCGATTTGAGGGTTGAGGTGGGTTGCTTAGTTGTCCTTTGACAGGGTGCAATCACCGTAGGTGATCAATAGTGGTTGGAACCACCGTGCATATGCACGATGTTCATGTAAGCGGAGCTGTGTTTTTCAGGAGTAAGGTCTCGAGTAGTACGCGAGTTGTTTGGGGGGTAATCGAGTCTTTAAGGAATCGACTCGGGAAAACTTCACGCGAACTCGAAGCACGTTCGAGCTTGACTCGGAGTAAAATGTAGGGACCTGGGTAAGTTAGTAACAGGTTTAAAAACCTGTAAAGTTCAAATTTCTTTAAACCTGGGTTTTAAAATGAGAAATAGATATTTAAAATAGGTATTTAAATCAAAGATGAGTTTGGATTCAAATGAAGTTTGAATCTCAGTTAAAATAAAATAAAGTTTTAAAATTTTAAATTATTTGTAACCACTTTAAAAAAGGGGATTGTTGCTCGAGTTTCACTCGAGTGATTCGAGTGTTGGACTCGAAGAAATTTGGGGTTTTGCTCGAAGAAGTTTTTGTTTATCTCGGGTATTTTAGTTACAGGGTTTAGAACCTGTAAGTTTTATAAAAAATTTAAAACCGGGTTTTTAAATGAAAAAATAGGTATTTAAACAAGGTTTAAATCAAGTTAAGTTGGTTTCAAAAGTAGTTTGAATCCCAGTTTTTAAATAAATAAAGTTTTTAAACTTAAAATTGTTTTACACAAATTTGAATGGAAAGTGAATTTTTAAATTTGATTTGAAATCAAAATAAAACCGTGTTTAAATTCTTTTAATCTTCTATTTTAAGATAACTATTCTTTAAGTTGTAATATAAAAAGGAGTTTTGGAATTGTTAAGATTAATTTGATTTCATTTTAAATCTTAAATTTAAAATGAATTTAAAAGTAAATTTAAATTAAATTGATTAAATAGCTCATTAATGATAAATTGATCATTAAGTAGAAAAGGTTTTTAAAGACTTAAGGATTTGTAATTATTCAGTTAACTAAGTGTATAATTAATGAGTAGAATTAATTAACTTTGAAATTAAGAGTTTAAATTTATTAAAAGAGATAAAGTTAATTAATTTAAGGTAAATCAATTGGTAATTAAGAAATCATTGATTTAATAAGGTTTAATTTTTAATTAATGATTGGTAATCAATTAATGAATTAATTAAGGATTAATTAATGAGTTATTAAGACAAATTAAAATGTAATTGATAATAAATTTTAGTTAATTACTTTAGGAAAAGTAATTAAAGAATTATAATTAGTTAATCAAGGTCATTGACTAAGATTATGAAATAATCAATTAATGGGATTAATTTTAATGATTAATTAAATTATTTATTTAAAGTAAGCAATCGTGGATTGTTAAGAATAATTACTTAATGGAAGTAATTAAGGAATTAATTACTCATTGTAATTAATTCAGTTTCATATGAATTGTTTAAGTAATTAATTAAGTTTAATTAATTTAACTAATCATATGATGATGCGATAAGTATAATTACTTAGGGAAGTAATTGATGATAATTACTGGATGTAATTAACCGAGGGTGATTTAATAATGAAATTAATTGGAATATAATTACTTTGTATAATTAATCAGGAGATTAATTAGAGAAAATTAATTAAGGAGAAATTAATTTATTTGATGGAGTAATTAAAGATAGTTAATTACTGAATGGTATTAATCAGAGGTGATTAATAAATGGGTTTAATTGAAGATTAATTACTTAAGATAATTAATTTTAAAACAAGGAATTAACTAAAATGTAATTAGAAATCATTAATTGATATAATTAATGATGGGATGACAAATTTAGATTAATTAATCAATAATAAGTAATTAAAGGGTAATTAATTAGTGTATTTAAGAAGTAATGTAATGTTTGTAATTTAAGGTTAATTTCTATATTTGGATAAAATAATTAATTTGTGAAAATAATTTAAGAATGATTATTTGAATATAATTAAATGTTAATTAATCAAGTGTGATTAATTGAAACGAATAATTAGTGAATGATTTATTAATTGATTGATAATTAATTAATAATTATATAAGCAATATTTAAAATGGTGAAGTAATTAATTTAATGCACTTTAAATTAATTAGAGATGCAAGTAATTAATTTAATTCATTTTAAATTAATTATAGCTGATATGATTGCTTATGTATGAATGGATGATATCATTTACCTTGAATGATTTGAGATCTCGGATACGAGATATTTATGCTGCGTAATATGGATGCTTAGTTTAAGTATTATAATATGGATTATCTGTTATGATGATAATATGCATTATCTTTTTGTAGTGATAATATGGATTATCTGTTTATGACGATAATGTTGATTATCTATTATGATATTGTGAATTATCTATCTGTGTGTATATGGATAAATTGAACTGAATTGTTTTAAACTTTAAAACAACTTGGCCTTAAAAGACACGTTTTGGATTTCGATGAGACTGGGATCGGGTTTTCCATATTTGGAAGTCCTAAAACCACATCGATCCAAATTAACATTAGGTCGTGAATTCTCATATGAAGATTCAGAATGCAAGGGTTATCGTCGTTAACTCTGAGGGTGATTCCAAAATGAGTGTAACGAGATAATGCCTTCGGTTTCGTTCGAACCCGGAACGAACTTGTATGGATTGAATGCTTTCAAAACATCGTCAGGTGGGCGATGAGCATTCTAAGAGATATGTTCTCTAAAGGTAATCGTAGCCTCAAGCCTCATCAACCGGGAATGGCTGAAACAGGGGAGGTGCAGCAAGATTAGGTGGGTCATGCCCAAGCAGGACAAGATTTTCCCCTGTCTAGATGTCCCTTTTTATTCGGCTGTGTGGACAGTTGTGAGCTCCAACTGTCGGGGTTGTCTTGTTCGGGACTGTTCAGTAAGGAATGGTTCTAGCCTTGTGTTGTAGGGGGTCGGGAGTGATCCTCGGTACGTTGATCTAGGCCACGTACTGTGACGGGCGGTACCCCAGTAGCCCTGCCATTGTATGGAATCCAAAATCCAATAAGTGCCAACGGTTTTGATTGTATTCCCCACTTTTGTGGCTAGTAGCTGGAATTTAATGAATGTAACAATTTCGGCTATTTTCTACTTGAAAATCCTAGACCTATTATGATATCACTGAGTTTCCTATAAAATGATTTGGTTAGCGTAAGGTAAAAACTTACCATGTTTATTTGTGGGAAGTCTTACGTGATACCTTTTGTTTTCAAATGTTTTTTAAAGTTAAGCAACTTTAACCAGTTACTCATACCAGACCCATGTCTGACCCGGAGTTTATTTTTGTTTTTCATAAACTCTCGGGTACTCAAATTTTTACGAGTAGCCAAGGGATTCAGGTTAGCTTTGACGAGTTCTGGAGGAGCAATGGAGCAGGAGGCTTCGGCGTTATAGATATATATAGTATTCTGCTGTGTTGGTATCTCTGAGTTGTGTATCTGTATTTTATATTGACTTGTATAACTAGACAGGTGTTCATAACTGTCTAGTATGTGTTGTATGATCTGTATAACTCTGATCTATGTAAAATTATGTGATAATTATGTGATCTATTATAATTTGTTCCATTCCGCTGTGAGATTCTGATGTTGTTGTTCTTTCTTCTCTATCTTTCTATTTTCTCATCCCTTTCTTTCTTCAAGACGATACGTCTTTCTGGGCGTAGAAGGGCGGGTCGTCACAAATTCACTCCTTTTGTCCCCAATTATAGTTCTTTTAAGTTTTCTTCTAGCGCTATTTCAAATGGAGCCAATATGAACAACAATTTCATTTGCTCCATTTGAAAGGGAGTCTATGTAAAATTAGAAAATAAAAATTATGGCGCATTTTCAAATTATGCCAATGGAAGAGCACTGGCTCAGTGCAAATGTGGTAAAAATAGTTCTATATTTGTAATAAGCTTTCAAAGCAGTCTATAGTTTTAAATTAGCCAAAATTAAAAAATCCGTTACTTAATTGTTCATCACACAATATTGTTCTGTTGAATCATTTTCTAACTACATCCATCGATTACCCATAAAAAATCCATATAAGCTAAAAAAATACAAAATAAAATAATTTGTAAAATGTTCGGATTATTGTAGAATGGGACCAAATACCATGAAATCATTTGTGCAAATTACTGCATTCAATTATGAATGTGGACAAAAACTTTCAAGTTAGATGTAGTAATGGTTATTATACATCATGTGTGCTAAAATCTAATATTGAGATTTTTCGATTGTATAAGCCATGTGAATGTGGGAAAATATTTCCAAAACACACAAAGTATTGCTATTATTTGGTTATTAAGATCTTTTTATTGGCAAAGGACATGCATGTGACACTGAAAACGTGAGGAATAAAATAATCGTGTGATCAGATATCATAGTTGTTCATATTATATCAAATGTTTAAACTCCCACGGCTAGAGTAGATTAGTATTTTCCCATACTGAATCCATAGTAGAAAACGATCTTAAAGGACAATTTAGCAAATACTAGGTGGCTAAGAACATTGAATTTCAGCAAAATGAATGGTAACAGGTAACATTCTCCAAATAAAATCAAATGAAAAGCCCAAATTTCAGTCTTATCAACTAATATTTATTATTACACTCCAAAAACCAAGGCCCATGCATTATGCTCAAAAACATATATTCCATTATGTATGATTATATTTATATCAGCTGCACAAACTTGTTAATTTAGTACCACTTGTACTACATACACTTAACGCCCAAAACATCAAATAAATTTGCACTTCCCTGGTACTATTGTGGATTACTATTTAAGAAGAGAAACAATTTTTCATTCTCTTGTTCAATTATTATAAAAAAAATTATGACAATGGAACTAAGAAACCATGAGTTGTAAACCTCTAGGTTGTGCATACCCCATTTGATATTATCTAATCTTAAGCTTTCACACACCTACAATTCAAGACTCAAGAAGAGTTATAGCATTTGTAAGATTATAGAGTTTAAATAACATGTCCTAAAGAAGAGATATTAAAAACATTTAATCTTATATTTAAAACTTCTTTTACAACTATTATGATAATATAGGGAGATTGGTGATTTTCCAATATGTTCAAATCAAGGTTTGGGTAATACAGAATATTGAAATTTTGTATTTAATCATTAACTTGGTTTGAATAAAGTCACATTATTTATCAGTCTTGAACTTGACTATTTAAATAACAACAGACAAATCAATAAAGAAAAATCCTAACTCACCTCCCATCTCTTAATTAGGTATCTCCTTCAGAATATAACATGCGGAGTTGGACAATAGTTTTATGTTTCCTCCGATTTCATAAAATTAAGGTCAAAGGTTTTTTGACCCTTGTATCTTCGTCAATGCAGGTAGAGGAAGTTGCTAATTTGGGGGTGGAGGATAGAGAGCTTAGTTTCACTTCTAGGGCTATGTTATGCCAAAGGATGGTGACTCGATTAATCTTTTTGTATAACAACTTGGTAGAAGGACGCGAGGAAAATGGCTCTATTATAATTATCATTAATGAATAAAACATAGGAAGAAAAATTGATTATAAAGCCCTTATCAGTCAATATAAATCCAAAGGATAATTTAGGCGTTTCAAAAGCTTCAGATGATGGAATTCCTATTATATATAGATGTTAACTCCTCTTCTCCACGACTCAGCGACCTAACGACCTAGGGGACTCAGCGACCTAAAGGAGTGAAAGGCCCAGCGACCTAAAGTTATCAACAACCTAGCGACCTAAAATATCCAACGAGCTAACGACTTAAGGCAGGATGCGGCTCAACTGAGTTAACGAGTTAAAAGGGGGAGCGACCTAGCGACCTAACACAGCAGACACTAGCGACCTAGCGACCTAACACAGCAGACCCTAACGACCAAGCGACCTAGTAACTAAGACGACCTAAACGGCCTAACGAGTTAACGACTTAGCGAGCTACAAGCTTCATACTGTTATATCAATCAGTTATAGGACGAGCAAGTGCTAAGTCGCCACTACTCCCACAACTAGCCTAGGTCGCTCCACGACCAACTAACTCGCTTAGATAAGACCAAGTGCAACCGAGAAAACCATAGCTTGTATCTCTTAAGTCGCTTAACACTTAGGTCGTATGCGACCTACGACCTTACTCCTGGTTCTTTCTATAAATACCCCACATACTCCAACATTGTGGGGACTTTGGGGCTCACTTCTGGAACGCCAATACTCTATCGCTCTCTCGACTCAAACAACATTTCAAGCACTCCAAACACCAAAGATGCTTCAACGAACTTCAAGAGGAGATCTAACACATTCAACATGAATTCGAAGAGATCTTCGACATCGGAGTTCTAGCTACTTGTCTAAGTGTGTTGTAATTGAAGATAGTTGTAAAGAGTTCTAATCGAATCAGCAAAAAATAAGATTAAAGTGGATGTAGGCTTGACTATAAGCCGAACCACTATAAAAACTGTTGTCTTTTACTGCTTTTTCTGTTATTTTCTGCTTATTTCTAGTTCCCGTACCAACGGGTGGTGCTTTCACTTTATCTCTACCCACACCAGGGTGTTAGCGTTATATTTTTAGCGTTAACATTTTGGTGCTTTGACTGAGAACCCAACTCAGGCCACTTTCATCATTGCTTCGCAAAAGTTTGTTGAAAGAATCTCTCTCAAAACCAGACGTCTGTCAGAGATAATGGCTACTGGAAGAAATCTCGCATCTGATAGATCCGGTGATGTTCATGAGAATACTGCTACTTCTCTCGCATCCAATGAAGCGGCTCCTAGTGTTGGAATTACACGGGCAGAATTGGATGCTGCAGTGTCTAGGCTGTATCAGCAAATGGAAGCCCAGAACACTTTGATGTTGGATAGGATAAATGCTTTACTTGGGGTTAACCGTCAAGCAGAAAACAATGAAGAAACCTTTGCAGAAGATGTTCATAATTCTGAAGGGAGGAATATTCCTCAAAGGGCAGTTGGCACCGCTGAAGGGGCACCTCCCCAAGCCGGAGGTTCAAGACCACAACCAACTCCTCGCGAACATTTGTCCAGGCAAACTTCTGAAAAAATAGCTGACGTCTGTCCTACAGGGCCTCTGAACAATGAGGAGTACCTTTCGAAAATGATCCGACAGATTATGAAAGAAAGCATGCAAAGGGAAGACAATGAAAACGACTGGGGGTTTGCTCCAAGCAAGACTCCTTTTACTGAAAGAATCTTGAAGGCTGAATTTCAAAAGAAGTTTGTTCCTCCCACGATTCCAGCTTATCAGGGGACGAGTGATCCAAACCAGTTTCTATACAAGTACGATTGGCATATGACCGGCGCCAGGGCAACAGTTGAAATCAAGTGCCGATACTTTCCGGTGTATTTGGAAGGGGTTGCATTGCTTTGGTTCACAAAGTTGCCAGTTCGATCCATGGATCAATTTTCTGAACTAACTCGGAGGTTGAAGGACCAGTTCAGGTTGTATGCTACAAAGGCCAAGGACATAATGTCACCGTCGAGCCTTGAACAAAACCCAGGGGAGTCTATCAGATCATTTTTAAACCGCTTCAATGTAGCCTTGGCTGAAGTTGATAACGCAGAGCCGCGGATGATTTTGACTTACTTGATGCGGGCTATCAACAAATCGAGTGAATTTGAAAAATGGCTAAAAATGAAGGAACCAAACTCACTTGAGAAATTCTATAAGAAGGCTGACGAATTTATGCGCTTGGAAAGCCTTCCTGTGCCAGCAAAAGCAGTCGTAGCCGAAATTCATAATAACAATGTTGCTTCTAATAAAAGAGAATTTGGAGGACAGAAGAGGGAGAATGATGGTGGAAAAAAGCAGAGAGACTTGAAGAAAGCTCGCCGCTTTAAACCTTTAGACTTTACTCCCTTAACTGATACTCTAGAGAACATCTTTTTCGCAACCAAGGATGCTATTAAATATCCTGAGCCACCTGAGTTGAAGATTGGGAAAAATGCTATACATAATGGGAGATTCTGTCGGTTCCACAATCAACATGGCCATGACACTAATGAATGTCGCCATCTAAGGAATTTGATTGAAGAACTATTGAAATAGAGTAAACTTCAACAATATGTAAAGAGAAACAGAAATGACCCGACTTTATCAATTCAGGGGCAACAGAATTCTGCTCGTCAATCCGGTTCAGATAAAAGAATTGCAATACAAAGAGACGAGAGACCAATCATTAATGTAGTTACAGGGGGCCCTCACCTAGCGGGTGGAAGTTGGGATGAGATGGAAAGATATGCTCATGCCTTAAGATAAGCCCTGGAGGGAGAGAATGTTCCTGTTATGAAAGATGCTGCCATCTAGTCCCTTCACACCGGATATTCAATTCCGAAAGCCTGGGACAGGAATCACTTGCATTTATATTTTACTTTAAGGTCTTGTTAAAAATTTGTAAAAGAATGATGGATGTATCATTCTTGTATCAAAAGCCATTGTAAAAACAGTGCAAATGAATAATAGGAACTATAAATCTTGTGCTTTCTATTACTATAAAATGCCTGTTTCATTTCGATAAGCAAATATCTTAAATATATTGCTAAAATGTCGATTTAATATTGCAGGCAATCAAAGCAAAGCTTACCTATTCAACACATCACAAAGCCAAGCGATTCTTATAAATCATTGAACAAACAAATGTCAAGCCAGAAAAGTCCCAAATTCAATCCTGCATAAGAAGTACTTCACAAACAGTTGATTCCACCAAAGGGGCACCTTCCCAACGTAAAGGTTTCAGGCCCTTGCTAACCGACGGCGATCATTTGTGCAAACAGACATCCAGTTGGGTAGTTAGAGTCTACCCCGTGGATTCACTTAACAATGAAGTGCACTTCTCTGGAAAAGAAACAAATAACTGGCAAAGAAAAGAACATGGGTTTGGAAATGATAACGAGGAATCGCTGAGGAGAAAATGGTGAATAGACATGGGGCAAGCAAACAAAATGGCTAAAAAGAAGTCTTCTCCTTCAACAATAAAATTGGTGGAACCACCAGAGGGGCACCTTCCCAAGATGAAGGCACAGGGCCCTTGTTAACTGATTGCGATCGAACATCCAATTAAGTAGCTTGCGTCCGCCCCGTGGATCCTCTTAACTGTGAGAAAATAACTTTCAGGCATACCAAAGACCTCTTCGGAGGCACAAGCCCTCTTTGGAGGCACAACTTTTCGGAGGAAAAAGCCCTCTCCCGAGGCACAAAAAGCCCACTCCCGAGGCACAAAAAACCCTCTCTCGAGGAAAATAAAGTCCTCTTCGTGGGCACACTTCCCAAGTTTGAAGTGCAAAATTAAAGCCCTCCAACGAGGCAAACTTCCCATGTTTGAAGTGCAAAATTAAAGCCCTCCAACGAGGCAAACATTCCAAGTCTGAAGTGCAAATTAAAGACCTCCAACGAGGCACACTTCCCAAGTTTGAAGTGCAAATTAAAGACCTCCAACGAGGCACACTTCCCAAGTTTGAAGTGCAAATTAAAGACCTCCAACGAGGCACACTTCCCAAGTTTGAAGTGCAAAAAAAAAGAAACCTCTTCGGAGGCACATTTCACAAGAGCTAAAGTGCAAAAATCTCTCTTCGGAGGCCACTTCACTAGAGTTGAAATGTCAAAGCCCTCTTAGGAGGCACACTTCCCAAGATAGAAGTGCCAAAGAAAGCCCTCTTCAGAGGCCCGCTTCACCACGTAGGAGATTCCACTTCCCAAAAATAAAAGTGACCATCTCCGAAGGTTGAAGTGTAAAAGAAAATAAGAGAAACTTCTAGGCGAACTCTACGAAACAGAGTAATATTTCCTCAAAAATGGAAAAGTTATTCTCTAAAGTAAGAGTACATGCCTTCTTAAAATGGAAGAGTTGTTCTCCAAAGTAAGAGTGCAAGTATTCTCAAAGCAGAAGAACTGCTCTCTCAAGAGATTGCAATGAGCTGTGGTATGGGGGCAATATAATATAACTACATTAACAAAAGCAACGCTCAAGCAACATACCATAAGCTCACTGCAATATCATGCAAAGAAAGAAACTTGTATGAAAATGAGGAATAAATGTATTCTCAAATACAGAAAAAAGTTTGTACAAATAAAAAAGAATCATTTTATTCCATACTATAAAAGTTTTATACATATGCAGGTTTCAAAAAGCAGGGGTCGGTACCCGCACAGTTTCCGGTCAGTACAAGCTTTCATATACAAGCAAAAGGCAAAACAAGACGGATAAAGCAGGACCCATCACTTCTTCTTTCTGCCACCTTTGGAGCCCTCACTTGGCCAAATGGTTAACTTCTTGGTCGGCTTGAAAAAGTAGGGGAAGATGGAGAAAGGGGTGCAATCGGGTCCCCTTCCGCTTTCTCTTCACCGGAAGAAGCCTCCTTCTTCTTCTTCTTTGAGATTCCACGCTTCCCCTTCTTTTTTGAAGAAGACTCGCTGCCTGGAGTAACAAGTTCAGACAGCTTTATGTCGTCGGCATAAGATCTATCCGGAGTCTTCTCGCTCTCCTCAGGTTCCTCTGCCTTTTGCTCTTGCGAAACAGCCTGGTCGTCCAAGTCTTGAAGTGCTTCTATTTCTTCTTCTTGTGACCCTGGCTGAGAAGCAGAAGGAGGAGTAACCTGAGAAGATGGAGGAACAACAGCGGGAGGAGGAGAAGTCTGAGAACCACTTGGTGTTATCTCTATAGAAGAAGAAAGGTTAAAATCAGTATTCCTCGTAATGAAAGGAGATAGAGGCTCGTTGAGTTTTGAGAAATAATCAAGAAGTTCATCAAACTCATGTGAGGCGAACAAGTAATCCACTTGAACTGGATCAACATTGAAGTTACCTGGTGGAGTTGGCTTTATTACGTCAACTTCGAAGTCTTGTGCTTCAGCGCTTTCTTGAGCCTCATCTCCAGTGTGAGCAGTTGCAATTTCAATGTCAGCTTTAGTAGGAGGCGAAGAATGGGAACTGGAGCCATGATATCAATGTCGGCTGAAACCGAAGGAAGAGTCGGGTCGGTCGAAGTTACCTTCCCTAAATGTTCTACTTCGGCCATTTCAGCTCGCTCTTTTGCAAGTTGTTCCATCCCCCGGCAAGGGCAGCACGTGCATCATCATCTAAATAGTGCGCCTCAAGATCTGCCTCAGCATAGCCAACGCCTCCAAGCATATCAATTACGGCTTCCCACACCTCGGCCAAGGTAATCTCATATCTCGGGCCCAAAAACAAAAGGCTACCACGCCCCAGGACGCTGTGCAAATAAAAGTCGAATAATGTAGAGCTAATGTTGGCCTTGGTTGTCTCATGAGATTCTTCGGCTGCTACTTTGCCGGCAACGGCTTCATCATGCTCTTTTTCAACTTTAGAAAGCCGAGCTTTTAACATCTCAATCTCCATATCCTGGGAGCTAGTTTTTTTCCGCAACCGAGCAACATCGTTGCGGTAGTTTTCTACGAATCTCTACTGCGACTCTAGTTTAGCCTCAGCGGCTCATTGAGCGGCGTGGGCATCCCTTACTTGTTTCTGAAGTAACTCTTCCTTTTGGGTAAAAGAGGTGGAAGAGATGGCAAGATCATCTTCAAGTTCCTTAACTTTAGCTTCGAGGTATTCATTATAAGAAGCGATGCTTCTCATCTCTGTATCATGCTGTTGGAGAACCATTTGCCATTCAGACTTATCATTCTCCATGGTCAGCATGGCCTCGAGATTGGAGCGATTAACCCTTTGAAGCTCGTCAACCAGCTTTTGCCATCTAGACATTGTCTCGATGTCAAGCTCAACAGCGTCAAGATTCTTTAGCATGGCCTGCTTATCAATGGGAACCAGGTCCAAGTCAAAGCGTACTCCCTTTAAGCACCAGTTTGGAAATCGACTTTGGAGTGTAGGCGGAGCATTCCCGACTTGATACCGAGGCATGTTAATAATTGATTGAATATCAGCTCCTTTGAGAGCGGGAGAACTAGGAGGGATCTCTAAAGGTAGGGAAGCAGTGGACTTTTCAGAAATTGCAGACGCCTGCTTTTCGCTAAGTTTGACCCTCTTGCTCGGATCATCAGCGATATGACCTTTCCCTTTGATATCATAAGATTTCCTTTTGTGGGAGTGGTCATCCCTTCTTCTTTGCCGCTCCTCATAAGTTTGTCTTTCACGAGCTTTTCTGGTAGCTTTTTCTTCATCGGTTTCCCTCGGGGCAGGAAGATACCGCCACGGATCATAAGAGTCGCGTCTTCCGTAGCGCTGAAAATCATCATAGTATGAACCGCTACGTCCCATTAGAGAACCTGAAATTGAAGAAGAAACGTAACTTAAGAATCTTCAAAGTAATGAAGCTAAGTACATATAAGTGCTGAAAATCCTAAGTGTGTGTGATGTGCAAACTACGCACGTCAAACTACAAACCACTCTTCAGTCGGGGAGTGATGACAGATTTTGAAGCAGGAGAAAACTTTTGGACTGGCTAAATTTGTTGCAAGGCAGATGTCACCTCAACTTCTGGAGATGTAACTTTAGTAGTGGAAGTGTCATCTTTAAAGAGCTCCTGTGAAGTGATCATCATGTCGCTCAATCCCTCAAAAATATAGTCACCATCATGCTTAGTGGGACTCTTTCTCTCAACTCCTTCATCATCAGCTTTCCCGGAGTGGTGAGGAGGTTCCTCTTCTTCAATTACCGGGAGAAGTGCAAGTTTGTCGGATGACCCCGCAACGTCAGTAGAAGAAGAACACTTCACCAATGAAGCCTCGGCAGTAGGTTCCTTTGGTATAAGTTCTTCAGCGGAAACTGGGGCATCTGAAGTCTTCATTTGAGAACCAAGGGCATCATGAAGCTGAATAGATCGAGAGGAGTGCAGAAGTCCGAATTGGTGCAGACTCTCGTCTTTTAGCAAAAATTTAACGCTTCTCTCCTCAGCTGCTATAGCACTCAGTCTTTCAAAAGTCGGCTTGTGGCTCGAATCTTTAGAAAGGGGAGGAAGTGCTGCAAGGGAAAAGAACGAAATTAGCACTCGACAACTCGAATTTTGAAAAGCACAAATGGAAAGAATGGAGATAGGTGGACTTACTTCCTACTCTCCAGATGCCGTAGAATCCTGGAGGGCAACAAACAAAGAAGTATGGGTTTAGAAACCCGTGAGCACTTTCGGGGAGATCGGTGATTAATTTGTGGCCTCTCGTGCTTCTCATCAATGTTATGGAAGGATGATCTTTATTCTTTGCAAATGTGCACAAGTAGCAGATTTCTTCAAAACTCGAAAGACGATCTTATGTCCTTCTGAATAGCACACACAGTCCCATCAGGATGGCATAGCCATTGGGATGCAATTGGAAGGGAGAGATTGTCAATCGGAGAAGGAGCTGTTGAAGAAAATTATTATAAGGAGGAATAGCTCCACACAGGCACATCCGGCGATTAACAGCGACAAAACAGAGAGGTGGCCTGTCAGCAGTATCATTTGGCCCAGGAAGTAAAGCATCTGCTTCAGCAATACCAAACTGAATGCGTAGTTGGTTGATCGCCCGTTGATTCAGGGTAGTTGAAGTTCTCTCCGGGGGATTATCCAGTGGATTGGCTATCGGGAAGGCCTCCCCAGCATGTCCTACTATTTCTTCTTGTTGAGAAGTCATTCTACACAAGGAACTGGATATTCAGATATGAAGGTGCACGTTTCCTAAACGTGTGAAGTGTTTTGCAAAACTAATAAAACGACAAGCAAATATAACTGAAATTAAACTAACAGGCATTTGTCAATTATAAAGTTTTAAGGCTTGTTGTTTTAAGTCCAAATACAAATGCAGTGTTGATGCAAACAAATTAGCTTTAATTGATTAATATTTCTTTGCTTTGATACTTCACTTGAATTTGTTGATTCATGGCACTTCATATAATTTCTTCAAGTTGATTATCATTTATCGACTAATCTGTCATTCGATGTGGGCGATCAGTGGCAGTATATTCGTCCCATTTTTCTGCAAATGTTGTGTTTGACAGGTTATTAGCATTAAAGCTAATATAATCTGTAAAGAAGTACAACGAGTCCAGGCATGTTATCTCGGCAGTTCAAGTTGAGAATTCAATTCAACAATGTCATGTTCATTCAAGTCAAATAGTTCCTTATTCAAGTTCCTACAAGTTAAAGTTATGATGCATATGAAGGAATAAGGCTTCAGGTCAAGATGATGCAAATTTGTCTAAGTCCTAACTCGGCCGCGACCTAAAACCTATGCCACAGAAAGTTAGGTCACAAGTAAGTTAGGTCGCAAGTAAGTTAGGTCGCGTGTTTCACGATCAAACCGATAAGCCTAAGGTCGGCCGAAGTTCCTCAACCAATCATTTCCTGACTCTCTTTGCTCCTCTTCACTCGAGTGCAACCACGTGTCCATCACCTCACAATCACCAGGAGCACAACGGTTTGACCTAGAATCCACTAACCCATTAACCCGTTAAGGACCTTCTCACATCCTCCAAACTCACAAACTATTTAACTCGAGGCACTATAATCCATCATCTCCTCCTCAAATCATCAAAGATCACCCAAAACCGAATCGAGCCACCTCAAGTTCATCAGAAATCGATCGTAGAATGGTTCGCGACGAAACACAAGAATATAAAATTGGATCAAAGGTTAAAGATGGGGATCCAGATTCATGATTTAATGATGATCGTGGATCGAATAGTGAGCAAATCCACTTACACGATGTGATGATGAAGATGATCGGTGACTAGTTGGTTGAACTTTGCCTTCGAGAGCTCAGGAATTCATCAATGGTGGTTTCGAACGGTGAAGCAAGTAAAGAGAAGAAGGAAAGAGATGGATAACTTATATGAAAGGACGGTGGAACCTGAATCTGTGCGAACGGTTTAACTCCACCTTTAGGTCACTCACGACCTAGCGATCCAGCAAAACACGAGTTAAAAAGTGTCGAAGCACACGACCTATTCCCTAGGCGTATACTTCGAGGGGCAAGTGTTAACTCCTCTTCTCTATGACTCAGTGACCTAACGACCTAGGGAATTCAGCGACCTAAAGGAGTGAAAGGCCCAGCGACCTAAAGTTATCAACAACCTAGCGACCTAATATATCCAACGAGCTAAAGACTTAAGGCAGGGTGCGGCTCAACCGAGTTAACGAGTTAAAAGGTGGAGCGACCTAGCGACCTAACACAGCAGACCCTAGCGACCTAACACAGCAGTCCCTAACGACCAAGCGACCTAGTAACTAAGACGACCTAAACGGCCTAACGAGTTAGCGAGCTAACGAGTTAACGAGCTAGCGAGCTAACGAGTTAGCGACTTAGCGAGCTACAAGCTTCATACTGCTATATCGCTCAGTTATAGGACAAGCAAGTGCTAAGTCGCTACTACTACCACAACTAGCCTAGGTCGTTCCACGACCTACTAACTCGCTTAGATAAGACCAAGTGCAACCGAGAAGAGCTGTAGCTCGTATCTCTTAAGTCGCTCAACACTTAGGTCGTATGCGACCTATGACCTTACTCCAGATTCTTCCTATAAATACCCCACATACTCCAACATTGAGGGGACTTTTGGGCTCACTTCTGGAACGCCAATACTTTGCCGCTCTCTCGACTCAAACAACACTTCAAGCACTCCAAACACCAAAGACGCTTCAACGAACTTCAAGAGGGGATCTAACACATTCAACATGAATTCGAAGAGCTCTTCGACATCGGAGTTCTAGCTACTTGTGTAAGTGTGATGTAATCGAAGATAGTTGTAAAGAGTTGTAATCGAATCAGCAATAAAGAAGATTAAAGTGGATGTTGGCTTGACTATAAGCCGAACCACTATAAAAACTGTTGTCTTTTACTGCTTTTTCTGTTATTTTCTGCTTATTTCTAGTTCCCGTACCAACGGGTGGTGCTTTCACTTTATCTCTACCCACACCAGGGTGTTAGCATTACATTTTTAGCGTTAACAATAGACATGCGTAATATATAAAGATTATAGTATATAATAAATATTTAATATAAATATAGTATTAAAAGAATATAAATTAGTTTAAAATGTTAATTAATTAATAATTATTAAATAAGATTTAATTAATATTATATATAAGATTATTATAAAAATAATAAAATATAAATGTTATATAATAATAAAACTTATATAATATGAATGTATAAACAAAAGGTGTAACATTATAGAAGCCCTAGATAAGACTTAATGAATGAATATATATGTAAATGTACGTAAGCCATGATTTCAGATGTGTCTAACAATTAAATCATAAGGGTATTTCATAATAGATACATTATTCCACAAGTTGATATCATTCGATATAATATGTTGAAGATTATGAATCTTTCGTGTAAAGTTTTCCTCTATCATTTATATGTTAATATATTACTTGCATACTCTTTAGTTATTGAGCTTTCCTCAAGGTAGGGATGTTATGTATAGTACTATTAATACATTGAATAGACAAGGTAGGATTATGACATATATGCGTTGAGATTTCCTCAAGGTATGTACATCATACTTAGAATGCCACGAGATGGTAGGTTCAAGTGAGTAATCATACTTTATTTATTGAGATTTCCTTAAGGTAAAGGAAGGATTAGGGCAAGGAACCACACATTGGGATTGTATGTTATACAATCGATAAAGTGGTATCCATCATATGCAGACCTATGATTTGTTGATCTTTCCTTAAGGTCAGAATGTAACGACCCTGGATTTTTGACATCCCAGGTTGTGGATATTAATTTCTAATATTCAATAATATTGTATTTTAATATACAAAAATCCCAACAACTGATAATAATATACCAATTTTCCAAAACCAATATAATTTGAATTTTCAAATCTATATCAAAGTACAAATTGATGAAAAGGAAATTTCTAATATATGGATATTTTGTTTTAGATAAAATATATGTATTTTGTTTTAGAAACAAAATATGTATATTTTGTTCTAAAGATAAAACGTAGTAGAGAATTGATTTGACTGGAAAATCTTATACATACATTTTTACATTAAGGATAATAGGATTTATATGTATATATAATGTGGGTAGAAATTCATAACGGTAAATAGTTAATGAAGTAAAAGGATATCTTTGATTTTTGGGCATATAAACAATATGATAAAAGAGTTTTAAGTTTTTGAAATAATATATATACATCTTGAATAAGAAAATTTTATGTATGTAAAATTAAGTTCAAAGGTGAAAATTTATATTGTTTATAAATAAACAAAAATGTTTTAAAAATTAAATGATGTGTATAAGAATCACTTAAGTATAAATAGAAGAAACTATATACACATAGATAACAAATGAACTTAGTTTATTTAAAAGTAATATATTTCTATATTATCAATGAAAAAATATATATACATATATATATATGTGGTTACATATATACATGAAGACTTAAAAATAATTTTAACCACTTTGTAGTTCTTGTTTAAAGTAACAATAATTTACTTTACAGTATATACATACATACATACATACATACATACATACATACATACATACATACATACATACATATATATATGGTTACATATATACATGAAGACTTATAAATATATGTTTTTTCCTTTCTTTTCTGTAAAACACAACAATAATATACTTTACTGTATATAATTTCTTTTTCAACATATATTTGTTAAATCCTAAAATAAAGTCTCTTCTAACACATATATATATGTATTATAAATAGAAATGGTTATATATACTTACTGTAATATATTTTTTTTGATTTCCTATACATTCATGTTTCTGTTTTTCTTTTATATGTATATATATTATATTTTTCCAAAACTAAAATTAGATTTAAGTAAAAATAACTTAGGTTAAATAGACGACCAGTAAGCTACTATGTGTATACATACATACATACATATATATATTTCTTCCTGTCTAATATATATAAATTGAATTAAATTAAATCATAACAAAGCAGATATACCTTACCGTCCCTTCGAGAAACGAACACCGAGATCGAATCGTACATCCATCTCGATCGTGAACACGCAAGCAGGCGCAACCGCGCTCCTACCCTAATCAAAATCGACGGTCATTCCTTATCCATGCGACTCCTTCTGCCGAAGATTCGTGTAACAACCCGCATATTTTACGATTTTATATTTAAATGTTTTATTTAATTATAGTATCGTTAGTCGGATTTTAGTCCGAAAAGCTACTTTTTGCAAACAGTCAAATTAGGACTCTAGACCCCTTCCATTGAGTTCAAAATGCCGTTTGTAACCTTTCTGAGTATAAACATTGATATGTTTGGAGCTAGCTAAAATTTTGACCTTTTCCCACTTTGGTTTGAGTTTGGGTTCAGCCCACAAGCCAACATAATACCCAAACTGAACCCCTCTCCATTCACTCACTCTCTTTTTCTAATACTTCAGCTCTAAAGAGAATAATGGGGGAAAAGATTGGAAATTGAAATCCTAAGCCCTAATTTCTATTAGGAATTCAAGCCCTAGCTCCAAATTCAAGGAGAAGCTTTGGTAAGTTTCATCTTTTTCTTCTCCAACTCATTCTCTCTTCAATTTCAGAAATTCCTAAACCCTAAGTTAGGAAGTTCTTGCATTTAATCTTAGCTTGGAGATTCTAGTGTTGATATCGAAGAGTGGTTGATCTTCCTTTTGTCTTCAAGCTTCTCATTCATTGTTTTCGGGTTTAAAGGTGAGATTTTTATCTCACATCTATGTCTATAACTATCTTTGGTTGTTAGGTATGAATTCCTAACACTTATTCATGTGCATTTGCTTTTGGATTGAATTAGTTTTATGAAAATTCCAATTTTTATGTTTTGAAGTTAAAACTTTAAAAATCATAGCTTTGATGTTTGATCATGCTTTGTGGGATGTATCGAAGAGCCCATAGGGCTGGGTTGTCGCGTTGCATAAATCCCTAGTCGCAATTGCTCGATCGATCGGCTCCGTATAAACTTTTGCCCCCTTGTGGCTAGGCTAAAAATACTAGAAATTCTAGTTCAGTCGACTGAACCAGAGGGTTGGTCGACTGAGCTGAACCCAGGAAATTTCCTAGGCCAGTGTCAGTCGACTGACCACTCTGGGTCAGTCGATTGAGCCTGAAACCGAAAGTTTCCAAGCATGACTCAGTCGACTGATCACTCTGGTTCAGTCGACTGAACCTGAAAACAGAAAGTTTCCAGGATCTGAGTCAGTCGACTGACCACACTGGTTCAGTTGACTGAATTTGTTGTTTTTGCCCAATTTGCCTTTTGGGATTGAATTTCCAATTTAAATCGATTCGTGATGATCCTATTTGTTGTTATCATTTATTATTGACTTTGATGACTTCTTTTTCAGGATTTTTTGGAATATCCATCCTGGTGGATTCGGTATCGATTTATATGTATTTGATTCACGACTTCGAATGTGAATTTTGGTGATTGATTGTTTCTACAATCATTTTTGTAATTTGTCACGTTAAAAATACAAATGTTTCTATACTAGTAGTAAATATCAAAACTCTTTTACCAAAACGATTTCAATACTATTTTATTACAAAACTCATTTCTTAAACTGTTTTCCAATCTATTAGTATATATAAACTTTTACCTCATTCTTATGAGAAATCTAATTAAACGGCTTAGCAAAACTAGTGGTATGAAACGCTTGCGTTTACTTTGTTGATTAATTCTGGGACTTTTTCGATTGAAACTCTCGTGACAATTTTCGAGTGGGAATCTACAATTTGTTCGTAAATATTTAAGATAAGCTAGTGGTTATGGAACATGAAGCCAAACTCATATATTTACTAGCTTAGTGTAATTGACACTTCTTGATGATTCATGGTGATCATTTTGTGAGTTGGACTAGCGATGTGCGATGTATATTTGTTTATGTGGGGCCTAAAAATCCTATTTTGTGGAACTTTGGTTCAATTTGGTGGGGTGGCGACCCATGGTCTTTGGGCCATTTGTGGAGCCTCAGCTCAAATTGATGGTTTGAAACCATGGATAGCGTTCCGTTTGAGATACACGTGTTGGTGAGTTTTCATTCTCCCGTTTGTGATAGGCCTCCCCCTTTTTGTGATTTTTGGATTTCTAGTTGTGATTTCTAGAATTTGGGTTTCATCGATTTTAGTGATTTACATTGATAAGCTTTATCAATATTTGGGCGTTGGTGAATTTTGTGTTTCACTAACTTTTCAGATTGGCATTGATAAATTTGTCAATGTTTCCGGTTGGTGAAAGTGTTAAAGAATATGACATTCTTTTCTATGTTTTGAGATGTTTTGAGATATTGTATGATGTTTGCTATTATTCAATGTATACTAGTCACAGTATGACATTATTATTATCATACGTTTTAGTCGTATCTCTATTACTATCTCATTTTTATCTGATATTTATAAGTTAGACTGATCCGTTTATTATTTTCTTATTAAATAATACTCGGGTCAGACCGAGATGTTACAGGTGTTTCCACTTGGCTTCTTATCAGGGACAGTCGCCTGATTTTTTGGCTAACTGCTTAGATTAGTAGTTTTTGATTGTTATACATTTGAGATATAGACTCTATGATGTATAATTGTTCTTTTATCTAGCACTTGTATCTGTTCTTTTGTGATATTGTGGATCTTAAATGACCACTACACTGATGAACACTTCTACGTGTTATATTCATATCCGTTCCGACCTTTGTGATATGAATTATCTGTGACTAATTTGTATTATGTTTATTTCTATATTTGTTCCCGAAGGCCACATAGCCACCGTGTAGTAGCTTTGAGTTTACATCAGTATGTCAGATTTCCTCTTGAGATGAAATACATGTTATACTATCTGACATATCGGCGTTCGCACAAAGCAATTACGCGGATGGTCGCTCCTCAACAGCCTTATTCTTCGTGCTAGTCGACGACATTACTCTATGATGTCCTTGGCTAGCATGAGTATAGAGGTGGGGCATCATAGCTTGGTATGATAGCTAAACTTCGAAACAATATAGAATAATCTTGCCAGGATCATTGTCCTAAGTCTTTCTTAGGGTATGTGCTATAGGATTTAATTCGAGTCTTCGTACCGTTCCATCCTATATTTTTATGATGCCTTGTTTTTATCAATCATGGTTGTTTGATATTCAATTTGAGAATTACTTTTTCCTCTTCTTTCTTTCTTTCTTAAAGAAGAGAAATGGTTAGTGTTGGGCGAATTCTCGCCACCAATCCAAAAAGCTTCTCTAGCAACCACGGCCGAACCAGGTGGCCACCGAACCAACACTCTCCATCCCACACCGAACCAACCCATCTGCCCTCTACCGAACCATGATCCACTGGACCACGTACAGCCGAACCAACCTTCTCCCCTACCACCGAACCATTCGGTATCGAACCATTCGGTACCGGACCAACCCTGCTTCCTATGCATGGCCGAACCAGCCTCCACCGATCCATGCTACCACCGGCTCACTCCATCTACATGCTACTGCCGAACCAACCAGCTACCGGTCCAATCACCTCGACCCCATGCCAGGCCAACCCACCGAGCCACGTCCTAGCCGAACCAACCACCGGACCAAGCTCCACCGGTCCAACCATCTCTCAACTTCGAACCAAACATCTATTCACCCACTATCAAATGAACCTCCGGACCAACCACTCCAAGCACGACCGAACCAAGCTCCGCCGAACCAGATATGCCAGGCCAGATCGCTTCAGCCTAGGCCCACCAGCATCTATATACATCTAGGACCTCTGCCTCCAGCCTCACTCTATAAATAGAGGGGCAGGGGTACAACAACGGCAGACAAGTTTGAGAGCTCAAGCACGGAAGGAACTTTCAAACGACTTTCATATACTTGTATACAAAGCTTTGTACTTTTAATCTGAAAGAAAAAGGAGAATAACATATAAAGTGGACGTAGGCACGTTCTGGCCGAACCACTATAAATCTGTGTGTCTTTTACATTTCAGTCCCTGCTTTTTTCATATTTGCATAACTCATCTAAATCACTAAGAATCACATAAATTCGACTGAATCACACGACTTGGAGGTGTTTGCCCATTTTTTGTGCAAACATTTTTGGTGCTTTCACTGAGAACTCGAGCTAGAAGCTACAGCTTCTCCTACTCAACCTTCTTCCTAGCAGCATCGCTCCTTGCTCCGACAACATGACTTCCAGGCAGAGGAGAGATCCTAACAAAGGAAAGAACATCGCAACTAGCAGTATCCCAGATCCAGTAGCCCCAAATCAAGAGAATCATCCCATTTTTAACAGCAGTACCAGATGAAATTCAGGCAAATTCGACAGCCCCCGCCGTGGAACAACCAATTACTAGGGCAGATCTGGATAGGGTTGTGGCTGAAGTAACTAGCGGCTTCACATCTCAACAAGAAGCCTTGGTGGACCAACTCGTGTCACGCTTAAGGGATGCTGAAGAATCCAACCACAACACCGAATCATGGGATGAGTCTCAATCTGGAGGATCTGGGAGACGACAAAGGTCTTCCATCTTCGAAGAAGCTATCAACAGGAACAACAATGATAGGGGCCGCGCCCGGACTAAGCCCGAACTCCGACTCGAGGAAGCGCTTGGAACCGAACCTAATGGGGGAGGCACCAAGCGAGGGTCGGATGTAGCTGAGCTAATCATGTCGCCTAATCATAGAAACCCCGCTGAACGGAGCCGAGCTAGAACCCAGCCCGAAGTTGACCCCATGGGAATGCTCGAAACAGAACCCCACAGGGGAAGATCAAGACAGGGGCCAACTGTAGCTGGTCCTAGCATGCATCCGAGCAGCCAAAGAAAACCACTGGATAACGTCAGAAGTGATAGACTATACCATCCCTACAGGTCATCCGTACGAGATGATCCCGCAGGAAAGAACCAAGCTCATTTTTGTCAGCTCCAAATTCTGATGAAAGAATGGCACGATTATTCAGGGAATGCGTCCAACGGGACCAAAGAGATCGTGGGATAGGTGCTAGGGTAACTAGCCCATTCACCCGCGATATTGAAATTGCCATCACCCCCTGAGAATGGAAAATGCCAACAATGGAACCTTACAAAGGAACCTCTGACCCCATCGTACACTTACAGAGATACACACAGCATATGCTCATGAGCGGAGCAACGGAAGGAGTGTTGTGTAAATGCTTTCCGCTATTCTTAACAGACCTAGCTACCTCCTGGTTCTGCCGTCTACCCCAAGGATCTGTCAGCTCATGGGAGATGTCGAAGGAAAAGTTCATTAGTCAGTTCCGCATTCATGTTGAACAACCCAAGGACGCTTATTCTCTATCTACTGTCAAACAGAAATCCGGAGAGACACTGCAACAATATCTAACCCGGTTCAACGCCGCAGCTGTCGCAGTTCAAGATGCCGACGAGAAACTTGTCCTGATGGCCCTCTGTAGTGGTGTGCATCCAGATACCAAGTTTGTTGGAAGACTAACTAAAGAAAAGCCAGCAACCTTAGGCGATTTCTTCCATGAAGCCGGGAAATATATGAGGCTTGAAGACGCTGCTACCGAAAGACCGACAGTACAACAGACTAAGGCAACCCCAGATAAGTTTCCCGCAGTGGCAAAGGACGTCCGGAGAAATGACTCTAAAGATAATGCTGGGGGCAGGAAGGGAGAAAAGCGCCAATATCGACCAGGACCAAGATTTGACTCCTACACTCCCTTGAATGAAACCATCGAAAACATCTTCCTAGCCACTCAGGACGAAGTTAGATACAAGCGCCCCCCGCACAAGAAGGAGTCAGATAACGCACTCAAGTCGGGAAAGTTCTGTCGTTTCCACGAATCCCACGGACATGACACCAACGAATGCTACCATCTCCGGGACTTGATTGAAGAACACATTAGAAGAAGAAGACTGGAACGCTATATAAAAAGCCAGAACAGGACTCCAGCTCCCGCCAATGAAAACTCAGGGCTACCCCCCTCAGGGGTATGAGGAGGAAATCGCAACACCAGCGGCTCTAGTCAGGAGAGGATAGTGGTCCATACCATATCAGGAGGACGACACATCGCCGACAGAAGTTGGGCAGAGATGGAAAGATATGGAAGGTCGCTTAGAAACAATGAGGACTGCATTCATTCGATTACAGAAGAATGCCACCCGAAAAGGAAAGAGAATGACGACATCACATTCTGTAGACGTGATCTGGAAGGAAGGCAGTACCCTCACATGGATCCTATGGTCATCTCTGCCTGGTTCGGTCCAGCCAAAATTTTTCGAATTCTAATAGACACAGGAAGCTCAGTAAATATCCTATCCAAGTATGCTTTCGACAAAATGAAGCTGTCGATGAAGGAACTGTCTCCCTGCAACAAACCACTACATGGTTTCACTAGAGATGCGAAGGTGCCCCTCGGGCAACTTGACCTCTTCGTCGAAATAGGAAGTCATCCCCGCTCCGTTGTGCGAAAACAAACATTGTGCTAATAGAAAACCACTCGGCCTACAACGCCTTCTTGGGAAGACCAGCCTTGTTTGACTTCCAAATTGTCCAAGCCCCGTGGTGCCTAAAGATGAAATTTCCAACAGATAACGGAGTAGGAGAAATAGAAGGAGATCAAGACGCTGCTCGAGACTGCTATGTAACTGAACTTCGCAATAACCGCAGAAGGAATAAAGGGAAAGATGCAGAGACTACTCTCTGCATGAAAAGCTTGGAAGCATAATAACTAAAGAAAGCCCCTCCTCTTCGGTATACCAGTGATCTTTTCAATGAACTAGACGCCAGGGAAAAAGAGGAGTAGGCCACCGCCGAGCCTGCAGAGGCTATGGAATTTGTACCTATAGACAAACACGACTCACATCATATCTAAAGAAGACTAAGCTGCTACTCAATCAATTGGATCACCATTTAATCAAAAACATTCCTCGAGGAGAGAATCAGGAGACCGACGAACTGGCAAAGGAAGCTAGCATGAGGAACAATAACCATCTCAAAGCAACTAGCCCCGAGTTTTGGGCAAGTGAATCTGATAGCTGCAATCGAAGAAGAAACTTAGATAACTCCTATCCGAAAATATTTGCAAGACGGCACACAACCCGACAGGCATAACGAAGCCAAGGAAATCTTATCCAACATTCATCAAGGATGCTGCGGAGATCACACTGGGGGGCAGACTCTGGCGAGGAAGATACTCCGATATGGATATTTCCGGCCCGCCTTAAACAAAGACGCATTTGACTTCTTCAAAAGATGTGGCAGATGTCAGAAATTTGCTAAGACTCCTTGGCTACCAACAAATGAGATTATCCAAATGACCGGCCTTTTGCCCTTTGCAATATGGAGAATTGACTTGATTGGCAAACTGCCAATAGTCCGAGGCGAAGCCAAATATGCAATAGTGACAGTTAACCATTTCACCAAATGGGTGGAAGCGGAACCTCTAAATAAAATATCTTCTTGCATAAATTACCAACTTCTTGATCAAAAATATTCTATGCAGGTACGGAGTCCCACTCAAGATCATATCAGACAACGGACTCCAGTTTGACAACGAGGAATTCGCCGACTGGCGCCAAGAGCACAGAGTTCACAAAAGCTTCTCATCTGTAGCTTATCCTCAGGCAAACGGATAAGTCGAAGCTGTCAACAAAATTCTCAAAACCCTAATCCAGAAGAAACTTGAAAAGTCAAAAGGCGCTTCGGTGGATGAACTTCCTACGGCACTTTGGGCCTACCGCACATCTTGCAGAACATCAACGGGGCATATTCATTTCTCTTTGGCATACGGATTGGAGGCCATGCTCCCAGTTGAAACTGTAGTGCCTTCTCACCGTAGGATCCACTACAACCCAGAAGAGAACGAAGAACTCCTCCTCATGTCTTTGGATCTAATTGAGGAGAGAAGAAACGATGCAGCATAATACAACTCCAACGTCAAGCACCGCAGCTTACAAGAGGGAGATCTTGTCCTCAAGCGGATCTTCCCGCGACACCGAATCATGGGGTGAGTCCCAATCTGGAGGATCTGGGAGACGACAACGACCTTTCTTCTTCGAAGAGGTTAATAACAGAAATAGCCATGGTAGGAGCCGAGCCCGGACTCAGCCCGAATTCCGACCCAAGGAAACACTTGGAACCGAACCCAACGGGGGAGGTGCCAGGCAGGGGTCGGATGTAGCCGAGCCTGTCATGCTACCTAACCATGAAAACACCAGTAAACGGACCCTATGTAATTCATCAAGCTCTTCACAACGGAGCTTATATTTTGTCAATAGTGGACGGAGTGGTGTTCCAGAGGCCACGAAACATCCGACACCTCCGTCGATACTTTGCCTGACGTGTACTGCCCATACGAAGCGTATTAACAACGAGAATCGGTGGACATAGGCATTTTCGTGCCGAACCACTTTAAAAATCTTGTCTCTTGTTAACTTGTGCCTTCATATCTTGGCTACTTGTTAAGCTTTATGCTTTTCTGTTGAACAAAATCCTATGGCATCTCCACTCAAGACGCATCACAGCGTGACTCCACCTGGACAAAACCTAACAGGTACGCTACGATCCTATGCCCTCGCCAATGAGACACTTTGCTCCGGTATCCCTCTACCGTGAGTTAACTCATTGTTTGCCTCGGCCCTTAAAGCCGACTGTAATGAGCCGAGTATAAGTCATCACAATGGCCGACTATAGCCGATGGCAGCTCATTACAGCGATTCGGCTCGCCGGCAACTGTGAACTGATTATAAGCCCCAACATAAGGTGTGGCCAGCCAGGGGCAGTTCACGGTTGATGATCGGCACCCACGCTAGCCGACCATGGTAAATCGAATAATACCCATGATTACGGGCCATAATGGTTCTGGTAGTTACCGTGCGCGATCTCGGCTCCGGTGTGTCTTAAGTGCGGCTGTGGTAAAAAAGAAAACTCCCCGCAGAGGCGTAAGATGGGTGACAAATGTCTCCAAGACCCACAGCTAGGGAAAGTGACTACAAAACCCGTTTGCCACGAACTTAAGCACATCGACGGCCTTCCGTGACTAGAAGTTTTACTTTTCCTATATTTCCATTCCATTTAAATACTTTTCTCCTATCCTGTGTAACGGTCCCTAAAGTACAGGACACCAACTAGGAGACATTCGCTCATAAGAATCAGAGCCCGTAAACTGGATAACAAGGCACTCAACGGTATCCATGATCAGTTACCCAAGATGCTCAAAACTACCCCATGCAACTAAAACATGAAGGGCGGTACTCTCTTCTCTTGTACATAAACATGTAACTATAACTTACTCATACATCACACTAACATTGCAAAACATGAAATTATGTTTCAAGCAAGAGCTTAGCATCAAACACAACTAAATCACAGACATATGCATAGTTATACTTCTTATGCAGCACATCAAAATAATAACAGCATTCAAAATATAACAGAATCAGCTTGTGTTATAAACTTACATAAAGTCGTTCAATGACATAATTACAGCTCAAAAGTACGTTAATGTTTTGAACTAGCATATACAGGAATGTCAGGCAGACCAAATAAAATAACCAGCTGCATCAGTGCTCCACCCTCATTCTACCAGCTCTCCGAATCTACCTGGCCGCAGGGTCGGAGCTCCCAGCGTGTTGATCGGAGGTCCCACCTGTCCAATTCAGAAGAGGAATTCATTAAACAAACAGTAAACAATCAAGTTATGAAAACCCAAAAAGAAAAGAAGGGGAAGCAAGGCTTGAACTCAGAACACTCAAGATGAAAGGCACATTCATTACCAGCTCCAATCTTCTTTGCATTGACTACACATTTCAACATCGTATACGAAACTACATGGTCAGTCCTTCTGCGGTCATGAATAACCAATTGCACTACTTAGACGATCATAATCTTTGGAAAGATATTGATGGTCTGCCCAGTGGATTTGATGATGCTCAACTAGATTTCAGTAAAGGGTCATTCAGTGGTTTGAACAATGAAGTACCAGATTTGGATAAAACAATCAATGCCATTCCTCTAAACCATCCTTCAGATCCTCGTTTAGCTTCTCTGACCCTTTCTGAAGAGTTCAATATCATCTTCAACGACTTGAGCTATGAAAAGCTGAGAAGGGAAAACTCACCAGCATCCGCTTCTTGGTCCTCATCCTCCAACTGCACGCCAACCTCCTCAGCAGCAAGCGGCCGCATGCCCTCCTTCACCGCCACTTTCTCCTCCTCAGTAAACTGGGCCATATCCATCCACTATTAATCTTGGGATGGGTCCTGGTCGTCCCGGTCCTGGTTGGCTAGGGGCACAACAGGAGACTCTCTTCTGTCCTTAAATTTCCTCTTATCTGATCGAGTTTCCACTGTATGGGACATTTATCTGCAACTCAAGGAAGTACATCGTTGAAACGGAAGGTATAAACATGCAAGTATCATAGTTTGAAATTTCGCCCGAACTCCTGGTGTCATTCGGTAAAGCAAATATAAAAGTCCATCCGGTAAGGAGTTCATTCAACACTCGGAATCCCCAAGTTCATTCAGCAAGGCCCAATCTAGAGCCCATTCGGCATTCAAACTTAACATCTCATTCGGCATTTAAAACTCCAAATTTCATTCGGCATTGAAGGTCCAAGTTTCATTCGGTAAGTCAAGTCCACGAGTCCATTCGGTTATACAAAACAAAGGTTCATTCGGCACGCAAGGGTCTTACTTGGTTTGGCAAAGATGGAAATTTGACTCAGCTTTTCCACTTGGTAGAAAATAGCAGTGGACACACGCCCCTACTTCTAGACGAGAACAGGATAACCGGACCAACCCGTTCGGCACTCACAACCGAATGGAGCCATCCCAGATAAACAAAGCGCGACACATAAAGGCATGTGCCCCACTTTGGGGGGCAAATGTTGGGCGAATTCTCGCCACCAATCCAAAAAGCTTCTCTAGCAACCACGGCCGAACCAGGTGGCCACCGAACCAACACTCTCCATCCCACACCGAACCAACCCATCCGCCCTCTGCCGTACCATGATCCACCGAACCACGTACAGCCGAGCCAACCTTCTCCCCTACCACCGAACCATTCGGTACCGAACCATTCGGTACCGGACCAACCCTGCTTCCTATGCATGGCCGAACCAGCCTCTACCGATCCATGCTACCACCGGCTCACTCCATCTACATGCTACTGCCGAACCAACCAGCTACCGGTCCAATCACCTCGACTCCATGCCGGACCAACCCACCGAGCCACGTCCTAGCCGAACCAACCACCGGACCAAGCTCCACCGGTCCAACCATCTCTCCACTTCGAACCAAACATCTATTCACCCACTACCAAATGAACCTCCGGACCAACCACTCCAAGCACGAATGAACCAAGCTCCGCCGAACCAGATATGCCAGGCCAGATCGCTTCAGCCCAGGCCCACCAGCAGCTATATACATCCAGGACCCCTGCCCCCAGCCTCACTCTATAAATAGAGGGGCAGGGGTACAACAATGGCAGACAAGTTTGAGAGCTCAAGCACGGAAGGAACTTTCAAACGACTTTCATACACTTGTATACAAAGCTTTGTACTTGTAATCTGAAAGAAAAAGGAGAATAACATATAAAGTGGACGTAGGCACGTTCTGGCCGAACCACTATAAATCTGTGTGTCTTTTACATTTCAATCCCTGCTTTTTTCATATTTGCATAACACATCTAAATCACTAAGAATCACATAAATTCGACTGAATCACACGACTTGGAGGTGTTTGCCCATTTTTTGTGCAAACAGTTAGACCAGGCCGTCCCAGCGCCGGTCAATCCAATGCTACTCCTCAGGATGGATTATTTATATCTGCCCAACAGCTTCTTGATCTTGTAAAGAATGTTCAAGCTGTCAGACCCATTCCACAGCCTATTCACCCTAAATTTGGTTTTGCATGCCTGTGCAACGATTACACTAATTTGGGTGGAAAGCCATTTAAGGGTTACGAGGGCATTATCGAAGTCCAAGCTTGGCTTAGAACATGCGATCGCATCTTTTCTCGCATGAATCTTATTGATCTTCATCGAGTCTAAGTGGCTTCTAGTATTCTCCAAGAAAGAGCATTAGATTAGTATGAGCTTCTGACTTTTGAAATTATTGAAGCGGATCATACTTGGGAGCAATTCCGAGAACAATTCGAATTAAAATTTATGCCGGAAGCTGAAAAGGTGACTTTGGCCCGTCATTTTATTGACCTTATTCAAGGTACATCTTCTATGGCAGACTACGTAGCATCTTTCTAGTCTCCCTCTAGATATGGGGTCGAGTATGTAAATACCCCATTGAAGAAAAATCAGAGATTTGTTTATGGCTTGAACAAAACTCTCAAGAAGCCGTTACTTCTGAAATTAGAAGTTTCTTTTGATCAGCTTGTTGATATCACTCTTCGACTCGAGGAGGCCGATAAAGAAAGTGGTGTTGAAGTTGTGGGTGCCAAACCAAACTTCAACAACAACAAGAAGCGACCTAATAAGTTCAAAGGTCCTTATCCCAACAAGAAAGGGAAACAAGTAGATTAATTAGCAAAGACTCCTACCTCTAGTCGAGAAGAATGCTATAATTGTGGTTCAAAAGACCGTTATGCTAGTAAGTGTTCGAAGCCCCTTGCTTGCCGCTATTGCAAAGGTTCGGGCCATACTATATCTTCATGTTCCAAACTTCCGAGCAAGAAAGAGGGAACGTTGAATGTTTTGCAAGCCCTTAGTAACACTTCTCGTGGTCAAGGTATTTCTCATTCTATCCTTGATGGCATTATTATGTTTCGTGATCATCCTATTCGAGTTCTTTTTGATACGGGTGCATCTCACTCTTTTATTTCAAAAGAACTTGTTGATAATTTTTGTTTGGATGTTTTGTGCTTGATGACTTCATTGGGAATTGCGAATCCGGTTGGTGGATCCGCAACACTCAGTTTATTGTGTAAAGATGTCAAAATTATTTTATGTGATTACTCTTTCCATGCCAATTTGCATGTTATGCGTTACTTTGGATTCGAAATGATTTTGGGAATGGATTGGCTTAACTGTTATGAAGCCCATATCCTATGTCCCGAGCAGACTATTCATATTCGACATCCTCAATCTGTTAAGCAGATTTCTATTGTTCTTAAAGATTCAGATTCTAATTCGGTGGCATCCTTGTATTCTCTTAACCCTCATGACGACGACGATGATGATGAGGAAGATGTCATTTCTCTTATTCACTTGTTCGTGAATTTTCCGACATATTTGAGCCCATCCTAGGATTACCCCCCTAAGCGAGCAATTGATTCAGAATTAATCTAATCCCTGGAGCTCAACCTATCACTCGTTCTCCTTACCGTACGTCCAATAAGGAAAATGAGGAGATGCGTAATCAATTATCCAAATTGGAGACGAAGTAATTTATTCACTCTAGTTCCTCTCCTCGGGGAGCTTCGACAATTTTTGGTGAAGAAATCTGATGGTATACTTAGGCTTTGCGTTGACTACCGTAAGCTTAATGATCTCACCATCAAGAATAAATATCCTTTACCTCGGATTGATGATCTATTTGATCAACTTAGTGGTTCTAGAGTCTTTTCGCAGTTAGACTTAGCAACCGGTTTTTATTAGCTTCGTATTGCGGAGGACAGTATTCCTTCGACATCATTTCGTACTCGTTATGGATATTATAAGTGGCTGGTTATGCCATTTGGCTTAACGAACGCTCCAGCTTATTTTGTTGACCTTATGAATCGAGTTTTCAAAGACTTCCTCGATCGGTTTGTTCTCATCTTTACAGACGATATTCTTGTTTATTCTAAAACCGAGGAAGAGCATGAAATGCATCTTCAGATCATGTTGGAAACTCTTAGAAGCGATCAGTTGAAAGCAAAGTTTTCTAAATGCCACTTTTGGCAATCCCGTGTGAGATTTCTCGGTCATATTACTTCCGAATCCGAAATTTCCGTAGATCCTTCAAAGATTGAAGCGATTCAAAATTGAAAGAGTGTGACGACCAGGAATTTTTGAACATTTGAAATTGAAGTATTTAATTGATTTTAAATATTTAAAAGTTAATTTTTAACTTGAATTTCAAATATCCCTATTTATTGGGTAATCTAGTTATTAAATTAGATAATTTGAAGTTGGGTAAAATTTTGAATCTTGATTTTTAAGCCTATTAAAAATAATTTGAAGGCTTATAAAATTCAAATTAATAATACTGAAGATAATAGAACTTTTGAAATAGAATTAAAAGGTGTTATGTGCAATTTTTAAATTTATCGTTTTAATTGATATTTAAAAATAGCCTTTCGAGGCACAGTCTCGAAATTCGACGAAACCGGTTCCATTGGATCCGTAATATTATATTATTATCGGATTTCAAATTTAGAAGCATTTGGAGTTGTCATGTGAGCGTACAATATATAAACGGGCTGAAATTTGTATCGAAAATTTAATAAAATAGTTGGGTCCAAAAGCAATCTTCTATAAACGATCGAATTAAGACTCGTAACCTTTTCCATTGCTTTCGAAATAGGGGTATAACATTATAAATGCCTAGTGGCATGCCTCGATAGGAAGTCACAATTTTGTGTTGCGTTTATCGAGACAATTTGAATTTGAATTTAAATTAATATATTTATACCCTAAGTCAATAGCAGTGATTCCCTTCCTTTAGCCTGTTTTCTTTCTCCATCACAACTTTCTGTCTCTACTGTAGCAAGTTAGTTTGAGTACGTTAGCATCCCATCTTGTTCCCTCTGTTCTTTTTAAAAATTACAAGTAGTCAAGGGAATTTCGTTATCATTTCAAAAACAAGAAAAGGAAACATGGTCGAAAACAATTTTCTACGTTAAAATCAAGTTCCCATCCCAATGAAAAATTGAAATCAAACTCTTTTTCATTCAATCAAGCCATGGCCGCTCTCTTCTGTTTCAAATCAATTTGAAATGGCCGCAGGCAAAATCGAATCTCGTTCGATATATAAACCCATATGGAATCACGTTTTCCCCTCATTCTTTTCAATCAACATCGTTCCTCAGAAATCACGGTCCACTCGATTTTAAATTTGAAGGATTGCCTGAAGTCTCGTTCTAGCCTAGGGTTCATTCTGGTGGGAGTTTTGGGGTATGCGGTGATGGTAGGAAATCGTGGCAGAGAGTCGAAGTGGAAGCCGTTAGCTTGGGTTATCGATTGCCTAGAGTTCGTCGACGTTTTGTCGTGGAGGGGCTTTGGGATGGAAGCAGGCATTGGGGCCGAGGTAGAGTGATGTGGCAGGAGTGGATCGAGGTCGCGGGTGTGGCGATGGAATGGATGGCTCAAGGATGAAGGTAGGGGAGTAGGCTTGGTAGTCGAGACTAGGTTCGTACGTCTGCGGAGCTGTGGTCAGTTTTTTGGTGGGGAGAAGCGTCGATGGAGGCACGTGTGTTTTGTCTTATATGGAAGGTGCTCGTGTAAATGTGGGAAAGAAGAGCTTTGGTCGATTTAAAGTAATTTGGTATTTGAGTCTAAGGCGTTATAGTTTTTATTACAGATTGAAAATATACACATTTTAGTTACTGGTCATTTATTTTACCTAGATTATTTTTACTAAATCTAATTGTGGTCTTGAAAAAAATAGCAGGTAAGTGGAAATGGATCGAGTCGAAAATCTATAATAATTTAATTCATATAAAAAAAATGTTTAAAGAAAAAGAGAATGTAAACTAGTTTAGTAAAACCATCATTTAAAATTTGTAATTAAATCTGTTAAGTGGTAATTTATTTTCTTTTCAACTAATTCAAATGTTAATAAAACCGTATAATGTTATACAATGTCTAAAATCAGGAAGAAAAAAGCTGGTTTGGATCAGATTGCAAATTAAAGGCAAAAGGTGAGTTAATCTCGCTCATCTGGTTAATTTAAATTTAAATGGTTGAATTTAAATAATTGGTTGAATGATTGAATTGATTGGATGTGGTATATTAAATATAGTATATATATATTGGAGTGATTGATTTCCCACATTATATAACGGATGAGACCCCATACGCCGCTTAATAGCGGATGACATTATATTAAATCCCATATACCGTGATATTCCACCTTGAAGTGGAATTGGTATTTTACATTGTGCTAACATCTGTGGATGTAGGGAAACTGGTTGGAGGTATCCAACTGGATTCCTTAAAATTTTTAGATTTTGTAATATTCTGTGCTATAGATATTGATATCCTGTGATGATCTTATTGATAATTAAAATATTGGATGATATAGCTGGATTAAATGTTTCAGTATACCGAATTATCAAAATTTATAGAATCAAATTTTTGGAAAGAAATAAAAGAGTAATCTATAAGTAAAATAACTATAAAGAATTTGAATAAATTTGAGAATGAATTGGGAAAAATAAAAGTAATTCTTTTTAAAATTCAAAAAATTAAATTCTGGGTATGAAAAGAGGAAATTTGAATAACCAGAGAAATAATAAATTGTAAAGTTTAAGTGATATTATTAAAAGTAAGAATAAAGAATTTATTTTTAAATCCAGGGTTTAAAGTTAATTAAAAGACATAGACGGAATTTGGGAAATCTGAAATTGGTATTCTCAGCTAAAAAGAATTTTTAATTTAAAATTAAGGACTGAAATACGAAGTTAATTGATTTTGAAATAAATTAAGTAAGTGAAGGAATTTATTTCAAAGTGAAGTAAATTAGAAACCAATTGAAAATTTACTTAAGTGTTGAAATTGAAATTTAAAGAAAAGTGAGATTTTGGAATTTATAATCTGGGATTATAAAGCGAAATAAAATATCAGTGGATATTTGGAAATATGAATTCAAGATGGTATTTATAAAGGAATGTGAATTTGTTTAAAAATAAATGGTGATTTATTTTTAAACGATGTGAAAGAGAAGAGTATTTCCCTGGATAGCCAAGCACGATTTTCAAAGCAATTTTAAATATAAGTTAAAAGTTTTAATGTTGTTTTAAAAGGGCATGTTTTAGAAAATTTACTATTTCTAAATGTTAAATTCTAAAGTAAGTATTTCAAATCTATTATTGTAGTAATTATACATAAAAGTGATTTGGTACTTGTTTTTAAAGAGGATAATCGGTTTATGTTTTATAAGTGGTTTTATTTAAAATATTCTTAAAGCATACATTTTGATAAAGTATTAAAGTAGTTTTAATTCTAATATTATGAAGTATATTTTATAATAAAGTGCTTTTAAATTATTTTAAAATCTAAAAGTATTCTGTACTTGGTGTTTCGTTGGAAATAAATGTAGGGAAATATGTATTCCGTAGGAGGAAACTGGTTTGGAAAATGTTTTCAAAAGAGTTGGAAAATGGAAATATATCTTGCGAAGATATTTTGGGGATAATAAATAATTTGGAGGAATTATTTATGTTTGATGAATGATGTGAATGTTAATTGATTGTTAAATAACCGACTATCAGTATGGGACAATGCGTTCATCGTTTCGAAGAGACCGAGATCGGGATTAATTTCTCGAAAACCACTTCGATCCGGTTATGTACGTTTCGTGTGGAAACGAGTTTGGAATCGAAGATGGAGCAGTGAAGTGCAAGGGCTAGTCGATACTAATCCTGAGGACATTTCCAAAATGGATGTAATAAGAGTAGTGCCTTCGGTTCCGTTCGAACCCGGGGCGGACTTGTATGGATGAATGCTTTCGGAACATCGTCTGGTGGACGATGGGCATTCTAAGGGATATGTTCTAAAAGGTAATGCTTTACCTTGAGCCTCATAACTGGGAATGACTGAAAATAAGGGGTTATGCAGCAAGGCTTCGTGGGTAGCCCTCACTTATGAGTAAGGTCATCCCTGTCTAGATGTCCCTTTTTATCACGGTTGTGTGGCGGTTGCTGATCCCAACCACGGGGTGATCTTATTCGGAATTATCCAGTATGGGATTATTCTGGCCTTCTGTTGTAGGGGAGCGGGCGTACTCCTTGGTACTATGATCTAGGCCACGTGCTGTGACAGGTGCTACCCCAGTGCCTAGTCATTCGTTGGAAATCCATTTTCCCTACGTGCCTGTACGGTTTGGATTTTGCCAAGCTATTGCTGAAACGTGAGATGCAAGAATTTCAGCCAGATTCTATTTTACTTTCTATAGACACTATTATAATATCAGAGGATTTTAATAAAAAGTGTTTTAGCTATCATAAGGTAAAAACCCGGCATGTTTATTTGTGGCATGGTCTTACGAGATGCTTTTGTTTTCAAAGGATTTTTGAAACTTTAAAAGAATCAGCTTGAGTGTGGTTTTCTCACGCTGGTATTCCAGACTAACACAGGTGTTATTTAATCTGTAATGCTCGGGTTAGAACGAGTATTATAGATTACAGGAAAGGATGCTGTGGAGCTCAGGAGACGAGCTGGATGGCGATACGTACCCTCGTATTTGTGTTAGTTATTCCGCTATGTTGTGTATACTGTGTATTCTGTTGTAGGACATGTTATGATTTCTGTCCTGAGTTGTGATGTTGATTTGTTGTACTCTGATGAATGAATGTATAAACAGATATATTTTCTGTTGAGTAAAGATCTGTATTTATATATTATAGTTTATTCCGCTGCGATGGTTAGATTCTGCCGTTGTTTTCTATTTCCTTCTACTCCCTCGTTCTTCTTTTATCCTGATGGTTCGATTTTTCGGGTATGAAAAGTCGGGTTATCACAGTTGGTCTCGGAGCTTAGGTTGGCGACAACCTAGGCTTTGGTGGGGAAAATTACTCATTTGAGATAGATTCTATAGTACTCTAGAGATGAGTTTGAGTGTAATAATAGATATGAGCGCGTATTTGCTAGTGAATATAAAATGGTTTTATATTGTGTCGATTGGTTTATTGAGTAGTTTATGGATTCTGGTCAATACGAGTAATTAATTTATTGATAGGGATCTCTAAACAATTGAATAGTAAATTCTTAAGTAAATTTGGTATTGAAAGTATGCTAAGTGAATAATTGAATGAAGGTTGAAACTGATTGTTGTGACTGCGAGTATTGTGGGAAAAGTGAATAAGAGTCAAAATGAATGTGAATAAAAGAGAATTAATATAGCTAAAATCAATTGGGCTAATTACGTAGGGTGTACGTATCTTATTTATTCGCATAGCTATTTGATCCAGATTCGGGCACAGAATTTCGAGATAATTATATCGATCCGAGTTAGGATTTTTCATTCGATTTTCGACGGCGAGCCTGGATATGGAATTTTGATTGATTCTGGAAATTCTATATCATAGTTATGACTATGCAAGGAGAATGACGGTTTCTGATCGAGAGGCAGATCCGAGTTCGCACTAAGAAGTCGGGTGGACGATACTAGTTCGGAAGTGAAATTGTGTGATCGAGTGAGCGATAGGATTTGGTATTGCGTACGGATGATATATGTGCATCATACGGCTTAAGTAAAGCAATTACTGAAATTTGTAAAGGAATGTATAAAATGGTTTTGAAACTGTAATTGGATATTATTGCTAAACAGGATATATAAGTATTAAAAAGCAAAAGGAAATTGGGATTTTTGAAGATAAATTTGAATTGCCCGACTGACAATGTATGTGTTGGGATTTCTATATGAAATTTGATTGGGTCTTGATCTAGCCACTTGGCCTTTTGTTTTCTTTTGAGATTTGGGGGCCGAAGAGCCATTTTGTAGATGTACCGAGGTAGCCGCGCAAAGGAGACGCTGGCGAAATTTTTCGAAAATTTAGAGAGTTAGGAAAATTTTGAGAAAATTTTGATAATTTAAAATTTGGTTTCAAATTTAAATTTTGAATTGTTAAGTAAGTAATATGTGTTGAAACTTAAGGATAAGTTTGAAAAGTTAGAAGGAGGGTTAGTGTGACTTTGATAAAAGGATTTGTTTGGGCAAGTTGTTAAAAACTATTTGGGTTGAGAAAATAGTCGATAGGTTATAGATCATTCCTCTTAACTATTAATTTCGAGGATGAAATTCTTTAAAGGGGGAGGAATGTGATGACCCGGAATTTTTGAATATTTGAAATTGAAGTATTTGATTAATTTTAAATATTTAAAAGTTAATTTTTAACTTGAATTTCAAATATCCCTATTTATTAGGTAATCTAGTTATTAAATTAGATAATTTGAAGTTCGGTAAAATTTTGAATTTTGAATTTTAAGCCTATTAAATTAATTTGAAGGCTTATAAAATTCATATAAATAATAATGCAGATAATAGAACTTTTGAAATTGAATTAAAAGGTGTTTTGTGCAGTTTTGAAATTTATCATTTAAATTGATATTTAAAAATAGTCTTCCGAGGCACAGTCTCGAAATTCGACGAAACCAGTTCCATTGGATCCGTAATATTGTATTATTATCGAATTTCAAATTTCGAAGCATTTGGATTTGTCGTGTGAGCGTACGATATATAAACGCGCTGAAATTTGTATCAAAAATTTAATAAAATAACTGGGTCCAAAAGCTATCTTCT
Organism: Allium cepa; assembly: GCA_030765085.1. NCBI lineage: Eukaryota > Viridiplantae > Streptophyta > Magnoliopsida > Asparagales > Amaryllidaceae > Allium > Allium cepa. Next base: position 919,019,750 of record CM060938.1, read on the forward strand.
CCAAACGATCGAATTAGGAGTCGGAACCTTTTCCATTGCGTTCGAAATAGGGGTATAACATTATACACGCCTAGCGGCATGCCTCGATAGGAAGTCACAATTTTGTGTTGCGTTTATCGAGGCAATTTGAATTTGAATTTAAATTAATATATTTATACCCTAAGTCAACAGCAGTGATTCCCTTCCTTCAGCCTGTTTTCTTTCTCCATCACAAGTTTCTGTCTCTACTATAGCAAGTTAATTTAAGTACGTTAGCATCCCATCTTGTTCCCTGTGTTCTTTCCAAAAATCAAAAGCAGTCAAGGGAATTTCATTATCATTTCAAAAACAAGAAAAGGAATCATGGCCGAAAACAATTTTCTACGCTAAAATCGAGTTCCCAGCCCAATGAAAAATCGAAATCGAACTCTTTTTCGTTCAATCAAGCCTTGGCCGCTCTCTTCGGTTTCAAATCAATTTGAAATGGCCGCAGGCAAAATCGAATCTCGTTCGATATATACACCCATATGGAATCGCGTTTTCCCCTCATTCTTTTCAATCAACATCGTTCCTCAGAAATCGCGGTCCACTCGATTTTAAATTTGAGGGATTGCCTGAAGTCTCGTTCTAGCCTAGGGTTCATTCTGGTGGGAGTTTTGGGTATGCGGTGATGGTAGGAAATCGCGGTAGAGAGTCGAAGTGGAAGCCATTATCTTGGGTTATCGATTGCCTGGAGTTCGTCAACGTTTTGTCGTGGAGGCACTCTGGGATGGAAGCTGGCATCGAGGCCGAGGTGAAGTGATGTGGCAGGAGTGGATCGGGGTCGCGGGTGTGGCGATGGAATGGATGGCTCAAGCGTGAAGGTAGGGGAGTAGGGTTGGTAGTCGAGACTAGGTTCGTACATCTGCGGTGCTGTGGTCAGTTTTTTGGTAGGGAGCAGCGTCGATGGAGGCAAGTGTGTTTTGTCATGTGTGTAAGGTGCTCGTGTAAATGTGGGAAAGAAGAGCTTTGGTCGATTTAAGGTAATTTGGTATCTAAGTCTAAGGCGTTATTATTTTTTATTACAGATTGAAAACATACACATTTTAGTTACTGGTCATTTATTTAACCTAGATTATTTTTACCAAATCTAATTGTGATCTTGAAAAAAAATAGCAGGTAGGTGGAAATGGATCGAGTCGAAAATCTATAATAATTTAATTCATATAAAGAAAAAAAATGTTTAAAGAAAAAGAGAATGTAAACTAGGTTAGTAAAACCATCATTTAAAATTTGTAATTAAATCTGTTAAGTGGTAATTTATTTTCTCTTCAACTAATTCAAATGTTAATAAAACCGTATAATGTTATACAAGGTCTAAAATCCGGAAGAAATAAGCTGGTTTGGATCAGATTGCAAATTAAAGGCAAAAGGTGAGTTAATCTCACTCATCTGGTCTAATTTAAATTTAAATAATTGGTTGAATGATTGAATTGATTGGATGTGGTATATTAAATATAGTATATATATATTGGAGTGATTGATTTCCCTTACTATATAGCGAATGAGACCCTATACGCCGCATAATAGTGGATGGCATTATATTAAATCCCATGTACCGTGATATTCCACCTTTAAGTGGAATTGGTATTTTATATTGTGCTAACATCCGTGGATGTAGGGAAACAGGTTGGAGGGATCCAACTGGATTCGTCAAAATTTTTAGATTAGTAATATTCTGTACTATGAATATTGATATCCTGTGATGATCTTATTGATAATTGAAATATTGGATGATATAGCTGGATTAAATGTTTCGGTATACCAAGTTATCAAAATCTATAGAATTAGATTTTTGTAAAGAAATGAAAGAGTATCTATAAGTAAAATAACTACAGAGAATTTGAATAAATTAAAGAAAGAATTGGGAAAAATAAAAGTAAACATTTTTAAAATTCAAATAAATAAATTCCGGGTATGAAAAGGGGAAATTTGAATAACCAGAGATATAATAAATTTTAAAGTTTAATTGATATTATTAAAAGAAAGAATAAAGAGTATATTTTTAAATCCAAGGTTTAAACTTAATTAAAAGATACAGAAGGAATTTGGGAAATCTGAAATTGGTATTCTCAGTTAAAAAGGATTTTCAATTTAAAATTAAGAACTGAAATATGAAGTTAATGGATTTTGAAATAAATTAAGTAAGTGAAGGAATTTATTTCAAAGTGAAGTAAATTAGACATCAATCGAAAATTTAGTTAAGTGTTGAAATTGAAATTTAAAGAAAAGTGAGATTTTGGAATTTATAATATGGGATTGTAAAGCGAAATAAAATATCAGTGGATATTTGGAAATATAAATTCAAGATGGAATTTATAAAGGAATGTGAATTTGTTTAAAAATAAATGATGATTTATTTTTAAGAGATGTGAAAGAGAAGATTTAACATATAAAGGAATGTGAATTTATTTTTATTCGGTCGATCGTGTTGAGGGGGCTCGATACTCGACTGGGTGGAGGTAGTGAAGGCATATTCTGTATTTTCGTGTGGTAGATAGTTTTAACATATAAATATGTATATGTTAGAAAGGAAAAGCTTTAATAGTTTAGATTAGAATTTTTTTAGTAAAGTTGATTACTGTTTTAATATGCAGAAAAATATATAATACAGTAAAATTTATTTCTGTTTTATAATAAATACTATTATTATTTTACAGTAAGGTACTAAGTTGTTTAATTGGAATATTTTAATTTAATGATATGTGAAAACAAAATATATATGTACATAAATATATACAGTGGAAATATATGCGTATGCGGTTTTAAAATTTATATATACATGCATAAAATATATGTATAATTTTTACTAATAAAAAAAGTAGAAGATTGGTATTACTATTTATTTATTTATAGAAAATAAAATATAAATGTATTATATGAAATAGATTTTTTATGAAGCCTATATAGACTATTTTAAAAATATATAGTTCATAAATTAAATAAGTATAACTTAACTAATTTATTTTATAATGAGGTATTATGGAAATTTAAGTGTGTAATCTAAACTATTTTTGTTACTAAAAGATTTAATAAAGGTAAGTTAGTTCAAAAATTTAATTGAATTATAAAATGGTAATTAAGGGTCAATTTATATTTCGAATATTAGTTAAATAAATTTATTAAAAGGAATTAGTTAAAATAAAATCACGAGTTAATTTAAAGTATTCAAATATTAATCAATTGTATAAATGGTTCATTTAATTTTTGGCATTAAAAAAATAAATTATAAAAGGAAATTTAGTTTTAAAAATAAAATTGTAGTTAAATAAAATTATAAAAGGAGAAATTGGTTAATTAAAACTGTCAAAATGAAAAATTGATTATTTGATTGGTTCGAATGTTAATTTATCTACATAATATTTATACAAGGTATAAATCAAGAAAAATCGAGTCAAGATGGAAATGGATTGCAAAATAAAATCAAGGTGAGATCTTCTCACTCAAATTGAAAATATGGATTACATTTATTGATTGTTGTTTGGTTGTGATATTAGATATAGTAGGATATATCTATATATAGCAATATATATATATTGGAATATGTATATATTGGAGTTGTTGATTCCCCGCATTATATAGCAGATGAGACCCTATTACGCCGCCTATTAAGAGGATAATATTTTATAAATCCCATATACCGCGATATCTCATCTTGAAACAGGATTGGCATTGTGCTAACATCTGTGGATGCAGGGAAACAGGTTGGAGGGATCCAACTGGATTCCTCACTAGTATTTATTTGATTTTAGATATTGTGATATTTGATTGATTATCATATCATTATATGATGTTTGGAAGTCGTGATTGACTATTTGGTGTGTTGCATCATCGGATCCATTTTTGAAGTTTAAAATAACAAATTAGATTTTTAAGGGATTTTTAAAGTGATTTTTGAAATTATACGTTTATTAAATTTTCGAATAGATTCATTTCAAATAATTAAAACGTTATAAATTTTTATGTTATAAAAATTAGGATTTTTGTGAAATATAACCAAAGCATGATTTTTGAAATAAATAGCTGATAAATTTATAAAATAGTTTAAATGGGGATTTTTTGAATTATTATAAACGATTTATATAAAAGATTTATAAAATTGATATTTTATAAGTTAAAGATATTGAAATTATAAAACGAGCTTTTATAAGTGTTAAAATAAAGTTGTAACTAGTTTTATGTAAATAAGAATTTTAGTTTTATAAATTAATGATGATATAAAAGAATAGATTTGTGAATAAATGGATTATAAGTAATTTACTTATAAGTTGGATTCGACCTGTAAACGAAAAATAAATAGGATTGGTTAGTAAAGGAGATTTAAAAATCAAAGTGGTTATGAAATAGAAATGGAATTTATAAACTGTTTGCACCAAAATTGGTCACAAACACCCAATACCGTGAAAGCACCCGTTTATGAACAAAAAACAGCAACAATCAACACAGAACTCAGATCTAAGAGATAGTAAATGCAGCAAATCACAAATAATAGTAAACAACACAGGATTTATAATGGTTCGGCGTTCGTGCCTACATCCACTTTGAAGGTTCCCTCTTTATTGCTTCACTTGATGATATTAATCAATTATAATGGATTACAGTTGATGATTGCATTGAAATCTGAATACAACAGCGATGATGATGAATAGAATTGAATTCGGCAGAGTCTTGGCGTTCAATGGCGGAAGCTCCCGAAAGATCCCCTTTTTCGAACGCTTCAGGGTGCTATTTATAGGCGTAGGAGGCCCAGGTCTTGCTCCAACTTGGGGAGACTTCTTCTGGCACGTGAGTGGGCCCACGCGACCGACCCCACCAATTTTCGACTCGATCTGACATCGATTCGAATTGATTTCGAACCCATCAAGAAATGGTCCAATCGAGCTGAAACTTGGCAGGAACAATCTTTACCTTGTATGGAAGCTACTGTGAAAATTTCGTTGCATTTGGATGAGTGGTTTAGGAGATACGATCGATTCGAATTGGAGTTTTTTCGGTTGGCTGTGTTGTTCGAATCGGTCGCTTCGAACCCATGAGTTCGAATCCATGGATGCACGTGGTTTATTGGTGACATGGCGCACGTCCTTCGAGTCGATTCGGTCTTCTCTCCGGGTTGAACACTTCGCACCCATGTTCTTCGCCTCGTTAGTGTCAATGGCCGTTGCATAGTTTGAATTAATCAACTATGTAAGTCTCATGTTGACCTGCATCTGCCTAGTTCGAATCGAGGAGAGGAAGCTTCCTTCGCATCGATGGTAAGTTCACATATGTGATGGATACGAACTGAAGCTCCGTGATGGGTTCGAACGACCATCGATTCGAACTAGGCACTGGCGTGATCGATACGAAGTTCATGGATACGAAGACGCGACCCATTGATGGATACGAAATAGTGCTCTAGCATGGATACGAACGTGCTGATGGATTCGAATGCAATCGATTCGAAGTACATGGTGGCTGATGGATTCGAGGCACGGCTATGTCTCGTGGGTCCGAACTACTGCTAGGATGATGGGTTGGAACTTCATGGATTCGAAGGAAGGATACTGGGTGGATTCGAACTTCATGGGTTTGAAGCAAGGATACCGGATGGGTTCGAAGTAGATGGGTTCGAAGCAATGGGTTCGAACATAACCTCTGGCCATCGATTTGAACCATGGGTACCCTATGGGTTCGAACCGAACAAGGGGCTATCTTTCTCAAATTGAACCCATCATATCTTGAGCATACGAACTCAGGTTGGCTTGAAACTTGAAACACTGGCTTCTATAGCTTTTCTTGTCATGTCCTATCAATTGTGGCCTGATCCGAGCTCGGACAAAATTCATCGATATCCATAGCGAAGTGAAGTACAACCAATCTCTGAGACGAGCTGTCTTTTGTTTTTGACCGATCTTTTGGTATCACGGCTTTGCCAAAAAGCGGGATAACATTTGCCCCCCAAAACATGCCTTACGGTAGGAAGTTGTGTTTTGCAATGCCTTGAGTTGGATGTTCATATCTTATCATCAACCTGTAAAGAACTTAATAGCTTCATATGTCCTCAAATGACGATCGTTCGGGGTCGAGCTATCTGGGATGAAGCGCGGCCGTTCATGGTCAAGCGCCTAACTTCAAATGACGATCGTTCGTGATCGAGTCATTTGAGGTGAAGTGCGACCGTGAGTGGTCAAGCGCATAAATCAATGCGTCGATCGTTCGAGATCGAGTCATCTATGGTGAAGGGTGACCGTTCAAGGTCAAGCGCTTAACTTCAAATGACGATCGTTCGATATCGAGTCATTCGAGGTAAATTGCGATAGTGCGCGGTCAAGTGGCGGACCTTAAATGACGACCATTCGCGATCGAGCCATTTGAGGTGAGATGAGTTGTGCCGTTCGGGGCGTGTTATGCCTGTTCGAGGCAAGTTGTGACCGTTCGCGATCGTGTGCCGTTCGAGGCGTTTTTATGAACGTTCGAGGTCGGGTGACGTTCGTGGCGAGAGGTGACTGTTCGAAGTCGAGTGCCATTCAAGGCGAATTGTGACCGTTCGCGGTCGGGTGCCATTCGAGGCGAGAAAGCGTGCCCGGGAGGGCTTGGTATTATCGATGCCAGGGTCACATTCGGGTGAGTTCCTGGATAGTTTGTGTACCTGTTGGAGGCGAATAAGTATGCCCGAGGGGGGGGGGCTTGGTATTGTTGATACAAGGTTCACGTTCGAGTGGGTCCCTGGATCATTTGTCAGGGTATATCACTATCTCAGAGCATGCCTAAGGACCATTCGCGGCCCCGTACATGTGCAAGTAGCTTAGCCATTTCAGAGTTATCAGAATCAAATATCTATTCAACAGATGAATTTTAAAAACAGAAATGTCCAAACAAACTAAGTTCAAATGTACAAATCAATACAAAACAAAAGCAAAGCAAGGATGTCAAAGTGTAAGCTCCCACTACGAAACAATCAATGATCATTCAGAGCATGCCTGGAGAACGTTCGCGATCTCGTACATGTGTTAATGATTTAATTGTGTCGGTGGAAGCTTGTGACTTGTTCATCGTTATTTTAATTAATTGATAACCAAACAATGTCCTGGTTCTGGGTTGCCCCTGGCTGATGTAGATGGTGGCCGCTCTGGCTCCACCGCTGAAGCTCGCCTCCTCACATTAAAGGAGCATACCGTTTCTGATATGTCCTTCCACCTCGTCGCTCAGGTGCCTACAATCATTAGTGTTATGACCATTTAATTCATGAAATGCACAAAACTTATCTGATCTTCTTTCGTCAGAAGTTGGATCCCTTCGTATCGGTCTACGATACGGAATCTGCTCTTTGGTATCCTGATAAATTCATTCCAGACTCTCGTTCAGCTCGGCGTAAGTGGTGAATTGCGGCTCCCTTCGTTGTCGCTTTGACCTGTCATTATAATCCTCATCCTTTCGTTTTTCTTTATCCTTGCCTGAGCCCTTTTCGAGAGGCTTTTTGTCTTTAAGCTCATAAACTTCTATTCCCTCTCCTTCTTCTCTTTCTGCATTCGCATCCTCTAACCGTAAAATCTTTTCTGCCTAGTTGTAGAATTCCTCTAAATCCATGGGTGGATCTTTAGTCAATGAATTTTTGAACTCTATGCCGTCAGCTACTCCCGACACAGCTGCCATCACTACCATAGACGGATCTGCTTGATCCACCGAAGCTGCCGCTGCATTGAATCACGCTAGATAACTCCTCAAGGTCTCTCCGGCTTTCTGCTTTAAGGTTGCCAAAGTCATCACATTCTTGGATCTTGTAATGTGAACCCTGAATTGCCTCATAAATCTCTCAATTAAACCATTCCACGTTTCGATGGATCCATTCTCCAATTGTCTAAACCACAATGCTGCAATATCCGTCAAGTACAATGGAAAGCACCGGGCCATAACCTCCTCTGATGCCCCCAGCACTTCCATATGTCTCATATACTTCGTTAGATGAACTGTGGGGTCCGTTCTCCCGTCATACATGTCCAACGATGGTAACTTGAAATCCGGTGGGTTTCTAGCTTGTCTGATTGCCGGAATGAAATGACTCCAATTAACATCCTCTAGGTCTTTGTTCACCAAACCGCCTCTCATAGCTCGCCTAACCATCTCTGCCAACTTGTCGTTGTCTCCAAGATGTAATCTTCGTTCGTTACTTTCAACCTGCCCCCTGAGTTCATGAGGGAACTCTGGGATCTGCCCCCTTGACTGAGCGTTCACTCCTCTGCTACTCCTAGGTTGCGTAGAGGTACCTCTCTCTCTTTCCAAGATTGGTTCAACGTTCTCCATATGCGTGCCCCCTAGCTCAGGTGCTACGCCGGATGGTCCTGCTCCGTTATGAACTCCATTGGCTTCTCTATTCTGTGCTCCAAGCTGTCCTATCTGTTGAAATAAACTCTGGATCAACTCCTCTTGCTTCTTCATCATTGTATCCATCTAGTCCCTAGTGATGTAGATCGATGGTTGATTCGCTCCTGAGGAAGCCTCTTGACTTCCTTGTTGTTCACTTCTCTCTAGCCTTGGCTTTCGACTTGATTGTCTCGTCATAATTTCTCAAATCTGAACTTTCAAACTCTCTCTGAATCAACTATCAGTTGGTAGAACTCCTGAATTAGCCTTCTCAGTGAAAGCGCCAAAATGTTTGCGCCAAAACTGGTCACAAACACCCAATACCGTGAAAGCACCCGTTTATGAACAAAAAACAGCAACAATCAACACAGAACTCAGATCTAAGAGATAGTAAATGCAGCAAATCGCAAATAACAGTAAACAACATAGGATTTATAGTGGTTCGGCGTTCGTGCCTACATCCACTTTGAAAGTTCTCTCTTTATTGCTTCACTTGATGATATGAATCAATTACAATGGATTACAGTTGATGATAGCGTTGAAATCTGAATACAACAGCGATGATGATGAATAGAATTGAATTCGGCAGAGTCTTGGCGTTCAATGGCGGAAGCTCCCGAAAGATCCCCTTTTCTGAAGGCTTCAGGGCGCTATTTATAGGCGCAGGAGGCCCAGGTCTCGCTCAAACTTCGGGAGACTTCTTCTGGCACATGAGTGGGCCCACGCGACCGACCCCACCAAGTTTCGACTCGATCTGACAACGATTCGAATTGATTTAGATCCCATCAAGAAATGGTCCAATCGAGCTGAAACTTGGCAGGAACAATCTTTACCTTGTATGGAAGCTACTGTGAAAATTTCGTTGCATTTGGATGAGTGGTTTAGGAGATACGATCGATTCGAATTGGAGTTTATTCGGTTGGCTGTGTTGTTCGAATCGGTCGGTTCGAACCCATGAGTTTGAATCCATGGATGCACGTGGTTCAGTGGTGACGTGGCACACGTCCTTCGAGTCGATCCGGTCTTCTCTCCGGGTTGAACGCTTCGCACCCATGTTCTTCGCCTCGTTAGTGTCAATGGCCGTTGCATAGTTTGAATTAATCAACTACGTAAGTCTCATGTTGACCTGCATCTGCCCATTTCGAATCGAGGAGAAGGAGCTTCCTTCGCATCGATGGTAAGTTCGCATATGTGATGGATACGAACTGAAGCTCCGTGATCGGTTTGAACGACCATCGATTTGAACTAGGCACTGGCGTGATCGATACGAAGTTCATGGATACGAAGACGCTACCCATTGATGGATACGAAACAGTGCTCTAGCATGGATACGAACGTGCTAATGGATTCGAATGCAATCAATTCGAAGTACATGGTGGCTGATAGATTCGAGGCACGGCTATGTCTCGTGGGTCCGAACTACTGCTAGGATGATGGGTTCGAACTTCATGGATTCGAAGGAAGGATACTGGGTGGGTTCGAACTTCATGGGTTCGAAGCAAGGATACCGGATGGGTTCGGAGTAGATGGGTTCGAAGCAATGGGTTCGAACATAACCTCTGGCCATCGATTCGAACCATGGGTACCCTATGGGTTCGAACCGAACAAGGGGCTATCTTTCTCAAATTGAACCCATCATATCTTGATCATACGAACTCGGATTGGCTTGAAACTAGAAACGCTGGCTTCTATAGCTTTTCTTGTCATGTCCTATCAATTGTGGCCTGATCCGGGCTCGGACAAAATTCATCGATATCCATAGCGAAGTGAAGTACAACCAATCTCTGAGACGAGCTGTCTTTTGTTTTTGACCGATCTTTTGGTATCACGGCTTTGCCAAAAAGAGGGATAACATAAACGTTGTTTTATAAATCCGTAATCAAATAAATTTGATAAGTAAACATAGAAATTATTAAAGGAATTATATCCACGATTTTGGACTGTGGAAAAATCCTTTAATTAAATATGTGGAAGTGTTGAATTTGGTAAACGATGCATATCCACGATTTTGGACAGTGGATAATCTTTTGATAAAAGTGTAGAAATACTGAATTGGGTAAATAAGGTATATTCACGATTTTGGACAGTGAATATATTATTGAATAAAACGGGTATGATTTGGAGAGGTGAAATTTTAAAATGAAGTTAATTGTTTTAAAAGATGTTTGAAAATGTATTAACTATCGAAACCATAGATTTCAACATTCATTGTTGAAATAGACGTTTTCGAGAAATAGAAGGAAATGGTAGACTATAACACTGTTGTTATAGTGGATGATTTCCGAAAGGAAATGTTTTATATAGTATTGGGATTTATATATCTATCTTAAATTCGAATCCCTATACTAGTGATTTTGGGTTGTCGTAACGATGTTTTACGTAACATTCATTTTGACCCAAATAATGGGTTTAATAGAATGTTTTTGTTAAGAAATGAAATATATACTTAACATTATTTTAAGTATATCGAATATTTTCCAAATGTTGAAAATAAATAGATTTGTGAAATACTTATTATTAAATAAGTAGGGAAATGGTTTCCAATATGAAATGAACATTTTGAGAATTATCTTTTTAAAGATAAATTGAAAGTGAATATTTGAAAACGATTTGAAAATCGTATGTTCACAGATATTTTGGAAATGTAATTCAATATGGAATTTATAAAAGAAATTGGGAAAATCGGTTTAAAAATAAATATCGATTTATTTTTGAAGTATGGAAATTATTTATATATATCTTGTAAAGATATTTTTGGAAAATAAATAATTTGGAAAATTATTTGGAATCTTGTTGTGTTGTGCATACCTATTGATAGTTAAATAACCGACTATCAATATTTACTTTTAAATAGGTATTTGTTGTGATTTCTTGAATTTGAATGCTACACTTATTTCTAAAAATAAGCGCTCACTATTCGGGTTAGCCGGGAAAGGACCTTGGGGTCATATAACCCATTTCGAATATGTGATACGTCGTAATAGATAACATTGATGACCGGTGTTGAGAGGATTACCGTCGAGTGTTTCTGCATCGGCTGATCCCTGATATAGAGATTTATTACCCTTTGTGATGGGAAGTCCGGTCGTGATTAGTGAACATTCGGATTGCTAGGACTTCTTTGTAAGTGCCTTCGGTTCCGTTCGATCCTGGAACGGACTTGTATGGATGTGTGTCTGACGTTACAATTTGGGATGTAAAGCTGGTTTCTATCAAATATATTTCCATTGGTGGCGGAGAATTTATTCTCTTAGCTTAACACCCTTAGAGGTTATGTAGTTGATGGTTACTAGTGATACATTCCCAAATTGGTAATGTGGCATACGAGGTGCTGTTGAGCATTTGTTGATCGAAGCATGGCTTTGTATAAATCGTGGCTTTGTGGATGAGACTTCGTTGGACCTCACACACCAGAAATGGTGAAAACAAGAAGGATGCGGCAAGGTTATTAGGGTGTAGCGCCCCTTTAGTGTATGTCATTTATTCTGGATAGAGGTGGTATCATGGTATGGAGCCCAGATACTTAACCTATGTTGTTGCTGCAAATTTATTGCTTTGTGGTTGTTGGAAATCGAGGATCCTCGGATATAGATCAGTTACGATCGGGGAATGACATATTCGTGTCAGTAGTTACCCAGTTAGGGGTAACCCGGCCTTGTGTTGGCAGAGATCCGGTTAGGTTCTCGGGACGTCATTCCAGAGGCGTTTACATGTGGCAATGGGAAGTTCCTTGGCCTGACCATTTGTTGGAAATCCAAAGAAACAATACATCTTGTACGGTTTTAGTTGTAGAACCTATCATTCACTTATGGTAGCGCCCCACTGTTTGGATGGTAGCTATAGTAGGCATAAGTGCGGAATGCCTATGCTGGCTAAGATTTATATCTTTACTTTCGAAATGATTTTCCCCACACTATGCACTTGTAATAATATCAAATGTTTCTTTTTAATGCGTATCAAGCATCTTTGACTATCATAAGGAGAAATCTCCTCCTATTCTGTGTTTGCATTGTGTGTGTGTGCGGGAGGCCTTATGGTAGTCTCATTTCCTAAAAAGCATTGCGAATCTATCTTAAAATTATCCTGTTCTTTATTTTAAAAATAAACTGTTTTTTGTTCTCACACCAGTCACATGACTGACTCAGAGTTTATTATTTCCCTTCCTAAACTCTGGGTGCCCACCAAATTTCCACATGGGGAGTTTAGAGTTAGGTTATCAGGATATCCTGGATTCAGGAGTTGCTACAGAAATCTGGAGGCGAGCTCCATGGAGTAGCATATTACTAAGTATATAGTATTTCTTTTCCGCTGTTTGTTGTTGTAAACTCTGATAATAAATGTAATGTGATGTAATGTATGAAATATACAGTTCTTTTGTTTTAATGAATATTCATTTATCTATTATATGTTTTTCCGCTGCGATTGTGAGATTCTGATATTGTTCTGTTCTATCTTTTTATTTCTTCTTCTACCTCTTTCTTCTTCTTAAACCTTAACTGTTCGTATTTCCGTTCATCTTGAGTTAATCGATGGAGATTAGTGTCTATTCAAGGAGTACGAATTTGCGGACTCTTACATTTGGTATCAGAGCATATGGTTAAGCGACAACCATGGCTCTGTTGGGTGTTACTCATTAGAGATAGAGTCAGCAGTACTCTAGAATGAGTTTGAGTGTAATAATAGATATGAGCGCGTACTTGTTAGTGAATATGAAATTGTTTTGTATTGTGTTGACTTATCGGTTGATTGTTTATAGATTCTCGTAACGACCGCCCACGACTCCCGCACCAAAACAAGAGAATAGTGCGCTGAAAGGCGTGCCAGGCAACCATGGACGATAGTCAGGGTAAAATAAAACAGCAAACTCTATCGTACAACTCACAGCGCATGGATAAAATACAATAGAGAAATATAATATAGTGAAGCTCCATAGAACAGAACGTCATCACATAAGCCTCATAGTAGTTTTATACAAACACATGAATCATCCATACATCAAAGCCTCACTACAAAACACTCAAACAAATACAGCAGCGTAACACCCAGTACATATAATATGAAATAATATGCAAAAGCCTCCTACTCGTCTTTGCCATCATCAGCGTAGATCTCCAAGCACAGCACCTGTCACCTGCTACCTAGTCTGCCCATCCCAACATGGATGAACAGCCCAAGGTAATAAGAGGAGACATAAAACCTTGAGTCAGACAAAGTCTTAGTGAGAGTAAATCAACTATCAAACATACCAAAAGAGCATAAAGGATAAAAGGAATAGGAACCAAACCATCCCACTCCACCTCTTTCTACAGTGATAGCCCTCAGACACACACTAAGGAGAAGCAAACATAATATAGGAGATAATTAAGGTAAAACAATAATCACTCGAGTCAAGGTCGATGTTTTCCAAATACAAACCCCCAAGGCCTAAACCAAGATCAGATAAGCACCCAGAAAACACCGCTCTTGAGGCCGAATGATGATACAACCAAACATCCAAACATCCATGACTCTGGCTATCACTGTTATCATTACCTTGATTTCACCGTTAGTTGAATGACCACCTATCAAGGGCTAATGGCAACCGCGGTTCTAAACATATCCCCACACGTCATCATGACCCGTGCCTAGGAATTTTCGCAACTACCTAGAGTACTAGCACGTCATCGTGACCCGTGCCTGGAACGTCATCGTGACCCATTCCAACGTACCCATGCTTTGAGTATGCTAGAACCTTCAACAACGATGAGATCTTAGCCTCCTAGTCATCCTCCTCGACGACTATCTCCATACTAGCTCAAGCGCCTCTCAAGCTAACCATTATCCACACAAACTCGGATCGCATCACCGAGTTATAACTTCGCATGTCATCATGACCCGTGCTTGGAACGTCATCATGACCCGTCCCATCTCAATATATGCTTTGCCTCATCGCATCATAGCAAAGTCCCATCTTAATATCATGCTTTGCCTTCTCGCATCATGGCAAAGTCCCACATCCTCGAATCCATCCATATGAGCTTCCACATCCGCTTCATATGCCACGGGCAGCACTCCTTATTCAAGAGCCTTTCCACTTGGCTTTTGAATCACCATCAACCATACTTGTCCAAGTCAAGTAATCGATCAACTAATCAATCAAATCAAACATTAGTCCAAGCAATCAATCATTCAACAAGATCTAAATAAGCAATTAGAACAACAATGGCAATTTCGTAAATAAATGAGCATAGATCTAACATACATGAATCATGGATTTTTAGCATAGATCTAACAAATATAAATCATGGGTTTTGTCTCTACAACTTGGTAAATGAACTTGCAAATGTAAACATCTTCATAAGAATGGATCTACACTTGAATCTAAGGAAAAATGCATAAAAACACTATCTACAACACTCCAACAAACCACCAAACCAATATACTCCTTTGGGTCCGCGTGAGAGATAACCACCACTCACCAAATCACCCAAATACTTCAAAAAAACTATCAACTTTAGATCTGGACAGCGAGGATTCACGCTTGATTCGTCGAAATCTCGCTTGAAACGATGAAATCTAGCTTTGTTGGATGAAGATCTTCAACTTTGGCTCTTCAATCTTCAATCTTGATCTTCGATCTTGGATGGATGTTAGCACTCGATCAAAGTGGAGAAAAGAAGTGAAGAAATGCTGTAGTCGAGCTCTCAAAATGGCAGCACTTCGTCGCTTCAAAATCCGGTGCCAAAAAGTGAGCCAAAGCCCTCTATTTATAGGCTGGAAACCCCATGAGTCGTCGCCTCTTAAGTCGGTCATGACTTATCCCATGAGTCGTCCATGACTCATCAAACAACACGATATACGACTCATCGAGCCCAGCCAACCTATCCTTAACTCGTATACGACTCAACAACCTAGCGACATACGACTCAGCCATTCCCACGACTCAACAGGTACTACAACCTAACACACACAGAACCAAACGACTCAACTGGGAAACGACTTATCAATGTCATGACCTAACGCTAATAGGCTCACGACCTAACGGGCCGCACGAGTTACGACCTATCACTAAGTCGCTAACGACTTAGCATGTGCCGACCTAACTCTTAGGCGACCTAAGGCCTTAACTCGTACCAACGACTCAACCAAAACTCGGGTTAACTAGTGCTACCTAACAGATCCAACGGCCCAGATGACCCTGCGACCTAACTAAGTCGCTAACGACTTAAGCCTTATATTGAGTCGCTCACAAACTAACCCGGTATCTTCCTTAAGTCGGTCAAGCACTATAGGTTGGTCATCCTATGGGTCGGTCACTACCTTAACTCGATCAACACACTTAAGTCACCAACCACTGCAAGTTGCTACACCCGACCTATCTTCCTCACGACCCAAGCTACCCATAAGTCATTTACGACTTAAGAACCCCACACGACTTAGGCTAAGGACGACTTAAACAACACTAACGACATAGAAATTCTACGATTTATCGACACGTAAAATATGGGTCGTTACATTCTCTCCCCCTTAGGAATTTCGTCCCCGAAATTCCAAACAAACAAGAGCAATCAAAACTATTCTGCATGACTACCATCCATAGCAATCAACAAACCATGCATCCAATTACTAGCCTAGCATGCAGAATACTAAGATTAGAACAAGCTACAAATTCATGAGATGTCACGACACCTTAGGGCCCTACCTTGAAGAGTTTAGGATGAGCTGCCTTCATCCTCTCTTCCTCCTCCCACGTATAGTCGTCAACATCTTCACTCCATTGTACCTTGAGCAACGTAATCGCCTTCCTCCTAAGCTGTTTCGTGTCAGTTCCAATAACACGAAGCGGCTTACGAGGCCTTCTAACCACTGGATCAACCTCTAAATCTTCACAGCTATCAGCAGAAATCACTGCACTTGGGTCATGCACATACTTCCGTAGATAAGATACATGAAAAACATTGTGCACACCCGCCATCTTTTCCAGTAACTCTAATCTATAAGCGAGCTTTCCAATTCGCTCGATAATCGGAAATGGTCCAACGAATCTCGGAGTTAACTTTCCTTTCTTCCCGAATCTAATAACATTCTTCAATGGATAAATCTTCACAAAAACCATACCACCCGCGTCGAATTCCAAATCCTTACGACGATTATCAGCATAACTTTTCTGACGATCTTGGGCTGCCTTCTTTCGTTGCCGAATGATCTCTATACAATCCGAAGTCTGTCGAATCATTTCTGGCCCAAGTATCAGCTTTTCTCCAGTTTCCAACCAACATGTCGGAGAGTTACACGGTCTTCCATACAATGCCTCATATGGTGCCATACCAATACTCGACTGATAACTGTTATTATAAGCAAATTCCACCAAATGAAGATGATCTTCCCATGATCCTACGAAGTCCAACACACAAGCTCTGAGAAGATCTTCCAAAACTCGGTTGACTCTCTCAGTCTGACCATCTGTTTGAGGGTGATAAGCTGTACTCGAACACAACTCAGTTCCCAAAACTTCCTGGAAGCTCTTCCAAAATCCACTAGTGAACAATGGGTCTCGATCGCTCACTATACTCTTCGGAATACCATGGAATCGAACTATCCACTTAACATAAAGCTCAGCCAACTTCGATGCAGTCCTAGTCGATCGAACAGGAATGAACCTTGCACTCTTAGTCAAACGATCTACGATGACCCAAATCTCTTCATTCCCTGCCCTGGTTCTAGGTACACCATCGATAAAATCCATCGACACTTGCTCCCACTTCCATGTAGGAACCTCTAATGGCTGAAGTAATCCACTGGGCTTCTTCTGCTCAGCTTTCACCAATTGGCAGTTCATACACTTGGAAATAAAATTTCCAACATCCTTCTTTATGCCTTCCCAGTAATAAGTTCTCTTCATATCCCGATACATCTTATTTCCACCCGGATGAATTGTCAACATCGAGTGATGACTTTCCCTCAGAACTTCATCTCTCAATTCATCTATACCAGGAACAACCAGTCGTCCTTGCTTTCGAAGCCAACCCTCTCGATCGACTTCAAATCCTTTATCCTTTTCTGGATTCAATCCAGATTCCAAATCATGGATAATTTTGACAAGCTTATCGTCTCGCTTTTGGCTCTCGCCAATCCTTTCCACAAGAGTAGGTCTTATCGATAAGTTTGCCAACATTTTAGGTTCCAATTCACATCTAGGCCTGAATTCAAATCCAGCCAAATACTCAAGACTCTTCCATTCCGAAAACATGGCTCCCAATCCTGCATATCTTCGACTTAACGCATCAGCCACTGCGTTACCTTTTCCCGGAGTATAGGCTATACCAAAATCATACGATGCCAAAAACTCTAGCCACCTTTGCTGTTGAAGATTCAAATCCTTTTGGGAGAAAAGATACTTCAACGACTTATGATCCGTAAACAACTCGAATCGAACTCCCAATAGGTAATGTCTCCACATCTTCAAAGCAAACACAATCGCCGCTAACTCCAAATCATGAGTCGGATAATTCCTTTCATGCGGCTTCAGTTGTCGACTAGCATATGCAACAACTTTATCCTTCTGCATTAGCACTGCTCCAAGTCCAGTACCACATGCATCGGTGTAAACCACCATCTCATCATTCCCACTTGGAATAGTCAAAACAGGAGCACTCGTCAGTCGCTCTTTCAGGATTACGAAAGCTTGCTGACACTTGTCATCCCATCTGAACACTTGGTTCTTCTTCGTCAATCCTGTTAACGGTGCAGCTATCTTGGAAAATTCTTTGATAAACCGACGATAATATCCTGCTAATCCAAGAAAATTCCTAACATCAGATGCATTCTTAGGTCTAACCCAATCCTGGATAGCTGCCACCTTAGCGGGATCGACCGCTATTCCATTTTCAGAAATAACATGGCCTAAGAACCTCACTTCAGTCTTCCAGAAGTGACACTTCGAAAACTTAGCCTTCAGCTGATGCTTCCGCAAAATTTCCAAAACAATCCGCAAGTGTGTCTTGTGCTCTTCCTCAGTTCTGGAATAAATCAGAATATCATCCACGAACACAAGTACAAACTTGTTCAACTGATCTCTGAATACTCTATTCATAAGATCCACGAAATATGCTGTTGCGTTAGTCAATCCAAATGGCATTACCAGCCACTCAAAAAAACCGGATGGTGTCCTAAAAGCAGTCTTCGGAACACTATCCTTAGCCACTCTCAACTGGTGAAATCCCGTTGCCAAATCCATCTGAGAAAACACCTAAGCCTCGTGAAGCTGATCAAACAAGTCATCTATTCTCGGCAATGGATACTTGTTCTTCTTAGTCACCTTATTCAGCTCACGATAATCGACACACAACCTCAACGATCCATCCGCTTTGGTTGCGAACACAACTGGTGCACCCCATTCGGACACACTACGCCGAATGAATCCTTTCCGTAAAAGGTCATCAACCTGCACCTTCAGCTCTTGCTGCTCCCTAGGCGCCATCCGCCTAAGAGGCATCACAACAGGTCTGGCTCCCTCAACTAGATCGATACGAAACTCGATCTCCCTATGCGGCGGTAATCCTTTGACTTTGTCAAAGACATCCTCAAATCCATTCACAATAGGCACTGATGACAGTCCATCCCGTGGAACAACCAGCGAATACATGAAGCTCATGAAGACGCCTTCCCCATGCTTACATCGTATCACAACCTTTCGCCCTTCCACATTCCCGACTGTCACCTCCAGCCTCTCACAATCAATCCTTGCCGCATACTTCCTAAGCCAGTCCATACCCAAAATAATTCCGAACCCCGCAAAGTTCAGAACAAAGCAATCAAAAACAAACGAGCAATCATGACTCGACACAACTAGACCATGGCATATCATACACAAGGATGACGAACCCCCAACTGGATTAGTCACAACCAATGGTCTATCAACAATATCCGGTTTCAAACCTAACCGGCCTACCAAATCATCACAAACAAAAGAATGCGACGCTCCTGTATCAAACAACACACTGACAGGAACACCACAAATGGAAAGAGTACCTTGAACCACCACACTCTTCCCCTTCTCTTCAGCAGTAGGAGCTTTTGAAGACGACGGCACAGCTCCCAAAGCATAAGCTTGCACAATCTGCCTGTCCTTCCTCGGCTCTGGACAATCCTTCTTGATATGTCCCAGCTTATCACAGTTGTGGCACTTCAACTGCACCTTTGGATTCTTGCAATCCCTAGAGAAATGGCCCTTCTGCCGACAATTGTAGCAGGTCACTTCGCCCTTTGGCTTCTTCTGGCCATCCTTACCCTTCTGCTGCTGCTGCTTCCTCTTCTTGTTTCCACTCTGCTGTGGCTTAGATCCTTCCTTGGTTACAGCAACAACAGATACTTCCTTAGGAAATAAACTCTCGTGCCTGAGAGCTTTCTCCACTAGCTTCTCAAATGGGTCGTCCAGATGATCCACCAACTGCCTCCCTAGATAAGCGTCCAAACCGGTCACAAACTTCTCGTTCTTCTGGTAGGGAGAATCAATATACGATCTGGCATACTTGGACAAAGCCTCAAACTCGGAAACATACTCAAGAACCGATCTCCCACCTTGCTTGAGCTCCACAAATCTCTTAAACAAAACAGATTTCTGAGCCG
Source organism: Allium cepa (assembly GCA_030765085.1). Classification (NCBI taxonomy): domain Eukaryota; kingdom Viridiplantae; phylum Streptophyta; class Magnoliopsida; order Asparagales; family Amaryllidaceae; genus Allium; species Allium cepa. The sequence goes on from CM060938.1 coordinate 919,039,715, forward strand.
TAGATATGAACTTAGCTTCAAATCTAACTTGGAATTGCTCCCAAGTAATCTCCTCCTCCGGAGTATCAATGGTGATAGAATTCCACCAATCCGAAGCTCTTCCTTGAAGCTGCCTTGATGCAAGCTTCCTCTTAGTTGCATCCTCGATTCCCAAATCACCAAAAATCCTTCGACAAGCATCAATCCATCTCTGCACTTCAATAGTCGATTCCGTTCCCAAGAAAACCTTTCCTCCAAGAGAAGTATAGTCCTTGCAAAGCTTAGCAAAATCCACCGGTCTTGGAGCTTGAACTTGAACTCCCACATCCACTGATGATCCAGAAGCAGGTATCCTCCTTCGAACATTGCAACATAGTCAGTAGCTCCCCCAGCAGCACGGCTTTCCCTCGCAGCTTGTCTCTCGCTTCGACTCATCCTTAATATCTGTAAAAAGAATGATTAGAACACCTTAAGAAACAACTGCATAAGGAGTTCAAATCCATCTAAACTACTATATTATATATAGTAATCATCCATCAAAATACAATTACGTCTCTCATACGTAATTACGTCAGCGAGCGTTGGCTAAAATCGATTATCCAAAGCTCTGATACCAAATGTGATGACCGCCCATGACTCCCGCACCAAAACAAGAGAATAGTGCGCTGAAAGGCGTGCCAGGCAACCATGGACGATAGTCAGGGTAAAATAAAACAGCAAACTCTATCGTACAACTCACAGCGCATGGATAAAATACAATAGAGAAATATAATATAGTGAAGCTCCATAGAACAGAACATCATCACACAAGCCTCATAGTAGTTTTATACAAACACATGAATCATCCATACATCAAAGCCTCACTACAAAACACTCAAACAAATACAGCAGCAGAACACCCAGTACATATAATATGAAATAATATGCAAAAGCCTCCTACTCGTCTTTGCCATCATCAGCGTAGATCTCCAAGCACAGCACCTGTCACCTGCTACCTAGTCTGCCCATCCCAACATGGATGAACAGCCCAAGGTAATAAGAGGAGACATAAAACCTTGAGTCAGACAAAGTCTTAGTGAGCAGTAAATCAACTATCAAACATACCAAAAGAGCATAAAGGATAAAAGGAATAGGAACCAAACCATCCCACTCCACCTCTTTCTACAGTGATAGCCCTCAGACACACACTAAGGAGAAGCAAACATAATATAGGAGATAATTAAGGTAAAACAATAATCACTCGAGTCAAGGTCGATGTTTTCCAAATACAAACCCCCAAGGCCTAAACCAAGATCAGATAAGCACCCAGAAAACACCGCTCTTGATGCCGAATGATGATACAACCAAACATCCAAACATCCATGACTCTGGCTATCACTGTTATCATTACCTTGATTTCACCGTTAGTTGAATGGCCACCTGTCAAGGGCTAATGGCAACCGCGGTTCTAAACATATCCCCGCACGTCATCATGACCCATGCCTAGGAATTTTCGCAACTACCCAGAGTACTAGCACGTCATCGTGACCCATGCCTGGAACGTCATCGTGACCCGTTCCAACGTACCCTTGCTTTGAGTATGCTAGAACCTTCAACAACGATGAGATCTTAGCCTCCTAGTCATCCTCCTCGACGACTATCTCCATACTAGCTCAAGCGCCTCTCAAGCTAACCATTATCCACACAAACTCGGATCGCATCACCGAGTTATAACTTCGCACGTCATCATGACCCATGCTTGGAACGTCATCATGACCCGTCCCATCTCAATATATGCTTTGCCTCATCGCATCATAGCAAAGTCCCATCTTAATATCATGCTTTGCCTTCTCGCATCATGGCAAAGTCCTACATCCTCGAATCCATCCATATGAGCTTCCACATCCGCTTCATATGCCACGGGCAGCACTCCTTATTCAAGAGCCTTTCCACTTGGCTTTTGAATCACCATCAACCATACTTGTCCAAGTCAAGTAATCGATCAACTAATCAATCAAATCAAACATTAATCCAAGCAATCAATCATTCAACAAGATCTAAATAAGCAATTAGAACAACAATGGCAATTTCGTAAATAAATGAGCATAGATCTAACATACATGAATCATGGATTTTTAGCATAGATCTAACAAATATAAATCATGGGTTTTGTCTCTACAACTTGGTAAATGAACTTGCAAATGTAAACATCTTCATAAGAATGGATCTACACTTGAATCTAAGGAAAAATGCATAAAAACACTATCTACAACACTCCAACAAACCACCAAACCAATATACTCCTTTGGGTCCGCGTGAGAGATAACCACCACTCACCAAATCACCCAAATACTTCAAAAAAACTATCAACTTCAGATCTGGACAGCGAGGATTCAAGCTTGATTCGTCGAAATCTCGCTTGAAACGATGAAATCTAGCTTTGTTGGATGAAGATCTTCAACTTTGGCTCTTCAATCTTCAATCTTGATCTTCGATCTTGGATGGATGTTAGCACTCGATCAAAGTGGAGCAAAGAAGTGAAGAAATGCTGTAGTCGAGCTCTCAAAATGGCAGCACTTCGTCGCTTCAAAATCCGATGCCAAAAAGTGAGCCAAAGCCCTCTATTTATAGGCTGGAAACCCCATGAGTCGTCGCCTCTTAAGTCGGTCACGACTTATCCCATGAGTCGTCCACGACTCATCAAACAACACGATATACGACTCATCGAGCCCAGCCAACCTATCCTTAACTCGTATACGACTCAACAACCTAGCGACATACGACTCAGCCATTCCCACGACTCAACAGGTACTACAACCTAACACACACAGAACCAAACGACTCAACTGGGAAACGACTTATCAATGTCACGACCTAACGCTAATAGGCTCACGACCTAACGGGTAGCACGAGTTACGACCTATCACTAAGTCGCTAACGACTTAGCATGTGCCGACCTAACTCTTAGGCGACCTAAGGCCTTAACTCGTACCAACGACTCAACCAAAACTCGGGTTAACTAGTGCTATGACCTAACAGATCCAACGGCCCAGATGACCCTGCGACCTAACTAAGTCGCTAACGACTTAAGCCTTATACTGAGTCGCTCACAAACTAACCCGGTATCTTCCTTAAGTCGGTAAAGCACTATAGGTTGGTCATCCTATGGGTCGGTCACTACCTTAACTCGATCAACACACTTAAGTCGCCAACCACTGCAAGTTGCTACACCCGACCTATCTTCCTCACGACCCAAGCTACCCATAAGTCGTTTACGAATTAAGAACCCCACACGACTTAGGCTAAGGACGACTTAAACAACACTAACGACCTAGAAATTCTACGATTTATCGACACGTAAAATACGGGTCGTTACAATTCTGGTCAGTGTAGTCTAGCTAACTGTGTTGATAGGAGTTTCTAAACTCTTAAACAAGATAAACTGACACAATAGTGTTTTAAAAATCGGATAAATGAAATAAATTTACCCAAAACTATTTTCGTAGATAAAGGAAATTATCTTTATAAATTATTGTAGTATATGGATGCTTGGATTTTAGGAATTAATAATATTAAAAAATTATCACCATTGATTATTGAATAAGAAATTGGAATCATAATCAAAAGTTTAGAAATAAAATTCTTATACAAATGAAATTGGAGAATGTAAATTATAAATGTGATTTATAATTAGAAATAGAATTCCAGGGAAGTATTTGGAAATATTTTTGAAAGAATTTGGAAATTTTAGAAATTAAATTCCTTTTTGATTTGAAAATAATTTTCAAAGGTTTTTGGAAAAATGTTTTGAAGGAATGAAAAGCTCTAAACTCTTTTCGGTCGCTGGAAAATAACTTAGGTGATGACTGCAGCATCATTGATGTTCTTTTTCGGGTTTCCAAAAGAGGAATTGCTGCCAAATTATTTTAAATAAAAGTGTTTGCAAAAACTGGTTTGGATTTTTGAGTTCAAAAGATAATTAGAATTAATTTCAAAAAAATTGATTTAAAAAAAAGATTGAAAGACTCTGGAATCCTATTTAAAATATTTATGGGAATATTAAATAAGTTAATAACTTATACAAACTAAATTTTGATAGAATAAATTTAATTTAAATAATGGAGTTAAATTAAAGTAAGTATAAGTGAATAAATTTAAATAAAGTGAATTGGAAGAAATGTCTAAGGACACGAAGTGAAGTATTGAAATAAAAAAATTAGTAAGCAAAAGTAATTGAAGAAATGACAAATTTAATATGGTTTAAAAGTATTGAAATCATATAGAATTGAAATCCAATTTAAATATAGGTGGTTATAAATCAAAATGGTGAATTGAAATTAAATTGTGTTTGTAAATGAACAAATGAAGTAACATTTGTAAATAAATGAATTGAAAAATGGAATGAGATTTGAATCAAGTTGAATAAAATCCAAACTTGGGTAAAATAAAATAGATTGAATTCAAGTATACTAGTATGATAATTTATAAATTCATGAAATACTGAAATGGAAGTTGAATTAATTAATTTAAAACTTGAATTGTGAGCTAAATAAAAATGGTTCGAAATTGCAGATAAATTCATGTAAGTTAAAATAAATTGAATATGACCTTGTTGTTGATAGAATAAATTAAAAATGAATTTGAATATGAAATGCAAATTGAATTGAACGAAATCAAATGGAAATGAGATAGAATAAAATGTAAATTGAGTTGGTATCAATTTAAAATTAGTTATAAACTAGAATGAATATTCTATTAAGTGCATATCGTCGAAATTTGCATAGAAATGGTTGTCGTTTGACGCAAATGAGTTGTATAAATTTCTATGGCTTAATAAAAACAAATAGAATTCATATTTGAATCAATTGAAATGAATATGAGCTGTTTGGACATAAAAATAAATAGAATGCAGAAAGTGTGTTGTAAATCACTTGAATTAAATAGAAATGGTATGGAATGTAGTTGTAAGCGATTAAATTTGTATTGAAACCATATAAATTGCTTATGGAAATTGTTTTATGTACATTATTCATGGAATGCATATGTTTTGCTATTGAAAATAAGTGAAATGCAAATAAATTTCTTATATATGTCACTTACGTGTTTAAATTAAGTAAGTACAGGTACTGCGGAGCCGTATGGCTGGATTTGATCGTGCTAATATGCTAATAATTAGCCGCTTTGCTTTAAAATGCTAATAAGATACGCCTACGTAATAAAAATAGGAAATATGAACTGCTTTTCTGTTTTTCCGACCGAGTGGGTCGATGTATATATATTTACATCATTTGTCAAATTTCAAAAGCTCCTCCGTACAAAGGAGACTCTGCCAAAAAATTTCGAAAATTTTGGGAGTTAGAAACTTTTTTTGAAAATTGTTGAAAATTTTATTTAACGACAAACGATTTCAAATTGGGAATTGAAATGAATTAGTAAATGAAACTAATTTAAAATAGTGATATGAATCAATTGTAAATAAAAGTTAAAAGATAAAATTCAATATCCAGAATAGAAGATAAATTGAATTCAAATAGAATTAAAATTGTGAATTGAATTCAAATAAAATTGAAAGTTGAAAATTTTGTAATGGAAAAGGTGCAAAATGGTTTGAATGTTGGAATTGGATATTATGGCTAGCAGGATATACAGGTGTATTAAAGGAAATGGAATTGGGATTTTGATTTCAAAGATAAAATTGAATTGCTCGACAAAAAGGTACGTATTTCAATTTCAGTATGAAATTTGGTGATTTTCTTGTCCAGCCGCTTGTCCTTTTGTTTTCTTTTGGGATTCGAGGGCCTGTGATGCCATTTTGTAGTCGTACCGAGCTAGCCGCGCAAAGGAGACGCTGGCGAAATTTTTTGAAAATTTAAAGTGTTAGAAAATTTTTGAGTAAAATTGGAAGTTTAAAATTTGAATTTGAATCTAAATTTGAATTGTTAGGAAAACAATGTTGGTATAAACTTATAATTAAAGTTGGAAAGCTAGTTGAAATGATAATGAATCTCTAATAAAAAGATTTAGGTTGGTAAGTTGATAAAACTGATTAGTTTTAGAAAGATAGCGAACGGGTTAAGGACCATTTTTCCTAACTTGAAATTTTGGGACGAAATTCTTTTAAGGGGGGAAGATTGTAACGATCCTAAATTTTGAACAATTTAAATTGAAAGTATTTAATTAATTTAAATATTTGAATGATGGTTTAGCTTGAATTCCCGATATAACAATGAATATGGCGATTAAATTATAAAATTTAATCTATTGAAAGTTGAATAAAAAATTTGAATCTTTAATTTTAAGCTGATTAAAAATATTTCAAAGGCTTGTAAAATTCATATTGATAAAACGTAAGATAATCGAAGCTCAGAATTGAATTTGAAACTACTTTGTTCAGTTTGGAAATTATATCGTTTGAACCGATATTCAAAAATAGCCTTTCGGGGCACAGTCGCGGAATTTGACGAAACTAGTTCCATTGGGTCCGTAATATTGAATTATTATCGGATTTCAAATTTCGTATTAATCAGAGTTGTTATGCGAACATACGACATATAAACGTGTCAAAGAAGATTTATATCGAACCAAATTGAATTTAGAAAAAAAATATAATATAATAATCACAACTGCTATATTCTTTTCAGCTACTTTCCTCTCCTTTAAACTCGCCTAATATCATGCAGAGAATCACGATACGAAATCGTGCCACCATGCTCCTTTAATTTTAAATAACCCTCTCCCTCACTTCCTAAATCAAATCTCAGTAAAAAGAAGAAAAAAATGGCGCCGTCCTCTTTCTTTTTCATGACCAAATCCCTCGGCCCTGTTTCTTTTGGGAGCAAATCATGCTCGCGTACAATGGCAAAGCTAGAGGGGGGGCACGGCGACGTTTAGGGGGCATGTCGAGGCGACTCAGGGATCGACGGCAGCTTCAAGTCGAGGTCAAGGCCAAGGTAGGGGCTCGAGCGGCGGCAGCAATACGTTCGACGTCGCGATTCATGGAGGTCGAGGCTTGGGTTCGCGAGGTCCAGGAATTGTTGAGGGTTCGTCTCGAGGAAAATGGATTTGGTCGGTCGTGTTGAGGGGGCTCGATACTCGACTAGGTAGAGGCAGTGAAGGTATATTCTGTATTTTCGTGTGGTAGATAGTTTTAACATATAAATATGTATATGTTAGAAAGGAAAAGTTTTAACAGTTTAGGTTAGAATTCTTTTTAGTAAAGTTGATTACTGTTTTAATATGTAGAAAAATATATAATACAGTAAAATTTATTTCTATTTTATAATAAATACTATTATGATTTTACAGTAAGGTAATAAGTTGTTTAATTGGAATATTTTAATTTAATGATAGGTGAAAACAATATATATATATATATATAGTGGAAATATATGCGAATGCAGTTTTAAAATTTATATATACATGCAGAAAATATATGTATAATTTTTACAGTAAAAAAAGTAGAAGATTGGTATTACTATTTATTTATTTACAGAAAATAAAATATAAATGTATTATACGAAATAGATTTTTTTTATGAAGCCTATATAGATTATTTTACAAATATATAGTTCATAAATTAAATAAGTATAACTTAACTAATTTATTTTATAAGGTATTATGGAAATTTAAGTGTGTAAATTTACCTATCTAAACTATTTTTGTTACTAAAAGATTTAATAAAGGTAAGTTAGTTCAAAAATTTAATTGAATTATAAAATGGTAATTAAGGGTCGATTTATATTTTTAATATTAGTTAAATAAATTTATTGAAAGGAATTAGCTAAAATCACACGAGTTAATTTAAAGCATTCAAATATTAATCAATTGTATAAATGGTTCATTTAATTTTTGGCATTAAAAAAATAAATTATAAAAGGAAATTTAGTTTTAAAAATTAAATTGTAGTTAAATAAAAATATAAAAGGAGAAATTGGTTAATTAAAACTATCAAAATGAAAAATTGATTATTTGATTGGTTCGAATGTTAATTTATTTGCATAATATTTATACAAGGTATAAATCAAGAAAAATCGAGTCAAGATGGAAATGGATTGCAAAATAAAATCAAGGTGAGATCTTCTCACTCAAATTGAAAATTTGAATTGCAGTTATTGATTGCTGTTTGGTTGTGATATTAGATATAGTAGGATATATCTATATATAGCAATATATGTATATATATATATATATATATTGGAATATGTATATATTGGAGTTGTTGATTCCTCGCATTATATAGCGGATGAGACCCTATTGCGCCGCCTATTAAGCAGATAATATTTTATAAGTCCCATATACCGCGATATCTCGTCTTGAAACGGGATTGGTATTATGCTAACATCTGTGGATGCAGGGAAATAGGTTGGAGGGATCCAACTGGATTCCTCACCAGTATTTATTTGATTTTAGATATTGTGATATTTGATTGATTATCATATCAATATATGATGTTTGAAAGTCGTGATTGACTATTTGGTGTGTTGCATCATCGGATCCATTTTTGAAGTTTAAAAATAACGATTTTGATTTTTAAGGGATTTTTAAAGTGATTTTTGAAATTATACGTTTATTAAATTTTCGAATAGATTCATTTCAAATAATTAAAACGTTATAAATTTTTATGTTATAAAAATTAGGATTTTTGTGAAATATAACCAAAGCATGATTTTTGAAATAAATAGCTGATAAATTTATAAAATAGTTTAAATTGGGATTTTTTGAATTATTATAAACGATTTATATAAAAGATTTATAAAATTGATATTTTATAAGTTAAAGATATTGATATTATAAAACGAGCTTTTATAGGTGTTAAAATAAAGTTGTACCTAGTTTTATAAGTAAATAAGAATTTTAGATTTATAAATTAATGATGATATAAAAGAATGGATTTGTGAATAAATGGATTATAAGTAATTTACTTATAAGTTGGATTCGACATGTAAACGAAAAATAAATAGGATTGGTTATTAAAGGAGATTTATAAATCAAAGTGGTTATGAAATAGAAATGGAATTTATAAACGTTGTTTTATAAATCCGTAATCAAATAAATTTGATAAGTAAACATAGAAATTATTAAAGGAATTATATCTACGATTTTGGACTGTGGAAAAAATCCTTTAATTAAATATGTGGAAGTGTTGAATTTGGTAAACGATGTATATCCACGATTTTGGACAGTGGATAATCTTTTGATAAAAGTGTATAAATACCGAATTGGGTAAATAAGGTATATTCACGATTTTGGACAGTGAATATATTATTGAATAAAACGGGTATGATTTGGAGAAGTGAAATTTTAAAATGAAGTTAATTATTTTAAAAGATGTTTTAAAATGTATTAACTATCGAAACCATAGATTTCAACATTCATTGTTGAAATAGACGTTTTTGAGAAATAGAATGAAATGGTAGACTATAACATTGTTGTTATAGTGGATGATTTCCGAAAGGAAATATTTTATATAGTATTGGGATTTATATATCTATCTTAAATTTGAATCCCTATACTAGTGATTTTGGGTTGTCGTAACGATGTTTTACGTAACATTCGTTTTGACCCAAATAATGGGTTTAATAGAATGTTTTCGTTAAGAAATGAAATATATACTTAACATTAATTTAAGTATATCGAATATTTTCCAAATGTTGAAAATAAATAGATTTGTGAAATACTTATTATTAAATAAGTAGGAAATGGTTTCCAATATGAAATGACCGTTTTGAGAATTATCTTTTTAAAGATAAATTGAAAGTGAATATTTGAAAACAATTTGAAAATCGTACGTTCACAGATATTTTGGAAATGTAATTCAATATGGAATTTATAAATGAAATTGGGAAAATCGATTTAAAAATAAATATCGATTTATTTTTGAAGTAAGGAAATTATTTATATATATCTTGTAAAGATATTTTTGGAAAATAAATAATTTGGAAAATTATTTGGAATCTGGTGATGTTGTGCATACCTATTGATAGTTAAATAACCGACTATCAATATTTACTTTTAAATATGTATTTGTTGTGATTGCTTGAATTTGAATGCTACACTTATTTTGAAAAATAAGCGCTCACTATTCGGGTCAGCCGGGAAAGGACCTTGGGGTCGTATAACCCATTCCGAATATGTGATACGTTGTAATAGATAGCATTGATGACCGGTGTTGAAGACCGGATATTTATGAAAACGGAAGGATTACCGTCGAATGTTTCTGCATCGGCTGATCCCCAATATAGAAATTTATTACCCTTTGTGATGGAAAGTCCCGTCGTGATTAGTGAATATCCGGATTGCAAGGACTTCTTTGTAAGTGCCTTCGGTTCCGTTCGATCCCGGAACGGACTTGTATGGATGTGTGTCTGATGTTGCAATTTGAGATGTAAAGCTAGTTTCTCTCAAATATATTTCCGTTGGTGGCGGAGAATTTATTCTCTTAGCTTAACACCCTTAGAGGTTATGTAGTTGATGGTTACTAGTGATACATTCCCAAATTGGTAATGTGGCATACGAAGTGCTGTTGAGCATTTGTTGATCGAAGCATGGCTTTGTATAAAGCGTGGCTTTGTGGAGGAGACTTCGTCGGACCTCACACCCCGGAAATGGTCAAAACAAGAAGGATGCGGCAAGGTTATTAGGGGGTAGCGCCCCTTTAGTGTATGTCATTCCTTCTGGATAGAGGTGGTATCATGGTATGGAGCCCAGATACCTAACCTATGTTGTTGCTGCAAATTTATTGCTTTGTGGTTGTTCGAAATCGAGGAACCTCGAATATAGATCGGTTACGATCGGGGAATGACATATTCGTGTCAGTAGTTACCCAGTTAGGGGTAACCCAGCCTTGTGTTGGCAGAGATCCGGTTAGGTTCTCGGGACATCATTCCAGAGGCGTTTCCATGTGGCAATGGGAAGTTCCTTGGCCTGACCATTTGTTGGAAGTCCAAAGAAACAATACGATCTTGTACGGTTTTAGTTGTAGAACCTATCATTCACTTATGGTGGCGCCCCACTGTTTGGATGGTAGCTATAGTAGGCATAAGTGCGGAATGCCTATGCTGGCTAAGATTTATATCTTTACTTTCGAAATGATTTTCCCTACACTATGCACTAGTAATAATATCAAATGTTTCTTTTTAATGCGTATCAAGCATCTTTGACTATCATAAGGAGAAATCACCTCCGATTCTGCATTTGCATTGTGTGTGTGTGTGTGCGGGAGGCCTTATGGTAGTCTCATTTCCTAAAAAGCATTGCGAATCTATCTTAAAATTATCCTGTTCTTTATTTTAAAAATAAACTGTTTTTAGTTCTCACACCAGTCAAATGACTGACTCGGAGTTTATTGTTTCCCTTCCTAAACTCTGGGTGCCCACCAAATTTCCACACGGGCAGTCTAGAGTTAGGTTATCAGGATATCCTGGATTCAGGAGTTGCTATAGAAATCTGGAGGCGAGCTCGATGGAGTAGCATATTACTAAGTATATAGTATTTCTTTTCCGCTGTTTGTTGTTGTAAACTCTGATAATGAATGTAATGTGATGTAATGTATAAAATATACAGTTCTTTTGTTGTAATGAATATTCATTTATCTATTATATGTTGTTCCGCTGCGATTGTGAGATTCTGATATTATTCTGTTCTATCTTTTTCTTTCTTCTTCTACCTCTTTCTTCTTCTTAAACCTTAATTGTTCGTATTTCCATTCATCTTGAGTTAATCGATGGAGATTAATGTCTATTCAAGGAGTATAAATTTGCGGACTCTTACATAAAATTTCCGAACATCTACTGATATACGATTTTCAAATCGATTTCAAATATTCACCTTCAACACCGAATCCGTTTTCAATTGATTTTCAAAAACAACAAATCAAATTCCGTATTGATTTTTCAAGAAATTAAACACTAAGTGAATTTCATTCAAATCTCAAATTGAAATCAATTTCTATTAAATCCCAAATCAATTTTCAAATTGATCCCAAATTCATTTCAAAACACCAAATAGATTTCCAAAAGGATTACCAAAACATTCATTTTAAACACCAAAATCAATTACCAGATGGATTTCTAATTTATTTCTTTTCAAAAGAAATTTCTTTTTATAACTTTCAAATCGTAGATTCTATTCTTTTATAAAATTCACATATAACATCGTTTTAAACATCTTTAAAACTCCTTTATAATTTCATCACTTTGATTTATAAAAATCAAATTTTATAAATCTTATATATATAAAGCTTTTATAATAAATTCAAAATTTCTATTTAAACTATTTTATAAAAATCACTAACTTCGTAATTCAAAAATCAAATTTCAAATATATTTCTCAAAAATAATAATTTTTATAATATTAAAAATTATAACGTTTATTTATTTAAAATGAATCTATTCCCAAATTTAATAAAATGTATACTTTCAAAACTCACTTTAAAATCATTTATAAATTAGAAATCGTTCCTTTAACATTTTTAAACCCTCAGAATAGGGACAATGATGCAACAACATCAAATAATCAATCACAACATCCGAACATCATACATCAATATGATAACAGTATATATAACAATATCTGTAAATAAATCAATACAGGTGAGGAATCCAGTTGGATCCCTCCAACCTGTTTCCCTGCATCCACAGATGTTAGCACAATACCAATTTCGTTCCAATACGGAATATCGCGGTATATGGGATTTATAAAATATTATCCGCTAATATGCGGCGCAATAGTGTCTCATCCGCTATATAATGCGGGAAATCAACTCCGAGTACATAAATAATACCAATTTCACTTTACGGTGAAATATTCGCTGTATATGTTTTTAATAAATAACCTCCGCTTAATATACGGCGTATAATGTCTATTTCACACAAAAGACAACAATTTATCATCCAATCACACAATCAAGCGATTAAGCAATTTTAAATCTAACTATTTAAAATTTAAATCGAAACGCAATTCGATTGAGTAAGAAGTTCTCACCTTGAGTTTTCGGTAATAGTTGTAGCGTTTTATTTCGAATAAAATTAAACACGCGTTTAATTTTATCCAAAACTTTCACTAGCTCAAATAAATTCCAATCCAGCTCCATTGCGTAGTGCTCGTCAATACGAACACGTCGCAATTTGTTTCGTCCAAAACGGACTTCGTATGAACAAGTTATGATTTTTCAAAGTTTATACGAATTAATATATATAAATTTACAAATTAAATTTTATTTACAAACCCTAAATTAATCGTGGTCGTAGATCAATGCAACTCCAGATCTGGTCCGTTCCTTCCCTCTCCCTCACGCATGCGTTCTTTCTCTTCCCCCTTTCTTTCGTATGCAAGCAAACCCAACCGGTCGCCCTTAGCCATCAATTAACGCGACTTCCACGTGCAGTTTGAAGACGATCAGGCGATGCCACTTCGAAGGCCTTCAAGGAAGCTACCATCGGCTAGCACCCCATGCGACTCGGTCGTGTATATGCCTCAAAATCTGAGCTCGAACGCAGCCCCTTTGCGGCACGATTCCCATCAATCCGTTGCTCTGATCGTGATCACGACCGTTGGATAGCTTGTTCGCAACGCGCGCTACGAGTTTCTAGTTGAGAGTTTTCGATGAAAGTCGTTGGATGAGGAGATCGAAGGGGAAGAAGGTGGACGTTTTCTGGTCGTTCAATAGATTAGGGCCGGCGGCTAGAGTTTAAACCCTAATTGCTTTGCAAATGAAAAATATGAGCTCCTTTTATAGAAATTCGCCAAAAAAACACTATTCACTCGATTTTCCGAACTCCAAATTTCGTGCGGTGACCGGTGTTTCTAGGGTTTACCCCGCGTTCTGGACACAATGTAATTGGTTCGGAAGCTAATTCGATCATCTGTGCGAGTTACGGCAATAAACGATCGATTTTAAATTAAATCGGTTAACCAAATTTCTGTGCGTTTTAGCTTGCCCCGGACAAACGGTAAATCCGATTGACACGAGATTTGAAACCTTATAATAATATAACATTACGGATCCGATGAAACTAGTTTTGTTGAAATCCGAGACTGTTTGAAAAATGACTATTTTTAGTCGTCAACTAAATATTAAAATATTTAATTTTCACAATTCAACTTTAAATTCAATTTTAAAAGTTCTATAACATCACTATTACTCCAATATGATTAGCTAAAAAATTTCAAATCATTTTTAATCACATTAAACCCAATTTTCAGTTATTTCTGGAATTTGAAACATTCAATTATCGATTTAATTATCAAATTAAATCCAGATATTCAAAAAATAAATTATTCGACTAAAAAAAGTCACTAATTAATATTTAAAATTAATTAAATATACAAATTTGTAATTGACAGAAATTCTGGGTCGTTACATCATTATTATTTTGATTGATGTTGTTTATGGTGTACTCACATCTAAGAATAAATTAGACTGATCCGTTTATTATTTTCTTTTAAATAATACTTGGGTCAGACCGAGTTATTTCACGGAAGTCTCAATCTCTGATTCGGTAGCAGCTTCAGCTTTTGGGTTATCACATCATCTTTTGTCTAGCCTTCGAGGAGTTCTTTTGGTTATTTGACTCCCATCTTATGTATGTTAATGTATATGTATAAGTACATTTGGTTATTGTGAACTATCGATTGTTGTAGCATGTATACAAGACTTTTCTTCCGCTATATATCTGATATTTCTGTTCTGATGTGATTATACTATCAGTGTTGTTGTTATTATCAGTTGTTCTGGATTCTTCTTAAGCCACTGTAGTTTCGTTTTAGATTTGTATTGAATATACCTTTGGGAGTAATTTATACAACTCCTATCGATGTAATCAATACTTATCTAAGGAATAACTTACGGATGGTCGCTTCTAACATGCCTTATTCTTCGCAATAGCGGATGTTATTCCATATAATAACCTTTGTTATTGTGAGCATAGAGGTGGGGCATCAAAGCTTGGTAAAGAGCTGAAATTCAGAACAAATTATAATATACACAGTACAGAAACAGAATGGAACATGTGTTACAAATATTCGGGGGTTTTATTCGTGCCTTTCTAATCTATTCTTTCCACCTTAACATGTGGAGTACGTCTAGGAATAAAATTATATATTCCATAGTATTCCATGTGTTAAACTTCTTATCAATTGTGTGTTGTTTAACTAGTCTTTACCTTCTCTTGTCTCTCAGCCTATGGCTGGAAGAGGTAGAGGGAAGCGTTCTTCTGCAGACCCATTTAGTGGTTCTCATCCGGACGGTGTCTATATGTCAGCTGATCAGTTTATGGAGCTATTTCGAGGTACTCAACCTCCTATTGCTACTGCCGCAGCTCCTGCTTAGAAGTCTGCCTTCGCTCGCATGTGTAGTGACTATTCCCACCTTGGAGGTCAGCCTTTCAAGGGATCAGAAAGTGTTATGGAGGTTCAGACTTGGTGGCGCACTTGTGAGTGCATATTCTCTCGGTTGGATCTTTCTGATCATCATCGCGTTCTTGTGGCATCTAGTATGTTGCAAGAGCGTGCGCTTGATTGGTATGAGCTCTTTATTTCGAAAGTTGATGAGTCCACTCTCTCATGGATTCAGTTTAAGGAACGATTCGAACTTATGTTCGTTCCTGAATTGGAAAAGGCTAATCTTGCTCGTAGTTTCCTTGAGTTGAAGCAAGGAAAGTCCTCTGTTTCCGATTATGTTGCATCTTTCGAGGCCATGTCCATATACGAAGTTGAGTTCATTAACACTCCGCGTAAGAAGAATCTTCGTTTTGTCGATGGTTTGAAAAAGTATTTGAAAAAGTTCTTTTGCTTCAGCTTAAGCTCTCTTTTGAGGAGCTTGTTGATTCGGCTCTTTGTCTTGAAGCTGTTGAAAAGGAACGTGATAGTGGTGATGAGGTTGAGGTTTCTAAGAACCCCAACAAGAAGAGGTTCCCTTTTCGTAAGCCTAATTCTAATCAGAAAAAGAAGAAGCAAGCTACCTCTAGTTCTCAGCCTAGTAGTGCACCTTCTGTTCAGAGGGCGTGCTATAATTGTGGTTCGTTGGATCATCTTCTTCGTAGCTGTCCTAAGCCTCGCATTTTTCGTTATTGCAAGAAGGAAGGTCATTGGAATTTCGATTGTCCTACAGCTCCTAAGGGTCTCAAATCTGAGAAGCTTAATGTTGCTAATTCTTCTGGTGATTCTTCTCAACCCAAAGGTATTAATCCTTCTGTTTTCGAAGGTTTTATTTTATTTCATGATCGTTCTATTAGATTTCTTTTCGATACGGGTGCATCCCATTCATTCGTGTCGAAGGAGCTTGTTGATATTATTCCTTTGGATGTTATTACTCTTCGCGACCCATTGAGGATCGTAAATCCCATTGGTGGATCCTCTACTCTTGGTTTATTGTGTGTTGATGTTGGGATTATTCTTTGTGTTTTCTTCTTTCATGTGAATCTGCATGTTATGGTTCATCTTGGTTTTGATATGATATTGGGTATGGATTTGCTTGTTCGTTATGAAGTTCAAATTCTATGTCCCGAAAGAACTTTGTATCTCAAGCATCCCGATGCTAGCGATCAATTATCTATTATATTTCGAAGCATGGACATACTTCGAATGCTTTTATATCTTCCCTCGAATCTGAGGATGACATAGATAATATTCCAGTTATTTGTGATTTTTCTGATGTTTTTGAGCCTATTTCGAGATTGCTCCAAAAGAGGACAATTGAGTTCCGTATAGATCTTATCTCTGATGCACATCCTGTCAGTCGTCCTCCCACTAGGATGTCTGCTAAGGAAAATGAGGAACTCAAGCAACAATTATCTGAGTTGGAAGCCAAGCATTTTATTCATTCTGGCTCGTCTCCTTGGGGCGCTGCCGTTGTCTTCATTAGGAAGCCAGATGGTACTCTTAGGCTTTGCATTGATTATCGTAAGCTTAACAAGCTCACTATCAAAAATAGGTATCCATTACCTAGGATCAATGACATGTTCGATCAATTAAATGGCGCCAAACTATTGTCCCAACTCGATCTTGCTATCGGTTTTCACCAGTTACGAGTGGCGAAAGTTAGCATTCCTCTTATAGCTTTCCATACTCGTTATGGTTCTTACAAATGGCTTGTTATGCCGTTCGTCAAAACGAACGCTCCGGCGTATTTTGTAGATCTTATGAATCGGATATTCCGAGAATATCTTGATAAGTTCATCTCAGTTTTCATTGATGATATTCTTATTTATTCAAAATCTTAAGCCGATCATATTCAGCATTTGGAGATTGTTTTGAGCACTCTTCATCAGCATCAGCTTTATGCCAAATTCTTCAAGTGTCACTTCTGGGAGAATAAGGTGAAGTCTCTCCGTCACATTGTTTCTTTTGATGGTATCTCTGTCGATCCCTCCAAGATCGAATCTATTCAGAATTGGAAGAGGCCCGAGACTGTTACTGAGATCCGTAGTTTCCTTGGATTGGCGAGTTATTATCGCCGGTTTATTAAAGACTTTTTTCGTATTGCTTTACCGCTTACCACTCTCACTGGAAAAGCTGTTCCTTTTATTTGGTCGGATAAGTGTGAGAATTCTTTCTTGAAGTTAAAAGATCTACTTACTTATGCTCCTATCTTAGTGGTTCCCGAAGGGAATCGTGAACTTGTTGTTTATACCGATGCCAGTTGTTTTGGGCTCGGTGCTGTTCTTATGCAAAAGGACAGAGTAGTTGCCTATGCTTCTAGACAACTAAAGCCTAACGAGATTCGTTATGCTACCTATGATATGGAGTTAGCCACCATAGTCTTTGCTCTAAAGATTTGGCGACATTATTTGTTGGGCGAGCATTTTATTCTCTTCACCGATCACAAATCTCTGAAGTATTTATTTACTCAGAAAGAGCTTAATACGAGGCAACAGCGTTGGTTCGAATTTCTTGCTTCATATGATTTCCATATTCAGTATACCCCTAGTAAGGGTAATCGAGTTGCTGATGCGCTTAGTCGCAAGTAGTAAGTTGTTGTTTCCATGATGCTGGTAGAGTGGAATATTTTGGAAGCTTTATCACTCTATGATATCAGAGACCGTCCTTCAGTTTTTGATTCTCCCGTGCTTTTATTTAGCATGGAAGCTCGTCCTAGTTTGTTGGATCGTATTGCTGATGCCCAGAAACATGATCCATATGTTGCTTATCTTATTCAGAGTTGTGAATCAGAATCCCGTAGTGATGATCTAAAGGATTTCGATGTTGATGTTCATGGTTGTATTCGAAAGAAGGGTAGATTGATCATGCTTGATATTTCTAATCTTAGAAACGATATTCTTGAGGACTGTCATCGTTCTAAGTATACTATCCATCCGGGTAGTAGTAAGATGCATGCTGATATGAAACGCTTATACTATTGGGGGGTATGACGCGTGATATTGCAAGTTATGTAAGTCGTTGAATGACTTGTCAACTTGTTAAAGCAGAACACCAGCGTCCCAGTGGTCTTTTGCAGCCTCTTGAGATTCCATTGTGGAAATGGGATCAGATTTCCTTGGACTTCATTGATGGTCTACCTCGTTCGAGGTCGGGCCACACTAGTATTTGGGTGATTGTTGATAGATTGACTAAATCAGCACATTTTATTCCTATCAAGTCCAATCGGACTGCTCCTTTATTAGCTAAGCTGTTTATTAAGGAAGTCGTTCGACTTTATGGAGTGCCTAATTCTATTGTGAGTGACAGAGATCCGCTTTTCACTAGTGGTTTCAGACGGAGTCTTTAGAAAGCTTTGGGCACTAAGATCAAGCTCGGTACAGCTTATCATCCATAGTCTGACGGTCACACTGAAAGGCTGAATCAGGTTTTAGAGTATCTCCTTCGAGCTTGCATTCTTGATTTTGGTGGTAGTTGGGAAGACCACTTACCTCTTGTTGAACTTTCTTATAACAACAATTTTCAATCCAGTATCGGTATGGCTCCATTCGAAGCTCTTTACGGAAGCCCGTGTCGATCACCATTTTGTTGGTTGGAGTTCGGGGAAAAGTTAGTTATCGGCCCCGATTATATTCATGATTCTTCTGAGAGGATTGATATTATCAGAAAGAGAATGAAAGAGGCTCAGAATAGGCAAAAATCTTATGCCGATCATCGTAGGAAGCCTTTGGAATTTTATGTTGGCGATCTTGTATTCATTCGTGTTTCCCCGATGAAGGGTGTGTTGCGTTTTAGTAGATCCGGGAAATTGGCTTCTCGTTATATTGGACTGTTTCCTATTACGGAACGCATTCGCCCAGTTGCTTATCGTGTATCGCTATCTGTTCAGTTTTCGGGAATTCATGACGTGTTTCATATATCTCAGCATCATCGATACCTTCGAGATTCAGATTTTATTATTGATCCTCCTATGTTGCAAGATCTGGAGATCTTACCCGACTTGTCTTTTGTGCAAAATCCTATTCGTGTGCTAGCTACGGAGGTGAAATGCCTTCGGAACAAAGAAGTTCCGCTCGTGAAGATTCAATGGTCCGCAAACCCTAAGGATTGCACTTGGGAAACCAGAGAATTCATAGAGCATTCTTATCCGGGTTTTCTCTCCTCTTCGGGTGAAGGTGGGCATTAATATCTATCTTTTCTTTTTAATCTTTGATTTGATAAATTGTTGTGTTATTGACTGCTTCTAGTATGAAAATTGCGGGACCCAATTTTTATAAGGAGGGGAGTCTGTAACGACCGTGAATATATTACCATCGTAATAAATATCTTAAAAATCCGTAACTAACGTAATTTTTGAGTTACGGTCGAAGAAAATATTTTAAATAGGAATTTTTAAATAAAAATTTGAAGAAAATATAGTGTTGCAAAGTCAGTTAATGCTTAACTTTGTGAACGGGAGAGTGCACTGCATTTTCTTGCACGTGTAGGCAAGGTTGTTTTATTTGCCATCACTTTTTACAACAATGCTCTTAAATGCAAAGGATGCGGTCACTAATTTGAAAATTTATCTTTTAACATTTTTTATTTTAAATTTCTTTGCATTTTTGCCTTTATGAACATTTGCATTGTGGCGGTCCAGTAGTAAACCAAGTGTGAAAGTCTATTCACGTTATTGTCATACTTAATACACTATTCACACTGGAAAAGGATTTGCATATAAAGTGAATTATACAACAGACGACCCCACTTTAGAATGCAAGCGGTAATGCAAAAGCATGTTCACAAAAGCAAATCTTAGTGTGAAGGCAAGTGTGTATTATCGGGTTTTATATTTTTGATATCATCATCTTTCTGACTGTCACTAGCCTAGTAATGCAGTGTACAACATTTCAAATAATACACTTGTGCATTAAATGCTATGTGTACCTGAAAGATGGCCAACATCCAATTTTTGACTTATGCCATTTGAAGGAAAGAGAATAACATTTTTCTCTGCAAACTTTTCTTCTCTTCAAGCAGAACTTTGAGAAAACATTAATGGCTACCTTCTACATTCTTGCTCGCTTGCCATTTTGAAGCTAGCTGGATCCAAAACAAATTAAGGTGAGTAATACTCACACCTCTAATTTATACACATCAAGTCTCTGACGTTGTTTTGAAACACTGGTTTTCTCTGATTTCGAATTCTACATTTGTGTGACTTTCGCACCTCTACAACCTGTGTTTTCACTGTCTTTTTTTTTGTGATTACGAAACAATACTTCAGTGCTTTCATTCAAACTCTGACATGATGCACTTGTAATTCTGGAATTGTTGCCTTATGAACTACATGTGCATTTTTTCAGCCTAATCTTGTTCAGTATACAAAGACACTACATGCGTGAGTAAGAAATTTGCATACGTGAAATGTTTTCTCCCTTAACAGCGTGCGTGAGTTAGAAAGGTGTTCAAACATTGATTTTTGGTTCAATATATTTTCTTTTGCTTGCGTGGGTATCATTCAAAGTAAATAGATTGCCAGTAGCTTCAGAGCATAAGCGTGTACCCTTGCATGTACAAAATTTCATGTGCAATAATGTATGCTTTTCTATTCAGGTCTGTTTGCATTTGGTATTACTTGCATGGGAAAAATATGGTGAGGCCCGTTCATTTTCTCACCCTTACAAGTGTATTGTAATACAAAAATGTTTAACTTCCTAACCGCATGCGTATGTAAGTATATTGCAACATTGAAATGTTTTATTTCCTAACTACATGCATCCTCCCTAGCTGAATGCGTGTGTAACCTTAGCTGCATGCGTGTGTAACCTCCCTAGCTGCATGCTTGGGTAATTATTTTTGCAACATTGAAATGTTCATTTTTGACTTGGTTTTGCTACATTTGACTGTGTATAGACATGTATTCAAAAATTTTGAAAGATGTTAATTATGTTGCCAGTCTAGGCTTAAACCGCATTTTTGCTCTGTTATTTTTGTAACGAGATTTTTACTTCGGTATTAAAATTTTGAAGCGTGTTGTGTTATCGACATTTTAGGGAATAAAAATTACTGTCGCTTTGACTTTGCTAACTGTCAAATTTAAAGTGGTTTTTAAGCGGTTATCCCGCAACACTGATTTGGTATCCGTTTTTATGGTGGTTAGTGTTACGCAATTTCCTCGTCAAAATTGCTATAGTCGTTTCTATTTTAATCAAGTGTTTCAAAAATCATTTTAAATTGAAATTGATTCCAAAATTTTTACAGTTAGCGCTTTCAAAAGAATAAGGAAGCGATTTAAACGTTTCAGCAAAATTGAGGACTATGAACCCTTACTTTTACTGATTCGCTTAATTCCGGACTTATCCGTTTGAGAATGTAAAATGTTATTTTATAAAATACATAATTTTTACACTTTCGAGGGAACGATGAAGAGAATTAAACGATTTAGCAAAAGTGCGGAGTATGGAACCATACTTTTATTATTTCGGTTAATTCCGGATTCGTTAATTGAAACATTTGTGTTTGATGATTTTGATGCTTTTGTTGGGCTTTCGAGCCACTTTGTTGGCCTTTGGGTCATTTGTTGGACCTTCGGGTCAGTTACCAGTACTAGACCTTCGGGTCATTTGTTGGACCTTCGGGTCATTTGTTGGGCACCAAAAATTATAGTACTTGGTAGGCTTTGGCCATTTGAGATGCAAGTGCGGCGTAGCTAAAACTCGCCATTTGTTGGGATCGATCCACTTCTGTGTTGATTTTCTAGTTATCTATTTTTGATTTTTAGATTTTGTGAATTGTTGTTTTGAATTCAATTGTGAATTTGAACGTTGATTTTGATGGAGTTTGATGTGATTTCTTCATTTAAATATGTTGATTTCTTATGTTGAATAGTCTCATTTGAGATCATTATTATTTTGATTGATGTTGTTTATGATGCACTCACATCTAAGAATAAATTAGACTGATCCGTTTATTATTTTCTTATAAATAATACTCGGGTCAGACCGAGTTATTTCAGGGTAGTCTCTATCTCTGATTCAGTAGCACCTTTAGCTTTTGGGTTATCGCATCATCTTTTGTCCAGCATTTGAGGAATTCTTTTTTTATTTGACTCCCATCTTATGTATGTTGATGTATATATATATGTACATTTGGTTATTGTGAACTATCGATTATTGTAGCATGTATTCCAGACTTGTCTTCCGTTATATATCTGATATTTCTGTTCTGATGTGATTATACTATCAGTGTTGTTGTTATTATGAGTTGTTCTGGATTCTTCTGAAGCCACTGTAGTTTCGTTTTAGATTTGTATTGAATATACCTTTGGGAGTAATTTATACAACTCCTATCGATGCAATCAATACTCGTCTAAGGAATAACTTACGAATGGTCGCTTCTAACATGCCTTATTCTTCACAATAGCGGACGTTATTCCTTATAATAATCTTTGTTATTGTGAGCATAGAGGTGGGGTATCACAGCTTGGTATTAGAGCTGAAATTCAGAACAAATTATAATATACACAGTACATAAACAGAATGGAACATGTGTTACAAATATTCGGGGGTTTTATTTGTGCCTTTCTATTCTATTCTTTACACCTTAGCATGTGGAGTACGTCTAGGAATAAAATTATATATTCTATAGTATTCCATGTGTTAAACTTCTTATCAATTGTGTGATGTTTAACTAATCTTTACCTTCTCTTGTCTCTCAGCCTATGGCTGGAAGAGGTAGAGGGAAGCGTTCTTCTGCAGACTCGTTTAGTGGTTCTCATCCGGACGGTGTCTATATGTCAGCTGATCAGTTTATGGAGCTATTTTGAGGTACTCAGCCTCCTGTTGCTACGCCCGCAGCTCCTGCTTAGAAGTCAGCCTTCGCTCGCATGTGTAGTGACTATTCCCACCTTGGTGGTCATCCTTTCAAGGGATCGGAAAGTGTTATGGAGGTTCAGACTTGGTGGCGCACTTGTGAGCGCATATTCTCTCGGATGGATCTTTCTGATCATCATCGCGTTCTTGTGGCATCTAGTATGTTGCAAGAGCGTGCACTTGATTGGTATGAGCTCTTTATTTCGAAAGTTGATCAGTCCACTCTCTCATGTATTCAGTGAGGAACGATTCGAACTTAAGTTCGTTCCTGAATCGGAAAAGGATAATCTCGCTCGTAGTTTCCTTGAGTTGAATCAAGGAAAGTCCTCTGTTTCCGACTATGTTGCATCTTTCGAGGCCTTGTCCATATACGGAGTTGAGTTCATTAACACTCCGCGTAAGAAGAATCTTCATTTTGTTGATGGTTTGAAAAAGTATTTGAAGAAAGTTCTTTTGCTTCATCTTAAGCTCTCTTTTGAGGAGCTTGTTGATTCGGCTCTTTGTCTTGAAGCTGTTGAACAGGAACGTGATAGTGGTGATGAGGTTGAGGTTTCTAAGAACCCCAACAAGAAGAGGTTCCCTTTTCTTAAGCCTAATTCTAATCAGAAAAAGAAAAAGCAAGCTACCTCTAGTTCTCAACCAAGCAGTGCACCTTCTGTTCAGAGGGCGTGCTATAATTGTGGTTTGTTGGATCATCTTCTTCGTAGCTATTCCAAGCCTCGCATTTTCCGTTATTGCAAGAAGGAAGGTCATTGGAATTTTGATTGTCCTATTTCTCCTAAGGGTCTCAAATCTGCAAAGCTTAATGTTGCTAATGCTTCTGGTGATTCTTCTCAGCCCAAAGTTAATAATCCTTCTGTTTTGGAAGGTTTTAGTTTATTTCATGGCCATTCTATTAGAGTTCTTTTCAATACATGTGAATCCCATTCATTCGTATCGAAGGAGCTTGTTGATATTATTCCCTTGGTTGTTATAACTCTTCGCGACCCTTTGAGGATCATAAATCCTATTGGTGGATCCGCTACTCTTGGTTTATTGTGTGTTGATTTTGTGATTATTCTTTGTGGTTTCTCCTTTCGTGTGAATCTGCATGTTATGGATCATCTTGGTTTTGATATGCTATTGGGATTTGCTCGTTCGTTATGAAGTTCGAATTCTATGTCCCGAAAGAACTTTGTATCTCAATCATCCCGATGCTAGCGAGCAATTATCTATTATATTTCGAAGCATGAATCATACTTCGAATGCTTTTATATCTTCCCTCGAATCTGAGGATGACATAGATAATATTCCAGTTATTTGTGATTTTTCTAATGTTTTTGAGCCTATTTCGAGATTGCCGCCGAAGAGGGCAATTGAGTTCCGTATAGATCTTATCTCTGGTGCACATCCTGTCAGTCATCCTCCCACGAGGATGTCTGCTAAGGAAAATGAGGAACTCAAGCAATAATTATCTGAGTTGGAAGCCAAGCATTTTATTCGTACTAGCTCGTCTCCTTGGGGCGTCGCCGTTGTCTTCGTTAAGAAGCCAAATGGTACTCTTAGGCTTTGTTGATTATCGCAAGCTTAACAAGCTCACTATCAAAAATAGGTATCCATTACCTAGGATCAATGACATGTTCGATCAATTAAATGGCGCCAAACTGTTGTCCCAACTCGATCTTGCTACCGGTTTTCATCAGTTACGAGTGACGGAAGATAGCATTCCCCTTACAGCTTTCCGTACTCGTTATGGTTCTTACGAATGGCATGTTATGCCGTTCGGTTTGACGAACGCTCCAGCGTATTTTGTAGATCTTATGAATCGGATATTCCGGAAATATCTTGATAAGTTCGTCTTGGTTTTCATTGATGATATTCTTATTTATTCCAAATCTGCAGCCGATCATATTCAGCATTTGGAGATTGTTTTGAGCACTCTTCATCAGCATCAGCTTTGTGCCAAATTCTCCAGGTGTCACTTCTGGGAGAATAAGGTGAAGTTTCTCGGTCACATTGTTTCTTCCGATGGTATCTCTGTCGATCCTTCCAAGATCGTATCTATTCAGAATTGGAAGAGGACCGAGACTGTTACTAAGATCCGTAGTTTCCTTGGATTGGCGGGTTATTATCGTCGGTTTATTAAAGACTTTTCTCGTATTGCTTTACCGCTTACCACTCTCACGAGAAAAGCTGTTCCTTTTATTTGGTCGGATAAGTGTGGGAGTTCTTTTTTGAAGTTAAAAGATCTCCTTACTCATGCTCCTTTCTTAGTGGTTCCCGAAAAGAATCGTGTTCTTGTAGTTTATACCGATGCCAGTGGTTTTGGGCTCGGTGTTGTTCTTATGCAAAAGGATAGAGTTGTTGCCCAATGTTCTAGACAACTAAAGCCTAACGAGATTCGTTATGCTACCTATGATATGGAGTTAGCCGCCATAGTCTTTGCTCTAAAGATTTGGCGACATTATTTATTGGGCGAGCGTTTTATTCTCTTCACTGATCACAAATCTCTGAAGTATTTATTTACTCAGAAAGAGCTTAATATGAGGCAACAACGTTGGCTCGAATTTCTTGCTTCATATGATTTCGATATTCAGTATACCCCTAGTAAGGGTAATCGAGTTGCTGATGCGCTTAGTCGCAAGTAGCAAGTTGTTGTTTCCATGATGCTGGCAGAGTGGAATATTTTGGAAGCTTTATCCCTCTATGATATCAGAGACCGTCCTTTAGTTTCTGATTCTCCCATGCTTTTATTTGGCATGGAAGCTCGTCCTAGTTTGTTGGATCATATTGCCGATGCCCAGAAACATGATCCATATGTTGCTTATCTTATTCAAAGTTGTAAATCGGAATGCCGCAGTGATGATCTAATGTATTTCGATATTGATGTTCATGGTTGTATTCGGAAGAAGGGTAGATTGATCGTGCTTGACATTTCTAATCTTAGTAACGACATTCTTGAGGACGGTCATCGTTCTAAGTATACTATCCATCCGGGTAGTAGTAAGATGTATAATGATATGAAAAGCTTATACTATTGAGAGGGTATGAAGCGTGATATTGCAAGTTATGTAAGTCGTTGCATGACTTGTCAACTTGTTAAAGCAGAACACCAGCTTCCCAATGGTCTTTTGCAACCTCTTGAGATTCAATTGTGGAAATGGGATCAGATTTCCATGGACTGCATTGATGGTCTATCTCGTTCGAGGTCGGGCCGCACTAGTATTTGGGTGATTGTTGACAGATTGACTAAATCAGCACATTTTTTTCCTATCAAGTCCAATCGGACTGCTCCTTTATTGGCTAAGCTGTTTATTAAGGAAGTCGTTCGACTTTATGGAGTGCCTAATTCTATTGTAAGTGAAAGAGATCCGCTTTTCACTAGTGGTTTCTGGCGGAGTCTTCAGAAAGCTTTGGGCACTAAGCTCAAGCTCAGTACAGCTTATCATCCACAGTCTGACGGTCAGACTGAAAGAGTGAATCAGGTTTTAAAGGATCTCCTTCGAGCTTGCATTCTTGATTTTGGTGGTAGTTGGGAAGACCACTTACCTTTTTTTGAATTTTCTTATAACAACAGTTTTCAATCCAGTATCGGTATGGCTCCATTCGAAGCACTTTACAGAAGGCCGTGTCGATCACCATCTTGTCGGTTGGAGTCGGGGGAAAAGTTAGTTCTTGGCCCTGATTATATTCGTGATTCTTCTGAGAGAATTGATATTATCAGACAGAGAATGAAAGAGGCTCAGAATAGGCAGAAATCTTATGCCGATCATCGTAGGAAGCCTTTGGAATTTTATGTTGGTGATCTTGTATTCATTCGTGTTTCCCCAATGAAGGGTGTGGTGCATTTTAGTAGATCAGGGAAATTGGCTCCTCGTTATATTGGACCGTTTCCTATTATGGAACGCATTCGCCCAGTTGCTTATCGTGTATCGCTATCTGTTCAGTTTTTGGGAATTCACAACGTGTTTCATATATCTCAGCTTCGTCGATACCTTCGAGATTCAGATTTTATTATTGATCCTCCTATGTTGCAAGATCTGGAGATCTTACCCTACTTTTCTATTGTGCAAAATCCTATTCGTGTGCTAGCTATGGAGGTGAAACGCCTTCGGAACAAAGAAGTTCCGCTAGTGAAGATTCAATGGTCCGCAAACCCCAAGGATTGCACTTGGAAAACCAGAGAATTCATCGAGCGTTCTTATCCGGGTTTTCTCTCCTCTTCGGGTGGAGGTGAGCATTCATATCTATCTTTTCTTTTTAATCTTTGATTTCATAAATTATTGTGTTATTGACTGCTTCTAGTACAAAAATTGCGGGGACGCAATTTTTATAACGAGAGGAGTCTGTAACGACCGTGAATATATTACCATCGTAATAAATATCTTAAAAATACATAACCAACGTGATTTTTGAGTTACGGTCGGAAAAAATATTTTAAATGGGAATTTTTAAATCAAAATTTGAAGAAAATATAGTGTTGCAAAGTCAGTTAATGCTTAACTTTTTGAACGGGAGAGTGCACTGCATTTTCTTGCATGTGTAAGCAAGGTTGTTTTATTTGCCATCACTTTTTACAACAATGCTCTTAAATGCAAAGGATGCGGTCACTAATTTGAAAATTTATCTTTTAACATTTTTTATTTTAAATTTCTTTGCATTTTTGCCTTTATGAACATTTGCATTGTGGCGGTCCAGTAGTAAACCAAGTGTGAAAGTCTATTCACGTTATTGTCATACTTAATACACTATTCACACTGGAAAAGGATTTGCATATAAAATGAATTATACAACCGATGACCCCACTTTAGAATGCAAGTGGTAATGCAAAATCATGTTCACAAAAGCAAATCTTAGTGTGAAGGCAAGTGTGTATTATCGGGTTTTATATTTTTGTTATCATCATCTTTCTGACTGTCACTAGCCTAGTAATGCAGTGTGCAACATTTCAAATAATACACTTGTGCATTAAATGCTATGTGTACCTGAAAGATGGCCAACATCCAATTTTTGACTTATGCCACTTGAAGGAAAGAGAATAACATTTTTCTCTACAAACTTTTCTTCTCTTCAAGCAGAACTCTCAGAAAACATTAATGGCTACCTTCAACATTCTTGCTCGCTTGCCACTTTGAAGCTAGCTGGATTCAAAACAAATTTTGGTGAGTAATACTCACACCTCTAATTTATACACATCAAGTCCCTGACATTGTTTTGAAACACTGGTTTTCTTTGATTTCGAATTCTACATTTGTGTGATTTTCGCATCTCTACAATCTGTGTTTTCACTGTCTTTTTTTTGGTGATTTCGAAATAATACTTCAGTGCTTTCATTCAAACTCTGATATGCTGCACTTGTTATTCTGGAATTGTTGCCTTATGAACACACGTGCATTTCTTTAGCCTAATCTAGTTCAGTATACAAAGACATAGCATGCGTGAGTAAGAAATTTGCATACGTGAAATGTTTTCTCCCTTAACAGCATGCGTGGGTTAGAAAGGTGTTCAAACATTGATTTTTGGTTCAATATATTTTCTTTTGCTTGCGTGGGTATTACTCAAAGTAAATAGATTGCCAGTAGCTTCATAGCATAAGCGTGTACCCTTGCATGTACAATATTTCATGTGCAATAATGTATGCTTTTCTATTCAGGTTTGTTTGCATTTGGTATTACTTGCTTGGGAAAAATATGGTGAGGCCCGTTCACTTTCTCACCCTTACACGTGTATTCTATTATCGAAATGTTTTGCTTCCTAGCTGCATGCGTGTGTAAGTATATTGCAATATTGAAATGTTTTATTTCCTAACTACACGCGTCCTCCCTAGTTGCATGCGTGTGTAACCTTAGCTGCATGCGTGTTTAACTTCCTTAGCTGCATGCTTGGGTTATTATTTTTGCAACATTGAAATGTTCATTTTTGACTTGGTTTTGCAACATTTCACTGTGTATAGACATGTATTTAAATTTTTTGAAAGATGTTAATTATGTTTCCAGTCTAGTTTTAAACCGCATTTTTGCTCTGTTATTTTTGTAACGAGATTTTTACACCGGCATTAAAATTTTGAAGCGTGTTGTGTTATCGACATTTTGGGGAATAAAAATTATTGTCGCTTTGACTTCAGTAACTATCAAATTTAAAGTGGTTTTTAAGAGGTTATCCCGCAACACTGATTTGGTATCCCTTTTTATGGTGGTTAGTGTTACGCAATTTCCTCGTCGAAATTGCTATAGTTGTTGCTATTTTAATCACGTGTTTTAAAAATCGTTTTAAATTGAAATTGATTCCAAAAATTTTACAGTTTGCGCTTTCGAAAGAATAAGGAAGCGATTTAAACGTTTCAGCAAAATTGAGGGCTATGAACCCTTACTTTTACTGATTCGCTTAATTCCGGACTTATCCGTTTGACAATGTAAAATGTTATTTTATAAAATACACAATTTTTTCACTTTCGAGGAAACAATGAAGAGATTTAAACGATTTAGCAAAAGTGCAGAGTATGGAACCATACTTTTACTATTTCGGTTAATTCCGGATTCGTTAATTGAAACATTTGAGTTTAATGATTTTGATGCTTTTGTTGGGCTTTCGAGCCACTTTGTTGGACCTTCGGGTCATTTGTTGGATGTAACGACATGGATTTTTCGCGCTCGAAAATCAACATCCATACTACATCATACTCGAAGGCCGCAGATTTGACCGTTCAAATCCGAGTCGCCGGAGCTCATGACACAATTAAGTAAACAACATAGCAGGAAAAGAATGATACATTGATATACAACACTGATACAATATCTGATACAATGATCAATATACAATGAAAATCAATATACATCAGAGATATGATACGACATAATAGCAACGGAAAAGAAAATAGATAACACCAGCAGCGGATAATCTCCATCTCCAAAGCACCAACCAGAAATAGCTCGAACTCCAAATAATGATGCACAAGGATAAGCAAGTGCAGTCCATATCCAAAAACTGAAACTAGCTCCAGATAGTCTACTAAACCTAACTATTTAAAAAACTCTACTCCTGACTGCTCGTGTGGAAAACATTGAGCACCCAAAGTTTAGGAAAGGAACAATAAACTCCAGATCAGTCATGGGACTGGTGTGAGCAAACAAAAACAGTCTATCTTTTAAAAACAATCAAAAGAATTTAAAATTTAGGATTCACAATGCGTTTGGAAAACGAAACTACCATAAGGCTTCCTGCACACACATAATACAAACGCAGAATCAGAGGAGATTTCTCCTTATGATAGTCAAATATGCTTGATACGCGAATTTCTTTGATATTAGTGCTATAAGTGCAAAGTGTGGAAAAACATTTCGAAAGTAAAATATAAATATTAGCCAACATAGACATTTCGAACTATGCCTACTATAGCTACCATCCAAACAGTGCTGACCACCATAAGTGAATTGTAGGTAATACAACTAAAACCGTACAAGGCTCGTATTGGATGAATGGATTTCCACAAATGGTCAGGCCAAGGAACTTCCCATTTCCACATGGAAACGCCTCTGGAAGGACGACCTGAGAACCTAACCAGATCTCTGCCAACACAAGGCCGGGTTACCCCTAACTGGGTAACTACTGACACGAGTATGCCATCCCCCGGTCGTAACCAACCTTTATCCGGGGCCCCAACGACAATCACAAAATAAGATATATAAATATTTGCGACATCCACATAAGTTAAGTATCTGGGCTCCATTCCATGATACCACTTCTATCCAGAAGGAAATGACATACCCTCAGAGGGTGCTACCCTCAAATATACTTGCCGCATCTTTCCTGTGTCGACCATTTCCGAGGTGTGAGGTCAGATGAAGTGTCGTCCACAAAGCTACGCTTTATACAAAAGCCATGCTTTGATCAAAAAATGATTAATAAATAATCGTCACACAGCAACACTCAGCATGCCACATTACCAAATTGGGAGTATATCGCTGATAACCTTCAACTACATAACCTCTGAGCTCGTACATCTCAGAGAAGGATGTTAAGCTAAGAGAATTAAATTCTCCGCCTCCAACAGACATCTATTTGAAAGAAATCAGCTTTATATCTCAATTTGTAATGTCAGACGTACAATCCATACAAGTATGTTCTGGGTTCGAACAGAACTGAAGGCACTTCTTACGAAGCCCTTGCAATCCGGGTATTCACAATCTCGATCGGACTTCCCATCACTTAGGAAATCTCTATACCGGCACGACTCAGTGCAGAGACAATCGATAGGTCATCCTATCGTTCTCGCAAATACCCGGTCTTCACCACCGGTCTTCAAATGCTATCCATAACGTCGTATCACTATTCGGAATGGGTTATACTACACAAAGGTCCTTTCCTGGCTAACCCGAATAGTGAGCGAAATATTTAAAACATATGGATATGGGATTTCAATTAAGTTACATCTTAATAATTCAAAACTTTCTTTCAAATGGTTTAAACCAATTACCATTTCAAATCTTTTAAACAAAAGATTTATTTCATTAAGTTCACCTATTTTCATAAATATTCATTCCCAGATTCCAAAACAATTCCGTTTCAAAAGGATTAATTCATTAAATCTTTAAATCAAAGATTTGTCTCATAGCTTTCAAACATTCCCAAATATTCATTTTCAAAAATCGTTTCCAAATATTTATTTTCGAACTCGTTTCCAAATATTTATCTATAACTTGGAAGCCTATTTTAGTTTAAACTTGAAATCCCTTTAATAAAATTTCAAATGAAAACTTTTATCATTTAGAAACAGTAGTTTTATTTTGGAAAAACCTGATTTCATTTATACAAGTTACAATCTTTGGTTTAATTCGAATTCCCAAAAACAATACTTAAAGTGGTTTAACCCATATATAAATAATATAACATCTTTAATCCCTAATTTCAAATCATATAATTCAATTTCAAATCTTGAATCTAAGTTTAAATCAAATTATTTAAATTTCCAAAACTTAATCAAGTAATTTTAAAAATAAATTTTATCTTGAAATTCCATTCCAAAAGCTTTTCACATTTATTCCGATTACATTTCGAAAACATCTGAATTTAAAAATTCAAGTTCAAACTATTTCAAAAATCTACGACTTAACTAATTTCCTCATGAAATCCATAATAGTGTGTGTATGGTGTGGTCCAGGGGTTTAACACAATAGTGCACAACATCATAAATCATCACAGATATATCAATATCGATAAGCGGTAAAATCCATAACGCTTATCTTCATTCACAGATTCATAGATAAAATAAATTTATCCATCACAAAAGAGTCATCATTTCAATTTGATGTGGGTTTCGGATGACCAACTGGAATCCGACTCCCTATCGCATCGAAATTCAAATATCGGTTTAAAGGCCAAGTTGTCTACTAAATTTAGACTGTTTAATTCAACACTTTGAATCCAAATAATCATTTATCACAGATAAATCATATACATTCATCACAAATATATCCAGAATATGTCACTGAGTATCACAGAAGATCACCAAATAAATATCAGAGTCAATATGACAGAATCTTCAGTTCATATCAATATGGTTTGATTTACTTAACTTACTTTATCATTTGTTCTGTTTAATTTATCACTAATTAATCAATTAATCATTAATTGCCAATTAGTCAATGATTTAATTCTAAATTATTAAATTAATTAACTATTAATCATTCATTTGTTAACTTAAGTGGTTAATTACAAATTCATTTATTGCTTATCATCCATTACTAATTACAATTAAAAAGTAATTATTAATTATTTATTTAACCTTAATCATTAATTTATAAAGTGAATTACCTATAAAATTTCCAATAGATTTCTTTATTAATTTATTAAGCATTTAATTAGTTAATTAGTATTCATTAACTTTAAGTGGATAGTTAAATTCTTAAGTTCAAAATTGATTTAACGCAAAGTGATAAATATTAATCTTTAATTATAGATTTATTAAATCTTAAAATACTTATTTAATTACAAGTATAAATCAATTACATTCTTAATTTGCTTCCCATATGAATTAATTATTATACTAATCTCGCTTAATGATTTTAAATCATATCTAAGTTTTAAATTTGTCAAAAATGTTTACTTAAATTCATATTAAACTTTACTTCACAAATTAATTGAAAAAGATATCAGGCTATTCCTTATAATTTAAACCGAAGTAAATTGTTTTGTTTAAAATCTTTAATTACCTTACAAATACTTTAACACTTTAAAGTTATCGAAAACATTTTATCTTTTATAAAATTTAGGTGTAAAAGAGCTGAAATTCAAATTCACTTTAAATTCTGATTTAAATTTTCTTAAAAGCCTTTGTTTTTGAATCTGCTTTATACTAACAATTTTTTTTCAAGTTTTAAACCCAACACTGTTAATTTTAACAAAACCTATAGACAACTTCCCATAGCACCACACACGAGAACCCTTATCACCAGACCACTGAACACTACCGTGCACGTGCACGTGTACACCACCGTTGACTGGCTCCTGGCTTCCCCGCGGCGTCGAGCACGTCACCGATCGACTCAAGAACGAGCTCCGACCACCTGAACCCATCCACCACCTCAAAGTCGAGATTCGAGTTGAAACTCAAAACCTGGAACAAGCCTGGAACCCAACACTGTCAACACCCCAAAAACCTATCAACGCGCCGCTTCCACAACTATGACCACCGGAGTACCACCACCTCCTGCCACGAACGTGTCATCCACCCAGCCACCATTTCCTGAAGGTGTAACGAACCGCCCTTCTGACCGCCCCCAGTCGGTAATTAAACCAACTTGAAACGTTCAATATGACGGATTGTTATTTAGTTTATAGAGTTTAAACAGAATCAGCCACAGAAACACAGAATAATTATATTTCACATAAATGAATTTTCTTACATATATCAGAGTTTATACAATGAATTAAATTTTTATACAGCGGAATATTTCTTTAAGTACAAAAATCCCCGAAATAAAGTGAAGCGTTTCCCCTCTCTCTCTAACTTCGCTGCCCGAAAAATATTCAAGCTGCAAAATACTCGGTCTGACCCGAGTATTACGTTCAAAAGAAAATAATACATGGGTCAGTCTAATTCAAACTCAGTTATTAGTGCATAGAGGCAATAATAATAACAATTAGACGACAATCAAAAAGAAGTTCACATATCCGATCCTTTAACAAGAAATAAGATAACGGTAAATATAACACTTAACAGTGTTAAACAATAAATCAGTAGATTCAGATTATCAACGAAGATATATGAAAGGATTATCAATGAAAATAATTTAGAAAACATCAGAATTGCCTAAACGGCAATTAACTACAAAATCATCAGATTAAAACAAATCAAACAGCGATTCAAAATATTTTGAATTGGCAACATAAAACAATTTCCATCAATAGAAAAAAATCAATTAAAACATCAGATCTAGTAGGGCTGCAGTACACGCACACGTGCACGGCCTCGCCACATTTAAAATGTTAACTCTGTGTGGCTTCAGTTCATGCTTGCGTGCACTGCCTCGCCACTACCGTAATGAAATACTCAAAAGATCGTAAATCAAAAAAAAATAGGATATCAATAAAAGCCATGCCGTGTGGCTGCAGTTCACGCTTGCGTGCACTGCCTTGCCACTATAGTGATGATGTACCCAAAAGATCAACGAACCAAAATCAATTGAAGATTCAAACATCAATTCCACGGCCTCAATTGTCAAAACAGACAAATATGGAAAATGTGCACGTATGTACACAATGATAGTTCACCACCGAACACAAGGTCAAATCCGAATACCGGGTTCAACTCAAGAGTAATTAGAAAAACAAATCCAATTGCATAAACCAACAAGGGCAAACTACATACATATGAACTGCAGTCACCATATGAACACAACAGTTCAAGTTCCTAAATGTCAAGTGAAGGTGACATCAGTGGTACAGTGGACCACCTTGAAACCAAACAAAAATGCATATATGACTGCAGCTAGGCAGTACACATAGGAATTCAAAAGCAAATAGATCAAATGACAATGCAAGCCAGCATCAAAGACACGGCCGACAAATGATGTACACATGAATGCAACATTGAAACTGCTACAACAAGTGCACATGTACAACAACAATGAACCAATATCGAACCAGTTCAATTACCGAAGTGAAGCCACCAGACTCAAGTCAAACAGGCGATGACTCAACATTAATTGCCATGTGAACTAGAAAATAACCAAGAGCAAAATGAATGCAAGTAAATGTCACTGAGAAGCAATGTTCAGCATACATATGAATCAATTTCATATGTACAACAAACACAAAGGACAACTCAGCAATGCAAGAAATCAATACAAAGAATTCAACCAATGGCCATAAAAATACTGCAAAATCATATGAAATGATGTATATAACAATCATGCCGAAAAACAAGAGTACATACATACGACAACATGTTACAGGGAAGAATAAGATGAAATGAAGTCTGTGTGTCAAAAGGTCAGAGGCAATGCAACAGTGGAACAACAAGACATGTATGCAGTAGTGCAACAGGTCAGTGTAAACTACTATGACAACAAGCATGACTGGGATGCATACATGAACAAGAGATCAAGTTATAGCATGGCAAGTGCAGACTCAAGTGATACATGAATATACATGTATCGTAATGCAGCAGTAGCAAATGTTCAAGATAGAAGGCAAAATCGATAACAGACTCAAGTGCATATACACTACAGGTGAAATGAAATGGATAGAGCAATGTGAACAAGTAAAGATACAAAACAATACACCTATACTAGATACAGGTATGTGATCTTTTTCTCTCAATACAACAAATCAATATAAACAATTATAGACAACACATTCTTTATAAATTTGACAAAAAATATGACTAAACATTATATATATACTACTGTGCAAAAATTTCGAATCCTAGCAATATACCTTAGCTTATAAAATTCGAAACTTATGTGTGTGTATATATTTCAAAGTAATAGGCATAAAGGACTAAACAAGTTAATGTAGCCCACAATCACCATGGACGTACATATGAATTCAAAGCATAAGCAAGGACAAAGAAGATCTGCAAAAAAAATCAAAGCCCAGGCAAGTGCAAATCAATGCTACTATTCACTAAATAAAAATTTGTATTTAGCTCCAACAAAATGTGTTCAATTGCACTTCATTTTAAAGCAATAAATTAAAACATAGATTGACAGAGGATGATAGTAATTAATGGCAAAACAATAGATCATCAATAACCAGTTATCACTAGATTCAACTAACATTTTAAATCAGTACTAGAGATGAGTTTTACTCACTTGCAAAACTTGATGAACAGAGATGCATACATACTTATTCACAAACATGTAGATACAATAGATTTTATACTTTTAAAGTTATTTTAATGTAGTGTTACTTATTATTCAAACAAATGCACTGCAATTATCAAAAGTGAAGAATGGATGCAACAATGCCCAAGACAAATGAAACGTGATACCAGCAACATGAATATGAGAACAAACATACATGAAGACTAAATGAATGCATAGTTAACTTGAATGAAGACATGGGCGCTAAACTGGAATGCACACGATGTCAAAATAAAGGCCATTGTCCAGGAATTCATGAAATCAAAGATGGTCGAGAATACTCAAGTGACGAATCCAATCGATTGGATACGAACAAAAATTCAAGGGCATCGAAATATATATAAGCAACATCATCGGCAGTTCCAAAATCATTGAGTTAAGTAAGAAAATGAGAAGAAGCAAAAAGTGAAATTCACATACCAAATAAAAATCGATTGCCGAGAAAAAAACACGGAATTACACTTTGAAAAATCACGAAACTTAGAACCAGATGTGAGTGAAAATTAAATCACTCACCTTGTTTAACGCATCGCAAGTAGGAGGAGCCGCGAACGATCGATGGAGCAAGCAACCAAAAATCATCAAAGTCGGCGCCTTTGATTTTCACGAGCCCTAATTTCTGAGTGAACGAAAGAACGAGGCCGCCATTTTTTTTCCTTAGGCTAGGGTTTTCGAACGAATGCAAATGAAAGGGGTGGAGGTATCGGGTATTTTATGAGGAAGGGGAAGGAGATATCGGCCATGCTTTGTAGTGGAGGGTGCGTGATTTTTGGCGTGGGTTAAGGCGTGTTTGTGCTGATAAAAGTAAGGCGGTGGTACTCATTATATTATACATATTATTTTTTTCCATTTTAAATTCAATTTTTTTGTAGATATTTTCTTTAGTAAACTTCATAGATATATAAACGTTTTGAAGTTCAACTATCAAACATCAATTTATATTAACATGTTTTACAATTAGATTTTATACTTGTATTTCGTATTGATAAAATTTATTCCATTTTATTTAAGTTAAAGAAAAATGTTATTAAAACTAACCATTAATTTATTAATTTACATAAATAAAAATTCTTAAATCCAAATTATTTTTCTAATTCATTAGTTCGAATTTTAAATACAAATTTAATATTTAATTTCAAACTCCAAAGTCAAATTCAAATTTTTATTCAACATTCAATAGATTAAATTCTAAAATTAAATCGCCAAATTCATAGTTATATTGGGAATTCAAACTAAACCATCATTCAAATATTTAAAATTAATTAAATATTTTCAATTTAAATTGTTCAAAATTTAGGGTTGTTACAATCTTTCCCCCTTAAAAGAATTTCGTCCGAAATTATAAGTTAGGAATAACGATTGTTAAAATCTCACCGATATTTATATCCTACATAATTTTACCAAGTTCGAAACTTATAAATAAATATAGGATTCATTCCATTTATTTTATCTCATTAGCTTTGTTCATTGATTTCTACAATCAAGACACAAAAGTCTTTTACCAAAATTTTCGACTTACAAAACTCAGGTTTAAGCTTGAAACTCTTCATGTTAGAGATTTGTATATTACATCTTTTCCAAAGCTGTGGGCTTTCAAGATATTTTAAAAGATCTTCTTCCTTAATTCATTAGGTTGGAATTATGTAATTTTAAATTTTAGACTATTGATTTTCTATCTAAAGTTTTGAAAATACTTGCTAACTCGAAGTTTAACGAGTCTATCGTCGTTCTCACAGACATTAGGCATACGCTGGCCAGGCGCAGAACTAAAAATCTCCAAGTACTAAATATACTTGCTTCAACTCCCAGTGAAAATACTTAAAAATCTTTTAAAAATGGATATGGAAAGCACGTTCCCCCATGGATCACATTTTTCCCGGCGGTTACGCTACTATCCCAGTAGAATCGCTCATAATCTGTAGATTTCTCATCTCTTGAATTTCGCCATGGTTGTTGCAATAGATCGCGGTTCACACAGCGGTTACGCTACTATCCCAGTAGAATCGCTTGTGACCGTGGGCATCTCGCCCCTCAAATTACGCTTTGGCCTCTACATCATAGTTTACGCGGCGATTGCGCCACTATCCCAGTGGAATCGCTTGTAACTGTAGGCATCACGCCCCACGAATTACGCCAGCATACATCATCAATTCAAATGATCCCATCACGATGATCCATCATGAGGGATCCTAATCCAAATGGATATTCCAACTTATGGAAATTCTACGTAGCTACGAATTTCAAATGGACACTCACACCGAGTTCCAATCACCTTCACAAATTTTAAATGGAAGGTACTTTTCCATATCCTCAGTTTAGAACACAAATGTCATATACATATAGTACTTTATTTCACATTTCGTACATATCATACCTATGTAAACTTACATAGGATTTTCATAATAATGACTTTGCAAACCGATGGTTTTCGAATTACTACATTCACATATAAAAGTTCCGAAAACCACAATATCTCATACCAAAACAAAATAGAGGATTTCTAAATTTTCCATCTCGTTATCGATTTAAAATTTTCCTCTAAATTGATTTGAAAATTTAAGGTTATCTCAAACCCAATTCACATTCATAATCCAATTCATTATCGACTTCACATTCGATTTGGATTTCACGTTACATCGTCGATTCTCAACACATAATTGATGTCTACCGATATATAACCTCTGAGCTCGTACGTCTCAGAGAAGGGTGTATATAGCTAAAAGAATAAATTCTCCGCCCACCAAACAGATATATATTTAATAAAGATCAGTTGCTATGTCATCAATTCACAATATTAGACATACAATCCAAATCGACTATCCGAAATTCAAAGCTCAACTTATATTGTTTTTGGCGTCGAAGTTAAACTCAATTTAACTCAAGATTCAATCTTTTTGAAAAAAAATTCATGTTGAACTAATTGTTCAAATTTCCCAAAAATATGTTTACAAGATATATAATTTTCCACACTTAACCATTTGAAACAAGTTTCAAATATTCATTTTTCCATTTATCTTTAAACGATAAAATTTCCAAACCTTTCATTTCATATTGGAAAACATTTCCATACTTATTTAATAATAAGTATTTCACAAATCCATTTATTTTCAACACTTGAAAAATATTCAATATACTTAAATCATAATTAAGTATATATTCCATTCTTTTAAGGAAGGCGTTCTTCTAAACACATTTATTTGAGTCAAAACGAATGTTGCGTAAAATATTGTTACGACGACTCAAAATCACCAGTATAGGGATTCGAATTTAAGATAGATATATAAATCCCAATACTATAAGTAACATTTCCTTTCGGAAACCATTTACTATAACAATAGTGTTGTAGTCCACCATTTCCTTATTTCTCGAAAACGTCTATTTCAACAATGAATGTTGAAATCTATGTATTCGATAGTTAATACATTTTAAAACATCTTTAAAACCATTAACCTTTTCAACTTCGACTTAATTCATAGTTTGAATTCCGCATACTTTTCACAATATTGGTTTTAAACCGACTTCAAACTTTTCAATATTAAGTTTTTCACTTAACTTAATTTTTCGCACGTTTAAATTCAAATTCATCACTGAATTTATTAAACCTATTATGGATTATCATGTTGACAACTTCAAATTTGAAATTTAAATTCCATTTGAACTTTGCATTTGCTTTTTATTTCCAAAAATAATCAACTAGTTCTTTAGTAAGTCATTCATCGACTTGGTTCCATTAGATTTATATCTCCATATTAACTATTTTAGGCATTGGTTTAAACTTGAAATATAAGTTTTACATCAAAATTAGTTTGATTCATACAGTTAAGTCAACAATAAATTTCCTTCCGTACAAAATTATACATAGCTTAATAGTTTTAAAATACGTACATAGAAGATTGTGGATTACCAAAAGATAGTATTACAAAATATATTGATTGCTTCAAATATACTGATTGGTTTTCGATTCAGAATGATTAAGGACTATCGACTTCCTGTTTGGTAGTACGCATCTTTGCCAAACTTTCATCTTCGGTTTGCACTATTTCAGGTTGTATTAAAGGAGAATTAACACATTCAAAATCTACATGTCCCCAATTCCTACAGTTCCCGCAAAAATATGAGATGTTTCCATCCTTATCTATCACCTTTATAGTTTTCGCTCTAGCTGGTCGGGCTATAGCTTGCTTTCCATGCTGCCTTTCGGTGAAGTTTCTGGCTATATGTCCAGTCTGGCGACAATGGTGGCAGATTGTCAATCTGTCGACGGGTAAATCGAGTGCGCGCTTCTTCCTTTTCACTTCAGGGCAATAACTAAGAAAATGCCCTTTCCCATGACATTTAAAACACACAATCTCAGGACGAGCGAACCGGTCATCCACATTCCTTTTCTTACTCCTCTCTCGGCACATAACGGCATAATGTCCCCTTTTATGACATCCATAACAGATAACCTCATCATAGGGACCAGGTGCTTGCCTTTCACTGAATCTCCTTTCAATTTCCGCACGTGCCACTCCTGCTTCTCTACGGGCAATTGCTCTTTGTTCACGGCATGCTGCTTTTTGTGCTTCGGTTTTCGCCATTATAATTAACAAGATGTTTTCGAAGTTTCCTATCAATATTTGCAATCCTTATTAGCAGAGGTTGGATTATTCAATTATTTTCCCAAGACATATCCTTTAATATTTTATTCACTGTCCAAAATCGTGAATATACTTTGTTAACCAATTTTATCATTTCCACATTTTATTTTAAAGGATTATCCACTGTCCAAAATCGTGGATATAACTCCTTTAATAAGCTATAACAATTTACTTATCAAATTCCCAAGTTATAGTTTAATGATCTCCTTGGCTATAACTAAATTGACATGTCATTTTATTTCCCAATTATTCTTTTGGAGATATTCAAAATATTCGATTTAAACCAATTCATTAATTCACTTAACTTATATTTTATTTTTCATAAATCTCAGCAATTCGATGATGGGTTTTCGAATGATCGAAACTCAAATCTAAGGAGACTTTACCGGAGAGAAACTCGTAAACCTAAATTTAGAGAGGGGAATTTCCGAAAAAGATTTGAATTTTCAAAATACCTTTTATTTTTCAAAAAAATAATTTTATACTTCTTTAGATTTGAAAAACACTTTCTCTAAAGTGATCCTAGTAACTATCCATATTAAACATCATAAACTGAGCTTTGTATAAACCAAAGCTCTGATACGCTTTTCTAACGATCCGCCCTTCTGACCGCCCCCAGTCGGTAATTAAACCAACTTGAAACGTTCAAAACGACGGATTGTTATTCAGTTTATAGAGTTTAAACAGAATCAGCCACAGAAACACAGAATAATTATATTTCACATAAATGAATTTTCTTACATATATCAGAGTTTATACAATGAATTAAATTTTTATACAGTTGAATATTTCTTTAAGTACAAAAATCCCCAAAATAAAGTGAAGCGTTTCCCCTCTCTCTCGAACTTCGCTGCCCGAAAAATCTTCAAGCTGCAAAATACTCGGTCTGACCCGAGTATTACGTTCCAAAGAAAATAATACACGGGTCAGTCTAATTCAAACTCAGTTATTAGTGCATAGAGGCAATAATAATAACAATTAGACGACAATCAAAAAGAAGTTCACATATCCGATCCTTTAACAAGAAATCGGATAACGGTAAATATAACACTTAACAGTGTTAAACAATAAATCAGTAGATTCAGATTATCAACGAAGATATATGAAGGGATTATCAATGAAAATAATTTAGAAAACATCAGAATTGCCTAAACGGCAATTAACTACAAAATCATCAGATTAAAACAAATCAAACAGCGATTCAAAATATTTTGAATTGGCAACATAAAACAATTTCCATCAATAGAAAAATATCAACTAAAACA
The DNA here is from genome assembly GCA_030765085.1 of Allium cepa. Classification (NCBI taxonomy): domain Eukaryota; kingdom Viridiplantae; phylum Streptophyta; class Magnoliopsida; order Asparagales; family Amaryllidaceae; genus Allium; species Allium cepa. Next base: position 919,082,149 of record CM060938.1, read on the forward strand.
TCAGATCTAGTAGGGCTGTAGTACACGCACACATGCACGGCCTTGCCATATTTAAAATGTTAACTCTGTGTGGCTGTAGTTCACGCTTGCGTGCACTGCCTTGCCACTACCGTAATGAAATACGCAAAAGATCGTAAATCAAAACAAAATAGGATATTAATAAAAGCCGTGCCGTGTGGCTGCAGTTCACGCTTGCGTGCACTGCCTTGCCACTACAGTGATGATGTACCCAAAAGATCAACGAACCAAAATCAATTGAAGATTCAAATATCAATGCCACGACCTCAATGGTCAAAACAGACAAATATGGAAAATGTGCACGTATGTACACAATGAAAGTTCACAACCGAACACAAGGTCAAATCCGAATACCGGGTTCTACTCAAGTGTAATTAGAAAAACAAATCCAATTGCTTAAACCAACAAGGGCAAACTGCATACATATGAACTGCAGTCACCATATGAACACAACAGTTCAAGTTCCAAATTGTCAAGCGAAGGTGACATCAGTGGTACAGTGGACCACCCTGAAACCAAACAAAAATGCATATACGACTGCAGTTAGGCAGTACACATAGGAATTCAAAAGCAAATAGATCAAATGACAATGCAAGCCAGCATCAAAGACACAGCCGACAAATGATGTACACATGAATGCAACATTGAAATTGCTACAACAAGTGCACATGTACAACGACAATGAACCAATATTGAACCAGTTCAATTACAAAAATGAAGCCACCAGACTCAAGTCAAACAGGCGATGACTCAACATTAATTGCCATATGAACTAGAAAATAACCAAGAGCAAAATGAATGCAAGTAAATGTCACTGAGAAGCAATGTTCGGCATACATATGAATCAATTTCATATGTACAACAAACACAAAGGACAACTCAGCAATGCAAGAAATCAATACAAAAAATTCAACCAATGGCCAAAAAAATACTGCAAAATCATATGAAATGATGTATATAACAATCATGTCGAAAAACAAGAGTACATACATACGACAACATGTTACAGGGAAGAATAACATGAAATGTAGTCTGTGTGTCAAAAGGTCAGAGGCAATGCAACAGTGGAACAACAGGACATGTATGCAGTAGTGCAACAGGTCAGTGCAAACTACCATGACAACAAGTATGACTGGGATGCATACATGAACAAGAGATCAAGTTATAGCATGGCAAGTGCAGACTCAAGTGATACATGAATATACATGTATCGTAATGCAGCAGTAGCATATGTTCAAGATAGAAGGCAAAATCGATAACAGACTCAAGTGCATATACACTACAGGTGAAATGAAATGGATAGAGCAATGTGAACAAGTAAAGATACAAAACAATACACCTATCCTAGATACAGGTATGTGATCTTTTTCTCTCAATACAACAAATCAATATAAAAAATTATAGACAGCACATTCTTTATAAATTTGATAAAAAAAATGACTAAACATTATATATACTACTGTGCAAAAATTTCGAATCCTATCAATATACCATAGCTTATAAAATTCGAAACTTATGTGTGTGTTTACATTTCAAAGTAATAGGCATAAAGGACTAAACAAGTTAATGTAGCCCACAATCACCATGGACGTACATATGAATTCAAAGCATAAGCAAGGACAAACAAGATCTGCAAAAAAAATCAAAGCCCAGGCAAGTGCAAATCAATGCTACTATTCGCTAAATAAAAATTTGTATTTAGCTCCAACAAAATGTGTTCAATTGCACTTCATTTTAAAGCAATAAATTAAAACATAGAATGACAGAGGATGCTAGTAATTAATGGCAAAACAATAGATCATCAATAACCACTTATCACTAGATTCAACTAACATTTTAAATCAGTACTAGAGATGAGTTTTGCTCACTTGCAAAACTTGATGAACAGAGATGCATACATACTTATTCACAGACATGTAGATACAACAGATTTTATACTTTTCATGTTATTTTAAAGTAGTGTTACTTATTATTCAAACAAATGCACTGCAATTATCAAAAGTGAAGAATGGATGAAACAATGCCCAAGACAAATGAAACGTGATACCAGCAACATGAATATGAGAAAAAACATACATGAAGACTACCAGAATGCACAGTTAACTTGAATGAAGACATGAGTGCTAAACTGGAATGCACACGATGTCAAAATAAAGGCCAAAGTCCAGGAATTCACGAAATCAAAATGGTCGAGAATACTCAAGTGACGAATCCAATCGATTGGATGCGAACAAAAATTCAAGGGCATCGAAATATATATAAGCAACATCATTGGCAGTTCCAAAATCATTGAGTTAAGTAAGAAAATCAGAAGAAGCAAAAAGTGAAATTCACATACCAACAAAATCGATTGCCGAGAAAAAAACACGGAATTACACTTTCAAAAATCACGGAACTTAGAACCAGATGTGAGTGAAAATTAAATCACTAACCTTGTTTAACGCATCGCAAGTAGGAGGAGCCGCGAACGATTGATGGAGCAAGCAACCAAAAATCATCAAAGTCGGTGCCTTTGATTTTCATGAGCACCGATTTCAGAGCGAACGAAAGAACGAGGCCACCATTTTTTTTATTCTTAGGCTAGGGTTTTCGAACGAATGCAAATGAAAGGGGTGGAGGTATCGGGTATTTTATGAGGAAGGGGAAGGAGATATCGACCATGCTTTGTAGTGGAGGGTGCGTGATTTTTGGCTTGGGTTAAGGCGTGTTTGTAGCTGATAAAAGTAAGGCAGTGGTACTCATAATAATATATATATATATATTATTGTTTTCCATTTTAAATTCAATTTTTTTTGTAGATATTTTCTTTAGTAAACTTCATAGATATATAAACGTTTTGAAGTTCAACTATCAAACATCAATTTATATTAACATGTTTTACAATTAGATTTTATACTTGTATTTCGTATTGATAAAATTTATTCCATTTTATTTAAGTTAAAGAAAAATGTTATTAAAACTAACCATCAATTTATTAATTTACATAAATAAAAATTCTTAAATCCAAATTATTTTTCTAAGTCATTAGTTCGAATTTTAAATACAAATTTAATATTTAATTTCAAACTCCAAAGTCAAATTCAAATTTTTATTCAACTTTCAATAGATTAAATTTTAAAATTAAATCGCCAAATTCATAGTTATATTGGGAATTCAAACTAAACCATCATTCAAATATTTAAAATTAATTAAATATTTTCAATTTAAATTGTTCAAAATTTAGGGTTGTTACAGAAGGCATGAGCGACTCGATGCTCGAACGAGGACGTGAGGCACGAGATCCCTCCCCACTCAAAAACTAGGTTTACAAACCAAAGTCCTACGCCGCTGTCGCCACCGTCATCTTCGCCACCTCCGGCTATTTTTCCATCCATCACCGTAGGTTCCTCCACCTCTACGCATATCTTCGGCCACCAACAATCTTCCGATCAACAGAATTTAATCCAAACCCAAATTCCAAACAAAAACAAACTGCACTCAATCCTTTGATCTAAAAATCATAATTTTTGCTTTAAAAATCATATTTTTGTATGAGAATTGAATTTGTATACCTGGATTCATGATTTAAAACATTCGAAATTTTGCTAAAATTGAGCTTTGCTCAGTTCTTTGATTTTTCAGAGACCTTCATATGTTGGTTTAACTTTAATTGATTTTTAGGACTTAGTTCAGGATCAAACAAACATCATTCGTTTATATTATAAATCAAAACATTGAATAGATTGTCAAGAAATGATTTTTTTTCCCTTGAAAACTTTGAAAACTAGAAAATAAAACAAGAACAGGACACTTCTAAACAGCATGCTCACAGATAAATACTCACATCACAAACCTATTATTTTCAAAGATGAGAATGCAATAGAAATTTTAACTTAAACAATTTAAATTTGTGATGTTACTCACGTTAAACATCTTGTTTTCCAGAAAATAAAAATGACAGAGCTTCCTTTTCTTTTGAAACAGTCTTTCAAAATGCAATTGGAACTTCACTTGGTCTTTTGCTTGATTGTTGCTATTGCTGTTGGTTTAAATTGAGTTTTGTTTCAGTTAAAGTTTGTCTCAACTTGGAAATAAATGAAACTGAGATGAAGAAGATGTCGACATAAGAGAAAGCAAATTACAGGTAATATTGTATTTTATACAAGGTGATGTTTATTTATTTATACACAGGTATGGCTGAAGTGATCTTGTATTTGGCCTGAGGTTGATAGCAGTAGTACATATGTTTACTTCTTTGTTTTATTTATTTTGTACTTTTTATTTTATAAAGCATGCCTGCATATCTACCTTACATACATTTCTTTTGTCTACTTAGATTTACATTACGTTTGTATGCAGATTTTACTTTGGGGCTGATAGATGTATTTTTATGTACTAAAAATAATGTTGCTTTTTGCTAGCATTAAATGCCAAGTACTCATTTTATATACTTCCATACATACTTATGTCTTTGTTTCTTGTTTCATATTTCTAGTGTACGTGAATATATTTTTGGTTTGGTCTTATAATTTGTAATACAAGTAAACTTCTATTTTTTTTATTTTATTTTACTTTTAATATTGTTATTGTATGTTTCTATTTGTAATATTTTATATTGATTTATAATATCAAAATTTTACTTATATTGTATGAACTATATAATTTATTTATTTTATAATATCGATGAATTTCCATATTAAATTTATTGTTAAAACTTCAGCAATTAATTGTTTACTTTATATTTTTATTATTATCTTTTATGTGTGCGTATATATATATTGATTTATACTTCTAATTTATTTTATCACTATATAATTTTTTTACTTTAATATTCGTTACCTCACATTAATCTATATATTTGCTTTTATTCTACTTCTATCAATACTAAATTAAAATCAATTTGTTTATTTTCTTCCCTATGTCAAAGGTGTATATTCTTATATTTATAAATTTTAAAGCCATATTAATTGAAAAGTAAATTTAATTATCCATTTAATTTTAGTAAAAATTCGGGGTCGTTACAGACTTCCCCCTTAAAAGAATTTCGTCCTTGAAATTACACAGCTCGTTTCACGAATTATACACACACAGAATAGACTAATGCCAATTCAAACTATACTAGTAAACACATGGATTCTTTCGAGTAATTCATAATATATCTTATATTAAGTGCTACTCATAATATTCGTACAAAAGTTATAGTCATACATAACCTTACCAACATCTAGTCCTTACCACAGTCCTAAGTCCAAAATACATATATAAGCATTCCCTAACCGAAATAAGTTAATCCGGCCAACTATATATCATCACTATTAGAGCCTCCTCTCTCCGGCCCTGACAGATCTCTAACTTCTACCTCATTATCTGTTTTCGCAACATATTCTGGGTCAGACTCTACAAGAATATACCCAATACCCTCCTGATCTTTAATTCCATCATCCAAATCCCAATAAATTGCTTCATCACCTTCGGAATCTATATAATACTCCTCAACCTCAGATTCCTCTTCCTCCTCAAATTCTTCTTCAAATTCCTCTTCCTCCTCAAATTCCTCTTCAAATTCCTCATCCTCCTCAAATTCTTCTTCGAATTCCTCTTCCTCTTCCTTGGGCTCCTCCTCCTGCTGAGGTTGTGGCTACACAATAGGCTCCACTGGGACCCCTCATGAACTGACGACTTACCTAAATCATCTCGCACCCTAATGGATGAAGCATAATCACCCACTCTCCTGGCCTTGGAGGTTGCTCTGCCTTTGCTAATGCTATGGGTTCTCTACAATTAAAATCAAAATCAAAAAATAAGATTCTATGGTTTTAGAATTTTATAGGCTAAGAAATACATCAAAGTTTATATTTCAAAATTTATTCTACCCGTTTTATATTCTCAGTAACCCAAATTTCAAAATTTTCAGATTAAAAAAAAAATCAAAGTTTACCTATCAAGTATAGCAACCAATACGTCCAAACAAACAATTTTATTCTATCTAGAGTTTACGTCCCATATCAGTATATCGAATTTCCTTTCTGGATCTACCAGAAATTATCGAAGAATTGAGAAAAAATTACGAACAAAAGAGATTGATAGAGAAAGGATTGCTTCCTTGTTGTTACAGAGTATTGACCATTTATAGTGGTAATCCCATGTCTCCTATCTCATCCTCTTCTTGCACCCACTCACTATTAGTGAATAGTAAGAGAATTTACTAAGGCATGCGGACAGATGTCTTAGGGATACTCATTCTAGGGTTTACTTCACCCTATCTACAATGAGCTACTTAATGCGTTATACTCCTGAGCTAAATTTCAACCTTAGCTCCGATACCAAATGTAACGAACGCCCCGTCAGTGGCGACCGGTAGGCTTTGCAACCATCCCAGACCCACCGTGGCTTACACTGATATCCCAAACTTGCTTTTACGGCCAGCCTCTCGAATGTCACGGCCTCTGCCTAACCAACCCCGTAAAGAGGACTTGTAGGGGTAAGAGTCTCCCGTTCGCCACCAAACCGCGAAGCGAGAATACCCATCACGTTTCACCTAGATAAGCAAGACTGGTGTGAGCAAACAAAAAAAGTTTATCTTTTAAAAACAATCAAAAGAATTTAAATTTTAAGATTCGCAATGCTTTTGAAAAATGAAACTACCATAAGGCCTCCCGCACACACACAATGCAAACGCAGAATCGGAGGAGATTTCTCCTTATGATAGTCAAATAAGCTTGATACACGAATTTTTTTGATATTATTGCCATAAGTGCAAAGTGTGGAAAAACATTTCAAAAGTAAAATATAAATCTTAGCCAACATAGACATTTCGAACTGTGCCTACAATAGCTACCATCGAAACTGTGGTGACCACCATAAGTGAATGGCAGGTTATACAACTAAAACCGTACAAGGCTCGTATTGGATGAATGGATTTCCCAAATGGTCAGGCCAAGGAACTTCCCATTTCCACATGGAAATGCCTCTGGAAGGACGTCCTGAGAACCTAACCGGATCTCTGCCAACACAAGGCGGGGTTACCCCTAACTGGGTAACTACTGACATGAGTATGCCATCCCCTGGTCGTAACCAACCTTTATCCGAGGCCCCCACAACAATCACAAAATAAGATATATAAATATTTGCGACATCCATATAAGTTAAGTATCTGGGCTCCATTCCATGATACCACTTCTATCCAGAAGGAAATGACATACCCTCAGAGGGCGCTACCCTCAAATAACCTTGCTGCATCTTTCCTGTTTCGACCATTTCCAGGGTGTGAGGTCAGACGAATCATCCACAAAGCTACGCTTTATACAAAAGCCATGCTTTGATCAACAAATGATTAATAAATAATCATAACACAACAACACTCAGCATGCCACATTACCAAATTGGGAGTATATCGCTGATAACCTTCAACTACATAACCTCTGAGATCGTACGTCTCAGAGAAGGGTGTTAAGCTAAGAGAATTGAATTCTCCGCCACCAACAGATATATATTTGAAAGAAATCAGCTTTATATCTCAATTTGTAATGTCAGACGTACAATCCATACAAGTCTGTTCTCGGTTCGAACAGAACCGAAGGCACTTCTTACGAAGCCCTTGCAATCCGGGTATTCACAATCCCGATCGGAATTCCCATCACTTAGGAAATCTCTATACCGACGCGACTCGGTGCAGAGACAATCGATAGGTCATCCTATCGTTCCCGCAAATACCCGGTCCTCACCACCGGTCTTCAAATGCTATCCATAACATCGTATCACTATTCAGAATGTGTTATACGACACAAAGGTCCTTTCCCGGCTAACCCGAACAGTGAGCGCAATATTTAAAACATATGGATCTAGGATTTCAATTAAGTCACCTCTTAATAATTCAAAACTTTCTTTCAAATGGTTTAAACCAATTACCATTTCAAATCTTTTAAACAAAAGATTTATTTCATAAAGTTCACCTATTTTCACAAATATTCATTCCCGAATTTCAAAACAATTCCGTTTCAAAAGGATTAATTCATTAAATCTTTAAATCAATGATTTGTCTCATAGCTTTCAAATCGTTCCCAAATACTCATTTTCAAAACTCGTTTCCAAATATTTATTTTTGAACTCGTTTCCAAATATTTATCTATAATTTGGAAACCTATTTTAGTTTAAACTTGATATCCCTTTAATAAAATTTCAAACGAAAACTTTTTATCATTTAGAAACAATAGTTTTATTTTGGAAAAACCCGATTTCATTTATATAAGTTACAATCTTTGGTTTAATTCGAATTCCCAAAAACAATACTTAAAAGTGGTTTAACCTATATATAAATGATATAACATCTTTAATCCCTAATTTCAAATCATATAATTCAATTTCAAATCTTGAATCTAAGTTTAAATCAAATTATTTAAATTTCCAAAACTTAATCAAGTAATTTTAAAAATAAATTTTATCTTGAAATTCCATTCCAAAAGCTTTTCACATTTATTCCGATTCCATTTCCAAAACATTTGAATTTAAAAATTCAAGTTCAAACTATTTCAAAAATCTGTGACTTAACTGATTTCCTCGTGAAATCCACAATTGTGTGTGCATGGTGTGGTCCAGGGGATTAACACTGTTAACCCTATCTCGGTTACGACTCAGCAGGTCTAGTGCGTGGAGATGGCGCCGACCCAAGAGATGCCGACCTAACTGAGTAAGAATTGTGCAGGGTCTGCCGATCTAAAGGACATACCGACCTAACTGCTTAAGGCTTAAAAAGCAGGCCGACCTAACCATTCGCATGACTTGCCGACCCAATGCCCTCACATAGATGCCGACCTAGTGCTTCAGAAGGAACTGGCCTAACGACTCAAGAAATGACAAGGGATCCGACTTAACATGACGCCGACCTAACTGCCTAATGAAGCTGCCGACCTAATTCGATCCGACTTAAGGACTTAACATGCTTACCGACCTAACTGAGTGGAACAAGTTCGCGACTTACGCTTGTGTCGTGACCGACCCATGGTCTGTGCTAGGACGAGCGCGACCTGGGCAAGTGAAGGGGAGTTAGTTCACGTTTAGCTCGTCAATTCTTTAAATCGGTAACGACCTATTTAAACATGCACTTCCCATTTAAGTCGGAGGCCATGCATCAGAGAGAGGGGGCGACCTACGACCTAGCTTGACCCGGTAACGACTTTGGACTTGTGCAAATTCAACGCAGCTTGATCATGTGAGGGCTCCTATAAGCCGGCTGCGACTTAACTGGGTCGGTGAGGAGTTAAGACCGAGCCTAAGTCCATAATCTTTACCTATAAATACCACCCTACCTTCAACATAAAAAGGACTTTTTTGGTTGATCAATTTCAAGCGCCATTACTCTGCCGAATTCCAGACTACTTCAAAGCTTTTGAGATCTAACAAACTTCTAAAAGAACTCCATGAAGGAATCATCTACATTCACCATGGATTTTAAGATGATTGTCAACGTCAAAGCTTGAGCTACTTGTTTTACATATCCCATCACTTGAAGTGTGTTGTAATTGAGAGATTTTGTAAAGAATTGTAATCAAACTAGTGATAAAAAGATTAAAGTGGACGTAGGCTGGATTATAAGCCGAACCACTATAAATACTGTGTCTCTTACTGTTTTCTACATACTTTCTGCTTATTTCTGATTCCCGTACGAACGGGTGGTGCTTTCACAATCACATCCTATTCACCAGGGTGTTAGCGTTTAAATTTGAGCGTTAACATTTTGGTGCTTTCACTGAGAATTGAACTCAGGACATCTATCATCATTGCTTCAGAAAGATTTGTAGATAAAGTTTCTTTAAGAACCAGAAGTCTATCCGAAATCATGGCTCCTGGAAGGAAAAGTAAATCTGTGAGATCTGCAAACATTCAAGAGGGAACCTCCGCTTCCCCAACACCAAATCAAGCCACTCCAACTGTCGGGGTTACGAAAGCAGAGTTGGATGCCGCAATTTTGGGGTTGAACAGACAGATACATGCTCAAAATGTGCAAATGGAAGCCCAGAATGCCCAAAATGCCTTAATCCTGAATAAGTTGAACGATTTGCTCGGGGCAAACCGTCAATCAACAGCTAATGAAAGGAATTTCGCTGGTAATATTCATGAAACTGAAGAAAGGAATGTTTCCGAAAGGGATACTAACCCCGCTGAGCAAATACTTCCTGATGTAGGCGGATCTAGGGCTCGTAATGATGAAGAATATCTCTCTGGAATGGTTCGCCAAATTATGAAGGAGAGCATGCAAAGAGTCGAAGATGAGAAAGAATGGGGCTTTGCTCCGAGCAAGACTCCATTTACTGAAAAAATTCTAAAGGCTGAATTCCCACGAAAATTTGCTCCTCCAACTATCCCAGCTTATAGGGGGACAAGTGATCCAAACGAATTTCTGTATAAATATGATTGGCATATGACGGGTGCCCGAGCCTCAGATGAAGTAAAATGCAGATACTTCCCCGTATATTTGGAAGGCGTAGCTCTGCTTTGGTTCACAAAGCTACCTGTCCGGTCCATCGATCAGTTTTCAGACCTAACCAGGAAATTTAAAGAGCAATTTAGGCTATATGCTTCAAAGGCAAAAGACATCATGTCGTTATCCGGTTTGGAGCAGAATTCGGGGGAAACTATCAAGTCTTTCTTAAATCGCTTCAATATAGCGTTAGCTGAGGTTGATAATGCGGAACCTCGCATGGTCTTGACCTATTTGATGAGGGCCATAGATAAATCTAGTGAGTTTGGAAGATGGTTGAATATGAAGGAACCAAGCTCTCTCGAAAAGTTCTACAAGAAAGCAGACGAGTTCATGCGTCTGGAGAGTCGCCCTGTATCGACAAAAGCAGCATTGGAAAAGGTTGAAGCTAACGCCAATGCTCCACGCAAAAATGAGTCTGTGGGACAGAAGAGGGAGAACAATAATGGAAAACAACAGAATAATCAGAAGAAGCATAGATCCTTCAAGCTTTCAGAATACACACCTTTGTCAGATACTCCAGAACGAATCTACCTGGCTACCAAAGATTCTGTCAATTATCCTAAACCCCCAGTCTTGAGAACCGGGAAAAAAGCTGTGCAAAGTGGGAGGTTCTGTCGCTTCCATAATCAGCCCGGTCATGATACTGATGACTGCCGTCAATTGAAGAATCTAATTGAAGAATTGTTAAGGGAAAATAAACTACAACAATTTGTGAAGAAAAATGATAATAATAATCCTGCTTCGTCGAACCAGGGGCAGCAAACTCCTGCTCATCAATCTGGGACTAATGGCAAAGACGCAGGTTTTGAGTCTGGAAGGCCTGTTATCAATATCATTACAGGCGGACCTCACCCAGCGGGCAAAAGCTGGGGTGAGATGGAAAGGTATTTCCGGGCCCTGAAATATGCACCGGAGGAAGAAAATGTTTTTGTTCTAGAGGACACTACGCCTTTGAAGCAACGAAAGACATTCAACGATGACATTGTATTCAAAACCAGGGATTCCATCGGTATTGAAGCCCCAACCTTGGATCCTTTGGTCATCTCGGCCGGCATTGGGCCAGCCATCGTCAGAAGGATTCTTATCGACAGCGGCGCATCCTGTAATATCCTCTTTAAGAAAACCTTCGACCAGATGAAGATTCCTATGGTTGAAGTGCAGGCATCATCGCAAAAAATTGCTGGCTTCGCCGGGGAGCCAAAGCAACCAGTAGGAACCATTGACTTGCTAGTGGAACTCGGAGAAGGAGAAAGAAAAGTAGTTCGCAAGCAGACTTTTGTGATAGTAGATGAATTTTCTGCTTATAATGCTTTCTTTGGTCGTCCTACTCTTGCAGCATTCAAAGCTGTCCTTGCCCCATGGTGTCTTACTATTAAATTCCCTACCGACAATGGAGTAGGAGTTATTAAAGGAGACCAGAATGCTGGACGAGAATGCTATATGACAGAACTGCGAGAAACAAGGAAGAGAGAAATGGGGAAAGATGCGGCAACCCCAATCCGCATCAAAACACCAACCCTATAGCAACTACAGGGCGGACCCTGCACTGGCGAGCATAGCGGGGCACGAAAAGAGATGGATCCTAGAAAGGCCAGTGCGGGGGAGAGTAGAGTGGTACCAGCAGAAACAACGATACCGGTACCCGTTGACCTGAAGGACCCAAACAAGGTGCTAAATGTGGGTTCACAACTCAATGTGACAGTTCAGAATGCCTTGATATCTTTTTTGAAAGCAAATCTGGATGTTTTCGCTTGGACCCATGCTGATATGTGCGGAATATCCCCAGAAGTTGCGGTGCATGCTCTGAATATTGACCCAAAATTCACGCCCGTAAAGCAGAAAAGAAGAATCCAAGGTCCAGAAAAGTCAACAGCATTGAAAGAGGAAGTTGATCGGCTCATGGAGAATAACTTCATCAGAGAATCTACCTATCCAAATTGGGTGTCAAATCCAGTGCTAGTTAAGAAAGCCAACGGTAAATGGAGAGTGTGCATCGATTTTTCAGATCTAAACAAGGCCTGTCCCAAAGACTGCTTCCCATTACCCAGGATCGATCAACTGGTAGATGGAACAGCGGGTCATGAATTGTTGTCTTTTATGGATGCCTACTCCGGATATAATCAGGTCATGATGCATGAGCCAGATCAGGAGGATACAAGCTTTATCACCGATGTCGGTCTCTACTGTTACAGAGTTATGCCCTTTGGGTTGAAGAATGCGGGGGCAACATACCAAAGGCTGGTCAACGCTATGTTCAAACCGCAGTTGGGAAAGACTATGGAAGTTTACGTTGATGACATGCTAGTAAAATCTAAGAAAGCAGTGGATCACATCGAACACTTAGCAGAAATGTTCGCAATCCTCCGAAGATACGGAATGAAGCTTAACCCTTTAAAATGTTCTTTCGGGGTAGAATCTGGAAAGTTCTTGGGTTTCATCGTGAGCGCTAGGGGCATTGAAGCTAGTCCAGCTCAAATCACCGCTTTAAAAGAAGTCAAAGCTCCTAAAACAAAGAGGGAATTGCAAAGTCTCAATGGAAAAATTGCCGCCTTAAGTCGGTTCATATCCAAAGCTACTGATAAATGCATTCCATTCTTCGACGCTCTAAAGAAAGGAAAGAAAAACTTTGACTGGACTCCCGAATGCCAGAAAGCTTTTGAAAAATTGATTCAACATATGGAAAAGCCTCCAATACTTTCTAGGCCCGGCGATGGCGAGGATCTTCTTATATACTTGGCAGTTTCATCTCATGCTTTAAGTGCAGCGCTGGTACGGGAAGACAAAAGGATTCAACATCCAGTTTACTATATCAGCAAAAGACTCACTGGGGCAGAAATGAATTACTCCAAGTTGGAAAAACTCGCCTATTGTCTATTGATTGCCTCAAGAAAGTTGAGGCAATATTTCCAGGCTCATCCTATCAAAGTCCTCACTGATCAACCTTTAAAGCAAGTCTTGTTTCGCCCCGAGACTTCGGGCCGCCTTTTAAAGTGGAATATTGAATTGAGCCAATATGACATCACTTATCATCCTAGAAAAGCGATCAACGGACAAGCTTTGGCAGATTTTATTGCAGAATTTGCAGACAAGGGTAACAGCGAGGAAGAAACAATCGAGGACTCCCCAATCCAATGGAAGTTATTTGTAGATGGCGCAAGAAATGATTACTGTTCAGGTGCTGGAATTGTTCTTGAAACTCCTGAAGGCCGGTCATTATGCTATGCGCTAAGATTAGAATTTCCTTCAACAAACAATGAAGCAGAATATGAAGCTCTGATTGCTGGTTTGAGAATTGCTAAAGAACTAAACATTCGAGCGTTACAGATCTTCAGTGATTCTCAGCTTATAGTATGCCAAGTCAAGAAGGAGTTTCAAACGAAAGGAGGAAATCTGCCCGCTTATGTGTCAAAGGCTTGGGAACTTTTATGTGAATTCGACCACTACACGATAAGTCATATTCCTCGAGAAGAAAACATGAAAGCAGATTCTCTCGCAAAATACTCAAGTTCTGGCGAAGCCCAATCCTTAGGGTTAGTTCCAGTGGAAGTTTTGTCAAATCCAAGCATTGATGAAATGGATATCGATTGGGTTATGAGTATGTCACAAGAGCAAGAATCATGGATGACTCCAATAACAAAGTATCTACTCAATGGCTCTTTACCAGAAAACTCTAAAGAACGACAAAAGCTACTGAGAAAAGCTTCTCGATATATAATCCAGGATGGTCAATTATACAGACGAGGATTCTCAATGCCACTACTTCGATGTGTATCCAAAGAAGAAGCCAAAATAATCCTATCAGAGGTACATGGAGGAGAATGTGGGGATCATTCAGGTGGTCAAACTTTAGCAAAGAAAATTCTCCGATATGGATATTTTTGGCCAGAAATTAATCGAGATGCTGCAGATTACTCTCGAAAATGTGACAGATGTCAAAGATTTGCCAAAATTCCTAGAGCACCTTCTACTGAACTCACACAAATGACCAGTCCGTGGCCGTTTGCAATTTGGGGAATAGATTTGATCGGACCATTACCAACCGCCAAATCTGGAATCAAATATGCCATTGTTGCTGTAGATTATTTCACTAAATGGGCTGAAGCTGAACCATTGGCAACCATCACCTCCAAAAAGATGATAAATTTTGTGACTAAGAATATCATTTGCAGATACGGTGTGCCTCAAAAGATAATTACAGATAATGGTACTCAATTTGAAAGTGAAGAGTTCCAAGATTTTTGTAAACGATTCAAAATCCTGAAAAGCTTCTCAGCAGTAGCTCATCCGCAGGCAAACGGGCAAGTGGAAGCAGTAAATAAAATTATCAAGTCAACCATCAAAAAGCAACTTGAAAGAGCTAAGGGTGGTTGGGTCGATAGGCTACCACTAGCACTATGGGCATATAGAACTACCCACAAAACTGCAACTGGGCATACTCCTTTTTCGTTAGCATACGGATCGGAAGCAATGATCCCGGTTGAAATAGAGGTCCCTTCACACAGAAGAATCCATTTCAATCAAGCGGAAAATGAAAAGCTGCAACTTGAAGCGCTGGATCTCCTTGATGAAAAAAGAGATGAAGCTAACCTCAGAGTTGCAGCTCATCAGCAAAGGATAGCCAGACATTTCAATTCCAAAGTTCGTCAACGCAGCTTTGAAATTGGAGATCTAGTCCTGAAAAGAATTATGACCACGACAGGTGTGTTTGGGCCAAATTGGGAAGGACCGTATGTAATAGGTCAGAAACTCCTTGACGGCACATTCAAGCTCACCACTGTTGATGGAGATCAAATTCCAAGGGCATGGAACAGCAATCACTTGCGTCCATACTTTACTTGAAAATTTTGTTGAAACATTGTAAAAAGAATTATGAATGTATGATTCTTGTAATTGAAAGCAAATGTGAAACTGATGCAAGTAAATAATGAAAGAATATAAAGTGGATGTAGGTCCGATTTCATGGCCGAACCACTATAAATCTTGTGTTCCTTATTATCATTATATGTTTGCTTTGTTTTCGATATAAAAATACATAAAATGTATTGCTGAAATGTCGATTTAAATTTTTGCAGACAATGGAAATAAAACTTGCGCATAATAAGACCGAGCGATTCTCACCATCATTCAACAAACAAATTTCAAGCCACAAAGACCCCGAATTCAAATCCTAGATAGGAAATACTTCAATTGAACGGCTAATGATTTCGATAGAAACGAGCCCTTGCTGATAAATTGAGATTGTTTGAACAAACAAACATCCAATTAGGAAGCTAGTGCCCGTTCTCACGAACTTGCCTGGCAATGAAGTACACTTCCTTGGATTAAACAAGCTACTTGCAAGAAAAGGGGAATGAAAACTTAAAAAAAAAAAAAAAAAAGAGAGAGAGGATCGCTGAAAAGGCATAAGCAAGTGAACAGAGGAACAATCAAAGCTACCATCTGCAGTGCAAGTCCTCTTCGGAGGATAAAAGACCTCTAATGGGTCATACGCCACAAAAAAGAAAGTTCTCTACTCAACAAAAAAGATTGGAGGAGTCATGACCCTCCAACCATGAGAGAGTAACTTCCAGGCGATGAAAACCCGCTCTGAGGCACATTTCACCAGGAGTTGAAGTGTTATGACCGCTCTTCGGGATTTCACTTCACCAGAGTTGAAATGTAAACAAAATAAAAGCCCTCTTCGGAGGCCCATTTCACCAGGAGTTGAAGTGTTACGACCGCTCTTCGGGATTTCACTTCACCAGAGTTGAAATGTAAACAAAATAAAAGCCCTCTTCGGAGGCCCATTTCACCAGGAGTTGAAGTGTTATGACCGCTCTTCGGGATTTCACTTCACCAGAGTTGAAATGTAAACAAAACTAAAGCCCTCTTCGGAGGCACATTTCACCAAGAGTTGGGGTAGTTACTCTTCAGAGTTTCACTTCACCAAGGTTGAAATGCAAATAAAATAAAGACCTCTTCGAAGGCATATTTCACCAGGAGTTGAAGTGTAACAGCCGCTCTTCGGAATTTCACTTCACCGGAGTTGAAAGACAAGCAAAATAAGAACCTCTTCGGAGGCACAATCAAGAAGAAAGACCTCTTCGGAAGCCCACGTTTCGCCGAGATTGAAATAAAACTTCCAAGTGTTGAAACGTGGAAAAGCTTTCTAAGGCAAAACTCTTTGGAGGTACACGTTTCGTCGAGATTGAAATAGAACTTCCAAGTGTTGAAACGTGAAAAAATCCCTCCGTAGAGGTACAACTTTCCATATGTAAAAAAGGAAAATCCTCATCAGGGGCATGCTTTAACTCACAAAGGAAGAGTAATTTACCTATTCTGGAAAATAATCTTCTTTTAAAAAAAAAAAAAAAAAAAAAAAAAAAAGGGAAGAAGAGAAGAGAAAAGGAGTTAAAGTACCCTTCAGAGGTCCGCTTTGCTACATAAAAGAAATCACTCGGTAAAAAGAAAATGTACTTAAGCAAAAAAGAAAGAAGTGATTTCTTCAAAGGACAAAGCGCGTAGAAACTCATATGAAGGGGGTTGCACTCTACAAGAATTCTTTTTAAAATAAAAATAAAATAATTATTCTTTAGCAAATAAGAGTGCAAGTCCCCTCGAGGTATAGAATATTGCAGCATACTTATGGAATGGGGGCAATATAGTATAATTACACACGATATGGTATAACTAAACCAGCAAAAGGTAACGCTCAAGTAACATACCATAAGCTCGCTGCAATATCAAATAAACTCATGCCAAAACGAATAACAAATGTATCCTTTAATTCAAACAAAAGTTTGTACAAACGAGGAATCATTTTATTCAATTACAATGCAGGTACAGGTTTCAAAATAAAGAAAAGCGGGGGCCGGTACCCGCACAATTCTCGGCCAGTACATGCAAAACGCAAAAAACTAGAAACTGAAGATCTTCACTTCTTTTTGCTGCCTTTAGACCCTTTACCCGGCCGAATGATCAGCTTATCAGGGCGGTCGGTGGGCATAAGGGAAGTGGGAGAGGAAGGCGCAACCGGTCCAGCTTTCAGCTCCTCTTCAGTGGTGGTGACTATCTTCCCCCTCCTCTTTGGTGTCCCACGCTTCTTTTTTCTTCTTTTTGAGGAAGACTCACTCCCGGGAGTAACAAGTTTAGATAGAACAATCTCGTCAGAGGGAGTTCGCTCTGAAGATGTGTCACCTCCCTCAGGCCTTTCATCTTTCTGCTCTTGTGAAGCAATGGGATCATCCAAGCCGTGAAGAGCCTCTATTTGTTCTTCTTGTGACCCAGGTTGCGAGGCAGAAGGAGGCGCCACTTGAAGAGATGGAGGAAGGATCACCGGGGGAGAAGAAGCTTGAGTTTGGCTCGGTGCTTTCTCTACAAAGGAGAAAAAACTTAAAATATCAGTATCTTTCGAAAAGAGAGGGGATGACGGCTCGTCAAAAGTCGGGAATTCATTGACATTTGAGGAATAATCAAAAGTCGGGAATTCATTGACATTTGAAAAATAATCAAGAAGATCGTCAAGCTCACAAGGAGCGAACGAGCAGTTCACCACTTGGGCTGGTCCGGTGTCAAGTTTACCTGGGGCAGTTGGATCTCTGAGGCTGATTTCATATCGCTGTGCTTCGTTGCTTTCACCACCTTCATCCCCGCCTTGTGCACTTGTAGTTTCAGTTACTGTCTTAGTTGCAGGCGGAGTATAGGAGCTAGAACCCGTGATGTCAACCACAGGAGAAACTGGAGGTTGGATAGAGGAAGTAAGCGTTAATTCCTTTCCAGAACGTTCCTCTTCCGCCATTCCAGTTCTCATCCTGGCAAGTTGTTCTCGCCCCTTCGCAAGAGCAGTGCGAGCTTCCTCATCCAGGTAACGCGCCTCAAAATCTCCATCGCCATACCCGGCGTCTTTAAACATGTTAAGAGCAGCTTCCCACACCTCGGCCAGGGTGATTTCATACTTGGGACCAAGAAAAGAGAGGCTGCCGCGTCCCAAGACACAGTGTAAATAAAAATCGAATAAAGTCGAATTGATATCGGTTTCCATGGTCTGAGCAGTTTCTTCGGCTGCAATTTTGCCAGCCATGGCCTCATCTCGATCTTTTTCGGTCTGAGCAAGTTGGGCTTTTAGCGCTTCTATCTCCATGTCCCGGGCGCTCAGTTTATTCTGCAACTGGGTGACATCAGTGCAGTGGTTCTCTACAGCTTGTTCTAACCTCTCAGCTTTAGCTTCAGCGTCCCTCTGGCTGGCGTGCGCATCTCGCACTTGTTTTTGCAATACCTCTTCTCTTTGGGTGTAAGTATTAGTAGAAGAGGCAAGATCATCTTTGAGCTGCTTTACTTCAGCTTCGAGTTTTTCATTGTATTCGGCTATCTCCTTCATCTCAGCGTTGTGTTGATCATGAATCTTCTGCCATTCTGATTTGTCATTTTCCATGGTCAGCATTGCTTCGATGTTAGCCCGATTAACTCTTTGAAGTTCATCAACCAGCTTTTGCCATCCAGACATTCTATCGATATCAAGCTTGACAGCATCGAGATTTCTGTACATAGCTTCTTTGTCGATGGGGACCAAATCAAGGTCGAAGCGTACCCCCCTCAAACACCAGTTCGGGAATCGGCTCTGCAAAGTCGGGGGGCCCCTTTCAACATGGTACGAAGGCCTGTTGAGAAGTGTTTGGATGGCACTTCCTTCAAGAGCAGGAGATTTGGAAGGGATGTCAATAGAAACTGAGGCACCAGGTCTCTCAGATGTCACGGGCACGTGCTCCTCGCCAAGTTTGGTCCGCTTTCTCGAATCCTCAATATGGCTCTTCCCCCTATCATCGTGCGTTTTACGTTTATGGGAATCATCATCCCTTGGGAAGGATTCATGTCGCGTGCCCGCTCCCTCATGACGTTCTTCATACCTTCTCCTCTCTTCAGCTTTTCGCGCAGCTCTCTGCTCATTGGTCTCTCTGGGATCGGTATAGTATTGCTTGTAATCATAGCTGCCACGCCCTCCATAGCGTCGAAAGTCTTTGTAATAAGAACCGCTGCCGCTGCGCCCCATAGAGGAATCTGAAAAGGCAAAAATAGCAAGTCTTAGAAACTTCCGGAGAAAAGAAGTTAAATGTGAACAAATGCCAAAAAATCCTAAGTGTTGTGTGATGTGCAAGCTACGCGCATTAAGCTACAAACCACTCATTGGTGTAGAGGTGATGATAGCTTGGGTATGAGGAGTTGGTGTTTGTGTTGGTGTTAGTCGAAGAAGGGACGTCGCCTCAACTATAGGAGAGATAGTTTTAGACACGTCATCTCTAAAAAGCTCCTGTGAGGTCACTATTATGTCGCTCAACCCATCATAAACATCGTCACCATCATGCTCGGTGAGACTTGTTTTCTCAGTTCCTACATCAGCTAATCCCCCGAGAGGCTGTGAAGGTTCTTCTTCTTCCTCAATCGGGGCAAGTGCCGTCTTACTAGATGACCCCATAATGTCGGTAGGGGTGGAACATTTCACCAATGAAGCTTCGATGTTAGACTCTTTTGATGAGGGTTGTTCGATAGTAACGGGGGCATCCGATGCTTCAGTCGGGGAATCGGGAACTTCAGTCGGAGCTTCACAAAGCTGAGTATAGCGAGAAGGGTGGAGAAGTCCGTATTGATGTAGAAATTCGTCGCTTAGTAGAAACTTGATACTTCTCTCTTCTGCGGCTACAGCGCTCAGTCTATCAAAAGTCTGCCTATGTATCGGATCTCTAGAGGGAAGGGGAAGTGCTGAAAAAAGCAAAGAATGAGATTAGCAATTTGGACCCCGAAAAGAGTTAAAAAAGAAAGTGGAAAGACGGAAATAAATGATCTTACTTCCTACTCTCCAAGAAGCATAAAACTCTGGGGGACTGCGGGCAAAGAAAAATTGGTTTAAAAATCCATGGACACTTTCAGTAAGATCAAGAATGAGCTTGCGGTTTCTTGCACTTCTCACAATGATAAGAGAAGGATGGTCTTTGCTCTTTGCAAACGAGCATAAGTAGCGAATTTCTTCGAAGCTCGGCAGTCGGTCAAGATTTCTTCTGAACAAAACACCCAACCCCATCAAGATAGCGTAACCATTAGGATGAAGTTGGAACGGAGAAATTGACATCCGAAGAAGAAGAATTCGAAGAAAGTCATTGAAAGGTGGGATCGCCCCACTTAAGCACATATGACGATTAACCGCGACAAAACCATAGGGAGGTCTGTCAGCAGTATCATTCGGTCCAGGAAATATGACATCATCTTCAGCAAAGCCGAATTGAGTACGCAACTGAATAAATGTTCTCGAAGATAGAATAGTCGAAGTTCTTTCCGGAGGATTCTCTATAGGAACAGCTATCGGGAAAGTTTCTTCTTCTTGACTTGCTGCTTCTTCTCCTTGATGGGAAGTCATTCTACACAAGCAATTGGATATTCAAACATGAAGGTGCACGTTTCCTAAAGTGTGTGAAGTGTTGTACAAGTATCAATCAAACAATAAGCAAAGGTAACTGGAATAAAACCTAGCAAACATTTGTTAGTTATAAAAACCAGGAATCTTTGTTTTGAGTTTGAATATGCAAATACAATGTTGATGCAAACAAATCAGTTCAAATTGTTGATACTTTGCATTAATATTTTACTATAATCAATTAATTCACAGCATTTCATGCAATATATTCATGTCTCTCATCTTGTCTTGACTAATCTGTCATTCGATACGGGCAGTCAATGGCAGTATATGCGCCTTGGTTTTCTTTGTTTGTTTGTTATTCTCGACAGGTTTACAGCTTAAAAATGAGAATGATCTGTAAAGTAACACAATGGAATTCAAGCAAACTTGAAGCTAGGACAGTTCAAAATGTTCAAAATGTAAACAACTTAGTCGGAAGTCCGGGTCAAAATACTTGAAGAAGGCCTATGTTTCTAAGTGTCAATACGTCCAGAGCCCAAGTGTTAGCTCGGCTACGGTTCAAAAAATTCTCATGCGAGATAAGACTAAGTCGGTAACGGGTCAGAATCTAGGTGGTTCAGCTTGGCGACTCATTTCCTCTAGTTCGCATGGGGGAGATAAGAGGGCAAGCTCCAAGTCGAAAGGCAGGAATTTCTCCAAGTCTTAACTCGGTCACGATCTAAGCTTTAATGTTTAGGTCGGCGAAATTCTCTCAAGCATTATCTCAACCACGATTTAAGGTCGTGTAAGAGCTAGATCGGTCGAAGGCTAAGCCACCTAAACCCACTAACTCGCCTTCGAGCCAACATCCCACAGCATTAAACCCGATAACCCTATAGCCATTCCTTCAACACCCACTTCTACTCATGCTGCCGAATCACCCAATTGAACAATTCGGAATCGAGCTTAAGATGATAAACCATCTTCATCGCCTCAACGACCAATCTGAAGCCAAAACTTCATAACCTAAGTTTCATCAACTATGAATACGATGGGGTTCATAATGAAGCGTCGTGCAAGGAGGCGATTCGGTGCAAGGAGGCGATTCGAGTTCGAACAAACAAGAAATGTGAATCGGCAATAAATTACAATCAGGAAAACCACTTACACGATGCGTAGCAGAGATTATTTGTGATCGATTGAATAAAGTTGCCTTTAAGATCTGAGGGTGCTTTAATGGCGGAATTGAGCAAGGGTTTGAATAAAGAAAAAGGAGGAAGGGGGCTAATTTATATCTCATGGTGAAGGAATGTTAAACAACACTAACTGGTAAGTCGTACGCGATCTACCGACCTAAGAGAAGCCGAGCTAAGATATTTCGAAGCACACGACTTAAGTCTAAGGCGTATACTTCGAGGGGCAAATGTTAACCCTATCTCGGTTACGACTCAGCAGGTCTAGTGCGTGGAGATGGCGCCGACCCAAGAGATGCCGACCTAACTGAGTAAGAATTGTGCAGGGTCTGCCGATCTAAAGGACATACCGACCTAACTGCTTAAGGCTTAAAAAGCAGGCCGACCTAACCATTCGCATGACTTGCCGACCCAATGCCCTCACATAGATGCCGACCTAGTGCTTCAGAAGGAACTGGCCTAACGACTCAAGAAATGACAAGGGATCCGACTTAACATGACGCCGACCTAACTGCCTAATGAAGCTGCCGACCTAATTCGATCCGACTTAAGGACTTAACATGCTTACCGACCTAACTGAGTGGAACAAGTTCGCGACTTACACTTGTGTCGTGACCGACCCATGGTCTGTGCTAGGACGAGCGCGACCTGGGCAAGTGAAGGGGAGTTAGTTCACGTTTAGCTCGTCAATTCTTTAAATCGGTAACGACCTATTTAAACATGCACTTCCCATTTAAGTCGGAGGCCATGCATCAGAGAGAGGGGGCGACCTACGACCTAGCTTGACCCGGTAACGACTTTGGACTTGTGCAAATTCAACGCAGCTTGATCATGTGAGGGCTCCTATAAGCCGGCTGCGACTTAACTGGGTCGGTGAGGAGTTAAGACCGAGCCTAAGTCCATAATCTTTACCTATAAATACCACCCTACCTTCAACATAAAAAGGACTTTTTTGGTTGATCAATTTCAAGCGCCATTACTCTGCCGAATTCCATACTACTTCAAAGCTTTTGAGATCTAACAAACTTCTAAAAGAACTCCATGAAGGAATCATCTACATTCACCATGGATTTTAAGATGATTGTCAACGTCAAAGCTTGAGCTACTTGTTTTACATATCCCATCACTTGAAGTGTGTTGTAATTGAGAGATTTTGTAAAGAATTGTAATCAAACTAGTGATAAAAAGATTAAAGTGGACGTAGGCTGGATTATAAGCCGAACCACTATAAATACTGTGTCTCTTACTGTTTTTCTACATACTTTCTGCTTATTTCTGATTCCCGTACGAACGGGTGGTGCTTTCACAATCACATCCTATTCACCAGGGTGTTAGCGTTTAAATTTGAGCGTTAACAAACACAATAGTGCACAACATCATAAATCATCACAGATATATCAATATTGATAAGCGATAAAATCCATAACGCTTATCTTCATTCACAAATTCATAGATAAAATAAATTTATCAATCACAAAAGAGTCATCATTTCAATTTGATGTGGGTTTCGGGTGACCAACTGGAATCCGACTCGCTGTCGCATCGAAATTCAAATGTCGGTTTAAAGGCCAAGCTTTCTAATTAATTTAGATAGTTTAATTCAACTCTTTGAATCCAAATAATCATTTACCATAGATAAATCATATACATTCATCACAAATATATCTAGAATATGTCACTGAGTATCACAGAAGATCACCAAATAAATATCAGAGTCAATCAGATAGAATCTTCAATTCATATCAATATGGTTTGATTTACTTAACTTACTTTATCATTTATTCTGCTTAATTTATCACTAATTAATCAATTAACCATTAATTGCCAATTAGTTAATCATTTAATTCTAAATTAAATTACTAAATTAATTAACTATTAATCATTCATTTGTTAACTTAAGTAGTTAATTACAAATTCATTTATTACTTATCATCCATTACTAATTACAATTAAAAAGTAATTCTTAATTATTTATTTAACCTTAATCATTAATTTATAAAAGTGAATTACCTATTAAATTTCCAATAGATTTCTTTATTAATTTATTAAGCATTTAATTAGTTAATTAGTATTCATTAACTTTAAGTAAATAGTTAAATTCTTAAGTTCAAAATTGATTTAACGCAAAGTGATAAATATTAATCCTTAATTATAGATTTATTAAATCTTAAATTACTTATTTAATTACAAGTATAAATCAATCACATTCTTAATTTGCTTCCCATATGAATTAGTTATTATACTAATCTCTCTTAATGATTTTAAATCATATCTAAGTTTTAAATTTGTCCAAAATGTTTACTTAAATTCATATTAAACATTACTTCACAAAATAACTGAAAAAGATATCAGGCTAATCCTTAGTAATTTAAACCGAAGTAGATTGTTTTGTTTAAAATCTTTAATTACCTTAAAAATACTTTAACACTTTGAAGTTATTGATAACATTTTATCTTTTATAAAATTTAGGTGTAAAAGAGCTGAAATTCAAATTCACTTTAAATTCTGATTTAAATTTGCTTAAAAGTCATTCGTAAATAATTACTATTCAAATAATTCACTATAGATTCTTTTTTAAAATGGGGACCCCTCCTTTTCTTCTTCCTTTTCCCGCTGTCCAGTCCCATCCTTCTACATCACTTCAACCATGTCCTTCATCTCCCATTCTTGTACAACCCTCTGCGCCACCCATCCTTCCTCTGCCAAACCATGCTTTATCGAACTTCCCCTCTGCCAGTGTTTCTCAGGCCACTAATCTTCTTGCTGAAGCTTCTTCTAAGCCTCCAGCTCCTTTCCTCTCTTCCACTTCCCTGCTTTCACAGCCCCAATCCCATCCTCCCCTTGCTTGGAACTCTCTTTTCAAAGCAAAACCCAATAATGCAGGTTCTTATGTACCTTGCGACATACATCTAGAGTTCAATGGTGATGCACTAGTGCCTCCTGCTGAAGTTGTCAAGGCAGGAAGCACTATGTGGCAAGAATATCTTGTTGGTTTTTTCCTCGATAATCCCCTTCGATACTCTACTATATTGTATTATCTCAAGAGAGCATGGAAGCTAAGTGGCTCTATTTCTGTCAAATCTGATGGCTTTTTGTTCTTGTTCAAATTCAGTAATGATGATAATAGGAAAAGAATATCTGAATCTGACCCTATAGTAATGAGGAATAAGCTTTTTATTGTGAACCCATGGGATGAAAATATAGGCAATAATTGTAGTAGCATAAAAGTTGTTCCAATTTGGATTAAACTTTCAAATATTACATTGTACGCTTGGTCTCCATTGGGAATTAATTTGTTAGCAGCTAGGGTTGGAAAACTTCTTTGTATGGATGCTTCAACTGAAAATTTTGAGCGTATCTCTTTGGCCAAATGTTTAGTTGAAGTATATCCAAACAATGAATTGCCTGAAAATTTTCCAGTTCTATTGCTTGATGGATCTGAACAGATTGTGAAAGTTGAATACTTATGGAAACCAGAAATTTCCACTATATGTAAGGAGTTTGGGCATTTGGTTAATGATTGTAAGAAAGTTGACTTTGAAGGAATTGTTGAACAATGTGTAATTTACGATCAACAGAAATCTGGTGATGAGAATAAGAATAATATGAAGAAGGGGAAAAGCAATGATAAGCAAGACAAAGTGAAGCAAGTATGGAAAAAGGTGAATAAGTATATGGCGAAAAAAAGAATTTTGAGTGAACATTTGGAAGACAATGCTTTGAAGATGCTAGGTGTAAAGGAAAAAATTGTGATTGATGGGCTAAAAAAACAAAATATAATTGAGCTTGATGATGTGCATATAAGAACTAGTGGTGAACAAGTTTGTACAGTTACCACTCTAAACAAGTACAACTTGTTGAAATCTGTAGAGAATGAGCAAGGCTTATTGGAAATGCCTGATGAAGAGGAAGGGGAAATAACAAATGAAGAGAATTGTGAAGAACAACAAAATGATTCTGCCATAAACAACACATCTACTGTTGATGGAAAAGAAAATGTAAATAAAGAGTTGTCCACAAATTCTGAAGTGCAAAATTTGCTTGCAAAGGATTCTACCATTAGTTGCAATAGACTTGAAGCTGGTAATGATATAACTGAAGTGCATGTGCATCCAGAAACACTTCTATCAGACATTGACAAAAGCTGGTGCAAAACTTTTGAGCAACAAGTTACTCAGCTAATTTCCACTTTGCATAAAACTGCTGGTGATGTTCAACCATCTGAACCATCTCTCTACAACTTTTCTATTGAGTTGCTTGGTTGGCCAGCTGGTATCCCCTCCACCCAAACTAAATCTGTTCCTCCTCTTGACTCCCCCTCCATCCTTTCATTCTCTCATTCATCCTCCCCTCTGTCTCAGTCCATTAGAAAAATTGAAACAAGATCTCTTTCTACAAAGAGAAGAAATAACTCTTCCTCTCATCAATAATTTTATTACGTTTAAATTTTTTGCATCTTGGAACCTTAGAGGAGCCCACAGTAATTTGAAACTTGATCAGGTTAAAAGTATTATCTCTGAATACAATATTTGTCTCTTCGGTTTGCTTGAAACGAAGCTTAATCTAGCCTTATCCATTAAAGCTGCCACATACATCAACCCAAATTGGTCCTTCCATCATAACCTTGACAGTGCTTCTTATGGTAGGATTCTAGTTATTTATGATCCTGCTGTGTTGACTCTTACTCCCCTTCTATCTTCTAGACAGTACATCCACTTTCATGTTCATGAAACTCTAACTCAATCCTCCTTTTACATTACTTTTGTATACGCTGATAACTCGGTTAATTCCAGGAATACTTTTTTCAACTCATTGCTTCCCTTAAGACAATCTTCTCACCCCTGGTTTGTTTTGGGTTATTTTAACTCATGCTATGATTACAATGACAAATTTGGTGGTAATCCTCTAACTCCAGGAGACCTTGATCCGCTCAACCTTGCAGTTTTTGAATCTGATTTGATCTTGGTAAACAGGACAGGAGCTAAGTATTCTTGGAATAACAGAAGTCGAAGTGGAATTCGTACCTATACAACAATTGATCATTGTTTCTGTAATTTTCAAGCTATCAACCAATGGCCAACTCTTTCTGTTTTCCTTCCTCGGCCCATTATGTCTGATCACTCCCCCTTAATCTTAACTCTTGGTCACCATTTTAGAAAGGAAAAGAGAAGTTTTAAATTTTTTAATGCTTGGGTTAAACATGAATACTTTCTTGTTTTAGTTTCTAAAGTCAACTCTGAATTTACTTGTTATGGTAATCCAATGTATAAGTTTTGCAGGAAGTTAAAATGAATTAAATAGGAGATTAAAATGTGGGCTTCTTCCACTTTTGGTAGTGGTTGCCTTCTGTCAACCTCTCTAAAGGAAAAGCTGAAGATACAACAAGACTATATGATGGAGCATCCCCATGATGTTCAAGCAGCTGTAGAAGAAGGTAAATTATTCAAGGAGGTCAACAATGCCCTGTTCATGGAAGCTAGCATGAAGAGACAACAACTCCATAAAAGATGGATAGATGAAGGAAATAAAAACACTAAGTTCTATCATGAATCTTTAAATTTAAGCATGCTATAGAAAATATATTTAGTATTCTTGATGAACAAGGTACTCTATTTTCCACTGCAGAATCTGTTGATAAGGCATTCATTGATTACTTCTTTAATCTGCTTGGTAACACTGATGGTTTCATTCCTGATCTTGTCCAAATTTCAACACTTGCTCTGCCTAGCATTTCTTATCTGGATGCTGCATCCTTTATTAGCCCTATTATTGATGAGGAAATAAAGACAACTCTCTTCTCCATGAATCAACAATCCTCTGGTGGCCCTGATGGTCTAAATGTGACCTTCTTTATCTCTACTTGGAGTGTGCTTGGTGGTGAGTTCTGTATGGCAATTCACAATTTCTTTAACAGATGCAAGCTGCTTGGAGAATTCAATTGCACTAATATTGCACTGATCCCCAAAGTCAATTCACCAATAAGTGTCTCCTCTTTCAGGCCAATTTCATGCTGTAATGTAGTTTACAAATGTGTCTCAAAAATTCTTGCTACTCGTCTAGTAAGGGTTCTGCCCTCTGTTGTTTCCAGTAATCAGGCTGCTTTTATTCCTACTAGGCGTATTCTTGATAATGTCCTCCTAGCACAGGAATTATTGAAAGGTTATGGTAGAAGTAAGGTGCCCCTTCTGTTGCTCTTAAAATTGATATTTCTAAGGCATATGATTCTATTCATTGGGCCTCTATTGTTAGAGCTATGGCTGAGATGGGTTTTCCCAAAATTTTATATCCTGAATATATGTGTGCATTTCCACACCCTCATTCTCTGTTGTTTTAAATGGTAGTCCAGTGTGTAATTTCAGAAGTATCAAGGACATTAGACAAGGTGATCCGATATCTTCCTATTTATTTTTGTTGGTTATGGAAGTATTTACTCTCATTCTTCAATCGAGATACACTCAGAAGATAATTAAGTATCACCCAAAGTGTATGCAACAACACATAACCTCTATTATGTTTGCTGATGATGTTATGTTGTTTACCAAACCAGAGATACCTTCTTTGAATGGAATAACTGAGGCTTTGCAGTCTTTCTTCAGTATGACTGGTCTAACAATTAATCAAAATAAATCTTCTATGTTAATTGCTGGTGTTGGTGAAGTTCAAGCTGTTGCTTTACATCAACACATAGGCTTCACATGTATGGCCTCTGACATGAGGTATCTTGGTTTACCTATAATATCAAACAGAATTTCAAAAGCTGATTGCTTACCACTTTTCAACAAAATTACTGTTGTTATGTCAGCTTGGGATAATAGGCACTTGACCCAGAGTGGTAGATTAGTGCTGATTAAATCTGTTTTGTTTTCCTCACTTATCTATTGGGCACGTACAATGATTCTACCTGTCAAACTCTTGAATTTTGTTAGGTCAGCTATCAATAGATTTTTTTGGACTGGCAGTATACACAATAGAAAGCTGATACCTTGTTCCTTCACAAAATTTGAAACATCAATGAAACTGGGTGGTCTTGGAGTAATAGATGTCAGGAAGTGGAATATTGCTGCATTAAGTAAACATTTTGATGACCTCATCAAAAAGAGAAGTAGTTTATGGGTTAACTGGACATGGCATTTCAACATTAAGAATAATTATTTTTGGTCTATGGCCATTCCTCTGAATAGCAGTTGGATTTGGAGAAATATGTTGAAACTGAGAGAAGTCTTCCTACCCATGATTCAATATCCTGTTAATGCTAATACTGTTGTTAGCTTCTGGAATGAGCCTTGGGTTAGCAAAGGTCAGATTTTGTCCAAGGTTTGTGATTATAATCAGATTTTGCAGACAGGAATTCACAAATATTCTAAGGCAAATGAATACATTTATGAAGGTAATATAGTGATGCCATACAATAGCAACCAGGTTATAAGGCAACTGTGGTCAAAGATGCAACATAATTTCTTAACCTGCAACCCAATTTGAATCTGTTGTTTGGAATATGAAGCCACATACTATCAAAATAGTCTACAATATAATCTCCGTTTCTGCTCCATTGGCTTCTTCCAAATGGAACTCTGTGATTTGGACTAGTGATTCTGTTCCTCAAGATAATTTGATGTTATGGAAAGTTATAAATCAAGTTTTGCTTACTAGAAGTGTGTTGAACAAGTATGGGATGGGCTTGTCTTCTAACTGCCTGTTTTGTGATGTGCATGAAGAAACTTCTGAGCATATTTTCTTTGCTTGTCCTGCCCTTCAATTCCTACTTGGTAGAATTAGTACTAAAATTTGGATTAACCTTCTTACTGTTAACACTAGGTCTGTCTGGAACATATTTTTCAAAGCCTCTAGGAAGAGAAATGATGGTGGTAGGGTGTTAGCTGTTTGTTTGAAAATTTATATGAGTGTGATATGGAGAGAAAGGAATGCTTTCGTATTTGAAAACCAAAGAAAGGATGGTGAGGTGCTGTGGAATGAAGTTAAGTATGGAACATTTAGGAAATTGAAGAACAGTCAGAGAGCATACCCTCTTGATCTGCTTAATGGTTGGGCTTAACCCTAGTTGGTTTTCAATTGCTATTTTTTTATTTTCCTTGTTCTCTTTTCTATAATTATGTACCTTTTATTGTTATGCAATAAAACTGGTAGGGGCCCTGTTAACCCCGTTGGCTTTGCCAAAAAATTTTTTTGCTTAAAAGCCTTTGTTTTTGAACCTGCTTTATACTAACAAATTTTTTTCTTCAAGTTTTAAACCCAACACTGTCCATTTTAACAAAACCTGTAAACAACTTCCCATAGCAACACACACGAGAACCCCCATCGCCAGACCACTGAACACTACCGTGCACGTGCACGTGTACACCGCCATTGACCGGCTTCTGGCATCCCTGCGGCGTTGAGCACGTCGTCGATCGGCTCCAGAACGAGCTCCGACCACCTGAACCCATCCACCACCTCGAAGTCGAGATTCGAGTTAAAACTCGAAACCTGGAACAAGCCTGGAACCCAACACTGTCAACACCCTAAAAACTTATCAACGCGCCGCTTCCACAACCCCGACCACTGGAGTAACACCACCTCCTGCCACGAATGCGTCATCCACCCAACCACCATTTCCCGAAGGTATGAGCGACTCGATGCTCGAACGAGGACGTGAGGCACGAGATCCCTCCCCACACAAAATCTAGGTTTACAAACCAATTTCCTATGTCGCTGTCGCCACCGTCATCTTCGCCACCTCCGGCTATTTTCCATCCATCACCGTAGGTTCCTCCACCTCTACGCAAATCTTCGGCCACCAACAATCTTCCGATCAACAGAATTTAATCCAAACCCAAATTCCAAACAAAAAAAAAATGCACTCAATCCTTTGATCTAAAAATCATAAGTTTTGCTTTAAAATCATATTTTTGTATGAGAATTGAATTTGTATACCTGGATTCATGATTTAAAACATTCGAAATTTTTCTAAAATTGAGCTTTGCTCAGTTCTTTGATTTTTCAGAGACCTTCATATGTTGCTTTAAATTTAATTGATTTTTAGAACTTAGTTCAGGATCAAACAAACATCATTCGTTTATATTATAAATCAAAACATTGAATAGATTGTAAAGAAATGATTTTTTTTTCTCTTGAAAAGTTTGAAAACTAGAAAATTAAACAAGAACATGGCACTTCTAAACAGCATGCTCACAGATAAATACTCACGTCACAAACCTATTATTTTCAGAGATGAGAATGCAACAGAAATTTTAACTTAAACAATTTAAATTTGTGATGTTACTCACCTTAAACATCTTGCTTTCCAGAAAATAAAAATGACAGGGCTTCTTTTTCTTTTGAAACAGTCTTTGAAAATGCAATTGGAACTTCACTTGGTCTTTTGCTTGATCGTTGCTGGTTTAAATTGAATTTTGTTTCAGTTAAAGTTTGTCTCAGCTTGGAAATAAATGAAACTGAGATGAAGAAGATGTTGACGTAGGAGAAAGCAAATTACAGGTTATATTGTATTTTTACAAGGTGATGTTTATTTGTTTATACACAGGTATTGCTGAAGTGATTTTGTATTTGTGCTGAGGTTGATAGCAGTAGTACATATGTTTACTTCTTTGTTTTATTTATTTTGTACTTTTTATTTTATAAAGCATGCCTGCATATCTACCTTACATACATTTCTTTTGTGTACTTAGATTTACATTACGTTTGTATGCAGATTTTACTTTGGGGCTGATAGATGTATTTTTATGTACTAAAAATAATGTTGCTTTTTGCTAGCATTAAATGCCAAGTACTCATTTTATATACTTTCATACATACTTATGTCTTTGTTTCGTGTTTCATATTTCTAGTGTACGTGAATATAATTTTGGTTTGGTCTTATAATTTGTAATACAAGTAAACTTCTATTTTTTTATTTTATTTTACTTTTAATATTGTTATTGTTTGTTTCTATTTGTATTATTTTATATTGATTTATAATATCAAAATTTTACTTATATTGCATGAACTATATAATTTATTTATTTTATAATATCGAAGAATTTCCATATTAAATTTGTTGTTAAAACTTTAGAAATTAATTGTTTGCTTTATATTTTTATTATTATCTTTTGTATATATATATATATATTGATTTCTACTTCTAATTTATTTTATCACTATATATTTTTTTACTTTAATATTCGTTATATCACATTAATCTACATATTTGCTTTTATTCAACTTCTATCAATACTAAATTAAAATCAATTTGTTTATTTTCTTTCCTGTGTCAAAGGTGTATATTCTTATATTTATAAATTTTTAAAACAATATTAATTCAAAAATAAATTTAATTATCCATTTAATTTTAGTAAAAATTCGGGGTCGTTACATTGGACCTTTGGGTCAATTACCAGTACTAGACCTTTTGGTCATTTGTTGGACCTTCGGGTCATTTCTTGGGCACCAAAAATTATAGTACTTGGTAGGCTTCGGTCATTTGAGATGCACGTGCGGCGTAGCTAAAACTCGCCATTTGTTGGGATCGATCCACTTTTGTGTTGATTTTCTAGTTATCTATTTTTGATTTCTAGATTTTGTGAATTGTTGTTTTGAATTCAATTATGAATTTGAACGTTGATTTTGATGGAGTTTGATGTGATTTCTTCATTTGATTATGTTGATTTCTTATGTTGAATAGTCTCACTCGAGATCTTTATTATTTTGATTGATGTTGTTTATGATGCACTCACATCTAAGAATAAAATAGACTGATCCGTTTATTATTTTCTTTTAAATAATACTCGGGTCAGACCGAGTTATTTCAGGGTAGTCTCTATCTCTGATTCAGTAGCAGCTTCAGCTTTTGGGTTATCGCATCATCTTTGGTCTAGCCTTTGAGGAATTCTTTTTTTATTTGACTCCCATCTTATGTACGTTGATGTATATGTATATGTACATTTTGGTTATTGTGAACTATCGATTGTTGTAGCATGTATTCCAGACTTGTCTTCCGCTATATATCTGAATTTCTGTTCTGATGTGATTATACTATCAGTATAGTTGTTATTATGAGTTGTTCTGGATTCTTCTTAAGCCACTGTAGTTTCGTTTTAGATTTGTATTGAATATACCTTTGGGAGTAATTTATACAACTCCTATCGATGTAATCAATACTCGTCTAAGGCATAACTTACGGATGGTCGCTTCTAACATGCCTTATTCTTCCCAATAGCGGACGTTGTTCCTTATAATAACCTTTTTTATTATGAGCATAGATGTGGGGCATCACAATTCCAACCTATTTGATTCTACGAATCAAACTTGTAAAGATCGAAGTGCCTATTACATCGAAGTGGTTCCGGATATTACTGATATCCGATCCCAGTCTCTTCGAACCAAACGCTATCTTTAAACCTAATTGTTTTAACAAACAATTCAAATTTCAAAGTGCCAACCTTCATATAAAAGTCCCATCACAAAGTCTATTCAAATAAATCGTCTCACATTTTATAACCATTCACTCTTCTTTATAAATTCCCTTGTGAATTTATAATCCCAAATTATCCACCGAAAAATAATTCACTTTATTTATAAACCCAGTTTATAAATCCCTTAATCTCCTTCTCTTTTTAATCATTAATTCCAAAGCACTTAATCAATTTCCAAACCGATTCTCTGCATTCAGTTACCTTTAAAGTTTATTTCTCGATTTATCTAAATTTATTTCAAAATTCATTAATTCCAGGTTTACTCCTTTATTATGACTTATAATCTTATTTAAAACTGAAATACCAATTTCATAATTATCCCAAAATTCTCCTTTTATTTTACTCTCCAACTCATTTTAATCTTGAATTTAAAAGTAAATCTGTTGCTTTAAAACCGCATCACTTAAGTCCTCAAACTCTTTTATTCCTCTTTATTCAAAATCACTATTATTATTATTTTCTACACTCGGACTTATTTAACAAAATCTTTAAATCAACTTTTATACCTTTCCAAATTGAATATTAAAATTTACCTATATTTACTATAAATATTTTACTTATATTTCTCTCTTCAAACGTCCAATCTTTATATTTTTGGTATCTCAATATACCCAAATCTTTATTCAGTCAAACCAACATTCGATATTTCAATTACCAATAAAATCTATCATAGATTACTAATTAACAGATCATAGAATAGGAAATAATTCCACATTATCGAGGAATCTAGTTGGATCCCTCCAACATGTTTCCCTGCATCCATAGATGTTAGCACAATACCAATTCCACTTCGAGGTGGAATATCGTGGTATATGGGATTAACATAATATCATCCGCTATTATGCGACGCATAGGGTCTCATCCGCTATAAAATGCGGAATATCAATCACTCCAATATATATACTACTATATATAATATCACATCCAAACTGAAATAAATTATCAATTCAAGCAGTCGATCCAATAATTTAAATTTTAACCATTTAAATTCACCTGTAAATCCAATTTGAGTGAGGTTAACTCACCTCTGAATTTTATTTTGCAATCCGCTTCCATCTCGACTTGTTTTCACCATTTTCTTGACCTTGTATAAACATTTATGCGATTTATTAATATTCGAAGTAACCTATCAATTAATTACTATTTACTAAATTTAACTAACTAATGGTTTATTTTAAACTGATTATTTTCCTTTTTAAAAATCTTTTAATAACTAAAATAATTAAATAATTAGTTAAACAATTTTTCGCCAAATCTGTAATTTTAAAATAAACTAGTAAATTAAAAATATGTGTATATTTATTTTATCTTCAAAATAAACTATATATGTTTTAAAAATCTAATCATTTTTTATAAACTCTACACCCTTTAAAAAAAATTCCTATTTTTCTTCCAAACTTCATCTTTATAAACTAATTTTTTGTTTTACCTATACATATTTAAAATATGTGTGTACTCATATACATATATATATATATATATATGTTTTTTCCTTGCTTTTCTGTAAGACACAACAATAATTTATTTTACTGTATAATTTCTTCTTCAACATATATTTATTAAATCCTAAAATAAAATCTCTTCTAACACACACACAGAGACATATGTATTATAAACATAAATGGTTATATATACTTACTGTAATAATTTTTTTTGATTTCCTATACATTCATGTTTTTGTTTTTCTTGTATATGTATATATATTATATTTTTCCAAAACTAAAATTAGATTTAAGTAAAAATAACTTAGGTTAAATAGATGATCAGTAAGCTACTATGTATAGATATACATATATATATATATATATATATATATATATATATATATTTCTTCCTTTCTAATCTATATATAAATTGAATTAAATTAAATTACAACAAAGCAGATATACCTAACTATCCCTTCGAGAAACGAACACCCACATCGAATCGCGCCTCCATCTCGATCGTGAACACAAGAGCAGGCACAACCGCACTCCTCCCCTAATCGATCGACGATCATCGCTCATCCACCGACTCCTCCTACCGAAGATTCGCCACCTCCACCAGACCCGCATGCATCCTTGCTTCCATCTAGCAACATGCCTCCCTAGAGTCGTTGCTCTCGATGTTGCGTGCTTGACGACTCGTGACATAGTCGCGATTCCCCTAATGTATTTATTCATTTATTTATTTTGACACGAATTCGATTTTGATTTTCTAACTTGAAACATGGAGATGGAAGAAAAGATAAGAGGGATTTGAGATGAATATGTTGAGAAGGGTCTAAGTACGCGGCTGCCATATATATATATATATATATATATATATATATATATATATATATATTATTACTCTTTTTTTTATTTGGATCTAAAGGGAAAGATGAAGGAGGGCATGGTTTTTAATTGACGAAGGTAACTTGCTCAAATTGTTTTTCGTAAAGGATATGCCATGCTATAGTAACAAGAAGTGAAAGAAAAACAGCTGAGGCAAAGTACTTTGACCAGTCAAAGTATTTTTATATTTAAATTTAAATTTAAATCGTCTTGAATTCGCAGTTTAAAATCTTGACTTCCTATTGAGGTGTGCCGCCAGTCGTTTATAATGTTATATCCTTATTCCAAACGCAATGGAAAAGGTTTCAAGTCCTAATTCGATCATATGGAGAAGATAGCTTTTTTTAGATCGAGTTAGTATATTAAATTTCGATATAGATTTCTTCGCGTTTACACTTCGTACGATCACACGATAAATCCCAACACTTTGAAATTTGAAATCCGGCAATAAAACAATATTACAGATCCAATGAAACTGGTTTCGTCGAATTCTGAGACTATGCCTTGGAAGGCTATTTTAAATATCAATTTAAACGATATATTTTTAAAACTAAAAAAACTACTTCCAAATTCAATTCTAAAGCTTCTATTATTTTCAATATTATCAATATAAATTTTATAAGACTTCAAATTATTTTTAACGAGCTTAAAACTCAAGATTCTTTATTTTATCCCATTTCCACTAATTAAATTCACTAACTTAATTATCCGATGAATAACTATATTTGAAATTCAAGTTAAACAGTAACTTTTAAATATTTAAAATCAGTTAAATATTCCAATTTCAAATATCAAAATTTTCGGGTCGTCACACTAACATCTAGCATAAGCAACCTGAACAAATCTAACATTATCATTTCTGTTTTTTTTTTCAAATTCATCTCATCAAAACAAAATATCATTTTAGCCTTCAAAAGAATATCTCTGTCTATCATCTGATGTTGCAAAACTTGTGTATATATAGGTATAGATGGATTTGAGTTGTGGTCTTAATTCAAAACCTGTAACTTAAGAAAAATATAGCCTCTGTTCAAAATTGTATGCAAGTAGGAAATTAAAAAAAAGAGAAGAAGCAGTACTCTGTAATTCTATGCCGGTTTGGGAAATTAAAGATAGAAGCATCCTCTTTTTAAATTCGAGCACAGGGATTCTAAAGCAAATTTCAAGAATTTAAATATAAGATTTTCAAATTCAATTCAAAGTTTCTGGAATCAAATGATTAAGGTGAGAAACATTAACCTATAATTTGAGAAAAAATTGAAGTAATATGTTCCTTTGTGACAATATATATCTGTGTTCATCCCAGTTCAAAAATCAATATCCCTTGATCTAATCGATAATTCACGATGTTGTAAGGAATGTTTATTTTCTAGCATAGTTTTGTGAATTAATTTTGTTGTTTAGTCATCTAATGCCAGTTTTGCAGTAAATAAACATGTTTAATGAAAAATTCAACCTGTTTAAATTAAGATTTCAAGCATGCAATTGGATTGCCTGTAAGATAATATGAATTTTAGTAGGAAAATTAAAAAATTTAGTGATTTATTTCTCGAGGAATTGATAGATGAACGGTTTTCGTTTAAAAATTATTTTCTGACGACCTCGTCGCCGTGAGGTGGTGCGCCCGGGTCTGGAGGGGGCGGGTGGACCTAGGGAAGGTGTTGACTGTGGTAGAACCATTAATTTGGGATTGGATTGGGAGACGAGTTGATCTTAGGGTTTAATGGTGGTATCGGCTTTTGTGGCGTCGCGATGGTTTCGAGAAGTGGTGGTGCGATTGGAGTTCGAGGGGTTTGGCTTGGATGTGGCTGCATGGGTGAATTTTCGATCGAGGTGGGTGGCGTGTGAAGAAGTGGATGTTCATCGTTGAGGTGGGACGATTTATAGGGTGGGTTGGTTTTCTAGGTTCTAGAAGGTTGAGTAGTTGATCGATTTTCGATCAGAGAGGATTGCTGTCATCGACGAAGTGGTGATTTGGATCGGGAAGCGGTGAGTGACTTAGTGCTGGTGTCATTGCGGTGAGATGGTCAGAGGCGAGGGCGTACATGTGCATGCGTGTCATCAAGCATGATGGATCCAGGCAGGCTGGGTTGTTCGCCAATGTGGTGGGTGGTGCGAACAGTAATGGACTCGGCGATGGTCTCGAATGATTCATGAATGTATCGGTTTTCGAGTGTCGATGTTTGTTTCCGTTCGATTTTGTGTTGTGTTCCTAGAGATGGAATTGGAGCGGGATTCAGAATAGAGATTTGGGGGAGATGAAAGCTGGTAGCGGGTTTGGGCTTCGACCCGTTTAAATTTAAATGAGATTTTAAAACAACGGTTTAGTTAATAAGCATAGTTTTTAAAGAAAACTAATCTTCCTAAAGTATATAACAAGTTAGTTTGCTGAGGAAAAATATATTTTAAACAAATTTTCATTCATATTAAATTTTTATTTAAGTTTAATATGGACCAAAGAATTTAAAGAAAGATAAAAACTTGCCTTACATTAAGATATTATAAATTATTAGTTAAGATTTTAAAATCAATTTTTATTAATGCTTTAGTTTTATTTGGATAAACTGAATTATAATTAGGCATAGTAAAATTAAAAGTTTAAACAAATTTCTCTTCAATATTAAGTTAATATTTAAAGTTTTAAATATAGATAAGGGATTTAAAAATAATAAACCTGTTTTACTTCAAGATTGCTTAGTTAAGGTCATTTAAATAAATTATTTTTATCTTAGTTTAGTTAAGCTTTTATTATTAAACTTGAGATCAATAATATGAAGTGAAAATAAGTAAATAATTTAAGAAAAAAAATATTTTATACTTCTAAATTAATCCAAGTTCTTATATTACTTTTTTTTTAAATTATTTAATTCCACATGATTAAATAAAATAAAGAGTTATTAAGAAGAAGGTTCATATCGACGGATATTACGCCTTCGTATGATCCATTGTGAAATTTAACAAGTGAAATTATCAAGCTTGTACAAATTGAAAATTTAATTGTCAATTAGAAATAAATGCAATCGTATAACTTTATACGACCTATCTATTGTGTTGTTTCGAAACAAATAAATGTGTTAATTGTAAACTATTCAAACTATTTGACGTTTGGTCAGCGGAAACAAACACCATTAAGCTAAATTGTTAATTTAACTTCTATGGGTAGTTTATGCCATCGATCTGATATTCTCTGTGTAATTGTTGTAGATATTTACTAGCAATGATAAATCTCTGATATGCTTATTCCTGCATATATTTGTATATTTTCCTGTTAGCTATGTTTGAGAATGTAATGTGAACCGATCTATGGAAGCTGATTGATTTTGAATATCTGTATTGACTGTGAATTGTAGCGTGACAAGTACCTTTGAGACTGATAAGCCTTATTCTGTTTGGGTTGATTTTTGAACCTAAAAATGAATATTATTTTTAATAATGTTTTTAAAGGAATTGATAAATATTTTGGAAATGACCAAGAGTAGTTAATTTATTATTTTTGGGAAATTTTATAAGGATATAAATTTTATTATAAGTATGTATTATTTAAACTATTTCAAGTATAAAACTATTTTTATAATGATCATTTATAGGTAAATTTTTATTAAATTAGTATTTAAGTATATTTTCTTTGAAATAAATATATTAATTATTAATGATGTTTTAAATGATATATTGTATAGTAATCTTTTATTAATAGTATTTTATTTAATTAAACTTGGGAAATTTATTTGAAATTTAAAAGAATGATTTTATTTGAAACTTGTCAGTATAATTTTTATTTTGAAACTTATAAGTATGATTTGGGAAAATATGGTTTTGTAAATATATATTTACCAAATGAAATAAGCTTTCTAAGGAAATTTTGATCTATTGGGATTTTAATATGTAAATAAGGCTTATTAGTTGCAACGGGAAATAAACTTTGTTGAATGGATTGATTTTTTGGTAGTTAAATAACCGACTATCAATCAAGACAAAATCTAACTCTAGAAATATCAAGAGGAAACTTGAGAATTATATGTTATAATTACCGTGCGAGGTGTTATACTGTACGTATAAACTCGTTTATTCTCTAAGACGAATTATTAGGAAATCCGTCCAATAACGGTTAGGAGGTGAACTCCGATCTTATTTTCGTTTGAGTATTACCAAAAGAACCGGGATTGAGTTTACTGGGAAATAGCGAATGCTATTTCGAAGAGACCGAGATCGGAGTTGTAATCCGAAAACCACTTTGATCCAACGAGTACGCTTCTGTGATGAAGACTAGAGCTTGGAGTCAAAGATGGAGCAGTGAAGAGCAAGGGCTAATCGCTACTAATCCTGAGGGTGATTCCAAAAAGGATGTAGTAGTAGTAGCGCCTTCGGTTCCGTTCGAACCCGGGACAGACTTGTATGTATGAATGCTTTCAGAACATCGTCAGGAGGATGATGAGCATTCTAAGTGAAATGTTCTAAAAATGTAACGCTTAGCCTCGAGCCTCATCAACGGGGAATGACTGAAAATCAGGGGATATGCAGCAAGGCTAAGTGGGTCACGCCCATTAGGGTAAGGTCATCCCTGTCTAGATGCCCCATTTTATTCGGCTTAGTGGGCGGTTGCTGATCCCAACCGAGGGGTAATCTTATTCGGG
Source organism: Allium cepa (assembly GCA_030765085.1). Taxonomy (NCBI): domain Eukaryota; kingdom Viridiplantae; phylum Streptophyta; class Magnoliopsida; order Asparagales; family Amaryllidaceae; genus Allium; species Allium cepa. The sequence continues at coordinate 919,122,596 of CM060938.1, forward strand.
CTATCCAGTAAGGGGTAGTTCGGTCTTGTGTTGTAGGGGATTTAGGGTAGATCCTCGGTACGCTGATCTAGACCAGGTACTGTGATAGGTGGTACCCCAGTACCTAGTCATTAGTTGGAAACCCATTCTCCCTACGTGCCTTTACGGTTTTGATTTTAGTACCTAGTATTGCTGAAATTTAATTAATGTAACAATATCGGCTATTTTGAATAAGCATTTGTATTTAGAAACTATCATAATATCAGAGGATTTTGATAAGAAATGTTTTGGCTATCTTGAGGTAAAAACCCGACATGTTTATTTGCGGCGTGGTCTAACGAGAAGCTTTTGATTTCAAAGGACTTTCAAACATTAACAAATCAAGTTGATCGTGCTTCTCATGCTGGTTTACCAGACTGACCCAGGCATGGTGTTTTCCAATATGCTCAGGTCAGACCAAGCATATTTCCAGGTTTAAATGGAAGACTGGAAGCTTCAGGAGAAAAGCCGGAATCAGGAGACATATTCACGTAAATGCTTATATTCAGTTTGTATTTGGTTGTGTTGGTATCATGTTGTAAGGGCAGGTTGTTATAAATTGTCCAAGTTGAACGGCTATAAACTCTGATTTAATTCTGTATAGCTATTAAAGCAACAGTTTTGGTTGCATGTAAAGACTTGTTTATATTATAGTTTATTCGTTCCGCCGTGAGTTTCTGATTTGTTCTCGTTTTCTTCTATCTTCTTTCTATCTTCTACCTTCTTTCACTATCCCTCTTTCCGTACGTTTTGGCTGACAAGTGTTATTAAAGCCAGTTTAAATCGGTACGGAAAAATAGGTCGTGACATTGTAGTATCAGAGCCTAGGTTGAGCGAATACCAAGGCTTGAGTGGGTTGCTCATTAGAGATAGGGTCTGTAGCAACCTGATTAAGCCTGAGGGTGTGTGTGTATATATACGAGAGCGCGTGTTTATTTGTTTTATAAAAATGATTTTATATATTGTATTAATTGATTGGTCAAGTGGCATATGGATTTCGGTCAATACGAGTAGCTAATGTTATTGATAGAAATCTCTAACACTTGAACCAGGCCAATGGACACAATATTGTTTTTAAGGGGTAAATGAAATAATTTTACCCAGAATATATTTATATATATATAAAAAGTTTGATTTTAAAACATATATGGTATTTAAAATGTTTGGTTGTGATGATAATAATTTATCAACTAGGATTTGAGTGGTCTTAGCCGTCAACCTTAAGTATTTTCATTTGTTGTCCTTTTAACTTGAGTATGCCCTTAGAGATCTGAACCGTTTAAGATTTGAATCTTGGAAAAATGGATTTTTATTAAGTTTTATTTGCCAAAGGGATTTAGAAAACTTTTAAACTAATATATTGGAAAAAAAATTCCACCATTTAAGATAATTTCATAATAATGGATTTCTAAAAAGGATGCTTGAGAATTTAAAACCCTATAACACTTTGTTATATTTGTATATAGTTCTATAAATTTAAGAAATAAGTTGTTTATAAACCTGTTATCATATATGTACATTTTTCTCTGCCTTATAACCACTTTCAAAAATATATACTCAAACCTATTTTTTTGAAAGATGATTTTATAATTTTGGGTGATAGAAATTTAAGGGGGAAATAATTTTTAAGTGTAGACCTTGATATACTCGTTAGCCTATAGAAGTCTAAACCTTAGGATCTCACTTTTAGGTTTGGTGCTAATTGTAGAGAAGCCGTAACATCATTCGAAGTGGAGCATTGGCTAGGGCTAGGAGGGATGGTGATTTTGACTTGGGCAGGAGAAATCGGACGGATCTTGACGAGTCGTTGTTATATGAGGAAGAGCTAGAGGAACCAGTAGAGCCCTTCAACCAACCTCAACATCAGCCTCAGGAAGAAGACCCCGAGGAGGAATTCGACAATGAAGAAGAGTTTGAAGTTGAGGGTGAAGAGGATGATTTTAGCGACGAGGAAGAGTTTGAAGTAGAGGAGGATCTTGAATCGGAAAATGATGACGCAGTCATTTGGGAGATTAGGTGAAGCTGTTGAGGAGCCAGTTGCTGATGAAGATTTCTTGAAGAGAGAGCCTAGTCCAGAGATTGAATGGGTTCCAAACAGTTCTGTAGAATCCATGGAACTGTCGCGATCCGAAGTGGGGGACTCATATAGTGGGAGTCCATAGTAAGTGTTGGCTTGTTTTCCTCTAGGAAGTGTATGGCTTTTTGTATGTTGCTATGACCCTTGGACGTCATGGATATTAGGTGTTAAATGTTTGGCAGAACAATATATATATTCAGTATGAATATATGTATGTTTGTATGGATGATGATAGCATTCATATGAATATTTTGTCTCGTACTAGATGTAACGTAGATTGTTGATATATATATATATATATGTCTAAGTTTGGAATTATACTGGTAGAGTATGGGTTGACAATCAGTTCTAATATGTGTAGATAATTTTACTAACTTAGCTATGGAATTTCGGGGACGAAATTCTTTTAAGTGGGAAGTAATGTAACGACCCTGGATTTTTGACATCCTAGGTTGTGAATATTAGTTTATAATATTCAATAATATTGTATTTTAATATACAAAAATACCCAACAACTGATAATAATATACCAATTTTCCAAAACCAATATAATTTGAATTTTCAAATCTATATTAAGATACAAGTTGATTAAAAAGAAATTTCTAATATATGGATATTTCGCTTTAGATAAAATACTTGTATTTTATTTTAGAAACAAAATATGTATATTTTCTTCTAAAGATAAAACATAATAAAGAATTGATTTGATTGGAAAATCTTATGCATACATTTTTACATTAAGGATAATAGGATCTATAATATATATAATGTGGGTAGAAATTCATAACAGTAAATAGATAATGAAGTAAAAGGATATTTTTGATTTTTGGCATATAAACAATATGATAAAAGAGTTTTAAGTTTCTAAAATAATATATATACATCTTGAATAAGAAACTTTTATGTATGTAAAGATAAGTTCTAAGGGGAAATTTATAATTTTTATAAATAAATAAAAATGTTTTAAAAATTAAATGATGTGTATAAGAATCACTTAAGTATAAATAGAAGAAAGTATATACACATAGATAACAGATGAACTTAGTTTATTTAAAAGTAATATATTTCTATATTATCAATGAAAATATATATATGGTTACATATATACATGAAGACTTAAAAATAATTTTAACCACTTTGTAGTTCTTGTTAAAAGTGACACACACACACACACACGCATATATATAAGGTGATTAATATAGTATGTTATTCTATTTTATTTTGGTTAAAATAATATATATATATATATATATATATATATATATGAGTATATTAACAAAGAAGGTTATTTTAATTTACTAGTTTCTCACTTTTATTTTATAATGTATAAGAGATAAACGAAAGCTTTGAAAACCACTTTGCAATTCTTGTTTTGTAATAAATGTGTAAGAAATCATGTTGACTAGAGAGTGTTTTATGAAGTGTTATTTTATATCCTTAAATTTAAAAATAACAAGTTTCAATTTTTTTAAATTGAAGATAAAGTGCAAACATTTATTTTATTAAGCAATAACAACTATGGGCTATCCAACATGATAAGAATGATATTTTATTTCATTTTGTTTGAAGTAACACACACACACACACACAGATATATATATATATATATATATATATATATATATATATATATATATATATATATATAGGTGTTAACCCTCCTTTTGGCAAGGCCGAGATATCAAGAAACTGACTGGAGAATAAGGATCATACATCCCCAGCATCGAGTAGCTACTGGATAACCACAGATATCGATGAGTTTTACCCAAGTCAGGATCGGGCTACAGTTGATAGGACACATCAAGCGAAGCCATGAAAGCCAGCGTTCCAAATTTCAAGTTAATCCGAGTTCGTACGCTCAAGTTATCATCGATGCAAATTCGAGGAAACAACCCTAAGTTCGAATCCATAGGCAGAGGTTCTGTTCGAATCCTTCGGTGCAACCTTTGTTCGTATCCATCGGTTCGACTCCATCTAGTTCGCAACCATCGGCAAGCATTCGTCCGAATCGGTGCAGACGTACCACTTCGTATCCATCGGGGGTCGGTGGTTCGAATCCATTAGTTTGCTTCGTGTCCATTTTCATTCGCGTCGATCAGAAGCGAATTGGTCTCGTGCATACCTTGTTTAAATCCAACATGACGAAGTCCTTCGAATCCATGAAGTGGCTCCACCTCGTATCCGTCCAAGACACCCTGCTTCGAATCCATCCTGCTGCGACGACTTCGTATCGATCGGCCATGGCATATCACGATCGATACGAACGAGCTTCCATTCGAATCCCTTTGTGAACGCGGCCTTCGAATCCATTAGGTCAAGGCGGCTAAAATCATGGAGTCGACCCAGTAAACTCGGAGCAAAAACTGGATCAACCCAGGAAGTGCGCGCCACGTCAACATCCTCACGCGCAGAACCATCGATTCGAACCTATCGATTCGAACAGAGCACAGCGACAAGAAAAGCAATTTCAAATCGATCATAACTCGAGATCCACAAGTCCAAATGCTATGAAATTTTCACACGAGCTTGCATGCATGTTAAAGAATGTCAACACCAAATTTCATCTTGATTGGATGATTTCTTGATCGATTCGAAGGGAGTTCGAATCGATCCTGGAGTGGGCCCAAATTTCCTAAGGCCGAGCATGTGGGCCCCCTCACGTGCCAGAAGTGGTCTACCAGATTTTCGGTGAAATATCAGCCTCCTACGCCTATAAATAGAGCCCCCTGGCCATTCAGAAAGGGGATCAGAGAATTTTGAAGACAAAGTACGCTCGGACGCTGCCAGAATCGCTCCATATCATCATTGCTGCCATTGATTTTGAATTTTGGCTTACTATCTGATGTACTTTGACATAAAAAGTTGTATTCTCTGAGTAATGAGCAATAAAGTGACAAAACTTTATAGTGGACGTAGGTGATACGCCGAACCACTCTAAATCGTTGTCTTCTGTGCAATTTACTTTTCTATGACTTGGAGTTTTTGTTAGATAATCCTCGGTTTTAATTTGATTTCTTCATTTATTATCTCTTCAAAAACTTCCAAAGAGTGTTATGCCCAATTTTGGTACAAACACTTTGGTGCTTTCACTGAGAAAACCCAGATTTTCTCCAGCTCATTGGATCTGTCATCAACACCGGATTACATAAATCCAAGAGAAGATCCAGATCTCCGCTTCAGATTCTATCCGTCCTATTCAGATTTGAAAAAACCTAGGAAAAGAATCTATTTCTTCCAATGGTGAGCACCATGACTACTTCTAACATCGGCGACCAGGAAGGCCGGGATTGGCCGAATCCCGCGCAACTACCCCCACCTACCCAAGATGTCACCGGACCTTCGGAACCGTTAGGCCCGGTAACCAGGCAAGAGTTGCTTCAAGAGCTGATCCAGAGTCGGCAGCAATTGATGGAACAGCTGCACGCCAATGCTGAACTGGCCCGTCAGCTTAACAGCCAGAAGCGTAGGAGGTCCAGAAGGGATCATGCATCTCGTTTTTCCACAGAGAGTTCGGCTTCTTCTGATTATCATCACCGATCTCCACGACCCCAACGGGACGGAAGTTATGCCCAATCTGCTGGGAATCTACCGGCATTGACTGTCGGACAACTGCGAGTTGTGGTCCGTCTGCTAGCTTTCATACAGGGCCTTCCTCCCGAGGAGGCACTGTTCCACAATACACCACTGACAACCATCCAACGACCATCGCTACAGACCCAGGGGTTGATGTCGATGATTTGCCAGATCAGAATCGCCATCAATAGAGGCAAACTCCTGAGCCATATGTGCCTGATGATGTCGAGCCAAGGAGGTGAGAACTGGACCGTCGACAGCGCCCGGTCCATCCTCGCATTGTGGAACCCGACCACACCTTGGCCCAACAAGCCCAGAATGCAGCTATGCCGGATCTTTCGACAATGATCAGACACATGATCCATAGGAGTCAGGGGTTTACTAACGAAGACTGGGGAATCTCCCGGAGTCACAGCCCATTCACGGACGAAATCCTGTACGCTGAACCTCCTCGGCGGTTTAGGATGCCAGCGTTGCTGATGTATAAGGGACACTCGGATCCTAATCAACACATTTTGAAGTATGAATGGTCTATGAGTGCCGCAAGGGCTGACGATGCAGTGAAGTGTAGGAGTTTTCCCATCTACTTGGGGGGCATTGCCATGATGTGGTTCACAAGGCTGCCGCCTCGATCTATCTCATCATTCGATCACCTGGCCAGAAAGTTTGTGGATCGGTTCTGCATACATGTTGCAAGACCAAAAGATGTCAATACTTTGTCCAACGTCACTCAAGCTCCAGGAGAGATGGTTAGACAATATTTGGAAAGATTTCACAAAGCTTGTGTGGAAATCAGCAATCCCAATGATAACTCGATTCTGATGGCATTGACTAAAGGGATTGACCCTGATTCAGAGTTTTGAAACTGGCTAGCAGGAAAGGCTTCTACGTCGTTGGACCGCTTCTACTCCAAAGCCGCCCAGTTCTTGAGGCGTGAGGACGCAAAGCAGTCTAGGAAGCAGGATGACGCAGGACCTAGTGGTGAAGGAATTCAAAGCAATGTGGCTGTTAAGCAATCAGGAGAGAGTTCTGGAAAGGTGCAATTGAATATTCAGAACAAACAATCTCAACCGAGAGGTAATGGAAACCAAGGTAAAAAACGGGATCAGAATCGTGGCCCGAGGCGTAGGGCCCCCATGTTTGATAGTTACACACCGCTGAATACGTCGTTGGAAAACGTATACCTACAGACTTGTAACGCCATGCAATACAAGAAACCTGCTCCGAAGCCGTCATCGAAGAGGCAAATTCAAACGGGAAAATTCTGTAGGTTCCACGATAGCTATGGCCATAACACCAATGAGTGCAGACACTTGCAGGATCTTATTGAAAAGTTGATCAGATAAAGGAAGTTAGATCAGTTCGTGTGGGTGCCGCAATCTGGTGGAGCGGGCCCGTCAAAGCAAAACCGTCAACCAAATCAGCAAAGACAGGAGGAACCCACCCGTACGGGCGGGAGGTTAGTGATAAACACAGTTAGTGGTGGTCCTCATCCAGTAGACAGAAGCTAGAGGGAAATGGAGTCATATGCTAGCTCGATACGGTATGTGGATTCCGAGTGTTGTAGCAGTTATGACGAAGGGGCTCCAGCCAAACAAAAGAAGACGATGGCAGATGACATCATGTTCAGAAATCGTGATGCTGATAAGGTCGAAGCCCCGACTATAGACCCGCTTGTTATATCCGCCCAGGTTGGTCCTGCTTGGATGAAGAGGATACTGGTGGATAGCGGAAGCTCGGTTAATATCTTGTTCAAAAGAGCTTATGATCAAATGAAGATGGAAGCCAAGGACCTAAAACCCTGTCAATCCATGATCCACGGATTCGACAGAAGTGCTAAATACCCACTGGAGTTGTGGAGTTACCAGTCGAGTTGGGAGTTGGAGAGTGTCGGAGAGTCCGTGTGCTGCAGTTTGTTGTTTTGGACATTCCCTCTCTATACAATGCTTTCTTGGGCCGACCGGCCCTCGCCGAATTCAGTACAGCGATTGCCCCATGGTGCTTAACTTTGAAGTTCCCCACCGATCACGGTACCGGTGTTATTCATGGAGATCAGGCTACTGTGAGAGCTTGTTACGTTGCTGAGCTGCGCGAGGCGCAGCGGAAAGAGAAGGGCAAGGGCATAGAGGAATCTCTCTGCGTCCGTTTTTCAAATAATTGACAACTAGTGCCTGGGCCCCGACATGGGCACCACGACCAATTCCAGAGGGATCATGACCCCAGAGATGATGAAAACGAGAAAGAAGCCATCGAAAGTCAAGCTTCCCTGGCTGAACTGATGATCGATGTTCCAATCAATGACGACGATGATGATGAACCGAGAACGTTGAAGATTGGGTCTCAGTTGAGTCAAAAGGCACAACAGGAGTTGGTTGATTTTCTTCGAGCGAATCTTGACGCGTTCGTCTGGACGCATTCCGATATGTGTGGGATCTCATCAGACATCGCAAGCCACACCCTGAATATTGACCCACGGTATATCCCAGTCAAACAAAAAAGGCGTGGTATGGATCCAGAGAGATCTGCCGCCCTTAAAGAAGAAGTTGACAAGTTGAAGGTTAATGGGTTCATTCGAGATGCTCTATACCCGGAGTGGGTATCCAATCCTGTGCTTGTCCGAAAGCGGAATGGAGAGTGGAGAACATGTATTGACTATTCAGAGTTAAATAAGACCTGTCCAAAAGACAGCTTTCCGCTTCCCCGGATTGATCAGCTTGTAGATTCAACAGCCGGACATGAACTACTGTCTTTCATGGATGCTTACTCGGGTTACAACCAAATACCCATGCATGTGCCTGATCAGGAACACACCAGCTTCATCACCGATCTAGGCCTATACTGTTACAAAGTCATGCCTTTTGTGCTGAAGAACGCCGGAGCAACTTACCAACGCTTAGTCAACCGAATGTTCGCCGACCAGATCGGGAAGACCAAGGAGGTTTATGTGGATGATATGTTGGTGAAGTCAAGATACTCGACTGACCACATCAAAGGTCTAGAGTCAATGTTTCGTGTCCTCCAGAAGCATGGGATGAAACTTAATCCATTGAAGTTCCACTTTGGAGTCGCATCCAGGAAGTTCCTTGGGTTCATTGTCAACGCCCAAAGAATAGAAGCCAATCCCGAGAAGATCTAGGCTATCAGAAACCTGCAAACTCCAAGAACCATAAAGCAAGTCCAGAGCCTCAACGGAAAGGTTGCAGCATTGAGCAGGTTCATATCGAAGTCTACTGATAAATGCGTTCTGTCCTTTGATCTGATTCGTAAGAGAAAGCGCAACTTTGAATGGACTGCGGAGTGCGAGAGCGCATTCCAATCACTGATTCTACATCTTTCTACGCCGCCGATTCTGTCAAAGCCGATCAACCATGAGCAGTTGTATCTCTACTTGGCGGTATCAGAAAATGCAATTAGTGCTGCCCTTGTTCGGAAAGAAGACCGAGTGCAGAAACCGGTCTACTAGGTTAGCAAGCGACTAACTGGAGCCGAGAGGAATTATCCAAAGCTGGAGAAATTAGCTTACTGCCTGATCATGGCCTCGAGGAAGCTCCATCCATATTTTCAGGCTCATCCCATCACTGTGTATACCGATCAGCCGTTACGACAGGTCCTCACGCGGTCTGAGACGTCTGGCAGGTTACTCAAATGGAACATTGAATTGAGTCAATTTAACATCACCTACACTCTGAGAAGAGCCATCCACGGACAAGTCCTAGCGGATTTCATAGCTGAATTCACTATTCACGAAGACTTGCCCGAAATTAGCGAACCTCCTGGATGCCAATGGAAGTTATATACTGATGGTGCCTCCAACGATCGGTGTTCGGGTGCGGTCATGGTACTTGAAACCCCCGAAGGCCGATCCATACGCTATGCTTTGAAGTTAGAGCTCCATGCAACTAACAACGAAGCAGAATACGAAGCTTTACTTGCAGGATTGAAGTTGGCCCGTGATTTGAGAATTACCACTGTAGAAATTTATTGCGACTCCCAGTTGGTCGTATGCCAAGTTCGGGGAGAATATCAGGCCAAGGATCAGAGGCTAGCTGCTTATTTAGTTCGAATCCGGGAGGTACATGGTCACTTTAGTCACTATGCCATTTACTACATACCCCGAGAGCGCAATCAAAAGGCTGACTCGTTGGCAAAATTAGTAAGTACGGGTGAAGCTCAACAATTGGGACTCGTTCCCGTCGAAACTCTGTCCTCCCCAAGCATTGATCAGATGGAGACCGAACTCGTATCCGAGGCCACGTCAGATAGGGAATCGTGGATGACTTCCTATCGCAACTGCATCGAGCATGGAATATTGCCTGAACGCAGAAGTGAAAAGAGGCAGATTCTTCAAAAAGCATCGCCGTTTGTCATCCAGGATGGAATCATGTACAGAAGAGGGTACTCTGTTCCTCTCCTCCGGTGTATCGCATACGATGAAATCAAACGAGTATTGCATGATGTGCATGAAGGAGAATGTGGCGATCATATTGGAGGGCAAGCGCTTGCCAAGAAAGTACTCCGGTACGGATACTTCTGACCAACCGTGAACTGTGATGCAGCGGACTACGCAAGGAAGTGCGATAAATGTCAAAAGCATGCCCGTATTCCAAGAGCTCCGCCTACCGAAATAACACAAATGGTCAGTCCTTGGCCATTTGCAACATGGGGCATTGACCTCATTGGAACTTTACGTCTTGCTAAAGGTGGAGCGAGATATGCCATTGTTGTCGTTGATTACTTCAATAAGTGGGCCGAAGCTGAACCTCTCGCGACAGTCACCATAAAGAAAGTAATAAACTTTGTAGTCCGCAACATAATCTGTCTATTTGGTCTCCCACGCACCATCATCACTGACAATGGAGCCCAATTCGACATTGTTGATTTCAAAACTTCTGCCAACGGTTTCATATTCACAAGAAATTCTCTGCTGTTGCACACCCTCAGGCGAATGGCCAAGTCGAAGCTATCAATAAAGTTATAAAATCCATCCTGAAGAAACGAATGGAAAAGGCCGGAGGCAAGTGGGTCGATGAACTGCCCATGGCATTATGGGCTTATCGGACAACCCACAAGTCTGCGACCGGACATACTCCTTTTTCTCTAGCCTATGGTTTAGAAGCCGTTATTCCGGTCGAGATGGAAGTACCTTCTCATCGCGTGATATATTACGATCCGAAAATGAATGCCATACTGCTTGCAGAATCTTTGGACCTAATTGATGAGAAGCGAGAAGAGGATGATCTGAGAGCAGCCGCTTACATAAGTCGAGTCCCCGATTATACAATGCTAAGGTTCGGCCACGGACCTTCGAACTTGGGGATCTCGTCCTCAAGAGAATTTATCCGGTCCCTTCACACATGAAACCAAATTGGGAAGGGCCGTATGTGATTTCACAAAAACTCGGAGATGGCACGTTCAAATTGTCGACCATTGACGGTCTCATTTTACCCAGAGCCTGGAACAGCGAGAGTCTCCGTCGCTACTATACATGACAGGCTTTGTTTATTCAATTCTTCCATTGCTTTTTATGTTTGCATTTCGAAATTAGAACTTGTAATAAGGAAACTGACTTTGCCGTATGTTCTTATTTCAGCAAATAAATGCCATCTCTTCGAGCCAGAGATATGATTTACTGAATATGATGCACAACATCACGACGCACGGAGAGTTAAGTTCCATCGCACGGTGGGATTTATTCAAATAGCGAGTGGCTATGATACGACCGATCACTCACTAAGTGAAACCCGATCTCGAGGGCAGATCAATACACCAATGGGTTGATACACGACAATCCGTTCACTAACTCCGAATTCCCAGAGTGTGAATCGGAGTATAAACATCAACTCCAGATTCCCAGAGTGCGAACTGGAGTATAAACATTAACTAACTCCGAATTCCCAGAGTGTGAATCAGAGTATAAACATTAACTCCAGATCCCCAAGCACGAGATGGAGTATAAACATTAACTAACTCCGAATATCCAGAGTGTGAATCGGAGTATAAACATCAACTCCAGATTCCCAGAGCGCGAGCTGGAGTATAAACATTAACTAACTCCGAATTCCCAGAGTGTGAATCAGAGTATAAACATTAACTCCAGATCCCTAGAGCGTGAGCTGGAGTATAAACATTAACTAACTCTGAATTCGCAAAGTGTGAATCGGAGTATAAACATTAACTCCAGATTCCCAGAGCGCGAACTGGAGTATAAACATTAACTTACTCCAAATTCCCAGAGTGTGAATCGCAGTATAAACATTAACCCCCGATTCCCAGAGCGCGAACTGGAGTATAAACGTTAACCAACTCCGAATTCCCAGAGTGCGAATTGGAGCATAAAAACCGACTCTAAGTTCCCGGAGCGTGAACTAAAGTGCAACTAATAACTCCAAGTTCCCGGAGTGCGAACTGGAGTACGAATTTTAACTCCAAGTCCACAAGATGAAAGTAGGAGTAGAAGTATCAATTTAAAAGTTACCGGAGTGCGAGCTAAGTCATAAATATTGATAAGTAATATGTTCCCAATGTGTGAACCAAACTGTTGATTGCAGGTTGTGTTAAGTCCCCGGAGTGCGGACGTGTGTTCAAGACTTATGACAGATGTTATCATGAGCCAATCAATGCAGTACTTAAGCAAAAGAAAAGAACAATTTCCCATCCGTCAACTAAAAAAAAGAGTTTGATTACATTGCAAACCAAAAAATTACAATTAAGTGGAGGCCGAATCCACACTTATACACGGCTCTGAAAGAACAAAAGGAGATGTAGAAGAACTACTATTAACAACTACATTACAACTCGAAGAACTCAATCCTTCTTCTTCCGGGGCTTCTTCTTTGGAGTCGAGCCGTTGGACCCGCTGCCTGACTTCCTTCGAGATTTCTTTCCCTTCTTTGGTTTATCCTCCGGATCTGGCATAATATCAACATCCTTCTCGGAGCTAGAAGGGATAGAGATTCTCTTGGAAGGGAGAGCTGAAGGCATAGGAGCTGTGACGGGTGTCTGGGCAGCAACACTTGAGACGATCACCGTGCCACAAGAGAAATTACCATTAGAGGAGATAAGCTTGATGGTGCAACGCCACTTCCAGAACCACCTTCTGTTGCCACCGCAGCCATCTCAGCGCTTATTTCGGCAAAAATCTCTTCTTCTCGAGACAATCGAGCTGCGCTGATACACTGATGGTCGACATGAGTGGACTGAAAACTGGAGCGGCTCCGCTCATAGCAAATGAAGGATTGGGGAAAGGTTTGCAAGGTTGACTAATAAGTTCCTTAATCGTTTGAGCATCGAGTGACATCGAACTCCCCTCTCCAATATCGCCGGACATGGCGGCAGTTGAAATTGCTTCAGTAACAGTGGCTACCTGCGTTGGATATATAACCGGAGATACTAGAGGCGCAGGCACGGCCCTTTCAGTCACTGAACAAAGAAGAGCAAGAATAGTCAGTCAAGTGATTCACTCCAAGTTCGTTATTTTAAAGATGTGAAGGAAGTGTTCGAAGTACCTCCCTTGGCTTGGCCCGGAGCTTGGACAGGTGTAGAGATAGCAGTTTTAGCAAGAGATAACCCTGATTGATCCGGATCGTAGGCAGGAACGATTTGTGGATCAACCGCAGCAGTAACTTCGGATGAGGTCGGTATAGAAATTCCTGCACTCTCGCTGTGATGCACAGTGCCCGAACCCTCGCCGGTCTCCATCTGCTGAATACCGAGTTTTTCTTTCTCAATGGAGATCATCTCCTCATGAAGATTCCTTTTTTCTTCCTCGCTAAGTAGACGTGACTCAAGTTCAAATTCGTCCAGTGCTTCATCAGGACAAGATGTCCTCTTATTCTCCATAAGTTTTTTCCAGGGACTGTGAAGAAGCATAGAGTAATCTCCAAGCCATGCAAGATTTCTGTGCTCTAGCACATTAGCATTATATGTATCCAGGAGTTCGTCAAACTCAGCCTCCATCTTGAACCGCTCCACCTGAACTCTCTCCTCCACCTCCGTTTCCACCGCCTTGACCTTTGCGACCGCTGCATCGCACTCAGCTCGAAGAGACACGGCTTGCTCACATGCCTCTTGGGCGGCCGCATTGGCATCATCCCTTTCCTTATTAACGTTAGTGAGCTTGGCCTATAATTCCTCCAGTTCTCTAACTACCGCATCCCTCTCGGCCGCAACATTTTTGTATCGATGGCCCAAGTTTTCTACTAGGGCACAATGCGCTTGTTGCATTTTCGCCATCTCTACTAGCGTCTCATCTGCCTTCTTCAGCGATTCAAGTTCAGCATTGCGGGAGGAGTCCGCCTCAGACTGAAGGACCTAGATGATACGATTCTTCTGGGCCAAGTCGGCTTCTAAGTTTTCAATGATTTTATCCTGGTCAAAGGCTACTTTTGAAGCTTTAATAGCCACCTTATACCATTCCTTATACTGGGCATAGAAGTCGCGGGTATAACTGATTGCTGTATCCGCAGCATCTTGAGGAATTCTTTTGAGGTTAGGTGGAAGATGTAAGCGTCAAAGCATATTTCTGGAAAGTCTTTCTTCAGTTGGGCGATTTTGATAGCCCCTTCACCAGATGGTTCAATGGAAGCCTCCTCCACAGTAGTAGTTGTAACAATTTCATCCCTAGAACGATGCGATTCGGGCCTTGAAATCTGTGAAGATGGCTGCTGCCGCGAAGACTCAGATGCATGTGTTTGGATTCTTGGTGGTGGAGGAGAGCGAGAAGGTGAACGGTATCTCCGATCTCTGTCCTGGCATTCCTGGCTAGAGTATCTTCGGGGATAGTCCCTCGCATGATGTTCCTGCCCATAATACCTCCATTCACGGTCGCGATCGGAATCCCCACGACGAGACTCATAGTAAGACGAAGGTTGATGTGCTCTTCGGAGTTTATCCAATGTAGATGGGCGGCCAGACATAGCACCTGCAAAGAGAAGACAACTCGATTAAGCACCAAGTGAAGGCGCTACAATGTATGCGGAAGTCATGTAGTGTTGTGAAAGTGTATACAAATGTGCAAACCCCTCGACCAACCAGAAGTGTCGATTGCACTAACGGGTACGCTTCCCGGAGTTCTTCCAACCCGGACCCGTGGTGGAGAGATACGTAATCCGGGAGGGAATATCATCCAGCCCTCTGAAAATACCTCCTTCCTAAAAGGGAGCGGCTTCAGAGATAGTGATTCCGAAAATGGAGCGAGATACGACTACAGACTTCCGTCTCTTAAGTTTAGGAGCAACAACCTTGCCTTTCCGTTTCGCTTCTATTCGAGAAAGATCAGCCTCTATCTCGGTATCCGTGGGCGTCCTTTCATCATCGCTTGTTTCTCTTATTACTATGCCAGGCTTTCTTTTTACAACTTTCTTCCTCTTCTTCGAGGTCGGTTTCGCCAACCCTTCAATAACAATGCTCTGGTTCATTTCGATTAAGCCCAGTATCA
Organism: Allium cepa; assembly: GCA_030765085.1. Taxonomy (NCBI): domain Eukaryota; kingdom Viridiplantae; phylum Streptophyta; class Magnoliopsida; order Asparagales; family Amaryllidaceae; genus Allium; species Allium cepa. The sequence goes on from CM060938.1 coordinate 919,137,700, forward strand.
TTAAGTTATTGTTAGTTAACACCGAGTCGATATGCCATAAATCGCTCGGGACCACTTGTAGACTTCGGACAATGCCTTTATAATGTCCACCATCGGGCCTTGAAATGATGGCTGTAAGAAGAACATGATATTAGTACAAATGTTGACGACGACTATTTAAGGAAGACTTACAAAACTTACTTGTAGACAACCATCGCCTAGCAATCCCTGAGGGGCACCGAACAAAAAACCATTCGGCCTTTAAATAAATAAGTCTAGTCCAAGCCCCGGTCACAACCTAGCAGTTTCTAACTGCTTCCAGAAAAGTAAAAGATGGGCTGTCACCCCTACTCTTGAAGTTAAATATGTATCTAATCTCATTCGGCCATGGCGGGCGAAAGAGACAATCCATAAATATGATAAACGCACTATTTAGCAATGCATGCCCGTTGGGATGAAGTTATGAGGGAGCAATTCCTAAGAATGATAACATCTCTCTAATGTACTGAAAACGGAGGAAGAGTTCCAGCCGCACAAGCATGACGATAGAAAGCAGTGTATCCTTCAGGTGGATTATGAGGTCTGTCATCAGCACTTGGTAACAATACATCATCCGGAGACAGGTTATGTTTCAGACATATCCGGCCCAGCAAAGATTCGAAAATATTGGACTGGACGGAGTCAATAGGATTCTCGATAAATAGAGCATCCGACAATTCGTCCGGAGCCGGATTACTACTTCGGCAGGAATATCAGGGATTTCAAGCGCGGGAGGGGGAGAACTCTATACGACTTGCTGTTGAGAGCTTGAAGATTCCATAACTGACTAACTCATCAGAAAGCAACATTAAGTACATAAATAACCCGTGCATTCTCCAGTGTAGAGTGTATGAATGTGCTGTGCAGTGCGAGAGCTGTGCATTACTTGAGCAAATTTTACAGAATGAGCCGAAATGTGCGAACGGCGAAACTCTAAAAAATCAGATCGAAAATGACCGTCATCGTAGACTGTCACAACCACGCCATCCAAATGCTATCGGTCGATTCAAGCTTAAGTATGTTATACTTTTGTTAGGTCATAGTTCCATCGACGAGCTTCAAAAGGCAACCAAATGTACAGTCCTACAGCCAAGTTCAATTATGCAAGGCGGAAGCTCATCGGAATCAAGTGTTCAACTGTGCTAAAATTCACTAAGTTTACCAAACTTCGGTCTGGAATCAACCGTAGTTCAGGTTATGGAGCAAGTCAGAGATATAACTCTTCGTATCGAGCACGATCGAATCGATCACTTCGTATCGATAGAGATCGACTCGATATGCTTCGTATCGATCAGGGTCGACTCGATACGCTTCGTATCGACAGGCCTTGAATCGATACATTTGGTATCAGCTAAAAGAGTAAGCTTTGGATCAATCTAGAAAGCTTAGGTTCGTATCGATCAGGTAAACACGGCTTCGTATCGATTAAATTTGATGTCTTCGAATCAATCGACACAAGCATCGATACGAAGACATACAGTCAAAATCGATTCGAACTACCCCATCCCAGATCAATGCGAGATGAAGAAAAAGTAGTTCCTCAAAATCTCCTTCTTCTCCAAAGGGCCTCGACTCCATGGCCGTGCTCCATCCCCAAATTTGCTCAATTTCGCCTAGATCTTAAAACCCATCGAAATTGATCTTGGAGAATTTTCAAGAATGATGGTGAAGATTTCCAGTTTCATCGTTTTTTAACACGCTTGATCCATTAAATTACCTGAAGTTTATGATTATGTTTGAAGGATCGAAGATTCGATTCGATTCGAAGGCAACCATGTTTCTTTTCTCTCGTTTTCGCTAGATTGATACGAAGAAAAAGTCAGGGTAACAGTAAAAGTAAAAAAGTGAAAATGGACCAAGCCTCAGGTATTTATATGGAGCCTAGGGAGAAAAATGGTTCGATTAGCCTCCCAGTTAATTTAACCGGTCATAACCGGTCGAACCCCAAATCGATTCGAACGTTCATGTTCGAGTCCATTGCACTTTGCTTCCGTCGAAGCGGCATCACCACAAGGCTTCATCGATACGAAGCACTTACCGAAGGTTGTACTGAGGTCGTGAAATTCCATCGATTCGAAGTGTCTACTTCATGACCATCGACTCACAAACAATGCGCGGACTATCAATACGAACGTTCGTTTCGAATCCATCGGAGACCATCGATGAGAATGAACGCTTCGTATCCATCAATTCGACCCGCACCAATATGAAAAACTACTTGTCAACCTTTTACATCGATTCAGGAGAGGATCGATACAAAAGGATAATCAAAAACAATCATCAAAACATTGTTTCAACTCGAATTTCAAATCGGTTCAGGAAAGGATCGATACAGAATTCGATAACAAAATTGAACTGGCAACGACTTGCGAACACGCGACGTTAACGAGAGTCAAGTTAACATATATGCGCATATGTCTGACTAATATTCGATTTTTGACATTCACAGGGATCAAATGCTCATCTCGTCATGATTTTGACGACAAACAGCTAATCACTACCATACGACAGTCAGTTACAGCAATACATAGTACGGCTTTCAATGAAACGTGTGATAGTTGTCCAACATAAGACTGCGGCTTTTCAAAGCATGTCATGTTTACACAAGACGTACTTTAGGGGGAAAATGTTATCCCGCCTTTTGGCAAGGCCGAGATATCAAGAAACTGACTAGAGAATAAGGATCATACATCACCAGCATCGAGTAGCTACTAGATAACCACGGATATCGTTGAATTTTACCCAAGTCCGGATCAGGCTACAATTGATAAGACACATCAAGCAAAGCCATGAAAGCCAGCGTTCCAAATTTCAAGTCAATCCGAGTTCGTACGCTCAAGTTATCATCGATGCAAATTGGAGGAAATAATCCTAAGTTCGAATCCATAGGCAGAGGTTCTGTTCGAATCCATCGGTGCAACCTATGTTCGTATCCATCGGTTCGACTCCATTTAGTTCGCAACCATCGGCAAGCATTCGTTCGAATCGGTGCAGATGTACTACTTCGTATCAATCAGGGGTCGATGGTTCGTATCCATCAGGTTGCTTCGTGTCCATTTACATTCGCATCAATCAGAAGCGAATTGGTCTCGCGCATACCTAGTTCGAATCCAACATGACGAAGTCCTTCGAATCCATGAAGTGGCTCCACTTCGTATCCATCCAAGACACCCCGCTTTGAATCCATCCTACTGCGACGACTTCGTATCGATCGGCCGTGGCATATCACGATCGATACGAACAAGCTTCCATTCGAATCCCTTTGTGAACGCGACCTTCGAATCCATTAGGTCAAGGCGGCTAAAATCATGGAGTCGACCCAGTAAACACGGAGCAAAAACTGGATCAACCCAGGAAGTGCACGCCACGTCAACATCCTCACGCGCAAAGCCATCGATTCGAACCTATCGATTCAAACGGGATCGATTCGAACAGAGCACAGCGACAAGAAAAGCAATTTCGAATCGATCATAACTCGAGATCCACAAGTCCAAATGCTATGTAATTTTCACAAGAGCTTGCATGCACGTTGAAGAATGTCCACACCAAATTTCACCTTGATTGGATGATTTCTTGATCGATTCGAAGGGAGTTCGAATCGATCCCCGAGTGGGCCCAAATTTCCTGAGGCCGGGCATGTGGGCCTCCTTACGTGCCAGAAGGGGTCTACCATATGTTCAACGAAATATCAGCCTTCTACGCCTATAAAAGAGCGCCCTGGCCATTCAGAAAGGGGATCGAAGAATTTTGAAAGACAAAGTACGCTCGGACGCTGCCAGAATCGCTCCAAATCATCATTCCTGCCATTGATTTCGAATCTTGGCTTACTATTTGCGGTACATTGACATAAAAAGTTGTATTCTCTGAGTAACGAGCAATAAAGTGACAAAAAGTGGATGTAGGCGATACGCCGAACCACTCTAAATCGCTGTCTTCTGTGCAATTTACTTTTCTTTGACTTGGAGTTTTTGTTAGATAATCCTCGGTTTTAATTTGATTTCTTCATTTATTACCTCTTCAAAAACTTTCGAAGAGTGTTGTGCCCAATTTTGGTACAAACAATTGGTATATACCGAGAAGTGTTATTTTAATTTATCAGTTTCTCACTTTTGCTTTAAAATGTATAAGGTGTGTTGAGATAAATGAAAATATTAACTTTGTCAGAGGATAAATATAGGCTGTCTATCTTCATAGGCATATTTACATATGCTTTAATGTATTATATGGTTTATATAAAAAATATAATAAGGAAAAAGGTCAAAGTCATTAGCTGTTAAGAGAAAAATAGGTTAATAAAACTGTTTAAAACAAGGAAAAACAATGGGTAGAAGAAAAAATATTTATCAGCGAACATATACTAACATCGGGCATAAGCAACCTGAATAAATCTAACATAATCATTTCCGTTTTCTTTTCAAATTCATCTCATCAAAACAAAATATCATTTCAGCCTCCAAAAGATTATCTCTGTCTATCATCTGATGTTGCAAAACTTGTGTATATATAGGTATAGGTGGATTTGAGCTGTGGTCTTAATTAGAAACCTGTAACTTAAGAAAAATATAGCCAATGTTCAAAATTGTAAGCAAGTAGGAAATCAAAAAAAAGAGAAGAAGCGGTACTCTAGAACTCTATACCAGTCTGAGAAATTGAAGATAGAAGCATCCTCTGTCTAAATTCAAGCATGGGGATTCTAAAGCAAGTTTCAAGAATTCAAATATAAGGTTTTCAAATTCAATTCAAAGTTTTTGGAATCAAATGTTTAAGGTGAGAAACATTAACCTCTAATTTGAAAAAATAATTGAAGTAATATGTTCCTCTGTGACAATATATATCTGTGTTCATTCCAGTTCAAAAATCAATATCCCTTGATCTAATCCATAATTGATGATGTTGTGAACTAAGAAAAGTTTTATTTTCTAGCATAGTTTGAGTTAAAAATAGTTTTGTGAATTAATTTTGTTGTGTAGTCATCTAACGCCAGTTTTACATTAAACAAACATGTTTAGTTAAAATCAACATGTTTAAATCAAGATTTCAATCATGCAATTGCGCCGCCTGTATGAAAATATGAATTTTAGTAGGAAAATTAAAATTTTTAGTGATTTATTTCTCAAGGAATTGATAGATGAACGGTTTTCGTTTAAAAATTATTTTCTGACGAACTCATCGCCATGAGGAGGTGCGGCTGGGTTTGGAGGGGGCGGGTGGACCTCGGGAAGGTGTTGACCATGGTGGAATCATTCATTTGGGCTTGGATTAGGGGATGAGTCGATCTTAGGGTTTAAGGGTGGTATCGGCTTTGGTGGCATCGTGATGTTTTCGAGAAGTGGTGGTGCGATCGGAGTTCGAGGGTTTGGCTGGGAGGTGGCCACATGGGTGAACTTTCGATCGAGGTGGGTGGCGTGTGAAGAAGTGGACGATCTTCGTTGAGGTGGGATGATTTATAGGGTGGGTTGCTTTTTTGGGTTTTGGAAGGATGAGGAGTTGATCAATATTCGATCAGAGAGGGTTGCTGGCATCGACGAAGTGGTGATTTGGATCGAGAAGTGGTGAGTGACTTAGTGGTGGTGTCACAACGGTGAGATGGTCAGAGGCGAGGGCATACATGTGCACGCGTGTCAACGTGCACGATGGATCCAGGCAGGCTGGGTTGTTCGTCGATGTGGTGGGTGGTGCGAATCGTAATGGGCTCGACGATGGTCTCAAATGATTCACGAATGTATCGATTTTCGAGTATCGATGTTTGTTGCCGTTCGATTTTGTGTTGTGTTCCTGGAGATGGAACTAGAGCGGGATTCAGACGAGAGATTTGGGGGAGATGAAGGTAGGTATCGGGTTTGGGCTTCGGCCGGTTTAAATTTAAATGAGATTTTAAAATAACGGTTTAGTTAATAAGCATAGTTTTTAAAGAAAACTAATATTCCTATAGTATATAACAAGTTAGTTGGTTGAGGAAAAATATATATTAAAAAAAATTCTTTCATATTAAATGTTTATTTAAGTTTAATATGGACCAAAGAACTCAAAGAAAAGATAAAAACTTGTCTTACATTAAGGTATTATAAATTATTAGTTAAGCATTTAAAATCAATTTTTATTAATACTTGAGTTTTATTTCGATAAATTGAAGTATATTAAGGCATTGTAAAAGTAAAAGTTTAAACCAAGTTCTCTTTAGTATTAAGTGAATATTTAAAGTTTTAAATATAGACAAGGGATTTGAAATTAATAAGCCTATTTTACTTCAAGATTGTTTAGTTTAGGTCATTTAAATAAATTATTTTTATCGTAGTTTAGTTAAGCTTTTATTATTAAACTTGAGATCAATAATTTGAAGTGAAAATAAGTAGATAATTTAAGAAAATAAAATGTTTTATACTTCTGAATTAATCCAAGTTCTTAAGTGACTTTTTATTTAATAATTATTTAATTCCACATGATTAAATAAAAAAAGGAGTTATTAAGAAGAAGGTTCGTACCGACGAATATTACGCTGTCGTATGATCCATTGTGAAATTTAACAAGTGAAATTATCAATCTTATTGATGTGCACGTAAATGTGTACATTTTTATCGCCATATTTAATCTATTGAAATTAAATAAATGATCATATTGGGTATTTTAACTTGTTTAAACCAAAATTCATATTATTTGAAATTGTCACATATTCATCTTCATATATGGGCAAAACGGTCATTTGTGTGCATATATTTGTTTGAGAAAAATTTATTGAAAATTTGTATATATTTTTGTAGGAAATTGATCTCAAATAGGAGTGGTTTCATGAAGATATGCATGCACAACATTAATACAAAGGAATGAAGATGGAAATAATTCAAAGTGAAGAACATGGAGGACCCCACCTACCCACCTACCTTAATGTACAAATTAAAGGCTAATGCACATGCTTTTGGAGTTAATGACTTCATGTACACTTAATGGGGGATTAAGACATGTTAATGATAACTTGTCCTCCACACTTCCTAAGGGGCATTTTGGGTATTCCCCAAAAATATGCATTAGGGTTTCTAACTTGTATAAATACCCCTTATGTTTCATGTAGATCTTCCTCTTCCTCTGAGTTAGTTAGTTTTAGTTTAGAAAATAAATCAAAGCTCTCTTCTCTTTTCCATGGCTACTTAGCCATTTCTTCTCTTATGTAATTCTTTTTTTTTATGCAATGTTAATTATTGTTTTTTTTAATTACATGTTCATTTCCTTTTATGCAAGTAGTGTAGATTTTCCTTTATGCAATTAGAATAGTTTTCCATTTCACTTTGCTCTCTTTTTCTTTTCTTTTTCTCTTATGTTGCAAGCTACATTTGTTCATATGATAACAAATATGAGAGGTTAATCCCTTCAATTTAGGGGTAATGAAGCCTCTAATCATGTAGCTTCAACATTTTGATATTTTGTACTCTCTTTTTGTTCTTTAATGTGAATGTATGAAGTGGTTAACTTGTTGTTTAGCTTTGAATTTGATAGTCTATGTTGTTCATAACAAATAGGCTATGCTTAAACAAACATAACACAAATTGCCTCTTCATCTAAATATGATTATGGCAAAGAAGTGAATGTTGAAATTGAAATTTGATAGCCTATATTTCTAAACAATATTTAATAGGCTATGCTTAAAATAGATTTTTATTTCAACTTGTTGTCATATTTCATGAGAGTTAAATGTGTATTAGTGGTTGTGTTATAGTTTGATGGTTTATATTGGGCTAATTAATAGCACAAATACACCATACTTATGATAAACACATCAACTAATTACACTAATGAAAAGAAAAGAGAGATCATAACTTCATTTTGTTGATTTATGTGATTTAGAGAGTGGATTTATCTCTTAATTGTTCTTAAACTCTCACATTTTTATCAATTTTCTTTTGTTTGTTTTTCTCTTTTTCTAGCTTAAATATTCTCAAGCTTTTGGTTAATTTGATTGAATAGAATTTTAAAATCAATCAATTCCCTGCGGATCGACCCGTATTCGCCGCGTGCTACATTCGTACACCGTGCGCTTGCGGTTATTTTTAAATTTAAATTCGTTCGACGGCTTTCTAAACCGATAGAATTTCGTCGACGAACAAGTTTTTGGCGCCGTTGCCGGGTATTTGTTTTGATTTTAATTTTCTATTCTTCGGATTATTTTTGTGTGATTTTATTTGTGTTTTATTTTGTGTGTTTGTTTGCATTTAAAAAAAAAAACAAAAACAAAATTGTTGTGTGTTTCTTTTGTGATTTTTGCTTCCATTTTGTTGTGTTAGCTTGTAGCCTTTTCTATTTTCATTTTTGCATTCCAATTGAAAAAAAAAAACACACAGACAATTTCAAAAGAAAAAAAAAGTTTCATTTCATTTGCAATTTACATTTCAGATATTTACATTTACAAGTTTCTGAAAAAAAAAAACACACTGCATTGCTGCACATACACAGTGCACACTGCCTCTGACCTTCCCCTTCATTCTCTGTTCTCCTATTCTCTGATTGTCTTACCTCTGTTTGCCTACACCTATTTTTGTGTACTGACCAATTCCCTCTACATCACCCACCATACAACAAACAACAAACTGTGCCATTCCCCCCCCCTCCAGCAATCAACAGTTGCTCACCATTCACCATTTCAACATTTCACAACACAACTTCTTCGCACCATTTCTGCAATTACTTGCCTCACTGCTTTGCAAACAATCGAACTTCTTCAATACAACTTCTCCTCCTCTCTGAACATTCCACATAGCAGCATCGCATTCTCCATACATTTCAGCTCATTACTGTCAACCTTCACATTGCAGTTGCTACTCCTGTACATCCACAACATTCCACATAGCAAACCACACATCCATGTACTTCCCTGCTACAAATCCACTCCTTACATACCACAACACAGCTCAGTTCATCTACTGCTTACATCACTTCAGTCCATCACATCTCCTCAGTCAACAAACCAGCCTTCAACATTCCATCTTCCCACCGCCTCGCCTTCTACTGCTCACATCCTTCAACCAAAACTGCCACTACACCTTCCTTCACCTTCAATACAAAACACCATTGCACACTTCCAGTCACACTTGCCTTCAATTTCTACATTGCTGCACCAAACTACATCGCCTAATTCAACCCATTCCAGTGCACACACTTGCAACTACCAGCAAGTCATCTACCCTTCTCACTTCATCATTTACAACTCACTCTCTATCCATTGCTTAGTCAAAAAAAACACATTGTTGCAATCATCACAACACTGGAACCAAAAGTCATACATTACTGCACACTTCACTCTGCAACCATTGCGAGCACCATCCCCTCAAGTCGACAACTTCAACCACCACTCTCACTGCCGCAAGCCCCCCCTCCTGTCCAAAGTAATCACAACCACCAGAACTACTTGAGCTTCAACATCCCAAATTCGCAAACGAGCCTTGACCAACCTGAACGCTCCTCAACAAATCACGAACTTCCAGCCTCAACAAATTCCAACGACCACCACGCTTCATCCAAACTCAACTTCTACCCAACATCCACCACAGCCAACACTCCACCATATCATAGAACAACCCATCCCACTGCCAACATCAAATCAACAATCTTACCTTTTGCCCAAATCACCACAGCAAGCATCGCACGACCTCACCTGACTCGTCACTTCCACGCCAGCACCCAATTTACCGAATCCTCACCGCCGCGGCTCCAATCATCTGTAACCACAACCGCTCCATCGCGACTTCACCCCTCCAATTCCAATCGCCACGCCAGTAGTAACTTGAATTCGAAAATTTTATGCAACCAAATTTCGACATGATTTCTGATTTTAATTTTTGTCGATTGTAGAGAAAGAGGGGAATTGGATTATTATTATTATTATTTTTAGTTTGTTTTGTGTGTTTTCAAATAGAGGACGTGGTTAGATTGTGAAGTCTGGGCGGGTATACATTAGTTTGGGCTGGGGCTTCTTGTAAAAATTAGTACAATCTTTTCTCCTTTTTTTTTGTTTATATTGAGTTATTTTGTTTTGTCTTGTAAAAAAAAAGTTTGGTTCATTTGTTTTGTTTGATTTGCTTTTAGGTTGTTTTGTCTTGTTCTCTTAAAAAAAAAATCTTTGAATTTGTTTTGTTTAATTTGTTTTTGTTCCATCTTGATTTAATAGAAAAAAAAACAACAAATTTCAGTTTATTTTGTTTTCATTTGTTTAGTTTGGTTTTTCTTCAATATATCCAAATTTTTTTTTTTTTTTAAGTAAAACCCTATTTTTAAGTTTCCTTTCAAAATTTTTTTTTTTTTACATATTCTTGTTTTATATTTCAGGTTGCCAAAGCAGAATTTCAGAAGGAAGACTGCTGCCAAAAAAAAAATTGTTGGCTTGCTAATAAAAAAATTTGCTGCTTTCATCTCTACTTTTATTTGAATTGCATCGTTGATTGCTTGCTTTTGAAAAAAAAAAACTTAAATGACAAATTCATTCGTAGTTGCATTCTTAATACACGTTTACTTTCTACTTTGCATTTCATCTTAGAATTTTGATTAATAATAACGATTTTGATAACACTTAATTGTATATTGACAAGTTGTCTTATTTGAACAATTTAATTTCTTGGTGTCTAGGCTACGGCAGAGTAATAACCATTTATAAATATTACGGTGATTCATAAATATTATAGTGGTTGTTCCTCTGAAGGTACTTAAACCTTCGGCTGCATTGCTACGGTGATTCGTGGTGCACCGATAAATCCTGCCCGTTACCTGGCTGAGAACTATCTTGTTGATTTAAGACAATTTGTGATTATACGATTTTGAGTTAATTTAGGATAAATCATTTGTAATTAACCACTGCATCCATTTAGTTGCATTAGTTCATGCATATTTAAAAAAAAAAAATTCAAAATCCAAAACAATAAAAAACTGTAAATATTTCTTTTCTTTTGAAATTTTTACATCCTTCTTCTTTGAAATTTCAAAAATCCAAAATTCAAAAAAAAATTGAAAAAACAAAACAAAACAAAAATCGATTTCCCTTTTCAAAAATAATTTTTCTTTGTAAATATTTTTCGTTTATAAAAAAAAACCAAAAAAAAAACATTCTTGAAAATGTCTGAATATCCATACCCACTTGAATTTTACAATAGTTGTGAAAATCAATATAATCCATACGATTTCAGTCCAAATTCGTATGGATATTTTAACAACAACTATTTTGTAAATAATTCAAATTTCGAACAACAAAATTTTCAAAACGATGACCAACCTTCGACTCTTGAAAATAGCATTGAAATGATTTCATCTTTACTCGAACTTTCTACACGACAAAATCAAGAGATAAATGATTTATGTAATTCTTATTTGTGTAATAACTCAAGTCAAGAATTTCAAAATTTGAATTCAATTCAAAATTCAAACGATTACGATTATAACCCATGCCAATTTAATTTCGAACTTCAAAATGAATTTCAAAATCAAAACGAAAATGTGATCCACTTTTCAAATAATTTTGGCAATGGGAATAATCTCGACAACAATACGAATGAAAAATTTGGTTATCAACAAATTCAAAATGAAAAATTTCAAATTAGTAATCATGAATTTGATTTTGTTGAACAAATGGAAAAAGATAACGGGGATTTATTACTTGAGAAATACAAAACTTTTTGTGAAAATCATAATCAAATCCCAACTTCCGAAGAATCAAATCCACCAGTTATTGAAATTGACAATTCTTGTTCTCAACAAGTCCAAATCGAAAATTTTCAAGTTAATAATTACAAATTTGACTTTGTTGAGCAAATGAATGAAATTTATGATGATCACACAAATTTGTTGATTAAAACATTGGAAAATTTTCGTGAGAAACAAAATCAAATTTCAATGTGTGACGAGTCAAACGATAATCCATCTTTTACACAAATCGATGATTTTCAAATGACAACTTTTGAAATTGATAATGACGATCTTAATCAAGTTGTTGAAAATACGGTAATTAAGTTGGATTTCAATTCTTTTGAGGGTGTGGAACCAAATTTAAAATTCGATCTTCCTTTTCACGATTTCGAAAATTTAAATACAACAACTTTGAATTTTGAACTTGAGACATGTAATAAAGTTGTTGATAATCCAATAAAGGAAGTGGAATTTAACGAACATGAATTTTTTGGACTTTTGGATGACGAGTTGTTAAATTCCAACGGGGAAGATTTAAATCACCACTTTGATTTTGAAATCAATAATTTTGAAGAATTTTTCGACGATAAACTTGAATTTCGATCAATTGTTTTATCAACCACAAAAATCATTGAAAATAAAACAACTCGTTCAATTTTTAATAAAACAAAATTCGTTTTTCCAAATCGACAATCAACTTCAAAATCTTTTACGATTTGGTTTTTCATGCTTAAGCTGTGTCTCGCACATTTGACGAGACAAATGAATCGGTCTTTAGAAGACCGTTTCATTTACTTTTTGACTGTATACTTTCTCATCTCTTTTAAATAATAATCTTTCATGTAAATATTAGATTTTTATTTTATTTTTCTCCTTCCACTTGGGTTGACTATGGAGACACAGTCAAAATCAAGTGTGGGGGGAGACTCATCTTTATTTTTTTTTCATGGTTTATTTTTGCTTTGAAATAAAAAAAAATTCATGAAAAAAAAAATCAAAAAAAAAAAAAACATCCCAAAAACAAATTTTCTTTTGATTTATTTTTAAAAGAAACACTATAAGATAAATATACGGCTTTGGTTTATTAGATTGAAATTTTTGAAAATTTATTGGTCTTAACAAAAATAAAAATGAAGTTTGATTACAAATAATAATGGTTTAACTAGTATATAGGAAGATTCATATGTGTTAATTATGAAGTACATCCTAATTGAAAATCTTTGTTTTAAAAAGTGGTTGATTTAAAGTAAAGGAGATAACATTTTTTTTGTCTTCTAAGTTAAATGGTGCTAAGATGATTTTGCAAAACTCCCTCTTAAAAAAATATATATATATATATATATATAAATAATAATAATAACATCCAAGTATTCACTCTCATTTAAAAGTCCTCACGGTTATGCAGGGGTGATTACTTGGAATTTTTGATTATGTGCTTTCATACTCATTTAAAAGTCCTCACGGTTATGATGTATGGAACACATGTAAAAAAAAAGACTTAATAAAAACCACCTACGGTCGATAGTGTATGCATGAAAGTGTGTGCACTCGCCATGCTCTGTACTACCCTCACATAAGCCCGAAAGGCAGTGCATGGGTGGTATATCTGGCCTCAGTTTACCTGAGCTAGGTGTGTAGTTTTTCTTGCAAATAATGAGAGAGCAAGCAATTGAAATCCTAGCACTATTTTTACTTATTTGATTTGATTTGTTATTGAAAAGAAATGAAAATACCACTTTGATAAACTTTGATAATCAACTAAGGATCCATTTTATAATTACACTTTGTTATCAACCGAAACAATAAGTTAAACTATTGTCTATTTGTTATGATAACTTGATTTTTGTTGGAAATTTTGACCAGTAAATGACATAAATTTTCAAGATAATAATCAAAACCTATATTTAACATATTCGTGTCAATTTAAAAATAAACCCTTCATTTGTAAATATTTTCAAAAATTTGCATTCATCTCTTTGTAAATAAATCTTGTATTTTGTAAATATTTCATCCTGCATTTGGATTTTGTGGGTAGTATCCGCTGAAAACCCTTCATTTTATGCAAATTGAAATTTTAATTGTCAGGTAGAAATAAATGTAGTCATATAACTTTATACGACCTATCTATTGAGTTGTTTCCAAACAAATAAATGTGTTAATTATGGACTATTCAAACTGTTTGACATCTGGTCAGCAGAAACAAACACCATTACGCTAAATAGTTAATTTAACTTCTGTGGGTAGTTTATGCCATTTATTTGATATGTTCTATGTAACTGTTGTAGATATTTACTAGCAATGATAAATCTCTGATCTGCTTATTCCTGCGTATATCTGTATATTTGCCTGTTAGCTATATTTGAGAATATAATGTGAACCGATCTATGGATGCTGATTGAGTTTGAATATCTGTATTGACTGTGAATTGTAGCATGATAAGTAGCTTTAAGACAGATAAGCCTTATTCTGTGTGGGATGATTTTTGAACCTAAAAATTAATATTATTTTAATAATGTTTTTAAAGGAATTGATAAATATTTTGGAAATGACCAATAGTAGTTAATTTTTTATTTTTGGGAAAATTTATAAGGGTATAATGTTTATTATAAGTATGTATTATTTAAACTATTTCAAGTATAAAACTATTTTTGTAATGATCATTTATATGTAAATTTTTATTAAATTAGTATTTAAGTATATTTTCTTTATAATAAATCTACTAATTATTAATGATGTTTTAAATGATATATTGTATAGTAAACTTTTATTCGTAGTATTTTATTTGATTAAACTTGAGAAATTTATTTAAAACTTATAAGAATGGTTTTATTTGAATCTTATCAGCATAATTTTTATTTTGAAATTTATAAGTGTGATTTTGGAAAAAAACGGTTTTGTGAATATATATTTACTGAATGAAATAAGCTTTCTTAGCAAATTTTAATCTATTAAGATTTTTAAAGTGTAAACAAGGCTTATTAGTTGCAATGGGAAATAAACTTGGTTGAATGGATTGATTTTTTGATAGTTAAATAATCGACTATTAATCTGGACCAAAGTCTAACTTTGGAAATATCTAGAGAAAACTTGAGAATTATATGGTACAATTACCGTTCGAGGTGTTGTACCGTACGTATAAACTCGTTTGTTCTCTAGGACAAATTAAAGGAAATCCATCCACTAATGGTTAGGAGGTGAACTCCGATCTTATTTTCATCTGAGTATTTTCTAAAGAACCGAGGTGGAGTTTACCAGGAATTAGTGAACGTTGTTTCGAAGAGACCGGGATCGGATTTGTAATCCAAAAACCACTTCGATCCAACGAGTACGTTTTCTTGATGAAGACCAGAGCTTGGATTCGAAGATGGAGCAGTGAAGAGCAAGGGCTAATCGCTACTAATCCTGAGGTGATTCGAAAATGGATGTAGTAGGAGTAGTGCCGTCGGTTCCGTTCGAACCCGGGATGGACTTGTATGGATGAATGCTTTTAGAACATCGTTAGGAGGACGATGAGCATTCTAAGTGAAATGTTCTAAAAGGTAACACTTAGCCTCGAGCCTCATCAACCGGGAACGACTGAAAATCATGATATAAGCTGCAAGGCTTGGTAGGTTGCGCCCATTATGGTAAGGTCATCCATGTCTAGATGTCCCTTTTTATCTGACTTAGTGGGCGGTTGCTGATTCCAACCGCAGGGTGATCTTATTCGGGTTGTCCAGTAAAGGAAAGTCCGGTCTTGTGTTGCACGGGATTTAGGGTGGATCCTCGGTACGTTGATCTAGACCAGGTACTGTGACTGGTGGTACCCCAGTGCCTAGTCATTAGCTGGAAACCCATTTTCCCTACGCGCCTTTACGGTTTTGACTGTAGAACCTAGTGTTTGCGCAAAAAATGGGCAAACACCCCAAATTCGTATGAACTAGTCGATTTTATGTTGATTTTAGTGATTTGGGTGATTTATGCAAATATATGAAAAGCAGGGACTAAACTGTAAAAGACACACAGATTTATAGTGGTTCGGCCAGAACGTGCCTACGTCCACTTTATATGTTATTCTCCTTTTTCTCTTCAGATTACAAGTACAAAGCTTTGATTACAAGTATCTAAAGTTGTTGGAGAGTTCCTTCCAGGCTTGAGCTCTCAAACTTGTCTGCCATTGTTGTACCCCTGCCCCTCTATTTATAGAGTGAGGCAGGGGGCAGGGGTCTTGGATGTATATAGCTGCTGGTGGGCCTGGGCTGAAGCAATCTGGACTGGCAACTTTGGTTCGGCATTCCTTGGTTCGGTCGTGCTTGGAGAAGGTTGGATCGATGGAAGGAGCATGGAGTTGAACACGTGTTGGTCCGGTGGTAGGTCGTGTGGAGTGTGGTTCGGTGTGGGTTTGGGCCGGTGGAGTTTGGTCCAGTGGAGGCGATTCGGTGGGGCTCGTTCGGTAGTACATGGAAGTGTGATGATGGACCGGTGGAGCTTGGGTTTTGGTTCGGTGTTAGTTGGTCCGGTGGAAGGGTCCGGTGGTAGCATAGTAGTGGATGGAAAGGAGGTTATAGTTGATTCGGTAGTAGCATGGTCCGGTAGTTGTTGTATGATTCCATGGGTTGCCGAATGAGACGCCGAATGAAGCTGCCGAATGAAGATTAGTGTTGGAGGAAGCTGCCGAATGAAGCTGAATGTTGGAGTGCCGAATGATGAAGCTGCCGAATGAGCTCTTGTATTGTTTCACCAAATTGAACCTTGAGTGAATTCCCTGATTTACGTACGCTTGCTTGCTTCTTCTTGTTCCGGTCGTGGTGGGAACGCACACAACATTGATATTCCAGTTTTGTCCTACAAATGGAATAACACTTTGCCCCCCAAAACATGCCTTGCGGTAGGAAGGCGTGTTTTGTAATGCCATAAGCTGGATGTTCGTATCCTGTTGACAACCTGTAAAGAGCTTGATATTTTATATGGCCTCAAATGTCGACCGTTCGGGATCGAGCTATTTGGGATGAAGCGCGGCTGTTCATGGTCAAGCGCCTAACTTCAAATGACGACCGTTCGCGATCGAGTCATTCGAGGTGAAGTGCGACCGTCCGCGGTCAAGCGCATAAATCCGTGCGTCGATCGTTCGGGATCGAGCCATCTGCAGCGAAATGTGACCGCTCAAGGTCAAGCGCTTAACTTCAAATGACGACCGTTGTGACGACCACCCATGACTCCCGCACCAAAACAAGGGAATAGTGCGCTGAAAGACGTGCCAGGTAGCCATGGACGATAGTCAGGGTAAAATAAAACAGTAAACTCTATCGTCCCACTCACAGCGCACGGATAAAATACAATAGAGAAATATACAGTGAAGCTCCATAACAGAAAATCATCATATAAGCATTATAGTAATTTTATACAACCATATGAATCATCCATACATCAAAGCCTCACTACATAACACTCAATCAGATACAACAGCGGAACACCCAGTACATATAGTAAGAAAACTAATATGCAGAGCCTCCTGCTCGTCTTCGTCATCATCAGCGTAGATCTCTAAGAACAGCACCTGTCACCTGCTACCTAGTCTGCCCATCCCAACATGGATGAACAGCCCAAGGTAATAAGAGGAGACATAAAACCTTGAGTCAGACAAAGTCTTAGTGAGCAGTAAATCAACTATCAAACATACCAAAAGAGCATAAAGGATAAAAGGAATAGGAACCAAACCATCCCACTCCACCTCTTTCTACAGTGATAGCCCCCAGACACACTAAGGAGAAGCGAGCATAACATAGCAGACAATTAAGGTAAAGCAATAATCACTCGAGTCAAGGGCGATGTTTTCCGAATACAAACCCCCAAGGCCTAAACCAAGATCAGATAAGCACCCAGAAAATACCGCTCTTGAGACCGAATGATGATACAACCAAACATCCATGACTCTGGCTATCACTGATATCCTTGCCTTGATTTCACCGTTAATTGAATGACCACCTGTTAAGGGCTAATGGTAACCCCGGTTTTAGACATAACTCCACACGTCATCGTGACCCGTGCCTAAGCCGAACGCATCAGCCCAGAGTACTAGCACGTCATCGTGACCCGTGCTTGGAACGTCATCGTGACCCGTTCCAACGTACCCTTGCTTTGAGTATGCTAGAACCTTCAACAACGATGAGATCTTAGCCTCCTAGTCATCCTCCTTGACGACTATTTTCATACTAGCTCAAGCGCCTCTCAAGCTAACCTTTATCCACACCCACTCGGACCGCATCACCGAGTTGTAGCTTCGCACGTCGCCGTGACCCGTGCTTGGAACGTCATCGTGACCCGTCCCATCTCAACATGTGCCTTGCCTCATCACATCATAGCAAAGTCTCATCTCAATATCATGCTTTGCTTTCTCGCATCATGGCAAAGCCCACATCCTCGAATCCATCCATATGAGCTTCCACATCCGCTTCATATGCCACAGGCAGCTTTCAACATTCAAGAGCCTTTCCACTTGGCTTTTGAATCACCATCAACCATACTTGTCCAAGTCAAGTAATCGATCAACTAATCAATCAAATCAAATATCAATCCAAGCAATCAATCATTCAACAAGATCTACATAGACAATCAAGTAATCAATCATGATCTAAATAGGCATTTATAATTACAATGGCAATTTCGTAAATAAATGAGCATAGATTTAACATACATGAATCATGGGTTTTTAGCATAGATATTAATCATGGGTTTTATCTCTACAACTAGATGAATGAACTTGCAAAGGTAAACATCTTCTTAAGTAATGGATCTACACTTGGATCTAAGGAAAAATGCATAAAATCACTATCTACAACACTCCAACAAACCACCAATCCAATACACTCCTTTGGGTCCGCGTGAGAGATAACTACCACTCACCAAATCACCTAAACACCTCAAAACTAATCACTTCAGATCTGGACAGCAAGGATTCAAGCTTGATTCGTCAAAATCTCGCTTGAAATGAAGAAATCTTGCTTCGTTGGATGAAGATCTTCAACTTTGGCTCTTCAATCTTCAATCTTGATCTTCGATCTTGGATGGATGTTAGCACTCGATCAAAGTGGAGAAAAGATGTGAAGAAATGTTGTAGTCGAACTCTCAAAATGGCAGCACTTCGTCGCTTCAAAAACCGGTGCCAAAAAGTGAGCCAAACCCCTCTATTTATAGGCTGAGTCCCCCTTAGGTCGTAACTCGCAGGTTCGGTTTTAGGTCGTTGTCGACCTAAGAAATCCCCGACCTAACTAAGTCGTCTACGACTCATAAAATCCCTACAGCATACGACCTACCCACTTCAAGACCTAACAACCCCAGGGTCACACGAGTTAACACACGGCCGACCTAACTTATAATACGACCTAAGACCCACAGTATGCACGCGACCTAAAAACATAAGCGCGCGTCCTATCAGTCAATGCAACCTACCTTAGGTCGTCTAACGACCTAACTGCACCACAACTACCCAGCGACCTAACTATTGCCGACCTACCATTCCCAACGACCTACGACCTAACTGGGACGAGGCATATCACACGTCTTAAAAACTCAACGACTTACTTAGGTCGCTCACGACCTAACTAGGTTACGACCTATCAAATCTACTCGACCTAACACACCCCTATCTTAGGTCGCTTACGACCTATCTATACACAGCAAACTTACGTCGTTAATCCTCCTAGGTCGGTCAAATACTTATGTAGGTTAAATTCCTTAGGTCGTTAACTACCTCTAACCCATTAACTCGTCTAACTGCTAGGTCGTTAACCCTAAGTCGCTCATATCTATAGGTCGCTCCACTCGACCTAACTCCCTCACGACCTAAACTGCTCTAAGACTTAACTCACTAACTCTTAGGTCGTTAACTCCAATAGCTCGGCAACCCTTAAGTCACTCTTATCTGTTGAATATGCGCTTTGCGCTATATGATTTTTGTTTGATGATAATAAACATATATACATTCACTTAAATGTATTTTTTAACGTACTATTTTAATTTTTCACAGAATAAATAAATATTTGCTGAATAAAAATAAATAACACAGTTTTTGAATTCAAACGAATATTTTATTCAAACAAATATTTATTACAATTTTGAATAGTACAATTTCATGCTCTCACTATACATACACAACTTTGATTACAATATATCACAATTTCATATTTACATTCAGAACCTCGCTACATATCACTCACACTCGTAGTTTCATTTTCAACTGCATTCCAGTTTGAATCCAACATCTGAGAAATTTGCAAAAATATAAACTAACGCAGTAAAATTGAAAAAGAAATATTTTTGCAATTCAAAAATAAAAGATAATTTTTGAAAATATGATTTTCCTCAGTTATTTGGGTTGTTCGTCATAATTTAAATTTGAATTCATCATACACGAACAACTTGTGACATACACAGTATATTACTGTATATGCCACAAGGCCGTGCACGCCGATACATATACTTGTTTGATTTACAGGGACAGGTGAGCACAGGTCAAAACCAAATGAAAAACCGGGTTCAACTCACATGCAATATATCACAACACGAGCACAAGGTCAAACCCGAGTTTTTGAAACTGGATTCAACACAGGGCAGTTAACATGTCAAAAACAGTTGCAACATGGATATCGCAAGAAATGAAACACCAATCAGTAGCATGCTAATGAAGACTGCATCAAAATGCAAGCACAAAAGTGCACAGCAACCATTAACTGCAACAAGTTGATATGCAAACTAAGAAATGCTAAGCGTACAGCATACACATGAACTAAGCACAACAGACAAATGACTGCTACAACTCAAATGATACAATGAAACATTTACAACATAGTAGCAGTGTGAAAATGCTTAAACTCAGAGGCAACAAAGGTCAGGGACCAAGTGCTAACCAGAATGAAGTCCAATACAATTACAACTGACTACATGCAGGAGAACAAACACAACACTGCAGCCAACTTATACACTATGAATCAGAGATTACAAACTCGAGTGTGCAAGTGAACACGACAGGAAACAGTTCAATATGAACTGATGAAGCAGTACCAATGAACATGCAGTCAAACTCAGTGACAACATACAAGTCAGACTAACATAATGCAAGACAGTGGTCATAAATGGAATAACAACATCGAGCCAGAGCCGTTAAGTTCAAATATCACACAAGTACAGGCCGCAACAGTATGCACCAGTTCAAACATTTATCAGAGAGTATATGGAAAGGTCAGTGATACAAGGCAATACACAAGAGCATACAAGTGCAACACAAGAAAAAGATAGAAATGAACTTATGAAGCAGTGCAAGTGCGAATCACCAACTACAAGACCTCAAGTGATATGGTGAAGCAGCATGTAATGACATTATATACAAATGTAAAGAACAATGGTGATGCACTGCAGATATCCAGACATCAAGCACATGTATCCAAGTACAAGCTCGTGTCGAAGTTACCGAAGTCAGCATGAAATTTTACAGGGCAATCAACAGAGATGATCAAGTGACCAAATTTAAAGCTAACATATATATATACATGACGCAAATGCACAAGTACAGGCTGATCAAAATTTCAAAAATGACCAAAGCCAAATGTGACAGTAGTTTTAAAAAATCAAGTCAAAGCCGAGAAATTCATCACGAAATCAACAGAACAGTTAAATCGCCAATTCAATGTTGAATAAGTCAACAGTAAAATGATCGAGCTGAAGCCGAAGCAAGCATGTGTACAGGTTCAATCAATATCATGAAGTGCAGTTTCAAAAAAAAATTTAAAATTGACGAAGTCAAACATCAACACCGTGACGAGCACGGCAATTCAAAGCCACAATTCAAAGCCGTGACCACCAAGCAATGAATATACAGGAATTGAAAAAGTCAGAATCAATCTCAATCATTCAAGCATCATCAAGTGGCCGAAGTGATTCAGTAGACAAATTCAAATCAATTTATACGAACGCAAATCTTGGGTTACAAACCCTATATAAATCAAATTCACATCATCGGCATAGGCATCGAGTTCGAACAAGCCAAAACCAGAAAAGCAAAAGGAGAAATTACATACCGAAGCAACAGAGAACTCGACCAATCAGAAGTGGCCAAGAGCGAACGAACGAGAACAAAACACACGAAAAGGCACAGCTTCGAAAGCCCTAATTTGAATCAAGGACGCAAGCCATAATTTCAGAAAGAAGAAGAACGAGAGCCGCCGCATTTTTCAAGCCCTAATTCAAGCGCAAAGAGGAACGAAAGAGGATCGGCCATATTTTCACAAGTCAAGAATAAGGAACGGGTTGAAGAAGAGAATAGGGCCGGCCTTGTTTATTATTAAAGGCTTTATATTTTTAGTTAGGGTTTAGGGTTATTCTCTTTTGTTTTTTAATTATTGTTTTTAGTTTTCAAATCAAAACTTTGTAAATCACCACATAGGGTTTAGGTAGTGTCAGATTGTCTAGTTAGAATTAGTTCAGTGAGCAGGGTGTGCGAGTTTGCAGAGCTCTATAGGCGGGAGCAGTGTTTGCGAGTAAACGAAACTCTATTGTAGGCGGGAGCAGAGTTTGCGAGTAATCGAAGTTCTATTGTAGGCGGGAGCAGAGTTTGCGAGTAAACGAAACTCTATAGGCGGGAGCAGGGGTGCGAGTCTAGTAGAGTGTTTGTGAGCGGGAGCTAATGTTTGCGAGTCTAGTAGAATGTTTGTGAGCGGGAGCAAATGGGTCTGCGAGTCTAGTAGAGTGTTTGTGAGCGGGAGCAAAAGGGTCTGCGAGTCTAGTAGAGTGTTTGTAAGCGTGATACTGTTTAATTCTAATAGAAATCTGTGAATGCAGCAGTAGGCAGGGGTTGCCGAAGCTGGGTAAATTTTGTGTGTGATTTACTTTTCAGCATATTTATTTCTGCGTTTTGATTCTGTGTTTAAATTGAGAAAATTTGCTATAACCCTATTCACCCCCCCTCTAGGGTTAATCTAGATCCTACAAGTGGTATCAGAGCGAGGTACAAAAGCCATTTTATTTTAAAAAAATTTCAAAAACCAATTTTTTGTTTTAAAAATTTGAATTTTTAAAATGGCTACTTTTACTAGAGGTCATTCCAATAATATTCCTTCTATTTTCGATGGAACAGATTTTTTGAATTGGAAATTGAAAATGGAATTTTATTTAAAATCTGTTAATATTAAATGTTGGGATATTATTGAAAATGGGTGTGATAGAACAAATAAGGAAATTATCTCGATTAATGCTCTTGATATGCATATATTATATTCTCATATTAATCGTGATAATTTTTATTTCGTCTCTCATTGTGAAAATGCACAGAAAATTTGGAAAACTCTCGATGCAATGTATGGTGCAAAAGTCTACAGTGATGAGAAGTCCTCCACAACCGACTCAGCTAAAGAAATATGCTTAACAGGATTGGTAAATAGCAGTTGTGAGGAGGATGATGATGATGGAGCAGCCGAGCTGGCATTACTAATGAAGAATTCAAAAAGGAAATTTGCAGCCACGTGGAATAAAAGCGATAGAAGTGAAAGTGAGAAAGCAGATATGTGCCTTCATAGGAATATAACCTATAGCGACGACGACGAGCCAAGCAAGGTATCAAAACTTACTCACTCTGAATTACTTATTTATTTCCACAAAGTAAATGGATGTTTTAAACAACTTAGGGAAAAATACGCTAAACTTGAATCACAAAAAGACACTTTGATAGAATTAAATGAACAACTTGACCAATTAGTTAAAACCTATCAAAGTAGGATCCCTAAGTGCGATAAGTGTCCAACATTTGAAGAAGAAATTAAAAAATCAGAAATTAAAATGAAATCACTTGAAAATGAAATTCTGATTTTGAAAGAAAGTGAAAATACTAGAGAGAATTCTATTAAAAAGTGCACACAATTGTTAAACGAAAATGAATCTCTCAAAATACAAGTCCAACAATTGTCAACGACTTTAGATAAATTTTCAAAAAGCGAAAAATCGTTGAATATGCTATTAGGAAAACAAACTGTCAATATTGATAGACAAGGACTTGGATATACTCATTCTGAATATGTTAGAAACAAGATTAATAAAGAAAATTCAATGTGCACGATTTGTAGAAAATATGGACACAATCACAATAATTGTTGGTATAGACCCAAACATGTGAAAACTATACCGATTTGGGTTCCAAAAGGCATAAATATAAAATCTTTGAAAGTCAAACAAATTTGGGTGCCAAAAGGAACATATATAAATAGTTTTGGGTCTCCAAAAACATATTTTTCATATTCTGCCACTAACAACCATGGACCTATAAAAACAAATAGGTCACATAAATCTTTTCCCGTGTAGGTGTGGTGGCAGGCTAAGGAACAACAACAGTGTTCTCTGGATTTTGGCTGTTCCAAAAACACAACGAGCGACAAAGCAAAGTTCCTTAGCCTATTATAAAGGTGACAGAATCACATTGGACAATAACAAAAAATATCGTAAAGGTAAAAACAGGTAAAGGTATATTTATATGTGATAATCTGCACCATTTTCTGAATAAAATCAGCCAATATTGAGATGATGATATAATTATGATTTTGATTCCGACTTTATTCAAAATTGTTAGCCAATTATATTCTTATGCCAAAAACACTATAAAATTCTCCAGAATTACTTGATATATAAGTTTGGGATAAAAATATTGTTTTGATTGGATGATAATACTTTTTGTTATAATATTTTTGGCTAAATCTATATTCACGGTTTCTTCTATTTACATGGCTTCAACTTAAAATCCTAATGAATTCTATTTAAAAATTGTAAAAAGGATTTTAAGAAATTTTTGAAATTGTTGAAACTTTAAGAATTTTTTTTTAAAACATTTGTTTTGAAATAATGATGTTTGGTTGACTGTTAAATACTCATGAATATAACTGTTGATAGTCCTATGGCTTCTAAGATTGACACTATGACATGTTTTGATTGTTAACACTGGCTTCAATTCAAATCCAAGAGAATTTCATTTAAAAATTGTTGAAAACAATTATGAGATAATTTGCTGAAATTTCACAATCTGGTCTTTGACATCCAACGAGTGAATATTGAGTGAAAATTCAGATGCAGATTACACTTGTAATATAGTTGATAGAAAAATTACTAGTGTAACGTGATTAATTTTTGAAACATTCATTTGCTGCATCGTTTTTCAAAAAAAAATATCTGCATATATTTCACTTGAAATAATTTTTCAAATAGCAGAAAATTTTCTTACAAAACCCCTTCGAGAAAATCATTGTTGACCATATTTTCAGATTAGTCATTCTTATTTGATTTTAAATGAAAAATTTTGACTAATCTAACTCTCTTTGATTATCGAAAAGATGAATAGTGATAGAAAAAGTGATGAGTGTCGATATTTATCATATATTATAACTCGAGAAAGTATAATTAGAAAATTTCTTTAGAATTTCATAATAAGAGTTATAAAAACTTTCTGTTGGGTAAAAGTTCCATGATCATTTCTATTTTCTACCATCTTTCTATCGACCATCACTCATCAAAATTACATATAGTATGTAAATTTGTGGTAGTTTACAAAGGAAATCATTCGTTCTTCAATATCTTTAAATTTGTGAAGGAAATTATTTGTGCTTCAATTTATTGTATTTGGCAATAAAAATAAATATCCAAAGTATTCACTCTCATTTAAAAGTCCTCACGGTTATGTATGGGTGAATTACTTAGATTTTTGAATATGTGCTTCAATACTCATTTAAAAGTCCTCACGGTTATGCATGTATGGAACGCATATCAAAATTGAGCTTTTAAAACAGATAAGTTGATTCTAATCCCATTTAAAAGTCCTCACGGTCATGCGTGGTTAGAAGATACTTGAATTCCTTTTTAAAAAATTAAATTGGAATACTACTAATCTCATTTAAAAGTCCTAACGGTTATGCATGGTTAGTAGATATTCAAACTTCCTGAAATAAATATACCACAAATAGACAGAACTGTATGATTTTTGATGATTTTATCCCCATCACTTCTGAAAGTGGAATATGCGTCTGACAAAGGTATTTATGATTTTTGTTTGAGTTTTATTGATAGGAATATTTATATGCAATTGAGTTAAAATGTTTGGTTCATGTCTGTCACTTCATCCCTATTTTTATAACACTGTTATTCTTTTGCTGATAACAAAAGGGGGAGAGAGAAGTTAAGATTTTGTCAAATAAAATCAAGCAAAGGTCAAATAATTTTTCATTTGCATATAGGCTCATTTATATATTTCTGTTTGTATGCATATATGTAGGGGGAGCATCACATAAAGAGGAAGCATTCAAATAGGGGGAGCAAATGAAATTATCAAATACATTTAATATATTCAAAATCTTAAATATATGTTTGTTATCATTAAAAGGGGGAGATTGTTGAATATGCGCTTTGCGCTATATGATTTTTGTTTGATGATAATAAACATATATACATTCACTTAAATGTATTTGTTAACGTACTATTTTAATTTTTCACAGAATAAATAAATATTTGCTGAATAAAAATAAATAACACAGCTTTTGAATTCAAACGAATATTTTATTCAAACAAATATTTATTACAATTTTGTAGAGTACAATTTCATGCTCTCACTATACATACACAACTTTAATTACAATGTATCACAATTTCACATTTACATTCAGAACCTCACTACATATCACTCACACTCGTAGTTTCATTTTCAACTGCATTCCAGTTTGAATCCAGCATCTGAGAAATCTGCAAAAATATAAACTAACGCAGTAAAATTGAAAAAGAAATATTTTTGCAATTCAAAAATAAAAGATAATTTTTGAAAATATGATTTGCCTCAGTTATTTGGGTTGTTCGTCATAATTTAAATTTGAATTCATCATACACGAACAACTTGTGACATACACAGTATATTACTGTATATGCCACAAGGCCGTGCACGCCGATACATACACTTGTTTGATTTACAGGGACAGGTGAGCACAGGTCAAACCCAAATGAAAAACCGGGTTCAACTCACATGCAATATATCACAACACGAGCACAAGGTCAAACCCGAGTTTTTGAAACTGGATTCAACACAGGGCGGTTAACATGTCAAAAACAGTTGCAACATGGATATCACAAGAAATGAAACACCAATCAGTAGCATGCTAATGAAGACTGAATCAAAATGCAAGCACAAAAGTGCACAGCAACCATCAACTGCAACAAGTTGATATGCAAACTAAGAAATGCTTAGCGTACAGCATACACATGAACTAAGCACAACAGACAAATGACTGCTACAACTCAAATGATACAATGAAACATTTACAACATAGCAGCAGTGTGCAAATGCTTAAACTCAGAGGCAACAAAGGTCAGGGACCAAGTGCTAACCAGAATGAAGTCCAATACAATTACAACTGACTACATGCAGGAGAACAAACACAACACTGCAGCCAACTTATACACTATGAATCAGAGATTACAAACTCGAGTGTGCAAGTGAACACGACAGGAAACAGTTCAATATGAACTGATGAAGCAGTACCAATGAACATGCAGTCAAACTCAGTGACAACATACAAGCCAGACTAAAATAATGCAAGACAGTGGTCATAAATGGAATAACAACATCGAGCCAGAGCCGTTAAGTTCAAATATCACACAAGTACAGGCCGCAACAGTATGCACCAGTACAAACATTTATCAGAGAGTATATGGAAAGGTCAGTGATACAAGGCAATACACAAGAGCATACAAGTGCAACACAAGAAACAGATAGAAATGAACTTATGAAGCAGTGCAAGTGCGAATCACCAACTACAAGACCTCAAGTGATATGGTGAAGCAGCATGTAATGACATTATATACAAATGTAAAGAACAATGGTGATGCACTGCAGATATCCAGACAGCAAGCACATGTATCCAAGTACAAGCTCGTGTCGAAGTTACCGAAGTCAGCATGAAATTTTACAGAGCAATCAACAGAGATGATCAAGTGACAAAATTTAAAGCTAACATATATATATATATACACATGATGCAAATGCACAAGTACAAGCTGATCAAAATTTCAAAAATGACCAAAGCCAAATGTGACAGTAGTTTTAAAAAATCAAGTCAAAGCCGAGAAATTCATCACGAAATCAACAGAACAGTGAAATCGCCAATTCAATGTTGAATAAGTCAACAGTAAAATGATCGAGCTGAAGCCGAAGCAAGCATGTGTACAGGTTCAATCAATATCATGAAGTGCAGTTTAAAAAAAAAATTAAAATTGACAAAGTCAAACATCAACACCGTGATGAGCACGGCAATTCAAAGCCACAATTCAAAGCCGTGACCACCAAGCAATGAATATACAGGAATTGAAAAAGTCAGAATCAATCTCAATCATTCAAGCATCATCAAGTGGCCGAAGTGATTTAGTAGACAAATTCAAATCAATTTATATGAACGCAAATCTAGGGTTACAAACCCTATATAAATCAAATTCACATCATCGGCATAGGCATCGAGTTCGAACAAGCCAAAACCAGAAAAGCAAAAGGAGAAATTACATACCGAAGCAACAGAGAACTCGATCAATCAGAAGCGGCCAAGAGCGAACGAACGAGAACAAAACACACGAAAAGGCACAGCTTCGAAAGCCCTAATTTGAATCAAGGACGCAAGCCATAATTTCAGAAAGAAGAGGAACGAGAGCCGCCGCATTTTTCAAGCCCTAATTCAAGCGCAAAGAGGAACGAAAGAGGATCGGCCATATTTTCACAAGTCAAGAATAAGGAACGGGTTGAAGAAGAGAATAGGGCCGGCCTTGTTTATTATTAAAGGCTTTATATTTTTAATTAGGATTTAGGGTTATTCTCTTTTGTTTTTTAATTATTGTTTTTAGTTTTCGAATCAAAACTTTGTAAATCACCACCTAGGGTTTAGGTAGTGTCAGATTGTCTAGTTAGAATTAGTTCAGTGAGCAGGGTGTGCGAGTTTGCAGAGCTCTATAGGCGGGAGCAGCGTTTGCGAGTAAACGAAACTCTATTGTAGGCGGGAGCAGAGTTTGCGAGTAATCGAAGTTCTATTGTAGGCGGGAGCAGAGTTTGCGAGTAAACGAAACTCTATAGGCGGGAGCAGGGGTGCGAGTCTAGTAGAGTGTTTGTGAGCGGGAGCAAATGTTTGCGAGTCTAGTAGAATGTTTGTGAGCGGGAGCAAATGGGTCTGCGAGTCTAGTAGAGTGTTTGTGAGCGGGAGCAAAAGGGTCTGCGAGTCTAGTAGAGTGTTTGTAAGCGTGATACTGTTTAATTCTAATAGAAATCTGTGAATGCAGCAGTAGGCAGGGGTTGCCGAAGCTGGGTAAATTTTGTGTGTGATTTACTTTTCAGCATATTTATTTCTGCGTTTTGATTCTGTGTTTAAATTGAGAAAATTTGCTATAACCCTATTCACCCCCCCTCTAGGGTTAATCTAGATCCTACATTATCTATAGGTCGCTCACATCCTATAGGTCGCCTATGACCTTACACTTAACATGATAACTCGCTCAACAACCTATTTCCTTAATTCGTATCCCCTTATGTCGTCTACGACTCATGAATACCGACCTAAGTTTTAAGTTGCCTACACGAGTTATCCTCCCACACGACTTAAGCTATGGATGACCTAAACAACACTAACGACCTAATAATTCTACGATATATCAATACGTAAAATACGGGTCGTTACATTCTCTCCCCCTTAGGAATTTCGCCCCCGAAATTCCAAACAATCATCGGAAATCAAAGCTATTCTGCATGCCTACCATCCATAGGAATCAACAAACCATGCATCCAATTTCTAGCCTAGCATGCAGAATTCTAAGATTAGAACAAGTTACAAATTCATGAGATGTCACGACACCTTAGGGCCATACCTCGAAGAGTCCGGGATGAGCTGCCTTCATCCTCTCTTCCTCCTCCCATGTACAGTCGTTAACATCATCACTCCATTGTACCTTGAGCAACGTAATCGTCTTCCTCCTAAGATGTTTCGTGTCAGTTCCAATAACACGAAGCGGCTTACGAGGTCTTCTAACCACTGGATCAACCTCCAAGTCTTCACAGCTATCAGCAGAAACCACGGTATTCGAGTCGTGCACATACTTCCGTAGATAAGATACATGAAAAACATTGTGCACACCAGCCATCTTTTCCGGTAACTCCAATCTATAAGCGAGCTTTCCAATTCGCTCGATAATCGGGAATGGTCCAACAAATCTCGGAGTTAACTTTCCTTTCTTCCCGAATCTAATAACACTCTTCAGAGGAGAAATCTTCACAAAAACCATATCGCCCACGTCGAATTCCAAATCCTTACGACGGTTATCGACATAACTTTTCTGACGATCTTGGGCTGCCTTCATTTGCTGTCGAATGATCTCTATACAGTCCGAAGTCTGTCGAATCATCTCTGGCCCAAGTATCAGCTTTTCTCCAGTTTCCAACCAACATGTCGGAGAGTTACACGGTCTTCCATACAATGCCTCATATGGTGCCATACCAATACTCGACTGATAACTGTTATTATAAGCAAACTCCACCAAATGAAGATGATCTTCCCATGATCCTCCGAAGTCCAAAACACATGCTCTCAAAAGATCTTCCAAAACTCGGTTGACTCTCTCAGTCTGACCATCTGTTTGGGGATGATAAGCTGTACTCAAACACAACTCGGTTCCCAAAACTTCCTGGAAGCTCTTCCAAAATCTACTAGTGAACAATGGGTCTCGATCGCTCACTATACTCTTCGGAATACCATGGAATCGAACTATCCACTTAACATAAAGCTCAGCCAACTTCGATGCAATCCTAGTCGATCGAACAGGAATGAACCTTGCACTCTTTGTCAAACGATCTACGATGACCCAAATCCCTTCATTCCCTGTCCTGGTTCTAGGTAGACCATCGATAAAATCCATCGACACCTGTTCCCACTTCCATGTAGGAACCTCTAATGGCTGAAGTAATCCACTGGGCTTCTTCTGCTCAGCTTTCACCAACTGGCAGTTCATACACATGGAAATAAAATTTCCAACATCCTTCTTCATGCCTTCCCAGTAATAAGTTCTCCTCATGTCCCGATACATCTTATTTCCACCTGGATGAATCGTCAACTTCGAGTGATGACTTTCCCTCAGAACTTCATCTCTCAATCCATCTACATCGGGAACAACTAGTCGTCCTTGCTTCTGAAGCCAACCCTCTCGATCGACCTCGAATCCTTTATCCTTCTCTGGGTCCAATCCAGATTCCAAATCACGGATAATCTTGACAAGCTTATCGTCTCGCTTTTGACTCTCGCCAATTCTCTCCATAAGAGTAGGTCTTATCGATAAGTTTTCCAACATCTCAGGTTCCAATTCACATCTAGGCCTGAAATCAAATCTTGCCAAATACTCAAGACTCTTCCATTCCGAAAACATGGCTCCCAATCCTGCATGTCTTCAACTTAACACATCAGCCACTGCGTTACCTTTTCCCGGAGTATAGGCTATACCAAAATCATACGATGCTAAAAACTCTAGCCACAGTTGCAGTCGAAGATTCAAATCCTTTTGGGAGAAAAGATACTTCAACGACTTATGATCCGTGAACAACTCGAATCGAACTCCCAGTAGATAATGTCTCGACATCTTCAAAGCAAACACAATCGTCGCTAACTCCAAATCGTGAGTCGGATAATTCCTTTCATGCGGCTTCAGTTGTCGACTAGCATACGCAACAACTTTATCCTTCTGCATTAGCACTGCTCCAAGTCCAGTACCACATGCATCGGTGTAAACCACCATCTCATCATTCCCGCTTGGAATAGTCAAAACAGGAGCACTCGTCAGTCGCTCTTTCAGGATTAGAAAAGCTTGCTCACACTTATCATCCCAACTGAACACTTGGTTCTTCTTTGTCAATCCTATCAATGGTGCAGCTATCTTGGAAAAGTCTTTGATAAACCGACGATAATATCCTGCTAATCCAAGAAAACTTCTCACATCAGATGCATTCTTAGGTCTAATCCAATCCTGGATTGCTGCCACCTTAGCGGGATCAACCGCTATTCCATTTCCAGAGATAACATGGCCTAAGAACCTCACTTCACTCTTCCAGAAGTGACACTTCGAAAACTTAGTCTTAAGCCGATGTTTCCGCAAGATTTCCAGAACAATCCTCAAGTGTGTCTTGTGTTCCTCCTCAGTTCTAGAATAAATCAGAATATCATCCACGAACACAAGCACGAACTTATTCAACTGATCTCTGAACACTCTATTCATAAGATCCACAAAATATGTTGGTGCATTGGTCAATCCAGACGGCATTACCAGCCACTCATAAAACCCGGATGGTGTCCTGAAAGCAGTCTTCGGCACACTATCCTTCGCCACTCTTAACTGGTGAAATCCCATTGCCAAATCCATCTGAGAAAACACCTTAGCCTCGTGAAGCTGATCAAACAGGTCATCTATTCTCGGCAATGGATACTTGTTCTTCTTAGTCACCTTATTCAGCTCACGATAATCCACACACAACCTCAACGATCCATCCGCTTTGGTTGCGAACACAACTAGCGCACCCCCTTCGGACACACTACGCCGAATGAATCCTTTCTGCAAAAGGTCATCAACTTGCACCTTCAACTCTAGCTGCTCCCTAGGCGCCATCCGCCTAAGGGGCATCACAACAGGTCTGGCTCCCTCAACTAGATCGATACGAAACTCGATCTCCCTATGCGGCGGTAATCCTTTGACTTCGTCAAAGACAATTCTCAAATCCATTCACAATAGGCACCGATGACAGTCCATCTCGTGGAACAACCAGCGAATACATGCAGCTCATGAAGACGCCTTCTTCATGCTTACATCGTATCACAACCTTTCGCCCTTCCACATTCCCGACTGTCACCTCCAGCCTCTCACAATCAATCCTTGCCGCATACTTCCTAAGCCAGTCCATACCCAAAATAATTCCGAACCCCGCAAAGTTCAGAACAAAACAATCACAAACAAACGAGCAATCATGACTCGACACAACTAGACCATGGCATATGTCACCCAATTTCCACAGTTACTTCGATGACCCCTGAACCTATTCCCCCCGGTGCGATCAGCTTCAATTGACACACGACCGATCGAAAGTGCTCCAAAGCTAGTCAAAAAAAACTGCTGCTCGAACCCTAGTTTGATCTCGTCCCCTTAATCCATACAATGAAAAAATTATTCAATAATTTTCCCATTACTATCAACTACCAAACTTGCTTCAAGCAAGGACTCAGCGTTCGAAATGGGTTTGATTATCAGAGATTGATCAAAATGCAATTTTTATTCAAACTTGAACTGCACTTGGGATACTCACTTAAAAATCATCATATTGATTTTAAAAATCCTAACTTTGTGTGCCTATTCAAGTTATATGATCAATTCAATGTTTTGAAATACTTGGATTTATCATATGATTCTTTGTTTTCACTGTAAACCAAGTTTCAGAGTCAAGTTCATTCCTTTTCAAGCAAAAACTTCTATACCATGGTTTGAGTTTCAATAACATAATTTGTTAAAAATCTAAGTTTAAAAATGTTTTTTTTTCATGAAGATTTATAAAGTTTCCTTTTTCCTTGTTTATATTCATTCTGTAACCAGAAACATAAACCATCAAAGTACACAGTACACACATATACTTGTACAGAACTAAAAATAACCAAGTCTTCATGGAACAAGGATACAGATTTAATATTTTTCCTGAAGTAGTAAGTTTACTCACAGGCATCTCAAAAATAATAACAAGGTGAAGTTTGCTCACCAGTATATGAAGAACAGAGGTGGTAAAAGTTGTACAGGACATTCACACATTCATTTCAATACAATTTCCTTTTTCTTTTTATTGTTTTTGTTTTAAAGATCTTATTATTATTATTATATTTTTTTTAGAGATGTTTCCAGATGTATACTTGAATCAATAAACCCAACATTTAATTTTACATGTTTTACAAGATCCTATGTATTTTATTGTTCCCAGTAAAAAGATAAAAATATAACTAGAAGTTACTTTTTCTAACATCATCTTCTTCTTCTTTTTTTTCTAAATTCCTTAGCCTAATATTGGTTGGACAGGGAGTTTGAAGTTTTAAACTTGAATTCAAAACCCTGTAACTCTAACAAGGACTTATATATGTATATCTGAATACACCTATATCATCATAAGCATGCATACATAACATAATCATGCAAGCACATCAAGATTTAAAGTTTTAAATAAAGGAGGTTTGCTCACCTGAAAACAAGTGGGAACAGAGAGTTGTTGCTTTTGAAAACTGCAGTATTGATTTTTCCTTTTTGAATCCCAGGTTTGAACTTGCTTTTGCTTTCTTTCTTTTCTTTATTTCTGTTTTTTTTTCTTTGCTATTTTTCTTTCTTTCTTCAGTTTGGAAGATGGTTGAAATGAAATATGGGAGGATATGTATATATAAAAGATGTGCAGTTTATTATTTGTACAGAAAGCATGCTGTAGAGGCTTGCATTAATTGCCTTGGTATGTTGCATTCAATGCAATGTCCTATTTGTTTACAACTTAAACTATTTGTTATGTATGTATATGCACAGTTCTGCTTTGTTTTGTAAGCATATTCATATGTACTTTTTCCATGTACACAATCTACTTTTGCAGGCTTTGAATTTCTTTGCTTCATACTTTTTTCCTTATTTTATTCTTTTATGCATACATGTGTATAGATTCTCAGATCTTTGTTTTGCATATGCACGTATAGTTTGCTTGTTTAAATTATGTATGTATTTTTATTTGTATGTTATTTCTTTATGTTTGCATTTGTTTGTTTTCATATTTGTTTTACTGAGATTCTTTTACATCGCTTGATTTAAATATGCTTTATAATTGAATTCAATGTTGTTATTTTTATCTATCTAAACTTTAAATTTTTCAAACATTAAATGTATAACATATATTTTATTTTATTTATATTTTACACTTATCACTTATATTCAACATTGATACGTATTTATATTTTATTTTACTTTAAACACTTTATTCATAATTTAAATGCAACTCAAATAATTCATTTTTTTGAAGTTTCAAATCAAATTTATAAAATAATTAAGTATACATATCTTATCAAAATTGAAAAATTCAAACAAATCTATAATTTAACCCAAAAAATTCAATTAAATTATAAATTTAAATTCGTCTTTAAAACTGGGATCGTTACAGCATATCATACACAAACATGACGAACCCCCAACTGGATTAGTCACAACTAATGGCCTATCAACAATATCCGGTTCCAAACCTAACCGGCCTACCAAATCATCACAAACAAAAGAATGCGACGCTCCAGTATCAAACAACACTCTAACTGGAACACCACAAATAGAAAGAGTACCTTGAACCACCACACTCTTCCCCTTCTCTTCAGCAGTAGGAGCTTTTGAAGACGACGGCACAGCTCCCAAAGCATAAGCTTGCACAATCTGCCTATCCTTCCTCGGCTCTGGACAATCCTTCCTGAAATGCCCTGGCTTATCACAGTTGTGGCACTTCAACTGCACCTTTGGATTCTTACAATCCTGGGAGAGATGACCTTTCTGTCGGCACTTGTAGCAGGTCACTTCGCCTTTCGGCTTCTTCTGGCCATTGCTGCTGCTTCCTCTTCTTATTTCCACCCTGCTGTAGTTTAGATCCTTCCTCGGTTACAGCAACAACAGAACTTTCCCTAGGAAACAAACTCTCATGCCTAAGAGCTTTTTCCACAAGCTTCTCGAACGGATCGTCCAAATGATCCACCAACTGCCTCCCAAGATAAGCGTCCAAACCGGTCGCAAACTTCTCATTCTTCTGGTAGGGAGAATCTATATACGATCTAGCATACTTGGACAAAGCTTCAAACTCAGAAATATACTCGAGAACTGGTCTCCCACCTTGCTTGAGCTCCACAAACCTCTTAAACAAAACAGATTTCTGAGTCGTAGAGATGAACTTAGGTTCAAATCTAACTTGGAATTGCTCCCAAGTAATCTCTTCTTCGAGTGTATCGATGGTGATAGAATTCCACTAATCAGCAGCTCTTCCCTGAAGCTGTCTTGATGCAAGCTTCCTCTTGGTCGCATCCTCAATCCCCAAATCATCAAAGATCCTCCTACAAGCATCAATCCATCTCTGCACTTCAATGGTCGACTCTGTCCCCAAGAAAACTTTTCCTCCAAGAGAAGTATAGTCCTTGCAAAGCTTAGCAAAATCCACCGGTCTTGGAGCTTGGACTTGAACTCCAACATCCACTGAAGGTCCTGAAGCTGGTACCCTTCTCATGATCGAAGTCATCATAGCTTCGAACATCGCAGCATAATCCACAGCTTCCCTAGCAGCACGGCTTTCCCTCGCAGCTTGTCTCTCGCTTCGACTCATCCTTAATATCTACAAAAAGGAATGATTTAGAACACCTTGAGAAACAGCTGCATAAGGAGTTCAAATCCATCTAAACTACTATATTATATATAGTATTCATCCATCAAAATACAATTACGTCTCTCTTACGTAGTTACGTCAGCGAGCGTTGGCTAAAATCAATTAACCAAAGCTCTGATACCAAATGTGACGACCGCCCATGACTCCCACACCAAAACAAGGGAATAGTGCGCTGAAAGGCGTGCCAGGTAGCCATGGACGATAGTCAGGGTAAAATAAAATAGTAAACTCTATCGTCCCACTCACAGCGCATGGATAAAATACAATAGAGAAATATATAGTGAAGTTCCATAACAGAAAATCATCATATAAGCATCATAGTAATTTTATACAACCATATGAATCATCCATACATCAGAGCCTCACTACATAACACTCAATCAGATACAACAGCGGAACACCCAGTACATATAGTAAGAAAACTAATATGCAAAGCCTCCTGCTCGTCTTCGTCATCATCAGCGTAGATCTCTAAGAACAGCACCTATCACCTGCTACATAGTCTGCCCATCCCAACATGGATGAACAGCCCAAGGTAATAAGAGGAGACATAAAACCTTGAGTCAGACAAAGTCTTAGTGAGCAGTAAATCAACTATCAAACATACCAAAAGAGCATAAAGGATAAAAGGAATAGGAACCAAACCATCCCACTCCACCTCTTTCTACAGTGATAGCCCCCAGACACACTAAGGAGAAGCAAGCATAACATAGCAGACAATTAAGGTAAAG
Source organism: Allium cepa (assembly GCA_030765085.1). Lineage (NCBI taxonomy): Eukaryota > Viridiplantae > Streptophyta > Magnoliopsida > Asparagales > Amaryllidaceae > Allium > Allium cepa. The sequence goes on from CM060938.1 coordinate 919,174,585, forward strand.
CAATAATCACTCGAGTCAAGGGCGATGTTTTCCGAATACAAACCCCCAAGGCCTAAACCAAGATCAGATAAGCACCCAGAAAATACCGCTCTTGAGACCGAATGATGATACAACCAAACATCCATGACTCTGGATATCACTGATATCCTTGCCTTGATTTCACCGTTAATTGAATGACCACCTGTCAAGGGCTAATGGTAACCCCAGTTTTAGACATAACTCCGCACGTCATCGTGACCCATGCCTAAGCCGAACGCATCAGCCCAGAGTACTAGCACGTCATCGTGACCCATGCTTGGAACGTCATCGTGACCCGTTCCAACGTACCCTTGCTTTGAGTATGCTAGAACCTTCAACAACGATGAGATCTTAGCCTCCTAGTCATCCTCCTTGACGACTATTTTCATACTAGCTCAAGCGCCTCTCAAGCTAACCATTATCCACACCCACTCGGACCGCATCACCGAGTTATAGCTTCGCACGTCGTCGTGACCCGTGCTTGGAACGTCATCGTGACCCGTCCCATCTCAACATGTGCCTTGCCTCATCACATCATAGCAAAGTCTCATCTCAATATCATGCTTTGCTTTCTCGCATCATGGCAAAGTCCCACATCCTTGAATCCATCCATATGAGCTTCCACATCCGCTTCATATGCCACAGGCAGCTTTCAACATTCAAGAGCCTTTCCACTTGGCTTTTGAATCACCATCAACCATACTTGTCCAAGTCAAGTAATCGATCAACTAATCAATCAAATCAAATATCAATCCAAGCAAACAATCATTCAACAAGATCTACATAGACAATCAAGTAATCAATCATAATCTAAATAGGCATTTATAATTACAATGGCAATTTCGTAAATAAATGAGCATAGATTTGACATACATGAATCATGGGTTTTTAGCATAGATCTAACAAATATAAATCATGGGTTTTATCTCTACAACTAGATGAATGAACTTGCAAAGGTAAACATCTTCTTAAGTAATGGATCTACACTTGGATCTAAGGAAAAATGCATAAAATCACTATCTACAACACTCCAACAAACCACCAATCCAATACACTCCTTTGGGTCCGCGTGAGAGATAACTACCACTCACCAAATCACCTAAACACCTCAAAACTAATCACTTCAGATCTGGACAGCAAGGATTCAAGCTTGATTCGTCGAAATCTCGCTTGGAATGAAGAAATCTAGCTTCGTTGGATGAAGATCTTCAACTTTGGCTCTTCGATCTTCAATCTTGATCTTCTATCTTGGATGGATGTTAGCACTCGATCAAAGTGGAGAAAAGATGTGAAGAAATGTTGTAGTCGAGCTGTCAAAATGGCAGCACTTCGTCGCTTCAAAAACCGGTGCCAAAAAGTGAGCCAAACCCCTCTATTTATAGGCTGAGTCCCCCTTAGGTCGTAACTCGCAGGTTCGGTTTTAGGTCGTTGCCGACCTAAGAAATCCCCGACCTAACTAATTCGTCTACGACTCATAAAATCCCTACAGCATACGACCTACCCACTTCACGACCTAACAACCCCAGGGTCACACGAGTTAACACACAGCCGACCTAACTTCTAATACGACCTAAGACCCACAGTATGCACGCGACCTAAAAACATAAGCGCGCGTCCTATCAGTTAATGCAACCTACCTTAGGTCGTCTAACGACCTAACTGCACCACAACTACCCAGCGACCTAACTATTGCCGACCTACCATTCCCAACGACCTACGACCTAACTGGGACGAGGCTTATCACACGTCTTAAAAACTCAACGACTTACTTAGGTCGCTCACGACCTAACTAGGTTACGACCTATCAAATCCACTCGACCTAACACACCCCTATCTTAGGTCGCTTACGACCTATCTATACACAGCAAACTTAGGTCGTTAATCCTCCTAGGTCGGTCAAATACTTATGTAGGTTAAATTCCTTAGGTCGTTAACTACCTCTGACCCATTAACTCGTCTAACTGCTAGGTCGTTAACCCTAAGTCGCTCATATCTATAGGTCGCTCCACTCGACCTAACTCCCTCACGACCTAAACTGCTCTAAGCCTTAACTCACTTACTCTTAGGTCGTTAACTCCACTAGCTCGGCAACCCTTAAGTCACTCTTATCTATAGGTCGCTCACATCCTATAGGTCGCCTATGACCTAACACTTAACATGATAACTCGCTCAATAACCTATTTCCTTAATTCGTATCCCCTTAGGTCGTCTACGACTCATGAATACCGACCTAAGTTTTAAGTTGCCTACACGAGTTATCCTCCCACACGACTTAAGCTATGGATGACCTAAACAACACTAACGACCTAATAATTCTACGATATATCAATACGTAAAATACGGGTCGTTACAACTGTTCGGGATCGAGCCATTCGAGGTAAAGTGCGACAGTGCGCGGTCGAGCCTGTAAGTCCATGCGTTGATCGTTCGAGATTGATCCATCTGTGGTGAAATGCGACCGTTCAAGGTCAAGCGCCTAACTTCAAATGACGATCGTTCGTGATCAAGTCATTCGAGGTAAGGTGCGACAGTGTGCGGTCAAGTGGCGGTCCTCAAATGACGACCGTTCGCGATCAAGCCATTTGAGATAAGGTGTAACAGTCAGTGATCAGGTGGCGGACCTCAAATGACGACCGTTCGCGATCGAGCCATTTGAGGTAAGGCTAGTTGTGCCGTTCGAGGCGAGTTGTGCCGTTCGAGGCGAGTTGTGATCGGGTGCCGTTCGAGGCGAGTTGTGACTGTTCGAAGTCGGGTGCTGTTCGAGGCGAATTGTGACTGTTCGAAGTCGGGTGCTGTTCGAGGCGAATGAGTGTGCCGGGGGGGACTTAATATTATCAGTGTTGGAGTTATTATTTGGGGGAGTTTTCGAATCAAAGACTTCGGCAGTTCGCTGCCATGCAAGAGGTGCTCGTGGACCGTTCGCGATCCAACAGGCATACAAGTAAATAATTTTTTCATAGAATTGTAAATGTTAAAGCAATAGTACCTTACAGCAGAAATGTCCAAACAGGAAGAATTCAAATGTTCAAATCGAAACAAAAGCAAAGCAAGGATGTCAAAGTGTAAGTTCCCACTCCGAAGCATTCAATGAACGTTCAGAGCATGCCTGGAGATCGTTCGCGATCTCGTGCATGTGTAAATGATTTAATTGCGTTAGTGGAAGCTTACGACTTGTTCATCGTTATTTTAATCAAGCAATCAATGGATAATCAAATGGTGCCCTGATCCAGGGTCACCTCTAGCTGATGTAGAGGGTGGTCGCTCTGGCTCCACCGCTGGAGTTCGCCTCCTCACATACTGAAGGAGCATACCGTTCCTAATAAGCCCTTCCACCTCGTCCTTCAAATGCCTACAATCATTAGTGTTATGACCATTCAATTCATGAAATACACAAAACTTATCTGATTTTCTTTCGTCAGAGGTTGGATCCCTTCGCATTGGTCTACGATACGGAATCTGCTCCTTGGTATCCTGATTAATTCGTTCCAAACTCTCATTCAGCTCTGAATAGGTGGTGAATCGTGGCTCTCTTTGCAGCCACTTTGTCCTGTCATCATTGTCCTCAGCCTTTCTTTTTCCTTTGCTAGTCTCCGCACCCTTTCTAGGTGGGTTTTCGCTCTTGATTGCGTAAACGTCATCTTCTTACCCTCTTTCTGCACTAGCATCTTCCAAACGCAGAAACTTTTCAGCCTCATGATAGAACTCTCCAAGATTCATAGGCGGATCCTTGGTTAACGAATTCTTGAACTCCGTATTATCAGCTATTCCAGATACAGCCGCCATCATGACCATAGCTGGATCTGGTCGATCCACTGATGCTGCTGCCGCATTAAATCGCGTTAGAAAGCTTCTCAAAGTCTCTCCAGTTTTCTGTTTCAAGGTCGCCAAAGTCATCACATTCTTGGGTCTCGCAATATGAACCCTGAATTGCCTCATGAATTTCTCAGTTAAATCTGCCCACGTTCCTATGGAGCCGCTTTCCAGTTGCCTAAACCATAACGCTGCAATGTCCGTCAAATACAGTGGGAAGCACCGGGCCATAACCTCCTCTGATGCCCCCAGCACTTCCATATGTCTCATATACTTCGTTAGATGAACCGTGGGGTCTGTTTTCCCGTCGTACATGTCCAATGATGGTAACTTGAATTCTGGTGGGTTCCTAGCCATCTTAATCGCAGAAGAAAAAGGACTCCTGTTTACATCTTCCAAGTCCCTGTTTACTAAACCGCCTCTCATAGCTCTTCTAACTATCTCTGCTACTCTATCATTGTCTCCAAGCTGTAGTTCTCGTTCACTGCCTTTGACCTGCCCCCCGAGTCCGTGGGAGTTTCCATGTGTATGTCTCCCTGGCTGAACGTTCATTCCTCTATTGCTACCAGGTGGCTCGGATGCCCCCATCTCTCTTCCCGGGGTCGGATCAACATGCTCTGCGTGAGTGCCCCCCAGCTCTGGTGCTGCGCCAGATGGTCCTGGTCCGTTCTGAACTCCAGTTGCTCCTTGGATTTGTGCTCCAATTTGCCCAATTTGTTGAAGTAAGTTCTGGATCATCTCTTTTTGTCTTCTCATCATGACCTCCATCTCATCCCTAGTGATGAAGATCGGCGCTTGATTCCCTCCTGAGGAAGCCTCTTGACTTCCTTGGTGTTCACTTCTGTCTGGCCTTTGCCTTCTACTTGTTTGTCTCGTCATAATTCTCAGATCTGAACTCTTAGGTTTTCAAATTCGACTTCTATCCGATGTAGCGGGAGCTGGTTTCTCTCAATGAAAGCACCAAAATGTTTGCGCAAAAAATGGGCAAACACCCCAAAGTCGTATGAACTAGTCGATTTTATGTTGATTTTAGTGATTCATGCAAATATATTAAAAGCAGGGACTAAACTGTAAAAGACACACAGATTTATATTGGTTCGGCCAGAACGTGACTACGTCCACTTTATATGTTATTCTCCTTTTTCTCTTCAGATTACAAGTACAAAGCTTTGATTACAAGTATCTAAAGTTGTTTGAGAGTTCCTTCCAGGCTTGAGCTCTCAAACTTGTCTGCCATTGTTGTACCCCTGCCCCTCTATTTATAGAGTGAGGCAGGTGGCAGGGGTGTTAGATGTATATAGCTGCTTGTGGGCCTGGGCTGAAGCAATCTGGACTGGCAACTTTGGTTCGGCATTCCTTGGTTCGGTCGTGCTTGGAGAAGGTTGGATCGATGGAAGGAGCATGGAGTTGAACACGTGTTGGTCCGGTGGTAGGTCGTGTGGAGTGTGGTTCGGTGTGGGTTTGGGCCGGTGGAGTTTGGTCCGGTGGAGGCGATTCGGTGGGGCTCGTTCGGTAGTACATGGAAGTGTGATGATGGACTGGTGGAGCTTGGGTTTTGGTTCGGTGTTGATAGAAGGTTCAGTGTTAGTTGGTTCGGTGGGAAGGGTCCGGTGGTAGCATAGTAGTGGATGGAAAGGAGGTTGTAGTTGATTCGGTAGTAGCATGGTCCGGTAGTTGTTGTATGATTCCATGGGTTGCCGAATGAGACGCCGAATGAAGCTGGCGAATGAAGGTGAGTGTTGGAGGAAGCTGCCGAATGAAGCTGAATGTTGGAGTGCCGAATGATGAAGCTGCCGAATGAGCTCTTGTATTGTTTCACCGAATTGAACCTTGAGTGAATTCCCTGATTTACGTACGCTTGCTTGCTTCTTCTTGTTCCGGTCGTGGTGGGAACGCACACAACATTGATATTCCAGTTTTGTCCAAAAAATGGGATAACACCTAGTAATGCTGGAGTTTAATTAATGTAACAATTTCGACTATTTTGAATAAGTAATTGTATTTAAACACCATCATAATACTAGAGGATTTTGATAAGAAATGTTTTGGCTATCATAAGGTAAAAGCCAAACATGTTTTTTTGTGGCGTGGTCTTACGAGATGCTTTTAATTTCAAAGGATTTTCAAACTTTAACAAATCAAGTTGATCATGTTTCTCACGCTGGTTTACCGGATTGACCCGGGCGTGGTGTTTTCCAATATGCTCGGGTCAGACCGAGTATATTTTCCAGGTTTAGTTGGAAGATTGGAAGCTTCAGGAGAAAAGCTGGAATTAGGAGACGTATTCACGTAGATGCTCATATTCAGTTTATATTTGGTTGTGTTGGTATCATGCTGTAACGGAAGGTTGTTATAAACTGTTCGAGTTGAATGGTTATAAACTCTGATTTAAGTTTGCATAAGCTATTAAAGCAACAGTTTTGGTTTCATGTAAGGCTTTGTTTATATTATAGTTTATTCATTCCGCTGTGAGATTCTGAATTGTTCTTTTTTTCTTTTATCTTCTTTCTATCTTCTACCTTCTTTCCTTCTTTCCTTCTTTCACTATTTATCTTTCCGTACGATTTGGCAGACAAGTGCGATTAAAGTCAATTTAAATCGGTATGGAAAAATGGGTCGTGACACTGAATCTCAAGGCATACAAGTCCTAATACCCACTAGTGAAGTCGACTGACTTTTATGCTTCGTCTTAGGTTTTGGTGAAACATAAAGACTAGTGGAGACTTATTAGAAAAATGAACTGATAACATTTAACTTTTCTAATATTGTAATAGCATATGCTATATAATGTAATAATAATCTGTATTGATAAATTTGTGCATTTAAAATGATTGTTAAAATGTTTGTCAATTAAAATATAAAAATAAACTGAATTGAATATTGATAAAAGGAAATATACAATATATTTACTAACAGTGCTTATTGCATGTTAATGTTTCGACATCCATGCAAATGTTTGATTTAACAATTACTTAATACATTCATATTTTTTCGCTACATGTTTATTTGGCCAAGAACGTTTATTCGTAACATCCCCTATTGTGAGACTCGAGACTAACAACTACAGATGTTGCAGTCGTCTGTGATATTAATTTTCGGTTACAAAACATGGTAATATCAATTGTATCGATAAAAACAGAAGAACAAGAATATGAAGTTCCCTTAAATATAATTTCAAAACAACTTTCATATTGTTAGCACCAAAATTGGTCAATAACACCCTAAGAAAGATTGTGTAGAGAGATCAATGAAGAAAGTAAATTAAAACAGAGAATATAATATAAATTTAAATGCAGAAAGTAAGAACACCAAATTTATAGTGGTTCGGCGTATCTGCCTACGTCCACTTTGAGATTAATCTTTATTGCTCTCTGTGATTATTAAGTACAGATACAATCCATCATTTTATCACTTTGAATGCGATTGCTAAGAAAAAAGATTAAACTGTGAATGAGTGTTGAATGTGGCAGAGTCTCCCCAGTGTTCTCTAAAATCTGATCCCTTTTTCTGTGCCCCTGCCCCTCTAAATATAGACGAAGGTGGGTTGGACTTCCCTGGTGGGCCTGGTAGCTGAATACCTCGGCCCAAATGGAGTGGTTACTACACGCCGAACCAAACTGGCCGATCGGTCGAATGTCGAACCATCCTCTTCATGCCAAACAATACGCTTATTTTGTGTGGGAAGAGTAGGCCAAGCGACAATCGAAGCCGGTTGTGCTGGGGAGAATGCCGAACATAACTTATGTTGAACGTCTATCGAATGCCGATCCTTTATGGATGCCGAACGTTCCTCGATGCTGAACATTCCTTTTATGCCGAATGGTATGATTCCTCGATGTAGAACGAGGCGCTTGATGCCAAGCGCTATCCATTGCCGAGTGCTCTTTTAGATGCTGGACATAACATGACGCTGATCTCTACGTTGCCAAACCACTAAAAGGCTGAACGTCCTTGGTATGCCAATCGATTCCTTGGCCGAACGAGATGAGGCCGAACGCTCTGAATCCCGTGGGAAGCTGCCTACCGAACTCTTCCTAATGCCGAACGACTCTAAGTGTCGAACGCTCCTTTGTTCCGAGTATCCCCTTATGCCCAGTACTTGCTGGATGCCGAACATGATGAAATGACGAACAATCCAGATAGGCCAAGTACCTAGTTGCCTAGTCAAACCTCCAAGAAACACTTGCCCCCCAAATTGTATCGCGTGATCGAACGTGATGCGCTTTGTACTACGTGTCCTTTGTGCTTTACTCCAACCCTGGCCCCTCACTCTTATGGGTCGTTCTCTTGTGAATACCAGTCATGGGGTTGTATGCCTAGCGTAGTGATAATGCCGAGCGATGCAACCGAGGCCGAGCATCCCATGTATGCCGAGCGAACTGATGTCGAACGGTGCGACTTTGACTGGTTCTACTGGTCATCGTCGTTTCATCTTCTTCTTTTTCCCTATAAAGACCAACACCTTCCTCCTTCTTCTCTTTTTACACTTTTACCACCGCTGCTTTGTACTTGTTATCCTTTCTAGTTAACAACCTCCAACGATCCATCAATCCTTTCCAAGTTTCGATCTTCAAATTAGGTATCGGTCTTTCCATCTAAGCCCTTTTTATAATTGGAGAAGTTATTTTTTTATGCCTGAGTCCACAGGCGATAGGATATGGTTTGCCTTGATTAAGATGTTCTAAGGATAGATGAGGAGGAAAGGAGGAATGACTAGAGATGAGCGTATGAGGGAGAGATGTATGGTGGTTCGGCATGGTTTCCTTGTGCCGAACAAGATTTGGGAAAAAAGAATGGAGGAGGAGTCGGTGATGGTTAGAATGCTGAACGATATTTTCTGGCCCTCGTTGTTCGGCGTGGATTGAGGAAGTGAGGGAAAAATGGGCCCGTAGTTAATGATAGTGTGTTGAGTGTTGTGGTTCAGCGTAGCTTCGGTTCGGCGTGTCCCACCACATGCCGAACAGCAGAATGGAAGGTTAGGGAGTAAGCATGAATTAGCGAGGAGGATGCTGAGTGTTGTTCCGGCCGAACAGGATCTTGGCCGAACGATACTTTGCAAAGCGATAACTAATTCGAACGGTAGTTAGGCTGAACGAGAGTTTGGCCGAACGAGTTTCAGGCCGATCGGTAGCTTGGCCGATCTATTGCTTGGCCGAACAAACATAGATACTGAACCATATCTCGGCCGAACAAACGTGGATGCCGAACTACATTCTATAGGCCGAACAATTACGGATGCCGAACCATATCAAGGTCGAACATGACTTAGGCCGAACGATCAATTGCCTTGCCTAATCACATAACAAAACAAGGGAAGAAACTCCAACATACTAGAATATTGAACCGATTTGGACTGATAACCTCCTAGTTTCAGTAGATATAAACCTGAACTTAAATTGACGTAACCGGATAACTTCTTCTAACGTCTTCTGAATCTGAAACTGTAATCACCATAACGCAGGCTTTTGGAGATGGTGAGCGATGATGGTCTTCAAAGGCGATGATTTGAAGCTCAGATTTATATCAGCAGCCTTGTGACTTTTAAATTTTCAACGCTAATACACGATTGATTGCACTAGTTCACACACCACGTGGGGGGAATATTCGTGTTGCTAATTCTTACGTTGAATAGTTTGCAAGTATAGTTTTTATAGGTGCTTTGCCAGATTCACTATTTGTTGGAGATGTCTAAAAAGTCTAGCTCCGCCATTGTTTCAGATAGGCCAGGGCCGTCTTCAAAGCAAGAAGTCGCGGACACTTCAAATCCGCCGACTTCCCCCGCTTATAATTTAGCTCCTGATGCCCTAGAGGCTCGATTCTTTTGGATAATCCGATCAATTCACAAGCTTTGAAGATTAACGAAGTCGCGCTTCGGCGAATATGCTCTATCTATGGTATCCCTTCGCTGACGTATTGGTTCCGTCGGGGCATGATCGTCCTCACCTGCCCCTAGCTAGACATATAGCCTGTAATAAGTTTATGTGCTGGATGGGTAGCTTGCCTCCATTCAATTTATTTCTTCGGGACGTGTTGCAATACATAGACATCGCCCCGTCGCAACTGCACCGAAACGGCCGCGCTTTCATATACGGGACTTACCTCCTTTTCATGGCCTTCTTCTCTAGGCCTCCAACTCCCGGCGACATCAGATATATTTATATGCTTAAGAAGCGGAGAGATAGCCCTTTCTTTGTGTTCCTCGAGCCGCACCACAAATGCCAAATTTTGACCGGAGCATGTAGCAAATTTGCCCTGTACAAACAGGAATGGTTCTATGTGTGTTGCCCTCCTGGTTTCGCAAGGAGATGGGTTGAAGGCAGTAAGTCTTTTCCCTGAGTCGATATCCGCGCTCAATTTGAGCTATGCTTTTTCTAACTTCTTGTTTCATCTTTTCATGTATCAACCCATGTCCTGAGGGCCGAGTATATTCTGAGGCCGTCGAAGCCATTAGAGCTCTTCCCGCCGAGGAACGGGACATCAGGACCCTCATTTCAAATGAATCATTATTGAGGTTCGGATTGTTAGCAGGAGGTCGCCGGATTAGTCTTCCTAAGAGCATCTCCATTCCCAAGCCTGCATCTGGTAAGGGGAAAAAACTAGCTGAATCGTCGTCATGCCAAACCCCTGATGTACAGGAAGAGGGAGGAATCAAAGTGTGTGATGTACCCGAAGCACAAGGTGAGAATTTGGGTCCCGCTCAAGTCCTATAGTTGAAGTGCACAATATCTAAACTTCATCTTCTCCTTCTCAGAGGAAAAAGGGGTTGACGTACAAGATTAAAAAGGAGAAGGTTGGTAGAACTTCGAAGGTTACGCTTATTCGCACGGAGAGAGAGGCTTCTTCGTAGCATGTAGAAAGCTCCTTAAAGGGCCTATCAAACCTCTCCATTCCCGATGATCTACTCAATTACGATTTTGACGATCCAGAGGCATTTAAATTTCACTCGCCCGTCAGGGGCAGTGTGGGTGCTTTAGCCCCGAGTCAGGGAGAAAAAATTCCCATTAGTAAAGCAACTGGTCCGTCGGGGGGAGACACTAGGACACGCATAACATTTGCACTTCACTTTGTGCTTAAATTCTCATTGTCACACTATTCTATGCTAATTCGCTATTATTTGAATTCTGTGCAGGAGTCATGGGGCGCTCACATGGATTCGATCATCTCCGGTGTTCTTCTATTTTCTATTCGTCCAGACGGGACTCGGGTCCCGAGAGACATCGAGATAGAGATGGTGACGGCGATAAAGACTATCATTCCCGGGACTCGTCATCTCAAAGGAAAACTTATAATCAGCCGAAGTACCACCAGGATACCTCGTCTCACCAGGATCAAAGTAAAAAAAAACACGGTCAAAAAAGGTCGCAGTCTGATGCCCCCGGGACCAACACTTCGATTCCTCTTCTACTCGACATTCGCGAGATTCTCACAAGAGGGCTGAACATTCAAAGCCGTCTCCTCCCGCTTCTGCCATGGACCCAACAGTATCGGAGAGGATGGCCGAGCTTAAAGATAAATTTTCAAAAATCTGCTTCAATGGGCTGAAGTCCCTGCCGGCGATCCATCCTATACCCGGTGACTTTAAGCAAAACGCCATCGCTTGTACCAACGATGTCTATATTCAACATGACGCATTTGTTCATCTGGTTGAGAAACTTTCAGAAGTTTTCATGGAGCGCCGGCACGAAATCGATCGCCTGAAGCTTGAGGCTATCCATGACAAGGATATCATTAAAGCTCAAGACGTAAAACTTGCCACTTACTGGTCTGAGCTTGAGGTCGCCCATCGGAGCGCCAGGGACACTATTGAGGCCGTCGCTCGTCTAGAATTAACTCATAAGAAAGAACTCGACGAGGCGGTTCAAAGATGTGCGCTTTGGCTTTAGAGAAAGACTCAGTTCAGAAGGAGAGGGACGCATTCAGCCTCTAAGTAAAGGAACTTGAGGAGCAGCTCTGTAGAGAGAAGAAGGAGAAGATGGATGCCAAAGAAGAGTCAAAACCATACTATGACGAGATCGTCGCCGCTCGACTCTTAAAAGAAAAACTTAAGGGCGAGCTTTCCAGATTTGAGGCGTCAAAGAGTGAAGCCCGTAAAGAGGGCAAGAAGATAGCGTCCATGGATATCGACTTGCGCCTTGAGGCGGCAAGGGAAGAAGGCAGGGAAGAGGTCAAAAGCATGTTTGACCCACTAATCGTTGAGTTCTCATGCATCGAGACTTGTCTTTCTTGGGCGAGGGTTATTTTGAATCTTTAGCTGAGGCATGGGAGAATTTGATAGAAATCAGGAAGGCCGAGCATGGCACTGAAGAAATTGATAAGGAGGCCTTGATAAAAGAATTCCTCAAAGGAAATGAACCGATGGACTTGTCGGCGGCCAAAGCTATTTACTACAAAGGCGCCCCCTCGAAGAAAGGGGAAAGAGCTATCGCTGGTCCATCTGGGATCGAGTCTCACGTTCGTATGGCTACCAAGTCGGCCGATACTTGATCCTTTCGAGCAACATATTGGCTATGACCCGGAAGCCCTTAGCCTGGGCGTTCATGTTTTGTCTCCTATCCCGGAGGGTGAGACCCCTTTGACGTCTGAGAACTAGCCGGAACCTGGTAGGCAACTCTCTTGCTTTAACATCCCAAGAGTGTTTGCGTTTCCCTAGAATCCGTCGTATTCTAATGCTTTCTTTTCAAGATTTTGTGCAGGTCATTCTGATCCTGAACCCACTCCGAGGAGCGATGTCGCCTAGGAGGCGGAGAAGGAGACAAGTGAGGCTCCTCACGCAGGCGAGGCTCTCGGTCCTGATGCTTGGGTGATCGGGGCGCTCGACGAAGGCATGTCCAATTCCTCCTTTAGGGATTTTGAAGTAAAAGTCACAGGCGCCTCTGAGCACACATCCGAGCTGAGCATGAGGGAGCTACTTAAGAAAGAGAAGGAAGAGACAACCAAGGTCAAGGTTGAGCCTCAAGTTGTGGACCCAGACGATCCCTTACACAAGCCGTTAAAGGTCATCCTTCCTGGAAGGTCCAAGCCCATGGACGTTCCCCCTACTTCTTCTGTGGTTACCCCTCCATCGGGGAAGAGTTCCAAGGGTAAACGCTCTGGAGAGGAGCCGTCTGGGAAGAAGTTGAAGAAGCACAAGAAGTGATCACTCTTCCCGTTCAACGGGAGTTAGCTTTAGTCATATAACAACTTTTATGTAATCTCTGTAGATAGACTGTTGACTCCGAATTTTGGAGTGTTTGTAGTAGAAAACTTTTCCTGAATAATGTTTAGTTTCCTTTTCTGTTTTTACAAAAGATTCTTATCACTGAGTTTTCTTTGTGACTGTAATTTAGATCCAATCTGTTATGGATAACATAGACCTCTTGGTTTGTCTTTATTCTTCGGGAGTTGTTCAATCTCCCTTCTGTGCTCTGGGTACTTAGAATATTTTATAGCCTGTATCCCGGGGTTTTTAACAGACTCAAGTCATTTGTGTCACAGCTTCACATCCAGGGAACTTGGGGGCCCGACTTACTTATATTCGAGTCCGCGTCCTAGGGAATTGGAAGTTGGGGTTGTTTATTCTCGAGTCCGCACTCTGGGGACTCAGAGGTTTGGAGCCATCTATACCCGAGTCCGTGCTCTGGGGACTTAGAGTACTCCAGTCCAAACTTTGGGGACTTGGAGGTTTAATTCGTTTATATTCGAGTCCGCGCTCTGGGGACTTAGAGTACTCCAGTATGCACTCTGGGGACTTAGAGGTTTAATTCGTTTATACTCGAGTCCGCTCTCTGGGGACTTAGAGTACTCCAGTCCGCACTCTGGGGACTTGGAGGTTTAATTCGTTTATACTCCAGTCCGCGCTCTGGGGACTTAGAGTACTCCAGTCCGCATGGGGACTTGAAGTTTTAATTCTTTTATACTCGAGTCCATGCTCTGGGGACTTAGAGTACTCCAATCCGCACTCTGGGGACTTGGGGTTTTATTCGTTTATGTGCATTCGTACGTCAAACAGAATAATACACCTCTAGTTGCTTGCCACCGAGTTACACAATAACATCGGTGATTCATGGAAAACATGGCTTCAAGTCTTTATTAATGAAAGTGAGCTGAATTGTCTTATTACATGCGAAGAACTAGAAATAGAAACATGCTGGAAATAAATGCAACTAGAACATGAAAGAAAAGAACTAAGTGTAATAATGCCGCGGGTGCTCGTTGTTCCATGCCCGGGGGAGTGTCGCACCATCGACGATCGTTAGCTTTAAAGTTCCTTCTCTAAGCTTCCGTTCGATGACATATGGACCTTCCCAAGCGGGTTTCATGTGCGATGGGACTGGAAAGACCCGTTTCAAAACAAGGTCTCCCACCTTAAAATTTCTTGGACGGACCTTTTCGTTATAATATCGAGCGATTCGGTGTCTATGTGCTCCCGCTCTCAAATTGGCTTCTTCATGTTTTTCGTTAATGAAGTCCAGCGACTTGAGTAGGAGGTCTTGATTTGTCATGGAGTCATAATGAGTCACCCAATGTGATGGAACTTCAAGTTCCACGTGTATAACTGCTTCCGTGCCATATGCCTGTGCGAATGGAGTGTGACCAGTCGCTGTTTTGTGGGTGGTCCTATAGGCCCAAAGTGCCATTGGAAGTTCATCCACCCACTTGCCTCTAGCCTTTTCCAGACACTTTTTTAATATGGACTTGATTATTTTGTTTACAGCTTCTACCTGTCCGTTTACCTTTGGTGAGCGACTGTTGCAAATTTTTTCTCAATGCCATATTTCTAAAAAAATTCTTTGAATTCCTTGCTTTCGAATTGAGTCCCATTGTCTGTTATTATGGTCCGCGGAAGACCAAAACGGCATATGATATTTCGTACAATGAAATTAACAACTTTCTTAGTAGTAATCATTGCCATAGGCTCTGCTTCTGCCCATTTGGTAAAGTAATCGACCGCAACTATCGCATATTACGCGCCTCCTTTGGCTATGAGTAAAGAACCAATTAGGTCGATCCCCCACATTGCAAATGGCCAGGGACTAACCATTTGTGTGAGTTTCGTCGTTGGAGCTCTTCGAATTTTTGCATATATCTGGCATTTTTTCCATCTACTCACGTAATCTGCCGCATTCTGATTTATAGTCGGCCAATAGTATCCGTAACGGAGGATTTTCTTCGCTAATGTCTTCCCCCCAGTATGGTCTCTGCACTACCCCTCATGAACTTGTTCCAATACCCGTTTTACCTCATTGTGGGCTATACACCGGAGCAAGGGGGTGGAAAATCCCCTCCGATACATTATTTTGTCCTGTACTACGTAACGCGAAGCTTTACGAAGGACCTGGCATCTTTCGCTCCTCTTTTCGGGCAAATCCCCTTGCAGCAGGTATTGTTTGATTGAGGTCAACCATGATTCCTTCTCTAGTTTGGTTTTTAACACGAAATCTATCTACATCATGTCTATACTCGGGGCAGATAAGGTCTCAACAGGAAACAATCCCATTTGTCGTGTATCGCCAATGCTTGCGAATTTTGCCAACGAATCGGCTTCTCTATTTTGTTCGCGTGGGACATGCGAGATGTCGTAGTTTCCAGATTTGCCAGGAGCTCTTGAACCCGAGCAAGATAAAGAATAAGTCTTTGCCCTTTTTCTTAATAGTCTCCCCGCACCTGATATACTACCAGTTGTGAGTCAGAGAAGATTTCAGTTGACTTCACCCCCAGTTCGGTAACAAGTCTCAAGCCAACAATTAATGCTTCATATTCGGCTTCGTTATTTGTTGCTGCAAACCCAAGCTTCAAAGCATAGCAAATTGATCAGTCTTCAAGAGTCACAAGGACTATGCCTGCCCCTGAGCAACGGTCGTTAGATGCCCCATCGATGTACATCTTCAATCGCACGGGAGGTATGACATTACGACTGCATGATTCACTTGGCACAGTGAACTCAGCAATGAAGTCAGCTAATGCTTGTCCTCGTATGGCCCTTCGCGGTTGATAAGTGATATCGAACTGACTTAATTCGATATTCCATTTTAGCATCCTTCCGGAGGTTTTCGGTCGTTGGAGTACCTGTCGCAAGGGTTGGTCAGTGTAAACACTGATTGGGTGTGCCTGGAAGTAGGGACGAAGCTTGCGCGATGCAATCACCAAGCAATAGGCTAGTTTCACGATCTTTGGGTAATTCCTTTCCGCCCCCGTCATGCGTTTACTAACATAGTAAACTGGCTTTTGAAACCGGTCTTCCTCGCGAACCAAGGCTGTGCTGATGGCATGCTGGGATACAGCTAAATATACGTACAACATTTCGTGGTCTATTGGTTTCGACAACTCCGGGGGACTTTCTAAGTGCCTTACCAGAGCTCGGAATGCTTCTTCACAGTCGGTCGTCCATTCAAAGTTTCTCTTTCCTTTCTTTATTACATCGAAGAACGGAATACACTTGTCTGTAGCTCAGGATATGAATCGACTCAGCGCAGCCACTTTTCCATTCAAGCTTTGCACCTGCTTTATGGTTCTGGGTACTTGTATATCTCGGATGGCCTGGATCTTCTTCGGGTTAGCTTCAATTCGACGTGCGTTCACAATGAAACCCAAGAACTTTCCCGATGCTACGCCAAACGAACACTTCAGAGGATTGATCTTCGTCCCATAGTGCCTGAGTATATCGAACATCTCCGATAAGTCTCGGATGTGGTCGTTTGACTGCCGTGACTTCACGAGCATGTCATCCACATAAACTTCCATTGTTTTACCAATTTGATCTTTGAACATTCGATTCACCAGACACTGATAAGTTGCTCCTGCATTCTTCAATCCAAAGGGCATTACTACATAGCAATATAACCCAACGTTTGTGACAAAGCTGGTGTGTTTTTTGTCCGGGATGTGCATAGGGATTTGGTTGTATCCAGAGTACACGTCCATAAATGATTGTAGCTCATGTCCGGCCATTGAATCGACCAGTTGGTCAATCCTTGGTAGCAGGAAGCTACCCTTTGGGCATACCTTGTTTAAATCAGAGTAGTCAACACACGTCCTCTATTTTCCATTTGCTTTCTTCACCAACACCGGGTTAGATACCCATTCAAGGTAGAGGGCGTCGCGGACGAACCCATTGGCTTTAAGTTTGTCCACCTCCTCTTTGAGAGCCACAGACCTTTCTGGGTCCATGCCTCTCCTTTTCTGTTTCACATGCATATGTTGTGGGTCTATGTTCAACATATGACTCGCAATTGCAGGAGAAATCCAACACATATCCGAATGTGTCCAAGCGAAAACATCAAGATTTGCTCGGAGGAATTCAGTAAGGTTATCAGCTACCACGGTGTCGAGTTGTGATCCTATCTTAAGAACTTGTGATGGGTCGTTGCGGTTAATTGAGATGTCAATGGTTAATTCAGCCGGAGCTGCATTTGTTTCCCTACGTTCCCCATCATTATCTCTCAGCTCTATGTCTTTATGGATCCGAGAATGTCGCCCGAGCCAGGGCTCGGGCGCTACTTATCAATCGTCATAGTTTTGGATGCGGATGGAGTTGTCCGCGACCTTTCCTTTCTCTCTGCGTTGTGCCTCTCTCAACTCAGCCACATAGCATGCTCGACCGGTTGCCTGATCACCGTGTACCACTCCAACTCCTTTGTCTGATGGAAATTTTAACGTCAAACACCATGGGGCCAAAGCTTCCCTAAATTCTGCCAGGTCCGGACGTCCTAGAAATACGTTATATGGGGAGTCAACGTCCAATACTATGAACAGTATGATTCGCACCCTTCTACATTCGCCCTGTCCCAGTTCAACAGGTAACTCCACATATCCTATTGCATCAGTTACTGCGCCATTAAAGCCGTGGATTCTAGCTTTGTATGGTTTCAAATCCTTGGTTTCCTGCTTCATTTGGTCGTATGCCTTCCGGAAGATGATGTTAACGGAACTTCCGCAATCAATTAGTATCCTCTTCACGAACACCGGTCTGATTGTTGCTGAAATGACCATTGGGTCGACAATAGGAGCCTCCACCTTATCCGCATCTCTATTCCTGAACACAATATCGTCGTTCATTGTGCGCTGCTGCTTTGCGGGAGTTTCATCCTCCACATTCGAACAGCACTCATACTCTGTGTGTCTCAATGAGTTACATATCGCTCCATCTCCTGCCAATTTTTATCCGCAGGATGAGGCCCGTCGGCGATCATATTAATAACCAACTTTCCCACGGTACGAGCAGGCCATTGTGGTTGGTGTGGCGCTGGCCCGCGTTCGGGGTCCGACGTTTCTTGCCTTCCGTCCTGTGGGTCTTTGAAAAATTCCTACAGCTTCTTCTATCTAATTAACTTTTCTATAGCGTCGTGGAGGTGTCTACATTCCTCTGTGTTATGTCCATAAGACTCATGGAAACGAAAATACTTCCCAGTCCGCTTCTGTTCCTCTGTCGATTCCTTTGGGTGTGGTTTTCTATACTGAAAAGTGTTGCAAGTTGACAAATAGATGTTTTTAAGAGATGCATTCAGCGGGGTGTATTCACTGTAGGTCGGGATCCTTGACTTCCACTTTCCTAAATCTCGTTCCTTTCCAGGATTTCCACCTTCGGATCCTTTGGACTGCCCGAGCTTGCTCTGGGTGTTGACCTGAGCTTTCCAGAACTTTCACCGGCTTGCTTTATGGCGATGTTACTTTTCATAGACTCCTGAACGGGCCCTGGTGTCTTGTCTCGCCTTGTCCATCGAGCATCCTCCCTTCTTATGAATTGATGAGCCTTCGAATAAAAACGTTCCAGCGTAGCTGGGGGTTTTCTCGCCAACCAATCTCCAAATTCAGAATCTAGATCCACTCCACGTATTACTGCCATCAGAATCGCATGGTCATTTGGATTTCTTACTTCAGTAGCAGCAACATGAAATCCCTATAAGTACGCTTTCAATGATTCTCCCGGAACTTGGATTACGCTTGATAAGGACATCACGTCTTTCGGATGAGTGGTGTGTATCCTGAATTGTTCTTTGAATTTCATTGCTAATTCATCAAAACTGGATATAGATCGTGGGGGAAGTCGAGTAAACCACATGGTAGCAATTCCGGATAGAGTGATCGGGAAGCACCTACACTTGGCCGCATCATTGGCTCTAGCAGATTCCATCATCCATCCATACCTCATAACATGTTTCCTGGGGTCGGTCTTCCCTTCATTTGCTGGAATAGTGGGCATGCTAAACTTTCTAGGATACTCATCCTGGAGGACAATATCCATGAAGGGAGTATGACTCTTAGATACTCCCCAATCTTCATTAGTCAAATCTTGGTTCTCCCTCCTTAATTGCCTGACCATTGCTGACAAGTCTGGGGCAGGTATGGAAGATGGGAAATTAGGTTCCTTAGGATATTGATGGCCTGGGCGTTTGGTCTCTTCACGAGCTCGATCTTTAGTCGAGCGATCGGTAGCTCCTGTCTACGCACCTTCATCCTTATGGCATCTACGCCTAGGAGGTTCGTCGGCTGAAGTCGAACTATCGTCTTCCGAGTAAGGGACATGGCTACCTCTGACAATTTGACGCTGTTGCTCAGCAAGCTGAGTCATGAGGTTAGCGTTGGCTTGCATTTGCTCAGCAAGTTGCCTATTACTTTCCTTAATTTCTCTTATCAAGTAATTGAACTCTGCTCGGGAAACAACTTCCGCTTGATTTTGGTTGGAGGGCCCTACGCCTCGAATCGCCTGCTGATTGCTAGGTCCAACTTGTTGCACACTAGCAGTTTCATGGACATCTGCATTTTGAGAGGCCGATTTGGTGCGTGGTCTCCCCATGTTAGAGTTGTTGGTTGAAACTCTGAGGGGAATCAACAGATGCCTTGTGAATGATTTTGGATCTCCTTTGGGGGATTTATGCAATCCAGTAGCTACAAAGCAGATCCTAATAGCCTAAGAATTCAATTCTCAGTGAAAGCACCAAAATTGGTCACTAACACCCTTAGAAAGATTGTGTAGAGAGATCAATGAAGAAAGTAAATTAAAACAGAGAATAGAATATAAATTTAAATGTAGAAAGTAAGAACACCAAATTTATAGTGGTTCAGCGTATCTGCCTACGTCTACTTTGAGATTAATCTTTATTGCTCCCCTTGATGATTAAGTACAGATACAATCTATCTTTTTTTCTCACTTTGAATGCGATTGCTAAGAAAAAAGATTAAGTTGTAAATGATTGTTTAACGTGGCGGAGTCTCCCAGTGTTCTCTAAAATCTGATCCCTTTTTCTGTGCCCCTGTGATGCAGCGCACTATAACGATGTTAAGTCGTCTGGCTTAAGTCACCCACGACCTAGCGAGCTAGGCTTAAGTCGCCCACGACCTAGCGAACTATGGCATAGCGAGTTAACGGTCCAAGACATCAAGGCCTGCAAGTTAACCACTCAAGAAAGAACGCCGAGCGAGTTAAGTCGCTCAGCCAACTAGATAAGCTACCTAGCGAGTCGCGCCAAACATTTACTGCCACATTTCTTTAGGTCGTCAGCGAGCCACGATCTAACGAGCTACGACCTAAAGAGTTAGGTCGCATATGTCACAAATCCTTAAGTCATTTAACTATGCCACAGTTCTCCTATGTCGCTCGTTCTTCTTAAGTCGCCTTGATTTCCTTATATCGCTCAAGTTGATAGGTCACTCAAGCTTCCTGTTGCTGTGCTATTGTTATGTCGCAGTACGTTATTGAGTCGCTTATGTCATAGGTCGTATGATGTTGAGTCGCATTGATGTTATGTTGTAATTTTCTTAAGTCGTATGTCGCTTGTTGTAACTCGTTTGTTGTTGTAACTTTCATATGTCGTATGTCGTAAGTCGCGTGTTGAAACCTGTATTTGTTAAGTCGTGTACTATTGTAACTCGTCTGGTGATAGGTCGTCTATTGTGATGTAAGCCGTATGGGCTAAGTCGTGAGTCGTGTGTATGTGTTGTGATGCCTATAAATAGGGGCGTGTGGTCATTGTAAAAAGGGAGTTGATTTTGAATAAAATTTGTTTGTGTGCGCTTTTGCCACTTTTGTTGAAGTTGAGTGTGATCTCCTTCTTCTTCCATCTTCGGATATTCGAGTGCGCTCGAATCAACGAATTTGAAGCCGATTCACGGAATCTCGTGCATGAGATCAACGTCGAAGAATCATAGATCTACTAACACGGCATCGTGCGCGATCAACGTGTTGGAGGTTGCTAGATTCCAGTATCTTCGAGATCAACGGAATTGGGCATTTATCTTTGTATCGTTTTATGAATTTATCGTTTCATCGATTTGTTTGACACGAAATCTTCATTTCGTGGTCAAGTGTTATAAATCTGCTGCGTCAGTTTGGTATCGAAACAATACCGCTGTCTCAAGTTGTTATATCCGCTGCGTCATTATTGTGTCGGAGCTTGAAGAGATAAGCCGGCTAGATTGTTCAGATCCGAGCTAAGTAAAGACAGTTCCGAGATTGTTTTCTAATCATGCCTCCGAGACGTTTTAATCGATTTCAAAATGTTGAATATTTGTACAGAAGACAAGAAGCTGAGCAAATGGAGCAACGTATCAATGAGAAGTTCAATGAAGGTATTGAAAAGTTAGAGAAGTTGATGAACGACATGAATCGAAGTCAAAGAAGAACATCACCAGTTTCGAACCAAGGTGGAAACTGGGTTTCGCCGTCGGTTTCGAAAGAAAGGAGGATGTCACGACAATCTTATCGAGATAGAAGGGAATCATCAGTTTCAATGATGCGAGACCACCATGGTTAACGAAGTGAAGATAGAAGAACTGAACGTGGGTTTGAGAATGAAACATATCGTGAGGTTGAGAGACAGGGTAGAAGGGATATGCGTAGTCGTAGAGACAACGATGGTCAGGATCGATATAGAAGTACATCTGATTTTGAAGAAGATGGTGATAGAGGAAGTATTCATTATCGAGATCGAGGCCAAGTGCGAAATCGATATGTGGATTTGGAAAATGAACGTAAATGGGAATCAGGCATGAGGATGGAAATTCTAGAATTCAATGGTGGTATGGAAGGAGAAGAGTTTCTTGATTGGTCGTCAACTGTTTAAGAAATTTTCCATTTCAAGGACGTGCCAGAGAATCGCAGAGTCCAATTAGTTGCTACAAGGCTAAGAGGAAGAGCTATGGCTTGGTGGCAGCAAACTAAGCTAACACGGGAGAGAATGGGGAAATCAAAAGTTGTTACAAAAGATGAGAAAGATGATGAACGTAACTTTTTTGCCGTACAATTGCCAATCTCTTATGTATCAACGTTTGCAGAATTTGAGACAAGGAACGAAGTCAGTGAATGATTACGCAGATGAATTTTATCAATTGATTGCAAGGAATGATATTATGGAAACTGAGGAACAGCTAATGGCTAGATATGTTGGAGGGTTACGAATGCAGATTCAATACATGGTTAATATGTTTAATCCAATGTCCGTTGCTGAAGCACATCAGAAAGCTCTAGCTTGGGAGAAACAAGGGAGACGAGGAGTTGGTGTGTTTTCAAGTTCTAACAACCAGAACAAGGGTGCTAGTAGCAGTGCTAATGTTTCCAAGGCAGTCAGTAAGCCAATTGTGAATGAAGCCGCTAAAGCAAAGGTCAATAACAGTATCAAGTGCTATAATTGTCAAGAGTTGGGCCATAAAATAATGAATGACAACGCCAAAGAAGAGAGCATTAGTTGTAGAAGAATGTGAGTATGAGGATGTGGAAGATGAAGTTGATTATTCTCAACCACCGAAGTTTGATGAAGATGAAGAAGTTGTGTCAGGAGACAAAGGGTGTAATTCGATGATGAGGAGGACTTGTATAGTGCCAAAGCATGAGAATGATTCTAGTTGGCTAAGAAGCATTATTTTTCATTCTACATGTACTATTTTGGGGAAGGTTTGTCGATTTGTTATTCATGCGGGAAGCTGTGATCACATTATTTTTGAAGAAGTCGTTACGAAGTTAGATTGAAGACTGAAAAACATTCTAGACCTTATAAACTTGCATGGCTAAAGTAAGGTAGAGAAGTGTCAGTAGGAAGACGAGCATTTGTTACATTTTCTATTAGGAAGAAGTATAAAGATGATATATGGTGTGAGGTTCTTGATATGGATGTGTGTCATCTACTATTGGGATGACCATGGCAATATGATAGAGCTGTGCAACACAATGGTCGCACTAACAGCTACAGTCTCATGTTCAAAGGAACTCAAATTACCTTAGTTCCTAAGAAGCGTGAACAAAGTGAAAGCAAGCCGGAGAAGAAGGTGGAATCAACTAGTTTATTATCTACGAGAGAGTTTGTTAAAGAAATGGAAGATAGTGCTGAATTGTTTATGTTGATTGGGTATGAAACAAGTGAAGATGTTGAAATTCCTGTGGAGGTTAGACCGGTGTTGAATGAATTTGAAGATGTTTTTCCTGCGGAATTGCCCAAGGAATTAACGCCACTGAGGGACATACAACATCAAATTGATCTAGTGCCAGGTGTTGTTTTACCGCATAGGCCGCATTATCGTATGAGTCCGAAAGAGCATGAAGAGTTGAGGAGACAGGTTGAGGAGTTTCTTAAGCAAGGGCGTGTTCGAGAAAGTCTCGGTCCTTGTGCTGTACCAACTCTATTGTTACCGAAGAAGGATGGGTCGTGGAGGATGTGTATAGATAGAAGGGCACTCAACAAAATAACTGTCAGATACAGATTTCCTATGCCAAAGCTTGATGATCTATTGGATCAACTAAGTGGGTCTATAATCTTTTCTAAAATTAAATTTAAAGAGTGGATATCATCAGATTCGCATAAGACTAGGTGATGAATGGAAGAAAGCATTCAAGACTCGGAAAGGATTATATGAATGGCTGGTCATGCCGTTTGGTTTATCTAATGCACCAAGTACATTTATGAGGGTGATGAATAAAATTTTCAGACCTTATATTGGAAAGTTTGATGTAGTTTACTTTGGTGATATTTTGATCTATAGTGCTAGCACGGAGGCGCACATTCAACACTTGCAGAAGGTGTTAATTATTCTTCGTCAAGAACAATTCTATGCAGCGACGAAGAAATGCGTGTTCATGACGCCAAGTGTTTTATTTCTGGGATATGTCGTGTCCAAGGATGGGATACAGGTGGATCAAAGTAAAGTAGCCGCAATTAAAGATTGGCCACAGCCCAAAACTATAACAGAAGTTAGAAGTTTTCATGGGTTAGCATTATTTTATTAAAGATTTATACCACATTTTAGTAGTGTGATGGCTGCTGTTACTGATTGTATGAAAGGAAAGCAGTTTTCATGGACGAAAGAAGCAGAATTTTATTTTGAACAGATCAAAGAACTTTTAACCACAGCACCGATTCTAGTGTTGCCAGATTTTCAGTTGCTATTTGAATTACATACGGATGCATCGAAAGTTGGAATTGGAGGAGTGTTGAGTCAGAAGGGTCGTCCAATTGCTTATTTCAGTGAAAAACTTTCTGGAGCAAAGATGAGATACAATACTTATGATGTGGAATTTTATGATATTGTGCAAGCTGTGAAGCATTAGAGATATTACTTATTCCATAAGGAATTTGTTTTGTATATGGACAATGAAGCGTTGAAACATTTGCAAGGGCAGATTAAAATTGCAGTTAGGCATGCAACGTGGATAGGTTATTTGCAGCAATTTACATTCGTCGTAAAGCATAGGTTTGGAGTAACTAATCGTGTTGCCGATGCATTGAGTCGGAGGAATAATTTACTAACTACGATGAGAGTACAGGTGATGGGTTTTGACTTACTTCCAGATTTTTTTACTTCAGATTCTTATTTTTCCAGGATCCTAGACAAAGTCAAGCAAGGAAGCATGGATGGATATGTGTTGGTTGATGGTTTCCTATTCAAAGGAAATCAATTATGTATTCCAGATTGCAGTTTGCGAATGAAGATTATCAAAGAGTTACATGAAGAAGGACATGTGGGTTGCTACCACACTTTGCAGTTGATCACAAAGTCTTATTTTTGGCCGTCAATGAGGAAGGATGTTGAAAAGTTTGTTAAGAGGTGCCATATTTGTCAAGTTTCAAAGGGGACCGCGACAAATGCAGGTTTATATATGTCGTTGCCTATACCTACTAAACTATGGGTGGATGTTAGTATGGATTTTGTATTGGGATTACCGAGAACGCAACGTGGCAATGATTCTATTTACGTAGTGGTTGATCGGTTTTCAAAAATGGTACATTTTATTGCGTGTAAGAAGACAGCAGATGCAGTTAATGTCGCATAGTTATACTTCAGGGAGATTTATCTTCTTCATGGGTTGCCAGAATCTATTGTATCAAATAGAGACACTCGTTTTCTAAGTCATTTTTGGATGAGTCTATGGAGAATGGTCGGGACAAAGCTGAAATTTATTAGTGCTTATCATCCACAGACGGATGGACAGAAAGAAGCTGTGAATAGATCACTAGGTAATCTATTGCAATGCCTCGTGAATGACAATTTAAAGAGTTGGGATTCGAAGCTATGTCAAGCTGAGTTTGCACACAATCATGCAGTTAATCGAAGCACTGGGTTCAGTCCATTCCAGGTCGTTTACTCAACCATCCCTAAAGGACCGTTAGATTTATCAACAGTAACACTGCATAAAGGAGTGATCAAACGAGCCAGTGATTTTGTTAATGAATTGCAAGAATGCCACAAGGTTGGGCAGAACGATTGCTTAAGGCGAACGAGAAATATAAGCAATCCACAGATATTAAATGACGACATGTTGACTTCAAGGAAGGAGATTTTATGTATGCAGTGTTGACTAAGGATCGATTTCCTATTGGTACTTACAGCAAATTAGCTGCTAGCAAGATTGGTCCTTTGGAAATCGTAAAGAGAATTAATGAGAATGCTTATCAGTTGAGATTGCCGGATCATATCCATACTATTGACGTTTTCAACGTCAAACACTTGATTCCGTATCATGAGAATAAGCATGTTGAAGAAGAGGAAAGTGTGAATTCAGTGACGAATTCTTTTCAACCAGGGGAGGATGATGCAACGCACTATAACAATGTTAAGTCATCTGGCTTAAGTCACCCACGACCTAGAGAGATAGGCTTAAGTCGCCCACGACCTAGCGAACTATGGCATAGCGAGTTAGCGGTCCAAGACATCAAGGCCAGCAAGTTAACGACTCAGGAAAGCAAGCCAGCGAGTTAAGTCGCTTAGCCAACCGGATAAGCGACCTAGCGGGTCGCGCCAAACCACTACTGCCACATTTCTTTAGGTCGTCAGCGAGCCATGACCTAACGAGCTACGACCTAAAGAGTTAGGTCGCATATGTCACAAATCCTTAAGTCGTTCAACTATGCCGCAGTTCTCTTATGTCGCTCGTTCTTCTTAAGTCGCCCTGATTTCCTTATGTCGCTCAAGTTGATAGGTCGCTCAAGCTTCCTGTTGCCGTGCTATTGTTATGTCGCAGTATGTTGTTGAGTCGCTTATGTCGTAGGTCGTATGATGTTGAGTCGCATTGATGTTATGTTGTAATTATCTTAAGTCGTATGTCGCTTGTTGTAACTCGTTTTTTGTTGTAACTTTCATATGTCGTATGTCGTAAGTCGCGTGTTGAAACATGTATTTGTTAAGTCGTGTACTATTGTAACTCGTCTGGTGATAGGTCGTTTGTTGTGATGTAAGCCGTATGGGCTAAGTCGTGAGTCGCGTGTATGTGTTGTGATGCCTATAAATAGGGGCGTGCAGTCATTGTAAAAAGGGAGTTGATTTTGAATAAAATTTGTTTGTGTGCGCTTTTTCCACTTTTGTTGAAGTTGAGTGTGATCTCCTTCTTCTTCCATCTTCGGATATTCGAGTGCGCTCGAATCAACAAATTTGAAGCCGATTCACGGAATCTCATGCGCGAGATCAACGTCAAAGAATCGTAGATCTACTAACGCGGCATCGTGCGCAATCAACGTGTTCGAGATAGCTAGATTCTGGTTTCTTCGAGATCAACGGAATTGGGCATTTATCTTTGTATCGTTTTATCGATTTATCGTTTTATCGATTTATTTGACACGAAATCTTCATTTCGTGGTCAAGTGTTATAAATCCGCTGCATCAGTTTGGTATCGGAGCAATATCGCTGTCTCAAGTTGTTATATCCGGTATGTCACCCTGCCTCTCTATTTATAGACGAAGGTGGGTTGGACTTCCTTGGTGGGCCTGATAGCTGAATACCTTGGCACAAATGGAGTGGTTACTGCATGCCGAACCAAACTGGCCGATCGGTCGAATGCCGAACCATCCTCTTCATGCCGAATGATGTGTTTGTTTTGTGTGAGAAGAGTAGGCCGAGCAACAATCGAAGCTGGTCATGCTGGGGAGAATGCCGAACATAACTTACGTTGAACTTCTATCGGATGCTGAACATTCCTTGATGCCGAACGTCCCTCGATGCCAAACGTTCCTTGTATGCCGAACAGTATGATTCCTCGATGTCGAACGAGGTGCTTGATGCCGAGCGCTATTCATTGCGAGTGCTCTTTTAGATGCCGGACGTAAGGTGACGCCGAGCGCTACGTTGTCGAACTACTCAAAGGCCGAACGTCCTTGGTATGCCGATCGATTCCTTGGCCGAATGAGATGAGGCCGAACGCTCTGAATCCCCTGGGAAGCTGCCTGCCGAACAATTCCTAATGGTGAACGCCTCTAAGTGCCAAGCGCTTCTTTCTGTCGAGTATCCCCTTATGCCGAGTACTTGCTAGATGCCGAACGTGATGAAATGCCGAACAATCCAGATAGGTCGAGTACCTAGTTGCCTGGTCAAACCTCCAGGAAACACATATTTAATTTCAACGATAACATTTCATATTCTTTACACAATCCCTTAAGTTCCCTAGGTACAAATAAAATATAATTATTATAAAATACTCCAAGAACAACATAAGAAGATACCCGCTTGGTTGGTTAGAGTTTAGTACTAGACAGATGTAGTTTATATGATTACATGCATACAACAAAGTAACATCACATAATAGACATAAATAGTAGATAAACTCCTATATAGCTAGATCGGCCTCTTGTCCATCTTTGAAAGCTTTATTCTTCTAATCAAAATAACCCGTGAACCTTAGTCTGGAACTACTCAAATGAGCACCAGATAGCTAAAGGGGAAAACCAAAAACTTCGCGAGCTTATGGGTAAAGAATGTTTGATCTTCCAACAAGTAAAAGCGAAGCATTAGAAGCCAAGTGGATTGCATCAGTCTTTAGATGTACCAGTTTGGAAATGGGATTCTATACCTATAGATTTCATAAATGGGTTGCCAAGGTTGAAGAGAGGAAATGAAAGTATTTCGGTTATAGTGGATACATTGACTAAAGATGCACATTTCATTCCTTTAAAATCAACAAGGATGACACATGTTTTAACTAACTTATTTATAAAGAATATTGTCAAACTACATGTAGTTCCTTGTGGTATAGTCAGTGAAAAAGATACCCTATTCACTATGGAATTTTAGAAGAGTGTACAAGAGGTTTTAGTTACCAAGCTTATGATGAGTATCGCTTACCATCCATAGTCCGATGGACAAACGGAAGGAGTTAACAAAGTCTTGGAGGATTTGTTTATAGCCTATATGCTAGACTTTGGAAGATCATAGGAAGACCATCCATACTTAGTCGAATTTTCCTACAACCGTAGTTACCAGACTAGTATAGGGATGATACGATTTGAAGCTTTATATGGAAGACCATGTAAATCACTTGTTTGTCGGTTGGAGAGCAAAGATAGTTTGATTCTTAGTCCAGATTTAGTAAGAGAAGCCGTAGAAAAGATTTAGTTAATCCGAGCTAGGATGAAGGAAGCTCAATCTAAGCAGAAAAGTTATGCAGGCAAGAGACAAAAAGAGATAGAGTTCTCGCTTGGAGATCATGTTTTCATCAAAGTATCACCAATGATGGGCGTAGTATGGTTCGATAAATCAGTGAAATTGGTATTAGGATTGTTGGACCATTTCTTATTATAGAAAGGATCGGGAAACTAGCTTATAAGATTGAGTTACTAAGCAGTTTGGCAAGAGTCCACAATGTTTTCCATACTACTCATCTTAGGAAGTGCGTTAGAGAGCTAAAGACTACCATCACTTTGACTGCATTGGAAGAATTAGTAGTGGAACTGGACATGACTACTACAAGGCAACTAGTTTGTATTATGGCTAAAGATGAGAAAATGTTAAGGAAAAAGAGAGCCAGATTATTAAAAGTCTAGTGGAGTGATGATGGGAGAGAATACAGAGAAAATGTTATGTACCTTATCGTAAATTCGATGACAAAATTCTTTAAGGAGGGGAATTTGTAACACCCTTAATTTTGATTAACATTGTCTAGGATATTTAAATATAAGAATTAAATAAAATAATGTAGGGTGGTAAAGGAAATTGAGGTTCGATCAATTAATCGATTATGCTTTA
This sequence comes from Allium cepa, assembly GCA_030765085.1. Classification (NCBI taxonomy): domain Eukaryota; kingdom Viridiplantae; phylum Streptophyta; class Magnoliopsida; order Asparagales; family Amaryllidaceae; genus Allium; species Allium cepa. The sequence goes on from CM060938.1 coordinate 919,203,827, forward strand.
AGAATTTAATTAGTAAGAATGATTAAACTCTAAATAAGGAAAAGGAATATTATATGCTAAGGGCAAAATATGAATATGCCATAATTCCTAAACATGATCCCTTACAGTCCTCCTTCGTTTCATTTACATCCATAGAAATCTAAACTATACTAAGTCTGGCCTTTGCAAGAAGCTTAAGAGAGGAAAATCTTAGGAAATCAAGAGTAAAGCTCAGGGGAAATTAATCAACACTCAAATCTCATCATTCTTTAGCCATTCAAGGTAAATATTGATAACAATCTCTAATATGCATAATTACTTTTGGTTTTGGGATTAAACCCAAAATCTTTTGATAATATTGTGCCAGATTGACTGAGTGAATATATGCTTTATGATAAATTATTGGATTTATTTATGAAATTTATTAATAGGTTTAAGTGGGAAAACCCATCATATAATACCCAAATGACTTAGAATTTTGACATGATGTTAGAAACATTATTTTGGAAGTGGGTCTTAAATTCATAATTTTCGAAACAAGTATGAATACATTTATGAATTTCTTATGTGAAAAAATTGTTTTATTTCGGGTTTTAATTATTAAAATTAATTAAGTAATTGTTTTCGACTTGAAATTTTATATGTTAAAGAAAATATAAAATCAGATTTATTGTGATTTTTAGAATTTTTTTTCCATGTTTTTATGATTTATTATGAATTTATTAAACTAGAGAAGCTTAATAATTATATTAAAATTTTAATATAAAATCATAAGTTTGTAAATGTTTTGGGAATGATATTTTTGCCTAAATTTATAAAAAGGATTTGATAAAGAGAATTATTATCAATGAGATTTTAAAAAACGATAGGAGTTGATGAAAAGAATTTTTTTAACAGCAAGAAAACAGTTTTCATGATATTTACGGTTTTGCTAGGTCGAACTTATTTAATGCTAAATGCATTGATCCCGCCATTTTACGTTGTCGACTTTATTGAATTCATGAGAAATAACTTCCAGATGATATGGAATGAATTCTTTAGTTTGGGAGTTAGCATCGTTGGCATGTGTGCAAATGACGTCAATGATGGCGCATGTATTCTATCTACCGTGTGCCTATGGATTTGCATTTTATATAAAAGGGCATCATGTAGCATCTTTTATATGATGTCGCCGACTCTATAAAGAAAATGGTGTCGCTTATTTCATATCGGCTAATGCATCGTGTTACCAACCTCGGCTCTAGTGATGCCGCATTTTTCTTTCAGACATTGATGCCGTCAGCCAATAATGTCATCATGCCCATATTTTTAAGCTTAAAACTTTATACTATGCAAACCAATGAAATTCAATACTATGTTAGGCGACATACACCTATATCGGCCTTATGGCATTATGCTTTGTTAAATCATATTTTTACATAATTTATGATGATGAAGAGGCGCGATGACTCATGTTGGTAATACATATACCCCACTTTATTAATTCAAGAGTTTTATTATTTCGGCTTTATATCCAATAGTTTTGAGGGATCATAATCTTTTCAAATTTCATCAGTGATATTTTATAAGAGCCTATATTTTAGCATAATAATTTTGATAGAGTAAAGGGTAACATTTTCTTTATTTTGAAGAATGATTTCAAGGGTAAATCAACTATGAAGATTTATGTTTCCAAGGAAGTATAAAAGGAAATCTAGCCCAGGATTTTAGTAAAGAGATTGTTATTCTTATCATCTTTAGAAAAATTATGATAGGATGAATTAACTTAGAGATTAAAAAACCAAATGGGATTGGTGTTGGGTCATGCTCTATACTTCATCTATTAATCCCTAGCTGATATTAGTCCAATATTTCGACGTTGGGCTTTGCCATGGGTAAGACTAAAAGTATTTTACATACAGAAAGGAATAAATAAAGATGATGTAGTCATTGGTTGGCCTGCAAAACTGTTCGGACCAGTGTGACCCAAGAGATTCGAACAGACCGTCCAGTTTCCCTCTATACATAAGTTAGAAAACTTGATATCTAGTACCGAGTAAGTTATATAGGTATGTAGTTACCCTAAGAAAACTATAAAGTTAGGACAGATGCTCTATTAACTAGACCAATTGGTCATGATTACCCATGTTGCATGCATGCATTTAATTGTTTATATTTTTTAGTTTAACCGTTATGTTTGCAAGAGCATAACTTATAAAAGATATATTAGAGGATACTAGTAAGGGGAAACCCATTTCGCTCGGTGGCGTGGTCTCACTAATATCCATTAATCGAGATGGCTTACTATTATTCACACTAGACTTTTTGTCTGACAATATCCCTTTTCATTTCTTCCTAGAAGAAATTTCTCTTCGTATCATGATACATCTGAATTACTCAAGAATGTACAGTAAACTTAGATCGATGACATTCCTTAAGTACTTCTTTCCTTAGATCTCCAACATGTGGAAGGCACATTCATCCCTTCATTATCAACCATCCATTTTAGTTAAGACAAAGGTCTTTTAATTCATTAAACTTAGTTCCACCTTCCAATCTTCTTATTATTTATGCTAAAAATGGATCATATCTTTGGTTGGAAATAATCCTCTAAATCAGTATTAAACAAACTTCTAAGCAAGATAAAACTACAGTATTCTAACTAGAACTAGCCTTCGATCTTAGCTGCACACTACAAGTAGTTAACATTTTTAAATCTTTTCATTCGGTTATCATTGCTAATACTGCATTTTGATGCTTTCCACTAAGTATATCCACAAATTTATTTTGTTTTCCTTGTGTGTACTCAATTCCAAAATCATAAGTAGCAAAAAAACTCTAACCATCACTGTTGTCTCATATTCAACTCCTTCTTAGAGAATAAGTATAAAACTTTAATTGTTTTTCCAAAGATAGTTTTTCTACACCTTCAAAGTAAAAATTATGACAACTAACTCTAAGTCATGGGTTTAGTATCTAATTTCATGCATTTTGAGCTGTCGAGAAGCGTAAATAATCACTTTACCCCTCTGCATTAATATAGCTCCTAATTTGTTCCACATCCATTAGTGTACAGTACCAAATCTTGATTTCCATCCGTAAAGACTAACACGGACGCATCGGTCCAAACACACTTCATGTCCTTCCATGTTAGTTTAGTCGTGGGTGCTGCTATATGAGAGAAATCCTTGACAAACCTCCGGTAGTAGCCATCCAATCCAAGGAAACTCTTTGTCATAGTCACTGTCTTGGGTCTCATCCAATTATTTACAACTTCTATCTTTGTTGGATCTGCTGATACCTTTTTTCTGAGACTGCATGACCAAGGAACTTTACTTCTTTCTTTCAAAAATGGCATTTTGAAAACTTTTCCTTCAGCGGGTGCTGTCTCAATGTCTCAAGGATTATTCTAAGTTTAGTATCCTGATCTCAATCATTCTTAGAATATATCAGAATGTTATCCATAAATACTAATATGAATTTATCCTAATGGCATTGTTTGCCAAGAATATGTGATTTATTTGATCAGCTGAGTGGAGCCAAAGTATTTTCTCAATTAGATCTGGTGACATGGTTTCATCAATTGATGGTAGCAGAGGACAGTATTTCATTGATGACATTTAGAAAAGATATGGTTACTACGAGTGGTTAGTAATGCCATTTGGGTTAACTAATGCACTTGCCTTCTTCGTTGATTTGATGAACTGAATCTTCCAAGATCGATTCTTTATTGTCTTTTCATTCGACCTATGATAGTCAATACATAGTCCCAATGACCCATCTGGTTTCTTCACGAACACCATGGCCGCTCCCTAAGGTGAACTTCTTGGTCAAATAAAAGATTTCCCTCATAAGTCTGTCAGCCGCACCTTTAACTCCTCCATCTCTGTAGGTGTCATTCTACTAGGTGGTCTACTTACGGGTTTAGCTCTAGGTACAAGGATATTCAAAACTAAATAGCTCATTTTTGTAGTAGTCCTGGCACTAGAATAAAGACATCAGTAAATTCTTTAACATCAAATACTCGATTCAACTCATCTTCCTCATCCATTGCACCCAACAAAGCACAAGTATAATAATTCAAGTCCTCTATAGGGTATAAAATTTTATCTTTACTATTAAGGTGTCTTACTGATATTTCCCTATCTTGGAAAAATATACTAGCATCATATTTTTTTAACCAATGCATACCCAAAATAATCCCAAAGCTCAAAAATCCAAACACATGCAAAATGTAGACAAACATATGACCCTAATAATTAAAACTCTAATGTTCACATCTCATCTTGAAAGTTGCATACCCTCCTATCAGATTCACATACCTTATGCTATTAACTAGGTATGAGGGTTCAGATTAAGCTTGTCTAATAAAACAGGATATAAAGAATTATGATGCACCAGTATCAAGCAATACTCAAACAAGTATGCCATGAATCAAAAGCATACCTCCCATCATAACTCTTCCTTCTCCTTTGTTGTGGGTCTCAAGGTAGCTGGTTCCAAAATAAATAAGGCAAATACTTTTCCTTTTTCAATTTTGGCTGGTTCCCTGCACTGATTCTTATAGTGTCCAATTTGATCACAGTTGAAGCACTTAATGTTCTTCCTTCGAACGACTGTCTTTCATCCCTGAATAACATTTGTTCATGAAATGCCCTTTCTTGTCACACTTGTAACAATTGACATCAGGTTTTCCTTTCTTGGCAGCTCTACCCTTTTGAGCTCCTCTTTTTGAAAGAACTTCCTCTTTTGATTCCACCCACTCTAATTCTCTACTACCTTGTTATTACTAACAACGCAAGTATAGATTCATTCCTTAGTGCCATTTCCAATAATACATCACAAAGTTCCCTGAGATGCAGTAAGGTTGTCCTGGCAAGCTCAGGTCTTAATCCGCAGATGAAATTTTCATTTCTCTTAATCATGGTATCCACCGTAGCATACCCATATGGATAACTCCTCAAACCTTGTTGCATAATCCAATACTGTGATGTCTTTTGCACTAACTCAGCAAACTTTCTTAGCAAAGTTGACTTGGAATTTTAGAAAAAAAACTCTCTCAAACAGCCTCTTGAACTATGCCCAATTCAAGTTCTACTTTGGCACTCCAACGGCAACATTGTTCCACCAATACAATGCAGCTCATTGCAACTACTTGGATGCTAATCTCCTTTTCTACTCATCATTCAGTCCGAAATAATCAAAAGTCCTTTCACAATGGTGCAACCAATTCTCCACCTCGATAGCTTCTTTATTTCTAATAAATAGCTTCTTTAGTTCCAATAAATGACTTCCTTCCCAATCTTGCATAATCTCTACTCAAAACTGCATGGTTGCTAACAACTGGGACTTCATTATTTGCTCCTCTAAAGTTACCACCGACTAATCTAGCAACAGCTTCTGCTTACATCATGTTGACAAAGAACAGATACATAACTCCCATATCCATCGGTGGTGTTCCATCACCCACATGAGCGCCTGTTTGTCGACTCAGATACCTCCTTGTATTAGGCCTGACATTTCCATTAGTAGTGGTGCTTCCTCCATCGATATCAACCCTTCTTTTTCCTGCATCCATATCTTACTTTCCTTATATCAACATTTGAACCTTAGTAAGATACAGAAGAACAGCCTAAGGGTGATTGGAAGAATAGCGATAGGATATATACTTATATGTAGCAAATACAAGTATACTACTATAGCTTATCTAAAAAACCAATCTTATTCTCTGATTCATTTGGATTATTTTTTAAAAATCCTTTAATCTTTAAATTTTACATAAACCTATGCTCTGATACTATGTCGTAACATTCCGCAATTTAAAGTCCAAAACTAACCGCCACAAATGCCACAGTCGTCTATTTTATTAATTTCTCAAGATAAAATGCAGTATTGTTGTTTGTATCAATAAATCAACAACACAAGAACATGAAATTTTCTTACATATAATTCAAAACAACTTTAGACTTCGTTTCGATGATAAATTTTCATATTCCATACATAATCCTAAACATTTCCCAAGTACAGATAAAATATAATTATCACAAAATACTCCTAGAGCGACATATGAAATTTCGTCTTGGTTGATTAGAGTTTACTACTAGACATATACAGTTTCACCTATTACATGAATACAACAAATTAACATCACATAGTGGACATTAATAGTAGATGAATTCCTACATAGCTAGTTTTACCTCATACCCATGTTCGAAAGCTTTATTTGTCCAACCTAAATAACATGTGAACTTTACTCTCGATCTACTCAATTGAGCGCCCAAGAGTTAAAGGGCTAAAAAAACTTTAGGTCGGACAAAATGTCTGGTGTGAATAATAATAAGTCATCTCAGTTAATGGATATCTAGTGAGACCACCCTACTAAGAGAAATAGGTTTTCCCCACACTATTATCCTTTAATATACCATTTATAAGTTATGCACCTACACCAATAAAGATTAAACTAAATAATATAAATAATCATATGCATACATGCAACATGAGTAATCATGACTAATTTGTCTAATAAACGAATTATTTTCCCAACGTTCTAGTTTACTCAGGGTAACTACATATCTATATGGCCAACCAATAACAGACCTTATCTTCATGTATTCCTTTCTATACGTAAACCAACTTTCAGTCTTACCTGTGACAAATCCCTATACACTAGAATTTTGGACTAATATCATCTAAGGTCTAATAGCTAAAGTATAGGGCACGATCCTACACCTGTCCCATCTAGTTTTCTAATTTCTGAGTCAATTCATCCTATCGCAATTTATCTAAAGGTTATAATAATAACAATCTCTATAGTAAAATTCTAAGCTGGATACCCTTTTTGTGATGATTTGCCTCTTACACCCAAAGACGACACTAAATACATCCTCGGTATTCTTTTGCCAATCTACTAAATTTCTAAGAGACAAGTCATGGGGTAAATAAAATAAAGATAAAGGAAACAAATGCAGATATTTCTCAAAAACAAACGAGCTACATACACGTCAACACAGAATAATGCATATGGTTACTCTAAAATGTTGCATCAAGTTACAACATGTACTATTCCCAACAAGGACAGTGATATCAGCCTTCCCAAATTACTAATACATAATGTGTAGTCGCAACGGAAATAAACATAACTACTGGAGATAGTAAAAACTTCTGCTCCATACCACTTCCTAAAATGCTCTAAAGAAACCTGACTACTTGGCTACTCATAGAAATTAGAATATCTATGAGTTTAAGGGAAAGAAATAAAACTCTGGGTTAGACATGGATCTGGAATGAGTAAAGCATAAGTTTAACTTTGTAAAAGCCTTCAAATCAAATGTATCTCGTAAAACCATGTCGTGCATAAACACATATGGTTTTTTACCTTACGATAACCAAAACATTTCTATATAAAATTCTTTGTTATTACCAAAATGTCTTGATTTAAAATAAATATGGAATCATAGTCAAAATTGTTACATTATTAAGTTCCAATATAATGGGTGTACAATCAAGTCCGAAGGCTCGTATTAGGAAATGGTTTAAACACTAACAAACTAAGGGACTACCTTCCGTATAGTATGCCTTTAGATAAAATGTAGAAGCAGTTAAGCCCTATACTTGGCCTAAACTAGCAAACACAGAACCGGCCTACCCCTGAACTTGGATAGTACTGAATATGATCAACCCTTGGTTGCGATCATTAACCATAAGGGATCTCGAAGCATACATAAACAATAAATATCACTCTAGATTTGCCGATGATCATACCCTAATAGGCACGACTAACATAACCCTAACGCATTTACCCTATTTTTGCTACCTTCGAGTTTTGAGGCTTAAAGCTATGCATTTACCTTCCTTCTAGCAGACCTTAGAATGCTAACATTTCCATCCAGCATCCAATGCAATGATAGCATTCATTCATACAAGTTATACTGAGATCGAACAAACCTTCAACATATACTATCTTTCATTTCAGAATCACCCTTAGGAAGAACAGTATAGCTCCATAACATACTTTAGAATAATCAATCACAAACTTTATTAGTTCAGAGCGGTTCACATAAATTATAGTTACCTGGAACCGATGTCTCCAAACTAAGCGATAATTCCCGACTAACTTAATTCCTGTTTTTTTTTGGTAGTATGTAGCTAGTATTCGAGTCCTCATCGAGGAACTTTAATATACACATCACACTTCCTGAGTCAAAACATGTCAAGTTATAATTAGTGGGAAATCCGCTACTTAGGGTAATTATACAAAGTTTGCATATGAACCATATACTTAATTTAAGCATGACTCATTGATAGGAATTAACCCTCTCATATCCATCACGTTTCCGATATTTTGACCTTATCCCTTACCTAGAAATAATTCTAAATCTTACAAATAGAGGATCGGCTACTCATTGGCTTTTAGTGCTAACCATAGGATGACTTACTTCCTATACATATGCCAATACGTTAGCTTTGGTTTCATATTGGTTTGAGGTTACTTAAGGGTAATCGACAAAAAAATCCCATGATTTAAAACATTTTTGAAAAAAAAAAGTTTAAACAAAACCAATTTTAAAAAAAAACACAATTTTAAACCCTTATTATTAATTAGATAATAAATTAGGCCCTTATTAATAATTAATAATAAATTAAACCCTTATTAAATAATAGTTAAATCTTACTTAAGTCTTAACTATAGTCTTAATGAAATTAAAATAAATCGGTAATTGATTAATAATTAATTAAACCCTTTTTTAAAATAATTAATTGATAACTAATCTTTAATAAGTAATTAAAAATAATTAACCCTTAATTATTTATCAAACGGTAATTAACTTTAGTTAATTAACTTCATTGATTGGCACTTAGATATTAATTACTTTTATTAACTAATGATTAAGTACTAGTAACTTAATTAATTAAATAATAAATAAATAAATAAACAATAACTACATTTTTAATTACTTAATATAAGTTCTAACACAGTTTCCAAAAAGATTTCTAAGTGAAAGCATTTTTTATTATGGAAAAAGTTCGTTTTCACGAACTGCACTTATAGCAAGTATCGCTATACGACCCGAAATTTCTAAACTTGAAATTTGTTTTCTATTTCTTCTTTAAAACATTAAATTTTGGAAACATTACCACTTTGTAAACATATAGATATGGGTTTTGAAACAAAAAAAGTTTTAGACTTACATATATTTTTAAAATTGAAGTCCAATGTTCAAACTTTTCAAAGAGGGATTTCATAAGTCGCTTAAGTTAGCAGAAAAGCTAACTTTATTAGCATGAAAAACATATACCAAGATCATAACTAATATCATAACCACATCACATGAACATAATTCCAAAAAAAACCAAGATCATATATTACTAATTTACTACACTTATCTTCTAGTTTCAAGTTTATACAACACCACATACAAGCATACTTATATACAACCAAATTTGCACCATTACCATGTTACTTATGCATAACCAATTCAACATCATGACTATTCAAACAAGCATCATATTTAACTAACAAATATACATCATTTGTAAAGTTACTACTTTGAAATAAGGGCGAACTTTATCACCGAGTTCAATGAAATTATTTAAACTTTTTGGAAAATCCTTAGGATTTTTGAATCTTATGGAAAAGACTTGATCTTACTTTGAAACTTTGGAAATGTGCTTAGCCTAAGAACTATATGGCTCATTTATAGGGGGCTATGCATACAGCTTCGAATGTTTTTGCTGGATGTGTGCTTGTATTTGGAAGATAAGGTGAAGAAATGGGGGTAGAAGTATTCTAGCAAGTTTCAAAGAGGATTAATATAGAAAGTATGATTTTTTATACTTAGAAATACCTTAATAAACATGGAATATTTTCTTAAGATTAAGAAAAGTTTTAGTAAGTGGAAAATGAAATAAAGAATGAGAAAGAAATTGGAGAAATTGGTATATATACAATGTTCTTTTATAAAATTACCAGAATATCCACAAGTACATTACCTCCACTACTATCATAGCACATCATCATCCTTGTCCCCTCCTTATGAACATTCTCTAACATGTTATAAACATGCTTTAGTACTTCATGTACTTTATGTTTGCTAATGAAATGGCATTTTCTTTTAATCTTTTATTATTTATAAATAATGCAGAAAAGGCCACATTACCTTTATATTCATTTAAATTAATAAATGTATATATGTTTTTCAAAATATATATCCAACTTATTTGTAAATGATGCTATGTTAATTCAAGTGTGCATAACGTTTTTTGACAGCTTTCAGCCGATAAAAAGTCAAATATTCGAAAAAAGAATTCTAGTCACATTTTCAATTTTTCTTCGAACTAAATATTTTTTAAACAAAATTTGAAAATGATTTCACCGTTATTAATTTTACTTAAAAGAATTTATTTTCATTATAATATCTATTATTCTAATATTTAAAATTAATTAAATATTGGTAGATTAAAGTAGGAAAAATTTCGGACCATTACAAAAATTATTTCACCATCTTTAGTTGTTATTTCTAAGGAGTTTATTTGATTTATAATATCCATTAATTAATTAATAAAAATGTATTTAAATATTCGTTATTAAGGTAATTAAATTCAAGGTCATTACACCCTCCTTCCTTAAAAGAATTTCATCCCGAAATTAGAAAACAAAAAGATATCTCATAACAACTCAAAATATCATATATTATATATAATAAAATCCATACAAAGGACATACACTAAGCACCCATAACATAATAGTTCATATAACATACGTATAACGATAACTATCCCAACATCAATTCTGGATAGGCTTCCTTCATATGATCCACCGTCTCCTAAGTATAATCTCGGGGATCCTCACTCCACTAGATATTTACTAACTTTACGACCTTATTGCGCAACCTCGTCTCATCCTTATCTCTAATATGAAACGGATGTCTAATCACTGTCAAGTTCAATTCTATCTCCAAATCATCTTGAACCGATGATTCTACAATCAACAAAGGGTTATGAACAGATTTTCTCAAATGGGATACGTGGAAATATTATGGACCCCCAACAACCTTTCAGGTAATTCAACCTTGTAGACGAGTTGTTCAATCCTTTCAACAATCTTAAAAGGTCCAATATATTTGGGCGTCTACTTCTGTAACAACCCCAATTTTGAGTAGCATTATTTCGAACATTTAATTAGCTAAATTAAACAGAATAATGTAATGACTAGGGGATTGAGATTTATGTAAACTAAGGGGTAGCCATGCCATAAAAAAAAAGAAATAGGTAAGCCAAATAGATAAGGATTAAAAATGGAATAAGTATATTTTTATACCTAAACCCTTACAAACATTCATCTCATATGTTAAAAAAAAACTAAGTAGAGGAGGGGCCAACCGCCATTAGACAAAGCAAGTTGGAGATAAAGCAAGAATCAAAAGGAAGATTATTAAAAACCGTCCTCGAATCTTAGCTCTTTAATTACAATGCTAAGGTGAATAATTGGTTACATCTCATGTTTTTATTTTTTTTAGTTTCAGATTAGAATTCAAATTAGTTTGCAAATGTTATGCCATGTTTGATTATTGAAATGGATATATATGCTTGTTGACAACTTATGCTATTTCATATGGATTTTATGATAAGTTTTATTGTAAAACCTTATCAAATGATATTCAAATACCTTGTGATTTTAGAATAAGGTTAGAAATAAAATTTTAGAGATGCATTACAATTTTCAGGATTTTATGAATTAATGTGGATTTAAAATTAATTTTCTAGTGAAGAAAAATGGTTATTTAGGTTTAAAATTAATTATGGCTAATATGAGTATGTTTTGGGTCAGAAATTATTATATGTTAGAAAATATATATAAAATGATTCATGGGAATTTTTATAGACTTTTCCTAAGTGTTTTACTAAGTATATAAAATTATTTAAGGTATAAGACTTAAATGTTTTATATATTTATACAAGGAGAAGAGGCATTTTCGAAATAATTTAATTTGTTTATTTTTGAAATTTCGATAGTACTTTTAGAAAAGAAATTAACAAACCAATCATATTTTGACAAATAAGGCATGTTAGTTGAAAATAAATTATCTTTTAAGTCAAAAAACATTTTTTACATGCTTTTTACAAGTTTAGCCACTTTCGACACCGAGCCTTCGACACCTTACTTCCTCTTCTGTCTTCATCAAAACTAATGCACATAGTGTCAAAGACTTGATAAGTAGAGAATTGGACACATGCGAAAGTACTGGGTTTTGACATGGTCGAAGTCTTACTTTGTTTGAAATGAAAATGCGCCTGCTTTGCCTTCGAAAGGAATGCTTTCGATTTGGTTAGCTTCTGACTAAGTCAAATTATTTTAAAAGAATGGTTTTCAAAATGAGTTATGCCTTTGTTTTATAAAGAAGCTTTCTAAGGTGCCGAAGCCCCTTGCTTCCGCTTCCTACCTTCCGAAGAAAATGCTTTCGAAAGGGTTACTTTGTTTTAATAAATTAGCCGCTTCTCCAATGCTTTTGAAGGGTTGGCTTCGATGCCATTGCTTCTTTACTTTGGAAATAGCTTTCGAAAGAGTGCTTTCGACTTAGTTATTTTATGACCCTTTTGTTCTATTCAAAGTAGAACATAAAGGTTTCGAAAGGAATAATTTTCAAGTTTTCGAAAGATTTTGCCACATATTTTTCTTGAACCTAATTGCTTTCGAAAGGTTTGATTTTATTAAAGAGTTGGTGCTTTCGAATGGTTTAAGACGAAGGTTTCGAAGGGGTGGTTCCCCGAAGGTTTCTATGGTTTAAATAGAAGGTTTCCAATGCTTTCGAAAGGAAGGTTTGAAGAGTTTTAAAAAGTATATTTCTAAGGCTTTATAAACTTTCGAAAGGCATGTTTTCAATGTTTTCGAAAGGTTGATTAAGAATTATTTTGAATGGTATGTTTTGGCCCTCGGCCTAAGGTTATATAGAAAAGTAGTTTATTTGTTTCGAAAGGGGTGCTTTCATTGGTTTCAGGAAGGGTACTTTTAAAAGTTTTGAATGTTTTCATCAACAATGTTTTGTGTAAAATATATATAACATAGCAACGTGATTTGTGTAAAGCATATAGTATATTTTCCTTGTTTAAATTATGCTTTAAAGGTTTAAATCTATTTGAGAGAATGTTTTCAAGGAAAATTATATGGGTAAATGACCCTAAGTAAAATGACTTAGATATTAGAATACCAGATGAGATAGGTATGGGGTCGCACCTTATAATTTAGCTATTAGCCCTTAGCTAATATAAGTCCAAAATTCTAGTGTGTAGGGCGTTGTCATAGTTAAGACTAAAAGGATGTTACACACGGAAAAGAATCTATTGCGAAGAGATAAGTTATTGGTGAGCCCACAAAACCATTAGGATCATTTGACCATGGGAGAAGTAAGTTAGGGGAAGACTATCTAATAGATGAGTATTTAATAGAAGTTAGATTATTAGTTTCTATTGTCTGGTAGGCCCAAGTCAACCAAAGGTTAGTAGTTAGCCAAAAAAAACTATAATGTTCGGACAAATAGTTCATTTATTAGCTGATTTGTATGCATTGCATTATATTGCTTTACTATTTTAACTAGCTTTGGCTACAAGATTAGGTTTTGCAAAAGATATGTTTTAAAAGGATATTAGTGAGGAGATACCCGTTCCACTAAGCAGTGTGGTCTCACTTAGCATAAAATAACGGAGATGTATAGTATTATTCACACCAGGCTTTATGTTTGACGTGAAGTTAATGTTTTTCCCCTTAAACTCTCGTGTGTTCAAAATTGATTTGAGTAGGCTGAGGGTTGAGGATTTACAATTTTTAGTAGGTTGACAAATAAAGATTGCAGAGACGGGTAGGAGGCTGGTGGATAGTTATGTAGGAGTTGTTTTGTTCTTTCTATTCCAACGTGTTGTATTAAGTCAGTTATGACTATTTAGTACTTGGGTCAACTAAGAGGGCATCTTCATATGTCGCTCATGGCATATTTATGTAATAATTGTATTTGGTGTGAACTTGGAAAATGATAGGATTATGTAATTTGGATAGGAAACATGTTCTGTGAAATGTAATCAGAAATGATGTTTTTGAAGTTTTGATTTTGTTTCATATTCATGTGCTTTTGATATTATGGACACCATTAACATTACCTTATTTTGTCATCAGAAGTTAATAATATAGATGATTGCAGCATTGGTAGCGCTTAGCTTTGGGCCTCAAGATAGGGGATATTACAACTTGGTATCAGAGCATAGATTTGTCAAAAACATTAAACTAAAATGATTTTTGAAAACATGATCCTAAGGAATTAGAGATAAGATCGGGATATGGGATAACGCTATAGTAACATACTTGTATATGTTATATATAAGTATATGTTGCATCTCTATTTTCTTATCTCTCTTAAGCTATTCTTCTATATCTTAGGAGACTCAAATGCAGATATGGATGCTAGAAGTGGAAGAGTCAACCTTGGGGGAAGCACCATGACAAATGGAAATGCCCGACACATTACGAGAAGGAACCAAGGTCAGGAATAAGCTAGAAATGTGGGTGCTAGAGTCTCACAAGTTGACATGGGAGCCATGTATTAGTTCTTTATCAACATGATGCAGGTGGGTTTTGTTGCTGAGTGGTGGGAGGAAATGTTGGAGGAGGAAATCAGGGAGCTTCGATGGTCAATAATTATGTTGTTCTGAGTAGTGACTATGCTAGGCTTGGAGGAAAGCTATTCATTGGAACCAAAGATGCTATTGAGGTAGAGAATTGGCTACTGCACTGTTAGAGAATCTTTGCATATTTAGGGCTCAATGATGAGCAGAATAGAAGGCTTGCTTCTAGACAGCTTCAAGGAGCAGCGTTGTATTGGTGGAATCGTGCGATGATTGGAGTTAATGAGGAAACGATGACATAAGCTGAGTTTAAGAGGGGTTCGAGGAGAGGTTTATGTTTGAGATTGCAAAGTCCACTCCGCTCAGAAAGTTTACTGAGTTAGAGCAGGGAGATATTACTATGTTGGAGTATGCTACAAGATTTGAGGAGTTGGCGAGGTATGGTTATGCTACTATGGATACTGTGATTAAGAGAAACAAGAAGTTCATTAGAGGGTTAAAGCCCGAGCTAGCAAAGGTTACATTACCTCATTTTAGGAATCCTCATAATGTTGTAGTTGAGAAGGAGTTAAGGAATGATGAGATGCTTGCTTTTCTGGAGAGAAAGAAGGTGAAGGAGATCCAAGTAAGGCAGGGTCAGAAAAGAAATTTCTTCCATAAGAAAAGGGCTCAAAACGGTGGAGCCATAAAGAAAGGCAAGGCAAAGGTTGTTTGCTTTAAGTATGATAGGAAAGGGAATTTTGTGAATGAATGTCATTGTAGTGATGGGAAGAAAGTAATCGGGAAGAAGAATATCAGATGCTTCAACTACGATCAAATTGGACATTACAAGAACCAATGCAAGGAGTCAGCTATGAATGGAAGGGGAAAAGTATTTGCATCGAAGCCAGCTACCTCAAGGACAATGGCAGTGGAAAAAGGAAAAGCTATGTTGCGAGGAACGCTTCTTATTTATGGTATGTCACTTAGCGTTCTGTTTGATACTAGTGCATCGCATTCCCTTGTATCTCGCTATATGGTAGATAAGCTTAACCAAGAACCCTCATACCTAGTTACTTCCTTAAGGGTTGCAAATCCGATAGGAGGGTATGCGACAGTTTGGATGAAGTGTGACCGCTTAATGTTTGATTAGTTAGGTCAAACCTTTGTTTGCAGTTTGCATGTGTTTGACTTTGTAGGGATCAGAATTATTTCAGGTATGAATTGGTTAAGTAAGTTCGATGCTAGGATATTTTGCCAGAATAGGAAAATTTCGCCTAGACACCCTGACTGCAGTGATTGGATTGTATATAGTATTGAAAACCTTAGCTAAGGGGTTAATTCTCTATTGATTATTCTGGAGTCAGAAGAAGAATTGAATCGACTTTTCGTGGTTAGAGAATTTGTGAATGTTTTTGAACCTATAGTACAGTTGCTACCAAAACGAGCCATTGAGTTTCTGGTAGATTTAGTGCCTGAAGTAGAACCATTGAGTAGACTTCCAAGTAGGATGAGACCTATCGAGATGAGCGAGTTGAAGGTGTAGTTGGTGGATTTGGAAGGCAAGAATTTTATCAGGCCAAGCAGTTCACCATGGGGAGAAGCCGTAGTGTTTGGTAAAAAGCCGAACAGATCGTTAAGGTTATGTATCGATTATCGTAAGTTGAATAAGAAGACGATAAAGAATTGATATTTGTTGCCTAGAATTGTCGATTAGTTCGATCAGTTGAGTAGAGCCAAGGTATTTTCTTAGTTGGACTTAGCAACATTTGCCATCATCTTAGAGCAGTAGAGGATAGTATTTCTTTGATGGCATTTAGAAATTCTTAGATGATGGATCATATGAATGGTTAGTGATGCCATTCAGAATGACTATTGCGCCAGCATTCTATATAGATTTAATGAACTGGATTTTCGGAGAGCACTTAGGTAGGTTCATGTTGGTCTTCATAGATGATATTTTTGTATCCTCAAGAGATGAAAGGGAGCATGAAGTTCATCTTAGAGGGGTGCTTGAGGCATTGAGGTAGCATCAGCTGAAGGAAAAGTTTTTGAAGTGTCATTTCTGAAACAAAGAAGTGAAATTTCTTGGCCATGTAGTCTCGGAGAAAGGGTTATCTTTAGATCTAACGAAGATTGAAGCGATGAATAATTAGAAGAGACCCGAGATAGTAACTGAGGTAAAGAGTTTACTTGGATTAGCTACGTATTATTGTAGGTATAAATGATTTTTCGTAGATAGCAGCACCGATAACCAAGATAATGCAAAAATATGTGAAGTTTGTTTGGACCAAAAAGTGTGAGGAAGCATTTCAGAGATTGAAGCACTTATTGACTAATGCACCTATACTAGTTGTTCCAAAAGGGAATCGCAATTTAGTAGTGTATACATATGCTTATGGAACTGGGTTAGGAGTTGTGTTAATGCAAAGATGTAAAGTGATTGCCTATGCTTCTCGACAGCTTAAACCGTATGAGGTGAGATATCCAGCGCATGATTTGGAATTAGCTATGGTTATTTTTGCATTGAAGGTGTAGAGACATTACCTTATGGGAGAGAGATTCGAACTGTATACGAATCATAAGTCGTTGAAGTATCAATTTTCTCAAAAAGAGTTGAATATGAGACAGTAGAGATGGTTAGAGTTTATTCTGCCAATGACTTTGGAATTGAGTACACACCACGAAAAGGAAATAAGGTGGTGGATGGTGTGACGACCCGGAATTTTCGAGTATTTAAAATCGGAATATTTAATTGATTTTAAATATTCATGATAATAGTTTCAACTTGAATTGCGAATATCACAATTCATTTGATAATTGAATTATTGAATTAAAAATTTGAAGTTGATTAAAATATTGAATCTGGAATTTTAAGCCTGTTAAAAATAATTTGAAGGCTTATAAAATTTATATTGATAACATTGAAGATAATAGAAGTTTTAAAATTTAATTTTACAGTGATTTGTTCGGTTTTGAAATTTTGTCATTTAAATTGAATTTTAAAATAGCCTTCCGAGACACAGTCTCGGATTTCGACGAAACCAGTTCCATTGGATCCGTAATATTGAATTATTACCGGATTTCAAATTTCGTATTTATCAGAGTTAGTGTGGGAGTGTACGATATATAAACGCATTGAAAATTTAATTGATAAAAATCGATTCGAAGTTGAATTTAATATAAGTGAACACTGTAGCAAGGCGTCTTCAACACGCTTCCTTTGCCTTCTCGAACGCACCATCCCTTATCTGGTTTCTTTTCGAACACGAGACCCTTATCTTTTCAGATCAAGATGCTCGAACAAAAAAATTGAATAATGGCCGAAACATTATTCTCCAAATCGAAACGCTCAGTAAAAAAAAAAATAAATGCCCGACATCGGAGGCGACTTGGATTGTTTTGTTTTCTTTCCTCCTCCAGTTCATAAACGAGATCCCTTCCCTCTCGTTCTCAATCCAATCACGACCCGTTTGTTTCATTTTGTTCGATCGAGGGGAGCTCAACCTCGAGTCGTCTTCCACACTCGATTCGTGGCGAGAGTAGCTAGGGCAAGGGCAAAGGCACGGTGGATGGCGAGAGTGCCTTCTAGCAGCGTCGGTGAGGTTCTCGAGTTCGAGAAAAGGGGACGCGAAGACGAACGCGACCCTATTTAAGAGAGGAGAGCCGAGAGGCTCTAGGAAGGGTGAAGCGCTGCTGCCTCGAGCGGAATCGCGTTGAAGGACGGAGTTCATCGTGCGTCAATGAGGTAAAATGGAATTTCATTTAATTATTTTTCATTTAGTAGTATATATATAGTATGTAAACAGGAATAAATTGTTTTCAGTAAGACAAGTTTTTTTTAACCAACCTATATGATTTATTTTAGTTACTAGAAGACTTTTATAGGGAAAAATAAGAGGAGATAAATTGATTTAATAAGCTTATCAAATTATTTTAGTCGAAAGCATTTTATTAAAGGGAAGTTGTTAGAAATAAAATAATGATTTGGTAATTGATTAGCTTATTTAATTTATTCCGGTTACTAAAAGATTTCTATAAAAAGATTAGATTAAATTTAAATTATTAGATTAAATAAAATTCTATTAAATGGAAATTAATTTTTCGCTTAGTTCAAATATTAATCATATGAATATTTATACAAGGTTAAAAGATCGCGAAGAAAACAATACGAGATTTGGATGGGGATTTCAATGATCAAAGGAGAGTTAATCTCACTCAGTTAAAGTCAAAAATAAATTTAAATGATTAAATTTAAATAATTGTTTGAATGGTTGAATTGATTGATGAGATATAGTATGATATTTTGGAATTGGTGTATTATGTTGTGCTAACATCTGTGGATGCAGGGATGTAACGACCCATAAATTTTCGATAATAAAAATAGCTAACTTAAATAAGATTTCGTGTTTTAGTGTTAGAAAAAAAATTTGTAAGTCGTTTGGAATGATAATAAATATTGAATTCATTGGGTATAATAGAGTGATTGATTGATAAGTAAAATCTATTTAAAATCAAAGATTCAATATTGAACAGTAAATTGTTAAATTAAATATTTAAACTTATTGAATGATTGAATAACTGTTTTAATGGAAATGGTTGTTCTATAATTTGTATTTGTTAAATTTTATAAGTTCGTTTTGAATATTTCAAAAGATAGTGATTTAAGAATAATCAAATTTGTTAAATTTAATATTACAAATGTTTGAATAATTAAATTTCGAATTTGATATGATTAATTTGATATTGAAATTTAATATATGAAAATAGAGTGAATATTTTAAATTTGATTTAATATGATTCACATTGGTTTCCAAGGTGAATGTAAGTTATATTTGGATTTTAATAAAGTTAATAGGATTTTAAAATTGGAATTTATTGGATAAATTGAATAACGGGTTTAATATGATTAAAAATGATTTGTAAAATTTTATTTTATCATATTGGAGTTATAGTGATGTTATAGAACTTTTAAAACTGAATTTAAAATAAATTTGTGAAAATTGAATATTTTAATATTTAATTATCGACCGGAAAATAGCCAAATTTTGAACAGTCTCAAAATTGGACGAAACTAGTTCCACTGGATCCGTAATAGTTAGTTATTATCGGATTTCAATTTTCGTAGCAATCGGAGTTGTCGTTTGACCGTGGCAGCTCGAAACGCATCGAAATTGTTTTAATATTAATTTGGCGAGTTAAAATAGTCATTTTTCAAACGGTCCCGGATTTCGAAGAAACCAGTTCCATCGGATCCGTAATGTGATATTATTGTAAGATTTAAAATTTCGTGTCAATCGGATTTACCGTTTGTCCGGGGCAAGCAAAAACGTGCCGAAATTAGTTTAAATCGATTTAATTTACATCGATCGTTTATTTCCGTAACTCGCACAGATGATTGAATTGGCTTCCGAAACCTGTTCCATTGCGTATGGAACGCGGGGTAAACCCTAGAAACGCTACTTACCGCACGTAAATCGGAGTTCGAAAAATCACGGATGAATAGTGTACGTCGTTTTTCTATAAAGGGACCTAGCTCTTTCCTTTTAGCTCCAAAACCCTAGTTCTTTCAGCAGCCGCCTCCCTCATAACCAATGGCCGAAAATTGTCCATCTCCCTCCTCATTTTTCTCTTAATCCGTGGATAATTGAAGGAAGTCATCAACTACAAACTTGAAGAGCACGAAGAGAGCTTCTGATCCATACGGTCGGTCGACGACTCATCGACCTTAGGCGGAGAAAATGGGCCGCGTCCACCCTCGTATCTCGCACGAATTCAAACGTTGGGGGGAGGCCAAGCTTCGTGGTGCTCATGCCGAAGGTGAGGATTGCAAGTGGCTTCAATTTGGTGTGTCCTGATCGAGATTTATGTCGACGAAGTGCTTGCAGCTATTAGGGTTTGATGGCATGAGTGGGTTCGGTTATCTCGACCTGGGAACGTAACTGGAGATGGAAGAGAAGGAAAAGCACGGCCCTGATCTTTGCACTCGAAATCTACGGTCCAGAAATGAAGCAAGGTTTAAAATTGTAAATTATATTTATATTAATTCGTTTAATCTTTAAAATACTGTAACTTTTTCATACGAGGTCGAAAACACAAGAAACTTTTTGCGTTGGAATCGTATCGATGAGCACTACGCCATGCAACTGGATTGGAATCGTTTGGAGCTAGAGAAAATTTTGGGTTAAATCGAACGTCATTCGATTTGATTTGAAATCGAAAAATCAAGGTGAGTGTTTTATAACGCTCACAACGTACTAAATATCTTTATGCTAGTTAAATTGACATTATGAAGTGATATGAAATTTATTTGTCGTTGTTTGATATAAATTTAATTGTCATATAGATTGTCGTTTGAATTAACCGTTGAAAAATTAAATTGACAGTTGAATTTGAAATTAAAATTGAAATTGAATTGTGATTTAATTACCTTACATCGATAACTATGAAATTGCCATGAATTGTATTGCCTATTGGATGATGTATTGCGATGGATGCTATTGGTTGATATTTGAATGTTTGGATGTTTGTTTGCTTATATATATCCTGTTATTTATACATATGATACCGTGATTTAATTTAAGTGAGATATATTCATCCCTGAAATTTAATTGAAATAAATAATTACTTGGCCATAGGATAGAAAATTATATACGGACACCGAATTGGCTAAACTAAAAATTTTGGAATTGTCGATTTGAAATTATTTAAATGTTTTGATTTAAAAGTTATAAATTGAAATCGATTTATAGAAATTGAATTCATGGGAAAATTTGAGTTTGGAATGTTGAAATAAATTTTGGTTAAAGAAATTTTGTTAAATAATTAAGTTGAGACTGTGAAATTTGAAATTGGATATGATTGAATGTCGAAAATTGATTTGTTGAAAGATTTAACCTTAATTCAAGCTTTGAATATTACTTAGTAAAAGTGTTATAAAATGATATTTTGAAATCGAGTTTGGAATTGAATCATATTTGGAATTTGGATTTAAACTCGAATATTGTTGGAAATTTTGTTACGTGTTATAAATTGATATTTTGAGAAATCAAGCTCCAAATCGATATAAATTGAAATTGAATAAATTAAGGGTGAATGAAAAATTGAATTATTTCGAAGTAAAATTTGACGTTGATTGAATTGAAATCGAAATTGAATCTGTATAATGGAAATTGGAATTTATTTGAATTGGGAAGTTATAATTGAAATGGATTGATTTTGAAGCTATTTTAATTTGTTTTCCAAATTACTCTGTTATATAAACCATTTTGAATACTTAAACTATTTTAATCTATTTTAAATCTACTTAACCCAATTTAAATTATTTTAAACTAATTTATCTATTTTAAATCCATTTTAAAGATTTTAAGTATTTTAACTATTTTAATTATTTAAACTACGTAAAGCTATTTTCTAAAAAAAAAGAGATTTCAAGATGGTTAATAAGGTGAAATGTTTATATTTAAATCTCGAATTTAAATACGAATTGAGTTAAATGAAGTTGCAACCTAAATTGAAATCCGAATGGATTTTGAAAACGAAATAAGATATTAAGACGAAAAATGATTTTTGAAATGGATTTGATTTTTGAAGCGAATATGATATTTTGATATCAATTATGAATCGATTTGAAATGTAAAAGAGCCAACGGTGTAATAATACGTAGTTATTAAAGAGACCGGGATCGGGTTTGCTACATTACAGCGTGATAGGGGGTTCTCGCTTTGCGTTAGGCGGCGAACGGGAGACTCTTACCCCTACATGCCCCCGGGGATAGTATAAGGTCTTGCGGGGTTGGTTGCGACTCGAGAGGGTGGCCGTAAAAGCAAATTCGAGGTATCATTGTGAGCCACAGCGGGGCTGGGATGTTTGAAAAGCCTACCGGTCGTGAGCCGTTGCTGATGGTTGAAAAGCCTAGGACGTCACAGTTGGTATCAGAGCTTTGGTTTAGCGATAAACCTTGGCTCAAGTGGGGAATAACTCATTGAAATAGAGGTAAACTATATGAATGAGTTGAGTGTATATGAGAGAGCATATTTGTTAGTGATATAAAATGTTTTATATTGTGTCGGTTGATTTGTTGGGTGGCTTATGGATTCTGGTCAATACCAGTAATTAACGTCATTGATAGGGATCTCTAAACACCTAAACAGAACAATTCGACATAGTATTGTTTTGAAATTGGGTAAATGAAATAATTTTGCCCTAATTATATTTTGTATATAAAGAATTTATTTCAAATTTATTGTGATCAATCTAGCTTATTTGGTTGTTGGAAATGAAATATTGGTTATTATCATTAATTTGATATCGTAATTTAATAAATAAGGTGAATTGCAAAATGAACAATGGTAAAACAACTTATGGAATGATTTAAGAAAGAAAATCCTATAAGAATATTTATAAAGGTGACTTATAAATTAAAATAGATTTAAATTGGAAAATATTGGATTCGAGACCCAGAGATTTTGAAAAATGGTTCTCAAAGTTTTGAAGAAATATATAGTAATATTAGTTGGAAATTGTTTATGGAAATATTTTGAAAGGATTTTTAAAAGAAGGAATGAATTCAGTACTCCTCTCTTATGTCGCTGGAAAATAATTTCTGTGATGACTGCGCAACATCATCGACGTTCATTTTCGAGTCTCAAAGTGGGGGAGACTTCTAAGAAGCTTTTCTTTTCTTCGAAATTATTTTGGGTAAATGGGTTTTGGTTTAAACTCCAAAGGTATGATTTGATATATTAAAGATATAAGTGAATATATTTATTTCCAACGATTTGGAAAGAACCGGGCATTTAAATTTCTAAGTTACGTTAATTAGAAATTTTCAAATTATTTGAATGAAATGTGAATAACCAGAATATATAAAATAAGAGGATTAAGATATATAAGCTCTTGTTGGGAAGACTTTAAAGTTGAAAGGTAAAGAGGATATAAATAAATTAAATTTGTGAACATTCTAATCAAGTAAAAATTAAATTCTATAAAATTTTATAATATCAAAATTACATTCTAATAACATATAACAAGACTTACCAAATGTTAAAAGTTAAAATGATGTTTTAGATATGTAATGAGATATTGTATAGATAAACAGAACCTGAAAGTAATTGAAATATACAAGTAAGGAAAACTCAAAAAGGAATAAAAATGTATATAAATGGAAAATTTGGTTGTGATAAAGTTATAAAAACTTAAATATAACCTGAAGTGATGAATGGATAAATGGAACAAGTAAGTGAACTTAAGAAAGAAGACAAATGAATCGTATTATATCTTTGTAAATTGGTTATAGAAATAAATATAAATTGCATAGAAATTTGAATTTGTAACCTGTAAGAAAACTGTAAACAAAGAAAAGTCATTTATGAAAGGTTAGACTTTTATAGGATGATTAATAAACTAAAGTGCCGATTAATAAATTGTTCCACAAATGAATTCGTTACTAATTGAAATTATGGAAATGCAATAAATGAAAACAAAGAAATTTCTTATAGCTAAGAATCAATTGGAAAATGAAATTGGATTTAATTAAATTATATAGAATGTTTAAAATGAACTTGAGTAAGAAAATTCAATGATATTTAAGAAAAGATAATGTCAAAGAATATGCTATGTAAAGAAATGGATATATTAACTGAATAATGGATTGTGAATAATTAATTGTAAATAAAATGAAAGTCAATGAAATAAATTAATATAGATAAATCGAATAGAAATCTATTGAAAGGTGATACATAAGTTGTATGTATATTATTTTATTCGCATAACGATTTGATCCAAATTCGAGCATAAAATTTCGAGATGATTTATATCGATCCAAGTTAGGATTTTCCACTCGATTCTCGACGGCGAACCCTGGACATGGATTTTTGGTTTGATTCTGGAATTCTCTATCATAGTATATATCTATGCAAGGAGAGTAACAGTTTCCAATCAAGGAACCAAATCTGAGTCCGCACTAGAGAGTCGTGTGAACAATACTAGTTTGGAAGTAAATTGTGTGATCGAATAAGTGATTAGATCGATATTGCTCACGAATGATATATGTACGGCTTACAGACTTAATTTAAGTTAATATTGGAAATTTAAGATGCCAAATATAAAATGATTCTTGTAAAAATTATATAATAGGATATATATAAAAGAGATAAACCAAATTGAATGTAAAATTAATAATTTGGTTATGTTGGGTATAATTTGGTTGTTATATGATTGTTAGTTGATTGTATATAATTCATTAAGTGTTAATGAAATTGGAAGCTATAAATCATTGAAATCAAGTTGGAAGTTAAATGAATTTAAATAGAATCTAATTTGATTCAAATTGGAAGTAAACTAATGTAAACATAAATTAGTGAATGTTAACTAATTGAATTGAGAGTGAATGTTAGTAAAATCCAACCTTAATGAATCAACTGTAGTTAAGGTTTAAATGTAAAGTGAATTTATATTGATTGGTTTAAAATTGAAAACAAGTCAATAAATATAAATGAGAAGTGAATTTATATTGATTGGTTATAGATTTGTTGGATGATAATTTGATGATAGTTGATTGATGGTTCCATATGTTGTTTTGTTGCATTTGCTAAGTTGGTACATATAGTTGTTATGTTGCTATATGATGTATATTGATATTATTTTATATATGCATGTTTCTCATGGTTTGTTGAGTGTTTAGTAGGTGCGGATTGCGCTTGCTTTGCATTTGGAGCTCGCTTTCGCGCTATATTAGTCGTATATGCTCGCTAATAAAATATAAGGTACATGTTTATTTTGTCATTGGATTTGGTGATTTTTGGATGAGCCACTTGGCTTTTGGTTTTCTTTTGTTGGTTTGGGGCCCGTAGGGGCGTTTTGTAGTTGTACCGATCGAGCCGCGCAAAGGAGACTCTGCCGAAATTTTCCGTAAAATCCGGGTGTTAGAAAATTTTTCAAGTTTTAAAAATTTTTATAACTTGTTTTGATAACAAACTTTTAAAGTTAGAAGGCTGTTTGGAATAACTTAGTGAAAGTGTAGTAATGACTTTGTAAATGGAATTTCATTGTTTATAAGTTGGTAACTTTGAATGAAATATGTCAAATGTTAAATTCTTTACTTAGTTTCTTTTCCCTTCTTTTCCTTTTCGAGGACGAAAAGTTTTGAGTGGGGGAGAGTGTAACAACCCGTAAATTTTCGATAATTAAAATAGCTAATTTAAATAAGATTTTGTGTTTTAGTGTTAGAAAAAAAATTTGTAAGTCGTTTGGAATGATAATAAATATTGAATTCATTGGGTATAATAGAGTAATTGATTGATAAGTAAAATCTATTTAAAATCAAAGATTCAATATTGAACAGTAAATTGTTAAATTAAATATTTAAACTTATTGAATGATTGAATAACTGTTTTAATGGAAATGGTTGTTCTATAATTTGAATTTGTTAAATTTTATAAGTTCGTTTGGAATATTTCAAAAGATAGTGATTTAAGAATAATCAAATTTGTTAAATTTAATATTACAAATGTTTGAATAATTAAATTTCGAATTTGATATGATTAATTTGATATTGAAATTTAATATATGAAAATAGAGTGAATATTTGAAATTTGATTTAATATGATTCACATTGGTTTCCAAGGTGAATGTAAGTTATATTTGGATTTTAATAAAGTTAATAGGATTTTAAAATTGAAATTTATTGGATAAATTGAATAACGGGTTTAATATGATTAAAAATGATTTGTAAAATTTTATTTTATCGTATTTGAGTTATAGTGATGTTATAGAACTTTTAAAACTGAATTTAAAATAAATTTGTGAAAATTGAATATTTTAATATTTAATTATCGACTGGAAAATAGACAAATTTTGAACAGTCTCAGAATTGGACGAAACTTGTTCCATTGGATCCGTAATAGTTAGTTATTATCGGATTTCAATTTTCGTAGCAATCGGAGTTGTCGTTTGACCGTGGCAGCTCGAAACGCATCGAAATTGTTTTAATATTAATTTGGCGAGTTAAAATAGTCATTTTTCAAATGGTCTCGGATTTCGACGAAACAAGTTCCATCGGATCCGTAATGTGATATTATTGTAAGATTTCAAATTTCATGTCAATCGGATTTACCCTTTGTCCGGGGCAAGCAAAAACGCGCCGAAATTAGTTTAAATCGATTTAATTTACATCGATCGTTTATTTCCGTAACTCGCACAGATGATCGAACTAGCTTCCGAAA
The DNA here is from genome assembly GCA_030765085.1 of Allium cepa. Lineage (NCBI taxonomy): Eukaryota > Viridiplantae > Streptophyta > Magnoliopsida > Asparagales > Amaryllidaceae > Allium > Allium cepa. The sequence continues at coordinate 919,230,598 of CM060938.1, forward strand.
CCTGTTCCATTGCATCCGGAACACGGGGTAAACTCTAGAAACGCTAGTTACCGCACGTAAATCGGAGTTCGAAAAATCACGGATGAATAGTGTACGTCGTTTTTCTATAAAGGGACCTAGCTCTTTCCTTTTAGCTCCAAAACCCTAGTTCTTTCAGCAGCCGCCTCCCTCATAACCAATGGCCGAAAATTGTCCATCTCCCTCCTCATTTTTCTCTTAATTCGTGGATAATTGAAGGAAGTCATCAACTGCAAACTTGAAGAGCACGAAGAGAGCTTCAGATCCATACGGTGGGTCGACGAATCATCGACCTTAGGCGGAGAAAATGGGCTGCGTCCACCCTCATATCGTGCACGAATTCAAACGTTGGGGGGAGCCTGAGCTTCGTGGTGCTCATGCCGAAGGTGAGGATTGCAAGTGGCTTCAATTTGGTGTGTCCTGATCGAGATTTATGTCGACGACGTGGTTGCAGCTATTAGGGTTTGATGGCATGAGTGGGTTCGGTTATCTCGACCTGGGAACGTAACTGGAGATGGAAGAGAAGGAAAAGCATAGCCCTGATCTTTGCACTTGAAATCTACGGTCCAGAAATGAAGCAAGGTTTAAAATTGTAAATTATATTTATATTAATTCGTTCAATCTTTAAAATATTGTAACTTTTTCATACGAGGTCAAAAACGCACTAAACTTTTTGCGTTGGAATCGTATCGACGAGCACTACGCCATGCAACTGGATTGGAATCGTTTGGAGCTAGAGAAAATTTTGGGTTAAATCGAACGTCGTTCGATTTGATTTGAAATCGAAAAATCAAGGTGAGTGTTTTATAACGCTCACAACGTACCAAATATCTTTATGCTAGTTAAATTGACATTATGAAGTGATATGAAATTTATTTGTCGTTGTTTGATATAAATTTAATTGTCATATAGATTGTCGTTTGAATTAACCGTGAAAAATTAAATTGACAGTTAAATTTGAAATTAAAATTGAAATTGAATTGTGATTTAATTACTTGACATCGATAACTATGAAATTGCCATGAATTGTATTGCCTATTGGATGATGTATTGCGATGGATGCTATTGGTTGATATTTGAATGTTTGGATGTTTATTTGCTTATATATATCCTGTTATGCATACATATGATACCGTGATTTAATTTGAGTGAGATATATTCATCTCTGACATTTAATTGAAATAAATAATTACTTGGCCATAGGATAGAAAATTATATACGGACACCGAATTGGCTAAATTAATAATTTTGGAATTGTCGATTTGAAATTATTTAAATGTTTTGATTTAAAAGTTATAAATTGAAATCGATTTATAGAAATTGAATTCATGGGAAAATTTGAGTTTGGAATGTTGAAATAAATTTTGGTTAAAGAAATTTTGTTAAATAATTAAGTTGAGACTGTGAAATTTGAAATTGGATATGATTGAATGTCGAAAATTAATTTGTTGAAAGATTTAACCTTAATTCGAGCTTTGAATATTACTTAGTAAAAGTGTTATAAAATGATATTTTGAAATCGAGTTTGGAATTGAATCATATTTGGAATTTGGATTTAAACTCGAATATTGTTGGAAATTTTGTTAAGTGTTATAAATTGATATTTTGAGAAATCAAGCTCCAAATCGATATAAATTGAAATTGAATAAATTAAGGGTGAATGAAAAATTGAATTATTTCGAAGTAAAATTTGACGTTGATTGAATTGAAATCGAAATTGAATCGGTAGAATGGAAATTGGAATTGATTTGAATTGGGAAGTTATAATTGAAATGGATTGATTTTGAAGCTATTTTAATTTTTTTCCAAATTACTCTGTTATATAAACCATTTTGAATACTTAAACTATTTTAATCTATTTTAAATCTACTTAACCCAATTTAAATTATTTTAAACTAATTTATCTATTTTAAATCCATTTTAAAGATTTTAAGTATTTTAACTATTTTAATTATTTAAACTACTTAAAGCTATTTTCTAAAAAAAAAAGAGATTTCAAGATGGTTAATAAGGTGAAATGTTTATATTTAAATCTCGAATTTAAATACGAATTGAGTTAAATGAAGTTGCAACCTAAATTGAAATCCGAATGGATTTTGAAAGCGAAATAAGATATTAAGACGAAAAATGATTTTTTAAATTGATTTGATTTTTGAAGCGAATATGATATTTTGATACCAATTATGAATCGATTTGAAATGTAAAAGAGCCAACGATGTAATAATACGTAGTTATTAAAGAGATTGGGATTGGGTTTGCTACATTACAGCGTGATAGGGGGTTCTCGCTTTGCGTTAGATGGCGAACGGGAGACTCTTACCCCTACATGCCCCCGGGGATAGTATAAGGTCTTGCGGGGTTGGTTGCGACTCGAGAGGGTGGCCGTAAAAGCAAATTCGAGGTATCACTGTGAGCCACAGCGGGGCTGGGATGGTTGAAAAGCCTACCGGTCGTGAGCCGTTGCTGATGGTTGAAATGCCTAGGACGTCACAGTTGGTACCAGAGCTTTGGTTTAGCGATAAACCTTGGCTCTAGTGGGGAATAACTCATTGAAATAGAGGTAAACTATATGAATGAGTTGAGTGTATATGAGAGAGCGTATTTGTTAGTGATATAAAATGTTTTATATTGTGTCGGTTGATTTGTTGGGTGGCTTATGGATTCTGGTCAATACGAGTAATTAACGTCATTGTTAGGGATCTCTAAACACCTAAACAGAACAATTCGACATAGTATTGTTTTGAAATTGGGTAAATGATATAATTTTGCCCTAATTATATTTTGTACATAAAGAATTTATTTCAAATTTATTGTGATCAATCAAGCTTATTTGGTTGTTGGAAATGAAATATTGGTTATTATCATTAATTTGATATTGTAATTTAATAAATAAGGTGAATTACAAAATGAACAATGGTAAAACAACTTGTGGAATGATTTAAGAAAGAAAATCCTATAAGAATATTTATAAAGGTGACTTATAAATTAAAATAGATTTAAATTGGAAAATATTGGATTTAAGACCCGGAGATTTTGAAAAATGGTTCTCAAAATTTTGAAGAAATATATAGTAATATTAGTTGGAAATTGTTTATGGAAATATTTTGAAAGGATTTTTAAAAGAAGGAATGAATTCAGTACTCCTCTCTTATGTCGCTGGAAAATAATTTCGGTGATGACTGCGCAGCATCAACGACGTTCATTGTCGAGTCTCAAAGTGGGGGAGACTTCTAAGAAGCTTTGCTTTTCTTTGAAATTATTTTGGGTAAATGGGTTTTGGTTTAAACTCCAAAGGTATGATTTGATATATTAAAGATATAAGTGAATATATTTATTTCCAACGATTTGGAAAGAGCCGGGCATTTAAATTTCTAAGTTATGTTAATTAGAAATTTTCAAATTATTTGAATGAAATGTGAATAACCAGAATATATAAAATAAGAGGATTAAGATATATAAGCTCTTGTTGGGAAGACTTTAAAGTTGAAAGGTAAAGAGGATTTAAATAAATTAAATTTGTGAACATTCTAATCAAGTAAAAATGAAATTCTATAAATTTGTATGATATCAAAATTACATTCTAATAACATATAACAAGACTTACCAAATGTTAAAAGTTAAAATGATGTTTTGGATATGTAATGAGATATTGTATAGATAAACAGAACCTGAAAGTAATTGAAATATACAAGTAAGGAAAACTCAAAAAGGAATTAAAATGTATATAAATGGAAAATTTGGTTGTGATAAAGTTATAAAAACTTAAATATAAACTGAAGTGATAAATGGATAAACGGAACAAGTAAGTGAACTTAAGAAAGAAGACAAATGAATCGTATTATATCTTTGTAAATTGGTTATAGAAATAAATATAAATTGCATAGAAAATTTGAATTTGTAACCTGTAAGATAACTGTAAACTAAGAAAAGTCATTTATGAAAGGTTAGACTTTTATAGGATGATTAATAAACTAAAGTGTCGATTAATAAATTATTCCACAAATGAATTCGTTACTAACTGAAATTATGGAAATGCAATAAATGAAAACAAAGAAATTTTGTTATAGCTAAGAATCAATTGGAAAATGAAATTGGATTTAATTAAATTATATAGAATGTTTAAAATGAACTTGAGTAAGAAAATTCTATGATATTTAAGAAAAGATAATGTCAAAGAATATGCTATGTAAAGAAATGGATATATTAACTGAATAATGGATTGTGAATAATTAATTGTAAATAAAATGAAAGTCAATGAAATAAATTAATATAGATAAATCGAATAGAAATCTATTGAAAGGTGATACATAAGTTGTACGTATATTATTTTATTCGCATAACGATTTGATCCAAATTCGAGCATAAAATTTCGAGATGATTTATATCGATCCAAGTTAGGATTTTCCACTCGATTCTCGACGGCGAACCCTGGATATGGATTTTTGGTTTGATTCTGGAATTCTCTATCATAGTATATGTCTATGCAAGGAGAGTATCAGTTTCCAATCAAGGAACCAAATCTGAGTCCGCACAAGAGAGTCGTGTGAACAATACTAGTTTGGAAGTAAATTGTGTGATCGAATAAGTGATTAGATCGATATTGCTCACGAATGATATATATACGTCTTACGGACTTAATTTAAGTTAATATTGGAAATTTAAGATGTCAAATATAAAATGATTCTTGTAAAAATTATATAACAGGATATATATAAAAGAGATAAACCAAATTGAATGTAAAATTAATAATTTGGTTATGTTGGGTATAATTTGGTTGTTATATGATTGTTAGTTGATTGTATATAATTCATTAAGTGTTAATGAAATTGGAAGCTATAAATCATTGAAATCAAGTTGGAAGTTAAATGAATTTAAATAGAATCTAATTTGATTCAAATTGGAAGTAAACTAATGTAAACATAAATTAGTGAGTGTTAACTAATTGAATTGAGAGTGAATGTTAGTAAAATCCAACCTTAATGAATAAACTGTAGTTAAGGTTTAAATGTAAAGTGAATTTATATTGATTGGTTTAAAATTGAAAACAAGTCAATAAATATAAATGAGAAGTGAATTTATATTGATTGGTTATAGATTTGGTGGATGATAATTTGATGATAGTTGATTGATGGTTGCATATGTTGTTTTGTTGCATTTGCTATGTTGGTACATATAGTTGTTATGTTGCTATATGATGTATATTGATATTATTTTATATATGCATGTTTCTCATGGTTTGTTGAGTGTTTAGTAGGTGCGGATTGCGCTTGCTTCGCATTTGGAGCTCGCTTTCGCGCTATATTAGTCGTATATGCTCGCTAATAAAATATAAGGTACATGTTTATTTTGTCATTGGATTTGGTGATTTTGGGATGAGCCACTTGGCTTCTGGTTTTCTTTTGTTGGTTTGGGGCCCGTAGGGGCGTTTTGTAGTTGTACCGATCGAGCCGCGCAAAGGAGACTCTGCCAAAAATTTTCGTAAAATCCGGGTGTTAGAAAATTTTTCAAGTTTTAAAAATTTTTATAACTTGTTTTGATAACTAACTTTTAAAGTTAGAAGGCCGTTTGGAATAACTTAGTGAAAGTGTAGTAATGACTTTGTAAATGGAGTTTCATTGTTTATAAGTTGGTAACTTTGAATGAAATATATCAAATGTTAAATTCTTTACTTAGTTTCTTTTCCCTTCTTTTCCTTTTCGAGGACGAAAAGTTTTGAGTGAGGGAGAGTGTAACGACCCGTAAATTTTCGATAATTAAAATAGCTAATTAAAATAAGATTTCGTGTTTTATTGTTAGAAAAAAAATTTGTAAGTCGTTTGGAATGATAATAAATATTGAATTCATTGGGTATAATAGAGTAATTGATTGATAAGTAAAATCTATTTAAAATCAAAGATTCAATATTGAACAGTAAATTGTTAAATTAAATATTTAAACTTATTGAATGATTGAATAACTGTTTTAATGGAAATGGTTGTTCTATAATTTGAATTTGTTAAATTTTATAAGTTCGTTTTGAATATTTCAAAAGATAGTGATTTAAGAATAATCAAATTTGTTAAATTTAATATTACAAATGTTTGAATAATTAAATTTCGAATTTGATATGATTAATTTGATATTGAAATTTAATATATGAAAATAGAGTGAATATTTGAAATTTGATTTAATATGATTCACATTGGTTTCCAAGGTGAATGTAAGATATATTTGGATTTTAATAATGTTAATAGGATTTTAAAATTGGAATTTATTGGATAAATTGAATAACGGGTTTAATATGATTAAAAATGATTTGTAAAATTTTATTTTATCATATTGGAGTTATAGTGATGTTATAGAACTTTTAAAACTGAATTTAAAATAAATTTGTGAAAATTGAATATTTTAATATTTAATTATCGACTGGAAAATAGCCAAATTTTGAACAGTCTCAGAATTGGACGAAACAAGTTCCATTGGATCCGTAATAGTTAGTTATTATCGGATTTCAATTTTCGTAGCAATCGGAGTTGTCGTTTGACCGTGGCAGCTCGAAACGCATCGAAATTGTTTTAATACTAATTTGGTGAGTTAAAATAGTCATTTTTCAAACGGTCTTGGATTTCGACGAAACTAGTTCCATCGGATCCGTAATGTGATATTATTGTAAGATTTCAAATTTCGTATCAATCGAATTTACCGTTTGTCCGGGGCAAGCATAAACGCGTCGAAATTAGTTTAAATCGATTTAATTTAAATCGTTCGTTTATTTCCGTAACTCGCACGGATGATCGAATTAGCTTCCGAAACCTGTTCCATTGCGTCCGGAACGCAGGGTAAACCCTAGAAACGCTAGTTACCGCACGTAAATCGGAGTTCGAAAAATCACGGATGAATAGTGTACGTCGTTTTTCTATTAAGGGACCTAGCTCTTTCCTTTTAGCTCCAAAACCCTAGTTCTTTCAGCAGCCGCCTCCCTCATAACCAATGGCCGAAAATTTTCCATCTCCCTCCTCATTTTTCTCTCAATCCGTGGTTAATTGAAGGAAGTCATCAACTGCAAACTTGAAGAGCACGAAGAGAGCTTCAGATCCATACGGTGGGTCGACGAATCATCGACCTTAGGCGGAGAAAATGGGCCGCGTCCACCCTCGTATCGCGCACGAATTCAAACGTTGGGGGGAGGCCGAGCTTCGTGGTGCTCATGCCGAAGGTGAGGATTGCAAGTGGCTTCAATTTGGTGTGTCCTGATCGAGATTTATGTCGACGAAGTGGTTGCAGCTATTAGGTTTGATGGCAAGAGTGGGTTTGGTTATCTCGACCTGGGAACGTAACTGGAGATGGAAGAGAAGGAAAAGCACGGCCCTGATCTTTGCACTCGAAATCTACGGTGCAGAAATGAAGCAAGGTTTAAAATTGTAAATTATATTTATATTAATTCGGTCAATCTTTAAAACATTGTAACTTTTTCATACGAGGTCGAAAACGCACGAAACTTTTTGCGTTGGAATCGTATCGACGAGTACTACGCCATGCAACTGAATTGGAATCGTTTGGAGCTAGAGAAAATTTTGGGTTAAATCGAACGTCATTCGATTTGATTTGAAATCGAAAAATCAAGGTGAGTGTTTTATAACTCTCACAACGTACTAAATATCTTTATGCTAGTTAAATTGACATTATGAAGTGATATGAAATTTATTTGTCGTTGTTTGATATAAATTTAATTGTCATATAGATTGTCGTTTGAATTAACCGTTGAAAAATTAAATTGACAGTTAAATTTGAAATTAAAATTGAAATTGAATTGTGATTTAATTACCTGACATCGATAACTATGAAATTGCCATGAATTGTATTGCCTATTGGATGATGTATTGCGATGGATGCTATTGGTTGATATTTGAATGTTTGGATGTTTATTTACTTATATATATCCTGTTGTGCATACATATGGTACCGTGATTTAATTTAAGTGAGATATATTCATCCCTGACATTTAATTGAAATAAATAATTACTTGGCCATAGGATAGAAAATTATATACGGACACCGAATTGGCTAAATTAATAATTTTGGAATTGTCGATTTGAAATTATTTAAATGTTTTGATTTAAAAGTTATAAATTGAAATCGATTTATAGAAATTGAATTCATGGGAAAATTTGAGTTTGGAATGTTGAAATAAATTTTGGTTAAAGAAATTTTGTTAAATAATTAAGTTGAGACTGTGAAATTTGAAATTGGACATGATTGAATGTCGAAAATTGATTTGTTGAAAGATTTAACCTTAATTCGAGCTTTGAATATTACTTAGTAAAAGTGTTATAAAATGATATTTTGAAATCGAGTTTGGAATTGAATCATATTTGGAATTTGGATTTAAACTCGAATATTGTTGGAAATTTTGTTAAGTGTTATAAATTGATATTTTGAGAAATCAAGCTCCAAATCGATATAGATTGAAATTGAATAAATTAAAGGTGAATGAAAAATTGAATTAATTCAATGTAAAATTTGATGTTGATTGAATTGAAATCGAAATTGAATCGGTAGAATGGAAATTGGAATTGATTTGAATTGGGAAGTTATAATTGAAATGGATTGATTTTGAAGCTATTTTAATTTATTTTCCAAATTACTCTGTTATATAAACAATTTTGAATACTTAAACTATTTTAATCTATTTTAAATCTACTTAACCCAATTTAAATTATTTTAAACTAATTTATCTATTTTAAATCCATTTTAAAGATTTTAAGTATTTTAAGTATTTTAATTATTTAAACTACTTAAAGCTATTTTCTAAAAAAAAAAGAGATTTCAAGATGGTTAATAAGGTGAAATGTTTATATTTAAATCTCGAATTTAAATACGAATTGAGCTAAATGAAGTTGCAACCTAAATTGAAATCCGAATGGATTTTGAAAACGAAATAAGATATTAAGACGAAAAATGATTTTTGAAATGGATTTGATTTTTGAAGCGAATATGATATTTTGATATCAATTATGAATCGATTTGAAATCTAAAAGAGCCAACGGTGTAATAATACGTAGTTATTAAAGAGACCGGGATCGGATAGGACATACTCTCTGTCGATACCGAAAACCACTTTAATAACTATTATACGCGGAGTGTTGATCCAGAATGAAGTAGATGGTTTGGTGAATGCATTGACTGAAGAAAGAGAACGATATTGGATGACCCCTGACATGACTAAAACAGGAGCCGCGCCGGGCCATTGAGGTTCGCCACCTCTAGCGGACACACTTCTTCGATACCATATCTATTACATTTGTGTTGTGATTTGGGTGCACCCCTTGATTTGGGAGTGTTGTTTCGCGGTGTTGGGGTGGCTGCTGGCTATGCCCAACATCAGTCCGGATCACGCAACTACTAGTATCCTAGTTGGTATCGCCTCATGTACCTTTTCCTACTGATTATCCTATTCGCGACCACTACGTTTTGTTTTGTGTTATACCTATGGGGTACCCTCTGATAACCACCAGTTTACGGTGGGGCTTACGGTGCTGTATAGACTATGGCATTATAAAAATGTGTTAAGGGGGATTATGGTAATGCCTTAATGCTATTTTGATACTTTATATTACTGATAGGCATTATCTACTTAGCGTACATTACTACATAGTAGATAGTTTAACGGATCCTTAAGAGAAGGAAAATCTCGTAACATCACTTGAGTTATTGCACGCACGTTGACACTGGATAGGAGATGTCAAACCCCATAAACATCTCTGACGCCGTTACACTCATATTTATTCACGACTGATTTAACTTTCATAAGGATATTTTAGTTCTGACTCGAGTGTTTTGTCTTTTCATTACGCTCGGGTCAGTCCTGAGTTTTTCAGATCTTTGAAGATCTATTCTGGAGGATGAAGACGAAGATTTGGTATACTATTACTGTTATTACCCTTGCATCATGCTATCTGCTGCATTATTTTATTTGTTCTGTTGTATATGTATAACTCTGATAAATGTTGTATAAATAATTGTCAAAGTATAGTAAACAGCTTCATGAACTGTTTATTTGACTATTATATTTTATCGTTCCGCTGCGAGATTCTGTGTTGTTTCATTTCCTTTATTTCTCTTTCTTTTCTTTTCTTTTCTTATTTACCCCAATAACTATCTGCCCTTTTGAATGGTTTGGAATCGACAAGCGTATTTGATCGTCGGTTTAAACTGTCTAAAAAGACGGGTCATTACAAGGGAGAACAGGTCGGAGGGATCCAACTGGACCCCTCAATTTTATTTAATTATTTAATATTCTCTGTTCTGAATATTTGATATTCTGTAATGAATTATGTGGAAATATTGAATGCTATGGCTCGATTGTTATAATCGGGAAATAGTGAATTACCCAAATATATAATTTGAGTTTGGAAATGAAATAAAAGAAGTAAAATTGTAAGTAAAATAATTATAGAAAAGTTGAATAAAGTTGTAAATGAACTGGAAAGGAAATAAAGTAACTTCAAAATTTTAATAAATAAATCTTGAGTATGGGAAGGAAAATTTAAATAAACAGAGAGTTCATGAAACTTAAATTTCAATGTTATTATTTAAAAGAACAAAACATTTATTTTAAATTAAGGATTTAAATTATTTAAGAAGAATAAAGAAGAAATTGGGAATAACCTGAGATTTGTATATTTCAGCTAAGGAGTTGAAAATCAAACTGAAAATAATAACAAAGTCCATAATTAATGAATTTTGCAATGAACTATTAAGTGAAGAAATTTATTTCAAATGGAATAAATTGGGAATCAATTTGGAAAATTGATTTAAGTGATTGAGATTGAAAATCGCTCTCTGAATAACCGATTACACTTTCAGAGTAAATTTTTAAAATATAAATTGGAAGTTTAAAGTTGTTTAAGAAGTATGTTTTGTAAAATTTATTATTTCTAATATTTAATTTCTAAAGCAAATATTTCCTTTTAATATATTATAGAAATAATTATTTACAGAGTGATTTAGTATTTGTTTTAAAAGTATAAATCTGGTTTTATGTTTTATTAAGTAACCTTATTTTCAAATATTCCTATAGTATGTATTTTAACAAATTTTTGAAGTAATTTAACTTAAATGTTTAAAGTATATTTTCAAAGTAAAGTGTTTTAAATTATTTAAAAATCTATTTTTGTGCTTGGTGATTTCAGAGGAGATATAAAATATTTGGGAAAGTAGATTCTGAGAAGAATGATGGTTTTGAACCTGTTTTCAAAGGATTGAAAATAGAAATATATCTCGTGAAGATATTTTGAGGTTAATAGATAATTTGGGAAATTATTTATTGTTTGATGGTTGTTTGTGAATACTAATTGATAGTTAAATAACCGACTATCAATATTGGACAAATGCGTTGATCGTTTCGAAGAGACCGGGATCGAGATTTATTTCTCGAAAACCACTTCGATTCGGTTTGTACGTTTCGTGAAAACGATTTTGGTTTCGAAGATGGAGCAGTGAAGTGCAAGGGCTAGTCGGTACTAATCCTGAGGATATTTACAAAATGGATGTAGTAGGAATAGTGCCGTCGGTTCCGTTCGAACCCGGGACGGACTTGTATGAATGAATGCTTGCGAAACATCGTCAGGCGGACGATGGGCATTCTAAGGGATATATTCTATAAAGGTAACGCTTAGCCTCAAGCCTCATCAAATGGGAATGGCTGAAAATCAGGGGATATGCAGCAAGGCTTCGTGGGTAGCCCCCACTGGAGGGTGAGGTTATCCCTGTCTAGATGTCCCTTATTTCGGCTTAGTGGGCAGTTGCTGACCCCAACCGTGGGGTGATCTTGCTCGGAACTGTCCAGTAAGGGATGGTTTCGGTCTTGTGTTGCAGGGGAGTTGGGGTGGCTCCTCGATACGCTGATCTAGACCAGGTATTGTGATAGGTTGTACCCCAGTGCCTAGCCATTAGTTGGAATCCATTTTCCCTACACGCCCGTACGGTTTTGATTGTGCCCAACTATTGCTGAAACGTGAGAAGTAAGCATTTCAGCTAGATTCTATTTACTTTCTATAGACACTATTATAATATCAGAGGACTTCTATAAAAAGTGTTTTAGCTATCGTAAGGTAAAAACCCGACATGTTTATTTGTGGCATGGTCTTACGAGATGCTTTTTGTTTTCAAATGATTTTTGAAACTTTAATAATCAATTGGGTGTGATTTTCTCACGCTGGTATTCCAGACTGACTCGGGTGTTATTTAACTGTAATGCTCGGGTCAGACCGAGTATTATAGGATACAGGTTATGATGCTGTGGAGCTCAGGAGACGAGGTAGATGATGATACGTACATTCGTACTTGTTTTATATTTATATATATTCCGCTGTTTGTGTTGTTGTGTATCTTGAGTTGTTATGTATCCATTGTATGATACTGTTGTTGAGCTGAGTGATGTACTCTGATGATGTAATATATAAACATGTATATCTGATTTGTTTTGTGTAAATATAATTTATTATCTATTATATTTTATTCCGCTGCGATGGTTAGATTCTGTTATTGTTTTCTATTTTCTTCTTCTACCTCTTCTTCTTTAACCCAAATGGTTCGTATTTCTGTACGACTTGAGTTGGTTTAGGTAGAATAGTGTTGACTCAAGGGGTACATATTTGCGGGTCATTTCACTTGGTATCAGAGCTTAGGTTGGTGATAACCTTGGCTCTGGTGGGAGTTACTCATTTAGAATAGAGTCCGTAGTACTCTATAATGAGTTTGAGCGTATTAATAGATATGAGCGCGTATTTGTTAGTGAATATAAATTATTTTAATATTGTGTTGATTGATTTATTGAGTGGCATATGAACCTTCGTCGACACAGTCTGCGCAACTGTATTGAAGGGGTTTCTAAACACTTGAATAGAACAATCGACACGGTATTGTTTTAAATGTGGATGAATGAAATAATTTTACCCAAAATATATTTTGATATAAAGAAAAGTTTTTGTAAACTATTTTAGCTAATATATGGTTGCTTGGATGTTAGAAATAAGGATATTTAAATTATTATCCTTATTGTATGGAAAATTTTACTAGATATTGAAATATAATTAAAAATTTAAGGAATAAATTCATTATAGAATGAAATTTATAAATATGAATTATAGATGTAAATTATAAATTGAAATATAATCAAATAAAAATTTGTATGAGCATAAGCTATGCAAATGAATTGTAGTAAAATTGGTTTAAGCAGGATTTGGAAATTTAAGTCCTGGAGATTTTGGAAGCATTTTGAAGATAAATAATAGCACAATTGTTTTGGAGGTATTTCTGAAAGGAAATTCGTTTTAAATGGATTTTGAAGTGATATAGCATTGAAATCACTTGGATTATTGGGAAATAATTCTGATGATGACGGCCGCATCATCAGTATTTATTTTCGAATTTCTAAGTGACGGATTGCTGCCAAAATTGATTTGCTCAGAAGAGCTAGTTGCTTTTGAAAATTTTAAAAGAATTTAGAAGTGTGGAAGGATTGTTCAAACCTTGGGGTTTTGACTAAGAATGTTTATGGCATACAAAAAGTTCGATAACTTATAAATTTGAAATTTGTTGGGAATAAAAAAGGATTGGTTTAACTTTTGAGAATTGTGATTTGAGATGTTGAAGATTTCAAAATGATTTGAAACCAAAGTCGGGAGTTTAAAAATCCTGATGAGATAAATTGTAAGCATATAAATTGTAAGTTTATAAATTGAGATGAGTTTTAAATTAGGAAGGAAATATAAGCTTTGAACGTTGGAATTTAAATTTAAAGGGAAAGGTTAAAAATGAAATTAACTTGGATTGGGAAATAAAATTTAAGCTGGATTGAAGTAATTGAGTAGGCTGAAAATAATATCCCGTTGCATTTGAATTAAGTTGAAATCTAATTAAGATTAAATAAATCTGAGTTAAAATTTAATTGAATTGGAATAAGGATGCAATTGAATTAATGAATGGAATTAAATTCTTACTTGAACGAATGGGAAATAAATTGAATAAGGATTGGAAATAAAGTAAATAAATTAGAATAACTTATAAAAGAATCAAAATTAAATTGCAGGGAATAAAAATATGCTTGGGATATAAATAAGCATAAGGCTTGAGTTAAAATAAAAGAACAATATATTCAAGCCTATGACGAATGGAATTGTGTAAATAATAAGTTGTGGCTTATAAATTTTGAAAGTGGAATAGGAAATCCGAAACTAATATTGTTTGATGAATTGGAAAATAAAAAGAAGATCTAAACTTGAATTATAAAATAAATTGAACTTAAGAAAATTTTATGAAGAGATTTTGAGATTAAAATCAAGTTCTGAATTTTAAATAGGGAAAGAGCTATTTAGAGGATGAAATATGTAATGAGAACCCATACATTTAAATAGAAGTTGAATTGTGAGTTTATGATGAAGTTTGGAAATAAACTCAAGTTATAAATTAAATTCAACTTAAATTGTGGATGAAGTGAAAGTAATTGAGGATGAAGTTGAATTGTGAGTTAATTAAATTGGATGGTAAATGGATAGTGGATTTAGAACTTGAGTTATTAATTTAAATTTAACTTGAAGTGGTAATAAATTAAATATAATTGGAAATGTATAGAATAAAAATGAGAGTGGATTAAAATAGGAATGGTATGAATGTACAAATAAAATCCAAATAAGTGAAGATAACTTCGAAATTAGCCGGGTAATAAATTGAATGAGCTGAATCTAAAAAGTTAAAATGTATAATAATTGATCGAATAAATGTGTAGTTTGAAATGAGATTGGATTAAAATAGAATCAAGTTAAATTGAAAAGAGAACTTTGTTTGTAAGATGAGAATGAGCTTAAGAATAAAATTTGGAATAATTGAAGTAAATTGACTTAAGCTAAATGAATAAAGGGGAGTTGAATTGAATTCAACTTAAACAAAGTTTAATAATGTTGGATTGGTTTTAAACCAAGTGAAGGTGATTTTTAATCGAAATAAAATTCGGTGAGTTATAAATAATATTTAATGGAATGATATTCTTAAATAAATAATTGTAAACCATTTAAAATTATTAAGGAATTGAAATAACTTGAGACAATAAGGAAAATGGAATGTTTCAAGTTTATTAGAATGGTTTAAGTGAATGTGGATAAACTAATTATATTGAATAAATAAATGATAGAATAAATAAGTATCAAATGAAATGTGGTTTAAATAAGTTGAGAAATGGTTATTAAATGAAATAGCTTGGATTGTTTTCGAGCTAAATAAAATAGTTTGGAATAAACAAATTTGGAATGAAATGTAAATAAATGGATTGTGAATGAAAATTCAAACAGAAAGTGTCGAGCTAGATCAAATGATTTTGAATGGAACTTGTTTGAATAATGAAACTAGTTTGGTTAATAAAATTGAAATGCAATGAAACTGAGAATATATTGATTGTAAAAAAATTTAAAGGTGGAATAGAATTAAGTATAAATTGAGTTGGAATCCATTCATATTGGTTATAAAACATAAATACTTATTTATTCACATAGATTCCGTCAAAATTACATGGAATAAATTGTCATTTGATGTAAATGGAAGTAATTCAAATTCTATGAATTGGTAGGGGTAAAATAAATTGATTTTGAGAACAATTGAATTAAATATGAGCCCGATTTGCATAAGAATAAATTAAATGTAAGCGATTGAGTTTTAAACCATTCAAATTGAATGAAAATGGTTTGTAAATTTATTGAAACAGTTGAATTGGTATGAAAGTTGTATAAATTTCTTACGGAAAAATGTTTGGAGGGAATTTCTTTTAGAATTCATATGTTTTAGCCATTGCAACTAAGTGAAATATAGTTAAACTGCATATATTTGGCACTTACATGTTTGAATTGAGTAAGTACAGCAACATGGAAGCCGTATGGCTGGATTTGGGTTGCATTAGCTGCTAAAATAATAAGCTGTTTGCTTAAAAATGCTAAATAAGGTACGCCTACACAATTAAAGTAGGAAATATGAACTGTTTTTGATTTTTTCCGACTGTGTGGGTCGATGTATATATATTTATCTCTTTTGTCAAATTGCAAAAGCTCCTCCGTACAAAGGGGACTCTGCCAAAATTTTCCAGAAATTTTGGGTGTTAGAAAATTTTTGAAAATTTTGGAAAATTTTGTTAACGACAAACAAATTCAAATTGGAAACTAAAATAAGTTCGTAAATGAAACAAATTTAACGTAATGACATGAATTAGTAATAATGACAAATAAAATTTATATATGAAGAGTTAAAGATAAATTGAATTCATATGTAAATGAAAGAATCAATGTGAATAAAAATGGATATAAACTAAAGTGGTAAGATGAAAATAAATATAAGAAACACATAAATGCTTATACTAGCTTAAGTAAGGAATGAGACATTCTTAATTGGAAATTGATATTTCAAATATAATCTAAGTTAGTATTTGAGTTAATGGATATTGACATCTGTAAGTGAGTCGATAAAATGTTTTGGGATATTGTGATTGGATATTAGTACTAAGTAGGATATGCAGGTATTAAAAAAAAAAGAGAATTCGTTTTTGATTTCAAGATGATAAATTTGAAATGCTCGACAAAAAGGTATGTGTTTAAGTTTCTATATGAAATTTGATTGGGATTTGGATTGAGCCACTTGGCATTTTGTTTTCTTTTTGGATTTGGGAGGCTGTAGAGCCATTTTGTAGTTGTACCGAGTCAGCCGCGCAAAGGAGACGCTGGCAAAAATTTTCGGGAATTTAAGGAGTTAGAAAAAATTTTGAGAAAATTTTGATAATTCAAAATTTGGTTTTGAATTATAATTTGATTGATTGTATAATCAGAGTTGATTGGGAACTAGGGAAAAGTTGGAAAGTTAAAAAGAATAGTGATGGGTCTTTTATAAAAAGGATAGTTGGTAGAATGTTAAATTGTTGGGTTTTGGGAATAAGTAAACGGGTGATAGATCATTCTTCCTAATTAGTAATTTTGGGGACGAAATTCTTTTAAGGGGGGAGGAATCTGACGACCTGGAATTTTCGAGTATTTAAAATCGGAATATTAAATTGATTTTAAATATTCATGATAACAGTTTCAACTTGAATTACCAATATCGCAATTCATTTGATAATTGAATTATTGAATTAAACAATTTGAAGTTGATTAAAATATTGAATCTGGAATTTTAAGCCTGTTAAAAATAATTTGAAGGCTTATAAAATTTATATTGATAACATTGAAGATTATATAAGTTTTAAAATTTAATTTAACAGTGATTTGTTCGGTTTTGAAATTTTGTCGTTTAAATTGAATTTTAAAATAGCCTTCCGAGACACAGTCTCGGATTTCGACGAAACCAGTTCCGTTGGATCCGTAATATTGAATTATTACCGGATTTCAAATTTCGTATTTATCGGAGTTAGTGTGGGAGTGTACGATATATAAACGCGTTGAAAATTTAATTGATAAAAATCGATTCGAAGTTGAATTTAATATAAGTGAACACTGTAGCAAGGCGTCTTCAACACGCTTCCTTTTCCTTCTCGAACACACCATCCCTTATCCGGTTTCTTCTCGAACGCGAGACCCTTATCTTTTCAGATCAAGATGCTCGAACAAAAAAATTGAATAATGGCCGAAACATTATTCTCCAAATCGAAACGCTCAGTAAAAAAATATATTAATAATAATAAATGGCCGACATCGGAGGCGACTTGGATTGTTTTGTTTTCTTTCCTCCTCCAGTTCAGAAACGAGATCCCCTCCCTCTCGTTCTCAATCCAATCGCGACCCGTTTGTTTCATTTTGTTCGATCGAGGGGAGCTCAACCTCGAGTCGTCTTCCACACTCGATTCGTGGCGAGAGTAGCTAGGGCAAGGGCAAAGGCACGGTGGTTGGCGAGAGTGCCTTCTAGCAGCGTCGGTGAGGTTCTCGAGTTCGCGAAGAAGGGACGCGAAGACGAACGCGACCGTATTGAAGAGAGGAGA
Organism: Allium cepa; assembly: GCA_030765085.1. Taxonomy (NCBI): domain Eukaryota; kingdom Viridiplantae; phylum Streptophyta; class Magnoliopsida; order Asparagales; family Amaryllidaceae; genus Allium; species Allium cepa. The sequence continues at coordinate 919,248,602 of CM060938.1, forward strand.
GCCGAGAGGCTCTAGGAAGGGTGAAGCGCTGCTGCCTCGAGCGGAATCGCGTTGAAGGCCGGAGTTCATCGTGCGTCAGTGAGGTAAAATGGAATTTCATTTAATTATTTTTCATTTAGCAGTATATATATAGTATGTAAACAGGAATAAATTATTTTCAGTAAGACAAGTTTTTTTTAACCAACCTATATGATTTATTTTAGTTACTGGAAGACTTTTATAGGGAAAAATAAGAGGAGATAAATTTATTTAATAAGCTCATCAAATTATTTTAGTCGAAAGCATTTTATTAAAGGGAAGTTGTTAGAAATAAAATAATGATTTTGTAATTGATTAGCTTATTTAATTTATTCCGGTTACTAAAAGATTTCTATAAAAAGATTAGTTTAAATTTAAATTATTAGATTAAATAAAATTCTATTAAATGGAAATTAATTTTTTGCTTAGTTCAAATATTAATCATATGAATATTTATACAAGGTTAAAAGATCGCGAAGAAAACAATACGAGATTTGGATGGGGATTTCAATAATCAAAGGTGAGTTAATCTCACTCAGTTAAAGTGAAAAATAAATTTAAATGATTAAATTTAAATAATTGTTTGAATGGTTGAATTGATTGATGAGATATAGTATGATATTTTGGAATTGGTGTATTATGTTGTGCTAACATCTGTGGATGCAGGGAGAACATGTTGGAGGGATCCAACTGGACCCCTCAATTTTATTTAATTATTTAATATTCTCTGTTCTGAATATTTGATATTCTGTAATGAATTATGTGGAAATATGGAATGTTATGGCTCGATTGTTATAATCGGGAAATAATGAATTACCCAAATATATAATTGGAGTTTGGGAATGAAAATAAAAGAAGTAAAATTGTAAGTAAAATAATTATAGAAAAGTTGAATAAAGTTATAAATGAACTGGAAAGGAAATAAAGTAACTTTAAAATTTTAATAAATAAATCTTGAGTATGGGAAGGAAAATTTAAATAAACAGAGAGTTCATGAAACTTAAATTTCATTGTTATTGTTTAAAAGAACAAAACATTTATTTTAAATTGAGGATTTAAATTATTTAAGAAGAATAAAGAAGAAATTGGGAATAACCTGAGATTTGTATATTTCAGCTAAGGAGTTAAAAATCAAACTGAAAATAATAATAAAGTCCATAATTAATGAATTTTGAAATGAAATGTTAAGTGAAGAAATTTATTTCAAATGGAATAAATTGGAAATCAATTTGGAAAATTGATTTAAGTGATTGAGATTGAAAATCGCTCTCTGAATAACCAAGTTCGCTTTCAGAGTAAATTTTTAAATATAAATTGAAAGTTTAAAGTTGTTTAAGAAGTATGTTTTGTAAAATTTATTATTTCAAATATTTAATTTCTGAAGCAAATATTTCCTTTTAATATAATATAGAAATAATTATTTACAGAGTGACTTAGTATTTGTTTTAAAAGTTTAAATCTGGTTTTATGTTTTATTAAGTAACCTTGTTTTCAAATATTCCTATAGTATGTATTTTAACAAATTTTTGAAGTAATTTAACTTAAATGTTTAAAGTATATTTTCAAAGTAAAGTGTTTTAAATTATTTAAAAATCTATTTTTGTGCTTGGTGATTTCAGAGGAGATATAAAATATTTGGGAAAGTTGATTCTGAGAAGAATGATGGTTTTGAACCTGTTTTCAAAGGATTGAAAATAGAAATATATCTCGTGAAGATATTTTGAGGTTAATAGATAATTTGGGAAATTATTTATTGTCTGATGGTTGTTTGTGAATACTAATTGATAGTTAAATAACCGTCTATCAATATTGGACAAATGCGTTGATCGTTTCGAAGAGACCGGGATCGAGATTTATTTCACGAAAACCACTTCGATCCAGTTTGTACGTTTCGTGAAAACGATTTTGGTTTCGAAGATGGAGCAGTGAAGTGCAAGGGCTAGTCGCTACTAATCCTGAGGATATTTCCAAAATGGATGTAGTAGGAATAGTGCCTTCGGTTCCGTTCGAACCCTGGACGGACTTGTATGGATGAATGCTTGCGAAACATCGTCAGGCGGACGGTGGGCATTCTAAGGGATATATTCTATAAAAATAACGCTTAGCCTCAAGCCTCATCAAATGGGAATGGCTGAAAATCAGGGGATATGCAGCAAGGCTTCGTGGGTAGCCCCCACTGGAGGGTGAGGTCATCCCTGTCTAGATGTCCCTTATTTCGGCTTAGTGGGCGGTTGCTGATCCCAACCGCCGGGTGATCTTGCTCGGAACTGTCCAGTAAGGGATGGTTCCGGTCTTGTGTTGCATGGGAGTTAGGGTGGCTCCTCGGTACGTTGATCTAGACCTGGTACTGTGATAGGTGGTACCCCAGTGCCTAGCCCATAGTTGGAATCCATTTTCCCTAGGCGCCCGTACGGTTTTGATTGTGCCCAACTATTGCTGAAACGTGAGATGCAAGCATTTCAGCTAGATTCTATTTACTTTCTATAGACACTATTATAATATCAGAGGACTTCTATAAAAAGTGTTTTAGCTATCGTAAGGTAAAAACCCGACATGTTTATTTGTGGCGTGGTCTTACGATATGCTTTTGTTTTCAAAGGATTTTTGAAACTTTAATGATCAATTGGGTGTGATTTTCTCACGCTGGTATTCCAGACTGACTCGGGTGTTATTTAACTGTAATGCTCGAGTCATACCGAGTATTATAGGATACAGGTTATGATGTTGTGGAGCTCAGGAGACGAGCTAGATGACGATACGTACATTCGTACTTGTTTTATATTTATATATATTCCATTGTTTGTGTTGTTGTGTATCTTGAGTTGTTATGTATCCATTGTATGATACTGTTGTTGAGCTGAGTGATGTACTCTGATGATGTAATATATAAACATGTATATCTGATTTGTTTTGTGTAAAGATAATTTATTATCTATTATATTTTATTTCGCTGCGATGGTTAGATTCTGTTATTGTTTTCTATTTTCTTCTTCTACCTCTTCTTCTTTAACCCAAATGGTTCGTATTTCTGTACAACTTGAGTTGGTTTAGGTAGAATAGTGTTGACTCAAGGGGTACGGATTTGCGGGTCATTTCAGATGGACTTAATAAAAAGATTAAAATGCAATGTTTGCTATGATAGCTGAGTTGAAGGTTTTGGAAGCGTTGATGGCATGTAGAGTGCAATGGAGATCTGAAGTTGGATTTAGCGGGGAGAACGTAGTGCTATCATGTTTAGAAGTTCGAATGACGATGATCAAAGAAATTGCTTCTAAGAAGATGGAGGATCCAATATTAGTTGAATGAATCAAGAAGATAAGTGATGGAACGTAGAGCAATGAGTTGAAGGATTTTAGTATTAACTTGAATGAGTGGTTGAGGAAGAAAGGGAGGTTTTGTGTATCGAATGTGGGAGACATTAGGAAGGAAGTTTTAGAGGAATGCCATTGTTTGAATTTCACTATTCATCTGGGAGGAACTTGGATGTACCAGGACATGAAGAGTAGTTTCTTCTGGGAAGGTATGAAGAGGGATGTAGGCTTATGGGTGAACAATGTCTAAACCGTCTATAGGTTAAAGCTGAACATCAAAAGCCTAGTGGGTTGCTTCAGCCATTAGATATTCCATTATGAAAGTGGGATTCTTTTTTATGGATTTTATAGACGGGTTGCTAAGATCTAACAGAGAAAATGAAAGTATATGAGTCATAGTGGACAAGTTAACAAAGAGTTCCCATTTCATTCAAGTTAAGTCAGCAAGGATGGCAATTGTTTTTGTTAAGTTATTTATGAAGAATGTGTATAGATTGCATGGGATTCCTAGTAGTACCGTAAGTGATAGAGATTCCTTATTCACTAGTGAGTTTCGAAAGAGTCTACAAGAGATTCTAGGATCCAAGATCAAGATGAGTACCGCTTACCATCCACAGACAGATGGGCAAACGAAAAGAGTTAACAGAGTCTAGAAAGATTAGTTACGAGCTTGTGTGTCAGATTTTAGGGGACCATGGGAAGACCATCTACGTTTAGTCGAGTTTTCGTATAACAATAGTTATCAGGCTAATATAGGGATGGCACTGTTTGAAAATTTGTATGGAATGCCATGTAGATATCCCGTTTGTTGGTTAGAGACCGGGGATAAGTTGGTTCTTGGTCTGGATATAGTTAGAGAAGCTATAGAGAGGATTGAGTTAATTAGAGCTAGAATGAAGGAAGCTCAGTCTAGGTAGAAGAGTTACGCAGATAGAAGAAGGAAAGACATAGAGTTCTCTGTTGGAGATCATGTGTTTGTCACGGTATCACCTATGAAGGATGTAATTCGATTCGGGAAATCAGGGGAATTGGCACCGAAATTCATTGGACCATTTCGTATTGTAGACAGTATCGGGAAACTTGCATGCAGAGTAGAGTTACCGACCAGTTTAGCAGGAGTCCATAATGTTTTTCATGTTTCTCATTTAAGGAAGTGTGTTATAGATCCGAAGACTACTATAACACTGACTGTGTTGGAGGACTTAGTAGGACCGAACTTTATTATAGTTAGAAAGTTAGTTCGTATAATTAAGAGTGTTGAGAAGAGGCTAAGGAACAAGACATACGGATTAGTTAAATTCTAGTGGAGAGACAATGAGAGAGAATGTACTTGGAAGACTGAGAGCAGGATCAGAGAGACACTTATCCTGATTTGTTTGATGGTACGTTTTACCTTTATGATTGATTTGTTGTGTACCTTACCGTAATTTCGCGGACGAAATTCTTTAAGAAGGAAATCTATAACGACCCTAATTTTGAGTAACATTATTTAGGACATTTAAATAGCTAAATAAAATAAAATAATGCAATGATTAGGGGATTGAGATTTGTGTAAATTAAGGGGTAGTCGTGTCTTAAAACAAATGAATTAAAGGGGAACTAAAATGAAATAGGTAAGGAAAGTAGATAAGGATTAAAATAGGATTAAGTAAATTATTGTATCCTAAATTCTTACACATATTCATTTCACACATTAAAACCAAAAACTAAGTAAAGGAGAGGCCGACCACCATTATCAAAGCAAGTAAGAGGTAAAGCAAGAATCAAGAGGAACATTGATCAAAACCATCCTGAAATCTCAACTCCTTAATAACAAAGCTAAGGTGAATAATAGGTTATATCTCAGGTTTTATTCTTTTTGGTTTTAGATTGGAATCCAAACTGATTTGGAAATGTCTTGACATGTTTTGATTATTAAAACAGATATGTATGCTTGTTGATGATTTATGCTATTTCATATGGATTTTGTGATAAATTTTAATGTGAAAACTGTAACGACCCGCCTTTCATAACACAGAAAGACGCATCATTAAGAAGAAAGAAAGGGATAGAAAAGAGAAAAGATAGAAAAGAAAGAACCAACAACATCAGAATCTCATAGCGGAATGAATAAATTATATTAATCAAACAAAACATTACATAGCATCTCATACATCAGAGTTATACAGCTCAAACTACACAGAACTAGACAGTTTTAACACCTGTCTAGATATTACAACTCAAGTACAACACAGATAACAGAAACAACTCAAACACAACGGAAAACTCTCTATATATATATATATATATATATATATCTCTACACGCTAAAGCCACCTGCTCCATATCTCCTTCAGAACTTGTCAAGCAAAACCTGAATAACTTGACTACTCATACGTAATATGAGTACCCAAGAGTTTAATAAAACAGAAAATAAGCACTCGGGTCAGACAGGGTCTGGTGTGAGTAAACGGTTAAAGTTGCTTAACTATGAGAAATCCTTTGAAAACAAAGGTATCACGTAAGACATCCCACAAATTAACATGGGTAAGTTTTTACCTTACGCTAACCAAAACATTTGATAGGAAATCCAGTGATATTATAATAGTGTCTAGGGTTTTTAAAATAAAATACAGAAATAGCTGGAATGCTTACATCTCACGTTCCAACATAGTTGGGCACAATCAAAACCGTACAGGCACTTATTGGATTTTGAATTCCATACAATGGCACGGCTACTGGGGTACCGCCCATCACAGTACGTGGCCTAGATCACCGTACCGAGAGTACGCCCACTCCCCTGCAACACAAAGCCGGAACCATCCCTTACTAGACAGTCCCGAACAAGACCACCCCTGCCGTTGTCATGATCAACCGCCCCACACAGCCGAAATAAAAAGGGACCTCTAAACAGAGGTTAATCTTGCACTCTTGTGGGGGCTACCCACGAAGCCTTACTGCACCTCCCCTGTTTTAGCCATTCTCGGTTGATGAGGCTTGAGGCTACGATTACCTTTATAGAACACATCTATCTTAGAATGCTCATCGTCCACCTGACGATGTTCTGAAAGCATTCAATCCACTCGAGTTTGTTCCGGGTTCGAACGAAACCGAAGGCATTATCTCGTTACCCTCGTATTGAAATCACCCTCAGAGTTAACGACGATAACCCTTGCACTCTGAACCACCACCTCGAACCTGTAAGTACTATTTCTGTCAAACTCATCACGGAATCACCCCCGGAGTTATACTGACGAATAGTTCTTACACCTCTAGTCTTCACTTGGACTCCCCTTGGATTTACGACCTAACGTTTAACTTGGATCGATGTGGTTTTCGGAATACCAAATTTGGAAACCCGATCCCGGTCTCATCGAATCCAAATGCCATCTTAATGTCCAAGTGATTTAAGTTTATCAAATTAATTCAATTTAATTATTGAATTCACAACATCATCCACAGATAAATATCACACATTTATCATTGATATATCAAATATCATACCACATAATATTACAACCTATCATCCAATAGATATCAACCAATACAGATATTTCACAAGCAATCATACACAAACAGGCATTATTAATTCCTTTATAATTAATTTAATCATCTTAAATTGAATTAATTACTTGAGGATTAAACAGCTAATCCTGCTTAAACAATCATTAATTAATTATAATTAATTAATTAATCACTCTCTAATCATCTTCAAAATCCAATTAATTAATCTTCAATTAGAGATTAATTATCCTTTAATCATATTCTTAATTAATTCCCTAGATTAATTATTCTTTAATTACACAGGGTAATTAGCCTTTAAATTAATTATACATATTAATTTATCTTTAATTATTAATCTTAATTAATTTCTAATCAATTAATTAACAATAATTAATTACAAAGATCCTTAACTAATTTCATTAATTAATTATTACTTCTTTCTTACTTCATTGATTAATTATCTTATAATTAATCACATTTATAAATTAATTAAACAATTAATTATTCATTAATTCCATAAATTAATGACCTCTAATTACTTTATTAATCAATTATTACATTTATTAATTAATTATGAAATTAATTACAATTACTAATTAATCCTGATTAAATCAAAGTCAGTAATTAACTTCCTTAATTACGTTAATCAATTCTTAAATTACACTGAGTATTTATCCTTAATTACTTCCCTTAAGTAATTATACCTCTTTAATTACTATCCATTAAGTAATTTCTTAATTAATTATATTCAATAATTATTCATTAATTACTTCACTAAATAACTACACATCTTTAATTACATTAAGTAATTACACTTAATCCCATCATTAAGTAATCCTTTTAATTAATTAAACTTAATTAATTAATTAAAATTAACTATACTTAACTTAATTAATTACCCTGAGTAATTAATTACCTTAATTACTTCATTAAGTAGTTATATTTTTCTAATTCTTAAAAATGATTAAGTAATTAACTTCTTAATTACTTATTAAATAATTATTTCTAAATTAATTAAACTTGATTAAATTAATTACTAATTAAGTTATCAATTATATTTAATTAATTACTCAACTAATTTCCCTTAATTTAATTATTTACATTAACCAATTTAAGTAAATTAAGTAATTTATTTTAACTACCCTTATAAATAAAACTTAACGAAAATAAATGAAACATTTTATTAACTTAAATTAATTAATTATCTAAACTTGAAAACTTATATTTGGTTTATACAAAAACATTTTAAATTTATCATTTTTAAATTCCTTTACTTATTCGTATTTAAAAAATAACTTCAAATATAATTTATTTGAAACATTTTATGTAACGACCCAGAATTTTTAATAATTTAAATTTGAATATTTAATTAATTTTAAATATTAATGAGTGAATTTATAAGTCAAATAAATTTTTATTTGAATTATTGGATTTAATTGGATTTTTAAATCGATAATTTAATATGTTAAATTATGGAAATAATTGAAAATTGAGTTAAATATGATTGAAAATAATTTGTAAAATCTTATTTTATCATGTTGAAGTTAGAACGATATTTTAGAACTTTTAAAATCGAATTAAAAGTTAATTTGTGAAAATTGAATATTTTAATATTTAATAATCGACTGTAAAATAGCCAATTTTTGAACAGTCTCAGAATTGAACGAAACCAGTTCCATTGGATCCGTAATAGTTAGTTATTACCGGATTTCAATTTTCGTGCCAATCGGAGTTATCGTTTGATCGTGGCAGCTCGAAACGCATCGAATTGTTTTTAATTTAAATTTGGCGAGTCAAAATAGCCATTTTTCAAAAAGTCTCGGATTTCGACGAAACCAGTTTCATCGGATCCGTAATGTGATATTATTGTAAGGTTTCAAATTTCAAGTCAATTGGATTTACCGTTTGTCCGGTACAAATTAAAACGCCTAGAAATCGATTTAAATCGGTTTAATTTAAATTGAACGTTTTCAGCCATAACTCGCACATACTTCCGAATTAGCTTCCGAAACCTGTTCCATTGTGTCCGGAACGTGGGATAAACCCTAGGTACGCTGGTTACGGCGTCTAAATCGGAGTTCGGAATTCCCGGGATGAATAGTGTTTACGCTTGCTTTTCCTATAAATACAACCTCACTCTAAAAAAAATAAAAAAAACACTAAAACCCTAATTTTAAAACTACAGCCGCCACCTTCATAACCTAAGGCCAGAAATGCTCCAACTTCATCCCTCTAGATCTTCCAATCCGTCAACAATTAGAGGAAGTTGTCAACATGAAAGTTGGAGAGGGGAGTGAGAACTACGATGTGAACGGTGATGATCGGAAACGGAGTCGTGTGGAGGGAGCTAGAGGGGGCCGTTCGTGGGCTGTTAGGGGACGTGCGCACGCTTACCTAGGTGGCCAAGCTTCATGGTGGGGGAGGTGGAGGTGGCTCTCGTCGAAGGCTTCGCGTTGGCGTTGGTGTAATCGAATTTCGTCGAGTATCGGGGGAGTAATTTGAAACCCTAGTTTCTTGTAATGGGTTGTTTGTGCACGGCCTCAAACCTGTAGGGGAACGTGAGTGGGAAGAAGGGTAGGGACGGCCAGATTTGCAGGTGGATGGAATGGAGGGCTATGATTGATTTAGGTTAAGAAAGTTAATTTATGTTGTAAATAGCTTATATAAATCGTGTACGAACTTTAAAAATTCATAACTTTTTCATACGAGGTCGAAAAAATGCAAACTCAGTTGCGTTGGAATCGTATGGACGAGCACTACGCGATGGAGTTGGTTTGGAGTCGTTTGGAGTTAGTGAGAATTTCGGGTGAAATTAAACGCGCGTTTAATTTTATTCGAAATAAAAGCTAAAACGGAAATTAAAACCAAGGTGAGAACTTCTCACTCAATCGAATAGATTTCGATTTTATTTTAAATAGTTAGATTTAAAATATTTGAATGCATGTTTGAATGATGACTGTAAATTATTGATTGTTAAAATAGACATTATACGCCGTTAGTAAGCGGATGTTATTTATTAAAAACATATACCGCGAATATTTCATAAACAGTGAAATTGGTATTATATATAATATCAATATATATATATTGGCATATGTATATATTGCAGTTGTTGATTTCCCGCATTTTTGTTTAGCGGATGAGACCCTATTACGCCGTTATTAAGCGGATAATATTTATTAAGAACATATACCGCGATAATTTCGTACTGGAGCGAAATTGGTATTGTGCTAATGTTTTTGGATGCAGGAAACAGGTTGGAGGGATCCAACTGGATTCCTCAACAGTTTTTATTTGATTTCAGATATTTTGATATTTGATGGATTATCATATCGATATACGTTATCGTTGTTAGTCGTGATTGACTATTTGGTGTGCAGCATCACTGGACCCAGATTTTGGGATTTTAAAATGTTTTTAAAAGTGATTTTTGAAAAGATAAAATATTTTTGGGAATTGATCCATTATAAATAAATAAACGTTATAATTTTTAAAGTTATAAAATTATGGTTTTTGTGAAATATAGTTAAAAGCTGGTTTTTGAGAAATATGAACCAATGATTTTATAAAATAGTTTAAACTGGATTTTTAAGTTTATTATTATTAAAAGTTTGAATATAAGATTTATAAAATTTGATTATTTTATAAATCAAGAGAACGGTGAAATTTTAAAGGAATTTAAAGACGTTTAAAAGAATAATATAAATTAATTTATATTAAGAGATTTATAAATGGATATTTATAAATTGAATTATGGACATTATAAAACGAGTTTTTATAAGTGTTTGAATGTAGTGAAAATGAATTTCCTAAATGAATGAAATTTATGAAATTATAAACTGTGAAGTTATAAATGAAATTTTATAAGCAATAGGTTTATAAAATTTATAAAGTTATCGAAAGAATGAATTTTGGATAAATAAACAATGTTATAAGTTAAGATTAATAATTTGGGAAGTTAAATGAACGATTTTGTAAAATAATCGTTTTATAAGTAATTAACTTATAATATGAACTTGTAGTTTATAATTGAGTTATAAACTGGAATAGGTTAATAAAGGAATTTATAAAAAGGAAGTTTTTATAAATAAATAGAAACGGAATTTATAAACGTTGTTTTATAAATCCGCAAATGACTTATTTTGATAAGTTAATTGTTATAACTTAGAGATAGAGTTATATTCACATTTTGAACAGTGAATAATCCTTTAAGTTAAAGTGAATAGAAATGATGAAATTTGTTAAGGTAGTATATTCATGTTTTTGAATAGTGAATAATACGTTAAAGAAATTGTTTTAGATATGATGTTTTAAATAGAATTAAAACGATCTAATGATGGTTTAAAATGTGTTGAGATTCGAAACCATAGATTTCAACATTTATTGTTGAAATAGACGTTTTCGAGGAATAAAAGGAAATGTGGACTATAACACTGTTGTTATAGTAAATGATTTCCGAAAGGAAATGTTTTGTATAGTATTGGGATTTATATATCTATTTTAATTTCGAATCCCTATACTAGTGATTTTGGGTTGTCGTAACGATGTTTTACGTAACATTCGTTTTGGCCCAAATAAATATGTTTAAGAGAATGATTTCCTTAAAGAATGAATTATATACTTAATTCGATTTAAGTATATTGAATATTTTCTAAGTGTTGAAAATAAAAGGAATTTGTGAATTACTTATGAATAAATAAGTATGGAAATGTTTTCCAATATGAAGTGAATAATTAGAATTTATCTTTTTTGAAGATAAATTGAAATGAATTATTTAAATCGCATATGCATGGATATCTTGAAATATAAATTCATTATGGAATTTATATGTGAAAGTGAAACTTGTTAAAAATAAATATTGATTTATTTTTGAAGTGTTGAAATTATATATCTAGTAAAGATATTTTGGAAAATAAATAATTTGGAAAATTATTTGGAATCTGGTGATGTGTGCATATCCAGTGATAGTTCAATAACCGACTATCAGTATTTCCCTTTGAATGGGTATTTGATGTGAATTGATTGAATTTGAATGCACACTTATTTTTGAATAAGCGCTCACTATTCGGGTTAACCGGGAAAGGACCATGGGGTCGTATAACCCATTCCGAATATGTGATACGTCGTTGTGAATCGCATTTGAAGATCGGTGTTGAAGACCGGTATTTGCGAGAGTGATAGGATGAACTATCGATTGACTCTGCACCGAGTTGCTCCGGTATTGAGTTCTCCATATGTGATGGTGAATCCGATCAGGATTGTGGATATCCGGATTGCAAGGACTTCTTTGTAAGTGCCTTCGGTTCTGTTCGATCCCGGAACAGACTTGTATGGATTGTGTGTCTGACATTACAATTTGAGATATAAAGCCGATTTCTTTCAAATATATTTCTGTTGGTGGCGGAGAATTTATTCTTTGCTTAACACCCTTCTTTGAGACGTACGAGCTCAAAGGTTATATAGTTGAAGTTATCAGCGATATATTCCCAATTTGGTAATGTGATATGCTGAGTGATGCTGAAATGATCATTGTGTTGATTATTGTGATAGGATCATTTATTTGATCGTCTATCTTGGTGATCATTGTGTTGATCATTTTTTGACCCAAAGCATGGCTTTTGTATAAAGTATGTTTTTGTGGACGTGAATTCGTCGAGCCTCACATCCCGGAAATGGTCAAAACAGGAAAGATGCGGCAAGGTTATGAGGGGTAGCGCCCTTTAGGATATGTGCATTTCCTTCTGGAAAAGGGTGGTATCATGGTATGGAGCCCAGATACTTACTCATGTTGAAACACTTTGTTTTTATGATTGTGTGAATTGATTAGAGAGCGCTCTCGGATAAAGGTCCCAAAGGACCGGGGGATGGCATATTCGGTCAGTTGTTATCCAGTTAGGGGTAACCCGGCCTTGTGTTGGTAGAGATCCGGTTTGGTTCTCGGGGATGTCCATCCAGAGGCATTCTCATGTGGCAATGGGAAGTTCCTTGGCCTGACCATTTGTTGGAAATCCAATTCCCAATACGAAACTTGTACGGTATTAGTTGTAGAACCTGCTATTCACTTATGGTGGTCACCACTGTTTGGATAGTAGCTATAGTAGGCATAGTTCGAAATGTCTATGTCGGCTAAGATTTATATCTTTATTTTCGAAATGATTTGTTATACATTATGCACTAGTAATAATATCAAATGTTATTTTAAATGCGTATCAAGCATCTTTGACTATCATAAGGAGAAATCTCCTCCGATTCTGCGTTTGCATGTGTGTGTGTGCGGGAGGCCTTATGGTAGTCTCATTTTTAAAAGCATTGCGAATTGATTTAAAAATATTCCTCTATTTTGATTTTAAAGTAAATAAACTGTTTTGAGTTCTCACACCAGTCACATGACTGACTCGGAGTTTATTGTTTTCCTTCCTAAACTCTGGGTGCCCACCAATTTCCACACGGGCAGTCAAGAGTTAGGTTTATCAGGATATTCTGGATATTCTGGAGTTGCTGGAGGCAAGCTGGATGGCATGGCGTATTACTAGTTTATATAGTATTTCTTTTTCCGCTGTATTGTTTGTTGTTGTATGTTGTTGTACACTCTGATGTGATGATATGATGTAATAACATGTGATGTAATGTAATAACTGATATAGTTCTTTGTTTAAAGATTATTCATTTATTATTATATGTTGTTCCGCTGCGAATTGTGAGATTCTGATGTGATTCTGTTGTTGTTCTGTTGTTTCCTTTCTGTCCCGTTCTATTTTAAAAATTCTCTGTTTTCTAAAAATCGTCTATCTTCTTTCCTCTCTATTTTCTATCTTTTCTCTCTTTTTCTTTTCTTAAATTTTTTTTTAAAACCCATAACATCTCGGTTTTTCGGCAACGAAAATCCGTACTGTTACATTTTATATCATTAACAAAACTAAATGAAAACAATTTATTTTAGACAAAAGATTAAATTATAAAATCCAAACTTTAAAACTAAAATTTCTGTAAAGTCAACATTTTATTATTAATAACACTAATTCAAACACTTTGTTTTAAACATCAAATTTGCTTTCAATTTTGAAACTTCATTTTTATAAAGCTCAAACCTGGTTTTAAACAAACAAACAATTTTTTTAAAAAAAACAATTTAACATAACTTGTTAAAACACAAAGTTTGAATTTAAACATTTAAACATTTTAAACTATTTAAAACTTAATTTATAATCTTAGTTTGCTTTAACTACAACAATTACAATTTGCAATTTTTTTTTTCAAAAATAGAACAACCACAACTTTCACTCCGAGTCACATACGATACCCTCCCTACCTAATACTTGAGCAACCACAACAGAACCTAACCAACACACTTCTTCTCAAAACAACGCCCGTGCACAACATCTACTTCGTGCACATGCACGCCGGCCACGGTCGATGGCAATCTACGGCGACGAGCCCCACAATTCATCTCTGGTCTCAGCAACTCCTTCGACACCCTCAATCGAAGAAAACGCCACCAAAACAAAATAGGGCTTCTGCGTCTTCTACCTAAAAAGCACTCGAACCCAAAGACGTCGCCAACGGCGATACCTAACGCCGGAGTACTAGTCGCCCACACGCTCGCCTCGATCACGTGAACTCATAACACCTCACGCGATTCGCCAAAGATCATTAATGACGACGAAATGCTCGCGAAACCGACCCAAATAAGAACAGCGTCCAAAACCCTACTAACCCCTTCCTCGGCCACCGTCGTCACCATTAAAATCAACCACTATTTTTCTCTCATCTCCCATCACTGTGCCCTCCTCCATGCCAAATCTCGCCGCCTAACTCCACTTCTATCAACCGGAATTGTTCAAATTCCGAAATGTCTAAAACCCCCAAATTCACTTCAACCACCATCATAAAAATTACCATATTCATTTTAAAATTCATGAATTTGATCTTCCATTCCGATCATATGAACAGAAATTCAAATTATTACGGTTGATTTTCTTCAAAATTTGACATTCCACTGTAGACTAATATTTACAGTATTTTTGTTTGATATAAATTTTATATTTATGTTTAATGACAAGATTTCTTTGTTATAACTAATTTATCTTCAACGATTAATGTAGATTAATGATCATCTCAGAAGATAAAAAAATTTCTTTGAACAGAACATGAAAGAACAGGATTTTTTTTTAAAAAAACTTCATAGCTACAGTTTTCTTTTTCTTCTCTTCAAACAGCCAATTAAACATGCATTCGAACTTCAATTAAGCATGCAACAATTATGTTATGTTTCCATATCATTCATTTCACAGAAATCAAAGAAAGAATTTAAATCTGTTTTTAAAATGAGTTCACTCACCTGGTTCATAAACAGAGAACTCTGCATTTTCCTTTCTGGAATTTGAATTACTGCATCTTTTTTTTCTCTGTACTTCAAATTTGCCTTTACATTTTAATTTACTGAAACACTGCATTTCTTGTTGAATTAGCTGAAGATCCCTTGTTGAATTGCAATTTCTTTTGCATGTTTTCCAGTTGAACTTGAAACCAATCTCAGGTTACAATCACTTGGATCTGGATTGGAAAAGCTTCAGGTCTACTTTACAGGTTGAAATTCTGTTTTCTTGATTTCAATTTGAAGTTTGCATTTGATTTCTTTTTTTTTATTCATCTAGTTGAAGAAAATTTAAAGAAGTTTGAAGATAAGAAACCAACAAATCTTTTCTTTTGAATTTTTATTTTCTTGTTAACTTAAAAGCAAAACTTTCCTTTTAAACAAAAAGATGCCACTTGTTAAAGAATGAACCATTGTATTAACAAATGTAAAGCTCTTTTATTATTTTGTAGACAAGTGTGCTTTCATAAATTGTTATGATGCCAAATGTTTTTAAGTGGTGATTATTACATTAATTACTTGTTTTAAAAAATAAAATAAACCTTAATTATTTATTTATAAATGAATAAACCATAATTACTACTAATTTAATACTCATGTTATAAATGTATAACTATTAAATGTATTATATTAATATCCATGTGATTTGGTTTATAATTATTTAAAACTTACTTCATAAAGATAAGTTTTAAAAGAAAGTAACACTTATTTAAATTTTATTTTAAAAGTTTAAACTAAAGTTATTGTAGCTATATTGATATTATATTTAAAAATCTAAATTTGTTTCCAAAATCCAATTTAAAGAAAACAATTTAGATTTTTATAATAATGTACTTATTTTTGCAAGCTATTATTCTTTTAAATAAAATTAAATTTTCCCTTAAGTGTTTTATAAATAAACATAAATTTTAAATAGCTTTTGGAAAAAAACATTTTTATTGAATTAAATCAAATCAAAACTTTCCAAATTACTATAAAAACTTATGTATGTTAAAATTTGAAGCATATTTTTCTATTTATGTTTAATCCATATATTCCTATTTACAATAAATATCCAAATATAAATATTCCTTATAAATAGAACATCTTAAATATTAGTTTCAGAAATTATTTGAATTTTTTTATAACAAAGCTCCAAATCACAATATATAAACATATATATTATAATTTGAAAATACTTTTATTAATTTAAATTGAACCAATTTCCTTATTACAATGTATACATATATACATTATAAATGGAATTATTAACTTAAAAAGATCAATTAATTACACATATATATTATTATTATAATTTGGAAAGAATAAACATTCAAATTATATTATCATTATTATTGAAATTTTTGAAAAGATAATCATTTGCTAAATCAGATTTATTAGTTTTGAACATATAATATTTGGTTAAATTAGATCTTTAAGTCAATATAACATATTTTAAATAAATTATAAATAGAAATTATTAAATAAGTATTGCCAAAATTCCGGGACATCACATTCCTTCCCCTTTAAAAGAATTTCGTCCCCGAAATTAAAAGCAAAGATAATTTAATAATTCCATACAGATTTTAAATTTTAAAACAGCAACAAATGCTATCAACCATACTAGAAACTATAACATCCAATTCAAACAATCAATTCTAATTATCCAGACAAATTCTGGACAGAATTTCCTTGAGTTTCCCGGGTACAAACACTGGGATACTCGCCTTACAGAATCTAAAACTAGCTGCTCTACTCGGATCTAGAACTCTTATATATCCAGATCTACAATCTAAACAGGATACCGGATCACAAACAGTCCGATCAACTTCCAAATCTCCATGATTTGTTGGTTCTAATCCAGTGATAGATCAAACACTTATCCTTAAGAGAATACTGAAAGATTGCCATACACTCTTGAGCTAGCTTTCCATTTTATCCAATCTCATCACTCTTGTGATCGGAGAAAACTTATTCAAAAATTAAATCTCTAACTCTTGTCCACAACTTCTGCTGATCCTAGACTGCCCTCAACCCTCCTGATCAACCAAACTTCGCATATGCTTCTCAAAACAAAGCTGGATCAAGAATGAGATGACTTCCTAATTCTACTCAACAAGATAATTCTCCCAAAAGTCCATCGTAATTCAAAACACCAATCTACTATACAAGCATCATGAACTTCAAACTAGCTTTTCTTATTCGGAAAACAGAACAGATGCTCCTGACATCCAAGTCTCATATTCCGAAAGAACTTCCTGAAGAAAAACCTTAAATCCAAGAAAACATAAATCTTTTGATGAATCCAAGTTGCTCCTATTCTGGATTAGCTGCCACCATACTTCTGCTGTGCAACTCTGATCCGAAGTAGATGAGAAAGCTTCTGATGAACACAAGCACAAACTTGGTCAAATTGTCAAGAAACACTGTTCATCAAATTCCATAAAAGCTTAATGCCTATCCGATTTGGTCACAAATACTACAAAAAAAATCCATTCGGAAAACCAGAACCAATCAACCCTGATTGCTCACAAAATACTCTCTCCTGGAATCTTCTCTCTTCTAGACCAAACCACCAGAAAATCCAAGAACCAAATCAAAGCAGAACTCCATCTCCCGATGCAGACAAACTCCTTTGACTTCCTCAAAAATATTCAGAAAGTCTCAAACCACTTCGATAGCTCCAACATCTTTAGAGATGTCTCAAACAAAAGAAATGATTACTAAAAGAACTTTCGAACCATCGCAAGTCACTTTTGCAATACTACCCAGTTCGGATTCCAAAACAACTATTCTCTCTTACATAACAGAACAGCTTAAGCCCTTCAAAAGAAGAAACTAATGGTCCACCTCAACCACAAACACCATACCCTATATGAGCTTTCGGAAGAAATGACAAGCCTTCACCATTTGCTCGATCTACTGACAGATGAATGTCAAAAGACTTCTGATCCATCGAAGAAACGGACCACACAACTGCTGAGCTAAAAGATCTTCCTGACAGCACATTCAACCTCTGAGCTGCCCTTGCTACTACAGACCTCCTATCCAAAAAGTTCCTTGAATCTCAAAGCTACATCAACCAACTCCACAAAAAGAGTCTTCAAGATGAGCAGAAACCTCTTAAGTAACTCGGCTTCAGATCAAGCACAAACACATAACTAAACTGAGTCTCCCACTCCAATACAGATAAGACTCCTTCCTATGGTTGCCAAAATACCATTACTTGCTTCAGCTCTTCCACTTGATCCAAACTCTAGAGAATCCGATCGCACGAGCACAATCCAAACTTATATTCCAATGATAAACTGTGAATCTTTTAAAAGATTTCCTTCAGAGATCGATGAAATCCATACACCAAGCTGCCAAACTTACTCAAAATGCCCAAAACTGTTTTGGCAGATACTCTCCCAACCTAAAATACTGGGACTGCTTTCATTGATAGTCGTGCTATACACACCACTATCTCTTCTACTTCTAGAACTTATGTTGGCAAACCCGAATAGGTAACCCAACAAAATAGGTAGGAATAAATAGATATATATATATATATATATTCAAAATTACAAATACACTCTCTCAAAGAAGACATCACTCCATAGCCTAGGTATTCGCTCAACCTAGATGTAACATCCCGCCTTTTCGCACGCTTTAAACAGACACACGTGCCGATTCAAACCGTACGGAAGGGCGGATTTGTTATGGGGTAAACAAGAAAGAAAAAAAACAGGGAAGAAATAAAACAAAATAGAATCTCACAGCGGAAGGATAAAATATAATAATAAATATATAGTTCATAAAAGGTTACAAAACAGTGGATTCTTCTTTATACAGTTTTATATCAGAGTTCACATACCAATAATATCAATGCAGCGGAATATAGTGTGAGTGTAGTGCAATACTATAAATAATAATAATACAAATTCTTCGTCTTCGTCCTCCAAAGCTAAAGTCTTCGATCCTGAAACGCTCAGACTGACCCGAGCGAATTTGAAAAGACAAAACACTCGAGTCAGAACTAAAAGATCTTAAGTGAGTTAAATTAACAGAAATAAATATGAGTACAGTAACTCAAGAGATGCTCGGGATTTACATCTCCTAAGGATCCGTTAAACTATTTACTATGTAGTATATTGCGCTATTATAATAGTGTCTATTTATAAAATAAACTTACTTTTAAATAGCGTTAAGGCTTTACATTTTCCACCTTAACACGTAAAATGCCAATAGTCTATACAGTACCGTAATACCTCCTGATCGGGAAGCTACCAGAGGATACTCCATAGGTACGACACAAATAGAAACTCGTAGTAAAGGCTCGATATGGTAGGTGACACGGCACAACTAGGCAATGCCAGGGTAGATATACCAATTGCTATCCAGGCTGGTGGAAACGCGTAGCCGCAGTTACCGCCCACCTCGGACTAACTCCCCAAAATAAAAATATAGAAGTGGCCACTGAATCAATCCAAGTCAAAGTATAATATCGAAGAGGAGGGTCCGATCAGAGGAATGACCTCATTGGCCTGAGAATCGCTCCTGTTTTAGCCACCTTATGCCAACTCACGAGAGTCGGGTCCACGTATTTACCTTACAGGAAACGCCGCCACCACCTACTTCATTCTGGAATCTCCACCGCGTACACGGTTAGTCAAAGTGGTTTTTGGTATCGACAGAGAGTATGTCAGATATCCGATCCCGGTCTCTTTGCCAACCCTTCGTTATTATAACACCGCGGTCATTTAAAAATAGGTTATACTTTAAAAATCAGAATAAACATTCCATTTCATAACCATGAATACGATATCATTTCAAAACCCAAAACCATATTTTATCACTTATCCCAAATATAATTCTTTTCCAAAATCAAAATGCTTTAACTTCATAACGTCTGAAAATCAAATATTTTCAAATCATAGTATTTTGAAAATCATAATTTAAAACCATAACTTCTAAAACTTGAATGGTTTGGACATTCAACGGTATATGAATTAAATGGTTTAACTTAAATGTTACTTTGTAAAGAAAATAGTTCTCATGGCTTTACAAATACATTTCTTTATTAAAGTCTAAACCAAAATTTATATTATCCCTTTCAAGTTCCAAAACCACTTCAATTTATTTATATATACGTATATCCATTTTGAGTATCAATATTTCAAACTAAAGTTGGATTTTATTCTTTCAACAAATCAATTGTTCTATTAATTAGTCTTGAATATTCATATAAAATCCATAAAAAAAATAAGACTTCAATTTCTAGTGATAAAATATATATATTTTTCCCAATTCAAATTATACTAGAATATTCATTTTAATTTATTTTGGGAAAAATCCAATTATAAACATCATATCTTAAAATTTCCAAACTTAACATTTATACATATGATATAAATTATTAAACTCCATTTTCTTAATTTTCTTCCATTTTTAATAAAGATTTTTATACACTTTTAATGTCAAAATCTTCAACTTCATATGTATATATATATATGGAAGAAAAATATTTATACAATATAAAATTGAAGATTATTATAAACCGTATTCCATCCAAACCATAGAAATCACATAAAAATAGTTATATATAGACCGCGGTGCCTGTATATAATTTTCTATCCTATGGTTAAGTGATACGGATATTTATCATTTCAATCCGCAATTTAAAAGATATCAAATTTTGCGGTTGTATATCATTTCAAACCACAATCCCGAATGAAAGAAAATATGCATGATAATTTGCAATTAAATGATATACAATAAAACATCCATCAACATCACCCATCATCCAATCACCAATCATCAAGCAATATCAATCAATAACAATTTATATTTGATAATATATAACAGGTAATAACTGGCAATTTTATTCAGATTAAATTTAACAACTATTAATCTAACAGTTTATATTCAGTAATAAATTATATAACTGTTGACTCGCAGTTCATATCCAAACAAATAAATTCTAACTATCAATTAATACGCAATAAATATACTAAATTAACAGTTAAATTCAATAAATGCAATTCAGCAGATATGAATGAAATAAGCATGCCAAATACTCATAAATAAATTCTATTCATTTCTAAAATTAATTTAACAAACATAAAAGCTTCTAGTAGTTGTGAGTGGGTTAAAACACTCAACTTTTGAATTTAAATCGAATTTAAATTCGATTTAAACCCAAAAATTCGCCTGTCTCCAAATCTGTCCAAACCAGCGTCATCAAATCCGGAATTAAATTACGATCCTAACAAAAAGAGATTCCGTGTGAATCCGACTTCGTATGAGAAAGTTATGGCAAAAAATGATGATTGAATTCAAAATTGAAAATAAATAAAACGACACACATTCATCACTTACAAATATATGTGCCACGTCACTCCTTCTATTCCAGAAACGCACGCGGCCCCCTTCCAGAAACCATAATCGAAGATCTACGACGATCTAACCGTTGAAACGACACAAAAACCGTATAGATGCGATCCCCATCGTCCACTCTACAAAACCCAGAAAAGGTTTGACGATCCGACGAAGTTTGCGACGACGATGATGAATGGTCACAGACTGTTTGAATTAATTCTGGTCAACCGAATGTTCAAAACAGAAAACGAATTGCATCAGTAGATTACGTGCCTCGAGAACATTAACATATATTTTTTGTGGAATTTTTTTGAAGTGTTTGCATTTTCATTGAAATTTGGATTGAAGCAGATCTAGGTTTTGCAACCATTTGAGGAGGAGAAGGAGATGAAGAAATGAATATACAGCAAACGACAATAGGATGGAGCTAGGGTTTATAACTGTATATATATAGGTTAGAATTAGGTTTAGGGACAAATAGATTTGAAAGGAGAGGCTGCTATTAATTAGAAATAAAGTAAATATGAACACTTGGTATTGAAATATAGTAAATATGAACAGTCCTTTTTTTTTTAGTAGCAGGTATTAAAAAAGGTAATTATTAATTAGAAAGAAAATGAATATGGAGGGACAAAATAAATGACACGTTTCGTTAGTTTGATTCTAAATTAATTAAGTGCTAGATACAGAAAAGTTTGAATACATCATATATATATATATTCATACTTTAACTGTGTGACAAAATTGCTAAACATACATCAAGTATGATTAATTGGTGACAATATATAGGAATAATCAACAATAAATGTGGATGCAATCACATAAGGATCTAATAGGGAAGGAGATACAAAGTAACGACGTTGATTAATTCCACTTTCCCACTTTAGCCAATCCAATTACAAAATTTAAAATTTTATAAAATTTCTCTCCTTTGATTTCTTAAACAATTTTAATAGCTAACAACAAGTTCTATGTTAATTCAATCATTGATCATTTCCCCAATTACCAAATTAAATTACAATTATTCGCAATAAATCAAATTATAAATTTTTCATTCCAATAAATAAAATAAATCTTGATTTTTTTTTCTTCCATCCTTATTAATTCCACAACTTGTTCAATTTGAAAATCATTATCATATTTTCCAAATGTTACCTTAATTTAACCCTTATGTAACGTATTATTAGATTCATTGCAAGATTTCAAATTTCAATCCCCATTTCTTAATATACTCAAATTCTGGACATTTTTATTTCCTTACCCATAAGTGTAACATTTATTGCCAATTCCATCCAAATTTAACAAGTAACCCTTAACAATGTTTTCAATCCAAAGGTTATATTTAAGTTTACGTTGTATTCTACAACTTATCATATTATGAAGAAAATTCACATTATTCCCCATTATTACCTTAATTCATATTAACTTAACATTAAATTTACTCTTCATTCTATTATTAACCTATTAGTATTAAATAGATGAAATTAACATTGGTTTTACACTCTATTTCGTAGATATTTACAAATTTTATCTAAGTTTATATTTACATAATATTCCAACATTAAATTTCATCCAATTTTTTCTTCTTCCTTTTTATTTTAATTAAATCCAATTTCCCTAAAGTTACATTCAAACAAGTAAATTTTGATTTCCAATCAATCATTATACTATAACATTCTTAACATTTTTTTCATTACACCAATAAATTCTACCTTGATAAGTTTATGCTTCTATTGCTTTACTTTCACACTTCCGTTAAAATATAAATAAATTCTAAAGTAACGTTTATTGTTGACCCCGCCATTTTAATTACTCATATTTAGATGAACGTTATTTCAAATAAGTTCATTGACTCATTTAAATTAGGTAGTTTATAGTAGTTGTTATCCCACCCTTACAATTATTTCCTACTAACGTGCTACCAACTCCTTTAATTAAAATTTGAATTCCAAACCTTATTTAATATACTAAGTAAGATAAATAACATATATAGATTGCTACCAACTTTCCTTTTCTTGCATCTATGTGTTTATTACTTGACACACCAGTAAATATTACATATATACAAATTTAAACCAAATCCTCATTATCACGGTATTATCTCACAAATAAATCAAATACTTGCATTAACTCAATTCTTTAAATTTAGTCCCATTTATGGTTAATCAATGTTATATTACATAAATAAATTTAACATCTTACTTTATTTGATAAATAACCTAGAATGCATTTTCATTTATTCATTTCATTCATTTTATTCATTTTATGGGTATTGCATTAAAATTTATTATCCAATACTACACTATTACCATTTATTACTATTGGATTCCTAATTTTATTCAATACCCTGAATAAATAACATAAATATCTATCATGTTCTTACTTTTGTTTCTCTCATATTTTAAAAATCAAATTATAGCATTTAACTTATTTTATTGGATCGATATTTTATTCAAATCATAAATTATTAACCTACACAAATATGATACCTTAATTTATTTAAATTTCCATCTAATCCTTATTTATATAATACTTCAACACTAAATTTCATCATATACCAATTGGACCCAGTCAGCTTATATACTAAGTCATATCCTTTAAATAATTTATCAAATTGAAATGTTTATTCAAGTGTAGAGATTATTACTTGCGTTACAAAATTCCCTAATTTATTTCAATTACCATTAAAATGTTTTGTTTTGTTAAATAAATTTAATACCTTCATTTACCCTCTCATATTCAAAGTATATACGGGAAAAATCTTTCCACTACAAAATTTATTGAAATTTATACAAATTGCTATAAATAGACTTAAATTACCATCGTTGTATTTTAAATTAGTGTCCATTCCCATATAAAATTTATCACCTTCTATTAATTCTACTAAATTTAAATTACAAAATCCTATTATACAAACAAATTGAATGGTCGAAATCTACGGGTCGTTACACTCTCCCCCACTCAAAACTTTTCGTCCCCGAAAAGGAAAAGAAGGGAAAAGAAGAATTTCGAATTCAATATTTTAAATTTTCCAAATTAGTTAATATAGCTAAAATATACAAATTTATATACAGTGAAATATTCAAATGATTTCACCATTAATCAACCAATCAATACAACAATCATCAACCTTACAAACAGCATACATACACACGACAAAGCAACCATTCAGTCAAACAAGCAAATAGTTGTTCGGGTTCAAAACTTGAAATAGTACGGAATGAAAAATAACTATCAAGTGCATCATTTACTCAACAGTCATAGATGGAACAAAATAGATTATTTATTCATCCAACAACTTCAAATTTCCTTACCCGACCAACCATAAATCAAACAATAACAATTCAATCAACAAGTCCAATAACTCATTATAAATTCACTACATACTTTAGTTGTTTGATTTCCTTTCTTCTATTCAAACCACATTAATTTTCTTTTTATAATTTGCACTTATTTCTAACAAACTTTATATTTTATTTACTCATTCAGTGGTTGTTTCTTTATTTCTACTTATTACTTACCATTATTCATTTTTATTTTATTTAGGTTATGTAAGTTTCTTCTATTGTATTACATTTAATGAACTTCTCACTTTAAATCATTTATTAAATGCTTACATTTTATTATATTTAATTACAGTAATCATTTTGAACTACACTTAAATTCTTACCGAATAACATTCATTCTTATAAGTGAAAGATTTTATTTATTAATTATCTTTGGATTGCAGTCATTTATATTTTTTCCTACTTTCCATTATATTAGAATAGTGGAAACTAAACATACTTAAGTTAATACCCTACAATCAATCCTTATTTATTAAAGAATTTTATTCTATTTACTTAAGTTCATATCACCTATTAATAATACTTAACTTTATTTTCAGTAAAATTTCAATTATAACTTAAGTTTATACCATTAAATTCTTATTTATAACAGTAATTTATTGAATACTTCATTATTTTCAAAATTTCTACTTGTATAATATTCTATTCCCAATCTCTTATTTAACATTTCAACTTTTCATATTTGGTAAGTTATATCTGTTAAATAAAATGCAAAGGAACTTATACAAGTTTTATCTTATCTTTTAATTAAATTTAATGTTAATCGATATTACGCTTTGTCTCATATGTATTCAAATTTCTCTTTATAACTTTGCAATAATTCTATTATTTAAATTAGAGGTTTCAATCCATTTATTTCTTACTTTTTATTTCACTAAAATTTAACAATTAATTAATGGAAAATTTTAGAATTAAATTTCGGGTCAAATTTCAATTTATTTTGAAATAATAGATAAATAACTTCTTACACTTATATACCTTTAATTATATTTAAAACAATTAAAATTTAAATATTTCAAAATAATCTGCAGTAGAATCTACTACAGTGGCCTTTCCCCTTCGAAACTCGAAAATGAAAGTCGATGATGCGGCCGTCATCACCGAAATTATTTTCCAGCGACAGAGAGGAAAGTACAAAATTTATTTTTCCAAAATCTTCTTTTAACAATTCTTTCAAATTATACTAAATATTTATATAAGAGAATACTTATAAACCGAATCATTATTTTCATAAATTCTTTGAAAAAAAAAATTTCAAAATCCCGGACTTAAGTTCTAAAATCTCCAATTTGGTTTATTATAGTTTCACTTAGCTTCAATTTATTACAACTATTTTTATTTCCTAACACCCAATCTATTGCAACCAAATATATATATATCTTTATAAAATATTTTTATACATAGAAAATATAATAGGAAAAATTATTTCATTCACCTATATTAAAACAAATATTATGTCGGTCTGTCCTATTAAGTGTTTAGAAATCCCTATTTATGACATAGCGTCCCATGCATCAACCAGAATTTATAAATACAAAGCGGAACAGATTAACACAATATCAAAATCTTTTATTAATACTAACAAATACGCTCTCTCATATATATATACACTCAGCGACTCCCATAGGGTATTACTACCCTATTAACAAAGAGTCAAACCACACAAAGCCAAGTTTATCGCTAAACCAAAGCTTTGATACCAACTGTAACATCCCGCCTTTTCGCACGCTTTAAACAGACACATGTGCCGATTCAAACCATACGGAAGGGCGGATTTGTTATGGGGTAAATAAGAAAGAAAAAAAAACAGGGAAGAAATAAAACAAAATAGAATCTCACAGCGGAAGAATAAAATATAATAATAAATATATAGTTCATAAAAGGTTACAAAACAGTGGATTCTTCTTTATACAATTTTATATCAGAGTTTACATACCAATAATATCAATGCAGCGGAATATAGTGTGAGTGTAGTGCAATACTATAAATAATAATAATACAAATTCTTCGTCTTCGTCCTCCAAAGCTAAAGTCTTCGATCCTGAAACGCTCGGACTGACCCGAGCGAATTTGAAAAGACAAAACACTCGAGTCAGAACTAAAAGATCTTATGTGAGTTAAATTAACAAAAATAAACATGAGTACAGTAACTAAAGAGATGCTCGGGATTTACATCTCCTAAGGATCCGTTAAACTATTTACTATGTAGTATATTGCGCTATTATAATAGTGTCTATTTATAAAATAAACTTACTTTTAAATAGCGTTAAGGCTTTACATTTTCCACCTTAACACGTAAAATGCCAATAGTCTATACAGTACCGTAATACCTCCTGATCGGGAAGCTACCAGAGGATACTCCATAGGTACGACACAAATAGAAACTCGTAGTAAAGGCTCGATATGGTAGGTGACACGGCACAACTAGGCAATGCCAGGGTAGATATATCAATTGCTATCCAGGCTGGTGGAAACGCGTAGCCGCAGTTACCGCCCACCTCGGACTAACTCCCCAAAATCAAAATATAGAAGTGGCCACTGAATCAATCCAAGTCAAAGTATAATATCGAAGAGGAGGGTCCGATCAGAGGAATGACCTCATTGGCCTGAGAATCGCTCCTGTTTTAGCCACCTTATGCCAACTCACGGGAGTCGGGTCCACGTATTTACCTTACAGGAAACGCCGCCACCACCTACTTCATTCTGGAATCTCCACCGCGTACACGGTTAGTCAAAGTGGTTTTTGGTATCGACAGAGAGTATGTCAGATATCCGATCCCGATCTCTTTGCCAACCCATCGTTATTATAACACCGCGGTCATTTAAAAATAGGTTATACTTTAAAAATCAGAATAAACATTCCATTTCATAACCATGAATACGATATCATTTCAAAACCCAAAACCATATTTTATCACTTATCCCAAATATAATTCTTTTCCAAAATCAAAATGCTTTAACTTCATAACGTCTGAAAATCAAATATTTTCAAATCATAGTATTTTGAAAATCATAATTTAAAACCATAACTTCTAAAACTTGAATGGTTTGGACATTCAACGGTATATGAATTAAATGGTTTAACTTAAATGTTACTTTGTAAAGAAAATAGTTCTCATGGCTTTACAAATACATTTCTTTATTAAAGTCTAAACCAAAATTTATATTATCCCTCTCAAGTTCCAAAACCACTTCAATTTATTTATATATACGTATATCCATTTTGAGTATCAATATTTCAAACTAAAGTTGGATTTTATTCTTTCAACAAATCAATTGTTCTATTAATTAGTCTTGAATATTCATATAAAATCCATAAAAAAATAAGACTTCAATTTCTAGTGATAAAATATATATATTTTTCCCAATTCAAATTATACTAGAATATTCATTTTAATTTATTTTGGGAAAAATCCAATTATAAACATCATATCTTAAAATTTCCAAACTTAACATTTAAACATATGATATAAATTATTAAACTCCATTTTCTTAATTTTCTTCCATTTTTAATAAAGATTTTTATACACTTTTAATGTCAAAATCTTCAACTTCATATGTATATATATATGGAAGAAAAATATTTATACAATATAAAATTGAAGATTATTATAAACCGTATTCCATCCAAACCATAGAAATCACATAAAAATAGTTATATATAGACCGCGGTGCCTGTATATAATTTTCTATCCTATGGTTAAGTGATACGGATATTTATCATTTCAATCCGCAATTTAAAAGATATCAAATTTTGCGGTTGTATATCATTTCAAACCACAATCCCGAATGAAAGAAAATATGCATGATAATTTGCAATTAAATGATATACAATAAAACATCCATCAACATCACCCATCATCCAATCACCAATCATCAAGCAATATCAATCAATAACAAATTATATTTGATAATATATAACAGGTAATAACTGGCAATTTTATTCAGATTAAATTTAACAACTATTAATCTAACAGTTTATATTCAGTAATAAATTATATAACTGTTAACTAGCAGTTCATATCCAAACAAATAAATTCTAACTATCAATTAATACGCAATAAATATACTAAATTAACAGTTAAATTCAATAAATGCAATTCAGCAGATATGAATGAAATAAGCATGCCAAATACTCATAAATAAATTCTATTCATTTCCAAAATTAATTTAACAAACATAAAAGCTTCTAGTAGTTGTGAGTGGGTTAAAACACTCACCTTTTGAATTTAAATCGAATTTAAATTCGATTTAAACCCAAAAATTCGCCCGTCTCCAAATCTGTCCAAACCAGTGTCATCAAATCCGGAATTAAATTACGATCCTAACAAAAAGAAATTCCGAGTGAATCCGACTTCGTATGAGAAAGTTATGGCGAAAAATGATGATTGAATTCAAAATTGAAAATAAATAAAACGACACACATTCATCACTTACAAATATATGTGCCACGTCACTCCTATTCCAGAAACGCACGCGGCCCCCTTCCAGAAACCCTAATCGAAGATCTACGACGATCTAACCGTTGAATCGACACAAAAACCGTATAGATGCGATCCCCATCATCCACTCTACAAAACCCAGAAAAGGTTTGACGATCCGACGAAGTTTGCGACGACGATGATGAATGGTCACGGACTGTTTGAATTAATTCTGGTCAACCGAATGTTCAAAACAGAAAACGAATTGCACCAGTAGATTACGTGCCTCGAGAACATTAACATATATTTTTTGTGGAATTTTTCTGAAGTGTTTGCATTTTCATTGAAATTTGGATTGAAGTAGATCTAGGTTTTGCAACCATTTGAGGAGGAGAAGGAGATGAAGAAATGAATATACAGCAAATGACAATAGGATGGAGCTAGGGTTTATAACTGTATATATATAGGTTAGAATTAGGTTTAGGGACAAATAGATTTGAAAGGAGAGGCTGCTATTAATTAGAAATAAAGTAAATATGAACACTTGGTATTGAAATATAGTAAATATGAACAGTCCTTTTTTTTAGTAGCAGGTATTAAAATAGGTAATTATTAATTAGAAAGAAAATGAATATGGAGGGACAAAATAAATGACACGTTTCGTTAGTTTGATTCTAAATTAATTAAGTGCTAGATACAGAAAAGTTTGAATACATCATATATATATTCATACTTTAACTGTGACAAAATTGCTAAACATACATCAAGTATGATTAATTGGTGACAATATATAGGAATAATCAACAATAAATGTGGATGCAATCACATAAGGATCTAATAGGGAAGGAGATACAAAGTAACGACGTTGATTAATTCCACTTTCCCACTTTAGCCAATCCAATTACAAAATTTAAAATTTTATAAAATTTCTCTCCTTTGATTTCTTAAACAATTTTAATAACTAACAACAAGTTCTATGTTAATTCAATCATTAATCATTTCGCCAATTACCAAATTAAATTACAATTATTCGCAATAAATCAAATTATAAATTTTTCATTCCAATAAATAAAATAAATCTTGATTTTTTTTTTCTTCCATCTTTATTAATTCCACAACTTGTTCAATTTGAAAATCATTATCATATTTTCCAAATGTTACCTTAATTTAACCCTTATGTAACGTATTATTAGATTCGTTGCAAGATTTCAAATTTCAATCCCCATTTCTTAATATACTCAAATTCTGGACATTTTTATTTCCTTACCCATAAGTGTAACATATATTGCCAATTCCATCCAAATTTAACAGGTAACCCTTAACAATGTTTTCAATCCAAAGGTTATACTTAAGTTTACGTTGTATTCTACAACTTATCATATTATGAAGAAAATTCACATTGTTCCCCATTATTACCTTAATTCATATTAACTTAACATTAAATTTACTCTTCATTCTATTATTAACCTATTAGTATTAAATAGATGAAATTAACATTGGTTTTACACTCTATTACGTAGATATCTACAAATTTTATCTAAGTTTATATTTACATAATATTCCAACATTAAATTTCATCCAATTTTTTCTTCTTCCTTTTTATTTTAATTAAATCCAATTTCCCTAAAGTTACATTCAAACAAGTAAATTTGGATTTCCAATCAATCATTATACTATA
This sequence comes from Allium cepa, assembly GCA_030765085.1. Taxonomy (NCBI): domain Eukaryota; kingdom Viridiplantae; phylum Streptophyta; class Magnoliopsida; order Asparagales; family Amaryllidaceae; genus Allium; species Allium cepa. The sequence continues at coordinate 919,279,573 of CM060938.1, forward strand.
ACATTCTTAACATTTTTTTCATTACACTAATAAATTCTACCTTGATAAGTTTACGCTTCTATTGCTTTACTTTCACACTTCCGTTAAAATATAAATAAATTCTAAAGTAAGGTTTATTGTTGACCCCGCCATTTTAATTACTCATATTTAGATGAACGTTATTTCAAATAAGTTCATTGACTCATTTAAATTAGGTAGTTTATAGTAGTTGTTATCCCACCCTTACAATTATTTCCTACTAACGTGCTACCAACTCCTTTAATTAAAATTTGAATTCCAAACCTTATTTAATATACTAAGTAAGATAAATAACATATATAGATTGCTACCAACTTTCCTTTTCTTGCATCTATGTGTTTATTACTTGACACACCAGTAAATATTACATATACACAAATTTAAACCAAATCGTCATTATCACGGTATTATCTCACAAATAAATCAAATACTTGCATTAACTCAATTCTTTAAATTTATTCCCATTTATGGTTAATCAATGTTATATTACATAAATAAATTTAACATCTTCCTTTATTTGATAAATAACCTAGAATGCATTTTCATTTATTCATTTCATTCATTTTATTCATTTTATGGGTATTGCATTAAAATTTATTATCCAATACTACACTATTACCATTTATTACTATTGGATTCCTAATTTTATTCAATACCCTGAATAAATAACATAAATATCTATCATGTTCTTACTTTTGTTTCTCTCATATTTTAAAAATCAAATTATAGCATTTAACTTATTTTATTGGATCGATATTTTATTCAAATCATAAATTATTAACCTGCACAAATATGATACCTTAATTTATTTAAATTTCCATCTAATCCTTATTTATATAATACTTCAACACTAAATTTCATCACATACCAATTGGACCCAGTCAGCTTCTTTACTAAGTCATATCCTTTAAATAATTTATCAAATTGAAATGTTTATTCAAGTGTAGAGATTATTACTTGCGTTACAAAATTCCCTAATTTATTTCAATTACCATTAAAATGTTTTGTTTTGTTAAATAAATTTAATACCTTCCTTTACCCTCTCATATTCAAAGTATATACGGAAAAAATCTTTCCACTACAAAATTTATTGAAATTTATACAAATTGCTATAAATAGACTTAAATTACCATCGTTGTATTTTAAATTAGTGTCAATTCCCATATAAAATTTATCACCTTCTATTAATTCTACTAAATTTAAATTACAAAATCCTATTATACAAACAAATTGAATGGTCGAAATCTACGGGTCGTTACACTAGCGCTCTGATACCACAATGTAACGACCCGCCTTTCATAACACAGAAAGACGCATCATTAAGAAGAAAGAAAGGGATAGAAAAGAGAAAAGATAGAAAAGAAAGAACCAACAATATCAGAATCTCACAGCAGAATGAATAAATTATATTAATCAAATAAAACATTACATAGTATCTCATACATCAGAGTTATATAGCTCAAACTACACAGAACTAGACAGTTGTAACACCTGTCTAGATATTACAACTCAAGTACAACATAGATAACAGGAACAACTCAAACACAACGGAAAACTCTATATATATCTACACGCCGAAGCCACCTGCTCCATATCTCCTACAGAACTTGTCAAGCAAAACATGAATCACTTGACTACTCATACGTAATATGAGTACCCAAGAGTTTAATAAAACAGAAAATAAACACTCGGGTCAGACAGGGGTCTGGTGTGAGTAAACATTTAAAGTTTCTTAACTTTGAGAAATCCTTTGAAAACAAAGGTATCACGTAAGACATCCCACAAATAAACATGGGTAAGTTTTTACCTTACGCTAACCAAAACATTTGATAGGAAATCCAGTGATATTATAACAGTGTCTAGGGTTTTTAAAATAAAATACAGAAATAGCTGGAATGCTTACATCTCACGTTCCAACATAGTTGGGCACAATCAAACCGTACATGCACTTATTGGATTTTGAATTCCATACAATGGCAGGGCTACTGGTGTACCGCCCATCACAGTACATGGCCTAGATCACCATACCGAGGAGTACGCCCACTCCTCTACAACACAAAGCCGGAACCATCCCTTACTGGACTGTCCCTAACAAGACCACCCCGGCAGTTGTCATGATCAACCGCCGCACACAGCCGAAATAAAAAGGGACCTCTAGACTGGGGAAAATCTTGCTCTCCAGTGGGGCTACCCACGAAGCCTTGTTGCACCTCCCCTGTTTTAGCCATTCCCGGTTGATGAGGCTTGAGGCTACGATTACCTTTATAGAACACATCAATCTTAGAATGCTCATCGTCCACCTGACGATGTTCTGAAAGCATTCAATCCACTCAAGTTCGTTCCAGATTCGAACGAAACCGAAGGCATTATCTCGTTACACTCGTATTGGAATCACCCTCAGAGTTAACGACGATAACCCTTGCACTCTAAACCACCATCTCGAACCTGTAAGTACTATTTCCGTCAAACTCATTACGGAATCACCCCCAGAGTTATACTGACGAATTGTTCTTATACCTCGAGTCTTCACTTGCACTCCCCTTGGATTTACGACCTAACGTTTAACTTGGATCGATGTGGTTTTCAGAATTCCAAATTTGGAAACCCGATCCCGGTCTCATCGAATCCAAACGCCATCTTAATGTCCAAGTGATTTAAGTTTATCAAATTAATTCAATTTAATTATTGAATTCACAGCATCATCCACAGATAAATATCACACATTTATCATTGATATATCAAATATCATACCACAGAATATCACAACCTATCATCCAATAGATATCAACCAATACAGATATTTCACAAACAATCATACATAAACAGGCATTATTAATTCCTTTATAATTAATTTAATCATCTTAAATTAAATTAATTACTTGAGGATTAAACAGCTAATCCTGCTTAAACAATCATTAATTAATTATAATTAATTAATTAATCACTCTCTAATCATCTTCAAAATCCAATTAATTAATCTTCAATTAGAGATTAATTATCCTTTAATCATATTCTTAATTAAATTCCTAGTTTAATTATTCTTTAATTACACAGGGTAATTAGCCTTTAAATTAATTATACAGATTAATTTATCTTTAATTATTAATCTTAATTAATTTCTAATTAATTAATTAACAATAATTAATTACAAAGATCCTTAATTAATTTCATTAATTAATTATTGCTTCTTTCTTACTTCATTGATTAATTATCTTATAATTAATCACATTTATAAATTAATTAAACAATTAATTATTCATTAATTCCATAAATTAATGACCTCTAATTACTTTATTAATCAATTATTACATTTATTAATTAATTATGAAATTAATTACAATTATTAATTAATCCTGATTAAATCAAAGTCAGTAATTAACTTCCTTAATTACATTAATCAATTCTTAAATTACACTGAGTATTTATCCTTAGTTACTTCCGTTAAGTAATTATACCTCTTTAATTACTATCCATTAAGTAATTTCTTAATTAATTATATTCAGTAATTATTCATTAATTACTTCACTAAATAACTACACATCTTTAATTACATTAAGTAATTACACTTAATCCCATCACTAAGTAATCCTTTTAATTAATTAAACTTAATTAATTAATTAAAATTAACTATACTTAACTTAATTAATTACCCAGAGTAATTAATTACCTTAATTATTTCATTAAGTAATTATATTTTTATAATTCTTAAAAATGATTAAGTAATTAACTTCTTAATTACTTATTAAATAATTATTTCTAAATTAATTAAACTTGATTAAATTAATTACAAATTAAGTAATCAATTATATTTAATTAATTACTCAACTAATTTCCCTTAATTTAATTATTTACATTAACCAATTTAAGTAAATTAAGCAATTTACTTTAACTACCCTTATAAATAAAACTTAATTAAAATAAACCAAACATTTTATTAACTTAAATTAATTAATTATTTAAACTTGAAAACTTGTATTTGGTTTATACAAAAACATTTTTAATTTATCATTTTTAAATTCCTTTACTTATTCGTATTTAAAAAATAACTTCAAATACAATTTATTTGAAACATTTATATCATTATCAAAACTAAATGAAAACAATCTATTTTAGACAAAAGTTTAAATTATAAAATCCAAACTTTAAAACTAAAATTTCTTTAAAGTCAACATTTTATTCTTAATAACACTAATTTAAACACTTTGTTTTAAACATCAAATTTTCTTTCAATTTTGAAACTTCATTTTTACAAAGCTCAAACCTGGTTTTGAACAAACAAACAATTTTTTAAAAAAAAAAAACAATTTAACATAACTTGTTAAAACACAAAGTTTGAATTTAAACATTTCCACATTTTAAACTATTTAAAACCTAATTTATAATCTTAATTTGCTTTAACTACAACAATTACAATTTGCAATTTTTTTTCATAAATAGAACAGGAACAAATTCCTGTAACCAAAGCTCTAAACCCAAACGCACGCGACTCACCCCCCTTTCACTCCGAGTCACATACGATACCCTCCCTACCTAATACTCGAGCAACCACAGCAGAACCCAACCAACACTCTTCTTCCCAAAACAACGCCCGTGCACAGCATCTACTTCGTGCACATCCACGCCGGCCACGGTCGACGGCAATCAACGTCGACGAGCCCTACAATTCATCTCTGGTCTCGGCAACTCCTTCGACACCCTCAATCGAAGAAAACGCCACCAAAACAAAATAAGGCTTCTGCATCCTCCACCTGAAAAACACTCGAACCCAAAGACGTCGCCAACGGCGATACCCAACGCCGGAGTACTAGCGACTTCGCCCACACGCTCGCCTCGATCACGCGAACTCATAACCCCTCACGCGATTCGCCAAAGATCATTAATGACGACGAAATGCTCGCGAAACCGACCCAAATAAGAACAACGTCCAAAACCCTACCAACCCCTTCCTCGGCCACCGTCTTCACCATAAAAATCAACCACTATTTTTATCTCATCACCCATCACCGTGCCGTCCTCCATGCCAAATCTCGCCGCCTAACTCCACTTCTATCAACCGGAATCGATCAAATTCCTAAATGTCTAAAACCCCCAAATTCACTTCAACCACAATCATAAAAATTACCATATTCATTTTAAAATTCATGAATTTGATCTTCCATTCCGATCATATGAATAGAAATCCAAATTATTAAGGTTGATTTTCTTCAAAACTTGACATTCCACTGTAAACTAATATTTACAGTATTTTTATTTGATATAAATTTTATATTTATGTTTAATGACAAGATTTCTTTTTTATAACTAATTTATCTTCAATGATTAATGTAGATTAATGAACATCTCAGAAGATAAAAAAAAATTCTTTGAACAGAACATGGAAGAACAGGATTTTTTTTAAAAAAAAACTTCATAGCTACAGTTTTCTTTTTCTTCTCTTCAAACAGCCAATTAAACATGCATTCGAACTTCAATTAAGCATGCAACAATGATGTTATGTTTCCATATCATTCATTTCGCAGAAATCAAAGAAAGAATTTAAATCTGTTTTTAAAATGAGGTCACTCACCTTGTTCATAAACAGAGAACTCTGCATTTTCCTTTCTGGAATTTGAATTACTGCATCTTTCTTTCTTTTTTCTCTGTACTTCAAATTTGCCTCTGCATTTTAATTTACTGAAACACTGCATTTCTTGTTGAATTAGCTAAAGATCCATGGTTGAATTGCAATTTCTTTTGCATGTTTTCCAGTTGAACTTGAAGCCAATCTCAGGTTACAATCACTTGGATCTGGATTGGAGAAGCTTCAGGTCTACTTTACAGTTTGAAATTCTATTTTCTGGATTTCAATTTGAAGTTTGCATTTGATTTCTTTTTTTTTATTTATCTAGTTGAAGAAAATTTAAAGAAGTTTGAAGATAAGAAACCAACAGATCTTTTCATTTGAATTTTTATTTTCTTTTTAACTTAAAAACAGAACTTTCCTTTTAAACAAAAAGATGCCACTTGTTAAAGAATGAACCATTGTATTAACAAATGTAAAGCTCTTTTATTATTTTGTAGACAAGTGTGCTTTTATAAATTGTTATGATGCCAAATGTTTTTAAGTGGTGATTATTACATTAATTACTTGTTTTAAAAAAATGAATTAAACCTTAATTATTTATTTATAAATAAATAAACCTTAATTACTACTAATTTAATACTCATGCTATAAATGTATACCTATGAAATGTATTATATTAATATCCTTGTGATTTGGTTTATAATTATTTAAAACATACTTCATAAAGATAAGTTTTAAAAGAAAGTAACGCTTATTTAAATTTTATTTTAAAAGTTTAAACTAAAGTTATTGTAGCTATATTGATATTATATTTAAAAATCTAAATTTGTTTCCAAAATCCAATTTAAAGAAAACAATTTAGATTTTTATAATAATGTACTTATTTTTGCAAGCTATTATTCTTTTAAATAAAATTAAATTTTCCCTTAAGTGTTTTATAAATAAACATAAATTTTAAATAGCTTTTGGAAAAAACATTTTTATTGAATTAAATCAAATCAAAACTTTCCAAATTACAATGAAAACGTATGTATGTTAAAATTTGAAACATATTTTCTATTTATGTTTAATCCATATATTCCTATTTACAATAAATATCCAAATATAAATATTCCTTATAAATATAACATCTTAAATATTAGTTTCAGAAATTATTTGAATTTTTTTAAAACAAAACTCCAAATCACAATATATAAACATATATATTATAATTTGAAAATACTTTTATTAAATTTTAATTGAACCAATTTCCTTATTACAATATATACATATGTACATTACAAATGGAATTATTAACTTAAAAAGATCAATTAATTACACACATATATTATTATTATAATTTGAAAAGAATAAACATTCAAATTATATTATCATTATTATTGAAATTTAGGAAAAGATAATCATTTGTTAAATCAGATTTATTAGTTTTGAACATATAATATTTGGTTAAATTAGATCTTTAAGTCAATATAACATATTTTAAAATAAATTATAAATAGAAACTATTAAATTAGTATTGCCAAAATTCCTGGACATCACAAAAACACTATTAATGACATTCAAATCCTTGCGATTTTAGAATAAGGTTAAAAATAATACTTTAGAGATGAATTTCAATTTTGATAATTTTATGAATTAATGTACATTTAATACTAATTTTTTGGTGAAGAAAATGATTATTTGGGTTTAAAATTAATTACGGCTAACATATACGTATATATTTGTTTTGGGTCAGAAAATAATATATGTTAGAAAACATATAAATTTTATTTATGGGAATTTTTTATAGACTTTTCCTGATTGTTTTAATAAGTATATAATAATGTATGGGAATTAAATGTTTTATATATTTATATAGGAGAAGCGACATTTTGTAAATAATTTAGTTTGCTTATTTCTGAAATTTTGGCAATAGTTTTAGAATTGAAATTAGCAACCGATCATATTTTGACAGCAAGGCAGATTAGTTGAAAAGAAATAATTTTTTAAGTCAAAAATCAGTTTTAACATGCCTTTTACATAGTTTGCCACTTTCGGCACCTAGGCTTCATCACCTTACTTTCGCCTCCATCTCCATCAAAACTAATGTGATGACCCGCCCTTCTCGACCCTCGAAAATCGACACAAAATACTCCACAGTATAATATGCCGACGATCGAACGCCGGAAAAGATAGATTGTAGATAAAAGAAGGAGGTAGAAGAAAGAAGAAGCTAACCAAATCTCAGAATCTTACGATCGCAGCGGAATAAAATATAATAATCAATAACAGATCTTTACACAAAAATGGAAACTATATCTGTTTATATACAATACATCATCAGAGTATATCATACATCACAATCATTACCAGACTACGAATCACTCAATCACAACAGCGGAATATAACAAGTACGAGAAATACGTCCCGGATTCCAACTCCTCGCCTGAGCTCCATGAAACCTATCCTGTATATATAATACTCGGTCTGATCCGAGCATTATAATGGAATAACACCCGAGTTAGTCTATAATACCAGCGTGACATAAATACACCCAATTGATTATTAAAGTTTCAAAAATCCTTTGGAAATAAAAGCATCTCGTAAGACCACGCCACAAATAAACATGTCGGGTTTCTACCTTATGATAGCTAAAACACTTTTTATAAAAATCCTCTGATATTATAATAGTGTCTATTTACGAATACTTATTCAAATAGCTGAAATTGTTACATCTATTAAATTCCAACATACTAGCCACAACGTGGGTAATACAAACAAAACTCGTACAAGGCACGTAGGGAGAATGGATTTCCAACAATGACTAGGCACTGGGGTACCACCCGTAACAGTACCTGGTCTTGATCAGTGTACCGAGGAGTGCGCCCGCTCTCCTGCAACACAAGGCCGGAATCATCCCTTACTAGATAATTCCAAATAAGATCACCCCACGGTTGGGATCAGCAACCGCAACACTAAGCTGAGATATGAGGGACGTCTAGACAGGGATGACCTTACACTCAAGTGGGGGCTACCCACGAAGCCTTGCTGCATAACCCCTGATTTTCAGTCATTCCCGGTTGATGAGGCTTGAGGCTAAGCGTTACCTTTATAGCACATATCCCTTAGAATGCCCATCGTCCACTTGACGATGTCACGAAAGCATTCGTCCATACAAGTCCGTCCCGAGTCCGAACGGAACCGAAGGCACTACTCCTACTACATCCATTTTGGAAATATCCTCAGGATTAGTAGCGACTTTCCCTTGCACTTCACAGCTCCATCTTCAACTCCGAACACGTTTCACGAAACGTACAAACCGGATCGAAGTGATTTTCGGGAAATAAATCCCGATCCCGGTCTCTTCGAAACGATCAACGCATTTTTCCAATATTGACAGTCGGTGATTTAACTATCAATTCATATTCACAAACAACCATCACACAATAAATAATTCCCCACATTATTTATTTGCCTCTAATATCTTTAAAAGATATATTTCCAAATTTTCAAAATGCATTTGAAAAAAATTTCCAAAGTTTCTTCCTTTACCCTGTAAATCCTTTTACCATTTATTTCCCATTGGAAATAACCAAGTCCAAAAACACTTAGATTTAAAGACAATTTAAAAACACTTTATTCTGCAATATACTTTAAATATATAAATTTATTACTAGTTATTACTCAAAAATATAATTCCAAATATGTACAGTAAAACCATTTATTAAGATATAACTTTGATTTTAAATAAGGGTTTTGTTAAACTAAATTTAAAAGTAGTGTTTTAAAAAGATTAATACTAATTTCAAATAAATTAAGTCAAAACCAGCCTTTAGATAAATCCATTTGTAAAAATAATTACTAATGTATTCTCAAATCATTACTATTGCTAATTTATTAATTAGTTACTTTAAAAATAAGAAATTTTCAAATCACTCTTTAAAAACAAGTTTAAAATTTGAACTTTCATTTAATAGAATCAATTTAAAATTCCAACTTGGTTTTCCAGGGAAACTCACTCCCATTCGAACAACCCAGAAAATCCTTCTTATAAATTCAGCCGATTGATTTCAATTCAGATTTATGTTTTAATAACATAAATTTCCTTCCCAGGTTTTCAAAATAAACTCCTTTGGAGTTTAAACACAATTTCCATTCCTGGAAATTCACTTTCAAAATTCGGGTTTACAAATCTTTTAAATAAAACTTGTGAGAATTTATTAAAGGAAAATAATACTTATGAATTTCCTAAATAAAATCCCAATGGTGAAAAATGCATTTCAAAATATTTTATTTACATTTAAAACTACTAATTTATATTTGGAAAGTCTCATTGAAAATATACTTAAATTTCCTGGAAAACATCACCAAATAATCCCATCGCTATTTTGTAACCATTTATAATTTCTATTGAGTTTATCTCCAAAAATTTATACTTTCACATTTATCACTGATAAGTTTTCTCTTCGTTTATCATTCCAAATTTTACCAATTTCCAATTTCCATCCAAAACAGATTTCAATTTTTATTCCTTTAAAATTCTTTATTTAACAATATCCTTTATTTCCTAAAAACCCAATTTATCCATTTATAATTAAATTCTGGATTTACAATTTATCCAACAATAACCCAGTACAATTTAATTTCAGATTTACCAATCACAAAATATAAACAGATTGCATTATCAATTATAAAAATAATTACTACATTGTGAGGAATCCAGTTGGATCCCTCCAACCTGTTTCCCTGCATCCACAAATATTAGCACATCACATATATAAATATCATTCCAGACTGATACAACATTTATATTCAACCAATCATACAGATATTTAAATATTGACTATTTAAATTAACTAGCATCTAGATGTGAGTGAGAATAACTCACCTTGAGTTTTGGCGAGCGTTCGAAATTTAAATTAAACCGAACGGTGTTCGATTTAACTCAAGTTTTTACTTGCCCGGAATGATTCCCAAACTGCACCATTGCATAGTACGCGTCTCTGCGATTCCGGCTTCGTCAATTTCGTCTGAAATCTGACAACGTATGTACTAGATATGAATTTTCAAAGTTTGTATATAAATTTAACACAAAAATTCTTTATTTTATACCATCTCAGCCGTTCAGATTAGAAAATAGATCAAGGTCGCTCTGCTACATCTCCCTCTCGCGCAAATCACAAGGGTCAAAAGAACCCATATGCCGCCGCCTAGGGCTTGCAACCGCCCCCGCCTCGCTCAACGTGAATGCGATCGGAACCCACCGTTGCGAAACCCATCGCCACCTCCGCCTCCCCCAGGCACACGCGAGGGCTCGACGCACCCTAGCCCCAGAAAATTACCATCGAATGGCCGCCGTTCATGGTCTCCTTGCCGCCGATCTGCTCCACTTCACGCCATCATCGCCGTATAGATGTAGAGACCTCGTCGCCCTCTTCCATTTCTTAGTTAAAAGTTTTCAATTTAAATGAATTGATTGAGAGGAAAATGGAGGAGAATGAGAAACGTTATTGGCCATTAAAACGAAAACTGCAACGGCTACTTTGTTTCTAGGGTTAGAGAAAGATATAATATATATATATAATATTATTTAATATTATTTTAATATCGTTCTTCGATTTCTAACGACCTATGCAAACAAACTCCAGATCTCACGCACCAATAGGCGTTCCTAGTGTTTTTCTGTGTTCTGGACACAATGCAACAGGTTTCGTAAGCTAATTCGGTCATACGTACGAGTTACGGAATTAAACGATTAATTTAAAATTAAATCGATTTCTATGCGTTTCGAGCTGCCACGGTCAAATGACAACTCCGATTGCTACGAAAATTGAAATTCAATAATAACTAACTATTACGGATCCAATGGAACCTGTTTCATCGAATTCTGAGACTGTGCCTCGGAAGGCTATTTTAACTCGTCTATTAAATCGAGCGATTTTCGAATTTGTCGAAAACACTTGAAATTTCACTTCTAGCATTTTAATAACTTAATAATAAATCATATAAAATATATAATCAAAATTAAAATCATTCTGGCTCATTCCAGACCAAAATCTAATAAATTGCAATATTTTATTATTAAATTCCATTACTAAATTAATATAAAATCCAAATAATAACTTATTACCTTAAAAATTCATCTAAAAATCCAATAATATTATTTATAACCAATCGAACTTAAAAATACATTAAAACATCATTTTTATAACCATTTACACCCAAATCCATCTTTTATTCCAATTTCGAATATTTAACTATTATTATTCAATTTCAACTTAAATCTCCACATTAGAAACTATAACTTGTTATTTTAATTTAAACCAATTCTTTTTAGTTCAAAATTGAACGTAAACCCATATGAAACATTTAAAATGATTTAAATGTTCACAAATCCCATGTTAAAAATTCCGGGATGTCACAACTAATGCACATGGTATCAAAGACTTGGTACGTAGTGAATTAGACATAGGCGAAAGGTATTGGGTCAAAAAAGGGGTTCCGATAAGGCTGAAGTGTTACTTTGTTTTAAACGAGAATACACCTGCTTTGCCTTCGAAAGGAATGCTTTCGACTTGGTTAGCTTCGGTTTGGGTCAAATTATTTTGAAATAATGGTATGAGTTGCGCCTTTTGTTTTGTAAAGAAGCTTTCGTAGGGGTCGAAAACCCTTGCTGCCACTACCTACCTTTCGAAGCAAATGATTTTGAAAAAGTTACTTTTGTTTCTAAAGCTTGGCAGCTTCTCCATTGCTTTTGAAGGGTTGGTTTCGGCACCATCCACTTCTTTACTTAGGAAATAGCTTTCGAAGAGTGCTTTCGACTGAGTTATTTTAGGTCCCTTTTGTTATGTTGGAGGTAAAACCCAAAGGTTTCGAAAGGTATAGTTTTTAATGGTTTCGAAAGGTTGTTCCACATGTTTTATTTGAACCTAAATGCTTTCGAAGGGTTTGATGTAAGTAAAAGATATTAATGCTTTCGAAAGGCTTAAGATGAAGGTTTTAAAGAGGTGGTTCCCCAATGGTTTCGAAAGGTTTTAAAAGGAGGGTTTCCAATGGTTTCGAAAGGCATGCTTTAATGTTTTTTGAAAAGAGGATGTCTAAGGTTTTGTAAGCTTTCAAAAGCGAAAGGCTTATTATGAATGGTTTCGAAAGGTATTTTTTTGGCATTTTGGCCTAAGGGTATAAAATAAAGCAGTTTACATTTCTTAGAAAGGTGTACTGTCAAAGGTTTCGGAGGCGGTACTTTCAAAAGTTTAAATGTTTTCATCAACAAAGATTTGTGTAAGTATGTATAACATACAAGGTGATTTGGGTAAAGAATAGAATATACTTTTACTTGTTTAAGTATGATTTATAGGTCTAAATCAATTTGAGAGAAAATGTTTTCAAGGAAAATTTTAAGGGTATTTTACCCTAAGTAAAATGACTCAGATATTAGAATACCAGATGGGACCGGTATGGGGCCGCGCCATATACTTTAGCTAGTAGCTCCTAGCTAATATAAGTCCAAGATTCCAGTGTGTAAGGCTTTATCATAGATAAGACTAAAATGATGTTACACACAGAAAGGAATGTATAAAGGAGAGATAGGTTATTGGTGAGCCCGTAAAAATATTAGGATCAGTTGACCCTAAGAAAAGTAAATTAGGGACAGACCGTCCAGAGGAGGAGCATCTGACAGAAATTTGTTTATTTTGTCTGGTTGGCCCGAGTCAGCCAAATCTTAGTAGTTAGCCAAAAAACTATAGTGTTGGGATGGATAGTCCATTGATTACCTATTTGTATGTATACAAGATATTGCTTTATTGTTTTAATAGTTTTGGTCGCAGGATTAAGATTTGTGAAAGATATGTTTTAAAAGGATATTAGTTAGGGGAAACCCATTCCGCAAAGCGGCTGGTCTCACTTAATATCAAATAACCAAGATGTATAATATTATTCACACCAGGCTTTATGTCTAACTCAAAGTTTATGTTTTTACCTTTAAAACTCGGGTATTGAAAAATGATTTGAGTTGGTTAAGGCTTGAGGATTTACATGTTCTAGTTGGTTGGCGAATAAATCTTCCAAAGACGAGCAGGAGGCTGATGATTAGTTTTCTAGGAGTGTTTGTTTTTATTCCACTATGTTGTATTGTGTCTGTTATGACTATTTAGTACTCTAGTTAACCAAGGAGGTATCTTCATATGCCACTAATGGCGTATTTATGTAATAATTATATTTTGTCTGAACCAAGGAAATGATATTTGATTATGTAATTTAGATATGAAACATGTTTTGTGAAATGTAATCAGAAATGTTGTTATTTAAATATGTGATTTTTTTTCATATTCATATGCTTCGGATATTATGGATACCATTATCATTACTGTATTTTTTTACTAGAAATTAACACTATAGATGACTAAACCATTTGTACGCTTAGCTTTGGGCCTCAAGATAGGTGATGCTACAACTTCCCCGCCTTTTCGAGTCGAACAAATCCTTTGATTGGAGCAATCTTTCGAAAAATAAAGTCTATGATTTTAAAGTACAAATCTCTTCTTCTTTTATCAACATAACTCTTTGTTCGATCTTGGGCTTCCCTCACTCTTCTCCTTAGCACTGCAACCATTTCATTAGCTTCCTGGATCATATTTATTAGATGTACTAGCCGATCTCTAGTCTCAACGCAGCCGTTGCTGACTTGCATGGGCATACATGGAGAACTTCATAGGATGCCATGTTGATGCTTGCGTGAAAGCTATTATTATAGGAGAATTCTACTAATCGAAGATGATCTTCTCATAATCCTTCGAAATCCAAAATACATGCCCTAAGAAGATTTTCTAGAATCCAATTCACCCTTTCCATCTGTCCGTCTATTTGGGGGTGATATGTTATGCTCAATCATAACTTTGTTCCAAAAGGTACTTGCAACGCCTACCAAAACTTACAAGTGAAGAAGGGATCCCGATCACTTACAATACATACTAGGACTCCACACTATCGAACAATCTCCCTCATATAAATTTCTGCCAAAGAAGCTGTAGTTCTTGTCGGCTTTACTAGAATAAAATGAGCACTCTTCGATAGCTGGCCCACAATAGCCCGCAAACCTTCATTTCCTTTTTGGTTATGGGTAAACCATTGATATCATCTCTCATTTACAATTTGGGATTTCTAAGGGTGCCGTCTTCTGATGATCTTCCTTTATATGTTGCAGTTCAAATATCTGCTGCAAAGATTAAGACATACCCCCTTCATTTCTATCTACCAAAATACTCGTTTCGTATCTCTATGTATCTTGGAAACACTTGGGTCGATATTTAAATTGGATCGAAGACATTTCAATAAAACTTCTTGTATAAGGCCATCGACATTACGAATGTAGATCTTATATTCATACGTAATATACCATGCTTATCCGACTCAAAACATGAAGACTATCCCCTTCAACATCCTAGATGACCTTCCTTACATACTCATCTTCCCTTTTCTTACTAGCAATCCTTTTCAAAATAGTTGGTTCAACTTCCAAGAGTGCCCAAATTGCATTCATACTAAGAGCATTTGCCACAACATTTACTTTTACTAGCGTGTACAAATATCGAATTCATAGGCTGCCAGGAACCCCAACCCTCGCTGTTGCCTTAGGTTCAGATCCTTTTGAGTGAAAATGTACATAAGGAACTTGTGATCCGTGAAGAGCTCGAAATTTTTACCTATTTAAAGAACGTAATTAATAAGCAGGATCCTAAAGATTTGAAATAAAACAAAGAGGGAAAGAAGGAATTTTACCCAGCAAGTAATTCCTCCACATCTTTAACGCAAATACTATGGCAAATAGCTCCAAGTCATGCATTGCAAAACTCTTCTCGTGAGGCTTTAACTGTCTACTTGCATAGAATATAACCATCCCATGTTGCATCAGCACTACACCCAAACCAACTCTACATGCGTCCATATAAACAGTTAACCCTTCTCCTTCATCAATAATAGCCAAAAACAAGAGTATTGGTTAATCTCTTTTTTAACCGAAGAAATACAATCCCACAGTTCGAAGTCCACTCGAGTTTAACATCCTTCTTTGTTAGCTTGGTTAGGTAAGAGGTGATTTTGGAGCAATCCTTTATGAACTTTCTATAATAACCGGCCATGCCTAAAAAGCTTCTAACTACTATGGTAGTTTGGGGTCTTTGAAATCCTGCACAAACCACTACCTTAGCCGAATCAATTGAGATGCCATCATTCGATACAATATGTCCTAGTTATCTCACTTCTGATTGCCAAAAGTGGCACTTAGAAAACTTAACTTTAAGAATTTTTTTGCATGATGTTTCCAACACCACTTTCAAATGGTGTTTGTTCTCTTCCTCAGTCTTTGAGTAGATAAGAATGTCTTTGTTGAAAACTAACACAAACTTATTCACCGTATCCCTAAAAACTCGATTCATAAGATCAACGAAAAATACAGGTACATTGGTCAGCCCAAAAGGTATAACCAACCACTCGTAGAATAAGTCTAGTCCTCTAAAAGTAGCTGAGGGTACACTATTCTTCGTAACCTTTAGCTGATGGAAACCCATAGCAAGGTCCATTTGGGAAAATACTCTAGCCCCATGATTTTGGTCAAACATATCATTTATTTGGGGTAATAGGTACTTACCTAGAATCCACACACAATCTTAATGAACCATCGAACTAGCTACAAAAACTACTATTGATCCCAACTTGAACGGCCCGACCTAATCACTCCTTTTCTCAGTAAATAAGTGGTTTGATCCTTTATGTTGTTTCTCTCTCAGGGCCATTTTACGTAGGGGTTGAATAACAGGTCTTGCATTGGGAACTAGATCAATATGAAATTCAATTTCCCAATGGGGAGGCAAACTGCTAATCGGCTCAAAAATATCAGGGAAATCCTTAACATCTCCTATCGATCTAAATCTTCCTAGAATGATTCTAAGGTATACAAGAAACTAAGAAATAATTTGCTCGGCTAATCACAAGGCACCGCCGCCAAACTTCCTAGCTCGGCTACCAAAGATATTGTTCTTCCAATACAATTCACAATGTCTCTATTCTATGCTAGCCAATCCATACAAAGTAAAATATCAAATCCCTTAAGATCTAGAACAAAAAAGTTGCATGAAAAGTAGTGGGTAAGGTATGAAGCTCACACATCTTTGCAAACCATACATAGATTAGTTACACCTCCTATGGTTTTGACACACAGAGAGGGTTTTCTATGATTTTGGGAGAAAGTTGAAATTTTCTAACTAAATCAAGAAAATAAAAACCGTGGGAAGCCTCGGTATCAAATACAACTATAATAAAAATGCCATTAATAATTAAAGTACCTTTGAAGACTCCCTTCCCTTTCACATCTTTGAAGTTGTGGGTTCGTCCTTGATAGCTTAAACTTTGCCCTGTTGTCCTTTCTTTAATAGTGGGAAGTCCTTAAACATGTGCTCCAACTGTTGATAATTATAACAAAGCGTCTTTTGAACCATTAGAGAGATAGGTCCTGCCTGCCGACAAATTTTAGAAGTATGACACTTCTGTTTGCAATTAAAACATTCAATATCTTTGAAATGGTTTACTATGGGTTTTCCCTTTCCCTTCTTCTTCTTCCGGTTTAGATTGAACTTCCATTTATGTGGGTTGATTTTACATATCTTCATACCTTAAGGCCATATCAACTAAATCCACAAACTATTCCTTCACACGAGCCGTCCTCTTTTCATGGAACTCTTCTCTCATACCTAATACAAATGCCTTATTTTTCTTTAATGGTGTATTAATAAGTTCAAGGACGAAGTGAGATAATTAATTAAACTTGTATTTGTACATGTCAACCTGCTTGAGATTCATGAAACTTCTATATAATCGAGTTCTTCCCGCAGCTGGCATGAATTGGTCTTCAAATACTTCTTTGAATCGGGAAAATTATAACTCATCTTCTTGAACATTTGTCGTGACAGAATCCAGCCATCCAGTCGCACCCTCTTGCAATTTCCATGATGCCAAGAACCGTTTCTGATCAATTAGAAATGTCTAAACCTTTGAAAATCTTCTAACATGACTGTGGCCAAGATTTTACTTTAATGATGGATTCGGTACCCTTGAAAGGTTTTCCTCTTAGGTTTGTGTTGTCCTTACATAGAGTTGTGAAGTTTACCCGAGGCTGCACTAGAGTTATTGCCTCAACAACTATTCCACCCCTTTTAACATTCGGGATTTTTCCATATGTGGTTGTTGTGCGGCTATTTCCCCTTCCTTGTCCCCTTCTCGTACTCAATCTTACTACCTCAATAATTAAGGTATCTATAGAATTCATGGATGGAACTATCTTAGGAGAAAGAACATAAAACCAGATATAAATGTTGATCAGAACAACATGGAAATGCACTCCCAAATGCTGAACTCATTTTGGGGTATAACTAACTGTATCTTTAATGTGTTGACCCCAAACAAGGCTCAGGTGTTTGCTCGACCTAAGTTCTAATACCAAATGTGACAATCTGCCTTTCTTACACCCAAAGACAACACTTAATACATCCTCGATATTCATGTGCCAATCATTTAACTCTCCGAAAGAAAGGCTGTGGGGTAACGAAGATAAAAAACAATGAAAACTAATATAGATTTTTCTCACAAATAATAGAGTTACATATAGATCATCACTGAATAATACATATAGTTACTCCAAATGTTAAATCAAAGTTACAACAAATACTATTTCCAATAAGGACAACGATATCAGCCTATCCAAATTACTAATACATATTATACAATCATAGCGGAAATAGACATAACTACTAGATACAATGAAAGCTTCTGCTCTATACTACTTCCTAAAATGCTCCGAATAAACCTAACCACTTGGCTACTCATAAAAAATTGAGTATCCAAGAGTTTAAGGGAAAGACATAAAACTTCGGGTCAGACATGGGTCTGTGTGAGTAAAGCATAAGTTTAACTTTATAAGAACCTTCAAATTAAACTTATGTTATAAGACGACGCCGCACATAAACATGGACGGGTTTTTACCTTAATAACGGAAACATTTATATATAAAGTCCTCTAATATTATCATAATATCTAGTTTTAAAATAAATATGGAATCATAGAAAAAATTGTTACATTATTAAATTCTAGCATTGTAGGTATACAATCAAGTATGAAGGCTTGTATTGGAAAATGGATTCCAGACAAGGTAAGGGACTACCTTCTGTACACCTCTAGATAAAATGTATCTAAGGCTAGACCTTGAACTTGGCATGCCCCTGCTAACATCGAACTGGCCTAT
Organism: Allium cepa; assembly: GCA_030765085.1. Lineage (NCBI taxonomy): Eukaryota > Viridiplantae > Streptophyta > Magnoliopsida > Asparagales > Amaryllidaceae > Allium > Allium cepa. The sequence continues at coordinate 919,298,427 of CM060938.1, forward strand.
CCCTGAACTTGGATAGTACAGCATATGTTCACTTCTTGGTTATGATCAACAACCATAAAGGGATCCCAAAGCATTCATAAACAGCAGATATCTCTCTAGATTTCGTGATGATAGTACCCTAATGGGCGCGCCCCACATATTTCTACTATATCTTCCCTGTTTTACCCATCTTTGGGTTATATGAAGCTTGAGGCTACGAATTTACCTTCCTTCTAAAAGGCCATCTTAGAATGCTAACATTACCGTCCAGACATCCGGTGCAATAATATCGTTCATCCATAAAAGTTGTCATGGGGTTGAACAAACCTTGCATATTTAATCTTCCATTTTTGAATCACCCTCAGGAATAGTATAGCTCCACACATACCTCATAACAATCCATCATGACCGTTATTTGTTTGGAATGGTTTGGATAAATTATACTTACCCGGAACCGGTTTCTCCAAACTAAGGGATATTTCCCGGCTAACTCAGTTCCAGTTCTTTTGGAAGTATGTAACTAGTATTCAAGTCCTCGCTAGGGAAATCTAATATACATAACATACTTCCTGAGTCAAAACATATAAAGTTATAGATAATAGACAATCCACTACCTAGGCTAATTATATTGAGTTCGCAAATGAATAGCCATATACTTAATATAAACATGACCCATTGATAGGAATTTACCCTCCCATATCTATCACATTTTTGATAATTCGAACTTACTGTATCCCTCGCATAGAAATAATTCTAGATCTCACAGATTAGAGGATCAACCCACTCATCGGATTTTAGTGCTAACTATGTGATGACTTACTTTCCAAAAATTTGCCACAAAAACTTAGGTTTCATATTTGTTTGAGGTTACTTAAGGCTAAACGATGAGGAAATACCTTGATTTAAAACATTTACGAAAAGAAAAACAGTTTAAAAAAAACCAATATATTAATAAGAAATCGATTTAAAACCCTTATTATTAGTTAAGTAAAAATTAAAACCTTATTATTAATTAAATAATATATTAAACCCTTATTAAATAATAATTAAATCTTAGTTAAGTCTTAATTATAGTGTTAATTAAGTTTAAATAAATCAGTAACTAATTATAATTAATTAAACCCATTTTTTAGATAATTGATTAATCAATAATATTTAATAAATAATTAAAAATAATTACCACTAATTATTAATTATATAATAAATAACTTTAATTAATTAACTAATTAAAATTAACTTCACTAATTAACACTTAGATATTAATTACTTTATTAACTAATGATTAAGTACTAATTACATAATCGATTAATTAACTAAATAATAACCACTTTTTAATTACTTAATATAATCTTAAAACATTTTCTAAAACTATTTCTAATTGAAAGCATTTTAGATTTCGAAAGGAGTTCATTTTCATGAACTATACTTATAGCGACTATCGCTATACGGTAGGAAATTTCCAAACTTGATATTTATTTTCTAAGTCTTCTTTAAAACTTTAACTTTTGGAAACATTGCTACTTTATAAACCAAAAATGTGGGAAACTAAACAAGTTTTAAACTTAAATATATTTTCAAAATTTAAGTCCAAAATTCAAACCTATCTAAGAGGGATTTCACAAGTCGCTTAAGTTAGCAAAAATGCTAACTTTATTAGCATGAAAAACATTTACCAAGATCATAACCAATATCACAACCACATCATAACAGCATGATTCCAAACATAACTAGATTATACCTTACTAATTTACTGCACTTAAATCTGATTTCAAGTTTATAAACACCACATACAAGCATAGTTATATACAACCAAAGCAACACCATTTCCAAGTATACTTATGCATAACCAATTCAACATCATAACTACTCAAACAAGCATCATATTTAACTAACAAATGTACATCATTTATAAAGTTACTAACTTTGAAATGAGATCGAGATTTATTCACTGAATTCTACTAAATCTTTTTATATTTTTGCAAAATGCTTAAGATTTTCGAATCTTATGGAAAAGACTTGATCTTGCTATGAAACTTTGGAAAGGTGCTTAGACTAAGCACTAGATGGCCTGACTATAGGGCACTACGTGTATGACCTTGAAAGCATTTGGTGGATGTGTGCTCTTATTTAGAAATAAGGTGAAGAAGTAGATGTAGATGTATTCTAGCATGTTTTGAAGAGGATTTAAAGTAGAAAGCTATGATTTTTTTACTTTGAAATACCTTAGGAAATCATGGAATATATTCTTAAGCTTAAGAAAGGTTTTAGGAAGTGGAAGATGAAATGGAGAATGGGAAAAAAAATTGGGAAATTGGTATATATACAAGGTGCACTTATAAAATTAACGAAATACCCATAAGTACATGCCCTCCACTACCATTATGACACATCCTCCTCGTTGTCCCCTCCTTACAAACATGTCACAAACATGCTCCAACATGTTTTAAACATGTTTTACTTATTCACGTACTTTATGCTGCTAATGAAATGACATTTTCTTTTAACTTCTTTTCTTATTTATAAATAATGCATAAAAGGTCGCATTACCTTTATATTTATTTAATTTAACAAATGTGGATATATGTTTATTTAAATATATATCCAACTTATCTTAAAAGTAAATATTTTAATTCAAACCTGCAAAAAGTTTTTTTACAACTTTTGATTGAAAAAATTCGAAAATTCGAAAAACTAATTCTCATCGCATTTTTTATTTTTCTTCGAACTAAATATTTTTGTACGAAAAAATTGGAAATGATTTCACCATGATTAATTATTATTTAAAAAAAATTATTTTCTTCATAATATCAATTATTTGAATATTTAAAATTAGTTAAATATTTATAAATCAAAGTAGTGAAACTCCAGGCCGTTTCATAAACTATTTCACGTCTTTAATTATTATTTAAAAGGAGTTTATTTTAGTTATAAAATGTGTTAGTTAGCTAATAAAAATACATTTAAATATTCATTATTATGGTAATTAAATTCTGGGTCGTTAAACTCTCCATCTTTTAAAAGAATTTCGACCTGAAATTAGAAAGCACAACGATAACTCATAACAACTCAAAAGGTCATATATTATATATCATGAAATCCATACAAAGGATATACACTAAGCATCCATAACACAATAATGCATATACTATACATACAAAGGTTCAACTCCACTTAATCTTTACTAACTTCATCATCTTATTGCGCAACCTCTTCGCATCCTGATCTACAATATGAACTGGATGTCTAATCACCGTTAGGTTCAATTCTATCTCCAAATCAACTAAAACCGAGATTCTACAATCAACAAAGGGTCATGAACAAATTTTCTCAAATGTGATATATGGAAAACATTACAGACCCCCAACAACCATTTTTATAATTCAACCATCTAGGCGAGCGGTCCAATCCATTCAATAATCTTGAAAGATCAAATATACCTGGGTGTCGAATTCCCAGCCCTTCCAAGTCGAGCAACTCCTCCGATTGGAGCAATCTTTACAAATACAGAGTCTCTGACTTCAAACTCGAAATCCTTTCTCCTTTTATCGACACAACTGTTTTGTCGATCCTGGGCTTCCTTCATTCTTCTCTTTATCACTACAAGCTTTTCAGTAATTTCCTAAATCATATCTAGTCCAAGTACTACCCAATCTCCAATCTCAACCCAACATGTTGTTGACTTGCATTGGCGTCCATAGAGAGTATCATAGGTGCCATGTCAATTCTTGCCTGAAAGCTATTATTGTAGGAGAATTCTACTAAGTAGAGACGAACTTCCCATGATCCTCAAAAATCCAAAACACATACTCTTAGAAGAACTTCTTAAATCCGGTTCATCCTTTCCATCTGCTTTGATATAGAGGTTTTGTAGAGGAGTAAATGAAGAATAATAAATGTAAGTTTATAGAATATAGCAAAAAAGTAATAAGAAACAAGCTAAGAACAGAGACACAACAATTTATAGTGGTTCGACATTGTTTGCCTACGTCCACTTTGAAGAGATAACTTTATTAATCACTTTGTAAACTGAGTACAAAAGAGATCGGATGAAGATCCTTATTTACAATGGAGTACAAAGGAAGCTACAGTGTAAAGATCCTGAAAATGAAAAGTCAAATCTAAATTTATAGAGGAAGATGGCACTATCCGAAAAGCTCTCCAGATCCGTAGGGGCCCATAAGGGGGATTTCATGGCCCATAATCCAAGGTATAGGGATTTAGTTCGTTTCCTATTATTGGGGATTTAGGGGCTGCGATCCCTCTAGAAGCTTCTCCATGTTGTATTGTGATTGGCCTCTAAGTTTCATGTTACTTGGACTTGTTGATGTTAAGTTATTAATCGATCATTGTTGTAATGTGTTGTGTAGTCTTATTGTAAGCGATCCCACTAGAGGGAAGAGGGTCGATTCTTAATTTTTGGACTTTTGGCATACAATCCCTAGTACGGTCCCCTCTTGTTCCCAGAGTTTCATGTGTATGTGACTTCTAGATTTTGGATACCGATTATTCACTATTGAATTGCGCTGTTTAGCTGAAGGAATCTAATCCCTTTGGTATAAAGGGATCATACTCGATCCCTTTCTAGATTAAACTATATTCCATATTTGAAATCTTCTATATAGCATATATCTCGATTCCGTTAGATCATGACTTCATATTATCATCTGTACTTGATTTCTAGACCTCACAATCATCACTCTTAGTATCTGGCCTTGATGGTAGTCGAGTTTAACTTGTTAAGTCAGTTCGGATATAGCCATAAGCCGGATAACAACATAATCATGCCATATCGTTTGTCAAAATATCATTGGATAATAATTCTCTTTATCGAATCCTTTTATGAAATCTGCCATAGATCAGAAATATCATTCTTAAAACATTTACAAACCTATTATTTTATATTATTATTATTTTAATATAATTATTAAGCTTCTCTAGCCTAATAAAATAATAATAAATCATAAAAACATGGGGAAAAAATACTCAAAAACCACAATAAACCAGATTTTATATTTTCCATTAAAAAATAAAAAAATTTGGGCCAAAAACTTTATTTAATTATTTGTAATAATTAAACCCAAAATAAATTAATTTATTTACTTAATAAATTCATAAAATATTCATGCTTGCTTGGAAAATTGTGAGTTTAAAAACACACTTCTAAAATAATATTCCTAACACAAATCGAAATTCCATATCGTTTGGGTATTGTATGTTAGGTTTCCCACTTAAACCTATTAATAAATCTCATAAATAAATCCAATAATTCACCACAAAGCATAAATCACTCAGTCAATCAATATATGACACAATATCATCAAAATATTTTGGGTTTAATCCTAAAACTGAAATTAAACAAGCATATTAAAGATGGTTATCATTATTCATCCTAAATGGTTAATGAAGGATGAAATTTGAGTGTTGACAGATTTCCCTAAGCATTACTCTTGATTTCTTAAGATTTTCTTCTCTTAAGCATCTTGCAATGGCCAGGATTAGTTTAGTTTAGGTTTGTATGGATGTAAATAAAATGAAGAGAAGGAATGTGAGGGTTCATGTTTAGGAATTACGGCCTATTCCTATTTTTCCATTAACATGTTTTCCTCCTTCTTATTTAGAGTATAATCATTCCTATTAAATCAATTCTTAAGGCATGACCAATTAATAAATCAAATCTCATTTCCCTTAATCACACTACATTATTTTATCTAATTTTTTATTAAATATCCTAAATAATGTTAACAAAAATTAGGGTTTTTCCAATATTGCATTCAATGAGTTTTGAACTTTAAGATCAATACAAGACTATGTATATTTGATCCTAGTACTATAGCACATATGTATTATATGGGAAACAGTCATAGTTCGTAATGTCGGATATTTCGATGAAATTAGTTCATTCGAAATAAGATTGAGTATTCAACTTGATTGGTCAAAAATGTATCATATTTTTGAATGCAAAATAAGACCAAAAAATACAATATAAATCTAAGAACTCGATCATCGAAATGTCAGTTTAATCCGTTTAAGCTAATAGCAACATATTAAATATCCTTAAACGTTATGGATGATCGAACGCATTTTTATACAGAGTTCTTTATGATATCATAGTAAGGATTTTATTTTGAATGGTTTTCCCTTTGGAAATAAAAACTAATCCATAAGAGTAAATATGATTTAAAGTAAGGTTAGGTAGAGTGAATGGCCGCTTCTACTTCATAGAGAAACATCAAAACGAGAATTTTAATATTAATGAAACGATACTTAATACTGTGATAATAAATATGATTTCTATTTGTGATTTGTTCCTAGAGTTCAAGATATTTTATTAAAGAACTTACTACTCTAAAGTAGTCATAGGACATGAAACAAATAATCTATTTAAGTGGATGATGGATGTAACGACCCGTATTTTACGTGTCGATAGATCGTAGAATTTACAGGTCGTTAGTGTTGTTTATGTTGTTTCTAGCCTGAGTCGTATGGGGAGTAACTCGTGTGTTAAAGTGTTGAGTCGTGACCGACTCATAGGCTTAGCCGAGTTAAGGGTTTTGTTTGACCGACTCATAGATTCATAGGTCGTGCACGAGTTACGACTTAAGTATAGTGGACGGCCTAAAAGGTGTTGCCGAGATAAGGTGTTGCCGAGATAAGGTGTTGCCGAGTTAAGGTTTGGGCCGACTCAGTGGTAAACGACTTATAGGATAGAGGTTGAGGCCAGTGGAATGACCTAAGGGGTTAGGTCGTGGGGAAAAATAAGTCGTGACCGACTTATGTTGAGTCGGCTAGAGCTTAGGTCGTTTAGAGTTAGGTCGGTGGGATTTTGGCCTAAGACTTAAGTCGTATACGACTTATGGTGATAAGTTGTGTAGTTGAGTCGTAAACGGGATAAAGCTTATCTCGTGTGGTCCTGTTCTTGGATAGGTCGGTAGAGCTTTAGGTTGTAGACGACTTATGTTAGGTCGTAAGGTTTGTTATATGTTGAGTCGGCAAGTGGTATAAGTCGTAAGGACTTGGTCTATGTGTTGAGTCGGTAGAGGCTTGGGTCGGCAGGGTGTTATCTCGTGAAGTTGTTAAGTCGTTAGGAGGTTGAGTCGATAGGTCGTTAGTACGACCTAAGGAGGTAGGATGAGTCGTGAGTCGGCTATGTTGATGAGTCGTAAGCAGTTATGTCGGCTGCTTGTTAAGTCGTGTGGCCCCGTGTCTTTTTGTTAAGTCGCAGAACGACTTAGTGTTAGGTCGGCCATGTGGAATCTCTGTTGAATCGATAGGTCGGCTAAGTGGTTAAGTCGTAGGGTCGGCTGTGTAGTTGAGTCGGTAGGGTGTTGGGTCGTGCGTGTGTAGTTAGGTCGGCCTTGAGTTATGTCGGCAAGAGTTGAGTCGTGGACGACTCATGATAGGTCGTGACCGACCTAAGGGGCGACGACTCATGGTGGTTTCAGCCTATAAATAGAGGGCTTTGGCTCACTTTTTGGCACCAGTTTTTGAAGCGACGAAGTGCTGCCATTTTGGGAACTCGACTACAACATTTCTTCATCTACTTTTCTCCATTCCAATCTAGTTCTAACATCCATCCAAGATCGAAGATCGAGATCGAAGATTCAAGTGCCAAAGTTGAAGATCTTCATCCGTTCAAGCTAGATTTCATCGATTGAAGCGAGATATTGCCGGATCAAGCCTTGATCTCCGCTGTCCAGATCTGAAGTGATTAGTTTTTGAGGTGTTTGAGTGATTTGGTGAGTGGTGGTTATCTCTCACGCGGACCCAAAGGAGTATATTGGATCGATGGCTTGTTTATGTGTTAAAGATAGCGTTTTCTCGCATTTTCCTTAAGTCTGCATGTAGATCCATTGTTATGAAGATGTTTACCTATGCAATTTCATTTATCAAGTTATAGGAGTAAAACCCATGTTTTATATTTGATAGATCTATGCTAAAACCTAAGATTCATGCATGTTGGACTTATGCTCATTTATTTACGAAATTGCCATTATAAGTTAATATTGCTTACTAGATCTTGCTTGAATGATTGATTGTTTGAATGTATGATTGATTGGATTGTTTCAAGTTAGCTAGTGGTTGATTTGGAACAAGATGGTTGAAGATGATTCAAAAGCTAAGTGGAAAAGCTCTTGAATGGTGAAAGCTGCCTGTAGCATATGAAGCGGATGTGGAAGCTCATATGGATGGATTCGAGGATGTGGGATCTTGCCATGATGCGAGAAGGCAAAGCATGATATTGAGATGGGACTTTGCTAAGATGTGATGAGGCAAGGCTTATGTTGAGATGGGACGGGTCATGATGACGTTCCAAGATGGGACTTTGCTATGATATGATGAGGCAAGACATATGTTGTGATGGGACGGGTCACGATGACGTTCCGAGCATGGGTCATGACGACGTGCAAAGTTATAACTCGGTGATGCGGTCCGGGTTGGTGTGGATAATGGTTAGCTTGAGAGGCGCTTGAGCTAGTATGGAAATAGTCGTCAAGGAGGATGACTAGGAGGCTAAGATCTCATCGTTGTTGAAGGTTCTAGCATACTCAAAGCAAGGGTACGTTGGAACGGGTCACGATGACGTTCCAAGCACGGGTCACGATGACGTGCTAGTACTCTGGGCTGATGCGTTCGGCTTAGGCACGGGTCACGATGACGTGCGGAGTTATGTCTAAAACCGGGGTTACCATTAGCCCTTGACAGGTGGTCATTCAACTAACGGTGAAATCAAGGCAATGATAACAGTGATAGCCAGAGTCATGGATGTTTGGATGTTTGGTTATATCATCATTCGGTCTCAAGAGCGGTGTTTTCTGGGTGCTTATCTGATCTTGGTTTAGGCCTTGGGGGTTTGTATTTGGAAAACATCGTCCTTGACCCGAGTGGTTAATGTTTTACTTTAATTGCCTGCTATGCTATGCTTACTTCTCCTTAGTGTGTGTCTGGGGGCTATCACTGTAGAAAGAGGTGGAGTGGGATGGTTTGGTTCCTATTCCTTTTATCCCTTATGCTCTTTTGGTATGTTTGATTGTTAATTTACTGCTCACTAAGAATTTGTCTGACTCAAGGTTTTATGTCTCCTCTTATTACCTTGGGCTGTTCATCCATGTTGGGATGGGCAGACTAGGTAGCAGGTGACAGGTGCTGATCTTTGTGGTTGACGCAGAAGATGACGAAGACGAGCAGGAGGCTATGCATATTATTTCTTATATGTACTGGGTGTTCCGCTGTTTGTATAAATTCTGAGTGCTATGTAGTGAGGCTTCTATGTATGGATTTCTTGTGATGTTTGTATAAAGCTACTATGATGCTTATATGATGATGTTCTGTTCTATGGAGCTTCACAATATTATATTTCTCTATTGTATTTTATCCATGCGCTGTGAGTTATACGATAGATTCTGCGATGTTTTATTTTACCCTGACTATCGTCCATGGCTGCCTTGCACACCTTTCAGCGCACTATTCCCTTGTTTTGGTGCGGGAGTCATGGGCGGTCGTCACATTTGGTATCAGAGCTTTGGTTAATCGATTTTAGCCAACGCTCGTTGACGTAATTACGTATGAGAGACGTAATTGTAATTTTGATGGATGATTACTATATATAATATAGTAGTTTAGATGGATTTGAACTCCTTATGCAGTTGTTTCATAAGGTGTTCTAATCATTCTTTTTACAGATATTAAGAATGAGTCGAAGCGAGAGACAAGCTGCGAGGGAAAGTCGTGCTGCTAGGGAAGCTGTTGATTATGCTGCGATGTTTGAAGCTATGATGACTTCGATCATGAGGAGGGTACCAGCTTCAGGATCATCGGTGGATGTTGGAGTTCAAGTCCAAGCTCCAAGGCCAGTGGATTTTGCTAAGCTTTGCAAGGATTATACTTCTCTTGGAGGAAAAGTTTTCTTGGGAACGGAGTCGACTATCGAAGTGCAGAGATGGATTGATGCTTGCCGAAGAATCTTTGGTGACTTAGGGATTGAGGATGCAACCAAAAGAAAGCTTGCATCGAGACAGCTTCAAGGGAGAGCTGCGGATTGGTGGAATTCTATCACCATAGATACACCAGAAGAGGAGATTACTTGGGAGCAATTCCAAGTTAGATTTGAAGCCAAGTTCATCTCTACGGCTCAGAAGTCTGTTTTGTTTAAGAGGTTTGTAGAGCTCAAGCAAGGTGGGAGGCCTGTTCTTGAGTATATTTCTGAGTTTGAAGCTTTGTCCAAGTATGCCAGATCGTATATTGATTCTCCCTACCAGAAGAATGAGATATTTGTGACTGGTTTGGATGCTTATCTTGGAAGGCAGTTGGTGGATCACTTGGACGATCCATTTGAGAAGCTTGTGGAGAAAGCCCTTAGGCATGAGAGTTTGTTTCCTAAGGAAAGTTCTGTTGTTGCTGTGACTAGGGAAGGATCTAAACCGCAGCAGAGTGGCAACAAGAAGAGGAAGCAGCAGCAGCAGAAAGGTAAGGATGGCCAGAAGAAGCCAAAGGGCGAAGTGACCTGCTATAACTGCCGACAAAAGGGTCATCTCTCCCGGGATTGCAAGAATCCGAAGGTGCAGTTGAAATGCCACAATTGTGATAAGCCAGGGCATTTCAAGAAGGATTGTCCAGAGCCAAGGAAGGACAGACAGATTGTACAAGCTTATGCTTTGGGAGTTGTGCCGTCATCTTCAAAAGCTCCTACTGCTGAAGAGAAGGGGAAGAGTGTGGTGGTTCAAGGTACTCTTTCCATTAGTGGTGTTCCAGTTAGAGTGTTGTTTGATACTGGAGCGTCGCATTCTTTTGTTTGTGATGATTTGGTAGGCCGGTTAGGTTTGAAACCGGATATTGTTGATAGGCCATTGGTTGTGACTAATCCAGTTGGGGGTTCGTCCTGTTTGTGTATGATATGCCATGGTCTAGTTGTGTCGAGTCATGATTGCTCGTTTGTTTGTGATTGCTTTGTTCTGAACTTTGCGGGGTTCGGAATTATTTTGGGTATGGACTGGCTTAGGAAGTATGCGGCAAGGATTGATTGTGAGAGGCTTGAGGTGACAGTTGGGAATGTGGAAGGGCGAAAGGTTGTGATACGATGTAAGCATGAGGAAGGCGTCTTCATGAGCTTCATGTATTCGCTGGTTGTTCCACAGGATGGACTGTCATCGGTGCCTATTGTGAATAGATTTGAGGATGTCTTTGACGAAGTCAAAGGGTTGCCGCCGCATAGGGAGATCGAGTTTCGTATCGATCTAGTTGAGGGAGCCAGACCTGTTGTGTTGCCTCTTAGGCGGATGGCACCGAAGGAGCAGCAAGAGCTGAAGGTGTAAGTTGATGACCTTTTGCGGAAAGGATTCATTCGGAGAAGTGTGTCCGAATGGGGTGCACCAGTTGTGTTCGCAACCAAAGCGGATGGATCGTTGAGGTTGTGTGTGGATTATCGTGAGCTGAATAAGTTGACTAGGAAGAACAAGTATCCATTGCCAAGAATAGATGACTTGTTTGATCAGCTTCACGAGGCTAAGGTGTTTTCTCAGATGGATTTGGCAACGGGATTTCACCAGTTGAGAGTGGCTAAGGATAGTGTGCCGAAGACTGCTTTCAGGACACCATCCGGATTTTATGAGTGGCTGGTAATGCCATTTGGATTGACTAACGCACCAGCATATTTTGTGGATCTTATGAATAGGGTGTTCAGAGATCAGTCGAATAAGTTCGTGCTTGTGTTCGTGGATGATATTCTGATTTATTCTAGAACTGAAGAAGAGCACAAGACGCACTTGAGAATTGTTTTGGAAATACTACGGAAACATCATCTGAAGGCTAAGTTTTCGAAGTGTCACTTCTGGAAGAGTGAAGTGAGGTTCTTAGGCCATGTTATCTCTGGAAATGGAATAGCGGTTGATCCCGCTAAGGTGGCAGCGATCCAGGATTGGGTTAGACCTAAGAATGCATCTGATGTGAGAAGTTTTCTTGGATTAGCAGGATATTATCGTCGGTTTATCAAAGACTTTTCCAAGATAGCCGCACCGTTGACAGGATTGACGAAGAAGAACCAAGTGTTCAAATGGGATGATAAGTGTGAGCGAGCTTTCGTAATCCTGAAAGAGCGACTAACGAGTGCTCCTGTTTTGACTATTCCGAGTGGGAATGATGAGATGGTGGTTTACACCGATGCATGTGGTACTGGACTAGGAGCAGTGCTAATGCAGAAGGATAAAGTTGTTGCGTACGCTAGTCGACAACTAAAGCCGCATGAAAGGAATTATCCGACCCATGATTTGGAGTTAGCGGCGATTGTGTTTGCTTTGAAGATGTGGAGACACTATCTTTTGGGAGTTAGATTTGAGTTATTCACAGATCATAAGTCGTTGAAGTATCTGTTCTCCCAAAAGGATTTGAATCTTCGACAGCAACGGTGGCTAGAGTTTCTAGCATCTTATGATTTTGGTATAGCCTATACTCCGGGAAAAGGTAACGCAGTGGCAGATGCGTTAAGTCGAAGACATGCAGGATTGGGAGCCATGTTTTCGGAGTGGAAGAGTCTTGAGTATTTGGCTGGATTTGATTTCAGACCTAGATGTGAATTGGAACCTGAGATGTTGGCAAACTTATCGATAAGGCCTACTCTTGTGGAAAGAATTGGCGAGAGCCAGAAGCGAGATGATAAGCTTGTCAAGATTATCTGTGATTTGGAATCTGGATTGGACCCAGAGAAGGATAAGGGATTCGAGGTCGATCGAGAGGGTTGGCTTCGTAAGCAAGGACGATTGGTTGTTCCCGATGTAGATGAATTGAGAGATGAAGTTCTGAGGGAAAGTCATCACTCGAAGTTGACAATTCATCCAGGTGGAAATAAGACGTATCGGGATATGAAGAGAGCCTACTACTGGGAAGGTATGAAAAAGGATGTTGGAAATTTTATTTCCAAGTGTATGAACTGCCAGTTGGTGAAAGCCGAGCAGAAGAAGCCCAGTGGATTGCTTCAGCCATTAGAGGTTCCTACATGGAAGTGGGAACAAGTGTCGATGGATTTCATCGATGGTCTACCTAGAACTAGGGCAGGAAATGAGGGGATTTGGGTCATCGTAGATCGTTTGACCAAAAGTACAAGATTCATTCCTGTTCGATCAACTAGGACTGCATCGAAGTTGGCTGAGTTGTATGTGAAGTGGATTGTTCGATTCCATGGTGTTCCGAAGAGTATAATGAGCGATCGAGACCCATTGTTCACTAGTGGATTTTGGAAGAGCTTCCAGCAAGTTTTGGGAACTAAGTTGTGTTTGAGTACAGCTTATCATCCTCAAACAGATGGTCAGACTGAGAGAGTCAACCGAGTTTTGGAAGATCTCTTGAGAGCATGTGTTTTGGACTTCGGAGGATCATGGGAAGATCACCTTCATTTGGTGGAATTTGCTTATAATAACAGTTATCAGTCGAGCAATGGTATGGCACCATACGAGGCATTATATGGAAGACCGTGTAACTCTCCGACATGTTGGTTAGAAACTGGAGAAAAGTTGATACTTGGGCCAGAGATGATTCGACAGACTTCGGACTGTATAGAGATCATTCGACAGCGAATGAAGGCAGCCCAAGATCGCCAGAAAAGTTATGCAGATAATCGTCGAAAGGATTTGGAATTCGACGTGGGTGATATGGTTTTCGTGAAGATTTCTCCATTGAAGAATGTTATTAGATTTGGGAAGAAAGGAAAGTTGACTCCAAGATTTGTTGGACCATTTCCGATTATCAGGCGAATTGGAAAGCTCGCTTATAGATTGGAGTTACCGGAAAAGATGGCGGGTGTGCACAATGTTTTTCATGTATCTTATCTACGGAAGTATGTGCACGACCCAACTACGGTGGTTTCTGTTGATAGCTGTGAAGATTTAGAGGTTGATCCAGTTGTTAGAAGACCTCGTAAGCCGTTTCGTATTGTTGAAACCGATACGAAATAGCTTAGAAGGAAGACAATTACGTTGCTCAAGGTACAATGGAGTGATGATGTTAACGACTGTACATGGGAGGAGGAAGAGAGGATGAAGGCAGCTCATCCCGGACTCTTCGAGGTATGGCCCTAAAGTGTCGTGACATCTCATGAATTTGTAGCTTGTTCTAAGTCTTAGAATTCTGCATGCTAGGCTAGAATTGGATGCATGGTTTGTTGATTGCTATGGATGGTAGGCATGCGGAATATCTTTGATTGCTGTTGTTTGCTAGGAATTTCGGGGGGCGAAATTCCTAAGGGGGAGAGAATGTAACGACCGTATTTTACGTGTCGATAGATCGTAGAATTTACAGGTCGTTAGTGTTGTTTATGTTGTTTCTAGCCTGAGTCGTATGGGGAGTAACTCGTGTGTTAAAGTGTTGAGTCGTGACCGACTCATAGGCTTAGCCGAGTTAAGGGTTTTGTTTGACCGACTCATAGATTCATAGGTCGTGCACGAGTTACGACTTAAGTATAGTGGACGGCCTAAAAGGTGTTGCCGAGTTAAGGTTTGGGCCGACTCAGTGGTAAACGACTTATAGGATAGAGGTTGAGGCCAGTGGAACGACCTAAGGGGTTAGGTCGTGGGGAAAAATAAGTCGTGACCGACTTATGTTGAGTCGGCTAGAGCTTAGGTCATTTAGAGTTAGGTCGGTGGGATTTTGGCCTAAGACTTAAGTCGTATACGACTTATGGTGATAAGTTGTGTAGTTGAGTCGTAAACGGGATAAAGCTTATCTCGTGTGGTCCTGTTCTTGGATAGGTCGGCAGAGCTTTAGGTTGTAGACGACTTATGTTAGGTCGTAAGGTTTGTTATATGTTGAGTCGGCAAGTGGTATAAGTCGTAAGGACTTGGTCTATGTGTTGAGTCGGTAGAGGCTTGGGTCGGCAGGGTGTTATCTCGTGAAGTTGTTAAGTCGTTAGGAGGTTTAGTCGATAGGTCGTTAGTACGACCTAAGGAGGTAGGATGAGTCGTGAGTCGGCTATGTTGATGAGTCGTAAGCAGTTATGTCGGCTGCTTGTTAAGTCGTGTGGCCCCGTGTCTTTTTGTTAAGTCGCAGAACGACTTAGTGTTAGGTCGGCCATGTGGAATCTCTGTTGAATCGATAGGTCGGCTAAGTGGTTAAGTCGTAGGGTCGGCTGTGTAGTTGAGTCGGTAGGGTGTTGGGTCGTGCGTGTGTAGTTAGGTCGGCCTTGAGTTATGTCGGCAAGAGTTGAGTCGTGGACGACTCATGATAAGTCGTGACCGACCTAAGGGGCGACGACTCATGGTGGTTTCAGCCTATAAATAGAGGGCTTTGGCTCACTTTTTGGCACCGGTTTTTGAAGCGACGAAGTGCTGCCATTTTGGGAACTCGACTACAACATTTCTTCATCTACTTTTCTCCATTCCAATCTAGTTCTAACATCCATCCAAGATCGAAGATCGAGATCGAAGATTCAAGTGCCAAAGTTGAAGATCTTCATCCGTTCAAGCTAGATTTCATCGATTGAAGCGAGATATTGCCGGATCAAGCCTTGATCTCCGCTGTCCAGATCTGAAGTGATTAGTTTTTGAGGTGCTTGAGTGATTTGGTGAGTGGTGGTTATCTCTCACGCGGACCCAAAGGAGTATATTGGATCGATGGCTTGTTTATGTTTTAAAGATAGCGTTTTCTCGCATTTTCCTTAAGTCTGCATGTAGATCCATTGTTATGAAGATGTTTACCTATGCAATTTCATTTATCATGTTATAGGAGTAAAACCCATGTTTTATATTTGATAGATCTATGCTAAAACCTATGATTCATGCATGTTGGACTTATGCTCATTTATTTACGAAATTGCCATTATAAGTTAATATTGCTTACTAGATCTTGCTTGAATGATTGATTGTTTGAATGTATGATTGATTGGATTGTTTCAAGTTAGCTAGTGGTTGATTTGGAACAAGATGGTTGAAGATGATTCAAAAGCTAAGTGGAAAAGCTCTTGAATGGTGAAAGCTGCCTGTAGCATATGAAGCGGATGTGGAAGCTCATATGGATGGATTCGAGGACGTGGGATCTTGCCATGATGCGAGAAGGCAAAGCATGATATTGAGATGGGACTTTGCTAAGATGTGATGAGGCAAGGCTTATGTTGAGATGGGACAGTCATGATGACGTTCCAAGATGGGACTTTGCTATGATATGATGAGGCAAGACATATGTTGTAATGGGACGGGTCACGATGACGTTCCGAGCACGGGTCATGACGACGTGCAAAGTTATAACTCGGTGATGCGGTCCGGGTTGGTGTGGATAATGGTTAGCTTGAGAGGCGCTTGAGCTAGTATGGAAATAGTCGTCAAGGAGGATGACTAGGAGGCTAAGATCTCATCGTTGTTGAAGGTTCTAGCATACTCAAAGCAAGGGTACGTTGGAACGGGTCACGATGACGTTCCAAGCACGGGTCACGATGACGTGCTAGTACTCTGGGCTGATGCGTTCGGCTTAGGCACGGGTCACGATGACGTGCGGAGTTATGTCTAAAACCGGGGTTACCATTAGCCCTTGACAGGTGGTCATTCAACTAACGGTGAAATCAAGGCAATGATAACAGTGATAGCCAGAGTCATGGATGTTTGGATGTTTGGTTATATCATCATTCGGTCTCAAGAGCGGTGTTTTCTGCGTGCTTATCTGATCTTGGTTTAGGCCTTGGGGGTTTGTATTTGGAAAACATCGTCCTTGACCCGAGTGGTTAATGTTTTACTTTAATTGCCTGCTATGCTATGCTTACTTCTCCTTAGTGTGTGTCTGGGGGCTATCACTGTAGAAAGAGGTGGAGTGGGATGGTTTGGTTCCTATTCCTTTTATCCCTTATGCTCTTTTGGTATGTTTGATTGTTAATTTACTGCTCACTAAGACTTTGTCTGACTCAAGGTTTTCTGTCTCCTCTTATTACCTTGGGCTGTTCATCCATGTTGGGATGGGCAGACTAGGTAGCAGGTGACAGGTGCTGATCTTTGTGGTTGACGCAGAAGATGACGAAGACGAGCAGGAGGCTATGCATATTATTTCTTATATGTACTGGGTGTTCCGCTGTTTGTATAAATTCTGAGTGCTATGTAGTGAGGCTTCTATGTATGGATTTCTTGTGATGTTTGTATAAAGCTACTATGATGCTTATATGATGATGTTCTGTTCTATGGAGCTTCACAATATTATATTTGTCTATTGTATTTTATCCATGCGCTGTGAGTTATACAATAGATTCTGCGATGTTTTATTTTACCCTGACTATCGTCCATGGCTGCCTTGCACACCTTTCAGCGCACTATTCCCTTCTTTTGGTGCGGGAGTCATGGGCGGTCGTCACAATGGACGTTCATATTCACTATGTTATAATGGTAATGATAGAAATAGTGGGTGCATGCCATATAACACTTACTGATTGCATCAACTTACGGAAGTTGCTTTCGTAAAATGTACCACACATTATTTATGAAATAATACCTATTCTTCGGTGAAGACTAAAGAATAGGCATAGTTTCATTTCAATGAGAATACTATGAATACTTCTTATGGAATAAAAATATGATAGAGGTATTTGATGCATCAAAAAAGTAATATAAATATATGAAATTGTTCACACTTATTTTGGAAAAACGGAGGAAGCCGTAGTTTTCAAAAATAAATTAAGTATTTGATTATGAATCATACGATATTGGTTAATTATATCGCAAAAAACTAATGGCAGTGCACCCATTTAGCCGGAGCATCATAAGAGTCAATAAACTTTTTAGATTGATACATACATATGTATGCAATCACAAGTCTATTATTACTAAAACGATTCTACATACCTTTTATATTCATCGAGGAGTTAACACCGACATAAACATGAGTATTTGGTACATATATAATACGTCTAAGATAAACTTGTAGAATATAAAACAAAAGTAAACAATATAACATGCAAGAGAAATGATTCGATTTAATCGAATCAGTGAATATAATGGAAAGAGTTTTATATGTACCTCATAGGAATAAAGCTTCAGTATCAAAAATCACTCCTCCATATGATACATGATGATGTATAATAAGGAGTAATCGAACTTGGTTGAACGAAATATGATTGATTAAGAATGAAACTGACTTAACTTCTTTCTAAAAGGTCGTGTATTTAATATTAGTACATATGGTTAAAATTAATTTTGTCTAAATAGTAATTTAAATCATATAAGATAAGGGTTCATAAGAAACCCAAACATATCCTATGCCATGGAATTGGCAGGTTCTGTGAGCCGAAAGATTGCATGTAATAATCGGAAGTGAAGAATCTTGTATGTATCACCCAAAAACAAGCTCAGGAAAAACTCTCATTGGATGACCAATTTATGTTTTGAGCATAAGTTTTGTAAACTAAAATCAAATTAGTTTTACATAAAAGGCAATTCATATAGCGTCTATAAATAGCAAAAG
Organism: Allium cepa; assembly: GCA_030765085.1. Classification (NCBI taxonomy): domain Eukaryota; kingdom Viridiplantae; phylum Streptophyta; class Magnoliopsida; order Asparagales; family Amaryllidaceae; genus Allium; species Allium cepa. The sequence goes on from CM060938.1 coordinate 919,316,823, forward strand.
AATTGTTGTTTTAAGAAATTCAAATTTCATAGCAAAAGAATTTCTTTGAACAATTATTGGTAGAAAAATGAAATTGGATACGATACAAAGATAAAAATGATTACACAAAATGAAATGAAATTAACTTACCTAAACGAGCATATCGTATTAGATAAGCACCCTCGCACATTAAAGAGAAATTATGAGTTTCTTATCAATGTCGAAAATATGTAATCCTTAATTGTTTAATTAAACTATTAATAGCATTGACTCAATGATATGGTATAATATGAAGACTGAAATAGATTCCAAGTACATCATCAAAGCATAATTTAGAAAGTTAAATGTAAAGGGATATGATCCACTGGCTGCAAATGCGTCTTTAAGAAAAAGATAAATGCAGTTAGAACATAATCAGCAAAATTGATAAGAATAACATCGTAAATTTCAATTTTTGAAATTAGCATAATAGATTTGATGTTTTATGCACACAAGTTATTTCGGATGTACTAAAAAAATTATCATGGTATGAATGTATATTTTGTTACATATATACTGAAATAGAAAATTCTAAATAATGATATATAATAGACAATTTACACATAACAATCAAAGTAACATTAAGTCAGAGAGAATGATAAAGAAGTAGTGGGTTTTTTTATATGATCCACGAAATGATATGAAAGTATCATTTATAAGCATCAAAATTGAATAAGTATTTTGATAGAAATATCAAACAGTTTGATTTGCATCCAAAATGCAGAGCAAGTGTGTGTTCATAAGTTTGGCGGTGTATTACTCATAACTGCTAGGGGCACCAAGAGTTTACGTACTGATAGTTATGGGTTAACTATGGAACGACTCGTGTGATAGCTTTCTATTAGTTACTGTAACTATGGTCGGAAAGAAATTATTGATGTGGCCGATTTACACAATTCTCTTGATTTGAGAATACTATCGATCTTCCATATAAAAGCTCCACTTTGATTATAGTCAAATCATGGCATACCGCCTATCAAGTGACTATAGTTGGGTTAAGTGGAAGTATTAGAAGTGATAAATTATTCAAGAGAGGATTTATCTCCTCGGTTATATGGGGTTAGAATCACGATCAACTGAAGTCAACCCAAAGTCAAAATCTTCCGACAAAGTAGTTAGCTTAATAATAATTTTTATTATTAAACAAGGACACTTTACGTGGAATATAGAGTTGAATATGGATGATGTCGAAATTGTGACCATTACTGTAACACCCCACCTCTATACTCACGCTATCCAAGGACACTACGGGGTAATGCCATCGACTAGCACGAAGAATAAGGCTGTTGAGGAGCGACCATATGTGTGATGGCCTTGTGCGAGTATTGGTATGTTAGATCGTATGATTTACATTTAAGTTCAGGAAAACCGACATATTAAATACAAACTCAAAGCTACTACACAGTGGCTATGTGGCCGTTGGAAACAAATATAGAAATAAGCATAACACAAATCAGTCATAGATATTCATATCATTAAGGTGGAAACAGATATGAATAAATCACCCCGTGTACATCAAAGTAATGGTCATATACGATCCATTACAACACAAAAGGATAGATACAAGTACTAGACAAAAGAATATGCATACATCAAGGAGTCTCTATGTCGAATGTATAAAAACAAAAACTACTAAGCTAAAGTAGTTAGCCCAACAGTCAGATTAAGGACCATGATAAGAAATCAAGCAGAAGCACCTGAAATACCTCGGACTGACCCGAGTATTATTTAAGAAAAAAATAATAAACGGATCAGTCTAGCTATAAATATCATATAAAATGAGATAGGATAAGAGATATGATAAAAACGTATGATAACAATAATGCCATACTATGGAAAGTATACATTAGATAAAAATAAAAATCACACAATATCTCAAATATTCTCAAACACTAAAAAGAATGTCATATTCTTTAAATTATTCACCAAAACACAAATATTGATAGAGCTTATCAATGCATATCATCGAAATTGGTGAAACACAAATTCTAGAAATCATCAAATAGGAAATCCAAAAACCACAAAAAAAGGAAACGCCTATCACAAATGGGAGCATGAAAACTCACCAACACGTGTATCACAAACGGAATGTTATTCCATGGTCGCTAACCATCAAATTTGAGCCGAAGCTCCACAAACGGCCCGAAGACCTTTGAGCCGAAGCTCCGTAAACGGCTCGAAGACCTTCACAAACGGCTTGAAGAGCTTTGAGCCGAAGCTTCATAAACGGCCCGAAGACCATGGGTCGTTACCCCACCGAATTGAGCGAAAACTCCACCAAATGATCATTATAGATCAACAAGTGTAAATTACACTAAGCTAGTAAATAAATGAGTTAGGCTTCATGTCCCATAACCACTAGCTTAACTTAATTATTTACGAACAAATTATAGACTACCACTCGAAAATATGTGTTAGGTACACTAAGCTAGTAAATATAAGAGTTAGGTTTCATGTCCCATAACTAGTAGCTTAACTTAAATATTTACGAACAGATTGTAGATTTCCACTCAAAAATTGTCACAAGATTTTCAATCGAACAACTCCAAAAATTAACCAACGAAGTAAACGCAAGCATTTCATACTACTTGTTTTGCTAAGCCATTTAATTAGATTTCTCATACGAATGGGGTAAAGGTTTGTATATACCAATAGGTTGGAAAACGGTTTTATGAACGAGCTTTGTATTAAAAATAGATTTGAAATCATCTTTGTAAAATAGTTTGAATATTTATTATAGCATAGAAACCTTTGTATTTTAAAGTGACAAATCACAAAATTGATTGTAAAACAATCAATCATCCAAAATTCACATACGAAGACGTCAATCAAATCCATAGATATCGATAACAAATCCATCAAAATGGAAATTCCCAATCAAAGTTAACAAAAGTGATAACAACTAATCAGATCCATGAGAATCGATTTAAAATTTGAAATCCACATAAAACGGCAAATTTGGCTGAGATAAGCAAATTCAGCCGACTGAACCAGGATGGTCAGTCGATTGACATTATGCATGGAAACTTTAGGGTTCCAGGTTCAGTCGATTGAACCAGAGTGGTCAATCGACTGATTCTGATCCCAGAAATTTTCTGGTTCTAGGTTTAGTCAACTGAACCAGGAGGGTCGGTTGACTGATACTGGCATAGGAACTTTCTGTTCCTAGGTTCAGTCGACGAACCATCCTAGTTCAGTCGACTGAACTATCATTTGTAGTATTTTCAGCCAAGCGCCTATGAAGGGAAAAGTCCTACCCGTAACGATCAATTGAGCAATGGCGACTAGGGATTTATGCCAAGCAACAACCCAGCCTTGTAGGCTCTTCGATACACCCCGGTAAGCATGTTCAAACATCCATAAAAGGATTTTCACCAAAATTGGAATTCAAAAACCAAAAATTGAAAAATTTACCAAATCAATCCAAATCAAAAGCAAATGAACATGAATAGATGTTAGGAATTCATACCTAATAACAATGAAAGCTATAGACGTAGATGTGAGTTCAAAAACATACCTTTAAAACCCAAAAACAATAAAGGATAAGCTTTTAAAACAAGGCAAGATCAATTCCTATTCTCTATACCTCTAGAATCTTCAATCTATTATCAAATGTGAAGTTTTTCCTAAGTTAGGCTATAGAAAATTCTGAAAATTGAAGAGAGATCGAGATGGAGAAGATGGAGAGGATGCTTACCTAAGCTTCTCTTAGATTTTGGAGCTAGAACTTTAATTTGTAAAGGAAACTAGGGCTTATGAATTTTGTTTTCTTTTCTCTTCCGTTATTTTTCTTTAGTTAAAGTATTAGGAAAATAATAGAATGAAGCAAGAGGAGAGGGGGGTGGAGTAAGGATATTAGATAAGTTGTGTTAGTGGTTTGAAACCCAAACCCAAAGCCCAATAGAAAAATAGAAAAATTCAACCGAACTCCAAACATATCGATGTTTATACTTAAAAAGGTCGCAAACGCCATTTTGGAATCAATGCAAGGGGTCTCGAGTCTTAATTCGACCGTTTACAAAAAGTAGCATTTCAGACTTTAATCAGACGATGTTATATTTAAATAAAATATTTAAATATTTAATCGTAAAATATGCGTGTTGTTACAGACTCCCCTCCTTAAAGAAATTGCGTCCTCTCAATAATTAGAAGAAAGTAAAGAGTAACAACCATTAAAGCATATCAACACAAAAGAAGAAATTTTGAAATAAGAAGTTCACCTCAAATAACACGGGAGATTATGTCCGAATGTGTTAGGTCAATGAATTCTCCAGATTCCCAAGAGCAATCCTTAAGATTTGAGGATCATTGAACTTTCACAATAGGGACATCTTTACTTCGAAGCCATTTAACCTCCGAAGCAATGATACGAATATGATGTTGCTCAAAAGTCAAATTAGGCGAAACTTCAATTTCTTCAACACCACTAGGCTCAAGAATAGAACCAGAATCCCTAAGGCATTTCCGTAATTGATAGATGTGGAATATGTCATAAATAGTAGAAAACTGAGCCTATAATAAAAGGCGATAAACCATGGAAACAATGCGTTCGGTGATGGGAAATGGAACAATATACCGGAATGATAATTTTCCCAATCGACTGAAACGCACAAAACCCTTCATCAATGAAACACGAATAAACACAAAATCTCCCATAGAAAATTCTAATTTCTTTCTTTAGTTATCGGCATAGGATTTCTGTCTACTTTGAGCTTCTTTCATCCTATGACAAAAAAGGTCAATCTTTTCTATGGAATTACGAATAAAATCTGGACCTAAAACCAGCTTCTTATCGGCTTCAAGCCAACGGGAAGGAGATCGACATGGACTTTGATAGAGTGTCTTGAAAGGTGCCATACCAATACTAGATTGGAAGCTATTATTATAGGAAAACTCAACTAGAGAAATATTATCTTCCCAACTTCCACCAAAATCAAGAACACATGCACGAAGAAGATCTTCAAGAGTTAGATTCGCATGCTCGGTTTGTCCATCGGACTAAGGATGATAAGCGGTGCTAAAATTAAGCTTCGCTCCCAAAGCTTTTTGAAGACTCTTCCAAAATCCACTAGTAAACAATGGATCATGATCGCTAACAATAGAAGTAGGAACTCCATGCAATTAAAAATTTCTTTAACATAGAGTTTGGCCAAAAGAGGTACGGTCCGATTGGACCGAACGGGAATAAAATGGGAGGATTTTGTAAGTTTATCGACAATCACCCATAAACTGTTGTGACCCAAACAAGAACGGGGAAGACCGTCAATAAAGTCCATGAATACTTGATCCCACTTCTAAACTGGAATGTCCAAAGGTTGCAATAACCCACCGGGCCTTTGATGCCCGGCCTTAACGAGTTGGCAAGACATGCAACGTTTAACAAAGTTAGCAATATCAGATTTCATTCCATCCCAATAATAAAGTCATTTTATATCCACGTACATTTTACTACTACCGGGATGAATGTAAATTTAGAACGATAAGAATCTTCTAAAATGTCTTTATGAAGATCACTACTATTTGGCACGATGAGTCTACCAAATTTTTGAATGTCGCCACGAGCATCAATATCAAAGGCTTTCTAACCTTCAATATCAATTTTATCCCTAAAATTTTGGCTAAGAAGAGCCAACTCCGGATCTAGCTTTTGAGCTTCAAGAATGCTGTCTAAAAGAGATGGATGAGCCTCAAGGCTACATAAAACAAGAGAAGAACATGAATCGGATTCTCGAACACAAATCTCACAAGTTGACAAAGTCTCGAGATCATTCCATTCGGACATCATCATTAAAATAACCGCTTGTTGCTTACGAAAAAGGGCATCAGCAAAATAATTTACCTTTTCGAGAGTATAAAAAATATCAAGATCATAAGATGCAAGGAATTCGAGCCAGCGTTGTTGATGCAAATTGAGTTCCTTTTGAGAAAATAAATACTTCAAAGATTTATGATCTGTGTAGAGAACAAATTTCTCTACCAAACGATAACGAAGTCAAATTCTAAGGACGAAAATAATGGCCGTGAGCACTAGATCATGAGTGGCATATTTGGTGTCGGCAGGGTTTAATTGTCTAGAAGCATAAGCGATAACACGTTCCTCTTTGCATGAGAACATCACCCAAACCAATATGACTAGCATCAGTATAAACAATAAATTCTTGGTTCCCTTCGGGAATCAAAATAATAGGAACATTGGGAAGGAGTTCTTTTTATTTTTGAAAAGCAGCTTTTATGCTAAATCATTTATTTCATGATCCTCTTTCCCGAAAAACTACGACATTTAAAAGTATAATTGACGTTGTGTTATCATCTTTTTACAAAAATTTACTTATTACAAACCAATTTACTACGTCTAACTGTCTCATCAAAGCATTTAGGAGATTCATATCAATAACGTTGATCAGGCGCATCGACCAGAATTCTTAAAGCACTCAATGGGAAATACAACACAAAATTATCTCCTATATGATAAACATGTCTCTTAAAAATTTTACAAATATTCTTCGTTTGTTTTAAGAAAAAAAATCCACTTATACTTATAAATATATCTTGTTAGTAAGATTTGCAATTTTAAATTGGGGTTTTCAACCACAGTCAATGAATACAAGGATGGACTCATCAAGATATTTGTAGAATACTCGATTCATAAGATGGATGAAATAAGTTGGAGGGTTCGTTAAATCAAATGGAATAACAAGCCAATCATAAGATCTATAACAAGTATAGAACGATGTCAAAGAAATGCTATTCTTTGCAATACGAAGCTAATGAAAATCGGTGGTAAGGTCGAGCTGAAAAGACTTTTAGCACCTCTTAATAGATCACTTAGGTGGTAATCCTAAGACAAACTCAAAGAGTACTGGGAACTTCACAAACTACTTGAGTGAGGGAAATAACATCTTCATCATCAAGTGAGTTTAGATAAAATGATGCCACCGAATTGGAAATCGAAATCTTTAAGAACAATAGAAATCTACTTAACAGATTGGGGATGTCGAAGATGGATAGTCCTCGCGGGACATAGGATATGGGCTTCACAACGGTTAAGCCAATCCATTCCTGAAATCATTCTGAAACCTAAGTAGCACATAACATGCAAATCAGAACGGAAAGTATAATCACGTAAAATAATCTTGACATCTTATAGAGTAAACAGAGTGTTGTGGATCTACTAATCAAATTCGCAATTATCAGTGAAGTCATCAAGCCCAAAATATTTAAAGAAAAATTATCCACGGGTTCTTTTAATATGAAAGAATGAGATTCGAATAGGAATATCACAAAACAAAATAATGCCACTAAGGACTGAATGAGAAATCCCTTGACCAAGAGAAGGGTTACTAGAAGGTTGCGCAACATTCAACTTTCTCTCTCTCCTACTTTGGAGTTTGGGACATGTAGGAATAAGATGACCCAAACCTTTTCAATAGCAAAAAGTAAGGGGTTTCTGACACTTATTTGTGTAATGGTCCGTAGAATCACAATTGTAGCATTGTCCATGACTAGAGGTAAGAGTCTTAGCTACAGAAGTTTCTTACTTTACTTTCCTGTTCGGATTAGGGATTTTGAACTTAATATGCTCTTCTAGGAAACCCCAATTATCATTACTTCCTTTATTGGCCTCTTCAAGTTGAAGAGTGATATCTACAAGCTGATCGAAAGGAACTTCTAATTTCAGAGGTAAGACCTTTCCAGGGTTCTTATTCAAAGCATAGATAAACCTTTGACTATTTACAAGATCCAAAAGTTGTTGGGCAGACATGAATGCACCATCCAAAAGATGATCACTGGATCAACCAAAGCTAGGGCTGCCAGGCCTAACCATTTCTCTTCTTTAAGAATGAAAGAAAGAAGAGGAAAAGTTATTCTCAAAATGAATATCAAACAAACTTGATTGATAAAACAAGGCATCGTAAAAGAAAATAGGATAGAATGGCACAAAGACTCGGATTAAATCCTAAGGCACGATTCCTAAGAGAGACTTAGGACAATGATCCTTGCTAGATTATTCTACATTGTTTCAAAGTTTGGCTCTGATACCAAGCTGTGATGCCCCACCTTTATACTCACGCTAGCCAAGCACACTACGGGGTAATGCCATCGACTAGCACGAAGAATAAGGCTATTAAGGAGCAACCATCTGTGTAATGGCTTTGCGCGAGTACCGATATGTTAGATAGTATGACTTACATTTCAGTTCAGGAAAACCAACATATTAAATACAAACTCAAAGCTACTACATAGTGGCTATGTGGCCTTTGGAAACAAATACATAAATAAGCATAACACAAATCAGTCATAGATAATCATATCACTAAGGCGGAAATAGATATGAATAAATCACACAAAACTGTACATCAAAGTAATGGTCATATAAGATCCATTACAACACAAAAGGATAGATACAAGTAATAGACAAAAGAATATGCATACATCAAGTAGTCTCTATCTCGAATGTATAAAAACAAAAACTACTAAGCTAAAGTAGTTAGCCCAAAAGTCAGATGAAGGATCATGATAAGAAGTCAAGCAGAAGCGCCTGAAATACCTCGGTCTGACCCGAGTATTATTCAAGAAAATAAAAATAAACCGATCAGTCTAGCTATAAATATCATATAAAATGAGATAGGATAAGAGATATGATAAAAATGTACGATAACAAAAATGCTAAACAGTGACAAGTATACATTAGATAACAACAAAAATCACACAATATCTCAAATATTCTCAAACACTAAAAAGAATGTCATATTCTTTAAATTATTCACCAAAACACAAATACTGATAGAGCTTATCAATGCATATCATCAAAATTGGTGAAACACAAATTCTAGAAATTGTCAACTAGGAAATCCAGAAATCATAAAAAAGGGGAAGGCCTATCACAAGCGGGAGCTTCAAAACTCACAAACACGTGTATCACAAATGGAACGCCATTCCATGATCGCTAACCGTCAAATTTGATTTGAAGCTCTACAAACGGCCTGAAGACCTTTGAGCCGAAGCTCCATAAATGACCCGAAGACCTTCACAAACGGCCTGAAGACCTTTGAGCCGAAGCTCCACAAACGGCCCGAGGACCATGGGTCGCTACCCCACCGAATTGAGCCGAAACTCCACCAAATGATCATCATAGATCAACAAGTGTAAATTACACTAAGCTAGCAAATAAATGAGTTAGGCTTCATGTCCCATAACCACCGGCTTAACTTAATTATTTACAAACAAATTATAGACTTCCGCTCGAAAATAAGTGTAAATTACACTAAGCTAGTAAATATATGAGTTAGGCTTCATGTCCCATAACCATTGGCTTAACTTAAATATTTAGGAAAAGATTGTAGATTTCCACTCGACAAATGTCACAAGATTTTCAATCGAACAAGTATAAAAATTAACCTACGAAGTAAATGAAAGCGTTTCATACCACTAGTTTTGCTAAGCCGTTTAATTAGATTTCTCATACGAATGGGGTAAACGTTTGTATATACCAATAGGTTGGAAAACGATTTTATGAACGAGCTTTGTATTAAAAATAGAATTGAAATCATCTTTGTGAAAGAGTCTATGTATTTACTACTATTATAGAAACCTTTGTATTTTAAATTGACAAATCACAAAATTGATTGTAAAATAATCAATCACCAAAAATTCACATACGAAGGCATGAATCAAATCCATAGAAATCGATAACAAATCCATCAAAAAGGATATTCCAAAAAATCCTGAAAAAGAAATTATCAAATTTAACAAAAGTGATAACAACTAATCAGATCCACAAGAATCGATTTAAAATTGGAAATCCACACAAAACGGCAAATTTGGCTGAGATAACCGAATTCAGTCGACTGAACGAGGATGGTCAGTCGACTGACAGTATGCCTGGATACTTTTGGGTTCCAAGTTCAGTTGACTGAACCAGAGTGGTCAGTCGACTGATTCTGAACCTAGAAATTTTATAGTTCCAGGTTCAGTCGACTGAACCAGGAGGGTCAGTCGATTGATACTGGCATAAGAACTTTCTATTCCCTGATTCAGTCGACTGACCATCCTGGTTCAGTCGAATGAACTGTCATTTGCAACCTAGCCCATATGAAGGGCAAAATCCTACCAGAAACGATCGATCAAGCAACGGGGACTAGGGTTTTATGCGAAGCGACAACCCAGACTTATTGGCTCTTCAATACACCCTGGTAAACATGTTCAAACATCCATATAAGGATTTTCACCAAAATTGGACTTCAAAAACCAAAATTTGGAAAATTCACCAAATCAATCCAAATCAAAAGCAAATGAGCATGCATAGATGTTAGGAATTCATACCTAACAACAATGAAAGCCATAGACGTAGATGTGAGTTCAAAAACACACCTTTAAAACCCAACAACAATGAAGGAGAAGCTTTTAAAACAAGGCAAGATCAATTCCTCTTCTCTACACCTATAGAATCTTCAATCTATTATTAAAGGTAAAGTTTTCCCTAAGTTAGGTTATAGGAAATTCTAAAAATTGAAGGGAGATTAAGATGGAGAAGATGGAGAGGATGCTTACCTAAGCTTCTCTCAGATTTTGGAGCTTGAACTTGAATTTGCAAAGGAAACTAGGGCTTAGGAATTTTGTTTACTTTTCTCTTCCTCCATTTTCCTTTAGTTTAATTGTTAGGAAAATAATAGAATGAAGTAAGAGGAGAGGGTGGTGGAGTTAGGATATTAGGTAAGTTTGGTTAGTAGGCTAAAACCCAAACCCAAACCCAAAGCCCAATAGAAAAATAGCAAAATTCAACCCAACTCAAACATATCGACGTTTATACTTAAAAAGGTTGCAAACGCCATTTTGGACTCAATGGAAGGGGTATCGAGTCCTAATTCGACCATTTACAAAAGTAGCATTTCGGTCTTTAATCCAACTATCGATGTTTTATTTAAATAAAATATTTAAATATTTGATCGTAAAATATGCCGGTTGTTACAATTACCAAATTCCATAAGTCCATATTGGTATAATTTTGATGAAGAGAATTAGTATAAAATATTTAAATGTTACTATCCGTTGAGGCTTAATAAACTAAAATTGGATTTTACCAAAATTAAGTTAGTAATATATATGGCCAAAATGTCATAGAGCTGGTAAATGATGTGTGAAAATTAACATTCGAATAGTTAATTTTAATCGATGACCAAATTTACACCCGATGAGTCACCCAATCAAAAAGATGAAATCTCTTTTAAGAAAACGATTTAATTAGTTTTTTAAATCAATTAATATTTTTGAAATACCGATTATATCATTTTGAATTCAATTTGTGGGATGAATTTTATTGTATATATTTATAAATATTTATAGCTATATCGATCGATATGCGATATTGACAAGCAATTAAATAAGATTTAATTATTAACATTTATTTAGATATAAATAAGCTGTTAGCTCATGATGTACGGTTATAAATTTCGACTATAGGGGGCGGCTAAAAATGGGTTAGGGGTATTTTAGACGGATGGCTCAGATTTAGGGAGAAGTGGTAACCAATATGATCTACTTTTCTCTTTATTCCTTCCACTGTAAAAGGACTCTTAATCCTAATGCATATGGCTTTTTGGCTACCATTTCATCCCTTTGTTGGACAATCTCACCTATATAAAAGCTCCATCAAAGTTCGTCTCAAATCCATTTCAAATTAGTAATTACTGGATAGTTAACAATCTACAATTCAAAGATTAGTTGTCTGCCGAATTAAGAAGAGTTCTAAATATTCATCATAGCAAGGCATACATCGACATATAGGATTTAGCGGTTTTAATATTTCATACGACTTATAATTTATGTATGATATTGCATTGCTTGAGTGTGTATCATAATTATATTGTTAGTTGGACAAGATTCCTATATGTTCGAATGTTGTCACATATTGAATGGTTATATCTATGTATATACAATAATCTTTTTTATTATATAGATCAGATGTATACATAGCCAAAATAATTTGTTTTAATTTTTTAAATATATTCATTAATTATGTTTATATATTTATGTCAAATTACATAAACCAAATCCTATAAATAATTATGTCATTGTATTATGTTAAAAATTGATCTTAGATTTTATACATGCAAATTTATTCTAAATATAATTTTATGTTATAGGAAAATACTTTTTAACAATTATTTACTCTTTTAATATTATTTTAATCAGTATATAAGTTGAATAATTCATATAAAATAATATGTGCTTCAAAAATTATATTTAAAATCGTAAAATTAAGAAATCATCATATAATCTCTCAGTCGTAATCCTTGAATTTCAAAATCAAAATTATTATTTTTAAAAATCATTTATAATCAAAATTGATTAAATAATAAAAAATATAATTTTAAATCAGAAAGTATGAGAAAAAATTCGTGACCTTATTATAGCGTATTTGAATATTAAAAACTTGAAATCTAAAAAATGGATTAAGAAATTGCTTTGTATATTATTTTAATGCTTTTTGGTTAATATATATAAATAGTTTTATAATAGTAAAATATTTTATGTAATGTGTATTGAATCTGGAATGCTGTAACAATATATATTTAATTTTATCTAATTCTAATAATTGATATTATTATATAAAAATATATATAAATATATATACAATTATATACACATATTTACATATACTTTTTTTTTGAAACTTGGTAAAAGGTTTTATTACTTCATATTTACATATACTTTATATATTACTAATATAATCATACATAAATTGATACATAGACATACATACATACATATATATATATAATTTTAACACTACAAAATATTTTTGTATATTATATTTAATTTGTTTATATTATCTATATTTGTGTTTATTATATATATATATATATATATATATATTTATATTGCCATTTATCTAATTGATATATCTATATATGCAATTTAATACAAACACACACACTTGTATATATTATTAATTTTTTAATTTTTGCCAACTATATATCATACATATACAAGTAGATATTTATATTGTTTTACTAATTATTTAAATAACAAGTTTACACACACACACAATTTAACGACCTATTTTTTTCATACAGTTTAAGCGGCCAATAAACCACAAACGACCCACTCAAATTAAATGGAAAAACATATAATTAAGGGAAAGATAAAAGAAAGAAGGCAAGAAGAAACTAAACAACATAGAATCTCACAGTAGAATGAATAATCTACAATATACAACAAACCTTTTGCATAAAAACAAACTATGATATAAGTATATACAAACACCAATCAGAGTATACTAACCTATTTCTGCCTGGACAGTTGTAACAACCTATCCTCACAATTGCTAATAAATGCAACCATGAAGGCAACGAAAAAAGTAATCATGTATATGAATACATCTCTTGGCCTCCAGCTCGTCTCTTGAAGCACCAAACACCCACTCAAAAATGGAAATATGCTCGGTCAGACCCTAGCATTATAAGAAAACAACGCCCAGGTTAGTCTGGTAAAAACAGCATGAGATGCACAAATCACAAGGAATTTTATTTATTATAGCTTGTAAAACCCTTTAAAATCAGAAGTATCTTATAAGACCGTGCTGCATATAAACACAGAAGGGTTTTTACCTTATGATAACCAAAACATTTATATTAGAAAATCAAGTATTATCATAACAATGTATAAGGGTGAAAATTATAATAATCAAGTAGCTATGATGCTCGTGATTGTACATAATAAAACTACTAGGTATATAATCAAAAAACGATATGGCGCGCCGCTAATTATTTAGGACTTCCATGGAGGTGCCCTCGGTACTTCAGGAATGTTCCACCTACACATGGATTAGAGCTATCCTTCCGAAGCAGCATACATCCCTAGTGATGTACCATAGGAAAAAATGGCTGGTCTCGCTAAAACCGAGTGCATCGCCTCATGCATGCATAACAACTATAGGTAATGTTTAGGTGGAGCCAACTACACCCCTTGTGTTTGCCACCCTACTGACCATGCCTCATATCTCTGGTTTTAGTCATTACCGCTGGTGAGGCTACATCCAGCATTCTAGCTCATGCATCGCCACCAAAATAAATCACAAAATCCCATATGGATTCCAATACTCCAACGGGTCTCGAAATCATACAGGGATTCTTGTAAATAAAATAGATCTTTGAATAACCTATGGATTCTCATACCCCAACGTGTTTGGAACCACCGTGGATTCCAACATCTCAAAATATCATGAAACTACTTTATAAAATTGTATATGGTTTTGGAGTGGTTACGATTTTTGATTCTTCTCTTACGAGTATCTCTTCCGCTTCCCTAGCACTCCAAAAACCAATCGTCGATTCTCGAGAATGCTCAATACCGGTTCTTTAGAAAATAATCAGAAAATACATAAGAGCGGGGTCACCCCCTACTGGATTAAGTTGACAGATCTACTTTTCATTTGTACTAGAAGAACGAAACAGGTTTATACGTACAATATAACACTATGGACAATAACTGTACCATATAATCCTCGTGTTTCCCCTAGATATTTCCAAAGTTAAAATCCTTCGGTGTTAAGTAGGGAATATTTTCGTAACACCATAATTAAATAGAATTACATATTTAGGCCAAGATTTGATAATTAGATATTTTACTTTCAAATAGTCAAACATTCAAAACAAGATCACGTTTCCCATGGAAATCACTAAGCCCCTTAAATTAATCTTCCATTAATTTAAAATCATCTTTCAAATATTTTTTTAAATATTCACATACTTATCTCACCAGTATAAGTATATTCACAAACCATTCCTCTCATAAATAGTTGAAAACTTTTAAAAATATACATGGAAAGCTCTTTTTCGTATAAACCATGGATCACATTTTACTCAATGAGTACGTCGCTATCCTAGCGAATCCATAGTGAAATTTAGGCAATCCTTGCCCCTCGAATCATGCTATGAAATCAACCAGTCTTTACAAATCTATTTTAATACTTAAACCATCTCCAAATCAATTTATAAAGTTTCTTTATAAATCTCCAGTCTACTTATAAACATTCTTTATAAATCTCAAAACCCCATTTATAAAACTTACCCTTTTCAAATCTTTAAAACTCATTTATAATTTCTTTTATAAATATCCGAATTTTATAAAACTCTAACCATATTTAAAATAACTTATTTAATAACTCTCTAAGTTTATAAATTTCTCTTGTAAAACCTTAAATTATCTAAAATAACATTAGTTAACTTAAAATAATAAGTTATTATTTAAAGATCCTTCTATTTAGTTTTAATTAAATCTCATGTAAATTAATAACTTAAAATCTCATATATTAAATTAATCTTAAGCACTATTGTCGTATTAATAAATTAACTTCAAAACAATATTAATATAATAATTAATTAATTTTAAAACATTAGTAATACAATAATCAATTAACTTTTAAAGAATATTAATATGATAATTATTTAACCTATAATACAATTAATAACTTTAGTTAAAAAATTTAGTACAGTTAAAACATTTCAAATAATAACTAAAATATAATTAAAATATTTAAAACCATAGTTAAATAAATTAAATATATTCCAAAGCATCTTTAAGAAATAACTTTTAATAGTCATATTTAATAAAGTAATTAACCTTAAACCATTATAAAAACAATTATCAATTATCCTTA
Source organism: Allium cepa (assembly GCA_030765085.1). Taxonomy (NCBI): domain Eukaryota; kingdom Viridiplantae; phylum Streptophyta; class Magnoliopsida; order Asparagales; family Amaryllidaceae; genus Allium; species Allium cepa. The sequence goes on from CM060938.1 coordinate 919,332,502, forward strand.
AACATTATTAATAAATAAATTTTAGTCTTTTTAATCTTATTACCAAATAATAATTATTTTAAATAACTTTCAAATCAATAACTTCACAAATTTTGAAGGAGGCTTAACAATCACAATGGTACTTAAACAAGCTACCATCTCATTTAATTTAACTTTCCAAGATAATAACGTATATTTACACAATCAACAACTATATAAATAATTCAACACTTAACTGCCATTGGTTAACATATCACTTATTAAAAGTGGCATAACGATTTACGATGTATAATCAAATGTCCAAAACTATAAGATAGTAGAACGATGATTTATTCTGATAATTAAATGTCAAATTAATTTAAATTTTCGGAATGGTGTTTTATGCAACTAAAGATGTCTTATTACCATATTCAATCCAGTTTAACTCAACAATAATTTATTTAGCCAAACAAACATCAATATTTAAGGTATATAAATTTAAACGACGTTATTATTTGAAATAACATAATTAACTTATGCTCGTTTGATAATGCTTGTTTACATATATCACAAATTTATATTTGTCCAAAGCTATCAATAAATTATACTACAATGTTGTGCTCATCCTTACGAACCTAACACAAACATCCATCAATCAATCAGATTTCATAAGGACAAGATATTCCATTTTAAAGCTAACACGTCAATTATAAAACAAGTAACATAAATATTAAATTATCACACCTAGGCCTTTTTATGGGCCAAGCCCATATCCACCCAACCAGCAACCACATGAACATGGTCATCTTCCCCCAAAATCCTCCTCCTCCATTAGCAAATATGCACGTGCAGATTGTGCACCCTATATAGCCATTTCCTGCTTAGTTTATCGATCCAAAGGAATCTACGATTTCCTCTTCATGAGCTCAATGCAACCGACCCCCTAACAGCATGGTCGCACTTCTCCTCCATCGACTGATTTGAAGATTCACCCCTAACGCCCTATTGATGCATATCACAAAACAACACCGGAGTTCACCAGTTCCACCCTATTGACTCGCCTCTTGATTCTGAAGCCAATGCCACTACCGCCATGACCAACCTTAGTACATAGATCCACTTAACCCAAACCATAGTTCACGAAGAAGATAGCCATTGTCACAAAATTCCATCGAAACTTCATTATAAATACTACATCGCCATACAATCCTAACGACACATACGGCGTCGATCTGTTTGAAGCAAATCAAGAGAATTTAATTTCTAAAATCTATGTACAGTATTTTTCCCTTTATAATTTTTGGCAAGCTGTAACGCCCCACCCCAAGATCCACACTAACAAAGGGTATTACAGAGTAATACTATCGGCTAGTGTAGAGAACAGGGCTGGTTAGGAGCGACCATACGTAAGCTTTGTCTTCAACAAGGATTGGATACGTCGAATGGGTGCACTAATTTTTTTTCCCTTTACCTTTTTCTTATGCAACAGCTTACTCAATAAATGTTTAACACAAAACTACGATGGCTAATGGATATGTTTAGAACAAAATACAACAACAAAAAATATACAACATATCACAAAACAGTAGACGCACATATATATATAAATATAGACACGCTTCTGCCGCGCAACTCTGATCTTGCATAGATTGCTTGTTGGAGACTTTATTTTGCAATACTTTCTATTAATTTTTATTTAATTTATGGAGGAATTTGATAATTGAGAGTAGGAGGCCAATTTTTGTGTTTCTGGTTTCTTTGAGAAGGTAGAGGAAATGAGAGATTGCATGTACAAACATCTCTTTGCTTTCTTTCCAGAAAATCCTTTGTAGGCTAAGTGGGTTATGGGCTTGGCATGGATCCAATAAGCTTAAGTGTTATAATACTTAGACAAATTCTTGTTGTGCTACACTATATTAACATATTTCACTATTTTTATCACTAATTTACATTATTTAACAAAACAACTAACATACTTCTTGTTTTATGATTTATAAAATTCTATGATCTACAGGGTCAAATTGGCCCTTTAAGCTGCCGCACTGCGGTTATGTTAATTGTTCACAATTTTGCAATTATAAACCTGAGAACTGAAATTGTCATAACATTTGACTTGAATGTCCGAACTAGGTTTGTAACTTTCTTTCAAAATGGGAATAATAGTCCTACATCGCGGAAAAAAACTATGAAGTTGGTGTTTATATACCAAAGCCTTCACCTCATAACAACGTTGACGCCTATTGAGGAACAAAACCCCACACCTTGGCTTGGCTCATGAGGCGGTGGTGACTAAGTTGGGGACAATATCTGCGTTAAGTGAGGTGCAGGCTGTTATAAGGTGATGAAATCGAGTGCCATCAATTTTTAAAAGTAGTATGGATTAATAAGAATAACTTCAATGTTGGTCATTTGGCTAAAACTCAATAGTTTGGGAGCTTATGATTTTTAATTTGAAGAAGATGCTAAATTCTTGGTTTCAGGAAGTGAATTAAAATGAACAAGAAGGAAACAAGTGCCTGCACATGTGTACATCTATGCATAGCAACAACCTAATCTAGCTAAGCGAACAACATCATGAATATGAGCTTGAATCAAAAGGGAACAAGGGAACATCGACGGCTGGTAGGGTGGAAGATGGGGCAAAAAGATGGCGGAGTTGAAGCAAAAGCTATTAATTTGAAGATAAGGCTGCACTGTACCTGTGTTTGATTTTGTAAAGATTCCAGTTCCCCTCCACACCGTATCACGTCTGATTATGAGCCACATGAAAAAAAATGAAATATGATCGCATATAGAATTAGGATGTGATTACAAAATAACAATAAAATAGACAAGTTATCAAGTTCTGTTAAGTGTCAGAATTGCCCGTGTCTGCCATAAAATATATCGAAGGACAATTTAATTATTTTTTGAATCTAAAAGTAAGGAAAAATTCTACAAATTAAAAAATATACATCATTGAGAATCGGATCTAAATTTGAAAAAGATAATTTATTATAATTTAATTTCAAATTCGACTATGTAAATAAATAAAATACTCATATTTAAAGACTCAAAAAATACGGGTCGTTAGACATACGTACATAAGTTTGGACAACATACAGTGCATATACGTTGAGCTTACATGTCCACTGCGACGCCAATCCTAATATTTATATACGGGCATGTTATACCTTGCATGGATTATTACGTTACACATGCACATAAATACATATTTGTGTATGATACTTTATGTACCATCACATTTAATTAAACATAAATTAAATAAAATTTCATCCATTATTTATAAACTTAAATGAAATAAAAGATTTTACTTAAACTAAATTTAAAAATATTCTAAGTAATTAGAATTCCGAGATATAATTTACATCGAATAAGGGAATTTTTTTTTAATTCACATATATCATCGGTTGTGGGCTGGCCTAGTTCCAATAATTGTATCTGAGCCAACAGCCTATAAAGTCTAATTAGCCATTTTAATGTTAATTAATTAAGCCATAACCAAGTTAGTAGAATATTTAGAAAGGTAATGTCTAGAATTGAGTGTGAGTAACCAAGTACTCTAACCTACTCGATTACAAGCCAGGCCCGAATAGATATGTGAGCCCAAAGGTTATCCCCAGTAGAAAAAGCCCAATTTGAATTTGGTATCAGGTTAGTTTTCAAAATTGTTTGAAAATTAAAATATAATTTAAAATTTAAAATAAAAATAATATTATAAATGATAAAATGCCAAATCTTCAAATTGTTTTGAAAAATTAAAAATGTAAAATTTTAAATTTAAACAAAAATATATACATACTGTAAATTTTTATAATATAATAAAATTTTCAAAATATTTGAAAATTAGTTTCAAAATTTGTAAAGTTTATTAATAAGATTAATAAAATATGTTAATTAAATAATTAAAATAATTAATAAATACATACATGTACTATATATTATGATATATGTTATGTTGTTTTAAAATATTTAAAATAACATAAAGATACATGTATGTATACTAATTGAATTTCAAAATCAATATAACATAATTAATTTTTTTAAAATTAAATAAATTAATTAATGATTAATTAATTAAACCATATACATATACATATATGTGTGTGTGTGTGTGTGTTATACTATAATGGTTATAGCATGCTATAAATATTGTAACGACTCGTCATTTTCGATAATTAAAAATTGTTAATATAATAAGATTTTAGTGATTTAATATTAGTAGAAATAAAAATGTGTGATATTAATGAAATAATAAATAGAATGGAATGCAACAATTTTAATTTAAGTTAATTATTAAACAAGTTTAATGGAATTCCATTTAACTGAAGTGATTGAAAGATTATATTTGGCCATAAATTGATATAAGAAAACAAATGTAAATATTGAATAAACAAATGAGTAAGGTGTAATTAATTGTAATTGATAAAAACAGTGTTGTATAAGTTGTTATAACAATTGGTGGTAAGTAATAAACTTACAAATGTTATGAAATGTAGAAATTGTGACAACTGCAATTTGTTACCAATTTAATTGATCAATTATAAATAAATTGTAACGACCCGATATTTTCAACCATTTACATTCCAACATGTCAGACATGAATTGCTCAAAATACTGCGTTGTAAATAAAATTTGGCAAATCTCATAATATATAGTAATAAATAATCACACGCATAGACACAGAGTAATAATAATGCAACTAGAGTAAAAGAGAAAGTAGTTCATGAAGCTATTATGTAAATATATCAGAGTTACATAAGATACAACAGAAGAAATATAGTATAGTAGAAGTCTCAATACAATAACTGAGCACAAGCTGAATACAACACTGGGATCAACAGGATAACTGGAAGTGAAATAGATAAAACTAGACAAGCAGATAATCTCCAACGATTCCAAATCTCCAGAGATTGGAAATCCAAATCTGTGAATACTCAGGCTGACCCGAGCATAAATAAAAATAAAAACACTCAAGTCAGGACATACATACTTATACAATGTAAACCAACTCAAGTGAACTATAGTGAAAGTACAAGTAACTTAAAGGATGGTTGGAACCGCCCATCCTCTATGGATCCGTTAAACTATTTACTATGTAGTAATATTTCGCTATTATAATAAGGTCTAACAGTAAAATAAACATACTTTAAAATAGCATCAAAGGGTACCCATATAGCCCCTAACACGTAAAAGTCCCAGTAGTCCATCCAATATCTGCATATCTCTTGATCGGGAGACTATGAGAAGATACGCATGGGCTACGGGAGAAAACCAAACTCGTATTAAAGGATCGATAAGGTAGGTGACATGGCATACAAGGCAATGCTAGGGTAGATATAACAATTACTACACTCGGGCTGGTGGTAACGCAGCAGCCACATACACCTACCTTGGAACACATTCCCAAATCGAAGGGGTGCCCAAACAATCACAAAAGCAATAGAATGATATCGAAGAAATGCATCCGATCGAATTTGCAACCTCACTTGGCCCGAGACCGCTCCTATTTTTGCCACCTTATGCCAACTCACGGGAGTTGGGTCCACCTAACATACCTCAAGAACGTCACCACTATCCTACTTCATTCTGGAATCTCCACTGCATATACGGTTGTTAAAGTGGTTTTCGGTATCGACAGAGAGTATGCCCATGTCCGATCCCCGTCTCTTTGCCAACCAATCGCTATTATAACTCATGGTTTTAATTTAAAAATGGTTTATACTTCAAAATCAAATCATTTCATTTCAAAACTATATTCCTTTCAAAATAGTTTATACTTTGAAACCAAAACCATTTTATTTCAGAACTATATTCAAAACAATACCATATCATTTCCATTTCAAGCATACATCCGCCTTTCAAAATAATATTTTATACTTCAAAAATAAAATATCATTTGTAAATTCAAATCTTTATCAAAATAAAGATCAAATCATTTCAAACCGCTTCAATATATCAAAATATCATATCTTTCCAAACTTCCTTTTCAAATCATTATTTGAATTCAAGTCCAAATACTTAAATTAGACTTAAAAAATGGTTTATATTATAATCAAAATATTTCATTTAAACCATTTCAATATATCAAAACATCGTTTCCTTTCAAAACTTCAATATCAATTTTATTTGATTTCAGATTGAAATATTCACATTTAACCCTTTAAGTTCAAAGATATCATTCATTTATTTTATTATAAATACCATTCAAAATCACCTTTCAAAAATGGTTTTTATTTAAATCAAAATAATTCATCTAAACAATTAAAAGTGAAATTATTATATTTTCAAATCAAGTATTCAATTTCCAAAATTTTAGACCATTCTGAGCTTATTTACTAAGTTAAAAATCATAAACATTGGAAATTTCAGCCTTCTACAGCATTTAGAAAAAGGCTGTTATAAGTTATACTTGAAAAATTTTTAATTCGGCAAAGACAGCATATAAAAAAGGTTGTAATATCTCAGTTTTAGTTGAAAATTAGTTTAAAATAGAGAAGACAGCATTTTCAGAAATGTTGTAATAGCTCAGGTTTCAAATTAATTAAATTCAGCAAAGACAGCAGGCAACTACGACATTACAGAACTGCTGTAATAGCCCTTTATTAAGTTTTTAGCCTTTTAGTTTTCTACAGCAACTACAACATTTACAGAACTGCTGTAATATCTCTTTTATTAAGCTTTTAGTTCATTTTAGAAACGATAGCATTTCTGAAGTGCTACTAAAAGTATTTTCCAGATATTAGTGTATTTCTAGCAAATAATAAACTTCAATTTAAACCATTTAAATATTATAAAAAACATATTTTTAACATTCAAAAATGTTCACTAACATTAACATATGATTTTTTTTGTAAAATAAATTTCTTATAATTAAATCAAAATTTTTAATAATTTCACTTAACAAATTCAAGTGTATAACTTTCCCATTTTTACATTTGACAATTTATTAACACTTACATTTTCGAATTACTATTTCTCAAATTGAACTAAATTTCAGATTTATTTATTTAACTTAAACCTTTAATTAAAACCACATTTCACATTTCCAAGTCAAGTTATATTTTAAAATTTCACCTTTTAAGCGTTCATTTATTTAACCATTTAAATACATAGAAAATCAATAACACTTTATTAAATCATTTAAATTCAAATTTAAGTCAAGTTATCATATGTACCATTTTTCAAATATAATTAAATTTCCATTTATCTGTACAACTTAAATATCATTTTAAAACCAAAGTTTCCAAAATTCCAAACTTAAGTTATATTTCAAAAATTCAATTTAACTGGTCATTTATTCAACATTTGAACTTATAGAAAAATCATAAATCCTTTATTTAAACATTTTTAAATTCTATTTAAATCAAATAATCATAAGTTTACATTTAAAAATACTTAAAAATATTCAAAAACACTTTATAAAATAACCATGGGCCTGTATATAGTTTTCTAACCTAGGTCAAGTGATACAGATATATATCATTTCAATCCGCAGTTTAAAAAGAAAAATCTGGGTTCTATCATTTCAAACCAGCGGTTCCAAGTAAAATAAAATAAATAAAAACCGCTCAGGCCTATCATTTCAGCCCATAACGATTTCTCCCAATTCTAAAGTCCGTTCGGGTATGTATCATTTCAACCCATAGTGATTTCTAAATTAATAGGTAACTAATTGTGATGAACAGATATAAATGAACAGTTTAACAACATATAACAGTAACAGATTATATGACAGGTAATTTAACAGGTTTAACATCATATAAATAAATCATCACATGCATTTATAACATCATATATAATTCTACACATTCAATTGTTGTCGCTTCACAATTGCATAAGTATAAAATGTCGTGTGAGATTTACTCACCTTTTTGTGATGGAGATATCAATTCAAATGACACAAACGGATACCAGAAAGCACGATAACACAACGATGGATTCAAGTCGACGAGAACCAAGCTAATGATCTTGTCACAACTCATACACAAACAAGGTAAAATTATAAATCAATACAGCATTTAATTTGAAACAACTCTGAAATAAAAAGCAATAATGGAATGAATGTTTTTGCCTTACTTTCTTCCATTGCTTGCTTGGCCTAGGGGATGTTTTGGCTCAGGTTCGGCATGACTTTGGCTTAGGTTTGGGTTCAAAGAGGCAAGGCTACAAGGTATTGAAGTGGTGGAGGAGTTACTACATATGAATATGAAGAGGCTTATGCAATATGGTGGTTTGTGATTCACTTTGGGCTCGACCATGAGGGGTGTGGGCTTGGCCTATTATGTTCAGCTATGGACTGTAGATGGAGGGGTGTGTAGGGGTCATGGCAAGGTGGTGGCGGCGGCTATGGTGGTGGATGAAGGTGATAAAGCATGGAGTGGCATGTCTTGCATAGTATTTATGAGATGTTGCATTTTTGTGGAGTTCTGGTCATAGAGGGTGTACGGTCTGGTCATGACAGAGGAGGAGGAAGTGGTAGAAGAAGAGGAGGAGGTGGAGGAGGGAATGTCCAAGGCGATAGTGGTGGTGGCCGATCAAAACAAGCAAGAGAACAAGGCAAAAGCATAGAGAAAAGAAGAAAAAGAAGAAGAAAAATACGAAAAACCATTACCCAAAATGTTTTAGCCGTGAATGAAAATGGAAAGGATGGTTTTTGCATGAATTGAGAAATGAGAACTCATGGCTAAGGAAAAGAAATGCACGGCCAAAAGTAAGTTAATGATAGGTTATGAGAAATGAAAAGTTTTAGGCACATGAAAGGACTTAGGTTAAAACTTTTTAAACCTTTCATATTTCCATTCTTTTTAATTCAAATAAAAAAAATTCAGTAAATTAATTTTAAAAACTGAAACAATGTAAGATAAAATAAAAATAAATAATTAAATTTAAAGAAAATAGAAAAAGAATTAAAGTAGTTGCATAAAAATTCAAAACAGGGTTCAAAAATTACAAATAAATCATCATTACCTTTAGAAAAATATCTAGTTCATTTTAAAAATATTCAAAAGATAAAATTTGAAATAAAATAATTCATTTATATTTCCACATTGAAATAAATAATTAAATTTAGAGAAATTAGAAAAAGAACTAAAGAAATAGTTTATTAATTCAAAACAAGGCTTAAAAATTACAAATAAAACATCACTAGCTTTAGAAAATTTCTATTTCACTTTAAAATAAATAAAAAGTCAAATAAATAAAATAAATTATGAACAAAATAAAGTGGAGAAGAGAATAAAATAAGTTCTCAAGAAAAATATAAAGATAAATAAAGAATTACATTAATTAATTGAAACTAGGAATTAAAATTTATAAAAAGAATACAACTAACACTAGAAAATGTCAATTATACTTTTAAAAATGATTTAAACCAAAATATATACATAACATGTTATTTTACCCATATAAATATAAATTAGAACATTACATGACCAAATAAAATATTATTTACATAATTTAAAATAAACAATTTTGTTAAATACCGCAATTTACACACAATAGTTAAAAAGGCATAACTTTCACAATATTAGTCAGATTTTAAAGAAACGAAAAGCAGTATTCTTAAAATTTTATTTACATTTATAATAAAAGATAAAATTCAAATTTTCAAACTTTTAGATTTTAAATTTAAAAGTCAAAGTTTGACTATATTGACCAAAATTCAGTTTTTTGGAAAATATTATATTTAGTCATGTTTGGAATTCAAATTCATATCAAAAATAAAAAATTTATATTTAAAATACAATATTTATCCCTAAAAATACAGTTTTTAAATCAGAAACTCAATTAAATAATTAAAATATACAATTAAAATAATCAAAAAATACAGGGTTGTTACACTCTCCCCCACTCAAAACTTTTCGTCCCCGACAGGGAATGAGGTATGGGAAAGCACAAAAAAGGTAAAATGAAATAAGATTAAGAGAAGGTATCAAGAAGATTGAAATTATACCTAATAACTGTGGTTATAGGTAAGTTTAACAAGGTGGAGATGATCTTCCCAAGATCCTCCAGAATCAAGAACACTAGCACGAAAAAGATTCTCTAGAATCTGATTCACCTTTTCCACTTGACCGACGGTCTGTGGATGGCAAGCAGTGTTCAGATTCAAAGATTATCAAAGATTAGCGAAAGATTTCTAAACAGAAAGATTATAGAAAGCTGATTATACCAGTCTGTAGCAAGATAAGAAAAATAAGGACGACCAAAAGATAGTTGGAAATATAAAATAAGGAAATAAGTTTGAAACCATGGAAATTTCAACTTAAATAGATAATAAATTTTATACAAGTTATATAAATCTTAACTATCTCAAATTTCATTATCTTATCATCTAATCATCTAATCATCTTAAATTAAAAATTCTAAAATCATGGATTTGAATAATCTTTTATTATACTCAAAATGTACCCAATAAATTTAATTCTTAGTTCCTTTTAACATCATTTTATTGGAAATTATTCCATTAAACTTTTATACTATTTACCTTTGTAAATCTTTTATAACTAAAGTTTAAGTGTATAACATTTATTATAACCACTCAAATTTTATTTATAAAATCTTTTTTTATTGTATATTATCCAATTACATTGTTAACTTCTGAAAATTTAGGTAAGTTATATTGAAATGAAATGGTGTATTATACAAATAAAACTTTCCAATTCAATCATTTCAAGCTTGAATATTTATTCAAATCTTGAAATTATAATTAAAAAAATTTCAAAATAAAATTTAGGAATTAAAATTTCGATAAATTCCAAACTATTTAGAGACAAATAAATGCACACATAATATATATATATATCCATTCAAATTTAAATCATATATCAGCATATGTTATAAATCCAGTCTTTATTTTAGAAATTCAAATCTATTAAATTTCCCAAAACAAAGTTGTAGCAAGACTACTGAACGGTCTCTTCACTTCGAAACTCAAAAATGAACGTCGATGATGCCGCGGTCATCACCGAAGTTATTTTCCAACGAAAAAAAGAAGAACACTAATTTTAAACTTTAAAATTCTTTAGAAACAAATTACTATTCGAAAATACTTTAAATAATATATCCTTTAAAACTTTAAACACAAGGTTTGAAACCATTAGAAATTTAGTTCTCAAATTCTTGCTTTAAATTCATTTTAAATTTCGAAATAAACTTATAAACATGTTTTTATAGTTCAATCATATATATATGAAACAAGAGATAATGATATATAAAATCAAATATTATTTCTTAACAACCAATTCAGTAAAGATCCAGAAAACTTTATAATATAGTTACAAAATTTTGTTTCATTACTAAATTTGAAAAAAACATATTGTGTCAGTTTTCTCTGTTCGAGTGTTCTGGAAATCTTATCGATAACGTTGATCAGACGAATCGATCAGAAACCCAAATCAACATCAACAACTCAAACAACACAATATAAAACATAACATTAAATATAGATTTACAAGTACAATTCAAAATGTTTTGAAGATAGGTTGGAAACAAAAGACAAGATGATTAATTAACAAAATAGGGAGATGGATAAGCTTACATAAATCGCGGGCAACCTTAGCTGGGTCAACCGTGACTTAAAGAATAAGATCGATATGGATTTTCTGGGGTAAATCTGCATTCAATCTCAAGAGATAGAGTTCGGAATAAAAAAAGATATTAGCATCTAAACCAAGGATAGATATAAATCTCTATTGAATCGATGCTAGTTCTAAAGGAGTTTCACCCCTTTACTAGTCATTTGAATATTGGCGAGACCGCCAATTAACTATAAAGCTCATACGAAGTGGAGTTATGGGATACTCCAGAATCAAAAGAAGATGAATAGCGAGGGACACGAATGGATTTTGGAACCGCAGGGAACGTTCCAAAGCTCAAAAGAAATCGAATCAAAAGGAAGAGATTCAAGCTCGAATGAAAGCGATTCTATAAATAAATTTACCATATATTCTAAGTTTTGCCTCAAAGCCAAAGCTCTGATACCAAATGTAACGTTCCATGTAACAACCCACATATTTTACGATTTGTATATTTAAATGTTTTATTTAAATATAGCATCGTTAGTCGGATTTAAGTCCGAAATGATACGTTTTGCAAACAGTCGATTTGGGACTTAGGACCGCTTCCATTGAGTCCAAAATGACATTTGCGACCTTTTTAAGTATAAGCATCGAAATGTTTGGAGTTGGGTGAATTTTGCTATTTTTCTATTGGGTTTTGGGTTTGGGTTTCAACCCACCAACTAATCTAATGAACTAACACTCCACTCCCTCTTCATTCATTCACTTCATTTCCCTAACACTCAAGCTCTAGAGAAAAATGGGGGAAAGAATAGGAAATTGAAATTCCTAAACCTAATTTGCTAGGAAACTCAAATTCAAGCTCTAAAATCCAAGAGAATCTTTGGTAAGCATCATCTTCTTCTTGTCCATCTCCATTCCTCTTCAATTTCAGAAATCTCCTACAGCCTAACATAGGAGAAACTTCACCTTTGTTTATAGATTGAAGGCTTTAGAGATGAAGTGAAGAGGAATTGTCCTCGCCTTGTTTTATAAGCTTCTCCTTCATTGTTTTTGGGTTCAAAGGTGAGTTCTTTAACTCACATCCACGTCTATAGCTATCATTATTGTTAGGTATGAATTCCTAACATTTGTGCATATTCGTTTGCTTTTGATTTGAATTGATTTGGTGAATTTTCCAAATTTTGGTGTTTTGGTCCAGTTTTATGAAAATCCTACTATGGATGTTTGGACATTGATATTTGGGGTGTATCGGAGAGCCTTTAATGCTTGGTTGTCGCTTGATGTAAATCCTTAGTCGCTGTTACTCGTCCGATCGCTCCCGATACGTTTTGGCCACTTTGGCCTAGGCAAATTGTTGCCCAGACCAGGTGACGAAGTCCAGATGTCTGGTTTGAACCTAGAGAAAAAACATATGTATGCAAATTAATAAAAAAAAGAGCAGAGACTAAGTCCAGACGTCAGAAATACAGGACCAGACTTTTGGATGAGTCTCAGACGTCTGACTGGAAGTTTCAAACGTCTGGGGGTTCTCTGGATTATTTCCAGAGAACAAATCCAAACGTCTGGAAACATTCATTTTTGCCTATTTAGTCTATTTTGTGTGGAATTCCTATTTTTAATCGATTGTTGTTGATCCAGATAGTTGTCATCGCTTATTATCGACTTTGATTACTTCTTTCTTTGGATTTCTGGGAATATCCATTTGATGGATTTGATATCGATTTCTATTGGTTTGATTCAAGCCTTCGAATGTGAATCTTTGGTGATTGATTGTTTCTACAATCATTTTTGTGATTTGTCACTTCTAAATACAAAGGTTTCTATACTAGTAGTAAATATCAAAACTCTTTTATCAAAACGATTTCAACACTATTTTAATACAAAGCTCGTTTCTAAAACCATTTTCCAATCTATTAGTATATACAAACCTTTACCTCATTCGTATGAGAAATCTAAATAAATGACTTAGCAAAACAAGTGGTATGAAAACGCTTGCGTTTACTTTGTCGGTTAATCCTTGGACTTGTTCGATGGAAATCTCGTGACAATTTTCAAGTGGAAATCTACAATCTGTTTGTAAATATTTAAGTTAAGCTAGTGGTTATGGGACATGAATCTAAACTCATATATTTACTAGCTTAGTGTAATTTACACTTTTTTTTGATCTATGATGATCATTTTATGGTTTAGACTAGCGATGTGCGATATCTCTTTGTTTGTGTGGGGAACCAACACCCTGTTTGTGGAGTTCCGGCTCAAAATTGGTGGGATAGCAACCCATGGTCTTCGTTCCGTTTGTGGAGTCTTGGCTCAAATTTGATGGTTAGCGACCATGGAATAGCGTGCCATTTGTGATACACCTGTTGGTGAGTTTTCATGCTCCCGTTTGTGATAGGCCTTCCCCTTTTTGTGTTTTCTAGATTTCTGGTTGTGATTTGTGGAATTTGTGTTTCACCAATTTTCGTGGTTTGTATAGATAAGCCTTATCAATATTTGTGTTTTGGTGAATAGTGTGAAGAATATAGCATTCTTTTTGGTGCTTGAGATTTCTTGAGATATTGTATGATATTTTTGTTGATTTTCTAATGTATACTAGTCATGGTATGACCATATTATTATCATACATTTTTGTCATATCTCATATCCTATCTCATTTTATTTGATATTTATAGCCAGACTGATTTGTTTATTATTTTCTTATTAAATAATACTCGGGTCAGACCGAGATGTTACAGGTGCTTTTGCTTGACTCCTCATCGAGGACTATTATCTGACTTTTGTCTAACTACTTAGATTAGTAGTTTTTGTTGTTATACATTTGAGATGGAGACTCCTTAATGTATACGTATTCTTTTATCTAGCACTTGTACCTATTCTTTTGTGATATTGTGGATCTTGTTGACCACTACTTTGATGTACACTCCTATGTGATATATTCATATCTGCTTCCACCTTTGTGATATGAATATCTGTGACTGATTTGTGTTATATTTATTTCTATATTTGTTTCCGCGGTCCAAATAGTGATGCAGTACAAACTACAGAATCGATATGTTTAAATTGTTCAAAGCCTTTAAGTCGTTTGGAATTGGCTTCGTTCTTAAGTCGCTCGGGGGATATAAGTCGCTCACGACTTAACAAGGGATATTCACGAGCTAACGTTAGGGCCTTAAGTTGTTTTCGACTTAACAGAAGAAGTTTCCGACCTAAGGAATCGCGTAAAGGGAAGCTGCGAGTTAATGGAGTGACCTTAAGCCGTGTGAAGAAGGCTACGTTTGAGTCGTTTGGGAATATAAGTCGTTTACGACCTAATGAAGGGGACTTGAGTCGTTGGCGACCTAACAAAGCTCAGGGGAAAATGTTCCGACCTAACGACACTGCCATAAGTCGTCTACGACTCATCATGAAGCAAGGGAAAGCTCCATCTAGGGAAAGCCTTGAGTCGGAGGAAGTGGAGCACGACCTAACTGAGTCGTTCGAAGAGACATGCCGCAAGGAACTTGGAAGCTTGAGTCGTATGAGTCTTAAGTCGGGCCTTAGTTGAGTCGTGAGCCTTTAACGACCTATGTTGAAGCGGCGAAATCTTGATTCGGTCATGTATATAAATAAATTGAGTCGTATCTGTCTTGAGTCGTATGTCGTGTGCTATGTTCTGATGCATGTATGTGTTACACTATTGCTAAGTCATGAGTCCTAAGTCATGAGTCGTATGAACTGTGTTGTGATGAGTCGTTGTATATATACTAGTGTGATGAGTCGGTGTATCTGCTGAGTCGTAGGTCGGCCTGTAGGTGAGTCGGCCGAATGTGTGTTAGGGATGAGTCGTGAGTCGTAAACGACTTAAGGGGCTGTGTTGTGAAAACTCTATAAATACGTGTGAGTTGTACATTTGAGGTAGTTAATATTTTGAATAAAATTCTCTTTGATTGCTTTGTGCTTTCTTTAATTGGTAGTTGAGTGTGATCTCCTATCTCCACCTACGTCATTCGAGTGCGCTCGAATCCACGTTTGTGAAGCCGATTCACGGAATCTAGTGCGCTAGATCAACGTGCGAAGAATCGTAGATCTTTGTTTCTCGGTATCGTGCGCGATCAACGAGACGAAGATAGCTAGAATCCAGCATCTTTGGATCAACGGATTTGGGCATTTCGGTATCTTCAATCCACCAAGTACTACTTTCATCGATTCATATCGAGTTGTGATCAATCCGCTGCGTCAGTTTTGGTATCGGAGCCATACTTAGCCAATCATAGCTAAGTTGATTCTTGGAGCCAAGTCTTTGAAGTTGAAGTTTGAAGTTGGAGTTCATTGTGATCATTTTGAAGTTGCAACGAAAGGAGAACTTTTGATCCATCTCATTTTGGATCTAAAGTTGAAAGGTGTTTGAAATTGAAGTAGGCCGTGTATACTAGTGAAGTAGCCGAGCCTAGGGAGGATCATTGGAAGCTTGTTTCAAGCTAAGGAGTTAAGGCCGAGCCTTGTGAAGTTGTGTAGAAGCTTGTGAAGCCGTGACTTGCTTGTTATTTTAAGCTTGTGTTCGATTTGTTAAAATACATTTTTGTCAAGGTTGAGGCCGAGTTAACTTGTTGCCGAGTTAAGGAGTTGAGCCGAGCATTGTTGTTTGTGAATTGTTGAAGTGTTTGTGAAAGTTTTCAATCATGCCACCAAGGAGAGCTAATCGTCATCAAAACGTTGAAGCTTTGTATCGAAGAGAAGAAGCCGAGCTTATGGAACAACGTATTAATGAGAAATTTGATGAAGGCATTGGAAAGTTGGAGAAATTGATGATTGATATGAGTCAGAATAGAAGGAGAATTTCACCTGAATCAAACCGCGGGAATAGTAGAGTTTCATCACATTCAGAACGGGAGAGGAGAGAAAGTCAAGAGCCTAGAAGTGTTGACAATCGAAGTAGGAGGAATGTTGATGATCATGATAGAAGGGATGTTGGTAGTAGAAGTGGTGGTAGAGATGTTGGAGGACGAGAACGACAACGATATACATCAGACTTTGATGAAGAGTTTGACGGTGAGAGAGGAAGTGTTCATTTCAGAGATAGAGATCAGGGACAACGTTAGTATCGGGTTATTGATGATGATCGACGTTGGGAATCGGGAATGAAGATGGAGATTCCGGAGTTTAAAGGAGGGATGGTAGCTGAAGAATTCTTGGATTGGTTATCTAATGTGGAGGAAATCTTTGATTTCAAGGAGGTTCCGGAGAATCGAAGGGTGAAGTTAGTTGCTACAAGGCTGAGGGGGAGAGCATTGGCGTGGTGGCAGCAAACTAAACTTACGAGAGAACGGATGGGGAAGTCAAAGATAGAATCTTGGGAGAAGATGAAGAAGTTAATGCGAGCTACATTTTTGCCTTACAACTACCAATCACTTATGTACCAGAGGTTGCAGAATCTGAGGCAAGGGACAAAGTCTGTTAGTGATTATGCTGATGAATTTTACCAACTCATTGCCAGAAACGATACTATGGAGACAGAAGAACAGTTGACTGCTAGATTCATTGGGGGATTGAGAATGCAGATCAAGGATATGGTTAATATGTTTGATCCTAGATCAGTAGCGGAGGCACATCAAAAAGCATTGGCTTGGGAGAAGCAAGGAAGGCATGGAGGTGGTGTGTTTACTAATTCCAATAATCAAGCAAGGGGTGTTAGTGGGAGTTCTAATGTTCCTAAACCTGTTACAAAGCCAGTGGTGAAGGAGGTTGAGAAGGCGAAGGTTAGCATTGGGTTCAAATGTTATAACTGTCAGGAGTTGGGTCACAAAAGCAACGAATGTCCGAAGCCGAAGAAGAGAACCATGGTTGCAGAAGTTGAGGAGGATGATGGTGAGGAGGCGGAATGTTAAAATACACCTTATGTTGAGGAGGAAGAAGAATTATCTGGGGATGAAGGTTGTAATCTTATGATGAGGAGAAGTTGCTTGACACCAAAGCAAGAGGAGGATTCTAGTTGGTTGAGAAGCAATATTTTTCAGTCGACATGTACTATTCTGGGGAAAGTTTGCAAGTTCGTTATTGATGCAGGAAGCTGTGATAATATTATCTCTACAGAAGCACTAAGAAAGTTGAACTTAAAGACCGAGAAGCATCCTAAACCGTACAAGCTAGCATGGTTAAGGAAGGGTGGTGAAGTGAAAGTGTGTTGAAGGGCTTGTGTGAATTTTTCGATTGGAAAGAAGTACAAAGATGAAATTTGGTGTGATGTCGTGGACATGGACATGTGTCATTTGTTATTGAGTAGACCATGGCAGTTTGATAGAGCAGTACAACATGACGGTCGTGCCAATAGTTACAGTTTCATGTTCGAGGGGACTAAAATCACTTTGGTTCCCAAGAAGCAACAACAGAAGGAGAGCAAGCTAGAAGAGATTGAGGAATTAAAAACTCTGTTGACTTTGAAGGAGTTTGTTAAAAAAGCGGAGGAAGAACCTGAGGTGTTTTTGTTAATTGGGAAAGAGAGTAGTGAAGAAGTTGAGATTCCAGAAAAAGCAAAGCCAATTTTGAAAGAATTTGAAGATGTCTTTCCAGAGGAGTTGCCTAGGGAGTTACCGCCACTGAGAGACATTCAACATCAAATTGATCTTATTCCGGGAGCAGCGTTATCACATCGACCACATTACCGAATGAGTCCGAAGGAACATGAGGAATTACGAAGGCAAGTGGAAGAGTTGCTTGAGCAAGGACGTGTTCAGGAGAGTTTGAGTCCATGTGCTGTGCCAGCATTGTTGGTGCCCAAGAAGGATGGAACATGGAGAATGTGCACAGACAGTAGAGCATTGAATAAGATCACTGTTCGATATAGATTTCCTATGCCAAGGTTGGATGATTTGCTGGATCAGTTGAGTGGGGCAACTATATTTTCGAAGATTGACTTGAAGAGTGGTTATCATCAAATTCGAATTAGACCTGGAGACGAGTGGAAGACAGCTTTCAAAACAAGAGAGGGGTTATACGAATGGTTGGTTATGCCATTTGGTTTATCAAATGCACCTAGTACATTCATGCGGGTGATGAATCAAATCTTTAGACCATTCATTGGGAAGTTCGTCGTGGTTTATTTCGATGATATTCTAATTTACAGCCGGAATACGGAGGAGCACGTTCAACATTTGAGGGAAGTATTGATTATTCTTCGTGAGGAACAATTTTATGCTGCTACGAAGAAATGTGTGTTTATGACGCACGGTGTTTTATTTCTGGGTTATGTTGTTTCAGGAGGAGGTATTCAAGTTGATCAGAGTAAAGTTGAGGTAGTCAGGAATTGGCCACAGCCAAAGACAATTACGGAAGTGAGAAGTTTTCATGGGCTAGCGTCATTCTACCGAAGATTCATTCCACACTTCAGTAGCGTGATGGCTCCAGTTACTGATTGCATGAAGGGTAAACAGTTTTCGTGGACAGAAGAAGCCGGGATTGCTTTTCAACGAATCAAAGAACTGTTGACGACAGCGCCAATTCTTGTTTTACCTGATTTCCAGTTGTTATTTGAACTACACACTGATGCACCAAAGGTTGGGATTGGAGGAGTGTTGAGTCAGCAGGGGAGACCTATTGCATATTTCAGTGAAAAGTTGTCAGGAGCAAAGATGAGATACAGTACATATGACGTTGAATTTTATGCTGTTGTGCAAGCTGTTAAGCATTGGAGGCATTATCAATTTCAGAAAGAATTTGTTCTGTACACTGATCATGAGGCATTGAAGCATTTACAGGGGCAGGACAAGATTTCAGCGAGACATGCATCATGGATTGCTTATTTACAGCAGTTTACTTTTGTCGTTAAGCACAAATCAGGGGTGACGAATCGGGTAGCTGATGCTTTAAGTCGGAGGAGTCATTTGTTGACAATAATGAAAGTGGAAGTGGCAGGGTTCGAAATGTTGCCAGAATTGTTTGAGGAAGATCCTTACTTTGCGAAGTTTGTTGAGAAAGTTAAGGATGGGAGTGCGGATGAATTTGTGATGGTTGATGGATTCTTGTTCAAGGGGAATCAATTATGTATTCCAGATTGTAGTTTGAAATTGAAAATTATCAAGGAGTTACACGAGGAAGGGCATGTGGGCCGTGATCGTACTTTGCAATTGATTTCACGGTCTTACTTTTGGCCATCGATGAGAAAAGAGGTTGAAAGATTCGTGGAGAGATGCCATATTTGCCAGGTGTCAAAGGGAACAGCGACGAATGCAGGGTTGTATATGCCATTACCTGTACCGTCTAAGCCATGGGTTGATATCAGCATGGATTTCGTTTTGGGTTTGCCTAGAACTCAAAGGGGAAATGATTCGATATTTGTTGTAGTGGACAGGTTTTCGAAGATGGCACATTTTATTGCCTGCAAGAAGACAGCGGATGCAGTTCGAGTGGCACAATTGTTCTTTAAGGAAGTGTATCGATTGCATGGTTTACCAGAATCTATTGTTTCGGATCGAGATACTAGATTTTTAAGCCATTTTTGGTTGAGTTTGTGGAAGATGATCGGGACAAAGCTGAATTTTAGTAGCGCTTACCATCCACAAACCGATGGGCAGACAGAAGTTGTTAACAGGTCATTGGGAAATTTGTTGCGATGTCTTGTACAGGATAATTTGAGAAATTGGGACATGAAGTTATGCCAAGCAGAATTTTCTCATAATCTGCCATGAATCGTAGTACGGGTTACAGTCCATTTCAGATTGTATATTCAAATTTACCCAGGGGACCGTTGGATTTGGCAGTAGTACCACAGTCAAAGGGAACTGTTAAACGAGCTGCTGATTTTGTTGATGAGTTGACTGAATGTCATAGGATCGTTCAGGAACGATTGGAAAGGTCGAATGAGAAGTATAAGAAGTCTGCAGATTTGAAACGACGAAATGTTGAATTTAACGAAGGCGATTTGGTGTATGCTGTGTTAACGAAGGATCGTTTTCCAGTGGACGCTTATAATAAGTTGAAAGCCAGAAAAATTGGTCCAGTGGAAGTTTTGAAGAAAATCAATGAAAATGCATATCGATTAAAGTTACCAGATGATGTTTATACTTCTGATGTTTTTAACGTCAAACATTTGATTCCATATCATGGAGGTGAGATTGTTGTGAAAGAGCTTACAAATTCGAGGGCGAATTTTTCTCAACCTAGGGAGGATGATGCAGTACAAACTACGGAATCGATATGTTTAAATTGTTCAAATAGCCACTGTGTGGTAGCTTTGAGTTTGTATTTGATATATCGGATTTCCTCTTGAAATGAAATGTAAGTTATATTATCTGACATATCGGTACTGTCACAAAGCAATTGCACAGATGGTCGCTCCTCAACAGCTTTATTCTTCATGCTAGTCGACGGTATTACCCCGTAGTGTCTTTGGCTAGTGTGAGTATAGAGGTGGGGAGCCACAGCTTGGTATCAGAGCCAAACTTCGGAACAATATGGAATATGATAACAAGGATCATTGTCCTAAGTCTTTCAAAGGAATCGTGTCTTAGGATTTATCCGAGTCTTAGGACCCGTTCTATCCTATTTTCTTTTATGATGCCTTGTTATGTCAATCGTGATTATTTGACATTCATTTTGAGAATAACCTTTTCCTTCTTCTTTCTTTCTTTCTTAAAGAAGATAAATGGTTAGACTTGGTCGTCCCAACACCGGTCAATCCAATGCTACTCCTCAGGACGGAGTATTTATGTCTGCTCAGCAACTTCTAGATCTTGCGAAAAATGCTCAAGCTATCGGACCCATTTCAGGGCCTACTCACCCTAAATCCGGGTTTGCACGCTTGTGTAGTGATTACACTAATTTGGGTGGAAGGCCATTCAGAGGTTCCGAAAGCATCATAGAAGTCCAAGCTTGGCTTAGAACATGCGATCGCATCTTTTCCGGGATGAACCTTATTGATCTACATCAAGTCCAAGTGGCTTCTAGCATGCTTCAAGAAAGAGCATTAGATTGGTATGAGTTTTGATCTCCGAAATTACTGAAGCGGATCTTACTTAGGAGCAATTCCGGGAAAGATTCGAGTTAAAATTTCTGCCAAAAGATGAAAAAGTATCTCTAGCTCGATGCTTCATTGACCTTGTTCAAGGTGAATCTTCTATGACGGATTATGTCGCATCTTTCGAATCTCTATCAAAATATGGGGTCGAGTATATTAATACCCTATTGAAGAAAAATCAGAGATTTGTCTATCGGTTGAATAAGAACCCCAAAAAGCCATTACTTCTCAAATTAGAAGTTTCTTTCGATCAGCTTGTTGATATTGCTCTTTGACTCGAAGAGGCCGATAAGGAAAGTGATGTTGAAGTCAAACAAAACATCAATAAGAAGTGGCCTTTTAAATTCAAGCCTAATCCCAACAAGAAAGGGAAGCAAGTAACTTCGGTAGAAAATACTCCTACCTCACGTCGTGGGGAATGTTACAATTGTGGTTCTAAGGACCATTATGCAAACAAGTGCCCGAGGCCCCTTTCTTGCTGCTATTGCAAGAGTTCGGATCATACTATATCTTTGTGTCCCAAACTTCAAAGCAAGAGGGAAGGCAAGCTAAATGTTGTGCAAGCCCCTACTAACACTTCTCGTGGTCAAGGTATTTCTCATTCTATACTTGATGGCATTATTATATTTCAAGATTTTCCTATTCGAGTTCTTTTTGATACGGGTGCATCTCACTCTTTTATATCAAAAGTACTTGTTGATGCTTTATCTCTGAATGTTATTGGCTTGATGACTTCATTAAGGATTCGAATCCGGTTGGTGCATCCGCAACGCTCAGTTTACTTTGTAAAGATGTCAATATTATTTTATCTGATTATGCTTTCCGAGCCGATTTGCATGATATGCATTACCTTGGTTTCGGAATGATTTTGGGGATGGATTGGCTTAGCCGTTATGAAGCCCATATCCTATGTTCTGAGCGGACTATATATCTTCGACATCCTCAATCTGTTAAGCAGATTTCTCTTGTTTTTAAAGATTCAGATTCCAATTCGGTAGCATCATTATATTCTCTAAATCCTCATGATGATGATAATACTGATGAGGAAGATATTATTTCCCTCATTCACATTGTTTGTGAATTTCCCGGCATATTTGAGCCCGTATTAGGATTACCACCTAAGCGAGCAATTGAGTTCATAATTAATCTAATCCTTGGAGCTCTATTTATTACTTGTCCTCCTCATCGTATGTCCAATAAGGAAAATGAGGAGATGCGTAAACAATTATTCGAATTGGAAGCGAAGCAATTTATTCAATCTAGTTCCTCTCCATGTGGAGCTTCAGCTATTTTTATGAAGAAATCTGATGGTACACTTAGGCTTTGCGTTGACTACCGCAAGCTTAATGATCTAATCATCAAGAATAAATATCCTTTACCTCCGGTTGATGATCTATTCGATCAACTTAATGGTGCTAAAGTCTTTTCACAGTTAGACTTAGCAACCGGTTTTCGTCAGCTCCGTATTGCAGAGAATAACATTCCTTTAACATCGTTCCGTACTCGTTATGGATCTTATGAATGGCTTATTATGCCATTTGGTTTGACGAATGCTCCAGCTTATTTCGTTGACCTTATGAATCGAGTTTTCAAAGACTTCCTCGATCGATTTGTTCTCATCTTTATAGATGATATTCTTATCTATTATAAAACCGAGGAAGAGCATGAAAATAATCTTCGAATTGTGTTGGAAACTCTTTGGAGCAACCAATTAAAGAATTTTTTTCTAAATGCCACTTTTGACAATCTCGTGTGAAATTTTTGGGGCATATTATTTCTGAATCCGAAATTTCCACTGATCCTTCAAAGAATGAAGCGATTTGAAATTGGAAGAGACCGGAGAGTGTTACGGAAATTCGTTGCTTTCCTGGATTGGCAGGTTATTACCGTCGTTTCATAAAAGTTTTTTCTAAAATTTCTGCGCCTCTTAGTAGTTTGACAAAGTAGGGAGTCTTGTACATTTGGTCATACAAATGTGAAGCTTCTTTTCAAAAATTAAAAGAACTCCTTTCCAATGCTCCTATTCTTGTGATTCCCGATGGGAACCAAGACTTTATTATTTACACCAATGCCAGTCGTGTTGGTTTGGGAGCCATTCTCATGCAAAGGGAATGTGTTATCCCTTATGCTTCCAGGCAATTAAAGCCTGCGGAGACTAGATATGCTACCCATGTTTTAGAGCTCGCGGCTATTGTTTTCGCCCTTAAAATTTGGCGTCCTTATCTTTTGGGAGAGAAATTTTTTCTCCACACTGACCATAAATCTTTGAAGTATTTATTTTCTCAAAAGGAACTTAATTTGCGTCAACAACGTTGGCTCGAGTTCCTTGCATCTTATGATCTTGATATTCTTTATACTCCTGGAAAGGGAAATCGTGTTGCCGATGCTCTTAGCCGTAAGAAACAAGCTATTGTTTCCATGATGATATCCGAGTGGAATGATCTCGAGACTTCGTCCACTTGTGAGATTCGAGATCGTGAATCTGATTTATATTCATCTCTTGTTTTGTGTAGCCTTGAGGCTCATCCTTTTCTTTTAGACCGCATCCTTGAAACTCAAAAGCTAGATGCCAAATTGGCTCATCTTAGCCAAAATTGTAGAGATAAAATTGATATTGAAGGTTTGCAAGCCTTTGGTATTGATGCTCGTGGCGGCATTTGAAAAATTGGTAGATTCATCGTGCCAAATATTAGTGGTCTTCGTAAAGACATTTTAGAAGATTGTCATCATTCTAAATTTACCATTCATCCTGGTAGTAGTAAAATGTACACGGATATGAAGCGGCTTTACTATTGGGATGGAATGAAATCTGACATTGCTAACTTTGTTAAGTGTTGCATGTCTTGCCAACTCGTTAAGACCAAGCATCAAAGCCCCGGTGGGTTATTGCAACCTTTGGACATTCCAGTTTGGAAGTGGGATCAAGTATCCATGGACTTTATTGACGGCCTTCCCCTTTCTCATTTGGGTCATGATAGCTTACGGGTGATAGTTGATAGACTTATTAAATCCACCCATTTTGTTCCCGTTCGGTCCAATCGGACTGTACCTCTTTTGGCCAAACTCTATGTTAAAGAAATTGTTAAATTACATGGAGTTCCTACTTCTATTGTTAGTGATCGTGATGCATTGTTTACCAGTGGATTTTGGAAGAGTCGTCAAAAAGCTTTGGGAATGAAGCTTAATTTTAGCACCGCTTATCATCCTCGGTCCGATGGACAAACCAAGAGTGTGAATCAAACTCTTGAAGATCTTCTTCGTGCTTGTTTTCTTGATTTTGGTGGAAGTTGGGAAGATCATATTTCTCTTGTTGAGTTTTCCTATAATAACATCTTCCAATCTAGTATTGGTATGGCACCTTTTGAGGTACTCTACGGAAGGCCATGTCGATCTCCTTCGTGTTGGCCTGAAGCCGGTGAGAAGCTGGTTTTAGGTCCAGATTTTATTCGTGATGCCACATAAAAGATTGACCTTATTCATCGTAGGATAAAAGAAGCTTAAAGTAGAAAAAAATCCTATGCCAATAATCGTAGAAGGAAATTAGAATTTCTATGGGAGATTTTGTGTTCATTCGTGTTTCACCTATGAAAGGTGTTGTGCATTTCAGTCGATCGAGAGAATTAGCACCTCGATATGTTAGCCCATTTCCCATCACCGAACGCATTGGTTCTGTGGCTTATCGTGTTTTATTACCAGCCCAATTTTCTGCTATTCATGATGTGTTTCACATTTCTCAATTATGGAAATGTCTTCGAGATTCCGATTCTATTCTTGAGCCCGATGTTGTTGAAGAAATTGAAGTTTCACCTGATTTGACTTATGAGCAACATCCTATTCGTATCATTGCATCGGAGGTTAAACGCCTTCGAAATAAAGATGTTCCTCTTATGAAAGTTCAATGGTCCTCAAATCCTAAGGATGGTTCTTGGGAATCCAGAGAATTCATTGAGCGAACACATCCGGACTCACTCTCTCGGGCTCTTTGAGGTGAATTTCTTATTTCAAATTTTCTTTTGTGTTGATATGCTTTTATAGTTGTTGCATTTTATTTTCTTCTTAAGTATTGCGAGGACGCAATTTCTTTAAGGAGGGGAGTCTGTAACAAGCCGCATATTTTACGATTTGTATATTTAAATGTTTTATTTAAATATAGCATCATTAGTCGAATTTAAGTCCAAAAAGCTACTTTTTGCAAATAGTAGAATTGGGACTCGAGACTACTTCCATTGAGTCCAAAATGGCGTTTGCGACCTTTTTAAGTATAAACGTCGAAATGTTTGGAGTTGGGTGAATTTTGCTATTTTTCTATTGGGTTTTGGGTTTGGGTTTCAGCCTACCAACTCATCTAATAACCTAACACTCCACTGCCTCTTCATTCATTCTCTTTATTTCCTGAACACTCAAGCTCTAGAGAAATTTGGGGGAAAGAATGGGAAATTGAAATTCCTGAACCTAATTTGCTAGAAAACTCAAATTCAAGCTCTAAAATCCAAGAGAAGCTTTGGAAGCATCGTCTTCTGCTTCTCCATCTCCATTCCTCTTCAATTTCAGAAATCTCCTATAAACTAACTTAGGAGAAACTTCACCTTTGTTTATAGATTGAAGGTTTTAGAGGTGAAGTGAAGAGGAATTTTCCTCGCCTTGTTTTATAAGCTTCACCTTCATTTTTTTGGGTTCAAAGGCGAGTTCTTTAACTCACATCTACGTCTATAGCTATCATTGTTGTTAGGTATAAATTCCTAAAATTTGTGCATATTATTTTCTTTTGGTTTGAATCGATTTGATGAATTTTCCAAATTTTGGTATTTGGTACAATTTTATGAAAATCCTACTATGGATGTTCGGACATTGATATTTGGGGTGTATCGAAGAGTCTTTAAGGCTGGGTGGTCACTTGGTGTAAATCATTAGTCGCTGTTGCTCGTCCGATCGATACCGATACGCTTTGGCCATTTTGGCCTGGGCAAATTGTTGCCCAGACCAAGTGATCATACGTCTAGTAACCAAGTCCAAATGCCTGGTTTGAACCTGGAGCAAAAACATATGCACGCAGATTAATAAAAAAAGAGCAGAGACTAAGTCCAGACGTCTGAAATACATGACCAGACGTCTAGTCTCAGACGTCTGACTGGAAGTTTAAGACGTTTAGGGGTTCTCTGGATTATTTCCAAAGAATAAATCCAAACGCCAAGATTCCAAACCAGACGTCTGGAAACGTTCATTTTTACCTATTTAGGTTGTTTTGTGTGGATTTCCTATTTTTAGTCGATTTTTGTTGATCCGGATAGTTGTCATCACTTATTATCAACTTTGATTACTTCTTTCTTTGGATTTTTGGAAATATCTATTTGATGGATTTGATATTGATTTCTATGGGTTTGATTCACGCCTTCAAATGTGAATCTTTGGTGATTGATTGTTTCTACAATCATTTTTGTGATTTGTCACTTCTAAATACAAAGGTTTCTATACTAGTAGTAAATATCAAAACTCTTTCGTCAAAACGATTTCAACACTATTTTAATACAAAGCTCGTTTCTAAAACCATTTTCCAATCTATTAGTATATACAAACCTTTACCTTATTCGTACGAGAAATCTAATTAAAAGACTTAGCAAAACAAGTGGTATGAAACACTTGCGTTTACTTTTTGGGTTAATTATTGGACTTGTTCGATTGAAATCTCGTGACAATTTTCGAGTGGAAATCTACAATCTGTTTGTAAATATTTAAGTTAAGCTAGTGGTTATGGGATATGAAGCTAAACTCATATATTTACTAGACTAGTGTAATTTACACTTTTTATTGATCTATGATGATCATTTTGTGGTTTAGACTAGCGATATGCGATGTCTCTTTGTTTGTGTAGGGAACTAAAACCTTGTTTATGGAGTTTCGGCGCAAAATTAGTGAGGTAGCGACCCATGTTCTTCGGGCCCTTTATGGAGCCTCGGCTCAAATTTGATGTTTAGCGACCATAGAACATCATTCCATTTGTGATACATGCGCTGGTGAGTTTTCATGCTCCCGTTTGTGATAGGCCTCCCCCTTTTTTTGTTTTCTAGATTTTTGGTTGTGATTTCTGGAATTTATGTTTCACCAATTTTCGTGGTATGTATTGATAAGCCTTATCAATATTTGTGTTTTGGTGAATAGTGTGAAGAATATAGCATTCTTTTTGGTGCTTGAGATTTCTTGAGATATTGTACGATTTTTTTTGTTGATTTTCTAATGTATACTTGTCATGGTATGATCATATTATTATCATACATTTTTGCCATATCTCATATCCTATCTCATTTTATTTGATATTTATAGCCAGATTGATCTGTTTATTATTTTCTTATTAAATAATACTCGGGTCAGGCCGAGATGTTACAGGTGCTTCTGCTTGACTCCTCATCGGGGACTATTTTTTGACTTTTGGCTAACTACTTAGATTAATAGTTTTTGTTGTTATACATTTGAGATAGAGACTCCTTAGTATACATATTCTTTTGTCTAGCACTTGTACCTATTCTTTTGTGATATTATGGATCTTGTTGACCACTACTTTGATGTACACTCCTATGTGATATATTCATTTCTGTTTCCGCCTTTGTGATATGAATATCTATGACTGATTTGTGTTATGTTTATTTCTATATCTGTTTCCGTGGTCCTCATAGCCACTGTGTGGTTGCTTTGAGTTTGTATTTGATATGTCGGATTTCCTCTTGAAATGAAACGTATGTTATATTATCTGACATATCGGTACTCGCACAAAGCAATTGCACAGATGGTCGCTCCTCAACAGCCTTATTCCTCGTGCTAGTCAATGGGATTACCCCTGTTAACTCCTCTTCGTTAGCGACCTAAAATCTAAAGATACGGAGCGACCTAGCTACAAGGATGGCTTAGCGACCTATAGAAAGTCTCAACCTAACGGCTCAATTGGTAGGTGACCTATCAATCTCAGTGGTCTAGTTCACGACCTAACCTTGGAAAGAGAGCAACGACCTAACGAGTCAAAAGATTTAACGACCTAAAGTCTTTATGCGACCTAATGCCTTCAGTCCTTAGCGACCTAAGAGATGGAGCGGCCTAGCGACTTAACTGATCAAGTGACCTAGAAGTAGCTGCGACCTAATGGAAGCTGCGACCTACAGAGCCTAGCGATCTAAAGAAGGTTACGACCTAGCGGAACCCAGCGACCTAAAAGTAGCTGCGACCTAAAGTGTTGCGACCTAAAGATTGTCTCAACCTAAAGGCAGCAGCGACCCAAAAAGGCCGCGACCTAAAAGAACAAGCAACCTAAAAAGGAAAACGACCTAAAATTGCTTCGCGACCTAAAGGAGGCCGCGACCTATGAAGCCTTGCGACCTAACGGGGAGCTACGACTTAAGGAAGGCTGCGACTCAGAAGATGTTTCGACCTATCAAGCTTCGCGACCTAAGAGTGAATGCGACCTAAAGATGGTCTCGACCTATGGGACTCTGCGACCTAATGGCATGATAGCCTCAGCGACCTAAAGCTCTCACGACCTAGGGTAGGTCGCTAACGACCTAAATGCCAGAGTAAAGAAGTTGACTATGCTGTGCCACAGGGGGATAGGTCGCTTACGACCTAGGACTTGTGCAAATCAGCATGCGTGTTCTTGTGGAAGAAGGGGCCAATGCTCTTCAGGTCGACTACAACCTATGACCTTACTTAGGTCGGTCACGACCTACGACCTTACTTAGGTCGGCCACGACCTACAACCTTATTCAGAAAAATGCCTATAAATATGACCCTAACTCCAACAAGCAAAGGACTTTTGGCTCATTCTCTTCGAATACCGATACTCTGCTGCAAATCAATCCAACACTCGAAGCTCTCAAAACTCAAAGAACACTACAAACAACTTCAAGAAGAGATCACATACGTCCAACATGGATTCGAAGATTCTCATCTCCATTGAAGTTTAGGCTACTTGTTCTAAGTCTCTTGTAATTCAAAGTGTATTGTACTTGGAAGGAATTGTATCAGCTTGTAACAAGATCATCAATAAAAGTACTTAAAGTGGACGTAGGCTATACCCTTAAGCCGAACCACTATAAAATTGTTGTTGTTTACTGCTTTTCTGCTATTATCTGCTTATAATCTGTTCCCGAGTTATCGGGTGGTGCTTTCACAACTACACTTCACACACCGGGGTGTTAGCGTTCAAATTTTAGCGTTAACATTTTTGGTGCTTTCACTGAGAATTGAACTCAGGTGAATTATCATCATTGCTCCACGAAAGTTTGTTGAAGAGATCCCTCTGAAGACTAGAAGTCTATCTGAAATCATGGCTCCAGGTAGAAAGAGTAGATCTGTTAGATCTGGGAATGTTCAAGAGGGAACCTCCGCTTCCCCTGTACCTAGTCAACCCACTCCTTCTGTTGGGGTAACAAAAGCGGAGTTGGATGCTGTAATCTTAGGGCTGAACCAGCAGATAAATGCCCAAAATGCACAATTGGAAGCTCAGAGTGCCCAAAATGCTCTAATTCTGAATAAGTTGAACGATTTGCTTGGGGCACACCATCAACCAACGGGTAATGAAAGAAACTTTACTGGCAATGTTCATGATGATGAAGAAAGGGCCGCTCCTGAGAGGGCTGCCACCCCTTTTGAGCAGACATTCCCTGGGGTTGGTGGATCTAAAGCCCGGGATGATGAGAGGTATCTTTCTGAAATGGTTCGACAAATCATGAAAGAGAGTATGCAGAGGCATGAAGATGAGAGAGAGTGGGGTTTCGCTCCAAGTAAAACCCCGTTCACCGAGAAAATCTTAAAGGCTGAGTTTCCAAGAAAGTTCGTCCCTCCAACTCTTCCTGCTTACAAGGGGACTAGTGATCCGAATGAATTTTTGTACAAGTACGATTGGCACATGACGGGTGCCAGAGCTTCTGATGAAATAAAATGCCGATATTTTCCTGTGTATCTCGAAGGTGTAGCTTTGCTTTGGTTCACCAAGCTTCCAATCCGATCTATAGATCAGTTTTCTGACTTAACCCAGAAATTCAAGGAGCAGTTCAGACTATATGCTTCAAAAGCCAAAGACATCATGTCTTTGTCAAGTTTAGAACAGAATCCAGGGGAAACTATCAGATCTTTCTTAAATCGCTTTAATATAGCATTGGCCGAGGTAGACAATGCAGAACCCCGGATGATCCTGACTTATCTGATGAGGGCCATTGACAAGTCAAGCGAATTTGGAAAATGGCTGAACATGAAAGAACCAAATTCCCTCGAAAAATTCTATAAGAAAGCAGATGAATTCATACGCCTGGAGAGCCGTCCTGCACCAGTAAAGGCAGTGTTGGAAAAAGCTGAAGATAACACTGTTGCTCCACGGAAGAATGAAGCTGTAGGCCAAAAAAGGGAAAATAACAATGGAAAGAAACAGGGCAATCTGAAGAAGCCTCGATCCTTCAAGCCATCAGAGTATACTCCTTTATCAGATACACCGGAACATATCTACCTTGCCACTAAAGATTCTATTGATTTTCCTAAACCTATCCCTCTGAGGACCGGGAAAAAGGCTATTCAGAGTGGGAAGTTCTTTTGCTTCCATAATCAACCCGGTCATGAAACTGATGAATGCCGCCAGTTGAAAAATCTGATTGAAGAGTTGTTAAGGGGAAACAAACTACAGCAATTTGTGAAAAAGAATAGCAACAGCCCTGCTTCGTCTAGTCAGGGGCAACAAGCTCTTGACCATCAGCCTAGGACAGGTGAGAAGGCTGCAGGGCATGAATCTGGAAGGCCCATTATCAATGTCACTACAGGAGGACCTCACCCAGCTGGCAAGAGTTGGGGTGAGATGGAAAGTTATACCCGAGCTTTGA
This sequence comes from Allium cepa, assembly GCA_030765085.1. Lineage (NCBI taxonomy): Eukaryota > Viridiplantae > Streptophyta > Magnoliopsida > Asparagales > Amaryllidaceae > Allium > Allium cepa. Next base: position 919,363,824 of record CM060938.1, read on the forward strand.
AATATGTGCCGACCGAAGAAGATGTCTTTGTTTTGGAAGACACTACACCCCTGAAACAACAGAAAACTTTCAATGATGACATTGTGTTCAGAGCCAGGGATTCCACAGGTGTCGAAGCTCCTACCTTAGATCCTTTAGTCATCTCAGCTGGTATCGGACCGGCCATTGTCAGAAGGGTTCTCATTGATTGCGGTGCATCCTGCAATATCCTCTTCAAGAAAACATTTGACCAAATGAAGATCCCTATGGTTGATGTACAAGCCTCATCACAGAAAATCGTTGGCTTCACTGGGGAGCCAAAGCAACCAATAGGAACCATTGATTTGTTTGTAGAACTGGGAGAGGGAGAAAGGAAAATAGTCCGCAAACAGACTTTTGTGATTGTCGATGAATTTTCTGCTTATAATGCTTTCCTTGGTCGTCCAACTCTGGCAGCATTCAAAGCTGTTCTAGCCCCATGGTGCCTCACAATTAAATTCCCTACAGACAATGGGGTAGGAGTTATAAAAGGGGATCAAAATGCTGGGCGGGAGTGTTATCTGACAGAGCTGCGAGAAGCAAGGAAAAGACAAATGGGAAAGGATGCGGCAACCTCAGTCCGCATCAAAGAACCAGCCTTGTAGCAATTACGGGCCGTACCCTGCACTGGCGAACATAGTGTGGCAAGAAAAGAGATGGATCCTAGAAAAGCCAGTGCAGGGGAGAATAGAGTAGCACCGGTGGAAACGACTTTACCGGTACCTGTTGACCCGAAGGACCCAAATAATGTGTTGAATGTGGGTTCATAGCTTAATGTGTCAATTCAGAATGTCTTAATATCTTTTTTGAAAGCAAACCTGGATGTCTTCGCTTGGACTCATGCCGATATGTGCGGAATATCCCCTGAAATTGCAGTACGTGCCCTGAATATCGATCCAAGATTTACACCTGTAAAACAGAAAAGAAGAACTCAAGGTCCAGAAAGGTCAGCGGCATTGAAAGAAGAAGTTGATCGGCTCATGGAGAATAACTTTATCAAAGAATCTACCTATCCGAATTGGGTTTCAAATCCAGTGCTGGTTAAGAAAGCTAACGGAAAATGGAGAGTGTGCATCGATTTTTATGATCTAAACAAGGCCTGCCCCAAAGATTGCTTCCCATTACCCAGGATCGATCAACTGGTAGATGGAACAGCGGGACATGAACTGTTATCTTTTATGGATGCCTATTCCGGATATAACCAGATAATGATGCATGAGCCAGATCAGGAGGACACAAGCTTTATTACTGATGTTGGTCTTTATTGCTACAGAGTTATGCCCTTCGGACTTAAAAATGCAGGGGCAACCTACCAAAGACTTGTAAATGCTATATTCAAGCCGCAACTGGGCAAGACTATGGAAGTCTACGTCGATGACATGTTAGTAAAATCTAAGAAAGCAGCGGATCACATTGAACACCTAGCAGAAATGTTCGCAGTCCTCCGGAAATACAGGATGAAGCTTAACCCTTTGAAATGTTCGTTTGGGGTGGAGTCAGGAAAGTTCTTAGGTTTCATCGTGAGCGCTAGGGGCATTGAAGCTAGTCCAGCTCAAATTACCACCTTAAAAGAAGTCAAAGCTCCTAGAACGAAGAAGGAATTGCAAAGTCTCAACGGAAAAGTCGCCGCCCTAAGTCGGTTCATTTCCAAAGCTACGGATAAATGCATCCCATTCTTCGACGCTCTAAAGAAAGGAAAGAGAAATTTTGAATGGACTCCCGAATGCCAAAAAGCCTTTGATGAGCTGATCCGTCATATGGAAACGCCTCCGATACTTACTAGGCCCGACAATGGTGATGAGCTTCTTATATACTTGGCAGTGTCATCTCATGCTCTAAGTGCAGCGCTGATACGGGAAGACAAAAGGATTCAACATCCGGTTTACTATATCAGCAAAAGACTCACTGGGGCAGAGCTGAATTACTCCAAGTTGGAAAAACCTGCCTATTGTCTACTAATTGCATCAAGAAAGTTGAGGCAATGCTTCCAAGCTCATCCTATAAAAGTCCTCACTGATCAACCTTTAAAGCAAGTCCTGTTTCGTCCTGAAACTTCGGGTCGTCTTCTAAAGTGGAACATCGAACTCAGTCAATATGACATCACTTATCACCCCCGAAAGGCAATCAACGGACAAGCTTTAGCAGATTTCATTGCAGAATTCACAGAAAAAGGTAATGGTGAGGAAGAAACGATCAATGATTCCCCAATCCAGTGGAAATTGTATGTTGATGGCGCAAGAAATGACTACTGTTCTGGAGCCGGGGTGGTCCTTGAAACCCCCGAAGGTCGGTCATTATGTTATGCACTAAGATTGGAATTTCCTTCAACAAATAATGAAGCGGAATATGAAGCTCTTATTGCAGGATTGAAAATCGCTAAAGAACTAAACATCCGAGCATTACAAATCTTCAGTGATTATCAGCTTATTGTATGCCAAGTCAAGAAGGAATTCCAAGCGAAAGGGGGAAACCTGCCCGCCTACTTGTCAAAGGCCTGGGAACTTCTGTGTGAGCTCGATTATTATTCAATAAGACATATTCCCCGAGAAGAAAATATGAAGGCAGATTCCCTCGCAAAATATTCAAGTTCCGGTGAAGCCCAACTATTGGGGTTAGTCCCTGTAGAAGTCCTCTCAGCACCAAGTATAGACGAGATGGATGTAGACTGGATTATGAATATATCTCAAGAACAAGAGTCGTGGATGACTCCAATACTGGACTACCTACTTAGGGGTTCTTTGCCAGAAAATCCGAGAGAGAGACAGAAGCTACTAAGGAAAGCCTCTCGCTATATAGTCCAGGATGGTCGACTGTACAGAAGAGGGTTCACAATGCCGTTACTTCGATGTGTATCCAAGGAAGAATCCAAAACAATCTTAGCTGAGGTACATGGAGGAGAATGTGGTGATCATTCAGGTGGTCAAACTTTAGCAAAGAAGGTTCTCAGATACGGATATTTTTGGCCAGAAATTAATAGAGATGCTGCAGATTATTCCCGAAAATGTGACAGATGCCAAAGATTTGCCAAAATTCCTAGAGCGCCTTCTACTGAACTCACACAGATGGTAAGTCCGTGGCCGTTTGCAATTTGGGGGATGGATCTCATTGGGCCGCTACCGACTGCCAAATCAGGGATTAAATATGCTATTATTGCAGTTGATTATTTTACTAAATGGGCTGAAGGTGAACCTTTGGCTACTATTACCTCTAAGAAGATAATAAGTTTGGTAACCAAGAATATCATTTGCAGGTATGGTGTGCCTCAGAAAATAATCACAGACAATGGTACTCAATTTGAAAGCGAAGAATTCCAAAATTTTTGCAAGCGGTTTAAAATCCAGAAGAGCTTCTCAGCAGTGGCTCATCCGTAGGCAAACGGGCAAGTGGAAGCAGTAAACAAGATCATCAAATCAACCATCAAAAAGCAGCTGGAAAAAGCGAAAGGTGGTTGGGTCGATAAGTTACCACTTGCACTATGGGCATACAGAACCACTCACAAAACTGCGACTGGGCATACTCCTTTTTCATTGGCATACGGGTCGGAAGCAATGATCCCGGTAGAAACGGAAGTTCCTTCACATAGAAGAATCCATTTCAACCAAGCAGAGAATGAAAAATTACAGCTTGAAGCACTAGATCTCCTTGATGAAAAAAGAGATGAGGCTAATCTCAGAATTGCAGCTCATCAGCAAAGGATAGCCAGACACTTCAATTCCAAAGTTCGCCAACGCAATTTTGAAATTGGGGATCTAGTCCTGAAGAGAATTATGACAGCGACAGGTGTGTTTGGGCCAAATTGGGAAGTACCATATGTCATAGGTCAGAAGCTTCTTGACGGCACATTCAAACTCACTACTGTTGAAGGAGATCAAATTCCAAGGGCTTGGAACAGCAATCACTTGCGTCCATACTTTACTTGAAAGCTTTGTTGAAATATTGTAAAGAAATGATGAATGTATCTTGTAATTGAAAGTTATTGTAAAACTGATGCAAGAAGATAATGAAAGAATATAAAGTGGATGTAGGCCCAAATTCCTGGCCGAACCACTATAAATTTTGTGTTCCTTATTATTATTATATGTTTGCTTTATTTTCGACATGAAAAGCGCATAAAATTTATTGCTGAAATATCGATTTAAATTTTTGCAGACAATGGAAATAAAACTTGCACATAATGAGACCAAGTGGTTCTCGTCATCATTCAGCAAACAAACTTCAAGCAACGAGAACCCCAAATTCAAATCCTAGATAGGAAACACTTTAATTGAATGGGCAATAGTTTCGCTGGGAACGGACCCTTGCTATTAAATTGAGATCGTTTGAGCAAACGAACATTCAATTCAGAAGCTTATGTCCGTTCCCACGAACCTGCTTAACAATGAAGTGCACTTCCTTGGATTAAACAAACTACTTGTGAGGAAAGGGGAATATGAGCTTGAAAAGGAAAAAACAAAGGATCGCTGAAAAGGCATAAGCAAGTGGACAAGGAAACAGCTGAAGCTATCATCAGCAGCATAAGACCTCTTCAGAGGCACAACTCTTCGGAGGATAAAGACCTCTAATGGGACATATGCCGCAAAAAAGGAAGTTCTCTACTCAACAAAAAAGATTGGAGGAGTCATGACCCTCCAACCATGAGAGAGTAACTTCCAGGCGATGAAAACCCTCTCAGAGGCACATTTCACCAGGAGTTGAAGTGTAACAGTCGCTCTTCGGAATTTCACTTCACCAGAGTTGAAATGCAAACAAAATAAAGACCTCTTCGGAGGCACATTTCACCAGGAGTTGAAGTGTAGCAGCCGCTCTTCGGAATTTCACTTCACTAGAGTTGAAATGCAAACAAAATAAAGACCTCTTCGGAGGCACATTTCACCAGGAGTTGAAGTGTAACAGCCGCTCTTCGGAATTTCACTTCACCAGAGTTGAAATGCAAACAAAATAAAGACCTCTTCGGAGGCATATTTCACCAGGAGTTGAAGTGTAACAGCCGCTCTTCGGAATTTCACTTCACCGGAGTTGAAATGCAAACAAAATAAAGACCTCTTCGGAGGCACAATCAAGAAGAAAGACCTCTTCGGAAGCTCACGTTTCACCGAGATTGAAATAAAACTTCCAAGTGTTGAAACGTGAAAAGGCTTTCTTCAAAGGCACAACTCTTTGGAGGTACACGTTTCACCAAGATTGAAATAAAACTTCCAAGTGTTGAAACGTGAAAAATCCCTCCTCAGAGGTACAACTTTCTATAAATAAAAAAAAATCCTCATCAAGAGCGTACTTTAACTTTCAAAGGAAGAGTAATTTACCTATTCTGGAGATAATCTTCCTCAAAAAAAAAAAGAAAAGAAGAAAAAGTTAAAGTACCCTTCAGAGGTCCGCTTAACCACTCGGAAGAATTCACTTGGCAAAATGTGCACATAAAAAAAAAGAAGTGATTTCTTCAGAGGGCAAAACGTAAAAACTTATATGAAGGAAGTTGTACTCTACAAAAAGTTTTTCTCCAAGAATGGAATTTCTTTAGAAAATAAGAGTGCAAGTCCCCTCGAAGTATAGAATATTGCAGCAAGCTTATGGAATGGGGGCAATATAGTATAGCCAAATCAGCAAAAGGTAACGCTCAAGTAACATGCCATAAGCTCGCTGCAATATCATGTAAATAAAATTATGCAAAAATTAATAATAAATGCATTCTCAAGTCCAAACAGAAATTTTTACAAATAAAGAATCGTTTTATTTAATTGTATTGCAGATACTGGTTTCAAAATAAAAAAGCGGGAGGCCGATACCCGCACAATTCTTGACCAGTACATGCAAAAGACAAGAAGCTGAAAACTGGAATAGCTAAAAACTGAAGTCCTCATTTCTTCTTACTACCTTTGGATCCTTTGCCCGGTCGAATGATTAACTTTTCTGGTCGATCGGTAGGCATAAGGGAAGGAGAAGAGTGAGGGGCGACTGGTCCAACTTCCGGTTCCTGCTCGGTAGCAATAATTTTCTTCCCCCTCCTCTTTGACATTCCATGCTTCTTTCTCCTCTTCGAGGAAGACTCACTCCCTGGAGTAGTAAGAGCAGACAAAATTATGTCATCAGAAGGAGTCCGCTCCGGAGATATCTCGCCTCCCTCGAGTCCTTCGCCTTTCTGCTCTTGCGAAGCGGTAGGATCATCTAAGCCATGAAGAGCCTCTATTTGCTCCTCTTGTGATCTAGGCTGTGAAGCAGAAGGAGGATTCGCCTGAAGAGATGGAGGAGGGATAACCAGAGGAGGTACTTTCTCTACAGAAGGAAAGAGGTTAAAGTCAGTAAAAAGAGGAGGTAAAGGTTGGTCAAGGTCCAGGAAGTAGTCAAGAAGCTCATTGAACCCATAAGAAACAAGTGAGCAGTCTACTTGGGTGAGGTTTATAGTAGCAAGATTAAGGGTGGAGTTACCTGGAGAAGTTGGTTTCCTGACATCAACTTCATAAGCCTGCACGTCAGCGCTCTCGTCACCTTCATCTCCACCCTGTATGCTTGTAATCTCGGTGGTAACCTTAGTAGGAGATGCAAAATAGGAGCTGGAACCAATAATGTTGACCTCAGACGAAGAAGGAGGCTGGACTGGAGTAGTTGAAGTATTTCTTCCCAACTGGTCCCCTTCTGTCGCTTCGGTTCTTAGTTTGGCAAGTTGCTCCTTTCCTTTGGCGAGAGCAGCGCGAGCGTCATCATCCAAGTAATGCTTTTCAAGGGCTGATTCGTCATAACCAGCACCCTCAGCACCAGCATTTCAAGTGCGGCCTCCCACACTTCAGCTAAAGTAATCTCATATTTGGGACCAAGAAAAGCAAGGCTCCCGCGCCCCAAGACGCTGTGCAAATAGAAATCAAACAGTGTTGAGCTGATGCTGTTTTTTGTCGCCTCGTGAGATGCTTCAGCTGCAATTCTGCCAGCAACGGCCTCATCACGCTCCCTTTCAGCTTTGGAAAGCTGAAGCTTAAGCATTTGAATCTCCGCCTCTTGGGTTGTTTTTCTTCCGAAGCTCTTCAACATCAGCAACGTGGCTTTCATTGATTCTTTTTTGCACTTCAAGCCTGTCTTCAGCATCCCTTTGGCTGGCATGAGCGTCTCTCACTTGTTTCAGGAGCACTTCTTCTTTTTGAATATGAAGTAGAGGAAGCAGCAAGCTCATGTTTCAATTTCTCAACTTTTGCTTCAAGCTCCTCATTGTAAGAAGCAATGCTTCTAATTTCAGTGTCATGTTGCTCAAGGACCTTTTGCCATTCAGCCTTATCGTTTTCCATAGTGAGCATGGCCTCTATATTGGCACGATTAACTCTTTGAAGCTCATCAACAAGTTTCTGCCAGTTCCACATCCTCTCAATATCAAGCTTGACGGCGTCGAGATTTCGTAGCATGACAGGCTTGTCAATAGGGACCAGGTCAAGGTCGAACCTCACACCCTTTAAGCACCACTGTGGAAAGCGGCTTTGCAAAGTGGCTGGGCCCGGTCCAACTTGAAATTTGGGCCTGCTAATTATTGTTTGGATGTCCGTCTTCCCGAGAGCAGAAGAGTCGGAAGGAATGTCAAGAGAAGCAGGGGCAGTAACCTTTTCGGGAGTAATGGAAGCACACTTCTCACCATGACGGGCTCGTTTGCCCGAGTCTTCAACTACATGACCTTTTCCTCGGTCATCATGAGATTTCCTTTTGTGAGAGTCGTCACCTCTTTGCAAAGAATCGTGGCGCTCATCCCTATCTCTTTTGTTATAACGCTCTTCTTCAGCCCTCCTTTCACGAGCCTTTCTGGCAGCCCTTTCTTCGTCAGATTCTCTGTAGGAAGCGAAGTAGCGCCCGTAATCATATTAGCCACGCCCCCCGTAGCGCTGGAAATCGTTGTAGTATGATCCACTGCGTCTCATTGGAGGATCTGAAATAAAAGATAATCTTTAGAAATCTTTAAAGTATAAGAAGATAAGTGCATGAAAGTGCTGAAAAATCCTTAGTTGTGTGTGAAGTGCAAACTACTCGCGTTGAACTAACGAACCACTCCTCGGTTGGGGGGAAGCAATAGGTTTCACCGTCGGTGACAGTTCTTGGGATAAAGGAGTCGGAGTCTGTTTGAGGGCGGACGTCGCTTCAATCGTCGGGGGTATAGCTTTAGCATAGGCAGGGTCATCTTTAAAGAGCTCTTGGGAGGTGATAATTATGTCACTTAAATCCCCAAAGACGTCATCACCATCGTGCCTAACCAGACTCCCTCCATCAACTCCTTCATCAGCATTCTTCCCGGTTTGGGAAAGGGGCTCCTCTTCTTCTTCAGTTATGGGGGCAAGCGCGGGCTTTTCGGACGGCCCCGTGTCATCTCTTGGAATAGAACACTTTACTAGTGAAGTTTTTATAGAAGTTTCTCCTTGTATGTGCTCTTTAGCGGAGACCGGCGCATCAGGAGTTTTCATCGGTGAATCAGGAACTTCCATTGGAACATCGTGAGCTTGAATAGAACGAGAAGTGTGTAAGAGCCCAAACTGATGAAGAAATTCATCCGTTAATAAAAATTTAGCGCTTCTCTCTTCAGCCGGGATAGCGCTCAATCTCTCAAACATCGCCTTATGGCTTGAGTCCCTAGATGGAGGAGGAAGTGCTGTAAAGATAAAGAATGAGGTTAACACTTAAAAATTCGAATCTTGGGAAATTCAGAGGAAAGTTGAAGAAAGAGAAAGAAGCAGAGGTCTTACTTCCTACTCTCCAGATTGCATAAAACCCTGGAGGGCAATGAACATAAAAGAACTGAGTCAAAAACCCGTGTGCACTCTCCGGCAAATCCAAAATTAGTTTGCGGTTCCTCGCACCTCTTACAAGCACAATTGAAGGGTGGTCCTTGTTTTTCGCAAAAGTACATAGGTAGTAGATTTCCTCAAAACTCGAAAGACAGTTAAGAGTCCTCCCGAACAAGACGCACAACCCCATCAAGATGGAATAACCATTGGGGTGCAGTTGGAAAGGAGATATAGTTCACCGAAGAAGGGTTTGACGAAGAAATTCGTTAAAAGGAGGAATCGCTCCGCTTGAGCACATTTGCCGATTAACGGCAATAAACCCATGAGGTGGTCGGTCAGCAAAGTCATTAGGTCCGGGAAGTAAAGCATCTGCTTCGACGATGCCAAACTGGATGCATAATTGACGAAAAACTTTGTGGCTCAGAGTGGTTGGCATTCTCTCTGGAGGATCGATCAGTTGGTTAGCAACTGGAAAAATCTCCCCAGTTCGTCCTGCGTCTTCTAGTTGAGAAGTCATTCTACACAAGGAACTGTATATTCAAATGTGAAGGTGCACGTTTCCTAAAAGTGTGAAGTATTGTGTAATAACTAGCAGAATAACAAGTAAATATAACTGAAATCGAATTAGTTGATGTTTATCGATTATAGAGTTTCAAAGCTTGTTATTATGAGAGCAAGTACAGTATTGATGCGAATAAATCAGCTTCGGTTGGTTGTTTTAACTTCGCTTTAAATACTTCACTTGAACTTGTTAGATCACAACATTTCATTCATACAAATTTATTTAAGTTGATTATTCTTTATCGACTAATCTGTCATTCGATGTGGGCGGTCAGTGACAGTATATTCGTCCCATTTTCCTGCAAATATCATATTTAACAGGTTGACAGCTTCAAAAGAATCTACAAAGAAGTGCAATAGAATTCAAGTCCAAGCAACTCAATCGAATTTTTTCAGAAAAATATTTGCAAGTCCTAGGTCGTCCAACGACCTGGTTTAGGTCAGAGCTTCTTTAGGTCGCATTGTGCAAGTTAAGAGGGTTAAAGCAATGTAGATTTGTTCAAGTCCTAGCTCGGCTGCGACCTAAAGCCTATGCCGCTAAAAGTTAGGTCGTTAAATTGTTAAGTCGTTGTGCTTGGAATTCATGTGCAAATCTATTCAAGTTCTAACTCGGCCGCGACCTAAAAACCTATGCTGCAGAAATTAGGTCGTGCAAGTTTTAAGTCGTTCAGCTATCAGTGGGTCAAATGACATTTAAGTCATGCGAGCTTTAGGTCGTTCAGCGACCTAGCGTAGGTCGAAAATTTTCTTTAGGTATCAAGGGCCCCAAGGTCGTGAAGAATCTTTTGTCCCTCAAATTCATTAGGTCGCCTAACTTCCTCTCTGCGTCAGACCCGATAACCCGCCATCAACTACCCGAAGGGATTCATCGTCCTCTCCATGAAGTTTACCATCTCTTCATACCACCAAATCACTCCAAAACAAAAAAAATCCCCGTTCCATCATAGATTCAACGCGTTGCCATGGCTTCCTAAATCAGTCAAATGACGATCGAAAATCGATTGTAACAACCACTCGAAATAAAGCGTGATACATGGAGTTGAACTAAGATCGGAAAGTGGGAATTCATAATTCAACGGCGATTATGGTGAGCAGAAGATCAGATTCACTTACGAGATGTAATGATAAAGATGAATCGGTGACTGGATGGGTTGAATTCGCCTTTGGAAGCTCAGAGAATCGTTAATGGCGGCAGGAGGTTAGAGCAATGGAATGAGAAAGAGTTAGCGACCTAACGGATTTATATGAGGCAAAGGTGGGAAGACAAACAGGCACGCGTATTGGCACAAGTATTAGGTCGCTCACGACCTAGCTAAGTCAGGTCGAAGCATACGACCTATGTCATAGGCCCGTACTTCGAGGGGCAAATGTTAACTCCTCTTCGTTAGCGACCTAAAATCTAAAGATATGGAGCGACCTAGCTACAAGGATGGCTTAGCGACCTATAGAAAGTCGCAACCTAACGGCTCAATTGGTAGGCGACCTATCAATCTCAGTGGTCTAGTTCACGACCTAACCTTGGAAAGAGAGCAACGACCTAACGAGTCAAAAGATTTAACGACCTAAAGTCTTTATGAGACCTAATGCCTTCAGTCCTTAGCGACCTAAGAGATGGAGCGGCCTAGCGACTTAACTGATCAAGTGACCTAGAAGTAGCTGCGACCTAATGGAAGCTGCGACCTACAGAGCCTAGCGATCTAAAGAAGGTTACGACCTAGCGGAACCCAGCGACCTAAAAGTAGCTGCGACCTAAAGTGTTGCGACCTAAAGATTGTCTCAACCTAAAGGCAGCAGCGACCCAAAAAGGCCGCGACCTAAAAGAACAAGCAACCTAAAAAGGAAAACGACCTAAAATTGCTTCGCGACCTAAAGGAGGCCGTGACCTATGAAGCCTTGCGACCTAACGGGGAGCTACGACTTAAGGAAGGCTGCGACTCAGAAGATGTTTCGACCTATCAAGCTTCGTGACCTAAGAGTGAATGCGACCTAAAGATGGTCTCGACCTATGGGACTCTGCGACCTAATGGCATGATAGCCTCAGCGACCTAAAGCTCTCACGACCTAGGGTAGGTCGCTAACGACCTAAATGCCAGAGTAAAGAAGTTGACTATGCTGTGCCACAGGGGGATAGGTCGCTTACAACCTAGGACTTGTGCAAATCAGCATGCGTGTTCTTGTGGAAGGAGGGGCCAATGCTCTTCAGGTCGACTACAACCTACGACGTTACTTAGGTCGGTCACGACCTACGACCTTACTTAGGTCGGCCACGACCTACAACCTTATTCAGAAAAATGCCTATAAATATGACCCTAACTCCAACAAGCAAAGGACTTTTGGCTCATTCTCTTCGAATACCGATACTCTGCTGCAAATCAATCCAACACTCGAAGCTCTCAAAACTCAAAGAACACTACAAACAACTTCAAGAAGAGATCACATACGTCCAACATGGATTCGAAGATTCTCATCTCCATTGAAGTTTAGGCTACTTGTTCTAAGTCTCTTGTAATTCAAAGTGTATTGTACTTGGAAGGAATTGTATCAGCTTGTAACAAGATCATAAATAAAAGTACTTAAAGTGGACGTAGGCTATACCCTTAAGCCGAACCACTATAAAATTGTTGTTGTTTACTGCTTTTCTGCTATTATCTGCTTATAATCTGTTCCCGAGTTATCGGGTGGTGCTTTCACAACTACACTTCACACACCGGGGTGTTAGCGTTCAAATTTTAGTGTTAACAACCCCGTAGTGTCCTTGGCTAGTGTGAGTATAGGGGTGGGGCGCCACAGACCACCCGTCAGTGGAGTAACGCCCACCGTAGCATACATTGGTACCTGTGTTCTTCCTATATGGCTCGCCTCTCGACTGCACCAACCCCCGTAGGGACATGTAGGAGTAAGAGTCATCCGCTCTCTACCAAACCAAATGCGAGAACCTCCTATCATGCTGCACCCTCCAAGTGCATATGCAGACACACATGTCGGACTTGAATTGCTCAAAATACCGCGTTGTAAATAAAATTTGGCAAATCTCAGAATATATAGTAATAAATAATCACAAGTCATAGACATAGAGAAATAATAATGCAGCGGAAGTAAAAGAGATAGTAGTTCATGAAGCTACTATATAAATATTTCAGAGTTACATAAGATACAACAGAAGAAATAGAGTACAATAGAAGTCTCAATACAATAACCAAGCACAAGCTGAATACAACACTGGGATCAACAGGATAACTGGAAGTGAAATAGATAAAACTAGACAAGCAAATAATCTCTAGAGATTCAAAATCTCCAAAGAGTGGAAATCCAAATCTGCGAATACTCAAGCTGACCCGAGCGTAAATAAAAATACAAACACTCGAGTCAGGACATACATACTTATACAATGTAAACCTACTCAAGTGAACTGTGGTGAAAGTACATGTAACTTAAAGGATGGTTGGGACCGTCCATCCTCTAAGAATCCGTTAAACTATTTACTATGTAGTAATATTTCGCTATTATAATAATAATGTCTAACAGTAAAATAAAGATACTTTAAAATAGCATCAAAGGGTTACCCATATAGCACCTAACACGTAATAGTCCCAGTAGTCCATCCAATATCTGCATATCACCTGATCGAGAGACAACGATAAGATATGCATGGGCTACGGGAGAAAACCAAACTCGTAGTAAAGGCTCGATAGGGTAGGAGACACGACACACAAGGCATTGCCAGGGTAGAAATAACAATTACGACATTCGGGCTGGTGGTAACGTAGCAGCCACATACGCCCACCTCGAAACACATTCCCAAATCGGAGGGGCGCCCAAACAATCACAAAAGCAATAGAATGGTATCGAAAAAATGCGTCTGATCGAAGGTGCAACCTCACTTGGTCCGAGACCGCTCCTGTTTTTGCCACCTTAAGCCAACTCATGGGAGTTGGGTCCACGTAACATACCTCAAGAACATCCCCATTATCCTACTACATTCTAGAATCTCCACCGCGTACAAGGTTGTCAAAGTGGTTTTCGGCATCAACAAAGAGTATGCCCATATTCGACGCCGGTGTCTTTACCAACCAATCGTTATTATAACCCGTGGTTATAATTTAAAAATAGTTTATACTTCAGAATCATACCAAATCATTTGAAAACTATATTCCTTTCAAAATAGTTTATACTTCGAAATCAAAACCATTATATTTCAAAACTATATTCAAAACAATACCATATCATTCCATTTCAAACATACATCCACCTTTCAAAATAATATTTTATACATCAAAAATAAAATATCATATTCAATTTCAAATCTTTATCATAATAAAGATCAAATCATTTCAAACCACTTCAATATATCAAAATATCATATCTTTCAAAACTTTCTTTTCAAATAATTATTTGAATTCAAATCCAAATACTCAAATTACATTTCAAAAATGGTTTATATTATAGTCAAAATATTTCATTTAAACCATTTCAATATATCAAAACATTATATCCTTTCAAAACTTCAATATCAAATTTTTTTGATTTCAAATTGAAATATTCACATTTAACCCTTTTAGTTCAAAGATATCATTCATTTATTTTATTATAAATACCATTCAAAATCACCTTTCAAAAATGGTTTTTATTTAAATCAAAGTAATTCACTTAAACCATTTAAAAGTGAAATTATTATAATTTCAAATCAAGTATTCAATTTCCAAAATTTTAGACCATTCTGAGCTCATTTAATAAGTTAAAAATCATAAACATTGGAAATTTCAGACTTCCACCGCATGTAGAAAAAGCTGTTATAAGTTATACTTGAAAACATTTTAATTTACTAAAGACAACATTTAAAAACGGCTGTAATATCTCCGTTTTAGTTGAAAATTAGTTTAAATTAGAGAAGACAGCATTTTCAGAAATGCAGTAATAGCTCAGGTTTCAAATTAAGGTTTAAATTCAATTTAGCAAAGACGGCAGGCAACTACAGCATTACAGAACTGCAGTAATAGCCTTTTATTAAGTCTTTACCCTTTTAGTTTACTACAGCAACTACAACATTTATAGAACTGTTCATAGCTCTTTTATTAAGCTTTTAGTTCATTTCAGAAACGATAGCATTTCTAAAGTATTACTAAAAGTAATTTCCTGATTTTAGTGTATTTCCAGCAAATAATAAACTTTAATTTAAACCATTTAAACCTTATAAAATCGTATTTTTAACATTCAAAAATGTTCATTAGCATACCTTTTTAAAATATGAATTTTTTATAAAATAAATTTCTTATAATAATATCAAATTTTTCAATAATTTCACTTAACAAATTCAAGTGTATAATTTTCCCATTTTTACATTTGACAATTTATGAACACTTACATTTTTGAATTACCATTTCACAAATTAAACTAAATTTCCAATTTGTTTATTTAATTAAACCTTTAATTAAAACCACATTTCACATTTCCAAGTCAAGTTATATTTTAAAATTTCACCTTTTAAGCATTCATTTATTTAACCATTTAAATTCATAGAAAATCAATAACACTTTATTAAATCATTTAAATTCAAATTTAAGTCAAGTTATCATATCTACCATTTTCCAAATATAATTAAATTTCCATTTATCTGTATAACTTAAATATCATTTTAAAACCAAAATTTCCAAATTTCCAAACTTAAGTTATATTTCGAAAATTCAATTTAACTGGTCATTTATTCAACATTTTGACTTATAGAAAAATCATAAATCCTTTATTTAAACATTTTTAAATTCTATTTAAATAATTTTATCATAAGTTTACATTTAAAAATACTTAAAAATATTCAAAAACATTTTATAAAATAACCAAAGGTCTGTATATAGTTTTCTAACCTAGGTCAAGTGATATGGATATATATCATTTCAATCCGCAGTTTAAAAAGAAAAATCCGGGTTCTATCATTTCAAACCCGCAGTTCCAAGTAAAATAAATTAAATAAAAACCGCTCAGGCCTAACATTTCACCCCATAACGATTTTTCCCTATTCTAAAGTCCGTTCGGTTATATATCATTTCAACCCATAGCGATTTCTAAATTAACAGGTAACTAACAATGATGAACAAATATAAATGAAAAGTTTAACAACATATGACAGTAACAGATGATATGATAGGTAATTTAACAGGTTAACATCATATAAATAAATCATCACAGGCAGTTATAACATCATATATAATTCTACACATTCAATTATTGTCGCTTCATAATTGCATAAGTATAAAATGTCGTATGAGATTTACTCACCTTTTTATGCTAGAGATATCAATTCAAATGACACAAACGGATACCAGAAAGCATGCTGACACAACGATGGATTCAAGTGGATGAGAACTAAGCTAATGATCTTGTCACAACTCATAAACAAACAAAGTAAAATTATAAATCAATACAGCATTCAATTTGAAACAACTTTGAAATAAAAAGCAATAATGGAATGAATGTTTTTGCCTTTCTTTCTACCATTGCTTGCTCGGCCTAGGGGAAGTTTTGGCTTAGGTTTGGCATGACTTTTGCTAAGGTTTGGGTTCAAAGAGGCATGACTACAAGTCATTGAAGTGGTGGAGGAGTTACTACACATGAATATGAAGAGGCTTATGCAATATGGTGGTTTTTGGTTCACTTTAGGCTCGGCCATGTGGGGTGTGGGCTCAGCTTATTGTTTTCAGGTCTAGAGAGTAGATGGAGGGGTGTGTAGGGGTCATGGCAAGGTGGCGGCGGCGGCTATGGTGGTGGCCAAGGTAGTGGATGAAGGTGATAAGGCATGGAGTGGCTTGGCTTGCATAGTTTTTAGGAGATGTTGCATTTTTGTGGAGTTTTGGTCATAGAGGGTGTATGGTCTGGTCATAGTAGAAGAGGAGGAAGTGGTAGGTGAAGAGGAGGAGGTGGAGTAGGGAATGGCCCACACAATAGTGGTGGTGGCCGATCAAAACAAGCAAGAGAACAACGGAAAAGCATAGAAAAAAGAAGAAAAATAAGAGAAACCATTACCCAAAATGTTTTAGCCGTGAATGAAAATGGAAAGGATGGTCTTTGCATGAATTGAGAAATGAAAACTCACGGCTATGGAGAAGAAATGCATGGTCAAAAGTAAGTTAATGATAGGTTATAGGAAATGAAAAGTTTTAGGCAAATGAAAGGATTTAGGCTAAAACTCTTAAACCTTTCATATTTCCATTCTTTTTAATTCAAATAAATTCAGTAAATGAATTTTAAAAACTGAAAAAAAGTAAGATAAAATAAAAATAAATAATTAAACATAAATAAAATAGAAAAAGAATTAAAGTAGTTGCTTAAAAATTCAAAACAGGGTTCAAAAATTACAAATAAATCATCACTAGCTTTAGGAAAATATCTACTTCATTTTAAAAAATATTCTAAAGCAAAAATTTGAAATAAAATAATTCATTTATATTTCAAAAATGAAATAAATAATTAAATTTAGAGAAATTAGAAAAATAACTAAAGAAATAGTTCATTAATTTAAAACAAGGCTTAAAAATTACAAATAAAACATCACTAGTTTTAGAAATTTTCTATTTCACATTATAAAAAAATAAAAAGTCAAATAAATAAAGTAAATGATGAAAAAATAAAGTGGAGATGAGAATAAAATAAGTTCTCAAGAGAAATACAAAGATAAATAAAGAATTACTTTTATTAATTGAAACTAGGAATTAAAATTTATAAACAGAATACAACTGACACTTGAAAATGTCAATTATACTTTTAAAAATGTTTTAGACCAAAATATATACATAACATGTTATTTTAACCATATAAACATAAATTAGAACATTACATGAACAAATAAAATATTATTTATATAATTTAAAATAAACAATTTTGTTAAATACAACAATTTACATACAATAGTTAAAAAGGCATAACTTTGTGATGCAGAGCGATCTACGAAAGCAATAAGGTTAAAGAGTTCAAGATCTTTCGGTCATTTGGAGAAGGCCACAATTTTAAGTCGTTCATCTACTTTAAGTCGTTTCCGACTTAACGAAGCAAGGTCACGACCTAACAGAAGAGTATTGGGTCGTCTCCGACCTAAGAAAGCACAGGAGGAAGAATTCCGAAGAGTATTGGGTCGTCTCCGACCTAAGAAAGCACAGGAGGAAGAATTCCGACCTAACAAGCTCCGACCTAATGAGCTCCGACTTAATGAGTTACGACCTAGTGATGTTGAACGAGATAACTATGCCGAGTTCCGACCTAAGCAAGCTAAACTGCATTCTATTTTAGGTCGTGTGGAGGGAAACTTGGTGTTAGGTCGGCTACGATCTATGAGAAGCGTTTTAGGTCGCCCACGACCTAGTGGGTGTGCTGAAAGAGGAAATTCACGACCTAGGATAGGTCGCTTGAAGGAAGATAGGTCGCGTGATTCTTTGTTGCCACATCTTTTAGGTCGCGAACGACCTAACTCCTTTAGGTCATGGAATGATTTCTGAAGCCGCTCCTTTAGGTCGCGAACGACCTATATCATAAGCCGTAGATGTGCTAGGTCGCAGACAAGTGTGAAGCGCCTATTGTTTTGTAAACTGTTAGGTCGGCAACGACTTAGTATAGGTCGTAGGTCGAATACTTTGGTTTGTACTGTGTTGTAAGTCGCTGTTTGTATATATGTGAATATGTAACGTTGTGATAGGTCCCTAACGACCTTACTTAGGTCGTAGGCTGCTCTGAGTTAGGTCGGTGGGTATTTGTTAGGTCGGGGAATTGTGTAGGTCGCATGCGACCTAGTGGTGCGTGGGTTGTAACTCCTATAAATACGCGTGTGTTGTACGTTTTGAAGGTTGTTGAATATTGAATAAAATTCTCTTTTGTTAGCTTTGTGCTTTCATACAAATTGGTTGTTGAGTGTGATCTCCTATCTCCTCTTTCGGATAATCGAGTGCGCTCGATTCAACGATCGTAGAAGCCGATTCACGGTATCTAGTGCGCTAGATCAACGTACGAAGAATCGTAGATCTTCTTTCTCGGCATCGTGCGCGATCAACGAGACGAAGATAGCTAGAATCCGGTATCTTTGGATCAACGGATTTGGGCCTTGCAGTATTTTCAACTCACCGATTGCTACATTTCACCGATTGAATTTGTTTCGATTTATCCGCTGTGTCAGTTTTGGTATCAAAGCCATACTTAGCCAATCATAGCTAAGTTGATTCTTGGAGCCAAGTGTTGAAGTTTGAAGTGGGAGTTCTTTGTGTTCATATTGAAGTTGCAACAAGTTCGGAGTATTTGATCCATTGCTTTTTGGATCAAAGTGAGTAAAGGTGTTTGAAGTGAAGTTAGGCCGTGTATACTTGGGAAGCAGCCGAGCCTAGAGAAGGGTTTGAAGGTTGAGCCGTTCCAAGTGTTTGAGTTGAAGGCCGAGCTAAGTGAGCCGACCTTACTTGAGTCGTATACATATTGCCGAGCTAAGTTATGGAGTACAAGCCGAGTCAAGAGTTAAGGCCGAGCCTTGAGAAGTTGTGTAGAAGCTTGTGAAGCCGTGATTTGCTTGTGAAGTATCACTTTGGAATCGATTTGTTGAATTTGTGAAGAGTTTTCAACCATGCCACCAAGGAGAGCTAATCGTCATCAAAACGTTGAAGCTTTGTATCGAAGAGAAGAAGCCGAGCTTATGGAACAACGTATTAATGATAAATTCGATGAAGGCATTGGTAAATTAGAAAAATTGATGATTGATATGAGTCAAAATCGAAGGAGAATATCACCTGAATCAAATCGTGGAAATATTAGAGTTTCATCACATTCGGAACGGGAGAGAAGAGAAAGTCAAGAGCCTAGAAGTGTTGACAATCGAAGTAGGAGGAATGTTGATGATCATAATAGAAGAGATGTTGGTAGTAGAAGTGGTGTTAGAGATGTTGGAGGACGAGATCGACAACGATATACATCAGACTTTGAGGATGAGTTTGACGGTGAAAGAGGAAGTGTTCATTTCAGAGATAGAGATCAGGGACAACGTCAGTATCGGGTTATTGATGATGATCGACGTTGGGAATCGGGAATGAAGATGGAGATTCCGGAATTTAAAGGCGGAATGGTTGCTGAGGAGTTTTTAGATTGGTTATCTAATGTGGAGGAGATCTTTGATTTCAAGGAGGTACCGGAGAATTGAAGGGTGAAGTTAGTTGCTACAAGGCTGAGGGGGAGAGCATTGGCATGGTGGCAGCAAACTAAACTTACTCGTGAACGAATGGGAAAGTCAAAGATAGAATCTTGGGAGAAGATGAAGAAAATCAATGAGAATGCTTATCGATTAAAGCTACTAGATGATGTTTATACGTCTGATGTTTTTAACGTCAAACATTTAATTCCATATCATAGAGGAGAGATTGTTGTGAAAGGAGATGGTGAAAATTCGAGGTCGAATTTCTGTCAACCCGGAGAGGATGATGCAGAGCGATCTACGAAAGCAATAAGGTTAAAGAGTTCAAGATCTTTCGTTCATTTGGAGAAGGCCACAATTTTAAGTCGTTCATCTACTTTAAGTCGTTTCCGACTTAACGAAGCAAGGTCACGACCTAACAGAAGAGTATTGGGTCGTCTCCGACCTAAGAAAGCACAGGAGGAAGAATTCCGAAGAGTATTGGGTCGTCTCCGACCTAAGAAAGCACAGGAGGAAGAATTCCGACCTAACAAGCTCCAACCTAACGAGCTCCGACTTAATGAGTTACGACCTAGTGATGTTGAACGAGATAACTATGCCGAGTTCCGACCTAAGCAAGCTAAACTGCATTCTATTTTAGGTCGTGTGGAGGGAGACTTGGTGTTAGGTAGGCTACGATCTATGAGAAGCGTTTTAGGTCGCCCATGACCTAGTGGGTGTGCTGAAAGAGGAAATTCACGACCTAAGATAGGTCGCTTGAAGGAAGATAGGTCGCGTGATTCTTTGTTGCCACATCTTTTAGGTCGCGAACGACCTAACTCCTTTAGGTCATGGAATGATTTCTGAAGCCGCTCCTTTAGGTCTCGAACGACCTATATCATAAGCCGTTGATGTGCTAGGTCGCAGACAAGTGTGAAGCGCCTATTGTTTTGTAAACTGTTAGGTCGGCAACGACTTAGTATAGGTCGTAGGTCGAATACTTTGGTTTGTACTGTGTTGTAAGTCGCTGTTTGTATATATGTGAATATGTAACGTTGTGATAGGTCGCTAACGACCTTACTTAGGTCGTAGGCCGCTCTGAGTTAGGTCGGTGGGTATTTGTTAGGTCGGGGAATTGTGTAGGTCGCATGCGACCTAGTGGTGCGTGGGTTGTAACTCCTATAAATACGCGTGTGTTGTACATTTTGAAGGTTGTTGAATATTGAATAAAATTCTCTTTTGTTAGCTTTGTGCTTTCATACAAATTGGTAGTTGAGTGTGATCTCCTATCTCCTCTTTCGGATAATCGAGTGCGCTCGATTCAACGATCGTAGAAGCCGATTCACGGTATCTAGTGCGCTAGATCAACGTACGAAGAATCGTAGATCTTCTTTCTCGGCATCGTGCGCGATCAACGAGATGAAGATAGCTAGAATCCGGTATCTTTGGATCAACGGATTTGGGCCTTGCAGTATTTTCAACTCACCGATTGCTACATTTCACCGATTGAATTTGTTTCGATTTATCCGCTGCGTCACTTTGACAATATTAATGAGATTTAAACGAAACGAAAAGCAGTATTCTTAAAATTTTATTTACTTTCAGAATAAAAGATAAAATTCAAATTTTGAAAAATTAATATTTTAAATTTAAAAGTCAACGTTTGACCATATTGATCAAAATTCATTTTTTTTTGAAATATTCTATTTAGCCATGTTTGGAATTCTAATTCATATCAAAAATCAAATTTTTATATTTAAAATACAAAATTTATCCATAAAAATAAAGTTTTTAAATCAGAAACTCAATTATGTAAATAAAATATACAATTAAAATAATCAAAAAAATACAGGAATGTTACATAAATGCAAATAAATGTTACATTAATGTGAGTTAGGACAATAACTGTAAATTGTGAATGTAATAGAAGGAATAGAAATGTTAATTATATTCATAATGTAATATTTAATTTAATAAAGGAGTGAAACTAGGATAAATTAATTAATTGGGATTTCATATTTCAATTAATGTGAAAAATTGACAAAAATTCAATCTAATTGTAATATATTAGTTAATACAAATAAAAGATGAAAATTGGAGGATATTAATGTAATGAAATATAACTATGTTAATATAGTAATAATTGATTGAATATAAGGATTTTAATCAAATTTATTCAATTTATTACAATTTAACTATAATTAATTGAATTTAATTACGGTTTTAATGGAAACCATAATTAGTGAAATATTTATCACTGAATTATATGTAAACTTGTTTTAAATTATTATAAATATTTATGCAATCAAAATAATAAAATTGGTCAGTTAATTTATTTGAATATAAGAAGTGATAAATTCAATTTAATAATAATTTATTTAATTAGTGTAAAAATAGCCATTTTGGAATCTATATCAGATTTCAAAAAAACCTGTTTCAGGGGATCCGTAATGGTGAATTTTTGTAGGATTTCAAGTTTCGTAGCGATCGGACTTTTCGTTTGATCGTAAGAGCTTGAAACACCTAGAAATCAATTTAATTGAAATCAATTTGAAATAAGCTGATTTTAAGCTAACTTCTTCATACAATGGAATTAGGACTTGAAACCTATTCCATTGAGTTTAGAATTATCAAAAACATCTATTTTGATATATGGGCTTACCCATTTTTGTTCCGGAGGCAAAACGGGATTTCCGGGTTGTTTATCATTCAATTTCCAAATCAATCTACTCCATTCGTTTCAATTTCTGATCTGCCTATAAATAACCTATTATAAACCTAACTATTTCTTTTCCATTTTCTATATGCACGTTTCTTTTTCATCTCCTATTTCCAATGGCAGACAAACTGAAACCCTAAATCCCAAATTGCAAATTCAATTTCAAATTCAATTTCAAAATGAAACTCCTCAACTTATGTCGAATTATATATCGATTAGAAGCTCTCAATGAGCATAATTCAAATCTATATATTTTAGATTTGGGTTTCTGTGTTGCCGGAATATGAGAGATTATTCGCGGCCATTCAACCACGAGTTTTAGAGTATGGCTCGAGTAGTTTAGAGTATGGCTCAGGCGATTTTTAAACATAACAGGTTTTAAAATTTAAAAGTAAATTATGTATGGGTTTTAAAAATTTAATAAGAAAATTTGTTCCAGTTTTTTTATAAAAGTTTTAAAGAAGCTTAAGTTAATAAGTTCAAAGCTAAATACTAAACAAAGTTTTCAAAGTAAATTTTATAACAAGTTTTTAATCAAGATTCAAGGATTTAAAATTTAAAATTTAAATGTTTTAATAAAATAATAGTTTTGGTTTAAATAATGATTTAACAATTTTTATCAAAAGGCAAAATAAAATGTTTAGCTAAGTTTAAAAGTGTATTTAAAATGAATAAATTTTCACAAGGTATATAAAGCAAGTTTCCAAAGTAAATTATTAAAACAAGTTTTCGAAAATTTAAAATTTTAAATAAATTGTTTTAAAATTGTTTTGGTTTATATAATTATGTACTAGATTAATTACCTAATTAAACTTCTAATTATCTTCAAAAATAAAATATTGTATTTAGGAAGTGGAGAAGGTAAATGTATTAAACTCTAAATAATCAATGTTTTTGTACAAAAATGATTTCAAGCATCTAAATTAAATAGATTTAAATGACGTAATTAAGCAATTGATTAAGATAAATGGTTTATCTTAAATAATGTTATAATTTGTTAATTAACGTGAAAGTTTAAGTTAAGTCATATGTTAATTATAAATTATTTCAAAGGGTTATTAAAGATTTAAATAATAATTAAGTAATTAATTAAGGTAATGATATATCCTTAAAATCTTGAGTAATTAAAGGTTGATTAATTACTTAATAATTAAGGATTAATTGATTAATTAATGGATAGTTAATTACTTAATGTCATTAATTAAGGTGAGTAATTAATGTATAATTACCAAATGTGATTAATTACAGGATGATTACTTAATGTAATTAATAAAGTGTAATTACTTAGTGTAAGTAATTAATGGATAATCACTGAATGTGATTAATTAAAGGGTAATTACTAATGTAAGTAATTAAAGGATAGTTAATTACATTATGAATAATGTGACGCCCCACCTCTATACCCACGCTAGCCAACGACACTAAAGGGTAATGCCGTCAACTAACACGGAGAATAAGCCTGGTTGGGAGCGACCATCTATAGCTTTGCTCTAACTATCCATTGAATACATCGACAATAGACATACCAAGCAGGTCGACATACCCAATGAATACTTAAAACAATCCATAGGTGGTTGGAGGATCTATCAGAACAGAATATAACAACTCAAATGTAATATACATCACAGAACAGTAAACCATCATCATATACACATATACAGATACACAACAGAGTATACAAAATAATACATGTCAAGTGGTATAGCAGACCACAATATACAGACGAGTCAATAAAATACATATCAGAGTTACAACAAAAAGGGACTACACAAAAAGCTATGACAAAAAGGAGCAAGCTGAATAGTCCACGCGAAAGCAAAATAGGCTAAGTCCAAAAGCACCTAACCTGAAACAACTCGGTCTGACCCGAGTATAAAATACACGGGTCAGTCTAGCTAAACAAATCAGTTGGATAAACTGAACAACAATAAACCTGCAAGGTTACAAAGTATAACAGATATCTCTAAGGGAGATAACACAATCATCCAACATAGGATGAATCATATCAAGACAAGCCTCATCTCATCGGCAACATAGATAAACAAAGGATACAAATATCCAAAATCAAGCCAAAAAGGCGAATAACAAATACCAATGAAGGTAACACAAGTTCCACAAGGTAAATGCTACACATCATGCGGCTCAAAAAGACCAACACCGAAGGGCGATACCAAGGGAATGTACATACCAATGAAACATCATAAAATTTGCTCGAGCTCAGTACTGTATAAACAAGGATACATGAGCCCGAAGACTCCAAACCCAATATCACCCATGTGGCTCATAACGACCAACATCGGAAGCGATACTATAGGGCAACCCAATATCACCCATGCAGCTCATAACGACCAACATCGGAAGCGATACTATAGGGCAACAAACCCGAAGGCACAAACCCGAAGGCACAAACCCGAAGGCAACATACCCAAAGGCCACATACCCGAAGGCAACAAACCGTAGTGGTGAATGTCCGGAGGCCCAGTACTGGACACCACTAACTGGTGGAATGTGTCACAACTCTCGAAAAGGAATCCGAAATGTGTCAACGTGCGTCCCATAACCACTCGTTCGCACTAAACGGTTTACTATCCGTCAGTCACTTTCACACTCAAAGCAGTACAAAGTTCACCTCATATCATCGGTAAACCAAACCCGAAGGTCAAAACGATCAGTTGAATAGGTCGGGAATTAATCGGAAGGATAAACGCATAGATTCATGGTCCATGTTTTGCCCAACCATTTAATCACCCTTCCACTTCGCTCGAAGTGCGAAAGTGTGTGTTTTAAATAGAATTTATAAATTGGAGAAACGAGCTTTTTATACGATTTAAAAGATTATTTTATAAAACCCGTGAATGAAGTCAAAAAGGAATCATCAAGGTCAAATGTGCATAAACAACTAATTGGAACCAAAATGAATCGATAAAAGTGGGAATTACAAACAAATAGGAACACTAGACAAAATGAAGCAGGTCAGTCGACTGGTTCACTGCAGCCAGTCGACTGATCCACAACCCAAGAGTTTTTTTAAACTCTGCAGTCAGTCGACTGACTGCAGGGGGTCAGTCGACTGGCTGTAGCTGGAAATGCTTTCCAGCCTAGCAATTGGAGGAGCAAACCCACCATTTGCAATTCGGTCGAGCAATGGACATAAGGGGCTTTGCCAATCAATAACCCAACACCATTGGCACTCCGATTCACCACAAGAAACAAAATCAAACATCAAAGCTATGATTTTCAAAGAATCAACTCCAAAACACCAAAAGTTGGAATGTTCACCAATTCAATCCAAACTAAAGACAATTGCACATGAATAAGTGATGGGAACTCATACCTAACAATCCACTATAGATGTGAACATAGATGTGAGATAAAATCTCACCTTTAACCCAAAACAAAGAAGAAGAAGAAGCTCAATAACAAGGAGAAGACCAACCAAACTCTACTACAACCCAACAAGCTTCAATCTAAGATCAAACAAGCATTTTCCTAAGTTAGGTTTAGGAAAATTTTCTGAAATTGAAGAGAGAAAGAGATAGAGAAGATGAAGAGGAGCTTACCTATGTCTTCTCTATGAATTTGGAGCAAGAATTTGGATTTGCAAGAGGATCTAAGGTTACGAGTTTCTAATTTCCATTCTCTTCCCCCATTTCAGTTTTTAGCTTAAGCTTTGAGGAAATGAAAAGTGAATGGAGGAGAGAAAGGGTTGAGTTAGGTTATAGAACAGTTTGGGTGAAACCCAAACCCAAAAGCCCACTTAGCAAATAACAAAATTCGACTTACTCCAAACATATCAAAGCTTATACTCAAAAAGATCGCAAACGCCATTTTGGAATCAATGGAAATGGTTTCGAGCTCCAATTCGGCCATTTGAAAAAAGTAACATTTCGGACCCAAAATCCAACTAACGACGCTATATTTAGATAAAACATTTAAATATATATTCGTTAAATATGCGGGTTGTTACAGATCTCCCTTCCTAACAAAAATTTTGTCCCCGCAATTCCTAGAGACGATATTTGTAACAACTACATACATACAACATTCACAAGAAAAGAAAATAAGCTTGACATGAAAAGACATACTCACCGTTACCAAGGAAAGATAGAAAACCCGGATAAGAACGCTCGATATACTCTCTGGGTTCCCAAGTACAGTTATTGGGGTTGGCAGACCATTGAACTTTAACGAGTGGCACGTACTTGCTCCGAAGGTGTCGCACCTCCGTGTCAAGCACGCGAATAGGTTGTTGTACAATAGATAAGTCCGGTAAGAACTCAAGCTCTAGCAAATCAGGAGAATCAATAACAAAATCTGATTCCCGAAGACACTTACGAAGTTGAGAGACGTGAAACATGTTGTTAACGCTAAAAATTGAACGCTAACACCTCGGTGTGTAGAAGGTAATTGTGAAAGCACCACCCGTTGGTACGGGAACAAAGTATAAGCAAAGAAATCACAGAAAAGCTATAAAAGACACAATATTTATAGTGGTTCGGCTTAAGATCTAGCCTACGTCCACTTTAAAGCTCTTTATTGCTGATTTGGTTACAATTCTTTACAATCAACTCCGATTACAACACACTTAGACAAATAGCTCAAACCCCGATGTAGAAGAATCCTTCGAATGCAAGGTGAATGAGTCAGATTTCCTCTTGAGATTTTTCAAAATGTCTTTGGTGATTGGAGTGATAGAAGTGTTGCTTGAAGTCGAGATAATGGCAGAGTAATGGCGTCCAGGAAGTCAGCACAAAGTCCCTTGAATGTTGGAGGTGGCCATGTATTTATAGGCAAATTTCTGGGCTGGAATTGTTGATCAAGTCATAAGTCGTGACCGACTCAAGATGAACCGTGACCGACTCACATACCACGAGTCAGAAGGCAGCAGCATAGGTGTATTGGTATTAAGCTTGTTCCTTGTTCGCTTGAGTCGCCAGCGACTTATGATAGGTCGTTAGTCATCCTGAGTCGTTGAAAACCTTAGGTCGGTCTGCCCCATGAGTCGCTAACTCCATGAGTCGTTAACCCGTTGAGTCGGCCGGCACCTTTAAGTCGCTAAGGTTATAACCCGGTGAGTCGTTATCCCTCCTGAGTCGTTGAGTCATAACCCTTCAACGTCGTTGAGTCGGTAACTCCTCAAGGCTGTTGAGTCGGTAACTCCTCAAGGCTGTTGAGTCGGTAACTCCTCAAGGCTGTTGAGTCGGTAACTCCTCAACGTTGTTGAGTCGGCAACCATTTTGGTCGGGGCGCTGCCCCGCACCCCGCCGGGGGCGCTGCCCCCTGGACCCCTGCGACCTGACCGGTCAGGTCGAACACCGTAGGCGGTGGCGTTGCCCCCCGCACCCCCACCTTGGGGGGTTGGCACCCCCCCTGGACCCTCCCTCCCTACGGGATCTTATCTTAAAAGTCATTCAACAGAACTTGCTTTGTTGGGGGGTTGAGTTGACCATCCTTCGAGATGAACTATCATTAGCTTCTCGGTCGATTTTTGATATCACGTCCTTCCTGAAAAAGTGGAGTTAGCACTTGCCCCTCGAAGTATACGCCTAGGGACTAGGTCGTGTGCTTCGATACTTCTTAACTCGTGCTTTACTGAGCTGCTAAGCTTGTACTTCGGCAACTTTGCTTTGTTTCGACCTGAAGCCTTTTTAAACTTAACCAATGCGATTCAATGGAACTTTGACCTGTACTTGCTGCATCTCTTTACAGATTATTTTAACAACCTGTTAAACGCAACATTTGCAGAAAAATAGGGCGAATATACTCATCACCGATTGCCCATATCGAGTGATGGATTAGATCAGAGAACTGGTATTTTACTGTAAGCAAATTAGTATGGTCTGATGAAGTGTTGCGAATCAACTGTCTTGAATGAAGTATCAACACAAAGTTTACACAATTATAACTGCTATCTGCATTGACACCGCACTTACTTTCAAATAACAAGCCTCGAATTTTTCTGAATTGACATATGCCAACCAGTATTATTTCAAGTATTGCTTTAATTACTTGATATTTTACTAGCTTTGCACAACACTTCACACGCTTTTAGAAACCGTGAACCTTTACTTTTGAATATTCAGTTCTTCATATAGAAAGTCTTTTTGATAAGAACAGTAGTGGGGCAAACTGGATCTTTCCATTTCTAGGATTTTCAAAATCCAAGTTGTCCGGTACTAATTTCATTCTTTACTTTTGCAGCACTTCCTTCCTCTTTTCGAATATTCCAGTCACGAGTCAATTTTTAAAAGACTAAGTGCTGTGACGGTTAAAGAGAGGAGCGTTAAATTTTTGCTGAAAGATGAATTCTTGCACTAATTAGGACTTTTGCACTCCTTTTGGTCGACTTAGCTTCACGATGCCCCTGGTTTTCAAGCACAAACTTTAGATGCCCCAGCTTTCGCAAAGGAACTTGCATCAATGGAACCTATTGCGGAAGCCTTATTGGTGTAATGTTTTACTCCATTTGACAGTGTGGGGTCATCCTTCTTGTTTTTCCTTTTGAAACCTGCACGTGCATAACAAATTTTATAGAAACTTTTGTCTGTATTTGAGAATGTATTTATTCCTCATTTTCATACAAGTTTCTTTATTCTCTTTGCATGATATTGCAGTGAGCTTGTGGTACGTTGCTTGGGTTCTGCTTTTATTAATGTAGCAATATTATATTGCCCCATACCACAGCTCATTGTAATATTCTCCATTTTGAGGAGATTTTTGGAGAACAATTCTTCTGTTTTTGGAGAACACTTCAGCTCTGGAGAAGTGGGCCCCCGAAGAGTTTGCACTTCAACTCCGGTGAAATGTGCCCCCGGAGAGGTCTTTATTTGGCATTTCAGCTCTGGAGAAGTGGGCCTCCGAAGAGTTTGCACTTCAGCTCCGGTGAAATGTGCCCCCGGAGAGGTCTTTATTTGGCATTTCAGCTCTGGAGAAGTGGGCCTCCGAAGAGTTTGCACTTCAGCTCCGGTGAAATGTGCCTCATTGGAGGACTTTAATTTTCCTCTGAAGAGTTATGCCTCCGAAGAGGGCTTGTGCCTCCGAAGAGGACTTTATTTGGAATTTCAGCTCTGGAGAAGTGGGCCTCCGAAGAGTTTGCACTTCAGCTCCAGTGAAATGTGCCCCCGGAGAGGTTTTTATTTGGCATTTCAGCTCTGGAGAAGTGTGCCTCCGAAGAGTTTGCACTTCAGCTCCGGTGAAATGTGCCCCCGGAGAGGTCTTTATTTGGCATTTCAGCTCTTGAGAAGTGGGCCTCCGAAGAGTTTCCACTTCAGCTCCGGTGAAATGTGCCCCCGGAGAGGTCTTTATTTGGCATTTCAGCTCTGGAGAAGTGGGCCTCTGAAGAGTTTGCACTTCAGCTCCGGTGAAATGTGCCCCCGGAGAGGTCTTTATTGGCATTTCAACTCTGGAGAAGTGGGCCTCCGAAGAGTTTGCACTTCAGCTCCGGTGAAATGTGCCCCCGGAGAGGTCTTTATCATGGAAGTTACTTTCTCACGGTTGAATGGATTAACGGTATGGACGCATGTTACTTGGATGTTTCTTTGCACAAACAACCTTAGCTAGTGAACAAGCGCCCTGTGCCTTTCACCAATCTTTTTTGGTTAAGAAAGAGAACTGCCATTTTCTGGCATGAGCCGTGAGAAGTCCTTTGCTATTTCCTGTCTACTTTTCATCACCTATTGTTCAGCGATTCCATGTTATCATTTCCAAGCCCGTCTTCTTTTCTTTGCCAGTTATTTGTTTTATCCAAAGAAGTATACTTCATTGTTAAGTGATTCCACGGGGCTGATGCAAGTTACTTGGATGCTTGTTTGCACAAACGATCTCAACTAGTTAACAAGGGCCCACATTTGGTGGAATCCCTAATTATTTGCTTGAAGCACCTCTTATATAGGATTTGAACCTGGAGTTTGTGTGGCTTGATATTTTCCTATTGAGTGATCTGTAGGAATCGCTTGGCTTTGTGATGAGTTGACTAGGTAAGCTTTGCTTTGATTGCCTGCAATATTAAATCGACATCTTAGCAATATATTTGAAATATTTGCATATCGAAATGAAACAGGCATTTCATAGAAAACACAAGATTTTATAGTTCCTTTTATTCATTTGCACTGATTTTACAATTGCATTTTATACAGGAATGATAAATCCATTATTATTCTATGAATTTCAGGCAAAGTTATCAAGAAAAAGAAGGCATTAGGCATCATCTTCCAGAATAAGGATATTCTCTTCCTCCGGAGCCTGTCTCAAAGCATGAGCATATCTTTCCATCTCATCATAGCTTCTGGCCGCTGGGTGAGGGCTATCCCTGAGTAGATGAAAATGGGTCATTCCTGCTCCTCCTGACATATTGCTGAAGTTTATTCTCCTTCAAGAGTTCCTCAATCAGATCCTTCAAGTGGCGACAGTCATCAGTGTCATGGCCAGGTTGATTGTGGTATTTGCAGAATCTTCCACTTTGTGTGGCGTTTTTCCTGAGTCTCAACTTTTGTGGTCTAGGATATTCCACAGTATCCTTAGTTGCCAAGAAAATATTCTCTGGAGTGTTAGTTACGGGAGTGTAATTCGAGGGTTCGAAGTGGCGGGCCTTCTTGGCATTTCCCTGCTTTTTCCCATCATCATTCTTCCTTTTCTGTTCTCCAGATTCTCTTTTATTTGCAGCAACACTAATATTCTGAATCTCTGCCACTGCTGTTTTTGTTGGCATAGGGAGGCTCTCCAAGTGCATAAACTCGTCAGCCTTTTTGTAAAATTTCTCAAGTGAGTTTGGCTCCTTCATTTGTAGCCATTTTCCAAATTCACTCGATTTGTTGATAGCCCGCATCAAGTAAGTCAAAACCATCCGCGGCTCTGCGTTGTCGACTTCAGCTAGGGCTATATTGAAGCGATTTAAGAATGATCTGATAGATTCCCCGGGATTTTGTTCTAGACTGGAGAGTGACATTATATCTTTTGCCTTTGTAGCATATAGCCTGAACTGATCCTTGAACTTTCGTGTTAAGTTAGAGAATTGATCCACGGATCTAACTGGCAGCTTTGTGAACCAAAGTAAGGCCACTCCCTCTAAGTATACCTGAAAGTAACGGCACTTGATTTCATCTGTTGCCCTTGCCCCGGTCATATGCCAGTCGTACTTGTATAGGAACTGATTAGGGTCACTTATCCCTCGATAGGCCGGGATAGTAGGAGGTACAAATTTCTTGGGAAACTCTGCCTTTAAGATCTTTTCGGTGAAAGGAGTTTTGCTTGGAGCGAACTCCCATTCATTTTCATTTTCTTCCCTTTGCATGCTTTCTTTCATGATCCGTCGAACCATTTCCGAGAGATGTTCCTTGTTATTTAAGGGCAAATTTTCGCGAAGAACTGGTTGCGGCCTAGAACCACCATCTTGGGGATATGCATCCTTGGCGGTGTCAGTTGTCCTTTGAGGAACGTTTCTCTCTTGGGAATTGCGGACATCATCTGAAAGGTTTCTTCATTGTTTTCTGCTTGACGGTTGCCCCCAAGTAAAGCATTCATTCTTTCCAGCATTAGAGCATTCTGGGCTTCCATCTGCTGATATAACCCAGAAATTGCAGTATCTAACACCTCTTGTGTAATTCCAACATTAGGAGCCACTTGATTTGGGGCTGCTTCATTGGAAGCGGGAGAAGTGGCAGTATTCTCATGAACATCACCAGATCTATCAGATCTGAGCTGTCTTCCAGGAGCCATTATTTCAGATAAACTTCTTGTCTTTAAGGAGATTCTTTCAACAAACTTTCGAGAAGCAATGATGAAAGTAGCCTGAGTTCAATTCTCAGTGAAAGCACCAAAATGTCAACGCTAAAAATTGAACGCTAACACCTCGGTGTGTAGAAGGTAATTGTGAAAGCACCACCCGTTGGTACGGGAACAAAGTATAAGCAAAGAAATCACAGAAAAGCTATAAATGACACAATATTTATAGTGGTTCGGCTTAAGATCTAGCCTACGTCCACTTTAAAGCTCTTTATTGCTGATTTGGTTACAATTCTTACAATCAACTCCGATTACAGCACACTTAGACAAATAGCTCAAACCCCGATGTAGAAGAATCCTTCGAATGCATGGCGAATGAGTTAGATTTCCTCTTGAGATTTGTCGAAATGTCTTTGGTGATTGGAGTGATAGAAGTGTTTCTTGAACGTTGCTTGAAGTCGAGACAATGGCAGAGTAATGGCGTCCAGGAAGTCAGCCCAAAGTCCCTTGAATGTTGGAGGTGGCCATGTATTTATAGGCAAATTTCTGGGCTGGAATTGTTGATCAAGTCATAAGTCGTGACCGACTCAAGATGAGCCGTGACCGACTCACATACCACGAATCAGCAGGCAGCGGCATAGGTGTATCGGTATTAAGCTTGTTCCTTGTTCGCTTGAGTCGCCAGCGACTTATGATAGGTCGTTAGTCATCCTGAGTCGTTGAAAACCTTAGGTCGGTCTGCCCCATAAGTCGCTAACTCCATGAGTCGTTAACCCGTTGAGTCGGCCGGCACCTTTAAGTCGCTAAGGTTATAACCCGGTGAGTCGTTATCCCTCCTGAGTCGTTGAATCGTAACCCTTCAAGGCCGTTGAGTCGGTAACTCCTCAAGGCTGTTGAGTCGGTAACTCCTCAAGGCTGTTGAGTCGGTAACTCCTCAAGCTGTTGAGTCGGTAACTCCTCAAGGCTGTTGAGTCGGCAACCAGATAAGTTTCCCCCGCACCCCCACCTTGGGGGGTTGGCACCCCCTCGGGACCCCCCCTCCGTAGGGGATCTTATCCGAAAAGTCATTCAACAGAACTTGCTTTGTTGGGGGGTTGAGTTGACCATCCTTCGAGATGAACTATCATTAGCTTCTCGGTCGATTTTTGATATCACGGCCTTCCTGAAAAAGTGGAGTTAACACACGTCATGAATGCCAGATAAATGAGCTGGAAGTGAAACTCTATAAGCCACAGGGCCAATACGTTCAGTAATAGAAAATGGTCCTATAAAGCGAGGAGCCAATTTCCCAGTCGTACTGAAACGCATAACCCCTTTCAAAGGAGAAACACGAGTAAAAACAAGATCACCAACAGAGAATTCGAGAGGCTTCCTACGGTTGTCTGCGTAGGACTTCTGGCGACTCTATGCATCTTTCATTCTCAATCGAATAAGATCAATCTTCTCGGAAGAATCACGAACAAAATCTGGGCCAAGAATAAGCTTCTCCCCATATTCTAACCAACTAGAAGGTGATCGACATGGCCTTCCGTATAAGGGTTCGAAAAGAGCCATACCGATACTAGATTGAAAACTATTATTGTAAGAGAACTCTACAAGAGGTAGGTAATCCTCCCAACTTCCACCAAAATCAAAAATACAAATACGGAGAAGATCTTCCAAGATACGATTCACCCGTTCAGTCTGTCCGTCAGACTGCGGATGATAAGCTGTACTAAAATTAAGCTTTGTTCCCAAAGCTTGCTGAAGACTCTTCCAAAAATGACTCGTGAATAAAGGATCACGGTCACTCACAATAGAACTAGGAACACCGTGGAATCTCACGATTTCCTTGACATATAACTTAGCCAAATGCGAAGCAGTCCTATTAGACTTAATAGGGACAAAATGAGCAGACTTAGTGAGGCGATCAACAATAACCCAAATCCTAGAATGGCCCGATCTCGAACGAGGTAGGCCGTCAATAAAATCCATAGAAATCTGATCCCATTTCCACAATGGAATCTCTAAAGGCTGAAGAAGACCCGAAGGACGCTGATGTTCGGCCTTAAAACGCTGACAAGTCATGCAATTGCTTACATAACTCGCCACATCACGTTTCATGCCTTCCCAATAATAAAGACGACGCATATCGGCATACATCTTACTACTAACAGGATGAATGGTATACTTAGAGCGGTGACAATCAACAAGAATGTCATGCCTAAGTGCAAGATCAGAAGGCACAAAAAGACGGTTCTTCTTGCGAAGACACCCATGAGAATCAATGCTGAAATCCCACAACGCCTCATCACAGGATCCAAACCCACAAAGCTGAATAAGCTGCAACAAATCAGAATCACGCCGTTGGGCATCGGCTATACGATCCAATAAAATAGGTCGAGCTCCCAAACTAAATAATAGAATAGGAGAATCAGAAGATGGACCTCGATCACGAATTTCACAAAAAGATAGAGTCTCAAGAACATCCCATTCGGCACGCATTATAGAAATAACAGCCGAATGTTTGCTTCTAAGCGCATCAGCAACACGATTTCCCTTACCAGGAGTATACAGGATATCAAAGTCATAGGAAGCAAGAAACTCGAGCCAACGTTGTTGTCTCATATTGAGTTCCTTCTAAGTGAACAAATACTTCAAGGATTTATGATCGGTATAGAGAATGAAGCGCTCGCCCAACAAATAGTGTCGCCAAATCTTCAAGGCAAAGACAATGGCGGCTAACTCAAGATCATGAGTGGCATAGTGAACTTCATTCGGACGCAGTTGCCTAGAAGCATAAGCAACTACCCGATCCTTCTGCATAAGAACAGCACCGAGACCACTACCACAAGCATCGGTGTAGACAACAAGATCATGATTCCCCTCGGGAACCACAAGAATAGGAGCATTAGTGAGAAGTTCCTTTAATGTTAGAAAGGAAGCTTCACACTTGTCCGACCAAATAAAACGAATGCCTTTCCGAGTAAGAATGGTGAGAGGTAGCACAACCCGGGAAAAATCCTTAATGAATAGACGGTAATAACCCGTCAATCCAAGGAAACTATGGATCTCATGCACATTCTCAGGCCTCTTCCAATTCTGGATGGCTTCGATCTTTGAAGGATCGACAGAAATGCCATCGGAAGATACAACATGGCCTAAGAACTTAACCTTATTCTCCCAAAAATGGCACTTGGAGAATTTGGCTCTAAGCTGATGATGACGGAGGGTACTCAAGACAATTCTCAAGTGATTAGCATGCTCAGCTTCGGACTTAGAATAAACAAGGATATCATCAATGAACACAAGGAAGAACTTATCGAGATATTCCTGGAATACCTGATTCATGAGATCAACAAAGAAAGCAGGAGCGTTCGTCAAACCGAACGGCATAACGAGCCACTCAAAAGAACCATAACGAGTGCGGAATGCGGTAAGAGGTATGCTATCCTCCGCGACTCGTAACTGATGAAAACCCGTGGTAAGGTCAAGTTGAGAAAAGACCTTAGCACCACTCAATAGATCGAACATATCATCGATCCTAGGCAATGGATACCTATTCCTGATGGTTAACTCGTTATGCTTGCGATAGTCTATGCAAAGCCTAAGAGTTCCATCGGACATCTTCACGAAGACGACCGCGGATCCCCACGGAGAAAAACTGGACTGAATCAACTGCTTGGACTCAAGCTCTAAAAGCTGCTTCTTGAGTTCCTCATTTTCCTTTGAGGACATCCTCGTAGGAGGATGACTAACTGGCTGCGCGCCTGGAATGAGATCAATGCGGAACTCAATTGCCCTCTTGGCTGGCAAACCCGATATAGGCTCAAAAACATCAGAAAAGTCACAAGCAACAGGAATACGAGATACATCATCATCATCTCGCGGATCAAGAGAATATAAAACCATCTCGGAATTATCCACATCCCGAAAAACAAGAGATAGCTGAGTAGGTGAATCCGGATGTCGAAGATATAAAATTCTCTCCGAACAAATAATCCTGGCATCATATCTCACTAGCCAGTCCATACCCAAAATCATATCAAATCCCAGAAAAGAAATAACGTGCAAATTCGCACGAAAAGAAAAGCCACATAAAACAATCTCAATCTCATCACAAAGCAAGCTAAGGGTCGCGGATCCCCCAATAGGATTCGCAATCCTTAAAGAAGTAACCATACAAGAAACATCCAAAGATAAATCATCGACAAGCTTCTCCGATAAGAAAGAATGTGAAGCACCCGTATCTAAAAGAACTCGAATACTATGATCATGAAATAAAATAGAACCTTCCAAAATAGATGGAGATATACCTTTGGGTTGCGAAGGACCTTCAGTAGCCTTAGCAGCATAAAGCTTGCTAGACTTGGCACCAGCCGGAACAGTAGGGCAAGCTGAAACATGATGACCTTCCTTCTTGCAATAGCGGCAGAAGAGAGGCTTAGGATAGGCTCGAACAATATGGTCAGGATAACCACAATTGAAGCACTTCCGAACGAAAGGTGTTCCAGAAGGCTGAGGCTCAGAACTAGATCCACCAGTCTTCTTCTTCTTAAAAGGAAAAGACCTGGACTTCTGAGATGGAAACTGCTTCTTGTTGGGGTTCATAGAAACCTCAACATCACCATCACTATCACACTCCTTCTCGACGGTCTCGAGATGAAGTGCAGAATCCACCAACTCCTCAAAAGAAAGCTTAAGCTGGAGCAACAAAGACTTCTTAAGATATTTCTTAAGACCAGAGACAAACTTCAAATTCTTCTTATAAGAAGTGCTAATAAATTCAAGACCATACTGAGATAAAGCCTCGAATGATGCAACATACTCAGAAACAGAAGATTTCCCTTGCTTTAACTCAAGGAAGCGACGGGTCAATAAAATTTTTTCAGATTCAGGAACGAACTTGAGTTCAAATCATCCTCGAAACTGAGTCCAAGAAAGAGTGGACTCATCAATCTCGGCTATAAGAAGCTCATACCAATCAAGAGCACGCTCTTGTAATAAGCTAGAAGTCACAAGAACTCTATCATGGTCAGAAAGATCCATGCGAGAGAAGATACGCTCGCACGTGCGAAGCCAAGCTTGAAGTTCAAGAACGGATTCAGAGCACTTAAACGGCTTTCCTCCAAGATGAGAAAAATCACTGCACTGGCGTGCAAAGGCAGACTTGCGAAGTGGAGACACTCGAGGAGGAACTGGAGGCTGAGTGCTCCTAAACAATTCCAAAAATGATCGGCAGACATATAAACGCCATCCGGATGTGAGCCACTGGATTGCCCAACACCCGAGCGTCGTCCTCTGCCTCTTCCAGCCATACGCTGAAAGTAAGATAAGAACAAGATTACTCACAAAGTAGATAATTCAATATGGAATACTACGGAATTGAAATGCATTCCTAGACATATTCCCAAATTCTATCTAACCCTTGATGGAATAAAGAGACACGATGATTCAAAGATCTGTATCACTTATACACTCTGATGTATCGTAATATGTGCTCTATTCTGTGTTTGTCATATTTTGTTTTGAACTCATCTCTTATACCACGCTGTGACGCCCCACCTCTATACCCACGCTAGCCAAGGACACTACAGGGTAATGCCGTCAACTAACACGGAGAATAAGGCTGGTTGGGAGCGACCATCTATAGCTTTGCTCTAACTATCCATTGAATACATCGACAATATACATACCAAGCAGGTCGACATACCCAATGAATACATAAAACAATCCATAGATGGTTGGAGGATTTATCAGAACAGAATATAACAACTCAAATGTAATATACATCACAGAATAGTAAACCATCATCATATACACATATACAGATACACAACAGAGTATACAAAATAATACATGTCAAGTGGTATAGCAGACCACAATATACAGACGAGTAAATAAAATACATATCAGAGTTACAACAAAAAGGGACTACACAAAAAGCTATGACAAAAAGGAGCAAGCTGAATAGTCCATGCGGAAGCAAAATAGGCTAAGTCCAAAAGCACCTAACCTGAAACAACTCGGTCTGACCTGAGTATAAAATACACGGGTCAGTCTAGCTAAACAAATCAGTTAGATAAACTGAACAACAATAAACCTGCAAGGTTACAAAGTATAACAGATATCTCTAAGGGAGATAACACAATCATCCAACATAGGATGAATCATATCAAGACAAGCCTCATCTCATCGGCAACATAGATAAACAAAGGATACAAATATCCCAAATCAAGCCAAAAAGGCGAATAACAAATACCAATGAAGGTAACACAAGTTCCACAAGGTAAATGCTACACATCATGCGGCTCAAAAAGACCAACACCGAAGGGCGATACCAAGGGAATATACATACCAATGAAACATCATAAAATTTGCTCGAGCTCAGTACTGTATAAACAAGGATCCATGAGCCTGAAGACTCCAAACCCAATATCACCCATGCGGCTCATAACGACCAACATCGGAAGCGATACTATAGGGCAACCCAATATCACCCATGCGGCTCATAACGACCAACATCGGAAGCGATACTATAGGGCAACAAACCCGAAGGCACAAACCCGAAGGCAACATACCCGAAGGCCACATACCCGAAGGCAACAAACCGTAGTGGTGAAGGACCGGAGGCCCAGTACTGGACACCACTAACTGGCGGAATGTGTCACAACTCTCGAAAAGGAATCCGAAAAGTGCCAACGTGTGTCCCATAACCACTCGTTCGCACTAAATGGTTTACTATCCGTTAGTCACTTTCACACTCAAAGCAGTACATAGTTCACCTCATATCATCGGTAAACCAAACCCGAAGGTCAAAACGATCAATTGAATAGGTCGGGAATTAATCGGAAGGATAAACGCACAGATTCATGGTCCGTGTTTTGCCCAACCATTTAATCACCCTTCCCCTTCGCTCGAAGTGCGAAAGTGTGTGTTTTAAGTAGAATTTATAAATTGGAGAAACAAGCTTTTAATACGATTTAAAAGATTATTTTATAAAACACGTGAATGAAGTCAAAAAGGAATCATCAAGGTCAAATGTGCATAAACAACTAATTTGAACCAAAATGAATCGATAAAAGTGGGAATTACAAAAAAATAGGCACACTAGGCAAAATGAAGCAGGTCAGTCGACTGGTTCACTGCAGTCAGTCGACTGATCCACAACCCGAGAGTTTTTTTAAACTCTACAGTCAATCGACTGACTGCAGGGGGTCAGTCGACTGGCTGTAGCTGGAAATGTTTTCCAGCCTAGCAAATGGAGGACCAAACCAACCATTTGCAATTCGGTCGAGCAATGGACATAAGGGGATTTGCCAATCAATAACCCAACACCATTGGCACTCTGATTCACCGCAAGAAACAAAATCAAACATCAAAGCTATGATTTTCAAAGAATCAACTCCAAAACACCAAAAGTTGGAATGTTCACCAATTCAATCCAAACTAAAGACAATTGCACATGAATAAGTGATAGGAACTCATACCTAACAATCCACTATAGATGTGAACATAGATGTGAGATAAAATCTAGCCTTTAACCCAAAACAAAGAAGAAGAAGAAGCTCAATAACAAGGAGAAGACCAACCAAACTCTACTACAACCCAACAAGCTTCAATCTAAGATCAAACAAGCATTTTCCTAAGTTAGGTTTAGGAAAATTTTCTGAAATTGAAGAGAGAAAGAGATAGAGAAGATGAAGAGGAGCTTACCTATGTCTTCTCTATGAATTTGGAGCAAGAATTTGGATTTGCAAGAGGATCTAGGGCTAGGAGTTTCTAATTTCCATTCTCTTCCCCCATTTCAGTTTTTAGCTTAAGCTTTGAGGAAATGAAAAGTGAATGGAGGAGAGAAAGGGCTGAGTTAGGTTATAGAACAGCTTGGGTGAAACCCAAACCCAAAAGCCCACTTAGCAAATAGAAAAATTCGACTTACTCCAAACATATCTAAGCTTATACTAAAAAAGATTGCAAAGGCCATTTTGGAATCAATGGAAATGGTTTCGAGCTCCAATTCGGCCACTTGCAAAAAGTAACATTTCGGACCCAAAATCCGACTAACGACGCTATATTTAAATAAAACATTTAAATATATAATCGTTAAATATGTCGGTTGTTACAGATAATTAATGAATGTGATAAATTAAAGGATAATTAATCAATGTAATTAATAAAGGATAATTAATTAATGTAATTAATTTATGTGAGCAATTAAAGGTTAATTAATTAATGTGAATGGTTAAAGGTTGATTAATTAATTTCATTAATTAATTAAAGTAATGACAAATGGTTTTTAATTTGTTAATGATAATCAAGCAGGATCTGAAGGTAAATTAAAATAATTAATTTAATTTATTTGGAGATTAAATTAAAGTGATTAGGGATTATTTGACTATTAACCTTGCTTATGGATAATTGGATTATATTGAATGCCTTGAATTGTTTGATATCCCTGATCTGTAATATTCTATGATATGAATTGTTTTGGATCAAGCTGTGATAAATGTAGGTTATTTATCTGTGATGAATTTACATGTTTTATCTGTGAATGGAGATAAGCGTTATAGGATTTATACCGCTTATTGTTATGCCTGGATTTATGATGATTTTAATATTTTATTGTGGTGTGCAAAACCCTAAACAACACACACACACAAATACGGATTTCGCGGGAAATTGGTTAAATGATGGGTATTTTAAATTTAATATTATTTTATTCAAAATGGTTTTGAAGTTGAATTTTGAATCCAAAATGGTTTGGAAGTGAAAAACGTTTGAAAAGGAAGTTTTGGAAATAAAAATTACTTTGACTATATTATGGCTTGTTAAAGTTTTGAAATTTAATTTGAATTTGAATTCAAGTTGAATTCTGTGATATCCCGGAATTTTTGGCCATATAAATTTAATAATCTGTGTTAAAAATAAATATATTTGATAATATTGTTAATAATAAATTGCATTGATTTAATAATCTTCTTTCATAATTATTTAAATGGTGATTTATCTTTTAAAATCTAATTAAATTGTTTCTATTTATAATATATATATATATAAATATATATATATTTGTATATATTGTAAATAGATAAGTTTTCTTTTTGAAGTTAATAAATAAGGACCTGTTTTCTAATTCTACTATTTTTGATAATTTGGAAATTTGATTTAATTTAATATTAAATAAATAAACATATGGCATTAAATTACTCAAAATAAAAGTTTAATTTGTTTAAAATGATTTTGGCCTAAGTTTAAATTTATTCAAAAGGTTGTTTTGTTCTTTTTAAATATAGTTGATAAAATAAGTAATTTATTAATAAAGAGACAATTTCTTTTATAAATTATTTTAATTTAATAATAAGCTATATTAATAATGTAACATCTTTACAAATGAATTTTTTTAAAATATAAATAGAAATGGTTATTTCAAATTTATTTATATATGTGCGTATTTTGAAAGAAAGCTATGATTTGTAAATTTAAAATAAAATCTTTCAAAAATATTTAAAATTAAATATATCTTATAAATATTAACATAAGTATGAAATAAATAATAAGTAAATGAAGTATTTAATAGTTTAAGTTTAAAAATAAAGGAAAGATAAAATAGTAAATTGTTTAAGTATAAAAGTATATATTTATACTTAAGTTCAAATTTTATAACCTTGACTAAAACAACTTTATATATGTATACATAGTTATGTATAGCAAACAAAGGCATGAAGAAATATGTTGTAGATGTAAGATTAGATTTGCAGGCAAGTAAAAGAATTTATCAACATAAACAAAGTAAAAATATAATATATCTAAGTACATAAAGTACTTAAGCATTTAATGTTAGCACAACTTTGACAATTCGAATTGTTCAAAAATCA
This sequence comes from Allium cepa, assembly GCA_030765085.1. Taxonomy (NCBI): domain Eukaryota; kingdom Viridiplantae; phylum Streptophyta; class Magnoliopsida; order Asparagales; family Amaryllidaceae; genus Allium; species Allium cepa. The sequence goes on from CM060938.1 coordinate 919,405,569, forward strand.
TCTCGGCCTCCAATATAGAAAAATAATCTCTGACCTATATAATAAACAAAAGAAGTGTACCAGGAAAAATTGCAAACCAAGTTAACACCTTTCCCTATAACCTTTTCTTATATATATATATATATATATATATATATATATATATATATATATATTCTTATTGTAGTTCATTCTCAAGACTTAGAAAACCTGAAACAAGAAAAAAATTAAACATCATACAACTTTATTTAAACAAAAGCAAGATGATTTACAGGAAGATCAAAGCCAAACATTTTCCAGTTTTTAAAAGTTCAAAGCTTGCTATTTTTCAAACTTAATGTGCTCTGTACATCTTCTTTACAGGTGAGTAACTTCAACTTGTCAACTTTCAAATAAAATTAGTTGTATGCTAGTGATGTTGAAATAAATCTGGGTGAATCTACTATGTATATGTATAAAGATATTATAATGCCCCACCTCTATACTTACAATAACAGAGTATTAAAAGAAAAACTGTCTGTTATTACGAAGAATAAGGCTGGATAGGAGCGGCCATCCGTAGTTGGGCCTTACACTAGTATTGGTTACCTCGATAGGAGTGGTATATATTTTTATTTTTCATCTCTTATTTATTTACTCTCATCGACATACCTAATTCCATTATAAAATGAACTACGATGTTTCATAATAGTTTAGGACAATATATATAATAGTAACACAGATACTAAAAATGCGGAACACAGATAACAAAAGTCTCATATATATATATATATATATATATATATATATATATATATATATATATAACTAATGTCAGTTACAATACATTTAATACAATACATATGATACAACTACAACATTCAACTCAGGAAGTTATATATACAAGTACATTATCGTATATAATATACATGAATACATATCTTTCTATACAAATACACGGACTACTATAAATGACGACTACTCCAAAAGATATAAAGAGACTTTGTAGCTCAAGCAGCAACCCAAACCTAAATATCAACAACCTGAAATAACTCGGTCTAACCCGAGTATTACATTCAAAAGAAAATAATACACGGGCCAGTCTAATTCAAACTCAGTTATTAATGCACAGAAGCAATAATAATTAAATAACAATTAGACGACAGTCACAAAAATCTCGTATATCCAATCCTTTAATAAGAAATTGGATAACGATAAATATAACACTTAACAGTGTTAACAAATCAGCAAATTCAAATTATCAACGAAGATAAATAGAAGGATTATCGATGAAGATAATTTAGAAAACAGCAGGATTGCCAAAACGGCAATTAACAAAAAATTTAATTATTAAATAAACAATTAGAAACTCATAATCTAATTTTCAAAAAGATAATTAGATATCAACGAAATCATCAAATTAAACTAAATCAAATGTAATTTCAAATATTGAATTGAATACACAAACAGTTCAAGCAATTACAATATCGATTGAAAATGCGAATTCTGTGTGACTGCAGTACACGCACGCATGTACTGCCTTGCCACTACAGTATATGATGTCACAACTTTCAGCACAAGGTCAAATCCGAGCTACAGCTGGATTCAACTCAAGTGAATTCGAAAACAAACAAAATGCAAAGATCAAGTCACTGCTATCATGACTCAACTCAATGCCTCAGTACAAAGAAATACACTCGGCAAAGCTCAAAGACTAATACACCAGAATTCACAGTGCAAACTAATGGCAAAATGAATCAGAGGTGCAACATGGAATGCACAGCGAAATTGCAACAGGCGATGGTCAAGCAAATAATCAGTAAGCAACGTGAACACAATACTACACTTGAAACAACAGTCAATAATTCAACTAACCAGAGATCTCCCAGTTGGCATAATCAAATCAATGAAGTAGTATCAATAACAGTGCCGAAGCCATCAAAGTCAGAGATATAAGAATTCAAACACCACCAATAGTGCAGTGATGGATATGCAAGCAATTGCAGCAGTAAAACAAGATCAGTCCAAGGCACATGGACAAGCACATGTGCAAATGCAGTCATGCACAAAGGCAGTAAATAAGATTAAAACCAACATCATCAGTTACATGATATAGCACATCAAGGTCCTACACTTAAAAAAGTCAGTGCTAAAGTTAAGGCAGCAAAATCAAAACCATGATGAGCAAAGCAATTCAAGCCATAATTTGGCAAAATGCAACTGATCAGGGGTGGTAACCAAACTGGTTCAAATGGCTCTAATAGCTACAAGGAAGCTGCAGTAACCAAATTCAAAGAAAATCCCAAAATTTTAAATATGACAAATATGGCCTCTATATAAAGGTTTGAAACAAATGGAACTAGAGGCATCTGGCAACAAATACTACAACGAACAACTTGAGCTCCAAAAGATACCACACAATGCAAAAGTGAACCACTAATTGAAACTGGACAGTGCCGACACAATTAAAAATAAATGTACATACACAGCGCAGCAGTGTAAGGCATTTACATGAACAAGGCTCGAGAATATACATGCGTGAAGACCAATAGCAAGTGGAGAATGCATCACGAATTCAACATAATGTAACCAGACTTTGAGGCTAAACAGACCAACACTAAGGTTCAGGTGATATTAAGACTCAGTGCAACTAACTTTAAGTGGATAAAGTCAATAAATCTCAAATTGAACAGCCAGAGTAAAGACTACAAGATAATCCAAACAAGGCTACACTTCAGATAAATCAGGTGAAGCAACTAGATTTCAAAGCAGCAACTCAAATTAAATGGCCAGAAATATTATCAATACAATGGTGATACTACAGAGATATGGCATCACATACTCAAATCAAGTAACCGAAGTCAAAAGGAAATTAAGTCGTAGTGTCTACGAAACCAAGCCGAAGCATAGTATCGTCTATCAAACAAAAGTCCATAAAAATCAAGTGACCGAAGTCACAAAATCGAACCCAGACAGATAAAAAAACATCAACATCGAAATAAACTCGAACGACCTAAGAGTGAAGTAGATGTGAGTGATAGTTCACTCACCTTGGATTCGAAGAACCAAACGATCCAAATTGCACCCGATTCCATCTCCAAGGACAATCGATAAAGTCGGCAACTTCATTAAATTTCACAAGCCCTAATTTTTGAAGACGAAAACGAGGCCGCCATTTTTATTTTCGTTCGTTTGATTTATTTTTAGGGTTTGCCAATGAAAATTTGAATAAAGGTTGGAACGGGTTTGACTTTGATAAAACACGACACCCAGTATAATTAAACAAATGTGGGCTATAATTTTATATTTAAGGCCCAAACAACATTAACAAATATATAAAGGAATTTCAATCCGATTAAAACCTACCAACCGCAATTTGTCAAATAATTTAATCGTCATTTGACGATAATAAATTAACAGCAAAACCCCGGGTTGTTACAGACTCCCCTCCTTATGAAAATTGTGTCCCCGCAATTTTCATAATTAGAGACGTCTATAACAATTATTTTTCTAACATAAACTGGTTAAGCTCGAAAAATAAAGGTAGAGAATTCAAACGCCAAAGAAATCATTTAACTTCCTAAAAGAAATTTACAAATTTCAACAAAATCTAACTATCAACAAAGATAATTATAAAACACAAATCACAATTCGCAAATCTGCAATTATCTAGTTATCAACCAGATAATTTAAAAACAATTCTTATCTAATCACCAAAAACTATAATCAGAATTCTCAAATCAACAAATATTCAATTATCAAAAACGATAATCAAATCTCAAATCAACAAATATTTAATTATCTCAAGTGATAATCAAATCTCAAATCAACAAATATTCAATTATTAAAAATGATAATCAAATCTCAAATCGACAAATATTTAATTATCTCATGTGATAATCAAATCTCAAATCAACAAATATTCGATTATTAAAAACGATAATTAAATCTCAAATCAACAAATATTCAAATATCAAAAACGATAATCAAATCTCAAATCAACAAATATTCAATTATCAAAAACGATAATCAAATCTCAAATCAACAAATATTCAATTATCAAAAACGATAATCAAATCTCAAATCAACAAATATTCAATTATCAAAACGATAATTAAATCTCAAATATCTAATTATCACAAGCGATAATCAGAAACAACAAATATTGAATTATCAAAAACGATAATCAGAAACAACAAATATCCGATTATCAAAAATGATAATCAGAACTCATATCAACAAATATCCAATTACCTGCAGATAATTGGAAACAACAAATATCTAGAAATTGATAAAAATACTCTATAAAATTAACATAAAAGGTTAGATCGATCCCATCAGATGGCGAGTTTTAGCTACGCCGCACGTGCATCAACATATGGCCGAAGCCTACCAAGTACTCAACATAATTTTATCGCCCAACAAATGACCCGAAGGTCCGCAGAGTGACACGAAAGTCTAGTACTGGTATTTGACCCGAAGGTCCATCGTATTACCTGAAGGTCCAACATATGACCGAAGGTCCATCATAGTGGCTCGAAAGCACACAAAATCATCAAAATCATCAAAAAAGCATATGTTTCAATTAACGAGTCCGGAATTAACCGAAATAGCAAACGCACATGTCCCATACCACGAGTTTTACTAAATCGTTCGATTCTCTTCATCATTTCCTTGAAAGTGCAAAATTGTGTATTCAAAAATAACATTTTACATTCTCAAACGGACAAGTCCGGAATTAAGCGAATCAGTAAAAGAAAGGGGTCATGGTTCTCGATTTTGCTGAATCGTTTAAATCATTTTCTCATTCTTCTGAAAGTGCAAACTGTAAAAATTATGAAAATAATTTTTATTTTATTTAATAACAATTTACATTCTCAAACGGACAAGTCCAGAATTAAGCGAATCAGTAAAAGAAAGGGGTCATAGTCCTCGATTTTGCTGAATCGTTTAAGTCGCTTTCTCTTTCTTTTGAAAGTGCAAACTGTAAAATTTTGAAAACAATTTTATTTTTAGAACGATTTTCAATCCACGTGCTTAAAATAGCAACATCAGTAACAATTTCGATAAGGAAATTGTACTTCTCAAAATACCATAAAAACGGATCTCAAAATCAGCATTGTGGGATAACAGCTTGAAAATCCACTTTAAAATTTGACGATTACTGAAGTCAAAGCGACAGTAATTTTTTTTTATACGTCAAAATCTCATCAAAACAATTCGCATCAAAATATAATACCAGTGAATTTTCATTTATTAAAAATGTTAACAAAACACCGAGCTTCAAAAATCTAGCATCAGTGTAAAAATCTCGTTATAAAAATAACGGCAACAAAATACGTTTCATAACCAAACATCGGTTCAACGTAAAATTAATGTAGTAACGTGCAACTCATGTTTGCACGCATACTACAAAATGAACAAAGAAATCATTCTATTATATCTTCAATGAATATATTTTAAAACAGCAAAAATCTAATCAGATATGTGATTAGCATCAAAGAAAACCAGCAAGAATTTCAACAAATCAAAACCACTGGTTAAACAACATAATGAAATTAAATTCATTTTCATATTTTTATTTTTCATTCAAAATAATTATCAGTTGTACTCAGCGAAGCAGTCTCACCGTTTCCACTACGCACTCTGATAACAGAACACAAATCAATCAAATCATCAAAGCACAATTTCACTTTTTTTTCTTTTTTTTAAAGATATTTAAAAAAATTCATCATAATTTCAAAACTTTAGTTTTGACTCAAGGCACGATAAAAACATCGACAAGTAGTTGTAACATATGTTCCATCTAAGTTATGTTTTATATTATGTCCATAAACCTCACTCTGATACCAACTGTAACGCCTCACCTTTATGCTCACAATAACAAAGAGTATTAAAAGAAAAACTGTCTGTTATTACGAAGAATAAGGCTGGATAGGAGCGGCCATCCGTAGTTGGGCCTTACACTAGTATTGGTTACCTCGATAGGAGTGGTATATATTTTTATTTTTCATCTCTTATTTATTTACTCCCATCGACATACCCAATTCCAGTATAAAACGAACTACGATGGTTCATAATAGTTTAGGACAATATATATAATAGTAACACAGATACTAAAAATGCAGAACACAGATAACAAAAATCTTATATATATATACATATATATATAACTGATGTCAGTTACAATACATTTGACACAATACATATGATACAACTACAACAGTTGACTCAGGAAGTTGTAAATACAAGTACATTATCATATATAATATACATGAATACATATCTTCCTATACAAATACACTGACTACTATAAATGACGACGACTACTCCAAAAGATATAAAGAGACTTCATAGCTCAAGCAGCAACCCAAAGCTAAATATCAACAACCTGAAATAACTCGGTCTGGCCCGAGTATTACATTCAAAAGAAAATAATACAGGGGTCAGTCTAATTCAAACTCAGTTATTAATGCACAGAAGAAATAATAATTAAATAACAATTAGGCGACAGATACAACAATCCCGTATATCCAATCCTTTAATAAGAAATTGGATAACGATAAATATAACACTTAACAGTGTTAAACAACAAATCAGCAAATTCAAATTATCAACGAAGATAAACGAAAGGATTATCGATGAAGATAATTTAGAAAACAGCAGGATTGCCTAAACGACAATTAACAACAAAATCTAATTATTAAATAAACAATTAGAAACTCATAATCTAATTTTCAAAAAGATAATTAGATATCAACGAAATCATCAAATTAAACTAAATCAAAAGCAATTTCAAATATTGAATTGAATACACAAAATAGTGCAAGCAATTACAATATCGATTGAAAATGTGAATTTTGTGTGCTGCAGAACACGCACGCGTGTACTGCCTCGCCACTACAGTATATGATGTCACAACTTTCAGCACAAGGTCAAATCCGAGCTACAATTTGGATTCAACTCAAGTGAATTCGAAAACAAACAAAATGCAAAGGTCAAGTCACTGTTGTCATGACTCAACTCAATGCCTCAGTACAAAGAAATACACTCGGCAAAGCTCAAAAACTAACACACCAGAATTCACAGTGCAAACTAATGGCAAAATGAATCATAGGTGCAACATGGAATGCACAGCGAAATTGCAACAGGCGAATGGTCAAGCAAATAATCAGTAAGCAACGTGAACACAATACTACACTTCAAACAACAGTCAATAATTCAACTAACAACAGATCTTCCAACTGGCATAATCAAATCAATGAAGTAGTATCAATAACAGTGCTGAAGCCATCAAAGTCAGAGACATAAGAATTCAAACACCGCCAACAGTGCAGTGATGGATATGCAAGCAATTGCAGCAATAAAACAAGATCAGTACAAGGCATAGGGACAAGCACATGTGCAAATGCAGTCATGCACAAAGGCAGTATATAAGATTAAAACCAACATCATCAGCTACATGATATAACACATCAAGATCCTACACTTAAACAAGTCAGTGCTAAAGTCAAGGCACAAAAATCAAAACCATGATGAGCAAAGCAATTCAAGCCATAATTTGGCAAAATGCAACTGATCAGGGGTGGTAACCAAACAGGTTCAAATGGCTCTAACAGCTAGAAGGAAGCTGCAGTAACCAAAGTCAAAGCAAATCCCAAAATTTTAAATATGACAAATATAGCCTCTATATGAAGGTTTGAAACAAATGGAACCAGAGGCAACTGGAAACAAATACTACAATGAACAACTTGAGCTCCAAAAGATGCCACACAATGCAACAGTGAACCACTAATTGAAACTGGACAGTGCCAGCACAATTAAAAATAAATGTACATACACAGTGCAGCAGTGTAAGGCATTTACATGAACAAGGCTCGAGAATATACAAGCGTGAAGAACAACAGCAAGTGGAGAATGCATCACGAATTCAACGTAATGTAACCAGACTTTGAGGCTAAACAGACCAACACTAAGGTACAGGTGATATTAAGACTCAGTGCAACTAACTCTAAGTGGATAAAGTCAATAAATCTCAAATTGAACAGCCAGAGTAAAGACTACAAGATAATCCAAACAAGGCTACACTTCAGATAAATCAGGGGAAGCATCTAGATTTCAAAGCAGCAGCTCAAATTAAATGGCAGAAATATTATCAATACAATGGTGATACTACAGAGACATGGCATCACATACTCAAATCAAGTAACCGAAGTCAAAAGGAAATTAAGCCGTAGTGTCTACGAAACCAAGCCGAAGCATAGTATCGTCTATCAAACAAAAGTCCACAAAAATCAAGTGACCGAAGTCACAAAATGGAACCCAGACAGATAAAAAAACATCAACATCGAAATAAACTCGAACGACCTAAGAGTGAAGTAGATGTGAGTGATAGTTCACTCACCTTGGATTCGAAGAACCTAACGATCCAAATTGCAGCCGATTCCATCTCCAGAGACGATCGATAAAGTCGGCGGCTTCATCAAATTTCTGAAGACCTAATTTTTGAAGACGAAAACGAGGCCGCCATTTTTATTTTCGTTGGTTTGATTTATTTTTAGGTTTTGCCAATGAAAATTTGAATAAAGCTTGGAACGGGTTTGCCTTTGGTAAAACACGACACCTAGTGGAATTAAAGAAACGTGGGCTACAATTTTATATTTAAGGCCCAAACAACATTAACAAATCTATAAAGGAATTTCAATCCGATTAAAAAATACCAACCGCAATTAGTCAACTAATTTACTCGTCATTTGACGATAATAAATTAACAGCAAAACCCCAGGTTGTTACAGATATGAAGTATGCAGGTTTGTTTTAATAGAACCTACTCTATTTTTTTTAGTTCTAGTTCTTCAGTTTGGTTTAAATTTCTTTTCTCTAGAACTAGTTGATGTTAGGACTTGTGTTACAAACTAAGGATGTTTGATTTAACATAGATCAAGGTTAAAAATTTAAATTAAGTCAAACTAAAGCTTGGTTGCCTCTGTAACCAAAAACAATTGTGGAAACTTTAACTAAGTCAAAATTCAATCTTCACAATTCAGGCATATGAATCGAATGCTAAAACAAAAACTTGATTTTTGAAACAAGAATCACTATTTCTAGTTAAGCATTGAATGTACAGTTCTGGGTTTATCGAAATATGAAAATTTGGGTTTTGCTGATGATCGGTTGAGTCGTGTTGGTCGTGGCTTTGGCTGGGGATGGAGGAGCCTACGGGAATGCCTGGAAAAATGGTCGGAGGTGGCAATGATGACTGTGGCGTCGGCGGCGTGAAGTTTAAGTTTGTAAACGTAGTTTTTGAGTGGAGAGGAAACTTGGGTCTCACGTCCTCGTTCGAGCGTCGTGTTGCTCGGGATTCTGGATAATGGTGGCGGTTGGGTTGACGAAGTCGAGGCCGGAGTCTCGAGTCGTCTACTGGTTGGAGCTTGAAGCGCGTGGCATTGACAGGTTTAGGTTGATGATGGTTCGTGTGTTTCTAGGTTTGGATATTCAACTCGAATTCGATTTCGAGATGAGATGGAGAAATCTAGTGGTTGAGTTGGATTTTGGTGATGCTGGTGGTCATGAGTAGATCATCATCGATGATCGGAAGGGACAAAGGCGGCCGTGCATGTGCACAGCATGATGTCTGGAGGGGGATGTTTGGATGTTGGGTTGCAGTGATTTGGGTCTCGGGACGCTCTCGAGTAATTCAAGTCTAGGAATCGAAGTATTCGGGTATTGGACTCGAAGCTAGGGAGTGTCGCCTCGGGCAAATCGTGAGTAACAGGTTTTGCTAAAACTTGTTGCTTTGTTGTTTTAAATTTCTTTTAATAAATCTAGTTTAAATGGAAAGTAAGTTTTAAAATGAGTTTAAATTCAAGCATAAATTTAAATCTCAGTCTTAAAAATAAATAAAGTTTTTAAATTTAAATTTGTTTAACTACTTTAAAAAGGTTTAAGTAGTTTGAATTATTAAGGGGAAGTTTGAATTGTAAGTGAAGTTTAAAATCAGAGGTTTAAATCTGAATTCTAGTATAAATTTGAATCTCAGTCTTAAAAATAAATAAAGTATTTTAATTTAAATTTGTTTAACAACTTTAAAAAGGTTTAAGTAGTTTGAATTATTAAGGGGAAGTTTGAATTGTAAGTGAAGTTTAAAATCAGAAGTTTAAATCTGAATTCAAGTATAAATTTGAATCTTAGTCTTGAAATGAGAGAAGTTTTTAAATTTAATTGTTTCAAATAGTTTAAATGATAAAATAAATTTGTAAATTGATTTGATTTTAAATGAAATTGGGCTTTCAATTCTCTTGACTTCTAGTGTAAAATAAATAATTCCTCAACTTGTAAAATAAAAAGGGTTTTGAAATTGTTTGAATCTTGTTAAAATTAATTTATTTTAGATCTTAAATTTAAAATGAAATGTAAAAGTGAATTTTGAAAGTCAATTGTTTTAAGTACCTTGTTAATGATAATTTGATCATTAATAAGAAAAATATCCTTATCTTTAAATAAATGAGGGTTTAATGATTTGTAATAACTAAATTAATTAAAATGGATAATTAATGATTTGAACTAATTAATTTAGTAATTAAGAGTTTTTATTAAGGTTTAGCCTAATTAATTTAGGATAAATTAATTACTAATTAAAAATCATTAATTAAATAAGATTTGAATTTTAATTAATGATTAGTAATTAATTAATCAAGAAATTAAGAATTAATTAATGGGTTATTAAGATTAATTAAATTGTAACTAACAATGATTAATCTTAGTTAATTACTTTGATAAAATTAATTTTTTAATGAAGGTCGTTAACTAAGGATTTTATTTTAACAATTAATTAATGTGATTAGTTAGAATGATTAATTAGATTAATTAACTTAAAGATAATCAATTGTAAATTGTTTAAGTATAATTACTTAATAAAAGTAATTAAGGAATTAATTACTCAATGTAATTAATTAAGTTTAATATGAATTGTTTAAGTTAATTAATTAAGTTTAATTAATTTAAATAACCATTGATAGTGTGATAAGTATAATTACTTAGGGAAGTAATTAATAATAATTACTGGATGTGATTATTAAGGATGATTTAATGATGAAAGTAATTTGAGTATAATTACTTGTATAATTCGTCAAGGGATTAATTGGAGAATTAATTAAGGAGTGATTAATTTATCGATGAAGTAATTAAAAGTTGTTAATTTCCGAATGGAGTTAATCGAGGGTGATTAACAATTTGGTTTAATTGAAGATTAATTACTTAATGTAATTAATGTAATTAGATCATTAATTTTTATAATTAATGATGTAATTTAGAATGAATTTAATTTGGAAATGATTAATAAATGAATTGTTCTATGTGGTTAATTATGAAGTAATGTAATTAATTTCAGTTAATTAATAAATGAAGTAATTTAAAGGTTAATTTATATATTGGTTTAAGATATTAAATTGTAAAATAATTAAAGGATAAATACTTCAATGTAATAAAAGTTAATTAATCAGGGAATTTAAAATGAATAATTGGATGTTGATTAATTAATTGATTGACAATTAATTAATAGTAATATAAGCAAGTTTAATAATGGAGAAGTAATTAATTTAATTCACTTTAAATTAATTAGAGATGCAAGTAATTAATTTAATTCATTTTAAATTAATTATAGATGGTATGGTTATTAATCATTGCTTATGTATGAAAGGATGATATTATTTACCCTGAATGGTTTGAAATCTCAGATATAAGATAAATGATGCTATGTGAAATAGATGCCTTGATTTAAGTATGATGATAATATGGATTATCTGTTTGTGATGATAATATTGATTATCTATTGTGAAATTATCTATCCATGTGTATATGGATAATTGAATTGAATTGTTTTTAATAATAAAACAACTTGGCATTAAAATATATGTTTTTGGATTTCGGTGAGACCGGAATCGGGTTTCCATATTTGGACATCTGAAAACTACATCGATCCAAATTAATGTTAGATCGTGAATTTGAAGTGAAGGTGAAGATTCAGAGTGCAAGGATTATCGTCGTTAACTCTTATGGTAATCCCAAAAGGAGTGTAACGAGATGATGCCTTCGGGTTCGTTCGAACCTGGAACGAACTTGTATGGATTGAATGCTTTCAAAACATCGTCAGGAGGACGATGAGCATTCTAAGAGATGTGTTTTCTTAAGGTAATCGTAGCCTCAAGCCTCATCAACCGGGAATGGCTAAAACAGGGTATGTGCAGCAAGGCTTCGTGGGTAGCCCTCACTTGAGAGTGAGATATACCCTTGTCTAGAGTCCCTTTTATTTTGGCTGTGTGGGCGGTTGAATAGCTACAACCGCTGGGGTTATCTTGTTTGGGACTGTCCGGTAAGGGATGGTGCCGACTTTCTATGGCAGTGGAGCGGGCGTACTCCTCGGTACTATGATCTAGGCCACGTACTGTGACAGGTTGTGCCCCAATGCCTAGTCATTGATGGAAACCCATTCTTCCTACGAGACCCTACGGTTTTGATTGTATTACCCACTTTGTTGGTTAGTATGCTGGAATTTAATAAATGTAACAATTTCGGCTATTTTCTATTTTACATGGAAACCCTAGACGCTATTATAATATCACTGAATTTCCTATAAAATGTTTGGTTAGCCTAAGGTAAAAACTTACCCATGTTTATTTACGGGAAGTCTTACGTGATACCTTTTGTTTCAAAGGATTTTTAAAGTTAAGCAACTTTAACCTGTTACTCACACAAGACCCATGTCCGACCCGGAGTTTATTTCTGTTTTTCCTAAACTCTTCGGTACTCAAATTTTATCAGTAGTCAAGGGATTCAGGTTGGCTTTGAATGAATTTTGAAGGAGCAATGGAGCAGGAGGCTTCTGCTTTGTTGATATATAGTTCCGGTGTGTTGGTATGTCTGAGTTATTTGCTGAGTTGTATCGAGTTGTATTAACTAGGCAGGTGTCTATAACTGTCTAGTATATGTTGTATTATTTGTGTAACTCTGATGATGTTTGTATATTATGTAATACTTATGTGATTAATATAATTTATTCATTCCGCTGTTGAGATTCTGATGTTGTTTTTTATTTCTTCTCTATCTTTTCTATTTTATCACCCCTTTCTTTCTTAAAGATCATACGAGTTTCTATGGACAGGAAGTCGGGTCATTACAGTTGGTATATGAGCGCTATGTTGAGTGAATACCTAGGCTCTTGAGTGATTTCTTTCTTGAGAGAGCGTATTTGTAATTTTGATATATATGTATATATATTTATTTCTACCAATTTGTTGGGTTACCCATTTCGGTTTTCCAATATTATTTATAAAGGTAGATAAGGTAGTGGTGTGTGTAACACAACTACCAATGGTTGGAGTTCTAATGTTTGAGGTTGGAAGTGTATCTATCGAGATTGTAGACCAATACCGTTTCGAGTGAGATTTGAGTGGTGTAAGGATTTCATCGATCTCTGAAGGAAACCTGTTAAGGTTGCAGATCATCTTTGAAGTATAGTTTGGATGAGCTAGAGTTTGGATCTATCGGTTGGACAGAAGCCAGACATGATATCTTGATACATCAGGGTTTAGTAGCCGTGTGATGAGACACGGTGACTATGGACGTCTTCGAAGTTGTTTCTTTGGAACAAGTTAAGGAAGTGTGTCTGCTTCAGAGTTGTGGCTGAGTTCAGCAAGGTGTTATTGTTTGGTTTGAGGTCCGAGTTTCTCGAAGAGCTTTGGATTAGGAATTCCTTAGCATTAGTGTTAGTAGTGGAGTTCAGAAGCAGCAGTGTGGATCCGTTTCTTCGATGGATCGGCTAGTTAAGCGTAGGCTGTTCTGATTGGTAAAAAGAGAACAGTTTTTTCTTTGGAATTAGGCTGGATTGATCGTAAAAGTGACTTGCGATAGCTGATTGTTCTCTTGAGTTTTTAGAAAAATATTCTGGATGTCTTCATGAAGTCAGAGTTTTGTCAGCATCTAGAGAATGAGTTTGGTATCGATTGGATTCCAGGAGTAGTACCGATGGTTCAGCTTAGTAGCAGGAGGGTTTCTGGAATGAGAGCTTGGAGAAGCAGCTCAGGTTTTGGAGGAATTTCTGAGTTTTATTTTTGGATCTATTGAACCATATTTTTGGAATGTGTTGTCCAGTCTGTGCTTGTGTTCGTCATCAGCATTTTCATCTATTTCTGTCAGAGTTTCACAGTGGAAGCATGGTGGCAGCTATTTTAGTGTGGAACCATTTGATGTTGCAGTGTTTAGAGAATTTCTTCACGGAATTGTTCAGGATCTGAGGCCAGATTGGAGTGCACATGTTTTATCTCTTCCGGATAGGAGAGTGAGATCAGTCTTCTGATTGGAATAGAGTTTGTGTTCTGAGTTTTGGTTGATCTTGGAAAGATCATTTTGTTGGATTATTTCGGTTCAGTTTATTTCTAGGGGCATCACCAAGAGTTGAGCTGATCAGGAAGGATGTAGGCGGCCCAGGATCGTTCGAAGAGTTTTGTGAATAAGAGACGGAGGAATTTGGATTCCGAAGTCAGGGATTTGATTTTGGATGAGTGTTTGGTCTTCAGGATTGAATTTTCAGTTTGGATAACTAGGATTCATTGTATTTCACGTATCTCTGAGGGAGTACGTGTGAGATCTATCTCTGGTTGTAGAACCAGCAGTTCAGGGAGTTTTGGTTGTTGAGTCAGACTTGTCTGTAGTCTGATATCCTGTCTTGTTTTGTAGATTTAGATGAGTGGAAGCTCTGTAGCTTAGTAGTATTGATTGTTTGGACTCTGTAGAGTGAGTATCCCGATATTTATACTTGGAAAACTCGTGAAAAATTTCTATCCACAATTTTGTCTGGATAATTAGATATTGTTTGTTTGGATAAATTGGTTGCTATAGTTGCTAGCATATGATTGATATATGCTTATGTTTTAAAATTAAATATTTAGTTAGATTATTAAATTACCTTTGCTTTAAATTTCGAGGACGAAATTCTTTTAAGGGGGGAAGAATGTGATATCCCGGAATTTTTAGCAATATAAATTTAATAATTTGTGTTAAAATTAAATAAATTTGATAATATTTTTAATAATAAATTGCATTGATTTAATAATATTCTTTAATAATTATTTAAATGGTGATTTATCTTTTAAAAGCTAATTAAATTGTTTCTAATTAAAATATATATATGTATATGTATGTATATATATATATATTTGTATATATTGTAAATAGATAAGTTTTGTTTTTGAATTTAATAAATAAGGACATGCTTTCTAATTCTACTATTTTTGATAATTTGAAAATTTGATTTAATTTAATATTAAATAAATAAACATATGGATTTAAATTACTCAAGATAAAAGTTTAATTTGTTTAAAATGATTTTGGCTTAAGTTAATATTTATTCAAAAGGTTGTTTTGTTCTTTTTAAATATAGTTGATAAAATAAGTAATTTATTAATAAAGAGACAATTTTCTTTTATAAATTATTTTAATTTAATAATGAGCTATATTAATAGTGTAATATCTTTACAAATGGATTTTTTTAAAATATAAAATAGAAATGGTTATTTAAAATTTATTTATATATATGTGTATTTTGAAAGAAAGCTATGATTTGTAAATTTAAAATATTTCAAAAATATTTAAAATAAAATATATCTTATAAATATTAACATAAGTATGAAATAAATAATAAGTAAATGAAGTATTTAATAGTTTAAGTTTAAAAATAAAGGAAAGATAAAGTGGTAAATTGTTTTAGTATAAAAGTATATATTTATACTTAAGTTAAAATTTTATAACCCTGACCAAAACAACTTTATATATGTATACATAGTTATGTAAAGCAAACAAATGCATGAAGAAATATGTTGTAGCTGTAAGATTAGATTTGCAGGTAAGTAAAAGAATTTATCAACATAAACGAAGTAAAAATATAATATATCTATGTGCATAAAGTACTTCAGCATTTAATGTTAGCACAACTTTGGTCAATTCGAATTGTTCAAAAATCATCTCATCCTCCAAAATAGAAAAATAATCTCTGACCTATATAATAAACAAACGAAGTGTACCAGGTTAAATTGCAAACACAGTTAACACCTTTCCCTGTAACCTTTTCTATATATATATATGTATGCATGTATGTATGTATATGTATATGTATATGTCTTCTTATTGTAGTTCATTCTCAAGACTTAGCAAACCCGAAACAAGAAGAAAAAATAAACATCATACAACTTCATTTAAACAAAAGCAAGATGATTTACAGGAAGATCAAAGCCAAAGCATTTTCCAATTTTTAAAAGTTCAAAGCTTGTTGTTTTTCAAAGTTAATATGCTCTGTACATCTTCTTTATAGGTGAGTAACTTCACCTTGTCAACTTTCAAATAAAATTAGTTGTATGCCAGTGATGTTGAAATAAATCTGTGTGAATCTACTATGTATATGTATAAAGATATGAAGTATGCAGGTTTGTTCCAACAGAACCTACTCTGTTTTTTTAGTTCCAGTTCTTCAGTTAGGTTTAAATTTCTTTTCTCTAGAACTAATTGCTGTTAGGACTTGTATTACAAACTAAGGATGTTTGATTTAACATAGATTAAGGTTAAAAATTTGAATTAAGTCAAACTAAAGCTTAGTTGCCTCTGTAAACCAAAAACAAAAGTGGAAACTTTAACTAAGTAAAAATTCAATCTTCACAATTCATAAATTCAGGCATATGAATCGAATGCTAAAACAAAAACTTGATTTTTGAAACAAGAATCACTATTTCTAGTTAAGCATTGAATGTGCAGTTCTGGGTTTATCAAAATATGAAAATATGGGTTTTGGTGATGATCGATTGAGTCGTGTTGGTCGGGGCTTTGGTTGGGGATGGAGGAGCCAATGGGAATGCCTGGAAAAACGGTTGGATGTGGCAATGATGGCTATGGCGTCGGCGGCGTGAAGTTTAAGTTTGTAAACCTAGCTTTTTAGTGGAGAGGAAAATCGTGCCTCACATCCTTGTTCAAGCGTCGAGTTGCTCGGGGTTCTGGGTAATAGTGGCTGTGGGGTTGACGAAATCGAGGCCTGAGTCTCGAGTCGTCTATTGGCCGGAGCTTGGAGCGCGTGGCGTTGACATGTTTAGGTTGATGATGGTTCGTGTGTTTCGAGGTTTGGATATTCAACTCGAATTTGATTTCAAGATGAGATGGAGAAATCTAGTGGTTGAGTTGTGTTTTGGTGATGCTGGTGGTCGTGGGTAGATCATCATCGATGATCGGAAGGGACAAAGACGGTCGTGCATGTGCACAGCATGTTGTCTGGAGGGGGATGTTTGGATGTTGGGTTGCAGGGATTTGGGTCTCGGGACGCTCTCGAGTAATTCAACTCGAAGTATTCGGGTATTGGACTCGAAGCTAGGGGGTGTCGCCTCGGGTAAATCGTGAGTAACAGGTTTTGCTGAAACCTGTTGCTTTGTTGTTTTAAATTTCTTTTAAGTAAATTTAAATGCTAGTTTAAATGGAAAGTAAGTTTTAAAATGAGTTTAAATTAAAGTATAAATTTGAATCTCACTCTTAAAAATAAATAAAGTTTTTAAATTTAAATTTGTTTAACTACTTTAAAAAGGTTTATGTCGTCTGAATTAGTAAGGGGAAGTTTGAATTTAAGTGAAGTTTAAAATCAGAGGTTTAAATCTGAATTCAAGTATAAATTTGAATCTCAGTCTTAAAAATAAACAAAGTTTTTAAATTTAAATTTGTTTAACTACTTTTAAAAGGTTTAAGTAGTTTGAATTATTAAGGGGAAGTTTGAATTGTAAGTGAAGTTTAAAATTAGAGGTTTAAATCTGAATTCAAGTATAAATTTGAATCTTAGTCTTGAAATAAGAGAAGTTTTTAAATTTAAATTGTTTTAAATAGTTTAAATGGTAAAATAAATTTGTCAATTGATTTGAATTTAAATGAAATTGGGCTTTAAATTCTCTTGACTTCTAGTGTAAAATAAATAATTTTTAACTTGTAAAATAAAAAGGGTTTTGAAATTATTTGAATCTTGTTAAAGTTAATTTATTTTAAATCTTTAATTTAAAATGAAATGTAAAAGTGAATTTTGAAAGTCAATTTTTTTAATTACCTTGTTAATGATAATTTGATCATTAATAAGAAAAATATTCTTATCTTTAAATAAATGAGGGTTTAATGATTTGTAATTAATAAATTAATTAAAATGGATAATTAATGATTTGAATTAATTAATTTAGCAATTAGGAGTTTAATTAAGGTTTAGGCTAATTAATTTAGGATAAATTAATTAGTAATTAAAAATCATTAATTAAATAAGATTTGAATTTTAATTAATGATTAGTAATAGATCAATCAAGAAATTAAGAATTAATTAATGGGTTATTAAGATTAATTACATTTGTAATTAACAATGACTAATCTTAGTTAATTAATTTGAGAAAAGTAATTAGTTAATGAAGATCATTAACTAAGGATTTTATTTTAATAATTAATTAATGTGACTAATTAGAATGATTAATTAGATTAGTTAATTTAAAAATAATCAATTGTAAATTGTTTAAGTATAATTACTTAATAAAAGTTATTAAGGAATTATTACTCATTGTAATTAATTAAGTTTAATATGAATTTTTTAAGTTAATTAATCAAGTTTAATTAATTTAAATAACCATTGATAGTGTGATAAGTATAATTACTTAGGGAAGTAATTAATAATAATTACTAGATGTAAATGTTAAGGATGATTTAATGATGAATGTAATTTGAGTATAATTACTTGTATAATTAATCAAGGGATTAATTGGAGAATTAATTAAGGGGTAATTAATTTATTGATGAAGTAATTAAAAGTTGTTAATTTCTGAATGGAGTTAATGAAGGGTGATTAACAATTTGGTTTAATTAAAGATTAATTACTTAATGTAATTAATGTAATTAGATCATTAATTTTTATAATTAATGATGTAATTTAGAATGAATTTAATTTGGAAATAATTAATAAATGAATTGTTTTATGTGATTGCTTATGAAGTAATGTAATTAATTTCAGTTAATTAATAAATGAAGTACTTTAAAGGTTAATTTCTTTATTGGTTTAAGATATTAAATTGTGAAATAATTAAAGGATAATTACTTCAATATAATAAAAGTTAATTAATCAGGGATGATTAATTTAAAATGAATAATTGGATGTTGATTAATTAATTGATTGACAATTAATTAATAGTAATATAAGCAAGTTTAATAATGGCGAAGTAATTAATTTAATTCACTTTAAATTAGTTAGAGATGCAAGTAATTAATTTAATTCATTTTAAATTAATTATAGATGGTATGGTTATTAATCATTGCTTATGTATGAAAGGATGATATTATTTACCTTGAATGGTTTGAAATCTCAGATATAAGGTAAATGATGCTATATGAAATAGATGCTTTGACTTAAGTATGATGGTAATATGGATTATCTGTTTGTGATGATAATATTGATTATCTATTGTGAAATTATCTATCTATGTGTATATAGATAATTGAATTGAATTGTTTTTAACTTTAAAACAACTTGGCCTTAAAAGATATGTTTTTGGATTTCGGTGAGACCGGGATCGGGTTTCCATATTTGGACATCCGAAAACCACATCGATCCAAATTAACGATAGGTCGTGAATCTGAAGTGAAGGTGAAGATTCAGAGTGCAAGGATTATCGTCGTTAACTTTGAGGGTAATCCCAAAATGAGTGTAATGAGATGATGCCTTCAGATTCGTTCGAACACGAAACGAACTTGGAAGGATTGAATGCTTTCAGAACATCGTCAGGAGGACGTTGAGCATTCTAAGAGATGTGTTTTCTTAAGGTAATCGTAGCCTCAAGCCTCATCAACCAGGAATGGCTAAAACAGGGGATGTGCAACAAGGCTTCGTGGGTAGCCCCCACTTGAAAGTGAGATATACCCCTGTATAGAGTCCTTTTTTTCAGCTGTGTGGGCGGTTGAATAGCTTCAACCGCTGGGGTTATCTTGTTTGCGACTGTCCAGTAAGGGATGGTGCCGGCTTTGTGTGGCAGGGGAGCGGGCGTACTCCTCGGTACTGTGATCTAGGCCACGTACTGTGACAGGTGGTTCCCCAGTGCCTAGTCATTGATGGAAACCCATTCTTCCTACGAGACCCTACGGTTTTGATTGTATTACCCTCTTTGTTGGTTAGTATGCTGGAATTTAATAAATGTAACAATTTCGGCTATTTCCTATTTTACATGAAAACCCTAAACCTTATTATAATGTCATTGAATTTCCTATAAAATGTTTGCTTAGCGTAAGGTAAAAACTTACCCATGTTTATTTGTGGGTAGTCTAACGTGATACCTTTTGTTTCAAAGGATTTTTAAAGTTAAGCAACTTTAACCAGCTACTCACACCATACCCATGTCATACCCGAAGTTTATTTCTGTTTTTCCTAAACTCTTGGGTACTCAAATTTTTATGAGTAGTCAAGGGTTTCAGTTTGGCTTTGGACGAATTCTGAAAGAGCAATGGAGCAGGAGGCTTCTGCGTTGTAGATATATAGTTCCGTTGTGTTGGTATGTCTGAGTTATTTGTTGAGTTGTATCGAGTTGTATTAACTAGGCAGGTGTCTATAACTGTCTAGTATGTGTTGTATTATCTGTGTAACACTGATGATGTTTGTATATTATGTAATACTTACGTGATTAATATGATTTATTCGTTCCACTGTTGAGATTCTGATTTTGTTTCTTCTTTCTTCTCTATCTTTTCTATTTTCTCACCCCTTTCTTTATTAAAGATGATACGAGTTTCTGCGGACAGGTAGTCGGGTCGTCACAAATCCTATATACGTATAAGTTTAAGATTTGGAATTTGTTCCAACATTTCTATATGTAGGTTAAATTGATTTTTGGAAATTTTGGGACATAGAAGATGAATTTTGAAAATAATAATATATTTTTGAACTATGATTTAAAGAAGGGTTATACGGGATATATAATGTATATATGGATTTTAAACCATTTTTTAAGTATTTCCAAAACTTGAGCAAATTTAATCAGATTTTCCCGAAACAGAAAACCCTTTGTTTTCAAGTGATAATAGCTTTTATATAAAGAAAGAATTTCCAGTTTTTGTTGAAAGGATTTTTCAAGTGATGGGTAAATCAAATTTGAAATGGAAATAGTTTTGAAAGCTATGAATGAATCTTTGTTATATATTTGGTAAACCTTTTTCAAACTAAAGAGGATCTTAAAGGTGAATCTTTTGTTTAAAAGATTAAAGTGGAAATTTGTTTGAACCATTCAAAAGGAAAGGTTTTGGGAAATAAGTTGTGACTTAACTGTGAACCAAGTGTATCCATATGTTTTAAAATTAAGCGCTCATTATTCGGATTAGCCGAGAGAGGACATTAAGTCATAAAACCCATTCCAAATATTGATAGGACGTAATGGAATTGCATTTGAAGACAGTGGTTGAAGACCGGGCATTTTCAAAAACGAAAGGATTGCCTATTGTTTGTCTCTGCACTGAGTGGCCCTGGTATAGAGATTACCATAAGTGATGGGGAGTCCGGACGTGATTAGGGGATATTCATATTTGCAAGGACTTCTTTCGAAGTGCCTTAGATTCCATTCAGACCCAAGATGAACTTGTATGGATGTATGTCTGACATTACACATTGAGATATACAGCTGGTTTCTATTAAATACATTTTTGTTTGGTGGCGGAGAATTTATTCTCTTAGCTTAACACCCTTTCTAAGACGTACGAGCTCAGAGACTATGTAGCAGATGGTTACTAGTGATATATTCCCAATTTGGTAATGTGACGACCCATAATTTTTAGATGTTTGAAATCGAAGTATTTAATTGATTTTAAATATTTTGAAGATAGTTTAACCTGAACTTCAAATACCACTATGAATTTGGCAATTAAATTATTAAATTTAACTATTGAATGTTCAGTAAAATATTTTATCTTCAGTTTTAAATTGGTTAAAAATATTTTAAAGGCTTGTAAAATTTATATTGAAAATACCAAAGATAATAGAAGTTTTAAAATTCAATTTAAACACGATTGTTCGGTTTTGAAATTTTATCGTTTAAATCGATATTTAAAAATAGCCTTCCGAGGCACATTCCTGGAATTCGACGAAACCAGTTCCATTGGATGCGTAATATTGTATTATTATTGGATTTCAAGTTTCATAATGGTTAGTTGTCGTGTGGCCGTACAGTAGATAAACGCGCTGAAATCTATATTGAAAATTCAATTTAATAATTGTTTCAAAAAGCTATATTCTCCATATGTTCGAATTAGGCCTTAGAACCTTTTCCATTCTGTTCATAATAGGGGTATAACAATATAAACTCCTAGCGGCATGCCTCGATAGGATGTAAAATTTTAATGCTTCGAATTCGAGACAATTTAAATTTGAATTTGAATTTAAAACATAAATAATACTAATGCATCAAAGCCCTGTAGCATCAGACACGTTGAAAAATTTTCAACCACGTGTTCATTTGGTATACACACATCTCCTTCTTCATTATTATCGTAACCATGCTTTTCTTTAAAGAATAAAAAAATCGAATAGAAGAGAATCATTTAAACAAAAATCAATTCGAAACTGTAAAAAAAAATTGGCGGCCAAGCTAATGAATCGAAGTCCTCCCATTCTTCTCGAACTCAAATCGAAGCCGAACTAAAGAGAGCGAAGCATGATCAAAATCATGATTTCATCCCTAGGAGAACTATTCGAATCAAATTAAAGAAGAGCGATTCGATTCGATAAAAGCTAGAGTCGTGATCTAATCTTCTTGGCAGCTCGAACGGAGCAAGCAAAGGCGACAACGGTTAGGCTTGGGTGGCCTGAAATGAACCTCAAACTTTTACCTTAATTTCTCAGAATTTCTTTTTTATATGTAAGTACACATACATACACATTTAAATTTAATTTAATTTAATTCTCAGAGTCATTTTCTTTTCAAACAATTTGTCTAGGATTTTAAAATTTATACTAATATAAATATATCAGTTTAATCATAAAAATATGCATATACATATGATGATGTATGTGTTCCTCTTGTTTAAATCAGAGTATATATTTTTTTTCAAATTTGTAAACAAGAGCAAGTTCTATTTGATTTGTATTTGAATTAATCTACTCATAATTAAATTCCCATATTCATTGATATTTGCAGTATATAAGTAGATCCTGTTCATATTCATTTATACTGGACATGATCATGCTAACCATGATTTTTTTGTTATTTTTATCTTGGCAGATAATCTCAGAATACTTGTGATTTTTTTTCATAGCATAGGTCAAATGTTTGATATTTGACTAAGTACCAGAAAATGATATTTACATCTATCATTTTCAACTTATGTGTCTTCTTAAAACCCTCTTACTTTTGATTCAATCAATATAGTTTTTCTGTTTTAATCTTAGCCTATATAACACACTGTGGGTTGAGCATTTGCATAAAATTTTGCTGCGACAAGAATCTAAACTTTAAAGTGTTTAAAAGAATGTAGAGTGTTTCCTGATTTGATAGTTCAATCCATTTCAAAATGCACATTTGTTTATATTATTTTAAAGAGAGTTTTAGGTTAAACATTTGCAAAAAGAAACTAAAGATTTTGAAGTGCCTTTTACTGTCAAAATATATTCAAACATGTTCAACCAGAACTCCAATCTTTTGAAGCTAGTTAACTCATGATATTATATCAACCAGACACTTTGATCATGGCAATTGATATGCCATTCATTTGCATAGTGTCTACAGCCTTTTCAAACTATTTGTTCTTCTTAAAATAACTTAGAAATGAACTTAAACTTTTACAAAATATTTCAGTGAGAAGCACTAAATACTTAACAGTGTATTGCAAGTTAAAGAGAAAACAGATTTTAACTCCATAACTTGATGCTTTTAAATGGTTCAACATTGTCTGGTACTTATTATAGATTATGTAGAACAATAATTCATGCCAATAAATTTTTTTCGATTTTCATAGATGATAATTTAAGCTTCTTCTCTTATTTGCAAATCAGATAATACTTCAATTCTTTAAACCTTAACACACAACAACTTCAACAAAACAACTAATTTAATCTAACAATTTACTGAAAACAAAAGCAATTTGTTCAAGTAAACATATCAAGTTCATTACATAACTGGAATTAAAAAAAACATAGTTTTCATGAATACATGCAGTTAAACATCATAGGCTCTTATTAAAAGTAGCAAGCATGCTCATCCATTTTTCTCATTAGCCATTAACCTTTCTCCTATTCAAGCTTTGCATTCCCCGAAAGAGCATTAGTGGCTGCCCCATTTTAAAATGAGACACCCACATATGCCATGAGCAAACAAGGGTCAGATCTAAGATCTGGTATGAGCAACATCAAAATATTCAAAACATTAAGCAACTTGATGATGAGCATGAGTACTGACTTTGCATATAATTTCTTTAATCAACTGTTTTACTAAGTTTCATATACTTTGGTACAAGAATGATATCTTTATCTATCATCCATCTACACATAATTAATTATGCAATCATGAATACCAATCTGCAGCATATGTATTCACTGGAACAACCATGGTTCCATTCCAACCAACCAAAGAAATACTCATATTCCCATTTCTTCATTTATAGGTTGTATATATTAATTTAAATTCCTAGCCTCGTTTGCTATTAAGGAATCACAGGGACACATTGCAATGAACTAATTCACATCATTGCACAAAGATCTCAGGGCTAAAACAAACCATGTGCCAACTTGCATACATCAGATATAACAAGCATTCTAGCAGCCTTCTTGGCTCACATCCCTAGTTTATTTACTAGAAGTATTAGTTTAAATCCTATCATCTGATAGCTAGGTGAACATGACATTGTAAACATTGAAATATCCATGCATCTACTAGCATAATTTTTTTCATCAGAAATAAGCAGACAATCATTTTCAAGGATGTTGTCATTATGTCTTGATCTCAATAAAAATACGAGAATACTTCCAACTGAAAAATAATGACATGGCATATTGATTATTTCTGATCTGCAAATAACTATGGTTGAACCAGATTCAAGATCTAGCTTAACCATAAATTTTAGCTTATGGGTTTTTTTTTCTTCGATTAAGGGCTCACAACACAATAGAATTTCTATTGCACCCTTAATTTCTCTTTTTTTTAAGCCTTGGCACTTATACAAAGTATAATGCAGCTCATAATATTTTTCTTTATTGTAGTTTCCATGCCATAGATCTATAACAATTGAGAGTATTCTTCCCATAATTTTAAAATTCCGAGCCTTAACTTTTCTGAGCAAAAAAAACAGTAAGTTGCACATCCAAAGGCAAACATTACAACAGATCAAGGATCACCCAAAAACATCCATAATAAAATCATGACAGATCCAAAAACATCCAAAGAGCATTGGTAAAATCATATTCAACAAAACCAGTAATAAGAAAATAGCAATATAAAAATTGGCTTCCTCATCTCAGGTCTTAATGCCATGAATTTGGTGAGGTTACTCACCCAAGTTCTTCCGTCTTTTGATCAAAAATCCTTGTATGTTTCTCCTTCCTTTTTATTTATTTTTCTTCTTTCTTCCTTATTTTTAAGCAACTCGGGTAAAATGATTTTCTGGTTATAACTGCCTATTTATATAAATGTTTTTCTCTAGGGTTTTATCAAGATAAAATTCCACTTTTGTCCTTTCTATCATCATGTATTTTTTTTCATTTTTCATTTTTCACATTTCCCTCCTTGTTACCCCGGCTACGTTAGTCAATTTATGGTTAGTACTTCCTTCCCTTTACTTTTCCAGTAAATGGCTATTTTTGTATACTCAACCAAGTCACGATAAATGTGTGACTCAGTCATATTTTTTTTAAAAACTTTTGTTCTTTTCTAGAAATCTTCCTTTCTAGTTTTACCTACACAAACATATTGACTTGTATTATATTTCATGTCATTTTTGATGCTATTTCTTCTTGTTTAACTTTAACATTTTCTGCTTACAGAAAATATACATGTGTATAGGTACATAAATATTTATTTTATATAATTCCCCATATTTCACAGAAAAATACATATAGGCATATATTTCATATTTAACTTGGTTAAGCCTAAGTTAAAATCCAATGCTTTAAATAAGAATTCACTTTCTTATTTTTGAAATAAAATTTTTCTGTCTCTCTTTTTACCTATATTATTTTTTTTCCACAAATTCTTGGATTTTCCCTGTGCCATTTCCAATGTGCATGTGCACACATATCCTTGCACACTATTTAATCCCAAGAATTTCACCATATTTAAATATAAATATTTCAAAATTAAATTATCTCATTTAAAATAATTCTTCACAAAATTTTGGGGTATTACATTTACCCCTCCTTTTAGGAATTGTGTCCTCACAATTTTTTTTAAAATCTATCAAGCATATGCATAAGCAAACAAATTCAACCATAGCAACCATACCTATTAAATTCTCCAGAAATTAAAAATTACCTTTAGTTTGCAAAAAGTTTAGAATAATCCATCCTAATCTTGTCTTCTAACTCCCATGTACAATCATTAGGATCAAGACTCCACTAGACCTTCAATAGTTTCAAAGTTTTGCTTCTCAATTTCTTTTCTTATTTAGCTAAAATCCCCACTGGTTTTTCCTCATAAACCAAATTAGGATTTATTTGAATTTGGGTAGGCTTTTCCAGAATTTCTTCTTTATCATGTACCCATCTTCTAAGTTGTGACACATGAAAAACATTATGCATTGCTTTCATTTCCTCTGGTAATTCCAATATGTATGCTGAAGAACCTATTCTTTCTAGAATTTTATAGGGTCCAACATACCTTGGTGTGAGGTTTCCTTGCTTTCCAAATCTCAAGATCTTTTTCATAGGTGAAACCTTGATGAAAACAAAGTCTCCTACTTCATATTCCACCTGCTTCCTTTCCATGTCTGCAAATTTCTTTCGCCTGTCTTGAGCTGCTGCAATTCTCCTCCTTACCAGCTCAATTTTCTCTGTAGTTTCTTGTATGTATTCAAGCCCTAAAATAGCTCTTTCTCCTGTCTCTGCCCAACATACAAGTGATAATCATGGCTTGCCATATAAGGCTTCAAATGGAGCCATCCCTATGGTGCTTTGATAGCTGTTATTGTATGTAAACTCAGCTAAATGGAGATAATCTTCCCAATTACCTCCAAAATTCAGTGCACATGCCCTTAACAAGTCCTCTAAAACTTTGTTCACCACCTCAGTCTGTCCATCTGATTGTGGATGGTAGGCAGTGCTTAAGCATAATTCACTTCCCATGGCTTCTTGAAAATTTTTCCAGAACCTTGATGTAAAGATGGTATCCCTATCACTCATAATAGTTTTGGGAATGCCATGTAATCTTACCACCTCCTTCATGAATACTTGAGCTAATTTTGGTGCATTCCTTTCTGATTTGACTGGAATGAAATGTGCCACTTTAGTTAGCCTATCTACTATCACCCATATACTTGTGTTTCCTCTTTTAGATCTAGGCAGTCCACCTATGAAATCCATAGATATATCCTCCCATTTCCACTGTGGTATGCTAAGAGGTTGTAACAACCCTGATGGCCTTTGTGTTTCTGCCTTGACTTGTTGGCAAGTCATACATCTTGCAATATATTTGGCTACATCTGACTTCATTCCCTTCCACCAAAAATTTCTTTTTAAATTTTGATACATCTTTGTACTTCTTGGGTGTATGGAGTGCTTACTCCTATGGTATTCATTGAATATTTCCTCCTTCAACTCCATGTTTTCTGGAAAACATATTCTATCCTTGTTTCTTAAATAACCATTTTTATCAATATGGTAATTTATCACTTCTTCCCCTTGTGATATGAGAATTTACTTCTCCAATAAGTCTGTGTCTTGTTCTTGCATTTTTCCTACCTTCAAAATTAAATCTGATTACAGAGACATTAAACTCAATTTTCCTTTATTCTTATCTCCTTCAATTGGTACCATTTGTACCTTACTACTTGCTTCAATTTTCAAGTTAGTGAGTATAGACAAATCTTTAAATTCTTACATCATCAACATGGCTACCTTAGCATGTTGTCTACTCAAGGCATCTGCAACTTTGTTTGCTTTACCTGGTGTATAGAGTATGTCAAGATCATAAGCAACTAGGAACTCCATCCATCTATGTTGCCACATGTTTAAATCTTTTTGTGAGAAAATATATTTCAATGCCTTATGATCTATGTACAAATTAAATTTTGCACCTAATAAATATTGTCTCCAAAGTTTCAGTGCATACACCACTGCTGCTAGCTCAAGATCATGGGTTGCATATTTAGTTTCATGTGGTTTTAAATGTCTGGATGCATAGGCTATCACTTGGTCTTGCTGCATCAACACATCCCCTAGCCCAAAGCCACTTGCATCAGTATACGCAATCAAACCCTCATTTCCTTCAGGTACTCTTAACACTGGTGCTTAAACTAAGGCTTCCTTTATCTTGATAAAAGCTTGTTCACATTTTTCATTCCACACAAAGGCTTGATTCTTTGTAGTTAAATTAGTAAGTGGTGATGATATTTTTGAAAATTCTTTTATAAATCTCCTATAATATCCTGCCATCCCCATAAATGATCTTACTTCACTCACTGTGCTAGGCCTCTTCCATGCTTTAATAGCTACCACTTTATTGGGCTTCACTGAAATTCCTTTGGCAGAAATGACATGGCCAAGAAAATGTACTTCCTCTTTTCAAAATGCACATTTTGAAAATTTTGCCTTTAAATCTTTTTCCCTCAATCTAGACAAAACTAGATGCAACTGATTTTTATGCTCTTCCACTGTTTTGCCATAAATTAAAATGTCATCAATAAAAGTTAGCACAAATTTGTCTAAATAATCTCTAAAGGTTCTATTCATTAAATCTACAAAATATGAGGGGGCATTTGTTAACCCAAATGGCATAACCATAAACTCATATAAACCATATCTAATGTTAAATGCAGTGTACTTAACACTTGAGTCTTCAACCTTCATCTAATGAGACCCTGATGCTAAGTCTAATCTAGAAAATATCTTAGCTTCACGGAGTTGATCAAAGAGATCATCTATCCTAGGCAATAGGTATTTATTTTTGATGGTGGCCTTATTTAGTTCTTTGTAATCTATGCACATCCTCAAAGTACCATCCTACATCCTTACAAACACTACTGGAGCACCCCAGCATGAGTTACTTGGCCTTATAAACCCTTTACTTTCTAATTCCTCTAACTGGTTTTTCAATTCTTTTAACTCACTTGGCCCCATTCTGGCAGGCTTCTTAATTATTGGGCTTGCTCCTTGTATGAGATTGATTTGAAACTCTACTGGTCTATGTGTGGAACACCCATAACCTCCCCAAACAGATCCAAGTATTCTTTGACTATGGGAATTTCTTTAATAGTAAGTTCACTGAAATCTTTTTCCAAGTCAATTAAATGATACAATTTCCTTTCCTTAGCTACTTCACACAAAATTGTGATTCTCTGGCCTCTAAAGTTTTGCAATGGTATGGTGGATGAATCTAAATTAATTATGGCTGTATCCTTAACCAGTCTACCCTCAATATAACACCTATATTTGGGTAGTTTAAAACAGATAAATTGGAAATAAAAGTATCTCCTCCTATGTTTAATTCCACATCCACACAAATCATATTTAAAACACTAGAACTCCCCAGTGGACTTTGTATAAGCAATGGAGTTTCAGCTAATATGCAATTCAATTTTAGCATTATATTTTAACCAGTTCATAGGAAATTAGAGAGTGAGTTGCCCTAGTATCATACACTACAACTATGGGTATGGTGCAGATAAGTAGTGTACCTTCCACCTGACCATGATTTTCAGCATTAACCTCCACTGTGTATTTGCCTTTGGCTTCCAAATTTGCCAATTTTCCTTGTTGTTTATACTCAGGACAGTTTCTCTTCATATGCCCCTCTTTCCCACATAGATAGCACTTGACAGCTCCTCCTTCTAATTCTGGGCACCTTGGTTTGATATGTCCTTCCTTTCCACATTGATGGCAAACCAATTTCTTCTTAGCATCACTGGCCTTGGTATCACTGGCCTTTTTGGTATTTGCTTCCTCCTTCTTCTTGTCATAAGGGTGGTATCTTCCCTTATTCTTCTTCTTGTTGTTGCTCTTTAAATTTCTATACTTCACCCTTTCCTTGTCATGCTGCTCAAGTTTCAAAGCCAAGTCTATTACTTGATCAAAAGTCCTGTCAGCATAGGGTAACATGGCTCTGCTAAGTCCTAGGTTCAAGCCTTTAATGTACCTATCATTTTTGGATGCTTCATCTGCCACTAGCATTGCTCCATATTTGGATAATCCCTCAAACTTTTGAGTGTGCTCGGTGACATTCAAAGTTCCTTTCCTGAGTCTAATAAATTCTTCAAGTAAAGTGGTCTTAGCTGATGCTGCTACAAATCATGCCTCCAGCATCTCCTTGAATTGATTCCAAGTGATTTCATTTTCAATTCTCCCAGCTATGATCACCTCCCACCAGCTTAAAGCTACTCCTTTCAGCTGTCTTGAAGCCACTTGCTTCTTCCTTTGATTATTAAGCTGCATGTCATTGAAAATCCTATCCAATGTTCTGAACCATGCTAGAATTTCCATCACATTCTCAGACCCTTCAAAACTCTTGCCTCCTAAGTTTATATAAGCCTTTAATAGTTTTGAAAGTTCCTCATGTGGATTCTCAGGCCTATGTCCAATTCCATCTCTTAAAACCCTTACAAACTCTTGCATATCAAGAATATGTGGTGCACTTGTTCCTACATGATGTGATCCTCTTCCTACCATGGTTTGCTAACTAAGTTATGGGCAAATGGTATTAGTATACTGTGAGTATTTTCTATAGTTAATATTTTCCTATCTAAATTATTTCATCCAAACAAACATACATAATATATTTCTAGAGTACTTAGCAATCAATGCAACTATTTGCTCTGATACCAAATGAAATGACCCTCAAACATTTACCTTAATTTCTTAGAATTTTTTTTATATGTAAGTACACATACAAACACATTTAAATTTAATTCAATTCTTCGAGTCGTTTTCTTTTCAAAAAATATGTCCAAGATTTGAAAATTTCTACTAATATAAATATATCAGTTTAATCATAAAAATATGCACATACATATGATAACGTATGTGTTCCTCTTGTTTAAATCAAAGTATTTTTTTTCAAATTTGTAAACAAGAGCAAGTTCTGTTTGATTTAAATTTGAATTAATCTACTCATAATTGAATTCCCATATTCTTTGATATTTGCAGTATATAAGTAGATCCTATTCATATTCATTTATACTGGACATGATCATGCTAAGCATGATTTTTCTGTTAATTTTATCTTGGCAAATAATCTCAGAATACTCGAGATTTTTTTTTTTCATAGCATAGTTCAAATGTTTGATATTCGACTAAGTACCAGAAAATGATATTTACATCTATCATTTTCAAATTATGTGTCTTCTTTTAAACCCTTTTGTTTTTGATTCAATCTCTATAGTTTTTATGTTTTAATCTTAGCCTATATAACACACTGTTGGTTAAGCATTTGCATAAAATTTTACTGTGACAAGAATCTAAACTTTAAAGTGTTTAAAAGAATGTAGAGTGTTTCCTCATTTGATAGTTCAAGCCATTTCAAAATGCACATCTATTTATAGCATTTTAAAGAGAGTTTTAGGTTAAACATTTGCAAAAAGAAACTAAAGATTTTGAAGTGCCTTTTACTGTCAAAATATATTCAAACATGTTCAACCAGAACCCAAATCTTTTGAAGCTGGTTAACTCATGACATTATATCAACCAAACACTTTGATCATGGCAATTGATATGCTATTCATTTGCATAGTGTCTGCTGCCTTTTCAAACTATTTGATCGTCTCAAAACAACTTAGAAATGAACTTAAACTTTTACAAAATATTTCAGTGAGAAGCACTAAATACTTAACAGTGTATTGCAAGTTAAAGAGAAACCAGATTTTAACTCCATAACTTGATGCTTTTAAATGGTTCAACATTGTCTGGTACTTATTATAGATTATGTAGAACAATTATTCATACCTATAATTTTTTTCAGATTCTTGTAGATGATAATTTAAGCTTCTTCTCTTATTTGCAACTCAAATAATACTTCAATTCTCTAAACCTTAACACACAACAACTTCAACAAAACAACTAATTTAATCTAACACTTTACAGAAAACAAAAGAAACTTGTTCAACTAAACATAGCAAGTTCATTACATAACTGGAATTAAAAAAAACATAGTTTTCATGAATACTTGCAGTTAAACATCATAGGCTCTTATTAAAACTAGCAAGCATGCTCATCCATTTTTCAAATTAGCCATTAACCTTTCTTCCTATTCAAGCTTTGCATCCCTGAAAGAGCATTAGTGGCTGCCCCATTTTAAAATGAGACGCCCCCATATGCCATGAGCAAACAAGGGTCAGATCTAAGATCTGTTATGAGCAACATCA
The DNA here is from genome assembly GCA_030765085.1 of Allium cepa. Lineage (NCBI taxonomy): Eukaryota > Viridiplantae > Streptophyta > Magnoliopsida > Asparagales > Amaryllidaceae > Allium > Allium cepa. The sequence goes on from CM060938.1 coordinate 919,438,107, forward strand.
AAATATTCAAAACATTAAGCAACTTGATGATGAGCATGAGTACTGACTTTGCATATAATTTCTTTAATCAACTGTTTTGCTAAGTTTCATATACTTTGGTACAAGAATGATATCTTTATCTATCATCCATCTACACATAATTAATTATGCAATCATGAATATCAATCTGCAGCATATGTATTCACTGGAACAACCATGGTTCCATTCCAACCAACCTAAGAAATACTCATATTCCCATTTCTTAATTTAGAGGTTGTATATATTAATTAAATTCCTAGCCTCATCTGCTATTAGGGAATCACAGGGACACATTGCAATGAACTAATTCACATCATTGCACAAAGATCTTAGGGCTTAAACAAACCATGTGCCAACTTGCATACATCAGATATAACAAGCATTCCAGCAGCCTTCTTGGCTCACATCCCTAGTTTATTTACTAGAAGTATTAGTTTAAATCCTATCATCAGATAGCTAGGTGAGCATGACATTTTAAACATGGAAATATCCATGCATCTACTAGCATAATTTTTTTCTTCAGAAATAAGCAGACAATCATTTTCAAGGATGTTGTCATTATGTCTTGATCTTAATAAAAATACGAGAATATTTCCAGCTGAAAAATAATGACATGTCATATTGAATTATTTCTGATCTGCAAATAACTATGGTTGAGCCAGATTCAAGATCTAGCTTAACCATAATTTTTAGCTTCTGGGTTTTTTTCCTTCGATTAAGGGCTCAGCACTTATAGAATTTCTATTGTACCCTTAATTTCTCTTTTTTTAAGCCTCGGCACTTATACAAAGTATAATGCAGCTCATAATATTTTTCTTTATTGTAGTTTCCATGCCATAGATCTATAACGGTTGAGAGTATTCTTCCCATAATTTTAAAATTCTGAGCCTTAACTTTTCTGAGCAAAATAAAGCAGTAAGTTGCACATCCAAAGGCAAACATCACAACAGATCAAAGATCACCAAAAAACATCCATAATAAAATCATGACAGATCCAAAAACATCCAAAGAGCATTGATAAAATCATATTCAACAAAACCAGAAATAAGCAAATAGCAATATAAAAGTTGGTTGCCTCATCTCAGGTCTTAATGCCATGAATTTGGTGAGGTTACTCACCTAAGTTCTTCCTTCGTTTGATAAAAAATCCTTGTATGTTTCTCCTTCCTTTTTAATTTTTCTTTTCTTCTTTCTTCCTTATTTTTAAGCAACTCGGGTAAAATGATTTTTCAGTTATAACTGCCTATTTATATAAATGTTTATCTCTAGGGTTTTATCAATATAAAACTCCACTTTTGTCCTAGCTATCATCGTGTATTTTTGTTTCATTTTGCATTTTTCACATTTCCCTCCTTGTTACCCCGGCTACCTTAGTCAATTTATGGTTAGTACTTCCTTCTCTTTACTTTTCCCGAAAATGGCTATTTTTGTATACTCACCCAAGTCATGATAAATGTGTGACTCGGTCATATTTTTTTATACTTTTATTCTTTTCCAGAAATCTTCCTTTCCATTTTTACCTACACAAACATATCGACTTTATTATATTTCATGTCATTTTTTATGCTATTTCTTCTTGCTTTACTTTATCATTTTCTGCACATAGAAAATATACGTTTGTATAGGTACATAAATATTTATTTTATTTAATTCCTCATATTTCACAGAAAAATACATATTGGCATATATTTCATATTTAACTTGGTTAAGCCTAAGTTAAAATCCAATGCTTTGAATAAGAATTCACTTCCTTATTTTTTTAAATAAAAATTTTCGGTCTTTTTTTTTCTATATTATATTTTTCCACAATTTCTTGGATTTTCCCTGTGCCATTTCCACTGTGCATGTGCACACATTTCCTTGCACACTATTTAATCCCAAGAATTTCACCATATTTAAATATAAATATTTCAAAATTAAATTATCTCATTTAAAATAATTCTTCACAAAATTTTAGGGTCTTACATGGCCACGATTCGGCATGGCGACGTGTGAGTTAGGGCTTCATGTTCTCGGAGAAAATTATGGTCGACGAGTGCCTCATCGAAAGGTCGAAGCAAAACGTTGGAGGCTCGCGTTGTTAGGGCAAAGCCAGGCGGCGGCAAGGCCAGTTCTCAACGAAGCTAAAGGGTTATAGGCGACATGGCCTTGAGGTGGAGGGCGGGTTGATTGGATCGTTCGCAAGTACATCAGTTTGTCGTATGGCGTGTGCGTCGTGCTCTGGTGCATCGCGATCGACTATGAAGCACTAGGTGCTTTTATTTTAATTAAATTTAATACATAAATAAATGTATGCATATAGAGCAGAAAACAGGATTTTTATTTTTTTAGAATTTAAAAGTATATAGATAAGGTTTTGGAGAAAATATAATATGGATTTTATATATCGGAGAAGTATATAAAATCAAATATAGATTATCTTGTGAATATATACATTTTAAATTTACTAATTATTTTAAAACAATGTATTGAGGTAATTAATTTGTTTAACTATTTTAGTTAATAAAAATATTTTATTAAATGGAGATTAGCTTAAATTAAAAATTATTAAATGGGAAATTAATCGTTCGATCATTTCAAATATTAATAAAATCATATAATTGCTTATACAAGGTCAAAAATCATGCAAACAAGCTGGAATGGAATTGGATTGCAAAATACAAGAAAAGGTGAGAACTTCTCACTCAAATTGGTTTACTTGGTTTATTTGAATGTATAGATCTAAAATCTTGGATGTGCTTGGATGAGTTTGATAATTGTTATTAATTGGATTGGTATATTATATATCATAGTATATATATATATTGGAGTGATTGATTTTCCATATTATATAGTGGATGAGACCCTATGCACCGCATAATAGCAGAGGATATTATGTAAACCCATATACAACGATATTTCACCTCGAAGTGGAATTGGTATTTTATATTGTGCTAACGTCTGTGGATGCAGGGAAATAGGTTGGAGGGATCCAACTAGATTCCTAAAATTGTTGAATTTATTTTATATGTTGTGATATGGTTTGTTGATAATCTATGATTGAATATGTTGATAATTGAAATTATTGAAGGCTATGGTCTAGCGAAATATTTTTTGGGTATTTTAAAACACCATAAATATAAAAATTTTATTTTTGGAAGGAAATTAAAATAGAGAATTTTAAGTAAAATATTTTTAGAGAAATAGATAAATGGAAAGAACGAACTTCGAAAAGATAAAGGTTGATTTTTGAAATCCTATTGAATAAATTCCAAGTATGGAAAAAATAATTTTATCAAATGAAAATAAATGGATTTTGGAAAAATTAAGTAGTATTGTTTAAAAGTTGAAGAATTTATTTAAAATTAGGATTTTAAATGGTTTGGGAGAAATAAAGGGAGAATTTTGAAATTAAGTATGAAATTGGTTTTTTATTTAAATGGAATTTAGATCATAAATATTGGTGTGAATATTGGATTAATGATTTTTGAAATAAATTTTGATTAGCAATGGAGAAATTTCAAATGGGTAAATTTTGGAAATCGGTTTGGAAATCGATTCGGTGTTTGAAAACCGAGTTTTGAAAAAAAGACGAAACTATAGAATTTGTAAACTGGTTTTATAAAGTGGACAAAAATATCAGTGGATATTTAGAAAAAATAAATTCATGATGGGAATTTATAAATGAATGGGTAATTTGTTTTAAAAATAAATATTGGTTTATTTTTTAAAAGCATGAAAGAAAATTTACGAATTTGGGATGTAAATTGCAATAAATCAAGAAGGATTATTAATTGACTTAAATGGACTATTTTGGAAAGGAAAGTGTATTTTCCCTGGAAAGCCGGATATGTTTTCATGTATAGCTTTTAATTATAAATTAAAAGTTCTAAAAGTTGGTTTTAAAAAGAATGTTTTGGAGAAATTGTATTCTTAAAATTGTTTTTAAATCTTTAAAGTAATATTTATTAAGTTGATTATAAAAGTGATTATTTTAAAGATTTAACTAATATTGGATTTAGAAAATGGTTATCTAAATAATTATACTCTATCTAAAAAAAATTATTTTTTCAAATTAGTTAGGCTTAACTTTTACATGAGATATTAGTATAAAATTTTATACCTAATATTTTAAATAAAGTGTTTACAATAGCTTTTATTTAAAGTATTTCCAAGTATATATATTTTTGATAAGTGATTTAAATTATTATAAAACCATAAAGTATTCAGACTTGGTAGATTTTCAGTGGAAATAAACAATGTTTGGAATTTATTCCACGAGAGGAAAATAAATTGAAATCTGTTTTCGAATGGTTGAAGTGTGGAAAATTAATATCTTTCGAAGATATTTCGAAATAAATAATTGAGGATAAATTATTTTAAATCTGGTGGTTGCTTATGAATATTATATGATAGTTGAATAACCGACTATCAATATTGGCCTTTTAAAAGGCATTTGAATTTTGATGCAACCGGGGATCAGATTTGCTACATTATAGCATGATATGGGGTTCTCGCTTCGTGTTTGGTGGCGAGCAGGAGACTCTTACCCATACATGTCCCCGGGGAGGGGTTGGTTGAATTGAGTCGAGAGGCTGGCCGTAAAGCAAATTCGAGGTACCACTGTATGCCACAGTAGGGCTGGGATGATTGAAAAGCCTACCGGTCGCCCCTGGCGAGGCCCATCAAAAAATTGGGTCGTTACAATGTGGTATCAGAGCTTAGGTTAGCGGTAACCTTGGCTTTGATGGGAGAATCACTCATTAGAGATAGAGTCACTAGTACTATAGAATGAGTTTGAGTGTATTAATAGATATGAGCGTAGATTTGTTAGTGAATATAAAAATTGTTTTTATATTGTGTTGACTTATCGGTTAAGTGTTTATAGATTCTGGTCGGTGCAGTCCGGCCAACTGTATCGATAGGAGTTTTTAAACTCTTAAACAGGATAAACCGACACATTATTGTTTTAAAATAGAATAAATGAAATAACTTTACCAAATTATTTTCGTACATCAAAGAAACAATTTTAAATTATTATAGTTATACTTTATTGCTTAGCTGTTAGAAAGTGATAATATTAAATTATTACTATTGTTGTGTAAAAAATTGAATAAAAAAATTGAAATCATAACCAAAGATTAAGGAAATAAATTCATATGCACATGAAGTTTATGAATGTAAAATAAAAATTCCAAAGTAATTTTTAAATATGGATTATAAATGGGATTTATAACTTGAACTTCTAGAGAAATTTTTTAACTACCCTGAGTCGACGCTCGAAAATCAACACCAGATGCATCACCCGTATCTGAAATGCTGGAGATTCAAATGCCGAATCTGGTTGGCCAGAGCTTATAACACATTAAGTAAAATAAAGCAGCGGAAAAAGAGAAAGAATATCATATCATATATCTCCAATGACATTCAGTATCCAATACAATATGATACAACACATCAATAACATATATCAGAGATCAATGTACAATGCTACAGCAGAACAACAACATGATACTGCAAATCCATCTCCAAAAGCAAAAGCTCAAAACTCCAATCCAAGGATAGCTCGAACCCCCAACCAAGTTGTATTAAGCAAGGTCAGTCGTAACTCTAAAGACATCTAGATCCATATCTGAAGAAGCTTTCGATTCAACTGAAACCTGAATCTAGGCTGCCGGTGCGGAAAATTGTGGGCACCTAGAATTTAGAAAGGGAACAATAAACTCCAGGTCAGTCATGGGACTGGTGTGAGCAAACAAAAACATTTGGTTTGAACAAAAAGAAGTAAAAAGAAATTCGCAATGCTTTTTGGAAAATGAAACTACCATAAGGCCTCCATGTACACACACAATGCAAATACACAATCGGAGGAGATTTCTCCTTATGATAGTCAAACATGCTTGATAAGCGAAAACCTTTTGATATTAATATTAGTGCATAGTGTAGAAAACCTTTCGAAAGTATAATATTAGTCTTAGCCTCATTTCATACTATGCCTACTATAGCTACCATCTAAACAGAAGGTCAGCACCATAAGTAAATGGCAGGTTATACAACTAAAACCATACAGGTAGCGTATTGTTTCTTTGGATTTCCAACAAATGGTCGGGCTAAAGAACTTCCTACGCCACATGGGTACACCTCTGGAGGGACGCCCCGAGAACTTAACCAGCTCTCTGCCAACATAAGGCCCGGTTACCTCTATAACTAGGTAACTAACTGTCACGAGTATGCCATCCCCCGGTCGTAACCAACCTTTATCCAAGGATCCTCTCAACCAACAACCACAAAGCTATAGATTTGCAGTAACCACATAAGTTAAGTATCTGGGCTCCATACCATGATACCACTTTTTATCCAGAAGGAAATTGACATAACCTAAGGGGCACGACCCCTAATGACTTTGCTGCATCCTTTCTGCTTCGACCATTCCGATTTATGAGGTTCTGATGAAGTCTCGTCCCACAGAGCTATGCTTTTCACAAAAACCATGCTTTGATCAACCAATGATCAGCAGCTCTCAGCATGCCACATTACCAAATTAGGAATGTATCACTAGTAACCATCAACTACATAACCTCTGAGCTCGTGCGTCTCTGAGAAGGGGGTTAAGCTAAGAGAATAAATTTTCCACCACCATATAGAAATGTATTTGATAGAAACCAGCTTTACATCTCAAAGTGTAACGTCAGACATACAACCATACCAGTCTATTCCGGGTTCGAATAGAACCGAAGGCACTTCAAAAGAAGCCCTTGCAATCCGGATAATCCCTAATCACGTCCGGACTCCCCATCACAAAGGGTGATCAAATCTCTATAACGGGGCCATTCAGTGCAGAGACATTCGACAGGTAATCCTTTTGCTTTCGAAAATATCCGGTCTTCACCACCGGTCTTCAAATGCTATCTATTTCACCGTATCACAATTCGAAATAGGTTATATGACATAAAGTTATCTCTCGGCTAAGCTGAATAATGAGCGCATATTTTAAAACCATATGGATACATTGGGATCTTAGTTAAGTCATAATATATTTCACAAAACCTTTCTTTTGAATGATTAAGCAAATCTCCGCTTTTAAATCTTTAAACAAAAGATTTATTTCCCAAAACCTTTCCATGGTTTACACAAATTACCATTTTAATCTTTTAAACAAAAAGATTCACTTTACAAAGTTCACCAATCTTTCACAAAGATTCATTCATAGCCTTCAAAATTATTTCAATTCCAAATCTTTTATACAAAAGGTACACTTTTAATATCCTCTTCAATTTTAAAACAAAGTTCACCAATCTTAAACAAAGATTCATTCATAGATTTCAAAACAATTCCATTTCAAACTTGAAATCTTATCAAAAACTGCAAATTCTTTCGTCATATGAAAGCCATTATCATTTGAAAACAAATACTTTTCGTTTCGGAAAAATCCAATCAAATATGCACAAGTTATAGCTTTTAAAGTACAAACTTGGGTTAAATTTAAATTCCTAAAATAATACTTTTAAAATGGTTTAAAATCCATATATATTATTGTATAACTTGTATACCCTTTCAAACCATAGTTTCCAAAAGAATTTCAAAACTTAAACAGGATATATTCTATTCAACAAATTTCAGTTTCAAATTTCATTTTCAAAAGCTTTTCATATTAAACCCCAATTTTATTTCCAAAATCATTTCGGATTCAAATTCAATCTTTAAAATCATTTCATAATATTAAATTCAAATATCTGTGACTTAACCAATTTCCTCGTGCAATCCATATTTGTGTGTGTGGTGTAGTCTAGGGGTTTAACACAATAGTGCAATATCATCAACCATTACAGATTCAAATACAGCAATATCGATAAGCGGTATAATCCTATAACGCTTATCTTTCATTCACAAATTCACAGATAAATATATAAATTCATCACAGGTAAATAAATAAATTACACACAGCTCAACAGTTCACATCACAGAATATCCCATATCAGGGATATCACATAATTCAAAGCATTCCATACAATCCAAACATCCATAAGTAAGATCAAGTAGTCATTTGGTTAACTTAAACCAGATTAATTACTTATAAATTCAATTACTAATCCTGGTTAATTAACATTAATTAATTACAAACCATTTTAATAAATTAACCTTTAATCATTTATTAATTAACCTTTAATAATAAATTAATCAACCTTTAATTATTAATTAATCAACCTTAATTAATAATCAATCAACCTTCAATCAATAAATAATTAACCTTTAATTATTAATAAATTATTCTTAAATAAATTTTCCTTAATTACATTAACTAATTAACCCTTAATTAATTACCATTTAATTAATTATCCTTAATTAATTACCATAAGTGATTATCCCTAATCACTTATATTAATAAACCACAATTTAATTACATTGAGTAATTATACTTTAATCAACTGATTAATCAACTTTAATCATTAATTAATTACATTTAATTAAGTAATTATCTTTAAGTAATTAATTACTTTTAATTACTTACATTAAGTAATCTTAGTTAATTAATCATCCTCAAATGTAATTACACGAAGTAATTATACCTTAATTATTAATCAATTTTTTCTTAATTACTTTTATTAAGTAATTTAACATTAATTTATTATATTGATTAATCAACTATTAATTAATTAAGTAATTATCATAAATTTTTAAATTTCATTAAGAAATTACTCAAGACCTTAATTATTTTAAAAGATAAACTATTTCTCTTTATTCATTAATTAATTTCATTCAAGTTTATTTAATAAACCTTTACTCGATTCCAAAACCAATATAAAACATTTATTATTAAGAAGGTGTTTAAAACTTGATTAAATTTAAATTTAAATCAAAACTTGTTTTATTTTTAAATCTTAAAATTGTTAAAATTTGAACCCAAGACCAAATCCAGTATTAACCCGAGCCAGATCCAATTTTACAAAAGTATGTCCCTGAGCACAAACATTTTTCTTTTTAAACTTTTTTTTATTTTAAATTTCAAAACTATTTAAATTCACATGCAAGCTCACACGCATTTTTCCCAAGCAACTACTCGAGTTCTCCCACCATTTTCTCGAGGGCAAACCCGAGTCACCCTTCTTCTTCTCCAAACCCAATAGCACTATCCAACTATGCATGTACATGTGCACAGATGATCGGAGTTGCTTTGACCAACGCAGCTACCTCACCCAAGTCACTGATGACCACCTCGACTTAGGCAAACACCCAAAACCCTTGGCAACAACCATAATCAAAATCCAACACAACAACATCGCCTAGAACCAAACCATGACTAATAAGATCATCACGCCCCGATGATTTTGACCACCAGAGATCACTATCCTCCAACGACAGCTCTACAGAAGCCTGATGCTTCCATCTCCAAACCTCCTATCAAACCTGATGCTCCAAGGATGTCGCGACAATCAAGTTTCCAACCTCGAGTCAAACTACGCCCAAAACCCTGCTCCCATGCATCGCCGCCGCCGCCACGGTGGACTAACATCCCACCTGACATTTTTGCCTAACTCGACAACTACCCAACAACCTCCAACAGTGACCCCGACCACCCCGAGTTCATCGATCGCTAGAAAAACTTAAAAATCCATTTTCTGGTCAACTCTGAATTACACACTCGATCTAGCATTAAAAATCTGGATTCACGTCTTAAAATTCATGTTTCTTGATGGTGATTAGGATTATATAAATAAATCTAAGAATTGTGATATTTGATTTTTTACATGTTTCCAAAGCTTCACTTTCTTTTTCCATTTCCCAAATAATATTCAAAACTGTCATGCTTAAATACATTTTCAAATCTTAGTTTAGGTTTAAACAAACATAAATTGTTGAAAACTAAAACCTAATAGAGGATATGTGAGGAGATTTTGATTTTTTTCTTCTTCTCTCTAACATGTAATTAAAAGAACAAGTACATATGCCTGTATAACAGACATACACAAATATGTATACACTATCTATACACGTACAACATATTCACGTATGTCCAACATTTTTCTACAGCTTCATTTCACAAACAACCAATTATAGATCAGTAAAAAGGAGTTTACTCACCTATTTGATGAAGAACAGAGCCTTGAAATTTTTTAACTGGAAGTTATTTTTGATGCTAAACTTTGAAGTTGAGATGATCTTGCATTGATTTCCACAGGCTTTAGTTTGTTTTAGGTTGAACTTGAAAAAGATTTCTGTAGTTGTTTTGAGTCGAATCCATGTATTTGCTTTAGCTTAGAACTTGAACCTGAAGCTTGATTTCAGATTTTCTTTGATCTTGTTGAATCTGAACTTTGCTTTTAAGCTTCAGGTTGAAATGCTTTTGATTTATAGCTTTGATACTTTTCTGTTTTGAGTCTGAACTGAAGATGATCTGAATTTTTAGTTTCAGGTTTTTTTTTGTTTGATCTGGTTTTTCTTTTTGATTTTCTTTGATTAGGTTTATAGATGGAGGAAAATTTTGAATAGAAGAAAATAATGAGCAGGCTGTTTTCTTTTAATTATATGTTATCATTATTACTAAAGAGAAATAAAAGCTTTGCCACTTGTTATCTTTGTTAACACTTGTTATTTACTTGCATAACCATTTTACAAATGTCTTTTGTTATACAAATAGTGTTTAAATCCTTAACTTTAATTAATTTATAGATTTAGTTTTAAGCCCTTTTATTTTGTAAATTACTTATGTCTTATTTTATGAATTATATCTTATATATTTGATATTTTTATGTATATACAAATTATATTTATTTTGAAAGAATTGATCCTTTAAATTTTCAAAAGGTATATGCATTATGTACTTATTAAAGGAAATTGATTTAAAATCAAATTATACATTGAATAAGTGATCATATATATTTTTACACATATGAGGATTTAACTTAAGATGACCTTTTATAAATTATTACATTAATCTCAAATCATATCTTCCAAAAATTAATATATATACTCATATTATATTTAATTTAAAAAAAAAATTATTAGTTTTAAATATAGAGATTATAATCCAATTTATTTTCAATATATTTTATTTTTGGATTCCAAAACCAATATACTACCTAAAATATTTTTTTTTTTGGGAATTTTCATATTAATTCACCAATAAATTCACAATGTAATTCAAAAATTAGATAAATCATCAAATTAAACTTGGCTGAAAACCGAGAATGTTACAATTCCCCCTTTAGAAAATTTCGTCCCCAAAATTTGCTAGAAAGGAAAATAACAATGAACGGATGGAAAATGTTTTACCAGATCAAACTGAATATTTATTCTGCATTTGGCTTACCAAATAAGAATATCATCAATAGATACGAGAATGATCTTATTCAATACTTCACAAGATACTCGGGGCATTTGGTCTACGAAATATGCAGGGGCATTGGTTAGTCCGAAGCGATAATTTAACCATTCGTAGAATACATCTAGACCCTAAAGGATAGACAAATGGATTCAATTCAATTTAACTTCATATTTCGTTAACCAACTCATTTCAAATAAGTTCTCAAATTTATTAAAGTTTAAAACGAAAACGTTGATAGAAAACTGATGAAGAGAATACGAATTAGGAATTAGAACCTTTTCTACAACGATTCGTAGGGCCACCATCGCATCGAAGCTTCTTCTCGGAGCTGCCATGAAACCGTCAAATAATTGAAATTGGATGATGAATCAAAATAGAACTGATGGGAAAAGATTGTTTCCATTGTCGTAGGGTATTGACCATTTGTAGTGGTACTTCCCTATCTTCTATCTCGTCCTCTTCTTGCACTCATACTCCATATCAGTGGATAGTAAGAGAATTTACCGAGGCATATTAACGGATATCTTAGAGATACTCATTCTAAGGCATTTCAAACCTTATCTCTAATGAGTTACCCTAATCTATTATACTCCAAAAGCTAAAGTTCAACCTTTAGCTCTGATACCAAATTTAACGACCCTGAGTCAGAGCTTGAAAATCGACACCAGATACATCACCTGTATCTGAAATGCTGAAGATTCGAATGCTGAATCCGGTTTGCTGGAGCTTATAACACATTAAGTACAATACAATAGCGGAAAAAGAGAATGCATATCATATCATATATCTCCAATGACATACAATATCCAATACAATATGATACAACACATCAATAACATATATCAAAGAACAATGTACAATGCTACAGCGGAATAACAACATGATATAGCAGCGGAACCAATAACTCCAAATAGCAATAGCAACTCCATCTCCAAAAGAGAATGCTCAAAACTCCAATCCAAGGATAGCTCGAACCCCTAACCAAGTTGTATTAAGCAAGGTCAATCATAACTCCAAAGACATCTAGATCCCTATCTGAACTAGCTTATGATTCTACTAAAAACTGACTCTAGGCTGCCCGTGTGGAAAATAGTGGGCACCCAGAGTTTAGAAAGGGAACAATAAACTCCAGGTTAGTCAAGGGACTGGTGTGAGCAAACAAAAACATTTGGTTTGAACAAAAAGAAGTAAAAAGAAATTCGCAATGCTTTTTGGAAAATGAAACTACCATAAGGCCTCCCCGCACACACACAGTGCTAATGAACAATTGGCGGAGATTTCTCCTTATGATAGTCAAACATGCTTGATACGCGAAAACCTTTTGATATTATTATTAATGCATAGTGCAGAAAACCCTTCGAAAGTATAATATTAACCTTAGCTAGCATACACATTTCATACTACTCCTACTATAGCTACCATCTAAACGGAATGTCACTACCATAGGCAAATGGCAGGTTATACAACTAAAACCATACAGGGCGTGTATTGTTTCTTTGGATTACCAATAAATGGTCAAGGTAAGGAACTTCCTATGCTACAAGGGTACGCCTCTGGAGGGACACCCCGAGAACTTAACCAGCTCTCCACCAACACAAGGCCGGGTTACCTCTATAACTAGGTAACTAACTTTCACGAGTATGCCATCCCCTGGTCGTAACCAACCTTTATCCGAGGATCCGCTAAACCAACAACCACAAAGCAATAGATTTGCAGTAACCCCATAAGTTAAGTATCTGGGCTCCATACCATGATACCACCTTTTATCCAGAAGGAAATTGACATACCCTAAAGGGCGCGACCCCCAATAACCTTACTGCATCCTTCCTGTTTCGACGATTTCGATTTGTGAGGTTCTGATGAAGTCTCGTCCCACAAAGTTACGCTTTTCACAAAAGCAATGCTTTGATCAACCAATGATCAGCAGAATTCAGCATGCGACATTACCAAATTGGGAATGTATCACTAGTAACCATCAACTACATAACCTCTTAGCTCGTACGTCTCAGAGAAGGGTGTTAAGCTAAGAGAATAAATTCTCCGCCACTAAACAGAAATGTATTTGATAGAAACCAGCTTTACATCTCAAAGTGTAACGTCAGGCATACAACCATACAAGTCTATTCCGGGTATGAACAGAACTGAAGGCACTTCAAAAGAAGCCCTTGCAATCCGGATAATCCCTAATCACGTCCGGACTCCCCATCACAAAGGGTGATCAAATCTCTATACTGGGGCCTTCCGGTGCAGAGTCATCCGATATGTATTCCTTTTGCTTTTGAAAATATTCGGTCTTCACCACCGGTCATCAAATGTTATGCATTTCGTCGTATCACTATTCAAAATGGGTTAAATGACATAATGTCCTCTCTCGGCCAAACCGAATAATGAGCGCATGTTTTAAAACCATATGGGTATATTGGGATCTTAGTTAAGTCACAATATATTTCAAAAAACCTTTCTTTTAAATGATTTAAGCAAATCTCCACTTTTAAATCTTTAAATAAAAGATTTATTTCCCAAAACCTTTCCATGGTTTAAACAAATTACCATTTTAATATTTTAAACAAAAATATTCACTTTACAAATTTCACTAATCTTTTATAAAGATTTATTCACAGCTTTCAAAATTATTTCAATTCCAAATCTTTTATACAGAAGATACATCTTTAAGATCCTCTTCAATTTGAAAACAAAGTTCACCAATCTTTAACAAAGATTCATTCATAGATTTCAAAACAAATCCATTTCAAACTTGAAATCTTTTCAAAATTTGCAATTTCTTTCATTATATGAAAGACATTATCATTTGAAAACAAATATTTTTCGTTTTGGAAAATCCGATCAAATATGCACAAGTTATAGCTTTTAAAGTATAAACTTAGGTTAAATTTAAATTCCCAAAATAATACTTTTAAAATGGTTTAAAATCCATGTATATTATTGTATAACTTGTATACCCTTTCAAAACATAGTTTCAAAAATAATTTCAAAACTTAAACAAGATATCTTCTATTTAACAAATTTAAATTTAAAATTTCTTTTTCAAAAGTTTTTCATATTGAACCCAATTTTATTTCCAAAATCATTTTGGACTCAAAATTCAATCTTTAAAATCATTTCATAATATTAAATTCAAATATCCGTGACTTAACCAATTTCCTCATGCAATCCATATTTGTGTGTGTGGTGTAGTCCAAGGGTTTTACACAATAGTGCAATATCATCAACCATCACAGATTCAAACACAACAATATCGACAAGCGGTATAATCCTGTAACGCTTATCTTTCATTCACAGATTCACATATAAGTATATAAATTCATCACAACTAAATAAATAAATTACACACAGCTCAACAGTTCACATCACAGAATATCACATATCAGGGATATCACACAATTCGAAGCATTCTATACAATCCAAACATCCATAAGTAAGTTCAATTAGTCGTCTGATTAATTTAAACCAGTTTAATTACTTATGAATTTAATTACTAATCCTGCTTAATTAACATTAATTAATTACAACCATTTTAATTAATTAAATTTTAATCACGTAACGACCCGTATTTTAGGCTAATTTAAATTATTGAATTTAATGTAATTATTCGATAAATATAGGTAGAAATAAAATTAAGGATTATTTGTATTGGTTAATTGGATAATTGGATTGTTCAAAATTTAATAGTGGGAATTATTTGAATAATTTGATTTTGGATTCAAGATGATAAAAATTGATGATATCAGAAATTAATCTAAATTTTATTCAACATATGAACGAAGACTGTTAATATATAAAATTGGATTCAAATGTGAATAGTAAAGAAAAATATGAATTTTTTTTTTAATTTATGAGTAAAAATAGATATTTTGGTCACTATGTCGGATTTCGACGAAACCAGTTTCATCGGATCCATAATAGTAGATTATTGTAGGATTTGAAGTTTCGTAGCATTCAGACTTGTCATTTGGTCGTACGTGCTTAAAACGCGTTGAGATTTAATTTCGAATTTAAATAAATAATTCGATTTGAAAAGCCATCTTCCGCATACTATCAGATTAAGCTACGGAACTAGTTCCATTGCGTTCGAGATGTGGGTCAAACATTATAAACGCCAGGTGGCATGCTTCATTTGGAGTTCGAGAAATTTCAAACATTTAATGTCAGATTTTTTTTTAAAATTAATTAATAATATAGTTATCCTTGTCTAAGTCACATTTCCCTATCATCGCATACCCCTACCTTTTTCTCTTTCGTTAAAACTAGCCAAAAAAATCAATTGAAGAAATCAAATAAAATGAAGATATTAGAAGAAGAAAACTGACGTTCGATTGAAAAAACAAAAGGGGGATCGAAGTCGCGATTCACTCATCAAGACACGCACCCAAGTTGTCGTGGCCATGACGAAGACGAGGTCGAAGCTTGGGAAGAACGCAGCTATAGGAAGATGTGTGTGCAGCGACTGTAATGTGATGGCGATAGAGGTATGGCGACTTAGGCAAAGGCGACTCGACGATCTATAAAAAAATATTGATCCGGCACGTTTGTGCGCGCGCAGCGCGATGGATGAAGATAAGATGCGACGAGAGGGGTGAGTCGAGTTAGGGTTTTCGATTGGCTAATGGATGCATATGTGCTTGAGTTTCTAGGGTCGTGCTCCACGATGACGAGACAACATGGAAATGGGCTGGAGGTTGGCAGCAGCTTAACTGAGTGGAGCGATGGCGTTAAAAAAAGTGGAATGAAGGAGAGTCGTGATTCTCTTGGCTGGTGGAGGATTGTGTGAAACAGTACATGAGTAAGAGGCAGCGCCTGGGAGGCTTCGGCCTGAGAGGAAGGTCTGTTTTTTTCCTATTAACTTTAATTTTTTAATCGAACTTAATTATAATCGAATATTAATTAATTCGTAATTTACTCGTACGAGATCCGTTTTGGGTAGAACGAATCATATTTCGATCGTATCAAGGTCGTTTGCAGCAAGGAATCATGTTGACATTTACTCGAACAGAAGATCTTTTTAGTTCACATAATTAAGGTGAGTGGTTTTAAGCTCACGTTTGACTATTATATCTTATGTTAGAAATTTATATCGTGAAATAATTTGAATTGATTGATGGTTGTTGGATAAATTTAATTTGACATTTAATTGACATCTGGATAAATTGATAGAATTTTGTTTTGACAGTTAAAATTGGTTTAGGATTTTAATCTGCTAGTAAGATTTCCGATTTATCGAAAATTGGTTGATTATTGTGAATATTGATTGTTTGGATGATTGGTTGACATGAATGCTATTGACTGATATTTTGGATGTTTGGTTGCTTATTTATATATCATGCTATCACCCTGTATATTATTTACAGTGTGTAAAGCTGTAAATTTAATTATTTCCAATAAATTAGCAATTAGGATGAAATGATATATACCTATGACATCTATTTGGATTAAAATGATATATGTCCATTCTTCAAATTAAATTGAAATAATTATCCAGTTGGCCATATATGACAACCCGATATTTTCAACCATTCGCATCCGCACATGTCGGACTTGAATTTCTTAAAATACCGCGTTGTAAATAAAATTGGGCAAATCTCAGAATATGCAGTAAATAAAAATAATCACAGATCACAGACATAGAGTAAAATAATGCAGCGGAATTAAAAGAGATAGTAGTTCATGAAGCTACTATTACAAAGTCTCATAACAAATACATAATGACAGTTCAGAACAACAACATAGATAGAAATCCAAATACATAAGGATTCACTAATACATCGAATAACTTATAATAGTTGAAATAGAAAAGATAGAAAAGCAGATAGACGGGTAGAATGTCCAACAAGGACCGGCTCTAGAAGAGAATCCAAAGCTGTGAATACTCTGGCTGACCCGAGCGTAAAGCAAAACACAAAACACTCGAGTCAGGACGATATATACTTATATAATGTAAACCAACTCAAGTGAACTGTAATAAGGTACAGGTAACTTAAAGGATGCCTAGCATCGCCCATCCTCTAAGGATCCGTTAAACTATTTACTATGTATTAATATTGCATTATTATAATAATGTCTATAGTAAAATAAACTTACTTTAAAATAGCATTCCGGGGTGACCCAATATTCCCCTTCATACATAATAGTACCAGTGTTAACGCTAAAATTTGAACGCTAACACCCCGGTGTGTGAAGTGTAGTTGTGAAAGCACCACCCGATAACTCGGGAACAGATTATAAGTAGATAATAGCAGAAAAGCAGTAAACAACAACAATTTTATAGTGGTTCGGCTTAAGGGTATAGCCTACGTCCACTTTAAGCACTTTTATTGATGATCTCGTTACAAGCTGATACAATTCTTCCCAAGTACAATGCACTTTGAATTACAAGAGACTTAGAACAAGTAGCCTAAACTTCAATGGAGATGAGAATCTTCGAATCCATGTTGGACGTATGTGATCTCTTCTTGAAGTTGTTTGTAGTGTTCTTTGAGTCTTGAGAGCTTCGAGTGTTGGATTGATTTGCAGCAGAGTATCGGTGTTCGAAGAGAATGAGCCCCAAAAGTCCCTTGAATGTTGGAGGTGGCCGTGTATTTATAGGAGTTTTCAGCCTTGAGTCGTGAGTCGCACCCGACTCATGCTTGACTCGTGGCCGAGTCAAATTAGGCCGTGGCCGACTCATTGAACCTCACTCTTAATTACTTCACGGTTCATTCTTCTGCTGGATTATACGCCATGTCCTGAGTCGCTTACGAGTCAACCTCCCTTGGCATAAGCACTATGGCAATGGATTACGACTCAATGGCTCTGAGTCGTGAACGAGTCATTAGTTGTGAGTCGTTAAGCTGTCAACGACTTATCAGGTGACGATATATAAATGAAGCGGCACAGGGACCTACTTCCTTATGTCGTCACTTCCCCTGAGTCGTTCCATAAGATGAGTCGCGAACCTGTTGAGTCGTTTGAACCATGAGCCGTTGAGTCGGAAACTCCCATAAGTTGCATAACAGTTGAGTCGGTACTTTTCCTGAGTCGTAGCTCCAATGAGCCGTTGGGTCGGTCTAGGCCTTGAGTCACTGCATGTGAGCCGTAAACATTGTTGAGTCAGTAACTCTCTGTGTCGGCCTTTCTCATGAATCGCTAATCCTGTGAGTCGTCCTATCCTTCTATGTAGATGAGTCGGTGCTAGTGGAGTCGGTCCTTTCCTTAAGTCGCTGAAGCCCCTTAAGTCGTAAGTCCAATGAGTCGGTAAAGACCTTAAGTGGATGAGTCGGCCCAAGTTGAAACTTGTTGGCAGAGCAGGGTTAACATTTGCCCCTCGAAGCACACGCCTAAGTCGTAGGTCACGTGCTTCGAATTATCTTAACCCGTGTGCCGACTCAAACCTTACTGCCCAAAGCTATAAAAACTTGAGTCGTCCCCCTTTTCTTCTCATTCCCTAACTTTTGAACCGTGTCCGCCATTAACGCGCATTCAAGCTCTCAAAGGCGATTTCGATCAGATTCTCCATCGATTATCTCTATCATCACATTGCGTAAGCGATCTCGCTCTCCTTATGATTTTCGATTATCCCTAGCTTTTTGGCTCCATCTCCATCTTTGATTTCCCCCTTTGAACCCTGCGAATTTGGTTGCTTCGGTTATTGATGTACTTAGGGTTTTCTGTTCTGATGGTTTATGATTCGAGGCGGTTTAGTGATGCAATAGAGCTAGGATTGTTGATTGAGAGCTTATTGGGTTAACGGGTTTGGAATTGGAAGACTCACTGGATAGGAGGGAGACGGTTCAAGGGTTAAGAGCTAGATGGTAGACGGGTTTAGGAGTTAAGTTGGCCAATCAGAGTGAAGCATTGCCTCAGATCCAGCTCAATAATTCTGGACGACCTAATAGCCTTTGCGACTCAACTCTGGACCGGCTTACCAGTCTTCACGACACAAGTCTTGAGTCGGGGCCGAGATAGGACTTGAAGAATTTTCTCATAACTTTGAATTGAAACTTATCCCCTCTTTTATGCCTCGTGACCCAAGCGCTGCCGACTTAAAATGTTGATAACTTGCAGCATAAACGACCTAAATCACCTCATGACTTTTAAACTGTGGGCGAGTTATCACATTGTATTGCTTTGAAGCATGATTCTGACTCAATCTTTGACTTGAATTGCTAAAATGAATTGCCTGAATATTGAATTGCTTGAACTTTTAACTTGTTAAGCTTTGTTGCATATTTTAGTTTTACAGATTGCTTCAATTTGCAATTGTACAACCTGTTTAATACAACAATCACAGAAGATTGGGACGAATATACTGCCATTGATTGCCCTTATCTAATGACAGATTAGTCGATAGAAGATAATTAATTTAAATAGATTGCGTGAATGAAGTACTTTAAACCAACAAATCCAAGTAGAGTGCTAAAGCAATATTGAAAATAGTCAACTGAAATTGACTGGTTTGCACTAACACTATACCTGAAATTAACAAGTCCTGAAATTTAGTAATTGACCAATTGCCAACTAGTTTAACTTCAGTTATATTTACTTGTTTATCTTTATTAATTCTGCACAACACTTCACACTTTTAGGAAACGTGCACCTTCATATTTGAACATCCAGTTGCTTGTGTAGAATGACTTCTCAACAAGAAGAACCGATGGGCCAAACTGAAGATGTCTTCCCAATAGCTGACCCATTGGATAACCCTCCGGAGAGAACTTCCACAACTCTGAATCAGCGGGTGTTTAACCAACTGTGCATCCAATTTGGCATTGCTGAAGCTGATGCCTTACTGCCGGGGCCAAGTGATACAGCAGATAGGCCTCCCTCTGGCTTTATTGCTGTCAATTGCCAAATGTGCTTGAGCGGTGCAATCCCACCTTTTAATGACTTCCTTCAACAGTTCCTGCGTCGGTTATCTATTTCTCCATTCCAATTGCACCCCAACGGCCATGCCATTCTGATTGGGTTATGTGTGCTATTTAGGAGAGTTTTGAATCGATTACCGAGCTTTGGGGAAATCTGCTATTTCTGCTCATTTACAAAAATTAAAGATCATCCCTCTATCGTAGTTATAAGAAGTGCTCGAAATCGCAAACTCATCACTGATCTCTCTGAAAGCATTCACGGATTTCTGAATCAGTTTTTCTTTGTTCGCTGCCCTCCAAGGTTTTATGCCATCTGGAGAGTGGGAAGTAAGATTTCCTGTCTTTATTTCTCCATTTTTGAGCTTTCCGAAATCTGAGTTGCTAAATGCTGACTTTGCTCGTTTCCTGTTTTAGCACTTCCACCTCCCGCTAGGGATCCATGCTATAAGCAAATTTTTGAAAGATTGAACGCCGTGCCGGCAGAGGAAAGGAGCATAAAGTTTTTGTTAAACGATGAATTTTTACATCAATACGGGCTTCTTCATTCTTCTCGCTTCACTCAGCCTCGTGAAGCTCCAACGGAAGTTCCTGATTCTCCGATGAAAACTCCCGATGCCCCGGCTAAAGCGTCGGATGCCCCAGCTTCCACTGACACATTCATATCAAAAGGACATGTTCCTGAGACTTCTTTGGTGAAATGCTCCACTTCTGTTGATATTGCGGGGCCATCCGACAAACTTGCCCCAGTTATCGAGGAAGATGAGCCTCAGGAATCCTCCTGTCATTCACAAGAATCTGGTGAAAAAGCTGGGAAATCCAGTCCTGTTAAGCAGAGCAGGGATGATACTTTCGAAGGACTGAGCGACCTCTTTGCTACCTCACAAGAGATCTTTAAAGACGATCCTATCACTACCGGGATTTCTTCTTCAGTAGCCGAGGCTACTCCTATTCTGCAACAGACTTCGTCGACCCAAGAGTTGGTGCTACCTATTACGCCCACGACTACTCCTCAATTAAAGAGTGGTTTGTAGTTCGATGCGCGTAGTTTGCACTTCACACACAACTAAGGATTTTTCAGCACTTTTATGCACTTACCTTTTTTATACTTGAAAGATTCTTAAATTTTGTTTCTCTCTTTAATTTTAGGTTCTCCAATGGGGCGAAGCGACTCTTTTTACGACGAATTCAAATAATACGGGAGACGCGGACAGTATGACTATAGGCGCCATCTTCCCGTACACAGAGAAACCGATGAGGAGAGGGCCGCCCGCAAGGCTAGGGAGAGACGCTCCTATGAAGAGCGTTATGGGAGAGAGGAAGAAAGACGTGACCTTCCTCGCAGAGATGAGGACACTCTTAAACGAAAGATCCATGACGAGAGAGGAAAAAGTCATATGGTCGACTCTTCCAGCAAGCGGACTAAACTTAGTGAAGGAACAGTGCCTTTAATTTCTAAAAATGTCCCCGCTCCTTCTCCGGCCCCTACTCGTTCTGATATTCAAACAATTATCAACCGGCCCGCATACCAAGTTGGGCAAGGTCCTCCCACACTTCAAAGTCGATTTCCTCATTGGTGCTTAAAAGGGTTTCGATTTGATCTTGATCTAGTCCCTCTTGACAAACCGGCTATGCTACGAAATCTTTATGCCGTCAGGATTGATATTGAGAGAATGCCCAATTGGCAGAAACTTGTTGACGAGCTCCAAAGAGTTAATCGAGCGAACCTTGAAGCCATGCTCTCAATGGGAAATGACAAAACTGAGTGGCAGAACATTCTTGAACAGCATGACGCTGAGATGAGGAGCATTGCTTCCTATAATGAAAAACTCGAAGCGGAAGTGGAAAAGCTTAAAGGAGAACTTGCTACTTCCTCCACTTCCTATTCTCAAAAGGAAAACATGCTCCAGCAGCAAGTGCGAGATGCGCATGCCAGTCAAAGGGCGGCTGAGGATAAGCTTGCATATAAAGAAAAGGTCATAGAAGACTATTGTGCTGAAGTTGCACAGCTGCGTGAACAAACCGGCTCCCAAAGCATAGAGATAGAATTATTAAAAGCTCGACTTGCCAATGCTGAAAGAGAGCGCGATGAGGCCATTGCTGGCAAATTTGCAGCTGATGAAGCTCACCAAGCTACTAAAGCCGACATCGGCTCTACACTATTCAACTTTTATCTGCAATGCATTCTGGGACGCGGTAGCCTTGCGTTTTTGGGTCCTAAATATGAAATCACACTGGCTGAAGTATGGGAGGCTGCCATAGATATGTTTAGGGGTGCTGGTTACTCTGAAGACCAGCTTGAAGAATATTATTTTGACGAGGAAACTCGAGCAGCGCTGGCCAGGGGAAAAGAGCAACTTGCTAAATTTCGTGCTGAAACGATAAGAAAGGAATGCCCAGAGAAGGAAGCGCTTGTAGATGCCCCTGTCCCCCCTTCGGTTTCAGCTGGCGTTGGTATAGCTGGTCCCAGTTCTTCTTCTCTGCCTCAAGACAAAGTTGATCTCAGAGCTACAACTTCCGAAGCTGTAGAAGAGCCTCAAGAGAGCACTGAAGCTCAGGACTATGAAATTGACATGATAAAGACAACTTCTGCAGGTAATTCTACTGTAAATTTCGCCACTGTCAATCTCGCTCAAGTGGATTGCTCATTTGTTCCACATGGGTTTGATGAGCTTCTTGACTATTTTCTCAATCTTGATGAGCCTTCATCTCCTCCTCTTACTGACTTTAACCTCTTTTCTTCTGTAGAGAAAGTATCAAGCACCACTCAGCTTTCTCCCCCTCCGGTTATCCCTCCTTCGTCTCTTCAGGTGGCTCCTCCTTCTGCTTCACAGCCCGGGTCGCAAGAGGAGCTAATAGGGGCTCTTCATGGCTTAGACGATCCCATTGCTTCGCAAGAGCAGAGAGACGAGGGACTTGAGGGAGGTGAGATATCTCCGGAGCGGACTCCCTCTGATAACATAATTTTGTCTGCGCTTGCCACTCCAGGGAGCGAGTCTTCCTCGAAGAGGAGAAAGAAGCACGGAACATCGAAGAGGAGGGGGAAGAAAATTATTGCTACCGAGGAGGAGCCAAAAGTTGGACCAGTTGCCCCTCACTCTTCTCCCTCCCTTATGCCTACAGATCGACCAGAAAAGCTAATCATTCGACCGGGCAAAGGGTCCAAAGGTAGTAAGAAGAAATGAGGACTTTAGTTTTTAGCTTTTTTTCTTTTGCATGTACTGGTCGAGAATTGTGCGGGTATCGGCCTCCCGCTTTTTTTTTATTTTGAAACCTGTATCTGCAATACAATTGAATAAAACGATCCTTTATTTGTACAAATTCCTGTTTGAACTTGAGAATGCATTTATTATTTATTTTTGCATAAATTTATTTATATGATATTGCAGCGGGCTTATGGCATGTTACTTGAGCATTACCTTTCGCCGATTTGGCTATACTATATTGCCCCCATTCCATAAGCTTGCTGCAATATTCTATACTTCGAGGGGAATTGCACTCTTATTTTCTAAAGAAATTCCATTCGTGGAGAAAAACTTTTGTAGAGTACAACTCCCTTTATAAGTTTTTACGTTTTGCCCTTTGAAGAAATCACTTTTTTTTTCATGTGCATATTTTACCAAGTGAATCCTTCTATGTGGTAAAACGGACCTCTGAAGGGTACTTTAACCTCTTTTTTTTTTTTAAGGAAGATTATCTTCCAGAATAGGTAAATTATTCTTCCTTTGGAAGTTAAAGTACGCTCTTGATGAGGATTTTTTTTTACATAGAAAGTTGTACCTTTGAGGAGGGATTTTTTACGTTTCAACACTTGGAAGTTTTATTTCAATCTTGGTGAAACGTGTACCTCCAAAGAGTTGTGCCTTTGAAGAAAGCCTTTTCACGTTTCAACACATGGAAGTTTTATTTCAATCTCGGTGAAACGTGCGCTTCTGAAGAGGTCTTTCTTCTTGATTGTGCCTCCGAAGAGGTCTTTATTTTGCCTGCCTTTCAACTCTGGTGAAGTGAAACTCCGAAGAGTAACTACTCCAGCTCCTGGTGAAATGTGCCTCCGAAGAGGTCTTTATTTTGTTTACATTTCAACACTGGTGAAGTGAAACTCCAAAGAGCGGCTGTTACACTTCAACTCCTGGTGAAATGTGCCTCCGAAGAGGTCTTTATTTTGTTTACATTTCAACTCTGGTGAAGTGAGACTCCGAAGAGCGGCTGTTACACTTCAACTCCTGGTGAAATGTGCCTCAGAGAGGGTTTTTATCGCCTGGAAGTTACTCTCTCATGGTTGGAGGGTCATGACTCCTCCAATCTTTTTTGTTGAGTAGAGAACTTTCTTTTTTGCGGCATATGTCCCATTAGAGGTCTTTATCCTCCGAAGAGTTGTGCCTCCGAAGAGGTCTTACGTTGCCGATGATAGCTTTAGTTATTTCCTTGTCCACTTGCTTATGCCTTTTCAGCGATCCTCTGTTTTTTCCTTTTCAAGCTCATATTCCCTTTTCCCACAAGTAGTTTGTTTAATCCAAGGAAGTGCACTTCATTGTTAAGCAGGTTCGTGAGAACGGACAAAAGATTCTTAATTGGATGTTCGTTTGTTCAAACGATCTCAACTTGATAGCAAGGGTCCGTTCTCAGCGAAATTATTGCCCATTCAATTGAAGCGTTTCCTATCTAGGATTTGGATTTGGGGCTTTCGTGACTTGAAATTTGATTGTTGAATGATGACGAGAGTTGCTTGGACTTATTATATGCAAGTTTTATTTCCGTTGTATTCATCATTTCTTTACAATATTTCAACAAAGCTTTCAAGTAAAGTATGGACGCAAGTGATTGCTGTTCCAAGCCCTTGGGATTCGATGCCCTTCAACAGTAGTGAGTTTGAATGTGCCGTCAAGAAGCTTCTGACCTATGACATATGGTCCTTCCCAATTTGGCCCAAACACACCTGTTGCTGTCATAATTCTCTTCAGGACTAGATCCCCGATCTCAAAACTGCGTTGGTGAACTTTGGAATTGAAATGTCTGGCTATCTTTTGCTGATGAGCTGCAATTCTGAGATTAGCCTCATCTCTTTTTTCATCAAGGAGATCTAGTGCTTCAAGCTGTAGTTTTTCATTCTCTGCTTGATTGAAATGGATTCTTCTATGTGACGGAACCTCCATCTCTACCGGGATCATTGCTTCTGACCCATATGCCAATGAAAAAGGGGTATGCCCAGTCGCAGTTTTGTGAGTGGTTCTGTATGCCCATAGTGCAAGTGGTAACTTATCGACCCAACCACCTTTCGCTTTTTCCAGCTGCTTTTTGATGGTTGATTTGATGATCTTGTTTACTGCTTCCACTTGCCCGTTTGCCTACGGATGAGCCACTGCTGAGAAGCTCTTCTGGATTTTGAATCGTTTGCAAAAACTTTGGAATTCTTCGCTTTCAAATTGAGTACCATTGTCTGTGATTATTTTCTGAGGCACACCATACCTGCAAATGATATTCTTGGTTACAAAACTTATCATCTTCTTAGAGGTAATAGTAGCCAAAGGTTCAGCTTCAGCCCATTTAGTAAAATAATCAACTGCAACAATAGCATATTTAATCCCTGATTTGGCGGTCGGTAGCGGCCCAATGAGATCCATTCCCCAAATTGCAAACGGCCACGGACTGACCATCTGTGTGAGTTCAGTAGAAGGCGCTCTAGGAATTTTGGCAAATCTTTGGCATCTGTCACATTTTCGGGAATAATCTGCAGCATCTTTATTAATTTCTGGCCAAAAATATCCGTATCTGAGAACCTTCTTTGCTAAAGTCTGACCACCTGAATGATCACCACATTCTCCTCCATGTACCTCAGCTAAGATTGTTTTGGATTCTTCCCTGGATACACATCGAAGTAACGGCATTGAGAACCCTCTTCTGTACAGTCGACCATCCTGGACTATATAGTGAGATGCTTTCCTTAGTAGCTTCTGTCTCTCTCTCGGATTTTCTGGTAAAGAACCCCTGAGTAAGTAGTCCAGTATTGGAGCCATCCATGATTCTTGTTCTTGAGATATATTCATAATCCAGTCTACATCCATCTCATCTATACTCGGTGCTGACAGGACTTCTACAGGGACTAATCCCAATAGTTGAGCTTCACCAGAACTTGAATATTTGGCGAGGGAATCTGCCTTCATATTTTCTTCTCGGGGAATATGGCTTATTGAATAATGATCGAGCTCGCATAGAAGTTCCCAGGCCTTTGACAAGTAGGCGGGCAGGTTTCCCCCTTTCGCTTGAAATTCCTTCTTGACTTGACATACGATAAGCTGAGAATCACTGAAGATCTGTAATGCTTGGATGTTTAGTTCTTTAGCGATTTTCAATCCTGCAATAAGAGCTTCATACTCTGCTTCATTGTTTGTTGAAGGAAATTCCAATCTTAGTGCATAACATAATGACCGACCTTCAGGGGTTTCAAGAACCACCACGGCTCCAGAACAGTAGTCATTTTTTGCGCCATCAACATATAACTTCCACTGGATTGGAGAATCATTGATCGTTTCTTCCTCACCATTACCTTTTTCTGTGAATTCTGCAATGAAATCTGCTAAATCTTGTCCGTTGATTGCCTTTCGGGGGTGATAAGTGATGTCATATTGACTGAGTTCGATGTTCTACTTTAGAAGACGACCCGAAGTTTCAGGACGAAACAGGACTTGCTTTAAAGGTTGATCAGTGAGGACTTTTATAGGATGAGCTTGGAAGCATTGCCTCAACTTTCTTGATGCAATTAGTAGACAATAGGCAAGTTTTTCCAACTTGGAGTAATTCAGCTCTGCCCCAGTGAGTCTTTTGCTGATATAGTAAACCGGATGTTGAATCCTTTTGTCTTCCCGTATCAGCGCTGCACTTAGAGCATGAGATGACACTGCCAAGTATATAAGAAGCTCATCACCATTGTCGGGCCTAGTAAGTATCGGAGGCGTTTCCATATGACGGATCAGCTCATCAAAGGCTTTTTGGCATTCGGGAGTCCATTCAAAATTTCTCTTTCCTTTCTTTAGAGCGTCGAAGAATGGGATGCATTTATCCGTAGCTTTAGAAATGAACCGACTTAGGGCGGCGACTTTTCCGTTGAGACTTTGCAATTCCTTCTTCGTTCTAGGAGCTTTGACTTCTTTTAAGGTGGTAATTTGAGCTGGACTAGCTTCAATGCCCCTAGCGCTCACGATGAAACCTAAGAACTTTCCTGACTCCACCCCAAACGAACATTTCAAAGGGTTAAGCTTCATCCTGTATTTCCGGAGGACTGCGAACATTTCTGCTAGGTGTTCAATGTGATCCGCTGCTTTCTTAGATTTTACTAACATGTCATCGACGTAGACTTCCATAGTCTTGCCCAGTTGCGGCTTGAATATAGCATTTACAAGTCTCTGGTAGGTTGCCCCTGCATTTTTAAGTCCGAAGGGCATAACTCTGTAGCAATAAAGACCAACATCAGTAATAAAGCTTGTGTCCTCCTGATCTGGCTCATGCATCATTATCTGGTTATATCCGGAATAGGCATCCATAAAAGATAATAGTTCATGTCCCGCTGTTCCATCTACCAGTTGATCGATCCTGGGTAATGGGAAGCAATCTTTGGGGCAGGCCTTGTTTAGATCATAAAAATCGATGCACACTCTCCATTTTCCGTTAGCTTTCTTAACCAGCACTGGATATGAAACCCAATTCGGATAGGTAGATTCTTTGATAAAGTTATTCTCCACGAGCCGATCAACTTCTTCTTTCAATGTCGCTGACCTTTCTGGACCTTGAGTTCTTCTTTTCTGTTTTACAGGTGTAAATCTTGGATCGATATTCAGGGCACGTACTGCAATTTCAGGGGATATTCCGCACATATCGGCATGAGTCCAAGCGAAGACATCCAGGCTTGCTTTCAAAAAAGATATTAAGACATTCTGAATTGACACATTAAGCTGTGAACCCACATTCAACACATTATTTGGGTCCTTCGGGTCAACAGGTACCGGTAAAGTCGTTTCCACCGGTGCTACTCTATTCTCCCCTGCACTGGCTTTTCTAGGATCCATCTCTTTTCTTGCCCCACTATGTTCGCCAGTGCAGGGTACGCCCCGTAATTGCTACAAGGCTGGTTCTTTGATGCGGACTGAGGTTGCCGCATCCTTTCCCATTTGTCTTTTCCTTGCTTCTCGCAGCTCTGTCAGATAACACTCCCGCCCGGCATTTTGATCCCCTTTTATAACTCCTACCCCATTGTCTGTAGGGAATTTAATTGTGAGGCACCATGGGGCTAGAACAACTTTGAATGCTGCCAGAGTTGGACGACCAAGGAAAGCATTATAAGCAGAAAATTCATCGACAATCACAAAAGTCTGTTTGCGGACTATTTTCCTTTCTCCCTCTCCCAGTTCTACAAACAAATCAATGGTTCCTATTGGTTGCTTTGGCTCCCCAGTGAAGCCAACGATTTTCTGTGATGAGGCTTGTACATCAACCATAGGGATCTTCATTTGGTCAAATGTTTTCTTGAAGAGGATATTGCAGGATGCACCGCAATCAATGAGAACCCTTCTGACAATGGCCGGTCCGATACCAGCTGAGATGACTAAAGGATCTAAGGTAGGAGCTTCGACACCTGTGGAATCCCTGGCTCTGAACACAATGTCATCATTGAAAGTTTTCTGTTGTTTCAGGGGTGTAGTGTCTTCCAAAACAAAGACATCTTCTTCGGTCGGCACATATTTCAAAGCTCGGGTATAACTTTCCATCTCACCCCAACTCTTGCTAGCTGGGTGAGGTCCTCCTGTAGTGACATTGATAATGGGCCTTCCAGATTCATGCCCTGCAGCCTTCTCACCTGTCCTAGGCTGATGGTCAAGAGCTTGTTGCCCCTGACTAGACGAAGCAGGGCTGTTGCTATTCTTTTTCACAAATTGCTGTAGTTTGTTTCCCCTTAACAACTCTTCAATCAGATTTTTCAACTGGCGGCATTCATCAGTTTCATGACCGGGTTGATTATGGAAGCGACAGAACTTCCCACTCTGAATAGCCTTTTTCCCGGTCCTCAGAGGGATAGGTTTAGGAAAATCAATAGAATCTTTAGTGGCAAGTTAGATATGTTCCGGTGTATTTGATAAAGGAGTATACTCTGATGGCTTGAAGGATCGAGGCTTCTTCAGATTGCCCTGTTTCTTTCCATTGTTATTTTCCCTTTTTTGCCCTACAGCTTCATTCTTCCGTGGAGCAACAGTGTTATCTTCAGCTTTTTCCAACACTGCCTTTACTGGTGCAGGACGGCTCTCCAGGCGTATGAATTCATCTGCTTTCTTATAGAATTTTTCGAGGGAATTTGGTTCTTTCATGTTCAGCCATTTTCCAAATTCGCTTGACTTGTCAATGGCCCTCATCAGATAAGTCAGGATCATCCGGGGTTCTGCATTGTCTACCTCGGCCAATGCTATATTAAAGCGATTTAAGAAAGATTTGATAGTTTCCCCTGGATTCTGTTCTAAACTTGACAAAGACATGATGTCTTTGGCTTTTGAAGCATATAGTCTGAACTGCTCCTTGAATTTCTGGGTTAAGTCAGAAAACTGATCTATAGATCGGATTGGAAGCTTGGTGAACCAAAGCAAAGCTACACCTTCGAGATACACAGGAAAATAAAGGCATTTTATTTCATCAGAAGCTCTGGCACCCGTCATGTGCCAATCGTACTTGTACAAAAATTCATTCGGATCACTAGTCCCCTTGTAAGCAGGAAGAGTTGGAGGGACGAACTTTCTTGGAAACTCAGCCTTTAAGATTTTCTCGGTGAACGGGGTTTTACTTGGAGCGAAACCCCACTCTCTCTCATCTTCATGCCTCTGCATACTCTCTTTCATGATTTGTCGAACCATTTCAGAAAGATACCTCTCATCATCCCGGGCTTTAGATCCACCAACCCTAGGGAATGTCTGCTCAAAAGGGGTGGCAGCCCTCTCAGGAGCGGCCCTTTCTTCATCATCATGAACATTGCCAGTAAAGTTTCTTTCATTACCCGTTGGTTGATGGTGTGCCCCAAGCAAATCGTTCAACTTATTCAGAATTAGAGCATTTTGGGCACTCTGAGCTTCCAATTGTGCATTTTGGGCATTTATCTGCTGGTTCAGCCCTAAGATTACAGCATCCAACTCCGCTTTTGTTACCCCAACAGAAGGAGTGGGTTGATTAGGTACAGGGGAAGCGGAGGTTCCCTCTTGAACATTCCCAGATCTAACAGATCTACTCGTTCTACCTGGAGCCATGATTTCAGATAGACTTCTAGTCTTCAGAGGGATCTCTTCAACAAACTTTCGTGGAGCAATGATAATAATTCACCTAAGTTCAATTCTCAGTGAAAGCACCAAAAATGTTAACGCTAAAATTTGAACGCTAACACCCCGGTGTGTGAAGTGTAGTTGTGAAAGCACCACCCGATAACTCGGGAACAGATTATAAGCAGATAATAGCAGAAAAGCAGTAAACAACAACAATTTTATAGTGGTTCGGCTTAAGGGTATAGCCTACGTCCACTTTAAGTACTTTTATTGATGATCTCGTTACAAGCTGATAAAATTATTCCCAAGTACAATACACTTTGAATTACAAGAGACTTAGAACAAGTAGCCTAAACTTCAATGGAGATGAGAATCTTCGAATCCATGTTGGACGTATGTGATCTCTTCTTGAAGTTGTTTGTAGTGTTCTTTGAGTCTTGAGAGCTTCGAGTGTTGGATTGATTTGCAGCAGAGTATCGGTGTTCGAAGAGAATGAGCCCCAAAAGTCCCTTGAATGTTGGAGGTGGCCGTGTATTTATAGGATTTTTCAGCCTTGAGTCGTGAGTCGCACCCGACTCATGCTTGACTCGTGGCCGAGTCAAATTAGGCCGTGGCCGACTCATTGAACCTCACTCTTAATTACTTCACAGTTCATTCTTCTGCTGGATTATACGCCATGTCCTGAGTCGCTTACGAGTCAACCTCCCTTGGCATAAGCACTATGGCAATGGATTACGACTCAATGGCTCTGAGTCGTGAACGAGTCATTAGTTGTGAGTCGTTAAGCCGTCAACGACTTATCAGGTGACGGTATATAAATGAAGCGGCACAGGTATATAAATCAAGAACATTACCAGCAAAATTCCTTTCATTAGCTGTTGATTGACGGTTTGCCCCGAGCAAATCGTTCAACTTATTCAGAATCAGAGCATTCTGGGCACTTTGAGCCTCTAATTGTGCATTTTGGGCGTTTATCTGCTGGTTTAGCCCTAGAATCACAGCATCCAACTCCGCTTTCGTAACTCCAACAGACGAAGTAGGTTGATTAGGCACAGGGGAAGCGGAGGTTCCCTCTTGAATGTTTCCAGATCTGACAGATCTACTTTTCCTTCCAGGAGCCATAATCTCAGATAGACTTCTGGTTTTTAAAGAAATTCTTTCTACAAATCTTTGTGAAGCAATGATGAGAGTTTTCCTGAGTTCAATTCTCAGTGAAAGCACCAAAATGTTAACGCCAAAAAATGTACGCTAACACCCCGGTGTGTAGATAACAGTTGTGAAAGCACCACCCGTGAACACGGGAACAAGATACAAGTAAAGAGATTGCAGAAAAGTAGTAAAAAACACAAGTTTTATAGTGGTTCGGCCCAAAATCAAGCCTACGTCCACTTAGATTCTCTTTATTGCTGATATGAGTACAATTTATATCACTTTCTTCAATTACAATTAACTTCGGACAAGTAGCTCAAACTTCGATGAAGAATAATCTTTCGAATTCATCTTGAATGATTGTGATTCTTCCTTGAAGTGTGTAGTAGCGTCCTTGGAGTTTGGAGTGCTTGGAGTGTTGCTCTTGGAGTTTGGAGTGCTTGGAGTGTTGCTTGAGTTGAGAAAATGGCAGAGTAATGGCGCTTCGAGAATGAGCCAAAAAGGTCCTTTTAATGTTGGTGATGGCCGTGTATTTATAGGCTTTGCTCGGAGTTAGGTCGCAACTTTAGTCCGGTCTAAAGTTAGGTCGTAGGTCTGCTCCGGATTAGGCTAGGTCATGAGTTGGCGCCGAGACAAGGTAGGTTGTGGGTCGCCTCCTCTCTTTCTTATGCATGGTCTCCGGTTTCAGGTTGAAGTCCTAGATCGTGGCCGAGATAATGCGTAGTGCCTGAAGCTGCTACATCGGATTTGTCTGGGTCGTGAATGACTTAACATAGGTCGTAAGTCGGTCACGACTTAAGTATAGGTCACGAACCTTTTCCTGTCCTGAGCAATTAGATCGGTATTCAAATTAGGTCGGTAGGCTTCTTAGGTCAGCACCCCTTTTAAGGCATTAAGTCGGCAACCTATTTAAGCCTTAGGCCGGCAACCTATTCAAACCTTTAGGTCGGCAACCTATTGGATCTGTTAGATCGGCATCTTTTTAAACCTTAAGCAGTTAGGTCGGTATGCCCCTCTAACCTGTTAGCTTTTAGGTCGGTCTTCCCTGTTAGCTTTTAGGTCGGTCTTCCCTGTTAGCTTTTAGGTCGGTATGCCTTTTAGATCGGCAGACCTGCACAAATCTTACTCAGTTGGGTCGGTAGCCCATGAGACGAGGCAGAGTTAACATTTGCCCCTCGAAGTATACGCCTAATGGTTAGGTCGTATGCTTCGATATCTTTTATCTCGTCCCTTCACTGGGTCGGCACGTTGTTAGATCGGGCACGGTCCAAAAGTTAGGCTGATGAATTGCCGCTTCAGTTCCTTTCACTACAAGGTATAAATCACATCCCCTTCTTCTTTCTCATTACCTGCTCTCTTGACTCCGCCATTAAAATTTTCTTAAATTCCTAAAGGCGATTTCAATTCAATCGATCTCCGATATTCTGCACTATCCTTTGCGTAAGTAATCCTCTTGATTGTAACTTACTGCCGATTCACATATCTTGTTGTTCGAACTCGAATCGCCTCCTTGCACGACGCTTCATTATGAATCCCATCGCATTCATAGTTGATGAAACTTAGGTTGTGAAGTTTTGGCTTCAGATTGGTCGTTGAGGCGATGAAGACGGTTTACTACCTCAAGCTCGATTCCGAATCGTTCAATTGGGTGGTTCGACAGCATGAGTAGAAGCGGGTGTTGAAGGAATGGCTATTGGGTTATCGGGTTTAATGCTGTGGGATGTTGGCTCGAAGGCGAGTTAGTGGATTTAGGTGGCTTAGCCTTCGACCGACCTAGCTTTTACACGACCCTAAATCGTGGTTGAGATAATGCTTGAAAGAATCCTGCCGACCTAAACATTAAAGCTTAGATCGTGACCGAGTTAATACTTGGAGAAATTCCTGCCTTTCGACTCGGAGCTTGCCTTCTTATCTCCCCCATGCGAACTAGAGGAAAACTATTTGGATTCTGACCCGCTACCGATCTAGCCTTATCTCGTAAAAGACTTTTAAAACGTAGCCGAGTTGGTACTTAGGCTTTAGACGTGTTGACATTTAGGAGCATAGACCAACTTTATGCATTTTGACTTTGACTACCGGACTAAGTTGAATAAACTTTGAATTGTGGTCAAACTTTGAACAGGGATTAAAATTTGAACTGCCCCAACCTTAAATTTGTTTGAATGTCATTGTGTTACTTCACAGATCATTTTCACTTTTAAGCTGTAAACCTGTTGAGAATAACAGACAAACAAAGAAAACCAAGGCGCACATACTGCCATTGACTGCCCATATCAAATGACAGATTAGTCAAGACAAGATAAGAGACATGAATATATTGCATGAAATGTTGTGAATTAATCGACTAAAGTAAAATATTAATGCAAAGTATCAACAATTTGAACTGATTTGTTTGCATCAACATTGTATTTGCATATTCAAACTCAAAACAAAGATTCCTGGTCTTTATAACTAACAAATGTTTGCTAGGTTTTATTCCAGTTGCCTTTGCTTATTGTTTGGTTGATTTTACACAATATTTTACACACTTTAGGAAACATGCACCTTCATGTTTGAATATCCAGTTGTTTGTGTAGAATGACTTCTCATCAAGGAGAAGAGGAGGTTGCTCAAGCCGAAGAGACCCTTCCAATAGCTCTTCCCATAGAGAACCCTCCAGAAAGAACTCCGACTATCTTAACTCTGAGGACGTTTGTTCAGTTACGTACTCAATTTGGCTTTGCTGAAGATGATGTCATACTTCCTGGACCGAATGATACTGCTGACAGACCCCCCTATGGTTTTGTTGCGATTAATCGTCAAATGTGCTTAAGTGGGGCGATCCCACCTTTCAATGACTTTCTTCGAATTCTTCTTCTTCGGATGTCAATTTCTCCGTCCCAACTTCATCCTAACGGCTACGCTATTTTGATGGGGTTGGGTATACTGTTCAGGAGAACTCTTGATCGCTTGCCGAGCTTCGAAGAAATTCGCTACTTATGCTCGTTTGCAAAGAGCAAAGACCATCCTTCTCTTATCATTGTGAGAAGTGCCAGAAACCGCAAGCTTATTCTTGGTCTTACTGAAAGTGTCCACGGATTTTTAAACCAATTTTTCTTTGCCCGCAGTCCCCCAGAGTTTTATGCTTCTTGGAGAGTAGGAAGTAAGATCATTAGTTTCCGTCTTTCCATTTTCTTTCTTAATTCTTTTCGGGGTCCAAATTGCTAATCTCATTCTTTGCTCTTTTCAGCACTTCCCCTTCCCTCTAGAGATCCAATACATAAGCAGACTTTTGATAGATTGAGTGCTGTAGCCGCAGAAGAGAGAAGTATCAAGTTTTTGCTGAGAGACGACTTTTTACATCAATACGGGCTTCTTCACCCTTCTCGCTATACTCAGCCTTGTGAAGCCCCGACTGAAGTTCCCGATTCCTCGGCTGAAGCATTGAATGCCCCCGTTATTGTCGAACAACTCACATCAAAAGAGTCTAATATTGAAGCTTCATTGGTGAAGTGTTCCACTCCTACCGACATTATGGGGTCATCTAGTAAGACGGTGCTTGCCTCGATCGAGGAAGAAGAAGAACCTTCACAGCCTCTCGGGGGATTAGCTGATGTAGGAATTGAGAAAACAAGTCCCACCAAGCATGATGGTGACGATGTTTATGAGGGGTTGAGCGACATAATAGTGACTTCGCAGGAGCTTTTTAGAGATGACGTATCTAAAACTATCTCTCCTGTAATTGAGGCGACGTCTCTTCTTCGACAAACACCAACACAAACATCAACTCCTCATACCCAAGCTATCACCACCTCTACACCAAAGAGTGGTTTGTAGCTTAATGCGTGTAGCTTGCACATCACACAACACTTAGGATTTTTCGGCATTTGTTCACATTTAACTTCTTTTCTCTGGAAGTTTTTAAGACTTGCTATTTTTGCCTTTCAGATTCCTCTATGGGGCGCAGCGGCAGCGGTTCTTATTACAAAGACTTTCGACGCTATGGAGGGCGCGGCAGCTATGATTACAAGCAATACTATACCGATTCCAGAGAGACCAATGAGCAGAGAGCTGCGCGAAAAGCTGAAGAGAGGAGAAAGTATGGAGAACGTCACGAGGGAGCAGGCACGCGACACGAATCCTTCTCAAGGGGTGATGATTCCCATAAACGTAAAACGCACGATGATAGGGGGAAGAGCCATATTGAGGATTCGAGCAAGCGGACCAAACTTGGCGAGGAGCACGCGCCTGTGACATCTGAGAGACCTGGCGCTTCAGTTTCCATTGACATTCCTTCCAAATCTCCTGCTCTTGAAGGAAATGCCGTCCAAACACTCCTCAACAGGCCTTCATATCGTGTTGAAAGGGGCCCCCCGACTTTGCAGAGCCGATTCCCGAATTGGTGTTTGAAGGGGGTACGCTTCGACCTTGATTTGGTCCCCATCGACAAAGAAGCCATGTACAGAAATCTCGATGCCGTCAAGCTTGATATTGATAGATTGTCTGGATGGCAAAAGCTTGTTGATGAACTTCAAAGAGTTAATCGGGCTAACATCGAAGCAATGCTGACCATGGAAAATGATAAATCAGAATGGCAGATGATTCTTGATCAACACAACGTTGAGATGAAGGAGATAGCCGAATACAATGAAAAACTCGAAGCTGAAGTTAAGCAGCTCAAAGATGATCTTGCCTCTTCTTCTAATACTTACACCCAAAGAGAAGAGGTATTGCAAAAACAAGTGCGAGATGCGCACGCCGGCCAGAGGGACGCCGAAGCTAAAGCTGAGAGGCTAGAGCAAGCTGTAGAGAACCACCGCACTGATGTCACTCAGTTGCAGAATAAACTGAGCGCCCGGGACATGGAGATTGAAGCACTAAAAGCCCAACTTGCTCAGACCGAAAAAGATCGAGATGAGGCCATGGCTGGCAAAATTGCAGCCGAAGAAACTGTTCAGACCATGGAAACCGACATCAATTCGACTTTATTCGATTTTTATTTACACTGTGTCTTGGGACGCGGCAGCCTCTCTTTTCTTGGTCCTAAGTATGAAATCACCCTGGCAGAGGTGTGGGAAGCTGCTCTTAGCATGTTTAAAGACGCCGGGTATGGCGATGAAGATTTTGAGGCGCGTTACTTGGATGAGGAAGCTCGCGCTGCTCTTGTGAAGGGGAAAGAACAACTTGCCAGGATTAGAGCTGGAATGGCGGAAGAGGAACATTCTGGAAAGGAATTACCACTTACTTCCTCTGTCCAACCTCCAGTTTCTCCTGTGGTTGACATCACGGGTTCTAGTTCCTACACTCCGCCTGCGACTAAAATAGTAACTGAAACTACAAGTGCACAAGGCGGGGATGAAGGCGGTGAAAGCAACGAAGCGCAGCGATATGAAATCAGCATCAGAGATCCAACTGCCCCAGGTAAACTTGACATCGGACCAGCCCAAGTGGTGAACTGCTCGTTCGCTTCTTGTGAACTCGACGATCTTCTTGATTATTTTTCAAATGTCAACGAATTCCCGACTTTTGACGAGCCGTCATCCCCTCTCTTTTCGAAAGATACTGATATTTTAAGTTTTTTCTCCTTTGTAGAGAAAGCACCGAGCCAAACTCAAGCTTCTCCTCCCCCGGTTATCACTTCTCCACCTCTTCAGGTCACACCTACGTCTCAACCGGGCTCTCATGAAGAAATGATAGGTGCCCTTCAAGGCCTAGACAATCCGGCTGCTTCGCAAGAGCAGAAAGATGAAGGACTGAAGGGGGGTGAGGCATCTCCGGAGCGGACTCCTTCCGACGATATAGCTTTGGCCAATCTTGTGACTCCGGGAAGTGAGTCATCCTCGAGGAGGAGGAGGAAGCGTGCAACTTCTAAGAAAAGAAGGAGGCTTGTTTCCGGTGCTGAACAAGAGGTGGAAGCTGACCCAGCAGTTACTTCGCTTGTCCCAACTTCTTCAGGTCGCCTTGAAAAGCTAAAGACCAAACCAGGCGAAGATTCCAAAGGCGGCAGCAAAAAGAAGTGATAGGATTTTGCTTTTTCTTATATACCGGCCGAGTTTTGTGCGGGTACCGGCCCCCGCTTGCTTTATTTTGAATCCTGTACATGTACAAAATCTTGCCAATATTGAATAAAATGTCTCTTTTTACTTGTACAAATCTTTGTTTGTATCTGAGAATGCATTTACTATTTATTTTTTGCACAAGTTTATTTACATGATATTGCAGCGAGCTTATGGCATGTTACTTGAGCGTTACCTTTTGCTGGTTTGGCTATACCATATTGTGTGTAATTATACTATATTGCCCCCATTCCATAAGTTTGCTGCAATATTCTATACTTTGAGGGGACTTGCACTCTTATTTGCTAAAGAATAATTATTTTATTTCCTTAAAGAGAATTTTTGTAGAGTACAACCCCCTTCGTATAAGTTTCAACGCTTTGTCCTTTGAAGAAATCACTTCTTTCTTTTGCTTAAGTTTTTTTTTTTTTTTAAGGAAGATCATTCTCCAGAATAGGTAAATTACTCTTTCTTCGGAAGTTAAAGTATGCCCCTGATGAGGATTTTTTTTTATATAAAAAATTGTACCTCTGAAGAGGGATTTTCTACGTTTCAACACTTGGAAGTTTTATTTCAATCTCGGTGAAACGTATACCTCCAAAGAGTTTCGCCTTAGAAATTCTTTTCACGTTTCAACACTTGGAAGTTTTATTTCAATCTCGGCGAAACGTGGGCTTCCGAAGAGGTCTTTCTTCTTGATTGTGCCTCCGAAGAGGTCTTTATTTTGTTTATTTTTCAACTCTGGTGAAGTGAAATTCCGAAGAGCGGCTGTTACACTTCAACTCCTGCTGAAATGTGCCTCCGAAGAGGTCTTTTTCTTTGTTTGCATTTCAACTCTGGTGAAGTGAAATTTCGAAGAGCGGCTATTTCACTTCAACTCCTGGTGAAATGTGCCTCAGAAAGGGTTTTCATTGCCTGGAAGTTACTCTCTCATGGTTGGAGGGTCATGACTCCTCCAATCTTTTTTGTTGAGTAGAGAACTTTCTTTTTTGCGGCATATGACCCATTAGAGGTCTTTTATCCTCCGAAGAGTTGTGCCTCTGAAGAGGACTTGTGCTGCCGATGATGGATTTTGGTTGTTTCCTTGTCTTCTTGCTTACGCCTTTTCACCGATCCTCTTTTTTTTTTTTTTTTAGTTTCCTTTCCCCTTTTCTTGCAAGTAGCTTGTTTAATCCAAGGAAGTGTACT
The DNA here is from genome assembly GCA_030765085.1 of Allium cepa. Classification (NCBI taxonomy): domain Eukaryota; kingdom Viridiplantae; phylum Streptophyta; class Magnoliopsida; order Asparagales; family Amaryllidaceae; genus Allium; species Allium cepa. The sequence continues at coordinate 919,476,943 of CM060938.1, forward strand.
TCATTGTTAGGCAAGTTCGTGAGAACGGGCACTAGCTTCCTAATTGGATATTTGTTTGTTCAAACAATCTCAATTTATCAGCAAGGGCCCGTTTCTATCGAAAGCATTAGCCATTCAATTGAAGTATTTCCTATCTAGGATTTGAATTCGGGGTCTTTCTGACTTGAAATTTGTTTGTTGAATGATGGTGAGAATCGCTTGGTCTTATTATGCGCAAGTTTTATTTCCATTGTCTGCAAAAATTTAAATCGACATTTCAGCAATACATTTTATGTACTTTTATATCGAAAATAAAGCAAACAAGTAATAAAAAATAAGGAACACAAGATTTATAGTGGTTCGGCCAAGAATTTGGGCCTACATCCACTTTATATTCTTTCATTAATCACTTGCATCAGTTTTACAATTGCTTTCAATTACAAGAATCATATACTCATAACTTTTTTACAATATTTCAACAAAGTTTTTCAAGTAAAGTATGGACGCAAGTGATTGCTATTCCAGGCCCTTGGAATTTGATCTCCTTCAACAGTAGTGAGTTTGAATGTTCCGTCAAGAAGCTTTTGACCTATAACATATGGTCCTTCCCAGTTTGGCCCAAACACACCTGTCGCTGTCATAATCCTCTTTAGGACTAGGTCTCCAATTTCAAAGCTGCGTTGGCGAACTTTAGAATTGAAATGTCTGGCTATTCTTTGTTGATGAGCTGCAACTCTGAGTTCAGCCTCTTCTCTTTTCTCATCAAGAAGATCTAGTGCTTCAAATTGCAATTTTTCATTCTCCATTTGATTGAAGTGGATTCTTCTATGTGAAGGGACCTCTGTTTCTACCGGAATCATTGCTTCTGAACCGTATGCTAACGAAAACGGAGTATGCCCAGTTGTAGTTTTGTGGGTAGTTCTATATGCCCATAGTGCTAGTGGTAGCTTATCGACCCAACCACCCTTTGCTCTTTCAAGTTGCTTTTTGATGGTTGACTTGATAATTTTATTTACTGCTTCCACTTGCCCGTTTGCCTGCGGATGAGCCACTGCTGAGAAGCTTTTCCGGATTTTGAATCGCTTGCAAAAATCTTGGAATTCCTTACTTTCAAATTGAGTACCATCATCTGTAATTATCTTTTGAGGCACACCGTATCTGCAAATAATATTCTTAGTCACAAAATTTATCATCTTTTTGGAGGTGATGGTTGCCAATGATTCAGCTTCAGCCCATTTAGTAAAATAATCTACAGCAACAATGGCATATTTGATTCCAGATTTGGCGATTGGTAAAGGTCCGATCAAATCTATTCCCCAAATCGCAAACGGCCACGGACTGGTCATTTGTGTGAGTTCGGTAGTAGGTGCTCTAGGAATTTTAGCAAATCTTTGACATCTGTCACATTTCCGGGAATAGCTTGCAGCGTCTCGATTAATCTCTGGCCAAAAATATCCGTATCGGAGAATCTTCTTGGCTAAAGTTTGACCACCTGAATGATCACCACATTCTCCTCCATGTACCTCTGATAGGATTGTTTTGGCTTCTTCTTTGGATACACATCGAAGTAGTGGCATTGAGAATCCTCGTCTGTATAATTGACCATCCTGGATTATATATCGAGAGGCTTTTCTCAGTAGCTTTTGTCGTTCTTTAGAGTTTTCTGGTAGAGAGCCATTGAGCAGATACTTTGTTATTGGAGTCATCCATGATTCTTGCTCTTGTGACACACTCATGATCCAATCGATATCCATTTCATCAATGCTTGGATTTGACAAAACTTCCACTGGAACTAACCCCAAGGATTGGGCTTCGCTAGAGCTTGAGTATTTTGCGAGAGAATCTGCTTTCATGTTTTCTTCTCGAGGAATATGACTTATCGTGTAATGGTCGAAGTCACATAAAAGTTCCCAAGCCTTTGACACATAAGCGGGCAGATTTCCTCCTTTCGTTTGAAACTCCTTCTTGACTTGGCATACTATAAGCTGAGAATCACTGAAGATTTGTAGCGCTCGAATGTTTAGTTCTTTAGCAATTTTCAAACCAGCAATCAGAGCTTCATATTCTGCTTCATTGTTCGTTGAAGGAAATTCTAATCTTAGTGCATAGCATAATGACCGGCCTTCAGGAGTTTCAAGAACAATTCCAGCACCTGAACAGTAATCATTTCTTGCGCCATCTACAAACAACTTCCATTGGATTGGGGAGTTCTCGATTGTTTCTTCCTCACTGCTACCCTTGTCTGTAAATTCTGCGATAAAATCTGCCAAAGCTTGTCCGTTGATCGCTTTTCTGGGATGATAAGTGATGTCATATTGATTCAGTTCAATATTCCACTTTAGAAGGCGGCCCGAAGTCTCGGGGCGAAACAGGACTTGCTTTAAAGGTTGATCAGTGAGGACTTTGATAGGATGAGCTTGGAAATATTGCCTCAGTTTCCTCGATGCAACTAGTAGGCAATAGGCGAGTTTTTCCAACTTGGAGTAATTCAGCTCTGCCCCAGTGAGTCTTTTGCTGATATAGTAAACTGGATGTTGAATCCTTTTGTCTTCCCGTATCAGCGCTGCACTTAGAGCATGAGATGATACTGCCAAGTATATAAGAAGATCCTCACCATTGCCTGGCCTAGAAAGTATCGGAGGCGTTTCCATATGACAGATCAACTCTTCAAAGGCTTTTTGACATTCGGGAGTCCATTCAAAGTTCTTCTTTCCTTTTTTCAGGGCATCGAAGAATGGGATGCATTTATCAGTAGCTTTGGAAATGAACCGACTCAAAGCGGCGACCTTTCCGTTGAGACTTTGCAATTCCTTCTTCGTTCTAGGAGCTTTAACTTCTTTTAAGGCGGTAATTTGAGCTGGACTGGCCTCAATGCCCCTAGCACTGACGATAAAACCTAAGAACTTTCCGGATTCGACCCCAAATGTACATTTCAGAGGGTTAAGCTTCATTCTGTATTTCCGGAGGACTGCGAACATTTCTGCTAAGTGTTCAATGTGATCCACTGCCTTCCTGGACTTCACTAACATGTCGTCGACGTAGACTTCCATAGTTTTGCCCAATTGCGGTTTGAACATAGCATTAACAAGTCTTTGGTAGGTTGCCCCTGCGTTTTTCAATCCGAAGGGCATAACTCTGTAGCAATAAAGTCCAACATCTGTGATAAAGCTTGTATCCTCCTGATCCGGCTCATGCATCATGATTTGGTTATAACCGGAGTAGGCATCCATGAAAGATAACAATTCATGTCCCGCAGTTCCGTCTACCAGTTGATCGATCCTGGGTAATGGCAAGCAATCTTTGGGGCAAGCCTTGTTTAGATCAGAAAAGTCGATGCACACTCTCCATTTTCCATTAGCTTTCTTGACCAACACAGGATTCGAAACCCAATTCGGATATGTAGATTCTTTGATGAAGTTATTTTCCATAAGTCGATCAACTTCTTCTTTTAATGCTGCTGACCTTTCTGGACCTTGGGTTCTCCTTTTCTGTTTAACTGGAGTAAACTTTGGGTCAACATTCAGAGCGTGTACTGCAACTTCTGGAGATATCCCACACATATCGGCATGAGTCCAAGCAAAGACATCCAGATTTGCTTTCAGGAAAGATATCAAGATATTCTGAATTGACACATTAAGCTGTGAACCCACATTCAACACCTTATTTGGGTCCTTCGGGTCAACAGGTACCGGAATTGTCGTTTCCACCGGTACTACTCTATTCTCCCCTGTACTGGCTTTTCTGGGATCCATTTCTTTCCGTGCCCCGCTGTGCTCGCCAGTGCAGGGTCCGCCTCGTAATTGCTATAAAGATGGTTCCTTGATGCGGATTGGGGTTGCCGCATCCTTTCCCATTTCTCTTTTTCTTGACTCTCGCAGCTCTGTCAAATAGCATTCTCGCGCAGCATTTTGATCCCCTTTTATAACTCCTACTCCATTGTCAGTAGGAAATTTAATAGTGAGGCACCACGGGGCTAGGATAGCTTTGAATGCTGCGAGTGTTGGACGGCCAAGAAAAGCATTATAAGCAGAATATTCATCGATGATCACAAAGGTTTTCTTTCGGACCACTTTCCTTTCTCCTTCCCCAAGTTCTACAAACAGATCGATGGTTCCTACTGGTTGCTTTGGCTCCCCAGTGAAGCCAACGATTTTCTGTGATGAGGCTTGCATATCGATCATAGGGATTTTCATCTGGTCAAATGTCTTCTTGAAGAGAATATTACATGATGCTCCGCAGTCAATGAGGACTCTTCTGACAATGGCTGGTCCAATACCAGCCGAGATGACCAAGGGATCTAAAGTAGGAGCTTCAATACCTGTAGAATCTCTGGCTCTGAAAATAATATCATCGCTGAAAGTTTTCTGTTGTTTCAGGGGCGTAGTATCTTCTAGAACAAAGACGTCTGCTTCGGCTGGAGCATATTTCAAAGCCCTGGAATATCTTTCCATCTCACCCCAGCTCTTGCCAGCTGGGTGAGGTCCTCCTGAAATGACATTAATAACGGGCCTTCCAGATTCATGCCCCGTAGCTTTCTCACCTGCCCCAGGCTGATGAACAGGAGCCCGTTGCCCCTGACTCGACGATGCAGGATTGTTGCTATTCTTTTTCACAAATTGCTGCAACTTGTTTTCTCTCAGCAACTCTTCAATCAGATTTTTCAGCTGGCGGCATTCATCTGTTTCATGACCGGGTTGATTGTGGAAGCGGCAGAATTTCCCACTCTGTATGGCTTTTTTCCCGGTTCTCAAAGGGATAGGTTTAGGGAAATCGACGGAATCTTTAGTGGCAAGGTAGATGTGCTCCGGCGTATGTGATAATGGAGTATATTCTGATGGCTTGAAGGACCGGGGCTTCTTCAGGTTACCCTGTTTCTTTCCATTATTATTCTCCCTTTTCTGCCCCACCGATTCATTCTTGCGTGGAGCGGCAGTGTTGTCTTCAGCTTTTTCCAACACTGCCTTTACTGGCAAAGGACGACTTTCCAAGCGAATGAATTCATCTTCTTTTTTGTAGAACTTTTAGAGAGAAGTTGGCTCTTTCATATTTAACCATTTTCCAAATTCGCTTGACTTATCAATAGCCCTCATTAGATAAGTCAAGATCATTCGTGGTTCAGCATTGTCCACTTCTGCCAGCGCTATATTAAAGCGATTTAAGAAAGACTTGATAGTTTCCCCCGGATTCTGCTCCAAACCGGATAACGACATGATGTCTTTGGCCTTTGAAGCATATAGCCTAAATTGCTCTTTAAATTTCCTGGTTAGGTCTGAAAACTGATCGATGGACCGGACAGGTAGCTTCGTGAACCAAAGCAGAGCTACGCCTTCCAGATATACGGGGAAATATCTGCATTTTACTTCATCAGAGGCTCGGGCACCCGTCATATGCCAATCATATTTGTACAGAAATTCGTTTGGATCACTTGTCCCCTTATAAGCTGGGATAGTTGGTGGAGCAAATTTTCGTGGGAATTCAGCCTTTAGAATTTTTTCAGTAAATGGAGTCTTGCTTGGAGCAAAGCCCCATTCTTTCTCATCTTCGACTCTTTGCATGCTCTCCTTCATAATTTGGCGAACCATTCCAGAGAGATATTCTTCATCATTCCGAGCCCTAGATCCACCTACCTCAGGGAGTATTTGCTCAGCGGGGCTAGCGTCCCTTTCAGGAACATTCCTTTCTTCAGTTTCAAGAACATTACCAGCAAAATTCCTTTCATTAGCTGTTGATTGACGGTTTGCCCCGAGCAAATCGTTCAACTTATTCAGAATCAGAGCATTCTGGGCACTTTGAGCCTCTAATTGTGCATTTTGGGCGTTTATCTGCTGGTTTAGCCCTAGAATCACAGCATCCAACTCCGCTTTCGTAACTCCAACAGACGAAGTAGGTTGATTAGGCACAGGGGAAGCGGAGGTTCCCTCTTGAATGTTTCCAGATCTGACAGATCTACTTTTCCTTCCAGGAGCCATAATCTCAGATAGACTTCTGGTTTTTAAAGAAATTCTTTCTACAAATCTTTGTGAAGCAATGATGAGAGTTTTCCTGAGTTCAATTCTCAGTGAAAGCACCAAAATGTTAACGCCAAAAAATGTACGCTAACACCCCGGTGTGTAGATAACAGTTGTGAAAGCACCACCCGTGAACACGGGAACAAGATACAAGTAAAGAGATTGCAGAAAAGCAGTAAAAAACACAAGTTTTATAGTGGTTCGGCCCAAAATCAAGCCTACGTCCACTTAGATTCTCTTTATTGCTGATATGAGTACAATTTATATCACTTTCTTCAATTACAATTAACTTCGGACAAGTAGCTCAAACTTCGATGAAGAATAATCTTTCGAATTCATCTTGAATGATTGTGATTCTTCCTTGAAGTGTGTAGTAGCGTCCTTGGAGTTTGGAGTGCTTGGAGTGTTGCTCTTGGAGTTTGGAGTGCTTGGAGTGTTGCTTGAGTTGAGAAAATGGCAGAGTAATGGCGCTTCGAGAATGAGCCAAAAAGGTCCTTTTAATGTTGGTGATGGCCGTGTATTTATAGGCTTTGCTCGGAGTTAGGTCGCAACTTTAGTCCGGTCTAAAGTTAGGTCGTAGGTATGCTCCGGATTAGGCTAGGTCATGAGTTGGCGCCGAGACAAGGTAGGTTGTGGGTCGCCTCCTCTCTTTCTTATGCATGGTCTCCGGTTTCAGGTTGAAGTCCTGGATCGTGGACGAGATAATGCGTAGTGCCTGAAGCTGCTACATCGGATTTGTCTGGGTCGTGAATGACTTAACATAGGTCGTAAGTCGGTCACGACTTAAGTATAGGTCACGAACCTTTTCCTGTCCTGAGCAATTAGATCGGTATTCAAATTAGGTCGGTAGGCTTCTTAGGTCAGCACCCCTTTTAAGGCATTAAGTCGGCAACCTATTTAAGCCTTAGGCCGGCAACCTATTTAAGCCTTAGGCCGGCAACCTATTGGATCTGTTAGATCGGCATCTTTTTAAACCTTAAGCAGTTAGGTCGGTATGCCCCTCTAACCTGTTAGCATTTAGGTTGGTCTTCCCTGTTAGCTTTTAGGTCGGTCTTCCCTGTTAGCTTTTAGGTCGGTATGCCTTTTAGATCGGCAGACCTGCACAAATCTTACTCAGTTGGGTCGGTAGCCCATGAGACGAGGCAGAGTTAACACGGTGCTAGTTGAGTCGGTCCTTTCCTTAAGTCGCTGAAGCCCCTTGAGTCATAAGTCCAATGAGTCGGTAAAGACCTTAAGTGGATGAGTCGGCCCAAGTTGAAACTTGTTGGCACAGCAGGGTTAACAACCAGTAGTCCGTCCAATAACATAATATCTCCAGATCGGGAGACTACCAGAGGATACGACATGGGCTACGGGAGAAAACCAAACTCGTATAAGGCTCGCTAGGGTAGGTGACAAGGCACACGAGGTAATGCTAGGGTAGATATACCAATTACGCTTCCGGGCTGGTGGTAACACATCAGCCACATACGCCCACCTCGGAACACATTCCCAAAATCGGAGGGGCGCCCAATCAATCACAAAAGCAATAGAATGGTATCAAAAAAATGTGTTCGATCGGAGGGGCTACCTCACTTGACCCGTCGATCGCTCCTGTTTTAACCACCTTAAGCCAACTCACGGGAGTCGTCTCCACGTTACATACCTCAAGAACGTCGCCGCCATCCTACTTCATTCCGGAATCTCCGCCGCGTACACAGTTATTAAAGTGGTTTTAGGTATCGACAGAGAGTATGCCAGATATCAGATTCCCGTCTCTTTAACAACCAATCGTTATTATAACCCTTGGTTATAATTTTAAAATAATATTTTATACTTCGAAATAAAATATCATTTCAAATTCAAATCTTTGTCCAAATAAAGATTAAATCATTTCCAAACCATGTCAATATATCAAAATTGCATCCTTTCAAAACTTCCCTATAAATCATTTTAATATCGAAGTATCATATCTTTCAAAACTTCATTTCAAATCATTTCAATATATTTTTACTTCTAAAATCAAATCATTTCATTTCAAAACTACTTCAAATAGTTTATACTACTAAACCAAAACCATTTTATTTCAAAACTATATTCAAATCAATACCATGTCATTTCTATTTCAACATATATTCACCTTTCAAAAATCATAACACTTTCAAAGTTATAAAATATTTGAAATCATTACACCTTAAAAATCATAGCATTTTGAAATCATACATTTGAAATCATCCTTTAATTTCTTACATTTTACAAATTTATTTAATTAATCCAAATTTCAAATTTTTAATTCAATTCAATCATCAGTTTCAATTAAATTTCCATCAACCATTTCAAATCTTATAAATTTCAAATATAGATTTGATCCACAAAATAACTATTCAATTTTAGTATATTTCAAAGCTTAAATATCCCACATTTCATAAATACAATATCATTTATATAAACTCAAGTAATATATATTTCAAATATTCATTTAACAAATAAATTAAATAGATTAGAAATCAAATATCCTTTCGAATCCATTTCAAAATATCATTCATTTATAATTCATTTAAATACCATTGAAATCACAATTTCAAAATAGTGATATTTCTAAACAAATATTTCCATTTAAATTATTTAAATCAATTAAATCAATTTTTCCATTTAAATCATTTAAATCGATATTTCCATTTAAATCATTTAAAGTCAATTCATTATATTTAAAAATTAAATATTTAAATTTCCAAAGGTTTAACCATTCAAAGATCATTTATTCATTAAAGTTCATTAAACAATGAAAATTCAATTTTCGCAGCACTTAGAAAATGTTGTGGAAAGTTATGCTTTAAAATAGTTCATTTTATAAAAGACAGCATTTTAGTTCTGTAATAGATTTCTTACATTTTCAACTAAACTTTAGTTATCTTTACAACTGTAGCACTTACAAAGTGCTATAATAGCTTTTAGTTCAAATTAACCCTTTTAGTTCATTTTACACAATTACAACATTTACAAGATGATGTAATATCTTTTATATTAAAAAAGACAACATTTAAAAATGTTGTCAAATCAAATTCAGAGTTTTAATTACCATTTCACAAACAATTAACTATTAATATAAACCATTTCAACTTATAAAATCATATATTTCACGTTTTAAAATCATCATTTCAATTCTCTTATTTTTATGATTTTTATAAAGTTAAATTTCCGAAAACCAAATTTTAACATAATTTCTTATTTAAATTCAAGTATTAAATTCCATTTCTTTAATTAAATTATCAACTTAACAATTAAGTTTAAATTTCCCAAATATAACTTATTTCCATTTATTTTACTTAACAAAAATTCCACTTTTAACAAAAATTCAAAATTTCCTAAAATAAGTTATATTTCAAAATTTTACTTAAACATTCATTTATTTAACATTTTAACTTACTCAAAAATCATTATAAATTTTATAAAATCATTTAAAATAAATTTTTAAATCAAAATACTATATTTTCCTTACTTTACATAATTTCCTTTTAAAAACAAAACATCAATTCCAAAATTTACTTGTAGTTCAAATTCTACTTTACCATTTACTTAATTCATTATTTAATTTATAGAAAATCACTAATATTTCTGTAAAAATCAATTTTAATTAAATTTAAATAAAAATATTATAAATTTTGCAATTTAAAATATTTTTAAAATATTTCAAAAAAAATTATATAAACCACGAGTCTGTATATAGTTTTCTAACCTAGGTCAAGTGAGACGGATATATAACATTTCAATCCGCAATTTACAGAGAAAAACCGGGTGCTATCATTTCAAACCCACAGTCCCAAGTAAAAATGAATGAAATGAAAACCGTTCAGGCCTATCATTTCAGCCCATAACGATTTTCCCTTATTCTAAAGTTCGTTCGGGTATGTATCATTTCAACCCATAGTGATTCTAATCTACAGGGAACAGACAATGGTGATAACTGATATAAATAGCAGGATAGCACAAAATAACAGTGACATATGATATAACAGGTGTAATAACAGGTGTAAACAACATATGATAATAATATAGCAATTATAACTGGATGATATGCATTACAGATTCAAGCGACGTTAGTTTATCAACTATACAAGTACATATTAGTTTGGTGAGATTTACTCACTTGTTCAAAGCTGGAGATCGACACCAAAGCACACGATACTGACACAACAAAGGCACGACACTATGGAAAAGACTTGAGAGTGGAGAGCTAAAGCTATATGCCTTGATAACATATACACAAAACAATACATATATACATAAGTTACAACACAATATAATATTAAATAACATAAGAATTCAACACCCAAAACAATGTCAATTTCTTTGCACTTGTTCTCCACCTTATATACTTCAGTTAGGCAGTGGTTAATCTCGGCCTAGGGTAGGAAAATGGTCTAGTTTAGGTTCCATATGGGTTGGCCTACATGTGTTAACAAAGTGGTGAAGATCTAGGTGCATAACTTCAACAACAAGGCAAATAACAAGGCAATATACATCAATTCTAGGCTAAGTTTGGCTCGGCCAGAAGCTATGGGCACGGCTAGTGGCTCTAGGAGGTGGTGGGTGACATGGCAGAGGGTGGAGGAAAGGCCAGAGGTGGTGGTGGAGATGGTGGCGGCTAGTGGTGGTGGTAAACAAGATAGTTCGGTTTGCAACAAAGGTGACAGTTTTATTGGATTTTTTGTGGTGCTTCATGTCATAGATGGCTCGGCCTGGCCATGGCAGGGTACTAGGGGGGTTGATGATCAGAGCACAAGGTGGTGGAGGTCGGCCTAGATCTGGTTGAGGAGGAGTGGAGCCAAGAAGTAGAGAACAACAACAACAAAGCCATTATTCCCAAACAAGTTAGGGTCGGCTAGAGATGGAACCCGAAATTAAACGACAAAGGTAATTTAAAGGTTATAATAATAATAATAATAACAATAGAAATAATGTGATGCCCCACCTCTATACCCACGCTAGCCAAGAGCACCACGGGGTGATGCCGACAACTAGCGCGAAGAATAAGGCTGTTGAGGAGCGACCACCCGTGTAATTGCTTTGTGCGAGCCTCGATATGTCAGATAGTATAACGTGCATTTCATCTCAAGGGAAATCCGACGCATCGAAACAAACTCAAAGCTACCACACGGTGGCTATAGTATTTTTGGAAACAAATATAGAAATAAGCATAACACAAATCATTCACATAAGTTCATATCACAAAGGCCGAAATAAATATGAATATAACACATGAAAGTGTACATCAGAGTAGTGGTCAACACAAGATCCACAAATATCACAAAAGAATAGATATAAGTTCTAGGAAAAAGAATATGTATACATTAAGGAGTCTGTATCTCAAATATATACAACCAAAAACTACAAGATAAGTAGTTAGCCAAAAGTCAGATGATGGTTCCAGATAGGAAGTCAAGAGGAAGCAACTATAAAATCTCAGTCTGACTCGAGTATTATTTAAGAGGAAAACAATAAACGGATCAGTCTAGCTATAATTATCAGATAAAATGAGATATAAGAAGAGATATAATAAAAACATGTGATAACCAAAAATGTCATACTATGACAAGTATACATAGAAAATCAACTAAAGTCATACAATATCTCAAGAATCTCATGGCACCCAAAAGAATGTCATATTCTTTATTTAATTCACCAAGCCACAATAAAATGACATGCACATCAATGCCAATGGTAAAAGCTGGTGAAACATAAATTCCATAAATCAATAATTAGAAATCCAAAAATCACAAGAAAGAGGATGGACAATCCCAAACGGGAGCATAAAATTCGGAACATCGACGCAGTACAAACGGTACGTCCAATGAACCGAAAAGTCGGGACATCGATGTAGTACAAATGGTACATCCAATGAAACGAAACACATAAAAAATTCGAAACATCGATGCAGTACAAACGCTACGTCCAATTAACCGAAAAGTCGGGACATCGATGTAGTACAAACGGTACATCCAATGAACCGAAACGCATAAACAATTCGAAACATCGACGTGGTACAAACGGTACGTCCAATGAACCGAAAAGTCGGGACATCGTTGTAGTACAAACGGTACATCTAATGAACCGAAACACATAAAAGAAGACGGGTCGCTAGCCCACAAAGAAATGAGACAAAGCTCAATAAAATGAAGTACAATCCTTCACATGGACAAAGAGACATCACACATGCTAGTCTAAACCATAAAATGATCATCATCGATCATCAAGAAGTGTCAATTACAGTAAGCCAGTAAATATATGAGTTTAGCTTCATGTCCCATAACCACTAGCTTAACTTAAGTATTTACGAACAAATTGTAGATCTCCACAAGAAAATTGTCACAAGAGATTCAATCGAACAAGTCCAAGAATTAACCGACGAAGTAACCGCAAGTGTTTCATACCACTTGTTTTACTAAGTCGTTTAATTAGATTTCTCACACGACCGAGGTAAAGGTCTATATATACTAGTAGATTGGAAAATGGTTTAAGAAGCGAGCTTTATAATAAAATAGTGTTGAAATCGTTTGGATGAAAAAGTTTTTATACTTACTACAAGTATAGAAAATCTTTATATTTTTAAAGTGACAAATCGTAGAAATGATTGTAGAAACAATCAATCATTAAAATTCACACATACGAAGACGTGAATCAAATCCGAAGAAAACCGATACCGAATCCATCAAGATGGATATTCCAAAAATCCCGAACAAAAGACGTCATCAAAGTCGATAATAAATGATAACAACAAATGGGGAATTAACACGAATCGATTAAATTTGGAAACCAAGCAAAATAGGCAAAATAACAGCAGGTCGGTCGACTGGCTCACTGAGTTTGGTCGACTGAACCCAATCCTGGAAAATTATCGGGATGGTGGTTGGTCGACTGGACTCGGTATGCCAGTCGACCGGACCAGAGACAGAGAAGTGCTCTGGTAGCAGGTCGGCCGACTGGCTCACTGAGTTCGGTCGACCGGAACATGTTTCCAGCACTTCCCAGCCTATCTAAACGAGGGCCAATCTTGACCAAATTGCAATCTGTGACGCCCCACCTCTATACCCATGCTAGCCAAGGACACCATGGGATGATGCCGTCAACTAGCACGGAGAATAAGGCTGTTGAGGAGTGACCATCCGTGTAATTGCTCTGTGCGAGCCTCGATATGTCAGATAATATAACATGCATTTCACCTCAAGAGGAGATCCAACACATTGACACAAAGTCAAAGCTACCACACGGTGGCTATAATATCTTCGGAAACCAATATAGATTAAGCATAACATAAATCAGTCATGGATAAATCATATCACAAAGGCGGAAATAGATATGAATATAATACATAGAAGTGTTCATCAGAGTAGCGGTCAAAAAAGATCCACAATGTCACAAAAGAATAGATACAAGTGCAAGACAAAAGAATAATTATACATCATAGAGTCTATATCTCGAATGTGTAACAATTCAAAAACTGCAAAACTAAGTAGTTAGCCAAAAATCAGGCAACTGTCCCTGATAAGAAGTCAAGTGGAAGCACCTGTAACATCTCGGTCTGACCCGAGTATTATTTAAGTAGAAAATAATAAACGGATCAGTCTAGCTATAATTATTAGATAAAATAAGACATAAGAAGAGATATAATAATAATGTATGATAACCATAAATGTCATACTACAACAAGTATACATAGAAAATCAACTAAACCATAACATATCTCCGAAATCTCATAGCATCAAAAAGAATGTCATATTCTTTATTTAATTCACCAAGCCACAAATAATGACATACATATCAATGCCAATTGTAAAAGTTGGTGAAATATAAATTCCAGAAATTATCAATTAGAAATTCAGAGGGACAACGACGTCGTACAACGTAACGTCCAATGAACCAAAACACAATAAAAAGGAACAACGATGTCGTACAGCGTAACGCCCGATGAACCAAAGCGCAATAAAAAGGAACAACGACGTCATACAGAGTAACGTCCAATGAACCAAAACACAATAAAAGGAACAACGACGTCGTACGGCGTAACGTCTGATGAACCAAAGCACAATAAAAAGGAACATCGACGTCGTACAGCGTAACGTCCGATGAACCAAAACACAATAAATTCGGAACAACGACGTCGTACAGCGTAACGCCCGATGAACCAGAACACAATAAAAAGGAACAATGACGTCGTACAACGTAACATCTGATGAACCAGAACATAATAAATTCAGAACAACGACGTCGTATAGCGTAACGTCCGATGAACCAAAACAAAGAGGCATCGTGCATCGCTAGTCTAAACCATTAAATGATCATCATCGATCATCAAGAAGTGTCAATTACACTAAGCTAGTAAATATATGAGTTTAGCATCATGTCCCATAACCACTAGCTTAACTTAAATATTTACGAACAAATTGTAAATCTCCACTCGAAAATTGTCACAAGAGTTTCAATCGAACAAGTCCATGAATTAACCGACGAAGTGAACGCAAGCGTTTCATACCACTTGTTTTACTAAGTCGTTTAATTAGATTACTCATACGAGTGAGGTAAAGGTATGTATATACTAGTAGATTGGAAATCGGTTTTATAAACGAGTTTGTTATTGAAAATAGAGTTTAAATCATCTTTGATAAAGAGTTTGAATATTTGTTACTAGTATAGAAACCTTTGTATTTTTAAAGTGACAAATTACAAAAATGATTGAAGAAACAATCAATTATCAAAATTCACATTCGACGACGTGAATCAAATCCAATTAAACCGATAAAGAATCCATCAAAATGGATATTCTAAAATCCTGAAAAAGGAGTCATCAACGTAATAATAAATGATAACAACAAATAGGATCACCACGAATCGATTCAAATTGGAAATTCAATCTCAAAAGGCAAAGTGGGCTGAAATAGCAAATTCAGTTGACTGAACAGAGATTTTCAGTTGACTGAATTCTGCCTGGAAACTTTCTGCTTCCAGGTTCAGTCGACTAAACAGAGATTTCAGTCGACTGAATCAAGCTTGGGAACTTTCTGTTTCCAGGTTCAGTCGATTGAACAGAGATTTCAGTCGACTGAATCATGCCTGGAAACTTTCGGGTTCCAAATTCAGTCGACTGAACAGAGATTTCAGTCGACTGAATCATGCCTGGGAACTTTCTGTTTCCGGGTTCAGTCGACTGAATAGATATTTCAGTCGACTGAATCATGCCTGAAAACTTTCGGGTTCCAGATTCAGTCGACTAAACAGAGATTTCAGTCGACTGAATCATGCCTGGGCTATTTTTCAGCCCATCCAAATGAAGAACAAACTCTTCCAAAATGCAACCGGACGAACATTGGCGCTAAGGGTTTATGCCAATCGACAACCCGACCCTACATGCTCCTCGATGCATCACCAAAAGCATGATCAAACATCCATAAAAGGATTTTCACACAAATTTGACTTAAAACCCTAAAAATTGAAATATTCACAAAACCAATCCAAATCAAGAGCAAATTCACATGAAGATGTGTTAGGAATTCATACCCAACAACCAAAGATAATTATAGTCATAGATGTGAGATAAAAATCTCACCTTTGAACCCAAAAACAATGAAGAAGAAGCTATAGAGCAATGGCAAGGACAATCACTCTTCAATACAACACAAATGAGCTTGAATTAAGCTCAAAACAAGAACATTCCCAAAGTTAGGTTTAGGAATTTCTGAAATTGGAAGGAGAATGAGTTGGAGAAGAAGAAGAGGATGCTTACCAATGGGTTCTCTTGAATTTGGAGCTAGAAATTGATTTGCAAATGGAAACTAGGGCTTAGGAAATTCTAATTCTTTTTCTTTTCCCCTTTTTTGCTTTAGAACTGAAAAGATGAGGAAGAGACAGTGAATGGGGAGGAATGGTTCAGTTTGGGGTATTTTGATGGCTAGTGGGCTGAACCCAAACCCAAACCCAAAGTGAAAAAGGTCAAATTTATAGCTAGCTCCAAACATATCAATGTTTATACTCAAAAAGGTCGCGAACGACATTTTGAACTCAATGGAGGAGGTCTCGAGTCCTAATTCGACTGTTTGCAAAAAGTAGCTTTTTGGACTAAAATCTGACGACGATGAAATATTTAAATAAAATATTTAAATATAAAATCGCTAAATATGCGCGTTGTTACAGACTCCCTTCCTTAAAGAAATTGCGTCCTCACAATACTTAAGAAGAAAATAAAGAGTAACAGCCGTAAAAGCATATCAATACAAAAGAAAGTTTGAAATAAGAAGTTCACCATAAAGAGCATGAAAGAGTAAGTCCGAACATGTTTGCTCGATGAATTCTCTGGATTCCCAAGAGAAATCCCTTTGATTCGAGAACCATTGAACTCTTACAAGAAGAACATCTTTATTTCGAAGGCGCTCAACCTTCGAAGCAATGATGCAAATAAAATGTTGCTCATAAGTCAAATTTGGTGAAACTTCAATTTCCTCAATAACACCGGGCTCAAGAATAAAAATCGGAATCCCAAAGGCATTTCTGTAGTTGGAAGACGTGGAAAACGTCATGAATAGCAGAAAATTGAGTCGGTGCAATGGCGTAGCACAAAAGCGGTACGCCTAAGAAACTAAAAACTCGAATGATTTGGAACAACGGCGTAGTACAATAACGGTATATGAACCAAAACTCAAATAACTCGGAACACCGACGCAGTACAAACGATACGTCCAATGAACCGAAGCTCAAATAATTCGGAACACCGACGTAATACAAAAATAGTACGTCAAATGAACCGAACACCATAAAAGAACATCGGACGCGAATCCATAAAATAAATGAGAAGAAGCTCAATAAAATGAAGTACATCGAAACATCCGATGAACCTGGTAAAAAGATCATTCCATTCGGACATCAACAAAGAAACAACCACTTGTTGCTTACAACAAGGGCATTGGCAACACGATTTCCCTTTTGGGAGTATACAAAGAATATCAGATCATAAGATGCAAGGAACTCGAGCCAACATTAAGTTCCTTATGAGAAAATAAATATTTCAAAGATTTATGATCAGAGTGGAGAACGGATTTCTCACCCAAAAATAATGATGCCAAATTCTAAAAGCGAAAACTGTAGCCGCGAGCACTAGATCATGAGTGGCATACCTAGTCTCGATCGGCTTTAATGATTTAGAAGCACAAGTGATAGCACGTTCTCTTTTGCAAGAGAATGGCATACAAACCAATACGATTAGCTTTGGTACAAAAGATAAAGCCTTGGTTCCCTACGGGAATAACAAGAATAGGAATATCGAAAAAAAGTGTTCTTTTAAATTGATCCTCTTTCCCCAAAAGCTAAAACTTTCAAAATTACAATTATCTTTATGTAATTATCTTTTCAGAAAAACTTTTATTTTACAAGTCAATATATCGTGTCTGACTGTCTCATCAAAGCGTTTAGGAGATTCCTATCGATAACGTTGATCAAGCGCATCGACCAGAATTCTTAAAGCACTCAATGGGTAATACAATCACAAAATCATCTTCTAGATAACAAACATGTTTCTTAAAAAAATTTAAGAATATTCTTTGTTCATTTAAAGAACAAAATCCAATTGTACATATAAATAAATCTTATAAAAAAGATTTGCAAAATTTTAAATTGCTATTTTCATCCAAAATCAACAAATACAAGAATGGTCTCATCGAAATATTCGTAGAATATTCGATTTATAAAATGGATGAAATAAGCTGGATGAATCGAATGAAATAATAAGTCATTCATAAGAATCATAAAGAGTGCAGAATGTGGTAAGTGGAATGCTAACTTCCGCAACGTAGGTAAAGAAAACTGGTGGCAAGGTCGAACTAAAAAGACCTTAACACCACTCAAAAGATTGCTTAGGTGATAATCCCAAGACGAACTCAAAAGTACCGGAAAATTTCACAACTATTCAGATGAGAGAAATAAAACTTTCCTCATCATGAGGGCTTAAAGGATAAAATGATGCCACCAGAAATTTGAAATCGAAATCACAAAGAAAAATAGAAATCTACTTAACACATAGGAAATGTCGAAGATGAATAGTCCGCTCGGAAAAATAGGATATGGGCTTCACAATGATTAAGCCAATCCTTTCTCAAAAAAATAAATTTTCGAAGCCTAAGTAACGCATAACATGCAAATCGGCTCGGAAAGAAAAATCACATAAAATAATCTCGACATCAATAAAAAGAAATTTGAGTGTTGCGAATCCACCAACCGGATTTGCAATTCTCAAAGAAGTCATCAAACCCAAAAATTTTTAAAGAAAAAGAATCAACAAGTTCTTTTGATATAAAATAGTGAGATGAGCTCATATCAACAAGAACTCAAATAGGATGATCACAAAACAAATATCATCATGGATTGAATGAAAAATACCTTGACCAAGAAAAGCATTGCTAGGAGCTTGCACAAACATTCAGCTCCCCTTTTCTCCTACTTTGAAGTACGGAGCATGTAGATATAAGATGACCCGAACCTTTGCAGTAACGACAAAAGAGCGGTTTCGGACACTTCCTTGCATAGTGGTCTGTGGAACCACAATTGTAGCATTGTCCACGACTAGAGGTAGGAGTCTTTGCTACCGGAGTTTGTTGTTTCCCCTTCTTGTTGGGAGTGGGGCCTTTGAATTTGGTAGGCCTCTTCATGTTATTGTTGAAGTTCTGTTTGGCACCTACAACTTCAACATCGCTTTCTGTTCAAACCATATTCCTTTCCCGGAATAATTTCCCAATGTTTATTTCCACTGAAACACCAATTACAAAATACTTTTAGATGTTAAAATAATGTAAAAGCTCTTTATTATAAAATATACTTCATAACTTTAAACATTAAAACTACTTTAATACTTTATTAAAATATATGTCTCAAGAATAATAAAACCACTTTATAACATATAAACAAATTTCCTTTTCTCTTTGTAAAACATAATTCTAAGTCACTTTTATATAATTATTACGATAATATGTTTAAAAATACTTACTTTAAAAGTTAACATTTAGAACTAGTAAATTTTCTAAAACATACTTTTTAAAACAATATCAAAACCTTTAATTTATATTTAAAATTTCTTTGAAAACCATACCTGGCTATCCGGGGAAATACTCTTCTCTTTCACATCTCTTTACAAATAAATCACCATTTATTTTTAAATATATATTGACAATTACTTTAAATAAATTCCCACTGTGAATTTATTCTTCCAAATATCCGTTGATATATAACTTTTATAAACTCAGTTTATAAATTCCAACTTCTCACTTCTCTTTTAAAATTCCAATTTTCAACATTTAAATAAATTTCCAAATTGTTTTTTTTATTGCTCTGTAACGACCCAGAATTTTGAGCAATATCAATTTAATAATCTTTGATAATAATTAAATTGATTTGATCATTTTACATTGTTAAATTTATTTTAAAGATTAATGATAATAATTTGTTAATATCTATCAACATTTCTCTTTGCAATATAAATAGGCAAGATTAATTCTTTTGAAAATTTATAATATTTTAATTTGGAAATATTTATTTTGGTAAATAAGAAGATTTTAATGTAATAAAACTTTATATTCAAATTGTTATATATATGAATGTATATATTGTGATTTGAGATTTGTTTTAAATTTTTTTATAACAAAGTTAATTGCTTATTATTATAAACATATAGTTTAACTTGAGTTAGATAAGATTTAAATTTAAAGGTCCATTTGCTTAATATCCTTTCATTTTTTTTAACAAAAGATAAATTTGTTTTAAAATTTTAAGAGTTGAATTAAAATAGATGTTTCAAACATATAAACATTAAATTGAGTCAAAATGTAAGTTACTTGATTTCATATGAATATTACACAAATATTACATAAATACAAGTATATATAGCTTGCATAAATTTTACTAAGAGAAATAACATTTAAAACATCTATAAAACATTGATAAAATAACTTTTGTAAAATAAGAATTAAACATAATAACACTTATTAACCAATTAATGTATGTTAAGACAAGTGTAAATTAAATGGCTTATGTGTAAGTTAATTAAGGCATTAACATGACAAATGTCTTCCTCTTGTAAAATTAAATTTAAAAGTAATTATAAATAAAAGAGGAGTTTTATTTTCAGCAAATGTTTTTCTTCATTCTGAATCAAAATGAAGATCAAAAATCAAAAGAAATAAATGCAGAAAAACTGTAAAATCTGAAGACAAAATGAAGGAATCTGGATAATTTAAATCAAAGGCAAAAAGAAAGCTCAACATCAAAGCAAGTTTAATCAAGAAATAAGATGTAAACATCAACATGCAAGCTGGAAATCAACAGCAACTAGAATGTTTTCAACATGCAAAGGAAATTGAAAGCCTGGAAAAATGCAGCTCTGTCTTCCACTTAATCAAGGTGAGTAAATGAAATTAAAAACAGTTTAAACCTTGGATTTCAAATTGTTTTTATGAATGAATATTGTGATATTACCTGAATACCTCAGTTAAAATTGAATGCATGTTGGAATGTTGAATATTTGATTGACTATGCTGTTGAAATGGACTCTGTATGATAAAAACAGACATGGATTTCATAGTAAATTCAATAATTCAATTTTGAATCCAAATTTGTTTATGATGTGTAAATAAAGATTGTATGTAATCATATAAGCTATCATCTAAAAATAATTACAAGATTTTAAATTGAATAATTTATTATAGATAGTTGAATTTACAGTACACTTTCAATTTGGGTCAGAAATTCATGAATTCAATTTTTAATTTTGGTTCCATAATTGAATTGCAAATAGAAAATTATGATTTTTAATACTTGAATCATAATTTTTAATGGGGTAATTAGTGAGCTTTTTGGGTTTATCTGTTTGGGGTTTTTGGCCGTTTCTCGGCGAACTACGACATTAGGGTTGTCGTGGGTGAACTCAAAGGTGGAGGGGGCTTCTGGGATCATGCGAAAAATACTTCGAGAATTTTTAATAGAGTGTGATGATTGTAGATCGAGGAGGTAGGGTTTAACACCCTGTAGATGTCATTATTGTTCAGTTGGAATTCGCGGCATCATAAAGCAACCGGGGGCGATCGCGAGCATCGCCGTGGGTTTAGAGAATCATGATGAAGCATTGGTGATACCAGTGGGTCTTCTCGAGGTGCGAGATGCCGTGGGGGTTGACTTTTCTGGTGATGTGGTTTCGAATGATTTCGAGTTGAAGGTCGAAATTTCGATACTCGATCATATTTTAATTTCTGCATTGCAATCGTTGACAACGAAGTTGTAGTCGACTTGTTGAGGGCCGGCGTGGAGTTCGCCAGTGATTGGTTCAGCCGTGCACGTAAACGTGCACGAATTTTGGATGTCTGTGACATTGCGTGCTTTAGTTTTTGGAATTGGGGAGTGGGAGAAGAACGTGGAGACTCGAAGTATGTCTCGTGTTTTCAGATCTTTTTCTCGAAGCAGGCTAAGGTTTGAGAAAGTCGGGGCGAGCATGGGTTTTTGCTTGATTTACTCGGGTAAAATAACGGGGGATTTCAGTGGTTGCTTGGGTTCTTTTTATTGTGAAGTTTTGTTTTTCTGGGTTTTAAAAGTTTTGTAAAAAATTAACAGTAATGTTTTTAAAAGCTTTAAACAAATGGAATATGAGTTTTGCAGATAATTCAAGTTTTAAAACCAAAAAAAAAAATTAAACAAGTTTTATTTTTAAAACTAGATTTTGTTTCAAGTTAAAGTTTTAAACTAGTTTATATATTTTGAAATATGGAAGTTCTAAAAATAAAATAAGTGAATGTTTGAATAAAGTTTGTATTAAATTTTTATTAAAGATCTTGGAAAGGTTTTAAAGATTTAAAAGTTCAATTTAAAATATGTTTAACTATAATTGATTTCTAAATGTTATATTTTATTTAAATAAAGTTTAATGATTTAGAATTTGATAATCAATTGTAATAAAGATTTATCTTATGTAAATTGGAATTTTGATTTAATTAAAGATAATTAAATTTAGAAAGGTAATTAAGATAATTAAATTATTAACCATTGAAAGGTTATTGGTTAATATAAATGTGTTAATTAAGATAATGGTTTATTGTTTAAGAATCTTTTTAACATAGTAAATTAAAGAATCATTTAATTAATTTTAAATGATTAAGTTAAATAATTAATTAAATAATTAATTAGTGATTAATTAAGATAATCACCTGTGGGTTAATCTAATATAATTACTTGGAGAAGTAATTAAGTGGTTAATTACTAGAGGTAGTTAAGTAAAAGATAATTACTTTATG
This sequence comes from Allium cepa, assembly GCA_030765085.1. Taxonomy (NCBI): domain Eukaryota; kingdom Viridiplantae; phylum Streptophyta; class Magnoliopsida; order Asparagales; family Amaryllidaceae; genus Allium; species Allium cepa. Next base: position 919,499,222 of record CM060938.1, read on the forward strand.
AAAAGTAATTAAGTAATGTGATAAGAGTTAATCACTTGTGTTTTTAATTAAAGGATTAATTAATATTAATTAAAGGATTAATTAATATTAATTAAAGGTTTAAATTATTTAATTAATGGTTAATTAATAAAGGATTAAGAGCAATTAATCAAGTGGTAATTAATTAAAGAGAAATTTAATTAATGGAAGTAATCATTAATTAATGGAAATTATTAATTAATTATTAATTAATAATTTAAAGAATAATTAATTTATAATTAAGCTTTAATTACTAGATATAATTAAAGTAATTAATTGAATGTGTTTAATTAAAGGTAATTAATCAAAGGTGATTAATTAAAAGTAATTAATTAAATATGATTAATTAAAAGTAATCAATCAAGTAGTTTTAATTAAAAAAATTAATCAATGTGATTAATTAAAAGTGATTAATCAGGTATGATTAAAAGATAATTAAGGAATAATTATCAGGATAATTAAGGAATAGATAATCAAGTATGATTAATTTTAAAAGGAAAGTTAAGAGGTAATTACTAGTATAATTTAGAAGTAATTAATCAAGATGATTAATTAAATTTGTAATTAAGGAATAATTACTTAAAGTAATTAAGTTATAATTAATCGGGTATGATTAATTCAAAATGGATAATTAAGTAATGTTAATTAGTTAATTCGTAATTAATGAATAAGTAAGTTGGATTGATGATAATGCAAGTGATTAATTAAGAATTAATTTAATTAAGGAAGAATTAAATTAATTAAGTGTGGTTCAAACTTTATATGAATGATGAATGATTGGTTGATAAGTATCATTGAATGAGTTAATGATATTGGTTGTTGGATAACATTGATTGATGGGTGATGATGTGAATATGCTTTTATCTGAATGTGATATATATGCTGCTTTGTGATATGTATAGATGCATGTGATAATAGATGCTTATCTATCTGTGTTGTGAATACATCCATTTATGTTAAATGATATTTTCTGAAATATCTATTGATTAAATCCCTTAAGTACAACTTGGACATTAAAATAGCGTTTGGTTTCGGTGAGACGGGGATCGGGTTTCCATATTTGGATATCCGAAAACCACATCGATTCCAATTAAACGTTAGGTCGTGAATCCAAATGGAGCGAGTGAAGACTCAAGGTGTAAGGGCTGTACGTCAGTATAACTCTGTGGGTGATTCTGTAGTGAGTTTGGCGGAATAATGCTTATAGGTTCGAGATGGTGATTCAGAGTGTAAGGGCTATGGTCGTTGACTCTGAGGGTGATTCCAAAATGAGTGCAACGAGATAGTGCCTTCGGTTTCGTTCGAACCCGGAACGAACTTTTATGGATTGAATGCTTTCAGAACATCGTCAGGTGGACGATGAGCATTCTAAGATAGATGTGTCCTATAAAGGTAATCGTAGCCTCAAGCCTTATCAACCGGGAATGGCTAAAACAGAGGAGGTGCAGCAAGGCTTCGTGGGTAGCTCCAACTGGAGAGCGAGATACATCCCTGTCTAGATGTCCCTTATTTCGGCTTTGTGGGTAGTTGGATTTGCAACCAACTACAGGGTGGTCTTGTTCGGGACCATTCAGTAAGGAATGGCCCCGGCCTTGTGTTGCAGGGTAGTGGGAGTACTCCTCGGTACGGTGATCTAGGCCACGTACTGTGACGGGCGGTACCCCAGTAGCCCTGCCATTGTTGGAAACCCATTTTCCCTACGAGACCCTACGGTTTTTTTTGTATTACCCACTTTTGTGGCTAGTAGCTGGAATTTAATCATGTAACAATTTCGGCTATTTCTTATTTATTTGAAAACCCTAGACACTATTATAATATCACTGGATTTCCCATCAAATGTTTTAGTTAGCGTAAGGTAAAAACTTTTCCATGTTTATGTGTGGAATGTCTTACGTGATACCTTTTGTTTTCAAAGGATTTTCTAAAGTTAAGCAATCTTAAACCGTTTACTCACACCAGACCCCTGTCTGACCCGAGTGTTTATTTTCTGTTTTATTAAACTCTTGGGTACTCATATTATGTATGAGTAGTCAAGTGATTCAGGTTATCTCTTGACGAATTCGAAAGGAGCTTTGGAGGATGAGGCTTCAGCGTGTAGATATAGTTAGAGTTTCTGCTATATGGTATTCTGTATGGTGTCTTGTATTGTATTAGACAGAAATGTTATAACTGTCTAAATTGAGATGTTTAGTTGTGTACTCTGATGTATATGATACTATGTATATGTTCTATATTATATTTTAATCGTTCCGCTGTGAGATTCTGATGTGTTGTTTCTTCTCTTCTTTTCTTCTTCTATCCCTTTCTTTCTTAATTAGTGATGCGATTTTCTATGGTAAGAAAGTCGGGTCGCTACAGTTGGTATCAGAGCATTAGGTTGAGTGAATACCTAGGCTCTGGAGTGGTGTCTATCTTGAGAGAGCGTACTTTTAATTTTCATATATATATATATATATATAGATATATTTATATATCTACCTAATCTGCTGGGTTATCTGTTTGGATTTTCCAACATAGGTTATAAAGATAGATAAGGTAGGAGTGTGGTGAACACGACTACCACTAATGGAAGAGGCTCATATGTTGTTGTTGGAGATGTGTCTGTCGAGATTTTAGATCTAATACCGTCTCGAACAAGTTTTGTAGAAAGGATTTCTTTGAGTCCAGAGGAAGTCTTTTTCAAGGATTTGAGTATATTCTTGAAGTGTGAGGTTGATTTTCTCTCAAGTGAGCGGAATTTCCAAGAGTTGAGAGTGTAGGCTAAATAGAAGCAAGTGATGGTATCTTGGAGACTTCAGAAGGAATAGCTGTGTGATGGGATGCAGTTTCCATAGATGGGATTGGAAATGCATTGATGTCTACTGCAGTGAAGATTCGGATGTTTATAGATTTTTCTGGATCTCAAGTAAGGGTGTCTTATCTTTATTGAAGTTTGAGACTAGGGTCGATGAGTTACCTCATTTCGGACATGGTGTCAATTGTTTTCTTAAGAAGATAAGTTGTTGGTTTTTTGGTTTAGAGCCGAGTTTCTTGAGAAGATGTCTACTCGTCTCAAGGATTTTTAGTGGAATTGGATGATAATTTTGAGTTTTAAGGAGCTTTTGGTTAAGGAAGATCTTTGGTTTAGCTGTATCTTTGAAGTGAAGTTTGAAAGCAGCAGCGTGGACTCGTTTTCGATGGTTCGGTAATCTTTGGGATTCTTCTATCGGCAGTTCCAGCAGTAGAGAAGGCTTATCCATTTCTTCGGAAAGTTCAGCAAAGCAGGATATTTGTTGGGAGTGAGCTATCAGTTTTTTGGTAGATAAGCCATTCTGGAAAGATTTATCTTGAGTAGGAAAAGTTGTTCTAGTTGGGGAGATAGTTCTTTGGAATCTGAACTGAGTGGAATCGCAAAAGTGACATGCGATTAGTTTGGGAATCTTTGAGTATTCTTTGGTTTGAGATTGCAGCATCTTGAGTAGAGGTGAAAGCTATGAAGTAGTCGAAGAATCTCAAGATGCTTTTTGAGGAAATCTGAGGTCTACCGAATCGGAGATTGAGTTTTCTTATCGACTTGGATTCCAAGAGAAATATTGATGATTCAACCATATAGTGGGATGACTCTTAGAGCGAGAAGAGATTGGTGAGGCAGCTCAGGATTCTTTGGATTGATCATCTTATTCTAAGTTAAGATTCTGTTGAGATGTTTTGATCAAGAAGAGTGGTCACTAAGATTTTTCTTGTGGTCTTCGATAGCATTCTTATCTGCTATAGATCAGAGTTGTGCAACGGAAGCAAGATAGCAGTTATTCTGGTATAGGAGCAACCTGGAGTTGCAGTTTTCTTGGATTATAGGATTTCTACAGGAAATTCAAGTATGAAGGAATTTTCCGGATTTGGTAGGTAAGGTTGTCAAGTACAACTATTTGGCTATTCTAGATAAGAAGTGTAGGTCTGAAATCCACTGATGTTTGTGGTATAGAGTTGTGTTTTGGGATTCAACAAATTATTTTTGGGAGAGCCATTTTGTTGAATAAAATCTGGATAATTGGTTTAATTTTTGGTCCAGTCTGTTGCATGAAGCAATCAACAAGGGTTAGGCTGATCAGGAATATTGAAGGTGACTCAGGAACATCGGAAGAATTATGCAGTTAAGTATTTAGAAATTTGGAATATGCAGTTAGAATTTGGATATTACCTTAGTTTCATCCAATCAAAAGAGATATAAGATTTGGTAAAACTGGAGAGTTCGCTCTGGATGTATTTTAAGTTTTCTGTGTTCTCTAGAAATTAGATTTTGATCTACAAGATTGAATTGCCAGTTCGGATAACTGGAATTCATTATATTTCACCTATTTCTGAGGAATATGTGTATGATTCTTCGAGTGATAAAATCATCAGTTCAGAAGGAACGGGTAGTTGAGCTGGTTTTGAGTTTAGTCTGATATCTTGTTCAGATTTGAAGAATCAGATGAGGGAGTTCTTGGTTGTAGTAGTATAGTTACTTAAGGTTCTGTAGAACGAGTGTTCCAGTATAGGTATCTGGAAAACTCTTGATAATATTAGGAAGTTCTATTCAGAATTTTGTCTGGATAGATAAAGTTACTTGTTTGATTTGGTTGCTATGATTGATTGTTTGATTGCCGATAGGAATTTAAATTCTTTAGCTGGGTTATTAAATTATCTTTGCTTTTAAATTTCGGGGACGAAATTCTTTTAAGGGGGGAGGAATGTAACAACCCGGAATTTTGAGCAATATCAATTTAATAATCTTTGATAATAATTAAATTGATTTCATCATTTTACATTATAAATTGACAAGTTAAATTTATTTTAAAGATTAATGATAATAATTTGTTAATATCTATCAACATTTCTCTTTGCAATATAAATAGGCAAGATTAATTCTTTTGAAAATTTATAATATTTTAATTTGGAAATATTTATTTTGGTAAATAAGAAGATTTTAATGTAATAAAACTTTATATTCAAATTGTTATATATATGAATGTATATATTGTGATTTGAGATTTGCTTTAAAAAAATTTATAACAAAGTTAATTGCTTATTATTATAAACATATAGTTTAACTTGAGTTAGATAAGATTTAAATTTAAAGGTTCATTTGCTTAATATCCTTTCTTTTTTTTTAACACAAGATAAATATTTTTTAAAATTTTAAGAGTTGAATTAAAATAGATGTTTCAAACATATAAACATTAAATTGAATCAAAATGTAAGTTACTTGATTTCATATGAATATTACATAAATATTACATAAATACAAGTATATATAGCTTGCATAAATTTTAATAAGAGAAATAACATTTAAAACATCTATAAAACATTGAGAAAATAACTTTTGTAAAATAAGAATTAAACATAATAACACTTGTTAACCAATTAATGTATGTTAAGACAAGTGTAAATTAAATGGCTTATGTGTAAGTTAATTAAGGCATTAACATGACAAATGTCTTCCTCTTGTAAAATTAAATTTAAAATTAATTATAAATAAAAGAGGAGTTTTATTATCAGCAAATGTTTTTCTTCATTCTGAATCAAAATGAAGATCAAAAATCAAAAGAAATAAATGCAGAAAAACTGTAAAATCTGAAGACAAAATGAAGGAATCTGGATAATTTAAATCAAAGGCAAAAAGAAAGCTCAACATCAAAGCAAGTTTAATCAAGAAATAAGATGTAAACATCAACATGCAAGCTGGAAATCAACAGCAACTAGAATGTTTTCAACATGCAATGGAAATTGAAAGCCTGGAAAAATGCGGCTCTGTCTTCCACTTAATCAAGGTGAGTAAATGAAATTAAAACCAGTTTGAACCCTGGATTTCAAATTGTTTTTATGAATGAATATTGTGATATTACCTGAATACCTCAGTTAAAATTGAATGCATGTTGGAATGTTGAATATTTGATTGACTATGCTGTTGAAATGGACTCTGTATGATAAAAATAGACATGGATTTCTTAGTAAATTCAATAATTCAATTTTGAATCCAAATTTGTTTATGATGTGTAAATAAAGATTGTTTGTAATCATATAAGCTATCATCTAAAAATAATTACAAGATTTTAAATTGAATAATTTATTATAAATAGTTGAATTTATAGTACACTTTCAATTTGGGTCAGAAATTCATGAATTCAATTTTTAATTTTGGTTCCATAATTGAATTGCAAATAGAAAATTATGATTTTTAATACTTGAATCATAATTTTTAATGGGGTAATTAGTGAGCTTTTTGGGTTTATCTGTTTGGGGTTTTTGGCCGTTTCTCGGCGAACTACGGCATTAGGGTTGTCGTGGGTGAATTCGAAGGTGGAGGTGGCTTCAGGGATCATGCGAAAAATACTTCAAGAATTTTTAATTGAGTGTGATGATTGTAGATCGAGGAGGTAGGGTTTAACACCCTGTAGATATCATTGTTGTTCAGTTGGAATTCTCGGCATCATAAAGCAACCGGAGGCGATCGCGAGCATCGCCGTAGGTTTAGAGAGTCATGATGAAGCTTTGGTGATACCAGTGGGTCTTCTCGAGGTGCGAGATGCCATGGGGGTTGACTTTTCTGGTGATGTAGTTTCGAACGATTTCGGGTTAAAGGTCGAAATTTCGATACTCGATCGTATTTTAATTTCTGCGTTGCAATCGTTGACGACGAAGTTGTAGTCGACTTGTTGGGGGCCGGCGTGGAGTTCGCCAGCGATTAGTTTGCCCGTGCACGTAAACGTGCACGAATTTTGGATGTCAGTGACATTGCATGCTTCAGTTTTTGGAATTGGGCAGTGGGAGAAGAAGGTGGAGACTCGAAGTATGTCTCGTTTTTTTGATCTTTTTCTCGAAGTAGGCTAAGGTTTGAGAAACTCGGGGCGAGCACGGGTTTTTGCTTGATTTACTCGGGTAAAATAACGGGGGATTTCAGTGGTTGCTTGGGTTCTTTTTGTTGTGAAGTTTTGTTGTTCTGGGTTTCAAAAGTTTTGTAAAAAAATTAACAGTAATGTTTTTAAAAGCTTTAAATAAAGGGAATATGAGTTTTGCAGATAATTCAAGTTTTAAAACCAAAAAAAATTAAACAAGTTTTATTTTTAAAACTAGATTTTGTTTCCAGTTAAAGTTTTAATCAAGTTTATATATTTTGAAATATGGAAGTTCGAAAAATAAAATAAGTGAATGTTTGAATAAAGACTGTATTAAATTTTTATTAAAGATCTTGGGAAGGTTTTAAAGATTTAAAAGTTCAATTTAAAATGTTTAATTATAATTGATTTCTAAATGTTATATTTTATTTAAATAAAGTTTAATGATTTAGAATTTGATAATCAATTGTAATAAAGATTTATCTTATGTAAATTGGAATTTTGATTTAATTAAAGATAATTAAATTTGGAAAGGTAATTAAGATAATTAAATTATTAACCATTGAAAGGTTATTGGTTAATATAAATGTGTTAATTAAGATAATGGTTTCTTGTTTAAGAATCTTTTTAATATAGTAAAGTAAAGAATCATTTAATTAATTTTAAATGATTAAGTTAAATAATTAATTAAATAATTAATTAGTGATTAATTAAGATAATCACTTGTGGGTTAATCTAATATAATTACTTGGAGATGTAATTAAGTGGTTAATTACTAGAGGTAGTTAAGTAAAAGATAATTACTTTATGAAAAGTAATTAAGTAATGTGATAAGAGTCAATCACTTGTGTTATTAATTAAAGGATTAATTAATATTAATTAAAGGTTTAAATTATTTAATTAATGGTTAATTAATAAAGGATTAAGAGCAATTAATCAAGAGGTAATTAATTAAAGAGAAATTTAATTAGTGGAAGTAACCATTAATTAATGGAAATAATTAATTAATTATTAATTAATAATTTAAAGAATAATTAATTTATAATTAAGTTTTAATTACTAGATATGATTAAAGTAATTAATTAAAGGTGATTAATTAAAGGTAATTAATCAAAGGTGATTAATTAAAAGTAATTAATTAAATATGATTAATTAAAAGTAATCAATCAAGTAGTTTTAATTAAAAAAATTAATCAATGTGATTAATTAAAAGTGATTAATCAGGTATGATTAAAAGATAATTAAGGAATAATTATCAGGATAATTAAGGAATAGATAATCAAGTATGATTAATTTTAAAAGGAAAATTAAGAGGTAATTACTTGTATAATTTAGAAGTAATTAATCAAGATGATTAATTAAATTTGTAATTAAGGAATAATTACTTAAAGTAATTAAGTAATAATTAATAGGGTATGATTAATTCAAAATGGATAATTAAGTAACGTTAATTTGTAATTAATGAATAAGTAAGTTGGATTGATGATAATGCAAGTAATTAATTAAGAATTAATTTAATTAAGGAAGAATTAAATTAATAAAGTGTGGTTCAAACTTTATATGAATGATGAATGATTGGTTGATAAGTATCATTGAATGAGTTAATGATATTGGTTGTTGGATAACATTGATTGATGGGTGATGATGTAAATATGCTATATCTGAATGTGATATATATGTTGCTTTGTGATATGTATAGATGCATGTGATAATAGATGCTTATCTATCTTTGTTGTGAATACATCCATTTATGTTAAATGATATTTTCTGAAATATCTATTGATTAAATCCCTTAAGTACAACTTGGACATTAAAATGGCGTTTGGTTTCGGTGAGAACGGGATCGGGTTTCCATATTTGGATATCCGGAAACCACATCGATTCCAATTAAACGTTAGGTCGTGAATCCAAATGGAGCGAGTAAAGACTCGAGGTGTAAGGGCTATACGTCAGTATAACTCTGTGGGTGATTCCGTAATGAGTTTGGCGGAATAGTGCTTATAGGTTTGAGATGGTGATTTAGAGTGCAAGGGCAATGGTCGTTGACTCTGAGGGTGATTCCAAAATGAGTGCAACGAGATAGTGCCTTCGGTTTCGTTCGAACCCGGAACGAACATGTATGGATTTAATGCTTTCAGAACATCGTCAGGTGGAGGATGAGCATTCTGAGATAGATGTATCCTATAAAGGTAATCGTAGCCTCAAGCCTCATCAACCGGGAATGGCTAAAACAGGGAAGGTGCAGCAAGGCTTCGTGGGTAGCTCCCACTGGAGAGCAAGATACATCCCTGTCTAGATGTCCCTTATTTCGGCTTTGTGGGCAGTTGGATCTGCAACCAACTGCGGGGTGGTCTTATTCGGGACTATTCAGTAAGGAATGGTCCCGGCCTTATGTTGCAGGGGAGTGGGAGTACTCCTCGGTACGGTGATCTAGGCCACGTACTGTGGCGGGCGGTACCCCAGTAGCCCTGCCATTGTTGGAAACCCATTTTCCCTACGAGACCCTGCGGTTTTGTTTGTATTACCCACTTTTGTGGCTATAGCTGGAATTTAATCATGTAACAATTTCGGCTGTTTCTTATTTATTTGAAAACCCTAGACACTAATATAATATCACTGGATTTCCTATCAAATGTTTTGGTTAGCGTAAGGTAAAAACTTTTCCATGTTTATGTGTGGAAAGTCTTACGTGATACCTTTTGTTTTCAAAGGATTTTCTAAAGTTAAGCAATCTTAAACCGTTTACTCACACCAGACCCCTGTCTGACCCGAGTGTTTATTTTCTGTTTTATTAAACTCTTGGGTACTCATATTATGTATGAGTAGTCAAGTGATTCAGACTATCTCTTGACGAATTCGGGAGGAGCTTTGGAGCAGGAGGCTTCAGCGTGTAGATATAGTTAGAGTTTCCGCTGTGTGGTATTCTGTATGATGTCTTGTATTATACTAGACAGAAATGTTATAACTGTCTAAATTGAGATGTTTAGTTGTGTACTCTGATGTATATGATACTATGTATATGTTCTATATTATATTTAAATCGTTCCGCTGTGAGATTCTGATGTGTTGTTTCTTTTCTTCTCTTTCTTTTCTTCTTTTATCCCTTTCTTTCTTAATTAGTGATGCGATTTTCTGTGGTAAGAAAGTCGGGTCGCTACATGCTCCCTTTTGAAATAAATCTCTTTACTTCCTTATTTATTCCAGAATCCATTATTTGTAGATTTTTAGTTATTTATTTCCTTTCGTTTTGATTTTAAATCTTTAACTGAAATACACTAATTTTCGGTTTTCCAAATTTCTGCTTTATTCTTTTCAATAATTTAAATCTTAAATTTAAAATAAATGCTTAATCCTTTTAAATAATAACATTGAAGTTTAAAATTCATTATCTTCCTGTTGATTCAAAATCTCTTGTCCATATATGGAATTTATTCATTAGGATTTTAAAACCACTATTAATCTTATTCAGTTCATTTCTTAATTTATTTACATTCTCTATAATTATTTCACTTCAAATTCTCTTTCTTTTATTTTCAAAATTCCAATTCTATATTTTGATAACTCGGTGTATTGAAATATATTCAAGTAAACCATAGCATTCAATATTCCAATTATCAATAATATTCATCACAGAATATCAAATATTCATAACAGCGAATATTAAATAATATAAATTGTTCTGAGGAATCCGGTTGGATCCCTCCAACCTGTTTCCCTGCATCCACAGACGTTGGCACAATAAAATACGGATTCCACTTCGAGGTGGAATATCGCGGTATATGGGGTTTATATAAAATCATCCGCTATTATGCAGCGCATAGAGTCTTATCCGCTATATAATGTGGGAATCAATCACTCCAATATACTATATACTACTATATATAATATAACACATTAATTCAATCCAATTAACCAACCAATTATTTAAATTTACCCCTTTAAATTTAAATAGAGTCCAGAAGAGTTAGATTAACTCACCTTTGATTTTTATGTTTGCAACCCTCTCTAGACCAGCTTGTTTCTTTTAAGATTTCAACCTTGTATAAACATTTATAATTTATTAATACACGAATTAATTGGACTATTAATTCCCATAGTTTTTAATTAACAAATTATTTAATTTAACACTAATTTTCGAAAAGTAAATAAGTTTATTAACCACATAAATCACTAATATATATTATTACAATAAACTGGTACATTTGAAGTATGCACCTGATTTTTATTTTTATTATTATTAGATATATTATTTATTTATTTATTTTTATTTAAAAATAATGCAATTTTCTTTACAGTTAATTTTTTTCCTTTCCTTTGAAATCACATATATATATTTATAACATAACTTATTATGAATTCAGAAATCTAATTTTTTTCTCTAATCTCTCAATACTGGCTCAATTATATTAAAAAGGGAAAGAAGATAGCTGCAATACCTTACAGCCAAAAGCAAGAACTCCACTCCCTCTGGACCGACGACGGCCATCACCTCCAAGCAACGCTTCCCTTTTGAGCATCGTGCGTCCCACCCAAGAAGTCGAATCCCTAGCTGACTTGACTGCTACCACCAACGCGACGCCTATCGCCTTCGGCCCACGACGCCTCACGCGCGACCAACCCCCCTGCACTCGCAACGCCATATCGATCCATTGTCGACTTCACCCCATCCCCAATCGAATGTGAATCCCCTCGCAACCTCCCGTTGCTACGTGTTCGTGACCGATCCTCTCTCCTCTTTCCACTTATTTTTTTTTTAATGAAATCGATTTCGTCTTTTTCTTTTTTTTTCCAGTCTTGCGCGTTCCTTTTAGGGTTAGGGCACGAGCTTAGAGAAGAATGGGGTCAGGTTGCAAACGAAAGGAAACTGAAGTGGAAATCGATTTATATATATATATTTCCTGGCTTTGCTTTCATAGCTCAGCCATTACTTTATATCAGAGCGATCTTATATTTGCTCTTTTGATTGAACGAAAAGATATGATAGAGTGGCGTGCAAAAGAAGGCTTCAGTGAATTTGAAAAAGTTTTGATATGATTTGTTTGACTAGACATCAAATACAATTAAAATTTAAATTCGAGTTCGAACTCGATATAAATTTCAACGCGTTTACTTATCGTACGCTCACACAACAACTCTAAACACTATGAAAATTGAAATCCGATAATAATACAATATTGCGGATCCAATAGAACTGGTTTCGTCGAATTCCGATACTATGCCTCGGAAGGCTATTTTTAAATATCGATTTGAAAAATAAAAATTTTAAAACTGAACAAAACACTTTTAAATTCATTTTAAAAAGTTCTATGACCTTCAGTATTAACAATGTAAATTTTCCAAGCTTCAAATTATTTTTAACAGGCTAAAAATTCCAGATTCGATAATTTACCCAATTCTGATAATTAAATTCAATATTAAATTATCCAATAAATAATGATATTTTAAATTCTAGTTAAAAATTAACCTCTAAATATTTAAAATCAATTAAATATTCCAATTTCAATCATTCAAAAATTCCGGGTCGTCACAAAAATAAATATAGAATTACACCTGGTATGAAAAAATAATAATAGTAATAATAATAATAATGATAAATAAAAATAAATAATTAAAAATAAAAATGAGATATCGGCACAAATAGTAATTATAGTGTTGATAGTAATAATGGTCAATGGTCAAAGGTCAAATGCTACGTCTTAGGCTCTGTTTCCCTAATCCTATAATCTAAAACTTATAAGACTCACATCTCATGGTTCTGGTACTTGGATCGCTAACTTCCACGCGCTTCTATCCGTTACCAGCTCTTCGGATATATTCCAAAACTTCAAGTTTCTTTTAAATACTTCCTCCCATGTCAATTTTGGTCGGCCTCTACCTCTCTTTGAGCAAACGACATGGCCTATAATTCCAGCATGCACAGGTGCCTCGGGCGGCCTTCGTTGGAGATGTCCAAACCATTTTAAGCGATGTTGAGTTAGTTTCTCCTCAATTGGTACTATTCCCAATTTTTCACGTATATCATCATTTCTAATTCAGTCTCTTCTTGTATGACCGCAACTCCATCGCAGCATACGCGTCACTACTACGCTTATCTTCTGAACATGTTGGTTTTTAGTTGGCCAACATTCTGCACCATACAACATCGCAGGCCTAATTGTCGTTCTATAGAACTTTCCTTTAAGCTTTTGGGGACTTTCTTGTCACAGAGAACGTCGATGCTTATCACCACTTCATCCAACCCGCTCGAATTCGAAAATCTAATAGAAAGGTTGAAAATCAAAGGAAGAAGAAGATGAAATTTACCTAACTTTGATCAATGATGGCTGTATCTTTTTTTTGTGTTTGAGAAATGATTGAGTATGTGAAAATGAAAAGGAATATGCGACTGAAAATGAGAAATAAAGCACGACCATATCATTAAAGAGAGGAGCTGAGAAAATGAAAGGTCGGGAGATGAAAAGGCTTAGGAATTCCAAAAGTTTAAAACTCTTCAAATTTCCTCTATTTTCTTTTTAATTATATATATATATATATATATATATATATATATATATATATATATATATATGAAAATGGCTGAAAACAAAGAAAAATAATCTTAGAAAATAAAATAAATAAGAAAAATAAATAAATAAATTTAGGTAAAATCAATTAAATAAAGAAAAATGATATATATATATATATAACTAGGCCTTAAAAATTGGAATAAATTCAAGTATACTTTAGAAAAATTATATTATAATTTTAAAAAATAAGATAAAAATATACATAAAATAAAATATTAACACATATTAAAATAAATAATAAAAAAGAAAATATAATTTATAAAATTTAAAATAGACAAAATTGAAAAATAAAACAAATTACACTCAAAATTGAATTACACATAACATTCACATTTTAAGTCCGTTTTCAGCGAAACGAAAAGCAGTGTTCAAGTTATTAAATTTATTTTCATAATAAAAGATAAAATTTAAGAGATTGAAATATTTAAATTTGAAGTTTAAAATTCAAAGATTGAACAGTTTGCCTAGAAATTCACATTTGAGTAAAATATCCAAATTATACTAGTTTGAAACTATAAATCACTTAATGATCAACATTTATATTTTAAAAATGAAATATTTTAAATAAAACAAATTTACAATAATTTAAAAATAAAAGAAAGTCAAATTTAAATAATATACAAAAATCTAGGGTTGTTACACTCTCCCCCACTCAAAACTTTTCGTCCCCGAAAAGGAATGAGGTACGGGAAAGCACAGAAAAAGATAGAGTGAAGTAAGATTAAGACAAGATGACAAGGAGATTGAAATTACACTTGATAACTATTGTTATAGGTAAGTTTAACAAGGTGGAGATGATCTTCCCAAGATTCTCCAGAATCAGGAACACAAGCACGAAAGATCCTTTAGTATGTAATTCACTCTTTCCGCTTGACCGACGGTCAGTGGATGGACACCAGTGCTCGGATTTAAAATGAGTACTGATGATTATAAAGATTATAGGAAGCTTTCTAAATAGAAAGATGCCTATACTAGTTTGTAGCAAGATGAAGAAATTAAGGACAACTAAAGACAATTTGAAAACAAAATAAGATACTAAGTTGAAACCATGGAAATTTCAACTTAAATTGAAAATTAATTTTACACAGGTTAATAAAATCTTAACTACCTCTAATTTCATTATCTTATCATTCAATTTTGTTAAACTAAAAATTTTCAAAAATCATGGATTTGAAAAAACTTTATTATACTCATAATGTACTCAATAAATTTAATTCCTCTTTATTCCTAATTAAAATTAAATATATTCCTCTCAATATATTTTATCACCTATGTTAAATATACTTACACTTATTATAACTATTTTAATTTATTCTTAATTCCTCTAACATCATTTATATTGTAAATTATTTAACTACCGTTTTATTCTATTTACCTCTGTTAATCTTTCTATAACTAAAATTTAAGTGTATAACATTTATTATAACCACTCAAATTTTATTTAGAAAAACTTTTATATTGTATATTATCAAATTACATTGTTAACTTTTGAAAAATTAAGGTTAGTTATATTTGAATGCAATTGTATTATATAAATAAAACTTTCCAATTCAATCATCTCAAGTTTGAATTATTTATCCAAATTTTTCGATTTTCCTTTTTATAATTGAAATTATTCTTTAAGATAAAATTTAAGAATTAAACTTCCGATTCCATTCAAACCATTTAGAGATAAATAAATATATGTACATAATATGTCAAACCAAATTTGAATCATATATCTATATATAATATAAATCAAATCATATTTTAGAAATTCAAATCAATTAGATTTCCCAAAACAAAGCTATAACAAGACTATAGAACGCTCTCTTCACTTCGAAACTCGAAAATGAAAGTCGATGATACCACGGTCATCACCAAAGTTATTTTCCAGCGACAAAGAGAAAGCACTAATTTCTAACTTTTTTAAAAATCTTTGGAAACAAATTCTTATTCGAAAATACATTAAATAATATATCCTTTTAAAACTTGAAAACACAAGGTTTGAAACCATCGGAAATTGAATTCTCAAATTCTTGTTTTAAATTCATTTCAGTTCCCAAATCAATTTATAAACAACTATTTATAAATTCATTTATAGAACTATAAATAATAAATCAAGTATTATCATTTCAAATAATTAATTTAAAACAATTTATTAAGTTCCATAAATTTACTTATATATCAAAATTTATTTCATTAATAAATTTAAAATAATATTGTGTCAGTTTGTTCTATTAAATTGTTTTAGAAATCCTATCGATAGTGTTGATCAGACGAATCGATCGGAAACCCAAATCAACATCAACAACTCAAACAACACAATATATAAAACAAAACATAGATTTACAAGTATAGTTCAAAATGTTTGGAGATAGTTTGGAAACGAAAGACAAGATGGTTAAACAGAGTAGGGAGATGGGTAAGCTTCAATAAATCGTGGGCAACCTTAATCGGGTCAACCGTGACTTGAAGAATAATATCGATGTGGATTTTCTGGGGTAAATCTACATCTGATCTCAAGAGCTAGAGTTTTGAATAATAAAAGATATTAGCATCTAAGCCAAGGATAAACATAAGATCTCTGGTGAATCGATGCTAATTGTAAAGGAGTTTCACCCCTTTACAAGAAAATTAGAATATTGGCGAGACCGCCAATTCACTATAAAGATCATTCGAAGTGGAGTCATGGGATACTCCAGAATCAAAAGAGGATGAATAGTGAGGGACACAAATGGATTTTGGAACCACAGGGAACGTTCCACAATTCAAAGGAAACCGAGTAAAATAAAATGATTCAAGCTCGAATGAAAGTGATTCTGTAAATAAATTTACCATATATTCTAAGTTTTGCCTCAAAGACAAAGCTCTGATACCAACTGTGACAACCCGATATTTTCAACCATTCACATCCACACATGTCAGACTTGAATTGCTCAAAATACCGCGTTGTAAATAAAATTTAGCAAATCTCAGAATATGCAGTAAATAAAAATAATCACAGATCACATACACAGATTAAAATAATGCAGCGGAATTAAAATAGATAGTAGTTCATGAAGCTACTATTACAAAGTCTCATAACAAATACATAATGACAGTTTAGAACAACAACATATATAGAAATCCAAATACATAGAGATTCACTAATACATCGAATAACTTATAACAGCTTAAATAGAACAGATAGATAAGCAGATAGACAGGTAGAATCTCCAACATGGACGAGCTCAAGAAGAGAATCCAAAGCTGTGAATACTCAGGCTAACCCGAGCGTAAAGCAAAACACAAAACACTCAAGTTAGGACAATATATACTTATATAATGTAAACCAACTCAACTGAAATGTAATAAGGTACAAGTAACTTAAAGGATGCCTGGGACCGCCCATCCTCTAAGGATCCGTTAAACTATTTACTATTTTGTAATATTGCGCTAGTATAATAATGTCTATAGTAAAATAAACTTACTTTATAATAGCGTTCCGCGGTGACCCAATATTCCCCTTCACACATAATATTTCCAGTAGTCCGTCCAATAACATAATATCTCCAGATCGGGAGACAACCAGACGATACGACACGGGCGACGGAGGAAAACCAAACTCGTACAAGGCTCGCTAGGGTAGGTGACAAGGCACACGAGGCAATGCCAAGGTAGATATACCAATTATGCTTCCGGGCTGGTGGTAACGCAGCAGCCACATACGCCCACCTCAGAACACATTCCCAAAATCGGAGGGGTGCCCAATCAATCACAAAAGAAATAGAATGTTATCGAAGAATTGCGTCCGATCGGAGGAGCTACCTCACTTGGCCCGTCGATCGCTCCTGTTTTAGCCAACTTTAGCCAACTCACGGGAGTCGGGTCCACGTTACGTACCTCAAGAACGTTGCCACCATCCTACTATTGAATATGCGCTTATATGATTTTTGTTTGATGCTAATAAACATATATATATATTCATGTAAATGTATTTGTTAATGTACTATTTTATTTTTCATAGATTAAATAAATATTTGTTGAATAAAATAAATTACACAGAATTTGAATTCAAAACAGAAATTTTATTCAAACAAATATTTATTACAATTTTGAATAGTACAAATTCAAGATCTCACTATACATATACAATTTTGATTGTAATTACATCACAATTCAATTTAAATAAATGCCTCACTACATATCACTCACACTCGTAGTTTATCTTCAATTTCATTCCTGTTATAATCCAGCATCTGAGAAATTTGCAAAAATATTCACTAACGCAGTAAAATTGAAAAAGAAATATTTTTGCAATATAAAATGAAATATGATTTTTGAAAATATGATTTGCCTCAGTTATTTGGGTTGTTCGTCATCATTTACATTTGAATTCATCATACACGAACAATGTGACATGCACAGTGTATCATTGTACATGCCACAAGGCCGTGCACATCGATATACACTTGATAATGCTACAGGGACAGGTGAGCACAGGTCAAACCCAAATGAAAAGCCGGGTTCAACTCACGTGCAATATATTTAAAATCACGACACGAGCACAAGGTCAAACCCAAGTTTTGAAACTGGATTCAAATCAAGTGAAATTTCAAAAAACAACATGAAGTGAATCAAGACACAGTGCGGACCAAATGCAAATACAAGTTGTACAAGATTGCCACCAACATAACAGCAAAAATGAAGACCACAAGTACACATTACAACTCCAGCAGTTATGAACAAGAAATGATCAAGCACCATCAAGAAACCACTGCAATGATGCAAACTAACTAGAAGAAATGCCATCAAGCAAACAAAATGTCAAGGACCAGACAATAGTGAAGAACACAAGGCATAGCAACTGCATAGCGACTGTAACAGTGACAATGAGTATTGCAGTAATGGATGCGGACATAAACAACTACAGTATCATGACCAAAGCAAAATCAGAGAGGAGTATCAGTGTACACAACATCAAGTTCAAATAACAAACAGTGAATGAAGGCAGGGCCGAGCAACTGATATATGGTGATGCAGTCAACAAATGCACAAAAGCTCAAGCAATCAAGTAAACAATACAGCTATGACCACAAACGGAACACAAGTCAGTGGCAAGGTACAATCTCAATGAATTGGATGAATAAGGCAAGTACACATGTATGCAGTGACACAACAATGAAGACTCAGGCAAATGTCCAGACAACAACATGAATACAATAACAAATTCAGTGAAGCCCAAGTATACAATATGACAATGCAAACATGACAGCAAACAAATACAAGTGACTCAAGCAACATGTCCAGTTACAACAAAGACCAAGTACACAATGAAACAGTATGCAAAATGGAGAGTATGCTAAAACAAAATCTGATACAAACCAATTGCAATATGAATGTCTCAAGCAATGAACAACAGAATGCATCCGGATGACAAAGTGCTCAATGCAAGTGCAGACCACACAGGCAATGCACCAGTGAAACAACTCAGCCCAATGAACCAGTGACAAAAAAGTAACTCAAGCAAGTGCAGTGTACATGAATGCAACAGAAAGGGATGTAAATACAACTCGAAGCAATGCAAGTGCATATGTACAGCAAACTACAGGAAATCAACAGCAGAGTATGCAGCATGATGAAACAATGAACAGGATACACAATGAAACACAGTGCATACATGACAGCAACATGTACATATGGGGAAGTGCATTTATCAAGTACATCATGAAGCAAAACCAAGTTCAGTTCGAAGTTAAAATGAAGCATGAACACATGGCCGAGGTCAATGAAGCCGAAAGCAAACAGAAGGGATGAATCAGAATACAGATACAAGTGAACAGAAGACAATTGAATAGTGCAGTAATGGGTATGCAAGCAAATGCAGCAATATGTACATGAGCAATTACACATGAAACAATATCAAAGAAATGGCGATGGCCGAAAATAATGCAGAGTCATGGAGTGGTATACATGAAATCAAGTATGTATAAAAATGGAAATTGCCCAAAATAGGAAAGTCAAACAAATCAAAACAGGAAAGTTTTTGCCGTATGACTCAAGGAAAATCGAACGTTTCATAATCAAAGCCGTGCGCATCAGGAAATCGAGATTTAGGAAAGTATCGAATTGATTAGGGTCTCAGAATCCATATAAATATTCACCCAACAAATTCATCATCGGCGTCGAGTTCGAATATGAAAATCACAAAAGCACAAAAAGGGAAATTACATACCGAAGCAACAATGAACTCGATCAAAGAGAAGCGGCCAAGAGCAAAACAAACGAGAACGAAGCACACAAATAACCACTGTATCAATCAACAAAAAGGCGCAGCTTCAAAGCCCTAATTTTGGAAGCAAGGAATAAAAGAGCCGAAGCCCTAATTTCAGAAAGGGGATCGGCCGCCATTTTCAGCCAGAAAAAAAAGAGGATCGGGTGAAAGAAAAATTAGGCTGGCCTTGTTAACAAGGGCTTTAGTTTATTATTTGGGTTTAATTTTATTAAGGGGTTTTTTTTGTTTATTAGTTTTATTTTTTTATTTGTTCTTTTCGAATCAAGTCTTGGTAAATCACCACCTAGGTTGTAGGTAGTGTCAGATTGTCTAGTTAGAATTAGTTCAGTGAGCAGGGTGTGCGAGTTTGCAAAACTCTATAGGCGGTAGCAGGGTGTGCGAGTCTGTTAGAGTGTTTGTAAGCGGGAGACTGTTTAATTCTAATAGAAATCTGAGAATGCAGCAGTAGGCAGGGGTTGCCGAAGCTGGGTAAATTCTGTGTGTGATTTACTTTTCAGCATATTTATTTCTGCAGTTTGTTTTTGTGTTTAACTCGAGAAAATTTGCTATAACCCTATTCACCCCCCTCCTCTAAGGTTAATCTAGATCCTACAAGTGGTATCAGTGCACGGTATTTTTCTTTAACTCTAGAGTCATGAATCCACCGAATAATTCTTTTTCTGAGGGGCAATCTATTGTTAGGCCACCCATGTTTAATGGGAATGATTATGCTTATTGGAAAGTTAGGATGGGTATTTATCTTAGTTCTGTTGATTATGATGTTTGGGACATTATTGAAATTGGCTATAAATCTCCCACTATAACTGTTGGTGATACTGAGATTCCTAAACCTAAGGATAGGTGGAATGCTAACGATAAGAATTTAAAAGCTGCAAATGATAAAGCCATGAATGCTCTGATCTGTGCTCTTGATAAGACTGAATTTAATAGAATTTCTCATTGTAAAATTGCACAGGAAATCTGGAATACTTTCGATGCAATATATGGTGCAAAAGTCAACAGCAATGAGAAATACTCCACAACCAAATCAGTTGAACAAAAGTGCTTAACAGGATTGGTAAAAAGCAGTTGTGATGAGGATGATGATGATGGAGCAGCTGAGCTGGCGTTAATAAAGAAATTCAAAAGGTGGAACCACAAATATGGAAATCCAGCTCTAAATCAAAAATTAAAAAGCAGAATAATCAAAGCACTAGACAACTCGGAAGAACACGGGATCATTTGCAACAAACCTGGTGATATCAAGCCCAATTATCCCCGATTTCAACGCGATTTTGAAAAGAAATCAAAACGGAGAAATACTACAGTCACGTGGAATACAAGTGATGAAGATATTCAAAGTTCTAGCAGTAAGAGTGAGAAAGCAGATATGTGCCCTCATGGAAATATAACTGATAGCAACGATGACGAGCCAAGCGAGGTATCAAAATTTACTCACTCTGAATTACTTATTTATTTCCACGAAGTAAATGGCGGTTTTAAACGACTTAGGGAGATGTATGCCAAACTTGAATCACAAAAAGACACTTTGATAGAATTAAATGAACAACTTGACCAATTAGTTAAAACCTATCAAAGTAGGATCCCTAAGTGTGATAAGTGTCCAACATTTGAAGAAGAAATTAAAAAATCAGAAATAAAAATGAAATCGCTTGAAAATGAAATTCTGATTTTGAAAGGAAGTGAAAATACTAGGAGAGAGAATTCTATTAAAAAGTGCACACAATTGTTAAACGAAAATGAATCTCTCAAAATACAAGTCCAACAATTGTCAACGACTTTAGATAAATTTTCAAAAGGTGAAAAATCATTGAATATGCTATTAAGAAAGCAAACTGTTAATACGGTTAGACAAGGACTTGGATATAATAAATCGAAAATTGTTGAATGCAATATTAATCAAGTTAATACTATGTGCACAATTTGTAGAAAATATGGACACAATCACAATAATTGTTGGTATAGACCCAAACATGCGAAAACTATATCGATTTGGGTTCCAAAAGGCACAAATATAAAAATTCTCAAAGTTAAACAAATGTGGGTGCCGAAGGGAACAATTATAAATAGTTTTGGTTCTTTACAAAATTGTTTTTCAAAATTTTCTGCCACTAACAAACATGGACCTATAAAAACAAATGGGTCACAAAGATCTTTCATCGTGTAGGTGTGGTGGCAGGCTAAGGAATAACAATAGTGCTACTTGGATTCTGGCTGTTCCAAGAGCACACCAAGCGACAAAGCAAAGTTCCTTAGCCTAGTACAAAGGTGACAGAATCACAATAGGCAACCACGACAAATTATCGTAAAGGTAAAACAGGTGAAGGTATATTTATTTGATCGATATATTGAATGTGATGATCTGCACCATAGCCTGAATTAAAATCAGCTAATATTGAGATGGTGAAGAGATGATGATTTTGATTCTGACGTGTTCAACATAGTTGGCCAATTATATTCTCTAGATTCTTGGATTTACTTCATATATATTAGGTTGGATCAAAAATAGTGTTTTGTTGGATGATAATATTTTTGGTTATAATACGGCTAACTCTATATTCACGGCTTCAATCCAAATTCAAGAGAATGCCATTTGAAATGCTGTTTGAGTTTTTATGCACACTTTATGGTTTGGTCTATCAAATTTAATTAGTGATGTTTTGAGTGAAAAAGAAATTCAGATGCAGATACACTGGTAATCTAGTTGATAGAAAAATTATTAGTTGAACGTGATTTTTGAGACATTTAGTAACTGCATCGTTTTTCAAAGAAAATATCTACATATTTTTCATTACAAATAATTTTCAAATAGTAGAAATCTTTTCTCATATAATCCCTTCGAGAAAATCATTTTTGACCATATTTTCAGATTAGTCATTTTTATTTGATTTTAAATGACAAATTTTTGACTAATCCGACTCCCTACTAATTATCAAAAAGATAAATAGTGATTGAGAAGGTGATAAGTGTTGATATTTAACATACATTACTAAAGACAGTATATTTGGAAAATTTCTTTAGGAATTCAAACAAGAGTTATAAAAACTTGTTGTTGGGTAAAGATTCCACGATCATTTCTATATCTATCATATTTCTATCGACCATTGTTTATCAAATCTTAAATATAGTTTGTCGATATGTGGTACTATAATCAGGGATCATTTGTTTTTCATTTCATATTTTTTAAAAATAAATAAATATCCAAAGTATTCACTCTCATTTAAAAGTCCTCACGGTTATGCATGGGTGAATTACTTAGATTTTTGATTATGTGCTTTCATGCTCATTTAAAAGTCCTTACGGTTATGCATGTATGGAATGCATATCAAAATTATTTGATTAAATAGACAAGTTGATTCTAATCTCATTTAAAAGTCCTCACGGTCATGCGTGGTTAGAAGATACTTGATTTCATTTTTTAAAATTAAATTGGAATACTACTAATCTCATTTAAAAGTCCTAACGGTTATGCATGATTAGTAGATATTCAAATTCCTGATATAAATGTACCACAAGTTGATACAATTGTATGATTTAATATTAGAACATCATTTCCATTCTTTCTAAAAGTGGAATATGCGCCTAACAAGGGTAGTTATGATTTTTGTTTGATTTTTATTGAAGTTTAATATTTATATTCAATTTGAGTTTAATGTTGGATTAATATTGATCACTTTATCTCTATTTCCTCTAATACTATTATTCTTTTGCTGATAACAAAAGGGGGAGAGAAAAGTTAAGATTTTGTCAAATAGAATCAAGAAAAGGTCAAATAATTTTTCATTTGCATCTAGGCTCATTTGTATATTTCTATTTGTATGCATATATGTAGGGGGAGCATCGTGTAGAGAGGAAGCATTTAAATAGGGGGAGCAATTAGAGTATATCATTGATCAAATACATTTAACACAATCAAAATCTTAAATATATGTTTGTTATCATCAAAAAGGGGAGATTGTTGAATATGCGCTTATATGATTTTTGTTTGATGATACTAAACATATATATATATATATATATATTCATTTAAATGTATTTGTTAATGTACTATTTTATTTTTCGTAGATTAAATAAATATTTGTTGAATAAAATAAATTGCACAGAATTTGAATTCAAAACAGAAATTTTATTCAAACAAATATTTATTACAATTTTGAATAGTACAAATTCAAGCTCTCACTACACATATACAATTTTGATTGTAATTACATCACAATTCAATTTACATAAATGCCTCACTACATATCACTCACACTCGTAGTTTATCTTCAATTTCATTCCAGTTATAATCCAGCATCTGAGAAATCTGCAAAAATATTCACTAACGCAGTAAAATTGAAAAAGAAATATTTTTGCAATATAAAATGAAATATGATTTTTGAAAATATGATTTGCCTCAGTTATTTGGGTTGTTCGTCATCATTTGCATTTGAATTCATCATACATGAACAATGTGACATGCACAGTGTATCACTGTACATGCCACAAGGCCGTGCACATCGATATACATTTGATAATGCTACAGGGACAGGTGAGCACAGGTCAAACCCAAATGAAAAGACGGGTTCAACTCACGTGCAGTATATTTAAAATCACGACACGAGCACAAGGTCAAACCCAAGTTTTGAAACTGGATTCAACTCAAGTGAAATTTCAAAAATCAACATTAAGTGAATCAAGACAAATTGCAGACCAAATGCAAATACAAGTTGTACAAGATTGCCACCAACATAACAGCAAAAATGAAGACCACAAGTACACATTACAACTCCAGCAGTTTTAAACAAGAAATGATCAAGCACCATCAAGAAACCACTACAATGATGCAAACTGACTAGAAGAAATGCCATCAAGCAAACAAAATGTCAAGGACCAGACAATAGTGAAGAACACAAGGCATAGCAACTGCATAGCGACTGTAACAGTGACAATGAGTATTGCAGTAATGGATGCAAACATAAACAACCACAGTGTCATGACCAAAGCAAAATCAGAGAGGAGCATCAGTGTACACAACATCAAGTTCAAATAACAAACAGTGAATCAAGACAAGGCCGAGCAACTGATATATGGTGATGCAGTCAACAAATGCACAAAAGCTCAAGCAATCAAGTAAACAATACAGCTATGACCACAAACGGAACACAAGTCAGTGGCAAGCTACAATCTCAATGAATTGGATGAACATGGCAAGTACACATGTATGCAGTGACATAACAATGAAGACTCAGGCAAATGTCCAGACAACAACATAAATACAATAACAAATTCAGTGAAGCCCAAGTATACAATATGACAATGCAAACATGACAGCAAACAAATGCAAGTGACTCAAGCAACATGTCCAGTTACAACAAAGACCAAGTACACAATGAAACAGTATACAAAATGGAGAGTATGCTAAAAAAAAATCAGGTTCAAACCAGTTGCAACATGAATGTCTCAAGCAATGAACAACAGAATGCATCCAGATGACAAAGTGCTCAATGCAAGTGCAGACCACACAGGCAATGCACCAGTGAAACAACTCAGCCCAATGAACCAGTGACAATAAAGTAACTCAAGCAAGTGCAGTGTACATGAATGCAACAGAAAGGGGTGTAAATACAACTCGAAGCAATGCAAGTTCATATGTACAGCAAACTACAAGAACTCAACAGCAGAGTATGCAGCATGATGAAACAATGAACAGGATACACAATGAAATACAGTGCATATATGACAGCAACATGTACACATGGGGAAGTGCATTTATCAAGTACATCATGAAGAAAAACCATGTTCAGTTCGAAGTTAAAATGAAGCATGAACACATGGCCGAGGTCAATGAAGCCCAAAGCAAACAGAAGGGATGAATCAGAATACAAATACAAGTGATCAGAAGACAATTGAATAGTGCAGTAATGGGTATGCAAGCAAATGCATCAATATGTACATGAGCAAATACACATAAAACAATATCAAAAAAATGGTGATGGCCGAAAATAATGCAGAGTCGTGGAGTGGTATACACGAAATCAAGTATGTATAAAAATGGAAATTCCCCAAAAAAGGAAAGTCAAACAAATCAAAACAGGAAAGTTTCTACCGTATGACTCAAGGAAAATCAAACGTTTCATAATCAAAGCCGTGCGCATCAGGCAATCGAGATTTAGGAAAGTATCGAATTGATTAGGGTCTCAGAATCCATATAAATATTAACCCAACAAATTCATCATCGGCATCGAGTTCGAAAGAAAATCACAAAAGCACAAAAAGGGAAATTACATACCGAAGCAATAGTGAACTCGATCAAAGAGAAGCGGCCAAGAGCAAAACAAACGAGAACGAAGCACACGAATAACCACTGTATCAATCAACAAAAAGGCGCAGCTTCAAAGCCCTAATGTTGGAAGCAAGGAACAAAAGAGTCGAAGCCCTAATTTCATAAAGAGGATCGGCCGCCATTTTCAGCCAGAAAAAAAAGAGGATCGGGTGAAAGAAAAATTGGGCCGGCCTTGTTAACAAGGGCTTTAGTTTATTATTAGGGTTTAATTTTATTAAGGGTTTTTTTTTGTTTATTAGTTTTATTTTTTTATTTTTTATTTTCGAATCAAGTCTTGGTAAATCACCACCTAGGTTGTAGGTAGTGTTAGATTGTCTAGTTAGAATTAGTTCAGTGAGCAGGGTGTGCGAGTTTGCAAAACTCTATAGGGGGTAGCAGGGTGTGCGAGTTTGTTAGAGTGTTTGTAAGTGGGAGACTGTTTAATTCTAATAGAAATCATGGAATGCAGCAGTAGACAGGGGTTGCCGAAGCTGGGTAAATTCTATGTGTGATTTACTTTTTAGCATATATATTTCTGCAGTTTGTTTTTGTGTTTAACTCGAGAAAATTTTCTATAACCCTATTCACCCCCCCTCTAGGGTTAATCTAGATCTTACACCTACTTCATTCGGGAATCTCCACCGTGTACACAGTTGTTAAAGTGGTTTTCGGTATCGACAGAGAGTATGCCAGATATCCGATCCAGGTCTCCTTAATAACCTATCGTTATTATAACCCGTGGTTATAATTTTAAAATAATATTTTATACTTCGAAATAAAATATCGTTTCAAATTCAAATCTTTATCAAAATAAAGATTAAATCATTTCCAAACCATGTCAATATATCAAAATAGCATCCTTTCAAAACTTCCCTTTTAAATCATTTTAATATCAAAGTATCAAATCTTTCGAAACTTCATTTCAAATCATTTCAATATAGTTTTACTTCTAAAATAAAATCATTTCATTTCAAAACTACTTTAAATAGTTTATACTACTAAAACAAAACCATTTTATTTCAAAACTATATTCAAATCAATATTATATCATTTCTATTTCAACATATATTCACCTTTCAAAAATCATAACACTTTCAAAGTTATAAAATACAAATCATTACACTTTAAAAATCATAGCATTTCGAAATCATACATTTGAAATCATCTTTTAATTTCTTACATTTTACAAATTTATTTAATTAATCCAAATTTCAAATTTTCAATTCAATTCAATTCAATCATCAGTTTCACTTAAATTTCCATAAACCATTTCAAATCTTATAAATTTCAAATATAGATTTGATCCACAAAATAACTATTCAATTTTAGTATATTTCAAAGCTTAAATATCCCACATTTCATAAATACAATATCATTTATATAAACTCAAGTAATATATATTTCAAATATTCATTTATCAAATAAATTAAATAAATTAGAAATAAAACATCCTTTCAAATCCATTTCAAAGTAACATAATGTCACTCAAAACATCATTCATTTAAATACCACTGAAATCACAATTTCAAAATAGTTATATTTCTAAACAAATATTTCCATTTAAATTATTTAAATCATTTAAATCAATATTTCCATTTAAATCATTTAAATCGATATTTCCATTTAAATCATTTAAAGTCAATTCATTATATTTAAAAATTAAATATTTAAATTTCTAAAGTTTTAACCTCTCAAAGATCATTTATTCATTAAAATTCATTAAACAATGAAAATTCAATTTTCGCAGCACTCAGAAAATGCTACGGAAAGTTATGCTTTAAAACAGCTCATTTTATAAAAGACATCATTTTAGTGCTGTAATAGATTTCTTATATTTTCAACTAAACTTTAGTTATCTTTATCAACTATAGCACTTACAAAGTGCTATAATAGCTTTTAGTTCAAATTAACCCTTTTAGTTCATTTTACACAATTACAGCATTCACAAGATGCTGTAATATCTTTTATATTAGGAAAGATAACATTTAAAAATGCTGTCAAATCAAATTCAGAGTTTTAATTACCATTTCACAAACAATTAACTTTTAATATAAACCATTTACACTTATAAAATCATATATTTCACGTTTTAAAATCATCATTTCAATACTCTTATTTTTATGATTTTTATAAAGTTAAATTTCATCCAAAAACCAAATTTTAACATAATTTCTTATTTAAATTCAAGTATTAAATTCCATTTATTTAATTAAATTATCAACTTAACAGTTAAGTTTAAATTTCCAAAATATAACTTATTTCCATTTATTTTACTTAACTAAAATTCCACTTTTAACAAAAATTCAAAATTTTCGAAAATAATATATATTTCAAAATTTTACTTAAACATTCCTTTATTTAACATTTTAACTTATTCAAAAATCATTATAAATTTTATAAAATCATTTAAAATATATTTTTAAATCAAAATACTATATTTTCCTTACTTTACATAATTTCCATTTAAAAACAAAACATCAATTCCAAAATTTACTTATAGTTCAAATTCTACTTTACCATTTATTTAATTCATTATTTAATTTATAGAAAATCACTAATATTTCTATAAAAATCATTTTTAATTAAATTTAAATAAAAATATTACAAATTTTGCAATTTAAAATATTTTTAAAATATTTCAGAAAAAAATTATATAAACCATGGGTCTGTATATTGTTTTCTAACCTAGGTCAAGTGATACGGATATATATCATTTTAATCTGCAATTTACACAGAAAAGCCGGGTACTATCATTTCAAACCCACAGTCCCAAGTAAAAATGAATGAATTGAAAACCGCTCAGGCCTACCATTTCAGCCCATAATGATTTTTCCTTAGTCTAAAGTCCGTTCGGGTATGTATCATTTCAACCCACAGTGATTCTAATCTACAAGGAACATACAATGGTGATAACTGATATAAATAGCAGGATAGCATAAAATAATAGTGACATATGATATAATAGGTGTGAATAACATATGATAATAATATAGCAGTTATAACAGGATGATATGCGTTACATATTCAAGCGATGTCAGTTTATCAAATATACAAGTACATATTAGTCTGGTGAGATTTACTCACTTGTTCAAAGCTGGAGATCGACACCAAAGCACACGATACTGACACAACAAAGGCACGACACAATGAAAAAGACTTGAGAGTGGAGAGACAAAGCTATATGCCTTGATAACATATACACATAACAATACATACATACATACATAAGTTACAACTCAATATAATATCAAATAACATAAGAATTCAACAACGAAAACAATGTCAATTTCTTTGAAATTGTTCTCCACCTCATATACTTTAGTTAGGCAGTGGTTAAGCTCGACCTGGGGTAGGAAAATGGTCTGGTTTGGGTTCCATGGGTCGGCCTACATGCGTTAACAATGTGGTGAAGATCAAGGTGCATAACTTCAACAACAAGACAAATAACAAGGCAACATACATCAATTCTAGGCTAAGTTTGGCTCGGCCAGTGGCTCTAGGAGGTGGTGGGTGATGTGGAAGAGGGTGGAGTATAGGCCAGAGGTGGTGGTGGTGGGGGCTAGAGGTGGATGGAGGTTGTGGTAAACAAGATAGCTCGGTTTGCAACAAAGGTGACAGTTTTATTGGATTTTTGGTGGTGCTTCACGTCATAGATGGCTCGGCCTAGCCATGGTGGTGTACTAGAGGGGTGGATGATCAGAGCACAAGGTGGTGGAGGTTGGCCTAGATCAAGTTGAGGAGGAATGGAGCCAAGAAGTAGAGAACAAGTTGCAAAAATCTAATAGAAAAGTAGAAAAACAAAGGAAGAAGAAGATGAAATTTACCTAACTTTGATCAATGATGGCCGTATCTTTTTTTTGTGTTTGAGAAATGATTGAGTACGTAAAAATGAAAAGGAATATGTGGCTTAAAATGAGAAACAAAGCACGGCCAATATCACTAAAGAGAGGAGTTGAGAAAATGAAAGGTCGGGAGATGAAAAGGCTTAGGAATTCCAAATGTTTAAAACTCTTCAAATTTCCTCTATTTTATTTTTAATTTACATATATATATATATATATATATATATGAAAATGGATGAAAACAAAGATAAATAATCTGATAAAATAAAATAAATAAGAAAAAGAAATAAATAAATTTAAGTAAAATCAATTAAATAAAGAAAAATGCAATGTATATATAACTAGGCCTTAAAAATTGGAATAAATTCAAGTATACTTTAGAAAAATTATATTATCATTTAAAAAAATAAAAGACAAAAATATACATAAAATAACATATTAAAACAAAATATAACAAAGAAAATATAATTTATATAATTTAAAATAGAAAAAATTGCAAAATAAAACAAATTACCCTCAAAATTGAATTACAAATAACTTTCACATTTTAAGTCCGTTTCAACGAAATGAAAAGCAGTGTTCAAGTTATTAAATCTATTTTCATAATAAAAGAAAAAATTTAAGAAACTTAAATATTTAAATTTGAAGTTTAAAAGTCAAAGATTGAACAGTTTGAACAGAAATTCACCTTTCAGTAAAATATCCAATTTATACCAGTTTGAAACTATAAATCACTTAATAATCAACATTTATATTTTGAAAATACATTTGAAATATAAAAATTTACAATAATTTAAAAATAATAAATTCAAATTTAAATAATATACAAAAATCTAGGGTTGTTACACCATAGGTTGGAAAATTATATACGGACATCAGGTTGGTTAAATTAAATGATTTTTAAAGTTATTTTGAAATTGTTTAAATGGATTTATCTTAAGAATAAAATCAAATTTATGGAAATTGAATTATTTTGAATTGGAGCTTGAAATATTGGAATTTAAACTTGATAAACAAGATTTGTTTTAAATTAATTAAAATTTAAAATTTTAAGTTATAAACGGAATACATTGTAAATTTCAGAAATGGATTTGTTTTAAAGGATTGACTTTTATTAGAACTTTGAATATTTATAAGACAGAATCTGATATGAAATGATATTTAGAAATTTGAGTTTGGAATTGAATTATAACTAAAAATTAGGATTTAAAATTTGGTATTGAAAGTAAATTTGATTTAAGTGTTTAAGTTGATATTTTGAAATCATATTTGAAATTGGAATTTAAATTAATTTGAAATTGGGATTTAAATTAATTTGGAATTGGAAATTAATTTGAAATTGGAATTTAAATTATTTTGGAATTGGAAATTAATTTGGAATTGGAATGGGAAATTAATTTGAAATTGAGATTTAAAAAAATTTGGGAATGAAAATTGAAATTGAAAGAAATTTGTGAAATGGAAGAATTAGTGTGGAATCGAAATTTATTCGAGTTGAATCGGAATTGAATCGATTAAGTCGAAATGGAAATTGGGATTGATTTGGGTAGGAAATTGAGAAGTTGAACGGTTTGACTTTGGAATTATTTTTAAAATAAATATTTTAATATAAATGTTTTAAAATCTATATTTTTTAAATATTCAAATTATTTTGATTTTTCAAACTATTTTACTATATAAACCATTTTTATATTCAAATGATTTTTGATTAAACTATTTAAATATTTTCTATTAAATTATTTTAACTATTTAACTATTTTAAATTATTTAAACTATTTTCTACAATTCAAATTGGTTAAAGGGACAGAAATGTTAATATTTAAATCTTGGATTTAAATGCAAATTGGGTAAAAGTGAAATTGTAACCTAAACTAAAATTTGAATCAAATTATTAAGTGAGTTCGATTTATTGAACAAAATTGATAATTTTGAATATATGATAATTTCAAAATGGATTTGATTTTTTAGCTAATATATGACAATTTCGAAATGGATTTGATTTTAAAGCGATTATATAATGATTTCGAAATGGATTTGATTTTGAAACGAATATGATATTTTGATATCAAGTGCAAATTGTTTTCGAAATGTAAAAAAACAACCGCTGTGTAAAATGACAATTGGTTGTTAAAGAGACCGGGGCCTCTTATTGAATTACTTTCTTTAAATATTGGAACCACTTTGATAACCGTGTACGTTGTAGATGTTATCCAAAATATAGTGGTTGAATTGGCGACGTTTACTGGAATGAAGCAAGAGAACGATGATGGATAGCCTTGACTTTTGTGTCACAATTAAAATGACTAAAATAGGAGCCTATGTCTGGCCAATGAGGTTAGCTACCTCTAGCGATGTTGATCTCTCGTATTACTATTGTGGTTTCGAATTCGATGGATGCACCTTATTTGTCATTTGGATTGATTGTCGCGGTCAACCATGGATGGGTTACGACGAGCCAGAAAGGGTAAACTGGTAGAATCCTACCTTGGGCATTGCCTCGCGTGCCTTGTCATATTTATCCCTATACGAGCCTATTACGATTTTGGTTCAAAACAGTAAAAATGTGTTAAGATGGATCGATGTAAAGCCTTAATGCTATTTTGATATTTATTTTACTGATAGACTTTATCTATTATAGTGTATACTATTATATATAAATAGTTAACGGATCCTTATGTAATGACTTTAAATTTTTCCCCCGAAAATTCCAAGTAGTTAAAAAAAGATGAAAGATATAGAAGAAGATGAAACAAAAACACAACACAGATTATCACATTCACATCGGAGCAAATATATAATATCAAATAATAAAAATTTACAAGAGAATATTGTATCTGTCAATTATATTTATTATCATGACTCGTCCTTCTCGACTCTCGAAAATCGACATAAAATACACTACAGTATAATATGCCGATGATCGAGTGCCAGAAAAGAAAGATTGTTGAGGAAAAAGAAAGAAGATAGATGAAAGAAGGAACTACACAATAACAGAATCTCACAATCGCATCGGAACAAAATATAATAAATAATAACAGTTCTTTACACAAAATGAAACTGTATCTGTTTTATATATTATTTCATCAGAGTATTACAAGCAACAACAATTACCAGCCTGGCAATTTCAACAGCCACAGTAGCGGAAATAAACAAGTACGGATAATACGTCTCGGACTCCAGCTCCTCTCCTGAGCTCCACAGCATCCAATCATATATCAATAATACTCGGTCCGACCCAAGCATTATAATGAAATAACACCCGAGTCAGTCGAGACTACCAGCGTGATAAAAATACACCCAAATTGATTATTAAAGTTCAAAAATCCTTTAAAAATCAAAAGCATCTCGTAAGACCACGCCACAAATAAACATGTCGGGTTTCTACCTTACGATAGCCAAAACATTTCTTATCAAAATCCTCTTATATTATAGTAGTCCCTATATACAATACTTTTTCAAATAGCTGAAACTGTTACATTAATTAAATTCCAGCATACTAGCTACAAAGTGGGTTCTACAAACAAAAATCGCAAAAGCCACGTAGGGAGAATGGATTTCCAACTAATGACCAGGCACTGGGGAACCACCAGCCACAGTACCTGGTCTAGATCAGCGTACCGAGGACCACTCCCGATCCTCTACAACACAAGACCAAGACTACCCCTTACTAGATAATCCTGAGTAAGATCACCTCGCGGTTGGGATCAGCAACCATTGTAACAACCCTGTATTTTGTTATCATTTTTAATTGTATATTTTATTTATTTTAATTGAATTTCTAATTTAAAAATTTTATTTATTTATATAAAATGGATAATTTTGTTATTTTAAATATAAAATTTGATTTTGGATATGAATTAGAATTCCAAACATGACTAAATAGAATAATTTCCAAAAAAGTGAATTTTGGTCAATATAGTCAAATCTTGACTTTATATTCAAAAATTTAAAATTTTGAAAATTTGAATTTTATCTTTTATTATGAAAGTAAATAAAATTTCAAGAATACTGTTTTTCATTTCGTTGAAATCCGATTAATATTGTGAAAGTTATATCTTTTTAACTATTGTGTGTAATTTGCTGTATTAAACAAAATTGTTTATTTTAAATTATATAAATAATATTTTATTTGGACATTTAATGTTCTAATTTATATTTATATGGGAAAAATAATATGTTATGTATATATTTTGGTTTTAAAATATATTTAAAAGTGTAATTGTGTAATAACCCGCAAATCCGTACCCCTTGAGTTGACATTAATCTCCATCAAATCAACTCAAGGATAACGGAAAAACGAACCATTTGGTTTTAAAGAAGAAGAGGTAGAAGAAGAAAAATAGAAAACAACAACAGAATCTAACCATCGCAGCGGAATAAACTATAATATATAATTTACAGATCTTTACTTAACAGAAAAATATATCTGTTTATACATTACATTCATTAGAGTGCAACCAATCAACATCACAATCTAGGATAGTGATCATATCAAGTCTTACAACAGAATATACAGTAAACATAACATAGCGGAATAACTATCACAAATACGAGGATACGTATCGCCATCCAGCTCGTCTCCTGAGCTCCACATCATCTCGGTCTGATCCGAGCATTACAGTTAAATAACACCCGAG
Organism: Allium cepa; assembly: GCA_030765085.1. Classification (NCBI taxonomy): domain Eukaryota; kingdom Viridiplantae; phylum Streptophyta; class Magnoliopsida; order Asparagales; family Amaryllidaceae; genus Allium; species Allium cepa. The sequence goes on from CM060938.1 coordinate 919,533,699, forward strand.
TCAATCTGGAATACCAGCGTGAGAAAATCACAATTAAATTGATTTTTAAAGTTTCAAAACTTTTGGAAACAAAAGCATCTCGTAAGACCACGCCACAGATAAACATATCGGGTTTTTACCTTACGATAGCTAAAACACTTTTTATTAAAACCCTCTGATATTATAATATTGTCTATAGGAAGTAAAATAGAACATGTTGGGTACCACCTGTCACAGTACGTGGCCTAATTACAGTACCGAGGAGTACGCCCACTCCCCTACAACACAAGGCCGGAATCATCCCTTACTGGATAATTCCAAGTAAAATCACCCCACGGTTGTGATCAGCAACCGCAACAGTAAGCCGAAAAAAGGGACATCTAGTGTAACCACCCAGAATTTTTATTAATTAAAATTTGAATATTTAATTAATTTTAAATATTAATAAGTGAAATTTATAAGTCGAATAAATTTTATTTCGAATAATTGGATTTAATTGAATAATTAAATCGATAATTTAATATGTGAAATTATAGAAATAATTGAAATTGGGTTAAGTATGATTGAAAATGATTTGTAAAATTTTATTTTATCATGTTGGAGTTAGAATGATGTTATAGAACTTTTAAAATCGAATTAAAAGTTTATTTGTGAAAATTGAATATTTTAATATTTAATCGACTAGTGAAATTAGCCATTTTTCGAACAGTCTCAGGATTGGACGAAACTAGTTCCATTGGATCCGTAATAGTTTATTATTACCGGATTTCAATTTTCGTAGCAATCGGAGTTGTCGTTTGATCGTGGCAGCTCGAAACGCATCGAAATTGTTTTAATATTAATTTGGCGAGTTAAAATAGTCATTTTTCAAACAGTCTTGGATTTTGACGAAACCAGTTTCATCGGATCCGTAATGTGATATTATTGTAAGGTTTCAAATTTCATATCAATCGGATTTATCGTTTGTCCGGTGTAAGCTCAAACGCCTAGAAAATCGTTTAATCGGTTTAATTTTAAATTGATCGTTTATTGCCATAACTCGCACAGATGACCGAATTAGCTCCCGAAACACGTTCCATTGTGTTCGAAACGCGGGGCAAACCTTAGAAACGCCAACCGACACGCTTCGTTTGGAGTTCGGAAAATCCGGGATGAATAGTGTCGCGCGAATTTTCTATAAAAGGACCTCTCTCTTCATAAATTGCAAAAAAATAAAAGGCTAGGGTTTTGAACTGCAGCCGCCACCCCTCATATGAATGGCCAAAATCTTCCCATCTTTCTCCTCTAATCTCTTTCAATCCACTCAATATTATCGAAAACTTTCAACTAGCAAATCGAAGAGCATTGCAAGAGCTTTAAATCCATACGGTGATGATGATCATCGGAGCGACGTGGAGGGAGAAAACATGGCCGAAAGGGAGCACGGTCGGCCTCGAATTTCATTCTAGATATAAGGCCGAGCTCGTAGATATTCACGCCGAAGGTGGAGTTGGGTGAGGGCTACAAGGTGATGGTAGTTGATCGTGTTCAAGTGGGTTGATGGAGGAGCGAAGTGAAACCCTAGTTTATGATATGGGTTTGGCTTCTTTACTGCGAGCACGCGCGTGTTGGAGAAGAAGCAAAGGGACGGCTTGGATTTGCAGATGATGGATCTAACGGCCAATATTGGTTAGGTTTAGAAAATAATATATAAATTGTTGTAAATTTGTATAAAAAAATTTGTGTAAACTTGTAAAAAGCAAATCTTTTTCATACGAGGTCGAAAACGCGCGAAACCAGTTGCGTTGGAATCGTATGGACGAGCACTACGCTATGGAATTGGATTGGAGTCGTTTGGAGTTAGTGAGAATTTCGGGTTAAATTAAACGCGCGTTTAATTTTATTCGAAATAAATCGCTAAAACGAAATTGAAATCATGGTGAGAACTTCTCACTCAATCGAATCAGTTTCGATTTTATTTTAAATAGTTAGATTTAAAATTCTTGAATGTATGTTTGAATGATGATTGTTATATATTGATTGTTAAAATAGACATTATACGCCGTTAGTAAGCGGAGGTTATTTATTAAAAACATATACCGCGAATATTTCACAATATAGTGAAATTGGTATTATTTATGTACTTGGAATTGATTTCCCGCATTATATAGCGGATGAGACCCTATTGCGTCGTCTATTAAGCAGATAATATTTTAAATCCCATATACCGCGATAATTTCGTACTGGAACGGAATTGGTATTGTGCTAATGTTTGTGGATGCAGGAAAACAGGTTGGAGGGATCCAACTGGATTCCTCAACAGTATTTATTAGATTATGGATATTTTGATATTCGTTGATTATCATATCGATATATGATGTCGTTGTAGTCGTGATTGACTATTTGGTGTGTAGCATCATTGGGCCAAATTTGGAATTTTAAAAAGGATTTTTAAAGGTGATTTTTTGAAAGTATACGTTATAAAATATTTTTGGAATTGATCCATTATAAATAAATAACGATATAATTTTTAATGTTATAAAAATTATGATTTTTGAGAAATACAGTTAAAGGTTGATTTTTGAGAAATATGGGTTAATGATTTTATAAAATAGTTTAAATTGGGATTTCTGAAATTATTGTAAAAAGTTTAAAAATAGGATTTATGAAATTTGATTATTTTATAAATCAAAGAAAATTGGTGAAATTATAAAGGAGTTTAAAGACGTTTTTTAAATAATAATACAAATTAATTTATATAAAAGATTTATAAATTGATATTTATAAATTAAAAATATTGGAATTATAAAACGAGTTTTTATAAGTGTTAGAATGAATTGTGAATGAATTTCACAAATGAATGAAATTTATAAAATTTTAAACGGTTAAATTATAAATGAAATTTCATAAGCAGTAGGTTATAAAATTTGTGAAGTTATTAAAAGAATAAATTTTGAATAAATAAATGAAACTTATAAGTTATAAGATTTATAATTATGAAGTTTAAAGGAACGATTTTCTAAACAAATAAATTATAAGTATTTGACTTATAATATGAACTGTTAGTATATCATTGAGATATGAATTGAATAGGTTAATAAAGGAATTTATAAACGTTGTTTTATAAATCCGCAACAACTTATTTTGATAAGTAAATTGTTATAACTTATTAATGGAGTTATATTCACGTTTTAGACAGTGAATAATCCTTTAAAATAAAATGAGTAGAAATGATGAAATTTGTTAACAAGTGTATTCACGTTATTGAATAGTGAATAATATGTTAAGGGAAATGTTTTGGATGTGATGTTTTAAATAGAATTAAAACGATCTAACAATGTTTTTAAATGTGTTAAGATTCGAAACCATAGATTTCAACATTCATTGTTGAAATAGACGTTTTCGAGAAATAAAAGGAAATGGTAGACTATAACACTGTTGTTATAGTAAATGATTTCCGAAAGGAAATGTTTTGTATAGTATTGGGATTTATATATCTATTTTAATTTCGAATCTCTATACTAGTGATTTTGGGTTGTCGTAACGATGTTTTACGCAACATTCGTTTTGGCCCAAATAAATATGTTTAAGAGAATGATTTCCTTAAAGAATGAAATATATACTTAATTTCAATTTAAGTATATTGAATATTTTCCAAGTATAGAAAATAAAAGAGATTTGTGAATTACTTATTAAATAAGTATGAAAATGTTTTCCAATATGAAGTGAATATTTTTAGAATTTATCTTTTTGAAGATAAATTGAAAATGAATAATTGAAATCGTATATTCATAAATATTTTGGGAATTGAAATTCACTATGGAATTTATAAAAGAAAGGGGAATTTGTTTAAAAATAAATGTTGATTTATTTTTAAAGTGTGGGAATTAATTTACGGATTTGGAACGTAAATATAAAGTAAATCGTTAAGGATTTATTTAATTGGTTTAAATGAACCATGTTGAAATGAAAGTATTTCCGCGTAAGGGAAATGATTGAAATTTGTTTTCAAAAGTGGTAAATGTGAAAAGTAATTTGAAAATGGTTTTCAAATGGTTGAAATGTGAAAATATATATCTAGTAAAAATATTTTTGGGAAATAAATAATTTGGAAAATTATTTGGAATCTGGTGATGTGTGCATATCCATTTACAGTTCAATAACCGACTATCAATATTTACCTTTGAATGGGTATTTTTTGTGATTTGCTTGAATTTGAATGCCACACTTAATTTTAAATTATTGCGCTCGTCAATCGGATTACCCATTCCGAATAGTGCTACGACGTAATGGATAGCATTGATGACCGGTGTTGAAGACCAGATATTTTTGAAAGCGAAAGGACAACTCGTCGAATGTCTTTGCATCGACTGGTCTCCGGTATAGAGACTCTATATGTGATGGGAAGTCTGAACGTGATTAGTGAATATTCCGATTGCAAGGACTTCTTTGGAAGTGCCTTCGGTTCTGTTCAAACCCAGAACAGACTTGAATGGATTGTATGTCTGACATTACATTTTGAGATATAAAGCAGATTTCTTTCAAATACATTTCTGTTGGTGGCGGAGAATTTATTCTCTTAGCATTAACACCCTTCTCTGAGACGTACGAGCTCAAAGGTTATGTAGTTGAAGGTTATTAGCAATATATTCCCAATTTGGTAATGTGACATGCTGAGTGTTGCTGTGAAATGATCATGGTTTGACCATTTGTGATATGATCATTTGTTTGATCGTTTATCTTTGTGATCATTTCTATGATCATTTGTTGACCCAAAGCATGGCTTTTGTATAAAGCGTGGCATTGTGGACGAGATTTTGTCGAGCCTCACACCCCGGAATGGTCAAAACAGGAAAGATGCGGCAAGGTTATGAGGGGTAGCTCCCTTTAGGGTATGTGCATTTCCTTCTAGAAAAGGGTGGTATCATGGTATTGAGCCCAGATACTTACTCATGTTGAAACACTTTATTTATGATTGTGTGAATTGGTTACGAGCGCTCGGATAAAGGTCCCAAAGGACCGGAGGATGGCATACTCGTGTCAGTAGTTACCCAGTTAGGGGTAACCCGGTCTTGTGTTGGCAGAGATCCGGTTTGGTTCTCGGGGACGTCCTTGCAGAGGCGTTCTCATGTGGCAATGGGAAGTTCCTTGGCCTGACCATTTGTTGGAAATCCAAAGAAACAATACGAGACTTGTACGGTTTTAATTGTAGAACCTGCCATCTAATATGGTAGCTATAGTAGGCATAATATAATGGTACCTATGCTGGCTAAGATTTATATCCTACTTTCGAAATATTTTTCCTACATTATGCACTAGTAATAATATCAAATGTTCTTTTTAATGCGTATCAAGCATCTTTGACTAACATAAGAAGAAATCTCCTCCAAGTCTGCGTTTGCATTGTGTGTGTGGTGGGAGGTCTTATGGTAGTCTCATTTTTAAAAGCATTGCGAATTGACTTTAAAAATATTCCTCTATTTTGATTTTAAAGATAAATAAACTATTTTTAGTTCTCACACCAGTCACATGACTGACTCGGAGTTTATTGTTTTCCTTGCTAAACTCTGGATGCCCACCAATTTCCACACGGGCAGTCAAGAGTTTAGGTTTATCAGGATATTCTGGAATTCAGGAGTTGCTGGAGGCAAGCTGGATGGCATGGCGTATTACTAGTATATAGTATTTCTTTTCCGCTGTTTGTTTGTTGTTGTACACTCTGATGATATGATGTAATGAAATGAAATGTAATGTAATAACTGATATAGTTCTTTGTTTAAAGATTATCCATTTATGTATTATATGTTGTTCCGCTGCGATTGTGAGATTCTGATGTTGTTCTGTTGTTTTCTTTTCTGTTCCGTTCTAGCTTCTTCTCCCTTCTTCTATCTTTTTCTTTTTCTTAAACATTGAGAATTCGTATTTCCGTTCATCTTGAGTTAATCAATGGAGATTAGTGTATATTCAAGGAGTATGGATTTGCGGGTCCTCACAGGTGGTATCAGAGCATATGGTTAAGCGACAACCATGGCTCTGTTGGGTATTACTCATTAGAGATAGAGTCTGTAGTACTCTAGAATGAGTTTAAGTGTAATAATAGATATGAGAGCGTATTTGTTAGTGAATATAAAATTGTTTATATTGTGATGATTGGTTTATTGAGTAGCATATGAACCTGCGTCAGCACGGTATGCACAACTATGCCGAAGGGGTTTATAAACACTTGTATAGAACAATTCGACACAGTATTGTTTTAAATTGGGTAAATGAAATAATTTTACCTTGATTTTATTTTTATATATAAAGGAATAATTTTTCAGAATTATTAAAGGGTATATAAGTAGATTGTTTGGTTGTTGAATTAGATGTTTGAATAATTTGAATAAAAGAATAATTGTATAAGCAAAAGAATTATAAATATTTAATTATAATTAATGTGATTTACAATTGTGAAATAAACATATATATATAAGAAGTGAAACTATATGAATATATTTATGAATATGAGTTGTAAATAAAAATGAATTTAAAGTTAAATGGGAATTTACTTTAGAATGGGAATCTGAATTGGATTTATAAGTGGGAATTTAAGTTAAGTAAAACCAAGTGATGTTTATAAAATAAGTATAACTTAAGTGATGTTGAATGAAGTTGATATTGGTATTGAAGTAAATTAATAAAGTTAAGTGATAAATGTGAACTTAAGTTATGTAAATGAAATTCAACATTAGTAATTGAATTGGATTAATGGATTAAATGTTAATCAATTGAATGAAAGTTAAGTTGATGTGGAATAATGAATTTAAGTGTTAATTCATTAAAATCTAATGTTATTGGAAGTTGAATAATTGAATGAAAATCAATTTAATTAAACCAATTGAAAGTAAAGGTATTAAACCAAATTAAATGAATATAAGCAAAGGAATTTGGTTGTAATTAATATACATTAGTTGTTATATGGTTGTTAGTTAATTGTATATAATTCATTAAGAGTTAATGAAATTGGAAGCTAAAGTAATTGAAATCCAATTGGAAGTTAAGTGAATCTTAAATAGAATTGAATTTGATTTTGGAGTGAACCAACTTGAATATGAATTAGTGAATATAAACTAATTGAGAATGAATGTTAGTAAAAACATCCACTGTTAATGAATCAAATGTGATTAAATTGAAAACCCATTTCATTGAATATTAATGAGAATATGAATGAACATTAATTTGATATGGATTAGTTGGATGATAGTTGGTTGATGGTTGAATATATATTGCTTTGACTGCATTTGCTATGTTGGCATATATAGTTATTATGTTGCTATATGTTGTATATCGATACTATTGTCTATATACATGTTTCTCATCTATTTGTTGAGTGTTTAGTAGGTGTGGATCGCGTTTGCTTCGCATTTGGAGCTCGCTTTCGTGCTATATTAGCCGTATATGCTCGCTAATAAAATATAAGGTACATATCTCGGATTAAATATCGTACTTTTACACTTTTTTCCCTGCGGGATGCCTCATCACTTGATGAGATGTATATTTGTGATATATACACTGTCATTTTTTTTCGGATCGAGCCGCGCAAAGGAGACTCTGGCGAATTTTTCTGAAAATTTAAGGCGTTAGAATATTTTTGAGAAAAATTGGAAAATTTTGAAAACTATAATTTCGATTTGAAGTTGAAGGTCAAACAAGATAGTTGTTTTTGAAAAGATAACTAAGTATGATTTGGAAACTTAGTAAAACATTATATGAAGTTTAACTATGAATTTTGGGAAAGTTAATAGATTCTGTAACTTTTCTTACTTGGTAATTTCGAGGACGAAATTCTTTTAAGGGGGGAAGTATGTAATGACCCAGAATTTTTATTAATTAAAATTTGGATATTTAATTAATTTTAAATATTAATAAGTGAAATTTATAAGTTGAATAAATTTTATTTCGAATAATTGGATTTAATTGAATAATTAAATCGATAATTTAATATGTGAAATTATAGAAATAATTGAAATTGGGTTAAGTATGATTGAAAATGATTTGTAAAATTTTATTTTATCATGTTGGAGTTAGAATGATGTTATAGAACTTTTAAAATCGAATTAAAAGTTTATTTGTGAAAATTGAATATTTTAATATTTAATCGACTAGTGAAATTAGCCATTTTTCGAACAGTCTCAGGATTGGACGAAACTAGTTCCATTGGATCCGTAATATTTTATTATTACCGGATTTCAATTTTCGTAGCAATCGGAGTTGTCGTTTGATCGTGGCAGCTCGAAACGCATCGAAATTGTTTTAATATTAATTTGGCGAGTTAAAATAGTCATTTTTCAAACAGTCTTGGATTTTGACGAAACCAGTTTCATCGGATCCGTAATGTGATATTATTTTAAGGTTTCAAATTTCATATCAATCGGATTTATCCTTTGTCTGGTGCAAGCTAAAACGCCTAGAAAATCGTTTAATCGGTTTAATTTTAAATTGATCGTTTATTGCCATAACTCGCACAGATGACCGAATTAGCTCCCGAAACAAGTTCCATTGTGTTCGGAACGTGGGGTAAACCTTAGAAACGCCAACCGGCACGCTTCGTTTGGAGTTCGATAAATCCGGGATGAATAGTGTCACGCGAATTTTCTATAAAAGGACCTCTCTCTTCATAAATTGTAAAAAAATAAAAGGCCAGGGTTTTGAACTGCAGCCGCCACCCCTCATATGAATGGCCGAAATCTTCCTATCTTTCTCCTCTAATCTCTATCAATCCACTCAATATTATCGAAAACTTTCAACTAGCAAATCGAAGAGCATTGGAAGGGCTTTAAATCCATACGGTGATGATGATCATCGGAGCGACGTGGAGGGAGAAAACATGGCCGAAAGGGAGCACGGTCGACCTCGAATTTCGTGCTAGATATGAGGCCGAGCTCGTAGATATTCACGCCGAAGGTGGTGTTGGGTGAGGGCTACAAGGTGATGGTAGTTGATCGTGTTCAAGTGGGTAGATGGAGGAGCGAAGTGAAACCCTAGTTTATGATATGGGTTCGGCTTCTTTAGTGGGAGCACGCGCGTGTTGGAGAAGAAGCAAAGGGACGGCTTGGATTTGCAGATGAAGGATCTAACGGCCAATATTGGTTAGGTTTAGAAAATAATATATAAATTGTTGTAAATTTATATAAAAAAATTTGTGTAAACTTGTAAAAATCATATCTTTTTAATACGAGGACGAAAACGCGCGAAACCGGTTGCGTTGGAATCGTATGGACGAGCACTACGCTATGGAATGGGATTGGAGTCGTTTGGAGTTAGTGAGAATTTCGGGTTAAATTAAACGTGCGTTTAATTTTATTCGAATTAAATCGCTAAAACGAAATTGAAATCAAGGTGAGAACTTCTCACTCAATCGAATCAGTTTCGATTTTATTTTAAATAGTTAGATTTAAAATTCTTGAATGTATGTTTGAATGATGATTGTTATATATTGATTGTTAAAATAGACATTATACGCCGTTAGTAAGCGGAGGTTATTTATTAAAAACATATACCGCGAATATTTCACACTATAGTGAAATTGGTATTATTTATGTACTTGGAATTGATTTCCCGCATTATATAGCGGACGAGACCCTATTGCGTCGTCTATTAAGCGGATAATATTTTAAATCCCATATACCGCGATAATTTCGTACTGGAAAGGAATTAGTATTGTGCTAATGTTTGTGGATGCAGGAAAACAGGTTGGAGGGATCCAACTGGATTCCTCAACAGTATTTATTAGATTATGGATATTTTGATATTCGTTGATTATCATATCGATATATGATGTCGTTGTAGTTGTGATCGACTATTTGGTGTGTAGCATCATTGGGCCAAATTTGGAATTTTAAAAAGGATTTTTAAAAGTGATTTTTTGAAAGTATACGTTATAAAATATTTTTGGAATTGATCCATTATAAATAAATAACGATATAATTTTTAATGTTATAAAAATTATGATTTTTGAGAAATATAGTTAATGGTTGATTTTTGAGAAATATGGGTTAATGATCTTATAAAATAGTTTAAATTGGGATTTCTGAAATTATTGTAAAAAGTTTAAAAATAGGATTTATGAAATTTGATTATTTTATAAATCAAAGAAAATTGGTGAAATTATAAAGGAGTTTAAAGACATTTTTTAAATAATAATACAAATTGATTTATATAAAAGATTTATAAATTGATATTTATAAATTAAAAATATTTGAATTATAAAACGAGTTTTTATAAGTGTTAGAATGAATTGTGAATGAATTTCACAAATGAATGAAATTTATAGAATTATAAACGGTTAAATTATAAATGAAATTTAATAAGCAGTAGGTTATAAAATTTGTGAAGTTATTAAAAGAATAAATTTTGGATAAATAAATGAATCTTATAAGTTATAAGATTTATAATTATGAAGTTTAAAGGAACGATTTTGTAAACAAATAAATTATAAGTATTTGACTTATAATATGGACTGATAGTATATCATTGAGATATGAATTGAATAGGTTAATAAAGGAATTTATATACGTTGTTTTATAAATCCGCAATGACTTATTTTGATAAGTAAATTGTTATAACTTATTAATGTAGTTATATTCACGTTTTAGACAGTGAATAATCCTTTAAAATAAAATGAGTAGAAATGATGAAATTTGTTAACAAGTGTATTCACGTTATTGAATAGTGAATAATATGTTAAAGGAAATGTTTTGGATGTGATGTTTTAAATAGAATTAAAACGATCTGACGATGTTTTTAAATGTGTTAATATTCGAAACCATAGATTTCAACATTCATTGTTGAAATAGACGTTTTTGAGAAATAAAAGGAAATGGTGGACTATAACACTGTTGTTATAGTAAATGATTTCCGAAAGGAAATGTTTTGTATAGTATTGGGATTTATATATCTATTTTAATTTCGAATCCCTATACTAGTGATTTTAGGTTGTCGTAACGATGTTTTACGCAACATTTGTTTTGGCCCAAATAAATATGTTTAAGAGAATGATTTCCTTAAAGAATGAAATATATACTTAATTTCGATTTAAGTATATTGAATATTTTCCAAGTATAGAAAATAAAAGAGATTTGTGAATTACTTATTAAATAAGTACGAAAATGTTTTCCAATATGAAGTGAATATTTTGAGAATTTATCTTTTTGAAGATAAATTGAAAATGAATAATTGAAATCGTATATTCATAAATATTTTGGGAATTGAAAATTCACTATAGAATTTATAAAAGAAAGGGGAATTTGTTTAAAAATAAACGTTGATTTATTTTTAAAGTGTGGGAATTAATTTACGGATTTGGAACGTAAATATAAAGTAAATCGTTAAGGAATTATTTAATTGGTTTAAATGAACCATGTTGAAATGAAAGTATTTCCGCGTAAGGGAAATGATTGAAATTTGTTTTCAAAAGTGGTAAATGTGAAAAGTAATTTAAAAATTGTTTTCAAATGGTTGAAGTGTGAAAATATATATCTAGTAAAGATATTTTTGGGAAATAAATAATTTGAAAAATTATTTGGAATCTGGTGATGTGTGCATACCCATTGATAGTTCAATAACCGACTATCAATATTTACCTTTGAATGGGTTGATTTGCTTGAATTTGAATGCCACACTTATTTATAAATTATTGCGCTCGTTATTCGGATTACCCATTTCGAATAGTGATACGACGTAATGGATATCAATGATGACCGGTGTTGAAGACCGGATATTTTTGAAAGCGAAAGGACAACTTGTCGAATGTCTTTGCATCGACTGGTCCCCGGTATAGAGACTCTATATGTGATGGGAAGTCTGAACGTGATTAGTGAATATCCGGATTGCAAGGACTTCTTTGGAAGTGCCTTCGGTTCTGTTCGAACCCAGAACAGACTTGAATGGATTGTATGGCTGACATTACATTTTGAGATATAAAGCAGATTTCTTTCAAATACATTTCTGTTGGTGGCGGAGAATTTATTCTCTTAGCATTAACACCCTTATCTGAGATGTAGGAGCTCAGAGGTTATGTAGTTGAAGGTTATTAGCAATATATTCCCAATTTGGTAATGTGACATGCTGAGTGTTGCTGCGAAATGATCATGGTTTGACCATTTGTGATATGATCATTTGTTTGATCGTTTATCTTTGTGATCATTTCTATGATCATTTGTTGACCCAAAGCATGGCTTTTGTATAAAGCGTGGCTTTTTGGACGAGACTTCGTCGAGCCTCACACCCTGGAATGGTCAAAACAGGAAAGATGCGGCAAGGTTATGAGGGGTAGCTCCCTTTAGGGTATGTGCATTTCCTTCTGGACAAGGGTGGTATCATGGTATGGAGCCCAGATACTTACTCATGTTGAAAAACATTATTTATGATTGTGTGAATTGGTTACGAGCGCTCGGATAAAGGTCCCAAAGGACCGAGGGATGGCATACTCGTGTCAGTAGTTACCCAGTTAGGGGTAACCCGGCCTTGTGTTGGCAGAGATCCGGTTTGGTTCTCGGGGACGTCCTTCCAGAGGCGTTCTCATGTGGCAATCGGAAGTTCCTTAGCCTGACCATTAGTTGGAAATCCAAACAAACAATACGAGACTTGTACGGTTTTAGTTGTAGAACCTGCCATCTAATATGGTAGCTATAGTAGGCATAATATAATGGTACCTATGCTGGCTAAGATTTATATTCTACTTTCGAAATATTTTTCCTACACTATGCACTAGTAATAATATCAAATGTTCTTTTTAATGCGTATCAAGCATCTTTGACTAACATAAGAAGAAATCTCCTCCAAGTCTGCGTTTGCATTGTGTGTGTGGTGGGAGGTCTTATGGTAGTCTCATTTTTAAGAGCATTGCGAATTGACTTTAAAAATATTCCTCTATTTTGATTTTAAAGATAAATAAACTGTTTTGAGTTCTCACACCAGTTACATGACTGACTCGGAGTTTATTGTTTTCCTTCCTAAACTCTGGGTGCCTACCAATTTCCACACGGGCAGTCAAGAGTTAAGGTTTATCAGGATATTCTGGAATTCAGGAGTTGCTGGAGGCAAGCTGGATGGCATGGCATATTACTAGTATATAGTACTTCTTTTCCGCTGTTTGTTTGTTGTTGTACACTCTGATGATATGATGTAATGAAATGAAATGTAATGTAATAACTGATATAGTTCTTTGTTTAAAGATTATCCATTTATGCATTATATATTGTTCCGCTGCGATTATGAGATTCTGATGTTGTTCTGTTGTTTTCTTTTCTGTTCCATTCTAGCTTCTTCTCCCTTCTTCTATCTCTTTCTTTTTCTTAAACATTGAGAATTCGTATTTCCGTTCATCTTGAGTTAATCAATGGAGGTTAGTGTATATTCAAGGAGTACGGATTTGCGGGTCCTCACATCTAGACAGGGATGACCTTACTCTCAAGTGGGGGCTACCCACGAAGCCTTGCTGCATAACCCCTGATTTTCAGTCATTCCAGGTTGATGAGGCTTGAGGCTAAACGATATCTTTCAAAACATATCCCTTAGAATGCTCATCGTCCACATGACGATGTTTTCGAAAGCATTCGTCCATATCAGTCCGTCCCGGGTCCGAACGGAACCGAAGGCACTACTCCCACTACATCCATCTTGGGAAATATCCTCAGGATTAGTAGCAACTAGCCCTTGCACTTCATTGCTCCAACTTCGATTGCAAACTCGTTTCTACACGAAACGTACAAACCGGATCGAAGTGGTTTTCGAGAAATAAATCCCGATCCAAGTCTCTTCGAAACAATCAGCGCATTTGGCCATATTGATAGTCGGTTATTTAACTATCAATTAACATTCACAAACATCCATCAAACCATAAATAGTTTCTCCCAAATTATTTATTTTTCTCAAAATATCTTCACAAGATATAATTTCCCATTTCAACCCTTTTGAAAACAGTTTCAAACCTGTTTCCTCTCACGGAATACATTCCCCAATTATTTATTTCCGCTGAAACACCAAGTATAAAATCTTTAGATTTTAAATAATTTGAAAATACTTATTATAAAATATACTCTATAACAATTAAATTTTAACTACTTTAATACTTGTTCAAATATATGCTTTAAGAATTATTTTAAATAAAATCACTTTACAAAATGTGGACTAAATTTTCCCTCTTTTCAAAACATAGTACTAAGTCACTTTTAAAAATTTTATTATAATAATTTGAAAAAAATAATTACTTTAAATTTAAACATTTAGAAATAATAACTTTCTCTAAAATATACTTTTAAACAACTTAAACTTTTACTTATACTTATAAAGTTGTTTAAAACCTACTTGGCTATCCCGGGAAATACATTCCTCTTTCACATCCTTTAAAATAAACCATTGTTTATTTTAAAAGAAACTCACATTCCTTTATAAGTTACCTCCTTGAATTTATACTTCTAAATATCCACTGATATTTTTCCTCACCTTTTTATCCCAATTTATAAATTCCAAAATCTCACTTCTCTTTTGAAGTTCAATTTCAACCACTTAAATCAGTTTCCAATTGATTTCCAATTTACTTTACTTGAAATAAATTTCCTTACTTCATTTATTTCAAATTTCGTTAACTTCTAGATTTTATTTCTTTATTATTAGTCAAAACCCCTTTTAACTGAAGATATCAATTTTAGATTTCCAAAATTCCTTCTTTATCACTTAATTAAATAAATCCTTAAATTTAATAATAAATTCTTTATTCTTTCAAATAAAATCACTTAAGCTTTTACAATTTATTATTTCCCCTGTTAATTCAAAATTCTCTTATTCCAAATTTGTTAGAATTTTGCAATCACTTTTTATTTCGTTTTATTTCAATTCATTATTAATTTATTTCAATTCACTAGTATTATTCTACTTAAAAATTTACTCTTTTATTTCGTTTTATTTCAATTCATTATTAATTTATTTCAATTCACTAGTATTATTCTACTTAAAAATTTACTCTTTTATTTCGTTCAAAAATCCAATTCTATAGATTTTGATAACTCTTTATAATAAGATATTCAATCCAACCTTACCATCCAACATTTCAATTATCAATAAAATCATCACAGGATATCAAATATTCAGAACACAAAATATTAAAAAATCTAAATAATTTTGAGGAATCCAGTTGGATCCCTCCAACCTGTTTTCCCTGCATTCATAGATGTTAGCACAATACCAGTTCCACTTCAAGGTGGAATATCGCGGTAGATGGGACTTATAAAATATCATCCGCTATTATGCGGCACATTGGGTTTCATCCGCTATATATAATACAGGAAATCAATCACTCCAATATACTATATACTACTATATATAGCATACCGCATCAATCAATCGTTCAACCAACTATTTAAATTTAACCATTTAAATTTAACTTCGAACCAGATGAGTGAGATTAACACCTCTTTGATTTTTGTTTGTAGCCCAATCCAAATCAGCTTATTTTCTTCACGATTGTGACCTTGTACAAACAATTCACGATTTATTGCAATTTGAATAAATCAAACGATTACTCATCGTTCACTTATTTAGTTTTAACTAATGATTTTATTTTAAACTGATAATTTAATTTTAAACTAATTTTCCTTTTCAATCTTTAGTGACTAAAATAAATGAACAAGTTAATTAACAGGTTAATCACATAATTCATTATTTTATAAATAACTAGTACATTTAAAATGTATATGCCTACATTCATTTTCTTCCTTTTGAAACTACATATGTATCTATATACTTATAAATAAATAGATTTAAAAATCTGATTTTTATATAAATCGAAACATTTTTAAAGTTCCTATATATTTCTTTCAAAACCTTATATACATACATTAAATTCTAATAAAATACAATTCCTTTCAAACCTATATATTAAACTGAAAATAGAGTTGTTTTATATACAGCTTATTGTAAAATATTTAGTTATTATATTTTTATTTTTTCTGTAATTAACAAAAATAGTAGTCTATTTTGCTGGTAAAAACACCTTCTTCTTTACGATATATATATTTGTAAAAATAAAAATCCAGTTTTATAATCCCTTCTTTTCCCTTTATATGTATATATGTTTAGAGTTTTAAACTGGAATAAAAAAAACAGCACATATACCTTCCTCCTCGTCGCTGACATCACCACCGGGTGCCGCCTACCATCCAAAGTCGAACCGCAACATCTTAAGCATGCGGCTACCTCCAGGCTCCTCGAACTCCAGCACACTCTTCTCTCCAATCCCACTGCACCGCCTTTGCATCGTGACCCACTCGCGACCGACCCCTACCAGATCGAGTTGGCGCGCCGACTATCCCACACGCACGCGTGACGAATCGAAGTCTACCCACGAGAAATTCCGATCGAATCGATCCTTACCGCTCCTTCGATTCTCGTACCAATGTTCGAACGAATCTTGTAATTTCAGAAAAAGGGGGATCTCCATTAAGAGGCACTCACGATGCTTCAAACACTGTCCGCCATTATTTTGCGAGATTTGATTTCGAAATTGTTAATTTGAAGGAGCTCGGCATATTCAACTTTTAGAGAGAATATGAGTGCTTTATCAGGAAGGGAAGCATGTTTTAAAAGTCTAAGTTGAAATGAAGGCTGCGTGCAAAATTCACCTAGCTATAGTGATCTGAATTTTTGAGAATAACGGCTGATGTAAAGTGTATTTGACTAGTCGAAATATTATATTTAAATTCTGAATCGGTTATCAACAATTAAATTTTCAATGCGTTTATCTATCGTACGATCACACGACAACTCCAAACACTACCAAATTTGAAAAAAGATAATAATTCAATATTATGGACCCAATGAAACTGGTTTTGTCGAATTTCGAGACTGTGCCTCGGAAGGCTATTTTTAAATATCGATTTAAACAATAAAATTTTAAAACTGATCAAAACACTTTTAAATTTAATTTTCAAAGTTCTATTACCCTCCGTATTATTAATATGAATTTTCCAAGCCTTCAGATTATTTTTATCAGGCTTAAATCTCCAGATTCAATAATTTACCCAATCCCGATAATTGAATTCAACAACTAATTATTCTATGAATATTGATATTTGAGTTTCAAGTTAAAAATTAACCTTTGAATATTTAAAATTAACTAAATATTCCAATTTCAAATATACAGAAATTACGGGTCGTCACAAATTGACATTTTGCAGCGCCAGTTGTATTTTGTTTACAAATTCTAATTTACAAATTCTAATTTTCATTTTTCTTTATTTTGCTCAGCATTTATTTTATTTTATTTGACTTTTATTGGTTTAGAAGTAAAGTTATAATTTTCTAAAGCTAGTGATATTTTATTTGTAATTTTTAAGTCCTGTTTCCAATTTTTAAGTTATTCCTTCAATTCCTTTTCTATTTCTTTTAAACTTATTTATTTATTTCAGTTACATTATTTTGTTTTCTTTTTCTAATGCATTTACTGAAATTTTATTTGTTTTGTATAAATTAAAAGAAATGGAAATTCTAAGAGACAAAAAGTTTAAAAACTGATGACTTTTCATTAGCTAGACTCTTCACATTTTGGTCGTTCCTTCTTTATTGATTAGCCGTGAGTTCTTATTCATTTTTCACGTGAATAAATTCTCTTTTCCTCAGCTATTTACGACCAAACATCTCTGAAAAAAATTGGTAATGTCTTCTTCCTCTTTTTCTACCTTTTCTTCTTTGTTTTGCCTTGTTTTTCCACTTGAATTTGCCTTGATCTTCACCTATGTTGCTTGGCCCATACCCCTACCATCACCTCCACCGACCACCATCACTTCTTTTCCATATAATCCATGGCCAAACCATCCCACTCCTCTGACTTGAAAGTGCCATGACATCCCCTTGAACAAAACTTCACAAAAACAATGAAAAACTCCACAAAACCATGCTAGTCGAGCCTTATGATCATCTCCCCTTCATTTGTTGACCACGGCAACCCCTTAGCCGTCGCCACCACCACTTGATACACGTTTGAACATTCCCCTCTTCTCTGACCAGACCTGTACATCACCATGGCTGAGCCCACATCACCATGGCCGAGCCCAAAACATTGACGAAAACCCCTTATAGTGCCTTGCCTTTTGATCTTCTCCATGTTGTAACCCCTCTACCACTTTTACTCCATATAGCCATGCATTTTAGGTCCAAACCTGAACCAAAACATGTTATGTCCAAGCCTTATCACCACCTAAGCCGAGCATGTAAGTGTGGAAAGCATGGAAAAAGCATTCAATTCTTTATTGCTTTTAATTTCAAAGTTGCCTCAGTTCAATGTTGTATTGGTTCATGTTTTTATTTGTCTTGTTTTTTTGGTTGTTCACAAGATCATTAGCTTGGTTCTCTTCCACTTGAATCTTTTTCATGTCATCATGCTTTTTGGAATCCATTTGTGCCGTTTGATTTGATGACTCCAGCGTAAAGGTGAGTAAATCTCACTAGACATTTATACTTATGCAAATGTGAAGCGACAAAAATTGAATGTGTAGAATGTTATATTATGTTATACCTGCCTGTGATTATACATGCTGTTAACGCTAAAAATTGAACGCTAACACCTCGGTGTTTAGAAGGTAATTGTGAAAGCACCACCCGTTGGTACGGGAACAAAGTATAAGCAAAGAAATCACAGAAAAGCTATAAAAGACACAATATTTATAGTGGTTCGGCTTAAGATCTAGCCTACGTCCACTTTAACGCTCTTTATTGCTGATTTGGTTACAATTCTTTACAATCAACTCCGATTACAACACACTTAGACAAATAGCTCAAACCCCGATGTAGAAGAATCCTTCGAATGCATGGCGAATGAGTTAGATTTCCTCTTGAGATTTGTCGAAATGTCTTTGGTGATTGGAGTGATAGAAGTGTTGCTTGAACGTTGCTTGAAGTCGAGACAATGGCAGAGTAATGGCGCCCAAGAAGTGAGCCCCAAAAGTCCCCTGAATGTTGGAGGTGGTCACGTATTTATAGAGAATTCTAGGCAGCAGTTTTTGCTAAGTCATGAGTCGTGACCGACTCAGGGTGAGTCGTGACCGACTCAGGTTGAGTCGTGACCGACTCAGGGAGAGTCGTAGGTCGCGCTTGACTCAAGGTTCAAGAGTTAGCTTGCAGTGGAGCAGATGAAGTGGTACTGAGCTTTTCCTTGTCCATCTGGATACAAGTCCTAACTCGTTCGCGAGTTAAGAAGTCACGGTTTAAAGTGAGGTAGCACTAAAATTTTGGCTCTGTGGTTTTAGGTCGTGTATGACTTATACTAGGTCGTAAGTCGGTCACGACTCAAATGCAGTTGCTTGCGCTCTTTTCTATCTTGAGTCACTAAGTCGTTCTACCTTTAGGCTTTTTAGGTCGTAACCCCCTAATTCGTTGAGTCGTTGGAGGCCTTGAGTCGGCTTGCTTCCTTAAGTTGTAAAACTTCTTGAGTCGTAGACCCGCTGAGTCGTTTTGGAAACTCAAGTTGATGAGTCGTGGATAGCTCTGAGTCGTTCACTTACTTCTTTCCTTGGCCACACCATCTCTTGAGTCGTTGAGTCGTAGCCTTCTTCTAATTCATAAGTCAGTCAATTCTTTACCTCGTACAACGCCTCAATTCGTTGAGTCGGCAATTAGTTAAGGCTGTTGAGTCGGCAATCATTGTGGATCGTGAGCCTGGTTTGAGTCGCTTGAGCAGAGGAGTTAACAATTGCCCCTCGAAGTACACGCTTAAACCGTAAGTCGTGTGCTTCGACCTAGTGCATGAGTCGTAAACGACTCAAAGAGGCTCATGACTCGTAAGTCCTTCCATCTTCCCCTGTTCCTTATATAAGCCGTTGAGTCGGTCCTCCCTCCTCACTTTACTGCTTATCTGTTTCATTTGATCCTGCTATTAACGATCCTCCAAGTTCCCAGAGACGAGTCCAAGCTAATCAGTTGCCAACTCATCTTCGCCTTTACATTGCGTAAGTGAATTCACCTTCTGCTCAATCCTCAGTAAATATTGACTCGCGAATCTAGATTCCCCATTTCCTGACTCCAATTCATTTTTGTGCCATGTTCCATCGCGAACCACGTTTTCTGATTGATTTGCGACTGCCATTGATCATATTGTTGTTATAGTTTGCGATAGTAGTGCACTAGATTTGTCACAAATTTAAAGCGATTTGAATTGGTTTTTCCTGGGTGATTTCTCTGATGGCATGAGTTGAAGACAGTGGATTATAGTGCCTCAAATTATCTAGTCTGCGAGTTTGGAAAAGATGAAATGATCCTTAACGGTTTAATGGGTTAGAGAGAAGATGATTGGTTGAGGAAACGACCTAGGATTCTCATGACCTAGTTGGTTTTTTTGATCCACCGACTTAGAGATGCCTTACAATCTCAACCGCGCACGACTTATTGTTTAACCATGTTAATTGTCTGATGACTTAGGTTTTAGGTTGTACGAGCGACTCATCCCTTGAACCGTGAACGACTCAAACCATCTGCCGCGAACGACTTAAGTCATAGGCTGTGAACGACTCAAGTTATAGGTCGCGAATGGCTCAAGTTATAGGTCGCGAACGGCTCAAGTTATAGGTCGCGAACGGCTCAAGTTATTGGTCGCGAACGGCTCAAGTTATAGGTCGCGAACGGCTTAAGACTTGGACTATTTTTCATACCGAGTCGCTTCTTGTAGTTTGAACCCATGACCGGCCCAACTAGATGCAACCCAGGATTTGAGTCGCGGACGAGACAGGACTTGGAGAATTTCACACTGCTTTGAACTAAAAATTTTCTCCTTTTACCATGCCTTACGACTTAGAGAACTGGCAACTTGATGTATTAATGACTTGGAGCATAAACGACCCAGCTTAACTTGCCTCATAACCTTTAAAACATGGATGAATTATCACACTGTATTGCTTTGAAGCATAACTCTGACTCGACCTTTGACTTGAATTGCTGAAATAAACTGTGTGGATATTGAATCGTCTGAACTTTAACCTGTTAAACTTTGTTGCATATTTTAGTTTTACAGATTGCTTCAATTTGCAAGTGCTCAACCTGTTTAATACAACAATCACAGAAGATTGGGACGAATATACTGCCATTGACTGCCCACATCTAATGACAGATTAATTAATAACAGACAATTAGCTTGAATAAATTGTGTGAACGAAGTGCTTTCAATTCATCAATTTCAAGTAAAATATTAAAGCAACACTGAAATAGTCAATTGAAACTGACCAGTTTGCACTAATATTATGCTTGAACTTTTTAGATTAACAAGTTCTGAAATTTTCGTAGTCGATCAATTATCGACAAGCTTAACTCCAGTTTTATTTACTTGTTTATTTTCATTAGTTCTGTACAACACTTCACACTTTTAGGAAATGTGCACCTTCGCATTTGAACATCCATTTGCTTGTGTGGAATGACTTCTCAACAAGAAGAACCGATGGGCCAGGCTGAAGGTGTCTTCCTAATAGCTAACCCATTGGATAACCCTCCGGAGAGAACTTCCACAACTCTGAATCAGCGGGTGTTTAACCAACTGTGCGTCCAGTTTGGCATTGCCGAAGCTGATGCCTTACTGTCGGGGCCAAATGATACTGCAGATAGGCCCCCTCTTGGATTTGTTACTGTCAATCGCCAAATGTGCTTGAGCGGTGCCATCCCACCTTTTAACGACTTCCTTCAGCAGTTCCTGCTTCGGTTATCTATCTCTCCATTCCAATTGCACCCCAACGGCCATGCCATTCTGATGGGGTTATGTGTGCTATTTAGGAGAGTTTTGGATCGATTACCGAGCTTTGGGGAAATCTGATATTTCTGCTCATTTACAAAAATTAAAGATCATCCTTCTATCGTAGTTATAAGAAGTGCTCGAAACCGCAAACTCATCACTGATCTCTCTGAAAGCGTTCACGGATTTCTGAATCAGTTTTTCTTTGTTCGCTGCCCTCCCGGGTTTTATGCCATCTGGAGAGTGGGAAGTAAGATTTCCTGTCTTTATTTCTCCATTCTTGAGCTTTCCGAGATCTGAGTTGCTAAATGCTAACTTCGCTCTTTTCTTGTTTCAGCACTCCCACCTCCCACTAGGGATCCATGTTATAAGCAAATTTTTGAAAGATTGAACGCCGTGCCGGCAGAAGAGAGGAGCATAAAGTTTTTGTTAAACGATGAATTTTTACATCAATACGTGCTTCTTCATTCCTCTCGCTTCACTCAGCCGCATGAAGTTCCAGTGGAAGTTCCCGATTCTCCGATGAAAACTCCTGATGCCCCGGCTAAAGCGTCGGATGCCCCAGCTTCTACTGACACATTCATATCAAAAGGACATGTTCCTGAGACTTCTTTGGTGAAATGCTCCACTTCTGTTGATATTGCGGGGCCATCCGACAAACTTGCCCCGGTTATCGAGGAAGACGAGCCTCAGGAATCCCTCCATCATTCACAAGAATCTGGTGAAAAAGCTGAGAAATCCAGTCCTGTTAAGCAGAGCAGGGACGATACTTTCGAAGGACTGAGCGACCTCTTTGCTACCTCACAAGAGATCTTTAAAGACGATCCTATCACCACCGGGATTTCTTCTTCAGTAGTCGAGGCTACTTCTACTTTGCAACAGACTCCGTCGACTCAAGAGTTGACGCTACCTATCACACCCACGACTACTCCTCAATTAAAGAGTGGTTCGTAGATTGATGCGCGTAGTTTGCACATCACACACACTTAGAATTCCTGGCACTTTTATGTTTCTGACTTTCTGTACTCTGGATACTACTAAAGCTTATCTTTTTATTTCAGATCCTCCAATGGGACGTAGTGGATCCTACTATAATGATTTCCAGCGCTACGGGGGGCATGGCCAATATGATTACGGGCGCTACTTTACCTCCTACAGAGAATCTGATGAAGAGAGGGCTGCCCGAAAGGCTCGTGAAA
Source organism: Allium cepa (assembly GCA_030765085.1). Taxonomy (NCBI): domain Eukaryota; kingdom Viridiplantae; phylum Streptophyta; class Magnoliopsida; order Asparagales; family Amaryllidaceae; genus Allium; species Allium cepa. Next base: position 919,556,601 of record CM060938.1, read on the forward strand.
GGAGGACTGGAGAAGAGCATCACGAAAGAAGAGAGAGGGAGGAGCACCATGATTCTCTGCAAAGAGGCGATGACTTCCACAAGAGAAAATCCCATGATGACCGAGGAAAAGGTCATATGGGTGAAGACTCAAGCAAGCGAGCCCGTCATAGTGAGAAGCAAGCCTCAACTACTCCTGAAAAAGTTACTGCCCCGGCCTCACTTGACATTCCTTCTGACTCCCCTGCTCTCGGGAAGACGGACATCCAAACAATAATTAGCAGGCCCAAATTTCAAGTTGGACCAGGCCCAGCTACTTTACAAAGCCGTTTTCCACAGTGGTGCTTGAAGGGTGTGAGATTCGACCTTGATTTGGTCCCTATTGACAAGCCTGCCATGTTACGAAATCTCGATGCCGTCAAGCTTGATATTGAGAGGATGTCGAACTGGCAGAAACTTGTTGATGAGCTTCAAAGAGTTTACCGTGCCAATATAGAGGCCATGCTCACTATGGAAAATGATAAGGCCGAATGGCAAAAGGTTCTTGAGCAACACGACACTGAAATGGGGAGCATCGCTTCTTACAATGAGGAGCTTGAAGCAAAAGTTGAGGAACTGAAACAAGAGCTTGCTGCTTCCTCTACTCCCTATTCCCAAAAAGAAGAAGTGCTCCTAAAACAAGTGAGAGATGCTCATGCCAGCCAAAGGGATGCCGAAGACAGGCTTGAAGTGCAGAAAAGAATCAATGAGAGCCGCACTACTGATGTTGCAGAGCTTCAGAAGAAAAACAACTCCCAAGAGGCGGAAATCCAAATGCTTAAGCTTCAACTTTCCAAAGCTGAAAGGGAGCGTGATGAGGCCGTCGCCGGCAGAATTGCGGCTGAAGAATCTCATGAGGCGACAAAAAACAGCATCGGCTCAACATTATTTGACTTTTACTTGCACAGCGTCCTTGGGCGCGGAAGCCTTGCTTTTCTGGGTCCCAAGTATGAAATTACTTTGGCTGAAGTGTGGGAGGCCGCACTTGATATGCTTGGTGCCGAGGGCGCTGCTTATGATGAATCAGCCCTTGAAAAGCATTACTTGGATGATAATGCTCGCGCTGCTCTCGCCAAAGGAAGGGAACAACTTGCTAAACTAAGAGTTGAAGTGACAGAAGGGGACCAGTTGGGAAAAACTACTTCAACTACTCCCGTCCAGCCTCCTTCTTCGTCTGAAATCAACATTATTAGTTCCAGTTCCTATTTTGCATCTCCTCCCAAAGTTACAACCGAGATTACAAGCATACAGGGTGGAGATGAAGGTGACGAGAGTGCTGACGCGCAGGCTTATGAGGTTGACGTCAGGAAACCAACTTCTCCAGGTAACTCCACCGTTAATCTTGCTACTGTAAACCTTACTCAAGTAGACTGCTCACTTGTTTCTTATGGGTTCAATGAGCTTCTTGACTATTTTCTGAATCTTGACGAACCTTTATCTCCTCTTTTTACTGACTTTAACCTCTCTTCTCCTGTAGAGAAAGCACCGAGCATCTTTCAGACTTCGCCTCCTCTAGTTATCCCTCCTCCGTCTCTTCAAGTGACTCCTCCTTCTGCCTCACAGCCCGGGTCACAAGAGGAGCAAATAGGGGCTCTTTATGGCTTAGATGACCCTACCGCTTCGCAAGAACAGAAAGACGAAGGACTTGAGGGAGGTGAGATATCTCCGGAGCGGACTCCTTCTGATGACATAATTTTGTCTGCTCTTGTTACTCCAGGGAGTGAGTCCTCTTCGAAGAGGAGAAAGAAGCGTGGAACATTGAAGAGGAGGGGGAAGAAAATCATTGCTACTGAAGAAGAAACAGAAGTTGGACCAGTTGCACCTCCCTCTCCTTCTTCCCTTATGCCTACAGATCAACCTAAAAAGCTAACCATTCGGTCAGGCAAAGGGTCCAAGGGCGATAAGAAGAAATGAAGGTTCCAGCTTTTAGCTTCTTGTCTTTTACATGTACCGGTCAAGAATTGTGCGGGTACCGGCCCCCTGCTTTTTTATTTTGAAACCTGTATCTGTAATACAATCGAATAAAATAATCTTTTATTTGTACAGACTCCTGTTTGAATTTGAAAATGTATTTATTATTCATTTTGCACAAGTTTATTTATATGATATTGCAGCGGACTTATGGCATGTTGTTTGAGCATTACTTTTGCCGATGTGGCTATACCATTTTGTATGTAACTATACTATGTTGCCCCTATACCATAAGCTCGTTGCAATACTTTAAACTTTGATGGGACTCATACTCTCATTTTATGGAGAATAATTATCCCATTTTGAAGGAACATTATTCTACTCAAAATTGAGTACAGTTCCTTTTATATGTGTTTTCACACTCTACTCTTTGGAGATATCACAAAACGAATTCTCCTATATAGTAAAGCGGGCCTCTGAAGTACTCTTTGAGTAGCACTTCGGTTTCTCAAAAAGAATTTTGTCGAATTTGAAAGTCAATTTTCCTTTAAGGTTTGAAGTGCAATTTTGGAGAGGGCTTTTTTGATCTTTGTTTTGCATTTTTGATGAAATGCCTCTTTAGAAAGTTGAGCCTCTGAGGAGGGCTTCTTTGCGTTTCAACACTTGGAAGTTTTATTTCGATCTCGGCGAAACGCGCGCCTCCGAAGAGGGCTTTGATTGCCTGGAAGTTACTCTCTCATGGTTGGAGGGTCATGACTTCCCCAATCTTTTTGTTGAGTAGAGAACTTTCTTTTCTGCTGCATATGCCTCGTTAGAGGTCTTTATCCATTGAAGAGTTGCGCCCCCGAAGAGGGCTTTAGGCTTTCAAGAGTAGCATTTGGTCTCCGAAGAGAAGCATTTGATCTCCGAGGAGAATCATTTGGTTTCTGAAGAGAAGCATTTGGTCTCCGAAGAGAGGCATTTGGTCTCCGAAGAGAAGCATTTGGTCTCCGAAGAGAAGCATTTGATCTTCGAGGAGAAGCATTTGGTCGCCGAAGATAAGCATTTGGTCTCCGAAGAGAGGCATTTGGTCTCAGAAGAGAAGCATTTGGTCTCCGAAGATAAGCATTTGGTCTCCGAAGATAAGCATTTGTTCTCCGAAGAGAAGCATTTGATCTTCGAGGAGAAGCATTTGGTCTTCGAAGAGAGGCATTTGGTCTCCGAAGAGAAGCATTTGGTCTCCGAAGAGAAGCATTTGGTCTCCGAAGAGAAGCATTTGGTCTCCGAAGAGAGGCATTTGGTCTCCGAGGAGAAGCATTTGGTCTCCGAGGAGAAGCATTTGGTCTCCGAAGAGAGGCATTTGGTCTCCGAAGAGAGGCATTTGGTCTCCGAAGAGAAGCATTTGGTCTCCGAAGAGAAGCATTTGGTCTTCGAGGAGAGGCATTTGGTCTCCAAAGAGAGGCATTTGGTCTCCGAAGAGATGCATTTGATCTTCGAGGAGAAGCATTTGGTCTCCGAAGAGAGGCATTTGGTCTCCGAAGAGAAGCATTTGATCTTCGAGGAGAAGCATTTGGTCTCCGAAGAGAGGCATTTGGTCTCCGAAGAGAAGCATTTGGTCTCCGAAGAGAAGCATTTGGGTCCTTCTACCATGTGCTTCTTAGCGATTCCTTGTTATCACTTCGGGTATATGCCCCTTTCTTTTGCAAGCTATTCCTTTTTGCTCAAAGAGAGTGCTGTATTGCCGAGTGAAACCACGGGGCTGACGCAAGAGTCTGGAACTTTCTTGTTCAGAAAGTGCCCATTCTAGTGGAATCCTCAATTGTTTGCAAATATCACTTCTTTGAGTTCGGAACTTTTGCAACTTGTGATTTGCTTATGTTGTGGTTATGAGAATCGCTTGGCCTTATGATACGCTGAGTGGACAGGCTTTACTTTTATTGCCTGCAAATTTAAATCGACATTTTAATGATACATTCAGAGTATCTTACATATCGAAATAAAATGAGCAATAGTAAAGGGCACAAAGTTTATAGTTCTGAAACTCGAATCAGTTTTACAATGGTTCACAACGAAAGAATTATACATCCATTATCATTTTACAAGTTCAAACAATGAAATTGAGCAAGGTATGGATGCAAATAAATGCTGTTCTAAGATCACGGAGGATTCATTGTTCTTGATCCATATGCCAATTTATGACAAGTTTCTCGGACTCCTGCTTTGCAGTTTTGTCGCGTGAGCCGGATTGATTAGCAGGACGCTGCACCCCCTGAGCGGATGAGGTCGGGTCAGTTCTGTCTTTCTTCACATATTGCTGCAGTTTATTCTTTTTCAGCAACTCTTCAATCACATTTTTTAATTGGCGGCACTGGTCAGTGTCGTGACCGGGCTGATTGTGGAATCGACAGAATTTTCCGTTAGCTTGTGCACCTCTGCTCATCTCAGGTGGTTTAGGATACTTGATGACATCCTTCGTTGCCAGGTAAATCCTTTCTGGTGTATCAGTAAGGGGAGTAAAACTTAAAGGGTCAAAGCGGCGAGGTTTCTTCTCATTTCCCTGCTTCTTTCCTCCGTCGTTTTCCCTTTTCTGGCTTCCGGACCCTCCTCTGTTAGAAGCATCATTTTTATCTTTGACTTCAGCTGTAATTATCTTAGATGGCCCTGAGAGGATCTCTAGCCGCATGAATTCGTCGGCCTTTTTATAGAACTTCTCAAGTGAATTAGGTTCTTTCATTTTCAGCCATCTTCCAAACTCGCTTGATCTGTTGATGGCTCGCATTAAGTATGTTAAGATCATTCGGGGCTCCGCATTATCTACCTCAGCCAGAGCCATGTTGAAACGGTTCAAAAAAGACTTGATGGATTCTCCGGGTGCTTGTTCAAGGCCGGACAGTGACATTATATCTTTCGCCCTTGATGCATACAACCTGAATTGTTCTTTAAATTTTCGGGTGAAATCGGAGAATTGATCTATGGATCGTACCGGTAGCTTGGTGAACCAAAGCAAAGCAACCCCTTCCAAATACACAGGAAAGTATCGACACTTAATCTCATCTGATGCCCGTGCCCCAGTCATATGCCAATCGTATCTGTAAAGGAATTGGTTGGGGTCACTAATCCCTTGATATGTCGCGATAGTGGGAGGTACAAAATTCTTGGGAAACTCTGCCTTTAAGATCTTTTTGGTGAATGGAGTTTTGCTCGGGGCAAAGCCCCAATCCTTTTCGTCTTCTTGCCTTTGCATGCTTTCTTTAATAATTGAGCGGATCATACCTGATAGGTACTCCTCATCATTCAGAGGCTTCTCCTGGCAAATGTCAGCTCCTCTTCCGGAAGTTCGAAAGGTTGGCTGTGGCCTTGAACCTTCAGCTTGGGAAGGTGCCCCTGCGGCGGTGCCTTCTGTTCTTTGAGGAATACCTTTCTCTTGGGAGTCACGAACATCTTCGGCAAAGGTTGTTTCATTATTCACTGGTTGATGGTTAGCCCCAAGCAAATCATTCAACCTATTCAAGATCAAAGCATTTTGTGTATTTTGAGCCTCCAACTGCGCATTCTGGGCATTCAACTGCTGGTTCAATCCCAGAATTATGGCGTCCAATTCTGCCCTTGTAACCCCAACAGTTGGAATTGCCTGATTTGGTGTCGGAGAAGTGGAGGTTCCCTCATTTGCACTCCCGGGTCTAACAGGTCTACTTTTCCTACCAGGAGCCATAATTCCTGATAAGCTTCTGGTCCTCAAAGAGATTCTTTCAACAATCTTTCCTGGAGCAATGGTGAAGACAGTCCTGAGTTCAATTCTCAGTGAAAGCACCAAAAATGTTAACGCTAAAAATTGAACGCTAACACCCCGGTGTGTAGAAGGTAATTGTGAAAGCACCACCCGTTGGTACGGGAACAAAGTATAAGCAAAGAAATCACAGAAAATCTATAAAAGACACAATATTTATAGTGGTTCGGCTTAAGATCTAGCCTAGTCCACTTTAAAGCTCTTTATTGCTGATTTGGTTACAATTCTTTACAATCAACTCCGATTACAACACACTTAGAGAAATAGCTCAAACCCCGATGTAGAAGAATCCTTCGAATGCATGGCGAATGAGTTAGATTTCCTCTTGAGATTTGTCGAAAGGTCTTTGGTGATTGGAGTGATAGAAGTCTTTCTTGAACGTTGCTTGAAGTCGAGACAATGGCAGAGTAATGGCGTCCAGGAAGTGAGCCCCAAAAGTCCCCTGAATGTTGGAGGTGGTCGCGTATTTATAGAGAATTCTAGGCAGCAGTTTTCGCTAAGTCATGAGTCGTGACAGACTCAGGGTGAGTCGTGACCGACTCAGGGAGAGTCGTAGGTCGCGCTTGACTCAAGATTCAAGAGTTAGCTTGCAGTGGAGCAGATGAAGTGGTACTGAGCTTTTCCTTGTCCATCTGGATACAAGTCCTAACTCGTTCGTGAGTTAAGAAGTCACGGTTTAAAGTGAGGCAGCACTAAAATTTTGGCTCTGTGGTTTTAGGTCGTGTATGACTTATACTAGGTCGTAAGTCGGTCACGACTCAAACGCAGTTGCTTGCGCTCTTTTCTATCTTGAGTCACTAAGTCGTTCTACCTTTAGGCTTTTTAGGTCGTAACCCCCTAATTCGTTGAGTCGTTGGAGGCCTTGAGTCGGCTTGCTTCCTTAAGTCGTAAATCTTCTTGAGTCGTTGACCCGCTGAGTCGTTTTGGAAACTCAAGTTGATGAGTCATGGATAGCTCTGAGTCGTTCACTTACTTCTTTCCTTGGCCACGCCATTTCTTGAGCCGTTGAGTCGTAGCCTTCTTCTAAGTCATAAGTCAGTCAATTCTTTACCTCGTACAACGCCTCAATTCGTTGTGTCGGCAATTAGTTAAGGCTGTTGAGTCGGCAATCATTGTGGATCGTGAGCCTGGTTTGAGTCGCTTGAGCAGAGGAGTTAACACATGCTATATGATGATATCCCAATTTAATTACCTGTCGCATCATCTGTTACTGTTATATATTGTGAAATGTTCATTTATATATGTTTATCACACTACAAGTTCCCTGTAGATTAGATTCACTATGGGTTGAAATGATACATAACCGAACGGACTTTAGAATAGAGAAAAATCGTTTTGGGCTGAAATGATAGGCCTAAACGATTTTTATTTATTTATTTTTGACTTGGGACTGCGGGTTTGAAACGATAGAACCCGAATTTTTTTCGCAAACTACGGATTGAAATGATATGTATCTGTATCACTTGACCTAGGCTAGAAAACTATATACAGGCCCATGGTTATTTTTATAAAGTTTTCTGAATTTATATGTATTTTTAAAAGTGTAGATTTATGAAAATTTGATTTAAATTGTGTTTTAAAAGGTTTAAATAAAGAAATTATGGTTTTTCTATAAGTTAAAAATGTTGAATAAATGATTGGTTAAATTAAAATTTTTGAAATATAACTTAAGTTTGGAAAATTGGAAAATTTGGTATTAAAACGATATTTAAGTTATATAAATAAAATGGAAATTTAATTATATTTGGAAAATTGTAAATATTATAATTTGATTCAAATTTGAATTTAAATGATTTAATAAAGCGTTGTTGATTTTTCTATGTATTTAAATGGTTAAATAAAAGAATGCTTAAAAGGTGAAATTTTAAAATATAACTTGACTTGGAAATGTGAATTTGGTTTTAATTAAAGGTTTAAGTTAGTTAAATAAATTGGAAATTTAGTTTAGTTTGTGAAATGGTAATTCAAAAATGTAAGTGTTAATAAGTTGTCAAATGTAAAAATGGAAAAATTGTACACTTGAATTTGTTAAGTGAAATTATTGATTTAATTATAAGAAATTTAATTTATGAAAATCGTATGTTAAAAGGTATATTATTGAACATTTTTGAATGTTAAAAATATGATTTTTAAAATGTTTAAATGGTTTAAATTGAAGTTTATTGTTGCTAGAAATGCACTAAAACCTGGAAAATACTTTTAATAGCATTCAGAAATGCCATGGTTTCTGAATTGAACTAAAACTGAATAAAAGAGGCTATTACAGCAGTTCTAAAATGTTGTATTTGCTATAGTAAATTAAAAGGCTAAAAACATAATAAAGGCCTATTATAGCAGTTCTGTAAATGCTGTAGTGGTCTGTTGTCTTTGCTGAAATAAATGAAAACTTTTAATTTGAAATCTGAGCTATTACAGCATTTCTGAAAATGCTGTCTTTGCTGTTTTAAACTAAATTTCAACTAAAAACTGAGATATTAGAGCAGTTTTGTGACGGTCCTGATTCGGCCTTCAAAAATCGACACTCGTATACTTCACTTGTACCCGAATGTTGTAGATTCAAACGCTGAATCTGGCTCGTCGGAGGTTATAACACATCAAGTATAACAACACAGCGGAAGAAACAAATAAATGATATCATATACAACTCTGATGAATACAATATCCAGAATACGATATACAACAATGATATCAATCATACACGAATATCAGAGACGAATACTGCTACAGCGGAAACAATCGAAGTGATATCTCCAATTGACCTGTAAAAGAGAATGAATCCAAACTCCAACATCAAGCTCGAACCACCATCAAATTACACCAAGATAAGCAACTGCCCGCCGTGAACTCCAAACACTGAAATAGCTCCAGATAATCTACTACCTGACTATCTGAAAAGACACCTGTTATCCCGCTTTTTGGCAAAGCCGCGATACCAAAAGATCGATCGAAAACGGAGGACAGTTCGTCTCGGAGGTTGGTCATACTTCGTTTCGCTATGGATATCACTGAATTTTGTCCGAGTCCAGATTGAGCTATAATTGATAGGACACGGCAAGAAAGACCATAGGAGTTAGCATCTCAAGTTTCAAGTCAATCCGAGTTCATACGCTCGAGTTATGATCAATTCAATTTGAAGGGGAAGGCTTAGGTTTCGAACCCATCGTTGACCAACGGTTCGAACCGATCGCTTTCGAATCCATAAGTTTCGAATCCATCGAACCACCACGGGTTCGATTCCATCACCTTTGACTCCATCACCTTTGAATCCATCGTGTTCGAATCCATCATGTTCGAATCGATGGGCCTCGTATCCATGGAGAAGTCACACAGCTCGTATCCATCAGAGGAACACAAGTTCGAACCCATCATAGAAGCCATGCTTCGAACCCATCACAGAAGCCTTGTTCGAACCCATCACAGAAGCCTTGTTCGAACCCATCACAGAAGCCTTGTTCGAACCCACCTGTGTAGCTTCATTCGAACCCACTGGGTCAACCAACCATGATGACGTGTCTTCCATCGGTTCGAATGCGCCGAGATATATGGAGTCGAAGCGGTCAACTCGGAGTGAAGACCTGATCGATTCGAAGTTTGCGCTCCACGTCACCACGAAGACGCATGCCATGATCGATTCGAAACCATCGTTTCGAAAGCATGGTTTCGAACCAAACAGCCACACAATGAACACAATTTTGAATCCATCATATCTTTCAATCCACTGATCCAAATGCCACGAGATTTTCACAGATGCTTGCATATATGTTGAAGAACGTCCACAACAAATTTCACCTCGATTGGATGAATTTATGATCGATACGAATGGAGTTCGAATCGATGCAAGGTGGGCCCATATTTCCTGAGGCCAGGCGCGTAGGACCCCTCACGTACCAGAAGTGGTCTCCCGAGTTTTCAGCGAAATATCAGCATCCTACGCCTATAAATAGAGGCCCAGAGCAAACAGAAAAAGGACTCTCTCTGACCTTCTGGATCTTCCAACTCTCAAGCGCCCAGACTCTGCCAGATCAACATCTCCATCATAACTTTGCTGCTGATTTTTAATTTCCAGTTGTAACTTGCTGTTGATCGCTGTAACAACTTGTAATCATTGAACTAGAATCAATAAAACATCAAAAAACTTCACAGTGGACGTAGGTGACACGCCGAACCACTATAAATCGCTTGTCTATGCATTTTCTTTACTGTTGATTGGAGTTTTTGTTAGATAATATTCATATTCAGTTCATACTCTTGATTGTTATCTCTTCAACAACTCCCGAAGAGTGTTGTGACCAATTTTGGTGCAAATACTTTGGTGCTTTCACTGAGAAAACCCAGCTTTTCTCCTGCTCGTTGGATCTGTCATCGATACCGGATTGAATAAATCTAAGAGAGTGATCCAGATCTTTGAATTCACATTCCTTCCATTCTATTCAGATTTGCAAAAGTCTAAGGAAAGGAATCCAACCTTCAAGATGGTTAGCACAAGAACCACCTCAAACGCTGTCAATCAGGAAGAACAGGATCGACAGAATCCTGCACCTCTACCTCCATCTAATCAAGATGCTACTGCACACTCGGAACTCTCAGCTCCGGTTACCCGACAAGAGTTGCAGTCGCTCCTCCAAGAGCTGACCCAGAGTCGGCAACAACTAGAAGAACAGCTACGCGCTAACGCTGAACTAATCAACAAGTTGGATCGCCAGAAGCGAAAGAGATCCAAGAGAGACCACGTGTCTCACTCCTCCAGCGAGAGTTCTTCATCTTCTGATTATCACAATCGATCTCCACGACCCCGACTAGATGGGAATCGTATGCCAGCAGTTGGAGGTCAACCAACAATGACCGTTGGACAACTGAGAGTTGGTCCATCAGCCAGTTTCCAAACCGGACCCTCCTCCCGAGGAGGTGCCATCCCTCACCACACTACAGAATACCGCACTACTGACGTTGCGGCTGAACCAAGGGTCGACGTTCGAGATCAGTCGGACCCGGACCGTCGTCGTGACGGACGTACTCCTGAACCATACGTCCCAGAGGACTATGAGCCAAGAAGGCAAAACTTGGACCGTCAACAATATCCGATCCAACCCCAAAGCATGGAACGTAATCATACTCCGGCACAAGCCGTACAGAACGCGCAAATGCCGGATCTTTCCACTATGATACGTCAAATGATCCGTGAGAGCCAGGGATTCACAAATGACGATTGGGGGGTTACCTGAAGTCACACTCCTTTTACGGACGATATCCTTACTGCTAAACCCCCACGGTGATTCCGGATGCAAACTCTACCCATATACGAGGGAAAATCCGACCCCAACCAGCATATTCTAAAATATGAGTGGTCGATGACCGCTGCCAGAGCCGATGATGCAGTAAAGTGTCGTAGTTTCCCCATATCCTTGGGAGGCATCGCTACCATGTGGTTCACACGACTGCCACCTCGATCCATCTCTTTGTTCGACCAGCTAGCCACAAAATTCGTTGAGCAATTCCGCATGCACGTCGCAAGGCCAAATGACGTCAACACTCTATCTAGTGTCACCCAGGCTCCCAGAGAGACACTCAGACACTACTTAGAGAGATTCCATACTGCATGTGCGGAGATCAGCAATCCAAACGATAACTCGATCCTTATGGCGTTAACTAAGGGGATCGACCCCGATTCTGAGTTCGGCAATTGGTTAGCCGGAAAACCACCTGCATCGTTGGACCGTTTCCATGCCAAGGCGGCTGAATTACTGAGACGGGAAGACGTGAAACAGTCTAGGAAGCAAACCGATGCAAGACCAAGTACGGAAGGGATCCAAAGCAATGTAGCAATCAAACAATCCGGTGAGAGCTCCGGAAAAGTTCAGTTGAACGTCAAAAATAAACAAGCTCGGCGAAGAGAGAGTGTGAATCAAACTAAGAAACAAGATCAAAATCGTGGCCCGCAACGCAAAAATCCGATGTTCGACAGCTATACACCTTTGAATACTTCACTGGAGGACTTGTATTTATGAACCCGTAATACAATTCAATATGAAAAACCTGCTCCAAGACCGTCGTCAGAGAGACAAATCCAAACAGGAAAGTTTTGCAGGTTCCATGAAAGCTACGGGCATAATACGAACGAGTGCCGTCACTTAAAAGATCTCGTTGAAAAACTGATCAGAGAAAGGAAGCTTGAACAGTTTGTGCGAACACCGCAGCCCAGAGAAGCGGGCCCATCAAATCAAAACAATGAACCCGATGGACCGAGACATGAGGACTCCAATGGTCCCCATGGAAGATTGGTGATAAACGCCATCAGTGGCGGACCGACTTTCTCAAGAGCCTGGAACGATGAAGATCTTTGTCACTGCTACACCTGACAGGCTCACTCTATCTATGAATACTTTACAATTTCCTTTACATTCTGAAATTTCATTTTGTAATAAGGCACTGACTTTGCCATATTTTCTTATTTCAGCAATAAAACATTATCTCTTCAAGCTAGAGTTGTGATTCACCGAATGTAACGTTCAACAATCACGACACACGAAGAGCTAAATTCCATCAAACAATGGAATTTATTCAAATAGCGAGTGACTGTGATACGACCGGCCACTCACTAAGTGAAACCCCAGCTCGGGGGCAAGCCATCACATCAAAGGCTGAACTGGACCAACACACGACTGTCCTACAACTAACTCCAACTTCCCACAGCGCGAATTGGAGTATAAACATTCCATAATTCGTTCCCACTGCGCGAACGGACTCCAACTTCCCACAGCACGAATTGGAATATAAACATTCCATAATTCGTTCCCACTGCATGAACGGACTCCAACTTCCTAGAACATGAATTGGAGTATAAACATCCACAACTCGTTCCCACTGCGTGAACGGACTCCAACTTCCTAGAACGCGAATTGGAGTATAAACATTCCATAACTCGTTCCCACTGCGCGAACGGACTCCAACTTCCCAAAGTGTGAATTGGAGTATAAACATCAAATCCATCGTTCCCAGAGTGCGAACGAATTCCTAAAACGCCCAAATAGGTGTGACTGACCATCTATCGGCTAACTCCAACTTCCCAAAGCGCGAATTTGGGTATAAACATCAAATCCATCATTCCTAGAGTGCGAACGAATTCCTAAAAAGCTCAAATAGGTGTGACTGACCATCTATCGGCTGACTCCAACTTCCCAAACCATGAATTGGAGTATAAACATCTATTCCAAGTGCCCGGAGTGCGAACCAACCCATCAATGCGAACTCCAAGTTCCTAAAGCGTGAAGTGGAGTATAAACATCAATTCCAGGTTCCCGGAGCGCGAACCGTGTTACAAACATCGATAACTCTCAAATTACTGAAGTGCAGACCAGGTTATAAATCTCAAATTATCCTAAGTCCCCAGAATGCGGACGTGTGCTTAAAATTTGCAACAAGTGCGATCAACCACCAAAAATACAAGTGTTGTTCCCCAAAACTGGGAGGCACGAAAGCTAAGTGTCAATCACTAACCGAAGTGATACAGCGTCCGAAGTTCAACTCATTCATCAATCACAACTTGTGACCAAGATTTTCAGGCTTGGCAAATGAAACGAACTCTACTTAAACGGTAAAAACACCACATGTACACCGGACCGAAAATAAGACACTACAAGCAATTAAGCACAAAAGAAATGAGAATCGAAACAAAGAAACTGAATTTTATTTCAACAAACTGAAGACAAGGACTTACATACAAATAAGTTCTCCCAAAAAGAATCCCTACTAGCAGGGGCCGAACCTGCATCTATACACGACCTACTAACAAAAAATGAAAACAAGTACCTATCTACCAAAACATCTGTTTGAGAAGCCGATCTATTTCTTCTTTCTCTTCCTTCTTATCAGTGGTTCATCATCGGAATCACTAGGAACATAAATTCTTCGTTTTGAATGTCTCCTCTCCGGTGGTTGCTTTTCGACCGGGGGCATAATGTCAATGTCCTCTTCGGAGCTAGAATCTACATGAAGGCTTCCCACTGGAGGAGTAGGAGGAACTGGATCCGTAACAGAAGATGGGATAGTGCCACCCGATGACACTACCCTAGCAGGTTCTGGACTCTGCGCCGCCGTGCTGCCACCAACACTACCACCTTGCCACGCCGTCTCTAGCTCTGCATGAATCTCAGCCAAAATTTCCTCATCTCGAGCCGAATGGGCCTGGCTGGGGGCAACTGTGGTCTGCGTTACAAAACTAGAGGCCGGCGGAAGATCACTAATGATAAATGGCAAGTCTGAAAAAGAGCCACCCTGTTGGCCAAGCAGCTCACTCACCATTTGCTCGTCAAGAGATAAGGATCTTCCCTGCGCCACCTCGGTAGATACCGCCGTCGTCACAACGGTCATTTCGGTGGTGATGGCTTTATCCCCTTTGCTTGATTCTTGGGTCGCGGCAATCGGCGCAACTCCAGTCATTAGGCAAAAATAAGAAGTTATTAGTAACTGCTTCAAAACAAACTCTCTATTTGAAATACACTTGAGATATGTTCAAAGTACCTTCCCCAGTTTGACTCGTTGACGGTTGGATGGCCTCAGAGACGTGCTCCCGAATAGGGGATAACCGCGGCTGTTCTGGGTCATAAGCAGGAACAGTTTGTGAACCAACCGCAGATACAGGCTCTAACGAAGGGGGAGTGGTGCTTTCAATAACACCAGCGTGTTGCTCAACACCTGATCCTTCTCCAACCTCCAAAGAACGACCACCAATCATCTCCTTCTCATGAGCAATAATACCATCGTGAAGGATCCTCTTCTCATCTTCTGTAAGCAACCGGTTTTCGAGCTCGAATCGGTCGACCGATTCACCCGGATGCACTTCCTCCTCCTCCTCAACCAATCGGTCCCAAGCGCTATGGAGGTGTACTGGGTAGTCCTGAAGCCAAGCCAAATTTCTATGTTTTAACACATTAGCGTTACAAGTGATGAGCAGATCTTTGATATCGGCCTCCAGCCTAGCCTCTACCCTTTGAACCCTCTCATCAACCTCGGCCTCGACTACCTGAATTTTGGCCACTGCCGCATCTCTTTCAGTACGAAGCACTACGGCTTGTTCGCATGCTTCTTGTGCCGCGTTATGCGCGTCATCCCTATCCTTGGAAATTTCAGAAAATTTAGCCTTAAGCTCATTAAGTTCTTTCATTGTCGCATCCCTCTCGGCAGTGACGACAGTGTTCCGGTGGCCCATGTCTTCCACCGTAACATAGTGCTCCTTTTTCATTCTATCCATGGCTGCTTGAGCTTCATCGGCCTTGGTAAGAGCATCCATCTCTGATTTTCGAGATGATTCAGCTTCTGTATTCAGCACTTGTACAATGCGATCTTTTTGAGCTAGCTCGGCCTAAAGCTTTTCAATGACAGCCGCCCGTTCGAAGGCCAATGTCGATGCTTTGTCGGCTGCCTTATACCACGCCTTGTATTGGGCGTAAAAGTCATGCACATAGTTGTGCGCCAGTTGCTCGGCATCCGACGGGATTCTTTTCAAGTTCGGTGGAAAGACGTAGTTATCAAAGCAAATATTTGGGAAGTCCCTCTTTAACTACGCAAGTCTAATTGCTCCTTCCCCCGAAATTTCAGTAGGAGGCTGCTCCGTAACTTTCAGCGTCATCGCCTCAGATCTGGAAGATTGGGAAAACGACATATATCGAGAAGACTCAGAAGGACGAGAGACATGAACATGAGGTTGTATGGGATCTCTGGAAGGAGGAGGGGTACGTGATCGCGATCGATGCTTATAGCCTCTGTCCGTGTCATATCTCTCGTGACTAGAATACCCAGAGCGTCCCTGGTCATAATACCCAGAGCGTCCCTAGTTATAATACCTAGAGCGTCCCTGGTCATAATCTCTATCCCCTTCTCGTTTGCGCGAATCATAATATGAAGGCTTGCGGGCATGTCGAAGACTCCCAAGCATTGAACCTCGCTTAGACATAGTATCTGCAAACCAAATAAAATCGAATTAATCACTTTTCAAAACAGGTAGTTTACAGTCAAAGGTTATGCACTGTCGTGAAATGTGTATGAATATGCATTTCCCCCGACCAACCAGAAGTGTCGACCTCGCTAGTAATAAGAGGCTCGCTCAATTCTAGAGTACGATGGAATTCCTCCAACCCGGCATCATGTTGAAAAGACACATCATCCGGGATTGGAAGATCGGCAAGCCCTTCAAAAAGGTTTTCAGTTCTCGGAGGAGACATCTCCAAGATTCTAACTCCGGGAGCAGAACGGGCCGTGACAACCGATTTCCAGCTCCCCTTCTTACTTAACTTGACCATGGCAGCCTTGCCTTTTCTCTGCTCCGCGACATCCGGAACTACATCCGTAGGCTCGGTCAGCGGCTCATCATCGGTATGGGTTCTTTCAGAGTCAGCTTCCTCAGCTATAATAACTTTAGGCTTCTTGTGCTTGACTCGTTTTTTCGAGAAAGTCTTTAGTGCCCCGTCGAACCTTATGCTCTGACCTCGTTCGATCAACCCGTAAGTCTGGAGATTCCTATCCGTCAGGAGCGACTCGATATCCCTATCTTTGCTTGGAACTCCCTGAAGTATTCGGACTATCTCTTTAAATTGTTCGCCTTCGGGTCGCTGAATCGTTGCTGTAAGAAAATATATATATATATATATATATAAGTTCCACTTCGGCTGCAATTGCCATAGTAATTATTTACGAACTCTGCTATACTCACGTCTGAATAACCATCGTCGGGCAAATCCAGGAGGACATTTGACATAAAACCATTATGTCCTGTAATAGCTCAACCTGGTCCAAGATCCAATAACCACTTGGCAATTAACGCCAATCATTTCCATATCAAATATTCCTTAATTCCCTTCATCCTTACCTAAAATAAGAAGATTATGCTGCAATTAATACCAGCCTAGTCAGCGTCACTACAATTCCACACAATCACCGGTTCAAGGCTTACAGCTTTAAAGACACCAAGTATTGCAAAAGAAAGAAAAGAGAATAGAAAATATTACTTCTCCTCTGCTCCTCTAAATCTCTTGTAATATGAAACTACGAGTGATAAATAAAATATAAAGTCGATGTAGGCCATAGATTATGCCGAACCACTATAAAAATTTCTTCTCTTTTATCTTTTCTTCTTTTTATCTGCTTATTTTGGTGATCCGTGTTGTTGTTTTCTGGATTGCTGTTAAGACTGGTGCTTTCATTTACATTTGGGTGTTAGTAAACAATTTAAGCGCTAACAGGTGCCATACCAATACTTGACTGGTAACTGTTATTATATGAAAATTCCACCAAATGAAGATAATCTTCCCACGATCCTCCGAAATCCAAAACACATGCTCTGAGGAGATCTTCCAAGACTCGGTTTACTCTCTTGGTCTGACCATCTGTTTGAGGGTGATAAGCTGTACTCAAACACAATTCAGTTCCCAAAACTTCCTGGAAGCTCTTCCAAAATCCACTAGTGAACAATGGGTCTCAATCGCTCACTATACTCTTCGGAATACCATGGAATCGAACTATCCACTTAACATACAACTCAGCCAATTTTGATGCAGTCCTAGTTGATCGAACAGGAATTAATCTTGCACTCTTAGTCAATCGATCTACGATGACCCAAATCCCTTCATTTCCTGCTCTGGTCCTAGGTAGACCATCGATAAAATCCATCGATATTTGCTCCCACTTCCATGTAGGAACTTCTAATGGCTGAAGTAATCCACTTGGCTTCTTCTGTTCGGCTTTTACCAACTAGCGGTTCATACATTTGGAAATAAAATTTCCAACATCCTTCTTCATACCTTCCCAATAATAGGTTCTCTTCATATCCCGATACATCTTATTTCCACCTAGATGAATTGTCAACTTCGACTGATGACTTTCCCTCAGAACTTCATTTCTCAATTCATCTATATCGGGAACAACTAGTCGTCCTTGTTTCTGAAGCCAACCCTCTCGATCGACCTCGAATCCTTTATCTTTTTCTGGGTTGAATCCAGATTCCAAATCACAGATAATCTTGACAAGCCTATCGTCTCGCTTTTGTCTCTCGCCAATCCTTTCCGCAAGAGTAGGTCTTATCGATAAGTTTGCCAACATCTCAGGTTCCAATTCACATCTAGGCCAAAAGTCAAATCCAGCCAAATACTCAAGACTCTTCCATTCCGAAAACATGGCTCCCAAACCTGCATGTCTTCGACTTAACGCATCTGCTACTGCGTTACCTTTTCCCGGAGTATAGGCTATACCAAAATCATATGATGCTAAAAACTCTAGCCATCGTTGCTGTCGAAGATTCAAATCCTTTTGGGAGAAAATATACTTCAATGACTTATGATCCGTAAACAACTCAAATCGGACTCCCAAAAGATAATGCCTCCATATCTTCAAAGCAAATACAATCGCCGCTAACTCCAAATCATGAGTCGGATAATTCCTTTCATGCGGCTTCAGTTGTCGACTTGCATACGGAACAACTTTATCTTTCTGCATTAGCACTGTTCCCAATCCAGTACCACATGCATCGGTGTAAACCACCATCTCATCATTTCCACTTGGAATAGTCAAAACATGAGCACTTGTCAATCGCTCTTTCAGGATTCTGAAAGCTTGCACACACTTATCATCCCATCTGAACACTTGGTTCTTTTTCGTTAATCCTGTAAATGGTGCAGCTATCTTGGAAAAGTCTTTGATAAACCGACGATAATATCCTGCTAATCCAAGAAAACTTCTCACATCAGATGCATTCTTAGGTCTAACCCAATCCTAGATTGCTGCCACCTTGGCGGGATCAACCGCTATTCCACTTCCAGAGATAACATGGCCTAAGAACCTCACTTTACTCTTCCAGAAGTGACACTTCGAAAACTTAGCCTTCAGCTGATGTTTCCGCAAGATTTCCAAAACATTCCGCAAGTGTGTTTTGTGTTCCTCTTCAGTTCTGGAATAAATCAAAATATCATCCACGAACACAAGTACAAACTTGTTCAAATATCTCTGAACACCCTATTCATAAGATCCACAAAATATGCTGGTGCATTGGTTAATCCAAACGGCATTACCAGCCACTCATAAAAACCGGATGGTGTCCTAAAAGCAGTCTTCGGCACACTATCCTTTGCCACTCTCAACTGGTGAAATCCCGTTGCCAAATCCATTTGAGAAAACACCTTAGCTTCGTGAAGCTGATCAAACAAGTCATCTATTCTCGGCAATGGATACTTGTTCTTCTTAGTCACTTTATTCAGCTCAGGATAATCCACACACAACCTCAGCGGTCCATCTGCTTTGGTTGCAAACACAACTGGTGCACCCCGTTCGGACACACTTCTTCGAATGATTCCTTTCTGAAAAAGGTCATCAACTTGCACCTTCAACTCTTGTTGTTCTCTAGGCGCCATCCGCCTAAGAGGCATCACAACAGGTCTGGCTCCCTCAACTAGATCGATACGAAACAAGATCTCCCTATGCGGCGGTAACCCTTTGACCTCGTCAAAGACATCCTCAAATCCATTCACAATAGGCACCGATGACAGTCCATCCCGTGGAACAACCAGCGAATACATGAAGCTCATGAAGACGCCTTCCTCATGCTTACATCGTATCACAACCTTTCGCCCCTCCACATTCTCGATTGTCACCTCAAGCCTCTCACAATCAACCTTTGCCGCATACTTCCTAAGCCAGTCCATACCCAAAATAATTCCAAACCCCACAAAGTTCAGAACAAAACAATCACAAACAAAAGAGCAATCATGACTCGACACAACTAGACCACGGCATACCATACACAAACAAGACGAACCCCCAACTGGATTAGTCACAAGCAATGGTCTATCAACAATATCCGGTTCCAAACCCAACCGGCCTACAAGTTCATTATAAACAAAAGAATGCATCGCTCCAGTATCAAACAACACTCTAACTGGAACACCACAAATGGAAAGAGTACCTTGGACCACCACACTCTTTCCTCTCTCTTCAATAGTAGGAGCTTCCGAAGACGATGGCACATCCCCTAATGCATAAGCTTGCACAACATGCTTGTCCTTCCTCGATTCTGGACAATTCCTCTTAATATGCCCCAGCTTGTCACAGTTGTGACACTTCACCGGCATGCTCGGATTCTTGCAATCTCTGGAAAGATGACCCTTCTGCCGACAGTTGTAGCAGATCACTTCACCCTTCAGCTTCTTCTGGCCATCCTTACCCTTCTGCTGCTGCTGCTTTCTCTTCTTGTTTCCACCTTGCTCCTTGGCCACAGCAACAACAGATCCTTCCTTAGGAAACAGATTCTCGTGCCTGAGAGCTTTCTCCACAAGCTTCTCAAATGGATCGTCCAAATGATCCACCAACTGTCTCCCAAGATAAGTGTCCAAGCCTGTCACAAACTTTTCATTCTTCTGATAGGGAGATTCAATATACGACCGAGCATACTTGGACAAAGCTTCAAACTCAGAAACATACTCAAGAACCGGTCTTCCACATTGCTCGAGCTCCACAAACTTCTTAAACAAAACAGATTTCTAAGTTGTAGAAATGAACTTAGCCTTGAATTTAGCTTGGAATTGTTCCAAAGAAATCTCTTCTTCCGGAGTATTAATGGTGATAGAGTTCCACAAATCAGAAGCTCTCCCTTGAAGCTGTCTTGATGCAAGCTTCCTTTTAGTTGCATCCTCAATTCCCAAATCACCAAAGATCCTTCTACAAGCATCAATCCATCTCTGAACTTCAATGGTTGATTCTGTACCTAAGAAAACCCTTCCTCCAAGAGCAGTATAGTCTTTACACAACTTAGCAAAATCCACTGGTCTTGGAGCTTGAACCTGAACTCCAACATCTACCGTAGGCCCCGGAACTGGCATCCTTCTCATGATCGAAGTAATCATGGCCTCAAACATGGCAGCATAATCAGTAGCTCCCTCAGCAG
The DNA here is from genome assembly GCA_030765085.1 of Allium cepa. Classification (NCBI taxonomy): domain Eukaryota; kingdom Viridiplantae; phylum Streptophyta; class Magnoliopsida; order Asparagales; family Amaryllidaceae; genus Allium; species Allium cepa. The sequence goes on from CM060938.1 coordinate 919,577,218, forward strand.
CACGTCTTTCCCTAGCTGCTTGTCTCTCATTTCGACTCATCCTTGATATCTATAAAAAGAATGATTAGAACACCTTGAGAAACAACTACATAAGGAGTTCAAATCCTTCTAAGCTACTATATTATATATAGTAATCATCCATCAAAATACAATTATGTCTCTCATACGTAGTTACGTCAGCGAGCGTTGGCTAAAATCGATTAACCAAAGCTCTGATACCAAATGTGACGACCGCCCATGACTCCTGCACTAGACAAAGAGATATTGCGTTGAAAAGTGTGCCAGGCCCCATGGACGATCATCAGGGTAAGGTAAAACAATAAGCTCTATCGTATAACTCACAGCGCATGGATAAAATACAATAGAGAAATATATACATAGTGAAGCTCCACAACCAGAATTCCATCAATACACTTTAAAATAGTTTGATACAAGCATCTGAACAGTCTATACACCAAGCCTCACTACATATCACTCAGAGAATATAAACAAACAGCGGAACATGCAGTACATATAGTAAGAAAACAATATGCAAAAGCCTCCAGCTCGCCTTCGTCATCAACAGCGTTGGCCACTAGGAACAGCACCTGTCACCTGCTACCTAGTTTGCCCATCCCAACATGGATGAACAACCCAAGGTAATAAGAGTTAAACATAAAACCTTGAGTCAGACAAAAGTCTTAGTGAGTAGTAAATCAACTATCAAACATACCAAAAGAGCATAAAGGGTAAAAGGAATAGGAACCCAACCATCCCACTCCACCTCTTTCTACAGTGATAGCCCCCAGACACACTAAGCAGAAGTAAACATAGCAATTCAGACATTCAAAGCAAAGTAATTATCACTCAAGTCAAGGTCGGTGTTTTCCAAGTACAAACCCCCAAGGCCTAGACCAAGATCAGATAAGCACCCTGAAAACATCGCTCTTGACCCAAGGGACGATACAACTAAAACATCCAAACATCCATGACTCCGGCTATCACTGTTATCATTGCTTCGATTTCACCGTTAATTGAATGACCGGCCCATTATTTCATCCGTCCGCCAAGGGCTAATGGCAACCCCGGTTCTAGACATACTCCGCACGTCGTCGTGGCCCATGCCTAGGACTATCGCATCTGCCCAGAGTACTAGCACGTCATCGTGACCCGTGCATGGAACGTCATCGTGACCCATTCCAACTTACTCTTTCTTTGAGCATGCTAAAACCTTCAACAACGATGAAATCTCAGCCTTCTAGTCATCCTCCTTGATGACTATTTCCATACTAGCTCAAGCGCCTCTCAAGCCAACCATTATCCACAAACTCGAACCACATCATCGAGTTATCAACATGCTTGGGATGATCCCGTCTGGATTAAACCAAGGCTTTCTCACAACATGCTTTGCTTTATCGCATCATAGCAAAGTCCCATCGCAACATCATGCTTTGCCTTATCACATCATAGCAAAGTCCCATCGGAACATCATCATCAAATCTATCCATATGAGCTTCAACATTCGCTTCATATGCCACCAGCATCTTTCCTTATTCAAGAGCCTTTCCTCTCAGCTTTTGAATCATCTTCGACCATACTTGTCCAAATCAAACCATACATCATCTAACTCATAACAATTAATCAATACAATCATTAATCCATGTAATCAAATATTCAAACAAGATCTAAATAAACAATTATAACAATAATGGCAATTTCGTAATAAAGAGTCCGAATCTAACATGCAATCTAACAAGCATGAATCATAAACAATATCTCTACAACTTGATGAATAAACTTGCATAAGTGAATATGTAGTAAAATAGGTGTCAAATCATCATGAACAATCGATCTACATGCAGACTTGAGGAAAATGCACGAAATCACTATCTTTACACACAAACAGGCCACCGATCCAATATACTCCTTTGGGTCCGTGTGAGAGATAACTACCACTCACCGAATCACCTAAACACCTCAAAAGCAACTAACTCCAGATCTGGACAGCAAGGGATCTAGCTTGATCCGACAAGATTCCGCTTCAAACGATGAAATCTCTCTTCGATGGATGAAGATCTTCAACTTTGGCTCTTGGATCTTCGATTTGATCTTCAATCTAGATGGATGGAAGCACAAGATTAAAGTGGAGAAAAGAAGTAAAGAAGTGTTGTAGTCGAGCTCTCAAAATGGCAGCACTTCATCGCTTCAAAATCCGGTGCCAAAAAGTGAACCAAACCCCTCTATTTATAGGCAGATTTTCCTTAGGTCGGCAACTCTTAAGTCATCCACGACTTACCAAACCCCACGACCTATGACCCAAGACACCACACGACTCAACGACTTAACTCAAATGCGGGTAAACGACTTAACTAAAATGCCGACCTAACGACCTACCGACCTAACACCCAAGGCCGCCCTAACTGCTTAACTAGTTGCCGACTTAATGAGTCCACTATCTACGACCTAAGACACATGCCGACCTAACGACTCACGCGACCTAAAACACATGCCGACCTAACGCTATACACATGGTCTCAACGACCTACGACCTATACCATAACCCGTCCACGACCTAAATGTAACCCCATCACTATAAGTCGCTTACGACTTGAGCCTACAGGTCGCTAACTCCTATAGGTCGTTAACCTTCTTAGGTCGGTCAACTTCTTAGGTCGGTCTCGTCTATGAGTCGTTAGCTCCTAAGTCGTTGCCACTAGTCCTAGGTTACTAACTCCTAAGCTGGCCAATCCCCTAAACCGTTAGCTCTTAGGTCGGTCAATACCTTAAGTCGGCCAACAACTAAGTCGGCTACCTCCTTAACTCGGCCACACCTATGAGTCGCTCAACACCACTAAGTCGGTCATGACTTAAGCTCCAAACGACTTAACTTATGAACGACTTAAAAACACTAACAACCAAATGCCAACAGTTCTACGATCTTTCGATCCGTAAAAATACGGGTCGTTACAAACGGAATCCGATGGATTGGCAATGAACGACGCATCGGGAAGTTCGTCCAGGGCTGGACCGATGATCTCAGGATCAATATCCGGAACCTCTAGTCTTGGAGAGACTGTACCTTGAATCTCCTGCTGCTGTGAACTTGAAGGTTCCATAACTAGCTAAACCATGAGAAACCATCGTTAGACGACAAAGGACCCGTGTGTTCCCCAGTGTAAAGTGTATGAATGTGTGTGGTACAGTGCTATGCATTACTTGAATGAATGTCGCAGAGTTAAAGTAAATATGCAAATGACAAGGCTACAGAGCCCAGTTATAATGACCGTCATCGCTGACCGTCATCGCTAAACCGTTTATATGATGGAAATCGATTCAGATAGAAGTTGTTATAGTTCCATCGACGAGCTTCGAAAGGCGGTCAAGTATGCAGTTTAATATTCAAGTCTAAATATGCAGGAATGAAGCTCGTCGGAGTTATGCTTAGAAAATGTCAAACTTTGGAATCCAACATAGAGGGTTCGAACCGATCACAAGGACTTCGTTCGAACCCAACAAACATCACTTCGATCGAACCCATCCTAACGTCACTTCAAATCAATGGAGATAGACGCGCTTCGAATCGATAACCAGGTGTCAAGTTCGAATCGATCGATAATGGATGACTTCGAATCGATCCTTGCGTGACAAGTTCGAACCAACAGGGAAACCCTCAACTTAACGTCATCCACGTTCGAATCGATACCCTCTGTATCGATGCGAAGTCGAGAACTTCAAAACGATAGCCGATGGGTTCGAATCCATCGATTCGAATGAACCCATCGAATCCATCAATCGGTGCGAACTGTGCAACCCCATAAGGTGATTCCAAGGATCGATACGAAATCCAAGTAAAAAGATGCCGCCATCATCGATTCGAACACGAGCCCACGAATCGATTCGAAGTCCCTCCCAAACCAGATCTAGTTCTGCCAACCACCGGAGTGAGCAATCGATGAAGAAGAAATGGGTTCGAAATGACTTTGCCGTTTGAATTCGAGGCAAGTTACCTAGTTTGAATAATGGATTCGAAGAATTGAAGACTTGAATCTGGATTGGTTCAGTGACGCGACACAGTGATTTCTTCTCTGAGGCTTCAAAACGATACAGAGCACAGAAAACCCAAGGCAAGAGTAAAAAAGTAAAAAGTGAAAAAATGGCGAGCCCACTGCTATTTATATGGAGTGTTGTGAGCAACCGAGACGATTCCTCTTCCGGTAATCTTGACCGGTCGCAACCAGTCAAAGCTTGGTTCGATTCGAAATCTCTATTCGAAACCATCGGCCTAGGACCCTATCGGTTCGAAGTTACCCCCGCGTTTCATCGGTACGAAGCGCACAGCAAGGCGACGAGCTGCATCGATGCGAAACAAACATTGGGCCCATTGGTTCGAAAGCCCTTGTTCACATCAATGACTTCGTATCCATCATTTCCTATCGATACAAAAGATGACTTCGTATCCATCCGCTTCCAATTCGAATCGATTCGAACAACTATTTCGTATCCATTCTTTCAGATCGGTTTGAATGTCAATTTCGAATCCATCATAGCACAAGCGCACTACGTCCATACAAACGTAGATTTCGAATCCGTCAATACTCCAACACATCGGTTCGAAATATTACACTCGTGCAATACAAAATTCAATTCCTTCAACCTTCAATACCGGTCCAGGAGAGGATCGATACGAAGGGACTTTTCAAAACGACCATCAAGCGTTGTCTCAACTCAAATTTCCAAATCGGTTCAGGAGAGAATCGATACGAAATTCTATAGCAAACAAAAACAACTCGTGGACGCACGACGTTAACAAGGGTCAAACTAACGTATGTGCATATATGTCGAACTAACATTCGATTTTAAACATTTACAGGGATCAAACACTCATCTTGTTATAAATACAACAGCCAACGGCTAAGCACTATTATACAGCAATCAATCATATCAACGCAAGGTTACAGCAATACAACATACGAGTTTCAGCAAAAAAAGAGAGCAATGATTGTTCGAAGAGAAATTGCAGCTATTCAAAGCACGTCGTGTTCCCACAAGACGTACTTTGGGGGGCAAATGTTATCCCGCTTTTTGGCAAAGCCGCGATACCAAAAGTTCGATCGAAAATGGAGGACAGTTCGTCTCTGAGGTAGGTCATACTTCGTTTCGCTATGGTATCACTGAATTTTGTCCAAGTCCAGATTGAGCTACAATTGATAGGACACGGCAAGAAAGACCATAGGAGTCATCATCTCAAGTTTCAAGTCAATCCGAGTTCATACGCTCGAGTTATGATCGATTCAATTTGAAGGGGAAGGCTTAGGTTTCGAACCCATCGTTGACCAACGGTTCGAACCGATTGCTTTCGAATCCATAAGTTTCGAACCCATCGAACCACCACGGGTTCGACTCCATCACCTTCGACTCCATCACCTTCGAATCCATCGTGTTCGAATCGATGGGCCTCGTATCCATGGAGAAGTCACACAGCTCGTATCCATCAGAGGAACACAAGTTCGAACCCATCATAGAAGCCATGCTTCGAACCCATCACAGAAGCCTTGTTCGAACCCATCATAGAAGCCTTGTTCGACCCCATCACAGAAGCCTTGTTCGAACCCACCAGTGTAGCTTCATTCGAACCCACTGGATCAACCAACCATGATGACGTGTCTTCCATCGGTTCGAATGCGCCGAGATATATGGAGTCGAAGCGGTCAACTCGGAGTGAAGACCGGATCGATTCGAAGTTTGCGCTCCACGTCACCATGAAGACGCGTGCCATGATCGATTCGAAACCATCGTTTCGAAAGCATGGTTTCGAACCAAACAGCCACGCAATGAACACAATTTCGAATCCATTATATCTTTCAATCCACTGATCCAAATGCCACGAGATTTTCACATATGCTTGCATACATGTTGAAGAATGTCCACAACAAATTTCACCTCGATTGGATGAATTTATGATCGATTCGAATGGAGTTCGAATCGATGCAAGGTGGGCCCATATTTCCTGAGGCCAGGCGCGTGGGCCCCCTCACGTGCCAGAAGTGGTCTCCCGAGTTTTCAGCGAAATATCAGCATCCTACGCCTATAAATAGAGCCCCAGAACCAACAGAAAAAGGACTCTCTCTGACCTTCTGGATCTTCCAACTCTCAAGCGCCCAGACTCTGCCGGATCAAGATCTCATTACAATTTGCTGCTGATTTCGAATTTCCAGTTGTAACTTGCTATTGATCGCTATAACAACTTGTAGTCATTGAACTAGAATCAATAAAACATCAAAAAACTTCACAGTGGACGTAGGCGACACGCCGAACCACTATAAATCGCTTGTCTACGCATTTTCTTTACTGTTGATTGGAGTTTTTGTTAGATAATATTCATATTCATTTCATACTCTTGATTGTTATCTCTTCAACAACTCCCGAAGAGTGTTGTGACCAATTTTGGTGCAAACAACACCCAACTTTAGACTGCCCGTGTGGAAAATTATGGGCACCCAGAGTTTAGGAAGGGAACAATAAACTCCGAGTTAGTCATGAGACTGGTGTGAGTAACAAAAACATTTGGTTTTGAAAAACAAAGTAAAATGAAATTCGCAATGCTTTTTGGAAAATGAAACTACCATAAGGCCTCCCGCCACACACACAATGCAAACGCAGAATTGGTGGAGATTTCTCCTTATGATAGTCAAAAAAGCTTACTACGGGAAATCATTTGATATTATTATTATTAAAGCGTAGTGTAGAAAAATATTTCGAAAGTATAATATTAACCTTAGCCAGCATACAACCATTATTGTATGCCTACTATAGCCACCATGTTAAATAGCAGGTTACCGCCACATTCTATGGCAGGTAATACAACTAAAACCGTACCAGGCGCGTATTGTTTCTTTGGATTTCCAACAAATGGTCAGGCCAAGGAACTTTCCACTGTCAATGGGTACCTCTCTGGCGGGACGTCCCGAGAAACCAACCTGGCTCTCGGCCAACACAAGGCCGAGTTACCTCTGTAACTAGGTAACTACTACATGAATATGCCTTCCCCTGTCCTTTGGGACCTTCATCTGAGGTGCCTCAACAAAGCAACAATCAAACAGAAATGAGATTGGAGCAAACACATAGGTTAAATACCAGGGCTCCATACCTGATACCACCCTTTTCCAGAGGGAAATGACATACCCTAAACGACGTGACCCTCATAACCTTGTCGAATTATTCCTGTTTCGACCATTTCCAAGGTGTGAGGTCCGATGAGGTCTCGACCACAAAGCTACGCTTTTACACGAAGCCATGCTTTGATCACAAATGATCAACAAATGACCAGCACATAGCAGTACTCAGCAATGCCATATTACCAAATTGGGAATATATCACCGATAACCTTCAACTACATAACCTCTGAGGTCATACGTCTTAGAGAAGGGTGTTAAGCTAAGAGAATAAATCTCCACCACCAAACATAAATGTATTTGAAAGAAATCTGCTTTATATCTCAAAATGTAATGTCAGACATGCAACCATACAAGTCTGTTCCGGGTTCGAACAGAACTGAAGGCACTTCCAAAGAAGCCATTGTAATCTGAGTATTCACAATCCCAATCGGACTTCACATCACTTAGGGAATCTCTATACCAGCTCGACTCGGTGTAGAGACAATCGACGGGTTATCCATTCATTCTCGAAAATAACCGGTCTTCACCACCGGTCTTCAAATGCTATCCATGTATCGTCGTATCACTTATTCGGAGTGGGTTATATGACACAAAGGTCCTCTCCCGGCTAAACCGAATAGTTAGCGCAATATTTAAAAACATATGGATATTGGAATTTCAGTTAAGCCACAACTTATTACCCAAAACCTTTCTTTCAAATGGTTTAAACAAATTACCATTTCAAATCTTTTAAACTAAAAGATTCACTTCACAAAGTTCACCAATTTTTCACAAAGATCCATTCACGGCTTTACAAGTCAATTCCATTTTCAAATTGGATTTACTATTCCAGTTATTAAACCAAAGACTCAATTTATAGTTTTCAAAACTATTTCCAAAGATCCATTTATAACTATCAAAACAATTCCCATTTCAAAAGATACACCATTTGAAATCTTTTTCAATTTCAAACATGATTTGATCATCTTCACACAAGTTAATTCATAGTTTTCCAAACTATTTACAATTTCATTTCAAACTTGAAATCTTCCAATACAAATTGGAAATCCTTTCTTTTTATGAAAGCTATTATTATTTGGAACAAATAGTTATGGTTTTGGAAAACACTGTTTACAGTTTACACAAGTTAAAGTCATTCAAGTATAAAAACTTGGATTTCAATTCAAATTTCCAAAATCATACTTTTAACTGGGTACAAACTCATATAAATACCTTTTATAACTTGTATAATGTTTTAGACTAAAATTTCCAAGTCATTGAATTCAATTTCAAATATTGAATTCAAATTTAAATCAAATTATTTAAGTTACAAGCTCTATTAAGTCATTTAGAATAACTTTTGTTTTTGGGACTCATTTTCAAAAGTTCTCAATTCAAATTCCAAAACTATTTTAGATTCAAGAATTCAATCTTTAAAACTGATAAAAATCTGTGACTTAACCAATTTCCACGTGAAATCCATATTTGTGTGTGTATAGTGTAGTCCAGGGGTTTCACCCAATAGTGCAACAACATTCAATCATCACAGATAGAATACAACAATATATTTGATAAGCGGTATAACTTTAACGCTTATCTTTTCACACACAGATCATAGATATGTATATAAATCACAGAAAATAAATTACATTCACAGATAATTAATTACATTTATCCTAAATAAACACATCACACACAAATCAAGATAAATCACAAGGCATCAATATCAGGGATATCAAACAATTTAACATCCAATATAATCCAAGCATCCATAGTTAGGATTAATCTAATTATCTGATTCATTTTAATCGGCTTATTTACTTATGAATTTAATTGCTGGTCATGGTAAATCAATAATCAATTAATTACACTTAATTAATTACACTGAATAATTAATTCCTTAATTATTTCCATTAAATGATTACACTTCACAAATAATTATTATTTAATTAATCTAAATTAATTATGAGAAAATAATCACATTGATTAATTATTTAAAAAAAATCTTAGTTAATGACCTTCATTAACCAATAACAATTCTGTAATTACTTTTCTAAAGTAAATGACTTAGATTAATCATTAATAATTACAATTTAATGAATCTTCGATAACTCATTCATAAATCCAAATTATTTGATAAATTTAAGTGTTTACTATAACTCAATTAATCCTAAATTAATTGATTAATTAATTACTAATCATAAAAAAATTCAAATCTTCTTTACTTAACGATCTTTAATTACCAATTTATTTATCCTCAATCAATTATCTCAAACCTTAATCAATTGTTTTAAACTTGTAATTATTAAATCCTCATTTATTTTAAAGAAGAACTCATTCTTACTAATGATTTAAATATCATTTACAAATACGTTTGGAAACATTGATCTTCGAATTTACTTTTAAATTTCAATTTAAATTGTAAGATTCCAAATGAATCCCAATTCATCATTACTAAAGTTTAAACTGATTTCCAAAACCTTTAAATTTACATGTTAAAGAAATACCTATCTTCTAAAGGGAAAGTTAAAAGAGTCTTAAAGCCATATTCAATTTAAATCAATTTAAAATACACTTTAAATATCCAAAGTTGTATTAAAATATTTTAAATTCAAAAACTTTGTTATATTTCAAAATTAGGATTCAAAATAAGCTTTTTGAATCCAGATTTAAATCTTAGATTTAAAACTCTGTTTAAATCTTTAATTTTTAGATTCTTTAAAAACATTTTATAAAATACTTTAACAAATTTTAGTTGTCAAAAACATTCCATTTTTATGAACTTATTTATTTTAAAACTAGAATTCAAACTCGTTTTGAATTCAGATTTTAAACATATTTCAAAACCTTTGATTAGAACTTTCCGTTCGTTTTTGAATTCAGTTTAAAATAAAATAAAAACTTAAACACTGTCCAGGTTTTAAACTAAAACCTGTAACCTTAAATTTTACTCGAGCTAGACTAAAATGACTTCGGGTCAAATCCTAAAACCCTTCAAGTAATATACTCGAACTACTCGAGTCAAACCCGAGTAAAAACTACATCTACTCAAACTAACAAAACAAAACACCAGACCACCAGAAATAAGTGCACTGTGCACATGCACGGTGCCGCCGACCACCTCCGGTCATCACCAGAACGTCGAGCACAATGAAGATCATCCAAGTGCCAATCTACAACCATCTGACGTCACCATCCACTCGAAATCAAATTCGGGTGTTCCTATCGAACCTGGAACAACACAGGCATCACCATTCCAAACCTGAAAACGGCCTCGCCCACACGTCTCCGACCATCCGAACATCAACCACTCCGGCCGCGTCTTCAACAACTCACCTACTTCCATCACCCAAAGTTGCGTGAAACTCGATGCACTATGGAGGTCACGGCAATCAAAAGTTCGACCACCATAAAATTTAGGTTCACCAACTAAAAACGTATGCCGCCATCGCCACCGTGGCCGAGGCCACCTCCGACTATTTTTCCCATCACCAACACAGGCTCCTCTATCTCCACGAGAAAACCCGACCCCTCTAGTATCTCCGACCACCGAAATTCGCCCAAAAACCATTTTTGGTTCAAAGTCGAACTGCACCTAGCACACTTAAATAAAAATCTTCATTTTGGGCTTAAAAATCATATTTTTCAATAAGAATTCAAGTTGTATACCTAAATCATTAATTTGTGTAATTCGAAATTTTGAGACTTTAAAGTTCCTCTGTAAAAAAATTAATTTTCATCCCGTATGCCTTTATACAACATGAAGCTATTTTTATAGTATCATTCAAACCTAAACATAGCTATTTTGTTTTGAATCTAATGTTTAATACTAATCAGATACTAGGAAATCAATTTTTTTTAACGTTTTATGCCCTGGAACTAATAGAGAAGAAGATGTACACTGATACTTAGATATATACGGAGCAATTTCAATATATATATATATATATATATATATATATATATATAACTTAGGTTTTATTTACTTGTTGTTTACTCACAGGCATTTCAAATATAAGAGGAAACTGGGTTGAATTACTCACAGTGGTTTTGAAGAAAGAACAGAGAAGCAAAGAAGAATTTGAGCCTGCAGCTTGCGTGCTTCGATTTGTTTAAAACTTCTAGTCTGAAGTTTGTTGGATTAAATTTTGATTCTTTTGCACTATTTTTAGTTGCCTCGGATCTTTGGGTTTCCAAGATGAAGACTGATGTCCGAAAGCTATGCTGGGATGCTTTGATTCCAGAAAAACTCCTAGGCTAAAATACTTCTTTGGTTTGTTTTCAGGATTCCAGACTTTGTATTGTTGTTTAATTGAGTTGTAGTTTATTTGAATTGAGATGATAATTACTTTAAAGTTTTCTCAGTTTTGAAGGAACGAGCTAGAATGAAGAAGTTGATGGATATAAAAGGAATGAAGATTACAGGCTGATATTTTTTTCTAGTTTGTACAATACAAGTGATTATTATTTGTACTGATAAGATTTTTCATATCTCTTGATCAGAGATTTTTCCATACATGGTGGCTGAGATGATACTATTGTGGCTAGAGGTATTTGTCATTAATTATCATTGTCCTTTTTCGAATGTTCATACTTGCCCAAACTGATTTTTTTTTACATACTTTCATATCTATATTTTTGTTTGTATAGATTGAATATATTTTATTTCTTTTTACTTTGTATATTATTTCTTGTCTTTTTCTATAAGCTTTCATAGATATATACATATATATTTTTATATTTCCTTTTCTTCATTTTGCAAGCTACTACATACATATTTATATTTGTTTCTTGTTTCCTTCCAGGTCTTACCAGGCAAGACTTTTGTTTTGTATAGTAGATATTGATCTTGTTTTCTTCTTTTGCAAGCTCACTTATATGTTGTTTGGTTTGTTTTCATATTACCATGCTTAAAGGTGATTTATTTTTCATTAGTCCTATTTCTTTGCAATATAAATGGATTTATATTTTTAACATGATGTTTGATTTTTATCTATTTTACTCCTATGTGTTTTACTTTATATTATATAATTTATCTTATATATTTGCTTCAATTTCTAACTTAATATTTATTATCTTGTATTCTTATATATATATATATATATATATTTGTTTGTATTTTATTTTACTTTGCAATATTTATTTCTATAGTTTATATAATTCTAGAATTATTTAATATTTTCATCTTATATTTTATATAACTATAAATTTATTTGAAATCTTTGTTTAACATCAACGCTTATTTAAATTCCTTTTAAAGTTTAATTATCTAACATCTAATTTAATCATATCCAAAATCCAAATTAATTCTCAATTAATTCATAATTTAACTAAAATTTATATTAATTACCCCTTAATTTCATAATTTTTATTCAAAAATTAAATTAGTTATCACTTTAAAATTAATCAAAATCCGGGATCGTTACAGATTCCCCCCTTAAGAAATTTCATCCTCGAAATTTGCCAAGGAGACGCAAAGATAGATGAAGAATGTTTCGCTAAATCAAACTGAATATTTATTCTGCATTTGGCTTACCAAATCAGAATATCAATAATAGATATGAGAACAAATCTATTTAAAACTTCATGAAATACTCGGGTTATCCAGATCTACGAAATATGCAGTCGCATTGGTTAGTTCGAAGGAATAATTAACCATTCACAGAATATATTCGAAACACAATTGTATACATATATCTGTCTAATTTTTTGGGTACAATTTCAAAACTTTTAGTTTAAAAAATAAAGTATACCTATCAACCATAGCAACCAAAGCAAATAAGGCAACCAATACATCCAAACAAACAATTTTGGTCTATCTGGAGTTTATGTCCCATATTAATATATCGAATCTCTTCCTAGAGCTATCAGAAACCATCGAAGAATTGAGAAAAGATGATGAACAAAAGAGATTGATAGAGAAAAGATTGCTTCCTGGTTGTTACAGGGTATTGACCATTTTGTAGTCGTATTCCCCTGTCCCATATCTCATCCTCTTCTTGCACTCATACTCACTATTAGTGGATAGTAAGAGAATTTACTGAGGCATGCAGACGGTTATCTTAGGGATACTCATTCTAGGGTATACTTCATCCTATCTCTAATGAGTTACTTAATGTGTTATAATCCATAGCTAAAGTTCAACCTTTATCTCTGATACCAAATGTGACGGTCCTAATTCGGCCTTCAAAAATCGACACCCGTATACTTCACTTGTACCCGAATGTCGTAGATTCAAACACCGAATCTGGCTCGCCGGAGCTTATAACACATCAAGTACAACAACACAGCGGAAGAAACAAATAAATGATATCATATACAACTCTGATGAATACAATATCCAGAATATGATATACAACAATGATATCAATCATACATGAATATCAGAGACAAATACTGCTATAGCGGAAACAATGGAAGTGATATCTCCAATTGACCTGTAAAAGAGAATGAATCCAAACTCCAACATCAAGCTCGAACCACCATCAGATTACACAAAGATAAGCAACTGCCCATCGTGAACTCTAAACACTGAAATAGCTCCAGATAATCTACTACCTGACTATCTGAAAAGACACCCAACTTCAGACTGCCTGTGTGGAAAATTATGGGCACCCAGAGTTTAGAAAGGGAACAATAAACTCTGAGTCAGTCATGGGACTGGTGTGAGTAACAAAAACATTTGTTTTTGAAAAACAAACTAAAATGAAATTCGCAATGCTTTTTGGAAAATGAAACTACCATAAGGCCTCCCACCACACACACAATGCAAACGCGGAATTGGAGGAGATTTCTCCTTATGCTAGTAAAAAATGCTTACTACGGGAAATCATTTGATATTATTATTATTAGTGCATAGTGTAGAAAAACATTTCGAAAGTATAATATTAGTCTTAGCCAGCATACAACCATTATTGTATGCCTGCTATAGCTACCATGTTCAATAGCATGTTACCGCCACATTCCATGGCAGGTAATACAACTAAAACCATACCGGGCACGTATTGTTTCTTGGGATTTCCAACAAATGGTCGGGCTAAGGAACTTCCCACTGTCAATGGGTATGCCTCGGGCGGGACATCCCGAGAAACCAACCTGGCTCTCTGCCAACACAAGGCCAGATTACCTCTGTAACTAGGTAACTACTACACGAATATGCCATCCCCTGGTCCTTTGGGACCTTTATTTGAGGCGCCTCAACAAAGCAACAATCACATAGAAATGAGATTGGAGCAACCACATAGGTTAAATACCAGGGCTCTATACCTGATGCCACCCTTTTCTAGAAGGAAATGACATACCCTAAAGGACACGACCCTCATAACCTTATCGCATCATTCCTGTTTCGACCATTTACGGGTTGTGAGGTCCGATGAGGTGTCAACCACAAAGCTACGCTCTTACACAAAGCCATGCTTTGATCACAAATGATCAACAAATGATCATCACACAGCAGCACTCAGCAATGCCACATTACCAAATTGGGAATATATCACTGATAACCTTCAACTACATAACCTCTGAGCTCGTACGTCTCAGAGAAGGGTGTTAAGCTAAGAGAATAAATCTCCGCCACCAAATAAAAATGTATTTGAAAGAAATCTGCTTTATATCTCAAAATGTAATGTCAGACATGCAACCATACAAGTCTGTTCTAGGTTCGAACAGAACCGAAAGCACTTCCAAAGAAGCTCTTGTAATCCGAGTATTCACAATCCCGATCGGACTTCCCATCACTTAGGCAATCTCTATACCGACGCGACTCGGTGCAGAGACAATCGACGGGTTATCCTTTCGTTCTCGAAAATACCCGGTCTTCACCACCGGTCTTCAAATGCTATCCATATCGTCATATAACTTATTCGGAATGGGTTATATGACACAAAGGTTCTCTCCCGGCTAAACCGAATAGCGAGCGCAATATTTAAAAACGTATGGATATTGGAATTTCAGTTAAGCCACAACTTATTACCCAAAACCTTTCTTTCAAATGGTTTAAACAAATTACCATTTCAAATCTTTTAAACTAAAAGATTCACTTCACAAAGTTGACCAATCTTTCACCAAGATCCATTCACGGCTTTACAAGGCAATTCCATTTTCAAATTGGATTAACTCTTCCAACTATTAAACCAAAGATTCTTTATAGTTTTCAAAACTATTTCCAAAGATCCATTTATAACATTAAAACTATTCCCATTTCAAAAGATACACCATTTGAAATCTTCTTCAATTTTAAAAAAGATTTGATCATCTTCACACAGGTTAATTCATAGTTTTCCAAACAATTTGCAATTTCATTTCAAACTTGAAATCTTCCGATACAAATTGGAAATCCTTTCTTTTTAAGAAAGCTATTATTATTTGGATCAAATAGTTATGGTTTTGGAAAACACTGATTACAATTTACACAAGTTAAAGTCATTCAAGTATAAAAACTTGGATTTCAATTCAAATTTCCAAAATCATACTTTTAACGGGGGTACAAACCCATATAAATACCTTTTATAACTTGTATAATGTTTTAGACCAAAAATTCCATGTCATTGAAATCAATTTTAGATATCGAATTAATTTAAATCAAATTATGTAAGTTACAAGCTCTATTAAGTTATTTAGAATAACTTTTGTTTTTGGAATTCATTTTCAAAAGTTCTCAATTCAAATTCCAAAACTATTTTAAATTCAAGAATTCAATCGTTAAAACTGATAAAAATCTGCGACTGAACCGATTTCCACGTGAAATCCATATTTATGTGTGTATAGCGTAGTTCAGGGGTTTGACCCAATAGTGCAACAACATTCAATCATCACAGATAGAATACAACAATATATTTGATAAGTGGTATAACTATACCGCTTATCTTTTCGTACACAGATCATAGATATATATATATATATATATATATATATATATATATATATATATATATATATATATATATATCACAGATAATAAATTACATTCATAGATAATTAATTACATTTATCCCAGATAAACAGATCATACACAAATCAAGATAAATCATAAGGCATCAATATCAGGGATATCAAACAATTTAACATCCAATATAATCCAAGCATCCATAGTTAGGATTAATCTAATTATCTGATTCATTTTAATCAGATTATTTACTTACGAATTTATTTGCTGGTCATGGTAAATCAATAATCAATTAATTACACTTAATTAATTACAATGAATAATTAATTCCTTAATTATTTCCATTAAATGATTACACTTCACAAATAATTATTATTATTAAATTAATTAATCTAAATTAACAATGAGAAATTAATCACATTGATTAATTATTTAAAAAAATCTTAGTCAATGACCTTCATTAACCAATAACAATTCTGTAATTACTTTTCTAAAGTAAATGACTTAGATTAATCATTAATAATTAGAATGTAATGAATCTTTAATAACTCGTTCATAAATCCTAATTATATGATAAATTTAAGTGTTTACTATAACTCAATGAATCCTAAATTAATTGATTAATTAATTACTAATCATAATAAAAATTCAACTCTTATTTACTTAATGATCTTTAATTACCAATTTATTTATCCTCAATCAAATATCTCAAACCTTAATCAATTGTTTTAAACTTGTAATTAATAAATCTTCATTTATTTTAAAGAAAAAATCGTTCTTAATAATGATTTAAATATCATTTACAAATATGTTTGGAAACATTGATCTTCGAATTTACTTTTAAATTCCAATTTAAATCCCAAGATTCAAAATGAATCCCAATTTATCATTACTAAAGTTTAAACTGATTTCCAAAACCTTTAAATTTACATGTTGAAGAAATACTTATCTTCTAAAGGGAAAGTTAAAAGAGTTTTAAAACCATATTCAATTTAAATCAATTTAAAATACACTTTAAATATTCAAATTTGAATTAAAATATATTAAATTCAAAAACTTTATTATATTTCAAAACTAGGATTCAAAATAAGCTTTTGAATCCAGATTTAAATCCTAGATTTAAAACTCTGTTTAAATCTTTAATTTGCAAATTCTTTAAAAACATTTTATAAAATACTTTAACAAATTTTAGTTGTTAAAAACATTTCATTTTTATAAACTTATTTATTTTAAAAACTAGAATTCAAACTCGTTTTTGAATTCGTATTTTAAACTTATTTCAAAACCTTTGATTAAAACTTGCCTTTCATTTTTGAATTCAGTTTAATATAAAAAAAACTAAAACATTGTCCAGGTTTAAATTAAAACCTGTAACCTTAAATTTTACTCGAGCCAGACTAAAATGACTTCGGGTCAAATCCTAAAACCCTTCGAGTAAAATACTCGAACTACTCGAGTCAAACTCGAGAAAAAACTACATCCACCCAAACTAACAAAGCAAAACACCAGACCACCAGAAACAAGTGCACTGTGCACATGCACGGTGCCGCCGACCACTTTCAGTCATCACCAGAATGTTGAGCACAACGAAGATCATCCAAGTACCAGTCTACAACCATCTGATCTCCACCATCCACTCGAAATCAAATTCGAGTGTTCCTATCGAACCTAGAACAACACAGGCATCACCATTCCAAACCTGGAAAGGACCTCGACCATGCGTCTACGACCACCGTAACATCAATCACTCCGGCCACATCTTCAACAACGCACCTTCTTCCATCAACCAAAGTTGCGTGCAACTCAATGCACTATGGAGGTCGCGGCAATCAAAAGTTCGACCACCATAAAATTTAGGTTTACCAACTAAAAACGTATGTCGCCATCGCCACCATGGCCAAGGCTACCTCCGACTATTTTTCCCATCACCAACGTAGGTTCCTCTATCTCCACGAGAAAACCCGACCCCTCTAATATCTCCGACCACCGAAATTCGCCCAAAAACCATTTTTGGTTCAAAGTCGAACTACACCTAGCACACTTAAATAAAAATCTTCATTTTGGGCTTAAAAATCATATTTTTCAATAAGAATTCAAGTTGTATACCTGAATCAATAATTTGTGTAATTCGAAATTTGGGGAATTTAAAGTTCCTCTGTAAAAAATATTAATTTTCATCCAGTATACCTTTATACATCATGAAGCTATTTTTAGATTATCATTCATACCTAAACACAGCTATTTTGTTTTGAATCTAAAGTCTAATACTAATCAGATACTAGGAAATCAATTTTTTTCTTTAATGTTTTATGCCCTCGAACTAACAGAGAAGAAGATGTACACTGATACCTGGATATATACAGAGCAATTTCAATATATATATAACTTAGGTTTTAGTTACTTGTTGTTTACTCACAGGCATTTCCAATATCAGAGGAAACTGGGTTGAATTACTTACAGTGGTTTTGAAGAAAGAACAGAGAAGCAAAGATGAATTTGAGCCAGCAGCTTGCATGCTTTGATTTGTTTAAAACTTCCAGTCTGAAGTTTGTTGGATTAAATTTTGATTCTTTTGCACTGTTTTTAGTTGCCTCATATCTTTGGGTTTCCAGGATGAAGACTGAAGTCTAAAAGCTATGCTGAGATGATTTGATTCCAGAAAAACTCCCAGGCTAAAATGCTTCTTTGGTTTGTTTTTAGGATTCCAGACTTTGTATTGTTGTTTAATTGAGTTGTAGTTTATTTAAATTGAGAGGATAATTACTTTAAAGTTTCTCGGTTTTGAAGGAACGAGCTAGAATGAAGAAGTTGGTGGATATAAAAGGAATCAAGATTACAGGCTGATATTTTTTCCTAGTTTGTAAAATACAATTGATTATAATTTGTACTGATAATATTTTTCATATCTTTTGATCAGAGATTTTTCCATACATGGTGGCTGAGATGATAATATTATGGCTAGAGAGATTTGTCATTAATTATCATTGTCCTTCTTCTAATGTTCATACTTTCCCAAATTGATTTGTTTTACATACTTTCATATATATATATTTTTGTTTGTACAGATTAAATGTATTTTATTTCTTTTTTACTTTGTATATTATTTCCTGTCTTGTTCTATAAGCTTTCATAGATATATACATATATTTTATATTTCCTTTTGTTCATTTTGCAAGCTACTACATACATATTTATATTTGTTTCTTGTTTCCATCCAGGTCTTACCAGGCAAGACTTTTGTTTTGTACAGTAGATATTGATCTTGTTTTCTTCTTTTGCAAGCTAACTTATATGTTTGCTTGGTTTGTTTTCATATTACCATACTTGAAGGTAATTTATTTTTAATTAGTCCTATTGCTTTGCAATATAAATGGATTTATATTTTTAACATGATGTTTGATTTTTATCTATTTTACTCCTATGTGTTTTACTTTATATTATACAATTTATCTTATATATTTGCTTCAATTTCTAACTTAATATTTATTGTCTTGTATTCTTACATATATATATATATATATATATTTGTTTGTATTTTATTTTACTTTGCAATATTTATTTCTATAGATTATATAATTCTAGAATTATTTAATATGTTCATCCTATATTTTATATAACTATAAATTTATTTGAAATCTTTGTTTAACATCAACGCTTATTTAAATTCGTTTTAAAGTTTAATTATCTAACATCTAATTTAATCATATCCAAAATCCAAATTAATTCTCAATTAATTCATAATTTAACTAAAATTTATATTAATTACCCCTTAATTTCACAATTTTTATCCAAAAATTAAATTAGTTATCAATTTAAAATTAATCAAAATCCGAGATCGTTACAAGTTTTAAATGCTGTCATTGTTGAACTAAAATGTTTGCAAGTATAACTTATAACTGTTTTTTTTCTAAATGCTGTCAAAGGCTGAAATTTCCAATGTTTTTGATATTTAACTTGGTAAATGAGCTCAGAATGGTCTAAACTTTTGGAAATTGAATACTTGGTTTGAAAGTATAATAGTTTTACTTTTAAATGGTTTAAATGATTTACTTTGATTTAAATATAAACCATTTTGAAAGGTGATTTTTGAATGGTATTTATAATAAAATAAATCAATGTTATCTTTGAATTTAAAAAAGGCATTCTAAATTTTATATTGGATTTCAATTCAAATAATTATTTGAAATGAAGTTTTGAAGGATATTATATTTTAATATATTGAAGTTGTTCGAAATGATCTGACCTTTATTCTAATAAAGATTTGAATTTGAAAATGATATTTTATTTTTGAAGTATAAAATATTATTTTGAAAGGTGGATGTATGTTTGAAATGGAAATGATATAGTATTGTTTTGAATATAGTTTTGAAATAAAATAGTTTTTGTTTCGAAGTATAAACTATTTTGAAAGGAATATATTTTTTAAATGAAATGATTTGATTTTGATGTATAAACTATTTTAAATTATAACCACGGGTTATAATAACGGTTGGTTGTTAAAGAGACCGGGATCGGATATTTGGCATATTCTCTGTCGATACCGAAAACCACTTTAACAACTGTGTACGCGGTGGAGATTCCAGATTGAAGTAGGATGGTGGCGACGTTCTAGAGGTGTATTACATGGACCAAACTCCCGTGAGTTGGCATAAGGTGGAAAAAATTGGAGCAGTCTCGGGCCAAAAGGGGTAGCTTCTCTAGTCGGACGCATTTCTTCAATACCATTCTATTGCTTTTGTGCCTGTTTGGGCGCCCCTCCAATTTTGGGAATCTGTTCGAAGGTGGGCGTATGTGGCTACTGCGTTACCACCAGCCCAAGTGTCGTAATTGGTATATTTACCCTGGCAATGCCTTGTGTGTCGTGTGACCTACTATATCGAGCCTTTACTACGAGTTTCTATTTGTGTCATACCTATGGAGTATCTTCTCATAGTCTCCCGATCAGGAGATATGCAGGTGCTATATAGACTACTGGCATTATTTGTGATAAGGGCTATATGGGTAACCCCTTAACGCTATTAAAAAGAAAGTTTATTTTACTGTTAGACACTATTATAATAGCGCAATATTATTACATAGTAAATAGTTTAACGGATCCTTAGAGGATGGGCGGTCCCAAGCATCCTTTAAGTTACTTGTACTTTTACTACAGTTCACTTGTGTTGGTTTACATTGTATAAATATGTATGTCCTGACTTGAGTGTTTGTATTTTTATTTATGCTTGGGTCAGCCAGAGTTATTCATAGATTTGGATTCCACCTTCTGGAGATTTGAATCGCTGGAGATTATCAGCTCGTCTTGTTTTATTTATTTCAGTTCTGTTGTTCTGTTCAACTTGTACTTGGTTATTATATTGAAACTTCTGTTGTACTTGATTATCGCGGGAGACTATCTCTTTTACTTCCGCTGCATTATTATTACACCGTGTCTGTGATCTGTGATTATTTATTTACTGTATATTCTGAGATTTGCCAAATTGTATTTACACGTGGTATTTTGAGCAATTCAAGTCCAACATGTGCGGATGCGAATGGTTGAAAATATCGGGTCGTTACATTTGGTATCAGAGCTTTGGCTTTGAGGAAAAACTTAGAATATATGGTAAATTTAGTTACAGAATCACTTTCATTCGAGTTAGAATCTCTTCCTTTTAATTCGATTTCCGTTGAATTTTGGAACGTTCCCTGCGGTTCCAAAATAATGTTCGTGTCCCTCACTATTCATCTTCTTTCGATTCTGTAGTATCCCATAGCTCCACTTCGAATGATCTTTATAATGAGTCGGTGTTCTCGCCAATCTCAAATTTTCTTGTAAAGCAATGAAACTCCTTTACAATTAGCATCGATTCACCAGAGATTTATATCTATCATTGGTTTAGATGCTAATATCTTTTGTTATTCAAAACTCTATCTCTTGAGATCGAATGTAGATTTACCCCAGAAAATCCACATTGATCATATTCTTTAAGTCATGGTTGACCCGGTTATGGTTGCCCGCGATTTATTTAAGCTTACCCATCTTCCTACTTTGTTAATTAATCATCTTGTCTTTTGTTCCCAACCTACCTTCATAACATTTTGAATTGTACTTGTAAAACTATGTTTTGTTTTATATATTGTGTTGTTTGAGTTGTTGATGTTGATTTGGGTTTCCGATCGATTCGTCTGATCAACGCTATCGATAGGATTTCTAAACACTTTGATAGAACAAACTGACACAATGTTATTTTAAAATTTGCTTAATAAAATAAATTTCGATATATAAGTAAATAT
This sequence comes from Allium cepa, assembly GCA_030765085.1. Lineage (NCBI taxonomy): Eukaryota > Viridiplantae > Streptophyta > Magnoliopsida > Asparagales > Amaryllidaceae > Allium > Allium cepa. The sequence goes on from CM060938.1 coordinate 919,599,508, forward strand.
GTGGAACTTAATAAGTTGATTTAAATTGATTATTTGAAATGATAATACTCGATTTATAATTTATTGTTCTATAAATGAATTATATATAGTTGTTTATAAATTGATTTGGGAAATGAAATGAATTTAAAACAAGAAATCTGAGAATTTAATTTCCGATAGTTTCAAACTTTTTGTTTGAAGTTTTGAAAGGATATATTATTTAAAGTATTTTCGAATAGAAATTTGTTTTCAAAGAATTTTAAAGTTTAAAAAAATAGTGCTCTTATCTTTGTCGCTGGAAAATAATTTCGGTGATGACTGCAACATCATCGACATTCATTTTCGAGTTTCGAAGTGAAGAGACCATTTTGTAGTCTTGCCATAGCTTTGTTTTAGGAAATTTAATTGATTGAATTTCTAAAATATGATTTATAATATATATATATATATATATATATATATATATAATTTAAATTTGATTTGACGTATTATGTACATATATTTATTTATCTCTAAATGGTCTGAACGGAATCAGAAATTTTATTCTCAAATTTTATCTTAAAGAATGATTTCAATTATAAAAATAAAATCAAAATGATTGAATAACTGATTCAAACTTGAATTGATTGAAATGGAAAGTTTTATTTGTATAATGCTCAATTGCATTCCAATATAACTTACCTTAAATTTTAGAAGTTAACAATGTAATTGGATAGTATACAATATAAAAGGATTTTATAAATAAATTTGAGTGGTTATAATAAATGTTATACACTTAAATTTTATTTTTAAAAAGATTAATAGAGGTAAATAGAATAAAAGGGTAATGGAATAACTTACAATATAAAATGATGTTAAAGGAACTAAGAATGAATTAAAATAGTTATAATAAGTGTAAGTACACTTAACATAGGTGATAAAATATATTGAGAGGAATAAATTTAATTTTAATTAGGAATAAAGAAGAATTAAATTTATTAAGTACATTTTGAGTATAATAAAAGATTTTTCAAACACATGATTTTAGAAATTTTAATTTAAGGTGATCAGATGATAAGATAATGAAATTAGAGATAGTTAAGATTTATTTAACTTGTGTAAAAATTAATTATCAATTTAAGTTGAAATTTCCATGGTTTCAAATTTATTATCTTATTTTGCTTTTTTCAAACTATCTTTTGGATGTCCTTATTTTCCTTATCTTGCTACAGGCGGGTATAGGAATCTTTCCATAATCTTTCTGTTTAGAAATCTTTCTATAATCTTTGATATTCTTGGGTACTCATTTTGAACCTGAGCCCTGCTTTCCATCCACAGACCGTTGGTCAAGCGGAAAGGGGTGAATCAGCTTCTAGAGGATATTTTTCGTTCTTGTATTCTTGATTTTGGAGGATCTTGGGAAGATCATCCCCATCTTGTTAAGCTTACCTATAACAACTGTTATTAGGTGTAATTTCAATCTTCTTGTCATCTTGTCATAATCCTATTTCATTTTTTTATCTTTTTCTGTGCTTTTCCATACCTCATTCCTTTTTGGAGACGAAAAGTTTTGAGTGGGGGAGAGTGTAACAACCCTGTATTTTGTGATCATTTTTAATTGTATATTTATTTATTTTAACTGAATTTCTAATTTAAAAATTTTATTTATTAATATAAAATGGATAATTTTGTTATATTAAATATAAAATTTAATTTTTGATATGAATTAGAATTCCAAACATGACTAAATAGAATAATTTCCGAAAAAGTGAATTTTGGTCAATATAGTCAAATCTTGACTTTCTATTTAAAAATTTAAAAGTTTGAAAATTTGAATTTTATTTTTTATTATAAAAGTAATTAAAATTTTAAGAATACTGCTTTTCGTTTCGTTGAAATCCGATTATTATTGTGAAAGTTATGTCTTTTTAAATATTGTGTATAATTTGCTGTATTAAACAAAATTGTTTATTTTAAATTATATAAATAATATTTTATTTGGACATGTAATGTTCTAATTTATATTTATATGGGAAAAATAAAATGTTATGTATATATTTTGGTTCTAAAACATTTTTAAAAGTGTAATTGACATTTTTCAGTGTCAGTTGTATTTTGTTTACAAATTCTAATTTCCAGTTCCATTTAATTAAAGAAATTCTTTATTTATTTTTCTATTTTCTTAAGATATTATTTTCATTTTTCTTTATTTTTTTCATCACTTATTTTATTTTATTTGAATTTTATTTGTTTTGAAGCAAATTTATAATTATCTAAAGGTAGTGATATTTTATTTGTAATTTTTAAGTCATGTTTCAAATTTTTAAGCTATTTCTTTAATTCTTTTTCTATTTCTCTAAAACTAATTTATTTATTTCAGTTATTTTAGTTTGTTTTCTTTTTCTAATGCATTTACTGAAAAAAAATTTGTTTTATATAAATTTGAAGAAATGGAAATTCTAAGAGACAAATAGTTTTAAAATCGATGACTTTTCATTAGCTAGACTCTTCACATTTTGGTCGTTCTTTCTTTATTGATTAGCCGTGAGTTCTTATTCATTTTTCATGTGAAAAACTTCTCTTTTCCTCTGCTATTCATGGCCAAACATCTCTGAAAAAAACTGGTAATGTCTTCTTCCTCTTTTTCTACCTTTTCTTCTTTGTTTTGCCTTGTTTTTCCACTTGAATTTGCCTTGATCTTCACCTATGTTGCTTGGCCCATACCCCTACCATCACCTCCACCGACCACTACCACTTCTTTCCCAGATATTCCATGGCCAAACCATCCCACTCCTCTGACCTGAAAGTGCCATGACCTCCCCTTGAACAAAACTTCACAAAAACAATGAAAAACTCCACAAAACCATGCTAGTCGAGCCTTATGATCATCTCCCCTTCATTTGTTGACCACGGCAACCCCCTAGCCACCACCAACACTTGCTACACCTCTGAACATTCCCCACTTCTTTGTCTAGAACTACACATCACATGGCCGAGCCCACATCACCTTGGCCGAGCCTAAAACATTGACCAAGACCCCTTGTAGTGCCCTGCCTTTTGATCTTCTCCATGTTGTAACCCCTCTACCACTTTTACTCCATGTAGCCATGCATTTTAGGTCCAAACCTAAACCAAAACATGTTATGGCTGAGCCTTATCACCCTCTAGGCCGAGCACGTGAGTGTGGAAAGCATGGCAAAAGCATTCAATTCATTATTGCTTTTAATTTCAAAGTTGCCTCAATTGAATGTTGTATTGATTCACGTTTTTATTTGTCTTGTTTTGTTGGTTGTTCACAAGATCATTAGCTTGGTTCTCTTCCACTTGAATCTATTGTCATGTCACTATGCTGTCTGGAATCCATTTGTGTCATTTGATTTAATAACTCTAGCGTAAAGGTGAGTAAATCTCACTAGACATTTATACTTATGCAAATGTGAAGCGACAACAATTGAATGTGTAGAATGTTATATTATGTTATACCTGCCTGTGATTATATATGCTATATGATGTTAACCCTGTTTAATAACCTGTCACATCATCTGTTACTGTTATATATTGTTAACCGTTCATTTATATCTGTTTATCACACTACAAGTTTCCTGTAGATTAGGTTCACTATGGGTTGAAATGATACATACCCGAACGGACTTTAGAATAGGGAAAAATCGTTATGGGCTGAAATGATAGGCCTGAACGGTTTTTATTTATTTATTTTTAGCTTGGGACTGCGGGTCTGAAATGATAGAACCTGGATTTTTTTCGTAAACTACGGATTGAAATGATATATATCTGTATCACTTGACCTAGGCTAGAAAACTATATACAGGCCCGTGGTTATTTTTATAAAGTTTTCTGAATTTATAAGTATTTTTAAAAGTGTAGATTTATGAAAAATTGATTTAAATTGGATTTTAAAAGGTTTAAATAAAGAAATTATGGTTTTTCTATAAGTTAAAAATGTTGAATAAATGATTGATTAAATTGAAATTTTTGAAATATAACTTAAGTTTGGAAATTTTGAAAATTTGGTTTTAAAATGATATTTAAGTTATATAAATAAAATGCAAATTTAATTATATTTGGAAAACGGTAAATATGATAATTTTATTTAAATTTAAATTTAAATGATTTAATAAAGTGTTATTGATTTTTCTATGTATCTAAATGGTTAAATAAATGAATGCTTAAAAGGTGAAATTTTAAAATATAACTTGACTTGGAAATGTGAATTTGGTTTTAATTAAAGGTTTAAGTTAATTAAATAAATTGGAAATTTGTGAAATGGTAATTCAAAAATGTAAGTGTTAATAAATTGTCAAATGTGAAAATGGGAAAATTGTACACTTGAATTTGTTAAGTGAAATTATTAAAAATTGATTTAATTATAAGAAATTTAATTTATAAAAATCGTATGTTAAAAGGTATGTTATTGAACATTATTGAATGTTAAAAATATTATTTTTAAAATGTTTAAATGGTTTAAATTAAAGTTTATTGTTGCTGGAAATGCACTAAAATCTGGAAAATACTTTTAATAGCATTCAGAAATGCTACGGTTTCTGAATTGAACTAAAACTGAATAAAAGAGGCTATTACAGCAGTTCTGAAATGCTGTAGTTGCTGTAGTAAATTAAAAGGCTAAAAACTTAATAAAGGCCTATTATAGCAGTTTTGTAAATGTTGTAGTGGTCAGCTGTCTTTGCTGAAATAAATGAAAACCTTTAATTTGAAAACTGAGCTATTACATCATTTTTGAAAATGCTGTCTTTACTATTTTAAACCAAATTTCAACTGAAAACTGAGATATTACAGCAATTTTTAATGTTGTCGTTGTTGAATTAAAATATTTTCACATATAACTTATAACAGTTTTTTTTCTAAATGCTGTGAAAGGCTGAAATTTCCAATGTTTATGATTTTTAACTTAGTGAATGAGCTCGGAATGGTCTAAACTTTTGGAAATTGAATACTTGGTTTGAAAGTATAATAATTTCACTTTTAAATTGTTTAAATAAATTATTTTGATTTAAATATAAACCATTTTGAAAGGTGATTTTTGAATGGTATTTATAATAAAATAAATGAATGTTATAGTTGAATTTAAAAAGGGCATTTTAAATTTGATATTGGATTTCAATTCAAATGATGATTTGGAAATGAAGTTTTGAAGGATATGATATTTTGATATATTGAAGTGGTTTGAGATGATTTGACCTTTATTTCGAGAAAGATTTGAATTTCAAAATGATATTTTATTTTTGAAGTATAAAATATTATTTTGAAAGGTGGATGTATGTTTGAAATGGAAATGATATAGTATTGTTTTGAATATAGTTTTGAAATAAAATGGTTTTGGTTTCGAAGTATAAACTATTTTAAAATGAGTATACTTTTGAAATGAAATGATTTGATTTTGATGTATAATCTATTTTAAATTATAACCACAGGTTATAATAACGGTTGGTTGTTAAAGAGACCGGGATCGGATATCTGGCATACTCTCCGTCGATACCGAAAACCACTTTAACAACTATGTACGCGGTGGAGATTCCAGAATGAAGTAGGATGGTGGCGATGTTCTTGAGGTATATTACGTGGACCCAACTCCCGTGAGTTAGCAAAGGTGGTAAAAATAGGAGCGGTCTCAGGCCAAAAGGGGTAGCTTCTCTGGTCGGACGCATTTCTTCAATACCATTCTATTGCTTTTGTGATTGTTTGGGCGCCCCTCCGATTTTGGGAATGTGTTCCGAGGTGGGCGTATGTGGTTACTGCGTTACCACAAGCCCGAGTGTCGTAATTGGTATATCTACCCTAGCATTGCCTTGTGTGACATGTCACCTATCCTATCGAGCCTTTACTACGAGTTTATATTTGTGTCGTACCTATGGAGTATCTTCTTGTAGTCTCCCGATCAGGAGATATGCAGGTACTGTATAGACTACTGGCATTATTTGTGTTAAGGGCTATATGGTAACCCCTTAACGCTATTAAAAAGTAAGTTTATTTTACTATTAGACACTATTATAATAGCGCAATATTACAACATAGTAAATAGTTTAACGGATCCTTAGAGGATAGGCAGTCCTAAGCAACCTTTAAGTTAATTGTACTTTTACTACGGTTCACTTGAGTTGGTTTGTATAAGTATGTATGTCCTGACTCGAGTGTTTGTATTTTAATTTACGCTCGGGTCAGCCAGAGTTATTCACAAATTTGGATTCCACCTTATGGAGATTAGAATCGCTAGAGACTATCTACTCGTCTTGTTTTATCTATTTCAGTTATGTTGTTCTATTTAGCTTGTACTTGGTTATCATATTGAAACTTCTATTGTACTTTGTTTCTTCTGTTGTATCTTATGTAACTCTATATATTTATATAGTAGCTTTATGAACTACTATCTCTTTTACTTCTGCTATATTATTATTACTCTGTGTCTGTGATTTGTGATTCATTTACTGTATATTTTGAGATTTGCCAAATTGTATTTACATGCGGTATTTTAAGAAAATCAAGTCCGACATGTGCGGATGCGAATGTTTGAAAATATCGGGTCATTGCAACCGCCCACTAAACCGAACATAAAAGGGGACATCTAGATAGGGATGACCTAACCCTAATGGGCGCGACCCACTTAGCCTTGCTGCATAACCCCTGATTTTCAGTCATTCTCGATTGATGAGGGTCAAGGCTAAGCGTTACCTTTTTAGAACATATCACTTAGAATGCTCATCGTCCACCTGACGATGTTCTGAAAGCATTCATCCATACAAGTCAGCTCCGGGTCCGAACCGAACCGAAGGCACTACTCCTACTACATCCATTTTGGAATCACCCTAAGGATTAGTAGCGACTAGCCCTTACACTTCACTGCTCCATCTTCGATTCCAAGCTCTTGTTTTCCCCATGAAAACGTACAAATCGGATCGAAGTGGTTTTCGATAAATTAATCCCGACCCCGGTCTATTCAAAACGATCAACGCATTGGCCAATATTGATAATCGGTTATTTAACTATCAATTTACATTCACAAAAACCATTAAACATAAATAATTTCTCAAATTATTTATTATTCTCAAAATATCTTCACAAGATATATTTCCAATTTCAACTCTTTTGAAAACAGTTTTCAAACCACACTCTTCTCATGGAATAAATTTCCCAAATAACTAAAACTACTTAAATACTTTATTTAAAAATATATACCTTTAAAATATTTCAAATAAAACTACTTTATAAAATATAAACTATTTTTCCTTAAATTAAAAGCTAAGTTATACTAAATTTTAAAATAAGCGTTATGAAATTCTATACAAGTTTTCAAATAAACTTTAACTAAACTATCTTTAAAATAAAACTATTTTATAAAATATAAATATTAATAATTACCTTTGAAAACATCATATCAATTTACCCTTTAAATATTTTTACCACTATACTAATTTAATAAATAATTACCTTTTCAAAACTTTTAAAACTTAGATAATTTCTTAAAAACATTCCTTTAAAACAAATTTAAAACTTTTTAACTTTTGCTTAAAAATCTACTTTGAAACGTACTGGGCTTATCAGAGAAATACACTTCCATTTCAGAATAAACAAAAGAACTCTTTTATAAATCCTGCTTGATTTATCTTAATATATATATTTACGTCTCAATCCCGTAAATTTCTTTCATCACTTTAAAAATATAACACCTGTTTATTTTTGAACCCATTTCCATTTCCTGGAAATCACTTTCAAAATATATATTTAAATTATTTAAAATAAGTTACTAAATCCTTTATTTAAAATATACTTTTGAAAATCTATAAAAGTTCCTGAGTACATAAATCAAAATTTCCTTTTAATATAAAGTTATTATATCAAATATCTACGTTAAAATTTCCTTTAGAAAACATAATACTAATTTACCTTTAAAATACTTAAATACCATAATTACTTAAATAATATTTACTTTTCTCTAAAAAATAATCAAAAATAATATTTTATCTAAAACATTCTAACGCATTTTTAAACTTCTGGTTCATACTTTGAAAACTTTTCTTTGAAAACATACTTAATTTTTCAGGGAATACACTTTCCATCTTTAAAAATAATCTCACTGTTACTTTTAAAGCAATTTCCACCCTCTTATAGAAATTCTCACCGGAATTCTATACTTTTAAATTTATCCTCCGATAAATATTCCACTTCATTTATAAACCCAGTTTATAAATTCACATTCCTCTTTTCCTTTTAAATCACAGTTACAAAAACACTTCAAGTTCCAAACTAATTTCCTGAATCTAATTTATTTAAATTCATTACTCAAAATTCCTTTTCATTTCCCTTTTAATCCCCATTTCATTTTATTGATATTTTAAAATACCAAATTATATTTATCCAACCATAACACTACATAAAAAATTTCAAATCAATCTACCACAGGATATCAACGAATATATCACAGATTATGAATATAATTTCAATATTGTGAGGAATCCAGTTGGATCCCTCCAACCTGTTTCCCTGCGTCCACAGATGTTAGCACACAAATAGATATCAAATCCAAACTGATAATGATATTCACATTCAACCAATCAATCAATAGTTAAAATATTAACTATCTAAATTAAATGGCATTCCAGATGTGAGTGAGATTAACTCACCTTGAGTTTTCAAAAATTAAATCGAACCATTTGATTTATTCCAAAATTCTCCGAACATCTCCGGATCTACTGCAGCGCGTAGTTCATGTCGCTGCGATCCCGGCGCTTCTTGTTTCACCAGAATCTGGTAACGTATGCACAAGATATAGAATTTCAAAGTTTTAATAAAATTTTAAAACAAATTTCTTTTTTTTATTTTAATTTACTAACAAAACCAAGATCTGCGCTGTTGATTTAGCCTTCACAAATCCAGGTGATGCAGCCCAGCTGGATGAAGACTTAGGTCGCGAGCGACCTAGTGTGCCTATAAGTCGCTCCAACGACCTAAGGATGAAGACGAGCTAAGCTTAAGTCGCCAGCGACCTAATTCAAGCGAGCTACGACCTAGTAACGAGCTGATAAGTCACGTGTGACCTAACGGGGTGAAGACTAACATGCTAAATCAGTGGGATAAGTCGTTGGAACGACCTAGTGATGCTGGCAAACCACTTATTTATTAGGTCACCCAAGCGATCTAGCGATTTATGAGCATTCGAAGGGAGTAACGGGCTACGACCTAGCAAATGATGATGCGTTTTCCTTATCTCGCTCCAAGATTGCCTCTTTCCTTAGGTCGCGAGGCCTTAGGTCGCTCAAGAATAGGTCGCGAACGACCTAACTTGCAACCCAGAATGAAGCAAATGAATTTTAAGCCGCCTTGAAGTCTTAAGTCGCTACTAAAGCTTGTGGATAAGTCGCTTCTGTCGTTTCAAGTTAGGTCGTAAGTCGTTTGTGTGTTGTTTAGGTCGTATGTTGAAAGTCGCGTACTTTGTTAAGTCGCGTGTGTTGTTTTCTTTATGATTGTTATTTTCTTAGGTCGTTGGTTCCATATGTTGTGTTGTAATAAGTCGCAGGGATGATGTAACTGTGTGGCGTTGGGTCGAAGACTCATAGCTCGTTTCTGTTAGGTCGCTAACGACCTATGATAGGTCGGTTAGGTCGTATGATTTGTAAAGTGCTATAAATAGGAGTGATGGGTCATTGTAAAAGTGGTTGAATTTTGAATAAACTCTTGTTTCGTGAGCTTTGTACTTTCATTAAATTGGTAGTTGAGTGTAATCTCCTATCTCCACTTTCGGCATTCGAGTGCGCTCGAATCAACGATTGTTGAAGCCAATTCACGGAATCAAGTGCGCTTGATCAACGTTCGAAGAATTGTAGATCTTCTTTCACGGTATCGTGCGCGATCAACGTGTCGAAGATTGCTAGAATCCAGTATCTTCGTGAACAACGGATTTAGGCCTTTCAATATTCTTTAAATTCATCGATTTATCATCGATTCACCGATTATTTCCACTAATCGTGTGAGATCCTAGACGGATTCGATTTACATCATTGAATTCGCTTCCTAGGCTGCATTAGTTTGGTATCAGAGCTAGATTGCAAGGAGTTTGCATCATTTGGAGAAGTTTAGTGTTCATCGTGTTCATCGTGAAGTTGCAACAAGTTGGGAGTTTTCGATCCATATCATTTTGGATCAAAGTTCGTAAAGTGTTTGAATTTTGTTCGTGGGGATTTTTGCGCGCCAAAGCGAAGTTTGAAATTCCACGCCGTATTGAAGTTGCACGCCTTATCGTCTTAGATCGTGCACGTTGGCTTGCGCCTTAGGTTTTGAACATTTCTCTAAGTCGTTCGACCGAGGCGAGTTTGAAGTTGGACCGAGCTAAGAGAAGTGTTGAACGAGCTAAGCTAACTTAAGTCGTTTCAGTCTGAGCGAGCTAAGGAGTCGTGCGAGCTAGTGAAGGTCGAAGCCGAGCTAAGTTAGGTCATGCCAGTTTGAACCGAGCTAGAGTTGAGTTGAAGTATTTGAAGCTTGTATTTGAATTTTTTGAAGTATTCGAAGATTTGTGTTGAAGATCAATCATGCCACCGAGAAGAGCTAACCGTCATCAAAACGTTGCCGAGATGTATAGAAGAGAAAATGCTGAACAATTAGAGCAACGAATTAGTGAAAAGTTCAATGAGAAGTTTGATGAAGGAATTGGTCGATTAGAGAGAATGATGCTTGAAATGAATCAATATAGAAAAAGGGTTTCGCCTGAATCAAGCCACGGAGGAAATAGAGTTTCACCACATTCAGATCGGGAGAGAAGAGGAGAACATGATCGTGGAAATGATGATGATCGTGATAGGAGTGTAGATCGAAGCGATGTTGGTGGTAGAAAAAGTGGTGGTAGAGATGTTGGTGGTCATGATCGACATCGATATGCATCAGATTTTGATGAGGAGTTTGATAGAGGAAGTATTCATTATCGAGATCAAGATCAAGTACGACGTCAGTATCGTGATGTAGAAGATGATCGTCGATGGGAATCGGGGATGAAAATGGAAATTCCAGAATTCAAGGGTGGTATGGTTGCAGAAGAATTTCTGGATTGGTTGTCTAATGTTGAAGAGATCTTTGATTTCAAGGAGGTTCCGGAAGATCGTCAAGTGAAGTTGGTTGCTACTAGGTTGAGAGGAAGAGCTATGGCGTGGTGGCAGCAAACTAAACTTACACCAGAACGGATGGGGAAGTCAAAGATTGTTGCTTGGGAAAAGATGAAGAAATTGATGAAAGCTACATTCTTACCTTACAATTATCAATCACTCATGTATCAGAGGTTGCAGAACTTGAGGCAAGGGACGAAGACTGTTAATGATTATGCTGATGAATTTTATCAACTGATTGCTTGAAATGACATCATGGAGATGGAAGAACAATTGACTGCTAGATTTGTTGGGGGTTTGAGGATCCATATCCAGGACATGGTAAATATGTTTGACCCTAGATCTGTGGCTGAAGCGCAGCAGAAAGCGTTGGCTTGGGAGAAGCAGGGAAGACGAATAGGAGGTGTGTTTCCAAGTTCCAATACTCAGAGCAAGGGTACTGTTGGAAGTCCCAATGTTTCTAAAACTTTCAGTAAACAAGTTGTGAATGAGGTTGCAAAGGCAAAGGTCAATAATAGTTTCAAATGTTAAAATTGTCAGGAAGTGGGTCACAAAAGTAATGAATGTCCGAAGCCGAAGAGACGAACTATGATTGCTGAAATGGTAGGTGAGTATGTGGATGAAGGTTATTCTAGTCCAGTTGAGGAGGATGAACAGGATATCGCGTCGGGAGATGAAGGATGTAATCTAATGTTGAGGACATTATGTCTGACACCGAAGTAGGAAGAGGCTAGTTGGTTGAGGAGTAATATCTTTCAGTCGACATGCACTATACTGGGGAAGGTGTGTAAATTTATGATTGACGCGGGAAGCTGTGACAATATCATTTCTACCGAAGCTGTGACAAAGTTGAAGTTGAAGACGGAGAAGCATCCAAATCCTTATAAGTTAGCATGGTTAACAAAAGGAGGAGAGGTGAAGGTGGACAGGCGAGTTCATGTTCCATTTTCTATTGGGAAGAAGTATAAAGACGAGATCTGGTGTGATGTAGTGGAGATGGATGTTTGTCACTTGCTTTTGGGAAGACCGTGGCAGTATGATTGAGCAGTGCAGCATGATGGTCGGACAATAGCTACAGCTTTATGTTTGAAGGTACTAAAATCATTTTAGTTCCAAAGAAGAGACAGCAATAAGGGAGCAAGTCGGAAGAGATTGAGGAGCTGAAGACTTTGTTGACTTTGAAAGAATTTGTTAAAAAGTCGAAGAGGATCCTGAAGTGTTTTTGTTGATTGGGCGTAAGAGTAATGAAGTGGTTGAAATTCCTGAAGAAGTAAAGCCGGTGTTAGAAGAGTTTGAAGATGTGTTTTCGGAAGAGTTGCCAAAGGAGTTACCACCATTGGGGGACGTACAACATCAAATAGATCTTGTTCCAGGAGCTGTGTTGTCGCATCGACCACATTACAGGATGAGTCCTAAGGAGCATGAGGAACTGAGAAGGCGGGTGGAAGAGTTGTTAGAACAAGGGCGTGTTCAGGAGTGTTTGAGTCCTTGTGCAGTGCCAGCATTTTTGGTACCGAAGAAGGATGGGACTTGGCGGATGTGTACGGACAGTAGGGCTCTAAATAAGATCACTGTGTGATACAGGTTTCCTATGCCAAGGTTTGATGATTTGATTGACCAGTTGAGTGGGGCTATTGTGTTCTCAAAGATTGACTTGAAGAGTGGATACAATCAGATTCATATTAGACCGGGTGATGAGTGAAAGACTGCATTTAAAACTAGAGAAGGTCTATACGAATGGCTGGTTATGCCGTTTGGCTTGTCAAATGCTCCAAGTACTTTTATGAGAGTGATGAACCAGATTTTCAGACCATTCATTGGGAAGTTCGTATTAGTTTACTTCAATGATATTTTGATCTACAGTGGGAGTATGGAAGAGCATATCAAGCATTTGCGGGAAGTGTTGTTTATTCTACGATAGGAACAATTCTATGCAGCAACAAAGAAGTACGTGTTCAGGACGCACAGTGTTTTGTTTCTGGGATATGTTCTGTCGAAGGAGGGTGTTCAAGTGGATTAAAGGAAAGTGAAAGCTGTCAGGAGTTGGCCACAACCTAAGACAATTACTGAAGTGAGGAGTTTTCATGGGTTGGTATCTTTTTATCGAAGGTTCATTCCACATTTTAGCAGTGTGATGGCACCTGTAACCGATTGCATGAAAGGAAAGAAGTTCGAGTGGACAGAGGAAGCAGAGTTAGCTTTTGAGAAGATCAAGACACTTTTAACGTCAGCACCAATTCCGGTACTGCCGGATTTTCAGTTGTTGTTCGAGTTACACACTGATGCTTCGAAGGTTGGAGTTGGTGGAGTATTGAGTCAGAATGGAAGACCAGTTGCTTATTTCAGTGAGAAATTGTCTGGAGCCAAGTTGAGATATAGCATTTATGACGTGAAACTTTACGCAATTATTCAAGCTGTGAAGCATTGGAGACATTATCTATTTCAGAAAGATTTTGTTCTTTATACGGATCATGAAGCCTTGAAACATTTGCAAGGGCAGGACAAAATTTCAGCTAGACACGCTTCGTGGATCGCGCATCTGTAGCAGTTTACTTTTGTTGTAAAACACAAATAAGGGGTAACGAATCGTTTAGCGGATGCCTTGAGCAGGAGGAATCATTTGTTGACGACGATGAAGGTTGAAGTGACAGGATTTGAACTATTTCCAGAGTTGTTTGAAGAAGATCCTTACTTTGCGAAGTTTGTTGAGAAAGTGAAGGATGGGAGTATTGATGAGTTTGTGTTGATGGATGGATTCTTATTCAAGGGTAATCGATTGTGCGTACCAGATTGCAGCTTGAGAGTGAAAATTGTAAAAGAGTTGCATGACGAAGGACATGTTGGTCGGGATCGCACATTGCAGTTGATTTCTCAGTCTTATTTTTGGCCATCGATGAAGCGGGAAGTTGAAAAGTTTGTGCGTAGATGTCATGTTTGTCAAGTTTCGAAAGGAAGAGCTACAAATGCGGGTTTGTATATGCCTTTACCTGACGCAGCGGATAATTCGAAACAAACTTCAATCGGTGAAATGTAACAATCGGTGAGTTGAAGATACCAAAATGCCCAAGTTCGTTGATCCAAAGATACCGAACTCTAGCTATCCCAAACACGTTGATAGCGCACTATACCGTGTTCAAAGATCTACGATTCTTCGCACGTTGATCTAGCGCACTAGATTCCGTGAATCGGCTTCTACGATCGTTGAATCGAGCACACTCGATTGTCCGAAAGAGGAGATAGGAGATTACACTCAACTACCAATTGGTATGAAAGCACAAAGCTAACAAAAGGAAATTTTATTCAATATTCAACAACAACCTCAAAAATGTACAACACACGCGTATTTATAGGAGTTATAACCCAGCCTTAAGTCGTACACGACTCATTCCCCACAACTCACGACTTAAGACTCTCGACTCAACAATACAACACAACGCTGTACAACTCTTAGGTCGGCACCGACTCAACGCAAGCGACTCAACACGACTGACTCATCATAAGTCGTTACCGATTTAACTACACAACACAGTTGACACAATTCACACATATCCGACTTAACACAAGCGGCCTTCATACAACTTCCCTTAAGTCGGTAGCGACTTAAATCACACGACTCAACATAGTACACACATGACCGACTCAAAAGTAATCGACTCAACAAGCTAAGCGACCCACGACTCAACTACATACCGACTTAAGAAACTCACGACATACGACTTAACAGATTACGACTCATCGTACAATGTGACTCAGCCGACTCAACTCCTTGCCGCCTTAACTCCCTCCGACTCAAGGCCTTCACTAGCTGGGGCTTTCCCTTGCTTCCTGGTAAGTCGTAGACGACTTATGAACGTATCATTAGGTCGGAACATCTTCTCCTGAGCTTGGTTAAGTCGCAAACGACTCAAGCCCTCGTCATTAACTCGTATACGACTCAAATCTGCCTCCTTTATACGGCTTGAACTGTTGTTAACTCGAGATTTGCTATCTCGTGATCCATTAAGTCGGAAACGACTTAATCCTACCCTCCTAAGTCGTGAACGACTTAACCTCTTCATGAGTCGCGTACGACTCATCTCTGTTAGAATTTTTGGTTGCGTTTCTTTTCTGTTCTGAGCTGCATCATCATCCTCCCCTGGTTGAGAAAAATTCGTCCTCGAATTTGTAAATTCTTCCCTATCAGATTGTCCATCTCCATAATATGGCACAAGATGCTTAACATTGAATACGTCAGAAGTGTATACATCCTCCGGCAGCTTCATCTTATAAGCATTCTCATTGATCCGTTTCACAACTTCTACAGGTCCAATTTTCTTGGCTTTCAACTTATTATAAGTGCCCACTGGAAAGCGATCTTTGGTTAATACAACATAAACCAAATCACCTTCCTTAAATTCAACATGTCGTCGTTTCAAATCTGCAAACTTCTTATACTTCTCATTTGATTTCTTCAATCGTTCCTGAACGATTTTATGACATTCAGTTAACTCATCAACAAAATCAACAGCTCGTTTAACTGTTCCCTTCGACTGTGGTACTACTGCCAAATCCAACGGTCCCCTGGGTAAATTTGAATAAACAATCTGAAACGGACTGAATCCCGTGCTACGATTTACTGCATGATTATGTGCAAATTCAGCTTGGCATAACTTCATGTCCCAACTTCTCAAATTATCCTGTACAAGACAACGCAACAAGTTTCCCAATGACCGGTTAACAACTTCTGTCTGCCCATCAGTTTGCGGATGATAAGCACTACTAAATTTCAGTTTCGTTCCCACCACCTTCCACAAACTCAACCAAAAGTGACTCAGAAAACGAGTATCTCGATCAGAAACAATAGATTCTGGTAAACCATGAAGTCGATAGATCTCCTTGAAAAATAACTGAGCAACACGAACAGCGTCCGCCGTCTTCTTGCAAGCAACAAAATGTGCCATCTTCGAAAACCTGTCCACCACAACAAATATAGAATCATTTCCCCTTTGAGTTCTCGGCAAACCCAAAACGAAATCCATGCTAATATCAACCCATGGCCTAGATGGTACTGGTAATGGCGTATACAATCCTGCATTCGTTGCTGTTCCTTTTGAAACCTGGCAAATATGGCATCTCTCCACGAACCTTTCAACCTCTTTTCTCATCGACGGCCAAAAGTAAGACTGTGAAATCAACTGCAAAGTTCGATCACGGCCCACATGTCCTTCCTCGTGCAACTCCTTTACAATCTTCATCCTCAATCTACAGTCCGGTATACATAAACGATTCCCTTTAAACAGAAAACCATCAACCAACATAAATTCATCGGTACTCCATCCTTTACTTTTTCAACATATTTCACAAAGTAAGGGTCTTCTTCAATCATCTCTGGCAACATTTCAAACCCCGTTACTTCAACCTTCATTGTCGTTAGTAAATGACTCCTCCTACTTAAAGCATCAGCTACTCGATTTGTCACCCCTGATTTGTGCTTAACGACAAAAGTAAACTGCTGCAAATAAGCAATCCATGATGCATGTCTCGCTGAGATCTTATCCTGCCCCTGTAAATGTTTCAAAGCTTCGTGATCTGTGTAAAGAACAAATTCCTTCTGAAATAAGTAATGTCTCCAATGCTTAACAGCCTGAACAACAGCATAAAATTCAACGTCATATGTACTGTATCTCATCTTTGCCCCTGACAGTTTCTCACTAAAATAAGCAACCGGCTTCCCATTTTGACTCAGAACTCCTCCAATACCAACCTTCGAAGCATCAGTATGCAATTCAAACAACAACTGGAAATTAGGTAGAACAAGAATTGGTGCAGACGTCAACAATTCCTTGATCTTCTCAAATGCAACCCCCGCTTCCTCTGACCATACAAATTGTTTCCCTTTCATGCAATCAGTAACTAGAGCCATCACGCTACTGAAGTGTGGAATGAATCTTCGGTAGAATGACGCTAGCCCATGAAAACTTCTCACTTCCGTAATTGTCTTTGGTTGTGGCGAATTCCTGACTGCTTCAACTTTACTCTGGTCAACTTGAATACCTTCCCCTGAAACAACATAACCCAGAAATAAAACACTAGGTGTCATAAACACACATTTCTTTGTAGCAGCATAAAATTGTTCTTCACGAAGAATAAGCAACACTTCTCTCAAATGTAGAACATGCTCCTCCGTATTCCTGCTATAAATCAGAATATCATCGAAATAAACCACGACGAACTTCCCAATGAATGGTCTAAAGATTTGATTCATCACCCGCATGAATGTACTAGGTGCATTTGACAAACCAAATGGCATAACCAACCATTCGTATAACCCCTCTCTCGTTTTGAAAGCTGTCTTCCACTCGTCCCCAGGTCTGATTCTAATTTGATGATAACCACTCTTCAAATCAATCTTCGAGAATATAGTTGCCCCACTCAACTGATCCAACAAATCATCCAACCTTGGCATTGGAAATCTGTAACGAACAGTGATCTTATTCAAAGCTCTACTATCTGTGCACATTCTCCAAGTTCCGTCCTTCTTGGGTACCAACAATGCTGGCACAGCACATGGACTCAAACATTCCTGAATACGCCCCTGCTCAAGCAACTCTTCCACCTGCCTTCTCAACTCCTCATGTTCCTTCGGACTCATACGGTAATGTGGTCGATGTGGTAACACTGCTCCCGGAACAAGGTCTATTTGATGTTGAATGTCTCTAAGTGGTGGTAACTCCTTAGGTAACTCCTCTGGAAACACGTCTTCAAACTCTTTCAAAACTGGTTTCACTTCTTCTGGAATCTCAACTTCTTCACTACTCTCTCGCCCAATCAACAAAAACACTTCGGGTTCTTCCTCAACTTCTTTAACAAACTCCTTCAAAGTCAACAGAGTTTTCAATTCCTCAATCTCCTCCAGCTTACTCTCCTTCTGCTGTTGTCTCTTGGGAACCAAAGTGATCTTAGTACCCTCGAATATGAAACTGTAACTGTTGGCACGACCGTCATGTTGAACTGCTCTATCAAACTGCCATGGTCTGCCCAACAATAAGTGACAAACATCCATATCTACGACATCACACCAAATTTCATCCTTGTACTTCTTCCCAATCGAAAAATTCACACAAGCTCTTCGACACACTTTCACTTCACCTCCCTTCCTTAACCATGCTAACTTGTACGGTTTAGGATGCTTCTCGGTCTTCAAGTTCAACTTCCTCACTGCTTCTGTAGAAATAATATTATCACAACTTCCGGCATCAATAACGAACTTGCAGACTTTTTCCAGAATAGTACATGTCGATTGAAAAATATTACTTCTCAGCCAACTGGAATCTTCCTCTTGCTTTGGTGTCAAACAACTTCTCCTCATCATAAGATTACAACCTTCATCACCCGACACTTCTTCTTCCTCCTCAACATAAAGTGTATTTGAACATTCTGCCTCCTCACCATCATCCTCTTCAACTTCTGCAACCATGGTTCTCTTCTTCGGCTTCGGACATTCGTTACTTTTGTGACCCAACTCCTGACAATTATAACATTTGAAAACACTGCTAGCCTTCGCCTTCTCAGCCTCCTTCACCACTGGCTTACTGACAGGTTTAGGAACATTAGAACTACCACTGGCCCCCTTCACCGGATTATTAGAATTAGTAAGCACACCACCTCCACGCCTTCCTTATTTCTCCCAAGCCAATGCCTTTTGATGTGCCTCTGCCACAGATCTCGGATCGAACATATTAACCATATCCTGGATCTGCATTCTCAATCCCCCAATGAATCTAGCAGTCAACTGTTCCTCTGTCTCCATAATATCGTTTCTGGCAATGAGTTGGTAAAATTCATCAGCATAATCACTAACAGACTTTGTCCCTTGCCTCAGATTCTGCAACCTCTGATACATAAGTGACTGGTAATTATAAGGCAAAAATGTAGCTCGCATCAATTTCTTCATCTTCTCCCAAGATTCTATCTTTGACTTCCCCATCCGTTCTCGAGTAAGTTTAGTTTGCTGCCACCACGCCAATGCTCTCCCCCTCAGCCTTGTAGCAACTAACTTCACCCTTCGATTTTCTGGTACCTCCTTGAAATCAAAGATTTCCTCCACATTAGACAACCAATCTAAAAACTCTTCAGCAACCATCCCGCCTTTAAACTTCGGAATCTCCATCTTCATTCCTGATTCCCAACGTCGATCATCATCAATAACCCGATACTGACGTTGTCCCTGATCTCTATCTCTGTAATGAACACTTCCTCTTTCACCGTCAAACTCATCCTCAAAGTCTGATGTATAACGTTGTCGATCCCATCCTCCAACATTTCTAACACCACTTCTACTACCCACATCTCTCCTATCATGATCATCAACATTCCTCCTACTTCGATTGTCAACACTTCTATGCTCTTGACTTTCTCTTCTCTCTTGTTCAGAATGTGATGAAACTCTACTACCCCCACGGTTTGATTCAGGTGAAATCCTTCTTCTATTCTGACTCATATCAATCATCAATTTCTCCAATTTTCCAATGCCTTCATCGAATTTATCATTAATACGTTGTTCCATAAGCTCAGCTTCTTCTCTATGATACAAAGCTTCAACGTTTTGATGACGATTAGCTCTCCTTGGTGGCATGATTGAAAAACTTCAAAAACACTTCAACAATCAACAAGTCACGGCTCAACAATGTCTCGGCTATGCTTTATATGGCTTAACCCTTGACTCGGCAACAAGTTGCGACTTAGGTTAAGTCGGCTCCAACTTATCTCGGCTCACCCTTAGATCGGCAATGGATGTACACGGCTCAAGTAAGGTCGGCTCTCTTAGCTCGGCCTTCAACTCAATCACTTGGCACGGCTCAAACTAGCTCGGCCACGGCTTACCCTTAGATCGGTCTCAACAATTCACAAGGCACGGCCTTAACTACAATACTCTTCAAAATTTGGCGCGCCACTTCAACAAGTCCAAATTCAAACAATGTCCAACTCCTCGATCCAAAATGAAATGGATCAAACACTTCAAACTTGATGCAACTTCAATATGAACACGATGAACAACTTCAAACTTCAAAGACTTGGCTCCAAGAATCAACTTAGCTATGATTGGCTAAGTATGGCTCTGATACCAAAACTGACGCAGCGGATAATTCGAAACAAACTTCAATCGGTGAAATGTAACAATCGGTGAGTTGAAGATACCAAAATGCCCAAGTTCGTTGATCCAAAGATACCGAACTCTAGCTATCCCAAACACGTTGATAGCGCACTATACCGTGTTCAAAGATCTACGATTCTTCGCACGTTGATCTAGCGCACTAGATTCCGTGAATCGGCTTCTACGATCGTTGAATCGAGCACACTCGATTGTCCGAAAGAGGAGATAGGAGATTACACTCAACTACCAATTGGTATGAAAGCACAAAGCTAACAAAAGGAAATTTTATTCAATATTCAACAACAACCTCAAAAATGTACAACACACGCGTATTTATAGGAGTTATAACCCAGCCTTAAATCGTACACGACTCATTCCCCACGACTCACGACTTAAGACTCTCGACTCAACAATACAACACAACGCTGTACAACTCTTAGGTCGGCACCGACTCAACGCAAGCGACTCAACACGACCGACTCATCATAAGTCGTTACCGATTTAACTACACAAAACAGTTGACACAATTCACACATATCCGACTTAACACAAGCGGCCTTCATACAACTTCCCTTAAGTCGGTAGCGACTTAAATCACACGACTCAACATAGTACACACATGACCGACTCAAAAGTAATCGACTCAACAAGCCAAGCGACCCACGACTCAACTACATACCGACTTAAGAAACTCACGACATACGACTTAACAGATTACGACTCATCGTACAATGTGACTCAGCCGACTCAACTCCTTGCCGCCTTAACTCCCTCCGACTCAAGGCCTTCACTAGCTGGGGCTTTCCCTTGCTTCCTGGTAAGTCGTAGACGACTTATGAACGTATCATTAGGTCGGAACATCTTCTCCTGAGCTTGGTTAAGTCGCAAACGACTCAAGCCCTCGTCATTAACTCGTATACGACTCAAATCTGCCTCCTTTATATGGCTTGAACTGTTGTTAACTCGAGACTTGCTATCTCGTGATCCATTGAGTCGGAAACGACTTAATCCTACCCTCCTAAGTCGTGAACGACTTAACCTCTTCATGAGTCGCGTACGACTCATCTCTGTTAGAATTTTTGGTTGCGTTTCTTCTCTGTTCTGAGCAGCATCATTACCTGTTCCTACAAAACCGTGGGTTGATGTAAGCATGGATTTCGTGTTGGGGTTGCCGAGGACTCAACGGGGAAATGACTCTGTATATGTTGTAGTGGACCGTTTCTCGAAGATGGTACATTTTGTTGCCTGTAAGATTACGGTAGATGTAGTCCACGTGGCACGGTTGTTCTTTAGAGAAATCTATCGCTTGCATGGTTTACCAGCATCTATAGTTTCAGACAGGGATACCAGATTTCTGAGTCATTTTTGGATAAGTTTGTGGAAGATGGTGGGAACAAAGCTGAATTTCAGTAGTGCTTATCATCCGCAATCGGATGGAAAAGCCGAGATTGTGAACAGATCATTGGGAAATTTATTGCGGTGTCTTGTGAAGGACAATCTGAAGAGTTGGGATATGAAGTTATGTCAAGCGGAGTTTGCACATAATCATGCAGTGAATCGTAGTGTGGGTTTCAGTCCATTTCAGATTGTATATTAAAGCTTGCCAAAGGGGCCGTTGGATTTAACGATAGTACCACAACCGAAGGGGATAGTTAAGCGGGCTGCTGATTTTGTTGATGGATTGACAGAATGCCATAGAATCGTTCAGGAACGATTGGGGAAGGAGAATGAGAAGTATAAACGATCGGCGGATCTGAAGCGAAGAAGTGCTGAATTTAATGAAGGAGATTTAGTATATGTTGTACTAACGAAGGATCGTTTTCTAGTGGGAGCATACAATGAACTTAAAGCTCAAAAGATTGGTCCTGTAAAGATTGTGAAACGGATCAATGAAAACGCTTGTAGGTTGAAGCTGCCGGAGGATGTGTACACTTCGAACGTGTTTAATGTTAAACATCTTATACCTTATTATGGAGATGAACAATCCAATGGGGAAGAATTTTTAAATTCGAGGACGAATTTCTCCCAACCTGGGGAGGATGATGCAGCCCAGCTGGATGAAGACTTAGGTCGCGAGCGACCTAAGTGTGCCTATAAGTCGCTCCAACGACCTAAGGACAAAGACGAGCTAAGCTTAAGTCGCCAGCGAGCTACGACCTAGTAACGAGCTGATAAGTCACGTGCGACCTAACGGGGTGAAGACTAACAAGCTAAATCAGTGGGATAAGTCACTGGAACGACCTAGTGATGCTGCGCAAACCACTTATTTCTTAGGTCACCCAAGCGATCTAGCGAGTTATGAGCATTCGAAGGGAGTAGCGGGCTACGACCTAGCAAATGATGATGCATTTTCCTTATCTCGCTCCAAGATTGCCTCTTTCCTTAGGTCGCGAGGCCTTGGGTCGCTCAAGAATAGGTCGCGAACGACCTAACTCGCAACCCAGAATGAAGCAGATGATTTTTAAGCCGCCTTGAAGTCTTAAGTCGCTACTGAAGCTTGTGGATAAGTCGCTTCTACCGTTTCAAGTTAGGTCGTAAGTCGTTTGTGTGTTGTTTAGTTCGTATGTTGAAAGCTGCATGCTTTGTTAAGTCGCGTGTGTTGTTTTCTTTATGATTGTTATTTTCTTAGGTCGTTGGTTCCATATGTTGTGTTGTAATAAGTCGCAGGGATGATGTAACTGTGTGGCGTTGGGTCGAAGACTCATAGCTCGTTTCTGTTAGGTCGCTAACGACCTATGATGGGTCGGTTAGGTTGTGTGAGTTGTAAACTGCTATAAATAGGAGTGATGGGCCATTGTAAAAGTGGTTGAATTTTGAATAAACTCTTGTTTTGTGAGCTTTGTGCTATTATTAAATTGGTAGTTGAGTGTAATCTCCTATCTCCACTTTCGGCATTCGAGTGCACCCGAATCAACGATTGTTAAAGCCAACTCATGGAATCAAGTGCGCTTGATCAACGTTCGAAGAATTGTAGATCTTCTTTCACGGTATCGTGCGCGATCAACGTGTCGAAGATTGCTAGAATCTGGTATCTTCATGATCAACGGATTTGGGCCTTTCGGTATTCTTTAAATTCATATATTTATCATCGATTCACCGATTATTTCCGCTAATCGTGTGAGATCCTGAACGGATTCGATTTACATCATCGAATTCGCTTCCTAGGCTGTATCACCAGGCCACACCAATTTTCTTCTCCCTCCCTTCCCGTTCAATTCTGGCCATCGTGAACCCATAGCCGCTACAAATCATGGATTATTGCAACCATCCTGGTGCCATTCACCTCGATCGGATGCCACCAATATGAAGCCCAACGCCAACCTCACCTCTACACAGGGTCTCGTCGAACTTGGCCTCCTTCTCCACTCGAACAACACGCACGAACGCACGAAACTCATGGCCGTTTTCAAGCTCCCATCGATGACATACTCAAAATCTACCGTTGAATTTGAGCATCTCTCTGCCCTCTACAACATTCCAGTTGGGAGTATCCCCTAAAAGTCTACAGACTGAGTGGAAATCGAAGAGAATCGAAAGCAAGCTTCGTCCATTGATTGCATAGAATAGCGGCTGGCTAAAGAAGACTAGGGTTTCAGCCTATAACGTGTATATATATAAACATTAATAATATTATTTTATTAATATAATTTCTAAATAACAAGCTTTTCTAAACGAACTCCAAATCCCACGTGCCGCCAGGCGTTTATACGGTTTTACCCGTGTTTCGAACACAATGGAACGTGTTTCGGAGGCTAATTCAATCGTATGTGGAAGATAGCTTTGTAAATCGATTAAAAATATTAAATTTTCGATTTTAATTTCAACGCGTTTCTCACCTGTACAGACAAACGGTGATTCCAATCACTACAAAATTGGAAATCCGATAATAATTAACTATTACGGATCCAATGGAACTGTTTTCATTGAATTCTGAAAATGTGCCCTGGAAGGCTATTTTAACTCGTCGATTAATTCGAGCGATTTCTAAAATCATCGAAGTCATTTAAAATTCCACTTTTAAAATTTTACTAACATAATTATAAATCATATATAATTCATACTCGCATTAAAAATCATTTTCATTCATTCCGAATCAAAAACTGATTATTTACATTATTATAATATTAAATCCCATTATTAAATTAATATAAAATTTCTAAATTTAACTTATCGACTTTTGATTCCATCCAAAAGTCCAATATTAAAATTCAAATCAAACTAGACTTAAAATAAATCTTAGAAACCATTTTCGTAACCATTTACATCCAGATTCACAAATTATCTTAATTTCAAATATTTAATTATTATTATTCAAATCCAATTGAACTGTCATATTTGAAATTTTAACTAATCTTAATTATTTAACTACAATTTCTTATTTCAAAAACAAATTATAATTCACATTCAACATTTAAAATGAACTAAATGTTCAAAATCTAACGACCAAAGTTCCAGGTCGTTACATTCCTCCCCACTTATAAAAATTTCGTCCCTGAAATTTGCTATGGTAGGAAAATGCTACTAAACTCATTTACTTACCCAAACTTACTTAGTTAAAAACTTACATTAACTTCACCAAAACTTTTAGCTCAATTCCAAAACCATTTGCTTATTTTAGCTTAAAAGCTTTGTTTTCACCATTATTTCAAAAAACAATCTTCCTAGTTAACCAAAATTTCCAAAATCCCCAAAAAAATTCTAACTCCCAAAATTACCGAAATTTTTTGGCAAAGTCTCCCTTGTAAGAAGAGTGTTTCACAATATCACAATAGATATAAATATATATACATCGACCTACACAGCCAGAGGATAAAATATTTCACAATATATATATATCATTTTCCAATTTTATTGCGTAGGCGTACCTTACGATTAGCATTTTAAAAGCAAGCGGCTAATTATATTATGCATCTACGTGCTCAAACTCAATCGATTGCCTCCCATACCTGTACTTCCTCAAACAAGCATGTCAATTTTCTATAATATGAGATTTTAACAACATTCTATTCATTAATCTGGACCAAACACATTAATTACAAAGCCCAAACAACATATTTCCATAATCTTACATGTTAACCATCTTTATAAGCAACCATAAGATTTGTTACAAATCCAAACTTTATTTTATTTCACTCGAATGATTTACATTCAAGTTCACTATATACAATTCATATTTACCACAACCAATTCATTTTCACTTCAATATGATTAACATATGCTTTACTTACATCAATTAACTTTAATTCAATTCCAAATTGATTCACAATCAAATTTATTTTCAATTTGATTCATTTGCATTTATATACAAATCCACTTAATAAGATTTCAGCCCATTCCAATTTATTCAAAACCAACTTAATTTTCTTCTTTAAATCAATTCACTTCCTTTACAACAAAACGACCAATTTCAATGCAAATTGATGTTATTCAAGCAAATAACCATCAGTTAAGCTTATAACCATTTAAAATTAATTCCAACTTAAGTTTATATTAGTATCATTCCATTCTGAATTATTTACAACTCATACATTCTTACTTCATCACAATAATTAATTAAAATCCTTTCACTTGCATTTCAATTTTATTATCTAAACAAATTTCATTCAAGACCACTTATAAAGCTCGACCAGAATCATTTTCCAATTTGCTTAAGTTATTTCAATTTCACAATATTTCTTTTTCTTCTTATATCACTTTTTTTTTAATTTGATTCTCACGCAATCAAATTCTTATCCATTTACAAGTTTTAATTCAGTTGGTTTACTCACTCAATCCATTTTATTTTTATTCACCTTCCCAATTCATTTTCGGATTTATTAATAACATAACCATTCCAATTATTCTAAACCAAAACTGGGTTTTATTTTACTCTTCAAATTTTTAACAAGCTACCAACATTTTATTCATCCCATTACTCTCTTTATTGAATTAAGATTACTCTAAATTCATTTTCAAACAATTCCTTTGAACTTAGTTGAGTGAGAATTTAATTATTCAATATAATTTCAACTTTATTAAATTTTCTTTCAATACAATTCTTTTCCAATTTTAATTCAAGTTCAACCAAATTTTATTTGGCAAACTTAAATTCTTACCATTCCCTTTATTATTTTAAATAAGAATTTAATTCCATTCAATATCATTCATAACACACCTGAATTTTGATTTTATTTCTATCCAAATTCATCTCAATTCCATTCAATTTAAGTTAAATCCAATTCGATCCAATTTTATTTCTCCATTCAATTAAATTTTTTATTTTCCAATAAGTCCATAAACTTATTTACTAACCTAAGTCCATTCACCCTTTTATATTGCACTATGCCTTGTTTCAATTCTCCTTTCATTTAGGATTAAATTTTGAATTTTCCATTCTTTTTATCTTAACATTCAACCATTTCTATTTAGGTTTTACAATTCATTTCCTATTCATAAGTTTACCAACTTATTTACTTAACATCTTATACTGCTCATTCGAGTCCATCTTCACCTTATAATCACAATTCTATATTATATAAATAACACTTAATAGGTTAAGGGTATAAATTTCATTTCACAATTATAACCCACAATTATTATCATCTTACATTTCATTTTATCCAAATCAATTCAATTCCAATCTGAAATTTATTTACTTCCATTCACTCAAGTTAAATTTTAATTCCAGGATTAAAATTTCATTCTTCTTTCTTATAAATATCAACTTCACTTATAAGTTCAATAGTTGATTCATTTTAATTTTCACATTTTTATTTTAAAAAGAATTCCCAGAATTCAGTTGCCGGTTTTACTTCAAAAACCATTTTGAAATCATAAATAACACATACCCACTTGGTATATCAAATCAAATCTCCAGATTCCAAAACACTTGGTTTTACCAAAACAATTTCCCTTTTTGAAATTTCTAAAACAACTTGTATATCAAACAAGTCCATACAAATATCATAACCAATCACCATGGTAGCAATCCATCACTTTAGATACTCGAAAACGAATACTGATGATGTGGCCATCATCATCATCAAGACTATTTTCCAACGACTGAGTGTGTTCAGTGCTTCCTTACTTTTATAAATTCATTTCAAAACAATTTCCATTCAAAAATATTTCCCAAAATAATACTCTTATTATTGCCTTCAAATCTTTGGAAAACATTTCAAACATTCCCAAGATTTCCCAAACTAATGTTTAAATTCATTTAAAACATCTTTCAAAATTTTCGGGTTATAAATTATGGTCTAAATAAAGTTTAGATATGCTCCTTTTTTATTTAAACCAAACTTAGATAATTCTGTTTGGTTATAAACCATTTCAAATTTTAGATTCTTATTTGATTATAGTATTAACAACCAAACATTCAAATCCAAATATATATATAATAATTAAGAAAATCATTTCTTTTATATCAAAATATAATTTTGGGTAAAATTATTTCATTTTCCCACTTTAAAAATAATACTATGTCGGTTTATCTTGTTTAAGAGTTTAGAAACCCTTATCGATACGGTTGTACTTCTCGTACCGACCAGAATTCATAAACACTCAGCTGATAAGTCAACACAGTGTAAAAACGATTTTATATTCACTAACAAATACGAGCTCATATCTATCAATACACTCAAACTCATTCTAGATTACTTCTGACTCTATTTCTAATGAATAATTTCCCCACCAAAGCCTAGGTTATCGCTAACCTAATCTCTGATACTACAATCACGACCCGTCCTTCTTGACTCTCGAAAATCGACACAAAATACACCACAGTATAATATGCCGACGATCGATTGCCAGAAAAGACAGATTGTTAAGGAAAAATAAAGAAGATAGAAGAAAGAAGGAACTACACAATAACAGAATCTCACAATCGCAGCGGAACAAAATATAATAAATAATAATAGTTCTTTACACAAAATGAAACCATATCTGTTTTATATATTACATAATCAGAGTATCACAAACAACAACAATTACTCGCCTGGCAATTTCAACAACCACAGTAGCTGAAATAAACAAGTACGGATAATACGCCTCAGACTCCAACTCCTCTCATGAGCTCCACAGCACCATATCCTATATCAATAATACTCGGTCTGACCCGAGCATTATAATGAAATAACACCCGAGTCAGTCTGGAATACAAGTGTGACAAAAATACACCCAAATTGTTTATTAAAGTTCAAAAATCCTTTGAAAATCAAAAGCATCTCGTAAGACCACGCCACAAATAAACATGCCGGGTTTTTACCTTACGATAGACAAAACATTTCTTATCAAAATCCTCTGATACTATAATAGTGTCTATATACAAATACTTATTAAAATAGCCGAAATTGTTACGTTAATTAAATTCCAGCATACTAGCCACAAAGTGGGTTCTACAAACAAAAGTTGTAAAGGGCACGTACGGAGAATGTATTTCCAACTAATGACTAGGCACTAGGGTACCACCAGTCTCTAGATCAGCGTACCGAGGACCACTCCCGATCCCCTGCAACACAAGACCGAGACTAACCCTTAGTGGACAATCTCGAGTAAGATCACCCCGCGATTGGGATCAGCAACCGCCCACTAAGCCGAATATAAAAAGGGACATCTTGACAGGGATGACCTCACCCTAATGGGCGCGACCCACTTAGCCTTGCTGCATAACCACTGATTTTCAGTCATTCCCGGTTAATGAGGCTTGAGGCAAAGAATTACCTTCTTAGAACATATCACTTAGAATGTTCCTCGTCCACCTGACGATGTTCTGAAAGCATTTATCCATACAAGTCCGTTCCGGGTCCGAACGGAACCGGTGGCACTACTCCTACTACATCCATTTTGGAATTAGCCTTAGGATTAGTAGCGACTAGCCCTTGCACTTCACTGATCCATCTTCGATTCCAAGCTCTTGTTTTCCCCACGAAAACATACAAACCAGATCGAAGTGGTTTTCGAGAAATTAATCCTGATCCCGGTCTCTTCGAAACGATCAGCGCATTGGCCAATATTGATAGTCGGTTATTTAACTATCAATTTACCTTCACAACAACCATCAAATATAAATAATTTCCCAAATTATTTATTATTCTCAAAATATCTTCACAAGATATATTTCCACTTTCAACTCTTTTGAAAATAGTTTTCAAACCACACTCTTCTCATGGAATAAATTTCCCAAATATTTATTTCCACTTGAAACATCCAAGTCCAAATACTTTAGATTTATAATAATTTAAATCACTTTATTCTTAAATATACTTCACAACATTTAAATTAAAACTTCTTAAATACTTTATTTAAAAATATATACCTTTAAAATATTTCAAATAAAACTACTTTATAAAATATAAACTATTTTTCTTTAAATTAAAAGTTGAGTTATACTAAATTTTAAAATAAGAGTTATGAAATCCTATACAAGTGTTCAAATAAACTTTAACCAAACTATCTTTAAAATAAAACTATTTTATAAAATATAAATATTAATAATTATCTTTTAAAGCATCATATCAATTTACCCTTTAAATTTTTTTACCAGTATACTAATTTAATAAATAATTATCTTTTTAAAACTATTACAACTTAGATAATTTCTTAAAAACATTCCTTTAAAAAAAATTTAAAACTTTTTAACTTTTACTTAAAAATCTACTTTGAAACGTACTTGGCTTCTTAGAGAAATACACTTCCATTTCAGAATAAACCAAAGAACCCTTTTATAAATCCTGCTTTGTTTATCTCAATCCAAATTTATGTCTCAAGCCCGTAAATTTCTTTCATCACTTTAAAAATAAAACAACTTTTTATATTTAAACCCATTTCCATTTCCTGGAAATCACTTACAAAATATATATTTAAATTATTTAAAATAAGTTACTAAATTCTTTATTCAAAATATACTTTTGAAAATCTATAAAAGTTTCTAAGTACTTAAATCAAAATTTTCTTTTAATATAAAGTTATTACATCAAATATCTACGTTAAAATTTCCTTTAGAAACCATAACATTAATTCACCTTTAAAATACTTAAATACCATAATTACTTAAGTAATATTTAGTTTTCTCTTAAAAATAATCAAAAATAATATTTTATCTAAAACATTCCAACACATATTTAAACTTCTAGTTTATACTTTGAAAACTTTTCTTTGAAAACATACTTAGTTTTCCAGGGAATACACTTTCCATCTTTAAAAATAATCTCACTGTTACTTTTAAAACAATTTACATCCTCTTATAGAAATTCTCACCGGAAATCTATACTTTTAAATTTATCCTCTGATAAATATTCCACTTCATTTATAAACCCAGTTTATAACTTCACATTCCTCTTTTCCTTTTAAATCACAGTTACAAAAACACTTCAAGTTCCAAACCAATTTCCTGAATCTAATTTATTTAAATTCATTACTCAAAATTCCTTTTCATTTCCCTTTTAATCCCCATTTCATTTTATTGATATTTTAAAATACCAAGTTATATTTATCCAACCATAACACTACATAACAAAATTTCAAATCAATCTACCACAGGATATCAACGAATATATCACAGATTATGAATATAATTTCTATATTGTGAGGAATCCAGTTGGATCCCTCCAACCTATTTCCCTGCATCCACAGATGTAAGCACACTTATAGATATCAAATCCAAACTGATAATAATATTCACATTCAACCAATCAATCAATAATTAAAATATTAACTATTTAAATTGAATGGCATTCCAGATGTGAGTGAGATTAACTCACCTTGAGTTTTCGATGAGCGTTTTAAATTTTAAATTAAATCGAACCATGCGATTTAATCAAAAATTTCACTTGCTCCAAACGCCTTCGGATGTACTACAGCATGTAGGCCATGTCGCTACGATCCCGGCGCCTCTTGTTTCGTTGGAATCTGGTAACGTATGCAATAAAATTTCAAAGTTTGAATAAAATTTGAAAACAAATTTCTTTTTTTAATTTTAATTTACTAACAAACCCTAGATCTGCGCAGTTGATTCAGCCTTCACAAATCCAGGCCACACCAATCTTCTTCTCCCTCCCTTCGCGTTCAATTCTCGCTATCGTGAGCCCATAGCCGCCACAAATCATGGATTATTGTGACCACCCTGGTGCCCTTCACCTCGATCGGATGCCACCAGTATGAAGCCCAACGCCAACCTCACCTCTACACTGGGTCTCGTCGAACTCGACCTCCTTCTCCACTCGAACAACACGCATGAACACACAAAACTCATGCCCGTTTTCAAGCTTCCATCGACGACGATACTCAAAATCTACTATTGGATCTGAGCATCTCTCCGCCCTCTACAACATTACAGTTGGGAGTTTCCTCTAAAAGTCGACAGAATGAGAGGAAATCGAAGAGAATCGAGAGCAAGCTTTGCCCATTGATTGCATAGAACGACGAATGGCTAAAGAAGACTAGGGTTTCAGCCTATAACGTGTATATATATAAACGTTAATAATATTATTTTATTAATATAATTTCTAAATAACAAGCTTTTCCAAACGAACTCCAAATCTCATTTGCCGCCATGCGTTTATAAGGTTTTACCCTTGTTCCAAACACAATGGAACGTGTTTCGGAGGCTAATTCAATCATATGTGAAAGATAGCTTTTTAAATCGATTTAAAATATTAAATTTTCGATTCTAATTTCAACGCGTTTCTCACCCGCACAGACAAGCGGTAACTCCAAGTGCTAGGAAATTTGACATATGATAATGATTAACTATTCCGGATCCAATGGAACCGGTTTCGTCGAATTCCGAGACTATGCCCTGGAAGGCTATTTTAGCTCGTCGATTAATTCGAGCGATTTCTAAAATCGTCGAAATCATTTAAAATTCCACTTTTAAAATTTTACTAACTTAATTATAAATCATATAGAATTTATAGTCATATTAAAAATCATTTTGATTCATTCCGAACCAAAAACTGATTATTTGCATTATTATAATGTTAAATCCCATTATTAAATTAATATAAAATTTCTAAATTTAACTTATCGACTTTTGATTCCATCCGAAAGTCCAATATTAAAATTAAAATCATACTAGACTTAAAATAAATATTAGAAACTATTTTCGTAACCATTTACATCCAGATTCAAAAATTATCCCAATTTCAAATATTTAATTATTATTATTCAAATCCAATTGAACTGTCATATTTGAAATTTTAACTTATCTTAATGATTTAACAAAAATTTCTTATTTCAAAAACAAATTATAATCCACATTCAGCATTTAAAATGAATTAAATGTTCGAAATCTAATGACCAAAATTCCGGATCGTTACATTTATAATACATCAGAGTTACACAAACACTAGACATATACAAATCAACATGTCTCAGATAAACAAAAATAATATCACAGCGAAATCACTCCATACGTCCTGTCATCCAGCTCGCCACCTGAGCTCTAGAACGTCCTTACCTGAAAATCTGTAATACTCTGTCAGACCCGAGCATTACACCAAAGTAACACCCAGGTCAGGCTTGAAACCAGCGCGAGTAAACCCATATAATTTGAAATTCTAAGTTCAATCCATAAAAGAAAACCCGGGTAACTCGTACTTCACTACGAGTTCACTACTTGTCTTGCTCAACACTTATTTCACAAATCAAATTCTAAGTATTCTAACTTAGTTCAAAGGTCCATATTATTCCATTTCAGTCTATCAATTTCACACATAAATCCATATAGAATCATGAAGTTTACAAATTGAAGTGGTTTCGGGTATTACTGATACCCGACCCCGGTCTCTTCGAGTACAATATCATCTTAACCCAAGTTATTCAGGTGAAAAACAATTCAACTTTAAATACAAGATGTCACTCTTATACATATCAATTCATCAATGATAGATAACCATACTATCACTGTGTATCCAAACATTACATATCAAAAAATATTTCATATCAGAGATATCAACCAATTCAAGGTATTTACATCATTCAATCATTCATAAGCAAGATAAATTAGTCACACCATTTCTAGTTAATTAAAATAAATTAAATTAATTCTTTTAATCACTTTTAATCCTGTTTTCTTAACATTAATTAATTACCAACCATTAATTAATCATCCCTTAATTTCCTTTTTAATTACATCAAGTAATTAGCCTTTAAATTTGTTTGTGCCAAAATTGATCACAAACCCCAAGTATCGTGAAAGCACCAGTGTGTGAATACAAATCAACAATATTCAAACACAAATCACATATCTCAGCAAACAATTAGCAGCTATTCAGAAGTAATGAATGAGAACACACGATTTATAGTGGTTCGGCTATCTCTGGCATACTTCCACTTTAATAGTTTTCCTTTTTATTGATTATCCTTGCTGATTACAATCCATTACAGTGATTATAGTGAAGTAAATCGTTTACAACAGAGATGGTTGCGAGTAGAATCGAATCCGGCAGAGTCTGAACGTTGAATGACCAAAAGATCCCTTTTCTGAAGGCTTCAGGGTGCTATTTATAGGCGTAGGAGGCCCAGATCTCGCTCAAACTTCGGGGGACTTGTTCTGGCACGTGAGTGGGCCCACGCGACCGACCCCACCAAGTTTCGACTCGATCTGTGATCGCAAGATGATGTCCAATTGGGCTGAAATTTGGTGGAGACATTCTTCATCATGCATGCAAGCTCCTGTGAGAATTTCATGGCATTTGGATCAGTAGATATCCAGATATCATGGATTCGAAATGGTGTTCTTCGTGTGGCTGTTGGCTTCGAACCCATAGCTTCGAATCGTTGCCTTCGAATCCATGAACGCACGTGATTCTGTGATGAGTTGGCATGCTTCCTTCGAGTCAATCCGGTCTTTTCTCCTAGTTGAACGCATCAACCCCTTAGACCTCGCCTACTTCGTATCGTGGAATGACACTTCATCCATGCCTGTTGACTTAGTGGATACGAACATGTGATGTTTGTTCGTGGATTCGAAATGGCCAGCACCTGACGGGTACGAAGGACTTCCAATGGATTCGAATAGGTCATGAATCATGGGTTCGAACGGCAGTTACATTGATGGATACGAACGAGATTGGTTCGAAGTGACTAACTCCTGATGGATACGAAGCAGGGAGATGTCAATGGATTCAAACACGATCGAGTCGAATCAGGTATCTCCATGGATTCGAACTCGATCGATACGAACTGGGATACTTCGAAGGATTCGAAGGTGATCGATACGACGGTGATCGTTTCGAAATAGTGTTCGGTGATGGGTACGAAAACACCCATCGTGATGGGTTCGAAATCTGGGTTCTTCCCTTCAAATTGAATCGATCATAACTCGAGCGTACGAACTCGGATTGATTTGAAACTTGGAACATTGGTTCTCTTGGCTTTGCTTGTCATGTCCTGTCAATTGTGGCCCAATCCGGACTCGGACAAAATTCATCGATATCCATGGTTATCCTGCGATGCACAGTTGATATTCCAGAATAGTAATCATTGATTTTCAGGTAATTTTTGGGTATCTCAACTTTTCTGAAAGTTGGGATAACACTTTGCCTCCCAAAACATGCCTTTTTGTAAAAGGTATGTTTTGAACGGTCCAAACTGAGTGTAGTAAATTCACGTTTTATTCATAGCTGCAGTATTATCAATCAAGTTTATGGTTGTTCGAAGCCAAATCGTTAGCAATTTCTTTCAGTAGAAATCAAGAATCAAGCTTTTTAATCTCTCCGGACTATCGTTGGTCACTCTGGACCCTTAACAAGCCTATTCCAGACTTGGCGACTAAGTAGGAAGATCCTATTGCACTCTGGCCCCAGCTAGGGCATATAGCGATGTCTTGGTTGTTCTAAACCGATCATAGCCTCTCCGGGCTCTTGATGAATACCATCCTGTCACTCTCCGGTGAAGGGGAAACGATGTTAAGTGAGTCGATCCTGTCGCTCTCCGGCGAAGCAACTCACTTCTTGCACTCTGGTTCAGCGTATCTGAACATTAAGCGATGTCTTGGTCGTTCTAGACCGATCATAGCCTCTTCGGGCTCTTGCTGAATCCCATCATGTCACTCTCCGGTGAAGGGGAAACAACGTTAAGTGAGTTAATCATGTCGCTCTCCGACAAAGCAACTCACTTCTTGCACTCCGGACCCCGTTTCTCCGGGTAGGGTCATAAAGCGATCATTTTATAATGGTATTTAATGTTCATCCTTTGACTCCCCCGGTCAAAGGTTTATTTCAAGAAATTCAAATTTATTTATTAAATTCAGGCCCTAGATGTTCAATATCAAACATCAGGAAAAAGCTAAACATTGCCTCTCTGGGCATAGTGGTTTATCTCCATCTCAGAGCATGCCTAGGGATCTCTCCGGTTCCCGTACATGAGTAAGTGGAGTGGCCATTTATTCTGAAAACAAATCTAAATGAAATTATTCGACCGAAGTCCGAATCCTGGACTCGACCCTTGCCATCTTTAATCAGTGGATGACGAGTCGTGATCCTAATCTAGGATCGTTCTTGCTAGGTGGAGGCGGTAGTTGTTCAGGCCTTACCGCTGCTATCTATTCTCTGACGTATTGTGGCAATCTATCACTCCTGGCCTGTTCTTCCACCTCATCTTTCAAATGGAGGCATTCATCTGTAGTGTGCCCATCCAGCTCATGGAATAGGCAATATTTTCTAGTTCTGCGCTCCCGCTCAGTAGGATCTCTCCTGGGTGGCTTTCGATAAGGGAGTTGCCCCCGAATATCAGTGTAAATTTGTTCCAGGCCTGCAGTCAGATCCGTGTACTGCCTGAATCTTGGTTCTCGTAATTTCTTCCGTTTATCAGGACCATCATATCTGTCATCTTGTTTACTCTCCCTTTGTCCGCTCCGGATTGTTCTCTGATGGTTCCTTCGCCCTGCGCAGCATTTGTTTCCTGCCTCTCGGCTCGTGATTCTTCTAATCGGATGAGCTTTTTAGCTTTATGATAGAACTCTCCGAGATCTTGCGGTGGATCTTTAGTCAGAGAATCTTTAAATTTGGTGCCTTCTCTAACTCCTGCCACCACCGCCATCAAAATCATCGATGGATCCAGGCGATCTATAGAAGCCACCGTTGCATTGAATCGCAATAAGAAATCTTTTATGGACTCTCCGGTCCTTTGCTTGACTGAAGCTAAAGTCATCACACTCTTTGGTCGCGTCACATGAACCCTAAACTGTCTCATGAAGCAGTCTGCAAGCTCGCCCCATGTTCTGTTTGATCCAGTTTCTAGCTGCCTGAACCAAAGCGCAGCCAAATCCGACAAGTATAAAGGGAAGCATCGAGCCATCACTTCCTTAGATGCTCCTAGCACTTCCATGTGCCTAATATATCTGGTGATGTGCATGGTTGGGTCCGACCTCCCGTCATAAGTATCTAGCATTCGAAGTTTGAATTTTGGAGGGTTCCTTGCGTTTTTGATGTTTGGAGTGAACGGACTCCGATTGACTTCTTCCAACCCTCCGCCAGGCAATCCTCCTCTCATGATTCGTCGCATTAGACCAATCATTCTCTCGTCTCCGTCCAGGGGTTGACCCCTTGTCAAGTTTCTATCCTGCCCCCCGAGCCTTGAAGGGAATTCTGGTACATACTCTTCGGGTGGCTCGTTAGCATAAGCGTCGGCTCCAACTTGTTGAGCACAGTCTATTGTTCTTCCAGTATCGGACCCTGAGGGTCTGCCCCCAAGTCCTTGCTGATCACCTTCAGCCCCTGTATTCTGGTCTTGAACCAAACCTTCATTGGCTTCTGTAATCTTGATTCCTTGTCCCGCACTTGCAGTTGCTGTAGTTGGTCCAAGGTTTTGTGCATTTGCCGCCCTCATTTGTTTGAGGAAATTCTGCAGCATCTCCTGTTGAGTCTTCATTATGCTTTCGCGTAGCCTGTCCCTCTCCGGCTCTAGAGGATGCTTGTTGGCTCCCTCCTTGTTGGCTCCGATCAGCTCTTTGCCTTGTTTGTCGAGTCATTGTCTCTGAGTCGGGATTCTTCAAACTCTTAAATCTGAATTCCGAATCTGGTGTAGCGGGTGCTAGTCCTTCTCAGTGAAAGCACCAAAGTGTTTGTGCCAAAAATGGTCACAAACCCCAAGTATCGTGAAAGCACCAGTGTGTGAATACAAATCAACAATATTCAAACACAAATCACAGATCTCAGCAAACAGTAAGCAGCAATTCAGAAGTAATAAATGAGAACACACTATTTATAGTGATTCGGCTATCTTCGGCCTACGTCCACTTCAATAGTTTTCCTTTTTATTGATTATCCTTACTGATTACAATCAATTACAGCGATTATAGTGAAGTAAATCGTTTACAACAGTGATGGTTGCATGTAGAATCGAATCTGGCAGAGTCTGAACGTTGAATGGCCAAAATATCCCTTTTCTGAAGGCTTCAGTGTGCTATTTATAGGCGTAGAAGGCCCAGATCTCGCTCAAACTTCGGGAGTCTTTTTCTGGCACGTGAGTGGGCCCACGCGACCGACCCCACCAAGTTTCGACTCGATCTATGATCGATACGAAGTCATTCGTATTGATCAAGATGATGTCCAATTGGGCTGAAATTTGGTGGAGACATTCTTCATCATGCATGCAAGCTCCTTTGAAAATTTCATGGCATTTGGATCAGTAGATCTCTAGATATCGTGGATTTGAAATGGTGTTCTTCGTGTGGCTGTTGGCTTCGAACCCATAGCTTCGAATTGATGCCTTCGACTCCATGAACTCACGTGATTCTGTGATGAGTTGGCACGCTTCCTTCGAGTCGATCCGGTCTTTTCTCCTAGTTGAACGCATCAACCCCTTAGATCTCGCCTACTTCGTATCGTGGAATGACACGTCATCCATGCCTGTTGACTTAGTGGATACGAACATGTGATGTATGTTCGTGGATTCAAAATGGCCAGCACCTGACGGGTACGAAGGACTTCCAATGGATTCGAATAGGTCATGGGTCAAGGGTACGAACGGCAGTTACATTGATGGATACGAACAAGATCGGTTCGAAGTGACTAACTCCTGATGGATACGAAGCAGGGAGATGTCAATGGATTCGAACACGATCGAGTCAAACCAGGTATCTCCATGGATTCGAACTTGGTCGATACGAACTGGGATACTTTGAAGGATTCGAAGGTGATCGATACGAGGGTGATCATTTCGAAACAGTGTTCGGTGAGTCGGGACAACGTCTGATTGCCAATTGATTGACTAAAATAACGATGAACGAGATGTAAACCTCTCACTAATGGGGTTAAATCATTTACACATGTGAGCGTTCGCGCACGATCCATAGGCATGCTCTCAACGACCACCAACCGCATCATAGTTAGAGTTTACACTTTGACATCCCTGCTTTGCTTTTTGCTTTGATTTCGATTTGAACATTTAGATTCTTTGCTTTGATTTTTATTTGAACGTTTAAATTCTGTTTGTATGAACATTCCTGTTGTAAGGTTCGTATAATCACTGCTTTGATATTTGCAATTCCGTGAAAAAGTTTATTTTCATGCCCGTTGGATCGCGAATGGTCCACGAGCACCTTCTGTATGGCGATGAACCGCCAGAGTCTTCGATCCAGAAACTCCCCCGGACATGAACTCCGGCATCAATAATACTAAGTCCCCCCCGGGCACACATAATTCGCCTCGAACGACAAACGATCGCGAACGATCACAGTCAGCCTCGAACGGCATACTGTCGCTAACGACCACAAATCTCCTTGAACGGCATCCGACCGCGAACGGTCCCGATTCACTTATATGACAGTTGATCGCGAACGATCACCACTCGCCTCGAACGGCACCGACCGCGAACGGTCAAGATCCACTTATTATGAACACCCGACCTCGAACGGTCACAACCGGCATCGAACAGGCACAACTCGCCTCGAACGGCACGACTCACCTTACCACAAATGGCTCGATCGCGAACGGTCGTCATTTGAGGCCCGCCACCTGATCGCTGACTATTACATCTCACCTCAAATGGCTCGATCGCGAACGGTCGTCATTTGAGGTCCACCACTTGACCGCGCACTATCGCACTTTGCTTCGAATGACTCGATCCCGAACGGTCATCATTTGAAGTTGAGCGCTTGACCTTGAACGGTCACATCTCACCACAGATGACTCGATCCCATACGATCGACGCATGGATTTACGCGCTTGACCGTGCACGGTCGCACTTCCCCACAAATGACTCGATCACGAACGATCATCATTTGAAGTGAGGCGCTTTACCATGAGCGGCTGCGCTTCATCCAAAATAGCTCGATCCCGAACGATCGTCATTTGAGGACATATGAAACTATCAAGTTCTTTACAGGTTGATGACAGGATATGAACATCCAACTCAAGGCATTACAAAACACACCTTCCTACCGCAAGGCATGTTTTGGGGGGCAAAATGTTATCCCGCTTTTTGGCAAAGCCGTGATACCAAAAGATTGGTCAAAAACAAAAGACGGTTCACCTCAGAGATTGGTCGTACTTCACTTCGCTATGGATATCGATGAATTTTACCCGAGTCCGGATCGGGCCACAATTGATAGGACTTGACAAGCCAAGCCATGAAAGCCGGTGTTTTAAGTTTCAAGTCAATCCGAGTTCGTGTGCACAAGATATGATGGATTCATTTTGAGAAAGATATCCATTGTTCTGTTCGAACCCATCTCCTTCGAACCCACCTATTTCGAACCCATCCACGTCCTTGCCTTCGAAACCATGAAGTTCGAACCCAAGCCTTGTTTGAACCCAAGCCTTGTTCGAACCCATCAGTTAGTACCTGCTTCGACTCCATCGCCTTCGACTCCATCGCCTTCGACTCCATCTCCCTCGAATCCACCACAATGGCCTACCTTCGAATCCCTCGACCACACATAGGTTTGAATCCATCCAGGTAACCATGCTTCGAATCCATTCTCACACGACCAAAAACCCAAGAGCCTCGAATCCATGCTATCTTCGAACCCAGCATGTTAAAAACAACTTCGAATCGATCCGGAGCCACCGTTTCGAAGCAGACCTTCGAAACCAACAACTCGAATCCACTAGGGCAACACAGCAAGCACCTCGTCGCCGCCTCCTCGTGCAACAGGGTGGATTCGAACCTATGGGTTCGAACCATATGGATTCGAACCATATGGATTCGAACCTATGGGTTCGAACCATATGGGTTCGAACCATATGGATTCGAACGAACCCATAGGATCGATTCGAAGCAACCAGCGTACCGAAGATGCAATCTTGAATCCATCATATCTCTCAATCCCTTGATCCAAATGCCACGAAATTTTCACAAGAGCTTGATTATGCACTGAAGAATGTCCACACCAAGTTTCGCCTCGATTGGATGGATTTTTGATCGATTCGAACCTCACTTTGAATCGATCCCAAACTGGGCACGGATTCCGAGAACGCGGGCCTATGGGCCCCCCTCACGTGCGAAGCGGCCTCCCCAGGTTTTGGGCGGGATTTCACCCTTCCACGCCTATAAATAGAGCCCCTGGTCACTCAGAAAAGGGGTCGGAGATCCAGAAGAGAGAGAGAGAGAACAAGCCTAGACTTCGCTGAATTCAATTCTATGCGTCACTGTTGTTGTTGTGTTCAGATTTCAAAGCTATAATCCATTGTAATCGATTAAGATCATCAAGTGAAGCAATAAATAAAAAACCTTCAAAGTGGACATAGGCACGAACGCCGAACCACTATAAATCCTGTGTTATTTACTGTTATTTGTGATTTGCTGCATTTACTATCTCTTAGATCTGAGCTCTGTGTTTGTTATCACTGATCTGTGTTGATAAACGGGTGCTTTCACGGTATGGGATGTTTGTGACCATTTCTGCCGCAAACATTTTGGTGCTTTCACTGAGAATTGAACTCAGGAGTTCTACCAATTGATAGTTGATTCAGAGAGAGTTCGAAAGTTGAGATTTGAGGAATTATGACGAGACAATCAATCCGAAGGCCAAGGCCAGAGAGAAGTGAACACCATGGAAGTCAAGAGGCTTCCTCGGGAGGGAGTCAAGCGTTGATCTACATTACTAGGGACGAAATGGAGACAATGATGAAGAGACAGGAGGAGTTGATTCAGAGCTTATTTCAACAAATTGGACAACTTGGAGCACAGAATAGAGGACCTGTTGGAATTCAGAACGAAGCAGGACCAACCGGCGCAGCACCTGGATTAGGAGGCACACACTTGGAGCATGAAGATCCAATCCCGGAGGGAGAGAGAGGAGTACCCGCGCAACCCGGAGGCAGCAGAGGAATGAACGCTCAGTCAAGGGGGCAGATTCCAGAACTCCCTTGTGAACTCGGGGGGCAGGTCGAAAGTGATGAACGAGGATTGCATCTTGGAGACAACGATAAGCTGGCGGAGATGGTTAGGCGAGCTTTGAGAGGTGGTTTGGTAAACAAAGATTTGGAGGATGTTAACAAGAATCATTTTACTCCAGCGATCAGACAAGCTAGGAACCCGCCGGATTTTAAGTTACCATCGTTGGACATGTATGATGGGAGAACGGACCCCACGGTTCACCTAGCAAAGTATATGAGGCACATGGAAGTGCTGCGGGCATCAGAACAGTTCATGGCCTGATGTTTTCCATTGTATTGGACAGATATTGCAGCATTATGGTTTAGCAACTGGAGACATGGAATGGTTTAACTGAGAGATTTATGAGGCAATTTAGGATTCACATTACAAGACCCAAGATTGTGATGACTTTAGCAAGCCTAAAGCAGAAAGCTGGAGAGACCTTGAGGAGTTTTCTGACACGATTCAATGCGGCAGCAACATCGGTGGATCGGCCAGACCCATCCATGGTTATGATGGCAGCCGTTTCCGGAGTAGCTGATGGCACAGATTTAAAAAATTCGTTGACAAAAGATCCACCCATGGATCTAGGAGAATTCTATCATGAGCCAGAAAAGTTCTTGCGATTGGAAGACGCGAGTGCAGAAAGAGAAGAAGGAGATGAGCTCAATGTTTACGCGGTCAAAGATGGAAATCCTCTTGAAAAAGCTACAGAAACTAGCAAGGGGAAGCGAAAGGCTGAGAGTGGTTTTAACAGGTCGATGCGACCACGAAGGGAACCAAGATTTACCACATACTCAGAGCTGAACGAGAATTTAGAGCGAATCTATCAGGATACCAAAGAACACATCCCGTATCGTAGACCAATACGAAGGGACCCAACTTCCGACGAAAGGAAATCAGATAAGTATTGCATATTTCATGAATTGAATGGTCATAACACTAATGATTGCAGGCATCTGAAGGACGGGATGGAAGGGCATATTAGGAACGGTATGCTCCTTCAATATGTGAGGAAACAGACTCCAGCTGTGGAGCCTGAGCGCCCACCGTCTACCTCAACTAGAGGTGGCCCTGAGTCGGGACAACGTCTGATTATCAATTGATTGACTGAAATAACGATGAACGAGATGTAAACCTCTCACTAATGCGGTTAAATC
Source organism: Allium cepa (assembly GCA_030765085.1). NCBI lineage: Eukaryota > Viridiplantae > Streptophyta > Magnoliopsida > Asparagales > Amaryllidaceae > Allium > Allium cepa. The sequence continues at coordinate 919,642,185 of CM060938.1, forward strand.
ATTTACACATGTGAGCGTTCGCGCACGATCCATAGGCATGCTCTGAACGACCACCAACCGCATCATAGTTAGAGCTTACACTTTGACATCCCTGCTTTGCTTTTTTGCTTTGATTTCGATTTGAACATTTAGATTCTTTGCTTTGATTTTTATTTGAACGTTTAAATTCTGTTTGTATGAACATTCCTGTTGTAAGGTTCATATAATCATTGCTTTGATATTTGCAATTCCGTGAAAAAGTTTATTTTCATGCCCGTTGGATCGCGAATGGTCCACGAGCACCTTCTGTATGGCGATGAACCGCCAGAGTCTTCGATCCAGAAACTCCCCCGGACATGAACTCCGGCATCAATAATACTAAGTCCCCCCCGGGCACACATAATTTGCCTTGAATGACAAACGATCGCGAACGATCACAGTCAGCCTCGAACGGCATACTGTCGCGAACGATCACAAATCGCCTTGAACGGCATCCGACCGCGAACGGTCCCGATTCACTTATATGACAGTTGATCGCGAACGATCACCACTCGCCTCGAACGGCATCGACCGCGAACGGTCAATATCCACTTATTATGAACACCCGACCTCGAACGGTCACAACCGGCCTCGAACAGGCACAACTCGCCTCGAACGGCACGACTCACCTTACCTCAAATGGCTCGATCGCGAACGGTCGTCATTTGATGCCCGCCACCTGATCGCTGACTATTACATCTCACCTCAAATGGCTCGATCGCGAACGATCGTCATTTGAGGTCCACCACTTGACCGCGCACTGTCGCACTTTGCCTCGAATGACTAGATCCCGAACGGTCGTCATTTGAAGTTGAGCGCTTAACCCTGAACGGTCACATCTCACCACAGATGATTCGATCCCATACGATCGACGCATGGATTTACGCGCTTGACCGTGCACGGTCGCACTTCCCCACAAATGACTCGATCACGAATGATCGTCATTTGAAGTGAGGCGCTTGACCATGAGCGGCCGCGCTTCATCCCAAATAGCTCGATCCCGAACGATCGTCATTTGAGGACATATGAAACTATCAAGTTCTTTACAGGTTGATGACAGGATATGAACATCCAACTCAAGGCATTACAAAACACACCTTCCTACCGCAAGGCATATTTTGGGGGGCAAAATGTTATCCCGCTTTTTGGCAAAGCCGTGATACCAAAAGATTGGTCAAAAACAAAAGACGGTTCACCTCAGAGATTGGTCATACTTCACTTCGCTATGGATATCGATGAATTTTACCCGAGTCCGGATCGGGCCACAATTGATAGGACATAACAAGCCAAGCCATGAAAGCCAGTGTTTTAAGTTTCAAGTCAATCCGAGTTCGTGTGCTCAAGATATGATGGATTCATTTTGAGAAAGATATCCATTGTTCTGTTCGAACCCATCTCCTTCGAACCCACCTATTTCGAACCCATCCACGTCCTTGCCTTCGAAACCATGAAGTTCGAACCCAAGCCTTGTTCGAACCCATCAGCTAGTACCTCCTTCGACTGCATCGCCTTCGACTCCATCACCTTCGACTCCATCGCCTTCGACTCCATCTCCCTCGAATCCACCACAATGGCCTACCTTCGAATCCTTCGACCACACATAGGTTTGAATCCATCCAGGTAACCATGCTTCGAATCCATTCTCACACGACCACAAACCCATGAGCCTCGAATCCATGCTATCTTTGAACCCAGCATGTTAAAAACAACTTCGAATCGATCCGGAGCCACCGTTTCGAAGCAGACCTTCGAAACCAACAACTCGAATCCACTAGGGCAACACAGCAAGCACCTCGTCGCCGCCTCCTCATGCAATAGGGTCGATTCGAACCTATGGGTTCGAACCATATGGATTCGAACCATATGGATTCGAACCTATGAGTTCGAACCATATGGGTTCGAACCATATGGATTCGAACGAACCCATAGGATCTATTCGAAGCAACCAGCGTACCGAAGATGCAATATTGAATCCATCATATCTCTCAATCCCTTGATCCAAATGCCATGAAATTTTCACAAGAGCTTGATTATGCACTGAAGAATGTCCACACCAAGTTTCGCCTCGATTGGATGGATTTTTGATCGATTCGAACCTCACTTCGAATCGATCCCAAATTGGGCACGGATTCCGAGAACGCGGGCCTGTGGGCCCCCCTCACGTGCCAAGCGGCCTCCCCAGGTTTTGGGCGGGATTTCACCCTTCCACGCCTATAAATAGAGCCCCTTGTCACTCAGAAAAGGGGTCGGAGATCCAGAAGAGAGAGAGAACAAGCCTAGACTTTGCTGATTTCAATTCTATGCGTCACTATTGTCCTTGTCTTCAGATTTCAAAGCTATAAGCCGTTGTAATCAATTAAGATCATCAAGTGAAGCAATAAATAGAAAACCTTCAAAGTGGACGTAGGCACGAACGCCGAACCACTATAAATCCTGTGTTATTTATTGTTATTTTTGATTTGCTGCATTTACTATCTCTTAGATCTGAGCTCTGTGTTTGTTATCGCTGATCTGTGTTGATAAACGGGTGCTTTCACGGTATGGGATGTTTGTGACCATTTCTGGCGCAAACATTTTGGTGCTTTCACTGAGAATTGAACTCAGGAGTTCTACCAATTGATAGTTGATTCAGAGAGAGTTCGAAAGTTGAGATTTGAGGAATTATGACGAGACAATCAATCCGAAGGCCAAGGCCAGAGAGAAGTGAACACCAAGGAAGTCAAGAGGCTTCCTCAGGAGGGAATCAAGCGTCGATCTACATTACTAGGAACGAAATGGAGACAATGATGAAGAGACAGGAGGAATTGATTCAGAGATTATTTCAATAAATTGGACAACTTGGAGCACAGAATAGAGGACCTGTTAGAATTCAGAACGAAGCAGGACCATCCGGCGCAGCACCTGGATTAGGAGGCACACACTTGGAGCATGAAGATCCAATCCCGGAGGGAGAGAGAGGAGTACCCACGCAACCCGGAGGCAGCAGAGGAATGAACGCTCAGTCAAGGGGGCAGATTCCAGAACTCCCTCGTGAACTCGGGGGGCAGGTCGAAAGTGATGAACGAGGATTGCATCTTGGAGACAACGATAAGCTGGTGGAGATGATTAGGTGAGCTTTGAGAGGTGGTTTGGTAAACAAAGATTTGGAGGATGTTAACAAGAGTCCTTTTACTCCAGCGATCAGACAAGCTAGGAACCCGTCGGATTTTAAGTTACCATCGTTGGACATGTATGATGGGAGAACGGACCCCACGGTTCACCTAGCAAAGTATATGAGGCACATGGAAGTGCTGGGGGCATCAGAAGAGGTCATGGCACGATGTTTTCCATTGTATTTGACAGATATTGCAGCATTATGGTTTAGACAACTGGAGAGTGGATCTATCGGGACATGGAATGGTTTAACTGAGAGATTTATGCGGCAATTTAGGGTTAACATTACAAGACCCAAGAATGTGATGATTTTAGCAACCCTAAAGCAGAAAGCTTGAGAGACCTTGAGGAGTTATCTGACACGATTCAATGCAGCAGCAGCATCGGTGGATCGGCCAGACCCATCCATAGTTATGATGGCAGCCGTTTCCGGAGTAGCTGATGGCACAGATTTCAATAATTCGTTGACAAAAGATCCACCCATGGATCTAGGAGAATTCTATCATGAGCCAGAAAAGTTCTTGCGATTGGAGGACGCGAGTGCAGAAAGAGAAGAAGGAGATGAGCTCAATGTTTACGCGGTCAAAGATGGAAATCCTCTTGAAAAAGCTACAGAAACTAGCAAGGGGAAGCAAAAGGCTGAGAGTGGTTTTAACAGGTCGATGCGACCACGAAGGGAACCAAGATTTACCACATACTCAGAGCTGAACGAGAATTTAGAGCGAATCTATCAGGATACCAAAGAACAGATCCCGTATCGTAGACCAATACGAAGGGACCCAACTTCCGACGAAAGGAAATCGGATAAGTATTGCATATTTCATGAACTGAATGGTCATAACACTAATGATTGCAGGCATCTAAAGGACGAGATCGAAAGGCATATTAGGAACGGTATGCTCCTTCAATATGTAAGGAAACGGACTCCAGCTGTGGAGCCTGAGCGCCCACCGTCTACCTCAACTAGAGGTGGCCCTGAGTCGGGACAACGTCTGATTATCAATTGATTGACTGAAATAACGATGAACGAGATGTAAACCTCTCACTAATGCGGTTAAATCATTTACACATGTGAGCGTTCGCGCACGATCCATAGGCATGCTCTGAACGACCACCAACCGCATCATAGTTAGAGTTTACACTTTGACATCCCTGCTTTGCTTTTTGCTTTGATTTCGATTTGAACATTTAGATTCTTTGCTTTGATTTTTATTCGAACGTTTAAATTCTGTTTGTATGAACATTCCTGTTGTAAGGTTGGTATAATCACTGCTTTGATATTTGCAATTCCGTGAAAAGTTTATTTTCATGCCGGTTGGATCGCGAATGGTCCACGAGCACCTTCTGTATGGCGATGAACCGCCAGAGTCTTCGATCCAGAAACTCCCCCGGACATGAACTCCGGCATCAATAATACTAAGTCCCCCCGGGGCACACATAATTTGCCTCGAACGACGAACGATCGCGAACGATCACAGTCAGCCTCGAATGGAATACTGTCGCGAACGATCACAAATCGCCTTGAACGGCATCCGACCGCGAACGGTCCCGATTCACTTATATGACAGTTGATCGCGAACGATCACCACTCGCCTCGAACGACACCGACCGTGAACGGTCAGGATCCACTTATTATGAACACCCGACCTCGAACGGTCACAACCGGCCTCGAACAGGCACAACTCGCCTCGAACGGCACGACTCACCTTACCTCAAATGGCTCGATCGCGAACGGTCGTCATTTGAGGCCCGCCACCTGATCGCTGACTATTACATCTCACCTCAAATGCCTTGATCACGAACGGTCGTCATTTGAGGTCCACCACTTGACCGCGCACTGTCGCACTTTGCCTCGAATGACTCGATCCCGAACGGTCGTCATTTGAAGTTGAGCGCTTGACCCTAAACGGTCACATCTCACCACAGATGACTCGATCCCATACGATCGACGCATGGATTTACACGCTTGACCGCGCACGGTCGCACTTCCCCACAAATGACTCGACCACGAACGATCGTCATTTGAAGTGAGGCACCTGACCATGAGCGGCCGCGCTTCATCCCAATAGCTCGATCCCGAACGATCGTCATTTGAGGACATATGAAACTATCAATTTCTTTACAGGTTGATGACAGGATATGAACATCCAACTCAAGGCATTACAAAACACACCTTCCTACCGCAAGGCATGTTTTGGGGGGCAAAATGTTATCCTGCTTTTTGGCAAAGCCGTGATACCAAAAGATTGGTCAAAAACAAAAGACGGTTCGCCTCAGAGATTGGTCGTACTTCACTTCGCTATGGATATCGATGAATTTTACCCGAGTCCGGATCGGGCCACAATTGATAGGACATGACAAGCAAAGCCATGAAAGCCAGTGTTTTAAGTTTCAAGTCAATCCGAGTTCGTATGCTCAAGATATGACGGATTCATTTTGAGAAAGATATCCATTGTTCTGTTCAAACCCATCTCCTTCGAACCCACCTATTTCGAACCCATCCACGTCCTTGCCTTCGAAACCATGAAGTTCGAACCAAAGCATTGTTCGAACCCATCAGCTAGTACCTGCTTCGACTCCATCGCATTCGACTCCATCGCCTTCGACTCCATCGCCTTCGACTCCATCGCCTTCGACTCCATCTCCCTCGAATCCACCACAATGGCCTACCTTCGAATCCCTCGACCACACATAGGTTTGAATCCATCCAGGTAACCATGCTTCGAATCCATTCTCACATGACCACAAACCCATGAGCCTCGAATCCATGCTATCTTCGAACCCAACATGTTAAAAACAACTTCGAATCGATCCGGAGCCACCGTTTCGAAGCAGACCTTCGAAACCAACAACTCGAATCCACTAGGGCAACACAGCAAGCACCTCGTCGCGGCCTCCTCATGCAACAGGGTCGATTCGAACCTATGGGTTCGAACCATATGGATTCGAACCATATGGATTCGAACCTATGGGTTCGAACCATATGGGTTAGAACCATATGGATTCGAACGAACCCATAGGATCGATTCGAAGCAACCAGCGTACCGAAGATGCAATCTTGAATCCATCATATCTCTCAATCCCTTGATCCAAATGCCGTGAAATTTTCACGAGAGCTTGATTATGCACTGAAGAATGTCCACACCAAGTTTCGCCTCGATTGGATGGATTTTTGATCGATTCGAACCTCACTTCGAATCGATCCCAAACTGGGCACGGATTCTGAGAACGCGGGCCTGTGGGCCCCCCTCACGTGCCAAGCGGCCTCCCCAGGTTTTGGGCGGGATTTCACCCTTCCACGCCTATAAATAGAGCCCCTGGTCACTCAGAAAAGGGGTCGGAGATCCAGAAGAGAGAGAGAACAAGCCTAGACTCTGTTGAATTCAATTCTATGCGTCACTGTTGTTGTTGTGTTCAGATTTCAAAGCTATAATCCGTTGTAATCGATTAAGATCATCAAGTGAAGCAATAAATAGAAAACCTTCAAAGTGGACGTAGGCACGAACGCCGAACCACTATAAATCATGTGTTATTTACTGTTATTTGTGATTTGCTGCATTTACTATCTCTTAGATCTGAGCTCTGTGTTTGTTATCGCTGATCTGTGTTGATAAACGGGTGCTTTCACGGTATGGGATGTTTGTGACCATTTCTGGCGCAAACATTTTGGTGCTTTCACTGAGAATTGAACTCAGGAGTTCTACCAATTGATAGTTGATTTAGAGAGAGTTCGAAAGTTGAGATTTGAGGAATTATGACGAGACAATCAATCCGAAGGCCAAGGCCCGAGAGAAGTGAACACCAAGGAAGTCAAGAGGCTTCCTCAGGAGGGAATCAAGCGTCGATCTACATTACTAGGGACGAAATGGAGACAATGATGAAGAGACAGGGGGAGTTGATTCAGAGCTTTTTTCAACAAATTGGACAACTTGGAGCACAGAATAGAGGACCTGTTGGAATTCAGAACGAAGCAGGACCATCCGGCGCAGCACCTGGATTAGGAGGCACACACTTGGAGCATGAAGATCCAATCCCGGAGGGAGAGAGAGGAGTACCCGCGCAACCCGGAGGCAGCAGAGGAATGAACGCTCAGTCAAGGGGGCAGATTCCAGAACTCCCTCGTGAACTCGGGGGGCAGGTCGAAAGTGATGAACGAGGATTGCATCTTGGAGACAACGATAAGCTGGCGGAGATGGCTAGGCGAGCTTTGAGAGGTGGTTTGGTAAACAAAGATTTGGAGGATGTTAACAAGAGTCCTTTTACTCCAGCGATCAGACAAGCTAGGAACCCGCCGGATTTTAAGTTACCATTGTTGGACATTTATGATGGGAGAACGGACCCCACGGTTCACCTAGCAAAGTATATGAGGCACATGGAAGTGCTGGGGGCATCAGAAGAGGTCATGGCCCGATGTTTTCCATTGTATTTGACAGATATTACAGCATTATGGTTTAGACAACTGGAGAGTGGATCTATCGGGACATGGAATGGTTTAACTGAGAGATTTATGAGGCAATTTAGGGTTCACATTACAAGACCCAAGAATGTGTTGACTTTAGCAACCCTAAAGCAGAAAGCTGGAGAGACCTTGAGGAGTTTTCTGACACGATTCAATGCGTCAGCAGCATTGGTGGATCGGCCAGACCCATCCATGGTTATGATGGCAGCCGTTTCCGGAGTTGCTGATGGCACAGATTTCAATAATTCGTTGATAAAAGATCCACCCATGGATCTAGGAGAATTCTATCATGAGCCAGAAAAGTTCTTGCGATTGGAAGACGCGAGTGCAGAAAGAGAAGAAGGAGATGAGCTCAATGTTTACGCGGTCAAAGATGGAAATCCTCTTGAAAAAGCTACAGAAACTAGCAAGGGGAAGCGAAAGGCTGAGAGTGGTTTTAACAGGTCGATGCGACCACGAAGGGAACCAAGATTTACCACATACTCAGAGCTGAATTAGAATTTAGAGCGAATCTATCAGGATACCAAAGAACAGATCCCGTATCGTAGACCAATACGAAGGGACCCAACTTCCGACGAAAGGAAATCAGATAAGTATTGCATATTTCATGAACTGAATGGTCATAACACTAATGATTGCAGGCATCTGAAGGACGAGATCGAAAGGCATATTAGGAACAGTATGCTCCTTCAATATGTAAGGAAACGGACTCCAGCTGTGGAGCCTGAGCGCCCACCGTCTACCTCAACTAGAGGTGGCCCTGAGTCGGGACAACGTCTGATTATCAACTGATTGACTGAAATAACGATGAACGAGATGTAAACCTCTCACTAATGCGGTTAAATCATTTACACATGTGAGCGTTCGCGCACGATCCATAGGCATGCTCTGAACGACCACCAACCGCATCATAGTTAGAGTTTACACTTTGACATCCCTGCTTTGCTTTTTGCTTTGATTTCGATTTGAACATTTAGATTCTTTGCTTTGATTTTTATTTGAACGTTTAAATTCTGTTTGTATGAACATTCCTGTTGTAAGGTTGGTATAATCACTGCTTTGATATTTGCAATTCCGTGAAAAAGTTTATTTTCATGCCCGTTGGATCGCGAATGGTCCACGAGCACCTTCTGTATGGCGATGAACCACCAGAGTCTTCGATTCAGAAACTCCCCCGGACATGAACTTCGGCATCAATAATACTAAGTCCCCCCCCCCGGGCACACATAAATCGCCTCGAACAACAAACGATTGCGAACGATCACAGTCAGCCTCGAACGGCATACTGTCGCGAATGATCACAAATCGCCTTGAACGGCATCCGACCGCGAACGGTCCCGATTCACTCATATGACAGTTGATCGCGAACGATCACCACTCGCCTCGAACGGCACCGACCGCGAACGGTCAAGATCCACTTATTATGAACACCCGACCTTGAACGGTCACAACCGGCCTCGAACAGGCATAACTCGCCTCGAACGGCATGACTCACCTTACCTCAAATGGCTAGATCGCGAACGGTCGTCATTTGAGGCCCGCCACCTGATCACTGCCTATTACATCTCACCTCAAATGGCTCTATCGCGAACGGTCGTCATTTGAGGTCCACCACTTGACCGCGCACTGTCGCACTTTGCCTCGAATGACTCGATCCCGAACGGTCGTCATTTGAAGTTGAGCGCTTGACCCTGAACGGTCACATCTCACCACAGATGACTCGATCCCATACGATCGACGCATGGATTTACGCGCTTGACCGCGCACGGTCGCACTTCCCCACAAATGACTCGATCACGAACGATCGTCATTTGAAGTGAGGCGCTTGACCATGAGCGGCCGCGCTTCATCCCAAATAGCTCAATCCCGAACGATCGTCATTTGAGGACATATGAAACTATCAAGTTCTTTACAGGTTGATGACAGGATATGAACATCCAACTCAAGGCATTACAAAACACACCTTCCTACCGCAAGGCATGTTTTGGGGGGCAAAATGTTATCCCGCTTTTTGGCAAAGCCGTGATACCAAAAGATTGGTCAAAAACAAAAGACGGTTCACCTCAGAGATTGGTCGTACTTCACTTCGCTATGGATATCGATGAATTTTACCCGAGTCCGGATCGGGCCACAATTGATAGGACATGACAAGCAAAGCCATGAAAGCCAGTGTTTTAAGTTTCAAGTCAATCCGAGTTCGTGTGCTCAAGATATGATGGATTCATTTTGAGAAAGATATCCATTGTTCTGTTCGAACCCATCTCCTTCGAACCCACCTATTTCGAACCCATCCACGTCCTTGCCTTCGAAACCATGAAGTTCGAACCCAAGCCTTGTTCGAACCCATCAGCTAGTACCTGCTTCGACTCCATCGCCTTCGACTCCATCACCTTCGACTCCATCGCCTTCGACTCCATCTCCCACGAATCCACAACAATGGCTACCTTCGAATCCCTCGGCCACACATAGGTTTGAATCCATCCAGGTAACCGTGCTTCGAATCCATTCTCACACGACCACAAACCCATGAGCCTCGAATCCATGCTATCTTCGAACCCAGCATGTTAAAAACAACTTCGAATCGATCCGGAGCCACCGTTTCGAAGCAGACCTTCTAAACCAACAACTCGAATCCACTAGGGCAACACAGCAAGCACCTCGTTGCCGCCTCCTCATGCAACAAGGTCGATTCGAACCTATGGGTTTGAACCATATGGATTCGAACGAACCCATAGGATCGATTCGAAGCAACCAGCGTACCGAAGATGCAATCTTGAATCCATCATATCTCTCAATCCCTTGATCCAAATGCCATGAAATTTTCACAAGAGCTTGATTATGCACTGAAGAATGTCCACACCAAGTTTCGCCTCGATTGGATGGATTTTTGATCGATTCGAACCTCATTTCGAATCGATCCCAAACTGGGCACGGATTTCGAGAATGTGGGCCTGTGGGCACCCCTCACGTTCCAAGCGGCCTCCCTAGGTTTTGGGCGGGATTTCACCCTTCCACGCCTATAAATAGAGCCCCTGGTCACTCAAAAAAGGGGTCGGAGATCCAGAAGAGAAAGAGAACAAGCCTAGACTCTGCTGAATTCAATTCTATGCGTCACTGTTGTTGTTGTGTTCAGATTTCAAAGCTATAATCCGTTGTAATCGATTAAGATCATCAAGTGAAGCAATAAATAGAAAACCTTCAAAGTGGACGTAGGCACGAACGTCGAACCACTATAAATCCTGTGTTATTTACTGTTATTTGTGATTTGCTGCATTTACTATCTCTTAGATCTGAGCTCTGTGTTTGTTATCGCTGATCTGCGTTGATAAACGGGTGCTTCACGGTATGGGATGTTTGTGACCATTTCTGGCGCAAACAATGGGTTCGAAATATGGGTTCTTCCCTTCAAATTGAATCGATCATAACTCGAGCGAACGAACTCGGATTGATCTGAAACTTGGAACGTTGGTTCTCTTGGCTTTCCGTGTCATGTCCTGTCAATTGTGGCCCGATCCGGACTTGGAAAAAATTCATCGATATCCATGGTTATCCTGCGATGCACAGTTGATATTCAAGAATAGTAATCATTGATTTTCAGGTAATTTTTGGGTATCTCAACTTTGCCGAAAGTTGGGATAACAAAATTAATGACACAAATTCATTAACCCTCATCATTCATATTAATTACTTTTATCCTTAATTAATTATTTACATTAATCAACCTTAATTAATCATTAACAGGAATTATCCATTCGGTAATTACTTACCTTAATTAACTAATTCCTTAATTAATTTTATTAATCCTTTAATTAATTACACCAAGTAATTATCCACTAATTACTTCTACTAAGTAATTATCCTTTAGTTACTTCCCATTAAGTAATTCCCCTTCTTATTAATTTGATCTAGTAATTTATCCATTAATTACTTACACTATGTAATTACACCTATAAATCTCATCAAGTATTCATACTTAATCCATCACCAAGTGATTATCTTTAATTAATTTACAAATTAATTAACTTAAATTAATCACATTCACTTTATAAATTTCAATTGAGCAATTCATACCTTAATTGCCCTTGGCAATTTAATTAATCTTTAATAACTAATTAATTATTCTTTAATAAATAATTAATAAACCTTGATTATCAATTAATAAAACTTAATAACAAATTAAATAATCCTTAGTTACCAGCTAATTAATCTCTAATTACTAAATTAATCAATTTTAAAACAATGAAACATTAATTATCCTTTAGGGTCAACCATTATCTTAATTATTGACTTAATTTTCATTAAAAACATTTTTATCTTAAAAATTGACTTCCTTAATTAAATCATTTAATTAAGCTTGAAATAAAATAACATTTAACTTGATAATTAAAATTACCAAAACTTCCTTTAAATACTTAGGAAATTATCTTGTAATAGTTTTAAAACAAATTTATATTTATATTTAAAACTTGCTTTTATAAAAATCTTAAAATTTAAATTTCTAACTTAAGTTTTAAAACCACTTTAATTTTTACAAAATTAATATTGAACAAATTTTCAAAACTTCCGAACCAATTGATAAAGAAAACAATTATTATATAAAGAGTAAATTTAAATAGGAAAGTTTAAGCTAGAATTAAATTTAAATCTCAAAACATTGATTTTAAAACTTTTAAAAACTGCACTACACTGTTGGTTCTGGTCAAGCCCGAAGACCCCTCGGGTCTATCCCCGAGTTTACCATCTCCTTTCCCTTTTATTTTAAAAACATAGTTTAAACTTTAATTTAAAAACCTAGAACCAAAACATACACGAACCACTCGAACACGATCCCGAGTCCCTCCTCGAGTTCTCCTTCCTAAATCCTAAGTTACCCTTCGAGTCAAGTCCTACCCAAATCCACAGACACACCAAAAACCCACCATGCGCATGCACCATCGCCAGAGACACGTATGTCCATCGACACACCCTCCGACACATCGACCATCACCCAGACCTTCAATTCTGACCAACGAATCACCCTCACAAGCCATCGATCAAAATCGAGCCATACAGAGGAAATTGGAACCAAACCTATGCCAAAAAACTTCTCGCCCAAGCGATTTCCGACCACCAGATGTCGAACAACTCCGGCCACTCCTTCCAAAACCTTCCACGCTGCCTTCCACCAAGTTCCATGCCACTCGATCAACCAGAGGCAATGCAGTGACCACGAATCTAACCTCAACCCAAACTAGGGTTTTAAACTTTCTCAACCCACCGACGCCACCACAATGATCTGGAGCTCCACCTGATAATTTTCCCGGCCTCCCCGATCATCATTCTAGATCCAGACAAAATCTCGACCACTCGAGTACCTCTGGCTACCAGTAAATGCTCAAAACTCATTTTCCAGATATCACCAAAATGCATACTCAATACAGCATTAAAAATTGTGATTTTGATTTTAAAAATCCTAACTTTCTAAGTTACTTCAAGTTGTAATCCTGAAACTATAAATTATGATATTTAATTTTAACATGTTTTAAGGATTTCTACTGTAATTCTTTGATTTACAGTGATACAAAATCTTGTTTTGCTTAAATACAATTTTAGATCTTAATCTATGTTTAAACAAACATATTTCGCTTGAAAATCAAAGGCTATCAAAGATCAGTTAAAGAAAATTTGAATTTATTTACTTGTTCTAAAATCTTATGACCTGGAACAAAAAGAATCAGACATATCCAAACATGCACTATTTATATTTGCATATTTAAAACATGCAAACCAAAATTCCATCCATGCAAACAATTTCCACGACATCTATTAAATTTATTCATCTCAAACAGCAATTTAAAACAAAAGTCAGATTGTTTACTCACATGCTTCCCAGAACAGAGAATAGAGCTGATCCTGGAACCTGATTTTAAAACAACCTGCTTGATTCGAATTTTCTTTTTGATTTGATAATGATTTTAATGTTGATCTACTTGCTTTTAATCTATAAATTAAACTGTCTCTAGATTTGATTTCTTACTGTTCTTTGAAACTGGAATATGCTTTGAACTGAAGCTACTTGATTGATGAATGGAAACTGATCTTTCTTTAAGCTTGATAAAACTGATCTTGATCTATAGCTTAGTTGCTTGATTGCTTTAGATTTTTTTAGAATACAAGAAGTTGTTCGTTTTGTTGGTTTATTTCTTTCTCAGGTTTTAATCTCCTTGTTTTTGAAAGATGAATATAAAAAAAAGAAATGAGAAAGGAATAGAAAATGTATATATTTCTTTTATCTTTCATTTATTATCTAAAACAAAAGGAACAAATTCATGACACTTGTTAAGTTTCTTACAAATGTCATTTACACTTTATAATTGATTTACATTTGTTATATTGAAAGATCTTATGTTTACATTTGTACTTTAGTATATAAATAATTTACACTTGTATTCTGTATGTATATTATTGTTTTAAATATATATTTATAATATTTTCCATTTAGTAATTATTTTCCTTAATTTATATAAATATGATATTTAAAGAAAATAATATAAATCAAATCATATACTAATAAAATCATATTCATATATGTTTTATAATTTATTTTAAGATATTTATTTTTTTGAATTTCAAATTCAAATTAAAATTAAAATCAACTCATATAAATATATATATATTTAAACAAACATTAATTCAATTCTATTTAAAAATCCATTTATATATATATATATATATATAAATAACACATTATTATTATTATTGTTTTGAAAACAATTAATTTTATCAATTTTAAATAATTATAAAGGAGATTATCAAATTTATTTGTTCAACTTATAAATCAGTGTTTTCAATAGTAAAAATTTGATAATTATCCACTTTCGTGATGCGCACAAATCCGGGTTACCATATTCCTCCCCCTTTAATTCTTTTCGTCCTAGAAAAGGAACGAAGCCAGAATTATTATAATGCTTAAAATCAGATAAATTTTCCTTGATCATTTTTAAAACACTTTAAAATCTATATAGTATTACAAAAATAGTTTTTATAAAAATACTTTTATAACTCGATGTTTCTACAAGTCCATCCTAGTTCTCATAGAAATTCGGTCATACGTTGATCAGTATAGGACTGAAAATCTATAAGTACTTGGTAAACCCGTTTTCAACATCTAGTGAAAATACTTGGAAAATAATTTTATTGAAAATATAGAAAACATTTTGAAAATAGAGAAAATATCTTTGGTGAGAATGCTCTGGAAATCGTCACCCCCATTCATGGTCGTAGTTAACCCAATGGTTGCGTTGTCATCCCGGCAAAATCCATAGATAACTGTAGGCCTACACGCCCCTCGATTACGCCATGGAACCCGCTACAGATCGCAGTTACATCCAGGGTTTACGTTGCCATCACAGCAAAAGTCCATGTAACTGTAGGCATCAACGCCCTCGAATTTCGCTGCCACAAGAATGAAACTTCTCCACTCGACCACAGATCGCAGTCTACCGATGTTACGTTGCCTTCTCGGCAAAATCAAGCGTAGGCTATTGACACTCACCTCCACACGATTCCTGCTACGGTCCATATAGTAGATCGCAGCAACATCGAGTTAAACTATCGTCACAGCATAACCCAAATGCCCCTGTAGGCATCAGCGCCTTCGACTTTCGCTACCCAATAATCCTCAAGAACTTCAGTTTGTCCGGACTTCCTCACAGGATCCACTTTAGAGCCTCCCCCTTAGGGCTCAAGGCAGTACCACCCCGTGGTACTCCGAAGAAGTCCATTCAAGGGAGTGCCTTTTGCCCCAGCGCCATTTTCAAAACACTTTATACTATACACATATAGTATTTTCCAAATCATACACCTAGTATGAATCTCATATAAATCTCCTTTCTCAAAATCGATCATCCCAAAATCGATAATTTCCAAACTAGGCTTTCCAAATTTCCAAATTTGATTTTTCCAAAAAATCAAAAGCCTTTTTTCCAAATCCATAGGCTCCCAAAACCTTTTCCCAAAATCTTTCTCATAAAATCCTTTATATATACGTATATTTATAATAATCTTGGGAAATCTTTGAATCATTTCATACTTGTATAAATTTCCTTTTTATACTTTAAATACTTCGAAAATCCTTTTTCTTCTGGCTATAGATTCAACAAGGGGAGTTTATCAATTATATATTCATTACTTTACTTATGTCAAATCAATATTCAAGCTTGATTACTTTAAAAAGTCGCTTACCGTATTACTTACTTCCATAAGTAAATTTCTATCACAGAAAAATCCAATTTCTACCTTATTTCACCATATATTTCACAAAATATATTTTTCATTTAAAATATCACTTTACAGTTTTTATCAACAATTTCAATATCAATCTCATTCAAACTTGTACGATGTACACATATCATCCGTACACTATATCAATCTGATTGCTCACTCGATCACACAATTTCCCTTCCAAACTAGTATCATCCACCCGACTTTCCTAGTGCGGACTCAGATTTGCTTTCCTGATCAGAAACTGTCATTCTCCTTGCATAGTCACAACTATGATATGGAATTTCCAAATCCAATCAAAAATCCATATCCAGGTTCACCGTCGAAAATCGAGTGAAAAATTCCAACTCGGATCGATATACTATCTCAAAATTCTGTGCTCGAATCTGGATCAAATCACTATGCGAATAGAGTAATATACGTACATCCTACGTATCTATCTTCATTGTTTATTAACCAAATCAATTCCCTTTCCTATTCACATCCACTTTTAGTTTCTATCTACTTAATGCACAATTGCCTTAATTTCATTTGGATTATCACCTTAATTCTTATCTCAATTGGGTATTTAACCATAAACAGTTTGAACTCTGTCCAACTTTAATTCAGAAAATAGCTTAAAATTTTTAAAATAGATAAGTAGTTGAAAAATAATTATTAATTTGTAAAATAGTTGTAAATCAGTTAAATAATTGTAAAATAGTTGAAAAATAGTAAAATAATTTGCAAAATAGTTGTAAAATAATAATTAGTTATAAAACAGTTGAAGAATAGTAATTTATTTATAAACAGTTGTAAAATTGTTAAATAGTTTCAAAACAATTGTAAAATAAGTATAAAATTGTTTGGATTTAAAAAGAAAGGTTGTAAATAGCTTGAAAAGATAGATTTAAGAAAAATTATATTAAAATAATTTGTTGAAAATAGTTTCAGAGCCAAATTGTTCCACTACCCAATTTTTTTTATTCCCATCAATTCAATTTAAATTTCCATTCCATTAAAATTGACTCAATTTTAATTTAAATAACTACAATTTCCATTCCAAATTTAACTTTATTCAACCTTGATTTAAATCTCTATTTGTTCAAATAAATTTCAAATTGAATTGGTTCCAATTTCAATTCATTTCAACTCCAGTTTGAATTAATCCCAATGTCAAACTCCATTTCCAATCACTTTTCCATCCAAATAAATTGATTCAATTCCAAAACAAGTTGAATTATTCTTGATTTCCTTTCAAATTCAAATCAAATTCCATTTGAATTTTTAATTCAACTTTAATCACAATTATCAAATTATTCAAATCAAATTTCAATTTGGACTAATTTCAAATTCAATTTCACTTTAAATCATCTTGAATTATATAAATTCGAGTTAATACTTCAAATGTTGATTTACTTCCTTTAAATCTAATTAACCTTTACTTTTAAAGTCTTTAAGCAATTTAATTCTGAGTCCAAATTTCAGAAATTCATTTTAAATTCCCTTTACTTAACTTATTTCAAAGTTCAAATAATAATTCAAATTCTTTTAAACAATTTAATCTTTGAAATCCAATTTACTACCCAATTTCAACTTTGAAACCAAATTTCAACAATCTCAGTTGCAATTTATCTTAAACATTCAAATCTTAAGTCCAAAATGATTCACTTTAAAGTCTTATTTCCATTTAATTTCTGCAATGGATATAGAATATCTCAATTCACACTTAATTCATTCTGAACAACTCAATTCACATTCTCATAATTTCTGATAATAATAGGATGATTATTAAGATAAATAGAAATCCAATTTATTTAAAATATCCACTACCTATTTGTAGATCTAAACCCTGTTTGAGATCTCATATAACACCTTACCAAATCAAACGATTTAATTTTCCTAATTTAAGTCTTAATTTCATCTTAAAATTTCCAAATCAGGTTACTTAGTCAAACTTTTCTAACTTCCCTTAAGTTCAATTCAATTTAATCCCTTTAACCTTACTCAAATTTGAATTCCTGCTTCAAATTTCAAATTTCTTTCCCACTTATAAGTTCAAAAACTTATCACATTTCAGAAAATTCAAATCTCAACAATTAGTGTTTATTTCAAATCACCCTTGATATTATGTATATCCACATATATACATATTTACTTCTTGGCCCACCAAGCCATATTTTCAAATTTTAAACCATCCTTGGTTTTAATTCAAAATAATTTCTTTAAAGTTTTCAAGCAACTTCTTATTTTAAAATACGATTTCATTCAAAATATTTTGAATATTATTGTTTATTCTTTTCTTTTAACACTTTGAAACAATTCAAATGGTTCTAGACTTAGGATTCAAAACTTCACAATTTAAAACCCACTTTAATTTACAAGTCACGCTTCTTTAACACATCTCATCTTATTTTATCAATGTTTTCAAACATTTCATTATTAAACAATACCCATTTATTTTCTTGGCTTGAAACGAATTCTATCTCATTTTATTTGTATAGTTCATTATTTTCAATTCCCATTTTGATATATAAATATATATATATATATATATATATATATATATATATATATTAATCAATTAATTCTTATCCAGTTCAATATCCAATAACCCATTTTCTTTAGATATTATAATTGAAAAATTATTTGCCTTATATATATATATATATATATATATATATATATATATATATATCAAAATATGACCTTTTATAAAAATCATTATTTACTTTAAAACCATTATTAAAATCATTATATAGGAAAATAACAAGTACGCTCTCATATATATATATATATATATATATATATATATATATATATATATATATATATATATATACATACATACATACATACGTACATATATATGTACACACTCAACTCATCCTCGGGTAATATTGACCCTATCCTTAATTATTACACCCACCAGAGCCAAGGTTCTCTCTTAACCTTCTGCTCTGATACCAATTGTAACGACCTGAAATTTTTCCCCCGAAAATTCCAGATAGTTAGAAAAAGAAGAAAGAGATAGAAGAAGAAGAAACAGAAACACAACACAGATTCTCACATTTGCAGCGGATCAAATATATAATATAAAATAATAACAGTTTACAAAAGAATACTGTATCTGTCAGTTACATTTATAATACATCGGAGTTACACAAACACTGGACATATACAAATCAACAAGTCTCAGATAAACAAAAATAATATCACCGCGAAATCACTCCATACGTTCCTGCCATCCAGCTCGCCACCTGAGCTCCAGAACGTCCTTACCTGAAAATCTGTAATACTCGGTCTGAACCGAGCATTACATCAAAGTAACACACGGGTCAGCTGGAAGCCAGCGTGAGTAAAACCATATAATTTGAAATTCTAAGTTTAATCCATAAAAGAAAACCCGGTAACTTGTACTTCACTACGAGTTCACTACTTGTTATACTCAACACTTATTTCACAAATCAAATTCTAAGTATTCTAACTTAGTTCAAAGGTCCATATTATTCAATTTCAGTCTATTGATTTCACACATCAAAGCCATAGAGAATCATGAAGATTACAAATCGAAGTGGCTTAGGGTATTACTGATACCTGACCCCGGTCTCTTCGAATACAATATCATCTTAATCCAAGTTATTCAAGTGAAAAACAATTAAACTTTAAATACAAGATGTCACTTTTATACACAGCAATTCATTAACGATAGATAACCATACTATCACTGTCTATCCAAACATAACATATCAGAAAATATTTCATATCAGAGATATCATCCAATTCAAGGTATTTACATCATTCAATCATTCATAAGAAAGATAAATTAGTCACACCATTTCTAATTAATTAAAATAAATTAAATTAATTCTTTTAATCACTTTTAATCATTTTTTCTTAACATTAATTAATTACCAACCATTAATTAATCATCCCTTAATTTCCTTTTTAATTACATTAAGTAATTAGCCTTTAAATTAATAACAAAAATTCATTAACCCTCATCATTCAAATTAATTACTTTTATCCTTAATTAATTATTTCCATTAATCAACCTTAATTAATCATAAACATGAATTATCCATTTAGTAATTACTTACCTTCATTAATTAATTCCTTAATTAATTTGATTAATCTTTTAATTAATTACACCAAGTAATTATCCATTAATTACTTCTACTATGTAATTATACTTTAATTACTTTCCATTAAGTAATTCCCCTTCTTATTAATTACATCCAGTAATTTATCCATTAATTACTTACACTAAGTAATTACACTTATCAATCTCATCAAGTATTCATACTTAATCCATCATCAAGTGATTGTCTTTAATTAATTTGCAAATTTATTAACTTAAATTAATCACATTCACTTTATAAATTTCAATTGAGTAATTCATCCCTTACCCTTAACAATTTAATTAATCTTTAATTACAGATTAATTATTCTTTAATCATTAATTAATAAACCATAATTATCAATTAATAAAACTTAATAACAAATTAATTAATCCTTAATTACTAGTTAATTAATCTCTAATTACTAAACTAATCAATCTTAAATCAATGAAACCTTAATTATCCTTTGTAGGATCGATTTCACCCTAGAGGGGGTGGTGAATAGGGTGATAGTGTAAAATATTAAAAATTAATCGCGGAAGCTTATAAATTAATTTCAATTCAGATCACAGAATAGCAGCACAGATATCGCAGAATATAAATAACAGAATAAAACAGAACAACACAGAATTTACCCAGCTTCGGCAAAACCCTGCCTACGTGCTGCCCCTAAGGTTTCTACTAGAAATTAGATAGTCCCTCGCTTACACACGTAAACTCGCTATACACCGCTATTGACTAATATAACTCTACGCTCAAAATCCTGCCACAACTAAACTACCGAGTTGCGAATTCTCAAGCTACACACTGTAGCTTGTCCCCTAGTCACACGACTAGAAAATATAAACGGTTTAAAAGAAAAATACAATTAAAAACAATTCAAAAATAAAATAACCCTAATTTTTAAAACCTATAACCCTTTAAATAAAAAAACCCTTTTATCAAAGTAGAATAAGGCCGGCCCTCTCCCCTTTGTCTTTTATTGTCTCGGTCGTTCCTTTATCTTGAGAATGGCGGCTGTGTCTAGGGATTCATTTGTTCTCGTTCCTTTTTGCTCTTAAATTAGGGATTTGGGCATTTCAAAGATGCCGGCTTTTGGTTGCTAGATCGAAAGGAGGAATTGTCACTTTGTTTGCTTCGTCGATCGCTTGCTTCTCTGTTTTACTTACGGCTCTTGAAATTGATCGAGTTCGCACTGTTTTGCTACGGTATGTACTTTCCCTTTTGCTTTGATGGTTTTGTGCTACTTGAACTCGATACAGAAAATTGCCCATGACGATGTTAATTTATATAGGGTTTGTAACCCTAGATTTGCGTCGTATATTTTCTAATTGAATTTGTCAACTGATTCACCTCGGCCACTTGATGATGCTTGTACGAATGTGATGATTTCTGACCTTTTCAACTCTTGTGTATTCGTTGCTTGGTGGTCACGGCTTTGATTCATTTTTGCGATGATCACGGCTTGATCGTTTCTGACTTTGACAAATTTCGTACAACCACGGCTTTGACTTGTTGACACCCTGACCATTTCATACCTGTACATTCTCGGCTTCAGTATGCGTTGATTTTCTGGCTTGATGTTTATATCTACTTGCTGTGTATTGCTTCACTGCATAGCATATTTGTGCATTTTAAAACTCTGACCTTGGTTGCAGTCTTGTGTTGGTAACCATCTTCAAGCATGTTGCAGTTTGTAGCTTTCATGCATTTTCTTTGACATGATTTACTTCACCTGTACTTGGTCATTTGTGTAGTCTTCGAGCATGTTGCCACTGTGTCGTTGTTTTGCATTGTTCATGTCATGTTGTTCATGTGCATATATGTTTACTGAGTTTGCATTTGTTAGTTTAGTCATGCACTTGGTCTCTTCACTGTGTTTTCTTCATGCCTGACTTGATGATTCCCTTCCTGTAGCTCCATATTCTTCACTGTTGCATTTCAGACTTGCTGTTGCATATGTATTCATTTTGCAGCTGGTCTTTGTATCTTTGCATGTGCATTGTTCTAGTGCACTTCTGTTTGCATTGCATTGTAGTCTTCGCCATGTTGTAACCTGGTGTGCACTGAGCACTTGAACTTGTATCTGTGCACATTGTTCTATGCACTGTTCTTGTATTACTTGGGTTACTTGTATGCACTGCATATTTGGATTGCACCTTTGCTGGTTGGTCTGGCCATTGTAAATTGATTTTTGAGTTTGCACCTGTGTTGAATCCAGTTTCACAACTCGGGTTTGACCTTGTGCTGAGAATTGTGACATTTATATTATTGCACGTGAGTTGAACCCAACTTTTTATTTGGGTTTGACCTGTGCTCACCTGTCCCTGTAAATCAATCAAGTGTATATATTGGTGTGCACGGCCTTGTGGCATATACAGTAATATACTGTGTATGTCACAAGTTGTTCGTATATGATGAATTCAAATTTAAATTATGACGAACAACCCAAATAACTGAGGCAAATAATATTTTCAAAATCATCTTTTATTTTTGAATTGCAAAAATATTTCTTTTTCAATTTTACTGCGTTAGTGTATATTTTTGCAGATTGCTCAGATACTGGATTCAAACTGGAATGCAGTCGAAGATAAAAATATGAGTCTGAGTGATATGTAGTGAGGTTATCAATGTAAAAATATTTGTGATGTAATCGTGATGTAATAAAAAATGTATATGTATAGTGAGAGCATGAATTTGTACTATTCAAGATTGTAATAAATATTTGTTTGAATAAAATATTCATTTGAATTCAAAAACTGTGTTATTTATTTTTATTCAGCAAATATTTATTTATTCTGTGAAAAATTAAAATAGTACGTTAACAAATACATTTAAGTGAATGTATATATGTTTATTATCATCAAACAAAAATCATATAGCGCAAAGCGCATATTCAACAATCTCCCCCTTTTGATGATAACAAACATATATTTAAGATTTTGAATATATTAAATGTGTTTGATAATTTCATTTGCTCCCCCTATTTGAATAATTCCTTTTTATGTGATGCTCCCCCTACATATATGGCTCCCCCTACATATATGCATACAAATAAAAATATGTAAATGAGCCTATATGCAAATTGAAAATTATTTGACCTTTGCTTGATTCTATTTGACAAAATCTTAACTTTTCTCTCCCCCTTTTGTTATCAGCAAAAGAATAATAGTGTTAGAGAAAATAGAGATAAAGTGATCGATATTAATCCACATTAAAAGTCAATTGAATATAAATATTAAATTTCAATAAAAAATCAAACAAAAATCATAATTATTTTGTTAGGCGCATATTCCACTTTTAGAATGATGGAAATGATGTCATCATATAAAACCATACAGTTGTGTCTATTTGTGGCATATTTATATCAGGAATTTGAATATCTACTAACCATGCATAACCGTTAGGACTTTTAAATGAGATTAGTAGTATTCCAATTTTATTTTTAAAAAAAATGAATTCAAGTATCTTCTAACCACGCATAACCGTGAGGACTTTTAAATGGGATTAGAATCAACTTGTTTATTTAAAAAAAACTTTTGATATGCGTTCCATACATGCATAACCGTGAGGACTTTTAAATCAGCATGGAAGCACATAACAAATTCCAAGTAATTCACCCATGCATAACCGTGAGGACTTTTAAATGAGAGTGAATACTTTGGTATTTATTTATTATTATTAATTTTTTTTTTAAAAAAAAATGTGAAAATGAAAAACGAACTATTCCTGTTTAAAGTACCACATATCGACAAACTATATAGAATTTTGATGAGTGATGGTTGTTAGAAATATGATAGATATAGAGATGGTCATGGAATTTTTTTACCAACAAAAAGTTTTATAACTCTTGTTTAAATTTCTAAAGAAATTTATTAATTATACCGTCTCAAGTCATAATATTTGATCAATATTAACACTCATCACTTTTTCAATCACTATTTTTCTTTTCGATGAACATTAGGGAGTCGGATTAGTCAAAATAGTCATTTAAAATCAAATTCAAAAATAATTATGAAATTAATTTTTCAAAAATGACTAATCTGAAAATATGGTCAAAAATGATTTTCTCCAGGGGGTTTTTAAAAGAAAATTTTCTGCTATTTGAAAATTATTTGAAATGAAGAATATGCAGATATTTTCTTTGAAAAACGATGCAGTTACTAAATGTCTCAAAAATCACGTTCAACTAGTAATTTTTCTATCAACTAGATTACCAGTGTAATCTGCATCTGAATTTCTTTTTCACTCAAAATCATCATCAATTGAATTTTATAGACCAAAACATGAAGTATGCACCAAGAATTTCAAAACTCAATTTCTACAGCAATTTAAATGACATTCTTTTGAAATTGAATTGAAGCCGTGTAAATAATCAAAAACCGTGAATATAGAGTTAGCCGTATTATAACCAATTATCCAACAAAATACTATTTTTAATTCAAACTGATATATATGAAGTAATTCAAAGAATCTAGAGATTTTTATAGTGTTTTTGGCACAAAAATATAATTGACCAACTACGTTGAATAAGTCAGAGTCAAAATCATCAATTTTTTTTCATCATCTCATTATTGGCTGATTTTAATTCAGAATATGGTGCAGATTATCACATTTAATATATCGTTTAAAACATACCATTACCTGTTTTTACCTTTACGATATTTTCCGTTGTTGTCCGTTGTGATTCTGTCACCTTTATACTAGGCTAAGGAACTCTGCTTCGTCGTCCGTTGTGTTTCTGGAACAGCCAAAATCCAGAGAACACTATTGTTGTTCCTTAGCCTGCCACCACACCTACACGGAAAAGGATTTATGTGACCTATTTGTTTTTATAGGTCCATGATTGTTAGTGGCAGAATATTTTGAAAAACAATTTTGTGGAGACCCAAAACTATTTATAATTGTTCCCTTCGGCACCCAAATTTGTTTAACTTTGAGAGTTTTTATATTTGTGCCTTTTGGAACCCAAATTGGTATAGTTTTCACATGTTTGGGTCTATATCAACAATTATTGTGATCGTGTCCAACTTTTCTACAAATTGTGCACATGGAGTTAACTTGACTAAAATTGCTTTCAACAATTTTCGAACTATTATATCCAAGTCCTTGTCTAACCGAATTAACAGTTTGCTTTCCTAGTAGCATATTGAACGATTTTTCACTTTTTGAAAATTTATCTAAAGTCGTTGACAATTGTTGGACTTGTGTTTTGAGAGATTCATTTTCGTTTAACAATTGTGTGCACTTTTTAATAGAATTCTCTCTCCTAGTATTTTCATTCTCCTTTAAAATCAGAATTTCATTTTCAAGTGATTTTATTTTAATTTCTGATTTTTTAATTTCTTCATCAAATGTTGGACACTTATCACACTTAGGGATCCTACTTTGATAGGTTTTAACTAATTGATCAAGTTGTTCATTGCATTCTATCAAAGTATCCTTTTGATTCAAGTTTAGCATATTTTTCCCTAAGTCGTTCATAATAGCCATTTATTTTGTGGAAATAAATAAGTAATTCAGAGTGAGTAAGTTTTGATACCTCGTTTGGCTCGTCATCGTCGTTATCGGTTATATTCCCATGAAGGCTCATATCTGCTTTCTCACTCTCACTGTTATCGCTTTTATTCCACGTGGCTGTAGCATTTCTCCGTTTTGATTTCTTTTACTTGTTCTTAAATCTTGTAACCTGAAACAGTTAAAGGCTATCTTGATTTCTTTTACTTGTTCTTAAATCTTGTAAAGGCTATTAGAGATCAGTTAAAGAAAAATTGAATTTATTTACTTGTTCTTAAATCTTGTAACCTGAAACAAAAAGAATCAGACATATCCAGACATGCACTATTAATATTTGCATATTTAAAACATGCAAACCAAAATTCCATCCAAGCAAACAATTTTCACAACACCTATTAAATGTATTCATCTCAAACAACGATTTAAAACAAAAGTCAGATTGTTTACTCACATGCTTCCCGAAACAAAGAACAGAGCCGATTTAGGAACCTAATTTTAAAACAACCTACTTGATTCGAATTTTCTTTATGATTTGATACATGATTTTGATGTTGTTCTACTTGCTTTTAATCTGGAAATTGAATTATCTCTAGATTTAAATTCTTACTGATCTTTGAAACTGGAATATGCTTTGAATTTAAGCTACTTGATTGATGAATGGAAACTGATCTTGCTATAAGCTTGATAAAACTGATCTTGATCTATAGCTTAATTGCTTGATTGCTTCAGATTTTTTTTAGAATACAAGAAGTTGTTTGTTTTGCTGTTTTATTTCTTTCTTAGGTTTTAATCTCCTTGTTTTTGAAAGATGAAGATAAAAAAAGAAATGAGAAAGGAAAAGAAAATGTATATATTTCTTTTATCTTTCATTTATTATCTAAAACAAAAGGAACAAATTCATGACACTTATTAATTTTCTTACAAATGTCATTTACACTTTATAATTGATTTACATTTGTTTTATTGAAAGATCTTATGTTTACATTTGTACTTTAGTATATATATATACACCTGCATTTTGTATGTATATTATTGTTTTATATATATATATATATAATATTTTCCATTTAGTAATTATTTTCCTTAATTTATATAAATATGATATTTAAAGAAAATAATATAAATCAAATCATATACTAATAAAATCATATTCATATATGTTTTATAATTTAATTTAAAATATTTAATTTTTTGAATTTCAAATTCAAATTCAAATTAAAATCAACTCATATAAATATATATATATATATATGTATGTATGTATATATATATATATGTATATATATATTTAAACAAACACAAATTCAATTCTATTTAAACATCCATTTATATATATATAAATAACACATTATTATTACTATTTTCAAAACAATTAATTTTATCAATTTTAAGTAATTATAAAGGAGATTATCACCTTTATTTGTTCAACTTATAAATCAGTGTTTTCAATATACTGATGCCCACAAATCCGGGTTATCACACCTTAGAAGATGGAAAATCTCATAACATCTCTTAAGTTATTGCACTCATATTTGTGATATTGATTTGACTTACATAAGAGTATTTTAGTCATGACTCGAGTGTTTGGTCTTTTCATTACGCTCGGGTCAGTCTTAAGTTTTTCAATGTATTGAAGACTACTCTTTAGAGGACGAAGACGAAGTTGTGGTATATTACTGTTATTATTATGCCCTGCATCATGCTATTCTGCTATATTGGTTATTTATTCCTGATGTATATATATAACTCTGATAAATGTGTACAGATTTAAAATCAAATTTATAGTAAACAGCTTTATGAATTGTTTATTTGATAATGATATTTTATCGTTTCGTTGTGAGATTCTGTGTTTTGTTTTCTTCTTCTCTTCTTACTTTTCTTATTTAACCCCATGGATTATCTATGTTCCAAATTTTGTTTGCGTCAGACATGTGTGGATTATTGTCGATTTAAACCTTCCGAAATGTGGGTCGTCACAGTTGGTATCAGAGTGAAGGTTTAGCGATAACCTTGGCTTTATGGGGTTTGACTCATTAGAGATAGTGTGGTAATACCCTATAATGAGTCTATTTGAGTGTGTGTGTGTCTATATGAGAGAGCATACTTGTTAGTGTTATAAAATGTTTTATATTGTGTTTACTTATCCGTTGAGTTGTTTATGAATTCTGGTCGATGTGCTGGACGTCGTGTCATCGATAGGGGTTTCTAAACACTTAAAAGAGACAAGTCGACATAATATTGTTTTATAATCAAGTAAATGAAATAATATTTCAAAATAAATAAACTATATTGTGTATATAAAAGGTTAATTTTTTAAATGAAATTGTTATTGGGCAATGATAATATTTAATTATCAACGGTTATTGGTTGAATTAAAATATATCGAATATTTAATGAATTTTATTTTATGAAGCATTTGATAATTAAATTGAATTGGAAAAAAACTAAAATAAGAATTGGTTAAAATGACCAAGTGTAAATTAATCGAATATTTTGATAATAAGTTAGGGAAATTTTTGTAAGTATATTATTGTTATCCCACCTTTTGGCAAGGTCGAGATATCAAGGAATCAGCAGATGAATAAGGATCATACATCCTCAGTATTGAGTAACGACAAGTTCGGTATGGATATCGATGAATTTCTTCTAGTTCCAGATTGAGCCATAATTGATAAGACATGACAAGCAAAGTCAGGAAAGCCAGCATTCGAAATTTCGAGTCAGTCCGAGTTCGTATGCTCAAGTTATGCTCGATGCAAGTTGGATGAGATAACCCTAATTTTGCATCCATCACTCAACCTCAGTTCGAATCGATCGTGTTCGCATCGATCAAATGACCCCACTTCGCATCCATCGGTAGGCCTTAGTTCGTATCAATCGATTTCATATCCATCAACAAAGTAGTGCGCTTCGTATCGGTCGTTCAATATCTAATTCGTATCCATCGAGGAGGCACTTGATCGAATCCACCAAATAGCCTTGGTTCGTATCTACCAGAGCACTTCACTTCGAACCAATCCAGCGTGGTCATTTCGTATCGATCGACCGAGGCGAGACACGATCGATATGAATGATACGTTGTTCGAATCCAGGTGTGGTTGAAGCCTTCGAATCCATCAAGTCAAAGCGGCGAGATATTTGGAACGAATCGATCAAACTGGCGAAAAAAGCGGATCGATGCAAAGTTCACTCTCCACGTCATGACAGGTTCACATGCCAACATCGATTCGAAAGGATGGATACGAGGTGATCGATTCGAATGGGGCGAATAGTCCAGAAAACACAATTTCGAATCGATGATATCTCAAGATCTACAAGTCCAAATGCTACAAAATTTTCACAGGAGCGTACGTACATATTGAAGAATGTCCTTACCAAATTTCAGCTCCACTGGATGATTTTTTG
Organism: Allium cepa; assembly: GCA_030765085.1. NCBI lineage: Eukaryota > Viridiplantae > Streptophyta > Magnoliopsida > Asparagales > Amaryllidaceae > Allium > Allium cepa. The sequence goes on from CM060938.1 coordinate 919,671,099, forward strand.
ATCGATTCGAACGAATTTCGAATCAATCTCGGAGCGGGCCTCAAATTCCCGAGCCCGGGCATGTGGGACCCCTCACGTGCCAGAAGTGGTCTCTCGAATTTTCAGCAAAATATCAACCTCCTACGCCTATAAATAGAGCCCCTAGTAATTCAGAAAGGGGATCGGAGAATTTTGAGAGCTAAAATGCGACCGGACTCTGCCAGAATCACTCCATATCAATGTTGCTACTGTTGTGCTTGAATTTTAATCATAAAATCTGTTGTATTCCTTAATAAAAAGTTGTAATCTTCAAATGTTGAGCAATAAAGTGATATAAACTTCATAGTGGATGTAGGCAAAGCGCCGAACCACTCTAAATTGTTGTCTTCTACGTATTTTACTTTCTGTTACTGGAGTGTTTGTTAGATTACTTCCTCATTTTCCATTTCATTTCTTCATTTAATCTCTTCAAACACTTCTGACGAGTGTTGTGCCCAATTTTGATACAAACACTTTGGTGCTTTCACTGAGAAAAACGCAGTTTTTTCTCCTGCTCATCGGATCTACTTTTGATATCGGATTGCGCAAGTCCATGAAGGAGATCCAGACTCTTGTTCTTAGAGTTCTACCATACTATTCAGATTTGCATCAAATATAGGGAAAGGACTCCATTATCAACATGGTTAGCACATGAACCGCCTCTACAGCCGTAGAGCAAGAAGGACGGGATAGGCCGAATCCCGCACAGTTACCTCCACCTAAACAAAATGTTGCCGGTTCGTCAGATCCTTCTAGAACTGTTACAAGGTAAGAATTCCAAATGCTCATGCAAGAGCTCGTGCAAAGTCGCCAACAGCTTACTCAACTCTTTTCAATTGCAGAATTAACTAATTAATTAAATCGTCAAGGACGCAGGAGATCTAGGAGGGATCAGGCCACCTCCTCGTCCATTGAAAGTTCTGCCTCTTCTGATTACAATCACAGAACGACACACCCACGCATGGATGCAAGTCATACCCAATATACCAGGCATCTATACATCTCGACCGTTGGGCAAATCGGAACCGGCCCATCAACTAGCCATCAAACAGGACCCTCCTTCCGAGGAGGTACTGCTCCAAACCAAATTGCCAATCCCGTTGAGTTTGAACCCAATATCCACAATCAAATAAATCCTAATCCCCATCCACACCGACACACACCCGACCTTCATATTCCTGAAACCTACGTGCCAAGGAGGCAAGACACTGATAGTCGACGATGATCGGTCCCATCTCGCATTGTGGAACCCGACTACACTTTGTCACAGCCGGCCCAAAACCCTCAGATGCCAGATTTTTTGGCAATGATCCGTCAAATAGTCCGTGAAAGCCAGGGATTAACAAATGATGACCGGGGGATTTCCAGGAGCCATACTCCCTTTACTGATGACATATTACATGTCGAACCCCCTCGGCATTTTAGAATGCCAGCTTTACCGATTTATGAAGGAAATTCTGAACCTAATCAGCACATTCTTAAATGGTCAATGAGCACTGCAAGAGCCGATGACGCGATAAAATGTAGAAGTTTCTCGATCTCTCTAGGGGGAATTGCCACCATGTGGTTTACTCGATTGCCTCCGTGATCCATATCATGTTTTGACCAGTTGGCTACAAAGTTTGTGGAACAATTCTGCATGCATGTTGCGAGACCGAAGGATGTAAACACCTTGTCAAGCGTTATCCAAGCTCCTGGAGAGACAATGAGACGTTACTTGGAAAGATTTCATGTTGCTTGCGTTGAAATAGGTAATCCTAATGATAATTCTATTTTAATGGTATTGACTAAGGGGATTGATCCAGATTCTGAATTTGGGAATTGGTTGGCTGGAAAACCTCCCGAATCATTGGACCATTTCTATTCTAAAGCCGCTCAATTCTTGAGGAGGAAGGATACAAAACAGTCTAGGAAGAAGGATGATGTGGGAGCTAATGCAGAAGGTGCACAAAGTAATGTTGCTATTAAACAATCTGGAGAGAGTTCTGGCAAAATCCAGTTGAATATTCAAAACAAGTCCAATCAACTAAGAAACAATGGGGGACAAAACAAGAAGCGAGACCAGAGCGGCCTTCCATGGCAAAAAACTCCGATGTTTGATAGTTATACTCCATTGAATACATCATTAGAAAACGTGTATTTGCAGACTTGCAATACCATGCGATATGACAGCCTGCCTCGAAGAAATCATCGGAGAGACAGATCCATACTGGAAAGTTCTGTAGGTTCCATGAGAGCTATGGCCATAACACTAAAGAGTATCATCATTTGCAAGACCTCATTGAAAAGTTGATTTGAGAAAGAAAGTTAGATCAGTAAGTTCGGACGCCGCAGTCAGGTGGTGCGGGCCTATCCAATCAAAATCGTGTTCAAACACAAGAAAGACGGGAGGATCCCGCTTATATGGGTGGAAGGCTGGTAATTAATACTATTAGTGGTGGTCCTCATCCAGCCGATCAAAGCTGGAAGGAAATGGAGTCGTATGCTAGTTCCATCAGGCATGCGGACTTCGAGTGTTGTAGTAATTTTGACGAAGGATCTCCGGCTAAGCAACAAAAGACGATGGCTGACGACATCGTATTTCGTAATAGAGATGCTGATAAGGTCGAAGCACCTACTATTGATCCGTTGGTTATATCTGCTCAAGTTGGTCCTGCTTGGATGAAGAGGATCTTGGTGGATAGTGGGAGTTCTGTAAATATCCGGTTTAAACGTGCTTTCGATCAGATGAAACTTGAATCCAAATATTTGAAACCCTGTCAATCCAGAATTCATGGCTTCAATGGAAGTACAACAACACCCGATGGAGTAGTTGAATTACCAGTAGAGTTGGGAGTTGGTGAACGCCGGAGAGTCCGGATACTGCAATTTGTTGTGTTGGACATTGACTCTCCTTACAATGCATTCTTGGGTCGACCGGCCCTTGCTGAATTCAGGGCAGCTAAAGCCCCGTGATGTTTGACTATAAAATTCCCTACTGATCGGGGAGTTGGAGTTGTGCAAGGAGATCAAGCTGCTGGAGGAGCCTATTATGTTACAGAGTTGCACGAGGCGCAATGAAAGAAAAAGGAAAGGGCGTAGAGGAATCTCTCTGCGTCCGTTCTGCTGATGATTGAAAATTAATGCCTGGGTTCGCGCCCGGGCACCCCAACCAATTCTTAAGAGACCTTGATCCGAGAGATAATGAAGGTGAAGATGAAAATAAAGGCGGACAAGCTCTACCAGCTGAACTAACAATCGATGTCCCCATCGATGAGAATGATGAGTCAAAAATACTGAAGATTGGATCTCAGTTGAACCAACAGACATGACAGGAATTGGTTTAATATCTTCGGGCGAATCTTGACGTGTTCGCTTGGACGCATGCTAACATGTGTGTAATCTCGCCGGACATCGCGAGCCACACCTTAAACATTGACCTGCGATATATCCCGGTTAAGCAAAAGAGGTGTGGCATGGATCTAGAGAGATCTGCTGCTCTCAAGGAGAAGGTAAATAAATTAAAGGCCAATGGATTTATTAGAGACGCATTGTACCCGTAGTGGGTGTCCAACCTTGTACTTGTTTGAAAGCCGAATGAAAAATGGAGAACGTGTGTTGACTACTCAGATCTGAACAAAGCCTGCCCTAAAGATAGTTTCCCGCTTCCCAAAATCGATCAGCTTGTCGATTGAACAGCCGGACACGGGCTTTTATCTTTCAGGGGTACGTATTCTGGCTACAACTAGATACCTATGCACTTGCCCGATCAGGAACATACTAGTTTCGCGACTAATCTAGGACTTTATTGTTACAGGGTCATGCCGTTTAGACTCAAAAATGCAGGCGCTACTTACCAAAGATTGGTCAATCGAATGTTTGCCAATCAAATCGGAAAGACAATGGAGGTGTACGTAGATGACATGCTTGTAAAGTCACGCTTTTCCATGGATCATGTCAGAGACCTGGAATCCATGTTCAACGTTCTCCGAGAGTACAGAATGAAGCTTAATCCGTTGAAATGTCATTTTGGTGTTGCATCCGGAAAATTCTTGGAATTCATTGTCAATGCTCGAGGGATTGAAGCAAATCCAGAAAAGATATGGGCCATCATAAATTTGGAGACTCCAAGAACCATAAAGCAAGTTCAGTGCCTCAATGGAAAAATAGCAGCATTATGCAGATTCATATCGAAATCCACTGACAAATGCATACCTTTCTTCAACTTAATCAGAAAAGGAAAACATAATTTCTAGTGGATTGCGGAATATAAGGCGCATTCAGTGCACTAGTAGGACATCTCTCCACACCACCTATTTTGTCAAAGCCTGTTGACCATGAAAATTTATACATCTATTTGGCGGTGTCAGGAAATGCAATCAGCGCCGCTCTGGTTCAAGAAGAAGATAAAGTGACGCGGCGGATAAATCGAAACAAACTTCAAACGATGAAATGTAGCAATCGGTGAGTTAAAATTACTGCAAGGCCCAAATCCGTTGATCCAAAGATACCAGATTCTAGCTATCTTCGTCTCGTTGATCGCGCACGATGCCGAGAAAGAAGATCTACGATTCTTCTTACGTTGATCTAGCGCACTAGATACCGTGAATCGGCTTTTGCAATCGTTGAATCGAGCGCACTCGATTATCCGAAAGAGGAGATAGGAGATCACACTCAACTACCAATTGTATGCAAGCACAAAGCTAACAAAAGAGAATTTTATTCAATATTCAACAACCCCAAATGTACAACACACGCCCCTATTTATAGAGTTTTGACCCAGTCCTTAAGTCGTTGCCGACCTACGACTCTTCTTAAGTCGTGACCGACTTACCACAACCCGACTCAACCCCCTTTTCAACATAGCACATGCAAACGACTCTCTAGGTCGCCAGCCGACCCAACTAACTCAAGACACACGACTTAACAAGTGATGATTTACGGCCGACCTAACTAGGTACGACCTAACACACCTGACGGCTCATATATATACACGACCGACTTACATTCAACGACTCAAAGACTCAAGCTACAACACAAGGTACACGACTCACCAACCACACGGATACAACAGTTAGGTCGTATACGACCTAACGACTCAAGGCCAACAACACATCTGCTCATATGGCCGACTTAAGCGCCTGCCGACTCAAGCCCCAATCTCCCTGCGCTCCTCAACGACTTAGTTAGGTCGTGACTGCTTCTTCTTCTGTTAAGTCGTAGCCGACTTAGGCTCTTAGGTCGTAGCCTCTCCTCCTTAGGTCGGGGTCGACCTAAAATAGGCTCTTGTTCCTGTAACCAGTTGTCCTTTATCCCGTTAAGTCGTAAACGACTTAGATTGTCACAGTTAGGTCGGAAACGACTCATGCTTCTTTTGAGTCGTGGACGACTCAAGTCCGATGTCTCGTTAACTCGGCCTACCTTCCCCCTTAGCTTGTTAACTCGTGGCCCTCCTTCCTTAGCTCGGCAACGAACCAAGCCTTTACTGAATCGTGAATGACTCATGACACTACACCACAAACTCATGTTTTCAGGAATTAAAGTTTGCACAACTTCTTTTCTGGCCTTAGCTGCATCATCCTCCCCTGGTTGAAAAAAATTCGTCCTCGAATTTGCAAATTCTTCCTCAACAATCTCACCTCCATGGTATGGAATTAAATGTTTGACGTTAAAAACATCAGAAGTATAAACATCGTCTGGTAACTTTAATCGATAAGCATTCTCATTAAATTTTTTCAAAACTTCAACTGGACCAATTTTTCGCGCCTTCAACTTGTTATAAGCACCCACTGGAAAATGATCCTTTGTTAATACAGCATAAACCAAATCACCTTCCTTAAGTTCAACATTTCGTCGCTTCAAATCTGCAGACATCTTATACTTCTCATTCGATTTCTCCAATCGTTCCTGAACGATTTTATGACATTCAGTTAGCTCATCAACAAAATCAACAGCTCTTTTAACTGTTCCCTTCGACTGTGGTACTACTGCCGAATCCAACGGCCCCCTGGGTAAATTTGAATAAACAATCTGAAACGGACTGAATCTCGTGCTACGATTCACTGCATGATTATGTGCAAATTCTGCCTGGCATAGCTTCATGTCCCAACTTCTCAAATTATCCTGTACAAGACAACGCAACAAATTTCCCAATGACCTGTTAACAACTTCCGTTTGTCCGTCTGTTTGTGGATGATAAGCACTGCTAAATTTCAACTTCGTTCCCACCATTTTCCACAAACTCAACCAAAAGTGACTCAGAAATCGAGTATCTCTATCCGACACAATAGACTCTGGCAATCCATGAAGTCGATAGATCTCCTTGAAAAATAACTGTGCTATTCGAACTGCATCCGCTGTCTTCTTGCAGGCAATAAAATGTGCCATCTTTGAAAACCTGTCCACCACAACAAATATCGAATCATTTCCCCTCTGAGTTCTCGGCAAGCCCAAAACGAAATTCATGCTAATATCAACCCATGGCTTAGATGGTACTGGTAATGGCATATACAATCCTGCATTCGTTGCTGTTCCCTTTGACACCTGACAAATATGGCATCTCTCCACGAATCTTTCAACCTCTTTTCTCATCGACGGCCAAAAGTAAGACTGTGAAATCAACTGTAAAGTACGATCACGGCCCACATGCCCTTCCTCGTGCAACTCCTTTATAATTTTCAATCTCAAACTACAATCTGGAATACATAAACGATTCCCTTTAAACAGAAAACCATCAACCAACATAAATTCATCGGTACTCCCAACCTTCACTTTCTCAACATATTTCATAAAGTAAGGATCTTCTTCAATCATCTCTGGCAGTAATTCAAACCCCGTCACTTCAACCTTTAGTGTTGTCAACAAATGACTCCTCCTACTTAAAGCATCAGCCACACGATTCGTCACCCCTGATTTGTGATTAACGACAAAAGTAAACTGCTGCAAATAAGAAATCCATGATGCATGTCTCGCGGAAATCTTATCTTGCCCCTGTAAATGTTTCAAAGCTTCGTGATCAGTGTACAGAACAAATTCCTTCTGAAATAAGTAATGTCTCCAATGCTTAACAGCCTGAACAACAGCATAAAATTCAACGTCATATGTACTGTATCTCATCTTTGCCCCTGACAACTTTTCGCTGAAATAAGCAACTGGCTTCCCATTCTGACTCAGAACTCCTCCAATACCAACCTTCGATGCATCCGTATGCAATTCAAACAATAACTGAAAATTAGGTAGAACAAGAATTGGTGCGGACGTCAACAGTTCCTTGATCTTCTCAAATGCAACCCCCGCTTCCTCAGACCATACAAACTGTTTCCCTTTCATGCAATCAGTCACTGGAGCCATCACGCTACTGAAGTGTGGAATGAATCTTCGGTAGAATGACGCTAGCCCATGAAAACTTCTCACTTCCGTAATTGTCTTTGGTTGTGGCCAATTCCTGACTGCCTCCACTTTACTCTGATCAACCTGAATACCCTTTCCTGAAACATAACCCAGAAATAAAACACTTCTTGTCATAAACACACATTTCTTCGTAGCAGCATAAAATTGTTCTTCACGAAGAATAATCAACACTTCCCTCAAATGCAGAACATGCTCCTCTGTACTCTTGCTGTAGATCAGAATATCATCGAAATAAACCACGACGAACTGCCCAATGAATGGTCTAAAGATTTGATTCATCACCCGCATGAATGTACTAGGTGCATTTGACAAACCAAATGGCATAACCAACCATTCGTATAACCCCTCTCTCGTCTTGAAAGCTGTCTTCCATTCGTCTCCATGTCTGATTCGAATTTGATGATAACCACTCTTCAAATCAATCTTCGAGAATATAGTTGCCCCACTCAACTGATCCAACAAATCATCCAACCTTGGCATAGGAAATCTGTAACGAACAGTGATCTTATTCAAAGCTCTACTATCTGTGCACATTCTCCATGTCCCGTCCTTCTTTGGCACTAACAATGCTGGCACCACACATGGACTCAAACTTTCCTGAATACGCCCCTGCTCAAGCAACTCTTCCACCTGCCTTCGTAACTCCTCATGTTCCTTCAGACTCATTCGGTAATGTGGTCGATGTGGTAACACTGCTCCCGGAACAAGATCAATTTGATGTTGAATGTCTCTAAGTGGCGGTAACTCCCTAGGCAACTCCTCTGGAAACACGTCTTCAAACTCTTTCAAAACTGGCTTTGCTTCTTCTGGGATTTCAACTTCTTCACTACTTTCTCTCCCAATCAAAAAAACACCTCAGGTTCTTCCTCCACTTCTTTAACAAACTCCTTCAATGTCAACAGAGTTTTCAATTCTTCAATCTCCTCCAGCTTACTCTCCTTCTGTTGCTGTCTCTTGGGAACCAAAGTGATCTTAGTACCCTCGAACATGAAACTGTAACTGTTGGCACGACCGTCATGTTGTACTGCTCTATCAAACTGCCATGGTCTGCCCAACAATAAGTGACAAACATCCATATCTACGACATCACACAAAATTTCATCCTTGTACTTCTTCCCAATAGAAAAATTAACACAAGCTCTTCGACACACTTTCACTTCACCTCCCTTCCTTAACCATGCTAGCTTGTATGGTTTAGGATGCTTCTCGGTCTTCAAGTTCAACTTCCTTACTACTTCGGTAGAAATAATATTGTCACAGCTTCCGGCATCAATAACGAACTTGCAGACTTTCCCCAGAATAGTACATGTCGATTGAAAAATATTACTTCTCAGCCAACTACAATCCTCCTCTTGCTTTGGTGTCAAACAACTTCTCCTCATCATAAGATTACAACCTTCATCACCCGACACTTCTTCTTCCTCCTCAACATAAAGTGTATTTGAATATTCTGCCTCCTCACCATCATCCTCTTCAACTTCTGCAACCATGGTTCTCTTCTTCGGCTTTGGACATTCGTTGCTTTTGTGACCCAACTCCTGACAATTATAGCATTTGAAAACACTACTAGCCTTCGCCTTCTCAGCCTCCTTCACAACTGGCTTACTGACAGGTTTAGGAACATTAGAACTTCCACTGACCCCCTTCACCGGATTGTTGGAATTAGTAAACACACCACCTCCACGCCTTCCCTGCTTCTCCCAAGCCAACGCCTTTTGATGTGCCTCCGCCACAGATCTCGGATCGAACATATTAACCATATCCTGGATCTGCATTCTCAATCCCCCAATGAATCTAGCTGTCAACTGTTCCTTTGTCTCCATAATATCGTTTCTGGCAATGAGTTGGTAAAATTCATCAGCATAATCACTAACAGATTTTGTCCCTTGCCTCAGATTCTGCAACCTCTGGTACATAAGTGACTGGTAATTATAAGGCAAAAATGTAGCTCGCATCAATTTCTTCATCTTCTCCCAAGATTCTATCTTTGACTTCCCCATCCGTTCTCGAGTAAGTTTAGTTTGTTGCCACCATGCCAATGCTCTCCCCCTCAACCTAGTAGCAACCAACTTCACCCTTCTATGCTCAGGAACCTCCTTGAAATCAAAGATTTCTTCAACATTAGAAATCCAATCGAGAAATTCTTCCGCTACCATCCCTCCTTTAAATTCTGGAATTTCCATCTTCATACCCGATTCCCAACGACGATCATCTTCAACATCCCGATAAGAATTTCGAATTTGGTCTCGATCTCGATAGTGAATACTAGCTCTATCACCCTCTTCAACAAAATCAAAGGTACGCCTAAATCGATTTCGACCATTATCATCCCTTCGCTCATGCATGCTTCTTTGACTATGTCTCTCTTCATCTCTATATGCTTCATGGTCAAATTCACGTTGACTTCTTCTCTCTTCATGTGCATAGTCATGATGATCTCTTCGTGATGAAATTGATGTGTCTCTTCTATCTCTACAAGAATGTGGCGATACCCTCCTCGCTTCCGTAACCGATGGCGAAACTCGGTTTCCTCCATCGTTTGAGTTTGGTGATCTCCTCCTTTGATTCAAATCATTCATCAATCTCTCCAATTTACCAATGCCTTCATCAAACTTTTCATTAATTCGTTGTTCCATAAGCTCGGCTTCTTCTCGACGATACAAAGCTTCAACGTTTTGATGACGATTAGCTCTCCTTGGTGGCATGGTTGAAAAACTTCCCAAACACTTCAACAATCTAACACAAGTCTTCAAAAACCTTCACACAATTTCACTAGGCTCGGCCTTGAACTTATCTCGGCAACACAATGCTGGGTTTAACTTGACTCGGTTCAACAAATCGTAAGGCTCGCACCAACTTATCTCGGTTCAACACTAAGTCGGCTAAGACTTAGCTCGGCAATGTTCTACACTTCAAACCTTGGCGCGCAAAAACCCAAGACCAAAATCCAAACAATGTCCAACTCCTCGATCCAAAATGAAATGGATCAAACACTCCAAACTTGATGCAACTTCAATATGATCACGATGAACAATTTCAATCTTCAAAACTTGGCTCCAAGAATCAACTTAGCTATGATTGGCTAAGTATGGCTCTGATACCAAAACTGACGCAGCGGATAAATCGAAACAAACTTCAAACGATGAAATGTAGCAATCGGTGAGTTAAAATTACTGCAAGGCCCAAATCCGTTGATCCAAAGATACCGGATTCTAGCTATCTTCGTCTCGTTGATCGCGCACGATGCCGAGAAAGAAGATCTACGACTCTTCGTACGTTGATCTAGCGCACTAGATACCGTGAATCGGCTTCTGCAATCGTTGAATCGAGCGCACTCGATTATCCGAAAGAGGAGATAGGAGATCAAACTCAACTACCAATTGTATGCAAGCACAAAGCTAACAAAAGAGAATTTTATTCAATATTCAACAACCCCAAATGTACAACACACGCCCCTATTTATAGAGTTTTGACCCAGTCCTTAAGTCGTTGCCGACCTACGACTCTTCTTAAGTCGTGACCGACTTACCACAACCCGACTCAACCCCCTTTTCAACATAGCACATGCAAACGACTCTCTAGGTCGCCAGCCGACCCAACTAACTCAAGACACACGACTTAACAACTGATGATTTACGGCCGACCTAACTAGGTACGACCTAACACAACTGACGACTCATATATATACACGACCGACTTACATTCAACGACTCAAAGACTCAAGCTACAACACAAGGTACACGACTCACCAACCACACGGATACAACAGTTAGGTCGTATACAACCTAACGACTCAAGGCCAACAACACATCTGCTCATATGGCCGACTTAAGCGCCTGCCGACTCAAGCCCCAATCTCCCTGCGCTCCTCAACGACTTAGTTAGGTCGTGACTGCTTCTTCTTCTGTTAAGTCGTAGCCGACTTAGGCTCTTAGGTCGTAGCCTCTCCTCCTTAGGTCGGGGTCGACCTAAAATAGGCTCTTGTTCCTGTAACCAGTTGTCCGTTATCCCGTTAAGTCGTAAACGACTTAGATTGTCACAGTTAGGTCGGAAACTACTCATGCTTCTCTTGAGTCGTGGACGACTCAAGTCCGATGTCTCGTTAACTCGGCCTACCTTCCCCCTTAGCTTGTTAACTCGTGGCCCTCCTTCCTTAGCCCGGCAACGACCCAAGCCTTCACTGAATCGTGAATGACTCATCACATTACACCACAAACTCATGTTTTCAGGAATTAAAGTTTGCACAACTTCTTTTCTGGCCTTAGCTGCATCATAAAGTGTTAAAACCGGTTTGTTATGTTAGCAAGCGGTTGACAGAAGCTGAAAGAAATTACCCAAAGTTAGAAAAGTTGGCTTATTGCCGCATTACCACTTCGAGAAAGCTTTGCCCTTATTTCCAGGCTCATCCCAACATCGTTTACATTGACCAACCCCTACGACAGGTTCTTTCACGACCTAAGACATCCGAAAGATTGCTCAGATGGAACATTGAACTCAGTCAATTTGATATCACCTATACACCAAGGCGAGCTATTCATGGACAGGTCTTGGCAGACTTCATAGCTGAATTCACTATCCCAGAAGACGTGTCAGAAACCAAAGAACCACCCAAGCACATTTGGAAGTTGTTCACCGATGGTGCCTCAAATGATCGATGTTCGGGAGCTGGAGTCGTCCTTGAAACTCTTGAGGGTCGATCAATCTGTTACCCTCAGAAATTCGATTTTCGTGCAACCAATAATGAAGCGGAGTATGAAGCCTTACTGGTCGGATTGAGACTTGCCAAAGATTTGAGAATTGTTGCTCTAGAAATTTATTATGATTCCCAATTGGTTGTATGACAGGTACGAGGAGAATACCAAGCAAGAGATAGGAAGTTGGTCCGTTACCTTTATCGAGTTCAAGAAGTGTTGAGACAATTTGAATACTATGTTATTTATTCCATTCCCCGAGATCAAAATCATAAAGCAGATTCCTTAGCAAAACTAGCTAGTACCGGTGAGGCACAACAAATGGGACTCGTTCCCATCGAATCGCTATCCTCCCTAAGTATTGATCAGACGGAAACTGATTGTGTATTAGAGGCAATTCCGGAGAAGGATTCATGGATGACCCCATTAAAATATTACCACGAGCATGGAATCTTAATAGAACGAAGAAATGAAAGAAGGAAAATCCTTCGAAAAGCTGCGCGATTTGTCATTCAAGATGGGGTCATGTACAGAAGAGGGTATTCTATTCCACTGCTCCAATGTATCGCCTATGATGAAATCTGTCATGACCCAAAATTCAATGTTCGAAAATTGACATCAAATACCTTACTTGTATTCGACTGCCGAAGATTCAAACATCAAACTCCAGTCGGATTGAGCTTATAACAACGTTAGATGAAAATAAAGCAGCGGAACAAAATGAACATCATGCATACATCACAGATACAACATCATCATAATATTCGTTACAACATCAGAGTATCAATAATACATATGTCACAACTCCAAATGGAATATCATAATAGTACAACAAGTGATCATATGCCAAAAAGATCTCCAAAGAAATGAAGTGATAGTGAAGATCCATAACTAAGCACCTTAAGATCCAAAAGCTTTCAAAATATCTCAAGAGTAAAAGAGTCCCTATAAATCCGATAGTCTCCAAACAAAAAGTCTCCAAAATGCAGCTAATACCAAAATATGGAGAACCTACTACTAGGCTGCCCATGTAGAAATAGTAGGCACCCAGAGTATAGAAAGAAAACAATAAACTCCGGGTTAGTCATGGGACTGGTATGAGTAAACAAAACAGTTGCTTATAGATAAACAAGATTTGTAAATGAAAATCGTTTATGCTTTTGGAAAATGAAACTACCATAAGACCTCCAACCACACACACAATGCAATCGCAGACTTGGAGGAGATTTCTTCTTATGATAGTAAAAAATACTTGATACAAGAAAAGTCTTTGATATTATTACTAGTTCATAGTGTAGAAAGCAATTTCGAAAGTATAATATCAATCCTAGCCTGCATAGACATTCAGAACTATGCCTACTGTAGCTACCATCTAAACAGTGGTGACCACCATAAGTAAATGGCAGGTTATACAAGTAAAACAGTACTGAGTTCGTATTGGGAATTGGATTTCCAACAAATGGTCAGGCCTAAGGAACTTCCTACTGCTACATGAGTACGCCTCTGGCGGGACATCCCAAGAACTTAACCGGTTGTCCGCCAACACAAGGCCGGGTTACCTCTTACTAGGTAACTACTACACGACTATGCCATTCCCCGGTCCTTTGGGACCTTTGTCCGAGGGCCCTCCATCACAAAGCAACAACCACACAGTAAATGAGATTGAAGCAACCATATAGGTTAAGTATCAGGGCTCCATACCTGATACCACCTTTTTTCGGAAGGAAACGACATACCCTAAAGGGCGCGACCCTCATAACCTTGCCGCATCTTTCCTATTTCGACCATCTCCGGGGTGTGAGGTCCGATGAGGTCTCGTCCACAAAGCTACGGTTCACACGAAAGCCATGCTTTGATCACAAATGATCAACAAATGATCACCAATATACAGCAGCACTTAGCATGCCACACTTCCAAATTGGGAGTATATTGCTGATAACCTTCAACTACATAACCTCTGTGCTCGTATGTATCAGAGAAGGGTGTTAAGCTAAGAGAATAAATTCTCTACCACCAAACAGAAATGTATTTGAAAGAAATCGGCTCTATATCTCAAAGTGTAGTGTCAAACACGCAATCATACAAGTATGTTCCGGGTTCGAACAGAACCGAAGGCACTTCATCCAATAAAGGAAAAAGCCCTTGCAAATCCGGGTATCCCCAATTCCGATCGGACTCCCCATCACTAGTGGGAATCTCTATACCGAAGCAACTCAGTGTAGACACAATCGATATGTTATCCTATCGTTTTAGAAGACAACCGGTCTTCAACACCGTCTTCAAATGCTATCCATTCCGTCGAATCACTATTCGGGATGGGTTATATGACCAAGTAGTCCATTCCTTGCTTACCCGAATAGTGAGCATTCAATTTTAATACATGTGGGTGTATCAATTACAAGGATGTGATCATTCCGGGTTCGATGTGGGCTTCGGATAACAAACTGAAATCCGACCCCCTGTCGCATCGAAGTTAAATGTCGTTTTATGGGCGAAAGGGTTTCCATATACATATAGGAATAAATCACAAGTCACAATCAGCACAAAGCAATCATAGTATCACAACAGAAAAATCAATCCAGTACAGAATATTTGATGATAGTCAATCATTTTCTACTAAGGTGAATATGATTTAAATGGATTAACCCCACAATTATTTTTATTAATTATTTCAAAACATTTTTTAATTTTACTTAACTATGAATTGATTATTACTTTAATTAACTTTTACAACTTATTCATTAATTAATTATCTCAACTTATTCATTCTTTAATTATTAACTTATTAGGTTTTAATTATTTTTATTAATCAACTATTCTTTCGTTATTGATTGTAATTGGAAAGTAATTACAAACAATAATTATTTAATCATTGCTTAAATCATTATAAATAAATTGTTTTTAAGTTAACACTTGAATATGTGATTTACTTCTTAAACATTTTGTTAAGTTAATTTTAAAACAACTTTTCTTTGAAAATATAAGTTTAAAAATCGTTGAACTTAATTTATTTCAAATAATTATTCCAGTACCATACTTTACATTAGATTAACCAACTATCACCATTTATAAAAAAACGAACTTAGAAAATCGTTTAAACTTTGTTTCAAAAATTTTCCAAACTGGAATTTTTTTGTTTTTAAGCCTAACCCAAGGCCTCCTCGAGTTATCCTCGAGACAAAATCCCACTGCTTCGAGTTTTACCCCAAATCTACCCGTGTGACATTTTTTTCAAAAATCATTAAATTTTTTTAAAAATGACTCGACACAACGCCAAAACACACCAGTAACACTTCGAGTTTCTTCCCAATTTCCCGGCGTTGTTGTCCAGCAGCCAGCATTCCTTCCCAACCATTACAACTGATACTACCCCCTCTCACGTGCACGTGCACTTGCACCAGAGGCGACTCTGACCCCTGGCGAACCTTCCGGCACGTCGACCATCACCCCTACAAAACCATCTCCAGTCATCAAAATACCCAAACTTGCCTCGAATTAAAATAGAGCCACCCACTCAAAAAACTGGAACCCACTGCATGACTAAATCCACTTCGACCTCGCGACGCCGACCGTCTGGCCTCGCGCCGCCACCATCACACCTTCTCCGATCACCCACAAAGCTATCCCTAGAATCTCGTCAAACTCGATGCACCCGAGAATCATCAGCGACCCATTTTTCAACCTAGATTAAAACTAGGTTTAGGAACATATATCGAATCACCACCGATGCCTCGATGGTCAGGCTCCCCTCCGACCATTTTTCCCATCTTCCCGATCGCTCCACCATCTCCAGACGAAACCCAGACCTCCGCGATTACCTAGGTCGAACGGAATTTAGCAAAAACGATTTTCCAGTCATTTCCAAATTCCTACCTCAATACTGAATTAAAAATTTTGATTCCAGTTTTAAAATCATGGTTTCCAAAATGAGTTCGATTTATAATCCTGAATCAACAAATTTTGATACTGGAATTTTATCATATTTGAGCCTTTTTCCTGTAATTCCAAGTTTTCTTGAAGTCTTTGCAATGGTTTTACTTTAAATTATTTTTAGGGGTTGAATATTGTTAAAACAAACATCTTTTGCTTAGAAGATATTGTCTGATATGATTCAGAGAGATGGGGAATGATTTTTGAACAAATGAAATGGCCTGTGAGCCTGGAAGTTCATCTTTTGTCTGATTTTTATCAATACCCAGCCTCTTCGCTAAAAAAAAAACAGTTTCCAGAACTCAAAACAATTATATAAACACATCTTCAAGCATGAAAAACTAGTTAACTTCATCAATATTCCACATGTGTCAGATTTTGGGGTGTTTCATGTTCCAGTAAAAAAAACAGAGGGGTCGAACTAGAACTTAGGTTTAAAACTAATAACAGGAAGATACAAAACCTGTATACATACAGATAGGCAAAGCAACATCGACACGGTGATTCATATGCATCAAATATTTGTTGCTTAAGCTTTTTTTTAAAAATAAAAGTCTACTCACTTGTTCCACAATTCAATTTTTTTTCCAAAAGAATTGGAGAAGAGGAATTTTTAAACTTCACTCTAACTAAAGTGTTACAGGAAGACAGAGACAGGAAAATAATGATTTCCAGGGAATTAAAACACAATCATACCATTCATTCAATTCAAAGCTATTACATTCATGCAGGAATTCAAGGCACAAAAGAGTTTGAACAAACATAGGTTTACTCACCTATTTTCCAGAGAGCTTCAGACAGGTTTTTCAAAAGAAAGATGAAGCCAGTGTCTTCTTTAAATTTAGAAGTTGAATCTGCAACTTGTAACATAAATCTTTGTTTACTTTCTGTTGTATACTTTTTGTTTGTTTAATTCATCAATAACAACCAAGAATTTGTGTTTACTTACTTGTTTGAATTTTTTTTTTTCCAGAACTTGAAAACTGCAATTTTTTTGAGTCTTTGATTTTATACTCTCCTGCAAATAAATTGATTGATTCGATTGGTTAAATTCCTTTTTTCATTCATGTTTAACAAATTTAACTTAAAATCTTTAAAAGGAAAATCCACTTGCCTTGAATTTGTTTTAGAAATCACTGCACTGCTTTCCTAGCCAAAACCTGAAGCATTGTCTGACCTGCAGATTTTGAGTTCGTTTGCATTAAATCTTGGTTTCAAAATCATGATTTCAGTGAACAATAAAGCTTTAAATTTACCTGAGAGATGGAATTTGAAACCACTACTTGCTCTTTAAGAAATACTTCATATTTTTACTCCTTTTGAATTGTATTGAGGAAGAGCTCTGCTTGTTTAACTTTTTTTCTTGAGAGTTGATGATAAAGATTTAAAGATCTTTTTGTTTGTTGTACTTATCAGAGATTGGAGCTTAACAATTTTAATTCTCGGGAGCTGAAAAGTTTTCTTTAATTTTTTATTTGATTATTTTATTTTAACAAAGATGTTGAATGCCATTTGTAAAAAGTAATGATGAGAACAAGATCTTGTTAAATTTTCCTACTCAATCTCCCATGTGTATATATTTACATTTGTTATATTTTTTCTTTCAAGTCAAAAAGGTTTATAACTTTATATTTTATTTTTATTTTATTTACACGTATACATTTTATAATTAAATACATCCTTTAATATTTATTTCCATATGTGGTTTATATATATAAGATGTTAAAAGAATTGTTATGGCCAATTTTCACATTATCTACATTACTTCTTGAATGTTTTTAAATGTTATTTATATTTTGAAAACATTTATTTGAATCAAAATTCAAATCTTAAATTTTTAAACTCAAAATAAAACCATTTATACCTATATATAAATTCAAACATATTCCTAAACAATTTTAATTTTAAATTCCAATATATAAATTCAATTCTATAAAATATACCTATATGTATATAATTTAAATTCAAATGATTATTATTATTATTATTTATTAAATCTTTACACTATTCATTATTTCAAAATTTCAACCTCACAATAATTTTGGAATTTCATCCATATAGAATTTATCACTTATTTAATTTATTTGAGATTTCTTTTTTTTTAATTAATTTTCCAAATTAAATTCATAATGTTTAAAATATATTATTGATTTTAATTGATAATTTTTGGAATGTTACAGATATCCCCTCCTTAAGGAAATTTCGTCTTCGAAATTTGAAAGAGAGAGAAAACAACAAAGAATTTACGAATTAAGAAAAAGCAAAGGAATGGCTTACCAGCCTAAGCTGAGATATCAACTCTGCAGTTGGGATATGATTTCTACATATTATCTTCAGTTTCCCAAGTGCAGTCCTTTGGATCGCCACTCCACTGAACTTTGACAAGCTTCACAACCTTGTTCGTCAGCTGCTTTTCTTCATGATCAATGATCATTATTGGTTCTCTCTTTACCACCAATCAACCTTTCATGGAACTTTTTGTTCATCCCACGAATAAATCTCTCATTCTTCTTCAAAGGTGTGTTTACCAATTCGGATCCGAAGCGAGACAAATCATTGAATTTGTTTAGATATTCCTCGAATTACAAATCCCCCAACTTTTGGTCCATGAATTCTTGATACATACGAGAAATCCCACCTAATGGCTTATAGCGCTTCTCAAATAATTCTTTAAATCTCTCCAACGTAAACTCATCTTCCGACTCATCTACGGTGACTATCTCCCACCATGCTAAGGCTTCCTCCTGAAGTTTCCATGAGGCTATGAATCGCATCTGATCATCTTGCTGCTTAAGCCCTTTAAAGATTCTTTCACATGATCTAATCCACGCTTGAGCCTCCATAATCGACTCCTTGCCAGTGAACGGCTTACCACCCAATCTTGAGAAACTCTTATATAAGTCAGCCAGATTCGGCTGATGCTAAGTAGGTAAAGCTGCTTCTGTTGTTGAGGGAACTTGAGCAGGTGCTGTGGCTTTTCCTTGACCTCTAGCCCTTCCTCTTCGTCCACTCATTCTTACTATCTGTAATTAGTAAGAAAATTGATTTAGATATATGAACGAGATATCTTAAGGAATATCAGCAGTTTCAAGAAATAGACTAAGAAATTAAGGGTTTAGTCTTGAATTAAACTCATTCTAGGGTATAGTTCACCCTATCTCTAATGAGCCTCTAATGTGTTATACTCCATAGCTAAAGTTCTTACTCAACCTTTAGCTCCGATACCACATGTCACGACCCAAAATTCAATGTTCAAAAATTGACATCAAATACCTCACTTATATTCGACTGCCGAAGATTCTAACATCAAACTCCAGCCAGATGGAGCTTACAACAACATTAGACGAAAATAAAGCAGCGGAACAAAATGAACATCATGCATACATCACAAATGCAACATCATTATAATATCCGTTACAACATCAGAGTATCAATAATACATATGTCACAAATCCAAATAGAATATCATGATAGTACAACAAGTGATCATATGCCAAAAAGGTCTCCATAGAAATGAAGAGATAGTGAAGATTCATAACTAAGCACCTTGAGATCCAAAAGCTTCCAAAATATCTCAAAAGTAAAAGAGTCCCCAAAAATCCGATAGTCTCCAAACAAAAAGTCTCCAAAATGCAGTTAATACCAAAATACGGAGAACCTGCTACTAGGCTGCCCATGTAGAAATAGTAGCCACGCAGAGTTTAGAAAGAAAAAATAAACTCCGGGTCAGTCATGGAGCTCGTATGAGAAAACAAAACAGTTTCTTATAGATAAACAAGATTTGTAAATGAAACCGTTTATGCATTTGGAAAATGAAATTACCATAAGACCTCCCACCACACACAATGAAATAGCAGACTTGGATGAGATTTCTTCTTATGATAGTCAAAAATGGTTGATAGGAGAAAAGTCTTTGATATTATTACTAGTGCATAGTGTATGTTAACCCCACTGAAGCCTGGGCCGACTCATCTGATCTAGGTCCGACTCATCAAGGACCGACTCATCTGATCTAGGTCCGACTCATCAAGGACCGACTCATCTGATCCCGACTCATCCACTTAAGGTCCTTAAGTAAATCATTGGGTTTACGACTCAAGGGATTAACGGTTCATAAGAAAAGGCCGACTCAACAAGTCCCCGACTCAACTGTTATGCGACTTATGGGAGTTTCTGACTCAGCGAATCATGACTCAGCGACTCATGGTTCAACGACTCATGGTTCAACGACTCAACAGGTTCGTGACTCATCTTATGAAACGACCTGAGGAATGTCACGACTTATGGATGCCTACGACTTATGATAAGTCGAGTACGGCACATGCTAGTATAAAAGGAGTTAAGATCAGTTGACTCGGGAACGGCTTATTTCTTTGGAACAAGCCAATAGGTTGGCCGCATGCTAACATGAGACGACTCAGCATATCTCGGCCACAGAGCTTAAGCCGTTAAGTCGTAATCCAGCAGAAGAATAAGCTATGGAGAAAGGAAAGGTTGGTTCTATAAGCCGGCCATGACCTAGCTTGACTCGGAGACGACTTAGATTGAGTCGGTCACGACTCAGGACTTGGGCGTAGAATTCATATCCAGGCTTGCCTATAAATACATAGCCACCTCCAACATTCAAGGGACATTTCGGCACATTCTCTTCATACACCGTTACCTTGCTGCATTGGGAACTCCATCAACACTTAGAGCCTTCGAGATTCGAGGAATACTTCAAAGAACTTCACGAAGAAATCACACATCTTCAACATGAGTTTAAGGACTTTAATCGACATTGAAGCTTAAGCTACTTGTTCCAAATCATTTGTAACTTGAAGTGTTGTTGTATTTGAGAAGAATTGTATCAGCTTGTAGCGAGATTATTAATAAAAGTACTTAAAGTGGATGTAGGCTATACCCTTAAGCCGAACCACTATAAAATCGTTGTTGTTTGTTGCTTTTCTGTTGTTATTTGCTTATGATCTGTTCCCGAGTCATCGGGTGGTGCTTTCACAACTACATTTGACATACCGGGGTGTTAGCGTTCAAATTTAAGCGTTAACATTTTTGGTGCTTTCACTGAGAATTGAACTCAGGGCTATTATCATCATTGCTCCGCGAAAGTTTGTTGAAGAGATCCCTCTGAAGACTAGAAGTCTATCTGAAATCATGGCTCCAGGTAGAAAGAGTAGATCTGTTAGATCTGGGAATGTTCATGAAGAAACTTCCGCTTCCCCTGTACCTAATCAGCCCACTCCTTCTGTTGGGGTAACGAGAGCGGAGTTGGATGCTGTAATCTTAGGGCTGAACCAGCAGATAAATGCCCAAAATGCACAATTGGAAGCTCAAAGTGCTCAAAATGCTCTAATTCTGAATAAGTTGAATGATTTGCTTGGGGCACACTATCCACCAAAGGGTAATGAAAGAAACTTTACTGGCAATGTTCATGATGATGAAGAAAGGACCGCTCCTGAGAGGGCTGCCACCCCTTTTGAGCAGACGTTTCCCGGAGTTGGTGGATCTAAAGCCCGGGATGATGAGAGGTATCTTTCCGAGATGGTTCGCCAAATTATGAAAGAGAGTATGCAGAGGCAGGAGGATGAGAGAGAGTGGGGTTTTGCTCCAAGTAAAACCCCGTTCACCGAGAAAATCTTGAAGGCTGAATTTCCAAGAAAGTTCGTCCCCCCCGACTATTCCTGCTTACAAGGGGACTAGTGATCCGAATGAATTTTTGTACAGGTATGATTGGCACATGACGGGTGCCAGAGCTTCTGAGGAGATAAAATGCCAATATTTTCCTGTGTATCTTGAAGGGGTAGCTTTGCTTTGGTTCACCAAACTTCCGGTCCGATCTATAGATCAGTTTTCTGACTTAACCCGGAAATTTAAGGAGCAGTTCAGACTATATGCTTCAAAAGCCAAAGATATCATGTCTTTGTCAAGTTTAGAACAGAATCCAGGGGAAACTATCAGATCTTTCTTAAATCGCTTTAATATAGCGTTGGCCGAGGTAGATAATGCAGAACCCCGGATGATCCTGACTTATCTGATGAGGGCCATTGATAAGTCAAGCGAATTTGGAAAATGGCTGAACATGAAAGAACCAAATTCCCTTGAAAAGTTCTATAAGAAAGAAGATGAATTCATACGCCTTGAGAGCCGTCCCTCACGAATAAAGGCAGTGTTGGAAAAAGCTGAAGAAAACACTGTTGCTCCACGCAAGAATGAAGATGTAGGGCAAAAGGGGGAAAATAACAATGGAAAGAAACAAGGCAATCTGAAGAAGCCTCGATCCTTCAAGCCATCAGAGTATACTCCTCTATCAGATACGCCTGAACATATCTACCTGGCCACTAAAGATTCTATTGATTTTCCTAAACCTATCCCTCTAAGGACCGGGAAGAAGGCTATTCAGAGTGGGAAGTTCTGTCGTTTCCATAATCAACCCGGTTATGAAACCGATGAATGCCGCCAGTTGAAAAATCTGATTGAAGAATTGTTAAGGGAAAATAAACTACAGCAATTTGTGAAAAAGAATAGCAACAACCCTGCCTCATCTAGTCAGGGGCAACAAGCTCTTGACCATCAGCCTAGGACAGGAGAGAAGGCTGCAGGGCATGAATCTGGAAGGCCCATTATCAATGTCATCACAGGAGGACCTCACCCAACTGGCAGGAGTTGGGGTGAGATGGAAAGGTATACTCGAGCTTTGAAATATGTGCCGACCGAAGAAGACGTCTTTATTTTGGAAGATACAACACCCCTGAAACAAAACAGAAAACTTTCAATGATGACATTGTTTTCAGAGCCAGGGATTCCACAGGTGTCGAGGCACCCACCTTAGATCCTTTAGTCATCTCAGCTGGTATCGGACCGGCCATTGTCAGAAGGGTTCTCATTGATTGCGGTGCATCCTGCAATATCCTCTTCAAGAAAACATTTGACCAAATGAAGATCCCTATGGTTGATGTACAAGCCTCATCAAAGAAAATTGTCGACTTCACTGGGGAGCCAAAGCAACCGATAGGAACCATTGATTTGTTTGTAGAGCTGGGAGAGGGAGAAAGGAAAGTAGTCCGCAAACAAACTTTTGTGATTGTCGATGAATTTTCTGCTTACAATGCTTTCCTTGGTCGTCCAACTCTGGCAGCATTCAAAGCTATTCTAGCTCCATGGTGCCTCACTATCAAATTCCCTACAGACAATGGTGTAGGAGTTATAAAAGGAGACCAAAATGCTGGGCGAGAGTGTTACCTGACAGAGCTGCGAGAGGCAAGGAAAAGAGAAATGGGAAAGAATGCGGCAACCTCAGTCCGCATCAAAGAACCAGCCTTGTAGCAATTACGGGGCGGACCCTGCACTGGCAAGCATAGCGGGGCATGGAAAGAGATGGATCCTAGAAAGGCCAGTGCAGGGGAGAATAGAGTAGTACCGGTGGAAACGACAGTGCCGGTACCAGTTGACCCGAAGGACCCAAATAAGGTGTTGAATGTGGGCTCATAACTTAATGTGTCAATTAAGAATATCTTGATATCTTTTCTGAAAGCAAATCTGGATGTCTTCGCTTGGACCCATGCCGATATGTGTGGAATATCCCCTGAAATTGCAGTACATGCCCTGAATATCGATCCAAAGTTTACACCAGTGAAACAGAAAAGAAGAACCCAAGGTCCAGAAAGGTCAGCAGCATTAAAAGAAGAAGTTGATCGACTTATGGAGAATAACTTCATCAAAGAATCTACCTATCCGAATTGGGTTTCGAATCCTGTGCTGGTCAACAAAGCTAATGGAAAATGGAGAGTGTGCATCGATTTTTCTGATCTAAACAAGGCTTGCCCCAAAGATTGCTTCCCATTGCCCAGGATTGATCAATTGGTTGATGGAACCGCGAGACATGAACTATTATCTTTCATGGATGCCTATTCCGGATATAACCAGATAATGATGCATGAGCCGGATCAGGAGGGCACGAGTTTTATTACAGATATTGGTCTTTATTGCTATAGAGTTATGCCCTTCGGACTGAAAAATGCAGGGGCAACCTACCAGAGACTTGTTAATGCTATGTTCAAGCCGCAACTGGGCAAGACTATGGACGTCTACGTCGACGACATGTTAGTAAAGTCTAAGAAAGCAATAGATCACATTGAACACTTAGCAGAAATGTTCGCAGTCCTCCGGAAATACAGGATGAAGCTAAATCCTTTGAAATGCTCGTTTGGGGTGGAGTCAGGAAAGTTCTTAGGTTTCATCGTGAGCGCTAGGGGCATTGAAGCTAGTCCAACTCAAATTACCGCCTTAAAAGAAGTCAAAGCTCCCAGAACGAAGAGGGAATTGCAAAGTCTCAACGGAAAAGTCGCCGCCCTAAGTCGGTTCATTTCCAAAGCTACGGATAAATGCATCCCATTCTTCGACGCTCTAAAGAAAGGAAAGAAAAACTTTGAATGGACTCCCGAGTGCCAAAAAGCCTTTGATGAGCTGATCCATCATATGGAAATGCCTCCAATACTTTCTAGGCCTGACAATGGTGAGGAGCTTCTTATATACTTGGCAGTGTCATCTCATGCTCTAAGTGCAGCACTGATACGAGAAGACAAAGGGATTCAACATCCGGTTTACTATATCAGCAAAAGACTCACTGGGGCAGAACTGAATTACTCCAAGTTGGAAAAACTCGCCTATTGTCTGCTAATTGCATCAAGAAAGTTGAGGCAATACTTCCAGGCTCATCCTATAAAAGTCCTCACTGATCAACCCCTAAAGCAAGTCCTATTTCGTCCTGAAACTTCGGGTCGTCTTCTAAAGTGGAACATCGAACTCAGTCAATATGACATCACTTATCACCCCCGAAAGGCAATCAACGGACAAGCTTTAGCAGATTTCATCGCAGAATTCACAAAAAAGGGTAATGATGAGGAAAAAACAATCAATGATTCCCCAATCTAGTGGAAATTGTATGTTGATGGCGCAAGAAATGACTACTGTTCTGGAGCCGGGGTGGTACTTGAAACCCCTGAAGGTCGGTCATTATGTTATGCGCTAAGATTGGAATTTCCTTCAACAAACAATGAAGCAGAATATGAAGCTCTTATCGCAGGGTTGAAAATCGCTAAAGAACTAAACATCCGAGCATTATAGATCTTCAGTGATTCTCAGCTTATTGTATGCCAAGTCAAGAAGGAATTTCAAACGAAAGGGGGAAAACTGCCTGCCTACTTGTCAAAAGCTTGGGAACTTCTATATGAGCTCGATCATTATTCGATAAGCCATATTCCCCGAGAAGAGAATATGAAGGAAGATTCCCTCGCGAAATATTCGAGTTTCGGTGAAGCTCAACTATTGGGATTAGTCCCTGTAGAGGTCCTGTCAGCACCAAGTACAGATGAGATGGATGTAGAATGGATTATGAATGTATCTCAAGAGCAAGAATCATGGATGACTCCAATATTGGACTACCTGCTAAGAGGTTTTCTGTCGGAAAATTCGAGAGAGAGACAGAAGCTATTAAGAAAAGCCTCTCGCTATGTAATTCAGGATGGCAGATTATACAAACGGGGATTCTCAATGCCGCTACTTCGATGTGTATCCAAGGAGGAGTCCAAAACAATCCTAGTCGAGGTACATGGTGGAGAATGTGGTGATCATTCAGGTGGCCAAACATTAGCAAAGAAAATTCTCCGATACGGATATTTTTGGCCAGAAATTAATCGAGATGCTGCAAGCTATTCCCGAAAGTGTGACAGATGCCAAAGGATTGCCAAAATTCCTAGAGCACCTTCTACTGAACTCACACAGATGGCCAGTCCTTGGCCATTTGCAATTTGGGGAATGGATCTCATTGGGCCGCTACCGACTGCCAAATCAGGGATTAAATATGCTATTGTTGCGGTTGATTATTTTACTAAATGGGCTGAAGCTGAACCATTGGCTACTATCACCTCTAAGAAGATGATAAGTTTTGTGACCAAGAATATCATTTGCAGGTATGGTGTGCCTCAGAAAATAATCACAGACAATGGTACACAGTTTGAAAGCGAGGAATTCCAGAATTTTTGCAAGCGATTCAAAATCCAGAAAAGCTTTTCAGCAGTAGCTCATCCGCAGGCAAACGGGCAAGTGGAAGCAGTAAACAAGATCATCAAATCAACCATCAAGAAGCAACTTGAAAGATCAAAAGGTGGTTGGGTCGATAAGCTACCACTTGCACTATGGGCATACAGAACCACACACAAAACTGCGACTGGGCATACTCCTTTTTCATTAGCATACGGATCGGAAGCAATGATCCCGGTAGAAACAGAGGTTCCTTCACAGAGAAGAATCCATTTCAATCAAGCAGAAAATGAAAAGCTACAGCTTGAAGCACTAGATCTCCTTGATGAAAGAAGAGATGAGGCTAATCTCAGAATGGCAGCTCATCAGCAAAGGATAGCTAGACATTTCAATTCCAAAGTTCGTCAACGCAGCTTTGAAATTGGAGATTTAGTCCTGAAGAGAATTATGACAGCGACAGGTGTGTTTGGGCCAAATTGGAAAGGACCATATGTGATAGGTCAGAAGCTTCTTCATGGCACATTCAAACTCACTACTATTGAAGGAGATCAAATTCCAAGGGCGTGGAACAGCAATCACTTGCGTCGATACTTTACTTGAAAACTTTGTTGAAATATTGTAAAAAAGAGTTATGAATGTATGATTCTTGTAATTGAAAGCTATTGTAAAACTGATGAAAGAAGATAATGACAGAATATAAAGTGGATGTAGGCCCAAATTCCTGGCCGAACCACTATAAATCTTGTGTTCCTTATTATTATTACATGTTTGCTTTATTTTCGATATAAAAAGTACATAGAATGTATTGCTAAAGTATCGATTTAAATTTTTGCAGACAATGGAAATAAAACTTGCACATAATAAAACAAATTCCAAGTCGCAAAAGCCCCGAATTCAAATCCTAGATAGGAGACGCTTCAATTGAACGGGCAATAATTTCGCTGGGAACGGACCCTAGCTATCAAATTGAGTTCGTTCGAACAAAACGAGCATCCAATTGAAAAGCTTATGTCCGTTCTCGCGAACTTGCTTAACAGTGAAGTGTACTTCCTTGGATTAAACAAACTACTTGTGAGAAAAGGGGATGTGAGCTTAAAAAAAAGAAAAAACAGAGGATCACTGAAAAGGCGTAAGCAAGTGGACAAGGAAGCAACTGAAGCAATCATCAGCAGCATAAGACCTCTTCGGAGGCACAACTCTTCGGAGGATAAAGACCTCTAATGGGACATATGCCATAAAAAAGAAAGTGGTCTACTCTACAAAAAAGATTGGAGGAGTCATGACCCTCCAACCATGAGAGAGCAACTTCCAGGCGATGAAAACCCTTTTTGAGGCACATTTCACCAGGAGTCGGAGTAGTTACTCTTCGGAGTTTCACTTCACCAGAGTTGAAATGCTCAAACAAAGTAAAGACCTCTTCGGAGGCACATTTCACCAGGAGTCGGAGTAGTTACTCTTCGGAGTCTCATTTCACCAGAGTTGAAATGCTCAAACAAAATAAAGACCTCTTCGGAGGCATATTTCACCAGGAGTTGAAGTGTAATGGCCGCTCTTTGGAATTTCACTTCACCAGAGTTGAAAGGCAAACGAAATAAAGACCTCTTCGGAGGCACAATTAAGAAGAAAGACATCTTCGAAAGCCCACATTTCACCGAGATTGAAATAAAACTTCCAAGTGTTGAAACGTGAAAAGGCTTTCTTCAAAGGCGCAACTCTTTGGAGGTACACATTTCACCAAGATTGAAATAAAACTTCCAAGTGTTGAAATGTGAAAAATCCCTCCTCAGAGGTACAACTTTCTATGTATAAAAAAAATCCTCATCAAGAGCGTACTTTAACTTTCAAAGGAAGTGTAATTTACCTATCCTGGAAAATAATCTTCCTTAAAAAAAAGAAAGAAAGAGGAGTTAAAGTACCCTTCAGGGATCCGCTTTACCGCGTAGAAGAATTCACTTGGTAAAATATGCACATAAAAAAGAGGTGATTTCTTCAAAGGACAAAGCGTAAAAACTTATAAGAAGGGAGTTGTACTCTACAAAAATACTTCTTCAAGAATGGAATATTCTTTAGAAAATAAGAGTGCAAGTCCCCTCGAAGTATAAAACATTGCAGCAAGCCTATGGAATGGGGGCAATATGGTATAATCAAATCTGCAAAAGGTAACGCTCAAGTAACATGCCATAAGCTCGCTGCAATATCATGTAAATAAATTTATGCAAAAATGAATAGTAAATGCATTCTCAAGTCCAAACAGGAATTTGTACAAATAAAGGATTGTTTTATTCAAATTGCATTGCAGATACAGGTTTCAAAATAAAGAAAAAGAGGGGGCCGGTACCCGCACAATTCTCGACCAGTACATGCAAAAGACAAAAAGCTAAAGTTCCTCATTTCTTCCTACTACCCTTGGATCCTTTGCCCGGTCGAATGATTAACTTTTCTGGTCGGTCTGTAGGCATAAGGGAAGGAGAAAACTGAGGGGCAGCTGGTCCAACTTCCGGTTCCTCCTCGGTAGCAGCAATAATTTTCTTCCCCCTCCTCTTCGACGTTCCATGCTTCTTTCTCCTCTTCGAGGAAGACTCACTCCCTGGAGTAGCAAGAGCAGACAAAATTATGTCATCGGAAGGAGTCTGCTCCGGAGAAATCTCGCCTCCCTCGAGTCCTTCGCCTTTCTGCTCTTGTGAAGCGGTAGGATCATCCAGGCCATGAAGAGCCTCTATTTGCTCCTCTTGTGATCCAGGATGTGAAGCGGAAGGAGGAGTCGCCTGAAGAGATGGAGGAGGGATAACCTGAGGAGGTTCTTTCTCTACAGAAGGAAAGAGGTTAAAGTCAGTAAAAAGAGGAGGTAAAGGTTCGTCAAGGTCCAGGAAGTAGTCAAGAAGCCCATTGAACCCATAAGAAACAAGTGAGCAGTCTACTTGGGTGAGGTTTATAGTAGCAAGATTAACAGTGGAATTACCTGGAGAAGTTGGTTTCCTGATATCAACTTCATAAGCCTGTACGTCAGCGCTCTCGTCACCTTCATCTCCACACTGTATGTTTGCAATCTCGGTGGTAACCTTGGTAGGAGATACAAAATGGGAGCTGGAACCAATGATGTTGACCTCAGACGAAGAAGGAGGCTGGACTGGAGTAGTTGAAGTAGTTCCTCCAACCTGGCCCCCTTCTGTCGCTTCGGTTCTTAGTTTGGCAAGTTGCTCCTTTCCTTTGGCAAGAGCAGCGCGAGCGTCATCATCCAAGTAATGCTTTTCAAGGGCTGATTCGTCATAACCAGCACCCTCAACACCAAGCATTTCAAGTGCGGCCTCCCACACTTCAGCTAAAGTAATCTCATATTTGGGACCAAGAAAAGCAAGACTCCCGCGCCCCAAGACGCTATGCAAGTAGAAATCAAACAGAGTTGAGCTGATGTTGTTCTTTGTCGCCTCGTGGGATTCTTCAGCTGCAATTCTGCCAGCGACGGCCTCGTCACGCTGAAGTTTAAGCATTTGAATTTCCGCTTCTAGGGAGTTGTTTTTCTTCTGAAGCTCTGCAACATCAGCAATGTAGCCTTCACTAATTCTTTTTTGCGCCTCAAGCCGGTCTTCGGCATCCCTTTGGCCGGCATGAGCATCTCTTACTTGTTTCAGGAGCACTTCTTCTTTTTGAGAATATGAAGTAGAGGAAGCAGCAAGCTCGTGTTTCAATTTCTCAACTGTTGCTTCGAGCTCCTCATTATAAGAAGCAATGCTCCTCACTTCAGTGTCATGTTGCTCAAGGACCTTTTGCCATTCAGCCTTATCGTTTTCCATAGTAAGCATGGCCTCTATGTTGGCACGGTTAACTCTTTGAAGCTCATCAACAAGTTTCTGCCAGTTCGACATCCTCTCAATATCAAGCTTGACGGAGTCGAGATTTCGTAGCATGGCGGCCTTGTCAATAGGAACTAGGTCAAGGTCGAACCTCACACCCTTTAAGCACCACTGTGGAAAACGACTTTGTAAAGTGGCTGGGCCCGGTCCAACTTGAAATTTGGGCCTGCTAATGGTTGTTTGGATGTCCGTCTTCCCGAGAGCAGGAGAGTCGGAAGGAATGTCAAGAGAGGCAGGGGCAGTAGCCTTTTCGGGAGTAATGGAAGCACGTTTCTCGCCATGGCGGGCTCGTTTGCCCGAATCTTCGACTACATGACCTTTTCCTCGGTCATCATGAGATTTCCTTTTGTAGGAGTCGTCACCTCTCTGCAAAGAATCATGGTGCTCATCCCTATCCCTTCTGTCATAACGTTCTTCTTCAGCCCTCCTTTCACGAGCCTTTCGAGCAGCCCTTTCTTCGTCAGATTCTCTATAGGAGGCAAAATAGCGCCCGTAATCATATTGGCCACGCCCCCCGTAGCGTTGGAAATCATGATAGTATGATCCGCTGCGTCTCATTGAAAGATCTGAAATAAAAGGATAAGCTTTAGAAATCTTTAAAATATAAGAAGATAAGTGCATAAATGTGCTGAAAAATCCTTAGTTGTGTGTGAAGTGCAAACTACTCGCGTTGAACTAACGAACCACTCCTCGGTTGGGGGGAAGCAATAGGATTCACTGTCGGTGACAGCTCTTGGGATAAAGGAGTCGGAGTCTGTTTGAGGGCAGATGTCGCTTCAATCGTCGGGGGAATAGCTTTAGCACAGGCGGGGTCATCTTTAAAGAGCTCTTGAGAGGTGATAATTATGTCACTTAAATCCCCAAAGACGTCATCACCATCATGTCTGACCAAACTCACTTCATCAACTCCTTCACCAGCATTCTTCCCGGTTTGGGAAAGGGGCTCCTCTTCTTCTTCAGTTATAGGGGCAGGCGCGGGCTTTTCGGATGGCCCCGTGTCATCTCTTGGAACAGAACACTTTACTAGTGAAGTTTCTCTAGAAGTTTCTCCCCGCAAGTGCTCTTTAGTGGAGGCCGGGGCATTAGGAGTTTTCGTCGGAGAATCCGGAACTTCCGTTGGAGCTTCACGAGGTTGAGTAAAGCGAGAAGAATGAAGAAGCCCGTATTGATGTAAAAATTCATCGTTTAACAAGAACTTTATGCTCCTTTCCTCTGCCGGCACGGCATTTAATCTTTCAAAAATTTGCTTATGGCATGGATCCCTAGCGGGAGGTGGAAGTGCTAAAAACAGGAAAAGGGCAAAGTCAGCATTTAGCAACTCAGATCCCGGAAAGTTCAAAAATAAAAAAGACAGGAAATCTTACTTCCTACTCTCCAGATGGCGTAAAACCCTGGAGGGCAACGAACAAAGAAAAACTGATTCAGAAATCCGTGGACGCTTTCAGAGAGATCAGTGATGAGTTTACGGTTTCGAGCACTTCTAATAACTACAATAGAGGGATGATCTTTGATTTTCGTAAATGAGCAGAGATAGCATATTTCCCCGAAGCTCGATAATCGATCCAAAACTCTCCTGAATAGCACACATAACCCCATTAGAATGGCGTAGCCGTTGGGGTGCAATTGGAATGGGGAAATAGATAACCGACGCAGGAACTGCTGAAGGAAGTCATTAAAAGGTGGGATTGCACCACTCAAGCACATTTGGCGATTGACAGCAATAAAACCAGAGGGGGGCCTATCTGCTGTATCACTTGGTCCCGGCAGTAAGGCATCAGATTCGGCAATGCCAAATTGGATGCACAGTGGATTAAACACCCGCCGATTCAGAGTTGTGGAAATCCTCTCCGGAGGATTATCCAATGGGTCAGCTATTGGAAAGACATCTTCAGCCTGGTCCATCGGCTCTTCTTGTTGAGAAGTCATTCTACACAAGCAACTGGATATTCAAATGCGAAGGTGCACGTTTCCTAGAAGTGTGAAGTGTCGTGCAAAACTAATAAAAAGTGACAAGTATATGTAACTGGAATTATACTAATCGGTGATTGATCGATTATAAACATTTCAGAACTTGTTAATCTAAAGCTCAAGCATAATATTATTGCAAGCGGGTCGATTTCAATTGACTATTTCAGCATTGCTTTAATATTTTGTTTGAAATTGATAAGTTGAAGGCACTTCATTCACACAGTTTATTTAATCATCTGTTGTTAACTAATCTGTCATTAGATGTGGGCAGTCAATGGCAGTATATTCGTCCCGGTTTTTCTGTAAATGTCGTATTAAACAGATTGTTAACCTACAAGTCAAAGTAATCTGTAAAAGAATGCAGCAGAGTTCAACAGTTTGAAATTCAAGCAGCAATTCAAAGTTTCAAGCAGAGTTTAAAAGTGCAAGTGCTAAGTCGTAAACGACTCAAGTACTAAGTCGTAGACGGCTCAAGCACTAAGTCGTAGACGACTCAGAAGCTAAGTTGTACACAACTCGAATACTAACTCGCCAGCGACTCAAAAAGTCTTTCCTACGGGATAAAACAGTCATCAGTTCTCTGACTAACTCGTCCATGACCTAAAGATTGGGTCGCAAGCTATGATGAGTTACTCTAATTTTGGGTCGCTTATGCTTTAAGTCAACAGTACTTAGGTCATGAGGCATAAAAGAAAGGATAGATGTCAGCTCGGAATTATGAAAAATTCATCAAGTCATGTCTCGGCCCCGACTCAAGTTTTGTGTCGTGAAGGTTGATGAGCCGGTCCAGAGTTGAGTCGCAAAGGGTTTTAGGTCGTTCGAGATTATTGAGTCGCATCAGGGGCAGTGTTTCACTCTGATTGGCCTATCTACCATACAACTCCAAAACCCGTTTCCCTTCTACCCCATGAACCTGCTAAACCTCTAACCCGTTAACCCAATGGTATCTCCAAAAATAACAACTTTAATCCTATCACGATACAGAATCGCCTCGAATGGTGGATCGCCGCAAGTTAAATCAGGCAGGCTCAAATTCATCGGCGATCAATCTAGCCAAACTCGTAAGGCTCGAAGGAATGAACCGGAAGTGAAGAATTAAACGCATGAATCAATGATGATCGACAATCAGAAGGAAAGCAGGATTGCTTACGTGGTGTGATGCTCGAGAGAATGGAAAGTGGATTAAGTTGAAATTGCTTTTGGAGCTCAGAGAAATTTTAATGGCAGAAAACGACTCACGAGATTGGTATGAGAAGAAGATAAAAGTGACGATTCAAGCCTTTTATACCAAGGTAGTAGGACGTGAGTCGGCATATGCGGGTTAAGATAAGTCGAAGCACGCGACCTACGACTTAGGCGTGTGCTTCGAGGGGCAAATGTTAACCCCACTGAAGCCTGGGCCGACTCATCTGATCTAGGTCCGACTCATCAAGGATCGACTCATCTGATCTAGGTCCGACTCATCAAGGACCGACTCATCTGATCCCGACTCATCCACTTAAGGTCCTTAAGTAACTCATTGGGTTTACGACTCAAGGGATTAACGGTTCATAAGAAAAGGCCGACTCAACAAGTCCCCGACTCAACTGTTATGCGACTTATGGGAGTTTCTGACTCAGCGACTCATGGTTCAACGACTCATGGTTCAACGACTCAACAGGTTCGCGACTCATCTTATGAAACGACCTGAGGAATGTCACGACTTATGGATGCCTACGACTTATGATAAGTCGAGTACGACACATGCTAGTATAAAAGGAGTTAAGATCAGTTGACTCGGGAACGGCTTATTTCTTTGGAACAAGCCAATAGGTCGGCCGCATGCTAACATGAGACGACTCAGCATATCTCGGCCACAGAGCTTAAGCCGTTAAGTCGTAATCCAGCAGAAGAATAAGCTATGGAGAAAGGAAAGGTTGGTTCTATAAGCCGGCCACGACCTAGCTTGACTCGGAGACGACTTAGATTGAGTCGGTCACGACTCAGGACTTGGGCGTAGAATTCATATCCAGGCTTGCCTATAAATACATAGCCACCTCCAACATTCAAGGGACTTTTCGGCACATTCTCTTCATACACCGTTACCCTGCTGCATTGGGAACTCCATCAACACTTAGAGCCTTCGAGATTCGAGGAATACTTTAAAGAACTTCACGAAGAAATCACACATCTTCAACATGAGTTTAAGGACTTTAATCGACATTGAAGCTTAAGCTACTCGTTCCAAATCATTTGTAACTTGAAGTGTTGTTGTATTTGAGAAGAATTGTATCAGCTTGTAGCGAGATTATTAATAAAAGTACTTAAAGTGGATGTAGGTTATACCCTTAAGCCGAACCACTATAAAATCGTTGTTGTTTGTTGATTTTCTGTTGTTATCTGCTTATGATCTGTTCCCGAGTCATCGGGTGGTGCTTTCACAACTACATTTGACACACCGGGGTGTTAGCGTTCAAATTTAAGCGTTAACAGTGTAGAAAGCCATTTCGAAAGTATAAAATCAATCCTAGCCAGCATAGACATTCCGAACTATGCCTACTATAGCTACCATCAAAACAGTGGTGACCACCATAAGTAAATGGCAGGTTATACAACTAAAACCGTACTGAGTTCGTATTGGGAATTGGATTTCCAACAAATGGTCAGGCTAAGGAAATTCCTACTGCCACATGGGTATGCCTCTAGCGGGACGTCCCGAGAACTTAACCGGTTCTCTGCCAACATAAGGCCGAGTTACCTCTTACTAGGTAACTACTACATGACTATGCCATTCTTCGGTCCTTTGGCATCTTTGTTCGAGGGCCCTCCATCAAAAAGCAACAACCACACAGTAAATAAGATTGAAGCAACCACATAGGTGAAGTATCAGGGCTCCATACCTGATACCACCTTTTTCCAGAAGGACTTGACATACCCTAAAGGGCGCGAACCTCATAACCTTGCTGCATCTTTCCTGTTTTGACCATTTCCGGGGTGTCAGGTCCGATGAGGTCTCGTGCACAAAGCCACGCTTCACACGAAAGCCATGCTTTGATCACAAATGATCAACAAATGATCATCAATATACAGCGGCACTTAGCATGCCCCACCACCAAATTGGGAGTATATTGCTTATAACCTTCAACTACATAACCTCTGAGCTCGTACGTCTTAGAGAAGGGTGTTAAGCTAAGAGAATAAATTATCCGCTACCAAACAGAAATGTATTTGAAAGAAATCGGCTCTATATCTCAAAGTGTAGTGTCAGACACACAACCATAGCAGTCTGTTTTGGGTTCGAACAGAACCGAAGGCACTTCGTCCAATAAAGGAAAAAGCCCTTGCAAATCCGGGTATCCCCAATTCCGATCGGACTCCCCATCACTAGTGGGAATCTCTATACCGGAGCAACTCAGTGCAGAGACAATCGATAAGTTATCCTATCATTTTTGAAGACATCTGGCCTTCAACACCGTCTTCAAATGTTATCCATTCCGTCAAATCACTATTCGGGATGAGTTATAAGACCAAGTAGTCCATTCCCGGCTAACCCGAATAGTGAGCGTTCAATTTTAAAACATCTGGGTGTATCAATTACAAGGATGTGATCATCCCGGGTTCGATGTGGGCTTCGGATAACAAACTAAAATCTGACTCCCTGTCGCATCGAAGTTAAATGCCATTTTATGGACGAAAGGGTTTCCATATACATATAGGAACAAATCACAAGTCACAATCAGCACAAAGCAATCACAGTATCACAACAGAAAAATCAATCCTGTACAGAATATTTGATGATAGTCAATCATTTTCTACTTAGGTGAATATGATTTAAATGAATTAACCCCATAATTATTTTTATTGATTATTTCAAAACATGTTTTAACTTTACTTAACTATGAATTGATTAATACTCTAATTAACTTTTATTACTTATTCATTAATTAATTATCTCAACATATTCATTCTTTAATTGTTTACTAATTAGGTTTTAATTATTTTTATTAATCAACTATTCTTTCCTTAATTGATTGCAATTGGAAAGTAATTACAAATATTAATTATTTAATCATTGCTTATCATTATAAATAAATTGTTTTTAAATTAAAAATTGAATATGTGATTTACTTGGTAAACATTTTGTTAAGTTAATTTGTAAAACAACTTTGCTTTGAAAATATAAATTTAAAAATCGTTGAACTTAATTTATTTCAAATAATTATTCCAGTACCGTACTTTACATTAGATTAACAAACTATCACCATTTATTAAAAAACGAACTTAGAAAATCGTTTAAACTTTGTTTCAAAAAAATTCAAAACTGGAATTTTTTTTGTTTTTAAGCCTAACCCAAGGCCTCCCCGAGCTATCCCCGAGACAAAATCCCACTGCTTCGAGTTTTACCCCAAATCTACCCGTGTGACATTTTTTCAAAAATCGTTTAAGTTTTTTAAAAACGACTCGACACAACGCCAAAATACACGAGTAATACTTCGAGTTTCTTCCCAATTTCCCTGCGTTATTCTTCGAGCAGCCTGCATTCCTTCCCAACCATTACAACTGATACTACCGCCTCTCACGTGTACGTGCACCAGCACCGGAGGCGACCCCGACCGCTGGCGAACCTTTCGGCACGTCGACCATCAACCCTACAACCATCTCCAGTCATCAAAATACCCAAACTTGCCTCGAATTAAAATCGAGCCACCCACTCAAAAAACTGGAACCCACTACATGACTAAATCCACTTCGACCTCGCGCCGCCGACCACCTGGCCTCACGCCACCACCGTCACACCTTCTCCGATCACCCACAAAGCTATCCCTAGAATCTCGTCAAACTCGATGCACCCGAGAATCATCAGCGACCTATTTTTCAACCTAGACTAAAACTAGGTTTAGGAACATATATCGAATCGCCGCCGACGCCTCGACGGTCAGGCACCCCTTCGACCATTTTTCCCCGTCTTCCCGATCGCTCCACCATCTCCAGATGAAACCCAGACCTCCCCGATCACATAGGTCGAATGAAATTTCCCAAAAACGATTTTCCAGTCATTTCCAAATTCCAACCTAAATACTGAATTAGAAAATTTTATTCCAGTTTTAAAAATCATGGGTTTCCAAAATGAGTTCGAGTTATAATCCCGAATTGATAAATTTTGATACTGGAATTTTATCATATTTGAGCCTTTTTCCTGTAATTCCTAGTTTTCTTGAAGTCTTTGCTATGGTTTAACTTTAATTATTTCTAGGGGTTGAATACTGTTAAAACAAACAACTTTTTGTTTAGAAGATGTTGTCTGATATGATTCAGAGAGATGGGGAATGATTTCTGAACAAATGAAATGGCCTGTGAGCCTGGAAGTTCATCTTTTGTCTGATTTTTATCAATACCCAGCCTCTTCGCTCAAAAAAAACAGTTTCCAAAACTCAAAACAATTATATAAACACATCTTCAAGCATGAAAAACTAGTTAACTTCATCAATATTCCACATGTGTCAGATTTTGGGGTGTTTCATGTTCCAGTAAAAAAAACAGAGGGGTCGAACTAGAACTTAGGTTTAAAACTAATAACAGGAAGATACAAAACCTGTATACATACAGATAGGCAAAGCAACATCGACACGGTGATTCATATGCATCAAATATTTGTTGCTTAAGCTTTTTTTTAAAAATAAAAGTCTACTCACTTGTTCTACAATTCAATTTTTTTTCCAAAAGAATTGGAGAAGAGCAATTTTTAAACTTCACTCTAACTAAAGTGTTACAGGAAGACAGAGACAGGAAAACAATGTTTTCCAGGGAATCAGAACACAATCCTACCATTCATTCAATTCAAAGTTATTACATTCATGCAGGAATTCAAGGCACAAAAGAGTTTGAACAAACATAGGTTTACTCACCTATTTTCCAGAGAGCTTCAGACAAGTTTTTCAAAAGAAAGATGAAGCCCGTGTCTTCTTTAAATTTAGAAGTTGAATCTGCAACTTGTAACATAAATCTTTGTTTACTTTCTGTTGTATACTTTTTGTTTGCTTAATTCATCAATAACCACCTAGAATTTATGTTTACTTACTGGTTTGAATTTTTTTTTCCAGGAACTTGAAAACTGCAATTTGTTTTGAGTCTTTGATTTTATGCTCTCCTGCAAATAAATTGAATGATTCGATTGGTTAAATTCCTTTTTTCATTCATGTTTAACAAATTTAACTTAAAATCTTTAAAAGCAAAATCCACTTGCCTTGAATTTGTTTTAGAAATCACTGCACTGATTTCCTGGCCAAAACCTGAAGCATTGTCTAACCTGCAGATTTTGAGTTCGTTTGCATTAAATCTTGGTTTTAAAATCATGATTTCAGTGAACAATAAAGCTTTAAATTTACCTGAGAGATGAAATTTTAAACCACTACTTGCTCTTTAATAAGTACTTCATATTTTTACTCCTTTTGAATTTTATTGAGGAAGAGCTCTGCTTGTTTAACTTTTTTTCTTGAGAGTTTATGATAAAGATTTCAAGATCTTTTTGTTTGTTGTACTTATCAGAGATTGGAGCTTAATAATTTGAATTCATGGGAGCTGAAAAATTTTCTTTAATTTTTTATTTGATTATTTTATTTTAACAAAGATGTTGAATGCCATTTGTAAAAAGTAACGATGAGAACAAGATCTTGTGTTAACTCCACTTTTTCAGGAAGGCCGTGATATCAAAAATCGGCCGAGAAACCAATGTTAGTTCGTCTCGAAGAATAGTCAACTCAGCATCCCAACAAAGCAAGTTCTGTTGAATGGCTTTTCAGATAAGATCCCCTACGGAGGAGGGGTCCAGGGGGGTGCCAACCCCCCAAGGTGGGGGTGCGGGGGCAACGCCACCACCTACGGTGATCGACCTGACCTGTCAGGTCGCAGGGGTCCAGGGGGCAGCGCCCCCGGCGGGGTGCGGGGCAGCGCCCCCGGCGGGGTGCGGGGCAGCGCCCCGACCAAAACGGTATACGACTTAAAGAGTGAAGTAAGCCGGCGACTCAACTAGTCAGCGACCTAACCAATGAAGGACTCACGACTCATAAAGATCAGCGACTCAAGGGATTTGACGACCTAAGAAAATAAGTCCCTAAGCTGCTTCACCTATATGTCGCTGCCTGATGAGTCGGGAACGACTTAACAATTCATGACTCGGAATGACCCGTCCACGACTTAAAGCCACTAAGTCGTAATCCACCGTCCAGGACCTATGCCAAAAAAGGTTGACTCGTAAGCGACTCAAGACTTGGCGCAAAGTCCAGCAGAGGAATGAACCATGGAGCAAGCAGGAGATGGTTCAATGAGTCGGCCACGACCTAATTTGACTCGGCCACGAGTCAAGCATGAGTCGGGTACGACTCACGACTCAGGGCTGAAAACTCCTATAAATACACGGCCACTTCCAACATTCAGGGGACTTTTGGCTCACTTCCTGGACGCCATTACTCTGCCATTGTCTCGACTTCAGGCAACGTTCAAGCAACACTTCTATCACTCCAATCACCAAAGACATTTCAACAAATCTCAAGAGGAAATCTAACTCATTCGCCATGCATTTGAAGGATTCTTCTACATCGGGGTTCGAGCTATTTGTCTAAGTGTGTTGTAATCGGAGTTGATTGTAAAGAATTGTAACCAAATCAGCAATAAAGAGCTTTAAAGTGGACGTAGGCTAGATCTTAAGCCGAACCACTATAAATATTGTGTCTTTTATAGCTTTTCTGTGATTTCTTTGCTTATACTTTGTTCCCGTACCAACGGGTGGTGCTTTCACAATTACCTTCTACACAACGGGGTGTTAGCGTTCAATTTTTAGCGTTAACATCTTGTTAAATTTTCCTACTCCATCTCCCATGTGTATATATTTACGTTTGTTATATTTTTTCTTTCAAGTCAAAAAGGTTTATAACTTTATATTTTATTTTTATTTTATTTACACATATACATTTTATAATTAAATACATCCTTTAATTTTTATTTCCATATGTGGTTTATATATATAAGATGTTAAAAGAATTGTTTTGGCCAATTTTCACATTATCTACATTACTTCTTGAATGTTTTTAAATGTTATTTATATTTTGAAAACATTTATTTGAATCAAAATTCAAATCTTAAATTTTTAAACTCAAAATAAAACCATTTATACATATATATAAATTCATACATATTCCTAAACAATTTTAGTTTTAAATTCCCATATATAAATTCAATTCTATAAAATATACCTATATGTATATAATTTAAATTCAAATGATTTTTATTATCATTATTTATTAAGTCTTTACACTATTCATTATTTCAAAATTTCAACCTCACAATAATTTTGGAATTTCATCCGTATAGAATTTATCACTTATTTAATTTATTTGAGATTTCTTTTTTTTCCAATTAATTTTCCAAATTAAATTCATAAAGTTTAAAATATATTATTGATTTTAATTGATAAATTTTGGGATGTTACAGATATCCCCTCCTTAAGGAAATTTCGCCCTCGAAATTTGAAAGAGGGAGAAAACAACAAAGAATTTACGAATTCAGAAAGAGCAAAGGAATGGCTTACCAGTCTAAGCTGAGATATCAACTCTGCAGTTGGGATACGATTTCTACATATTTATCTTCAGTTTCCCAAGTGCAGTCCTTTGGATCGACACTCCACTGAACTTTGACAAGCTTCACAACCTTATTCCTCAGCTGCTTTTCTTCATGATCAATGATCATTATTGGTTCTCTCTTTACCGCCAGTCATCCTTTCATGGAACTTTTTGTTGATCCTACGAATAAATCTCTCATTCTTCTTCAATGGTGTATTTACCAATTCAGGTCCGAAGCGAGACAACTCATTGAATTTGTTTAGATATTCCTCGAATGACAAATCCCCCTACTTTAGGTCCATGAATTCTTGATACATACGAGAAATCCCAGCTGATGGCTTACAGCGCTTCTCAAATAATTCTTTAATCTCTTCAACGTAAACTCATCTTCCGGCTCATCTACGGTGACTGTCTCCCACCATGCTAAGGCTTCCTCCTGAAGTTTCCATAAGGCTATGAATCGCATCTGATCATCTTGCAGCTTAAGCCCTTTAAAGATTCTTTCACATGATCTAATCCACGCTTGAGCCTCCATAATCGACTCCTTGCCGGTGAACCTCTTACCAGCCAATCTTGAGAAACTCTTATACAAGTCAGCCAGATTCGGCTGATGCTGAGTAGGTAAAGCTGCTTCTGTTGTTGGGGGAACTTGAGCAGGTGCTGTGGCATTTCCTTAACCTCTAGCCCTTCCTCTTCGTCCACTCATTCTTACTATCTGTATTTAGTAAGAAAATTGATTTAGATATATGAACGAGTTATCTTAAGGAATATCAGCAGTTTCAAGAAATAGACTAAGAAATTAAGGGTTTAGTCTTGAATTAAAATCATTCTAGGGTATAGTTCACCCTGTCTCTAATGAGCCATCTAATGTGTTATACTCCATAGCTAAATTTCTTACTCAACCTTTAGCTCTGATACCACATGTCACGACCCAAAATTCAATGTTTGAAAATTGACATCAAATACCTCACTTGTATTCGACTGCCGAAGATTGAAACATCAAACTCCAGCCAGATGGAGCTTATAACAACATTAGACGAAAATAAAGAAGCGGAACAAGATGAACATCATGCATACATCACAAATACAACATCATCATAATATCCGTTACAACATCAGAGTATCTATAATACATATGTCACAACTCCAAATAGAATATCATAATAGTACAACAAGTGATCATATGTCAACAAGATCTCCATAGAAATGAAGAGATAGTGAAGATTCATAACTAAGCACCTGGAGATCCAAAAGCTTCCAAAATATCTCAAGAGTAAAAGAGTCCCCAAAAATCCGATAGTCTCCAAACAAAATGTCTCCAAAATGCAGCTAATACCAAAATACGGAGAACCTGCTACTAGGCTGCCCATGTAGAAATAGTGGGCACCAAGAGTTTAGAAAGAAAAAAATAAACTCTAGGTCAGTCATGGGGCTGGTATGAGCAAATAAAACAGTTGCTTATAGATAAACAAGATTTGTAAATGAAAACAGTTTATGCATTTGGAAAATGAAACTACCATAAGACCTCCCACCACACACAATGCAATCACAGACTTTGAGGAGATTTCTTCTTATGGTAGTCAAAAATGCTTGATACGAGAAAAGTCTTTGATATTATTACTAGTGCAATTTGTAGAAAGCCATTTCGAAAGTATAATATCAATCCAAGCCAGCATAGACATTCCGAACTATGCCTACTATAGCTACCATCTAAACAGTGGTGACCACCATAAGTAAATGGCAGGTTATACAACTAAAACTGTACTAAGTTCGTATTGGGAATTGGATTTCCAAAAAATGGTCAGGCTAAGGAAATTCCTACTGCCACATGGGTATGCCTCTGGCGGAACTTGCCTAGAACTTAACCGATTCTCTGCCACCATAAGGTCGGGTTACCTCTTACTAGGTAACTACTACATGACTATGCCATTCCCCGGTCCTTTGGCATCTTTTTTCGAGGGCCCTCCATCAAAAAGCAACAGCCACACAGTAAATAAGATTGAAGCAACCACATAGGCGAAGTATCAGGGCTCCATACCTGATACCACCTTTTTCCCGAAGGAAATGACATACCCTAAAGGGTGCGAACCTCATAACCTTGTCGCATCTTTCCTGTTTTGACCATTTTCGGGGTGTGAGGTCCGATGAGGTCTCGTGCACAAAGCCACGCTTCACACGAAAGCCATGCTTTGATCACAAATGATCAACAAATGATCATCAATATAAAGCAGCACTTAGCATGCCACACCACCAAATTGGGAGTATATTGCTTATAACCTTCAACTTCATAACCTCTGAGCTCGTACGTCTCAGAGAAGGGTGTTAAGCTAAGAGAATAAATTATCCGCTACCAAACAGAAATGTATTTGAAAGAAATCGGCTCTATATCTCAAAGTGTAGTGTCAGACACGCAACCATAGCAGTCTGTTTTGGGTTCGAACAGAACCGAAGGCACTTCGTCCAATAAAGGAAAAAGCCCTTGCAAATCCGAGTATTCCGATCGGACTCCCCATCACTAGTGGGAATCTCTATACTGGAGCAACTCAGTGCAGAGACAATCGATAATTTATCCTATCATTTTTGAAGGCATCCGGTCTTCAACACCGTCTTCAAATGTTATCCATTCCGTCAAATCACTATCCGGGTTGAGTTATAAGACCAAGTAGTCCATTCCCGGCTAACCGGAATAGTGAGCGTTCAATTTTAAAACATGTGGGTGTATCAATTACAAAGATGAGATCATTCCGTGTTCGACGTGGTCTTCGGATAACAAATTGAAATCCGACTCCCTGTCGCATCGAAGTTAAATGCTGTTTTATGGACGAAAGGGTTTCCATATACATATAGGAACAAATCACAAGCCATAATCAGCACAAAGCAATCACAGTATCACAACAGAAAAATCAATCCAGTATAGAATATTTGATGATAGTCAATCATTTTCTACTAAGGTGAATATGATTTAAATGAATTAACCCCATAATTATTTTTATTAATTATTTCAAAAAATGTTTTAATTTTACTTAACTATGAATTGATTAATACTCTAATTAACTTTTATTACTTATTCATTAATTAATTATCTCAACTTATTCATTCTTTAATTGTTAACTAATTAGGTTTTAATTATTTTTATTAATCAACTATTCTTTCCTTAATTGATTGCAATTGGAAAGTAATTACAAATATTAATTATTTAATCATTGCTTAAATCATTATAAATAAATTGTTTTTAAGTTAAAAATAGAATATGTGATTTACTTCTTAAACATTTTGTTAAGTTAATTTTAAAACAACTTTGCTTTGAAAATATAAGTTTAAAAATCGTTGAACTTAATTTATTTCAAATAATTATTCCAGTACCGTACTTTACATTAGATTAACAAACTATCACCATTTATAAAAAATGTTTAAAAAAATTTCAAAACTAGAATTTTTTTGTTTTTAAGCCTGACCCAAGGCCTCCCCGAGCTATCCCCGAGCCAAAATCCCACTGCTTCGAGTTTTACCCCAAATCTACCCGTGTGACATTTTTTCAAAAATCGTTTAAGTTTTTTAAAAACGACTCGACACAACGCCAAAACACACGAGTAACACTTCGAGTTTCTTCCCAATTTCCCTGCGTTGTTCTTCAAGCAGCCTACATTCCTTCCCAACCATTATAACTGATACTACCGCCTCTCAAGGGTACGTGCACCAGCACCGAAGGCGACTCCGACCCCTTGCGAACCTTTT
This sequence comes from Allium cepa, assembly GCA_030765085.1. NCBI lineage: Eukaryota > Viridiplantae > Streptophyta > Magnoliopsida > Asparagales > Amaryllidaceae > Allium > Allium cepa. Next base: position 919,715,313 of record CM060938.1, read on the forward strand.
GGTACGTCGACCATCAACCCTATAACCATCTCCAGTCAACAAAATACCCAAACTTGCCTCGAATTAAAATCGAGCCACCCACTCAAAAAACTGGAACCCACTGCATGACTAAATCCACTTCGACCTCGCGACGCCGGCCACCTGGCCTCGCGCCACCACCGTCACACCTTCTCCGATCACCCGCAAAGCTATCCCTAGAATCTCGTCAAACTCGATGCACCCGAGAATCATCAGCGACCCATTTTTCAACCTAGACTAAAACTAGGTTTAGGAACATATATCGAATCGCCTCCGACGCCTCGATGGTCAGGCACCCCTTCGACCATTTTTCCCCATCTTCCCGATCGCTCCACCATCTCCAGATGAAACCCAGACCTCCCCGATCACCTAGGTCGAACGAAATTTCCCAAAAACGATTTTCCAGTCATTTCCAAATTCCTACCTCGATACTGAATTAGAAAATTTTATTCCAGTTTTAAAAATCATAGTTTCCAAAATGAGTTCGAGTTATAATCCTGAATCAATAAATTTTGATATTGGAATTTTATCATATTTGAGCCTTTTTCCTATAATTCCCAATTTTCTTGAAGTCTTTGCTATGGTTTAACTGTAAATTATTTCTAGGGGTTGAATACTGTTAAAAAAAACATCTTTTTGTTTTGAAAATATTGTCTGATATGATTCAGAGAGATGGGGAATGATTTTTGAACAAATGTAATGGCCTGTGAGCCTGGATGTTCATCTTTTGTCTGATTTTTATCAATACCCAGCCTCTTCACTCAAAAAAACTGTTTCCAGAACTCAAAACAATTATATAAACACATCTTCAAGCATGAAAAACTAGTTAACTTCATCCATATTCCACATGTGTCAGATTTTGGGGTGTTTCATGTTCCAGTCAAAAAACAGAGGGGTTGAACTAGAACTTAGGTTTAAAACTAATAACAGGAAGATACAAAACCTGTATACATACAGATAGGCAAAGCAACATCGACACGGTGATTCATATGCATCAAATATTTGTTGCTTAAGCTTTTTTTAAAAAATAAAAGTCTACTCACTTGTTCCACAATTCAATTTTTTTCCAAAAGAAATGGGCAAAAGGAATTTTTAAACTTCACTGTAACTACTGTGTTACAGGAAGACAGAGACAGGAAAACAATGTTTTCTAGGGAAATCAAAACACAATCATACCATTCATTCAATTCAAAGCTATTACATTCATGCAGGAATTTAAGGCCCAAAAGAGTTTGAACAAACATACGTTTACTCACCTATTTTCTAGAGAGCTTCAGACAGGTTTTTCAAAAGAAAGATGAAGCCAGGGTCTCTTTTTAAATTTATAAGTTGAATCTGCAACTTGTAACATAAATCTTTGTTTGCTTTCTGTTGTATACTTTTTGTTTGTTTAATTCGTCAATAACAACCAAGAATTTATGTTTACTTACTGGTTTGAATTTTTTTTTCTAGGAACTTGAAAACTGCAATTTGTTTTGAGTCTTTGATCTTATACTCTCCTGCAAATAAATTGATTGATTCGATTGGTTAAATTCCTATTTTCATTCATGTTTAATAAATTTAACTTAAAATCTTTAAAAGGAAAATCCACTTGCCTTGAATTTATTTTACAAATCACTACACTACTTTCTTGGCCAAAACCTGAAGCATTGTCTAACCTGCAGATTTTGAGTTTGTTTGTATTAAATCTTGATTTTAAAATCATTATTTCAGTAAACAATAAAGCTTTAAATTTACCTGAGAGATGGAATTTGAAACCACTACTTGCTGTTTAAGAAATACTTTAGATTTTTACTCCTTTTGAATTGTATTGAGGAAGAGCTCGGCTTGTTTAATTTTTTTTCTTGAGAGTTGATGATAAAGATTTCAAGATCTTTTTGGTTGCTGTACTTATCAGAGATTGGAGCTTAATAATTTGAATTTTTAGGAGCTGAAGAGTTTTCTTCAATTTTTTATTTGATTATTTTATTTTAACAAAGATGTTGAATGCCATTTGTAAAAAGTAATGATGCGAACAAGATCTTGTTAAATTTTCCTACTCCATCTCCCATGTGTATATATTTACATTTGTTATATTTTTTCTTTCAAGTCAAAAGGATTTTATAACTTTATATTTTATTTTTATTTTATTTACACATATACATTTTATAATTAAAAAATTGTTTTTGCCATATGCGTTTTATATATATAAGATGTTAAAGAATTGTTTTTGCCAATATTCACATTATCTACATTACTTCTTGAATGTTTTTAAATGTTATTTATATTTTGAAAACATTTATTTGGATTAAAATTAAAATCTTAAATTTTTAAACTCAAAATAAAACCATTTATACCTATATATAAATTCATACATATTCCTATACAAATTTATTTTTAAATTCCAATATATAAATTTAATTCTATAAAATATACCTATATGTATATAATTTAAATTCAAATGATTTTTGTTATTATTATTTATTAAATTTTTACACAATTCATTATTTCAAAATTTCAACCTCACAATAATTTTGGAATTTCATCCATATAGAATTCATCACTTATTTTATTTATTTGAGATTTCTTTTCTTTTTCCAATTAATTTTCCAAATTAAATTCCAAAAGTTTAAAATATTTATTGATTTTAATTGATAAATTTTGGGATGTTACAGATATCCCCTCCTTAAGGAAATTTCGTCCTCGGAATTTGAAAGAGAGGGAAAACGACAAAGAATATACGAATTCAGAAAGAGCAAAGGAATGGCTTACCAGCCTAAGCTGAGAGATCAACTCTGCAGTTGGGATATGATTTCTGCATATTATCTTCAGTTTCCCAAGTGCAGTCCTTTGGATCGCCACTCCACTGAACTTTGACTAGCTTCACAACCTTGTTCCTCAGCTGCTTTTCTTCGTGGTCAATGATCTTTATTGGTTCTCTCTTTACCGCCAGTCAACCTTTCATGGAACTTTTTATTCATCCTATGAATAAATCTCTCATTCTTCTTCAAAGGCGTGTTTACCAATACGGGTCCGAAGTGAGACAACTCATTGAATTTGTTTAGATATTCCTCGAATGACAAATCCCTCTGCTTTAGGTCCATGAATTCTTGATACATACGAGAAATCATAGCTGATGGCATATAGCGCTTCTCAAATAATTCTTTAAATCTCTCCCACGTAAACTCATCTTCCGGCTCATCTACGGTGACTGTCTCCCACCATGCTAAGGCTTCCTCTTGAAGTTGCCATGAGGCTATGAATCGCATCTGATCATCTTGCGGCTTTAGCTCTTTAAACATTCTTTCACATGACCTAATCCACGCTTGAGCCTCCACAATCGACTCCTTGCCGGTGAACGGCTTACCATCCAATCTTGAGAAACTCTTATATAAGTCAGCCAGATTCGGCTGATGCTGAGTAGGTAAAGTTGCTTCTGTTGTTATGGGAACTTAAGCAGGTGATGTGGCATTTCCTTGACCTCTAGCCCTTTCTCTTCGTCCACTCATTCTTACAATCTGTGATTAGTATGAAAATTGATTTAGATATACGAATGAGATATCTTAAGGAATATCAACAGTTTCAAGAAATAGACTAAGAAATTAAGGGTTTAGTCTTGAATTAAACTAATTCTAGGGTATACTTCACCCTATCTCTAATGAGCCATCTAATGTGTTATACTCCGTAGCTAAAGTTCTTACTCAACCTTTAGCTCTGATACCGCATGTCACGACCCGAAATTCTATGTTCGAAAATTGACATCAAATACCTCACTTGTATTCGACTGCCGAAGATTCAAACATCAAACTCCATTCGGATGGAGCTTGTCAAAATATTAGATGAAAATAAAGCAGCAGAACAAAATGAACATCATGCACACATCACAAATGCAACATCATCATAATATCCGTTACAACATCAGAGTATCAATAATACATATGTCGCAACTCCAAATAGAATATCATAATAGTACAACAAGTGATCATATGCCAAAAAGATCTCCAAAGAAATGAAGTGATAGTGAAGATCCATAACTAAGCACCTTGAGATCCAAAAGCTTCCAAATTATCTCAAGGGTAAAAGAGTCCCTAAAAATCCGATAGTCTCCAAACAAAAAGTCTCCAAAATGCAGCTAATACCAAAATACGGAGAACCTGCTATTAGGCTGCCCGTGTAGAAATAGTGGGCACCCATAGTTTAGAAAGAAAATAATAAACTCCGGGTCAATCATGGGGCTGGTATGAGTAAACAAAACAGTTTCTTATAGATAAACAAGATTTGCAAATGAAAACCGTTTATGCGTTTGGAAAATGAAACTACCATAAGACCTCCTAGCACGCACACAATGCAATCGCAGACTTGGAGGAGATTTCTTCTTATGATAGCCAAAAATGCTTGATACGAGAAAAGTCTTTAATATTATTACTAGTGCATAGTGTAGAAAGCCATTTCGAAAGTTTAAAATCAATCCTAGCCAGCATAGACATTTCGAACTATGCCTACTATAGCTGCCATCTAAACAGTGGTGACCACCATAAGTAAATGGCAGGTTATATAACTAAAACCGTACTGAGTTCGTATTGGGAACTGGATTTCCAACAAATGGTCAGGCTAAGGAACTTCCTACTGCCACATGGGTATGCCTCTGGCAGGACGTCCCGAGAACTTAACCGGTTCTCTGCCAATACAAGGCCAGGTTACCTCTTACTAGGTAACTACTACATGACTATGTCATTCCTCGGTCCTTTGGCATCTTTGTCCAAGGGCCCTCCATCACAAAGCAACAACCACACAGTAAATGAGATTGAAGCAACCACATAGGTTAAGTATCAGGGCTCCATACCTGATACCACCTTTTTCCAGAAGGAAATGACATACCCTAAAGGGCGCGACCCTCATAACCTTGCCGCATCTTTCCTGTTTCGACCATTTCCGAGGTGTGAGGTCCGATGAGGTCTCGTCCATAAAGCTACGCTTCACACAAAAGCCATGCTTTGATCACAAATGATCAACAAATGGTCATCAATGTACATCAGCACTTAGCATGCCACACTACCAAATTAGGAGTATATTGCTTATAACCTTCAACTACATAACCTCTGAGCTCGTACGTCTCAGAGAAGGGTGTTAAGCTAAGAGGATAAATTCTCTGCCACCAAACAGAAATGTATTTGAAAGCAATCGGCTCTATATCTCAAAGTGTAGTGTCAGACACGCAACCATACAAGTTTGTTCCGGGTTCGAACAGAACCGAAGGCACTTCGTCCAATAAAGGAAAAAGCCCTTGCAAATCCTGGTACCCCCAATTCCGATCGGACTCCCCATCACTAGTGGGAATCTCTATACCGAAGCGACTCAGTGCAGAGACAATTGATAACTTATCCTATCATTTTTGAAGACCCCGGTCTTCAACAACATGTTCAAATGCTATCCATTCTGTCGAATCACTAATCAAATGCTATGCATTCCATCGAATCCAGAGAGCTACATACAGGTTTTTCAAAAGAAAGATGAAGCCAAGGTCTCTTCTTTAAATTTATAAGTTAAATCTGCAACTTGTAACATAAATCTTTGTTTACTTTCTGTTGTATACTTTTTGTTTGTTTAATTCATCAATAACAACCAAGAATTTATGTTTACTTACTGGTTTGAAATATTTCTTCCAGGAACTTGAAAACTGCAATTTGTTTTGAGTCTTTGATCCTATACTCCCCTGCAAATAAATTGATTGATTTGATTGGGTTAATTCCTATTTTCATTCATGTTTAACAAATTTAACTTGAAATCTTTAAAAGGAAAATCCACTTGCCTTGAATTTTTTTTAGAAATCACTACACTGCTTTCTTGGCCAAAACCTGAAGCATTGTCTAACCTGCATATTTTTAGTTTATTTGTATTAAATCTTGGTTTTAAAATCATGATTTCAGCAAACAATAAAGCTTTAAACTTACTTGAGAGATGGAATTTGAAACCACTACTTGCTGTTTAAGAAATACTTCAGATTTTTACTCCTTTTGAATTGTATTGAGGAAGAGCTCGGCTTGTTTAATTTTTTTTCTTGAGAGTTGATGATAAAGATTTCAAGATCTTTTTGTTTGCTGTACTTATCAGAGATTGGAGCTTAATAATTTGAATTCTTGGGAGCTGAAAAGTTTTCTTAAATTTCTTATTTGATTATTTTATTTTAACAAAGATGTTGAATGCCATTTTTAAAAAGTAATGATGAGAACAAGATCATGTTTAATTTTCCTACTCCATCTCCCACGTGTGTATATTTACATTTGTTATATTTTTTCTTCCAAGTCAAAAAGGATTTTATAACTTTATATTTTATTTTTATTTTATTTACACATATACATTTTATAATTAAATACATCCTTTAATATTTATTTCCACATGTGGTTTATATATATAAGATGTTAAAAGAATTGTTTTGGCCAATATTCACAATATCTACATCACATCTTTAATGTTTATAAATGTTATTTATATTTTGAAAACATTTATTTGAATCAAAATTCAAATCTCAAATTTTTAAACTCAAAATAAAACCATTTATACCTATATATAAATTCATACATATTCCTAAACAATTTTAATTTTAAATTCCAATATATAAATTCAATTTTATAAAATATACCTATATGTATATAATTTAAATTCAAATGATTTTTTATTATTATTTATTAAATTTTTACACAATTCATTATTTCAAAATTTCAACCTCACAATAATTTTGGAATTTCATCCATATAGAATTTATCACTTGTTTTATTTATTTGAGATTTCTTTTTTTTCAATTAATTTTCCAAATTAAATTCCAAAAGTTTAAAATATATTATTGATTTTAATTGATAAATTTTAGGATGTTACAAAATCAAATGAGTGTTACAAGATGCACACGAAGGAGAATGTGGTGATCACACTAGAGGACAGGCCCTCGCTAAGAAAAAATTTCGTTATGGTTATTTTTGACCAACTGTTAACCGTGATGCATCCGATTATGCCAAAAAATGTGATAAATGCCAAAGATATGCCCGAATTCCAAGAGCTCCACCAATTGAAATAACTCAAATGGTCAGCCCTTGGCCATTTGTGACATGGGGAATCGACATAATTGGCTCCTTGCCTCTAGCCAAAGATGGCGCGAAGTACGCCATCGTTGCAATTGATTACTTTACTAAATAGGCCGAGGCCGAAACTCTTGCTGCCATAACCAGAAAGAAAGTGATCAATTTTGTAGTGCGCAGTATCATTTGTCAATTTGGTCTCCCACATACCATCGTTACTGACAACGAAGCCCAATTCGATAGTGTTGAATTCAAAGGTTTCTGTCATCGGTTTCACATTCAAAAGAAATTCTCTGCGGTTGCACATCCCTAAGCAAATAGGCAAGTCGAAGCGGTAAACAAAGTTATAAAGTCTATTCTCAAGAAACGACTAAAAAAAGCTGGAGGAAAATAGGTCGACGAACTTCCTATGGCATTATGGGCCTACCATACTACTCATAAGTCCGCTACTGGCCACACTCCATTTTCTTTATCCTACGGCTCGGAAGCCCTTATCCCAATCGAATTGGAAGTACCTACTCATCATGTCGCGTATTATGATCCAAAAACAAATGCAATACTTCTTGCCGAATCCTTAGACTTGTTGGATGAGAAGCGTGAAGAAGCCGACCTAAGAGCGGCCGCACATCGAAGCCGAGTTGCCCGAATATACAATGCCAAGATCCGCCTGCGAACCTTTGAGCTTGGTGATCTTGTTCTGAAGAGAATCTATCTGGTTCCTTCGCACATGAGTCCAACATAGGAAGGACGTATGTTGTTTCACAAAAGCTCGTAGATGGCACATTTAAGTTATCGACCGTTGACGGCCTAACTTTACCAAGAGCTTGGAATAGAGAAAGTCTTCGTCGCTACTATACATGACAGACCACATCTGTTTCATTTAATTTGCTTTTTATTTGCAATTTGTTTCTTCATTTTGAAATTAGAATTTGTAATAAGGCAACTGACTTTGCCCTATCTTCTTATTTCAGCAATGAAATGCCATATCTTCAAGCCAATGATGTGATTTACTGAGTATGTTGCTTAACACCACCACAATGCACGAAGAGTAAAATCCCAACAAACATTGGGATTTATTCAAATAAGGAGTGACTGCGATACGACCGGCTACTCACTAAGTGAAATCCGAGCTCGGGAGCATATCGTTACACAAAAGATGGACAGAAATTGATACATAGCGATCCATCAACAAAAACTCCAGCTTTCGAGAGAACGAGCTGGGTGCAAACATTAACAAAATCCTAGAGTACTCCAAGAACGCAAGCTGGGTACAAAAATTAACAAATTCCATAGTACTCCAAGAGTGTGAGCTTGAATATAAACATGAACAAAATCCTAGAGTACTCCGAGAGCGCGAGCTGGGTACAAACATTAACAAAATCCTAGAGTACTCCAAGAGCGCGAGCTGGGTACAAACATTAACAAATTCTAGAGTACTCCGAGAGGGCGAGCCGGAATATAAACATTAACAAAATCCCAGAGTACTCCGAGAGCGCGAGCTGGGTACAAACATTAAAAAATCCCAGAGTACTCCGAGAGCGCAAGCTGGGTACAAACGTTAACAAATTCCGGAGCACTCTGAGAGCGCAAGCTTGAATATAAACATTAAAAAATCCTAGAGTACTCCGAGAGCGCGAGCTAGGTATGAACATTAACAAACTCCGGGTTCCGAGAGCACGAATCGAAGTATAAACATTAAAAAACTCCAGAGTACTCCGAGAGCGTGAGCTGGAGTACAAACATCAAATAAATGCGGCCTCGAAGAGGGTGAATCCGTTCACCTAGCGGCTTCGACCGCATCTCAACCAAGTTACATCACTTATTCCCAGAGCATGGATACAAACTTAATGCAAGAAGATGAGTGATCAATAGCTGTCATAAAGATACAAGTCCCCAGAGTGTGGATGTTAACATTAAACAGCAAACAATTTCGCATAATGCCTATTACGGCTTACCCCCAAGACAGGGGGCAGAACATAAGAGTCAAATGACACCAACTCAACGCAAAAGTAGATATTCTAAATATACTTTGAGCTGTAACACAAGTGCTGATGCATTCAAATAAAACAATTATTGAGTTGTAGATAAAGAAAAGGAATTTCATTTCACCCATCAACAAGAAGGAGTTCGATTACATGCGGAGCTAAATAATTCCTCTTAGGTGGTGGCCGAGCCCACATCTATACCCGGCTCTAGAAAATCAAAAGATAAAGCAAAAAATCTACTATCAATGACAACAATACAAACTAATGCTCAATCCTTCTTCTTCTGAGGCTTCTTCTTCGGAGTTGTACCGCTGGATCTGCTACCTGACTTCCTCCGCGATTTTTTTCTCTTCTTCGGTTTATCTTTCGGTTGTGGCATGATATCAACATCCTCCTTTGAGCTCGAGGGAATAGAAACTCTATCGGAAGGCGGAATTGAAGGCATAGGAGCTGTAATAGGAAGTGGGGCAAGTGCTCTTGAAATGACCACCGTGCCACCCGATGAAATTGCCATCAAAGGAGCCAAGCTGGATGAAGCTATACCACTTCCAGAACCACCACCCGTTGTCACTACAGCCATCTCAGTGCTTATCTCAGCAAAAATATCCTCTTCTCGGGATACTTGAGTTGCGTTAGACGCACTAGCGGTAGGCATGAAAGAACTAAGGGCTGGAGCAGCTTGGCTCATAGCAAATGATGGATCTGAGAAAGGGACGCGGGGATGACTGAGAAGTTCCTCAATCATTTGAGCATCGAGAGATTGTGAACTCCCCTCTCCGATATCACCGACTACGGCGGCAGTCATGATCGCTTCGGTGACAATGGCTTCCTGCGTTGGATATTGAACAGAAGGTGCAGGAGGCACGGACATGACAGTTTCAGTCACTGAACAAGGAAGATCAAAGATTGTTATTCAAATGATTTACTCCGAGTTCATCGCTTTAAAATATGCGAGAAGTGTTTAAAATACCTTCCTTGGCTTGACTCGAAGCCAGGGCAGGTTCAGAGGTGGTTAATCTAACAGGAGGAAATTCTGGTTGATCCGGATTATAAGCAGGAATGGTCTGGGGATCAACCGCTGCGGTGGCTTCAGACGAGGTCGGGATAGAAGCTTCAGCACTTTCGCTATGATGTGCGACTCCCGAGCCTTCGCCAATCTCCGTTCGCCGAATGCCAAGCCTTTCTCTTTCAATAGAAATCATTGCCTCGTGAAGAACTTTCCTCTCTTCTTCACTCAAGGGGCGTGATTCAAGCTCAAACTAATCCAGCGTTTCATCCGGATGTGATGTCCTCCTCTCTCCTACTAACCTATTCCAAGCGTTATATAGAAGCATGGAATAATCTCCCAGCCAAGAAAGATTTCTGTGTTCTAACACATTGGCATTGTATGTGTCCAGGAGATCATCGAATTCAGCTTCCATCCTGGATCGCTCTGCCTTAATTTTCTCCTCCACTTCAGCTTCCACCGACTTGACCTTCGCCACTGCCGCGTCGTGCTCAGCCCGGAGTGACAAGGCTTGCTCACATGCCTCTTGGGCGGCGGTATTCACATCATCTTTTTCTTTAGTGATTTCGGCGAATTTGTCTTTCAACTCCCCTAGCTCTTTAACGGCCGCATCTCGCTCAGCTGCAACATTTGTGCAGTGATGACCCATTTCTTCCACTAAGGCACACTGTGCCTGCTACATTTTGGCCATCTCTACTAGTGTATCATCGGCCTTTTTAAGCGATTCAAGCTCAGCTTTGCGGGAAGACTCAGCCTCAGATTGAAGAATTTGGACAATGTGATCCTTTTGTGCAAAGTCGGCTTCCAATTTTTCAATGATTTATGCCCGGTCGAAGGCCACTTTTGAAGTTTTAACTGCTACCTTGTACCACTCCTTGTACTGGGCGCAAAAGTCATGAATGCAGTCATGAACAGTATTCTCGGCATCAAGAGGGATTCTCTTAAGATGAGGTGGAAAGATATAAGCGTCAAGGCATATCTCCAGAAAGTCTTTCTTCAACTGAGCAATTCTAATAGCCCCTTCACCAGAAGGTTCAGGGGGTGTTTGCTCAACAACAGTGGTTGTAACTACCTCAGCCCTAGGTCGATGGGTATCGAGCCTTGAAATTTGAGAAGACGGCTGCTGCCGTGAAGATTCTGCTAGATATGTGTGGGCCCTGAGCGGTGGAGGAGAGCGAGAGTACGATCGGTGCCTCCGATCTCTATCCCTGTCAGAATGCTCCTGACTGGAGTAACCCCAGAGGTAATTTCTCTCGTAGTATTCTTGCACATAATGTCCCCGATCACACTTACTATCAGAGTCCCTACGATGAGAGTCATGATAAGATGATGGATAGTGAACTCTTTGAAGCCTGTCCAACGTAGATACGCGACCAGACATTGCACCTGCGAACAGAAGACAACTCACTTAAGCATTTCATGAAGACAATTTCATATATGCGGAAGTCATGGAGTGTTGTGAAAGTGTATAAAAATGTGTAAACCCCCCGACCAACCGAAAGTGTCGACTGCACGAACAGGTAAAGGCTCGCTTATATCTAACGCTTCCCGGAGTTCTTCCAACCCGAACCTGTGGTGGAGTGATACATACTCCGGGATAGGAATATCGTCAAGCCCTCTAAAAATGTCTCCTGATTGAGAAGGGGCGGCTTTAGAGATAGTGATTTTAGGAATAGGATGGGAAATGACTACAGGCTTCCGTCTTTTAAATTTAGGTTTTTGAGAAACAAAGGCCTTGCCTTTCCGCCTTTCTCCTGATTCTTGAAAGCTGCCAGAAAGTTCAGCCGCATGCTCGGTGTCTCTAGGCGTCCTTTCATCATCGCTTACTTCCGTTATTTCTATGCCGGGTGTTCTCCTCGCCATTTTCTTCTTCTTCGGCGCGGGCTTTGCCATCCCTTCAGTAATAATGCTCTGATTTATTTCAATCAAGCCAGGAGTCCTTAAATTGTCGTCAGTCAACACCGATTCGATATACCTCAAATCGCTCGAAACCTCTTATAGACACTGGACTATGCCCCAGTAATACCCGCCTTTGGGCCTTGAGATGATATTATAAGCAGAGCAGAATTTTAATACAAGTGTTGAAAACGGCTATTCAAGATAAACTTACGCAGCTTATGGCACTTACGTCTAGTCAGCCACCGCCTGGAAAACCCTAGGGGCACCGAACAGAAAACCATTCTATTTTAAAATAACTAAGTCTGGTCCAAGCCCCAGTCATGACCTGACAGTTTCTGACCGCTTCCAAAAAGGTGAAGGATGGACTGTCGCCCCTACTCCTGAAGTTAAATCGATACCTAATCTCAGTTGGCCTTGGCGGGCGAAAGAGATGGTCCATAAATATGATGAACGCGCTGTTCAGCAACGCATATCCATTAGGATAAAGTTGTGAAGAGGCAATTCCAAGGTATGGCAGCATGTCTCTAATATATTGGTTAAACGGAGGGAGAGTTCCGGCCGCACAAGCATGACGATTGAAAGCAGTATATCCTTCGGGCGGACAATGAGGTCTGTCATCAAGGCCCGACAATAATACGTCATTCAGAGATAGGTTATGCTTTAGGCATATCCCGCCCAACAAAGATTCAGAAATACTGGATCGGACAGAGTCGCTTGGATTTTCAATAAATAAAGCTTCCGGCAGTTAGTCCGGAGTTGGATCTACTATTTCTGCCGGAATGTTTGGAATTTCAAGAACCTCTTATTGTTGAGAGCTCAAAGATTCCATAACTAACTAACTCATCAGAAAGTAACATTAAGCAAGTGATAAACCCGTTCATTTCCCAGTGTGAAGTGTGTGAAATTGATGTGAAGTTCAGTTCAGCTAATACTTAGTAAATTCGACAAAGTTGAAGACAAGATGAAAACGTCGGAAATTACGAAGTTCGGTTAAAGTGACCATCATTGCTGACCGTCACAAACCATATCGTCACAAACCCATGGAGATCAATTCATGTTACAGTTCTATTTGTCAAAGTACAGTTCCATCGATGAGCTTCGTAGGCCAGTCAAGTATGCAGTATAAAAGTTCAGTCCAAACATGCAGAGATGAAGCTCTCGGAATCATGTCGTTAGTTGTGTGAAAATTTCATACCCATGGAAGATTGTTCGTATCGACCAAGGCTGGAGTCTAAAATTACGAATCGATCGAAGAAGCATCATTCTGAATCGATCTCATACGAATCGACACGGTTCATATTGATAATAACCAGGCTTTCGTATCGATCGGGGACCCTGGCTTCGCATCCATCACCAATAGAGCTTTTGAATCGATCTATGGAAACAACAATTCAGAAACAGTTAAGCGACCCAAAGTTCGTATCGCACATGGGAAGAAATTTCAAATCGATCGCAAGGGGGCAACTCCATCGTATCGATCATAATGGATCGATACAATGACCCAATACCTACGACCGATTCGACCCACCAACCTCCACTTCGAACATGTTGATCGATACTAATGACAAGGGCAAACTCTCATTTCCCAGATCGATACGCTCGCCATAACTCCAGATCGACATGAAAGACTCAATCACGCTTCTTCTCCAACCAGCCATTCTTGGTTTCGACCCCAACTTCGACTCCTTCCAGATCAACACGAACATGAATGATGGAAAGGTTTACATCTTGAAGTTTCATATCCATATAAGAATCGACTACCTGAATATGTTATTTGATTGAAGAAGGTTGGATATCACTTCGACTCGAAGGAAGGAAAGTTGTTCGACTTTGTTCTTGAAGGACTGGAATCGATTCGAAGACGCAGGAAGACGAAGGTAAAAGTAAAATGTAAAAAATGAATGAAGCCTCAGTATTTATAGGATTTTTGTGGCGATTCACATCCCAGTAGGCGAAACCGGTAGTAATAGGTGGAAGTTCTGAACGATTCGATGTATCGCATTCGAATCCATAAACCTGAGCATCATGATGGATTTGAACTCCAGCAAGCACCTGTGTAAAACCAGCTTTCGAATCCATTGCTTCGACTCCATTCAATCGATAAAGTACAAACCTAAAGAAATCCAATTCTATCAAACTTCTACGTCAGCTAAAGAAAAGGTTGATGTAAAATCCAATTCTACAGGACCGACAGCAACTTTACGGGTCGGACACCTATCTAAAGGAAGATTACAGCAAGTCGATTACAGCAACACACGTTACCACGTCCTGACAATCAACGATTCATGAGTCTACGGGAATGATCAGAGATTATATTTTTCAGCAAAATACAAAATATCACACAGCCAAATTTAACAAAAATGTCTAGAATGAAAGGCTGCAGCTTTTCAAAGCACGTCATGTTCACACAAGACAAACTTTGGGGGGCAAATGTTATCCCGCCTTTTGGCAAGGTCGAGATATTAAGGAATCAGCAGATGAATAAGGATCATACATCCTCGGTATTGAGTAACGACGGGTTCGATATGGATATCGATGAATTTCTTCCAGTTCCAAATTGAGCCGTAACTGACAAGACACGACAAGCAAAGTAAGAAAAGCCAGCATTCCAAATTTCAAGTCAGTCCGAGTTCGTATGCTCAAGTTAAGCTCGATGCAAGTTGGAGGAGATAACCCTACTTTCGCATCCATCACTCAACCTCAGTTCGAATCGATCGCGTTCGCATCGATCAGACGACCCCACTTCGCATCCATCGGTAGGCCTTAGTTCATATCAATCGATTTTGTATCCATCAACAAAGTAGTGCACTTCGTATAGATCATCCAATATCTAATTCGTATCCATCGAGGAGGCACTTAATCGAATCCCCTAGATAGCCTTGGTTCGTATCCACCAGAGCACTTCACTTCGAATCCATCCAGTGTGGTCATTTCATATCGATCGACCGAGGCGAGACACGATCGATACGAATGAGACGTTGTTCGAATCCAGGTGTGGTTGAAGCCTTCGAATCCATCAAGTCAAAGTAGCGAGATATTTGGAACGACTTGATCGAACTGGCCAAAAAAGAGGATCGATGCAAAGTTCACGCTCCATGTCATCACAGGGTCATATGCCAACATCGATTCGAAAGGATGGATACGAGGTGATCGATTTGAACGGGGCGAACCGTCCAGAAAACACAATTTCGAATCGATGATATCTCAAGATCTACAAGTCTAAATTCTATGAAATTTTCACAGGAGCTTACGTACATATTGAAGAATGTCCTCACCAAATTTCAGCTCCATTGGATGATTTTTTAATCGATTCGAAAGGATTTCGAATTAATCCCGGAGCGGGCCCCAAATTCCTAAGGCCGGGCATGTGGGACCGCTCACGTGCCAAAAGTGGTCTTCCGAATTTTCAGCGAAATATCAGCCTCCTACGCCTATAAGTAGAGCCCCTGGTCATTCAGAAAGGGGATCGGAGAATTTTGAGAGCTAAAGAGCGCCCGGACTCTGCCAGAATCACTCCATATCAACATTGCTGCTATTATGCTCGAATTTTAATCATAAAATCTGCTGTATTCCTTAAGAAAAAGTTGTAATCTTCAAGTTTTGAGAAGTAAGGTGATATAAACTTCATAGTGGACGTAGGCAAAGTGCCGAACCAATCTAAATTGTTGTCTTCTACGTATTTTACTTTATGTTATTGGAGTGTTTGTTAGATTACTTCCTCATTTTCCATTTCATTTCTTCATTTAATCTCTTCAAACACTTCCGACGAGTATTGTGTCTAATTTTGAGACAAATAATTATAATATAGCTTATATAGAAATGATTTTAAAAAATTTAGAATTTTAGACTTTAAATCTTTTTTGTTTTCAAAATTGTTTTCGAAGCTTCAAAATTAATATTAACATTATTTAAAAGAGTTTGACCAAAAAAATATAGTTTAAAAGGATTTTTGAAGGAAACAAAAGCACTAAACTCGCTTGATCGTTGGGAAATAGTTCTAGGGATGACTGCAGCATCACCAGTGTTCATTTTCGAGTTCCTAAGTGAGAATTGCTACGAAATAAAATTTATTTTCGATTAAAACAAGTTTTGATTGCGGAAAATATCTTATGTATGACTTAATAAATACGTGAAAATAGTTTGGAACTTATAATTGAGAATAGTATAAAATGATGAGTTTATGACTTATAAATTTGAAATAGTATAGAAAAGAAATAAGTTAATAACTTATAAATTTGAATAGGAAAATGAAACTAAATTTAAAACGGTTAAAATTTTAGTTAAATAAAAAGAAGAAAGAAAAATTTGAATTTGGGATAAAAATAAAATAATTGGCTTAGCATTGTAAAACTAAATGGAGTTAGTGAAATGAAGTAAATAAATACATTTAATCTAACAAGATTAAATAAAAAATAAATTGCATTGAAATGAAGAAGATAAAATAACAAAATGAAATCTTAAGAAGTTAAATTTTATAGCTTATAAACTGAGAGTTAGTAAGTTAAAAAGAATTTAAATTTGTTGAATGGGAATGATAAGAAAATTTAACTTGAATGATATTAAATAAAATAAGGAATGGATTAAAATTGGAATGAAGTTTACTTAATATTAAATAAAAATGGAACTATAAATTAAGTGTAGATAAATGAGTAAAATTAATCAATTTCATTTAAACTATAAGATGAATTAATCAAATGAATATGAACTTAAATTTCTAAATGAAATGTAATTTAAGTGTGTAAGAAATTGAATAAAAATAAATGAGTGTAAGAAGAAATAAATTAATGTGAGTGATTGGATTTGATTTAAAATTTGATTGAAATAAGCTAAACACAAATGAAATGAGTCTTACTAAATTTCATGTTAGCTAGTTGCACAAGAAATAAGTTAACGAAACAAATTAAAGGATGGAAGTAACTAAAGAAAATATTTGATAAAAGAAATTATTAATATGAATTGAGTTATAAAATAAAATTTACTTTAGTAAATTAATAATATGAATTTGAATAAATAAAGTGAATTGATGAGTTAGTAATAACTTAAGATATGAAATAATAATAATAAATGGGATTGTGTGGTATAAATTATTTATACTAAATTTAGATGGTTTATAAACGGTGTTAGTATATAAAAAAAGCGAGGGGGAATAAACTAAGTGGAAACAAAATTTATCATATGCAAGATTAAGCGGAAATTTTTCTTTACTGATTCACCAATGAGTTTATATGAAATAGATTAAACAAAAAGTGAAACAAAAATTGAAATTTCACAAATTGAATTGAATAAAAGTGAATATAATGAATTTGCAACGAATGTTAATAAATTTAAAGCAATCAATGGAATGTGAATTAAATTTAAATATGGATGAAACAAATGTGAATAATTGGAACAAATCGATTGATTGTAAGTATATTGAACTGTAATCAATCAAATGTGAATGCAATAAATATTGATTGAAAGAAAGAATGAATTGAAACCAAATTTGTTGAATGTAAACTAATTAAAAGCGAATGAATTGATTATGAATCCATTATATCATTAACGAAATGTGTATTAATAAGTGAATGGTAATCAATTTAAAATATATGGAATATGGTATGGAATTAAATTACTTAAGTGTAGCTAATTATACGAATTACTGAAATAAATTAATGGAAGTGAAAAGAAAAACGAATGTCTATATACGAGTGTAAATTAATAGAATATGAATTCATTAATGTTGATAAGTAAATTGGAAGTGGCTAAATTGAATGAAAAATCAATGGAATGTGAATCCAATTGAATTAAAGTTGTTGAATGCAAATAAATTGAATCGAGTTAATTAAATGTTAATAAAAATTTAATGTTAATAAGAATGAGAGTGTATAAATTAAATATTGACATTTATACTGTAAATTGTGATAGTATGAATTAAATTGAATGAATATTGATTTGTCGGATGATTTGTTTTGTTGTAAATCCTTGTTTCAGCGTTTTGAATTTATATGATTGTTGAATGGTTGCGTATTTGTGCTCCTGTTTGACATTTGGACTCAACATGAATGTTTTATACTTATTGTAACTTGTACATGTTCTACATCATATTATAAGTAACTAACATTCCAAATTAAGTTGAGATAAGTACATATGAAGACTGTTTGGGCATATACGCGGATTATTATATGCTTTGCTTGCTTAATACGAGCGAACTCACTCGTATTATTAATAATAAGGTATGTATCTCGGATTAAATACCGTGATTTTATATTTTTGCCCTTCGGGATGCCTCATCATTGAGATGAGATGTATATTTGATATATATTGGTTATATTTGTGTTATATATTAAATTGTATAATTTTTCTAATCTAGCCGCGCAAAGGAGACTTTGTCAAAATTTGATATATATTAGCATGTTTTAATCCATATAGCGCTTTCTTAAGTTTATATACATGGTTAGGGTATTGTTGGCTTTCAAAACCTTCAGGTTGTTCAACAATTACATCCTCTTTTAAAATTTCATTAAGAAAAGCACTTTTAATATCCATTTGTCTTAGTTCAAATCCTTTATAACAAGCAAAATCTAACAAGATTCTAATGGATTCTAGTCATGCCACTGGTACAAAAGTTTCATCAAAATCAATTCCTTCAATTTGATTATGACCTTTAGCAACTAACCTAGCTTTATTCCTAATCACATTTCTAGATTCAACAATTTTATTTTTAAAAATCCATTTGGTTCCTATACTGGATAATCATTAGGTCTAGGTGCTAGAATCCAAACATCATTTCGTTCAAATTGATTTAGCCATTCTTACATAGCCATAAACCAATTCTCATCATTTTGAGCTCTATCTATGTCTTTGGGTTCAATTTTTGAAATAAATCCACTATATAGACACAAATCACACAGATTCCTAAAAGTGGAACGAGTTTGAATACTTGCAGTAGGATTACCTATTACCAATTCTGGAGGATGATATACTTTGAATTTCAATCTCTCTGGTTCTAGATTTCTTTGGACTTCTTCTGGGTTTACGACTTCTTTTGGATTATCCCTTTCATCTTTTTCATTCTTCTCTTCGATAATGTGATTGTTTCCTTACTTTGATCATCAATGCATTCATCAAATTTTACATTAACTGACTCCATGATTATTCTCATCCTTTTTTTGTATACTCTATAAGCTTTGCTTCTAGAAGAGTATCCCATAAACATGCCTTCGTCGGCTATTGGCTCAAATTTTCCCAATTGATCACCGTATTTAGAATAAAACTTGGACAACCAATTTTTTTGAATTATTCAATGTTTGGCTTTTTGTTGAACCATAGTTTATATAGTGTATTCTTAAGAATCGGCCTAATCATAACTCTGTTCATTACATAACAAGCTGTATTTACTGCCTCTGCTCAAAAGAAAAGGGTAGTTCATACCCATTTATCATAGATCTAGCAAACTCTTGTCAGGTTCGATTCTTTCTCTCGACTACTCTATTTTATTATGGAGTACGTGGGGCAGAGAATTCATGTTTAAATCCATTATCATAACAAAAAATTTCAAATTCATAAGTTTAAAATTCTCCACCATGATCACTTCTTTGCAAAATAATAGAAACTCCTTTTCATTTTGAATTATTTTTGTGAATTTAATGAGGTATGAGAAATTTTCTGATTTTTTAGCTAAGAAGTATACCCACGTATATCTAGAGTAATCATTAACCAATACAAAATAATATATCTTACCACCAAAACTTGCAATATCGTTAGGTCCAAATAGATCCATGTGAACTAGCTCAAGGACTCTAGAAGTACTTACAGTGTTCTTGGCATGAAAAGATGTTTTTTTTCCACCTAAAACATGTTTTATGTAGAGTTTCTGTTTTGAAATCATGAGATGGTAAACCACTTATCAAATCTTTTCTTTTTGATTTTTTTAACAAATTCATGCTAGCATGTCCTAATCGTCTATGCCATAAGTTTACTTTTCATCCTTAGCTACCAAATTTTTTGAAAGAGTGAGATCATCAAAAGATAGAGAATATTTATTACGTTTCCACTTCCCTGAAACTAATGTTTCTTTTGACGATTGATCAACAATTTTGCACAAATTAGAATCAAAAACAACATTCATTCCCTTATCACATAACTAGTTGATTGAAATAAGATTATTGTGTAGATTTTCAACATATAATACATCGTTTAAGTAAACGTGCAATTACTTACTTTGCCTTTACCCATAATTTTACATTTATCGTTGTTGCCCATTGTGACTCTGCCACCTTTGTACATCCCTAGGTTAAGGAACTTTGATTTGTCTCCCATCATGTGCCTGGAACAACCAGAGTCCAGATACCACACTTGCTGTTCCTAGCCTACAAATACTCCTACATGAGAAAAGAGTTTAGTGGCCTCTTTGTTTTTATAGGTCCACGATTGTTAATGACGAAAAACATTTGAAAACAAGTTTGAGAAGAACCAAGACAGTCTAAGTTTGTTCCTTTTGGCACCCAAATTTGTTTGATTTTAAGGGATTTTACATTCGTGCCTATAGGAACCCAAACTGGTTTAGTTTTTGTGTGTTTGGGTCTATACTGGCAATTTTTTGATTGTGCCCAATTTTTCTACAAATCATGCACGTGGAGTTGACAAGATTAGATTCAATTTTACCCTTTTCAGACTGAGTATACCTAAGTCCTTGTCTAATAGTATTAAGAGTTTGTTTTCCTAATAGCATATTTAGTGATTTTTCTCCTTTGGAGAATTTTCCTAAAGTTGTAGAAAATTGTTGGACTTATGACATGAGAGATTCATCTTCATTCAATAACAAAGTGCACCTTTTTATAAAGTTTTCTCTCCTAGTATTTTCACTTTCTTTCAAAATCATAATTTCATTTTCAAGCGATATAATTGTGGTTTCTGATTTTTTATTCTAAATGATGGACACGCTTAGGGCTATTATTTATGTAGTTTTGAACCATTTGATTAAGCTGCATATTTAGTTCTATCAAACTATCCGTTTGTGATTCAATTTTAGCGTACTTCTCCTCAAATCTTTCAAAATAGCCATTTCCTTCATGAAAATATATAAGTAATCGCAAGTGAATAAGTTTTGATACCTCACTTGGCTCGTCATCATTGCCGTCACTTGTTTCTCCTAAAAGACATAAATTTGGTCTTTCGCTCTCACTGCCAGTGCTTTCATCATTATCTTCATCGCTTTCATCCCAAGTTACTGCAAAACTTCTCCTTTTCGATTTCTTTCCTTTACTGAATCGATTTTGAGGACAATTTAGCTTGACATAACCAGGTTTATTGCACTTGTGACAAATGATCTCCTGATTTTCTAAGTTGTCTGGTACTTAGACGATTCTGCTCTTTAGTTAGGGCTAGATTTCCATATTTGCGCTTCCACGTTTCGTATCTCTTTATTATCAGTGCCAATTCAGCTGCTCCTTCATCATCACCATTACCATCTTCACTTTCCACTGTTCCTTTGAGAGATATTGATTTCTTTCATATATCTCCTCCTTTAAGTTCTTTCTTGAATTTGATTTCTAGCTTATAAGTGGTGAGGTTTTCGATGAGTTCTTCAACTTTAACTTGATTCAGATCCTCTGATTCTTGAATGGCAGTCACCTTTGCTTCAAAATTTTGGCGAAGAATTTTAAGGATCTTTTGACAGTTTCCAATTCTGTGTATAGTCTTCCTAGGGATTTTGATTTGTATACAAGATTAGAAAGTCATCCATACATTTCTTTGACACTTTATTCCTTTGCCATTGTGAAGTTCTCATACTCCCTACTAAGCATGGCAAGGTGAGATTCTTTGACCTGGGAGGTTCCTTCATGAGTCACTTCAAGTGTATGCCAAATTTCCTACGTAGTTAGACAATGTGAGACTCGATTAAATTTAATTTGATCTAATGAGCAAATAATAGAATTCATAGCTTTAGCATTAGCAGTTTATTATCAAGATCTATCCATCGATCCATAGATTTTTGAACTTCTTAATTATCTACCATTACTGTTGGTGTGCTATATCCGATTTCAATAATATTCCATGCATCTATTGGTTTCAGAAAAAATTTCATTCTAGTTTTCCAATATGCATATTCACTATTGAACATGGGTGGTCTAGTTATGAACTGATCTTCAGCGAAAGCATTATTAAAAGAAGCCATCTAAAAAAAATTGTTTTTGTTCCTAGTTGTGTTGTAGGATCGTTTTCACCCTAGAGGGGGGTGAATAGAATCTATTAGAAATTAATGCAGAAATAAAAATAAAAATAGATAGTAATGCGGTAAAGATCACACACAGTTTTAGCCAGTTTCTACTAGAAATTAAGTAATCAATCACTTACAAAAACACGTAAACTTGCGATACCCGCTAACTCGATTAAACTAACTCTAAGCTCAAAACCCTGCCATAACTCAGCCCCTGAGCTTTGAATTGTCAAACTACACCCCGTAGTTTGTACCTAACAACTAGAAATTTAAAAAAATTTACAAAGAAAATTACAAATAAAAATAAAACTAAAAAACAAAACACTATATAAATAAAACCCAAAAAAATTAAAACCGGCATAAGTAATGAATAATTAAAATGTAGGATCTCTCCCCTTATTTTAGTCTGTGAAATCTCTTCGGCTGATTCCCTTTATTGCTCTTCAAAACTAGGGTTTCACTTGAATTGGAGCCGTCGCTTGGAAATAGCAATTTGAATTGTTTGATTTATGCTTTCGTTCCTCAATTTGGTTCGCTACTTCTTCCATTAGTGTTATTTGATTGCTCCAGAAGGTTTGACTTTGACTTTGGTATGTTTTGTCTCTTGAATGCTGTCGGTGATTATTTTCGAACTCCTCATCTTTTGCCGATGATGAATTGGGCATATATAAGGATTGAAACCCTATAGTTTTGTTTCGTATATTTTGGTTTGAATTCACCAATTGCTTTGCTTGGCAATTCGATTCTTGATTGAACGATTGTGATGATTTCTGACTTGTTCATTGGTTGATATATTCAAATTTTCTTGAATTGATTTGAATTTGTTCCGCTCATTGCTTTTATGACTTGTTCATCATTTACTTCCAGCTTGGCATTTGAATTTGAGATAATTTTTACTTTCTGATATATTGGCATCCATATTTTTGACCCAAATTCTGACTTGATTTTGATTTGTTGTATGTGTGTGCTTTATACCTTGCTCTGACCATCCATACTGGTGTGATATTTCCATGCTTGGTTTGTGCCTTCTTGTTTATTTCAATTTATTATTTGCCGAGTCCAAGCTTCATTGTTTGATCTTAGACATGTCCTTGTATATGTTGTCATGTTTAGTATAGCTGCATCTCTTTGCCCGACAAGAGTTATGTAGTTTGCTATGTCCATGAGCAGTTGCTTGAGTCTGGTTAGGCCAATGCTCCTATATCGTGTTTGCTTCATTCTTGCGTTAGCTTGCATATACAACTTGTTCATATTTATACACATTTTTGTGCTCTTGTATCCCTGACCATATGCACTGCCAATGGTCTTTATAACCTTGTACTGAACCTGTGTCCTCTGAACCCCTATGTACTGTTGTGTTTGTTTGCATTTGCTCATTGATTTTGAAAATCATGCACATATTCATGTACATCAACGCATACATATGCATGTATATATGTGTAGTTTTGTAATGCATGTCCTGTATCCACTTATATTTGATTTGTAAATGAGCATGTTTACTTGTTTGGTTGGAGTCTGGTTCCATGTTGTAGTTTTGCATTTATGTTAACCAATTTGAACTTGTGAGCATGTCTGAAGCTTTGCATTCATTTTAATCCATTTGGACTTGTAAGCATGTCTGAAGCTTTGTGACTTTGTATGATTTTCAAGATGCTGGTCTATTCTTGCCTTTGTTATTATATTCTGGTTCCATTGTAGTCTAGTTCCATGCATGGTTTTAAATCTCCTATATCTCGCCCGAGATCTCGCCCGATATCTCATTTTCACACTTAAACGAGACGAGACATCAAATCTCCTCCATATCTCCCTCTACACTCATCTCATCCGAGATATTCAAATCTCACCCGATATATGGATCAAAATCTCAATCCGAGATCTCACCCGAAGTTATACATTTTTCTTATTTTCCATAATAATTTTTATTTTCATATTGATTCAAAAGAAACTACTCAATCCAATTATAATTTACCAACTTCTTGAACGTATTCTTTACTTTTTATCTTAATGAGTCATAGCGAAAGGTTTCACTTCTTTAATATGTTCAAATAAAAGGATATCATTCAATCATTACCAAATCAATTAAGCTAATCAAGCTACTACTCTTCTAAAAATATTTTTTTTTCCACGTAAATCAAGTATGTTACCATTTTTATTTTTACTAAGAAAGTTATAATCATCAAATAAATTTTTGACAAACCAATTTTAAACACATAAGTACATCCGAGATATTCCCGAGATGCGTTATAAGACCCGAGATGTTAATCCGAAATGTACACCCGATACGTACTCATCTCGTCCGAGATCTCTCCCGATACGAGATAACTTGTGGAAAAATTCCGAGACGAAACGTGACCGAAATCTGATATTTAAAACCTAGGTTCCGTGTGAACTTGTTATTCAAGTGTTTTCCTTGAGCCTTTCTATTTGGTTGGGACTGTTTGCATGTTGGTTGGAGGGACCATTTCCATGTTGAGTTATTAGCATGTTTATGCATATGTAGGCTCTTACTTGGTTGCTTTGACTGACCATTGTCGTGTTAAGTTATTTGTATTGCACCTGAGTTTAATCCAGTCTTGGCTTAGGTTTGACCTTGTGCTCACTTGTCCCTGCAATTTTAACAAGCAAGTGTATATTGGTGTGCATGGCCTTGTGGTATGTACGGTGATACATAGTGCATGTCACAAGTTGTTCACGTATTTTTGAAATAGAAAGATGAATTACAAATAATGACGAACATCCCAAATAACCGAGGCAAACAATATTTTCAAACACACACTTCATTGTCACTGCAAAATATTTCTTTTTCAATTTTAGTGTGTCAATGTTAATTTTGCAAATAGTTAGATGTTGGATATAGGCTGGAATAGAGTTGAAGATCAAATACGAGCGATGAGTGAATTATGTAGTGAGGTGAAAAATGTATGAAAAAATTGTACAATGAAAACTGGGTTGAAATTGAAACTTGTATAAGAGCGTAAATTTGTACTATTTGAATTTCTAATAAAATATTTGTTTGAATAAAATATTTGTTTAAATAAGAATTCCGAGTTATTTATTTTATTCAACGAATATTTATTTAATTATGTGGAAAAATAAAATAGTATAGTAAAAAATACATTTAAACAAATATATATGTATGTATATTATAATCAAACAAAAATCATACTGTAACGATCCTAATTTTTAATTAAATTTAAAATTGATAATGAAAGTAAATTTTTGGATAAAATTGTAAATTAATTTGAATTTTTTCAAAGTAAATGGGATATTTGTTTATTTGAGTATTGATTTTAAAATTTAATTGAGGTTTTGAATTTCTGTATTTAAAATCTTATAGATAGAAAGTAACATCCCAAAGTTATCAATTTAAATAAATAATATATTCAAACTCTTGAGATTTAATTTGGAAATAAATTAAGAAAAATCTAAAATAAATAAAATAAGCGGAAATAATATATGAATTAAATCCCAATTTTATCTTGAGATTAAAATATTGAAATAATAAATATTGTAAAAAGTCATTTAAAATTTAAAATCCTATATATATATGTATATACATATATATATATGTATATTACAAATATGCGTAAATTGAATGCATATTTAAAATTTAATTTAAATTTGTTCAGGTGAGTGTGGATACAACAAATGGACATGAAAGTTTATATTTCAAGTTTGAAATTGAAAATTGAATTTAAATTTAAAATAAATGTTTTTA
Source organism: Allium cepa (assembly GCA_030765085.1). Taxonomy (NCBI): domain Eukaryota; kingdom Viridiplantae; phylum Streptophyta; class Magnoliopsida; order Asparagales; family Amaryllidaceae; genus Allium; species Allium cepa. The sequence goes on from CM060938.1 coordinate 919,741,186, forward strand.
AAATTAGTAGCATGTAAAATCATTAAGATGTAACATATGTAATGTAAATTTGGTTAAACTTTTCTTTTAACATTGTACATATGTATGTACATATACAAAAGAATAAAGATATACATTTATTTTTGAAGTGTATAAGTTATAAATATAAAATTTATAAAATTCATTTGCTTTGTAAACATCAAAGGCTGAATATACATTGCACATGGAAGGTAAAGTAGCATAATCAACAAAATCTAAAGCATATGATTTTCTCTTTACAAATGGCATAAAGGTATCATTGCTCAAAATAAGATAATCAAATAAAAAAATTCAAAAAACTTTTCACCTTCCAATTCGAATTTTAAATCTCCTAACATCTGAAGTTCAGTAATCATAAAGATCTTTGCAATCTTTAAACTTCAACACTCAAGCAAGAACAAAGTTCAGAAAAAAATAAAAAAAATAAAAGAAAAGAAAGGAAACCGTCTTCTTCAATTTCAAAGTAAAATCTGAAGTGTTTCAAATAGTAGTGTGATACTTTCAGGTAAGTTTTGTTTTAAAATTTATAGTTTATGAAATTTTGATTTTTAAATCAAGTGTTAACAATCAATTCAAACTGCAGATTTGTGAAAAAAAAGTGAAGTTTCAGGGTTTTACTATAATGCTAGTTTCTGGGAATGAATTTAAAGGCAAGTAAAATTTCTTTTAAAAGAATTTGAGTTTGAAGTTATAATTGCTAATGGAAAAAGAATTTAATACCCTAACATTCAATAAATTGCAGAAAAAATCAAGTTTAAGGCTAAACATGGTTTCTGGTTTCAAAACTGCAGAAAAAAAAGAAGGAAAGCTTCTCTGTTATAAATCTAACTGTAAGTAATAATATATATATATATATATACATATATATATGTATATATATATATACATTGTTATTGATGAATTGAATAAGTAAACAAAAATCTGTAACTATGATTTGCAGAACTGAACTCCAGTTTAAAATAAGAAAAGAAGAATTTGCAGGCTTCAACTTTCAATAAGAAAAAAAATTGTCAAGAGCTCCTCTGTCCTCAAGAAACACTCTGAAAAAATGTGAGTAAACCCCATGCCTTCTTCATTTTGTTTTTTTTGTGTTTAAATTCCTGCATGAATGTGAATAATTTGGGCTTGTGAATGATTGCTATGCTTGAGTTTTCTTTTCCTGTAAATGTTGATTTTTGTTCTTCTGTTACCTGTAACACTCTGTGTTACAGTGTGAACCATGCCAGGTATTGAATGATAACCTATGGTTTGGATATACTATGTGTTTTTTAGCAACTAATCAAAGTAAAACTATGTGTCATTGTTTTTTTTACTGGAAACTGAGTTGCATTTATTTTTCAGGTTTACAAAGTAAACCATATTAGAACCCAAATATCTCTCTTCCCTCTTTGTTTCTGAAATGAAAGTAAACAGTTAAGAGAAACAAAAAAATGTTGTTTAACCCTGTGCCACACTTCGGTAACTAAAGCTGTGAGTAAATCCATACCTTGTCCAAATTTTGTGTGTACTTGAATTCCTGCATGGATGTCATGGCTTTGAATTGAATGAATAGTGTGCTAGTGTTTTGATTTTCCCTGGGAACATTGTTTTCCTTGTTTCTTTTTCCCTGTAACATTTAGTTACAGTGAAGCTTATAAGTTACTCTCCCATCTTCTGTTGAAAAGGAAAATTGGATTGTAAAAAAAAAACAAAGAGAGAAAAGAGAAAAGTGTTTCAAAACTTGCACTAGTGTTCCAGAAATAAAATCACAGTAAGTTATAGTTTTTGGGAACTTTGAAAGAAAAAAAAGAGAGCAGGATTAAACCACTGGTTATAGAGTAAACCATCTACAAAAAAAAAGGATTTGACATCTTATTCTTCTCATTTTGCTTTTGGAAAAGATTTGAAACAAGTTAAAAATGTTGCTTAACCTATACTTTAATTCGGTAATAAATCGAAGCAAAGGAACTTAAATTTTCTTCACTGGAAAATGTTAAACTCAGTACAACCCAATTAAGCAATAAATTCGAATATCAGAGATGTGTATCTCAGTAATATTACTTGAATCCCCTTGAAAAACAATGATTTTTGAAACCAAAATGTAGATTTTTCATTGAGCCTTCATCGAGAAATATGAGTTGATCAGAAAATTCAACTTTTGTCAAGTTCCAACGATTCAAGTGATCGTGGTCCGTGAGATTATCGTCGTAGCTAGATTTAATGCTCGGTATCACCAGAAAAATACTAGAATAATTTATAAATCTTTGGATTTTTGATTCGAATTCAAAATAGGGTTTAAGAACCCACGTTTGTTCACGTAAAAAAATGAGTCACCAATGATCCTCGGCGCATCGAGTTGGACGAGGGTCTGGGGTTAGCTTCGTGGATCACTGGTGGTGACGTGGAAGCGGTGGTGCGAGGCCAAGTGGTCGGCGTCGCGTGGTCGGGGTGGTTTTAGTCGAGCAGTTGATTTCCAGTTCGAGGCTTAGAGCTCGATTTTGATTTGAGGGGAGATGGGGCACTTCGATGACTGGAGATGGTTGCTGGGTTGGTGGTTGACGTGCGGCGATGTTCTCCAGTGGTGGGAGTCACCTCCGGTGCCGGTGCACGAGGGGGGGTTGTTGTATCAGCATGTAGTTTTGGGGGGAAGGAAGCAGGTGTCTCAAAGCAATGCATGAGAAAACTGGGAAGAAACTCGAGGTTGGGCCCGTGCGTTTTAGTAGTGTATCGGGTCGATATTTAAAACTTAATCAAATTTTGAAAAAAAATATTACACGAGTCGTTTTGGGGAGGAACTCGAAGCAGGAAAGCATGGTTCTCCGGGGCGACTCAGGAAAATCTCGGGTCGGGCTTGAAAGAAAAAAACAGTAAAGACCAAGTTTTTGACAAATTTTAAACATTGATTTTAGAATCTGTTATTTTTGAAATAAATGATCTGTGATAAAATTAAGGGTTTTTAAAACTTAGATAAAAAATGTTTAAAATTTATCTTGATAAAATATTTGAGAAGTAAATCAAATACTTAAATTTTTAACTAAAAAAAACAAAACAAAATTCTTTAAAACGATTAAATGATGATTTTAAACAATTAAAATTTGTAATTACTTTATAATTAAAGTTGATTTATTAGAGAATGATTAAATAAATAAAAATAATTAAGTTTTAAATAATTAAAATTAAGGGTTAATGAATTAAGACGATTAAGAAAAAATTAATTAATAAAGCTAATTAAGGTTGAACCAATTTATAGTTAAAAGTAATTAATCATTGATTTAAAATTTATAAATAATTGTGTGGTTAATACACTTAATCATATTCACCCTAATTAGAGATGATTGACCATCATCAAATACTCTATACTGGATTGAAATTTTTGTTGTGATGCAGTGATTGCTTTGTGATGGACTGTGATTTATGGTTTGTTACTATATGTACGTGAAAACCCCTTTTGCCCGTAAACGGCATTTAAACTTCGATGCGATAGGGAGTCGGATTCCAATTGGTTATCTGAAACCCACATCGAATCATATTAGTGAATCTTTGTGATTGATAAATTTACTTTATCTATGAATCTGTTGATGAAGATAAGCGTTATGGGTTATACTGCTTATCGATATATCTGTGATGATTGATGTTGTGCACTATCATGTAATACCCCTGGACTACACTATACACACATAAATATGGATTGCACGTGGAAATCAGTTAAGTCATAGACTTTTGAAAATATTTAAAATTGAATTTTCATATTCAAATGGTTTTTGAAATGGATGGGGTTTAAACTAAAAACTTTGAAAAAGAATTTCAAAGATAAAAGTTATTTTTGAATAACTTAATTTAGTTTTAAAATTTGATTTAAATTTGAATTCAAAAATTTGAAATTGAATTCTATTTTGAGAATTTAAGATGTAAAAAGGTTATAGAAGCTTATATGGGTTTCGAACCATTTTTAAAGTGTTGTTTTGGGAATTAAATTTAACCCAAAGATTTTAACTTCTATAAATGAAATCGGATTTTTCCACCATGAAAACTGTTTGTTTTCAAATGATAAAGCTTTCTATAAGAAATGAATTTCCAATGTGTATAAAAGGAATTTCAAGTTTGAATTGAAATGGTTTTCCAAGTTGTGAATGAATAATTGAAAACAGGTTTGGAAGCTATGAGTAAAACCTTGGATTTAAAGATTAAATGAATTAATACAATTAAAATGGATATTGTTTTGGAAACCGTAAATGGATCTTTGTGAAAATAGTTAAACTTTGTGAAATAAATCTTTTGTTTAAAGATTTGAAATGGTAATTTGGTTTAAACCATTTAAATGAAAGTTTTGAATAATAAGTTGTGACTTAACTAAAAATCCCATGTCCATATGTTTTTAAATATTGCGCTCGTTATTCGGTTTAGCCGGGAGAGGACCTTGTGTCATATAACCCATTCCGAATAATGATACGTCGTTATGGATAGCATTTGAAGACCGATGGTGAAGACCGGGTATTTGCGAGAATGATACGACGACCAATCGATTGTGTCTGCACTGAGTAGCTACGGTATAGAGATTTCCTAAGTGATGGGAAGTCCGATCGGGATTGTGAATACCCCGATTTGCAAGGTCTTCTTCGGTAGTGCCTTCGGTTCTGTTCGAACCCGGAACAGACTTGTATGGTTGTGTGTCTGACACTACACTTTGAGATGTAAAGCCGATTTCTTTCAAATACATATCTGTTGGTGGCGGAGAATTTATTCTCTTAGCTTAACACCCTTCTCTGAGACGTACGAGCTTAGAGGTTATGTAGTTGAAGGTTATTAGCGATATACTCCCAATTTGGTAGTGTGGCACGCTAAGTGCTGCTGTATTTTGATGATCATTTGTTGATCATTTGTTGATCAAAGCATGGCTTTGTGAAAAAGCATAGCTTTGTGGTCGAGACCTCATCGAGCCTCACAAACCGGTAATGGTCGAAACAGGAAAGATGCGGCAAGGTTTCAGGGGTAGCTCCTCTAGGGTATGACCATTCCTTCTGGAAAAGGGTAGTATCACGGTATGGAGCCCAGATACTTACTCATGTGGACACTAGTATATTTATTACTGTGTGATGTTGTTGTTGGAGGGCCCTCGGATAAAGGTCCCAAAGGACCGTGGGTGGCATATCTCAGGTTTTATTCCTCGGGAAGGGGGTAGCTGGCCTTGTGTTAGTAGAGAGCCGGGTAGGTTCTCGGGGCGTCCCGCCAGAGGCGTTCCCATGTGGCAATAGGAAGTTCCTTAGCCTGACCATTTGTTGGAAATCCATTCATCCAATACGCACCTTGTACGATTTTAGTTGTATTACCTGCCATCTACTTAGGGTGGCGCCCCACTGTTTGGATGGTAGCTATAGTAGGCATAGTTCGGAATGTCTATGCTGGCTATGATTAATATTATACTTTCGAAATGGTTTTTATGCACTTTGCACTTATAGTAATAATATCAAAGAATTTTTCTCGTATCAAGCATATTTGACTATCATAAGGAGAAATCTCCTCCAATTCTGCGTTTGCATTATGTGTGTGGCGGGAGGCATTATGGTAGTTTCATTTTCCCAAAAGCATTGCGGATTTAACTTTAAAATCTTTGTTGTTTGTTTTAAAAGATAAAACTGTTTTGTTTGCTCACACCAGTCCCATGACTGACCTGGAATTTATTGTTCATTTCCTAAACTCTGGGTGCCCACTATTTTTCACACGGGCAGTCTAGAGTTGGGTTTTCCAGATAGTAGGATAATAGGAATCGATTCGTTAGCCTTCGAAGCTCTTTGGATTTGTGGATCGCATTTGCTACACTTCAGCATTAGACGAGACTTGCTCATCTATGTGAAACGTGATGAGGGTTCGAGCTAGCTTTGGATTGAAGATGGAGTTCATGGTGTTTGGCATTGAAGTCATTATCTTTCCGCTGCTATTTCATGTATCTCTGATAGTATTGTTATCCATTGTACCATTCTATTGTATTCTGTTGTATCAGATATTGTATCAAACGTTGTATATCAAATGTATTTTGCATATTTCTTCCGCTGCGTTGTACTTATTGTGTTATAAGCTCCGGCGAACCAGGTTCGACGTTTGGATCTGCGGCATTTGAATACGAGTGTCGTATTCGGTGCCGATTTTTGAAAGTCGAGTCAGGGTCGTTACATTTGGTATCAGAGCTGAGGGTTAAAACTTTAGCTCAGGAGTATAACACATTAAGTAACTCATTAGAGATAGGGTGAAGTATACCCTATAATGAGTAATCCTTAAGATATCCGATCGAATGCCTCAGTAAATTCTCTTACTATTCACTGATAGTAAGTATGAGTGCAAGAAGAGAACAAGATAGGGGACAGGGAGATACCAGTACAAGTGGTCAATGCCCTGTAACAACGGAAATGTCGTTTTCTATCAATCTCTTTTGATTCGTTTTTCCAATTCTTTTGATTGCTTCGTAGCAGCTCAAGAAAGAAGCTTCGGTGTGATGGTGACCCTATGAATCATAGATAAGTCTCAATTTCGTATTCTCTTGGTTAAATTTCTATCAGCTTTTCATTCTTAACTCTAGCGAAAATTGAAATTTGATAAATGGGTTAACTTAAATATAAAGTTAAATAATTTGTATCGATAAAACAATTTGGATTAAAACCAAATTTGAAATTCAATTGTAATTCCTTGTGTTGATTGAAGTCCGAAGAGGGACAAGTTGATGTATACTTTTGGATATTCCGACCTAAGTTGGAATCCATATCTAGTGTTTGAGAAATTGTAGAAGATTTAATATATCTATCTATTCTCTGGGATCCGATATATTCTACGAACGATTAGTTATCCCTTCGAACTAATCAATGCCTTGGCATATTCGTAGACCGGATAACCCGAGTATCTTGTGAAATAAATGTATGAGTTTGTTCTCATATTGTTGGTATTCTGATTTGTTAAGCCAAATACAGAATTGATATCCAGTTTAATTTGGAAAGATGTTTTTTTTTATCTTTCATCTTTTCTTTGTCGTCTTCCTTGCATATTTCGAGGACGAAATTTTTTTTAAGGGGGGAAATCTGTAACGATCCCAATTTTTAATTAAATTTAAAATTGATAATGAAAATAAATTTTTGGATAAAATTGTAAATTAATTTGAATTTTTTCAAAGTAAATGGGATGTTTGTTTATTTGAGTATTGATTTTAAAATTTAATTGAGGTTTTGAATTTCTATATTTAAAATCTTATAGATAGAAAGTAACATCCCAAAGTTATCAATTTAAATAAATAATATATTCAAACTCTTGAGATTTAATTTGGAAATAAATTAAGAAAAATCTAAAACAAATAAAATAAGTGGAAATAATATATGAATTAAATCCCAATTTTATCTTGAGATTAAAATATTGAAATAATAAATATTGTAAAAAGTCATTTAAAATTTAAAATCCTATATATATGTGTGTGCTTGTGTGTGTTACAAATATGAGTAAATTGAATGCATATTTAAAATTTAATTTAAATTTGTTCAGGGTGAGTGTGGATATAACAAATGGACATGAAATTTATATTTCAAGTTTGAAATTGAAAATTGAATTTAAATTTAAAGTAAATGTTTTAAAAATTAGTAGCATGTAAAATCATTAAGATGTAACAAATGTAATGTAAATTTGGTTAAACTTTTCTTTTAACATTGTACATATGTATGTATATATACAAAAGAATAAAGATATACATTTACTTTTAAAGTGTATAAGTTATAAATATAAAATTTATAAAATTCATTTGCTTTGTAAACATCAAAGGCTGAATATACATTGCACATGGAAGGTAGAGTAGCATAATCAACAAAATCTAAAGCATATGATTTTCTCTTTACAAATGGCATGAAGGTATCATTGCTCAAAATAAAATAATCAAAAAAAAAATTCAGAAAACTTTTCACCTTCCAATTCGAACTTTAAATCTCCTTACATCTGAAGTTCAGTAATCATAAAGATCTTTGCAATCTTTAAACTTCAACACTCAAGCAAGAACAAAGTTCAGAAAAAAATAAAAAAAAATAAAAGAAAAGAAAGGAAACCGTCTTCTTCAATTTCAAAGTAAAATCTGAAGTGTTTCAAAAAGTAGTGTGATACTTTCAGGTAAGTTTTGTTTTAAAATTTATAGTTTATGAAATTTTGATTTTTAAATCAAGTGTTAAGAATCAATTCAAACTGCATATATGTGAAAAAACAGTGAAGTTTCAGGGTTTTGCTATAATGCTAGTTTCTGGGAATGAATTTAAAGGCAAGTAAATTTTCTTTTAAAAGAATTTGAGTTTGAAGTTATAATTGCTAATGGAAAAAGAATTTAATACCCAAACATTCAATAAATTGCAGGAAAAATCAAGTTTAAGGCTAAATATGGTTTCTGGTTTCAAAACTGCAGAAAAAAAAAAGAAGGAAAGCTTCTCTGTTATAAATCTAACTGTAAGTAACAAAAAAAATTATATATATTGTTATTGATGAATTGAATAAGTAAACAAAGATCTGTAACTATGATTTGCAGATCTGAACTCCAATTTAAAATAAGAAAAGATGAATTTGCAGGCTTCATCTTTCAATAAGAAAAAAAAATTTCAAGAGCTCCTCTGTCCTCAAGAAACACTCTGAAAAAATGTGAGTAAACCCCATGCCATCTTCATATTTTTTTTCTTGTGTTTAAATGCCTGCATGAATGTAAATAGTTTTGGCTTGTAAATGATTGCTATGCTTGAGTTTTCTTTTCCTGTAAATGTTGATTTTTGTTCTTCTGTTACCTGTAACACTCTGTGTTACAGTGTGAACCATGCCAGGTTTTGAATGATAACCTGTGGTGTGACGCCCCACCTCTATACCGATGCTAGCCAAGGACACTACGGAGTAATGCCGTCAACTAGCACGGAGAATAAGGCTGTTGAGGAGCGACCATCTGTATAATTGCTTTGTGTGAGCACCGATATGTCAGATAGTATAACATGCATTTGATCTCAAGGGGAAATCCGACATACCGACACAAACTCAAAGCTACTACACAGTGGCTATAATATCTTCGGAAACAAATATAGAAATAAACATAACACAAATCAGTCATAGATAATTCATATCACAAAGGCGGAAGAAGATATGAATATATAACTAACACATGAAAGTGTTCATCAGAGTAGTGGTCAAACAGATTCACAATAATACAAAAGAATAGCAACACGTGCTATACAAAAGAATACAACTATGAGTCAATATCTCAAGTGTATACAACAAAACTACTAATCTAAGTAGTTAGCCAAAAGTCAAGGTAATGATCCTGGATGAGAACTCAAGCAGAAGCACCTGTAACATCTCGGTCTGACCCGAGTATTATTTATAAGAAAATAATAAACTGATCAGTCTAGCTATAAATATCAGATGAAATGATATAGAATAAGAGATATGACTAAACGTATAATAATCACAATGCCAAGCTGTGATAAATAAGTAATTGAAAATCAACAAGAGATTAATCAATATCACAAAAATCTTCACAAAGATCCAAAAGGGTTTCATACCCAAAACTTGTATTCACAACAAGTCAATGACACAAGAGTTCACCAATGCACAAAAATTGATAAATCATATCAATGAAAATCACTAAAATTGGTGAAGCATAAATTCCAGAAATCATCAATTAGAAATCTAGAAATCACAAGAAAAGAGGATGGCCAATCCCATAAACTGTACATCGACGCACCTAGAAAGACACGCCCTATGCACAGTCGAACATCGACGCACCTAGAAAGATACGCCCCATGCTCAAACATCGACGCACCTAGAAAGATACGACCCATGCATAAATAAACATCGATGCACCTAGAAAGATACATCCCATGCATAAATAAATATCGATGCACCTAGAAAGATACACCCCATGCAAAGTCGAACATCGACGCACCTAGAAAGATACGCCCCATGCAAAGTCGAACATCGTCGCACCTAAATAGGTACGACCCATGCAAGAAATGAGACGAAGCTCAATAAAGTGAGGAACAGTCCTCCACATAGACAAAGAGACATCACACATTGCTAGTCTAAACCATAAAATGATCATCATCGATCATCAAGAAGTGTCAATTACAATAAGCTAGTAAATATATGAGCTTAGCTTCATGTCCCATAACCACTAGCTTAACTTAAATATTTACGAACAAATTGTAGATCTCCACTAGAAAATTGTCACAAGAGTTTCAATCGAACAAGTCCAAGAATTAATCGACGAAGTAAACGCAAGCATTTCATACCACTCGTTTTACTAAGCCGTTTAATTAGATTTCTCATACGAGTGAGGTAAAGGTTTGTATATACTAGTAGATTGGAAATCGTTTTGAGAAAACGAGCTTTGTAATAAAATAGTGTTGAAATCCTTTGAAGAAAGAGTTTTGATATTTACTTCAAGTATTGAAAACCTTTATGTTTTGAAGTGACAAATCACAAACAAGATTATAGGAACAATCAATCACTAAAATTCACGTTCGAAGACATGAACAAAATCCAAAGAAATGGGTACCGAATCCATCTAAATGGATATTCCAAGAATTCCCGAAGAAAATAAGTCATCAAAGTCAATAACAAATGATAACAACAAATAGGGAAATAACACGAATCGATTAAATTTGAAAACCACGCAAAATAGGCAAAATAGGCAAAATAGCATCAGGTCGGTCGGCCGGCTACAGAGCTCGGTCAGCTGTCCAGAAGCAGAAAAATTGCTCGGAGTAGCAGGTCGGTCGACCAGCCACAGGGCTCGGTCGGCCGAACTGCAAATTTCTGCAGTTTCGGCCTTTTTTTAATGAAATGCAAATTCTTCCAAAACACGACCATTCGAGCAATGGACCTAAGGAGCCTTAGCCAATTGATACCCCAGCCCCATTAGCTCTTCGGTTCATCACCAAAATCATGATCAAAACATCAAAGTTAGGATCTTTAAAGAATTGAACCGAAAACACCAAAAATTGGAGTATTCACCAAATCAATCCAAACCAAAAGCAATTGCACAAGAATAAGTGTTAGGAATTCATACCTAACAATCGAAGATAGTCATAGACTAAGATGTGAGATAAAAATCTCACCTTTGAACCCAAATCAATGAGGAAGAAGCTTGAAAGCAAAGGAAGATCAACCACACTTCAATCCTAACTCAAGAAGCTTGATTTTAAGCTTAAAAGAGAAATATTTCCCAAATTAGGTTTAGGAATTTTCTGAAATCAAAGAGAGAATGAGTTGGGGAAGAAGAAGGAGATGCTTACCAATGGGTTCTCTTAGAATTTGGAGCTAGAAGTTGGGTTTGCAAAGAAAGCTAGGGCTTAGGAATTTCCATTTCCAATCTCTTCCACCATTTTTACTTTAGCTTGAAGTGTTAGGAATATGAAATGAAGTAATGAAGAGTTGGAGTGGAGCTAGAGTCTTAAGGTGGAACATTGGGCTGAAACCCAAACCCAAACCCAAAGTGAAAAAGTGGCAAAACTCGACTAACTCCAAACATATCGAAGCTTATACTCAAAAAGGTTGCAAACAACATTTTGAACTCAATGGAAGAGGTCTCCAGTCCCAATTCGACTGTTTGCAAAAAGTAGGTTTTTGGACTATAATCTGACAAATGATGAAATGTTTAAATAAAATATTTAAATATACAATCGATAAATATGCGAGTTGTTACATATGGTTTGGATATACTATGTGTTTTTCAGTAACTAATCAAAGTAAAACTATGTGTCACTGTTTTTTTTACTGGAAACTGAGTTGCATTTATTTTTCAGGTTTACCAAGTAAACCATATTAGAACCCAAATCTCTCTCTTCCCTCTTTGTTTTTGAAATGAAAGTAAACAGTTAAGAGAAATAAAAAAATGTTGTTTAACCCTGTGCCACACTTCAGTAACTAAAGATGTGAGTAAATCCATACCTTGTTCAAATTTTGTGTGTGCTTGAATTCCTGCATGGATGCCATGGCTTTGAATTGAATGAATAGTGTGCTTGTGTTTTGATTTTCCCTGGGAACACTGTTTTCCTTATTTCTTTTTCCCTATAACATTTAGTTACAGTGAAGCTTATAAGTTACTCTCCCATCTTCTGTTGGAAAGGAAAATTGGATTGTAAAAAGGAAAAACAAAGAGAGAAAAGAGAAAAGTGTTTCAAAACTTGCACTAGTGTTCCAGAAATAAAATCACAGCAAGTTATATTTTTTGGGAAACTTTGAAGAAGAAAAAAAGAGAGCAGGATTAAACCACTGGTTTACAGAGTAAACCATCTACAAAAAAAAGGATTTGACATCTTCTTCTTCTCTTTTTGCTTTTGGAAAAGATTTGAAACAAGTTAAAAATGTTGCTTAACCTGTACTTTAATTCGGTAATAAATCGAAGCAAAGGAACTTCAATTTTCTTCACTGGAAAATGTTAAACTCGGTACAACCCAAATAAGCAATAAATTCGAATATCAGAGATGTGTATCTGAGTAATATTACTTGAATCCCCTTGAAAAACAATGATTTTTGAAACCAAAATTTAGATTTTTCATTGAGCCTTCATCGAGATATTTGAGTTGATCAGAAAATTCAACTTTTGTCAAGTTCCAACGATTCTAGTGATCGTGGTCCGTGTGATTATCGTCGCAGCTAGATTTAATGCTCGGTATCGCCAGAGAAATACTAGAATAATTTATAAATCTTTGAATTTTTGATTCGAATTCAAAATAGGGTTTAAGAACCCACGTTTGTTCACGTAAAAAAAAATGGGTCGCCGATGATCCTCGGCGCATCGAGTTGGACGAGGGTCTGGGGTTAGCTTCTTGGATCACTGGTGGTGATGTGGTCGCGGTGGCGCGAGGCCAAGTGGTCGGCGTCGAGTGGTCGGGGTGGTTTTAGTCGAGCAGTTAATTTCCAGTTCGAGGCTTAGAGCTCGATTTTGATTTGAGGGGAGATGGGGCACTTCGATGACTGGAGATGGTTGCTGGGTTGGTGGTTGACGTGCGGCGATGTTCTCCAGTTGTGGGAGTCGCCTCCGGTGCGGGTGCACGTGCACGAGAGGGGGTTGTTGTATCAGCATGTAGTTTTGGGGGGAAGGAAGCAGGTGTCTCGAAGCAATGCATGAGAAAACTGGGAAGAAACTCGAGGTTAGGCCCGTGCGTTTTAGTAGTGTATCGAGTCGATATTTAAAACTTAATCAAATTTTGAAAAAAATATTATACGAGTGGTTTTGGGGAGGAACTCGAAGCAGGAAAGCATGGTTCTCGGGGGCGACTCAGGAAAATCTCGGGTCGGGCTTGAAAGAAAAAAACAGTAAAGACCAAGTTTTTGACAAATTTTAAACATTGATTTTAGAATCTGTTTTTTTTAAATAAATCATCTGTAATAAAATTAAGGGGTTTTAAAACTTAGATAAAAAAAATGTTTAGAATTTATCTTGATAAAATATTTTAGAAGTAAATCAAACACTTCAATTTTTAACTAAAAAAAACAAAATTCTTTAAATTGATTAAATGATGATTTTAAACAATTAAAATTTGTAATTACTTTATAATTAAAGTTGATTTATTAGAGAATGATTAAATAAATAAAAATAATTAAGCTTTAAATAATTAAAATTAAGGGTTAATGAATTAAGACGATTAAGAAAAAATTAATTAATAAAGCTAATTAAGGTTGAACCAATTTATAGTTAAAAGTAATTAATCATTGATTTAAAATTTATAAATAATTGTGTGGTTAATACACTTAATCATATTCACCCTAATTAGAGATGATTGACCATCATCAAATACTCTATACTGGATTGACATTTTTGTTGTGATGCTGTGATTGCTTTGTGATGGACTGTGATTTGTGGTTTGTTCCTATACGTATGTGAAAACCCCTTTTGCCCGTAAACGGCATTTAAACTTCGATGCGACAGGGAGTTGGATTCCAATTGGTTATCCGAAACCCACATCGAATCATATTAGTGAATCTTTGTGATTGATAAATTTACTTTATCTATGAATCTGTTGATGAAGATAAGCGTTATGGGTTATACCGCTTATCGACATATTTGTGATGATTGATGTTGTGCACTATCACGTAATACCCATGGACTACACTATACACACACAAATATGGATTGCACGTGGAAATCAGTTAAGTCATAGACTTTTGAAAATATTTAAAATTGAATTTTTAAATTCAAATGGTTTTTGAAATGGATGGGGTTTAAACTAAAAAGCTTTAAAAAGGAATTTCAAAGATAAAGTTATTTTTGAATAACTTAATTTAGTTTTGAAATCTGATTTAAATTTGAATTCAAAAATTTGAAATTGAATTCTATTTTGAGAATTTAAGATGTAAAAATGTTATAGGAGCTTATATGGGTTTCAAACCATTTTTAAAGTGTTGTTTTGGGGATTAAATTTAACCCAAAGATTTTAACTTCTATAAATGAAATCAGATTTTTCCAAAATGAAAACTGTTTGTTTTCAAATGATAAAGCTTTCGTCTAAGAAATGAATTTCCAATGTGTATTAAAGGAATTTCAAGTTTGAATTGAAATGGTTTTCCAAGTTGTGAATGAATAATTGAAAACGGGTTTGGAAGCTATGAGTAAAACCTTGGATTTAAAGATTAAATGAATTAATCCAATTAAAATGGATATTGTTTTGGAAACCGTAAATGGATCTTTGTGAAACTAGTTAAACTTCGTGAAATAAATCTTTTGTTTAAAGATTTGAAATGGTAATTTGGTTTAAACCATTTAAATGAAAGTTTTGAATAATAAGTTGTGGCTTAACTGAAAATCCCATGTCCATATGTTTTTAAATATTGCGCTCGTTATTCGGTTTAGCCGGGAGAGGACCTTGTGTCATATAACCCATTCTGAATAATGATACGTCGTTATGGATAGCATTTGAAGACCGGTGGTGAAGACCGGGTATTTGCGAGAATGATAGGACGACCAATCGATTGTCTCTACACTGAGTAGCTACGGTATAGAGATTTCCTAAGTGATGGGAAGTCCGATCGGGATTGTGAATACCCCGATTTGCAAGGTCTTCTTCGGTAGTGCCTTCGGTTCTGTTCGAACCCAGAATAGACTTGTATGGTTGTGTGTCTGACACTACACTTTGAGATGTGTTAACCCCGTTAAGTCAACGAGTTAAGGCCTGGGACGATCCATGACATAAGGTACTTAACGATTCAAGAGAAGTCTACGGCTTAGGAAACCTCACGACTTAAGATGCGTGACGATTTAACAAGGTAAAGCATGAACGACTTACGACTTGAGGCCACGATGATCTAACAGCTTAAAGTACTCTGCGACTTAACAAGTTAAGGTTTACATGACTCAAGTTATGGACGATCTATGACTCAAGTTATGGACGATCTATGACTCAAATTATGGACGATCTATGACTCAAGTTATGGACGATCTACGACTCAGGTTATGGACGACCTAACGGTTTAACGAGTTGAAGTACTTGGTGACTTACGACATAGAGAAGTCTACGACTCAACGGTTTAAAAGAGAAGGGATGGTTCACGGCCTAAGGTCTCTACGACTTAAGGAAGGTATACGACTTAAGGCATTGACGACCTAACAACTCAGATTGCTTCGCAACCTACGACTTAAGGTCTGGATGACCTAACGAGTTAAGGTCTAGACGACTTTGGAATTGAAACGGTCTAAGCGGTCATCGACTTAAGAGGTTGCGACCTAACGGCCCTAGAGGGTAACAGTCTACGACTTAACGACTCAAGGCACGAGAAGTTAAGACAGCTACACCTAAGTCGCGACCGACTTACGACCTTTACTAGGTCGGTCACGACCTAAGACTACAGAGGCAAGTTCAGTACCACGCCATGATTCGTTAACTCGGTGGCAACTTAGGACTTGAGATGTGAATCCAAAAGAGCATTTACTCCAGTTGAGCCGCAAGACATGATTTAGGTATGTCGATCACGACCTACGACTTATGATGAGTCGAACACGGCATAAGCAAACAGATGAGAAGCCGCATCCGGTTAACTCGTGCACGACTTATGTCTCGTAGCATAAATTCTGATAGATGAGTGAACCTTTGAGAGACCATGAGTTTGGCCAGATAAGTCGGCAACGAGTCAACATAAGTCGACCACGACTTACGACCCAAGGGGAAATTTTCCTATAAATACCAACCTACCTCAAACATGAAGGGGACTTTTTTAGGCCGATCTCTTCAAGCGCTAATACTCTGCTGAATTCTCGACTCACTCAACACTTCAAACACGAAAGGCCTCTCAAAAAATTTCAAGAGGAAATCTAACGCAATCAACATGGATTCAAAGAATTCTCCTACATCGAAGTTCTAGTTGTTTGTCTCATTAGTATTGTAATTGAAGATTGTTGTAAAGTTGTAGTTGATTCAGTAATAAAGAGGATTAAAGTGGACGTAGGCTTACCTGAAGCCGAACCACTATAAAACTGTTGTCTTTTACTGCTTTCTTTGTGACTTTTCTACTTGTTTTTAATTCCCGTGTTTATGGGTGGTGCTTTCACTTAATCTCTACATACACCGGGGTGTTAGCGTTCAATATTTAGCGTTAACATTTTTGGTGCTTTCACTGAGAAAATTGAACTCAGGATACTTCCACCATTGCTCCGTGAAAGTTTGTTGAAAGGATTTCTTTTAAAACCAGAAGTTTATTGAAAATAATGGCTACTGGGAGAAAACGAAGTTCTGTAAGATCCGACAATGTTCAAGAGAATACTGCTACCTCTCCTTCTTCAGGTCAAGCAGCTCCAGCTGTTGGAGTTACGCGAGCAGAATTGGACGCCATAGTTTTGGGGTTGAATCAACAATTGAATGCTCAAAATGCATAGTTGGAAGCCCAGAATGCCCAAAATGCCCTGATCTTAAGTAATTTGAATGATCTATTTGGGGCAAACCGTCAACCGGTTAATAATGATGGAAACCCTACTGTGGGAGTTCGGGATGTTGAAGGGAACGTTTCTCAAAGAGCCGCAGACCCTGTGGAAAAGTCACCTCTTCAGGCTGTCGGATCAGGACCTCAGCCGACCCTCCGTGAATGATTGTCAAGACAGAATTTAGAGAGAGTGGCTGATGCTTGCCCTCCAGGGCCTTTAGATGATGAAGAGTATTTCTCAGGCATGGTTCGTCAGATCATGAAGGAAAGTATGCGAAGGGATGAAGATGAGAAAGAATGGGGTTTTGCTCCAAGCAAAACTCCGTTTACTGAGAAAATCTAGAAGGCTAAATTCCCAAGAAAATTCATTCCTCCTACTATTCCGGCATACAAAGGGACAAGCGATCCTAATGAGTTTCTGTATAAGTACGATTGGCATATGACGGGTGCCAGGGCGTCTGATGAAATCAAATGTCGATATTTCCCGGTATATCTGGAAGGTGTGGCTCTATTGTGGTTTACGAAGCTGCCGGTCAGGTCCATTGATCAGTTCTCAAATTTGACCAGGAAATTCAAGGAGCAATTTCGGTTGTATGCTTCAAAAGCACAGGATATAATGTCACTGTCGAGTCTAGAGCAAAATCTAGGAGAGTCCATCAGATCGTTTTTGAATCGTTTTAATATAGCTTTGGCTGAAGTAGACAACGCGGAGCCAAGAATGGTTTTGACATACCTGATGAAGGCTATTGACAAGACAAGTGAATTTGGAAAGTGGCTGAAAATGAAAGTGCCAAATTCGCTCGACAAGTTTTATAAGAAGGCTGATGAATTCATGCGATTGGAAAGCCTTCAAACACCCGCCAAAGTGGCATCGACAGGAGCTGGGAATAGTAATGCTGTTCCGAATAAGAAGGAGTCTGGCAATCAGAAGAGGGGAAATGATGGTCAGAAGAAGCAAGTAGATGCGTAGAGAAATCGTCCTTTCAACTTCACTCCCTTGACTGATACACCAGAAAACATCTTCTTTGCAACTAAGGACACTGTTGAATACCCCACACCGGCAAAGGTCAGGGTTAATAAGAGAGCTGAAAAGAATGGAAGGTTCTGTCGGTTCCACAACCAACCCGGGCATGACACTAATGAGTGCCATCACTTGAAGGAATTGATTGAGGAGCTGTTAAAGGAAAATAAGCTGTAGCAGTATGTAAAGAGGAATAGGAACGGCCCAACTTCGTCAACTCAAGGACAACAGGCTCCTGTTCATCATCCTAACTCAAGTGAAAAGCCAGCAGCTCATGAATCGGAGAGGCCCGTCATCAATGTGATTACAGGAGGACCTCACCCAGCTGGCAGAAGCTGGGGTGAGATGGAACAATATGCTCGTGCATTGAAATATGTTCCGACGGAGGAGAGCGTTTTCATGTTAGAAGATGCTGCACCTCTGAAGCAACAAAAGACTCTCAATGATGATATTGTCTTCAAAGTCAGGGATTCTATGGGTGTTGAAGCCCCTACCATAGATCCCTTGGTTATTTCTGCAGGGATTGGACCGGCCATTGTGAGGAGAGTACTAGTTGATTGTGGTGCTTCTTGTAATATTCTTTTCAAGAGAACCTTTGACCAAATGAATATTCCAATGGTTGATGTTCAAGCTTTGTTACAAAAGACTGTTGGGTTTACTGGAGAACCCAGGCAGCCAATTGGAACTGTTGACCTATTCGTTGAACTCGGAGAAGGATAGAAGAAGGTGGTCCGGAAGCAGACATTTGTAATTGTTGATGAATTTTCTGCTTATAACGCCTTCTTAGGCCGGCCTACTCTCGCAACTTTTAAAGAAATTCTCACCCCATGGTGCCTTACCATGAAATTCCCTACAGACAATGGAGTTGGGGTTGTGAAAGGAGATCAGAATGTGGGACGAGAATGCTATTTGATAGAACTGCGCGAAGCAAGAAAGAGAGAAATGGGCAAAGATGCGGCAGCTCCAGTCCGCATCAAGGAACCAACCTTGTAGCAATTACAGGGTGGACCCTGCACTGGCGAATGCAGCGAGGCACGAAGAAAAATAGATCCCAGAAAAGCCAGTGCAGGGGAGAATCGAGTGGTGCCAGTGGAAGTTACGGTACCAATTCCTGTTGATCCGAAGGACCCAAACAAAGTGCTGAATGTGGGTTCACAACTCAACGCAACAGTTCAGAATGTTCTGGTTTCATTTTTGAAGGCAAATTTGGATGTATTCGCTTGGACTCATGCTGACATGTGTGGAATATCCCCAGAGATTGCAGTCCACACTCTGAACATTGATCCAAAGTTTACACCCGTGAAACAGAAAAGAAGAACTCAGGGTGCTGAGAGGATGGCAGCGTTAAAGGAAGAGGTGGATCGGCTCTTGGAGAACGGTTTCATCAGGGAGTCTACTTATCCAAATTGGGTATCAAATCCAGTGCTGGTTAAAAAAGCTAACGGAAAATGAAGAGTATGCATTGACTTTTCAAATTTGAACAAAGCCTGCCCCAAAGACTGCTTCCCGCTGCCCAGGATTGATCAGTTGGTGGATGGGATGCCGGGGCATGAATTGTTATCTTTTAGAGATGCATACTCCGGATATAACCAGATTATGATGCATGAGCCAGATCAAGAGGACACAAGCTTCATCACGGATCTTGGACTCTACTGCTACAAGGTCATGCCTTTCGGACTCAAGAATGCAGGGGCAATTTACCAAAGGCTCGTTAATGCCATGTTTAAACCGCAGATTGGCAAGACAATGGAGGTTTATGTTGATGATATGCTAGTAAAGTCTAAGAAAGCAGTGGACCACATGGATCACTTGGCAGAGATGTTTGCACTACTCCGAAAGTACAGAATGAAGCTTAATCCCTTGAAATGTTCATTTGGAGTGGAGTCCAGAAAGTTTTTGGGTTTCATTGTGAGAGCTAGGGGCATAGAAGCTAATCCTGCTCAGATCACTGCCCTAAGAGAAGTCAGAGCTCCTAGAACGAAGAAGGAATTGCAAAGTCTCAATGGAAAGGTTGCTGCCTTGAGCAGGTTCATTTCAAAAGCTACTGACAAATGCATTCCATTCTTTGATGCTCTGAAGAAAGGAAGGAAAAACTTTGAGTGGACTCCTGAGTGTCAGAAAGCATTTGATGAGTTGGTTCGTCATATGGAAGTGCCTCCAATACTTTCAAAGCCTGACAATGGTGAAGATCTCTTCATATACTTGGCACTTTCATCTCATTCTCTCAGTGCAGCATTGGTACGGGAAGACGCAAGGATTCAACGCCCAGTCTATTATATCAGCAAAAGATTCACTGGGGCAGAGATGAACTATTCAAGGTTGGAGAAGCTCGCCTATTGTTTGTTAATCGCATCAAGAAAATTGAGGCTGTATTTCCAAGCTCATCCCATCAAAGTCCTCACTGATCAACCTCTAAAGCAAGTCCTATTCCGTCCCGAGACTTCGGGCCGTCTTTTGAAACGGAATATTGAACTCAGCCAATATGACATCACTTATCATCCCCGGAAAGCAATCAATGGAAAAGCTTTAGCAGATTTCATCGCAGAATGTACAGATAAAGGTGATAGTGAGGAAGAAGCCACTGATAACATCCCAATCCAATGGAAATTATATGTTGATGTTGCAAGGAATGATTACTGTTCTGGAGCAGGAGTTGTCCTTGAAACCCCAGAAGGGCGTTCGCTATGTTATGCACTGAGACTAGAATTTCCTTCGACAAATAATGAAGCAGAGTATGAAGCTCTTATCGCTGGTCTAAGGATCGCTAAAGAACTAAACATCAAGGCATTGCAGATCTTCAGTGATTCTCAGCTTATTGTCTGCCAAGTTAAGAAGGAATTTCAAGCTAGAGGGGGAAATCTTCCCGCTTATTTATCAAAGGCTTGGGAACTTCTTGATGATTTTGATCATTATTCGATAAGTCACATACCCCGGGAAGAGAACATGAAGGCGGATTCTCTTGCAAAGTATTCAAGTACTGGCGAAGCTCAACTGTTGGGATTGGTTCCCGTGGAAGTCTTGTCGACTCCGAGCACAAATGAGATGGATGTTGATCGGATTATGAGTGTGTCTCAAGAGCAGGAATCTTGGATGACTCCGATATTGGAATATTTACTCAATGGATCTTTGCCAGAAAGTTCAAAGGAAAGACAGAACCTGATGAGGAAAGCCTTCAGGTATATAGTTCAAGATGGTCAGTTGTACAGACGAGGATTTTCAATGCCATTACTCCGCTGTGTAACTAAAGAAGAAGCCAAGACAATTCTAACTGAAGTACACGGAGGGGAGTGTGGAGATCATACAGGAGGTCAAGCTTTAGCAAAGAAAATTCTCCGTTATGGGTATTTTTGGCCAGAGATTAATCGAGATGTTGCTGACTATTCCCGAAAGTGCGATAAATGCCAAAGATATGCCAAAATTCCTAGAGCACCTTCCACTGAGCTAACACAAATGGTCAGTCCATGGTCGTTTGCCATCAGGGGAATAGATCACATTGGGCCTTTGCCGACTGCCAAATCAGGGATTAAATATGCTATCGTTGCTGTTGATTATGTTACTAAATGGGCTGAAGCCGAACCTTTGGCTAGTATTACCTCTAAGAAAATGATAAGCTTTGTAACTAAAAATATCATTTGCAGGTATGGTGTGCCTCAGAAGATAATCACAGACAATGGTACCCAGTTTGAAAGTGAGGATTTCCAAGATTTCGGCAAACGATTCAAAATCCGAAAAAGCTTCTCAGCAGTGGCTCATCCGCAGGCAAACGGGCAAGTGGAAGCAGTAAACAAAATCATCAAGTCAACCATTAAAAAGCAACTGGAAAAAGCAAAAGGTGGTTGGGTCGATAAGCTTCCGCTAGCACTATGGGCATACAGAACCACTCATAAAACTGCGACTGGGCACACTCCATTTTCATTGGCATACGGGTCGGAAGCAATGATTCCAGTAGAGACAGAGGTCCCCTCACATAGAAGAATCTATTTCGATCAAACTGAGAATGAAAAACTACAACTAGAAGAACTTGACCTCCTAGATGAAAGAAGAGAAGAGGCTAAGCTCAGAGTTGCAGCCCATCAGCAAAGAATAGCCAGGCATTTCAATTCCAAAGTTCGTCAACGCAGCTTTGAAGTTGGGGATTTAGTCTTGAAAAGAATTATGACAGCAACAAGAGTGTTTGGGCCAAACTGG
Organism: Allium cepa; assembly: GCA_030765085.1. Taxonomy (NCBI): domain Eukaryota; kingdom Viridiplantae; phylum Streptophyta; class Magnoliopsida; order Asparagales; family Amaryllidaceae; genus Allium; species Allium cepa. The sequence goes on from CM060938.1 coordinate 919,763,297, forward strand.
GAAGGGCCATATGTCATAGGAAACAAACTTCTTGATGGCACATTCAAACTCACAACTGTCGAAGGAGATCCAATCCCAAGAGCCTAGAACAGCAATCACTTGCGTCCATATTTTACTTAAAGGCTTTATTGAAATGTTGTAAAAGAATTATGAATGTGTGATTCTTGTATTGAAAGCCATTGTAAAGCCAGTGCAAGTGAATAATGAGAATTTTAAAGTGGATGTAGGCCCAGCTTTTGGCCGAACCGCTATAAATCTTGTGTTCTTTACTATTACAAGTCGCTTATTTTATTTCGATATGTAAAGTACTCTGAAAATATTGCTAAAAATGTCGATTTAAATTTGCAGGCAATTAAAATCAAGCTTACCCATCGTAATACCAAGAAATCCTTGGCATCACTCAAAAGCAAGTTTTAAGCAACAAAAATTCCAAGGTCGGATCCTATATAAGAAGTACTCTAAGCAAACAATTAGTGATTCCGCTGGAGTACATTTCTTTGGATAAAGCCACCCGCCAACAAAAGAAGATGATACGTGCTTAAGGATGGTACCAAGGAATTGCAAATACGGACAACCAGCAAAAAGATATGGGCAAGCAGACCAGCAACAGCAAAAGACCTCTTCAGAGGCCCACGTTTCACCGAGATTGAAATAAAAAGTGTTGAAACGTGGAAAAGCCCTCTTCGGAGGCACAACTCTTCGGAGGATAAAGACATCAAACGAGACATGCTAGAAGATGAAAGTTCTCTTTCTCAGCATGGTATGGAATGATCGGAAGCACCTTCCCAAGTGGAAGGCAAAGCGCTTGTTTACTAGTTGAGACAGTTTGCGTAGACAAGCATCCAAGTAACTTGCGTCCGCCACGTGAATCCATAGGGTGACCGAAGGCACCTTCCCGAGTGAAAGGCAAGGCGCTCGTTTACTAGTTGAGACAATCTGCGCAAATAAAACGTCCAAGTAACTTGCGTTCGCCCTGTGAATCCAACCAATTACGAGGAAGAAACTTTCAGGCATCCTCGGAGGCACACATCACACCGAGATCTGAAATAAAACTTCACAAGAGTTGAGATGTGAAAAGCCCTCTTCGGAGACCCATTTCACCACAGTTGAAATGCTAAAAGTCCTCGAGCGGGCCTTGCCAGAAAAAGAGAGTTCTTTCTCAACATAAAGTTGTGGACCGATCGGCAGGTACACCCCCGTGAATCCATCCAGCTAAGAGAAAGAAACTCCAAACTTCCAGGCAAAAGCCCTACTCAGAGGCACACATTTCACCGTGATCTGAAATAAAACTTCACACGAGTCGAAATGTGAAAAGCCCTCTTCGGAGGCCCGCTTCCCAGCGAACAGGGAAAAGACTAAAGCCTCTCCCAAGAGGCAGAAACAAAAAGCCCTCTTCCCAGAGGCACAATCAAACAAAAAGACCTCTTCCCAAAGGCACAATCAAGCAAAAAGACCTCTTCCCAGAGGCATAATCGAACAAAACGACCTCTTCGGAGGCACACGTTTCACCATGATTGAAATAAAACTTCCAAGTGTTGAAACGTGAAAAAGCCCTCTTCGGAGGCACAACTCTTCGGAGGCACATGTTTCACCGAGATTGAAATAAAACTTCCAAGTGTTGAAACGTGGAAAAGCCCTCCTCAGAGGTACAACTTTTCAAAGAAGCATTTCATCAGAAGTGCAAAACGAAGATCAAAAAGACAAAAGTGCCCTTCAGAGGCCCGCTCTACCACATAGGAGGATTCACTTTGTAAAAACATATATATGAACAAAAGAAAAAGTGATATCTCCAAAGGGTGCAGCGTGAATACTCATGTGAAACGAGCTGTACTCTATTTTGAGCAGAATGATATTCCTCCAAGCATGGAATGATTATTCTCCAGAGAATAAGAGTACAAGTCCCTTCAAAGTTGAAAATATTGCAGCGAGCTTATGATATAGGGGCAACATGGTATAGCCACATTGATAAAAATAACGCTCGAACAACATACCACAAGCTCACTGCAATATCATATAAAGAAACTTGTACAAAAACGAAGAGTAAATGCATTCTCAAATACAGGCAGAAATTTGTACAAACAGAAAGAATCATTTTATTCAATACTGTCAAAATTTTGTACAGGTACTGGTTTCAAAAATAAAAAGAAAAACGGGGATCGGCACCCGTACAATCTCCGGTCAACAAAAAGCTTCTATCTACACAAATGGAGAAGCAACAATCGAAAAGAAAAGTAAGCAACACGAAGCGAACTCACTCCTCCTTTTTCCCGCTACCTTTGGAACTCTTCCCGGGCCTGATGATTAACTTCGGAGGCCGGCTTGAATGGGTCAGGGAGGAAGGAGAAGGAGGTGGATCCGTTTCTTCTTCTTCTTTCTCTTCTCCAGCAGAAGCCCCTGCACTCTTCTTTATTTTCTTCTTCGAAACCGCATGCTTCTTCTTCCTCTTCGAAGAAGACTCACTTCCCGGAGTAAGCAGGGCAGACAGCTTTGTGTTGTCATCATAGGTCTGCTCCGGGGTTTTCTCACCTTCCTCAAGCTCCTCCCCCTGTTGCTTCTGCGAAGCAAACGGGTCATCTAGGCCTTCAAGTGCTCCAATTTTTTCCTCTTGAGATCCCGGCAAAAAAGTAGTAGGAGGAGTAACTTGGGGAGGCGGAGGAACGACAGCAGGAGGAGGGGAAGCATGCTCAGCACTTGGCACTTTCACTACAGAAGAAGAAAAGTTGAAATTAGTGTTGTTCAAAGGGGATGTCGACTCATGAAGACCCAAGTAACAAGCAAGAAATTCATCAAATCCAGTTGAATCAAACAAATAGTTCACTTGAGGTGGATCGATGTTAAAGTTACCTGGAGAAGGCTGCTTCGAGAATTCGATCTCGAACTTCTGTGCTTCAAGATCTTCCAAAGCCTACTTTTCAGTATGAGTAGCTGCCGCTTTAACTTCTATTTTTGCGGGAAGCGGCGTATGAGAACTCGAGCCAGTAATATCAACTATGGGTGAAACCGAAGGAGAGACAGGGGCAGTTAATGGTGCTTCTTTCGCAAAGCACAGCTCCCCTGCCTCAGCTCGTGCTTTGGCAAGCTGCTCTTTTCCCCGGGCAAGAGCAGCTATGGCATCATCATCTAGAAAGTGTTCTGGAAGAGACGCTTCAGCATAGCCAGCACCTGCACCTCCAAGCATGTCAAGAATTGACTCCCAAATCTCGGCCAAGGTAATCTCATACTTCGACCCTAAGAATGAAAGGTTCCCACGCCCCATTACGCTGTGCATATAAAAGTCAAATAAAGTGGAGTTGATATTGGCTTTAGTTGCCTCATGCGACTGTTCGGCAGCCTGCCTTCCAGCGATAGCTTCATCGCGCTCCTTCTCGGTCTTTGATAATTAGGCCTTTAGCCTCATAATCTCCAAATCCTGGGAGTTGACCTTCTCCCGTAACTTTGCAACATCAGCACGATACCTTTCCGTTGTTTTCTGCTCAGCCTCAAGTTGTGCCTCGGCATGTCGCTGAGCAACGTGAGCATCGCGAACATGCTTTTGAAGTACTTCTTCTTTTTGAGTATATGAGGCAGAAGAAGTAGCAAGCTCTTGTTTAAGTTTTTCAACTTCTGCTTCAAGCTTCTCGTTGTAATCAGCGATGTTCCTCATCTCAGTATCATGCTGGCTTAATGTTTCCTGCCACTCGGCCTTATCATTTTCCATGGTCAGCATGGCCTCTATGTTCATGCGGTTGACCCTCTGAAGCTCATCAACAAGCTTTTGCCACCCTGACATCCGCTCGATGTCAAGTCTAACAGCATCAAGATTTTGTAGCATTGCTTGTTTATCAATGGGGACCAAGTCAAGATCGAACCGCACTCCCTTTAGGCACCAGTGCGGGAACCGGCTTTGCAAGGTAGCCGGGCCTGGTCCAATTTGGAATTTAGGCCTGCTGACTATTGTCCGAATGTCTGTCTTCCCGAGAGCAGGAGAGTCGGAAGGGATGTCAAGTGAGATGGGGGTAGTGACCTTTTCAGAAGCTGTGAATGCATGCTTTTCACCGTGCCTGGCACGTTTGCTTGGGTCCTCAACTATATGGCTTTTTCCCCGGTCGTCATGCGACTTTCTTTTGTGAGAGTCGTCACCTCTCTAGGAAGGATCATGGTGCTCCTCCCTTTCTCTCCTCTCATAACGCTCTTCTTGAGCCCTCCTCTCCTGAGCCTTTCGAGCGGCTCTCTCTTCGTCAGTTTCTCTGTAAGCGGAAAGGTAGCGCCTATAGTCATATTGATTACGCCTCCCGTAGCGCTGAAAGTCGTCGTAATAAGAGCCACTGCGTCCCATCAGAGAATCTGAAATTAAAAAAAAAAAAAAAGGGGCAAAGTCTTAAAAGTCTTCGGGGAAAAGAAGTTAAGTACGAATAAGTGTTGAAAATCCTATGTGTGTGTGTTGTGCAAGCTACACGCGTCAGGCTACAAACCACTCTTCGGCACAGGGGTGGTAGTGACTTGAGTGGCAGGCATCGAAGTTTGCTGAAAAGTGGATGTCGCCTCAAAAACAGGTGAAGCAGCTTTTGGAGCATCATCTTTAAAGAGTTCCTGTGAAGTTGTGATCAGATCACTTAGCCCCTCAAAAGTATCATCACCACCATGCTCGACGGGAGTTTCCTTTTCGGCTTCCAGACCGGCCGTATCTTCAGAACGATGTAGAGTTCCTTCCTCCTCAATAACCGGGGCAAGTGCCGATTTCCTAGATGGACCTGCAGCATCGGTAAGTTTGGGGCACTTCACCAGTGAGGTTTCAGTAGAGGGCTCCTTCGTCGTAAGCTTTTCAGCAGGGATCGAGTCATCTGGCGCCTCTGCTGGAGAATCGGGGACTTCATGAGGCTTAGTGGAGCGAGAAGAAGAAGTCCGAACCGGTGAAGAAATTCGTCGTTCAACAAAAATCTCATATCCCGCTCATCGACCGGTACAGCCACGAGCCTCTCCAGAGTTGGCTTGTGGCTGGGATCTCTAGAAGGGGGAGGGAGTGCTGAAATGAAAAAAATGAAGTTAACACTTGGCAATTCGGACTTCGCAAAACTCAGAGAATAGAAGGAGTAAAAGTAGATGATCTTACTTCCTTCCCTCCACATAGCATAAAACCCCGGGTGTTAACTCCTATGTTCAACGACTCAAAAAGGCTCACGACTTAAGGAGACTAAGCGACTTAAAAGGATGCCGACCTAACAGCTTGCCGACTCAACTGCCTTGAAGGATTACCGACTCAATACCTTAAGGCAGTTACCGACTCAACAACTCATGGGAGACAATGACTCAAAGGATAAGCGACTCATCGAGTTATCAACTCAGCGGTTTAAGCAATGACGCAACTCAGCGAGTCAAGAGGTTGGACGACTTAACAGTTTAAGGGGGCAAACGACTCAAGAGATGGCCGACCTAACGACTCAAGACACGAAAAGCCGAAAGCAACTTCACTTAAGCCATGGCCAACTTACAACTTATGCTAGGACGCTCACGACCTAAGCACAAAGGCAAATCCAATGTTGTTACTTAAACCGGTGCCTGTTAACTCGTTCGCGACTCAGGACTTGTGCTCAGTAGACATAGCAACCCAGTTAAGCTCTATCTCGGAAACGCGACTTATGACCTATCCCTAAGTTGCTGCCGGCCTATAACCTGGCTTAAGTCGGTAACGACCTTGTACTTAGTGGTTTTGACCGTGCCGCTTTCCTTAAGTCGCTAGTACCTGTCAGTTAGTACTAAACGACATAAGCGAGCTAGCTAAGTCATAACTCCCGATGCCTTAACCCGCTAACGACCCACGACTTATCCTATACCGTAACTCATGGCTTACGACTCACTTTAAGCCGTAAATGACTTAAGACCCATGAAAGCTCCTCTATAAATAGAGCATTAACTCCAACGTGGAGGGGACTTTTGGCCGATCTCTTCAAGCACCAATACTCTACTGAATTCTCGACTCACTCGACACTTCAAACATGAAAGGCATCTCAACAAACTTCAAGAGGAAATCTTACGCAATCAGCATGGATTCAAAGAATTCTTCTACATCAGAGTTCTAGTTGTTTATCTCATCAGTATTGTAATTGAAGATTGTTGTAAAGTTGTAATTGATTCAGTAATAAAGAGGATTAAAGTGGACGTAGGCTTACCTTCAGCTGAACCACTATAAAACTGTTGTCTCTTACTACTTTCTTTGTGACTTTTCTACTTTTTTTTAGTTCCCGTGTTCACAGGTGGTGCTTTCACTAATCCCTACATACACCGGGGTGTTAGCGTTCGATTTTAAGCGTTAACATTTTGGTGCTTTCACTGAGAAACTGAACTCAGGTCATTCTCACCATTGCTTCTCAAAAGGTTGTTGAAAGGATTTCTTTTAAAACCAGAAGTTTATTGGAAATAATGGCTCCTGGGAGAAAACGAAGTTCTGCAAGATCCGACAATGTTCAAGAGAATACCGCTACCTCTCCTCCTTCAAGTCAAGCAGCTCCAACTGTTGGAGTTACGCGAGCAGAATTGGACGCCGTAGTTCTGGGATTGAATCAACAATTGAATGCCCAGAATGCACAGTTGGAGGCTCAGAATGCCCAGAATGCCCTGATCTTAAGTAAGTTGAATGATCTACTAGGGGCAAACCTTCAACCGGTTAATAATGATAGAAACCCTACTGTGGGAGTTCAAGATGTTGAAGGAGGGTACATTTCTCAAAGAGCCGCTGACCCTGTGGAAAAGTCACCTCTTCAGGCTGGGGGATCAGGACCTCAGCCGACCCTCCGTGAACGATTGTCAAGACAAAATTCAGAGAGAATGGCTGATGTTTGCCCTCCATAGCCTTTAAATGATGAAGAGTATTTTTCGGGGATGGTTCGTCAAATCATGAAGGAAAATATGCGAAGAGATGAAGATGAGAGAGAATGGGGTTTTGCTCCAAGCAAAACTCCATTTACTGAAAAAATCTTGAAGACAGAATTCCCAAGAAAATTCATTCCTCCTACTATTCCGGCGTACAAAGGGACCAGTGATCCTAACGAGTTTCTGTATAAATATGAATGGCATATGACAGGTGCCAGGGCATCCGACGAGATCAAATGTCGATATTTCCCGGTATATTTGGAAGGTGTGGCTCTATTGTGGTTTACAAAGCTGCCAGTCAGGTCCATTGATCAGTTCTCCGATTTGACCAGGAAATTCAAGGAGCAATTTCGGTTATATGCTTCAAAGGCAAAAGATATAATGTCGCTGTCAAGTCTAGAGCAAAATCCAGGAGAATCCATCAGATCATTTTTGAATCGTTTTAACATAGCATTAGCTGAGGTAGATAATGCTGAGCCACGCATGGTCTTGACATACTTGATGAGGGTGATTGACAAATCAAGCGAATTTGGAAAATGGTTGAAAATGAAAGAACCAAACTCGCTTGAAAAATTCTATAAGAAAGCGGATGAATTCATGCGCTTGGAAAGCCTCCAAGCACCGGCTAAGGTGGTTTCAGTAGAAGCTAGGAACAATGGTGCTGCTTCAAACAAGAAATAGCCTAACACTCATAAAAGGGGAAATGATGGTGGGAAGAAACAGGGAGATGCTAAGAAAGGTCGTCCTCTCAATTTCACACCCTTGACCGATACCCCTGAGAACATCTTCTTTGCGACCAAGGATGATGTCAATTATCCGATACCGCCTAAAATGAGAGTTGGAAGTAGGATGGAAAAAAGTGGAAGGTTCTGCCGGTTCCACGACCAACCCGGCCATGATACCAATGAATGCCGTCAGTTGAAAGAAGTAATTGAACAACTCCTGAAGGAAAACAAGCTCCAATAGTATGTGAAAAGGAATAGAAATGCCCCAGCCTCGTCAACTTAAGGTCAACAAGTTCCCGCTCACCGTCCTGGCTCAAGTGAGAAGGCCATAGAACTTGAATCGGAAAGACCTGTCATCAATATAATAACTGGGGGGCCTCACCCAGCAGGCAGAAGCTGGGGCGAGATGGAAAGGTATGCCCGGGCCTTGAGGCATGTACCGGCTGAAGAGAATGTTTTTGTGTTAGAAATGATGCGCCTTTAAAGCAGCAAAAGACTTCCACAGATGATATTGTATTCAGTGCCAGAGATTCTTTTGGCATCGAGGCTCCTACCATAGATCCTTTGGTCATATCCGCTGGTATTGGGCCGGCTACTGTGAGAAGAGTTTTAGTTGATTGTGGAGCTTCATATAACATTCTCTTCAAAAAGACCTTTGATCAAATGAAAATTCCAATGGATGACGTTCAAGCTTCGTCGCTTAAGATTGCTGGGTTTGCTGGGGAACCTAAATAGCCGATTGGGACCATAGATTTGTTTGTGGAACTTGGAAATGGGCTGAGGAAGGTGGCTCGAAAGCAAACCTTTATAATTGTTGAAGAATTCTCTGCCTACAATGCCTTTTTAGGCCGACCAACTCTTGCTGCATTCAAAGCTATTCTTGCCCCATGGTGTCTAACTATAAAATTTCCAACGGATAACGGGGTTGGTGTGATTAAAGGAGACCAAGATGTGGGGCGAGAATGTTATCTTACAGAGTTGCGTGAATCAAGGAAAAGAGAAACGGGAAAAGGTGCGGCGCCTCCAGTCCGCATCAAAGAACCAACCTTGTAGCAACTACAGGGTGGACCCTGCACAGGCGAATATAGTGGTGCACGGAAAGAGATGGATCCGAGAAAAGCCAGTGCAGGGGAGAATAGAGTGGTGCCGATGGAAGTAACGGTGCCCGTTCCTGTTGACTCAAAAGATCCTGACAAGGTGTTAAATGTAGGCTCACAACTCAACGCAACAACTCGGAATATTCTGATATCTTTTTTAAAAGCAAATCTGGATGTATTCGCTTGGAATCATGCTGATATGTGTGGGATATCTCCAGAGATTGCAGTACACACTCTAAACATTGACCTGAAATTTACACCGGTAAAGCTGAAGAGAGGAACTCAGGGTCCAGAAAGGTCAGCAGCATTGAAAGAAGAAGTTGGTCGGCTCATGGAGAATGGTTTTATCAGGGAGTCTACTTATCCAAATTGGGTCTCAAATCCAGTACTAGTTAAAAAGGCTAATGGGAAGTGGAGAGTGTGCATTGACTTTTCAGATTTGAACAAAGCCTGCCCTAAAGACTGCTTCCCGCTGCCCAGGATCGATCAGTTGGTGGATGGGACGGCAGGGCATGAATTATTATCTTTTATGGATGCATATTCCGGATATAACCAGATTATAATGCACGAGCCAGATCAAGAGGACACAAGCTTCATCACAGATGTTGGGCTCTACTGCTACAAGGTCATGCCTTTCGGACTCAAGAACACAGGGGAAACTTACCAAAGGCTTGTCAATGCCATGTTTAAACCGCAGATTGGCAAGACAATGGAAGTTTATGTTGATGATATGCTAGTGAAGTCTAAGAAGGCAGTGGACCACATGGATCACCTGGCAGAGATGTTCGCAGTACTCCGAAAGTACAGAATGAAGCTTAATCCTTTGAAATGTTCATTTGGAGTGGAGTATGGAAAGTTTTTGGGTTTCATTGTGAGCGCTAGGGGCATTGAAGCTAATCCTGCTCAGATCACTGCCCTGAGAGAGGTCAAAGCTCCTAGAACAAAGAAGGAATTGCAAAGACTCAATGGAAATGTTGCTGCCCTGAGTCGGTTCATTTCAAAAGCTACTGATAAATGCATTCCATTCTTTGATGCTCTGAAGAAAGGAAGAAAAAACTTTGAGTGGACTCCTGAGTGTCAGAAAGCATTTGGTGAGTTGGTTCGCCATATGGAGGTGCCTCCGATACTTTCAAAGCCTGACAATGGTGAAGACCTCTTCATATATTTGGCAATTTCATCTCATGCTCTCTATGCAGCGTTGGTACGGGAAGATGCAAGGATTCAACGCCCAGTCTATTATATAAGCAAAAGATTCACTGGGGCAGAGATGAACTATTCAAGGTTGGAAAAGCTCGCCTATTGTTTGTTGATCGCATCAAGAAAATTGAGACCGTATTTCCAAGCTCATCCCATCAAAGTCCTCACTGATCAACCTCTGAAGCAGGTCCTATTCCGTCCTGAGACTTCGGGCCGTCTTTTGAAATGGAATATTGAACTCAGCCAATATGACATCACTTATCACCCACGGAAAGCAATCAACGGACAAGCTTTAGCAGATTTCATCGCAGAATGTACGGATAAAGGTGATAGTGAGGAAGAAGCCACTGATAACATCCCAATCCAATGGAAATTGTATGTCAATGGCGCAAGGAATGATTACTGTTCTGGAGCAGGGGTTGTCCTCGAAACCCCAGAAGGGCGATCGCTATGTTATGCACTGAGACTAGAATTTCCTTTGACAAATAATGAAGCAGAATATGAAGCTCCCATTGCTGGTTTGAGGATCGCTAAAGAACTAAACATCAAGGCATTGCAGATCTGTAGTGATTCTCAGCTTATTGTCTGCCAAGTCAAGAAGGAATTTCAAGCTAGAGCGGGAAATCTTCCCATTTATTTGTCAAAGGCCTGGGAACTTCTTGATGATTTTGATCATTATTCAATAAATCACATACCCCGGGAGGAGAACATGAAGGCGGACTCTCTTGCAAAGTATTCAAGCTCTGGCGAAGCTCAACTATTGGGATTAGTTCCCGTGGAAGTCTTATCAACTCCGAGCACAGATGAGATGGATGTTGATTGGATTATAAGTGTACCTCAAGAGCAAGAATCTTGGATGACTTCGATATTGAAATATTTACTCAATGGGTCTTTGCCGGAAAGTTCAAAAGAAAGACAGAAGCTGATGAGGAAAGCCTCTAGATATATAGTTCAGGATGGCCGTTTGTACAGACGAGGATTTTCAATTCCATTACTCCGATGCGTGAAAAGGAAGAAGCTAAGACAATTCTGAATGAAGTACACGGAGGGGAATGTGGTGATCATACAGGTGGTCAAACTTTAGCAAAGAAAATCCTCCGTTATGGATACTTTTGGCCAGAAATTAACCAAGATACTGCTGACTATTCCCGAAAGTGTGATAAATGCCAGAGGTTTGCCAAAATTCCTAGAGCACCTTCCACTGAGCTAACACAAATGGTCAGTCCATGGCCGTTTGCCATCTGAGGAATAGATCTCATTGGGCCTTTGTCGACTGCCAAATCAGGGATTAAATATGCTATCATTGTTGTTGATTATTTCACTAAATGGGCTGAAGCCGAACCATTAGCTACTATTACCTCTAAGAAAATGATAAGCTTTGTAACTAAAAATATCATTTGCAGGTATGGTGTGCCTCAGAAGATAATCACAGACAATGGTACCCAGTTTGAAAGTGAGGATTTCCAAGATTTCTACAAACGATTCAAAATCCGAAAAAGCTTCTCAGCAGTGGCTCATCCGCAGGCAAACGGGCAAGTGGAAGTAGTAAACAAAATCATCAAGTCAACCATCAAAAAGCAAGTGGAAAAAGCAAAAGGTGGTTGGGTCGATAAGCTTCCGCTAGCACTATGGGCATAAAGAACTACTCATAAAACTACAACTGGGCACACTCCATTTTCATTGGCATACGGGTCGGAAGCAATGATTCCAGTAGAAACAGAAGTCCACTCACATAGAAGAGTCTATTTCGATCAAACTGAGAATGAAAAACTTCAACTTGAAGTGCTTGACCTCCTTGATGAAAGAAGAGAAGAGGCTAAGCTCAGAGTTGCAGCCCATCAGCAAAGAATAGCCAGGCATTTCAATTCCAAAGTTCGCCAGCGCAGCTTTGAAGTTGGGGATTTGGTCTTGAAAAAGATTATGACAGCAACAGGAGTGTTTGGGCCAAACTGGGAAGGGCCATATGTCATAGGCAGCAAACTTCTTGATGGCACATTCAAACTCACAACTGTAGAAGGAGATCCAATCCCAAGAGCCTGGAACATCAATCACTTGCGTCCATATTTTACTTAAAGGCTTTACTGAAATATTGTAAAAGGATTATGAATGTGTGATTCTTGTATTGAAAGCCATTGTAAAACCAGTGCAAATGAATAATGAGAACTATAAAGTGGATGTAGGCCCAGCTTTTGGCCGAACCACTATAAATCTTGTGTTCTTTACTATTACAAGTCGCTTATTTTATTTCGATATGTAAAGTACTCTGAAAATATTGCTAAAAATGTCGATTTAAATTTGCAGGCAATTAAAATAAAGCTTACCCATCGCAATATCAAGCAATCCTTGGCATCACTCAAAAGCAAGTATTAAGCAACAAAAATTTTAAGGTCGGCATCCCATATATAAAGTACTCTAAGCAAACAATTAATGATTCCGCTGGAGTACATTTCTTTGGATAAAGCCACCCGCTAGAAAAAGAAAATGATGCGTGCTTAAAAAAGAAAGGGGACCGAGGAATTGCTAATATGGACAACCAGCAAAAAGATATGGGCGAGCAAACCAGCAACAGCAAAAGACCTCCTCAGAGGCCCACATTTCACCAAGATTGAAATAAAACTTCCAAGTGTAGAAACGTGGAAAAGCCCTCTTCGGAGACACAACTCTTCAAAGGATAAAGACCTCGAGCGGGCCTTGCCAGAAAAAGAGAGTTCTTTCTCGTCATAAAGTTGTGGACTGATCGGTGATACACTCCCGTGAATCCATCCAACTAAGAGAAAGAAACTCCAAACTCGCAAGCAAAAGCCCTACTCAGGGGCACACGTTTCACCGAGATTGAAATAAAACTTCCAAGTGTTGAAACGTGAAAAGCCCTCTTCGGAGGCCCATTTCACCACAGTTGAAATGCTAAAAGACCTCGAGTGGGCCTTGCCAGAAAAAGAGAGTTCTTTCTCGTCATAAAGTTGTGGACTGATCAGTGATACACTCCCGTGAATCATCCAACTAAGAGAAAGAAACTCCAAACTCGCAGGCAAAAGCCCTACTCAGAGGCACACATTTCACCGTGATCTGAAATAAAACTTCACACGAGTTGAAATGTTAAAAGCCCTCTTCGGAGGCCCGCTTCCCATCGAACAGGGAAAAAAGAAAAGCCTCTTCCTAGAGGCAGAAACAAAAAGACCTCTTCCCAGAGGCACAATCAAACAAAAAGACCTCTTCCCAGAGGCACAATCAAATAAAAATACCTCTTCCCAGAGGCACAATCCGAAGGAAAGACCTCTTCGGAGGCACACATTTCACCAAGATTGAAATAAAACTTCCGAGTGTTGAAACGTGAAAAAAGCCCTCTTTGGAGGCACAACTCTTCGGAGGCACACATTTCACCAAGATTGAAATAAAACTTCCGAGTGTTGAAGCGTGAAAAAGCCCTCTTCAGAGATACAACTTTTCAAAGAGGAATTTCATCAAAAATGCAAAACAAAGACCAAAAAGCCCTTCACCAAGGTGCAATATATATATAAAAAAAAAGGAGAAGCCCACTTTAAAGGCACACTTTATCTTTCAAAGGAAGATTGGTTCATTTGTCCTTGAAAATACCCTTTCTCAAAAAAGTTGAAGTGCCCTTCGGAGGCCCGCTTTACCACATAGGAGAATTCATTTTGTAAACATGTATATACGTAAAAGAAAAAGTGATATCTCCGAAGGGTAAAGCGTGAAAACTCATATGAGAAGAGCTGTACTTTATTTTGAGCAGAATAATATTCCTCCAAGTATGGAATAATTATTTTCCAAAGAATAAGAGAACAAGTCCCCTCAAAGTTGAAAATATTGCAACGAGCTTATGGTATAGGGGCAACATGGTATAGCAACATTGGTAAAATAACACTCAAACAACATACCACAAGCTCGCAGCAATATCATATAAAGAAACTTGTACAAAAAAGAAGAGTAAATGCATTCTCAAATATAGACAGAAGTTTACACAAAGAAAAAGAATCATTTTATTCTATACTGTCAAAATTTTGTACAGGTACAGGTTTCAAAATTAAAAGAAAAGCGGAGGCCGGTACCCGCACAATCTCCGGCCAGTACATGCAAAAAGCAAAAAGTAAAAATAAGTCGAAGTAGGGCTCGTTACTTCTTCTTGTCGCCACCTTTAGAGCCTTCACCTGACCTAACAGGCAGTTTTTCAGGACGGCCTGGGAGAGTTGGGGATGAAGGAGAGAGGGTTACTGTCGGATCAACCTTCGCTTCCTCTTCAGAAACAAGAATGCTTTTCCTTCTCTTCTTGGAAATGGTACGCTTCTTCTTCCTCTTTGAAGAAGACTCACTTCCTGGGGTAACAAGAGTAGCCGGTTTTACGTCATCAGAAATAGTTTGCTCCGGGGATTTGTCGCCTCCATCAGGTCCTTCGCCCTTCTGCTCTTGCGAAGCGATTGGATCATCCAACCCTTGAAGGGCTCCTATCAATTCTTCCTGTGATCCCGGCTGGGAAATAGGAGTGATTTGAGGGAATGGAGGAGGGGCAGTTGGAGGAGGAGAAGTCTGTGTGGCACTTGGCGTTTTTGCTACAGAAGAAGAAAAGCCAAAAATATTAGTATCTCCCGGGAAGAAAGGAGATAGCGGCTCATTGAGATTTAAGAAATAATTAAAGAGTTCGTCAAACTCTTGGGGAGCAAACAAACAGTCCACTTGGGCAAGATCAACGGTAGGGTTACCTGGAGAAGTCGGCTTCTTAATGTCAACCTCATAAGCCTGTGCTTCGGCGCTCTCTTCACCTTCATCTCCACCCTGCATGCTTGTGATCTCAGTTGTAACTTTAACAGGGGATGGAGAATGAGAACTAGAGCCTGTGATGTCAACATCAGCCGAAACCGAAGGAAGGATGGGGGCAGTTAATGGTGCTTCTTTCACAAAGTGCTGCTCCCCTACCTCCGCTCGTGCTTTGGCAAGCTGCTCTTTTCTCCGGACTAGGGCAGCTCTGGCGTCATCATCTAGAAAGTGTTCTGCAAGAGATTCTTCAGCATAGCTGGCGCCTGCACCTCCAAGCATGTCAAGAATTGACTCCCAAACCTCGGCCAGGGTAATCTCATACTTTGGTCCTAAGAATGAAAGGCTTCCACGCCCCATAACGCTATGCACGTAGAAGTCAAATAAAGTGGAGTTGATATTGGCTTTAGTCGCCTCATGCGACTATTCGGCAACCTGCCTTCCAGCGATAGCTTCATCCTGTTCCTTCTTGGTCTTTAATAATTGGGCCATAAGCCTCATAATCTCCAAATCCTGGGAGTTGACCTTCTCCTTTAACTCTGCGACATCAGCACGATACCTTTCCATTGTTTTCTGCTCAGCCTCAAGTTGTGCCTCGGCATGTCGCTGAGCAGCGTGAGCATCGCGAACTTGCTTTTAAAGTACTTCTTCTTTTTGAGTATATGAGGTAGAAGAAGTAACAAGCTCTTATTTAAGTTTCTCAACTTCTGCTTCAAGCTTCTCATTGTAATCAGTAATGTTCCTCATCTCAGTATCATGTTGGCTTAAAGTTTTTTGCCACTCGGCCTTATCATTTTCCATGGTCAGCATGTCCTCTATATTCATACGGTTGACCCTCTGAAGCTCATCAACAATCTTTTTCCACCCTGACATCCGCTCGATGTCAAGTGTAACAGCATCAAGATTTTGCAGCATTGCTTGCATTTCAATAGGGACTAAGTCAAGATTGAACCGCACTCCCTTTAGGCACCAGTGTGGTAACCAGCTTTGCAGAGTAGCCGGGCCTGGTCCAACTTGGAATTTAGGCCTGTTGACTATTGTCTGAATGTTTGTCTTCCCGAGAGCAGGAGAGCCAGAAGGGATGTCAAGTGAGACGGGGGCAGTGGCCTTTTCAGGAGTTGAAGATGCATGCTTTTCACTATGTCTGGCACGCTTGCTTGGGTCCTCAACCATCTGCTTTTTCCCAGGTCGTCATGCGACTTTCTTTTGTGAGAGTCGTCACCGCTCTGGGAAGAATCATGGTGCTCCTCCCTTTCTCTCCTCTCGTAATGCTCTTCTTGAGCCCTCCTCTCCTGAGCCTTTCGAGCGGCTCTCTCTTCGTCAGTTTCTCTATAAGCGGAAAGGTAGCGCCTATAGTCATATTGATTACGCCTCCCGTAGCGCTGAAAGTCGTCATAGTAAGAGCCGCTGCGTCCCATCGGAGAATCTGAAATTTTAAAAAAAAAGAGACAAGTCCTAAAAGTCTTCAGAGAAAAGAAGCGTAACTTCATAATCTTCAAAGTACAAAGAGTTAGTGCATGAAAGTGCCGAAAGATTCTATGTGTGTGTGATGTGCAAACTACGCGCATCAAACTACGAACCACTCTTCGATTGCGGAGGAATCATTGCGGTAGTAGTTAACGTCAACTCTTGGGTCGACGGAGCTTGTTGCAAGGAAGAAGTCGCTTCCACTACTGAAGAACAAACCCTAGTAGTGACAGGGTCCTCTTTAAAGAGCTCCTGTGAGGTGGCAAAGAGATCGCTCAACCCTTCAAAAGTGTCGTCCTCGCTCTGCTTGACAAGGCGTGTTTTCTCGACTTCTTCACCAGACTTCGGTGAATGTTGGGGAGATCCCTGAGGCTCTTCTTCCTCAATGACTGGGGCGAGTACGGATTTGCCAGACGACCCCGCAACATCGACAGTCGTAGAGCACTTCACCAGAGAAGCCTCGGAGGCAGGTTCTTTTGGTATAGGTTCGTCAGTGGAAACTGGGGCATCTAATGCTTTAGATGGAGAGTCTGGAACCTCATGGGGGTGTGTAGAGCGAGAAGTGTGTAAAAGTCCATATTGATGCAAAAGTTCATCCCTCAACAAAAACTTTATACTTCTCTCTTCAGCAGTCACACCATTCAATCTGTCAAAAACTTGCTTATGACCTGGATCTCTAGAGGGGGAGGAAGTGCTGAAAAAGGAAAAGAGTGAAATTAGCAATTAGCGACTCAGATCTCGAAAAGCTCAGGGATGGAAAATAAAAGCAGGTAATCTTACTTCCTACTCTCCAGATGGCGTAAAACCCTGGGGGCAGCGAACAAAGAAAAACTGATTTAAGTAGCCATGAACGCGTTCGGAAAGATCAGTGATGAGTTTGCGATTCCTAGCGCTTCTTATAACAACAATGGAGGGATGATCTTTAGTCTTTGTGAAAGAACATAAATAACAAATTTCCTCGAAACTCGGCAGTCGATCCAGAGTTCTCATGAATAAAACACACAACCCCATCAGAATGGCATAACCATTGGGGTGTAGTTGGAACGGAGAGATGGTCAATCGAAGCAGAAACTGTTGAAGAAAGTCATTGAAGGGAGGAATAGCACCGCACAAGCACATTTGGCGGTTGACAGCAACGAAGCCGCGAGGAGGTCTATCGGCAAAATCATTTGGCCCGGGCAATATAACATCCGTTTCAACAATGCCAATTTGGGCGCGTAATAGATTAAACGCTCGTTGACTCAAGGAAGTTGAGACTCTTTCCGGTGGAGTGGTCAGTGGAGCAGCTATTGGAAGAGCCTCTCCAGTTTGTTCCGTTACTTCTTCTTGATGTGAAGCCATTCTACACAAACAACTGGATATTCAAACGAGAAGGTGCACGTTTCCTAAATGTGTGAAGTGCTGTGTAAAACTAATAAAGCAATAAGCGGATATAACTGAAATTGAACTAACAAACATTTGTCAGCTGTAAAGTTTCAAAGTTTGTTGTTTTAAATCTAAGTACAAGTGCAGTGTTGATGCAAACAAATCAGTTTCAGACAAACAATGCTTTGCTTTAATACTTCATTTGAGTTGGATTCACAGCATTACATACAATCTCTTTAAAGTTGATTATGTTTTATCGACTAATCTGTCATTTGATGTGGGCAGTCAATGGCAATATATTCGCCCTAGTTTTCTACAATTGTTGTCTTTAAGCAGGTTGTTAGCTTATAAGTTGATATGATCTGTGAAAAAGGTACAACAAAGTTCAACCAGTCCACAATTTAAGTAGTTAAATCCAAGCAGTTTGTTATGGCAATTCAACCCAGAAATTCTTCAAGTCCTAAGTCGTCTACGACCTAAGAGGTTCCCTGCGAGTTAAGTTAAGTCGTTGGTCTTTTAAGTCGTAAGGCATAATAAGGAGGAAAGGTATCGGTTCAAAATGGCGTGAATTTCTCCAAGTCCTGGCTCGGCTGCGACTCAAAGCATATGTCGCATCCATTTGAGTCGGTCAAGAGTTAAGTCGTAAGGCTTCTAAGTCGCCCAAAAGTGTTGGGTCATGTCCAAGCTAATGCTCCACTTTATTCACCAGCAAACCCCTTATCTAATAAGTAACCCCTCTCAACCCGTTAGCCTCTCCATCAACAAAATTCCTTATTTTCTCATGGTGCCGGATCATTCAAAATCATCCAAATTCAATGCTTAGCCATCCTAACGCAAATCAAAAATCAGTTGGCCCGAAGTGTTGCAACCCTTCGACGTCATCTCGTTAATCATTAAAAGTCGAATCAGACTAATTCAGGTTCAACAACTATCAGTGTAACAAGATTCACGACTAAGCATTACGCGAGGAAGTGATTTAAGATTCAAAGGTGGAATTCACGAATCAGTGATAGTAAAGGATCGGGAAAGGAGCAAGATTACTTACGCAATGTAATGGAAAGGATGGATTGTTGATCAACTAGCTTGGATTCGCCTTCGGAAAAGTAAGAAGTCGTTAATGGTAGAAAGGGATGATAAAGCAGTAAAGTGAGAAGGAAGAGGCGACTGGACAACTTATATAGGAGATAGGGGAGAAGATTGAAAGACGAGCGAGTTAACAAGCCTCTTTGAGTCGTTCACGACTCAGGAGCTAGATCGAAGCACACGACTCATGACTTAAGCATGTACTTTGAGGGGCAATTGTTAACTCCTATGTTCAACGACTCAAAAAGGCTCACGACTTAAGGAGACTCAGCGACTTAAAAGGATGCCGACCTAACAGCTTGCCGACTCAACTGCCTTGAAGGATTACCGACTCAATACCTTAAGGCAGTTACCGACTCAACAACTCAAGGGAGACAATGACTCAAAGGATAAACGTCTCATCGAGTTATCAACTCAGCGGCTTAAGCAATGACGCAACTCAGCGAGTCAAGAGGTTGGACGACTTAACAGTTTAAGGGGGCAAACGACTCAAGAGATGGCCGACCTAACGACTCAAGACACGAAAAGCCCAAAGCAACTTCACTTAAGCCATGGCCAACTTACAACTTATGCTAGGACGCTCACGACCAAAGCACAAAGGCAAATCCAATGTTGTTACTTAAACCGGTGCCTGTTAACTCGTTCGCGACTCAGGACTTGTGCTCAGTAGACATAGCAACCCAGTTAAGCTCTATCTCGGAAACACGACTTATGACCTATCCCTAAGTTGCTGCCGGCCTATAACCTGGCTTAAGTCGGTAACGACCTTGTACTTAGAGGTTTTGACTGTGCCGCTTTCCTTAAGTCGCTAGTACCTGTCAGTTAGTACTAAAGGACATAAGCGAGCTAGCTAAGTCATAACTCCTGATGCCTTAACCCGCTAACGACCCACGACTTATCCTATACCGTAACTCATGGCTTACGACTGACTTTAAGCCGTAAATGACTTAAGACCCATGAAAGCTCCTCTATAAATAGAGCATTAACTCCAACGTGGAGGGGACTTTTGGCCGATCTCTTCAAGCACCAATACTCTGCTGAATTCTCGACTCACTCGACACTTCAAACACGAAAGGCATCTCAACAAACTTCAAGTGGAAATCTTACGCAATCAGCATGGATTCAAAGAATTCTTCTACATCAGAGTTCTAGTTGTTTGTCTCATTAGTATTGTAATTGAAGATTGTTGTAAAGTTGTAATTGATTCAGTAATAAAGAGGATTAAAGTGGACGTAGGCTTACCTTCAGTCGAACCACTATAAAACTGTTGTCTCTTACTGCTTTCTTTGTGACTTTTCTACTTTTTTTTAGTTCCCGTGTTCACGGGTGGTGCTTTCACTTAATCCCTACATACACCGGGGTGTTAGCGTTCAATTTTAAGCGTTAACACCGGGGGGCAGCGGACAAAGAAGAACGGAGTTAAGAACCCATGAGCAGTGTCATGAAGGCCAACGATCAATTTGCGATTTCGGGCGCTTCTCACGACGGTAATAGAAGGGTGATCCTTAGTCCTGGTAAAGGAGCATAAGTAGCAAATCTCATCGAAGCTTGGAAGTCGATTAAATGTTCTCCTATATAGCACACACAGCCCCATCAGAATGGCGTAGCCATTGGGGTGTAGCTGGAATGGGGAGATGGCTAGTTGACGAAGAAGACTCTGGAGAAAATTGTTGAAAGGGAGGATGGCCCCGCTCTGGCACATTTGTCGATTAACTGCTACAAAGCCAGGAGGTGCTACATCAGCAGTGTGACTTTTCTCAGGAAAAATGGCATCTGCCTCAGCAATGCCAAATTGACCACACAACTGACGAAAAACTTTGTGCGATAAAGTGGTAGGGGCTCTTTCTGGAGGATTGACTAATGGAGCTGGAATAAAAGTGGCCTCTCCGGTCTAGACTATTATATCTTCTTGCTGAGAAGTCATTCTACACAAGCAACTGGATATTCAAATGTGAAGGTGCACGTTTCCTAAAAGTGTGAAGTGTTGTGCAGAACTAATAAAAAATAACAAGTAAATATAACTGGGATTAATCTAGTCGATGATTGATTAATTTTAGAACTTGTTAATTTAAAGTTCGAATACAGTATTAAGGCAAACAAGTCAGTTTTAATTGACTATTCCAATGTTGCTCTAATACTTTGCTTGAATTTGATGGTTTAAAGCACTTCGTTCACACAATCTATTTAAGTTGATTATATGTTATTAACTAATCTGTCATTTGATGTGGGTAGTCAGTGGCAGTGTATTCACCCCAATTTTCTATGAATGTTGTATTATGCAGGTTGTTAGCTTGTGAGTCAAAGTGATCTGCGAAAGAATGCAACAAAGTTTAACAGTTCAAAGACTAAACAATTCAAGGATCAAGCCATCCAAGGTTCAGAAAGATCAAGTGTTAACTCGCCGACGAGTTAAAAAAAATTTCCTACGGGTTAAGTTAAGTCGTTGGTTCTCTGGCTAACTTGTCTACGACCTAAGGATTATGAGGCGAGTCAGGTTAGGTCGCTTCAATTTTGAGTCGTTGATTTTTTAAGTCGGCAGTGCTTTGAATCGTAAGTCGTGAAACGGAAGTAAAGGCTTCGGTTTGAAATGGTGTGGATCTCTCTAAGTCTTAGCTCGGCTACGACTCAAGGCTAAGTCGTTCACGACCCTAAGGCCAAGTCATAAAAATCTCAAATCAAGACAGAGCAATGAAGTGCAAATAAAGCTAAGTCTTAAGTCATCCAGAAATGAACACGACCTGAAGGGTTAAGTCGTGTGCAATTAAGGTCGTAAGGGATCTTAAGCCAGATACTTCGAAAATTATGCAAATCGACAAAGTCGCGAAAATCTCACGATATCTCTCCTCAACCCACTAATCCTTCTCCAACCCAATAACTCATTATCTTCCTAAATCCTAACCCGTTAACCCATATAGGACAATATCGTCTCCTCTAAATTCGTGGATCAACTGACTCGAAATATGGTAACCCATCATCTTCTCCTTGCAAGTTATCTAAAACCTCAATCAAACCACTCCAAGCTTGTCAGCAATCGATCATAATGTTACTCAAGATGAAGCATGGTGTGAGGATTTGGATTGGGGTTGGAAAGTGGGAAGTCTATGTTCGAAAGGTAAGGGTAATTGTGAAATTAAGCGAGCGATCAGTTTACTTACGTAGTGTGATGATGAGGATTGTAGGAACTTGATTGGTAATGAGATGAACTGATCGAATTCGTCTCTGAAAGCTTCGAAGGTCGTTAATGGCGGAACTAAGCACGGAAGCGAATAGGTGAAGAAGAAGTGACCTAAGCCTTTTATATCTTGAGGCATTGGAACTTGAACCGGCACACGAGTTAAGATAAGTCGAAGCACACGACCTACGACCTAGGCGTGTGCTTCGAGGGGAAAATGTTAACCCCGTTAAGTCAACGAGTTAAGGCCTGGGAAGATCCACGACATAAGGTACTTAACGGTTCAAGAGAAGTCTACGGCTTAGGAAACCTCACGACTTATGATGCGTGACGATTTAACAAGGTAAAGCATGAACGACTTACGACTTGAGGCCACCATGATCTAACAGCTTAAAGTGCTCTGCGACTTAACAAGTTAAGGTTTACATGACTCAAGTTATGGACGATCTAGGACTCAAGTTATGGACGATCTACGACTCAAGTTTTGGACGGTCTACGACTCAAGTTATGGACGATCTACGACTCAGGTTATGGACGACCTAACGGTTTAACGAGTTGAAGGACTTGGTGACTTACGACATAGAGAAGTCTACGACTCAACGGTTTAAAAGAGAAGGGATGGTTCACGGCCTAAGGTCTCTACGACTTAAGGAAGGTATACGACTTAAGGCATTGACGACCTAACAACTCAGAGTGCTTCGCAACCTACGACTTAAGGTCTGGATGACCTAACGAGTTAAGGTCTAGACGACTCTGGAATTGAAACGGTCTAAGCGGTCTTCGACTTAAGAGGTTGCGACCTAACGACCCTAGGGGGTAACGGTCTACGACTTAACGACTCAAGGCACGAGAAGTTAAGACAGCTACACCTAAGTCGCGGCCGACTTACGACCTTTACTAGGTTGGTCACGACCTAAGACTACAGAGGCAAGTTCAGTACCACGCCATGATTCGTTAACTCGGTGGCAACTTAGGACTTGAGATGTGAATCCAAAAGAGCACTTACTCCAGTTGAGCCGCAAGACAAGATTTAGGTATGTCGATCACGACCTACGACTTATGATGAGTCGAACACGGCTTAAGAAAACAGATGAGAAGCCGCATCCGGTTAACTCGTGCACGACTTAGGACTTGTAACATAAATTCTGATAGATGAGTGAACCTTTGAGAGACCATGAGCTTGGCCAGATAAGTCGGCCACGAGTCAACATAAGTCGACCACGACTTACGACCCAAGGGGAAATTTTCCTATAAATACCAACCTACCTCAAACATGAAGGGGACTTTTTTGGGCCGATCTCTTCAAGCGCTAATACTCTGCTGAATTCTCGATTCACTCAACACTTCAAACACGAAAGGCATCTCAACAAACTTCAAGAGGAAATCTAACGCAATCAACATGGATTCAAAGAATTCTCCTACATCGAAGTTCTAGTTGTTTGTCTCATCAGTATTGTAATTGAAGATTGTTGTAAAGTTGTAACTGATTCAGTAATAAAGAGGATTAAAGTGGACGTAGGCATACCTGAAGCCGAACCACTATAAAACTGTTGTCTTTTACTGCTTTCTTTATGACTTTTCTACTTGTTTTTAGTTCCCGTGTTCACGGGTGGTGATTTCACTTAATCTCTACATACACCAGGGTGTTAGCGTTCAATATTTAGCGTTAACAAGATGTAAAGCCGATTTCTTTCAAATACATATCTGTTGGTGGCGGAGAATTTATTATCTTAGCTTAACACCCTTCTCTGAGACGTACGAGCTCAAAGATTATGTAGTTGAAGGTTATTAGCGATATACTCCCAATTTGGTAGTGTGGCACGCTAAGTGCGGCTGTATTTTGATGATCATTTGTTGATCATTTGTTGATCAAAGCATGGCTTTGTGAAAAAGCGTAGCTTTGTGGTCGAGACCTCATCGAGCCTCACAAACCGGTAATGGTCGAAACAGGAAAGATGCGGCAAGGTTTCAGGGTAAGCTCCCCTAGGGTATGACCATTCCTTCTGGAAAAGGGTAGTATCATGGTATGGAGCTCAGATACTTACTCATGTGGACACTAGTATATTTATTACTGTGTGATGTTGTTGTTGGAGGGCCCTCGGATAAAGGTCCCAAAGGACCGAGGGTGGCATATCTCAGGTTTTATTCCTCGGGAAGGTGGTAGCCGGCCTTGGGTTAGCAGAGAGCCGGGTAGGTTCTCGGGGCGTCCCGCCAGAGGCGTTCCCATGTGGCAATAGGAAGTTCCTTAGCCTGACCGTATGTTGGAAATCCATTCATCCAATACGCGCCTTGTACGGTTTTAGTTGTATTACCTGCCATCTACTTATGGTGGCGCCCCACTGTTTGGATGGTATCTATAGTAGGCATAGTTCGGAATGTCTATGCTGGCTAGGATTAATATTATACTTTCGAAATGGTTTTTATGCACTTTGCACTTATAGTAATAATATCAAAGAATTTTTCTCGTATCAAGCATATTTGACTATCATAAGGAGAAATCTCCTCCAATTCTGCGTTTGCATTGTGTGTGTGGCGGGAGGCCTTATAGTAGTTTCATTTTCCCAAAAGCATTGTAGATTTAAACTTTAAAAGCTTTGTTGTTTGTTTTAAAAGATAAAACTGTTTTGTTTGCTCACACCAGTCCCATGACTAACCTGGAGTTTATTGTTCCTTTCCTAAACTCTGGGCGCCCACTATTTTTCACACGGGCAGTCTAGAGTTGGGTTTTCCAGATAGTAGGATAATAGGAATCGATTTGTTAGCCTTCGAAGCTCTTTGGATTTGTGGATCGCATTTGCTACACTTCGGCATTAGACAAGACTTGCTCATCTAGGTGAAACGTGATGAGGGTTCGAGCTAGCTTTGGATTGAAGATGGAGTTCATGGTGTTTGGCATTGAAGTCAATATCTTTCCGCTGCTATTTCATGTATCTCTGATAGTATTGTTATCCATTGTACCATTCTGTTGTATTCTGTTGTATCAGATATTGTATCAAACGTTGTATATCAAATGTATTTTGCATATTTCTTCCGCTGTGTTGTACTTATTGTGTTATAAGCTCCGACGAACCAGGTTCGACGTTTGGATCTGCGGCATTTGAATACGAGTGTCGTATTCGGTGCCGATTTTTGAAGGTCGAGTCAGGGTCATTACACATACACTAGTATATTCTATAGGAAAGTCTATCAAATAGTTTTTTATGAATTATAAAAGTGTATTTAATAATAGATTTGAAATTTATAAAATATTTCATAAATTGATTTGGAAAGTTACAAAGTAAATATTTATTTAGTAAATAAAAAGTTTAAGGAAAAAATAGTATTTGGATTATAATATCTTTGTTTTTATGACATATGATGTTTTGGTCATTTTAATGCGAGTGCAAATAGAAAATCTTTCCGAATGTTCTATGAATATGCTTATTGTATACTTAAGTACATGGAAAAGTTTTTGAAATGGTTTGTGAATATACTTATACCATTGAGATAGTATATGGTTATATTTTCTACGTATTAAAAATATAGTGGATTGTGAATATACTTATCATGTTGAGATAAGTATATAGAAGTGATTACCAAGTATTTGAAATGCGAATTTAATTTAATGTAAGATTAATTTGGGAGGCTTAGTGATTTCCTTAGGAAATGTGATCTTGTTTTAAATGTTGATTATTTGATAGTTAAATAACCAACCATCTTGGCGTAAATATGTAATTCTTCTTAATTTTTGTGGCACGGAAATATTCCCTACTTAACAGTGTAGAATGTAAACTCTGGAAATATCTAGCGGAAATACGGGGATTATTTTGTATAGTTATCCCTCGGTGGTGCTATACAGTACATATACATTTGTTTCGTACTTCCAGGGCAAATGATAAGGGGAATGTCCACTTAAATGGTTAGGAGGTGATCCCTGCTTTTATGTATTCTAATTATTTCCTAAACAATCGATATTTTTCATTCCAAAAATTGGCAATTAGTTTGTGGAGCACCTAGGCACCCGAGAAATGGAAGAGAGTACTTGTAGGAGATGACTCGAAACCCATAACCAGTCCGAAACCATATACGGTTCTATGGAGAAGTTTCAAGATATTTGATGTGCACGTAAATGTGCATATTTTTACCACCATATTTATTCTTTTTAAATTGAATAAATGATCATATTGGGTATTTTAACTTGTTTTAACCAAAATCCATATTAATTCCAAATTATCACATATCCATCTTCATATATAGGCAAAACGGTCATTTGTGTGCATATATTTATTTGAGAAAAATTAATTGGAAATTTATATATACATTTGTAGGAATTTGGTCTCAAATGGGAGTGGTTTCATGAAGACACATGCATGCACAACATGAATATAAAGGAATGAAGATGGAAATAATTCAAAGTGAAGATAATGGAGGACCCCACCTACCCACCTACCTTGATGTACAAATTAAAGGCTAATGCACATGTTTATGGAGTTAATGGTTTCATGTACATTTAAGTGGGGGATTATTAAAGCTAATGATAACTTGGCCACCACACTTCCTCCAAGGGCATTTTGGGTACTCCCCAAATTATGGATTAGGGTTTCATGCATGTATAAATAACCCCTTATGTTTCATGTAACACTCTCTCCTCTCTTCTCTTAGTCTCTCTTAGGCCCCCCTTCTCTTTAGTTTAGTTTAGATCAAATAAAAGAAAGCTCTCTTTCTCTTTTCATGGCTACTTAGCCATTTTTATTTTATGTCATTTTCTTTTCTTTTTATGCAATGTTAATTAGTGTTTCCTTTTACTTACATGTCCATTTCCTTTCATGCTAGTAGTGTAGATTTACTTTTATGCAAGTAGAATAATTTTTCCTTTCATTTTGCTCTTTTTTTCTTTTCTTATTCTTTCATGTTGAAAGCTACATTTGTTGTTTTGATAACAAATATGAGAGGCTAAACCCCTTCAATTTAGGGGTAATGAAGCTCTATAATCAAGTAGCTTCAACTTAACTTGATGTTTATGCTCTCTTTTTGTGCTTAATGAGAATGATTGAAGTGGTTTAATGAAGTTGTTTAGCTTTGCATTTGATAGTCTATATTGTTCATAACAAATAGGCTATGCTTAAACAAACAAAACACAAATTGCCTCTTCATCTACATATGATTAAGGCAAAGAAGTGATTGTAGAAATTAAAATTTGATGGCTTATATTTCTAATTAATAGTTAATAGGTCATGCTTAAAATAGATTTTGCTTTCAACTTTGCTGCCATATTTTATGCGATTTAAAAGTGTATTAGTGGTTGTGTTATAGTTTGATGGTTTATATTGAGCTAATTAATAGCACAAATATACCATACTTATGATAAGCACATCAACTAATTCACTAATGACAAGAAAAGAGAGATCATAACTTCATTTTGTTGATTTATGTGATTTAGAGAGTGCAAATTGCCTCTAAATTGTCTTAACACTCATATTTTTATCAATTTTCTTTTGCTTGCTTTTCTTCTTTTCTAGTTTAACATTCTCTTCAAGCTTGGTTTAATTTGATTGAATAGATTTTTAAAATCATCAATTACCTGCGGATCGACCCGTATTCGCCACGTGCTACATTCGTATACTGTGCGCTTGCGGTTATTTTTAATTTAAATTCGTTCGACGGTTTTCTAAACCGATAGAACTTCCGTCGACGAACAAGTTTTTTGCGCCGTTGTCGGGGAATTGTTTTGATTTTAGATTTTCTGTTCTTCGGATTATTTTTCTTAGTTTTATTTTTGTGTGTTTTTGTTTTGTGTGTGAGCGTTTAAAAAAAAATTGTGTGTTTTTGTTTGATTTTAGCTTTTAGTTTGTTGTGTGCTTGTTGTTCTCTTTTCATTGTGCATTTGCATCTCTTCATTTAAAAAAAAGGACAATCACAATTTCAAAACAAATTTTTCTTTATTTTCAATTACATTAGCATTCAAATTTCTACATTTAGAATTCACTGTTGCATTGACTGTTTTAAATTCACTGTTGCATTGTGTACATTCACTGTTTTTCCTCCGACATTTGCATATACATTTGTTACATTACTATAGAGTCTCATTCCACAGCCTCTTCACCTCCGGCCAAAACTCCTCTCACTCTCCTCTGCCTTATTACAACTCTAACATCCTCCTCATTCACCCAGCACTTCGATCTCCAAACTGCTTGCCACTGCCCTGTCTACAGCCATCTCTACTTTCATCATCACGACCACACTGTCTTCATATCCACATTACTGTCATATACCAATACCTCATTCACCATCACAATTCTACTCTATAATCATCTCAAGCTGCTGCAACCACTCACTATCTACCACTCGATAACCACTGCTACACATACAACAACTTTCTTCTTCGACACCACTGCATACACCACTGCAAGTCCATTCAACCTGCTGCCATAATCTTCATACTGCCATCATCACACACAACATCCACCAACACTCTACTCTCCATCACAAACTCAATCATCATTCCCCCATACAGCATCTAACTGTCTCCAACATTCAACATACCAGATCAACACTTCACCCAATACCTGACATACTGACCAACTCAACCAACTTCTGCCTGCTCCATATAAACCAACCTCCTTCATAATCACCTGAAGATCTTTCCACCCCACTGCACTCAAATTCAATTGCCTCTGTCAGCCACTGCCAACACTTCTTCCATACCACCTTCATTTCATATAACAACTGTCACATTTCTTTTTCACCACTTCAGCAACCATTCAAACACTCCACTCCCACATACTCAACAACCACCATTACACTCCTATCTTCAACCTGAACCTGATCAACAGTCTTCTCCACCATCAACTTCTTCATTATTCATTTCTTTTCATCAGAAACAAACATTACTTCATTTTCAACTACTCCTCCATACATCCTCTACCATCAATACAAACTCCTCCACATACTTGCTGTCAACAAACTGTTCCATATCTTTTCTCTGCTCTGCACTACACAACGACATACCACATCTTCTCCTTTTCTCTTCAAACCTCTCTGCAAATTTTCCCTTGCCAAAACCATCCATTGCTGCAAATTTCAACTTGCTTATTGCCTTGGACTTCAACCACATTCATCAATTCTCTCTACATACACTTCCACCTGCATACCAGAGCTCCACCCTGACTTCTGTACATCAGACCCACTTCTCCTCTACAAACAACCCAAAACAATACACACTCTCACAACCTTCACCATCCCCCTTGCATTTCAAAAAGAAAAAAAAAGGCCATCTGAACCACCATCGAGTTTCATAGTACAGCTACTCACCTGAATCCGCTACTCTATCACCAAGTAAACATCGCTGCACCACAATTTTCCTCCAACAGTCGACTCGACCGCCGCCTCTCGACTCGACCGCCGCCTCGAACTCACCCAAGTCGACGCAAAGCAACCACGACAAGCAACTCTACCCACCAAATCGCAAGCTTGAATATTGCCTCTTTTCTAATCACCTGCCTTCGAATTGAATTACTTGATGGCAGAGAAGTGTTGATGTGGGATTTTAATTTTTTGAAATCCAATTTCGATTTTCAAAGTTGCATTTCAATTTTGATTTTGATTGTGATTGTGATTTTGATTTTGGAAGTCGATTTGGGACTTGGTTGGTCTACGGCAATTCCTTTTTTTTAAAAGCTTTTATACATAAGGACCGCGATTAGTCAATTGAAACAAGTAAAAAAAAAGAATTGAAAGAAAAAAAAACTGATTTATATATATAAGGACTTGGTTTTTTTTGTTTTTTTTGTTTTATCTAGCTTGAAGTTCCAATTTTTAATTTTTTCATCTCTTCCTTAAAAAAAATCAAACAAATAAGAAGTATCCTTTTTCACTTTTTTTGTTTTCATTTGTTTTACCTTCATTTGTTTTGTTTTTCACTAGTTTATTTTCTTCTTTGATAAACATATAAAAAAACAAAAAACAAAAAACTGTATATATCTTGTTTTTAATTTCAAGTTGCCAAAGTAGACTGGAGGAGTGCTTGCCTTGCTCAGCTTGCCAAAAAAATAGTAATAATAACTGCTTGCCCTATTTATTGTTTTTGTTGTCTTGCATTGTTGTTTTCTTGCATTTTAAAAAAAAATTCAAAAACACAAATTTCATTATAGTTGCATTGTTAATACATGTTTAACTTCTGCTTTGCATTTCATCCTAGATTTTTTTTTTTAATAACGGTTAGATAACACATAATTGTTATTGACAAATTGTTTTATTTGAACAATTTAATTTCTTGGTGTCTTGGCTACGGTAGAGTAATAACCATTTATAAATATTACGGTGATTCGTAAATATTATAGTGGTTGTTCCTCTGAAGGTACTTAAACCTTCGGCTGCATTGCTACGGTGATTCGTGGTGCACCGATAAATCCTGTCCGTTACCAGGCTGAGAACTATCTTGTTTATCTAAGACAATTTGTAATTATACAATTTTGGGTTAACTTAGGATAAATCATTTGTAATTAACCTTGCATTCATTTAGTTACATTAGTTCATGCATATTAAAAAAACAAAAAAAAATTCAAACATCCAAAACTAAAAAAAATTGTAAATATTCCTTTTATTTTTCTTTGAATGTTTTAAATCCTTTTACTTTGAAATTCCAAAATCCAAAAAAAAATTAAAATCAAAATCCCAAGAAGAAAAAAAACTTTTCAAAAACAAAGAAAAAATTTGAAAAACCAAAAATCAATTTCCCTTTTGAAAAATAAATTCCATTTGTAAATATTTTTCTTTTACCAAAAAAAAAACAAAAACATTCTTGAAATTGTCCGAGTTTCCCCACTTATGTGAAGTTTACAATAGTTGCGAAAATCAATATAATCCATATGATTTCACTCCAAATTCGTGTGGATATTTTAACGACAACTATTCTTTAAACAATTTGAATTTTGAACCACAAAATTTTCAAAACGATGACCAAGCTTCAAATCTTGAAAATAGTATTTCATCTTTACTTGAAATCGCTACACAGCAAAATCAAGAGATAAATGAGTGGTGCAATTCATATTTGTGTGATAACTCAAGTCAAAATTTTCAAAATAATCAAAATTTGAATTCACTTCGAAATTCAAATGACTTCGAGTATAACCCATGCCACTTCAATTTCGAACTCGAAAATGAATTTCAAACTCAAAATGAAAATGAAAACAACTTTTCAAACGAATTGGGCAATGGAAATAATCTTAACCATGTTACGAGTGAAATTTTTTGTTCTCAACAACTCCAAATCGAAAATTCTCAATTTAATAACTACAAATTGGATTTTGTTGAACAAATGAATGAAATTTACGATGATCATACGGATTTGTTGTTTGAAACTTATATGAAACAACGTGAACAACAAAATCAAATCTCAACGTGTGATGAGTCAAGTAACAATCCACCCTTTACCCAAATCGACGATTTTCAAATAACAACTTTTGAATTTGATAATGACGATCTTAATCAAGTTGTTGAAAATAGGGTAATTAAGTTGGATTTCAATTCTTTTGAGGGTGCGAAACTCGATTTAAACTTCGATCTTCCTTTTTCTGAAAATTTGAATACAACAACTTTGGATTTTGAACTTGAGATATGTAATGAAGTTGTTAATAATCGAACAAAGGAAGACGAATTTAATGAACACAAATTTTTTGGACTTTTCGAAAATGAGTTGTTAAATTCCGAAAGGGAAGATTTAAATCACCATTTCAATTTTGAAATTGATAATGAAAAATTTGTTAATAATGAGCTTAACTTTCAATTTGGTGAAAATAAACTTGAATTTCAATCAATTGTTTTATCAACCCCGAAAATCATCAAAAATAAAACTCGTATGATTTTCAATAAAATGACTTTCATTTTTCCAAATCCACGTTCAACTGCGAAATCTTTTACGATTTGGTTTTTCGTGCTTAAGTTGTGTCTCGCACATTTGACGAGACAAATGAATCGGTCTTTAGAAGACCGTTTCATTTACTTTTTGACTGTATACTTTCTCATCTCTTGTAAATAATAATCTTTCATGTAAATATTAGATTTTTATTTTATTTTTCTCCTTCCACTTGGGTTGACTGTGGGGACACAGTCAAAGTCAAGTGTGGGGGGAGACTTATCTTCATTTTTTTATGGTTTATTTTTGTCGTTTTCTTTTAAAATCTAAAAAA
Source organism: Allium cepa (assembly GCA_030765085.1). Lineage (NCBI taxonomy): Eukaryota > Viridiplantae > Streptophyta > Magnoliopsida > Asparagales > Amaryllidaceae > Allium > Allium cepa. The sequence goes on from CM060938.1 coordinate 919,795,182, forward strand.
ATCCCAAATTTTGTTTTCTTTTAATTTATTTTCAAAGAAACACTATACGATAAATATATGGTTCAGGTTTACTAAATGGAAACTTTTGAAAATTTAGTCGTCTTAACAAAAATAAAAATGAAGTTTTATTACAAATAATAATGGTTTAACCGGTATATAGGAAGATTCATACGTGTTAATTATGAAGTACATCCTTACTGAAAATCATTGTTTTAAAAAGTGGTTGATTTAAAGTAAAGGATATAACATTTTTTTTGCCTTCTAAGTTAAATGGTGCTAAGATGATTTTGCAAAACTCTATCTCTCTCTTTTTAAAAAAAATAAAAAAATAAAAAAAATAGTAACATCCAAGTATTCACTCTCATTTAAAAGTCCTCACGGTTATGCATGGGTGAATTACTTGGAATTTTTGATTATGTGCTTTCATACTCATTTAAAAGTCCTCACGGTTATGCATGTATGGAACACATGTAAAAAACAGACTTAATAAAAACCACCTACGGTGGATAGGTGTATGCACGAAAGTGTGTGCACTCGCCATGCACTGTACTCCCCTCACATAAGCCTGAAAGGCAGTGCATGGGTGGTATATCTGGCCTCAGTTTACCTGAGCTAGGTGTGTAATTTTTCTTGCAAATAATGAGAGAGCAAGCAATTGAAATCCTAGCACTATTTTTACTTATTTGATTTGTTGTTGAAAAGAAATGAAAATACCACTTTGATAAACTTTGATAATCAACTAAGGATTCATTTTATAATTACACTTTGTTATCAACCGAAACAACGAGTTAAACTATAATCTATTCGTTATGATAACTTGATTTTTGTTGAAAATTTTGACGAGTAAATGACATAAATTTTCAGATAATAACCAAAACCTATATTTAACTTATTTGTGTCAATTTAAAAATAAATCCTTCATTTGTAAATATTTCAAAATTTGCATTCATCTCTTTGTAAATAAATCTTGAATTTTGTAAATATTTTCATCATGCATTTGGATTTTGTGGGTAGTATCCGCTGAAACCCTCACGAGACAACACTCGTCCTACTGGGGACACCCAGAGGTTTAACGGCTTGTTGCATACGCTCAATGCAATCGTGCTCCCTATGAAAACGGATTTATCTTAGTTTTTCTTTATTCGAGGATGAATAAAAAGATAAGTGTGGGGGTATTTGATGTGCACGTAAGTGTGCATATTTTTACCACCATATTTATTCTTTTTAAATTGAATAAATGATCATATTGGGTATTTTAACTTGTTTTAACCAAAATCCATATTAATTCCAAATTGTCACATATACATCTTCATATATAGGCAAAACGGTCATTTGTGTGCATATATTTATTTGAGAAAAATTAATTGGAAATTTATATATATATATATTTGTAGGAATTTGGTCTCAAATGGGAGTGGTTTCATGAAGACACATGCATGCACAACATGAATATAAAGGAATGAAGATGGAAATAATTCAAAGTGAAGATAATAGAGGACCCCACCTACCCACCTACCTTGATGTACAAATTAAAGGCTAATGCACATGTTTATGGACTTAATGGTTTCATGTACATTTAAGTAGGGGATTATTAAAGCTAATGATAATTTGGCCACCACACTTCCTCCAAGGGCATTTTGGGTACTCCCCAAATTATGGATTAGGGTTTCATGCATGTATAAATAACCCCTTATGTTCCATGTAACACTCTCCTCTCTTCTCTTAGTCTCTCTTAGGCCTCCTTCTCTTTAGTTTAGTTTAGGTCAAATAAAATAAAGCTCTCTTTCTCTTTTCATGGCTACTTAGCCATTTTTATTTTATGTAATTTTCTTTTCTTTTTATGCAATGTTAATTAGTGTTTCCTTTTACTTACATGTTCATTTCCTTTCATGCTAGTAGTGTAGATTTACTTTTATGCAAGTAGAATAATTTTTCCTTTCATTTTGCTCTTTTTTTATTTTCTTATTCTTTCATGTTGAAAGCTACATTTGTTGTTTTGATAACAAATATGAGAGGCTAAACCCCTTCAATTTAAGGGTAATGAAGCTCTCTAATCATGTAGCTTCAACTTAACTTTATGTTTATGTTCTCTTTTTGTGCTTAATGAGAATGATTGAAGTGGTTTAATGAAGTTGTTTAGCTTTGCATTTGATAGTCTACGTTGTTCATAACAAATAGGCTATGCTTAAACAAACAAAACACAAATTGCCTCTTCATCTACATATGATTATGGCAAAGAAGTGATTGTTGAAATTAAAATTTGATGGCTTATATTTCTAATTAATAGTTAATAGGCCATGCTTAAAATAGATTTTGCTTTCAACTTTGTTGCCATATTTTATGTGATTTAAAAGTGTATTAGTGGTTGTGTTATAGTTTGATGGTTTATATTAAGCTAATTAATAGCACAAATATACCATACTTATGATAAGCACATCAACTAATTCACTAATGACAAGAAAAGAGAGATCATAACTTCATTTTGTTGATTTATGTGATCTAGAGAGTGCAAATTGCCTTTAAATTGTCTTAACACTCATATTTTTATCAATTTTTTTTTGCTTGTTTTTCTTCTTTTCTAGTTTAACATTCTCTTCAAGCTTGGTTTAATTTGATTGAATAGATTTTTAAAATCATCAATTCCCTGCGGATCGACCCGTATTTGCCACGTGCTACATTCGTACACCGTGCGCTTGCGGTTATTTTTAATTTAAATTCGTTTGACGGTTTTCTAAACCGATAGAACTTCCGTCGACGAACAATATATTTAGATGTTGGAGTCCATGTGTGATTCCGAGACCTGTAGGGGTATGGGAACCCATGTGTGATTCCATGATCTATTTGAGATGTGGGAATCCATATGCAATTCCGAGACCAATTGTGGTATTGAAATCCATGTGGAATTTCATGATCTATTTTTATGGCATTGTGTATGCTGAAATACCGGACGTAGACATACCAGCGAAAATGACTAAAACCAGAGATAGGAGGCATTTCCAGTAGGATTGGAAAACCCACAGGGTATAGTCAACTCCTCCTAGACATTACTTCCAATTGTTATGCATGGATGGGGTGATGCACTCGGTCTTAATGAGACCAGCTATGTTTTTCCTATGGTACATCACTAGGGATGTATGCTACTTCGGATGATATCTTTAATACTAAAGTAGGAGAACTATTTCTCAAAATACCGAGGATACCCTCATGGAAATCGTACATAATTACCGAATGTGCTTTATTGGTTTTTGATTATATACTTAAAATTATTGTGATGTACGTTCTCTAGCATCACGGCTATTTGATTATTATTATTTTCCAAACTATACCTTATTAGAATATCACTATATTTTCTTACATAAAGGTTTTGGTTATCGTAAGGTAAAAACTTGTCCGTGTTTATGTGCGGCATGGTTTTACGAGATACCTTTGATTTTGAAGGATTTTAGAAGCTATAATAAATAAAATTTCTTATGATTTGAGTTTCTCACGCTGGTTTTGCCAAACCGACCCTGTAAACAACCGTAGGCTTTTCGACCTTCAAAAATTAACATCAATATGTTCACTGTATAACATGCCGAATATTCAAGTGCTGGAAATACCAATTGCGAGGGGTAAAGAAGAAGATATAGAAGAAACCAGAAACAACAGATAGAATCTCACAATCGCAATGGAACAATATATAATAGATAATAGTAGATTTTTATATGAAAGAAATCTGTATGTGTTAATATACACATAATCATCAAAGTATAAAAATCATCAATCAATCTGGACATTTCTAATAATTTATCCTCACAAATACTGAATATACAGCATGACTCACACAGCAGAAATAACCAAGTATGTATAATATGCCTGAGAATCCTCTAGCTCATCTCATGTGATTCATAGCATCCTAACTGAATTTATAATACTCGGTCTGATCGAAGCAATAACAAAATAACACTCGAATTAGTTTGGAAAACCAACATGTGAAAACCACACTCAATTTGAATTTTATCATTTTTAAAAATCCTTTTGAAAAACAAAGGTATCTCGTAAGACCATGTCACACATAAATACGATGGGTTTTTACCTTACAACAACCAAAACAATTTTAAATTAAATCATCTGATATTATAATAGTTTCTATAGAAAATAAACTATAAAATAGCTGAAATGCATGCACATCACATTTCAACATAATTAGTGTACAACTAAAACCGTACAGGCTCGTAGTGGATATTGGATTCTACACAGTGACAGGGCTACTAGGGCACCGCCTACCATATACACCTTCAGAAAAATCTACCGAGATCAAACCTGTGGATCCCTGCCAACACCAGACAAGCCTACCCCTTACCGGATAGTACCGAATATTATCACCACTATCGGCCCCCGAAATGCATAATAATGAAAGATAATGATGATGATAAATGTCCACTCTAGATGAGTGATGATCATACCCATATGCGAACGGCCCACATAGCCTTGCTGCATCTCCCATGTTTTATTCATTCCCGATTGATGAGGCTTGATGCTACGTTTTACTTTAACAATAGCATTCATACTTGAAATGCTAACACTACCTACCAGGCAATGATGCAATGATAGCATTCATCCATACAATTTGTTCTGGGTTTGAACAAACTAGAATCTCCTTCAATATCACCTATCCCTTATCTTCAAGATATCACAATTCGTAATGCACAAATAATATCAAAGTGATTTTTGGATAATTAAATCTGATCCCGGTCTCTTTGAAATGATTAACGAATTTGGCTAGATTTGTTAGTCTGTTATTTAACTATCAAATTACACACATAAGAAGTCACTAGGCCCATATTATAAATTTTCCAAAACATTTATTTTAAAATATCTTTACAGAGACATATATTCTAATCTCTTCTAATAATTTAATATTTGAAACAACTCAAGCGCTTATCCATAACATGATATTTTCAAATCATATCTTACTTCAATACTTAGTGAAATATTTACAAATTCAATTTATAATTCGTTACTTAGAAAAATATCCCTATATAAATCCTTCATCGCTAAAATATTTTCAAAACCATTCATTTCAACACTTAGGATATCAATACTTAAGAAACATTTCATAACTTCACTCCAAAATTTTAGAAATTTGTTAATAAATTCATTTTACATTTTCCAAAATAGATTATACTCACTTATAATCTCGTCTATCCATTTATAACTTCTTTATGAATTCAGATTCAATTACGAAGTTTTTGTTTCTAACATTTTGGAAATTTCCTTAAGTTCCCATAATTTAATTGTAAGATTTTCTGTTATAAAATCACATTTTTTAAATAAATCCCGATTACAAATCTCGAGAGAATTTTTAAATAAATTCCAATCATTTCAAGTCTCTATATAAATTAAGTATTTTTGAAGAATAATAATTTATTTTTAAAATTAGTTTAAATAATTATTTAAAATATCAAAACACCTCAAATGAACATCTATAACTCATTTCCAATTCATTTTTCAATAAAAATTAATCGATTTACAAAGCTTATTATAAAATTTTGTTTTCATTTCAATAAATAATAAATATTTGAATTATCCACTTCTTAAAATATTTCAATACTAAAACAACTTAACTATATAGTTTAATAAACAAAAATCCCATTTTAAAACAAAGCTTAACCTCTCTATAAAATTTAAGACAGCTATTTCACATTTATAAATCTCTCTCGATTTATCACAAATCAATTTTCATTATCAATTTCACAACTATTTCCAAATTCTAAAACAAGATTCACTATTGCTTTCTAAACTGATTTCCTATATCTCATTTTAAATTCACTCGGTGAATTTACATTCCTAATTTAACAAATGATAATCATTACACTTTATTTATAAACATCATTTATAAATTTATAAAATCATTTCTAGTATATAACAGATTTATATTTATAACTCCATTTATAAATCGATTTCTATTTAAAATTCCATTTACAAATCTACTTCCTAATACATTCCATTTATTTATCAAATTTGTTTTAAAATTCCGATCCAACTTCTTTGCCATATTTTTGAGAAATACTACTTAAAGTCCATTATACAAATCCTTTATCAATTATTTTTAAATCAATAATTAAAACATTTTACAAACAATTGATTACAAACCAAAATTCAAATCATTTTTTTTAATTCATAAACAAGGGTGGTTTTCAATTAGAAGTTACTTCTGTTTATGCTTCAAATAGTGGAAAAGAAAAAAAAAATCTTTAGAATGATCTTGAGCTTTTAAGCTATAACATGTTAAAGCCTTGGATTATTATAGGGGATATCAATACTGTTTTCCATTCATATGAAAAGAGAGGTGGTATTCCAATTTCCTTTAGAAAAGTAGAATTTTTTTAATAATTTTCTTCTTAAAACAGGCTTCATTAAACCCACTATTATTAGAAATAAACACACATGGAAATATGGTGAATATAGAAATACTCACCGTAAACTTGACATGATTCTAATTAGTCATCTTTTTGACAAACCATTTTCTAATTTTACTGTTCAACTCTCCCCCATGCCACTAATGACCATAACCCTTTACAAATTATTTTCACTGGTAATCATAATTGTAGGAAAAACATCCCTTTTAGATTTTTTTTAATAGGTGGACTTAAGATAAAAACCGTATGGATACTATTAAAAACAGTATAATCACTTCAAATCATGGTTCTTCCCAATGTAAATTTAGAAACATATTAAAAAATACAAAGGAAAAATTGAAAATTTGGAATAAAAATAGAAACTGAGATGATGTTAAGCTAATTAAAAAAGAATGCGAATCCCTCCAAAAAATTATTGATTTTGATAGCTCAGATAATTCTCTTGTTAGCTAATTTTTTCAAATTTGGATAAATGAAGTAAAAGTTGGCATGTGCAAGCAATCAACATGAGACAGAAAGCCAAGTTAGACAGGCTCACTAAAGGAGATGAATCTAGCAAGTTCTTATATGTCAAGATGTCTAATAGGAAAAAAATCAGTGACATAGGAAAATTTCTAGATAACAATAGGGTTATCCCGAATGATATCTCTCATATAAAGCAAAAGGATATCAAGTACTTTTTTGATCTTTACAATACTAATTCTTATAATAAAGATTTCTCAAGTATTGAAACAAAAATTTTACTTAACGAAAACAATAAAGATATTCTTCTTGCCCCTATTGTTATGGAAGACGTTAAAAAATTTGTCTTTGGATCTAATATAGATAAAAGGCCAAGCCCTGATGGTTTAGGGCTAAATTTTACAAAAAACACTGGGGGGATATTAAACTTAACATATATGATGCTGTTAATAATTTTTTTACAACTGGTAGGCTACTAAATAGCTTGAACCATACGTTATTACATTAATCCCTAAGGTAAAAATTCCTATAGGACTTGGGGATTACAGGCCTATTGCCTGTCCAAATCTTATTTACAAAATTACAGCTAATATTATGAGTAATAGAACAAATTTTTTTAAAAATATTTAATTTCAGAAAACCAATGAGCTTTTATCCCAAGTGGATGCATTATTGAAAATTCCCTTCTGGCTCATGAGATAATCAGAAACTTTTACAACGGTTGTAAAAATAAAGTCTGTATTAAAATAGATATCCACAAAGCTTTTGATAAAATTAACAAATATTTTATTATACACATGATGAGACAAATGGGTTTTCATGAAATTTTTTGTAATTTATTTAAAGGACGTATTGATACTGCCTCTTTTCCATGTTAATTAATGGATTGCCTTATGGGTTTATTAATAGCAATAGAAGGATTAGACAAGGTGATCCTCTTTCCACTTATTTATTCACAATTACTATGGAATATTTATCTTTGCAAATGGAACTGGAACAAATAAATGGCAATCTCAGACAAGTTAACCGAAATTTGCCTAGTATGACTCACTTATTATATGCTGATGACTTGCTCTTGTTTATGAATGCAGACTCTAACAGTGCTCTATCTATTGCAAAAACTTTTGAGTATTTAAAAGATTATGCAGGTCTGCAAATCAATGAGAGTAAAAGCATAGCTTATTTTAGTAAAAATTATGAAAATAAAGGGGAAATTCTAAAAATTCAAGAAGCCAACTACCTGTTAAATACTTAGGACTTCCTCTTAGTACAAATCCAATTGAATACAAAGATTGCTCTAGACTTATTGACATCATTTAAGGCAAATCAGAGAGCTGGTCTAGCAAATTATTATCAATTGCTGGAGGACTGGAACTCACACACACTATCATCACGACTATCATAATGTATTTGATTTAGAATCACAATATTCTAGAATCAGCCGTTTGTAAATTTGAAAAAATAATTGTTAATTTCGTTTGGGGAAGAAAAATTCATAAAGTCTCTTGGGATAATGTTTGCAAAACAAAAAAGGTTGGAGGGTTGGGATTAAGAAATATTATGGATTTAAAAGAAGCTTGTAACATGAAATTATTTTGGAGATTTGTTGAAGGCGGTTAATTATTGTCAAAGGCGATGAGAAGTAAATATGTCAAAAACAAAATTTTCTAGACCATGCCAATTGAAAACCTCCACTCCCACTCATGGAAAAAAATTTAAAAAGAAAAAAAAAATGGCATCAATTATTGGAAAGGAATTTTAAAGACGAAAATATAATTGCCTCTGGTTTGATCCTCGGATCAATGGAAAAACTTTAATAAGCTTATTAGGTTGGCCCAATTTACTACATTTTGGGGGAGCTAATTTAAAAGTGGAAAGTATCGTTCGAAATCATAGTTGGAATTCAATTCTTCATCCAGCTACATTAATATTTAAAAGAGCTATTAAAAGCATTTAAATTGATTCAAGTATAGCTAAAGATTGCTAAAATGGAAACTTTCGAAAAAAGATAAATTCTCTTTTAAATCTACTTGGGAATATATAGAAGGTTTTGAAATAGAAATGGATTGGCATGCTACTATATGGAATAAGTCTAACTGCCCAAAGATGGCACATTGTGCCTATTTTGCATTGTTAAAAGATTGTCAGCCAGAGATAGATGTTGTAAATGGAGCAAAATTAATTAAATCAAATGTCTCTTTTGTAAAACAGAAAAATGAAACAGTAGAACACTTATTCTTTGAATGCAATTACTCAAGACATATCTGGTTCATTGCTAAAAACAAGCTCAATTTCGGTCAAAATATTCCAATGCAAAACATCAAAGATGGTTTTCAACATATGCATCAAAGCTTCAAAATCAAATCAGAAGAATTCAACGAAGCTAGCATCATGCTAACTATTGCCACCTATCATATATGGAAGGAAAGGAATGCTAGGTTGCATTCTAAAAAGCAAACATAAGCTATTCAAACTTGGAAAAGCATTGAAACAGAATTCATATTCTTAATAAAAAGGGAAGTAAGGAAAATTCACTATACCATTAGCTTTATTCAGATGTCAAAGACCAAGATGATTATGAAAATAGTGTGGAAACATACTTATAATGTGGGAAATTCAAGAATGATATTTCCCATGGTGGTCATTATCAAACTAACAAACACTGGTCTCACAGTTCTTTGGGGAGAGAGGCTAGAAATTTCATTAGCTTAAATGCAGGAGGCGGCCATTCCAGCTCCAAAACCAAGAGTAAATCCTGTAAGGGAAGAAAATATAACTCGATATTATATAATTCAATATATAAAAATAATCAAGTTAAATTTACAAATACTGTATTACCTAATTTTGGCAGGAGCTTCTTCTCTGCATGTAAGGAACTAATGAAGTAGAAGCCTCCCCCTAAATCATAGAAAAGAAAATCATTTTGATCTCAACGTGCAAAGAAGTAGAGAATATCATTACATTAGCAAGCTTAATGGTAATCTTTTCACTTATCTATGTGGGAGAAGGGCGAAAGCAACAATCTTTACAACAAATCAATCCACTAGGTTGCTAACGAAATTGAAAGCAACAAGCTTTAGAACAAATTTGATCATATGGCTAATATAGAGAATCGAAACAGCAGTAATAACAACAATTGGATCTCTAAAGGGTGTGCTAATATCAAAAATAGTGAAGAGCAGAAGGAAAGCAGCTCTCTTTATGGCAAATCTGAGCATTTTATTGGCAAGGAGGACAGATCTAACAATTTCATTAACAATTCTGCCTCAGAGAGGCAAGACGCTAGAAATAATAGGGCAGCGAAATTTTGGGAGCCACTATAATCGGTTGTAGAGGCCTTAGAGCTTAATATAGGCCGACAACAAGTGTTTCATCTCAGATTTTGGTGGATTTCAGGATTAAGAAGTGGCAAGGAGTCGCATTTATTCGCCATTTTTACTTTTCTCCGGAAGATGAAGTAGCGACTAGGGTTTTAAGAGTTTATATTTTTGTCGGTGTTGTGTTGTGTTGTAATAACCCTAGCAGGCCTAGGCCCTAATTGTATTAGCTTGGGCTTTTCCCAACTTTATACCCACTTTTAAAAGAAAAACCTCTTTTAATTCCTTCAAATCACTATTCAACTTCTAATTAAAATTTAAGAAATGTTATTAAAATTCCTTGTTTCAATTTCCTAATATATATATATATATATAAATTTCAAAAGTATATTTATTTTTGAAAACTCCTTACGAAGTAGTTAAGTATATTTCTAAAATCAAATCTTTTATTTAATCCAACCATTACTTATACAATATTCCAATTTCCATATAAATATTCTTATTTCTGAAAATCACCTTTGAATTTCTTTTTAAGATTCAAAATTATAATTTATGGTATTAAAAATACCAAAATTAGGGCTAGTGCTACTGTAGCATCTAAATAATCAAATCACACGACTATCTATAGCAGATTATTTGATTTCATCATATATCACAATATATGCAAAAAATTCAATATATTTTAGGAATTATGTTGAATCTCTCCAACCTATTTCCCTGCATCCACATAATGTTATATAATATAAAATACCAATCTCGCATCGAGGCGAGATATCGCAGTAATATAGAGGCATCTGCTATTATGCGGGTGCATAATGTCTGATCCACTCTAATGGTTGGAATATACCCAACTACTAATATATACTATCGTATATAATAATATTCAACGGATAATACTTTATAGATTCATCCAATCAACCAATAAATAATTAAATATTTTAAATTATAATCAGCAATCCAAAATGAGTGAGAGTTATTGATGCAGCACGATCTACAATCCCTCAAGGGCTAAGTCGGTCACGAGTTAATGTGGTTCTGGAGGAAGCTTTGGAGTTGGGAAGTTCGGAGATTTTAAGTCGTTACCGACTTAAGGAACATAGTTCACGACCTAAGGGGAAGACTCCAAGTCGTTTGCGACTTATCAAAGGAAAGGGGAACGAGTTTGAGAAGGCACGACCTAGCCAAACTGTGAGTCGTTCGGTGTTGGGGGAAATTGAGTCGTCCACGACTCAACGTGGAGGAATTGAGTCGTCCACGACTCATCTGAAAACCGTAGGAGACGCAAGAAGCATGCGCATGGAGCTTAAGACGCGGCTTGCTTAAGTCGGTCCTTAGTTGAGTCGTAAGTCGTTTACGACTTATGATAAGTCGTATATGTTGTGTCGTTTACTATGTTCTGATGTATTGTTTTGAGTCTGTACCTTTGAGTCGTGTATTGTTTTGAGTCTGTACATATCTTGAGTCGTGTCACCTGTATTGTTTGATGAGTCGTATGTCGTTTGTAACTGATGAGTCGTAAAGTGTGATGAGTCGCTGGGTTTTGAGCTGAGTGTTTTGAGTCGTGAGACTTAGGTCGTTGCCGACTCAAGATGAGTCGTGAGTCGCATACGACTTAAGAGCGGCCAGTTGTAAACACTATAAATAGGGGTGTGTGTTGTACATTTGGGTTGTTGATTTTGGAAATAAAATTTCTTGTTGATTGCTTTGTGCTTTCTTCTCCAATTGGTAGTTGAGTGTAATCTCCTATCTCCACTTACGTCATTCGAGTGCGCTCGAATCCACGTTTGTTGAAGCCGATTCACGGAATCTAGTGCGCTAGATCAACGTGCGAAGAATCGTAGATCTTTGAACACGGTATAGTGCGCTATCAACGTGTTTGAGATAGCTAGAGTTCGGTATCTTTGGATCAACGAACTTGGGCATTTTTTTGGTATCTTCAACTCACCGATTGCTACATTTCATTGATTGAAGTCTTGTTTGATTAATCCGCTGCGTCATTTATTGGTATCAGAGCCATACTTAGCCAATCATAGCTAAGTTGATTCTTGGAGCCAAGTTTTTGAAGTTTTTGAAGTTTGAAGTTGTTCATCGTGTTCATATTGAAGTTGCATCAAGTTTGGAGTGTTTGATCCATTTCATTTTGGATCGAGGAGTTGGACTTTGTTTGGATTTTGAATTGGTGTTTGCGCGCCAATTTTTGGAGGGTTTTGGAGTAAGTGTGAAGCCAAGCCGTGAAGTGTCAAGGCCGAGACAAGCATAGCCGTGTATTGTTGAGCCTAGATTGCTTTGTTGAGTGGAAAGTTGGAAGTCTTGTGTTGAATTTTTGAAGTCTTGTGAAGTTTACAACCATGCCACCAAGGAGAGCTAACCGACATCAAAACGTTGAAGCTTTGTATCGTAGAGAAGAAGCTGAACTTATGGAACAACGTATTAACGACAAATTTGATGAAGGCATTGGAAAATTGGAGAGATTGATGAATGATTTGAATCAAAGGAGGAGATCACCAAACTCGAACCATGGAGGAAACCGAGTTTCGCCATCGGTTACGGAAGCGAGGAGGGTATCACCACATTCTTGTAGAGATCGAAGAGAAACATCAATTTCATCACGAAGAGATCATCATGACTATGCACATGAAGAGAGGAGAAGTCAACATGAATTTGACCATAAAGCTTATAGGGATGAAGAGAGACATAGTCAAAGAAGCATGCATGAACGAAGGGATGATAATGGTCGAGATCGATGTAGACGTACTTTTGACTTTGATGAAGAAGGTGAAAGAGCTAGTATTCATTATCGAGATCGAGACCAAGTTCGAAATTCTTATCGGGATGTTGAAGATGATCGTCGATGGGAATCGGGTATGAAGATGGAGATTCCGGAGTTTAAAGGCGGGATGGTTGCTGAGGAGTTCTTATATTGGTTGTCTAATGTGGAGGAAATCTTTGATTTCAAGGAGGTGCCGGAGAATAGAAGGGTGAAGTTAGTTGCTACAAGGCTGAGGGGGAGAGCTTTGGCATGGTGGCAGCAAACTAAACTTACTCGAGAACGAATGGGAAAATCAAAGATAGAATCTTGGGAGAAGATGAAAAAGTTGATGAGATCTACTTTCTTACCTTACAACTATCAATCCCTTATGTATCAAAGGTTGCAGAATCTGAGGCAAGGGACAAAGTCTGTTAGTGATTATGCTGATGAATTTTACCAACTCATTGCCAGAAATGATATTATGGAGACGGAAGAATAGCTGACTGCTAGATTCGTTGGGGGATTGAGAATGCAGATCCAGGATATGGTTAATATGTTTGATCCTAGATCAGTTGCAGAGGCACATCAGAAAGCGTTGGCTTGGGAGAAACAAGGAAGGCGTGGAGGTGGTGTGTTTACTAACTCCAATAATCAAGCAAGGGGTGTTGGTGGAAGTTCTAATGTTCCTAAATCTGTTTCAAAGCCAGTGGTGAAGGAGGCTGAGAAGGCGAAGGTTAGTAATGGGTTCAAGTGTTATAATTGTCAAGAGTTGGGTCACAAAAGCAATGAATGTCCGAAGCCGAAGAAGAGAACCATGATTGCAGAAGTTGAGGAGGATGATGGTGAGGAGGCAGAATGTTCAAATGTACCTTATGTTGAGGAGGAAGAAGAATTGTTTGGAGATGAAGGTTGTAATCTTATGATGAGGAGAAGTTGTTTGACACCAAAGCAAGAAGAGGATTGTAGTTGGTTGAGAAGCAATATTTTTCAGTCGACATGCACTATTCTTGGAAAAGTTTGCAAGTTCGTTATTGATGCGGGAAGTTGTGATAATATTATTTCTACAGAGGCTGTGAGGAAATTGAACTTGAAGACTGAGAAGCATCCTAAACCATACAAGCTAGCATGGTTAAGGAAGGGTGGTGAAGTAAAAGTGTGTCGAAGAGCTTGTGTGAATTTTTCTATTGGGAAAAAGTACAAAGATGAAATTTGGTGTGATGTTGTGGATATGGATGTTTGTCATCTGTTGTTGGGCAGACCGTGGCAATTCGATAGAGCAGTTCAACATGATGGTCGTGCCAACAGTTACAGTTTCATGTTCGAGGGTACTAAAATCACTTTGGTTCCCAAGAAGCAACAGCAGAAAGAGAGCAAGCTGGAAGAGATTGAAGAATTGAAAACTCTATTGACTTTGAAGGAGTTTGTCAAAGAAGTGGAGGAAGAACCGGAAGTGTTTTTGTTGATTGGGCGAGAGAGTAGTGAAGAAGTTGAAATCCCGGAAGAAGCAAAGCCAGTTTTGAAAGAATTTGAGGATGTCTTTCCAGAAGAGTTGCCAAAGGAGTTACCGCCACTTAGAGACATTCAGCATCAAATTGATTTTGTTCCAGGAGCAGTGTTACCACATAGACCACATTACCGAATGAGTCCGAAGGAACATGAAGAGTTACGGAGGCAGGTGGAAGAGTTGTTGGAACAGGGACGTGTTCAGGAAAGCTTGAGTCCTTGTGCCGTGCCAGCATTATTAGTACCAAAGAAGGACGGAACATGGAGGATGTGCACAGATAGTAGAGCTTTGAATAAGATCACTGTCCGATATAGATTTCCTATGCCGAGGTTGGATGATTTGTTGGATCAGTTGAGTGGGGCAACTATATTCTCGAAGATTGATTTGAAGAGTGGTTATCATCAAATTCGAATCAGACCTGGGGATGAATGGAAGACAGCTTTCAAGACGAGAGAGGGGTTGTATGAATGGTTGGTTATGCCATTTGGTTTGTCTAATGCACCTAGTACATTCATGCGGGTGATGAATCAAATCTTTAGACCATTCATTGGGAAGTTTGTCGTGGTTTATTTCGATGATATTCTGATTTATAGCAGGAGTACGGAGGAGCATGTTCTACATTTGAGGGAAGTATTGATTATTCTTCGTGAAGAACAATTTTACGCTGCTACGAAGAAATGTGTGTTTATGACGCACAGTGTTTATTTCCTGGGTTATGTTGTTTCAAGAGAAGGTATTCAAGTTGACCAGAGTAAAGTTGAAGCAGTCAGGAATTGGCCACAGCCAAAGACAATTACGGAAGTGAGAAGTTTTCATGGGCTAGCGTCATTCTACCGAAGATTCATACCACACTTCAGTAGCGTGATGGCTCCAGTTACTGATTGCATGAAGGGTAAACAGTTTGTATGGTCAGAAGAAGCAGGGGTTGCCTTTGAGAAGATCAAGGAATTGTTGACGTCTGCACCAATTCTTGTTTTACCTAATTTTCAGTTATTGTTTGAATTGCATACTGATGCTTCGAAGGTTGGTATTGGAGGAGTTCTTAGTCAGAATGGGAAGCCAGTTGCTTATTTCAGTGAAAAGTTGTCAGGAGCAAAGATGAGATACAGTACATATGATGTTGAATTTTACGCTGTTGTTCAAACGATTAAACATTGGAGACATTATCTATTTCAGAAAGAATTTGTTCTGTACACTGATCATGAGGCTTTGAAGCGTTTACAGGGGCAGGATAAGATTTCAGCAAGACATGCATCATGGATTGCTTATTTACAGCAGTTTACTTTTGTCGTTAAGCACAAATCAGGGGTGACAAATCGAGTAGCTGATGCTTTGAGTAGAAGGAGTCATTTACTAACGACAATGAAGGTTGAAGTAACGGGATTTGAAATGTTACCAGAGATGATTGAAGAAGATCCTTACTTTGTGAAATATGTTGAGAAAGTGAAGGATGGGAGTACCGATGAATTTATGTTGGTTGATGGTTTTCTGTTTAAAGGAAATCGTTTATGTATACCGGACTGTAGCCTGAGATTGAAAATTGTCAAGGAATTACACGAGGAAGGGCATGTGGGCCGTGATCGTACTTTGCAATTGATTTCACAGTCTTACTTTTGGCCGTCGATGAGGAAAGAGGTTGAAAGATTCGTGGAGAGATGCCATATTTGCCAGGTGTCAAAAGGAACAGCGACGAATGCAGGGTTGTATATGCCATTGCCCATACCATCTAAACCATGGGTTGATATTAGCATGGATTTCGTTTTGGGTTTGCCTAGAACTCAAAGGGGAAATGATTCTATATTTGTTGTGGTGGACAGATTTTCGAAGATGGCACATTTTGTTGCTTGCAAGAAGACAGCGGATGCAGTTCGAGTCGCACAGTTATTTTTCAAGGAGATCTATCGACTTCATGGATTGCCAGAGTCTATTGTGTCGGATCGAGATACTCGTTTTCTGAGTCACTTTTGGTTGAGTTTGTGGAAGATGGTGGGAACGAAACTGAAATTTAGTAGTGCTTATCATCCGCAAACTGATGGGCAGACAGAAGTTGTTAACAGGTCGTTGGGAAATTTGTTGCGATGTCTTGTACAGGATAATTTGAGAAGTTGGGACATGAAGTTATGCCAAGCTGAATTTGCACATAATCATGCAGTGAATCGTAGCACGGGATTCAGTCCATTTCAGATTGTATATTCAAATTTACCCAGGGGACCGTTGGATTTGGCGTAGTACCACAGTTGAAGGGAACAGTTAAACGAGCTGCTGATTTTGTTGATGAATTGACTGAATGTCATAGAATCGTTCAGGAACGATTGGAAAAGTCGAATGAGAAGTATAAGAAGTCTGCAGATTTGAAGCGACGAAATGTTGAATTTAACGAAGGCGATTTGGTTTATGCAGTGTTGACAAAAGACCGTTTTCCGGTGGGAACATACAATAAATTGAAAGCGCGGAAAATTGGTCCAGTTGAAGTTTTGAAGAAAATCAATGAGAATGCTTATCGATTAAAGTTACCAGATGATGTTTATACTTCTGATGTCTTTAACGTCAAACATTTAATTCCATATCATGGAGGTGAGATTGTTGTAGAGGAATTCACAAATTCGAGGACGAATTTTTCTCAACCTGGGGAGGATGATGCAGCACGATCTACAATCCCTCAAGGGCTAAGTCGGTCACGAGTTAATGTGGTTCTGGAGGAAGCTTTGGAGTTGGGAAGTTCGGAGATTTTAAGTCGTTACCGACTTAAGGAACATAGTTCACGACCTAAGGGGAAGACTCCAAGTCGTTTGCGACTTATCAAAGGAAAGGGGAACGAGTTTGAGAAGGCACGACCTAGCCAAACTGTGAGTCGTTCGGTGTTGGGGGAAATTGAGTCGTCCACGACTCAACGTGGAGGAATTGAGTCGTCCACGACTCATCTGAAAACCGTAGGAGACGCAAGAAGCATGCGCATGGAGCTTAAGACGCGGCTTGCTTAAGTCGGTCCTTAGTTGAGTCGTAAGTCGTTTACGACTTATGATAAGTCGTATATGTTGTGTCGTTTACTATGTTCTGATGTATTGTTTTGAGTCTGTACCTTTGAGTCGTGTATTGTTTTGAGTCTGTACATATCTTGAGTTGTGTCACCTGTATTGT
Organism: Allium cepa; assembly: GCA_030765085.1. Classification (NCBI taxonomy): domain Eukaryota; kingdom Viridiplantae; phylum Streptophyta; class Magnoliopsida; order Asparagales; family Amaryllidaceae; genus Allium; species Allium cepa. The sequence continues at coordinate 919,812,753 of CM060938.1, forward strand.
TTGATGAGTCGTATGTCGTTTGTAACTGATGAGTCGTAAAGTGTGATGAGTCGCTGGGTTTTGAGCTGAGTGTTTTGAGTCGTGAGACTTAGGTCGTTGCCGACTCAAGATGAGTCGTGAGTCGCATACGACTTAAGAGCGGCCAGTTGTAAACACTATAAATAGGGGTGTGTGTTGTACATTTGGGTTGTTGATTTTGGAAATAAAATTTCTTGTTGATTGCTTTGTGCTTTCTTCTCCAATTGGTAGTTGAGTGTAATCTCCTATCTCCACTTACGTCATTCGAGTGCGCTCGAATCCACGTTTGTTGAAGCCGATTCACGGAATCTAGTGCGCTAGATCAACGTGCGAAGAATCGTAGATCTTTGAACACGGTATAGTGCGCTATCAACGTGTTTGAGATATCTAGAGTTCGGTATCTTTGGATCAACGAACTTGGGCATTTTTTTGGTATCTTCAACTCACCGATTGCTACATTTCATTGATTGAAGTCTTGTTTGATTAATCCGCTGCGTCAGTTATTCTCCTTGATTTTTTTAATTGTTGAACATTGCAATTTTAAACCGACGTTTGATTTAACCAAAAATCACCATTAACTCCAAATGACTCCAAATCAGATTCAGTGCATAGCACATGTTCATAGGATCCCAGCGCAATTTGGTTTGTGATTTTTGGACCTTATATACGGAAGATATGAATTTTACAAACAATCAATTTTAAAATTTCCTTAACAAGTCATTTATTATATTAATTATCACCTTAACAGAAGCTTCTCACCTTAATCCCATCTTCTCTGATTACCCACCCATACACAACCAAACTCAACAGCCGCTTCCCAGGATGCGACTTCCAGCCTTCAACGCTGCGCCCCCTTCTGAACCAACCCAACCGACCGCGAGCCTACCAGAACGATTTCACAACCTCGCTTCCACCCTCCAGTTCGCCACTCGATGCCTTATCACCCACAAATCGCCAATCCTAGATCGTCGGCCACAACCTCAAACCAGCATCGCACCAGTACTAGAGCAAAGGTGAATCCATACGAGGCATATGAAATAAATCTCGTGATTTCCTCTTAAGTTTTCGAATTGAATTTATTTTTTTTCATTGGTTCTTAAACGAAGAGAGAAGAGGGAAGGAAGTCGCGTTTTAAACAGCAAAGAGGCGGCTTGTTCAGTGGGTTAGGCCAGCGAGGTACGAATATAGGGTGGCTTGACCCCTTGTTCTTTCTTTTTATTTTATATATTTTAATATTCAAAATATCTCATTTTAGGTAACTAAAAATCTAAAACCCCTATGAAGGTGTGCCGCCTGGCATTTTATATGTTATACCCCTACTCTGAACCCAGTGGAACTAGTCTCGAGACTTAGTTCGATCGTATGCGGAAGATAACATTTTAAATCGACTATTTAAATTAAATTCTATTATAAAATTTCTAGGCGTTTTTAGTTCACACGACCAAACGGTCAACCTAAATGCTTCGAAAATTGAAATCCGATAGTAATACACTATTATGGATCCAATTTAACTGGTTTCATCGAATTCCAGGACTATGCCCCAAATCACTATTTTAAATCGACGATTTCAAAAATTGACGAAATTACTTGAATTTTCTGTTTTATTAACATACTAACTCAATTCTAATTCAAATAGAACTTAGATACACATTAGAAATCATTTCGATTCATATTTAGTTCAAATTTCAATTATTTGCACTATTTCTGTATTATGGTAATCAATATATTTGAAATTTAAATTCATCCTATGATTTCAACCAAATCTTCATATTCGAAATAAATTTATATTTCAAATCTAATATTTAAACATATTTATATATTCAAAATTAAATAACGGAAATCCAGGTCGTTACATTCCCCCTTAAAAGAATTTCATCCTCGTAATTGCCAAGGTAGGAAAAATGCTCCAAACTCATTATCTTTCAAAACCTACTTAGTTGAAACTCGATATTTCACTTTTCAAAAACTTCTAGTTCCATCCAAAACAATTAGTTTTCATTCCTAAATCAAAACCATTTATTTCAATTACAATTAGAAATCAGAGTTAACAAAAAATTTCAAAATTTTTCTAACACCTTAAATTTTTGAAATTTTTTGGCAGAGTCTCCCTTGAACAAAGAGCCTTTCGCAATATGAAAAATATGATAAAAAGATATACATTGGTTCCCATGGTCGAAAAACGCAATGTATATCAATATTTATATTTTTCATTCTAAATTCGTAAGCGTACCTTATTTTAGCGTTATTAAGCGAGCGAGCTCAGTTTATATGCAATTTCACAATCCAAATCTAGCCCAATAGCCTCTTTGTACCAGTACTTACTTAAATAAATACCAGCAGTTTCATATATATATGAAATTAAATAGCATTACATTCATTTTTACTAGTTAAACACATAAATTCCATAACCAAACATGTTATAGCATGAATTTAACAATAATCACAAGGTTCCAACATTTGATTATTCATTTCAATCGATTTACATACCATTTTATTCAATTCCAAGTGATTAATAAACAATTAATTTGTATTCATTTCATATTCGTATCCAATATATTCATATCCATTCCCTATTAAATCTAAATAATTTATTCACTTTCTATTGATTCACCAAATTTTGTTTACTTCGGTTTACGTTAAATGACAAATTTTTCCATAAAAATTTAGTGATATTCATTTAATAAAATACCCACTTAAGCTTACAAACTATTTTAAATTGATTTTAATTCGATTTATCAATTTCTATTGATACACATTCAATTCATTCACAAAATCTTGTTCACTTTATTTTATATCAACCAGTTTTTCATTCCATGCCAATTTGTTTATGACTCACCTCATAAAATAAATACTAAGGTTTATTATAACCTTTTATATAACACTTGAATTTGTTTCCACTTTAAAACATAAGTTCGTACTCAAATATTATTTTCATAACATGTCAAAACCATATTCAATTTATTTACATTTGAAATGAATTCAATAATAATTTATTATCACCATTACAATCCATTTCTATTTTATTCGACAACATCTAATAATATGTTTAATTCACTTACATTTAAGTCAAATACCATTTATAACTCAAGTTCTACATGTTAATTCAATCCATAATCCATTTTACATGACCAAGTTAAGTTCCATATCTAAAAATCCAGCTTATTTGGTTTGACTGAGTTCAATCTCATTTTATAATTCACATTAGGATTTTCTTTTCCTCACCAAAACATTAAACTATTTCTATTTTGGTTTTTCTATCCCACTTTTCCGATTTATAAGTTACGCAACTTATTTTTCACATTTTCATCAATTCTATACTCTTAGTTGAATCCGTTTAAAATTTATAGCTTATAGTTATATAATCATTTTACAACTCAAATTTTATATTCAATTCAATTCGATATTGTTTAAAATCCATATTGATTTTTATTTGACTTAGCTTAAGTTAAAATTCAATTCATACGATTCTTTTAAATTATTTAAGTTTAATTTCAATTCCAAATTCAATTTTTCACAATTACTTTCCTTATTAACATCATTCTTAGTTTATAAGTTCAAAAATTATTTCCTAATATTTTTCTAAAACATTTAAATAAGGATTCCAAAATTCAAACACCTTGTATTTATTTCATATCACTTTGAAGTCATATATATCCCTTTATATATCAAATCACTGTTTATATTTTAGACCAAACCTGGTTTTTATCCATATAAATTCCTTTTAGAATTATTAAAACAAAACTTGTTTACCAAACAAGTCCAAAACAAATAATAATGGTAGCATTTAAAAACTCAAAAACGAATATTGATGATGCTGGCCTTATTAGCAAGACTATTTTCCACTGACTGAAGTGAGTTCAGTGCTTTTATCACCTTAGAAATATTCCAAATAATATTACTATTATTCATTTCAAAACACTTTGGAAAACATTTTCTGAAATATCTAGGATTAAATTTTCAAAACTCTAGTTTGAATCCAATTTTAGCTTTACTCGTTTGTATAAATCATATTTATACAATTTCTATTTGGTTATATAAACCATTTCAATTTTTTAATCTGGTTTTGAGTATAATAATAACAAAAAACAGTATAATTTTTAGAAAATTACTTCTATATCAAAATATAATTTGGGTAAAATTATTTCATTTACCCACTTTACAATAATAATAGGCTGATTTAACTTGTTCAGAGTCTAAAAACGCCTACCGATATAGTTGCCAAGATCATGCCAACCAGAATTCACAAATACTCAACTAATAAGTCAACACAATATAAAACAATTTATATTTACTAACAAATACGTGCTCATATCTATAATATGCTCAAACTCATTCTAGTTTACTACTGACCCCATCTCTAATGAGTAATCCTCACCAAAGCGAAGGTTCTTTCTTAATCTTCAGCTCTGATACCAAATGAAGCGAACCGTAGGCTTTTCGACCCTGGAAAATTGACATCAATGCGTTCAGTGTATACCATTCCGAATATTCAAGTGCCATAAATACCGGTTGCATGAGGTAAATAAGAAGAAATAGAAGAAAACAGAAACAATACATAGAATCTCACAATTGTAGCGGAACAATATATAATAGATAATAGTCTGAAGTAGTAAAATAGTAATGTATCCTCTTTGTGTAAATGATATTTCTTATCATATGATAATGCATGAATTATAATGCTTATGAATTATAAGGATGCAATTTTGAAGTTGAATATCACTTCTTGTTGAGATGTTAATGTTTGTTTCGTGAATAGTGGGAAGAAATCTTCCATTCGACTTTTTATTCAAATATCTATATTTATATCATTATGTAACTTGCTTTGGGTTATGTGTATTTCAGCCTGAATTAATAGTGGTTGTGTCAAACATGTAAATTCATTTCTATTTCTATGTAAAACCTTAGTACGAATGTAGCATGAAACGTCGCATTTGAATGCATATGGGTAGTAAGGAACATTTAGTTGGAATTTGTTTTTTTTTTAATCACGCAATATTGAAATGTACATAACATATATTATAGCTAATGTTGGCTGCGGTAAAACATAATAGCAACTTTACTATGGCTAACATATAAACATTTTTTGTTATTGGAAATTCAATGGCTCAGGGTGATTTGGACTAATGATAAAGGACATTCCAGGAGTTATGATATGTACTCAAAACTGTACACATTTTGAATTGCGAAAATCAAAAGTTGCATTAGAAAATAATATTTACTTAACACTAAAACCGGTAGATACATAGTTGCTTTACTAAACCACACTGGAACAAACTACAAAGTTGTGAATAGAAATGGATAATATACTACAGAACCAGTTACATAGTTGTTCTAGATGGATGTTGGTCATGTTTCCCCTTGTTTTTTTCCACGGCTCCTTATTACATCTTCGCCTAAAATCGTGTCAACTGTCAACCGACATATCAAATCAATCAATTATATGACTTTATAGCAGTATATGATATTAAATTGCCAATGAGACAGTACCCCTACGAATATTCCACTTCTAGCTCCAGATTTTGCTCCTATGGAGTTGTTAGTTTTAAAACCTTTATCTTTAAAATCTGTGTTGTTCTGCAAGGAGAAAATATGATAACTATGAGTGGATTGTTTAAAAGCAGTTAAAACTTGTTCACTGTAATATGTTAGAAAACCTGCTCCATTTTTTGTTCTCCCTAAATTGAGGAAGCTAAGTAGTGCATGGAAAATATGGTTAAGAGCTAAAAATTGTAATATAAATAGAAAATAATTAAATTCGATGAGATATAACGTCGTACATAATTTTTCAACTGTGTGTGATTCAGTAGTCAGAATTGAAGAAGATAATGAAGCCTTGTTCAGTGAGATCTTACGGGTTATTTTGTGAAGTGTTAGTAATTTTGGTTATAGTTGAAACTAATTAAAGGAAATGGTATTGTAGAAAATTGTTACTCGATCCGAAGGCTTTTGATCTAATGGTGTGTGTGGATGATGGATGTTGGAAACTCTACTAACTGTCATTTTCTTCCCCTTGTTGATCACGTCATAGTTTGTAGGTTTAAATTCCAATCGAGCTCCAGCTCTATGGTGTTGGTTAAACATTTTATCAACCATTTATCTGCATATTGCAATTACACAAAATTAGTAGTACATAACACTGAGAGTGAGAGTAGTTTAACTGTGTAGTTCGGTAGTTTCAAGCTGTTGACAAATTTCTTAGAATGTATATCATGGTAAATAAAGTTGTAAATTATAATGTCAAACTTCTACACATGTTTGAAAAATTGCAATACATATTTGCAAAAAAAATGAGGTAATATTTGATCCAAAGAACAATATAGGTCAGTATTATTCTATTAACCAAGCTCTTTTGATCAAGCATTCAGTCTCTTTGTAAAATGCTATCACAGTTGTAAAGGCAAGCTATCACAGTTGTAAAGGTAACATGATCAAAAACTTTTATTTTAAGATGATATTTTAAAACTTTTTGTACATGCCAAGTAGTTTGAATACTATAGTATGTATACATGTGTACAGATTTGGTCATGCTGGTGTTGCACTTAGGACTCGTAAAAGAATTGTCATCCTTTAACATCTTCCAACACGGTAGGCAGGAGAGAGCACATTTTACATGGTTGAAGTTGTTTTACGGCAAGTGTTATGATGTAATAGCACTGTCAAAGATAAAATGATTTTTCTTCCATAAAGCGGCTCTCATGCGAATATCATTACTTATATAAAAATATGCATTGCTCTATTTTTTTATACATGTTCCTAATCCTAAATATGTAACATGTAATGTTATAAAGAAATCAAATATTTATTAGATTGTACTTTTATAGGTTGAATTAGTTCAACCTAACTATCCTTCTACGTAAAAAATCTATTCTAAATAGTTTGTTAACTATTCTTTTTCTTGTAAACATAAAACATACATAAAGTAGACAAAAACATGTTATAAAGTATGCATAAATGAAGAAGTTGGCGAAATGAGCACAGAGTTTAAAATAATAGGGTACCTGTTTGATTTTTTTCTTCCTCTGATCCGCATGCTTGCTCAAACCTATATTGGTGGGGAAAAAATCATATTATTCATCAAATCATTGTTACAAACTGGTCGTAAACATATAAATCTGATTGAAAATAAGAAGACTGATACCATGAAAATAAACATACACATACTCCTTACATTTATTAGTCCTATAAATATTCAATGTACAAAAAAAAATTAAAATTACATATTAGACAGTGATAAATGCGAAGTGACCGTTGAACATAATTTTGATTTTAATGTCACCATTTGTTAAATATACATAGGCAAAACATGACAAATCAAATCTTTTATTCCTAGTGCTCACGAAAGCACTAATGAATTGATACAATCAATTTACAGGCATATATTTTAGTTTTTTCTGTAATGAATTTCGAAAAATGAAAATTTTGATAATGCACTTTATTGATAGCTACTTGTTACATAAGAGCACATTTTAGTCACAGGTACAATCAAACCGAGCATTAAAAAAAGAATATCTATATAACAAATTCTACTACAATTGGATAAACAACTTTGATACATATCATAATCCTGATATATAACCATAAGGTCTATGATAATATTTGAAAATTTGGTTATGAAGAAAGAATGGAATTTAAAATATATGATATATTGATGGATTAACAATAAATAAGATTATAGAAGTACCTGAGAAGCTTTCTAGGTTTCAGCGATTACATTTACTATTGAAGATACGATGTAGATCTATGGAAAACTTTCAACTTTGGGATATCAAGAGATAGCGTTGATTAAAAAGTTATTGTTTAGAGAACCAGTGAAATAGAAGATTGATGAGCACCCGGCCCATATGTTATCACATTTATGGAATAAGATATTGTGAAAAATACTGGTGCACCATACCTTAAAATTTAAAGATAAAAAATAAGCACCTTATATAATATATACATACATACATACATATATATATATATACATATACATATATATATATATATATATATATGCATGTGTGTGTATGTGTATGTATATGCATATGAGAGAGTGTGTGTATCTGTGTGCGTACGTATATGTATATATGTGTGTGCATGCGTGTAGGCGTGCGTGTTTCATGAATTAACGGTCTGACTTAGTATGTCTATGAGGCTTAATGTATCTAATTTTTAAAAGTGTTATAACAATACATCTCTTCACAGAGGACGTTTTAGATTATAATTTTCTTTTGGAAAAAAACATGTTAATTTATTTTGCTTTTGGAGAAAACCATGTTAAATGATTTTGGCTGATGTCTAATTCTGAAGAATAATTTATTCAGAAAGAAAACTTTTATAACCAAAATTTTCACCACTTAAGTATATTTTGAGGTGATAACAAACTCGTGGTAGGAATGTCAATAAATCATGGAAATCTTTGAATTATTTCCTTGCACAAATATTTGGTGAATTCATTACTTAAGTCATTTATTTGCATCAAATACTTATTTGTAAGTTAATGATACTAAAACGAATTTAGCTTGGTTACCATAGTTAAAACTCAAATGTGGGTTAGGTACTAAATTATCATAATGTAGGATTATTTACTCGCATTAGATATATATATTTGTAACTTACTAAATTCAAATTAATTTAAATATAATGGCACAGTGCATCAGTGATGACATTTACAAAATAATAGAACATTTGATATTTAATTTTTAGAAAAATGTTGGTACTAAGTGACCTCGTTGTTATTAGTAGTAAGTCGCTCATACATACTCTTATTATTGGCCCTCTATTTATCCATTTATTTCAACCAACTTATTATAACTCGCCACCGTGGTGACTCAACGCTAAAAATAGTGAGTCGCCACTAAAAATAGTGAAGCGCCCTAGCACCAACACTAACTGGTTTAATTTTAATGATTTCATCCTCTCATGCTCTGTAGACCTTGTTTTTGGTTCATACGAACAGCCAAAATTTTGTAAAGATTTGAATGCCATTTTCCATATAACCCAGTTTGTTGTTTTCTTTGTATGAATTAAGCCAAACCTTTTATCATGATAATTTCCTTTTTCCAAGGTAGAATTTTAAGAAATTGGATAAACAAATTTCGCATATAGAATTTGAGCACACAGCCCTTAATATAAACAAATCTAGTTGGGAAAAACGAAAAGTAAATAAACGACAGTATAATTTGTGTAGTGATTTATTAGTTATGGATGAATATGTTAAATATTATCTATAGTGTTTTTTTTATTCAAAAAATCGACACGATAATAACATGGTAATTTGTAAATAGATCGAAACAGCACATAGACATTACCTATATTCTGAGATAGCAGGTCATTACATCATATATGTATAAGAAACATGACGGAAATAGCAATATTGTACCATACACAAAACTAATATTTAATTGGAAGACTAATTGTGCTAAAGTATACTCAAGGAGATATAAATCAAAGGTAGCAAAATGTTGAATATACTTGAACCATTACTCAAAATGTCAAATCAACATTACCTCATTATCCAATAAATTATATTTTCCAGCAAAATAAAAAAACATTGTTTCTTTTGTAGAAATTGTAGGATTTAATGGAACAGTAAGCTGATGGCTCATTTTATGGAGTTTAAAACCGGGTACATGACTGCATAGTTAATAATTAAATTAGATGAGCAGACCCACCCACCAATACACACAAAGAAGGAGAAGGACGAGGTAAGGATTCTCCATGACTTCTACTTGTTGCATCTGACAGACTATCTAGTTATAAGTTTTGGCCTGATAACAATAATATTGCAGAAACCTTTCTAGTTATAACTATAAAAGGTCCAATCACAGATTTAAATAAGAAGTGAGCAGTTGAAATCACGTCCGAAAATGTGGTATGAAAGAAATAGATATATAAGGATGTACATATTTATAAATCATTATAATACGTTGTAGATCCGAATAAGTTAACATGCACAAACTAACCATTCTCGCTTATGGGAAATGAAAATACAAATAGTTTGACATCTAAATAAGTATGACATACGACGATATGGAAAGTGTGATCTTTAGCTATTAACACGATAGTTAAATAAAAGGTGTTATCCCATTTTTTGGTCAAAACTGGAATATCGACAAGGAATGATGGAGGTCGGGATTTCACTCATGGTTCAAGGATAAAACTCCATTCGGTATCAAGGGTTTAAAGTTACATTCGGTAGTGTAAAGTAAAATCACATCCGGCCTTCCCTTAGTCCATTCGGCACTCCCAAGTGAAGGTCATTCGGCATCCCCCTCTCACCACCGAACCAACTCCACTTCCCCTCCTACCGAACCAAAGCCAGCCTCCACCGGTCCAGAGCCTCACCGGACCGACCAACCATTCTCTCCCACTACCGGTCCACCCACTGCCGGTCCACCATCCATCACCGGACCGGCACTCCTCCTAGCCTACAACTACCGAACCAAGCATAGCCGAACCAGGCTACCACCGAACCAGGCTACCACCGAACCATGCTACCACCGAACCATGCTACCACCATGCTACCACCGATCCAACCTACCACCGAACCCCTATCTCCACTACCTGCTGAATCACCCATGTTACCATTCACCGCCGAACCAGAACGCTGCCAGGTCAGATTGCTTCAGCCCAGGCCCACCAGCAGCTACATACATCCAAGACCTCTGCCCCCAGCCTCACTCTATAAATAGAGGGGCAGGGGTACAACAATGGCAGACAAGTTTGAGAGCTCAAACCTGGAAGGAACTTTCAAACAACTTTCATACACTTGTACTACAAGCTTTGTACTTGTAATCGGATTGGAAAAGGAGAATAACATATAAAGTGGACGTAGGCACACTTTGGCCGAACCACTATAAATCTGTGTGTCTTTTACAGTTTAGCCCCTACTTTTTACGTATTTGCATACACCACCTAAATCAATACGAACAACATAAAATCAACTAATTCATACGACTTGGAGTTGTTTGATCATCTTTTGTGCAAACATATTTGGGTTATTTGCTGAGATCTGTAATTTGTGTTTGAATATCGCTGAATTATATTCATACACTGGTGCTTTCACGACTTTGGGTGTTTGCGGCCATTTTTTACGCAAACATTTTGGTGCTTTCACTGAGAAGAACCAGCTCCCGCTACATCGGATAAAGGTTTAGATTTGGAAGACGATGACTAGGCAAAACAGTAGAAGGCTAAGGGCTGAGAGAAGCCAACAAGGAGGAAGTCAACAAGCATCCTCCGGAGGTGAGGAAGGACCGGCTTCGATCTACATAACCCGGGATGAAATGGAAGCCATAACAAATTCACTGCAAGAGAGGTTGCTGAAAAGTCAACAGGAAATGATGCAAACTTTCTTGGAGCAAATGAGAGCTGCAGGGATGCAGAATTTAGGAGCAGCTACAACGGCTATGGATGCAGGACAAGAAGCTAGGGTTATGGAACCCAACGAAGGACAAGATACGGAGCCAGGTAGCAATCAACAAGGGCTTGGGGGCAGGCCCACGGGATTCAACACAGGAGAACCTTTGGAAGGAGTTCAACAGGCTAGAACCAACGTTGCTGCTAACGAGCCACACGAAGAGTATGTACCGGAGTTCCCTCGGGGGCAACCCCCGACAGACAACGGTGGATTGGTAGATATAATCAGGAAGACTGTGCGAGGTGGTTTGACCAACGGAGACTTGGAAGGAGTAAACAGGAGTCCGTTCACTCGGGAAATAAGGATGGCTCAGAACCCACCTAAGTTCAAGCTACCTAGCGTGGAGGTATACAATGGCAAGGAAGACCCTACGGATCACTTGATGAGATACACTAGACACATGGAGGTGCTGGGGGCATCAGAGGAGGTGATGGCCCGATGCTTCCCTTTGTACTTGACGGACTTAGCTGCGATGTGGTTCAGGCAGCTGGAAGAAGGATCTATCGGGACTTGGAGGGAATTGGTGGAAAGGTTTCTGGGACAGTTTCGGGTTCATGTCAAGAGACCGAAGAACGTGATGACATTGACATCGGTAAGGCAAAGGATGGATGAATCGCTTAGAGCTTTTCTAACTCGATTCAGTGCCGCAGTTGCTTCGGTGGATCGGCCCGATCCATCGATGGTTTTAATGGCAGCAGTATCAGGAGTCAGGGAGAACTCGGATTTCAAGGTATCTCTGATACGAGATCCCCCACGGAATCTCGACGAATTCTTTCATGAGGCAGAAAGGTTCCTTCGACAAGAAGATGCGAGTACGGATTTAAAATTGAAAAAGGTTAATGCAGTTGAAGGGGGAGGACCATCCAGCAATGGTTCGGATAAAAACAAAGGAAAAAGGAAGTTGGACGATGATTCTGGAAATGCTAGGAAGCAATGGAAGGATCCAAAGTTTTCCACATACACAGGATTGAACGAAACACTGGAACGGATATACCTGGATACTCGAAATCGCCTTCACTACCGGAGGCCGGCTAGGAGAGAACCAACAGAACGGGAAAGGACATCAGGAAGGCACTGCCTCTTCCATGATTTGGATGGACACGACACCAACAGCTGCAGGCACTTAAAGGACATAATTGAGGAACATGTAAGGAATGGACAACTGCCACAATATGTTGGACCTCGGGATGCAACGGCGAGGCAGGAGCAACTGCCGCCTACCTCAAGCTACGATGGTGGGAGGCCCAGGAATGATGGTCGGTTGATCATCCCTTGACCAGGTTAATATGAAATAAGTAGCAAACTATTGGCAAGCAACCAAGTCATTTACACATGTACGGGGACGGAGATAGCCCCTAGGCATGCTCTGAATGATAATAAATTGCGATGCTGTGGTTTGTGAAATTTATCTTTTGCTTTTGGATTGGACACTGCTTTTCTTTTTGGTTTTCGATTTTGGAGCTTCGATTGAGCTCCTGGTTTTTCTTGCTTTTTGATTTGGATTTTCCTTTGGATGATCGTTTTCGGTTTTGGATGCTGGGTTGGATTTCTGGTTTTCTGGTTTTGGATTCGGATTTTGGATTTGGATTTTGGATTTGGATTTTGGATTTGGATGTTGAATTGGATTTTGATTGGATTTTTATCTGACTTTTGATAAACGGTCGTCAGGTATGGATTATGCCTGACAAGGGGTGAGTCGCTTTGCCCGAACGTGGTAAGTTGACTCATTCAGGTCGTCGAGTATGGACTATGCTCGGCAAGGGTCCGGAGTGACCAGGATTCGGCCTAGGACTTAGGCCCTATATTATCAATCGTTATTTTCAGGTCGTTGAGTATGGACTATGCTCGGCAAGGGTCCGGAGAGACCAGGATTCGGCTTAGGACTTAAGCCATGGCATTGTACAGCGCCCAGGGACACTGGGCCAAGGTCGTCAAGTGTGGATTGCGCTTGGCAAGAACCCGGAGAGGTTAGCTCAACGTCCAGGGACACTGGACCAAGATCGTCAAGTGCGAATTGCGCTTGGCAAGAACCCGGAGAGGTTAGCTCAACGTCCAGGGACACTGGACCAAGATCGTCAAGTGCGAATTGCGCTTGGCAAGGACCCGGAGAGGTTAGCTCAACGTCCAGGGACACTGGACCAAGATCGTCAAGTGTGAATTACGCTCGACAAGAACACAAGGAGGCTAGCTTAACGTCCAGGGACACTGGATCACGACCGTCAAGTGTGGATTGCGCTTGGCAAGAGCCCGGAGAGGTTATAAATTTGGATATCGACCCAGAGAGGTCCTGGATTCGGTTGTTGGCTATTGGATAAGGATGGTTTGGGACTCGGTTGTCGAGTTCGGATGGACATGGAATTGGCTCAAGCTTTGGTTGTTGGATTTGGAACTGGATATCAACTCGGAGCAGTCAGGGATGATCTACTCTGGCAATATGGCTATGAACTTTGGATATTGGATTCGGAACTATTCAAAACACGCCTTGTTATCACAAGGCATGTTTTGGGGGGCAAAGTGTTATCCCATTTTTTGGTCAAAACTGGAATATCGACAAGGAATGATGGAGGTCGGGATTTCACTCATGGTTCAAGGATAAAACTCCATTCGGTATCAAGGGTTTAAAGTTACATTCGGTAGTGTAAAGTAAAATCACATCCGGCCTTCCCTTAGTCCATTCGGCACTCCCAAGTGAAGGTCATTCGGCATCCCCCTCTCACCACCGAACCAACTCCACTTCCCCTCCTACCGAACCAAAGCCAGCCTCCACCGGTCCAGAGCCTCACCGGACCGACCAACCATTCTCTCCCACTACCGGTCCACCCACTGCCGGTCCACCATCCATCACCGGACCGGCACTCCTCCTAGCCTACAACTACCGAACCAAGCATAGCCGAACCAGGCTACCACCGAACCAGGCTACCACCGAACCATGCTACCACCGAACCATGCTACCACCATGCTACCACCGATCCAACCTACCACCGAACCCCTATCTCCACTACCTGCTGAATCACCCATGTTACCATTCACCGCCGAACCAGAACGCTGCCAGGTCAGATTGCTTCAGCCCAGGCCCACCAGCAGCTACATACATCCAAGACCTCTGCCCCCAGCCTCACTCTATAAATAGAGGGGCAGGGGTACAACAATGGCAGACAAGTTTGAGAGCTCAAACCTGGAAGGAACTTTCAAACAACTTTCATACACTTGTACTACAAGCTTTGTACTTGTAATCGGATTGGAAAAGGAGAATAACATATAAAGTGGACGTAGGCACACTTTGGCCGAACCACTATAAATCTGTGTGTCTTTTACAGTTTAGCCCCTACTTTTTACGTATTTGCATACACCACCTAAATCAATACGAACAACATAAAATCAACTAATTCATACGACTTGGAGTTGTTTGATCATCTTTTGTGCAAACATATTTGGGTTATTTGCTGAGATCTGTAATTTGTGTTTGAATATCGCTGAATTATATTCATACACTGGTGCTTTCACGACTTTGGGTGTTTGCGGCCATTTTTTACGCAAACAAAAGGAAATATCACAATATCCACTAACCCAACAATTTCAGTATTTAAACAATAAAGACAGATAATAAAGTAGATAGTATCTGCCAAAATGAACAAATGGCGAAGAAATTCTACAATCTCTAAGGACGTTGATTCTTATTTGCATATGGAACAAATAAATTTTGAATAACCCTACAACAATCTATCATCACCCAAGTTCAAAGATTGAAGTTTCTTCCTCTATGGAATCAAACGTGAAAAGAAACCATATTTAAGTTTCTAGGTTGTAACCCGTATCAAAAACAATTAAAGAACTCGTTTTGCATTTAAAAGCCCAGAAGATATGGCAAAAAATGTAGAAAGTCACCTGTAAATGAAACCATCAATTCTCGTTCTGAAATTGGTAGTGCTTGATTCGACCTATTACTTCCATTTTCGTCGGATAACGCAGTAACCATCGCTCCTTGAAAGAAGTCGAGATCAATCCCTACAATCCAGAAAATGAACGAAACCAAAAATCATATCAGTAAATAAATGATTAGATAATAAGAACCACAATCGATCATTAGGTGCTGAAATTGAACGAAAATAGTATGAGGTAAGCAACACATCAATAAATTTCAGAGCAAGTTAAAAAGAAGTAGAGAAAAATTATGGTTTGACTGTATTGATAATAATTACGATTGAGAATCGAGAATGGTAATTTGGTCGTATGAAGTTTAGAAAGGTAAATCAGATCGTGGGGTGCAGCGGTTTATTCTTCACTCCGTTAAATAATGTCGTTTAACTTTTAAACTGTAAGATAAATGTCCTGCTACCTTCCGTTTGATATTTACTGCAATCTTAAATCCTATCCATCGTTTGTATTCTCTCTCTTTTCCGTTTAGAGAAAAGCAAAATTCTGAAATAGGACTGATGTCATCACATTAATAACACTTTTGGTTTCTTTTTTCCTATTTAAGTAATAGATAGATAGATTAAATATTTGCAACAACCAAACTTTTTTGACGGTTTAAATCGACAATAAACCATAGATGTCAATTCAAACCATTCAAAAGGGAGAATTGTTAATTGGGTGGATAAGAAAATAAATATGATTTCCCGTTAAGAAAATAAAAGAAAGGCATATGAAACAAATCTCACGATTTCCTGCTAAGTTTTCGAATTGAATTTGATTTTTTTTTTTCTCGGGTGTGAGAAGAAGAGAGAAGAGGGAAGGGAGTCGCGTTTTAAATAGCGAAGCAGTGGCTTGTTCAATGGGTTAAGCCGACGAGGTACGAATGTAGGGTGGCATGTCCCCTTATTCCTTTTATTTTTTATATATTTAAATTTTCAAAATATCTTATTTTCAGTAACTAAAAATCTAAAACCCCTATCGAGGCATGCCACCCATCGTATTATATGTTATCCCCTATTCTGAACCCAATGGATTTAGTCTCGAACCCAAATTCAATTGTAATGCAGAAGATAGCTTTTTAAATAGATTGTTTAAATTGAATTCGATAATAAAATTTCTAGGCCTTTTTAGTCCGCATGACCAAATGGTAAATCCAAGCGCTATAAAAATAGAAATTCGATGTTAATACACTATTACGGATCCAACGGAACTCGTTTTCTCAAATTCCGACACTATGCACAAGATCACTATTTTAACGCGTCAAGTAAATCGACGATTTCAAAAATTAACGATACTTGAAATTTCAGTTTTAATAACTTACCGTCTCTATTCTGATTAAAATAGAACTTAGATCCATATTATAAATCAATTTTATTCATATTCAGTTCAAATTTCAATTGTTTGCATTATTTCCATATTACAAAAATTGCTATATTTGAAATTTAAATTCGTCCTACAATTTCAACCAAAATCTTCAAATTCAAAATCAATTTATATTTAAAATTCAGCATTTCAACCCATTTAAATATTCGAGATCAAATAATGAAAAACCCAGGTCATTATAGATCCGAGCGTTGTTTTCCTTCAATGCTTGCGTCAAACAGAGCATATTTTCTAGTTTAATTGGATATTTTAGAGCTTCAAGAGATGTAATGACCCGCAAATTTATTACTTTGATAAATTATATTTATTTCTAAATTTATTTACATAAAAGATGGATAAGATAAACAATATTTTTTGAGTAATAATAAGTAGTAGTAATTTTACTTTGAATAATTATTTACAAAAATATTTTCCATGAAATCTTAATTTATAAAATGGCTGAAAACTGTTTGATAGATAAACGGCTCTATAATCATAAAACATCATGCACAGAGTTAGATACATACACTTAATTTTGTATTAAACACAAGAATATGAAGTAAAATCAATTGAATTGTTTTTGAAAATAATTTTTTACATTTGTTAATAATACCCTTAAATATGATAATTGATTTATTAAATTAAATGGAGATCTAATGATTAAATATTATTATAAATTATACAAATAATTATTTTAAATAATTTTAATTCATATCGAATAGTTATAAAGTGACAATCAATCATTTATAATAATTTTATAAAGATATATATTTGATTTGAAAATATAAGGAAAAATCGATATCACTTTATCGGTATAATAACAATTTTTGTAAATAATTGTTAATAATAATTTATGTTATTTTATAAAATGTGATCATTTTAATTCATTTAAAATAATAAGAAATTTATTTTTAATTTTTTTTACAAATATATGTGTGTTAGTGTAACATCCACAAATTTAACAATTTAAAATTAGTAATTTATTTGAAATTTTGAAACTAAATTTGAGTTAATTTGAATTAATTTTAAAAGTAAAATATCTTAAGTAAATTTATTTGGATTCAAATATATTAACATATGTGTATAGTTTCATAAATTAGTATTAAAAACTTTTTCTTTTAGAAGGTTGTATAAATATAAAAGAGAATGTAATTATTTAAATAAGAAAGAAAATAATATAAAAAATTTTAAAATATTTATACATGAGAAATACAAATGTTAAATTTCTACGCAAATATTAACAAGTGTTAGAATCCTAAGTGAATAAATTTACAAGTGTTAATGAAATAGACAAGTGTCAAAAGATTTTATATTTCTTTTCCTTTTTTTCAAATTAAAGAATTCAAGGTAAAAAAATATACATTCCTAATTCTCTCCTCTGTCATTTTCTTTTGCCTTCACTTTCTAAAACTTAAGGAAACAAAGCCCTGTACGAATTCTCAAACCAGAAAAAAATTCATCAAGCAACTTTAAGAACAAATCAAACCAGAAAGCAAACCACACAAATATTTCAAACCAGGAAATTCATCCAAAACAAATTATTTCAAAGATCCAAATATCATTTCAACTCAGCAAAGCACTGTTCAACAATCAAGTTTCATCATCAAACAACAAGATCAAGCGCATATCAATAAATTCAACAATAAATTCGCAGTCTTCAAAGTTTAAAACACAAACATTCCTCTCTACTTTCTGTTTTCAGGCTAAAAGGTGAGTAAACTTTTAGAACCTGGATTCTTCGTGTTGTTTGACTCAAGCTTGAGATTAAATTGCAAAGTATGTACATGCATGTAAATAAATGTGTGTAATTTGGATGCATGTCTGATATTCAAACAGAGATGCCTCTGTTTATTTCTAGGTTTTAAGAAAAAAACTATTTAAAAATCAATCTTCATTCCTCTGATTCATTTCAGGCTATAGGATCTGAACAAAAGTTGTTATTTGTTACATGATTCAGATCTTAAAAATAGATTTAAGTAAATCCAATTAAGGATTCACTGGAAAATTGGAAAATTCAGTAAAAATTCAAAACATGCTAAAAATTCAAATATCATAAATGATAGTTTCAGGTATACCATTTTAAAAATTATCAAAAATAACGTTTTTTGAAAAGTAAATCAAGATTTTTAATGAAGTTTTGACTGAGAAATTCTAATTTGATCATAATTGAGTTTTTGGGCGAATTATGGTGGTCGGCGATTTTGTTTGCCTCAACATCGGAGTTGGAACTAGTCGGGGGTCCGTAGAGTCTAGGAAAAATGCTCAACGATTTTGATCACTGTAGTGGGTGATCGGAGATGAATTAGGGTTTAAGCCCAAATTTTTGTCATCGTCGAAAATATCGTTAGTGTAGCTTTATTTTTGCATCGGAATTCATAGGACCGGGGGGGAAACAAAGCGTCAGACATCGTTGTAACTTCGTGTGCATTCTCAGGATCACCGATGATCAGAGGTGGAAGAATGAGGCGCTTGCGCGATGATCATTTTCGTTCCAGTTTGGGTTCAGTATCGAAATTTCGATTTCGTCGATGTTTTGCACTTCTGGGTGGTTGGTTGGTTTAGGAGGGTTGCCACTGACGTGTTGATGGCCGGAGCTTTGACCAGAGGCGATCGAAACAGTTGTGCATGTGCACAACGTAGCTGGGTGGTATCAGTGATATTGAAATTGGGAAGAACGAAGAAAATCGAAGCAATCTTTCGGAAAATGGGTTGGTAGCTCGAGTTTAAGCTCGTGTATTTACCTGTGCATATCGAGTTTGGACTTAGAAAAAAAAATTAGTTGAAAAAAAAACATACGAGTTGATTTTTGGTGGAACCCGAAGCAAACAGGGAATTCTTTCTTGTAGGACTCGAAGAGGGTCTCGAGCCTGTCATGTAAACCAGTTTTTACTTTAAAATAAATTCAAACTGTTAAACTTTTTTATACCATGTGTTCAAAATAATGATTTTGATTTAAGTTTGAATCAACTAAAGGTTTAAGTAAGATATTTTCAAGGTAATTAAATTTTAATTTATTTAAATTGGTTATATTATTTTATAAAGTTATTTAGATAATGCAATTAAAAATGATAATTGAGATAAAATGTTATTTAAACTAATCCTAACCTTTTAAAATAAATAATGTGATAAAGATGATTTATTAAATAAGTTCTAAAGGTTAAGCAAAGTAATTAATTTATCTCTTGATTTATTAAATAATTGATAATTTTGTTAATATAATTACTTAAGAAGTAATTACTTAATATTAAGATTAATTAAATAAATGAATAAGGTTAATTAATTCGTAATTAATTATTAATTAATTAAGTAATAATTAATTAATAAAAGTAATTAAGATTTAACTAATTAGCAATTAAGGATTAATTAATTAAAATAATTAATTAAGGGATGATTAGTTAATGAAGGTTATTAAGACTTAATCAATTGTAATTAATGATAATTAATCATTGATTTAAGATTACTAATGAAAGTAATTATGTGGTTAATAAATTTAATACTGCACGATTAATTTATCTTAATTAAAGATGATTGATTATTATCGAATGCTGTGTATTGGATTGATATTTATGTTATGTGATTGTGATGCTATGCAATGTGAATTTCTTTGTGCTAAGCTGTGATATCTGTACTTGTTCTGTGAATGTGAAAACCCATTGACCCGTAAAACGGCATTTAAATTTCGATGCGACAGAGAGACGGATTCCAGTTGGTTATCTGAAACCCACATCGAACCTTGACAGCGAATCTTTGTGAATGATATATCCACGTGTTTTAAAATTAAACGCTCACTATTCGATTTAGCCGGGAGAGGGCCTTTGTGTCATATAACCCATTCCGAAAAGTGATACGACGAAATGGATAGCATTTAAAGACGGTGGTGAAGACCGGGTGTTTACGTGAACGATAGGATAACCTATCGAATGTCTCTGCACTGAGTTGCTCCGGTATATGGACCTCCATATGTGATGAGGAGTCAAATCGGGATTGTGGATACCCGGATCGCAAGGGTTCTTCGGAAGTGCCTTCGGTTCTGTTCGAACCCGGAACAGACTTGTATGGTTGTATTGTTGTATGTCTGACATTACACTTTGAGATATAATGCAAATTTCTTTCAAATACATTTCTATTTGATGGGGGAGATTTATTCTCTTAGCTTAACACCATTCTCTGAGACGTACGAGCTTAGACGTTATGCAGTTGAAGGTTATCAATGATATACTCCCAATTTGGTTATGCGGCATGCTGAGTGCTGCTGTGTGTGCTGATCATTTGTTGATCAAAGCAAGGTTTTTGTGTAAAGCGTAGCTTTGTGGACGAGACCTCATCGGACCTCACGCCTTGGAAATGGTCGAAACAGGAAAGATGGGGCAAGGTTACGAGGGTCGCTTCCTTTAGGATATGTCATTTCCTTTTGGAAAAAGGTGGTATCATGGTATGGAGCCCAGATACTTAACCTATGTGGTTGCTGCAATCTCATTATTGTGTGGTTGAGGGCCCTCGGATAAAGGTCGCAAACGACCGGGGGATGGCATATTCGTGTAGTAGTTACCTAGTTACAGAGGTAACCTGGCCTTATGCTGGCAGAGAGCTGGTTAAGTTCTTGGGACGTCCCTCTAGAGGCGTACCTATATGGCAGTAGGAAGTTTCTTTACTTGACATTTATTGGAAATCCAATCCCCAATGTGAACCCAATACGGTTTTAGTTGTAGAACCTGCCATTTAACATGGTAGCTATAGTTGGCATACTATAATGGTACGTATGCTGACTAAGATTAATATTATACTTTCGAAATGTTTTTTACACTACACACTAATAATAATATCAAAGAATTTTCTCGTATCAAGCATGTTTGACTATCATAAGAAGAAATCTCCTCCAAGTCTGCGATTGCATTGTGTGTGTGGTGGGAGATCTTATTGTAGTTTCATTTTCCAAAAAGCATATCGGTTTTCTTTCGTAAACTGTTATTATTTCAAACAACTGCTTTGTTTACTCATACCAGTCTCATGACTGACCCGGAGTTTATTGTTCCTTTCCTAAACTCTGGGTGCCCATAATTTCCACACGGGCAGCCTAGAAGCAGGTTTTCCGTGTTTTGGTGCTAGCTGGATTTTGAAGTCTTTTGGTTTGGAAGCTATCGGATTTTTGGGAGCTTTTTTCTTGGAGATCTTTTGAAAGTTTTGGATCTCAAGGTGCTTAGTTTTGGAATCTCGTTATCGCTTCCTTTCTTTTGAAGACCTTATCGAAGTAGAAATATGTTGGAGCCTTTTGAAGACTCCGTTGTCATTCTGTTGTGAAGCTGTTATTATTCTGTTGTTGTATTAATATGCAATACTCCGATATTGATAAATGTTGTAATGGATATGGTGATATTGTATCTGTGATGTTGATCAATGATATTCATTTTGTTTCCGCTGTTTAAATTCATCTAATGTTGTTATAAGCTCCATCCAAACTGGAGTTCGACGTTTGAATCTTCGGCAGTCAAATACAAGTGAGGTATTTGATGTCGATTTTCGAACACTGGATTTCAGGTCGTGATAGTTAGAGTATAAGTGAAAATGTGATTGGGAATCGGTTCTTCGATCAGCAATAGTTTATTGAATGAAAGCTATTTAGAATCAATGCAACGTTGTTTATATGTCATGCACACTTATATAACATACAAATACATCCACTAACATGAACCTGAACATATTTATACATACATATATACTTATACATTTAAAAATACATACATAAGATAGAAATCAAAGATATTTTGTATAAAGCTTCCTCCTTAAGCTAAAATAAGTCAACATATGCATACATGAGTGGATGGAATTGATTGGCTCACGGGGGATGGCTATAGCCATGTATTTTGAAGAGGGAGGTGTATCGGAGAAGCCTTGAAATGATGATGCAAAGGTGATGTGTACATATCTTCCTTTATACTCCTCTTTTTTCCGGTAAATACACTACTCTCTTCTCTTCTTTTTCACTTTTCGTCTTCCTTCTTCTTAAGCTTCCTAAGAGTTTCTTTAATGGCTTCCACGCATTAGGAAAATATTATCAAAGTTATGGAAAAATATTAGTATATGATGTGCACATATGTATATAATGTCAATCCGCTTCAAAAATATATCAAAACACCTACTTTCCACCACTCAAACTCATGGCCACAACCCACCGCCACTGTGGCCATGCCCTTCCTCCATCCCACCATCATCATGACCATCTTAGCCTAGGCTGCGCCATCCAAAAGCCAGAGTGCTAGTGATCGTGAGCGTAGATTTCAAGATAGCAGGGCTATAGCCGATTTTATATTACTAAAAGGGAAAATAATGGTGCGAACTCCTAAATTATATTATGTTATATGTTGAATGATGTTATGATATTTGCAAATGGATGTTTAATATGCTTTGATCATCAAATTTGGTTGTTTAAATATGATTGTTGAATATATATGCAAGTCACGAGTATACATGTTGATAAACACAAAAGGAAATCACTTTCCTTAGATTAATGAAATGGTGTATATGGAAGTGTTAAACCTCTTAAATTTTTTTTAAAATGTATTTGAAATATTTTATAAACATTTAAAAGTACTTTTGGTGATGTTTGAAAAAAGAAGAAAATTTGGTTAAAAATATGCACGTTGTGTAACGGTAGTTCACGATTTCGCGCTTAACTTAAATAACTGTAAAAGTTGGAATATAACTCAAAATTCTTTGAGATAAGAATTTTATGAACTGCTATATCCATAATTTTTCAATGAAGAAAGAAAATCTAGATTTCGATAAGTAAATTTTGAAATATGAGTAAAACAGGTTTTAATAAATTCTGAATTTGTAGCTCGGAATTCAAAATTGGATTTCTTTGAAAATGATGTTTTAAATTATTTACACATTTGAAGTAAATCTTATAAAATGTTTTAAAATTGATTTGAGTAGTAAAAATAGATTTTCAAATAATAAAAAGTCGTTTTGATAAGAATTGCTTAAAAGGCACTTTTCGTGGCCCTTTTTCGCAGCACTTTTTTCACAGCACTTCTCTACAACTTTTAAAATATAGTTTTAAACTTAACAATTCATATTCAAATCTTTTATAAATATTTTCGAATGGATAATGAATTTTTATAATAATGATTTGGAGGTTTTCTATCTTATTGAGGAGAGTTCAAATGAATGATTAAAGAAATGCTATTATAAATAAGTGTTTAATCTTGACTCTAAAAACCGATGAGTAGGATTTAATTTCCAAATTTAATTACAATTTGGATTTTATAAAGCTAATCTTCTTGTACTTGGTACTAAATACCGAAGAGGGAAGTCGTACTATTCATTGAATCTAAAAGGTGATTTCGTCGTTATTTCATCCATAGTATTTGTTGAATACATGGATTGATATTAAGTAGAATTAGATTATTTCTATAGATTCTACTCAATTAGTATTCACTAGTTCTTTATTAACATCCTAGATAACATGGTTTTTGACTACATACAATTTCTAGTTTTAAATTAAGAAATCTTTGTTAATATTTAAATGAAATAATTTGGAGTTAATTTAATTTCTGTACTTTAGAATTTATTGGTTTGGATTTATAGTAAACGATGTCTTGAAGAAAATTGTTTTGGATCCATGTTAAAAGTTCTGATTTGGAAGTCTTTTTTAAGATAAATGATTGGAAATAGTTTTCTTAGAAAAGATGAAATGGTTTGGAACTTAAAAGGGGTTTAAGGAATTAAAGATTTGATAAGAGAGGTTTGATGATTCTGTATATACCGAAAAGAATGATTAATAAATATATATCTTCGGAAGAGATTTTGATAAAAATAATTTAACGAATGATTCCTTATTCACAAAACCTCTTTTTATTGATGATTGGACCGAAGGAAATGAGGTCAGATCTGTGGAAATCATTGTCCATAAACCACTTCAAACCAATGTATGCATTTGAAAAATGAAGTCTTAATAAAGAAAATGAAGAATGAAGACCAAAGATTTTTGGGATGAAAGGACTGCTTGTTGATAATTCTGGTTAGCTTCCAAATACTAAGTAGGAGTTGTCCTTTCATTTCTGAAATTCTTTGGGTTGCAAGGACTTCTCGCTACTGAACCTAAGTTTATTCCCGACAGGATATCATAGGTGGGTATCTTCGATTTTATTTAATCCCAGAATGAACTTTTATGGATGGATGTCTGATATTACATCCTTGAGATTTAGGTCGTTGATTTTTATAAATGTACGTATGTTTGGTTGTGGAGAAGGAAAATTCTTTGAGCTTAATGCCCTTATTTGAGAAGTATTACCTTGGAGGTTGTATGTTTGTGGAAGTCAACAAGTGATTGATAGAATGGTAGTGTGGCATTCAAAGGAAGATGATGTGCTATGTGAAAATGTAATCGTTACCTCAGGCAACACACCCAAAAATGACAAAAACAGGGTTAGATGCAGCAAGGCTATGTGGTTCGCAACCATCAAGGTATGAACATCCCCTTTTAGATATATTTCTTCCACTATGACGTTCGAGATGTAAATTATTATGGACGTATGCTATAAGGGCCCTCGGATAGATAGGTACGACCAAGGTGATGACATATTCGATACTAAGGAAAGGTAGGCTGGTCTTGTGTTGGTGGAGGACCATGTGTTGACCTTCGTTCATTCCTCTAGAAATGTACTACCAGAAGGTAATTCCTTCACCTGGTCATTTGTATGGAAATCCGTTCTCCAATAACAGCCTATAAGATTTTGAATGTAGAAAGCCTTGTATTATAAGGTAGTATGCTGGAATTTAATAATGTAACAATTTCAACTAAGATTAATAAATTTACTTGCCCTAGAATGGGTTTGAGAGTATTATTTATGAGCGCGTATTTGTTAAATAAAGTATACAAATGAATATGGTTTTGTGTGAAATCATTTAACTTATATATATGTAAAGAAAAGAATATTTTGGCAGACTTTGCAAAGAGTTTTCGCAATAATAAAATCTTTTGTACAAAAGCTATCTTTAGACATAAACCTCGAAACATTTTCTAAGCATGGACCAAACCTCTCTACCTAAGAATACGGTAACAATTACCTACTACCTATGTTTTAAAAGAAAAAAATTATTTGTCTTGTATAAACCGTTAATGGGAAGTTACATGAAAGGGGAGTTCTCTACAGTGAAATGGGGTGAGAAGGATAGCCTCATAGTTCTCTCTAGCGACAAAAAGGAATTGCCAGAATATCTACCCCGAAATGGTGGGTTTCAGATCGAGGAAGATTATCCATATATGATCCAAAATGATTTTGGCTTCGAAAATTGGTAAATGGAATTATTTTACCAACAATTATATTTCAAATATATAGAATATTTTTCAAGTAATATAGTTATTTGAATAAGGAAAGGATAATACTTAGTTATTATCATTGATTGATTGGTTGTTTAATTTAAACGTTTAAGCACAAACAGCTCAAGAATTTAATTTAATAATTTGACTATGAGGTATTAAATAAATGTTATTAAAGAAATTTATTTAAGATAAACCAATCTTGTGAATACGTTTTATATACGTAATTCTATAAAACATGCTTTATAAAGGAATTTGTGAGAATTTGAATTTTGGTATTTTCGAAATGAATTTTAAATGATTTTTGGAAAAGGAATAATGATAGTATTATAACTAAAAAAGATATTTTGAAAACAAAGAAAATAAATCTTATAATTATTCTGAGTGGTTCGAAAGTAAATAAAAATAGGCAGGAGATGTGCTTGGATGGTAAATGCTTCTCTTAAGTATTCATCTTCTCATTAAAGAAATATGCGATAATATTGGTAGTATCCAATTCCTTGGTATAATTTTTGAGTTACTCGATCAAAAAAATGCAAATCACTTATTTAACAAATTAATGGTTGTCAATTTTTATCAAAGTGTATTATCTTAATTGATAAGTATGGTTATGTTCTGATCTTTAAAAGAAACGGTTAAAGTTATTAATGATTGGTTTTGGGTTTATAGTAAACGATGTTTAGCAACATTTTCTTCTAAACCCTTAAGTGACATTTTGGAAGAAATTTTATGAGTATATTTAGATCTTTATTACTGGGACTTTAAAGATAATAACAAGAATTATAGTCTTTCATAAAAAGATAGAAAAAATTATAATTATCTTATTATAAAAAGGTGATGCAGCACGTTCTACAATTTCACAAGGGTTAGGTCGGCCACGACCTAAGGGAGGATTTTTAGGTCGGCCACGACCTAATGAGTCACGTGCAAAGACGCTACGACCTAACAAAACCCTAAGTCGTTCGGGAACTTTAGGTCGTTTACGACCATGGCTACAGGAGCTAACGAAGAAGCGAAGCGAGATAGCAAAGAAGCGGCACGAGTTAATAAAGCCTTAGGTCGCGTACGACCTAAGCCCAAGGTAGTTGGAAAAGACCGCAAACGACCTAACACAGGAACGACCTAACAAAGGTTGTCCAGATAACCACTGTTCCTTAAGCCGCGAACGAGTTACGACCTCAGCTAAGTCGCATGAAGATTTTGCTGAAGATGTTTCTTAAGCCGCTGCCGACCTAAGCTAAGTCGTAAGTCGTTAAGCCGTGTCATGTTAAGTCATTATGTCGTTGTATCTGTTAAGTCGTGTGTTTGTTTATATTGTGTTGTACTTAAGTCATGAGTCATTTGTAACTCGTTAAGCCGTAAGTCGCTGAGTTGTATATTTGTGTGTTTTCTTATGTCGTTCGAGTGTTGAGTCGTTTGTAACAGTTAAGTCGCTGTTGTGATGTAATTGCTTTAAGTCATTGTAACTTGTGTTGTGATAAGTCGTAGGTCGGCATGTAGATAAGTCGGCCGACGGTGTGCTGTGTTGTAAGGGGGTTGAGTCGTCTAGTGATAAGTCGTAAACCGTATAACGACTTAAGAGACCGGGCTGTAAAAGGCTATAAATAGGGAGTGTGTTGTACATTTTAGGTTGTTGATTGTTGAGTAAAATTCCTTTTGATTGCTTTGTGCTTTCATCTAAATTGGTAGTTGAGTGTAATCTCCTATCTCCACCTACGGCATTCGAGTGCGCTCGAATCAACGTTCGTTGAAGCCAATTCGCGGAATCAAGTGCGCTTGATCAACGCTCGAAGAATTGTAGATCTCTTTTCACGGTACCGTGCGCGATCAACGTGTCAGAGATAGCTAGAATTCGGTATCTTCGGATCAACGAATTTGGGCCTTGCAGTATTTTCAATCCACCGATTGCTACTTACACCGTTCCATCTACTTTTTGTATTATCCGCTGCGTCAGTTTGGTATCAGAGCTAGATTTAGCCAATCGTAGCTAAGCCGAGACTTGGAGCCGAGTTTGAAGTTTGAAGTGTTGTTCATCGTGTTCATCTTGAAGTTGCAACAAGAGGAGAACTTTCGATCCATTCCATTTTGAATCAAAGTGTGGAAGTTGATTGAATTTGATTTGTGTTGAAGTGTTGAGGCCGAGCTAGTAGTTGGAGCTGTGCTTGTTTGACTTGTATTGAAGATTTTTGAAGTATTTGTTGAAGTATTGTGATGTTCAACCATGCCACCGAGAAGAGCTAACCGACATCAAAATGTGGAAGCGTTGTATAGAAGGGAAGAAGCCGAGCAGATGGAACAACGCATTAATGAGAAATTTGATGAAGGCATTGGAAAGCAAGAGAAGTTGATGATTGATTTGAATCAAACTCAAAGGAGGAGATCACCAGTCTCGAACCATGGAGGAAATAGAGTTTCGCCATCGGTTACGGAAGCGAGGAGGGTATCACCGCAATCTTTTAGAGATAGAAGAGAAACATCAATTTCATCAGGGAGAGATCACCATGACTATGGATAGGAAGAGAGAAGAACTCCACGTGAGT
Source organism: Allium cepa (assembly GCA_030765085.1). Classification (NCBI taxonomy): domain Eukaryota; kingdom Viridiplantae; phylum Streptophyta; class Magnoliopsida; order Asparagales; family Amaryllidaceae; genus Allium; species Allium cepa. Next base: position 919,841,314 of record CM060938.1, read on the forward strand.
TTGAGGATGAGCCATATAGAGATGAAGAGAGACATAGTAGAAGAAACATGCATGATCGAAGGGATGTTGATGGTCGAGATCGATATAGACGTACATTTGATTTGGATGAAGAAGGTGATAGAGCTAGCATTCATTATCGAGATCGAGACCAAGTTCGAAATTGTTATCGGGATGTTGAAGATGATCGACGTTGGGAGTCGGGGATGAAAACAGAAATTCCAGAATTCAACGGTAGTATGGTAGCTGAAGAATTTCTTGATTGGTTGTCTAATGTTGAAGAGATTTTTGACTTTAAAGAAGTTCCTGAGCATAGAAGAGTTAAGTTGGTTGCTACAAGGTTAAGGGGGAGAGCTTTGGCGTGGTGGCAGCAAACTAAACTTACTCGTGAACGAATGGGGAAGTCAAAGATAGAATCTTGGGAGAAGATGAAGAAATTGATGAGAGCTACATTTTTACCTTACAACTATCAGTCACTTATGTACCGGAGATTGCAGAATCTGAAGCAAGGGAAGAAGACTGTTAATGATTATGCCGACGAATTTTATCAACTGAATGCTCGAAATGACATTATAGAGACGGAGGAACAATTGACTGCTAGGTTTGTTGGGGGGTTGAGAATGCAGATTCAGGATATGGTGAACATGTTTGATCCTAGATCTGTAGCAGAAGCACATCAGAAAGCGTTGGCTTGGGAGAAACAAGGGAGACGAGGAGGTGGTGTGTTTACAAATTCCAACAATCAAGTAAAGGGTGCTAGTGGGAGTTCCAATGTTTCCAAAGCTGTTGCAAAACCAGTTGTTCAAGAGATTGCGAAGGCGAAGGTAAATAACAGTTTCAAGTGCTATAATTGCTAGGAAGTGGGTCACAAAAGCAATGAATGTCCAAAGCCGAAGAAACGAGCTATGATAGCTGAGGTTGAGGATGAGGAAGTAGAAGCTGAATATTCCAATTCACCACTTGTTGAGGAGGAAGAAGAATTGTCCGGAGATGAGGGTTGTAATTGATGATGAGGAGGTCTTGTCTTACACCAAAGCAAGAGGATGATTCCAGCTGGTTGAGGAGCAACATTTTTCAGTCAACATGCACTATTCTGAGGAAGGTTTGCAAGTTTGTTATTGATGCTGGAAGTTGTTGTTTGCACAAAAAATGGGCAAACACCTCCAAGTCGTGTGATTTAGTCGAATTTATGTGATTCTTAGTGATTTGGATGAGTTATGCAAATATGTAAAAAGCAGGGGCTAAAATGTAAAAGACACACAGATTTATAGTTGTTCGGCCAGAACGTGCCTACGTCCACTTTATATGTTATTATCCTTTTTCTTTCAGATTACAAGTACAAAGCTTTGCATACAAGTATATGAAAGTTGTTTGAAAGTTCCTTCCGTGCTTGAGCTCTCAAACTTGTCTGCCATTGTTGTACCCCTGCCCCTCTATTTATAGAGTGAGGTTGGGGGCAGGGGTCTTGGATGTATATAGCTGCTAGTGGGCCTGGGCTGAAGCAATCTGGCCTGGCACTTCTGGTCCGGCGGAGCTTGGTTCGGTAGTCATCAAGGAGGAGATATGTCGAATGACATTTTGGCCGAATGACATCTGGAGAGGAGGAATGCCGAATGACATCTGGAGAGGAGGAATGCCGAATGACATCTGGAGAGGAGGCATGCCGAATGACATATGGAGTGGAGGCATGCCGAATGACATCTGGAGTGGAGGCATGCCGAATGACATCTGGAGAGGAGGCATGCCGAATGACATCTGGAGTGGAGGCATGCCGAATGACATATGGAGTGGAGGCATGCCGAATGACATATGGAGTGGAGGCATGCCGAATGACATCTGGAGAGGAGGCATGCGGAATGACATCTGGAGAGGAGGCATGCCGAATGACATCTGGAGAGGAGGCATGCCGAATGACATCTGGAGTGGAGGCATGCCGAATGACATATGGAGTGGAGGCATGCCGAATGACATATGGAGTGGAGGCATGCCGAATGACATCTGGAGAGGAGGCATGCCGAATGACATCTGGAGAGGAGGCATGCCGAATGACATCTGGAGTGGAGGCATGCCGAATGACATCTGGAGTGGAGGCATGCCGAATGACATCTGGAGTGGAGGCATGCCGAATGACATCTGGAGTGGAGGAATGCCGAATGACATCTGGAGAGGAGGCATGCCGAATGACATCTGGAGTGGAGGCATGCCGAATGACATCCGCGTGAGGTTGATTCCTGAAATTGTATCGATCATAACTTGAGTATACGAGCTCCGATTAACTTGAAATTTGGAACTTTGGCTTCCGCTTCTTTGACTGTCGTGTCATATCAATTCTAGCTCGATCTGGACTCGGGAAAAACCCATCGATATCCATAGTGAACCTGTAACGCACAGTCGATATTCATGACTAGTAATTATTTTTCCATAAATTCTGGATATCTCAGTTTTGCCAAAAAGTGGGATAACACTTTGCCCCCCAAAGTGGGGCACGTGCTTGCATGTGTCGCGCTTTGTTTTTCCGTTATCCTTTACCGTTTTGACACTGTTTGCACGAAAAATGGACAAACACCTCCAAGTCGGATTATTTAGTTGATTATATGTGATTTTCAGTGATTTTAGATGAGTATGTAAATATGAAAGAAGTAGGGGCTGAAATGTAAAAGACACACAGATTTATAGTGGTTCGGCCAGAATGTGCCTACGTCCACTTTATATGTTATTATCTTCTTTCTTTCAGATTACAGGTACAATGCTTCGTATATCAGTATATGAAAGTAGTTTGAAAAGTTCCTTCCTTGCTTGAGCTCTCAAACTTGTCTGCCATTGTTGTACCCCTGCCCCTCTATTTATAGAATGAGGTAGGGGGCAGGGGTCTTGGTTGTATATAGCTGCTAGTGGGCCCGGGCTGAAGCAATCTGGACTGGCAGTTGTCTGGTTCGGCGAGGTCTCATTCGGCATGGAGCATGGACCGGTGGTGGTGTGGTCCGGTGTAAGGCGTGCATCCGGTGGTTGTTTGGACCGGCTTGTGTAAAAGAGAGGGTTGGTTCGGTGACAACCTTGGTCCGGTCGTAGGTTGATTCGGCGATGGAGACTGGGCCTTGGTCCGGTGCTTGTCTGGACCGGCTGTGCAGAGGGGGTGTGTCCGGGCAAGTATGGCCGAATGGAGGGAGGCCGAATGGGAAGGAGGCCGAATGAGGTGGAAACCGAATGAGCAGGGGGCCGAATGAGCAGGGGGCCGAGCGTGCATGGGGCCGAATGAGCTTCTATACTGAGAATTTTGGATGGACTTCTAGGTTAGTGTTGAGCTCCTTGGCTGTCGAACGAAGTGGAGGCTGCGAGCCTGGGTGAAATTGTGACTTCCTGGTCCCTAGATCTTCTGGGTGAGAATTCGCCCAACATTTGCCCCCCAAAGTGGGGCACGTGCTTGCACGTGTCGCGCTTTGTTCCCGGTGGTAGAAAGGCTTGTTTCGTAACGCCATGGGCTGGATGTTCGTATCCTGCTGCTGTCCTGCAAAGGAATTTAATTTATAGTTTTAGTGCGGTTCTAGGTAACGATCGTTCGGGATCGAGAAATTTGAGATGAAGCTAATCGTGTCGTTAGGGACGAGCAAGTGTGCCCCGAAGGGGCCTAGCATTGTCGATGCCAGGTCCACGTTAGAGTGGGTCCCCGGGTCGTTTGCCAAGGTGGTTTATCGCCAGCTCAGAGCATGCCTAGGGATTGTTCGCGACCCCGTACATGTGTAAGTAGCTTAGCCATTCCATAATTATCAGAATCAAATATCCGTTTCACCTATGAGTTTTTTTTAAAAAGGCGTGTCAAAGTGTAAACTCCCACGACGATAGGGTTAATAACTATTCAGAGCGTGCCTACGGACCATTCGTGGTCGCGTACACGTGTAAACGATTTAATCCATGTCGGTGAGAGTTTTACGACTTATTCATCGTTAGCATAATCTTATTTTATTAGTTAGTTCTAGAGTTCGGTACTTATCTGAGTGAAGCGCCTGCGTGCCCCCTGTTTCTGGTTTCTGCTGGTAGAGGTAGCTTCGTTCGGGTTCGAGTTGGCACAGGTTTCATTCGGTTGGAGGCTGGTCCGGTATGGATAGTTCCATTCGGTTTTCATTCGGTCCGGTATGTCGAATGCCTTGGTCCGGTCCTGAGCTCGCCTATATATAGAGGCCGTACCCCCCTCGTTTTTCATTACCGAACGAGTAGAGCCGAACCATATTGTGCTGCCGAACCAAAGTCTTCGCCGAACCAGCTTATACCGAACCAGGTATGTATACTTTCTGCCGAATGAACCTTTGCCACCGGATGGCCCTGTTTGCCGAATGTGTACGGAGTGTATTGAATAGCCGAATGAGGTATGCCGAATGACATGCATGCCGAATGACATGTATGCCGAATGAGCATTGGAGTTTGGTGCCGAATGAACTCGTCTTGCACCGCCGAATGAGACTTCATACTTGAACCTTGAGCGGAATCTTATGCTTTTATATGCTTTCTTTAGATACTTGCTTGTTTATCTTTCTATACTTCTTGCTCTAACACCGTGTTTTTCTTGTGCTGCAGAAAATGTCTCGCAAAGCGGAAACACGATCAGACAGAAAGAAGTCTAGAGGCACAAGAGAGCCCTCTTCTTCCTTGCCCCCAGTCCAATCAGGATCCGAGCAACATCGACCCATTCCAAGGTCTCTAGTGGATGGATATGGTCCACAGGAACTTTTGATCTCCCCCCATGATTGCTTTCCTAGCTCCTTAAAGGAGGAGCAACTTGACGTCATATCCCGTTCCTTTGGGATAGATAGGGCTCTTATGCTGCTGCCAGGAGATGGGGTGATGCCATATAATCCTCCCGAGGGCTACTTCGCTTTTAGCAGATACCATTGCATGTGCGGCGCTATCCCCCCTATCAACGCTTGGATAGTAAGCTTCACCACCTATTTGAAGGTGGCTCCTTTCCAGCTCCAGCCTAACTCATATGCCATCCTGGTGAGCCTCTTTGTTATCTTCCAGAGGAGGTACGGGCGTCCTCCTTCTAACCGGGAAATCCGATACTTGTACAACCTGAGAGGCTATAAGAAGGGGTCTCCGTATATTAGTCTGGAGGCGGCCGTGCCCTTCAAACCAGTTCTGGACTTGTATTCCAAGTTCACCATGTTCAAGAAAGAGTGGTTCTTCGTCAAGGACGATGCTGTTTCTTTCCGCCTTTTCACTTCCGGCTGTAAGATTGATTTCATTTATATTTTTCATGTCTTGACTGTAGTGTTTTTTCTGACATGCTTCTATTTCTGGCTAGCGACAGGTGGTATTGCAGTTGTGGAGGATGATTCCTTGGTGCGAATGGCTGCTGAACTAAAGGCTATTCCGGCACGGGACCGGTCGGCCTCCTTCTTGATCAGGAACGCAACCCTCTTGGAGTATAATTTGATCTTACCGCACCAGTCCGTGGTTAAGCAAAGAGACACGGCTGAGGAGAAGGCTGCTAAAGCTAAGGAGGGGGATAAGGTAAAGAGCGGTAAGAGGGAGCCTTTCGCAGAGCGTCCCGTGGTCGGGGGGAAGAAACTGAAGAAGTCCGATGGCCCTTCTCCAAGTACTTGCCCGACTGTCCCGGAGGAGGAAGGTGTGGAAGAGGAGGAAGGAGGCGAAGTTGGAGAAGGGTCGGAGGGTGGAGGAGATGGCGACGGTCAAGGTGGTAGTGGTGTTGCCGCTCTAACCTCTGAGCAAGACCTCGAACTGGATGAGGCTCTCCGTCGGGCCTTCGGGGAGTCGGAGGGAGAGTCGGAAACGGAGAAGGAAAAGGAGAAAGAAACGGAGAAGGCAAAGGAAACCGGCAAAGCGGTGGCTTCAGCTAGGGTGACTCCGGCGACGCAAGGTGAACTTTTGTCTTCTGCCGATTCCATTTTCGATAGGGACTTAGAAATTTTTTACGGTTCACTTCCGTCCTGGAATGAGATCCAGGACTTATTGCAGTTTCCCACTCCTCCGCCGGGTTTGTATAATAGATGTGTCTCCTCACTTTTCTTTCTTTTTAACTTAGCACTTTTTTTTTTTGAATTGCGGATTATTGTATGTTCGTAACACTTGTTCTTTTATTTCAGGGGCAGGCCAGGCAGTTAAAACGTCGGATGTTCGACATCGCCTTGAACAATTTAAGTCGAGGAGAGCTTCTGCGAAACCTTCTACTGATCGCACTGGGGACGTAGTCAAGTACCGCCCTCTTCTTGGGGTCATCGAAGAAGGCATTCAGAAAAGGAAGCGGAGCCGTTCCTTATTTGAGTCGTCCCCTGGTTCGCAGCCTCCTACCCAGCCTTCTCGTGATACTACGGAGGAGAGCACGGAGCCCGGCCCCCCTCCTCCTCCTTCCAAGAGTCCTACTGTCATTCATATAAGGCGTCCCGATGCGCCTCGCCCCGTGCCTCGTGACCCTTTTGCTGGCCATCCTGATTTAGACCCAAGCTTTCGGGACATTTCATTCGATGAGACCACGGGCGAACACCTCCTTCCCCGCAACCCCATGGTAAGGGTGCTGGACGAGGCCAAATCTTTAGATCTTGATTTACTTACTACACGGGTAGTCACCATGGGGGATGAGGCCAAGGCTAATATCGACCGGGTGGCCGCAGAGACCAAGAAGTTAATGGAGCATCATGCTAAGTTGGTCAAGGCCGGGGAAGAGATCGGGAGTGCTAACATTCGGTTGAGGTTAAAGGTTGCCGATCAGGCCAAGCAGCTCGCCGACCAAGCCATCCAGATTTCCCAGCATGAGGAAGCCTCCAAGTGTCTGAAAGAGACCATGGAGAAGGCCAGTAGGGCGGAATTACGGAAGATGGAGGTCGCTTGCAGGGAGCGGATTAACATAGCTATCGCAACGGTGGATGAGGTTCGAAATGCGGATCTCGAGCGGGTAGAGGAGTTGTCAGGGAGGCTCGAGGCTGCGGAGATGGCTCAGGCCGAGTTGAAGGAGGAGATGGAGGAGATGAGGAGGTCCCTCAGGTTGAAGGAAGAGGAAATGAGGAGGTCACTCCAGGCTGACTGCTTGAGATACCAGTCGGAGAGGGATGTCGCTGTCGCCAAGTTGCAAGCTTCCGAGGCCCGGGTGAGGGAGTTTGAGGAAAACGAGGGGATGATGGATGAGATGCTGCAGGATATGTACTTCCACAGTTGGAAGGAGGGCGGCTTGTCTTGGATGGACGATTACCCTCGGGTCATGGCCAAGGTATATCTCCAGGCTTTAGAGGAGGCCAGGGTGAACGCGGGTAAGGAAGGCGGAGAGGCTTTCAACTTGAGTGCGGTTACTGCTCAGTTCTCAAAGGAGGAGCAAGCGGCGGTGAAAGAGGGGATGCAGCTGCTCGCTGCAGAGGAAGCGGGCGTGCAGTTGGATGATGAGGATCAAGCGGCGGATGCTGGTGAGTTATTCTTTTCCCTTTCTTTTCTTTTCGTGTTTTCATAACTTGATCGTTCGTTTAATGAATTCCTCTTCTGATCTGGACAGGTGGGACTTCAGATCCACATGCTGGGGGCTCTGATCCTGCGGCTAAGTAGGCTGGGGGAGTTGGTGATGGAGTGTGGATGCATCTGCCATCTTTTTGTTTCTTTTTTATCACTGTTTATGTTAGTCTTTGACATGCAACTGTAATAAAATTATTTGCAAAGAATAACTTCGTGTGATCTCATAATATAAGCTGATTTTGTCATGTTTAAATGTTGTTGCTATCTTTATGTGCCGTGTGAGAAGTATAATTATGTATATGCCTGTGATTCTAGTTGTGTTTGATGTTAAGTTTTTGCTTGAAATATAACTTCACGTTTTGCAATGTCAGTGTATGAATAAGCTATAGTTACGCATTTATGTAGAGTACCGCCCTTTATGTTTTATTCGCAGGCGGTAGCTTTGAGTGTCTTGTGTAACTGTTTACGGGTATAGCTGAGCGCCTTGCCACCCAGTACGCAGGCTTAGAGCCTCATGAGTGAATGCTTCCTATTTGGTTTCCTGTACTTTAGAGTTTGTTATACAGGATAGGAGAAAAATATTTAAATGAAATGGAAATATAGTAAAAGTAAAACTTCCAGTCACGGAAGGCCGTCGATGTGCTTAAGTTCGTGGCAAACGGGTTTTGTAGTCACTTTCCCTAGCTGTGGGTCTTGGAGACATTTGTCACCCATCTTACGCCTCCGCGGGGAGTTTTCTTTTTTACCACAGCCGCACTTAAGACACATCGGAGCCGAGATCGCGCACGGTAACTACCCGAACCATTATGGTCCGTAATCGTGGGTATTATTCGATTTACCGTGGCCGGCTAGCGTGGGTGCCGTTGGCCGTGAACTACCCCTGGCTGGCCACACCTTATGTTGGGGCTTAAAGTAGGTTCACGGTTACCGACGAGCCGAACGCCGTAATGAGCTGCCATCGGCTATAGTCGGCCTTTATGATGACTTATAATCGGCTCATTACAGTTGGCTTTGAGGGCAGGCGCGCAATGAGTTAACCCGCAGCAGAGGGATGCTGGAGCAAAAGAGTCTCATTGGCGAGTGCATAGAATCGTGGCGTACCTGTTAGGCCTAGTCCAGATGAGGCCGCGGTGCGTCTTGAGTGGAGATGCCATAGGATTTTGTTCAACAGAAAGGGATAAAACTTAACAAGTAGCCAAGACATAAAGGAACAAGTTAAAAAGAGACAAGATTTTTTAAAGTGGTTCGGCACGAAAATGCCTACGTCCACTGATTCTCTTTGTTAATTCACTTCATATGGGCAGTACAAGTTAAGAAAAGTATCGACGGAGGTGTCGGATGTTCCATGCCCTCTGGAACACCTCTCCGTCCACTGTTGACAAAATGTAAGCTCCGTTGTGGAGATCTTTGTGAATTACATATGGTCCGTCCCAGATGGGGTCCAGTGCCCCGGGGCGCGGAAAGATTCGCCTGAGGACAAGATCTCCTTCTTGTAAGCTGCGATGCTTGACTTTGGAATTGTATAGTGCTGCCACTTTTTGTTTGTGAGCTGCTGCTTTGAGTGCTGCATCGTTTCTCCTTTCCTCAATCAGATCCAAAGACATGAGGAGGAGTTCTTCGTTTTCTTCTGGGTTGTAGTGGATCCTACGGTGGGAAGGCACAATAGTCTCAACTGGGAGCATTGCCTCCGATCCATATGCCAAAGAGAAAGGAGTATGTCTCGTTGATGTTCTGAAAGATGTGCGGTATGCCCATAGTGCCGTAGGAAGTTCGTCCACCCAAGCGCCTTTTGACTTTTCAAGTTTCTTCTTGATTAGGGTTTTGAGAATTTTGTTGACAGCTTCAACTTGTCCGTTTGCCTGAGGGTAAGCTACTGATGAGAAGCTTTTATGAATTCCATGCTCTTGGCACCAGTTGGCAAATTCTTCGCTGTCAAATTGGAGTCCGTTGTCTGATACGATCTTGAGGGGGACTCCATACCTGCACAGAATGTTTTTGATCAAGAAGTTGATAACTTTTGCTGAAGATATTTTATTTAAAGGTTCCGCTTCCACCCATTTGGTGAAATAATCGACTGCCACTATAGCATATTTGGCTCCGCCTCGGCCCGTTGGCAGTTCGCCAATTAAGTCAATTTGTAACAGCCCTAGTTTTTAGCTATTTATTTCTTTTAATTTTTTTGTTTTTAGGAATATAATTTATATAAATTGTGTTTACCAATATTGTTTAAATATTTAATTTAGAGAATTAAACTCGTTAATTTAATATGATTTTTGTAACTAAATTTAAGAAGAAAAAAAAAAAAAGGAAATTTTTATAATGTATAATGAAGTGAGTGGTAACTAAATGTTTTGGATATTATCATAATATCTGTTGTTATACCCATTCCCTAAAAATAATGAAAAGGAGAAAATTTGTAACATATTAAAGTAGTTAATTAATTATGTTAATTGGTAGGTTATGACATGCAAATCATGTTGGTGGAATATTCTCAATTTTGACATATTAATTATGTTAGCAGTGAACATTATTAAGCAATTTAAAACAATGAAACTTACAATCAATTTATTTGATAAATCTACCTTATTCCTAGTTAGCAATTCAAAACTTGAATAAAGGCACATACGGATATTTTAAAATGGAGTTAATGACAATTAATAGATATTTCAAAAAGAAATTATGACAATTAATAGAGAAATTAATTGTAAAATTTCAGTAGTTGACCAGAATTAATTTATTGAATAATTAATGCAAATTAATAAAATTGATGAAAGATAAATAAGTTAATTCTTTTGGTTAATGGCATGAGGACACGAGGTTAATCCCCATTTTGTAGGAGAAATCTGCCCGTGTAACCAGTCCGGCTACCAGTGCCTACAAAGCGGACGGATTAATGTGAGACGTCGCAGGATTGATAATTAACAAAAAGGGTTAATTAACTAATTAAGTTAGTAACCAAATTTGAGTATGTGATTAAAGGAGGATAATTAATTGGTAATATGGTAATTAATTGAAATCAATTAAGGAGGGTAATTAAAAGGGATAAGGTAATCAATTGAAATCAATTAAAGGCAATTAAAGGGGAATTAATTGATTAGAAGAATATGGAAATCAAATTTGCCTTCCTTTGCGTGTGACACAAAATTTTATTCTTTTAACATTTTGACATTTGCCTCTTACCATTTGTTTCTTGAGCATGTCACTGTATTCATTTATTCACGCAGCCTTATCCACAAAAATATCAACTTTTCCAATTGCCATTTTTCCTCTCACCTAAATTAAATGCATTCAAAATTTAATCTTGCCTATCTTTGCAAATTTTCGCATACCCATTATATCTCTCTGTTTCCACTGCGTTTGTTTTGCAATAAATAAATTTTTCGAACCATTGATCAAGTAAATATTTATGTAAGCATTTATTACTTTTGCCTTTTCAGTTAAAAGCTTTTTCATTGCTTACCATAAATCACGCAAGAGCTCAAGTTTTGCTTCCTCAATTAAATCTGTTCAAATTTGCAGTAACGCATGCTTTAAATTTAGATTATAACTGGTATAAATCACGCAAGCTATCTAAAAAAAAAAATCCAAAAGAGTGATATCGTTCAAACATAAAACTGGAAAGAGAAATCAACGCATGCATTTATCACAATTTTCGTGTAGCGTTCAAACAAGAAGAACTGGAAATAAATCTCTTGCCTAAACGCATGCACTCAAAAATCAACGCTTGCATTTATTTCTTACGTTTTCAAACCTGCCTATTTATCTCCCCTTTTTATTTCGCAAGTTTATCTATAAATACTTTGCCTCATTCACATAAGTTTCATATCTCCTTGTTTGTCCCTCTCTGGTACAAGCTTCTATCAGGTAAATAATTTGCATTGTTTATTTCTTTGCTTCTTCCAATTTTCCTTCCTCCTTCTTGTGTTCTCTGATTTCCTTGCTCGGCTACTTCCCCATCATGCCGTGCCATTTATAAATACATATAGAACTTTGTTAGTAGTAGGCTGGAAGAAATGATATAAATTGATTGTAGGAAGCTAGACTATGGAATTAGTGTAGTTATGATGTAGTTAGTGGTATTGTGGATTTGGATAAGTGCAGTTTGAAGAGGAAGGCATAGAAAGAAAAAAAAAAAGAATTACAATTTAATAATGGAGAAGATAAATTGATAAGGAGAAAATGATATGAAATGTTGTTTAATTCAAATAAACAATATTGTATGAATAAATCTTGGGTGAATATAATAAAATGACATTTATTTCAATTTTTAATGGTTGAAATAAATTTAAGATGGTTAAAAATAAATTTAACTACTTATTTGAGAATTTGGGTGGATAAATATCAATGGATTGTATTTATTATGGTTAATAAAAGGATATTGGTGATGTATACCAATAATCACCTTTTAATGTTTAATAATAAAAGTAAAAGAAGAAATAATTTGCCTAAACATGATGAACATGTATGTGAAATAAAGTATTATTTAATGAATTCGAATGTAGTTAGTGGCTACATTTGATTAAATCGAATAATTTGAACAGTATTGTGTTTGTTGCCAATATTGTCATTTTATTTAAATAAATATATATGAGAATGAAAATAATTGATCATGATAAATATGATTAAAAATGTGAGAAATAATTTAATAATGTCTAAACATGTATTTGTTTTGTTTGGGTGCATAACATCTTTTTATTCAATCAATTGTATTAAATTTGCAATTTATTTTGCAATTTATTCAATTTATTTTATGCATGCGTACGGTTGAAGTATGGGCCTAGGATATGTTGAGACGGTTAGCGGGTTGTAGTAGTCGAGCAAGTTGAACTAAATTTCTTTTATTCTATTCGTTCCAGTTGTTCTGAAATTTTGCTTTGACCGTAATTTTTAAATTCGCATACTTGGTATTTGGATCTTATAGATTTAAGTCAAGGCTTTGCATCCGCCGAAGTTTGATCGTGCTTTCCGTTTTTTTTTCCGAAGTAGATACCGTGTTTGATTTAGATCCACTGCAGCGTTTAAGGTGAGTATTTCTCACCAGACATATGTACATATATTTTGTGAATTATCGCAAGTGTATGTGTAAAAATTTTATTTAAATATTATCTGTCTGTAGTATAACGTAGAATGATGAATCCCATTTAAATTGACACCTCATCAGTTATTATCTGTTGTATTATTTCTGCAGTTATATTATATTATTGTTGATTTACTGCTTAAATCACCACTGCAAGTTCCCTGTTAAATTTAGATTGTTGTGGGCTGAAATGATAGGCCTAAATGATGATTACTGTGCTATTATTATGTTAACTGTTTAACTGTTAACTTGGGATTGCGGGTTTGAAATGATAGAACCCGGGGTTTGTAAATTACGGATTGAAATGATATAAATCCGTATCACTTGACCTAGGCTAGAAAACTATATACAGGCCCGTGGTCCTTATAATATTTTCTGAAATATTTAAAATTATTTTGGAAGTTAAATATTTGATTTAATATCTTTAAAGGATTTTATATTGATTTTGAATGAGTTATAAATGTTAATAAATAAATAAATAAATATTTGAATAAAATTTTGGAATATAACTTATTTTGGAAATTCTGGATTTTTGAAAGGATAAGATTTCAGTTAAGAAATATATATATAAGTTATATTTGGAAATATTTATTAAGTTAAACAATCTACTAAAGCATTTAAATGCTGTCTTTTGAAATTGGACTAGTTTTACCCGTAACTTTAGGTAGCATTTCCTAAGTGCTATAGAATCTGGAATTTGATTGTTTTGAAATTTAAGGAATTTGATAAATTATATTTATGTTTAAGTTTTGGAGACCTTTAAGATATGAGATTTATAACTGGATTTTTCTTAATAAATTTAAGATGAACATTCTAGTGTTAAGTAAATTTTGAAATTATTTAATGGCATAATTTTGGAGTTTTATCTATGGAATTTATGGGAATATTCAAGACGAAATAATAAACACTAATTTGTTGAAAGAAAAAATATCCAACCTTAGTTTTGAATATTAATACTCCAATTGGATATATATATAGGAATTGAAATGGTCTTGGGAACATGAAGTGATATTTAAATTATGGTTTAAAATAAAGAAATATATTTGTAAAGCTATGTAAATTATCTTCTTTACAAAGTAACCATAAAGTTAAACCATTTATATCCAAACCATTTGTGTTTTGGGAGTTATGTTTTTTTTTAAAGAAAAATTTCCAATATATTATGGTTTAAAGGTATAATTCAAATATTTGGTTTCCAGATATTATAAATTTTAAGCAGTATGGTTTTGGAAAAGAATTATATTTGAATATAACGATATCATGTTGTTTTGGGTTTTAAATGATATCGTATTTATAGTTTTGAAATGGAAATGTTTATACTGGTTTTAAAGTATAAATTGTTTTTAAATGACCACGGGTTATAATAACGATGGGTTGGCAAAGAGACCGGGATCGGATATGGACATACTCTCTGTCGATACCGAAAACCACTTTGACCAACCGTGTACGCGGTGGAGATTCCAGAATGAAGTAGGTCGGTGGTGGCGTTTCCTGTAAGGTAAATACGTAGACCCGACTCCCGTGAGTTGGCATAAGGTGGCTAAAACAGGAGCAATTCCAGGCCAATGAGGTCATTCCTCTGATCGGACGCTCCTCTTCGATATTATACTATGATTTTGGATTGATTCGGTGGCCACCTCTATATTTTGATTTTGGGGAGTTAGTCCGAGGTGGGCGGTAACTGCGGCTACGCGTTTCCACCAGCCTGGATAGCAATTGGTATATCTACCCTGGCATTGCCTAGTTGTGCCGTGTCATCTACCATACCGAGCCTTGTACGAGTTTAGATTTCTCCCGTAGCCCGTGTGGTATCCTCTAGTTGCTTCCCGATCAGGAGGAGCTATGATATTGGATGGACTACTGGGACTATTACGTGTTAAGGTGGAAAATGTAAAGCCTTAATGCTATTTAAAAGTATGTTTATTTTATAAATAGACACTATTATAATAGCGCAATATACTACATAGTAAATAGTTTGACGGATCCTTAGGGGATGGGCGGTCCCAAGCATCCTTTAAGTTACTTGCTCTATATTACAGTACACTTGAATTAGCTTACATTATATAAGTATGTATGTCCTGACTCGAGTGTTATGTTTTATTTTTCGCTCGGGTCAGCCTGAGTTGCAGCTTCAATTTCTTCTCCGTAGCTAGGACACTCAGTAGATCATTCGCGCTGCTGGAAGTTGTTTCAGCCTTTATCTTTTCTGGAATTCAAGACTTTGAAGACTCTGTCTCTATTTATGTCTTAAAATTTGTATTGAGGATTATAGACAATGTAAGTTCTGTTTTGTTGAAGTTATATCAGTGGCTTCATGAACCACTAAATTTTTAATTTCCGCTGCGAGATTCTGATATCTGTGTATGTGATTCTGTGATCTATTTATTGTATATTCTGAGTTTTGCCAAATTTATTCTACAACGCAGTATTTTGAACAATTCAAGTCCGACAATGTGCGGATGCGAATGGTTGAAAATATTGGGTCGTTACATTTGGTATCAAAGCTTTGGTTCTAGGCAAAACTTAGAATGTATGGTAAATTTGATTTACAGAATCACGTTCATTCGAGATTGAACCACTCTCTTTTCGAATTTTGGAACATTCCCTACGGTTCCAAAGCTCATTCGTATCCCTCACTTTTTCATCTGCTTTAGATTCTGGAGTATCTCATAACTCCACTTCGGATGATCTTTATTGTAAATTGGCGGTCTCGCCATTATTCTAATAAAGGGGTGAAACTCCTTTACCATTAGCGTTGATTCACCGGAGATTTATATTTATCCTCGGTTTATATGCTAGTATCTTTGGTTATTCCAAATTCTATCTCTTCGGATCAAATGTAGATTTACCCCAACCACATCGATATGGCTCTTTAAGTCACGGATGACTAGGTCAAGGTTGTCCGCGACTTATATAGACTTACCCAGTTTCCTTATCTGATCTTCTGATTTCAATTTATCTTGAATTCTATTTGATTTGAGTTCATCAAATTTGAGTCTCTATCCTGGTTTGAGAAGTTTATTCCTATATTTGAAATTAAAATCTAATATTATATATATGAGTATAATTTTCAAAATTTTATAATTAATTTAACTAGTTGTCAAGAGATAATAGTTTTGATTTTATTTATGGTGTTGTAAGCCATGTGTTTGTCTAATAAATAAGTGAATATAAAACAATGGTTATAAATTAATTTGGAAACAGAAATGAATTTAAAACTAAAACTTGAGAATTAAATTTCTGATGATTTCAAACCTTGTGTTTAAATTTTAAAAGGATGTAATAAGTATTTTTGTATAGAAATTTGTTTCCAAAGAAATTTTAAAATTAGTGCTTTTCTCTTTGTCACTGGAAAATAATTTCGGTGATGACTGCAGCATCATCGACATTCATTTTCGAGTTTCGAAGTGAAAAGACCATTCTGTAGTCTGGCTACAGTGTTTCCTTGAGATTTTAATTGATTTGAATTTCTAAAGTATGACTTAATATATATAGATATATAATTTAAATTTGATTTGACATATTAGGTATATATATTTAGTTATCTCTAAATGGTTTGAAGGGAATCAGGAATTTAATTCT
The DNA here is from genome assembly GCA_030765085.1 of Allium cepa. Lineage (NCBI taxonomy): Eukaryota > Viridiplantae > Streptophyta > Magnoliopsida > Asparagales > Amaryllidaceae > Allium > Allium cepa. The sequence continues at coordinate 919,857,419 of CM060938.1, forward strand.
TAAAGTTATCTTGAGGAAGGAAAATAAATATAATAACAAAAATTTGAATAAAAAGGTTCCAATTGGAGATAATTAAATTGAAAGTTTTATTTGTATAACACCCAATTTCATTTAATATAACTTACCTTGATTTTCAAAAGTTAACATGTAATTGGATAATATACAATATAAAAGGATTTTATGAATAAAATTTGAGTGGTTATAATAAATATTATACACTTAAATTTTAGTTATAAAAGATTAATGGGGATAAATAAGGAAAAGGAATTTAAGGAATTTTATTCAAATGTCTTAATAATCAAATTAATTTAATATGGAGCCGTAAATCTAACCAAGAGATTTTAATAAAAGGTTATTTCCTGAAATGAATATGTTTGTGTAATAAACAAGGTATCTTTGAATAAGGAAAATATATTTGAAAGGGATATTTTTGGAGTAAGGATTATATATCTTCAAATCATAGTTTAATTGATGTCTAAATAAATAGTTAAGACGTATTCTAATATCACTAAATTTTGATAATTGAGAATTGGTTTTCAAATGGAAATTCAAGGGTAACTTATTGAAGGAATATCTTATTTATAAGATAAGTATTTTTAATAAAGTGTTAGGTTATTTGTTAAAATTCAGAGTTAAGTACATAATAAACTGATTAGGAATACTATTATATCTACTATAGCATATTATGAGTGCTGCTGTTTCTAAAAATAAAATGTTTTGGAAATTTTTTTTATAAATGAACTTAGGAATATTTCAACCTTGAAATGAATATTGTTTGGCATTGAATTTAAAAGGTATAAATGAAGATTATTTTAAAGGTATTATGATTTTAGTAGCATGATTTCCAAATGATAATATTTATAAATTTAATGATTTCAAAGCATTATGATTGCAAATTTATTATCTTATTTGTTTTCAAACTATCTTTAAGTGTCCTTGGTTTCCCTATCTGCTACAGAATGAGGAGGCTATTGCTTATACCAGTCTATTTAGAAATCTTTTCTATAATCTTTAAAAATCTTTGTTACTCATCGGGGCCTGAGCACCGCTTACCACCCATAGACCGACGGTCGAACTGAAAAGAGTAAAACCGATTCTAGAAGATCTTCTTCGTGCTTCAAATCCGGAACTATTCGTTTAAAGTTCTTGTTTATCTAGCTTATCTTCCTTTGTTTCTTTTCTTTTGTTCCTTTTCGAGGACGAAAAGTTCTTAAGTGGGGGAGAGTGTAACAGCCATAGTTTTTAGCTATTTATTTCTTTTAATTTTTTTGTTTTTAGGAATATAATTTATATAAATTGTGTTTACCAATATTGTTTAAATATTTAATTTAGAGAATGAAACTCGTTAATTTAATATGATTTTTGTAACTAAATTTAAGAAGAAAAAAAAAAAAAAGGAAATTTTTATAATGTATAATGAAGTGAGTGGTAACTAAATGTTTTGGATATTATCATAATATCTGTTGTTATACCCATTCCCTAAAAATAATGAAAAGGAGAAAATTTGTAACATATTAAAGTAGTTAATTAATTATGTTAATTGGTAGGTTATGACATGCAAATCATGTTGGTGGAATATTCTCAATTTTGACATATTAATTATGTTAGCAGTGAACATTGTTAAGCAATTTAAAACAATGAAACTTACAATCAATTTATTTGATAAATCTACCTTATTCCTAGTTAGCAATTCAAAACTTGAATAAAGGCACATACGGATATTTTAAAATGGAGTTAATGACAATTAATAGATATTTCAAAAAGAAATTATGACAATTAATAGAGAAATTAATTGTAAAATTTCAGTAGTTGACCAGAATTAATTTATTGAATAATTAATGCAAATTAATAAAATTGATGAAAGATAAATAAGTTAATTCTTTTGGTTAATGGCATGAGGACACGAGGTTAATCCCCATTTTGTAGGAGAAATCTGCCCGTGTAACCAGTCCGGCTACCAGTGCCTACAAAGCGGACGGATTAATGTGAGACGTCGCAGGATTGATAATTAACAAAAAGGGTTAATTAACTAATTAAGTTAGTAACCAAATTTGAGTATGTGATTAAAGGAGGATAATTAATTGGTAATATGGTAATTAATTGAAATCAATTAAGGAGGGTAATTAAAAGGGATAAGGTAATCAATTGAAATCAATTAAAGGCAATTAAAGGGGAATTAATTGATTAGAAGAATATGGAAATCAAATTTGCCTTCCTTTGCGCGTGACACAAAATTTTATTCTTTTAACATTTTGACATTTGCCTCTTACCATTTGTTTCTTGAGCATGTCACTGTATTCATTTATTCACGCAGCCTTATCCACAAAAATATCAACTTTTCCAATTGCCATTTTTCCTCTCACCTAAATTAAATGCATTCAAAATTTAATCTTGCCTATCTTTGTGTTAACCCCGTTCCAGCATACGAGCTAAAAGGCCTACGAGTTAGAGGCGTCAACGGGTTAAGACTTGAAACGACCTACGACTTAAGGTGCCTAACGACTTAGGAGACCTCACGACTTAAGGAAAGGACCGACTCAAAGAATCCCCGACTCAACTAGTAGCGACTCAATGATACAGGCCGACTCATTAAGCTGCCGACTCAAGAAACCTCACGATTCATTCTATCACCGACTCATCTGACCTGGCTCCGACTCATCAAAGACCGACTCATTTGGTCGCGACTCATCCATTCGAGGCCCTTAAGTATTCCATTGGGTTTACGACTCAGGAGATGAACGGTTCATAAAACCTTACGACTCAAGTTCATTAACGACTCAACGACCCAAGGAGAGATCCGAGTCATAAAACCTTATGGCTCAAAAGACTTACGACTTAAGGAGTCTATGACCTAAGGCAGCTACGACTCAAAAGATAGGTCAATTCACGACACACGACACATGATGACTCGTTGATGACTCAACCTGAAGCTGCTGTGTAGAAGACCAGGGTCGCCTCATCTTAGACGGCAACTTTTAACTCGCAGACGACTCACGATGAGTCGGCCACGACTCACGACTCATGATGAGTCGGTCACGACTCATGACTTGAAAGTTCCAGCCTAAAAATTTGCCTATAAATACATGGCCACATTCAATGTGGAGGGGACCTTTTTTGGGGCTAATTCTCGAAGCACCGTTACTCTGCCATTTTCTCAACTCAAGCAGCACTCCAAGCACTCCAAACTCCAAGGACGCTATTACACACTTCAAAGAAGAATCACAATCATTCAAGATGAATTCGAAAGATTATTCTTCATGGGAGTTTGAACTATTTGTCTGAAGTTAATTGTAATTGAAGAAAGTGATATAAATTGTACTCATATCAGCAATAAAGAGAATCTAAGTGGACGTAGGCCCGATTTTGGGCCGAACCACTATAAAACTTGTGTTTTTACTGCTTTTCTGCAATCTCCTTACTTATAATTCTTTCCCGATCTATCGGGTGGTGCTTTCACAAATACACTTCACACACCGGGGTGTTAGCGTTCAAATTTAAGCGTTAACATTTTTGGTGCTTTCACTGAGAATTGAACTCAGGACAGCTGTCATCATTGCTTCGCAGAGATTTGAAGAAAGAATTTCCTTAAAAACCAGAAGTATATCTGAGATTATGGCTCCTGGAAGGAAAAGCAGATCTATCAGATCTGGGAACATTCAAGAGGGAACCTCCGCTTCCCCTGTGCCTAATCTACCCACTCCGTCTGTTGGAGTTACAAAAGCGGAATTGGATGCTGTGATTCTAGGGCTAAACCAGCAGATAAACGCCCAAAATGCACAACTAGAGGCTCAAAGTGCCCAGAATGCTCTGATTCTGAATAAGTTGAACGACTTACTTGGGGCAAACAATGAACCGGCTGGTAATGAAAGGAACTATGCTGGCAACATTCATGATGTTAATGAAAGGAATGCTCCTGAAAGGCCTACTAGTCCCTTTGAGCAGGCAGTACCTGACGCCGGTGGATCTAGAACTCGACATGATGAGGAATATCTTTCTGGAATGGTCCGGCAGATCATGAAAGAAAGTATGCAAAGGGTTGAAGATGAGAAGGAATGGGGTTTCGCTCCAAGTAAAACTCCGTTTACTGAAAAAATCTTGAAGGCGGAATTTCCAAGGAAGTTTGTCCCTCCGACTATTCCAGCTTACAAAGGGACGAGTGATCCGAATGAGTTCCTGTATAAATATGACTGGCACATGACAGGTGCCAGGGCCTCCGACGAAATAAAGTGCCGATATTTCCCCGTATACCTGGAAGGCGTGGCTTTATTGTGGTTCACCAAGTTACCAGTCCGATCTATCGATCAGTTTTCAGACTTGACCAGAAAATTCAAGGAGCAGTTTAGACTATATGCTTCGAAGGCCAAGGATATTATGTCACTATCGAGTTTAGAGCAGAATCCTGGTGAATCTATCAGATCCTTCTTGAACCGCTTCAATATAGCACTGGCTGAGGTGGACAATGCTGAACCACGAATGATATTGACTTATCTGATGAGGGCTATCGATAAGTCAAGCGATGTTGGGCGGATTTTCACCCAGAAGATCTCAAGACCAAGAAGCCGCAGTTTCACCCGGGCTCGCGAGCAACCTCTACTTTGTTATCCCGTTTTTTGGTCAAAACTGGAATATCAATGTCGAGCGCGTCTCCACCACGATCAAGCTAAGAAGAAGCAACCAGCAAGCGTATGTAAGCCCAGAGTTCCACTCAAAATCCAAATACAAAGTCCATTCGGCCTTATACTCTCATGTTCATTCGGCTATGCAAGCATACAGTCCCATTCGGCATTCACATGCGCAGGTTCATTCGGCATAAGCTACCGAACCAACTCCCTGCTACCCCATGCCGAACCAACTCCCTGCTACCCCATGCCGAACCAACTCCCTGCTGCCCCATGCCGAACCAACCACGAGAACTCACCATCAACCGAACCAAGTAACCACCGAATCAAACCCAAGGTGGCACCGAACCACACTCCTCTCCTCTACCACCGAACCAAGCTTCGCCGAACCAGAAAGCTGCCAGTCCAGATTGCTTCAGCCCAAGCCCACCTGCAGCTATATACTTCCAAGACCCCTGCCCCCTACCTCACTCTATAAATAGAGGGGCAGGGGTACAACAATGGAGGACAATTTTTGGAGACAAGTTTGAGAGCTCAAGCAAGGAAGGAACTTTCAAACTACTTTCATACACTTGTATACAAAGCATTGTACTTGTAATCTGGAAGAAAAAAGATAATAACATATAAAGTGGACGTAGGCACATTCTGGCCGAACCACTATAAATCTGCGTGTCTTTTACATTTCAGCCCTTACTTTTCTCATATTTACATACTCATCTAAAATCATTGAAAATCACACATACTCAACTAAAATAATACGACTTGGAGGTGTTTGTCCATTTTTTGTGCAAACATTTTTGGTGCTTTCATTGAGAGTTGAACTCGAAGCTTCAGCTTCTCCCACTCAACCTTCTTCCTCATAACGACGTTCGTCGCTTAGAAATCATGCCTTCCAAGCAACGGAAGGATGTTAACAAAGGAAAGAACATCGCAACTAGCAGTCTTCCGGATCCAGTAGCCCCAGATCAAGAGGATCATCCAATTTCAACAGCAGCACCAGATGGATACCAGGCAAATCTGATAGCTCCTGCCACCGAACAACCAATAACTAGGGCAGATCTAGACAGAGTTGTGGCTGAAGTAACCTACCACTTCACATCCCAACAAGAAGCTTTAGTGGACCAACTTATGTCACGCTTAAGGGATGCTGAAGAATCCAACCGCAACACTGAATCATGGGATGAGTCTCAATCTGGAGGATCTCGGAGACAGCAAAGGTATTCCTTCTTCGAAGAAACTATCGACAGGAATCATAGAAACCCCGCTGAACGGAGCCAAGCTGGAACCCAGCCCGAAGTTGGCCCCATGGAAATGCTCGAAGCAGAACCCCACCGGGTAAGATCAAGGCAGGGGGCAACTGTAGCTGGTCCTAGCATGCATCCGAGCAGCCAGAGACAACCACTGGATAATGCAAGAAGTGATAGATTGTACCATCCCTACAGGTCATCTGGACGAGATAGATCCCGCAGGGAAGAACTAAGCTCATTTTTGTCCGCTCCAAGTTCTGACGAACGAATGGCACGATTATTCAGAGAGTGTGTCCAACGAGAGCAAAGGGACCGGGGGATAGGCGCTAGGGTCACCAGCCCCTTTACCCGAAATATCGAAACTACCATCGCCTCCCGGGAATGGAAAATGCCAACCATGGAACCTTACAAAGGAACTTCCGACCCCATCGTACACTTACAGAGATACACCCAGCATATGCTCATGAGTGGAGCAACAGAAGGAGTATTATGTAAATGCTTTCCGCTATTCCTAGCAGATCTAGCTACCTCCTGGTTCTGCCATCTACCCCGAGGATCCATCAGCTCATGGGAGATGTTGAAAGAAAGGTTTATTAGCCAGTTCCTCATCCATGTGGAACAACCCAAGGATGCTTATTCTCTATCCAATATCAAACAGAAATCCGGAGAGACGCTGCAACAATATCTAACACGGTTCAACGCCACAGCAGCAACAGTTCAAGATGCCAATGAGAAACTTATCCTAACGGCCCTTTGTAGTGGCGTGCATCCGGATACCAAGTTTGCTAGGAGGTTAACAAAAGATAAACCAGCTACGTTACCTGACTTCTTCCATGAAGCTGGGAAGTATATGAGGCTTGAAAACGCTACCGCTAAAAGACAGTCAGGACAGCAGGCTAAGACTACCCATGGCGACACTCCCGCTGCAACAAAGGACGTTTGAAGAAATGACTCTAGAGATAACGCTGGGGGCAAGAAGGGAGGAAAGCGTTTATATCAACCAGGACAGAGATTTGACTCTTGCCCCCCTCCCTTGCTTTAAACTTTGTCCTGGATGGCTAGAAGGATGTTTTTAATCATTTCACCAAATGGGTGGAAGCGGACCCTTTAAAATAAAATATCTTTGGCATAAATCATCAACTTCTTACATAAATTATCAACTTCTTGATCAAAAAATATTCTATGCAGGTACGGAGTCCCACTCAAGATCATATCAAACAACGGACTCCAGTTTGACAACAAAGAGTTTACCAACCGATGCCAAGAGCACATAATTCACAAAAGCTTCTCATCTGTAGCTTATCCTCAGGCAAACGGACAAGTCAAAGCTGTCAACAGAATTCTCAAAACCCTAACCAAGAAGAAGCTTGAAAAGTCAAAAGGCGCTTGGGTGGACGAACTCCCTACGGCACCCTGGGCCTGCCGCACCTCTCATAGAACATCAACGGGGCATACTCCTTTCTCTTTGGCATACAGATTGGAGGCCATGCCCCCAGTTGAAACTGTAGCGCCATCTCACCATGGGACCCACTGCAACCCAGAAGAAAACGAAGAACTCCTCCTCATGTCTTTGGATCTGATTGAGGAGAGGAGAAACGATGCAACACTTAAAAGCAGAAGCCCACAAGCAAAAAGTGGCAGCACAATGCAACTCCAAAATCAAGCATCGCAGCTTACAAGAGGGAGATCTTATCCTCATGCGGATCCTCCCGCAACACCGAATCATGGACCGAGTCCCAATCTGGAGGATCTGTGAGACAACAATGACCTTTCTTCTTCGAAGAGGTTAATAAAGAAATGGTCATGGTAGGAGCCGAGCCCGGACTCAGCCCGAATTCCGACCTGAGGAAACACTTGGAACCAAACCCAACGGGGGAGGTGCCAGGCAGGGGTCGGATATAGCTGAGCCTGTCATGCTACCTAACCATGAAAGCACCAGTAGACGGACCATATGAAATTCATCAAGATCTTCGCAACAACGGAGCTTATATTTTGTCAACAGTGGACGGAGTGGTGTTCCAGAGGGCTTGGAACATCCGACACCTCCGTCGATACTTTGCTTAACACGTACCGCCCATATGAAGCGTATTAACACGGTGGACGTAGGCATTATCGTGCCGAACCACTTTAAAAATCTTATCTCTTGTTACCTTGTGCCTTCATATCTTGGCTGCTTGTTAAGCTTTATCCCTTTCTGTTGAACAAAATCCTATGGCATCTCCACTCAAGATGCACCGCGGCCTCGTCTGGACTAGGCCTAACAGGTACGCTACGATTCTATGCACTCGCCAATGAGACACTTTTGCTCCAGCATCCCTCTGCTGCGGGTTAACTCATTGTGCGCCTGCCCTCAAAGCCAACTGTAATGAGCCGATTATAAGTCATCATAAAGGCCGACTATAGCCGATGGCAGCTCATTACGGCGTTCGGCTCGCCGGTAACTGTGAACCTACTTTAAGCCCCAACATAAGGTGTGGCCAGCCAGGGGTAGTTCACGGCCAACGGCACCCACGCTAGCCGGCCACGGTAAATCGAATAATACCCACGATTACGGACCATAATGGTTCGGGTAGTTACCGTGCGCGATCTCGGCTCCGATGTGTCTTAAGTGCGGCTGTGGTAAAAAAGAAAACTCCCCGCGGAGGCGTAAGATGGGTGACAAATGTCTCCAAGACCCACAGCTAGGGAAAGTGACTACAAAACCCGTTTGCCACGAACTTAAGCACATCGACGGCCTTCCGTGACTGGAAGTTTTACTTTTACTATATTTCCATTCCATTTAAATATTTTTCTCCTATCCTGTATAACAAACTCTCAAGTACAGGAAACCGAATAGGAAGCATTTACTCATGAGGCTTTAAGCCTGCGTACTGGGTGAAAGGGCGCTCTGCTATACCCGTGAACAGTTACACAAGACACTCAAAGCTACCGCCTGCGAATAAAACATAAAGGGCGGTACTCTCTTCTCTTGTACATAAATGCGTAACTATAACTTATTCATACACTGACATTGCAAAACGTGAAATTATATTTCAAGCAAAAACTTAACATCAAACACAAGTGGAATCACAGGCATACACATAATTATACTTCTCACACAGCACATAAAGATAGCAACAACATTTAAACATGACAAAATCAGCTTATATTATAAGATCACACGAAGTTATTCTTTGCAAATAATTTTATTACAGTTGCATATCAAAGACTAACATGAACAGTGATAAAAAAGAAACAAAAAGATGGCAGATGCATCCACACTCCATCACCGACTCCCCCAGCCTACTTAGCCGCAGGATCAGAACCCCCAGCATGTGGATCTGAAGTCCCACCTGTCCAGATCGGAAGAGGAATTCATTAAACGAACGATCAAGTTATGAAAACACGGAAAGAAAAGAAAGGGAAAAGAATAACTCACCAGCATCCGCCGCTTGATCCTCATCATCCAACTGCACGCCCGCTTCCTCCGCAGCAAGCAGCCGCATCCCCTCCTTCACCGCCGCTTGCTCCTCCTTTGAGAACTGAGCAGTAACCGCACTCAAGTTGAAAGCCTCTCCGCCTTCCTTACCCGCGTTCACCCTGGCCTCCTCTAAAGCCTGGAGATACACCTTGGCCATGACCCGAGGGTAATCGTCCATCCAAGACAAGCCGCCCTCTTTCCAAGTATGGAAGTACATATCCTGAAGCATCTCATCCATCATCCCCTCATTTTCCTCAAACTCCCTCACCCGAGCCTCGGAAGCTTGCAACTTAGCGACGGCGACGTCCCTCTCTGATTGGTATCTCAAGCAGTCAGCCTGGAGAGACCTCCTCATTTCCTCCTCCTTCAACCTAAGGGACCTCCTCATCTCCTCCATCTCCTCCTTCAACTCAGCCTGAGCCATCTCCGCAGCCTCGAGTCTCCCCGACAACTCCTCTACCCGCTCGAGATCCGCATTTCGAACCTCATCCACCGTTGTAATGGCCATGTTAATCCGCTCCCTGCAGGTAATCTCCATCTTCCGTAACTCCGCCCTACTGGCCTTCTCCATGGTCTCTTTCAGACGCTGGGAGGCTTCCTCATGCTGGGAGATCTGGATGGCTTGGTCGGCAAGCTGCTTGGCCTGATCGGCAACCTTTAGCCTTAACCGAATATTAGCACTCCCAATCTCCTCCCCGGCCTTGACCAATCGAGCATGATGCTCCATTAACTTCTTAGTCTCTTCGGCCACCCGGTCAATATTAGCCTTGGCCTCGTCCCCCATAGTAACTACCCGAGTAGTAAGCAGATCAAGATCTAGGGACTTGGCCTCATCCAGCACACGTACCATGGGGTTGCGGGGAAGTAGGTGCTCGCCCGTGGTCTCATCAAATGAAATGTCCCGAAAACTTGGGTCTAAATCAGGATGACCGGCAAAAGGGTCACGAGGCACGGGGCGAGGCACATCGGGACGCCTTATATGAATGACAGTAGATCTCTTGGAAGGAGGAGGAGGGGGGCAGGGCTCCGTGCTCTCCTCCGTAGTATCACGAGGAGGCTGAGTAGGGGGAGGCAGAGTAGGAAGCTGCGAAGCAGAAGAAGACTCAAATAAGGAACGGCTCCGCTTCCTTTTCTGAATGCCCTCTTCGATGACCCCAAGGAGAGGGCGGTACTTGACTACGTCCCCAGTGCGATCAGTAGAAGGTTTCGCGGAAGCTCTCCTCGACTTAAATTGTTCAAGACGATGTCGAACATCCGACGTTTTAACTGCCTGGCCTGCCCCTGGAATAAAGAACAAGTGTTACGAACATACAATAATCCGCAATTCAAAAAATGTGCTAAGTTAAAAAGAAAGAAAAGTGAGGAGACACATCTATTATACAAACCCGGCGGAGGAGTGGGATACGGCAATAAGTCCTGGATCTCATTCCAGGACGGAAGTGAACCGTAAAAAAAATTTTTCTAAGTCCTTATCGAAAATAGAATCGGCAGAAGACAAAAGTTCACCTTGCATCGCCGGGATCACCCTAGCTGAGGAACCCTTAGAGGATGGGTCAGTGCCAGCCACAGCTTTGCCGGTTTCCTTTGCCTTCTCCGTTCCCTTCTCCGTTTCCGACTCTCCCTCCGACTCCCCGAAGGCCCGACGGAGAGCCTCATCCAGTTCGAGGTCTTGTTCAGAGGTTAGAGCAGCAACACCACTACCACCTTGACCGTCGCCATCTCCTCCACCCTCCGACCCTTCTCCAACTTCGCCTCCTTCCTCCTCTTCCACACCTTCCTCCTCCGGGACAGTCGGGCAAGTACTTGGAGAAGGGCCATCGGACTTCTTCAGTTTCTTCCCCCCAACCGCAGGACGCGCTGCGAAAGGCTCCCTCTTACCGCTCTTTACCGTAGCCCCCTCCTTAGCCTTAGCAGCCCTCTCCTCAGCCGTATCCCTTTGCTTAACCACGGACTGGCGCGGTAAGATCAAATTATACTCCAAGAGGGCTGCGTTCCTGATCAAGAAAGAGGCCGACCGGTCCCGTGCCGGAATAGCCTTTAGTTCAGCAGCCATTCGCACTAAGGAATCGTCCTCCACGACTGCAATACCACCTGTCGCTAGCCAGAAATAGAAGCATGTCAGAAAAAACACTACAGTCAAAACACATGAAAAATATAAATGAAATCAATCTTACAGCCGGAAGTGAAAAGGCGGAAAGAAACAGCATCGTCCTTGACGAAGAACCACTCCTTCTTGAACATGGTGAACTTGGAATACAAGTCCAGAACTGGTTTGAAGGGTACGGCCGCCTCCAGACTAATATACGGAGACCCCTTCTTATAGCCTCTCAGGTTGTACAAGTATCGGATTTCCCGGTTAGAAGGAGGACGCCCGTACCTCCTCTGGAAGATGACAAAGAGGCTCACCAGGATAGCATATGAGTTAGGCTGAAGCTGGAAGGGAGCCACCTTCAAATATGCGGTGAAGCTTACTATCCAAGCGTTGATAGGAGGAATGGCCCCACACATGCAATGGTATCTGCTAAAAGCGAAGTAGCCCTCGGGAGGATTATATGGCATCACCCCATCTCCTGGCAGCAGCATAAGAGCCCTATCTATCCCAAAGGAACGGGATATGACGTCAAGTTGCTCCTCCTTTAAGGAGCTAGGAAAGCAATCAGGGGGGGAGATCAAAAGTTCCTGTGGACCATATCCATCCACTAGAGACCTTGGAATGGGTCGATGTTGCTCGGATCCTGATTGGACTGGGGGCAAGGAAGAGGAGGGCTCTCTTGTGCCTCTAGATTTCTTTCTGTCTGATCGTGTTTCCGCTTTGCGAGACATTTTCTGCAGCACAAGAAAAACACGGTGTTAGAGCAAGAAGTATAGAAAGATAAACAAGCAAGTATCTAAAGAAAGCATATAAAAGCATAAGATTCCGCTCAAGGTTCAAGTATGAAGTCTCATTCGGCGGTGCAAGACGAGTTCATTCGGCACCAAACTCCAATGCTCATTCGGCATACATGTCATTCGGCATACATGTCATTCGGCATACCTCATTCGGCTATTCAAAACACTCCGTACACATTCGGCAAACAGGGCCATCCGATGGCAAAGGTTCATTCGGCAGAAAGTATACATACCTGATTCGGTATAAGCTGGTTCGGCGAAGACTTTGGTTCGGCAGCACAATATGGTTCGGCTCTACTCGTTCGGTAATGAAAAACGAGGGGGGTGCGGCCTCTATATATAGGCGAGCTCAGGACCGGACCAAGGCATTCGACATACCGGACCGAATGGAAGCCGAATGGAACTATCCATACCGGACCAGCCTCCAACCGAATGAAACTTGTGCCAACTCGAACCCGAACGAAGCTACCTCTACCAGCAGAAACCAGAAACAGGGGGCACGCAGGGCGCTTCACTCAGATAAGTGCCGAACTCTAAGAGCTTACTAATAAAATAAAAAATATGATAACAATGGATAAGTCGTGAATCTCTCACTAACATGGATTAATCATTTACACGTGCACGCGACCACGAACGGTCCATAGGCACGCTCTGAATGGCTATTAACCCTATCGTCATGAGAATTTACACTTTGACATCCCTTTTTAAGCTCATCAGTCAAATGGATATTTGATAATTATGAAATGGCTAAGCTACTTACACATGTACGGGGTCGAGAACAACCCCTAGGCATGCTCTGAGCTAGCGATAAACCACCTTGACAAACGATCCAGGGAACCACTCTAACGTGAACCTGGCATCGATAACCCCCTCGGGGTACACTAACTCGCCTCGAACGGCGCAATTCACTTGATCACAAATATTTCGACCCCGAACGGTCGTTATTTGAAACCACACTAAAACTATAAATCTCTTTGCAGGACATCCACAAGATATAAACATCCAGCCCATGACATTACAAGACGAGTCTTCCCACCAACGAGAAACAAAGCGCGACACGTGCAAGCACGTGCCCCACTTTGGGGGGCAAATGTTGGGCGGATTTTCACCCAGAAGATCTCAAGACCAAGAAGCCGCAGTTTCACCCGGGCTCGCGAGCAACCTCTACTTTGTTATCCCGTTTTTTGGTCAAAACTGGAATATCAATGTCGAGCGCGTCTCCACCACGATCAAGCTAAGAAGAAGCAACCAGCAAGCGTATGTAAGCCCAGAGTTCCACTCAAAATCCAAATACAAAGTCCATTCGGCCTTATACTCTCATGTTCATTCGGCTATGCAAGCATACAGTCCCATTCGGCATTCACATGCGCAGGTTCATTCGGCATAAGCTACCGAACCAACTCCCTGCTACCCCATGCCGAACCAACTCCCTGCTACCCCATGCCGAACCAACTCCCTGCTGCCCCATGCCGAACCAACCACGAGAACTCACCATCAACCGAACCAAGTAACCACCGAATCAAACCCAAGGTGGCACCGAACCACACTCCTCTCCTCTACCACCGAACCAAGCTTCGCCGAACCAGAAAGCTGCCAGTCCAGATTGCTTCAGCCCAAGCCCACCTGCAGCTATATACTTCCAAGACCCCTGCCCCCTACCTCACTCTATAAATAGAGGGGCAGGGGTACAACAATGGAGGACAATTTTTGGAGACAAGTTTGAGAGCTCAAGCAAGGAAGGAACTTTCAAACTACTTTCATACACTTGTATACAAAGCATTGTACTTGTAATCTGGAAGAAAAAAGATAATAACATATAAAGTGGACGTAGGCACATTCTGGCCGAACCACTATAAATCTGCGTGTCTTTTACATTTCAGCCCTTACTTTTCTCATATTTACATACTCATCTAAAATCATTGAAAATCACACATACTCAACTAAAATAATACGACTTGGAGGTGTTTGTCCATTTTTTGTGCAAACAAGCGAATTTGGGAAATGGTTAAATATGAAGGAGCCAACCTCTCTCGAAAAGTTCTACAAAAAAGCAGACGAGTTCATTCGCTTGGAAAGCCGTCCTTTACCAGTAAAGACAGTGTTAGAAAAAGCAGAAGACAACACTGTCGCTCCACGCAAGAATGAATCGGTGGGGGAAAAAAGGGAGAATAGTAATGGGAAGAAACAGGGTAATCTGAAGAAGCCCCGATCCTTCAAGCCATCAGAATATACTCCATTATCACATACACCGGAGCACATCTACCTCGCCACTAAAGATTCCGTCGATTTCCCTAAACCTATCCCGTTGAGAACTGGGAGAAAAGCCATACAAAGTGGGAAATTCTGCCGCTTCCACAATCAACCAGGTCATGAAACTGATGAATGCCGCCAGCTGAAAAATCTGATTGAAGAGTTGCTAAGAGAAAACAAGTTGCAGCAATTCGTAAAAAAGAATAGCAACAATCCTGCATCGTCGAGTCAGGGGCAGCGGGCCCCTGTTCATCAGCCTGGGGCAGGAGAGAAAGCTACGGGGCACGAATCTGGAAGGCCCGTTATCAATGTCATTTCAGGAGGACCTCACCCAGCTGGTAAAAGTTGGGGTGAGATGGAGAGATATTCCAGGGCTTTGAAATATGCTCCAGCCGAAGAAAACGTCTTTGTTCTAGAAGACACTACGCCCCTTAAACAACAGAAAACTTTCAGTGACGATATTATTTTCAGAGCCAGAGATTCTACAGGTATTGAAGCTCCTACTTTAGATCCCTTGGTCATCTCGGCTGGTATTGGACCAGCCATTGTTAGAAGAGTCCTCATTGACTGCGGAGCATCATGCAATATTCTCTTCAAGAAGACATTTGACCAGATGAAAATCCCTATGATCGATGTGCAAGCCTCATCACAGAAAATCGTGGGCTTCACAGGGGAGCCAAAGCAACCAGTAGGAACCATCGATTTGTTTGTAGAACTTGGGGAAGGAGAAAGGAAAGTGGCCCGAAAGCAAACATTTGTGATTGTCTATGAGTTTTCTGCCTATAATGCTTTTCTTGGCCGTCCAACACTCGCAGCATTCAAAGCTATCCTAGCCCCGTGGTGCCTCACTATTAAATTCCCTACTGACAATGGAGTAGGAGTTATAAAAGGGGATCAAAATGCTGCGCGAGAATGTTATTGGACAGAGCTGCGAGAGTCAAGAAAAAGAGAAATGGGAAAGGATGCGGCAACTCCAGTCCGCATCAAGGAACCAGCTTTGTAGCAATTACAGAGCGGACCCTGCACTGGCGAGCACAGCGGGGCACGGAAAGAAATGGATCCCAGAAAAGCCAGTACAGGGGAGAATAGAGTAGTACCGGTGGAAACGACAATTCCGGTACCTGTTGACCCGAAGGACCCAAATAAGGTGTTGAATGTGGGTTCGCAGCTTAATGTGTCAATTCAGAATGTCTTGATATCTTTCCTGAAAGCAAATCTGGATGTCTTTGCTTGGACTCATGCCGATATGTGTGGGATATCCCCAGAAGTTGTAGTACACGCTCTGAATATTGACCCAAAGTTTACGCCAGTTAAACAGAAAAGAAGAACCCAAGGTCCAGAAAGGTCAGCAGCATTAAAAGAAGAAGTTGATCGACTCATGGAAAATAACTTCATCAAAGAATCTACGTATCCGAATTGGGTTTCAAATCCTGTGTTGGTCAAGAAAGCTAATGGAAAATGGAGAGTATGCATCGACTTTTCTGATCTAAACAAGGCTTGCCCCAAAGATTGCTTCCCATTACCCAGGATCGATCAACTGGTAGACGGAACTGCGGGACATGAATTGTTATCCTTCATGGATGCCTACTCCGGTTATAACCAAATCATGATGCATGAGCCGGATCAAGAGGATACAAGCTTTATCACAGATGTTGGACTTTATTGCTACAGAGTTATGCCCTTCGGATTGAAAAACGCAGGGGCAACCTACCAAAGACTTGTTAATGCTATGTTCAAACCGCAATTGGGCAAAACTATGGAAGTCTACGTCGACGACATGTTAGTGAAGTCCAGGAAAGCAGTGGATCACATTGAGCACTTAGCAGAAATGTTCGCAGTCCTCCGGAAATACAGAATGAAACTTAACCCTCTGAAATGTACATTTGGGGTCGAATCCGGAAAGTTCTTAGGTTTTATTGTCAGTGCTAGGGGCATAGAGGCTAGCCCAGCTCAAATTACCGCCTTAAAAGAAGTTAAAGCTCCTAGAACGAAGAAGGAATTGCAAAGTCTCAACGGAAAGGTCGCCGCTTTGAATCGGTTCATTTCCAAAGCTACTGATAAATGCATCCCGTTCTTCGATGCCCTAAAAAAAGGAAAGAAGAACTTTGAATGGACTCCCGAATGCCAAAAAGCTTTTGAAGAGTTGATCCGTCATATGGAAACGCCTCCGATACTTTCTAGGCCAGGCGATGGTGAGGATCTTCTTATATACTTGGCAGTATCATCTCATGCTCTAAGTGCAGCGCTGATACGGGAAGACAAAAGGATTCAACATCCAGTTTACTATATCAGCAAAAGACTCACTGGGGCAGAGCTGAATTACTCCAAGTTGGAAAAACTCGCCTATTGCCTACTAGTTGCATCGAGGAAACTGAGGCAATATTTCCAAGCTCATCCTATCAAAGTACTCACTGATCAGCCTCTAAAGCAAGTCCTATTTCGCCCTGAAACTTCGGGTCGTCTTCTAAAATGGAACATTGAACTTAGTCAATATGACATCACCTATCACCCCCGAAAAGCAATCAACGGACAAGCTTTAGCTGATTTCATTGCAGAATTCACAGAGAAAGATAATGGTGAGGAAAAAGCGGTCAATGATTCTCCAATCCAGTGGAAGATGTATGTTGATGGCGCAAGAAATGACAACTGTTCTGGAGCCGGAGTGGTACTTGAAACTCCTGAAGGTCGATCATTATGTTATGCACTAAGACTGGAATTTCCTTCAACAAACAATGAAGCAGAATATGAAGCTCTTATTGCAGGTCTGAGAATCGCTAAAGAGCTGAACATTCAAGCATTACAAATTTTCAGTGATTCTCAGCTCATTGTATGCCAAGTCAAGAAAGAATTTCAAGCAAAAGGTGGAAATTTGCCTTCCTACTTGTCAAAGGCTTGGGAACTCCTATGTGAACTCGGTCACTATTCAATAAGCCACATTCCTCGGGAAGAGAATATGAAGGCAGATTCCCTCGCAAAGTATTCAAGTTCTGGTGAAGCTCAACTATTGGGACTGGTCCCTGTAGAAGTCCTTTCAGCGCCGAGTATAGACGAGATGGATATAGACTGGATTGTGAATGTATCTCAAGAACAAGAGTCATGGATGACTCCAATACTGGATTACCTACTCAGGGGTTCTCTGCCAGAAAACTCGATAGAAAGACGAAAGCTTCTAAGAAAGGCCTCTCGCTATGTAATTCAGGATGGCCGATTATACAGACGGGGATTCTCAATGCCATTGCTTCGATGTGTATCCCGGGAAGAATCCAAAACAATCCTAGCTGAAGTGCATGGAGGAGAATAAGGTGATCATTCAGGTGGTCAAACACTAGCAAAGAAAATTCTCCGATACGGATATTTTTGGCCAGAAATTAATCGGGATGCCACAGATTACTCCCAAAAATGTGACAAGTGCCAAAGATATGCCAAAATTCCTAGAGCACCTTCTACCGAACTCACACAGATGGTCAGTCCATGGCCATTTGCAATTTGGGGAATGGATCTCATCGGGCCGCTACCAACTGCTAAATCAGGGATTAAATATGCTATTGTTGCAGTTTGATTATTTTACTAAGTGGGCTGAAGCTGAACCATTGGCTACTATCACTTCTAAGAAAATGATAAGCTTTGTGACCAAGAATATCATTTGCAGATACGGTGTGCCTCAGAAAATAATCACAGACAATGGTACTCAGTTTGAAAGCGAGGAATTCCAGGATTTTTGTAAACGATTCAAAATCCAGAAAAGCTTTTCGGCAGTAGCTCATCCGCAGGCAAACGGGCAAGTGGAAGCAGTGAACAAGATCATCAAATCAACCATCAAAAAGCAACTCGAAAAAGCAAAAGGTGGTTGGGTCGATAAACTACCACTTGCACTATGGGCATACAGAACTACTCACAAAACTGCAACTGGGCATACTCCTTTTTCGTTAGCATACGGATCGGAAGCAATGATCCCGGTTGAAACAGAGGTCCCTTCACACAGAAGAATCCATTTCAATCAAGCGGAAAATGAAAAGCTGCAACTTGAAGCGCTGGATCTCCTTGATGAAAAAAGAGATGAAGCTAACCTCAGAGTTGCAGCTCATCAGCAAAGGATAGCCAGACATTTCAATTCCAAAGTTCGTCAACGCAGCTTTGAAATTGGAGATCTAGTCCTCAAAAGAATTATGACCGCGACAGGTGTGTTTGGGCCAAATTGGGAAGGACCGTATGTAGTAGGTCAGAAGCTTCTTGACGGCACATTCAAGCTCACCACTGTTGATGGAGAGCAAATTCCAAGGGCATGGAACAGCAACCACTTGCGTCCATACTTTACTTGAAAATTTTGTTGAAAAATTGTAAAAAGAATTATGGATGTATGATTCTTGTAATTGAAAGCAATTGTGAAACTGATGCAAGTAAATAATGAAAAAAATATAAAGTGGATGTAGGCCCAATTTCATGGCCGAACCACTATAAATCTTGTGTTCCTTATTATCATTATATGCTTGCTTTGTTTTCGATATAAAAATACATAAGATGTATTGCTAAAATGTCAATTTAAATTTTTGCAGACCATGGAAATAAAACTTGCGCATAATAAGACTGAGCGATTCTCACCATCATTCAACAAACAAATTTCAAGTCACAAAGACCCCGAATTCAAATCCTAGATAGGAAATACTTCAATTGAACGGCTAATGATTTCGATAGAAACGAGCCCTTGCTGATAAATTGAGATCGTTTGAACAAACAAACATCCAATTAGGAAGCTAGTGCCCGTTCTCACGAACTTGCCTGGCAATGAAGTACACTTCCTTGGATTAAACAAGCCACTTGTGAGAGAAAGGGGAATGAAAACTTGAAAAGAAGAAAAAAAAAAAGAGGATCGCTGAAAAGGCATAAGCAAGTGAACAGAGGAACAACCAAAGCTACCATCAGCGGCACAAGTCCTCTTCGGAGGCGCAACTCTTCGGAGGATAAAAGACCTCTAATGGGTCATACGCCACAAAAAAGAAAGTTCTCTACTCAACAAAAAAGATTGGAGGAGTCATGACCCTCCAACCATGAGAGAGTAACTTCCAGGCGATGAAAACCCTCTCTGAGGCACATTTCACCAGGAGTTGAAGTGTTATAACCGCTCTTCGGGATTTCACTTCACCAGAGTTGAAATGTAAACAAAATAAAAGCCCTCTTCGGAGGCCCATTTCGCCAGGAGTTGAAGTGTTATAACCGCTCTTCGGGATTTCACCTCACCAGAGTTGAAATGTAAACAAAATAAAAGCCCTCTTCGGAGGCCCATTTCACCAGGAGTTGAAGTGTTATAACCGCTCTTCGGGATTTCACTTCACCAGAGTTGAAATGTAAACAAAATAAAAGCCCTCTTCGGAGGCCCATTTCGCCAGGAGTTGAAGTGTAGCAACCGCTCTTTGGAATTTCACTTCACCAAAGTTGAAATGCAAAAACAAAGACCTTCTTGAAAGCACACGTTTCACCGAGATTGAAATAAAACTTCCAAGTGTTGAAACGTGAAAAGGCTTTCTTCAAAGGCACAACTCTTTGGGGGTACACGTTTCACCAAGATTGAAATAAAACTTCCAAGTGTTGGAACGTGAGAAATCCCTCCTCAGAGGTACAACCCCCTCCCGGGAACACAATTAAGAAGAAAGACCTCTTTGGAAACCCACGTTTCACCAAGATTGAAATAAAACTTCCAAGTGTTGAAACGTGAAAAGGATTTCTAAAGCATAACTCTTTGGAGGTACACGTTTCACCGAGATTGAAATAAAACTTCCAAGTGTTGAAACGTGAAAAATCCCTCCTCAGAGGTACAACTTTCTATATATATAAAAAAAAAAAAAAAAAAATCCTCATCAAAAGCGTACTTTAACTTTCAAAGGAAAAGTAATTCGCCTACTATGGAAAATGATCGTAAAAAAAAAAAAAAAAAAAAAAAAAAAAAAAGAGGAAGTTAAAGTACCCTTCAGAGGTCCGCTTTACCACATAGAGGAATTCACTTGGTAAAATATGCACATAAGCAAAAGAAAAAAGTGATTTCTTCGTACGACAAAGCGTAAAAACTTATACGAAGGGAGTTGTACTCTATAAGAATTTTCTTTAAAGAATAAAATAATTATTCTTTAACAAATAAGAGTGCAAGTCCCCTCGAAGTATAAAATATTGTAGCAAGCTTAAGGTATGGGGGCAACATGGTATAGTAGCATAGCTGCATCAGTAAAGTAATACTCAAACAACATACCATAAGCCCGCTGCAATATCGTGTAAATAAACTTGTGCAAGAAATAAAATAAATAGTAAATGCATTCTCAAATTCAAACAGAAGTTTGTACAAACGAAGAATCATTTTATTCAATTATAATGCAGATACAGGTTTTCAAAATAAAAGCGGGGGCCGGTACCCGCACAACTCTCGGCCAGTTCATACAAAAGGCAAAAAGCTAAAATCTTCACTTCTTCTTCCCTCCTTTGGACCCTTTACTCGGTCGAATAACCAGCTTTTCAGGACGGCCAGTGGGTATAAGGGAAGTGGGAGAGGCAGGTGTAACCGGTCCAACTTCCGGCTCCTCTTCAGTGGCGGTGATTTTCTTCCCCCTCCTCTTTGATGTCCTATGCTTCTCTCTCCTCTGTGAGGAAGACTCGCTCCCCGGAGTGACAAGTTTTGATAGAACAATGTCGTCAGAAGGAGTCCGTTCCGGGGAAATGTCACCTCCCTCAGGTCTCTCATCTTTCTGCTCTTGCGAAGCGATGGGATCATCCAAGCCGTGAAGAGCCTCTATTTGTTCCTCCTGTGATCCAGGTTGCGAGGCAGAAGGAGGCACCGCCGGAAGAGACGAAGGAAGGATGACCGGAGGAGTAGAAGTTTGAGCAGTGCTTGGTACTCTCTCTACAGAAGAAAAAAGGTTAAAGTCAGTAAAAAGAGGAGATGAGGGTTCACCAATGAAGTCAGTAAAGAGAGGAGATGAAGGCTCGTCAAGGTTGAGAAAATAGCCAAGGAGCTCGTGAAACTCATGTGAAATAAGCGAGTAACCAGCTTGAGCAGAATTGACAGTAGCGAAATTAACAGTGAAGTTACCTGAAGAAGCTGGTTTCCTGATATCGACTTCATAAGCTTGCATATCAGCGCTCTCTTCACCCTCGTCTCCACCTTGTGTGCTTGTAATATCAGCGGTAACTTTGGTGGGAGAAGCGAGATGGGAACTGGAACCAATAATGTCGACTTCAGACGAAGAAGGTGGCTGGACTAGAGTAGTTGAAGTGGTTTTCCCCAGCTGATCCCCTTCCGTCACTTCGGTTCTTAGTTTGGCAAGTTGTTCCTTTCCCCTGGCGAGAGCAGCGCGAGCGTCTTCATCAAAATAATGCCTTTCCAGGGCTGACTCATCATAACCAGCACCTTCAGCACCAAGCATATCGAGGGCGGCCTCCCAAACTTCAGCTAAAGTGATCTCATACTTGGGACCAAGAAAGGCGAGGCTTCCACGCCCCAAGACGCTATGCAAGTAGAAGTCGAATAATGTTGAGCCGAAGCTGTTTTTGGTCGCCTCATGAGATTCTTCGGCTGCGATTTTGCCGGCGACAGCCTCATCGCGCTCCCTTTCAGTTCTGGCAAGCTGAAGCTTGAGCATTTGTATCTCCGCCTCCTGGGAGTTGTTTTTCTTTCGAAGCTCGGCAATATCAGAGACATAGCCGTCACTGATTCTTTTTTGTACTTCAAGCCTGTCCTCAGCGTCTCTCTGACTGGCATGAGCATCTCTAACTTGTCTGAGAAGCACTTCTTCTTTTTGAGAGTATGAAGTAGAGGAAGCAGCAAGCTCATCTTTCAACTTCTCAACCTTTGCTTCGAGCTCCTCGTTGTAGGAAGTAATACTTCTCATCTCGGTATCATGCTGCTCAAGGACCTTTTGCCACTCAGCCTTATCGTTTTCCATGGTGAGCATAGCCTCTAAGTTGGCACGGTTAACTCGTTGAAGCTCATCAACAAGCTTCTGCCAGTTTGACATCCTCTCGATATCAAGTTTAACGGCATCAAGATTTCGTAGCATAGCAGGCTTGTCAATAGGGACTAGGTCGAGATCGAACCTCACACCCTTTAAACACCACTGCGGAAAACGACTTTGTAAAGTGGCTGGGCCCGGTCCCACTTGAAATTTAGGCCTACTTATTATTGTCTGGATGTCCTCCTTCCCAAGAGCAGGAGAGTCAGAAGTAATGTCAAGAGGGGCAGGGGCAGTAGGCTTTTCGGGAATAGCGGAAGCATGTCTCTCACCATGACGGGCTCGTTTGCCTGAATCTTCAGCTACGTGACTTTTTCCTCGGTCGTCGTGAGATTTCCTCTTGTGCGAGTCATCACTCCTCTGCAGAGAATCATGGTGCTCATCCCTATCCCTTCTGTCATGACGCTCTTCTGCATCCCTCCTTTCACGAGCCTTTCGAGCAGCCCTCTCTTCATCAGACTCTCTATAGGAGGGAAAGTAACGCCGATAATCATATTGACCACGCCCCCCATAGCGTTGGAAATCTTGGTAATATGATCTGCCGCGTGTCATTGAAGAATCTGAAATAAGAAAAGATAAGCTTTAGAAGTCTTTAAAGTACAAGAAGATAAGTGCATAAATGTGCTGGAAAATCCTTAGTTGTGTGTGAAGTGCAAGCTACTCGCGTTGGACTAACGAACCACTCCTCTGTTGGGGGGAAGTGATAGATTTCACTGTTGATGACAATTCTTGAGATGAAGGAGTTAGAATCTGTTGGAGGGCAGATGTTGCTTCAATCGTCGGAGGTATAGCTTTACCATGAGCAGGGTCTTCTCTAAAAAGCTCCTGCGAAGTCACTATTATGTCGCTCAACCCCTCGTAAACATCGTCACCATCATGCTTGGTGGGACTTGTTTTCTCAATTCCTACATCAGCTAACCCCCCGAGAGGCCGTGAAGGTTCTTCTTCTTCCTCGATCGGGGCAAGCACCGTCTTACTGGATGACCCCATAATGTCGGTAGAAGTGGAACACTTCACCAATGAAGCTTCAATATTAGACTCTTTTGGTGCGAGTTGTTCGACAGTAACCGGGGCGTCAGGAGTTTTCGTCGGAGAATCGGGAACTTCTGTTGGAACTTCATGAGCATGCGTAGAACGAGAAGCGTGTAGAAGCCCGTATTGGTGTAAAAATTCGTCCTTCAGCAGAAATTTTATGCTCCTTTCTTCCGCAGCCACGGCACTCAACCTCTCGAAAACTTGTTTATGAATCGGATCTCTAGAAGGGAGAGGAAGTGCTAAAAACAGGAAAAGAATGAAATTAGCAGCTGAGAGTTCAGATCTCGAGAAAGTTTCAAAACGGAAAAAGTAGAGACAGGAAATCTTACTTCCCACTCTCCAGATGGCATAAAACCCTGGAGGGCAGCGAACGAAGAAAAACTGATTCAAAAATCCGTGAGCGCTTTCGGAGAGATCAGTAATAAGTTTGCGATTTCGAGCGCTTCTTACAACCACGATGGAGGGATGGTCTTTAGTTTTCGTGAATGAGCAAAAATAGCAGATCTCCTCGAAGCTTGGTAACCGATCCAAAACTCTCCTGGATAGAACACATAACCCCATCAGAATGGCGTAGCCATTGGGGTGTAATTGGAATGGAGAGATAGACAACCGAAGCAGGAACTGTTGGAGAAAGTCGTTAAAAGGAGGAATCGCCCCACTTAAGCACATTTGGCGATTGACTGCAACAAAGCCGTAGGGAGGATTGTCAGCAGTGTCATTTGGCCCCGGAAATAAGATGTCGGCATCATCAATGCCAAACTGGACGCGCAGTTGGTTAAATGCCCGCTGATTCAAAGTTGTGGATGTCCTCTCCGGAGGGTTGTCTATAGGGATGGCTACTGGAAAGACATCTTCAGCCTGGTCCATCGGCTCTTCTTGATGAGAGGTCATTCTACACAAGCAACTGGATGTTCAAATGCGAAGGTACACGTTTCCTAAAAGTGTGAAATGTTGTGCAGAACTAATGAAAATAAACAAGTAAATATAACTGAAGTTAAGCTAGTTGGCAGTTGGTTGACTACCAAATTTCAGGACTTATTAACTTAAAAGTTCAGGTGTGGTGTTAGTGCAAACCGGTTAATTTCAGTTGACTGTTTCAATATTGCTTTAGCATTCTACTTGGATTTGTTGATTTAGAGCACTTCTTTCACATAATTTGTTTAAATTGATTATCTGCTATAAGCTAATCTGTCATTTGATGTGGGCAGTCAATGGCAGTATATTCGTCCCAATTTTCTGTAAATATTGTGTTGGACAGATTGTTAGCCTGCAAGTCAAGGTAACCCGTCAATGAACGCAATAGGGTTCAACGGTTCAAAGACCATGTAATGGTTCAAAGTTTGAACAAAATCCATACAAGTCCTAACTCATCAACGACTCAAGAATCTTTCCTACGAGTTAAGAGCTTTGAGTCATAAGTCATAAAAACAGTGGGAAAATCTCCAAGTCCTATCTCTGGCACGACTTACGGCTTTAGTCATGGTGTACGTTAGGTCGGTTCATGGTTAAGTCGCAAGAAGCAGCTCAGAATGGAAAATAGCCAAGTGCTGAGTCGTTCACGACTCAAGGCTTAAGTCGTGCATGGCTTAAAGAATAGGTCGTGTAACAAATTCAAAGGACTGGGTCGCTCGTACAACCGAAGCTGTAAGTCGTCAGACAACCAATACAACCTAAAATCTAAGTCGTGTGCAATTGAGATTGCGGAAAATCCTTAAGTCGGAAGATCCAAAAGACGATAAAGTCGTGAAGTAGGTCTGGAATGCAAACTCCTCAGCTAAGCCTATTACTCATTTATCCCACCAGTTTATCAAACGCCGATCCAAAACTGTTATGAAGCTGCCACGAATCAAGGGCGATGCTATAATCTAGAGGATCACAACAACAACGTAGCCAACAATGATCAGAATCGTTCACAACTCAAATCAAAGCCCAAGTGAGACATGCGGCGGTGATTTGGGAACAGGAAGCGAAAATTTGTGCCTTAGCAATGGACGTTGTTGGATTGAAGTTCGAAATCACTTACGCAATGTAGTGGAAAGGATGGATTGATGATCAGCTAACTTGGATTCGCCTTCGAAAGGTTGAAAGGTCTCTAATGGCAGATGCGGCTCTGGGATAAGTAATAAGAAGTGAGAAAGAGGAGAAGCGACTCAAGCATTTTTATACCTGGAAATGTTGGGACTCGACTCGGCACGGGTCATGATGAGTCGAAGCACACGACTTACGACTTAAGCGTGTGCTTCGAGGGGCAAATGTTAACCCCGTTCCAGCATACGAGCTAAAAGGCCTACGAGTTAGAGGCGTCAACGGGTTAAGACTTGAAACGACCTACGACTTAAGGTGCCTAACGACTTAGGAGACCTCACGACTTAAGGAAAGGACCGACTCAAAGAATCCCCGACTCAACTAGTAGCGACTCAATGATACAGGCCGACTCATTAAGCTGCCGACTCAAGAAACCTCACGATTCATTCTATCACCGACTCATCTGACCTGGCTCCGACTCATCAAAGACCGACTCATTTGGTCGCGACTCATCCATTCGAGGCCCTTAAGTATTCCATTGGGTTTACGACTCAGGAGATGAACGGTTCATAAAACCTTACGACTCAAGTTCATTAACGACTCAACGACCCAAGGAGAGATCCGAGTCATAAAACCTTATGGCTCAAAAGACTTACGACTTAAGGAGTCTATGACCTAAGGCAGCTACGACTCAAAAGATAGGTCAATTCACGACACACGACACATGATGACTCGTTGATGACTCAACCTGAAGCTGCTGTGTAGAAGACCAGGGTCGCCTCATCTTAGACGGCAACTTTTAACTCGCAGACGACTCACGATGAGTCGGCCACGACTCACGACTCATGATGAGTCGGTCACGACTCATGACTTGAAAGTTCCAGCCTAAAAATTTGCCTATAAATACATGGCCACATTCAATGTGGAGGGGACCTTTTTTGGGGCTAATTCTCGAAGCACCGTTACTCTGCCATTTTCTCAACTCAAGCAGCACTCCAAGCACTCCAAACTCCAAGGACGCTATTACACACTTCAAAGAAGAATCACAATCATTCAAGATGAATTCGAAAGATTATTCTTCATGGGAGTTTGAACTATTTGTCTGAAGTTAATTGTAATTGAAGAAAGTGATATAAATTGTACTCATATCAGCAATAAAGAGAATCTAAGTGGACGTAGGCCTGATTTTGGGCCGAACCACTATAAAACTTGTGTTTTTACTGCTTTTCTGCAATCTCCTTACTTATAATTCTTTCCCGATCTATCGGGTGGTGCTTTCACAAATACACTTCACACACCGGGGTGTTAGCGTTCAAATTTAAGCGTTAACACTTTGCAAATTTTCGCATACCCATTATATCTCTCTGTTTCCACTGCGTTTGTTTTGCAATAAATAAATTTTTCGAACCATTGATCAAGTAAATATTTATGTAAGCATTTATTACTTTTGCCTTTTCAGTTAAAAGCTTTTTCATTGCTTACCATAAATCACGCAAGAGCTCAAGTTTTGCTTCCTCAATCAAATCTGTTCAAATTTGCAGTAACGCATGCTTTAAATTTAGATTATAACTGGTATAAATCACGCAAGCTATCTAAAAAAAAAAATCCAAAAGAGTGATATCGTTCAAACATAAAACTGGAAAGAGAAATCAACGCATGCATTTATCACAATTTTCGTGTAGCGTTCAAACAAGAAGAACTGGAAATAAATCTCTTGCCTAAACGCATGCACTCAAAAATCAACGCTTGCATTTATTTCTTACGTTTTCAAACCTGCCTATTTATCTCCCCTTTTTATTTCGCAAGTTTATCTATAAATACTTTGCCTCATTCACATAAGTTTCATATCTCCTTGTTTGTCCCTCTCTGGTACAAGCTTCTATCAGGTAAATAATTTGCATTGTTTATTTCTTTGCTTCTTCCAATTTTCCTTCCTCCTTCTTGTGTTCTCTGATTTCCTTGCTCGGCTACTTCCCCATCATGCCGTGCCATTTATAAATACATATAGAACTTTGTTAGTAGTAGGCTGGAAGAAATGATATAAATTGATTGTAGGAAGCTAGACTATGGAATTAGTGTAGTTATGATGTAGTTAGTGGTATTGTGGATTTGGATAAGTGCAGTTTGAAGAGGAAGGCATAGAAAGAAAAAAAAAAAAAGAATTACAATTTAATAATGGAGAAGATAAATTGATAAGGAGAAAATGATATGAAATGTTGTTTAATTCAAATAAACAATATTGTATGAATAAATCTTGGGTGAATATAATAAAATGACATTTATTTCAATTTTTAATGGTTGAAATAAATTTAAGATGGTTAAAAATAAATTTAACTACTTATTTGAGAATTTGGGTGGATAAATATCAATGGATTGTATTTATTATGGTTAATAAAAGGATATTGGTGATGTATACCAATAATCACCTTTTAATGTTTAATAATAAAAGTAAAAGAAGAAATAATTTGCCTAAACGTATGAACATGTATGTGAAATAAAGTATTATTTAATGAATTCGAATGTAGTTAGTGGCTACATTTGATTAAATCGAATAATTTGAACAGTATTGTGTTTGTTGCCAATATTGTCATTTTATTTAAATAAATATATATGAGAATGAAAATAATTGATCATGATAAATATGATTAAAAATGTGAGAAATAATTTAATAATGTCTAAACATGTATTTGTTTTGTTTGGGTGCATAACATCTTTTTATTCAATCAATTGTATTAAATTTGCAATTTATTTTGCAATTTATTCAATTTATTTTATGCATGCGTACGGTTGAAGTATGGGCCTAGGATATGTTGAGACGGTTAGCGGGTTGTAGTAGTCGAGCAAGTTGAACTAAATTTCTTTTATTCTATTCGTTCCAGTTGTTCTGAAATTTTGCTTTGACCGTAATTTTTAAATTCGCATACTTGGTATTTGGATCTTATAGATTTAAGTCAAGGCTTTGCATCCGCCGAAGTTTGATCGTGCTTTCCGTTTTTTTTTTCCGAAGTAGATACCGTGTTTGATTTAGATCCACTGCAGCGTTTAAGGTGAGTATTTCTCACCAGACATATGTACATATATTTTGTGAATTATCGCAAGTGTATGTGTAAAAATTTTATTTAAATATTATCTGTCTGTAGTATAACGTAGAATGATGAATCCCATTTAAATTGACACCTCATCAGTTATTATCTGTTGTATTATTTCTGCAGTTATATT
This sequence comes from Allium cepa, assembly GCA_030765085.1. Lineage (NCBI taxonomy): Eukaryota > Viridiplantae > Streptophyta > Magnoliopsida > Asparagales > Amaryllidaceae > Allium > Allium cepa. Next base: position 919,886,154 of record CM060938.1, read on the forward strand.
ATATTATTGTTGATTTACTGCTTAAATCACCACTGCAAGTTCCCTGTTAAATTTAGATTGTTGTGGGCTGAAATGATAGGCCTAAATGATGATTACTGTGCTATTATTATGTTAACTGTTTAACTGTTAACTTGGATTGCGGGTTTGAAATGATAGAACCCGGGGTTTGTAAATTACGGATTGAAATGATATAAATCCGTATCACTTGACCTAGGCTAGAAAACTATATACAGGCCCGTGGTCCTTATAATATTTTCTGAAATATTTAAAATTATTTTGGAAGTTAAATATTTGATTTAATATCTTTAAAGGATTTTATATTGATTTTGAATGAGTTATAAATGTTAATAAATAAATAAATAAATATTTGAATAAAATTTTGGAATATAACTTATTTTGGAAATTCTGGATTTTTGAAAGGATAAGATTTCAGTTAAGAAATATATATATAAGTTATATTTGGAAATATTTATTAAGTTAAACAATCTACTAAAGCATTTAAATGCTGTCTTTTGAAATTGGACTAGTTTTACCCGTAACTTTAGGTAGCATTTCCTAAGTGCTATAGAATCTGGAATTTGATTGTTTTGAAATTTAAGGAATTTGATAAATTATATTTATGTTTAAGTTTTGGAGACCTTTAAGATATGAGATTTATAACTGGATTTTTCTTAATAAATTTAAGATGAACATTCTAGTGTTAAGTAAATTTTGAAATTATTTAATGGCATAATTTTGGAGTTTTATCTATGGAATTTATGGGAATATTCAAGACGAAATAATAAACACTAATTTGTTGAAAGAAAAAATATCCAACCTTAGTTTTGAATATTAATACTCCAATTGGATATATATATAGGAATTGAAATGGTCTTGGGAACATGAAGTGATATTTAAATTATGGTTTAAAATAAAGAAATATATTTGTAAAGCTATGTAAATTATCTTCTTTACAAAGTAACCATAAAGTTAAACCATTTATATCCAAACCATTTGTGTTTTGGGAGTTATGTTTTTTTTTAAAGAAAAATTTCCAATATATTATGGTTTAAAGGTATAATTCAAATATTTGGTTTCCAGATATTATAAATTTTAAGCAGTATGGTTTTGGAAAAGAATTATATTTGAATATAACGATATCATGTTGTTTTGGGTTTTAAATGATATCGTATTTATAGTTTTGAAATGGAAATGTTTATACTGGTTTTAAAGTATAAATTGTTTTTAAATGACCACGGGTTATAATAACGATGGGTTGGCAAAGAGACCGGGATCGGATATGGACATACTCTCTGTCGATACCGAAAACCACTTTGACCAACCGTGTACGCGGTGGAGATTCCAGAATGAAGTAGGTCGGTGGTGGCGTTTCCTGTAAGGTAAATACGTGGACCCGACTCCCGTGAGTTGGCATAAGGTGGCTAAAACAGGAGCAATTCCAGGCCAATGAGGTCATTCCTCTGATCGGACGCTCCTCTTCGATATTATACTATGATTTTGGATTGATTCGGTGGCCACCTCTATATTTTTATTTTGGGGAGTTAGTCCGAGGTGGGCGGTAACTGCGGCTACGCGTTTCCACCAGCCTGGATAGCAATTGGTATATCTACCCTGGCATTGCCTAGTTGTGCCGTGTCATCTACCATACCGAGCCTTGTACGAGTTTAGATTTCTCCCGTAGCCCGTGTGGTATCCTCTAGTTGCTTCCCGATCAGGAGGAGCTATGATATTGGATGGACTACTGGGACTATTACGTGTTAAGGTGGAAAATGTAAAGCCTTAATGCTATTTAAAAGTATGTTTATTTTATAAATAGACACTATTATAATAGCGCAATATACTACATAGTAAATAGTTTGACGGATCCTTAGAGGATGGGCGGTCCCAAGCATCCTTTAAGTTACTTGCTCTATATTACAGTACACTTGAATTAGCTTACATTATATAAGTATGTATGTCCTGACTCGAGTGTTATGTTTTATTTTTCGCTCGGGTCAGCCTGAGTTGCAGCTTCAATTTCTTCTCCGTAGCTAGGACACTCAGTAGATCATTCGCGCTGCTGGAAGTTGTTTCAGCCTTTATCTTTTCTGGAATTCAAGACTTTGAAGACTCTGTCTCTATTTATGTCTTAAAATTTGTATTGAGGATTATAGACAATGTAAGTTCTGTTTTGTTGAAGTTATATCAGTGGCTTCATGAACCACTAAATTTTTAATTTCCGCTGCGAGATTCTGATATCTGTGTATGTGATTCTGTGATCTATTTATTGTATATTCTGAGTTTTGCCAAATTTATTCTACAACGCAGTATTTTGAACAATTCAAGTCCGACAATGTGCGGATGCGAATGGTTGAAAATATTGGGTCGTTACACAATCCTCCATACAGCAAAGGGCCAAGGGCTGGTCATTTGAGTAATTTCGTTTGTGGGCAGTCGAGGGATCTTGGCAAACTTCTGACATCTGTCGCATTTCTTAACGAAGTCTAGGGCATCTTTGTTTAGTGTGGGCCAATAATATCCATATCGGAGTATCTTTCTTGCCAAAGTCTGTCCTCCAGTGTGATCTCCGCATCCTCCCTGATGGATGTTTGTTAATATCTCCTTGGCTTCCCTTCCGGCGACGCATCTTAATAGGGGGCTAGAGAAGCCACGCCGGTAGAGGATGCCTTCTTGTATTGTGTAGTGGGGAACTTTTCTCAAGATCTTCTTAGCTTCGTCACGCCCGTCGGGTAGTATGCCATCTTGCAAATATTTCCGGATAGGAGTCATCCAGGTTCCTTCTTCGATTGCAGTTATCAGATTCGCTTGTTCGAAACTCGGGGCAAGCTGCCTTGAGATTGCTAATGCTCCGGAAATGGTGCTGTCCTTCATACTAGCTTGCTTTGCAAGTTCATCTGCTTCTTGGTTTTCTTCTCGAGGAATGTGTTTGATTAGATAATGGTCCAATCGATCGAGCAGCAGTCTGGTTTTCTTTAGGTATGCTGTGAGCCGTTCTCCTCGAGTCTGGAATTCTCCTAGTACCTGGTTTACGATAAGCTGAGAATCACTATGAATACATAAGGAATTGATTCCAATTTCTAGGGCCAGTTCCAATCCCGCTATTACTGCTTCATATTCAGCATCGTTGTTAGTGGCCGTGAACTCCAATCTTAATGCATAGTACAACTTTCTTCCCCTGGGGGTGATGATCACAATACCTGCCCCCGAGCCTTATTCGTTTGATGCTCCGTCTACAAAGAGGTTCCATTTGATGTTTTTTGCTACTTCGGATTGTTCCTTGCCTTCGTTGGTAGTGAATTCGGCAATGAAATCAGCCATGGCTTGTCCTTTGATAGCGGTGCAGGGGTGGTAGGTGACATCATACTGACTTAGTTCGATGCACCATTTGAGGAGTCGCCCAGAAGTGTCAGGACGATGGAGCACTTGTCTTAGTGGTTGATCGGTTAGAACCCTGATGGAGTGAGACTGGAAGTAGTGTCGCAGTTTTCGTGACGCGATCAATAAACAATCTGCTAACTTCTCAAGTTTAGGATATCTGGCTTCTGCCCCTGTAAATCTCTTGCTTACAAAGTAAACCGGGCGTTGTGTGCGGTCTTCTTCTCTTACCAAGGCGGCGCTTAGAGCATGAGATGATACAGCGAGGTATAGGTACAACACTTCACCTTCATTTGGAGTTGAGAGTACTGGTGGTCTCTGAAGGTGTTTGATTAAGTTGAGGAAGGCTTTTAAGCATTCGTCGGTCCACTCGAACCTCCCTTTGTCTTTCTTGAGTGCTTCGAAGAAAGGGACACACTTGTCAGTTGCCTTGGAAATGAATCTGCTTAGGGCGGCCACCTTTCCGTTCAGGCTCTGCATTTCTTTTCGAGTGGAAGGTATCCTTATTTCTTTTAAAGCCCGGATTTGTTCAGGGTTTGCTTCGATTCCTCTGGCGTGGACGATGAATCCTAAGAATTTTCCCGATGATACTCCGAAGGAGCACTTTAGAGGATTCAGCTTCATTCCATACCGGCGAAGTACCTGAAATGTACCGTCCAGATGGCTTACATGGTCGTTGGCTTTCTTGGACTTTACCAACATGTCATCCACATATACCTCCATAGTTTGTCCTATCAACTCTGCGAACATTTTGTTGACGAGGCGTTGATAGGTAGCTCCAGCATTTTTGAGTCCAAAAGGCATTACTTTGTAACAATATAATCCGCGGTCGGTGATGAAGCTAGTGTGGTCCTGATCGGGGGCGTGCATGGGGATCTGGTTATATCCGGAGTATGCATCCATAAAAGATAGGAGTTCGTGCCCAGTTGTGCTGTCTACGAGTTGGTCAATTCGGGGAAGTGGGAAGCAGTCTTTCGGGCAAGCGTCATTCAGATTGGAGAAGTCAATACATGTTCGCCACTTTCCATTGGCCTTTTTTACTAGCACTGGGTTAGCGATCCATTCTGGGTAGATGGCTTCCCGTATGAAGCCATTAGCAAGTAGATTCTTTACTTCCTCATCAAGGGCTGCCGATCGCTCTGCCCCCATGCTCCTCTTTTTCTGCTTTACTGGTACCTTGGTGGGATCGATGTTCAACATGTGGCATGCTATGTCTGGGGAGATTCCTGTCATATCGGCATGAGTCCACGCAAATACATCTAAGTTGTGGCGGAGAAAGTCAATGAGTTGATCCTTCAATTCCGTTTCCAGCTGAGATCCGATTTTTAATAGTCTACTTGAATCATGCTTATCTACCGATACGAATTCCATAGCCTCTGCAGGCTCGGCGGTAGCCTCCTCCTCTTTATCCCTGGGGTCTAGTTCATTGAAGGGATCGCTTGTGTATCGAAGAGGAGGGGCTTTCTTTAGTTGCTATGCCTCCAAGCTTTTCATGCAGAGAGTAGTCTCTGCATCTTTTCCTCTATTCTTTCTGCGGTTATTGCGAAGTTCAGTTACGTAGCAGTCTCGGGCAGCATCTTGATCTCCTTCTACTTCTCCTACTCCGTTGTCTGTTGGAAATTTCATTTTCAGGCACCAGGGGGCTAATACAATCTGAAAGTCAGACAAGGCTGGTCTTCCCAAGAAAGCGTTGTAAGCCGAGTGGTTTTCTATTAGTACGAACGTTTGTTTTCGCACAACGGAGCGGGGATGACTTCCTATTTCGACGAAGAGGTCAAGTTGCCCGAGAGGCATCTTTGCATCTCCAGTGAAACCGTGCAGTGGTTTGTCACAGGGGGATACATCCTTCATTGATAACTTCATTTTGTCGAAAGCATGTTTGAACAGGATATTAACGGAGCTTCCCGTGTCTATTAGAATCCGAAAAACTTTAGCTGGACCAAACCAGGCAGAGATGACCATGGGATCCATATGTGGGTACTGTCTTCCTTCCAAATCATGCCTACTGAATACAATGTCATTGTTTTCTTTTCGTTTCGGGTGGCGTTCCTCCGTAATGGAGTTAACATATCCTTCGGCATTTCTAAGCGACTTGCCGTACCTTTCCATCTCTGCCCAACTTCTGTCGGCGATGTGTGGTCCTCCTGAGATGGTAAGGACCACTATCTTCTCTTGACTAGAGCCACTGGTGTTGTGATTGTTGCGATTCCCTCCGCCTACTTCTGGGAGGGGTTGCTTTGAGTTCTCATTGGCAGGAGTTGGAGTCCTGTTCTGACCTTTCACATAACGTTCCAGTCTTCTTCTTCTAATGTGTTCTTCGATCAAGTCCCGAAGATGGTGGCATTCATTGGTGTCATGTCCGTGGGATTCGTGGAAGCGACAGAACTTTCCGGACTTGTGCGTTATCTGATTCTTTCTTGTGCGGGGGGCGCTTGTATCCGAGTTCGCCCTGAGTGGCTAGGTAGATGTTTTCGATTGTTTCATTCAAAGGAGTGTAGGAGTCAAATCTTGGCCCTGGTCGATATTGGCGCTTCTCAACCTTCCTGCCCCCAGCATTGTCTCTAGATTCATTTCTTCGAGCGTCCTTAGCTGCAGTGGGACCCTTGTCCTGAACTATCTTGCCTTGTTGCCCTGACTGCCTCTCCGTAGCAGCGTCTTCAAGTCTCATATACTTTCCAGCTTCATGGAAGAAATCAGGCAAGGTAGCTGGTTTTTCCTTAGTTAATCTTATGGCAAACTTGGTGTCTGGATGTACACCACTACAGAGGGCCATTAGAGTGAGTTTTTCATCGGCATCTTGAACTGCTGCCGCTGCGGCGTTGAACCGTGTTAGATATTGTTGTAGCGTCTCTCCGGATTTCTGTTTGACATGGGATAGAGAATAAGCATCCTTGGGTTGTTCCACATGGATGCGGAACTGGCTAATAAACCTTTCTTTTAACATCTCCCATGAGCTGATGGATCCTTGGGGTAGATGGCAGAACCAGGAGGTAGCTAGATCTGATAGGAATAGCGGAAAGCATTTACATAATACTCCTTCTGTTGCTCCACTCATGAGCATATGCTGGGTGTATCTCTGCAGGTGTACGATGGGGTCGGAAGTTCCTTTGTAAGGTCCCATGGTTGGCATTTTCCATTCCCGGGGAGTGATGGCAGTTTCGATATTTCGGGCAAAGGGACTGGTGACCCTAGCGCCTATTCCCCGGTCCCTTTGCTCCCGTTGGACACATTCTCTGAATAATCGTGCCATTCGTTCGTCAGAACTTGGAGCGGACAAAAATGAGCTTGGTTCTTCCCTGCGGGATCTATCTCGTCCAGATGACCTGTAGGGATGGTACAGTCTATCACCTCTAGCATTATCCAGTGGTTGTCTTTGGCTGCTTGGATGCACGCTAGGACCAGCTACAGTTGCCCCCTGCCTTGATCTTCCCCTGTGGGGTTCTGTTTCGAGCACATCCATGGGGTCAACTTCGGGCTGGGTTCTAGCTCGGCTCCGTTCAGCGGGGTTTCTATGATTAGGTGGCATGACTGGCCCAGCTACATCCGACCCTCGCCTGGTGCCTCCCCCGCTAGGTTCGGTTCCAAGGGCTTCCTCGAGTCGGAAGTCGGGCTGAGTCCGGGCGCGGCCCCTATCATCTTTTTTCCTGTTGATAGCTTGTTCGAAGAGTGAAGACCTTTGTTGCCTCCGGGATCCTCCGGATTGGGATTCACCCCATGATTCAGTGTTGCGGTTGGACTCTTCAGCATCCCTTAAGCGTGTCATGAGTTGGTCCACCAAAGTTTCTTGTTGGGATGTGAAGCGGTTAGTTACTTCAGCCACAACCCTGTCCAGATCTGCCCTAGTGATTGGTTGTTCCGTTGCGGGACCAGTTGGATTTTCCTGATTTTCATCTAGTACTGCTGTTGAAGTGGGCTGATCTGTGATTGCTGGATCTGGAAGGCTGCTAGTTGCGATGTTCTTTCCTTTGTTAACATCCCTTCTCTGTTTGGAAGGCATGATTTCTAAGCAACGAGTGATGTTGTTAGGAAGAAGGTTGAGTGGGAGAAGATGAAGCTTGAGTCCTGAGTTCAATTCTCAGTGAAAGCACCAAAAATGTTTGCACGAAAAATGGACAAACACCTCCAAGTCGGATTATTTAGTTGATTATATGTGATTTTCAGTGATTTTAGATGAGTATGTAAATATGAAAGAAGTAGGGGCTGAAATGTAAAAGACACACAGATTTATAGTGGTTCGGCCAGAATGTGCCTACGTCCACTTTATATGTTATTATCTTCTTTCTTTCAGATTACAGGTACAATGCTTCGTATATCAGTATATGAAAGTAGTTTGAAAAGTTCCTTCCTTGCTTGAGCTCTCAAACTTGTCTGCCATTGTTGTACCCCTGCCCCTCTATTTATAGAATGAGGTAGGGGGCAGGGGTCTTGGTTGTATATAGCTGCTAGTGGGCCCGGGCTGAAGCAATCTGGACTGGCAGTTGTCTGGTTCGGCGAGGTCTCATTCGGCATGGAGCATGGACCGGTGGTGGTGTGGTCCGGTGTAAGGCGTGCATCCGGTGGTTGTTTGGACCGGCTTGTGTAAAAGAGAGGGTTGGTTCGGTGACAACCTTGGTCCGGTCGTAGGTTGATTCGGCGATGGAGACTGGGCCTTGGTCCGGTGCTTGTCTGGACCGGCTGTGCAGAGGGGGTGTGTCCGGGCAAGTATGGCCGAATGGAGGGAGCCCGAATGGGAAGGAGGCCGAATGAGGTGGAAACCGAATGAGCAGGGGGCCGAATGAGCAGGGGGCCGAGCGTGCATGGGGCCGAATGAGCTTCTATACTGAGAATTTTGGATGGACTTCTAGGTTAGTGTTGAGCTCCTTGGCTGTCGAACGAAGTGGAGGCTGCGAGCCTGGGTGAAATTGTGACTTCCTGGTCCCTAGATCTTCTGGGTGAGAATTCGCCCAACAGACACAGCCGAATCAATCTGAATACCGAATCAACTTGGTACCGAATCAACATAGTATCGAACCAGGTATGTTCTCTTTTGCCGAATGAGTCTTTTGATCTTGTCTTACCGGATGCGCTCGGGGACCCGAACGAGTTCGTGGACCTTGTGCACCGAATGAACGCGAAAATCGAATGGACGTGAAAACTTCTATTTTTCCGAATGAGTTTTGAATCGTGAGCGAGCCTCCAGGCTGTATGTACCTGTTTGTTTATATTTCCGTACTCCTTGTCTAACAACATGTCTTTTGCTTTTGTGTTTGCAGATAAATGTCTCAAAGAGTGGAAACCCGATCAGATAAACGGAAGTCTAAGGGCGAAGGAGAGGGTGCGGCTGCTTGCCGCGGAGGAAGCTGGTGTACAGTTGGAGGATGAGGACCGAGGAGCGGATGTCGGTGAGTCTTTCTTCTTTAGCTTTTCATAACTTGGTCGTTTATTGTTGACGAGTATTAATGGATTCTTCTCCTGAATTGGACAGGTGGGACCTTTGGTCAACGTGCTGGGAGTTCCGATCCTGCAGCTAGGTAGATTCGGAGAGTTGGTAGGATGAGGATGAGGTGCGGACGCAGCTGGTTCCTTGTCCGGATTCGGTCACCTTTTGTTTTTCTTTTATCTCTGTTTATGTTAGTCCAAAACATTGATGTGTCTTCATGTTTCTGCCGCAGACGGTAGCTTTGAATGCCTTGCGTAAGTGGATATAGATTGCAGGTGAGTATCATGCCATCCAGTTGTGAGTTCCCATTTCCATTGGCGGGCATTCCCTATTTCATGCCCTGTACTTTCAAGCATCGTTACGGAGAATAGGAGAAAAGTTCTAAATGAAATGGAAATATAGGAAAAGTAAAACTTCCAATCACGGAAGGCCGTCGATGTGCTTAAGTTCGTGGCAATCGGGTTTTGTAGTCACTTTCCCTAGCTGTGGGTCTTGGAGACATTTGTCACCCATCTTACGCCTCTGCGGGGAGTTTTCTTTTTTACCACAGCCGCACTTAAGACACATCAGAGCCGATTGCGCACAGTAACTACCCGGACCATTATGGCCCGTAATCGTGGGTATTATTCGATTTACTGTGGCCGGCTAGCGTGGGTGCCGATCGTCAACCATGAACTGCCCCTGGCTGGCCACACCTTATGTTGGTGCTTATGATCGGTTCACAGTTGTCGGCGAGCCGAATCGCTGTAATGAGCTGCCATCGGCTATAGTCGGCCATTATGATGACCTTTACTCGGCTCATTACAGTCGGCTTTAAGGGCCGAGGCAAACAATGAGTTAACTCGCGGTAGAGGGATACCGGAGCAAAGTGTCTCATTGGCGAGGGCATAGGATCGTAGCGTACCTGTTAAGTTTTGTCCAGGTGGAGTCACGCTGTGATGCGTCTTGGATGGAGATGCCATAGGATTTTGTTCAACATAAAAGGATACAGCTCAATAAGTAGCCAAGATATGAAGGCACAAGGTAACAAGAGACAAGATTTTTAAAGTGGTTCGGCACGATAATGCCTACGTCCACCGTGTTAATACGCTTCATATGGGCGGTACATGTTAAGCAAAGTATCGACGGAGGTGTCGGATGTTCCAAGCCCTCTGGAACACCACTACGTCCACTGTTGACAAAATATAAGCTCCGTTGTGAAGATCTTGATGAATTACACAGGGTCCGTCTGCTGGTGTCTTCATGGTTAGGTAGCATGACAGGCTCAGCGACATCCGACCCATGCCTGGTACCTCCCCCGTGGGGTTCAGTTCCAAGTGTTTCCTCGGGTCGGAATTCGGGCTGAGTCCGGGCTCGGCTACTGGTGTTTTTATGGTTAGGTAGCATGACCGGCTCAGCTACATTCGACCCCTGCCTGGCACCTCCCCCGTGGGGTTCGGTTCCAAGTGTTTTCTCGGGTCGGAATTCGGGCTGAGTCCGGGCTCGGCTGCTACCATGGCTATAGAAGAAAGGTCTTTGTCGTCTCCCAGATCCTCCAGATTGGGACTCACCCCATAATTTGGTGTCGCGGGAAGATCCGCTTGAGGACAAGATCTCCCTCTTGTAAGCTGCGGTGCTTGACTTTGGAGTTGTATTGTGCTGCCACTTTTTGCTTGTGGGCTTCTGCTTTGAGTGTTGCATCATTTCTTCTCTCCTCAATTAGATCCAGAGGCATGAGGAGGGGTTCTTCGTTGTCAAACTTGAGTCTGTTTTCTGATATGATCTTGAGTGGGACTCCGTACCTGTATAGAATATTTTTGATCAAGAAGTTGATAATTTATGCAAGGAGTTGATAATTTATGCCGTAGATATTTTATTTATAGGTTCCGCTTCCATCCATTTGGTGAAACAGTTGGCTGTCATTATTGCATATTTGGATTCGCCTCGGACTATTGGCAGTTTGCCAATCAAGCCAATTCTCCATAATTTGCCACATCCTTTGACGAAGTTTGATGCATCTTTGTTTAAGGCGGGCTGGAAATATCCATATCAGAGTGTCTTCTTTGCCAGAGTCTGCCCCCAGTCTGATTTCCGTAGCTTCCTTGATGAATGTTGGACAAGATTTCCTTGGCTTTGCTATGCCTGTCGGGCTGTGTGCCGTCTTGCAGATGTTTTCAGATAGGAGTTATCCAAGTTTCCTCTTCGATTGCAGCTATCAGATTCGCTTGCCCGAAACTCGGGGCTAGTTGCTTTGTGTTGGTCATTGTTCCGGAGGTGGTGTCGTCTCTCCTGCTAGCTTGCTTTGCCAATTTGCCGGTCTCCTGATTCTCTCCTCGAGGAGCGTGTTTGATTAAATGGTGATCCACTTCATTGAGTAGCAGCTTAGTCTTCTTTAGATATGCTGTGAGTCGTGTCTGTCTGTAGGTACAAGTTCCATAGCCTCTGCAGGCTCGGCGGTGGCCTCCTCCTCTTTGTTTCTGGGATCTAGCTCATTGAAAGGATCACTGGTATATCGAAGAGGAGGGGCTTTCCTTAGTGGCTATGCTTCCAAGTTTTTTATGCAGAGAGTAGCCTCTGCATCTTTCCCTTTATCCCTTCTGCGGTTATTGCGAAGTTCAGTTACGTAGCAATCTCGAGCAGCGTCTTGATCTCCCTCTACTTCCCCTATTCCATTGTCTGTGGGAAATTTCATCTTTAGGCACCACGGGGCTAGGACAATTTGGAAGTCAGACAAGGCTAGTCTTCCCAAGATGGCGTTGTAGGCCGAGTGGTTCTCAATTAATACGAACGTTTGTTTTCGCATGGCGGAGCGGGGATGACTGCCTATTTCGACAAAGAGATCCAGTTGCCCGAGGGGTAACTTTGCATCTCCAGTGAAACCATGTAGTGGTTTGTTGCAGGGAGATACATCCTTCATTGACAGTTTCATTTTGTCGAAAGCATGCTTGAATAGGATATTTACTGAGCTTCCTGTGTCTATTAGAATTCGGAAAATTTTGGCTGGACCGAACCAGGCAGAGATGACCATAGGATCCGTGTGAGGGTATTGTCTTCCTTCTAGATCACGTCTACTGAATGTGATGTCATTATTCTCTCTCCATTTTGGGTGGCGTTCTTCTGTAACAGAATTGATGCATTCATCATTGTTTTTAAGCGACCTTCCATATCTTTCCATCTCTGCCCAACTTCTGTCGGCGATGTGTGGTCCTCCTGATATGGTATGAACCACTATCCTCTCCTGACTAGAGCTGCTGGTGTTGCGATTTCCTCCTCTTACCCCTGAGGGGGGTAGCCCTGGGTTCTCATTGGCAGGAGTTGGATTTCTGTTTTGACTTTTCACATAGCGCTCTAGCCTCTTCCTTCTGATGTGTTCTTCAATTAAGTCTCGGAGATGGCGGCATTCATTGGTATCGTGCCTATGAGACTCGTGGAAACGACAGAATTTTCCGGACTGGATTGCGTGATCTGACTCTTTCTTGTACGGGGGGCGCTTGTATGTAAGTTCGTCCTGGGTGGCCAGGAAAATGTTTTCAACTGTATCATTCAAAGGGGTGTAAGAGTAAAATCTCGGGCCTGGCCTATATAAGCGCTTTTCTCCTTTCCTGCCCCCAGCATTATCTTTAGAGTTATCTCTTCGGACGTCTTTTTCCACATCGGATGTGCTGCCATGGGCTGCCTCAGTTCGTTGTATTGTCTGTCTTTCAGTGGCAGCCTCTTCGAGTCTCATGTACTTCCCAGCTTCATGGAAGAAATCGGGCAAGGTAACTGGTTTTTCTTTAGTTAGTCTTCTAGCAAACTTGGTATCCGGATGCACACCACTACAGAGGGCCATCGGAACAAGTCTCTCATCGGCATCTTGAACTGCTGCTGCTGCGGCGTTGAACCGGGTTAGGTATTGCTGCAGTGTCTCTCCGGGTTTCTGTTTGACAGTAGATAGAGAATAGGCATCCTTGGGTTGTTCCACATGGATGCAGAACTGGCTAATGAACTTTTCTTTCAACATCTCCCATGAGCTGATAGATCCTTGGGGTAGGTGGCAGAACCAGGAGGTGGCTAGGTCTGCTAAGAATAGCGGAAAGCATTTACACAACACTCCTTCCGTTGCTCCGCTCATGAGCATATGCTGTGTGTATCTTTGTAAGTGTACGATGGGGTCAGAAGTTCCTTTGTAAGGTTCCATGGTTGGCATCTTCCATTCCCGGGGGGTAATGGCAGTTTCGATACTGCGGGTGAAGGGGCTGGTGACCCTAGCGCCTATTCCCCGATCCCGTTGTTCCCATTGGACGCATTCCCTGAATAATCGTGCCATTCGTTTATCAGAATTTGGAGCGGACAAAAATGAGCTTGGTTCTTCCCCACGGGATCGATCTCGTCCAGATGACCTGTAGGGATGGTATAGTCTATCACTTCTGACGTTATCCAGTGGCTGTCTCTGGCTGCTCGGATGCACGCTAGGACCAGCTACAGTTGCCCCCTGCCTTGGTCTTCCCCTGTGGGGTTCTGTTTCGAGCATTTCCATAGGGTCAACTTCGGGCTGGGTTCTAGCTCGGCTCCGTTCAGCGGGGTTTCTATGATTAGGTGGCATGACTGGCTCAGCTACATCCGACCCTCGCCTGGCGCCTCCCCCACTGGGTTCGGTTCCAAGCGCTTCCTCGAGTCGGAGTTCGGACTGAGTCCGGGCGCGGCCCCTATCATTGTTGTTCCTATTGATAGCTTCTTCGAAGAGGGAAGACCTTTGTTGTCTCCGAGATCCTCCGGATTGGGATTCACCCCATGATTCAGTGTTGCGGTTGGATTCTTCAGCATCCCTTAAGCGTGACATGAGTTGGTCTACCAAAGCTTCTTGTTGGGATGTGAAGCGGTTAGTTACTTCAGCCACAACCCTGTCCAGATCTGCCCTAGTGATTGGTTGTTCCGTGGCGGGGCCTGTCGGATTTTCCTGATTTTCATCTGGTACTGCAGTTGAAGTGGGTTGATCTGTGATTGCTGGATCTGGAAGGCTGCTAGTTGCGATGTTCTTTCCTTTGTTAACATCCTTCCTCTGCTTGGAAGGCATGATTTCTAAGCGACGGATGATGTTGTTAGGAAGAAGGTTGAGTGGAGAAGCTGTAGCTTCTAGCTTGAGTTCGATTTCTCAGTGAAAGCACCAAAAATGTTTGCACAAAAAATGGAAAAACACCTCCAAGTCGTGTGATTTAGTCGAATTTATGTGATTCTTAGTGATTTGGATGAGTTATGCAAATATGTAAAAAGCAGGGGCTAAAATGTAAAAGACACACAGATTTATAGTGGTTCGGCCAGAACGTGCCTACGTCCACTTTATATGTTATTATCCTTTTTCTTTCAGATTACAAGTACAAAGCTTTGCATACAAGTATATGAAAGTTGTTTGAAAGTTCCTTCCGTGCTTGAGCTCTCAAACTTGTCTACCATTGTTGTACCCCTGCCCCTCTATTTATAGAGTGAGGTTGGGGGCAGGGGTCTTGGATGTATATAGCTGCTAGTGGGCCTGGGCTGAAGCAATCTGGCCTGGCACTTCTGGTCCGGCGGAGCTTGGTTCGGTAGTCATGAAGGAGGAGATATGTCGAATGACATTTTGGCCGAATGACATCTGGAGAGGAGGCATGCCGAATGACATATGGAGAGGAGGCATGCCGAATGACATTTGGAGTGGAGGCATGCCGAATGACATATGGAGTGGAGGCATGCCGAATGACATATGGAGTGGAGGCATGCCGAATGACATCTGGAGAGGAGGCATGCCGAATGACATCTGGAGAGGAGGCATGCCGAATGACATATGGAGTGGAGGCATGCCGAATGACATATGGAGTGGAGGCATGCCGAATGACATCTGGAGTGGAGGCATGCCGAATGACATCTGGAGTGGAGGCATGCCGAATGACATCTGGAGAGGAGGCATGCCGAATGACATATGGAGTTGAGGCATGCCGAATGACATATGGAGTGGAGGCATGCCGAATGACATATGGAGTGGAGGCATGCCGAATGACATATGGAGTGGAGGCATGCCGAATGACATCTGCAGTGGAGGCATGCCGAATGACATCTGGAGTGGAGGAATGCCGAATGACATCTGGAGAGGAGGCATGCCGAATGACATCTGGAGTGGAGGCATGCCGAATGACATCCGCGTGAGGTTGATTCCTGAAATTGTATCGATCATAACTTGAGTATACGAGCTCCGATTAACTTGAAATTTGGAACTTTGGCTTCCGCTTCTTTGACTGTCGTGTCATATCAATTCTAGCTCGATCTGGACTCGGGAAAAACCCATCGATATCAATAGTGAACCTGTAACGCACAGTCGATATTCATGACTAGTAATTATTTTTCCATAAATTCTGGATATCTTAGTTTTGCCAAAAAGTAGGATAACAGTTGTGATAATATTATTTCTACCGAGGCCGTAAAGAAGTTGGCATTGAAGACTGAGAAGCATCCGAAACCCTACAAGTTAGCTTGGTTGAGGAAGGGTGGTGAAGTGAAGGTTTGTCGAAGAGCTTGTGTTAATTTTTCGATTGGGAAGAAATACAAAGACGGAATTTGGTGTGATGTTGTGGACATGGATGTAACGACCCCAGATTTTTATGAATTTAAATTGATAATTTAAATAAATTTTGAATTAAAATTTGTAAAATTGATTTTAAATGATGCGAGTTTCCCCGATTCAAATAGAAATTATATTAAGTCATATGGATTTGATAATTTGTATATATGAGAATATATACTTAAACTGGATTTGAAATAAAATCTGAATTAATAAATGGTTTTAAAAAAATAAATAAAGAGATATATATGTATATACATTAGATATGAATCGTAAATGAATGGTTTAATAATAAGTGATAATAAGTATTACAATTGATAGTGAATAATAATTTGAATTTATAAATTTAATATAAAACAATAAATATTAAAGTAAAATAAATAATTAAAGTTAAAATAAAAGAGGAATAAAAATAAATAATTAAAGTTAAAATAAAAGAGGAATAAAAATAAGACAATGGAACAAAAGAAATGACAAAACAAAGTTTAAATATAAAGGGATAAAACAAAGCAAAAAGAAATATAAATTCAAAATATAAATACAAGTCAATAAACAAATCTACAGGCCACTAATATCAGCCACCACAAATCAAAAACAAACTAGACAAACAAATGAAAAACATAAGTACAAAGTATATATTCAAGAGTAAACAAATATATATATATATATCTATGTACACTTAAACAAAACAATGATGACTAATGTCACATCTCAGCCGAGACAAGCAAGCATAAACAAAGTGTACAAGCAAAATATTAGCATATGAACAAGGACAAGTGGATATGGAATGAAGTAAGGCAACAATAATATGTATACAAGTATGTAAAAGCAAGATATAAGCCGAGTTATCTTCAACCATGCCTATTATACAAAATATTATATTTACTTGTACAAATTTACATTTTAATACACTGTACTAACTATACCATACTGTAAGCTTTCTTTTATATCTATTTAACATCTTCATCTCAGTTTTTATCATTCGAAACTGAGTAGCCTCTAAAGTAAACTTCATTTTAAAACTTAAAACAAAATTTCAACTTCAACAAATATCAAAGCAAATCCAATTGCAAGCCTGAGTTCAACAAGCTTCCCTGTATCATCTGCTCTTCATACAAGTGAGTAACATTTTGTTTGTATAACTTAAATATTGATATGATAGTTTGTTATTATCAGTGATAAATATGTATTGTGTAAGTGCATTTTTGCTGTGAATATATATGGATAGATATAGGTGTATATGTGGTCTCTGTGTTGCACTGTCTTTTGTTTCCAGGTTCAAGAATTTTTCAAAATCCTATTTTTTTTTTCTTTCACATAATTTAATCTATGCTAGTATTTAGATCTCAGACAAAATATGTTGTTGTATCATAGTTTTAAGATGGAAAATATGTTTAAGTTAAAACCAATTCGCATGGACTCTGGAAACTTGAAACAACAGAGCAACCCTTTAAATAAGTCAAAATAAAATTATCATGATTCAAGAATTTAAAGATATGAATCAAATACTCAAACTAAAATGGGATTTTTGAAACTAAAATCACGATTTTTAGGATAGGGGTTTGAGTGCATTTCTGGTTTAACCAGAAAATGGTATCTGAGCAATTTCAGGTGATCTCGAGTGTTTCGAAGGTCGGGGTTGTGCGTGAAGGGGGAGGAGACTACGATGACGTGGGGAAAAATGCTCGGAGTTGTCATTAATCATCGTGGAAATGGCGGCGGCGAGGTTTAGTTTCTAAACCTAATTTTGCAGTGGCTGAGTAATTCGAATCGTTCGTCCTCGATGGACGATCGAGCGTTGCGTGGCTCTGGGTGGTGGTGGAGAGGATGCTGGCGATCGTGTAGACGGAGTTTCACGTTTTCTGGTGATGGGGTTCGCCAGTACGGCGCGTTGACAGGTAGGGGAGGGTGTTCGCTGAGTGTTTCCAGGTTTCGATTCGAATACGCGATTTTGATTTGGAGGAGTTATCGATGTTTTGGGTGGTTAGGGGACTAGCGGAGCTCGGAGGTGATAGGTGGCGATGGTCGGAGGCAGGGTCGTCATCCGGTAGGGAGTGTGCATGTGCACCGTGTCTCCATGTTCACAGTGGAAAGAAATAAGGGAGGAGAAGAAGGACTGGGAAGAACAGAGGAGACTCGCGTGTGTTGACTCGAGGCTTTACTCGAGATTTTGAGGGATAGAACTCGAAGCAGAAGCGTGTTTGCTTCGGGTTGATGGTTTGGTTACGGGTTTTACAGGAAACCTGTTATCCTGTTTTACAAATTCCAGATTTTGAAATTAAATAGTTTTATAACTTTAAATGTTTACATAAGTTAAGATTTTAAAGTGAATCTCTAAAAAAGTTAAATTTAAAAAGGGATTTGATTTTAAACTGTTTTAAAATTCTTTCATGACCAAATATTACTTTAACATGTGAATTTAAAATGGATAATTTAATCATTTAAATTAATTAACGACTTGTAAATTAATAAGTAATTAAAGGTTCAAATCACTAATTAAAGTAATTAATTTGAGAAGAATTTATTCACTAAAGTTAATTGATAAATGAAAGTGATTAAGAAATGATTTTAAGGATTAATCACTTATTGAAATTAATGTTGGATATTTTGATTTAGTAAGGTTAATGAATTATGAAATTGGTTTAAAGGTTAATTTAATTTAATTTCTTAAAGTTATATAATGAATAATAGTTAACTAATTAAGGGATAATTAAGAATGATTCATTTAATTTATAAATAAATAATTAGATTAAATTTTAGTTAGAAATGATTAATAATGAATTTATCTAAGATAATTTCTTAAGAAAGTAATTAAGAAATATTATTAGTTAATAAGATAATTAACTAAGGATTATTAAGTATTAATTAAGGCGATTAATTTTAATAATAAAGTGGATTGATTAGTTTAAATAATCAATTATAAATGGTGTAAGTATAATTACTTTGTGGTAAGTAATTAAAGGTTAAATTTCTTTAACTAATTAATTAGAATTAATTAATTAGGAAATTGGTTTAAGGGTTGATTAAATTAATGTGATAAATTAAGAATAATTTAATAAATTAAAATGTCTGATAAATTAATTTATGTCAAATGATTTGGAATTAATAAATCAGAATTGGATAATAAATTCACAAGTAATTAATTTAATTGGAAATAAATTGAATTAATTAGGATTAAACAATCCTGCTTATGAATGATTATTGAATGCTTGACCTTACTTATGAATGATTATGTTGTATGAAATACCTTGAATTGATTGTCCTATTTGATATGTGATGCTTTGTTTTGAGCTGTGTATATTTATTTGCATCCATATATTATTTGTGATCTGTGAATGAAGATAAGCGTTGTAATTTATATCGCTTATCAGATATATTGTTGTATTTGATCTGTCATGATTGAATGATGTGCACTACTGTGTATAACCCCTGGACCACACCATACACACACAAAATATGGATTTCACGAGGAAATCGGTTAAGTCACAGATTTTTGAAATAGTTTTGTATTTGGATTTTTAAATTCAAATGGTTTGGAAATGGAATCGGAATAAATGTGAAAAGCTTTTGGAATGGAATTTCAAAATAAAATTTATTATTTTTAAATTACTTGATTAAGTTTTGGAATTTAAATAATTTGATTTAAATTTAAATTCAATACTTGAAATTGAATTCTATGATTTGAAATTAGGGATTAAAGATGTTATATTGGTTATATAGGGATTAAACCACTTTTAGGTATTGTTTTTGGGAATTTGAATTTAACCCAAGGATTTCAACTCGTATAAATGAATCAGATTTCCAAAATGAAAATTGTTGTTTTCAAATGATAAACACTTTTAGATAAGAACTGAGATTCCAGTTAATTAGGGGAATTTCAAGATTGAATAGAGAAATGATTTTCCTAAGTTATGAATGAATTCTTTTTGAAAGCTATGAAATAAATCTGTTTATTTTTAACAGATTTAAATTGATGATCTGTTTAAATCAAATAGAAATGAAATTGTTTTGAAAGCTATAAGTTAAATCTTTGATTTAAAGATTTAACGAGTTAATCAAATTGAAATGAAAAAAATTGATTTGGAAAATCTGTGAATGAATCTTTTGTTTAAAAGATAAAAATGTGAAAATTGTTTGAACCGTTAAAGGTTGTGAAAATGAATCTTTTTGTTTAAAGATTAAATTGGTAATTGGATTAAACCATTTGAAAGAAAGTTTTGAATTATTAAGTTGTGACTTAATTGAAATCCCATTATCCATTGTTTTTTGAATATTTTCGCTCACTATTCGGGTTAATCGGGAAAGGACCATGGGGTCGTATAACCCATTCCGAATATGTGATACGTCGTTGTGAATTGCATTTGAAGATCGGTGTTGAAGACCGGTATTTGCAAGAGTGATAGGATGAACTATCGATTGACTCTGCACCGAGTAGCTACGGTATTGAGTTCTCCATATGTGATGGTGAATCCGATCAGGATTGTGAATATCCGGATTGCAAGGACTTCTTTGTAAGTGCCTTCGGTTCTGTTCGAGCCCGGAACAGACTTGTATGGATTGTATGTCTGACATTACAAGTTGAGATATAAAGCCGATTTCTTTCAAATATATTTCTGTGGTGGCGGAGAATTTATTCTCTTAGCTTAACACCCTTCTCTGAGACGTACGAGCTCAGAGGTTATATAGTTGAAGTTATCAGCAATATATCCCATTTTGGTAATGTGACATGCTGAGTGTTGCTGTAAATGATCATTGTGTTGATTATTTGTGATAGGATCATTTGTTTGATCGTCTATCTTAGTGATCATTGTGTTGATCATTTGTTGACCCAAAGCACGGCTTTTTGTACAAAGTGTGTTTTTGTGGACGTGAATTCGTCGAGCCTCACAACTCGGTAATGGTCGAAACAGGAATTGTGCGGCAAAGTTTTCAGGGATCGCTTCCCTAGGGTGTGACCATTCCTTCTGGAAAAGGGTAGTATCATGGTATGGAGTCCAGATACTTACTCATGTTGAAACACTTATTATTATGGTGTGATGTTGGTTAGAGAGCTCTCGTTTAAAGGTCCCAAAGGACCGGGGGTGGCATATATGAGGGTTTGTAATATCTCTTGGGCAAAGAGATTCCCGGCTTTGTTTAGCAGAGGACGGTGGTTCTCGGGGCGTCCAGCCAGAGGCGTTTCCATGTGGCAATGGGAAGTTCCTTGGCCTGACCATTTGTTGGAAAATCCATTCTCCAAATACGATCTTGTACGGTTTTAGTTGTATTACCTGCCATGGAATGTGGCGGTAACCTGCTATTGAACATGGTAGCTATAGTAGGCATAAGTGCGAAATGTCTATGCTGGCTAAGATTTATATCTTTATTTTCGAAATAAATTTTTACTACACTATGCACTAGTAATAATATCAAATGTTTCTTTTTAATGCGTATCAAGCATCTTTGACTATCATAAGGAGAAATCTCCTCCGATTCTGCGTTTGCATTGTGTGTGTGTGCGGGAGGCCTTATGGTAGTCTCATTTTTCTTTCAAAATAAAAAGCATTGCGAATCTATTTTTCAAAAATTATCCTGTTGTTTGTTTAAAGAAAATAAACTGTTTTGAGTTCTCACACCAGTCACATGACTGACTCGGAGTTTATTGTTTTCTTTCCTAAACTCTGGGTGCTCATTATTTTTCTACACGAGCAGTCTAGAGTTGGGTTTTTCAGATAGTCAGGTTTAGTAGATTATCTGGAGTTAGTTCAGTCTTTGGATCGCACCAGTCTTGCTTATGCTAGATGAATCGTTATTGGGAGTTCAAGCTATTACTGGATTGGTTCTTGGAAATGGAGTTGCAGTTTCTGGAGTTCTCTTTTGAAGACTATTTTAGAGTTATTTGTTCCGCTGCTAGATGTTATCTATTTTCTTTTCCGCTGCTATTTATTGTATTATATCTCTGATGTATATTGATATCTATTGGATCATCTGTTGTATCAGATATTGTATCAAAGCCGTATATCAATGTATTATTCTTTTATTCCGCGGTGTTGTTTACTTAATGTTGTTATAAGCTCCGGCGAATCGGATTTGAACGATCGAATCTATGGCATTCGAATACGATATGAAGTATGGATGTCGATTTTCGAGCGGGAAAAATCCGCGTTCGTTACATTTGGTATCAGAGCTAAGGGTTAAGCTTTAGCTCAGGAGTGTAACACGTTAAGTAACTCATTATAGATAGGGTGAAGTATCCCTAGAATGAGTAATCCCTAAGATATCTGTTTGAATGCCTCAGTAAATTCTCTTACTATCTGCTGATAGTGAGTATGAGTGCAAGAAGAAGACGAGATAGGGGACAGGGAAATACGACTATAATTAGTCAAAAGTCTGTAACAACAGTGGAAATAACTTTCTTATCTATTTTCTTTGATTCGTTTCCAAATTCTTTTGATTGCTTTGTACCAGCTACAAAAAGAAGTTTTGGTACGGTGATGGCCCTACGAATCGTAATAGGAAAATTCTTACTTCGTATTTCATCGATTTCTTATCAGTTTTTGATTTAAAACCTTAATGAATATGAATTGGAAATTGGGAATTGAAAATTTAAATTAAATTGGAAATTTTAAACTGAGTTAAATTGGTTAATAGAATATGAAAGAGAATTTGAATTGTATCGATAAAGTGATTTCGTTTAAAATCAAATTTTGAAATTCTATTGTAATTTCTTGTGAATACCAAAGTCCGAAGAGGGACAAATTGGTATGTATTCTGAGATTTTCCGACTTGAATTTGGAATCCATATCTTGTATTTGTGAAATTGTAGAGATTGAGCCTATCTCTGTGTTGTTTTCGTGCCTGCGAATTTCGAGGACGAAATTCTTTTAAGGGGGGAAGTTTGTAACGACCCCAGATTTTTATGAATTTAAATTGATAATTTAAATAAATTTTGAATTAAAATTTGTAAAATTGATTTTAAATGATGCGAGTTTCCCCGATTCAAATAGAAATTATATTAAGTCATATGGATTTGATAATTTGTATATATGAGAATATATACTTAAACTGGATTTGAAATAAAATCTGAATTAATAAATGGTTTTAAAAAAATAAATAAAGAGATATATATGTATATACATTAGATATGAATCGTAAATGAATGGTTTAATAATAAGTGATAATAAGTATTACAATTGATAGTTAATAATAATTTGAATTTATAAATTTAATATAAAACAATAAATATTAAAGTAAAATAAATAATTAAAGTTAAAATAAAAGAGGAATAAAAATAAATAATTAAAGTTAAAATAAAAGAGGAATAAAAATAAGACAATGGAACAAAAGAAATGACAAAACAAAGTTTAAATATAAAGGGATAAAACAAAGCAAAAAGAAATATAAATTCAAAATATAAATACAAGTCAATAAACAAATCTGCAGGCCACTAATATCAGCCACCACAAATCAAAAACAAACTAGACAAACAAATGAAAAACATAAGTACAAAGTATATATTCAAGAGTAAACAAATATATATATATATATATCTATGTACACTTAAACAAAACAATGATGACTAATGCCACATCTCAGCCGAGACAAGCAAGCATAAACAAAGTGTACAAGCAAAATATTAGCATATGAACAAGGACAAGTGGGTATGGAATGAAGTAAGGCAACAGTAATATGTATACAAGTATGTAAAAGCAAGATATAAGCCGAGTTATCTTCAACCATGCCTATTATACAAAATATTATATTTACTTGTACAAATTTACATTTTAATACACTGTACTAACTATACCATACTGTAAGCTTTCTTTTATATCTATTTAACATCTTCATCTCAGTTTTTATCATTCGAAACTGAGTAGCCTCTAAAGTAAACTTCATTTTAAAACTTAAAACAAAATTTCAACTTCAACAAATATCAAAGCAAATCCAATTGCAAGCCTGAGTTCAACAAGCTTCCCTGTATCATCTGCTCTTCATACAAGTGAGTAACATTTTGTTTGTATAACTTAAATATTGATATGATAGTTTGTTATTATCAGTGATAAATATGTATTGTGTAAGTGCATTTTTGCTGTGAATATATATGGATAGATATAGGTGTATATGTGGTCTCTGTGTTGCACTGTCTTTTGTTTCCAGGTTCAAGAATTTTTCAAAATCCTATTTTTTTTTCTTTCACATAATTTAATCTATGCTAGTATTTAGATCTCAGACAAAATATGTTGTTGTATCATAGTTTTAAGCTGGAAAATATGTTTAAGTTAAAACCAATTCGCATGGACTCTGGAAACTTGAAACAACAGAGCAACCCTTTAAATAAGTCAAAATAAAATTATCATGATTCAAGAATTTAAAGATATGAATCAAATACTCAAACTAAAATGGGAATTTTGAAACTAAAATCACGATTTTTAGGATAGGGGTTTGAGTGCATTTCTGGTTTAACCAGAAAATGGTATCTGAGCAATTTCAGGTGATCTCGAGTGTTTCGAAGGTCGGGGTTGTGCGTGAAGGGGGAGGAGACTACGATGACGTGGGGAAAAATGCTCGGAGTTGTCATTAATCATCGTGGAAATGGCGGCGGCGAGGTTTAGTTTCTAAACCTAATTTTGCAGTGGCTGAGTAATTCGAATCGTTCGTCCTCGATGGACGATCGAGCGTTGCGTGGCTCTGGGTGGTGGTGGAGAGGATGCTGGCGATCGTGTAGACGGAGTTTCACGTTTTCTGGTGATGGGGTTCGCCAGTACGGCGCGTTGACAGGTAGGGGAGGGTGTTCGCTGAGTGTTTCCAGGTTTCGATTCGAATACGCGATTTTGATTTGGAGGAGTTATCGATGTTTTGGGTGGTTAGGGGACTAGCGGAGCTCGGAGGTGATAGGTGGCGATGGTCGGAGGCAGGGTCGTCATCCGGTAGGGAGTGTGCATGTGCACCGTGTCTCCATGTTCACAGTGGAAAGAAATAAGGGAGGAGAAGAAGGACTGGGAAGAACAGAGGAGACTCGCGTGTGTTGACTCGAGGCTTTACTCGAGATTTTGAGGGATAGAACTCGAAGCAGAAGCGTGTTTGCTTCGGGTTGATGGTTTGGTTACGGGTTTTACAGGAAACCTGTTATCCTGTTTTACAAATTCCAGATTTTGAAATTAAATAGTTTTATAACTTTAAATGTTTACATAAGTTAAGATTTTAAAGTGAATCTCTAAAAAAGTTAAATTTAAAAAGGGATTTGATTTTAAACTGTTTTAAAATTCTTTCATGACCAAATATTACTTTAACATGTGAATTTAAAATGGATAATTTAATCATTTAAATTAATTAACGACTTGTAAATTAATAAGTAATTAAAGGTTCAAATCACTAATTAAAGTAATTAATTTGAGAAGAATTTATTCACTAAAGTTAATTGATAAATGAAAGTGATTAAGAAATGATTTTAAGGATTAATCACTTATTGAAATTAATGTTGGATATTTTGATTTAGTAAGGTTAATGAATTATGAAATTGGTTTAAAGGTTAATTTAATTTAATTTCTTAAAGTTATATAATGAATAATAGTTAACTAATTAAGGGATAATTAAGAATGATTCATTTAATTTATAAATAAATAATTAGATTAAATTTTAGTTAGAAATGATTAATAATGAATTTATCTAAGATAATTTCTTAAGAAAGTAATTAAGAAATATTATTAGTTAATAAGATAATTAACTAAGGATTATTAAGTATTAATTAAGGCGATTAATTTTAATAATAAAGTGGATTGATTAGTTTAAATAATCAATTATAAATGGTGTAAGTATAATTACTTTGTGGTAAGTAATTAAAGGTTAAATTTCTTTAACTAATTAATTAGAATTAATTAATTAGGAAATTGGTTTAAGAGTTGATTAAAGTAATGTGATAAATTAAGAATAATTTAATAAATTAAAATGTCTGATAAATTAATTTATGTCAAATGATTTGGAATTAATAAATCAGAATTGGATAATAAATTCACAAGTAATTAATTTAATTGGAAATAAATTGAATTAATTAGGATTAAACAATCCTGCTTATGAATGATTATTGAATGCTTGACCTTACTTATGAATGATTATGTTGTATGAAATACCTTGAATTGATTGTCCTATTTGATATGTGATGCTTTGTTTTGAGCTGTGTATATTTATTTGCATCCATATATTATTTGTGATCTGTGAATGAAGATAAGCGTTGTAATTTATATCGCTTATCAGATATATTGTTGTATTTGATCTGTCATGATTGAATGATGTGCACTACTGTGTATAACCCCTGGACCACACCATACACACACAAAATATGGATTTCACGAGGAAATCGGTTAAGTCACAGATTTTTGAAATAGTTTTGTATTTGGATTTTTAAATTCAAATGGTTTGGAAATGGAATCGGAATAAATGTGAAAAGCTTTTGGAATGGAATTTCAAAATAAAATTTATTATTTTTAAATTACTTGATTAAGTTTTGGAATTTAAATAATTTGATTTAAATTTAAATTCAATACTTGAAATTGAATTCTATGATTTGAAATTAGGGATTAAAGATGTTATATTGGTTATATAGGGATTAAACCACTTTTAGGTATTGTTTTTGGGAATTTGAATTTAACCCAAGGATTTCAACTCGTATAAATGAATCAGATTTCCAAAATGAAAATTGTTGTTTTCAAATGATAAACACTTTTAGATAAGAACTGAGATTCCAGTTAATTAGGGGAATTTCAAGATTGAATAGAGAAATGATTTTCCTAAGTTATGAATGAATTCTTTTTGAAAGCTATGAAATAAATCTGTTTATTTTTAACAGATTTAAATTGATGATCTGTTTAAATCAAATAGAAATGAAATTGTTTTGAAAGCTATAAGTTAAATCTTTGATTTAAAGATTTAACGAGTTAATCAAATTGAAATGAAAAAAATTGATTTGGAAAATCTATGAATGAATCTTTTGTTTAAAAGATAAAAATGTGAAAATTGTTTGAACCGTTAAAGGTTGTGAAAATGAATCTTTTTGTTTAAAGATTAAATTGGTAATTGGATTAAACCATTTGAAAGAAAGTTTTGAATTATTAAGTTGTGACTTAATTGAAATCCCATTATCCATTGTTTTTTTGAATATTTTCGCTCACTATTCGGGTTAACCGGGAAAGGACCATGGGGTCGTATAACCCATTCCGAATATGTGATACGTCGTTGTGAATTGCATTTGAAGATCGGTGTTGAAGACCGGTATTTGCAAGAGTGATAGGATGAACTATCGATTGACTCTGCACCGAGTAGCTACGGTATTGAGTTCTCCATATGTGATGGTGAATCCGATCAGGATTGTGAATATCCGGATTGCAAGGACTTCTTTGTAAGTGCCTTCGGTTCTGTTCGAGCCCGGAACAGACTTGTATGGATTGTATGTCTGACATTACAAGTTGAGATATAAAGCCGATTTCTTTCAAATATATTTCTGTGGTGGCGGAGAATTTATTCTCTTAGCTTAACACCCTTCTCTGAGACGTACGAGCTCAGAGGTTATATAGTTGAAGTTATCAGCAATATATCCCATTTTGGTAATGTGACATGCTGAGTGTTGCTGTAAATGATCATTGTGTTGATTATTTGTGATAGGATCATTTGTTTGATCGTCTATCTTAGTGATCATTGTGTTGATCATTTGTTGACCCAAAGCACGGCTTTTTGTACAAAGTGTGTTTTTGTGGACGTGAATTCGTCGAGCCTCACAACTCGGTAATGGTCGAAACAGGAATTGTGCGGCAAAGTTTTCAGGGATCGCTTCCCTAGGGTGTGACCATTCCTTCTGGAAAAGGGTAGTATCATGGTATGGAGTCCAGATACTTACTCATGTTGAAACACTTATTATTATGGTGTGATGTTGGTTAGAGAGCTCTCGTTTAAAGGTCCCAAAGGACCGGGGGTGGCATATATGAGGGTTTGTAATATCTCTTGGGCAAAGAGATTCCCGGCTTTGTTTAGCAGAGGACGGTGGTTCTCGGGGCGTCCAGCCAGAGGCGTTTCCATGTGGCAATGGGAAGTTCCTTGGCCTGACCATTTGTTGGAAAATCCATTCTCCAAATACGATCTTGTACGGTTTTAGTTGTATTACCTGCCATGGAATGTGGCGGTAACCTGCTATTGAACATGGTAGCTATAGTAGGCATAAGTGCGAAATGTCTATGCTGGCTAAGATTTATATCTTTATTTTCGAAATAAATTTTTACTACACTATGCACTAGTAATAATATCAAATGTTTCTTTTTAATGCGTATCAAGCATCTTTGACTATCATAAGGAGAAATCTCCTCCGATTCTGCGTTTGCATTGTGTGTGTGTGCGGGAGGCCTTATGGTAGTCTCATTTTTCTTTCAAAATAAAAAGCATTGCGAATCTATTTTTCAAAAATTATCCTGTTGTTTGTTTAAAGAAAATAAACTGTTTTGAGTTCTCACACCAGTCACATGACTGACTCGGAGTTTATTGTTTTCTTTCCTAAACTCTGGGTGCTCATTATTTTTCTACACGAGCAGTCTAGAGTTGGGTTTTTCAGATAGTCAGGTTTAGTAGATTATCTGGAGTTAGTTCAGTCTTTGGATCGCACCAGTCTTGCTTATGCTAGATGAATCGTTATTGGGAGTTCAAGCTATTACTGGATTGGTTCTTGGAAATGGAGTTGCAGTTTCTGGAGTTCTCTTTTGAAGACTATTTTAGAGTTATTTGTTCCGCTGCTAGATGTTATCTATTTTCTTTTCCGCTGCTATTTATTGTATTATATCTCTGATGTATATTGATATCTATTGGATCATCTGTTGTATCAGATATTGTATCAAAGCCGTATATCAACGTATTATTCTTTTATTCCACGGTGTTGTTTACTTAATGTTGTTATAAGCTCCGGCGAATCGGATTTGAACGATCGAATCTATGGCATTCGAATACGATATGAAGTATGGATGTCGATTTTCGAGCGGGAAAAATCCGCGTTCGTTACAATGGATGTGTGTCATCTGTTGTTGGGCCGACCATGGCAATTTGATAGAGCAGTGCAACATGATGGTCGTGCTAATAGCTATAGTTTCAAGTTTGAAGGTACTAAAATCACTTTAGTTCCCAAGAAGCAACAACAGAAGGAAAGCAAGTTGGAGGAGACTGAAGAGCTGAAAACTTTGCTATCATTGAAGGAGTTTGTTAAGGCGGTTGAAGAGGAGCCTGATGTTTTTTTTTGATTGGGCGTGAGTGTAATGAAGTGGTTGAGATTCCTGAAGAAGTGAAGCCGGTATTGGAAGAATTTTAAGATGTATTTCCAGAAGAACTGCCGAAAGAGTTACCACCGTTGAGAGACATACAACATCAAATTGGTCTAGTGCCAGGTGTTGTTTTACCGCATAGGCCACATTATCGGATGAGTCCGAAGGAACATGAAGAGTTGAGAAGGCAAGTAGAAGAATTGTTAGAGCAAGGGCGTGTGTAGGAAAGTCTAAGTCCTTGTGCGGTTCCAGCCTCGTTGGTGCCGAAGAAGGATGGAACATGGAGAATGTGTGCCGATAGTCAGGCATTGAACAAGATTACTGTTCGTTACAGGTTTCCTATGCCAAGGTTGGATGACTTGCTAGATCAGTTGAGTGGGGCAACTATCTTTTCGAAGATTGATTTAAGGAGTGGATATCATCAAATTCGTATTAGACCAGGTGATGAATGGAAGACAGCTTTTAAAACTAGGGAGGGTCTATACGAATGGTTGGTTATGCCATTTGGTTTATCAAATGCGCCTAGTACGTTCATGCGGGTGATGAATCAAATCTTTAGACCATTCATTGGGAAGTTCGTGGTGGTGTATTTTGATGATATTCTGATATATAGCAGGAGTACGGAGGAGCATGTTCAACATTTGAGGGAAGTACTGATTATTCTTCGTGAGGAACAATTTTATGCTCCTACGAAGAAATGCGTGTTCATGACGCATAGTGTTTTATTTCTGGGTTATGTTGTTTCGGAGGAAGGTATACAGGTGGACCAGAGTAAAGTTGAGGCGGTCAGAAATTGGCCACAACCCAAGACGATAACTGAAGTCCGAAGTTTTCACGGGTTGGCTTCATTCTATCGGAGGTTTATTCCACACTTCAGTAGTGTGATGGCACCTGTTACAGGTTGAATGAAGGGGAAACAATTTTCATGGTCGGAAGAAGCAGGAATTGCTTTTGGGAGGATCAAGGAGTTGTTGACGTCTGCACCAATTCTCGTATTACCAGATTTTCAAATGTTTTTTGAGCTGCATACGGATGCATCAAAGGTTGGAATCGGGGGAGTATTGAGCCAGAGGGGGCGTCCTATTGCATATTTTAGTGAGAAGCCGTCGGGAGCAAAGTTGAGATATAATACTTATGATGTGGAATTTTACGCAATTGTTCAAGCTGTGAAGCACTGGAGACATTATCTGTTTCAGAAGGAATTTGTTCTTTATACGGATCATGAAGCTTTGAAACATTTGCAAGGGCAGGATAAGATTTCAGCAAGGCATGCATCGTGGATTGCCTATTTGCAGCAGTTTACTTTTGTTGTTAAGCACAAATCAGGGGTGACGAATTGAGTAGCTGATGCTTTGAGTAGGAGGAGTCATTTGTTGACGACAATGAAAGTTGAGGTGACAGGTTTTGAATTATTGCCAGAATTGATTAAACAAGATCCTTACTTTACAAAGTTTGTTGAGAAAGTCAAGGATAGGAGTACTGATAAATTTGTGTTGATGGATGGTTTTCTGTTTAAAGAAAATCGTTTATGCGTACCGGATTGTAATTTGAGAATGAAGATTATAAAGGAGCTCCATGAAGAAGGCCATGTGGGTAGAGATCGTACTTTGCAGTTAATTTCTCAATCTTATTTTTGGCCGTCAATGAGGAAAGAGGTGGAAAGGTTTGTGGAGAGATGTCATATCTGTCAGATTTCGAAGGGAACAGCGACCAATGCAGGATTATATATGCCGTTACCTGTACCAACTAAACCTTGGGGTTGATGTGAGTATGGATTTTGTTTTGGGATTGCCTAGAACTCAAAGGTGTAACGATTCAATTTATGTGGTGGTTGACCGATTTTCGAAAATGGCGCATTTTATTGCTTGTAAGAAGACGGCGGATGCTGTTCGTGTTGCTCAGTTGTTCTTTAAAGAAATCTATCGTTTACATGGGTTGCCGGAGTCTATTGTTTCAGACAGGGATACCAGATTTTTGAGTCATTTTTGGCTAAGTTTGTGGAAGATGGTTGGAACGAAGCTGAAATTTAGTATCGCTTACCATCCGCAAACCGATGGGCAAACAGAGGTGGTTAATAGGTCATTGGGAAATTTGTTACGATGTTTGGTGAAAGATAATCTGAGAAGTTGGGACATGAAGTTAAGCCAAGCAGAGTTTGCACATAATCATGCGGTTAATAGAAGCACATGTTACAGTCCATTTCAGATTGTATATTCAAGTTTGCCAAGGGGACCGTTGGATTTGGCGGTAGTACCACAACCGAAGGGGACGGTTAAATGGGATGTTGATTTTGTTGATGAATTAACTGAATGTCATAAAATCGTTCAGGAACGATTGGTGAAGGCAAATGAGAAGTATAAGCGAACTGCAGATTTGAAGCGACGAAGTGTTGAATTTAATGAAGGACATTTGGTTTACGCAGTGTTGACAAAAGATCATTTTCCAGTGGGAACGTACAATAAATTGAAGGCGCGGAAAATTGGTCCAGTTGAAATTTTGAAGAAAATCCATGAGGATGCGTATCAATTGAAGTTACCAGATGAAGTTCATACGTCTGATGTTTTTAACGTCAAACATTTGATTCCGTATTTTGGGGAACAGCTTGTTGTGGGAGAAGATAATAAAAATTCGAGGTCGAATTTCTGTCAACCGGGGGAGTACGATGCAGCACGTTCTACAATTTCACAAGGGTTAGGTCGGCCACGACCTAAGGGAGGAGTTTTAGGTCGGCCACGACCTAATGAGTCACGTGCAAAGACGCTACGACCTAACAAAACCCTAAGTCGTTCGGGAACTTTAGGTCGTTTACAACCTATGGCTACAGGAGCTAACGAAGAAGCGAAGCGAGATAGCAAAGAAGTGGTACGAGTTAATAAAGCCTTAGGTCGCGTACGACCTAAGCCCAAGGTAGTTGAAAAAGACCGCGAACGACCTAACACTGGAACAACCTAACACAGGTTGTCCGGATAACCACTGTTCCTTAAGCCGCGAACGAGTTACGACCTCAGCTAAGTCGCATGACGATTTTCCTGAAGATGTTTCTTAAGCCGCTGCCGACCTAAGCTAAGTCG
This sequence comes from Allium cepa, assembly GCA_030765085.1. Lineage (NCBI taxonomy): Eukaryota > Viridiplantae > Streptophyta > Magnoliopsida > Asparagales > Amaryllidaceae > Allium > Allium cepa. Next base: position 919,917,837 of record CM060938.1, read on the forward strand.
TAAGTCGTTAAGCCGTGTCATGTTAAGTCGTTATGTCATTGTATCTGTTAATTCGTGTGTTTGTTTATACTGTGTTGTACTTAAGTCGTGAGTCATTTGTAACTAATTAAGCCGTAAGTCGCTGGGTTGTATATTTGTGTGTTTTCTTAAGTCGTTCGAGTGTTGAGTCGTTTGTAACAGTTGAGTCGCTGTTGTGATGTAATTGCTTTAAGTCGTTGTAACTTGTGTTGTGATAAGTCGTAGGTCGGCATGTAGATAAGTCGGCCGACGGTGTGCTGTGTTGTAAGGGGGTTGAGTCGTCTAGTGATAAGTCGTAAGCCGTATAATGACTTAAGAGACCGGGCTGTAAAAGGCTATAAATAAGGAGTGTGTTGTACATTTTGGGTTGTTGATTGTTGAATAAAATTCCTTTTGATTGCTTTATGCTTTCATCTAAATTGGTAGTTGAGTGTAATCTCCTATATCCACCTACGGTATTCGAGTGCGCTCGAATCAACGTTCATTGAAGCCAATTCGTGGAATCAAGTGCGCTTGATCAACGCTTGAAGAATTGTAGATCTCTTTTCACGGTATCGTGCGCGATCAACGTGTCAGAGATAGCTAGAATTCGGTATCTTCGGATCAACGAATTTGGGCCTTGCAGTATTTTCAATCCACCGATTGCTACTTACACCGTTCCATCTACTTTTCGTATTATCCGCTGCGTCAAAAGGGAAGTTAATTTCAATAGTGTTTTAATAGTAATTGTTTTAATCTCTTCGATTATATTTTAAAGAAAGCGAAACTCGTTAAGTAAATTATGAATATACTTCTAACATTTGAATAAGTATATGAATACTTTTTTATATCGAAACTATAAGGTAAAGAGAATGTATATATAAAGGAAGTTTAAAAGGAATGTTAAATTGATTAATTAAATTTTAACTAAATTAAGAATGTTTTCACATTTGATATTAGTTAAAGGAAATTTATGGTAATTTATCAATTTAATGGATTATGTTGAAAATAAGCTTACTAGAAACCACTAAGATATGTTTAGAAGTGTACGATAATAAAAAGATTATGTAACGTATGGAACTGTCTTTATAAAGAGTGTTTAAATAAAAAATTATTTAAGAATATATTTTATAAACGTATATTTTATTAAATAAAATGTAATTAGCAAAAATAACAATGATGTTTGAGAAAAGATGGATATCCTAATGTTTTGAAAAAGTATAAATGGGAAAGTTTGGTAATATAAAATAAGTTTGGAATTAAATTTATAAGGAGATTTGTTAACAAAGAAATTTAAATGGAATTATGAAATAAGGGTCGTAATGGTATTACTCTAAATAAAGGATAACCAATTTCTTTTGAAAAATAGAATTATTTTTGTCAATAAATATTTGAAAAAATAATAATAAAAAGATAAAATGGTTATTTATAAATGAGTATCTTTATAAAAGTTTGAATAAAGATGAAAGTTTTATGAAATATTTTCATAAGAATTTTAGAAAGGTTAATAAATACATATGAAGTATATGGAATATTTTGGCGCACTAAGATTCGACTGCAGTACTTTGACGTATTTGACACTTATCCGAAAAAGAATTTAACACTCGATTCTTGACAATGAACATTGATGAGAGTTTGTGGTTAGATGCTTGATTTTTCTATCGTAATTGAGAGCTATGCAAGGAGAAGTAAAGTTCTGATCAGAAAGCCTAGTCCGAGTCCGCATTAAAGGATTAGGGGATCGACACAAATGAAGTAGTGAATTTTAATAGTAGATCGAATCTTATATTATGTACGAATGATCAATATACATCATACATATGTAAGTTAAAAATAAATATTTTAGGGCAAAACCTTTAGGTTTTTGTTTTGGGTAATTTCGTGGACGAAATTCTTTTAAGGGGGATGTCTGTAACGACCCGTAAATTAATCACTTTGATAAGTTATATTTATTTTTAAATTTATTTAAATAAAAGTTGGATAATACAAATAATATTGTTTTGAATAATAATAAGGAATAATAATTCTATTTTGAACAAATATTTACAAAAATATTTTCGCTGAATTATTAATTGATAAAATGGCTGAAAAATGTTTTATAGTTAAACATCTCTATAATCGTAAAATGTCACGCATAGAGCTAAAAATATGCAATTATTTTTGCACTTCAACAAGAATATGATGTAAAATCAATTGACTTGTACTTGAAAATAAAATATGTTTTTGACATTTTTAATAATACCCTTAAATATGATAATTAATTTATTAAATTAAATCGAGATTTAATGATTAAATATTATTATAAATTATTGAAATAATAATAATAAATGAATATAATTCATATTTAATAGCTGTAAAGTGATAATAAATCATTTATAATAATTTTTTAAAGAGATACATTCGATTTGAAAATATAAGAACAAATCGATATCGCTTTATTGGTATAATATCGATTTTTATAGATAATTGTTAACGTAAATTTATATGGTTTTATAAATGAACTGGGATCTTTTTAATTCATTTAAAATGATAATAATTTTATTTGAAATTCTGTTTAAAAATATATGTATGTTAGAGTACAAGTGAAAATGTGACCGGGAATCGGTTCTCCAAGAGAAAACAGTTTATCGGAGAAAATTGTTCGGAATCAATGCAATGTTGTTTACATGTCATGTATATGTATATAACATACAAATTTAACCGCTGAAATGCACGTGAACATATGTGTACATACATATATATTATACATTTAAAAATTCATATATGAGAAAAATATCAAAGATATTTTGTATAAGGGTTCCTTCTTAAGCTAAAACAAGTGAACATGTGCGTGTATGAGTGGATGGAAGTGATGGGCGCATGGGGGGAGGCTATGGCTGTGTATTTTGAAGAGGGAAGTGTGTTGGAGAAGCCTTGAAATGATGATGCAAACGTGATCTGTATAGGTCTTTTTTATGTACACTCCTCGTTTTTCCTATAAATACCCTACTTTATTCTCTTCTTTTTCATTCTTCTCCTTCCTTCTTCTTATTTGCTTTGTGCTAAGTTTTCTGGTATAATTTCCATGCAATTTTTGAGATGTTTTTTATGATGATTATGGGCTATGATACCCATCAATGGATTGGCCAAGATTTGGAGGAATTGAGAATTTTAAATATTGATTTAAATTCAAACTTAATTCGAATATCGATTTGGAGTAATTCCATTTCAAGCTCTATTCCTTACAAATAAATTTTGGCGAAAATTTATAAATTAATTTACTTTTGAAATCATTATTATAAAATATTTTAAAATTATTATTAGATTATTTTGAAGTATTTTAAAATATATTTTCCAACAATAAGGAGAAATTTCACTAAATTGGTTCCAAAATGTTTTGAAAATTTATTTTTAAATCCCTTTTTCTCTTGGAAATTATTTATAAACAATATATTTTATTTGTATACTTTTTGGATGTATAAGAAAGAGAACTAAATGATTTAGTAAAAGACGTGGTATAGAACATGTGGGTTTTCCTTTTCGATTAATTCCGGACTTGTACCATCGAAATCTCTTAAGTATGTTGTTTTGAGTTGATTATTAAGGTTTATAATTCTTTTTGTAGGAATTATTTAAGTTAGCCAATATTTGGCAAGTTGAGAGGTTCAAAATCTCCTACTTTAGGAGTAATAATCGAAGAGAACCACTTTTATATGCTGTTGTACTCGTTGATGAGACGAGGCGAATCTTAAGATAAGATTTACCTATTCGAGAATTATGGTTTATGAGAAACCATTGTGAGATTTATTTTCACTTGCCGATGAGACGGGGCAAAATATATCAGTATTCTAAGATTTCTGAGATTTGAGATCTTATTTTTATAATGTGGACTTAGCTATCAAATAGTAAACCATTTAGTGTGAGCGTGTGCTATGGGACACACGAACACTTATCGGGTTCCTTTCCGAGGATTTGTAACACATCCACGAGTATGCCAGTGTTATAGACCTTTGGTTCATCTAAGTGTGTGACTTTGGTCACTACGAGTTATGTGACTTCGGGTCCACGAGTTATGTATCTAAATTTTTTATAGCATTGGACAAGAGTTTAGCACGTGCAGCATTGCTTCGAATTTCCAATTGGGGATATGGCCAATCCAGTTTTTTTAGATTTTTTAAATTTTCTGAGTTTTATACGATTTCATCATTTTAAGATTTTGTTGCATCGACAGCCTAGGACTACATGAGGTGTCATATAGGGTGATTTCATTTTCACGAGGTTTGAACTCTATTTTGAGTTCTGATGTGATTCATATTGGAAATTTTGATGAGTTTCCCTTATAGCTTGAATGGTTACTTGCATTTATATTGAATGCCTTTAATACATATGTTGAACTAAACCTACTTATGCGGCATCCCTTAATGAATCTATTCCATGGCAATGTATTTGAGCTATACTTGTATATCACTCCTTTATAACTAAACGAAGAATTCCCTTGCACTTATATTCCTCTTATCTTATACTAATATCAAGTTCTAGTCAGCTTGACCCTTGTATTTATTACTCGGGTCAGACCGAGTTGCATGTTAGGTAGTTGGACTTTTAGCTTGCTTACCTTTTGGACTTGCTTATCTTATGGACCTTTGCTTGCTTTTTGCTTTGGGTTTCGCCATCGCTTTGGACATGGCTATTTTTTATATTGTAGTCCTTTTAGGTTAGGAAGTATATGATATATATTCTTTTATAGGATGTATGTATGTATATATCATGGTTGAATACCACCTATGACGAGTTGTATTACATTTGATGTTTGGATATGTGTGTGTGTGTGTGTGTGTATATATATTCTATATTGCTATTCTATGAATGTGATTGTTGTAGTTGTTGTATTTTGTTTTCGAATCGATCATATAGCCACCATAGTAGTGTATTAGATAGTAATTAAGTATGTCAAACACTTAATAAAAAATGAAAAAAAACAAATACCAAATCAACATATTTAGCTCTTACCTAATGCAAGACTTTGATGGTTGCCCTTAACCACCCCTATTCTCCGCATTAACAGACAGAACTACCATGTAATTCTGTTTGTTAATGTGAGTCTCGGGGTGGGGCGTCACATATTCACTAATCAAAGCAATGATATTCTAGGTCATTACAATTCAATTCAATAATAAACCATACATGTCTGACTCAAACAGCCCAAAAGAACATATTATCAATAGGGTTTTATTCTAAAGAATTGAGATATAGAAGAATAAAAATACAAAATCTCACATCTAAATGACAAAATATAATAATTACACAAACAATTCATGAAGGTATTCAATAATGCAGAATAAATTCACTTTACAATTATATTAGAGTTATACGTTTAATAAATATCATAAAGTAACACAGCAGAATAATATTAAAAAGTACAGTCTACAAACTCCATCTTCATATTAAAGAAATAAAATATTCAAAACACTGAAATACTCAGGCTGACTTGTGCGTAAAGGATAATAATAGGCTCGAGTCAGACCTAAAATTCTTGTGCAAATTAAACCAAACCAAATGAAATATGGAATGCAGAGAACTACATTTTTAAAGTTTCAAAATTTTCAAAAAAGTTATTGATTCATATTCAAAATACAAAAGATTTTAGAATAGACCCACTCTAATAACTTATAAATTTACAAAAAATTCGAAATTAAATTTTAGAGTCAAGAGATTTGACTTACGAAAAGTTTTCAAAGTATTAACATTCAGTTTTTGAAAATTCCAAGGGTTTTAAAAATTAAATTTGGAAACTTTCAAATAAGATAACAGTAGTTCATTTCTCAAAATCATTTTTATGGTTCAAAAATTAAATCTAAACATACTAATTTTTTTTCACATGTCAATATAAGAAAACCAAGGGTTTTGTATCCTTAATCAGTATTTAAATAATCAATATGAAAATTTATATGATTACAATAAACCATAGTGTGATAGCCGGGATATATTAAAATAACTAAACAAATATGCATCACCATGGCATCCGTTCGCGACATACAATCGACATTCAAATCAACCAGTTCAACTAATCGACCAATTCGATAACATGTCATAATATTTATTAGTCACCCCATATCGGTGTTTAATTATCAACAGTATTCAAATTAAATGTCAATTAAAATTCCCAACCAACAATCAATAATCTTGTCGCTGTATGACTTGGTTTAACTTGCAATGAAATTTTAGTATTTCGTGAGTGAGTTTAATCACTTAATTTTTGGCTTTCCCTTTTTTAGTATGATTTGGATCGGATAATACTTTCTCCTTTTGTTTTGTTTCCTTGCTATCTTAATCTTTTTTTCAAAAAGTTTTGAAAGAGACAAAGAAATTTGTATAGATCCGGATTTGAAGAAAAAGGTTTGAAAAAGAAGAAGATAATTGAAATAAGAAGAGGAACTGAAAAAGAAAAGGAAGCATTGAAAAAGAAGAAGAAGATTTAAAGAAAAATAACATAAAAATAGGAAGCTTTGGAAAAAAAACAGAGAAGAAGGAGACTGAATTTTTGTTCTGAAAAATGAAACTATACAAGATGGTAATTGAAAATCAAATGAGGCTACAAGAATGAAGATGGAAATAAATGAAAACCTAATAAATTAAATATAAACAAACTAGAAATTGAAGTAAAGTAAAAATACGAACAGCCATAAAAACGGTAGGTATTAAAAGAGGCGAATTAAAGAAAAAAAATGAATGAAGATATAATAAATCCTACGTTTTTAAATATGAAGCTTTCGGAGAATAAGTTGTCAATGAAAGGAAGCTACAAGAACTAATAATGCATAAGTAAAATGACCTTCATAAATGGAGAATAGTAAATGCTAATGATTTGGCATGAATATTAATTTGATGTTCACATTAAAAATTAAAAAAAACTTCGGGTAAAGTACTTGGAAAGGCGCAAACGAAGCACATGAGCAACAAGTGAAAAGAATTCGGTGATTATTAATTAGAAATTAATCAAATTTGTCTACTATTAATTGATAAAAAATGAATAAGCATTCTAACAATTAAATGGATGCTCCGTAGAACCTACATAGATAACTTGAAAATGAAAAGAAAGAGAATGCGGATGTAATAATAAATCTAAAGCAAATTATGAAACCATGTATATACTCTAAACAAACTTTTCAGGTCCGAATTTCAATTTCTCAAGTTGATTTAATTCAATAAACCCAGAAATACACATATCTATATCATTTATTTGTTTATTAAAACATTCGTTTTATCTTAACACATGCACATTCCATTAACTCGATCAATCAAGTAACAATCAATCAATCAATCAGTCAACCAATCAAGCTATATTTATTTGTGTTACTTATTTTTTTTTGTTAATTCATGACTATATATCTATCTACGCGTTATAAAAAATTTAATTTTGTAACATTCCTGGATTTTAGCTAAAAATAATTTGATAATTAATTCAATCTTTGGGATTAAATTTTCAAATAATTGGTAATTAATATAAAATTTTGGGATTAAATTTTCAAATAATTGGTAATTAATATTAAATTTTAAATTAAATTGTGAGATTAATTAGTAAATTAATTTGAGTTTCCACAAAAACAATTAAAATATGTGTTTTATAAATAGATTGTGAAAATAGAATTTTGGATTGAAATTCAAAAATAAGTATTTTATAAAGTTGTGTAATTATTTGAATTTTCCAAATTAATAAGATGTATGTTTATATATATGTATATAAATGGTTTTTTTTAAATTGAATTTAGAATTTGAAATTCAGGGATAAATATTTTAAAAATAAATTGGATTTGAAAACACTATGTTTAAAATTAATAAAATTTGTTTTCTAATCATAATATGATCATTTGGAAATTATATTTTTAAATTAATATAATAATTTTCTAAAGGATTAAATTTGAACATTTTCCTTTAAAAGAATATAGTTTGTACGTAAATAGATAATCCACATAAACAATAGAAACATATATATGAAAACATATGTGTTGTAATAACTATATGAATATAAGTGTAAGTATAATAACAAGTGGGTCTAAAAACAATATTTGTAAAATTATTTAATAAGAGGGATATAAACATAAATTTGTCTCAAATGACATTTGTAAAATATTTACTAAACAATTCACAAGTGTTTAATAAGTAACATCATATAAAATCAAGTGTCAACATGTTTAACAAGTGGCAAAGATGTTTTTATTTTATTTTATAATGTAAGTAAATATCAAAAGGAAGAACCAGGCTAATGTGATAAGTTTTCTTCCATCTCCAAATTTTCTAAACACAATCTAAAACTTGGAAATCGAGTTTTAATCAAAAAATAATTCAAAAAATATCAAAACCTCCAAAATAAGTATGTTTTCAAATTTCTTCAAGCTTGAAAATAAAGTGAAACAATCAAAACAAAATCAAATGAATAGAAAAGCAAAACAAAATCAAAAAACTTCTATTCAAATTCAAATCTGAAAGCAATCGAATTGAAGCAATCAAGCTTAAGTAATATAAAGATCAGTGGTGACTTAACATTAGGATTTCCTTAGTAATAAAGAATCTAACCTGAAATCAAAGATCAAACAACAGTTTTTCAAATATTTCAAGTCTGTGTTCTCTGTTTCAATTCCAGATTTTGTCTCTGTTCAACAGTAAACAAGGTGAGAAAACTTCATTTTTAAAAACCTATTCTCTTGGTTCTAATATCTGTGATGATAATGCCTTGGAAAATGATAAATGCATGTGTATATATATCAGCAAGTACATATATATATTTATATATGTGAATATTTCTATGCATGTCTGGAAACTAAGAAAGGAAGCCTCTGTTCATAGTTTTACAGGCATGTGTTAAGTTTAAAATTCAAAATCTCACTCCCCAATCTTTATTAGGTTTTGATGCTTGAACAAAATCGGATTGAAATATCAAGATTTAAAATTTAAAAATTCTTTTAAGTATGGTTAACAAATAATTTGACCTGAAATTAAAAAATATACAGTGAAACTTAATATATGATGAAAATTCGATTTGCTTGATTATTGGATTTATTTATATAATCTGAATCATTTTCAGAAGTGAAGATTTTTAAGAACAAAATCAGTTTTTTTGGAATGATATTGAATGAGAATCTCGGGGTTAAACGAGAATATGGCTTTGGGCAAATTCTGGAGATTGAAACATGTTTGGGTCTCGAGGTTCATGTCGGAGGAGGATTGGATGGAGATGAAGATAGGAAAATTAGTAGTTGAATTTATAATGGATTGGGGTGGTGGCATGGGGGGTTTGTAGGGTTTAATAACCCAGTTTGGTCGATCGGGTTTATGAGGGAACTACGTTATTGTCGAGGCGTTTCAGGTGATCGCACCAGGGGCAAAATTCTTGTGAGCCAGTGGAGTAGCTTGGGTGAAAATAACGTGATCGCTGATGGTCGTGGTTGGCGATGCGAGTTGATTTTTGATGATCGAATTGATTCCAGATGGGAGATAATAGCTCAAGTTCGATTTCAGGCGAGTTTAAAGGACACTGAGTGGTCGTGGTGTTTGCATGAGTGATCGGTGAGGTGGAAATGATTATGCACATGCACAGGCGATCCGATCACCTGTGCATGTGCATATGTTAGTAAATTTGGTTGATCTGTGATGGTTGAAGAAGGAGGTAGGTGCTCGGTTTTGATCTCGAGGAACTGATTGTTGTGGCTCGGGATAGTATTTGAAGTATTCACGAGTGTTTAACAAATATAAAAAGTTTAAAATATAACATGACAAAAAAGATAAGATTGGGAAATTTTCTCGGGGAGGATTCAAAAAAAATCGAAGTTAGGCACGGGAATTTGGCTGCTGGGCTCGGGAAAGATGAGTTTTTTCTTGGGTCATTTATTTGGTTACAGGTTGTAAATCTGTCAATCTTATAAATTTTAAAATAAAAGAAAAAAATATGAAGCCGGTTTTAAAAAAAGTTAAAATCAAATTTTCAGATATAGATTCAAATTTACATTTGCATCCTAGTTTTAAAATAAATAAAGTTTATAAAAATTTAAATGTTTAATAAAAAAATTAAATGTTAAAGTGTATATTTTATAAAATGATTTGAATTTAAATGATTTGGTTGAAACTCTTATATAAATTTCTTTATAAAGATAAGTGTTCTTCAACAATTGATTAAAAATGTTTTTAAATTGTTTTTTTTTAAATTTTGTTAAAATTTGATTTGTATTTAACTTGAATCTTAAATTCAAATGGAATTTAAAAGTAAATTTGAAAGTAAAATGTTTTCAAATGTGTTTGTGAATGATAATTAAATCATTAATACGAATAATGATTTTATCTTAAAGTTAATTAAGATTAAATAATTTGTGATTCATTAATTAATAAAGGTAATTAAAATGGTTAATTAATTAATTTAATTAATTAATGATTCGATTAATTAATTAATTTATTAAGGGTTTAAATTAATTAAAGGTTAATTAATTTATAATTAAGGATTAGTTATTTTATAAAATTAGTTAAGGATGGGTAATTAATGATTAAGATTGATTAGTCAAGTATTTAAAGATTAACTAATTTAAAGAATAATCAATTAATTTGATTAATTAATTAAGGTAATTAATTTTAGGATCATTAATTAATTCAAGGTTAATTAATTAATGAAAGTGATTAAGGAATGATTATTAATTAAGGAGTAATTAATTAATTATTGTAATAAATTAAGCATAATTAACCAAAGGATTAATTATTAATTAAGGGTTAATTAATGATTAATTAAAGGATAATTAATTAAATGATTTGTAATTAATTAATTATTAACTAACCATGACTATAAATTATTCATTGGTAAATGATTCTGGTTCAGATTAATCAGATATCTTAAATAGGTTTTATTTATGGATGACAATATTCTATTGAATGTTGTGAATTGTTTGATATTTCTACTGTGTGATGCTTTATGATATAAATTGTATTAATTCAAGCTATGATTAATGTAAATTAATCATCGGTGATGTAATTTATTTATCTGGAATGAATATAATTTATTATCTGTGATATATATATCTGTGAATCTGTGAATGAAAGTAAGCGTTATAGTTTATACCGCTTATCAAATATATTTCTATGTTTGAATCTATAATGATTGATGATGTTGTTACACTATTATTGTGTGTAAAACCCCTGGACCACACTATACACACACAAATATGGATTGCACGAGCCAATTGGTTAAGTCACAGATTTTTGAAATAGTTTTTAAAGTTGAATTTTGAATTCAAATGGTTTTGGAAATGGATTTGGGTTAAATATGGAAAGCTTTTGAAAAGGAGTTTTAAAGATAAAAGTTATTTTGGATAACTTAATTAAGTTTTGAAAATTTAAATAATTTGATTGAATTTGAATCCAAGATTTGAAATTGAATCCTATGTTTTGAAATTATGGTTTAAAAAGGTATACAGGTTATAAATGTGTTTATATGGGTTTTAAACCATTTTGAAAGTGTTTTGGAAATTTGAATTTAACCCAAGTTATATTTGAAGGGCTTTAACTTATGCAAATGTAATTGGATTTTTCCAAAATGAAAACTATTTGATTTCAAATAAGTATAGCTTTCATTTGAAAGAAAGGATTCCCAATTTGCGTAGGAAAGATTTCAATTTGAAATGAATTTTTTTTGAGGGGTATGAATTAATCTTTATGAAAGATGGTCGGACCTTGTTTTGAAATTAAAGAGGATTTGAAATGGTGCATCTTTTGTATGAAAGATTTGAATTGTGAATTGTTTTGAAGGCTATGAACAAATCTTTTTGAAAAATGGGTGGACTGTGAAGTGAATCTTTTTGTTTAAAGATTTGAAATGGTAATTTGTTTAAACCATTTAAAAGAAAATTTTTGGGTAATAAGATGCGACTTAACTGAAATCCCAATATCCATATGTTTTTTAAATATTGCGCTCCTTATTCGGTTTAGCCGAGAGAGGACCTTTGTGTCATATAACCCATTCCAAATAATGATACGACGATATGGACATCATTTGAAGACCGATGGTGAAGACCAGGTATTTTAGAGAACGAAAGGATAACCCATCGATTGTCTCTGCACTAAGTCACGCCCGTACCGAGATTCCCTAAGTGATGGGAAGTCCGATCGGTATTATGAATACCCGGATTGCAAGTGCTTCTTTTGAAGTGGCTTTGGTTCTGTTCGAATCCGAAACAGACTTGTATGGATGTATGTCTGACGTTACACTTTGAGACGTAAAGCTGGTTTCTATCAAATACATTTATGCTTGGTGGTGGAGAATTTATTCTCTTAGCTTAACACCCTTCTCTAAGACGTACGAGTTCAGAGGGTATGTAGTCGACGGTTACTAGTGATACATTCCCAATTTGGTAAAGTGGCATATGAAGTGCTGCTGATCATTTGTTGATCGTAGCATGGCTTTGTGAAAAAGCATAGCTTTGTGGATGAGACTGCATCAGGACATCACACCCCGGAAATGGTCGAAACAGGAAAGATGCAGCAAGGTTTCAGGGGTCGCGCCCCTATGGTATGTCCATTCCTTCTTGGAAAGGGTGGTATCATGGTATGGAGCCTAGATACTTAACTCATGTGGACACTGTAATTTTATTACTGTGTGATGTTGCTTTGTGGTTGAGGATCCTCGGATAAAGGTCACAAATGACCGGGGGTGGCATATCTCAGGTGTTACTCCCGGGAAGGGAGTAAACCGGCCTTGTGTTGGCAGAGAGTTGGGTAAGTTCTTAGGGCGTCCCTCTAGAGGCGTTCCCATATGGCAGTAGGATGTTCCTTAGCCTGACCATTTGTTTGAAATCCAATCTTCCAATATGAGCCTTGTGTGGTTTTAGTTGTAGAACCTGCCAATTAAAATGGTAGCTATAGTAGGCATAGTATAATGGTACCTATGATAGCTAAGATTAATATTATACTTTCGAATGGTTTTCCACTATGCACTAATAATAATATCAAAAGGATTTTGCATACTAAGCATGTTTGACTATCATAAGGAGAAATCTCCTCCAATTCTGCGTTTGCATGGTGTGTGTATGGGGAGGCCTTATGGTAGTTTTATTTTCTAAAAAGCATTGCGGATTTCCTTTTTATTTGTTTTTTGTTAAAACCAAAATGTTTTTGTTTGCTCATACTAGTCCCATGACTGACCCGGAGTTTTTTTGTTCCCTTCCTAAACTCTGGGTGCCCATAATTTTCTACACAGGCGGTCTAGAGTTAGGTTTTTCAGATTGTCAGGTTTAGTAGATTATTTGAAGCTATTTCGGTAGTTTGGATGGCTTACCTTCGATTTCTCAACTTGATGGTGGTTCGAGCTTTTGGATTTAACTGTTTGGTTTGGAGTTTCGGAGATGGAGATTGCTGATATTGGAGTTTTTTTCTAAAGACTATTCTTTCTATTGGAGATCATTGTTATTTGTTTCCGCCGTTGTTTATGTCGCTCTGATATTGTTGAGCATTATTGATATCATTGTTGTATACCATTGGATATTGTATTCATTGGAGTTGTATATGACATTCATTACTTATTCCACTGTGTTGTTATACTTAATGTGTTATAAGCTCCGGCGAGCCAGATTCAGCGTTTGAATCAGCGGCATTCGAGTACAAGTGAAGTGCGGGTGCCGATTTTCGAAGGTCGAGTCAGGATCGTTATAAGTGGTATCAGAGCTAAAGGTTGAACTTTAGCTATGGAGTATAACACATTAAGTAACTCATTAGAGATAGGGTAAAGTATACCCTAGAATGAGTATCCCTAAGATATCCGTCCGAATGCCTCGGTAAATTCTCTTACTATTTACTGATAGTGAGTATGAGTGCAAGAAGAGGATGAGGTAGGGGACAGGGGAATACCACTACAAATGGTCAATACCCTGTAACAACAAGGAAATAACCTTTTCTCTATCAATCTCTTTTGTTCTGCATCCGATTTCAAATTCTTTGATGGCTTCGTGGGTGCTCGAGGAAAAATCTTTGATAAAAGATCGTTATTTTAGTTAAATTAAGAGATGAGTTGTTATAAGACTAAACTCCAAATGGGTCAGAATTGTTTGTTTGGATGAATTGGTTTCTTTAGTTGCTATGGTTGATAGGTATATTTGGTTTCTAAACTAAAAAGTTTTAAGATTGTATTCGTCTATCTATTCTTTGGGGTCTAGATATATTCTAAGAATGGTTAGTTATCCTTCGGACTAACCAATAGCCTTGTATATTTCATAGATCTGGACAACCCGAGTATCTTGAGAAGTACTGAATGAGTTCGTTCTCATATTTATTGATATTCTGATTTGGTAAGCCAAATGCAGAGTAGATGTTCAGTTAAATTTGGTAAATCAATTATCTATCTCAGATGTGTTCATCTATTCTTTATTGTCTCCCTAGCAAATTTCGGGGACGAAATTTTCTTAAGGTGGGGAATCTGTAACATTCTTGGATTTAGCTAATAATAATTTGATAATTAATTTAATCTTTGGGATTAAATTTTGAAATAATTGGTAATTAATGTAAGATTTTGAATTAAATTGTGAGATTAATTGGTAAATTAATTTGAGTTTCTCCAAAAACAATTAAAATATGTGTTTTATATAGATTGTGAAAATAGAATTTTGGACTGAAATTCAAAAATAAGTACTTTATAAAGTTGTGTAATTATTTGAATTTCCCAAATAAATAAGATGTATGTTTATATATATGTATATAAATAGTTTTTCAAATTAAATATGGAATTTGAAATTCAAGGATGAATATTTTAAAAATAAATTGGATTTGAAAACACTATGTTTAAAATTAATAAAATTTGTTTTCTAATCATAATATGATCATTTGGAAATTATATTTTGAAATTAATATTACGAATTTCTAAAGGATTAAATTTGAACATTTTCTTTTAAAAGAATATAGTTTGTATGTAAATAGATAATCCACATAAACAATAGAAACATATATATGAAAACACATGTGTTGTAATAACTATATGAATATAAGTGTAAATATAATAACAAGTGGGTTTAAAAGAAATTTTGTAAAATTATTTAATAAGAGGGATATAAACACAAATTTTGTCTCAAATGACATTTGTAAAATATTTACTCAAACAAGTCACAAGTCTTTAATAAGTAACAACATATAAAAAAAAGTGTCAACATGTATAACAAGTGGCAAAGATGTTTTTATTTTATTTTATAATGTTAGTAAATATCAAAAGGATGAAACCAGGCTAATGTGTTAAGTTTTCTTCCATCTCCAAATTTTCTAAGCATAATCTGAAACTTGGAAATTAAGTTTTAATCAAAAAAAAATCTCAGAATATCAAAACCTCCATAATAAATCTGTTTTCAAATTTCTTCAAGCCTGAAAATAAATAGAAACAAGCAAAACAGAATCAAAACAACTTTTTTCAAATTCAAATCTGAAAGCAATCGAATAGAAGCAATCAAGCTGAAGCAATATAAAGATTAGTGGCAACTCAACATTAAGATTTCCTCAATAATAAAGAATCTAACTTGAAATCAAAGATCAAACAACAGTTTTTCAACTATTTCAAGCATGTGTTCTATATTTCAATTTAAGACTTTGTCTCTGTTCAACAGTAAGCAAGCTGAGCAAACTTCATTTTTAAAAACCTATTCTCTTGGTTTTAATATCTGCGATGATAATGCCTCGGAAAATGATAAATGCATGTGTGTATATATCAGCAAGTATATGTATATATTTATATATGTGAATATTTTTGTGCATGTCTGGAAACTAAGAAAGGAAGCCTCTGTTCACAGTTTTACAGGCATGTGTTAAGTTAGAATTCAAAATCTCACTCCCCAATCTTTATTAGGTTTTGATGCTTGAACAAAATAGGATTGAAATACTAAGATTTAAATTTTAAAAATACTTTTAAGTATGGTTAACAATAATTTACCTGAAATAAAAAAATATACAGTGAAACTTAATATATGATGAAAATTCGATTCCCTTGATTATTGGATTTATTTATATAATCTGAATCGTTTTCAAAAATGAAGATTTTTAAGAACAAAATCAGGTTTTTAGAATCATATTGAATGTGAATCTCAGGGTTAAACGAGAATATGATTTTGGGCAAATTCTGGAGATTGAAACATGTTTAGGTCTCGGGGTTCATGTCGGTGGAGGATTGGATGGCGATGAAGATAGGAAAATTAGTAGTTGAATTTATAATGGATCGTGGTGGTGGCACGGGGGATTTGTAGGGTTTAATAACCCAGTTTGGTTGACCGGGTTTATGGGGGACCTACGTCATTGTCGAGGCGTTTCAGGTGATCGCACCAAGGGGAAAATGCTTGTGAGCCAGTGGAGCAGCTTCGGTGAAAATGACGTGATCGTTGATGGTCGTGGTTTGCGATGCAAGTTGATGTTTGATGATCGAATTGATTCCAGATGGGAGTTGATGGCTCAAGTTCGATTTCAGGCGAGTTCAAAGGAAATTGAGTGTTCGTGGTGTTTGCATAGGTGATCGGTGAGGTTGAAATGATCACGGTGATGGCCGGAGGCGATCCAATCACCTGTGCATGTGCACATGTCAGTAAATTTGGTTGATCTCTGATGGTTGAAGATGGAGGTAGTGGCTTGGGTTTGATCTCGAGGAACTGATGATTGTGGCTCGGGATAGTATTCGAAGTATTCGCGAGTATTTAACAGATATAAAAGTTTAAAATATAACAGGAGAAAAAGGATAGGAGGGGGAAATTTTCTCGGGGAGGATTCGAAAAAATTCGTAGTTGGGCATGGGAATTTGGCTGCTAGGCTCGGGGAAGATGAGTTTTTGCTCGGGTCATTTATTTGGTTACAGGTTTTAAACCTGTCAATCTTATAAATTTTAAAATAAAAGAAAAAACATGTAAAGCAAGTTTTAAACAAAGTTAAAATCAAATTTTTAGATATGGATTCAAAATTACTTTTGCATCCTAGTTTTAAAATAAATAAAGTTTATGAAAATACAAATGTTTAAAAAATCTTTAAATGTTAAAGTGTATATTTTATAAAATGATTTGAATTTAAATGATTTGGTTTAAAACTCTTATATAAATTTTTTTATAAAGATAAGTGTTCATCAACATTTGATTAAAAAAGTTTTTAAATTGTTTTTTTAAAATTTTGTTAAAATTTGATTTATATTTAACTTGAATCTTGATTTAAAATCGAATTTAAAAGTAAATTTGAAAGTAAAATGTTTTCAAATGTGTTTGTGAATGATAATTAAATCATTAATAAGAATAATGTTTTTATCTTAAAGTTAATTAAGATTAAATGATTTGTGATTCATTAATTAATTAAGGTAATTAAAATGGTAAATTAATTAATTTAATTAATTAATGATTTGGATTAATTACTTAAGTTATTAAGGGTTTAAATTAATTAAAGGTTAATTGATTTATAATTAAGGATTAGTTATTTTATAAAATTAATTAAGGATGGGTAATAATTAAGATTGATTAATCAAGTATTTAAAGGTTAATTAATTTAAAAATAATCAATCAATGTGATTAATTAATTAAGGTAATTAATTTGAGGATAATTAATTGATTAAAGGTTAATTAATTAATGAAAGTGATTAAGGAATGATTATTTATTAAGGAGTAATTAATTAGTTATTGTAAGTAATTAAGGATAATTAACCAAAGAATTAATTATCAATTAAGGGTTAATTAATGATTAATTAAATGATAATTAATTAAATTTTTTGTAATTAATTAATTATTAACTAACCATGACTAGAAATTATTCATACGTAAATGATTCTGGTTCAGATTAATCAGATATCTTAAATTGGTTTTATTTATGGATGACTGTATTCTATTGAATGCTGTGAATTGTTTGACATCTCTACTGTGTGATGCTTTGTGATATAAATTGTGTTAATTCAAGCTATGATTAATGTAATTTATTCATCCATGATGTAATTTATTTATCTGAAATGAATATAATTTATTATCTGTGATACATATTTGTGATCTGTGAATGTAAGATAAGCATTATAGTTTATACTGCTTATCAAATATATTTGTGTGTTTGAATCTATAATGATTGATGATGTTGTTGCACTATTATTGTGTGAAAAACCCTTGGACCACACTATACACACACAAATATGGATTGCACGAGGCAATTGGTTAAGTCATGGATTTTTGAAATAGTTTTTAAAGTTGAATTTAGAATTCCAATGGTTTAGGAAATGGATTTGGGTTAAATATGGAAAGCTTTTGAAATGGAGTTTTGAAGATAAAAGTTATCTTGGATAACTTAATTAAGTTTTGAAAATTTAAATAATTTGATCGAATTTGAATCCAAGATTTGAAATTGAATCCTATGTTTTGAAATTATGGTTTAAAAAGGTATACAAGTTATAAATGTGTTTATATGGGTTTTAAACCATTTTGAAAGTGTTTTGGAAATTTGAATTTAACCCAAGTTGTATTTGAAGGGCTTTAACTTGTGCAAATGTAATTGGATTTTTCCAAATTGAAAACTATTTGTTTTCAAATAAGTATAGCTTTCATTTTAAAGAAAGAATTCCCAATTTGCGTTGAAAAGATTTCAATTTGAAATAAAATTGTTTTGAAGGGTATGAATTAATCTTTGTGAAAGATGGTTGGACCTTGTTTTGAAATTAAAGAGGATTTGAAATGGAGTATCTTTTGTATAAAAGATTTGAATTGTGAATTGTTTTGAAGGCTATGAACAAATCTTTGTGAAAAATGGGTGGACTTTGTGAAGTGAATCTTTTTGTTTGAAGTTTTGAAATGGTAATTTGTTTAAACCATTTAAAAGAAAAGCTTAGGGTAAAAAGATGTGAATTAACTGAAATCCCAATATCTATATGTTTTTAAATATTGCGCTCGTTATTCGGTTTAGCCGGGAGAGGACCTTTGTGTCATATAACCCATTTCGAATAATGATACGACGATATGGATAGCATTTAAAGACCGGTGGTTAAGATCGGGTATTTTCGAGAATGAAAGGATAACCCGTCGATTGTCTTTGCACTGAGTCGTGCCGGCATAGAGATTCCCTAAGAGATCGGAAGTCCGATTAGGATGTGAATACCCGGATTGCAAGGGCTTCTTTTGAAGTGCCTTCGGTTTTGTTCGAATCCGGAACAGACTTGTATGGATGTATGTCTGACATTACACTTTGAAATGTAAAGCTGGTTTCTAACAAATACATTTCTGCTTGGTGGCGGAGAATTTATTCTCTTAGCTTAACACCCTTTTTGAGACGTACAAGCTAAGACGGTATGTAGTTGATGGTTACTAGTGATATATTCCCAATTTGGTAATGTGTCATACGAAGTGTTGTTGATCATTTATTGATCGAAGCATGGCTTTTTGAAAAAGCATACCTTTGTGGACGAGACTACATCAGGAACTCACACCCCGGAAATGGGCGAAACAGGAAAGATGCGGCAAGGTTTCAGTGGTCGTGCCCCTAGGGTATGTCCATTCCTTCTGGAAAAGGGCGGTATCATGGTATGGAGCCTAGATACTTAACTCATATGGACACTGTAAATTTATTACTGTGTGATATTGCTTTGTGGTTGAGGATTCTCGGATAAAGGTCACAAATGACCGGAGGTGGCATATCTCAGGTGTTACACCCGGAAAGGGAGTAAACCGGCCTTGTGTTGGCAGAGAGCTGGGTAAGTTCTCGGGGTGTCCCTCTAAAGACGTTTCCATGTGGCAGTAGGAAGTTCCTTAGTCTAACCATTTGTTGGAAATCCAATCTTCCAATATGAGCCTTGTACGGTTTTAGTTATAGAACCTGCCATTTAAAATGGTAGCTATAGTAGGCATAGTATAATGGTACCTATGCTGGCTAAGAATAATATTATACTTTAAAAAGGTTTTCCACTATGCATTAATAATAATATCAAAAGGATTTTGCGTAGTAAGCATGTTTGACTATCATAAGAAGAAATCACCTCCAATTCTGCGTTTGCATGGGGTGTGTGTGTGTGGGGAGACTATATGGTAGTTTCATTTTCTAATAAGCATTGCGGATTTCCTTTTTATTTGTTTGTGGTTAAAACCAAAATGTTTTTGTTTGCTCATATCGGTCCCATGACTGATCCGGAGTTTGTTGTTCCCTTCCTAAACTCTAGGTGCCAACAATTTTCCACACAGGCAGTCTAGAGTTGGGTTTTTCAGATAGTCAGGTTTAGTAGATTATTTGGAGCTAGTTCAGTAGTTTAAATGGCTGACCTGCTCAACTTGATGGTGGTTCGAGCTTTTGGATTTAACTGTTTGGTTTGGAGTTTTGGAGATGGAGATTGCTGATATTAGAGTTCTTTTCTAAAGACTATTCTTTCTATTGGAGATCATTGTTATTTGTTTACGCTGTTGTTTATGTTTCCCTGATATTGTTGAGCATTATTGATATCATTGTTGTATATCATTGGATATTGTATTCATTGGAGTTGTATATGATATTCATTTCTTTCTTCTGCTGTGTTGTTATACTTAATGTGTTATAAGCTCCGACGAGCCGGATTCGGCGTTTGAATCTGCGACATTCGAGTACAAGTGAAGTACGAGTGCCGATTTTCGAAGGTCGAGTCAGGATCGTTATAACTTTACTTTTTTAATTACTGTAACGGTCATATTAATGCAACCAATTTACAAGTTTTAATGATATATAAAATGGAAAAATAAATATATATGAACATGTGCACTTAATGCATAATTGTTAAATAAAAATTAATTTAAAATTGAATCTACAACATTCTTACAACCATGAGCCATCCAATATATTTTAAACTTGAATACTAATAAGTATGTTTATATATACTATTCCAAAATTAAAATTTTCATTTTATAAAATCATTGTAACAAGCCGAAAAATTAGAGTAATAATAATTAATTAAAAAATTAATTGAATAATAAAATAGGGTTAGGAAATTATTAGAATTGAGCCATGAGAGTTGCACCATTGGGTTTGTGGTAATTTTCAGAAAATTTTTCATATATAACTGGTTGAAATCCGAGTCAGTATGGAGAGTTACGAGAAAAACAAAGAAAATCAGAATTATATATATAATTATAAAAAATTTAAAATAAAAGCAGACCTGTTATGGGTCAACCCACGCCTGAGTCGGGTTGACCCATAGGTCAACCCGCCTATCGGTCAGGTCGACTATATTCGTCCCTGGACAATTTTTCATCCTAGTGCTAGCCGAAGACTGTAAATTTGATTTTTAATGAAATCCTATGCATTCTTAGCTTCATCTGATGGTTCCTAGTGAGCCTATGACATGGTTGCACTAGATTAAATCTTCAAATCTGACGGCCCGAGACCCCTAAGCCACACTATAAATAGAATCATAGGCCTAGCTATTTTTAACACTCATATTTTCTCCCAATTAGGTTCATTTGTCTAAGCCTGAACCCTAAATAGAAAAAATTTCTAGGGAGGAAATCTTTTTAAAAATTTTTTTTTACACCCTATAAGTGGATCTAGGAAGGCATAAGATTAGAGCTAAGGACAACATGTGAGTGTTCTATAATTATTTTAGATTTGAAAGCAATTTAAAATAATAGGATTCTCAATAGTAGTAGTTTTTCTACAATTTTGAGACAATTTTTATGTAAGTTTATTTATAGTCAGGTTATATGTTAATTTTAGAAGTTCTTTTCAGTCTATTTTTATTCATTTATTCGCAGTTATTTACAATTATTTATATCTGTTTTAAGTTGGAATTTAGCCTGTAAATGTTAGTTTCTTTTTATAGAGATTTAATCCTTTTTGACGTGAATAAAATATTAAAAAGAGAAGAATTCGCAAATGTGGATTAAAATATAAAAACTCTATATTTACAAAAATCAGATGTAAAATGAGAAAAAGCGATATAAAATGGAGATGGATTGAAATAGGAAAATTTGATATATTTGCAAGCATGATTATAAAAAGTGGTTACAACTAAAAAGAGAAAATAGAAAAGTAACGATTGCAAGAACAATTATAGCACGCAGGTTATAATTAGAAAGTAAGAAATAACAGAAGCGGCTTATTTTAAAACTTAGATCTTGGATTAAGTTAATGAGCAAATATAGCAATAGTGGGTCCTATATCGACAGCATTCCCTTTTAGGTCTAGGACTGATGGTCTCACACGTGGGTGAGGTTAGGCATGCTTTTGCTGATTAGAGTAAATAAGTTGATCAATATTAGAGGCCCAAATTTGGGGATTTGGAAAAGAAGCGCAACGTTAGAAGATTTTTTTGTTAGGACCGGTACCAGTAGCATTCCCTTTCAAATCGAGGACTAATGGTCTCACACATGAGTGAGGCTGGACATGCTTATGCTGATTAGGTTAAATAAAGGATCAAATAGGGGTGACAGTTAGTGTGTACCGACAATGACCGAGCTTGCAGCAACGATTAGGGTAAATAATTCGCTACTGCATCTTAAGCGCTGAGAGGTGTCTTTTGCTATGGGACTAACAGGATTGGTTCACAATGGCACATCAGAGATAGAAAAGGCCAATCAATGGGTAGAATTAGGATTTTAGCCTAATCAAGTTAGTAGTTGAGATCAGATTAGGCGTTCAACCTAATCACAGTAGTTTAAGGCAAGCGTAAACAATTAAAGCAAACAGTCAAACAGAATCAGAAACAATATTTTATGCAAGTTTTATCTTATCTGTATCTTCCTTTCATTCTAGAACTATTGCTTAGTCTATTATGTTTATCTTGCTTAGAAATTCTAATAATTACTTTCACTCACTAAACATGTTGTCTGATCCACACCTTTATCTTTCCTTTTTTCCCCAATAGGCCAGCGGAGTGGAGGATAGTTGATTCAGGTTGCTTGGAGATTCATTTCTGGAGATATTTTATTTCAAATGTATTCTTATGCTTTTCATCTTTTTCATTTGGCTTATGATGGATTGACACTTGTGAGAGGGATTATTATTGTCATTTTAATACTCTGACTATGTGAGACTGTGATGTATTTTCATGAGACATGAGCGATTTTGAGTTTTTGAGACATGTTATGTTATTATAACTTATTTTAAGGTGAAGTTTAATTCTGAATGATAATTTATTATTTAAATATATTTTTGTTACTTTTACTTATTTTTCTTGCGAATCTTAGTCTCTGTGATGCTTTAACTGTACCTATAACGTGCCACGTCCTTCGGTGTGCATTTTTTGGGAATACTATAGGGCATAGGGTGTTTGATTTGGTATTAGAGCCTAAGGTTATAGGATTCCTGAAAACTTATTTTAAAAGTAAAGTATTTTTCAAAAGTAAGCTGTCTTCATAAGAAAAGTATTTTTCAGAAAGAAACTCTTATTATAGAAATAGTTTTCAAGTATAAAAGAGTTTTTATAAAAATCCCCTCAAAGTCCAGTTCAACTTTCTATCGATTCTTTCAAGCCTAAATTCTCTTCTTTCTTTGCATAGAATGGAGGACGCCTCAAATCTTCCTGAGGGTGTCTAAGTCCCTGGTTGGTTCCGTAGGTACCTCCAAGCTACGGCTCCAGAGGTGTAAGGGCAAGCATCCAGTGCAACACCGACGAGTGGAGGTCCTGTTAATCCACCTGCAGCATCCAATTTTTCTAAGCTATGCAAGGACTTCGCTAATCTAGGAGGCAAGAATTTTTTTAGCATGGAGGATTTCATAGAGGCATGAACATGGTTGAGGAATACGGAGCGGATATTTGGGCTGTTAGCTAGAGGACCGATAGAGAGTTCAGCTTGCATCTTGGTAGCTGAAGGGAGAGGCTTATTACTAGTAGGAGATCACAAAGATGGAGGGTAGAGACATTGGTTGGGTTGGATTTCGAGAAAGGATTGGGAGAAAGTTCTTGTTGCAAGCCGAGGAAAGCATGTAGTTGGAGAAGTTCATTAGTCCGAAGCAAGGGAATCTTTCGGTGAAAGAGTATATAAATCAATTTAATGAGTTATCATGGTTTGGGATGGAGCTTGTTAATACACCGCATAAGAAGGCCTTCAAGTTTGCTATGGTTTTAAACCAGGCGCTTCAAGGGTTGGCATTGACGCATCTACCTAGGGGAGCGAGGTATGAGTCACTTGTGGAAATGGCTCTCATATCAGCTGTTGCTAAGGAAGAAGAGGTTAAGGGGGTTCCTAAATTAGAAAACACTAAGAAGAAGTCATGGAAGAACATGAAGGATAAGGACAAGAAGAAAGGAGGAGGGCCTCAAAAGGGACAAATCAAAAAGGGCAAGAAATGTCATAATTGTGGATTGGTTGGGAATTACTCAAAGGACTGTTAGAAGGACAAGATGAAGGGGAGCTGTTACAACTGTGGGTAGCCGCACATCTTAATAGAGCTTGTCCTCAGAGGACAGGAATAGATCAGTAGCACCTCCGTCACAAGTACATGCATTGGATGCAGCACCTTCTAGTAGTGGAACGGATTGAGGTAGGAAAGTCTCTGTAAAAGTTTGGACTCTATTTCGTAATTTCCTATTTGGACACTTTTTTACTCTTGGGCTTCTCATTCTTTCATTTCTAGCTCCTTAGTTAATTGTTTGCACTTAGATATTTCTCTAGTTGTAGACCCTATAGTTGTTTCAAACCCCATAGGAGGATCAACACAATTATCCATGTTTTGTAGGGCTCTGAAAATTTTAATATTAGGCCTAGAGTTTGATTGTGACGCCTATGTACTGTGATTTTCGTTATATGGGATGATTTTGAGGATGGACAGGTTATTCAGTTATTGTGAGATATTGGACTGTGAAAGGAGAGTCATCAGGCTAAGGGCATGTAGTGGATGGACTCTCAAGTTTCCTTGTGACCCGTAGAGGTCAGTCATGTTGAGCTTCCTTTATTCCAATGATTCAACACTACGAGAGTTAAATTCAGTTTCAGTTCTTAGAGATTTCCCAGACGTTTTTGAGGAGGTTAGAGGGCTACCCCCTATGACGTAGACCAACTCTAGGATCTATATGAATGACCATGCTAATCCAATGGCATTGCCCGTGAGACATATGGATCCTATAGAGAGGAAGGAGTTAAATAAGCACATTGGTGAGCTATTGGAGAAAAGCTTCATCAGACTGAGCATATCTGAGTGGGGGCGCCAACCGCCTTCGCTATAAAGGCGGATGGTTCCCTTCGACTTTGTGTAGACTATAGAGAGTTGGATAAGCTCACGAAGAAGCACCGTTACCCACTTCCTACGATAGACGATTTTTTCGATCAGTTGGTTGGTTCTTCGTTATTTTATCCGCTTGACTTAGACAGTGGATTTCATCAGCTTAGGATCATTGATAATAGCATTTATAAGACAGCTTTAGGACACCAGATTGATTCTTTGAGTGGTGGTTATGCCGTTCGAGCTGACCAATGCCCCAGCTATTTTGTAGATCTGATGAGCCGTGTCTTTCGAGATGTCCTATATAAGTTCAATCTAGTATTTGTGAATGACATTCTGGCATTTTCCAAGAGTATGGAAGAGCATGCTATTAATCTTATGGAGGTTATTCGTGCACTTCATGTTCATAGGTTGAAAGCAAAATTCTCAAAGTGTCACTTTTGGCTAAAGTAGGTGCGTTTCTTGTGGCATGTAGTCTCAAGAGAGGGTCTAATTGTGGATCCCGCTAAGGTAGTAGCGGTACAGGATTGGAAGGCCCCCAAGAACGCTGCCGAAGTTAAAAGCTTCCTAGGTTTGGCTGGTTATTATAGGAAGTTTATCATAGATTTTGCTAAGATTTCAGAACTGCTTACTTGCCTCACTAAGAAGAATGCGGAATTCATGATTCCTTGACGATGCTAAAGATGGCTCTTACTAGTGCACCAGTGTTAGTTTTACTCGACAAAGCTAAGCCTTTTACAGTATACATGATGCATGTGGGATTGGCCTTGGTGCAGTATTGATGCAGGAGAGGAGGGTAGTATGCTATGGGAGTAGATAGTTGAGAATTCATGAGAAGAACTGCCCCACCCATAATTTGGAGCTAGCCGCTATTGTTTTCGTGCTCAAGTCTTGGAGACATTACTTGCTAGGAGAGATGTTCGAGCTTTTCACTAACCATAAATCATTGAAGTACCTATTCTCACAGCAGAATTAAATTTGAGGCAACAAAATTGGATGAAGTTTCTAGCATCATATGACTTTGAGATAGCTTACACCCCTGACAAGGGGAACATGAATGTGGTTGTGGATGTGTTAAGTTGAAAGAGAACAACCCATGGTCCAATGTTTGTGGAGTGGAACATAGAGTTAATTTCAACCTTTGATTTTTATCCCTCTATGGACATCACTCCTGGATTATAGGTAGCACTTGAGGTTAAGCCTACCCTCATTGATCAGATTGGCTCTTGGCAGCGAGAGGATTTATAACTTGTGGATATTCTGGATAGTTTTAGCAAAGGAGAGGTATCTAGACATCTCCAATGCTATTCCATCGATAGTAAAGGGTGGCTAAGGAGAGATAAAAGACTTTATTTCCCCCGAACTAGTGATTTGATGAGTGTAATTCTAGCAGAAGCACACCATTCTCAGATGACTATTCATCCGGGCTATGATAAGATGCATAGAGACATGAAGAGAGTGTTTTACTATAGTAGCATGATGAAGCATGTAGCAGAGTTTGTGGCTAAGTGTCATGTGTGCCAAAGGGTTAAGACGGAGCAGCAAAGGCCTGTCGGTTCGCTTCAACTATTGGATGTAGTCAAATGGAAGAGGGATAGTATGGACTTTATAGATGGTTTACCCCGACCTAGAAAGGGGAATACCATTATTTGGGTGATTTTTGATCGTTTGGTTAAGAGCACCCACTTCATTCCGGTCAAGAGAAAGAGGACAACACCTTATTTGGCATCTATATACATTGGTGAGATAGTACGACTTCATCGAGTTCCCTCTAGCATAATGAGCGATAGAGACCCAATCTTTACTAGCGAGTTTTGGGGGAGCTTGCAAGAGGCTTTAGGGACACAACATAGATTGAGTACAGCCTATCACCCTCAAAAGGATGGCCAAATAGAGAGAGTAAATAGAGTTCTTGAGGATTTGTTGAGGATGTGCATTCTTGATTTTGGAGGGACTTGGCGGAGCACCTTCCTTTAGTAGAATTCACTTATAACAATAGTTTTCAAGTTAGCATTGGGATGGATCCTTTCGAAGCCCTTTATGGAAGGCCTTGCAAGTCGTCTTTATATTGGTTGGAGTCTACATAGAGATTGCTACTTGGTCCTGATATGGTTAGAGAAACTTCGGGAAAGATTGATTTGAATAGATAAGAATGAAGATGACCCTAGATAGATGGAAATCCTATGAAGATAAGCGGAGAAGGGATATTGAGTTCGAGATAGGAGATTTGATTTTCGTAAAGGTATCTTTGGTAAGGAAGGTAGTGAGGTTTGGATCAAGGGGGAAACTTGCTCCAAGATTCGTAGGACCATTCCCCATTGTGGGAAGGGTAGGGAAGATGGTGCATCAGATAAAGCTAACAGAGAGGCTCGAGGGAGATAGTGATTTTTTCTTGTTTCGTAATTAAGAAAGTGCTTACATGATTCAGCAGAGGTACTGAAACCTAGCTAATTTGAGGAAGTTGAAGTGGAGAGGGAAGCATCAGTTCATCGCATTCCTACCAAGATCGTTGGACACGATATCAAGAAGCATAAGAATAAGGAAGTCACTTTGTTTAAGGTACAGTGGGGAGATAGTATTCAGGACACTACGTGGGAGGCTAAGGAGAAAATACGTATCTCTTATCCGCTTCTCTTCGATGGTACGTCTCAAATTTCCTATTTCCATCTTTAGTTTTGAATAGGTTCTTTCCTTTAGTATCCTTTGGGAGGGTAGTTGTAACAACCCGCATATTTATCAATTGTATATTTAAATATTTTATTTAAATATTTTATCGTTCGTCGAATTTTGGTCCGAAAAGCTAATTTTTGCAAACAGTCGAATTGGGACTCGAGACCACCCCCATTGAGTTCAAAATGATGTTTGCGACCTTTTTGAGTATAAACTTTGATATGTTTGGAGATAGTCGAATTTTGACCTTTTTCACTTAGGGCTTTGGGTTGGGCTGAACCCATTAGCCACTTACTAACTCAGCCCCAACCCCCTCTCCTCTTTATTACTTCATCTCATATTCCTAACACTCAAGCTTAAGCAAAAATGGTGGAAGAGAATGAGAATTAGAAACTCCAAGCCCTAGTTCCTCTTGCTAGCTCAAGTTCTTGCTCCAAACTCAAAGAGAACCCATTAGTAAGCATCTCCTTCTTCTTCTCCAACTCATTCTCTCTTTGATTTCAGAAAATTCCTAAACCTAATTTAGGAAATGTTTCTCTTTTAAGCATAGATTGAAGCTTCTTGATTTGTTATTGAAGAGGAATTGATCTTAGCTTGTTTTTAAAGCTTCTTCTTCATTTGTTTGGGTTCAAAGGTGAGATTTTTATCTCACATCTATTCTTATATCTATGTTCGATTGTTAGGTATGAATTCCTAACACTTATTCTTGTGTAATTGCTTTTGGTTTGGATTGATTTGGTGAATATTCCAATTTTAGGTGTTTTGGATTCAATTCTTTAAAAATCATAGCTTTGATGTTCAAATGTGTTTTCGGTGATGCAACGAAGAGCTCATAGGGCCGGGTAGTCGATAGGCATAAATCCTAAGTGCCGATGCTCGAGTAGTTGTAAATTGGTCGTGATTGGCCATTGTATTCGATGGGCTAGGGAGGGTCTGGGAACAGGTTCGGCCGACCGAGCCCTGTAGCCGGTTGACCGACCTGCTCCTCCGACCAAGTTTCCTGCTTCTGGCCGGTCGACCGAGCTCTGTAGCCGGCCGACCGACCTGATGATATTTTGCCTATTTCGCCTAGTTGCTTAATTTCCAACTTTAATCGATTCATGTTGTTTCCTATTTGTTGTTATCATTATTTATCGACTTTGATGACATTTTCTTTGGGAATTTAGGATATATCCACTTTGAGGGATTTGGTATCGATTTCTTGGATTCTATTCACTTCTTCGAATGTGAATTTTATGATTGATTGTTTCTACAATCACTTCTGTGATTTGTCACTTTAAAATATAAAGGTTTTCTATACTAGTAGTAAATATCAAAACTCTTTCTTCAAATGATTTCAACGCTAATTTATTACAAAGCTCGTTTTCTCAAAACCATTTTCCAATCTATTAGTATATACAAACCTTTTCCTCACTCGTATGAGAAATCTAATTAAACGGCTTAGTAAAACGAGTGGTGTGAAACGCTTGCGTTTACTTCATTGGTTAATTCTTGGACTTGTTCGATTGGAACTCTTGTGACAATTTTCTAGTGGAGATCTACAATTTGTTCGTAAATATTTAAGTTAAGCTAGTGGTTATGGGACATGAAGCTAAGATCTTATATTTACTAGCTTACTATAATTGACACTTCTCTTTGATCATGACGGTCATTTATGTGATTTAGACTAGCAATTGTGCGATGTCCTTTTCATTCGGTTCATCGGGCGTTACGCTGTACAACGTCGATGCTCCGAATTATTTGATTCATTGGATGTACCGTTTGCACTACATCAATGTCTTTGCTTTGGATACATTGGATGTACCGTTTGCACTACATCAATGTCTTTGCTTTAGATACATTGGATGTACCGTTTGCACTACATCAATGTCTTTGCTTTTGATACATTGGATGTACCGTTTGCACTACATCAATGTCTTTGCTTTGATACATTGGATGTACCGTTTGCACTACATTAATGTCTTTGCTTTTGATACATTGGATGTACCGTTTGCACTACATCAATGTCTTTGCTTTTGATACATTGGATGTACCGTGTGCACTACATCAATGTCTTTGCTTTTGATACATTAGATGTACCGTCTGCACTACATCAATGTCTTTGCTTTTGATACATTGGATGTACCGTTTGCACTACATCAATATCTCTGCTTTTGATACATTGGATGTACCGTCTGCACTACATCAATGCCTCTGCTTTTGATTCATTGGATGTACCGTTTGCACTACATCAATGTCTTGGCCAATCCTTTTCTTGTGATTTCTGCATTTCTTGAGATGATTTCTAGAATTTGTGCTTCACCAATTTTAGTGATTTTCATTGATAAGTTTTATCAATATTTGTGCATGGGTGAATTTGTGCGTCAATGACTTTTGTGATTGGCATTGTGATTATTATACGTTTAGTCATGTCTCTTATTCTATATCATTTCATCTGATATTTATAGCTAGACTGATCCGTTTATTATTTTCTCCTTAAATAATACTCAGGTCAGACCGAGATGTTACAGGTGCTTCTGCTTGACTTCTCTTCTGGGACTAGCTATTCTGACTTTTGGCTAATTAGTTAGATTAGCAGTTTTTGTTGTATACACTTGAGAGATAGACTCATAGTTGTATTCTTTTGTATAGCACGTGTTGCTATCCCTTTGTATTATTGTGGATCTTTTTGACCACTACTCTGATGAACACTTTCATGTGTTAGTTATTTATTCATATCTTCTTCCGCCTTTGTGATATGAATTATCTGTGACTGATTTGTGTTATTTTTATTTCTATATTTGTTTTCGAAGATTATTATAGCCACTGTGTAGTAGCTTTAAGTTTGTGTCGGTATGTCGGATTCCCTCTTGTGATGAAAAATTATATTTTTATCTGGCATATCGGTGCTCGCACAAAGCAATTACACGGATGGTCGTTCCTCAACAGCCTTATTCTCCGTGCTAGTCGACGGCATTACACCGTAGTGTCCTTGGCTAGCGTGGGTATAGAGGTGGGGCGTCACAGCTTGGTATCAGAACCAAACTTCGGAACAATGTAGAATAATCTAGCACGGATCATGTCCTAAGTCTTTCTTAGGAGTTGTGCCTTAGGATTTAATTCGGGTCTTCGTACCGTTCTATCCTACTTTCTTTTATGATTCCTTGTTTTATCTATCAAGATTGCTTGATATTTATTTTGAGAATCACTTTTTCCTCTTCTTTCTTTCTTTTTTAAAGAAGAGAAATGGTTAGATCAAATCGTCCCAGTGCCGGAAAATCTAGTTCTACTCCCCAAGATGGAGTATTCATGTCTGCTCAGTAGGTTTTAAATCTCGTGAAGAATGCTCAAGCTGCAGGACCCAATCCAGAGCCTACTCATCCTAGATCCGATTTTGCACGCTTGTGCAGAGACTACACCGATTTGGGTGGAAGGCCATTCAGGGGATCCGAGAGTGTTATAGAAATTCAAGCTTGGCTCAAATCATGCGATCGCATCTTTTCTCGCATGAACCTTATTGACCTTGGCTTTTAGCATGCTCCAAGAAAGAGTATTAGATTGGTATGAGATTTTAATTTCTGAAATCGTTGAGGCGGATCTCACTTGGGAGCAATTCCGAGGACGATTCGTATTGAAATTTGTGCCGGAGGCCGAAAAAGTAACTTTGGCCTGGCGTTTTATTGACCTTGTTCAAGGTGAATCTTCTGTGACAGACTATGTCGCATCTTTCGAATCTCTTTACAAATATGGGGTTGAGTACATTAATACCCCATTGAAGAAAAATCAGAGATTTGTCTATGGCTTGAATAAGAATCTTAAGAAGCCATTACTTCTGAAACTTGAGGTTTCATTTGATCAGCTTATTGATATCGCTCTTCATCTTGAAGAGGCCGATAATGAAGGTGATGTTGAAGTTGTGCGTGCCCAACAGAACTTCGACAATAACTTGAAGAGGCCTATCAAATTCAAAGGCCCCAATTCTAATAAGAAAGGGAAGCAACCAATTCCGGTAGCAAAGACTCCTACCTCTAGTCGTGGACAATGCTACAATTGTGGTTCCACGAACCATTATGCCAAGGAGTGTCGGAAACCCCTCTTTTGTCGTTATTGCAAAGGTTCGGGTCATCTTTTATCTTCATGTCCTAAGCTTCCAAGCAAGAGAGAGGGAAAGCTGCAAGCCCCTAACAACTCTTCTCTTGGTCAAGGTATTTTTCACTCAATCCTTGATGTCATTCTTTTATTTCGTGATCTTCTTATTTGAGTTCTTTTTGATATGGGTTCCATCTCATTATTTTATATCAAAAGAACTTGTTGATTCTTTTTCTTTGAATATTTTTGGACTTGATGACTTCTTTGAGAATTGCGAATCCGGATGGTAGATCCGCAACACTCAATTTGCTTTTCACTGATATCGAAATTATCATATGTGATTATTCTTTCCGAGCCGATTTTTACTTAGGCTTCGGAATTAATTTTTGTAAGGATTGGCTTAATCGTTGTGAAGCCCATATCCTATTTTCCGTGTGAACTATTCATCCTCGACATTTATAATCTGTTAAGCAGATTTCTATTTCTCTTTGTGATTTTGGTTCCAATTTGATGTCATCATTTTATTCTTTAAGCCTTCATGATAAGGAAAGTGTTGTTTCTCTTATCTAAATAGTTTGTGAAACTTTCCGGTATTTTTGAGTTTGTCTTAGGATTATCACCTAAGAGATCTTTTGTGTGGTGTTAAGGTCTTTCTAGTTCGACCTTGCCACCGATTTTCATTTGGCTACAAGTTGCGGGAGTTAGCATTCCACTTACCACATTCCGCACTCGTTATGACACTTGTGAATGACTTATTATATCATTCAGATTGTCCAGCTTATTTCATCCATTTTATGAATCAAGTATTCTACGATCTCAATGACTCCATTCTTGAATATATTGATTTTGGATGAAAATAGTAGTTTAAAATTTTTGCGAATATTTTTCATAAGATTTATTTATAAGTACAATTGGATTTTGATCTTAAACGAGCAATCAAAACTTTTTAAGAGATTTATTTATCCTACAAAAGATGATTTTGTGATTGTATTGCCCATTCAGTGTTTTAAGAGTTCTGGTCGATGCGCTTGATCAACGTTATCGATAGGAATCTCCTAAACGCTTTGATGAGACAGTCAGACACGATATATTGACTTGTAAAATGCAAATTTTTCTAGAAAGATTATTACATAAAAATAAAAATGTAATTTTGAAAGTTTTAACTTTTCGGGAAAGAGGATTATTTAAAAGAACTCTTCCTTTCGATACTCTTATTCTTGTGATTCCTGAAGGGGAACCAATACTTTGCTATTTGTGCCGATACTAGTCGTATTGGTTTGGACGCCGTTCTCTTGCAAGGGAGAACGTGCTATCACTTGTGCTTCTAAATCATTATAGCTTATCTAGACTAGAAATGCCACTCATGATGTAGTGCTCGCGGCTATTGTTTTTACTTTTAGAATTTGGCATCACCATTTTTGGATGAGAAATTTGTTCTCCACCTCGATCATAAATCTTTGGAATATTTATTTTCTCATAGGGAACTTCATGTTGACTCGAGTTCCTAGCATCTTATGATCTTGATATTCTTTTTATTCCCGGATGGGAAATCGTGTTACCAATGCGCTTTGTCGTAGGCAACAAGTGGTTGATTCTTTGATGATGTCTGAATGGAGTTATCTTTTTGTCAAGTTCATCGGGCGTTTTGATGTACTTCGTTTTATTGAGTTTAATCTCATTTCTTTTATGGACTTGCGTCTGATGTTCTTTTATGGTGTTCGGTTCATCGGATGTACTGTTATTATACTACATCGATGTTCCGTCTTATTTGATTCATTGGATGTACCATTTGTACTACATCAATGTCTGTGCTTTTGGTTCATTGGGCGTACCATTTTTGTACTACGCCGATGTTCCAAATTATTTGAGTTTCAAGTTTATCGAGCGTACTATTATTATACTACGTCGTTGCACCAGCTCAATTTTCTGATATTCATGATGTTTTCTCACGCCTTTCTTCTACGGAAATGCCTTAGGGATTTTGATTTTTATTCTTGTGCCCGGTGATATTGTGGAAAATGAAGTTTCACCAGTTTTGACTTATGAGCAACATTCTATTCGCATCATTACTTCAGAGGTTGAGCGCCTTCGGAATAAAGATGTTCTTCTTGTGAAAGTTCAACGGTTCTCAAATCTTAGGAATTACTCTTGGGAATCCTGAGAATTCATCGAGCGATCCCGTTCAGGCTTACTCTTTCAAGCTCCTTATGGTGAACTTCCTATTTCGAATTTTCTTTTGTGTTGATATGCTTCCATGGTTGTTACTCTTATTTTCTTCTTAAGTATTGCGAGGACGCAATTTCTTTAAGGAGGGGAGTCTATAACAACCCGCATATTTATCAATTGTATATTTAAATATTTTATCGTTCGTCGAATTTTGGTCCAAAAAGCTACTTTTTGCAAACAGTCAAATTGGGACTCGAGACCACCCCCATTGAGTTCAAAATGATGTTTGCGACCTTTTTTAGTATAAACTTTGATATGTTTGGAGATAGTCGAATTTTGACCTTTTTCACTTAGGGCTTTGGGTTGGGCTGAACCCATTAGCCACTTACTAACTCAGCCCCAACCCCCTCTCCTCTTTATTACTTCGTCTCATATTCCTAACACTCAAGCTTAAGCAAAAATGGTGGAAGAGAATGGGAATTAGAAACTCCAAGCCCTAGTTCCTCTTGCTAGCTCAAGTTCTTGCTCCAAACTCAAAGAGAACCCATTAGTAAGCATCTCCTTCTTCTTCTCCAACTCATTCTCTCTTTGATTTCAGAAAATTCCTAAACCTAATTTAGGAAATGTTTCTCTTTTAAGCATAGATTGAAGCTTCTTGATTTGTTATTGAAGAGGAATTGATCTTAGCTTGTTTTTAAAGCTTCTTCTTCATTTGTTTGGGTTCAAAGGTGAGATTTTTATCTCACATCTATTCTTATATCTATCTTCGATTGTTAGGTATGAATTCCTAACACTTATTCTTGTGTAATTGCTTTTGTTTTGGATTGATTTGGTGAATATTCCAATTTTAGGTGTTTTGGATTCAATTCTTTAAAAATCATAGCTTTGATGTTCAAATGTGTTTTCGGTGATGCAACGAAGAGCTCATAGGGCCGGGTAGTCGATAGACATAAATCCTAAGTGCCGATGCTCGAGTAGTTGCAAATTGGTCGTGATTCGCCATTGTATTCGATGGGCTAGGAAGGGTCTGGGAACAGGTTCGGTTGACCGAGCCCTGTAGCCGGTCGACCGACCTGCTCCTCCGACCAAGTTTTCTGCTTCTGGCCGATCGACCGAGCTCTGTAGCCGGCCGACCGACCTGATGATATTTTGCCTATTTCGCCTAGTTGCTTGAATTTCCAACTTTAATCGATTCGTGTTGTTTCCTATTTGTTGTTATCATTATTTATCGACTTTGATAACATTTTCTTTGGGAATTTAGGATATATCCACTTTGATGGATTCAGTATCGATTTCTTGTATTCTATTCACTTCTTCGAATGTGAATTTTATGATTGATTGTTTCTACAATCACTTCTGTGATTTGTCACCTTAAATATAAAGGTTTTCTATACTAGTAGTAAATATCAAAACACATTCTTCAAATGATTTCAACTCTAATTTATTACAAAGCTCGTTTTCTCAAACCATTTTCCAATTTATTAGTACATACAAACCTTTTCCTCACTCGTATGAGAAATCTAATTAAACGGCTTAGTAAAACGAGTGGTATGAAACGCTTGCGTTTACTTCGTTGGTTAATACTTGGACTTGTTCGATTGAAACTCTTTTGACAATTTTCTAGTGGAGATCTACAATTTGTTCTTAAATATTTAAGTTAAGCTAGTGGTTATGGGACATGAAGCTAAGCTCTTATATTTACTAGCTTACTGTAATTGACACTTCTCTTTGATCATGACGGTCATTTCTGTGATTTAGACTAGCAATTGTGCGATGTCCTTTTCATTCGGTTCATCGGGCATTACGCTGTACAACGTCGATGCTCCGAATTATTTGATTCATTGGATGTACCGTTTGCACTACATCAATGTCTTTGCTTTGGATACATTGGATGTACCGTTTGCACTACATCAATGCCTTTGCTTTTGATACATTGGATGTACCGTTTGCACTACATCAATGCCTTTGCTTTTGATACATTGGATGTACCGTTTGCACTACATCAATGTCTTTGCTTTTGATACATTGGATGTACCGTTTGCACTACATCAATGTCTTTGCTTTTGATACATTGGATGTACCGTTTGCACTACATCAATGTCTTTGCTTTTGATATATTGGATGTACCGTTTGCACTACATCAATGTCTCTGCTTTTGATTCATTGGATGTACCGTTTACACTACATCAATGTCTTGGTCAATCCTTTTCTTGTGATTTCTAGATATTTATAGCTAGACTGATACGTTTATTATTTTTTCTTAAATAATACTCGGGTCAGACCGAGATGTTACAGGTGCTTCTGCTTGACTTCTCTTTTGGGATTTGCTATTCTGACTTTTGGCTAATTAGTTAGATTAGCAGTTTTTGTTGTATAAACTTGAGAGATAGACTCATAGTTGTATTCTTTTGTATAGCACATGTTGCTATCCCTTTGTATTATTGTGGATCTTTTTGACCACTACTCTGATGAACACTTTCATGTGTTAGTTATTTATTCATATCTTCTTCCGCCTTTGTGATATGAATTATCTGTGATTGATTTGTGTTATGTTTATTTCTATATTTGTTTCCGAAGATTATTATAGCCACTGTGTAGTAGCTTTGAGTTTGTGTCGGTATGTCGGATTCCCTCTTGTGATGAAAAGTTATATTTTTATCTGGCATATTGGTGCTCGCACAAAGCAATTACACGGATGGTCGCTCCTCAACAGCCTTATTCTCCATGCTAGTTGACGGCATTACACCGTAGTGTCCTTGGCTAGCGTGGGTATAGAGGTGGGGCGTCACAGTAGTTCTTAGGATTTAACCTATGGATGGTAGGTGTGATGTCCCATCCTGAGACCCCCATTAACAAAGAGCATTGCTGGGTAATACTGTCTGCTAATGCGGAGAATAAGATCGGTTAGGAGCGACCATCCATAGCTTTGTCTTAAACATCTACTGAATACGTTGATTTATTGCTCTATATTTTTTCTTCTCAAGTGGATCAACATATTCAATAAATGTTTAATACAAAACTACAGCGGCAAACAGATCTATTATAACAAAATACAACAAAAATAAATGCATCATATCACAGAACAACAGACAACATATATATACATATGCACGGATAAATCACAGTATAATACAAATTGATACAACATAAGTGGTTCGAGGACCACACTATATACAACGAGTCAAAACAATAGATACATACAAGAGTCACTAACTACAACCAAATTGCAAAAAATGATAAGCAGATATCCAGGGCGAAAGCATCAATGCAAAGTCCTATAGCAGTTATCTAACTTGGAACAACTCGGTCTGACCCGAGTATATAAAAATACATGGGTTAGTCTATCTTAAACAACTGATTAGTATGATAAGTGATAATATGAAGTATAAGGGTAAAGGGCTATGGTTCTTCAAAGAAGTACTATTAAGATCATGTCCATAGTTCAAATGCTAATTTCACTAAGTATATATCCGCGAAAGAGGTAAACTCAAATATATAATCAACTAAGCATAATGAATGCCTCATATCATCGACATAATCTAATAACTAATATAATAGTTAAGTTAAACAACATCAACATCAACATCAATTATCCACAAATATACGCCTCAACTCATTGGCATAGCAATAGCCAATATAACGGCTTTCATCAACTATAACTTCTAACTAGGAGATTACAAATCTCAAAATTGCCAAACAATGGCAAATAAGATTCACAACATACATAACTCGACTAAGAGTTCAAAACTCCAAATGTGATCACCATATAATCAATGCGATAGCTCTCAAGCTATATAAATAATCTAACAAAGGCAACTATGGTGAATACATGTATAATTCATCAAAATTCTAGAAATCAACATGGAGAAATCAAGAAAAACAACAATATAAGCAATAGGACCCAACGGCCCAATAATAGCCCAACACCTATAAATGTAGAAAGGACCCAATAGCCCAATCCATGGCCCAATAGCACGCTATATACTATGTACAAGAGAGCCCCTAGCCTCTTTTAGGACCGAAGAACCCATGATTAGCCCAACAGCTATATATGTAAACGTAGAATCCAACAGCTCAAGTATAGCAATACCTTGTGAATGTGTCACAAACTCTCAAATAGGAACCTAAAAAGTGGTAACATTGCGTCCCATACAACATGTTCTCAATTAACGGTTTACTAACTGCTAGTCAATGCCATACTAGAAAACAAAGCATTCAAATCACAATAATTGCCACATCTCATCGTCAAATACGACCTGAAGGTTAATAACCCAATAGCTTCAAACAAACAAGCCCAAAATTAACCGAAAAAGTAAACGCACGTGTCACATACCATATTCTTTAAAAAATCGTTTAATTCTCTTTCTCGTACGCTCAAAGAGTGCAAAAATGTGTATTATATGCAGAAAATAATTTATTTGGTAAAACTAGTTTCCAAAACAATTTTCGAAGTCGTTTTGGAAAACAGACCTTTGAAATTCTCTTATAGAGATTATATAATTTTTATAGCTTTAAAATAATTTATGAATATTATATAATATTTCAAAAGTCATTTTATTTTTTAAATGTCTTTCAAAATTATTTAGAAAAACCTGTGCTTGAAAATATGGAAAATCATCAAAAAATACCAAAACTGACATATGAAGTCATCTCGAAAATGATTCAATTCGAATCACAAATTCACCAAAATTTTGGCTAGCCTATCAATAAGCTTCATGGCCAGCAAATTCATTCAAAAACATTACAAGATCAAGTAGAAAAGGTTAACAAAACAAGTTGGAACAACAAACAGAGCAAGGAGGGGTAAGGGGATTGGCCTGGGCATTTTATATTGCCCAGATCGACCCATAGGTCGACCTATGACTTGCTGAGTCGATCTACATGTTGACCAATCACAAGTTTGGGTCGACCTGTAGCTCGCGAATACTGCAGGCCATTCGTTCCATGTTCGAACCCCTTTTCAACTCATTTTTTGAACTACTTCCGAACTGAATTTGCATATGAATTTCGACATGAACAATCTACAGCATATCGACTACAAGAAGGAAAGATTCTGGCAGCATTTCAAGAGCAGAATTGAAAGATGTGGACATGCAAAGGAGCAACCAAGAACAGATTTCGTAGAAAATAAGCAACTACAGAAAATAATTTACAAAAGCTATATTTTGCATAGTTTTCGATTAGCATAGAATGGTTTCAGCTAGGTAATTATGAGTCTAACACTCAGCTTTGCAAATCGAAGATTAAACTAGAGCAAATTGGAGGTTGTTGATGGCTTTTGATTGGAATAAGCTTCA
This sequence comes from Allium cepa, assembly GCA_030765085.1. Lineage (NCBI taxonomy): Eukaryota > Viridiplantae > Streptophyta > Magnoliopsida > Asparagales > Amaryllidaceae > Allium > Allium cepa. The sequence continues at coordinate 919,957,136 of CM060938.1, forward strand.
GCAAGCTGAGAATAAACAATACAAAGATATGCAAACTAAAAGAAACTAATTACAAACGATAAACTTTTGCAATATCCAAATTTGATGAAATATAATTAGTTTTCATAGTGATTACCTGAGAGAATTAGCTTTAATTTGATTAAAAACATCAAAGGATTTATCTAATTCTGAGATTTTAGCTTGGGTTTTTGAAAGTGGAAAGGTTTAACTTGTTTTTCTACTTTTCTTTGTTACAGGTTAGAGAAAGTATCAGTACATTAAAAATGAGAAAGAGAACATTCTTTTCTTTTCTTATCTTGTTAAGTTAGTAAATGGAAGACCCAGTTAGAAATTAATTAGCATAAAATCGAATTACCACTAAACACATTGACACTTATATTGTCATATTCACAATACATATTTACATAGTTTTACACCTATAAATTCATACAAATCATATTCAATGTTTACCAAAAATATTTTCCAACAATTTAAAGATAATTTTATGTATAAAATTATTTTTCTTTATTAAAACTCTTATTTTTTTACTTTAATACACAATTTACACAATAATTTACATAAAACTCTATTTTTAACTCCAAAAATTACGCAAAAATTATTTTCTAGTATAATTAAATATAAAAAACCATTTTAACATCCTCTTTACTTCCAAATATTATTAAAAAATTCCACCTTTTTATTTGCAATATAAAACATATTAAAACAACCACTCCATTTAAAAATCAATAAAATTCACATTTGGCAACAATTACTAAAATTATTGCATCTTCATAAATTAAAACCATATTTCATTCATTTTTATCATAAAAGCAGAAAATAACGTTTCTAAAACTTTATTTTCATAATTTAAATTTAAAATCCACTATTTATTCAAAATAAATAATTTTAAATATCCAACTCATTTTATTTCTCAATATTAAATTATAACCTTTGTTATAATTTAATAAACATGGTAATCACCAGGTTATAGGCTCCCCTTTATAAAAATTATGTCCTCGCAATTTCTAGAGAAGAGCCGTATTCAACGCGATTATTTCATCAAGCAAAACAAAATAGGTAAACTCGAGTTTAAATTTTTTTCGAAGACAAACATGGAAGAATGTTATACAATAGATAAATCAGGTGAGATCGATTCTTCAAAAGTTTCACAAATAGAGTCGGGACATAGCACAACTTTATCCCGAACTCTAATCAACAAGATAATTATCTATATAATTTTCCATATGACATTACGGAAGGAACCACACCGATATTAGATTGACAATGATTAACGTAAGGAGACTCAAGAAAAGTTAGGTGGTTTCTTCAATAACACCAAACCTAAAAGACCACATAAATGCAAGTCGCTAGATAATTGCACTAGCGCAAGCTTAACATAAGGAACAAATTTTATATTTAAATTTATGATGAAAAATTCTTAGAGTATTATAGCCCATTATTTCCATAATTATATTCTCAATTTCCAACACTAGAAATTTTTTCAAAACATCTTAATATAACATTTTATAAATAATTAGCATATTCAAATTCATATTTCCTCTAGTCACAAAATTGAATTCAAAAAGAATTTTATAAACCCATACCAACAAATCTTTAATACTACAAAATTTAAAACAGTGCTTGTTCACAAATTTATGTAAAATTTTAAAATTAGCATTCCTATATTTTCCTTTAGATAAAATTTTAAAATTTTACCATCCTTATTTTTAATCAACCAATTATCAAAACAAATTTCATATTCATCATGCATAACTTTGTACTAAAAATATCCAATTGACCTATTAATTTTCTAAACGAAGCATAATCTTATCTGGAATACATCATTTACCAATTAAAACATAGTTATATTTAAATTCATAAATTTCAAATAATATAATGGCATTTCCTCGCCATTAATTTATAGTGAATGATCCTATCAATTTGTTGTAGAGTTGAACAAATAATCAAAACTGTGTCGCCACTTATTTAACAATCGCTATGGTTCAATGGTTGCACAAGTCATTCAAAATTAAAAAAAATCTCAATAATATTAATTAATTTCCAAACTTTACTTATAACAACTCAATTTACTGGAATTCTTATCGATAACATTGATTAGGCACATCAACTAGAATTCCTAAAGCACTCGATGGACAATCCAACACAAAATCATTTTCTATAAGAAAAATGCCTCTAATAAAATTTTAGAAAATATTCTTTGCTTGTCTCAATAAACAAAATCCAATTATACTAAAAAACATATCTTCTACTTGAAAGACTTGTAATTCCAAATTTTTGCTTACACTCATCATCAATGAATACAAGGAGAACTCATCGAGATATTCCCAAAATACTCAATTCACAAGACTGACGAAATAGACTAGAGCGTTCGCCAAACCGAATGGTATAATAAACCACTCATAAGATTCACACGTTTGTGGAATGTGGTTAGAGGAACGCTATCCTCCGCAACTCATAGTTAATGAAAACTAGTGTAAGGTTAAGTTAAAGAAAGACACTAGCACCACTCAATTGATTGAGCATGTCATCGATCTTAGGCAATAGATAAACGTTCTGATGGTTAACTCATTAAGCTTGCGGAAATAGATGCAAAACCTAAGAGTACCATCAGATTTCATAACAAAGATGACCGTGGCACCCCAACGTAATGAACTGAATTTAATGAATTGCCTGGCTTCAAGCCCCAACAGTTAATTTTAAGTTCTCATTTTCTTTAGTGGACATCCTCATGGGAGGATGCCTCATAGGCTAAGAACTAGGAATGGCGTAAATACAAAACTCAATTTCCCGATTGAGTGACAAACCCGAAGCGGACTCATAAACATCAATACAATCTCAATGAATGGAATTCGAGTTACATCATCATCATCTCGAGACTCAAAAGCAAACAAAGATTCTTCAGAATCATCATTACCATTCCAAAGAACAAGGAGAACTGATCAGCCGATTTAGAATACCTAAAATATGGGTTCCTTTCATAACATAAAATTTGGGCTTCATAATAAGCAAGCCAGTCCATCCCCAAAATCATACTAAACCTAAAATAGTGAGTAATATACAGAATCACATGAAAATAAAAACTACAAAGAATAATCTCAACATTCTCATTCAACATGCTAAGGATTGCGGATCCCTTGATAGGATTCACAACCCTCAAAGGAGTGCAAGACAAGAAACATTCAAAGACATAACATTAAAAAGCTTCTTCGATAGGAATGAATGCAAAGCATCCGAATTGAAGAGAACTCAAATAGAATGATCATGAAATAATACAGAACTCTACAGAAAAGAAGGAGAAGTACCTCCGGATTGAGAAGAACCACCTGAAGCATCCACTACATTAAGCTTTCCCAAGCGAGGCAACTTAGATGAATTGGGGCACTTGGAAGACTAGTGTCCCTCTTTGTTACAATTATGGAAAATGATAGGCTTAGGAAACTCTTGAATAAAATTATCATGAGAACCACAGTTGAAGCATGATTTATGAGTATGAGGGGTTGTACCAGAATGTGGGTCAGAGACAAGTTGCTTGTTCTTCTTATTTTGGGAAAATGACTGGGATCTCTGAAAAGGAATCTTCTTCTTGTTTGGGTTCTTATGAACCTCATCTTCATCACTACCATCCTTCTCTTTCTTTACTGCTTTAAGGTGAAGCGTTAAGTCAATGAGATCCTGAAATGTTAACTTGAGCTGGAGCATAAGAGGCTTCTTTAGATACTTCTTTGGGCCAGAAACAAATTTAAGATTCCTCTTCTAAGTAGTGCTAATAAACTCGAGCCCATATTTTGATATGGACTCAAGAGAAGATACATATTCTAAACCGATGATACCCTTGCTTCAACTCAAGGAAGCAACGAGCTAGAAACGATTTCTTAGACTCAGGCATAAATTTGAGCTCAAACCACTTTCCAAACTGCTGCCTAGTAAGGGTAGACTCATCTATCTCAGCAATAAGAAGCTCATACCAACCAAGAGCATGCTCTTGCATCATACTTGATGCTATAAGAACGCGGTGATGATAAGATAATTCCATGCGAGAAAGATGTGCTCGCATGTCCGAAGCCAAGCGTAGACCTCTAAAGTGGATTAGAAGCCTTTGAATGGCTTGCCTTCGAGATGAGAGAAATCACTGCACATACATGCAAAGGTAGACTTACACAGTGGAGACGAAGGAGTAAGAGCTGGATGATAGGTGCTCCTAAAGAGCTCAATGAATTAATTGGAAGACATATACACACCGTTTGGATGCGAGCCGCTGGATTGCCCAGCATCCGAACAACGGCCTCTGCCTCTACCAGCCATCAGCTGAAAGTTAAGATAAGATAAGAATTATTCATAGGGTAGATATTATTAATTCAATTATGGAATTCTAAAAAATTAAAATGCATTCCTAGACGTATTCCTAAATTATATCCACCCCAAATGACACGAAAAGGTTAAGGACACAAAGATAAGGGGTTATGTAACACTGATATTTTACATTGTTATACCGTAATATATGTTATATTCTGTGTTTATCATGTTTTGTTCTGAATTCAGCTCTGATACCAAGCTGCAACGCCCCACCCCGAGACCCACATTAGCAAAGAGTATTACTAGGTAATACTAACTGCTAATGGGGAGAATAGGGCTGGTTAGGAGCGACCATCCATAGCTTTGTCTTAAACATTTACTGAACATGTCGATTTAGTGCTCTATATTTTTTCTTCTCAAGTGGATCGACATATTCAATAAATGGTTAATACAAAATTACAACGGCTAATGAATTTATCATAACAAAATACAACAATAATAAGTACATCCCATCATAGAACAGTAGACAATATATATATACATATACATAGATACATCCTGGTATAATACAAAATGATACAAGAGAAGTGGTTCAAGGATCACACTATATACAATGAGTCAAAACTATAGATACATATCAGAGTCATAGACTACAACCAAAATACAAAAAGTGATAAGCAGATATCCAAGGCAGAAGCGTCAAAGCAAATTCCTATAGCATGTATCTAACCTGAAACAACTCCTTCTGACCCGAGTATATAAAAATACACGGGTCGGTCTAGCTTAAACAACTGATTAGTATGATAAGTAATAATATGAAGTATAAGGGTAAAGGGATATGATTCTTTTCAAATGAGAAGAAGAACTACTAAGATAATTGCCATAATTCAAATGCTAATTTCACAAAGCATATATCCTCGAAAGTGGTAAACTCAAAGAAATAATCAACTTAGCATAATGAATGCCTCATATCATTGGCACAAGTCCAATAGCTAATATGATAGTTAAGTCAAACAAAATCAACATCAATTATACATAAAAATACGCCTCATCTCATCGGCATAGAAATAGCAAATATAATGACGTTTATCAACTATAACTCCTAAATGGGAGATTACAAATCTCAAAAACCCCAAAGAATGAAAAATAAGATTCACAACATGTAGAACTCCACAAAGAGTTCAATACTCAAAATGTAATCACCATATAATCAATGTGATAGCTCTTAGGCTAAATAAATAATCTTACAAAGGAAACTATGGTGAATACATGTATAATTCATCTAAATTCTAGAAATCAACAAGGAGAAATCCAGAAAAACATCAATATAAGAAATAGGACCAAACAACCCAATAATAGCCCAACAACTATAAATGTAGAAAGGATCCAACGGCCCAATCTATTGCCTAATTATGACAACCCGGAGCTATATTATTTTAATGAGCATTTAATCTAATTAATTAAAATATAAACTAAAACAGGTATATATATATATATGCATGTATGTTTGGGAAATAACTATGATCTGGAAATATTAAATAAAGAGTTTTAAAATATTCAAAATTAATCTAGCTTATTCTTAATAATTTTTTGAAGAATTAAATATAGTCTTATCAATATTTAAACAATTATATGGTTGGAATAAAATAAATCTTATCAATTTAAAACTGAAGTATAAACAAATATATATTATAAAAATAAATATAAATATATAAACATAAGAAAACTATGAAATAAACATAAGTATAAAAATAAATTATAAAGGAGAAATTAATGTTTGTTGGTTTAACTTTAACAAAGAAATCAAATAAGCATTTGATGTAAAATAAATATCTTAGTTATGTAAAATGTGTAATGAACACTTACGATAATTCTAAAATACACTAACTTTATAGAAGCATAGGATAGAAAGCAAACTAGGCAAGTAACAAGAAATAAGACAAAGTTATATATATATATATATATATATATATATATATATATATGAATATACTCATGCAAATCAAGTTGTACATGATAAAAAAACAAATGGGATAAGTATGATAATTGTAAAACAAGACAAACATCATTAATGCTAGCACACATTTTATCATATCAGCCTCCTTAGCTAAAACAATCTCTCTGACCAAATTTATCAAAAATATTTTCCAGTACAAATAAATATCTTGTAGCAGTATCATACTCGAGCCTGCATACACCTTTTATATATCACCTTCTTATTTTCATTCGTTCATCATAAAACTGAGAATCATAAAAAAAAAGCTTCAACTAGAAAACAAGAACAAATGCAGCAACATCATCAACAAGTAAGGAGATCAAAATCTATTTTCATCGTCAAACAAGAACTGGGAAAAGCAAAATCAAGACTTTGTTCTTCTCAAGCCCAAAAACTATTCTCTGTTCAAAGAAATTCAAGCGAGTAAACAAATTTTTATTAATACCTAAATATCATCAAGTTGACTGTAAATATATTGTGTATGAAGCTCTGTTTGTATTTGTGAAGTTGATCTGTAGGTTGCTGTCTTCTTCATCTCCTCTTTCCATTTTGTCTGAGTAATAGGTTTCAATAAACAAGGGAACTTCAATCTCTTATCATTTATTCTTCATCAGGACTTGGTTTCAAAAACAAACAGGTGTGTTTGAGTATAAGTTATCATTTAAAAATAGTTTCAAGTAAAATAAAAATATATAGTTTGTAAAAACTTGTTTTTACAGAGAAAATTCAAATTTTGGATAAATTCGAGTATAACGATTTACGAATACAATCATATAACTTGAACACTTACTTAAAAATAGGATTTTTAAGGCCAATATGATAATTTTTAGTGTTGTATTCACAGAGCAGTTTCAAAGTGAACTGGGAATGGGTTTTAGACAAATTCAGGCGGCCGGAGGCACTAGCGAGGTCGGGATTTGGGCTGAAGTTAGGTGAGTGATCAGTGGGTCATGGAAAAATGGCAGGAGTTGCTCCAGTTCCTCGAGGTGACAGCGGCGAGGAGATTTGGTATTTTAACCTAAGTTTTGTGGTGGTCGGAAACATGATCGTCGCGGCTTCCATCGTGCATCGAGTTGCACGTGCTTCTGGGAGGTGATAGCTTGGGGGTTGACGTGTTTGTGGCCGGAGGCTCGGGTTATCTTGTGGTCGGGGTTGCTCAGATGAGACGATACTTTGGTCGGGGTTTCGGTCCTGGTTTTCGAACGAGAAGCTAATTCTTGATTTGGGACGTTTGGCATTAAATTGATCGATGTCGTCGATTGTAGTGATCGTACGCGACTTGCTCGGGATCGCGTTGCTCGCCAGAGCGCCGACGATGAGTCATGCACGTGCATCGCAATGTTTTTGTGTCAGTTGTTAACGTAGAGGAAACTCGAGTTGAAGCTCGAGTAAGTGGGAGTTTTCTACGGGTTAGAACTCGAGTTCGTGGGGTGGTTACAAATTAACAGTTTAATACATGAACTTTTTCTCCCAAACAAAACCAGAGATGAAGAAAATGGAACAGAGGGAAACTCGAGAAAGATTGGGAAGAGTTCAGGGTTCAACCCGAGAAATCTAGGAGTTTTGCTCGGGTATAGTTTTATGTTAAACTTGAATATTTTAAGTTATAAACAGATTTTATCTAAATTCAAAATGAATGGTTTGACTTTAATTAATAGTAAGGTCATTAAAACTGTTAAGTAGTCTATAATTGGAATTTTAGATCAAATAAAAATTTGTAATTAAGAAATTTATAAATTTAATTAAGAATTATTAACTAGTTGCTTAGGTAATTAATTAAGTAATTGGGTAATTAAGTTTTAATTAATTTATAATTAAGGATATTAATTGATAATGAATTGAGAATAATTAATTGATAATTTAAGAAGTGGTTAATTTTATGTTTTGAAAATTAATAAATTAATTAGTTAATGATTTATTAATCAAGATTGTGGTTAATTCTTAAGAAAACAATTTAATTTAATATAAGTCAATTAAACTAACTACATTATACATTGATGATTTCTGTTTGATTGACTTTTGAATATCTGGATTGTGATAACTATTTAGTGATTTTCTGTAATACTCTGTGATATATCTGTTCTGATTTTGTGTATGATCATCTGTGATAAATGCTATACGAACTCAAGTGTTAAATTTAATTAAATAACTTGGCCTTTTAAACACGTTTGGATTTCGATGAGACCGGGATCGGGATTCAGTTTTGATTTTCCGAAAGCCACATCGATCCAAATTAAACAATAGGCCGTGACATGAAAGTGAAGATCGAGATGGTGTTTCAAAATGCAAGGGTTATCGTCGTTAACTCTGAGGGTGATTCCAAAATGAGTGTTACAAGATAATGCCTTCGGTTTCGTTCAAACCCAGAACGAACTTATATGGATTGAATGCTTTTAGAACATCGTCAGGCAGGCAATGAGCATTCTAAGATATGAGTCCTATAAAGGTAATCGTAACCTCAAGCCTCATCAACCGAAAATGGCTAAAACAGGGAAGGTGCAGCAAGGCTAAGTGGGTAGCACCCAATTAGGAAGAGATATACCCCTGTCAAGATGTCCCTTTTATTACGGCTGTGTGGGCAGTTGTTGGCCACAACTGCGGGGTTATCTTGTTCGAGATTGTCCAGTAAGGGATAGTTCCGGCCTTTTGTTGCAGGGGATTGGGCGTAATCCTCGGTACTCTGATCTAGGCCAGGTACTGTGACGGGCGGTACCCCAGTAGCCCAGCCATTGTTGGAAACCCATTCTTCCTACGAGACCCTACGGTTTTGATTGTATTACCCACTTTGTGGCTAGTATGCTGGAATTTAATTAATGTAACAATTTCTGCTATTTTCTATTTACTTGAAAACCCTAGACACTATTATAATATCACTGGATTTCCTATAAAATGTTTTGGTTAGCGTAAGGTAAAAACTTACCCGTGTTTATGTGTGGGAAGTCTTACATGATACCTTTGTTTCAAATGATTTTCAAGTCAAACAATTTTAAACTGTTTACTCACACCAGACCCATGTCTGACCTGGAGTTTATTCTGTTTTTCTTAAACTCTTGGGTACTCAAATTTTTATGAGTAGCCAAGTGACCAGGTTTTGAATTGTTGATATCTGGAGGAACTTGAAGCAGGATTCCAGGCGTATGTATCTATTTAGTCCCCTGCGTTAGTTAGTGTGTTGTATTTTGGGATGTATGTAGTGATAGATATATGTATGACTATCTTATTGTATGATGTTATGTAACTCTGATATGTGTAAAACTATGTAATAGTTATGTGATGTATTATATATTGTTCCATTCCATTGTGAGATTCTGATATTGTGTTGTTCTTTCTTGTTTATTTCTATTTTCTACCCATTTCTTTCTTAATGATGATACATCTTTCTAGGATTAGAAAGGCGGGTCATCACAGTTGGTATCAGGGCGCTAGGTTGAGTGAATACCTAGGCTTTGGAATAATATCTATCCTGAGGGTGCGTATTTGTATTTTCATATGTCTATATACCTATCTAAATTTATTTATTTACCTGTTTAGGTTACCGATATGAGTTCTGGAAGGAGAGGTAGAGGCAGAGGAAGTTCATCAACTAATAATGGAAGAAGTTAGATTGCGAATGAGGTTGTGGATCCAACACCGCCTCGGGTTAGTTTTGCCACTCTATGCAAAGACTTCACCAACCTTGGGGGTAAACCATTTAAAGGGACAGAGACTATCATTGAGGTCCAGGCTTTGCTACGCTCGTGCGAGCGCATCTTTAAGAGTATGAGTTTATCTGATGAGAAGAAAAAAGTAATGGCTTCTTGGCAACTGCAAAAAGGTGTCGCGGCATGGTGGGATACAGTGATAGCGAATATCTCAGAAGTTGACATGTCTTGGTTGTAGTTTTAAAGAATTGTTTGAGGAGAAATTCATTCCAACAGCCGGGAAAACTCATCTGTATTGGGATTTTCTGAATTTGAAGCAGGGAAGCATGACTATAGCTGAGTATGAAACCAAATTCAATGATCTATCTTGTTATGGACCGGGACTCATAGACACTCCCCTCGAAAAGAACAAAATGTTTGTGCAAGGATTGAGGCCAGAATATCATGAGAACATGACCGCGCATTTGAAAGGATCTTTTTTTGAATTAATTGATATGGCACTGAGATATGAGGATTTGATGAGTAAAAAACCAGTGGCTCCTGTGGCAACTTTTGGAGGAATTCTGCTAATCCAAATAAAAGGAAGTTCAACCCACATTGGAAGAAGCAAGGCAAAGGGAAGAAGCCTTGAGGGAGCAACAACGGACCTCGCAAGTGTTATACTTGTAAGAAAGAGTGTCACTTGGCTAATAGGTGTCCCAGGACGGGATCTCAGCAATAGCAACTGCATGGTCCAGGATCGGCAATGATTCAGAGATCACTTTGTTTCAACTATCACCAACCAAGACACATGATCAAGGATTGCCCGCTACTTCATAAAGCTCCACAAAATAAAGTTTTTTCTTTGGAGGGTACACCATCAACTTCTTCTAAGGGCAAGGGAGTATTGGAAGGTACATTACTTTTAGATGGAAAATATATTAGAGTTTTGTTTGATTGGATGCTTCTTTAAGTTTTATTTCTCTTGATGCGGTAGATAAGTTCCATCTTACCCCTGAATCAGTAGATCAGCCTATTTGTGTATCTAATCCTATTGGTGGGGTAACTAAGTTAAAACAGATCCGCAGAGGTCTAAGGATTTCATATCTATCTCATAGTTTCTCCTGCGACCCTTTTGTTCTGGATTTCAAAGGGTTTGATCTTATTTTGGGTATGGATTGGCTTGGTAAGTATAAAGCCATCTTGAATTGTAAGGAGACAACGGTTTCTTTGGAAACTGATCTGGGAAGAATTGCGAAGGTGATGTATAATAGTTTCGAAGTTTGCTTGAGTAGTCTATTGCATGGTGTTGAGACTTCTCAAAGAAGGGGTTGAAGACATTGATGTGGTTAAAGATTTTCCTGATGTATTTGAAGAAGTGAAGTGTTTACTGCCACATCGGTAGATAGAATTTCTAATTGATCTTATTCCGGGGCCAATGCTAGTTGTTCAACCTAGTCGAAGAATGGCACCAAGGGAGAGGGAAAAGCTGGTAAAGCAGACCCAGGATTTCTTGGAGAAAGGTCGGATCAGGTCTAATTTTTCTAGATGGGGTTCTGCCGTTGTCTCCGTAACTAAATCGGATGGCTCGCTAAGATTCTATGTCGATTATAGAGAATTGAATAAAGTGACTATCTGAAACAAGTATCCATTGCCTCGTATTGATGATCTCTTCGATCAGTTGCATGGAGCTTCAGTTTTCTCCCAACTGGACTTAGCATCAGGTTTTCATCAGTTAAGGGTAGCTGAGGGCAGTATTCCCTTGACTGCGTTTAGAGGACCCAATTGTTTTTACGAGTGGTTGGTTATGCCGTTCGGGTTAACCAACGCTCCTGCCTATTTTGTAGACTTGATGAATCGAGTTTTTAGAGATGTGCTAAATAAGTTTGTTCTGGTATTCATCGATGATATTCTCGTCTATTCTAAGACCGATGAAGAGCACAAGAAGCATTTGGAAATAGTATTAGAGACTCTGAGGAGACACGTTCTGAAGGCAAAATTCTCCAAATTCCATTTCTAGAAATCTAAAGCCGAATTTTTAGGCCACAATGTTTCTGGTGAAGGAATTTCTGTAGATCCAGCAAAGTTCCTTCTATTCTAGAATGGAAGCAACCGAAGACACTGACCGAAGTTCGTAGTTTTTTGGGATTAGCTGGCTACTATAGGAAGTTCATCAAGGACTATTCTAAGATTTCTTCGCATCTGACCAAGCTGACAAGGAAAGGAGCTAAATTTAAGTGGACGCCTCAGTGTGAAGAAGCTTTCCAGGAGTTGAAGACAAGGCTAAACAGTGCACCGGTACTAGCTATTCCGGATGGCAAGAGCAAATTTGAAGTATAAACTGATGCCTGTATAGTTGTACTGGGAGTAGTTCTGATGTAAAATGGAAAAGTAATTACGTATGCGAGTCGGCAATTGAAGCCTCATGAAAAGAATTATGCTACACACAATCTAGAGTTGTTGGCCATTGTTTTTGCCCTGAAGATCTGGAGGCACTATCTTTTGGGAGAGAAATTCGAGTTATTCACAGACCACAAACCATTGAAGTATCTTTTCTCTCAGAAGGATCTTAAACTCAAGCAGCAACGATGGGTTGAATTTTTAGCACCTATGACTTAGATATTCTATATACTCCGGGAAATGGAAATGTGGTAGCTGATGCTCAAAGTAGAAATGTGGTTCTGTCTATCTTGGAAGTTGCTCCATCTCTTATGGAAAGGATTGCGAGTAAGCAGAGATCTAATAAAAAGTTAAAGATAATCATCAAGGGAGTTAAAAATGTCCAGTGCTCTAGTTTTGAGATTGATGACCAAGGAACATTAAAGATAAACGGGAGGATCTATGTTCCGAATGATAGGGATCTGAGATAGGAGGTTTTGTCAGAAAGTCATCGCTCCAAATCGAGTATTCACATGGGAATTTCTAAAATGTATAAAGATATGAAGAGGGTTTTCTGGTGGAAGGGAATGAAGAGGGATATCACTGCTTTCATGAATAGTTGTGCTAATTGCCAGCAAGTTAAAGGAGATCAGCAGATGACAGCCGGATTGTTGCACCTTTGGAAATTCTAGAGTGGAAGTGGGAGATGGTCTCTATAGACTTCATAGACGGTTTGCCAAGAACCAGGAGGGGAAACGAAGGGATATGGTTGATTGTGGACCGGTTAACTAAAAGCGGCCATTTCATTCCAGTTCAGGCGACTCGTACTGCTGCATCTTTAGCTGAAATTTTCTTGAAGGAGGTAGTTAGGTTACATGGAGTTCCTATTAGTATAATGAGTGACCGTGACCCTATCTTCACCAGCAAGTTCTAGAAAGCTTTGCAGACGGCTATGGGAACGAGTTTGAGATTGAGTACAACATATCATCCACAGACATATGGGCAGACGGAAAGGCTGAACCGAATTCTAGAGGATATGCTGAGAGCTTATGTTTTGGATTTTGGTGGATCTTGGGAAGACCATCTTCATCTAGTAGAATTCTCATATAATAACAGTTACCAGACGAGTATTAAGATGGCTCCTTATGAAGCTTTATATGGAAGACCGTGTAGATCCCCATCTTGTTGGATAGAATCAAGAGATCGTATCGTGCTTGGACCAGATTTGATTCGTGAAGCTTCTACGAAAGTTGAACTGATTAAGAAGAGGATGAGAGATGCTCAGAATCATCAAAAGAAATATGCAGATAGAAGGCGAAGACTATAGGAATTTGAGATTGGAGATCTAGTCTTTGTCAAAGTTTCTCCGATCAAAGGAGCAGTAAGATTTGGAAAGACGGGAAAACTTGCACCGAGATATATTGGACCATTCCGAGTGCTAGAAAGAGTTAGTACTATGGCTTACAGAATTGAATTGCCAGAACGGATGTCTGGAATTCATAATGTATTCCATGTATCCCATCTAAAGAAGTTTGTCCATGATCCATCACTGATTGTAGAACCAGTAGTTCAGGAAGATTTGGAGATCGAGCCAAACTTAACTGTAGTCAGGAATCCAATTCAGATTGTAGATCAGGACGAGAAGCAACTCAGGAGCAAATCAGTGAAGCTTGTCAAAGTCCAGTGGAGCGAGGATCCTAGAGATTATACCTGGGAAACTTTTGATAACTTTAGGAAAGCTTATCCGGATTTGTGTCCGGATAGCTAGTGATGTTGTTTGGATGGTTGTTATTGTATGGATGATATGTGTATTTGTATTGTCAATATAAAAGCTTTTGAATTATCTTTTTTTTTTTAAAATTTCGGGGACGAAATTCTTTTAAGTGGGGAGGAATGTGACAACCCGGAAATTTAGCAATATTATTTTAATGAGCATTTAATCTAATTAATTAAAATATAAACTAAAACAGGTGTATATATATACATGTATTTTTGGGAAATAACTATGATCTAGAAATATAAAATAAAGAGTTTTAAAATATTCAAAAATTAATCTAGCTTATTCACAATAATGTTTTAAAGAATAAAATACAGTCTTATCAATATTTAAACAATTATATGGTTGGAATAAAATACATGTTATCAATTCAAAACTGAAGTGTAAAACAAATATATATTATAAAAATAAATATAAATATATAAATACAAGAAAACTATGAAATAAACATAAGTATAAACATAAATAATAAAGGATAAATTAATGTCTGTTAGTTTAACTTTAACAAAGAAATCAAATAAGCATTTGATGTAAAAGAAATATCTTAGTTATGTAAAATGTGTAATGAACACTTAAGATAATTCTAAAATATACTAACTTTATAGAAGCATAGGACAGAAAGCAAACCAGGAAAGTGACAAGAAATAAGACAAAGTTATATATATATATATATATATATATATGAATATACTCACACAAATCAAGTTGTACATGAAAAAAAAACAAATGGGATAAGTATGATAATTGTAAAACAAGACAAACATCATTAATGCTAGCACACATTTTATCATATCAGCCTCCTTAGCTAAAAAATTCTCTCTCACCATATTCATCAAAAATATTTTCCAGTACAAATAAATATCTTGTACCAGTATCATACTCAAACCTGCATACACCTTTTATATATCACCTTCTTATTTTCATTCGTTCATCATAAAACTGAGAATCATATAAAAAAATGCTTCAACCAGAAAACAAGAATAAATACAGCAACATCATCAACAAGCAAGGAGATCAAAATCTATTTTCATCGTTAAGCAAGAACTAGGAAAAGCAAAATCAAGACTATGTTCTTCTCAGGCCTAAAAACTATTCTCTGTTCAAAGAAATTCAAGTGAGTAAACAAATTTTTATTAATACCTAAATATCATCAAGTTGAGTGTATATATAATGTGTGTGAAGCTCTGTTTGTATTTGTGAAGTTGATCTGTAGGATGTTGTCTTCTTCATCTCCTCTGTTCTTTTTGTCCAAGTTATATGTTTTTAATAAACAAGGGAACTTCAATCTCTTATCATTTAATCTTGATCAGGCCTTGGTTTCAAAAACAAACTGGTGTGTTTGCGTATAAGTTATCATTTAAAATAGTTTCAAGTAAAATAAAAATATATAATTTGTAAAAACTTGTTTTTATAGAGAAAATTCAAATTTTGGATGAATTCGAGTATAATGATTTATGAATTCAATTACATAACTTGAATACTTACTTAAAAATAGGAATTTTAAGGCCAATATGACAATTTTTAGTGTTGTATTCATAGAGCAGTTTCGAAATGAACTGGGAATGGGTTTCAGAAAAAAATCAGGCGGTCGGAGGCACTAGCGAGGTCAGGATTTGGGCTGAGGTTAGGTGAGTGATCAGGGAGTCGGGGAAAAATGGCTGGAGTTGCTCCAGTTCCTCGAGGTGGCGGCGGCGAGGAGATTTGTATTTTAATCTAAGTTTTGTGGTGGTCGGAAATATGATCGTCGCGACTTCCATCGTGCATCGAGTTGCACGTGCTTCTAGAAGGTGATAGCTTGGGGGTTGACGTGTTCGTGGCTAGAGGCTCGGATTGTCTGGTGGTCGGGGTTGCTCAGACGAGATGATACTTTGGCCGGGGTTTTGGTCCTAGTTTTCGAACGAGAAGCTAATTCTTGATCTGGGACGTATGGCATCAAATTGATCGATGTCGTCGATTGTAGGGAACGTACGAGACTTGCTATGGATCGCGTTGTTCGCCAGAGCGCCGGCGATGAGTCATGCACGTGCACGACAATGTTTTGGTGTCAGTTGTTAACGCGAGAGGAAACCGGAGTTGAAGCTCAAGTATGTGGGAGTTTTCTTCGGGTTAGAACTCGAGTTCGTGGGGTGGTTGCAAATTAACAGTTTAAGAAGTGAACTTTTTTTCCCAAACAAAACCAGAGATGAAAAAAAAATGGAACAGGGGGAAACTCGGGAAAGATTGGGAAGATCACGAGGTTCAACCCGCGAAATCTGGGAGTTTTGCTCGGGTATAGGTTTATGTTAAAGTTGAAAATTTTAAGTTATAAACAGATTTTATCTAAATTCAAAATGAAATGTTTGACTTTAATTAATAGTAAGGTCATTAAAACTGTTAAGTAGTCTATAGTTGGAACTTTAGATCAAATAAAAATTTGTAATTAAGAAATTTATAAATTTAATTAAGAATTATTAACTAGTTGCTTAGGTAATTAATTAAGTAATTGGGTAATTAAGTTTTAATTAATTAGTAATTAAGGATATTAATCGATAATGAATTGAGATTAATTAATTGATTATTTAAGAAGTGGTTCATTTTATGTTTTGAAAATTAATAAATTAATTAGTTAATGATTTATTAATCAAGATTGTGGTTAATTCTTAAGAAAACAATTTAATTTAATATAAGTCAATTGAACTAACTACATTATACATTGACGATTTCTTTTTGATTGACTTTTTAATATCTCGATTGTGATAACTATTTGGTGATTTTCTGTAATACTCTGTGATATATCTATTCTGATTTTATGTATGAGCTTCGGTGATAAATGCTATATGAACTCAAGTGTTAAATTTAATTAAACAACTTAGCCTTTTAAACACGTTTGGATTTCGATGAGATCGGGATCGGGAATCAGTTTTGATTTTTCGAAAACCACATCGATCCAAATTAAACGATAGGTCGTGACATCAAAGTGAGGATCGAGATGGTGTTTCAGAATGCAAGGGTTATCGTCGTTAACTCTGAGGGTGATTCCAAAATGAGTGTAACGAGATAATGCCTTCGGTTTCATTCGAACCCGGAATGAACTTGTATGGATTGAATGCTTTCAGAACATCATCAAGCGGGCGATGAGCATTCTAAGATATGAGTCCTATAAAGGTAATCGTAACCTCAAGCCTCATCAACCGGGAATGGCTAAAACAGGGGAGGTGCAGCAATGCTAAGTGGGTAGCACCCAATTAGGACGAGATATACCCCTGTCTGGATGTCCCTTTTATTTCGACGGTGTGGGCAGTTGTTGGCCACAACTGCGGGGTAATCTTATTCGGGATTGTCCAGTAAGGGATGGTTTTGGATTTGTGTTGAAGGGGATTGGGCGTAATCCTAAGTACTCTAATCTAGGCCAGGTACTGTGATGGGCGGTACCCTATGTAACAACCCACATATTTATCAATTGTATATTTAAATATTTCATCGTTCGTCGGATTTTAGTCCGAAAACCTACTTTTAGCAAACGGTGGAATTGGGACTCGAGACCACTTCCATTGAGTTCAAAATGCCGTTTGCAACCTTTTTGAGTATAAACTTCGATATGTTTGGAGCTAGCTAAAAATTTGACCTTTTTCACTTTGGGTTTAGGTTTGGATTCGGGTTTGGGTTCAGCCCACTAGCCATAATAATACCCTAAACTGAATCATCCCTCCCCATTCACTCTCACTTCCTCCTCTTTTTAGTTCTAAAGCAAAAATGGTGGAAGAGATTGGAAATGGAAATTTCTAAGCCCTAGTTCATTTGCAAAAATCCAAGCTTTAGCTCCAAATTCAAGAGAACCCATTGGTAAGCCTTCTCTTCATCTTCTCCAACTCCTTCTCTGTTGAATTTCAGAAATTTCCAAAACCTAATTTGGGAAATATTTCTCTTTTAAGCTTAGATTCAAGCTTCTAGTGTTGAGATTGAAGTGTGGTTGATCTTCCCTTGTCTTCAAGCTTCTCATTCATTGTTTTTGGGTTCAAAGGTGAGATTTTTATCTCACATTTATGCCTATATTTATCTTCGATTGTTAGGTATGAATTCCTAACACTTATTCTTGTGCAATTGATTTTGATTTGGATTGCTTTTGTGAATACTTCAATTTTTGGTGTTTAGGGTTCAATTCTTTAAAAATCATAGCTTTGATGTTTTGATCTTGATTTTGGTGATGAACCGAAGAGCTTCTATGGCCGGGTAGTCGATTGGCGTAAACCCTTAGTGCTTTTGCTCGACCGATTGCAATTCGGAGGGGATTGGCCCTCATTTAGATAGGCTGGGTGGTGCTGGCAACAGGTTCGGCCGACCGAGCTCAGGGTCCGGTCGACCGACCTGCTACCCGAGCACTCCCTGCCTCTGGTTTGGGAGTGCAGGTTACAGGGTCCGGTCGACCGAACTCAGGGTCCGGTCGACCGACCTGCTACCCATGCACTTCCGTCTTTGGTTTGGTCAACCGACTCAGGGAGTCCGGTTGACCGACCTGCTCCTATTTGCCAGTTTTGCCTATATTGTCTATTTGATTGAATTTCCAACTTTAATCGATTCATGTTGTTTCCCTTTTGTTGTTATCATTTGTTATCGACTTTGATGACATTTTCTTCGAGAATTATTGGAAATATCCATTCTGATGGATTTGATATCAATTTCTTTGGATTTGATTCACATATTCGTATGTGAATTCTTTTATGATTGATTGTTTCTACAATCACTTCTATGATTTTTCACTTTAAAATATAAAGGTTTTCTATACTAGTAGTAAATATCAAAACTCTTTCTTCAAATGATTTCAACACTATTTTATTACAAAGCTCGTTTTCTCAAACTAACTTCCAATCTATTAGTATTTACAAACCTTTACCTCACTCGCATGAGAAATCTAATTAAAAGACTTTGTAAAACGAGTGGTATGAAACGCTTGCGTTTACTTCGTCAGTTAATTCTTGGGCTTGTTCGATTGAAACTCTTGTGACAATTTTCTAGTGGAGATCTACAATTTGTTCGCAAATATTTAAGTTAAGCTAGTGGTTATGGGACATGATGCTAAACTCATATATTTACTAGCTTAATGTAATTGACACTTCTTGATGATCGATGATGATCATTTTATGGTTTAGACTAGCAATGTGCGATGTCTCTTTGTCCACATGAAGGACTGCACTTCATTTCTATTGAGCTCCGTCACATTTCTTTATGGGCTAGCGACCCATGTACTTTTATTGTGTTTTGATTCATCGTATGTACCGTTTGTACTACATCGATGTCTCAGCTTTTCTGTTCATTGGACATACCATTTGTACTGCGTCGATGTCCTGAATTGTTTTATGTTTCGATTCATCGGATGTACCGTTTGTACTACATCGATGTCTCGGCTTTTCGGTTCATTGGATGTACCGTTTGGACTACATCGATGTCTTAGCTTTTTGATTCATTGGATGTACCATTTGTACTACATCGATGTCTTAGCTTTTTGATTCATTGGATGTACTGTTTGTACTACATCGATGTCTTGGCTTTTCTGTTCATTGGACGTACCGTTTATACTACATCGATGTCTTAGCTTTTTGATTCATTGGATGTATCGTTTGTACTACATCGATGTCTTAGCTTTTGGATTCATTGGATGTACCGTTTGTACTACATCGATGTCTTAGCTTTTTGATTCATTGGATGTACCGTTTGTACTACATCGATGTCTCGGCTTTTTGATTCATTGGATGTACCGTTTGTACTACATCGATGTCTTCACTTTTTGATTCATTGGACGTACCGTTTGTACTGCGTCGATGTTCCGAATTGTTTGTGATACACGTGTTGGTGAGTTTTCATGCTCCCGCTTGGGATTGACCATCCTTTTCTTGTGATTTCTGGATTTCTAATTATTGATTTCTGGAATTTATGTTTCACCAACTTTTACGATTGACATTGATACGTATGTCATTTTATTGTGGCTTGGTGTATTAAATAAAGAATATGACATTCTTTTTGATGCTAAGAGATTCTTGAGATATTGTATGACTTTTGTGGATTTTCTAATGTATACTTATCGTAGTATGACATTCTTAGTTATCATACGTCTTTTTATTATATCTCTTCTTATATCTCATTTTAACTGATAATTATAGCTAGATTGATCCGTTTATTATTTTCTTCTTAAATAATACTCGGGTCAGACTGAGATTTTACAGGTGCTTCTGCTTAACTCCTTATCGGACCATCATCTGATCTTTTGGCTAACTACTCTAGTTTAGTAGTTTTTGGTTGTATACATTTGAGATTTGGACTCCTAGATGTATACGTATTTTTTTGCCTAGCACTTGTATCTATTCTTTTTGATATTGTGGATCTTATTTGACCACTACTCTGATGTACACTTTCATGTGTTATATTCACATCTATTTCCGCCTTTGTGATATGAATTATTTGTGACTGATTTGTGTTATGTTTATTTCTATATTTGTTTCCGAAGATTACATATAGCCACTGTGTAGTAGCTTTGAGTTTGTGACGTTATGTCGGATTTCCTCTTGAGATGAAAAGTTATATTTTTATCTGGCATATCGGTACTCGCACAAAGCAATTATACAGATGGTCGCTCCTCAACAGCCTTATTCTCCGTGCTAGTTGATAGCATTACACCGTAGTGTCCTTGGCTGGCATGGGTATAGAGGTGGGGCGTCAAAGCTTGGTATCGGAGCCAAACTTCGGAACAATATGAAATATTATAACAAGGATCATCGTCCTAAGTCCATCTTAGGAGTCGTGCTTTAGGATTTTACTCGTGTCCTCGTACCGTTCTATCCTATTTTCTTTTATGATTCCTTGTTTTATCTATCAAGATTGCTTAATATTTATTTTTGAGAATAACTTTTCTTCTTCTTTCTTTCTTAAAGAAGAGAAATGGTTAGATCAAATCGTCCCAGTGCCAGACAATCTAGTGCTACTCCCCAGGATGGAGTATTTATGTCTGCCCAGCAGCTTCTTAATCTAGTAAAGAACGCTCAAGCAGCCGGACCCATTCTAGAGCCTACTCATCCTAGATCCGGTTTTGCACGCTTGTGCAGAGACTACACCGATTTGGGAGGATGGCCATTCAAGGGATCCGAGAGTGTTATAGAAATTCAAGCTTGGCTCAAATCATGCGATCGCATCTTTACACGCATGAATCTTATCGACCTACATCGAGTCCAAGTGGCTTCTAGCATGCTTCAAGAAAGAGCGTTAGATTGGTATGAGCTCTTGAGTTCAGAGATTATCGAAGCGGATCTTACTTGGGAGCAATTCCGGGGACGATTCGAATTAAAGTTTGTGCCGGAGGCTGAAAAAGTAACTTTGGCTCGGCGTTTCATTGACCTTATTCAAGGTGAATCTTCTGTGACGGACTACGTCGCATCTTTCGAATCTCTTTCTAAATACGGGGTTGAGTACATTAATACCCCATTGAAGAAAAATGAGAGATTTGTCTATGGCTTGAATAAGAATCTTAAGAAGCCATTGCTCCTGAAACTTGAAGTTTCATTTGATCAGCTTATTGATATCGCTCTGCGTCTTGAAGAGGCCGATAGAGAGAGTAATGTTGATGTTGTGATTGCCAAACAGAACTTCAACGACAACATGAAGAGGCCTATCAAATTCAAAGGCCCCACTCCCAACAAGAAAGGGAAGCAACAAATTCCGGTAGCAAAGACTCCTACCTCTAGTCGTGGTCAATGCTACAATTGTGGTTCCACGGAGCATTATGCAAGGGAGTGTCCGAAACCCCTCTTTTGTCGTTATTGCAAAGGTTCGGGTCATCTTTTATCTTCGTGTCCTAGGCTTCCTAACAAGAGAGAGGGAAAGCTGCAAGCCCCTAACAACTCTTCTCTTGGTCAAGGTATTTTTCACTCAATCCTTGATGGCATTATTTTATTTCGTGATCTTCTTTTTTGAGTTCTTTTTGATATGGGTTTCATCTCACTAAGTTATATCAAAAGAACTTTTTGATTCTTTTTAAACATTTTTAGGCTTGAAGACTTCTTTAGGGATTGTGAATCTGGATGGATCCGCAACACCCAATTTGCTTTTTATTGATGTCGAAATTATTTTATGTGATTTTTTCTTTCCGGGCCGATTTTTTTACTTAGGCTTCGGAATTGATTTTTGGAAAGGATGGGCTAAATTATTATGAAGCCATATCCTTTGTCCCGTGTGGACTATTCATCTTCGACATTTCAATCTCTTAAGTAGATTTCTATTTTTCCTTTGAGATTTCGATTCCAATTTGATGGCATCATTTTATTCCTTAAACCCACTTATAAGGAAAATGTTATTTCTCTGATTCATGTAGTTTGAGAAATTTTTCGGTATTTTTAAATTTTGTCTTAGGACTATCTCCTAAGAAATCTTTTGAGTGGTGTTAAGGTCTTTTTAGTTCGACTTTACGGCCAGTTTTCATTTGTTACGAGTTGCGGAAGTTAGCATTCCACTTACCGCATTCCGCACTCGTTATGATTCTTATGAATGACTTATTATGTCATTCGGTTTGTCCAGCTAATTTCATCCATTTTATAAATCGAGTATTCTACGATCTCGATGACTCCATCCTTGTATTTATTGATTTTGGATGAAAATAGTAATTTAAAATTTTGCAAATCTTTTTCATAAGATTTATTTATAAGTAAAATTGGATTTTTGTTCTTGAAACGAACGAAGAATATTCTTAAAAGTTTTTAAGAAACATGTTTATTATCTAGTAGATGATTTTGTGATTGTATTGCTTGTTGAGTGCTTTAAGAATTTTGGTCGATGCGCTTGATCAAAGTTATCGATAGGAATTTCCTAAACGCTTTGATGAGATAATCAGACACGATATATTGACTTGTAAAATGTAAATTTTTCTAGAAAGATAATTGCATAAAGATGATTGTAATTTTGAAAGTTTTAGTTTTTTTGGGAAAGAAGGTTATTTGAAAGAATTCTTTTCCGATACTCTTATTCTTGTGTTTTCCGGAGGGAACCAAGACTTTATCTTTTGTACCAATGCTAATCGTATTGGTTTGGATGCCGTTCTCTTGCAAGAGAAAACGTTCTACCACTTGTGCTTCTAAGTCATAAAAGCCTATCGAGACTAGGTATGCCACTCATGATCTAGTGCTCGCGGCTATTGATTCCACCTTTAGGATTTGGCATCATCATTTTTGGGGAGAAATTTGTTCTCCACGTCGATCATAAGTTTTTGGAATATTTATTTACTCCCAAGAAACTTAATTTGCATCACCCCCTTTGGCTCAAATTCCTTGTATCTTATGATCTTTTTACCAAGTTCATCGGATGTTTCGATGCACTTTGTTTTGTTGAGCTTCGTCTCATTTCTTTTATGGACTAGAGTCCGATGTTTTTTTATGGTATTCGGTTCATCGGATGTACTGTAATTATACTACATCGATGTCCCGTCTTATCTGGATCAATGGATGTACCATCATTACACTACATCGTTGTTTCGGTTTATTGGTTCATTGGACATACCGTTTTTGTACTACGTCGGTGTTCCGAAATTATTCAGGCGTACCATTTTTGTACTACGTCGTTGCACCATCTAAACTTTCTGCTATTCTTGACGTTTTCCATGTCTTTTATTTATGGAAATGCTCTTATGTTTCCGATTTTTATTCTTGAGCCTGGTGTTATAGTAGGGATTTAAGTTTCACCAGATTTGACTTTTAAGCAACATTCTATTCGCATCATTGCTTCGGAGGTTGAGCGCCTTCGGAATAAAGATGTTCTTCTTGTGAAAGTTCATTGATTCTCAGATCCTAAGGATTTCTCTTGGGATTCCTGGGAATTCATCGAGCAATCCCGTTTAGGCTTACCCTTTCATGCTCTTTATGGTGAACTTTCTATTTCAAATTTCTTTTGTGTTTATATGCTTTTATGGTTGTTACTCCTTATTTTCTTCTTAAGTATTGCGAGGACGCAATTTCTTTAAGGAGGGGAGTCTGTAACAACCCGCATATTTATCGATTGTATATTTAAATATTTTATTTAAATATTTCATCATTCGTCGGATTTTAGTCCGAAAACCTACTTTTAGCAAACAGTCGAATTGGGACTCGAGACCACTTCCATTGAGTTCAAAATGCCGTTTGCAACCTTTTTGAGTATAAACTTCGATATGTTTGGAGCTAGCTAAAAATTTGACCTTTTTCACTTTAGGTTTGGGTTTGGGTTCAGCCCACTAGCCATAATAATACCCCAAACTGAATCATCCCTCCCCATTCACTCTCACTTCCTCCTCTTTTCAGTTCTAAAGCAAAAATGGTTGAAGAGAATGGAAATGGAAATTCCTAAGCCCTAGTTCATTTGCAAAAATCCAAGCTTTAGCTCCAAATTCAAGAGAACCCATTGGTAAGCCTTCTCTTCATCTTCTCCAATTCCTTCTCTCTTGAATTTCAGAAATTTCCTAAACCAAATTTGGGAAATATTTCTCTTTTAAGCTTAGATTCAAGCTTCTAGTGTTGAGATTGAAGTGTGGTTAATCTTCCCTTGTCTTCAAGCTTCTCATTCATTGTTTTTGGGTTCAAAGGTGAGATTTTTATCTCACATCTATGCCGATATTTATCTTCTATTATTAGGTATGAATTCCTAATACTTATTCTTGTGCAATTGATTTTGATTTGGATTTCTTTTGTGAATATTCCAATTTTTGGTGTTTTGGGTTTAATTCTTTAAAAATCATAGCTTTGATGTTTTGATCATGTTTTTGGTGATGAACCGAAGAGCTTCTATGACCGGGTAGTCGATTGGCGTAAACCCTTAGTGCCGTTGCTCGACCGATTGCAATTCGGAGGGGATTGGCCGTCATTTAGATAAGCTGGGTGGTGCTGGTAACAGGTTCGGCCGACCGAGCTCAGTACCCGAGCACTCTATGCCTCTGGTTTGGGAGTGTAGGTTACAGGGTCCGGTCGACCGAACTCAAGGTCCGGTCGACCGACATGCTACCCGTGCACTTCCGTCTTTGGTTCGGTCAACCGACTCAGGGAGTCCGGTTGACCGACCTGCTGCTATTTGCGAGTTTTGCCTATATTGTCTATTTGATTGAATTTCAACTTTAATCGATTCGTGTTGTCTCCCTTTTGTTGTTATCATTTATTATCGACTTTGATGAAATTTTCTTCGGGAATTATTGGAAATATCCATTTTGATGGATTTGATATCGATTTCTTTGGATTTGATTCACATCTTCGTATGTGAATTCTTTTATGATTGATTTTTTCTACAATCACTTCTATGATTTGTCACTTTAAAATATAAAGGTTTTCTATACTAGTAGTAAATATCAAAACTCTTTCTTCAAATGATTTCAACACTATTTTATTACAAAGCTCATTTTCTCAAACCGACTTCCAATCTATTAGTATATACAAACCTTTACCTCACTCGCATGAGAAATCTAATTAAACGACTTAGTAAAACGAGTGGTATGAAACGCTTGGATTTACTTCGTCGGTTAATTCTTGGACTTGTTCGATTGAAACACTTGTGCAATTTTCTAGTGGAGATCTACAATTTGTTCGCAAATACTTAAGTTAAGCTAGTGGTTATGGGACATGATGCTAAACTCATATATTTACTAGCTTATTGTAATTGACACTTCTTGATGATCAATGATGATCATTTTATGGTTTAGACTAGCAATGTGCGATGTCTCTTTGTCCACATGGAGGACTATACTTCATTTCTATTGAGCTCCGTCTCATTTCTTTGTGGGCTAGCGACCCATGTACTTTTATTGTGTTTCGATTCATCGGATGTACCGTTTGTACTACATCGATGTCTCGGCTTTTCTGTTCATTGGACATACAGTTTGTACTGCGTCGATGTTCTGAATTGTTTTATGTTTCAATTCATCGGATGTACCGTTCGTACTACATCGATGTCTCGGCTTTTCTGTTCATTGGATGTTCCGTTTGTACTACATCGATGTCTTAGCTTTTTGATTCATTGGATGTACCGTTTGTACTACATCGATGTCTTAGCTTTTTGATTCATTGGATGTACCGCTTGTACTACATCGATGTCTCGGCTTTTCTGTTCATTGGATGTACCTGTGACGACCCGGAATTTTCGAGCATTTGAAATCAGAATATTTATTTAATTTTAAATATTTAATAGAGTAAATTTAACCTGAATTACGAATATCACAATTTATTTGATAATTGAATTATTTAAGTAAATTGAAATTGGGTGAAATATGAAATCTGAGATGTTAAGCTTATTAAAAATAATTTGAAGGCTTATAAAAGTTATATTGATAACACTGGAGATAATAGAAGTTATAAAATAGAAAATAACAGTGATTAGTTCCGTTTTAAAATTTTATCGTTTAAATCAATATTTAAAAATAGCCTTCCGAGGAATAGTCTCGGAATTCGACAAAACCAGTTCCATTGGATCCGTAATATTATATTATTATCGGATTTAAAATTTCGTAGTGATTGGAGTTGTTGTGTAAGCATATGATTTATAACGCGCTGAGAATTTAAATTGATTATAACCGATTTGGAAAGTTATCGCCTCCATACGATCGAATTTGGACTCGAACCTTTTCCGTTGCGTACGGGATAGGGATACAACCCTAGAAACGTCTAGTGACACGCCTAAATCTGTATTCGGAATTTTATGGTATATAATGTGTGATATGTTATAAAAGTTAAAATAATAGTAATAAAAATAAAATATTCATATGAAAGATAAATTGCATATTTTATTGATTTCAACACTAGGCTGAAATTTATACTCGTGTTCTTCCTTCTTGTGAAAGCCAAGGCGATCTACTTTTTTTTAGCTTACCCCGTACGCTCCCCTTCCTTTAAAATTCATTTCCCCCTTTTTGCTTCAGGAATCCAATGCTGGTTTCGTTTCAACGAAAACCCTTCTTTTCTTGTTAAAAAAAAAAAGACCTATAGCCGAAAACAAATAAAGTCTCAGAAAAAAAAAGGGATATAAAAATGGCCACCGTTGCTTCGTATTAGAGTAAGTAAGCGAGACCGAACTCCACGTTCATCTCTCGTCCCTCTGATGTTCGATTTGGGGTCGTTAAGGGTTGGGTGCTTGCGATTTTAGGGTGAGGTTGGGAGTTGATGACGCCGAATCGACAGCATGGTGTCGATTTGACAGGCTAGCGACGTTCGATCTTGACGAGGATTGTCGTATTCGTTTTGTAAGGGGGGACGACAGGTGATGTTGACGTGACGACTGTCTTGGGGCGTGAAATCAATTCGCGAGTCGGTTGTAGTCGTCGTCTCTGATGATGATTGGGTTGCCAGGAGCTTCTCGGCTCAGAGAGGGATTGGCGCTCTCGAAGGGAGGGTTTGTCTCGGGTCAGAGGTCCAGTTCAACAAGTCGTGCCGTTTAAAAAAAAAAAAATTTAGGTGAGCAGTTTGTTTTTCTTCTTCTTACTATTGTGAAATTTAAAGCTGAGCTTGAAAATTTTATCACCATTCAAATGGAATTTTGGTATTAGTTGTTAGGGTGGAAACTTTTAACTTAACCTAGTAACGGTTCTAAATGAGGGGATGAGGTAGCTAATCATTTTTTTAAGTCGATTCATATGTGGGTTACATTCATTAATAGTTGATTAATTCAAGTTAGGTAAGTATTTGATTAATTTGTTTAATAAATTGATTTAATTTATTTTAGGTACTAAGGATAATTTATTAAAGGTAAATCAATTTTAAACTATGTCAATAGTTAATTGTTTGAAAATGGCAATTAATTTTCCATTTCATTTAAAATGTTAATAAATCACGTAATGTTATAATAGGTCTAAAATAGTGAACAAGCTGGATTGGAAGTGGATTGGAATGGTCTACAAATTTTAAGTCAAAGGTGAGTTAATCTCACTCAGTTAATTTAAATGATTGATTGTATGATGGAATTAGTTGATGTGATACAGTATGATATTTTGGAATTGGCATATTATTTCGTGCTAACGTCTGTGGATGCAGGGAAAACAGGTTGGAGGGATCCAACTGGACCCCTCAACTTTATTTAATTATTTAATATTATCTATTCTGAATATTTGATATTCTGTAATGAGTTATGTGGAAATATCAAATGCTATTGCTTGATTGTTATAATCGGGCAATAATTATTTACTAAATATATAATTTAAGTTTGTGAATGAGAATAAAAGAAGTGAAATTGTAAGTAAAAATAATTATAGAAAAGTTGAATAAATTTATGAATGAACGGGAAAGGAAATAAAGTGACCTTAAAATTTTAATAAATAAAGTTTGAGTATGGGAAGGAAAATTTAAATGAACAGAGAGTTCATGGAACTTAAATTTCAATGTTATTGTTTAAAAGAACAAAACATTTATTTTAAATTGAAGATTTAAATTATTTAAGAAAAATAAAGAAGAAATTGGAAATAACCTGAGATTTGTATATTTCAGCTAAAGGAGTTAAAAATCAAATTAAAAAAATATAAAGTTCATATTTAATGATGTTTGAAATGAATTGATAAATAAAGAAATTTAATTCAAATGGAGTACATTGGAAATCAATTGGGAAAATTGATTTAAGTGATTGAGATCGGGAATTTCTTTCTGAATAACCAAGTACGTTTTCAAAGTAAGAATTTAAATATAAGTCAATAATTTTAAAAATGTTTAAAAGGTATGTTTGAAAAATTTATTATTTCTAATATTTAATTTCTGAAACAAGTATTACCTTTTAATATATTATAGCATATATTATAGCATAAATTATATAAAAGTGACTTAGTATTTGTTTTAAAAGTGAAAACCTGATTTTTATATTTTATAAAGTAACCATATTTTCTCAATTTCATATAATATGTATTTTTAACAAATTATTTAATTAGTTTTATCCTAAATGTTTTAAAGTATATATTTCAAAGTAAAGTGTTTTAAATTATTTTAAAAATCTAGTTTTGTGCTTGGCGATTTCAGAGGAGATAGAGAATATTTGAGAAAGTTGATTCTGAAAAGAAAGATGGTTTTGAAACCGTTTTCAAAGGATTGAAAATAGAAATATATCTTGTGAAGATATTTTTGGAGATAAATAAATAATTGGGAAAATTATTTATTGGTTGATGGTTGTTTGTGAATATTAAATGATAGTTAAATCACCGACTATCAATATTGAACAAATGCGCTGATCGTTTCAAAGAGTCCGGGATCGAGATTTATTTCTCGAAAACCACTTCGATCCGATTTGTACGTTTCGTGCGAAAAACGTGTTCGGAGTCGAAGATGGAGCAGTGAAGTGCAAGGGCTAGTCGCTACTAATCCTTAGGATATTTCCAAAATGGATGTAGTAGGAGTAGTGCCTTCGGTTCCGTTCGAACCCGGGACGGACTTGTATGGACGAATGCTTGCGAAACATCGTCAGGTGGACGATGGGCATTCTAAGTGGAAACGTTCTAAAGGTAACGCTTAGCCTCAAGCCTCATCAACCGGGAATGACTGAAAATCAAGGGATATGCAGCAAGGTTAGGTGGGTCATACCCAAGCAGGACAAGATATTTCCCCTGTCTAGATGTCCCTTTATTATTCCGGCTTAGTGGGTGGTTGGTCGCGCCAACCACGGGGTTTATCTTGTTCGGGACTGTTCAGTAAGGAACGGTTCCGGCCTTGTGTTGCAGGCGATGAAGGGAGTAGTCCTCGGTACGGTGATCTAGGCCCCGTACTGTGACAGGTGGTACCCCAGTGCCTAGTCATTGTTGGAAATCCATTCTCCCTACGAGCCTTGTACGAGTTTTGTTTGTATTACCCACTTTTGTGGCTAGTAGTTGGAATTTAATGAATGTAACAATTTCGGCTATTTTATAAGTATTTGTAAATAGACCCTATTATAATATCAGAGGAGTTCTATAAAAATTGTTTTAGCTATCGTAAGGTAAAAACCCGACATGTTTATTTGTGGCGTGGTCTTACGAGACGCTTTTGTTTTCAAAGGATTTTTGAAACTTTAATAATCAATTGGGTGTGATTTTCTCACGCTGGTATTCCAGACTGACTCGGGTGTTATTTAACTATAATGCTCGGGTCAGACCGAGTATTATAGGATACAGGACAAGTTGCTGTGGAGCTCAGGAGACGAGCAGGATGACGACACATATTCTCGTACTTATCTATATATATAGTCCGCTGTTTGAGTTGTGTATTCTGAGTTGTTGTGTATTCATTGTATGATATTGATGTTGAGCTGTGATTGATGTACTCTGATGTAATAAATAGAGATATTTGTTTTTGAGTAAAGATTATTTATTATCTATTATATTTTATTCCGCTGCGATGGTTAGATTCTGTTGTTGTTTTCTATTTTCTTCTTCTACCACTTCTTCTTTAACCTAAAATGGTTCTTATTTCTGTACAACTTGAGTTGATTTAGGTAGAATAGTGTTGACTCAAGGGGTACGGATTTGCGGGTCATTACACTTGGTATCAGAGCTTAGGTTGGTGATAACCTTGGCTCTTGTGGGAAAATTACTCATTTAAATTAGAGTACGAAGTACTCTAAAATGAGTTTGAGCGTATTAATAGATATGAGTGCGTATTTGTCAGTGAATATAAATTGTTTTAATATTGTGTTGATTGATTTATTGAGTGGCATAGGAACCTTCGTCGACACAGTCTGCGCAACTGTATCGAAGGGGTTTCTAAACACTTGAATAGAACAATTGACACGATATTGTTTTAAATGTGGGTGAATGAAATAATTTTACCCAAAAATATATTTTCGATATAAAGAAAGTTTTTGTAAACTAATTATCTAATATATGGTTGTTTGAATGTTAGGAATAATAATATTGAATTATTATCATTGTGGAATGAAAATTTGACTAGAAATTGAAATATAACCAAAATTTAGGGAAATAAATTCATTATAAAATGAAATTTATCAATATGGATTATGAATGTAATTTATGAATTGAAATAAAATTAAATGGAAATTGTATAGGTATAAACTATGCAAATGAATTATAGTAAAATTGATTTAAGCAGGATTTGAAAATTTAAAACCTGGAGATTTTGGAAGTGTTTTGAAGATAAATAATAGCACAATTGTTTTGGTGATGTTTCTGAAAAGAAATTTGTTTTAAATGGGTTTTGAAAGCGATATAGCATTGAATTCACTTTAGTCACTGGAAAATAACTTCGGTGATGACTGCAGCATCATCGATGTTCATTTTCGAGTTTCTAAGTGACGGATTTGCTGCCAAATTAATTTGTTCAGGAAAAACAAGTTGTTTTTGAAAATTTTAAAGGAAATTTGTTAGGAATACAACCAGGGTTGGTTTAATTTTTGAGAAGTGTGATTTTGAAATGTTGGAGATTTCAAAATAATTTGAAACTAAAGCCGGGTGTTTGAAAATCCTGATGAGATGAATTGTAAGCTTATAGGTTGAGATGATTTTTAAAACAGAAAGGAAATATAAACCTTGAATAATGGAATGTAAATTCAAAATGAAATGAAGTTAACTTGGATGGGAAATAAAAAAAAAATAAAAAAAATAAACTTAACTGGATTGGAATAAATTGAATAGGCTGGAAATAATATCCAGTTGTATTCGAATTGAGTTGAAACCGAATTGGGTTAAATAAATCCGAGTTAAGATAAAATTGAATTGGCATAAGAATTCAATTGAATTATTTAATGGAATTAGATTCTTACCTGAATAAATGGAATTAAGTGGGATAAGGATTGGAATTGGAATAAATAAATCAAAATCACTTATAAAAGAATTAAAATCCATAGAAATAAAATATGATTGAGCTATAAATAAATAACAGGCTTTAGTTAAAAATAAAAGATGAATATATTCAAGCCTATAATGGATGGAATTGTGTAAATAATAAGTTGTGGCTTATAAATTTTTTAAAATGGAATACAAAATCCAAAATAAAATTGTTTGATGAATTGAAAAATAAATTGAAGATCAAAACTTGAAAATTTTAAAGTAAATTGAACTTAAGCAAATTTAAATGAAGAAATTTTGTGACTTAAGATCAAGTTCTGAAATATAAGTTGGGAAAAGACTATTTAGATAATGAATTATATAATGAAATATGTATTGGGAACCCAATGTAGTTAAGTAAAGTTGAATTATGAGTTTATGATGAAGTTTGGAAATAAACTCAAGTGATAAATTAAATTCGACTTAAATTGTTGGTAAAATAAAATTGAACTGTGAGTTCATAAAATTGGGTGGTAAATTGAGAATGGATAGTGGATTCAGAACTGGAGTTATTAATTTAAATTTAACTTGAAGTGGTAATAAATTAAATATAATTGAAAATGTAAAGAATAAAAAATGGAAATGGATTAAAATAGTGATGGTTTGAATGTGCAAATAAAATTCAAATAAGTGAAGATAACTGGAAAAAAAAATAGCCAGATAATAAATTGAATGAGTCGAATCTAGAAAGTTAAATTTTATAATAACAAATCAAATGAAATTTGCAGATTTAAAATGAGATTGGATTGAAATAAAATCAAGTTAAATTGAAAAAAAGAAATTGGTTTGCAAAATGAGAATGAGCTTAAGTATAAATTAGAGTGAATAAACTAAAGCCAAAAGATGGAAAGGAGTTGAATTGAATTCAACTTAAAATTAAGTTTAATAATATTGGATTGGTTTTAAATCAAGTGAAAATAAATTTTTAATCGAAATAAAATTCGATGAGTTATAAGTAATATTAATGGAATGAAATTCCAGAAGAAATAAATGTAAACCATTGAAATTATTAAGGGATTGAAATAATTTGAGACAATAAGGAAAATAGAATGTTCAAGTTTATTAGAATGGTTTAAGTGAATGTGGATAAACTAATTTTATTGAATAAATAAATGATGGAATAAATAAGTATCAAATGAAATGTGGTTTAAATATAAGTTGAGAAATGGTTATTGAATAAAATAGCTTGGATTGTCTTCGAGCTAAATAAAATAATTTGGAATAAGCAAATATGAAATTAAATGTAAATAAATGGATTGTAAATGAAATTTAAATGGAGTGTGTCGAGCTAAATAAATGCTTGTGAATGGATTAAAATAAAAAGGAAATTTAATTGGTAATGGAGATGAAGCCTAAATTGTTAATGGTTTGGAATGGACTAGTTTGGTTAATAAAATTGAAATGCAATAAAACTGAGAATATATGGATTGTGAATAAATCCGAAATGGAATATGATTAAGTGTAAGTTGAGTTGGAGTCAATTTAAATTGATTATAGAACTCAAGTGCTTATTTTTTTCACATAAATCTTGTCGAATTGCATAGAATAAATTGTTATTGGATATAAATGGAAGTAATTAAATTCTATAAATTGATAGAAGTAAAATAAATTGATTTTGAAAGCAATTGAATTAATATGAGCTCGGTTTGCTTAAGAATAAATTAAATGTAAGTGATTGAGAATAAAACCATTTTAAATTGATGAGGTTGTATATGTATGGATTGAAAACCATTCAAATTGCATAAAAATGGTTTATAAATAAATTGGAACAGTTGAATTAACATGGAAATTGTAGAAGTTGCTTATGGAAAATGTTTGGTGTGAATTTCTTTTAGAATTCATATGTTTTAACTATTGCAAGTAAGTGAAATGTGTTAAACTTCTTATATCTGGCACTTACAAGTTTAAATTGAGTAAGTACAGGTACTTGGAAGCCATGTGGCTGGATTGAGTTGCGCTATTTGCTAAAAATAATAAGCTGCTTGCTTAAAATGCTAAATAAGGTACGCCTACGCAATTAAAATAGGAAATATGAACTGTTTTTGGTTTTTCCGACCGTGTGGGTCGATGTATATATATTTATCTCTTTTGTCAAATTGCAAAAGCTCCTCCGTACAAAGTGGACTCTGCCAAAATTTTTCAGAAATTTTGGGAGTTAGAAAATTTTTGAAAATTTTGAAAATTTTGTTAACGACAAACAAATTCAAATTGGAAACTAAAATAAGTTAGTGAATGAAACTAATTAAAATAATGACATGAATTAGTTATAAATGGAAAATAAAATTCACTATTTGAAATTAAAGATAAATTGAATTTGTGTGAAAATGGAAGAATTAATTTGAATAGAAATAGATATTAACTAAAGTGGTAAGATGAAAATGAATATAAGAAACATATGAAATGCTTATGTTAACTTAAGTAAGGAATGGTGAAGTCTTAAATGGAAATTGATACTGCCAGGGTAATGTTAACGCCGAGCGACTCAAGGAGCCTACGACCCATAATAGTTACCGACTCATGTAAAGGAGCGACTCAGTAAGTGCCGACTCATCAAGACTAGCGACTCAACTAGCCCACGACTCATCCTATAAGGCCACTCAAAGGAGCGACTCACGACTTAAGGAGCCTAATAAGTTAAAGCGTCAGCGACTCAACATGTAGGGCAGTCAGCGACTCATTGGTGGCAACGACTCAGCGAGCTAGTGCTTTAAAGGTACAGTGTGGATTAACGACTCAGCAGGGTCTGCGACTCAAGGCCTAGACCAATTCAACGACTCAAGAGGCCGCTACGACTCAAAAGATGGGCCGACACACGACACAAGACTCAGAGGCAAGTTCAAGATCATGCTGCAAAGAAGTGACTTGCAGACGACTCACGACTCATCATGAGTCGGTCACGACTCATGATGAGTCGACCACGACTCATGACTTTGCAATTTCAGCCTAGGAAGTTTGCCTATAAATACGTAGCCACTTCCAACGTTCAAAGGACTTTTGGGGACTGACTTCCTACGGGCCATTACTCTGCTATTGTCTCGACTTCAAGCAACACTCAAGCAACATTTCTATCACTCCAATCACCAAAGACATTTCAACAAATCTCGTGAAGAAAAATAACTCATTCATCATGCATTCAAAGGATTCTTCTACATCGGGGTTTGAGATATTTGTCTAAGTGTGTTGTAATCGGAGTTGATTGTAAAAAACTGTATCTAAATAAACAATAAAGAGCTTCAAAGTGGACGTAGGCTTGATCCTAAGCCGAACCACTATAAATACTGTGTCTCTTACTGTTTTTCTACATACTTTCTGCTTATTTCTGATTCCCATACAAGTGGGTGGTGCTTTCACAATCACATCTTATACACTAGGGTGTTGGCGTTTAAATTTAAGCGTTAACATTTTGGTGCTTTCACTGAGAATTGAACTCAGGACTTCTATCATCATTGCTTTACAGAAGATTTGTAGAGAGAATTTCCTTGAAGACTAGAAGTCTAGCAGAAATTATGGCTTCTGAAAGGAAACGAAAGTTTTTGAGGTTTGAAGGTACTAGCAGCAACGCCATTGCTCTTCCCACATTAGGGGAAACAGCTTCAACTATTGGGGTCACAAAGGCTGAATTAAATGCTGTGATTTATGGAATATATCAACACATGGAAGTTCAAAGTAATAGAATACTGGACAAGATGAACACATTGCAAGAGGAAGTCCGTCGACTAGAAAGCAATATAAAAACCATTGCTAAGGAGGCTCAGGTTTCAGAAGAATGGAATATTCCTCAACGAGCAACTGGCATTATTGGACCATTCCCCCAAACAGAAAGTTCATGGCCACGACCAACTATCCACGAACGTTTGTCAAGGGCAACTTTCGAGAGAATAGTTGACGACTACCCATTGAGTCCTGGTAACGATGAAGAATACATACCGGAGATGATTGAACAAAGAGAGGACGATGGAGGGAAAAGAAAGCAGAAGCTCTTGAAAAAAGCTCGACGCTTCAGATCCTCTGACTTCACTCCCTTGACCGACACTCCGGAAAATATCTTCTTGGCAACAAAGGATGTTGTTGTGTACCCCAAACCATCTCTGTTGAGGAGAAGCGCAACAGACAATGGAAAATTCTGCCGATTTCACAATCAGCCTGGCCATGACACCAATCAATGTCGCCATTTAAGGAAGGAGATTGAAGAGTTGCTCAAACAGAATGAACTGCAACAATATGTGAAAAGAGATGGAATTAACTACTCCTCATCCTCCAAGGTGCAGCTGGTGTCCGCTCAACAATGTAGCTCAAATAAAAGAACCGTGGCACAGGGAAATGAAGGTCCTATCATCAGTATCGTCACAGCAAGCCCTCACCAGGTAGGAAAAAATTGGATGAGACGGGAAGACATGCACACGCTTCAGGAAGACCTTCAAAGTGAAAGGAAGTTTCGATTCTGAAAAACGTTGCCATCCAATCCTTTCAAGCCAAAAGATTCAATCCCTAAAGCTTGGGGCAACAACTGCTTTCTTACTTTACTTGAATACTATGTTTCAAATTTGTAAAGGAATGCTGATCCAATAATTCTTGTATCAAAATCTGTTATAAAGACAGTGCAAATAAATAATAAAAACTATAAGCCTTGTTCTCCCTATTATTACAAGTCGCTTATTTTATTTCGATATGTGAAATATTCTAAGAATGTCACTAAAATTATCGATCTAAATTTGCAGGCAATCAATGTCCAGCCGATTCGTTACAATATCAAGCAACCCTTGGTAGCTTTCTAAAGCAAGTCTTAAGTGACGAAAGTCCAGGGGCAAAACCTAAATAAGAAATACTCTAAGCAAATAAATAAGATTTGGCTAGAGTATGCTTCTTCAGTTAAAACCACCCGCCAACAGAAGAAGATAGTGCACACTTAAGGATGGCACTGAGGCACTGCTAATATAATCAATCAAGTTCGCAACTGTCAAAAGAGAACCAATTCCAAGAACTTGGAATAATAGCCACTTACATCCATATTTTACATAAAAACTCTGCTGAGATATTGCAATAAATTTACAGATATATGATTCTCTTGTTAAGGGCAATTGCAAGGCAGGCGAATAACAACAGCAGTAATGACGCAGCGGATTAATCAAACAAAACTTCAATCGATGAAATGTAGCAATCGGTGAGTTGAAGATACCAAAATGCCCAAGTTCGTTGATCCAAAGATACCGAACTCTAGCTATCTCAAACACGTTGATAGCGCACTATACCGTGTTCAAAGATCTACGATTCTTCGCACGTTGATCTAGCGCACTAGATTCCGTGAATCGGCTTCAACAAACGTGGATTCGAGCGCACTCGAATGACGTAAGTGGAGATAGGAGATTACACTCAACTACCAATTGGTATGAAAGCACAAAGCTAACAAAAGAGAATTTTATTCCAAAATCAACAACCCCAAAAATGTACAACACACGCGTATTTATAGGAGTTACAACCCAACACAACAAACAACACCCAACTCTTAGGTCGGCACCGACTCATCCCTCACGACTCATCTAAGTCGTTGCCGACTCATCTAAGTCGCTGCCGACTCAACAAGGCACGACTCACAGACAAAGCAGGTAATACGACTCAAGACATGTACAGCCTCAACAATACACGACTCAAAATACAAACGACTCATCATACTACACGCTACACTACCGACTCAAGAAAACACTTTAACGACTCAACTTGCCAAGCGACTCACGACTCAACTGAGGCCGACTCAAGCCATTACCGACTCAACATTCATACGATTCAAGCTTCCCAGTTTCTTGCCGCATGTCTCTTCGAGCGACTCAGTTAGGTCGTGCCCCCTTCTCTCCGACTCAAGACTTTCCAAAGATGGAGCTTCCCCTGGCTTTATGATGAGTCGCCGACGACTTATACTACTGTTGTTAGGCGACTTAATCCCCTCACGCTGAGTCGTGGACGACTCATTTCCCCCCAACACCGAACGACTCATAGTTTGGTTAGGTCGTCCCTTTCCTAACGCGTTCCTCTTTGTTTTAATAAGTTGCAAACGACTTGGAGTCTTCGTCTTGGGTCGTAAACTGTGTCCCATAAGTCGGTAACGACTTAAAATCCCCGAGCTACCCAACTCCCAAGCTTCGTTAAATCGGCACCGACTTATGCCTCCACTATCCCGTGACCGACTCATCAAGCATGCACCTCTTAAGCTCATGTACGTCTTACGAGTTAACTTCTGAATTCCCATATGCCTTGCTGCATCATCCTTCCCTGGTTGAGAAAAATTCGACCTCGAATTTGTAAATTCTTCCTCAACAATCTCATTCCCATGATACGGAATTAAGTGTTTGATGTTAAAAACATCAGAAGTATAAACATCATCTGGTAACTTTAATCGATAAGCATTCTCATTGATTTTCTTCAAAACTTCAACTGGACCAATTTTTCGTGCCTTCAACTTGTTATAAGCACCCACCGGAAAACGATCCTTTGTTAATACTGCATAAACCAAATCACCTTCCTTAAATTCAACATTCCGACGTTTCAAATCTGCAAACTTCTTATATTTCTTATTTGATTTCTCCAATCGTTCCTGAACGATTTTATGACATTCAGTCAGCTCATCAACAAAATCGACAGCTCGTTTAACTGTTCCTTTCGATTGTGGGACTACTGCCAAATCCAACGGCCCCCTGGGTAAATTTGAATAAACAATCTGAAACGGACTGAATCCTGTGCTACGATTTACTGCATGATTATGAGCAAATTCTGCCTGGCATAGCTTCATGTCCCAACTTCTCAAATTATCCTGTACAAGACAACGCAACAAATTCCCCAATGACCTGTTAACAACTTCTGTCTGTCCATCAGTTTGTGGATGATAAGCACTACTAAATTTCAGTTTCGTTCCCACCATCTTCCACAAACTCAGCCAAAAGTGACTCAGAAAACGAGTATCTCGATCAGAAACAATAGATTCTGGTAAACCATGAAGTCGATAAATCTCCTTGAAAAATAACTGCGCTACTCGAACTGCATCTGCTGTCTTCTTGCAAGCAACAAAATGTGCCATCTTCGAAAACCTGTCCACCACAACAAATATCGAATCATTTCCCCTTTGAGTTCTCGGCAAACCCAAAACGAAATCCATGCTGATATCAACCCATGGCTTAGATGGTACTGGTAATGGCATATACAATCCTGCATTCGTCGCTGTTCCTTTTGAAACTTGGCAAATATGACATCGCTCCACGAATCTTTCAACCTCTTTCCTCATCGATGGCCAAAAATAAGATTGTGAAATCAACTGCAAAGTACGATCACGGCCCACATGCCCTTCTTCATGTAATTCCTTCACAATCTTCATCCTCAAACTACAGTCCGGAATACATAAACGATTTCCTTTAAACAGAAAACCATCAACCAACATGAATTCATCGGCAATCCCATCCTTCACTTTTTCAACATATTTCACAAAGTAAGGATCTTCTTCAAGCATCTCTGGCAACATTTCAAACCCCGTCACTTCAATCTTCATTGTCGTTAGTAAATGACTCCTCCTACTCAAAGCATCTGCTACTCGATTCGTCACCCCTGATTTGTGTTTAACGACAAAAGTAAACTGCTGCAAATAAGCAATCCATGACGCATGTCTCGCAGAAATCTTATCTTGCCCCTGTAAATGTTTCAAAGCTTCGTGATCAGTGTACAGAACAAATTCCTTCTGAAATAAGTAATGTCTCCAATGCTTAACCGTCTGAACAACAGCATAAAACTCAACATCGTATGTACTGTATCTCATCTTTGCCCCTGACAACTTTTCGCTGAAATAAGCAACTGGCTTCCCATTCTGGCTCAGAACTCCTCCAATACCAACCTTCGAAGCATCAGTATGCAATTCAAACAACAACTGAAAATTAGGTAGAACAAGAATTGGTGCAGACGTCAACAATTCCTTGATCCTTTCAAAGGCAACCCCCGCTTCCTCTGACCACACAAACTGTTTACCCTTCATGCAATCAGTCACTGGAGCCATCACGCTACTGAAGTGTGGTATGAACCTTCGGTAGAATGACGCTAGCCCATGAAAACTTCTCACTTCTGTAATTGTCTTTGGCTGTGGCCAATTCTTGACTGCTTCAACTTTGCTCTGGTCAACTTGAATACCTTTCCCTGAAACAACATAACCCAGGAATAAAACAGTAGGTGTCATAAACACACATTTCTTTGTAGCAGCATAAAATTGTTCTTCACGAAGAATAAGCAACACTTCCCTCAGATGTAGAACATGCTCCTCCGTACTCCTGCTATAAATCAAAATATCATCGAAATACACCACGACGAACTTTCCAATGAATGGTCTAAAAATTTGATTCATCACCCGCATGAATGTACTAGGTGCATTAGACAAACCAAATGGCATAACCAACCATTCGTACAACCCCTCTCTAGTTTTGAAAGCTGTCTTCCATTCGTCTCCAGGTCTGATACGAATTTGATGATAACCACTCTTCAAATCAATTTTCGAGAATATAGTTGCCCCACTCAACTGATCCAACAAATCATCCAACCTCGGCATAGGAAATCTGTAACGAACAGTGATCTTATTCAAAGCTCTACTATCAGTGCACATTCTCCAAGTTCCGTCCTTCTTTGGTACTAACAATGCAGGTACAACACACGGACTCAAACTTTCCTGAATACGACCCTGTTCAAGTAATTCTTCCACCTGCCTTCGTAACTCCTCATGTTCCTTCGGACTCATTCTGTAATGTGGTCGGTGTGGTAACACTGCTCCGGGAACAAGATCAATCTGATGTTGAATGTCTCTAAGTGGTGGTAACTCCTTTGGCAACTCCTCTGGAAAGACATCTTCAAACTCTTCCAAAACTGGCTTTGCTTCTTCGGGAATCTCAACTTCTTCACTACTCTCTCTCCCAATCAACAAAAACACTTCCGGTTCTTCCTCCACTTCTTTAACAAACTCCTTCAAAGTCAACAGAGTTTTCAATTCTTCAATCTCTTCTAGCTTGCTCTCCTTCTGCTGCTGTCTCTTAGGAACTAAAGTGATTTTAGTACCCTCGAACATGAAACTGTAACTGTTGGCACGACCGTCATGCTGAACTGCTCTATCAAACTGCCATGGTCTGCCCAACAATAAGTGACAAACATCCATATCTACGACATCACACCAGATTTCATCTTTGTACTTCTTTCCGATTGAAAAATTAACACAAGCCCTTCGACACACTTTCACTTCACCTCCTTTCCTTAACCATGCTAGCTTATATGGTTTAGGATGCTTCTCGGTCTTCAAGTTCAACTTTCTCACTGCTTCTGTAGAAATAATATTATCACAACTTCCTGCATCAATAACGAACTTGCAAACTTTCCCCAGAATAGTACATGTCGATTGAAAAATATTGCTTCTCAGCCAACTACAATCCTCCTCTTGCTTTGGTGTCAAACAACTTCTCCTCATCATAAGATTACATCCTTCATCTCCCGACACTTCTTCTTCCTCCTCAACATAAGGTACATTTGAATACTCTGCCTCCTCACCATCATCTGCCTCAACCTCTGCAACCATGGTTCTCTTCTTCGGCTTCGGACATTCGTTGCTTTTGTGACCCAACTCCTGACAATTATAACATTTGAAAACACTACTAGCCTTCGCTTTCTCTGCCTCCTTCACCACTGGCTTTGTAACAGGTTTAGGAACACTAGAACTTCCGCCAACACCCCTTGCTTGATTATTGGAATTAGTAAACACACCACCTCCACGCCTTCCTTGTTTCTCCCAAGCTAACGCTTTCTGATGTGCCTCTGCTACTGATCTAGGATCAAACATATTAACCATATCTTGGATCTGCATTCTCAAGCCCCCAATGAATCTAGCAGTTAGCTGTTCTTCTGTTTCCATGATATCATTCCTGGCGATGAGTTGGTAAAATTCATCAGCATAATCACTAACAGATTTTGTCCCTTGCCTCAGATTCTGCAACCTCTGGTACATAAGTGATTGGTAGTTATAAGGCAAAAATGTAGATCTCATCAACTTTTTCATCTTCTCCCAAGATTCTATCTTTGACTTCCCCATTCGTTCTCGAGTAAGTTTAGTTTGCTGCCACCACGCCAAAGCTCTCCCCCTCAACCTAGTAGCAACCAACTTCACCCTTCGATTCTCCGGCACCTCCTTGAAATCAAAGATTTCCTCCACATTAGACAACCAATCTAAGAACTCCTCAGCAACCATCCCGCCTTTAAACTCCGGAATTTCCATCTTCATACCCGATTCCCAACGTCGATCATCATCAATAACCCGATACGAACGTTGTCCTTGATCTCTATCTCTGTAATGAACACTGCCTCTTTCACCGTCAAACTCATCCTCAAAGTCTGATGTATATCGTTGTCGTTCTCGTCCTCCAACATCTCTAACACCACTCCTACTACCAACATCCCTTCTATCATGATCATCAACATTCCTCCTACTTCGATTGTCAACACTTCTATGCTCTTGACTTCCTCTTCTCTCCCGTTCAGAATGTGATGAAACTCTGCTATTTCCACGGTTTGATTCAGGTGAAACTCTTCTTCGATTCTGACTCATATCAATCATCAATTTCTCCAGTTTACCAATGCCTTCATCGAATTTATCATTAATACGTTGTTCCATAAGTTCAGCTTCTTCTCTACGATACAAAGCTTCAACGTTTTGATGACGGTTAGCTCTCCTCGGTGGCATGGTTGAAAAACTTCCCAAGACTTCAAAAATTCAACACAAGACTTCAAGCTTCAACAAAATAACAAGTTATGGCTCAACACTACACGGCGATGCTTGTCTCGGCTCTCACTAACTCGGCAACGAGTTAACGACTCAAGCAAGATCGGCTCCCACTTGTCTCGGCTTGGCACAAAGTATACACGGCCTCACCTTTCAAACCTTGGCGCGCAACTTCAACAAGACTAAATTCAAACACCTTTGCTCCTTTTGATCCTAAATGGAATGGATCAAACTCTTCAAACTTGATGCAACTTCAATATGAACACAATGAACAACTTCAAACTTCATAAACTTCAAAAACTTCAAAAACTTGGCTCCAAGAATCAAACTTAGCTATGATTGGCTAAGAATGGCTCTGATACCAAAACTGACGCAGCGGATTAATCAAACAAAACTTCAATCGATGAAATGTAGCAATCGGTGAGTTGAAGATACCAAAATGCCCAAGTTCGTTGATCCAAAGATACCGAACTCTAGCTATCTCAAACACGTTGATAGCGCACTATACCGTGTTCAAAGATCTACGATTCTTCGCACGTTGATCTAGCGCACTAGATTCCGTGAATCGGCTTCAACAAACGTGGATTCGAGCGCACTCGAATGACGTAAGTGGAGATAGGAGATTACACTCAACTACCAATTGGTATGAAAGCACAAAGCTAACAAAAGAGAATTTTATTCCAAAATCAACAACCCCAAAAATGTACAACACACGCGTATTTATAGGAGTTACAACCCAACACAACAAACAACACCCAACTCTTAGGTCGGCACCGACTCATCCCTCACGACTCATCTAAGTCGTTGCCGACTCATCTAAGTCGCTGCCGACTCAACAAGGCACGACTCACAGACAAAGCAGGTAATACGACTCAAGACATGTACAGCCTCAACAATACACGACTCAAAATACAAACGACTCATCATACTACACGCTACACTACCGACTCAAGAAAACACTTTAACGACTCAACTTGCCAAGCGACTCACGACTCAACTGAGGCCGACTCAAGCCATTACCGACTCAACATTCATACGATTCAAGCTTCCCAGTTTCTTGCCGCATGTCTCTTCGAGCGACTCAGTTAGGTCGTGCCCCCTTCTCTCCGACTCAAGACTTTCCAAAGATGGAGCTTCCCCTGGCTTTATGATGAGTCGCCGACGACTTATACTACTGTTGTTAGGCGACTTAATCCCCTCACGCTGAGTCGTGGACGACTCATTTCCCCCCAACACCGAACGACTCATAGTTTGGTTAGGTCGTCCCTTTCCTAACGCGTTCCTCTTTGTTTTAATAAGTTGCAAACGACTTGGAGTCTTCGTCTTGGGTCGTAAACTGTGTCCCATAAGTCGGTAACGACTTAAAATCCCCGAGCTACCCAACTCCCAAGCTTCGTTAAATCGGCACCGACTTATGCCTCCACTATCCCGTGACCGACTCATCAAGCATGCACCTCTTAAGCTCATGTACGTCTTACGAGTTAACTTCTGAATTCCCATATGCCTTGCTACATCAAGTAAAGTGAATATAGGCCCAATTCTGGCTAAATCACTATAATTCTCGTGTTCCCTACTATTATAAACTGCTCTGTTTTATTTTGGCGTATGAAATACGTTGAGCGTGTTGCTAAAAAGACCATTTAATAATGCAGGCCATAAAAACAAGACTTACCAGTCATGAGACGAAGCGATCCGCAACAACATCCAGTAGTCAAGCACTGAGCCATTCAAAATTCCCATATCCAAATCTTACAAAAGGAGAACTTCAACCGAAAGTAAGCAAGGGGGATAAAAGCAGATCATATATAGCTAACCGCAAATGTATGAACAAACAAACGGCCAGTTAAAGAACCTACATCTGCCACCACCAATTTGCTTAACTATAAAATATATTCCTTTGGGTAAGGGAGAGGCTTGGCAGCTAAAAGCAATGACCCTTGCGAAGTAATGGGAATTGTCAACATGAATCAACGGCAAAAAAGTATGCGAGAGCAAGCATCAGCCAACAAAAGATCATTTCGGAAGTGCCAGCCCTTTTTGAAGGCATAATTCCTCAGGGGATAGAGACCTCAAGCGGGCTCCATCGAAAAAGGTGTCTCTCTCGTTACAAAGTCGTGGAGTTACCAGCCAACACACTCCCGAGAATCCATCCAAACAAGAAAAGGAAACTCCAAACTTCCTGACAATAACCCTCCTCTGGGGCACACATTTCACCACAATCGGTCGACATATTCCCGTGAGATGAAAAGCCCTCTTCGGAGGCCGAATGCTTCTCTACGG
The DNA here is from genome assembly GCA_030765085.1 of Allium cepa. NCBI lineage: Eukaryota > Viridiplantae > Streptophyta > Magnoliopsida > Asparagales > Amaryllidaceae > Allium > Allium cepa. The sequence goes on from CM060938.1 coordinate 920,002,016, forward strand.
AGACCGAATGCTTCTCCTCAGAGACCAAAGCCCTCTTCGGAGGCCAAAAGCCCTCTTCAGAGGCCGAATGCTTCTCTACGGAGACCGAATGCTTCTCCTCAGAGACCAAAGCCCTCTTCGGAGGCCAAAAGCCCTCTTCGGAGGCCAAATGCTTCTCTACGGAGACCGAATGCTTCTCCTCAGAGACCAAAGCCCTCTTCGGAGGCCAAAAGCCCTCTTCAGAGGCCAAATGCTTCTCTATGGAGACCGAATGCTTCTCCTCAGAGACCAAAGCCCTCTTCGGAGGCCAAAAGCCCTCTTCAGAGGCCGAATGCTTCTCTACGGAGACCGAATGCTTCTCCTCAGAGACCAAAGCCCTCTTCGGAGGCCAAAAGCCCTCTTCAGAGGCCGAATGCTTCTCTACGGAGACCGAATGCTTCTCCTCAGAGACCAAAGCCCTCTTCGGAGGCCAAAAGCCCTCTTCAGAGGCCAAATGCTTCTCTATGGAGACCGAATGCTTCTCCTCAGAAACCAAAGCCCTCTTCGGAGGCCAAAAGCCCTCTTCAGAGGCCGAATGCTTCTCTACGGAGACCGAATGCTTCTCCTCAGAGACCAAAGCCCTCTTCGGAGGCCAAAAGCCCTCTTCAGAGGCCGAATGCTTCTCTACGGAGACCGAATGCTTCTCCTCAGAGACCAAAGCCCTCTTCGGAGGCCAAAAGCCCTCTTCAGAGGCCAAATGCTTCTTTATGGAGACCGAATGCTTCTCCTCAGAGACCAAAGCCCTCTTCGGAGGCCAAAAGCCCTCTTCAGAGGCCGAATGCTTCTCTACGGAGACCGAATGCTTCTCCTCAGAGACCAAAGCCCTCTTCGGAGGCCAAAAGCCCTCTTCAGAGGCCAAATGCTTCTCTACAAAGACCCCTAATGGGATATATGCCACAAAAAAGAAAGTTCTCTACTCAACAAAAAAGATTGGAGAAGTCATGACCCTCCAACCATGAGAGAGTAACTTCCAGGCGATGCAAACCCTATCGGGGGCACATTTCACCAGGAGTTGAAGCGTAACAGCCGCTCTTCGGAATTACGCTTCACCAGAGTTGAAATGCAAACAAAATAAAGACCTCTTCGGGGGCACATTTCACCAGGAGTTGAAGTGTAACAGCAGCTCTTCGGAATTACGCTTCACCAGAGTTGAAATGCAAACAAAATAAAGACCTCTTCGGGGGCACATTTCACCAGGAGTTGAAGTGTAACAGCCGCTCTTCGGAATTACGCTTCACCAGAGTTGAAATGCAAACAAAATAAAGACCTCTTCGGGGGCACATTTCACCAGGAGTTGAAGTGTAACAGCCGCTCTTCGGAATTGCGCTTCACCAGAGTTGAAATGCAAACAAAATAAAGACCTCTTCGGGGGCATATTTCACCAGGAGTTGAAGTGTAACAGCCGCTCTTCGGAATTTCACTTCACCGGAGTTGAAAGACAAGCAAAATAAAGACCTCTTCGGAGGCACAATCAAGAAGAAAGACCTCTTCGGAAGCCCACGTTTCGCCGAGATTGAAATAAAACTTCCAAGTGTTGAAACGTGGAAAGACTTTCTAAGGCAAAACTCTTTGGAGGTACACGTTTCGCCGAGATTGAAATAAAACTTTCAAGTGTTGAAACGTGAAAAAATCCCTCCTCAGAGGTACAACTTTCCATATATAAAAAAAAAAAAAAAAAAATCCTCATCAGGGGCATGCTTTAACTCACAAAGGAAAAGTAATTTACCTATTCTGGAAAATGATCTTCTTTAAAAAAAAAAAAAAAAAAAAAAAAAAAAAAAAAGAAGAAGAGAAGAGAAAAGGAGTTAAAGTACCCTTCAGAGGTCCGCTTTGCTACATAAAAGAAATCACTCGGCAAAAAAGAAAATGTACTTAAGCAAAAAGAAAGAAGTGATTTCTTCAAAGGACAAAGCGCGTAGAAACTCATACGAAGGGGGTTGTACTCTACAAGAATTCTTTTTAAAATAAAAATAACATAATTATTCTTTAGCAAATAAGAGTGCAAGTCCCCTCGAAGTATAGAATATTGCAGCAAACTTATGGAATGGGGGCAATATAGTATAATTACACACTGTATGATATAACTAAACCAGCAAAAGGTAACGCTCAAGTAACATACCATGAGCTCGCTGCAATATCAAATGAACTCATGCCAAAACGAATAACAAATGTACTCTCTAATTCAAACAAAAGTTTGTACAAACGAAGAATCATTTTATTCAATTATAGTGCAGGTACAGGTCTCAAAATAAAGAAAAGCGGGGGCCGGTACCCGCACAATTCTCGGCCAGTACATGCAAAACACAAAAAACTAGAAACTAAAGATCTTCACTTCTTTTTGCTGCCTTTAGACCCTTTACCCGGCCGGATGATCAGTTTTTCAGGACGATCGGTGGGCATAAGGGAAGTAGGAGAGGAAGGCGCAACCGGTTCAACTTCCGGCTCCTCTTCAGTGGCGATGATTTTCTTCCCCCTCCTCTTGGATGTCCCACGCTTCTTTCTCCTTTGCGAGGAAGACTCACTCCCCGGAGTGACAAGTTTAGATAGAACAACGTCGTCAGAAGGAGTTCGCTCCGGGGATATATCACCTCCTTCAAGTCTCTCATCTTTCTGCTCTTGCGAAGCGACGGGATCATCCAAGCCGTGAAGAGCCTCTATTTGTTCTTCCTGTGATCTGGGTTGCGAGGCAGTAGGAGGCGCCACCTGAAGAGATGGAGGAAGGATAACCGGAGGAGTAGAAGTTTGAGCAGTACTTGGTGCTTTCTCTACAGAAGAAAAGAGGTTAAAGTCAGTAAAAAGAGGAGATGAAGGCTCACCAATAAAGTTAGTAGAGAGAGGAGATGAAGGCTCATCGAGATTGAGAAGATAACCAAGGAGTTCATGAAACTCATGTGAAGCAAATGAATAACCCGCTTGAACAGAATTGACAGTGGCGGGATTAACAGTGAGGTTACCTGGTGAAGCTGATCTCCTGATATCAACTTCATATGCTTGCGCGTCAGCGCTCTCATCGCCCTCATCTCCACCATGTACACTTGTAATCTCAGTAGTAATTTTGGTAGGAGAAGCAAAATGGGAACTGGAACCAATGATGTTGATTTCGGACAAAGAAGGTGGCTGAACCGGGGTAGTTGAAGTAGTTCCTTCAACCTGCCCCCCTTCTGTCGCTTCGGTTCTTAGTTTAGCAAGTTGTTCCTTTCCCCTGGCGAGAGCAGTGCGAGCGTCCTCATCAAAATAATGCCTTTCCAAGGCTGACTCATCATAACCAGCACCCTCAGCACCAAGCATATCGAGGGCAGCCTCCCACACTTCGGCTAAAGTGATCTCGTACTTGGGACCTAGAAAAGCAAGGCTTCCACGCCCCAAGACGCTATGTAAGTAGAAGTCGAATAGTGTCGAGCCAAAGATATTCTTAGTCTCCTCGTGAGATTCCTCAGCTGCGATTCTGCCGGCGACGGCCTCATCGCGCTCCCTCTCCGTTTTAGAAAGCTGAAGTTTGAGCATTTGTATCTCCGCTTCCTGGGATTTGTTTTTCATTTGGAGCTCCGCAACATCAGTAATGTAGCCCTCATTAATTCTTTTCTGAGCTTCGAGCCTATCCTCAGCATCCCGTTGGCTGGCATGAGCATCTCTTACCTGTCTGAGAAGCACTTCTTCTTTTTGAGAATATGAGGTAGAGGAAGCAGCAAGCTCATCTCTCAACTTCTCGACCTTTGCTTCAAGCTCCTCGTTGTAGGAAGTAATGCTTCTCATCTCGGTATCATGCTGCTCAAGGACCTTTTGCCACTCAGCCTTATCATTTTCCATGGTGAGCATGGCCTCTAAGTTGGCGCGGTTAACTCGTTGAAGCTCATCAACAAGCTTCTGCCAGTTTGACATCCTCTCGATGTCAAGTTTAACAGCGTCAAGATTTCGCAGCATGGCGGGCTTGTCGATTGGAACCAGGTCAAGATCGAATCTCACGCCTTTTAAGCACCATTGTGGAAAGCGACTTTGTAAGGTGGCTGGGCCAGGCCCCACTTGAAATTTAGGCCTGCTTATTATTGTCTGGATGTCCTCCTTTCCGAGAGCAGGAGAGTCGGAAGAAATATCAAGAGGGGCAGGGGCAGTAGGCTTGTCGGGAGTGGTGGAAGCATGTCTCTCACCATGTCGAGCTCGTTTGCTCGAATCTTCTACTACATGACCTTTTCCCCGGTCATCGTGTGATTTCCTTTTATAGGAATCGTCACCTCTCTGCGGGGAGTCGCGATGCTCATCCCTATCCCTTCTATCACGACGTTCTTCGGCATCCCTCCTTTCCCGAGCTTTTCGAGCAGCCCTCTCTTCATCAGACTCCCTATAGGAAGAGAAGTAGCGCCCATAATTATACTGTCCACGCCCACCATAGCGTTGAAAATCTTGATAGTATGATCCACCGCGTGTCATTGGAGAATCTGAAATAAGAAAAGATAAGCTTCAGAAATCTTTAAAGCATAAGAAGATAAGTGCATAAGTGTGCTGGAAAATTCTTAAGTGGTGTGTGAAGTGCAAACTACTCGCGTTGGGCTAACGAACCACTTCTCAGTTGGGGGGATGTAATAGGTTTCGCTATCGGTGGCAATTCTTGGGATAAAGGAGTTGGAGTCAGTTGGAGGGCAGATGTCGCTTCAATTGTTGGAGGTATAACTTTACCACGAGCAGGATCATCTTTAGAGAGCTCTTGGGAAGAGATAAATAAGTCACTTAAATCCCCAAAGACATCATCATCGTCATGCCTAGCCTGATTCCCTCCATCAGTTCCTTTATCGGCATTTTTCATAGTTTGGGAAGGTTGCTCCTCTTCTTCTTCAGTAATGGGGGGAAGCGCGGACTTTTCGGATGGCCCCGTGTCGTCTCGTGGAGTAGAGCACTTCACTAATGGAGTTCCAGTAGAAGTTTCTCCCTGCACACGATCTTTAGTGGAGACCGAGGCGTCGAGAGTTTTCGTCGGAGAATCGGGAACTTCAGTCGGGGCTTCATGAGGCTGAGTAAAGCGAGAGGGATGGAGAAGTCCGTATTGGTGTAAAAATTCATCGCTTAGCAGAAACTTTATGCTCCTTTCTTCTGCCGGCACAGCATTTAATCTTTCTAAAATTTGCTTAAAACTTGGGTCCCTGGTAGGGGGTGGAAGCGCTAAAACAGGAACAAAGAATGAAGTTAGCAACTAAAAGTTCGGATCTCAAAAATGGCTTCAAAGCGGAAAGAATATAGACAGGAAATCTTACTTCCTACTCTCCAGATGGCATAAAACCCTGGAGGGCAACGAACGAAGAAAAACTGATTCAAAAATCCGTGAGCGCTTTCGGGGAGATCAGTAATAAGTTTGCGGTTTCGAGCGCTTCTTATAACCACAATGGAGGGATGGTCTTTAATTTTTGTAAATGAGCAAAAATAACAGATCTCCCCGAAGCTTGGTAGTCGATCCAAGGTTCTCCTAAATAGAACACATAACCCCATCAGAATAGCATAGCCATTGGGGTGTAATTGGAATGGAGAGATAGACAGCCGAAGCAAGAACTGTTGAAGAAAGTCGTTAAAAGGAGGAATAGCGCCATTTAAGCACATTTGGCGATTGACAGCAACAAAACCAAGAGGTGGCCTATCGGCAGTATCATTTGGCCCCGGTAGTAAGGCGTCAGCATCATCGATGCCAAACTGGACGCACAATTGATTAAACGTCCGTTGATTCAGAGTTGTTGGTATTCTCTCTGGAGGGTTATCCACGGGAATAGCTACCGGAAAGGTATCTTCAGTCTGACTCATCGGCTCTTCTTGATGAGAAGTCATTCTACACAAGCAACTGGATGTTCAAATGCGAAGGTGCGCGTTTCCTAAAAAGTGTGAAGTGTTGTGCAAGACTAGAAAAGTGACAAGTATATATAACTAGGATTACACTAATCGATGCTTGATCGATGGTAAACATTTCAGAACTTGTTAACTTAAAAGTTCAAACATAATATTAGTGCAAGCAAGTCGATTTCAATTGACTACTTCAGCATTGCTTTGATATTTTGTTTGAAATAGATATATTAAAGGCACTTCATATATGCAGTTCATTCAAGTTAATCATCTATCGTTAACTAATCTGTCATTCGGTGTGGGCAATCAATGACAGTATATTCGTCCCAATTTTCTGTAAACATTGTGTTAGACAGGTTATTAGCTTGCAAGAGTGACCTGTGGAAAAAATACGACAAAGTTCAACAGTTCAAAGTTCAAGCAAAATTTACAAGTGTTAAGTCGTCAACGACTCAATAATTCTTTGTATTGGTTAAGCTAAGTCATTGGTTATTTGGATGACTCGGTTACGGCCTAAAGGATATGCGGCGAGTTAAGTTAAGTTCTATAAGTTGTAATGTGCATGAAGGAAAAAGCCTCAAATCAGAACAATGCAAATTTCTTTAAATCCTGTCTCGGCCGCGACTCAAATCTAAGGAGGCATTTAGTTGAGTCGGTCATAGGTTCAAGCATGGAAAAGAGGCTCAAGTACTGAGTCGTTCAGGGCTTATGGTTTGAGTCGTGTATAGTTTGAAAGGTTGAGTCATGGAAAGTAACCCAAGTGCTGAGTCGTTCACGGCTCATGGCTTGAGTCGTTCGCGACTTATAGTTTAAGTCATCTACGGTTTATGGCTAAAGCATTGAGTCGTATACGGCTGAGATTGCAAGGCTTTTCAAAATCAGTGGTCGAAAGGCAAAACCTAATTCGCTAACTCTTGGAATTCCTCATCACGCCTCATCTCACAGCCCCCCTTTTCCTGTCTCAATCCACTAACCCGGTAATGCTAAGGCAACAAGGATCTGTCACATTCCCAATGGAGCCCATCGTCCTTCCATACCAACAAATCACCCGAGAAACAATCTGAAATGTTTCGCATCGATCTTAAATTCAATGCATTGCTGAACTCGCGTATCGAATAGTGATCTAGAATCGATTACAACAATTCAAAGTGAAGCGCAGCACATGAAAACAAACTAAAGCCGAAAGATGAGAATTTGTGATTCAACGTTGATTATTATGGATTAAGATTGAATTTGCTTACGAAGTATAATGGTTGGGATGAATCGGAGAGTAGCAGGGTTGAATTCGCCTTCGGAAATGAGATTCAAAGATGCGTTAATGGCGTCACAAGATGATGAGACAGAGATCAAGTGAAGAAGAAGAACAACGCAATAGCTTATATACAAGGCAGGGGAGAATGAGAAAGGACTCACGAGTCATAGGCCGCCCTGAGTCGGTCACGACTCAAGAAGAAAGTCGAAGCACACGACTCATGATATAAGCGTGTACTTCGAGGGGCAATTGTTAACGCCGAGCGACTCAAGGAGCCTACGACCCATAATAGTTACCGACTCATGTAAAGGAGCGACTCAGTAAGTGCCGACTCATCAAGACTAGCGACTCAACTAGCCCACGACTCATCCTATAAGGCCACTCAAAGGAGCGACTCACGACTTAAGGAGCCTAATAAGTTAAAGCGTCAGCGACTCAACATGTAGGGCAGTCAGCGACTCATTGGTGGCAACGACTCAGCGAGCTAGTGCTTTAAAGGTACAGTGTGGATTAACGACTCAGCAGGGTCTGCGACTCAAGGCCTAGACCAATTCAACGACTCAAGAGGCCGCTACGACTCAAAAGATGGGCCGACACACGACACAAGACTCAGAGGCAAGTTCAAGATCATGCTGCAAAGAAGTGACTTGCAGACGACTCACGACTCATCATGAGTCGGTCACGACTCATGATGAGTCGACCACGACTCATGACTTTGCAATTTCAGCCTAGGAAGTTTGCCTATAAATACGTAGCCACTTCCAACGTTCAAAGGACTTTTGGGGACTGACTTCCTACGGGCCATTACTCTGCTATTGTCTCGACTTCAAGCAACACTCAAGCAACATTTCTATCACTCCAATCACCAAAGACATTTCAACAAATCTCGTGAAGAAAAATAACTCATTCATCATGCATTCAAAGGATTCTTCTACATCGGGGTTTGAGATATTTGTCTAAGTGTGTTGTAATCGGAGTTGATTGTAAAAAACTGTATCTAAATAAACAATAAAGAGCTTCAAAGTGGACGTAGGCTTGATCCTAAGCCGAACCACTATAAATACTGTGTCTCTTACTGTTTTTCTACATACTTTCTGCTTATTTCTGATTCCCATACAAGTGGGTGGTGCTTTCACAATCACATCTTATACACTAGGGTGTTGGCGTTTAAATTTAAGCGTTAACAGGTAATTTAAGTCAATATTGGAATGAATAGATATTGGTACTTGATGTGTAAGTGGATAAAATGTTTTGGCATATTGTGATTGGTTATTATTGCTAAGTAAGATATGCAGGTGTTATAAAGAGAAATGAGAATTGGATTTGATTTCAAAAGGATAAAAGTTAAAATGCTCGACAAAAGGTATGTATTTAAATTTGGTATGGAATTTGATTGGGATTTGGATTTGGATTGAGCCACTTGGCTTTTTGTTTTCTTTTTGGATTTGGGAGGCCGTAGAGCCATTTTGTAGTTGTACCGAGTCAGCCGCGCAAAGGAAACGCTGGCGAAATTTTTCGGGAATTTAGGGTGTTAGATTTTTTTTTGAGAAGTTGATAATTCAAAATTTGGTTTTAAATTGAAACTTGAATGATTAAACAAATAGTATAGTTTGAAACTATGGGGGAGTTGGGAAGTTAATAAGAATGATAATGAGTCTTTTATAAAAGATAGTAAAATGTTGAATTGTTTGGTTTTGGAGGTAAGTAAACGGGTATTGGACCATTCTTCCTAATTAGTAATTTCGGGGACGAAATTCTTCTAAGGGGGGAGGAATGTGACGACCCGGAATTTTCGAGCATTTGAAATCAGAATATTTATTTAATTTTAAATATTTAATAGAGTAAATTTAACCTGAATTACGAATATCACAATTTATTTGATAATTGAATTATTTAAGTAAATTGAAATTGGGTGAAATATGAAATCTGAGATGTTAAGCTTATTAAAAATAATTTGAAGGCTTATAAAAGTTATATTGATAACACTGGAGATAATAGAAGTTATAAAATAGAAAATAACAGTGATTAGTTCCGTTTTAAAATTTTATCGTTTAAATCAATATTTAAAAATAGCCTTCCGAGGAATAGTTTCGGAATTCGACAAAACCAGTTCCATTGGATCCGTAATATTATATTATTATCGGATTTAAAATTTCGTAGTGATTGGAGTTGTTGTGTAAGCATATGATTTATAACGCGCTGAGAATTTAAATTGATTATAACCGATTTGGAAAGTTATCGCCTCCATACGATCGAATTTGGACTCGAACCTTTTCCGTTGCGTACGGGATAGGGATACAACCCTAGAAACGTCTAGTGACACGCCTAAATCTGTATTCGGAATTTTATGGTATATAATGTGTGATATGTTATAAAAGTTAAAATAATAGTAATAAAAATAAAATATTCATATGAAAGATAAATTGCATATTTTATTGATTTCAACACTAGGCTGAAATTTATACTCGTGTTCTTCCTTCTTGTGAAAGCCAAGGCGATCTACTTTTTTTTAGCTTACCCCGTACGCTCCCCTTCCTTTAAAATTCATTTCCCCCTTTTTGCTTCAGGAATCCAATGCTGGTTTCGTTTCAACGAAAACCCTTCTTTTCTTGTTAAAAAAAAAAAAGACCTATAGCCGAAAACAAATAAAGTCTCAGAAAAAAAAAGGGATATAAAAATGGCCACCGTTGCTTCGTATTAGAGTAAGTAAGCGAGACCGAACTCCACGTTCATCTCTCGTCCTTCTGATGTTCGATTTGGGGTCGTTAAGGGTTGGGTGCTTGCGATTTTAGGGTGAGGTTGGGAGTTGATGACGCCGAATCGACAACAAGGTGTCGATTTGACAGGCTAGCGACGTTCGATCTTGACGAGGATTGTCGTATTCGTTTTGTAAGGGGGGACGACAGGTGATGTTGACGTGACGACTGTCTTGGGGCGTGAAATCAATTCGCGAGTCGGTTGTAGTCGTCGTCTCTGATGATGATTGGGTTGCCAGGAGCTTCTCGGCTCAGAGAGGGATTGGCGCTCTCGAAGGGAGGGTTTGTCTCGGGTCAGAGGTCCAGTTCAACAAGTCGTGCCGTTTAAAAAAAAAAAAATTTAGGTGAGCAGTTTGTTTTTCTTCTTCTTACTATTGTGAAATTTAAAGCTGAGCTTGAAAATTTTATCACCATTCAAATGGAATTTTGGTATTAGTTGTTAGGGTGGAAACTTTTAACTTAACCTAGTAACGGTTCTAAATGAGGGGATGAGGTAGCTAATCATTTTTTTAAGTCGATTCATATGTGGGTTACATTCATTAATAGTTGATTAATTCAAGTTAGGTAAGTATTTGATTAATTTGTTTAATAAATTGATTTAATTTATTTTAGGTACTAAGGATAATTTATTAAAGGTAAATCAATTTTAAACTATGTCAATAGTTAATTGTTTGAAAATGGCAATTAATTTTCCATTTCATTTAAAATGTTAATAAATCACGTAATGTTATACAAGGTCTAAAATAGTGAACAAGCTGGATTGGAAGTGGATTGGAATGGTCTACAAATTTTAAGTCAAAGGTGAGTTAATCTCACTCAGTTAATTTAAATGATTGATTGTATGATGGAATTAGTTGATGTGATACAGTATGATATTTTGGAATTGGTATATTATTTCGTGCTAACGTCCGTGGATGCAGGGAAAACAGGTTGGAGGGATCCAACTGGACCCCTCAACTTTATTTAATTATTTAATATTATCTATTCTGAATATTTGATATTCTGTAATGAGTTATGTGGAAATATCAAATGCTATTGCTTGATTGTTATAATCGGGCAATAATTATTTACTAAATATATAATTTAAGTTTGTGAATGAGAATAAAAGAAGTGAAATTGTAAGTAAAAATAATTATAGAAAAGTTGAATTAATTTATGAATGAACGGGAAAGGAAATAAAGTGACCTTAAAATTTTAATAAATAAAGTTTGAGTATGGGAAGGAAAATTTAAATAAACAGAGAGTTCATGGAACTTAAATTTCAATGTTATTGTTTAAAAGAACAAAACATTTATTTTAAATTGAAGATTTAAATTATTTAAGAAAAATAAAGAAGAAATTGGAAATAACCTGAGATTTGTATATTTCAGCTAAAGGAGTTAAAAATCAAATTAAAAAAAATATAAAGTTCATATTTAATGATGTTTGAAATGAATTGATAAATAAAGAAATTTAATTCAAATGGAGTACATTGGAAATCAATTGGGAAAATTGATTTAAGTGATTGAGATCGGGAATTTCTTTCTGAATAACCAAGTACGTTTTCAAAGTAAGAATTTAAATATAAGTCAATAATTTTAAAAATGTTTAAAAGGTATGTTTGAAAAATTTATTATTTCTAATATTTAATTTCTGAAACAAGTATTATCTTTTAATATATTATAGCATATATTATAGCATAAATTATATAAAAGTGACTTAGTATTTGTTTTAAAAGTGAAAACCTGATTTTTATATTTTATAAAGTAACCATATTTTCTCAATTTCATATAATATGTATTTTTAACAAATTATTTAATTAGTTTTATCCTAAATGTTTTAAAGTATATATTTCAAAGTAAAGTGTTTTAAATTATTTTAAAAATCTAGTTTTGTGCTTGGCGATTTCAGAGGAGATAGAGAATATTTGAGAAAGTTGATTCTGAAAAGAAAGATGGTTTTGAAACCGTTTTCAAAGGATTGAAAATAGAAATATATCTTGTGAAGATATTTTTGGAGATAAATAAATAATTGGGAAAATTATTTATTGGTTGATGGTTGTTTGTGAATATTAAATGATAGTTAAATCACCGACTATCAATATTGAACAAATGCGCTGATCGTTTCGAAGAGTCCGGGATCGAGATTTATTTCTCGAAAACCACTTCGATCCGATTTGTACGTTTCGTGCGAAAAACGTGTTCGGAGTCGAAGATGGAGCAGTGAAGTGCAAGGGCTAGTCGCTACTAATCCTGAGGATATTTCCAAAATGGATGTAGTAGGAGTAGTGCCTTCGGTTCCGTTCGAACCCGGGACGGACTTGTATGGACGAATGCTTGCGAAACATCGTCAGGTGGACGATGGGCATTCTAAGTGGAAACGTTCTAAAGGTAACGCTTAGCCTCAAGCCTCATCAACCGGGAATGACTGAAAATCAGGGGATATGCAGCAAGGTTAGGTGGGTCATACCCAAGCAGGACAAGATATTTCCCCTGTCTAGATGTCCCTTTATTATTCCGGCTTAGTGGGTGGTTGGTCGCGCCAACCACGGGGTTTATCTTGTTCGGGACTGTTCAGTAAGGAACGGTTCCGGCCTTGTGTTGCAGGAGATGAAGGGAGTAGTCCTCGGTACGGTGATCTAGGCCCCGTACTGTGACAGGTGGTACCCCAGTGCCTAGTCATTGTTGGAAATCCATTCTCCCTACGAGCCTTGTACGAGTTTTGTTTGTATTACCCACTTTTGTGGCTAGTAGTTGGAATTTAATGAATGTAACAATTTCGGCTATTTTATAAGTATTTGTAAATAGACCCTATTATAATATCAGAGGAGTTCTATAAAAATTGTTTTAGCTATCGTAAGGTAAAAACCCGACATGTTTATTTGTGGCGTGGTCTTACGAGACGCTTTTGTTTTCAAAGGATTTTTGAAACTTTAATAATCAATTGGGTGTGATTTTCTCACGCTGGTATTCCAGACTGACTCGGGTGTTATTTAACTATAATGCTCGGGTCAGACCGAGTATTATAGGATACAGGACAAGTTGCTGTGGAGCTCAGGAGACGAGCAGGATGACGACACGTATTCTCGTACTTATCTATGTATATAGTCCGCTGTTTGAGTTGTGTATTCTGAGTTGTTGTGTATTCATTGTATGATATTGATGTTGAGCTGTGATTGATGTACTCTGATGTAATAAATAGAGATATTTGTTTTTGAGTAAAGATTATTTATTATCTATTATATTTTATTCCGCTGCGATGGTTAGATTCTGTTGTTGTTTTCTATTTTCTTCTTCTACCTCTTCTTCTTTAACCTAAAATGGTTCGTATTTCTATACAACTTGAGTTGATTTAGGTAGAATAGTGTTGACTCAAGGGGTACGGATTTGCTGGTCGTTACAGTACCGTTTGTACTACATCGATGTCTTAGCTTTTTGATTCATTGGATGTACCGTTTGTACTACATCGATGTTTAAGCTTTTTGATTCATTGGATGTACCGTTTGTACTACATCGATGTCTCAGCTTTTTGATTCATTGGATGTACCATTTGTACTACATCGATGTCTTCATTTTTTGATTCATTGGACGTACCGTTTGTACTGCGTCGATGTTCCGAATTATTTGTGATACACATGTTGGTGAGTTTCATGCTCCCGCTTGGGATTGACCATCCTTTTCTTGTGATTTATGGATTTCTAATTATTGATTTCTGGAATTTATGTTTCACCTACTTTTACGATTGGCATTGATACGTATGCTATTTTATTGTGCTTGGTGAATTAAATAAAGAATATGACATTCTTTTTGATGCTATGAGATTCTTGAGATATTGTATGACTTTTGTGGATTTTCTAATGTATACTTATCGTAGTATGACATTCTTGGTTATCATACGTCTTTTTATTATATCTCTTCTTATATCTCATTTTAACTGATAATTATAGCTAGACTGATCTGTTTATTATTTTCTTCTTAAATAATACTCGGGTCGGACTGAGATTTTACAGGTGCTTCTGCTTGACTCTTTATCGGATCATCATCTGATCTTTTGGCTACCTACTCTAGTTTAGTAGTTTTTGGTTGTATACATTTGAGATTTGGACTCCTAGATGTATACGTATTCTTTTGCCTAGCACTTGTATCTATTCTTTTTGATATTGTGGATCTTATTTGACCACTACTCTGATGTACACTTTCATGTGTTATATTCATATCTATTTCTGCCTTTGTGATATGAATTATCTGTGACTGATTTGTGTTATGTTTATTTCTATATTTGTTTCCGAAGATTACATATAGCCACTGTGTAGTAGCTTTGAGTTTGTGACGGTATGTCGGATTTCCACTTGAGATGAAAAGTTATATTTTTAGCTGGCATATCGGTACACGCAAAAAGCAATTATACAGATGGTCGCTCCTCAACAGCCTTATTCTCCGCGCTAGTTGACAGCATTACACCGTAGTGTCCTTGGCTAGCGTGGGTGTAGAGGTGGGGCGTCAAAACCCAGTAGCCCTGCCATTGTTGGAAACCCATTCTTCCTACGAGACCCTACGGTTTTGATTGTATTACCCACTTTGTGGCTAGTATGCTGGAATTTAATTAATGTAACAATTTCTGCTATTTTCTATTTACTTGAAAACCTTAGACACTATTATAATATCACTGGATTTCCTATAAAATGTTTTGGTTAGCGTAAGGTAAAAACTTACCCGTGTTTATGTGTGGGAAGTCTTACATGATACCTTTGTTTCAAATGATTTTCAAGTCAAACAATTTTAAACCATTTACTCACACCAAACCCATGTCTGACCCGGAGTTTATTCTGTTTTTCTTAAACTCTTGGGTACTCAAATTTTTATGAGTAGCCAAGTGACCAGGTTTTCAATTGTTGATATCTAGAGGAACTTGAAGCAGGATTCCAGGCGTATGTATCTATTTATTCCGCTGCGTTAGTTAGTGTGTTGTATTTTGGGATGTATGTAGTGATAGATATATGTATGACTATCTTATTGTATGATGCTATGTAACTCTGATATGTGTAAAACTATGTAATAGTTATGTGATGTATTATATATTGTTCCGTTCCGCTGTGAGATTCTGATATTGTGTTGTTATTTCTTCTTTCTTTCTATTTTCTACCTATTTCTTTCTTAACGATGAAACGTCTTTCTGGAATTAGAAAGGCGGGTCGTCACACTAATAGTCTGCCAAGTACTATATACAAGAGACCCCATAGCCTCTTTTAGGACCCAACAACCCAAGTTTAGCCCAACAGCTATATATGTGCCCATAGAACCCAATAACTTAAGTACTGGCAATACCTTGTGAATGTGTCACAAACTCTTAGATAAGAACCCGAGAAGTGGTAACAGTGTCCCGTACCACACGCTCTCACTTAACGGTTTACTAACTGCTAGCCAATACCAGACTAGAAAACAAATCATTCAAATCACAATAATTGCCTCATCTCATTGGCAAATACGACCCGAAGGTCAATAACTCAATAGCTTCGAACGAACAAATCCAGAATGAAGCGAAAAAGTAAATGCACGTGTCTTATACCACATGTTTTTTTAAATCATTTAATTTTCTTTCTTGTATGCTCGAAGAGTGCAAAAACATGTATTTTATATAGAAAATAATTTGTGTGGGAAAACTGTTTTTCAAAACAATTTTCGAAATCGTTTTGGAAAACAAACCTTTGAAAATATCTTATTATAGAGAATATGTAATATTTACGGCTTTAAAATAATTTATAAATATTATCTAATATTTCAAAAATCATTTCAAAATTATTTAGAGAAACCTGTGTTTGAAAACAAGGAAAATCATCGAATAATACCAAGAAACGACATACGAAATCATCTTGAAAACTATTTAATTTGAACCACAAATTCACCCAAATTTTGGCTTGCCCATTGATAGGCTTCATGGCCATCAGAACCATTCAAAAACATCATGAGATCAAGTAGAAAAGGGTAACAAAACAAGTTGGAACAACAAATAGAGTAGAGAAAAACAAGGGGATCGACATGAGATTTTACACTGCCCAAGTCGACCTATGACTGGCTGGATCGACCTACAGGTCGGCCCATTACAAGTTTAGGTCGACCCGAAGCTCACGAATGCTACAAGACATTCATGCCTTGTTCGAACCTATTTTCAACTCAATTTTTGAACTACTTCCAAACTAAATTTTCATATGAATTTCGACATGAACAATCTACATCATATAAAAATAGGAAAAATTCCAGCAGCATTTCGAGTCCAGAACCGAAAAATATGGACTTGCAAAGTAGCAACCAAGAACAGATTTCATAGAAAATAAGCAACTATAGAAAATAGATTACAAAAGATATATTTTGCATAGTTTTTGACTAGTAGAGCATGGTTTCAAAATTATGAGTTTAACACTCGCATTTGCAGATCGAATATTAAACCTAAACAAATTGGAGGAAGTTGAAGGCTTTTGATTGGAATAAGCTTCAGCAAGCTGAGAATTAACAATACATAGACATGCAAACCAAAAGGAACTAATCACAAACAACCAACTTTTGTAAAATCCAAATCCGATGAAATAGAATTAGTTTTCATAGTGATTACCACGGAGAAATAGGTTTAATTTGACTAAAAACAACAAAGGATTTATCTAATTTGGAAATTTTAGCTTGGGTTTGTGAAAGAAGAAAGGTTCAGCTTGTTTTTCTTCTTCTCTTTGTTTATAGGTTAGAGTGTATCAGTATGTTCAAAATGAGAAGGAGAAGCATCTTTTCTTATCTAGTTAAGTAAGTAAATGGGCTAAGATCTAATTAGAAATAAATTTTCCTAAAATCAAATTACCACTAAACAAATTTACACTTATATTGTCATATTCACATCGCATATTTACATAGTTTTAAAACTATAAATTCATACAAATAAATTTTTGTGTTTACCAAAAGTATTTTCTAACAAATAAAAGATAATTTTATGTATAAAAGTTATTTTTCGTTATCATAACTCTTATTTTTACTTCAATACACAATTTACACAATAATTTACATGAAACTCTTTTTCTAACTCCAAAAATTACAAAAAAATTATTTTCCTGTATAATTAAATATAATAAACCATTTCAACGTCATCTTTACTTCCAAATACTATTTTAAAATAAAATTCCATGTTTTTATTTATAATATACAACATATTAAATCAAATACTCCATTTGAAAATCAATAAAAGTCATGTTTGGCAATAATTACTAAAATTATTGCATCTCTCTAAATTAAAACCATATTTCACACATTTTTATTACAAACAACCAAAAATAAAGTTTCTAAAATTTTATTTTCATAATTTATATTTAAAATTCATTGTTTATTCAAAATAAGCAATTTAAATCTCCAATTCATTTTATTTCGCAATATTAAATTATAACCACCATTATAATTTAATATAACAGGTAATCACAAATACCAGGGTTGTTACAGTAGGACTAAATGTAAACATGTTACTAGAACATGATATGTATGTTGGATGAAAGTGTTTGCTAGTGGATGCTACTGGATGGATATACACACACTAGGCACTTTTATTTCTTAGAGATCGGCCAAACTAGGTCGCTAAAGCATATGCATATGGATGTGTGTGCACTTGTATTTTTATTTCATGGGTGCTATGAATGGTTGACTATCATATGATTGGTGCATTTGGATAATGAGTGTGGCATGCATATGGAACTATTAGTTGTTATTAGGGAATTTGCATTCATTTGGATACATGGCACAGACATGAGTGCATAAAAAGGAGATCGACTGAATCACTACACCGCCTAATATTTTGCATTACATAGGGACAATGACATTACGCTATTGCATATATCATATACTGCATTAAAAATCTTAAGGACAATGGGTATAATGGATGATGGTGGAATATGTGGTTGTGGAATTTGGATGAAAATATTTGTTTCATTCTTCTGTCCTTGGAGATTTCAGGGGCGAAATCCTTTAAGGATGGGAGAATGTAACAAGCCAAAAAATTTGACTAATAATAATTAATTAACAATTAATTGAATAATAAAATAGGGTTGGGAAATTGTCAGAATTGAGCCATGGAAGTTGCACCAATTGGTCCGTGGTAATTTTCTTATACAACTTGTTGAAATTCGAGTCAAAATGAAGAAGTTACGAGAGAAACAATGAAAATCAGAATTATATATATAATTAAACAAAAATAAAAAAAAGCAGACCTGTTACGGATCGACCTACACCTAAGTTAGGTCGACCCACCTATCGGCTAGTTTGACCCATATTCTTCCCTGGACGTTTTTTCGTCCAGGTGCGAGCCGAAGACTATAAATCTAATTTTTAGTGAAATCCTGTGCATTCGTAGCTGCATCTAATGGTCCTTAGTGATCCTATGATGTGGTTGTACCAGATTAAATCTTCAATTCCGATGGCCTGAGATCCCTAAGCCACACTATAAATAGAACACCATGCCTAGCTATTTTCTCATTCAGATTTTCTCCCAATTGGATTTATTGCCTGAGGCTGAACCTTAAGTAGAAATTTTTCTAGGGAGGAAATATTTTTAATAAAAATATTTTACACCCTAGAAGTGGATCCAGGGAGGCCTAGGATTAGAGCTAAGGACCACAGGTGAAAGTTTTGTAATTATTTTAGATTTGTAAGCAATTTAAAATAATAGGGTTCTCAATAGTTATAGTTTTTCTACAATTTTGAGATGGTTTTAATGTAAGTTTATTACAGTCAGTTTTTAATTAAATTTCAAAAATTATTTTCAGTATGTTTTTATTCAGCTATTTTATTCAGTTATTTGTAGTTATTTACAAATATTTACAGTTATTTACAGTTATTTATATCTGTTTTAAGTTTGAATTCAGCCTTTAAATGTTAGTTTCCTTTCATAGAGATTTAATCGTTATTGCTGCGAATAAAATATTAAAAAGAGAAGAACTCACAAATATGGATTAAAACAGAAAAACACTAAATTTACAAAAATCAGATGTAAAATGAGAAAAACTGAAATAAAATGGAGATGGACTGAAATAGGAAAATTCAGATATTTACAAGCATGATTATAACAAGTGATTAAAATTAAAAAGAGAAAATAGAAGAGTAACAGTTGCAATAACAATTATAACGCGTAGGTTATAATTAGGAGGAAAGAAATAACATAAGGGGCTTATTCTAAAGCATAGATATTGGATTAATTTAATAAGGAAATATAGCACTAGTGGCCCATACCGACAGCATTCCCTTTCAGGTCTAGGACTTGTGGTCTCACACATGGGTGAGGCTGGAACGCTTATGCTGATTAGGGTAAATTAGTGGCCAATAGATAGACCAAATTTAAGGATTTGGGAAAGGGGCGCAAAATTAGAAGATTTGTTTGTTAGGACCAATACTGGCAGCATTCCATTTCAGGTCGAGAACTGATGGCTCACACGTGGCTGAGGCTGGGCACACTTATGCTGATTTGGGTAAATATAGGGTCAAATATGGGGCGACAATTAGTGTGCACCGACAATGATCGAGCATGCGGTATCGATTATGGTAAATAATTTGCTACTACATCCTAAGCGCTAAGAGGTGTCTTTTGTGGTGGGACCTACACGATTGGTTCACAGTGACACAACAGAGATAGAAATGGCTGATCAATGGATAGAAGTAGGATTTCAGCCTAATCAAGTTAGCAGTTGAGATAGGATTTGGGTTTCATCCTAATCACGTCAATTTAAGACAAGTGAAAATAATCAAACAAACAGTCAAACCGAATCAGAAATAGAATTTTATGCAAGTTTTATCTTTTGTGTATCTTCCTTTAATGCTAGAACTTTTGCTTAGTATATTATCTTTGTCTTGCTTAGAAATGCTAGTAATTACTTTCACTCACTGGACCTAATGTTTGATCCACTCCTCTATCTTTCCTTTTTTCTCAATAGGAGAGTTAAAGATAGTTGATTTAGGTTGCTTGGAGATTTATTTTTAGAGTTTTCTCATTTCAGATGTATTCTTCCGCTTTTCATCTTTTTCATTTGGCTTATGATGGATTGGCACTTGTGACAAGGATTAATATTGTTATTTTTGTACTCTGATTATGTTAGACTGAGATGTATTTTCATGAGACATGAGAGAATTTTGAGTTTTTGAGGCATGTTATATTTTTATGACTTATTTTAAGATGAAGTTTAATTCTGAATAATAAGTTATTATTTAAATGTTTTTCGTTGCTTTTACTTATTTGTCTTCTGAATCTTAGTCTCTATGATGCTTTAGCTATACCTATAGCGCACTACATCCTTTATTGTGCCCTTTTCGAGAATACTAAGAGTTGTGGGGTGTTTTAATCATACTTGCTCAAAATGAAAATTTTATTTTGTTTGCCTCAGAATATGCATTTATTTTAATTAAAATATTCATTCCATTTTGACACAAAAGTGCAAGTTCCTATGTTAGCTCATTCGTCAAATTTCATTCATGTTTCCAATTAATTGAAACATTTCAATTAATCTAATATCAATTAATTTCGTTACTAATTTCAGACAAATGCTAATTATAAACACTGTTTTCTTTTCATTTATACTAATTTAAACATGCTTTATAAAATTTTGTATACAAATTTTTTATACATTATTTACATAGTAAATGTTTTGCCTTCTTGAAAATCAACTTCTCCAAGATACATTTAAAATTACAACGTATATTATTCTTTCATCAAAACATTCACTCAATTCCCTATTTAAATTCAACATTTTTTATTCCAGTTTCTGTTATTAATTTAATATAACCTAATATTACAAATTTAAATTCTATTGTGAGTTACAACTTTTACCTTATTGCATTTATTGTCATTTAAGATTTAATTGATATTATAACATAAATTTAACAAATTTTCATAACACAAATCATAAAATTTTGTTTCTAACCATTTATCCAATAATTAATATTAAATTTGGTATTTTTTAAATGGTCGAAATTTTGGGTCGTTACAAGAAATTCATAAATTCATAGCATTCCATGCGATAATGGATAATCTGGATTCAAATAGGGATAATGATGAATAAATTGCTTTCGTAACAAGAAACTTCAGAAAATGCGTGAAATATAGGAAGAAAATATTTATGAAAGAAATGACAACAAAAATCTTATGGACGAAAGTGAAAGCGGAAATGACATCAGAAGTTATAACTACGATGAATCTGGTCACTTGAAATGAGACTGCTCGCATCTCGAGAAGCTAAAAACTGCATCGAACATTCATTCATCTGGAAAATGGAGAAGAGTCTATAGTGTAACACTAGAAGACTCAAACATATCATCAAGTGAAATTGAATCGGATACAGAAATCGCCAACATGTGCTTCACAGCAACACAAAATTCAAATATAATTGGAAAAATAGGATCTAGAAAAAGGTATGCACTAATATATCAAAAGCTTTATGTCATTTGAATTTTTGATTATTTGATTGTTAGGAATATCCTATAGATTAATAATAATATTAGTTAGATAATGTGTGATATTTATATTTTTATATTATTTTACTTTGTATATTAAAATGATATAATAATATAAAATATATTTAAAATTATTTTTAACTATTTTAATACATTTTTATGCAAATAAAATGATATACTTATAGATAGTTGTATACAAATAAAGTAGTATATAGTTGAAAACATTTCAATTTTGAAAAATTCAATAGATATGTTAATATACCCCTACTGTTATGTTGACATATGTCTCCAGAATTTGAATTTCAATTTCAAAATTAAAAATTGGAATTTCCCTCCACCTTTTCACCTACCCCACTGTTCTGAAAAGCCGTCTTTTGACTAGAGAACATGTCATTTGATTCTCTATTTATTACATCTATCTCTAATCATTCAATTCACCTTTCGTTTCAAAATTCAAGATTTTATTAACTCTCTTATATCCTCTAATCATTCATCAATGGAATCCTTAAGCAATCAACATCCATGAGAATTTCCAAAACAATTAAAAACTATCCCTTTCAGGATCAGACGCTATGAAAGCCAACATTAGCTAAATGAATTATGGAAAACTTTCTACGGGAAAGTTTGTAATTTTTAATTATTTTTATACTTATGAAATAGATACTGTTTGTTCCCTAAATGGATTTTTTGGTATAATTAATGCTTCGCAAAACGATTTTGTTTGCTATCCATACTTGATCAAAATATTGTACGCAAATCTAAAAGAGAAATTTTATGAAGGTGGAGAAGGAGAGCTATGGAGTAGTGTTAAAGGAACTTAACTGTTTTAAGTTGTGAACTTTTGGGTACTATTCTTGGATGAAAATCCACAAGAATGGACCTTTCTGATATCAAAATTAATGAGCATAATAGTGAAGTTTTTCATTATATTTTTGAAGGAGATGATAATTTTGAGTTTAAAATTTGAAATTTTCATTCAAAAGCTTGAATTCTTAATCTTCTTATGCAACCTACTGTCACTACTCACGTAGGAAAGTTCAGTAATCCTATCTTAAAAGTTTGTACAACACTCTTTGCTATTTATGGTCAATATGGCATAAATTTGGCATAAGCTATTTTGGATTAATTTTATCCCAAAAATACTTCCAGCAATAAAAACACGCAATTACCTGGGATATATGTTACTGAATATTTAACTACTTTAGCGTTGATTTTGAAGAAGAGGAATTGGTCTCTCGTAAACTATTTAATCAAGTAAATATAACACTAATGAAAATTGACCAATTTTCCAGCCATATGAAACACTTGTAGAGAAAGAATAAAGACTAGCACGTGAAGGGATGGAAGAAATACACAAAGAGGAGGAAGAGGAGGAAGAGGAAGAAGAGGAAGAAATGGATATCAATGAAGAGGAGGAGGAGGAAACCTCTTTAGAAAGCATTGACTTTCCACCTCACCTAACCAATCAAAACATTTTCAACAGTCAAAAGAAGATTGTTGAAAATCAAAGGTTTCTCAAACATTCCATGAATAAGAAGTTAAATACTACTTCCAACAAAACGGATAAGTTCTTTGGAAAGGTGAATGGAAGCTTGGAATCTCTTCTTCATCCTCTTCATCCACATCTTTCTAATTTGTTTTCGTTATTTTTAAGTATTATTGTACTTGGTTGTTTAAGTATGATTGAATCTATCTTTATTTTCATTATAAAAAATGCAATCCTTGTCTAATTAGTAATAAAATCCTTGCTTCCTTACTGTTGTACGACTATTACCATATCTACATAGCATAACTCGTACAATAGTATAAGCTAAATATATCAAGATATGAGAACAAAGCAACTTTACAACTTTCTACATATAGTTGACATACTAAGAGTGTATGTCGACATACAACGGCTCCTTTTCAATAAAAAAGATTAATTTTGAAAAACGAATTGACAAGTGTTAGTCATTTCCAACAAATTCCTAACCTTGTAAATAAACATTCAAACCATAAAATCATTACTACTCGTTCTCTTTCTTATTCCTTTACTTTCCTAAACTCCAAATCATAAAATAAGGCTTCTTCTATTGAAAAATTAACCGAAAACTTCGAAACAAATGCTTGAATCCTTCAAAAAATTTCTCTCTTTTATCCTACAAAACTAGCGACATCTAAAATTAAGTCAAATGCAGATGATCAAGGAGCAATAAAGGCATTTTGATGTAGTTTATTGGATGACTTCAACTGTAAACATAGTGGAAACAACCGCTAATCCAGAATGCACCATCAACGAAGATAATGAAGATAGGAAGGCTATTAAAGTAAATCTATCTTTAGCACTGATGATTGGCTGAAGTCCCAAGAAATGTCTTATTTTGAAAGGTAGTTTGTTTGATTTCATTTGATTAGTTTGAATTTGGTTCAAAATGAAATATTTCTTTGTGTGTGACATTATGTATGCTTGAATTGATTAAAATATCGAATAATATTTCTTCCAAATCATTTCTGCCATTTTGCATTTCATGATTACATTACTTATTACATCTGTATTTGTTTATATCATATAATTTTTTAGTTGGGAGGAGTTTGAATTAATATTAAGAGTTAAAGTTATTATTATAGTTATAGCTTGTTATTTTTGATTGATGACAAAGGGGGAAAAATATATAAAATACGAGCACAGATTAAAGGAAGTTTTGTATATTAGGTATAGATTATGAGGGAGTTATATTATATTTTATATAAAAAGTTATAATCATTAAAAATTGGGAGATTTTTAGTACCTAAGATTTGAATTTGATGACAACTGCTTTAGAAAATCATATAAAATATAAATGTTAATGTTTTATCAAGATATATATATATATATATATATATATATATATATATATATATATAGTGCAGGATATTAAACAGGTGTTGATATAAGAAGACTGTATAGTATCATGTAAGGATTGAAGATTTAAAGATGTTAAGACAGATACTCAAGAATGAAGACTCGTGAGAATTCAAGAGTTTAAGATTACAAGATATTCTAGATAATTATAGAGTCTAGAATATTTGTTAAAATTCCAATAGCACTTGATACCTCTCTCATCTCTCTCTCTCTCTCTCACTCTCTCTCTCTCTCTCTCTCCTCTCTCTATTTTTTAAGTAAGTCTTTAAATATTCTTTTCAAAAAACTTTCAAATAGTTTTCAAATTCTTATATTTATCATTTTAGTTTTATAATATTCTACCAATTTTTTAATCAAATTTTGAGTTATGCTTGTTTATTTTTCAAAATTCTTATCACACATATTCAGTTAAGTTTTATTATGATTATAATGTATGTGTATATTATATTTAAATGTATTTACTAAGTTTAACTATTTCACAAAGCAATACATTTTCAAAATAATTTTTTAAAATGTTTTTCAAAATTACAAAGAGCATTTCAACATACTCTAACCTTATATGTCAACATACTAGCCATGAATTTCAGAAATCAAATTCCAAAAAGATGTATCTATTTATCGTATCTTATCACGAGTGGACATGACCATTATTTGTTTATAAATAACCATGCTTCCAATGAATTTTAGAATCGCTTTTCATTGTTCTTCTCTCCTCCTTCTTCTCTCTCATTTTCTAAAGCAAACTATAACCATACTCTGCCGAATTTCAACCAGAATCAAACTTCGTTTCCATTAGTTTGATTCTCTATTATTTGCTCTCTGATTTCTATCATCTATTCACTCCAATCAAGATCTAATTGCTATTCAAGGATTATAGAATCATTTGTAGTAAAGTTTGAAGTTCTCAGTTTGTATATCTCTATTAAATTAAACCGATATACTTCTGGGTGTGATTGTAGCCCATGAAATCAATAAGGTGTTCTTGTAGCCTGAAAATCAAGCAGCTCCATCAGAGGCCGGGATTTTAGAGAGTGTGTCTTGTAGAATTGAAATCGAGATTGTATTTGCATTTATAGTTCAAAAGAAATCCATACAACGAATTGTACAGGACTAGATGTAGGGTAACTCCGAATCAATGTAAAATTCTAGTGTATTCTTTCCTTTTACTCTTACTTCATTTAATGTTTATCTATGTTTTGATTATATGATTGTCTACATGATTGTTAATCTCTATTCTAAGTCTAATTTCAAAAGATATTATAAAGATTTATATAAATTAGAAAATAATATTCAACCTCCCTCTAATGTTAGTTTAGCCTTACGATCCCTATTCTGCAATCTTACAGTACTCATCTACGATCCCTATTCTGCAATCTTACAGTACTCATCTTTAGTATGTTACCTAAAACTTCATGTAGACCCTTCCATAATTCACTATTGAACAAGGAACGTCCATCATTTACTATACTACAAGCAATCCCATGCAGTTTAACTATATTCTCCATGAATAACTTAGTTATGACTGATGCCTTTTTAGTTGACTTAACGGGTATAAAGTTTGCACTCTTAATCAATCTGTCCACTATACCCAGATACTTTCCTTTCATCTATATGACCTTGGCAACCTGTCTATGAAATCCATAGATTTATAATTTCAATGCCATACCGGAATACCAATAAGATAAAGTAACCCACTCAGTTTTTGATGTTTGGCTTTCAATTGCAGAAGGTTCAAACACTGCTTTACCCATAAGCCTATATCCTTCTTCATACCTTCCCAAAAGAAATTTATTTTCATATCCTAATACATCTTAGCTCCTCTTGGAAGAATGGAGAACTTTGAACAATGACACTCCTTAAGAACGTCCTTTCTTATGTCTCCAACATTTGAAATACATAACCTTCCTTTCTTCCTCAACCACCCCTTTTGGTCGAAATTGAAATCTTTTAAATCATCAATCTTAGTTCCACTCTTTAAATTTTTTCCCATTAAGCAAGTAATGGATCCTCTTCTTGCTTAAGAGCATTACTTTATATTATTACTGGTCATAATTCCAAACACGACAATATGGCAGTTTCTTGACTAGAACTAGCTGTAGATCTTAACTATATTTCATATGTATTTAATGCTTCTAAATCTTTCCACTCATCTTCCATTACTAAAATTGCATTTTGATGTCTTCTACTGAGTTTATATCCTTCTCTATTTCCTTTCCTCGGTGTATACCTAGTTCCAAAGTCACTGGTAGCAATAAACTGTAACTATCACTACTATCTCATATTCAGCTTCTTTGAGAGAATTAATATCATAATGACTTATGATCCATAAATAACTCAAATCTCTCTCCCGATAGATTATGCCTGCACACCTGTAACGATCTGCCTTTCTTACCCCTAAATACGACACTTAATATATCCGTGGTATTCATACGCCAAACATTTAACTGTCTGAAAGACAGATCATTTAGGGTCAAGAAAGAAAAGACATGATATAATATCACAAAACGTGACGAGTAATATATAATATGAACAAGTCATTACAAAAAGAAATCATCTTTATTATACCCAACATCAGAGTATACTAACCTATTACCAACATGGACAGTTATAAAAGACTATTCTTTCAATTGCTAACAAATACAGACAAAACAAAACGGAATAGCAGAAGAATATTAGATACGTGAATAGGTCTGGAAGGATCCTTCTCGTCACTTGAAAGCTCCAAAGAATCCAGCTAAATCTTGAAAATATGCTCAGACTAAACCGAGCATTATGTGAAAACATAGCCCGGGTCAGTCTGGTAAAACCAATGTGAGAAAACCAAATCACAAGGAACATTATTATAACTTGTAAACACTTTTAAAATCAGAGGTATCTCGTAAGATCGTGCCATGCATAAACACGAATAAGTTTTTACCTTACGATAAACAAAAGACTTTTTATAGAAAATCCATGATATTATGGCAATGTCTAGAATACCAAAGAATATTAATTATAGCTGAAATAGTTACATTACGCAATTCCAGCATAATAAGTATACAATCAAGTGTGCACGACGCTTATTGAAGAGCGGATTCCAACAATGGCAAGGTAAGGGACTACCTTACGTACAGTATGCCTTTAAATAAAATGTACCTAGGGATCTGACCCTGAACATGGTGCACTCCATGCAATACAGAACCTTCCTACCCTTGAACTTGGATAGTACTGAATATGTCATTACTCGGTTGTTCCCAACCTTTATCGACGACTCTCATGCACAACCAAGTCTATAATATTTTAACCTAGAAAGGTGATGGACACACCCTAATGGAAGCAGCCCACATAGTCTTGCTACATTTACCCCGTTTTAGCCATATTTTGGGTTGTGAGGCTTAAGGCAACACATTTACTTTTTTATAGCAAACCATCATGGAATCCTAACACTACCCTCCATGCAGAATTGCAATGCCACCATTAATCCACACATGTTCGTTTAGGGTTTGAATGAAACCGAAGGAACCACCTCCATTACATTCATTTTGGAATCACCCTCGGGATTAGTAGCAATAGCCCTTGTACTTTAAAAAGCTCCATCTTTGATTCCATATTCTCCAAGATGTCTTCAATTTGATAAGCTTGAGGTGGATCAAAGTGGTTTCCAGATAAGTTATATAGATATGATCCTGGCCTTTTCAAAATAACATTTGATAGTGCCAGTAAACTCAACCCCAATTCTTTTAGAAATAATCAGACAATGCATAGGAGCAGGTATCGCCCCTTAACTGTTTAAGTGGGTAGATCTCCTTATCTTTTGTTCTAGGAGATTAAAATGATATTTATACACAAAATACAACATCATCGAAGATGAATGTGCCATATAACTCGCGTGTTTCTCCTACATATTTCCGAAGTTATATTTTGGTCCATATTTGATAGTCGGTTATTTAACTATCAATGGAACCAAAAAGCAACAATTTAGAGGTTTAATTACCCATAGCAATCACTAATCCTAATATTTCATTTATTAAAAACTCTTTTTCAAAAGTGTTTATCAAAAGCATTCACATAATTTTCTCGCTGAAATAAGTATATCCATAAAACATTTGCGAAAATTTCTCATTTCCAAATGATATCAAAGGATCAAAACAAAATGTTATTTTAGTTAGAGATAAAGATAGTCTCATATAATATTCCTTCGGTGTTAAGTATGGAATGAATGTCCTAACACCAAAATTGAGAAGGTCGGTTAAAGGAAATCCAATCTCAATTCTTTTGTACATTTCCCTATATAAATCCTCTTAATAAATCTCTTTTATTTACTAATATCCTTTACTTAGATTCCAAAAACACATTTACAAAACTTTTTATAAGTCACCAAGT
This sequence comes from Allium cepa, assembly GCA_030765085.1. NCBI lineage: Eukaryota > Viridiplantae > Streptophyta > Magnoliopsida > Asparagales > Amaryllidaceae > Allium > Allium cepa. The sequence continues at coordinate 920,030,543 of CM060938.1, forward strand.
TATATTTATAAAACTCTTTTATAAATATCAAAATTATTTATATATCACTTTATAAATATCCAAAATTATTTATAAAACACCTTTATAAATATCCAAAAACATTTATAAAACTTTCTTATCAACATACCTTATTAAAACATTTCTTTTAATAAAGACAATAATAAAGCCTTTTTGATAGACAAAACGATTATTTAAAACACCTTTACAAAAATCATTACTTAACTTGAAACCATTATTAAGAGAACTATTGGCCTTAAAAATCAAAAATAGGCTTAATAATGTTAATGGTTCTCATTAATTGAGTTTACTTTTCAAGTTATAACATCGGTATTTACAAAACAAGCAAGTATGCATAAGTGAATCAGCCAACAACAAACACATTAACATATAGGTGAGATGTAAAAATTACTATAATAGCAAACGAGGATTTGTTCTGCTAAAAACATATCGAAGTTAATAGTATAGTGGGTTTTTATTATGCTTATATAGATATTTAGGAAATTATGGTAAAGCTTTGAAATTTCTAGAAACAGATGTCGAATTTAGATTATTTGGCAAAACGGTGATTTATTCTGCTAAACATATGTCATGGGGTTTCATATTAAACAGGGATTACTTAAGGATAATCGACAAATATATCCCTTAGATTTAAAATCTTGCTTTAAAAGAAACTTACTTCTTGAAAACAAAACCGATCTTCAGAATTAAAGTGGTTTAAAAGCTTAAAACTTTATTAAAAAAGTTAAATAACAATTAACCTCTTTACTTAGAAAAAATTAACCTTTAATTAATAATTAACTATTAAATATACAATCAGACCCTAATTATCTTTTATTAATTGATATATAATAATTTAAATTAATTAATTTATCCTTAATTAAAACTTAAACAATAATTTAAACCTTATGTAAATTAATTAAGTCACAATTAAGCTTTAATTAATCTTAATTTATATATAACTTGATTAGTAATTAATTAATAATTAAACTCTTTCTTAGATAAATAATTTAATTAACATTAATTAAACAATAATTAATCGCTATATAATTTATTAAACAATAATTAATCATTGTATAATTAATTAAATAATAACTGAATCTTTATTAATTCAAAGTCATAATTAATTTACTTAAAAATAATTAGGTGCTAATTATCCTAACTTAATTAAAGATTAACTGCTAATTACCTTACTTAATTTATTAATTAAATAATCATTAAATTAATAAATTAATAATTAATTAATAATTGTTTTAAAATATTTAAAATATGTTTGGAAACAATATAAAAAATAATAATTAATCTTCGTTTATTTATAACGACTGTCGTTATAAATGCAAAATACCTAATTATTGCAAAGCTATTTTCTCCCAGAATTTCAAGTCTGAAAAATAGTCTTCTTCTTTTGATCCTAAATTCTTCAAATCAAATCGAAAATGGGTGATTCTTTTTTTAAATGATAGAGAAAAGAAACCCCAATAAATTTCTCTTTGAGCGCTTTCGGTTATTCCTTGAGTAGTTAGCCCAAAAATCAATGGTGAAATTACATATTTTGGGTTTATTATTAAGAATTCGATGATTATCCGAAGTCTTCCACCTTACCAAAACAAGACTCGCTTCCTCTTCCTTTTAAGGCCAAGCCTGCCTAGTGCATTTAGGGTTCAAAACTCCATCTTATTGCATAAGAATGGAAGTGCTATGTCATACTCTTATTTAGCGATAGTTCGGATAGCTTTTGGTGAGTAAATTCATGTTCTTTTGGAAAGAACTTTCTTTTATATGTTGTGTTGATCCTTAGCTATATGTATGTTAAATATATATTGGATCTTTGCATGTTTGAAACGTGATGATAAATATTAATGTATGGGTTAGTGTTGGCACTCGAATGGATGTCTTATTGCAAAGTTAGCAATTGTGTATATATTGGTATATGTATACAATTTGTTGTATGAATGTGATGTGCAACTATAAAAGGTTGATGATGAACTTGACTATAGTCATGATGGGTTGAAATTTTTTTGAAACTTTATATGTAGTCGCGATGGATTTGAGGTCGGATTTGAAATCAAACTCGTTTCAAGAGTCAAAAGTTTAGATTTTTTTAAAGTTTTCATAATTGGTTTTAAAGTGTTAGAATTTATTAACATATGTTTCAATCATGAAATAGTATAGTTTTAGTAAAGTGACTTCTCTTAAAAGTGGGTTAGAGTAAACTACACTCATAGCGACAATCGTTATGGATGTAGTTCGAAAAAGGTGTAAATATCTATTTCAAATTTGTTTAATTTTGAAATTTGTTTACAAAGTTTTTCAAACTCAATTATTAATATTTAAAAGTAATTAATTTGTAATATAATTAATTAATTAATTAATTAGTTAATTAAAAGGTAATTAGCATTTAATGGGTAATTAAGAAGGTAATTAGAGGTTAATCATCACTTAAGTTATGTTAATTACTATTAACTGATTAATAAAATTTTAATTAGTGAATAATAGGGTTAAGAAGTAATTAGGTGATTAGTAATTATTTAATTAAGATTAATGGTTAATTAATGATTTATTTAATTAACAGATTATTTAATTAATATTGATTATTTAACACTTAAACGATTTGGCTTAACCTCAATCAAGTTCCATTATAAAGTTTGCTAGTACTTAATCAAGTTCATTAAGACTAGTTAGAATTTCTTATGAGTTAATCTAGATTTAACTAGGATTAATTAAGATTAAGATAGGGTTTAAGTTGATTAAATCTATTTGATCTTTTCAAAGGTGATTTAAAACTGAAATGAATGTGTTTTGTCTTTTTAAAAGCGAATAGATTCCAAATAAAAGGATTTCCTGTCCATACCCTTAAGTAACCCATATGATTAGGAGAATTAAATGGCATCCATTTGAAGAACAAAACATCATTTTAGTATAGTGTAAGTGATCTAATTGTGTGGACATGTGTTAAGTAGAAAAAAATCCTTGTTCTGCTATAAATCGATTGAATTGTTTGCATATCTGTTTAGCAGGATAAATCACCATCATGTTGTTATGTTATTTGGACATGTATATGCCAATTAGTTATATTGAAATGTTATTCCCTGGTTGGATATGAATAGTATTTACATATATGGTAGCTTATGTAAATAATTGTTCTGTGATTTGGGAATCGAATTGAAATTAAATGGTAACTTAGATTACTATCATTAGGACTGCTAAGCATCACCTGGAACTTATAAAGTATGGTTTGAATTTAATTTAATTCTTTAATCAATTTGAGGCTATGGGTTTATAAAAGGTTTTTTAAATTATATATTTCTTGTAAAGGTATATATAAATGATATGTTTATGGAAGGGGTTTTCTAATGAAAAGGGTTATTAAGGTTTTTCACAAACGATGTTTTGTAAATGATATTTATAAAGGATATTTTATAAAGGAGTATAGAAAGGTTTATATAAAGAGTTTTAAAAAAAGAAAAAAGAAATATAAATCATTTCAGAGATTTGGAAAGATGTTTATAAATTAATTTAAGGGCCTACAAAAGTGAGTTATAACTTTATTTCAAAGTTATAAGTTAACTGAAATATAAGATGAGCTTCTAAAAAGGGAGCTTTTGACAAAGGATAAACAAATTGTTTTAATTGGAATAAATGTTTAGTTATTTAATATGAGATTTGGAAAGAAGAAAAATTTGAAAAGTTAGTAAATGTACATATAATGATAAGATAAGTATATGATTTTTTTTCAATGCATGGAAAGTAAAATGTTTTTGTAATATACTTATAACATTAGGACAAGTATATAAATGTTTCCAAGTGTAAAGGGAAATGTAAGAGGTTTGGGAAAAGTGTTCTGAAAAGATCTTGTTATCAGATTTATATAGTGCTTTTATTACTTAATGAGAATTAATAAAGGCTCAGTGGGTTCTGTATGGAAATTAAACCATGATTCAAAATTTGTTTATTAGATTGTTAAATAACCAACTATCAAATCTGGACAAAATGCATCTTTGGTAATATCTAGGAGAAACGTGAGTACTATATGGTACAGTTACCGTCGAAGGTGCTATACTGCACATATAAACACGTTTCGTTCTTCTAGGATGAATGATAAGGAAATCCATCCATAAACGATTAGGAGGTGAACTCTACACTTTTAATTTGTAAGTTTATTTCCTAAAGAAACGGGGTTGACTTTACCAAAAATTATCAAAAGTTGTTTCAAAGAGACCACGCTCGGATTTGTGATACGAAAACCACTTCGATCCAACTCAAACACTGCAACCTTAAGACATCGTGAAGAGTACGGAATCGAAGATAGAGATGTGATGTGCAAGTGCTAATCACTATTAATCTTGAGGGTGATTCCAAAACGGATGTTGTAGGAATAGTTCCTTCGGTTTCGTTCAGACCTAGAATGAACTTATATGGATGAATGCTATCAGCACATTGTCATTGGAGGGCGATGAGCATTCTAAGTGTAATGGTTCTTGAAAGGTAATCGTAGCCTCAGGACTCATCAACAGGGAAATGACAAAAACCGCGCATGTAGCACCGCCAAGTATGGTATGGTCATTCCAAATCTAGATCAGTTATTATCTCTCATTTGTATACTTTAGGGCCCATTAACAGAGGGATGAATTATTCAGTACTACAAGTCAAGTGATAGGCTAGTCCTGTGTGGCAGGGGCACAAGATTGTGACCATCCGGAATTTCAGATATTTAAAATTGGAATATTTAATTGATTTTAAATATTCAAAAAGATAGTTTTAACTTGAATTTCAAATATCACCATTTATTGGATAATTTAATATTTGAATTAAACTAATGAAAATTGGGTAAAATATGTAATCTTGAGTTTAAGCCTGTTAAACAAAATTTGATAGCTTACAAAATCTATATTGATAATAATAAAGATAATAAAAGTTTTAAAATCGAGTTTTAAATTGATTTGTTTAGTTTTAAAAATAAATCGTTTAAATTGACATTTAAAAATAGCCTTTCGAGACACAGTCTCGGAATTCGACGAAACCTATTCCATTGACATCCGATAATAATAGCCACGCAAAGGAGACGCAGGTGAATTTTTTTGAAAATTTAGTGAGTTAGAAAAATTTTGAGAAAATTCTGATAACTTAAATTTGATTTTAAGTTGTAATTTGAATGGTTGAGTAAGTAACATTGTCGGGAGCTATGGTTGAGTTTGGATGTTAGTAAGAGTAATCATGTGTCTATAATGAAAAGATTATTTTAAAAAGTTGTTTGAAACTGTTTGGTTTTGGAAAAAAGTTAACGGGGTGTGGAACATTCCTCTTAACTAGTAATTTCAGGGACGAAATTCTTTTTAAGTGAGGAGGAATGTGACGACCCAAAATTTTAAATATTTAAAATTGAAATATTTAATTGATTTTAAATACTTTAAAAGTTAGTTTTAATTAGAATTTCAAATATCACCATTTATTGGATAATTTAATTTTTGAATTAAACTATCGAAAATTGGGTAAAATATGAAATCTTGAGTTTTAAGCTTGTTAAAAATAATTTGATGGCTTATAAAATTTATATTGATAATAATAAAGATAATAAAAGTTTTAAAATCAAGTTTTAAAGTGATTTGTTTGGTTTTAAAAATATATTATTTAAATTGACATTTAAAAATAGCCTTCCGAGACAGTCTCGGAATTCAACGAAACTAGTTCCATTAGTTCCGTAAGATTGTATAATTATCGGATTTCAATTTTCAAAGCATTTTGAGTTGTCGTGTGATCGTATGGTATATAAACGCGCTGAAATCTATATCAAAAATTCAATATAATAAGTGGGTCCAAAAAGCTATCTTCTCCATACAATCGAATTAGTACTTGAAACCATTTCCATTGCGTTTGGAATAGGGGCATAACATTATAAAGGTCTAGCAGCATGCCTTAATAGGAGATTGAGATTTTAGGCTTCATTTTTGAGACGATTTGAATTTGAATTTATATATGTATATATATGTGTGCGCTGTTTGACTGGTCAAAATTCTTTCCACATCACAACTTTTTGCTTTCAAATCACTATAGCTAATTGTCTGCAGCACTCTAACGTTCAATCCCCTTCTTTTCTATAATGGACGCGAGATTACAGTGAAAAAAAAACTTCAAAAGAAAAGAACGGTCGAAGAAAAAGAGGCATTCGAAATCAAAAATTTAATCTGTTCTTCCTCACTCCTCCGAATCAAATTCATGGCTCGAGCGAATAAGAGGAACCGCGACCTGTCTTCCTCTTCATTCCCGTTCAACATTTATGGTCGAGCACGTTCGAAGAGCGTTTACATCATGACATCATCGCGATTTTTAGGTCGAGCTCGTGCTTGCTATAGGAATCGCGTTCGCACACGAGGAGGAGGTAGGGATTCTTTTTGGTGGTGTATGCATGGGAGTTGACGAAGATCCGGTGAGGGATGGAGACGTTAGCGAGGTTCGGGTGATGCAACGCGAACGCAGGAGGACGTGATGGCGCGAGTAGTGTCGCGACTAGTTTGGCACTGCTGGAATTAGGTAGGTTAAGGCAAGGCATGGGGACACCGAGAGTCGAACGTGCTGATTTCTGTTCAATGCTAACTTGAATGAAGGGGCTGCGTCATCCAAGATTTAGGTGAAGTCGCATAGGTTTGGGCAAGGAACAGCGGCATGCGGGATTGTCTACAGTGGCTTGTGCGTCAGGTTGTAGCTTGGCGATGGCCGGCAGCAGTCGATAGTTGTCGCGACAGTAAGGTATTCGATTTTTTTTCGATTAACTTGATTTAACACACACACATATATATACACTGATTGGAAGAAAATATATATATAAAGCTTAAAAACAGAAATATATTACGGTAAGATATACATAATGTAACAACCCAATATTTTCAGCCATTCGCATTCTTACATGTCGGACTTGAATTGCTCAAAATACCGCATTGTAAATAAAATTGGAGCAAATGTGTTATCCCATTTTTTGGTCAAAACTGGAATATCGACAAATTGGCAAGTAATGATGGAGGTCGGGATTGAAAATCGATTGGAAGCAAGGCTCAACACTAGCCTAGAAGTCCATCCAACATTCTCAGTGCAGAGGCTCATTCGGCCCCAGGAACATTCGGCCCCAAGCTTCATTCGGCCACAAGATCATTCGGCCCCAAGCTTCATTCGGCCCCAAGCTTCATTCGGCCCAAGCCCTCCAATACCGAACCAACATGCCTTATCCCTCTACAGCCGAACCAAGATCACCATCGGACCAAGGCCACTACCGGATCCACTCCACTACCGGACCAGCCACCTACCTCAATGCCGAATGGACCTCCATTCCACTCCTTCACCGGTCCAACACCACCCATTCCAAACCGAATGAAACCTCACCGAACCAGACAATTGCCAGTCCAGATTGCTTCAGCCCGGGCCCACCAGCAGCTATATACTTCCAAGACCCCTGCCCCCTACCTCACTCTATAAATAGAGGGGCAGGGGTACAACAATGGCAGACAAGTTTGAGAGCTCGAACCTGGAAGGAACTTTCAAACAACTTTCATACACTTGTACTACAAGCTTTGTACTTGTAATCGGATTGGAAAAGGAGAATAACATATAAAGTGGACGTAGGCACATTTTGGCCGAACCACTATAAATTTGTGTGTCTTTTACAGTTTAGCCCCTACTTTTTACGTATTTGCATACACTACCTAAATCACTACGAATAACATAAAATCAACTAATTCATACGACTTGGAGTTGTTTTCTCATCTTTTGTGCAAACATATTTGGGTTATTTGCTGAGATCTGAAATTTGTGTTTGAATATCGCTGACTTATATTCATACACTGGTGCTTTCACGGTATTGGGTGTTTGCGGCCATTTTTTACGCAAACATTTTGGTGCTTTCACTGAGAGGAACCAGCTCCCACTACATCAGATAGAAGTTTGGATTTGGAAGATAATGACTAGGCAAAACAGTAGAAGGCTAAGGGCTGAGAGAAGCCAACAAGGAGGAAGTCAACAAGCATCCTCCGGAGGTGAGGAAGGACCGGCTTCGATCTACATAACAAGGGATGAAATGAAAGCCATAACAAATTCACTGCAAGAGAGGTTGTTGAAAAGTCAACAGGAAATGATGCAAACTTTCTTAGAGCAAATGAGAGCTGCAGGGATGCAGAACTTAGGAACAGCTACAACGGCTGTGGATGCAGGACAAGAAGCTCGGATTACGGAACCCAATGAACGACAGGATACAGGGCCAGAAGGAAACCAACAAGGACATGGGGGCAGGCCCACAGGATTCAACACAGGAGAACCTTTGGAAGAAGTTCAACAGGCTAGAACCAACGTTGCTGTTAACGAGCCACACGAAGAGTATGTACCGGAGTTCCCTCGGGGGCAACCCCCGACAGACAACGGTGGATTGGTAGATATAATCAGGAAGATTGTGTGAGGTGGTTTGACCAACGGAGATTTGGAAGGAGTAAACAGGAGTCCGTTCACTCGGGAAATAAGGATGGCTCAGAATCCACCTAAGTTCAAGCTACCTAGCGTGGAGGTATACAATGGCAAGGAAGACCCTACGGATCACTTGATGAGATACACAAGACACATGGAGGTGCTGGGGGCATCAGAGGAGGTGATGGCCCGATGCTTCCCTTTGTATTTGACGGACTTAGCTGCGATGTGGTTCAGGCAGCTGGAAGAAGGATCTATCAGGACTTGGAGGGGATTGGTGGAAAGATTTCTGGGACAGTTTCGGGTTCATGTCAAGAGACCGAAGAACGTGATGACATTGACATCGGTAAGGCAAAGGACGGATGAATCGCTTAGAGCTTTTCTAACTCGATTCAGTGCCGCAGTTGCTTCGGTGGATCGGCCCGATCCATCGATGGTTTTAATGGCAGCAGTATCAGGAGTCAGGGAGAACTCGGATTTCAAGGTATCTCTGATACGAGATCCCCCACGGAATCTCGACGAATTCTTTCATGAGGCAGAAAGGTTCCTTCGACAAGAAGATGCGAGTACGGATTTAAAGTTGAAAAAGGTTAATGCAGTTGAAGGGGGAGGACCATCCAGCAATGGTTCGGATAAAAACAAAGGAAAAAGGAAGTTGGACGATGATTCTGGAAATGCTAGGAAGCAATGGAAGGATCCAAAGTTTTCCACATACACAGGATTGAACGAAACACTAGAACGGATATACCTGGATACTCGAAATTGCCTTCACTACCGGAGGCCGGCTAGGAGAGAACCAACGTAACGGGAAAGGACATCAGGAAGGCACTGCCTCTTCCATGATTTGGATGGACACGACACCAATAGCTGCAGGCACTTAAAGGACATAATTGAGGAACATGTAAGGAATGGACAACTGCCGCAATATATTGGACCTCGGAATGCAACGGCGAGGCAGGAGCAACTGCCGCCTACCTCAAGCTACGATGGTGGGAGGCCCAGGAATGATGGTCGGTTGATCGTCCCTTGACCAGGTTAACATAAAATAAGTAGCAAACTGTTGGCAAGCAACCAAGTCATTTACACATGTACGGGGACGGAGATAGCCCCTAGGCATGCTCTGAATGATAATGGGCTGCGATGCTATGGTTTGTGAAATTTATCTTTTGCTTTTGGATTGGACACTGCTTTTCTTTTTGGTTTTCGGTTTTGGAGCATGGATTGAGCTCCTGGTTTTCCTTGCTTTTTGATTTGGATTTTCCTTTGGACAATTGTTTTCGATTTTGGATGTTAGTTTGGATTTCTGGTTTTCTGGTTTTGGATTTGGATTTTGGATTTGGATTTTGGATTTGGATTCTCGATTTGGAGATTTTGAGTTGGATTTTAATTGGATCTTTATCTGACTTTTGATAAACGGTCGTCGGGTATGAATTATGCCTGGCAAGGGGTGAGTCGCTTTGCCCGAACGTGGTAAATTGACTCATTCAGGTCGTCGAGTATGGACTATGCTCGGCAAGGGTCCGGAGTGACCAGGATTCGGCCTAGGACTTAGGCCCTATATTATCAATCGTTATTTTCAGGTCGTCGAGTATGGACTATGCTCGGCAAGGGTCCGGAGAGACCAGGATTCGGCTTAGGACTTAAGCCATGGCATTATACAACGTCCAGGGACACTGGACCAAGGTCGTCATGTGTGGATTACGCATGGCAAGAACCCGGAGAGGTTAGCTCAAAGTCCAGGGACACTGGACCAAAATCGTCAAGTGTGGATTACGCATGGCAAGAACCCGGAGAGGTTAGCTCAAAGTCCAGGGACACTGGACCAAAATCGTCAAGTGTGGATTACGCATGGCAAGAACCCGGAAAGGTTAGCTCAACATCCAGGGACACTGGATCACGGCCGTCAGGCGTGGATTGCGCTTGGCAAGAGCCCGGAGAGGTTATGGGTTTGGATATCGACCTAGAGAGGTCCTGGATTCGGTTATTGGCTATTGGATAAGGATGGTTTGGGGCTCGGCTGTCGAGTTCAGATGGACATGGAATTTGCTCAAGCTTTGGTTATTGGATTTGGAATTGGATTTCGACTCGGAGCAGTCAAGGATGATCTACTCTACCGATATGGCTATGGACCTTGGATATTGGATTCGGAACTATTCAAAACACGCCTTGTTATCACAAGGCATGTTTTGGGGGGCAAAGTGTTATCCCATTTTTTGGTCAAAACTGGAATATCGACAAATTGGCAAGGAATGATGGAGGTCGGGATTGAAAATCGATTGGAAGCAAGGCTCAACACTAGCCTAGAAGTCCATCCAACATTCTCAGTGCAGAGGCTCATTCGGCCCCAGGAACATTCGGCCCCAAGCTTCATTCGGCCCCAAGATCATTCGGCCCCAAGCTTCATTCGGCCCCAAGCTTCATTCGGCCCAAGCCCTCCAATACCAAACCAACATGCCTTATCCCTCTACAGCCGAACCAAGATCACCACCGGACCAAGACCACTACCGGATCCACTCCACTACCGGACCAGCCACCTACCTCAATGCCGAATGGACCTCCATTCCACTCCTTCACCGGTCCAACACCACCCATTCCAAACCGAATGAAGCCTCACCGAACCAGACAATTGCCAGTCCAGATTGCTTCAGCCCGGGCCCACCAGCAGCTATATACTTCCAAGACCCCTGCCCCCTACCCCACTCTATAAATAGAGGGGCAGGGGTACAACAATGGCAGACAAGTTTGAGAGCTCGAACCTGGAAGGAACTTTCAAACAACTTTCATACACTTGTACTACAAGCTTTGTCCTTGTAATCGGATTGGAAAAGGAGAATAACATATAAAGTGGACGTAGGCACACTTTGGCCGAACCACTATAAATTTGTTTGTCTTTTACAGTTTAGCCCCTACTTTTTACGTATTTGCATACACTACCTAAATCACTACGAATAACATAAAATCAACTAATTCATACGACTTGGAGTTGTTTGCTCATCTTTTGTGCAAACATATTTGGGTTATCTGCTGAGATCTGAAATTTGTGTTTGAATATCGCTGACTTATATTCATACACTGGTGCTTTCACGGTATTGGGTGTTTGCGGCCATTTTTTACGCAAACAAAATGAAATATAATCACAGAATCAGAGTCACGGGAAAATCAGAATAACTCGCAGCGGAAATTAAAATACCATAGTAGTTCATGAAGCTACTATAATAAACTCTCAAAACAAAATACATAATATCATTCTGAAAACATATACAATAGAAATCCCAAATACATAGAAGTTTATAAATAGCAGAGCTGAAATAGAACAACTGAACTGAAAGGAATAGATAACTAGACAAGAAGAATCTCCAACGATCCCTAGCTCCAGAAAAGAAATCCAAACCGAAGATGTAAATACTCAGGCTGACCCGAGCGTAAAGTAAAACACAAAACACTCGAGTCAGGACATACATAATTATATAATGTAAACCAACTCAAGTGAACTATAGCAGTAATGTACAATAACTTAAAGGATGCTTGGGATCACCTATCCTCTAAGGACCAGTTAACCCATAAATTAAATACATCCAGTGGTTAAAATTTCAAAAATGGTATTTTATACCACCAAATCAAATATCATTTCCAAAAATTCAATATCAATTCAGATCCATTTCAAAATATCACAATATCATTTCATTCCAAACCTCCTTTATTTAACTTAAATACCAATTCAAATCACATTTCAAATATCAAAATATTTCGAATCAAAATATTCCATTTAAATCATGACATTATTATATTTAATATTCAGATATACAATTCTCAGAATTTTACCATTTTCAGAATTCATTTATTCACTTCAATTTATTAAAACAGTGAAATTTCAATTTATGCGGCATTTAGAAAATGCTATGGAAAGTTAGGTCTAAAACAATTCAATTAGCAAAAGACAGCATTTAAAAATACTGTAATAGGTTTTTAGATTTCAGATAAAACTTTAGTTAAATTCAGCAACTACAACACTTACAAAGTGCTGTAATAGCCCTTAGTTCATTTTAGCCATTTAGTTCATTTATATCAATTACAGCATTTACAAAATGCTGTAATATCTTAACGTTAGAATGATAGCATTTCAGGAATGTTGTCAATTTAAAATTCGAAGGTTTCAATACATTTTTATAAACAATTAAACTTTAATTCAAATCATTTTTAACTTAAAAATCATATATTTTCTCACTTTGAAACAATCATCAAAATACCCTTTAAGTTATGATTTTACAAAATGAAATTTTCACAAATAATTATCAAATGTTTAATAATCCATTTATAAAAATAACTATAAAATTTTATAACATTCCATTTACTTAACATTTTAATTAAGTCTACTATTTCGGAATTTTATTTAAATTTCATTTAATTTTCTTAACTTAACTTTTATTTTAAAACACTTTCACATTTTCCAAGTTAAGTTATACTTCAAATTTCAACTTTAAACATTTATTTATTTAACTATTTTTAATTTGTAGAAAAATCAGTAACATCTTATAAAATCATTTTAAATTCAAATTAGAATTCAAATTATCATAATATTTACATTTTTAAAATATTTTAAGAATTTTAGAAAATATATTTTAACCGCAGGCTGTATAAAATTTTCTAACCTAAGTCCAATGATACGGATAATATATCATTTCAATCCGTAATTTACAAAGGAAAAATCCAGGTTTTATCATTTCAAACCCGCAATCCCAAGTTAAATGGAGTAAATAAAAATCGTTCGAGACTATCATTTCAGCCTATAACGATTTTCGCTATTCAAAAGTTCGTTCGGGTATGTATCATTTCAACCCATAGTGATTCTAATCTATAAGGAACTTGCAGTGTGATAAACTAATATAAATAAATAAAATAACCTTATATAACAGTAACAGATGATATGATAGGTGTATAAACAGAGGTGTGCATTATATGATCATATCACATGCAGTTATAACATAATAATATAATTTACAGATTCAATTGGTGTCAATTTACTAATTATATAAGTACAGAATTTCTGGTGAGAAATGCTCACTTCTACAAGCTGGAGACAACAGATTCTGACACACAAGCAAAGACCCAGAAAGCACAAAGGCATGAATACGGATTCAAATGAGACTGAGAGAGCCAAAGTTAAATTCCTTGAACATGAGACAAAACAATACAATTACAACATGAATAAACACTTAACAAACATTTAAACAACATATAAATTCATGCACAAAACAAAGCCAAAGTCTTTGCACTTTCTTTCAACCTCTAATGCTTCATCCCTAGGTCTGATACACATGGCAAAGGAGTGGGTTTGGATCTGGTTTTGGGTGCATAGGGTCGGCCATTCATGGAAAAGAAGATGCAACAATTTGGTGATACATGAAACTACCACAACAAGGCAACTACAAGGTTTCTAAGCAACAAAGGCCACAACCACAAGAAAGGACAGGTACGGCCAAGCTTCCGGAGGGTCAGGGATGATGTGACAGAGGTGTCTTAAGTCAACCATGGGTGGTGGTGGTGGTATATGGGTCGGCCAAGGGGTGTGTGAGGTGGTGGAACATTGATGGCTAGGCTATGTATACCAGTATGTGGTGTATGTTCACTTTTTGTTGGATTTATCTCAAAGTTACTAGGGCTATGGCTTGGGGATGGACTGGAGGTGGTGGTGGTGGAGGTGGCCAAGGTGCTGGAGGAGAGAGGGGCCGAGCTAAAGAAGATGAGAAGCAAGTGCAAAAATCATTTAAACAAGTAGAAAAACATGAAAAAGAAAAAGAATTTTTTTACCAAACTTTCTTCAGGTTGATGGCCGAACTTTTTGGGGTTGAGAAGTATTTTTGTGTGTGAAAATGAAGTGAGGAAGTCAGCTGAAAGGTGGAGAAAAGAATCGGCCAAAATGAAGTGGTGTATTGATTTAAATGAAAAGGTGAGAATACAAAAAGACAAGGAATACAAAAGGACTCAAAAACTCTTCATATTTCCCTAATTCATTTTGTATTTTTAAATAAATGAAAATTGCAGGTAAATAAGATAAAAACAAAATAAAATAATGTATGAATTAAAATAAATAAAATAAGTTTTTAAATAAATATAAATAAATGAAGAAAACAGCTTAAAAATAGAAACTAGGCTTTAAAATTTGAAAATAAATTCAATGAACTTTGGAAAATTCAAACATCACTTTAAAAATATTTTAAAGACAAAATATATATAACATAACATATATATAAAAATTATAATAAGATATAACAAATAAAATATTATTTATATAAGTTAAAATAAACAATATTGTTAAATAAAGCAATTTACGCACAATATTGTAAAAAACATAACTTTCACAATTTAAATCCGATTTCAATGAAACGAAAAGCAGTATTCTTGAAATTTGATCTAATTTAATAGTAAAAGATAAAATTCAAAAATTCAAATATTTAAACTTTAAATATAAAAGTCAAAGTTTGACCAAATTGACCAAAATCCACTTTTTCTGGAAATATTCAATTCATTCAGGTTTGAAATTATAATTCTCATAAAAATCTACATTTATATTTAAATTAACATAATTTATTCATTTCAATAAATAAAATAAATTTTTTAAATCAAAATTCAAATAAAATAATCAAAATAAACAATTAAAATAAATCACAAAATTCAGGGTTGTTACACTCTCCCCCACTCAAATCTTTTCGTCCTCGAAAAGAAAGGAAGTGGAGAAACTAGAAAGAACAAAAGGTTGGAAGACATCCCCGAAAAGAAGGTAGGAGAATAGGAATAGCTAGAAAGCAAAATAGGAGACTAGGAATATCTAGGAAGGAAAACAGGTTGAAAGACAAGGATGAACCATTATTTTTAAACTATATAATTTCAATTAGAATTTTTAATATGCATAACAATTTAAGCAATTTATATTATGATGAATAGTCATTTGATTCAAATCTGATGGTTCAGAGTAAACAATATTTAGAACATTTTAAAATCTTTAGAAAGGAAAATAACTGATCAAAATATCCTTTATATAATACATTTATCAAAATATTTTTATAACTCGATGTCTTAACAAGTTTATCCTCGCACTTGCAGATTCTGGCCATGCGTTGATCAGGCGCAAAGTTAGATTTCTTCAAGTGCTTAGTAGACTTGTTTCAACACCCGTTGAAAATACTTGAAAAACCTCTTTAAAACAGATATGGAAAGTACAATCCAAACAAATCAACCAAACCAAACATTTGTCTAACCATGGATCGCAGATACACAATGGTTACGCCTGGTTCCCCCAGGAAACATCCGTACCTGAAAGCTATCTTAGCCTGCGAATTACGCCATGATGACTAGTAGACCGTGGATACACAATGGTTACGCCTGGATCCCCCAGGAACATCCGTACCCTTAAGCTATCTCAGCCAGCGGATTTGATGCAGCTAAGGCCAGAGAAGAAATTGTGCAATCTTTAATTCCTGAAAGCATGAGTCTGTGGTGTAGTTTGATGAGTCATCGACGACTCAATGAAGGCTTGAGTCGTTTTCGACCTAAGGACTTACAGGGGGAAGTGATAACCATAGGTCGAAGGGAGGAGGTATCGGACTTGAGTCGTGCATGAGTCAATGAAAACTTGAGTCGATTCCGAGCTAAGGATGGCAGGAAGGAGTTACAGAGAGAAAATGGTGTTCGAGTCTGATGAGTCGTACACGACTCAACGACCCATCCATAAGTCGTTTACGACTTATCATGAAGAAGGAGAAGGTTCCAACTGATAAAGGCTTGAGTCGGTGGAAGGGTTACGACCTAGGTGAGTCGCTCGGAGTTAACTCGCTTGAAGGGACATGCCGCAGGGGACTGGGAAGCTTGAGTCGGTGGAAGTTGAGTCGTGAGTCGCGACCTAAGTTGAGTCGCGTTTTCTTGAGTCGTAGGTCGCGAGTCAGTCCTGTGTGTCGTGTAGCCAGTGTTGTATCTTCAGTCAGTTAGGTCGGTAACGACCTTGCCTAAGTCGTTTGTGTTTTGGTTGGTTGTAAAGGGGATGAGTCGCTTCATGTTAAGTCGGTGCCGACTTAAGAGTTATGTGTATATATGAGTCGACTGGACATATTGGTGTTAGGTCGTTGTTGACATATATTGAGTCGCATAATGTTTGAGTCGCTGCCGAGTCAATATGAGTCGTAAGTCTTGTGATGAGTCGGTCAGGTCTTGAGTCGTACGCGACTTATGGGCTGTGTTGTAAAAAGCTATAAATAGCGCGTGAGTTGTACATTTGAAGGGAGGTTGATTTTGGAATAAAATTCTCTCTGATTGCTTTGTGCTTTCGTCAATTGGTAGTTGAGTGTGATCTCCTATCTCCACCTACGTCATTCGAGTGCACTCGAATCCACGTTTGTGAAGCCGATTCACGGTATCTAGTGCGCTAGATCAACGTACGAAGAATCGTAGATCTTCTTTCTCGGCATCGTGCGCGATCAACGAGACGAAGATAGCTAGAATCCAGCATCTTTGGATCAACGGATTTGGGCCTTGCAGTATCCTCAACTCACCGATTGCTACATTTCACCGATTGAAGTTTGTTTCGATTTATCCGCTGCGTCAGTTTTGTTATCGGAGCCATACTTAGCCAATCATAGCTAAGTTGTTTCTTGGAGCCAAGTTTTGGAGTTGAAGTTGTTCATCGTGTTCATCTTGAAGTTGCAACGAAAGGAGAATTTTTGATCCATCTCATTTTGGATCTAAAGTTGAAAGGTGTTTGAAATTTAAGTAGGCCGTGTATACTAGTGAAGTAGCCGAGCCTAGGGAGGATCATTGGGAGCTTGTTTCGAGCTAAGGAGTTAAGGCCGAGCCTTGTGAAGTGTGAGTCATGCTTTGTACTTGAGTTGGGGCCGACCTTACTTTGAGTCGTTTCCTATTGCCATATAAGTAAGCCGAGTCAAGTTGTGCTGAGCTAAGGGGTTAAGCCATATAAAGCTATTGCCGAGTTAGTGTTGAACCGAGCCAAGGATTGTGCGAGCTAAGTGAGGCCGAGACAAGTCCAAGCTGAGTCAAGTTAAGCCGTGCATTGTTGAGCCGTGACTTGTTGATTTGTGTGAAGCTTGTGTTCAAATTGTTGAAGTTTTGAGAAGTTTTCAATCATGCCACCAAGGAGAGCTAATCGTCATCAAAACGTTGAAGCTTTGTATCGAAGAGAAGAAGCCGAGCTTATGGAACAACGTATTAATGAGAAATTTGATGAAGGCATTGGAAAGTTGGAGAAATTGATGATTGACATGATTCAAAATCTTAGGAGAATTTCACCTGAATCAAACCGTGGGAATAGTAAAGTTTCATCACATTCGGAACGGGAGAGGAGAGAAAGTCAAGAGCATAGAAGTGTTGACAATCGAAGTAGGAGGAATGTTGATGATCATGATAGAAGGGAGGTTGGTAGTAGAAGTGGTGTTAGAGATGTTGGAGGACGTGAAAGACAACGATATACATCAGACTTTGATGAAGAGTTTGACGGTGACAGAGGAAGTGTTCATTTTAGAGATAGAGATCAGGGACAGCGTCAGTATCGGGTTATTGATGATGATCGACGTTGGGAATCGGGAATGAAGATGGAGATTCCGGAGTTTAAAGGCAGAATGGTAACTGAGGAATTTTTAGATTGGTTGTCTAATGTGGAGGAAATCTTTGATTTCAAGGAAGTACCGGAGAATCGAAGGGTGAAGTTAGTTGCTACAAGGCTGAGGGGTAGAGCATTGGCGTGGTGGCAGCAAACTAAACTTACGAGAGAACGGATGGGGAAGTCAAAGATAGAATCTTGGGAGAAGATGAAGAAGTTAATGCGAGCTACATTTTTGCCTTACAACTACCAATCACATATGTACCAGAGGTTGCAGAATCTGAGGCAAGGGACAAAGTCTGTTAGTGATTATGCTGATGAATTTTACCAACTCATTGCCAGAAACGATATTATGGAGACAGAAGAACAGTTGACTGCTAGATTCATTGGGGGATTAAGAATGCAGATCCAGGATATGGTTAATATGTTTGATCCAAGATCTGTAGCGGAGGCACATCAAAAAGCATTGGCTTGGGAAAAGCAAGGAAGGCGTGGAGGTGGTGTGTTTACTAATTTCAATAATCAAGCAAGGGGTGTTAGTGGGAGTTCTAATGTTCCTAAACCTGTTACAAAGCCAGTGGTGAAGGAGGTTGAGAAGGCGAAGGTTAGCAGTGGTTTCAAATGTTATAACTTTCAGGAGTTGGGTCACAAAAGCAACGAATGTCCGAAGCCGAAGAAGAGAACCATGGTTGCAGAAGTTGAGGAGGATGATGGTGAAGAGGCTGAATGTTCAAATGCACCTTATGTTGAGGAGGAAGAAGAGTTGTCGGGTGATGAAGGTTGTAATCTGATGATGAGAAGGTCTTGTCTCACACCGAAGCAAGAGGAGGACTGTAGTTGGTTGAGGAGTAACATATTTCAGTCGACATGCACTATTCTAGGGAAAGTTTGCAAGTTTGTTATTGATGCTGGAAGTTGCAATAATATCATTTCGACAGAAGCTGTGAAGAAGTTGAACTTGAAGACTGAAAAGCATCCTAAACCGTACAAGCTAGCATGGTTAAGGAAGGGAGGAGAAAGTGTGTCGAAGGGCTTGTGTGAATTTTTCAATCGGGAAGAAGTACAAAGATGAAATTTGGTGTGATGTAGTGGATATGGATGTTTGTCATCTATTGTTGGGCAGACTGTGGCAGTTCGATAGAGCAGTGCAGCATGATGGTCGTGCCAATAGCTATAGTTTCATGTTCGAGGGTACTAAAATCACTTTGGTTCCCAAGAAGCAACAACAGAAGGAGAGCAAGCTGGAGGAGATTGAGGAATTGAAAACTCTGTTGACTTTGAAGGAGTTTGTTAAGGAAGTGGAGGAAGAGCCTGAGGTGTTTTTGTTGATTGGGAGAGAGAGTAGTGAAGAAGTTGAAATTCCAGAAGAAGCAAAGCCAGTTTTGAAAGAATTCGAAGATGTCTTTCCAGAAGAGTTGCCTAAGGAGTTACCGCTATTGAGGGGCATTCAACATCAAATTGATCTTGTTCCGGAAGCAGTGCTACCACATCGACCACATTACCGAATGAGTCCGAAGGAACATGAGGAGTTACGAAGGCAGGTGGAAGAGTTGTTAGAGCAAGGGCGTATTCAAGAAAGTCTGAGTCCATGTGCTGTACCAGCTTTGTTAGTACCGAAGAAGGATGGAACTTGGAGAATGTGCACAGACAGTAGAGCATTGAATAAGATCACTGTTTGTTATTGATTTCCTATGCCAAGGTTGGATGACTTGTTGGATCAGTTGAGTGGGGCAACTATATTTTCGAAAATTGATTTGAAGAGTGGTTATCATCAAATTCGAATTAGACCTGGAGACGAGTGGAAGACAACTTTCAAGACGAGAGAGGGGTTGTACGAATGGTTGGTTATGCCATTTGGTTTATCAAATGCACCTAGTACATTCATGCGGGTGATGAATCAAATCTTTAGACCGTTCATTGGGAAGTTCGTGGTGGTTTATTTCGATGATATTCTGATATATAGCAGGAGTACGAAGGAGCATGTTCTACATTTGAGGGAAGTGTTGATTATTCTTCGTGAAGAACAATTTTATGCTGCTACAAAGAAATGTGTGTTTATGACACCTAGTGTTTTATTTTTGGGTTATGTTGTTTCAGGAGAAGGCATTCAAGTTGATCAGAGTAAAGTTGAGGCAGCCAGGAATTGGCCACAGCCAAAGACAATTACGGAAGTGAGAAGTTTTCATGGGCTAGCGTCATTCTACCGAAGATTCATTCCACACTTCAGTAGCGTGATGGCTCCAGTTACTGATTGCATGAAGGGGAAACAGTTTTCGTGGACAAAAGAGGCCGGGGTTGCTTTTGAGAAGATCAAGGAATTGTTGACGTCTGCACCAATTCTTGTTTTACCAAATTTTCAGTTATTGTTTGAATTGATACAGATGCATCGAAGGTCGGTATTGGAGGAGTTCTGAGCTAGAATGGGAAGCCAGTTGCTTATTTTAGTGAGAAGCTGTCAGGGGCAAAGATGAGATACAGTACATATGATGTTGAGTTTTATGCTGTTGTGCAAGCTGTTAAGCATTGGAGACACTATCTATTTCAGAAAGAATTTGTTCTGTACACTGATCACGAAGCTTTGAAACATTTACAGGGGCAGGACAAGATTTCAGCGAGACATGCATCATGGATTGCTTATTTACAGCAGTTTACTTTTGTCGTTAAGCACAAATTAGGGGTGACGAATCGGGTAGCTGATGCTTTGAGTAGGAGGAGTCATTTATTAACAACGATGAAGGTTGAAGTGACAGGGTTTGAAATGTTGCCAGAATTGTTTGAGGAGGATCCTTACTTTGCAAAGTTTGTTGAGAAAGTTAAGGATGGAAGTTCAGATGAATTTGTGTTGGTTGATGGATTCTTGTTCAATGGAAATCAATTATGCATCCCAGATTGTAGTTTGAGAATGAAGATTGTAAAGGAGTTGCACGAGGAAGGGCATGTGGGCCGTGATCGTACTTTGCAATTGATTTCACAGTCTTACTTTTGGCCGTCGATGAGGAAAGAAGTGGGAAGGTTTGTGGAGCGATGTCATATTTGCCAAGTGTCGAAAGGAACCGCGACCAATGCTGGTTTGTATATGCCGTTGCCTGTACCGGCTAGACCATGGGTTGATGTGAGTATGGACTTTGTATTGGGATTGCCGAGAACGCAGCATGGTAATGATTCTATATATGCAGTGGTTGACAGATTTTCAAAGATGGCACATTTTATTGCCTGCAAGAAGACAGCGGATGCAGTTCGAGTGGCACAATTATTCTTTAAGGAGGTGTATCGATTGCATGGTGTACCAGATTCTATTGTTTCGGATCGAGATACTAGATTTTTAAGCCATTTTTGGTTGAGTTTGTGCAAGATGGTCGGAACAAAGCTGAAATTTAGTAGCGCTTACCATCCACAAACTGATGGGGCAGACAGAAGTGGTTAACAGGTCATTGGGAAATTTGTTGCGATGTCTTGTACAGGATAATTTGAGAAGTTGGGACATGAAGCTAAGCCAAGCAGAATTTGCTCATAATCATGCCATGAATCGTAGTACGGGTTACAGTCCATTTCAGATTGTATATTCAAATTTACCAAGGGGGCCATTGGATTTGGCAGTAGTACCACAACCGAAGAGGACAGTTAAACGAGCTGCTGATTTTATTGATGAGCTGACTTAATGTCATAAAATCGTTCAAGAACGATTAGAAAAGTCAAATGAGAAGTTTAAGCGGGCTGCTGATTTGAAACGACGGAGTGTTGAATTTAAGGAAGGTGATTTGGTTTATGCTGTATTGACGAAGGATCGTTTTCCAGTGGGTGCTTATAACAAGTTAAAGGCGCGGAAAATTGGTCCAATTGAAATTGTGAAGAAAATTAATGAAAATGCTTATAAGTTGAAGCTGCCAGAAGATGTTTACACATCTGACGTGTTCAATGTTAAACATCTTGTTCCATATTACGGAGGTAAACAATCAGATGAAGAAGAATGTACAAATTCGAGGACGAATTTTTCTCAACCAGGGGAGGATGATGCAGTTAAGGCTAGAGAAGAAATTGTGCAATCCTTAATTCCTGAAAGTATGAGTCTGTGGTGTAGTTTGATGAGTCGTCGACGACTCAATGAAGGCTTGAGTCGTTTTCGACCTAAGGAATTACATGGGGAAGTGATAACCATAGGTCGAAGGGAGGAGGTATCGGACTTGAGTCGTGCACGAGTCAATGAAAACTTGAGTCGATTCCGAGCTAAGGAAAGATGGCAGGAAGGAGTTAAAGAGAGAAAATGGTGTTCGAGTCTGATGAGTCGTACACGACTCAACGACCCATCCATAAGTCGTTTACGACTTATCATGAAGAAGGAGAAGGTTCCAACTGATAAAGGCTTGAGTCGGTGGAAGTGTTACGACCTAGGTGAGTCGCTCGGAGTTAACTCGCTTGAAGGGACATGCCGCAGGGGACTGGGAAGCTTGAGTCGGAGGAAGTTGAGTCGTGAGTCGCAACCTAAGTTGAGTCGCGTTTTCTTGAGTCGTAGGTCGCGAGTCAGTCCTGTGTGTCGTGTAGCCAGTGTTGTATCTTGAGTCAGTTAGGTCGGTAACGACCTTGCCTATGTCGTTTGTGTTTTGGTTGGTTGTAAAGGGGATGAGTCGCTTCATGTTAAGTCGGTGCCGACTTAAGAGTTATGTGTATATATGAGTCGACTGGACATATTGGTGTTAGGTCGTTGTTGATATATATTGAGTCGCATAATGTTTGAGTCGCTGCCGAGTCAATATGAGTCGTAAGTTTTGTGATGAGTCGGTCAGGTCTAGAGTCGTACGCGACTTATGGGCTGTGTTGTAACAAGCTATAAATAGCGCGTGAGTTGTACATTTGAAGGGAGGTTGATTTTGGAATAAAATTCTCTCTGATTGCTTTCTGCTTTCGTCAATTGGTAGTTGAGTGTGATCTCCTATCTCCACCTACGTCACTCGAGTGCGCTCGAATCCACATTTTTGAAGCCGATTCACGGTATCTAGTGCGCTAGATCAACGTACGAAGAATCGTAGATCTTCTTTCTCGGCATCGTGCGCGATCAACGAGACGAAGATAGCTAGAATCCGGCATCTTTGGATCAACGGATTTAGGCCTTGCAGTATCCTCAACTCACCGATTGCTACATTTCACCGATTGAAGTTTGTTTCGATTTATCCGCTGCGTCAGGATTACGCTACTAATGTGATCTACATAGATCACAGGATACACAATGTTTATGCCTGGATCCCCCAGGAAATATTCGTACCCCTGGGCCATCTCAGCCAGGTGAATTATGCTATGCAGTCGCGCTCGTAAGACCATGGAGATCGCTATGGAATTCGATGGACACTCAAGTATCATATTCGAAAAACCCAAATCAGAGAAATAATATCGTTAGAATGAATCCAAGATGTGGCCACAAATCAGATATCAAGCAGAAGGTACTTTCCATATCTTTACTTCGAAAATATGCATCATATAGTACCTTTCAAATCACTTTCAAATATCATTCTTATATAAAGTCGATTATATATAAGATTCCATTTAAAATCGAATACTTTCCAAAATCAATAGTATATCAAATCATACTTATATAAATTTTGATTATAAAAGATTTTACTTTTCAAAATTGAGCACCTTTGTAAATCATAGTTTTCAAATTAACTTCATACTTAAGCAGATCAATTTTATATAAGTTCGATAACTCCCAAAACAAAGTATTTAAATAAACAAGGTTCTTAATTTCAACCATTTCAATATCAGTTCAGTTTGAAAATCATATATGATTTCACCAAATCATTTCTTCCAAATTATATATATTCAGTTTCAAAGTTTCTTAAAACAATAGGTTTAGAAAATAATCCTGGTTTCCAAATCGACAAAATTTATGTCAAACAAATTCATTTCCAAAACCATCATATAAATACTGGTTTAAATTTCAATCTATTTTTCAAAATCAAAAATTTACCTCAAATCAATTATACCCAAAATGATTTCCATGTTTAATCCCTTTAAAACATTTAAACTATTTATTTCCAATATCGAAAATCAAATTTACCCTTTGAAAATTACATAACTTTAAAATTAAACCTTGGTTTGGAAGTGCTTGAACTTTAAAAATAGTCGAAGAAATCAAATTAAAAATCCAAAAGTTGGTGTTAACCCCGTTCCAACCTACGAGTTAAGAGGCTCACGAGTTAAAGGAGTCAACGAGTTAAGGCCTGGGATGGACCGCAACTTAAGGTGCCTAACGACTCAGGTAGGGTCTACGACTCAGGAAACCTCACGACTCAACAAGTCACCGGCTCAACAAGCAAACAACTTAAAGCTCAGAGCAACCGAAAGGGTTACGACTCAATGACCCGAGGAGAAATTGTACGACTTAAGGAACCTTACGAGTTAAGGCATTAACGACTTGAGGAATGACACGACTCATTAGAGTTACGACTCAGGGAAGGTACCGACTCAACTGGTAACGACTCATCTGCTCAAGGCCTAGACCGACTCAGCGACTCAGAGCTTACAAGGACTCATAGATCAACGACTCAACTGTTGTGTGATTCGTGGGTGTTACCGACTCAACGACTCATGGTTCAACGACTCAACTAGTTCGCGACTCATCTTATGAGACGACTCAGGGGAAGTGACGACATAAGAAAGTGGATTCCTGTGCCGCTTCATTTATATACCGTTAACTGATAAGACGTTAACGGCTTAACAACTCATAACTAATGACTCGTTCATGACTTAGAGCCATTGAGTCATAATCCATTGCCACAGTGTCTATGCCAAGGAGGTTGACCCGTAAGCGACCCATGACTTGGAATTCTGGAAAGTGAACTATCGAGGGACCGAAGGATTAATTAGATAAGCCGGCCACGACTCAACTTGACTCGGCCACGGCTTAGCCTGAGTCGGTCACGACTCAGGACTTTGGGCGAAGAACTCCTATCCAGATTTGCCTATAAATACATAGCCACCTCCAACATTTAAGGGCACTTTTGGCTTATTCATTTCAAGCGCCGTTACTTTGCTGCATTGGGAACTCCTTCAACACTTAAAGCTTTTGAGATTCAAAGAACACTTCAAGGAACTTCACGAAGAAATCATACATCTCCAACATGAGTTCAAAGACTTTGATCGACATTGAAGCTTAGGCTACTTGTTCTGAATCACTTGTAACTCGAAGTGTGTTGTAATCAAAGTGTAATTGTATCGACTTGTAATCAAATCGTCAATGAAGATATTCAAAGTGGACGTAGGCTATACTCTTATGCCGAACCACTATAAAATTGTTGTTGTTTACTGCTTTTCTGCTATTATCTGCTTGTAATCTGTTCCCGAGCTATCGGGTGGTGCTTTCACAACTATAATTCACACACTGGGGTGTTAGCGTTCAAATTTTAGCGTTAACATTTTTGGTGCTTCCACTGAGAATTGAACTCAGGAATCGTCAACCATTGTTCAACAAAAGCCAGTAAAAAAGGATTGCTCTCCAAACCAAAAGTCTAACAGAAATCATGGCTTCTGAAAGGAAACGAAAGTTTTCGAGGTTTGAAGGTACTTGCAGCAATGCCATTGCTCTTCCCACGCTAAGTGAAACAGCTTCAAGTATTGGAGTCACAAGGGCTGAATTAAACGCCGTGGTATATGGATTATATCAACACATGGAAGTTCAGAGCAATAGAATACTTGACAAGATGAATGCATTGCAAGAGGAGGTCCATCAACTAGAAAGTGATATAAAAACCATTGCCAAAGAGGCTCATGTTTCAGAAGATTGGAATACTCCTCAGCGACCAACTATCCACGAACGTTTGTCAAGGCGAACTTTTGAAAGAATAGTTGACGACTACCCCTTGAGTCCTGATAATGATGAGGAATACATACCGGAGATGATCAAACAGAAAAAGGAGAATGAAGGAAGGAAAAAGCAGAAAGTCTCGAAAAAAGCTCGGCGCCTCAGACCCTCCGACTTCACTCCCTTGACCGACACTCCGGAGAATATCTTCTTGGCAACAAAAGATGTTGTTTTGTACCCCAAACCATCTCTGATGAGGAGAAGCGCGTCAGACAATGGAAAATTTTGTCAATTTCACAATCAGCCTGGCCATGACACTAACCAATGTCGCCATTTAAGGAAGGAGATTGAAGAATTGCTCAAGCAGAATGAACTGCAACAATATGTGAAGAAATATGGAAGTGACTTCTCCTCATCCTCTAAAGTGCAGCTAGTTCCCGCTCAACAATGCAGCTCAAATAAAAGAACCGTGGCACAGGGAGATGAAGGTCCTATTATCAGTATCATCACGGCAAACCCTCACCCGGTAGGAAAAAATTGGATGAGGCGGGAAGACATGCTCACGCTTCAAGGAGATCTTCAAAGTGAAAGGAAGTTTCGATTCTGAAAGATGTTGCCATCTAGTCCTCTCATGCCAAAGATTCAATCCCTAAAGCCTGGGGCAGCAATTGCTTCCATACTTTGCTTAAACACTTTGTTACAAATTTGTAAAAGAATGCTGATCTAATGTTTCTTGTATCAAAAGTTATTGTAAAAACAGGGCAAATAAATAATAGAAACTATAAGTCTTGCTTTCTCTATTATTACAAGTCGCTTATTTTATTTCGATATGTGAAATACTCTGAGAATATCACTAAGAATATCGATCTAAATTTGCAGGCGATTAACACCAAGCGGACTCACTGCAATATCAAACAACCCTTGGTAGCATTAAAAAGCAAGTCTTAAACAACATAATTCCAGGGTCGAATCCTGAATAAGAAGTACTCTAAGCAAGCAAATAGGATTTGGCTAGAGTATATTTCTTCAGTTAAAACCACCCACCAGCAGAAGAAGATGATGCACGCTTAAAAATGGCACCAGGGAATTGCTGATATAATCAATCAAATTCACAACTGTCAAAAGAGAGCCAATTCCAAGAACTTGGAGCAACAACCATTTGCATCCATATTTTACATGAAAACTTTGCTGAAATGTTGTAAAAGAATTACAAATATATGATTCTTCTGTTAAAAGCAATTGCAAGGCAGGCGAATAACAAAAGCTATAAAGTGGGTATAGGCCCAGTTTCGGCTAAACCACTATAATTCTTGTGTTCCCTACTATTATAAACCGCTTTGTTTTATTTCGGCATATAAAATACGTTAATTGTGTTACTAAAAAGTCGATTTAATAATGCAGGCCATAAAAACAAAGCTTACTGGTCACGAGACCAAGCGATCCGCAACATTGCCCAGCAGTCAAGCACTGAGCCATTCAAAATTTCCATATTCAAATCCTACAAAAGAAGTGCTTCAAACGAAAGAGAGCAATGTGGATAGAAGCAGATCATGTCTAACTAACTGCAAATGTTTGAACAAACAAACAACAAGTTAAATAACCTGTATCTGCCACCACCAATTTGCTTAACTATAAAATATGCTCCTCTGGGTAAGAGAAATCGTTGGCAGCTAAAAGTGATGACACTTGCAAAAGACAATGGGGATCGTCAACATGAATCAACGGCAAAGAGACATGCGTGAGCAAGCGTCAGCCAACAAAAGACCATTTCAGAAGCACAAGCCCTCTTCAAAGGCATAACTTTTCGGAGAATAAAGACCTCAAGCGGGCTTCACTGGAAAGAGGGGCATTTTTCTCGTTACAAAGTTGCGGAATTATCGGTCGACATACTCCCGAAAATCCGTCCAACCAAGAGAGGGAAACCCCAAACTTCCTAACGATAACCCTATTCAGGGGCACGCATTTCACCATAATTGGTCGATACACTCCCGTGAGATGAAATGTGAGAAGCCCTCTTCAGAAGCAAAATGCTTCTCTACGGAGACCCAATGCTTCTCCTCAGAGACCAAAGCCCTCTTCAGAGGCAAAATGCTTCTCTACGGAGACCCAATGCTTCTCCTCAGAGACCAAAGCCCTCTTCGGAGGCAAAATGCTTCTCTACGGAGACCAAATGCTTCTCCTCAGACACCAAAGCCCTCTTCGGAGGCAAAATGCTTCTCTACGGAGACCCAATGCTTCTCCTCAGAGACCGAAGCCCTCTTCGGAGGCAAGATTCTTCTCTACGGAGACCCAATGTTCTCCTCAGAGACCGAAGCCCTCTTCAGAGGCAAAATGCTTCTCTACGGAGACCAAATGCTTCTCCTCAAAGACCGAAGCCCTCTTCAGAGGCAAAATGCTTCTCTACGGAGACCCAATGCTTCTCCTCAGAGACCGAAGCCCTCTTCGGAGGCAAAATGCTTCTCTACGGAGACCCAATGCTTCTCCTCAGAGACCGAAGCCCTCTTCGGAGGCAAGATGCTTCTCTACGGAGACCCAATGCTTCTCCTCAGAGACCGAAGCCCTCTTCGGAGGCAAAATGCTTCTCTACGGAGACCAAATGCTTCTCCTCAGAGACCGAAGCCCTCTTCAGAGGCAAAATGCTTCTCTACGGAGACCTAATGCTTCTCCTCAGAGACCGAAGCCATCTTCGGAGGCAAAATGCTTCTCTACGGAGACCCAATGCTTCTCCTCAGAGACCGAAGCCCTCTTCGGAGGCAAAATGCTTCTCTACGGAGACCGAATGCTTCTCCTCAGAGACCGAAGCCCTCTTCGGAGGCAAAATGCTTCTCTACGGAGACCCAATGCTTCTCCTCAGAGACCGAAGCCCTCTTCAGAGGCAAAATGCTTCTCTACGGAGACCGAATGCTTCTCCTCAGAGACCGAAGCCCTCTTCGGAGGCAAAATGCTTCTCCACGGAGACCGAATGCTTCTCCTCAGAGACCGAAGCCCTCTTCGGAGGCAAAATGCTCCTCTTCGGAGGCACAACTCTTCGGAGGATAAAGACCTCTAATGGGACATATGCCGCAAAAAAGAAAGTTCTCTACTCAACAAAAAATATTGGAGGAGTCATGACCCTCCAACCATGAGAGAGTAACTTCCAGGCAATGAAAACCCTCTCTGAGGCACATTTCACCAGGAGTTGAAGTGTAACAGCCGCTCTTCGGAATCTCACTTCACCAGAGTTGAAATGCAAACAAAATAAAGACCTCTTCGGAGGCACATTTCACCAGGAGTTGAAGTGTAACAGCCGCTCTTCGGAATTTCACTTCACCAGAGTTGAAATGCAAACAAGATAAAGACCTCTTCGGAGGCACATTTCACCAGGAGTTGAAGTGTAACAGCCGCTCTTCGAAATTTCACTTCACCAGAGTTGAAATGCAAACAAAGTAAAGACCTCTTCGGAGGCACAATCAAGAAGAAAGACCTCTTCGGAAGCCCACATTTCACCGAGATTGAAATAAAACTTCCAGGT
Source organism: Allium cepa (assembly GCA_030765085.1). Classification (NCBI taxonomy): domain Eukaryota; kingdom Viridiplantae; phylum Streptophyta; class Magnoliopsida; order Asparagales; family Amaryllidaceae; genus Allium; species Allium cepa. Next base: position 920,059,889 of record CM060938.1, read on the forward strand.
GTTGAAACGTGAAAAGGCTCTCTTCAAAGGCACAACTCTTTGGAGGTACACGTTTCACCGAGATTGAAATAAAACTTCAAAGTGTTGAAACGTGAAAAATCCCTCCTCAGAGGCACAACTTTCTATGTTTTAAAAAAAAAAATCCTCATCAAGAGCATACTTTAACTTTCAAAGGAAGAGTAATTTACCTATTCTGGAAAATAATCTTCCTCAAAAAAAAAAAAAGTTAAAGTACCCTTCAGAGGTCCGCTTTACCACATAGAAGAATTCACCTGGTAAAATGTATACATAAGCAAAAGAAAAAGGTGAATTCTTCGAAGAACAAAGCGTAGGAACTTATATGAAGGGAGTTGTACTCTACGGAAAATTTCTTCAAGAATGAAATAATTATTCTTCAGAAAAATAAGAGTGCAAGTCCCCTCGAAATATAGAATATTGCAGCAAGCTTATGATATGGGGGCAACATGGTATAGTTACATACAATATGTTATAGCCACATCGGCAAAGGTAATGCTTAAACGACATGCCATAAGCCCGCTGCAATATCATATAAACTCGTGCGAAAATGAATAATAAATGCATTCTCAAATTCAAACAGGAGTCTGTACAAATAAAGGATCATTTTATTCAATTTTATTGCAGATACAGGTTTCAAAATAAAAAAGCAAGGGCCGGTACCCGCACAATTCTCGACCAGTACATGCAAAAGACAAAAAGCTAAAAACTGAAGTCCTCACTTCTTCTTACTACCTTTGGACCCTTTGCCCGGTCGAATGATTAACTTTTCTGGTCGATCTGTAGGCATAAGGGAAGGAGAAGAGTGAGGGGCAACTGGTCCAACTTCCGGTTCCTCCTCTGTAGCAATAATTTTCTTCCCCCTCCTCTTTGATGTTCCGTGCTTCTTTCTCCTCTTCAAGGAAGACTCACTCCCTGGAGTAACAAGCGCAGACAAAATTATGTTATCAGAGGGAGTCCGCTCCAGAGATATCTCACCTCCCTTAAGTCCCTCATATCTCCGCTATTGCGAAGCAATGGGATCGTCTAAGCCATGAAGAGCCTCTATTTGCTCCTCTTGCGACCCGGGCTGTGAAGCAGAAGGAGGAGCCACCTGAAGAGACGGAGGAGGGATAACCGGAGGAGGAGAAAGCTGAACGGTGCTTGATACTTTCTCTACAGAAGAAAAGAGGTTAAAGTCAGTAAAAAGAGGAGATGAAGGCTCATCAAGGTTGAGAAAATAGTCAAGAAGCTCATCAAACCCTTGTGGAACAAATGAGCAATCCACTTGAGCGAGATTGACAGTGGCGAAATTTACAGTAGAATTACCTGCAGAAGTTGTCTTTATCACGTCAATTTCATAGTCCTGAGCTTCAGTGCTCTCTTGAGGCTCATCTACAGCCTCGGAAGTTGTAACTCTGAGATCAACTTTGTCTTGAGGCAGAGAAGAAGAACTGGGACCAGCTATATCAACGCCAGCTGAAACCGAAGGGGGGACAGGGGCATTTACAAGCGCTTCCTTTTCTAGGCATTCCTTTCTTATCGTTTCAGCCCGAAATTTAGCAAGTTTCTCTTTTCCCCTGGCCAGCACTGCTCGAGTTTCCTCGTCAAAATAATATTCTTCAAGCTGGTCTTCAGAGTAACCAGCACCCCTAAACTTATCTATGGCAGCCTCCCATACTTCAGCCAGTGTAATTTCATATTTAGGCCCCAAAAACACAAGGCTACCGCATCCCAGAATGCATTGCAGATAAAAGTCGAATAGTGTAGAGCCGATATCGGCTTTAGTAGCTTGGTGAGCTTCCTCAGCTGCAAATTTACCAGCGATGGCCTCATCGCGCTCTCTTTCAGCATTGGCAAGTCGAGCTTTTAATAATTCTATCTCCATGCTTGGGGAGCCAGTTTGTTCACGCAGCTGTGCAACTTCAGCACGATAGTCTTCTATGACCTTTTCTTTATATGCAAGCTTGTCCTCAGCCGCCCTTTGATTGGCATGCGCATCTCGCACTTGCTGCTAGAGCATGTTTTCCTTTTGAGAATAGGAAGTGGAGGAAGTAGCAAGTTCTCCTTTAAGCTTTTCCACTTCCGCTTCGAGTTTTTCATTATAGGAAGCAATGCTCCTCATCTCAGCGTCATGCTATTCAAGAGTCTTCTGCCACTCAGTTTTATCATTCTCCATTGTGAGCATGGCTTCAAGGTTCGCTCGATTAACTCTTTGAAGCTCGTTAACAAGTTTCTGCCAATTGGACATTCTTTCAATGTCAACCCTGACGGCATCAAGATTTCGTAGCATAGCCGGTTTGCCAAGAGGGACTAGATCAAGATCAAATCGAACCCCTTTTAAGCACCAATGAGGAAATCGACTTTGAAGTGTGGGTGGACCTTGCCCAACTTGGTATGCGGGCCGGTTGATAATTGTTTGAATATCAGAACGGGCAGGGGCCGGAGAAGGAGCGGGGACATTTTCAGAAATTAAAGGCACTGTTCCTTCACTAAGTTTAGCCCGCTTGCTGGAAGAGTCGACCATGTGACTTTTTCCTCTCTCATCATGGATCTTTCGTTTATGAGTGTCCTCATCTCTGCGAGGAGGGTCATGTCTTTCTTCCCCTCTCCCATAGCGCTCTTCATAGGAGCGTCTCTCCCTAGCCTTGCGGGCGGCCCTCTCCTCAGCAGTTTCTCTGTGTACGGGAAGATGGCGCCTATAGTCATACTGTCCGCGTCTCCCGTATTGTTTGAATTCATCGTAAAAAGAGTCGCTTCGCCCCATTGGAGAACCTAAAATTAAAGAAAGAAACAAAACACGAGAATCTTTCAAGTATTTAAAAAGGGTAAGTGCATAAAAGTACTGAAAAATCCTTAGTTGTGTGTGAAGTGCAAACTACGCGCATCAAACTACAAACCACTCTTTAATTGAGGAGTAGTCGTGGGTGTAATAGTTAGCGTCAACTCTTGGGTCGACGGAGTCTGTTGCAGAATAGAAGTAGCCTCGGCTACTGAAGAAGAAATCCCAGTGGTGATAGGATCATCTTTAAAGATCTCTTGTGAGGTAGCAAAGAGGTCGCTCAGTCCCTCGAAAGTATCATCCCTGCTCTGCTTGACAGGACTGGATCTCTCAGCTTTTTCGCTAGATTCTTGTAATTGATAGGAAGATCTCTGAGGCTCTTCTTCCTCAATAACCGGGGCAAGTTTGTCAGATGGCCCCACAATATCAACAGAAGTGGAGCATTTCACCAAAGAAGTCTCAGGAACGTGTCCTTTTGATATGAACGTGTCAGTAGAAACTGGGGCATCCGACGCTTTAGCCGGGGCATCAGGAGTTTTCGTCGGAGAATCGGGAACTTCCACTGGAACTTCATGTGGCTGAGTGAAGCGAGAGGAATGAAGAAGCCCGTATTGATGTAAAAATTCATCGTTTAGCAAAAACTTTATGCTCCTCTCTTCTACCGGCACGGCGTTCAATCTTTCAAAAACTTGCTTATGGCATGGATCCCTAGCAGGAGGTGGAAGTGCTAAAACAGGAAAAAAGCGAAGTTAGCATTTAGCAACTCAGATCTCGGGAAGCTCAAAAATGGAGAAATAAAGACAGGAAATCTTACTTCCCACTCTCCAGATGGCATAAAACCCTGGAGGGCAGCGAACAAAGAAAAACTGATTCAGAAATCCGTGAACGCTTTCAGAGAGATCAGTGATGAGTTTGCGGTTTCGAGCACTTCTTATAACTACGATAGAAGGATGATCTTTAATTTTTGTAAATGAACAGAAATAGCAGATTTCCCCAAAGCTCGGTAATCGATCCAAAACTCTCCAAAATAGCACACATAACCCCATCAGAATGGCAAGGCCATTGGGGTGCAATTGGAATGGAGAGATAGATAACCGAAGCAGGAACCGCTGAAGGAAGTTGTTAAAAGGTGGGATGGCACCGCTCAAGCACATTTGGCGATTGACAGCAAAAAAGCCAAGAGGGGGCCTATCTGCAGTATCATTTGGCCCCGGCAATAAGGCATCAGCTGCGGCAATACCAAACTGGACGCACAATTGGTTAAACACCCGTTGATTCAGAGTTGTGGAAGTTCTCTCCGGAGGGTTATCCAATGGGTGAGCTATTGGGAAGACACCTTCAGCCTGGCCCATCGGTTCTTCTTGTTGAGAAGTCATTCTACACAAGCAACTGGATGTTCAAATGCGAAGGTGCACGTTTCCTAAAAGTGTGAAGTGTTGTGCAGAACTAATGAAAATAAACAAGTAAATAAAACTGAAGTTAAGCTTGTCGATAATTGATCGACTGCGAAAATTTCAGAACTTGTTAATCTAAAAAGTTCAAGCATAATATTAGTGCAAACTGGTCAGTTTCAATTGACTATTTCAGTGTTGCTTTGATATTTTACTTGAAATTGATGAATTGAAAGCACATCGTTCACACAATTTTTTCAAGCTAATTGTCTGTTATTAATTAATCTGTCATTAGATGTGGGCAGTCAATAGCAGTATATTCGTCCCAGTTTTCTGTAAATGTCATATTAAACAGATTGTTAGCTTACAAGTTAAAGTAATCTGTAAAAGAATGCAGCAAAGTTCAACAGTTTAAGATTCAAGCAGCAGTTAAAGGTTCAAGCAGAGTTTAAGAGTGCAAGTGCTAAGTCTTAGACGACTCAAGTGCTAAGTCGTAGACGAATCAAGAGCTAAGTTGTACACAACTCGAATGCTAACTCGGCAACGACTTAGGTGCTAACTCGTCAACGACTCAGAAATTTTTCCTACGGGTTAAGACAAATCTCCGGCTCTCTGGCTAGCTCGTCCATGACCTAAGGATTGGGGGGCAAGCTAAGATGAGTCGCTTTAATTTTGAGTCGTTGATGTTTTGAGCCGGCAGTGCTCTGAGTCGTAAGTCGTGGAAAAAAGGAAAAGCTCTAGTTCAAAGCAGTAAGAAAATCTCCAAGTCCTATCTCGCCCACTGCTCAAGGCTTAAGTCATGAAGCATATTGGGTCGGATCATGGTTAAGTCACAAAGGTTGCCGGATCATACAAAAATGGCCGAGTCATACCCAAGGCAATATTCAAATCTATTTGGCTAACTCACCACCTAACTCCTAACTCATTAATCTTCCAACCTTTAACCCATTAACCCAATAAACTCTCAATCAACAACCCTAGTTTTATCGCGTCACTAAATCGCCTTAAGTTGCAAATCATCAGATCAGGCAATCTTCAATCCATTGATGATTAGAGTGACCAAACTTGCGAGGCTCAAGGGGGTAGATTGAAGGTAAGGACGGGGCGCATAGGTTAATGATGATCGACAATCAGAAGGGAAGCAAGATTGCTTACGTGGTGTGATGTCAGAGATGATCGGAAGAGAATCAAGTTGAAATCGCCTATGAGAGCTTGGAGATGCGTTAATGGCGGATGCGGTTTAAAAGACAGGTAATGAGAAGTGAGAGATAGGAGGAACAAGTCAAGCATTTTATATCTGGAAGAGTTGGAACTTGAGTCGGCCCGCCCGAGTTATGATGAGTCGAAGCACACGACTTATGACTTAAGCATGTGCTTCGAGGGGCAAGTGTTAACCCCGTTCCAACCTACGAGTTAAGAGGCTCACGAGTTAAAGGAGTCAACGAGTTAAGGCCTGGGATGGACCGCAACTTAAGGTGCCTAACGACTCAGGTAGGGTCTACGACTCAGGAAACCTCACGACTCAACAAGTCACCGGCTCAACAAGCAAACAACTTAAAGCTCAGAGCAACCGAAAGGGTTACGACTCAATGACCCGAGGAGAAATTGTACGACTTAAGGAACCTTACGAGTTAAGGCATTAACGACTTGAGGAATGACACGACTCATTAGAGTTACGACTCAGGGAAGGTACCGACTCAACTGGTAACGACTCATCTGCTCAAGGCCTAGACCGACTCAGCGACTCAGAGCTTACAAGGACTCATAGATCAACGACTCAATTGTTGTGTGATTCGTGGGTGTTACCGACTCAACGACTCATGGTTCAACGACTCAACTAGTTCGCGACTCATCTTATGAGACAACTCAGGGGAAGTGACGACATAAGAAAGTGGATTCCTGTGCCGCTTCATTTATATACCGTTACCTGATAAGACGTTAACGGCTTAACAACTCATAACTAATGACTCGTTCATGACTTAGAGCCATTGAGTCGTAATCCATTGCCACAGTGTCTATGCCAAGGAGGTTGACCCGTAAGCGACCCATGACTTGGAATTCTGGAAAGTGAACTATTGAGGGACCGAAGGCTTAATTAGATAAGCCGGCCACGACTCAACTTGACTCGGCCACGGCTTAGCCTGAGTCGGTCACGACTCAGGACTTTGGGCGAAGAACTCCTATCCAGATTTGCCTATAAATACATAGCCACCTCCAACATTTAAGGGAACTTTTGGCTGATTCATTTCAAGCGCCGTTACTCTGCTGCATTGGGAACTCCTTCAACACTTAAAGCTTTTGAGATTCAAAGAACACTTCAAGGAACTTCACGAAGAAATCATACATCTCCAACATGAGTTCAAAGACTTTGATCGACATTGAAGCTTAGGCTACTTGTTCTGAATCACTTGTAACTCGAAGTGTGTTGTAATCAAAGTGTTATTGTATCGACTTGTAATCAAATCGTCAATGAAGATATTCAAAGTGGACGTAGGCTATACTCTTAAGCCGAACCACTATAAAATTGTTGTTGTTTACTGCTTTTCTGCTATTATCTGCTTGTAATCTGTTCCCGAGCTATCGGGTGGTGCTTTCACAACTATAATTCACACACTGGGGTGTTAGCGTTCAAATTTTAGCGTTAACAGTTGGAAATCACCAACAAATCAGCAAATCAATTTCAATAGATAAGGTCATACCAAAACAATCTAAAACTCGAGGACTGAACACCGGCTTACCTTAAATCATTTCAAATATATATATATATATATATATATATATATATATGTATATACACACACATACACGTATATACATATATCTTTCGAATATCAAATCATACTTCAAAATCTGAAATAAAAATTGGTTTCACAAAATCACTCGCATAGCAAAGCTACTAGAGTGGCCTCTCCCCTACTTAGAAACTCAAAAATCAACGTCGATAATGCATGCGTTCATCACCAAAATTATTTTCCAGCGACATAAGTGGGTTCTGGACTTTTATTTTCTTAAAACTTCTTTGAAATCTCTTCGAAATCATTAGGGATTAATTCAAATACATTTGAAATATTTCTCATTCGAAAAATATCTTTAAATCATATTATTATTGTACATTTTCCAAAATCTTAAAATCGGTTTCAAACACCGGAGTTCGATTCCTCGAAACTCAAATTCAAAACCTTCAGTTATAAATCATTTTTATATAAATCAAATTTCTTATAAATTCTTAAAATTTCATATCCTTTCAAATCTTCAAATTTTCATTATTAAAAGGTATATAATCCTTATCGAAAACATTTCACTTTTAAATATAAACGTGGTCATCCTTATCAAAATAATAATTTATATGTATGCACAATTTCAAAATACAACCAAACACAAATTTCTAAAGGATGATTCAACGATAGATTTCAAACAAACAGAGATTCAAAATTAGAGGAACTCTTATCAAATAGAATTCTGGTTCGAAGATAATCTCGAATGAAGATGAGATAATTTAGTCACTGAATAGAAGATGGATAAGCCTATATAATCGCGGGCGACCTTAACCAGGTCAACCATGACTTCAGGAATATAATCGATGCGAAAATCTAAGGCAAATCGACCATCGATCGCCAGAGATAGAATCCAGGTATAGAAAGGATAGATAACATCGTAAACCGAGGATACAGAAATCTTCGGTGAATCGATACCCATGGTAAAGGAGTTTCACCCCTTTGCATATCATTCAAAAATTGGCGTAACTGCCGATCTTTAGTGGACATTCAAAGTAGAGTTATGGAATGCTCCAAAAATCAAAAGAATACAATTAGGGGAGACAGGAATGGATTTCAGAACAAGTGGGAGCATTCCAAAATTCAAAGGAATCCTAATCGAAGAAATCCCAACCAAGATAGAAGTTCAGAATTTTTAAGGAAATCCTAATCAACGAAATTACTAACAAGGTGGATACGAAAGGGATAAAGTCCAGAAAATTTTCTTTCAAAACAAGAATATTTTATATCAAAATAATCTTTAAAAACCATTTGAAAATCGTTTGAAAATCATTTTATACTTCGAAAATACGTTCTCTCACAAAGGAATGATTTTGAGATTGTTTTCACTCATTATAGGGTATTTCTACCCTATCTCTAATGAGTTTTTACTCCGCAGGCAAAGGTTTTCCTAAAACCAAAGCTATGATACCAACTGTAACAACCCGATATTTTCAACCATTCGCATCCGCACATGTCGGACTTAAATTGCTCAAAATACAGCATTGTAAATAAATTTGGAGCAAATGAAATACAATCATAGAATCACAGACATAAAAAAAATAGAATAACTCGCAGCGGAAATTAAAATACCATAGTAGTTCATGAAGCTACTATAACAAACTCTCAAAACAAAATACGTAATATCATTCTGAAAACATATACAATAGAAATCCCAAATACATAGAAGTTTATAAATACCAGAGCTGAAATAGAACAACTGAACTGAAGGAATAGATAACTAGACAAGTAGAATCTCCAGCGGTTCCTAGCTGCAGAAAAGAAATCAAAAGCTAAGCTGTAAATACTCAGGCTGACCCGAGCGTAAAGTAAAACACAAAACACTCGAGTCGGGACATACACACTTATATAATGTAAACCAACTCAAGTGAACTGTAGCAGTAATGTATAATAACTTAAAGGATGCTTCGGATCGCCCATCCTCTAAAGATCAGTTAACCCATAAATTAAATACATCCCGTAGTTAAATTTTTCAAAAATGGTATTTTATACCTCCAAATCAAATATCATTTCCAAAAATTCAATATTAATTCAAATCCATTTCAAAATATCACAATATCATTTTATTCCAAACCTCATTTATTTACTTAAATACCAATTCAAATCACATTTCAAATATCAAAATATTTCAAATCAAAATATTCCATTTAAATCATGAAATTATTATTTTTAATATTTAGATATTCACTTCTCAGAGTTTTACCATTTTCAGAATTCATTTATTCACTTCAATTTATTAAAACAGTGAAATTTCAATTTATGCAAAATTTAGAAAATGCTACTGAAAGTTAGGCTTAAAACAATTCAATTAGCAAAAGACAACATTTAAAAATGCTATAATAGGTTTTTAGATTTCAAATAAAACTTTAGTTAAACTCAGCAACTACAGCACTTACAAAGTGCTGTAATAGCCCTTAGTTCATTTTAGCCATTTAGTTCATTTATATCAATTACAACATTTACAAAATGTTGTAATATCTTTAACTTTAGAATGATAGCATTTCAGGAATGCTGTCAATTTAAAATTCAAAGGTTTCATTACAATTTCATAAACAATTAAACTTTAATTAAAATCATTTTTAACTTAAAAATCATATATTTTCTCACTTTAAAACAATCATCAAAATACCCTTTAAGTTATGATTTTACAAAATGAAATTTTCACAAATAATTATCAAATCTTTAATAATCCATTTATATAAACAAATGTAAAATTTTATAACATTCCATTTACTTAACATTTTAATTAAGTCTACCATTTCATAATTCTATTTAAATTTCATTTTATTTTCTTAACTTAACTTTTATTTTAAAACACTTTCACATTTTCCAAGTTAAGTTATACTTCAAATTTCAACTTTAAACATTTATTTATTTAACTATTTTTAATTTATAGAAAAATCAATAATACGTTATAAAATCATTTTAAATTCAAATTAGAATTCAAATTATCACAATATTTACATTTTTAAAGTATTTGAAAATTTTTAGAAAATATATTTTAACCATAGGCTGTATAAAATTTTCTAACCTAAGTCCAATGATACGGATAATATATCATTTCAATCCGTAATTTACAAAGGAAAAATCCAGGTTTTATCATTTCAAATCCGCAATCCCAATTTAAATGGAATAAATAAAAATCGTTCAGGCCTATCATTTCAGCCATAACGATGATTCCATATTCTAATGTCCGTTCGGGTATGTATCATTTCAACCCATTGTGATTCTAATCTACAGGAAACTTGTAGTGTGATAAACTAATATAAATAAACAGAATAACCTTATATAACAGTAACAAATGATATGACAGGTGTATAAACAGGGGTGTGCATCATATGATCATATCACAGGCAGTTATAACATAATAATATAATCTACAGAATCAAATGCTGTCAATTTACTAATTATATAAGTACAGAATGTTTGGTGAGAAATACTCACTTCTACAAGCTGGAGATAACAGATTATGACACACAAGCAAAGACCCGAAAAGCACGAAGGCACGACTATTGATTCAATGAGATTGAGAGAGCCAAAGTTAAATTCCTTGAACATGAGACAAAGCAATACAATTACAACATGAAAAAACACTTCACAAACATTCAAACAACATATAAATTCATGCACAAAACAAAGCCAAAGTCTTTGCACTTGCTTTCAACCTCTAATGCTTCAGCCATAGGTCATATATACATGGAAAAGGAGTGGGTTTGGGTCTAGTTTTGGGTGCATAAGGTCGGCCATACATGGAAAAGATGGTGCAACAATTTGTTGATACATGGAACTACCACCACAAGGCAACTACAAGGTTTCTTAGCAACAAAGGCCACGACCACAAGCAAGGACAGGTACGGCCAAGCTTCAAGAGGGTCAGGGATGATGTGGCAGAGGTGTCTCAGGTCAGCCACGGGTGGTGGTGGTGTATGGGTTGGCCAAGGGGTGTGCGAGGTGGTGGAACATTGATGGCTAGGCTATGTATACAAGTATGTGGTGGATGTTCATTTTTTGGTGGATCTATCTCAAAGTTGGCCATGGCTATAGCTTGGGGATGGAATAGAGGTGGTGGTGGCTGGTTGTGGTGGTGGTGGAGGCGGCTAAGGTGCTCGAGGAGAGAGGGGACGAGCCAAAGAAGATGAGAAGCAAGTGCAAAAATCATCTTAACAAGTAGAAAAACATGAAAAAGAAAAAGATTTTTTTTTACCAAACTTTCTTCAGGTTAATGGCTGAACTTTTTGGGGTTGAAAAGTATTTTTGTGCATGAAAATGAAGTAAGGAAGTCGACTGAAGATGGAGAAAAAAATCGGCCAAAATGAAGTGGTGTATTGATTTAAATGAAAAGGTGAGAATACAAAAAGACAAGGTATACAAAAGGACTCAAAAACTCTTCATATTTCCCTAATTCATTTTGTATTTTTAAATAAATGAAAATTGCAGGTAAATAAGATAAAAAATAATGTATGAATACAAATAAATAAAATAAATTTGTAAATAAATATAAATAAATGAAGAAAACAACTTAAAAATAGAAACTAGGCTTTAAAATTTGAAAATAAATTCAATAAACTTTGGAAAATTTAAACATCACTTTAAAAATATTTAAAAGACAAAATATATATAACATAGAATATATATATATATTAGAATAGGATATAACAAATAAAATATTATTTATATAAGTTAAAATAAGCAATATTGTTAAATAAAGCAATTTACACCAATATTGTAAAAAACATAACTTTCACAATATAAATCCAATTTCAACGAAACGAAAAGCAGTATTCTTGAAATTTGATCTAATTTCATAATAAAAGATAAAATTCAAATATTTAAATGTTAAATTTAAAAGTCAAAGCTTGACCAAATTGACCAAAATCCACTTTTTTCTGGAAATATTCAATTTATTCAGGTTTTGAAATTATAATTCTCATAAAAATCTACATTTATATTTAAAATAACATAATTTATTCATTTTAATAAATAAAATAAAGTTTTTAAATCAAAATTAAAATAAAATAATCGAAATAAACAATTAAAATAAATCACAAAATTCAGAATTGTTACACATAAAAACTATTTATTCTTCAAATTAAAGATTTATGTATATTTGTATACATAGAGTAAAGAAGGGAAAAAAGAGAGTTTACAGTAAGGTGAAGATAATTCTTTTTTTAACTAAATAAACATATATACTTATAGGTGAAACAATAAATATGCGTGTGTGTATATATATATATGATTTTTGAAAGTATCAGAATTTTAAAATGGTGAGTTTATAAAGATTAGATTTTTAGAATGTATATAGGTTATTTTTAGTATATGTAGTTTCAATAAAATAAATATACATACATATACATATTTGGGCTTACTAGTTTATTTTTAAAATAATTGGTTTGGTGATTAAATTGTACAATTAACTTATTTAATTTATTATAGTTACTAAAAGATTTTTAAAGGAAAATTAGTTAAAATTATTAATTGGTTATTGACTGTTCAATGAATTCAAGCGTTAGTAGAATGTAAAATGTTTTTACAGGTCCAAAATCATGGAGGAAAATAGTCGAGATGGAAATGGGTTGCAAACAAAACAAAGGTGAGTTAATCTCACTCATTTGGATTACCTTTTAAATTTAAATAGTTCAAATTTAAATTATTGGTTGGTTGATTGAATTAACTGGATGTGATTATATATATTATAACAGTAGTATGTATATTGGAGTGATTGATATTCCCGCATAATAGCGGATAATCCGTTATACCGCGATGTCCCGCACCAAGTGGGATTTGGTATTTTAATCGTTGACTAACATCTGTGGATGTAGGGAAAAACTGGTTAGAGGGATCCAACTGGATTCCTTAAAATATTGAAATTTGTTTTCATAGTTTTTGATATGATTCATTGATTATATGTGATAGATTATATTGGTAATTAAAAATATTGAATGCCATGGTTTGGCTGAATATATTTTAGGATATTGAGATATCAAAAATATAAATATTGATTTTTGAAGGAAATTAAAAGAGAGGATTTTTAAGTAAAATAATTATAGTGAATTCAGGTAAAATTAAGGAATGAATTTGGAAAAAAAATTGATTTTTAATCCTATTGAACAAACCCCGAATATGGGAAAATAATAGAGATTTTAAATAAATTGAAATAAAAGAGTTTTGAAGACTTAAGCGATATGTTTAAAAGAACTAAAAGATTTATTTTAAAAATTCAAGATTTAAATGTTTTGGGAAAAAATAAAAAGGAGAATTATGGAAATAGAGTATGAAATTGATATTTCGGATTTAAATAAGGTTTTAAACCAAAATGAAAGAGTAAAACTTGAAATTAATGAGTTTTAGGAATAGATTTAGGTCGGTAAAGGAGTTTATTTTAAAATGGAGTTAATTTTGGAAATTGATTTGAAAACTGTTAAGTTTTTGAAACTGTGATTGAAGGAGAATGAGACTATGGAATTTATATATTGGGTTATAAACAAAATGAAATAAAATACTAGTGGATATTTGGAAGTATGAATTCACATTGGAAATTTATAAAGGAGTGGGTAATTTGTTTTAAAAATAAATAGCGGTTTTATTTTTAAAAGTGTGGAAAGAAAATTTACGGTATTGAAACGTAAATTTAACTGAAAATAAAATAAATCGAGAAGAATTTATAAATGATTAGACGATTGTATTGGAATGGAAAGTATATTTCCCTAAATAGCTAAGTACATTTTCAAAGAAGGTTTTTAAGTATTAAATAGAACTTTTAAAGGATGTTTAAAAAGAAGAATGTTTTTAGAGAAATTTATTCTTTAAATTGTTTTAAAATTTTTAAAGTAAATATTTATTAAATTAATTATAATAGTAATTATTTTAAAGGTTAAATTATATTATGATTTAAAAGATAATTATCAAGTATATAATAGTTCATTTGAAAACAGTTTTGGCTAAAGGTTTCTACTTGGAAAATTATTATATAATTTTATAACCAATATTGTGAATAATGTGATTTAAGTAGTTTTATTTCAAACATTTTAAGTGTATACTTTTGGGTAAAGTGGTTTGAATTATTAAAATCTAATTTTAATAAGACTTGGAGTTATTCGGTGGAAATAAGATAATTGGTTGAATAGATTGTTTAATTGATAGTAAAATAACCAACTATCAAATTTGGACCCAAAATATAATTTTGTAAATATCTAGAGGAAATTCGAGAATTTTATGGTACAGTTACCGTTCGAGGTGCTATACTATACGTATAAACTCATTCGTTCTTCCAGGACATTTATAAGGAAATCTGTCCACTAACGGTTAGGAGGTGATCTCCGATCTTATACTCATCTATGTATTTCCTAAAAAACCGGGGTTGAGTTTATCGAGAAATGGCAAACGTTGTTTCGAAGAGAACGGGATCGGGTTTGTGATCCGAAAACCACTTCAATCCAACGAGTACGATTTCGAAAGGAAGAAAGAGTTTGGAGTCGAAGATGGAGCAGTGAAGTGCAAGGGCTAATCGCTACTAATCCTGGGGGTGATTACAAAATGGATGTAGTAGGAGTAGTGCCTTTGGTTTCGTTCGGACCGTGAACGGATTCGTATGGATGAATGCTATCAGAACATCGTCAGGAGGACGGTGAACATTCTAAGTGAATGTGTTCTAAAGAGCATCGCCAACCGGGAATGACTGAAAATCTGGGGATATGCAGCAAGGCTAAGTGGGTAGCACCCAATTAGGGTAAGGTCATCCACGTCTAGATGTCCCTTTTTATTCGGCTGTGTGGGGCGGTCGCTGATCCCAACCGTAGGGTGATCTTATTCGGGCTATCCAGAAAGGGGCAGTCCAGTCTTGTGCTATAGAGGATCGGAAGGGGTCCTTGGTATGCGGATCTAGACCATGTACCATGTCAGGTGGTACCCCAGTGCCTAGTCATTAGTTGGAAATCCATTCTCCTTGCGTGGCCATTACGGCTTTGATTGCAGAGCCTAGTTTGCTGGAACTTAATGAATGTAATAACTTTGGCTATTTGAATAAGTATTTGTGTATGGACACTATTATAATATCATAGGATTTTGGTGTAAAATGTTTTGGTTATCGTAAGGTAAAAACCCGACATGTTTATTTGTGGCATGGTCTTACGAGATACCTTTAATTCCAAAGGATTTTGGAAACTAGTTATTCAATTGAGTGTGTTTTTTCACGCTAGTTTTCCAGACTGATGTTTCCTGGAGATTTGACCAGGTAACTAAGTACTCGGCCTATCTGGATTGTTCGGCATATCTTCACGTTCGGCATCCAGCAAGTACTCGGCATAAAGGGACACTCGGTAGAAATGAGCGTTCGGCATGCTAAGGCCGTTCGGCATGAATGCCTTATCCGACATTTAGGGTGTTCGGCATCACATTGTTCGGCATGGGATAGCGCTCGGCACCTAGGAGCATACGACACAGAGAAACGTTCGGTATTGAATACTGTTCGGCCAAAGAGGAACGCTCGGCATAAGACCGGTCGGCGACTAAAGATTGCTCGGCCTCCCGTGTATGTTCAGCCAAAGACATCGTTTGACCAAGGAACTTTCGGCATCCGTGAAAGTTCGGCCTTCAAGGTACGCTCGACATTCTTAGACAGATCGGCATTCCAACCTCATTCGACCTGCACCTCTCCCTTAACACCATATCTCGTCCGACACATATCTTGTTCGGCCATCACCTACCGCACGTCATCCAGAATCGTTCGGCACCAATAGATGTTCGGCATGAAGAGCGTCCAGCCTCGCGTCGTTTGGCATGAGGAAGATGGTTCGGCATTTGACTGTTCGGCATGTCCGGTTCGGCACACAGTGACCTCCTCCTTTCTGCCAAGATATTCAGCTACCAGGTCTACCGGGGAAGTCCAATCCACCTTCGTCTATAAATAAAGGGGAAGAGGCATAGAGAAAAGGATCAGATTTTAGAGAACACTGGGGAGACTCTACCACATTCAACACTCATTCAAGACAACCTTTTCTCTTAGCAATTGTATTCAAGTGATGAGAAACGGATTGTATCTGTACTTAATCATCAAGGAGAGTAATAAAGATTAATCTTAAAGTGGACGTAGGCAGATACGCCGAACCACTATAAATTTGGTGTTCTTACTTTCTGCATTTAAATTTACATTTTATTCTCTGTTTTAATTTACTTTCTTCATTGATCTCTCTACACAATCTTTCTTCGGGTGTTGCCGACCAATTTTAGTGCTAACATTTTGGTGCATTCACTGAGAATTGAATTCTTAGGCTATTATGATCTGCTTTGTAGCTACTGGATTGCATAGATCCCCCAAAGGAGATCCAAAATCATTCATAAGGCATCTGTTAATTCCACTCAGAGTTTCAACCAGCAACTCTACCATGGGGAGACTACGAACCAGATCGGCCTCTCAAAATGCAGATGTCCGTGAAACTGCTAGCATGCAACAAGTTGGACCTAGCAATCAGCAGGCGATTCGAGGCGCAGGGCCCTCCAACCAAAATCAAGCGGAAGTTGTTTCCCGAGCAGAGTTCAATGACTTGACAAGAGAACTTAAGGAAAGTAAAAGGCAACTTGCTGAGCAAATGCAAGCCAACGCTAACCTCATGACTCGGCTTGCTGAGCAACAGCTTGAAAATGTCAGAGGTAGTCCTGCCCCTTACTCGAAAGACGATAGTTCGACTTCAGCCAACGAACCTCCTAGGCGCAGACGCCGTAAGGATGAAGGTGTGCAGACAGGAGATACCGATCGCTCGACTAAAGATCAAGCTCGTGAAGAGACTAAACGCCCGGGCCACCAAGATCCCAAGGAACCTAATTTTCCATCTTCCATACCTGCCCCAGACTTGTCAGATATGGTTAGGAAATTAATGATGGAGAATCAAGATTAGACTAATGAAGATTGGGGAGTATCTAAGAGTCATACTCCCTTCACGAATACTGTACTGCAGGCTGAATATCCAAGAAAGTTTAGCATGCCCACTATTCCAGCCTATGAAGGGAAGACCGACCCCAGACAACATATGACGAGGTATGGATGGATGATGGATTCTGTTAGAGCCAATGATGCGACCAAGTGTAGGTGCTTTTTGATCGCTCTATCCGGATTTGCTACCATTTGGTTTACTCGACTTCCCCCATGATCTATATCTAGTTTTGACAAATTAACAATGAAGTTCATAGACTAATTCAGGATACACACCACTCGTCCGAAAGACGTGATGTCCTTATCAAGAATAATCCAAGTTCCGGGAGAATCATTGAAAGCGTACTTACAGAGATTTCATGTTGCTGCTACTGAAGTAAGCAATCCAAACGACCATGTGATATTGATGGCAGTAATGCGTGGAGTGCATCCAGATTCTGAATTTGGAGATTGGTTGGCGGAAAACCCCTAGCTACGCTGGAACGTTTTTATTCGAAGGCTCATCAGTTCATAAGAAGGGAGGAAGCTCGATGGACAAGGTGAGACAAGGCACCAGGTCCCGTTTAGGAGTCTGTGAAAAGTAACATCGCCGTAAAGCAAACAGGCGATAGTTCAGGAAAAGCTCAAGTCAACGTCCAGAACAAACCTGGGCAGTCTAAAGGATCCGGAGGTAGGAATTCTAGAAAGAAACGAGATGCAGGAAAGTGGAAGTCAAGGGTCCCGACCTACAGTGAATACACCCCGCTGAATGCATCTCTCGAAAACATCTATTTGTCAACTTGCAACACTTTTCGGTATAGGAAACCACGCCCAAAGGAATCGACAGAGGAACAGAAGCGGACTGGGAAGTATTGCCACTTCCATGAGACTTATGGAGACAACACAGAGGAATGTAGACACCTCCAGGATGCTATAGAAAAGTTGATTAGACAGAAGAAGCTGCAAGAATTTTTCAAAGACCTACTGGACGGAAGGCAAGAAACGTCGGACCCCGGATGCGGGCCAGCGCCACACCAACCAGAACAGCCTGCTTGTACGGTGGGAAGGTTGGTTATTAGTACGACCGCCAACGGGCCTCATTCTGTGGATAAAAATTGGCAGGAGATGGAGCGATATGCTAACTCATTGAGACATACAGATTATGAGTGCTATTCGAATGTGGAGGATGGAACTCTCGCAAAGCAGCAGCGTACAATGAACGACGATATTGTGTTCAGGAATAGAGATGCGGATAAGGTGGAAGCTCCTACCATTGACCCAATGGTCATTTCAGCAACAATCGGATCGGCGTTCGTGAAGAGGATATTAATCGACTGTGGATGTTCCATTTACATCATCTTCCGGAAGGCATACGACCAAATAAGGCTGGAAAAAAAGGATTTGAAACCATCCAAAGCCAGTATCCACGGCTTTAATGGCACAGCAACTGATGCGATGGGATATGTGAAGTTACCAATTGAACCGGGACAGGGCGAAGGTAGAAGGGTGCGAATCCTACCGTTTATAGTATTGGACGTTGACTCCCCATATAACGTATTTCTAGGACGTCCGGCCCTAGCAGAATTTAGGGCAGCTTTGGCCCTATGGTGTTTGACGTTAAAATTTCAAACAGACAAAGCAGTTGGAGTGGTACACAACGAGCAGGCAACAGGTCGAGCATGCTATGTGGCCGAGTTGAGAGAAGCACGACGTAGAGAGAAAGGAAAGGTCGCGGGCAACTCCGTCCACATCCAAAACTCTTTTGATTGATAAGTAGCGCCCGAGCCCTAGTTCGAGCGACATTCTCGGATCCAGAAAGACATAGATCCTAGAGATGATGATGAGGAACCCAGGAAACAAATGCAGCGCCGGCTAAATTAACCGTTGACATATTAGTTAACCGCAAGGACCAATCACAAGTTCTTAAGATAGGATCACAACTCGACCACGTGGTAGCTGATAACCTTACTGATTTCCTCCGAGCAAATCTTGATGTTTTCGCTTGGACACATTCGGATATGTGCGGGATTTCTCCTGCAATTGCGAGTCATATGTTGAACATAGACCCAAAACATGTGCCTGTGAAACAGAAAAGGAGAGGCATGGACCTAGAAAACTCTGCGGCTCTCAAAGAGGACGTGGACAAACTTAAAGCCAATGGGTTTGTCCGCGACGCCCTCTACACTGAATGGGTATCTAACCCGGTTTTTGTGAAGAAAGCAAATGGAAAATGGTGGACGTGGTTGATTACTCTGATTTAAACAAGGCATGCCAAAAGGATAGCTTTCCGCCACCAAGGGTTGACCAACTGGTCGATTCAACGGCCGGACATGAGCTACTATCATTTATGGACACGTACTCTGGGTACAATCAAATCCCTATGCACATCCCGGACCAAGAACACACCAGCATTGTCACAAACGTTGGGTTATATTGCTATGTAGTAATGCCCTTTGGATTGAAGAACGCAGGAGCAACTTATCAACATCTGGTGAATCGAATGTTCAAAGATCAAATTGGTAAAACAATGGAAGTCTATGTGGATGACAGGCTCATGAAGTCACGGCAGTCAAACAACCACATCCGAGACTTAGCGGAGAAGTTCGATATACTCAGGCACTATGGATTAAAGATCAATCCTCTGAAGTGTTAGTTTTGCATAGCATCAGGAATGTTCTTGGGTTTCATTATGAATGCACGTGGAATTGAAGCTAACCTGGAGAAGATCCAGGCCGCCGAGATATACTAGTACCCAGAACCATAAAGCAGGTGCAGAGCTTGAATGGAAAAGTGGCTGCGCTGAGTCGATTCATATCTAGAGCTACAGACAAGTGTATTCCGTTCTTCGATGTTATAAAGAAAGGAAAGAGAAACTTTGAATGGACGGCCGACTGTGAAGAAGCATTTCGGGCTCTGTCAAGGCACTTAGAAAGTACCCCGGTGTTGACGAAACCAATAGACCACGAAATGTTGTAGGTATATTTCGCTGTATCCCAGCATGCCATCAACACAGCCTTGGTTCGCGAGGAAGACCGGATTCAAAAGCCAGTTTACTATGTTAGTAAACGCATGACGAGGGCAGAAAGGAATTACCCAAAGATCGAGAAACTAGCCTATTTCTTGGTGATTGCATCACACAAGCTCCGTCCCTACTTTCAGGCACACTCAATCAGTGTTTACACTGACGAACCCTTGCAACAGGTACTCCAACGACCGGAAACCTCCGGAAGGATGCTAAAATGGAATATCGAATTAAGTCAGTTCGATATCACTTATCAACCATGAAGGGCCATACGAGGACAAGCATTAGATGACTTCATTGCTGAGTTCACTGTGCCAGGAGAATCAAGCAGTCGTAATGTCATACCTCCCGTGCGATGGAAGATGTACACCGATGGGGCATCTAACGACCGTTTCTCGGGGGAAGGCATAGTCCTTGTGACTCCTGAAGACCGATCAATTTGCTATGCTTTGAAGCTTGTGTTTGCAGCAACAAATAACGGAGCCGAATATGAAGCATTGATTGCTGGCTTGAGACATGTAACCAAACTGGGGGTGAAGTCAATTGAAATCTTCTGTGACTCGCAACTGGTAGCATATCAGGTGCGGAGAGACTATCAAGCGAAGGGGCAGAGACTTGCTCCTTACCTTGCTTGGGTTCAAGAGCTCCTGGCAAATCTGGAATACTACGGAATCTCGCATGTCCCACGCGAACAAAATAGAGAAGCCGATTCGTTGGCAAAATTCGCAAGCACTGGCGATGCACAACAAATGGGATTGTTTCCTGTTGAGACCTTATCTGCCCGAGTATAGACATGATGGAGATAGATTTCGCATTAGAAACCAAACTAGAGAAGGAATCGTGGTTGACCCCAATCAAACAATACCTGCTGCGAGGGGATTTGCCCGAAAAGAGGAGCGAAAGACGCCATGTCCTTTGTAAGGCTTCGCGATATATACTACAAGACGGGATATTGTATCGGAGGGGATTCTTGATTCCCCTGCTTCGATGTATAACACACGATGAAAAAAACGGGAGTTAAAGGAAGTCCATGAAGGAGAGTGCGGTGACCATAATGGAGGGCAAACATTAGCGAAGAAAATCCTCCGTTACCGATACTATTGGCCAACTGTAAATCGGGACGCTGCAGACTGCGTGAGAAGATGTGACAAATGCCATATATATGCAAAAATTCGAAGAGCTCCGCCAATGGAACTCACACAAATGGTTAGTCCCTGGCCATTTGCAATGTAGGGGATCGACCTAATTGGTTCTTTACCCATTGCCAAAGAAGGCGCGAGATATGCAATAGTTGCCATCGATAAGTTTACTAAATGGGCAGAAGTAGAGCCTATGGTAACGATTACCACCAAGAAAGTTATTAATTTCGTTGTACTAAATATTATATGCCGTTTTGGTCTTCCGTGGACCATAATAACAGACAATGGGACTCAATTCGAAAGCAAGGAGTTCAAAGAATTTTGTCAGAAATATGGCATTGAGAAAAAGTTTGCGGCAGTCGCTCACCAAAGGAAAACGGATAGGTAGAAGCTGTAAACAAAATAATCAAGTCCATATTAAAAAAGCGTCTGGAAAAGGCTAGAGGCAAGTGGGTGGATGAACTTCCAACGACACTTTGGGCCTACAGGACCACCCATAAGATAGGGACTAGTCACACTCCATTTGCACTGGCATATGGCACAGAAGCAGTTATACCCATGGAACTTGAAGTTCCGTCACATTGGGTGACTCATTACTACTCTGTGACAAATCAAGACCTTCTACTCGAGTCACTGGACTTCATTGATGAAAAACATGAAGAAGCCAATTTGAGAGCGGCAGCCTATAGGCACCGAGTCGCTCGATATTATAACGAGAAGGTCCGTCCAAGAATTTTTGGGGTGGGAGACCTTGTTTTGAAACGGGTCTTTCCAGTCCCATCACACATGAAACCCACTTGGGAAGGTCCATACGTCATCGAACAGAAGCTCGGAGAAGGAACTTTCAAGCTAACGACCGTCGATTGTGCGACACTCCCCCGTGCATGGAACAACGAGCACCTGTGGCACTATTACACATAGTTATTTTCATTTCATGTTCTAGTTGCATTTATTTCCAGCGTGTTTTTATTTCTAGTTCTTCGCATGTAATAAGACGATTCATCTCTCTTTCAATAATAAAGGCTTGAAGCCATATTTTCCATTAATTATCAATGTTATTGTGTAACTCGGTGGCAAGCAACTAGAAGTGTATTATTCTGTTTGACGTACGAATGCACATAAACAACTCGAAACCTCCAACTCCCCAGAGTGCGGACTGGAGTACTCTAAGTCCCCAGAGTGCGGACTCGAGTATAAACGACCCAAGTCCCCAGAGTGCGGACTGGAGTACTCCAAGTCCTCAAAGCGTGGACTCGAGTATAAACGAACTAAACCTCCAAGTCCCCAAAGTGCGGACTAAAGTACTCCAAGTCCCTAGAGCGCGGACTCGAGTATAGACGAATTAAACCTCCAAGTCCCCAGAGTGTGGACTGGAATACGCTTAGTGCCCAGAACACGGACTCGAGTATAAACGACTCCAAACTTCCGAGTCCCCAGAGTGCGGACTCGAGAATAAACAACCCGAACTTCCAAGTCCCTTGAACGCGGACTCGAATATAAGTAAGTCGGGCCCCAAGTTCCCTGGATGTGAAGATGTGACACAAATGACTTTAGTCTGTCAAAAACCCCGGGGTACGGGCTAAAAAATATTCTAAGTACCCCAAGCACAGAAGGGAGATTGAACAACTCCCAAAGAATGAACACAAACCATGAAGTCTATGTTATCCATAACAGATTGGACCTAAATTACAGTCACAAAGAAAATTCAGTAATAAGAATCTTTTGTAAAAACAGAAAAGGAAACTAAACTTTATTCAGGAAAAGTTTTCTACTGAAAACACTCCAAGATTCGGAGTCAACGGTCTATCTACAGAGATTGCATAAAAGTTGATACATGACTTAAGCTAACTCCCGTTGAACGGGGAGAGTGATCACTTCTTGTGCTTCTTCAACTTCTTCCCACACGACTCCTCTCTAGAGTGTTTACCCTTGGTACTCTTCTTCGTGTGAGGGGTAACCACTGAAGAAGTTGGGGGAACGTCCACAGGCTTGGACCTACCAGGAAGGATGACCTTTAAAGGTTTGTGTAAGGGATCGTCTGGTCCACAACTTGAGGCTCAACCTTGACCTTGGCTATCTCTTCCTTCTCTTTCTTAAGCAGCTCCCTCATGCTCAGCTCGGATGTGTGCTCAGAGGCGCCCGTGACTTTTACTTCAAAATCCCCAGAGGAGGAATCAGACTTGCCTTCGTCGAGCGCCCCGATTACATGAGCATCAGGACCGGGAGCCTTGCCCGCTTGAGGGGCCTCACTAGTCTCCTTCTTCGCCTCCTTGGTGACATCGCTCCCCGGAGCGGGTTCGAGATCAGAACGACCGGCATAAAATCATGAAAAGCAAGTACTAGAATACGATGGCTTCTAGGGAAATGCGAACACTCTTGGGATGTTAAAGCAAGATAGTTGCCTACCAGGTTCCGGCTGGTTCTCAGCCGTCAAAGGGGTCTCACCCTCCGGGATAGGAGACAAAGCATGAACGCCCAGGCCGGGGGCTTCCAGGTCATAGCCAATATGCTGTTCGAAAGGATCAAGTATCGGCCGACTGGCGACTGGGTAGCCGTACGAACGTGAGACTTGATCTCGGATGGACTAGCAATAACTCCTTTCCCTTTCTTCAAGGGGAAGCCTTTGCAATAAATAGCTTTGGCTGCCGACAAGTCCGTAGGTTCATTTCCTTTGAGGAATTCTTTTATCAAGGCCTCCTCATCAATTTCTTCAGTGCCGTGCTCGGCCTTTCTGATTTCTATCAAGGTTTCCCATGCCTCAGCTAAAGATTCATAATAACCCTCACCGAAGAAAGTCAAGTCTCGATGCATGAGAACGCGGGCGTTGAACTCAGCAATTAGCGGGTCAAACATGCATTCGACCTCTTCCCTGCCTTCTTCCCTAGCCGCCTCAAGGCGCAAGTCGATATCCATGGATGCTATCTTCTTGCCCTCTTCACAGGCTTCACTCTTTAACTTCTCAACTCTGGAAACCTCGCCCTTAAGTTTTTCTTTTAAGGGCCGAGTGGCGATGGTCTTGTCACAGTACGTTGTGACTCTTCTTGGGCAGCCATTTTCTCCTCCTTCTCACTGCGGAGCTGCTCCTTAAGTTCCTTTACTTGGAGGCTGGGTGCGTCCCTCTCCTTCTGATTTGAGTCTTTCTCTAAAACCAAAGCCCCGCATCGTTGGACCACCTCGTCGAGTTCTTTCTTGTGAGTTAATTCCAGACGAGTGACGGCCTCAGCGGTGTCCCTGGCGCTCCGATGGGCAACCTCAAGTTCAGACCTGTATGTGGCAAGTTCAACTTCTTGAGCTTTAATGATATCCTTGTCATGGATAGCCTCAAGCTTCAGGCGATCGATTTCGTGACGGCACTCCACATAAACTTCTGAAATTGTTTCAGCCAGATGGACAAATGCATTATGTTGAAGATAAATGTCGTTGGTACAGGCGATGGCGTTTTGCTTAACATCTCCGGTATAGGGTGGATCGCCGGTAGGAACTTCAGCCCATCGAAGCATATTTTTGAAAATTTATCTTTAAGCTTGGCCAGCCTCTCCGATACTGTTGGGTCTATGGCAGGAGCGGGAGGAGACGACTTTGAAAGTTCATCTATCCTGTGAGAATCTCGTGATTGTTGAGTAGAAGAGGAGTCGGAGTGTTCGTCCCGGGGGGCATCAGATTGAGACCTTTTTTGACCGCGTTTGTCTTTACTTTGCTTCTGGTGAGGAGTGGTATCCTGGTGGTACTTCGGCTGATAATAAGTTTTCCTCCAAGATGACGAGTCCCGGGAATGATAGTTTTCATCGCCGCCATCATCTCTATCTCGACCTCTCTCGGGACCCGAGTCCCATCCAGACGGATAGAAAATAGAAGAACCACGGAGACGATCGAATCCATGAGAGCGCCCCATGTCACCTGCACTGAATTCAAATAACGGCGAATTAGCAAAGAGTAGTGTGACAGTAAGAATTTAAGTACAAAGTGAAGTTCAAGTTTTCGTGCGTGTCCTAGTGTCTCCCTCCGACGGACCAGTTGCTTTACTAACGGGAGTTTTTTCTCCCTGATTTGGGGCTAGAGCACCCACATCGCCCCTGACGCGCGAGTGAAATCTAAGTGCCTCCGGATCGTCAAGGTTGTAATTGAGCAAATCATCGAGAATGAAGAGATTTGATAGGCTCTTTAAGGAGCTTTCTACACGCTGCGAAGAAACCTCTCTCTCCGTGGGAATAAGCGTAACCTTTAAAGTTCCACCAACCTCCTCCTTTCTAATCTTGTATGCCAACCCCTTTTTCCTTTGGGAAGGAGAAGATGAAGTTTCGATATCGTGCACTTCAATTACATGATCTTGGGCGGGACCTAAATTCTCACCTTGTGCTTCGAGTGCATCACTCTATTTGATTTTCCCCTCTTCCTGTACATCAAGGGCATGACATGATGACGATTTAGCTAGTTTTTTCCCTTTATCGGATGCAGGCTTGGGAATGGAGACTCCCTCAGGAAGGATAATCTGGCGACCTCCTGCTAACAATTCGAACCTCGATAATGATTCATTTGAAATAAGGGTTCGGATGTCCCGTTCTTCGGTGGAAAGAGCTCTAATGGCTTCGACGGCCTAGAATATCCTCGGCCCTTAGGACGTGGGTTGATACCTGAAAAGACGAAACAAGAAGTTAGAAAAAGCATAGATCCAATTGAGCGCAAATATCGACTCAGGGAAAAGACTTACTTCCTTCAACCCATCTCCTCGCGAAACCAGGAGGGCAACGCACGTAGAACCATTCCTGTTTGTACAGGGCAAATTTGCTACATGCTCCGGTCAAAATTTGGCATTTGTGGTGCAGCTCGAGGAACACAAAGGAAGGGCTATATCCCCACTTCTTAAGCATATAAATATATCTGATGTCGCCGGGAGTTGGAGGCCTAGAGAGGACGGCCATGAAAAGGAGGTAGGTCCCGTATATGAAAGCGTGGCTGTTTGGGTGCAGCTGCGACGGGGCGATGTCTATGTATTGCAACATGTCCCGAAGAAATAAATTGAATGGAGGCACGCTGCCCATCTAGCACATGAACTTATTACAGGCTGCATATCCAGCTGGGGGCAGGTGAGGATGATCGTGCCTCGACGAAACCAACACGTCGGCGAAAGGGATTCCTTCGATAGAGCATATTTGCCGAAGCGCGACTTCGTTGATCTTCGAAGCCTGTGACTGGACCGGATTATCCAAAAGAACAGGGCATCGGGAGCTAAATTATGAGTGGGGGAAGTCGACGGTTTTGAAGTGTCCATGACTTCTTGCTTTGAATATGGCCCGGGCCTATCTGAGACAGTGGCGGAGCTAGATTTTTTAGACATCTCCAACAAATAGTGAATCTGAAAAAGCACCTGTGAGAACTATACTCGAAAAATGTTCAATGTTAGAATTAACAACACGAATAATCCCCCCACGTAGTGTGTGAACTAGTGCAATCAATCATGTATAAACGTTGGAAATTTGAAAGACACAAGGCTACTGATATAAAACTGAGATTCAAATCATCGCCTTCAAAGACCATCATCGTTGATCGTCTCCAAAAGCCTGCCTTATGATGATTACAGTTTCAGATTCAGTAGACGTTAGAAAAAGTTGTATGGTCACGACAATTTAAGCTCAGGTTTGTATCTGCTGAAACTAGGAGGTTATCAATCCAAATCAGTTCAATATACTAGTATGCTGGAGTTTCTGTCCTTGTTGTGTTATGAAATTAGGCAACGCAATTGTTCGTTCGGCTTAAGTGTTGTTCGGCTGAAATATGGGTCGGCATACATGATCGTTCGGTCTAATGGTTGTTCGGCTTAACTGTCGTCCGGGCAAGCTATCATTCGGCCATACTATCGGTTAGCAGAACTATCGTTCGACCTAAATAACGTCCGGCCTAAGTCCTGCTCGGCCAAGTTAACGTTCGACATCCTCACTAATTCATGCCTCCTCCCTAGCCTTCCATTACACTGTTTGGCATTTGGTGAAGCACGCCGAACCAAAGTTATGCCGAGCCTTAACATTCGGCACTCCACCCTTGGCTACAGTTCCACTCCTCTCCTCAAACCACGCCGAACAACAAGAACAGGTCGCTCGGTGAGTCATCCCAGATCATGTCATTCGGCATCCTACCCACCTCCAACACTTCCTCTATTCTTTCTTTTCTTCCGGTCTCGTTCGGCACGAAGGAGCTAAGCCGAACTACAACACATCACCCAACAACTCCTACATGCGATCATCCCCGGTCATTTCTTCTCACCTCACGTCATTAAGTCCTAAAGATATCCTAATCAAAGTTTGATTCATCCATCCGTGTAACCCTCTCAGCTACGGTTCTAATCCTAAGTTCTTATTAAAACTGTTTAATCATGGAAAGGATTTAGATAGGAGGGATAATACCTAGCCGGTAGATCAAAGCTTGAGATGGAGTGATTAGGCTTTTAGTATCCGATTAATAGGCAAGGATTGCAAGTTCTTGGAGAATAACAGATATAAAAGTGGAAAAGAAGGGAGGAAGAAGACGCTGGCCTTTATAGGGAAGAAGAAGAAGGCGAAACGACGATGACCGGTAGAATCGGTCAAAGCAACATCGTTCGGCATTAGTTTGCTTGGCATACGTGGGATGTTCACCTTCGGTTGTATAGCTCGGCATCTACACTACGTTCGGCACACACCTCCTCAACTAGCATTCACAAGAAAGCATCCCCCAAGAGTAATGGGCCCATATTCGAAGCAAGGCATAAAGGACTCATGATCCAAAGCTCATCACGTTCGGTCATGCGATACACTTTGGGGGGCAAGTGTTTCCTGGAGATTGACCAGGCAACTAAGTACTCGACCTATCTGGATTGTTTGGCATATATTCACGTTCGGCATCTAGCAAGTACTCGGCATAAGGGGACACTCAGCAGAAATGAGCGTTCGGCGTGTTAAGGCGGTTCGGCATGAATGCCTCATCCGGCATTCAGGGTGTTCGGCATCACATCGTTCGGCATGGGATAGCGCTCGGCACCTAGGAGTATTCGGTATCGAGGAACATTCGGTATTGAATACCATTCGGCCAAAGAGGAACGCTCGGCATAAGATCGGTCGACGACTAAAGATTGCTCGGCCTCCCGAGTACGTTCGGCCAAGGAACGTTCGGCATGCGTGAACGTTCCGCCTTCAAGGTACGCTCGGCATTCTTGGACAGATCGGCATTCCAGCCTTATTCGACCTGCACCTCTCACTTAACACCATATCTCGTCCGGCACATATCTAGTTCAGCCATCACCTACCGCATGTCATCTAGAATCGTTCGGCACCAATAGATGTTCGGCATGAAGAGCGTCCGGCCTTGCGCCGTTTGGCATGAGGAAGATGGTTCGGCATTTGACTGTTCGGCCTGTCCGGTTCGGCACATAATGACCGCCCCCTTTGGGTAGAGATATTTAGCTACCAGTTCTACCTGGGAAGTCCAACCCACCTTCGTCTATAAATAGAGGGGAAGGGGCATAGAAAAAGGGATCAGATTTTAGAGAACACTGGGGAGACTCTGCCACATTCAACACTCATTCAAGATTTAATCTTTCTCCTTGCAATTGTATTCAAGTGATGAGAAACGGATTGTATCTGTACTTAATCATCAAGGAGAGCAATAAAGATTAATTTTAAAGTTGACATAGGCAGATACGCCGAACCACTATAAATTGGGTGTTCTTACGTTCTGTGTTTAAATTTACATTCTATTCTCTGTTTTAATTTACTTTCTTCATTGATCTCTCTACACAATCTTTCTTCGGCTGTTGGCGACTAATTTTGGTGCTAACAACTGACTCGGGTGTTATTTCACTATAATGTTTGGGTCAAACCGAGTATTATTGGATACATGATAGAATGCCGTGGAGCTCTGAAGACAAGCTGGATGGGGAGACGTATCGCATGTACTTGATGTATATTCCATTGTGTAGTATAAGAAGTGTATTCAGTTTGGGGACAAGTTAATATAACTGTCCAGTATTTTGCTATTATTTGTGTTTTACTCTGATGATGTAATGTATAAAAAAATTATAGTTCTTTGTATAAAGATCAGTTGTCCTCTATTATATATTGTTCCGCTGCGACTATGAGATTCTGATGTTGTTTTCCATTTCTTCTTCTACCTCTTTCTTCTTTAACCCTAATTGTTTGTATTTCTGTCCACTTTGAGTTGAACTGATGGAGATTATGGTCGGTTCAAAGGGATAAGGATTTGTAGGGCGTTACAAAGATATTCTTGTCAGACCTCGGTGCATTTATCTAGAGATGTACCTTCGGAAGTTAGTTCCTTACCTTGTCATAGTATGGAATCTATTCTGCAATATGAGATTTATTGTTTTAGTTGTATACCAAATATTTTAGAATGTTAGATGCAAGCATTCGAGTCATTTTAATATTTTACTTTGAACCCTTAAACATTATTATAATAGCACTAGATTTTCTATAAAAGTGTTTTGGTTATCATAAGTTAAAGAACTATCCGTGTTTATGTGTGGCGAGGTTTACGGGATACCTTTGATTTCAAACGATTTTTCAATTTAATAAATCAATTTTTTTTTGGTTTGAGTTTACCCACGCTAGTATTCCAGACCGACCAGGGCATTATTTCCTTATAATGCTCTGGTCAAACCGAGCATGTTTGCCAGGTTAGCTTTAGATGCTTTGGAGCTATGGAGTCGAGTTGGAGGCCTAGGACATACCCTCGTTTTTTGGATATTTCCATTGTGTATGTGTTCTGTGTAGTTTGTCTGCTATTGTAAGGATAGGTGTTATAACTATCTAACTCTGATATGTATATGTGTTAAGAAAAAGGATATCGGATTTTATAAATACATGATTATAGTTTCATTGTGAGATTCCGTGTTTTTTTTTCTAGTTTTTCTATCTTCTATCTCCTTTCTTTCCTCTAACAATCTGTCATTCCAGTACTTAGTTGTTCGGCATATTAATACCGTCGATGTACTAATGTCGACTTTTGGGGTTTTTGATGATTTTCCTCAAACTTTATAATTTAAAAAATATTTTTAAGTGGATGATATTATATAATAATATTATATCATATTTAATTATGTTATATATTTAATATTATTGTATGTTTTCATACCAATGTAACAAACCATTTGATTGTCTCCTGAACGACTTAAAGTACAACTATTAGATATGTTTTATATACATTATAATTGTTATCCCGCTTCTTAGAAAAGCCGTGATATCAAAAGGTCGATCGAAAACCAAGGACAATTCGTCTCAGAGATTGGTCATACTTCGTTTATCCATAGATATCGCTGAACTTTGTTCGAGTCCAGATTGAGCTACAATTGGTAGGACATGACAAGAAAGATCATAGAAGTCCGCATCTCAAATTTCAAGTCAATCCGAGTTCATACGCTCGAGTTATGATTGATTCAATTTGAAGGGGAAAACCTAGGTTTCGAACCCATCACCGATCACCGGTTCGAACCGATCAACTTCGAATCCATCGAAGTCCCTCGGATTTGACTCCATCAACTTCGAATCCATCAAGTTCGTATCGATGGACCTCGTATCCATCGGGGAAACGCAAGTTCGTATCCATCAAGCATCGGTCGTTCGAACCCATCGATGAAGTTTGTTCGAACCCAACATTGAAGCCCTGTTCGAATCCATCAATGAAGCTTCGTTCGAATCCACTGGGTCAACTAGCCATGGTGACGTGTCTTTCATCGGTTCGAATGCGCCGAGATATATGGAGTCGAAGCGGTCAACTCGGAGCGAAACCCGGATCGAGGTGAAGTGTGCGCTCCACGTCAACACGAAGACACGTGCCACCATTGATTCATTACCATCGGTTCGAAGGGATGGTTTCGAACCAAATAGTTGCACGACGAGCATCATCTCGTATTCATCATATCTCTCAATCTACTGATCCAAATGCCACAAAATTTTCACAGAAGCTTGCGTACATGTTGAAGAATGTCCACCCCAAATTTCACCTAGATTGGACGATTCTATGATCGATTCGAATGGAGTTCGAATCGATGACAAAGTGGGCCCAAATTTCCTGAGACCGGGAGCGTGGGCCCCCTCACATGCCAGAATTGGTCTTCTAAATTTTCAGCGAAGTATCGGCATCCTACGCCTATATATAGAGCCCCAAAGCCAACAGAAAATGGTTCTTTTTCGACTCTCAAGCGCCCAGATTCTGCCGGATCGAGATCTCCATCATCCTACATCATAACTTTGCTGTTAATTTCGAATTTCTAGTTGTAACTCGCCGTTGATCGCTGTAACAACTTGTAATCATTGAAAGAGAATCAATAAAACATCAAAAAACTTCACAGTGGACATAGGCAACACGCCGAACCACTATAAATCGCTTGTCTACACATTTGCTTTACTGTTGATTGGAGTTTTTTATTAGATAATATCTGTTTTGAATTTATATTCTTCATTATTATCTCTTCGACGACTCCCGAAGAGTGTTGTGACCAATTTTGGTGCAAACAATAATATAATTATAATACATTATATTATAATTATAATATATTATAATATAATTATCTTGTAAAGATAGGCATCTTAGTACCTATGTGAAGTATGTTAATATCGTGGATGTATTTAGTAAACTATTCTCTTTATCGTTGTACAATCGAAAGAAGTTCAACCAGAATGAACCCAAAGTAAGTTGGTGATAAATGTTTTGTTAGAAAATAAAAAAATATTATTTCAAAAATGAGATTTTGAAATAAAATAAAAATATTTTTAAGTTAACTAGTTCGAGTGGCTTGGAAATAACTTAAAATTAGGAAAGAGATGTGTTCGGATGGTAAACATTTCTTTCGAATGTTACCCTTCTTTGTAAGGGAAAGTATGATACTATTTTGTGATACGCAGTTTCTTAGTATCATTTTAGGTTACTCAGGCAAAATATATGTTATGTTATATGATTAAAATATATAGTTTCATTGGGAAAAAGTTTTTGAAACAAATCCGGGTATTTGGATCTTGAGTTTTCTTAGGGAGATAAATTCAAAATAGAATAGCGGAATTAGATCAGGGTATATACTCTTAGGTTGTAGTGGGGTATTATCCAAGTTGAAATAAAGAGTTGTTTATGAAATTCTTTCCGAAATGATTTAGTGGGAATACAATTGGTTTTAAGGAGAACAAATTAAGTAACTGTGTAGGGTGGATGTAAATCATTTCTCCTTTCCATAGAGTTTTGATCTAACATTGGAGTATATGACTTTGAAGTGTTTGCACCATTCGTAATAAGGATCTATTACTCGACATTTCAAAGCGAGCACTTGATGAGGGTTCTTTGTGTGGGACCAAGATTTTCTGTCATATTTATAACTATGTAAGGAGGATAGAGGTTCCTAATCAAGGAGCCTGATCGAAGTGTGCATTAGAGAATCGAGTGAGCGATAGTAGCTCGATAGTGAAGTTATGTATTCGAGTTATGATTGAATCAAATATGGTATAAGAATAATCTATGTACATTATATGAGTGATGTATACTATTAGGTGTTTTCTAGGATAGATTGATTTTTTTTGGAAGACGAAATTCTTTTAAGGGGGAAGAATGTAACGATCAGAACAAAATTCTTTTAAGGGGAAATGTAACGACCAGTAATTTCAATACTTTGATTAGTGAATGTTTAATTAATTTTAAATATACAATACATATTTTTTTATATTGAAAATAAACTCATTTTAATTAACTAATAATGATGGCAAATTCATTTTAAAATTTTATTTACCAAACTAAATAGTTCGTAGAAAAATAGAAAATATGACCAAAGAACGTTTTTCGAAATTTCGACCTTTCGACACGTGAAAGTTGTCAGGAACGTTGTTCGTCTTTGTGCACTATATGTACAGATATATAAGAGTTAATTAACTAAAAAATAATACACTTAGAAATAGATTATTTTTTATTAATTCAGATTAGTAAGTGATGTGACAAGATGTAGTTTGAAAAATAATAAACATTTTTTTAAATATATATTAAGTATCGTCACGTATTAGATTTTGCAATAATTAGCCATAATTATCTCCTTTCACATCTTTTGTAACAACCGTGATTTTTACCGCCATAATAAAAATTTAAAACTAGAATTTTTTTTAAAAATTAAAATTTGGAAAAAAAATGAAATCATTTTCAAAGTCAGTTGTATGGTGCACGTTGTAAAGGACTTGCATTTTGCCTTTACGTGTGAAAATGAATCGTCCATTTTATAAAACAAAAGTTGGAACATTACATTGTGCTGTCACGTTCTTTTATAAAGCAAGTGAGAACTCAATTTTCTTTTACTGTCACATATTTATAAAACCAAAGTTGGAAACTTTGCTTGGCCTTCACGTGTGAGGCTACGTACCTTCAGAAAAGGTAAGGAACATTTTAGTTTGTTGTCACAAAAATTGGTAGAAACAAAAGGAACATATTATTTGCCTTGCTATAAACACTAAGTTTTATAAAACAAATTTTGAACTTTTTGCTTTGCTCTGCCATCATCAAGTAGTGTAGCCGTGTACTTTCATACAAAGGCACGTTTGCATTAAATGCATTGTACAAAAATTTTGGCCAGCACACTCATTTGTATTGACTTGTACAAAAATTTTGAGAAAAGAAGTGTATGCCGCAACATTCTTTTATTCATTTTTCAAGCAGCTGCATTGTTTTGTACCATTCTCTTCGATAGCTCAGTAGAAGTTTATTAGTGGCAGTTTGATTGTGACTCACGTTCGAATCTGGGTTGTTCACTGGTTTAGAGGCAAATTAAAGTTGAGTTCACAACTCATACCTCTAATTTATTTTTGTGGTTATTTCTAGAACTCACAATTGTTCATGCGTATGAATATAGCATACCCAGGTCTTTTTTTTATTATCTTCATGCGTGCATTTGAATGCAAGTGTTCAAGTTTTTATCTTCATGTGTGCATTTTTGTGGTTAGCTACAGATGTCTAGGTCTTTGTTTCGATATTTTTTTTGTTTTCTTATGTGTGAAAAATGTTTAAGTCATTTTATATATGAATGCAAGTGCCCAGATCACTAGTATCATTGTGTACGTGTAGTATGGTGTTGAGTGCGTTAGTGCTTTTTTTTTACAAAAGCAAGTTCCTAGTCATTTTATTCTTACATTGTTTTCATGTGAGTCAAATTTTTATGCTAAGTCTTCCATTTTCATGTGTGTCAAATTTTTGTTCCAGGCCTTGCATTTTT
The DNA here is from genome assembly GCA_030765085.1 of Allium cepa. NCBI lineage: Eukaryota > Viridiplantae > Streptophyta > Magnoliopsida > Asparagales > Amaryllidaceae > Allium > Allium cepa. Next base: position 920,094,120 of record CM060938.1, read on the forward strand.
ACCTGTCCACACGTGCAAATTATTTCATGCGTGCGTGTGGTTGAAGTATGCATATATATATATATATATATATATATATATATATATATATGTGTATGTATGTATGCATGCATGTATGTATGTGGTGCACGAAAGTGTCCAGCATCAATTGATGCGTATTATATTTTACGTACAGAAGGCTAGACTAGTTCCATTTTACATTTTTGTGTTTACACATATGTGCCAAACTTCATACCATTTCAGTTTTGTATGCTAAAAGTATATTGCAAAACTTCATATATGCGTGCATTTAGTTGTTATGCCCAGATTTTACTTCTCGCATGTATGTGAACGTCACTTTTTCATGCAATATATTTTTGATGAATATGTAGCAGTACAATCTACTGACTAATTTACGTTGAACTGGTGTTTCTTTTTAAAACGAATTTTGTTGCCGTTATTTTATAATGGAATTTTTACTCCGTTATTATATTTTTGAAGCGTGTTGGTTTGACGACTTTTTTTGACGAATAAAAACTACTGTTATTTTGACTTCAGCAACCGTCAATTTAAACTGAATTTTTAAGCAGTTGTCCCGCAATACTGATTTGGTATCCGTTTTTACGGTGTTTGGTGAAGCGCAATTTATTCATCGAAATTGCTACAGATGATGATGTTTTATTCACGTGTTTTAAAAAATGTTTTAAAATAAAACTATTTCCAAAAAATTTACAGTTTGCGCTTTCAAAAGAATAAGGAAGCGATTTAAACGCTTCAGCAAAATTGAGGACTATGAACCCTTACTTTTACTGATTCGCTTAATTTCGGACTTGTCCGTTTGAGAACGTAAAATGTTATTTAAATAAAATATACAATTTTTCACTTTCAAGGAAACGATGAAGAGATTTAAACGATTTGGCAAAAGTGCGGAGAATGGAACCAAACTTTTACTATTTCCGTTAATTACGGACTCGTTAATTGAAATATTTGCTGAGGATTTGCTGTTTAATGATTTAGATGATATGTTGGGCTTTCGAGCCACTCTGTTGGACCTCCGGGTCATTTGATGGACCTTCGGGTCATTGGATGGACCTTCGGGTCAATTACCAGTACTTGACCTTTGGGTAACTCTGTGGACCTACGGGTCGTCTGATGGGCGCCAAAAGTTATAGTGCTTGGTAGGCTTCGGCCATATGAGATGCACATGCGACGTAGCTAAAACTCGCCACCTGTTGGGATCGATCCCCTTTTATGCTGATTTTTCTAGTTATCTTATTTTGATTTCTAGATTTTGCCACTGCTGATTTGTCTACTAATCTATTTTGATCTCTAGATTTTGTGAACTGCTGCTTTGAATTCAATTATGAATTTGGAAGTTGAGTTTACGTATAGTATCATATGAGATTATAATTTTGCATATTGTTGTTTTGAATTCAAGCGTGAATTTGAAAGTTGATTCTGATGGAGTTTAAATTTAGATTTCTTCATTTAAATTATGTTGATTATTTATGTTGAATAGTCTCAATCGAGCCTATAATTATTTTCTTAAGGGTTGTTTATCATACACTTATTTCTGAGTTTAAATTAGACTGATCCTTTTATTATTTTCTTTCAAATAATATTCTGGTAAGACCGAGTTATTTCAGGATAGTCGCTATCTCTGATTCAGTTGCAGCTTCAGCTTTTGGGATTTCACATCATCTTTTATCTAGACTTTAAGGAGTACTTTTGGTTTAGTGATTCTCGTCTCATGTATGTTGATGACATGTATATGTGCATTTGGTTCATGTGAACTATCGATTGTTATAGCATGTATCCAGACTTGTCTTCCGTTATATATCTGATATTTCTGTTCTGATGTGGTTATACTTATCAGTGTTGTTGTTATTATGAGTTGTTCTGAATTTTTCTTTAGCCACCGTAGTTTCGTTTTAGATAGGGATTGAATATATATCTTTGGGAGTAATTTACATAACTCCTATCAATGTAATCAATTATCATCTAAGGCATAACTTACGAATGGTCGCTTCTAACAAGCCTTATTCTTTGCAATAGCAGACGTTATTCCTTATAATAATCTTTGGTATTGTGGGCATAGAGGTGGGGCGTCACATCTTTGTTAATAATTATTATTATATGTATATATACAAATGAAAGTGATGTGAGTAATGATAATAATTATATATATTAAAGAAAGCAATGTAATAAACATAATATTTATATATTTATATAAAGAATATGATGTTACTAAACCTAATAATTGTGTGTATATATAAAAGAAAGTAATGTGACTAAACATAACTATATATATAAAAGAGTGATATGATTAAACACAATATAAATATATATATAATATAAAAGATTTATGATGTGACTAGATACAACGATGACATAGAAAATTTGTCTATAAATTGCTATATGTTTCTCCATTTTTCATTCTCTTTCAACCAACTTTTTCTTCCTCAATTCTACCTCAAATAGGGTTTCTTTTCTTGAAACTGTGCAAAATTTTAATGGCTATAACATTCTAGTTAACCATTTTTCCAAATTTCTATCATTGCTATGTCTAAATACCCAATCTTTGCAAAGCAATTTTCACCTAGAATTTCAAGTCCGAAAATTACCCTTCTTCTTTCGACCACAACTTCTTAAAAACAAATTGAAAATGATCGATTCTTTTTTTTAAATGATTGAAAAAAGAAATTCCAATAACTTTCTCTTTGAGCACTCTTTGAAATTCAGGGAATAGATAGCTTAAAAATCAATTGCAAAATAATCTATTTTCGGACTTATTATTGAGAAATCGATGTTTGTCTGAAGTCACTCTACATTACCAAAACATGTCTCACTTCCTTGTTCATCCTTGGCCTAGCCTACTAGTATAGTTAGGATTCAAGACTCCACCTTTTTGCTTAGGAATGAAAGTGCGAGGTCGTACTCAAGTCAGCGAAATTTTGGATAGCCTTCGCTGAGTAAATTCCTTAAACTTTTTGGGAAAGAATTTGCTTTTATATATATGGTTTTATTTGTGATTTTATTATTTGAATTGTGGTATGGTTTTGGTTTATATGTACATGCTAATATGTGAACTTTGAATTGATGATTTAAGTGTCGTTTTGTTATAAAATTGTGATATCTGGCTTGGAATTGGTAGTGATGTGGAAAGTTAGTAAGTAAAATTAGTAAATGGAAGAGTTAGTGGGCAATGAGTTGGAAATTACAAGTATCCGTAGCGACAGTCCCTGTGGATGTAGTTCATTTAAAAATTCGATTTTCGCAAAGTTTGGTTCTTATACTTTAAAATGTTTTGCAAATGGTTTATAAACTAAATAATAATATTTTAAAAGGTAAACTAAGAATTTAATAACAAATTTTCAATTAATTATTTTTCGTAATTAATAATTAATTAAGAATTAAACAACGTTATTAACCTTTATTAATTAAAGGTCGGTTGTTAATTAATTCTCTTTTAAAAATAATATTTATTGTAATTAATTATTAAATAAGTTAGTTAATTATGAGTTAAGTATGTGATTTATTTTTAATTAACTATTATTAAAATATATGATTAATTATTAAGTAATCATTAATCAATGTTTAATTAATTTTATGTTATAAATTAATTAAGGTTTAGTTTATAATAAATTATTCATTAAAGGTTTAAACTTTTATTTAAGTTTAATTAAAGATTAATTAATTGAGATTACTTATTATTTAATTATTAATAAAGGATTAATTAATTATTTAATAATTAATGAAGGATTAATTTAGATTTAATTAAAAATTAATTACTGTTAACTATTTAATTAAATTAAGCGAAAATTCAATTAAGTTAATTATGAATAAGGATTTAACTTGTAATTAATTATTTTAAAAGGGTTTAAAAGGAGTAAATCCTTTAGTTTTAAAAAGTAATTTTTTTTAAAGGTACTTCTTTTTCAAAAATGGTTTTGAGTACAAGTGACCCAAATGTCGATACCATTAAGAAACCATATAACTATGAATGAGTTATGATGTAGATCGTTGGGTTGTTTAGACATGTGTTAGCAGAATAAATCCATGTTTTGCTATAAATTGATTGTTTGTCTGGTGGTTTGGACACATGTTAGCAGTGTAAATTCCCGTTCTGCTATAAATTGATAATTTGGACATGTGCTAACAGAATAACCCCCCTTCTTCTTTAAATTGATTATTAGTTAGTTTGTGTGAACATGTTTTAGCAGTATTAATCCTGGTTCTGCAATGAGTTGTGTAACATTCCCCAACATGGAGGCCCAAAACTAATTGCTAAGGATGTTGCAGTCATCCATTGTTATTAATCATTGATGACCAAATATAGTGATATTAGATACATTGATATACAGAAACATAAGAATTTGGAAAAATTTAAACAGCAAATAAATTCCATATTCCATTTCAAAATATTTCAAATTGATTATATAATCCCAGTTGGGAGACCATGTTCAAATAAAATATAATAACAAAATACGCTAAGATAGACATATAAAGAAGCCTCTTGGTTAGTTAAAGGACATGTACTAATGTAAAGACTCGATTCTTCGACTTTCGAAAATCGACATTAATACGTCCAATTTATCAACTGCCGAACAATCGAATGCCGGAAAACCGAACCCTTAGGGTTTAAGAAGAAGAAAAAGGTAGAAGAAGACAGAAAGAAAGAAAGAGGAAACAACAGAACAACAGAAACAATAACAGAATCTCACATATCGCAGCGGAACAACATATAATAGATAAATGAATATCATTAAATCAAAGAACTATATCTGTTATTACATTACATCACATTTCATTACATTACATTACATTATCAGAGTTTACAACAACAAACAGCGGAAAAGAAATACTATATACTAGTTGATACGCATGGCATCCAGCTTGCCTCCAGATCTTTGTAACAACTTCTAAATTCCAAAATGACCTGATAACCTGACTCTAGACTGCCCGTGTGGAAATTGGTGGGCACCCAGAGTTTAGGAAGGAAGCAATAAACTCTAGGTCAGTCATGGGACTGGTGTGAGAATTTAAAACAGCTATTTATTTTTAAAACAAGCAACATGATATTTTTTTGTCAATTCGTAATGCTTTTTGGAAAATGAGACTACCATAAGGCCTCCCGCACACACACACACACAATGCAAATGCAGAATCGGAGGAGATTTCTCCTTATGATAGTCAAAGATGCTTACTACGCAAAATCAAATCATTTTTGATATTATTAGGGCATAGTGAGGAAAACATTTCGAAAGTATAATATAAATCTTAGTCAGCATAGGTACCATTATATTATGCCTGCTATAGCTGCCTCCTGAGGAGACAGGTTATAAAATCGCAATCGTAAAAGGCTCGTGTTGTTTCTTTGGATTTCCAACAAATGGTCAGGGCAAGGAACTTCTCATTGCCACATGAGTACGCCTCTGGAAAGACGCCCCCGAGAACCTCACCTAACATTACACTTAGATCTCTGCCAACACAAGGCCGGGTTACACCTAACTGGGTAACTACTGACACGAATATGTCATCCTCCGGTCGTAAACAACCTTTTCCGAGGATCCTCAATACCAACAACCACATAATATTCAGCAACCACAAAGTAAGTATCTGGGCTCCATTTTATGATACCACTTATATCCAGAAGGAAATGACATACACTAAAGGGGCGCTACCCCCTAATAACCTTGCCGCATCCTTTCTGTTTTGACCATTTCCAGGGTGTCAGGTTCGACGAAGTCTCTTCCACAAAGCTAGGCACAAAGCCATGCTTTGATCAACAAATGATCATCATACAGCAACACTCAGCATGCCACGTTACCAGATTGGGAATATTTCAGTAGTAACCATCAACTACATCACCTTTGAGCTCGTACGTCTCAGAGAAGGGTGTTAAGCTAAGAGAATAAATTCTTCGCCACTAATAGAAATGTATTTGATAGAAACCAGCTTTATATCTCAAATTGCAACGTCAGACACACAACCATACAAGTCTGTTCCGGGCTCGAATAGAACCGAAGGCACTTCAAAAGAAGTCCTTGCAATCCGGATAATTTCTAATAACGTCCGGACTTTCCATCACAAAGAGTGATAAAATCTCTATATCGGAGATCAGCCGATGCAGAGACATCCGACGTTAATCCTTCCGTTTTTAAAATATCCGGTCTTCAACACCGGTCTTCAAATGCAATCCATTTACGTCGTATCATTATTCGGAATGGGTTATACGACCCAAAGGTCCTTTCCCGGTTAACCCGAATAATGAGCGCTTATTTTTAAAAATAAGTGTTGCATTCAAATTTTCAAACAAATCACAACAAATACCCACTCAAAGGTAAATATTGATAGTGTGTTATTTAACTATCAATCAATGTTCACGACCTCACCTGTTTTCAAATAATTTCCCAAATTATTTATTTCCCAAAAATATGTTTACAAGATATAATTTCCACACTTCAACTATTTGAAAACAAATTTCAAATCACTTTTCACCCTTTCAACTTTGAAAACGAATTTCAAATCATTTTTCACTCACGAGATATATTCACAACATTTCTTCATTTCCACTGGAAATCTGCCAAATCTCAATACCTGAAAATACTTATAATATTTATCCAAAAATATATTTGGAAAACACTTCAAAATAAAAATCTACTTTTAAAACACTTTATTTTCAAATATTAGTTATAAAACAACATTATACTAATATTATATATATAACTTAAGTTCAAACTATTTTCTTTTAAAATAAAATTAGTAAATAGAGTGTAATTATTTAAATAATCAATTTCTAAAACAATTATAAATTTAGTCTTTAAATAATTACTTTTAAAGTTTGCTAAATAAATCTTTAATCTAAAGATTTCAAAATAACTTAAGAAATTAATTTTCCCAAAATATTCCTTTAAAACTACTTTAGAACTTTTAATCTATATTTTTAAAACTACTTTCAAAATATACCCGGCTTTCCAGGGAGAATACACTTTCATTTCAAAATGGTCCATTTAAACCAAGTAAATAAATCCTTACCGATTTATTCTAATTTTACGTTCCAAATCCGTAAATTCATTTCCACACTTTAAAAATAAATCAATGTTTATTTTTAAACAAATTTCTCTTTCCTTTATAAATTCCAATTTGAATTCAATTGATATACGATTTTCAAATCGATTTCAAATATTCACTTTCTCAACAATTCAATTTCAATTGATTTCCAAACGCCAAATCAAATCTCATATTGATTCTTTCCAAATTCATTTCACTTTCCCAAATAAATTTCCAAATGGATTCCAAACTTATTTCCTTTTTAAAAATAAATTCTTTTTAAAGAAAATAAATTCCTTTGTCTCTTTCAATATATTTAAAAATCCAAATTTTAAATAAATTCTTCAATTTATAATCAATATTATACGAAATCAATTTATTAAACATTTTCATCGTATATTGGAATTAATTTGATAAGATTACAAAAATCGGCTTTTTATACTCTTAAATTCATTCTTCCAATTTTATTCAATTTTCAAAAATTTATACACTTAAAGTTTTCTACTTTAATTTCAAAAATCCAATTCCATTTATATATGGTATCCAACGATACCAAAAATTCATTCGGCTAAATTATAGCCTTCAAATAAATTCCAAACCTCAATATGATCAGTCACATCAATATAATCATTCACAGATTATCACATCACAACATAAACAAATTCAATAAATGTGAGGGGTCCAGTTGGATCCCTCCAACCTGTTTCCCTGCATCCACAGATGTTAGCACAATACCAATTCCACTTCGAGGTGGAATATCGCGGTATATGGGATTTATAAAAATATCATCCGCTATTATGCGGCGCAATAGGGTCTCATCCGCTATATAATGCGGGAAATCCACTCCAAATACATATATAATACCAATTCCACTACAGGGTGGAATATCACGGTATATGGGATTTATAAAAATATCATCCGCTTAATAGGCGGCGCAATAGGGTCTATTTCAATACAATAGATAGCAATCATCATTCAAGCATACAATCAAAACAATCAACAATTTTAAATCTAACTATTTAAAATTTAAACAAAACCCTTTTTTTGAGTGAGAAGATCTCACCTTTGCTTTTTATTTTGCAATCCATTCCCATCTTGACTCGATTTTCTTAATTTATACCTTGTATAATATTTACACAATTCATTAATACTCAAATCAACTGAACAATTTATTTCCGTTTAATAGTTTTTGATTAGCTGATAATTCTTTTTAAACCAATTTTCTCCTTTAATAGATTTGTTTAACTACCAATTTTCACTTTAAGCTAATACTTTTAATTTTAAACAAATTTCTTTTTAATAAATTGATTTAACAAAAAAATTAAATTCAAAACTAATTTTCCTTTACTGTACAACTGTTCATATAGCCTAATTTTCTAATATAATCGTTCAAAAGCAGTATACTAAAATCTTAAAACTTCTTAAACCTTATCTTTTTATATATACATATACCTATTGATATTTATATTTTATATTTCATTTCTGCAAATAAAACATAGGATTTTCTTTACTGTTTTACTGTATATAAAATATACATATATGTGATTCAATAAAATAAAATGAAAATATCTTTATTGTAAAGATTATATTTTCTTGCATGCATATAAAATATCAAAACTGCATAAATATTTACTCTTACTGCAAATTAAAACAGAAATAACTTTAAAAATCTATGTTAAAAACTTACTGCTTGAAACCGAGCCCATCCACTGCCACCACTGCTCGACATTCCAGCCTTCACACGAACGCCATCGCCCAAGACCACGCGTTCGCGCCTGCAGCGCCGACCTCCGCCTTGCGTGCGTCCCTGAGCTTCCCTAGAACGCCGCCGCACTATCAACTCGAGGCATAGCAACCCTCCTCGAACGCCAGTAATGATGAATCGCGAACCTAGCCTCGTCGAAAACCCCTTTTCACATCGCGCGACCTCACGCGAGTTCCCGCCTCGACCTTCAATTGCATCGAAGTCGATCGATTTTAAATGAGAAGAGAAGGGGAACCGACGCTCCAATAACCAGCAAAAAGAGACGAAAGTACGCCACTCCATGCTCATCTCAAAAGCATTAATCGAATAAGTGAATTTTCGTTGTAAGTATTCCCAATACTGCTACATTTCAAGTCGACAATGATGTTTGAGAACATCAAACAGAATCTGACCTAGATCTAACAATCGATAGTTGAAGTTTCAAGTGAAGGCGAAGCATGTGGCTATCCAGATTGAAGTGTAGGCCAGGCATGGGCGATTTTGAATTTAAGGAAAAGGGAACGAAGAGATAAAATGATCGTCCATTTTTCTTATTTTTTTTCACGAAGTCAATTTGAACGAGAAGATTTTTTTCTTTTTCGATCGGCCATTGATGTTTTTAAGTGGCGGCAGTAGCCTTAGGAGCTAGGGTTTTGTAAAAGGTGAAGTATAAAGTCCTTTTATATAAATTGCAAAGCACTATTCATCGAAATTTTTTTTCCGAACTCAAAAGGAAATGTGGCGACCGAAGTTCCTAGGGTATTACCCGCATTCTGAACACAATGGAACGTGTTTCAGTGGCTAATTCGATCATATACCAAGTTACGGAAGTAAATGATAAATTTTAAATTAAATCGATAAAAATAGTTTCTATGCGTTTTGAGCTGCCAGTGTCAAATGACAACTTCGATTTCTACGAAAATTGATCCAATAGTAATACAATATTACGGATCCAATGGAACTGGTTTCGTCGAATTCCAAAACTGTGCCTCAGACGGCTTTTTTTAAATTAGTATTTTCAATATGAATTTTACAAGCCTTGAAAATATTTTTAACAAGTCCAAAATTTACAATTCAGCAATTCATTCAATTTCAAATTATCAAATTGAATTATTTAAATTGCTAAATAAACAGATATATTTGAAATTCAATTTAAATTATCATTCAAATATTTAAAATCAACTAAATATTTCATTTTCAAATGTTCAAAATTTCCGGGTCGTTACAACTTAGGCATCAAACAATTTTCCTTTACAACAAAAAAACACAGCGGAAATAAAATAACTCTAAATAACAATTTGCCTCCTACATGCCTCTGGAAGCTTTATTTTTCTAAAGAGAAAATCTAAAAATCTTAACTCTCAACTTAATCAAAATCAATTAAGTACCCAAGAGTTTAAGGGGAAAACAAAAAATTTGAATCGGATGTAAGCCTAGCATGGATAATAATTTACCATCTTATATCATTTAGATATCTAGTGAGACCACGCCACTTAGCGGAATGGGTTTTCCCCTCAGTAATATGTTAAAACATTTATAAGACTATATATTATGCTCCCGCATCCATGGTGGCTAAAACATAATATTTCGAAATATTATGATGATATGTAATACAAATAAATCTATTCTGGATTACCCATCCCCATTCATTATAACTATCTGTCTCAATTGTAGTTTCTAGGTTGACTATTAACCTATTAAATGTTAAAGGACTATCTATCCAATTACTTAGTTTTCATGGGATCACTAAGAATCTATTGGTAACTCCAATATCATATTGCTTATCCTAGTTTTCATGGGCTAACTAGGAACATATTGGGTGACTGCCAATATCTTAATCTGGATATAGTTTTCATAGGCTGACTATAAACCTACTGGTCCCTGCCAGTATCAAAGCATAGTTTTCATAAGCTGACTATGAACCTATTGGCCCCTGCCAATAGCATAATGTTTTTATGGGCTTAATGTAAATCTATTGGCCCCTGCTAACATCATTAAATTAAGATTTTAATATATGTTAAGTTATATTCACTACAGGGTCAACATAACTGGTTATTCCACCCTTTTCCAAAAATACAGTTATGGGTTAATATCAATGTGAATGATATTTCCAGAATCTTTTGTTATTCTATGGCTTTTCCTTAATCATAAGAATGGATTATTTGTTTTGGAACCTTAAAACATCACCTTCGAAACCCTTGGATGACCTCATTCGAAAGCGTAGAAAACCTCTTTCCAAAACTCTAATTATATACCTTTCGAAACCAATAAAACCTTTCGATGGTGTCAAAAAAATCATTCTTTAAAACATAGGTTTCAGAACAAATAAAATATTCTTTTGAAAGCTTTGGGTTTACTCTTGAAAAATCGTTTGGGTCAAATTGGTTATGTACGAAAGTATCTCTTTTGAAACCAACTAAAATAAATAAGAGGAAATGTTGATGGTGCCGCAACCATCTAGTCGAAAGCAAAAGACTTTAAGACTTGAAACTTCGAGGGACAGATTCGGAACCCCCTTTCGATTCCATCTTATTTGAAACCCTCAACCCTTTCGATATCAATTAGGAAAAGGGTTTGGTTTAAGGCAAAAACAAGGGTAATCTTTCGAAAGCATCAATATTGTTGAAAGGTAGAGTTGCGGCTAGGTTTCGACTAGAACGAAACCAACCCCTTCCGAAAGCTTTCATTTAAAGGAAAAAGGAACCCCATCGAAAGCTCGTACTTTAGTATAACATGGTAACCTTCTTCAAAAGCTAGATATACATCCTTTCGAAAACATTCGTTTCGACTAAGTCAAAAGAATTAAGTAAAGCAAGGCAACGATTTCTACTAGTAAAACCAAAGCAGGGTTTCGACCCCATCGGATGCTTGCTTTTCAACGCTATAGCTTTAGCCTTCCAATCCACTACAAATCACTTAAGTGATACCATGTGTATTGGTTTCGATTATGTAGGTTTGGTCTGTTGTAACGATGGGTCGTATCTGGCCACTTTAAAATATACTATTAAGGTGATTTTAAATAGAAAATGCATAACGTTTTATAATTTAAATAAAATTAGATAGGATTTTCTAACAGAAATAAACACAAAATAGGAATAATTACTTATCTCAACAAAAGCGACAAAATCCTTATTTCAGAAAAGTAGGTTTCAATAGTTAAATAAATTATTTTTATTTATTTATGAGTGTTTGTATTTTTAAATAACATTATACAAATTTATTCTGAAGTTTTTTTTACATAAATAAATAGTTGAACTAAAATGTCAAAATGTCATCGTAAAACATTTTATGAAAATCAACATTTTTTCGATTTAAGTTTGTCTCGACGTTATTGCACCTTTATTTTCTTATATATGAACATATATTCAAATAGTATAAGTATTACTTAATTTACTAATCAAGTTTACTTTTACTAAACATCCTTAGAAAATTATAGAATGTAATTAACAAAAAGCATAAAAAGACAAAAGGTATATAAAAGTCAAAACGTAAATATCAAATCAAACAAACATAATTATTATATATTCTTTATTTAATACTTAGGTCAAAAAGTAATAATTTGAAATGTGATGTTAGGTGTTGAAAAAAATTAGTTTGCTTAAAGTATAAGTAAAGGTTATTTTTGCCATTTTATGAAATATTATGTTTTTAATCCAAATTTTGTCCTATTAATACCAACACACTTTCTCACTTTTTTCCCTACTTTCATTCTCCATTTTAAAGCTCTTATTCCACTCTTTAATGGCTTCCATGCCTTTCTTAGAAAATTCCAAAAGTGTAACAAAGTCATGGGAAAAATAATCGATAGAAAAGTATACCTCTTAAGTCATGTTCAAGCAAGTAAGTTCCATCATTCCACCCAATGCCATGCCCACCTAAAAGCCATTTCCACCTCTTTTCATCTCAACTTCTAGGATAACAGAGCTATAGCCGGATTTTAAGAAGTTTTGGAAAATAGTAGCAAAGCTATAATCAAATCCGCAGTGACAAAGTCAGCAAAATTTATAGGAAGTATGGTTAAGATCTGGAGTTTGTTGCCTTAAAGTTTGATGAAGTGGAATCCAAAGTGAGTTATTTCTTCCTTTAGATTTATTAAAATCATTGCTAAGTTAAAGGAACTTTAAGAGTTAAGTGTTGCTTGAAAACTCTAATTTAATGCTTATTTACTTTGTTTGCTAAAACAATGGTTTTATTTCCTTGTTAGACTATTTAGATGGTTAATTAATTATTTCAAAATTTAGAAGTTAAATACTTAGTAGGGTATGCAAAAATGACTAGTACATGTGTTTTATCTATGAGATCCAAGGAGACTTAGGCGAGGAGCGGAAAATGTCGAAGGGAAAGCCCAGATGCTCCAAAATAAATATCAAACCATTTTAACATAAGACAAAATATAGTGTTATAAATATTTGATAGAATGAAGCATTGATTATCATTTACCGTTTTGTCAATTTCATTGATTGTTTAAGTTAGGTATGGCCAATTTATGAGCACTGTTTATTATTTATTGATTGTTGACTTTGCTCGACCAGTTCAAGAGCAATTAATCATTCATATGCATAAGCTAGGCAGAAAATAATAGCAGGCTAACACCTTCTAATTTATTTCATGATTTGACTAGAAGGTGTTTAGCTATAATATTGGTTCATTTAATTGTTACAATTAGTTATAATAATTTGACATCAATGGAATTGTTTTCAAAGTTGGTTTTCATAAATGAAAGTTTAAAAAATGTTTAAATAAATAGAAATATTTGGAAACGAATATTTTGAAGATACTTATATAAAAGCGATTTATAGAATGGTTTTATAAAAGTGTTGTATAAAATAGAAAGAATTTCAAGGACTAAATCTGATGGTTTTAAGGATATTTTTGAAATGACTGGAAATTGAAATTTATAGATTAGAAGTATTTGTAATTAATAGTGCAAATAATTTTTCTACTTTGGAATATAAAGTGATTTGTTATGTTACCAAAGATTCGAGTAACCCATAATCTATGAAACGCATGGGCAAAGGAAGTGTAGATGTTCTGTAGCCTTGGTGTAGTGCACTCTTGGATAGAGGGATGCACCAATCTATTATTTATTCAAAAGGCTGGAACTAGGGGCATGGTTATGGATAGAAATCTCCTGATATTTGGTAGCATATAGTTTTGTATGCTTGTATACCGATACCGTTTCAAAAAGGTGATTTGTTTTTAAATCCCAAAGTAAAGGGCTGGCTGAACATACAAAATATATATTTCAAAGGTTTTGAAAATAAGAATTCGATAAAAAAGTCCAAAGAAATTATTTTCGAAAATAATTATATTTAAAAACAACAAAGTTAATTAGATTTTGCGAACATGAAATTAAAGATTAAGCCTTAGTGGGTAATTTTGGGAATGCATGTTGTTTGTGCATCGTAGGCTCCGTGAGTCCTATTTGCAGTAGGAGAACTACATTGGCTTGGTCACGTATCTAATTGGATACCTAATTAGACAGGGGTACGTAGGCAGTCACAAATGATAGTGATGTAGCCCCAATAAAAATAACATTTTTCAGTTTATTGAGTTTGCAGGAATGGCTATTGTTGTTTCTCTCATTAGAGTTGTGCAGTGGTAGATTTATTTGTATTTGTATTTGGTATGCGTTAATGCACACTTAGTAGATTAAATTGATTATTTTGATAACTTGTAAAATTGAATTGTATCCTATACATTTAGTGATGTTGAATATTTATCAGATATGGTGTATTAAATTGGTAATTTTCATTCGTAGTTTTAGATTGGTTAGATTTTTCGGCGATTTTTACCAGTACGAAAATCTGGGTCATTACAACTGTGTTTGTTTCGACTATAAAAAGGTGGAGTCTAAGGATTCGAAATGTACTACTAATAAAGGTGAAACACCTTTTCCTAATTTAAAGGCTGAAAAGTAACTTTTAATAAGTAAAAAATCAACAACATGCCTATTTAGAATTCATAGATTGGCTGCCAAAAAGCTTTTCAAATACATTACTTATATAACTGCCGCTTTTATAATGTTAACTCCACTTCATTAGCGACCTAAGACCTAAAGACATGGAGCGACCTAACTACAGGAATGACCTAGCGACATAAAGATGACTCGACCTAAGAAGGGGAACGACCTATCAAGCTTTGCGACCTAAAGGAGGCCGCAACCTATCAAGCTTTGCGACCTAACAAGAAGCTGCAACCTAAAGGAGGCCGCGACCTAAGAATGAGTGCGGCTTAAAGATAGTCTCGACCTATAGAACTCTGCGACCTAGGAATGCTTAGCGACCTAACTCCACAGGGCAGCTATGCGACCTAAAGACTTAAGTATTGTCACGACCTACGACCTATGGGGAGTAGCGACTTAACTGGTTCAAAGAAGCGAGCGACCTAACGGTTCCCAGCGACCTAAGGAAGGCCGCGACCTAGCGGATTAAGGACTTCACAACCTAACGACTTAAGAGGACGCCGCGACCTATAGAGCCCACACGACCTAAGATAGGTCGCTGACGACCTAAGCTAGGTCGCTCACGACCTAAGGACATTGCATTAGAAGACCGCCTTTTCTATGCCGCTGCTGGTAAGGTCGCATACGACCTAGAACTTGTTGAAAAAAGGATGCGCTTACTCATGAAGAAGGAAAACCGGAGCTCCATAGGTCGAAGACGACCTACGACCTTACTTAGGTCGGTCACGACCTACGACCTAAGTCTGAGCAAAGCCTATAAATACACACCTAACTCCAACTAAAAGAGGACTTTTTTCGGCACATTCTCTTCATACACCGTTACCCTGCTGCATTGGGAACTCCATCAACACTTCGAGCCTTCGAGATTTAAGGAATACTTCAAAGAACTTCACGAAGAAATCACACATCTTCAACATGAGTTTAAGGACTTTAATCGACATAGAAGCTTAAGCTACTTGTTCCAAATCATTTGTAACTTGAAGTGTATTGTATTTGAGAAGAATTGTATCAGCTTGTAGCGAGATTATTAATAAAAGTACTTAAAGTGGACGTAGGCTATACCCTTAAGCCGAACCACTATAAAATCGTTGTTGTTTGTTGCTTTTCTGTTGTTATCTGCTTATAATCTGTTCCCGAGTCATCGGGTGGTGCTTTCACAACTACACTTAACACACCGGGGTGTTAGCGTTCAAATTTAAGCGTTAACATTTTTGGTGCTTTCACTGAGAATTGAACTCAGGGCTATTATCATCATTGCTCCGCGAAAGTTTGTTGAAGAGATCCCTCTGAAGACTAGAAGTCTATCTGAAATCATGGCTCCAGGTAGAAAGAGTAGATCTGTTAGATCTGGGAATGTTCATGAAGAAACCTCCGCTTCCCCTGTACCTAATCAGCCCACTCCTTCTGTTGGGGTAACGAGAGCGGAATTGGATGCTGTAATCTTAGGGCTGAACCAGCAGATAAATGCCCAAAATGCACAATTGGAAGCTCAAAGTGCTCAAAATGCTCTAATTCTGAATAAGTTGAATGATTTGCTTGGGGTACACTATCCACCAACGGGTAATGAAAGAAACTTTACTGGCAATGTTCATGATGATGAAGAAAGGACCGCTCCTGAGAGGGCTGCCACCCCTTTTGAGCAGACGTTTCCCGGAGTTGGTGGATCTAAAGCCCGGGATGATGAGAGGTATCTTTCCGAGATGGTTCGCCAAATTATGAAAGAGAGTATGCAGAGGCACGAGGATGAGAGAGAGTGGGGTTTCGCTCCAAGTAAAACCCCGTTCACCGAGAAAATCTTGAAGGCTGAATTTCCAAGAAAGTTTGTCCCCCCGACTATTCCTGCTTACAAGGGGACTAGTGATCCGAATGAATTTTTGTACAAGTATGATTGGCACATGACGGGTGCCAGAGCTTCTGATGAGATAAAATGCCGATATTTTCCTGTGTATCTTGAAGGGGTAGCTTTTCTTTGGTTCACCAAACTTCCGGTCCGATCTATAGATCAGTTTTCTGACTTAACCCGGAAATTTAAGGAGCAGTTCAGACTATATGCTTCAAAAGCCAAAGATATCATGTCTTTGTCAAGTTTAGAACAGAATCCAGGGGAAACTATCAGATCTTTCTTAAATCGCTTTAATATAGCGTTGGCCGAGGTAGATAATGCAGAACCCCGGATGATCCTGACTTATTTGATGAGGGCCATTGATAAGTCAAGCGAATTTGGAAAATGGCTGAACATGAAAGAACCAAATTCCCTTGAAAAGTTCTATAAGAAAGCAGATGAATTCATACGCCTGGAGAGCCGTCCCGCACCAATAAAGGCAGTGTTGGAAAAAGCTGAAGAAAACACTGTTGCTCCACGTAAGAATGAAGCTGTAGGGCAAAAGAGGGAAAATAACAATGGAAAGAAACAAGGCAATCTGAAGAAGCCTCGATCCTTCAAGCCATCAGAGTATACTCCTCTATCAGATACGCCTGAACATATCTACCTGGCCACTAAAGATTCTATTGATTTTCCTAAACCTATCCCTCTGAGGACCGGGAAAAAGGCTATTCAGAGTGGGAAGTTCTGTCGCTTTCATAATCAACCCGGTCATGAAACCGACGAATGCCGCCAGTTGAAAAATCTGATTGAAGAATTGTTAAGGGAAAATAAACTACAGCAATTTGTGAAAAAGAATAGCAACAATCCTGCCTCATCTAGTCAGGGGCAACAAGCTCTTGACCATCAGCCTAGGACGGGTGAGAAGGCTGCAGGGCATGAATCTGGCAGGCCCATTATCAATGTCATCACAGGAGGACCTCACCCAGCTGGCAGGAGTTGGGGTGAGATGGAAAGGTATACTCGAGCTTTGAAATATGTGCCAACCGAAGAAGATGTCTTTGTTTTGGAAGACACTACACCCCTGAAACAACAGAAAACTTTCAATGATGACATTATTTTCAGAGCCAGGGATTCCACAGGTGTTGAGGCACCCACCTTAGATCCTTTAGTCATCTCAGCTGGTATCGGACCGGCCATTGTCAAAAGGGTTCTCATTGATTGTGGTGCATCCTGCAATATCCTCTTCAAGAAAACATTTGACCAAATGAAGATCCCTATGGTTGATGTACAAGCCTCATCACAGAAAATTGTTGGCTTCACTGGGGAGCCAAAGCAACCAGTAGGAACCATTGATTTGTTTGTAGAACTTGGAGAGGGAGAAAGGAAAGTGGTCCGTAAGCAAACTTTTGTGATTGTCGACGAATTTTCTACTTATAATGCTTTCCTTGGTCGTCCAACGCTGGCAGCGTTCAAAGCTGTTCTTGCCCCATGGTGCCTCACTATCAAATTCCCTACAGACAATGGTGTAGGAGTTATAAAAGGAGACCAAAATGCTGGGCGGGAGTGTTACCTGACAGAGCTGCGAGAGGCAAGGAAAAGAGAAATGGGAAAGGATGCGGCAACCTCAGTCCGCATCAAAGAGCCAGCCTTGTAGCAATTACGGGGCGGACCCTGCACTGGCGAGCATAGCGGGGCACGGAAAGAGATGGATCCCAGAAAAGCCAGTGCAGGGGAGAATAGAGTAGTACCGGTGGAAACGACAGTACCGGTACCTGTTGATCCGAAGGACCCAAATAAGGTGTTGAATGTGGGTTCACAGATTAATGTGTCAATTCAGAATATCTTGATATCTTTCCTGAAGGCAAATCTGGATGTCTTCGCTTGGACTCATGCCGATATGTGTGGAATATCTCCAGAAGTTGCAGTACACGCTCTGAATATTGACCCAAAGTTTACACCAGTAAAACAGAAAAGAAGAACCCAAGGTCCGGAAAGGTCAGCAGCATTGAAAGAGGAAGTTGATCGACTCATGGAAAATAACTTCATCAAAGAATCTACATAACCAAATTGGGTTTCAAATCCTGTGCTGGTTAAGAAAGCTAATGGAAAATGGAGAGTCTGCATCGATTTTTCAGATCTGAACAAGGCCTGCCCCAAAGATTGCTTCCCTTTACCCAGGATCGATCAACTGATAGATGGAACAGCGGGGCATGAGTTGTTATCTTTCATGGATGCCTACTCCGGATATAACCAGATCATGATGCATGAGCCGGATCAGGAGGACACGAGCTTTATCACCGATGTTGGTCTTTATTGTTACAGAGTTATGCCCTTCGGATTGAAAAATGCAGGGGCAACCTACCAAAGACTTGTTAATGCTATGTTCAAACCGCAATTGGGCAAAACTATGGAAGTCTACGTCGACGACATGTTAGTGAAGTCTAAGAAAGCAGCGGATCACATTGAACACTTAGCAGAAATGTTCGCAGTCCTCCGGAAATACAGAATGAAGCTTAACCCTCTGAAATGTACATTTGGGGTCGAGTCCGGAAAGTTCTTAGGTTTCATCGTCAGTGCTAGGGGCATTGAGGCTAGTCCAGCTCAAATTACTGCCTTAAAAGAAGTTAAAGCTCCTAGAACGAAGAAGGAATTGCAGAGTCTCAACGGAAAGGTCGCCGTCTTGAGTCGGTTCATTTCCAAAGCGACTGATAAATGCATCCCATTCTTTGACGCTCTGAAGAAAGGAAAGAAGAACTTTGAATGGACTCCCGAATGCCAAAAAGCCTTTGATGAATTGATCCGTCATATGGAAACGCCTCCAATACTTTCTAGGCCAGGCAATGGTGAGGATCTTCTTATATACTTGGCAGTATCATCTCATGCTCTAAGTGCAGCGCTGATACGAGAAGACAAAAGGATTCAACATTCGGTTTACTATATCAGCAAAAGACTCACTGGGGCAGAGCTGAATTACTCCAAGTTGGAAAAACTCGCTTATTGTCTACTAGTTGCATCGAGGAAGTTGAGGCAATATTTCCAAGCTCATCCTATCAGAGTCCTCACTGATCAACCTCTAAAGCAAGTCCTATTTCGTCCTGAAACTTCGGGTCGTCTTCTAAAGTGGAACATTGAACTCAGTCAATATGACATCACTTATCACCCCCGAAAGGCAATCAACGGACAAGCTTTAGCAGATTTCATTGCAGAATTCACAGAAAAGGGTAATGATGAGGAAGAAGTGGTCAATGATTCCCCAACCCGGTGGAAGTTATATGTTGATGGCGCGAGAAATGACTACTGTTCTGGAGCCGGAGTGGTACTTGAAACCCCTGAAGGTCGGTCATTATGTTATGCGCTAAGATTGCAATTTCCTTCAACAAATAATGAAGCAGAATATGAAGCTCTTATTGCAGGATTGAAAATCGCTAAAGAACTAAACATCCGAGCATTACAGATCTTCAGTGATTCTCAGCTTATTGTATGCCAAGTCAAGAAGGAATTTCAAACGAAAGGGGGAAACCTGCCTGCCTACTTGTCAAAAGCTTGGGAACTTCTATGTGAGCTCGATCATTATTCAATAAGCCATATTCCCCGGGAAGAGGATATGAAGGCAGATTCCCTCGCAAAATATTCAAGTTCTGGTGAAGCTCAACTATTGGGATTAGTTCCTGTAGAGGTCTTGTCAGCGCCGAGTACAGATGAGATGGATGTAGACTGGGTTATGAATGTGTCTCAAGAACAAGAATCATGGATGACTCCAATACTGGACTACCTGCTCAAAGGTTCTCTGCCAGAAAATTCGAGAGAGAGGCAGAAGCTATTAAGGAAAGCCTCTCGCTATGTAATTCAGGATGGCAGATTATACAGACGGGGATTCTCAATGCCGTTACTTCGATGTGTATCCAGGGAATAGTCCAAAACAATCCTAGCTGAGGTACATGGAGGAGAATGTGGTGATCATTCAGGTGGCCAAACATTAGCAAAGAAAATTCTCCGATACGGATATTTTTGGCCAGAAATTAATCGAGATGCTGCAGATTACTCCCGAAAATGTGACAGATGCCAAAGATTTGCCAAAATTCCTAGAGCACCTTCTACTGAACTCACACAGATGGTCAGTCCATGGCCATTTGCAATTTGGGGAATGGATCTCATTGGGCCGCTACCGACCGCCAAATCAGGGATTAAATATGCTATTGTTGCAGTTGATTATTTTACTAAATGGGCTGAAGCTGAACCATTGGCTACTATCACCTCTAAGAAGATGATAAGTTTTGTGACCAAGAATATCATTTGTAGGTATGGTGTGCCTCAGAAAATAATCGCCGACAACGGTACTCAGTTTGAAAGCGAGGAATTCCAAAATTTTTGCAAGCAATTCAAAATCCAGAAAAGCTTTTCAGCAGTGGCTCATCCGCAGGCAAACGGGCAAGTGGAAGCAGTAAACAAGATCATCAAATCAACCATCAAAAAACAACTTGAAAGAGCAAAAGGTGGTTGGGTCGATAAGCTACCACTTGCACTATGGGCATACAGAACCACACACAAAACTGCGACTGGGCATACTCCTTTTTCATTAGCATACGGATCGGAAGCAATGATCCCGGTAGAAACAGAGGTTCCTTCACACAGAAGAATCCATTTCAATCAAGCAGAAAATGAAATGCTACAGCTTGAAGCACTGGATCTCCTTGATGAAAAAAGAGATGAGGCTAATCTCAGAATGGCAGCTCATCAGCAAAGGATAGCTAGACATTTCAATTCCAAAGTTCGTCAACGCAACTTTGAAATTGGAGATTTAGTCCTGAAGAGAATTATGACAGCGACAGGTGTGTTTGGGCCAAATTGGGAAGGACCATATGTGATAGGTCAGAAGCTTCTTGACGGCACATTCAAACTCACTACTGTTGAAGGAGATCAAATTCCAAGGGCATGGAACAACAATCACTTGCGTCCATACTTTACTTGAAAACTTTGTTGAAATATTGTAAAAAAGAGTTATGAATGTATGATTCTTGTAATTGAAAGCTATTGTAAAACTGATGAAAGAAGATAATGAAAGAATATAAAGTGGATGTAGGCCCAAATTCCTGGCCGAACCACTATAAATCTTGTGTTCCTTATTATTATTACATGTTTGCTTTATTTTCGATATAAAAAGTACATAAAATGTATTGCTAAAGTATCGATTTAAATTTTTGCAGACAATGGAAATAGAACTTGCACATAATAAGACCAAGTGATTCTCGCCATCATTCAACAAACAAATTCCAAGTCGCAAAAGCCCCGAATTCAAATCCTAGATAGGAAACGCTTCAATTGAACGGGCAATAATTTCACTGGGAACGGACCCTAGCTATCAAATTAAGTTCGTTTGAACAAACGAGCATCCAATTGAGAAGCTTATGTCCGTTCTCACGAACTTGCTTAACAATGAAATGTACTTCCTTGGATTAAAAAAACTACTTGTGAGAAAAGGGGATGTGAGCTTAAAAAAAAAAGAAGGAAAAAAAAAGAGGATCACTGAAAAGGCGTAAGCAAGTGGACAAGGAAGCAACTGAAGCAATCATCAGCAGCATAAGACCTCTTCGGAGGCACAACTCTTCGGGGGATAAAGACCTCTAATGGGACATATGCCGTAAAAAAGAAAGTTCTCTACTCTACAAAAAAGATTGGAGGAGTCATGACCCTCCAACCATGAGAGAGTAACTTCCAGGCGATGAAAACCCTCTTTGAGGCACATTTCACCAGGAGTCGGAGTAGTTACTCTTCGGAGTTTCACTTCACCAGAGTTGAAATGCTCAAACAAAAGTAAAGACCTCTTCGGAGGCACATTTCACCAGGAGTCGGAGTAGTTACTCTTCGGAGTTTCACTTCACCAGAGTTGAAATGCTCAAACAAAATAAAGACCTCTTCGGAGGCATATTTCACCAGGAGTTGAAGTGTAACGGCCGCTCTTCGGAATTTCACTTCACCAGAGTTGAAAGGCAAACAAAATAAAGACCTCTTCGGAGGCACAATTAAGAAGAAAGACCTCTTCGGAAGCCCACGTTTCACCGAGATTGAAATAAAACTTCCAAGTGTTGAAACGTGAAGAGGCTTTCTTCAAAGGCGCAACTCTTTGGAGGTACACGTTTCACCAAGATTGAAATAAAACTTCCAAGTGTTGAAACATGAAAAATCCCTCCTCAGAGGTACAACTTTCTATGTATAAAAAAAAATCCTCATCAAGAGCGTACTTTAACTTTCAAAGGAAGAGTAATTTAGCTATCCTGGAAAATAATCTTCCTTAAAAAAAAAAAGAGAAAGAGGAGTTAAAGTACCCTTCAGGGGTCCGCTTTACCGCGTAGAAGAATTCACTTGGAAAAATATGCACACAAAAAGAGGTGGTTTCTTCAAAGGACAAAGCATAAAAACTTATATGAAGGGAGTTGTACTCTACAAAAATACTTCTTCAAGAATGGAATATTCTTTAGAAAATAAGAGTGCAAGTCCCCTCGAAGTATAAAATATTGCAGCAAGCCTATGGAATGGGGGCAATATGGTATAATTACATACAATATGGTATAATCAAATCTGCAAAAGGTAACGCTCAAGTAACATGCCATAAGCTCGCTGCAATATCATGTAAATAAACTTATGCAAAAATGAATAATAAATGCATTCTCAAGTCCAAACAGGAATCTGTACAAATAAAGGATTGTTTTATTCAAATTGCATTATAGATACAGGTTTCAAAGTAAAGAAAAAGCGAGGGCCGGTACCCGCACAATTCTCGACCAGTACATGCAATAGACTAAAAGCTAAAGTTCCTCATTTCTTCCTACTACCCTTGGATCCTTTGCCCGGTCGAATGATTAACTTTTCTGGTCGGTCTGTAGGCATAAGGGAAGGAGAAAACTGAGGGGCAGCTGGTCCAACTTCCGGTTCCTCCTCGGTAGCAGCAATAATTTTCTTCCCCCTCCCCTTCGACGTTCCATGCTTCTTTCTCCTCTTCGAGGAAGACTCACTCCCTGGAGTAGCAAGAGCAGACAAAATTATGTCATCAGAAGGAGTCCGCTCCGGAGAAATCTCGCCTCCCTCGAGTCCTTCACCTTTCTGCTCTTGTGAAGCGGTAGGATCATCCAGGCCATGAAGAGCCTCTATTTGCTCCTCTTGTGATCCAGGCTGTGAAGCAGAAGGAGGAGTCGCCTGAAGAGATGGAGGAGGGATAACCTGAGGAGGTACTTTCTCTACAGAAGGAAAGAGGTTAAAGTCAGTAAAAAGAGGAGGTAAAGGTTCGTCAAGGTCCAGGAAGTAGTCAAGAAGCCCATTGAACCCATAAGAAACAAGTGAGCAGTCTACTTGGGTGAGGTTTATAGTAGCAAGATTAACGATGGAATTACCTGGAGAAATTGGTTTCCTGACATCAACTTCATAAGCCTGCACATCAGCGCTCTCGTCACCTTCATCTCCACCCTGTATGTTTGTAATCTCGGTGGTAACCTTAGTAGGGGATGCAAGATGGGAGCTGGAACCAATGATGTGGACCTCAGACGAAGAAGGAGGCTGGACTGAGGTAGTTGAAGTAGTTCTTCCAAGTTGGTCCCCTTCTGTCGCTTCGGTTCTTAGTTTGGCAAGTTGCTCCTTTCCTTTGGCGAGAGCAGCGCGAGCGTCCTCATCCAAGTAATGCTTTTCAAGGGCTGATTCGTCATAACCAGCACCCTCAGCACCAAGCATTTCAAGTGCAGCCTCCCACACTTCAGCTAAAGTAATCTCATATTTGGGACCAAGAAAAGCAAGGCTCCCGCGCCCCAAGACACTATGCAAATAAAATCAAACAGAGTTGAGCTGATGCTGTTCTTTGTCGCCTCGTGGGATTCTTCAGCTGCAATTTTACCAGCGACGGCCTCAGCACGCTCCCTTTCAGCTTTGGAAAGCTGAAGCTTAAGCATTTGAATCTCAGCTTCCTGAGAATTGTTTTTCTTTCGGAGCTCTGCAACATCAGCAATGTAGCCCTCGTTGATTCTTTTCTGCACTTCAAGCCTATCTTCAGCATCCCTTTGGTTGGCATGAGCATCTCTTACTTGTTTTAGAAGCACTTCTTCTTTTTGAGAATATGAAGTAGAGGAAGCAGCAAGCTCGTGTTTCAATTTCTCAACTTTTGCCTCGAGCTCCTCATTGTAAGAAGCAATGCTCCTCATTTCAGTGTCATGTTGCTCAAGGACCTTTTGCCATTCAGCGTTATCGTTTTCCATAGTAAGCATGGCCTCTATGTTGGCACGGTTAACTCTTTGAAGCTCATCAACAAGTTTCTGCCAGTTCGACATCCTCTCAATATCAAGCTTGACGGTGTCGAGATTTCGTAGCATGGCAGGCTTGTCGATAGGAACCAGGTCAAGGTCGAACCTCACACCCTTTAAGCACCACTGTGGAAAACGGCTTTGTAAAGTGGCTGGGCCCGGTCCGACTTGAAATTTGGGCCTGCTAATTATTGTTTGGATGTCCGTCTTCCCGAGAGCAGGAGAGTCGGAAGGAATGTCAAGAGAGGCAGGGGCAGTAACCTTTTCGGGAGTAATGGAAGCACGTTTCTCACCATGTCGGGCTCGTTTGCCCGAACCTTCGACTACATGACCTTTTCCTCGGTCATCATGAGATTTCTTTTTGTGAGGGTCGTCACCTCTCTGCAAAGAATCGTGGTGCTCATCCCTATCCCTTCTGTCATAACGCTCTTCTTCAGCCCTCCTTTCACGTGCCCTTCGAGCAGCCCTCTCTTCGTCAGACTCTCTATAGGAGGCGAAGTAGCGTCCGTAATCATATTGGCCACGCCCCCCGTAGCGTTGGAAATCGTGATAATATGATCCGCTGCGTCTCATTGGAGGATCAGAAATAAAAAAGATAAGCTTTAGAAATCTTTAAAGTATAAGAAGATAAGTGCATAAATGTGTTGGAAAATCCTTAGTTGTGTGTGAAGTGCAAACTACTCGCGTTGGACTAACGAACCACTCCTCAGTTGGGGGGAAGCAATAGGTTTCACTGTCGGTGACAATTCTTGGGATAAAGGAGTTGGAGTCTGTTGGAGGGCAGATGTCGCTTCAATCATCGGGGGTATAGCTTTAGCACAGGCAGGGTCATCTTTAAAGAGCTCTTGGGAAGTGATAATTATGTCACTTAAATCCCCAAAGACGTCATCACCATCATGCCCAACCAGACTCCCTCCATCAACTCCTTTATCGGCACTCTTCCTGGTTTGGGAAAGGGGCTCCTCTTCTTCTTCAATTATGGGGGCAAGCGCGGGTTTTTCGGATGGCCCCGTGTCATCTCTTGGAACAGAACACTTTATTATTGAAGTTTTTATAGGAGTTTCTCCTTGTATGTGCTCTTTAGTAGAGACCGGGGCATCAGGAGTTTTCGTCGGAGAATCGGGAACTTCCGTTGGGGCTTCATGAATTTGAGTGGAACGAGAAGGGTGTAAAAGCTCAAACCGATGAAGAAGCTCATCTGTCAATAGAAATTTTGCGCTTCTTTCTTCAGCGGCCACAGCGCTTAGCCTCTCAAAAACTGGCTTATGTCTGGAATCTCTGGAAGGAGGAGGAAGTGCTGTAAAAATAAGAAATGAAATCAGCACTTGGCAATACGAACAACAAAAAACTTAGAATAAAATTGAAGTAGGAAGGGAAAAAGATCTTACTTCCTACTCTCCAGCTTGCATAAAATTCTGCGGGACAACGAATGTAGAAGTATTGATTCAGGAAACCATGTGCACTCTCCGGCAAATCTAAAATAAGTTTGCGGTTCCTCGCACCTCTTACAAGTACAATTGAAGGGTGGTCCTTGTTCTTTGCAAAAGTGCACAAGTAACAGATCTCCTTGAAACTCGGAAGACGATCAAGAGTCCTCCTGAACAAAACGCACAATCCCATCAAAATGGCATAGCCATTGGGATGCAACTGGAAAGGAGAGATCGTTAGTCGGAGAAGGATTTGTCGAAGAAATTCATTAAAAGGAGGAATTGCTCCACTTAAGCACATTTGGCGATTTATGGCAACAAAACCATAAGGCGGTCTATCAGCGAAATCATTTGGTCCAGGGAGTAAAACTTCTGCCTCGGCAATGCCAAATTGAACGCATAATTGATTAAGCGTCCGTTGTTTCAGAAGGGTAGGAGTTCTTTATGGAGGGTTTTCTAGTGGAATAGCAATCGGGAAAGTCCCTTCGGCGTATTCTGTCATCTCTTCTTGTTCTTGTTGAGACGTCATTCTACATAAGCAACTGGATGATTCAAATGAAAAGGTGCACGTTTCCTAAAAAGTGTGAAGTGTTGTGCAGAACTAAAAAAAAACAAGAGGAAGTCAAACATAAATGAAATTAAACTGGTTGACAGTTAGTCGACTATGAGATTTCAGGACTTGTTAATATAAAGCTCAAGTATAGTGTTAATGCAAACGAATCAGCTTTAACTGGATATTTTAAGTTTTGCTTTAGCACTTCACTTGAATTCATTGGTTCACAGCATTTCATTCACACAGTTCATTTAAGTTAATTACTCTTTATCGACTAATCTGTCATTTGATGTGGGCAGTCAATGGCAGTATATTCGTCCCAGTTTTCTGCAAATATTATGTTTAACAGGTTATTAGCATTAGAGATAATCTACAACAAAGTGCAACAGGATTCAAGTTCAAATAATTCAACCAAGTCTTCACAGAATTTCACCAGTCATAGGTCGTCCGGCGACCTAGCATAGGTCGAAGCCTTCTTAAGTCGCGCTGTGCAAAGTAAGGGATAAGGCATTTCAATCTCGTCATAGTGTTAGCTCGGCCGCGACCTAGAGTCTATGTCGCAAGAAAGTTAGGTCGTGCAGGTCCTAGCTAAGTATAGCTCTTAGCTCATGGAAAGTCTTAGGTCGTTCCGCGACCTAGTGTAGGTCAAGACTACCCCTTTGGTCGCAAGGGTTCTTAGATCGCGAATTGTCTTGAATTGCTCACATTCACTAGGTCGCTAACTTCCTCTCCACGCAATGCTTCACCGGACCCGATAACCCACTATCCACTACACTTAGATCCATCACCCTATTCGTGAAGTTCATCATCTTTCCATACCACCAAACCATTTGAAAACCGACTCAAAGAACCTCCGATCTATCATAAATCAAACTCACTACTGTGCGTTCGTGAGACACTACAACAGCAATAACCACTGACGATCAAAAATCGATCACAACACGGCTTAAAGTGGAGCACGACGTACAAAATTGGTTTGCGGTTCGGAGGTTAGAGCTTGTGGTTCGATGATGACCGTGGAATAGAGAGAGATCGAAGATACTTACGTAATTTGGTAGCAAGGATGAATCGGTGAATGATTAAACTTGAATTCGCCTTTTGAAGTTCAGAAAATCGTTAATGGCGGTAGGAGGTCAGAGCAATGAGGTGAAGAAGAGTTAAACGACCTAACAGATTTATATGAGGCAAAAATGGGAAGGCAAATAAGCACGCATGTTGGTACAAGTGTTAGGTCGCTCACGACCTAGCTAAGTCAGGTCGAAGCACGCGACCTATGTCATAGGCACGTACTTCGAGGGGCAAATGTTAACTCCACTTCATTAGCGACCTAAGACCTAAAGACATGGAGCGACCTAACTACAGGAATGACCTAGCGACATAAAGATGACTCGACCTAAGAAGGGGAACGACCTATCAAGCTTTGCGACCTAAAGGAGGCCGCAACCTATCAAGCTTTGCAACCTAACAAGAAGCTGCAACCTAAAGGAGGCCGCGACCTAAGAATGAGTGCGGCTTAAAGATAGTCTCGACCTATAGAACTCTGCGACCTAGGAATGCTTAGCGACCTAACTCCACAGGGCAGCTATGCGACCTAAAGACTTAAGTATTGTCACGACCTACGACCTATGCGGAGTAGCGACTTAACTGGTTCAAAGAAGCGAGCGACCTAACGGTTCCCAGCGACCTAAGGAAGGCCGCGACCTAGCGGATTAAGGACTTCACAACCTAACGACTTAAGAGGACGCCGCGACCTATAGAGCCCACACGACCTAAGATAGGTCGCTGACGACCTAAGCTAGGTCGATCACGACCTAAGGACATTGCATTAGAAGACCGCCTTTTCTATGCCGCTGCTGGTAAGGTCGCATACGACCTAGAACTTGTTGAAAAAAGGATGCGCTTACTCATGAAGAAGGAAAACCGGAGCTCCATAGGTCGAAGACGACCTACGACCTTACTTAGGTCGGTCACGACCTACGACCTAAGTCCGAGCAAAGCCTATAAATACACCCCTAACTCCAACTAAAAGAGGACTTTTTTCGGCACATTCTCTTCATACACCGTTACCCTGCTGCATTGGGAACTCCATCAACACTTCGAGCCTTCGAGATTCAAGGAATACTTCAAAGAACTTCACGAAGAAATCACACATCTTCAACATGAGTTTAAGGACTTTAATCGACATAGAAGCTTAAGCTACTTGTTCCAAATCATTTGTAACTTGAAGTGTATTGTATTTGAGAAGAATTGTATCAGCTTGTAGCGAGATTATTAATAAAAGTACTTAAAGTGGACGTAGGCTATACCCTTAAGCCGAACCACTATAAAATCGTTGTTGTTTGTTGCTTTTCTGTTGTTATCTGCTTATAATTTGTTCCCGAGTCATCGGGTGGTGCTTTCACAACTACACTTAACACACCGGGGTGTTAGCATTCAAATTTAAGCGTTAACATATAACATATCTAAATCAAAGGTTTTTAACGTAAAAGTCTTTCCATATAACAAAATAGATATTTGTAGAAAAGCCTCTTTTTCAAAATAATTTATTTTCCCTCATAAATCAGTTGGGGAAATCTTCAAAAATCATAGAAATTCGATGGTACATGTAATTGAACATGTTAAAATTTTAAACCAAATTTCTTCGTGAACTTCCCAAAATTAATTTTTAGCCCAATTACATCAGATTGTCCATCAAAAATTCATAATAAAATTTCCATAGCTTAGGAAATTCTAAAAACTAAAACCCATCTTCAAAATTATGTTATACTTCACATAAAAAATTTCCATGCCAATCTGAAATCTTATAATCTTGGTTTTATATTAACAACCATGCAAATTCATGTGCGTATGAATTAAAATAAATCAACATAATATGTCTCCAGCATATCATCATCCATTTCATCATAAAAACGAATTTATATCGTAAATAAGAATCTATAAATTCATAAAATATAGATGGTATGAGATTATTATTCACCTTAAATTTGATAAGGATCTTTAGATTTGTTGTTGATTAATTCTTTCTAGCTTTTAGATTGAAGTTCCTCTTTTCCTCCTTGTTAATAGCTGGCTGTATTGTTGTTGATTTGCATTTGTGATCGTGAGAAAATGTAATGTGAATGGGCAATATAAAATAGTATAGTCGTGTATAATAAATTGGTTAAATTACTTATACAACCATATGTAACTAAATTAGCCTTTAAACCAATTTAAAGCCCATTTATTTTGTTAATAAGCACGACCCTGTTATATAATTTTTCCAAATCTCAATCTCCTTATCATCATTATTCTATTTAAATTATCTAATAAAATCATTTGAATAATATTGTCAAAATTTTAGGAATATTACAAGCTCCCCTTTAAAGAATTTCATCCTCGAAATTCAGTAAGGGCAAAATACTAAACATAGCAATCTTCTGTAACAACTCCTAACAATAATATTAGTCTAACTGACTAACAACAATCTCTAATATAGACATACCCTCAAAGAAAATCAGGATAAGTATCTCTAATCCTATCCTTTGTCTCCCAATTATAGTCTTTCTCATTGTCGCTCCGTTGAACTTTTACCAACCTGACTGTCTTGTTCCTTAATCTTTTCTCATCTCTAGCTACAACCCGAACTTGTTGTCTAAAGATAGTCAAGTTAGGTTCTACCACTAAGTCATCAAACCCTGTCGGGGGAAAGGTAGTCTCTAGATCATGCACATACGTATGAAGATGAGACACATTAAATATATTATGCACACCAGCCAAACTGCTCGGTAGCTCTATTCTGTATGTGAGCATTTCAATCGTTACTAAAATCTGAAATGGACCAATATATCTTAAGGCTATTTTTCGGACTTTTCGAATCGTACCACACCCTTCACAGGTGATACCTTAATGAAAATCTTGTCACTTGCTGAGAATTCTTGGCCTTGTGCCTCTTATCTGCATAACTCTTCTGTTTGGACTAATCTTCCTTCATCCTATGTCGGATTAAATCAATCATCTCTAACACCTCTCTAAGAAAATCTGGACCCCAGACAAACCTGTTTCTAGTCTCCAAAAAACATGCTGGTGATTTGCATGGCCTTCCATACAAATCTTCAAATGATGCTATTCCTAAACTAGTCTAATAACTATTATTATAGGAAAACTGAACCAGATATAAGTGATCTTCCCAAGATCGCCTAAAGCCCAATACATAAGCTCTCAGTAAATCCCTGAGTGCTTTAGTGATTCTCTACGTCTGCCCATTTGTCTGATGATGATATGTGGTACTCATATTAAGCATGGTACCCAACACTTCCTATAGACTCTTCCAGAATTCACTAGTAAATAAAGCATCTATGTCACTGACTATACTATTTGGAACTCAATGCAGCCTAACTATGCTCTAAATGAACAACTTAGCTAAAACAGGTGCAGTCCAGGTAGACTATAATGGAATGAAATGGGCTCTCTTGGTCAATCTATCCATTATAACCCATATACTTTCATAACCCCTATTTGATCATGGAAACCCGTCAATGAAATCGATCGATATCGAATCCCATTTCCAAACTGGAATCTCTAATGGTTGAAGCAATCCACTGGGCTTCTGATGTTCAACTTTCACTTCTTGATAGTTTTCACACTGTCTAAACCAGAAGCCAACATCACTCTTCATGCCTTCCCAATAGAAGATCCTCTTCATATCACGATACATTTTGGTTCCTCTAGGATGAATCGTAAATTTGGATTGATGACATTCTCCAAAAATTTCCTTCAGCAAGTCCTCCATTTTTGAAACACAAAACCATCCCTTCTTTCTTAGCTATCCTCTCTAGTTAATGCTAAAATCCTTTAAATCATCGATCTCTGTTCCAACCTCAACTGTCCTTATCCTCTCATCTAGTACTGGATCTCCTTCTACATAGAAGCAATTCTCCCAATCAATACTGGTCAGATTTCAAAACGAGAAAATATGCTAGAACTCTGACTAGAACCGGTTGTTGATTTTAACTACACACCACAACTGGCCAATGCTTCCAAATCTTTTCAGTCCGCTAACATAGCCAACTCCACATACTGAGGTTTTCTACTAAGAGCATCTGCTACCTTATTACCTTTTCTTAATGTACACTCTATGCCAAAATCATATGCAGCCAAAAACTCCATCCGTCACTTTTGTCTCGTCTCATATTCAACTCTTTCTAAGAGAATAAGTACTGTAAAGACTTATGATAGGTATAAAGCTCAAACCAGTCCCCAAAGGGATAATGTCTCCAAATTTTCAACGTGAAGATCACTGCTACCAACTCCAAAACATGAGTAGGATATCTTACTTCATGCGGTTGAAGCTGCCTAGATGCGTAAGCAACAACCTTAAACCATTTTACATCAACACTACTATTAATCCGGTTCCACATGCATCATTATGTATCACAAATCCTTGGTTTCGATTTGGAACTACTAACACAGGTGCATTGGTCAACAAATGCTTTAATTTAAGGAATGCTTCCTCACATTTGTGGGACCAAACAAACTTCACCCCCCTTTCTGCTTAGCTTAGTTAAGGGTGCTGCTATCCATAAGAAATCTTTAATGAATCTCCGGTATTAGCCAACAAATCCAAGAAAAATTATAATCACAGTCACCATCTCTATTCTCCTTTAATTATTAACAGCTTTGATCTTATCTAGATCGACTAAAATCCATTATCTAAACCATGTGACCAAGAAACTTAACCTCTTTCTTTCAAAAATGACACTATGTGAACTTGCTTTTAGCTGATTCTGCCTCAGTGTCTCAAGCAGCACCCTAAGATAAACTTCCTGCTCCATCTCATCCTTAGAGTACACTAAGATGTTATCTATGAATACTAGAACAAACATATCCAAGTAATTTCGGAAAATTCGGTTCATAAAATCTACAAAGAAAGAAGGTGCATTCGTCAATCCAAACGGCATCACCATCCACTCATATGAACCATATCTAGTTTGAAATGGTGTCGAAGAAATACTATCCTCCGCCACTCTTCACTGATGGAAACCTTTCGCTTACTCTTACTAGAAAATACTCTACCTCCATTCAACTGATCGAACAGATCATCTATTCTGGGAAAAGGATACTTATTCTTAATTGTTCTCTCATTTAGCTTACGATAATCAATGCACATCCATAACGACCCATCTGGTTTCTTCACGAACACCGTGACCGCCCCCTAAGCAAACTGCTTGGTCTGATAAAATTCTTTCCTTCTATATATAAGATGCACCTTCAATCTTTCATCTTCGTTGGTATCATTATGCTAGGTGGTTTACTCACTGGTTCATCTCCCGGTGTAGGATCTATTCTAAACTCAACAGCTCTTTGAAGGGGCAATCCAGTGACTGACTCAAAGACATTGCAAACTCCTTTGCTACCTGAACTTGGCTTAACTCATCTCCTATCTCTATAGCACTAAGCATATTCTCTACTGAGAATATCTCTCGGTTATGACTATCAGGATGTCTAAACGATATCCCTTTATCAGGGAAAAATATTCTAGCCTCATATGTACCCAACCAATCCATTCCCAAAATGATTCCAAAATCTATGAAATCAATTGTGACGACCCGCCCATCTCGACCCTAAAAAATCGACGCAAATACGCCACTGTATAATATGCCGACGATCGAGTACTGGAAAAGAAAGATTGCCGAGGGAAAAGAAAGAAGATAGAAGAAAGAAGGAACTAAAACAATAAAAGAATCTCACAATCGTAGCGGAACAAAATATAATAGATAATAACTGATCTTTACACAAAAAGAAACTATATCTATTTTATACAATACATCATCAGAGTACATCAAAATTAAAACAACAATTGCCAGCCTGGGAAGTTATAACAGCCTTCCCTCACAGCTTGTTGGCAAATTCAGCAATCACAACAGCGGAAATAAACAAGTACGAGTAATATGCCTCGGTCTCCAGCTCCTCTCCTAAGCTCCCAAGTATCCCATCCTGTATTTTTAATACTCGGTTTGACCCGAGCATTATAATAAAATAACACCTGAGTCAGTTTGGAGTACCAGCATGAGAAAACACACTCAATTGAATTATTAAAGTTTCCAAAATCCTTTAGAAATCAAAAGCATCTCGTAAGACCACGCCACAAATAAACATGTCGGCTTTTTACCTTACGACAGCCAAAACATTTCTTCTTAAAATCCTCTGTTATTATGATAGTGTTTAAGTACAAATACTTATTCAAAATAGATGAAATTGTTACATTCATTAAATTCTGGCAATACTAGGTTCTACAATCAAAACCGTAAATGGCACGTAGGGAGAATGGAATTCCAACTAATGACTAGGCACTGGGGTACCACCTGTCATAGTACCTGGTCTAGATCAGCGTACCAAGGATCCACCCTAAATCTCCTACAACACAAAACCGGACCACCCCTTACTGGATAGCTCGAATAAGATCACCCCATGGTTGGGGTCAGCAACCTCCCACTAAGTCGAATAAAAAGGGACCTTTAGACAGGGACGACCTTACCCTAATGAGCGCTACCCACTTAGCTTTGCTGCTTATCCCCTGATTTTTAGTCATTCCCCGTTGATGAGGTTCGAGGCTCAGCGTTACTTTTTTAGAACATTTTACTTAGAATGCTCACCATCCTCCTGACGATGTTCTGAAAGCATTGATCCATACAAGTCCATTTTGGGTTCGAACGGAACCGAAGGCACTATTCGTACTACATCCATTTTGGAATCACCCTTAGGATTAGTAGCGATTTTGCACTTCACTGCTCCATCTTCGACTCCAAGCTCTTGTCTTTATCACGAAAACGTACTCGTTGGATCGAATTAGTTTTCGAATCACAAATCCGATCCTGGTCTCTTTGAAACAACGTTCGCTATTTCTTGGTAAACTCAACCTCGGTTGTATAGGAAATTAACAGACGTAAATAAGATTGGAGTTCACCTCCTAACCGTTAGTGGACGGATTTTCTTATAAACGTCCTAGAAGAACGAACGAGTTTATACGTATAGTATAGCACCTCGAATGGTAACTATACCATATAATTTTCATACCTCTTCCAAATATTTCAAAATTTATATTTGGGTCTAGATTTGATAGTCGGTTATTTAACTATCAAATGAACAATCAATTCAACCAATTATTTTATTTCCACTGAAAAACACCAAGCCTTATGAAAATTAGATTTTAAATAAATTAATCACTTTCAAAATTATTCTTAAAATGTTTAAAATAAAACTACTTTAAATACTCTTTGATTTAAAATAATAGTTGTGAAATTCTATACTAATTTTCCAATTAAAACATAAGCCAAAACTACTTTTAAAATAAACTTTTACGATAAAGTATAAATAATTATTAACCATCTTTATATCAAATATTAGTTAAACCTTTTCAAATATTCACTTCGATAATTACCTTAATAAATATTCAATTTTAAATACTAAATTGACTAAATATGTAACGTCCTAAATTTATCAATTAAAATAAACAACATATTTTTAAATCTTTGGAAATTAATTTGAAATATAAATTAGAAAAAAATCTGAAACAAATAAAATAAGTGATATTGATCTATAAGTAAATTCCAATTTTATTTTGAGATGAAATTTTTGAGATAACCTATGCTTTTAAAAGTTATTTTAATTTAAAATCTAATACCTATCAACATTACATATCTTAGTAAAATTTAATACACATTGAAATTTAATTTTAATATTTTAAGGTAAGAGTGAAAATACGATGGACATATGTGTTTATATTTCAAGTTAAAAAAATTAAAGATTTGAATTTAAATTTAAAATTAATATTTTTAAAAATAAATAGCATTTAAAAACATTCAAAAGGTAATGTATGTAATGTGAATATGGATTAAAATACAATTCTTTAACATGTATATATTTAAACACTTAAGAAAATGAATATTAGAGAATGCCTTCATTTATAAATGTATATGGAAGAAAAAAAATTAAAATAAAATTTGATAAAAAAGTAACGAAATCTTTTTGACCTGAAAAAAATATGCACATAGTGTAAATACATATGGATGTATATACTTGAGAGTTGAATACATATACATAAGAGATAGAGTAGGAAAATGAACCAAATCTTGCCTTCATAATTGCTTTTGACAAATGGCACAAAATGTCTTAATAAAAAAAATATTCACATAAAAAAAATAAAGAAACTTTTCAATTTTCAAAAAAATTTCGAAATTATAAGCCTCAATTTTCTGAAATACAACCACAAAGATCTTGAAAATCTTAACATCATCATTCAAAAGGAATTATCAAACCAGAAAAAAAGAGCAAGAAAAAAATACTCTCTTCTTCAATTTAAAAGAAAAAAAAATGAAGAATCTCTTCAAACAGCAAGTAGTGATTTCAAAATTCTATCCTTCAGGTAGTTTTAAAACTTTATTTTTTATTGAAACTATGATTTCAAAATCAAGGGTTAACATAAATGAATCTAAATTTGCAGCGTGATAGAATCTCAGATTTGGCTGAGATAAGGAGGGCAGCGCAATACTTTTTTTTGAATAATTTTAAAGGCAAGTAACCTTTTTAAATTTTGAATTTGGAGTTATAATCTGTAATGAAGCAAAATTTATACAATAACATTCAATCAATTGCAGGAGAGAAAAAAATCAATATCAAGGTTTAATCTATTTTGGTTTCTAGTTGCAGAAGAAAAAAAGAAAGAAAGGCTCCTCTATTATAAATTCAAAACTAGAAGTAAATTTTCTTTTGAAGGTTTAAATTTGGATTTGTTAAACAGGAATGAAAACAAGGATTAATCAATGGAATCAAACAATCTAATTGCAGGAATGAATAAGATCAAAAGCACAAAAACAAATTACAGTTTCAAATTCCTGGAAAAGAAAAAAAAATTCAAATCTGTAAGTAACTTCAAATTTTTGCTTTATTATTGATAGATTAAGTAAACAAGAGGATACAACAGTAATTAAAGCAAAGTATTATAATCACAAGTTGCAGATTTAACTTCAAAGGGATCAAAGTAGGAAAAAGGAAAGAAATTGTCAAGCCCATCTCTCTTTTGAAAAACTGTCTGAAAGCTCTCTGGAAATTAGGTGAGTAAACCTATGTTTATTCAAATCTTTTGTGCTTGAATTCCTGAATGAATGTGATGGCTTTGAATTGAATGAATGATAGGCTTGTGTTTTGATTTTCTGGAAACATTGTTTCCTGTTTTCTTTGTTGTGTTTTATTTTCCTGCAATAATTTGAGTTACAGAGTCCTTCAAAATAAAGAAAAAAAAACTCTCCCCCCATTTCTTTTGAAAGGTGATCGAATTGTAAAGGTAGGTAGAAGGATGTTTAACAATGCATCACGTTTCAGATTTAATCAAAGCAAAGCCAGTATTCTTTTACTAGGAAAACTTTGAAAAAAAATGAAAAAAATCACAGGACATGTTTAAACTCCTGTTATGCAGAGTAAAAGCATATCAAAGAAACCCAAACATTCTCTTCCTCTCTTTAGTTCTGAAAAGAATTGTTTTTGACAAGTTAAACAATTGTTTAATCTGTACCTTGATTTAGTAATAAAAAGAAGCAATGGAACTTGATTTATTTTTACTAGGAGAGGTAAACACGGTCACAACTCAAAATATCTAAAAATTCGTACCTCATGAATTTGAATTCTAGTTACACCAATTGAATCACTACTTAGAATGATGATTTTAGAAATAAAAATTTGAATTTTTCATTGAGTCTTTATCGAGATTTTTGGGTTGATCGGAAAAATGCCTTTTTTCAAACTCTGATGATCCCAACGATGGAGGGCCTCGAGTTCGTCGCCACGGCTAGATTTAGGGTTCAGCAACACCAGAAAAATGTAGTTTGATTTTTTAAAAACCCAGATTTTGAATTCAAGTTTGTTTTAGGGTTTAAGAACCATTTTGATTCACGTTCGAAAACGTCAATGCTGCGCCGTCCTCAGATGATCGGACGTCGTGTCGAAGGAGCCAATAGAAGCGTCGCACGATGTAGGAGCTTCGGTCTAAATATCAAGGCCGCTGACGGTTGAGGAGGTGCCGCGAGACCTTTTTCTTATGATGTTCTGTTGGGTTGTTTAGGTCGATACGACTCGATTCTCATTTTCGAGATTAATCCATGTTCTGGGTGTTTGTGGAGTTTAGGGGGATGGTCGTCGACTCGATGGTGGCTGCAGCTTCGACCAACGGTGGATATTCTGACCGTGCACGTGCACGTGGCTGCCATTGTATCGGTGTTGATGGGTTTGGGGAAGAAAGGGGTGCAACTCGAAGCGAGCATCGCTTAAATCATGGGGTAACTCGAGTTTTTACTCGGGTGGAATATGGGTGCGATGTGTAAAGAAAATTTTACTTAGAAAAATTTAATTTGGATCATACGGGTGAAATTGGGTAAAAACTCGAAGCAAGGGGGGCATTTTCTCAGGGTTGACCCGAACAGGTCTCATGCCTGACAAATGAAACAGTTTTACTTTAAAAAGAAAATTCAAACTCTTAAACACTTTTAAAACTACGTTTTCAAACAATGTTTTGATTAAAGTTTTAAATAAATTTAGGACTTAAGTAAGATATTTAAAAAAAATTAAATATGAGTTTATTTAATTTTGATACCATATTTTTATAAAGTTACTTATATTTAGTAAATAATGTAATTAAGGTAAAATGTTGTTTAAACCAAGCCTTAACCTTCTTAAAATAACTAATGTTATAAAGGTAATTTATTAAACAAGGTTTAAAGCGATAATCGAGATAATTAATTTATCTTTTAATAATTAATGATTTAATTATTTTAAAAAGGTAATCACTTAATTTATTATTTGATATAAAAAAATTGACTGAATAAATAATTAAGGTCAATTAATTTGTAATTAATTATTAATTAATTAAGGAGAAATTAATTGATAAAAGTAATTAAGGTTTAATTAATTAACAATTAAGAATTAATAAGTTAACATAATCAATTAAAGAATAATTAAATAATAAAGACTATTAAGATTTAATTAATTCATAGTTAAGTAAAATTAATCATTGATTTAAAATAATTAATAAAGATGATTATATGGTTAATTCACTTTAATCACATTCACCTTAATCGAAGATGATTGACTATCATCAAAAGTTGTGCACTGGATTGATATTTCTGTTGTGATACTGTGATTGCTTTGTGCTGAACTATGATTTGTGATTTATTTATATGTGTATGTGAAAACCCCTTAGCCCATAAAACGACATTTAAACTTCGATGCGTCAGGGAGTCGGATTTTAGTTAGTTATCCGCAACCCACATCGAACCTTGAATGTGAATTCTTGTAATTGATACACCCACATGTTTTAAAATTGAACGATCACTATTCGGATTAGCCGGGGATGGACTTTTGGTCGTATAACCCATTCCGAATAGTGAATCGACGAAATGAATAGCATTTGAAGACGGTATGAAGACCGGGT
The DNA here is from genome assembly GCA_030765085.1 of Allium cepa. Classification (NCBI taxonomy): domain Eukaryota; kingdom Viridiplantae; phylum Streptophyta; class Magnoliopsida; order Asparagales; family Amaryllidaceae; genus Allium; species Allium cepa. The sequence goes on from CM060938.1 coordinate 920,133,405, forward strand.
ATCTTCGAAAACGATAGGATAACTTATCGATTGTCTCTGCACCGAGTTGCTCCGGTATAGAGATCTCCACTAGTGATGGGGAGTCCAATCGAAATTGGTGATACCTGGATTTACAAGGGCTTCTCCATTTATTGGGCGAAGTGCCTTCGGTTCTGTTCGAACCCGGAACAGACTTGTATGGTCGTGTGTCTGACACTACACTTTGAGATATAGAGCCGATTTCTTTCAAATAAATTTCTGTTTGGTGGCGGAGAATTTATTCTCTTAGCTTAACACCCTTCTCTGAGACGTACGAGCTCAGAGGTTATGTAGTTGAAGGTTATCAGAGATATATTCCCAATTTGGCAGTGTGGCATGCTAAGTGCTGCTGTATATTGATCATTTGTTGATCATTTATGATCAAAGCATGGCTTTCGTGTAAAGCGTAGCTTTTTGGACGAGATCTCATCGGACCTCACACCCCGGAAATGGTCGAAACAGGAAAAATGTGGCAAGGTTATGAGGGTCGCGCCCTTTAGCGTATGTCATTTCCTTCTGGAAAAAGGTGGTATCAGGTATGGAGCCCTGATACTCAACCTGTGTGGTTGCTTCAATCTCATCTACTGTGTGGTCGTTGCTTAGTGATGGAAGTCCCTCAGATAAAGGTCCCAAAGGATCGGGGAATGACATAGTCGTGTTGTAGTTACCTAGTAAGATGTAACCCAGCCTTGTGTTGGCAGAGTGCCGGGTAGATTCTCGGGACGTCCCACTAGAGGCGTACCCATGTGGCATAGCAAGTTCCTTAGCCTGACCATTTGTTGGAAATCCATTCTTCAATACGAACCCTTTACGATTGCAGTTGTATTACCTGCCACCTCAGGTGGTAGCTATAGTAGGCATAATATCATGGTACCTATGCTGGCTAGGATTGGTATTATACTTTCGAAATGGCTTTCTACACTATGCACTAGTAATAATTTAAAGAACTTTCTTGTATCAAGCATTTTTGACTATCATAAGAAGAAATCTCCTCCAAGTCTGCGATTGCATTGTGTGTGTGGTGGACGGTCTTATGGTAGTTTATTATTCCAAAGGCATACCGATTTTTCTTGTATAAATCTATTTATTTCAAATGCTACTGTCTCTGTTTACTCATACCAGTCCCATGACTGACCCAGAGTTTATTGTTTCTTTTCTAAACTCTGGGTACCCACTATTTCTATACGGGCAGCCTAGTAGCAGGTTTTCTGTATTTTTGCTCTAGCTACATTTTCGAGTGTTTTGGTTTGGAGACTACCAGTTTTTGAAGGCTTTCACCTTTGAGACATTTTGGAAGCTTTTGGATCTCAAGGTGCTTCGTTATCGATTTCACTGTCACTTCTTTTCTTTGGAGATCTTTTGGCATATGATCACTTGTTGTACTCTTATGATGTTACATTTGGAGTTGAGACATATTTATTATTGATACTCTGATGTGGTACTGGATATTATAACCATGTTGTATCAGTGATGTGATGCATGTTATTCATTTTATTCTGAGGTTTTATTTTCATCTAATGTTGTTATAAGCTCCATCCGGCTGGAGTTCGATGTTTGAATCTTTAGCAGTCGAATACAAGTGAGGTATTTGATGTTAAATTTTCGAACGTTGAATTTCGGGTTGTGACATGTGGTATCAGAGCTAAAGGTTGAGTAAGAACTTTAGCTACGGAGTATAACACATTAGAGGGCTCATTAGAGATAGGGTGAAGTATACCCTAGAATGAGTATAATTGAGACAAAAAAATCTCAAATTTTCTTAGTCTATTTCCTTTGATTGCTGATATTCCTTATGATATCTCGTCCATATATCTAAGTCAAATTTTCTTACCAATTACAGATAGTAAGAATGAGTGGACGTAGAGGAATGGCTAGAGGTCAAGGAAATGCCACAGCAGCTGGCCAAACTCCTCCAGTAGCAGAACCAGCTCTACCTATTCAGCATCAGCCGAATCTGGCTGACTTATATAAAAGCTTTTCAAGACTTGGTGGCAAGCCGTTCACCGGCAAGGAGTCAATTGTTGAGGCACAGGCATGGATTAGGTCATGTGAAAGAATCTTTAAGGGGCTTAAGCTACAAGATGATCAGATGCGACTCATAGCTTCTTGGAAACACCAAGAAGAAGCTTTGGCATGGTGGGAAACCATTACCATCGATGAGCTTGAGGACGGACTTACTTGGGATAGATTCAAGGAAGTATTTGAGAAGCGCTATATGCCATCAGCTGGGATTTCTCGTATGTACCAAGAATTCATGGATTTAAAGCAGGGAAATATGTCATTCGAGGAGTATCTGAACAAGTTCAATGAATTGTCTCGCTTTGGACCGAAATTAGTCAACACACCCTTGAAGAAGAATGAGAGATTTATTCGTGGGATGAACAAAAAGTTCCACGAAAGGATGACTGGCCACGTCAAAGAGTCCTTTTCAGATTTGATTGATATGGGATACCTTTATGCTACACTAGACATGCGAGAAACCCCGGTGGAGAAAGGAAGCTCGAGCAACCCAAATTGGAAGAAGAGGAAATTTGGAGGCAAGAAACCATAGCACGGAAAGGAGAAAAAGAAGAGCAACCAAGGAGGCACAACAGAGAATTTCACTTGCTATAATTGCTTGGAGAAGTGTCACTATTCTAACAAATGCACAAAGCCTAAGAGACAAGCCAATCAATCCTCTCAAGCAAAGCCCAGGAAGTGCTATTATTGTCAGAAGGTGGGACACGAATTTAAAGACTGCCCAACTATGAAGCACGCCCAAGTAGCCAAGGTGTACGCAATCAAAGACCAACCCACCTCTTCCAAAGCAGAGAAGGGAAAAGGAGTTCTTGAAGGTAATCTCACTATTTATGATAGCATTATTAGAGTTCTATTTGACACAGGCGCTACACACAGCTTTATATCCCAGCAAGCTATTAATCAATTGAATCTTGAGCCTGATTTTGTTGGTGATCCTATATGCGTAAGAAATCCAGTTGGAGGTCCAGCAAACCTCTATCTTCGATGTAAAGATGTTCCTATCTCATACACTCGTTACCAATTCCCTATTGGTCTCTTTGTTCTTGATTTCACCGAGTTTGAATTCTTACTCGTAATGGATTGGCTAACAAAATATGAAGCCAAGTTGGACTGCAATAATCGATTGATTTCAATCAAAACCGAATTTGGGGATTTCATCGAAATTTCTTATGAGGACCCTAGTCCAAAAAGGGAAGGGTTGATGTATAATTTGGGTTATCCTGAACCCAGTCTGGAGTCCATTCCTATTGTTAGAGATTTTCCAAATGTATTTGAAGAAGTGAAATCTCTACCTCCTCACCGAGAAATAGAATTCAGAATCGACCTATTACCTAATGCTCGTTTCGTCGTTCACGCTAGTCGCTGGATGGCACCTAGGGAAAGGGTTGAATTAGTTCGGCAAACCAATGATCTATTAGGGAAAGAGTTAATCTGACCCAGTGTTTCTGAATGGGGTTCAGCCGTCGTATTTGTAGCTAAATCAGACGGGTCTTTGAGATTGTGTGTAGATTACCATGATCTCAACAAGCTGACTCTCAAGAATAAATTTCCACAACTTATAATTGATGATTTATTTGATCAGTTGCACGGTGCTTGTTTCTTCACAAAGATGGATCTAGCCCAAGGGTTCCATCAACTACAAATCGTCGAAGATTGTGTTCATTTAACAGCTTTCAGAGGTCCCAATATGTTCTACGAATGGTTAGTCATGCCTTTCGGACTAACCAATGCTCCAGCATACTTCGTGGATCTTGTGACTCGAGTATTTCGGGATGTATTGAATAAATTTGTGCTCATATTTATTGATGATATTTTGATCTATTCCAAGACCGAAGAGGAGCATGCCGAGCATCTTGGAATCGTCTTGGAGATATTGAGGAGAAATATTCTATATGCAAAATTTTCCAAAATGCCACTTTTGGGTCAAAGAAGTCAAATTTCTTGGCCATATTGTTAATAAATGTGGGATTGCCGTTGATCCTAGCAAAATTTCGGCTATTCTTGATTGGAGGAGACCTACTACCCCAAAGGAAATCCAAAGTTTTTTGGTTTTAGCAGGATATTATCGGAAATTTGTTCAGGACTTTTCGAAGTTAGCCAGTTTATTGACCAAGCTAACAATGAAGAATGCAAAGTTTATTTGGACTCCAAAATGTGACGAAGCTTTTGAGGAATTAAAGAAGCGATTAACCACCGCTCTTGTTCTTGCTATTATCAACAGGAACCAGGGATTATCTATTTATACCGATGCTTGCGGTGAAGGCTTGGGTGCAGTATTGATGCAGAACGGGAAGGTGATTGCCTACGCGAGTAGACAATTACGTCCTCATGAAAGAAACTACCCAACCCATGACTTGGAGCTTCTAGCTGTTATCTTCGCCTTGAAAATACGGCGACATTATCTTCTGTGTAAGAATCTTTTCAGCTTGCTTAACAATCTACGAATTTAATTTAATTTAACTTAACTTAACAAATATACTTATCGCATTCTCTTTCCATCTAGGTGAAAAATTCGAACTATTCATCGACCATAAATCTTTGAAATATCTATTCACCCAGAAAGATCTGAATTTGCGACAACAACGTTGGTTGGAATTTCGGGCATCTTATGACTTAGACATTCTATATATGCCCGGAAAAGCCAATGTGGTTGCCGATGCTTTGAGTAGGAAGCACGCTATTCTTGCTCATCTTATGGTCACTCCTACTCTCCTTGAAAGGGTCGCTAGCTTGAAAAAAAAGGACAAGTTTCTTCAGAAATTTATGAGAAAATACATGGTGGCCGAGAGACCAGCTTTGAAGTTGATGATAATAAAGTTATAAGACTGAAGAGCAGGATTTGCATCCCTAACATTCCAGATTTAAAACGTGAAATTCTAGATGAATGTCACAAATCTAAATTCAGCATCCATCCGGGAGTCAACAAAATGTATAGTGATATCAGTAGGACTTTCTGGTGGAAGACGATGAAGAGAGACATATCTATTTATGGCAGTCGCTGTGCTACTTGCCAACAAATCAAAAGCGACCAAAAGAAAGTTGCGGGTTTACGTCAGCCTTTAGAAGTACCCAAGTGGAAATGGGACCAAGTATCGATGGATTTCATCAATGGCTTGCCACACACTCGAAAAGCCAATGAAGCGATTTGGGTCATTGTTGATCGTTTGACTAAGTCAGCCCACTTTTTGCCAGTGAATCTTCCCACACGGCTGCACGTCTAGCTGAATTGTATATGAAAGAGACTGTCCGTCTCCATGGCATTCCTAGCAGCATAGTGAGTGATCGTGATCTGATCTTCACTAGTATATTTTGGGAGGCATTTCAAGATGCATTGGGAACCAAGCTGAATTTCAACACTGCTTATCACCTACAGTCTGATGGGCAGACTGAGAGGATCAACCGAATCTTGGAGGACTTATTGTGAGCTTGTATACTTGATTTTGGTGGTTCTTGGGAGGACCATTTGCATCTGGTCGAGTTCTCTTATAACAATACCTATCAGGCCAATATACAGATGGGTCCTTTCGAAGCTTTATATGTTCGTCCGTATCGATCACCGGCATGTTGGATCGAGGCAGGTGATAGACTCGTTTTTGGACCAGATATGATTAAAGAAGCCACCGAGAAAGTTGATTTTATTCGAAAGAAATTGAAGACAACTCAGAGTCGTCAAAAGAGTTATTATGATCGTAGAAGACGAGATTTGGAATTCCAGATTGGGGACTCTGTTTTTCTTAAAGTATCTCCTATGAGAGGTGTATTGAGATTTGGGAAGAAAGGTAAACTAGCACCACGACATATTGGTCCTTTTCCTATTCTGGAAAGGATCAGTCCTCTAGCTTATCAAGTACAGTTGCCTAGCTGGCTATCGGGCATGCATGACGTGTTTCACATTACTAACCTTCGGAAGTATGTGCACGATCTGGATAGTATTATTGAAGAGGCTGCTCAGCAAGATTTGGAGATCACACCAAATCTGGAGGTGAAGAGAGAACCGATAAAGATCATTGATCGTGAAAAAAAGCGGTTGAGGAACAAGGTTGTGAAGCTAGTCAAAGTTCAATGGATTGGCGATCCGAAGGACTGCACTTGGGAAACAGAGGATAATATGCAGAAATCATATCCCAATTTCAGAGTAGATATCTCGGCTTAGCCGGTAAGCCATTCCCTTATTCTTTTGAATTCGTATATTCTTTGTCTGTTTTTCTCTCTCTTTCAATTTCGAGGACGAAATTTTCTTAAGGAGGGGATATCTGTAACATCCCAAATTTATCAAATTAATTTGAAATTTAAATTAGAAAAAAATATAAAACAAATAAAATAAGTGATAATGATCTATAAGTAAATTCCAATTTTATTTTGAGTTGAAATTTTTGAGATAACCAATGTTTTTAAAAGTCATTTGAATTTAAAATCTTATACCTATCAACATTACATATCTTAGTAAAATTTAATACACATTGAAATTTAATTTAAATCTTTTAAGTTAAGTGTGAAAATACAATGGACATAGATGTTTATATTTCAAGTTAAAAAAATTAAAGATTTGAATTTAAATTAAAAATAAATATTTTCAAAAGTAAATAGCATTTAAAAACATTCAAAAGGTAATGTATGTAATGTGAATATGGATTAAAATACAATTCTTTAACATTGTATATAGTTAAACACTTAAGAAAATGAATATTAGAGAAAGCCTTCATCTATAAATGCATATGGAAGAAAAAAAATTAAAATAAAATTTGATAAAAATGTAATGAAATCTTTTTGACCTGAAAAAAAAATATGCACACAATGTAAATACATATGGATGTATATATATGAGAGGTGAATACATATACATAAGAGATAGAGTGGGAAAACGAACCAAATCTTGCCTTCATAATTGCTTTTGACAAATGGCACAAAATGTCTTAATATAAAAAAATATTCACATAAAAAATATAGAAACTTTTCAGTTTCCAAAAAAATTTCGAAATTATAAGCCTCAATTTTCTGAAATACAACCACAAAGATCTTGAAAATCTTAACATCATCATTCAAAAGGAATTATCAAACCAGAAAAAAAGAGCAAGAAAAAAAATACTCTCTTCTTCAATTCAAAAGAAAAAAAAATCTGAAGAATCTCTTAAAACAGCAAGTAGTGATTTCAAAATTCTATCCTTCAGGCAGTTTTAAAACTTTATTGTTTATTGAAACTATGATTTCAAAATCAAGGGTTAACATTAATGAATCTAAATTCGCAGGGTGATAGAATCTCAGAATTGCATGAGATAAGGAGGGCAGCGCAATACTTTTTTTAGAATAATTTTAAAGGCAAGTAACCTTTTTAAATTTTAAATTTGGAGTTATAATCTGTGATGAAGCGAAATTTATACAATAACATTCAATCAATTGCAGGAAAGAAAAAAATCAAGATCAAGGTTTAATCTATTTTGGTTTCTAGCTGTAGAAGAAAAAAAGAAAGAAAGGCTCCTCTATTATAAATTCAAAACTGTAAGTAAATTTTCTTTTGAAAGTTTAAATTTGGATTTGTTAAACAGGAATCAAAACAGGGATTAATCAATGGAATCAAACAATCTAATTGCAGGAAAGAATAAGATCAAAAGCACAAAAACAAATTACAGTTTCAAATTCCTGGAAAAGAAAAAAATTTCAAATCTATAAGTAACTTCAAATTTTTGCTTTATTATTGATAGATTAAGTAAACAAGAGGATACAACAGTAATTGAAGCAAAGTATTATAATCACAAGTTGCAGATTTAACTTCAAAGGGATCAAAGTAGGAAAAAGGAAAGAAATTGCCAAGCCCATCTCTCTTTTGAAAAACTGTCTGAAAGCTCTCTGGAAATTAGGTGAGTAAACCTATGTTTATTCAAATCTTTTGTGCTTGAATTCCTGAATGAATGTGATGGCTTTGAATTGAATGAATGATAGGCTTGTGTTTTGATTTTCCGGAAACATTGTTTTCTGTTTTCTTTGTTGTGTTTTGTTTTCCTGTAACAATTTGAGTTACAGAGTCCTTCAAAATAAAGAAAAATAAAACCTTTCCCCATTTCTTTTGAAAGGTAATCGAATTGTAAAGGTATGTAGAAGGATGTTTAACAATGCATCATGTTTCAGATTCAATCAAAGCAAAGCCATTGTTCTTTTACTAGGAAAACTTTAAAAAAAAATGAAAAAATCACAGGACATGTTTAAATTCCTGTTATGCAGAGTAAAAGCATATCAAAGAAACCCAAACATTCTCTTCCTCTCTTTAGTTCTGAAAAGAATTGTTTTTGACAAGTTAAAATATTGTTTAATCTGTACCTTGATTTAGTAATAAAAAGAAGCAATGGAACTTGATTTATTTTTACTAGGAGAGGTAAACATAGTCACAACTCAAAATATCTAAAAATTCGAACCTCATGAATTTGAATTCTAGTTACACCAAATGAATCACTTCTTAGAATGATGATTTTAGAAATAAAAATTTGAATTTTTCATTGAGTCTTTATCGAGATTTTTGGGTTGATTGGAAAAATGCCTTTTTGTCAAACTCTGATGATCCCAACGATGGTGGGCCTCGAGTTCGTCGCCACGACTAGATTTAGGGTTCAGCAACACCATAAAAATGCACTTTGCTTTTTTAAAAACCCAGATTTTGAATTCGAGTTTGTTTTAGGGTTTAAGAACCATTTTGATTCACGTTCGAAAACGTCGATGCTGCGCCGTCCTCATATGATCGGACATCGTGTCGATGGAGCCAATCGAAGCGTCGCACGATGTAGGAGCTTCGGTCTAAATATCACGGCCGCTGACGGTTAGAGGAGGTGGCGCGACACCTTTTTTCGATGATGTTATGTTGGGTTGTTTAGGTCGATACGACTCGATTCTTGTTTTCGAGATTAATCCAAGTTCTGGGTGTTTGTGGAGTTTAGGGGGATGGTCGTCGACTCGATGGTGGCTGCAGCTTCAACCAACGGTGGTGATTCTGACCGTGCACGTGCACGTGGCTGCCATTGTATTGGTGTTGATGGGTTTGGGGAAGAAAGAGGGGCAACTTTTAGTGAGCATCGGGTAAATCATGGGGTAACTCGAGTTTTTACTCGGGTGGAATAGGGGTGCGCTGTGTAAAGAAAATTTTACTTAGAAAAATTCAAGTTGGATCATACGGGTGAGATTGGGAAAAAACTCGAAGCAAGAGGGGCATTTTCTCGGGGTTGACCCGAACAGGTCTCGTGCCTAACAAATGAAACAGTTTTACTTTAAAAAAAAATTCAAACTCTTAAACACTTTTAAAACTATGTTTTCAAACAATGTTTTGATTAAAGTTTTAAATAAATTTAGGACTTAAGTAAGATATTTAAAAAAAAAAATTAAATATGAGTTTATTTAGTTTTGATACCATATTTTTATAAAGTTACTTATATTTAGTAAATAATGTAATTAAGGTAAAATATTGTTTAAACCAAATCTTAACCTTCTTAAAATAACTAATGTTATAAAGGTAATTTATTAAACAAGGTTTAAAGAGATAATCGAGGTAATTAATTTATCTTTTAATTATTAATGATTTAATTTTTTTAAAAAGGTAATCACTTAAATTATTATTTGATATAAAAAAATTGATTTAATAAATAATTAAGGTCAATTAATTTGTAATTAATTATTAATTAATTACGGAGAAAATAATTGACAAAAGTAATTAAGGTTTAATTAATTAACAATTAAGAATTAATAAGTTAGCATAATCAATTAAAGAATAATTAAATAATAAAGCCTATTAAGATTTAATTAATTCATAGTTAAGTAAAATTAATCATTGATTTAAAATAATTAATAAAGATGATTATATGGTTAATTCACTTTAATCACATTCACCTTAATCGAAGATGATTGACTATCATCTAAAGTTGTGCACTGGATTGATATTTCTGTTGTGATACTGTGATTGCTTTGTGCTGAACTGTGATTTATGATTTATTTCTATGTGTATGTTGAAACCCCTTTGCCCGTAAAACGGCATTTAAACTTCGATGCGTTAGAGAGTCGGATTTCAGTTAGTTATCCGAAACCCACATCGAACCTTAAATGTGAATTCTTGTAATTGATACACCCACATGTTTTAAAATTGAACGCTCACTATTCGGATTAGCCGGGGATGGACTTTTGGTCGTATAACCCATTTCGAATAGTGAATCGACGAAATGGATAGCATTTGAAGACGGTGTGAAGACCGGGTATCTTCAAAAATTATAGGATAACTTATCGATTATCTCTGCACCGAGTTGGTTCGGTATAAATATCTCCACTAGTGATGGGGAGTCCAATCGAAATTGGTGATACCCGGATATGCAAGGGCTTCTACCTTAATTGGGCGAAGTGCCTTCGGTTCTGTTCGAACCCGGAAGAGACTTGTATGGTCGTGTGTCTGACACTACACTTTGAGATATAGAGCCGATTTCTTTCAAATACATTTCTGTTTGGTGGTAGAGAATTTATTCTCTTAGCTTAACACCATTCTCTGAGACGTACGAGCTCAGAGGTTATGTAGTTGAAGGTTATCAGCGATATATTCCCAATTTGGTAGCGTGGCATTCTAAGTGCTGTTGTATATTGATCATTTGTTGATCATTTATGATCAAAGCATGGCTTTCGTGTAAAGCGTAGCTTTGTGGACGAGACCTCATCGAACCTCACACCCCGGAAATTTCGAAACAGGAAAAATGCGGCAAGGTTATGAGGGTCGCGCCCTTTAGGGTATGTCATTTCCTTCTGGAAAAAGGTGGTATCAGGTATGGAACCCTGATACTCAATCTGTGTGGTTGCTTCAATCTCATCTACTGTGTGGTTGTTGCTTAGTGATGGAGGGCCTTCGGATAAAGGTCCCAAAGGACTGGGGAATGACATAGTCGTGTAGTACTTACCTAGTAGGATGTAACCCGGCCTTGTGTTAGCGGAGAGCCGGGTAGGTTCTCGGGACGTCCCGCCAGAGGCGTGCCCATGTGGCATAGGAAGTTCCTTAGCCTGACCATTTGTTGGAAATCCATTCTCCAATACGAACCCTTTACGATTGCAGTTATATTGCCTGCCACCTCAGGTGGTGGCTATAGCAGGCATAGTATCATGGTACCTATGCTGGCTAGGATTGCTATTATACTTTCGAAATGGCTTTCTACACTATGCAGTAGTAATAATATTAAAGAAATTTCTCTTATCAAGCATTTTTGACTATCATAAGAAGAAATCTCCTCCAAGTCTGCGATTGCATTGTGTGTGTGGTGAGAGGTCTTATGGTAGTTTCGTTTTCCAAAGGCATACCGGTTTTTCTTGTATAAATCTATTTATTTCAAATGCTACTGTCTCTGTTTACTCATACCAGTCCCATGACTGACCCAGAGTTTATTTTTCTTTTCTAAACTCTGGGTGCCCACTATTTCTATACGGGCAGCTTAGTAGCAGGTTTTCTGTATTTTGGCTCTAGCAACATTTTGGAGTGTTTTGGTTTAGAGACTACCAATTTTTTAAGGCTTTCACCTTTGATACATTTTGGAAGCTTTTGGATCTCAAGGTGCTTGGTTATGGATTTCACTGTCACTTCTTTTCTTTGGAGATCTTTTGGCATATGATCACTTGTTGTACTCTTATGATGTTACATTTGGAGTTGAGACATATGTATTATTGATACTCTGATGTTGTACTGGATATTATAATCTTGTTGTATCTGCGATGTGATGCATGTTATTCATTTTATTCCGCTGTTTTATTTTCGTCTAATGTTGTTATAAGCTCCATCCGATTGGAGTTCGATGTTTGAGTCTTTAGCAGTCGAATATAAGTGAGGTATTTGATGCTAAATTTTCGAACGTTGAATTTCGGGTCGTGACAAAATAATAATTTCTCTAAAACATTCCTTTAATAATTTTAAAACTTCCAACATATATATATATATATATATATATATATATATATGTATGTATGTATAAAATCTCCATTGAAAATACACTTTGTTTTAAAGGTAAATACACTTCCATTTCAGTATAAACCATAAAATCCTTTACAAATCCTGCTCGATTTATCCTACTTTAATTTACATCCCGATCCCGTAAATTTCTTCCAACACCTTAAAAAGAAAATAACTTTTTATTTTTAAACACATTTCCCATCTCCTTATAACACTTTAAAAATATGTACTTAAATTATTTACATTAAGGCTACTAAAATTACTTAAATAAAAATAATACTTGAGAAATCCTATAAGAGTTTCTAAGTAACTTAAACCAAAATTACCTTTTGAAATAAAGTTATTATATCAAATATTTAGGTTAAAATTTCCTTTTAAAAACATAATACTAATTTACCTTAAAAATAATTAAATACACTGATTAACTTAAATAAATATTTACTTTCACTTAAAAATAATTAAAATAATAATAATTTTCTAAAACATTATAAAAACATTTTTAAACTTCTAGTTTATACTTTGAAATCTTCTTTAAATACATACTTAGTTTTCCAGTAAAAACATTCTTCCCAACTTTTAAAAATAATCTCACCTTTTGTTTTTAAAACAAATTGCATCTTTCATATAGAAATTCCCAATAGAAATCTACACTTTCAAATTTATCCACTAATAAATATTCCACTTCATTTATAAACCCAGTTACAAATTTCCATTCCTCGTTTCCTTTTAAATCACAGTTTCCAAAATACTTAATCAATTCAAACTAATATCCTATTTTAAATTCCCTTTAAATTTATTACTCGATTTATCCAAATTCCCAATAAATATTTACTTAAAATTTTTGTTTTCATTTCCTTTAAAACCCAATTTATTCTATTATATATTTTAAAATACCAAATTTTATTCATCCAAACCATAACATCGAATAATTTAATTCTAATATAACCTATCATAAGATATCACATAACATATCACAAATATGAAAAATAATTAAAATATTTAGAGGAATCCAGTTGGATCCCTCCAACCTGTTTTCCTGCATCCATAGATGTTAGCACAACAAATAAAATACAAAATCCAAACTGATAATAATATTCACATTCAACCAATTAATCAATAATTTAAATTTAACTATTTAAATTAACTGGAATTCCAGAAGTGAGTGAGATTAACTCACCTTGAATTCGTCGAGCGTTCCAGTTTTAAATTAAATCAACCCCGTTTATTATAATCCAAAATTCTTACTTGCTCTAAATGCTTTTGGATCTGGTGCAGCGTGTAGATCGCATCGCAGCGATTTTGGCGCTGCCAGTTTCGTCGAATTCTGACAATGTATGAAATAGTTACATAGTTTTAAAGTTTTATATATATAAATTAAAACAAAATTTCTTTTCTTTAATTTTTTTTATTACAAATATTACGAACAGGATCGGGCTGCACATCCTAAAACTCGAAATCAAGGCCGTCCCTTAACATTTCTTCCTCATGCGTGATACAAGTTCCACGAAACCATCAGCCGCCGAACCATCCTCGAATTTCACGGCCACCACGCTGTCATTTAACTCGATCAGAGAACATCACGATGTAGCCCACTACGTCATGCACCATCGGCCAAGATATGGAAAACCTCGATCATCCCTCTAGCATAAAAAATGGTAACAAACGAAGGCAGTACATGGCTAAAAACTCCCCTTCATGCGACATGAAATCCGATCTCCACCGTTGGATGTAACGAACTCAGAGAGCTCTACACTTTTGCTGTTGGAAGTTTTGAAAATTAGTGCGTCGATGAAGAGGAATTGAGGAACGAAGCTCATGAGATATCGGGCATAGATAAGAAATGGGACAGTGACATAGAAAGAAAGATCTAGGGTTTCTGTTGTTTGCACATATATACATATACATACATACATACATACATACATACATACATACATATATATATATATATAAGCATATGCAAAAATATTTTAATATTAAATTCATTTTTAAACAAATTTTCAAACGATCTCCAAAGGATGCATGCCAACAGGTGTTTATAAGGTTTTACCTGTGTTCCGAACACAGCGGAACATGTTTCGGAGCCCAATTCAATCATATGTGGAAGATAGCTTTTTGAATCGATTTAAAATATTAAATATTCGATTTAAATCTCAACGCATTTATCACCCGTTGAACAAACGGTGATTCCAAATACTACAAAATTTGAAATGCAATAATAATTAACCATTACGGATCTAATGGAACTGGTTTCATTAAATTTTGAGACTATGCCCCGGAAGGCTATTTTAACTCGTTGATTGAATCGACCGATTTTAAAAATCATCGAAACCATTTTAAAATCTCACTTTTAAAACTTTACTATCTTAATTATAAATCATATAGAATTTATATTCTCATTAGAAATTATTCTGATTCATTTTAAATCAAAATCTGATTATTTTCACCATTATTAGATATTAAATTCCATTATTAAATTAATATAAAAATTCCAATTTTAACTTATCGAATTTGATTCCATCCAAAAGTCCAATACTATACTCCAAATTCAAATAGACTTAAAATAAATTTTAGAAATCATTCCCATATCTATATACACCTAGATTCACAAATTATCCAAATTCCAAATATTAAATTATTATTATTCAAATCCAGTTAAATCGTTGTATTTGAAATTATAACTCATTTTATCAATTCAACCCAAATCTCCATATTCCAAAATCAATTTATAATCCACACTCAACATTTAAAATGAATTAAATGTTCAAAAATTAACGACCAAATTGTCGGGTCGTTACATTCCTTCCCCTTATAAAAATTTCGTCCCCGAAATTTGCTAAGGTAGAAAAATGCTTCCACACCCATTAACTTACCCAAAATCAACTTAATTAAAACTTACATTCAATTCTCAAAACCTTTTAGCTTAATCCAAAACCAATTGCTTTTATTTCTAGCTCAAAAACTTTGTTATCAACATCATTCCAAAAATCAACTTTTCTAGTTAACCAAAATTTTCGAAACTTTCAAAAAAATTCTAACTCCAAAAATTTTGTAAAATTTTGACAGATTCTCCTTTGTACAGAGAGCATTCTACAATATCACAAGAGACATAAATATATATACATCGACCCACACAGTCGGAAAACAAAATATAGCCCAATATATTATCATTTCTTAACTTTATTGCATAGGCGTACCTGGTATTAAGCATTTTAAAGCAAGCGCTAATTATATATGTATTTACATGCTCCAAACTCTATCTGATTGCCTCTCGAACTTGTACTTACTCAAACAAGCACATAAGTTTCAATAGTATGAAATTTTAACAACATTCCATTCATTTAACTAGCCATACACAAAGATTACAAAGCTCAACAAATAAATTTCAAAATCCAACATGTTAACCGTAAGCAATCACAAGGTTTCAATACTATTTTAATTTCCTTTACAAATCCATATTTCATTTTATTTCACTCGGAATGATTTACAAGCAAGTTCACTACATTCAATTCATACATTTGCACCAACTAATCTCATATTCACTTCTGTATGACTAATATGTGCCTTATTTACATAAATTTACTCTATTCAATTCTAAATTGATTCACAATCAAATTTTATTTTCAATTTGATTTATTCGCATCTCTTTTATGATTCACTTACATTTCCATGCAAACCCACTTAACTAAATTCCAACACATTCCAATTTATTCAAAAACCAACTTTATTTACTTCCTTTAATTTATTAACTTTGTTTACGATAAAAGACAAATTTTCTATGCAAATTTTAATGTTATTTATGTAGATAACCAATACTTAAGCTTATAACCATTTTAAATTAATTCCAACTTAATCTATATTAATTTCATTCCATTTTGAATTATTCACAACCCATACATTCTTATTTCAGTGCAATTATTAAATTAAATGCCTACTCTTACATTTCAGTTTCATTATACATACAGGTTCATTCAAGACCATTTTGTTAGCTCGACAGCAACCATTTCACAATTTTCTTAAGTTATCTTAACTCCATTTTAAATTTTAATTCACCTTCTCAATTCATCCCTGAATGTATCTTATAAATAAAATGATCACTCTAATTATTCTATACCAAAATTGGATTTTATTTCATTTTTCAAAATTTTACATGCAATCAAAATTTTATTCATTCCAGTACAAACTCATTTAATTTGGCTTACGCTAGATTCATCTTCATACAATTCTTTTGAATTTAGTTGAGTAAGAATTTAATTTATTCGATATCATTCTCAACTTGATTGAATTTTCTTTCAATTCAATTCTATTTAATTTAATTCAAGTTCAACTAAATTTTTATTTTACCAACTTAAATCCATACCATTTCTTTTACTGATTTAAATCAAAATTTAATTCCATTCAATATTACTTGTAACTCGTCTGAATTTTATTTCAATTCAGTCCAAATTCAACTCAATTTTGTTTGATTTAAGTTAAATTCAATTTGATCCAATTTTATTTCTCAACCTAATTTAAAATTCTATTTTCCAATGTGTAAGTTTAAAACTTATTTACTAACCTAATTCCATTAATATTTTATGTTCTACTTTACCTTGTTTCAATTCTCCTTTTATTTAGGATTAAATTTTGAATTTTCCATTCTTTTTTACCATAACATTCAACCATTTTTATTTAGGTTTGCAATTCCATTTCTCTATTCATAAGTTTACCATCTTTTTTTTCTTAAAATCTTATATTGCTCACTTGAACCCATTTTCATTTTATAATCACAACTCTAGATTATATATATAACACTTAATATCTTAAGGATATAAATTTCATTACACGATTATAACCCATAATTATATAATCATTTTACATTTCAACTTTACATCAAGTTTAATTCAATTCCAATTCACATTTTATTTAACAGGAAATTATTGTGAAGAACAAAATTTCTCCGCGTTTTAGTCTCAAGGACAGACCTTCAACATTTTAGCCTGAAGGACAACTTTCTTTAGTTATTAGGTATAAGTTATTGATAGCAGTTTTTAGGTATCAGTTTGTAGTTATCGAAATTAGTTTTTAGGTATCGGTTTTTAGCTCGGTAGCAGTTTTGTTGTGCTTATGAAAATTTTTGGAAGAATATTTGTCCTTATGAATAATTTTTAGGAGAATGTTTGTCCTTATGGTAAAAATATTGAGATCGTGTCCTTGAGGCTAAAAATATACTAATTTTTGTCCTTTAAATTAAATCCCCTTTAACAAGACTCATCTTGAGTTATATTCAAATATATCTTATTCAAGTTAAATTTTAATTCCAGGATAAAAATTTCATTTTCCATTCTTATTAATATCAACTCCGCTTTGTACGTTAAATAGTTGATTCATCTTAACTTTTCACATTATTTAAATAGAATTCCTAGAATTCAATTGCTCGGTTTTTATTTCAAAACCATTTTGAAGTCATAAATAACACATACCCACTTGGTAAATTAAATCAAACTTTCGAATTTCCAAAACAACCTGGTTTTACCAAAACAATCTCCTTTTAGAATTTCTAAAACAAACTTCTTTATCAAACAAGTCTAAAAAAATAATTACACCAAACCACCCTGGTAGCAATCCATCACTTTAGAAACTCGAAAATAAATAGTGATGACGTGGCCGTCATCATCAAGATTATTTTCCAGCGACTGAAGTGAGTTCAGTGCTTCTTTACTTTTAAAAATATATTCAAAACAATTTACATTCAAAAAAATGTCCTAAAATAATACTCCATTATTTTCTTCCAAATCTTTGGAAAACATTTCAAAAAAATTCCAAGGTTTAAGGATTTCATCACATGGTCCAAATTCATTTAAAGAACTTTTCAAAATTTCCAGGTTTTAATTTATTTTTTAAATCAAATTTAAGTTATGCTCGTTTTATATAAATCATACTTAAATAATTCTATTTAGTTATATTACGGACTATTTCAAATTTTATAATCCATTTTGATTAAGATATCCACAACAAAACATCCAAAATATATATGTAATAATTTTAGAAAATTATTTCTTTTATATTTTGGATAAAATTATTTCATTCATCCACTTAAAACAATATTATGTCGGTTTATCCTGTCTAAGAGTTTTGAAACCCCTATCAATACGGTTGTACTTCCCGTACCGACTAGAATTCTTAAACACTCAACCGATAAGTCAACACAATATAAAAAATGTAAATATATTCACTAAAATATACGCTCTCATATCAATTATTAGACTCAACTCATTCTAGAGTACTATTGACTCTATTTCTAATGAGTAATTTCCCCACCAAAGCCTAGGTTATCACTAACCTAAGCTCTGATACCACATGTGACGACCCGCCCTTCTCGACCCTCGAAAATCGACACAAATACGCCACTATATAATATGTCGACGATCGAGTGCCAGAAATGACAAATTGCTGAGGGAAAAGAAAGAAGATAGAAGAAAGAAGGAATTAAAATAATAACAGAATCTCACAATCGCAGCGAAACAAAATATAATAGATAATAACTGATCTTTACACAAAAAGAAACTATACCTATTTTATACAATACATCATCAGAGTACATCAAAATCAAAACAACAATTACCAGCATGGGCAGTTATAACAGCCTGCTGTTTGCACAAAAAATGGGCAAACACCTCCAAATCGTATAATTCAGTCGATTTTATGTTGTTCTTAGCGATTTGGGTGATTTATGCAAATATGTAAAAAGCAGGGACTAAACTGTAAAAGACACACATATTTATAGTGGTTCGTCCAGAATGTGCCAACGCCCACTTTATATGTTATTCTCCTTTACTGTTCAGATTACAAATACAAAGCTTTGACTACAAGTATATGATAGTTGTTTGAAAGTTCTATCCGTGCTTGAGCTCTCAAACATGTCCGCCATTGTTGTACCCCTGCCCCTCTATTAATAGATTGAGGCTGGGGGCAGGGGTCTTGGATGTATATAGCTGCTGGTGGGCCTGGGCCGAAGTGATCTGGCTTGGCAACGTTGGTTCGGTAGTAGTTGGTTGGACTAGCGTTTTGGTCCGGTGGTAGAGGAGATGGGATTGGTTCGGTGTGGTTGATTCGGTGGAGGCTGGTCCGGTGAGGCCTTGGATCGGTGAAGTTTGATTCGGTGGTGAGTTGGTCCGGTGAGGCCTTGGATCGGTGGGGGTTGATTCGGTCGTGAGTTGATTCGGTAGTTAGTGGAGAGTGGATTGGTTCGGTAGGGCCTTCCCCCTTTTGGTTCGATGATGCTTTCTTTCTTTGGTTCGGTGGTGGAAACGCACCCAACATTTGCCCCCCAAAGTGGGGCATATGCTAGCATATGCCGTGCTTTGTTTTAGGCCATTCATCTTTGACATTCTCATTCGGTCTCGAGCGCCAAACCAATCGGTCTGGTCGTGTCTATTTGCCTATAAGTATGGGCCATACGCTTTCGTCATTCCTTACTAACTGAAATAGCCGAATCAGATTCTCTCCTGCCGAATCAAACGCACTGCCGAATCACGTTAGATTACCGAATCAGGCGATTTAGCCTTCTCTCGCCGAATGGCTTTTATGTTTTTGGACTATCGAATGAGTCTGGGGATTCCGAGGGCCGAATGAACTTAAATACTTGACTTGCCGAATGAACCCGGAGATTCCGAGTACCGAATGAACTTAAATACTTGAATTACCGGATGAACCCGGAGATTCCGAGTACCGAATGATCTTTCGGCCTTGAATTCCCGAATGACCATGGGGCGTATGATTGCCGAATGAGATTGGGAGTTTGAATGACGAATGAACCTTATGTCTTTTATGTTTTAACTTATAAATGAAATTCTAGACTTCATGCACTTGCTTGTTTACTTCCCTCATTCTAACAACGTACTTTTTTGTGTTTGCAGATAAATGTCTCATAAAGTGGAAACTCGATCAGATAAGAAGAAATCCAAGGACAGAGAAGAGTCCTCCATAGAGCCTCCAGCTCAGTCAGGACCGGGACGTCATGGACCCACCCCGAGATCACTAATAGATGGGTACGACCCTCAGGAGCTCCTGAACTCGCCACCTGGCTGCTTTCCTAGCTCCCTTAAAGAGGAGCAGCTTGATGTTATGTCTCGTTCTTTCGGCATTGACATAGCACATATGGTGCTGCCAGGGAATGGAGTTATGCCATATAACCCTCCTGAAGGATATTTTGCTTATAGCAGGTACCATTGTATGTATGGGGCCATTCCCCCGATCAATGCTTGGATAGTCAGCTTCATCACCTACTTGAAGGTGGCCCCTTTCGAGCTTCAGCCCAACTCTAACGCTATCTTGGTGAGTCTATTCATCATTTTCCAGAGAAAATACGGGCGCCCCCCTTCCAACCGGGAGATCCGATATTTGTACAATTTGAGAGGTTACAAGAAGGGGTCTCCATATATCAGCTGGGAATCGGCCTTGTCCTTCAAGCCGGTCCTGGACTTATATTCGAAGTTCAGCATTTTCAAGAAAGAATGGTTTTTTGTCAAGGATGACCCTGTTTCTATCCGTCGCTTCACCTCCGACTGTAAGTTGAAGCTTATTTATAATTTCCGTTCTGACTGCAATGCTTCTTCTTATGTGTTTTTATTTCTTGCTAGCGACAGGTGGCTTTGCGGCCGTGGAGAACGATCGCCTGGTTCTGATGGCTGCGGAGATAGAAGCCATTTCGGGAAGGGAGAGGTCAGCGTCTTACCTGATCAGTAATGCTACTCTTCTGCAGCACAACTTGATTCTACCACGTCAGTCTGTGGTCAAGCAGAGAGACACAGCTGAGGAGAGGGTTGCCAAAGCTAAAGGAGCGGCTACGGCGAAGAGCAGCAAGAGGAAACCCTTCTCGATACATCCAGTCGCCGGGGGGAAGAAGCTCAAGAGATCTGATGGACCCTCCTTCAGTACATGTCCATATGTTCCGGAGGAGGAAGATGTGAAGGAGGAAAGAGGCGAGGAGGAGAGCGGAGGTGACGGAGAAGGTGATGGTGATGATGGTAGCGGAGGACAGAGCGGTGATGGCGCTGGGGCTTTGTCCTCTGGCAAGCAGAGGAGATCCAAGAGTGGACAGATGATGCTTTCCGCCAGGCTTTTGAGGGGTTGGAGGAAGGATCGGCCTTGGTGGAGAAGACGAAGAAAGCTGACAAGGCCGGGACTGGTGCCGATCCATCTTCTAAGAGCATTTCATCTAGGGCAACTCCGGCGATTCAAGGTGAATTTTGACTCTTGCCGACTCCATTTATGATAAGTATTTAGGAATATTTTACGACCAGCTCCCGTCCTGGAATGAGATCCAGGACTTATTGCAGTATCCTACTCCTCCCCAGGGTTTGTATAACAAAAGCTTCTTTTCACTCTTCTTAACTTGATACGTTTCTTGAATTATGATTCAATGCATGCTTGTAACACTTGGTTTTTATTCCAGGAGCGGGTAAGGTGGCCAAGACATCGGACATTCGACACCATCTTGAACAATACAAGCTCATCAAAGCTTCCACTAAACCAAAGCCTCCGACCAACCGCTCCGGAGACGTAGTCGGCTACCGTCCTCTTCTTGGGGTTATTGAGGAGGGTATTCAGAAGAAGATGAGGAGTCGCTCCTTGTTTTAACCTTCACTTGGTCCTCAACCCCCACTTCAGCCTCTTCAGGATATCACGGAGGAGGATACTGAGTTCATACCTTCTCCGCATCCATCTAAAAATCCTACCGTTACCCCGATAGATCACCCCGGCTTGGCTCGTAACCCGTTTGCGGGTCATCAGGATCTGGACCCGGGCTCTCATGACATTTCCTTCGACGAGGCTACTGGTGAGCACCTTCTCCATCGCAATCCTATGGTACGGGTGCTTGATGAGGCTAAGTCCCTAGACCTTGATTTGCTTACCACTCGGATTGTAACTATGGGGGACAAAGCTAAGGCAAACATCGACCGGGTTGTTGAGGAGACCTGGAAGCTGATGGGGCATCATGCCCCACTGGTCAAGGCCGGAGATGAAATCGGGAGTGCTAACATTCGATTGCGGATAATGGTTTCCGACCAGGCCAAGCAACTTGCCGATCAGGCCATCCAGATCTCTCAGCATGAGGCTGCTTCCAGCAACTAAAGAAAACTATGGAAGAGGCTAGCAGAGCAGAGTTATGGAAAATGGTGGCTGCCTGCAAGGAACGGATGGATATGGCTATTGCAACGGTGGATGAGGTTCGAAAAGTGGATCTCGAGCGGGTAGAGGAGTTATCCGGGAAGCTTGAAGCCGAAGAGCTTGCTCAAACCAACCTAAAGGAGGAGATGGAGGCGATGAGGAAATCCCTTCAGGCTGACCGCTCGCGATACCGATCGAAGAGGGATGCTGCCGTTGCAAAGCCGTTGGCTTTTGAGGTCCGAATGAGGGAGTTTGAGGAGAATGAGAGGATGATGGATGAGGTGCTTTAGGATATGTACTTCCGTACTTGGAAACAGGGCAACTTATCCTGGATGGATGATTACCCCCGAGTCATGGCTAGGATTTATCTCAGGGCTCTGGAGGAGGCCAAGGCTGACGCAGATAAGGAGGGAGGCGTGGCCTTCAGAATGGAGGTGGTTACGGCCCAATTCACCAAGGAGGAGAAAGTGGCGGTGAAGGAGGGTATGCAGCTGCTCGCTGCTGAGGAGGTAGGTGTGCAGTTGGAGGATGATGATCAAGGAGCAGATGCTGGTAAGTCTTCCCTTTTAGTCTTTTCATAACTTGGTTGCTTATTGTTTATTTAATGGATTCTTCTCCTGAATTGGATAGGCGGGACCTCTGAAGCGCCAACTACCTCTGGTCAACATGCTGGGAGTCTTGATCCTACGGTTAAGTAGATCTCGGTGGGCCAGCAGGATAGAGGCGAAGCCCAATGTAGCCGACTCCTTGACTTGATCTGGAAATTTTTTTTTGGTCTACTTGACATTCCTGTATATACTAGTCCCAAAACATTAATGTACTTTTAGGCTGTAATTATGTCATTTGTGACGAACGACTTTATTCCTAACATGTAATTTTATAACATAAGCTGATTTTGTCATATTTGAATGCTGTCATTATTTTGATGTGTTGCATAAAATATAGCTGTGCATGTGTTAGTGATTCAATTGTGTTTGATGCTAAGTTCTTGCTTAAAATATAATTTCATGTCTTGCAATGTTAGTGTGATGTGCGAATAAATTATTGTTACATATTTATGTACAAGAGAAGAAAGTACCGCCCTTCAAGTTTTAGCTGTAGACGGTAGCTTTGAATGCCTTGTGTAATCGAATATGGAATGTTGCTGAGTGACCTGCCATCTAGCTGTGAGTTCTTACACCCATTAGTGAGTGTCTCCTATTTTGTGTCCTGTACTTTAGTGATCATTATAGAGGATAGGAGGAATGTTTTTATAAATAAAATGGAAATATAAGAAATAGTAAAACTTCCAATCACGGAAGGCCTTCGATGTGCTTAAGTTCGTGGCAAACAGGTTTTGTAGTTACTTTCCCTAGCTGTGGGTCTTGGAGACATTTGTCACCCATCTTGCGCCTCCGCGGGGAGTTTTCTTTTTTACCACTGTCGTACTTAAGACACATCGGAGCCGAGATCGCGCACAGTAACTACCCATGCCATTATGGTCCGTAATCGTGGGTATTATTCGATTTACCGTGGCCGGCTAGCATGGGTGCCGATCGTCAACCGTGAACTACCCCTGGATGGCCACAACTTATGTTGGTGTTTAAAGTAGGTTCACAGTCGCCAGCGAGCCGAACGCCATAATGAGCTGCCTCAGCTATAGTCGGCCTTCTCGGTGGCTTATAATCGGCTCATTACAGTTGGCTTTAAGGGCCGATCGCGAGCAATGAGTTAACCCGCAGCAGAGGGATGCTGGAGCAAAAGTGTCTCATTGGCGAGGGCATAGATTCGTATAGTACCTGTTAGGTCTTGTCCAGGGGAGGTCGCGCCGTGATGTGTCTTGAATGGAAATGCCATTACATAGGATTTTGTTCAATAGAAAAGGATAAAGTTAACAAGTAGCCAAGATATAAAGGAACAAGTTAAAAAAGAGACATGTTTTTAAAGTGGTTCAGCATGAAAGTTCCTACGTCTACTGATTCTCTTTGTTAATTCACTTCATATGGGCAGTACAAGTTAAGAAAAGTACCGACGAAGGTGTTGGATATTCCATGCCCTCGGAACACCTCTCCGTCCACTGTTGACAAAATATAAGCTCCATTATGGAGATCTTCATGAATTACGTATGGTCCGTCCCAGATTGGATCTAGCACTCCGGGGCACGGGAAGATTTGCTTGAGGATAAGATCTCCTTCTTGTAAGCTGCGATGCTTGACTTTAGAGTTGTATTGTGCTGCCACCTTTTGCTTGTAAGCTGCCGCTTTGAGTGCTGCATCATTTCTTCTTTCTTCGATTAGATCCAAAGACATATGGAGGAGTTCTTCGTTTTCTTCTAGGTTGTAGTGGATCCTATGGTGGGAAGGCACTACAGTTTCAACTGGGAGCATGGCCTCCGATCCGTATGCAAAAGAGAAAGGAGTATGCCCTGTTGATGTTCTGAAAGACGTGATGTAGGCCCAAAGTGCCGTAGGAAGTTCATCAACCCAAGCGCCTTTTGACTTTTCAAGATTCTTCTTGATTAGAGTTTTGAGAATTTTGTTGACAGCTTCGACTTGTCCATTTGCCTGGGGATAAGCCACAGACGAGAAGCTTTTATAAATTCCATGCTCTTGGCACCAGTCGATGAATTCCTTGCTGTCAAACTGAAGTCCATTGTCCGATATGATTTTGAGTGGAACCCCGTACCTGCATAGAACATTTTTGATCAAGAAGTTAATAACTTTTGCTGAAGATACTTTATTTAGAGGTTCCGCTTCCACCCATTTGGTGAAATAGTCAACTGCCACTATGGCATGTTTGGCTCCACCTTGGCCCATTGGTAGTTCGCCAATCAAGTCAATTCCTCATACTGCAAAGGGCCAAGGGCTGGTCATCTGAGTAATCTCATTTGTTGGTAGTCGAGGGATCTTAGCAAATTTCTGACATCTGTCGCATTTTTTTACGAAGTCCAAGGCGTCTTTGTTTAAGGTGGGCCAGAAATATCCATATCGGAGTATCTTCTTTGCCAGAGTCTGCCCTCCAGTGTGATCTCTGCAACTTCTTTGATGGATGTTGGATAAGATTTCCTTGGCTTCCCTTCCAACGACACACGTTAATAAAGGGTTAGAGAAGCCGCGCCGATAGAGGATGCCTTCTTGTATTGTGTAGCGGGAAGCTTTCCTTAAGATTTTCTTAACTTTATTAAGCTCGTCGAGCAGTGTGCCACTTTGTAAGTACTTCCGGATGGGAGTCATCCAAGTTTCCTCTTAGATTGCAGCTATCAGATTCACTTGCTCGAAACTCGGGGCTAGTTGCTTTGAGATGGTTACTGTTCCGGAAGTGGTGCCGTCCCTCATGCTAGCTTGCTTTGCCAGTTCGTCGGCCTCCTGATTCTCTTCTCAAGGAATGTGTTTGATTAAATAGTGATCCAATTGATTGAGCAGCAGCTTGGTCTTCTTTAGATATGTTGTGAGTCCTTCTCCTCGAGTCTGGAATTCTCCCAGTATTTGATTTACAATAAGTTGAGAATCACTATGGAGACATAATGAACCGACTCCAATCTCTAGGGCAAGTTCTAATCCGGCTATTACTGCTTCGTATTCTACGTCGTTGTTGGTGGCAGCGAATTCCAACCTTAGAGCATAGCGTAGCTTTCTTCCCCTGGGAGTGATTATTACAATTCCTACCCCCGGGCCTTGTTCGTTTGATGCTCCATCTACAAAGAGATTCCACTTAATGTCTTTCGCTATTTCAGATTGCTCCTTACCTTCGTTGGTAGTGAATTCGGCAATGAAATTGGCCATGGCTTGTCCCTTGATGGCGGTGCGAGGATGGTAGGTGATATCATATTGACTCAGTTCAATGCACCATTTAAGTAGTCGTCTAGAAGTGTCAGGACGATGGAGTACCTACCTTAGCGGTTGATCGGTTAGAACTCTGATGGAATGAGATTGGAAATAGTGTCGCAGTTTCCGTGACGTGATTAGTAAACAGTATGCTAGCTTATCAAGTTTAGGATATCTGGCTTCTGCCCCTGTTAACCTCTTGCTTACAAAGTATACTGGTCGTTGTGCGCGGTTGCCTTCTCTCACCAAAGCGACGCTTAGAGCATGAGATGACACAGCAAGGTATAGGTATAGCTCTTTGCCTTCGTTTGGAGTTGAGAGTACTGGTGGTCTCTAGAGGTGTTCGATTAGGTTAAGGAAGGCTTTTAAGCATTAGTCAGTCCATTTGAACTTTCCTTTGTCTATCTTTAGAGCCTCGAAGAAGGGGACACATTTGTCAGTCGCTTTAGAGATGAATCTGCTTAGGGCGGCCACCTTCCCATTCAGGCTTTGCATTTCTTTTCGAGTGGAAGGTATCCTGATATCTTTCAGGGATCGGACTTGTTCGGGGTTTGCTTCAATCCCTCTGGCATGGACGATGAATCCCAAGAACTTTCCTGATGACACTCCGAACGAGCACTTTAGAGGATTCAGCTTCATTCCATATTGGCGAAGTACGTGAAACATCCCGCTCAGGTGGCTTACATGATCGTTGGCTTTACTCGACGTTACAAGCATGTCATCCACATAAACCTCCATAGTTCGTCCTATTAGCTCTGCAAACATCTTGTTGACGAGGCGCTGATAGGTAGCTCCGGCATTTTTAAGTCCGAAAGGCATTACTCTATAGCAGTACAATCCCCGGTCAGTGATGAAACTAGTGTGGTCTTGATCAGGGGCGTGCATGGGAATTTGGTTATATCCTGAGTACGGGTCCATAAAAGACAAGAGTTCGTGCCCGGCTGTGCTGTCCACAAGCTGATCGATTCGGGGGAGTGGGAAGCAATCTTTCGGGCAAGCGTCATTTAAGTTGGAAAAGTCAATGCATGTTCGCCACTTCCCATTAGCCTTCTTTACCAGTACCGAGTTAGCAATCCACTATGGGTAGATGGCTTCTCATATGAAGTTGTTGGCAAGTAGGTTCTTTACTTCTTCATCGAGGGCTGCTGATCGCTCTGCCCCCATACTTCTCTTTTTCTGCTTTACTGGGGCCTTGGTAGGATCGATGTTTAGTATGTGGCATGCCACGTCTGGGGAAATTCCAGTCACATCAGCGTGTGCCCATGCAAATACATCCAGGTTGTGACGGAGAAAATCAATGAGTTGATCCCTCAATTCTGCTCTTAGCTGAGATTCGATTTTTAGCAGTCTACTTGAGTCGTGTTTGTCTACAGATACAAACTCCATAGCCTCTGCAGGCTCGGCGGTGGCCTCCCCCTCTTTGTCCCTGGGGTCTAATTCATTGAAATGATCACTGGTATATCAAAGAGAAGGGGCTTTCTTTAGTTGCTATGCTTCCAAGTTTTTCACGCAGAGAGGAGCCTCTGCATTCTTCCCTCTATCCTTCCTGCGATTATTGCGAAGTTCAGTTACATAGCAATCTCGAGCGGCGTCTTAATCTCCCTCTACCTCCCCTTTTCCATTGTCGGTTGGAAATTTCATCTTCAGGCACCATGGGGCCAAGACAATTTGGAAGTCGGACAAGGCTGGTCTTCCTAAAAAGGCGTTGTATGCCTAGTGGTTATCTATCAGCACAAATGTTTGTTTCCGCACAACGGAGCGGGGGTGGCTTCCTATTTCAACAAAAAGGTCCAATTGCCCGAGGGGCATCTTCGCATCTCCAAAGAAACCGTGTAGTGGTTTGTTGCAGGATGACACATCCTTCATTGACAGCTTCATACCGTCGAAAGCATGATTGAATAGGATATTTACTGAGCTTCCAGTGTCTACTAGAATTCGGAAAACTTCGGCTGGGCCGAACCGGGCAGAGATGACCATAGGATCCATGTGAGGGTACTTCCTTCCTTCCAAGTCGCGCCTATTGAATGTAATGTCATCATTCTCTTTTCACTTCGGGTGGCGTTCTTCCATAACAGAATTAACGTAGCCTTCATCGTTTCTAGGTGATTTTCCGTATCTTTCCATCTCTGTCCAGCTTCTATCGGCGATGTGTAGTCCTCCTGATATGGTATGGACCACTATCTTCTCATGAATGGGGCCGCCGGTGTTGCGATTTCCCCCTCCTGTTTCTGGGAGAGGTAGCCTTGGGTTCTCAACGGCAGGAGCTGGGGTCCTATTTTGACCTTTTACATAGCGTTCCAGTCTCTTCCTTCTGATGTGTTCTTCAATTAAGTCCCGGAGATGATGGCATTCATTGGTATCATGCCCATGAGATTCGTGGAAGCGACAGAACTTTCCAGACAAATTACGTTATCTGCCTCCTTCTTGTACGGAGGGCGTCTGTATTTGACTTCATCTTGGGTGGCCAGGAAGATGTTTTCGATTGTCTCATTCAAAGGAGTGTAAGTGTCAAACCTCGGTCCTGGCCGATATAGACGTTTTTCTCCCCTCTTGCCTCAAGCTTGTCTCTAAAGTCATTTCTCCAAACGTCCTTTGCTACAGCGGATGTGTCGCCATGAGCTGCCTTGGTTTGTCATCCTGTCTGTCTTTCAGTGGCAGTGTCTTCAAGCCTCATATATCTTCCGGCTTCATGGAAGAAATCGGGTAAGGTAGCTGGTTTTTCTTTCGTCAATCTTCTAGCAAACTTAGTATCCGGATGCACACCACTACAGAGGGCCATTAAGATAAGTTTCTCATCGGCATCTTGGACTGCGGCCGCTGCAGCATTGAATCGAGTTAGATATTGCTGCACCATCTCTCCAGGCTTCTGTTTGATATTAGATAGGGAATAAGCGTCCTTGGGTTGTTCCACATGAATGCGAAACTGGCTGATGAACTTTTCTTTCAACATTTCCCATGAGCTGATGGATCCTTGGGGTAGGTGGCAGAAACAGGAGGTAGCTAGATCTGCCAAGAATAGTGGAAAGCATTTGCACAATACTCCTTCTGTGGCTCCACGCACGAGCATGTGCTGTGTGTATCTCTGCAAGTGTACAACGGGGTCAGAGATTCCCTTGTAAGGTTCCATTGTTGGCATTTTCCATTCTCGGGGGTGATGGCAATTTCGATATTGCGGGTGAAAGGGCTGGTTACCCTAGCGCCTATCCCTCGATCTCTTTGATCCCGTTGGACGCACTCTCTGAACAATCGCGCCATCTTTTCATTAGAATTTGGAGCAGATAGAAATGAGTTTGTTTCTTCTCTACGGAATTGATTCCGTCTAGATGATCTGTAGGGGTCGTATCGTCTATCACTCCTAATATTTTCCAATGGCTGCCTCTGGTCTTACGGGGGCATGCTGGGGTTAGCCACAGTTGGCCCTTGCCTTGATCTTCCCCTGCTGGGTTCTGTTCTAAGCACTTCCTCGAGTCCAACTTCGGGCTGGACTCGAGCTCGGCCCCGTCCATTGGTGTTTCCATGGTTAGGTAGCATGACAGGCTCAGCTACATCCAACCTCTGCCTGGTACCTCCCATGTTGGGTTCGGTTCTAAGTGTTTCCTCGGGTCGGAATTCGGGCTGAGTCCGGGCTCGGCTCCTACCATTGCTGTTTCTGTTGTTAGCCTCTTCGAAGAAGAAAGATCTTTGTCATCTCCTAGATCCTCCAAATTGGGATTCACCCCATGATTCAGTGTTGTGGTTGGATTCTTCAACATCCCCTATGCGTGACATGAGTTGGTTCACCAAGGCTTCTTGTTGGGATGTGAAGCGATCAGTCACTTCAGCCACAACCCTGTCTAGATCTGCCCTAGTAATTGCTGCCGGTTGTTCCATGGCAGGGGCTGTCGGATTTACCTGACTTCCATTTTGTACCGCTGTTGGAACGGGACGATTCTCTTGATCAGTGATCACTGTATCTGGAATACTGCTAGTTGCGATGTTCTTCGCTTTGTTAGCGTCTTTCTTCTGCCTGGGAGACATGTTTTCCAAGCAATGAGCGATGCTGATAGGAAAAAGGTTAAGTGGGAGAAGCTGAAGCTTCGAGCTCCGTTCTCAGTGAAAGCACAAAAAATGTTTGCACAAAAAATGGGCAAACACCTCCAAGTTGTATAATTCTGTCGATTTTATGTTATTCTTAGCGATTTGGGTGATTTATGCAAATATGTAAAAAGTAGGGACTAAACTGTAAAAGACACACAGATTTATAGTGGTTCGGCCAGAATGTGCCTACGTCCACTTTATATGTTATTCTCCTTTACTGTTCAGATTACAAGTACAAAGCTTTGACTACAAGTATATGATAGTTGTTTGAAAGTTCTATCCGTGCTTGAGCTATCAAACTTGTCCGCCATTTTTGTAGCCCTGCCCCTCTATTTATAGAGCGAGGCTGGGGGCAGGGGTCTTGGATGTATATAGCTGCTGGTGGGCCTGGGCTGAAGTGATCTGGCCTGGCAACGTTGGTTCGATAGTAGATGGTTGGACTAGCGTTTTGGTCCGGTGGTAGAGGAGATGGGATTGTTTCGGTGTGGTTGATTCGGTGGAGGCTGGTCCAATGAGGCCTTGGATCGGTGGAGGTTGATTCGGTCGTGAGTTGGTCCGGTGAGGCCTTGGATCGGTGGCGGTTGATTCGGTGGTGAGTTGATTCGGTAGTTAGTGGAGAGTGGATTGGTTCGGTAGGGCCTGCCTTCACAACTTGCTGACAATTTCAGCAATCACAGCAGCGGAAATAAACAAGGGTAATACGTCTCGGTCTCCACCTACTTTCCTGAGCTCCAAAGCATCTCGTCCTATATTTATAATCCTCGATCAAACACGAGAATTATAATAAAATAACACCCGAGTCAGTTTGGAATACCAGCGTGAGAAAACACACTCAATTGAATTATTGAAGTTTCCAAAATCCTTTTAAAATCAAAAACTTCTCGTAAGACCACGCCACAAATAAACATGTCGGGTTTTTATCTTACGATAGCCAAAACATTTCTTATCAAAATCCTCTTATATTATAATAGTGTCTAAGTACAAATACTTATTCAAAATAGCCGAATTTGTTACACTCATTAAGTTTCAGCAATGCTAGGTTCTACAATCAAAACCGTAAATGGCACGTAGGGAGAATGTATTTTCAACTAATAACTAGGCACTAGGGTACCACCTGTCACAGTACCTGGTCTAGATCAACGTACCAAGGATCCACCCTAAATCTCCTGCAACACAAGACCGGACTACCCCTTACTTGATAGCTCGAATAAGATCACCCCACGGTCGGGATCAGCAATCGCCCACTAAGCCGAATAAAAAGGGACGTCTAGACCGGGATGACCTTACCCTAATGGGCGCTACCCACTTAGCCATGCCACATATCCCCTGATTTTCAATCATTCCCTGTTGATGAGGTTCGATGCCCAGCGTTACCTTTTTAGAACATTTTACTTAGAATGCTCACCGACCTCCTAATGATGTTCTGAAAGCATTCATCTATACAAGTCCATTCTGGGTTCGAACGGAACCGAAGGCACTATTCCAACTACATCCATTTTGGAATCACCCTCAGGATTAGTAGCGATTAGCCCTTGCACTTCACTACTCCATCTTCGACTCCAAGCTCTTGTTTTTATCACGGAAATGTACTCGTTGGATCAAAGTTGTTTTCGGATCACAAATCTGATCCCGGTCTCTTTGAAACAACATTTGCTATTACCGGGTAAACTCAACCCCGGTACTTTAGGAAATAAACAGACGTAAATAAGATCGGGGTTCACCACCTAACCGTTAATGGACGGATTTCCTTATAAACGTCCTAGAAGAAAGAACGAGTTTATACGTACATTATAGCACCTCTAACGGTAACTGTACCATATAATTATCATACCTCTTCCAGATATTTCCAAAGTAATATTTGGGTCAAGATTTAATAATCGGTTATTTAACTATCAAATAAACAATCAATTCAACCAATTATTTTATTTCTAGTGAAAAACACCAAATAATATAAAAATTAGATTTTTAAATAAATTAAATTACTTTCAAAATTATTATTAAAATATTTAAAATAAAACTACTTTAAATACTCTTGGATTTAAAATAATAGCTGTGAAATTCTATACTAATTTTCCAATTAAAACATAAGCCAAAACTACTTTTAAAATAAACTTTTATGATAGAGTATAAATATTTATTAACCATCTTTAAATCAAATACTAGTTAAACCGTTTAAAATATTCACTTCGATAATTACCTTAATAAATATTAACTTTAAAATATTAAATTGACTAAATAATAATTTCTCTAAAACATTCTTTTAAACAACTTTAAAACTTCCAATTTATATATTTAAAAAAATCTACTTTGAAAAATATACTTGGCTTTACATGTAAATACACTTCCATTTCAGTATACCATAAAATCCTTTATAAATCCTGCTCGATTTATCCCAACTTAATTTACGTCCTGATCCCGTAAATTTCTTCCAACACCTTAAAAATAAAACACCTTTTTATTTTTAAACACGTTTCCCATCTCCTTATAACCCTTTACAAGTATGTACTTAAATTATTTACATTAAGGCTACTAAAATTACTTAAATAAAAATAATACTTGAGAAATCCTATAAGAGTTTCTAAGTAACTTAAACCAAAATTACCTTTTGAAATAAAGTTATTATATCAAATATTTAGGTTAAAATTTCCTTTTAAGAACATAATATTGATTTACCTTTAAAATAATTAAATACCCTAATTAACTTAAATAAATGTTTACTTTCACTTAAAAATAATTAAAATAATAATAATTTTTCTAAAAAATTCTAAAAACATTTTTAAACTTCTATTTATACTTTGAAATCTTCTTTGAAGATATACTTAGTTTTTCCAGTAAAAATAATTTTCCCAACTTTTAAAAATAATCTCACCTTTTATTTTAAAACGAATTGCACCTTTCTTATAGAAATTCCCACTGGAAATCTATACTTTCAAATTTATCCACTGATAAATATTCCACTTCATTTATAAACCCAGTTACAAATTTCCATTCTTCATTTCCTTTTAAATCACAGTTTCCAAAATAATTAATCAATTCAAACTAATATCCTAATTTAAATTCCCTTTAAATTTATTACTCAATTTATCCAAATTCCCAATAATTATTTACTTTAAAAAATTTCTTTTCATTTCCTTTAAAATCCAATTTATTCTATTCTATATTTTAAAATACCCAATTCTATTCATCCAAACCACAACATCGAATAATTTAATTCTAATATAACCTATCACAGGATATCATATAACATATCACAAATATGAAAAATAATTACAATATTTTGAGGAATCCAGTTGGATCCCTCAAACCTGTTTTCCTGCATCCAAAAATGTTAGCACAACAAATAAAATACCAAATCCAAACTGATAATAATATTCACATTCAACTAATCAATCAATAATTTAAATTTTTACTATTTAAATTAACTGGAATTCCAGATCTGAGTGAGGTTAACTCACCTTGAATTCGTCGAGCGTTCCAATTTTAAATTAAATCGAACCCGTTCGATTTAATTGAAAATTCTCGCTAGCTCCAAACGCTTCCGGATCTGCTATAGCGCGTAGATCGCGTCACTGTGATTCCGGCGCTGCTTGTTTCGTCGAATACTGACAATGCTAGAAATAGTTACATAGTTTTAAAGTTTTGTATATATAAATTAAAATGAAATTTTTTTCTTTACTTTTTTTGTTACAAATATTACCAACAGGATCGGGCCGCACATCCTAAAAATCAAAATCAAGGTCGTCCCTTAACCTTTCTTCCTCACGCATGATACCAGTTTCATGAACCCATTAGCCGCCGAACCATCCTCGAATTTTACGACCACCACACTGCCATCTAACTCGATCAGAGAGCATCACGATGTGGCCCACTATGTCACCCACCAACGGCCAAGATATGGCAAAGCTCGATCACCCCTCTAGCATGAAAAATGGTAACAAACAAAGGCAGCACACGGCCAAAAATACCCCTCCATGCGACGTGAAACCCGATCTCCACCATTGGATGTATCGAACTCGGAGAGCTCTACACTTTTGCTGTTGGAAGTTTTGAAAATTAATGCTTGGATAAAGAGCAATTGAGGAAGGAAGCTCACGAGATATCGGCCATAGATAGGAAATGCGGCAACGACAGAGAAAGAAAGATATACGGTTTCTGTCGTTCGCATATATATATATATATATATATATATAAGCATATGCAAAAATATTTTAATATTAAATTCATTTTCAAACAACTTTTTAAACGATCTCCAAACGACGCATGCCGACAGGTATTTATAAGGTTTTACCCATGTTCCGAACACAATGGAATGTGTTCTGGAGCCCAATTCAATCATGTATGGAAGATATCTTTTTTAAACAATTTAAAATATTAAATTTTCGATTTAAATTTCAACGCGTTTCTCACCCGTTCGAACAACGGTGATTCCAAATACTATGAAATTTGAAATCCGATAATAATTAACTATTACGGATCCAATGGAACTAGTTTCATCACATTCCGAGACTGTGCCTCGAAATGCTATTTTAACTCGTCGATTGAATCGAGCGATTTTAAAAATCGTCGAAACCATTTTAAAACCTCACTTTTAGAAATTTACTATCTTAATTATAAATCATATAGAATTTATATTCACATTAAAAATTATTCTGATTCATTTTAAATCAAAATCTGATTATTTACACCATTACTAGATGTTAAATTCCATTATGAAATTAATATTAAAATTCCAATTTTAACTTATCGACTTTTGATTCCATTCAAAAGTCCAATACTGTACTCTAAATCCAACTAGACTTAAAATAAATTTTTGAAATCATTCCCATATCTATATACACATAGATTCACAAATTATCCAAATTCCAAATATTAAATTATTATTAATCAAATCCAATTAAATCATTATATTTGAAATTATAACTCATTTTATCAATTCAACCAAAATCTCCATATTCCAAAATCAATTTATAATCCACACTCAACATTTAAAATGAATTAAATGTTCAAAAATTAACGACCAAATTTCCGGGTCGTTACATCAATAACATACAAACTGCATGCAAACTTACAACCTAACAAGTCAAACTTTAACTGGTCACATCTCTACCCTAAAGTTGAATATCCTCCTATAGGATTCTCAACACTTAAGGAAGTAACAAGGTAGGTGGGTTCTAGGCATAATCTATCAACCAAACACTAAGATATAAATGAATGTGATGCACCAGTATAAAAAAGTACTCTAGCTGAAATACTTTGAATTAAAAGCGTATCTTCCACCATAGTCTTTCCTTTGTCTACATTACTAGGCCTAGTTGATCCAATAGTGAAGACCTTTCCTTTTTCCTCCCTAACTTGCTATGGACAGTAGTTCTTGCAGTGCCTAACTTGATCAATGTTGAAGGATTTCACATTCTTATTAATTGCAGCCTTCATCCCATTTCTTGACTGGCTATCATTAGCAAAGTGACACATCATGTCACATTTATAACAAACTACCTCAGTCTTTGATTTCTTAGCCGTGTCTCCCTTTTGGGCTTCCTTCTTTCTAAAGAACTTCCTCTTCTTCCCTTAAGAAACCTGGGTTTCAACTGACTTTTCTTTAGATAGATCAACAAGCAACTCATCATGGAAAATAGCCATCTCCACCACTATATTACGAGGATCACAGACATGTGTCGTGGTCATTCTAGCAAGTTCGGGTCTCAGTCCTTGAATAAACTTCTCATTACTTTTGATGTCAGTATCTATAAGAGCATACTCATATCTAGACAGCTCTTTAAACTAAGTAACATTCTCGACTACTGAAATCTCTCCTTGCAATAAATCCATAAATTTCCTCATCATCTCAGACTTGGCAATCTTAGATACAAACTTCTGCTCAAATCTTGTCTTAAAATCCACCCAAGTTACCTACTCTTTCGGCATTCCGATAGTAACACTATTTTACCAGTGTAGTGCTAACTCGTATAACTGTTTAGAGGCCAACCTTTTCTTTTGTCCGTCATTCAAACCCACATCAATAAATATTTTCTTACAATGCAATGGCCAATTATGAACCACTATGGCACTTTCCGTTACCAAAAATGGCTTCCCATCTAAACTAGTGCAATCTCTACTCAGCAAAGCAATATTTCCAACTGGAGCCGTAGGATTAGCTCCTCCTACATTTCCAACAACAACAGCAGCAACTCTAGTTTGCATCAAACCAGCAAAGAATTGATACATCGCCCCCATATCTATAGGTGGATTTCCACCATTCATATTTGCTTCAGCATTTTGGTTACTAGCATTAGTCGTTCGAACCAGGTTTTCCCTGGTAGTGGGTCTAACATTTCCATTTGTTGTGGTGCTTCCTCCATCGAGATTTCCTCTACTGTTACCTACTTCCATATCTTCTTTCTTGTAAACATGCATACAAGCCTTAGTAAGATACAAAAAGATGGTCTAAGTAAGCGTTGTATATGTACTTATATGTGTGTGTGTGTATCAATTACAAGTGCGTTATTATATTGTTAACCCAAAAACCAGTCTTGTTATCTGATTTATTGGATTATGTTTGAAAAATCTTTTAGGTTTAAATTTCCTTTAATGTTTCATAAACCATGTTCTGATATCAACTTGTAACTTCCCCCTACTTGGAGCCTAAAAGTCACTTTTATCCCGCTTTTTGGCAAAGCCGCGATACCAAAAGATCGATCGAAAACGGAGAGCAATTCGTCCTTCGTTTCGCTATGGATATCACTGAATTTTGTCCGAGTCTAGATTGTGCTACAATTGATAGGACATGACAAGAAAGATCATAGAAGTCCGCATCTCAAATTTCAAGTCAATCCGAGTTCATACGCTCAAGTTATGATCGATTCAACTTGAAGGGAAAAACACTGGTTTTGAATCCATCGTTATAGGTGCCTTCGAATCCATCACCGAACACCGTTCGAACCGATCACCTTCATATCGATTAGCTTCGAATCCATCGGAGTGCCTTGGTTCGACTCCATCAACTTCGAATCCATCGAGTTCGTGCCAATGGACCTCGTATCCATGGAGGAGTTGCAAAGCTCGTATCCATTAGGGAAACGTATGGTCGTATCCAGCAAGCATTGGTCGTTCGAATCCATTGATGAAGCCTTGTTCGAACCCATCATTGAAGCCATGTTCGAACCCATCGGTAAAGCTTCGTTCGAATCCGCTGGGTCAACTAGCCATGGGGATGTGTCTTTCATCGGTTCGAATACGCCGAGATATATGGAGTCGAAGCGGTCAACTCGGAGCGAAACCCAGATCGAGGCGAAGTTTGCACTCAACGTCAACATGAAGACACGTGCCACCATCGATTCGAAGCCATCGGTTCGAAAAGATGGTTTCGAACCAAACAGCTGCACAAAGAACATCATTTCGAATCCATCATATCTCTCAATCTACTGATCCAAATGCCACGAAATTTTCACAGATGCTTGCATACATGTTGAAGAATGTCCACACCAAATTTCACCTCGATTGGATGATTTTATGATCCATTCGAATGGAGTTCGAATCGATGCCAAAGTGGGCCCAAATTTCCTGAGGCCGGGCACGTGGGCCCCCTCATGATGCAGCTAAGGCCAGAGGAGAGGTTGTGCAAACTTTAATTCCTGAAAACACGAGTTTGTGGTGTAGTGTGATGAGTCGTCCACGACTCAATGAAGGTTTGAATCGGTTCCGAGCTAAGGAAGGAGGGCCACGAGTTAACAAGCCAAGGGGGAAGGTAAGCCGAGTTAACAAGGCATCGGGTTTGAGTCGTCCACGACTCAAGAGAAGCATGAGTCGTTTCCGACCTAACTGGGAGAGAGAAGGGGAGGTACAACTTGACAAGGAAGAGACCCGAGATAACAACTGCTTGAGTCGTACACGGGTTAATAAAGCAGGGTTACGACTCAAAGGAAAGTTGAGGTGTTCGTGCTTGATGAGTCGTACACGACTCAACGACTCATCATTAAGTCGTTCGGAGTTGACTCGGGTGGAGGGAACATGCCGTAAGGAAGCTATGAGTCGTGTGATTTAAGTCGCTGCCGACTTAAGGGGAGTTGTATGAAGGTCGCTTGTGTTAAGTCGGATATGTGTGAGTCGTGTTAACCGTGTTGTGTAGTTAAGTCGGTAACGACTTATGATGAGTCGGTCGTGTTTGAGTCGTCTGTGTTGAGTCGGTGCCGACCTATGAGTTGTACAGCGTTGTGTTGTATTGTTGAGTCGAGAGCCTTAAGTCATGAGTCGTGGGGAATGAGTCGTGTACGACTTAAGGCTGGGTTGTAACTCCTATAAATACACGTGCGTTGTACATTTTTGGGGGTTGGTTTTGAAATAAAATTTTCTTGTTGATTGCTTTGTGCTTTCTTCTCCAATTGGTAGTTGAGTGTAATCTCCTATCTCCACTTACGTCATTCGAGTGCGCTCGAATCCACGTTTGTTGAAGCCGATTCACGGAATCTAGTGCGCTAGATCAACGTGCGAAGAATCGTAGATCTTTTGAACACGGTATAGTGCGCTATCAACGTGTTTGAGATAGCTAGAGTTCGGTATCTTTGGATCAACGAACTTGGGCATTTTGGTATCTTCAACTCACCGATTGTTACATTTCACCGATTGAAGTTTTGATTCGATTTATCCGCTGCGCCATTTATTGGTATCAGAGCCATACTTAGCCAATCATAGCTAAGTTGATTCTTGGAGCCAAGTTTTTGAAGTTTGAAGTTGTTCATCGTGTTCATATTGAAGTTGCATCAAGTTTGGAGTGTTTGATCCATTTCATTTTGGATCGAGGAGTTGGATATTGTTTGGATTTTGTCTTGGAGTTTTGCGCGCCAAGATTTGAAGTGTGGAGCCGTGTAAAACCATTGCCGAGCTAAAGCCTTGAAGGGTTGTAGTAAGGTCGAGCCGTGAATTGTTGAGCCGATCTAAGTGTTGCCGAGTTAAGTTCAAGGCCGAGCCTTGTGAAAGTGTTGTTTGTGAAAGTTTTGGAGTAAGAGTGAAGCCAAGCCGTGAAGTGTCCAGGCCGAGTTAGTGTGAGCCGAGACAAGCATAGCCGTGTATTGTTGAGCTTAGAGTGCTTTGTTGAGTGGAAAGTTTGAAGTCTTGTGTTGAATTTTTGAAGTCTGGAGAAGTTTACAACCATGCCACCAAGGAGAGCTAACCGACATCAAAACGTTGAAGCTTTGTATCGTAGAGAAGAAGCCGAACTTATGGAACAACGTATTAATGATAAATTTGATGAAGGCATTGGTAAATTGGAGAAATTGATGAATGATTTGAATCAAAGGAGGAGATCACCAAACTCGAACCATGGAGGAAACCGAGCTTCGCCATCGGTTATGGAATCGAGGAGGGTATCACCACATTCTTGTAGAGATAGAAGAGAAACATCAATTTCATCACGAAGAGATCATCATGACTATGCACATGAAGAGAGAAGAAGTCAACGTGAATTTGACCATGAAGCATATAGAGATGAAGAGAGACATAGTCAAAGAAGCATGCATGAACGAAGGGATGATAATGGTCGAGATCGATGTAGACGTACTTTTGATTTTGTTGAAGAGGGTGACAGAGCTAGTATTCATTATCGAGATCGAGACCAAGTTCGAAATTCTTATCGTGATATTGAAGATGATCGACGTTGGGAATCGGGACTGAAAATGGAAATTCCAGAATTTAAAAGCGGGATGGTTGCTGAAGAGTTCTTAGATTGGTTGTCTAATGTGGAGGAAATCTTTGATTTCAAGGAGGTGCCGGAGAATAGAAGGGTGAAGTTAGTTGCTACAAGGCTGAGGGGGAGAGCTTTGGCATGGTGGCAGCAAACTAAACTTACTCGAGAACGAATGGGGAAGTCAAAGATAGAATCTTGGGAGAAGATGAAAAAGTTGATGAGATCTACTTTCTTACCTTACAACTACCAGTCACTTATGTACCAAAGGTTGCAGAATCTGAGGCAAGGGACAAAATCTGTTAGTGATTATGCTGATGAATTTTACCAACTCATCGCCAGGAATGATATCATGGAGACAGAAGAACAGCTAACTGCTAGATTCATTGGGGGCTTGAGAATGCAGATCCAGGATATGGTTAATATGTTTGATCCTAGATCAGTTGCAGAGGCACATCAGAAAGCGTTGGCTTGGGAGAAGCAAGGAAGGCGTGGAGGTGGTGTGTTTACTAATTCCAATAATCAAGCAAGGGGTGTTGGTGGAAGTTCTAATGTTCCTAAACCTGTTTCAAAGCCAGTGGTGAAGGAGGCTGAGAAGGCGAAGGTTAGCAGTGGGTTCAAGTGTTATAATTGTCAGGAGTTGGGTCACAAAAGCAATGAATGTCCGAAGCCGAAGAAGAGAACCATGATTGCAGAAGTTGAGGAGGATGATGGTGAGGAGGCAGAATGTTCAAATACACCTTATGTTGAGGAGGAAGAAGAATTGTTTGGAGATGAAGGTTGTAATCTTATGATGAGGAGAAGTTGTTTGACACCAAAGCAAGAAGAGGATTCTAGTTGGTTGAGAAGCAATATTTTTCAGTCGACATGCACTATTCTGGGGAGAGTTTGCAAGTTCGTTATTGATGCGGGAAGTTGTGATAACATTATTTCTACAGAGGCAGTGAGGAAATTGAACTTGAAGACTGAGAAGCATCCTAAACCGTACAAGCTAGCATGGTTAAGGAAGGGTGGTGAAGTGAAAGTGTGTCGAAGAGCTTGTGTTAATTTTTCTATTGGGAAGAAGTACAAAGATGAAATTTGGTGTGATGTTGTAGGCATGGACGTGTGTCATCTGTTGTTGGGCAGACCATGGCAGTTTGATAGAGCAGTACAACATGATGGTCGTGCCAACAGTTACAGTTTCATGTTCGAGGGTACTAAAATCACTTTGGTTCCTAAGAAGCAACAACAAAAGGAGAGCAAGCTAGAGGAGATTGAGGAATTAAAAACTCTGTTGACTTTGAAAGAGTTTGTTAAGGAAGTTGAAGAAGAACCTGAAGTATTTTTGTTGATTGGGAGAGAGAGTAGTGAAGAAGTTGAAATTCCAGAAGCAGCAAAGCCAATTTTGAAAGAATTCGAAGATGTCTTTCTAGAGGAGTTGCCTAAGGAGTTACCGCCACTTAGAGACATTCAACATCAAATTGATCTTGTTCCGGGAGCAGTGTTACCACATCGACCACACTATCGAATGAGTCCGAAGGAACATGAGGAGTTACGAAGGCAAGTGGAAGAGTTGTTAGAGCAGGGACGTGTTCAAGAAAGTTTGAGTCCATGTGCTGTGCCAGCATTGTTAGTACCAAAGAAGGACGGAACTTGGAGGATGTGTACTGACAGTCGAGCTTTGAACAAGATTACTGTTCGTTATAGATTTCCTATGCCAAGGTTGGATGACTTACTGGATCAGTTGAGTGGGGCAACTATATTTTCGAAGATTGATTTGAAGAGTGGTTATCATCAAATTCGAATCAGACCTGGAGATGAATGGAAGACAGCTTTTAAGACGAGAGAAGGGTTATACGAATGGTTGGTTATGCCATTTGGTTTGTCAAATGCACCTAGTACATTCATGCGAGTGATGAATCAAATCTTTAGACCATTCATTGGGAAGTTCGTCGTGGTTTATTTCGATGATATTCTGATATATAGCAGGAGTATGGAAGAGCATGTTCTACATTTGAGGGAAGTGTTGATTATTCTTCGTAAAGAAAAATTTTATGCTGCTACGAAGAAATGTGTGTTTATGACGCACAGTGTTTTATTTCTGGGGTATGTTGTTTCAGGAGAAGGTCTTCAAGTTGACCAGAGTAAAGTTGAAGCAGTCAGGAATTGGCCACAGCCAAAGACGATTACGGAAGTGAGAAGTTTTCATGGGCTAGCGTCATTCTACCGAAGATTCATACCACACTTCAGTAGCGTGATGGCTCCAGTGACTGATTGCATGATGGGTAAACAATTTGTATGGTCAGAAGAAGCAGGAGTTGCTTTTGAGGAGATCAAGGAATTGTTGACGTCTGCACCAATTCTTGTTTTACCGAATTTTCAGTTATTGTTTGAATTGCATACTGATGCTTCGAAGGTTGGTATTGGAGGAGTTCTGAGTCAGAATGGGAAGCCAGTTGCTTATTTCAGCCAAAAGTTGTCAGGAGCAAAGATGAGATACAATACATATGACGTTGAATTTTTTGCTGTTGTGCAAGCTGTTAAGCATTGGAGACATTATCTGTTTCAGAAGGAATTTGTTCTTTATACTGATCATGAAGCATTGAAGCATTTACAGGGACAGGATAAAATTTCAGCAAGACATGCATCATGGATTGCATATTTACAGCAGTTTACTTTTGTCGTTAAGCACAAATCAGGGGTGACAAATCGAGTAGCTGATGCTTTGAGTAGGAGGAGTCATTTATTAACGACAATGAAGGTTGAAGTGACGGGATTTGAATTACTGCCAGAGATGATTAATGAAGATCCTTACTTTGTGAAATATGTTGAGAAAGTGAAGGATGGGAGTACCGATGAATTTATGTTGGTTGATGGTTTTCTGTTTAAAGGGAATCGTTTGTGTATTCCAGACTGTAGCTTGAGGTTGAAAATTGTCAAAGAGTTACACGAGGAAGGGCATGTGGGCCGTGATCGTACTTTACAGTTGATTTCACAGTCTTACTTTTGGCCGTCGATGAGAAAAGAGGTTGAGAGATTTGTGGAGCGATGCCATATTTGCCAGATTTCAAAGGGAACAGCAACGAATGCAGGGTTGTATATGCCATTACCAGTACCATCTAAGCCATGGGTTGATATTAGCATGGATTTCGTTTTGGGTTTGCCTCGAACTCAAAGGGGAAATGATTCGATATTTGTTGTAGTGGACAGGTTTTCGAAGATGGCACATTTTATTGCCTGCAAGAAGACAGCGGATGCAGTTCGAGTGGCACAGTTATTTTTTAAGGAGATTTATCGAATTCATGGTTTACCAGAATCTATTGTTTCTGACAGGGATACTCGTTTTCTGAGTCATTTTTGGTTGAGTTTGTGGAAGATGGTCGGAACGAAACTGAATTTTAGTAGTGCTTACCATCCACAAACTGATGGGCAGACAGAAGTTGTTAACAGGTCATTGGGAAATTTGTTGCGTTGTCTTGTACAGGATAATTTGAGAAGTTGGGACATGAAGTTATGCCAAGCTGAATTTGCACATAATCATGCAGTGAATCGTAGCACGGGATTCAGTCCATTTCAGATTGTTTATTCAAATTTACCAAGGGGACCGTTGGATTTGGCAGTAGTACCACAGGCGAAAGGAACAATTAAACGAGCTGTTGATTTTGTTGATGAGCTGACTGAATGTCATAAAATCGTTCAGGAACGATTGGAGAAATCGAATGAGAAGTATAAGAAGTCTGCAGATTTAAAGCGACGAAATGTTGAATTTAAGGAAGGTGATTTGGTTTATGCTGTATTAACCAAGGATCGATTTCCAGTGGGCTCTTATAATAAGTTGAAAGCAAGAAAAATTGGTCCTGTCGAAATTGTGAAACGAATTAATAACAATGCTTATAAGTTGAAGCTGCCGGAGGATATTTACACTTCTGATGTATTCAATATTAAGCATCTTGTGCCATATTATGGAGATGAACATTTTAATGAGAAAGAATTTGCAAATTCGAGGACGAATTTTTCTCAACCAGGGGAGGATGATGCAGCTAAGGCCAGAGGAGAGGTTGTGCAAACTTTAATTCCTGAAAACACGAGTTTGTGGTGTAGTGTGATGAGTCGTCCACGACTCAATGAAGGTTTGAATCGGTTCCGAGCTAAGGAAGGAGGGCCACGAGTTAACAAGCCAAGGGGGAAGGTAAGCCGAGTTAACAAGGCATCGGGTTTGAGTCGTCCACGACTCAAGAGAAGCATGAGTCGTTTCCGACCTAACTGGGAGAGAGAAGGGGAGGTACAACTTGACAAGGAAGAGACCCGAGATAACAACTGCTTGAGTCGTACACGGGTTAATAAAGCAGGGTTACGACTCAAAGGAAAGTTGAGGTGTTCGTGCTTGATGAGTCGTACACGACTCAACGACTCATCATTAAGTCGTTCGGAGTTGACTCGGGTGGAGGGAACATGCCGTAAGGAAGCTATGAGTCGTGTGATTTAAGTCGCTGCCGACTTAAGGGGAGTTGTATGAAGGTCGCTTGTGTTAAGTCGGATATGTGTGAGTCGTGTTAACCGTGTTGTGTAGTTAAGTCGGTAACGACTTATGATGAGTCGGTCGTGTTTGAGTCGTCTGTGTTGAGTCGGTGCCGACCTATGAGTTGTACAGCGTTGTGTTGTATTGTTGAGTCGAGAGCCTTAAGTCATGAGTCGTGGGGAATGAGTCGTGTACGACTTAAGGCTGGGTTGTAACTCCTATAAATACGCGTGCGTTGTACATTTTTGGGGGTTGGTTTTGAAATAAAATTTTCTTGTTGATTGCTTTGTGCTTTCTTCTCCAATTGGTAGTTGAGTGTAATCTCCTATCTCCACTTACGTCATTCGAGTGCGCTCGAATCCACGTTTGTTGAAGCC
The DNA here is from genome assembly GCA_030765085.1 of Allium cepa. Classification (NCBI taxonomy): domain Eukaryota; kingdom Viridiplantae; phylum Streptophyta; class Magnoliopsida; order Asparagales; family Amaryllidaceae; genus Allium; species Allium cepa. The sequence goes on from CM060938.1 coordinate 920,177,977, forward strand.
GATTCACGGAATCTAGTGCGCTAGATCAACGTGCGAAGAATCGTAGATCTTTTGAACACGGTATAGTGCGCTATCAACGTGTTTGAGATAGCTAGAGTTCGGTATCTTTGGATCAACGAACTTGGGCATTTTGGTATCTTCAACTCACCGATTGTTACATTTCACCGATTGAAGTTTTGATTCGATTTATCCGCTGCGCCACCTCACGTGCCAAAAGTGGTCTCCCGAGTTTTCAGCGAAATATCAGCATCCCACGCCTATAAATAGAGCCCCAGAGCCAACAGAAGGGGGATCTTTGGATCTTTCCGCCATTAAAGCGCCTAGACTCTGCCAGATCGAGATCTCCATCATGCTACATCATATTCTTGCTGTTGATTTCAAATTTCCAGTTGTAACTCGCTGTTGATTGCTGTAACAACTTGTAATCATTGAAAGTGAATCAATAAAATCACAAAAATACTTCACAGTGGACGTAGGCAACACGCCGAACCACTATAAATCGCTTGTCTTTGTCTTTACTTTTCTGTTGTTTGGAGTTTTTGTTAGATAATACTCATTTTCAGTTCATACTCTTGATTATTATCTCTTCAACGACTCCCAAAGAGTGTTGTGACCAATTTTGGTGCAAACACTTTGGTGCTTTCACCGAGAAAACCCAGATTTTCTCTTGCTCATTGGATCTGTCCCCGATACCGGATTGAATAAATCTAAGCAGCAGATCCAGATCCATCGTTCATTGGTTCCTTCTGTTCTATTAAGATTGCTCTAAATCTAAGAGGAACTACGTTCATCATGAATTTCATACCCATATTTTCGTATCCATGAAAGTATGATGGATTTCGTGCCCATGCTTCTGAATCCAGAAAAGATGTCGAATTTCGTACCTTTAATTTCGAAACCAGAAAATATTTTGCATTTCACATCCATCGATGTATGATGGTTGTCGTCCGCATATTTTCGAACGCAAAAAATATGTTGCATTTCGCAACAAAATTTTCGTATCCTTGTTTTGGGAATCAAGAAGATATGGCCATTTTCGTACCCAAGCTTCCGTATCCAGAGGGTATGGTGATATTCGAATCGATCAACCTTCGTACCGATCGCTATTCGAATCGATCACCTTTCGTACCGATCGCTATTCGTATCGATACTTACACACAACTTCGTATCGATCCTGCAACACGCCTTTCGTATCGATACTCACGTACAATCTCGTATCGATCCTGCAACGCGCGTTTCGTATCGATCCCTATATGCCACTTCGTATCGATCCGATGGCATGCATTTCATATCGATCCCCATATACCATTGCGCATCGATTCGATCGCACGCATTTCGTATCGATTCGATCGCACGCATTTCGTATCGATCCCTATGTGCCATTTCGTATCGATCCGATGGCATACATTTCCTATCGATCCCCATATACCACCGCGCATCGATTCGATCGCACGCATTTCGTATCGATTCGATCGCACGCATTTCGTATTGATCCCTATGTGCCATTTCGTATCGATCCGATGGCATGCATTTCCTATCGATCCCCATATACCTCTGCGCATCGATTCGATCGCACGCATTTCTTATCGATTCGATCGCACGCATTTCGTATCGATCCAAAGGCACCACTTCGTATCGATCCGATGGCATGCATTTCGTATCGATCCCTATGTACCACTCCGTATCGATCCAATTGTCCACTTGTCATAGGGGATTGTAGCAGTAATTGTTGAATTGCAATCAAGGAATGGGTGAAGAGATACTACCCAACCGTACTCCCAGAGGCTGGAGAACCTAGCTAATATTCCAAGAACTAAAGTTGATTAATGTATCATGCTTCTAACACGGACTGCAACTTCATCCAATTGACCAACTTAAAAAACTCTTAAATTGACAAGTATGATACAATGGCTAACATGACAACTGCTCTACATTGTCTACTCCGCCAACTTTAAACATAGCTGGTCGCCACTGAATCACTTGCACTGGACTTCCAACAGGGAAGGGCTGAACCGAAGTGCAATAGCAAGCATATGACCCTGCTTCACTTATCACTGAGACTTAATCCGATCTCTTTTGAATTACTTCGTTTATGTTGTCAAATATAATCGACTTGAATTAAACTACTTGCAAATGATGCAGGTAACCGAGTACTTAAGGATAGGTGCAAAATAACCTCCATGGACTATGATCAAATCATTGAGGTATCATCATGAAAAGCATGATTCAACCACTCATCAGCTGTTATTTGCACTTGACTTGGGGGCAGGATATCAAAACAGAAAAGACCGACAAGGTCAGGACTTCGGTACCAAGTGGATGCAATAGACCATCCACTCATATGCCTATGCAATTTAAGCGGAATTGAGAAAGAACTGGAGTTGCATGTCTCAACCATGCACTCCCCATCTCTTACATGAAGCTCGCCAAAATACTTACGCTTCTTCTGATGCCCAATAAAGTCTAAATCACACCAAAGATGGATGTAACATGACCGTCTATCCATCCAATCCTGCATTGAACACTAGGAGTTATTAAAGAACACATATTTAAAGTGGATATAGTTCGGCCATCCTTTCCTCTGCTCGGGCTCAAAGCTTGCCAGAGCATTAATCTTACTCCTCAGGATTGGCAGACGCAGGATTCAAATAAACAGGGATGCGATTCAACCGTCCATAAACTAAATCTCATCCTTCGTTGATAGCAGATAAGTGGAAAGTAATCGAGATCCCACCGATCACTTGCTAAGTGAAACCCTCAGCTCGGGGGCAAGCCATTACATCAAAGGCTGAATTGGACCAACACACGACAGTCCTACAACTAACTCCGACTTCCCAGAGTGTGAATTGGAGTATAAAAATTCAACAACTCGTTCCCAGAGCGTGAACGGACTCCAACTTCCCAGAGTGTGAATTGGAGTATAAACATTCAACAACTCGTTCCCAGAGCGCGAACGGACTCCAACTTCCCAGAGTGTGAATTGGAGTATGAAAATTCAACAACTCGTTCCCAGAGCGCGAACGGACTCCAACTTCCCAGAGTGTGAATTGGAGTATTAACATTCAACAACTCGTTCCCAGAGCGCGAACAGACTCCAAATTCCCAGAGCGCGAATTGGAGTATAAACATTCAGCAACTCGTTCCCAGAACGCGAACGGACTCCAACTTCCCAGAGTGTGAATTGGAGTATAAACATTCAGCAACTCGTTCCCAGAGCACGAACGGACTCCAACTTCCCAGAGCGCGAATTGGAGTATAAACATTCAACAACTCGTTCCCAGAGCGCGAACGGACTCCAACTTCCCAGAGTGTGAATTGGAGTATAAACATTCAACAACTCGTTCTCAGAGCGCGAACGGACTCCAAATTCCCAGAGCGCGAATTGGACTATAAATATTCAATAACTCGTTCCCAGAGCGCGAACGGACTCCAACTTTCCAGAGCGCGAATTGGAGTATAAACATCAAACAAATCGTTCCCAGAGTGCGAACGGACTCCAACTTCCGAGAGGCGAATTGGAGTATAAACATCCAACAAATCGTTCCCAGAGTGCGAACGGACTCCAACTTCCCAGAGTGCGAATTGGAGTATAAACATCAAATCCATCGTTCCCAGAGTATGAACGAATTCCTAAAAAGCCCAAATAGGTGTGACTTACCATCTATCAGCTATCTTCAAATTCCCAGCATGTGAATTGGAGCATAAATACCAAGTCAAAGTTCCCAGAGTGCGAACCGAAATATCAACATCAACTCCAAGTTCCCAGAGCGTGAAGTGGAGTATAAACATCAATTCCAGGTTCCCAGAGCGCGAACCGTGTTGTAAACATCGATAACTCTCAAATTACTGGAGTGCGAACCGGATTATCGATCTCAAATTATCCTAAGTCCCCAGAGTGTGGACAAGTGCTCAAGATTTTCCACAAGTGCGATCAACCACCAAAAATACAAATGTTGTTCCCCGAAACTGCGGGGCAAAAAAGCTAAGTGTCAATCACTAACCAAAGTGATGCAATGTCCGAAGTTCAACTTATTCATCGATCACAACTTGTGACCAAGATTTTCAGACTCGGCAAATAAAACAAACTCTACTTGACGGTAAAAACACTACAAACACTTAAGCACAAAAGAAATGAGAATTGAAACAAAGAAATTGAATTTTATTTCAACTAACAAGAGACAAGGACTTACATGCAAATAAGTTCTTCCAAAAAAGAATTCCTACTAGCAGGGGCCGAACCTGCGTCGGCCTACTAGCAGAAAACAAACACGAGTTCCTATCTATCAAAAAAAATCTGCTTGAACGGCCCATCTATTTCTTCTTTTTAAATCTCCTTATCAGCGGTTCGTCCTCGGACTCGCTAGAAACAGAAATCCTTCGTTTGGAGCGCTTCCTCTCCATTGGTTGCTCTTCGGCCGGGGGCATAATGTCGACATCCTCCTCTAAGCTTGAATCTACATGAAGGCTACCCACCGAAGGAGTAGGAGGGACTGAATCCGTAACGGAAGATGGGATAGTGCCACCCGAGGATATTATCCTTACAGGTGCTAGGCTATGCACCGCCGTACTACCACCAACACCACCACCTCGCCCCGCAGTTTCAAATTCTGCATGAATCTCGGCCAGAATTTCCTCATCACGAGTCGCTTAGGCCTGGCTGGGGGCACCTGTAGTCTGCATTGAAGAGCTAGAGGTCGGCGGGAGGTCACTAACGATGAACGACAAGTCTTCGGAGAAGCCACCCTGCTCATCGAGCAGCTCGCTCACCATTTATTCATCAAGAGATAATCCACTCCCCTGCGCCACCTCAGTTGACACTGCTGTTACGACGGTAGTTTCGGTGATGATGGCCGTATCCCCTTTACTCGATTCTTGAGCCGCTGCAATCGGCGCAACTTCAATCGCTAAGCAAAGATAAGAAGTTATTAGTAACTACTTCAAAACAAACTCCCTATTTGGAATACACTTGAGATAAGTTCGGAGTACCTCCCTCAATTTGACTTGCGGACGACTGAGCGGTCTCAGAAGTATGCTCCTGAATAGGAGATAGCCGCGGCTGTTCTGGGTCTTAAGCTAGAACGGATTGTGAATCAACCATAGATACAGGCTCTAACGAAGGTGGAGCGGTGATTTCAATAACAGTAGTGTGATGCTCAACAACTGATCCCTCTCCAACCTCCAGAGATCGGCCATCAATCATCTCCTTCTCATGAGCAATAATAGCGTCATGGAGGATCTTTTTCTCATCCCCTGTCAGCAACCGGTTTTCGAGTTGAAATCGGTCGATCGATTCGTCCGGATGCGCTTCCTCTTCCTCCACAACCAATCGGTCCCAAGCGCTACGGAGGTGTATCGGGTAGTCCTGAAGCCAGGCCAAATTTCTGTGTCTCAACACATTGGCGTTGTAACTGATGAGCATATCTTCGACATCGGCCTCCAGCATGGCCTCCGCCTGTTGAACTTTCTCCTCGACCTCCGTCTCGACCGCCTGGACCTTGGCCACTGCCGCATCTCTTTCAGTGCGAAGCACTATGGCTTGTTCGCATGCTTCTTGCGCAGCATTATGCGCGTCATCTCTATCTTTAGTGATTTCGGAAAATTTAGCCTTAAGCTCATCAAGATCTTTCAAAGCCGCAACCCGCTCGGCAGTGACGACAGTGTTCCGGTGGCCCATGTCTTCCACCGTGACATAGTGCTCTTTTTTCATCCTATCAATGGCCGCTCGAGCTTCATCGGCCTTCGTAAGAGCCCTTATCTTTGATTTTCGAGATGATTCAGCTTCTGTATTCAGCACTTGTATGATGCGATCTTTTTGAGCCAGCTCGGCTTGAAGCATTTCAATGGTAGCCACTCGTTCGAAGGCCAACGCCGATGCTTTATCGGCCGCCTTATACCACGCTTTGTATTGGGCATAAAAGTCGTGCACATAATCGTGCGCCACCTGCTCGACCTCCGGCGGGATTCTTTTCAAGTGAGGAGGAAAGATGTAGTTATCAAAACAAATATTCGGGAAGTCCTTCTTTAATTGCGCAAGTCTGATTGCTCCTTCCCCCGAAATTTCAGTAGGAGGCTGTTCCGCAACTATTGGGGTCATTGCCTCAGATCTGGAAGATTGAGAAACCGACTTGTATCGAGAAGACTCGGAAGGATGAGAAACATAGGCAGGAGGTTGTATAGAAGCTCTGGAAGGAGGAGTACGAGATCGAGGCCGACGTCTGTAGTCCCTATCTCTTTCATGTCGTTCTTGGCTAGAGTTCCCAGAGTACCTGCGATCGTAATCTCTATCTCCTTCCCCTCGTTGTGACTCAGAATATGAGGAAGATCTATGAGCATGTCGAAGACTTCCTAGCATCGAGCCACGCCCAGTCATGATATCTACAAAGCAAAATGAAGAGTAGAGTTAGTGGTTTTTCGAAATCGATGACCTACGGCTAAGGATTGTGTAGTGTCGTGAAACGTGTATGAATATGCATTCCCCCCGACCAACCAGAAGTGTCGACCTCCCTAGTAATAAAAGGCTCGCCCAATTCTAGAGTACGATGGAATTCCTCCAACCCGGCATCATGTTGAAAAGACATATCATCCGGGATTGGAAGATCGGCAAGCCCTTCGAAAAGATTTTCAGTTCTCGGAGGAGACATCTTCGAAATTCTAACTCCGGGAGCAGATCGGGCTGTGACAACCGATTTCCATCTCCCATTCTTAGTTGGCTTAACAACGGCTGTCTTGCCTTTTCTCTGCTCCGCGACATCCTGAACTACATCAGTGGGCTCGGTCAGCAGCTCATCAATGGTATGGGTTCTTTCAGAGTCAGCTTCCTCAGCTATAATAACTTTGGGCTTCTTGTGCTTGACTCGTTTTTTCGAGACAGTCCTTAGTGCCCCGTCAAACATTATGCTCTGCCCTCATTCAATCAATCCAAGAATCCTAAGATTCCTATCTGTCAATAGCAGCTCGATGTTCCTCTCTTCGCTTGGGATTTCTTGAAAAACCCAAACTATTTCTTTGAAGCAATCACCTTTGGGTCACTGGATTACGGCTGAAAATGAAAAGAGATGTGAGTTCAACATCAGATACATCAGTTTTATCAACTACCCGAATAAATAGCAACACTCACGTCTGAATAACCATCGTCGAGCGAACCCTGGGGGGCATCTCACATAAAACCATTCTGTCCTGAAGTAGCTCAATCTAGTCCAAGACCCCGTGATCACTTGACAGTTTCTTACAGCTTCCAGGAATGTAAAAGATGGACTATCGGCTCGACTTTTGAAGTTAAACAAGTATCTGATTACAATCGGGAGTGGCGGTCGATGGAGATATTCCATAAATGCAATGAACAAGCTATTGAGCGACGCATATCCGTTCGGGTGCAACTGAGATGGGGCGATCCTAAAAAACGACAATACTTCTCTTATATACTGGTTAAACGTATGGAGTGTCCCAGTTGCGCGCGCGTGGCGATTGAATGTTGTATATCCCTCCGGCGGATTGTGTGGTCTATCATTCGGCCCTGGCAATAATACGTCATCCAGTGACAGACCATGCCTCAAACATATCCTCCCTAACATATCTTCAGAAATATTGGACTGAACGGAGTCCGATGGGTTGGTAATAAAAGACGCATTGGGAAATTTGTCCGGGGCTGGACCGATGATCTCAGGTTCAATATCTGGAACCTCTAGTCTCGGAGTGGCTGTACTTTGAGTCTCCTGCTGCTGCGAACTTAAAGGTTCCATGACTAGCTAACTCATAAGAAACCATCGTTAGACGACAAAGGACCCATGAATTCCCCAGTGTGAAGTGTATGAATGTGTGTGGTATAGTGCCATGCATTGTTTGAATAAATGTCACAGAGTTAAAGGAAGCATGCAAACGACAAAGCCACGGAGTCTAGTTATAATGACCGTCATCGCTGACCGTCATCACTAAACCGTTTATATGATGGAAATTGATTTGGATAGAAGTTGTTATAGTTCCATCGACGAGCTTCGAAAGGCGGTCAAGTATGCAGTTTAATATTCAAGTCCAAATATGCAGGAATGAAGCTCGTCGGAATTATGCTTAGAAAATGTCAAACTTTGGTATCCATCATAAAGGGTTTGAATCGACCACATGAAGCTCCTTCGAACCCATCACAATACCACTTCGAATCGATACAGAGAGGCGTGCTTCGAACCCATGAACAATTGCCGAGTTCGAACCGATCAATGAAGGATGACTTCGAACCGATCCTTGGTTAGCTAGTTCGTACCGATCAGGAAACCCTCAACTTAACATCGATCACGTTTGAATCGATACCCTTCGTATCGATATAAAGTTAAGAACTTCGAAACGATAGCTGATGGATTCGAGGTCCATCGATTCGAATGGACCCATCAAAATAGTCAATCGGTGCGAACTGCGTCACCCCCATGAAGGTCATCCCAGGGATCGGTACGAAATCCAAGAAAAAATGATGACGCCATCATCGATTCGAACATGAGTCCCCAGATGGTTTCGAAGCTCCCCCAAATCAGATCTGGTTTTACCAATCACCAGAGTGGCTAATCGATGAAGAAGTGGTAGGTTCGAAATAGCTTTGCCGTTTGGATTCGAGGTTAATTACCTAAGTTGAGTGATGGATTCGAGGAATTAAAAGGTTTGGATCTTGAGTGGTTCGAAGTCGTGGCACATTGTCTTCTCTCAGAAGCTTCGAGACGATGCAAAGCACAGTAAACACAAAGTAAAAAGTAAAAAGTGAAAAATGGCAAACCCTCTGCCATTTATATGAAGCCTAGGAAGTGACCGGGCCGTTTTTCATCCCAGTTAACTCAACCGGTCACAACCGGTCAATTATCAGATCGATTCGAAGTCAGCGTTCGAACCCATGCGCTTAAGGCCTCATCGATACGAAACACACAGCAGGACGTCGAGTTGTGTCGATGCGAAACGAACTGTGGGCACATCGATTCGAAGCCCCTGTTCACATCAACAAATTCGCAACTCCATCCACAACCTATCGATAAGAACTACTTTTTCGTATCCATCTTTTCTCATCGGTACGAATGAACGTTTCGTACTCGTCCAAGCCATCGGTTCGAATGCCAATTTCGTACCCATCATAGCGTAGGCGTGCTTCACCAATACGAATGTTGATCTCGAATCCATCGGTGTTCATGCCCATCGGTTCGAAATATTACATTCGCGCAATACAAATTCAATTCCTTCAATCTCCTATATCGGTTCAGGAGAGGATCGATACGAAGGAACTTTTCAAAACAACCATCAAGCGTTGTCTCAACTCAAATTTCCAAATCGGTTCAGGAAAGAATCGATACGAAATTCAATAGCAAACAAAACTGACAACGACTCGTGGACGCATGACGTTAACAAGGGTCAAACTAACTTATGTGCATATATGTCGAGCTAACATTCAATTATAAACATTTACAAGGATCGAATACTCATCCTGTTACAAATGCAACAGCCAATGGCTAAGCGCTATTATACAGCAATCGATCATATTAACACAAGGTTACAGCAATACAGAATACGAGTCTCAACAAAAAAGAGAGCAATGATTGTTCAGAGAGAAATTGCAGCTATTCAAAGCACGTCACGTTCCCACAAGACGTACTTTAGAGGGCAAAATGTTATCCCGCTTTTTGGCAAAGCCGCGATACCAAAAGATCGATCGAAAACGGAGAGCAATTCGTCTCAGAGATTGGTCATACTTCGTTTCGCTATGGATATCACTGAATTTTGTCCCGGTCCAGATTGAGCTACAATTGATAGGACATGACAAGAAAGATCATAGAAGTCCGCATCTCAAATTTTAAGTCAATCCGAGTTCATACGCTCAAGTTATGATCGATTCAACTTGAAGGGAAAAACACTGGTTTCGAATCCATCGTTATAGGTGCCTTCGAATCCATCACCGAACACCGTTCGAACCGATCACCTTCGTATCGATTAGCTTCGAATCCATCGGAGTGCCTCGGTTCGACTCCATCAACTTCGAATCCATCGAGTTCATGCCAATGGACCTCGTATCCATGGAGGAGTTGCAAAGCTCGTATCAATCAGGGAAACGCAAGGTCATATCCAGCAAGCATCGGTCGTTCGAATCCATTGATGAAGCCTTGTTTGAACCCATCATTGAAGCCATGTTCGAACCCATCTGTAAAGCTTCGTTTGAATCCCCTGGGTCAACTAGACATTGGGGCGTGTCTTTCGTCGGTTCGAATGCGCCGAGATATATGGAGTCGAAGCGGTCAACTCGGAGCGAAACCCGGATCGAGGCGAAGTGTAACGACCTGGAAATTCGATCCCGAAATTTCCAGATAGTTAGTGAAAGAAGAAAGAGCAAGAAGAAGAAAACAACAACCAGTCACAAAATCCTCACATTCGCAGCGGATCACATATAATAACAAATGAAATTTCAGTTATAAAAAGGAAACTATATCTGTTAATTTACATTTAAATATATCAGTGTTACACATATACATAAACACTGGACAAAACAATCATGTCCAGATACTACAATATCACAGTGGAAACTCTCCATACGTCCCTGCCATCCAGCTCGCCTTTTTGAGCTCCAGAACGTCCTTACTTGAAAATCTGTAATACTCGGTCTGACCCGAGCATTACATCAAAGTAACACCCGGGTCAGGCTGGAAACCTGCGTGAGTAAACCCAACAATTCATAAAATAAAAAAGCATACAACTTATATAAACCCCGGGTAACTTAAATCAATATATAAAGAATCGAAGTGGTTTCGGTTATTTACTAATACCCGACTCCGGTCTCTTCGAATTCAATGTGATCTTAACCTAAATTATTTATAAGAAATGCAATTCATCTTTAAATACAGGGTGTCACAGTAATTCATCATTAATGGATAACCACATCATCAAAGCTTAAATCAAACATATCATATCACGTAGCATCACGAATGACATATTAAGGATACCAATTAATCCAAGTCCTCCAATATCATTCTAACATCCATACACAAGGTTGAATTAGCCATACCATTCTAATTAATTTAAATATATTAAATTAATTACTTTAATCACCCTTAATCCTGCTTACTTACATTGATTAATTTACCAACAAATTAATTAATAAATCACTCTCAAATCATTATGTAAACTAATCATCCTAAAACTACTTACATTGATTAATTATTCCATAATTAATCTCATCCATTAATTATCGAACCCTTGGTTAGTTATCTTAATCAATTAAATCATTAATTAATTGACCTAAGTAATTATCCTTTAATTATTTCTCCTAAGTGATATTTCTTATATTAATTACATTTAGAACTTTATACATCAATTACTTTACTAAGTAATTACACTTATCAATCTCATTTTGTAATTACATTTAATCAACCATTAAGATTATCTTTAATAATTCAACCAATTAATTCACTTAAGGAAATCACATTCATTTGATTAATTACCATCGAGTAATTCCCAATTTCCCTTCAAACAAATTAATAAATCTTTAATTATCAGTTGATAAATCCTTAATTACAAATTGATTAATCCCCAATTACATAGTAAATAATCACTAATTACAACCTAATTACTAAATTATTTTATCACTTATCATTTATTAATTAACACTTAATCTTTACCTATAAGAATTAAATTTAAATTATCACAAGGTTTAGCTTAACAACATAATTTAAACAATCATATCATTTCCTTAATTGAAGGTTAAGTAGCATTTAAAATAGGAAGAAATTGTTTAAGAAAAGTTTTAAAACAATTCATTTTAAAATTTCAAAACATTTTTTTTTATGAAACCTTTTTAAAATCACGCTTTAAAAAAAATCTTGATTAATTTCTGCTCACACCTGCTTCGGGTTAGACCCGGTTCCAACACGCATCTAACTTCATGTTTCCTTCTTCTTCCTAATTTTTTTTTTGAATAAGAACTGATGCTACACTTCTCTCAACTCGAATTCAACCTCGAGACTATCAACTACTTGCTCGAAAACCATTACGAGCTATTCACAAACGCAACACCCCAAACCATGAACGACGCCGTGCACATGCACAACCGTTCGCCAGCACTTCGATGAATTCTACCACTTCCAGCAAGTCGCAAATCGACTCGGCAATCGATTCAAATTATTGCTTCTCCATTACCAAGTCCAAAACAGAATCGAGCACCTCTGGTCAATTCTGAAACAAAACCCTTGCCTGAAACATACTTGCGCCGCCAATACCGATCACTAGTCCCCTCTAAACTCCGGCCATACCCTCAGTTGCCCCTACGCTATCATTACCCATGTTCTAGTGAAACTCGATCAACCAGAGCCACCGCGAGCACGAATTTTCCCACCTTGTCCCAAATTGAGTTTAAAACCCTAGTACATCCTTCACTGCCCACCACGGCGAACCGGCACTTCTTCTAGTATTTTTCCCACGACCCTTGAGTCTCGAGCCACCTCCAGACCAAAACCCAAAGAAGGATTCACCACCGGTCAACGACACTCGCCGACAATTCCAAAATATTAAAATATAGCATATCTCGATTTTTAGCAAGCTAAAAATTACGATTACAGTGCCTAAATTCATTATTTGCCAAGACAATTCATATCATACAATCTAAACTTGAAATTTAAATATTTGGATTTCTGATTTAACAGATTTTACTGTAAAAACTTAATTTGTTTGAAATATTAACAAAATAATTCCACCAGAATTTATTTTGTAAATGAAACTACCTTATTATAACCATTTTCTATTTTATGATCATAGCTTAAATTTCACTTAGGTATGAAGATTTAGATTTTTTTTGAATATGTGAATACAACGGACAAAATAAACTACAGGTATATGCTTACAGACATAATACCATATATATAAAGGTTTAAATCTGTACTCAAACTTACAAACATCCATACACCAAATATTCATCAATGCTTCACATACCTACAAAAATTTATAAAAAATTCTTGGTTTCATTAGTTTCTGTTTACTTACAGATAAAAACAAAGAGGCTTTTTTTTTATTTTTTAGAGATCCTGTAACTATACTTTTAAACACACACACACACACATATATATATATATATATCTAAATTTGAATTACATCATTACATCTAAATTCTTTAATCATAATATGCTAAAATAAATCAAGGAAAAATTCAAATTTTCTTTGAATCAATTCACTCTGTCATAATAAACTGAGTTACACAAATATGCACTCAAACATGCAAATCAGAGCTTCCACTACAGACTAACAATCATTATCCCACCCATGCACATCAGTTAAAGTTATTTTCATTATCAATTTAGACATGCACCAATTTTATAGATGATTTTAACTTGAAAGAATTATGGTCTACTCACCTCTTTCAATTTCTGAACAGAGAAACCCATTTTAATAAAACTTGAAACTTCAATTGCTTCTGGGTTTTTGATTGCCTACTGGCTTCCAGATTTTTGAACTTGAATCAATTGACTGTTTGAATGAACTTGTTCCCATATTGCTAGCCGATTTTGATTTGATTGATAATGGTCTGCAGTTTTCTTTACTTTGGTGTTGAATTTGCTGCTTGATTCATGCTTTTAATTTATTTCCATTCATTTTTTTATCTTCTTTTTGCTTTGAATTTAGTTTCAATTGAAGGAGGAGAAAGATTTAGAGCTGATGAAAGTAAATACTAAATCTCTTTTTCATATTTTTAAATTTTTAAACTTTAATTATCAAAAGAAAAACAAATATAGCCACTTGTCCTTAGGTCAATTATCTAGCTTACACATATCCATTTCATTTTACAAATGTCTTTAAATTACTTAATATGCTTACAAGTGTTAACTAGTCTTTTAGAAATTCATTTAGATTATATGTATTTATGTAATATTTTCAAGAAAAAAAATGTATATACTTAGGCTTTTAAATTTTAAATAAATATACAATGTGAATTTAGGTAGATATTTGTAAATTACTTATGCTATGATCCAAATAAATATAACATATGTTTAAATGTTTTATACTTGAAATACCTATATAATTCCAAACTATTTTTATTAATATATATCGAATTAAGACTTATTTCATTTGTTTAAATTACAAATTTGTATTTTAAAACCTTTTAATCCTGTTAATTATCCAATTAATAGATGTCCAAAAATTTGGATTATCACATTCCTTCCCCCTTTGAATCTTTTCGTCCTCGAAAAGAATCAAAGTCAGAATTTATTAAAATGCTTATTTTTAGAAAAATCATCCCTTGAAATATTTTTAAAATCTACATAATATTACAAAATGGTTTTATAAAAATACTTTTGATAACTCGATGTTTTAACCAGTCTATCCTCATTCTTACAGAAATTCGGTCATACGTTGATCAGGCGTAAGACTGAAAATCTATAAGTACTTAGCAGACCCATTTTCAACACCCAGTGGAAATATTTGGAAAATAATTTTTACTGAGAATATAGAAAACATTTTGAAAATAGAGGAAATATCTTTGGTGAGAATGCTCTGGAAATCATCACCCACATCCATGGTCACAGTTACATTCCAGGGTTACGTTGCCGTCACAGCAAAAGTCCATGTAACTGCAGGCTCTCCGCGGCCTCTCGATTACGCCATGGAACCCACACAACAGATCACAGTTACATCCAGGGTTACATTGTCGTCACAACAAAAGTCCATGTAACTGTAGGCTCTCAGCGGCCTCTGATTTTCACTGTCGAAATGAAACATCTCCACTCCTACATAGGTCGCAGTCTGCCGATATAAAATCAAACGCAGACTGTTGGCTCTCAGCAGCACACACGACTTTCGCTATGTTATACCATAGGTCGCAGTTACATCCTGGGTTACGTTGCCATCGCAGCAAAAGTCCATGTAATTGTTGGCTCTCAGCGGCACACATGACTTTCGCTATGGTATACTCTACTCAAGATCCCCAGGAACTAGTTTTGTCCGGACTCCTCACAGGATCAACTTTAGAACCCCCCCTTGGGGCTCAAGGCAGCACTACCCGGTGGTACTCCTGAGAAGTCCATTCCAAGGGAACGCCTTTTTCCCCAGAGCCATCATCAAAACATTTTATACTATATATATAGTATCTTTAAATCATACACTTAGTATGATCTCATAAAAAGCTCCTTTACACAAAATCGATTATCCAAAAATCGATAATTCTCAAACTAGGCTTTCCTAATTCAATATTGATTTTACCCAAAAATCAAAAGCCTTTCCAAATCCATAGGTTCCTAAAACCTCTTTCCAAAATCCTCATATGATCCTTTATATATATATTTGGATAAATAAGATCTTCCAAAACTTTGGATCATTTCAAACTTGTATAAAACTCCTTTTATACTTCAAAACACCTTCAAAAATCCCTTTCTTCTGGCAATAGATTGAACAAGGGGAGTTTTATCTTATAAACAAAGATATTTACTTTGTTTACTCAAAATCAAATATTCAAATTTGATTACTCTTTACAAAACCACTTACCATATCACTTACTTCCATAAACAAAATTTCAATCATAGAAATATCCAATTTCCACTTTACTTCATCATATATTTCACAAAATATATTTTTCATTTCAAAAACCATTTCACATTTCTTATCCACAAATTCCCAGTATCAATTTTATTCAAATCCGTATGATGTACACATATCATCCGTACGCTATACCAATCTGATCGCTCACTCGATCACACAATTTCATTTTCGAACTAGTATTGTCCACCCGACTACCTAGTGCGGACACAGATCTGGTTTCTTGATCAGAAACCGTCATTCTTCTTGCATAGCCATAACTATGACAGAGAATATCCAGAACCAATCAACAATCCATATCCAGGTTCGCCTTCAAAAATCGAGTGGAAAATTCCAACTCGGATCGAAATAACTTTCTCGAAATTATGTGCTCGAATCTGGATCAAATCACTATACGAATAGAATAACATACGTACACCCTACGTATTTATCTTTATTGGTTATTAGCCAAATCAATTCCATTTTTATTCACATTCATTTTGATTTTTATTCACTTACTCACAATTGCTTAAATCCATTCGGATTATCACCTCTATTCTTATCTCGATTGGGTATTTAACCAATAAGAGTTTGAACTCCGACCAGTTTATTTAGAAAATAACTTGAAATTTTAAAAATAGATAAATAGTTGGAAAATAATTACTAGTTTATAAAATAGGTGTAAAATAGTTAGAAAATAGTTAAAATAATTATAGAAATTTTAGATAATTGCAAAATAGTAGTAAGATAGTAATTAGTTTTGTAAAATAGTTGAAATATAGTAATTAGTTTATAAAATAGTTGGAAAATTGTTAAACAGTTCCAAAAATAATTGTAAAACAAGTATAAGATAGTTTGGATTTTAAAAGAAAGGTTGTATATATAATGAATAGCTTGGAAAAATAGATTTATATTAAAACAATTTTATATTAAAAATAGTCCAGAGTCAAAACTGCTTACTTCCCAATCTTCATTCTCATCAATACATAACCACATCATCACAATTTAAATTCCACTTCCATTTAAATTGACCTAATTCCAATTTAAATAACTTCAATTTCCATTGGACTTGATTTATTTCCAATTCAAGTTGAATTATTTCTCTATCCCTTTCAAATTTAAATCAAATTCCATTTGATTTTAAACATATTCAACTTTAATTACAATCCCAAATTATTCCAATCACTTGGACAAATATCCATTCAGTTGAACCCACTTCAATTTCAATCCATTTCAACTTCAGCTTGAATTAATCTCAATTTCAAATTCCATTTCCAAATCAAGTTGAATTATTCTTGATTTCCTCCCAAATTCAATTCAAATTTCATTTGAATTTAAAACTATTAAACTTTAATTACAATTCCAAATTATTGAAATCAAATCAATTCAAATTTTCCATTTGAATCTTATACTCATACATCTTCAATCACCATTTCAATTAATTCAAATCAACTTCAATTTGAACTAATTTCAAATTTCAAATTTAAATTATCTTGAATTATACAAATTCAAGTTAATACTTCAAATGTTGATTTAATTCCTTTAAATCAATTTACCTTTAAAGTTTTAAACAATTCCAATTCACAACTTAAAGATTTTTAACAACAATAGGATGATATCATCTAATTTATTTTAAAACATCCATCA
Source organism: Allium cepa (assembly GCA_030765085.1). Lineage (NCBI taxonomy): Eukaryota > Viridiplantae > Streptophyta > Magnoliopsida > Asparagales > Amaryllidaceae > Allium > Allium cepa. The sequence goes on from CM060938.1 coordinate 920,195,137, forward strand.
ATTTCCAATTTCCATATCTCAAATCCATTTTGAGATCACACAAACTTCCAATTCAAATTAACCATTTAACTTTCCAAGTTAAATTTCAATTCCACCTTAAAATTTCCAATTCAAGTTGTTCATTCAAACCTTTTTAACTTCTCCCAAGTTAAATTCGATTTACTTAATCCAGTCAACCTTACCCAATTTGAACTTCCATTTCAAATTTTAAACTTAACATAAATAATCTTCCCACTTATTAAGTTCAAAAACTTATCACTTTGGATATCATCTCCCATTCCAAATTTAAAACTCAATATTTAGAGTTTATTTCCAACCACCTTTGATATTATGTATATCCACATGTATACATATTAATTTCTTTTACATACCAAGTTATACTTTAAAATTTAAACCACCCTTGGTTTTAATTCAAAACAAATTTCTTTTTAAATTTTCAAACAACTCTTGTTTGAAATAGGACCATTTCATTCATATCCATTAAATAATATTATTTATTGTTTTTCTTTAAATTAATTACGTCATTAATTAATTTTAATTAATCACATTTGGTAATTAACTTATTTCTTAATTAATTTCATTAAGTAATTGTCCCTTAAATTACTTACCTCTAGTTACTTTATTAAGTAACTCCCTCTTTAGTTATCATTTCCAATTATTATCCATTAATTAATCTCATTAAATAAAGTTTAATTAATTACATAAATTGATTATCCTAAACCCTTTCCCAATTTCAAGATTTAATTCCAGTTTGAATCCATTTCAAACTTGCCTTTAATTTAATTTCTATTTGGTTGAAATTCTATTACCACTTAATTCTTACTATTACTTTTAATTTAATTAATACTACAACCAATTTCCTTAATATAACAGATAATATATTTCTTATATAAGATTCATTTACTTTTGAAATCATTTAAAAACCTTTATATAAGAGAATAACAAGTACGCTCTCTCGTATTATATACTCTACTCATCTTAGGGTACCACTTACCTTATCCTTAATGAGTTATCCCACCAGAGCCAAGGTTCTCGCTTAACCTTCTGCATTGATACCAAATGTAACGACCCGAAAATTCGATCCCGAAATTTCCAGATAGTTAGTGAAAGAAGAAGGAGAAAGAAGAAGAAAACAACAACCAGTCACAGAATCCTCACATTCGCAGCGGATCAAATATAATAACAAATGAAATTTCAGTTATACAAAGGAAACTATATCTGTTGATTCACATTTAAATATATCAGAGGTACACATATACATAAACACTCGACAAAACAATCATGTCCAAATACTACAATATCACAGTGGAAACTCTCCATACGTCCCTGCCATCCAGCTCGCCTTTTTGAGCTCCAGAACGTCCTTACCTGAAAATCTGTAATACTCGGTCTGACCCGAGCATTACATCAAAGTAACACCCGGGTCAGGCTGGAAACCAGCGTGAGTAAACCCAACTAATCATAAAATACAAAAGAATACAACTTATATAAACCCGGGGTAACTTATATCAATATACAAAGAATCGAAGTGGTTTCGGGTATTTACTAATACCCGACTCCGGTCTCTTCGAATTCAATGTCATCTTAACCTAAATTATTTATAAGAAATACAATTCATTTTTAAATACAGGGTGTCACAGTAATTCATCAATAATGGATAACCACATCATCAAAGCTTAAATCAAACATATCATATCACATAGCATCATGAATGACATATTAAGGATAACAATTAATCCAAGTCCTCCAATATCATTCTAACATCCATACACAAGGTTGAATTAGCCATACCATTCTAATTAATTGAAATATATTAAATTAATTACTTTAATCACCCGTAATCCTGCTTACTTACATTGATTAATTTACCAACAAATTAATTAATAAATCACTCTCAAATCATTATGTAAATTAATCATCCTAAAACTACTTACATTGATTAATTATTCCATAATTAATCACATCCATTAATTATCGACCTGTTGGTTAGTTATCTTAATCAATTAAATCATTAATTAATTGACCTAAGTAATTATCCTTTAATTACTTCTCCTAAGTGATATTTCTTATATTAATTACATTTAGAACTTTATCCATCAATTACTTTACTAAGTAATTACACTTATCAATCTCATTTTGTAATTACATTTAATCAACCATTAAGATTATCTTTAATAATTCAACCAATTAATTCACTTAAGGAAATCACATTCATTTGATTAATTACCATCGAGTAATTCCCAATTTCCCTTCAAACAAATTAATAAATCTTTAATTATCAGTTGATAAATCCTTAAATACAAATTGATTAATCTCCAATTACTTAGTAAATTAATCAGTAATTACAACCTAATTACTTAATTATTTTATCACTAATCATTTACTAATTAACACTTAATTTTTACCTATAAGAATTAAATTTAAATTATCACAGGGTTTAGCTTAACAACATAATTTAAACAATCATATCATTTCCTTAATTGAAGGTTAAGTAGCATTTAAAATAGGAAGAAATTGTTTAAGAAAAGTTTTAAAACAATTCATTTTAAAATTTCAGAACATTTTTTTATGAAACCTTTTTAAAATCATGCTTTAAAAAAAACTTGATTAATTTCTGCTCACTCCTGCTTCGGGTTAGACCCGGTTCCAAAACGCATCTAACTTCATGTTTCCTTCTTCTTCCTAAATTTTTTTTTGAATAAGAACTGATGCTACACTTCTCTCAACTCGAATTCAACCTCGAGACTATCAACTACTTGCTCGAAAACCATTACGAGCTATTCACAAACGCAACACCCCAAACCATGAACGACGCCGTGCACATGCACAACCGTTCGCCAGCACTTCGATGAATTCTACCACTTCTAGCAAGTCGCAAATCGACTCGGCAATCGATTCAAATTATTGCTTCTCCATTACCAAGTCCAAAACGGAATCGAGCACCTCTGGTCAATTCTGAAACAAAACCCTTGCCTGAAACATACTTGCGCCGCCAATACCGATCACTAGTCCCCTCTAAACTCCGGCCATACCCTCAGTGGCCCCCACGCTATCATTACCCATGTTCTGGTGAAACTCGATCAACCAGAGCCGCCGCGAGAATGAATTTTCCCACCTTGTCCCAAATTGGGTTTAAAACCCTAGTACATCCTTCCCTGCCCACCACGGCGAACTGGCACTTCTTCCAGTATTTTTCCCATGACCCTTGAGTCTCGAGCCACCTCCAGACCAAAACCCAAAGAAGGATTCGCCGCCGGTCAACGACACTCGTCGACAATTCCCAAATATGAAAATATAGCATATATCGATTTTTAGCAAGCTAAAAATTACGATTCCAGTGCCTAAATTCATTATTTGCCAAGACAATTCATATCACACAATCTAAACTTGAAATTTAAATATTTGGATTTCTGATTTAACAGGTTTTACTGTAAAAACTTAATTTGTTTGAAATATTAACAAAATAATTCCACCAGAATTTATTTTGTAAATGAAACTACCTTATTATAACCATTTTCTATTTTATGATCATAGCTTAAATTTCACTTAGGTATGAAGATTTCGATTTTTTTTTTGAATATGTGAATACAACAGACAAAATAAACTACAGGTATATGTTTACAGACATAATACCATATATATAAAGAAGTTTAAATCTGTACTCAAACTTACAAACATCCATACACCAAATATTCACCAATGCTTCACATACCTACAACAATTTATAAAAAATTCTTGGTTTCATCATTTTCTGTTTACTTACACATAAAAACAGAGAGGCATTTTTTTATTTTTTTATTTTTTAGAGATCCTGTAACTATACTTTCAAACATACATATATATATATATCTAAATTTGAATTACATCATTACATATAAATTCTTTAATCATAATATGCTAAAATAAATCAAGGAAAAATTCAAATTTTCTTTGAATCAATTCAATCTGTCATAATAAACTGAGTTACACAAATGTGCACTCAAACATGCAAATCAGAGCTTCCACTACAGACTAACAATCATTATCCCACCCATGCTCATCAGTTAAAGTTATTTTCATTATCAATTTAGACATGCACCAATTTTATAGATTATTTTAACTTGAAAGAATTATGGTCTACTCACCTCTTTCAATTTTTGAATAGAGAAACCCCTTCTAATAAAACTTGAAACTTCAATTGCTTCTGGGTTTTTGATTGCCTACTGGCTTCCAAATTTTTGAACTTGAATCAATTGACTGTTTGAATGAATTTGTTCCCATGTTGCTAGCGGATTTTGATTTGATTGATAATGGTCTGCAGTTTTCTTTACTTTGGTGTTGAATTTGCTACTTGATTCATGCTTTTAATTTATTTCCATTCAATTTTTTTATCTTCTTTTTGCTTTGAATTAGTTTCAAATGAAAGAGGAGAAAGATTTAGAGCTGATGAAAGAAAATACGAAATCTCTTTTTCATATTTTTAAAATTTTAAATTTTAATTATCAAAAGAAAAACAAATATAGCCACTTGTCCTTAGGTCAATTATCTAGCTTACACATATCCATTTCATTTTACAAATGTCTTTAAATTACTTAATATGCTTACAAGTGTTAACTAGTCTTTTATAAATTCATTTAGATTATATGTATTTATGTAATATTTTCATGTAAAAAAAATGTATATACTTAGGCTTTTAAATTTTAAATAAATATACAATGTGAATTTAGGTAGATATTTGTAAATTACTTATGCTATGATCCAAATAAATATAACATATGTTTAAATGTTTTATACTTGAAATACCTATATAATTCCAAACTATTTTTATTATATATCGAATTAAGACTTATTTTATTTGTTTAAATTACAAATTTGTATTTTAAAACCTTTTAATCCAGTTAATTATCCAATTAATAAATGTCTAAAAATTTGGATTATCACACGAAGTTTGCACTCCACGTCAACACGAAGACACGTGCCACCATCGATTCGAAGCCATCGGTTCGAAAGGATGGTTTCGAACCAAATAGCTTCACAAAGGACATCATTTCGAATCCATCATATCTCTCAATCTACTGATCAAAATGCCACGAAATTTTCACAGATGCTTGCATACATGTTGAAGAATGTCCACACCAAATTTAACCTCGATTGGATGATTTTATGATCGATTCGAATGGAGTTTGAATCAATGCCAAAGTGGGCCCAAATTTCGTGAGGCCGGGCGCATGGGCCCCCTGACGTGCCAGAAGTGGTCTTCCGAGTTTTCAGCAAAATATCAGCATCCCATGCCTATAAATAGAGCCCCAGAGCCAACAGAAGGGGGATCTTTAGATCTTTCCGCCATTAAAGCGCCTAGACTCTGCCGGATCGAGATCTCCATCATGCTACATCATATTCTTCCTGTTGATTTTGAATTTCCAGTTGTAACTCGCTGTTGATTGTTGTAACAACTTGTAATCATTGAAAGTGAATCAATAAAATCACAAAAAAGCTTCACAGTGGACGTAGGCAACACGCCGAACCACTATAAATCGCTTGTCTTTGTCTTTACTTTTCTGTTGTTTGGAGTTTTTGTTAGATAATACTCATTTTCAGTTCATACTCTTGATTATTATCACTTCAACGACTCCCGAAGAGTGTTGTGACAAATTTTGGTGCAAACAGTCACGACTACGGGTGCTGCAGTCATCCACAACTACTAATCCTTGGCAAACAAATATGATGATAATATATACATTAATACACAGAAACACAAGAATATGGAAAATTTTAAATAACAAATAAAATCCATATTCCATTTCAAAATATTTCAAATTGATCACATAACCCCTGTTCACAGACCATGATTAGATAACATATAATAACAAAATACCCCAAGAGTGACATATGAAGATGCCCCCTTGGTTGATCAGAATCCATATACTATGGCATTAAACAAATTGTCAAAAAAACACATAGTGGAAATAAAATAACTCAATGTAACTATTTACCTCCTAAACGCCTTTGGAAGCTTTATTCGTCTAAAGAGAAATGTAAAAACATTAAAACCTTAACTCTGAACCTACTCAAAATCAATTGAGTACCTAAGAGTTTATGGAGAAAACAAAAACTTTGAGTCAGATATAAAGCCTGGTATGAATAATAATTTACCATCTCAAACCATCAAGATATCTAGTGAGACCATGCCACTTAATGAATCGGGTTTTCACCTCATTAATATCCTAAAACATTTAAAAGACCATATATTGTGCTCCTGCATCCACAATGGTTAGTGTATTTCAAAACATTATGATGATATGTAATACAAATAAACCAATTTTGGATTACCCATCCCCATTCATTCTTACTATCTGTCTCAATTATACTTACTATTATCCTGTTAAATATTCATGGACTATTTGTCCAATTACTCAGTTTTTGTAGGATCACAAAGAAACTGTTGGTAACTCTAATATCATATTACTTATCCTCGTTTTCATAGCTAATTAGGAACCTATTGGCTGACTATCAATATCTTAATCTGAATATAGTTTTCAGGGGCTAGCTACGAACCTACTGGCCTATACCAGTATCAAATCATAGTTTTCATAGGCTGACTATGAGCCTATTGTCCCTTTCCAATATCATATGGTTATCATAGGCTTACTATAAACCTATTAGCCCGTACCAATACCTTTAAATTAAGATTTTAACATCTGTTAAGTTATATTCACTATAGGGCCAACCTAACTGGTTATTCTACCCTCTCCCTAATATATAGTTAATGGTTAATATCAATGTGAATAATGTTTCCATAGTTTTTAGTTATGCTATTGCCTTTCCTTAAAAATGAAAATTGGTTATTTGTTTTGAAACCTTAAAACATCACTTTCAAAACCCCTGGATGACCTCCTTTGAAAGCCTAGAAAATCTCATTTCAAAACTCTAATATATACCTTTCAAAACCAATAAAACCTTTTGATGGTATCAAGAAAACATTTTTTAAAACATAGGTTTTAGAACAAATAAAATGCCCTTTCGAAAGCATTGGGTTTACTCTGGAAAATATCACTCGGGTCAAAATGGTTGTGTACGAAAGTACCTCTTTCCAAACCAACTAAATCAATATGGGGAAATGTTGATGGTGTCGGAATCATCTAGTCGAAAGCAAAAGACTTTAAAAACTAAAACTTCGAGAGATAGAGTCGAAACCCCTTTTCAACTCCATCTTCTTCGAAACCCTCAACCCTTTTGAAAGCAATTATGAAAAATATTTGGTTTAAGGTAAAAGCAAGGGCAACCCCTCGAAAGCATAGCCGAACAATATGGTCGAAAGGTAGAGTAGTGGCCAGGTTTCGACTAGGACGAAACCAATCCCTTTGGAAAGCTTTTATTTAAAGGAAAACGAAACACTTTCGAAAGCTAGTACTTTAGTATAACATGGCAACCGTTTTTGAAAGCTAAATATACACCCTTTCGATAACATATGTTTTGAATAAATCGAGAGAATTAAGTAAAACAAGGTAAGGATTTTAACTTATAAAAAAAAACAGGTTTCGACCCCCTCGGAAGCTTGCCTTTCGACACTATAGCTTCCGCCTTCCTTCCAATCCACCACATACCACTTAAGTAATACCATGTGTATTGGTTTCGATTATGTAGGTTTTGACAATGTTGGTTTCAATTATGAAGAGGTGGACTATATAGAGTCAAAATGTACTGCTAATTAAGGCAAAACATCTTTTCCTGATTTAAAGGCTGAAATATAGCAACTTTTAGTAATTTCTTTTAACAACTTGCCTATTTAGAAACCATTGATTGGCTGCCAAAAATTTTTCTAAAAACTTTACATATATAACTATCGCTTTTATACCAGATCTAAATCAAAGGTTTTTAGTGTTAAAAGTCTTTCCATATAACAAAACGACATTTGCAAAAACCCCTCTTTCAAAATAATTTATTTCACCTAGTAATTCAATTGGGAAAAATCTTAGCAATTCGATTTTGTCATGTAATTAAATATAATAAAATTTTAAACCCAATTTCTTCCTGAAATTCTCGAAATTAATTTTAAACCCAAATACATCATATTTTCCATCAATAGTTCATAACGAAATTTCCATAGCTTGGAAAATTCTAAAGTTTAGAACCTGTCTCCAAAAATATGTCTTACTTAACTTAAAAAAAATTTCATAACAATCTGAAACCATATATTCTCTGTTTTACAACAAAAAACACGCAAATTCATGTGCGCATGAATTAAAATAAATCATCATAATACATCTCCAACATATCATTATCCATTTCATCGCAAAAAAGAATTTAAACCATAAATCCATAGCTATAAATAATAGAATAAAATAAAGATGGTGTGAGATTATTATCCACCTAAATTTAATAAGGAACTTGAGATTTGTTAATGATTAATCCTTCCAAGCTTTTAGATTGAAGTTACGCTTTCCCTCCTTGTTAATGGTCGGTTGTTTTGTTTTTTATTTGTGTTTATGATTGTGAGAAAATGAAATGTGAATGAGCACTACAAAAGTGTATGATCCTCTATAATAAATTCGCTAATTACTTATATGCCCATGTGTAACTAAATTAGGCATTAAAACAATTTAAAGCCCATTTATCTTGTCAATAAGCATGACCCTATTACATAATTTATCCAATCTCAATCTCCTTATCATCATTATTCTAATTAATTAATCTAATTATATCTTCCGAACAATATTGTAAAAGATTAGGGATGGTATAAATTGATTGAATTGTTTGGACATCTGTTTAGCAGAACAAATCACAATCCTGCTATTATGTTATTTGGACATGTATATGATAATTAGTTCATATTGACATGTTATTCCTTGTTTTGGACATGAGTTGTATTTATATATCCATTGACCAATGTAAATAACTGTTAAGTAAATTGAAATTAAAATTGAATGATAACTTAAATTAGTACCACTGGGATTTCTAAGCCTTTTTTCGAATATTAAAGTATGTTTTTGAATTTATTTTAATTCTTAAATCAAATTGGTTTTAAAAGTTATAAACATTTTCAAAGTTTGTTATTATTTTATAAAGTTAGTTTTAAATAAAATCTTGTTTTAAAAGTGGTTTATTTAATAAAAAGTTTTACTTAAAGTGATTTACAAAGGATATCTTGAAAGAAATTATAAAGGAAGATTTATAAATAGTTTAAAAAATAGAAAGAAATTTTATAAATCATTTTAGTTATTTTATAAAGTAGTTTTAAATCTAGTTTGAAACTTTTAAGTGGTTTGAAATGTGACGTGAACTTACAAAAAAATTATAAGCAATAAGTAAATGTGTTTTATAGGAGGTGATATTTTTAAAAGGGAATTTTTTGGCCGTTTAATATGGGAATTTGAGGAAATGGAATTTCCAACGCTTTTGGTAAATACTAAAAAATATTTTTTAAGTAAAATGGAATGTAAAAGGTTTGGATAGGGTTTGAAAATATCTGTTAATCAGATTTTATAAGGTGATTTTGTTAATTAAAGTTTAATTAATGAAATCTTAGAGGATCCCATATGGAATGGTCTGATTTTTTTGCATAAATTGATAGTTAAATAACCGACTATCAAATTTGGACCAAAATATATCTTTGGAGATATCAAGGAGAAAAATGAGAATTGTATGGTACAATTACCATCAAAGGTGTTATACAATACTATAAACTCGTGTCGCTCTTTTAGGTTAAATGATAAGGAATTCCATCCATAAACAGTTAGGAGGAGAACTACGCTTTTATCTTTTGTCTATTTATTTCCCAAAGGACCAGGGTCAAATTTACAGAAAATATAAAAAGTTGTTTTGAAGAGACCGGGAGCGGATATGTTATCCGAAAACCATTTCTACCCACCTGAAGTGGCATCTTGAAGCACAGAATCGAAGACATAGTTTTGATGTGCAAGGGTATTTTCTATTTTCTTTAGGAGGGCATTCCCGTAATATATGTAACATGAATAGTGCCTTCAGTTTCGATCATTCCCATAATGATCTTGTACGGATGAATGCAGCATTGCATTGACGCATGGAGGGAACTTTAGTATTCCAAGTGGGATTGCTATTCAAAGGGTAAAACGCAGTCTCGAACCTCATCAACCAAGAAATGACAAAAATCGAGCATGCAGTAGGGCCAAGTGGGTAACTGCCAACTAAGGTATGGTCATTCCAAGTCTAGATCAGTTACTATCTCTCATTTGTATGCTTATAGGGCCATTAATGGAGGGATGGTCATATTTGGTACTACTAGTTAACTGGCAGGCCAGTCCTGTTTGGCAGTGGTATAAGATGTTCTTGTCAAACGCCGGTGCCTTTATCAAGAGATGTATCTTCTGAAGGTAGTTTCTTACCTTATCATAGTATAGAGCAAATTACCGATATGTGCCTTACGGTTTTGATTGTAGAGCTTAATATAATACAATTTAATCAATGTAACAATTTCGACTATTTTAATAAGTATTTCTACTTTGACACTATTATAATATCACAGGATTTTTATATAAAAGTGGTTTTGGCTATCGTAAGGTGTAATGACCGGCCAATTTATCAAATTGATAAAGTATTTATTTTCAAATAAATTGTCGATTATACAAATAATATTGTTTCGAGTAATAATAAGTAATAGTAGTTTATTTTGAATAAATATTTACAAAAGTATTTTCCTCGAAATCTAAATCGATAAAATGGCTGAAAATTGTTTTATCAATAACCAGCTCTATAAGCATAAAACGTCGCACATGTAAATGGATACATACACTTATTTTATAATTAAATAGGAATATGAAAAAAATTTGAAAATAAAATATGTTTATAACATTAATAGTAATGCCCTTAAATATGATATTTGATTTATTAAATTAAATTAAGATTTATTGATTTAATAATTATTAAAATTATTCAGATAATTGTTTTTAAATGATGATAATTCATTTTGAATAGTTATAAAGAGATAATCAATCATTTATATCAGTTTCATAAAGTTATATTTGATTTGAAAATATAAGGAAAAATCGGTATCGCTTTATTTATATAATAGCGAATTTTTTGTAAATAATTGTTAATATGAATTTATATTGTTTTATAATTCAAATATGATCGTTCAAATTCAGCTAAAATGATAAGCAATTTGTTTTGAAATTTTGTTTACAAATATATGTATGTTAAAATATATGTGAGAATGTGATTAGGAATCGGTTCTCCGGTTGGCAATGGTTTTATCGAACGAAAGTTGTTTGAAATCAATGCAAAGTTGTTTATAAGTCATATACTGATATATAACACATAACACCCTAATATATACGTAAACATATACATGTAAACATTTACACTTAAACATACACACGCATATACATATACATATACATACACATATACGTATACGTATATGTATACATATACATATACATATACATATACATATACATATGTTTATACTATAAAATATATAAGATATTTAAAGCAAGCTTCCATGCTTAAATAAGTCAACACATGCATACATGAGTGGATGTAAGTGATATGCACATAAGGGAGGGGCTTTGGCCATGCATTTTGAGGGGAAGGTGTGTTGGAGAAGCTTGGAAAAAGTGGTGTATGCATATCTTCCTTTACACTCTTCTTTTCCCTATAAGTCCCCTACCAACTTCTCTTCTTTTTTCATTCTTCTTCTCATTCTTCCTCTTTCTTTTCATGAAGCTTCTTTAATGGTTTCTTAAATATAATAATCAAAGGAAAAACCAAAAAAATAAATAAGAAAATATACATATGCAGATACACCATTCCACTTCAAATACCACAGCTCCTTTCTCTTCTCTTCAAAGGCAATGGCCATGAGTTTTGTTGGTGCAAAGATAGTAAGACCATGGGTTTGAGGGGCCTAGGCCTTGTGGGAGGTAGTGATAGCATGAGATGGGGGAGGCCATGAGCAAGGTGGTGAGCCTATGAGAAAGGAAGAGGTAGAAATGGTGGTCTAGCACTTGAAATAGAAGTGGAGTTGTTTAGTGATGTATGAGTGAAGTTTAGTAATGATTTAGATAAAGTGTTATGGTGATTTGAATGTTGGTATGAAGTTTGGTTATATTACTGTGACGCCCCACCTCTACACCCATGCTGGCCAAGGACACCACGGGGTGATGCCGTCAACTAGCGCGGAGAATAAGGCTGTTGAGGAGCGACCATTCGTGTAATTACTTTGTCAGAACGCCGATATGTCAGATGGTATAACATGCATTTCATCTCAAGAGGAAATCCGACACATCGACAAAGACTCAAAGCTACCACACGGTGGCAATAATATCTTCGGAAACAAATATAGAAATAAGCATAACACAAATCAGTCATAGATAATTCATATCACAAAGGCGGAAATAGATATGAATATAACACATAGAAGTGTTCATCAGAGTAGTTGTCAAACAAGATCCACAATGTCACAAAAGAATATAGATACAAGTGCTAAGCAAAAGAATATGTATACATCAAGGAGTCTATATCTCAAATGTGTACAACAAAAACTACAAGCTAAGTAGTTAGCCAAAAGTCAGATGATGGTTCCAGATAGGAAGTCAAGAGGAAGCACCTGTAAAATCTCAGTCTGACCCGAGTATTATTTAAGAAGAAAATAATAAACGGATCAGTCTAGCTATAATTATCAGATAAAATGAGAGATAAGAAGAGATGTAATAAAAACGTATGATAACCAAAAATGTCATACTGCGACAAGTATACATAGAAAATCAACTAAAGTCATACAATATCTCAAGAATCTCATAGCATCAAAAAGAATGTCATATTCTTTATTTAATTCACCAAGCCAAAAAAAATTTACATACACATCAATGCCAATGGTAAAAGCTGGTGAAACATAAATTCCAGAAATCAATAATTAGAAATCCAGAAATCATAAGAAAAGGATGGCCAATCCCAAACAGGAGCATGAAAACCGAAACATCGACATAGTACAAACGGTACGTCCAATGAACCGAAAAGCCGGGATATAGATGCAGTACAAACGGTACATCCAATGAACCGAAACACAAAATAATTCGGAACGTCGATGCAGTACAAACGGTACATCCAATGATCCGAAAAGCCAGGATATCGATGTAGTACAAACGGTACATCCAATGGACCAAAACATAAAACAATTCGAAACATCGATGTAGTACAAACGGTACATCCAATGATCCGAAAAGACGAGACATCGATGTAGTACAAACGGTACATCTAATGAATCGAAACACATAAACAATTCGAAACATCGACGCAGTACAAACGGTACGTCCAATGAACCGAAAGCCGGGACATCGATGTAGTACAAACGGTATATCCAATGAACCGAAACACATAAAAGAAGATGGGTCGCTAACCCATAAAAGAAATGAGACGAAGCTCAAAAGGTCGAGGTACTGTCCCTCCACGCGGACAAAGAGACATCGCACATTGCTAATCTAAACCATAAAATGATCATCATCGATCATCAAGAAGTGTCAATTACATTAAGCCAGTAAATATATGAGTTTAGCTTCATGTCCCATAACCACTAGCTTAACTTAAATATTCATGAACAAATTGTAGATCTCCACTAAAAAATTGTCACAAGAGATTCAATCGAACAAGTCCAAGAATTAACCGATGAAGTAAACGCAAGCGTTTCATATCACTTGTTTTACTAAGCCGTTTAATTAGATTTATCGTACGAGTGAGGTAAAGGTTTGTATATACCAGTAGATTGGAAAACAGTTTAAGAAACGAGCTTTATAATAAAATAGTGTTGAAATGATTTTGATGGAGGAGTTTTGATATTTACTACTAGTATAGTAAACCTTTATATTTTTAAAGTGACAAATTATAGAAATGATTGTAGAAACAATCAATCATTAAAAATTCACATACTAAGACGTGAATCAAATCCGAAGAAAACCGATACCAAATCCATCAAGATGGATATTCCAAAAATCCCAAAGAAAAGAAGTCATCAAAGTCGATAATAAATGATAACAACAAGTGGGCAATTAACACGAATCGATTAAATTTGGAAACCAAGCAAAATAGGCAAAATAAGCGACATACCAACAGTTCGGTCGACCGGCTCACTAAGTTCGGTCGACTGAACCCAGTCCTGGAAAATCCTCGGGCTAGTGGTCGGTCGACCGGACTCATTTTGCTAGTCGACCGGACCAGAGACAGAGAAGTGCTCTGGTAGCAGGTCGGTCGACCGGCTACAGAGGTCGGTCGACCGAAACCTGCTTCCAGCACTTCCCTGCCTATCTAAACGAGGACCAATCTCGACCAAATTGCAATTGTTCGAGCAATGACACTAAGGGTTTATGCCAATCGACTACCCGGCCCAATACGCTCCTCGATGCATCACCAAAAGCATGATCAAACAACAAGCTATGATTTTTAAACATTTGACTTTAAAACACCAAAAATTGGAGTATTCACAAAATCAATCCAAATCAAAATCAAATGCACATGATTAAGTGTTAGGAATTCATACCTAACAATCGAAGATAGTTATAGACTAAGATGTGAGATAAAAATCTCATCTTTTCACAACAGCAATAAAGGAGAAGCTTTTAAAACAAGCCAAGATCAATTCCTCTTCAATAACAACTCAAGAAGCTTCAATCTAAGCTTTAGAGAAAAACATTTCCTAAGTTAAGTTTAGGAATTTATGAAATTGGAAGGAGAAAGAGTTGGAGAAGAAGAAGGAGATGCATATCAATGGGTTCTCTTGAATTTGGAGCTAGAAATTGATTTGCAAATGGAAACTAGGGCTTAGGAAATTCTAATTATTTTTTCTTTTCCTCCATTCTTGCTTTAGAACTGAAAAAATGAGGAAGTGAGAGTGAATGGGGAGGGATGGTTCAATTTGGGGTATAATGATGGCTAGTGGGCTGAACCCAAACCCAAAGTGAAAAAGGTCAAATTTTTGGCTAGCTCCAAACATATCAGTGTTTATACTCCAAAAGGTTGCAAACAGTATTTTGAACTCAATGGAAGGGGTCTCGAGTCCCAATTCGACTGTTTGCAAAAAAGTAACTTTTTGGACTAAAATCCGACGAATGATGAAATGTTTAAATATAAAAACCGATAAATATGCGGGTTGTTACAGACTCACCTCCTTAAAGAAATTGCAACCTCGCAATACTTAAGAAGAAAATAAATAGTAACAACCATAAAAGCATATCAACACAAAAGAAAACTTGAAATAAGAAGTTCACCAAAAAGAGCACGAAAGAATAAGCCTGAACATGTTCGCTCGATGAATTCTCAGGATTCCCAAGAGCTATCCTTGAGATTTGAGAACCATTGAACTCTTACAAAAGAACATCTTTATTTCAAAGGTGCTCAACCTCTGAAGCAATGATGTGAATACAATGTTGCTCATAAGTCAAATTTGGTGAAACTTTAATTTCCCAGTAATACCGGGCTCAAAAACACAAATCGAAATCCCAAAGGCATTTCCGTAAAATAAAAGACGTGGAAAACGTCATGAATAGCAGAAAATTGAACCGGTGCAACGGCGTAGCATAAATGTGGTACACCCAAGAAACTAGAAACTCGAATAATTTGGAACAATGGCGTAGTACAACAATGGTACGCCAGATGAACCAAAGCTCAAGTAATTCGGAACACCGACGTAGTTCGAAAACGGTACGTCAAATGAACCGAACACCATAAAAGAACATCGGACACTAGTCCATAAAAGAAATGTGACAAAGCTCAACAAAATGAGGTGCATCGAAACGTCCGCTGAACTTGGTATTCCATATGGACATCATCAAAGAAACAACCATTTGTTGCTTACGACTAAAGGCATCGGCAACACGATTCCCCCTTCCGGGAGTATACAAAGAATATCAAATCATAAGATGTAAGGAACTCGAGCCAATATTAAGTTCCTTGTGAGAAAATAAATATTCCAAAGATTTATGATCGAGGTGGAGAACAAATTTCTCCGCCATAAATAAACGATGATGCCAAACTCTAAAAGCGAAAACGATAGCCCCAAGCACTAGATCAAGACTAGCATACCTAGTCTCGATAGGCTATAACTATTTAGAAAAAATAAATGATAGCACGTTCTATTTTTGTAAGTGAACGGCATCCAAAACAGTACGATTTATCATTGGTACAAAAGAAAAAACCTTAGTTCCCTACAGGAATAACAAGAATAGGAATATCGAAAAGAAAGAGTTCTTTTAATTGATCCTCTTTCCCAAAAAGATTGAACTTTCCAAAATTACAATTAACTTTATGTAATCTTATTTCTAGAAAAATTTAGTTATTCCAAATCAATTTAATGTGTCTGATTGTCTCATCAAAGCGTTTAGGAGATTCCTATCGATAACGTTGATCAAGTGCATCGACCAGAATTCTTAAAGCACTCAATGGGCAATAAAATCACAAATCATCTTCTAGATAATAAACATGTTTCTTAAAAACTTTTAAGAATATTCTTTGTTCGTTTAAAGAACAAAATCTAATTGCACTTATAAATAAATCTTATGAAAAAGATTTGCAAAATTTTAAATTGCTGTTTTCATCCAAAATCAATGAATACAACAATGGTCTCATCGAAATTTTCATAGAATACTCGATTTACAAAATGGATGAAATAAACTAGATAAACTGAATGACATAATAAGTCATTCATAAGAATCATAACGAGTGCGGAATGCGGTAAGTGGATGCTAACTTCCGCAACTTGTAGCTAAAGAAAGCCGGTGGCAAGGTCGAGCTAAAAAGACCTTATCACCACTCAAGATATTGCTTAGGTGATGATCCTAAGACAAACTCAAAAAAACCGAAAAATTCTCAAACTACATGAATGAGAGAAATAACACTTTCCTCGTCATGAGGGCTTAAAGAATAAAATGATGCCATCAAATTGGAATGGAAATCAGAAAGGAAAAATAGAATTCTGCTTAACAGATTGAAAATGTCGAAGATGAATAGTCCACACGAGACATAGTATATGGCTATCTAAAAATTAAGTCAATCCTTACAAAAATTAATTCTGAAGCCTAAGTAAAAAAAATCGGGTCGGAAAGATAAATCACATAAAATAATTTCGACATCAATAAAAAGCAAATTGAGCATTGCGGATCCACCAATCTGGATTCGCAATTTTCAAAGAAGTCATCAAGCCCAAAATGTTTTAAAGAAAAAGAATCAACAAGTTCCTTTGATATAAAATAATGAGATGAAACCCATATCAAAGGAACTTGATTAAGATAATCACAAAATAAATGTCATCAAGGATAGAATGGATACCTTGACTAAGAGAAGAGTTGCTAGGGGCTTGCACAACATTCAGGTTTTCCTCTCTCTTGCTTGGAAGTTTGGGACACGAAGATAAAAGATGACCCGAACTTTTGCCATAACGACAAAAGAGAGGTTTCAGACATTTATTCGCATAGTGGTCGATGGAACCATAATTGTAGCATTGTCCACAACTAGAGATCTTAGCTACCGGAGTTTGTTGCTTCCCTTTCTTGTTGGGAGTGGGGCCTTTGAATTTGATAGGCCTCTTCATGTTGTTGTTGAAGTTTTTTTTAGCACCCACAACTTCAACATCACACTCTTTATCGGCCTCTTCAAGACGAAGAGCGGTATCGATAAGTTGATCGAAAGAAACTTCCAATTTCAGAAGTAATGGCTTCTTGAGATTCTTGTTCAAGCCATAAACAAATCTCTGATTTTTCTTCGATGGGGTATTAATGTATTCAACCCCGTATTTAGAAAGAGATTTGAAAGATGCGATGTAGTCCGTCACAGAAGATTCACCTTGTACAAGGTCGATAAAACGCCGAACCAAAGTTACTTTTTCAGCCTCCGGCACAAATTTCAATTCGAATCTTTCCCGAAATTGCTCCCAAGTGAGATCCGCTTCAACGATTTCATAAATAAGCAGCTCATACCAATCCAATGCTCTTTCTTGGAGCATGCTAGATGCCACTTGGACTCGATGGAGATCAACAAGATTCATGTGAGAAAAGATATGGTCACATGATCTAAGCCAAGCTTGGATTTCTATAACACTCTCGGATCCCGTGAATGGCCTTCCACCCAAATCGGTGTAATCTCTGCACAAGTGTGGAAAACCGGATTTAGGATGAGTTGGCTCTGGAATGGGTCCGACAGCTTGAGCATTCTTAACAAAATCTAGAAGCTGTTGGGCAGACATAAATACACCATCCGAAGGTGTAGCACTGGATTGACCGGCGCTGGTACGGCCTGGTCTAACCATATCTTCTTCTTCAAGAAAGAAAGAAAGAAGAAAAAGATTATTCTTAGAATGAATATCAAATAGTCATGATTGATAGAACAAGGAATCAATAAAAAAAAAAAGGATAGAACGGGTCCTAAGACTCGGATAAATCCTAAGGCTCGACTCGTAAGAAAGACTTAAGACAATGATCATTGCTAGATTATTCTGCATTGTTCCGAAGTTTGGCTCTGATACCAAGCTGTGACGCCCCACCTCTATACGCACGCTGGCCAAGGACACCACGGGGTGATGCCGTCAACTAGCGTGGAGAATAAGGCTGTTGAGGAGCGACCATCCGTGTAATTGTTTTGTGCGAACGCCGATATGTCAGATAGTATAACATGCATTTCATCTCAAGAGGAAATCCGACACATCGACAAAGACTCAAATCTACCACACGGTGGCAATAATATCTTTGGAAAAAAATATAGAAATAAGCATAACACAAATCAGTCAAAGATAATTCATATCACAAAGGCGGAAATAGATATGAATATAACACATAGAAGTATTCATTAGAGTAGTGGTCAAACACGATCCACAATGTCACAAAAGAATATAGATACAAGTGCTAAGCAAAAGAATATGTATACATCAAGGAGTCTATATCTCAAATGTATACAACAAAAACTACAAGCTAAGTAGTTAGCCAAAAGTCAGATGATGGTTCCAAATAGGAAGTCAAGAGGAAGCACCTGTAAAATCTCAGTCTGACCCGAGTATTATTTAAGAAGAAAATAATAAACGGATCGGTCTAGCTATAATTATCAGATAAAATGAAATATAAGAAGAGATGTAATAAAAATGTATGATAATCAAAAATGCCATACTGCGACAAGTATACATAGAAAATCAACTAAAGTAATACAATATCTCAAGAATCTCACAGCATCAAAAAGAATGTCATATTCTTTATTTAATTCACCAAGCCACGATAAAATGATATACACATCAGTGCCAATGGTAAAACCTGGTGAAACATAAATACCAGAAATCAATAATTAGAAATCCAGAAATCTCAAGAAAAGGATGGCCAATCCCAAACAGGAGCATGAAAACCGGAACATCGATGCAGTACAAACGGTACGTCCAATGAACCGAAAAGCCGGGACATCGATGTAGTACAAACGGTACATCTAATGAACCGAAACACAAAACAATTCGGAACATCGTTGCAGTACAAACGGTACATCCAATGATCCGAAAAGCCGGGACATCGATGTAGTACAAATGGTACATCCAATAGACGAAAACATAAAACAATTCGGTACATCGATGCAGTACAAACGGTACATGCAATCATCCGAAAAGACGAGACATCGATGTAGTACAAACGGTACATCCAATGAATCGAAACGCATAAACAATTCGAAACATCGACGCAGTACAAACGGTATGTCCAATGAACCGAAAGCCGGGACATCGATGTAGTACAAACGGTACATCCAATGAACCGAAACACATGAAAGAAGATGGGTCGCTAACCCATAAAAGAAATGAGATGAAGCTCAAAGGGTCGGGGCACTGTCCCTCCACGCGGACAAAGAGACATCGCACATTGCTAGTCTAAACCATAAAATGATCATCATCGATCATCAAGAAGTGTCAATTACATTAAGCCAGTAAATATATGAGTTTAGCTTCATGTCCCGTAACCACTTGCTTAACTTAAATATTTACGAACAAATTGTAGATCTCCACTAAAAAATTCTCACAAGAGATTCAATCGAACAAGTCCTAGAATTAACCGACGAAGTAAACGCAAGCGTTTCATACCACTTGTTTTACTAAGCCGTTTAATTAGATTTCTCGTACGAGTGAGGTAAAGGTTTGTATATACTAGTAGATTGGAAAACGGTTTAAGAAACGAGCTTTATAATAAAATAGTGTTGAAATCGTTTTGATATTTACTACTAGTATAGAAAACCTTTATATTTTAAAGTGACAAATCATAGAAACGATTGTAGAAACAATCAATCATTAAAAATTCACATACGAAGACGTGAATCAAATCCGAAGAAAACCGAAACCGAATCCATCAAGATGGATACTCCAAAATTCCCGAAGAAAAGAAGTCATCAAAGTCGATAATAAATGATAACAACAAGTGGGGAATTAACATGAATCGATTAAATTTGGAAACCAAGCAAAATAGGCAAAATAGGCAAAATACCAGCAGGTCGGTCGACCGGCTCACTGAGTTCGGTCGACTGAACCCAGTCCTGGAAAATCCTCGGGCTAGTGGTCGGTCGACCGGACTCAGTATTCCAGTCGACCGGACCAGAGACAGAGAAGTGCTCTGGTAGTAGGTTGGTCGACCGGCTACAGAGGTCGGTCGACCGGAACCTGTTTCCAGCACTTCCCAGCCTATCTAAATGAGGACCAATCTCGACCAAATTGCAATCGTTCGAGCAACGGCGCTAAGGGTTTATGCCAATCGACTACCCGACCCCATATGCTCCTCGATGCATCACCAAAAGCATGATCAAAAAACAAGCTATGATTTTTAAACATTTGACTTCAAAACACAAAAATTCGGAATATTCACAAAATCAATCCAAATCAAAGTCAAATGCACATGATTAAGTGTTAGGAATTCATACCTAGCAATCGAAGATAGTTATAGACTAAGATGTGAGATAAAAATCTCACCTTTTCACAAAAGCAATCAAGGAGAAGCTTTTAAAACAAGCCAAGATCAATTCCTCTTCAATAACAACTCAAGAAGCTTCAATCTAAGCTTCAGAGAAAAAAATTTCCTAAGTTAAGTTTAGGAATTTCAGAAATTGGAAGGAGAAAGAGTTGGAGAAGAAGAAGGAGATGCTTACCAATGGGTTCTCTAGAAATTGATTTGCAAATGGAAACTAGGGCTTAGGAAATTCTAATTCTTTTTTCTTTTCCTCCATTCTTGCTTTAGAACTGAAAAGATGAGGAAGTGAGAGTGAATGGGGAGGGATGGTTCAGTTTGGGGTATAATGATGGCTAGTGGGCTGAACCCAAACCCAAAGTGAAAAAGGTCAAATTTTTGGCTAGCTCCAAACATATCAATGTTTATACTCAAAAAGGTTGCAAACGGCATTTTGAACTCAGTGGATGGGGTCTCGAGTCCCAATTGGACTGTTTGCAAAAAGTAACTTTTTGGACTAAAATCCGACGAATGATGAAATATTTAAATAAAACATTTAAATATAAAAATCGATAAATATGTGGGTTGTTACAATTACGGTGAGTAATAATTGTTTATTTAATAATAATTTCTACAACTATTTTTAAGTATGATAATATGATCATTTAATCTCTTAATGATTTGTGTCAATAGTTGATAACTTAAATGATTATACGGTTGGTTATATGGATGTTGATATGGTTGATAATTTAGTTGTGATAAATTATGGAAAATCATAATAAAAGTGTTTGCCATGAATAATTAATGAAAAGTAAATCCATATGGATATGTACAAGCAGTTTATTTAGCCTCTTAGTGGTTTTTGAAAATATAAAAAGGTTGAGAATGAATATTGTAATAATATAATATTGTGAAATGATTTAAAAGTGACAAAGATATTTAATATGGAAAAATACTGGTTTAAATGTTTGAAAATTAATTTGGAATGTTTTATAAATATATGAAAGTATTTTGGTGAAGTTTGAAAGGTAAATGAAAAATTAGTCAAAATGGGCATGTCGCGTAACGGCAGTTCGTGATTTCACGCTATAAAAGTAAAAAGAGTGTAAAAGTTGGAATATAACAAGGAATTCTTCGAGATAAGAGTTTTCCAAACTAGTATACGCATAATTTTCAAAAAAAAAATGAAATAAAATCAAGATTTTATTAAGTAGATTTTGAAATATGAGTACAACAAGTTTTTAAAAAAATCTAGAATTTGCATTTCGAAATCCGAAACTGGATTTCTTTGAAAATGATGTTTTAAAATGTTAAAAATGTGAAATAAATCTTATAAATCTTTTAAAACATTTTAAAAGTGATATGAGTAACAAAAATGAATTCTCTAATAAAATAAAGTCGTTTTGATCAATATAGCTTAAAAAGCACTTTTCGCAACACTTTTTCGCAACACTTTCCTAAAACTTTTGAAATATAGTTTTAAACGCAACCATTCTTTTCCAAATCTTTTGTAAATGTTTACAAATGATTACTCGAGTATTATAAACAGATTTGAAGGAGTTAAGGAATGGTTAAATAAATGAATAAGTATTCAAAATAGTGTTCCGAAGTTTTATAAACCATTTCTAAAAATGAAAGGAGTACGCGGAAACAACTAGAACATTTGTCCCGCCGTTTGATCTAGAGGGTAAACATGGTGTGTAACTAAGGTTAGGATGATCAATCATTGCCTGAACTCACCTAGCCTCTGCTTTCTCTTTTAGATGAGGGGTGGAATTGATCTAAGGGAAAGCCTAGATGCTCTAAAAATAATATTATTCCAATATGAGATTCAAATAAATGATTTGGAATTATTTTAATTCTTATACTTGAAATTAATTGTTTTTGATTTGTAGTAAACTATGTCTTAAAAGATATCATTCTAACCTATTCAAAAGTTATGTTTTGGAAAAAAGAAATCATTAAGATTCAGTAAATGATTTGGAAATGTTTTCCTAAGAAAAAGGAAAAATGATTTAGAGTTATTCCAAGATTCAGAAGGGTTTAATAAACCAAATGATTTGATAAAAGCAACTTAATGATTCCATATACTATTAAGAAGATACGGGAATAATCTAATGGACATATCTTTAAGAGATATTTATGAGTAAATAAAAGGATAAATTAAATTGAATGATGATTGATAATCACATGTGAACTTACCATCTTTTTCAATCGATGATTGGTTTGGAGGAATCGGGGACGGTTTTGGGGTAATTCCTATCCAAAAACAACTTTGAACCAATGTATACGCTCGGTCGTGAAGACATGATGATGGTGATGAATTTTGAAGACGAGGATCTTTATAATGAAGGACTGCTTGCCACTAGTCCCTTGAGGTGAAATTTACCATACCATATATTTAGTGGTTGTTGTAACAACCCGAAATTTTATAACAATTAATTTTCGTCATATAAAACGATTTAATTTGGTTGATACTGGCTGATAGGAATTTTGGTAAATGGGTTGAATTCTTTTAAGAACTTTTCATGTGATGTTGGGCTTTAACTAAAATATTGGCCCAATATTCATTATGCTAGATGCCGTTCCCTTCAAATTTTACTTCGGCCCCTTTATTCATTATTTTCGAACCCTAGATAAATCGAACGAAGAAAAAAAATGGTGGCGGCTCAAATTTTCGTTCATCTCCATTTAGGGCATTGTAGATGCTCGTCTCAGAGATACACGAGGCTGCTTGGTTTCGTTCGTCTTTGAGTACCAATCGATGGATCTGTGCTTGTCAAACCAGGTGAGTAATTTTTAATTACTCACATCTAATTCAAGTCGATTTCATAAATATATGTGATTTTGGGGATTTGCATGGTTTCGATGATTTGTGATTTGCGTTGGTGATGTTGTTTTGTTCGACTTTCGGCCTTGTTCAATTTGATTGTTGCCTTGAGTACTTTGTTGCTTTTAGCTTGATACATGCGGTTTTGAACTGTTCGACTTTTGATAATCTCGTCTCTGGCCTGTTCATCTCCTTATTGGATCACGACCTTGACTTGGTTCATTGTTGACTCGATTTTGGCAAAGTGATTTCATTCGTTTTTGGCAAATTTTGGTATTGAACTGATGGCTTCGGCCTTGAATATGTTAAACTTGATGATTGAAGTGCCTGTATTTGAGACTTGGTCAGTGTTTGCTACTTGACTTCAACAGTAGCACCCGTGCACTTATGTGTGTGCTTATGTTATTCGACTTTGTCAATTGTTGATGATTTAACTATCTTTATCATTTTTTATTTGGCATTTGCCTTAAGTAATTGCCTTCGGTCCGTAATTCATGGCTTCAGCTTGTTTTGATATTACTAGACTTTGATTAACTTTGAGTTAGAAAGCTCTGTTGCTTCAGATCTCAGCAAACCCTTACTGACTTGCATTATTTACATGTTGAGTTGTTGGTACATCATCGATTTCGGTTGCATCCATTGTTTGTTGGTATATATCACTTGCAATATCCAGTTTCATGTTGTTTTTCGAGTATCACTGCATTTTCATCACTGCACTGGTTAATGGCATATAAACTTGGTTTTTTTGTGTATACTTGTCACTGTTCGAGTCTGACACTCTTTGAAGTTCTCATCTGTTATTTGTTAGTTCATGTGTTCACATAGATTATGTGCTATGTACATGTGACCCCTCTGGTTTCTGATTCTCTTCAGGTTGCCTTGACTCTGCATATATTGGTTCGGTCTGTAGTCTTCATAGGCTTTGTGTTTGTTGTACGTATGAACTTGTAAGTCGTACACTGAGTATTGCTTCGAGTTGTACACTTGAGTCTGTACTATTGATATCCATCTGGAGTTGCTACCTGATCTGATTTATCTTGTGTTGCATCACTTTTACTTTGAACTGCAGTGTAGTTGAATTGTGATGTACTACTGCCTTTATTCTCATATCTGATACATCGCATTGATGCTTTGTATTCATTTGCATTTGGTTAGTTGTATCCATTTGTTTATGTGATGTGGTGCCATACCTTTGGTGCCCTCACATTCACTCTACTCTTGTAGTTTGTACCACCACCTGTTCACAGTGATGTGCACACTGCAGCACTTCTCTGATCTGTCGCGGTGTAACTTCCATGCGAGCCCTTGTGCTTGGCATTTGAGTTGAGTTGACTTTTTGGTTCCAGATGTTTGATTGATCATTTTCTGTTGTCTTCATGTAGTTGCTATGTCATTGCGGTGCATTGTGCATATCACGACACTGATTCAGTCCACTGTTGCATTCATTTGCACATCACCCGGGTACCTCTTTTAGTGGTTGTCCTTCGAGACATGTTGTCTTGTACACGTATGATCTTGTGGTGGCTGCAGTTTTTAGCTGCAGTTGCCCTTGTTGTTCTGCATTACAGTGTTGCAAATGGATTGTTTTCTGACTACACTTGAGTTGAATCCGGTAACTCGGGTTTGATCTTTTGTTTTCTTGTGAATTTTCATTGGGTACATCGTCACTATAGTGGCAAGACAGTGCACGCAAGCGTGAACTGCAGCCACACGGTATGGCTTGTAGGATATTCTATTTTGTTTCGACTTATGGATCTTTTGCGTATTCCATATTCCGTAGTGGCGAGGCAGTGCAAGCGTGCGTGTACTGCAGCCCTACTTGAATTAATATTTTAATTGATATTTCAATGGTTTTAACTGTTTTGTTTATTCAATTCAATATTCTGAATTGCATTTTGATTTGGTTTAATTACTGTCGTCTATTCATTATTTAATTATTATTGCTCCTGTGCACTAATAACTGAGTTTGAATTAGACTGACCCGAGTATTATTTTCTTTTGAATGTAATACTCGGGTCAGACCGAGTATTTACAGGTTGTTGATATCTTACTTTGGATTGCTGTTTGAGCTTGAAGACTTTTCATATCTTATGGATTTGTCGTTTCATTGTATAGGACGTTGTATATTCATGTATATTATTCATGATAATGTACTTGTATATGTAACTTCCAGAGTCGACAGTTGTAGTTGTATCATATGTATTGTATCACATGTATATCAACTGACATCAGTTATATATATATGAGACTTTCTGTTATATCTGTGTTCCGCATTTACTTTATCTGTGTTATTATTATATATATTGTCCTAAACTATTATGAACCATCGTAGTTCGTTTTGTACTAGAATTGAGTATGTCGATGGGAGTAAATAAATATGAGATGGAAAAAAAAAATACCACTCCTATTGAGATAACCAATACTAGTGTAAGGCCTAACTACGGATGGCCGCTCCTATCCAGCCTTATTCTCCATAATAATAGACAGTATTTCTTTTAATACTCTTTATTATTGTGAGCATAGAGGTGGGGCGTCACAGTTGGTATCAGAGCTTGGGGTTTATGGACATAATATAAACATAACTTAGATGGAACATGTGTTACAACTATTAGTCGATGTTTTATTTGTGCTTTGAGTCAAAAACTAAAGTTTTGAAATTTGATGAAATTTTTAAATTGCTTTATTTAAAAATAAAAGTGGATTTGAGTTTTGATGATTGATTTATTTGTGCTTTCATTATCAAAGTGCGCAGCGAAAACAGTGTGACTGCTTCGCTGAGTACAACTGATAATTATTTTGATTTAAAAAAAAATCAAAATATGAAAATGAAATTAATTTCATTATGTTGTTTAACCAGTGGTTCTGATTTGTTGAAATTCTTGCTGGTTTTTTTTGATGCTAATCATATCTGAGTAGATTTCTGCTGTTTTAAAATATCTCCATCAAAGATATATTTAAGTAATTTCTTTGTTTATTTTGTAGTGTGCGTGCAAACATGAGTTGCACGTTACTACATTAATTTTACGTTGAACCGACGCTTGGTTATGAAACGTATTTTGTTGCCGTTATTTTTATAACGGGATTTTAACACTTGTACTGAATTTTTGAAGTACGGTGTTTTGTTGACATTTTTAATGAATATTTTGATGAATGAAAATTCACTAGTGTTATATTTTGTTGAGAATTATTTTGATGAGATTTTGACGTTTAAAAATTACTGTCGCTTTGACTTCAGTATCCGTCATATTTTAAAGTGGATTTTCAAGCGGTTATCCTGCAATGCTGATTTTGAGATTAGTTTTGTGTTGTTTTGAGAAGTACCATTTTCTTGTTGAAATTGTTACTTATGTTGCTGATTTAATCACGTGATTATAAAAAGCGTTTTTTTAAAAAAAAAAATTTGTTTTCAAAATTTTTCAGTTTACGTTTTCAAAAGAATGAGAAAGAGATTTAAATGATTCAGCAAAATCGAGGACTATGAACCCTTTCTTTTACTGATTCACTTAATTTCGGACTTATTCGTTTGAGAGTGTAGATTAATACTTTTATGAAATAAATGAAATTGTTTTCAGAAGTTTTGCATTTTGCGCTTTCAAAAGAATGAGGAAGCGATTTAAACGTTTCAGCAAAATCGAGGACTATGAACCCTTTCTTTTACTGATTCGCTTAATTCCGGACTTGTCCGTTTGAGAATGTGAAATGTTATTTTTGGAATACACAATTTGCACTTTCAAGGAAACGATGAAGAGAATCAAACGATTTAGTAAAACACGTGGTATGGGACATGTGCGTTTGCTTTTTCGGTTAATTCCGGACTCGTTAATTGAATATATGATGATTTTCGTGTTCTTTCGAGCCACTATGATGGACCTTCGGGTCATATGATGGACCTTCGGGTCAATACCAGTACCAGACCTTCGGGTCATTTGTTGGACCTTCGGGTCATTTGTCAGGTGCCAAAAATTATGTTGGGTACTTGGTAGGCTTCGGCCATTTGTTGATGCACGTGCGGCGTAGCTAAAACTCGCCATCTGATGGGATCGATCCAACCTTTTATGTTGATTTTCTAGTTATCTTAATTGATTCTAGATATTTGTTGTTTCCAATTATCTGCAGGTAATTGGATATTTGTTGATATGAGTTCTAATTATCGTTTTTGATAATTAGATATTTGTTGATTTAATTATTGCTTGTGATAATTAAATATTTGTTGATATGAGTTCTAATTATCGTTTTTGATAATTAGATATTTGTTGATTTAATTATCGCTTGTGATAATTAAATAGTTGTTGATATGAGTTCTAATTATCGTTTTTGATAATTAGATATTTGTTTATTTAATTATAGCTTGTGATAATTAAATATTTGTTGATATGAGTTCTAATTATCGTTTTTGATAAATAGATATTTGTTTATTTAATTATCCTTGTGATAATTAAATAGTTGCTGATATGAGTTCTAATTATCGTTTTTGATAATTAGATATTTGTTGATTTAATTATCGCTTGTGATAATTAAATATTTGTTGAATTGAGATTTAATTATCGTTTTTGATAATCGAATATTTGTTGATTTAATTATCGCTTGTGATAATTAAATATTTGTTGATATGAGTTCTAATTATCTTTTTTGATAATTAGATATTTGTTGATTTAATTATCGCTTGTGATAATTAAATATTTGTGATATGAGTTCTGATTATCGTTTTGATAATCGAATATTTGTTGATTTGAGATTTGATTATCGTTTTTGATAATCGAATATATGTTGATTTGAGATTTGATTATCGTTTTTGATAATCGAATATTTGTTGATTCGAGATTTGATTATCGTTTTTGATAATCGAATATTTGTTGATTTAATTGTCGTTTTGATAATTGAATATTGCTGATAATTGCATTTATTCAGTTTTGTTGTTTTCTGATTATCTATTTGATAATTAGATTTTGTTGAGAATTTGTGAATTTCTTTTATGAAATTAAAAGATTTCTTTGATGTTTGAATTCTCTGCCTTCATTTTTCTAGCTTAACCAGTTTAGGTTAGAAAAATAATTGTAATGGACGACCTTAATTATGAAAATTGCGGGGACACAAATTTTATAAGGAGGGGAGTCTGTAACAACCCGAAATTATATAACAATTAATTTTCGTCATTTAAAACGATTTAATTTGGTTGATACAGGCAGATAGGAATTTTGGTAAATGGGTTGAATTCTTTTAAGAACTTTTCATGCGATGTTGGGCTTTAACTAAAATATTGGCCCAATATTCATTATGCTAGATGCCGTTCCCTTCAAATTTTACTTCGGCCCCTTTATTCATTATTTATGAACCCTAGATAAATCGAACGAAGAAAAAAAAATGGTGGCGGCTCAAATTTTCGTTCGTCTCCATTTAGGGCATTGTAGTTGCTCGTCTAGAGATACACGAGGCTGCTTGGTTTCGTTCGTCTTTGAGTACCAATCGATGGATCTGTGCTTGTCAAACCAGGTGAGTAATTTTTAATTACTCACATCTAATTCAAGTCGATTTCATAAATATATGTGATTTTGGGGATTTTCATGGTTTCGATGATTTGTGATTTGAGTTGGTGATGTTGTTTTGTTCGACTTTCGGCCTTGTTCAATTTGATTGTTGCCTTGAGTACTTTGTTGCTTTTAGCTCGATACATGCGGTTTTGAACTGTTCGACTTTTGATAATCTCGTCTCTGGCCTGTTCATCTCCTTATTGGATCACGACCTTGACTTGGTTCATTGTTGACTCGATTTTGGCAAAGTGATTTCATTCGTTTTTGGCAAATTTTGGTATTGAACTGATGGCTTCGGCCTTGAATATGTTAAACTTGATGATTGAAGTGCCTGTATTTGAGACTTTGACGCAGCGGATTAATCGAAACAAACTTCAATCGATGAAATGTAGCAATCGGTGAGTTGATAATACTGCAAGGCCCAAATCCGTTGATCCAAAGATACCAGATTCTAGCTATCTTCATCCCGTTGATCGCGCACGATACCGAGAAACAAAGATCTACGATTCTTCGCACGTTGATCTAGCGCACTAGATTCCGTGAATCGGCTTCACAAACGTGGATTCGAGCGCACTCGAATGACGTAGGTGGAGATAGGAGATCACACTCAACTACCAATTAGAGAAAGCAAAAAGCAATCAAAGAGAATTTTATTCAAAAATCAACAACCTTCAAAATGTACAACACACGCGTATTTATAGGAGTTACAACCCAGTCCCTTGAGTCGTGGCCGACTCATGACTCATCTTGAGTCGGCAACGACCTATGTCTCACAACCCAAAGCACACAGCTCAAACCCAGCGACTCAACAAACGTACCACAGTGCACGACTCATCGGTACGTGCGACTCAATAAACCCAGCATCATTCAACACCTCCGACTCAAGAAAAACAACAGACAACGACTCACGACTTTATGACCCAACGAGTTACAACTGACTCACGCAAGACGACTTACGACTTAACAAAACAACACAGAACCCATGACATACGACTCAACATTAGTCATGACTCACGACTCATAGCTTCACTGACTCAGCATCCTTCCAATGGCTCAAGCTTCCAAGTCCCCTGCGGCATAACCCTTCAAGCGAGTCAAGTCCGAACGACTCATCTACGTCGTAACCCTTCTCCGACTCAAAGCTTCTGATAACTGGAACTTGTCTTTGTTGCTTGATGAGTCGTAGACGACTCATAGTAGTTTTGTTAGGTCGGAACCCTTTTCCTTCAGACCCATTAGTTTGCAGCCCCCTTCCACTTGATCTGTTAAGTCGCGGACGACTCATGTTGAGTCGTGAACGACTCAAGTTAAGTTGTGGACGACTCAATTCTGAAGTCCCCTCCATTCGACCTATGTCATCTCCTACCTTAAGTTGTGGACGACTTTTTCCTTTATCCTGGCCTACATCATCCTCCCCTGGTTGAGAAGAATTCGCCCTCGAATTTGTAATTTCTTCTATACTAGATTGTTCATCTCCATAATATGGCACCAGATGCTTAATATTGAATACGTCAGAAGTGTACATATCCTCCGGCAGTTTCAACATATAAGCATTGTTATTAATTCGTTTCACAACTTCGACAGGACCAATTTTCCTGGCTTTCAGCTTGTTATAGACGCCCACTGGAAAACGATCCTTGGTTAATATAGCATAAACCAAATCACCTTCCTTAAAGTCAACACTTCGTCGTTTCAAATCAGCAGACTTCTTATATTTCTCATTCGATTTTTTTAATCGTTCCTGAACGATTTTATGACATCCAGTCAGCTCATCAACAAAATCAACAGCCCGTTTAACTGTTCCCTTCGACTGTGGTACTACTGCCAAATCCAACGGTCCCCTGGGTAAGTTTGAATAAACAATCTGAAATGGACTGTAACCCGTACTACGATTCATGGCATGATTATGAGCAAATTCTGCTTGGCATAA
The DNA here is from genome assembly GCA_030765085.1 of Allium cepa. Classification (NCBI taxonomy): domain Eukaryota; kingdom Viridiplantae; phylum Streptophyta; class Magnoliopsida; order Asparagales; family Amaryllidaceae; genus Allium; species Allium cepa. The sequence continues at coordinate 920,226,319 of CM060938.1, forward strand.
CTTCATGTCCCAACTTCTTAAATTATCCCGTACAAGACATCGCAACAAATTTCCCAATGACCTGTTAACAACTTCTGTCTGTCCATCGGTTTGTGGATGGTAAGCGCTGCTAAAATTCAGTTTTGTCCCGATCATCTTCCACAAACTCAACCAAAAATGGCTTAAAAATCTAGTATCTCGATCTGAAACAATAGATTCTGGTAACCCATGCAATCGATACACTTCCTTAAAGAACAATTGTGCTACTCGAACTGCTTCCGCTGTCTTCTTGCAGGCAATAAAATGTGCCATCTTCGAAAACCTGTCCACTACAACATATATCGAATCATTTCCCTTTTGAGTTCTAGGCAAACCCAAAACGAAATCCATGCTAATATTAAACCATGGCTTAGATGGTACAGGTAATGGCATATACAACCCTGCATTCGTTGCTGTCCCCTTTGAAACTTGGCAAATATGGCATCTCTCCACAAATCTTTCAACCACTTTTCTCATCGATGGCCAAAAGTAAGATTGTGAAATCAATTGCAAAGTACGATCACGGCCCACATGCCCTTCCTCGTGCAACTCCTTTACAATCTTCATTCTCAAGCTACAGTCTGGAATGCATAATTGATTTCCCTTGAACAAGAATCCATCAATCAACACAAATTCATCTGAACTTCCATCCTTAACTTTTTCAACAAACTTTGCAAAGTAAGGATCCTCCTCAAACAATTTTGGCAACAATTCAAACCCTGTCACTTCAACCTTCATTGTCGTTAATAAATGACTCCTTCTACTCAAAGCATCAGCTACCCGATTCGTCACCCCTGATTTATGCTTAATGACAAAAGTAAACTGCTGTAAATAACCAATCCATGATGCATGTCTCGCTGAAATCTTGTCCTGCCCCTGTAAATGCTTCAATGCCTCATGGTCAGTGTACAAAACAAATTCTTTCTGAAATAGATAGTGTCTCCAATGCTTAACAGCTTGTACAACAGCATAAAACTCAACATCATATGTACTGTATCTCATCTTTGCCCCTGACAACTTTTCACTGAAATATGCAATAGGTCTCCCCTGCTGACTCAACACTCCTCCAATCCCAACCTTCGATGCATCAGTGTGTAGTTCAAACAACAACTGGAAATCAGGTAAAACAAGAATTGGCGCTGTCGTCAACAGTTCTTTGATTCGTTCAAAAGCAATCCCCGCTTCCTCTGACCACGAAAACTATTTACCCTTCATGCAATCAGTAACTGGAGCCATCACGCTACTGAAGTGTGGTATGAATCTTCGGTAGAATGACACTAGCCCATGAAAACTTCTCACATCCGTAATTGTCTTTGGCTGTGGCCAATTTCTGACTGCCTCAACTTTACTCTGATCAACTTGAATGCCTTCTCCTGAAACAATATAACCCAGAAATAAAACACTATGTGTCATAAACACACATTTCTTTGTAGCAGCATAAAATTGTTCCTCACGAAGAATAATCAATACTTCCCTCAAATGTTGAACATGTTCCTCCGTACTCCTGCTGTAAATCAGAATATCATCGAAATAAACCACGACGAACTTCCCAATGAATGGTCTAAAGATTTGATTCATCACCCGCATGAATGTACTAGGTGCATTTGACAAACCAAATGGCATAACCAACCATTCGTACAATCCCTCTCTTCTCTTGAAAGCTGTCTTCCATTCGTCTCCAGGTCTGATACGAATTTGATGATAACCACTCTTCAAGTCAATCTTTGAAAATATAGTTGCCCCACTCAACTGATCCAGCAAATCATCCAACCTTGGCATAGGAAATCTATAACGAACAGTGATCTTATTCAATGCTCTACGGTCTGTGCACATCCTCCAAGTTCCGTCCTTCTTCGGTACTAGCAACGCTGGCACAGCACATGGACTCAAACTTTCCTGAATACGTCCTTTCTCAAGCAACTCTTCCACTTGCCTTCGTAATTCCTCATGCTCCTTCGGGCTCATTCGGTAATGTGGTCGATGTGGTAACACTGCTCCCGGAACAAGATCAATTTGATGTTGAATGTCTCTCAATGGCGGTAACTCCTTAGGCAACTTCTCTGGAAATACTTCTTCAAATTCTTTCACAACTGGCTTTGCTTCTTCAGGAATTTCAACTTCTTCACTACTCTCTCTCCCAATCAACAAAAACACTTCAGGTTCTTCCTCCACTTCTTTAACAAATTCCTTCAAAGATAATAAAGTTTTCAACTCCTCAATCTCCTCCAGCTTGCTCTCCTTCTGCTGCTGTTTCTTGGGAACCAAAGTGATTTTAGTACCCTCAAACATGAAACTGTAACTATTGGCATGACCGTCATGTTGAACTGCTCTATCAAACTGCCATGGTCTGCCCAATAATAAATGACAAACATCCATGTCCACTACATCACACCAAATTTCATCTTTGTACTTCTTCCCGATCGAAAAATTCACACAAGCTCTTCGACACACCTTCACTTCACCTCCTTTCCTTAACCATGCTAGCTTGTACGGTTTAGGATGGTTTTCAGTCTTCAAGTTAAACTTCCTTACTGCTTCTGTAGAGATAATATTATCAAAACTTCCAGCATCAATGACGAACTTGCAAACTTTCCCCAGAATAGTACAGGTCGATTGAAAAATATTGCTTCTTAACCAACTAGAATCCTCTTCTTGTTTTGGTGTCAAACAACTTCTCCTCATCATAAGATTACAACCTTCATCACCCGACACTTCTTCTTCCTCCTCAACATAAAGTGTATGTGAACATTCTGCCTCCTCACCATCATCCTCTTCAACTTCTGCAACCATAGTTCTCTTCTTCGGCTTTGGACATTCGTTGCTCTTGTGACCCAGCTCCTGACAGTTATAACATTTGAAACCACTGCTAACCTTCGCCTTCTCACTCTCCTTCACGGCTGGCTTACTGATAGGTTTAGAAGCATTAGAACTTCCACTGGCACCTTTCACTGGATTATTAGAATTAGTAAACACACCACCTCCACGCCTTCCTTGTTTCTCCCAAGCTAACGCTTTCTGATGTGCCTCTGCCACTGATCTAGGATCGAACATATTAACTATATCCTGGATCTGTATTCTCAATCCCCCAATGAATCTAGCAGTCAACTGTTCTTCTGTCTCCATAATATCATTCCTTGCAATGAGTTGGTAAAATTCATCAGCATAATCACTAACAGACTTTGTCCCTTGCCTCAGATTCTGCAACCTCTGGTACATAAGCGATTGGTAATTATAAGGCAAAAATGTAGCTCGCATCAACTTCTTCATCTTATCCCAAGATTCTATCTTTGACTTCCCCATCCGTTCTCTCGTAAGTTTAGTTTGCTGCCACCACGCCAATGCTCTCCCCCTTAGCCTTGTAGCAACTAACTTCACCCTTCGATTCTCCGGCACCTCCTTGAAATCAAAGATTTCCTCCACATTAGACAACCAATCTAAAAACTCCTCAGCAACCATCCCGCCTTTAAACTCCGGAATCTCCATCTTCATTCCCGATTCCCAACGTCGATCATCATCAATAACCCGATACTGACGTTGTCCCTGATCTCTATCTCTGAAATGAACACTTCCTCTTTCACCGTCAAACTCATCCTCAAAGTCTGATGTATATCGTTGTCGTTCTCGTCCTCCAACATCTCTAGCACCACTTCTACTACTAACATCCCTTCTATCATGATCATCAAAATTCCTCCTACTTCGATTGTCAACACTTCTATGCTCTTGACTTTCTCTCCTTCCCCGTTCCGAATGTGATGAAACTCTACTATTCCCGCGGTTTGATTCAGGTGAATTTCTCCTTCTATTCTGACTCATATCAATCATCAACTTTTCCAATCTACCAATGCCTTCATCAATTTTCTCATGCATACGTTGTTCCATTTGATCGGCCTCTTCTCTTCGATATAGTGCTTCAATATTTTGATGACGATTAGCTCTCCTTCGTGGCATGATTGAAAACTTTCAAAACTTCAACACAACAACAAGTCACGGCTCCCTTGACTCGGCAACGAGTTATGACTCAGGCTAAGTCGGCTTCAACTCAACACTTAAATCGGCTTGCTCTTACGGCTCATCTCTTAACTCGGCAAGGCTTTAGCTCGGCACTAGGAAACGGCTCAAGTGAGATCGGCTCCAACTCAAGCACAAGGCAATAGGAAACGACTCAAGTGATGTCGGCTTCAATTCACAAACTTGTCTCGGTTTGCCTTTCACGGCTTAGCTTGGCTCGGAACAATTTAACTCGGCTCAACCTTATCTCGTCTCGGCCACCTTCTACAACCTTTCAATGCAAACAACAACAAGGCACGCTTCAATCACTAGCTCGGTCTCACACTTCAAACACTTCAAAAATTTGGCACGCAAACTTCAACAAGTCCAAATTCAAACACCCTCCAACACTTTGATCCAAAATGAGATAGATCAAAACTTCAAACTTGTTGCAACTTCAAGATGAACACGACGAACACAACTTCAACTCCAAAATTGGCTCCAAGAATCAACTTAGCTATGATTGGCTAAGTATGGCTCCGATACCAAACTGACGCAGCGGATTAATCGAAACAAACTTCAATCGATGAAATGTAGCAATCGGTGAGTTGATAATACTGCAAGGCCCAAATCCGTTGATCCAAAGATACCGGATTCTAGCTATCTTCGTCCCGTTGATCGTGCACGATACCGAGAAACAAAGATCTACGATTCTTCGCACGTTGATCTAGCGCACTAGATTCCGTGAATCGGCTTCACAAACGTGGATTCGAGCGCACTCGAATGACGTAGGTGGAGATAGGAGATCACACTCAACTACCAATTAGAGAAAGCACAAAGCAATCAAAGAGAATTTTATTCAAAAATCAACAACCTTCAAAATGTACAACACACGCGTATTTATAGGAGTTACAACCCAGTCCCTTAAGTCGTGGCCGACTCATGACTCATGACTCATCTTGAGTCGGCAACAACCTATGTCTCACAACCCAAAGCACACAGCTCAAACCCAGCGACTCAACAAACGCACCACAGTACACGACTCATCGGTACGTGCGACTCAATAAACCCAGCATCATCCAACACCTCCGACTCAAGAAAAACAACAGACAACGACTCACCACTTTATGACCCAACGAGTTACAACGGACTCACGCAAGACGACTTACGACTTAACAAAACAACACAGAACGCATGACATACGACTCAACATTAGTCATGACTCATGACTCATAGCTTCACCGACTCAGCATCCTTCCATTGGCCTCAAGCTTCCAAGTCCCCTGCGGCATAACCCTTCAAGCGAGTCAACTCCGAACGACTCATCTATGTCGTAACCCGTCTCCGACTCAAAGCTTCTGATAACTGGAACTTGTCTTTGTTGCTTGATGAGTCGTGGACGACTCATAGTAGTTTTGTTAGGTCGGAACCCTTTTCCTTCAGACCCGTTAGGTTGCAGCCCCCTTCCACTTGATCTGTTAAGTCGCGGACGACTCATGTTGAGTCGTGAACGACTCAAGTTATGTTGTGGACGACTCAATTCTGAAGTCCCCTCCATTCGACCTATGTCATCTCCTACCTTAAGTTGTGGACGACTTTTTCCTTTATCCTGGCCTACATCAGACTTGGTCAGTGTTTGCTACTTGACTTCAACAGTAGCACCCGTGCACTTATGTGTGTGCTTATGTTGTTCGACTTTGTCAATTGTTGATGATTTAACTATCTTTATCATTTTTAATTTGGCATTTGCCTTAAGTAATTGCCTTCGGTCCGTAATTCATGGCTTCAGCTTGTTTTGATATTACTAGACTTTGATTAACTTTGAGTTAGAAAGCTCTGTTGCTTCAGATCTCAGCAAACCCTTACTGACTTGCATTATTTACATGTTGAGTTGTTGGTACATCATCGATTTCGGTTGCATCCATTGTTTGTTGGTATATATCACTTGCAATATCCAGTTTCATGTTGTTTTTCGAGTATCACTGCATTTTCATCACTGCACTGGTTAATGGCATATAAACTTGGGTTTTTTGTGTATACTTGTCACTGTTCGAGTCTGACACTCTTTGAAGTTCTCATCTGTTATTTGTTAGTTCATGTGTTCACATAGATTATGTGCTATGTACATGTCACCCCTCTGGTTTCTGATTCTCTTCAGGTTGCCTTGACTCTGCATATATTGGTTTGGTCTGTAGTCTTCATAGGCTTTGTGTTTGTTGTACGTATGAACTTGTAAGTCGTACACTGAGTATTGCTTCGAGTTGTACACTTGAGTCTGTACTATTGATATCCATCTGGAGTTGCTGCCTGATCTGATTTATCTTGTGTTGCATCACTTTTACTTTGAACTGAAGTGTAGTTGAATTTTGATGTACTACTACCTTTATTCTCATATCTGATACATCGCATTGATGCTTTGTATTCATTTGCATTTGGTTAGTTGTATCCATTTTTTTATGTGATGTGGTGCCATACCTTTGGTGCTCTCACATTCACTCTACTCTTGTAGTTTGTACCACCACCTGTCCACAGTGATGTGCACACTGCAGCACTTCTCTGATCTGTCGTGGTGTAACTTCCATGCGAGCCCTTGTGCTTGGCATTTGAGTTGAGTTGACTTTTTGGTTCCAGATGTTTGATTGATCATTTTCTGTTGTCTTCATGTAGTTGCTATGTCGTTGCGGTGCATTGTGCATATCACGGCACTGATTCAGTCCACTGTTGCATTCATTTGCACATCACCTTGGTGGTTGTCCTTCGAGACATGTGGTCTTGTACACGTATGATCTTGTGGTGGCTGTAGTTTTTAGCTGCAGTTGCCCTTGTTGTTTTGCATTACAGTGTTGCAAATGGATTGTTTTCTGACTACACTTGAGTTGAATCCGGTAACTCGGGTTTGATCTTGTGTTTGATTGTGAATTTTCATTGGGTACATCGTCACTATAGTGGCAAGACAGTGCACGCAAGCGTGAACTGCAGCCACACGGTATGGCTTGTAGGATATTCTATTTTGTTTCGACTTATGGATCTTTTGCGTATTCCATATTCCGTAGTGGCGAGGCAGTGCACGCGTGCGTGTACTGCAGCCCTACTTGAATTAATATTTTAATTGATATTTCAATGGTTTTAACTGTTTTGTTTATTCAATTCAATATTCTGAATTGCATTTTGATTTGGTTTGATTACTGTTGTCTATTCATTATTTAATTATTATTGCTCCTGTGCACTAATAACTGAGTTTGAATTAGACTGACCCGAGTATTATTTTCTTTTGAATGTAATACTCAGGTCAGACCGAGTATTTACAGGTTGTTGATATCTTACTTTGGATTGCTGTTTGAGCTTGAAGACTTTTCATATCTTATGGATTTGTCGTGTCATTGTATAGGACGTTGTATATTCATGTATATTATTCATGATAATGTACTTGTATATGTAACTTCCAGAGTCGACAGTTGTAGTTGTATCATATGTATTGTATCACATGTATATCAACTGACATCAGTTATATATATATATGAGACTTTTTGTTATATCTGTGTTCCGCATTTACTTTATCTGTGTTATTATTATATATATTGTCCTAAACTATTATGAACCATCGTAGTTCATTTTATACTAGAATTGAGTATGTCGATGGGAGTAAATAAATATGAGATGAAAAATAAAAAAAATTATATACCACTCCTATCGAGATAACCAATACTAGTGTAAGGCCTAACTACGGATGGCCGCTCCTATCCAACCTTATTCTTCATAATAATAGACAGTATTTCTTTTAGTACTCTTTATTATTGTGAGCATAGAGGTGGGGCGTCACAGTTGTAGTGCTCTATTCTGAAAATCTTCGATTGCAAGGACTAATCAATACTAATCGTAGGGATAATTCCTGAGAGGATGTGGTAGGACGAGTCCCTTCGGTTTCAGCCCCCGAACGGACTTGTATGGACGAATGTCTAATATTGCATTTCTGATACCACAAACATTGACTTTTGCAAACAGACATCTATTTGGTGGAAGGATGGCAACTTCTCTTATCTTAACACCTTTCTCTAAGATGTATAAGCTTAGAGGTAGAATGTTCGTGAAAGTCAATAGTGATCAAAGAAATGGCAGTGTGGCATTCAAAGTGGAAGCTGTGATGATCAGAGCGTAGCTTTGCAAAATGAAAAGCGTGCCTTTGTGGAGCGCAGCCTCATGAGCTTCACACCCATGGCATGTGATATTGTATGGTCTATAGGACATATTTCAGGCTATTAGTTACGAGGAATGAAAGGCATTTGTTGCCTTAAGGTGAAAAAATGGAAAGGTACGGAGGCTGATGGAGATTTTGTAAAGCCATCGAGTAATACGATATTCCATAGTAGCATAGCACTATAGTTCGAAGGCTCACGGAGTTCGTGCAAAGCCAATGGAGTAAATTAGGACTGTTGTGCATGGATTTTTCGGGTCTAGATGGTCTTCGGTTCCCTATCATGTTGGAAATCCAATTTCAATACGTTGCCTTTACGGCATTGATTGTCGAACCTACTTTTAAAAAGTAGCTAGTAAACCATCAAATTTAACCGGTTTAACTATTTCGGCTATTTTCATATATCATTAGAAAAGTGTTTTCAAAGGAATGTCATTAGAAATAATATCAAATTATTTTGGTATAAAAGAGATTTGGTTATCATAAGGTAAAAACCCAACTTTATTTCTTCGTGGGCATAGTCATATGAGATACTCTTCTTTTCAAAGGTTTTAAACTTACATAAATTTATAAATCGATTATCTTACGCTAGTTTATCAAGCCTAATCCGGGTATTTTAAATACTCATGTCTGGTCCGAATGGTTTCAGGTTTAGTTGAAGACGCTTGGAGTTTCCAAAGGAGAGTTGGAGATCTTCATCTACGTATGGGCGAATTCTATTATTCGCTGCATATGCTGCATTTATTTTATTTGACTGTCCATATTTGTAAGGACAGGGGTTTATAACTTGTAACGACCCGCTATTTTGGACAATTCGCATCCGCACATGTTGGATTTGAATTATTCAAAATACTGAACTGTAATTTAAATTTGGCAAACTCGTCATATATAGTAAATAAATAAATCACAGAATTACAGATATAGAGTAATATAATATAGCAGAAACAAAGAAATAGTAGTTCGTGAAGCTACAATATATATACATCAGAGTTATACAAGGTACAACAGAAGTAACAAGATACAACAGAAGTCTAAATATGATAATCAAGTACAAATCATAATACATCACCGGAATCAACTGGATAGCCGAAAGTGAAATATATAGTTGGATATTCAAGCAAAGCTCCTACTCCGAAGGTGAGTCTCGAATGTCGTATCACTCAGTCCGACCCGAATGTAAAGCAAAACACAAAACACTTGAGTCAGGACATACATACTTATACGATGTAAACCAACACAAGTGAACTGTAAAAGAAAAGTACAACTAACTTAAAGGATGCTTGGGACCGCCCATCCTTTAAGGATCCGTTAAAGTGTTTACTATGTAGTAATATATGCTATTATAATAATGTCTAAAGTAAAGTATAATATATTTAAAAACAGCATTACGGCGTTACCCAATATCCCCCTTAACACATTCTGTAGTGCCAGTAGTCTATACAGTACCAACGGACCTCCAGATCGGGAGGCCACCCTAAATACTCCATAGGTACGACACAAAACCAAACTCGTACAAGGCGCGCTAGGGTAGGTGACACGGCACAACAAGGCAATGCCAGGGTAGATGTAACAACCCGCAAATCCGTACCCCTTGAGTTAACACTATTCTACCTAAATCAACTCAAGTTGCACAGAAATATGAACCATTTGGTTAAAGAAGAAGAGAGGTAGAAGAAGAAAATAGGAATCAACATCAGAATCTAACCATCGCAGCGGAATAAAATATAATAGATAATAAATAATCTTACTCAAAATCAAATATATCTGCTTACATATATTACATCATCAGAGTACATCAATCACAGATCACATCAATAACATACAAATGGATACATAGCAACTCAATACAGCGGAATATGTATATAAACAAGTACGAGAGTACGTGTCGTCATCCAGCTCGTCTCCTGAGCTCCATGGCATCAAATCCTGTATCATATAATACTCGGTCTGACCCGAGTATTACAGTTAAATAATACCCGAGTCAGTACGGAATACCAGCGTGAGAAAATCACACCCAATTGATTATTAAAGTTTCAAAAGTCCTTTGAAAACAAAAGCATCTCGTAAGACCACGCCACAAATAAACATGTCGAGTTTTTACCTTACGATAGCTAAAAGATTTTTATTAAAGTCCTCTGATATTATAATAGTGTCTATAGAAAGTAAAATAGAATCTAGCTGAAATGCTTGCATCTCACGTTTCAGCAATAGTTGGGCACAATCAAAACCATACGGGCGCGTAGAGAAAATGGATTCCAACTAATGGCTAGGCACTGGGGTACCACCTGTCACAGTACCTAGTCTAGATCAGCGTACCGAGGAGCCACCCTAACTCCCCTGCAACACAAGACCGGAACCATCCCTTACTGGACAGTCCCGAGCAAAATCACCCCACGGTTGGGATCAGCAACCGCCCACACAGCCGAAATAAAGTGACATCTAGACAGGGATGACCTCACCCTCCAATGGGGGCTACCCACGAAGCCTTGCTGCATATCCCCTGATTTTCAGTCATTCACATTTGATGAGGCATGAGGCTAAGCGTTACCTTTGAGAACGATATCTCTTAGATTGCCCATCGCCCACCTGACGATGTTTCGCAAGCATTCATCCATACAAGTCCGTCCCGGGTTCGAACGGAACCGAAGGCACTATTCCTACTACATCCATTTTGGAAATATCCTCAGGATTAGTAGCGACTAGCCCTTGCAGTTCACTGCTCCATCTTCGAATCCAAAATCGTTTTTACGAATCATACAAACCGGATCGAAGTGGTTTTCGAGAAATAAATCTCGATCCCGGTCTCTTCGAAACGATCAACGCCTTGTCCAATATTGATAGTCGGTTATTTAACTATCAATTAATATTCACAAATAACCATCCAACAAATAAATAATTTCTCAAATTATTTATTAACCTCAAATTATCTTCACAAGATATAATTCTATTTTCAATCCTTTGAAAACAGTTTCACAAACAATCTTTCTTTTCAGAATAGACCTTCCCAAATATTTCTATCTCCTCTGAAATCACCAAGCACAAAACTAGCTTTTTTAAAATAATTTAAAACACTTTACTTTGAAATATATACTTTAAAACACTTAGGATAAAACTACTTAATAATTTGTTAAAAATACATATCATATGAATTGGAGAAAATAAGGTTACTTTATAAAATATAAAATCAGGTTTTCACTTTTAAAACAAATACTAAGTCACTTTTAAATTTTTAAATAATTACTACTATAATAGATTTGAGAAAATGCTTACTTTAAAATTTAAATTTTAGAAATAATAAATTATTTTTGAAAACATACCTTTGAAAACAAATTTTAAAACTATTAACTAATATTTAAAATTTACTTGAAAACGTACTTAGTGATCCAGGAAGAATTCCAGCTTCAAACACTTAAATCAATTTTCCAAATTGATTCCCAATTTATTCTATTTGAAATAAGTTCCTTTAATTACTCAATTCATTCTCAAATTTCATTAATTATGCCCTTAATTATTATTGTTATTATTTCCATTTGATTTTAAATCTTTTAACTGAAATATACCGATTTCAGCTCCTTCCAAATTTCTTCCTTATTCTTTTCAATAAATTGAATCTTAAATTCCTTTAAACCAAAAACACTGAAATTTAAAATTCATTAATCTTCTGATTATTCAAATATCCTTTACTAAACTTAAGATTTATTTATTAAAATTTTAAAAGGGCACTTTATTTCTTTTCCAATTTATTCAAATTTTCCTATAATTATTAACTTACAAATTCATTTCTTTTATTTTCTTTTCGAAATCCAATCTGTATAAATTTGATAATTCATTTATTCAAATATATCCAATCAATCAATCATTCCATATTCCAATACAACTCATCACAGAATATCAATATTCACAGCAGAGAATATTAAATAAATTTAAATAAATGTTGAGGGATCCAGTTGGATCCCTCCAACCTGTTTCCGTGCATCCACAGACGTTAGCACAATAATATATCGATTCCAGAATATTCCATACAATATCCATCAATCAATTTCAACCATTCAAACTATTATTTAAATTTAATCATTTAAATTTAATTTAACTGAGTGAGATTAACTCACCTTTGTTTTTCATTTGCAATCCACTTCCACCTCAACTAGTCCCTTCACGAATTTGGACCTTGTACAACATTTATGTTTATTAATATTCGGACAAATCGAATGACCACTTATCACTTAAATAACTTGAAGGAATCAATTTATCATTTATTAATTTAATTTATGAGATTCCAAATGATTGTTAGCCTTACTTGGTTTACATTTCCCCTCTGCCTAATTTATAAATTCAAGGACAAGCTATATATGTTAATTCCTTAATTTAATACCAGTCACTAAAAAAAATATTGATTGTTTTCAATATATAAAATTATACACATATTGGTTACTTATATAAAAATATGTATAATCTCCAACCTATATATACCTAGAACAAATTTCTGCTTTTCAAATCTTACAGCAAATTATCTTTTATCATATACGTATTATTTTAAATTTATCCACCTCAAAAGAAATGACAAGCGATTACCTCACTAGCGTCATCCGAGCATCGCTACGCCAGGGAGCACCCATCGCGACGAAGTTGCGAATTCTGCTTCGGCCTCCATCCCGGCCTTTGATTCTGAACAAGAATCAACTTCTTCGAGCGCGAGCCTTCTTCCAAATTCACCATCGAAACTCATCCTCGAGGTTCGCGACTGCCATACTTACCCCTTTCTGTCGCGACAACGCATCCAAAATCACACGAGCGGCCACGACACCCAAATCTACGAACTTAGCTCGTAGATGCGCCTCCTCTCTCCCCTTTCTTTGATTTGAATCGAACCCAGCCTCAAACGAATAGCCTTGCCCCCCAAACATGCTTCCCACAAATCGTGACGTCGCTCGCTGTTCGAAGACGCGAAAGCCTCACTTCTCGAATTGATTTTTTTCGAACCGTATTGAAGAGGGAAGCTTCGACTTGAAGCTCGATTTTGAAAAGGAGAAGGCTGCGATTTGAATTATACAGAGGAGAAGGAAATTTTGAAATGAAGGATTTCAAACTGAAAAGGGGAAAGGCGATCTAATTTAAGTTGTCTGCTCGACCATCAAATTTGTAAACGAACTGTCTTGGTTTGTTTTTTTTTTTAAGACGAAGGGCTTTGATAAAAAAAATGAACGATGGTGTATACTGGAAGATAACAAAAGCGTGCTGGGAAATGGATGAAGATGGCGTATAGAGGAAGCTTAATTAATTAAATTTCATTATATTATTATCAATTAAATCCCTAGCACGTTTATATTTCGTACACTCACACACTACTTCCGATCAAAACGAAATTTGAAATCCGATAATAACAAAATATTACGGACCCAATGGGACTGGTTTCGTCAAATTCCGAGACTGTGCCTCGGAAGGCTATTTTTAAATTCAATTTAAACGATATAAATTTTAAAACTGAACGAATCACTCTTAATTTCAATTTTACAAATTCTTTTATCCTCAGTGTTATCAATACAAATTTTATAAGCCTTCAAAGTATTTTTAATAGGCTTAAAATCTTAGATTTCATATTTTATTCAATTTCAAATTATTTAATTCAATAATTTAATTATCAAATAAATCATGATATTCGTAATTCAAATTAAAATTACTCTATTGAATATTCAAAATCAATTAAATATTCCGATTTAAAAGGCTTAAAAATTCCGGGTCGTCACATTCCTCCCCGCTTAAAAGAATTTCGTCCCCGAAATTACTAATTAGGAGGAATGATCCGATACCCGTTTATTATTTCCCTAAAACCAAACGGTTTCTGACAATTCGACAACTTACCAACTATCTTTTTATAAAAGACCCATTATTATTCTTATTAACTTCTCAACTCTCCCAGAGTTCAAACTATACTATTTGTTTAATCATTCAAGTTTCCATTCAAAACCAAATTTTGAATTATCAAAAATTTCTCAAAAAATTTTCTAACTCCCTAAATTCCCGAAAAATTTCGCCAGCGTTTCCTTTGCGCGGTTGACTCGGTACAACTACAAAATGGCTCTACGGCCTCCCAAATCCAAAAGGAAAACAAAAATCCAAGTGGCTCAATCCAAATCCAAATCCCAATCAAATTTCATACCAAATTTAAATACATACCTTTCGTCGGGCAATTCAAATTTATCTTTTGAAATCCAAAACCAATTCTTCTTTCCCCTTATAATACCTGCATATCCTGCTTAATACTAATATCCAATCACAATATTCCAAACATTTTATCGATCTCCTTGCCGAATGTTAATATTTCTCCAAATATCAACATAGAATATATTTGCCATATTCAATTTCCAATTAAGAATTTGACCATTCTTTACTTAAGTTAACATATGCATTTCATACGTTTCTTATATTCATTTTCATCTTACCACTTTAGTTTATATCCATTCCTATTCAAATTAATTCTTTCATTTCCATACGAATTAAATTTTATTTTCAACTCCAAACCTTAAATTTTATTTTTCATTTATACTGATTCGTGTCACAATTTTAATTAGCTCCTTTTACTAACTTATTTCAATTTTCAGTTTGAAATTGTTTTGTTGTTAACTAAATTTTCCAAAAATCTTCAAAAAATTTCTAACTCCCAAAATTTCTGAATTTTTTTGGCAGAGTCTCCTTTGTACGGTGGAGCTTTTGCAATTTGACAAAAGAGATAAATATATATACATCGACCCACACGGTCGAAAAAATCAAAAACAGTTCAAATTTCCTATTTTTATTGCGTAGGTGTTAACCCTGTTTGATCAACGAGTTAAGACCTGAGATGACTCACGACTTAAAGAAGCAGGGCGACTTAACCCTGTTTGATCAACCAGTTGCATCCTTATTTTACATGAAAACTTTGCTGAATTATTGTAAAAAAAAAATTACAAATATATGATTCTGCGGTTAGAAGCAATTGCAAGGCAGGCGAATAACAAAAGTTATAAAGTGGATATAGGCCCAGTTTCGGCTAAACCACTATAATTCTTGTGTTCCCTACTATTATAAACAGCTTTGTTTTATTTCGGCATATAAAATACGTTAATTGTGTTACTAAAAAGCCAATTTAATAATGCAGGCCATAAAAACAAAGCTTACTGGTCACGAGACCAAGCGATCCGCGACGTTGCCCAGCAGTCAAGCACTGAGCCATTCAGGATCCCATATTCAAATCCTACAAAAGAAGTGCTTCAAACGAAAGTGAGCAATGTGGATAGAAGCAGATCATATCTAACTAACTGCAAATGTTTGAACAAACAAGCAACAAGTTAAATAACCTGTATCTGCCACCACCAATTTGCTTAACTATAAAATATGCTCCTCTGGGTAAGGGAAATCGTTGGCAGCTAAAAGTGATGACACTTGCAAAAGACAATGGGGATCGCCAACATGAATCAACGGCAAAGAGACATGCGTGAGCAAGCATCAGCCAGCAAAAGACCATTTCAGAAGCACAAGCCCTCTTCAAAGGCATAACTTTTCGGAAAACAAAGACCTCAAGCGGGATTCACCGAAAAGAGAGGCATCTTTCTCATTACAAAGTTGCGGAATTATCGGTCGACACACTCCCAAGAATCCGTCCAACCAAGAGAGGGAAACCCCAAGCTTCCTAACAATAACCCTATTCAGGGGCACGCATTTCACCATAATCGGTCGATACACTCCCGTAAGATGAAATGTTAAAAGCCCTCTTCGGAGGCAAAATGCTTCTCTACGGAGACCGAATGCTTCTC
Organism: Allium cepa; assembly: GCA_030765085.1. Taxonomy (NCBI): domain Eukaryota; kingdom Viridiplantae; phylum Streptophyta; class Magnoliopsida; order Asparagales; family Amaryllidaceae; genus Allium; species Allium cepa. Next base: position 920,242,306 of record CM060938.1, read on the forward strand.
CTCAGAGACCGAAGCCCTCTTCAGAGGCAAAATGCTTCTCTACGGAGACCGAATGCTTCTCCTCAGAGACCGAAGCCCTCTTCGGAGGCAAAATGCTTCTCTACGGAGACCGAATGCTCTTCCACAGAGACCGAAGCCCTCTTCGGAGGCAAAATGCTTCTCTACGGAGACCGAATGCTTCTCCTCAGAGATCGAAGCCCTCTTCGGAGGCAAAATGCTTCTCTACGGAGACCGAATGCTTCTCCTCAGAGACCGAAGCCCTCTTCGGAGGCAAAATGCTTCTCTACGGAGACCGAATGCTTCTCCACAGAGACCGAAGCCCTCTTCGGAGGCAAAATGCTTCTCTACGGAGGCCGAATGCTTCTCCTCGGAGACCGAAGCCCTCTTCGGAGGCAAAATGCTTCTCTACGGAGACCGAAGGCTTCTCCTCAGAGACCGAAGCCCTCTTCGGAGGCAAAATGCTTCTCTACGGAGACCGGATGCTTCTCCTCAAGAGACCGAAGCCCTCTTCGGAGGCGAAATGCCCCTCTTCGGAGGCACAACTCTTCGGAGGATAAAGACCTCTAATGGGACATATGCCGCAAAAAAGAAAGTTCTCTACTCAACAAAAAAGATTGGAGGAGTCATGACCCTCCAACCATGAGAGAGTAACTTCCAGGCAATGAAAACCCTCTCTGAGGCACATTTCACCAGGAGTTGAAGTGACACAACTGCTCTTCGGAATTTCACTTCACCAGAGTTGAAATGCAAACAAAATAAAGACCTCTTCGGAGGCACATTTCACCAGGAGTTGAAGTGACACAACCGCTCTTCGGAATTTCACTTCACCAGAGTTGAAATGCAAACAAAATAAAGACCTCTTCGGAGGCACATTTCACCAGGAGTTGAAGTGTAACAGCCGCTCTTCGGAATTTCACTTCACCAGAGTTGAAATGCAAACAAAATAAAGACCTCTTCGGAGGCACAATCAAGAAGAAAGACCTCTTCGGAAGCCCACGTTTCACCGAGATTGAAATAAAACTTCCAGGTGTTGAAACGTGAAAGGGCTCTCTTCAAAGGCACAACTCTTTGGAGGTACACGTTTCACCGAGATCGAAATAAAACTTCCAAGTGTTGAAACGTGAAAAATCCCTCCTCAGAGGTACAACTTTCCATGTTTAAAAAAAAAAAAAAAGAAATCCTCACCAGGAGCATACTTTAACTTTCAAAGGAAGAGTAATCTACCTATTCTGGGAAATAATCTTCCTCAAAAAAAAAAGAAAGAGAGTTAAACTACCTTTCAGAGGTCCGCTTTACCACATAGAAGAATTCACCTGGTAAAATGTATACATAAGCAAGAGGAAAAGGTGAATTCTTCGAAGAACAAAGCGTAGGGACCTATATGAAGGGAGTTGTACTCTACGGAAAATTTCTTTAAGAATGAAATAATTATTCTTCAGAAAATAAGAGTGCAAGTCCCCTCGAAATATAGAATATTGCAGCAAGCTTATGGTATGGGGGCAACATGGTATAGTTACATACAATATGGTATAGCCACATCGGCAAAGGTAATGCTCAAACGACATGCCATAAGCCCGCTGCAATATCATATAAACTCGTGCGAAAATGAATAATAAATGTATTCTCAAATTCAAACAGGAGTCTGTACAAATAAAGGATCATTTTATTCAATCGTATTGCAGGTACAGGTTTCAAAATAAAAAAAGCGGGAGGCCGGTATCCGCACAATTCTCGACCAGTACATACAAAAGACAGAAAGCTAAAAACTGAAGTCCTCATTTCTTCTTACTACCTTTGGACCCTTTGCCCGGTCGAATGGTTAACTTTTCCGGTCGATCAGTAGGCATAAGGGGAGGAGAAGAGTGAGGGGCAACTGGTCCAACTTCCAGTTCCTCCTCGGTAGCAATAATTTTCTTCCCCCTCCTCTTTGACGCTCCGTGCTTCTTTCTCCTCTTCGAGGAAGACTCACTCCCTGGAGTAGCAAGAGCAGACAAAATTATGTCATCAGAAGGAGTCCGCTCCGGAGTTATCTCACCTCCCTCAAGTCCTTCGTCTTTCTGCTCTTGCGAAGCGGCAGGATCATCTAAGCCATGAAGAGCCTCTATTTGCTCCTCTTGTGATCCAGGCTGTGAAGCAGAAGGAGGAGTCGCCTGAAGAGACGGAGGAGGGATAACCAGAGGAGGTACTTTCTCTATAGAAGGAAAGAGCTTAAAGTCAGTAAAAAGAGGAGATAAAGGCTCGTCAAGATTCAGAAAATAGTCAAGAAGCTCATTGAACCCATAGGAAACAAGTGAGCAGTCTACTTCAGTAAGATTTACAGTAGCGAGATTTACAGTGAAGTTACTTGCAGAAGTTGTCTTTATCGTGTCAATTTCATAGTCCTGAGTGTCAGTGCTCTCTTGAGGCTCTCCTACGACCCCGGAAGTTGTAACTCCGAGATCAACTTTGTCCTGAGGCAGAGAAGAAGAACTGGGACCAGCTATATCAACGCCAGTTAAAACCGAAGGAGGGACAGGGGCAATTACAAGCGCTTCCTTCTCTGGGCATTCCTTTCTTATCGTTTCAGCCCGAAATTTAGCAAGTTGCTCTTTTCCCCTGGCCAGCGCTGCTCGAGTTTCCTCGTCAAAATAGTATTCTTCAAGCTGGTCTTCATAGTAACCAGCGCCCCCAAGCATCTCTATGGCAGCCTCCCATACTTCAGCCAGTGTAATTTCGTATTTAGGACCCAAAAACGCAAGGCTACCGCGTCCCAAAATGCATTGCAGATAAAAGTCAAATAGTGTAGAGCCGATGTCGGCTTTGGTAGCTTGGTTAGCTTCCTCAGCCGCAAATTTACCAGCGATGGCCTCATCACGCTTTCTTTCAGCATTGGCAAGTCGAACTTTTAATAATTCTATCTCCGTGCTTTGGGAGCCAGTTTGTTCACACAGCTGTGCAACTTCAGCACAATAGTCTTCTATAACTTTTTCTTATATGCAAGCTTGTCCTCAGCCGCCCTTTGACTGGCATGCGCATCTCGCACTTGCTGCTGGAGCATGTTTTCCTTTTGAGAATAAGAAGTGGAGGAAGTAGCAAGTTCTCCTTTAAGCTTTTCAACTTCCGCTTCGAGTTTTTCGTTATAGGAAGCAATGCTCCTCATCTCAGCGTCATGCTGTTCAAGAGTCTTCTGCCACTCAGTTTTATCATTATCCATTGTGAGCATGGCTTCAAGGTTCGCTCGATTAACTCTTTGAAGCTCGTCAACAAGTTTCTGCCAATTGGACATTCTTTCAATGTCAACCCTGACAGCATCAAGATTTCGTAGCATGGCCGGTTTGTCAAGAGGGACTAGATCAAGATCAAATCGAACCCCTTTTAAGCACCACTGAGGAAATCGACTTTGAAGAGTGGGTGGACCTTGCCCAACTTGGTATGCGGGCCTGTTAATAATTGTCTGAATATCAGAACGAGCAGGGGCCGGAGAAGGAGCAGGAACATTTTCAGAAATTGAAGGCACCGTTCCTTCGCTAAGTTTAGCCCTCTTGCTGGAAGAGTCAACCATATGACTTTTCCCTCTCTCATCATGGATCTTTCGTTTGTGAGTGTCCTCATCTCCACGAGGAGGGGCATGCCTTTCTTCCTCTCTCCCATAGCGCTCTTCATAGGAGCGTCTCTCCCTAGCCTTGCGAGCGGCCCTCTCCTCATCAGTTTCTTTGTGTACGGGAAGATGGCGCCTATAGTCATACTGTCCGCATCTCCCGTATTGTTTGAATTCGTCGTAAAAAGAGTCGCTTCGCCCCATTGGAGAACCTAAAATTAAAGAGAGAAACAAAATTTGAGAATCTTTCAAGTATAAAAAAGGTAAGTGCATAAGAGTGCTGAAAAATCCTTAGTTGTGTGTGAAGTGCAAACTACACGCATCGAACTACAAACCACTCTTTAATTGAGGAGTAGTCGTGGGCGTAATAGTTAGCGCCAACTCTTGGGTCGACGGAGTCTGTTGCAGAATAGAGGTAGCCTCCGCCACTGAAGAAGAAATCCCGGTGGTGATAGGATCGTCTTTAAAAATCTCTTGTGAGGTAGCAAAGAGGTCGCTCAGTCCTTCGAAACTATCGTCCCTACTCTCCTTAACAAGACTGGATTTCTCAGCCTTTTCACCAGACTCTCGTGAATGATGAGAGGATTCCTGAGGCTCGTCTTCCTCGATAACCGGGGCAAGTTTGTCGGATGGCCCCGCAATATCAACAGAAGTGGAGCATTTCACCAAAGAAGTCTCAGGAACATGTCCTTTTGATATGAGTGTGTCAGTAGAAACTGGGGCATCCGACGCCTTAGCCGGGGCATCAGGAGTTTTCATCGGAGAATCGGGAACTTCCACTGGAACTTCATGCGGCTGGGTGAAGCGAGAGGGGTGAAGAAGTCCGTATTGATGTAAAAATTCATCGTTTAACAAAAACTTTATGCTCCTCTCTTCTGCCGCCACGGCGTTCAGTCTTTCAAAAATATGCTTATAGCATGGATCCCTAGCGGGAGGTGGAAGTGCTGAAACAGGAAAAGAGCGAGGTTAGCATTTAGCAACTCAGATCTCGGAAAGCTCAAGAATAGAGAAATAAAGATAGGAAATCTTACTTCCCACTCTCCATATGGCATAAAACCCTGGAGGGCATCGAACAAAGAAAAACTGGTTCAGAAATCCGTGAACGCTTTCAGAGAGATCAGTGATGAGTTTGCGGTTTCGAGCACTTCTTATAACTACGATAGAGGGATGATCTTTAATTTTTGTAAATGAGAAGAAATAGCAGATTTCCCCGAAGCTCGGAAATCGATCCAAAACTCTCCTAAATAGCACGCATAATCCCATCAGAATGGCATGGCCGTTGGGATGAAATTGGAATGGAGAGATAGACAACCGAAGAAGGAACTGCCGAAGAAAATCATTAAAAGGCGGGATGGCACCGCTCAAGCACATTTGGCGATTAACAGCAAAATAAAACCAAGAGGAGGCCTATCTGCAGTATCATTTGGCCCCGGCAGTAAGGCGTCAGCTTCGGCAATGCCAAATTGGATGCGCAGTTGGTTAAACACTCGCTGATTCAGAGTTATGGAAGTTCTCTCCGGAGGGTTATCCAATGGGTTAGCTACTGGGAAAACACCTTCAGCCTGGCTCATCGGTTCTTCTTGTTGAGAAGTCATTCTACACAAGCAACTGGATGTTCAAATGCGAAGGTGCACGTTTCCTAAAAAGTGTGAAGTGTTGTGCAAAACTAACAAAAATGACAAGTATATATAACTGGAATTATACTAGTCGATGATTGATCGATTGTAAACATTTCAGAACTTGTTAATTTAAAGTTCAAGCATAATATTGGTGCAAGCGGGTCAATTTCAATTGACTAGTTCAACGTTGCTTTGGTATTTTGCTTGAAATTGATAAGTTGAAGGCACTTCATTCACACAATTTATTTAAGTTAATCATCTAATTGTTAACTAATCTTTCATTTGATGTAGGCAGTCAATGGCAGTATATTCGTCCCAGTTTTCTGTAAATGTCATATTAAACAGATTGTTAGCTTACAAGTTAAAGTAATCTGTAAAAGAATGCAGCAAAGTTCAACAGTTTAAGATTCAAGCAGCAATTCAAGGTTCAAGCAGAGTTTAAGAGTGCAAGTGCTAAGTCGTAGACGACTCAAGAGCTAAGTTGTACACAACTCAAATCCTAACTCGTCAACGACTTAAGAAATTCTTCCTACGGGTTAAATCAAATCATTGGTTATCTGGCTAACTTGTCCACGACCTAAGGATTACGAGGCGAGTTAAGTTAGGTCGTTTCAAATCCTGGATTGTTGGTGCCTTAAGTCGGCCGTGCTCTAAGTCGTAAACCATGGAAAATAGAAAAGGCTCCAGTCCGAAGCAACGTGAAATTATCCAAGTCCTATCCCAGCTACGACTTAAGACTTATGTCGTGAAGGTTGGTAAGTCAGTCAAGGGATAGGTCGCGATGGTTATTGAGTCGCTCAAAATTACTGCGCTTAAGATTACTGGATCGCGTCCAAGCTAACGTCACGTTTCCTTCAACCAACCAACCTCTTCTCAAGTTAGTAGCCCGTTATTCTCCTCACTCCTAACCCATTATCCTTCTAACCCCTAACCCGTTATCCTCCCGTCTCCTAAGCCGATAACCCATACAAGACAGTATCATCTCCTCTAAATTCATGGATCAACCGACTCAAAATATAAAAACCCATCGTCTCCTCCTTGCAAATCGTCTAAAAATTCAAATCAAACCGCTCCAAGCTTGCCAGAAATCAATCATAACATGGCCCGAAATAGAGTGCGGTGCGAGGATTTGGATTGAGGTTAAGAAATGGGAAGTCCATGATCGAAGGGTAACGGTAATTGCGGAATAGAGCAGGCGATGAGTTTACTTACGTAGCGTAATGATGAAGATTGTAGGAATTTAGTTGGAAATGAGGTGAGCTGGATGAATTCGACTCTGAAAGCTTTGAAGGTCGCTAATGGCAGAAGTAAACAATTAAGCAGAAAGGTAAAGTAGAAGGAGCGACTTAAGCCTTTTATACACCAGTGGAACTCGAAACGGCACGCACGGGTCAAGGGAAAGTCGAAGCACGCGACCTACAACTTAGGCACGCACTTTGAGGGGCAAATGTTAACCCTGTTTGATCAACGAGTTAAGACCTGAGATGACTCATGACTTAAAGAAGCAGGGCGACTTAAGGAGTGGTCCGACTCAACAAATAACCGACTTAACAAGTTGACTAGCTAGAGTTCAAGGCGACTTAGAAGAGTGGAACGACTTAAGGAATTAACGGCTCATGAGACAGACCGGCTCAGCGAGTTAGTAATTTAAAGCCCCAAGCAACTTGAAGAGGTCAGCGACTCGGTGGGTATACGACTTATGAAGGATTGCGACATAACTGATACGCGACTCATTAAGGCTATCGACTCAATGACCTAAAATGTATACCGACCAAGCGACCCAATAAGTTACCAACTCAACGACTTAAGGAGTTGCGAGAGTCAAGAAATCGTACGACTTACGACCTACCTTAGGTCGTCAGCGGCTCAAGCAAGCGAATAAGAAACTGCCCAGTTAACTCTTGCGCGACTCAAGGGGCTTCAGCGACTTCAGGGCAGTCTGACTCAACAAGTCACCGACTCAACGACCCGAGGAGAAACTGTACGACTTAAGGAACCTTATGAGTTAAGGCATTAACGACTTGAGAAATGACACAACTCATTAGAATTACGACTCAGGGAAGGTACCGACTCAACTGATAACGACTCATCTGCTCAAGGCCTAGACCGACTCAGTGACTCAAGATAGAAAAAGAGCGCAAGCAACTGCACTTGAGTCAGGACCGACTTACGACCTAGTATAAGTCATACACGACCTAAAACCACTCACTTTAAACCGTGACCTCATAACTCGCAAACAAGTTAGGACTTGTATCCAGATGGACAAGGAAAGGCTCAGTAATACTTCATCTGATCCACTGCAAGTTAACTCTGGAGCCTTGAGTCAAGCACGACCTACGACCCTCTCTGAGTCGGTCATGACTCACCCTGAGTCAGTCACGACTCACCTTGTCTCGGTCACGACTCATGACTTGGCGAAGAGTTGCTGCCTAGAATTCCCTATAAATACGCGACCACCTCTAACATTCGGGGGGACTGGGGACTGAATCACGTGAAGGGCCGTTACTCTGCTGCATTGGGAACTTCATCAACACTTAAAGCTCTCAAGACTCAAAGAACGCTACAAACAACTTCAAGAAGAGATCACATACGTCCAACATGGATTCGAAGATTCTCATCTCCATTGAAGCTTAAGCTACTTGTTCTAAATCACTTGTAACTCGAAGTGTGTTGTAATCAAAGTGCAGTTGTACCGTCTTGTAATCAAGTCATCAATAAAAGTGCTTAAAGTGGACGTAGGCTATACTCTTGAGCCGAACCACTATAAAATTGTTGTTCTTTACTGCTTTTTTGCTATTATCTGCTTGCAATCTGTTCCCGAATTTTCGGGTGGTGCTTTCACAACTATAATTCGCACACTGGGGTGTTAGCGTTCAAATTTTGGCGTTAACAGTAGGCGTACCTTATTTAGCATTTTAATCAAGGACTTATTTATATAGCAGTTAATGCAACCCAAATCCAGCCACATGGCTCCCAAGTACCTGTACTTACTCAATTTAAACACGTAAGTGCCAAATATATGCAGTTTAACTATATTTCACTTAGTTGCAATCGTTAAAACATATGAATTCTAAAGAAATGCACATCCAACATTTTTCCGTAAGTAATTTTGTTATTTCATAGTAATTCAACTATTTCTATTAATTTACAAACCATTTTCATTCAAATTTGAATGGTTTAAAACTCAATCGCTTACCTTTAATTTATTTTTAAGCAAACTCAATTCATATTTAATTCCATTCTTTCAAAATCAATTTATTTTACTTCTATCAACTCATAGAATTTTAATTACTTCCATTTACATCGAATGACAATTTATTCTATGCAATTTTGACAAAATTTATGTGAATAAATAAGCATTTATGTTTATAACCAATTTAAATGGATTTCAGCTCGATTTATACTTAATTCTATTCCATTTCAATTTTATTCACAATCCATATATTCTCATTTTCATTGCATTTCAATTTTATTAACCAAACTAGTCCATTCCAAACCATCAATAACTTAGGTTCCATCTACATTACCAATTAAACTTCCTTTTTATTTTAATTCATTCACAATCATTTATTTAGCTCGACACATTCCATTTAAATTTCATTCACAATCCATTCATTTACGTTTTATTCCATATTTGTTTATTCCAACTATTTTATTTAGCTCAAAACAACCCAAGCTATACCACTTCTCAACTTATTTAAACTACACTTCATTTGGTTCTTATTTATCCCATCATTTATTTATTCAATATAATTAGTTTATCCACATTCACTTAAACCATTTCTAATAAACTCGAAACATTCTATTTTCCTTATTGTCTCAAGTTATTTCCAACCCTTACTAATTTAAATGGTTTACAATTATTTATTTAACCATTTTCATTCCATTAAATATTATTGGCAATTCACCGAATTTTATTTCAATTAAAACTTTATTTTCACTTGATCTAACCAATCCAATATTATTACACTTAATTTTAAGTTGAATCCAATTCAACTCTTCTTCATTCATTTAGCTTAAGTCAATTTCCTTCAATTTATTCAAATTTTACACTTAAGCTCATTCTCATTTTGCAAACAAGGTTCTCTTTTCAATTTAACTTGATTCTATTTTAATCCAATCCCATTTCAAACTACAAATTTATTTGATCAATTATTATGCATTTTAACTTTCTAGATTCAGCTCATTCAATTTATTACCTGTCTATTTTCCAAGTTATCTTCACTTACTTGGATTTTATTTGCAACTTAGATTATTTCTATTGTAATCCAATTCCAACCGACTCCACTGTATACTTAATTCACTTATAATTCCATTTCTAAGTTTTACAAGTCACAAATTTATTTATAATCCAAGTTATAATATATACACATTTTCATCTCTAATTCCATAGCCCAAGCTCGTTTGAATAATATTTCAAGTCATATTTCATTTATTAACCTAAAAGCTCATATTGCTCATTTTTATTCGATACATTTCCGATTATATTTAATTTGTTAACACTTCACAATAAATTTTAATTAATAACTCAAGTTCTGCATCCGCTATCCATTTTCAATTTATCACCAAAACTCACGAACTCACAATTCAACCTCATTCTCAATTACTTCCACTTCATCGACCATTTAAGTCGCATTTAATTTATAACTTGAGTTTATTTCCAAACTTCATCATATACTCACTATCCAATTTCATCAACTAATTCATTATCAGATGAGTTCTTTCCTATTTATAGTTCAATACTTGTTTGTTAATTCCAGATAGCACTTTATTTAATTTTCTTAGTTCAATTTATTTTTAATTCTAGTTGATTTCATTTTATTTTTCAATTCACCAAAATATCTATTCTGGGTTTTCTATTCCACTTTCAAAATTTATAAGCCATAACTTATTATTTACACAATTCCATCCATTATAGGCTTGAATATATTATCTTTTTATTTAACTCAAGCCTTATTGTAACATTCCTGAATTTTGAACAAGTTTAATTTGACAATTTATTTAATTTTGAAAATATAATTGTGGATTTAATTATGAATTTATTAGAAAATTTCTATTTTTGAATTATAAATAGATTTGAATTGGGAATTTAAGATTAAAAATATAATTGTGTTTAAATTTTCAAAATTAATAAAGATGTATTTTTTTCATATAAATATATTTTAAGATAGAATATTTGAAAATAAAATTGAGATTATCTTTTGAAAATTTGAATGAATAAATATATCTATTGTAAATAAAATTTATTAATTTGACATCAAATGGAATGTAAAGATATATTTAAAAAGGTATTTGATTATTTATTCATTTATAAGTACAAATTTATTCTATATTAAATTTTGAATTTGAATTAAAAATGTAAAAATTAGATTTGAATATAAAATTTGATTTGATTAAAAGATTTAAACCATTGGAACATAAAAAAAATGTTATATTCAAATAAAACATGAACATGATTTGTAAGTTAAAAAAAAAAACAAGGTTTAAAAACAATTTGTAAATAAATTTATGAAAAGGGACTTTACATAATTTTGTTTAAACATAACAAATGTAAGAAAACTAACAAATGAAATTACAAATGTCAAACAAAGTTAAACAAGTGGCAAACCCATATTTATTCTAAAATAAAATTTAATTAGAATGTAATTAAAAGAAAAACAAATTCTTTTCTTATCTTTTCAAAGTCCTGTTAACAAAATTACAAGAACAGAAATTAAATTTAAAACAAGTCTTTTTCTCAAGAAAAAAAACCTGGGAATGAATTCATCTCAGAAATCAAAGCAAAGAAATTCAAAGAGAAATCAAAAACTTTCAAACTACAATCTGAAGCAAGTTACAGATCAAAATTCAACAAACAAAGTATTCTTAAAACAATTATGCGAATCTGAAAATCAAACACTTTCTGAAATCTGGAAATCAAGATCATGCATGCAGTTCTAATTTGGTTTTAAAAGCAACAAGATCAAATACAACACTAGCAAAAGAAGGATAGAGGTCGGCTGCTAAAATTCAATTCAACAGCAAGCTAAACATCTGAAGCAAATTTTCAGACCAGGCCTCTGTCTTCATCTACAAAATAGGTGAGCAAACTCTTAATTCTTTCTTTTATATTGGTTGGCATGTAATTTATTTGAATGTCTGTTTGTAAAATACAACTGCATGTCTAAAGTGAAGATTGAAAATCACTTGTATTTAAACAAACCTACATGTGTGCCTATGAAAATTTTGAAAACAGAGCATGTTTCTGTTTTTTAGCAAAACAGGTTTCAAAACCTGATTGAAAGATAAGAAAGATAAAAAAATCAAAAAGTAAAACAAACAATTTAAAAGGCCTGAAATCAATTTTTGAAAATCAGAGTTCAACATCAAAACAGATGCAAGTGAATCAAGTTCAAGTCATAAAATATCAAAGCCTGTCTCTGTCCAGACTTCAAAATATGTGAGCAAGCTACCCCATTTCTGTTTTCATCTCTGTTTATATCTTGATTGGGTGATGAATTTCCTAATGCTTGTGATTGGAATCATTATGGCATGTTGGTGTTGATGCAAAGTATCAGAGTATATATATATGTCTGGTATACAAGAAAAAGAAGAAAAAAAAAACACAAACCTCTGTTGTTTTTCAGGTTTCACTATAACTTAAATTCAATTCGATTTCTTGTTATACCATCAAATAGAAGATTTGATTTTCAAATAAAGGATGATGGCAAGAATGTAAACTAAATTTTAAAATTAACTATAAGTGTAATTAGTTAAAGAATTTCTGGACAGGATGAAAACACAGTAGGATCGAAAATTTGTAAGAAAAATTAGTTGATTTAAATATGAACTTTGATTACAAAATCATATCCTACTTCCTAAATTATGAATTTTAAAAGAATGATCCAGATTGTAAATTCGTTTATGAGCAAGTAACTATAAGATGAACCAGAAACATTAATTTGTCAATTTCCAGAAATCAAAGTAATTATAAATCTTGGGATTTAAAGGGGAAGTATGTTGGAGGTCGATGATCGTTAGAAAAATGCTCGATTATTTTGAAATTCATCATGGGGAGCAAACGAGAGGGATTTAGGGTTTGTGGGCATATTTGAGGTGCTCGCGTTCTCAAGCAAACTGCGTCATCATCGAGGGGTCTGAGATGATCGGTACCGGGGGAGAAGGTTCAGGGGTCATTGAGGCAACTATGGATGGGTTTGGTTGGGTTCTGGTGGCGTCAGGCGGCGGGGCGAAGTGAACTTGTGTGGTTCCATTCTGTTCCAGGTTGAATGGATTGTTCAAATTTTGTTCCATGTAGCAAATGGTGGCTTTGGAGGGTTGTTTGGGTGGTGATGTTCGTTGATGACTTGGGGTTGGTAGGGGCTTTGATCAGAGATGATCAGAAGGTTGGTGCACGTACATGTGCACGTTTTCATTTCTGGAAATGATGCTTTGGGGAAGAAGCATCCTTCTCTGGTAGGAACTCGTGTAGGTCATAATATAACTCGAAGGAATGGGATGGGTTACTCGGAGTAAAATGTGTTTGGGCTCTAAGTCATGCTAGGGAAGGCTTGGTATATCCTATTGTTTCAGGTTTTTAAGCAAAACAGAAAACTGTTTCTGTTTTTAAAATTAAAAGCAAAGTTGAATACAAACTGGAATTTGAATTAGGATTTAAACCTGGATTGAATCTGAATTCAATAGTTGAATCTTGGTTTTTGAAATAATTTAAATTTTGAAATTTTAAATTTAGTTTTAAACAACTTTTAAGTATAAAAGAATATTGGTTTTGAATTTAAACTGGAAGTTTAAATTTAAATTATAGACTTTAAAATAAGTTTGAATCCAAAATTTAAAATCTGGAATTTGGTTTGAATTTCAGTTTTAAAATAAAATGAAGTTTTTGAATTCAAATTGTTTAACTACTTTAAAATTGGTTAAGTGATTTGGAATTTAAAATGAAGTTAAATATAAGTAAGTTTTTGAATGTAAGTAACTTGGAATTAAAATTCAGACATGTATTCAAGTTTAGAATAAAATGAAGTTTTTAGATAAAATATATATATATATATATAATTTAAACAACTTTGAATGTCATAGTGTATTTTTAATTGATTTAAATTTTAAAAATGAATTGGGTTTTAAAACTTTTAAACCTCTTTTATAAAATGAATAATTCTTTAACTTGTGAGATACTTTGCTTAAGTTAAATTTGTAACCATTTTAAATCCTAAATTTAAAATGAAATTTAAAATAAATTTGAAAGCAAATTATTTTTAATGCTTTATTTAAGTAAGAGATGTTTTTATCTTAAAAATAAATAAATAGAATTTAATAATTCGGATTCATTGAATTATTAAGTCAATAAATCAAATAATTAATGAATGATCAAATGAAAATAATAAATACTTAGTGAAAATAATTAAGAGAAGATAATTAAAGGTTAAGGATTGATTTATCAAATATTTGAGATTAATTACTTTAAAGAATAATTAATTAATGTGGTTAATTAATTAAGAGAACTAAATCGATCAAGGTTAATTAACTTAAAGTGATTAAGAAATCATTATTAATTAGGGAATAATTAATTATTGAAATTAATTAGAGGAAAAATAAATCTATTTATTAAGGACAATTAATTTTAACTAAGATTTAATTAATCAATAATTAAAAGTTTATTACTTAAAGTAATTAATTGAGGAATAAGTAATTAAGATTAATTAATTACAATTAAAGGATAATTAAGATAATTAATTTAATAAATGATTAATAAATGAAGATGGTTAAGACTTAATTAATTTTAGTTAATGATAATTAATCATTGGTTTAAAGATTTCAAATAAAAGTAATTATGTGGGTAATAAATTTATAACCCCACGGTTTATTCATCTTAATTAAAGATGTTTGATTGTTAATGAATGTTGTGTGATGGATTGATGATGCAGCACGATCTACAGAAGTTCAGAGACTGGATTGCTCACGAGATAAGGATGTTTCGGGTTTAACTCGTAAGTCGTTCACGAGTCAAGCAGGGGAGCTCCGGTCTAAGAAGATCCGACCTAAGGAGGAAGATCTACGGGTTATGAAAAAACTCCGACCTAAGGAAAAGAGCTCCGCGTTAAAGGCTTATCTCGGTTCCGACCTAACTGGCCACACGAAACACGAGATACGACCTAATCCCCTCATATCCACCGAGTCACTTGAATCGTTACTAAGACATGCTTGAGTCGTTATATCCAAAGTCGCCACCGAGACATGCTTTAGTTGCTGGAGCTTCTTTAAGTCGCTGCCGAGTTTGTTGAGTCATAGAATATGTATATACTTGAGTCGGTTGCGTGTAAGGTTGTACTCAGTTGAGTCGGCCGATGGTCTTGTATATAGTTAAGTCGTAAGTCGGTCTTGAAGGTAGGAAGTGATGTAATAAGTTGAGTCGGCGTGTGTTGTAAAGAGCTTGAGTTGCTACAGGTTGAGTCGGTGCCGACCTAAGGATGTTGAGTCGGTCACGAGTTAAGAAACTGGGTCGAAAACACTATAAATAGGGAGAGCGTTTGTTAACGCTCAAATTTAAACGCTAACACCCTGGTGTATAGGATGTGATTGTGAAAGCACCACCCGTTCGTACGGGAAACAGAAATAAGCAGAAAGTATGCAGAAAAACAGTAAGAGACACAGTATTTATAGTGGTTCGGCTTATAATCCAGCCTACGTCCACTTTAATCTTTTTATCTCTAGTTTGATTACAATCCTTTACAAGATCTTTCAATTACAACACACTTCAAGTTATAGGATATGTAAAACAAGTGGCTCAAGCTTTGAAGTAGTCTGGAATTCGGCAGAGTAATGGCGCTTGAAGAGAATGAGCAAAAAGTCCTCTTAATGTTGAAGGTAGGGTGGTATTTATAGGCAAAGATTAGGCTCGGTCTTAACTCCTCACCGACCCAGTTAAGTCGCAGCCGGCTTATAGGAGCCCTCACATGATCAAGCTGCGTTGGATTTGCACAAGTCCAAAGTCGTTACCGGGTCAAGCTAGGTCGTAGGTCGCCCCCTCTCTCTGATGCATGGCCTCCGACTTAAATGGGAAGTGCATGTTTAAATAGGTCGTTACCGATTTAAAGAATTGACGAGCTAAACGTGAACTAACTCCCCTTCACTTGCCCAGGTCGCGCACGTCCTAGCACAGACCATGGGTCGGTCACGACACAAGTGTAAGTCGCGAACTTGTTCCACTCAGTTAGGTCGGTAAGCATGTTAAGTCCTTAAGTCGGATCGAATTAGGTCGGCAGCTTCATTAGGCGGTTAGGTCGGCGTCATGTTAAGTCGGATCCCTTGTCATTTCTTGAGTCGTTAGGCCAGTTCCTTCTGAAGCACTAGGTCGGCATCTATGTGAGGGCATTGGGTCGGCAAGTCATGCGAATGGTTAGGTCGGCCTGCTTTTTAAGCCTTAAGCAGTTAGGTCGGCATCTCTTGGGTCGGCGCCATCTCCACGCACTAGACCTGCTGAGTCGTAACCGAGATAGGGTTAACATTTGCCCCTCGAAGTATACGCCTTAGACTTAAGTCGTGTGCTTCGAAATATCTTAGCTCGGCTTCTCTTAGGTCGGTAGATCGCGTACGACTTACCAGTTAGTGTTGTTTAACATTCCTTCACCATGAGATATAAATTAGCCCCCTTCCTCCTTTTTCTTTATTCAAACCCTTGCTCAATTCCGCCATTAAAGCACCCTCAGATCTTAAAGGCAACTTTATTCAATCGATCACAAATAATCTCTGCTACGCATCGTGTAAGTGGTTTTCCTGATTGTAATTTATTGCCGATTCACATTTCTTGTTTGTTCGAACTCGAATCGCCTCCTTGCACCGAATCGCCTCCTTGCACGACGCTTCATTATGAACCCCATCGTATTCATAGTTGATGAAACTTAGGTTATGAAGTTTTGGCTTCAGATTGGTCGTTGAGGCGATGAAGATGGTTTATCATCTTAAGCTCGATTCCGAATTGTTCAATTGGGTGATTCGGCAGCATGAGTAGGAGTGGGTGTTGAAGGAATGGCTATAGGGTTATCGGGTTTAATGCTGTGGGATGTTGGCTCGAAGGCGAGTTAGTGGGTTTAGGTGGCTTAGCCTTCGACCGATCTAGCTCTTACACGACCTTAAATCGTGGTTGAGATAATGCTTGAGAGAATTTCGCCAACCTAAACATTAAAGCTTAGATCGTGACCGAGTTAAGACTTGGAGAAATTCCTGCCTTTCGACTTGGAGCTTGCCCTCTTATCTCCCCCATGCGAACTAGAGGAAATGAGTCGCCAAGCTGAACCACCTAGATTCTGACCCGTTACCGACTTAGTCTTATCTCGCATGAGAATTTTTTGAACCGTAGCCGAGCTAACACTTGGGCTCTGGACGTATTGACACTTAGAAACATAGGCCTTCTTCAAGTATTTTGACCCGGACTTCCGACTAAGTTGTTTACATTTTGAACATTTTGAACTGTCCTAGCTTCAAGTTTGCTTGAATTCCATTGTGTTACTTTACAGATCATTCTCATTTTTAAGCTGTAAACCTGTCGAGAATAACAAACAAACAAAGAAAACCAAGGCGCATATACTGCCATTGACTGCCCGTATCGAATGACAGATTAGTCAAGACAAGATGAGAGACATGAATATATTGCATGAAATGCTGTGAATTAATTGATTATAGTAAAATATTAATGCAAAGTATCAACAATTTGAACTGATTTGTTTGCATCAACATTGTATTTGCATATTCAAACTCAAAACAAAGATTCCTGGTTTTTATAACTAACAAATGTTTGCTAGGTTTTATTCCAGTTACCATTGCTTATTGTTTGATTGATACTTGTACAACACTTCACACACTTTAGGAAACGTGCACCTTCATGTTTGAATATCCAATTGCTTGTGTAGAATGACTTCCCATCAAGGAGAAGAAGCAGCAAGTCAAGAAGAAGAAACTTTCCCGATAGCTGTTCCTATAGAGAATCCTCCGGAAAGAACTTCGACTATTCTATCTTCGAGAACATTTATTCAGTTGCGTACTCAATTCGGCTTTGCTGAAGATGATGTCATATTTCCTGGACCGAATGATACTGCTGACAGACCTCCCTATGGTTTTGTCGCGGTTAATCGTCATATGTGCTTAAGTGGGGCGATCCCACCTTTCAATGACTTTCTTCGAATTCTTCTTCTTCGGATGTCAATTTCTCCGTTCCAACTTCATCCTAATGGTTACGCTATCTTGATGGGGTTGGGTGTTTTGTTCAGAAGAAATCTTGACCGACTGCCGAGCTTCGAAGAAATTCGCTACTTATGCTCGTTTGCAAAGAGCAAAGACCATCCTTCTCTTATCATTGTGAGAAGTGCAAGAAATCGCAAGCTCATTCTTGATCTTACTGAAAGTGTCCATGGATTTTTAAACCAATTTTTCTTTGCCCGCAGTCCCCCAGAGTTTTATGCTTCTTGGAGAGTGGGAAGTAAGATCATTTATTTCCGTCTTTCCACTTTCTTTTTTAACTCTTTTCGGGGTCCAAATTGCTAATCTCATTCTTTGCTTTTTTCAGCACTTCCCCTTCCCTCTAGAGATCCGATACATAGGCAGACTTTTGATAGACTGAGCGCTGTAGCCGCAGAAGAGAGAAGTATCAAGTTTCTACTAAGCGACGAATTTCTACATCAATACGGACTTCTCCACCCTTCTCGCTATACTCAGCTTTGTGAAGCTCCGACTGAAGTTCCCGATTCCCCGACTGAAGCATCGGATGCCCCCGTTACTATCGAACAACCCTCATCAAAAGAGTCTAACATCGAAGCTTCATTGGTGAAATGTTCCACCCCTACCGACATTATGGGGTCATCTAGTAAGGCGGCACTTGCCCCGATTGAGGAAGAAGAAGAACCTTCACAGCCTCTCGGGGGATTAGCTGATGTAGGAACTGAGAAAACAAGTCTCACCGAGCATGATGGTGACGATGTTTATGATGGGTTGAGCGACATAATAGTGACCTCACAGGAGCTTTTTAGAGATGACGTGTCTAAAACTATCTCTCCTATAGTTGAGGCGACGTCCCTTCTTCGACTAACACCAACACAAACACCAACTCCTCATACCCAAGCTATCATCACCTCTACACCAATGAGTGGTTTGTAGCTTAATGCGCGTAGCTTGCACATCACACAACACTTAGGATTTTTTGGCATTTGTTCACATTTAACTTCTTTTCTCCGGAAGTTTCTAAGACTTGCTATTTTTGCCTTTTCAGATTCCTCTATGGGGCGCAGCGGCAGCGGTTCTTATTACAAAGACTTTCGACGCTATGGAGGGCGTGGCAGCTATGATTACAAGCAATACTATACCGATCCCAGAGAGACCAATGAGCAGAGAGCTGCGCGAAAAGCTGAAGAGAGGAGAAGGTATGAAGAACGTCATGAGGGAGCGGGCACGCGACATGAATCCTTCCCAAGGGATGATGATTCCCATAAACGTAAAACGCACGATGATAGGGGGAAGAGCCATATTGAGGATTCGAGAAAGCGGACCAAACTTGGCGAGGAGCACGTGCCTGTGACATCTGAGAGACCTGGTGCCTCAGTTTCTATTGACATCCCTTCCAAATCTCCTGCTCTTGAAGGAAGTGCCATCCAAACACTTCTCAACAGGCCTTCATACCATGTTGAAAGGGGCCCCCCGACCTTGCAGAGCCGATTCCCGAATTGGTGTTTGAGGGGGGTACGCTTCGACCTCGATTTGGTCCCCATCGACAGAGAAGCTATGTACAGAAATCTCGATGCTGTCAAGCTTGATATCGATAGAATGTCTGGATGGCAAAAGTTGGTTGATGAACTTCAAAGAGTTAATCGGGCTAACATCGAAGCAATGCTGACCATGGAAAATGACAAATCAGAATGGCAGAAGATTCTTGATCAACACAACGCTGAGATGAAGGAGATAGCCGAATACAATGAAAAACTCGAAGCTGAAGTAAAGCAGCTCAAAGATGATCTTGTCTCTTCTACTAATACTTACACCCAAAGAGAAGAGGTATTGCAAAAACAAGTGCGAGATGCGCACGCCAGCCAGAGGGACGCTGAAGCTAAAGCTGAGAGGTTAGAACAAGCTGTAGAGAACCACCGCACTGATGTCACCCAGTTGCAGAATAAACTGAGCGCCCGGGACATGGAGATTGAAGCGCTAAAAGCCCAACTTGCTCAGACCGAAAAAGATCGAGATGAGGCCATGGCTGGCAAAATTGCAGCCGAAGAAACTGCTCAGACCATGGAAACCGATATCAATTCGACTTTATTCGATTTTTATTTACACTGTGTCTTGGGACGCGGCAGCCTCTCTTTTCTTGGTCCTAAGTATGAAATCACCCTGGCCGAGGTGTGGGAAGCTGCTCTTAACATGTTTAAAGACGCCGGGTACGGCGATGAAGATTTTGAGGCGCGTTACCTGGATGAGGGAGCTCGCGCTGCTCTTGCGAAGGGGCGAGAACAACTTGCCAGGATGAGAACTGGAATGGCGGAAGAGGAACGTTCTGGAAAGGAATTAACGCTTACTTCCTCTGTCCAACCTCCAGTTTCTCCTGTGGTTGACATCACGGGTTCTAGCTCCTCTACTCCGCCTGCAACTAAGACAGTAACTGAAACTACAAGTGCACAAGGCGGGGATGAAGGTGGTGAAAGCAACGAAGCACAGCGATATGAAATCAGCCTCAGAGATCCAACTGCCCCAGGTAAACTTGACACCGGACCAGCCCAAGTGGTGAACTGCTCGTTCGCTCCTTGTGAACTTGACGATCTTCTTGATTATTTTTCAAATGTCAATGAATTCCCGACTTTTGATTATTCCTCAAATGTCAATGAATTCCCGACTTTTGACGAGCCGTCATCCCCTCTCTTTTCGAAAGATACTGATATTTTAAGTTTTTTCTCCTTTGTAGAGAAAGCACCGAGTCAAACTCAAGCTTCTTCTCCCCCGGTGATCCTTCCTCCATCTCTTCAAGTGGCGCCTCCTTCTGCCTCGCAACCTGGGTCACAAGAAGAACAAATAGAGGCTCTCCATGGCCTGGATGATCCCATTGCTTCGCAAGAGCAAAAAGATGAGGGACTTGAGGGAGGTGACATATCTCCGGAGCGGACTCCTTCTGACGATATAACTTTATCTAAACTTGTCACTCCAGGAAGTGAGTCTTCCTCAAAGAGGAGAAGGAAGCAAGGAGCATCAAGGAGGAGAGGGAAGATAATCACCACCACTGAAGAGGAGCTGAAAGCTGGACCGGTTGCGCCTTCCTCTCCCACTTCCCTTGTGCCCACCGACCGCCCTGGTAAGCTGATCATTCGGCCGGGTAAAGGGTCTAAAGGCAGCAAAAAGAAGTGAAGATCTTCAGTTTCTAGTTTTTTGTGTTTTTCATGTACTGGCCGAGAATTGTGCGGGTACCGGCCCCCGCTTTTCTTTATTTTGAAACCTGTACCTGCATTGTAATTGAATAAAATGATTCCTCGTTTGTACAAACTTTTGTTTGAATTAAAGAATACATTTGTTATTCGTTTTGGCATGAGTTTATTTGATATTGCAGCGAGCTTATGGTATGTTACTTGAGCGTTACCTTTTGCTGGTTTAGTTATACCATATTGTGTGTAATTATACTATATTGCCCCCATTCCATAAGTATGCTGCAATATTCTATACCTCGAGGGGACTTGCACTCTTACTTGCTAAAGAATAATTATTTTATTTTTATTTTAAAAAGAATTCTTGTAGAGTGCAACCCCCTTCATATGAGTTTCTACGCGCTTTGTCCTTTGAAGAAATCACTTCTTTCTTTTTTGCTTAAGTACATTTTCTTTTTTACCGAGTGATTTCTTTTATGTAGCAAAGCGGACCTCTGAAGGGTACTTTAACTTCTTTTCTTTTTACGATCATTTTCCATTTGAAAGTTAAAGTACGCTTTTGATGAGGATTCTTTTTTTATACAAAATTGTACCTCTGAGGAGGGATTTTTCACGTTTCAACACTTGGAAGTTTTATTTCAATCTCGGTGAAACGTGTACCCCCAAAGAGTTGTGCCTTCGAAGAAAGCCTTTTCACGTTTCAACACTTGGAAGTTTTATTTCAATCTCGGTGAAACGTGGGCTTTCAAGAAGGTCTTTGTTTTTGCATTTCAACTTTGGTGAAGTGAAATTCCGAAGAGCGGTTGCTACACTTCAACTCCTGGCGAAATGTGCCTCCGAAGAGGGCTTTTATTTTGTTTACATTTCAACTCTGGTGAAGTGAAATTCCGAAGAGCGGCTATAACACTTCAACTCCTGGTGAAATGGGCCTCCGAAGAGGGCTTTATTTTGTTTACATTTCAACTCTGGTGAAGTGAAATCCCGAAGAGCGGTCATAACACTTCAACTCCTGGTGAAATGGGCCTCCGAAGAGGGCTTTATTTTGTTTACATTTCAACTCTGGTGAAGTGAAATCCCGAAGAGCGGTCATAACACTTCAACTCCTGGTGAAATGTGCCTCAGAGAGGGTTTTCATCGCCTGGAAGTTACTCTCTCATGGTTGGAGGGTCATGACTCCTCCAATCTTTTTTGTTGAGTAGAGAACTTTCTTTTTTGTGGCGTATGACCCATTGGAGGTCTTTTATCCTCTGAAGAGGACTTGTGCTGCTGATGGTAGCTTTGGTTGTTCCTCCGTTCACTTGCTTATGCCTTTCCAGCGATCCTCTCTCTTTTTTTTTTTTAAGTTTTCATTCCCCTTTTCTTGCAAGTAGCTTGTTTAATCCAAGGAAGTGTACTTCATTGCCAGGCAAGTTCGTGAGAACGGGCACTAGCTTCCTAATTGGATGTTTGTTTGTTCAAACAATCTCAATTTATCAGCAAGGGCTCGTTTCTATCGAAATCATTAGCCGTTCAATTGAAGTATTTCCTATCTAGGATTTGAATTCGGGGTCTTTGTGATTTGAAATTTGTTTGTTGAATGATGGTGAGAATCGCTCGGTCTTATTATGCGCAAGTTTTATTTCCATTGTCTGCAAAAATTTAAATCGACATTTCAGCAATACATTTTATGTATTTTTATATCGAAAACAAAGCAAACATATAATGATAATAAGGAACACAAGATTTATAGTGGTTCGGCCATGAAATTGGGCCTACATCCACTTTATATTCTTTCATTATTTACTTGCATCAGTTTCACAATTGCTTTCAATTACAAGAATCATACATTCATAATTCTTTTTACAACGTTTCAACAAAATTTTCAAGTAAAGTATGGACGCAAATGGTTGCTGTTCCATGCCCTTGGAATTTGATCTCCATCAACAGTGGTGAGCTTGAATGTGCCGTCAAGAAGCTTCTGACCTATTACATATGGTCCTTCCCAATTTGGCCCAAACACACCTGTCGCGGTCATAATTCTTTTCAGGACTAGATCTCCAATTTCAAAGCTGCGTTGACGAACTTTGGAATTGAAATGTCTGGCTATCCTTTGCTGATGAGCTGCAACTCTGAGGTTAGCTTCATCTCTTTTTTCATCAAGGAGATCCAGCGCTTCAAGTTGTAGCTTCTCATTTTCTGCTTGATTGAAATGGATTCTTCTGTGTGAAGGGACCTCTGTTTCAACCGGGATCATTGCTTCCGACCCGTATGCTAATGAAAACGGAGTATGCCCAGTTGCAGTTTTGTGGGTAGTTCTATATGCCCATAAAGCTAGTGGTAGCTTATCGACCCAACCACCCTTAGCTCTTTCAAGTTGCTTTTTGATGGTTGACTTGATAATTTTATTTACTGCTTCCACTTGCCCGTTTGCCTGCGGATGAGCTACTGCTGAGAAGCTTTTCAAGATTTTGAATCGTTTACAAAAATCTTGGAATTCTTCACTTTCAAATTGAGTACCATTATCTGTGATTATCTTTTGAGGCACACCGTATCTGCAAATGATATTCTTAGTCACAAAATTTATCATCTTTTTGGAGGTGATGGTTGCCAATGGTTCAGCTTCAGCCCATTTAGTGAAATAATCTACAGCAACAATGGCATATTTGATTCCAGATTTGGCGGTTGGTAAAGGTCCGATCAAATCTATTCCCCAAATTGCAAACGGCCACGGACTGGTCATTTGTGTGAGTTCAGTAGAAGGTGCTCTAGGAATTTTGGCAAATCTTTGACATCTGTCACATTTTCGAGAGTAATCTGCAGCATCTCGATTAATTTCTGGCCAAAAATATCCATATCGGAGAATTTTCTTTGCTAAAGTTTGACCACCTGAATGATCCCCACATTCTCCTCCATGTACCTCTGATAGGATTATTTTGGCTTCTTCTTTGGATACACATCGAAGTAGTGGCATTGAGAATCCTTGTCTGTATAATTGACCATCCTGGATTATATATCGAGAAGCTTTTCTCAGTAGCTTTTGTCGTTCTTTAGAGTTTTCTGGTAAAGAGCCATTGAGTAGATACTTTGTTATTGGAGTCATCCATGATTCTTGCTCTTGCGACATACTCATAACCCAATCGATATCCATTTCATCAATGCTTGGATTTGACAAAACTTCTACTGGAACTAACCCTAAGGATTGGGCTTCGCCAGAACTTGAGTATTTTGCGAGAGAATCTGCTTTCATGTTTTCTTCTCGAGGAATATGACTTATCGTGTAATGGTCGAATTCACATAAAAGTTCCCAAGCCTTTGACACATAAGCGGGCAGATTTCCTCCTTTCGTTTGAAACTCCTTCTTGACTTGGCATACTATAAGCTGAGAATCACTGAAGATCTGTAACGCTCGAATGTTTAGTTCTTTAGCAATTTTCAAACCAGCAATCAGAGCTTCATATTCTGCTTCATTGTTTGTTGAAGGAAATTCTAATCTTAGCGCATAGCATAATGACCGGCCCTCAGGAGTTTCAAGAACAATTCCAGCACCTGAACAGTAATCATTTCTTGCGCCATCTACAAATAACTTCCATTGGATTGGGGGGTTCTCGATTGTTTCTTCCTCGCTGTTACCCTTGTCTGTAAATTCTGCAATAAAATCTGCCAAAGCTTGTCCGTTGATCGCTTTTCTAGGATGATAAGTGATGTCATATTGGCTCAATTCAATATTCCACTTTAAAAGGCGGCCCGAAGTCTCGGGGCGAAACAAGACTTGCTTTAAAGGTTGATCAGTGAGGACTTTGATAGGATGAGCTTGGAAATATTGCCTCAACTTTCTTGAGGCAATCAATAGACAATAGGCGAGTTTTTCCAACTTGGAGTAATTCATTTCTGCCCCAGTGAGTCTTTTGCTGATATAGTAAACTGGATGTTGAATCCTTTTGTCTTCCCGTACCAGCGCTGCACTTAAAGCATGAGATGAAACTGCCAAGTATATAAGAAGATCCTCGCCATCGCCGGGCCTAGAAAGTATTGGAGGCGTTTCCATATGTTGAATCAATTCTTCAAAAGCTTTCTGGCATTCGGGAGTCCAGTCAAAGTTTTTCTTTCCTTTCTTTAGAGCGTCGAAGAATGGAATGCATTTATCAGTAGCTTTGGATATGAACCGACTTAAGGCGGCAATTTTTCCATTGAGACTTTGCAATTCCCTCTTTGTTTTAGGAGCTTTGACTTCTTTTAAAGCAGTGATTTGAGCTGGACTAGCTTCAATGCCCCTAGCGCTCACGATGAAACCCAAGAACTTCCCAGATTCTACCCCGAAAGAACATTTTAAAGGGTTAAGCTTCATTCCGTATCTTCGGAGAATTGCGAACATTTCTGCTAAGTGTTCGATGTGATCCACTGCTTTCTTAGATTTTACTAGCATGTCATCAACGTAAACTTCCATAGTCTTTCCCAACTGCGGTTTGAACATAGCATTGACCAGTCTTTGGTATGTTGCCCCCGCATTCTTCAACCCAAAGGGCATAACTCTGTAACAGTAAAGACCGACATCGGTGATAAAGCTTGTGTCCTCCTGATCTGGCTCATGCATCATGATCTGATTATATCCGGAGTAGGCATCCATAAAAGACAACAATTCATGACCCGCTGTTCCATCTACCAGTTGATCGATCCTGGGTAATGGGAAGCAGTCTTTGGGACAGGCCTTGTTTAGATCTGAAAAGTCGATGCACACTCTCCATTTACCATTGGCTTTCTTAACCAGCACTGGATTTGAAACCCAATTTGGATAGGTAGATTCTCTGATGAAATTATTCTCCATGAGCCGGTCAACTTCCTCTTTCAATGCTGTCGACCTTTCTAGACCTTGGATTCTTCTTTTCTGCTTTACTGGCGTGAACTTTGGGTCAATATTCAGAGCATGTACCGCAACTTCTGGGGATATTCCGCACATATCGGCATGGGTCCAAGCGAAAACATCCAGGTTTGCTTTCAAAAAAGATATCAAGGCATTCTGAACTGACACATTAAGTTGTGAACCCACATTCAGCACCTTGTTTGGGTCCTTCAGATCAACGGGCACCGGTATCGTTGTTTCTGC
This sequence comes from Allium cepa, assembly GCA_030765085.1. NCBI lineage: Eukaryota > Viridiplantae > Streptophyta > Magnoliopsida > Asparagales > Amaryllidaceae > Allium > Allium cepa. Next base: position 920,267,971 of record CM060938.1, read on the forward strand.
TGGTACCACCCTACTCTCCCCCGCACTGGCCTTTCTAGGATCCATCACTTTTCGTGCCCCGCTATGCTCGCCAGTGCAGGGTCCGCCCTGTAGTTGCTATAGGGTTGGTGTTTTGATGCGGATTGGGGTTGCCGCATCTTTTCCCATTTCTCTCTTCCTTGTTTCTCGCAGCTCTGTCATATAACATTCTCGCCCAGCGTTCTGGTCTCCTTTAATAACTCCTACCCCATTGTCTGTAGGGAATTTAATAGTAAGACACCATGGGGCAAGGACAGCTTTGAATGCAGCAAGAATAGGTCGACCAAAGAAAGCATTATAAGCAGAAAATTCATCTACTATCACAAAAGTCTGCTTGCGAACTACTTTTCTTTCTCCTTCTCCGAGTTCCACAAGCAAGTCAATGGTTCCTACTGGTTGCTTTGGCTCCCCTGCAAAGCCAGCAATTTTTTGCAATGATGCCTGCACTTCAACCATAGGAATCTTCATCTGGTCGAAGGTTTTCTTAAAGAGGATATTACAGGATGCGCCGCTGTCGATAAGAATCCTTCTGACGATGGCTGGCCCAATGCCAGCCGAGATGACCAAAGGATCCAAGGTTGGGGCTTCAATGCCAATGGAATCCCTGGTTTTGAATACAATGTCATCATTGAATGTCTTTCGTTGCTTCAAAGGCGTAGTGTCTTCTAGAACAAAAACATTTTCTTCCTCCGGTGCATATTTCAGGGCCCGGGAATACCTTTCCATCTCACCCCAGCTTCTGCCCGCTGGGTGAGGTCCGCCTGTAATGATATTGATAACAGGCCTTCCAGACTCAAAACCTGCATCTTTGCCATTAGTCCCAGATTGACGAGCAGGAGTTTGCTGTCCTTGGTTCGACGAAGCAGGATTATTATTATCATTCTTCTTCACAAATTGTTGTAGTTTATTTTCCCTTAACAATTATTCAATTAGATTCTTCAATTGACGGCAGTCATCAGTATCATGACCGGGCTGATTATGGAAGCGACAGAACCTCCCACTTTGCACAGCTTTTTTCCCGGTTCTCAAGACTGGGGGTTTAGGATAATTGACAGAATCTTTGGTAGCCAGGTAGATTCGTTCTGGAGTATCTGACAAAGGTGTGTATTCTGATGGCTTGAAGGATCTAAGCTTCTTCTGATTATTCTGTTGTTTTCCATTATTGTTCTCCCTCTTCTGTCCCACAGACTCATTTTTGCGTGGAGCATTGGCGTTAGCTTCAACCTTTTCCAATGCTGCTTTTGTCGATACAGGGCGACTCTCCAGACGCATGAACTCGTCTGCTTTCTTGTAGAACTTTTCGAGAGAGCTTGGTTCCTTCATATTCAACCATCTTCCAAACTCACTAGATTTATCTATGGCCCTCATCAAATAGGTCAAGACCATGCGAGGTTCCGCATTATCAACCTCAGCTAACGCTATATTGAAGCGATTTAAGAAAGACTTGATAGTTTCCCCCGGATTCTGCTCCAAACCGGATAACGACATGATGTCTTTTGCCTTTGAAGCATATAGCCTAAATTGCTCTTTAAATTTCCTGGTTAGGTCTGAAAACTGATCGATGGACCGGACAGGTAGCTTTGTGAACCAAAGCAGAGCTACGCCTTCCAAATATACGGGGAAGTATCTGCATTTTACTTCATCTGAGGCTCGGGCACCCGTCATATGCCAATCATATTTATACAGAAATTCGTTTGGATCACTTGTCCCCCTATAAGCTGGGATAGTTGGAGGAGCAAATTTTCGTGGGAATTCAGCCTTTAGAATTTTTTCAGTAAATGGAGTCTTGCTCGGAGCAAAGCCCCATTCTTTCTCATCTTCGACTCTTTGCATGCTCTCCTTCATAATTTGGCGAACCATTCCAGAGAGATATTCTTCATCATTACGAGCCCTAGATCCGCCTACCTCAGGAAGTATTTGCTCAGCGGGGTTAGTATCCCTTTCGGAAACATTCCTTTCTTCAGTTTCATGAATATTACCAGCGAAATTCCTTTCATTAGCTGTTGATTGACGGTTTGCCCCGAGCAAATCGTTCAACTTATTCAGGATTAAGGCATTTTGGGCATTCTGGGCTTCCATTTGCACATTTTGAGCATGTATCTGTCTGTTCAACCCCAAAATTGCGGCATCCAACTCTGCTTTCGTAACCCCGACAGTTGGAGTGGCTTGATTTGGTGTTGGGGAAGCGGAGGTTCCCTCTTGAATGTTTGCAGATCTCACAGATTTACTTTTCCTTCCAGGAGCCATGATTTCGGATAGACTTCTGGTTCTTAAAGAAACTTTATCTACAAATCTTTCTGAAGCAATGATGATAGATGTCCTGAGTTCAATTCTCAGTGAAAGCACCAAAATGTTAACGCTCAAATTTAAACGCTAACACCCTGGTGTATAGGATGTGATTGTGAAAGCACCACCCGTTCGTACGGGAAACAGAAATAAGCAGAAAGTATGCAGAAAAACAGTAAGAGACACAGTATTTATAGTGGTTCGGCTTATAATCCAGCCTACGTCCACTTTAATCTTTTTATCTCTAGTTTGATTACAATCCTTTACAAGATCTTTCAATTACAACACACTTCAAGTTATAGGATATGTAAAACAAGTGGCTCAAGCTTTGAAGTAGTCTGGAATTCGGCAGAGTAATGGCGCTTGAAGAGAATGAGCAAAAAGTCCTCTTAATGTTGAAGGTAGGGTGGTATTTATAGGCAAAGATTAGGCTCGGTCTTAACTCCTCACTGACCCAGTTAAGTCGCAGCCGGCTTATAGGAGCCCTCACATGATCAAGCTGCGTTGGATTTGCACAAGTCCAAAGTCGTTACCGGGTCAAGCTAGGTCGTAGGTCGCCCCCTCTCTCTGATGCATGGCCTCCGACTTAAATGGGAAGTGCATGTTTAAATAGGTCGTTACCGATTTAAAGAATTGACGAGCTAAACGTGAACTAACTCCCCTTCACTTGCCCAGGTCGCGCACGTCCTAGCACAGACCATGGGTCGGTCACGACACAAGTGTAAGTCGCGAACTTGTTCCACTCAGTTAGGTCGGTAAGCATGTTAAGTCCTTAAGTCGGATCGAATTAGGTCGGCAGCTTCATTAGGCGGTTAGGTCGGCGTCATGTTAAGTCGGATCCCTTGTCATTTCTTGAGTCGTTAGGCCAGTTCCTTCTGAAGCACTAGGTCGGCATCTATGTGAGGGCATTGGGTCGGCAAGTCATGCGAATGGTTAGGTCGGCCTGCTTTTTAAGCCTTAAGCAGTTAGGTCGGCATCTCTTGGGTCGGCGCCATCTCCACGCACTAGACTTGCTGAGTCGTAACCGAGATAGGGTTAACAGCGTTGTACATTTGAAGGAAGTTGATTTTGAATAAAATTACTTGTTGATTGCCTTGTGCTTTCTTCTCTAATTGGTAGTTGAGTGTAATCTCCTATCTCCACTTACGTCATTCGAGTGCGCTCGAATCCACGTTTGTTGAAGCCGATTCACGGAATCTAGTGCGCTAGATCAACGTGCGAAGAATCGTAGATCTTTGAACACGGTATAGTGCGCTATCAACGTGTTTGAGATAGCTAGAGTTCGGTATCTTTGGATCAACGAACTTGGGCATTTTGGTATCTTCAACTCACCGATTACTACATTTCATTGATTGAAGTTTTGTTTGATTAATCCGCTGCGTCAGTTTTGGTATCAGAGCCATACTTAGCCAATCATAGCTAAGTTGATTCTTGGAGCCAAGTTTTTTGAAGTTTTTGAAGTTTGAAGGAGTTCATCGTGTTCATATTGAAGTTGCATCAAGTTTGGAGTGTTTGATCCATTTCATTTTGGATCGAGGAGTTGGACTTTGTTTGGATTTGAATTGGTGTTTGCGCGCCAATTTTTTGGAGGGTTTTGGAGTAAGAGTGAAGCCAAGCCGTGAAGTGTCAAGGCCGAGACAAGTTGGAGCCGACCTTACTTGAATCGTTAACTTGTTGCCGAGTTAGTGTGAGCCGAGACAAGCATAGCCGTGTATTGTTTAGCCTAGATTGCTTGTTGTGTGAATTTTTGAAGTCTTGTGAAGTTTACAATCATGCCACCAAGGAGAGCTAATCGTCATCAAAACGTTGAAGCTTTGTATCGTCGAGAAGAAGCCGAACTTATGGAACAACGTATTAATGATAAATTCGATGAAGGCATTGGTAAATTGGAGAGACTGATGAATGATTTGAATCAAAGGAGGAGATCACCAAACTCGAACCATGGAGGAAACCGAGTTTCGCCATCGGTTACGGAAGCGAGGAGGGTATCGCCACATTCTTGTAGAGATAGAAGAGAAACATCAATTTCGTCACGAAGAGATCATCATGACTATGCACATGAAGAAAGAAGAAGTCAACGTGAATTTGACCATGAAGCATATAGAGATGAAGAGAGACATAGTCAAAGAAGCATGCATGAGAGAAGGGATGATATTGGTCGAGATCGATGTAGGAGTACTTTTGACTTTGTTGAAGAGGGTGATAGAGCAAGTATTCATTATCGAGATCGAGACCAAGTTCGGAATTCTTATCGAGATGTTGAAGATGATCGACGATGGGAATCGGGTATGAAGATGGAGATTCCGGAGTTTAAAGGCGGGATGATTGCTGAGGAGTTCTTAGATTGGTTGTCTAATGTGGAGGAAATCTTTGATTTCAAGGAGGTGCCGGAGAATCGAAGGGTGAAGTTAGTTGCTACAAGGCTGAGGGGGAGAGCTTTGGCGTGGTGGCAGCAAACTAAACTTACTCGAGAACGGATGGGAAAGTCAAAGATAGAATCTTGGGAGAAGATGAAAAAGTTGATGAGATCTACTTTCTTACCTTACAACTATCAATCACTTATGTACCAAAGGTTGCAGAATCTGAGGCAAGGGACGAAGTCTGTTAGTGATTATGCTGATGAATTTTACCAACTCATTGCCAGGAATGACATTATGGAGACAGAAGAACAGCTGACTGCTAGATTTATTGGAGGATTGAGAATGCAGATCCAGGATATGGTTAATATGTTTGATCCTAGATCTGTAGTTGAGGTACATCAGAAAGCGTTAGCTTGGGAGAAGCAAGGAAGGCGTGGAGGTGGTGTGTTTACTAACTCTAATAATCAAGCAAGGGGTGTTGGTGGAAGTTCTAATGTTCCTAAACCAGTTACAAAGCCAGTGGTGAAGGAGGCTGAGAAGGCGAAGGCTATCAGTGTTTTCAAATGCTATAATTGTCAGGAGTTGGGTCATAAGAGTAACGAATGTCCGAAGCCGAAGAAGAGAACCATGGTTGCAGAAGTTGAGGAGGATGATGGTGAGGAGGCAGAATGTTCAAATTTACCTTATGTTGAGGAGGAAGAAGAAGTGTCGGGTGACGAAGGTTGTAATCTTATGATGAGGAGGAGTTGTTTGACACCAAAGCAAGAGGAGGATTGTAGTTGGCTGAGAAGTAATATTTTTCAATCGACATGTACTATTCTGGGAAAAGTCTGCAAGTTCGTTATTGATGCGGGAAGTTGTGATAATATTATTTCTACAGAGGCTGTGAGGAAATTGAACTTGAAGACCGAGAAGCATCCTAAACCATACAAGCTAGCATGGTTAAGGAAGGGAGGTGAAGTAAAAGTGTGTCGAAGAGCTTGTGTGAATTTTTCTATTGGGAAAAAGTACAAAGATGAAATTTGGTGTGATGTCGTAGATATGGATGTTTGTCACTTATTGTTGGGCAGACCTTGGCAGTTTGATAGAGCAGTTCAACATGACGGTCGTGCCAATAGTTACAGTTTCATGTTCGAGGGTACTAAAATCACTTTGGTTCCCAAGAAGCAACAGCAGAAGGAGAGCAAGCTGGAAGAGATTGAAGAATTGAAAACTCTGTTGACTTTGAAGGAGTTTGTTAAAGAAGTTGAGGAAGAGCCTGAGGTGTTTTTGTTGATTGGGCGAGAGAGTAGTGAAGAAGTTGAAATCCCGGAAGAAGCAAAGCCAGTTTTGAAAGAATTTGAAGATGTCTTTCCAGAGGAGTTGCCAAAGGAGTTACCACCACTTAGAGACATTCAACATCAGATTGATCTTGTTCCGGGAGCAGTGTTACCACATCGACCACATTACCGCATGAGTCCGAAGGAACATGAGGAGTTACGAAGGCAAGTGGAAGAATTGCTTGAGCAGGGACGTATTCAGGAAAGTTTGAGTCCATGTGCTGTGCCAGCATTGTTGGTACCCAAGAAGGACGGAACTTGGAGAATGTGCACTGATAGTAGAGCTTTGAATAAGATCACTGTTCGTTATAGATTTCCTATGCCGAGGTTGGATGATTTGTTGGATCAGTTGAGTGGGGCAACTATATTTTCGAAGATTGATTTGAAGAGTGGTTATCATCAAATTCGAATCAGACCTGGAGATGAATGGAAGACAGCTTTTAAGACGAGAGAAGGATTGTACGAATGGTTGGTTATGCCATTTGGTTTGTCAAATGCACCTAGTACATTCATGCGGGTGATGAATCAAATTTTTAGACCATTCATTGGGAAATTCGTTGTGGTGTACTTCGATGATATTCTGATTTATAGCAGGAGTACGGAGGAGCATGTTCTACATCTGAGGGAAGTGTTGCTTATTCTTCGTGAAGAACAATTTTATGCTGCTACAAAGAAATGTGTGTTTATGACCCCTAGTGTTTTATTCCTGGGTTATGTTGTTTCAGGAAAGGGTATTCAGGTTGATCGGAATAAAGTGGAGGCAGTCAGGAATTGGCCACAGCCAAAGACAATTACAGAAGTGAGAAGTTATCATGGGCTAGCGTCATTCTACCGAAGGTTCATACCACACTTCAGTAGCGTGATGGCTCCAGTTACTGATTGCATGAAGGGGAAGCAGTTTGTGTGGTCAGAGGAAGCGGGGGTTGCCTTTGAGAAGATCAAGGAATTGTTGACGTCTGCACCAATTCTTGTTCTACCGAATTTTCAGTTATTGTTTGAATTACACACTGATGCTTCGAAGGTTGGTATCGGGGGAGTATTGAGTCAGAGTGGGAAGCCAGTTGCCTATTTCAGTGAGAAGTTGTCTGGGGCGAAGATGAGATACAGTACCTACGATGTTGAGTTTTATGCTGTTGTACAGGCTGTTAAGCATTGGAGACATTACTTATTTCAGAAGGAATTTGTTCTGTACACTGATCACGAAGCTTTGAAACATTTACAGGGGCAAGATAAGATTTCTGCGAGACATGCGTCATGGATTGCTTATTTGCAGCAGTTTACTTTTGTCGTTAAGCACAAATCAGGGGTGACGAATCGAGTAGCAGATGCTTTGAGTAGGAGGAGTCATTTACTAACGACAATGAAGGTGGAAGTGACGGGGTTTGAAATGTTGCCAGAGATGATTGAAGAAGATCCTTACTTTGTGAAATATGTTGAAAAAGTGAAGGATGGGAGTACCGATGAATTCATGTTGGTTGATGGTTTTTTGTTTAAAGGAAATCGTTTATGTATTCCGGACTGTAGTTTGAGGATGAAGATTGTGAAGGAATTGCACGAGGAAGGACATGTTGGCCGTGATCGTACTTTACAGTTGATTTCGCAGTCTTACTTTTGGCCATCGATGAGAAAAGAGGTTGAAAGATTTGTGGAGCGATGTCATATTTGTCAAGTTTCAAAAGGAACAGCAACGAATGCAGGGTTGTATATGCCATTACCAGTACCATCTAAGCCATGGGTTGATATTAGCATGGATTTCGTTTTGGGTTTGCCGAGAACTCAAAGGGGAAATGATTCGATATTTGTTGTGGTGGACAGGTTTTCGAAGATGGCACATTTTATTGCTTGCAAGAAGACAGCAGATGCAGTTCGAGTGGCACAGTTATTTTTCAAGGAGATTTATCGACTTCATGGTTTACCCGAATCTATTGTTTCTGATCGAGATACTCGTTTTCTGAGTCACTTTTGGTTGAGTTTGTGGAAGATGGTGGGAACGAAACTGAAATTTAGTAGTGCTTATCATCCGCAAACTGATGGGCAGACAGAAGTTGTTAACAGGTCATTGGGAAATTTGTTGCGTTGTCTTGTACAGGATAATATGAGAAGTTGGGACATGAAGCTATGCCAGGCAGAATTTGCTCACAATCATGCAGTGAACCGTAGCACGGGATTCAGTCCGTTTCAGATTGTTTATTCAAATTTACCCAGGGGACCGTTGGATTTAGCAGTGGTACCACAACTAAAGGGGACGGTTAAACGAGCTGCTGATTTTATTGAAGGATTGACGGAGTGTCATAAGATCGTTCGGGAACAACTGGAAAAGTCGAATGAAAAGTATAAGCGAACCGCTGATTTGAAACGACGGAGTGTTGAATTTAAGGAAGGAGATTTGGTTTATGCTGTGTTAACGAAGGATCGATTTCCAGTAGGTGCTTATAACAAGTTGAAAGCCAGAAAGATTGGTCCTGTGGAAGTTGTGAAACGAATCAATGAAAATGTTTATAAATTGAAATTGCCAGAAGATGTGTACACTTCTGACGTATTCAATGTTAAGCATCTCGTACCATATTATGGAGATAAACAATCTGATGTAGAAGAATTTACAAATTCGAGGACGAATTTCTCTCACCCAGGGGAGGATGATGCAGCACGATCTACAGAAGTTCAGAGACTGGATTGCTCACGAGATAAGGATGTTTCGGGTTTAACTCGTAAGTCGTTCACGAGTCAAGCAGGGGAGCTCCGGTCTAAGAAGATCCGACCTAAGGAGGAAGATCTACGGGTTATGAAAAAACTCCGACCTAAGGAAAAGAGCTCCGCGTTAAAGGCTTATCTCGGTTCCGACCTAACTGGCCACACGAAACACGAGATACGACCTAATCCCCTCATATCCACCGAGTCACTTGAATCGTTACCGAGACATGCTTGAGTCGTTATATCCAAAGTCGCCACCGAGACATGCTTTAGTTGCTGGAGCTTCTTTAAGTCGCTGCCGAGTTTGTTGAGTCATAGAATATGTATATACTTGAGTCGGTTGCGTGTAAGGTTGTACTCAGTTGAGTCGGCCGATGGTCTTGTATATAGTTAAGTCGTAAGTCGGTCTTGAAGGTAGGAAGTGATGTAATAAGTTGAGTCGGCGTGTGTTGTAAAGAGCTTGAGTTGCTACAGGTTGGGTCGGTGCCGACCTAAGGATGTTGAGTCGGTCACGAGTTAAGAAACTGGGTCGAAAACACTATAAATAGGGAGAGCGTTGTACATTTGAAGGAAGTTGATTTTGAATAAAATTACTTGTTGATTGCCTTGTGCTTTCTTCTCTAATTGGTAGTTGAGTGTAATCTCCTATCTCCACTTACGTCATTCGAGTGCGCTCGAATCCACGTTTGTTGAAGCCGATTCACGGAATCTAGTGCGCTAGATCAACGTGCGAAGAATCGTAGATCTTTGAACACGGTATAGTGCGCTATCAACGTGTTTGAGATAGCTAGAGTTCGGTATCTTTGGATCAACGAACTTGGGCATTTTGGTATCTTCAACTCACCGATTACTACATTTCATTGATTGAAGTTTTGTTTGATTAATCCGCTGCGTCAATTGATATATTTTGATATGTGATGTGATGCTATGTAATGCTTTTTGCTGAGCTGTTATATCTGTGATGTATACTGATATGCAAACCCTTGACCTGTAGACCGACATTTGAATTTCGATGCGAGAGGGAGTCGGATTCCAGTTGGTTATCCGAAACCCACATCGAATCATATTAGTGAATCTTTGTGATTGATAAATTTATTTTATCCATGAATCTGTGGATAAAGATAAGCGTTATGAGTTATACCGCTTATCGATATGATTGAATCTGTGATGATGATGTTGTGCACTATTGTGTTGAACCCCTGGACCACACATATACACACAAATATGGATTGCACGTGGAAATTAGTTAAGTCACAGATTTTGAAATTGCTTTAAAATTGAATTTTTAAATCCAAAATAGTTTTTGAACTAGAATTGAAGCTTTTGAAAATGGTTATTTTTAAATAACTTGATTTAGTTTTGAAAATTTAGATAATTGGATTTAAATTTGAATTCAATATTTGAAATTGAATTCTAAAATTTGGAAACTATTGTTTAAAAAGTTATTCAACTTATAAATGGGTTTATATGGGTTTTAAACCATTTTTAAAGGTGATGTTTTGAAATTTAAATTCGAGCCAAGATTTCAACTTGTATAAATTGGATTTTTCTAAAACGAAAACTATTTGTTTTCAAATAATAAAGCTTTCACATAAGAAATGGACTTTCAATTTCTGTTAAAGGGCTTCAAGTCTAAAAAGCAAAATTGTTTTCCAAGTTATAGATAAATCTTTGGAAATGGGTTTGAAAGCTATAAATCTTTAATTTTAAAGATTTAATTGGCTTAATCCAATTGAAATGAGAATTGTTTTGAAATCTATGAATAGATCTTTGTGAAATTTGGTGAAACTTTGTGAAATTAATCTTTTTATTTAAAGATTTAAAATGGTAATTTGTTTAACCATTTGGAAGAAAGTTTTGGATTTTATAAGTTGTGACTTAACCGAAATCTCATATCCATATGTTTTTAAATATTGCGCTCATTATTCGGTTTAGCCGGGAGAGGACCTTGTGTCATATAACCCATTCCGAATAGTGATACGACGTTATGGATAGCATTTGAAGACCGGTGGTGAAGACCGGGTATTTGTGAGAACGATAGGATAACCTATCGATTGACTCTGCACTGAGTTGCTCCGGTATAGAGTTCTCCTTAGTGATGGGAAGTCCGATCGGGATTGTGGATACCCGGATTTGCAAGGGCTTCTTCGGTAGTGCCTTCGGTTCTGTTCGAACCCGGAACATACTTGTATGGTTGTATGTCCGACATTACACTTTGAGATGTTAACTGATCTCTATCAAATACATTTCTACTTGGTGGCGGAGAATTTATTCTCTTAGCTTAACACCCTTCTCTAAGACGTACGAGCTCAGAGGTTATGTAGTTGATATTTATCAGTGATATTCCCAATTTGGTAATGTGGCATGCTGAGTGCTGCTGTGTGATGATCATTGGTTGATCATTTGTGATATGATCATTTGTTTGATCATTTATCTTTGTGATCATTGCTTTGGTCATCTGTTGACCCAAAGCATGGCTTTGTGCCAAAGCGTAGCTTTGTGGACGAGACTGCATCAGGACCTCACTCCCCGGAAATGGTCAAAACAGGAAAGATGCGGCAAGGTTATGAGGGTCGCGCCCTTTAGGGTATGTCATTCCCTTCTGGAAAAGGGTGGTATCATGGTATGGAGCCCAGATACTTACTCATGTGGATACTGCAGATCTATTACTTTGTGATACTTTGTGGTTGTTGTTGCGAGCGCTCGAATAAAGGTCCCAAAGGACCGGGGGATGGCATATTCGTGTAGTAGTTACCTAGTTACAGAGGTAACCCGGCCTTGTGCTGGCAGAGATCTAACCGTAACGTTAGTTCTCGGGACGTCCCGCCAGAGGCGTACCCATGTGGCAATAGGAAGTTCCTTAGCCTGACCATTTGTTTGAAATCCATTCATCCAATACGTGCCTTGTACGGTTTTAGTTGTAGAACCTTCCATTTAACATGGCAGCTATAGTAGGCATAGCATCATGGTACCTATGCTGGCTAGGATTTATATTATACTTTCGAAAGATTTTCCACTATGCACTAGTAATAATATCAAAGAATTTTTCTTGTAGTAAGCATGTTTGACTATCATAAGGAGAAATCTCCCCCATGTGTGCGTTTGCATTGTGTGTGTGCCGGGAGGCCTTATGGTAGTTTCATTTTCCAAAAAGCATTGTGGATTTCAAATTTAAATTGTTTTGTTTGTTTCAAAGACCAAATGTTTTTGTTTGCTCATACCAGTCCCACGACTGACCTGGAGTTTATTGTTCCTTTCCTAAACTCTGGGTGCCCACTATTTCCCACACGGGCAGTCTAGAGTTGGGGTTTTCAGATAATCCATACTAGGTGTAGATTCGATAGCTTTCAGCTTTAGGATTTGGCAATCGCATTTGGATTGAGTTGCTTCTCTTCATCTTGATTTGGGAGTTCGAGCTACATTTGGATTGGTGCCTCGGAGACGGAGATTACTGATACTGGAGTTCTTTCGTGAAGACTATATTGAAGATTTTGTTCCGCTGCTGGTGTTATCTTTTCTTTCCGCTGCTTTTATCTTGTATCATTACTCTGATGTATATTGATGTTCATTGTACCATTCTGTTGTATCATTTACGTTGTACAAGTTATTGTATCAAATGTTGTATATTGATATATGCTATTCTTTTCTTCCGCTGTTATTTACCTAATGTGTTATAAGCTCCGGCGAACCAGGTTCGACGTTTGGATCTGCGGCATTTGAATACGAGTGTCGTATTCGGTGCCGATTTTCGAAGGTCGGGTCAGGGTCGTCATAAGTGGTATCAGAGCTGATGGTTAAAATCTTAGCTCAGGAGTATAACACATTAAGTAACTCATTAGAGATAGGGTGAAGTAAACCCTACAATGAATATATCCCTAAGATATCCGTTCGTATGCCTCAGTAAATTCTCTTACTATCCACTGATAGTGAGTATGAGTGCGAGAAGAGGACGAGATAGGGGACGGGGGAGTACCACTACAAATGGTCAATATCCTGCAACAGTGGAAATATCCTTTCTCTATCAATCTCCTTTGATTCGTCTTTTCAATCCTTTGATGATTCCTGGCAGTTTCAGGAAGAAGTTCTGATATATTTGCGTGGGACACAAACTCCAGATGGGTCAGAATTGTTTGTTTGGACGAATTGTTTGCTTTGGTTGCTATGGTTGATAGGTATATTTTGGTTGTTTAAACTAAAAGTTTTGGGATTGCATCCATATATCTGTTGGGTCTCGATATATTCTACAAATGGTTAAGTTATCCCTTCGAGCTAACTAGTGCCCATGTATATCCGTAGTTCTGGTGACTCGAATATCTTGTGTAATATTGAATGAGTTCGTTCTCATAATTATTAGTGATATTCTGATTTGGTAAGCCCAATGCAGAATAGATACCCAATTTGATTTGAAAACTGTTTCTCTATCTTTGTGCATCTATTCTTTGTTGTCTCTCTCTTTTAAATTTCGAGGACGAAATTCTTTTAAGGGGGGGAATCTGTAACATTCCTGAATTTTGAACAAGTTTAATTTGACAATTTATTTAATTTTGAAAATATAATTGTGGATTTAATTACGAATTTATTAGAAAATTTCTATTTTTGAATTATAAATAGAATTGAATTGGGAATTTAAGATTAAAAATATAATTGTGTTTAAATTTTCAAAATTAATAAAGATGTATTTTTTTCATATAAATATATTTTAAGATAGAATATTTGAAAATAAAATTGAGATTATCTTTTGAAAATTTGAATGAATAAATATATCTATTGTAAATAAAATTTATTAATTTGACATCAAATGGAATGTAAAGATATATTTAAAAAGGTATTTGATTATTTATTCATTTATAAGTACAAATTTATTCTATATTAAATTTTGAATTTGAATTAAAAATGTAAAAATTAGATTTGAATATAAAATTTGATTTGATTAAAAGATTTAAACCATTGGAACATAAAAAAAATGTTATATTCAAATAAAACATGAACATGATTTGTAAGTTAAAAATAAAACAAGGTTTAAAAACAATTTGTAAATAAATTTATGAAAAGGGACTTTACATAATTTTGTTTACACATAACAAATGTAAGAAAACTAACAAATGAAATTACAAATGTCAAACAAAGTTAAACAAGTGGCAAACCCATATTTATTCTAAAATAAAATTTAATTAGAATGTAATTAAAAGAAAAAAAAATTCTTTTCTTATCTTTTCAAGTCCTGTTAACAAAATTACAAGAACAGAAATTAAATTTAAAACAAGTCTTTTTCTCAAGAAAACAAACCTGGGAATGAATTCATCTCAGAAATCAAAGCAAAGAAATTCAAAGAGAAATCAAAAACTTTCGAACTACAATCTGAAGCAAGTTACAGATCAAAATTCAACAAACAAAGTATTCTTAAAACAATCATGCGAATCTGAAAATCAAACACTTTCTGAAATCTGGAAATCAAGATCATGCATGCAGTTCTAATTTGGTTTTAAAAGCAACAAGATCAAATACAACACTAGCAAAAGAAGGATAGAGGTCAGCTGCTAAAATTCAATTCAACAGCAAGCTAAACATCTGAAGCAAATTTTCAGACCAGGCCTCTGTCTTCATCTACAAAATAGGTGAGCAAACTCTTAATTCTTTCTTTTATATTGGTTGGCATGTAATTTATTTGAATGTCTGTTTGTAAAATACAACTGCATGTCTAAAGTGAAGATTGAAAATCACTTGTATTTAAACAAACCTACATGTGTGCCTATGAAAATTTTGAAAACAGAGCATGTTTCTGTTTTTTAGCAAAACAGGTTTCAAAACCTGATTGAAAGATAAGAAAGATAAAAAAATCAGAAAGTAAAACAAACAATTTAAAAGGCCTGAAATCAATTTTTGAAAATCAGAGTTCAACATCAAAACAGATGCAAGTGAATTAAGTTCAAGTCACAAAATATCAAAGCCTGTCTCTGTCCAGACTTCAAAATATGTGAGCAAGCTACCCCATTTCTGTTTTAATCTCTGTTTATATCTTGATTGGGTGATGAATTTCCTAATGCTTGTGATTGGAATCATTATGGCATGTTGGTGTTGATGCAAAGTATCAGAGTATATATATATGTCTGGTATACAAGAAAAAGAAGAAAAAGAAACACAAACCTCTGTTGTTTTTCAGGTTTCACTATAACTTAAATTCAATTCGATTTCTTGTTATACAATCAAATAGAAGCTTTGATTTTCAAATAAAGGATGATGGCAAGAATGTAAACTAAATTTTAAAATTAACTATAAGTGTAATTAGTTAAAGAATTTCTGGACAGGATGAAAACACAGTAGGATCGAAATTTTGTAAGAAAAATTAGTTGATTTAAATATGAACTTTGATTACAAAATCATATCCTACTTCCTAAATTATGAATTTTAAAAGAATAATCCAGATTGTAAATTCGTTTATGAGCAAGTAACTATAAGATGAACCAGAAACATTAATTTGTCAATTTCCAAAAATCAAAGTAATTATAAATCTTGGGATTTAAAGGGGAAGTATGTTGGAGGTCAATGATCGTTAGAAAAATGCTCGATTATTTTGAAATTCATCATGGGGAGCAAACGAGAGGGATTTAGGGTTTGTGGGCATGTTTGAGGTGCTCGCGTTCTCAAGCAAACTGCGTCATCATCGAGGGGTCTGAGATGATCGGTACCGGGGGAGAAGGTTCAGGGGTCATTGAGGCAACTATGGATGGGTTTGGTTAGGTTCTGGTGGCGTCAGGCGGCGGGGCGAGGTGAACTTGTGTGGTTCCATTCTGTTCCAGGTTGAATGGATTGTTCAAATTTTGTTCCAGGTAGCAAATGGTGGCTTTGGAGGGTTGTTTGGGTGGTGATGTTCGTTGATGACTTGGGGGTGGTAGGGGCTTTGATCGGAGATGATCAGAAGGTTGGTGCACGTACATGTGCACGTTTTCATTTCTGGAAATGATGCTTTGGGGAAGAAGCATCCTTCTCTGGTAGGAACTCGTGTAGGTGATAATATAACTCGAAGGAATGGGATGGGTTACTCGGAGTAAAATGTGTTTGGGCTCGAAGTCATGCTAGGGAAGGCTTGGTATATCCTATTGTTTCAGGTTTTTAAGCAAAACAGAAAACTGTTTCTGTTTTTAAAATTAAAAGCAAAGTTGAATACAAACTGGAATTTGAATTAGGATTTAAACCTGGATTGAATCTGAATTCAATAGTTGAATCTTGGTTTTTGAAATAATTTAAATTTTGAAATTTTAAATTTAGTTTTAAACAACTTTTAAGTATAAAAGAATATTGGTTTTGAATTTAAACTGGAAGTTTAAATTTAAATTATAGACTTTAAAATAAGTTTGAATCTAAAATTTAAAATCTGGAATTTGGTTTGAATTTCAGTTTTAAAATAAAATGAAGTTTTTAAATTTAAATTGTTTAACTACTTTAAAATTGGTTAAGTGATTTGGAATTTAAAATGAAGTTAAATATAAGTAAGTTTTTGAATGTAAGTAACTTGGAATTAAAATTCAGACATGTATTCAAGTTTAGAATAAAATGAAGTTTTTAGATAAAAAATATATATATATAATTTAAACAACTTTGAATGTCATAGTGTATTTTTAATTGATTTAAATTTTAAAAATGAATTGGGTTTTAAAACTTTTAAACCTCTTTTATAAAATGAATAATTCTTTAACTTGTGAGATACTTTGCTTAAGTTAAATTTGTAACCATTTTAAATCCTAAATTTAAAATGAAATTTAAAATAAATTTGAAAGCAAATTATTTTTAATGCTTTATTTAAGTAAGAGATGTTTTTATCTTAAAAATAAATAAATAGAATTTAATAATTCGGATTCATTGAATTATTAAGTCAATAAATCAAATAATTAATGAATGATCAAATGAAAATAATAAATACTTAGTGAAAATAATTAAGAGAAGATAATTAAAGGTTAAGGATTGATTTATCAAATATTTGAGATTAATTACTTTAAAGAATAATTAATTAATGTGGTTAATTAATTAAGAGAACTAAATCGATCAAGGTTAATTAACTTAAAGTGATTAAGAAATCATTATTAATTAGGGAATAATTAATTATTGAAATTAATTAGAGGAAAAATAAATCTATTTATTAAGGACAATTAATTTTAACTAAGATTTAATTAATCAATAATTAAAAGTTTATTACTTAAAGTAATTAATTGAGGAATAAGTAATTAAGATTAATTAATTACAATTAAAGGATAATTAAGATAATTAATTTAATAAATGATTAATAAATGAAGATGGTTAAGACTTAATTAATTTTAGTTAATGATAATTAATCATTGGTTTAAAGATTTCAAATAAAAGTAATTATGTGGGTAATAAATTTATAACCCCACGGTTTATTCATCTTAATTAAAGATGTTTGATTGTTAATGAATGTTGTGTGATGGATTGATATATTTTGATATGTGATGTGATGCTATGTAATGCTTTTTGCTGAGCTGTTATATCTGTGATGTATACTGATATGCAAACCCTTGACCTGTAGACCGACATTTGAATTTCGATGCGAGAGGGAGTCGGATTCCAGTTGGTTATCCGAAACCCACATCGAATCATATTAGTGAATCTTTGTGATTGATAAATTTATTTTATCCATGAATCTGTGGATAAAGATAAGCGTTATGAGTTATACCGCTTATCGATATGATTGAATCTGTGATGATGATGTTGTGCACTATTGTGTTGAACCCCTGGACCACACTTATACACACACAAATATGGATTGCACGTGGAAATTAGTTAAGTCACAGATTTTGAAATTGTTTTAAAATTGAATTTTTAAATCCAAAATAGTTTTTGAACTAGAATTGAAGCTTTTGAAAATGGTTATTTTTAAATAACTTGATTTAGTTTTGAAAATTTAGATAATTGGATTTAAATTTGAATTCAATATTTGAAATTGAATTCTAAAATTTGGAAACTATTGTTTAAAAAGTTATTCAACTTATAAATGGGTTTATATGGGTTTTAAACCATTTTTAAAGGTGATGTTTTGAAATTTAAATTCGAGCCAAGATTTCAACTTGTATAAATTGGATTTTTCTAAAACGAAAACTATTTGTTTTCAAATAATAAAGCTTTCACATAAGAAATGGACTTTCAATTTCTGTTAAAGGGCTTCAAGTCTAAAAAGGAAAATTGTTTTCCAAGTTATAGATAAATCTTTGGAAATGGGTTTGAAAGCTATAAATCTTTAATTTTAAAGATTTAATTGGGTTAATCCAATTGAAATGAGAATTGTTTTGAAATCTATGAATAGATCTTTGTGAAATTTGGTGAAACTTTGTGAAATTAATCTTTTTATTTAAAGATTTAAAATGGTAATTTGTTTAACCATTTGGAATAAAGTTTTGGATTTTATAAGTTGTGACTTAACCGAAATCTCATATCCATATGTTTTTAAATATTGCGCTCATTATTCGTTTAGCCGGGAGAGGACCTTGTGTCATATAACCCATTCCGAATAGTGATACGACGTTATGGATAGCATTTGAAGACCGGTGGTGAAGACCGGGTATTTGTGAGAACGATAGGATAACCTATCGATTGACTCTGCACTGAGTTGCTCCGGTATAGAGTTCTCCTTAGTGATGGGAAGTCCGATCGGGATTGTGGATACCCGGATTTGCTAGGGCTTCTTCGGTAGTGCCTTCGGTTCTGTTCGAACCCGGAACAGACTTGTATGGTTGTATGTCCGACATTACACTTTGAGATGTTAACTGATCTCTATCAAATACATTTCTGCTTGGTGGCGGAGAATTTATTCTCTTAGCTTAACACCCTTCTCTAAGACGTACGAGCTCAGAGGTTATGTAGTTGATATTTATCAGTGATATTCCCAATTTGGTAATGTGGCATGCTGAGTGCTGCTGTGTGATGATCATTGGTTGATCATTTGTGATATGATCATTTGTTTGATCATTTATCTTTGTGATCATTACTTTGGTCATCTGTTGACCCAAAGCATGGCTTTGTTCCAAAGCGTAGCTTTGTGGACGAGACTGCATCAGGACCTCACTCCCCGGAAATGGTCAAAACAGGAAAGATGCGGCAAGGTTATGAGGGTCGCGCCCTTTAGGGTATGTCATTCCCTTCTGGAAAAGGGTGGTATCATGGTATGGAGCCCAGATACTTACTCATGTGGATACTGCAGATCTATTACTTTGTGATACTTTGTGGTTGTTGTTGCGAGCGCTCGGATAAAGGTCCCAAAGGACCGGGGGATGGCATATTCGTGTAGTAGTTACCTAGTTACAGAGGTAACCCGGCCTTGTGTTGGCAGAGATCTAACCGTAACGTTAGTTCTCGGGACGTCCCGCCAGAGGCGTACCCATGTGGCAATAGGAAGTTCCTTAGCCTGACCATTTGTTGGAAATCCATTCATCCAATACGTGCCTTGTACGGTTTTAGTTGTAGAACCTGCCATTTAACATGGCAGCTATAGTAGGCATAGCATCATGGTACCTATGCTGGCTAGGATTTATATTATACTTTCGAAAGATTTTCCACTATGCACTAGTAATAATATCAAAGAATTTTTCTCGTAGTAAGCATGTTTGACTATCATAAGGAGAAATCTCCCCCATGTGTGCGTTTGCATTGTGTGTGTGCCGGGAGGCCTTATTGTAGTTTCATTTTCCAAAAAGCATTGCGGATTTCAAATTTAAATTGTTTTGTTTCTTTCAAAGACCAAATGTTTTTGTTTGCTCATACCAGTCCCACGACTGACCTGGAGTTTATTGTTCCTTTCCTAAACTCTGGGTGCCCACTATTTCCCACACGGGCAGTCTAGAGTTGGGGTTTTCAGATAATCCATACTAGGTGTAGATTCGATAGCTTTCAGCTTTAGGATTTGGCAATCGCATTTGGATTGGGTTGCTTCTCTTCATCTTGATTTGGGAGTTCGAGCTACATTTGGATTGGTGCCTCGGAGACGGAGATTACTGATATTGGAGTTCTTTCGTGAAGACTATATTGAAGATTTTGTTCCGCTGCTGGTGTTATCTTTTCTTTCCGCTGCTTTTATCTTGTATCATTACTCTGATGTATATTGATGTTCATTGTACCATTCTGTTGTATCATTTACGTTGTACAAGTTATTGTATCAAATGTTGTATATTGATATATGCTATTCTTTTCTTCCGCTGTTATTTACCTAATGTGTTATAAGCTCCGGCGAACCAGGTTCGACGTTTGGATCTGCGGCATTTGAATACGAGTGTCGTATTCGGTGCCGATTTTCGAAGGTCGAGTCAGGGTCGTCATACTTATGCTCATTTATATCCCAAGCATATGGATTTTAAATTCTTTTACAAGTTATTCTAATTTATTTATTCCAATTCAATTCTTATCCAACCTATTTCTTATCCAACTTACTTCTATTTATTCAGGTAAGAACTTATTTCCATTCATTAATTCAATTGAAGTCTCATCCCAATTCAATTTCACTTTAACTCAAATTTATTTAACTCAATTCAACTTCAACTTGATTCGAATACAACTAGATATTATTCCAGCCTATTTAGATTAATTTCAATCCAGTCAAATTTTTATTTCCAAATCCAAGTTAATTCCATTTTCAACTTTTCTCTTTAAATTTAAATTCCAACCCTCAAAGCTTATATTCCATTCCTGATTTAAAAATCATCTTAATGTATAAGCTTACAACCTTTCTCATCGGAATTTTTAAACATTCGACCTTTGGTTTCATATTATTTTGAAATCTCCAACATCTCAAATCTCTTCTCTCAAAAATTTCAAACCAATCCTGGCTTTTATTTTCAACAAATTTCCTTTGAAATTTCCAAAAACATCTTGCTTTTCCAAACAAATCAATTTGATAGCAATCCTTCACTTAGAAATTCGAAAATGAATACTGATGATGCGGCTGTCATCATCAGAATTATTTTCCAATAATCCAAGTGATTTCAATGCTATATCACTTTCAAAATTCATTTAAAACAGATTTACATTTAGAAATATCTCCAAAACAATAATGCTATCATTTATCTTTAAAACACTTCCAAATCCCCGGAATTTAAATTTCCAAATCCTACTCAATTCAATTTTACTACAATTCATTTGCATAGCTTATGCTCATACAAATTCTTATTTGATTATATTTCAATTTATAATTCAACTTTACAATACATATTTATAAATTTCATTTTATAATGAATTTATTCCCTTAAATTTTAGTTATCTTTAAATTTCTAGTTAAATTTTCACTTTACAATGATAATACGTTACTATTATCATTTCTAACATCTAAGCAACCATATTTTAGCTAAATAGTTTTCAAAAACTATTCTTTATATCAAAATATATTTTTTTGGGTAAAATTATTTCATTTACCCATATTCAAAACAATACCGTGTCTGTTGTTCTCTTCAAGTGTTTAGAAACCCTTTCAATACAGTTGCGCAGACTGTGTCGACGAAGGTACATATGCCACTCAATAAACCAATCAACACGATATTAAAACAATTTATATTCACTAACAAATATGCGCTCATATCTATTAATACGCTCAAACTCATTTTAGAGTACTCCGTACTCTAATTTAAATGAGTAATTTTCCAACCAGAGCCAAGGTTATCACCAACCTGGCTCTGATACTAAGTGTAACAACCCGCAAATCCGTACCACTTGAGTTAACACTGTTCTACCTAAATCAACTCAAGTTGCACAGAAATACGAACCATTTGGTTAAAGAAGAAGAGAGGTAAAAGAAGAAAATAGGAATCAACATCAGAATCTAACCATCGCAGCAGAATAAAATATAATAGATAATAAATAATCTTACTCAAAATCAAATATATCTGCTTACATATATTACATCATCAGAGTACATCAATCACAGATCACATCAATAACATACAAATGGATACATAGCAACTCAATACAGCGGAATATATATATAAACAAGTACGAGAGTACGTGTCGTCATCCAGCTCGTCTCCTGAGCTCCATGGCATCAAATCCTGTATCCTATAATACTCGGTCTGACCCGAACATTACAGTTAAATAATACCCGAGTCAGTCTGGAATACCAGCGTGAGAAAATCACACCCAATTGATTATTAAAGTTTCAAAAGTCCTTTGAAAACAAAAGCATCTCGTAAGACCACGCCACAAATAAACATGTCGGGTTTTTACCTTACGATAGCTAAAACATATTTATTAAAGTCCTCTGATATTATAATAGTGTCTATAGAAAGTAAAATAGAATCTAGCTGAAATGCTTGCATCTTACGTTTCAGCTATAGTTGGGCACAATCAAAACCGTACGGGCGCGTAGTGAAAATGGATTCCAACTAATGGCTAGGCATTGGGGTACCACCTGTCACAGTACCTGGTCTAGATCAGCGTACCGAGGAGCCACCCTAACTCCCCTGCAACACAAGACCGGAACCATCCCTTACTGGACAGTCCCGAGCAAAATCAACCCGCGGTTGGGATCAGCAACCGCCCACACAGACGAAATAAAGGGACATCTAGACCGGGATGACCTCACCCTCCAGTGGGGGCTACCCACGAAGCCTTGCTGCATATCCCCTGATTTTCAGCCATTCCCATTTGATGAGGCTTGAGGCTAAGCGTTACCTTTGAGAACGATATCTCTTAGAATGCCCATCGTCCACCTGACAATGTTTCGCAAGCATTCATCCATACAAGTCCGTCCCGGGTTCGAACGGAACCGAAGGCACTATTCCTACTACATCCATTTCGGAAATATCCTCAGGATTAGTAGCGACTAGCCCTTGCACTTCACTGCTCCATCTTCGAATCCAAAATCGTTTTCACGAATCGTACAAAACGGATCGAAGTGGTTTTCGAGAAATAAATCTCGATCCAGGTCTCTTCGAAACGATCAACGCCTTGTCCAATATTGATAGTCGGTTATTTAACTATCAATTAATATTCACAAACAACCATCCAACAAATAAATAATTTCTCAAATTATTTATTAACCTCAAACTATCTTCACAAGATATAATTCTATTTTCAATCCTTTGAAAACAGTTTCACAAACAATCTTTCTTTTCAGAATAGACCTTCCCAAATATTTCTATCTCCTCTGAAATCACCAAGCACAAAACTAGCTTTTTTAAAATAATTTAAAACACATTACTTTGAAATATATACTTTAAAACACTTAGGATAAAACTACTTAATAATTTGTTAAAAATACATATCATATGAATTGGAGAAAACAAGGTTACTTTATAAAATATAAAATCAGGTTTTCACTTTTAAAACAAATACCAAGTCACTTTTTAAATTTTTAAATAATTACTACTATAATAGATTTGAGAAAATGCTTACTTTAAAATTTAAATTTTAGAAATAATAAATTATTTTTGAAAACATACCTTTGAAAACAAATTTTAAAACTATTAACTAATATTTGAAATTTACTTGAAAACGTACTTAGTGATCCAGGAAGAATTCCAGCTTCAAACACTTAAATCAATTTTCCAAATTGATTCCCAATTTATTCTATTTGAAATAAGTTCCTTTAATTACTCAATTCATTCTCAAATTTCATTAATTTTGCCCTTAATTATTATTGTTATTATTTCCATTTGATTTTAAATCTTTTAACTGAAATATACCGATTTCAGCTTCTTCCAAATTTCTTCCTTATTCTTTTCAATAAATTGAATCTTAAATTCCTTTAAACCAATAACACTGAAATTTAAAATTCATTAATCTTCTGATTATTCAAATATCCTTTACTAAACTTAAGATTTATTTATTAAAATTTTAAAAGGGCACTTTATTTCTTTTCCAATTTATTCAAATTTTCCTATAATTATTTACTTACAAATTCATTTCTTTTATTTTCTTTTCGAAATCCAATCTATATAAATTTGATAATTCATTTATTCAAATATATCCAATCAATCAATCATTCCATATTCCAATACAACTCATCACAGAATATCAATATTCACAGCAGAGAATATTAAATAAATTTAAATAAATGTTGAGGGATCCAGTTGGATCCCTCCAACCTGTTTCCCTGCATCCACAGATGTTAGCACAATAATATATCGATTGCAGAATATTCCATACCATATCCATCAATCAACTTCAACCATTCAAACTATTATTTAAATTTAATCATTTAAATTTAATTTAACGGAGGGAGATTAACTCACCATTGTTTTTCATTTGCAATCCACTTCCACCTCAACTAGTCCCTTCACGAATTTGGACCTTGTACAACATTTATGTTTATTAATATTCGGACAAATCGAATGACCACTTATCACTTAAATAACTTGAAGGAATCAATTTATCATTTATTAATTTAATTTATGATATTCCAAACGATTGTTAGCCTAACTTGGTTTACATTTCCCCTCTGCCTAATTTATAAATTCAAGGACAAGCTATATATGTTAATTCCTCAATTTAATACCAGTCACTAAAAAAAATATTGATTGTTTTCAATATATAAAATTATACACATATTGGTTACTTATATAAAAATATGTATAATCTCCTACCTGTATATACCTAGAACAAATTTCTGCTTTTCAAATCTTACAGCAAATTATCTTTTATCATATACGTATTATTTTAAATTTATCCAACTCAAAAGAAATGACAAGCGATTACCTCACTAGCTTCATCCGAGCATCGCTACGCCAGGGAACACCCATCGCGACGAAGTCGCGAATTCTGCTTCGGCCTCCATCCCGGCCTTTGATTATGAACAAGAATCAACTTCTTCGAGCGCGAGCCTTCTTCCAGATTCACCATCGAAACTCATCCTCGAGGTTCGCGACTGCCATACTTACCCCTTTCTGTCGCGACAACGCATCCAAAATCGGACGAGCAGCCACGACACCCAAATCTACGAACTTAGCTCGTAGATGCGCCTCCTCTCTCCCCTTTCTTTGATTTGAATCGAACCCAGCCTCAAACGAATAACCTTGCCCCCACAAACATGCTTCCCACAAATCGCGACGTCGCTCGCTGTTCGAAGACGCGAAAGCATCACTTCTCGAATTGATTTTTTTCGAACCGTATTGAAGAGGGAAGCTTCGATTTGAAGCTCGATTTTGAAAGGAGAAGGCTGCGAT
Organism: Allium cepa; assembly: GCA_030765085.1. Classification (NCBI taxonomy): domain Eukaryota; kingdom Viridiplantae; phylum Streptophyta; class Magnoliopsida; order Asparagales; family Amaryllidaceae; genus Allium; species Allium cepa. Next base: position 920,292,796 of record CM060938.1, read on the forward strand.
TTGAATTATACAGAGGAGAAGGAAATTTTGAAATGAAGGATTTCAAACTGAAAAGGGGAAGGCGATCTAATTTAAGTTGTCTGCTCGGCCATCAAATTTGTAAACAAACTGTCTTGGTTTTTTTTTTTTTTTTAAGACGAAGGGCTTCGATAAAAAAAAATGAACGATGGTGTATACTGGAAGATAACGAAAGCGTGCTGGGAAATGAATGAAGATGGCGTATAGAGGAAGCTTAATTAATTAAATTTCATTATATTATTATCAATTAAATCCCTAGCACGTTTATATTTCGTAAACTCACACACTACTTCCGATCAAAACGAAATTTGAAATCCGATAATAACAAAATATTACGGACCCAATGGGACTGGTTTCGTCAAATTCCGAGACTGTGCCTCGGAAGGCTATTTTTAAATTCAATTTAAACGATATAAATTTTAAAACTGAACAAATCACTGTTAATTTCAATTTCACAAATTCTATTATCCTCAATGTTATCAATACAAATTTTATAAGCCTTCAAAGTATTATTAATAGGCTTAAAATCTTAGATTTCATATTTTATTCAATTTCAAATTATTTAATTCAATAATTTAATTATCAAATAAATCATGATATTCGTAATTCAAATTAAAATTACTCTATTGAATATTCAAAATCAATTAAATATTCCGATTTAAAAGGCTTAAAAATTCCGGGTCGTCACAGTAGATATACCAATTACACTTCTGAGGTGATGGTAACACATAGCCGCAGCTACCGCCCACCTCGAGCCACACTCCCATAAAAAAAATCAAAGGGTGCACCCAATCAATCCCAAAAGTAATAGAATGGTATCGAAGAAGTGTGTCCGATCGGAGGAGCTACTTCACTTAGGCTGTCGATTGCTCCAGTTTTAGCCATCTTATGCCAACTCCTGGGAGTCGGGTCCATGTTCATACCTCAATAGGATCGTCGCCACCATCCTACTCCATTTTGGAATCACCACCGCGTACACATTTGCTAAAGTGGTTTTCGGTATCGACAGAGAGTATGCCTATATCCGATCCCGGTCTCTTTGACAACCAATCGCATCATAACCCATGGATATTTATTTCAAAATAGTATATACTTTCAAAACCAAAATATCATGTCCATTTCAAAACTATGTCAACATGATATCATTTCCATTTCAGAAACCAAATCAATAAGATCTCATTTCCATATAAAAATCAAAACAATACGATATCATTTCACTTCAAAACCAAGTCAATATAATATTATTTCCATTTTAAAAATCATGTCAATATAATATCATTTCCATTTCAAAAACCAAATCAATATGATATCATTTCATTAAAACCCAATTTTCAAATCAATGAATATTTCCTTCAATTTATTTAAAATTGAAATATTCCTTTAAATCAACTTAAGCCAAACCCCTATTATAAAGTCATATCCTTAAATCTTCAATTTTAATAAGTTTCAAATCAATATATTTAAAGACAATTCTTAATTAAATACCACTTCAAATAAATTCATTTCCAAAAATAATAGTACTTTCAAAGTTATAACACCTCCGAAACCAAAACACTTTGAAACTATAATGCTTTGAAATCACAACACTTTGAAATATTATCATTTGGAAATCATAATACTTAGAAAAATGATAACATTTTGAAATGTTATCATTTGGAAATCATAATATTTAGAAAATCATAACACTTCAAAACATATTCGTTTAAACCATTTAAATTCAGTGTCAATATGTTTCAAAATAATAATCATTTCCAAAGTTGTAGCAATTCTAAGTTAATTCGTTCAATTATAACAATTTCAAAAACATTGTATTTTCAGTAACAGCAGCACTTAGAAAATAGTATTGTAGATATAATAGTATTTCAAAACATTTTCGTTTTTTGAAACAGCAGCACTTATGAAGTGCTACACTGCCTATTAGTATTTCAAAATAGTTCAATTTCAAAACAGCAGTACTTATAAAGTGTTACAGTAGATATTTTAGTATTTCAAAATAGTTCAGTTTTAAAACAACAGCACTTATAAAGTGTTAGAGTAGATATTTTAGTATTTCAAAACAGTTCAGTTTCAAAACAGCAGCACTTATAAAGTGCTACAGTAGGTATAATATTATTTTCAGAACATAGTTAAATTTCAAAAATAGTAGCACTTAGCAAATGCTATCTTAAAACCACAGCATTTTTGAAATGCTACCAATAGAAATTCAAGATTTATTATAACATTTCATAAACATTAAAATCTCAGTTTTAGCTATTTTAATTTATATAACACATATCTCACTCTTCAGAAAATATTTAATTGGATATCATTTAACTTATGATTAATTAAAACAAAACTTTATTAATAAAATATCCAATTAAACCATAATTCGTTATTAAGTCAAAAGTACACCATTTTACTTAACCTTTATTTTAACAAATAACTTAACACTTTATTTAAAAATACCCGCTTCATAAATAAGATATTCTTTTAATTAGTCAAACTTAAAATTTCCATTTGAAAACCAAATTTTCAATTACCAAGTTAAGTCATATTTAAGATACGTTTTTAACCATTTAAACCATAATTATTTATTTTACAAACATATCCATTTCAATAAAATAAAATCTATTACAATTACTAGGTTAGATTTAAAATTCCATATTAAATAAAATTTAAATATTAAGTTATTTATCATCAATAAAGATCTTTAAATTACAATTTAAAACCAATTACCGACTTATAAAATTTTAACTTATAGAAAACCAATATCTCTTTACTTTTTAAATCATTAAATCAACTCTTTAAGCTAAAATTTCCTATATCTTAAAACTCAAAAATACTTCATAATTTTTAGGAAAATATATTTAAAAATTAACCATGGGCCTGTATAATATTTTCTAACCTAGGTCAAGTGATACGGATGTGTATCATTTCAATCCGTAATTTAAAAAAAATCCGGATTCTATCATTTCAAACCCGCAATCCCAAGTCAAATAAAATAAAAATCTCTTGAGCCTATCATTTCAACTCATAATGATTTTTTCCTATTTTACAAGTATGCATCATTTCAACCAATAGTGAAAAGGGAACTTGCAGTGTGAGAAACAGTAAAAAAAATATAATAATATAGCATAACATAGCATATCAGATGATGTAACAAATATATATGCAGAATTTTTCATCATATAATCGCATCATAGGCATATATGAACTTATCAACATAACATATCAATTACTACAATTCACATGTCATTGTTTCACAATTTATATAGGATGTCGAGAGTGATAAACTCACCTTCTAAACCTATAGATCAAATTCAAAACACAAATCCAAACTCCGCAAAGCACGAAAAGGCACGACTAGATTTTTTTTGAGTGGATGAAGAGTCAAGAACCAAATCTTGTACATAAACAAATACACCAACATAAGTGTATGATTCAATACAAAAGATTATAAATTAAAACAATGTAAAATATGAACAAGATGACATAACTTTGCTTTAATCTATGAAAGTGGCTCGGCCACATCACAATTGGGCTTGGCTACATCAATACATGGCTCGGCCATGATGTTTAGAGGCAAGCTAGGCTAGGTTTTGAGACAACAAGGCATGACCATGGCAAGAGAATGAAGAGAAGTGGCAAGTTAAAGTTGTGGGAGGCAAAAAGGCAGAAGGTAGGCAAATATGTGGTTCGGCCATGGCTTGTGTAGCTCGGCCATGGTGTTATCTTGGTTCAAGGAAACATAAATTTACGGCTAGGGGATGGATGTAGTCATGGCAAAGCAATAGGAGATGGTGTTGTGGGTTGTGGCTGAGGTAAATAGGAAGGGGAAGTGATGTATTAGCTCGGCTAGGGTTATTACATGCTGTGGTGATGGAGTTTTCATCTATGGCAGTCATGGCTAGGGCTTGGGATGTTGATGAGGGGTCGAGTGGCCGGTCATAGTGGTGGTGGTGGAGTGGAGATGGTGGTCAGCAATAGGATGATGATGGTGGAGGCCGAGCAACTTGAGGCAAAACAAAGAAAAGCGGAGAAAGAAAAATGAAAAACGAAAAAAGAGAAGCCATGGAAAATTTTTGTTCATAGAACGAAATGAGAATTATCTTGAACGTGAATGAGAAAAGAAAATTCACGGCTATAGGCAATAAAGTGGTCATTTAGAAAATGAAAAGGCTAGGAAAGGAAAAGGCAACAATTAAAAACAAGCAACTTAAGTCTCTTCAAATTTCTAAGCCATTTATCAAAATATAAATCCAATAAATAAAGTTCATAGTCTAAACGAAATAAAATAAAAAAATGAACATTGTGACAACCCGGATTTTTAACGCCTATTAGTTGGGTGATTAACTAATTTAAATCATTGGAATATTAATGTTGATAGTCGAATAAATGAGTTTTTCTAGAAGATAAAAATATTTGTATCTATAAATTGATTTGAAAACTATAATATATATTGAATTGTAGAACCTCCGGATATGATAAATCTTATAGGAAATAAAACTCTACCTTTTGAACACAAAATATAAGTGTATATATATATAAGAATATAATCTAAGTGATTGTAACAACCCGCATATTTATCGGTTGTATATTTAAATATTTTTATTTAAATATGACATCGTTTGTCGGATTATGGTCCGAAAAGTTACTTTCTGCAAACGGTCGAATTGGGACTCAAGACCACTTCCATTGAGTTCAAAATGTCGTTTGCGATCTTTTTGATTATAAGCTTTGATATGTTTGGAGTTCGTGAAATTGTGACCCTTTTTCTATTGGGTTTTGGGTTTGGGTTCAGCCCACTAGTTAACTAATACCCTAACCCAACCCCTTCTCTTCATTCATCCTCATTTCATTTCATTTCTTAAGCTAGAACTGAAAATGGTGGAAGGGAAGAGGAAATAGAAATTCCAAGCCCTAGTTCTTCCTTGCAAACTTGATTCTTGCTCCAAAATCATAGAGAAGACATTGGTAGGTCTCTCTTCATCTTCTCTATCTCTTTCTCTCTTCAATCTCAGAAATCCCTAAACCTAAATTTAGGAAATACTTGTTTTGATCTTAGATTGAAGCTCGTTGAGTTGAAGTGGAGATTGGTTGGCCTTGTTCCTTTGCATTTGAGCTTCTTCTTCTTGTTCTTGAGTTAAAAAGGTGAGTTTTGAACTCACATCTACTTCTCTTGATTTCATTGATGTTGTGTATGAATTCCTAACACCTTGTTCATATGCACTTGTTTTTGGTTTGGATTGAATTGGTGAATATCCAAATTTTTAGTGGTTGGGTTCAATTCTTTAAAGATCCCAACTTTGATATTTGAATATGTTTTTGGTTGCGAATCGGAGAGCTAATGGAGCTGGGGTATCTATTGGCTAATGCTCCTTAGGTCCATTGCCCCAACGGTCGCGGTATGGAGGAATTTGCATTTCATTGAAATAGGGCAGGAAGTGCAAAATCATCAGGTTCGGCCGACCGAGCCCTGTAGCCGGTCGACCGACCTGCTACCCCGAGCCATGTTTTGTTTTCTACTTCTGGCCGGCCGACCGAGCCCTACAACCGGTCGACCGACCTGCTCCTGTTTTGCCTGTTTCGCCTATTTTTGCATATTTTGATTGGTTTTCCAAATTTTATCGATTCAAGTTGCTTTTTAGTAGTTGTTATTGTATATTTGACTTTGATAACTTATTCTTGACTTCACCCATGGGTTTTTATAAAATAATCTCTCGAATCACCTTTAAAAGCTCACTCTCCAATTTATAAACTCTATTTAAAACACACATACTTTCGCACTTCGAGCGAAGTGGAAGGGTGATTAAATGAAAGGGCAAAACACGGACCATGAATCTGTGCGTTTATCCTTCTGATTAATCCCCGACCTATTTAATTGATCGTTTGACCTTCGGGTTTGGTTTACTGATGATATGAGGTGAACTTTGTACTGCTTTGAGTGTGAAATTAACTAACGGATAGTAAACCGTTTAGTGCGAACGGGTGGTTATGGGACTCACGTTACCACTTTTCAGATTCCTTTCTGGGAGTTTGTGACACATGTTGCCTTTGGGATAGTGTCTTCGGACTGTCTCCTTCTGGCTTGTTGCCTTTATATCGCTTCCGATGTTGGCCGTTATGCGCCACATGGGTGATATTGGGTTGCTATTGTATCACTTCCGATGTTGGCCGTTATGCGCCACATGGGTGATATTGAGTTGCTTTATTGTATCGCTTCCGATGTTGGCCGTTATGCGCCACATGGGTGATATTGAGTTGCTTTATTGTATCGCTTCCGATGTTGGCCGTTATGTGCCACATGGGTGATATTGAGTTGCTTTATTGTATCGCTTCCGATGTTGGCCGTTATGCGCCACATGGATGATATTGGGTTGCTCTATAGTATCGCTTCCGATGTTGGCCGTTATGCGCCACATGGGTGATATTGGGTTGCCAAATTGTATTGCTTTCGGAATTGGTCATTCGTTACCACTCGAGCAAATTTTTATGATGTTTCTTGATATGTATATTCCCTAGGTATTTGTTTTCTATGTTGGTTCTTTTGAGCCACACGAAATATAGCGTTTACCTTGTGGAACTTATATACCTTATTGGTAATTGTTATTTGCCTTTTGGCTCGTTTTGGGATATTCCTAACCTTTGTTTCTCTGAGTTGCCGATGATATGAGGCTTGTTTTATTATGATATGATTCATCTTATGTTAGATGATTGTGTTATCTCTTATAGAGATATTTGTTATGCTTTATGACCTTGCAGGTTTATTGTTGTTCAGTTTATCTAACTGATTTGTTTAGCTAGACTGACCCGTGTATTTTATACTCGGGTCAGACCGAGTTGTTTCAGCTTAGGTGCTTTTTGACATAGCCTCTTTTGCTTCCGCATGGACTATTCAGCTTGCTCCTTTTTGTCATAGCTTTTGCGTAGTCCTTTTTTGTTGTAACTCGGATATGTATTCTATTGACTCATCTGTATATTGTGGTCTGCTATACCACTTGACATGTATTATTTTGTATACTCTGTTATGTATCAGTTATGTGTATACGATGATGGTTAACTGTTCTGTGATGTATATTACATTTGAGTTGTTATATTCTGTTCTGATAGATCCTCCAGCCACCTATGGTTTTGTTTTAAGTATGCATTGGATATGTCGATCTGTTTGGTATGATTATTGTCGACGTATTTAATGGATAATTAGAGCAAGGCTATAGATGGTCGCTCCTATCCAGCCTTATTCTCCGTGTTAGCAGACGATTTTATCTATTAATGCTCTTTGCTAGCGTGGGTATAGAGGTGGAGCGTCACAGCTTGGTATTAGAGCTGAGTTCAGAACAAAATATGATAAACACAGAATAGAGCACATATTACGATACATCAAAGTATGATAAGTGATACAAATCTTTGAATCATCGCGTCTCTATTCCTTCCGTGTTTTTGGGTAGATAGAATTTGGAAATACGTCCAGGAATGTATTTTTATTCCGTAGTATTCCGTATTGAAATATCTACCATGTGGTTAATCCTTATTTTCTTTAACTTTCAGCTTATGGCTGGAAGAGGCAGAGGACGACGTTCGGATGCTGGGCAATCCAGTGGCTCACATCCGAATGGCGTTTATATGTCAGCCAATCAGTTTATGGAGTTGTTTAGGCGCATTCAGCCTCCAGCTTCTACTCGTGTGTCTCCACCTCGCAAGTCTACCTTTGCACGTCTGTGCAGTGATTTTGTTCATCTTGGAGGAAAGCCGTTTAAAGGCTCCGAGTCAGTTCTTGAAGTCCAAGCTTGGGTTCGCACGTGCGAGCGTATCTTCTCTAGAATGGATATCTCTGACCATGATAGAGTTCTTGTAACTTCTAGCTTATTACAAGAGCGTGCTCTTGATTGGTACGAGCTTCTTGTAGCCGAAATTGATGAGTCTGCTCTTTCTTGGACTCGGTTTCGGGAACGATTCGAACTCAAGTTCGTTCCTGAATCTGAGAAAGCTTTGTTGGCCCGTCGCTTCCTTGAGTTGAAGCAAGGGAAGTCTTCTGTTTCAGAGTATGTTGCATCTTTCGAGGCCTTATCTAAGTATGGTCTTGAATTCATTAGCACTTCTTATAAGAAGAATCTGAAGTTTGTCTCGGGTCTTAAGAAATATCTTAAGAAGTCTTTGTTGCTCCAGCTTAAGCTTTCTTTTGAGGAGTTGGTAGATTCTGCACTTCATCTTGAAACCGTCGAGAAGGAGTGTGATAGTGGTAATGATGTTGAGGTTCACAAGAACCCCAACAAAAAGCAATCTCCATTGGATGAGCGAGAATTTTTCCCTTCCAAGAAGAAAAAGGTTGTTGAATCTAATTCTCAATCTCAGTCTGTTGGAACACCTTCCATTCGGAAGTGTTTCAATTGTGGTTCTCCTGATCATATGATTCGAGCCTGTCCTAAGCCTCTCTTCTGCCGCTATTGCAAGAAGGAAGGTCATCGTGTTTCCACTTGCCCTACTGTTCCGGCGGGTGCCAAGTCTGGCAAGCTTAGTGCTGCCAAAGCTTCTGGAGGTTCTTTTCATGGATAAGGTATGTCTCCATCTATTTTGGAAAGTCTCTATTTTTCTTTGTGATCTCGACTTCCAATTTGATAGCATCATTTTATTCTTTAAGCCCTCATGATAAGGAAAGTGTTGTTTCTCTCATTCTTGTAGTTTGAGAATTTTCTGGTATTTCTGGTCTTGTCTTGGGCTTATCACCTAAGCAATTATTTGAGTGGTGTTAACATCTTTTTCAGTTCGACCTTGCCACCGGTTTTGATTTGGCTACGAGTTGCGAAAGTTAGCATTCCACTTACCGCTCTCCGCACTCATTGTAATTCTTATGAATGATTTGTTGTGCCACTCAGTTTATCTAGCTCATTTCATCCATCTTATGAACCGAGTATTCTGCGAATATCTCGATGATTCCATTTTTGTATTTACTGGCTTTGGATGGAAATTAGCAATTTAAAATCTTTGCAAATCTTTTTCATAAGATTTATTTATATGTATAGTTGGATTTTGTTCTTAAACAAACAAAGAGAATTTTTAAAAGTTTTTAGAAATATGTTTATCTTATAAAAGATGGTTTTGTGATTGTATTTCCCATTGAGTGCTTTAACAATTCTGGTCAATGCGCTTAATCAACGTTATCGATAAGAATCTCCTAAACGCTTTGATGAGACAATTTGACACAATATATTGATTTGAAATAAGAAAGTTTTTTCTCGAAATATGATTTCATGAAGGTAATTGAAATTTTGAAGCTTTAGCTTTTTGGTAAAGAATTTTATTTGAAAGTTTTAGCTTTAAGAAAGTAGATTATTTGAAAGGACTCTTTTCCAGTACTCTTATCTTGGGATTCCCGAAGGGAATCAAGATTTTATCTTTTTACCAATACTAGTCGTGTTGGTTTGAATGCCGTTCTCTTGCAAAAGAAAACGTGTTATCACTTGTGCTTCTAAATCATTAAGCCGATAGAGACTAGGTATGCCATTCATGATCTAGTGCTCATGGCTATTGTTTTCGTTCTTTATATTTGGCATCATTATTTTTGGATAAGGAATTTTGTTCTCCTCACCAATCATAATTTTTGAATGTTTAATTTCTCATAAGGAACTTAGTGTTGGCTTGAGTTCCTTGCATCTTATGATCTTGATATTCTTTTTATTTCCGAAAAGGGGGATCGTGTTGCCAATGCATTTAGTTGTAAACAACAAGTGATTGTTTCTTTGTTGATGTCCGAATGGAATGATCTGTTTACCAGTTCATCGGACATTCTGTTGTACTTCATTTTGTTGAACTTTGGTTCATTTGACGTATTGTTTGTACCACGTCGGTGTTCCGAATTATTTTGAGCTTAGGAATCCATAGATTTCTCTGAGCAAGCAAGTTCAGGCTTATCTTTTCGTGCATTTTATGGTGAGCTTCTTATTCTGTTATTCTTATGTGTTGATATGTTTGGGTTGTTACTCTTTATTTTCTTCTTAAGAATTGCGAGGACGCAATTTCTTTAAGGAGGGGAGACTGTAACAACCCGCATATTTATTGGTTGTATATTTAAATATTTTTATTTAAATATGACATCGTTTGTCGGATTATGGTCCGAAAAGTTAATTTCTGCAAACGGTCGAATTGGGACTCAAGACCACTTCCATTGAGTTCAAAATGTCGTTTGCGATCTTTTTGAGTATAAGCTTTGATATGTTTGGAGTTCGTGAAATTGTGACCCTTTTTCTATTGGGTTTTGGGTTTGGGTTCAGCCCACTAGTTAACTAATACCCTAACCCAACCCCTTCTCTTCATTCATCCTCATTTCATTTCATTTCTTAAGCTAGAACTGAAAATGGTGGAAGGGAAGAGGAAATAGAAATTCCAAGCCCTAGTTCTTCCTTGCAAACTTGATTCTTGCTCCAAAATCATAGAGAAGACATTGGTAGGTCTCTCTTCATCTTCTCTATCTCTTTCTCTCTTCAATCTCAGAAATCCCTAAACCTAAATTTAGGAAATACTTGTTTTGATCTTAGATTGAAGCTCGTTGAGTTGAAGTAGAGATTGGTTGGCCTTGTTCCTTTGCATTTGAGCCCCTTCTTCTTGTTCTTGAGTTAAAAAGGTGAGTTTCGAACTCACATCTACTTCTCTTGATTTCATTGATGTTGTGTATGAAATCCTAACACCTTGTTCATATGCACTTGTTTTTGGTTTGGATTGAATTGGTGAATATCCAAATTTTTAGTGGTTGGTTTCAATTCTTTAAAGATCCCAACTTTGATATTTGAATATGTTTTTGGTTGTGAATCGGAGAGCTAATGGAGCTGGGGTATCTATTGGCTAATGCTCCTTAGGTCCATTGCTCGAACGGTCGCGGTATGGAGGAATTTGCATTTCATTGAAATAGGGCAGGAAGTGCAAAATCATCAGGTTCGGCCGACCGAGCCCTGTAGCCGGTCGACCGACCTGCTACCCCGAGCCATGTTTTGTTTTCTGCTTCTGGCCGGCCGACCGAGCCCTGCAACCGGTCGACCGACCCGCTCCTGTTTTGCCTGTTTTGCCTATTTTTGCATATTTTGATTGGTTTTCCAAATTTTATCGATTCAAGTTGCTTTTTAGTAGTTGTTATTGTATATTTGACTTTGATAACTTATTCTTGACTTCAACCATGGGTTTTTATAAAATAATCTCTTGAATCACCTTTAAAAGCTCACTCTCCAATTTATAAACTCTATTTAAAACACACATACTTTCGCACTTCGAGCGAAGTGGAAGGGTGATTAAATGGATGGGAAAAACACGGACCATGAATCTGTGCGTTTATCCTTCTGATTAATCCCCGACCTATTCAACTGATCGTTTGACCTTCGGGTTTGGTTTACTGATGATATGAGGTGAACTTTGTACTGCTTTGAGTGTGAAATTAACTAACGGATAGTAAACCGTTTAGTGCGAACGGGTGGTTATGGGACTCACGTTACCACTTTTCAGATTCCTTTCTGGGAGTTTGTGACACATGTTGCCTTTGGGATAGTGTCTTCGGACTGTCTCCTTCTGGCTTGTTGCCTTTATATCGCTTCCGATGTTGGCCGTTATGCGCCACATGGGTGATATTGGGTTGCTATTGTATCACTTCCGATGTTGGTCGTTATGCGCCACATGGGTGATATTGAGTTGCTTTATTGTATCGCTTCCGATGTTGGCCGTTATGCGCCACATGGGTGATATTGAGTTGCTGTATTGTATCGCTTCCGATGTTGGCCGTTATGCGCCACATGGGTGATATTGGGTTGCTCTATAGTATCGCTTCCGATGTTGGCCGTTATGCGCCACATGGATGATATTGGGTTGCCAAATTGTATTGCTTTTGGAGTTGGTCATTCGTTACCGCTCGAGCAAATTTTTATGATGTTTCTTGATATGTATATTCCCTAGGTATTGCTTTTCTATGTTGGTTCTTTTGAGCCACACGAAATATAGCGTTTACCTTGTGGAACTTATATACCTTATTGGTAATTGTTATTTGCCTATTGGCTCGTTTTGGGATATTCCTAACCTTTGTTTCTCTGAGTTGCCGATGATATGAGGCTTGTTTTATTATGATATGATTCATCTTATGTTAGATGATTGTGTTATCTCTTATAGAGATATTTGTTATGCTTTATGACCTTGCAGGTTTATTGTTGTTCAGTTTATCTAACTAATTTGTTTAGCTAGACTGACCCATGTATTTTATACTCGGGTCAGACCGAGTTGTTTCAGGTTAGGTGCTTTTGGACTTAGCCTCTTTTGCTTCCGCATGGACTATTCAGCTTGCTCCTTTTTGTCATAGCTTTTGCGTAGTCCTTTTTTGTTGTAACTCGGATATGTATTCTATTGACTCGTCTGTATATTGTGGTCTGCTATACCACTTGACATGTATTATTTTGTATACTCTATTATGTATCAGTTATGTGTATACGATGTTGGTTAACTGTTCTGTGATGTACATTACATTTGAGTTGTTATATTCTGTTCTGATAGATCCTCCAGCCACCTATGGTTTTGTTTTAAGTATGCATTGGATATGTCGATCTGCTTGGTATGATTATTGTCGACGTATTTAATGGATAATTAGAGCAAGGCTATAGATGGTCGCTCCTATCTAGCCTTATTCTCCGTGTTAGCAGACGGTATTATCTATTAATGCTCTTTGCTAGCGTGGGTATAGAGGTGGGGCGTCACAGTGATGATACTTAAGCTTAAAATAAAATAAAAAATATATATGATTAAGAAATAGGAGTAAAAGAATATAAGTGGTTATATATTGTTGTATTAAACATGAAGTAAAGTGTGTAAAAGTAAGAATGTAAATATATATAATAAAGCAATGTATAGATAAGCATGAAATCAAATCAAGTCAAATGAAAGTCAGGTCAACAAAAGAAATATATATATATATATATATATATATATATATATATATATATATGAAGGGCATGGAAGCCTGGAAGCCTGAAGCTTCCTAAATAAACTTCCATTTCTTAAAAATGTACCTATATCACTGCCTTTCTTCTTACATCATTTCATTCAAACCAAGTTAAAACAGAAACCATACCACCATTTCACACTAAATACAAAGAAGAACAAGATCAAAGGAAACAAGATTAAAATCAAAATAGTGTTCAGTTTAAGTAAAAAGGTGAGTAAACCTTTTCAAAACAGTTTGATTTGGATTTAATTTTAAGGCATGTGAAAATATTGGGTTGTATGGAAGCACTTTCTCCTGAAATCATTTGAAATCTATATGTATGTTGTGTGAGCATGTATGTTTACATATTCAAGATCTTGTTCTCTGTAATTGCACATTCCCTGATTTGCCTTCTAAATTCATATCTCTCTATCATGACAATATTATACTTTGATATCTAAATGGAAGTTGTTTGCTAATGTATGATGATAATTTTAAAAATGGTTTCAAGGTTTAAAATTCAACAAAATATTTTTAAAAATGAAATAACAGAGGCATTGTATGTTCATGATAAAAATCGACCAATTCAATTTCTGTTTTAAATTGCATGAATGAATTAGTGATAGGAAATCATGATTTTTAACATGCATTTCATGATTTTTTGATTGTTAATTTATGAGAATTTTCGAGATGACCATTTTGGGCATTTTTGGTGATTGTCGATGATCGGCACGGTGGATGGAGTCGGGGTCATAGTCGAAGGTGGCTGGGAGGTTGCCGATAGTAGGAAAAATACTCGAGAAAATTCTAGAATGCTGTGGTGATTGGGAGTCGGCGAACTAGGGTTTAGAACGCCTATTTGTTCAACTTTGTAATGAATGAAATTGAGGGGTATTTGGAGATCTGGAGTAGATCGCGTGTGGTGGAATTTATAGCAGGAAGTCGTAGCGATTCATTAAGTGGGTCAGCGTGGGTGCCATGGGTCGGAGGTGTTCGCTGGCGAGTGTTTTTCCGATGGGCTCTGGCATTTAAGTTTGATCGTTGGGTCATTTTTGGGTTTCATAAGCGGAAACGTCGATCTCAAGGGTCGAAGAAAAGGCGAGATCATGGTCGAATTGCCAATGGTAGGTTTGATGGTCGGAGCAAAGCCGACGATCTGTGCATGTGCACACGTATCCGATGTGTCAGGAGCTTGGGTTTGGGTGTTTAAGCTTCGGTTGTGATGGTTTTTTTTCTTCGAGTTGGTCTCGACCTTCATGGAATAGTGTAACGTTTCGAATTTTTCGCGCTCGAAAATCGACATCAAAACTTTACATCGTACTCGAATGCCTTAGGTTCGATCGTTCAAATCCGATTCGCCGTAGCTTATAACACAATTAAGTAAACAACATAGCGGAAGAAAAAGAATAATGCATTGACATACAGCATTAATACAATATATGATACAACAGATGATACAATAGATATCAATATACATCAGAGATATGATACAATAGAATAGCAGCGGAAGAGAAAATAGATAACACTAGCAGTGGAACAAATAACTCTAAGATAGTCTTCAAGATAGAACTCCATCAGCAGCTCGAACCAACATCACGATGGACTAAGATAACCAAGTCTCGTCCACATTCAAAGATTGAAACTAGCTCCAGATAATCTACCAAACCTAACTATCTGAAAAAACCAACTCTAGACTGCTCGCGTGGAAAATTATGAGCATCCAGAGTTTAGGAAAGGAACAATAAACTCCAGGTCAGTCATGGGACTGGCGTGAGCAACAAAAATAGTTTATCTTTTAAAAAAAACACTAAGAGAATTTTAAAGTCAATTCGCAATGCTTTTCAAAAATGAAACTACCATAAGACCTCCCGCCACACACACAATGCAAACGCAGAATTGGAGGAGATTTTTTCTTATGATAGTCAAACATGCTTGATACGAGAGAATTTCTTTAATATTATTATTATAAGTGCAAAGTGCAGAAAATCATTGCGAAAGTAGAATATAAATCTTAGCCAACATAGATATTCCGAACTATGCCTACTATTGCTACCATCCAAACAGTGGGGCGCCACCATAAGTAGATGGCAGGTAATACAACTAAAACCGTACAGGGCGCGTATTGTTTTGATTGGATTTCCAACAAATGGTCAGGCTAAGGAACTTCCTACTGCCACATGGGATCGCCTCTGGCGGGACGTCCCGAGAACCTATCTGGATCTCTGCTAATACAAGGCCGGGTTACCTCTGTAACTAGGTAACTACTACTCGAGCATGCCACTCCCCAGTCCTTTGGGACCTTTATCCGAGGCGCCTCTAAGCAACAACCACACAGTAAATGAGATTGGAGCAACCACATAGGTTAAATATCAGGGCTCCATACCTAATACCACCCTTTACCAGAAGGGAACGACACGCCCTAAAGGGCGAGACCCTCATAACCTTGCCGCATCTTTCCTGTTTCGACCATTTCCGGGGTGTGAGGTCCTGATGCAGTCTCGTCCACAAAGCTACGCTTTATACAAAAGCCATGCTCTGATCACAAATGATCAACAAATGATCACTAACACCGCAACACTCAGCATGCCACACTACCAAATTGGGAATATATCACTGATAATCTTCAACTACATAACCTCTGAACTCGTACGTCTCAGAGAAGGGTGTTAATGCTAAGAGAAAAAATTCTCCGCCACCAACAGATATGTATTTGAAATAAATTTTATTTATATCTCAATGTGTAGTGTCAGACATACGACCATACAAGTCTGTTCCGGGTTCGAACAGAACCGAAGGCACTTCAAAAAAGCCCTTGCAATCCGGGTATCCACAATCCTGATCGGACTTCCCATCACTTAGGGAATCTCTATACCGGGGATCAGCCAGTGTAGAGACAATCGATAGGTTATCCTATCGTTCTTACAAATACCCGGTCTTCACCGCCGGTCTTCAAATGCTATTCATAATGTCGAATCACATATTCGGAATGGGTTATACGACACAAAGGTCCTCTCCCGGCTAAACCGAATAGTGAGCGCAACATTTGAAACATATGGATACGGCATTTCAATTAAGTCACAGCTTAGTAATTCAAAACTTTCTTTCAAATGGTTTAAACCAATTACCATTTCAAATCTTTTAAACAAAAAGATTTATTTCACAAAGTTCACTCAGTTTCCATAAAGATCCATTCACGGATTTCAAAACAATTTCCGTTTCAATTAGATTAACTCATTTAAATCTTAAAATCAAGATTTATCTCATGGCTTTCAAAACTCGATTAACTTGTTGAATCTTTAAATCAAAGATTCAAGTTATAGCTTTCAAAATCGTTTCCAAAGATTCATTCATAGCCTTTCAGAAACAATTTCAATTCAAGTTGGATTAACTCATTCGGTCTTTGAACCAAAGACTCATTTCATAGCTTTCAAAATTCGATTAACTTGTTGAATCTTTAAATCAAAGATTCAACTTATAGCTTTCAAATCGTTTCCATAACTTAGAAAAATCATATTTTTTTAATTTTTAACTTGAAATCCCTTTTAACACAATTCGGAAGTTCACTTCTTATATGAAAGCTTTTATTATTTGAAAACGAATAGTTTCATTTCAGAAGGATCCAATCTTATTCACACGAGTTAAAGCCTTTGAATTTAAATTCAAATTCCTAAACCAATACCTTTAAAATAGTTTAACCCATATAACTCATTTATAAGTTAAATAGCCTTTCTAAACCCTAGTTTCCAAATCATAGAATTCAATTTCAAATATTGAATTCAAATTTAAATCAAAATATTTAAATTTCAAAACTCAATCAAGTTATTCAAAATAAATTTCATCTCTAAAATTCCATTTCTAAAGCTTTTCACTTTAAACCCAATTTCATTTCCAAAACATTTGAAATTTAAATATTCAACTTTTAACTTTTTCAAAATCTGTGACTTAATCGTTTTCCTCATGAAATCCATTTTTATGTGCGTATAAGTGTGGTCCAGGGGTTTTATACAGTAGTGCAACATCACAAATCATCACATCATCCCAGATTCAAGCATATCAATATTGATAAGCGGTATAATCTTATAACGCTTATCTATATACACAGAATCACAAATAGATAATATAAATGCATTATAGATAAATAAATTACAGCTTGAATTAAAACAATTCAAATCACAAAGCATCACACAGTAGAGATCAAACAATTCACAGCATTCAAATAGAATACAGACATCTATAAATAAAACCAATCAAGTCATCTGATTAATTTAAACTAGAATCATTTGCCTATGGATAATTCCTTGTCAAGGGTAATTAATAATCAATTAATTACAAAACATTTAATTAATTGTTCCTTAATTCATCATTAATTACCCTTTAATTTATAATTAATCCTCAATTAATTATTCTTAATTAATTACAAAACATTTAATTAATTAATTACTCCAAATTATTTAACTCATTGAGTAATAATTGTAACTTAATTAGTTCTCAATTACAAATAATTAATTTCTAATTATTAATCAAAATTTAAATTCATGATTCTTAAATTACAAATAATTGTTCTAAGAATAATGAATATCAGTCTTTAGATTTAAGCCCTTAATTGCTTTAAGTAATGATCCATTTCATTAATATATTAAATAAATTAATTATCCATTCTATGTAACCTAATAGCTGATGAATTACAAATCATTCAATCTTTGTTAACTTAACGTAAAACTCATGTTCATTTATGATTTAATTAACACTCACAAATATATTGGAAACATAAATTTTCAACTTGCTTTTAAATTCACGTGTTAAAGTATTATATATTTTTTTGTTATAAAAGAATTCAAATGAGTTCAACATCAATTTCTCTTTGAATTCACATATCAAATGAATCCTTTGGATTTAAGTTATTTAAATATTTTAAATTTGTACAACTTTATTTAACTCCAAAATCTGGAATTCAAAGTAGGTTTAAATCCAGGTTTCTAAAATTTGATTCAACTATTAAATGCTTCCTTTCCAATTTCAAAACCCAAGTTATATTTATATTCTTTTAAATCCTCTTAAATACTTAAACACCTTTAAGTTAGTAAACTATTTAATAATGAAAACTTATTTAATTCCCTGATTTAAATTTTAGTTCTAAACTTGCTTTAAAACTTTAAAATTTAATTTAAACTTCAAATAGGAGTAGATTTTGTTTTAAAACCTGAACAAAAGGAAAAAAAACTACCCGAGCTTCAATTTTACTTCATGTCGCACAGGCATTCACGCGAGACCTAACCCGATGGAACATCATCCCTCCCCCGGACGCAAAACTACCCAGTCACAAAGATGGCACGGTGCACGTGCACACCGTTGATGATCGACTACGGTCATCATCGCGTCACCGAGCAAGTCGACCAAGCCTCAGATACCAATTCCAGATCGTCAGCACCCCTTCCTTTCCTCGAAAACGAAAACGAGCTCGGCTATGAAACCTGGAACCACCACAGTACTCCTCACCCCAAACCTGAAACTTCGCCGACCTCGCCCCCTCGTCCACCGAACGTTCTGAAATCACGGCCACACCATCGCCGAAACTTCTTCTACCCTCACCCAGTACCTCGTTACACTCGAACGAAAAGAGAAGACATGGTGAATGAAATATGCAGCCTAGTTAAAACTAGGTTTACAAAATGAAAACCATCACCGCCGTTTCCACGATCATCTGAACCCCATCCTAGTATTTTTCCTCGAACCCCCGTTTGTCCCTCTATCACTAGACCAAATTTCGACCATCACCAACCAGTGGATCACCAACAATTCCCAAAACAAAGAAAATCAGGCAAACTCGAACTGCTCAACCACCCTACATCTAAAAATTTTGATTTTTGTTTTAAAAATCATGTTTAAGTAAATAGATTCAATTTACATACCTGGATTCTTAAATTAAGAAATTTGTTTTTAAACTTATTTAAAGTTGTACTCATCTTTCTTGATTGCCAGAGACAATTACATGTTGTTTCAACTTTAATAAATTTTTAACACCTAGCTTAAAATCAAACAAACAACATTTGTTTACATCCTAAGTTCAAGCAGTTACTAGATCAAGTGATGAAGGTTTGTTTGCTCATCTGTCTAAAAAAATCAAGAGGAACAGAGTTTCAAAAGTTACAGGCATACACAGATTTTCACAATCACATATATACACATTTTATAGATCTACATAAGCAACTAATTCAGGGACTTAAGATTTTTTTTTAAAAAAAATCTTATGTTACTCACTGTAACCTGGAACAGAACAATTGTTCATGTTTCCAAACATACATACCCTACTTCATATATACACATACAAATATACTTGCAGACATAGATACTCATTCATCAACATTCTCATCAGAGATAAGAATCAGGAGAAAAATGGTTTTAAAAAATAAAGTTTGCTCACCTTTGATTTGCAGCAGAGACAAAGAACTTGATATTTTTGAAAACTGGAAGTTGGACAGAGAAGCATTTTGTTTGTGTCTAGCTGCCTGTAGCTTTGAATTTACAGTTTGAATTTGTTTTAAAGTTTCAAATTTGCTTTATTTCCAGGCTGCAGATTTTACTCCTGAACTTGATCTTCCTTTAAATATTTTCAAAAATTTCTGCATTGCTTCCTTGATTTTTTCACTCTGGTTTGTTGATTGTGTTGATGTTTTTTTAAGTTGAGTTTTGTTTAAGATTTAGAAAATAATACCACTTCAGTTTAAATGAACGAACTAAGTTGTGGAAGTTGATGTATAAGAAAATGAAGCTTACAGGATATAATATGGTTTTGTACAAAAGGTATGGCTGAAGATTGACAGGGTTTTTCTTTGTACAAGTGATGTTATTTGTTCATACATAGGTGTGGCTGAAGTGATCTTTTTTTGTACATTTCGAATGACTAAAATATGGCTAGTATGTAATGCCAAGTACTTTATGTTCCTCTTAACCATTTGGTATACAAAGATATCTTATATTTTTAACTTTGCTTTGTTTCTTCTTTTACTTTGTTTTGTGGCTGATGATAATATTTTGGTGTCTGACATGTTAATATCATATGCATATATTATTTTGTTTACAGCAAATCCACTTTTGTACTTCTTTGTTTTGTTTAGTAGATATTTCTTTTCTTTTTTTTCCTTTGCTTCTTGTTTACATCATTGCTTTGCCAGGTTGATTATATTGTCTATGCATTATGTGCTGGAGGAGATAAGATTTGTTTAGTACAATATCAAAGATATTTTATTGCAGCCTACCCATGCTTTTACTTCATGTACAAATTACTTTATATTTATAAACTGCATAATTTTATTAACATTTTGTTTGCTTTGTTCCTATTTGTATGTTTGTATTTTGGTGGCCGAGAGATCTCATATTTCATACAATATGATATTATATTTTTGGTACAACAAGACAGGGATTTTTTTCTTTGTTTTATTTACCTAGCTGATATTCTTGGTGGCTAAGATGAAAACATTTAATGTTGATGTACTTTGTGTCTACACACTTAACTTATTATCCTTGTACATGAATATACATATATTTTTATAATTCATCACACATATATATTCTTATTTCTATTTCTGATTTAAATGTTTATTTTTAATTTTAATACTTATTATCTTGTATTAATAAAATTTATTCCATTTTAAACATCATTATCTATATTACATTCATTTACATATATCATATCAAATGTCCAAAAATGTAGAGTCTTTAATATAATTGAATAGATAAATTTTATTTTAAAAATCCAAAGATTCTATTTTTAAATTTTCAAAGCAAAATTTCCTTTAAATTATTTATAGATCCCAATTCAAATTTAATTCAAATACATTTCTCAATTAATTCATATTTTAACTAATACTTTATATTGATTTCCAATAAATTTCACAATTCTTTATTCAAAATTTAAATTAATTATCAATCTACACTCAATTAAAATCCAGGATCGTTACAGATAGCATGAATAGAAAGGGAAGAAGAGGGTGAAATAGTTTTGTCTTGGGTCTGTGTTTTGTTCAGGCCTATACCAAAATTTTTATGCTTGGTTGTTAAAAATAGTAAATCAAGTTTATAGTTTATCACAGTAAATAATTTTTCGAAAGAGAATATAAGTCAGGGCGAAATAAAGCATTAGCGAATTTAAATTTTGATTGATTGATTATTAACTAGAGATTAATTAATTTAGGATAAATTGATCAATAGTTTAGAATAACTAGTAAATCAATGGAAAATAATCAATTGGTAATTAGAAATCAACGAATCGGTGATTAGAAATTAATTAAGTAATTAAGGATTAATTACTTAGGGTAATTAATTCAAGGAATTGTTAGATTAAGGAAACTTATTGAGGTTTAGTTAATTAATGAGGTGTGATTAATTAAGGGGTAATTAATCAATGTAAGTGATTGTAAGATAATAAATTTGAGTAATTAGTTAAAGATCATTGTAATTAATATGGATGGGTAAAGGATAATTGATTTGTGACTAAGTTAGAGTTAATTACTTACTGCAATTAAATATAATTAATCAAGGATGATTAATACAATGGGAAGTTAGTAAATGATTAATTAATTGGGTTGTAATAAATTAATGAATAATAAGAAGGATTTAAAAGTAACTGAAATAATTAATTTAATTCATTAGTGGTTAATTAGATTAATTTGAGATGGTGTGATTGATTTATCTTGCTTATAAATGATTGAATGATATTGTGTGCCTTATATTAGATGATGTCTATGATAAGTGATGCGTGATGCTATTTGATAAAATATGTTGGGATCAACAGTGACATCCTATATTTACAGTTGAATTGTTTTGAATTGTTTTGTTTATTTTAATAACTTGGTTAAGATGACACGGGATTCGAAGGGACCGGAGTCGGGTATTTGTAAATACCCGAAACCACTTCGATTAGAAATTTGCAATAATTCTTCATATGTGAAATTAATAGACAAAAAGGGAATACTATGGACCTTTGAACCAAGTTAGAATACTTAGAATTTGAGTTGTATAATAAGCATTGAATATAACAAGTAATAAACTCGTAGTGAAGTACGAGTTACTCGGGGTTCTTTATGTTTTTGAACTTAGTATTTCAAATTATATGGGTTTACTTACGTTGGTATCCAGCCTGACCTGGGTGTTACTTTGATGTAATGCTCGGGTCAGACCGAGTACTACAGATTTTTAGGTAAGGACGTTCTCGATCTCAGGAGGTAAGCTGAATGGCAGGAACGTATGGAGTGTTTCTACTGTGAGATATTTCTATTTATCTGAGATAGGTTGATTTGTATATGTTCCATGTTTATGTATGTGTGTAACTCTGATGTATTAAAATGAAAATTGATAGATATGGTATTCTTTTGTAAACTGCAATTATTTGATATTATATTTTATCCACTGTGAATGTGAGAATCTGTGTTGTGTTTTTGTTTCTTCTTCTTCTTCTTCTTCTGTCTCTTTCTTCTTTTCCTAACTGTCTGGAATTTTTGGGACGAAAATTCCGGGTCGTTACATTTGGTATCAGAGCAAAAGGTTAAGTGAATACCTTTGCTCTGGTGGGTGTACTCGTATAAAGATAGGGTCAATAGTACCCTAGAATGAGTTGAGTGCAATATATATGAGAGAACGTACTTGTTATTGTCTTATATAAAGATTTTAAATGGTTTTAAAAGTAAATGATTTTATATAAAATTATATTTGATATATAAAGCAATATTTCTTTCAAATAAATATTAAGGTAATTAGTTGTTAAATTATTGGAATTAAATTAATTGGTAATAGAAATACAACCAAATTGAAATTAAATGAAGATAAATTTGAAATGGATTTAAACTGAAATTAAAATCTTGAATTTGGGGAAGAATTCTAGAATAAGATAATAATAAATTGGTTTCCTAATATGATAATCTTGGTCATTATCATAGTTGTGTTTAATAATAAAATATGTATCAATAAGCAAGCAAAATGAAATGTTTTAGGGAAGTAAAACATTTAGGCAAGTATGACTTATAAATTGGAGTAGAAGACGATCCAATTTGTGAAGTTTTAAATCTAGGTCCAGAAATTTGAAATTTGTTTCATAGTGATAAAGAAACAATAAATAATATTATTTAATGTATTTGATTGAAAGGGTCCTATTTCAAATAAGAGTTGTTGAAGGTTTTAAAGGAAACTGTTTTGATTTAAAACCAAAGGTGGTTTGAAATAAACTATAAATTTGAGTTTTAAATTTGGAATGAGATGTGATAACAAAAGTGATAAGATTTTGAACTTTTAGGTGGGAAGATTTTTAATGTGAAGTTAAAATTGAAATGAGAATTCAAATTGGGTAAAGTTGGCTGGTTTAAGTAAATTAAATTAAACTTTGTAAAAGTTGAACTTTGGGTGTTTGTGTGATCTCAGAATGGGATTGAGATCTGGAAATTTGAAATGGATGTGTTAAAAATGAATGAGGAATGAAGTGTGGTAATATATCCATTATTGAGATAAAAGGGAAATTAAACTTTAATTTGAAATTAAGGATATGGAATTACTTTGAACTGAAAATTTGGGTAATTGAATTTATAAATTAAAATTGTTTAGGAACTGGTTTCAAAACTGGAAGATAAAATTGGGTAATAAATTGAATTTTTAAGATAAAATTATTTTGAATTCTTATTTGAACTTTTAAATAATTTAAGTAAAGATAATTTAAAATAAAATTTTGACAATTGGACTCAGAATTAAACTGTTTAAAGATTTGGATTATTGATTTAAAAATAAAGGTTAATTTGATTTAAGGAATTAAATCATCATTTAAAAATTTAACTCGAATTTATGTAATTCGAGATGGTTTATAATTGAGATTTAAATTGAATTAGTTCAAACTAAATTGATTTGAATTAACGGGAATTGTGATTTTAAGATGGATAAGTTTAAAATTCAAATGGAAAATTTGAATTGGGTTAATTTGAAAAAAAATTGAAGATTGAATGAGTTCAAATTCAAATGGAATTGGAATTGATTCATATAGAAATTTAAATGATTTGAAATTGAAGTGGATTCAATTTGAAATTAGTCTAAATTAATTCGAATAATTTGGAATTGTAATTAAAGTGAATATGTTTAAAATCAAATGGAATTGATTTGAATCTGGAAAGAAATTGAGATTAATTCAACCTGATTTGGGAATAAATCAAGTTCAAGGAAAATTGAAGTTATTCAAATTGCAATTGAGTCAATTTAAATGGAAGGAGAAATTTAAATTAAATTGATTGGAAATGGAGGCTGGGAATTGAACAGTTTGATTCTGCACTATTTTCAAAATAAATTGTTTTAGTGCAAACCTATTTTCCCAAGCTATTTATTATATATACAACCTTTCTTATTAAACCCGAAACTACCTTATACTTATTTTAACAACTACTTTTGGAACTATTTAACTATTTTATAACTATTTTATAAACTAATTATTATTTTTCCAACTACTTTATAACTAGATACTATTTTACAACTACTTTGCAATTATTTTACCTTTTTCAACTACTTTACAATTACTTAACTATTTTACAGATGTTTTACAAACTAATAATTATTTTTCAACAACTTATCCATTTTTAAAATTTTCAAGCTATTTTCTAAATATAAACTGGTCGGAGTTCAAACTGTTAGTGGCTAAATCCCAATTGAGATAAGAATGAAAATGGTAATCCAAGAGAGGATTGAAGCAAAGGTGAATAAGTGGATAGAGATTAAAATGAATGTGAATAGCAAAGGAGAAATTGATTTAGCTAATAATCAATGAAAATAAATACGTAAGATGTACGTATATTATTCTATTCGCATAGTGATTTGAACCAGATTCGAGCACGGAATTTCGAGATAGTATTATCGATCCTAGTTGGGATCTTTCACTCAATTTTCGACGGTGAACCTGGATATGGATTTTTGATTAGTTCTCGATATTCTCTATCGTAGTTGTGACCTATGCCAGGAGAATAACGGTTTTTGATCAAGAAATCAGATCTGAGTCCGCACTAGGAAGTCGGGTGGACGATACTAGTTCGGAAGTGGAATTGTGTGATCGAGTGAGCGATCGAATTGATATGGCGTACGGATAATATGTATACATCATACGGGTTTGAATGAGATTGATATTGAAATTGTGGATAAGAACTGTAAGATGGTTCTTGAAATGAAAAATATATTTTGTGAATATACGATGAAATAATATAAAAATTTGATATTTCTATGGTAGAAATTTACTTTATGGAAATAAGTAAACTGGTGAGAGACTTTATAAAGTAATCAAATTTGAATATTTGATTTGGAATAAACAAAGTTATACATCTTTGTTATATAAGATAAATCTTCCCTTATTAAAGCTATAGACAGAAGAAAAGGGTTTTGAAAGTATTTAAAGTATAAAAAGGAAATTTATACAAGTATGACCAAAGACTTTCCAAGATTATTATATATATTATGTATAAAGGATTTTATGGAAATGATTTTGAGGTAAGGTTTTGGGAACCTTTGGATTTGGTAAGGCTTTTGATTTTTGAGAAAAGTCAATTTTGGAAAGTTGAAAAGCCTAGTTTGAAAGGTATCGATTTTGGGAATCGATTTTGGGAAAAAAAGATATATATATATATATATATATATATATATATATATATATATGGGATTCATACTAGGTGTATGATTTGGAAAATACTATATGTGTATAGTATAAAGTGTTTTGAAGTGGCTCTGCGGAAAAAGGCGCTCCCTTGAATGTACTTCTGAGGAGTGCCACTGGGTGGTACTGCCTTGAACCATAAAGGGAGGTTCCAAAGTTGATCCTATGAGGAGTTCGGACAAAACTAGTTCTTGAGGATTATAAGTAGTGTGTAGCGAAAGTCGAGGGCGTTGATGCCTACAGGGGCATTTGGGTTATGCTGTGACGACAGTGTAACTCGATGTCGCAGTGATCTACTACAGACCATTGCGAAAGTCGTGTGTGCTGTTGAGAGCCAACAGTCTATGTTTGATTTTACATCGGTAGACTGCGACCTATGTGGGAGTGGAGAAGTTTCATTTGGCAGCGAAAATCGAGGGCGCTGATGCCTACAGTTACATGGACTTTTGCTATGATGGCAACGTAACCCTGGAATGTAACAGCAATCTGTTGTGGGTTTCATGGCGCAATCAAGGGGCGTGGAGTGCCTACAGTTACATGGACTTTTGCTGCGATGGCAACGTAATCAAGGATGTAACTGCGACCATGGATGGGGGTGATGATTTCCAAAGCACTCTCACCAAAGATATTTCCTCTATTTTCAAAAACTGTTTTTTGTATATTTTCAATAAAATTATTTTTCAAGTATTTTCACTGGGTATTGAAAACGAGTTTACCAAGTACTTATAGATTTTCAGTCCTACGCCTGATCAACGTATGACCGAATTTCTATGAGAACAAGGATGGACATATTGAAACATCAAGTTATAAATAGAGTTTTTATATAAAAACTACTTTGGAATAATATTATATAGATATTAAAAAGTGTTTTTTTTTAAAAAGTGTTTAAAAAATGATCAAAGAATATTTATTTGATTTTAAGCATTTTCATAAATTCTGGCTTCGTTCCTTTTCGAGGACGAAAAGTTCAAAGGGAGGAGAAATGTGACAACCCGGATTTCTAACGCTATTAGTTGGGTGATAAACTAATTTAAATCATTGGAATAATAATGTTGATAGTCGAATAAATGAGTTTTTCTAGAAGATAAAAATATTTGTATCTATAAATTGATTTTAAAACTATAATATATATTGAATTATAGAACCTCTATATATGATAAATCTTATAGGAAATAAAACTCTACCTTTTGAACAATAAATATAAGTATATATATGTATATATAAGAATATAATCCAAGTAATGATACTTAAGCATAAAATAAAATAAAAAAATATATGATTAAGAAATAGGAGTAAAAGAATATAAGTGGTTATATATTGTTGTATTAAACATGATGTAAAGTGTGTAAAAGTAAGAATGTAAATATATATATATAATAAAGCAATGTATAGATAAGCATGAAATCAAATCAAGTCAAATGAAAGTTAGGTCAACAAAAGAAATAATATATATATATATATATATATATATATATATATATATATGAAGGGCTTGGAAGCCTGAAGCTTCCTTAATAAACTTCCATTGCTTATAAATGTACCTATATCACTGCCGTTCTTCTTACATCATTTCATTCGAACCAAGTTAAAATAGAAACCACACCACCATTTCACGCTAGATACAAAGAAGAACAAGATCAAAGGAAACAGGATTAAAATCAAAACAGTGTTCAGTTCAAGTAAGAAGGTGAGTAAACTATTTCAAAACAGTTTGATTTGGATTTAACTTTAAGGCATGTGAAAATATTGGGTTGTACGGAAGCACTTTCTCCTGAAATCATTTGAGATCTATATGCATGTTGTGTGAGCATGTCTGTTTACATATTCAAGATCCTGTTCTCTGTTATTGCACAGTCCCTGATTTGCCTTCTAAAATTCAAATCTCTCTATCGAGACAATATTAGACTTTGATATCTAAATGGAAGTTGTTTGCTAATGTATGATGATAATTTTAAAAATGGTTTTAAGGTTTAAATTTCAACAAATTATTTGTAAAAATGAAATAATAGAGGCAGTGTATGTATATGATAAAAATCAACCAATTCAGTTTCTGTTGTAAATTGCATGAATGAATTAGTGATAGGAAATCATGATTTTTAACATGCATTTCATGATTTTTGGATTGTTAATTTATGAGAATTTTCGAGACGATCATTTTGGGCAGTTTTGGTGATTGCCGATGATCGGCACGGTGGATGGAGGCGGGGTCGTAGTCGAAGGTGGCTGGGAGGTTGCCGATGGTAGGAAAAATACTCGAGAAAATTCTGGAATGCTGTGGTGATTGGGAGTCGGCGAACTAGGGTTTAGCATGCCTATTTATTCGACTTTGTAATGAAAGAAATTGAAGGGTATTTGGAGATCTGGAGTAGATCGCGTGTGGTGGAATTTATGGCAGGGAGTCATGGCAATTCATTGAGTGGGTCGGCGTGGGTGCCGTGTGTTGAAGGTGTTCGCTGGCGTGTGTTTTTCCGATGGGCTCTGGCATTTAAGTTTGACCGTTGGATCGATTTTGGGTTTCGCAAGCGGAAACGTCGATCTGGAAGGTCGAAGAGTAGGCGAGATCATGGTTGACTTGCCGAGGGTGGGTTTGATGGTTGGAGCAACACCGACGATCTGCGCATGTGCACACGTATCCGATGTGTCAATAGCTCAGGTTTGGGTGTTTAAGCTTCGGTTGTGATGGTTTTTTTCTTCGAGTCGGTCTCGAGTTTCATGGGATAGCATGAATAGAAAGGGAAGAAGAGGGGGAAACAATTTTGTCTCAGGTCTTTGTGTTTTGTTCTGGCCTATCCAAGTTTTTATGCTTGGTTGTTAAAAATAGTAAATAAAGTTTATAGTTTATCAATGTAAATAAGTTTTCAAAAGAGAATATAAGTCAGGTCGAAATAAAGCATTAGCGAATTTAAATCTTGATTGATTGATTATTAACTGGAGATTAATTAATTTAGGATAAATTAATCAATAGTTTAAGATTACCAGTAAATCAATGGAACATAATAAATTGGTAATTAGAAATCAATGAATCGGTGATTAGAAATTAATTAAGTAATTAAGGATTAATTACTTAGGGTAATTAATTCAAGGAATTGTTAGATTAAGGAAACTTATCGAGGATTGGTTAATTAATGAGGTGTGATTAATTAAGGGGTAATTAATCAATGTAAGTGATTCTAAGATAATAAATTTGAGCAATTAATTAAAGATCAATGTAATTAATATGGATGGGAAAAGGATAATTGATTTGTGACTAAGTTAGAGTTAATTACTTATTGAAATTAAAGATAATTAATCAAGGATGATTAATTACAATGGGAAGTTAGTAGATGATTAATTAATTGATTTGTAATAAATTAATGAATAGTAAGCAGGATTTTTGAAATAATTAATTTAATTCATTAGTCGTTAATTAGATTAATTCGAGATGGTGTGATTGATTAATCTTGCTTATGATTGATTGAATGATATTGTGTGCCTTATATTAGATGATATCTATGATAAGTGATGTGAGATGTTATTTGATAAAATATGTTGGGATCAAAGTGACATCATGTATTTACAGTTGAATTGTTTTGAATTGTTTTGTTTATTTCAATAACTTGGTTAAGATGACATGGGATACGAAGGGACCAGAGTCCGATATTTGTAAATACTCGAAACCACTTCGATTAGACTTGCAATAATTCTTTATTTGTGAAATCAATAGACAGAAAGGGAATATTATGGACCTTTGAACCAAGTTAGAATACTTAGAATTTGAGTTGTATAATAAGCAATGAATATAGCAAGTAATAAACCTGTAATGAAGTACGAGTTACCAGGGGTTCTTTATGGTTTTAAACTTAGTATTTCAAATTATATGGGTTTACTTACGTTGGTTTCCAACCTGACCCGGGTGTTACTTTGATGTTATGATCGGGTCAAACCGAGTATTACAGATTTTCATGTAAGGACGTTCTAGAGCTCAGGAGGCGAGCTAGATGGCAGGAACGTATGGAGTGTTTCTACTTTGAGATATTTCTGTTTATCCGAGACAGGTTGATTTGTATATGTTCCGTGTTTGTGTATGTGTGTAACTCTGATGTATTAAAATGAAAATTGATAGATATGGTATTCTTTTATAAACTGCTATTATTTGATATTATATTTGATCCGCTGCGAATGTGAGAATCTGTGTTGTGTTCCTGTTTCTTCTTCTTCTATCTCTTTCTTCTTTTCCTAACTACCTGGAATTTCCGGGATCGAAATCTCCGGGTCTTTACAAACATAGGGAAAATAGAAAATATAATACAAAAGGATAATTGCGTATAAAACGCTGTATTTTATCAAATTTAAAAAGTTCAAAACATAATTTGACAAAACGAAAAGCAGAACAAATATAAGAATTATATTCTGCTTCAATGAAAAAGATTAGAAATTATAAATTAAAATTTAAAAATTTCAACTAAAAGTCAAAGTTTGACCAAAGTTGACCAAAATATAAAATTTATAGAAAATATTTATTTTATTGTATTTGGAAAATAAATTATAAACAAAATCAAAAATTACATTGGAAAATTCCAAAAATTCAATTTTAAGTGATTTAAAAGTCAAAGTTTTCAAATAAAATTTAATTAAAAATATTTACAAAATTATGGGTTGTTACACTATCCCCCACTCAAAGCTTTTCGTCCTCGAAAAGGAACGAGACATGAAAAACAGAGAAAATAAGATAGAATGGAAAATAGTACCTGAAACAAACAATTCAATTCGAAGCACGCATGCTCTCCTCCGTCTCTCAGGATAGACACAATAATATATATTAATATGTCAAAAGAGAACTGAATAAAAGGTTTCAGATTGAACCTGATGCACCGATATCCTTACCCTTCTTCTTTTTCTCTATCTTTTAGCTTTGAGCTTTGTAGTCATTTCAGTCCAATCTGGATTGTCTGATATGTATTTTTTTCCTAAATGCATTCTTCTCTGTAATTTTATCCATATTCTTTCCAATTGCTTTAACCTTGGCGATATGCAATTTAATTGTTCTTCTAATTTATTTATTACAGAGTCAGTAGCTGATACATTTGCACTTTCAGGGATTCGTATGAGAGAGATGTCAAACTCCTCAACATTACAAGGCAAGGTTGAGTAGATGCATTCCCTGTCCTCAACTTCTACAACATTTTCTAATGGTGGTTCCCTCTCCATGTCATTGTCCTGGTTCTGGCTGTTTCTTTGATGTGGGATTTTGTTTATTCTTGCATCATCATTATTTGTAATTAAACATGAATCTTAGATGGGAGGGGTTTCAAAGTTAAAGACCTTAATATGATTTACCTCCTCTATACTATGTTGGATTGTACCGTTCGAATCTTCTTTGCAACCATCTGAATGATGAACTCCCATGGCAAGAATGTGATCATCTTGATCAGTAAATGTCTTCGAATTTGTTTCTTGATCGAAGATGATACTTTCTTGGTTGATTCGATCATTGCTCCTTTGAGTTCTTGACTGATTTTGTGTCTCTTTATTGAAATTTGGTTCTTGAGGTGCCTCATCGGTGCTATTTTCTTCAACTAATAAACTATCTCTGTTTTTGTAACGACCCATAAATTTTAACAATTTTTATAACGTAATTAACAAAAAAACTCTTGAAAAATAGATAATAAATTTTGAAAATGAAAATTTGATATTTGAAATACATCTATTTAAACATAACAAATGGTAAATTTTTATCGAAAAATATGTAAGTCAGTTCAGTTATGCAATTTTCGACATTAATTTAAATCAGCTAACAAAATATTTTCAAAATCTGAATATTTTTATACAATAAAAATGTAAACCATTTTCTGAGTAAGACGTTATATTTCGTTTTGCCAAATTTGGACTGCTCTAGCTTTGTTTATCTTATTTTCGACGAATTAACAGCGGTTTGATAGCAAGTATCCATTTTTGATAGGATGGTTGTACCACTGATATACGTGTATCATTATGTTCGTCTTGTCGTGCCGATCTTCGTAATATATTCATTTGTTTAATTCAACATCTGGTACACGATGAAATCGATGAAACAATTTTACTTATCGGCTCCGTACCTTAGACTGTTTGGTTTCATTTGTCTTTTAGTCACCCACTGGTGAAACGAATGGCCATCAGCTTTTATTTTTTACTAGAAATCAACATCTGGACTTTGCTCTTCCATAGTTTTGATATATATTCTTGGTTGACCTTTCACTATCATTCTCTTTGCTCCTTTTCATTTTCTTCCCTTCTTTTTGTTTCTATGCTCTGAAATATAAAAACAAGTTATATAAAATATTATAATGTAAATATATTTATCCTTAAACATTTCATTTGTATAGTTCATTATGTTTGTTGCTTTGAAGCCAAATTCTTCACCATGGCCGATCGTATCCCATCTTCTCCGAGTGTCAGTGCCGTGTTTCCCTACATAGCTCGCCATGCCTTCCACCAGCACGTAGCCTAGTGCCAACCACGACAGCCTACGACCCATGTGAACCCCACGTCATTGAATCTCCCGACCTGACCGCTCTCACCTTCGAGCCTAACCCGTAGCCCACGACTTTTCCACTACCGCATCCATTACTCCTCCTACTCCCCGCTCAACCACATCAACCTTCACCTCTTCCTTTCTCTGCTTCTCACTGCCCCCGAGTCACCTTACTCTGATCCGCCACCCACTTTCCGATTAAAACCATTGCCAGCCATGTCTCCGACATTGTTTTGCTACCCTCTTCCCCATACTCCACAATAAACCCGACCATCACCCTAGTAGCATATGCAGGCCAAACCCATTGCCCATTGCCAGATCCATTCCACCTCTACGCCCTTCCTCAATCCCAGATCACAACACCCAAACACTCACGTCCCCTTCCATATCGCCATAAGCCGAACACCCCTCTACTTCGACCAGTCCCGCCCACAACACCTCCATCACAGCATCTGTTATCACCAGCCCATCTCCTCTCACCAACCCAGACCCCACTACCGAATAGCCCCATCACCTTCAGCCTCCACTTCCAGACCCACGACCACCATTGTTGCATCCCCCTAGCAGCTACTCCTACACCCTTTTCCCCACTATTGTGCCTGGTTAAGGAAGTACAGTATAATAAAGTTTTTTTTATATTTTCAATTCATGTTTATAAGAAAATATTTTATAAAAATAATTACGTGTAAGTTTATATATTAGCATAGATATTAGCTTATATAAATATGAGTATACATGAGTTTGGTTTCAAATATAGTGGTAAGGATTTCAGTTTAAATTATAAAAAGAGTTTTAAGAAGTAGGATTAGAAATATTTTTTTATTTTATTTTATATGTGTTTAAATTAAATATTGATTTGAAAACATATATAATGATTTTATTTTAAATATGTGTTTTTGAGTCGAATATTGATTTTTAGAAAATTTTAATATAATATATATTTTGTTTCAGTTTATATCAAGCCAATTTTTATTTGTTTTCACCAATCCCAGGCTATCAACTTTGCTTATCGAATTCGTGTTCATCGTGTCATGTTTTGGAATTTGTGCTTGGATTCGTAGCGTATTTCATTGTCTTGTTTTCTCTAGCCTTGAAAGGTGAGCGATCACTCACAATTAACATTCGTAAATTCAATCCACATGAAATGACGATTGAAACATGTTAAATTTAAATTATTATTTATTTAATTATTGAATATGATATGTTATTAAATTGTTCACCTATGATTGATATGACACCATAACTATTATATATATACATCATGTTTAATTTTTTATTATGCTTGTTGTCTATATGTTATATAATTATTCTATTGTTCTCACTCTATAAGTTCCCTATTAGTTTAGAAATCCCAATGGGTTGAAATGATACGTACCCGAACGATATTTTAGAATAGAGAAAATATTGTTATGGGTTGGAATGATAAACCCAAGCGATTTTATTGATTTTGAATTTTGGGATTGCTGGTTGAAATGATATATGACCATAAATATTAAATTTAAATTGCAAATTCAAATGACTAATATTTGTATCTCTTGACCATAAGATAGAAAACTATACACGGACACCGTAGGTCTATTTCTGAAAATGATTTCCAAGGTTTGAAAGGAGATATATGGGTTTTGATAAATACTTATTTAAATTTTAATATATGTGTAAAAGTTAGATTTTTAAAATTATATGTTTTGGATATTTTAAATTTATAAGTTAAATTTTAAAGTGAAAATTATAAAATTTTACTTATAGTTTTATTATTTTAAAATATATAAAATAAGATTTAAAATTGATTTAAAAATAATAAGATTTAATCTAATAATAACTAATATAATAAAATTTATTTAGAATTTAATTTAACCAATAATATATATAATATGTTAAGTACCTATTTAAATTTATATTAATTTTCAAAAATAGATTTTTGTAATAACTTTCAGTAAATGAAGGTTAAAAAGATAAATTAAATAAGAATTGATTTGTAATTTAATTTGTTAAGAATTGAAATTAAATAAAAAAATTATTCATAATTAAATTTGTTTAGAATTGAACTTAAATAAGGATTGATTTGAACTTATTGATTTGAGATTTTGAAATGTATGATTTTATAACTTGATTTGATAAAAGGTGGTTAAATGAATATTTTCAACTTTAAGTAAATTTAAGGTTGAATATTTAATATTAACTTAAATTTGTAATATGTGGTTTTATTTAAGTGTTATTAAAAATGATAAAGTGAATATTGGAAAATTTTGATAGAACTAAAGTTGAAATTTGAAATATAAATGAAATTTTTTAAATCTAGTTATTGTAAAATTTGAAGTGATTTAAATTTAAAGTTCAAACCTAGATTTGAAATTGATTAAAAATGGTTTTAATAAGAATTTGAACTGATGTTGATTTAAATGGAAGTTTGGAACTCGAGTTGATTTGAATTGATTTGTGAAATTGGCATAAAAGATTCTAATTTAAAACTATTTTTGATATATACTATTTTTAGTATATAAACTATTTTAATTTATAACTATTTTAGTATATGTACTATTTCAATATTTAAACTATTTAAGTCAGAACTGTTATCATTTAGATTTAATGGATTTAAATCTGAATACTTCGATATAATGTTTAATCATTTTATGAAAATGACTTAAAGTAAATATGATTTTGAAGTGATATGATTTCGAAAGTAAACATGATTTCGAAAGTGGTATGATTTTTGGAATGAATATGATATGAAGTACGAATTGTTTTGAAATAAAATGACCACGGTGTGAAATAAGCATTTTATTGTTAAAGAGACCGGGATCGGATATTGTCATACTCTCTGCCAATACCGAGAACAACTTTAACAACTGTGTACGTGGTGGAGATTCCAGAATGAAGTAGGATGGTTTTGCAATGATTTTGTATGAGGTATTAACGCGGCCCTGACTCCTGTGAAATAGATTGATGTGGCTAAAATGGGGGCCATGCCGGGCCAAGTGAGGTCGTTCCTCCGATTGGGCATATTTCTTCGATACCATTCTATTACTTTGTGATTTGATTGGGTGAACTTTTGATTTGGGAGTGTGTCTCGAGGTGGACGGTAGTAGCTGCTATGCTTTACCACTAGTCCTGATCCATAAAACGGTAGTATCCTACCCTAGGCATTGCCACACGTGCCTTGTCACATGCCTTATCGTGCCCACTACGACTTTGGTTTATACCGTACCTATAGAGTGCTTCTTGAGTGAACCACCGGTTTGGTGGTGCTTATAGTATCTATATAGACCACAGAAATATATAAAATGTGTTAAGGGGGATATGGGTAATGCCTTAACTCTATTTTAATAGTTTACTTTACTGAAGACATTATCTATGTAGCGTGTTGTACTATGTATGAAGATAGTTTAACGGATCCTTAAAGGATGGAAATCCTAAGCATCCTTTGAGTTACTTTTTATTTCACTTGACATTTCATTTGAGTTGATTTACTGATATAAGAATGTTAATCCTGGCTCGAGTGTTTTATGTTTAGCTTTATGCTTGGGTCAAACTGAGTGTCACTGCATTTGAGACTCACCTATGGAGCTTGGAGCTTTGCTTGAAAATCTGTCTTTATCTATTCTGCTTTTAGTTATTTCGAATTTGTTTTCAGACTTGTCATTAGCGTTTGTATTACTGATTCCTATGTACTTGAGATTCTCTGTTGTATTTGTATTAAACTCTGATGTTTCTATAGTAGCTTCATGAATGACTGTTTATCTATTTCGATGCTTATTGTTATATTACTCTATGTCTGTGATTCTATGATTTATTTTATTTACTATATATTCTGATTTTTGCCAAATATAAATTAACAATCTATTGTTATGAGCGATTCAAGTCTGACATGCGTGTCTGCTTGTGCACTTGGCAGGTCCAGCATGATAGGGGGTTCTCGCTTCTGGTTTTCATAGAGAACGGATGGCTTTTACTCCTACATGTCCCGCGTGGTTGGTGCATTCGAGAGGCTGGCCGTAAAAGCAAAACACAGGTACCGTTGTATGGTACGGTTGGCGTTGCCCCACTGGCAGCTGTCCTGTTACAAGCGGTATCAGAGCTCCGGTTTAGGCAGAACTTAACATATGGAGTAAAATTAACTATAGATTCACTTTCGTTCGAGCTTGAAAATCTTCGTTGGGATCCTCTTGAATTAGAGAATTATTGAATTTTGGAACTTTACCCTTTGTTCTGAATCCAATCTTGTCTTGTCATGTTCGTGTTCTTCTTGATACTAGAGCATCCTATAGCTTCAATCTAATCGTCAACCTCATCCTTGTATGGGACTAATCCCCTCACCGGTCTCGCCAACCTTAGTATGATTTATAAAGGGGTGAAACTCCTTTATAATAGGCATCGATTCACCTTAGATTTCTACGTCCTCGTTTAGGTGTTGTTATTTCTTGCGTAGCATGAACCGTTTCTCTAGTAGACGATCCAGGTAATTCTCTTATGATCTAATGCTAATTGCCTTAGGATTATGCAGGTAGTTTTATCCTTTCGATTGATTCTCAGTCTAGTGATCTTGACTCCAACCTGTTGTCCAACAGTTTTCGGATATCTTTGGTAAAGTCACATCTCTCCAATCTAAGCGGGAAATTGAATTCCGCTTCAATCTTATTCTTAGAGCTCAACCTATTGTCTTTACTCCCAAATGAATGGTTAGTCATCCCTTTTGGATTAACCAATGCTCCAGCCTTCTTTATCGACCTCGTGAATCGCATATTCCGTGTTGTTCTCAACAAGTTTATCTCCATTTTCTTTGATGACATTTTGTTTTCTTAATCGCGGTTGATCTGGTTAAATTCGTCGCGATTAATATATGTTTATCCATCTTTCCTCTTTTGAAAATTTAATTATCTTATATTCCATTTGAGCCTATCTTTTTAGAATTCTCTTTGATTAAAGTTCCTGTAAATTTGAATCTCTATTCTTGTTCTAGAATCTACTCTTGGATAATCCAATGAGAGAATGTATTTGTAATTAATATAAAATGTTTTATATTGTGTTGTTTGAGTTGTTAAGTTTGAATTTTGGGTTCGATCGATTTGTTTGACCAACGCTATCAATCGGAATTCCAAAATACTTGAATAGAGCAAACTGAGATGATATTGTTTTCAAGATTGGTAAATGAAATAATTTTATATGTGCTTATAATTTATATATAAAGTATAATTTTTTGAAATTAGATAGTTAAATGAATTGGTTGTTAGAAATGGTAGTACTAGACAATCATTTATTGTTTTGTCAACATTCCTAAACCATTAGCTATTGTTGTATGTTATAAGGTATTGAAATTAGTAACACATAGTTTATAAATCAAAGATATGAATTTAAATTTAGGATTTGAGAATTAAATTTCCGTTGCTTTTCTAAATTTGGTTTTCAGAGTTTTGGAAAAATATATATTATTTGAAAGTATTTTCGAATGGAAATTTTTCAAAAGAATCTAAGTTAGTACTCTCCTCTTTTGTCGTTGGAAAAATAATTTTGAGGATGACTACAGCACCATTGACATTCATTTTTGATCCTCAAAGTGTAGAGACCATTTAGTAGCTTTGCTACACTTTGGTTTTGGAAATGGATTTGATTTGAAATTCTTGCGTATAATATATATATTTATATAATTAGTTCAAAATGGTTTGAAGTGAAACCAAAAATTTAACTCTTAAGTTCTATATTGAGTGATGGTTTTCAATTATTGAAATGACCAAAAATTTGAATAATGGGAGTGTCTAAAATGAAAAACGAAATTAAAATAACCTGAAATAGTTGAATTAAGATAAATTTATTTGTATAACACTCAATTGCATTCTAAAACAAATATAATTTGCCTGAAATATTTAAAAAGTTTAATGTTAATGTGATTATGTAATTGAAGGTTATATAAGAGAAAATTTAAGTAATGATAATGTTCAAACTGATTTGCTTAATAGAAATTTTGTAAATATAAGGTAAATCTGTATATTGTTGAATTACACTCAAAACATATATAACTCACCTGGAAAAAGTTAAAATGTAATAAGAATATATAATTGAAAAATATACAATATAAAATGTAAGTAATAAGATGTCAAAAATAAAATATTTTGTTAAAGAAATTTATAAATAAAAGTTGAGTGGTTATAATAAATGTTTATACACTTAATATATGTTATATGATATGTTAAATGAGATATATTGAATAAAAGTTGAATGTTATTTATGTAAATAAATATGAACATAGGAATAGTCGAAATTGAATTATAAGTGGGATTTACTTAAGTAAAATAAAATGGATCAAATAAATGAGTCAAATAAAATAAATTTTATTTTGAAAGAAAATTGTTGCAACAAATGTTAATAAATTATAGGCAAATCAATTAAATGAAAATACCTTGAGTTTAAATCAATCAAATGTGAATATATTGAATATTTATTGATTGAATAAAATGGACTGAAACTAAATTAGTTAAACAAAAATCAATTTAAAAACTAATGAAATTTATACTGTTTTGAATCAATTGTTGCATTTTGAATCTATCTTATCTTTCTATTTGTTTCTATTCTCCTACATCGTTCGTTTTCCGAGACGAAAAGTTTTGTGTGGGGGAAAGTGTAACGGCCCGTAAATTCCATCAATTTTTATAACATAATTAACTAAGTTTTTCAAGAAAAATAAATAATAAATTTTTGAAATGAAAATTTGATATTTGGAGTACATCTATTTAAATATAGCAAATGGTAAATTTTTATTGGAAATTATGTGAGTTCTGTTGTATGATTTTCAATGTTAATTTAAATCGGTTAATAAAATATTTTTGGAATCTGAATATTTTTACATAATAAAAATATAAATTATTTTCTGAGTAAGACGTCATATTTTGTTTTTCCAAATTTGGATTGCTATAGCTCTGTTTATCTTATTTCCGGTGAATTAATAGCGGTTTGGCAGCGAATATCGACTTTTGATAGAATGGTCGTGCTACTACTATCTATTGCTACTAATATATGTGTATCATTCTGTTTGACTTGTTGTGTTGATCTCAACAGTATATTCATTTGTTTAATTCAGCATCCGGTACGCAACGAAACTGATGAAACAATTTGTTGTATCGGTTCCGTACTTGAGACTGTATGGATTCCTTTGTCTTTTAGTCACCCATCGGTTGAAACAAATGGCCATCAGCTTTTATTATTTTCAAAAAATCAACATATGGCCTTTGCTATTACATAGTTTTGGTATATATTCTCAGTTGACCTTTCACTATCATTCTCTCTGCTCCTAATTGTTTCCTTCCCCTCTTTCCGTTTTTGCGCTCTGAAATATAAAAATAAGTTATATAAAACATTATAACGTAAATATATTTATCCTGAAATATTTGGTCGATATGGTTCCTTATATTTATTGTTTTAAAGCCAAACTCTTCGCCATGGCCGTTCGTATCCCATCTCCTCCACATGTCAGCGCGGCGTTTCCCTCCATAGCTCGCCATCCCTTCCACCAACACATAGTCCGGTGCAGACCATGACAGCCTGCGAACCCAGCTGAACCATACGTCATAGAAGCTCTGCCCTGACCGCTCTCATATCCGAGCCTAACCCGTAACCCACGCCTTTTCCACTGCCGCACCTTCTCCTCCCACTTGCCGATGAACCACATCAACCTTCACCCCTTCCTTTCTTCGCTCCTCAGTGCCACCCAAGTCACTTGCTTTGATCCGCCACCCACTCGCCGACCAAAAACATCGCCATCCAAGTCTCCGACATTGCCTTGTCGCCCTCTTCCCCATACTCCACAACGAACCCAACCATCACCCTGGTAGCACATGCATGCCGAACCCACTGCCCACAGACAGATCCTTCCCACCTCTATGCCCTTCCTCAATCCAAAAGCCAGCACCCGAACACCCACGTCCTCTTCCACATCGCCATAAGCCGAACACCACTCTACTTCAACTAGTCTCTGTTAGGAAATCAAATCTACGCTATCAATCATAACAACTATAAAATGGAAATCGAATATTCATATATATCTATATTTATGGGTATTTGTTATAATAACATCACTAGAAACACAAGAACAAGGCTCAAAGAACATTACAAGAGACTACAAGTCGATAGTATCGATGGAGCAACAAGACAAATGCACAAAGTAAACATGCACAGTTTTCAGACGTCTGGGTGCACTAACCAGACGTCTGAAGAAATCCTATGAAATTCAAAACAGATAGGATCAGACGTCTAGTTGATGTACTGAGACGTTTGAAAGGCTACTGTATACAAAAAAATATAGCCAGACGTCTGAAACAAAATCCAGACGTATGATGCTGAACTCGAAATTTAAAATTCAAATTACAACTGCCGCTTTGGAAAAGACATCTTCGCTTCTCTTCACTGCAACTCTCCATCATCATCAAAAGCAACTATAGAGCACTTGTTAATGGATGCAACTACTCAAGGAATCCCTCTAGAACTATATATATCATCAAGAATCAAAGAGAACAACAACCTTACTCACTTATGCTCTCTAATTATACACTCTATCATTCTTGATCTCTAGTAATCTATACTTGTATTCTACTCTTCCAAATATACAGTTCCTCACAGACAATATTCTCTAAATATATATTGGAAGCATTTGCACTAATTAGTCAATATTCGTGTTATAGAACACACATTTGACACGAGGAATCTATTGTAACCAAGCCTACTCATCCGGACGAAGCGAGGGTGTTTGATAGTAGAATTCCGAAGGGGAGCTTCAGGACTGGACGTAGGATGGGAGGTCCGAACCAGTATAAAATCCCAATGTGTTTATTCTATATTTACTTAGATTAGTTTTGGTTTAGTTACATTATATATTTAGCCACATATACTTGCACATACACTATATGATCCACCCTATAGACTTACAATTCGTATCCGAGCATGGTTTGATCAAAAGTACTATAATATGTTTTTGAATCACTAATATTGCAAGTATTTTTAAAGAAGGACAATCTACCGCACGTCCCCCACTATTTAATGGCTCCAAATATGCATATTGGTCAACTCGTATGCATATTTTTATGGAAGCTAATGGTCTAGAAATAGGGTCTGCCACACAAAATAAATATGAAGCACCTAACACTGCTATAACCACTTGAATTATTGTACAAAAGACCTTAGCCTTAAACAATGCTAAAGCTATGAATGTTTTATTTTGCTCTTTAGATAAGAATAAATTTTCACTTGTCATGTTATGTACCACTGCGTTTGACATTTGGTGTATCTTACAAAGCACACACAAAGGTACAACAAAGGTCAAATAAACTAAGATTTCAATTTTGCAAAAATAATTTCCTTTATTTAAAATGAAACAAAATGAAACTATTGTTAACATGTATTCTAGATTTCAAACTATTCAACATAATCTTATGGCATTAGGAGTTAAGTTTACTGATTTTGATTTAGTTTGTCGAATACTCAACTCTTTAACATCGGATTAGGAATGGAAGGTATTAGCTATTGAAGAATCTAATGATCTTTCTACTCTCAAGGTTGAAGAGTTGATAGGGAATTTAATGTCCTATGAAGCTAACTTACAGGCTAGAAAAGAACAAAATATTGAGAAGAAGAACATAGCATTTCAAGCAAAGAATGATGACTTGGATTTGGATGAAGAAGAGATAGTTTTCATTGCTAAGAATTACAACAAGTTCAAGAAATTTAGAAAGATGACCAAATTACAAAAAGAAGGAAAGTCTAATACAACAAATCTATCTCAAATCAAGTGCTATGAATGTGGTCAATACGGACACATGAAGAAGGATTGTCCTAAACGCAACAATGAGAAAAAGAAAAAATTTGAGAAATTTAAGAAGAAAAGAGCTTTTAAAGTTACTTGGGACGATACCGATTCATCATCATCTTCTGATAGTGATAGTGATAGCGATGGAGAACAAGCTAATGTATGCTTTATGGCTAACACTAATGAGGTATGTCCTGAACTTAGCGACAATGAACTACTAGAACTTAGCATAGAATTAGATGATAAATTTAGACGATTTGAAAAATTAAACAAAGAACATATAGCCAAAATAAATAGGTTAGAACTTGAAGTAGGAATGTTAAAAGATGAAAAAATTATTTTAGAGGAGGAACTAGAAATGTCTCAAGAAAAAATTAAAAATAGTTTTATTGAAAATGAAACTATAGTTATTGAAACTAGACAAAACCAGGACGACTTATTAAAAGAAAATATCAACTTGAAATGTAATATTGAAACATTGGAAAAAGAAAATTTAGATTTAAAAGAAAAATTAGACAAAATTACATATAATGTTCAAAATTTAATAAAGGAAAACAAGATTTGGAAAATCATATTAAAACTTCAAACCCATTAGGAATAGAAATGGAATAGGTTTTAAAAATATCTCTAAACAAAAAAAGGAATAATATTAAGAAATATAGTTTTATTTATCAAAAGACTAAAGGATCACCTAAGTCCATTCTGAATACCAAAAATATAAAAATTTGGATTCCAAAAAAAAAAAAAAAAAATTGATTAGACAAAAAATATCGATAATTTTTAGAAAAAGTAGTCTATAATAAAAATTATATTCGCAAAGGTACCAATCCTTCTTGGGTGTGGCTACCTATCCCTCCTAACATCTAGGACCCTAACAAAGTATATGGGTACCAATTGAATTCTTTTTTATTTTCCAGGTACCTAAAATAAAAAATAAGGAGAAATAGATACTTGATAGTGGATGCTCCAAACATATGACCGAAAATGCAAGAATATTATCAAATATAACATATATAGATGTCGGAATAGTAACCTTTGGAGATAACTCAAAAGGATACGTCGTAGGCATCAACTCTGGTATTTCTAACTCTCCTATTATTACAAATGTTTTGTTAGTACAAAATTTAAAACACAACCTACTTAGCATAAGTCAATTATGCGATAAAGGATTTCAAATTAATTTCAAAAAGGATAAATGTTATATTTTCAATAACAATCAACTTATATTTGAAGGTTTTAGAAACAAAAATATTTATGTCTAAAATATGAATATAAATCAAAATTCAAACTTATGTTTAACCGCCAAACATGACGATCCCCGGTTGTGGCATGAAAGTTTTTGTTATATTAATTTTAAAAATGTTAATAAATTAGCAAAATATGAGCTGGTTAGAGGTTTGCCAAAAATAAATTTTAAAGTAGAAAATCTATGTGATGCTTGTCAATTTTGAAAGCTAAAGAAAAGTTCCTTTAAATTTAAAAATAATATTTCTACAAAACAACCATAAGAATTATTACATTTAGATTTATTTGGTCCAACTCAAGTACGATCTATAAATCACAACAAATATGTTTTCGTAATAGTAGATGATTTTTCAAGATATATGTGGACCTTATTTTTAAAACATAAAAGTGATACTTTTGGAATATTTAA
This sequence comes from Allium cepa, assembly GCA_030765085.1. Lineage (NCBI taxonomy): Eukaryota > Viridiplantae > Streptophyta > Magnoliopsida > Asparagales > Amaryllidaceae > Allium > Allium cepa. The sequence goes on from CM060938.1 coordinate 920,336,334, forward strand.
ATTTTTTGCTAAAAGAATAAAAACTCATATGGATTTAAAAATTAAAAATATTCGAAGTGATCACGGAGGAGAATTCAAAAATGATCTTTTACTAATTTTTGTAATAAAAAGGGAATTGGTCATAACTTTTCTTTTCCCCGCACACCACAACAAAATGGTGTAGTAGAAAGAAAGAATCGAACATTATAAGAATCTGCAAGAATGCTATTAAATAGTAGCAATTTACCAAAACATTTTTGGGCTGAAGCTATTGCTACGGCTTGTTATGTTTTAAACCAAGTAACCATACGACCGATGACTAAAAACACTTGTTTTGAAATATTTTTTTGAAGAAAGCCTAAAATATCATACATTAAAACTTTTAGATCAAAATGTTTTATATTAAATGCAAATGACAGTTTAGGAAAATTTGATCCAAAGGCTGATGAAGGGATCTTTGTTGGATATTTGGATCGTTCCAAGGCATATAGTATTTTTAATAAACATACTAATATAATTGAAGAAAGCTTACACGTTTCATTTGATCAAAATTTCCTTAATAATCATACTAACGATGATGATTAAATTATTTCTATATCAAATACAACAAACCCGTCTAATGATAAGATAAATACACAAAATAATACTTTAGTGTCATCTCTTAGAATTCTTAAAGATCATCCAAAAGATAATATCATTGGAGATCTTAACTCGAGAATAACTAGAAATCAACTTAACCAAATAAGCCATATAACATTTGTGTCAAATTTCGAACCGAAAAATTATAAAGAAGCTTCAAATGATAACTTTTGGATGATAGCTATGCAAGAAGAGATAAATTTGAACGTAAGAATGTTTGGGAATTAGTCCCAAGACCAAAAAATCAATCGGTTATAGGAACAAAATGGGTATTTAAAATAAAGAAGATGAAAATGGAAATATAATTAGAAATAATGCTCGCTTAGTTGCTCAAGGTTGTGGTCAAGAAGAAGGTATCGACTACGATGAGACTTTTGCTCCAATAGCAAGACTGGAGGCCATACATACATTACTCGCTGTTGCAAATCATCACAATTTTAAAATATTTCAAATGGATGTCAAAAGTGCTTTCTTAAATGGTTTTATCAAAGAAAACGTATATTTTGAACAACCTCCATTATTTATTCACGAAAAATATCCAAATCATGTTTTTAAATTATAAAAAGCTTTATATGGTTTAAAACAAGCACCCCGTGCTTGGTATGAATGTCTTAAAAATCGCTTAATTACATCTGCTTTTCAAATAACTAAAATCGATACTACTTTATTTATTAAATGAGAAAGTAACAATATTTGAGTTGTGCAAATTTACGTAGACGATATTATTTTTGGTTCAACTAACAAAAATCTTTGTAATCAATTTTTAAATATTATGCAAAATGAATTTGAAATGTCTCACGTCGGAGAATTAAATTTCTTCTTGGGTTTACAAATAAAACAACTTGAAAATGGTATTTTTATTCATCAAGAAAAATATTGTAATGATTTATTGTGTCGCTTTGAAATGCATAAAACTTCAAGCAAACCAACAACAATGAGTACTAGTGTCCACTTAGAAAAACATGATAATGGGAAAGATTTTGATGAAAAATTATATCGTAGTATGATTTGCTATCTGCTTTATTTAACAGCTAGTCGACCAGACATTGATGAGTGCGTGTCTTTGTGTCCGATTTCAAGAAAAACCAAAAGAATCCCACCAAAGAGCCGTTAAACATATATTACGATATCTATCTAGTATAAGAGATTACAGTTTGTTTTATCCTAAGGAATCATCATTTGAACTTGTTTCATATAGCGATGTGGATTTCGGAGGTTGTAAAATTGATCGTAAAAGTAATAGTGGAACATGTCACTTTATCGAACAGTCATTAGTTTCATGGCTAGCGAAAAGCAAAATCGTATATCCTTATCCAATTATGAGGCCGAATATATTTCAGCATCACTTGGATGTGCACAAGTAATATACATGCAGAAAAGGCTTAATGATTTCAAAAAAATTATTAATAAGTCACCAATATATTGCGTTAATACAAATGCAATAAATTTATTAAAAAACCCTGTAAATCACTCATGTGCTAAACATATAGATATAAGACATCATTTTTTACGTGACAATGTCAGAAAAGGAATTATCACATTAGAATACGTTAATACCGAAAATCAAATAACAGAAATTTTCACAAAACCAACTAACGAACAAACATTTGTTAAACTGCGACGAAACTTAGGAATATGCTCCCTTAACGATCCTCTAACTTAACACCACATCCTCATTTATTTTATATTTAGCCAAAAATGTTTGGATCCTCAAACTAAGAGTGATAACTCCTCTACCTTAAATTTTTTAGATAGTTGGTTTCTGAAACTGTCTATAAATAACTTTTTCAAAAGTATATATAACTCTTTATAAGTAAAGAATATATAGATCTCATATTTTTACAACAATATAATCATGTCTTCTGAAAATTCTCATCTATCCTTCTCGATACGTACAACTGATAGCTCAACAGATACACCTCAACATCTTCCTACTCCTACACCAAATCAGGAACCAACATATAGGTGTTCCACCTATCATACGGGATTCACTCCCGATAACAAGAAATCCAAGCGATCTCTATTTCTTTCTCCTAACACCAAGGAGAAGATTGATGAGATTCATCACTATCAAAAACGACAAATATACTACAATGAGAATTATATTTTGAACAAAAAGTCACGGCACAACGACTAAGTTTCTTGGAGCAAGTAGCATGAAGTTTCATAATTCACGGAAGAAGGATATACACGAACAACTTCTGATTCCTTGCAGTTCTCTGGATCCCTCATCATCGTATCGTACACCTTTGGTTCCTTCACCAAGGCAATTCTCTGGTTCCCCTAGAACCCACGAACGTGGAAATATGGTCTCTACTCAAACCATGGAGGGATGACAAGTCAGATGATCGCAAAACTCCATCGCCGTCTAAATAGACTAAAATTATTCTTTGAATTTTTAACTACGTATGTTTGTAATTCTGATTCACAAAAAGATAATACTACATTTTTTCAAACAATGGAAGGTTGATAAATAAGCAACACCCTTTAGATTTAGGCTATTTTTAGAAAGATTAGTTATTTCAGACGTCTGGATATGGATCTAAGATGTCTGACACTCTGATATCCCATAAAATTTACATCATTCTGCATATGTCAGACGTCTGATATATCTATCCAGACGTCTGAAAATTGTCTCTGCTTACTTAAAATAGATAACGATTATATCTGATGTCTGAACTAAAAACCAGACGTCTGAATAAAGTCACTGCCACAATATTTAAAAAATCGATCTATTTCAGACGTCTGATAGTTAAAGCAGACGTCTAAAAATCTCTCTGGCTATCAATTTAAAAAACTCAATCAAAATCAGCCGTCTAACTCTATCTGTTGTGTCAAAATTAGGTTAAACCAGACGTTTGAATTCAATTCTAGACGTCTGAAATTCAGTTGACGCTCATATATGCCCAGATAACGATTATTTCATTTGCCTTTTCTTATTTTGTTTCATTTTTTTCCATCGATAGATAGCCACTTTTTTCAAAAATTTCTGCCTCTTTCAAACTTAAACGAATTCGATGCCTCCTAGAACTAAAAACCCTAAGATAACCAAACGAAAACAAGACCAACCAACTTCTTCAAACCCTCAAATTTGCTCGGATGATCAAATCAAACGATGGATGAATAGAGCACCATATTCACTCAAGAGGTGTGAGGAAATTCAAAAGAAGAAACTTCACACAAGTCAATTCTATAACATACTCAAGTTTCCAATGTATGATTTAGATGAATTATGTGACAATGCCGGTTTAGAAACTTTGATATTGTTTAACCCCAGTACCATCCAAATTGATCAATTGGCTATATTTCTCTTCTACGCTAATTTGGATAGCACGGCTGTTTGGAACACGGAAAATGAAGATAACTAGTTATGGTCTAATGTTTATGGCAACACAATTAGGCTCACTCTGGGAATAATAGGCAGGACTCTCGGATGTTCCGACACGGGTGAAGATCTATATAAATTCCCGATATGCGTTTCAAACCAAGGAAAAATATAACACATCAAATATGGGAGGATGAAATGCCTAAATTTGCTTCCAAATATTTACGACCAAAGGCGAGACATTTTACTCGGATGATCATCAACACTATTATTCCTCATCTAGGAAGTCATGAGTAGATAACCGAATTAGAACACAAAGCTTTATATGCTCTATTCAGCGGAACAAGGGTGAATTGGGCCAAATTTATATTTGACGAGCTCAAACATTTTTGGACTCGATCACGGCCATCAATTATCTACCCTACATACATCATGAGACTTCTACGTGCTCACAACATCCCCTTCTACCTATCCACTTTTGAAGAAATTTCTCTAAAATATGCTTTCATAAAGTTTTTCTCCCTAATGAACTTACCAAAAATTCCTCCGAAATTTATGTCTTTCGAAGATTGGACGCACAATCGTCAAGCAAGACAAGCTGGGCCTCCACCTCAACCACACCATGAACCAACACAAGAGGAGGAAAAACATCGTGAGACAACTCCTCCTCATGCACCATTTGATTAAACGAACCAGGATGAGATTATGGAAACTCGAACAGAGACAAATCCAAGTGGAAGCATTCGAGATCTCACTCTTCAAAATCAACAAATCATGTCTCGAAATCAAAAAAAATTAGCTACGCGTATTGACAACTTTGAAACATCTTTTTCCACACGCCTAGCAATAGTTGAAACATCACTTTCAACTGCATTAGCGGTTCTCAAAGAGGTTCTTCAAAGAGCTCGTGGTCTTACAACTCCTTTCTAAGATTGGCCAACCCTAGTGCCTTCTCCTCCATCGAAATAATCTAAACTTTTTGAGGAGAACGAACCTCTAAAACAAGCTCCGACATCTCCTACAAAGCAACCTTGCTCTTCTCAAAAAGAAGATAAAGGAGATGATCAAGAAAAAGCTTCCCTGAAAGACTCATAGATTTTAGGATTTCATCTTATGTACACTTGAAAACTCTATGAATGTACTCCCATACAATTACTTATGAAATTCTCTTTTTGTGTGTTAAATATCTTTGGCGATTGATCATATTAACATTTAATTAACTAGAAATTCTTTTTGATAATGCTAGAGGGGGAGATATATATATATATATATATATATATATATATATATATATATAATAAGCACATATTCAAGGGGAGATTTTTAAACTATATATAGTACATTGTATAGTTGCCATCATAAAAAAAGGGGAGATTGGTAGGAAATCAAATCTACAGTTTCGATGACAACAACAATACAATGGAAACCGAATATGCATATATATATCTATATTTATAGGTACTTGCTATAATAACATCACTAGAAAGACAAGAACAAGGCTCAAAGAATATTACAAGAGACTACAAGTCGATAGGATCGATGGAGCAACAAGATAGATGCTCAAAGTAAACATGCATAGTTTTCAGACGTCTGGGTGCACTAACCAGACGTCTGAAGAAATCCTCTGAAATACAATACAGACAGGATCAGATGTCTGATTTATGCACTCAAACATTTGAAAGGCTACTGTATACAAAAAATATATATAGCCAGATGTCTGAAACAAATACTAGACGTATGATGCTGAACTCAAAATTTAAAATTCAAATTACAACTGCCGCTTTTGAAAGGACATCTTCGCTTCTCTTCACTGCAACTCTCCATCACCATCAGAAGCAACTATAGAGCACTTGTTAATGGATGCAACTACTCAAGGAATCTCTTTACAACTATATATATCATCAAGAATCAAAGAGAAAAACAACCTTATTCGCTTATGCTCTCTAATTATACACTCTATCATTCTTGATCTCCATTAATCTATACTTGTATTCTACTCTTCCAAATATACAATTCCTTATAGAAAATACTCTCTAAGTATATATTGGAAGCATTTGTACTAATTAGTCAATATTCGTGTTATAGAACACACATTTGACAAGAAAAATCTATTGTAACCAAGCCTATTCCTCCGGACGAAGCGAGGGTGTTTGATAGTAGAATTCCGAAGGGGAGCTTCGAGACTGGACGTGGGACGGGAGGTCCGAGCCAGTATAAAATCCTGGTGTGTTTATTCTATATTTACTTAGACTAATCTTGGTTTAGTCGCATCATATATTTAGCCACATATACTTGCATATACACTATAAGATCCACCCTATAGACTTACAATCTCCGCCCCCAATGCCTCCATCATAGCCTTTGCTATCACCGAGCCCATCTCCCCTCGCCAACCCAGATCTTATCCTATCTCCTACATTTTCAGATTTATATTAATCCCTTTAACATTTTCTAAAGTCGATTATACTCAATTATAATCTCGTCTATCCATTTACAACTTCTAACAATCATATCCGTTTTCATATCTCAAGAGAGTTTATAAATAAATTCAAATCATTTTCAAAACTCTATATATGTATAACAAGTATTTTTAAAGAATGATAATTTATTTTTAAAAACACTTCTAAGTAATTATTTAAAAAAAATTAAAATGCTTTAATAAACATTGATAATTCATTCCCTATTTCATTTGCAGATAACATATTGATTTACGAAGCTTATTGTAAAAACTAGAAATTTATTTATACTAATATAAAATATTTGAAAAATCCACTTCCGAAGAATTTTATTACCTTTAAATTACATAGTTTGAATAAATAAAAATTCTCTTTTAAAACAATTTAACTTCTCGATAAAAATATACATTTTTAAAATCCCAATAACCAAATCACATAATAAAACCCTCTCGATTCTTACACATCGATATCATATGGATTCCTAACCATCCTCATTTTCCAAAAATAGAATACATTATTTTTCCTAAAAATATATTTTTCATATCTCGATATAGATTCACCCTGTGAAATTATATTCCAATTTATCAATTGATGTCATTTTTCCTTATTTGTAAACATCATTTGCAAATTTATAACTCCTTTGAGCTTCACTTATTTATAGAACAAATTCCATTTATAAAATCTCATTTTATAAATCTATTTCTAATAAATTCCATATATTTCACAAATCTATTTAAAATATTGATTTCAAACTCCTTTTCACATTTTCCAGAAATATCATTTAACAATCCATCATTCAAAAACCCTTTATATAAATTATTTTAAAATCTCTATTTAAAATATTTTACAATAGTCAAGTAAAATTAATCAATTTTTTTATCCAACTCAACTTCCTTTAAAATAATCCAAATACCAATATAAATATTTTTATATCCAAATTCTTCTTTTAATTCCTTCAAATATAAAAATAATATTGATGGTATTTAAATTACCAAAATCTAAGTCTAGTGCTACTATAGCATCCAATAATACAAATGACAACAATAATCTGTAGTAGATTATCTACACACATCATATATCACTATATATGAAAAATAAACAATATATTTGAAGAATCCAGTTGGATCCTCCAATATTTTGCCCTACAACCACATATGTTAATACAACATAAAAATACCAATCCCACTTCGAGGCGGGATATCGTGGTAATTTAAGGTCATCAGCTATTAGCGGGGCGCATAGGGTCTCATCCGCTCCAATAGGTTGGAATAATCAATCCGACTACTAATATAGGCTACTATGTATAATATCGCATTCAACTGATACCAATTCAACCAACATCCAATAATAAATTTTAATCATTTAAAATTAATTGCAGTAATCCAAATGAGTGAGAGTACTCATCTTGATTTTTAATTTGCAAATATGTTCCAATTTTACTTCGCCATCATGAGTCCAATGCAAGAATTCACACTCGAATTCAACCTCACATTTAAAAAGTTATACGATCTTAAATATTTGAATTTAATAAGCTAATTTAACATCTAATTTTAATTAACCTATATACATACCTTAACAACTATTTCCACAAAGCTTATGTAACAACCCGCATATTTTACGTTTTGAATATTTAAATGTTTTATTTCAATATGGTATCGTTAGTCGGATTTTTGTCCGAAAAAGTTACTTTTTGCAAACAGTCGAATTGGGACTCGAGATCCCTTCCATTGAGTTCAAAATGCCATTTGCAACCTTTTTGAATATAAACATTGATATGTTTGGAGCTAGCCATAAATTTGACCTTTTTCACTTTGGGTTTGGGTTTGGGTTCAGCTCACTAGCCGTCATTATACCCCAAACTGAAACATCCCTCCCCATTCACTCTCACTTCCTCATCTTTTCAGTTCTAAAGCAAAAATGGGGGAAAAGAAAAAGAATTAGAATTTCCTAAGCTCTAGTTTCCATTTGCAAATCAATTTCTAGCTCCAAATTTAAGAGAAGCCATTGGTAAGCCTCCTCCTCTTCTTCTTCAACTCATTCTCTTACCAATTTCAGAAAATCCTAAACCTAACTTTGGGAATGTTCTTCTTTTGAGCTTAGATTCAAGCTCATTTGAGTTGTATTGAAGAGTGATTATGCTTTCCATTGCTCTATAGCTTCTTCTATCATTTGTTTTAGGTTCAAAGGTGAGATTTTTATCTCATATCTTAGTCTATAATTATCTTCGATTGTTAGGTATGAATTCCTAACACTTATTCTTGTGGAATTGATTTTGGTTTGGATTGATTTGGTGTGTATTCCAATTTTTGGTGTTTTGAAATCAAAATCTATGAAAATCCTATTATGGATATTTAGACATTGATATTTAGGGCATATGAAAGAGCCGTTAAGGCTGAGTTGTCATGTGGCGTAAATCCTTAGTCGTCATTTGATCATCCGATCGCTTTCGATATTCATTTGGCCATTTTTGGTCGTGGTTCAGGAAATGCTCTGAATTCCAGTTTCAGACGTCTGAATCTGGAATTTCAGACGTCTGAATTGGCTCAATTTCAAACAGAATGAAATAGGCTAAAAAAGCCTATTCAGATGTCTGAAATATTTGGTTCAGACGTCTGAATCACGTTCTGGAAAACTTCTAGTTTTCCAGATTCAGACGTCTGAACCACCTATTTCAGACGTCTGATTCTGCTGTGTTTTGCCTGCTTGCCTATTTTGTTTAAAAATTCCAATTTTATCGATTCGCGTTGATTCTGATTTGTTGCAATCATTTATTATCGACTTTGATGACATTTTCTTCGGGATTGTTGGGAATTTCCATTTTGATGGATTCAGTATCGGTTTCTTTGGATTTTATTCACGTCTTTGAATGTGAATTTTGGTGATTGACTGTTCTACAATCATTTTTGTGATTTGTCACTTTAAAAATATAAAGGTTTTAATACTGGTATTAAATATCAGAAGTCTTTCATCAAAACGATTTCAACTCTATTTTCAATATCAAACTCGTTTGTAAAACCGTTTTCCAATCTACTAGTATCTACAAACCTTTACCTCACTCGTATGAGAAATCTAATTAAACGACTTAGTAAAACAACTGGTATAAAATGCTTGCGTTTACTTCGTCGGTTAATTCTTGGACTTGTTCGATTGAATCTCTTGTGACAATTTTCTAGTGCAGATTTATAATTTGTTCGTAAATATTTAAGTTAAGCTAGTGGTTATGGGACATGAAGCTAAACTCATATATTTGCTAGCTTAGTGTAATTGACACTTTCTTGATGATCATTGATGATCATTTTTGTGATTCGGACTAGCGTTATGCTATGTTTTTTTGTCCACGGAGGGGACTGTACCTCGTTTTATTGAGTTTCGTCTCAATTTTATTATAGGCTAATAACCTATTTATTTCTTGGAGTTTTGACTCAATTTTTGTGGGCTAGCGACCCACGCTTTTATGGAGTTCGGTTCTTCGGGCGTACCACTGTACTATATCGTTGTTCCAAATTTTACGAGTTTCAGGTTCCTCGGGAATACCGTTGTACTACGTCGTTGCACCGGCTCTATGGTTAGCGACCATGGGATAGCGTCCCGTTCTGTGATACACATGTTGGTGAGTTTTCATGTTCCCGTTCTGTGATAGGCCTTCCCCCTTTATATGATTTCTGGATTTCTATGTATGATTTCTAGAATTTGTGTTTCACCAATTTTATAATTGGCATTTATATGTTGTCAATATTTATGGCTTGGTGAATGAAATAAGGAGTATGACATTCCTTTCGATCTTTGAGAAGATTCTTGTGATATTGATTAATCTCTGTTTGATTTTCAATTACATACTTATCAGAGTATGACATTATGGTTATAATGCTTTTATGTCATATCTCTTGTTCTATATCGTTTCATCTGATATTTATAGCTAGACTGATCCGTTTATTATTTTCTTATTAAATAATACTCGGGTCAGACCGAGATATTACAGGTACTTCTGCTTAACTCCTTACCAGGGAATAGTATTCTGACTTTTTGGCTAACTACACTTGAATGGTAGTTTTTGGGTTATACATACGAGATATAGACTCCATGATTTATAATTATTCTTTTGTCTAGCGCTTGTATCTATTCTTTTGTGACATTGTGGATCTTATTTGACCACTACTCTGATGAACACTTTTATGTGTTATATTCATATCTGTTTCCGCCTTTGAGATATTAATTATCCGTGATTGATTTATGTTATGTTTATTTCTATATTTGTTTCCGAAGATATTATAGCCACCATGTGGTAGCTTTGAGTTTGCGTCGATGTGTCGGATTTCCTCTTAAGATGAAATGCATGTTATATTATCTGACATATCGAGGCTCGCACAAAGCAATTACACGGATGGTCGCTCCTCAACAGCCTTATCCTCCGCGCTAGTTGACGGCATTACTCCGTGGTGTCCTTGGCTAGCGTGGGTATAGAGGTGGGGTTTCATAGCTTGGTATCAGAGCCAAACTTCGGAACAATGTAGAATAATCTAGCAAGGATCATTGTCCTAAGTTCTTCTTAGGTTTCGTGCTATAGGATTTAATTCGAGTCTTCGAACCGTTCTATCCCATTTTCTTTATGATGCCTTGTTTTATCAATCATCATTGTTTGATATTCATTTTGTTAATAACCTTTTTCCTCTTCTTTCTTTCTTTCTTAAAGTGGAGAAATGGTTCGACCAGGCCATCCCATCGTTGCTCAATCTAGTGCTACTCCTCAGGATGGGGTATTTATGTCTACCCAGCGGCTTCTAGATCTTGTTAAGAATGCTCAAGCTGTCGGACCTATTCCAGAGCCAACTCATCCTAGATCCGGATTTGCACGCTTGTGCAGAGATTATACCGATTTGGGTGGAAGGCCATTCAAGGGATCCGAGAGTGTTATTGAAATCCAAGCTTGGCTTAGATCATGCGACCGCATCTTTTCTCGCATGAATCTTGTTGATCTCCATCGAGTCCAAGTGGCTTCAAGCATGCTCTAAGAAAGAGCATTAGATTGGTATGAGGTTTTAGTTTCTGAGATTATCGAAGCGGATCTTACTTGGGAGCAATTCCGAGAAAGATTCGAATTGAAATTTGTGCCGGAGGCTGAAAAAGTAACTTTGGCCCGACGCTTTATCGACCTTGTACAAGATGAATCTTTGGTGACGGACTACGTCGCATCTTTCGAATCTCTTTCTAAATACGGGGTTGAATACATTAATACCCCATTGAAGAAAAATTAGAGATTTGTTTATGGCTTGAACAAGAATCTCAAGAAGCCATTACTTCTGAAATTGGAAGTTTCTTTCGATCAGCTTATTGATATCGCTCTTCGTCTTGAAGAGGCCGATAAAGAGGTGATGTTGAAGTTGTGGGTGCTAAAAAACACTTCAACAATAACATGTAGAGGCATATCAAATTCAAAGGCCCCACTCCCAACAAGAAAGGGAAGCAACAAACTCCAGTAGCTAAGATCTCTAGTAGTGGACAATGCTACAATTGTGGTTCCACCGACCACTATGCGAATAGATGTCCGAAACCTCTCTTTTGTCGTTATTGAAAAAGTTCGGGTCATCTTTTATCTTCGTGTCCCAAACTTCCAAGCAAGAGAGAGGGAAAGCTGAATGTTGTGCAAGCCCCTAGCAACTCATCTCTTAGTCAAGGTATCTATTCTATCCTTGATAACATTTATTTTGTAATTATCTTACTCAAGTTCTTTTTGATATGGGTTTCATCTCATTATTTTATACCAAAGGAACTTGTTGATTCTTTTTCTTTGAACATTTTTGGGTTTGATTACTTCTACGAGAATTGCGAATCCGATTGGTGGATCCGCAACACTCAATTTGCTTTTTATTAATGTCGAAATTATTTTATGTGATTTTTCTTTCCGAACCGATTTTTTACTTAGGCTTTGGAATTGGTTTTTGTGAAAGGATTGACTTACATTGTGAAGCCCATATCCTATGTTCCGAGTGGACTATTCATTTTCGACATTCTTAATCTGTTAAGCAGATTTCTATTTTTCCTTTATGATTTCGATTCCAATTTGATGGCATCATTTAATTCTTTAAGTCATGATGAGGAAAGCGTCATTTCTCTCATTCATGTAGTTTGAGAATTTTCCGGTATTTTTGAGTTCGTCTTAGGATTATCGCCTAAGCAATCTTTTGAGTGGTGTTAAGGTCTTTTTAGTTCGACCTTGCCAACGGTTTTCTTTACCTACGAGTGGCGGAAGTTAGCATTCTACTTCCCGCAATCCGCACTCGTTATGATTCTTATGATTGACTTATTATGTCATTCAGTTTATCCAGTCTATTCCATCCATTTTATAAATCGAGTATTCTATGAATATTTCAATGACTATACATTGATTTTGGATGGAAATAGCAATTTAAAATTTTTGCAAATCTTTTTCATAAGATTTATATATAAGCACAATTGGATTTTTGTTCTTTAAACGAACAAAGAATATTCTTAAAAGTTTTTAAGAAACATGTTTATTATCTAGAAGATGATTTTCTGATTGTATTGCCCATTGAGTGCTTTAAGAATTCTGGTCGATGCGCTTGATCAACGTTATCGATAGGAATCTCCAAAATGCTTTGACGAGACAGTTAGACACGGTATATTGACTTGTAAAAAGTAAATTTTTATAGAAAGATTATTACATAGAGATAATTGTGATTGTGGAAGTTTTAGCTTTTTGGGAAAGAAGATTATTTTAAAGAATTCTTTTCTGATACTCTTATTCTTGTGTTTCCCGAAGGGAACCAAGATTTTATCTTTTGTACCAATGCTAATCGTATTGGGTTGAGTGTCATTCTCTTGCGAAAGAGAACGTTCTATGACTTTTACTTCTATTACAATTAAAGCCTATCGAGACTAGGTATCACTCATGATCTAGTGTCGTGGCTAATGTTTTTGTTTTTTTTTTAGAAATTTGGCATCATTATTTTGAGGGAGAAATTTGTTCTCCACACCTATCATAAATCTTTGAAATATTTATTTTTCCAAAAGGAACTTAATTTGCGTCAACAGTGTTGGCTCAAGTTCCTTGCGTCTTATGATCTCGATATTCTTTATACTCCTAGAAAGGGAAATCGTGTTGCCGATGCACTTAGTCGTAAGCAACAAGCGGTTGTTTCTATGATGATGCCCGAATGAAATGATATTTTTACCAAGTTCAACGGACGTTTCGATGTGCCTTGTTTTATTGAGCTTCGTGTCATTTCTTTTATGAACCATCATCCGATGTTCTTTTATGGTGTTCGGTTCATCGGATGTACCGTTAATATACTACATCGATGTCCCGCCTCTTCGGTTCACTTGACGTATCGTATGTACTGCGTTGATGTTTCGAATTATTTGAACTTTGGTTCATATGACGTACCGTTTGTACTGCATCGATGATCCAAATTATTTGAACTTCGGTTCATCTGACGTACCGTTTGTACTGCGTCGATGATCCGAATTATTTGAGCTTCGGTTCATTTGACGTATCGTTTGTACTGCGTCGATGATCCAAATTATTTGAACTTCGGTTCATTTGACGTACCATTTGTACTGTGTCGAAGCTTCGAATTATTTGAACTTTGGTTCATCTGACGTACTGTTTGTACTGCGTCGATGATCCGAATTATTTGAGCTTTGGTTCATCTGGCGTACCGTTATTGTACTACGCCGCTGTTCCAAATTATTCGAGTTTCTAGTTTCTCGGACGTGCCGTTACGGTACTACACCGTTGCACCGGCTCATTTTTCTATTATTCATGACGTGTTTCACGTTTCTCAACTTCAGAAATGCCTTCGAGATTCTGATTCTATTCTTGAGCCCGGTGTTGTGGGAGAAATTGAAGTTTCGCCTAATTTGACTTATGAGCAATATCCTATTTGTATTATTGCTTCGGAAGTCAAACGCCTTCGAAATTAAGATGTTCCGCTTGTGAAAGTTCAATGGTCCTCAATTCCTAAGGATTTCTCTTGGGAATCTAGAGAATTCATCGAGTGTACACATCCGGACTTACTCTCTCATGCTCTTTGAGGTGAACTTCTTATTTCAAATTTCTTCTTTTTATGTTGATATGCTTTTATGGTTGTTACTTTTTGTCCATTTATTTCTTTATGATTTCGAGGACGCAATTTCTTTAAGGAGGGGAGTCTGTAACAACCCGCATACTTTACGTTTTGAATATTTAAATGTTTTATTTAAATATGGTATCGTTGGTCGGATTTTTTCCGAAAAAGTTACTTTTTGCAAACAGTGGAATTGAGACTCGAGATCCCTTCCATTGAGTTCAAAATGCCGTTTGCAACCTTTTTGAGTATAAACATTGATATGTTTGGAGCAAGCCAAAAATTTGACTTTTTTCACTTTGGGTTTGGGTTCCGCCCACTAGCCATCATTATACTCCAAACAGAAACATCCCTCCCCATTCACTCTCACTTCCTCATCATTTCAGTTCTAAAGCAAAAATGGGGGAAAAGAAAAAGAATTAGAATTTCCTAACCCCTAGTTTCCATTTGCAAATCAATTTCTAGCTCCAAATTGAAGAGAAGCCATTGGTAAGCCTCCTCCTCTTCTTCTCCAACTCATTCTCTTACCAATTTCAGAAAATCCTAAACCTAACTTTGTGAATGTTCTTCTTTTGAGCTTAGATTCAAGCTCATTTGAGTTGTATTGAAAAGTGATTATCCTTTCCATTGCTCTATAGCTTCTTCTATCATTTGTTTTAGGTTCAAAGGTGAGAGTTTTATCTCATATCTAAGTCTATAATTATCTTTGATTGTTAGGTATGAATTCCTAACACTTATTCTTGTGCAATTGATTTTGGTTTGGATTGATTTGGTGTATATTCCAATTTTTGGTGTTTTGAAATCAAAATCTATGAAAATCCTATTATGGACATTTGGATATTGATATCTAGGGCGTATCAAAGAGCCGTTAAGGCTGAGTTGTTGTGTGGAATAAATCCTTAGTCGTCATTTGCTCGTCCGATCGCTTTCGATATTCATTTGGCCATTTTTGGTCGAGGTTCAGGAAATGCTCTGAATTCCAGTTTCAGACGTCTGAATCTGGAATTTCAGACGTCTGAATTGGCTCAATATCAAACAGAATGAAATAGGCTAGAAGATGCCTATTTTAGACGTCTGAAACATTTGGTTCATACGTCTGAATTACGTTCTGGAAAACTTCTAGTTTTCCAGATTCAGACGTCTGAACCACCTATTTCAGATGTCTGAATCTGCTGTGTTTTGCCTGCTTGCCTATTTTGTTTAAGAATTCTAATTTTATCGATTTGCGTTGATTCCGATTTGTTGCAATCATTTATTATCGACTTTGATGACATTTTCTTCGGGATTGTTGGGAATATCCATTTTGATGGATTCGTTATCGATTTCTTTTGAATTTTATTCACGTCTTTGAATGTGAATTTTGGTGATTGATTGTTCTACAATCATTTTTGTGATTTGTCACTTTAAAAGTATAAAGGTTTCAATACTAGTATTAAATATCAAAACTCTTTCATCAAAATGATTTCAACTCTATTTTCAATATCAAACTCGTTTGTAAAACCGTTTTCCAATCTACTAGTATCTACAAACCTTTACCTCACTCGTATGAGAAATCTAATTAAACGACTTAGTAAAACAAGTGGTATGAAACGCTTGCATTTACTTCGTCGGTTAATTCTTGGACTTGTTCGATTGAATCTCTTGTGACAATTTTCTAGTGGAAATTTACAATTTGTTCGTAAATATTTAAGTTAAGCTAGTGGTTTGGTACATGAAGCTAAACTCATATATTTACTAGCTTAGTGTAATTGACACTTTCTTGATGATCATTGATGATCATTTTTGTGATTCGGACTAGCGTTATGCTATATTTCTTTGTCCACGGAGGGGACTGTACCTCGTTTTATTGAGTTTCGTCTCAATTTTATTATAGGTTAACAACCTATTTATTTCTTAGAATTTCGACTCAATTTCTATGGGCTAGCGACCCACGCTTTTATGGAGTTTGGTTCTTCGAGCGTACCGTTGCACTACGTCGTTGTTCCGAATTTTACGAGTTTCAGGTTCCTCGGGCATACCATTGTACTACGTCATTGCACCGGCTCTGTGGTTAATGACCATGGGATGGGATAGCGTCCCGTTCTGTGATACACGTGTTAGTGAGTTTTCATGCTTCCGTTCTGTGATTGGCCTCCCTCCCTTTATATGGTTTCTGGATTTCTATGTATGATCTCTAGAATTTGTGTTTCACCAATTTTATAATTGGCATTTATATGTTGTCAATATTTGTGGCTTGGTGAATGAAATAAGGAGTATGACATTCCTTTTAATCTTTGAGAAGATTCTTGTGACATTGATTAATCTCTGTTTGATTTCAATTACATACTTATCATAGTATGACATTATGGTTATTATGCTTTTATGTCATATCTCTTGTTCTATATCGTTTCATCTGATATTTATAGCTAGACTGATCCGTTTATTATTTTCTTATTAAATAATACTCGGGTCAGACCGAAATATTACAGGTGCTTCTGCTTGGCTTCTTACCAGGGAATAGTATTCTGACTTTTTGGCTAACTGCACTTGATTGGTAGTTTTTGTGTTATACATACGAGATATAGACTCCATGATGTATAATTATTCTTTTGTCTAGCACTTGTATCTATCTTTTATGACATTGTGGATCTTATTTGATCACTACTCTGATGAACACTTTTATGTGTTATATTCATATCTGTTTCCGCCTTCGAGATATGAATTATCTGTGACCGATTTATGTTATGTTTATTTCTATATTTGTTTCCGAAGATATTATAGCCACCGTGTGGTAGCTTTGAGTCTGTGTTGATGTGTCGGATTTCCTCTTGAGATGAAACGCATGTTATATTATCTGACATATCGAGGCTCGCACAAAGCAATTACACGGATGGTCGCTCCTCAATAGCCTTATCCTCCGTGCTAGTTGACAGCATTACTCCGTGGTGTCCTTGGCTAGCATGGGTATAGAGGTGGGGCGTCACAGCTTATTCGTAATTACCTAACAAAATTACATTAAATCAAATCCTACTCCACAAAGCTTCAGCAACAAATACAACGGCGCCTAGAAAACGATGAAATCCCGATCCTACATCGTCACCTTTCCCATCGTGACCTAGAAATCAAATCACAATTTTCCCCTCGTCTTCGATTACCAGCAACCAATCTCCACCGTTGCAATTGATTTGAGAATCCCTTTTTTGTCAAATGAGATTTCGTTCTTCCTCTTTTTTTTCGTTTGAATTTGATTTCGGTTTTGAAAAGAGGAAAGGGAATGTCGATTTCTGTAAGGAATGTCGAGGGAGGATTTTGGTTTTGTGGATTTAACAGAAAAGAAGGGGGAAGCATGATTTGAAAGGAGAAAGGAAGGTTGCGTGTTTGAATGGAGAAAGGTGGCGTATTTGATATGCCTTTTTTAATTTTACAAACCAAAATATCTCGTTTACCTAACTTAAAATCCTAAATCCCTATTTAGGCGTGTTACCTGATGTTTCTAATGTTATACCTCTA
Organism: Allium cepa; assembly: GCA_030765085.1. Classification (NCBI taxonomy): domain Eukaryota; kingdom Viridiplantae; phylum Streptophyta; class Magnoliopsida; order Asparagales; family Amaryllidaceae; genus Allium; species Allium cepa. The sequence continues at coordinate 920,354,306 of CM060938.1, forward strand.
TTCTGAACCTAATAGAATAAATTTCGTAGTCAAATTCAATTGTATGTAGAAGATAGTCTTTCGAACCCAATTATTATATTGAATTTTCAATATTAATTTCAACGCGTTTATATTCCGTACGACCAAACGATAACTGCAAAAGATACAAAATTTGATATCCGATAATAATAGATTATTACGGATCCAATGGAACCCGTTCCTTCGAATTTCAAGACTATGCCCCTGATTGCTATTTTAACATGTCGATTTAACCGACGATTTCCAACATTTACGAAATTGCTTGAAATTTTGAGTTTTAAAATCTTACTAGCAAAATTATAATTCCAAATTCGATGTTTAAAACCATTTAAATATCCCAAATTAGACATCGAAAAATCCGGATCGTTACATTAGCACTCATTCATTTGCATACAAAAGTCATAGAAAATAACAAAATTATATGAAAAATCCACGGTAGCTTTTGAAGATATTAAACTATACATCAAATACATGCAAATATTCCTACTAAAATCCACATAGGTCAACTTTGAAGCCAATCAGAGCTTCTTCCCTCCCTTATGATTCATATGGACAAAGCATCCATTTCTATTTTGATCTGAAAATTATGCAGAATGGCTCATAAATAAAGGTGAAACCCAAGAGTTTCATTACATACAAATTGTTGTAATTATTATTAATGGTTATTGCTTCAGACTGCTTCCGTAATAACAATGTACCGCCATTCTAGATCCTAACAGTATGCTGTAAAAATACAAATTAGTATAGGGAGCTGAAGTTTGCAGCCAACAGTTTCATGTATATACTAAAGTTGAGTCAAGTATTTGTGCGTTGAAAAAGAAGTAGAAGCAAAACAAAGAAACATCCAACAGAAGTGTTTATCATCCCAACTTATTACATTATAAATTATTCTTTTAATAATGAATTATTAAGTTAAAGCTTCTGGTAATGGAACAACATGGTGTGTATCCAGTTTAACCATAATAATACATAAATGTAACTCCTCTAGTTTTGAGGTCTGCTTCTTCACTCTTTATACATACATACATACATACATACATACATACATACATACATACATACATACATATGATAATGGAAATTTCCATTTTTGGGTTCATTGGCTCATTATCTAAAAATTAATATATTACTTGCACAAATAACTTTATATATATGGTCTCAATCCCATAGCATGGACCGGCATCACATACTTACTCTATTATGATGGAACAATAGTACTCTGTTATGATGGAATAATAAAGCAAGTAGTCTTTAGAAACTGCAAGATTTTGTGCATTTTAGAAGATAGGTGAATTCTAGTATCAAAATGTAACGGCTTATAAACTTGTAGAAGTAAATGTATCGCTAATCATTTATTCCAATGCACCTCACTTGCCACAGAGAAAACTGATAAATTGTTAACAAAAAACTAAAGACCTACCAAAAATTCATTTATTTTTTGAAACTACCATGCAGACATTTTTGAAAAGAAAGTATAGAAATGAAATTTGCAGGACACAAATTAGGTTTTGCACAACTACACATGAAATTACACATATATATATGAAGACCAGACTCCAAAGTGCAACATGAAGACTTGATTGCAACTAGGATGTTTAACTCAAAGTAACTAAAGATCATACAGAATGCAACATGAAGGCCAGTCATCATAACCCATGGTTGAAATGCAACCAGACTTCATTCAAAGTGCACCATACAATAACAAAGGCATGAACGTGCTCACAAGGTTAAATGGTCTAGTTTGAATACAATATAGCGTCACCCACATATGTACATACAGACCAATATTTAATGTCCAAGCAACCCGACAAAAATAACCGTGCATGCATTCAAGTTAAGTTTTAAACATATAGTACAAATATATAGTGGAGCATGTATTAGTTCAGGTATGAAAGCAATAAGGGTAACCCAGGAAACGGTGAATGAAATTCAAGGAAATGAATATGGAATTCAACAACAGCTATGCAATATTCGAAACAGTGGTCAGCTATGCAATATTCGAAACAGTGGTGAACACAATACAAGAGACTGCATATATACACATGTGTATACATAAACAAGTGATTCGAGAATTATAGTATAGACACATGAATGAGCATAAGCATGGTGACATATATACATGCACTATAACACACACACATATATGTATATACATGGAGATGACCCACAACATAGCAGTTTACATGTGTATAACAGTGAAGTAGTCTACTTATTTAAAGTAAAAAAAGAGTTACATTTCGAACAAAGCCAATAATTGTTTCAAAAGGTCAAGACAGCAAAAACAGAGAATGGTCATATGTTTGAACAAGTCATTGAACAAGTCAAGTTTCATAAAATCTAAATCTGTCTCAAAATCAAGTATCAAGCCATAAGAGAATGATGCCAAAATCAAAGCCATGGTGACCAAGGTAGAATTGAACAAGTCATATCAGTGAAGAACGGAGAGATTCAAATTCATCATAAATATGTAGAGTAACTCGTATCTAATGAATAAGTCAGAAACATCATAGTCGTATGATCAAAAATCAATGCAGAAAACAAAATCATGAAATATTCAAACCGAAATTATACGAACGTAAACCAAGGGATTTGAACCCTATAAAACCCAAAAATCATCATCGTCAATAAAAGTGGATTCGAGTTTAAGCAAAATACTAGAGCAAGCCAAATCATGCACAAATTTGTAACTCGAAACGAAGTCAAGCAAAATCAAATTTGAAATAAAAAATCACGTACCAAATAACATTCAAGCTCAACACATTTGAAGCAGTCGAAGCTAAGCAAAGAACAAAGATCGAAGAAGCATCAAGCTGAATTGAGGTTTGATAGTAAGATCGATTAATGATCAAGCGGCAGCATCAAAGTTAAACAAACCCTAAATTTTGAAGTGGAAAAGGAACGGCCAAAGAAGAATAAAGGGAAGACGTTTTTTCTCATGCTATTTTCTAAAGTGGGGTGGTTTAGTTATTTTATTTTTAGGCTTAAAATATATAAAAAGAGTTTTTTTGTTTAGTTTTTATTTTCAGTTGTAAATTTCTTTTTCAAATTGTGTTTTTCTAGTTGTGTGACTAGGTTACTAACTACAGTTTTGCAGTTCGAGAATTCGCAACTCATTGGCTGAGTTATGGCAGGGTTTTGAGCGTAGAGGTAGGTTAGTCGATAGAGGTGTTTCAAGTTTACGTGTGTAAGCATCTGACTACTTAATTTCTAGTAGAAACTTTGGAGGCTGCACTAGGCAGAGTTTTGTCAAAGCTGGGTAAATCATTGTTGTTCTATTTCTGCTTTTATCATTCTACTATTATCTGTATATATTACCACATTAATTTTAATTATTATTAGTATCACCATATTCACCCTCCCTCTAGGGTGAAAAAGATTCTACATTATCGTCTGAAAAATAGTCGTCTTCGAGCTAGCATTGATTAAGTTGTAACTGCACCCATATTCTATTTCGATAGTCACTATGTTAAGGTCATAAGAATTTAGATCTAGGCTACCATTTTGTGATGCTTGTGTACTGGGATTTACTCTTATTCTGTAGGTGGAGCTGCGGTACATGTTTCGGCCATTGATACTAGGGTTAGGGTTAGGACACCGTTGAAAGATAAATTTTTTCGCCTAAAATCTTGTGTCTTTTGTTTCTATAGACATGTTTGATATATTTGTGGATAGGTGGTGGCTAACATCATGAGCCAAAAGCATGTTAGCTCAAAATCTAGTATTATATAGGCATGGAAATGCTTAGAAAATTATTACTCCATTCCTAAATCGTAGGGATGGCATATAAAATTTTCTACGTCTTTTTTGCACATGTCTAGACCTATAAAAAATCAACGAAAATGTGAAAAAATCGTAGGAAATTACCTAGGTTTTTTTACTTATAAAAATATTGCGTATGAGTTTTCCTACATCTTGGTTATTTTTCTACATATTTAAATAGATATAGGAAAGATGTTGGAAATTTTCTACGCCTCTTCTACGCCTTACATTTTCCTACCTATTTCCTAAGCCTTCCCTGCGTCCCGTATTATGCCGTAGGAAAAGAACAGGAAATTTTACATAGAAAACTACACTGTTTGCTTATAATATTTTTGTATCATTATCAAATTATTATATAATACGTTATTTAGTATGATAAAACTATTTAGAAGTTATAAATATTTATTATGATATGTGTGTATCTTTTATATCCAAACCATGGTTGCAACATGAGTGTCGTAACAATTACTCATTGCTTATAGTTAATTCCTAATTATTCACATGCATCGATTTAGATGTTGAAGCAAGACGAAGCCCCATAATAGACAAGAATATAAAAATTTGATCTTTTGTTGTGGTTGTTTTTCGATCATCTCTCATATCAAAATAAAATTCTTCCGAGATAAGCTGTCATCAATTCGTTGTCTTTTGTACTCAATGATTGCTGAGTATATATATTTGACTACTGAGTGTGATATACCTTATAATACACTATGCCGGCTAACGTCTTCCTTCATTTTAATATATTTAAATTTAAAAATTCCAACAATATAAAATTTCCCAATACTATTTACTTTACATTTACTTTTTCTGAAAACAATTGCATCATGTACGTCTTAATTTGGCCATTTAATTTTTTTAACTATTTGTATCATGTTTATCATAATTTTTCCATATTTTAAGGTTTACATCGAGAAATGACATTAACCATGCCATTACTAATATGTAGCAATCATGACAACCCCTTTTGATCATGGTGTGGGGATCTATCTACTATCATTTAAAGAGTACAACTGTTATCCCGCCTTTTGGCGAGGTCGTGATACCAAAAGATTATCCAAAAACCAAAGATGGTACATCTCGAAGATTGGTTGTACACTGGTTCGTTATGGATATCGATGAATTTTTCCCATGTCTGGATCAAGCTACAATGGACAAGACACGAAAAACAAAGCCATAAAAACCTACATTTCAAATTTCCAGTCAATCCGAGTTCGTATGCTCAAGATATGATCGATGCAAGTTGTAGGAAATGGCCCCATTTCACATCCATCAAGGAATATCTGATTTCGAATCCATCATGTTCGAATCGATCCACCATCGCACTGTTCGAATCCGTTGAACCTGGTCACTTCGTGTCTATTAGGGCTCATCCTACTTCGTATCCATCGGTGAGCATTTGTTCGAATCGATCAGGATGTGCCATTTCATATCCATCGAGGGAGTATGCTAGTTCGTATCAATCTACTCAAAGTCCATCGAGGCTCGTTAGTTCGTATCTATCAATCGTACCCATCACGCTTGGTCGATACGAACAGAGCCACTTTTATCGATACGAACGAACCTACTTCCATCGGTACGAATTGGCAATGGCTATGGACTCGAACGAGGCAACGGTCTTCGATACGAACAAGGCGAAATTTAAGAGACGACTCGGTCAACTCGGAGTGAAAGGTGGATCGATCCGAGGAGTGCACGCCACATCATCACGAGGGCACATGCAACTATCAATTCGAACAGATCGATTTGAAATCATCGATTCGAACATTACAGCCGACCGAAGAACAACAACTCGTATCGATCATATCTCGCAATCCACAAATCCAAATGCTATGAAATTTTCACAGAAGCTTACGTATAAGCTAAAGAATGTTCCTGCCAAGTTTCGAATCCACTGGAAAAATTCTTGATCGATAAAAAATTGGTTCGTATCGATCACGGATCGAGTCGAAACTTGCTAGGATCGACCGCGTGGGCCCACTCATGTGCCAGAAGGAGTCTCCCAAAGTTTGAGCGAAATATTAGCCTCCTGCGCCTATAAATAGAGCCCCAAAGCCTACAGTAGAGGGATCTTTCGACTCTCAAGCGTCCAGACTCTGCCGGATTCTACTTTGTACTACACCACTACCGTTGTACTCGAATTTCAAAGCTATAATCCACTGTAATCCGCTGTAATTGATTGAAATCATCAAGTGAATATCAATAAAGTCATCAACTTCAGAGTGGATGTAGGCCAGATCGCCGAACCATTATAAATTCTGTGTTGTTTAATGCTTTCTTTTGAATTTTCTAAGTGTTCTTCATTTTTTATTCTCTGCGTATTGTTCATCTGAGATTTATGATTATGCATAATCGACTATTGGGTGTTTGTGACCAATTTTGGTGCAAACATTTTGGTGCTTTTACTGAGAAGGCTAATTCAAGAATTATATCATTTGGAAGTTGAATTTGAAGGCTTAGAGATTCAAATCTTGAAAGCTATGACAAGGCAAACGAGTAGAAGAGAAAGGGCAGCGAGAAGTCAATATGAAGGGAGTCAAGAGGCTTCTTCAGGTGCAAATCAGACGTCGTTCTTCATCACCAGGGATGAAATGGAGACAATGATGAGAAGACAAGAGGAAATGATACAGAATTTGTTTCGACAGATTGGGCAACTTGGAGCGCAAAATCAAGGAGCGACAAGAGTTTGAAATGGAGCAGGACAATCTGGCGCAGCGCCAGAACAAGGGGGCACACACCAAGAGCATGTCGATTCAATCCCCGGAAGAGAGTCTGGGGGATCCGAGCAACCTGGCGGTAATATGGATGCTTAGCCAAGAAGGCAGATTCCTAAAGACCATCGTCAACTCGAGGGGCAGATCGAAGGCAATGCACAAAGGTTTTAGCTTAAAGATAATGACAGGTTGGCGAAGATGGTCTGACGAGTTATGAGAGGCGGATTGGTGAACAGATACTTGGAGGATGCGAATAGGAGTCCCTTTACTCCAGCAATCAGGTGAGCTAGAAACCCACCGGATATTAAGCTACCATCATTGGAGATGTATAATGGGAGGACGGACCGTACGGTTCATCTAACAAAGTATATTAGGCATATGGAAGTGCTGGGGGCATCAGAAGAGGTCATGGCTTGGTGATTTCCATTGTACCTGGCAAACATTGCGGCGCTATGGTTTAGGCAACTGGACAGTGGCTCTACCCAAACATGGACTGATTTGACTGAAAGGTTTATGAGGCAGTTTAGAGTTCATATTTCAAGACCCAAGAATGTGATGGGTTTAGCAGCAGTGAAGCAAAGGACAAGGGAGTCTCTGAGGAGTTTTATGACGGGATTCAATGTAGCAGCAACATCGGTGGATCGACCAGATCCATCTATGGTTTTGATGGCAGTTGTATCTGACATAGCTAACGACACTGAATTCAAAAATTCATTGACAAGAGATCTCCTTATGGATCTAGAGGAATTTTATCATGTGGCTGAAGGATTTCTACGATTGGAAGATGCAAATGCTGAAAGAGAAGAGGGAGAAGGAATCGATGTTTATGCAATCAAAGGCGGAAATCCTCCTTGAAATGGTGCAGAAACTAGTAAAGGGAAACGAAAGGCTGAGGATAATGGTGATGGACCGGCACGACCACGAAAGGAACTAAGATTCACCTCTTATACGGAGCTGAATGAGACTTTGGAATGGATCCACCAGGACACAAGGGACAGGTTCCTTATCAAAGGCCGATGAGGAGGAATCCAACCAGTAATGAAAGAAAGTCGGATAAGTATTGCTTATTCCACAAGTTAAATGGTTATAGCGCAAACGATTGCAGACACTTGAAGGATGAAGTCGAGGGTCATATCAAGAATGGTCTGTTGTTGCAATATGCGAGAAGGAGGGCCACGATGGTGGAACAAGAGCAACCATCACCTGCACCAATCGAAGAGGCCTCAAGATCGAGGCGTCAGCTTGTTATCAATTGATTGAGATGATGGAGAACGAGTGGCAAACTCCGCACCGACGTGATTAAGTTGTATACGCATGTACAGGACCACGAACGATCCTCAGACATGCTTTGATACAATTATAAATCACATTGATGTAGGTGTTTGCGCTCTGACATCATTGTTTTGCTTTTGTTTTTTGTTTCTCATGTTTGGATTTGATATTGTCAAACATTTCTGTTGAAAAACTCAGTTGAATGAATATTTTGTTTTAATAATTCTAAAATGGCCAAGTCACTTACACATGTACGGAATCGCGAATGGTCCCCAGGCATGCTCTGAGATGGCGATAAACCGTCATAACAAACAATTAAGAAACTCACTCGAACGTGAAATCTGGTATTGATGATACTAAGACCCCCTGGGCATACACACTTCACCTCGAACGCCACCTTCACCGCGAACGGTCACCATTCGCGCGAACGACACTCGTTCGTGAACAATCACAAATTGCCTCGAACAGCACCCCGACGGCGAACGGTCCCCATTCGCCGCGAACGGGACTCAATCGCGAACGATTAAAAATTGCCTCAAACAGCATCCCGACCGCGAACGGTCTCCATTCGACGCGAATGGCATTCGATCGCGAACGACCACAAATTGCCTCGAACGGCACCCAGATGGCGAATGGTCACCATTCGCCGCGAACAGCATTCGATCGCGAACGATCAAAAATTGCCTCGAACGGCACCCCGACCGCGAATGGTCACCATTCGCCGCCAACGGCATCCGACCACGAATGGTCCCGTATCATATCAAATGACATACGATCCCAAACGATCAGCCTTCATGGCCATATAAAACTATCAATTTCCTTACAGTTCATCAACAGGATACGAACATCCAGCTTATGGAATTACAAAACACACCTTCCCACTGCAAGGCATGCTTTGGGGAGCAAGTGTTATCCCGCCTTTTGGCAAGGCCGTGATACCAAATGATTATCCAAAAACCAAAGACAGTTCATCCCAAAGATTGGTTGTACACTGCTTCGCTATGGATATCAACGAATTTTGTCTGAGTCTGGATCAAGCTACAATCGACAAGATATGACAAGCAAAGCGATAAAAACCAACATTCCAAATTTCAAGTCAATTCGAGTTCGTATGCTCAAGATATGATCGATTCAAGTTGTAGGAAATGACCCCATTTCGTATCCATCAAGGAATATCTGATTTAGAATCCATCATGTTTGAATCGATCCACCATCGCACTCTTCGAATCCATTGAACCCGGTCACTTCGTATCGATCAGGGCTCATCCTACTTTGTATCCATCGGCGAGCATTTTTTCGAATCGATCAGGATGTGCCATTTCGTATCCATCGAGGGAGTATTCTTGTTTGTATCAATCTACTCAAAGTCCATCGAGGCTCGTTAGTTCGTATCCATTAATCGTACCCATCATACTTGATCGATACGAACAGGGCCAATTTTATCGATATGAACCAACCAACTTCCATCAGTACGAATTGGCAACGACTATCGACTCAAACGAGGCAATAGTCTTCGATACGAACAAGGCGAAATTCAAGAGACGGCTCGGTCAACACGGAGTGAAAGGTGGATCGATTCGAGGAGTGCATGCCACATCATCACGAGGGCACATGAAACCATCAATTCGGGCAGATCGATTCAAAATCATCGATTCGAACATTACAGCCGGCCGAAGAACAACAACTCATATCGATCATAACTCGCAATCCATAAATCAAAATGCTATGAAATTTTCACAGAAGCTTACTACAAGCTAAAGAATATTCCTGCCAAGTGTCGAATCCATTGGACGAATTCTTGATCGATACGAAATTGGTTAGTATCGATCATGGATTGAGTCGAAACTTGCTAGGATCGACCGCGTAGGTCCACTCACATGCCAGAAGGAGTCTCCCGAAGTTTGAGCAAAATATCAGCCTCCTATGCCTATATATAGAGCCCCAAAGCCTACAGAAGACGGATCTTTTGACTATCAAGCGTTCAGACTCTGCCGGATTCTACTTTGTACTACACCACTACCGTTGTACTCGAACTTCAAAGCTATAATCCACTGTAATCTGCTGTAATTGATTGAAATCATCAAGTGAATATCAATAAAGTCATCAACTTCAGAGTGGACATAGGCCAGATCGCCGAACCACTATAAATTCTATGTTGTTTAATGCTTTCTTTTGAATTTTCTGAGTGTTCTTCAGTTTTTATTCTCTGCATATTGTTCATCTGAGATTTGTGATTGAGAATAATCGACTATTGGGTATTTGTGACCAATTTTGGTGCAAACATTCTGGTGCTTTCATTGAGAAGGCTGATTCAGGAATTCTATCATTTGGAAGTTGAATTTTAAGGCTTAGAGATTCAAATCTGAAAAGCTATGACAAGGAAAACGAGTAGAAGACAAAGGGTAGAGAGAAGTCAACATGAAGGGAGTCAATAGGCTTCTTCAGGTGCAAATCAGACATCGATCTTCATCGCCAGGGATGAGATGGAGACAATAATGAGAAGACAAGAGGAAATGATCCAGAATTTATTTCGACAGATTGGGCAACTTGGAGCGCAAAATCAAGGAGCGACCAGAGTTCAGAATGGAGCAGGACCATCAGGTGCAAGGCCAGAACAAAGGCCGCTCGCCTAGAGCATGTCGATTCAATCCCGGGAAGAGAGTCTGGGGGATCCGAGCAACCTGGCAGTAATATGGATGCTCTGCCAGGAGGGCAGATTCCTGAAGACCCTAGTGAACTCGGGGGGCAGATCGAAGGCAATGTACAAAGGTTTCAGCTTGAAGATAGTGACAGGTTGGCGGAGATGGTCAGATGAGTTATGAGAGGCGGATTGGTGAACAGAGACTTGGAGGATGCGAATAGGAGTCCCTTTACTCCAACAATCAGGCGAGCTAGGAACCCATCGGATTTTAAGCTACCATCATTGGAGATGTATAATGGGAGGACGGACCCTACGGTTCGTCTAACAAAGTATATTAGGCATATGGAAGTGCTGGGGGCATCAGAAGAGGTTATCGCTCCGTGCTTCCCATTGTACCAGGCAAACATTGCGGTGCTATGGTTTAGGCAACTGGAGATTGGCTCTATCCGAACATGGACTGATTTGACTGAAAGGTTTATGAGGCAATTTAGAGTTCACATTTCAAGACCCAAGAATGTGATGAGTTTAGCAGCGGTGAAGCAAAGAAAAGAGGAGTTCTTGAGGAGTTTTTTGACACGATTGAATGCAGCAGCAGGATCGGTGGATCGACCAGATCCATCCATGGTTTTGATGGCAGTTGTATCTTGCATAGCTGACGACACTGAATTCAAAAATTCATTGACAAGAGATCCCCCTATGGATCTAGAGGAATTTTATCATGAGGCTGAAGGATTTCTACGATTGGAAGATGCAAATGCTGAAAGAGAAGAGGAAGAAGGAATTGATGTTTATGCAGTCAAGGGCGGAAATCCTCCTTGAAAAGGTGTAGAAACTGGTAAAGGGAAACGAAAGGCTGAGTATAACGGTGATGGACCGGCACGACCACGAAAGGAACCATGATTCGTCTCATATACGGAGCTGAACGAGACTTTGGAATGGATCTAGCAGGACATCAAGGGACTGGTTCCTTATCAAAGGCCGATGGGGAGGAATCCAACCAGTAATGAAAGAAAGTCGGATAAGTGTTGCTTATTCCACGAGTTGAATGTTCATAGCTATACGGTTGCAGACAATTGAAGGATGAAGTCGAGTGGCATATCAGGAATGGTCTGCTGTCGCAATATGTGAGAAGGAGGGCCACAATGGTGGAACAAGAGCGACCACCACCTGCACTAACCAAAGACGGCTCAGGATCGAGGCGTCAGCTTGTTATCAATTAATTGAGATAATGACGAACAAGTGGAAAACTCCGCACCGACGTGATTAAGTTGTTTACACATGTACAGGACCGTGAAAAATCCTCAGACATGCTCTGATACAACTATAAATCACCTTGATGTAGGTGTTTACGCTCTGACATCACTGTTTTGCTTTTGTTTTTTGCTTCTCATGTTTGGATTTGATTTTTTTGAACATTTCTGTTGAAAAACTAAGTTGAATGAATATTTTGTTTTAATAATTCTAAAACGGCCAAGTCAATTATACATGTACGGAATCGCGAACGGTCCCCAGGCATGGTTTGAGATGGCGATAAACCACCATAACAAACAATCCAGAAACTCACTCGAACGTGAAATCTGGTATTGATGATACTAAGTCCCCCTAGACACACAAAGTTCGCCTCGAACGGCACCCGGACCATGAACGGTCACCATTCGCGCGAACGGCACTCGATCGCGAACGATCACAAATTGACTCGAACGGCACCCTGGCCGCGAACTGTCCCCATTCGTCGCGAATGGCACTCGATCGCGAACGATCACAAATTGCCTCGAATGGCACCCCGACCACGAACGGTTACCATTCGCGGCGAACAGCATTCGCTCGCGAACGATAAAAAATTGCCACGAACGGCATCCCGACCGTGAACGGTCAACATCCGCCGCGAACGGCCATCTTCCGCCGTGAACGGCCACCATCCGCCGCGAACGGCATCCGACCGCGAATGTCCCGTATCACCTCAAATGACATATGATCCCGAATGATCATCATTCGTGGACATATAAAACTATCAATTTCTTTACAGGTCATCAACAGGATACGAACATCCGGGTTATGGCATTACAAAACACAACTTCCTACCGCAAGACATGTTTTGGGGGCCAAGTGTTATCCCGCCTTTTGGTAAGGCCGTGATACCAAAACCAAAGACAGTTCATCTCGAAGATTGGTTATACATTGCTTCGCTATGTATATCGACGAATTTTGTCCGAGTCTGGATCAAGCTACAATCGACAAGACACGACAAGCAAAGCCATAAAAACCAACATTCCAATATTCAAGTAAATCTGAGTTCGTATGCTCAATATATGATCGATGCAAGTTGTAGGAAATGGCCCAAGTTCGTATCCATCGAGGAATATCTGATTTCGAATCCATCATGTTCGAATCGATCCACCATCGCACTGTAGGAATCCATTGAACCCGGTCACTTTGTAACGATTAGGGCCATCGTACTTCATATCCATCGACAAGTATTTGTTCGAATCGATCACGATGTGCCATTTCGTATCCATCGAGAGAGTATGCTTGTTCGTATCAAAATACGCAAAGTCAATCGAGGCTCGTTAGTTCGTATCCATCAATCATACCCATCATGCTTGATCGATACGAACATGGCCACTTTTATCGATACGAACGAACCTACTTCCATCGGTACAAATTAGCAACGGCTATCGACTCAAACGAGACAACGATCTTCGATACGAACAAGGCGAAATTCAAGGGATGACCTGGTCAACTCGGAGTGAAAAGTGGATCGATCCGAGGAGTGCACGTCATCACGTGGGGACGTGCAACCATCAATTCGAACAGATCGATTCGAACATGACAGACGGCCGAAGAACAACAACTTTTGTCGATTATATCTCGCAATCAACAAATCCAAATGCTATGAAATTTTCACCAAAGCTTATGTACAAGCTGAAGAATGCTCCTGCCAAGTTTCGACTCCATTGGACGAATTCTTGATCGATACGAAATTGGTTCGTGTCGATCACGGATCGAGTCGAAACTTGTTGGGACCGATCGCGTGGGCCTACTCACGTGCCAAAAGGAGTCTTTCGAAGTTTGAGTGAAATATCAGCCTCCTACGCCTATAAATAGAGCCCCAAAGCCAACATAAGAGGGATCTTTTGACTCTCGAGCGTCTAGACTCTGCCGGATTCTACTTTGTACTACACCACTACTATTGTATTCGAATTTCAAAGCTATAATCCACTGTAATCTGCTGTAATTGATTGAAATCATCAAGTGAATATCAATAAAGTCATCAACTTTAGAGTGGACGTAGGCCAGAACGCCGAACCATTATAAATTTTGTGTTGTTTAATGCTTTCTTTTGAATTTTCTAAGTGTTCTTCATTTTCTATTCTTTGCATATTGTTCATCTGAGATTTCTGATTGTGAATAATCGACTATTGGTTGTTTGTGACCAATTTTGGCGCAAACAACAACAATATTGAAGTCGCACGGTTGTAGGAAGAGGGAATTTGCCAATTTAGTGAATCGCGATTTTCAGAACAAAAAATCTAAGGAAAAATCTAATGTGGGAAATTCGTTTAAAAAACATTCTGACGGCCCAGACTTAACTCAGCCTCAAATCCAGAATATTCCTTTACGTTTAAAAGCTCCTCCTTTGTCAAATAAAACCCTAAATCAGATTAAGGGCGTTTCTTTTTCTCAATCAAACAAGCGCAAGCATAGACGAAACCACCTTCAATTGTCAAAGGATTTTTCATCCATATAGGTCATTCCTAGGAGTTTCCTGAATTTGAAAGTCCCAATTTTTCGGCTGACCAACGAATTTGTTTTAAATTCCTTTTAGCAGCCCAAGTTTGAAGGCATGGCAGGGACTAAGGGCGAAGAAGCAATTGTAGAAGGTCATGAAGTAATAGAAGGTCAGTTAGTTGCTAAAATTTGACGATCGTAATTTGCTATCTATTGATTGCACCGTTTAGTTTGTTGGGTTGAATAGCACAATTGTGTAGGAATTTTACTGTGTGTGTGTGTGTGTGTGTGTGTGTGTGTGGTTGTCTTACTCTCTTCAATGTGCCACTGCAGTTTAGAGATTTTACATCTCTGTTCATTTAACAATCTAAATTTTGTTGGGTTTGATCACTGCCCTGTGCTTTTATTTGGATCCTCAATTTGTATCTTGTACAAAATGGTTTGTAGGTCGAAAAAGGTGCAATTACTGCCTTTCAGGTGCTTTTATGCCTGATAAGCGTTTTGTGAAGCTCATTTGATACAAAATAAAATCTGCCATGTCAGAGAGTGGTAGTGTTTTGGTTTTGTGACATGTTTGGTTCTTGATTGCTGCTTTGTTATGTTCATTTTACTCATGTTTTCATAATGATCTTATTTATTTTGTAGAAAGTCTTTTGTTACTATTATTGGTAGACAACTATGTTTCTCCTCTTTAAGTGTTGACATAATGGTAGTGTATTATGATTTGAACCCAAAAATGCATAAATTTAATAGGATATTTGTTTCAAAGAAAATAAATAACGCATACCAAAGGACATTTATAGGATGTAAATTTTGATTGGTTCATGTGGGCAAAAAGAATATAGGAGCATCATATTTGGTATATTTGGTTATATTGTGAATGACCATTAGTAGTAGCTATTACACATATGGTTTTAGAGTGAAATGAAAAGCCAAATAAACACCTAATTAAACCATGATTTACATCAACTTGTTGAATTATAGACACATTCTTCGGTATGTTTAAAAGTGGAACTGGCAAACTCACTTATCAAAGGCTTCGTCATCACATGAAAACACTAAATATAATTATGTAATTATGGGAAGGCTAATTATGATAATGAGTAGAGATGACAGGGAGGAAAAGTGTCAACGACGGCAAGGAAGCCCATCCAGCAAAAAGGGCAAAAGCGGATGGCGATGAGGCTACAGGTTGTAGGAACCTAGGTACCGTTTGTTAACTTGTTGAATTTTTTAGCAATTTTGTACCTGTAATCATGTAATATGAGTGCAAGCCCGTGCTACGCATACGGAAGCTAGTATATAAATTTGTTAACGATGTATTTTTTTAGATTTTATAGTACATGAATATGGAAGCACACATTTATAGGATGTAATTTTTTTATTAATTTTTCTATGAATGCTACTAATAAAAATGTGTTGATAAATCTACTTAAATAGTCTTGGAGCATATAAAGTATAATTAATATCTTAGAGCACAATGCATTTATATTGAAAAGGTTACACCAGCTATCGGTTGTTCCTAACTTGGTAAGCACTGTATTACTAAGCATGCCATTTAATTAACTTTCAAATGTAATTTACATTTGTTCAATGTAATTTTATCCTATTTTCAACATGTAAATCTAAATGTGTACAAAATTTTGTTTGATAATAGTGTTCCAAACCTAGAGTAGAGAAATTATACTTGAAATGAGGTAGTATCTAAATTTGGCTTAGTGAAACAACATTTTCATTATTACACATTCCGATATTACACTATACTAATTAAATTAGAGAAAATATTTGTAGTTTTCAAACATCGTGTTCTTTAATAAATATAGCATGATATGACATGAGAAAATGTATGAAATTAGTAGTCAAATTTTGTATCTAGAGTATAATTTTGGTTTATAGATCATGCAATAATTTATTACAGGAAATTATTGTCAAGGACAAAATTTCACAGCTTTTTAGCCTTAAGGACAGACCTTCAATATTTTATCCTGAAGGACAATTTTCTGTAGGTATCAGTTTTTAGTTATTGATAGCAGTTTTTAGGTATCAGTTTGTAGTTATCGGTAGCAGTTTTTAGGTATCAGTTTTTAGCTCGGTATCAGTTTTGTTGTCCTTATGAATAATTTTGAAAAATGTTTGTCCTTGTGAATAAATTTTAGAAGAATGTTTGTCCTTGTGGTAAAAATATTGAGGTCGTGTCCTTGAGGCAAAAAATATAAAAAAAATTGTCCTTTAAATTAATTCCCCCTAATTTATTAACTAATAATTATGTATATTGCACTCATTGTATTATGGTTACTATATTAAGCTTCTTCAAAAAATCTTACTGTATAACTATGCATGTTCCAACGTTGATGATTCCAACTAATTAAACATTATCCTTGTTATTTTCAACTAATATAAATAAGAGCTACACAACATGATTTAATAAATGTATATTTTTGAAATATACAACGAAGTAAAGTAAAAAATTAGTTTTAATCCATCAAGTAATAAAATGTTTTATTGGACTAAAAGTGGATACCAATTGATTACTATTAATGAGAATAAGGATGATTTGAGGTTAGAGGTTAAAAGTTGTGGTATTCATGGGCAAATTAGATTAGTGGTTGGACTTGAAGTATTTATGTCATGTGTAGTTTTTAAAGATATCTGTCATACTTATTAATTAATTATTATCAATTAATGTATAGTATTGAATATGAAGTATTATTAATTATTTACATAAAAATTCGAGAAAAAACAGGAACGTCTGACATACCTTATAAAAGTCGAACATGATTAATACATTTTGTAAACACTATTTTTTGGGTCGAAATGTGAATCATTAAACCATCGACATATCAATCGTGTCATTCTTATCTATGATAAGTCGGGCGTAATCATGGTTATAAATCTTCTATATATTTCTCGAGATCTCCTTTTCACACTTAAATGAGATGAGATATCAAATCTTTTGTATATCTCCTTCGACACTCATCTCGTTTGAAATATTCAAATCTCACCTGAAATATGGATCAAAATCTCAATCCGAGATCTCACCCGAAGTTATACATTTTTCTTAGTTTGCATAATATTTTTTATTTTCATATCGATTCAAAAGAAACTACTCGACCTAATTATAATTTACCAACTTTTAGAACTAATCTATACTTTTTATCTTAATGAGTCATAAGGAAAGTTTTCACATTTTTATTATGTTCTAATAAAGGGATATTATTCAATCATTACCAAATCAATTGAGCTAATCAAGCTGCCACTCTTATAAAAATATTTCTTTTTCCATGTAAATCAAGTATGTTACCATTTTTATTTTTACTAAAAAAGTTATAATCATTAAATAAAATTTTCACATATCAATTTTCGACACATAAGTACATCCGAGATATTTTTGAGATGCATTATAAGACCCGAGATGTCAATTCGAGATATACACCTGATAAGCACTCATTTCGTCTGAGATTTCCCCTGGCACGAGATAATTTGTGTAAATATTGAGATAATTTGTGTAAATATTACGAGACGAAACATGACCAAAATCTGATATTTAAAACCTTGGGCGTGATTCTCGCTAACCGCTTTTTGGTTAACGTTTTCGATATCAATGAACGGGGACTTGGTATGTAACTAATCCCTAATTTGGTTAAATATTAATAAAAGATAATTAATTTTAATCATTCGCAAATTAGTTTGAATTGGAATCAAATGAAATTAGCAACAATTTATTCCATTTTAACACAATTCTTCCTGCTTGAAGTTAGCCTACTCGTAAGCATTATTATTAACCCATCTTCAATTCGTAACGATTTATAAACATCTCTACACCGCAGAAAAAAATTAAAAAATTAAGCACAAACAATCTTTATAGAAAATAAAAAATAATTCCTAAGATGTTCCATCAGATCTCCAAGTATTCTGTTAACCATGCATTAAATAGGAAAATACGTGCTACGTTCAATGAAGCATTACTATAGAAAAAATGTTTTGTTGTAGGTCTAAGATGGATAATATCTGATATTGCAATAAATAACTCTAGGTTGCATATAACAAAATAAAATATTTAGATAAAAACTAAGTTTATAGAACGCCTATTTAGAACTAAACTTTCAACATACTTCTCTCGAAATGAAGTGTAGAAATTTATTATTTGATTATTCTTTTACATCATAGATGATATTTTGTCTACTTGATTTTCATAAATACTTATAGTTCAAATGGAAAGTACAGCAATTTATATCAGATTATACTCGATTAAAGATTTTTTGATGTACATTGTTTGTAAATCAAATATGCCTTATAAATTTACAAAGGAAATGAATTTCCTGATCGTACTAAGCAAACACAAAACATATTAGAGAATTTATTATGTATTTACTAACCTCGATGCTAACTTAAGAAACTAATTTTCCATTAATATGATCCAATTATTTTAAAGAAAATTTGATTAGATTCTGTTATAACATCAAACAATGGAATTATAAAATAAACATATTACCAAATTAACTAAATTGCACACACTTTATATTGAGTTAAAATTTTCTTTTTTGAAATAAAGCATTTAGCTTTAACACTAGAAATCTTAAAGGAATTAAATCTACCATTATTTTCGAAATTAAAAGCATGGATGTGAATTAGTAGTTGACCTATAAACATTTAATCTTCTATATTTTGTGTATGGAGTAACATTAAATTTATAAATCATACGGTAGACTGAACAAAAGTAATATTTATATTTCTTTTCTCAAATATGGAAAAAAAAAATTATTATTCCACTTCAAATGTATATTTCTGAAATATACATTGAAGTAAAATCAAAAATTAGTTATAATCCGTCAAGAAATAAAATGTTATATTAAATTAAAAGTGGATACCAACCGGTTCCCACTGATGAGAATCAGGATGATTTGAGGTTGGAGGTTGTGGTGTTCGTGGACAAATTGAATTAGAAGTTGGACATGAAGTATTTATGTAATATATAGATTCTTAATATATCTACCATGATTAGTAATTAATTATTATCAATTAATGTATAGTATTGAATATGAAGTATTATTAATTATTTACAGAAAAATTCAAAAAAAGGAACGTCTGACTTATCTCATAAAAGTCAAACATGATTAATACATATTGTAAAAACGTGATATTTTTTAAGTCCAAACGTAAATCACAAAACCGCTGACATATCAACTATTTCGGACTTATCTAAGATAAGTCGGGCGTAATTCTAGCTAACCGTTTTTTGGTTAAAATATTCGGTGTCCTAACGTGAACTTGGTATGTAACTATTCCTTAATTAGATTAAATATTAATAAAAGAGGATTAGTTGTAATAATTGTCAAATTAGTATGAATTGGAATCAAATGAAATTAGCAACAATTTATTCCATTTTAACACAATTCTTCCTGCTTGAAGTTAGCCTACTCGTAAGCATTATTATTAACCAATCTTCAATTCGTAACGATTTATAAACATCTCCACACCGCAGAAAAAAATTAAAAAATTAAGCATAAACAATCTTTATAGAAAATAAAAAATAATTCCTAAGATGTTCCATCAGATCTCCATGTATTCTGTTAACCATGCATTAAATAGGAAAATACGTGCTACGTTCAATGAAGCATTACTATAGAAAAAATGTTTTGTTGTAGGTCTAAGATGGATAATATCTGATATTGCAATAAATAACTCTAGGTTGCATATAACAAAATAAAATATTTAGATAAAAATTAAGTTTATAGAAGCCTATTTAGAACTAAACTTTCAACATACTTCTCTCGAAATGAAGTATAGAAATTTATTATTTGATTATTCTTTTACATCATAGATGATATTTTGTCTACTTGATTTTCATAAATACTTATAGTTCAAATGGAAAGTACAGCAATTTATATCAGATTATACTCGATTAAAGATTTTTTGATGTACATTGTTTGTAAATCAAATATGCCTTATAAATTTACAAAGGAAATGAATTTCCTGATCGTACTAAGCAAACACAAAACATATTAGAGAATTTATTATGTATTTACTAACCTCGATGCTAAATTAAGAAACTAATTTGCCATTAATATGATCCAATTATTTTAAAAAAAATTGATTGGATTCTGTTATAACATCAAACAATGGAATTATAAAATAAACATATTACCAAATTAACTAAATTGCACACACTTTATATTGAGTTAAAATTTTCTTTTTTGAAATAAAGCATTTAGCTTTAACACTAGAAATGTTAAAGGAATTAAACCTACCATTATTTTCGAAACTAAAAGCATGGATGTGAATTAGTAGTTGACCTATAACTATTTGATTTCTATATTTTGTGTATAGAGTAACATTTAGATTTATAAATCATACGGTAGACTGAACAAAAGTAATATTTATATTTCTTTTCTCAAATATGAAATAAAAAATTATTATTCAACTTCAAATGTATATTTTTGAAATATACATTGAATTAAAATCAAAAATTAGTTTTAATCCATCAAGAAATAAAATGTTATATTGAACTAAAAGTGGACACCAACTGATTACCACTAATGAGAATCAGGATGATTTGAGGTTATAGGTTGGAGGTTGTGGTGTTCGTGGACAAATTGAATTAGAAGTTGGACATGAAGTATTTATGTAATATATAGATTCTTAATATATCTGCCATGATTAGTAATTAATTATTATCAGTTAATGTATAGTATTGAATATGAAGTGTTATTAATTATTTACAGAAAAATTCAAAAAAAGGAATGCCTACTTATCTCATAAAAGTCAAACATGATTAATGCATCTTGTAAAAACGTGACATTTTTTAAGTCCAAACGTGAATCGCAAAACCGCTGACATGTCAACTATTTCGGACTTATATAAGATAAGTCGGGCGTAATTCTTGCTAACCACTTTTTGGTTAAAATTTTCGGTGTCCTAACGTGAACTTGGTATGTTACTATTCCCTAATTAGACTAAATATTAATAAAAGAGAATTAATTGTAATAATTCTCAAATTAGTATGAATTGGAATCAAATGAAATTAGCAACAATTTATTCCCTTTTAACACAATTCTTCCTACTTGAAGTTAGCCTACTCGTGAACATTATTATTAACCCGTCTTCAATTCGTAACGATTTATAAACATCTCCACATTGCAGAAAAGATATCAAAACAATATGACATAAACAATCTTTATAGAAAATAAAAGATATTTGCTAAGATGTTCCATAAGATCTTCAAGTATTCAGTGTTTACCATGCATTAAATAGGAAAATAAGTGCTACGGTCATTGAAACATTACTGTAGAAAAAATGTATTGATATACGTCTAAGACGGATAATATCTAATATTACAAAAAAATAAGTCTAGGTTGCGCATAACAAAATAAAATATTTAAATAAAAATCAAGTTTGTTGAACGCATATTTAGAACTAAACTTCAATATACTTCTCTCGAAATGAAGTATAGAAATTTATTATTTGATTATTATTTTACATCATAGATGATATTGTGTACTTGATTTTCATAAATACTTATAGTTCAAATGGAAAGTACAGCAATTTATATCAGATTATACTCGATTAAAGATTCTTTGACGAACAAGGTTAGTAAACCAATTATGCCTTATAAATTTACAAAGGAAATGAATTTCCTAATCGTACTAAGCAAACACAGAACATATTAGAGAATTTATTATGTATTTAGTACCCTCGATGCTAACTTAAGAAACTAATTTGCCATTAAAAGGATCGAATTAATTTTTAGAAAATTTGATTGGATTCTGTTATAGCATCAAACAATCGAATTATAAAATAAACATATTACCGAATTATCAAATTAACTAAATTGCACACACTTTATATTGAGTTAAAATTTTCTTTTTTGAAATAAAGCATTTAACTTTAACACTAGAAATGTTAAAGGAACTAAACCTACCATTATTTTCGAAACTAAAAGAATGGATGTGAATTAGTAGTTGACCTATAACCATTTGATCTTCTATATTTTGTGTATAGAGGAACATTTAGATTTATAAATCATATGGTAGACTGAATAAATGGAATATATATATATATATATATATTCCTTTTCTCAAATACGAAATAAAAATTTATTATTTAACTTTAAATGTATATTTTTGAAATATACATTAAAGTAAAATCAAAAATTAGTTTTAACCCATCAAGAAATAAAATGCTATATTGAACTAAAAGTGGATACCAACTGATTACCATTAATGTGAATTAGGATGATTTGAGTTTAGAGGTTGGAGGTTGTAGTTTTTGTGGAAAAATTGGATTAGAGTTTGGACATGAAGTATTTATGTAATGTGTAGTTTTTAAAGATATCTGTCATACTTATTAATTAATTATTATCAATTAATGTATAGTATATAAATTTGTTAACGATGTATTTTTTAGATTTTATAGTATATGTATATGGAAGCACACATTTACAGGATGTAAATTTTTTTATTAATTTTTCTATGAATGCTACTAATAAAAATGTGTTGATAAATCTACTTAAATAGTCTTGGAGCATATAAAGTATAATTAATATCTTAGAGCACAATGCACTTATATTGAAAAGTTACACCAGCTATCGGTTGTTCCTAACTTGGTAAGCACTGTATTACTAAGCATGCCATTTAATTAACTTTCAAATGTAATTTACATCTGTTCAAAATAGTTTTATCCTATTTTCAACATGTAAATCTAAATGTGTACATAATTTTGTTTGATAATAGTGTTCCAAACCTAGAGTAGAGAAATTATACTTGAAATAAGGTAGTATCTACATTTGGCTTAGTGAAAC
This sequence comes from Allium cepa, assembly GCA_030765085.1. Lineage (NCBI taxonomy): Eukaryota > Viridiplantae > Streptophyta > Magnoliopsida > Asparagales > Amaryllidaceae > Allium > Allium cepa. The sequence continues at coordinate 920,377,236 of CM060938.1, forward strand.
AACATTTTCATTATTACACATTCCGATATTACACTATAAAAATTAAGTTAGAGAAAATATTTGTAGTTTTCAAACATCGTGTTCTTTAATAAATATAACATAATATAACATGAGAAAGTGTATGAAATTAGCAGTCAAATTTTGTATCTAGAGTATAATTTTGGTTTATAGATCGTGCAATAATTTATTAACTAATAATTATGTATGTTGCACTCATTGTATTACTGTTACTATATCAAGCTTCTTAAAAAAAAATCTTGCTGTATAACTATGCATGTTTCAACGTTGATGATTCCAACTAATTAAACATTATCCTAGTTTGTTTCAACTAATCTAAATAAGAGCTACACAACATGATTTAATAAATGTATATTTTTGAAATATACAATAAAATAAAGTAAAAAATTAGTTTTAATCTATCAAGAAATAGAATGTTTTATTGGACTAAAAGTGGATACCAATTGATTACAATTAATGAGAATAAGGATGATTTGAGGTTAGAGGTTGAATGTTGTATTCATGGACAAATTGGATTAGAGGTTGGACATGAAGTATTTATGTCATGTGTAGTCTTTAAAGATATATGTCATACTTATTAATTAATTATTATCAATTAATGTATAGTATTGAATATGAAGTATTATTAAGTATTTACATAAAAATTCGAGAAAAAACAGGAACGTCTGACATACCTTATAAAAGTCGAACATGATTAATACGTTTTGTAAACACTATTTTTTAGGTCCAAATGCGAATCATTAAACCATCGACATATCAATCATGTCATTCTTAACTAAGACAAGTCGAGCATAATCATGGTTTTAAATCTTCTATATATTGCTCGAGATCTCCTTTTCACACTTAAACGAGACGAGATGTCAAATCTTTTGTATATCTCCTTCGACACTTATCTCGTTCGAGATATTCAAATCTCACCTGAAATATGGATCAAAATCACAATCCGAGATCTCACCCGAAGTTATACATTTTTCTTATTTTGCATCATATTTTTTATTTTCATATCGATTCAAAAGAAATTACTCGACCTAATTATAATTTACCAACTTCTAGAACTTATTCTTTGCATTTTATCTTAATGGGTCATAGGGAAAGTTTTCACTTTTTTTATTATGCTCTAATAAAAGGATATTATTTGTTAACCCTGCTGAAGCTTGGGCCGACTCATCAGACAAAGCAGTTAGCGACTCAGAAGGCTTACGACTCACCATGAGTCGTTAGCGGTTCAAGTGTACAAGCTAACAGTTAACTCGCGTACGACTCAATGACCCAACTGCGCGACTTAAGGGACTCACCGACTCATCAAGGACCGACTCAAAGAATCCCCGACTCAACTATTATGCGACTCATGGGAGTTTCTAAACTCAGCGACTCACGACTTAAGGAGCCTAATGAGTTAAAGCATAAACGACTCATTGAAGGGAATTGCCTCAGCGACTCAACAGTTCAACGACTCATCATAAGAAACGACTCAAGATGATTGACGACTCACAACCCAGGATGACTCGTCCGCGACTCAAAACCACTGAGTCGTATTCTGTTACAGCAATGTATGTCCTAGTAAGAGTTGACTCGCCAACGACTCAGGGCTTGGCTTAGAATCCAACGAGAGAATAAGCTAGTGAGAAGACCAAGTACGGATGAGTCGGCCACGACTCAACCTGACTCGGCCACGACATAGCTTGACTCGGGGACGACTCAGCTTGAGTCGGTCGCGACTCAGGACTTGTGCGCAGAATTCATGTCCAGGCTTGCCTATAAATACGTAGCCACCTCCAACATTTAAAGGACTTTTGGCACATTCTCTTCACACACCGTTACCTTGCTGCATTGAGACCTCCAACAACACCTAGAGCTCTTGAAGATTAGAGGAATATCTCAAAGAACTTCACGAAGAAACTACACATCTTCAACATGAATTCAAGGACTTTAATCGACATCGAAACTTGAGCTACTTGTTCCAAATCTCTTGTAACTTGAAACATATTGTACTTGAGAAGAATTGTATCAGCTTGTAACGAGAGTATTAATAAAAGTACTTAAAGTGGACGTAGGCTATACCCTTAAGCCGAACCACTATAAAATCGTTGTTGTTTACTGCTTTTCCTGTTGCTTTCTGCTTATAATCTGTTCCCGAGTCATCGGGTGGTGCTTTCACAACTACAACTCATACACTGGGGTGTTAGCGTTCAAATTTAAGCGTTAACATTTTTGGTGCTTTCACTGAGAATTGAACTCAGGAAAACTGTCATCATTGCTTCACAGAGATTTGTAGAGAGAATTTCCTTGAAAACCAGAAGTCTATCTGAGATCATGGCTCCTGGAAGGAAAAGTAGATCCGTCAGATCTGGGAACGTTCAAGAGGGAACCTCCGCTTCCCCTGTACCAATCCCCACTCCGTCTGTTGGAGTTACGAAAGCGGAATTGGATGCTGTGATTCTGGGGTTAAACCAGCAGATTAACGCCCAGAATGCACAATTAGAAGCCCAGAATGCCCAAAATGCCTTGATTATGGATAGGTTAAACGCCCTACTTGAGGCAAATCACCAACAACAAGATAATGAAACAATCTACGCTGAAGATGCCCGAGACCCCCGAGAGAAAGATATTCCTCAAAAAGCAGACAACACCACTGCAAGGGGACCTTCCCAAGCTGAAGGTTCAAGGCCGCAACCAACTTTTCGCGAATATTTGCCCAGGCAAACTTCCGAAAGAACAGCGGACGCGGACGTCTGCCCAGCAAGACCTCTGAACGATGAGGAGTACCTATCAGGGATGGTTCGCTCGATTATGAAAGAAAGCATGCAAAGGCAAGAGGATGAAAATGATTGGGGATTTGCTCCAAGTAGGACACCGTTCACCGAAAAAATCTTGAAGGAAGAGTTTCCAAGGAAATTTGTACCTCCTACTATCCCAGCCTATCAAGGCACAAGTGACCCTAATCAATTCCTGTACAAGTACGATTGGCATATGACCGGGGCAAGAGCAACAGATGAGATCAAGTGCCGTTATTTTCCGGTATACTTAGAGGGAGTGGCCCTACTTTGGTTCACAAAGCTGCCAGTTAGATCCGTGGATCAATTCTCTGACTTAACACGAAAGTTCAAGGATCAGTTCAGGCTATATGCTACAAAAGCCAAGGATATAATGTCACTCTCTAGTCTAGAACAAAACCCCGGAGAATCTACCAGATCATTCTTAAATCGTTTCAATATAGCCCTAGCTGAAGTCGAGAACGCAGAGCCAAGGATGGTTTTGACTTATCTAATGCGGGCTATCGATAAATCAAGTGAATTCGGTAAATGGCTAAAAATGAAGGAGCCAAACTCACTTGAGAAATTCTATAAGAAGGCTGATGAATTTATGCGTTTGGAAAACTTTCCTGCGACATCAAGAGCAATCGAGGCCGAAATTTTGAATGTCGGTGTTACTTCTGATAAAAGAGAATCTAGAGGACAGAAGAGGAAGAACGATGGTGGAAAAAAGCAGAGAGACTTGAAGAAAGCTCGCCGTTTTAAACCTTCAAACTTTACTCTCTTAACTGATACTCTGGAGAACATCTTTCTCGCAACCAAGGATGCTTTTGATTATCCTAAGCCACCTGAGTTGAAGGTTGGGAAAAATGCTATGCATAATGGGAGGTTTTGTCAGTTCCACAACCAACCTGGTCATGACACCAACGAATGTCGTCATTTAAGGAATTTGATTGAAGAACTATTGAGACAGAATAAACTCCAGCAATATGTCAAAAGAGACAGGAATGACCCATCCTCATCCACTCAGGGGAGGCCCTCACCTGTCAGGCAGGAATCATGATGGGATGGAAAGATACGCGCATGCTCTAAGAAAAGCCCCGAAGGGAGAGAATGTTCCTGTTCTTACACCGGAGATTCAATCCCGAGAAGCTTGAAACAGCAATGACTTGCATCCATGTTTTACTTTAAGGCTTTGTTACAAATTTGTAAAAGAATGATGGATTTATCATTCTCATATTAAAAGTCATTGTAAAAACATTGCAAATGAATGATAGGAACTATAAATCTTGTGTTTTCTATTACTATAAAAGACCTGTTTCATTTCGATATGCCAAATATCTTGAATATATTGCTAAAATGTCGATTTAATATTGCAGGCAATCAAAGCAAAGCTTACCTAGTCAGCACATCGCAAAGCAAAGCGATTCCTATAAGTCATTGAGCAAATAAATGTCAAGCCAGAAAAGGTTCCAAATTGAATTCCTGCATAAGAAATGTTCCTCACGAACAGTTGATACAACCAAAAGGGCACCTTCCCAACGCGAAGGTTTCAGGCCCTTGCTAACCAACAAAGATCGTTTGTGCAAACAGACATCTAGTCGGGTAGTTTGGGTCTGCCCTATGGATTCACTTAACAATGAGGAGCATTTCTCTGGAAAGAATATAAATAACTGGCAAAGAAAAGGAACATGGCTGTGGAAATGATAACGAGGAATCGCTAAGGAGCAGATGGTGAAAAGGCATGGGCAAACAGACAGAAAACACACAAGTCCTCCAATGAGGCACACTTCCCAAGTTTGAAGTGCAAACTAAAGTCCTCCAATGAGGCACGCTTCCCATGTTGAAGCTTAAACCAAAGTCCTCCAATGAGGCACGCTTCCCATGTTTGAAGCGCAAACACAAGTCCTCCAATGAGGCACGCTTCCCATGTTTGAAGCGCAAACACAAGTCCTCCAATGAGGCACACTTCCCAAGTTTGAAGTGCAAACTAAAGTCCTCCAATGAGGCACGCTTCCCATGTTGAAGCTTAAACTAAAGTCCTCCAATGAGGCACGCTTCCCATGTTGAAGCTTAAACTAAAGCCCTCCAATGAGGCACGCTTCCCATGTTTGAAGCTTAAACTAAAGCCCTACTCAAAGGCACAACCCTTCAGAGGATAAAGACCTCTTCGGGGGCACATTTCACCAAAGCTGAAGTGCAAACTCTTCGGAGGCCCACTTCTCCAGAGCTGAAGTGCCAAATAAAGACCTCTTCGGGGGCATATTTCACCAGGAGTTGAAGTGTAACGGCCGCTCTTCGGAATTTCACTTCACCAGAGTTGAAAGACAAACAAAATAAAGACCTCTTCGGAGGCACAATCAAGAAGAAAGACCTCTTCGGAAGCCCACGTTTCGCCGAGATTGAAATAAAACTTCCAAGTGTTGAAACGTGAAAAGACTTTCTAAGGCAAAACTCTTTGGAGGTACACGTTTCACCGAGATTGAAATAAAACTTCCAAGTGTTGAAACGTAAAAAAATCCCTCCTCAGAGGTACGACTTTCTATATATAAAAAAAAACAGAGAGAGAGGGAGTTAAAGTACCCTTCAGAGGTCCGCTTTACCGCATAAGAGAATTCACTTGGTAAAAAAAATGCACTTAAGCAAAAGAAAGAAGTGATTTCTTCAAAGGACAAAGCGCAGAAACTTATACGAAGGGGGTTGTACTCCACAAAAATTTTCTTTAAAGCATAAAATAATTATTCTTTAGCAAATAAGAGTGCAAGTCCCCTCGAAGTACAGAATATTGCAGCAAACTTATGGAATGGGGGCAATATAGTATAATTACACACAATATGGTATTGCCAAACCAGCAAAAGGTAACACTCAAGTAACATGCCATAAGCTCGCTGCAATATCATGTAAATAAACTTGTGCAAAAAATAGATAGTAAATGCATTCTCAAATTCAAACAAAAAGTTTGTACAAACGAAGAATCATTTTATTCAACTATAATGTAGGTACAGGTTTCAAAATAAGGAAAGGCGGGGGCCGGTACCCGCACAATTCTCGGCCAGTACATACAAAAGACAAAAAACTAAAATCTTCACTTCTTTTTACTGCCTTTAGACCCTTTACCCGGCCGAATGATCAGCTTTTCAGGGCGGTCAGTGGGCATAAGGGAAGAAGGAGAGGTAGGCGCAACCGGTCCAACTTCCGGCTCCTCTTCAGTGGTGGTGATTATCTTCCCCCTCCTCTTTGATGTCCCACGCTTCTTTCTCCTCTTTGAGGAAGACTCACTCCCTGGAGTGACAAGTTTAGATAGAGCAATGTCATCAGAAGGAGTCCTCTCCGGAGATATGTCACCTCCCTCAAGTCCCTCATCTTTCTGCTCTTGCGAAGCGATGGGATCATCCAAGCCATGAAGAGCTTCTATTTGCTCCTCCTGTGATCCAGGCTGCGAAGCGGAAGGAGGAGCCACCTGAAGAGATGGAGGAGGGATAACCAGAGGAGTAGAAGTCTGGGCAGTGCTTGGTACTTTCTCTACAGAAGAAAAGAGGTTAAAGTCAGTAAAGAGAGGAGACAAAGGCTCATCAGAGGTGAGAAAATAGTCAAAGAGATCATTAAACTCATGAGAAAAAAGTGAGCAACCCGCTTGAGCAGAATTGACAGTAGCGAGATTAACAGTGAAGTTACCTGGTGAAGCTGATTTCCTGATATCAACTTCATAAGCTTGCGCGTCAGCGCTCTCATCACCCTCGTCTCCACCATGTGCGCTTGTAATCTCAGTGGTAACTTTGGTAGGAGATGCGAAATGGGAACAAGAACCAACAATGTTGACTTCAGACGAAGAAGGTGGCTGGACTAGAATAGTTGAAGTGTTTTTTTCCAGCTGGTCCCCTTCCGTCGCTTCAGTTCTTAATTTGGCAAGCTGTTCCTTTCCCTTGGCGAGGGCAGCGCGAGCGTCTTCATCAAAGTAATGCCTTTCCAGGGCTGATTCGTCATAACCAGCACCTTCAGCACCAAGCATATCAAGGGCGGCCTCCCACACTTCAGCTAAAGTGATCTCATACTTGGGACCTAGAAAAGCGAGGCTTCCACGCCCCAAGACGCTATGCAAGTAGAAGTCGAATAATGTTGAGCCGAAGCTGTTCTTGGTCGCTTCATGAGAATCTTCAGCTGTGATTTTGCCAGCGACAGCCTCATCACGCTCCCTCTCAGTTTTGGAAAGCTGAAGCTTAAGCATTTGTATCTCCGCTTCCTGGGAGTTGTTTTTCTTTTGAAGCTCAGCAATATCAGAAGCATAGCCCTCGTTGATTCTTTTCTGCATTTCAAGCCTGTCCTCAGCATCCCTTTGGCTGGCATGAGCATCTCTTACTTGTCTGAGAAGCACTTCTTCTTTTTGAGAATATGAAGTAGAGGAAGAAGCAAGCTCATCTTTCAACTTTTCAACCTTTGCTTCGAGCTCCTCGTTGTAGGAAGTAATGCTCCTCATTTCGGTATCATGCTGCTCAAGGACCTTTTGCCATTCAGCCTTATCGTTTTCCATGGTGAGCATGGCCTCTAAGTTGGCGCGGTTAACTCTTTGAAGCTCATCAACAAGCTTCTGCCAGTTTGACATCCTCTCGATATCAAGTTTGACGGCGTCAAGATTTCGTAGCATAGCAGGCTTGTCGATAGGGACCAGGTCGAGGTCGAACCTCACACCCTTTAAGCACCACTGTGGAAAACGACTTTGTAGAGTGGCTGGGCCCGGTCCAACTTGAAATTTGGGCCTGCTTATTATTGTTTGGATGTCTGCTTTCCCGAGAGCAGGAGAGTCAGAAGGAATGTCAAGAGGGGCAGGGGCAGTAATCTTTTCGGGAGTAGTGGAAGCATGTTTCTCACCATATCAGGTTCGTTTGCCTGAATCTTCGACTACATGACCTTTTCCTCGGTCATCGTGAGATTTCCTTTTGTGAGAGTCGTCACCTCTCTGCAAAGAATCGTGGTGCTCATCCCTATCCCTTCTGTCATAACGCTCTTCTACATCCCTCCTTTCACGAGCCTTTCGAGTAGCCCTCTCTTCGTCAGACTCTCTATAGGAGGCAAAGTAGAGCCCATAATTATATTGGCCACGCCCCCCGTAGCGTTGGAAATCCTGATAATATGATCCGCCGCGTGTCATTGAAGGATCTGAAATAAGAAAAGATAAGCTTCAGAAATCTTTAAAGTATAAGAAGATAAGTGCATAAATGTGTTGGAAAATCCTTAGTTGTGTGTGAAGTGCAAACTACTCGCGTTGAACTAACGAACCACTCCTTAGTTGGGGGGAAGCAATAAGCTTTGATGTCGATGACAATTCTTGGGATAAAGGAGTTGGAGTCTGTTGGAGGGCAGATGTCGCTCCAATCATCGGGGGTGTAGTTTTAGCACAAGTAGGGTCGTCTTTAAAGAGCTCTTGGGAAGTGACAATTATGTCACTTAAATCCCCAAAGACGTCATCACCATCATGTCTAATCAAACTCCCTTCATCAACTCCTTCACCAGTATTCTTCCCGGTGTGGGAGAGGGGCTCCTCTTCTTCTTCAGTTATAGGGGCAGGCGCGGGCTTTTCGGATGGCCCCGTGTCGTCTCTTGGAGTAGAGCACTTTAATAATGAAGTCCCTATAGAAGTTTCTCCCTGCACGCGCTCTTTAGTGGAGACCGGGGCATCAGGAGCCTTCACTAGAGAATGTGGAACTTCTGTTGGAGCTTCACGAGGCTGAGTGAAGCGGGAAGAATGAAGAAGCCCGTACTGGTGTAAAAATTCATCGCTTAGCAGAAACTTTATGCTCCTCTCTTCTGCCGGCACGGCATTTAATCTTTCAAAGATTTGCTTATAGCTCGGGTCCCTAGCAGGGGGTGGAAGTGCTAAAACAGGAACAAAGAATGAAATTAGCAACTGAAAGTTAGGATCTCAAAAAAAAAATATAGCTTCAAAACGGAAAGAGTAGAGACAGGAAATCTTACTTCCCACTCTCCAGATGGCATAAAACCCTGGAGGGCAGCGAACAAAGAAAAACTGATTCAAAAATCCGTGAGCGCTTTCGGGCAGATCAGTAATAAGTTTGCGGTTTCGAGCGCTTCTTATAACCACGATGGAGGGATGGTCTTTAATTTTCGTGAATGAGCAAAAATAGCAGATCTCCCCGAAGCTTGGTAGTCGATCCAAAACTCTCCTAAATAGAACACATAACCCCATGAGAATAGCGTAGCCATTGGGGTGTAATTGGAACGGAGAGATAGACAACCGAAGCAGAAACTGTTGAATAAAGTCATTAAAAGGAGGAATAGCGCCGTTTAAGCACATTTGGCGATTGACAGCAACAAAACCAAGAGGTGGCCTATCTGCAGTATCATTTGGCCCCGGTAGTAAAGCGTCAGCGTCATCGATGCCAAACTGGACGCGCAGTTGATTAAACACCCGCTGATTCAAAGTTGTGGGTGTTCTCTCCGGAGGGTTATCCACAGGGATAGCTACTGGGAAGATATCTTCAGCCTGGCCCGTCGGCTCTTCTTGATGAGAAGTCATTCTACACAAGCAACTGGATTTTCAAATGCGAAGGTGCGCGTTTCCTAAAAAGTGTGAAGTGTTGTGCAAGACTAATAAAAGTGACAAGTATATATAACTGGAATTATGCTAATCGATGCTTGATCGATTGTAAACATTTCAGAACTTGTTAATCTAAAAGTTCAAACATAATATTAGTGCAAGCAAGTCGATTTCAATTGACTATTTCAGCATTGCTTTGGTATTTTGTTTGAAATGGATATGTTAAAGGCACTTCATACATGCAGTTTATTCAAGTTAATCATCTATCATTAACTAATCTGTCGTTCGATGTGGGCAATCAATGACAGTATATTCGTCCCAGTTTTCTATGAATGTTGTATTGAACAGGTTATTAGCCTGCAAGTCAAAATAACCTGTGAATGAGTGCAATAAAATTCAACAGTTCAAGGTTAATGCAATGGTCCAGTGTTCAAACAGAATTTACACAAGTCATAACCCAATAACGGTTCAAGAGCTCTGAGTCGGCAGTACCCTAAGGCATGAGTCGTGGAAATAAGGAAATTATCTCTAAGTCATATCTCGGCAACGACTCAAGGCTTAGGTCGTGGAGTATGTTAAAGGAGCTCTGGTTCAACTCAAGGCTTAGGCCGTAAATCTTGAGTCGTGGGTCATGAGTCGTGAGTCGTATCTCGGCCACGACTCAAGGCTTAGGGAGTATGTTGGGTCGGATCATGGTTGTTGAATCATACCATGGCTAAATCATAGGGGTCACTGGATCATACAGAAATAGCTAAGTCAAACCTACGGCAATATTCGAATCAATCTGACCAATTAATCACCTAACTCCTAATCAGATTGCCTTCTAACCCATAAACCATTTCACTCCTAACTCCTAACCCGTTGATCTTCCAACATCTAACCCATTAACCCAAAAAACTCTCAATCTACAACCCTGATCTTATGGCGTCAGTAGATCGCCTCGAATCGCAAATCGTTGGATCAAACAATCTTCAACCCATCAATGATTAGGGCGATCGAACTCGCAAGGCTCAAGGGGATAGACTGAAGGTAAGGGCAGAACGCATGAATCAATGATGATCGGTGATCAGAGAGAAGGAAAAATAGCTTACGTGGTGTAATGTCAGAAATGATCGGAGGAGATTCGAGTTGAAATTGCTTTTGGGAACTTGGAGACGTGTTAATGGCGGAGAACAACTCAAGAGATTGATAAAAGAAGAAGAAGATAAAAGTGCCGGTTCATGCTTTTTATACCAGGATAGTAAGAGATGAGTCGGCGCATGCGAGTTAAGATAAGTCGAAGCACGCGACCTACGACTTAGGCGTGTGCTTCGAGGGGCAAATGTTAACCCTGCTGAAGCTTGGGCCGACTCATCAGACAAAGCAGTTAGCGACTCAGAAGGCTTACGACTCACCATGAGTCGTTAGCGGTTCAAGTGTACAAGCTAACAGTTAACTCGCGTACGACTCAATGATCCAACTGCGCGACTTAAGGGACTCACCGACTCATCAAGGACCGACTCAAAGAATCCCCGACTCAACTATTATGCGACTCATGGGAGTTTCTAAACTCAGCGACTCACGACTTAAGGAGCCTAATGAGTTAAAGCATAAACGACTCATTGAAGGGAATTGCCTCAGCGACTCAACAGTTCAACGACTCATCATAAGAAACGACTCAAGATGATTGACGACTCACAACCCAGGATGACTCGTCCGCGACTCAAAACCACTGAGTCGTATTCTGTTACAGCAATGTATGTCCTAGTAAGAGTTGACTCACCAACGACTCAGGGCTTGGCTTAGAATCCAACGAGAGAATAAGCTAGTGAGAAGACCAAGTACGGATGAGTCGGCCACGATTCAACCTGACTCGGCCACGACCTAGCTTGACTCGGGGACGACTCAGCTTGAGTCGGTCGCGACTCAGGACTTGTGCGCAGAATTCATGTCCAGGCTTGCCTATAAATACGTAGCCACCTCCAACATTTAAAGGACTTTTGGCACATTCTCTTCACACACCGTTACCTTGCTGCATTGAGACCTCCAACAACACCTAGAGCTCTTGAAGATTAGAGGAATATCTCAAAGAACTTCACGAAGAAACTACACATCTTCAACATGAATTCAAGGACTTTAATCGACATCGAAACTTGAGCTACTTGTTCCAAATCTCTTGTAACTTGAAACATATTGTACTTGAGAAGAATTGTATCAGCTTGTAACGAGAGTATTAATAAAAGTACTTAAAGTGGACGTAGGCTATACCCTTAAGCCGAACCACTATAAAATCGTTGTTGTTTACTGCTTTTCCTGTTGCTTTCTGCTTATAATCTGTTCCCGAGTCATCGGGTGGTGCTTTCACAACTACAACTCATACACTGGGGTGTTAGCGTTCAAATTTAAGCGTTAACATTATTCAATCATTACCAAATCAATTGAGCTAATCAAGCTGCCACTCTTATAAAAAAATTTCTTTTTCCATGTAAATCAAGTATGTTACAATTTTTATTTTTACTAAAAAGTTATAATCATTAAATAAATTTTTGACATATCAATTTTAGACACATAAGTACATCCGAGATATTCCCGTGATGCATTATAAGAACCGAGATGTCAATTCGAGATATACACCCGATATGTACTCATTTCGTCTGAGATTTCCCCTGGTACGAGATAATTTGTGTAAATATTGAGATAATTTGTGTAAATATTTCGAGACGAAACGTGACCGAAATTTGATATTTAAAACCTTGGGCGTGATTCTGGATAACCGCTTTTTGGTTAACGTTTTCGGTATCAATGAACGGGGACTTGGTATTAAGCATAAACAATCTTTATAGAAAATAAAAAATAATTCCTAAGATGTTCCATAAGATCTCCAAGTATTCTGTTAACCATGCATTAAATAGGAAAATACGTGATACGTTCAATGAAGAATTACTATAGAAAAAATGTTTTGCTGTAGGTCTAAGATGGATAATATCTGATATTGCAATAAATAACTCTAGGTTGCATATAACAAAATAAAATATTTAGATAAAAATTATGTTTATAGAACGTCTATTTAGAACTAAACTTTCAACATACTTCTCTCGAAATGAAGTATAGAAATTATTATTTGATTATTCTTTTACATCATAGATGATATTTTGTCTACTTGATTTTCATAAATACTTATAGTTCAAATGGAAAGTACAGCAATTTATATCAGATTATACTCGATTAAAGATTTTTTGGGGTACATTGTTTGTAAATCAATTATGGCCTATAAATTTACAAAGGAAATGAATTTCCTGATCGTACTAAGTAAACACAAAACATATTAGAGAATTTATTATGTATTTACTACCCTCGATGCTAACTTAAGGAACTAATTTGCCATTAATATGATCCAATCATTTTATAGAAAATTTGATTGGATTCTGTTATAACATCAAACAATGGAATTATAAAATAAACATGTTACCAAATTAACTAAATTGCACACACTTTACATTGAGTTAAAATTTTCTTTTTTGAAATAAAGCATTTAGCTTTAACACTAGAAATCTTAAAGGAATTAAATCTACCATTATTTTCGAAATTAAAAGCATGGATGTGAATTAGTAGTTGACCTATAAACATTTGATCTTCTATATTTTGTGTATAGAGTAACATTTAGATTTATAAATCATACGGTAGACTGAACAAAAGTAATATTTATATTTCTTTTCTCAAATATGAAATAAAAAATTATTATTCCACTTCAAATGTATATTTCTGAAATATACATTGAAGTAAAATCAAAAATTAGTTTTAATCTGTTAACGCTTAAATTTGAACGCTAACACCCCAGTGTGTGAATTTTAGTCGTAAAAGCACCACCCGATGGTTCGGGAACAGATTGCAAGCAGATAGTAGCAGAAAAGTAGTAAAAAACAACGATTTTATAGTGGTTCGGCTCAAGAGTATAGCCTACGTCCACTTTAAGTACTTTTATTAATAATTCCGTTACAAGCCGATACAATTCTTCCCAAGTACAATACACTTCAAGTTACAAGTGATTTGGAACAAGTAGCTTAAGCTTCGATGTTGATTAAAGTCCTTAAACTCAAGTCGAAGATGTGTGATTTCTTCATGTATCTCTTTGAAGTCTTCTTCTAATCTCGAAAGCTCTAAGTGTTGATGGAGTTCCCAATGCAGCAGAGTAATGGCGTATGAAGAGAATGAGCCAAAAAGTCCCCTGAATGTTGGAGGTGGCCGTCTATTTATAGGCATACCTGGATAGGAGCTGTTTGCGCCAAGTCCTGAGTCGTGGCCGAGTCATGGTGAGTCGTGACCGACTCAGGGTGAGTCGTGACCGACTCAAGGCTCTAGAGTTAGTTTGCAGTGGATCAGCTGAAGTAGTACTAAGCCTTTAGGTCGTGTACGACTTATACTAGGTCGTAAGTCGGTCCTGACTCAAATACAGTTGCTTGCGCTATCTCTCTATCTTGAGTCACTAAGTCGTTCTACCTTTAGGCTTTTTAGGTTGTGACCCTCTAATTTGTTGAGCCGTTGGAGGCCTTGAGTTGGCTTGCTTCCTTAAGTCGTAAATCTTCTTAAGTCATAGGCCTGCTGAGTCATTACAAACCTTAAGTCGTTGAGTCGGTAACACCCACGAATCACGTGGCAGTTGAGTCGTCGATCTATGAGTCGGTCTAGGCCTTGAGCAGATGAGTTGTTATCAGTTGAGTCGGTACTTTCCCTAAGTCGTCCTTTCAATGAGTCGTGTTCTTCCTTAAGTCGTTAATGCTTTAACTCATAAGGCTCCTTAAGTCGTACAGTTTCTTTTCGAGTCGTTGAGTCGGTGACTCATTGAGTCGGACTGCCCTGAAGTCGCTGCAGCCCCTTGAGTCGTAAAGAGTTACTTAAGGACCTTAAGTGGATGAGTCGGGATCAGATGAGTCGGTCCTTGATGAGTCGGACCCAGATCAGATGAGTCGGTCCTTGATGAGTCGGACCCAGATCAGATGAGTCGGTCCTTGATGAGTCGGACCCAGATCAGATGAGTCGGCCCAGGCTTCAGTGGGGTTAACATTTGCCCCTCGAAGCACGCGCCTAAGTCGTAGGTCGCGTGCTTCGACTTATCTTAACCCACATATGCCGACTCACGTCCTACTACCTTGGTATAAAAGGCATGAACCGTCTCTTTTATCTTCTTCTCATACCAATCTCGTGAGTCATTTTCTGCCATTAACGCATCTCCAAGCTCCCAAAAGCAATTTCAACTCGATTCTTCTCCGATCATCTCTGACATCACACCACGTAAGCAATTTCGCCTCCTTTCTGATTGTCGATCATCATTAACCTGTGCGCTCCATCCTTACCTTCAATCTCTCCCCTTGAGCCTTGCGAGTTTGGTCGCCCTAATCATTAATAGATTGAGGATTGTCTGATCCATTGATTTGCAACTTAAGGCGATATGGATTGAAGATTGTCTGATCCAATGATTTGCGACTTGAGGCGATCTACTGACGCGATAAAATTAGGGTTGTAGATTGAGAGTTTATGGGGTTAATGGGTTAGATGGTTAATGGGTTAGGTTGATTCGAATGTTGCCGTAGGTTTGACTTGGCTACATTCGTATGATTCAGTGATCCTTGCGATTTAACCATGGTATGACTCATCATGCTCCTCGACCTGAGCCTTGAGTCGCGACCGAGACAAAACCCTTGAATTGTGGCCGAGATAAAACCCTTGAGTCGTGGTCGAGATAAAACTTGGAGATTTTCTTATTATCTTGAACCAGAGCTTCTTTAACATACTCCACGGCCTAAGCCTTGAGTCGTTGCCGAGATAAGACTTGGAGATAATCACCTTATTTCCACGACTCATGACTTAGGGCACTGCCGACTCAGAATTTTTGAACCGTTGATGAGTTATGACTTGTGTAAATTCTATTTGAACTTTGGACCATTGCATTAACTTTGAACTGTTGAATTTTATTGCGCCCATTCACAGGTTACTTTGACTTGCAGGCTAGTAACCTGTTCAACACAACATTCACAGAAAACTGGGACGAATATACTGTCATCGACCGCCCACATCAAATGACAGATTAGTTAATAACAGATAATTAACTTAAATAAATTGTGTGAACGAAGTGCTATCGATTTCAAGTAGAATATTAAAGCAACACTGAAT
Source organism: Allium cepa (assembly GCA_030765085.1). NCBI lineage: Eukaryota > Viridiplantae > Streptophyta > Magnoliopsida > Asparagales > Amaryllidaceae > Allium > Allium cepa. The sequence goes on from CM060938.1 coordinate 920,392,707, forward strand.
TAGTCAATTGAAACTGACCAGCCTGCACTAATATTATGCTTGAGCTTTAAATTAACAAGTTCTGAAATTATCGTAGTCGACCAATCGTCAACCAGTTTAATTCCAGTTATCTTTACTTGTTATTTTTTATTAGTTTTGCACAACACTTCACACCTCTAGGAAACGTGCACCTTCGCATTTGAATATCCAGTTGCTTGTGTAGAATGACTTCTCAACAAGAAGAGCCGATGGTCCAGGCTGAAGATGTCTTTCCAATAGCTGACCCATTGGATAATCCTCCGGAGAGGACTTCCACAACTCTGAACCGACGGGTGTTTAATCAACTGTGCATCCAATTTGGCATTGCCGAAGCCGATGCCTTACTGCCTGGACCAAGTGACACAGCAGATAGGCCCCCCTCTGGTTTTATTGCTGTCAATCGCCAAATGTGCTCGAGTGGTGCAATTCCACCTTTTAATGACCTCCTTCAGCAGTTCCTGCGTCGGTTATCTATTTCCCCATTCCAATTGCACCCCAACGGCCATGCCATTCTGATGGGGCTATGTGTGCTATTCAGGAGAGTTTTGGATCGATTACCGAGCTTCGGGGAAATATGCTATCTCTGCTCATTTACGAAAATTAAAGATCATCCCTCTATTGTAGTCATAAGAAGTGCTCGAAATCGCAAGCTTATCACTGATCTTTCTGAAAGCGTTCATGGATTCCTGAATCAGTTCTTCTTCGTTCGCTGCCCTCCAGGGTTTTATGCCATCCGGAGGGTGGGAAGTAAGATTTCCCGCCTTTATTTTTCCACTCTTGAGTTTTCCAAGATCTGAGCTGCTAAATGTTAACTTCGCTCTTTTCCTGTTTCAGCACTTCCACCTCCCTCTAGAGACCCAGGTTATAAGCAAATTTTTTAAAGATTGAATGCCGTGCCGGTAGAAGAGAGGAGCATAAAGTTTTTGCTAAGCGACGAATTTTTACAACAATACGGGCTTCTTCATTTTTCTCGCTTCACTCAGCCTCGCGAAGCTCCAACGGAAGTTCCAGATTCTCCAGTGAAAACTCCTGACGCCCCGGTCTCCATTAAAGAGCGCGTGCAGGGAGAAACTTCTATAGAAACTTCATTAGTAAAGTGCTCTACTCCAAGAGATGACACGGGGCCATCCGAAAAGCCCGCGCCTGCCCCTATAACTGAAGAAGAAGAGGAGCCCCTTTCCCAAACCGGGAAGAATGCTGGTGGAGGAGTTGATGAAGGGAGTTTGGTCAGACATGATGGTGATGATGTCTTTGGGGATTTGAGTGACATAATTATCACTTCCCAAGAACTCTTTAAAGACGACCCTAAAGCTATTCCCCCGATGATTGAGGCGACATCCGCCCTCCAACAGACGCCAACTCCTTTATCCCAAGAACTGTCATCGACAGCGAATCCTATTACTTCCCCCCAACCGAGGAGTGGTTCGTTAGTTCAACGCGAGTAGTTTGCACTTCACACACAACTAAGGATTTTCAGCACATTTATGCACTTTTCTTCTTATACTTTAAAGATTTCTAAAGCTTATCCTTTTATTTCAGATCCTCCAATGAGACGCGGCGGATCATACTATCATGATTTCCAGCGCTACGGGGGGCGCAGCCAATATGATTACGGGCGCTATTTTGCCTCCTATAGAGAGTCTGACGAAGAGAGGGCTGCTCGAAAGGCTCGTGAAAGGAGGGCCGAAGAAGAGCGCTATGACAGAAGGGATAGGGATGAGCACCACGATTCTTTGCAGAGAGGTGACGACCCTCACAAAAGGAAATCTCAGATGACCGAGGAAAAGGTCATCTAGTCGAAGATTCGGGCAAACGAGCCCGCCATGGTGAGAAACGTACTTCCATTACTCCTGAAAAAGCTACTGCCCCTGCCTCTCTTGACATTCCTTCCGACTCTCCTGCTCTCGGGAAGACGGACATCCAAACAATCATTAGCAGGCCCAAATTTCAAGTTGGACCGGGCCCATCCACTTTACAAAGCCGTCTTCCACAGTGGTGCTTAAAGGGTGTGAGGTTCGACCTTGACCTAGTTCCTATCGACAAACCCGCCATGCTGCGAAATCTCGACACCGTTAAGCTTGACATTGAGAGGATGTCGAATTGGCAGAAACTTGTTGATGAGCTCCAAAGAGTTAATCGCGCCAACATAGAGGCCATGCTTACCATGGAAAATGATAAGGCTGAATGGCAGAAAGTCCTTGAGCAACATGACATTGAAATGAGGAGCATTGCTTCTTACAATGAGGAACTCGAAGCAAAAGTTGAGAAATTGAAACACGAGCTTGCTGCTTCCTCTGCTTCATATTCTCAAAGAGAAGAGGTGCTCCTGAAACAAGTAAGGGATGCTCATGCCGGCCAAAGGGATGCCGAAGACAGGCTTGAGGCGCAAAAGAGAATTAGTGAGGGTTACATCGCTGATGTTGCAGAGCTTCAGAAGAAAAATAACTCCCTAGAAGCGGAAATTCAAATGCTTAAACTTCAGCGTGACGAGGCCGTTGCTGGTAGAATTGCAGCTGAAGAAGCCCATGAGGTGACAAAGAACAGCATCGGCTCAACTCTGTTTGATTTCTATTTGCATAGTGTCTTGGGACGCGGGAGTCTTGCTTTTCTTGGCCCCAAATACGAGATTACTTTAGCTGAAGTGTGGGAGGCCGCACTTGAAATGCTTGGTGCTGAGGGTGCTGGTTATGACGAATCAGCCCTTGAAAAGCATTATTTGGATGATGACGCCCGCGCTGCTCTCGCCAAAGGAAAGGAGCAACTTGCCAGACTAAGAACCGAAGCGACAGAAGGGGGCCAGGTTGGAGGAACTACTTCAACTGCTTCAGTCCAGCCTCCTTCTTCGTCTGAGGTCAACATCATTGGTTCCAGCTCCCATTTTGCATCTCCTACCAAGGTTACCACCGAGATTACAAACATATAGGGTGGAGATGAAGGTGACAAGAGCGCTAACGTGCAAGCTTATGAAGTCGATGTCAGGAAATCAACTTCTCCAGGTAACTCTACTGTTAATCTTGCTACTATGAACCTCACCCAAGTAGACTGCTCACTTGTTTCTTATGGGTTCAATGGGCTTCTTGACTACTTCCTGGACCTTGACGAACCTTTACCTCCTCTTTTTACTGACTTTAACCTCTTTCCTTCTGTAGAGAAAGTACCTCCTCAGGTTATCCCTCCTCCATCTCTTCAGGCGACTCCTCCTTCTGCTTCACAGCCTGGATCACAAGAAGAGCAAATAGAGGCTCTTCATGGCCTGGATGATCCTACCGCTTCACAAGAGCAGAAAGGCGAAGGACTCGAGGGAGGCGAGATTTCTCCGGAGAGGACTCCTTCCGATGACATAATTTTGTCTGCTCTTGCTACTCCTGGGAGTGAGCCTTCCTCGAAGAGGAGAAAGAAGCATGGAACGTCAAAGAGGAGGGGGAAGAAAACTATTGCTACTACCGAGGAGGAGCCGGAAGTTGGACTAATTGCTCCTCAGCCTTCTCCTTCCCTTATGCCTTCAGACCGACCAGAAAAGTTAATCATTCGTCCGGGCAAAGGGTCCAAAGGCAGTAAGAAGAAATGAGGACTTCAGTTTTTAGCTTTTTGTCTTTTGCGTGTACTGGTCGAGAATTGTGCGGGTACCGGCCCCCGCTTTTTCCTCTTTATTCTGAAGCCTGTATCTGCAATGCAATTTGAATAAAACAATCCTTTATTTGTACAAATTCCTGTTTGGACTTGAGAATGCATTTATTATTCATTTTTGCATAAGTTTATTTTCATGATATTGCAGCGAGCTTATGGTATGTTACTTGAACGTTACCCTTTGCTGATTTGGCTATACCATATTGTATGCAATCATACCATATTGCCCCCATTCCATAGGCTTGCTGCAATATTTTATACTTCGAGGGGACTTGTACTCTTATTTTTCTAAAGAATATTCCATTCTTGAAGAAGTATTTCGGCAGAGCACAACTCCTTTCATATAAGTTTTTATGCTTCGTCCTTCAAAGAAATCACCCCTTTTTTTTTATGCGTATATTTTACCAAGTGAATTCTTCCATGTGGTAAAGCGGACCTCTGGAGGGTGCTTTAACCTTCTCTTTTTTTTTTATATGGAAGATTTTCCAGAATAGGTAAGTTACTCTTCCTTTGAAAGTTAAAGTACGCTCTTGATGAGGATTTTTTTTTTTTTTTTTTTTTAGAAAGTTGTACCTCTGAGGAGGGATTTTTTCACGTTTCAACACTTGGAAGTTTTATTTCAATCTTGGTGAAACGTGTACCTCCAAAGAGTTGCGCCTTTGAGGAAAGCCTTTTCACGTTTCAACACTTGAAAGTTTTATTTCAATCTCGGTGAAACGCGGGCTTCCGAAGAGGTCTTTCTTCTTGATTGTGCCTCCGTAGAGGTTTTTATTTTGTTTGTCTTTCAACTCTGGTGAAGTTAAACTCCGAAGAACGGCCGTTACACTTCAACTCCTGGTGAAATATGCCTCCGAAGAGGTCTTTATTTTGTTTGCATTTCAACTTTGGTGAATTGGAACTCCGAAGAGTAACTACTCCGACTCTTGGTGAAATGTGCCTCCGAAGAGGTCTTTATTTTGTTTGCATTTCAACTTCGGTGAAGTGAAACTCCGAAGAGTAACTACTCTGACTCTTGGTGAAATGTGCCTCAGAGAGGGTTTCCATCGCCTGGAAGTTACTCTCTCATGGTTGGAGGGTCATGACTCCTCCAATCTTTTTTGTAGGGTAGAGAACTTTCTTTTTTATGGCGTATGTCCCATTAGAGGTCTTTATCCTCTGAAGAGTTGTGCCTCCGAAGAGGTCTTATGCTGCCGATGATAGCTTCAGTTGTTTCCTTGTCCACTTGCTTATGCCTTTCTCAGTGATCCTCTGTTTTTTCTCCTTTCAAGCTCACATTCCCTTTTCTCACAAATAGTTTGTTTAATCCAAGGAAGTGCACTTCATTGTTAAGCAGGTTCGTGAGAACGGACATAAGCTTCTTAATTGGATGCTCGTTTGTTCAAACGAACTCAAATTTGATAGCAAGGGTCCGTTCCCAGCGAAACTATTGCCCATTCAATTGAAGCGTTTCCTATCTAGGATTTGAATTAGGGGCTCTTGTGACTTGGAATTCGTTTGTTCGATGATGGCGAGAATCTCCCAGTTTTATTATGTGCAAGTTTTATTTCCATTGTCTGCAAAGATTTAAATCGACATTTCAGCAATACATTTTATGTACTTTTTTATCGAAAATAAAGCAAACATGTAATAATAATAAGGAACACAAGATTTATAGTGGTTCGGCCAAAAATTTGGGCCTACATCCACTTTATATTCTTTCATTATCTCCTTTCATCAATTTTACAACAGCTTTCAATTACAAGAATCGTACATTCACAACTCTTTTTACAATATTTCAACAAAGTTTTCAAGTAAAGTATGGACGCAAGTGATTGCTGTTCCATGCCCTTGGAATTTGATCTCCTTCAACAGTAGTTAGTTTGAATGTGCCGTCAAGAAGCTTCTGACCTATCACATATGGTCCTTCCCAATTTGGCCCAAACACACCTGTTGCTGTCATAATTCTCTTCAGGACTAAATCTCCAATTTCAAAGCTGCGTTGACGAACTTTGGAATTGAAATGTCTGGCTATCCTTTGCTGATGAGCTGCCATCCTGAGACTAGCCTCATCTCTTTTTTCATCAAGGAGATCTAGAGCTTCAAGCTGTAGCTTTTCATTTTCTGCCTGATTAAAATGGATTCTTCTATGTGAAGGGACCTCTGTCTCTACAGGGATCATTGCTTCCGATCCATATGCTAATGAAAAAGGAGTATGCCCAGTCGCAGTTTTGTGAGTAGTTCTGTATGCCCATAGTGCAAGTGGTAGCTTATCGACCCAACCACCTCTTGCTCTTTCAAGTTGCTTCTTGATGGTTGTTTTGATGATCTTGTTTACTGCTTCCACTTGCCCGTTTGCCTGCGGATGAGCTACTGCTGAAAAGCTTTTCTGCATTTTAAATCGCTTGCAAAAATCCTGGAATTCCTCGCTTTCAAACTGAGTACCATTGTCTGTAATTATTTTCTGAGGCACACCGTATCTGCAAATGATATTCTTGGTCACAAAACTTATCATTTTCTTAGAGGTGATAGTAGCCAATGGTTTAGCTTCAGCCCATTTAGTAAAATAATCAACTGCAACAATAGCATATTTAATCCCTGATTTGGCAGTCGGTAGTGGCCCAATGAGATCCATTCCCCAAATTGCAAACGGCCATGGACTGACCATCTGTGTGAGTTCAGTAGAAGGAGCCCTAGGAATTTTGGCAAATCTCTGGCACCTGTCACATTTTCGGGAGTAATTTGCAGCATCTTGATTAATTTCTGGCCAAAAATATCCGTACCGGAGAATTTTCTTTGCTAATGTTTGGCCACCTGAATGATCACCACATTCTCCTCCATGTACCTCGGCCAGGATTGTTTTGGACTCTTCCTCGGATACACATCGAAGTAATGGCATTGAGAATCCCCGCCTGTATAATCTGTCATCCTGAATTACATAGCGAGAGGCTTTCCTTAATAGCTTTTGTCTCTCTCTCGAATTTTCTGGCAGAGAACCTCTGAGCAGGTAGTCTAATATTGGAGTCATCCATGATTCCTGCCCTTGAGATACAATCATAATCCAATCTACATCCATTTCATCTGTACTCGGGGCTGACAGGACCTCTACAGGGACTAATCCCAATAGTTGAGCTTCACCAGAACTCGAATATTTCGCGAGGGAATCTGCCTTCATATTCTCTTCCCGAGGAATGTGGCTTATTGAATAATGATCAAGCTCACACAGAAGTTCCCAAGCCTTTGACAAGTAAGCAGGCAGGTTTCCTCCTTTCGTCTGAAATTCCTTCTTGACTTGGCATACAATAAGCTGAGAATCACTGAAGATCTGTAATGCTCGGATGTTTAATTCTTTAGCGATTTTCAAACCTGCGATAAGAGCTTCATATTCTGCTTCATTGTTTGTTGAAGGAAATTCCAATCTTAGTGCATAACATAATGACCGACCTTCAGGAGTTTCAAGCACCACTCCAGTTCGAGAACAGTAGTCATTTCTTGCGCCATCAACATATAGTTTCCACTGTGTTGGGGAATCATTGATTGCTTCTTCCTTATCATTACCCTTTTCTGTGAATTCCGCAATGAAATCTGCTAAAGCTTGTCCGTTGATTGCTTTTCGGGGGTGATAAGTGATGTCATATTGACTGAGTTCAATGTTCCACTTTAGAAGACGACCCGAAGTTTCAGGGCGAAACAAGACTTGCATTAGGGGTTGATCAGTGAGGACTCTTATAGGATGAGCTTGGAAATATTGCCTCAACTTCCTTGATGCCACCAATAGACAATAGGCGAGTTTTTCCAACTTGGAGTAATTCAGCTCTGCCCCAGTGAGTCTTTTGCTGATATAGTAAACTGGATATTGAATCCTTTTGTCTTCCCGTATCAGCGCTGCACTTAGAGCATGAGATGATACTGCCAAGTATATAAGAAGATCCTCACCATTGTCGGGCCTAGAAAGTATTGGAGGCGTTTCCATGTGACGGATCAACTCATCAAAGGCTTTTTGGCATTCAGGAGTCCACTCAAAGTTCTTCTTTCCTTTCTTTAGAGCGTCAAAGAACGGGATGCATTTATCTGTAGCTTTGGAAACGAACCGACTTAGGGCGACAACTTTTCCGTTGAGACTTTGCAATTCCCTCTTCGTTCTGGGAGCTTTGACTTCTTTCAAGGCGGTGATTTGAGCTTGATTTGCTTCAATGTCCCTAGCGCTTACAATGAAACCTAAGAACTTTCCCGACTCCACTCCAAACGAACATTTCTGCTAGGTGTTCAATGTGATCAGCTGCTTTCTTAGATTTTACTAACATGTCGTCAACATAGACTTCCATAGTCTTGCCCAGTTGCGGCTTGAACATAGCATTAACCAGTCTCTGTTAGGTTGCCCCTGCATTTTTCAGTCCGAAGGGCATGACTCTGTAGCAATAAAGACCAACATCTGTAATAAAGCTCGTGTCCTCTTGATCTGGTTCATGCATCATTATCTGATTATATCCGGTGTAGGCATCCATGAAAGATAACAGTTCATGTCCCGCGGTTCCATCAACCAGTTGATCAATCCTGGGTAATGGGAAGCAATCTTTGGGGCAAGCCTTGTTTAAGTCAGAAAAATCGATGCACACTCTCCATTTTCCATTAGCTTTCTTGACCAGCACAGGATTCGAAACCCAATTTGGATAGGTAGATTCTTTGATGAAGTTATTTTCCGTAAGTCGATCAACTTCTTCTTTTAATGCTGCTGACCTTTCTGGACCTTGGATTCTTCTTTTCTGTTTCACTGGTGTAAACTTGGGGTCAATATTCAAAGCGTGTACAGCAACTTCTGGAGATATTCCACACATATCAGCATGAGTCAAAGCGAAAACATCCAGATTTGCTTTCAGGAAAGATATCAAGATATTCTGAATTGACACATTAAGCTGTGAACCCACATTCAACACCTTATTTGGGTCCTTTGGATCAACAGGTACCGGTACTGTCGTTTCCACCGGTACTACTCTATTCTCCCCTGCACTGGCTTTTATGGGATCCATCTCTTTCCGTGCCCCGCTATGTTCGCCAGTGCAGGGTCCGCCTCGTAATTGCTACAAGGCTGGCTCTTTGATGCGGACAGGGGCTGCCGCATCCTTTCCCATTTCCCTCTTTCTTGATTCTCGCAACTCTGTCAAATAGCACTCTCGCACAGCATTTTGATCCCCTTTTATAACTCCCACTCCATTGTCTGTAGGGAATTTAATAGTGAGGCACCACGGGGCTAGAATAGCTTTGAATGCTGCTAGTGTTGGACGACCAAGGAAAGCATTATAAGCAGAAAACTCATCGACAATCACAAATGTTTGCTTGCGGACTACTTTCCTTTCTCCCTCCCCAAGTTCTACAAGCAGATCGATGGTTCCTATTGGTTGCTTTGGCTCCCCAGTGAAGCCAGCGATCTTCTGCGATGAGGCTTGTACATCGACCATAGGGATTTTCATTTGGTCGAATGTCTTCTTGAAGAGGATATTACATGATGCTCCGCAGTCAATGAGAACTCTTCTGACAATGGCCGGTCCAATACCAGCCGAGATGACCAAGGGATCAAGGGTAGGAGCTTCGATACCTGTGGAATCTCTAGCTCTGAAAATAATATCATCACTGAAAGTTTTCTGTTGTTTCAGGGGCGTGGTGTCTTCTAAAACAAAGACGTCTTCTTCGGCTGGAACATATTTCAAAGCCCTGGTATATCTCTCCATCTCACCCCAGCTCTTGCCAGCTGGGTGAGGTCCTCCTGTAATGACATTGATAATGGGCCTTCCAGATTCATGCCCCGCAGCTTTCTCACCTGTCCTAGGCTGATGAACAGGAGCCTGTTGCCCCTGACTTGACGATGCAGGATTGTTGCTATTCTTTTTCACAAATTGCTGCAGCTTGTTTTCCCTTAGCAACTCTTCAATCAGATTTTTCAACTGGCGGCATTCATCGGTCTCATGACCGGGTTGATTATGGAAGCAGCAGAACTTCCCACTCTGTATAGCCTTTTTCCCGGTTCTCAGAGGGATAGGTTTGGGAAAATCAACAGAATCTTTAGTGGCAAGGTAGATGTGCTCTAGCGTGTCTGGTAGAGGAGTATACTCTGATGGCTTGAAGGATCGAGGCATCTTCAAATTACCCTGTTTCTTCCCATTATTATTCTCCCTTTTTTGCCCCACCGATTCATTCTTGCGTGGAGCGACAGTGTTATCTTCAGCTTTCTCCAACAATGCCTTTAACGGTAAAGGACGGCTTTCCAAGCGTATGAATTCATCTGCTTTTTTGTAGAACTTTTCGAGGGAGGTTGGCTCCTTCATGTTTAACCATTTCCCAAATTCACTCGACTTATCAATAGCCCTCATCAGATAAGTCAATATCATTCGCGGTTCAGCATTATCCACCTCAGCCAGCGCTATATTAAAGCGATTCAAGAAAGATCTGATAGATTCACCTGGGTTCTGTTCTAAACTCGACAATGACATGATGTCCTTGGCCTTTGAAGCATATAGTCTGAACTGCTCTTTGAATTTTCGGGTCAAGTCTGAAAACTGATCGATAGATCGGACTGGCAACTTGGTGAACCATAGTAGAGCCACACCTTCAAGGTACACGAGGAAATATCGGCACTTTATCTCGTTAGAGGCCCTGGCACCCGTCGTGTGCCAATCATATTTATACAAGAATTCATTCGGATCACTTGTCCCTTTGTAAGCTGGGATAGTTGGAGGGACAAACTTCCTTGGAAATTCCGCCTTCAAGATTTTCTCAGTAAATGGAGTTTTACTTGGGGCGAAACCCCATTCTTTCTCATCTTCAACCCATTGCATACTTTCTCTCATGATTTGTCGGACCATTCCAGAAAGATACTCCTCATCATGTCGAGTTCCAGATCCACCAACCTCAGGAAGCGTTTTCTCAAAGGGATCAACAGCCCTTTCAGGAGCATTCCTTTCATTAGCATCATGAATGTTGCCAGCATAATTCCTTCCATTACCAGCCGGTTGATTGTTTGCCCCAAGCAAATCGTTTAGCTTATTCAGAATTAGAGCATTTTGAGCACTCTGAGCCTCTAATTGTGCATTCTGGGCGTTTATCTGTTGGTTCAACCCTAGGATCACAGCATCCAACTCCGCTTTCGTAACTCCAACAGACGGAGTGGGTTGATTAGGTACAGGGGAAGCGGAGGTCCCCTCTTGAACATTCCCGGATCTGACAGATCTACTCTTCCTTCCAGGAGCCATAATCTCAGATAGACTTCTGGTTCTCAAGGAAATTCTCTCTACAAATTTTTGCGAAGCAATGATGACAATTTCCCTGAGTTCAACTCTCAATGAAAGCACCAAAAATGTTAACGCTTAAATTTGAACGCTAACACCCCAGTGTGTGAATTTTAGTCGTAAAAGCACCTCCCGATGGTTCGGGAACAGATTGCAAGCAGATAGTAGCAGAAAAGTAGTAAAAAACAACGATTTTATAGTGGTTCGGCTCAAGAGTATAGCCTACGTCCACTTTAAGTACTTTTATTAATAATTCCGTTACAAACCGATACAATTCTTCTCAAGTACAATACACTTCAAGTTACAAGTGATTTGGAACAAGTAGCTTAAGCTTCGATGTTGATTAAAGTCCTTAAACTCAAGTCGAAGATGTGTGATTTCTTCATGTAGCTCTTTGAAGTCTTCTTCTAATCTCGAAAGCTCTAAGTGTTGATGGAGTTCCCAATGCAGCAGAGTAACGGCGTATGAAGAGAATGAGCCAAAAAGTCCCCTGAATGTTGGAGGTGGCCGTCTATTTATAGGCATACCTGGATAGGAGCTGTTTGCGCCAAGTCCTGAGTCGTGGCCGAGTCATGGTGAGTCGTGACCGACTCAAGGTGAGTCGTGACCGACTCAAGGCTCCAGAGTTAGTTTGCAGTGGATCAGCTGAAGTAGTACTAAGCCTTTAGGTCGTGTACGACTTATACTAGGTCGTAAGTCGGTCCTGACTCAAATACAGTTGCTTGCGCTATCTCTCTATCTTGAGTCACTAAGTCGTTCTACCTTTAGGCTTTTTAGGTCGTGACCCTCTAATTTGTTGAGCCGTTGGAGGCCTTGAGTTGGCTTGCTTCCTTAAGTCGTAAATCTTCTTAAGTCATAGGCCTGCTGAGTCATTACAAACCTTAAGTCGTTGAGTCGGTAATACCCACGAATCACATGGCAGTTGAGTCGTCGATCTATGAGTCGGTCTAGGCCTTGAGCAGATGAGTCGTTATCAGTTGAGTCGGTACTTTCCCTAAGTCGTCCTTTCAATGAGTCGTGTTCTTCCTTAAGTCGTTAATGCTTTAACTCATAAGGCTCCTTAAGTCGTACAGTTTCTTTTCGAGTCGTTGAGTCGGTGACTCATTGAGTCGGACTGCCCTGAAGTCGCTGCAGCCCCTTGAGTCGTAAAGAGTTACTTAAGGACCTTAAGTGGATGAGTCGGGATCAGATGAGTCGGTCCTTGATGAGTCGGACCCAGATCAGATGAGTCGGTCCTTGATGAGTCGGACCCAGATCAGATGAGTCGGTCCTTGATGAGTCGGACCCATATCAGATGAGTCGGCCCAGGCTTCAGTGGGGTTAACATTTGCCCCTCGAAGCACGCGCCTAAGTCGTAGGTCGCGTGCTTCGACTTATCTTAACCCACATATGCCGACTCACGTCCTACTACCTTGGTATAAAAGGCATGAACCGTCTCTTTTATCTTCTTCTCATACCAATCTCGTGAGTCATTTTCTGCCATTAACGCATCTCCAAGCTCCCAAAAGCAATTTCAACTCGATTCTTCTCCGATCATCTCTGACATCACACCACGTAAGCAATTTCGCCTCCTTTCTGATTGTCGATCATCATTAACCTGTGCGCTCCATCCTTACCTTCAATCTCTCCCCTTGAGCCTTGCGAGTTTGGTCGCCCTAATCATTAAACTAAAAGTGGATACCAACTGATTACCACTGATGGGAATCAGGATGATTTGAGGTTGGAGGTTGTGGTGTTCGTGGACAAATTGAATTAGAAGTTGGACATGGAGTATTTATGTAATATATGGATTCTTAATATATCTGCCATGATTAGTAATTAATTATTATCAATTAATGTATAGTATTGAATATGAAGTATTATTAATTCTTTACAAAAAAATTCAAAAAAAAGGAACGTCTGACTTATCACATAAAAGTCAAACATGATTAATACATCTTGTAAAAACGTGACATTTTTTATGTCCAAACGTGAATCACAAAACCGTCGACATATCAACTATTTCGGACTTACCTAAGATAAGTCGGGCGTAATTCTCGCTAACCGTTTTTTGGTTAAAATTTTCGGTGTCCTAACTTGAACTTGGTATGTAACTATTCCCTAATTAGATTAAATATTAATAAAAGAGGATTAATTGTAATAATTCTCAAATTAGTATGAATTGGAATCAAATGAAATTAGCAACAATTTATTCCATTTTAACACAATTCTTCTTGCTTGTAGTTAGCCTATTCGTGAACATTATTATTAACCCGTCTTCAATTCGTAACGATTTATAAGCATTTCTGCACCGCAAAAAAATAAAAAAAATTAAGCATAAACAATCTTTATAGAAAATAAAAAATAATTTCTAAGATGTTCCATAAGATCTCCAAGTATTCTGCTAACCATGCATTAAATAGGAAAAGTACGTGCTACGTTAAATGAGCATTACTGTAGAAAAAATGTTTTGCCATAGGTCTAAGATGGATGATATCTGATATTGCAAAAAATAACTCTAGGTTGCTATAACAAAACAAAATGCTTAAGATAAAAATTAAGTTTATAGAACGTCTATTTAGAACTAAACTTTCAACATACTTCTCTCGAAACGGAGCATAGAAATTTATTATTTGATTATTCTTTTACATCATAGATGATATTTTGTCTACTTGATTTTCATAAATACTTATAGTTCAAATGGAAAGTATAGCAATTTATATCAGACTATACTCGATTAATGATTTTTTGATGTACATTGTTGGTAAATCAATTATTCCTTATAAATTTACAAAGGAAATGAATTTCCTGATCGTACTAAGCAAACACAAAACATATTAGAGAATTTATTATGTATTTACTACCCTCGATGCTAACTTAAGAAACTAATTTGCCATTAATATGATCCAATTATTTTACAGAAAATTTGATTGGATTCTGTTATAACATCAAACAATGGAATTATAAAATAAACATATTACCAAATTAACTAAATTGCACACACTTTATATTGAGTTAAAATTTTCTTTTTTGAAATAAAGCATTTAGCTTTAACACTAGAAATGTTAAAGGAATTAAACCTACCATTATTTTCGAAACTAAAAGCATGGATGTGAATTAGTAGTTGACCTATAACCATTTGATTTCTATATTTTGTGTATAGAGTAACATTTAGATTTATAAATCATATGGTAGACTGAACAAAAGTAATATTTATATTTCTTTTCTCAAATATGAAATAAAAAATTATTATTCAACTTTAAATGTATATTTCTGAAATATACATTGAAGTAAAATCAAAAATTAGTTTTAATCCATCAAGAAATAAAATGTTATATTGAACTAAAAGTGGATACCAACTGATTACCACTCATGAGAATCAGGAAGATTTGAGGTTAGAGGTTGGAGGTAGTGGTGTTCGTGGACAAATTGAATTAGAAGTTGGACATGAAGAATTTATGTAATATATAGATTCTCAATATATCTGCCATAATTATTAATTAATTATTATCAGTTAATGTATAGTATTGAATATGAAGTATTATTAATTATTTACGGAAAAATTCAAAAAAGTAACGTTTACTTATCTCATAAAAGTCAAACATGATTAATACATCTTGTAAAAATGTGACATTTTTTATGTCCAAACGCGAATCACAAAACCGCTGACATATCAACTATTTCGGACTTATCTAAGATACGTCGGGCATAATTCTCACAAACCGCTTTTTGGTTAACATTTTCGGTGTCCTAACGTGAACTTGGTATGTAACTATTCCCTAAGTAGATTAAATATTAATAAAAGGGAATTAATTGTAATAATTCTCAAATTAGTATGAATTGTAATCAAATGAAATTAGGAACAATTTATTCCCTTTTAACACAATTATTCCTGTTTGAAGTTAGCCTACTCGTGAACGTTATTATTAACCCGTCTTCATTTTGTAACGATTTATAAATGTTTATGCCAAAATTGGTCACAAACCCCAATGATTGTGAAAGCACCAGTGTTGGAATATAAATCAGCAATATCCAAACACAGATCACAGATCTAAGCGGCAAAACAGTAAATATAAACAAGAACACACGATTTATAGTGGTTCGGCTATCTCCGGCCTACGTCCACTTCAAAGGTTTTTCCTTTTATTGACGTTCTTTGCTGATTACAATCGATTACAGCGGATTACAATGGATTGTAGTTCTGAAATTCAAGTACAATAGTGATCGTGAAGTGCAAAGTTGAGTTTGCTAGAGTCTTGGTGCTTCAGAGTCTTGATCTTGCTAAAGAGAAGTCCCGTCCCTTTTTTGAATGATCTGGGGCTCTATTTATAGTCGTAGGAGGCTGATATTTCTCCTAAAAATCAGGTAGACCACTTCCAGCACGTGAGGGGGCCCACATGGCCGAGTTCTGGAGATCCGGGCCCACTTTGGGATCGATTCGACCCATGGTTCGAATCGATCAAGAAATTGTCCAATTGTGATGAAACTTGGCGTGGACGTTCTTCATCATGTAGACTAACTTCTGTAAAAATTTCATGAAATTTGGATCAGTGGATTGAGAGTTATCATCGGTTCGAAATTGGGTTCACTGCCTGGCTGTTCGGTTCGAAACGACCCTGAAGACTCGTTCGAATCGATCAATTCGAATCGAGTACTTCTAATCGATCCAAGGGTTGACGTGGCGTGCCTTCTTCGATTCGATCCAAGCTTTTCGCCGAGTTGAATGGGTCAAGTCCGAGTTCTTTGCTGTGTTCACCGGATGGCCTCGTGTGCTGGATTCGAAGGTCGTCTACGAATCGATGGAATGGTATTCATTCAAATCGATCCTACTGCGCTACTCCGGATCGATTCGAAGTAGCCTCTAACACGTTGGATTCGAAGATTGCGTGAAGCCGAAGCCATGATGGGTTTGTGGTCGTGTGAAGATGGATTCGAACTAATGGTCAACGATGGATTCGAGGCGTGGCTATCTGGGGGTTTGCCTGATGGGTTCGAAGTATGGCAACTCCATGGATTCGAACTCTATAACCTGGAGGGATTCGAAGAGAGGTCATCATGGTGGATTCGAGGGAGATGGAGTCGAAGCCGATGGAGTCAAAGCAGGCGTTGGCTTGATGGATTCGAGCGTCACCTCTTCGTATGGATTCGAACATGATGGGTTCGAAGTAGATGGGTTCGAACATACGAAGGGTGATGGTTTCGAACTGAGCAATGTCCATCGCTCTTATCTTGAATCCATCATAACTTGAGCATACGACCTTGGATTGACTTGAAATTTGGAATGTAGACTTCTATGATCTTTCTTGTCGTGTCCTATCAATTGTGGCCCGTTCCGGACTCGGACAAAATTCATCGATATCCATGGTTATCCTGCAATGCATGGTTGATATTCATGAATAGTAATCGTTGATTTTTAGTAAATTTTGGATATCTCAACTTTGTCAAAAGTTGGGATAACAATAAACATCTCCACATAATTATTAATTAATTATTATCAGTTAATGTATAGTATTGAATATGGAGTATTATTAATTATTTACAGAAAAATTCAAAAAAGGAACGTCTACTTATCTCATAAAAATGAAACATGATTAATACGTCTTGTAAAAACGTGACATTTTTTAAGTCCAAATGCGAATCACAAAACCGCTGACATATCAACTGTTTCAGACTTATCTAAGATAAGTTGGGCGTAATTCTCGCTAACCGCTTTTTGGTTTACATTTTCGGTGTCCTAACGTGAACTTGGTATGTAACTATTCCCAAATTAGATTAAATAGTAATAAAAGAGAATTAATTATAATAACTCTCAAATTATTTGAATTGGAATCAAATGAGATTAGCAACAATTTATTCCCTTTTAACACAATTTTCCTGCTTGAAGTTAGCCTACTCGTGAACGTTATTATTAACTCATCTCCAATTCGTAACGATTTATAAACATCTCCACGTTACAAAAAAAATATCAAAACAATATTACATAAACAATCTTTATAGAAAATAAAAGATATTTGCTAAGATGTTCCATAAGATCTCCAAGTATTCAGTGTTAACCATGCATTAAGTAGGAAAATACGTGCTACGGTCATTGAAGCATTACTATGGAAAAATGTATTGATGTAGGTCTAAGACGGATAATATCTAATATTACAAAAAATAAGTCTAGGTTGCATATAATAAAATAAAATATTTAGATAAAAATCAAGTTTACTGAACGCATATTTAGAACTAAACTTCAACGTACTTCTCTCGAAATGAAATATAGATATTTATTATTGATTATTCTTTTACATCATAGATGATTTTTTGTCTCCTTGATTTTTTTTAAATACTTATAGTTCAAATGGAAAATATAGCAACTTTATATCAGATTATACTCAATTAAAGATTCTTTGACGAACACTGTTAGTAAACCAATTATGCCTTATAAATTTACAAAGGAAATGAACTTTCTGATCGTACTAAGCAAACACAAAACAGATTAGAGAATTTATTATGTATTTAGTACATTCAACGCTAACTTAAGAAGCTAATTTTCCATTAATATGATCGGATTATTTTTCAAAAAAATTGGTTGGATTCTGTTATAACATCAAACAATCCAATTATAAAATAAACATATTATCAAATTATCAAATTAACTAAATTACACACACCCTATATTGAGTTTAATTTTTTTTTGAAATAAAGCATTTAGCTTTAAAACTAAAAATATTAAAGGAACTAAACCTACTATTATTTTCGAAACTGAAAGCATGGATGTGGATTAGTAGTTGACCTAAACCATTTGACCTTCTATCTGTTGCATATAGAGTGACATTTAGGTTTATAAATCTTACGGTAGGCTGTACAAAAGTAATATTTATACGTTTATATTTCTTTTCTCAAGTATGAAATAAAAATTTATTATTTAACTTTAAATGTATATTTTTGAAATATACATTGAAGTAAAATCAAAAATTAGTTTTAATCCATCAAGAAATAAAACGCTATATTGAACTAAAAGTGGATACCAACTGATTACCATTAATGAGATTAGGATGATTTGAGGTTAGAGATTGGAGGTTGTGGTGTTTGTGGACAAATTGGATTAGTAGTTGGACATGAAGTATTTATGTAATGTATAGATTCTTAATATATCTACCATAATTATTGATTAATTATCATTAATTAATATATAGTATTGAATGTGAAGTATTATTAATTATTTATAGAAAAAGTCAAAAAAAAGGAACGTCTGAGTTATCTCATAAAAGTCAAACATGATTAATGCATCTAATAAAAACTTGACATTTTTTAAGTTCAAACGCGAATCATAAAACCGCTGACAGATCAACTATTTCGGACATATCTAGGATAAGTCGGACGTAATTCGCTAACCTTTTTTGGTTAACTTTTTCAGTGTCCATTAACATAAACTTGGTATGTAACTATTCCCTAATTACATTAAATATTAATAAAAGAGAATTAATTATAATAACTCTTAAATTATTTTGAATTGGAATCAAATGAAATTACCAACAATTTACTCCCTTTTAACACAATTCTTCCTGCTTGAAGTTAGCCTACTCGTGAACATTATTATTAACTCATCTTCAATTCGTAACGATTTATAAACATCTCCACGTTGCAAAAAAATCAAAACTATATGACATAAACAATCTTTGTAGATAAAAGATAATTGCTAAGATGTTCCATAAGATCTTCAAGTATTCAGTGTTAACCATGCATTAAATAGGAAAATACGTGCTACGGTCATTGAAGCATTACTATGAAAAAATGTATTGATGTATTTATTACCTTCGATGCTAACTTATGAAACTAATTTGCCACTAATATGATCGAATTATTTAAAAAAAAAATTGATTGGATTCTGTTATAACATCAAACAATCGAATTATAAAATAAACATATTACCAAATTGTCAAATTAACTAAATTATACACACCTTATATTGAGTTTTTTTGGTTGAAATAAAGCATTTAGCTTTAAAACTAAAAACATTAAACGAACCAAACCTACCATCATTTTCGAAACTGAAAGCATGGATGTGGATTAGTAGTTGACCTAAACCATTTGACCTTCTATCTATTGCATATAGAGTAAGATTTAGGTTTATAAATCATACGGTAGGCTGTACAAAAGTAATATTTATACGTTTATATTTCTTTTTTCAAATATGACATAAAAATTTATTATTTAACCATTCTTTTACTTCATAGATGATATTTTTCCTAACTTGATTTTCTTGAACACATATGTTTAAAAATGGAGAAACATCAATTTTGTCTTAGATTATACATAATTTAAGATTGTTTGGTATGCATGTGTTAGTAGACCAATTATGCTATTTAAAATATGCAAAGAAAATAAAATTCATGATCGTACTAAAGAAACACGTATCAGATGAACGTCGATGTAAATATAAAACTAGAGAACTAAAAGATAGTTCAACATTACATATCACAGATTTTATAAAAGAGATCTACGATATCGATGTATTAATCAATCCAATAACCTCATGCAGAATATGAAGGAAACCAGGTTGATAATGATACAGATTGAAACTAAAATAATAAGTATATGATTTTCCCAACTTGATTTTGTATACACCTATATTTCAAAATAAATAAAAAATTAACTTTTTATCTTTTGTATTATAAAAAGTTTAAGATAATTTTATTATTTATATATCAGTAAGCCAATTATTCCTTGCAAAATAAATGAATGAAATGAAAATCATAATCGTACTAAACGAATACAAATAAGAGGAACATTGATGTAAATAAAATTATAAAAAACATAAGAATGAAAAACAGTCAAACTTCATGTATTATATATCTTACAAAATAACCAAAGATTACATAATGTCCAATATTAATAAATCCAATAAGCTTCTAAAAATATAATGAAAGCCATATTCATATCCATACAAGTTGTAATAAAAATAAGAAGAAAACAACCTTTTTAACACAAAATTTGAAGTTCAGTTCTGCGATAAATTATTAGAGCTAAAACAAAAAATTCAACCTTAAATTAAATGAAAATAAAGATAATAAAATAAAAATCATACCTATAACCCATTTCTGATTGATTAGCAAGCAAGGTTTTAGAAAAAAATTCTAGGAAAACTACAACAGAGAAAGCAACGGATAAAAACACAATCTTTGCAAAACATGGTAGAAATTAAAGAATTATTGAAGAACTCAATCAAATTATAATTAGATGTAAATAAAGAGATTGACCGAAAACTATTTTGATAGAATCGTTAAGCCGATTTAGACTGAAAATAGATATTATTATAGTTTTTTTGAATCGTAGTATACATATGAAACTGATATATGACAAGAGATAACATAGTGAAAAATTTAAATGGGAGGAATGTAAAAAGATGGTAGGAAACAAATGACGAACAAAAAAATTGTAACGATAACACGGAGAAGAGGAAATCTACGTTAGAATAGAAAGAAATAATGATTATAGGTTTATCAAAAGAAATAAACATACATAAGAGTATTTTACCAAAAGGAATAACGATAACATCAATTACAATGTTAATGAAGGTAGTTTTGTGGAATATTGAAAAAAATTAGGAGGTCTAAAAAGAAAATTGTTTTAAGGAGAATGCACTATTCAGTCTGAGAGTGAACGAGAGATGAGAATACTAAGAGTTCTACATTCGCTTTCTTATATAATAGAATGGATTTGTTGAATTGTTAGCAATTTTATACAGGTGATGATGTTATTTTTTTGTTGAATTGTTAGCAATTTTATTTGCTGGATTGTAGGAACGAAGCTGCAGAGCCAAACAATGATATGTGACAAAGGGGAAGAAGGATTAGAGCTGAAGGAGAAGATAGATAGGCTACGTGGGTGGTTGGAAGATGACGTGAAGAGGCTGACAAACAAGGACGTGGAAGATGTGATTTGCTATTTCGATGTCGATGAGATTATCAGTCTGGCTTTGAAATCAGACAAAGGTAAGGGAAGCAATGAAGATAAAGATACACTGCATTTTGTATTTTTCTGTACTTCTTATATAAATTTGTACTCGTACACATGTGTACATACATGCTTTTGTCAATGATGCCAGCGATGAGGAAGGCATTCCACGACTATGCTTATTTAGAACAAAACCTTTTTGTGCCAAGCAGTGGGAAGGTACTTCGCCTGTTAAAATTAATGCTGCAATCCGGTGTAGAGAAGCTCAAGGAGGTTGACTTGTTTATCCTATACCAAAATTTTCCCAATTTGCCTTTTGCAATGCTGCTACTAAGTGCACTAAATTCCTACTCCATCTTTGATAAGGCAGATGAGCGTGTTATGATCTACAAACTATGCTGTAATTTACCTTGGAAGCTCTTTACTCATATATGTACCACAAGACTAAGCTCCCCCAATTTAAAAGAATCACAGAACAAGAAGAAGAATCAAACGATAAATGTACAATCCATAAAAAAGCTGCAGAAAGTTGCGAGATTTGTTGTGGGAAAGGCAAACATAGCGGCGTTTATGGTTACCATTGTTCCTTTTGGGATTCTATCCCCAGTGGACTTACTGTTGGGCCCGGCCATTTTGTAAGCTGTAGAGACTGTTGAATGATCATCGACGATAAAGATTTTGTCAAGGGTTGCTGTGGTTCCAGGGTGAGGCAGGATGCGCCCTTCACAGTGCTATGGAATTAGAATATATACGTTGTTTTACCTAGTAATACTGCTTGTTTGTTATGACCGTTATCAATTTGTATGCGCCTTTGGATGCACATTGTATTAGCTCCAGTTGTCAATGCAGTCTAACAAAGGTACTAATAATATCAATGTTTATTAATGCTTTCTTATTTTGAAAATTGTGTTTAAGAATGCATTCTTGATTCTGTTAGATTATCCGTGTGTGTATGTGTGTATGTATATGTGTGCGTGAGTATATCTATGTATGTAAAGGTGGTATAATGTCTGTTTGACCAAAAAAATGAAATTACATGCTCATGTTTTGACACCGATTTAACAATTAAATTTTCTAACCTCTCTCTTTCTAGCGCATCCGATGCAATTAGCAAATGTGCACCTGACCCGAAACTTCAAACGTACAAAATAAAATTGGCAACAAATGTTTACCAAACCTGAGACTATTAAACTTTCGTGATATAAGTGGCCAAAATGCGCACCTAACCCAAAGTAGCAGGGTAAGACATGTTTACCAATGGCGTTAACGTGCCATTGGCATGCTTAATAAGATGTTGGTGAGCAAAGCTTCAGGTTCACGTCTTTCGTGGAGTGCTAATCGACTCTTGTTTCGAATGTTATGGCGATGTCTATTTTTCAACGCTTATCGATGATATGCCGACAACAGTAAAATTTATTGAACGACGTCTAATTAAAATGTTAACATTGAATTTTTTTTTTGTTAGACCGACATCTTCGCAAAGCATTTCTACTTTCTTTTTCACCTCAAACACAAATTCATGTGTAATTATTACCTAATCAAATAAGCATAAACCAACAATATCTGACATCACAAAAACATATATAATCGATGATTAATCTTTCAAATATAATCAAATAATGTCAAATCACAATTTACATATATCAACAACAATCTTTCTGCAAGATAATTTTTATTTGTACATCTTTTATTCCATTGTTTCACTTCTACTAGAAGCCAAACTGCAGAAATCGAATGAATGTAAATCTATTGTATAATAATGAAATATTGAAAAACGTTGATGATTTTCTTTAGGTTTCATGGTTTTTTCGTCAGTATCAATTTAAAGTAAATTTTATTTACTTTATCTGTAAATTTTAGTTAGTATCTATTGTAAATTTTATTTACTTCATCAGTTCTCTTCTATCACCCAGTTTCAGATCTTAATTTTGTAAGTTGTCAGAATTCAAAATATATAAATGGGAAAATTTATCCATCGCATCGCCTTATCATTGATAGTAGGGATATGCTCTATAGGCAATAATGCAATTTGTTACGTATATCTAACTCGATAATCAAACTTGTTCGAAATAAAATGCATTTTCGTTCTATAATACATATGATATAATGTGTTATACTAATTAGTCAATTTAATTAAATTTATACTTAGTGGAAAATTAGAAAAAAGTATGTCTTGGAAGTATTGGTGAAATTTTTTTGATCGTATTTGGGAAAGTACTTAACACTTTAGAGTTGTATTCTCTTCTGGTGTGCGACAAGTGGTTGCTAGATCCTTAAGAGAATATGATTCTGGTTTTCCAGTGGTATCCGTATAAGTGATATTTACCAGATTTTAGTAAATACTTGAATTTGGTAGCAGTTACGAAGTGGTGTAATCGTGAGTAATTTATCACAATAAATATAAATACACCATAAAATATAACAATTATAATCATGCAACATATATTGCATTACCCGTCTAATTTATTAGTTTATCCATCTTAATTTTAAATGACTACTAGTCACAACACAAACTGACTACCCATCTTAATTTAATCTGATTACACGTCTTATAATTATATGGACCACCCATCTCGCATATAAAAATATTCAGAATTATATGGGCTATCCATCTCAAATATAATTATAATTGGATTATCCACCCCCAACCACATTGAAACCCATAACATGTGGTTCAATTATTTAAAATTATGTGGACTATCATTCACACATATTCCATTAACTTAAAATGACATGGATTATCCACCACAATCTCATGGCTTTCTTAGAATGACTATGAATCCTTCATTATCCTCATAGAGACTATCTATCTCCGGCACGACATAGACTATCCATTTCATGTCCCCAAGTTTTCATGGGATGACTTTGAACCCATCATTTACAATTTAATTCATGTTACCCACATGTTAACCTATGTCTGTTGGTATCCTCAATTAGGCTATTTCGCCATCAAGTTATAACATTTCAAAGTGACATACATTTGTATTACCAATTGATCAGCATCGAACTCATTTAAGGAATAACACTGGTATCACTGATTTTTAGAATCAAAGTCATAAATCAATAGGCTCGCCGCCCTTATTAGGTTAATATAGATCAATGTCAAAGTTCATCTACATTGGTGTCCCCGATGACAGTGTTGAAATTTACAAATTTTAAAACGGCATTGGTACCCCAATGACGACGTCCAAATGGAAAATAGAAGGCTCTCCGCCTTTGATGAAGATAGGCGACCATCAAGCAGCAGTAAACCTCAATGTCCCTCTACCCAAGGTAAAACCAAATGTAAATTCTTTTAAGTATAAACTAATGTCGAAAGTGATGTTGTCGACTTCTATGAACTATAGGCTACCCACCCATTAAAACAAAATTTTAACTTTTATAAGTTATATGGCTATCTAACGAAGTTACAGAGTCATCAACCTTCTTAAAACAGGCCTCTTCGCCTTTTTTAAAACAATTTTAGTTGACATAAAAACAAATCTCTTCGGCCTTAAAAAATGAAGTGCGATGTCGTGAACATGAGGCCTCGACTCTAAAACGTAAGGTCGTCGACCTTGATTGTAAAAACCGTGATTTTATTACTATCGAAAAAAATAGAAATTTTAATTTAAGATTGCAATGCATTAATGTTGAAAAGTCAGTGAATTCTTTCCAGTGGTGCATGTATGAAATGAGTGGAAAATTGCCTTCACGTGCGTGTAGGTGAAGATAGTCCAATTCAAAAGCAAAATATCTGAACACTTGCTGGAAACACAATTATTTGTAGAGCAAAAGTGAACATTTGCTGTCACCAATTTCTAAAGCAAGTATGAATACATTAGCTATCACAAAAGTTGAAACATTTTGTTGTCGCACGCACCAATTTTATAAAACAAAGTTGAACAATTTGCTTTTACTGCCATCATCATTTTTATAAGTAGACAGTCCTTCTTTTATCTATTACACGTCTCATATTAAATGTTTGTGTACTTAAATGCAAGCTAGGACATCTTTCATTTTGACATGTACACAACTGTGAAAAGAAGAGTAAACATTTTTTTGCTCATTTTTTTTTCAAGTAGCCTTCCACATTCTTTCTTTTTAAGATTTCCAGTGGCTGTGCAAAAGCTCTAATGGCGGTTCATAATTTCTTGCTCTCTTTTGGATTTTTAGTGCAAAGTGATTTTTGAAGCAAATCTAAGGTGAGTTCAAAACTCACGTTTCTAATTTATTCAATTCTTCTTATATTCGTGCTTGCAAGGAGTGTGTCTTGGTTAAAGTTTGTATTGCCAAGTTGCATTTCATTTTTCTTGCGTGCATGAGTGCACGAAACAATATCACCCATATATTATGCATTTTTTCTTTTGTTTTGCATTTTTTGTTGTGCGAAAAGCTATGCCCGGATTTTTTTTATGAGTATAGAGTAAATATCCAGGCCTTCTTTGCTTTTCATTCTTCACTCGCGTGCATACATTTTGTTGTTGTGCTAGGACATTTTCTATCATATTTTGGTGCAAGTCCAGGTCATCTATGTGTTAACTTAGTCCGCTGCATGCATACAAATCAAGGAGTTCGTGCGTGCCAGTGTAGTGTGCGTGCGTACATTTATAGTGTGCATGTGTAAAACTTTTATGGCCAAATCATCAAAATTTTCCTCAGCTTGATATTTGCATGCGTGTATTTCATATTGCGTGCAAATATTTCCCTGGTCATTTTTATTCATGTGGCAAGAAATAAGTAGCACGTTATTATCTTACCCATGCCATGCATTTAAGCTATACGTGTGAAAATAAATTTTCATGCAAACATTTCCATCAAAGTCGAAGTATTGTCAGGTTTTAAATTTCCTAAGACCATTTTCATTTTAATTATCATTTGCGTGCAAATGAGTCCAGATGCTGTCCTTTTCATTTTTGTACGTGCGTAGCCAGGTTGCATTTCACCAAATTTCAAGGTCCAGGTTACATTATTTTAAAAATCCATTTGGGTGTATTCATGTATACACGAAAGTGGGCAAATCATTTTCTCTTACTTTAGTATGTGTGCATATGTATTATTTTCCAGGTCAATCATAAATTGCCTGTATACATTTTTACATGCATGTATATTGCAGTATGCCCAAGCTATTTTTCTAATATATTGGTGCGCGCAAGTGTAACGCACGAAATTATGTCATACCATCACCATTTTGTCACCTATGTGCGGGCAAATTTGAGTTGCACGTTACTTCATTAATTTACGTTGAACCGGTGTTTCATTTTAAAACATATTTTTTTGCCGTTATTTTTATAACGGATTTTTACTCGTTGATATATTTTTGAAGCGTGTTGTTTTGATGAGATTTTTGACGAATAAAAATTACTGTAGTTTTGACTTCAGTAACCGTCAAATTAAAGTGAATTTTTAAGCGGCTATCCCGCAACGTTGATTTGATATACGTTTTTACGGTATTTTGTAAAGCATAATTTCCTTGTCGAAACTGCTATAGATGTTACTGTTTTAATCACGTGTTTTTAAAATCGTTTTAAAATAAAATTGTTTCCAAAATTTTACAGTTTACGCTTTCAAAAGAATGAGGAATCGATTTAAACACTTCAGCAAAATTAAGGACTATGAACCCTTACTTTACTGATTCGGTTAGTTCCGGACTTGTCCATTTGAGATTATAAAATGTTATTTATATAAAACACACAATTTTGCACTTTCAAGGAAACGATGAAGAGATTTAAACGATTTAGCAAAAGTGTGGAGTATGGAGCCACACTTTTACTAATTCGGTTAATTCCGGACTCGTTAATTGAAATATTTGCTGAGGATTTGCTGTTTGAAGCTTTTGATGTATTTATTGGGCTTTCGAGCCAGTCTGCTGGACCTTCCAGTCATTTGTTGGACCTTCGGGTCAATTATTAGTACTGAACCTTCGGGTCATTTGTTGGACCTTCGGGTCATCTGTTGGAAGCCAAAATTTATGATGAAAGTACTTGGTAGGCATCGGCCATTTGAGATGCACGTGCGGCGTCGCTTAGACTCGCTATCGGCTGGGATCGATCCACTTTTATGTTGATTTTCTAGTTATCTTATTTTGATTTCTAAGTTTTGTGAATGCTGATTTTCTAGTTATCTTAACCAATTTCTAGATTTTTGTGTACTGCTGTTTTGAATTCAATTGTGAATTTGGAAGTTGGCTTAGTTGGTGTTTAATGAGATTTCTTCATTTAAACTATGTTGATTATTTATGCTGAATAGTCTCATTCGAGACTATGATTGATTTGATTTAATGTTGTTTATGATGCATTCACTTCTAAGTTTAAATTAGACTGATCCGTTTATTATTTTCTTTTAAATAATACTCGGGTCAGACCGAGTTATTTTAGGATAATCGCTATCTCTGATTCAATCGCTGCTTTAGCTTTTGGGATTTCACCTCATCTTTTGTTTAGGCTGCGAGGTGTTACGTTTGTTGTATTGACTCTCGTCTCATGTATGATATGATGTCTTTGTATATGTACATTTGGTTCATGTGAACTATCGGGTGTTGTAGCATATATCCAGACTTGTCTTCCGCTATATCTGATATTTTTGTTCTGATGTGATTATACTTATCTATGTTGTGATTATTATGAGCTGTTCTGAATTTTTCTTCAGCCATCGTAGTTTCGTTTTAGATTTGGATTGATCATATATCATTGGGAGTAATTTACACAACTCCTATCGATGTAATCAATACTCGTATAAGGCATAACTTACGAAAGGTCGCTTCTAACAAGCCTTATTCTATGCAATAGCAGACGTTATTCCTTATAATAACCTTTGTTATTCTGGGTATAGAGGTGGGGCGTCATAGATTGGTATCAGAGCTGAGATTCAGAAAAAATTGCCTCGAACGGCACCCCGACCGCGAACTGTCACCATTCGCCGCGAACTGCATTTGATCGCAAACGATCAAAAATTGCCTCGAACGACACCCCGACCGCGAACGGTCACCATTCGCCGTGAACGGCATCCGACCACGAACGGTCCCGTATCACCTCAAATGACATATGATCCCGAACGATCATCATTCGTGGTCATATAAAACTATCAATTTCCTTACAGGTCATCAACAGGATACGAACATCCGGCTTATGGAATTACAAAACACAACTTCCTACCGCAAGGCATGTTTTGGGGGGCAAGTGTTATCCCGCCTTTTGGCAAGGCCGTGATACCAAAAGATTATCCAAAAACCAAAGACAGTTCATCCCGAAGATTGGTTGTACACTGCTTCGCAATGGATATCGACGAATTTTGTCCATGTCTGGATCAAGCTACAATCGACAAGATATGACAAGCAAAGCCATAAAAACCAAAATTCCAATTTTCAAGTCAATCCGAGTTAGTATGCTCAAGATATGATCGATGCAAGTTGTAGGAAATGACCCCATTTCATATCCATCAAAGAATATCTGATTTCGAATCCATCATGTTCGAATTAATCCACCATCGCACTCTTCGAATCCATTGAACCCGGTCACTTCGTATCGATCAGGGCTCATCCTACTTCGTATCCATCGGTGAGCATTTGTTCGAATCGATCAAGATGTGCCATTTCGTATCCATCGAGGGAGTAATCTTGTTCGTATCAATCTACTCAAATTCCATCGAGGCTCGTTAGTTCGTATCCATCAATCGTACCCATCACGCTTGATTAATACGAACAGGGCCACTTTTATCGATACTAACGAAACTACTTCCATCCGTATGAATTGGCAACGGCTATCGACTCGAATGAGGCAACAGTCTTCGATACGAACAAGGCGAAATTCAAGAGATGGCGGTCAACACGGAGTGAAAGGTCGATCGATCCAAGGAGTGCATGCCATATCATCACGAGGGCACGTGCAACCATTAATTCGAACAGATCGATTCGAAATCATTGATTCGAACATTACAGCCGGCCGAAGAACAACAACTCGTATCGATCATAACTCGCAATCCACAAATCCAAATGCTATGAAATTTTCACAGAAGCTTACTACAAGCTAAAGAATGTTCCTGCCAAGTGTCGAATCCATTGGACGAATTCTTGATCGATACGAAATTGGTTCGTAATTTCGTACCGATCAAGGATTGAGTCGAAACTTGCTAGGATCGATCGCATGGGCCCACTCACGTGCCATAAGGAGCCTTCCGAAGTTTGAGCAAAATATCGGCCTCCTATGCTTATAAATAGAGCCCCAAAGCCTACAGAAGAGGGATCTTTTGACTCTCAAGCGTTTAGACTCTACCGGATTCTACTTTGTACTACACCACTACTGTTGTACTCGAACTTCAAAGCTATAATCCACTGTAATCTGCTGTAATTGATTGAAATCATCAAGTGAATATCAATAAAGTCATCAACAACAGAGTGGACATAGGCTAGATCGCCGAACCATTATAAATTATGTGTTGTTTAATGCTTTCTTTTGAATTTTCTGAGTGTTCTTCATTATTTATTCTCTGCATATTGTTCATCTGAGATTTGTGATTGTGAATAATCGACTATTGGGTGTTTGTGACCAATTTTGGTGCAAATATTTTGGTGCTTTCATTGAGAAGGCTAATTCAGGAATTCTATCGTGTGGAAGTTGAATTTTAAGGCTTAGAGATTCAAATCTGAAAAGTTATGACAAGGAAAACGAGTAGAAGACAAAGGGTAGAGAGAAGTCAACATGGAGGGAGTCAAGAGGCTTCTTCATGCGCAAATCAGGCATCGATCTTCATCGCCAGGGATGAGATGGAGACAATGATGAGAAAACAAGAGGAAATGATCCAGAATTTGTTTCGACAGATTGGGCAACTTGGAGCGCAAAATCAAAGAGCGACTAGAGTTCAGAATGGAGCAGGACCATCTGGCCCAAGGCCAGAACAAAGGGCACTCGCCCAGAGCATGTCGATTCAATCCCGGGAAGAGAGTGTGGGGGATCCGAGCAACCTGGCAGTAATATGGATGCTCTGCCAGGAAGGCAGATTCCTGAAGACCCTAGTAAACTCGGGGGGCAGATCGGAGGCAATGCACAAAGGTTTCAGCTTGAAGATAGTGACAGGTTGGCGGAGATGGTCAGACGAGTTATGAGAGGCGGATTGGTGAACAGAGACTTGGAGGATTCGAATAGGAGTCCCTTTACTCCAGCAATCAGACGAGCTAGGAACCCACTGGATTTTAAGCTACCATCATTGGAGATGTATAATGGGAGGACGGACCCTACGGTTCATCTAACAAAGTATATTAGGCATATGGAAGTGCTGGGGGCATCAGAAGAGGTTATGGCTCGGTGCTTCCCACTGTACCAGGCTAACATTGCTGTGCTATGGTTTAGGCAACTGGAGAGTAGCTCTATCCGAACATGGACTGATTTGACTGAAAGGTTTATGAGGCAATTTATAGTTCACATTTCAAGACCCAAGAATGTGATGAGTTCAGCAGCGGTGAAGCAAAGAAAAGAGGAGTCTTTGAGGAGATTTTTGATGCGATTCAATGCAGCAGAAGGATTGGTGGATCGACCAGATCCATCCATGGTTTTGATGGCAGTTGTATCTGGCATAGCTGACGACACGGAATTTAAAAATTCATTGACAAGAGATCCCCCTATGGATCTAGAGGAATTTTATCATGAGGCTGAAGGATTTCTACGATTGGAAGATGCAAATGCTGAAAGAGAAGAGGGAGAAGGAATCGATGTTTATGCAGTCAAGGGCGAAATCCTCCTTGAAAAGGTGCAGAAACTGGTAAAGGGAAACAAAAGGCTGAGGATAACGGTGATGGACCGGCACGACCACGAAAGGAACCAAGATTCATCTCATATACAGAGCTGAACGAGACTTTGGAATGGATCTACCAGGACACCAAGGGACAGGTTCCTTATAAAAGGCCGATGGGGAGGACTCCAACCAGTAATGAAAGAAAGTTGGATAAGTGTTGTTTATTCCACGAGTTGAATGGTCATAGCCATACGGTTGCAGACACTTGAAGGATGAAGTCGAGTGGCATATCAGGAATGTTCTGTTGTCGCAATATGTGAGAAGGAGGGCCACAACGGTGGAACAAGAACGACCACCACCTGCACCAACCGAAGACGGCTCAGGATCGAGGCGTCAGCTTGTTATCAATTAATTGAGATAATGACGAACAAGTGGCAAACTCCGCACCGACGTGATTAAGTTGTTTACACATGTACAGGACCGTGAAAAATCCTCAGACATGCTCTGATACAACTATAAATCACATTGATGTAGGTGTTTGCGCTCTGACATCACTGTTTTTCTTTTGTTTTTTGCTTCTCATGTTTGGATTTGACTTTTTCGAACTTTTATGTTGAAAAAACTCGGTTGAATGAATATTTTGTTTTAATAATTCTAAAACGGCCAAGTCTGTAACGACCCGTATTTTACGTGTCGACAAATCGTAAAATAGTTGCCATTAGGTCGTTTGCATTGTTTGAGTCAACCAGAGTTAGCTCGTGTGGGAGCTTAGGTCGTGTTGTGGTTTGGGTCGGTGGAGCGAGTTAAGAGAGTGACCGGCTTAAGGTAGTTAGCGGCCTAACGGGATAAGCGAGTTAGTGGTAGTTGCCGACTTATGGTACTGACCGACCTAAGGGAACTAACGACTTAAGGTGGTTAGCGGGTTAAGGAGATGGGCCGACCTAAGAGCTAATGGTTTAAGGGAGTAAGCGGCTTAGCAGAGTTAAAGGTATGGAGGTGGACCGACCTAAGAAGTAAGTGACTTAAGATACTGACCGATTTAAAAATAGACCGACCTATAGGAGTTAACGACCTGCAGGCTTAAGTCGTAAGCGACTTATGGTGATATGGTGAGTATAGTTAGGTCATGGACGGGTTATGGTATAGGTCGTAG
Source organism: Allium cepa (assembly GCA_030765085.1). Taxonomy (NCBI): domain Eukaryota; kingdom Viridiplantae; phylum Streptophyta; class Magnoliopsida; order Asparagales; family Amaryllidaceae; genus Allium; species Allium cepa. The sequence continues at coordinate 920,424,387 of CM060938.1, forward strand.
GTCCTTAAGACCATGTGTATAGTGTTAGGTCGGATACATCGTTGGGTCGGCAGTTTAGGTAAGTCATTAGGTCGGCATGTGTTTTAGGTCGCGTAGAAGGCCTGAGTGTTAGGTCGTAAGTCATTAGGTCGGCGACGACTTAAGGGGGGGCGGACGACTTAAAAATCTGCCTATAAATAGAGGGGTTTGGTTCACTTTTTGGCATCGGATTTTGAAGCGACGAAGTGCTGCCATTTTGAGAGCTCGACTACAACACTTCTTCACTTCTTTTCTCCACTCTAATCTTGTGCTTCCATCCATCTAGATTGAAGATCAAATCAAAGATCCAAGAGCCAAAGTTGAAGATCTTCATCCAACGAAGGGAGTTTTCATTGTTTGAAGCGGAATCTTGTCGGATCAAGCTAGATCCTTTGCTGTCCAGATCTGAAGTTAGTAGCTTTTGAGGTGTTTAGGTGATTCGGTGAGGGGTGGTTATCTCTCATACGGACCCAAAGGAGAATATTGGATCGGTGGCTCGTTTATGTGTTAAAGATAGTGATTTCATGCATTTTCCTAAAATCTGCATGTAGATCTATTGTTTATGATGATTTGACACCTATTTTACTACATGTTAACCTATGCAAGTTCATTCGTCAAGTTGTAGAGATTATGTTCATGATTCATGCTTGTTGGATTGCTTGTTAGATTTGGACTCTTTATTTACAAAATTGCCATTATTGTTATAATTGTCTATTTAGATCTTGTTTGAATGTTTGATTACTTGGATTAATGATTGATTTGATTGATTGGTTGATTAGTGATTGAATTTGGACAAGTTGGTCGAAGATGATTCAAAAGCTAAGTGGAAAGGCTCTTGAATAAGGAAAGCTGCTTCTGGCATATGAAGCGGATGTTGAAGCTCATATGGATAGATTTGATGATGATGTTGAGATGGGACTTTGCCATGACGTTGAGATGAGACTTTGCTATGATGCAATGAAGCAAAGTATGATGTGAGAAAGCCTTGGTTTAATCCAGACGGGATCATCCCAAGCATGTTGGTAACTCGGTGATATGGTTCGAGTTTGTGGATAATGGATGGCTCGAGAGGCGCTTGAGCTAGTATGAGAATAGTCGTCGAGGAGGATGACTAGAAGGATGAGATCTCATCGTTATTGAAGGTTCTAGCAGGCTCAAAGCAAGAGTACGCTGGGCAGATTCGATAGTCCCAAGCACGGGCTGCGACGACGTGCTAGTACTCTAGGCAGATTCGATAGTCCTAGGCACGGGCTGCGACGACGTGCAGAGTTCTGTCTAGAACCGGGGTTACCATTAGCCCTTGACGGACGGCTGAAAGAATGTGCCGGTCATTCAATTAACGGTGGTATAGGGGCAATGATAACAGTGATAGCCAGAGTCATGGGTGTTTGGATGCTTTGGTTGTATCGTCGCTTGGGCCAAGAGCGATGTTTTCAGGGTGCTTATCTGATCTTGGCTTAGGCCTTGGGGGTTTGTACTTGGAAAACACCGACCTTGACTCGAGTGATAATTACTTTGTTTTGAATGTCTGAATTGCTATGTTTCCTTCTACTTAGTGTGTTTGGGGGCTATCACTGTAGAAAGAGGTGAAGTGGGATGGTTGGGTTCCTATTCCTTTTTTTCCTTTATGCTCTTTTGGTACGTTTGATAGTTGATTTACTGCTCACTAAGACTTTTGTCTGACTCAAGGTTTTATGTTTAACTCTTATTACCTTGGGCTGTTCATCCATGTTGGGATGGGCAGACTAGGTAGCAGGTGACAGGTGTTGTTCTTAGTGATTGACGCTGTTGATGATAAAGACGAGCTGGAGGCTTTTGCAAATTGTTTTCTTAACTATATGTACTGGGTGTTCCGCTGCTGTATGATTCTCTTAGTATTATGTAGTGAGGCTTTATGTATTGACTATTTAGATGTTTGTATCAAACTATTATAAAGTGTATTGATGAAATTCTGATTTGTGGAGCTTCACTATATATATTTCTCTATTGTATTTTATCCATGCACTGTGAGTTTTACGATAGAGTTTATTGTTTTACCTTACCCTGATGATCGTCCATGGCGGCCTGGCACAATTTTCAGCGCACTATTTCCTTGTTTAGTGCAGGAGTCATGGGCAGTCGTCACATTTGGTATTAGAGCTTTGGTTAATCGATTTTATCCAACGCTCGCTGACGTAACTACGTATGAGAGATGTAATTGTATTTTGATGGATGATTACTATATATAATATAGTAGCTTAGAAGGATTTGAACTCCTTATGTAGTTGTTTCTCAAGGTGTTCTAATCATTCTTTTTATAGATATACAGGATGAGTCGAAGAGAGAGACAAGCTGCTAGGGAAAGCCGTGCTGCTGAAGGGACTGCTGATGCAGATTATGCTGCTATGTTTGAGGCCATGATGACTTCGATCATGAGAAGGATGCCAGTTCCAGGGCCTACGGTAGATGTTGGAGTTCAGGTTCAAGCCCCAAAAACAGTGGATTTTGCTAAGTTGTGCAAAGACTATACTGCTCTTGGAGGAAAGGTTTTCTTGGGGACAGAGTCAACCATTGAAGTTCAGAGATGGATTGATGCTTGTAGAAGGATCTTTGGTGATTTGGGAATTGAGGATGCAACTAAGAGGAAGCTTGCATCAAGACAGCTTCAAGGGAGAGCTTCTGATTGGTGGAACTCTATCACCATTGATACTCCAGAGGAAGAGATTACTTGGGAGCAATTCCAAGTCAGATTTGAGGCTAAGTTCATTTCTACAGCTCAGAAATCTGTTCTGTTTAAGAAGTTCGTGGAGCTCAAGCAAGGTGGGAGACCAGTTCTTGAGTATGTTTCTGAGTTTGAAGCTTTGTCCAAGTATGCTCGGTCATATATTGAATCTCCCTATCAGAAGAATGAGAAATTTGTGACTCGTTTGGACACTTATCTTGGGAGGCAGTTGGTGGATCATTTGGATGACCCATTTGAGAAGCATGTGGAGAAAGCTCTCAGGCACGGGAATCTGTTTCCTAAGGAAGGATCTGTAGTTGATGTGACTAAGGAGCAAGGTGGAAACAAGAAGAGGAAGAAGCAGCAACAGAAGGGTAAGGATGGCCAGAAGAAGCCGAAGGGCGAAGTGACCTGCCACAACTGTCAGAAAAAGGGCCTTCTCTCCGGGGATTGCAAGAAACCGAGAGTGCCGGCAAAGTGTCACAACTGTGACAAACCGGGGCATTTCAGGAGGAATTGTCCAGAACCGAGGAAGGACAAGCAGATTGTGCAAGCTTATGCTTTAGGGGCTGTTCCATCGTCTTCGAAAGCTCCTACTGCTGAAGGGAAAGGAAAGAGCATGGTGGTTCAAGGTACTCTTTCCATTTGTGGTGTTCCAGTTAGAGTGTTGTTTGATACTGGAGCGTCGCATTCTTTTGTTTGTAATGAACTTGTAGGCCGGTTGGGTTTGGAACCGGACATTGTTGATAGACCATTGGTTGTGACTAATCCAGTTGGGGGTTCGTCTTGTTTGTGTATGTTATGCCGTGGTCTAGTTGTGTCGAGTCATGATTGCTCTTTTGTTTGTGATTGCTTTGTTCTGAACTTTGCGGGGTTCGGAATTATTTTGGGTATGGACTGGCTTAGGAAGTATGCGACAAGGATTGATTGTGAGAGGCTAGAGGTGACAGTCGAGAATGTGGAGAGGCGAAAGGTTGTGATACGATGTAAGCATGAAGAAGGCGTCTTCATGAGCTTCATGTATTCGCTGGTTGTTCCACGGGATGGACTGTCATCAGTGCCTATTGTGAAGGGATTTGAGGACGTCTTTGACGAGGTCAAAGGGTTACCGCCGCATAGAGAGATCGAGTTTCGTATCGATCTAGTTGAGGGAGCCAGACCTGTTGTGATGCCTCTTAGGCGAATGGCGCCTAGGGAACAGCAAGAGTTGAAGGTGCAAGTTGATGACCTTTTACAGAAAGGATTCATTCGGCGTAGTGTGTCCGAATGGGGTGCACCAGTTGTGTTCGCAACCAAAGCGGATGGATTGTTGAGGTTGTGTGTGGATTATCGTGAGCTGAATAAGGTGACTAAGAAGAACAAGTATCCATTGCCGAGAATAGATGACTTGTTTGATCAGCTCCACGAAGCTAAGGTGTTTTCTCAGATGGATTTGACAACGGGATTTCACCAGTTGAGAGTGGCAAGGGATAGTGTTCCGAAGACTGCTTTTAGGACACCATCTGGTTTCTATGAGTGGCTGGTAATGCCGTTTGGATTGACCAATGCACCAGCATATTTTGTGGACCTTATGAATAGAGTGTTCAGAGATAAGTTGAACAAGTTTGTACTTGTGTTCGTGGATGATATTTTGGTTTATTCCGAAAATGAAGAGGAACACAAGACACACTTGCGAATTTTTTTGGAAATCTTGCGGAAACAACAGCTGAAGGCTAAGTTTTCGAAGTTTCACTTCCGGAAGAATGAAGTGAGGTTCTTAGGCCATGTTATCTCTCGAAATGGAATAGCGGTTGATCCCGCTAAGGTGGCAGCAATCCAGGATTGGGTTAGACCTAAGAATGCATCTGATGTGAGAAGTTTTCTTGGATTAGCAGGATATTATCTTCTGTTTATCAAAGACTTTTCCAAGATAGTTGCACCATTAACAGAATTAACGAAAAAGAACCAAGTGTTCAGATAGGATGATAAGTGTGAGCAAGCTTTCGGAATCTTGAAAGAGCGATTGACAAGTGCTCCTGTTTTGACTATTCCAAGTGGAAATGGTGAGATGGTGGTTTACACCGATCCATTTGGTACTGGACTTGGAGCAGTGCTAATGCAGAAGGATAAAGTTGTTGCGTATGCAAGTCGACAACTAAAGCCGCATGAAAGGAATTATCCGACTCATGATTTGGAGTTAGCGGCGATCGTATTTGCTTTGAAGATGTGGAGACATTACCTATTGGGAGTCCGATTTGAGTTGTTTACAGATCATAAGTCATTGAAGTATCTTTTCTCCCAAAAGGATTTGAATCTTCGACAGCAACGATGGCTAGAGTTTTTAGCTTCATATGATTTTGGTATAGCCTATACTTCGGGAAAAGGTAACGCAGTGGCAGATGCGTTAAGTCGAAGACATGCAGGTTTGGGAGCCATGTTTCGGAATGGAAGAGTCTTGAGTATTTGGCTGGATTTGACTTCAGACCTAGATGTGAATTGGAACCTGAGATGTTGGCAAACTTATCGATAAGACCTACTCTTGTGGAAAGAATTGGCGAGAGCCAAAAGCGAGATGATAAACTTGTCAAGATTATCCGTGATTTGGAATCTGGATCAGACACAGAGAAAGATAAAGGATTCGAAGTCGATCGAGAGGGTTGGCTTCGGAAGCAAGGACGACTAGTTGTTCCCGATATAGATGGATTGAGAGATGAAGTTCTTAAGGAAAGTCATCACTCGAAGTTGACAATTCATCCAGGTGAAAATAAGCTGTATCGGGATATGAAGAGAACCTATTACTTGGAAGGTATGAAGAAGGATGTTGGAAATTTTACTTCCAAGTGTATGAATTGCCAGTTGGTAAAAGCCGAGCAGAAGAAGCCTAGTGGGTTGCTTCAGCCGTTAGAAGTTCCTACATGGAAGTGGGAGCAAATATCAATGGATTTTATCGATGGTCTACCTAGAACGAGAGCGGGAAATGAAGGGACTTGGGTCATCGTAGATCGATTGACTAAGAGTGTAAGATTTATTCCTGTTTGATCAACTAGGACTGCATCGAAATTGGCTGAATTGTGTGTTAAGTGGATAGTTCGATTCCATGGTATTCCGAAGAGTATAGTGAGTGATCGAGACCCATTGTTCACTAGTGGATTTTGGAAGAGCTTCCAGGAAGTTTTGGGAACCGAGTTGTGTTTGAGTACAGCTTATCACCCTCTTATCACCCTCAAACAGATGGTCAGACCGAGAGAGTTAACCGAGTTTTGGAAGATCTCCTCAGAGCATGTGTTTTGGACTTCGGAGGATCATGGGAAGATCATCTTCATTTGGTGGAATTTTCGTATAATAACAGTTATCAGTCGACTATTGGTATGGCACCATATGAAGCATTGTACGGAAGACAGTGTAACTCTCCGACACGTTGGTTGGAAACTGGAGAAAAGTTGATACTTGGGCAAGAAATTATTCGACAGACTTCTGATTGTATAGAGATCATTCGGCGACGAATTAAAGCAGCCCAAGATCGTCAGAAAAGTTATGTCGATAAGCGTCGTAAGGATTTGGAATTCGACGTAGGCGATATGGTTTTCGTGAAGGTTTCTCCACTGAAGAAGAATGTTATTCGATTCGGGAAGAAAGGAAAATTGACTCCGAGATTTGTTGGACCATTCCCGATCATCGAGCGAATTGGAAAGCTCGCGTATAAATTGGAGTTACCAGAAAAGATGTCGGGTGTGCACAATGTTTTTCACGTATCGTATCTACGGAAGTATGTGCACGACCCAAGTACAGTGGTTTCTGCTGATAACTGTGAAGACTTTGAGATTAATCCAGTTATTAGAAGACCTCGTAAGCTGCTTCGTGTTGTGGAAACTGACACGAAACTGCTTAGGAGGAAGACGATTACGTTGCTCAAGATACAATGGAGGGATGATGTTAACGACCGTACATGGGAGGAGGAAGAAAGGATGAAGGCAGCTCATCCTGAACTCTTCAAGGTATGGCCCTAAGGTGTCGTGACATCTCATGAATTTGTAACTTGTTCTAGTCTTAGAATTCTGCATGCTAGGTTAGTAATTGGATGCATGGTTTGATGGTTGCTATGGATGGTAGGCATGCAGAATAGTTTTGGTTGCTCTTGATTGTTTGGAATTTCGGGGTCGAAATTCCTAAAGGGGAGAGAATGTAACGACCCGTATTTTACGTGTCGACAAATCGTAAAATAGTTGCCATTAGGTCGTTTGCATTATTTGAGTCAACGAGAGTTAGCTCGTGTGGGAGCTTAGGTCGTGTTGTGGTTTGGGTCGGTGGAGCAAGTTAAGAGAGTGACCGGCTTAAGGTAGTTAGCGGCCTAACGGGATAAGCGAGTTAGTGGTAGTTGCCGAATTAAGGTACTGACCGACCTCAGGGAACTAACGACTTAAGGTGTTTAGCGGGTTAAGGAGATGGGCCGACCTAAGAGCTAACGGTTTAGGGGAGTAAGCAGCTTAGTAGAGTTAAAGGTATGGAGGTGGACCGACCTAAGAAGTAAGCGACTTAAGATATTGACCGATTTAAAAATAGACCGACCTATAGGAGTTAATGACCTGCAGGCTTAAGTCGTAAGTGACTTATGGTGATAGGGTGAGTACAGTTAGGTCGTGCACGGGTTATGGTATAGGTCGTAGGTCGTTAAGACCATGTGTATAGTGTTAGGTCGGATACATCGTTGGGTCGGCAGTATAGGCAAGTCATTAGGTCGGCGTGTGTTTTAGGTCGCGTTGAAGGCCTGAGTGTTAGGTCGTAAGTCATTAGGTCGGCGACGACTTAAAGGGGGGCGGACGGCTTAAAAATCTGCCTATAAATAGAGGGGTTTGGCTCACTTTTTGGCATCGGATTTTGAAGCGACGAAGTGCTGCCATTTTGAGAGCTCGACTACAACACTTCTTCACTTCTTTTCTCCACTCTAATCTTGTGCTTCCATCCATCTAGATTGAAGATCAAATCAAAGATCCAAGAGCCAAAGTTGAAGATCTTCATCCAACGAAGGGAGTTTTCATTGTTTGAAGCGGAATCTTGTCGGATCAAGCTAGATCCTTTACTGTCCAGATCTGAAGTTAGTAGCTTTTGAGGTGTTTAGGTGATTCGGTGAGTGGTGGTTATCTCTCACACGGAACCAAAGGAGTATATTGGATCGGTGGCTTGTTTATGTGTTAAAGATAGTGATTTCATGCATTTTCCTTAATTCTGCATGAAGATCTATTGTTTATGATGATTTGACACCTATTTTACTACATGTTAACCTATGCAAGTTCATTCATCAAGTTGTAGACATTATGTTCATGATTCATGCTTGTTGGATTGCTTATTAGATTTGGACTCTTTATTAACGAAATTGCCATTATTGTTATAATTGTCTATTTAGATCTTGTTTGAATGTTTGATTACTTGGATTAATGATTGATTTGATTGATTGGTTGATTAGTGATTGAATTTCGACAAGTTGGTCGAAGATGATTCAAAAGCTAAGTGGAAAGGCTCTTGAATAAGGAAAGCTGCTTGTGGCATATGAAGCGGATGTTGAAGCTCATATGGATAGATTTGATGATGATGTTGAGATGGGACTTTGCCATGATGTGATGAGGCAAACCATGATGTTGAGATGAGACTTTGCTATGATGCGATGAAGCAAAGTATGATGTGAGAAAGCCTTGGTTTAATCCAGACGGGATCATCCCAAGCATGTTGGTAACTCGATGATATGGTTCGAGTTTGTGGATAATGGATGGCTCGAGAGGCGCTTGAGCTAGTATGAGAATAGTCGTCGAGGAGGATGACTAGAAGGCTGAGATCTCTTCGTTATTGAAGGTTTTAGCAGGCTCAAAGCAAGAGTACGCTGGGCAGATTTGATAGTCCCAAGCACGGGCTGCGACGTCGTGCTAGTACCCTGGGCAGATTCGATAGTCCTAGCACGGGCTGCGACGACGTGCAGAGTTCTGTCAAGAACCGGGGTTACCATTAGCCCTTGACGGATGGCTGAAAGAATGTGCCAGTCATTCAATTAACGGTGATATAGGGGCAATGATAACAGTGATAGCCAGAGTCATGGGTGTTTGGATGCTTTGGTTGTATCGTCGCTTGGGCCAAGAGCGATGTTTTCAGGGTGCTTATCTGATCTTGGCTTAGGCCTTGGGGGTTTGTACTTGGAAAACACCGACCTTGACTCAAGTGATAATTACTTTGTTTTGAATGTCTGAATTGCTATGTTTCCTTCTACTTAGTGTGTTTGGGGGCTATCACTGTAGAAAGAGGTGGAGTGGGATGGTTGGGTTCCTATTCCTTTTTTTCCTTTATGCTCTTTTGGTACGTTTGATAGTTGATTTACTGCTCACTAAGACTTTTGTCTGACTCAAGGTTTTATGTTTAACTCTTATTACCTTGGGCTGTTCATCCATGTTGGGATGGGCAGACTAGGTAGCAGGTGACAGGTGTTGTTCTTAGTGATTGACGCTGTTGATGATAAAGACGAGCTGGAGGCTTTTGCATATTATTTTCTTAACTATATGTACTGGGTGTTCCGCTGTTGTATGATTCTCTGAGTGTTATGTAGTGAGGCTTGATGTATTTACTATTTAGATGTTTGTATCAAACTATTATAAAGTGTTTTGATGAAATTCTGATTTGTGGAGCTTCACTATATATATTTCTATATTGTATTTTATCCATGCGCTGTGAGTTTTACGATAGAGTTTATTGTTTTACCTTATCCTGATGATCGTCCATGGTGGCATGGCACACTTTTCAATGCACTATTTCCCTATTTAGTGAAGGAGTCATGGGCAGTCGTCACAAAGTCACTTATACATGTACGGAATCGCGAACGGTCCCTAGGCATGCTTTGAGATGGCGATAAACCGCCATAACAAACAATCCAAAAACTCACTCGAACGTGAAATCTGGTATTGAAGATACTAAGTCCCCCTGGACACACACACTTCGCCTCGAACGGCACCCGGACCACGAACGGTCACCATTCGCGCGAACGGCACTCGATCGCGAACGATCACAAATTGTCTCGAGCGGCACCTTGGCCCAGAAGGTCCCCATTCGCCGCGAATGGAACTCGATCGCGAACGATCACAAATTGCCTCGAATGGCACCCTGACCGCGAACGGTTACCATTCGCGGCGAATAGCATTCGATCGCGAACAATAAAAAATTGCCTCGAACGGCACCCCGACCGCGAACGGTCAACATTCGCTGCGAACGGCCACCATCCGCCGCGAACGGCATTCGACCGCGAACGGTCCCGTATCACCTCAAATGACATACGATCCCGAACGATCATCATTCATGGTCGTATAAAACTATCAATTTCTTTACAGGTCATCAACAGGATACGAACATCTAGGTTATAGTATTACAAAACACACCTTCCTACGGCAAGACATGTTTTGGGGGCCAAGTGTTACCCCGCCTTTTGGTAAGGCCGTGATACCAAAACCAAAGACACTTCATCTCGAAGATTGGTTGTACATTGCTTCGCTATGTATATCGACGAATTTTGTCTGAGTCTGGATCAAGCTATAATCGACAAGACACGACAAGCAAAGCCATAAAAACCAACATTTCAATTTTCAAGTCAATCCGAGTTCGTATGCTCAAGATATGATCGATGCAAGTTGTAGGAAACGGCCCCATTTCGTATCCATCAAGGATTATCTGATTTCGAATCCATCATGTTCGAATCGATCCACCATCGCACTGTAGGAATCCATTTAACCCAGTCACTTTGTATCGATTAGGGCCCATCGTACTTCGTATCCATCAACGAGCATTTGTTCGAATCGATCAGGATGTACCATTTCGTATCCATCGAGAGAGTATGCTTGTTCGTATCAATATACTCAAAGTCCATCGAGGCTCGTTAGTTCGTATCCATCAATCGTACCCATCATGCTTGATCGATACGAACAGGGCCACTTTTATCGATACGAAGGAACCTACTTCCATCGGTACGAATTAGCAACGGCTATCGAATCGAACGAGACAACGATCTTCGATACGAACAAGGCGAAATTCAAGGGACGATCCGGTCAACTCAGAGTGAAAGGTGGATCGATCCGAGGAGTGCACGCTACGTCATCACGTGGGCACGTGCAACCATCAATTCGAACAGATCGATTCGAACATGACAGCCGGCCGAAGAACAACAACTCGTGTCGATCATATCTCACAATCAACAAATCCAAATGCTATGAAATTTTCACAAAAGCTTACGTACAAGCTAAAGAATGTTCCTGCCAAGTTTCGACTCCATTGGACGAATTCTTGATCGATACGAAATTGGTTCGTGTTGATCACGGATTGAGTCGAAACTTGCTGGGACCGATTCCGTGGGCCTACTCACGTGCCAAAAGGAGTCTTTCGAAGTTTGAGCGAAATATCAGCCTCCTACGCCTATAAATAGAGCCCCAAAGCCAACATAAGAGGGATCTTTTGACTCTCAAGCGTCCAGACTCTGCCGGATTCAACTTTGTACTACACCAATACTGTTGTACTCGAATTTCAAAGCTATAACCCACTGTAATCTGCTGTAATTGATTGAAATCATCAGGTGAATATCAATAAAGTCATCAACTTCATAGTGGACGTAGGCCAGATCGCCGAACCATTATAAATTTTATGTTATTTAATGCTTTCTTTTAAATTTTCTAAGTGTTCTTCATTTTCTATTCTCTGCATATTGTTCATCTTAGATTTGTGATTGTGCATAATCGACTATTGGTTGTTTGTGACCAATTTTGGTGCAAACAACAACAATGTTGGACGATTCAATTTTCGTAGCAATCTAAATAGCTAAACAACAAAAAAAATTTTTAACTTTGCACTAAACAGTACACTAAAGCAACCAAAAATATGAGTATTGTCGTACGTTCAAATTGAGCACTAATTGAGCTTATAAAAATGCATAAATTTTAGGTTTATATTTTTCTATCCAGCTTCAATACCGCTTTAAAGGACTGCTCATACTTTCCAATTTCCAACTACATTTTGCTCATTAATTAAATTTTATAAACCAACATTTACTTCATGCCCAATTTAGCAGAGCTGGTTCTTGGGTTTATAATGTCTAGTGCGAATTTTCGAACGATGTCTCGTTGTTGAAAATAGCTTAACGATATTAAATAAAATTCTTACTTATAAATCTTAGTTTTCCCAATTCGAAAATATTCATACGAAACAATATTTATATTTACAATAATATTAAATCCTACAATTTAGTAAACACATTTAACTATTAGTTGAATTAAAATACAATTTGTTTACTTAAAAACAATCGTTTCCAAAAATTAGGTTAGCATAAATTTATAGCTAAATTCATTTTCTTCTCTAAAATATAACTTTCAAAAAAATGCAACTCTAAGAATAAGTAAAAACGGTTGCTTTTTCTAAAAAAAAGGTACCTTTTTCTATAAACAAATTGCCTTTGAAAGTCCTATTAATTTGTAGCTAAATTCATTTATTTCTCCAAATTGCATTTAGTATAGCATTCAATACATTTTATCTAAAAAAATAATAATATTGCAATATAATTTAAATAATCAACTATAAAATCTACGAAAACTAGTTATGGAAACTGATTAATAGCTATTAAAGTACTAACACTGTGCATATAACCTTAATTTCTTTACAATTTTAGACGAACTAAAAACATATAAATAGACCATATAAATAACTTAACAAGCAACAAAAAAATCTCGACCAAGCTAGCTAAAAAACCGCCCACTTCTATGGAGAAAGCAAAGGAATCCGGTTTTAAGCAATGATGCGATGCTCAATGAGAAAATGGAATGGTAACGAAGAATTCAACTTATATTAAGTAATAATAAATACTAGCATTCATTATTATACAGGAGGGTCCATCAATTTAAAAATGTGTAGCCTAAGCTCTAAAGTATGCACTTTTGTAAGGACTAACAACGAACAAATACAGTTGACAAAGATGTAAATGCAAAGGTAAAAAAGGTATAATAAACGTTTGTTACACTTTTATCAATTCATTAAGATTTCACTTCTACAAATCACAGATGGGAGAAATTGTAAACAATTAAGAATAAAAATATATGTAGTGGTAAAAAGGGGAAGTGGTAAATAATCAGAATTCGAAAATAATACTTGATTCAAGATATGAAAGGAACATTGACTAACAACAAGAATTGAAGTCGCACGGTTGTAGGAAGAGGGAATTTGCCAATTTAGTGAATCGCGATTTTCAGAACAAAAAATCTAAGGAAAATCTAATGTGGGAAATTCGTTTAAAAAACATTCTCACGGCCCAGACTTAACTCAGCCTCAAATCCAGAATATTCCTTTACGTTTAAAAGCTCCTCCTTTGTCAAATAAAACCCTAAATCAGATTAAGGGCGTTTCTTTTTCTTAATCAATCAAGCGCAAGCATCGACGAAACCGCCTTCAATTGCCAAAGGATTTTTCATCTATATAGGTCATTCCTAGGAGTTTCCTGAATTTGAAAGTCCCAATTTTTCGGCTGACCAACGAATTTGTTTTAAATTCCTTTTAGCAGCCCAAGTTTGAAGGCATGGCAGGGACTAAGGGCGTAGAAGCAATTGTACAAGATCATGAAGTAATAGAAGGTCAGTTAGTTGCTAAAATTTGACGATCGTAATTTGCTATCTGTTGATTGCACCGTTTAGTTTGTTGGGTTGAATAACACAATTGTGTAGGAATTTTACCGTGTGTGTGTGTGTGTTAACGCTAAAATTTGAACGCAACACCCCGGTGTGTTAAGTGTAGTTGTGAAAGCACCACCCGATGACTCGGAAACAGATTATAAGCAGATAACAACAGAAAAGCAACAAACAACAACGATTTTATAGTGGTTCGGCTTAAGGGTATAGCCTACGTCCACTTTAAGTACTTTTATTAATAATCTCGTTACAAGTTGGTACAATTCTTCTCAAATACAACACACTTCGAGTTACAAATGATTTGGAACAAGGAACTTAAGCTTCAATGTCGATTAAAGTTCTTAAACCCATGTTGAAGATGTGTGATTTCTTCGTGAAGTTCTTTGAAGTATTCCTCGAATCTCGAAGGCTCTAAGTGTTGATGGAGTTCCCAATCCAGCAGGGTAACGGTGCATGAAGAGAATGTGCCGAAAAGTCCCTTGTATGTTGGAGGTGGTCGCCTATTTATAGAGGCTTCTGGTGCCAAGTTGTAGGTAGTGGCCGAGATGAGTTGGGTCGTAAGTCGTCGCCGAGATAAGCTAGGTTGTGGCCGGTTTAAGGCAAGTCGCGGCCGACTCATCTGGCCCCTCCACGGTTTCACCTAGGCTCATTTATACAAGTCCTAGGTCGCCCCCGAGTCAACACAGCCTTATCTCAGTAACACGGCATCGGACTTGCATTTAGTAGCTTTAGGTCGTCAACAATTCAAATTAGGTCGTGAGTCGTGAATGAGTTAACATTGGTCTTAGATCGATTGTGACTTAGGTCGGTAACTTTTTTAGGTCGGCAGCTTGGTAAAGCATTAGATCGGTAACTTGGTCAAGTCATTGAGTCGGCATCTCCTTTAGGCCTTAGGTCAGTTTTCTTATTAAGTCGGCATCTTCTGAGTCTTAGGCCAGTACCCACGTTAGGTCGGCAGCTGTTTAGCCTTAAGTCAATATCTCCCTTAGGCCTTAGGTCGGCTTCCATATTAGATTGGCAACCCACCTTAGTCTTAAGTCGGTCCCCCCTCATATTTTAGGTCGGTATGTCTCTCAAACCTGTTAGGTCGGTAACCCTTTTAAGCCGTAGGTCGGCATCCCTTTGAATTGCTAAGTCGAATCCGGGGCAGAGTTAACAATTGCCCCTCGAAGTATACGCCTACTGGTTAGGTCGTGTGCTTCGATATCCTCTAACTCGTCCACTCTTTAAATCGGTAGGTCGTACGCGATCTAACAGTTGAGTCGTAACATGCCACTACATATCCCTCCACTGCAAGGTATAAGTCATATTTCCTTCTTCCTTCTCATTACCTATTTCTTTGATTCTGCCATTAAAAATCTTCCGAGCTCAAAAAGGCGATTTAATTCCAATTAACCATTGACAACCTCTGCTATTCATTGTGTAAGTAGACCCTCTTCTTCGATTATAGATCATTCGTTGGCTCATGAATTCTGTCACTTAAACCACTTCCTTGCACGATACTCCATCGCGAATCCTATTACACTCATGGCCGATGGAGTTTAGGTTGCTCGGTTCGACTTTGACCGATTGATGGGACGATGAAGATGGTTTACTGATCTAGGCTAGTTGATTTTGATTCGCGCTAGGGTTGTAAGGCGTTGAATTTGCAGTGGTTTTGAATTGGTGTATTGGATGATCCGAAAGCATAAAATAGAATAAATGAAGTGAGGGTTTTTTGGTTGAGGGGGTAGCTAACGGGTTAACGGGTTGAGTGGAGCGAGGTATTGATTTAGATGCGACCCGGTGATTTTAGGTGACTTAGCTTTTGGCCGACCCAATCGTTAAATCGTGGTCGTGTTAGCACTTGAGGGAAATCTACCGACTTATCCTTCTACCGATCTAAGCCTTAAAACCGTGGCTGAGTTAATCCCTCAATCGTAGCCGAGTTAAGCCTTTCAAACCGTGGCCGAGCTAACCCTTCAATCATAGCCGACTTAAGCCTTCAAACCGTGGCCGAATTAACCGTTAGGGAATTTCACACCACTTTTTTGAACCAGAGCTTTCCTTCTTACTACTCTTCATGACCTAAAGAACTGCCGACTTAAGGAACTAGGAATGTAATTTTAACTCATGAGAGATTGCTTGGGCCATAATCGAGTTAACACTTGGATGCCCAACTCGAGTCCTCACTAAAAAAAAACATAACTTCAATTTGAATTCTTAACTCGATTTACTGGACTGAACTGCTTAAATCTTGGATTGTTTTAACTCTGTTGCTTTATTTCACAGACCATATTGCCTCATAGGCTAACAACCTGTTGAAAACAACAATCACAAAAACCAAGGCGAATATACTGCCATTGACTGCCCACATCAAATGACAGATTAGTCGACATAAAGTAATCAACTTAAATTCACTATATGAAATGTTGTGAACCAATCAACTAAAGTGAAGTATTAATGCAAAGCATCGCTAGCTTGAACTGATTTGCTTGCATCAACATTACACTTTCATATTAAAACAATAAACCCTGGACTTTATAACTGACAAATACTTGCTAGTTTTTATTCCAGTTATATCTGTTTACTGCTTGATTGATTTTACACAACACTCCACACACTTTAGGAAACGTGCACCTTTATGTTTGAATATCCAGTTGCTTGTGTAGAATGACTTCCCACCGAGAAGAAGAAGTGGTAACTCAAGAAGAAGAAACTTTCCCAATAGCTGTTCCCATAGAGAATCCTCCGGAAAGAACCTCGACTATTCTAACTTCGAGAGCGTTTATTCAGCTGCGCACTCAATTTGGCTTTGCTGAAAGTGATGTCCTACTCCCTGGGCCAAGTGATACTGTTGACAATCCTCCCCATGGTTTCGTTGCAGTCAACCGTCAAATGTGCTTAAGTGGGGTGATTCCTCCTTTTAATGACTTCCTTCGAACTCTTCTTCTTCGGTTGACAATTTCTCCGTTCCAACTTCATCCTAATGGCTATGCCATCTTGATGGGGTTGTGTGTTTTGTTTAGAAGAACTCTTGATCGCCTACCGAGTTTTGAAGAAATCCGTTATCTGTGCTCGTTTGCAAAGAGTAAAGATCATCCTTCCCTCATTATTGTGAGAAGTGCTAGAAACCGCAAGCTCATTTCCGATCTCACTGAAAGTGTTCATGGATTTTTGAACCAGTTTTTCTTGCTCGCTGTCCCCCCGGGTTTTATGCCATCTGGAGAGTAGGAAGTAAGATTAGTGTTTCTATTTATTCTGTTTTGAAACTTTTTCGAGATCCGAACTTTCAGTTGCTAATTTCATTCTTTGCTCTTTTCAGCACTTCCTCTCCCTTCCAGAGATTCAATCCATAAGCAAGTTTTTGAGAGGTTGAGTGCCGTGGCCGCAGAAGAGAGGAGCATAAAATTTCTGTTGAGGGATGAATTTTTACATCAACATGGGCTTCTACATGCTTCTCGTTCTACGCATTCTCATGAAGTTCCAACGGAAGTCCCCGATTCTCCGATAAAGACTCCTGAGTCTTCGCTAGTGAAATGCTCCACTTCCGTTGAAGTTGCGGGGCCATCCGACAAACTTGCCCCGGTTATCGAGGAAGAAGAGCCTCAGGGACCTTCTCACCATTCACAAGAATTTGGTGAAAGAGCTGAGAAATCCAGTCCTGTTAAGCAGAGCAGGGATGACACTTTTGAAGGACTGAGCAACCTCTTTGCTACTTCACAAGAGATCTTTAAGGACGATCATATCACTACCAGGATCTCTTCTTCAGTAATCGAGGCTACTTCTGTTTTGCGGCAGCCTTTGTCGACTCAAGAGTTGACGCCAACTATTACGCCCACAACTACTCCCACATCAAAGAGTGGTTCGTAGTTTGATGCGCATAGTTTGCACATCACACACACTTAGAATTCCCTTAACCTTTCCACGAACATGCCTTCCCTTTTTTTTTAAATACTTGAATGATTCTCAAGTTTTGTTTCTTCTTCTTTTTTTTTTAGGTTCTTCAATGAGGCGAGGCAGCTCGTACTATAATGACTTTCAGCGATACGGGAAACGCAGCCAGTATGGCTATCAATCCTATCCTCCTGTTCATAGAGAGACTGATGAAGAAAGGGCTGCCCGGAAGGCTCGGGAAAGATGTGATTATGAGGTACGCTTTGGAAGACCAGATAATCGACATGATTCCTCCCACAGAGAGAGTGACTCCCTTAAAAGCAAATCTCATGATGATAGAGGGAAGAGTCACATAACTGATGACTCGAGCAAACGGGCCAAAGTTATTGAGGAGCCAATGCCTGCGCCTTCAGAGAAGATTACTGCTCCTACTTCTTCTCAATCTCCTGCCCCTTCCCCTACTGATATCCAAGCAATCATCAATAGGCCATCTTACCAAGTTGGACCAGGTCCAGCCACTCTTCAAAGCCGATTTCCTAATTGGTGTTTAAAAGGAGTTCGCTTCGACCTCGATCTGGTTCCCATAGATAAAAGTGCTATGTTACGGAACCTTGATGCAGTCAGAACTGATATTGAGAGGATGTCATCTTGGCAGAAACTCGTTGATGAGCTCCAAAGGGTGAATAGGGCCAATCTCGAAGCTATGCTTACCATGGAGAATGACAAAACTGAATGGCAGAAGATCCTTAAACAGCATGATGCAGAAATGAGGAGTATTGCCGATTATAATGAGAAACTTGAGGCGGAAGTTGGGAAACTTAAAGAGGAGCTTGCTACTTCTTCCACTTCTTATTCTCAAAGAGAGAGTATGCTTCTTCAACAGGTGCGGGATGCCCATGCTGCGCAAAGAGATGCTGAGGCCAAGGCTGATGGGCTGGAGCAGATTATAGAGGGCAACCGTAATGATATTACTCAGTTACGAGGACAAACTGGCCTTCAGGCTGCAGAGATTGAGAAATTGAAAGCCCAGCTATCCAAAGTCGAGAGAGAGCGAGATGAGGCTATTGCGGGTAGAATTGCAGCTGAAGAGGCCCATGAAGCCACCAAAGCTGATATTGGCTCGACACTATTTGATTTCTACTTGCATTGTGTATTAGGGCGTGGCAGTCTTGCATTCCTGGGCCCCAAGTATGAGATTACCCTGGCCGAAGTGTGGGTGGTCGCACTAGATATGTTTAAAGGGGCCGGATACACTGAAGAGGAGTTGGAGGTGAATTACTTAAACTTTGAGACTCGCGCAGCCCTTGCCAGAGGGAAGGAGCAACTTTCCAGATCGCGGGTTGAAATAGTGGGGGAAGATCATCAAGAAAAAGAAACAAATTTGACTGCTCCTGTCCCTCCTTCAACTTCGGCCGATGCTGGCATTATTGGTTCTAGCTCTTATGTACCGATCCCTGCTCAAACTGATACCGGGGTCAAAATTACTCAAGCCACAGATGAATCGCAAGAGAGTGCTGAAGCTCCGGACTATGAAGTTGACGTAATAAAGACAACTTCTGCAGGTAATTGTACTGTAAATTTCGCCACTGTCAATCTCACTCAAGTGGATTGCTCATTTATTTCACATGGGTTTAATGAGCTCCTTGACTATTTTCTCAACCCTGATGAGCCTTCATCGCCTCTCTTTACTGACTTTATTGACGAGCCTTCATCTCCTCTCTTTACTGACTTTAACCTCTTTTCTTCTGTAGAGAAAGTATCAAGCACCACTCAGATTTCTTCTCCCCCGGTTATCCCTCCTCCGTCTCTTCGGGTGGCTCCTCCTTTTGCTTTGCAGCCTGGATCACAGGAGGAGCAAATAGAGGCTCTTCATGGCCTGGATGACCCTACCGCTTCACAAGAGCAGAAAGGCGAAGGACTCGAGGGAGGTGAGATTTCTCCGTAGCGGACTCCTTCCGATGACATAATTTTGTCTGCTCTTGCTACTCCAGGGAGTGAGTCTTCCTCGAAGAGGAGAAAGAAGCATGGAACGTCGAAGAGGAGGGGGAAGAAAATTATTGCTGCTACCGAGGAGGAACCGGAAGTTGGACCAGCTGCCCCTCAGTTTTCTCCTTCCCTTATGCCTACAGACCGACCAGAAAAGTTAATCATTCGACCGAGCAAAGGATCCAAGGGTAGTAGGAAGAAATGAGGAACTTTAGCTTTTTTGTCTTTTGCATGTACTGGTCGAGAATTGTGCGGGTACCGGCCCCCGCTTTTTTTCTTATTTTGAAACCTGTATCTGCAATGCAATTTGAATAAAACAATCCTTTATTTGTACAAATTCCTGTTTAGACTTGAGAATGCATTTACTATTCATTTCTGCACAAGTTTACTTATGATATTGCAACGGGCTTATGGTATGTTGTTTGAGTATTACCTTACCGACGTAGCTATACCATTTTGTATGTAACTATACCATGTTGACAAGTTTACTTATGATATTGCAACGGGCTTATGGTATGTTGTTTGAGTATTACCTTACCGACGTAGCTATACCATTTTGTATGTAACTATACCATGTTGCCCTCATACCTTAAGCTTGCTGCAATATTTTATACTTCGAGGGGACTTGCGCTCTTATTTGCTAAAGAATAATTATTTTATTCTTTAAAGAAAATTCTTGTAGAGTACAACTCCCTTCGTATAAGTTACGCTTTGTCCTTCGAAGAAATCACTTCTATCTTTTGCTTATGTACATATTTTACCAAGTGAATCCTTCTTTGTGATAAAGCGGGCCTCTAAAGGGCACTTTAACTCTTTTTTTTTCTCTTTGAGGAAGATCATTCTCCAGAATAGGTAAATTACTCTTCCTTTGGAAGTTAAAGTATGCTCTTGATGAGGATTTTTTTTTATTTTTTTTTTGAAACATAGAAAGTTGTACCTCTAAGGAGGGATTTTTTACGTTTCAACGCTTGGAAGTTTTATTTCGATCTTGGTGAAACGTGTACCTCCAAAGAGTTGTGCCTTTGTAGAAAGCCTTTTCACGTTTCAACACTTGGAAGTTTTATTTCAATCTCGGTGAAACGTGGGCTTCCAAAGAGGTCTTTCTTCTAGATTGTGCCCCCGAAGAGGTCTTTATCTTGTTTGCATTTCAACTCTGGTGAAGTGGAATTCCGAAGAGCGGCTGTTACACTTCGACTCCTGGTGAAATGTGCCCCTGAAGAGGTCTTTATTTTGTTTGCATTTCAACTCTGGTGAAGTGAAATTCCGAAGAGCGGCTGTTACACTTCAACTCCTGGTGAAATGTGCCCCCGAAGAGGTCTTTATTTTGTTTGCATTTCAACTCTGGTGAAGTGAAATTCCGAAGAGCGGCTGTTACACTTCGACTCCTGGTGAAATGTGCCCCCGAAGAGGTCTTTATTTTGTTTGCATTTCAACTCTGGTGAAGTGAAATTCCGAAGAGCGGCTGTTACACTTCAACTCCTGGTGAAATGTGCCCCCGAAGAGGTCTTTATTTTGTTTGCATTTCAACTCTGGTGAAGTGAAATTCCGAAGAGCGGCTGTTACACTTCAACTCCTGGTGAAATGTGCCTCAAAGAGGGTTTTCATTGCCTGGAAGTTACTCTCTCGTGGTTGGAGGGTCATGACTCCTCCAATCTTTTTTGTTGAGTAGAGAACTTTCTTTTTTGTGGCATATGTCCCATTAGAGGTCTTTGTCCTCCGAAGAGTTGTGCCTCCGAAGAGGGGCATTTTGCCTCCGAAGAGGGCTTTGGTCTCTGAGGAGAAGCATTCGGTCTCCGTAGAGAAGCATTTTGCCTCCGAAGAGGGCTTCGGTCTCTGAGGAGAAGCATTCGGTCTCCGTAGAGAAGCATTTTGCCCCCCGAAGAGGGCTTCGATCTCTGAGGAGAAGCATTCGGTCTCCGTAGAGAAGCTTTTTGCCTCCGAAGAAGGCTTCTCACATTTCATCTCACGGGAGTATGTCGACCAGTTGTGGTGAAATGCATGCCCCTGAGTAGGGTTATTGTCAGGAAGTTTGGAGTTTCCGTCTCTTCGTTGGACGGATTCTCGGGAGTGTGTCGACCGATAATTCCGCAACTTTGTAACGAGAAAGACGCCCCTATTTTCGGTGAAGCCCGCTTAAGGTCTTTATCCTCTGAAGAGTTATGCCTTCGAAGAGGGCTTGTGCTTCTGAAATGGTTTGTTGCTGGCTAACGCTTGCCCCAGCATGTCTCTCTGCCATTGATTCATGTTGACGAACCCCATTGTCTTTTGCAAGTGTTATCACTTTGAAGCTGCCGACCATTCCCCTTACCCACAGGGGTATATTTTATAGTTGAGCAAATTGGTGGTGGCAGACACAGGTTATTTAACTTGTTGTTTGTTTGTTCAAACATTTGCAGTTAGTTAGATATGATCTGCTTCTATCCACGTTGTTTGCTTTCGTTTGAAGCACTTCTTGTGTAGGATTTGGACATGGGAATTTTGAATGGCTCAGTGCTTGACTGCTGGACAATGTTATGGATCACTTGGCCTCGTGACTAGTAAGCTTTGTTTTTATGGCCTGCATTATCAAATCGACTTTTTAGTAACACAATTAACGTATTTTATATGCCAAAATAAAACAAAGCAGTTTATAATGGTAGGGAACACAAGAATTATAGTAGTTCAGCCGATACTGGGCCTATTTCCACTTTACAGATTTTGTTATTCGCCTGCCTTGCAATTGCCTTTAACAGAAGAATCATATATTTGTAAATTCTTTGCAATATTTCAGCAAAGTTTTCATGTAAAATATGGATGCAAATGGTTGCTGTTCCAAGTTCTTGGAATTGGCTCTCTTTTGACAGTTGTGAATTTGATTGATTATGTTAGCAATTCCTTAGTGCCATCTTTAAGTGTGCATCATCTTCTTCTGTTGGCGGGTGGTTTTAACTGAAGAAACATACTCTAGCCAAATCCTATTTATTTGCTTAGAGTACTTCTTATTCAGGATTCGACCCTTGGAATTTTGTTGTTTAAGACTTGCTTTTGAATGCTACCAAGGGTTGCTCGATATTGCAATGAATCAGCTTGATATTGATCGCCTGCAAATTTAGATCGATAATCTTAGTGATATTCTCAGAGTATTTCACATATCGAAATAAAATAAGCGACTTGTAATAATAGGGAAAGCAAGACTTATAGTTTTTATTATTTATTTGCACTGTTTTTACAACAGATTTTGATACAAGAATCATTGGATCAGCACTCTTTTACAAATTTGAAACAAAGTGTTTAAGTAAAGTATGGAAGCAATTGCTGCCCCAGGCTTTAGGGATTGAATCTTTTGGCATGAGAGGACTGGATGGCAACATCTTTCAGAATCGAAACTTCCTTTCAGTTTGAAGGTCTCCTTGAAGCGTGAGCATGTCTTCCCGCCTCGTCCAATTTCTTCCTGCCGGGTGAGGGCTTGCTGTGATGACACTGATGATAGGACCTTCATCTCCCTGCGCCATGGTTCTTTTATTTGAGCTACATTGTTGAGCGGGAACTAGCTGCACTTTAGAGGATGAGGAGCGGTTACTTCCATCTTTTTTCACATATTGTTGCAGTTCATTCTGCTTGAGCAATTCTTCAATCTCCTTCCTTAAATGGCGACATTGGTTAGTGTCATGGCCAGGCTGATTGTGAAATTGACAGAATTTTCCATTGTCTGTCGCGCTTCTCCTCATCAGAGATGGTTTGGGGTACACAACAACATCTTTTGTTGCCAAGAAGATATTTTCCAGAGTGTCGGTCAAGGGAGTGAAGTCGGAGGGTCTGAGGCGTCGAGCTTTTTTCAAGAGTTTCTGCTTTCTCCTTCCTCCATTCTCCTCTCTCTGTTCAATCATCTCCGGTATGTATTCTTCATCATTATCAGGACTCAATGGGTAGTCGTCAACTATTCTTTCAAAAGTTCGCCTTGACAAACGTTCGTGGATAGTTGGTCGTTGAGGAGTATTCCATTCTTCTGAAACCTGAACCTCTTTGGCAATGGTTTTTATATCACTTTCTAGTCGATGGACTTCCTCTTGCAATGCGTTCATCTTGTCGAGTATCCTATTGCTTTGAACCTCCATGTGTTGATATATTCCATATACCACGGCGTTTAATTCAGCCCTTGTGACTCCAATACTTGAAGCTGTTTCACTCAGCGTGGGAAGAGCGATGGCATTGCTGCAAGTACCTTCAAACCACAAAAACTTTCGTTTCCTTTCAGAAGCCATGATTTCTGTTAGACTTTTGTTGAACAATCGTTGAAGTTTTCCTGAGTTCAATTCTAAGTGAAAGCACTAAAAAATGTTAACGCTAAAATTTGAACGCTAACACCCCGGTGTGTTAAGTGTAGTTGTGAAAGCACCACCCGATGACTCGGGAACAGATTATAAGCAGATAACAACAGAAAAGCAACAAACAACAACGATTTTATAGTGGTTCGGCTTAAGGGTATAGCCTACGTCCACTTTAAGTACTTTTATTAATAATCTCGTTACAAGTTGGTACAATTCTTCTCAAATACAACACACTTCGAGTTACAAATGATTTGGAACAAGGAACTTAAACTTCAATGTCGATTAAAGTTCTTAAACCCATGTTGAAGATGTGTGATTTCTTCATCAAGTTCTTTGAAGTATTCCTCGAATCTCGAAGGCTCTAAGTGTTGATGGAGTTCCCAATGCAGCAGGGTAACGGTGCATGAAGAGAATGTGCCGAAAAGTCCCTTGTATGTTGGAGGTGGTCGCCTATTTATAGAGGCTTCTGGTGTCAAGTTGTAGGTAGTGGCCGAGATGAGTTGGGTCGTAAGTCGTCGCCGAGATAAGCTAGGTTGTGGCCGGTTTAAGGCAAGTCGCGGCCGACTCATCTGGCCCCTCCACGGTTTCACCTAGGCTCATTTATACAAGTCCTAGGTCGCCCCCGAGTCAACACAGCCTTATCTCAGTAACACGGCATCGGACTTGCATTTAGTAGCTTTAGGTCGTCAACAATTCAAATTAGGTCGTGAGTCGTGAATGAGTTAACATTGGTTTTAGATCGGTTGTGACTTAGGTCGGTAACTTTTTTAGGTCGGCAGCTTGGTAAAGCATTAGATCGGTAACTTGGTCAAGTCATTGAGTCGGCATCTCCTTTAGGCCTTAGGTCGGTTTTCTTATTAAGTCGGCATCTTCTGAGTCTTAGGCCAGTACCCACGTTAGGTCGGCAGCTGTTTAGCCTTGAGTCAATATCTCCCTTAGGCCTTAGGTCGGCTTCCATATTAGATTGGCAACCCACCTTAGTCTTAAGTCGGTCCCCCCTCATATCTTAGGTCGGTATGTCTCTCAAACCTGTTAGGTCGGTAACCCTTTTAAGCTGTAGGTCGGCATCCCTTTGAATTGCTAAGTCGAATCCGGGGCAGAGTTAACAGTGTGTATGTGTGTGTGGTTGTCTTACTCTCTTTAATGTGCCACTGTAGTTTAGAGATTTTACATCTCTGTTCATTTAACAATCTAAATTTTGTTGGGATTGATCACTGCCCTGTGCTTTTATTTGGATCCTCAATTTGTATTTTGTACAAAATGGTTTGTAGGTCGGAAAAGGTGCAATTACTGCCTTTCAGGTGCTTTTATGCCTGATAAGCGTTTTGTGAAGCTCATTTGTTACAAAATAAAATCTGCCATGTCAGAGAGTGGTAGTATTTTGGTTTTGTGACATGTTTGGTTCTTGTTTGCTGCTTTGTTATGTTCATTTTACTCATGTTTTCATAATGATCTTATTTATTTTGTAGAAAGTCTTTTGTTACTATTATTGGTAGACAGCTATGTTTCTCCTCTTTAAGTGTTGACATAATGGTAGTGTATTATGATTTGAACCCAGAAATGCATAAATTTAAGAGGATATTTGTTTCAAAGAAAACAAATAACGCATACCAAAGGACATTTATAGGATGTAAATTTGGATTGGTTCATGTAGGCAAAAAGAATATAGGAGCGTCATATTTGGTATATTTGGTTATATTGTGAATAACCATTAGTAGTAGCTATTACACATGGTTTTAGAGTGAAATGAAAGGATGAATAAACACCTAATTAAACCATGATTTACATCAACTTGTTGATTATCGATACATTCTTCGGTATGTTTAAAAGTGGAACTGGAAAACTCACTTATCAAAGGCTTCATCATCACATGACAACACTAAATATAATTATGTAATTATGGGAAGGCTAATTATGATAATGAGTATGAGATGACAGGGAGGAAAAGTGTCAACGACGGCAAGGAAGCCCATCCAGCAAAAAGGGCAAAAGTGGGTGGCGACGAGGCTACAGGTTGTAGGAACCTAGGTACCGTTTGTTAATTTGTTGAATTTTTTAGCAATTTTGTACCTATAATCATGTAATACGAGTGCAAACCCGTGCTACACATACGGAAGCTAGTATATAAATTTGTTAACGATGTATTTTTTTTAGATTTTATAGTATATGAATATGGAAGCACACATTTATAGGATGTAATTTTTTTTTATTAATTTTTCTATGAATACTACTAATAAAAATGTGTTGATAAATCTACTTAAATAGTCTTGGAGCATATAAAGTATAATTAATATCTTAGAGCACAATGCACTTATATTGAAAAGGTTACACCAGCTATCGGTTGTTCCTAACTTGGTAAGCACTGTATTACTAAGCATGCCATTTAATTAACTTTCAAATGTAATTTACATTTGTTCAACGTAATTTTATCCTATTTTCAACATGTAAATCTAAATGTGTACTTAATTTTGTTTGATAATAGCGTTCCAAACCTAGAGTATAGAAATTATACTTGAAATGAGGTAGTATCTAAATTTGGCTTAGTGAAATAACATTTTCATTATTACACATTCTGATATTACACTATACTAATTAAATTAGAGAAAGTATTTGTAGTTTTCAAACATTGTGTACTTTAATAAATAAAGCATGATATGACATGAGAAAATGTATGAAATTAGCAGTCAAATTTTGTATCTAGAGTATAATTTTGGTTTATAGAGCATGCAATAATTTGTTAACTAATAATTATGTATATTGCACTCATTGTATTATTGTTACTATATTAAGCTTCTTAAAAAAATCTTATTGTATAACTATGCATGTTCCAACGTTGATGATTCCAACTAATTAAACATTATCCTTGTTTGTTTCAACTAATCTAAATAAGAACCACACAACATGATTTAATAAATGTATATTTTTGAAATACACAATGAAGTAAAGTAAAAAATTAGTTTTAATCCATCAAGAAATAAAATGTTTTATTGGACTAAAAGTGGATACCAATTGATTACTATTAATGAGAATAAGGATGATTTGAGGTTAGAGGTTAAAAGTTGTGGTATTCATGGAAAATTAGATTAGAGGTTCGACATGAAGTATTTATGTCATGTGTAGTTTTTAAAGATATCTGTCATACTTATTAATTAATTATTATCAATTAATGTATAGTATTGAATATGAAGTATTATTAATTATTTACA
Organism: Allium cepa; assembly: GCA_030765085.1. Taxonomy (NCBI): domain Eukaryota; kingdom Viridiplantae; phylum Streptophyta; class Magnoliopsida; order Asparagales; family Amaryllidaceae; genus Allium; species Allium cepa. The sequence continues at coordinate 920,451,148 of CM060938.1, forward strand.
TAAAAATTCGAGAAAAAACAGAAACGTCTGACATACCTTATAAAAGTCGAACATGATTAATACGTTCTGTAAACACTATTTTTTAGGTCCAAATGCGAACCATTAAACCATCGACATATCAATCATGTCATTCTTATCTAAGATAAGTCGGGCGTAATCATGGTTTTAAATCTTCTATATATTGCTCGAGATCTCCTTTTTACACTTAAACGAGACGAGATATCAATTCTTTTGTATATCTCCTTCGACACTCATCTCGTTCGAGATATTCAAATCTCACTTGAAAATTGGACCAAATCTCAATCCGAGATCTCACCCGAAATTATAAATTTTTCTTATTTTGCATAATATTTTTTATTTTCATATCGATTCAAAAGAAACTACTCGACCTAATTATAATTTACCAACTTCTAGAACATATACTATACTTTTTATCTTAATGAGTCATAGGGAAAGTTTTCACTTTTTATTATGTTCTAATAAAAAGATATTATTCAATCATTACCAAATCAATTGAGCTAATCAAGCCGCCACTCTTATAAAAATATTTCTTTTTCCATGTAAATCAAGTATGTTACCATTTTTATTTTTACTAAAAAAGTTGTAATCATTAAATAAATTTTTCACATATCAATTTTAGACACATAAGTACATCCGAGATATTCCCGAGATGCATTATAAGACCCGAGATGTCAATTCGAGATATACACCCGATATGTACTCATTTCGTCTGAGATTTCCCCTGGTACGAGATAATTTGTGTAAATATTGAGATAATTTGTGTAAATATTTCGAGACGAAACATGACCGAAATCTGATATTTAAAACCTTGGGCGTGATTCTCGCTAACTGCTATTTGGTTAACGTTTTCGTTATCAATGAACGGGGACTTGGTATGTAACTAATCCCTAATTTGGTTAAATATTAATAAAAGAGAATTAATTGTAATCATTCGCAAATTAGTTTGAATTGGAATCAAATGAAATTAGCAAAAATTTATTCCATTTTAACACAATTCTTCCTGCTTGAAGTTAGCCTACTCGTAAGCATTATTATTAACCCATCTTCAATTCGTAACGATTTATAAACATCTCCACACCATAAAAAAATTAAAAAATTAAGCATAAACAATCTTTATAGAAAATAAAAAATAATTCCTAAGATGTTCCATACGATCTCCAAGTACTCTGTTAACCATGCATTAAATAGGAAAATGCGTGCTACATTCAATGAAGCATTACTATAGAAAAAATGTTTTGTTGTAGGTCTAAGATGGATAATATCTGATATTGCAATAAATAACTCTAGGTTGCATATAACAAAATAAAATATTTAGATAAAAATTAAGTTTATAGAACGTATATTTAGAACTAAACTTTCAACATACTTCTCTCGAAATGAAGCATAGAAATTTATTATTTGATTAGTCTTTTACATCATAGATGATATTTTGTCTACTTGATTTTCATAAATACTTATAGTTCAAATGGAAAGTACAGCAATTTATATCAGATTATACTCGATTAAAGATTTTTTGATGTACATTGTTTGTAAATCAATTATGCCTTATAAATTTACAAAGGAAATGAATTTCCTGATCGTACTAAGCAAACACAAAACATATTAGAGAATTTATTATGTATTTACTACCCTCGATGCTAACTTAAAAAACTAATTTGCCATTAATATGATCTAATTATTTTACAGAAAATTTGATTGGACTCTGTTATAACATCAAACAATGGAATTATAAAATAAACATATTACCAAATTAAATAAATTGCACACACTTTATATTGAGTTAAAATTTTCTTTTTTGAAATAAAGCATTTAGCTTTAACACTAGAAATCTTAAAGGAATTAAATCTACCATTATTTTCGAAACTAAAAGCATGGATGTGAATTAGTAGTTTACCTATAAACATTTGATCTTCTATATTTTGTGTATAGAGTAGCATTTAGATTTGTAAATCATATGGTAGACTGAACAAAAGTAATATTTACATTTCTTTTCTCAAATATGAAATAAAAAATTATTATTCCACTTCAAATGTATATTTCTGAAATATACATTGTAGTAAAATCAAAAATTAGTTTTTATCCATCAAGAAATAAAATGTTATATTAAACTAAAAGTGGATACCAACTAATTACCACTGATGAGAATCAGGATGATTTGAGGTTGGAGGTTGTGGTGTTCGTGGACAAATTGAATTAGAAGTTGGACATGAAGTATTTATGTAATATATAGATTCTTAATATATCTGCCATAATTAGTAATTAATTATTATCAATTAATGTATAGTATTGAATATGAAGTATTATTATTTATTTGCAGAAAAATTCAAAAAAAAGGAACGTCTGACTTATCTCATAAAAGCCAAACATGATCAATACATCTTGTAAAAACGTGACATTTTTTAAGTCCAAACGTGAATCACAAAACCGCTGACATATCAACTATTTCGGAATTATCTAAGATAAGTATGGCGTAATTCTCGCTAACCTTATTTTGGTTAAAATTTTTGGTGTCCTAACGTGAACTTGGTATGTAACTATTCCCTAATTAGATTAAATATTAATAAAAGAGGATTAACTGTAATAATTCTCAAACTAGTATGAATTGAAATCAAATGAAATTAGCAACAACTTATTCCATATTAACACAATTCTTCTTGCTTGAAGTTAGCCTACTCGTGAACATTATTATTAATCCGTCTTCAATTCGTAACGATTTATAAACATCTCCACAGCGCAAAAAAATAAAAATATTAAGCATAAACAATCTTTATAGAAAATAAAAAATAATTCCTAAGATGTTCCATAAGATCTCCAAGTATTCTGTTAAACATGCATTAAATAGGAAAATACGTGCTACGTTAAATGAGCATTACTGTAGAAAAAATGTTTTGCTATAGGTCTAAGATGGATAATGTGACGACCCGGCTTTCTAAACCCAGAAAGACATGTCATCAATAAGAAAGAAAGGGGTAGAAATAGAAAAGAATAGAAAGAAAGAATAACAATATCAGAATCTCATAGTGGAATGGAATAAAATATAATACATCAACATAACTATTACATAGTTATAAATACATCAGAGTTATACAATATCATACGACATGACTGACATATACAACTGTCAGAACATACACCTCAAATACATCATATACTAACCGACACGACGGAACTGTATGGATAGCTACATACGTCTGGTCTTCTGCTCCAGCTCCTCCAGAAAACTCTATACTCCGAATACCTATCAGTTGGCTACTCATAAAAATTTGAGTACCCAAGAGTTTATGAAAAACAAAATATAAACTCCGGGTCAGACATGGGTCTGGTATGAGTAAACGGTTAAAGTTGTTAACTTTGAAAATCATTTGAAATAAAGGTATCACGTAAGACTTCCCACACATAAATACGGGTAAGTTTTTACGTTACGCTAACCAAAACATTTTATAGGAAATTCAGTGATATTATAATAGTGTCTAGGGTTTTCAAGTAAAATACAGAAATAGCTGAAATGGTTACATCTCACATTCCAACGTAGTTGGGCACAATCAAAACGTACGGCGCTTATTGGAAATTGGATCCCATGCAATGGCAGGGCTACTGGGGTACCGCCCGTCACAGTACGTGGCCTAGATCACAGTACCGAGGAGCCACCCTAACTCCCCTGCAACACAAGGCCGGAACCATTCCTTACTGAACAGTCCCAAAGAAGATAACCCCGTAGTTGGCTGTAGACCAACCGCCCACACAGCCGAATAAAAGGGACATCTAGACAGGGTTATACCTCGTCCTGCTTGGGCATGACCCACCTAACCTTGCTGCACATCCCCTGTTTTAGCCATTCCCGGTTGATGAGGCTTGAGGCTGCGTTTTCCTTTATAAGAACATATCACTTAGAATGCTCATCGTCCTCCTGACGATGTGCTGAAAGCATTCAATCCATACAAGTTCGTTCCGGGTTCGAACGAAACCGAAGGCATTATCTAGTTACACTCGTTTTGGAATCACCCTCAGAGTTAACGATGATAACCCTTGCATTCTGAAAACACCATCTCGATCTTCACATGAGATTACACGACCTAACGTTTAATTTGGATCGATATGGTTTTCGGAATATCAAATCGATACCCGATCTCGGTCTCATCGAAATCCAAACGCCATTTTAAAGGTCAAGTTGTCTAATTAACTTAAACAGTCAAAATCCAACAATTGAATTCATTTAGCAATTTAACACAGATGAATAACATCAGATAAATCATATAGCAATTTAATACAGATAAATCACACACAATCATCCCAGATATATCCAGAATATCACAGAACATCACAGGATATAAATACATATCAGAATCAATCAAATAGAATCATTGATTCATATAAACATTTAATTTGATTTATTTAAACTTAAGTGCATACTTAAAATACATTATATTTTATTTTTGCTTAAGTAATTATTAATAAATTAAATTATGCCAATTTCATTAATTACTTATTAATTATTCACTTAATTAATGAATTAATTCTTATTACTAATCAATAACCTTAATTATTGATTTATAAAACTCAATTACACATTTAATTATTATTAATTGCTTAATTAATCATTAATTATTAATTAACTTAATCGTTCAATCATTAATAATTTATTTAATCAGTTAACTACATTTTGTTAATTAATCAACTTCAAATGATTAATTAAATTCTTAATTACAAATGATTTTATACAAGATTATCATTAAAATCTTTAATTACAAATTTAATTACATTTTGAACTACTATTAAATTATAATTATAAAATTGATTACATGCATAATTAACTTTGATTTTAAATTATTAACTCATTCTTGTTTTCTGTAAATCTTCCTTCATAAGTTTAATCACAGCCTAAACAATTTGACAAAATTAATAACATAATTGATACTTAGCTTATTACTCTTCAACATAATATCATAGTTAACAAACTCCTGGAAGTAAAACAAACCGAAGATAACCACGCGACTAACTCGGGTCGAACACGAGATAACCTAGCACTCTTCTCGCGTCACTCTCCTACGTTCCCTTCTCCTTCCTCTGTTCTTTCTCCTTTTTTTTAACATAAGTTTTAAAACTGTAGAAACTTATTAAAAACACACGCGCGCCTCACTCTCGACCCAGAACAAACCCGAAGAAACTTGCCTTCAAACTCGAGCTTCACTCGAGTCGATACGAACACGTACTCCCCCGCCGCCGTGCACGTGCACGGCGCTTCAACACCGCTCCGGCACCACTCTACGCCACCAACACATCACAAAGCTTCCCCTCACGCGAAATCACCGCCCAGTAAAACGCGTACGACTCGGAATCAAAATAAGGCCTAAAATGTCGAACTGTTACAAACTCGATAGCCAAAAATTCCCTCGTCCTCACGATCGCTACCGCCAGAGATGACGTGGATTCGGTCGTACGTCGACGTCAACACCCCCTACAACTTCCCAAAATCTCACAACGCTCGGTGAAGCTATGGTGTCGCGATCACCAAAATACAGAACCCAAATACCCACTTTCAATCAATCCTCAAAAATCTTGCATTCATAATTTTTTTAGCATTTTTCTAGTGATCTAGAATCAATACACAAAGTTCAAGTCAAATTTCATCAACGATTATTGATTGAATTATCTGATATTCATATAAAAGCAATTTTGGTTCAATAACAATCTGCTCTGTAAATATGGGATTAAAATTTAAGATTTTTGTCTTAAAAATCATAGCTTTGCATGTTGTTTCAATTTATAGGTTCAAGTTTATAATTCGAGATATTCGAATTTTGATCTTTGTTTTATTTTTACTGTAAATATGTGATTACAGTTTTTGTATTTTATAGCTACTAAAAAAAATTGATCAGAACCTAAATCTTATACTTAAACTAATTTGTTTAGTTAAGTTACTAATTGAAGATAAGTATTTTATATAAGAATCGTGATATAGTGTCATTCTTTCTTTGCCTCAGCAAAAGTTTGAAACCTGGAAGGTCAGAATATGCATAACTTACAGTGAATAGCAACATTCCAAATATCACACATCAACATATCAATTCTTCACAAATTACCTGTTAAAAGTTAGATTTTTAAAACTGTTTACTCACCAAGATACTGTTGAAACTTGAAACAGAGGCTAGTTGTTGATGGACAAAGAAGATTGTAGTTTGCAAATTTGAATTCCAGTAAACTTCTTTTGCTTTCTGAATTTTATTTGAACTAGAAATATGAAGTTTTGTTTATACTTTTGCTTCTTCTCAGGTTTGTTTTCATAAGTTAATGACTGAACTCAATGAAATAAGAAATGGTGAATACATATATATATAACTTTCAACAATGGTTTCTTCTTGAACAAGCTTTAACATAATATAATATTTTCTTTATTTTTATTTGTACTAAGGCCTGAGATGATTCAACAATTTCGGCTGGAAGATTTGTTCCAGGCAGAAAGTTGTGCTGATTGAATGTTCATGTCTTCACTTAAGTTAACACGTGATTAATGCTTGCTGACACAACAATTTGTACAAAGATACTTGCAGGCTTGTTTGTACTAGAATGTTTACATATAGGTGTACACTTATTATGTGTTGCTGACACGTATATTTGAGTTTCTTTGTACAAAGAATTTGAAGATTTTTTTTTTAGTTTACACAAAGATGTATTCATAAAGGTTTACACTTTTAATGCTTGCTGACAAACCTTGTTTTGATAGTTGCAGATTTTGGTTTGAATATACTTATGTTAACATATAAACAAAATGTTTGCTGCAGGTTTTTATTTGTGTTTGTACTAATGTTTTCATTTATGCTAACATCTTATTAATGTTTGCTGACACATTATTTGAATAAGACATTTGCAGGTTTTGTCTAGTGTAATTTGTACAATGGTTTTGCTTTATCATTTTTTTAACTTAAACACAAAATTTTATACACTGGTTTTGACAAATTATGTATGTTTGTCTTAACATAGTTAACATTTTATTTATATCTTATATTCATGTTATAGTTTTGTACTTATGTTCATGTAGACTTATGTTTATAACTATATTTTTATATTATACTTATATTAAATATTTATAAGCTTATTTTTATTTTAATTATAAAAGCTATTGTTTGAACACTTCTTAAATCTTGTTTTTAATTAAAGTTTAATCTTTTCCAATATTTAATTTGTATGTATTTATATTTGTATATCTTATATTTATATTTAATATGAATAGAATTGTATTATTATACTCATCACTATTAACTACTTTTATATTTTTGATATTAAATGTCATTAATATATAATTTTTAATTTAATAGAATAAAACAGATTTAATTTTAAATATTGTTAAAAGAGTCTATTTTATATTTTGAAATTATAAATTCCTTTATAACACATATACAACTAAAAATGTCCAACATCTTATTTATTTATAAATGAAAATATCGTATTTTATTTTAAATTTGATCAAAAACTTATTATAATAATAGGGTCAAAATTCTGGGATGTCACATTCCTCCCCCCTTAAAAGAATTTCGTCCCCGAAATTTAAACAACGGTTAATTTCAAAAACCAATATTAACAATCTAAACATACATATCATCCATACAAAACAAACAATCATACAGTCAATTCCAACAACATTACTAGTTATCCGGACATAAATTTGGATAAGCTTTTCTAAAACTATCGAGAGTTTGTTTCTCAATGATCAACAATCCAAACTGGATTCCTGACCACAGTTAAATTGGATTTAAATTTCCAAATTCCTGAATTACTAGTTGAACAACCAATGATGAATAATAAACACATTTCCTTAGATGGGATATAAGGAACACACAATAAATTCCAGATATTCACTCTGGCAGTTCAATTCTGAAATCTACAGTATCAATTCTTTCCACATTTTATTGACCTCTTTATAGAATTTTAAAATCTATTTAAATCAAGTCCGTACGATGTACATATACCATTCGTACGCAATATCGAATTTGATCCCTCGCTCGATCACACAATTTCTCTTTCGAAATAGTATTGTCCACCCGACTTCCTAGTGCGGACTGGTTTCTTGATCAGAAACTATCATTCTCCTTGCATAGTCACAACTATGATAGAGAATTTCTAGAATCAATCAAAATCCATATACATGGTTCGTCGTCGAAAATCGAGTGAAAAATCCTAACTCGGATCGATATGACTATCTCGAAATTCTGTGCTCGAATCTAGATCAAATTGTTATGCAAATAAAATAATATACGTACATTCTACGTATTTATATCCATTGATTATCAACCATATCAATTTTCTTTTATGCACATTATTCTGATTCTATCCACTTGGAATAATTTTCTCAACATCAAATTTTATTTAAGAAATTCACCGCTCATTACTTAAATTTAATATAAACATTATATATACTCTCATATTATTACTCTACCATTTTAGCCTTAATCTTCTTATTCTACTTATTTCCAATTTGAATTTCTAATTCCATGTGAATTTAAATTTTCGTCAACTCTGAATATGAAATTTTATTGACTATCTTTCATTTATGACTGATTCTTATCATTATTTTTACATTAGTTTCCTCCACTAGTTTATTTCAATTTTTAAATTGTTTTGTTGCCAAAATTCTTAAATTAATTTTTCCTCAAAATTTTGAAAAGTTTTGGCAGAGTCTCCATTACATATTTTCATAAGCACATATGTAAGGTTTCAATCCTTACCACAATTAATTTTAACCAATTCTCACATCATTCCCTTCAGTTTAAAGGGATTTACAACTTACCTGCTTATATAATCCATTTAAGCAAAACAAACTCATATTCAAAATCATCCTATTTCGCTTCTAATAATTCATAGAATTTTATCTAATCCTGTTTACTTCAAAACAACTCATTTCTATATGCAGTTTGATAATATCATTGTGAATAAACAATCACTTAAGCCTTATAACAATTTTAAATTGATTCCATCTCAATTTACACTTGACTCCATCGCATTTAATTAATTTATTGACAATCTTTTCATTGCATTTTCTTTCCTTTCAAAATGTTTGATTCCAAACCATTTTATTAAACTCGACATCCAATATTCAAAATAACCATCTCACAATTTACTTAAGTCGTTTATTTTCTTTAAACTTTTCCACCCAACCACTTAGGTTTTATTCTATTTCACCAATTTCCATTTAAATCTTTGATTTGATTTTCTTTTAATCAAATCCCAACTATTTACTAATTTATTCTTTTAGTTTATTGTTTTATCCATTCTTAAATTTTAATTTACATTAACAATTCATTATTGAATTTATTCATAATAATAATGTTATTCAATTTATGCTTGAGTTAGATTTATTTACAACTCACATCAATCTATTTTAACCAAATTCAAGGCTTACTTGGTTTACATTTATTATTTACATAAGAATTTTTATTCCATCCAATATTATTTATAACTCAACTGAATTCATTTAAATTCAGTTTTATTTCAACTCAGTTTCGGTTAAATTTAGCTACTTACCATTCCTTAAATTCATTTCTCAATATAGGCTCAAAACTTATTTGTTTACTTAAAAGCTTATATTGCTCATTTGAGTCATTTCATCTTATAATCACGATTCCAGATTATATACATATATAACCCTTACTATCCTAAGATATAAATTTCATTTCACCTCACAATTTCAATCATTTTACCTTCAAATTTTATATCCAAATAAGTTCATTTCAAACTTCAATTCCATTTAACCTATCTCAGGTTAAACTCCAATATGTTTCCTTATTTTCATTTACTTAAGTTAAACTTTAATTCCGGAATTAAAATTCCCGATTTCTTCTTATTAATATCAACTTTACCTTATCAATTTAATAGTTGATTTATGCAAACCTTTCACATTATCCAAATAGAATTTCTTAGAATTCAATTTGCCTGGTTTTCATTTCAAAAACCATTTTGAAATGATAACTACACATACCCACTTGGTATATCAAATCAAATTTCCAAATTCCGAACACTTGTTTTCACCAGAACAATTTTTTTTTTCCTTTTAAAATTTTTAAAACACTTGTATACCCAATAAGCCCAAACAATATCATAACCAACTATCCTGGTAGTAATCCATCACTTTTAGAAACTCGAAAATGAATACTGATGATGTGGCCATTACCATCAGGATTATTTTCCAGCGACTGAAGTGAGTTCAGTGCTTCCTTACTTCCACGAATTCTTCCCAAAATAATTTCTATTCAACAATATTTTCCAAAACAATATTCCATTATTACCTTCAAATCTTTGGAAAAACATTTCAAACATTCCCAAGATTTTAAATTCCCAAATCTTTTGTTTAAATTTATTTAAACATCTTTCAAATTTTCGGGACTTAAATTCTAATTTAATCTAATTTGAGTTAAATTCCCCTTCTATTTAAAATCATACTTAGACAATTTTATTTGGTTATAAACCACTCGAATTTTAAATTTTTATTCAATTATAGTATTAACAACCAAGCATTCAAATATATATAACAATTTCAAAAAAATATTTCTTTTATATCAAAATATAATTTTGGGTAAAATTATTTCATTTACCCTACTTTAAAAACAATACTGTGTCGGTCTACCTTGTTTAAGAGTTTAGAAATCCCTATCGATGTAATGGCGTCCCACACATCGACCAGAATCCATAAACACTCAACAGCTAAGTCAGCACAATATAAAAACAATTTTATATTCACTAACAAGTACGCACTCATATCTATTAATACACTCAAACTCATTTTAGAGTAGTACTGACTCTATTCTATGAGTGATTCCTACCAGAGACAAGGTTATCACCAACCTCGCTCTGATACCAGATGTGACGACCCGGCTTTCTAAACCCAGAAATACGTGTCATCAATAAGAAAGAAAGGGGTAGAAATAGAAAAGAATAGAAAGAAAGAAAAACAACATCAGAATCTCACAGCGAAATGGAACAAAATATAATACATCAACATAACTATTACATAGTTATAAATACATCAGAGTTATACAATATCATACGACATGACTGACATATACAACTGTCAGAACATACACCTCAAATACATCATATACTAACTGACACAGCGGAACTATATGGATAGCTACATATGTCTGGTCTTCTGCTCCAACTCCTCCAGAAAACTCTATACTCCGAATACCTGTCACTTGGCTACTCATAAAAATTTGAGTACCCAAGAGTTTATGAAAAACAAAATATAAACTCCGGGTCAGACATTAGTCTTGTATGAGTAAACGTTTAAAGTTGTTTAACTTTGAAAATCATTTGAAATAAAGGTATCACGTAAGACTTTCCACACATAAATACGGGTAAGTTTTTACCTTACGCTAACCAAAACATTTTATAGGAAATTCAGTGATATTATAATAGTGTCTAGGGTTTTCAAGTAAAATACAGAAATAGCTGAAATGCTTACATCTCACATTCCAACGTAGTTGGGCACAATCAAAACGTACGGCGCTTATTGGAAATTGGATCCCATGCAATGGCAGGGCTACTGGGGTACCGCCCGTCACAGTACGTGGCCTAGATCACAGTACCGAGGAGCCACCCTAAATCCCCTGCAACACAAGGCCGGAACCATTCCTTACTGAACAGTCCCGAACAAGATAACCCCGCAGTTGGCTACAGACCAACCGCCCACACAGCCGAATAAAAGGGACATCTAGACAGGGGTATACCTCATCCTGCTTGGGCATGACCCACCTAACCTTGCTGTACATCCCCTGTTTTAGCCATTCCCGGTTGATGAGGCTTGAGGCTGCGTTTACCTTTATAAGAACATATCACTTAGAATGCTCATCGTCCACCTGACGATGTGCTGAAAGCATTCAATCCATACAAGTTCGTTCCGGGTTCGAACGAAACCGAAGGCATTATCTAGTTACACTCGTTTTGGAATCACCCTCGGAGTTAACGATGATAACCCTTGCATTCTGAAAACACCATCTCGATCTTCACTTGAGATTACACGACCTAACGTTTAATTTGGATCGATGTGGTTTTCGGAATATCAAATCGATATCCGATCCCGGTCTCATCGAAATCCAAACGCCATTTTAAAGGTCAAGTTGTCTAATTAACTTAAACAGTTAAAATCCAACAATTGAATTCATTTAGCAATTTAACACAGATGAATAACATCAGATAAATCATATAGCAATTTAATACAGATAAATCACACACAAGCATCCCAGATATACCCAGAATATCACAGAACATCACAGGATATAAATACATATCAGAATCAATCAAACAGAATCATTGATTCATATCAACATTTAATTTGATTTATTTAAACTTAAGTGCATACTTAAAATACATTATATTTTATTTTTTCTTAAGTAATTATTAATAAATTATCTTATGTCAATTTCATTAATTACTTATTAATTATTCACTTAATTAATGAATTAATTCTTATTACTAATCAATAACCTTAATTATTGATTTATAAAACTCAATTACACATTTAATTATTATTAATTGCTTAATTAATCATTAATTATTAATTAACTTAATCGTTCAATCATTAATTATTTATTTAATCAGTTAACTACATTTTGTTAATTAATCAACTTCAAATGATTAATTAAATTCTTAATTACAAATGATTTTATACAAGATTATCATTAAAATCTTTAATTACAAATTTAATTACATTTTGAACTACTATTAAATTATAATTATAAAATTGATTACATGCATAATTAACTTTGATTTTAAATTATTAACTCATTCTTGTTTTATGTAAATCTTCCTTCATAAGTATAATCACAGCCTAAACAGTTTGACAAAATTAATAACATAATTGATACTTAGTTTATTACTCTTCAACATAATATCATAGTTAACAAACTTCTGGAAGTAAAACAAACTGAAGATAATCACGCGACTAGCTCATGTCGAACACGAGATAACCCAGCACTCTTCTAGCGTCACTCTCCTGTGTTCCCTTCTCCTTCCTCTATTCTTTCTCCTGTTTTTTTTTTAACTTAAGTTTTAAAACTGTAGAAACTTATTAAAAACACACGTGCGCCTCACTCTCGACCCAGAACAAACCCGAAGAAACTAGCCTTCAAACTCGAGCTTCACTCGAGTCGATACGAACACGTACTCCCCCGCCGCCGTGCATGTGCACGGCTGTTCACCACCGCTCCGGCACCACTCTACGCCACCAACACATCACAAAGCTTCCCCTCACGCGAAATCACCGCCCAGTAAAACGCGTACGACTCGGAATCAAAATAAGGCCTAAAATGTCGAACTGTTACAAACTCGATAGCCAAAAATTCCCTCGTCCTCACGATCGCGACCGCCAGAGATGACGTGGCTTCGGCCGTACGTCGACGTCAACACCCCCTACAACTTCGCAAAATCTCACAACGCTCGGTGAAGCTATGGTGTCGCGATCACCAAAATACAGAAACCAAAAATTACAGAACCCAAAACCCATCTTTCAATCAATCCTCAAAAATCTTGCATTCATAAATTTTTTTAGCATTTTTCTAGTGATCTAGAATCAATACACAAACTTCAAGTCAAATTTCATCAACGATTATTGACTGAATTATCTGATATTCGTATAAAAGCAATTTTGGTTCAATAACAATCTGCTCTGTAAATATGGGATTAAAATTTAAGATTTTTGTCTTAAAAATCATAGCTTTGCATGTTGTTTCAATTTATAGGTTCAAGTTTATAATTCGAGATATTCGAATATTGATCTTTGTTTTATTTTTACTGTAAATATGTGATTACAGTTCTTGTATTTTATAGCTACTAAAAAAAATGATCAGAACCTAAATCTTATACTTAAACTAATTTGTTTAATTAAGTTACTAATTGAAGATAAGTATTTTATATAAGAATCATGATATAGTTTCATTCTTTGTTTGCCTCAGCAAAAGTTTGAAACCTGGAAGGTCAGAATATGCATAACTTACAGTGAATAGCAACATTCCAAATATCGCACATCAACATATCAATTCTTCACAAATTACCTGTTAAACGTTAGATTTCTAAAACTGTTTACGCACCAAGATACTGTTGAAACTTGAAACAGAGGCTAGTTGTTGAGGGACAAAGAAGACTGCAGTTTGCAAATTTGAATTCCAGTAAACTTCTTTTGCTTTCTGAATTTTATTTGAACCAGAAATATGAAGTTTTGTTTATACTTTTGTTTCTTCTCAGGTTTTTTTCCATAAGTTAATGACTGAACTCAATGAAATAAGAAATAGTGAATACATATATATAACTTTCAACAATGGTGTCTTCTTGAATAAGCTTTAACATAATATAATATTTGCTTTATTTTTGTTTGTACTAAGGCCTGAGATGATTCAACAATTTCGGCTGGAAGATTTGTTCCAGGCAGAAAGTTGTGTTGATTGAGTGTTCATGTCTTCACTTAAGTTAACACATGATTAATGCTTGCTGAAACAACAATTTGCACAAAGATATCTGCAGGCTTGTTTGTACTAGAATGTTTACATATAGGTGTACACTTATTATGTGTTGCTGACACATATATTTGAGTTTATCTGTACAAAGAATTTGCAGATTTTTTTTTTAGTTTATACAAAGATGTATTCATAAAGGTTTACACTTTTAATGCTTGCTGACAAACCTTGTTTTGATAGTTGCAGATTTTGGTTTGAATATACTTATGTTAACATATAAACAAAATGTTTGCTGCAGGTTTTTATTTGTGTTTGTACTAATGTTTTCATTTATGCTAACATCTTATTAATGTTTGCTGTCACATTATTTGAATAAGATATTTGCAGGTTTGTCTAGTGTAATTTGTACAATGGTTTTGCTTTATCATTTTTTTAACTTAAACACAAAATTTTATACACTGGTTTTGACTAATTATGTATGTTTGTCTTAACATAGTTAACATTTTATTTATATCTTATATTCATGTTATAGTTTTGTACTTATGTTCATGTAGACTTATGTTTATAACTATATTTTTATATTATACTTATATTAAATATTTATAAGCTTATTTTTATTTTAATTATAAAAGCTATTGTTTGAACACTTCTTAAATCTTGTTTTTATTTAAAGTTTAATCTTTTCCAATATTTAATTTGTAATGTATTTATATTTGTATATCTTATATTTATATTTAATATGAATAGAATTGTATTATTATACTCATCATTATTAACTACTTTTATATTTTTGATATTAAATGTCATTAATATATAATTTTTAATTTAATAGAATAAAACAGATTTAATTTTAAATATTGTTAAAAGAGTCTATTTTATATTTTGATATTAGAAATCCTTTATAACACATATACAACTAAAAATGTCCAACGTCTTATTTATTTATAAATGAAAATCTCGTATTTTATTTTAAATTTGATCAAAAACTTATTATAATAATAGGGTTAAAATTCCGGGATGTCAAAGATAATATCTGATATTGCAAAAAATAACTCTAGGTTGCGTATAACAAAATAAAATGTTTAAGATAAAAATTAAGTTTACAGAACGTCTATTTAGAACTAAACTTTCAACATACTTCTCTCGAAATGAAGTATTGAAATTTATTATTTGATTATTCTTTTACATCATAGATGATATTTTGTCTACTTGATTTTCATAAATATTTATAGTTCAAATGGAAAGTACAGCAATTTATATCAGATTATACTCGATTAAAGATTTTTTGATGTGCATTGTTGGTAAATCAATTATGCGTTATAAATTTACAAAGGAAATGAATTTCCTGATCGTACTAAGCAAACACAAAACATGTTAGAGAATTTATTATGTATTTACTACCCTCGATGCTAAATTAAGAAACTAATTTGCCATTAATATGATCCAATTATTTTACAGAAAATTTGATTGGATTC
The DNA here is from genome assembly GCA_030765085.1 of Allium cepa. NCBI lineage: Eukaryota > Viridiplantae > Streptophyta > Magnoliopsida > Asparagales > Amaryllidaceae > Allium > Allium cepa. The sequence continues at coordinate 920,467,082 of CM060938.1, forward strand.
TGTTATATCATCAAACAATGGAATTATAAAATAAACATATTACCAAATTATCAAATTAACTAAATTGCACACACTTTATATTGAGTTAAAATTTTCATTTTTGAAATAAAACATTTAGCATTAACACTAGAAATGTTAAAGGAATTAAACCTACCATTATTTTCGAAACTAAAAGCATGGATGTGAATTAGTAGTTGACCTATAACCATTTGATTTCTATATTTTGTGTATAGAGTAACATTTAGATTTATAAATCATATGGTAGACTGAACAAAAGTAATATTTATATTTCTTTTTTCAAATATGAAATAAAAAATTATTATTCAACTTCAAATGTATATTTATGAAATATACATTGAAGTAAAATCAAAAATTAGTTTTAATCCATCGAGAAATAAAATGTTATGTTGAACTAAAAGTGGATACCAACTGATTACCACTAATGAGAATCAGGATGATTTGAGGTTAGAGGTTGGAGGTTGTGTTGTTCGTGGACAAATTGAATTAAAAGTTGGACATGAAGTATTTATGTAATATATAGATTCTTAATATATCTGCCAAAATTATTAATTAATTATCATCAGTTAATGTATAGTATTGAATATGAAGTGTTATTAATTATTTACAGAAAAATTCAAAAAAAGGAACGTCTACTTATCTCATAAAAGTCAAACATGATTAATACATCTTGTAAAAACGTGACATTTTTTAAGTCCAAACGCGAATCACAAAACAACCGACATATCAACTATTTCAGACTTATATAAGATAAGTCGGGTGTAATTCTCGCTAACCGCTTTTTGGTTAACATTTTCGGTGTCCTAACGTGAACTTGGTATGTAACTATTCCCTAATTAGATTAAATATTAATAAAAGAGAATTAATTGTAATAATTCTCAAATTAGTATGAATTGTAATCAAATGAAATTAGCAACAATTTATTCCCTTTGAACACAATTCTTCCTGCATGAAGTTAGCGTACTCATGAACATTATTATTAACCCGTCTTCAATTCGTAACGATTTATAAACATCTCCACATTGCAAAAAAGATATCAAAACAATATGACATAAACAATCTTTATAGAAAATAAAAGATATTTGCTAAGATGTTCCATAAGGTCTTCAAGTATTCAGTGTTTACCATGCATTAAATAGGAAAATACGTGCTACAGTCATTGAAACATTATTATAGAAAAATGTATTGATATAAGTCTAAGACGGATAATATCTAATATTACAAAAAAATAAGTGTGATGTCCCGGAATTTTAGACAATATCAATTTAATAATCTTTATATAAAATTGAATTGATATTGACAATATTGATTAGTAAAATATGTTTTGGTTTAATAATCAGATTTAATAAATATTTAATTTGTGACTTGTCTTTTAAAATGATAAAATAAATGTTTAAATTATAATGTATATATATATTTGTATATATATTATAGTTTATCTTTGTTTGGAATTTAACTTACATGAAAATAAATAAATGAAGTTTGTTTTTAAATTCTAATAAAATATTGATTAATTAGTAAATTATGTTTTAAATTAATATTAGGCTTTTAAAAATCTATTTAAATTTAATAACTATATGATTTGTGAATATATATAATAAGTATTAAATTGTTTAAAATTTGTCTTAGCTTAATTTTTGTTTTAAATTTAAATAAGAATTGATTTTATTTCTTTTTAAATATTATTTGATTTTATATGATTTAGAAGTATTTTATATAAGTTTAAATATTACTTGGAATAACTCCAGTAAAACTGGAAAGAGAACATATTGTAAACTTGATAGAGTTTATATGAATTACTCCTCTATTCTCAAATGGCCTAATCTCTCTACCTTTATCCCTCCCCCATCATTATCTGACCATTCTCCTCTCATCATTGCCTGGGGCAAGGACTCTGTGTGAAGACGCTCCTCCTTTTCATTTTTTAATAACTGGTCTAAACACCCTGATTTCTTGAAAATTGTAAAACATAACTGGAAATTTCATACTTTTGGCAACCCTATGTTTGTTTTGCAGGCTAAACTCAAGCGTTTGAAGATTCATCTGAGGGAATGGGCTCAGCAAACATATGGTAATGGGAATAACATGTCTTCTTCAATACGTGAAAAATTATTTCAAGTGCAACTGGAAATACAAAGATGTCATGACCAACCTCAGCTGCTCTCTACTGAAACTTCTCTGCTTAAGGACCTCCCTAAAGCTCTCCTTGAAGAAAATAAGATGGTAAAGCAAAAAGCTAAACATGAATGGCAGTTGAATGGTGATAAAAATTCATCCACTTTCCATAAAAGTTTAAAAATTCAACAGTCCTCAGCAAATATCTTTTCTATTCTTGATATGCATGGTCAGCCCTGTCATACCCAAGATTCCATACAAGAAGCCTTTGTGCAGTATTTTCAGCATAATCTTGGAAAGTCTCAAATTCCTTCAATCTCTCTGCATCAATTCTCTCAGTTTCAACTCCCTAAAATTTCTAACGACATGTACACTGATTTCATTAAGGAAATTTCGGATAATGAAATCAAGCAAGCTATCTTTGGATTAAACTCTAATAGTTCTCCTGGTCCTGATGGATTCAGCGCTCATTTTTTCAATGTCACGTGGGATATTCTTGGTGGTGACATGATCAAGGCCATTAAGAACTTTTTCAGACACAGTAAGCTTATCTCTGGTATGAATGCTACAAAACTAGCTTTGATCCCTAAAACTATCCATCCTATGTATGTTGATCAGTTCAAACCCATTGCTTGCTGCAATGTTATATATAAGTGCATCGCTAGGGTTTTGGCTGCAAGAATGAAAACTCCTATGGATGTTTGATCTCTGCTTATCAGAGTGCTTTTCTTCCTGGAAGGGATATAACTGATAACATCCTCCTTGCTTCTGAACTTATGAAGGGCATAATAGGAAACTCATTTCTCCTAGATGTTTCCTTAAGCTTGATATTCAGAAAGCTTATGATTCCATACAGTGGAAATCAATTATCTATATTTTGCATAAAATGAACTTCCCCATCCCCTTCTTATGTTGGTTATATACATGTATTTCTACTGTCAACTACTCGCTTAGTATTAATGGTAATATCTTTGGTTACTTTGGTGCTACTCAGGGTATTAGACAGGGTGACCCAGTTTCTCCATACCTCTTCATTTGTGTTATGGAGCTGCTCACATCTCTTTTTTCTGATGCTATATGCAATAAGATATTTGATTATCATCCATTATGCAGGAAGAACAGTATATCCTCTCTCTTATTTGTTGTTGACTTACTTTTATTCACTAAGCCTAATGTTAAATCCATTATTGGGGTCTTAAATATCCTTGATTCCTTTAGAGCTTTGACAGGTCTGGACATTAACAGAAGTAAATCTGGTATGTTAATTACTGGTCTCCCTGATGATGGAAAAGAGATGATGTACTCTCTGGCCGGCCTCTCTCCATTGAATGATAATGAATATTATCTTGGAGTGCCTCTTTGTTCTTCTAGAATCAGGACATTCCAATGCTTACAACTATTTGAAAATATTACTGCTAAACTAGCTAGCTGGAAAGTATCTCGATTTTCGATGGCTGGTAGGCTTGTAATTGTTAAATCCATTGCAATATCCATGTGTGTTTATTATGCCAGAATCTTCATTCTTCCAGCCAAACTCATTAGCATGATCAACTCTGCTCTTAATCATTTTCTGTGGCACGGTAATCCCTTCTCTAAGAAAATGATTCCTATACTTTTAGTAAAATTTGTTTCCCTCATGATAAAGGTGGTCTTGGAATTATAAATATTAAGAATTGGAACTTTGCTATGCTATCTGCAAGAATTGACAAGTTATTAAGGAATGACAGCAATCTGTGGGCTTCTTGGTGTAGGCAATATCACATACGTCATAGCAACTTCTGGAATATTTCTTCCCCAACTGACTGCAGCTGGACATGGAGGAATATCTTGAGAGCAAGACAATTTTTTCTTCCTATGGTGCAACAGAGAAGGAAAGATACTAACAAGATATCGTTTTGGTTTGATCCATGGTCTGCAAAAGGGGTCATTTTAGCTAATATAATTGATTATGACATGAGAAGCTCCACTAGCATTGGTTGTACTGCTACCCTCTCAAGGTACTGGGCTGATGAATCTATCTCCCTCCCTAATAGTAGCTCTGCTGTGGTTAGAGCTGAATGGTTTGCTATACATAATATGTCCTATAAACTCAGCAATGTTCATATGACTTGGAATGACAGGGAGCACTCGATTAAAACTGTTTATAAGGCACTTGATCCCTCCATACAACAGCCTACATTTCTATGGTCTTCTCGACTCTGGGATCCTATGTCTATCCCAAAGGAAAACTTGTTTATGTTGAAGGTATTGATGAATGGTATCCTTACTCTTTGCAAGCTCAAAGGTTGTGGGGTAATTCAAAGTAATAACTGTCTTTTCTGTGGAGCTGGGGTGGAAACGATTGCGCACTTATATTTTGATTGTGATTTCACTTTCCATATCTGGAGTATGATATTGCAATGCTATGGGTATCACAGGCCAATGAGAAATTCTCGTATAGAATGGTTCAACATCTTTAAGGCAACTAGGTGGAAGAATGAGAGAAGTAGAGTGCTGTTAAGAATTCTGAAGAAGGTTTTGTATTTTGTTTGGATGGAGAGGAACAATAGGGTGTTTAAAGGGCAAGCTACCTCAAAACATGTATTGGTCCGTTCTATTAGTAGTTGCTTATAGTTATCTTTTTATCCTATTTGTGTTTTCCTCTGTCTTGTGGAGGTCAGCATGATGTAATCCGATGTTTTTATAATTTTGGTTCTTAATAATAATGGTAGGGGTCCATTCAACCTCGCTAGACTTGCTAAAATAAAATAGCCTATGATTTAAATTCATTTAAATATAAAAGTGATTTATAATTCTTTATAAATCATGTAAAATTTGTAAATTGTTATTTGAAACCATATTAATAAATATTCTATTTTTCATAAATATAAAGAAGAATAAAAATAGGAAAATAGAATTTTTCATTTTTAATAAATTGATTTTAATTTTGATTTCAAAAATTTAATTTGTTTTGAAATTGTTTTTGAAACTCGAATTAATTGATTCTTTAAAACATTTGTATAAGTTTTAATTTATAAATTGTTTATTTACATTTTCTTAAAAATAAGTAAATCATATATATTCATACAAACATAAAATGAATTAAAGAAAACCTTATATAAACATTTAAAAATATAACTTAATTAATCAAGTCATGTGTTAACTTTTGAAATAATCAAATTACAAGTGTTAACATATTGGAAATCAAATACATGTGTTAATATATGAATAAAACAATGTGACAGGTGTCATTTAATCTTTATTTTCTTTTATTTATTTTGTTAAATTTATTTCAGCCCTCTTTTAAAACATTTTAATTTCCCCTCATTCTCCTTTTCAAAACAAAAGATAAATGAATCAAAAGAAATCAAAAATCTGAAATCTCTCAAAAACAAAACCTGCAAAATGCAAACAAAAATCTGTTCAATTGCATCTTGTATCCAAACTCTTATAAAACCTGGAAGTTACTGCATAATCAAGAACCTGCATTTTTCATCTCTGGAAAATCATGTTTGCAATTTCAAATTCAATCAATCTCAAGTCTGCATTTTCAAAGAGCCTGCATTTCATCTCTTGGAATGGCCTGCAAGCAACCTGTAGTTTTAAAACCTGCATGCATGAAGTAGATAATCAGAAGCAACATAAAGTTTTCAGTCCAAAGCTATTCAAGTGCAAAGTTTTCAATAAACATGGATGCTCAGCTCATAATTTTTAAGGTGAGTAACTTTTCTTCCTAAAAACGTTGAAGGTTACATATTATTACATACTAGTATACTGAAATGAATAATTAGTGCATATATTTATAATTAAATATCGGGTGGAAAATTTTATTTGTATGCATGCTGTCTAAAATTTCGTTGATCTGTTTGTTTGCCTGACACAAGTTTTTATATATTTATTTAAAATCCTTATTTTTATTTTTATTTTGTGTCTGCTAGAATGAAGTTGATAAATCAAAGTTGATGATTTACTAGAGGTTAATATTTAAGGATTTAAGTAAGTAGAAGTATAAATTGGATGGTCTGTGGAAACTCATAAAACACCAAAGTATGTAGATATAAATCAAAATTTATACAGTATAAAATATAAATCCAGTATTGTAGATGGAATACACTAACTAGAATATGATTTCTAAATCTATAATCAAGATCTTTTGGAATAGAATTAAGGTACGGTTGGGCTGTTTACTGGAAGGGGAAATTCTTGATTTCCTGGAAATCTTTGTAACTGGAGAGGACTGGGTTATTCTAGATGGAAGAGGGGTGATTATTGATGCCTAGAAAATTTTTGATGGTGATTTAATTCATCAGAGAAGCAGTGGTTGTGATGTGGAGGTGGGAACCCTAGTTTTAACTGGGTGAAGAGAATCGATCACCACTGTTTGTAGAAGTGATCGAGTTCAACGTAGCTTTGGGAAATGATAGTTTGGGGGTTGGTGATTGTGAGGCCGGAGGCGTTGATATTCTGGCGGTCGGAGGAGGTAGGATTCGTCGTTGACAGGTTTAGGATTTGATATATATGCAGTGTTGCCAGGTTGAAGTGTTACAGGTTGTGTTTTTTTTATACTCGATTTTGAATTCGAGATTTTCCTGATAATTAGGTGATCAAGCTGGACTTTGGAGTCGATTGTGGTGTAGGGTTGATCATCGTGGATGATCGGAATCATCCACAGTCATTGTGCATGTGCACAATAGCCAACAGAGGGTTGTTGTTCTGGAATGGGATGAAGATGGTGCTCGGGGGATACTCGGGTCATCTTTGTTTTTGCTCGAAGTTAAGTGAAAGATGGCTCGAAGTAATATTGTGTTGAACTCGGGTAGTTTTCTTTGGTGGCAGTGTTTTGTTTCTGTAACCTGATCTGCTTCAGGTTTTAAAAATTTTAAAACTAAATTTAAAAATAAGCAAGGCAGGTATAAATCTAAACTTAAAGCAAGATTCAATGATGATTTCAAATAGATTTTGAATTTCAAATTTTGAGTAAACAAGATCTGCAGAAAATGAAATATTTAAAATTTAAACCTGCACAGTTTTATATAATGTAATTTTTAAATCTGAAAATAAGAATTTAAAACAAGATATAAATTCTAAGTTAAATATGAACCTGAATTCAAATTAGAGTTTGAACCTGAAAGTTCAAATAAAACAAGTTTTAAATTCAAAGGTTAAAATCAAGTTGAATATTTTTAAACTTTTATACACATGTGTAATGAAATTTAAAACTGGGTTTAAATTTAAATCGTTGAATTTAAATCTGAAACATGATTTGAATTTTGGGCTATAATTTAAATAAGATTTGAATTAAAATGTTTCAATATTATCTGAAATATTTAAGGTATTTTAAATTTATTTAAATTGAATATGGGCTAAAGTTAAAATTATTCTTCTAAAAATTACTTTAAGAGGTAAGTGATTCTTAAAAATGAAAACTAAAGAGTTTTTAAATACTTAAAATCTTGTTTATGCTTAAGTTTAAATTTAATTTAAAATGGAATTTAAAGAAATTTAAAAGCAATTTGTTTTTAAATTTCTTTGATAATGATAATTAAATCATTAATGAAATTAATGATTATCATTAAGTTGATTTGAACTTAAGGATTTATTAATTAATCAAGGTAATTAAGTTTTGTAATTAATTAATTTAATTAATTAATAATTAGATTAATTAAATAAATAATTAAAGATTTAATTAATTAATTAAAAATTTTAAGTAAGTTAATTAAATTTGATTAAAGTATGATTTAGAAATTAATTTAAATAAGATTTGATTAATTTAGTTAATGAATTGAATTATATTAATCAAGTAATTAATAATTAATTAAGTTTTTTAATTATCACTTGAATAATTTAATAATTATAGATTACTTAATGAGTTTTATAAATAAATTAAGAATTAATATTGATTAATTCAATTAATTTCTTTGGGAAAGTAATTAAAGATTTGCTATTGGTTAATGAAGGTCATTAACTTAATAATATTTTATAATTAATTAATGTAATTAATTTTAATGATTAATTGTATTAATTAATTTAAAGATAATCATTTGAGAATTATTCAAGGATAATTACTTAATGAAAGTAATTAAGGAAAATAATTACTAATTGTAATTAATTAATTTTATTTTTGATTAATTAAGTTAATTAATTAAGTTTAATAAATTTAATTTAATCACTGGATGATTTGAGATGTAATTAACAATGTAATTAAAAGTGAATAATTACATAGTGAAGTAATTAAGGAGAAATTACTTGATGTAATTTAATATAAGGATACTTGGATAATGAAGCAGCCTTGGAAAATTAATTTCTTAGTGTAATTAATAGGTAATTTGTATGATGAATAATTATGTAAGTAAGTAATTAATAATTAATTACTTAGTGTAATTAATTTAGGTTTAGATAATTGAGTTATTTGAAAATGGTTAAGAGATGAAATTAATTTAAGTTAATTACTTAATGTGATTAATCAAGATTGATTAATCAATAGAGATAATTGATAATTAATTTAATGGAGTTATTTAAAATAAAATAATTTGAGATCATTAATTTAAATAATTAATGATATAATTAAGGATTGGTTAATAAAAACAATTAATCAATGAAGGAATTAATTAATGTAATTAATTAAGGATTAATGTAATTAATTATAATTAATTAATTAATAAAGTAATTACAGGTTAATTACAGGGATTGGTTTGGATTAATTAATTTATGAAATTAATTAGAGGTTAATTACCTGAATGTAATTAAAGGATAATTAATCAAGATGGTTAATGAGGGTAACTTGTTAAGAGTAATTAGTTAATTGATTTATAATTAATTGATGTGTGTTAACTGCTCTTTATTAGCGACCTAAGACCTAAAGATATGGATCGACCTAAGAAAGGAATGACTTAGCAACTTAAAAGATGTCTCGACCTAGGAAGGGGGGCGACCTATCAGGCTTTGCGACCTAACAAGAAGCTACGACCTAAGAAAGGCCGCGACCTAGCGGTTCTCAGCGACCTAAGGAATGCCGCGACCTAACAACTCCCAGTGACCTAAGGAAGGCCGCGACCTAGTGGTTTAAGGGCTCCGCGACCTAACGACTAAAGAGGATCAGCGACCTAAAGGCTCTTGTAGCTTCACGACCTAAATCATATGCGACCTAAAGTAAGCCATAGCCTACCGACCTAAGAACGAAATGATCTCAGCGACCTAAGTCTCAGCCGACTTACGACCTATAATAAGTCGTACGCAACCTATCAACTCGCTGAGAAGAGAGCCGAGCAATTGAGATAAGTCAGTTCCTATCCCCTAGGTCGTTGCCCACCTACGACCTACTTTAGGTCGAAGACGACCTAGCACTTGGAGATAAAAATACTGCCCAACGACCTAACGGAGTACTTCGACCTAAGGAAGGTCGCGACATAAGTGACAACAACTCCAGCTATGACTACAGGAAAGTTCCCACGACCTATGATAGGTCGTTAACGACCTAGGATAAGTCGCTCTCGACCTATCTGCATGAATGAGGAGGCCGCCTATTGCATGCCGCTAGGGGATAAGTCGTTCACGACCTCGGACTTGTGTAAATTAGCGCGTATGGAAGGGAGGCCAGTGCTTTTTAGGTCGACTGCGACCTACGACCTTACTTAGGTCGGTCACGACCTACGACCTAACTCCGATAAAAACCTATAAATACAGCCCTAACTCCAACAATGAAAGGACTTTGGGCACATTCTCTTCACACACCGTTACCTTGCTGCATTGAGACCTCCAACAACACCTAGAGCTCTTGAAGATTAGAGGAATATCTCAAAGAACTTCACGAAGAAACTACACATCTTCAACATGAATTCAAGGACTTTAATCGACATCGAAACTTGAGCTACTTGTTCCAAATCTCTTGTAACTTGAAACATATTGTACTTGAGAAGAATTGTATCAGCTTGTAACGAGAGTATTAATAAAAGTACTTAAAGTGGACGTAGGCTATACCCTTAAGCCGAACCACTATAAAATCGTTGTTGTTTACTGCTTTTCCTGTTGCTTTCTGCTTATAGTCTGTTCCCGAGTCATCGGGTGGTGCTTTCACAACTACAACTCATACACTGGGGTGTTAGCGTTCAAATTTTAGCGTTAACATTTTTGGTGCTTTCACTGAGAATTGAACTCAGTGCAAACTTCAACCATTGTTCAACAAAAGTCTAACAGAAGTCATGGCTTCTGAAAGGAAACGAAAGTTTTTGAGGTTTGAAGGAACTTGCAGCAACGCCATTGCTCTTCCCACGCTAGGTGAAACAGCTTCAAATATTGGAGTCACAAGGGCTGAATTAAACGCCGTGGTATATGGATTATATCAACACATGGAGGTTCAGAACAACAGGATACTTGACAAGATAAATGCATTGCAAGAGGAGGTCCGTCAACTAGAAAGTGATATAAAAACCATTGCCAAAGAGGCCCATGTTTCAGAAGAATGGAATACTGCTCAACGAGCAACTGGCATTACTATTGCAACAATCCCCCAAATGGAGAACTCATGGCCGCGACCAACTATTCAGGAACGTTTATCAAGGCAAACCTTTGAAAGAATAGTTGACAACTACCCATTGAGTCCTGATAATGATGAAGAATACATACCGGAGATGATTGAACAGAGAGAGGAGAATGGAGGAAGGAGAAAGCAGAAACTCTTGAAAAAAGCTCGGTGCCTCAAACCCCCCGACTTCACTCCCTTGACCGACACTCCGGAAAATATCTTCTTGGCAACAAAAGATGTTGTTGTGTACCCCAAACCAACTCTGATGAGGAGAAGCGCAACAGATAATGGAAAATTCTGCCAATTTCACAATCAGCCTGGCCATGACACTAACCAATGTCGCCATTTGAGGAAAGGAATTGAAAAGTTGCTCAAACGGAATGAACTGCAACAATATGTGAAGAAAGATGGAAATGACTTCTCCTCATCCCCTAAAGTGCAGCTAGTTCCCACTCAACAGTGCAGCTTAAATAAAAGAACTGTAGCACAGGGAGATGAGGGTCCTATTATCAGTATCATCACGGAAAGCCCTCACCAGGTAGGAAAAAATTGGATGAGGCGGGAAGATGTGCTCACGCTTCAAGGAGACCTTCAAAGTGAAAGGAAGTTTCGATTCTGAAGGATGTTGCCACCCGGTCCTCTCATGCCAAAAGATTCAATCCCTAAAGACTGGGGCAGCAATTGCTTCCATACTTTACTTGAACACTATGTTTCAAATTTGTAAAAGAATGCTGATCCAATAATTCTTGTATCAAAATCTGTTATAAAAACAGTGCAAATAAATAATAAGAACTATAAGTCTTGTTTTCCCTATGATTACAAGTCGCTTATTTTATTTCGATATGTGAAATACTCTGAGAATATCACTAAGATTATCGATCTAAATTTGCAGGCAATCAATATCCAGCTGATTCATTGCAATATCAAGCGACCCTTGGTAGCATTCAAAAGCAAGTCTTAAACGACGAAATTCCAGGATCGAATCTTGAATAAGAAGTACTCTAAGCAAACAAATAAGATTTGGCTAGAGTATGTTTCTTCAGTTAAAACCACCCGCCAACAGAAGAAGATGGTGCACACTTAAAGATGGCACTAAGGAATTGCTAATATAATCAATCAAATTCACAACTGTCAAAAGAGAACCAATTCCAAGAACTTGGAACAGCAGCCATTTGCATCCATATTTTACATAAAAACTTTGCTGAAATATTGCAATGAATTTACAAATATATGATTCTCTTGTTAAGGGCAATTGCAAGGCAGGCGAATAACAACAGCAATAAAGTGGATATAGGCCCAGTTCTGGCTAAACCACTATAATTCTCGCGTTCCCTACTATTATAAACTGCTTTGTTTTGTTTCGGCATATGAAATACGTTAATCGTGTTACTAACAAGACGATTTAACAATGCAGGCCATAAAAACAAGGCTTACCAGTCACGAGACCAAGCGATCCGCGACAACATTCAGCAGTCAAGCACTGAGCCATTTAAAATTCCCATATTCAAATCCTACAAAAGGAAAACTTCAAACGAAAGTAAGCAAGGTGGATAAAGGCAGATCATATATAGCTAACTGCAAATGTTTGAACAAACAAACGGCAAGTTAAAGAACCTATATCTGCCACCACCAATTTTCTTTACTATAAAATATATTCCTTTGGGTAAGGGAGAGGCTTGGCAGCTAAGAATGGTGACTCTTGCAAAGCAATGGGGATCGTCAACATGAATCAACGGCAAAAAGACATGCGAGAGCAAGCATCTGCCAGCAAAAGACCATTTCGGAAGCACAAGCCCTTTTTGAAGGCATAATTCCTCAGGGGATAGAGACCTCAAGCGGGCTTCATCGAAAAAGGCATCTTTCTCGTTACAAAGTCGTGGAGTTATCGGTCAACATACTCCCGAGAATCCATCCAATCGAGAAAAGGACACCCCAAACTTCCTGACAATAACCCTACTCAGGGGCACGCATTTCACCACAATCGGTCAACATACTCCCGTGAAATGAAGTGTGAAAAGCTCTCTACGGAGACCAAATGCTTCTCCTCAGAGACCAAAGCCCTCTTCGGAGGCCAAATGCTTCTCTACGGAGACCGAATGCTTTTCCTCAGAGACCAAAGCCCTCTTCGGAGGCCAAATGCTTCTCTACGGAGACCGAATGCTTCTCCTCAGAGACCAAAGCCCTCTTCGGAGGCCAAATGCTTCTCTACGGAGACCAAATGCTTCTCCTCAGAGACCAAAGCCCTCTTCGGAGGCCAAATGCTTCTCTACGGAGACCAAATGCTTCTCCTCAGAGACCAAAGCCCTCTTCGGAGGCCAAATGCTTCTCTACAGAGACTGAATGCTTCTCCTCAGAGACCAAAGCCCTCTTCGGAGGCCAAATGCTTCTCTACGGAGACCAAATGCTTCTCCTCAGAGACCAAAGCCCTCCTCGGAGGCCAAATGCTTCTCTACGGAGACCAAATGCTTCTCCTCAGAGACCAAAGCCCTCTTCGGAGGCCAAATGCTTCTCTACGGAGACTGAATGCTTCTCTTCAGAGACCAAAGCCCTCTTCGGAGGCCAAATGCTTCTCTACGGAGACCAAATGCTTCTCCTCAGAGACCAAAGCCCTCTTCGGAGGCCAAATGCTTCTCTACGGAGACCAAATGCTTCTCCTCAGAGACCAAAGCCCTCTTCGGAGGCCAAATGCTTCCCTACGGAGACCAAATGCTTCTCCTCAGAGACCAAAGCCCTCTTCGGAGGCAAAAAGCTTCTCTACAAAGACCTCTAATGGGACATATGCCACAAAAAAGAAAGTTCTCTACTCAACAAAAAAGATTGGAGAAGTCATGACCCTCCAACCATGAGAGAGTAACTTCCAGGCAATGCATACCCTATCTGGGGGCACATTTCACCAGGAGATGAAGTGTAACAGCCGCTCTTCGGAATTTCACTTCACCAGAGTTGAAATGCAAACAAAATAAAGACCTCTTCGGGGGCACATTTCACCAGGAGTTGAAGTGTAACAGCCGCTCTTCGGAATTTCACTTCACCAGAGTTGAAATGCAAACGAAATAAAGACCTCTTCGGGGGCACATTTCACGAGGAGTTGAAGTGTAACAGCCGCTCTTCGGAATTTCACTTCACCAGAGCTGAAATGCAAACAAAATAAAGACCTCTTCGGGGCCACATTTCACCAGGAGTTGAAGTGTAACAGCCGCTCTTCGGAATTACACTTCACCAGAGTTGAAATGCAAGCAAGAAGAAAGACCTCTTCGGAAGCCCGCGTTTCACCGAGATTGAAATAAAACTTCCAAGTGTTGAAACGTAAAAAGGCTTTCCTCAAAGGCACAACTCTTTGGAGGTACACGTTTCACCGAGATTGAAATAAAACTTCCAAGTGTTGAAACGTGAAAAAATCCCTCCCCAGAGGTACAACTTTCTATAAAAAAAAAAAATCCTCTTAGGAAGCATACTTTAACTTCCAAAGGAAGAGTAATTTACCTGTTCTGGAAAATGATCTTCCTCAAAAAAGAAAAAAAGGAAAGAGTTAAAGTACCCTTCAGAGGTCCGCTTTGCCGCGTAAAAGAATTCACTTAGCAAAATATGTACATAAGCAAAAGAAAGAAGTGATTTCTTCGAAGGACAAAGCGTAAAAACTTATACGAAGGGAGTTGTACTCTACAAAAATTTTCTCCAAAGAATAAAATAATTATTCTTTGGCAAATAAGAGTGCAAGTCCCCTCGAAGTATAAAATATTACAACAAGCTTATGGTATGGGGGCAGCATGGTATGGTTACATACAAAACGGTACAGCTACGACGGTAAGGTAATACTCAAGCAACATTCCATAAGCCCGTTGCAATATCATAAGTAAACATTGTGTAGAAATGAATAATAAATGCATTCTCAAGTCCAAACAAGAATTTGTACAAATAAAGGATTGTTTTATTCAAAATTGCATTACAGATACAGGTTTCCAGAATAAAGAAAAAGCGGGGGCCGGTACCCGCACAATTCTCGACCAGTACATGCAAAACACAAAAAGCTAAAAACTGAAGTCCTCATTTCTTCTTACTGCCTTTAGACCCTTTGCCCGGTCGAATGATTAACTTTTCTGGTCGGTCAGTGGGCATAAGGGAAGAAGGAGAGGTAGGCGCAACTGGTCCAACTTCTGGCTCCTCTTCAGTAGCAGTGGTTATCTTCCCCCTCCTCTTGGACGTTACGCGTTTTTTCCTCCTCTTTGAGGAAGACTCACTTCCTGGAGTGACAAGTTTAGAAAGAGCTATGTCGTCAGAAGGAGTTCGCTCTGGAGATATGTCACCTCCCTCAAGTCCCTCATCTTTCTGCTCTTGCGAAGCGATGGGATCATCCAAGCCATGAAGAGCTTCTATTTGCTCCTCCTGTGATCCAGGCTGCGAAGCGGAAGGAGGAGCCACCTGAAGAGATGGAGGAGGGATAACCAGAGGAGTAGAAGTTTGGGCAGTGCTTGGTACTTTCTCTACAGAAGAAAAGAGGTCAAAGTCAGTAAAGAGAGGAGACAAAGGCTCATCAGAGGTGAGAAAATAGTCAAAGAGATCATTAAACTCATGAGAAACAAGTGAGCAACCCGCTTGAGCAGAATTGACAGTAGCGAGATTAACAGTGAAGTTACCTGGTGAAGCTGATTTCCTGATATCAACTTCGTAAGCTTGCGCGTCAGCGCTCTCATCACCCTCGTCTCCACCATGTACGCTTGTAATCTCAGTGGTGACTCTGGTAGGAGATGCAAAATGGAAACTGGAACCAATAATGTTGACTTCAGACGAAGAAGGTGGCTGGATTAGAGTAGTTGAAGTGGTTTTTCCCAGCTGGTCCCCTTTCATCACTTCAGTTCTTAATTTGGCAAGTTGTTCCTTTCCCTTGGCGAGGACAGCGCGAGCGTCTTCATCAAAGTAATGCCTTTCCAGGGCTGACTCGTCATAACCAGCACCTTCAGCACCAAGCATATCGAGGGCGGCCTCCCACACTTCAGCTAAAGTGATTTCATACTTGGGACCAAGAAAAGCGAGGCTTCCACGCCCCAAGACGCTATGCAAGTAGAAGTCGAATAATGTTGAGACGAAGCTGTTCTTGGTCGCCTCATGAGATTCTTCAGCTGCGATTCTGCCGGCGACAGCCTCATCACGCTCCCTCTCAGTTTTGGAAAGCTGAAGCTTAAGCATTTGTATCTCCGCTTCTTGAGAATTGTTTTTCGTTCGGAGCTCTGCAACATCAGCAATGTAGCCCTCGTTGATTCTTTTCTGCACTTCAAGCCTATCCTCAGCATCCCTTTGACTGGCATGAGCATCTCTTACTTGTCTGAGAAGCACTTCTTCTTTTTGAGAGTATGAAGTAGAGGAAGCAGCAAGCTCATCTTTCAACTTCTCAACCTTTGCTTCGAGCTCCTCGTTGTAGGAAGTAATGCTCCTCATTTCGGTATCATGCTGCTCAAGGACCTTTTGCCACTCAGCCTTATCGTTTTCCATGGTGAGCATGGCCTCTAAGTTGGCGCGGTTAACTCTTTGAAGCTCATCAACAAGCTTCTGCCAGTTTGACATCCTCTCGATATCAAGTTTGACGGCGTCAAGATTTCGTAGCATAGCAGGCTTGTCAATAGGGACCAGGTCGAGATCGAACCTCACACCCTTTAAGCACCACTGTGGAAAGCGACTTTGTAAAGTGGCTGGGCCCGGTCCAACTTGAAATTTGGGCCTGCTTATTATTGTTTGGATGTCCGTCTTTCCGAGAGCAGGAGAGTCGGAAGGAATGTCATGAGGAGCAGGGGCAGTAGTCTTTTCGGGAGTAGTGGAAGCATGTTTCTCACCATATCGGGCTCGTTTGCCCAAATCTTCAACTTCATGGCCTTTTCCCCTGTCATCATAAGATTTCCTTTTGTAAGAGTCGTCACCTCTCTGCAAAGAATCATGGTGCTCATCCCTATCCCTTCTGTCATAACGCTCTTCTTCATCCCTCCTTTCACGAGCCTTTCGAGCAGCCCTCTCTTCGTCAGACTCTCTATAGGAGGCGAGGTAGCGCCCATAATTATATTGACCACGCCCCCCGTAGCGTTGGAAATCCTGATAATATGATCCGCCGCGTGTCATTGAAGAATCTGAAATAAGAAAAGACAGGCTTTAGAAATCTTTAAAGTATAAGAAGATAAGTGCATAAATGTGCTGGAAAATCCTTAGTTGTGTGTGAAGTGCAAACTACTCGCGTTGGACTAACGAACCACTTCTCAGTTGGGGGGAAGTAATAGGTTTCACTATCGGTGACAATTCTTGGGATAAAGGAGTTGGAGTCAGTTGGAGGGCAGATGTCGCTTCAATCGTCAGAGGTACAGCTTTACCACGGGCAGGGTCATCTTTAAAGAGCTATTGGGAAGTGATAATTAAGTCACTTAAATCCCCGAAGACGTCATCATCGTCATGCCCAGCCTGATTCCCTCCATCAGTTCCTTTATCGGCACTCTTCCTAGTTTGGGAAGGGGGCTCCTCTTCTTCTTCAGTAATGGAGGCAAGTGCAGGTTTTTCAGATAGCCCCATGTCATCTCTTGGAACAGAACACTTTATTAGTGAAGTTTTTACAGAAGTTTCTCCTTGTACGTGCTCTTTAGTAGAGACCGGAGCGTCAGAAGTTTTCGCCGGAGAGTCGGGAACTTCTGTTGGGGCTTCATGAATCTGGGTAGAACGAGAAGGGTGTAAAAGCTCAAATTGATGAAGTAGCTCATCTGTCAATAAAAATTTGGCGCTTCTTTCTTCAGCAGCCACAGCACTTAGCCTCTCAAAAACTGGCTTATGGCTAGAATCTCTGGAAAGAGGAGGAAGTGCTGTAAAGATAAGAAATGGAATCAGCACTTGGCAATATGAACAACAAAAATTTAGGGTGAAATTGAAGAAAGAAGGAAAAAAAAGATCTCACTTCCTACTCTCCAACTTGCGTAAAATTCCGCGGGGCAACGAATGTAGAAATATTGATTCAGGAAGCCATGTGCGCTCTCCGGCAAATCTAAAATAAGTTTGCGGTTCCTCGCACCTCTTACAAGTACGATTGAAGGGTGGTCCTTATTCTTTGCAAACGTGCACAAGTAACAAATCTCATCAAAGCTCGGAAGTCGGTCAAGTGTTCTCCTAAATAGAACGCACAATCCCATCAAAATGGCATAACCATTGGGATGCAACTGGAAGGGAGAGATCGTCAATCGGAGAAAGGTTTGTCGAAGAAATTCATTAAAAGGAGGAATTGCTCCACTTGAGCACATTTGGCGATTTATGGCAATATAACCATAAGGCGGTCTGTCAGCAAAATCATTTGGCCCAGGAAGCAAAACTTCTGCCTCGGCAATGCCAAATTGAATGCATAATTGATTAAGCGTCCGCTGTTTCAGAAGAGTAGGAGTTTTTTCTGGAGGGTTTTCTATTGGAATAGCAATCGGGAAGGTCCCTTCGGCGTATTCTGTCATCTCTTCTTGTTCTTGTTGAGAAGACATTCTACACAAGCAACTGGATATTCAAATATGAAGGTGCACGTTTCCTAAAAATGTGAAGTGTTGTGCGGAACTAAAAAAAAACAACAACAAGAGGAATTCAAACATAACTGAAATTAAGTTGGTTAACAGTTAGTCAACTATGAAATTCCAAGACTTGTTGATATAAAGCTCAAGTATAGTGTTAATGCAAACAAATCAGCTTTAACTGGATATTTAAAGTTTTGCTTTAGCACTTCACTTGAGTTCATTGGTTCACAGCATTTCATTCACACAGCTCATTTAAGTTAATTATTCTTTGTTAACTAATCTGTCATTCGATGTGGGCGATCAGTGACAGTATATTCGTCCCATTTTTCTGCAAATGTTATGTTAAACAGGTTGTTAGATTAAAAGTTAGAGTAATCTGCAAAGGAATGTAATGAATTTCAAACGATTCAAGTCCAAGCAGTTCAATCAAATTCTCTCAAAATTTTACAAGTCATAGGTCGCCCAGCGACCTGGCATAGGTCGGGGTTTCATTAGGTCGCATCATGCAGGTTCAAGGGGTTCAAAACAATGCAAAATTGTTCAAGTCCTAGCTCGGCTGCGACCTAGAGCCCATGCCGCAAAAGAGTGAGGTCGCTCTGCTTTAAGTTTTATCTCATTCAAGAGGGAGCTAGATCACTAGCGCTAGGTCGCATGGTTCACATTCAAACAGACACCCCTAAGATCGGTTCCCCACTCACACGCTGCCAGATCGACACTACCATTAACCCGTTAACCCATTAGAGCCTTCCTCATCTCTTCCAAATTTATAAACCAGCTAATGTGAATCACTGTAATTTACCATCTTCCTCCCACATCCCCACAGATCACTCGAAAAATCCAATCCAAATCGCTTCAGATCCACCATACATCGGATATATTGTTATATCCACAAGAATCACCACGATAACTCAATCAAAAGGTTAATCGAATCGTGACTTATAAAAAAAAACATCATATGAAAATGTATTAAGAATGGCAAATGGAATACTCGCGGTTTGATGATGGATGTGGTCGAATGTTGATTGAATTCACTTACGAAATCTGATGATGGAAAAGTTTAAGGATTGAGATGATTGGAATCGTCCTCGAGAAGTTCAAAAGCTTGTTAATGGCGGAATAGATGTTGAAGCAGAAGAAGAAGAAAGGGAGCGACCTACGGTATTTATAGTCTGGGGCAGTAGAACGCGAACCGACACTACGCGACCTAACTTTCTCCTTAGGTCGTTTGCGACCTAATAATTCTTCAGAACGCGAGTTAAGGAAGTCGAAGCACACGACCTATGGCTAAGTCATGTACTTCGAGGGGCAAATGTTAACTGCTCTTTATTAGCGACCTAAGACCTAAAGATATGGATCGACCTAAGAAAGGAATGACTTAGCAACTTAAAAGATGTCTCGACCTAGGAAGGGGGGCGACCTATCAGGCTTTGCGACCTAACAAGAAGCTACGACCTAAGAAAGGCCGCGACCTAGCGGTTCTCAGCGACCTAAGGAATGCCGCGACCTAACAACTCCCAGCGACCTAAGGAAGGCCGCGACCTAGTGGTTTAAGGGCTCCGCGACCTAACGACTTAAGAGGATCAGCGACCTAAAGGCTCTTGTAGCTTCACGACCTAAATCATATGCGACCTAAAGTAAGCCATAGCCTACCGACCTAAGAACGAAATGATCTCAGCGACCTAAGTCTCAGCCGACTTACGACCTATAATAAGTCGTACGCAACCTATCAACTCGCTGAGAAGAGAGCCGAGCAATTGAGATAAGTCAGTTCCTATCCCCTAGGTCGTTGCCCACCTACGACCTACTTTAGGTCGAAGACGACCTAGCACTTGGAGATAAAAATACTGCCCAACGACCTAACGGAGTACTTCGACCTAAGGAAGGTCGCGACATAAGAGACAACAACTCCAGCTATGACTACAGGAAAGTTCCCACGACCTATGATAGGTCGTTAACGACCTAGGATAGGTCGTTAACGACCTAGGATAAGTCGCTCTCGACCTATCTGCATGAATGAGGAGGCCGCCTATTGCATGCCGCTAGGGGATAAGTCATTCACGACCTCGGACTTGTGTAAATTAGCGCGTATGGAAGGGAGGCCAGTGCTTTTTAGGTCGACTGCGACCTACGACCTTACTTAGGTCGGTCACGACCTACGACCTAACTCCGATAAAAACCTATAAATACAGCCCTAACTCCAACAATGAAAGGACTTTGGGCACATTCTCTTCACACACCGTTACCTTGCTGCATTGAGACCTCCAACAACACCTAGAGCTCTTGAAGATTAGAGGAATATCACAAAGAACTTCACGAAGAAACTACACATCTTCAACATGAATTCAAGGACTTTAATCGACATCGAAACTTGAGCTACTTGTTCCAAATCTCTTGTAACTTGAAACATATTGTACTTGAGAAGAATTGTATCAGCTTGTAACGAGAGTATTAATAAAAGTACTTAAAGTGGACGTAGGCTATACCCTTAAGCCGAACCACTATAAAATCGTTATTGTTTACTGCTTTTCCTGTTGCTTTCTGCTTATAGTCTGTTCCCGAGTCATCGGGTGGTGCTTTCACAACTACAACTCATACACTGGGGTGTTAGCGTTCAAATTTAAGCGTTAACAATGTGTAAGCAAGATTTATATGGATAAGTAACTAATTTCATTTATTTTAAATTAATTAAGGAAGAAGTAATTAATTTAGTTCATTTTAAATTAATTATAGGATGGTGATTTAATAAGTCATTGCTTATGAATGATGATTGATATTTATTACCCTGAATGGTTGAGATCTCAGTTATGAGATAAATGTTGTTGTGTGATTTGGATGTTATGGTTGCAAGTTGATGATATGATTTATCTGTTTGAGTTGATAATGTAGATTATCTGATGTTATGATAATATTGATTATCTATTATGATGTTGAGAATTATCTATCTATGTGTATATAGATAATATTGAATTGAATTGTTTTAAACTTTAAAACAACATGGACCTAAAAGACACGCTTTGGATTTCGATGAGACCGGGATCGGGGTTCCATATTTGGATATCCGAAAACCACATCGATTCCAAATAACGTTAGGTCATGAATCCAAATGGATGGAGCTTTGTGAAGACTCGAGGTGTAAGGGCTATAAGTCAGTATAACTCTGTGGGTGATTTCGTAATGAGTTGACGGAATAGTGCTTATAGGTTCGAGATGAAGATTCAGAGTGCAAGGGTAATCGTCGTTAACTCTTAGGGTGATTCCAAAATGTGTGTAACGATAAAATGCCTTCGGTTTCGTTCGAACCCGGAACGAACTTGTATGGATTGAATGCTTTCAGAATGTCTTCAGGTGGACGATGAGCATTCTAAGGGATGTGTTCTCTAAAGGTAATCGTAGCCTCAAGCCTCATCAACCGGGAATGCCTAAAACAGGGGAGGTGCAGCAAGGCTTCGTGGGTAGCCCCCACCAGAGAGCGAGATTGATCCCTGTCTAGAAGTCCCTTTTTATTCGGTTGTGTGGGCGGTTGATTGCAACAACTGCCGGGGTTGTCTTGTTTGGAACTATTCAGTAAGGAATGGTTCCGGCCTTGTGTTACAGGGGAGTGGGAGTGCTCCTCGGTATGGTGATCTAGGCCACGTACTGTGACTGGCGGTACCCCAGTAGCCCTGCCATTGTATGGAATCCAAAATCCAATAAGTGCCAACGGTTTTGATTGTATTACCCACTTTTGTGGCTAGTAGCTGGAATTTAATAGATGTAATAATTTCTGCTATTTCGTATTTATTTGAAAACCCTAGACACTATTATAATTTCACCGGATTTCCTATCAAATGTTTTGGTTAGCGTAAGGTAAAAACTTTTCCATGTTTATGTGTGGGAAGTCTTATGTCATACCTTTCTTTTCAAAGGTTTTTAAAAGTTAAGCAACCTTAATCTGTTACTCACACCAGGCCCATGTCTGACCCAGAGTTTATATTTGTTTTCTTAAACTCTTGGGTACTCAAATTTTTATGAGTAGCCAAGGGATTTAGGTTAGCTTTGACGAATATTGGAGGAGCAATGGAGCAGGAGGCTTCCGCGTTGTAGATATATAGTTCCGCTGTGTGTTCTCTGTGTTGCGATTGTATTATGTTGTAAATACTAGACAGGTGTTTTATAACTGTCTAGTATGTGTTGTATTATCTGTGTACTCTGATTGGTATTGTATATTATGTAAATACTTATGTTATTAATATAATTTATTCGTTCCGCTATTGAGGTTCTAGTGTTGTTTCTTCTTTCTTTTCTTCTTCTATCCCTTTCTTTCTTAATTGATGATGCGATTTTCTGGGAGTGGAAAGTCGGGTCGTCATAATAAGTCTAGCTTGCGTATAACAAAATAAAATATTTAAATAAAAATCAAGTTTATTGAACGCATATTTAGAATTAAACTTCAATATACTTCTCTCGTAATGAAATATAGAAATTTATTATTTGATTATTCTTTTACATCATAGATGGTATTTTGTCTCCTTGATTTTTTTTAAATACTTGTAGTACAAATGGAAAATACAACAACTTTATTTCAGATTATACTCAATTAAAGTTTCTTTGACGAACACGGTTAGTGTAATAGCCCGCGAATCCATACCCCTTGAGTCATCACTATTCTACATCATCAACTCAAGTTGCACAGAATTACGAACCATTTGGGTTAAAGAAGAAGAGGTAGAAGAAGAGAAAAACAAAATCAACATCAGAATCTAACCATCGCAGCGGAATAAAATATAATAGATAATATATAATCTTTACTCAACATTAAATATTTCTGTTTATATACTACACATCAGAGTACATCAATCACAACACAACATCAATATCATACAATGAATACACAACAACTCAGAATACATAACTCAGTCAGCGGAAATATATATATATATAAGTACGAGAGTACGTGTCGTCATCCAGCTCGTCTCCTGAGCTCCACAGCATCTCCTGTATCCTATAATACTCGGTCTGACCCGAGCATTATAGTTAAATAATACCCGAGTCAGTCTGGAGTACCAGCGTGAGAAAATCACACCCAATTGATTATTTAAGTTTCAAAAATCCTTTGAAAACAAAAGCATCTCGTAAGACCACGCCACAAATAAACATGTCGGGTTTTTACCTTACGATAGCTAAAACAATTTTTATAGAAATCCTCTGATATTATAATAGGGTCTATTTACAAATACTTATAAAATAGCCGAAATTGTTACATCTATTAAATTCCAGCTACTAGCCACAAAAGTGGGTAATACAAACAAAACTCGTACAAGGCTCGTAGGGAAAATGGATTTCCAACAATGACTAGGCACTAGGGTACCACCTGTCACAGTACGGGGCCTAGATCACCGTACCGAGGACTACTCCCTTCATCCCCTGCAACACAAGGCTGGAACCATTCCTTACTGAACAGTCCCGAACAAGATAAACCCCGTGGTTGGCGCGACCAACCACCCACTAAGCCGAAATATATAAGGGACATCTAGACAGGGGAATTATCTTGTCCTGCTTGGGCATGACCCACCTAACCTTGCTGCATATCCCCTGATTTTCAGTCATTCCCATTTGATGAGGCTTGAGGCTAAGCGTTACCTTTTAGAACGATTCACTTAGAATGCCCATCACCCACCTGACGATGTTTCGCAAGCATTCGTCCATACAAGTCCGTCCCGGGTTCGAACGGAACCAAAGGCACTATTCCTACTACATCCATTTTGGAAATATCCTCAGGATTAGTAGCGACTAGCCCTTGCACTTCACTGCTCCATCTTCGACTCCGAACACGTTTTCGCACGAAACGTACAAACCGGATCGAAGTGGTTTTCGAGAAATAAATCTCGATCCCGGTCTCTTCGAAACGATCAGCGCATTTGTCCAATATTGATAGTCGGTGATTTAACTATCAATTAATATTCACAACATCCATCACACAATAAATAATTTCCCAAATTATTTATTTACTTTAAAATATCTTCACAAGATATATTTCTATTTTCAATCCTTTGAAAACAGTTTCAAAACCATCATTCTTCTCAGAATCAATTTTTTCAAATATTTTATATTTCCTCTGAAATCACCAAGCACAAAAATAGATTTTTAATAATTTAAAACACTTTGCTTTGAAAATATACTTTAAACATTTAAGTTAAATTACTTCAATAATTTGTTAAAAATATATACTATACTAATATTTGAAAATAAGGTTACTAAATAAAATATAAAACTAGATTTTCATTTTTAAAAATAAAATACTAAGTCACTCTTTAACTAATTATTGTTATAATAGATTAAAGGAAATACTTGCTTTAGAATTTAAATATTTAGAAATAACCAATGTTTCAAAATATACTTCTGAAAACAACTTTAAACTTTAATGTATATTTAAAATTTACTTTGAAAACGTACTTGGTTATTCAGGAAGAAATTCTCAATCACTTAAATCAATTTCCCAAATTGATTTCCAATTTACTCTATCTGAAATAAATTTCTTTACTTATCAGTTATTTCGAAATTCATTAATTATGGACTTTATTATTATTTCAGTTTGATTTTGAATCCTTTAGCTGAAATATACAAATTTCTGGTTATTCCCAGTTTCTTCTTTATTCTTATTAAATAATTTAAATCCTCAATTTAAAATAAATGTTTGTCCTTTTAAACAATAACATTGAAATTTAAGTTTTCATTAACTTTCTGTTTATTTATAAATTTCTTTCCATACACATAATTTATTAATTAGCGTTTAGAAAACACTAATATTCTTATCCAATTCATTTTAGTTTATTCACATTCTTTATAATTATTTTCTTAAAAATTTACTCTTTTTATTATTTCCTTCCAAAAATCCAATACTATATAATTTGATAACTCAGAGTCCAAAATATATCCAAGCAACTATAGCATTCAATATTTCAATATAATTAATCACAGAATATCCACAAAGCATAACAGAGAATAAATAAACAATATATATATATATATATATGATGAGGGACCTAGTTGGATCCCTCCAACCTGTTTTTCCCTGCATCCATAAACGTCAGCACAATATAATATACCACTTCCACAATATCATACTATATCTCATCAATTCATTCAACCATTCAAACAATTGTTTAAATTTAATCATTTTAAATTTAATTATAAACTGAGTGAGATTAACTCACCTTTGCTTCTAAACTTGCAATCCACTCCAACTGACTTGTTTCCTCGATTTACAGACCTTGAATAAACATATTAGGGCTTTATTAATATTTGGACTAATCGATCTATTAGTTTTCCGTTTTTTTTAAGAAATTTAATTCAAGCTAATAAGTTTTATTTTCAACTAATAAATTTTATTTCAAACAAATAATTAAAAATTTAAACTAATTTCCTTTTTACAGATTATCCTAGCAACCTAACAAATATATGAATTTATTTCTCCACAATACACTATTTTATTAAAATTTATAGATTCAAAGGTCCAGCTCTTTACCAAATTCCTCGGCATTTAAAATTCTTATATAACTTTACTTAAGCTAATTTTTTTTTTCCCCCTCTTCGTAACTATTTTATGTTTGAGTTAAAATACTCAATGAATTAATAAAACAGGTTAAACCATCACAATATAAATCATAATCTATAAATTGAAATTGATTAGTATTTTACTGATTAACAATTAAAAGAAATTGTTTTGTATTTCACTGCCAATTTTAAAATCCTTCCAGAATGCAAACTAAATCAAAAAGAAACGCCTCACCTGAACTACACCCCGAAGAGATCAACTTCGGTGACCACAGCTCCCCTCAACCCTAGCTCAAACTTCTGCGCCTCGAGTTGCGAAGGCCATCGCGACCGCCATCTCCATTGCATCTCCACCGCATCACCCAAAAAATCGCGACCCATTCCTCCCAGCAAGCGGCCGCCTCGACCTCGCCCTCCACCCCATGAGCATCGCGGCCATCCCTACTAGTCCACACTAGAATTGCGACACCTCAAAATCACTTTCGAGCCTGAGTTGAAACGCGGCGTCATTATCTCGAACGAGTACACTGATTTGCAAGAGCATGGTTGCGATTCGATTTCGATAGAAGAAAATGGGACTTCGGCTTCGATTGGAATTTCATTCGATTGGTAAAGATGAAGAAGAGGAAGGAGATTGATAAGAACTTGCGGCCATTAATTTTGAATGAACGAGAAAATGGTTTCGATAGATTTATTTCTCTTTCTTTTTTTTTTCGGCTATGAGGTTTTACTCTTTTTTTTTGTTTTAGGGACGAACAAAATATCTATCACTTAAATTAATTTATGGAAAAGCGTACTGAAGAAGATAACGCTATCCATATTATTTATTATTTTTATCAATTAATTTATTTATTTACCCTATACGTAATGTTAGCTACAGTATTCAATATAATTTCAACACGTTTATATATCGTACGCTCACACAACAACTTCCAGAGCTACGGAATTTGAAATCCGAAAAAAATTCAATATTACGGACTCGATGGAATTGGTTTCGTCGAATTCCGAGACTGCGCCTCGGAAGGCTATTTTTAAATTCAATATAAACGACATAAATTTCAAAACCGAACAAACCACAACTAATTTCAATTTTACAACTTCTATTATCTTCAGTGTTATCAATATAAATTTTACAAGCCTTCAAATTATATTCAACAGGTTTAAAACTCCAGATTCAACATGTAGCTCAACTTCAAATTGTTTAATTCCATAAATTTCATAGTTAAATTATCAACTAAATTGTGATATTCGTAACTCAAGTTAAAATTACCTATTGAATATTTAAAATCAATTAAATATTCTAATTTTAAATGCTCGAAAATTCCGGGTCGTCACATTCCTCCCCCCTTAAAAGAATTTCGTCCCCGAAATTACTAGTTAGGGAGAAATGATATAATACCCGTTTACTCTCCTCAAATCCAAACAGTTCAACATCTAACCAACTATCTTTTATAAGAGACCCATTCTTATTCTTATTAAGTTTCCAAATATTTCCCTAGTTTGCAAACAATCTATTTGCTCAACCCTTCCAGTTTTAATCTTAAAACCAATTTTGAATTATCAAAATTTTCTTAAAATTTTCTAACTCCCCAAATTCCCGAAAAATTTCGCCAGCGTTTCCTTTGCGCGGCTGACTCGGTACAATTACAAAATGGCTCTACGGCCTCCCAAATCCAAAAAGAAAACAAAAAGGCCAAGTGGCTCAATCCAAATCCCAATCAAATTTCATATCAAATTTAAACACATACCTTTTTGTCGAGCTTTTCAAATTTATCTCTTGAAATCAAATCCACACTTCTTTTCCCTTTTATAATACCTGCATATTCTGCTAAATACTAATATCCAACCTCAATATTCTCAAACCATCATATTAACTTTCTTACCAAATGTCACTATCCATCCAAATATCAATTTAGAATATATATGCAATATCCAATTTCCAACTAAGAATTGATCATTCCTTTCTTAAGTTAACCTAAACATTTTATATGTGTCTTATATTTATTTTCATCTCCGACTTTAGTTTATATCTATTTCTATACAAATGGACTCTTTCGTTTCCATACGAATTCAATTTATTTTCAATTCTAAACTTTAAATTTTATTTTTCATTCATAACTAATTCATGTCATTTTAATTAGTTTCATTCACTAACTTATTTAAATTTCCCAGTTTGAAATCGTTTTGTCGTTAACAAAATTTTCCAAAATTTCCAAAAATTTCTAACTCCCAAAATTTCTGAAAATTTTTGGCAGAGTTCCCTTTGTACGGAGGAGCTTTTGCAATTTGACAAAAGAGATCAATATATATACATCGACCCACACGGTCGGAAAAACCAAAAACAGTTCATATTTCCTAGTTTAATTGCGTAGGCGTACCTTATTTAGCATTTTAAGCAAGCGGCTTATTATTTTTAGCAAATAGCACTACCAAATCCAGCCTCACGGCTTCCAGGCACCTGTACTTACTCAATTTAAACTTGTAAGTGCCAAATATAAGAAGTTCAACACATTTCACTTACTTGCAATAGTTAAAACATATGAATTCTAAAAGAAATTCGCACTAAATATTTTTCTGTAAGCAACTATACAGTTTACATACTATTCAACTGTTTTAATTAATTTATAAACCATTTTCATTCAATTTGAATGGTTTTCAATCCATTCGTATACAACTTCATCCATTTGAATGGTTTAAAACACAATAGCTTACATTTAATTTATTTTAAGCAAACGGAACTCATATTTAATTCAATTGCTTTCAAAATTAATTTATTTTACTACTCTCACTCATAGAATGTTTAATTACCCCATTTACAACAAACAACAATTTATTCCATGCAATTTTGACGAGATTTAGGTGAGTAAATAAGTATTTATGTTTATAACCAATTTAAATTGACTCCAACTCAATTTATACTTAATTTTATTCCATTTCGGATTTATTCACAATCCATATATTCTCAGTTTCATTACATTTAAATTTTATTAACCAAAATTAGTTCATTCAAAACTATTAACAAATTAGGTACATCTCCATTACCAATTAAATTTTCCTTCTTATTTTAATTCATTCACATCCATTCATTTATTCAATATAATTAGTTTATCCATATTTACTTAAACCATTCTAATAAACTCGAAACATTTTATTTCCCTTATTGTCTCAAGTTATCTCCATTCCTTAATAATTTTAAATGGTTTACAATTATTTATTCTGGAATTTCATTCCATTAATATTATGTATAACTCATCGTATTTTATTTCGATTAAAAATTTATTTTTACTTGATTTAGATCCAATCCAATATTATTAAACTTTGTTTAAGTTGAAATAAATTCAACTCTCTTCCATCTATTCAGCTTATGTCAACTTACTTAAATTTATTCAAATCTTACACTTAAGCTCATTCTAATTTTGCAAACAAAATTCTCTTTTCAAATTTATCTTGCTTCTATTTTAATTCAATCCCATTTCCAACTACAAATTATTTGATCAATTATTATACATTTAACTTCTAGATTCAGCTCATTCAGTTTTTTACCTGGCTATCTCCATGTTATTTCCACTTTGTTGGATTTTATTTGCAATTCATACCATTGCTATTCTAATCCTTATCATTTTTTTATTCTATACTTTTCAAATTACACTTATTTTGTTAGCATTTCAAGTCTAATTTTAATTAAATAACTCAAGTTCTGATTCTATTATTCACTTTTAATTAACCATCCAATTTATTAACTCACAATTCAGCTTCATTCTCAATTACTTTCACTTCATCAACAATTTGAATCCATTTTAATTTATAACTTGAGTTTATTTCCAACTCCATCATAAACTTACAATTCAATTTCATTAACTAATTTATTATCTATTGATAATCCAACACTTGAATTTTTATTCCAAATATCACTTCATTTTATTTTATTTTTTTTAAGTTTAATATACTTTATAATTCAAGTTTGGATTTTCTTTTCATTTTCCAATTCATCAAAATATTAAATTTGGGCTTTGTATTCCATTTCCAATTTTATAAGTCACAACTTACTATTTTATACAATTCCATTCATCATAAGCTTGAATATATTCATCTTTATTTTTAACTCAAGCCTTCTGTTTATCCATAGCCCAAGCATATTTTATTTCTATGGATGTTAAATTCTCCTATAAGTTATTCTGATTTATGGATTTCACTTCTAATCCTTATTCAATTTCCATTTGCTTAGGTGTGAATCTAATTCCATCAAATAATTCAATTGAATTCTTATTCCAATTCAATTTTATTCTAACTCAGTTTTATTTAACTCAATT
This sequence comes from Allium cepa, assembly GCA_030765085.1. Classification (NCBI taxonomy): domain Eukaryota; kingdom Viridiplantae; phylum Streptophyta; class Magnoliopsida; order Asparagales; family Amaryllidaceae; genus Allium; species Allium cepa. Next base: position 920,497,075 of record CM060938.1, read on the forward strand.
CGATTTCAATTTAATTCGAATACAACTGGATATTATTTTCAGCTTATTCAATTTATTTTAATTCAGTTAAAATTTTATTTTAGCCTTTTAAATTTAAATTCCATTATTCAAAGCTTATATTTCCTTCATTTACATTCACTTAAGTTAAATTTCATTTGCTGAATTAAAATTTCCAATCCCTTCTTATTAATATCAACTCCTCTTTATCAGTACATTATTTGATCATTTGTTCATTCACCAATTTATTATTTAACCAATAAATGTTATGTCCAAACATTTATTATGTCTAGTCCTTCCTGACTAATTTTCTCATTCCACATAACTCCACACAATTCAATTTTAAATCCCAGTTCCCAGTTTCACTTACACCGTTGAAATTTTGTTTTTCAACAAATTTTAAAGTTAAACAACCTTTCAACATTTCAAAATTCCCTTTAAAACTTTCTATGTCCAAAATTCGTTTGATAAATTCAATTTATCCCTTTGAATTTCAAAACTCAACCAGTTTTGCAAACAATTTCAATTTAAAACAATTTGGTAGCAATTTCACTTCTGGAAACTCGAAAATGAACATCGATGATGCTGCAGTCATCACCGATGTAATTTTCAAGCGACCAAAAGAGTTAAATGTTTTTATTCTCTTTCTAAAATCCATCCAATATTTTTAAATTCCAAATCTCTCTAGATTTCAAATCCGATTCAAAAATATCTCTCATAAATATAATATCTTTCCCAATCTTTGGAAATCATTTCCAAATTCAAAGGAACTTAAATTCCAAAATTTTCAAATTCCAACTTCTTTAAATTTATATTCAAACATTACTTTGAAATTTTATTTTATTTAATTATTAATCATACTATAATTTACATTATAGTTTACATTTACAAATTCATCTGATATGAATTGGTTTCTTAGTTTTGAATTATGAATTCAATTCCTTATTCCATTATGAATCACATTCATAAATTCATTTATTATGTTAACTTATTCCTTATCTTTAGTTATTATTTCAATCTCTATTCAATTATCTTACAATGATAATAATTTACTATTTATCACTTCTATCATCCAAACATCCATGTAGCTATAATAATTAAGAAAATCAATTTCTTTTATATACATAAAATAAATTTGGGTAAAATTATTTCATTTACCCTGGTTAAAACAATACTGTGTCGGTTTATCTTGTTCAAGAGTTTAGAAATCCCTATCGATGACATGGCGTCCCACACATCGACCAGAATCTATAAACACTCAACCGATAAATCAACACAATATAAAACAATTTTATATTCACTAACAAGTACGCACTCATATCTATTAATACGCTCCAACTCATTCTAGAGTACTATAGACTCTAATTTAAATGAGTAATTCCCACCAGAGCCAAGGTTATCCCCAACCTAAGCTCTGATACCAACTGTAACGACCCAAGGCAGCGGCGACCGGTAGGCTTTGCAACCATCCCAGACCCACCGTGGCTTACAGTGATACCTCGAATTTGCTTTTACGGCCACCCTCTCGAGTCGCAACCAACCCCGCAAGACCTTATACTATCCCCGGGGGCATGTAGGGGTAAGAGTCTCCCGTTCGCCACCTAACGCAAAGCGAGAACCCCCTATCACGCTGTAATGTAGCAAATCCGATCCCTCCAACCTGTTTTTCCCTGCATCCATAAACGTCGGCACAATATAATATACCACTTCCACAATATCATACTATATCTCATCAATTCATTCAACCATTCAAACAATTGTTTAAATTTAATCATTTTAAATTTAATTATAAACTGAGTGAGATTAACTCACCTTTGCTTCTAAACTTGCAATCCACTCCAACTGACTTGTTTCCTCGATTTACAGACCTTGAATAAACATATTAGGGATTTATTAATATTTGGACTAATCGATCTATTAGTTTTCCGTTTTTTTTTTTAAGAAATTTAATTCAAGCTAGTAAGTTTTATTTTCAACTAATAAATTTTATTTCAAACAAATAATTAAAAATTTAAACTAATTTCCTTTTTACAGATTATCCTAGCAACCTAACAAATATATGAATTTATTTCGCCACAATACACTATTTTATTAAAATTTATAGATTCAAAGGTCCAGCTCTTTACCAAATTCCTCGGCATTTAAAATTCTTATATAACTTTACTTAACCTAATTTTTTTTTCCCCCTCTTCGTAACTATTTTATGTTTGAGTTAAAATACTCAATGAATTAATAAAACAGGTTAAACCATCACAATATAAATCATAATCTATAAATTGAAATTGATTAGTATTTTACTGATTAATAATTAAAAGAAATTGTTTTGTATTTCACTGCCAATTTTAAAATCCTTCCAGAATGCAAACTAAATCAAAAAGAAACGCCTCACCTGAACTACACCCCGAAGAGATCAACTTCGGTGACCACAGCTCCCCTCAACCCTAGCTCAAACTTCTGCGCCTCGAGTTGCGAAGGCCATCGCGACCGCCATCTCCATTGCATCTCCACCGCATCACCCAAAAAATCGCGACCCATTCCTCCCAGCAAGCGGCCGCCTCGACCTCGCCCTCCACCCCATGAGCATCGCGGCCATCCCTACTAGTCCACACTAGAATTGCGACACCTCAAAATCACTTTCGAGCCTGAGTTGAAACGCGGCGTCATTATCTCGAACGAGTACACTGATTTGCAGGAGCATGGTTGCGATTCGATTTTGATAGAAGAAAATGGGACTTCGGCTTCGATTGGAATTTCATTCGATTGGTAAAGATGAAGAAGAGGAAGGAGATTGATAAGAACTTGCGGCCGTTAATTTTGAATGAACGAGAAAATGGTTTCGAGAGATTTATTTCTCTTTCTTTTTTTTTTCGGCTATGAGGTTTTACTCTTTTTTTTGTTTTAGGGACGAACAAAATATCTATCACTTAAATTAATTTATGGAAAAGCGTACTGAAGAAGATAACGCTATCCATATTATTTATTATTTTTATCAATTAATTTATTTATTTACCCTATACGTAATGTTAGCTACAGTATTCAATATAATTTCAACACGTTTATATATCGTACGCTCACACAACAACTTCCAGAGCTACGGAATTTGAAATCCGAAAAAAATTCAATATTACGGACTCGATGGAATTGGTTTCGTCGAATTCCGAGACTGCGCCTCGGAAGGCTATTTTTAAATTCAATATAAACGACATAAATTTCAAAACCGAACAAACCACAACTAATTTCAATTTTACAACTTCTATTATCTTCAGTGTTATCAATATAAATTTTACAAGCCTTCAAATTATATTCAACAGGTTTAAAACTCCAGATTCAACATGTAGCTCAACTTCAAATTGTTTAATTCCATAAATTTCATAGTTAAATTATCAACTAAATTGTGATATTCGTAACTCAAGTTAAAATTACCTATTGAATATTTAAAATCAATTAAATATTCTAATTTTAAATGCTCGAAAATTCCGGGTCGTCACAGTTAGATAACCAATTATGGCTTATAAATTTACGAAGAAAATGAATTTCCTGATCGTCCTAAAAAACAAAAAACAGATTAGAGAATTTATTATGTATTTATCACCTTCAATGCTAACTGTAACATCCCGCCTTTTCGCACACTTTAAACCGACACACATGCCGATTCAAACCATACGGAAGGGCGGATTTGTTATGGGGTAAATAAGAAAAACAGAGAAGAAATAAACAAATAGAATCTCACAGCGGAAGGATAAAATATAATAAGAAAATATACAGTTTATAAAACTGTTTGCAAACGTTTATATAATACATATCAGAGTTACACATACCAATAACAATGCAGCGGAACAGTGTGTAGTGCACTAGATAAATAATAATAGTAATACTACAAATCTTCGTCTTCGTTCTCCAGAGCTAAACTTCAAATCCTGAAACACTCGGACTGACCCGAGCGAATTGAAAAGACAAAACACTCGAGTCAGAACTAAAAGATCTTATGTAAGTTAAATTAACAGAAATAAATATGAGCGCAGTAACTCAGGAGATGCTCGGGATCTACATCTCCTAAGGATCCGTTAAACTATTTACTATGTAGTATATTGCTCTATTATAATAGTGTCTAATTGTAAAATAAACTTACTTTTAAATAGCGTTAAGGCTTTACATTTTCCACCTTAACACGTAAAATGTCAATAGTCTATACAGTACCGTAATACCTCCTGATCGGGAAGCTACCAGAGGATACTCCATAGGTACGACACAAATAGAAACTCGTAGTAAAGGCTCGGTATGGTAGGTGACACGGCACAACTAGGCAATGCCAGGGTAGATATACCAATTGCTATCCAGGCTGGTGGAAACGCGTAGCCGCAGTTACCGCCCACCTCGGACTAACTCCCCAAAATCAAAGTAAAAGTGGCCACTGAATCAATCCAAAGTCAAAGTATAATATCAAAGAGGAGGGTCCGATCAGAGGAATGACCTCATTGGCCTGAGAATCGCTCCTGTTTTAGCCACCTTATGCCAACTCACGGGAGTCGGGTCCACGTATTTACCTTACAGGAAACGTCGCCACCACCTACTTCATTCTGGAATCTCCACCGCGTACACGGTTAGTCAAAGTAGTTTTCGGTATCGACAGAGAGTATGTCCATATCCGATCCCGGTCTCTTTGCCAACCCATCGTTATTATAACACCGCGGTCATTTAAAAATAGTTTATACTTTAAAACCAGAATATAATCCATTTCAAAACCATAATATTACGATATTATTTCTTCTTTAAAACCCAAAACGATTCATTTTGATATTATTTTTATAAAACCCAAATTAATGATATCATTTCCCAAATATAAATCTTTTCCAAAAATTATGCCACTTTTAAAATTTATAATTCCTTGTAACCAAATATTTGAATATTAACTTTCAACATAATACTTCGAAATCCATAGTTTTTAAAACCATTACTTTCAAAACTAAATGGTTTGGTTATTCAACAATATATAAAATAAGTGATTTAACTTTATGGTTACTTTGTAAAGAAATAATTTACATGGCTTTACAAATATGGTTCTTTATTAAAGTTTAAACCATAATCACTTTATGTTCTAAAACCCCTTAAATTTCTATGTGTATAAATCATTTGGAGTATTAATATTCAAACTAAAGATGGAATTTAATTTTTTTTCAACAAATTTGATGTTTATTATTTAGTCTTGAATATTCACATAAATTCATAAACAACTCCCAATTTCTAGCAATTAAATATCTCTTCAATTTAATTTATACTAGAATATTCATTTTATACTTATCTTGGAAAAATCCAGTTATAAATATCATATCTTAAAATTTCCAAATTTAAACATTTAACATATAGTATAAATTATCAAACACCATTTTCCTAAAATTTCCATTTTTATTAAAGGGATTCATATACATTTCATATTAAAAATTTACTCCATATGTATGTATATATATATATATATATAAATGGAAGAATAATATTTATAAAATATCAAAATTTAATTTTTATAAATCATATCACATCCAAACCATAGAAATCACCTTTAAAATAATTTATATATATTGACCACGGTGCCTGTATTAAATTTTCTATCCTATGGTCAAGTGATACGGATATTTATCATTTCAATCCGCAATTAAAAATAAACTTTGCGGTTTTATAACATTTCAAACCAAAAATCCCAAATGAAATGAAAAATGCATGATAACTTGCAGTTAATGAAATACACATAAAACATCCATTCATCAACATCATCCATCATCCAATCACAATCATCAATCAATATCAATCAATAACAATATTGTTAACCCTGCTGAAGAATGGGCCGACTCATCAGACAAAGCAGTCAGCGACTCAGAAGATATGACTCATCATGAGTCGTCAGCGGTTCAAACGTGGCCGACTCATCAGACAAAGCAGTCAGCGACTCAGAAGATACGACTCATCATGAGTCGTTAGCGGTTCAAACGTGCAAATCAGAAAGCCAAGTACAATTGACTCGCGTATGACTCAATGACCAAAAAAGGAACACACCGACTCATCTGACCTGGCTCCGACTCATCAAAGACCGACTCATCTGATCACGACTCATCCACTTAAGGTCATACCGACTCATTGGACTTACGATTCAAGGGGCTTCAGCGACTTAAGGAAAGGCCGACACAGTGAGTTACCGACTCAACAAAGTTTATGACTCATATGAAATGACTCAAGGCCTAGACCAACCCAACGACTCATTGGAGCTACGACTCAGGGAAAGTCCACGACTCAACAAGCTAACGACTTAAGAAACCTACGACCTAAGGAACCTGACGGGTTAAGGAGATTCTATGAGTTAAGGATGGCACGACTCAGGGAAGCCTACGACTCAAAAGATAGGTCGACGCACGACACAAGACTCAGAGGCAAGTTCAGAATTATGCTAAGGGGTGACTCGCAGACGACTCACGACTCATCATGAGTCGGTCACGACTCATCATGAGTCGTTTACAACTCATGACTTGACAATTCCAGCCTAAAAATTTGCCTATAAATACATGGCCATATTCAACATGGGGGGACCTTTGGCTCATTCTCTTCAAACGCCGATACTCTGCTGCATTCCAAACCAATTCAACACTTGAAGCTCTCGAGACACTAAGAACGCTATAAACAACTTCAAGAAGAAATCACGTACATCCAACATGGATTCGAAGACTCTCATCTCCATCGAAGTTTAGAATACTTGTTCTAAGTTTCTTGTAATTCAAAGTGAATTGCACTTGGGAAGAATTGTATCAACTTGTAACAGGATCATCAGTAAAAGTACTTAAAGTGGACGTAGGCTATACCCATAGGCCGAACCACTATAAAATTGTTGTTGTTTACTGCTTTTCCATTATTACTTGCTTGTAATTCTTTCCCGATCTATCGGGTGGTGCTTTCACAACTACACTTCATACACCGGGGTGTTAGCGTTCAAATTTAAGCGTTAACATTTTTGGTGCTTTCATTAAGAGTCCAACTCAGGAAGACTGTCATCATTGCTTCACAAAGATTTGTAGAGAGAATTTCCTTGAAGACTAGAAGTCTAACAGAAGTCGTGGCTTCTGAAAGGAAACGAAAGTTTTTGAGGATTGAAGGTACTAGCAGCAACGCCATTGCTCTTCCCACACTAAGTGAAACAGCTTCAAGTATTGGAGTCACAAGGGCTGAGTTAAATGCTGTGGTATATGGAATATATCAACACATGGAAGTTCAAAGCAATAGGATACTGGACAAGGTAAACGCATTGCAAGAGGAAGTCCGTCGACTAGAAAGTGATATAAAAACCATTGCCAAAGAGGCTCAGGCTTCAGAAGAATGGAATACTCCTCAACAAGCAACTGGCGTTACTATTGGAACATTCACCCAAACAGAGAGTTCATGGCCACGACCAACTATCCCCGAACGTTTGTCAAGGCGAACTTTTGAAAGAATAGTTGACGACTACCCATTGAACCCTGGTAACGATGAAGAATACATACCGGAGATGATCGAACAAAGAGAGGAAAATGGAGGGAGGAGAAAGCAGAAGCTCTTGAAAAAAGCTCGACGCCTCAGACCCTCCGACTTCACTCCCTTGACCGACACTCCGGAAAATATCTTCTTGGCAACAAAGGATGTTGTTGTGTACCCCAAACCATCTCTGTTGAGGAGAAGCGCAGCAGACAATGGAAAATTCTGTCAATTTCACAATCAGCCTGGCCATGAAACCAACCAATGTCGCCATTTAAGGAAGGAGATTGAAGAGTTGCTCGAACAAAATGAACTGCAACAATATGTGAAAAAAGATGGAATTAACTACTCCTCATCCTCCAAGGTGCAGCTGGTTTCCGCTCAACAATGTAGCTCAAATAAAAGAACCGTGGCACAGGGAAATGAAGGTCCTATCATCAGTATCATCACAGCAAGCCCTCACCAGGCAGGAAAAAATTGGATGAGACGGGAAGACGTGCTCACGCTTCAAGGAGACCTTCAAAGTGAAAGGAAGTTTCGATTCTGAAAGATGTTGCCATCCAGTCCTCTCATGCCAAAAGATTCAATCTCTAAAGCTTGGGGCAGCAATTGCTTCCTTACTTTACTTGAACACTATGTTTCAAATTTGTAAAAGAATGCTGATCCAATAATTCTTGTATCAAAATCTGTTATAAAAACAGTGCAAATAAATAATAAAAACTATAAGCCTTGTTTTCCCTATTATTACAAGTCGCTTATTTTATTTCGATATGTGAAATACTCTGAGAATATCACTATGATTATCGATCTAAATTTGCAGGCAATCAATATCCAGCCGATTCATTACAATATCAAGCAACCCTTGGTAGCATTCAAAAGCAAGTCTTAAGCGACGAAATTCCAGGGTCGAATCCTAAATAAGAAGCACTCTAAGCAAACAAATAAGATTTGGCTAGAGTATGCTTCTTCAGTTAAAACCACCCGCCAACAGAAGAAGATAGTGCACACTTAAAGATGGCACTGAGGAATTGCTAATATAATCAACCAAATTCGCAACTGTCAAAAGAGAACCAATTCCAAGAGCTTGGAACAGCAGCCATTTGCATCCATATTTTACATAAAAACTTTGCTGAAATATTGCAATGAATTTACAAATATATGATTCTCTTGTTAAGGGCAATTGCAAGGCAGGCGAATAACAACAGCAATAAAGTGGATATAGGCCCAATTCTGGCTAAACCACTATAATTCTCGTGTTCCCTACTATTATAAACTGCTTTGTTTTATTTCGGCGTATGAAATACGTTAATCGTGTTACTAAAAAGACGATTTAATAATGCAGGCCATAAAAACAAGGCTTACCAGTCACAAGACCAAGCGATCCGCGACAACATCCAGCAGTCAAGCACTGAGCCATTCAAAATTCCCATATTCAAATCCTACAAAAGGAGAACTTCAAACGAAAGTAAGCAAGGTGGATAAAAGCAGATCATATATAGCTAACTGCAAATGTTTGAACAAACAAACGGCAAGTTAAAGAACCTATATCTGCCACCACCAATTTGCTTAACTATAAAATATATTCCTTTGGGTAAGGGAGAGGCTTGGCAGCTAAAAGTAATGACCCTTGCGAAGCAATGGGAATCGGCAACATGAATCAACGGCAAAAAGGCATGCGAAAGCAAGCATCAGCCAGCAAAAGACCATTTCGGAAGTACAAGCCCTTTTTGAAGGCATAATTCCTCAGGGGATAGAGACCTCAAGCGGGCTTCATCAAAAAAGGCGTCTTTCTCGTTACAAAGTCGTGGAGTTATCAGTCAACACACTCCCGAGAATCCATCCAATCGAGAAAAGGAAACTCCAAACTTCCTGACAATAACCCTACTCAGGGGCACGCATTTCACCACAATTGGTCAACATACTCCCGTGAGATGAAATGTGAAAAGCCCTCTTCGGAGGCCAAGTGCTTCTCTACGGAGATCGAGTGCTTCTCCTCAGAGACCAAAGCCCTCTTCGGAGGCCGAATGCTTCTCTACGGAGACCGAGTGCTTCTCCTCAGAGACCAAAGCCCTCTTCGGAGGCCAAGTGCTTCTCTACGGAGACCGAGTGCTTCTCCTCAGAGACCAAAGCCCTCTTCGGAGGCCGAATGCTTCTCTACGGAGACCGAGTGCTTCTCCTCAGAGACCAAAGCCCTCTTCGGAGGCCAAATGCTTCTCTACGGAGACCGACTGCTTCTCCTCAGAGACCAAAGCCCTCTTCGGAGGCCAAATGCTTCTCTACGGAGACCGAGTGCTTCTCCTCAGAGACCAAAGCCCTCTTCGGAGGCCAAATGCTTCTCTACGGAGACCGAATGCTTCTCCTCAGAGACCAAAGCCCTCTTCGGAGGCCAAATGCTTCTCTACGGAGACCGAATGCTTCACCTCAGAGACCAAAGCCCTCTTCGGAGGCCAAATGCTTCTTTACGGAGACCGAGTGCTTCTCCTCAGAGACCAAAGCCCTCTTCGGAGGCCAAATGCTTCTCTATGGAGACCGAATGCTTCTCCTCAGAGACCAAAGCCCTCTTCGGAGGCCAAATGCTTCTCTACAAAGACCTCTAATGGGACATATGCCACAAAAAAGAAAGTTCTCTACTCAACAAAAAAGATTGGAGAAGTCATGACCCTCCAACCATGAGAGAGTAACTTCCAGGCGATGCAAACCCTATCTGGGGCACATTTCACCAGGAGTTGAAGTGTAACAGCCGCTCTTCGGAATTTCACTTCACCAGAGTTGAAATGTAAACAAAATAAAGACCTCTTCGGGGGCACATTTCACCAGGAGTTAAAGTGTAACAGCCGCTCTTCGGAATTACACTTCACCAGAGTTGAAATGCAAACAAAATAAAGACCTCTTCGGGGGCACATTTCACCAGGAGTTGAAGTGTAACAGCCGCTCTTCGGAATTTCACTTCACCAGAGTTGAAATGTAAACAAAATAAAGACCTCTTCGGGGGCACATTTCACCAGGAGTTGAAGTGTAACAGCCGCTCTTCGGAATTACACTTCACCAGAGTTGAAATGCAAACAAAATAAAGGCCTCTTCGGGGGCACATTTCACCAGGAGTTGAAGTGTAACATCCGCTCTTCGGAATTTCACTTCACCAGAGTTGAAATGTAAACAAAATAAAGACCTCTTCGGGGGCACATTTCACCAGGAGTTGAAGTGTAACAGCCGCTCTTCGGAATTACACTTCACCAGAGTTGAAATGCAAGCAAGAAGAAAGACCTCTTCGGAAGCCCACATTTCACCGAGATTGAAATAAAACTTCCATGTGTTGAAATGTAAAAAGGCTTTCCTCAAAGGCACAACTCTTTGGAGGTACACGTTTCACCGAGATCGAAATAGAACTTCCAAGTGTTGAAACGTGAAAAAATCCCTCCCCAGAGGTACAACTTTCTATAAAAAAAATCCTCGTCAAGAGCATACTTTAACTTCCAAAGGAAGAGTGATTTACCTGCTCTGGAAAGTGATCTTCCTCCAAAAAAAAAAAAAAAAAAAAAGAAGAAGAAGGGGGAAAGAGTTAAAGTACTCAGAGGTCCGCTTTGCCGCGTAAAAGAATTCACTTAGCAAAATATGTACATAAGCAAAAGAAAGAAGTGATTTCTTCGAAGAACAAAGCGTAAAAACTTATACGAAGGGAGTTGTACTCTACAAAAAAATTTTCCAAAGAATAAAATAATTATTCTTCGGCAGATAAGAATGCAAGTCCCCTCGAAGTATAAAATATTGCAACAAGCTTATGGTATGGGGGCAACATGGTATGGTTACATACAAAACGGTATAGCTACGACGGTAAGGTAATACTTAAGCAACATACCATAAGCCCGTTGCAATATCATAAGTAAACATTGTGCAGAAATGAATAATAAATGCATTCTCAAATTCAAACAAGACTCTGTGCAAATAATAGATCATTTTATACAAATATATTGCAGATACAGGTTTCAAAACAAAAGAGCGGGGACCGGTACCCGCACGATTCTCGACCGATATAAACAAAACACAAAAAGCTAAAAACTGAAGTCCTCATTTCTTCTTACTGCCCTTGGACCCTTTGCCCGGTCGAATGATTAATTTTTCTGGTCGGTCTGTAGGCATAAGGGAAGGAGAAGTCTGAGGGGCAGCTGGTCCAACTTCCGGCTCATCTTCAGTGGCGGTGATTATCTTCCCCCTCCTTTTTGATGTCCCACGCTTTTTTCTCCTTTTAGAGGGAGACTCACTCCCTGGAGTGACAAGTTTGGATAGAGCTATGTCGTCAGAAGGAGTCCGCTCCGGAGATATGTCACCTTCCTCAACTCCCTCATCTTTTTGCTCTTGTGAAGCAATGGGATCATCCAAGCCATGAAGAGCTTCTATTTGCTCCTCCTGTGATCCAGGCTGCGAAGCGGAAGGAGGAGCCACCTGAAGAGATGGAGGAGGGATAACCAGAGGAGTAGAAATCTGAGCAGTGCTTGGTACTTTCTCTACAGAAGAAAAAAGGTTAAAGTCAGTAAAGAGAGGAGATGAAGGCTCATCAGGGGTGAGAAGATAGTTAAGGAGCTCATTAAACCCATGTGAAATAAATGAGTAACCCGCTTGAGCAGAATTGACAGTAGCAAGATTAACAGTGAAGTTACCTGGTGAAGCTGATTTCCTGATATCAACTTCATAAGCTTGCGCGTCAGCGCTCTCATCACCCTCGTCTCCACCATGTACGCTTGTAATCTCAGTGGTAACTTTGGTAGGAGATGCAAAATGGGAACTGGAACCAATAATGTTGACTTCAGACGAAGAAGGTGGCTGGATTAGAGTAGTTGAAGTGGTTTTTCCCAGCTGGTCCCCTTCCATCACTTCAGTTCTTAATTTGGCAAGTTGTTCCTTTCCCTTGGCGAGGGCAGCGCGAGCGTCTTCATCAAAGTAATGCCTTTCCAGGGCTGACTCGTCATAACCAGCACCTTCAGCACCAAGCATATCGAGGGCGGCCTCCCACACTTCAGCCAAAGTGATTTCATACTTGGGACCTAGGAAAGCGAGGCTTCCACGCCCCAAGACGCTATGCAAGTAGAAGTCGAATAATGTTGAGCCGAAGCTGTTCTTGGTCGCCTCATGAGATTCTTCAGCTACGATTCTGCCGGCGACAGCCTCATCACGCTCCCTCTCAGTTTTGGAAAGCTGAAGCTTAAGCATTTGTATCTCCGCTTCTTGAGAATTGTTTTTCGTTCGGAGCTCTGCAACATCAGCAATGTAGCCCTCGTTGATTCTTTTCTGCACTTCAAGCCTATCCTCAGCATCTCTTTGGCTAGCATGAGCATCTCTTACTTGTCTTAGAAGCACTTCTTCTTTTTGAGAATATGAAGTAGAGGAAGCAGCAAGCTCGTCTTTCAACTTCTCAACCTTTGCTTCGAGCTCCTCGTTGTAGGAAGCAATGCTCCTCATTTCGGTATCATGTTGCTCAAGGACCTTTTGCCATTCAGCCTTATCGTTTTCCATGGTAAGCATAGCCTCTAAGTTGGCGCGGTTAACTCTTTGAAGCTCATCAACAAGCTTCTGCCAGTTTGACATCCTCTCGATGTCAAGTTTGACGGCGTCGAGATTTCGTAGCATAGTAGGCTTGTCAATAGGGACCAGGTCAAGGTCGAACCTCACACCCTTTAAACACCACTGTGGAAAACGACTTTGTAAAGTGGCTGGGCCCGGTCCCACTTGAAATTTGGGCCTGCTTTGTATCGTTTGGATGTCTGTCTTCTCGAGAGCAGGAGAGTCGGAAGGAATGTCAAGAGAAGCAGGGGCAGTAGCCTTTTCGGGAGTAGTGGAAGCATGTTTCTCACCATATCGGGCTCGTTTGCCTGAATCTTCGACTACATGACCTTTTCCCCGGTCATCGTGAGATTTCCTTTTGTGAGGGTCGTCACCTCTCTGCAAAGAATCGCGGTGCTCATCCCTATCCCTTCTGTCATAACGCTCTTCTTCATCACTCCTTTCACGAGCCTTTCGAGCAGCCCTCTCTTCGTCAGACTCTCTATAGGAAGTGAAGTAGCGCCCATAATTATATTGACCACGCCCCCCGTAGCGTTGGAAATCCTGATAATATGATCCGCCGCGTGTCATTGAAAGATCTGAAACAAGGAAAGATAAGCTTTAGAAATCTTTAAAGTATAAGAAGATAAGTGCATAAATGTGCTGAAAAATCCTTAGTTGTGTGTGAAGTGCAAACTATTCGCGTTAAACTAACGAACCACTCCTCGATTTGGGGGAAGCAATAAATTTTGCTGTCGATGACAGTTCTTGGGATAAAGGAGTTGGAGTCAGTTGGAGGGCAGATGTTGCCTCAATCATCGGGGGTGTAGTTTTAGCACAGGTAGGGTCGTCTTTAAAGAGCTCTTGGGAAGTGATAATTATGTCACTTAAATCCCCAAAGATGTCATCACCATCATGTCTGATCAAACTCCCTTCATCAACTCCTTCACCAGTATTCTTCCCGGTTTGGGGGAGGGGCTCCTCTTCTTCTTCAGTTACAGGGGCAGGCGCGGGCTTTTCGGATGGCTCCGTGTCGTCTCTTGGAGTAGAGCACTTTACTAATGAAGTCCCTATGGAAGTTTCTCCCTGCACGCGCTCTTTAGTGGAGACCGGGGCATCAGGAGTCTTCACTGGAGAATCCGAAACTTCTGTTGGAGCTTCACGAGGCTGAGTAAAGCGAGAAGAATGAAGAAGCCCGTATTGATGTAAAAATTCGTCGTTTAGCAAAAACTTTATGCTCCTCTCTTCTACTGGCACGGCATTCAATCTTTCAAAAATTTGCTTATAACCTGGGCCTCTAGAGGGAGGTGGAAGTGCTGAAACAGGAAAAGAGCGAAGTTAGCATTTAGTAGCTCAGATCTTGGAAAACTCAAGAGTGGAAAAATAAAGGCGGGAAATCTTACTTCCCACCCTCCAGATGGCATAAAACACCCGGGGGGCAACGAACGAAGAAGAACTGGGTTAGAAACCCATGAGCAGTTTCAGGAAGATCAACAATTAATATACGGTTTCGGGCGCTTCTCACGACAGTAATAGAAGGATGATATTTGATCCGGGTAAAGGAGCATAGATAACAAATTTCATCAAAGCTCGGAAGTCGATCAAGTGTTCTCCTAAAAAGCACACACAACCCCATCAGAATGGCGTAGCCGTTGGGGTGTAGCTGGGATGGAGCAATGGCCAATTGATGAAGAAGTTGTTGGAAAAAGTCATTGAAAGGAGGAATGCCCCCATTTAGGCACATCTGTCGGTTAACTGTCACAAAGCCGGAGGGTGCTATGTCAGCAGTATTACTTCTTTCAGGAAGAATGGCATCTGATTCAACAATACCGAACTGAGCACACAACTGGCGAAAAATTTTGTATGATAGTGTAGTAGGGGCTCTCTCGGGAGGGTTAACTAGTGGAGCCGGAAGAACAGTTGCCTCTCCTGTCTGAACTGTCTCATCTCCTTCCTGAGAAGTCATTTTACACAAGCAACTGGATATTCAAATATGAAAGGTGCACGTTTCCTAAAAGTGTGAAGTGTCGTGCAAAACTAATGAAAATAACAAGTAAATTTAACTGAAATTAAGTTGGTTGACGATTGATTGACTATGGTAATTTCAGAACTTGTTAATTTAGAATTCAAGCATAATATTAGTGCAGGCTGGTCAGTTTCAACTAATTGTCTCAGTGTCGCTTTAATGTTCTACTTGAAGTCAATAGCACTTCATTCACACCATTTGTTTAGGTTAATTATCTGTTATTAACTAATCTGTCATTTGATGTGGGCAATCAATGACAATATATTCGTCCCAGTTTTCTGTGAATGTTGTATTGAACAGGTTGTTAGCTTGCAAGTCAAAATAACCTGTGAGTAAGTGCAATAAAATTCAACAGTTCAAAGTTATGCAATGGTCTAGTGTTCAAACAGAATTCACACAAGTCATAACCCATCAACGGTTCAAGGATTCTGAGTCGACAGTGCCCTAAGTCATGAGTCGTGGAAATAAGTAAGTTATCTCCAAGTCTTGTCTCGGCAACGACTCAAGGCTTATGCCGTGGAGTATGTTAAAAGAGCTCAGGTTCAAATTTTTATCTCAACCACGACTCAAAGATTCCGTCTCGGCCACGACTCAAAGGTTTTGTCCCGGCTGCGACTCAAGGGTTTAGGTCGTGGAGCATGTTGAGTCGTATCATAGTTAAATCACAAGGGTTACTGGATCATAAAGAGATGGCTAAATCAAACCTACGGCAATGTTCGAATCACTCCGACCCATTAACCATCTAGCTCCTAACCCATTAACCCATTAACCATCAAATCTATAACCCGATAACCCAATAACCTTGCAATGGTTCACCACAGTTTCGTCACACTACATGATTGCCTCAAATGATGAATCGCCGTAAGTAAAATCAAGCAGATCTAAGTTCATCGGCAATCAAATCCAATAAAACTCGTAGGGCACGAAGAGGTGAACCAGAGACAAAGAATTAAGCGCGTAAGGAAATAATGATCAATGATCGAAGAGAGGGAAGAAATCGCTTACGATTGTATGTTGCTAGAGAGGATTGGGTGCTAATTCGAGTTGAAATTACTTTTGGGAGCTTGGAGATGTGTTAATGGCGGACGACGACTCAAGAGATTGATAAAAGAAGAAGAAGATATAAGTGACGGTTCATCCTTTTTATACCAAGGGAGTAAGGCATGAGTCGGCACATGCGAGTTAAGATAAGTCGAAGCACGCGACCTACGACTTAGGCGTGTGCTTCGAGGGGCAAATGTTAACCCTGCTGAAGAATGGGCCGACTCATCAGACAAAGCAGTCAGCGACTCAGAAGATACGACTCATCATGAGTTGTTAGCGGTTCAAACGTGGCCGACTCATCAGACAAAGCAGTCAGCGACTCAGAAGATACGACTCATCATGAGTCGTTAGCGGTTCAAACGTGCAAATCAGAAAGCCAAGTACAATTGACTCGCGTACGACTCAATGACCAAAAAAGGAACACAACGACTCATCTGACCTGGCTCCGACTCATCAAAGACCGACTCATCTGATCACGACTCATCCACTTAAGGTCTTACCGACTCATTGGACTTACGATTCAAGGGGCTTCAGCGACTTAAGGAAAGGCCGACACAGTGAGTTACCGACTCAACAAAGTTTATGACTCATATGAAATGACTCAAGGCCTAGACCAACCCAACGACTCATTGGAGCTACGACTCAGGGAAAGTCCACGACTCAACAAGCTAACGACTTAAGAAACCTACGACCTAAGGAACCTGACGGGTTAAGGAGATTCTATGAGTTAAGGATGGCACGACTCAGGGAAGCCTACGACTCAAAAGATAGGTCGACGCACGACACAAGACTCAGAGGCAAGTTCAGAATTATGCTAAGGGGTGACTCGCAGACGACTCACGACTCATCATGAGTCGGTCACGACTCATCATGAGTCGTTTACGACTCATGACTTGACAATTCCAGCCTAAAAATTTGCCTATAAATACATGGCCATATTCAACATGGGGGGACCTTTGGCTCATTCTCTTCAAACGCCGATACTCTGCTGCATTCCAAACCAATTCAACACTTGAAGCTCTCGAGACACTAAGAACGCTATAAACAACTTCAAGAAGAAATCACGTACATCCAACATGGATTCGAAGACTCTCATCTCCATCGAAGTTTAGAATACTTGTTCTAAGTTTCTTGTAATTCAAAGTGAATTGCACTTGGGAAGAATTGTATCAACTTGTAACGGGATCATCAGTAAAAGTACTTAAAGTGGACGTAGGCTATACCCATAGGCCGAACCACTATAAAATTGTTGTTGTTTACTGCTTTTCCATTATTACTTGCTTGTAATTCTTTCCCGATCTATCGGGTGGTGCTTTCACAACTACACTTCATACACCGGGGTGTTAGCGTTCAAATTTAAGCGTTAACAAATATATATTTGATAATATAAAACAGGTAATAACTGGCAATTTTATTCAGATTAAATTTAACACTATTAGTCTAACAGTTTATATTCAGTAATAAATTTTATAACTTTTTAACAAGTAGTTTATATGCAATTTAATAGATTCTAACTGTCAATTAATACGCGATAAATAAACTAAATTAACAGTTAATTTAAATAGATGCAAATAAACAGATATGGTGGATAAAACACGTCAAACAATTCTAAATAAATTTCTACTCATATCAAATATTAATTTAACAAACATAAAAGGTTTTAGAAGTTGTGAGTGGGTTTAAACACTCACCTTTGGAATTTAAATCGAATTTAATTCCGATTTAAACCCAAAAAATTTGACGGTCTCCAAATCTGTTCAAACCAGCGTCATCAGATCCGGAACTAAATTACGATCCTAACAAAAGAAATTTCGCGTGAATCGGAGAACGTATGAAAAAGATATTCTTTTTAAACGATTTGAAAAAAAATAAAATTAAATAAAATAAAACAAAACCCACTTAACTTCAATGGCCACGTCAGCTAAAAGCTACAGCATATCGTCGAATTTTTTTTCTGGTCAAACGAATATCCAAAACAGAAAATGAATTGTACCAGCAGATTACGTGTCTCGAGAACTTTATCATAAAATTTTCTGGAAATTTTTGTGGAGGGTTTGAATTTTATTAGAAAATTTGAATTGTAGATAGATTAGGTTTTGCAACCATTGAGGAAGAGAAAGAGATGAAGAAAACGAACATACAGCCAAATGACAATAGAAAGGAGGCTAGGGTTTATCATAGCATATTTATAGATAGATCGAAAAAGGATAGGTGTGCACGAATTTTAACGTGCAAACAGAAGTGGTCCCAAAATGATATTAATTATACACGTTACGGATTAAATTATTTCTTTCTCAACATTTACATTGCATTTTAAGCGTATTCACACATGTATAATTAGATGCTTCATTTAAATTTCCATATATATATTCACAATTCCATAAATTTCCAAATACATAGATAAATCTCCAATTTCAACTAAATTTCTAAATTACTGTAATAATTACAGATTAAATTTCTATCCATTCTCAATAGATTTATGTTTACATACTAAAATCCACATTTCTATGTATATTTGAATTCCATATTATACATATTTTATTTATCTTATTTACTTCCAACTTAAATTTCAATCAACATAAAATGTTTTATTCAGTTTCCACTAATTTCAAACATGCTTTAAATCCAAATGAATAAATAACTTAATTCTCATTTAAGCATTTTTCATTTGATTTGCAATCAACCTTTTATGATCAATTAAATCCCGATATATTAAATAAACGTTATTTCCATCATTCTTTATCCTATGAAGAGATTTAAGTTATTCACACCTATTACTAAATTTCATATTAATGCACACTAATTTACATTTATTGCAATGGTTACCAAATATTTCCCTGCAATAATTCATTCCCCTATACATACTTACATTTCCACTTAAACTTTGCTATACCCATTTATTTTCTCAACATTAAAACCAACGTTACCTCAATTCCACTAATGTACACTTATTCTATTATCACTTACTAACCATTCAAATTTTTATTAACAAATAGGCAGGTAATTCCTATGTTACAAATTCCTAATCTCTTACTGTTGGCATACATTTGTATTACTTACATATCATTTACAATGTTACCCAAAATCTCTATCCATTGTAATTAATACCTTAAATAAGTTTCAATTTATATTCAAGTGAATACATTACCCTTTTTCGTTTTGTCATTCCTTTTTCACAAGAAACGTTGTATCGTTTCGACAACACTTTATTTCTAATTACCTACATTGATTTGTGTGCGTCTCTACTATTTAAAGCATTACCATTCTCACCTTCATCTAAATCTCCATTTATGAATATTTAAAAATAAATTTCACTTATTTCCTATTTATACACTTATAAATTCCAATTCCAAATAGATAAATCTCTGTTTGCACTACTTAAATCAAAAATCAGCGATTATCCTATATATACATTTTAAGTGGATGGATCAAATGTTGTATTCAAAAATCTACTTCTTAATATTCTTAGTTTAAACTCCACTCTCTATTAACAGAATATTTAGATGTTTAAACTTCTTTTATTACCACTACTTATTATTATACATTAAACTTAAATATGCTGACAAAGCTTGTTTTTGGTATTCTTTTCATTTCCATAATAAAATTAGCAGTGGATTCATACGTTATTATGTAATTAACTTTAATTCCACCTAACTAAATATTTTCCAACTCCAACTAAATCTTCAATTAACTTAATAATAAACGTTATATTACTTAATTGCAGTTAACTCAATTATCTTAATCCTTATTATTCAAATAAATTGAAAATCTTGATTTACAATCAATAGTCGTATTATAAATGGAATTTACATTACCTGCAATATTTAATTTCCATCAGTTAAGATCTTACAATTTGTTCCATAAATTTATTTGTACTATATTAGTTACTGCATTAATTCTTATTTATATAACATTTAAGGTTCATTTAATTCTGATCGATTCCTCATTTCAATTAATAGACTAAATAAATGGGCAACACATTCTTATTGCCATCGTTTACTTTTAACTGCATTTAAGTTATTGTTTACAAACACAAGTTACTCAATTACATAATTTCAATTTCGTAGACCATTCAATCTATTATGTATTACTTCATTGGTTCATATACTTTGAATTTCATTCAATCACCACTAATTGAGTCAATTACTGCAATTGCTTTCGAATTATATTTTTTATGAACTAAACAAATAAGTAACTTATACAATTTTTACCATAAAAATTTAATTAACTTTAAGTTTATTACTTTCAAGCAAAATAATATGATTACTTGTAGGACCTTGACTTTTATTTGCATAAATTACTGGATTTCAATTTAATTGAAATTTTGTTAACTTTACACACAAATAAAAGCTTAAACCTCAATTAATTCATTCCTAAGATCACACTAATTATTATATTATAAAATGGACCTTTCCCTAGGTTACATCTTATTTATTCTCTTACCAATATTCCACACTAACTGCAAAATTTAGTGCATTAATTGAAATTGATCAAAAATAAAACTTAATCAACAAATAGAATAAATAACTTACAAAATTTATTGTCATAAATCTATTTTATAAGTCTACCTTTACTTATTACCTTATAATACGTTTTACGTTACCATAAATTTATATTCACTCTTCCGTTACTGTATGAATAATTACTAAAGTAACGTTTTTCTTAATTAAAACTTTCTCCACAATTGAATGAACTTTATGATCAATACATACTACCGAATTGCAATCACTTGTGTTCTATCCAACATACATTAAAAATTCACTTCCATTAATTTATCCAATGTTTACATCCACAATTTAACAATTTAATTTCATTACACAATTTGCAATTCATATCTTATAAATAAATTTTCCAATTTTGTTTCTTTCAGCATTAATTAAACAAACATATTTAATTAAGAAATTATAATGCTTTTAACTATTTCCATTTACACTACATAAAACCCAAACAGTCGTTTCAATTGCATTTGGATTTGCACTAAATTGGTTATCCATCAACTGCCATCTATATTACCACCTTAATTCACATACAATTACAGTCCTTATTAATATATTAATACATAGGTAATTTAAATTTTGTCTTTATTTCTTTAATTTACATTTTACTCAAGTGCGACAATTTACGCTATTTCTTTATTGATATTTCACCTAACTTTCAACAATTAAGTTAAATACACGTTTCTACAATTCATTATTAGTTATAAATTTAAATCTCCTTTATTTATTCAACTTACACACAGGTATACATCTTACACTATCTCAATCATTGGATTTTTATTAATTTAACAATAATTAAGATTTAATTACCGTTGCTGAAGTTTTCATTTAGCGTTCATTCCAGCATAAATTCTATCTCTTTTATATATATTTTTTTCTTTACAAATTTATATTACATAATCCCGTTTTAACCTAATAATTTAATTGTCGAAATTTACGGGTCGTTACACTCTCCCCCACTCAAAACTTTTCGTCCCCGAAAAGGAAAAGAAGGGAAAAGAAGAATTTCGAAATCAATATTTTAAATTTACAAAATTAGTTAATTTAGCTAAAATATACAAATTTAGTTACAGTGAAATATTTAAGTGATTTCACCATTAATCAACCAAATCAAATAACAACCATCAAACAACATACATACACAAGACAAAGCAACCATTTATCCAACAAACAAGAAGTTGTTTGGGTTCCGAACTTGAAATTTGTATGGAATGAAAATAACTATCAAGTGCATCCTTTACTCAACAGTCTTAGATGGAACAAAGATAGATTATTTATTCATCCAACAACTTCACATTTCTTTACCCAACCAACCATAAATCAACCAATAATAATTTCAAAACAACGACCAAATTCACTTATTATACATTGATTTCATGCTTAGTTGTTTGATTTCCTTTTATGATTTACGTAACCTTTAAATTTCATTTACTCATTAATGTTTGTTTCATTAATTTACTTATTACTTCATTATTCCTTTATACTTATTTGTTAACAAATAGCTTCAATCTTTTTCCAATGTTTATTTCTTCTTCATGAACTATTTACTAAAATTTCAGGATCTTATTTATTCACACTTTAATCACTTAAGTTTAAAATCATCTATCTGTCATACTTACCTTTTAATTATATTTACTCGATAGAATTTCAATTATAACTTAAATTAATAACATTAAATTCTCCTTAATTATAGCAAATTCATTGAATTATTCATTTCCTAAATCTTCACTTGTAAGTTTTCTCTTACATTTCCTTACTAACATTGCAACTTTTATTATATGGTAAGTTATATATGTTTTAAGAATGTAAGTGAAATTTATACAAGTTTCTTCTCGATTTCCTTAATTAATTAATGGTTCAATAAATATATTCGTTTTATAAATTTCAATTTCAACTTACCTTTAATTTCATTTATTTATTTAAAGGTTTACGTTACTATTATATTTAATAATAGTAAAATTTAATTACACTAAATTTGCTACCCTATAACATTAATTCTTATAAATAAAGAAGTTTACTAATTCATTTACTAATGTTTACAATTGTTTATTTACATTTTTATCTTCCTATGGTATTAAATTTTCTTTAATTAAAGGTTCACATTTTCTATACTAAATTGAACTATTAATTAACTGGAATTTTAAGAACCAAATACCGGGTTTAATTCCAAATTGTTCAAAATAGTAGATAGACATATTCTTTTTACTTATATAACTTTAATTATAATCAAGCGATAAAGTTCTCTTAAACAATTTTGCAGTAAATTTCTACAGTGGCCTTTCCTCTTCGAAACTCGAAAATGGATGTCGATGATGCGTGCACTCATCACCGAAATTTATTTTCCAGCGACAGAGAGGGAAGTAAAACTTATTTTCCAAAATCTTCCTTTAAAACAATTCTTCCGAATTATATTGAAATATTATATCAGAAAATATTTATAAATAATATTATTATATTCCAAAATTTGTTCGAAAGAATTTTCAAAACCCGGAACTTGAGTTCTAAATTTCTAAATTCATTTATCTATTTCTTAAATTTTATTTCAATTATTATTTCCTAACAACCAATCTATAGCAACCAAATATAGATATAATTTGAAAATTTTATTTTATATATAGAAAATAGATTAGGCAAAATTATTTCATTTGCCTATAATAAAACAAATATTATGTCGGTCTGTCCTATTAAGTGTTTAGAAACCCCTATTGATGTCACAGCGTCCCATGCATCAACCGGAATTTATAAATACAAAACGGAACAGGTTAACACAATATAAAAACCTTTTATAAAACTAACAAGTACGCTCTCTCATATATATACACTCAGCGACTCCCATAGGGTATTACTACCCTATTATCAAAGAGTCAAACCCCACAAAGCCAAGGTTTATCGCTAAACCAAAGCTCTGATACCAACTGTAACATCCCGTCTTTTCGCACACTTTAAACCGACACACATGCCGATTCAAACCATACGGAAGGGCGGATTTGTTATGGGGTAAATAAGAAAAACAGAGAAGAAATAAACAAATATAATCTCACAGCGGAAGGATAAAATATAATAAGAAAATATACAGTTTATAAAACTGTTTGCAAACGTTTATATAATACATATCAGAGTTACACATACCAATAACAATGCAGCGGAACAGTGTGTAGTGCACTAGATAAATAATAATAGTAATACTACAAATCTTCGTCTTCGTTCTCCAGAGCTAAACTTCAAATCCTGAAACACTCGGACTGACCCGAGCGAATTGAAAAGACAAAACACTCGAGTCAGAACTAAAAGATCTTATGTGAGTTAAATTAACAGAAATAAATATGAGCGCAGTAACTCAAGAGATGCTCGGGATCTACATCTCCTAAAGATCCGTTAAACTATTTACTATGTAGTATATTGCGCTATTATAATAGTGTCTAATTGTAAAATAAACTTACTTTTAAATAGCGTTAAGGCTTTAGATTTTCCACCTTAACACGTAAAATGTCAATAGTCTATACAGTACCGTAATACCTCCTGATCGGGAAGCTACCAGAGGATACTCCATAGGTACGACACAAATAGAAACTCGTAGTAAAGGCTCGGTATGGTAGGTGACACGGCACAATTAGGCAATGCCAGGGTAGATATACCAATTGCTATTCAGGCTGGTGGAAACGCGTAGCCGCAGTTACCGCCCACCTCGGACTAACTCCCCAAAATCAAAGTAAAAGTGGCCACTGAATCAATCCAAAGTCAAAGTATAATATCGAAGAGGAGGGTCCGATCATAGGAATGACCTCATTGGCCTGAGAATCGCTCATGTTTTAGCCACCTTATGCCAACTCACGGGAGTCGGGTCCACGTATTTACCTTACAGGAAACGTCGCCACCACCTACTTCATTCTGGAATCTCCACCGCGTACACGGTTAGTCAAAGTGGTTTTCTGTATCGACAGAGAGTATGTCCATATCCGATCCCGGTCTCTTTGCCAACCCATCGTTATTATAACACCGCGGTCATTTAAAAATAGTTTATACTTTAAAACCAGAATATAATCCATTTCAAAACCATAATATTACGATATCATTTCTTCTTTAAAACCCAAAACGATTCATTTTGATATTATTTTTATAAAACCCAAATTAATGATATCATTTCCCAAATATAAATCTTTTCCAAAAATTATGCCACTTTTAAAATTTATAATTCCTTGTAACCAAACATTTGAATATTAACTTTCAACATAATACTTCGAAATCCATAGTTTTTAAAACCATTACTTTCAAAACTAAATGGTTTTGTTATTCAACAATATATAAAATAAGTGATTTAACTTTATGGTTACTTTGTAAAGAAATAATTTACATGGCTTTACAAATATGGTTCTTTATTAAAGTTTAAACCATAATCACTTTAAGTTCTAAAACCCCTTAAATTTCTATGTGTATAAATCATTTGGAGTATTAATATTCAAACTAAAGATGGAATTTAATTTTTTTTCAACAAATTTGATGTTTATTATTTAGTCTTGAATATTCACATAAATTCATAAACAACTCCCAATTTCTAGCAATTAAATATCTCTTCAATTTAATTTATACTAGAATATTCATTTTATACTTATCTTGGAAAAATCCAGTTATAAATATCATATCTTAAAATTTCCAAATTTAAACATTTAACATATAGTATAAATTATCAAACACCATTTTCCTAAAATTTCCATTTTTATTAAAGGGATTCATATACATTTCATATTAAAAATTTACTCCATATGTATATATATATATAAATGGAAGAATAATATTTATAAAATATCAAAATTTAATTTTTATAAATCATATCACATCCAAACCATAGAAATCACCTTTAAAATAATTTATATATATTGACCACGGTGCCTGTATAAAATTTTCTATCCTATGGTCAAGTGATACGGATATTTATCATTTCAATCCGCAATTAAAAATAAACTTTGCGGTTTTATATCATTTCAAACCACAAATCCCAAATGAAATGAAAAATGCATGATAACTTGCAGTTAATGATATACACATAAAACATCCATTCATCAACATCATCCATCATCCAATCACAATCATCAATCAATATCAATCAATAACAATATATATTTGATAATATAAAACAGGTAATAACTGGCAATTTTATTCAGATTAAATTTAACACTATTAATCTAACAGTTTATATTCAGTAATAAATTTTATAACTTTTTAACAAGTAGTTTATATGCAATTTAATATATTCTAACTGTCAATTAATACGCGATAAATAAACTAAATTAACAGTTAATTTAAATAGATGCAAATAAACAGATACGGTGGATAAAACACGTCAAACAATTCTAAATAAATTTCTACTCATATCAAATATTAATTTAACAAACATAAAAGCTTTTAGAAGTTGTGAGTGGGTTAAAACACTCACCTTTGGAATTTAAATCGAATTTAATTCCGATTTAAACCCAAAAAATTTGACGGTCTCCAAATCTGTTCAAACCAGCGTCATCAGATCCGGAACTAAATTACGATCCTAACAAAAGAAATTTCACGTGAATCGAAGAACGTATGAAAAAGATATTCTTTTTAAACGATTTGAAAAAAAATAAAATAAAATAAAATAAAACAAAACCCACTTAACTTCAATGGCCACGTCAGCTAAAAGCTACAGCATATCGTCGAATTTTTTTTCTGTCAAACAAATATCCAAAATAGAAAATGAATTGTGCCAGCAGATTACGTGTCTCGAGAACTTTATCATAAAATTTTCTGGAAATTTTTGTGGAGGGTTTGAATTTTATTAGAAAATTTGAATTGTATATAGATTAGGTTTTGCAACCATTGAGGAAGAGAAAGAGATGAAGAAAACGAACATACAGCCAAATGACAATAGAAAGGAGGCTAGGGTTTATCACAGCATATTTATAGATAGATCGAAAAAGGATAGGTGTGCACGAATTTTAACGTGCAAACAGAAGTGGTCCCAAAATGATATTAATTATACACGATACGGATTAAATTATTTCTTTCTCAACATTTACATTGCATTTTAAGCGTATTCACACATGTATAATTAGATGCTTCATTTAAATTTCCATATATATATTCACAATTCCATAAATTTCCAAATACATAGATAAATCTCCAATTTCAACTAAATTTCTAAATTACTGTAATAATTACAGATTAAATTTCTATCCATTCTCAATAGATTTACGTTTACATACTAAAATCCACATTTCTATGTATATTTGAATTCCATATTATACATATTTTATTTATCTTAATTACTTCCAACTTAAATTTCAATCAACATAAAATGTTTTATTCGGTTTCCACTAATTTCAAACATGCTTTAAATCCAAATGAATAAATAACTTAATTCCCATTTAAGCATTTTTCATTTGATTTGCAATCAACCTTTTATGATCAATTAAATCCCGATATATTAAATAAACGTTATTTCCATCATTCTTTATCCTATGAAGAGATTTAAGTTATTCACACCTATTACTAAATTTCATATTAATGCACACTAATTTACATTTATTGCAATGGTTACCAAATATTTCCCTGCAATAATTCATTCCCCTATACATACTTACATTTCCACTTAAACTTTACTATACCCATTTATTTTCTCAACATTAAAACCAACGTTACCTCAATTCCACTAATGTACACTTATTCTATTATCACTTACTAACCATTCAAATTTTTATTAACAAATAGGCAGGTAATTCCTATGTTACAAATTCCTAATCTCTTACTATTGGCATACATTTGTATTGCTTACATATCATTTACAATGTTACCCAAAATCTCTATCCATTGTAATTAATACCTTAAATAAGTTTCAATTTATATTCAAGTGAATACATTACCCTTTTTCGTTATGTCATCCCTTTTTCACAAGAAACGTTTTATCGTTTCGACAACACTTTATTTCTAATTACCTACATTGATTTGTGTACGTCTCTACTATTTAAAGCATTACCATTCTCACCTTCATCTAAATCTCCATTTATGAATATTTAAAAATAAATTTCACTTATTTCCTATTTATACACTTATAAATTCCAATTCCAAATAGATAAATCTCTGTTTGCACTACTTAAATCAAAAATCAGCGATTATCCTATCTATACATTTTAAGTGGATGGATCAAATGTTGTATTCAAAAAACTACTTCTTAATATTCCTAGATTTAAACTCCACTCTCTATTAACAGAATATTTAGATGTTTAAACTTCTTTTATTACCACTACTTATTATTATACATTAAACTTAAATATACTGACAAAGCTTGTTTTTGGTATTCTTTTCATTTCCATAATAAAATTAGCAGTGGATTCATACGTTATTATGTAATTAACTTTAATTCCACCTAACTAAATATTTTCCAACTCCAACTAAATCTTCAATTAACTTAATAATAAACGTTAAATTACTTAATTGCAATTAACTCAATTATCTTAATCCTTATTATTCAAATAAATTGAAAATCTTGATTTACAATCAATAGTCGTATTATAAATGGAATTTACATTACCTGCAATATTTAATTTCCATCAGTTAAGATCTTACAATTTGTTCCATAAATTTATTTGTACTATATTAGTTACTGCATTAATTCTTATTTATATAACATTTAAGGTTCATTTAATTCTGATCGATTCCTCATTTCAATTAATAGACTAAATAAACGGGCAACACATTCTTATTGCCATCGTTTACTTTTAACTGCATTTAAGTTATTGTTTACAAACACAAGTTACTCAATTACATAATTTCAATTTCGTAGACCATTCAATCTATTATGTATTACTTCATTGGTTCATATACTTTGAATTTCATTCAATCACCACTAATTGAGTCAATTACTGCAATTGCTTTCGAATTATATTTTTTATGAACTAAACAAATAAGTAACTTATACAATTTTTACCATAAAAATTTAATTAACTTTAAGTTTATTACTTTCAAGCAAAATAATATGATTACTTGTAGGACCTTGACTTTTATTTGCATAAATTACTGGATTTCAATTTAATTGAAATTTTGTTAATTTTACACATAAGTAAAAGCTTAAACCTCAATTAATTCATTCCTAAGATCACACTAATTATTATATTATAAAATGGACCTTTCCCTAGGTTACATCTTATTTATTCTCTTACCAATATTCCACACTAACTGCAAAATTTAGTGCATTAATTGAAATTGATCAAAAATAAAAATTAATCAACAAATAGAATAAATAACTTACAAAATTTATTGTCATAAATCTATTTTATAAGTCTACCTTTACTTATTACCTTATAATACATTTTACGTTACTATAAATTTATATTCACTCTTCCGTTACTGTATGAATAATTACTAAAGTAACGTTTTTCTTAATTAAAACTTTCTCCACCATTGAATGAACTTTATGTTCAATACATACTACCGAATTGCAATCACTTGTGTTCTATCCAACATACATTAAAAATTCACTTCCATTAATTTATCCAATGTTTACATCCACAATTTAACAATTTAATTTCATTACACAATTTGCAATTCATATCTTATAAATAAATTTTCCAATTTTGTTTCTTTCAGCATTAATTAAACAAACATATTTAATTAAGAAATTATAATGCTTTTAACTATTTCCATTTACACTACATAAAACCCAAACAGTCGTTTCAATTGCATTTGGATTTGCACTAAATTTGTTATCCATCAACTGCCATCTATATTACCACCTTAATTCACATACAATTACAGTCCTTATTAATATATTAATACATAGGTAATTTAAATTTTGTCTTTATTTCTTTAATTTACATTTTACTCAAGTGCGACAATTTACGCTATTTCTTTATTGATATTTCACCTAACTTTCAACAATTAAGTTAAATACACGTTTCTACAATTCATTATTAGTTATAAATTTAAATCTCCTTTATTTATTCAACTTACACACAGGTATACATCTTACACTATCTCAATCATTGTGTGATGACCCGATATTTTTAACAATTTAAATTGAAATAATACAAAAGGTATAAGTATGTATACATTTATTAGTATAGGATAAATGGCATGACATGGTGAAGACAAGTGGCATAATATGGACCATACACTTATCTTAAGATGAAATAGGATTATGACACATATATCACTTAGGTGTACACTTCTAGAACACCCTAAATGATTACTTAATAAGGTATGTGTCATGAAATGAAGCTTGCATAAAAAGATGAAGGACATGTGTCACAAGATTAAATAAAGTAGTGACACATAACCCCATTAGGTGTCCATGTGTAGAAACATCTTCAGACACCTAAGTAGGCATGTGTAAACATTCTAAAGCTTGTGCAAAGAGAAGTAGACAAGTGTCCAAAAATAAAATTTCCAAACTAGCCTTGAAAATTTCTATATAAAGGGTGAAGTTCGCTTATTTTTCTTTCTTACACAAAACAAAAACAAAAGTAAGATAAGATGAAAAAGCTTGGAGAAAGCTAAGGAAAAGAGAGTCAAGGCAAATACACAAGTTAAGGTGAGAAAACCTATTTAAATTTCTAGTATTCATGTTATTCTTGAAGAGATGATAGATGTAAGTAAAAGTGGCTCGGTTCTATCAAAAACGTAGCTTAGTAATTTGACCATAACTTTCTCAATCCTAAATGAAATTACGATTTCTTAGATGTTCTGGAAAGCTTTTTTCATGTGCTACAACTTTGATGTTTTGTGTTTTCTGTAATTTGGACGTTAGCTATGTCAAAATTGAATCTTTCTACTGTAATCCCGAGAGCAACACCAATATTAGTTCTGTGCTTGAGGCTGAAACTAAGTTGGTCATAACTTCTTCGTTCCTCAACCGATTTCGATAAATTTAGATGTTTCAGAAAGCTTAGACTTTGTTCTAAAACTTTTATGTTTTGAGTTATCCAAAATTTCGATGTTATCTTGGCCAAAATTTTAATTGTTTATCACTGTCCCGAGACAAAATCACAGAAGTTGTGAAATTTTAAGCTCAGAATTGTTTTAGCCATAACTTTTACAATTCTTATCGGAATTTGATAATTTTAAATGTTCCGGAAAGCTTAGAAACTAAGCTACAACTTTTGATTTTTTCATTTTGCCTGTCTTCGATGTTTTCTATGCTAAAATTGCAATTGTTGGTTGCTGTCCTGCAAATACATAAGTTCAGGCTAAGCTTAATGTTTTTAGTAAAATGGTCATAACTTTTGAACCTTTGATCCAAATTTGATGATCTTGGTCATTCTGGAAAGATAATGGAAAGGCCTATAACTTTCATTTATAACACTTCTTAAAATTCGGCCATCTATATATATGAATTTGAGGTGCAATATCGGGTTAAATTTCTGCCCGAAATGAACATGTTTGTTTCTAAGAAAAAAATGAAATCGATGATGTACTTAGAAGTTTAATAGTTTGTAATTAAAAATGAATTAACGAATTAACTTGTGATTAAGTGTTTAATTTAAGTTAAGAACTTAGAGAAGTACTTTAAGGATTGGTTAACGAATATAGCTAATGAAAGATCAATGATTAAAAACTATTAAATGATTCATTGATGTGATTAATTTAAGGCCATTAATTTTATTAATTAATTAAGGGTAATCAATTGTGAAATTTGAAAGGTATAATTACTTAATGTAATTTATAAAGTAAGGTTACTTAGTAAGGTAATTAGTGATACTTGAAATTACTGGATGTAATAAATTAATGGATGGATAATAAATGGAAGTAATTTAAATTTAAATTACTTTGTAAAATTAATAAGAAGGGTAAGTTCTTAGTAGAAGCAATTGAATACTTGAAATGAATGTACAAAGGTGATAAATTTAAGATGGGTATTTAGGAAATGATAAGTTACTGGGGTGTAACTAATTATTAGTAAATAAGCAAGATTTCAATGATGAATATTGTGGGTTTTAATTCATATAATTAAATTAGATGTGTAGTGATGTAATCGAAGCCCGACTAATTAAGATTGATTAATCCATAACAAATGACTTGTAAGAAATTAATTAACATAAGTGATTAAGGGTTAATGTAATTGAAATAGTTGGGTAATTCATGAAGTAATTAAGATTTCTTCTTGATTTGGTTAAGAATAATGAATATCAAGAATTTAATTAAAAATAATTACTTGAAGGTAATGGAAGGATAATTAATCCAGGGTGATTAATCAAGATGAATTATGACGGGATGATTGATTAATTTGTTTGGAATTAATTAATATTGAATGAAGAAATCTAAGTGATTGAGGTTTGAAATTCAATTAGAATCGATTGAATTGGTTTGTATAAGATTGGGTTTGCATATGGATGATTGATTGGTATTGGTTGCTTTGAATGGGTTGATGATATGAGTTTCGAAGAGACCGGGATCGGGTATTGGGAAATACCTGAAACCACTTCGAATTTTATAAATTGATTTGTGAAATCAATTGGCTAGAATGAAGTGATTTAAGTGAATTGGATTATTTTATCTAAGTTTGGTACTTAGAAATTGATGTGTGGAATAAGTGATGTCTAAAATAAATTGTGGCTTTGAGAATTGATATAAGTTACCCGGGTTTATATGAGTTGTTTGTTGGTATTCCATGTTAGTTGGGTTTACTCACGCTGGTTTCCAGCCTGACCCGGGTGTTACTTTGATGTAATGCTTGGGTCAGACCGAGTATTACAGATTTTCAGGGAGGTACGTTCTGGAGCTCAAGGGACGAGCTGGATGGCAAGTACGTATAGAGTATTTCCGCTGCAGTATATTATTATATATCCGAGACATGATTTGTATATGATCAATGACTGTATATATGTGAAACTCTGATGTATTAAAGTGTAATCAACAGATAAAATATTCTTTTGTAAACTGTTATTATTTATTATTATATTTTATCCACTGCGAATGTGAGCTTTCGGTGTTCAGTTCTTCTTCTTCTTCTATCTCTTTCTTCTTTTCCATAACTATCTGGAATTTTCGGCTTCGGAAATTTCGGGTCGTTACATTTGGTATCAGAGCTGAAGGTTAAGCGAGAACCTTGGCTCTAGTGGGGATAACTCATTGAGGAGAGTCCATAGTACTCTAGAATGAGTTAAGTACATATATGAGAGCGTACTTGTTATTTTCTTATAAAGGTTTTAAATGATTTTATATAAAATATATTTTGATATATAAAGCAGTATTTCCTTCTAATAAATATTTAGGTGATTGGTTGTTAAATTATTAGAATTAAATTAAGAAGTAATATAAATTACAACCAAATGGAAATCAGAAATTGGAATTAAATTAAGTGGTAACAGAAAATACAACCAAATTAAATTTTAAATTTAATTAAGAAAGAAATTCTAGAATTAGGACTCAGAAATTAAATCGTTTAAAAACTTTAAATGAGCAAAGTTAATTTGGTTTAAAAAGTTAAACCAACCTTTGAGAACTCAACTCGAATTTATATAATTCGAATGGTTTAAAAGTGAGATTGAAATTGAACATAGTCTTATTGCAAAACAAGGAATGTTTGGAAGATTTTTAAGGGGTTTGTTTTGTAATTAATACCAAGGGTGGTTTAAAATTTAAAGGTAATTTGGTGTGTAAAGGAAATAAATATGTATACATGTATGGATATACATGATATCAAGGATAATTTGAAATAAACTCTAAATCTTGAGTTTTGACTTTCCCTGCAGTGTGATGTAAAAACCCAAAGTAATATAAGTTTTGAACTTATAAGAGGGAAAGAATTTTGAAATTTGAAGTGGGAATTCAAATTGAGTTAGATTGATTGGATTAAGCAAATTGAAATTTAACTTGGGAGAAGGTAAATAAGTGTGAATAAACAACTTGAATTGGAAATTTCAAGATGAAATTGAGATTTAACTCGGATAGTTAAGTGGTAATTTGAATTGGGAATTTGTGTGATCTCAAATGGGTTTGAGATCTAGAAATTGAAAATGAATGGATGTGTTCAAATAAATTGGATGATACCATCCTATGTTAAAAATCTTTAAATTGTGAATTGGATTTGTTTAAGTGGATGAGAAATGAAGCGAGGTAATATATCCATTATTGAGACAAAAAGGAAGAAAAAAAAAATCTAACCTTAATTTGAAATTAAGGATATAGAATTACTTTGAACTAAAAATTTGAATAATTGAATTTGTAAATTAAACTTGTTTAAGAATTGGTGTCAAACTAGAAGATAAAATTGGGTAATAAATTAATTTTTTAAAATAAAATCGTTGAACTCTTATGAAAATTATGAAATAAGTAAGTAAAGAAAATTTAAAATGGAATTTGATTTAAATTCGGAAAGACATTGAGAATTTATTCAACTTGAATTGGGGTTAAACCAATTTCAGTGAAAATTGAAGTTATTTAAATTGGAAGTTGGGATAGTGAACAGTTTTGGCTCTGGACTATTTTCAATATAAATTGTTTTCATATAAACTTATTTTCCAAGCTATTACATATATACAACTCTTCTTTCTTAAAGCCAAAATATTTTATACTTGTTTTACAATTATTTTTGGAGCTATTTAACTGTTTTTCAACTGTTTATAAACTAATTACTATTTTTCAACTATGTTACAAATAAATTACTATTTTACAACTATTTTGCAATTATCTAACATGTATGAAACTATTTAATTAATTTCCAACTATTTTACCATTAGTTAACTATTTTCCAACTACTTTGCAAACTAATAATTATTTTTCAACTTCTTATCTATTTTAAAAAAAAAAAAATTCAAGCTATTTTCTAAATTGGTCGGAGTTCAAACTGTTATTGATTAAATACCCAACTGAGATGAGAATTGAAGTGATAATCCAAATGGGGATTAATGTAAATGTGAATAAAGTGAATGTGAATGGAAAGGTAATTGATTTGGCTAAGAATCAATGAAGTTAAGTGCGTAGGATGTACGTATATTATTCTATTCGCATAGTGATTTGATCCAGATACGAGCACAGAATTTCGAGGTAGTTATATCAATCCGAGTGGGATTTTTCACTCGATTGTCGACGGCGAACCTGAATATGGATTGTTGATTGGTTCTGGATATTCTCTATCGTAGTATAGATATGCAAGGGGAATAACGGTTTCTGATCAAGAAAACAGATCTGAGTCCGCACTAGGAAGTCAGGTGGACGATACTAGTTCGGAAGTGAAATTGTGTGATCGAGCGAGCGATCAGATTGATATAGAGTACAGATGATATGTGCACATCGTACGAATTTGAAATGAAAATGCTATTTAAAAGAGTAATCAAATTGGAATATTTGATTTTGAATAAATGAAGCTATATATCTCTGTTATATAAAGATAAATCTTCCCTTGTTGAATTTATTGATGGAAGGAAAATGATTTTTGAAAGTGTTTGAAGTATAAAGAGATTTTATACAAGTTTGAAATGATCCAAAGTTTTAAAATTATATATATCTGTATATATATAAAGGATCTTATGATTATTTTGGAAAGGGTTTTGGGAACCTTTGGATTTGGAAAGGCTTTTGATTTTTGGGTAAAATCAATATATGGAATTTGGAAAGCCTATTTTGAGAATTATCGATTTTGGGATAATCGATTTTGTGTAAAGGAGCTTTGATAAAATTCATACTAGGTGTATGATTTGAAGGATACTATATGTATAGTATAAAGTGTTTTTGATGATGGCTCTGGGGAAAAAGGCGCTCCCTTGGAATGAACTTCTCAGGAGTGCCACCGGGTGGTGCTGCCTTGAGCCCCAAGGGGGGGTTCTAAAGTTGATCCTGTGAGAAGTCCGGACAAAACTAGTTCCTGGGGATCGTGAGTAGAGGTTACCATAGCGAAAGTCGTGTGTGTCGCTGAGAGCCAACAGTCTGCGTTTGATTTTATATCGGCAGATTGCGACCTGTGGTAACATAGTGAAGGTCGTGTGTGCCGCTGAGAGCCAACAGTCTGCGGTTGAGTTTATCTCGGTAGACTGCGACCTATGTTGGAGTGGAGAAGTTTCATTTTGATAGTAAAAATCAGAGGCCGCGGAGAGCCTGCAGTTACATGGACTTTTGCTATGACGGCAACGTAACCCTGGATGTAACTGTGATCTGTTGTGTGGGATCCATGGCGTAATCGAGAGTGCCGCGGAGAGCCTGCAGTTACATGGACTTTTGTTGCGACTGCAACGTAACCCTGGTATGTAACTGTGACCATGGATGGGGGTGATGATTTTCAGAGCATTGTCACCAAAGATATTTCCTCTATTTTCAAAAACTGTTTCCTATATTTTGAATAAAATTATTTTTAAGTATTTTCACTGGATGTTGAAAACGAGTTTACCAAGTACTTATAGATTTTCAGTCCTACGCCTGATCAACGTATGACTGAATTTCTGTGAGAACAAGGATGGACTGGTTGAGACATCGAGTTAGAAGAAGTATTTTTATAAAAAACTATTTTAATAGTATAAGGTGGATTTAAAAGCATTTCTAAATTGTTAAAATAGAAGTGTTGAAATTTTGGAAAAATTTAAGGATAAATCCAAACTGGACTTATAAAATGGATTGTAAGTTGATAATGAGTTTGGAAATGAATTCGAATTATAAATAGAATTCGACTTGGGTTTGATAGTGGATTAAATAAGAAGAGATGGTGTAAAAATAAAATAAAGTTGGATTGAAAATGTGTTGGTTTGAATTACAAAAAAAAAAAATCAAGGGTGGTTTGAATAATAGGTAATAAAATTTGCAAGTAAATTGGATATAAGAGAAGTGATTATAATAGAAATAGTTTGAGTTGCAAAACCCAACCCAAATGAATAGAAATAAAATTTAGAATGGCCTTGTATTAATAAATTCGCAATTGAATTAAGCAAGTGAAATTAAAAATATAAAATGGGGAAATAAATGGGTTAATGGAATTAAATAATAAATGGATGAGGCCTGATTGAATAACAACTAAATCAAGGTTGTAACTGGAATTGGATTATCAGACTGAACTTAAGTTCGGTGACTATTAATTTAAAGCATAAATGAGTTAAGTATGTGCTTGGATATTATTTTGATAAATTAAAAAGGTGAATTAATGTTAAAGTAAATTAACTTAAGTTTAAAAATTTATGGAAACTTGGCTTCGAATAAAGGTGAAAGACCATTAAATAAAATTTGGGTTAAATTAATTTGGGAATGGTTATAAATTTATAAGTATTTGAATGTGCCAAGCTTACTAAATTATTTTGAAATGAAAACAGTTGCGAGAAAGAAATGGAATGCAATGTATGGTTGGTGAATAAATTAAAAAATGAGATGAACTTAAGTACATAATGGGTTGAAATTAATTTGAAGTAGTTATAGACCAAAATGAATACTTTATCAAGCGAATATTGTCAAATTTGCATGGAATGAATTGTAGGTTGCCATGAATGAATGTATTTAAAATGCTATGGGTTGAGAGAAGTAAACAAATTTTGAGAAAATTTGTGATAATTCAAAATTTGGTTTTAAATTGAAATTTAAAGGATTGAGCAAAAAAAAAGGGGGTATTACGTGAAAACTATAGAAGGTTTTAGGAAGTTGGTTAAGCTTAAGTGTCTTTAATAAAAGATAATTGGTAGAATGTTGAATTGTGGGTTTTGGGAAAAGTAAACGGGTTTTGAAACATTCATCCTAACTATTAATTTCGGGGACGAAATTCTTTTAAGGGGGGAGGAATGTGATGACCCGATATTTTTAACAATTTAAATTGAAATAATACAAAAGGTATAAGTATGTATACATTTATAAGTATAGGATAAGTGGCATGACATGGTGAAGACAAGTGGCATAATATGGACCATACACTTATCTTAAGATGAAATAGGATTATGACACATATATCACTTAGGTGTACACTTCTAGAACACCCTAAATGATTACTTAATAAGGTATGTGTCATGAAATGAAGCTTGCATAAAAAGATGAAGGACATGTGTCAAAAGATTAAATAAAGTAGTGACACATAACCCCATTAGGTGTCCATGTGTAGAAACATCTTAAGACACCTAAGTAGGCATGTGTAAACATTCTAAAGCTTGTGCAAAGAGAAGTAGACAAGTGTCCAAAAATAAAATTTCCAAACTAGCCTTGAAAATTTCTATATAAAGGGTGAAGTTCGCTTATTTTTCTTTCTTACACAAAACAAAAACAAAAGTAAGATAAGATGAAAAAGCTTGGAGAAAGCTAAGGAAAAGAGAGTCAAGGCAAATACACAAGTTAAGGTGAGAAAACCTATTTAAATTTCTAGTATTCATGTTATTCTTGAAGAGATGATAGATGTAAGTAAAAGTGGCTGGGTTCTATCAAAAACGTAGCTTAGTAATTTGACCATAACTTTCTCAATCCTTAATGAAATTATGATTTCTTAGATTTTCTGAAAATCTTTTTTCATGTGCTACAACTTTGATGTTTTGTGTTTTCTGTACTTTGGACGTTAGCCATGTCAAAATTGAATCTTTCTACTGTAATCCCGAGAGCAACACCAATATTAGTTCTGTGCTTGAGGCTGAAACTAAATTGGCCATAACTTCTTTGTTCCTCAACCGATTTCGATAAATTTAGATGTTTCAGAAAGCTTAGACTTTGTTCTAAAACTTTTATGTTTTGAGTTATCCAAAATTTCGATGTTATCTTGGGCAAAATTATAATTGTTTATCACTGTCCCGAGACAAAATCACAGAAGTTGTGAAATTTTAAGCTCAGAATTGTTTTAGCCATAACTTTTACAATTCTTATCGGAATTTGATAATTTTAAATGTTCCGGAAAGCTTAGAAACTAAGCTACAACTTTTTCTTTATTCATTTTGCCTGTCTTCGATGTTTTCTATGCTAAAATTGCAATTGTTGGTTGCTGTCCTGCAAATACATAAGTTCAGGCTAAGTTTAATGTTTTTAGTAAAATGGTCATAACTTTTGAACCTTTGATCCAAATTTGATGATCTTGGAAATTCTGGAAAGATAATGGAAAGGCCTATAACTTTCATTTATAACACTTCTTAAAATTCGGCCATCTATATATATGAATTTGAGGTGCAAGCTCGGGTTAAATTTCTGCCCGAAATGAACATGTTTGTTTCTAAGAAAAAAATGAAATCGATGATGTACTTAGAAGTTTAATAGTTTGTAATTAAAAATGAATTAACGAATTAACTTGTGATTAAGTGTTTAATTTAAGTTAAGAACTTAGAGAAGTACTTTATGGATTGGTTAACGAATATAGCTAATGAAAGATCAATGATTAAAAACTATTAAATGATTCATTGATGTGATTAATTTAAGGCCATTAATTTTATTAATTAATTAAGGGTAATCAATTGTGAAATTTGAAAGGTATAATTACTTAATGTAATTTATAAAGTAAGGTTACTTAGTAAGGTAATTAGTGATACTTGAAATTACTGGATGTAATAAATTAATGGATGGATAATAAATGGAAGTAATTTAAATTTAAATTACTTTATGAAATTAATAAGAAGGGTAAGTTCTTAGTAGAAGCAATTGAATACTTGAAATGAATGTACGAAGGTGATAAATTTAAGATGGGTATTTAGGAAATGATAAGTTACTGGGGTGTAACTAATTATTAGTAAATAAGCAAGATTTCAATGATGAATATTGTGGGTTTTAATTCATATAATTAAATTAGATGTGTAGTGATGTAATCAAAGCCCGACTAATTAAGATTGATTAATCCATAACAAATGACTTGTAAGAAATTAATTAACATAAGTGATTAAGGGTTAATGTAATTGAAATAGTTGGGTAATTCATGAAGTAATTAAGATTTCTTCTTGATTTGGTTAAGAATAATGAATATCAAGAATTTAATTAAAAATAATTACTTGAAGGTAATGGAAGGATAATTAATCCAGGGTGATTAATCAAGATGAATTATGAGGGGATGATTGATTAATTTTTTTGGAATTAATTAATATTGAATGAAGAAATCTAAGTGATTGAGGTTTGAAATTCAATTAGAATCGATTGAATTGGTTTGTATAAGATTGGGTTTGCATATGGATGATTGATTGGTATTGGTTGCTTTGAATGGGTTGATGATATGAGTTTCGAAGAGACCGGGATCGGGTATTGGGAAATACCCGAAACCACTTCGAATTTTATAAATTGATTTGTGAAATCAATTGGCTAGAATGAAGTGATTTAAGTGAATTGGATTATTTTATCTAAGTTTGGTACTTAGAAATTGATGTGTGGAATAAGTGATGTCTAAAATAAATTGTGGCTTTGAGAATTGATATAAGTTACCCGGGTTTATATGAGTTGTTTGTTGGTATTCCATATTAGTTGGGCTTACTCACGCTGGTTTCCAGCCTGACCCGGGTGTTACTTTGATGTAATGCTCGGGTCAGACTGAGTATTACAGATTTTCAGGTAGGTACGTTCTGGAGCTCAGGGGACGAGCTGGATGGCAAGTACGTATAGAGTATTTCCGCTGCAGTATATTATTATATATCCGAGACATGATTTGTATATGATCAGTGACTGTATATATGTGAAACTCTGATGTATTAAAGTGTAATCAACAGATAAAATATTCTTTTGTAAACTG
The DNA here is from genome assembly GCA_030765085.1 of Allium cepa. Taxonomy (NCBI): domain Eukaryota; kingdom Viridiplantae; phylum Streptophyta; class Magnoliopsida; order Asparagales; family Amaryllidaceae; genus Allium; species Allium cepa. The sequence continues at coordinate 920,537,267 of CM060938.1, forward strand.
TTATTATTTATTATTATATTTTATCCACTGCGAATGTGAGCTTTCGGTGTTCAGTTCTTCTTCTTCTTCTTCTATCTCTTTCTTCTTTTCCATAACTATCTGGAATTTTCGGCTTCGGAAATTTCGGGTCGTTACACATTGGATTTTTATTAATTTAACAATAATTAAGATTTAATTACCGTTGCTGAAGTTTTCATTTAGCGTTCATTCCAGCATAAATTCTATCTCTTTTATATATTTTTTTTTCTTTACAAATTTATATTACATAATCCCGTTTTAACTTAATAATTTAATTGTCGAAATTTACGGGTCGTTACACTCTCCCCCACTCAAAACTTTTCGTCCCCGAAAAGGAAAAGAAGGGAAAAGAAGAATTTCGAAATCAATATTTTAAATTTACAAAATTAGTTAATTTAGCTAAAATATACAAATTTAGTTACAATGAAATATTTAAGTGATTTCACCATTAATCAACCAAATCAAATAACAACCATCAAACAGCATACATACACAAGACAAAGCAACCATTTATCCAACAAACAAGAAGTTGTTCGGGTTCAGAACTTGAAATTTGTATGGAATGAAAATAACTATCAAGTGCATCCTTTACTCAACAGTCTTAGGTGGAACAAAGATAGATTATTTATTCATCCAACAACTTCACATTTCTTTACCCAACCAACCATAAATCAACCAATAATAATTTCAAAACAACGACCAAATTCACTTATTATACATTGATTTCATGCTTAGTTGTTTGATTTCCTTTTATGATTTACGTAACCTTTAAATTTCATTTACTCATTAATGTTTGTTTCATTAATTTACTTATTACTTTATTATTCCTTTATACTTATTTGTTAACAAATAGCTTCAATCTTTTTCCAATGTTTATTTCTTCTTCATGAACTATTTACTAAAATTTCAGGATCTTATTTATTCACACTTTAATCACTTAAGTTTAAAATCATCTATCTGTCATACTTACCTTTTAATTATATTTACTCGATAGAATTTCAATTATAACTTAAATTAATAACATTAAATTCTCCTTAATTATAGCAAATTCATTGAATTATTCATTTCCTAAATCTTCACTTGTAAGTTTTCTCTTACATTTCCTTACTAACATTGCAACTTTTATTATATGGCAAGTTATATATGTTTTAAGAATGTAAGTGAAATTTATACAAGTTTCTTCTCGATTTCCTTAATTAATTAATGGTTCAATAAATATATTCGTTTTATAAATTTCAATTTCAACTTACCTTTAATTTCATTTATTTATTTAAAGGTTTACGTTACTATTATATTTAATAATAGTAAAATTTAATTACACTAAATTTGCTACCCTATAACATTAATTCTTATAAATAAAGAAGTTTACTAATTCATTTACTAATGTTTACAATTGTTTATTTACATTTTTATCTTCCTATGGTATTAAATTTTCTTTAATTAAAGGTTCACATTTTCTATACTAAATTGAACTATTAATTAACTGGAATTTTAAGAACCAAATACCGGGTTTAATTCCAAATTGTTCAAAATAGTAGATAGACATATTCTTTTTACTTATATAACTTTAATTATAATCAAGCGATAAAGTTCTCTTAAACAATTTTGCAGTAAATTTCTACAGTGGCCTTTCCTCTTCGAAACTCGAAAATGGATGTCGATGATGCGTGCACTCATCACCGAAATTTATTTTCCAGCGACAGAGAGGGAAGTACAAACTTATTTTCCAAAATCTTCCTTTAAAACAATTCTTCCGAATTATATTGAAATATTATATCAGAAAATATTTATAAATAATATTATTATATTCCAAAATTTGTTCGAAAGAATTTTCAAAATCTCGGAACTTGAGTTCTAAATTTCTAAATTCATTTATCTATTTCTTAAATTTTATTTCAATTATTATTTTCTAACAACCAATCTATAGCAACCAAATATAGATATAATTTGAAAATTTTATTTTATATATAGAAAATAGATTAGGCAAAATTATTTCATTTGCCTATAATAAAACAAATATTATGTCGGTCTGTCCTATTAAGTGTTTAGAAACCCCTATTGATGTCACAGCGTCCCACGCATCAACCGGAATTTATAAATACAAAACGGAACAGGTTAACACAATATAAAAACCTTTTATAAAACTAACAAGTACGCTCTCTCATATATATACACTCAGCGACTCCCATAGGGTATTACTACCCTATTATCAAAGAGTCAAACACCACAAAGCCAAGGTTTATCGCTAAACCAAAGCTCTGATACCAACTGTAACATCCCGCCTTTTCGCACACTTTAAACCGACACACATGCCGATTCAAACCATACGGAAGGGCGGATTTGTTATGGGGTAAATAAGAAAAACAGAGAAGAAATAAACAAATAGAATCTCACAGCGGAAGGATAAAATATAATAAGAAAATATACAGTTTATAAAACTGTTTGCAAACGTTTATATAATACATATCAGAGTTACACATACCAATAACAATGCAACGGAACAGTGTGTAGTGCACTAGATAAATAATAATAGTAATACTATAAATCTTCGTCTTCGTTCTCCAGAGCTAAACTTCAAATCCTGAAACACTCGGACTGACCCAAGCGAATTGAAAAGACAAAACACTCGAGTCAGAACTAAAAGATCTTATGTGAGTTAAATTAACAGAAATAAATATGAGCGCAGTAACTCAAGAGATGCTCGGGATCTACATCTCCTAAGGATCCGTTAAACTATTTACTATGTAGTATATTGCGCTATTATAATAGTGTCTAATTGTAAAATAAACTTACTTTTAAATAGCGTTAAGGCTTTAGATTTTCCACCTTAACACGTAAAATGTCAATAGTCTATACAGTACCGTAATACCTCCTGATCGGGAAGCTACCAGAGGATACTCCATAGGTACGACACAAATAGAAACTTGTAGTAAAGGCTCGGTATGGTAGGTGACACGGCACAACTAGGCAATGCCAGGGTAGATATACCAATTGCTATCCAGGCTGGTGGAAACGCGTAGCCGCAGTTACCGCCCACCTCGGACTAACTCCCCAAAATCAAAGTAAAAGTGGCCACTGAATCAATCCAAAGTCAAAGTGTAATATCGAAGAGGAGGGTCCGATCAGAGGAATGACCTCATTGGCCTGAGAATCGCTCCTGTTTTAGCCACCTTATGCCAACTCACGGGAGTCGGGTCCACGTATTTACCTTACAGGAAACGTCGCCACCACCTACTTCATTCTGGAATCTCCACCGCGTACATGGTTAGTCAAAGTGGTTTTCGGTATCGACAGAGAGTATGTCCATATCCGATCCCGGTCTCTTTGCCAACCCATCGTTATTATAACACCGCGGTCATTTAAAAGTAGTTTATACTTTAAAACCAGAATATAATCCATTTCAAAACCATAATATTACGATATCATTTCTTGTTTAAAACCCAAAACGATTCATTTTGATATTATTTTTATAAAACCCAAATCAATGATATCATTTCCCAAATATAAATCTTTTCCAAAAATTATGCCACTTTTAAAATTTATAATTCCTTGTAACCAAATATTTGAATATTAACTTTCAACATAATACTTTGAAATCCATAGTTTTTAAAACCATTACTTTCAAAACTAAATGGTTTGGTTATTCAACAATATATAAAATAAGTGATTTAACTTTATGGTTACTTTGTAAAGAAATAATTTACATGGCTTTACAAATATAGTTCTTTATTAAAGTTTAAACCATAATCACTTTAAGTTCTAAAACCCCTTAAATTTCTATGTGTATAAATCATTTGGAGTATTAATATTCAAATTAAAGATGGAATTTAATTTTTTTCCAACAAATTTGATGTTTATCATTTAGTCTTGAATATTCACAAAAATTCATAAACAACTCCCAATTTCTAGCAATTAAATATCTCTTCAATTTAATTTATACTAGAATATTCATTTTATACTTATCTTGGAAAAATCCAGTTATAAATATCATATCTTAAAATTTCCAAATTTAAACATTTAACATATAGTATAAATTATCAAACACCATTTTCCTAAAATTTCCATTTTTATTAAAGGGATTCATATACATTTCATATTAAAAATTTACTCCATATGTATATGTATATAAATGGAAGAATAATATTTATAAAATATCAAAATTTAATTTTTATAAATCATATCACATCCAAACCGTAGAAATCACCTTTAAAATAATTTATATATATTGACCACGGTGCCTGTATAAAATTTTCTATCCTATGGTCAAGTGATACGGATATTTATCATTTCAATCCGCAATTAAAAATAAACTTTGCGGTTTTATATCATTTCAAACCACAAATCCCAAATGAAATGAAAAATGCATGATAACTTGCAGTTAATGATATACACATAAAACATCCATTCATCAACATCATCCATCATCCAATCACAATCATCAATCAATATCAATCAATAACAATATATATTTGATAATATAAAACAGGTAATAACTGGCAATTTTATTCAGATTAAATTTAACACTATTAATCTAACAGTTTATATTCAGTAATAAATTTTATAACTTTTTAACAAGTAGTTTATATGCAATTTAATAGATTCTAACTGTCAATTAATACGCGATAAATAAACTAAATTAACAGTTAATTTAAATAGATGCAAATAAACAGATATGGTGGATAAAACACGTCAAACAATTCTAAATAAATTTCTACTCATATCAAATATTAATTTAACAAACATAAAAGCTTTTAGAAGTTGTGAGTGGGTTAAAACACTCACCTTTGGAATTTAAATCGAATTTAATTCCGATTTAAACCCAAAAAATTTGACGGTCTCCAAATCTGTTCAAACCAGCGTCATCAGATCCGGAACTAAATTACAATCCTAACAAAAGAAATTTCGCGTGAATCGGAGAACGTATGAAAAAGATATTCTTTTTAAACGATTTGAAAAAAAATAAAATAAAATAAAACAAAACAAAACCCACTTAACTTCAATGGCCACGTCAGCTAAAAGCTACAGCATATCGTCGAATTTTTTTTCTGGTCAAACGAATATCCAAAACAGAAAATGAATTGTACCAGCAGATTACGTGTCTCGAGAACTTTATCATAAAATTTTCTGGAAATTTTTGTGGAGGGTTTGAATTTTATTAGAAAATTTGAATTGTAGATAGATTAGGTTTTGCAACCATTGAGGAAGAGAAAGAGATGAAGAAAACGAACATACAGCCAAATGACAATAGAAAGGAGGCTAGGGTTTATCACAGCATATTTATAGATAGATCGAAAAAGGATAGGTGTGCACGAATTTTAACATGCAAACAGAAGTGGTCCCAAAAGGATATTAATTATACACGTTACGGATTAAATTATTTCTTTCTCAACATTTACATTGCATTTTAAGCGTATTCACACATGTATAATTAGATGCTTCATTTAAATTTCCATATATATATTCACAATTCCATAAATTTCCAAATACATAGATAAATCTCCAATTTCAACTAAATTTCTAAATTACTGTAATAATTACAGATTAAATTTCTATCCATTCTCAATAGATTTACGTTTACATACTAAAATCCACATTTCTATGTATATTTGAATTCCATATTATACATATTTTGTTTATCTTAATTACTTCCAACTTAAATTTCAATCAACATAAAATGTTTTATTCAGTTTCCACTAATTTCAAACATGCTTTAAATCCAAATGAATAAATAACTTAATTCCCATTTAAGCATTTTTCATTTGATTTGCAATCAACCTTTTATGATCAATTAAATCCCGATATATTAAATAAACGTTATTTCCATCATTCTTTATCCTATGAAGAGATTTTAGTTATTCACACCTATTACTAAATTTCATATTAATGCACACTAATTTACATTTATTGCAATGGTTACCAAATATTTCCCTGCAATAATTCATTCCCCTATACATACTTACATTTCCACTTAAACTTTACTATACCCATTTATTTTCTCAACATTAAAACCAACGTTACCTCAATTCCACTAATGTACACTTATTCTATTATCACTTACTAACCATTCAAATTTTTATTAACAAATAGGCAGGTAATTCCTATGTTACAAATTCCTAATCTCTTACTATTGGCATACATTTGTATTGCTTACATATCATTTACAATGTTACCCAAAATCTCTATCCATTGTAATTAATACTTAAATAAGTTTCAATTTATATTCAAGTGAATACATTACCCTTTTTCGTTATATCATCCCTTTTTCACAAGAAACGTTTTATCGTTTCGACAACACTTTATTTCTAATTACCTACATTGATTTGTGTACGTCTCTACTATTTAAAGCATTACCATTCTCACCTTCATCTAAATCTCCATTTATGAATATTTAAAAATAAATTTCACTTATTTCCTATTTATACACTTATAAATTCCAATTCCAAATTGATAAATCTCTGTTTGCACTACTTAAATCAAAAATCAGCGATTATCCTATCTATACATTTTAAGTGGATGGATCAAATGTTGTATTCAAAAATCTACTTCTTAATATTCTTAGATTTAAACTCCACTCTCTATTAACAGAATATTTAGATGTTTAAACTTCTTTTATTACCACTACTTATTATTATACATTAAACTTAAATATACTGACAAAGCTTGTTTTTGGTATTCTTTTCATTTCCATAATAAAATTAGCAGTGGATTCATACGTTATTATGTAATTAACTTTAATTCCACCTAACTAAATATTTTCCAACTCCAACTAAATCTTCAATTAACTTAATAATAAACGTTAAATTACTTAATTGCAATTAACTCAATTACCTTAATCCTTATTATTCAAATAAATTGAAAATCTTGATTTACAATCAATAGTCGTATTATAAATGGAATTTACATTACCTGCAATATTTAATTTCCATCAGTTAAGATCTTACAATTTGTTCCATAAATTTATTTGTACTATATTAGTTACTGCATTAATTCTTATTTATATAACATTTAAGGTTCATTTAATTCTGATCGATTCCTCATTTCAATTAATAGACTAAATAAACGGGCAACACATTCTTATTGCCATCGTTTACTTTTAACTGCATTTAAGTTATTGTTTACAAACACAAGTTACTCAATTACTTAATTTCAATTTCGTAGACCATTCAATCTATTATGTATTACTTCATTGGTTCATATACTTTGAATTTCATTCAATCACCACTAATTGAGTCAATTACTGCAATTGCTTTCGAATTATATTTTTTATGAACTAAACAAATACGTAACTTATACAATTTTTACCATAAAAATTTAATTAACTTTAAGTTTATTACTTTCAAGCAAAATAATATGATTACTTGTAGGACCTTGACTTTTATTTGCATAAATTACTGGATTTCAATTTAATTGAAATTTTTTTAACTTTACACATAAATAAAAGCTTAAACCTCAATTAATTCATTCCTAAGATCACACTAATTATTATATTATAAAATGGACCTTTCCCTAGGTTACATCTTATTTATTCTCTTACCAATATTCCACACTAACTGCAAAATTTAGTGCATTAATTGAAATTGATCAAAAATAAAACTTAATCAACAAATAGAATAAATAACTTACAAAATTTATTGTCATAAATCTATTTTATAAGTCTACCTTTACTTATTACCTTATAATACGTTTTACGTTACTATAAATTTATATTCACTCTTCCGTTACTGTATGAATAATTACTAAAGTAACGTTTTTCTTAATTAAAACTTTCTCCACAATTGAATGAACTTTATGTTCAATACATACTACCGAATTGCAATCACTTGTGTTCTATCCAACATACATTAAAAATTCACTTCCATTAATTTATCCAATGTTTACATCCACAATTTAACAATTTAATTTCATTACACAATTTGCAATTCATATCTTATAAATAAATTTTCCAATTTTGTCTCTTTCAGCATTAATTAAACAAACATATTTAATTAAGAAATTATAATGCTTTTAACTATTTCCATTTACACTACATAAAACCCAAACAGTCGTTTCAATTGCATTTGGATTTGCACTAAATTGGTTATCCATCAACTGCCATCTATATTACCACCTTAATTCACATACAATTACAGTCCTTATTAATATATTAATACATAGGTAATTTAAATTTTGTCTTTATTTCTTTAATTTACATTTTACTCAAGTGCGACAATTTACCCTATTTCTTTATTGATATTTCACCTAACTTTCAACAATTAAGTTAAATACACGTTTCTACAATTCATTATTAGTTATAAATTTAAATCTCCTTTATTTATTCAACTTACACACAGGTATACATCTTACACTATCTCAATCATTGGATTTTTATTAATTTAACAATAATTAAGATTTAATTACCGTTGCTGAAGTTTTCATTTAGCGTTCATTCCAGCATAAATTCTATCTCTTTTATATTTTTTTTTTCTTTACAAATTTATATTACATAATCCCGTTTTAACTTAATAATTTAATTGTCGAAATTTACGGGTCGTTACACTAACTTAAGAAACTAATTTTCCATTAATAGGATCAAATTAATTTTTAGAACATTTGGTTGGATTTTGTTATAACATCGAACAATCGAATTACAAAATAAACATATTACTGAATTATCAAATTAACTAAATTGCACACCCTTTATATTGAGTTTAATTTTTTTTTTTGAAATAAAGCATTTAGCTTTAACACTAAAAATATTAAAGGAACTAAACCTACCATTATTTTTGAAACTAAAAGCATGGATGTGAATTAGCAGTTGACCTATAACCATTTGATCTTCTATATTTTGTGTATAGAGTAACATTTAGATTTATAAATCATACGGTAGACTGAATAAATGTAATATATATATATATATATATATATATATATATATATATATATATATATATTTATATTTCTTTTCTAAAATATGAAATAAAAATTTATTATTTAACTTTAAATGTATATTTTTGAAATATACATTGAAGTCAAATCAAAAATTAGTTTTAATCCATCAAGAAATAAAATGCTATATTGAACTAAAAGAGGATACCAACTGATTACCATTAATGAGAATTAAGATGATTTGAGTTTAGAGGTTGGAGGTTGTAGTTTTTGTGGACAAATTAGATTAGGGTTTGGACATGAAGTATTTATGTAATGTGTAGTTTTTAAAGATATCTTTCATATTTATTAATTAATTATTATCAATTAATGTATAGTATATAAATTTGTTAACGATGTATTTTTTTAGATTTTATAGTATATGAATATGGAAGCACACATTTATAGGATGTAAATTTTTTTATTAATTTTTCTATGAATGCTACTAATAAAAATGTGTTGATAAATCTACTTAAATAGTCTTGGAGCTTATAAAGTATAATTAATATCTTAGAGCACAATGCACTTATATTGAAAAGGTTACACTAGCTATTGGTTGTTCCTAACTTGGTAAGCACTGTATTACTAAGCATGCCATTTATTTAACTTTCAAATGTAATTTACATTTGTTCAACGTAGTTTTATCCTATTTTCAACATGTAAATCTAAATGTGTACATAATTTTGTTTGATAATAGTGTTCCAAACCTAGAGTAGAGAAATTGTACTTGAAATGAGTTAGTATCTAAATTTGGCTTAGTGAAACAACATTTTCATCATTACACATTCCGATATTACAATATACTAATTAAATTAGAGAAAATATTTGTAGTTTTCAAACATCGTGTTCTTTAATAAATATAGCATAATATGACATGAGAAAATGTATGAAATTAGCAGTCAAATTTTGTTTTAGAGTATAATTGTGGTTTATAGATCATGCAATAATTTATTAACTAATAATTATGTATTTTGCACTCATTGTATTATTGTTACTATATCAAGCTTCTTAAAAAAATATTACTGTATAACTATGCATGTTCCAACGTTGATGATTCCAACTAATTAAACATTATCCTTGTTTGTTTCAACTAATCTAAATAAGAGCTACACAACATGATTTAATAAATGTATATTTTGAAATATACAATAAAGTAAAGTAAAAAATTGGTTTTAATCCATCAAGAAATAAAATGTTTTATTGGACTAAAAGTGGATACCAATTGATTACTATTAATGTGAATAAGGATGATTTGAGGTTAGATGTTGAAAGTTGTGGTATTCATGGACAAATTGGATTAGAGGTTGGACATGAAGTATTTATGTCATTTGTAGTTTTTAAAGATATCTGTCATACTTAATTAATTATTATCAATTAATGTATAGTATTGGATATGAAGTATTATTAATTATTTACATTAAAATTCGAAAAAAAACAGGAACGTCTGACATACCTTATAAAAGTCGAACATGATTAATACGTTTTGTAAACACTATTTATTAGGTCCAAATGCGAATCATTAAACCATGGACATATCAATCATGTCATTCTTATCTAAGATAAGTAGGGCGTAAGCATCGTTTCAAATCTCCTATATATTGCTCGAGATCTCCTTTTCACACTTAAACGAGGCGAGACATCAAATCTTTTGCATATCTCATTCGACACTCGTCTCGTTCGAGATACTCAAATCTCACCTGAAATATGGATCAAAATCTCAATCCGAGATCTCACCCGAAACTATACATTTTTCTTATTTTGCATGATATTTTTTATTTTTCATATCGATTCAAAAGAAACTACTCGACCTAATTTTAATTTACCAGCTTCTAGAACATATTCTATACTTTTTATCTTAATGAGTCATAGGGAAAATTTTCACTTTTTTATTATTTTCTAATAAAAGGATATTATTCAATCATTACCAAATCAATTGAGCTAATCAAGCTGCAACTCTTATAAAAATATTTCTTTTTCCATGTAAATCAAGTATGTTACCATTTTTATTTTTACTAAAAAAGATATAAGCATTAAATAAATTTTTGGCATATCAATTTTAGACACATAAGTACATCCGAGATATTCCCGAGATGCATTATAAGACCCGAGATGTCAATTCGAGCCCGATATGTACTCATTTCATCTGAGATCTCCCCTGGTACGAGATAATTTGTGTAAATATTGAGATAATTTGTGTAAATATTTCGAGACGAAACGTGATCGAAATCTGATATTTAAAACCTTGGGCGTGATTCTCGCTAATCGCTTTTTGGTTAATGTTTTCGGTATCCATGAATGGGGATTTGGTATGTAACTAATCCCTAATTTGGTTAAATATTAATAAAAGAGAATTAATTGTAATCATTCACAAATTAGTTTGAATTGGAATCAAATGAAATTAGCAACAATTTATTCCATTTTAACACAATTCTTCCTGCTTGAAGTTAGCCTACTCGTAAACATTATTATTAACCCATCTTCAATTCGTAACGATTTATAACATCTCCCTACTGCAAAAAAATAAAAAAATTAAGCATAAACAATCTTTATAGAAAATAAAAAATAACTCCTAAGATGTTTCATAAGATCTCCAAGTATTCTGTTAACCATGCATTAAATAGGAAAATACGTGCTACGTTCAATGAAGCATTACTATAGAAAAAATGTTTTGCTGTAGGTCTAAGATGGATAATATCTGATATTGCAATAAATAACTCCAGGTTGCATATAACAAATAAAATATTTAGATAAAAATTAAGTTTATAGAATGCCTATTTGGAACTAAACTTTCAACATACTTCTCTCGAAATGAAGTATAGAATTTTATTATTTGATTATTCTTTTACATCGTAGATGATATTTTGTCTACTTGATTTTCATAAATACTTATAGTTCAAATGGAAAGTACAGCAATTTATATCAGATTATACTCGATTTAAGATTTTTTGATGTACAATGTTAGTTAATCAATTATACCTTATAAATTTGCAAAGGAAATGAATTTCCTGATCGTACTAAGCAAACACAAAACATATTAGAGAATTTATTATGTATTTACTACCCTCGATGCTAACTTAAGAAACTAATTTGCCATTAATATGATCCAATTATTTTATAGAAAATTTGATTGGATTCTGTTATAACATCAAACAATGGAATTATAAAATAAACATATTACCAAATTATCAAATTAACTAAATTACACACACTTTATATTGAGTTAAAATTTTCTTTTTTGAAATAAAGCATTTAGCTTTAACACTAGAAATCTTAAAGGAATTAAACCTACCTTTATTTCCGAAATTAAAAGCATGGATGTGAATTTGTAGTTGACCTATAAACATTTGATCTTCTATATTTTGTGTATAGAGTAAATTTAGATTTATAAATCATACGGTAGACTGAACATAAGTAATATTTATATTTCTTTTCTCAAATATGAAATAAAAAATTATTTTTCAACTTCAAATGTATATATCTGAAATATACATTGAAGTAAAATCAAAAATTTAGTTTTAATCCATCAAGATATAAAATATTATATTGAACTAAAAGTGGATGCCAACTGATTACCACTAACGAGAATTAGGATGATTTGAGGTTGGAAGTTGTGGTGTTCGTGGACAAATTGAATTAGAAGTTGGACATGAAGTATTTATGTAATATATAGATTCTTAATATATCTGCCATAATTATTAATTAATTATTATCAGTTAATGTATAGTATTGAATATGAAGTGTTATTAATTATTTACAGAAAAATTCAAAAAAAGGAACGTCTACTTATCTCATAAAAGTCAAACATGATTAATACATCTTGTAAAAACGTGACCTTTTTTAAGTCCAAACGCGAATCACAAAACCGCTGACATATCAACTATTTCGGACTTATCTAAGATAAGTCGGGCGTAATTCTCGCTAATCGCTTTTTGGTAAACATTTTCGGTGTCCTAACGTGAACTTGGTATGTAACTGTTCCCTAATTAGATTAAATATTAATAAAAGAGAATTAATTGTGCTAATTCTCAAATTAGTATGAATTGGAATCAAATGAAATTACAAACAATTTATACCATTTTAACACAATTCTTCCTGCTTTAAGTTAGCCTACTCATGAACATTAGTGAACATTATTATTAACCCGTCTTCAATTCGTAACGATTTGTAAACATCTCCACGCCGTAAAAAAATACAAAAAATAAAGCATAAACAATCTTTATAGAAAATAAAAAATAATTCCTAAGATGTTCCCTGTAACGACCCGATATTTTCAACCATTCGCATCCGCACATGTCGGACTTGAATTGCTCAAAATACCGCGTTGTAAATAAAATTTGGCAAATCTCAGAATATACAGTAAATACATAGTCACAGATCACATACACAGAGTATTAATAATAATGCAGCGGAAATAAAAGAGATAGTAGTTCATGAAGCTACTATATAAAAATAAGATACGTCAGAGTTAAATAAGATACAACAGAAGAGTAACAAGATACATCAGGTACAAATCAGAATACATCACTGAAATCACTGGATACAGAAAGCAAAATAGATGGCTGGATCTTCAAGCAAAGCTCCAACTCCGTAGGTGAATCTTGAATGCTAGCTCACTCAATCTGACTCGAGCGTAAAGCAAAATACAAAACACTCGAGTCAGGACATAAATACTTATGAACTGTAAATCGACTCAAGTGAACAGTAACAAAAATGCATCAGTAACTTAAAGGATGCTTGGGATCGCCCATCCTTTAAGGATCCGTTAAACTATTTACTATGTAGTAATATTGCGCTATTATAATAATGTCTACAGTAAAATAAACATACTTTTAAATAGCGTTCCGGGCTACCCATATCACCCTTCACACATAATAGTCCCAGTAGTCCATCCAATATCATGCCATCTCCACTCCGGGTGACTGTCAGAGGATACCACACGGGCTACGGGAGAAAAACAAAGTCGTAGTAAAGGCTCGGTATGGTAGGTGACACGGCACACAAGGCAATGCCAGGGTAGATATACCAATTACGCACACGGGCTGGTGGTAACGCAGCAGCCACATACGCCCACCTCGGAACACAGTCCCATATCAAAATCGGAGGATGGCCATCTAATCAATCACCAGTAAGAGTATAGTATCGAAGGAATGTGTCCGATCGGAGGAATGAGCTCACTTGGCCCGAGATCGCTCCTGTTTTAGCCACCTTATGCCAACTCACGGGAGTTGGGTCCACGTAATATACCTCAAGAACGTCGCCACCATCCTACTTCATTCTGGAATCTCCACCGCGTACACGGTTGTTAAAGTGGTTTTCGGAGTTGGCAGAGAGAATGACAACTTCCGATCCCGGTCTCTTTAACAACCAAACGTTATTATAACGCCGTGGTCATTTCAAAATAGTTTATACTTCAAAAAAATCAAATCATTTCATTTCAACTATATTTCTTTCAAAATAGTTTATACTTCGAAACCAAAACCATTTTTATTTCAAACTATTTATTCAATCAAAATAGTTTATACTTCGAAACCAAAATCATTTTTATTTCAAAACTATTTATTCAATCAAAATAGTTTATACTTCGAAACCAAAAACATTTCAAACATATATTCATTTCAAAATCATAATATTTTCAAAATCATACATTTGACATCATGGGATATTCATTTAATTCTTTACATGTTACAATTCATTCAATTAATCCCAAATTTTCAATTTCCAACTTAATTCAATTCAAACCATCGGTTTCAATTAAATTTCCCAATAACCATTTCAAATTATATCAATTTCAAATATAGATTTGATCCACAAATTAAACTATTCAATTTTTAATATATTTCAAAGCTTTAATATCCTGCATTTCAAAAACTAAATTTTATAATTTCATATATCTCAAATCTAGTTTCATTATTACTTAGTTTTGAAATATTCATTTCATAAATCCAATATTATTTAAATAAACTCAATTTACAATTAAACTAAATATCCTTTCATACCAATATAAACTTCAAATATTCATTTATCAAAAGTACATATCATTCCAATTCATATTCTTTATCAAAATAAAGATCAAAACATTTCCAAACCATTTCAATCATCAAATATCGTATCTTTTCAAAACCTTATTATCAAATCATTATTTGAATTCAAATTCAAATACTCAAATTTAAATATCATTTTTAAATCAAATAAGTCATTCATTTGTTATTTCAAGTATCATTACAAAATACATTAAAAATTCCATTCAAAAATTCATTTATCTCATTACATTTCATTCCATTTAACACATAACCAAGTAAACCCTATTTAAATTCAAATTCAAATTTAATTTCCTTAAAATTTCAAATTTAAATATTAAAATATATTCAAAACTTCTTAATTTCACAATTAATCAATTTCCAATAGTAAAATCATTTAACACTTCAAAATATAACTCAAACAGTGTTAAAATCTATAACATTTCAAACATTGTCAAATTATAGCGACGACATCATTTATAAAGTGCTATCGTAGCTTATAGCTTCCAAAAATGGTTTAGTTCAAGAATAACGACATTTATAAAATGTCGTAATAGATATTTAGATATTTCAAACATTGCTAGATTCAAAACAATAGCATTTAAAATGCTGTCAAAAGACTAAAGCATTTTGAAAATGCTATAAAATTCCAGGTTTCATTTTAGCTTTTCAAAAATAATAATAAAACTCCAAATTTTTATTATTACAACGTAAAAATCATATTTCTAGACTTCAAAATTTCACATTTAAAATTATTTTAACATATGATTTAACACAATAAAATTTTAAGATCAAATATTCAATTTTGCAAACTCCATTCATTTATTAAGTCAAAATTCACTGTTTATTAATTTATAAATTTAATAAACTTAAAATTTTACTTCAAATATCATTTCAAAACTTTAAATTTAATTTCCATTATTTATTTATATTTTAAAATAAAATTTAAAGTCAAACATCACATTTACTCCAAATTTACATACTTGAATTCACTTAAATTCACAATTTCAAGATTTAATATTTAACTTTCTTAAAACCATAATATATATATTTTTAAATCAAAATTTCATACTTTTGAAAATACATATTTAAAAAAATCATTTAAAAATATACCACGGGGTCTGTATATAATTTTCTAACCTAGGTCAAGTGATACGGATATATATCATTTCAATCCGTAATTTGCAAAGAAAACCGGGTTTTATCATTTCAAACCCGCAATCCCAAGCCAAATAAAATACAATAAAAATCGCTCAGGCCTATCATTTCAGCCCATAACGATTTTTCCCTATTCTAAAGTCCGTTCGGGTATGTATCATTTCAACCCATAGTGATTCTATTCTAACAGGGAACTTGCAGTGTGAATATATGCATAAACAATATAAACAATGTCAATGCCACAATATAATGTCATATATCAAGTGTCAGGTGATAATTAACAGTTTTAACATGGTAATAACATGGTATAGCATATCATATGATCAACATTGACTTGCATAACATTTTATATTACTAAACACTTGTCATCAATTCACTATTTCATAAGTATAAATGTCAGAGTGAGAAAGACTCACCTTTTCAAAGCTAGAGACCAAAACAACATACAAGCATGACTCCAAAGCCACGACAAGCACGATACAGCACGACACAATATGAAACATCACGACATGATTCAAATGAGAGAGATAGCCAAGATATGATCTTGTAAACAACCAATAAACGAAGCAACATATATATGAATATATAACACAAAACAATATCGAAATGAATTGAAATAAAAACAACGAAGGACAAAATAGTTAAACCTTGCTTTAGCCACTCAAAAGCTTGACCAAAGGGACATTATACTCAGCCGTGATCATGGTTTTGCTCAGGTTTTGCCTCAAAATGCACGGCCTTGCAAGTGGTTGAAGAGGTAGGAGTTGCATATGAAGAAGACAAAAGGGATAAAGGCAAAATAGGAGTGGAGTTTTGGGCTCAACCAGGCACGGCCTTGGATCAAGTGGGGCTAGACCCTACATGCTTCAGGTCTTATCATTGCTGGAGTGATGTCCAGAGGTCAGGTCAGTAGGTGGTAGTGGAGCTAGGGGGTTGGCCAAGGCAACTATGAAGGTGATAGTGGAGTTATGCTCGGCAAGGTTTCAAGGGTCTGGTGCAAAGTATTATGGTGTTTGGTCCACTTGAAGGTCATTGCTTGAGGTGGTGGTCAGAGGAGAGGCTGGTGGTTGCTTTGGTTGGTGATGGTGGAGAGGATGGTGGTGGTGATGGGTGGTAGGGCCAAGCAAAGTTAGGTAGAGGCAAGGCAAAAAAACAATGAAAAGAAGAAGGAAGAGTGGGAAGAAGAAAGCCATGAACTTGCCATTTTTTCTTCCTCAACTTGAAATGCCGTGAGTTTAAGTGGAGAATGATGTTTTCTCACGTGAATTTTGAAGGAAGATACACAGCTAAGCAAGAAAAAGGTATGGCTAAAAGAAAGAAGAGGAAAAGGCAAAAGCAAATGAAAAGACAAGGAGATGAAAAGACTAGAAAATGAAAGGACTTTGCCTCTTTGTTTTCTATTTTCTTTTTAAATTTTAAATACATGTAAAATATGTATAAATACAGATAAGACACGAAAATATAATAAATAAAGAAAAATAAATAAATAAATATTAATTAAATATAATTAAATTAAGAAGATAACAAAGAAAATGTAAATTAAGCTTGAAAATTTGAAAATAAATGAAATGAACTTTGGGAAAATTGTATGAACATGAAAAATATTTATAAATAAAGATAAAAACATAAAAATAAAATGCATACATAAAAATGAATAAATAAATTTTAATTAAATATGATTTAAATGAAGAAAATAGCAGAAAAATGGAAACTAACCTTTAAAAATAGAAAATAAATCCAATGAGCTTTGGAAAAATTCAAACATCACTTTAAAAATATTTAAAAGGTAAAAATATATGTAACATAGCATATAATACAATTTAGAATAAGATATGACAATTAAAAAGATTATTTATAAAATTTAAAATAAACAATTTTGTTAAATACAGCAAATTTCACACAATAGTTAAAAAGGCATAACTTTCACATTATAAATCAGATTTCAACAAAACGAGAAGCAGTGTTCTTAAAATTTTATTTACTTTCATAATAAAATATAAAATTTAAATTTTCAAACTTTCAAATTTTAAATTTAAAAGTCAAAGTTTGACCATTTTGACCAAAATTCACTTTTTTGGAAATATTCAATTTATGCATGATTGAAATTCTAATCCACATCAAAATCAACATTTATATTTCAATTAACAAAACATATTCATTTTAGAAAATAAAATAAAGTTTTTTAAATTAGGAATTTAAATTAAAATGATTAAAATATACAATTACAATAATTAGAAAATACAGGGTTGTTACACTCTCCCCCACTCAAAACTTTTCGTCCCCGAAAAGGAATGAGGTACGGAAAAGCGCAGAAAAAGAATGAAATAGTATTAAGAAAAGATGACAAGAAGATTAAAACTATACCTGATAACTGTTGCTATATGTAAGTTTAACAATGTGGAGATGATCTTTCCAAGATCTTCCAGAATTCAAGAACACAAGCATGAAAAAAAATCTTTTAGAATCTGATTCACCCTTCCCGTTTGACCGACGGTCTGTGGATGGCAAGCAGTGCTTAGATTCAAAGATGAGTGCCAAAGATTATTAAAGATTATAGAAAGATTTCTAAACAGACTGGTATATGCAATAGCCTCCCATTTTGTAGCAAGATAAGGGAAATTAGGACAACCAAAAGATAGTTTGAAAAACAAAATAAGATAATAAATTTGAAACCATGAAAATTTCAACTTAAATTGATTATAAATCTTACATAAGTTAAATAAATCTAAACTATCTCTAATTTCATTATCTTATCATCCAATTATCTTAAATTAACAATTTCAAAAATCATGGATTTGAAAAAAATCATTTATTATATTCAAAATGTACTTAACAAAATTTAATTCTTCCTTATTTCTAATTAAATTTTTTAATTTATTCCTCTCAATATATTTTATCACCTATGTTACATATATTTATAATTATTATAACTGCTTTATCTTATTCTTAGTTCCTTTATCATTATTTTATATTGTAAATTATTCCATTACCCTTTTCTTTATTTACCTTTGTTAATCCCTTTTATAACTAAAATTTAAGTATATAACATTAATAATAACCACTCAAATTTTATTTATAAAATCTTTTTTTTATATATATATATATTGTACATTATCCAATTACATATTCAACTTCTGAAAATTAAGGTAAGTTATATTGGAATGAAATTGTGTATTATATAAATAAAACTTTCTAATTAAATTATTTCAAGCTTGAATATTTATCCAAATCTTAAAATTATACTTAGAAATTATCTTTGAAGATAAAATTTTGGAATTAAATTTCCAATAGATTCCAAACTATTTAGAGATAACTAAATGCACATATACTATATATACATATATATATATTCAACTTTAAATCATATATCAGGATATGTTATGAATCCAGTCTTATTTTAGAAATTAAAATCAATTAAATTTCCCAAAACAAAACTGTCGCAAGACTACAGAATGGTCTCTTCACTTTGAAACTCGAAAATGAATGTCGATGATGCTGCAGTCATCACCGAAGTTATTTTCCAGCGACAAAGAGAAGAGCACTAGTTTTAAACTTTAAAATTTCTTTAGAAACAAATTTCTATTCAAAATTACTTTAAATACTATATCCTTTAAAACTTTAAATACAAGGTTTGAAATCCATCGAAAATTAAATTCTCAAATTCTTGATTTACATTCATTTTAAATTTCCAAATAAATTTATAACCATGTTTTACAGTTCAATTAGATATATGAAACAATAGAAAATGATATATAAAATCAAATATTATTTCTTAACAACCAATTCAAATAAAATCCAGATAAAGATTTATAATATAGTTACAAAATTTATTTCACAAAATTTATTTCATTACTAAATTTTAAAAACATATTGTGTCAGTTTGTTGTGTTCAAGTGTTTTGGAAATCTTATCGATAGAGTTGATCAGACGAATCGATTAGAAACCCAAATCAACATCAACAACTTAAACAACACAATATAAAACAAACATTAAATACAGATTTACATGTACAATTCAAAATGTTTTGAAGATAAGTTAGAAACAAAGATGAGATGATTAAATAACAGAATAGGGACATGGATAAGCTTATATAAATCGTGGGCAACCTTAACCGGGTCAACCGTGACTTAAAGAATAAGATCGATGTGGATTCCTTGGGTAAATCAACATTCGATCTCAAGATATAGAGTTCGAAATTATAAGAGATACTAGCATCTAAACCGAGGATATAGAATCTCTGGTGAATCGATGCTGTTGTAAAGGAGTTTCCCCCTTTACAAATAAATTTGTGGTTGGCGAGCCTGCCGACTCATTATGAAGATCTTTTGAAGTGGATTTATGGGATACTCCAGAAATGAAAGAAGATAAATAGTGAGGGATACGAATGGATTTTGGAACCATAGGGAATGTTCCAAAATTCAAAGGAATCGAGTCAAAAAGGAAGAGGTTTAAACTCGAATGAAAGTGATTCTGTAAATACATTTACCCTATATACTGAGTTTTGCCTAGAGCTACCAAAGCTCTGATACCAACTGTAACGACCCGATATTTTCAACCATTCGCATCCGCACATGTCGGACTTGAATTTCTCAAAATACCGCGTTGTAAATAAAATTTGGCAAATCTCAGAATATACAGTAAATACATAGTCACAGATCACATACACAGAGTATTAATAATAATGCAGCGGAAATAAAAGAGATAGTAGTTCATGAAGCTACTATATAAAAATAAGATACGTCAGAGTTAAATAAGATACAACAGAAGAGTAACAAGATACATCTGGTACAAATCAGAATACATCACTGAAATCACTGGATACAGAAAGCAAAATAGATGGCTGGATCTTCAAGCAAAGCTCCAACTCCGTAGGTGAATCTTGAATGCTAGCTCACTCAATCTGACTCGAGCGTAAAGCAAAATAAAAAACACTCGAGTCAGGACATAAATACTTATGAACTGTAAATCGACTCAAGTGAACAGTAACAAAAATGCATCAGTAACTTAAAGGATGCTTGGGATCGCCCATCCTTTAAGGATCCGTTAAACTATTTACTATGTAGTAATATTGCGCTATTATAATAATGTCTACAGTAAAATAAACATACTTTTAAATAGCGTTCCGGGCTACCCATATCACCCTTCACACATAATAGTCCCAGTAGTCCATCCAATATCATGCCATCTCCACTCCGGGTGACTGTCAGAGGATACCACAAGGGCTACGGGAGAAAAACAAAATCGTAGTAAAGGCTCGGTATGGTAGGTGACACGGCACACAAGGCAATGCCAGGGTAGATATACCAATTACGCACACGGGCTGGTGGTAACGCAGCAGCCACATACGCCCACCTCGGAACACAGTCCCATATCAAAATCGGAGGATGGCCATCTAATCAATCACCAGTAAGAGTATAGTATCGAAGGAATGTGTCCGATCGGAGGAATGACCTCACTTGGCCGAGATCGCTACTGTTTTAGCCACCTTATGCCAACTCACGGGAGTTGGGTCCACGTAATATACCTCAAGAACGTCTCCACCATCCTACTTCATTCTGGAATCTCCACCGCGTACACGGTTGTTAAAGTGGTTTTCGGAGTTGGCAGAGAGTATGACAACTTCCGATCCCGGTCTCTTTAACAACCAAACATTATTATAACGCCCTGGTCATTTCAAAATAGTTTATACTTCAAAAAAATCAAATCATTTCATTTCAACTATATTTCTTTCAAAATAGTTTATACTTCGAAACCAAAACCATTTTTATTTCAAACTATTTATTCAATCAAAATAGTTTATACTATGAAACCAAAATCATTTTTATTTCAAAACTATTTATTCAATCAAAATAGCTTATACTTCGAAACCAAAAACATTTCAAACATATATTCATTTCAAAATCATAATATTTTCAAAATCATACATTTGAAATCATGGGATATTCATTTAATTCTTTACATGTTATAATTCATTCAATTAATCCCAAATTTTCAATTTCCAACTTAATTCAATTCAAACCATCGGTTTCAATTAAATTTCCCAATAACCATTTCAAATTATATCAATTTCAAATGTAGATTTGATCCACAAATTAAACTATTCAATTTTTAATATATTTCAAAGCTTTAATATCCTGCATTTCAAAAACTAAATTTTATAATTTCATATATCTCAAATCTAGTTTCATTATTACTTAGTTTTGAAATATTCATTTCATAAATCCAATATTATTTAAATAAACTCAATTTACAATTAAACTAAATATCCTTTCATACCAATATAAACTTCAAATATTCATTTATCAAAAGTACATATCATTCCAATTCATATTCTTTATCAAAATAAAGATCAAATCATTTCCAAACCATTTCAATCATCAAATATCGTATCTTTTCAAAACCTTATTATCAAATCATTATTTGAATTCAAATTCAAATACTCAAATTTAAATATCATTTTTAAATCAAATAAGTCATTCATTTGTTATTTCAAGTATCATTACAAAATACATTAAAAATTCCATTCAAAAATTCATTTATCTCATTACATTTCATTCCATTTAACACATAACCAAGTAAACCCTATTTAAATTCAAATTCAAATTTAATTTACTTAAAATTTCAAATTTAAATATTAAAATATATTCAAAACTTCTTAATTTCACAATTAATCAATTTCCAAAAGTAAAATCATTTAACACTTTAAAATATAACTCAAACAGTGTGAAAATTTATAACATTTCAAACATTGTCAAATTATAGCGACGACATCATTTGTAAAGTGCTATCATAGCTTATAGCTTCCGAAAATGGTTTAGTTCAAGAATAACGACATTTACAAAATGTCGTAATAGATATTTAGTTATTTCAAACATTGCTAGATTCAAAACAATAGCATTTAAAATGCTGTCAAAAGACTAAAGCATTTTGAAAATGCTATAAAATTCCAGGTTTCATTTTAGCTTTTCAAAAATCATAATAAAACTCCAAATTTTTATTATTACAACTTAAAAATCATATTTCTAGACTTCAAAATTTCACATTTAAAATCATTTTAACATATGATTTAACACAATAAAATTTTAAGATCAAATATTCAATTTTGCAAACTCCATTCATTTATTAAGTCAAAATTCACTGTTTATTAATTTATAAATTTAATAAACTTAAAATTTTACTTCAAATATCATTTCAAAACTTTAAATTTAATTTCCATTATTTATTTATATTTTAAAATAAAATTTAAAGTCAAACATCACATTTACTCCAAATTTACATACTTGAATTCACTTAAATTCACAATTTCAAGATTTAATATTTAACTTTCTTAAAACCATAATATATATATTTTTAAATCAAAATTTCATACTTTTGAAAATACATATTTAAAAAAATCATTTAAAAATATACCACGGGGTCTGTATATAATTTTCTAACCTAGGTCAAGTGATACGGATATATATCATTTCAATTCGTAATTTGCAAAGAAAACCGGGTTTTATCATTTCAAACCCGCAATCCCAAGCCAAATAAAATACAATAAAAATCGCTCAGGCCTATCATTTCAGCCCATAACGATTTTTCCCTATTCTAAAGTCCATTCGGGTATGTATCATTTCAACCCATAGTGATTCTATTCTAACAGGGAACTTGCAGTGTGAATATATGCATAAACAATATAAACAATGTCAATGCCACAATATAATGTCATATATCAAGTGTCAGGTGATAATTAACAGTTTTAACATGGTAATAACATGGTATAGCATATCATATGATCAACATTAACTTGCATAACATTTTATATTACTAAACACTTATCATCAATTCACTATTTCATAAGTATAAATGTCAGAGTGAGAAAGACTCACCTTTTCAAAGCTAGAGACCAAAAAAACATACAAGCATGACTCCAAAGCCACGACAAGCACGATACAACATGACACAACATGAAACATCACGATATGATTCAAATGAGAGAGATAGCCAAGATATGATCTTGTAAACAACCAATAAATGAAGCAACATATATATGAATATATAACACAAAACAATATCGAAATGAATTGAAATAAAAATAACGAAGGACAAAATAGTCAAACCTTGCTTTAGCCACTCAAAAGCTTGACCAAAGGGACATTATACTCAGCCATGATCATGGTTTTGCTCAGGTTTTGCCTCAAAATGCACGGCCTTGCAAGTGGTTGAAGAGGTAGGAGTTGCATATGAAGAAGACAAAAGGGATAAAGGCAAAATAGGAGTGGAGTTTTGGGCTCAACCAGGCACGGCCTTGGATCAAGTGGGGCTCGACCCTACATGCTTCAGGTCTTATCATTGCTGGAGTGATGTCTAGAGGTCAGGTCAGTAGGTGGTAGTGGAGCTAGGGGGTTGGCCAAGGCAACTATGAAGGTGATAGTGGAGTTATGCTCGGCTAGGCAAGGTTTCAAGGGTCTGGTGCAAAGTATTATGGTGTTTGGTCCACTTGAAGGTCATTGCTTGAGGTGGTGGTCAGAGGAGAGGCTGGTGGTTGCTGTGGTTTGTGATGGTGGAGAGGATGGTGGTGGTGATGGGTGGTAGGGCCGAGCAAAGTTAGGTAGAGGCAAGGCAAAAAAACAATGAAAAGAAGAAGGAAGAGTGGGAAGAAGAAAGCCATGAACTTGCCATTTTTTCTTCCTCAAGTTGAAATGCCATGAGTTTAAGTGGAGAATGATGTTTTCTCACGTGAATTTTGAAGGAAGATACACAGCTAAGCAAGAAAAAGGTATGGCTAAAAGAAAGAAGAGGAAAAGGCAAAAGCAAATGAAAAGACAAGGAGATGAAAAGACTAGAAAATGAAAGGACTTTGCCTCTTTGTTTTCTATTTTCTTTTTAAATTTTAAATACATGTAAAATATGTATAAATACAGATAAGACACGAAAATATAATAAATAAAGAAAAATAAATAAATAAATATTAATTAAATATAATTAAATTAAGAAGATAACAAAGAAAATGTAAATTAAGCTTGAAAATTTGAAAATAAATGAAATGAACTTTGGGAAAATTGTATGTACATGAAAAATATTTATAAATAAAGATAAAAACATAAAAATAAAATGAATACATAAAAATGAATAAATAAATTTTAATTAAATATAATTTAAATGAAGAAAATAGCAGAAAAATGGAAACTAACCTTTAAAAATAGAAAATAAATCCAATGAGCTTTGGAAAAATTCAAACATCACTTTAAAAATATTTAAAAGGTAAAAATATATGTAACATAGCATATAATACAATTTAGAATAAGATATGACAATTAAAAAGATTATTTATAAAATTTAAAATAAACAATTTTGTTAAATACAACAAATTTCACACAATAGTTAAAAAGGCATAACTTTCACATTATAAATCAGATTTCAACAAAACGAGAAGCAGTGTTCTTAAAATTTTATTTACTTTCATAATAAAATATAAAATTTAAATTTTCAAACTTTCAAATTTCAAATTTAAAAGTCAAAGTTTGACCATTTTGACCAAAATTCACTTTTCTGAAAATATTCAATTTATGCATGATTGAAATTCTAATCCACATCAAAATCAACATTTATATTTCAATTAACAAAATATATTCATTTTAATAAATAAAATAAAGTTTTTTAAATTAGGAATTTAAATTAAAATGATTAAAATATACAATTACAATAATCAGAAAATACAGGGTTGTTACATTCCATAAGATCTCCAAGTATTATGTTAACCATGCATTAAATAGGAAAATACGTGCTACGTTAAATGAGCATTACTATAGAAAAAATGTTTTGCTGTAGGTCTAAGATGGATAATATCTGATATTACAAAAAACAACACTAGGTTGCGTATAACAAAATAAAATATTTAATATAAAAATTAAGTTTATAGAACGTCCATTTAGAACTAAACTTTCAACATACTTCTCTCGAAATGAAGTATAGGAATTTATTATTTGATTATTCTTTTACATCATAGATGATATTTTGTCTACTTAATTTTCATAAATACTTATAGTTCAAATGGAAAGTACATCAATTTATATCAGATTATACTCAATTAATGATTTTTTGATGTATATTGTTAGTAAATCAATTATGCCTTATAAATTTACAAAGGAAATGAATTTCCTGATCTTCTATCATCAAACAATGGAATTATAAAATAAACATATTACCAAATTATCAAATTAACTAAATTACACACACTTTATATTGAGTTAAAATTTTATTTTTTGAAATAAAGCATTTAGCATTAACACTAGAAATGTTAAAGGAATTAAACCTACCATTATTTTCGAAACTAAAAGCATGGATGTGAATTAGTAGTTGACCTATAACCATTTGATTTCTATATTTTTTGTATAGAGTAACATTTAGATTTATAAATCATACGGTAGACCGAACAAAAGTAATATTTATATTTCTTTTCTCAAATATGAAATAAAAAATTATTATTCAACTTCAAATGTATATTTCTGAAATATACATTGAAGTAGAATAAAAAATTAGTTTTAATCCATCAAGAAATAAAATGTTATATTGAACAAAAAGTGGATACCAACTGATTACCACTAATGAGAATTAGGATGAATTGAGGTTAGAGGTTGGGGGTTGTGTTGTTCTTGGACAAATTGAATTAGAAGTTGTACATGAAGTATTTACGTAATATATAGATTCTCAATATATCTGCCATAATTATTAATTAATTATTATCAGTTAATGTATAGTACTGAATCTGAAGTATTATTAATTATTTACAGAAAAATTCAAAAAAAGGAACGTCTATTTATCTCATAAAAGTCAAACATGATTAATACCTCTTGTAAAAACGTGACATTTTTTAAGTCCAAACGCGAATCACAAAACCGCTGACATATCAACTATTTCGGACTTATCTAAGATAAGTCGGGCGTAATTCTCGCTAACCGCTTTTTGGTTAACATTTTCGGTGTCCTAACGTGAACTTGGTATGTAACGATTCCCCAAGCAGATTAAATATTAATAAAAGAGAATTAATTGTAATAATTCTCAAATTAGTATGAATTGTAGTCAAATGAAATTGGCAACAATTTATTCCCTTTTAACACAATTCTTCCTGTTTGAAGTTAGCCAACGCGTGAACGTTATTATTAACCCGTCTTCAATTCGTAACGATTTATAAACATCTCCACATAATTATTAATTAATTATTATCAGTTAATGTATAGTATTGAATATGAAGTATTATTAATTATTTACAGAAATGTTCAAAAAAGGAACATCTACTTATCTCATAAAAGTCAAACATGATTAATACGTCTTGTAAAAACGTGACATTTTTTAAGTCCAAACGCGAATCACAAAACCGCTAACATATCAACTGTTTCGGACTTATCTAAGATAAGTTGGGCGTAATTCTTGCTAACCGCTTTTTGGTTAACATTTTCGGTGTCCTAACGTGAACTTGGTATGTAACTATTCCCTAGTTAGACTAAATAGTAATAAAAGAGAATTAATTATAATAACTCTCAAATTATTTGAATTGGAATCAAATGAGATTAGCAACAATTTATTCCCTTTTAACACAATTCTTCCTGCTTAAAGTAAGCCTACTCGTGAACATTATTATTAACTCATCTCCAATTCGTAACGATTTATAAACATCTCCACATTGCAAAAAAATATCAAAACAATATGACATAAACAATCTTTATAGAAAATAAAAGATATTTGCTAAGATATTCAATAAGATCTCCAAGTATTCAGTGTTAACCATGCATTAAGTAGGAAAATACGTGCTACGATCATTGAAGCATTACTACGGAAAAATGTGTTGATGTAGGTCTAAGACGGATAATATCTAATATTACAAAAAAATAAGTCTAGGTTGCATATTAAAAATCAAGTTTACTGAACGCATATTTAACTTCAACGTACTTCTCTCCAAATGAAATATGGATATTTATTATTGATTATTCTTTTACATCATAGATGATATTTTGTCTTCTTGATTTTTTTTAAATACTTATAGTTCGAATGGAAAATACAGCAACTTTATATCAGATTATACTCAATTAAAGATTCTTTGACGAACACTTTTAGTAAACCAATTATACCTTATAAATTTACAAAGGAAATGAACTTTCTGATCGTACTAAGCAAACACAAAACAGGTTAACGAATTTATTATGTATTTAGTACATTCGACGCTAACTTAAGAAGCTAATTTTCTGTAACAACCCGATATTCGTGTCGAATTATAATCGACAATTTAAACGATTAATATTGACCCAAATTTCCGTTTGAATTTTTGAATTTGAATTAAATTTCTTTTATAAATGGATAAAAAGGAAATGTGGGCTTTGAAAATAATAGTGGTTCATTTGTTTTGGTTTCGGTCCAAACTTTGGTTTTCAGTAGTTTGTTGATAAACGTTCGATCTCTGTAGTGTTTACTTGGTTTTCCATAGCGTACATGTGAATTAATAACAATGCTATCAGAAAGTGTGAATAATTATTATAACAATCAAATTGCACTTACTATTAAACAAACAAGCTAAAACCCTAACTAAATTAAGTATTAAATTATAAAACTTAAATCGCAACTCATTTCTCAGCCCAGCCCACTATCTCCCTTTACCTTTCCTTCGACTTTAACCCGATCCCCTTTTCATTTTTTTCGAACCCTAATTAAAACAACACGAGAGAAAAGTATGGCGGCTGCTCGTGTCGTTCGTCTTCCTTTGCTCGTCTCGCGTGGCTCCTGCGGTGTGCTTGGCTTCAATTCGTCGACATGGTGAGTTCGCTCACATCTAATCCATATCTCGAGTTATTTAAGGTTCGAATTCTTCGTTCAATTTTGTAGCTTGGCCATTCGATTTTGTTTTAATATTGGGGACGATTTTGACTTGGTTGTCTCGACACTGTTTTGCTGTGATGATGATGATTTCATTTGATTTTCTTTTGTCATCGCGGCACTGTGGTAACTCGTGACCACCACGGGTTTATCTGCCTCTGACTTCGGTCGTATTTTCTTTTCATTGTTGCACTTGCTCGAATCATTTAAATGTTACTGGCTTTTCTCCTTTTTGCTTCGGCATGGTGCCTTGTTCTTGATGGTGATGCTTGTACTGCCCAGTTTTACAGTTGTTTACCTGTTGCATTTTTGGAAGCAATTGGTTTGTGATTTACTAGTATTCACTCTAGATGTTATTGGCATCGCTTGAACATATTGTAGCCTTTTTCCAGCCTTCATTTTACTGCCTTCATGTCTTTCGTGATGCATATTCTCTGAAGCACATTTGTGCTTGTTTGTGCACTTTTTTTCACTGCAACTTGGTATTGCATAACTAATATGCAAATACTTGAGCACATTTGTTTATGCACTGCAGCTTCTTTCTGCATATTTTATATGCAGGTATAATTGAGCAATTTGTAGTTGCACTGCAACTTCTGATTTCATATTTTTATGCAGATAAACTAAGCATTCATGTTAATGCATATTTTCTACATCAAGTTTGGAAAACAAAGTTGTATATTGGTTTGGCATTCGTACGTTGCAAACTGATCATTGCTCTTTGGTGTATGATCCTGGCATTTGCCAATATTTCTTGATGTTGTCACTTTGAATTATGTTTGTCTTGTTTCTTATTGACATTCGTCACTGCACTATGCCTTGTTTTTGCACTTGATAGACCCAGGTCCATTCTTTCTTGAGCCGGTTGTGCTGTGCACTGAGCATTGTTTTTCTTTTCTAGCCTACATTGTTGTTTCGGCTGTTGCATGCTGTGTTCATGCACCATGTTGTTACTGTCCTATTTCATTTAGTGTTTGCTGATGCATTGGTGTCTTTTGGTTGATAACTCATGGCTTGACTTGACTTTGCTGCGATGTGCATATATATATGGTTATTTATAACCATTTCATTTTGAGGCTGTGTCACTGATGTCGGCTTGCCTTATTCATTTCTCAATCGAACTTTGGTTCATTTTACAGTGCCATCTCCCATGTAATATGCAGTTGCATTTCTGGTCAATCTTTGTACCTTTACCACTGATGTTGGTTTGCATTATTTTGTTCTATTGGTTTCACTGGTGATATTATTTTCAATTTGAAGCAACATGGTGGTTTCATTCTTACTTGAGTTTATATTTGAGTGCACTGCACTTGAGTTTGTGTCTTAGTACTCAAGTTTGGTACTTGCATATTCATGTACCATTCTTTTGCTCACCTCTGCACACCACTGTCACTATTGCATTTGTGTACTGTCATGTACACTTGTGTTCAAGCTTGCCTTTTGCATCTGTACTACTCTGTAGTTTGGTCTGGTCATCTCCTTGTTGACTTCACTGTGTAGTTGCTGTGCATTGTGCATGTCACTGCACAGTATCGTTTCACTGTTGCAGGATTATATGCATTTCTTTGAACTGTGCATTCATTGTTGTGATGATTTTAACATTTTTATGTGGCGAGGCAGTGCACGCAAGCGTGAACTGCAGCCACACGGTATTTATTGGTTTCATCATCACTGTTGTGGTGCGGCAGTGCACGCAAGCGTGAACTGCAGCCACACGGTATTTCTTTGATTAATATTCTATCTGCTTTTGATTTTAGGATATTTTTCGTATTATTACTGCTTCTATGCACTAATAACTGAGTTTGAATTAGACTGACCCGGGTATTATTTTCTTTTGAATTTAATACTCGGGTCAGACCGAGTATTTTACAGGTTGTAGATATTCTGCTTTGGGTTGCTGCTAGAGCTATGAAGTTCTTTCATATCTTTTGGAGTAGTCGTCATTTGTTGTAGTCTGTATTATTATATAGGAAGATATGTATTCATGTATATTATATACGTTAATGTACTTGTATATGTAACTTCCTGAGTTGACTATTGTAGCTGTATCACATGTACCGTGTCAAATGTATTGTAACTGACATCAGTTATTATATATATGAGAATTTCTGTTTTTATCCGTGTTCCGCATTTATATTCTCTGTGATATTATTTATATTCATCTGAGTTCCGCAATTTTTATTTATCTGTGTTATTAGATTATATTTGTCCTAGACTATTATAGCCACCGTGTGGTAGCTTTGAGTTTGCATCGGCATGTCGGATTTCCTCCTGAAATAGATTGCACGTTTTTACTATCTGACATATCGGTGTTCGCACAAAGCAATTACACGGATGGTCGCTCCTCAACAGCCTTATTCTCCGTGCTAGTTGACAACACTACACCGTAGTGTTCTTGGCTAGCGTGGGTATAGAGGTGGGGCGTCACAGCTTGGTATCAGAGCCTGGGGTTTAGAACAAATATAAAACATAACTTAGAAAGTACATGTGTTACAACTATTTGTCGACATTTTATTTCTCATAGTTGCATATGATTGTTTTTGAATTGTTAGGTATGAATTCCTAACACTTATTCATATGCATTTGATTTTGAATTCTTGTGTTTTCGGCTTTGATTTGTTTTAGCCGATGATTGATTTTGTTTGAATCTCAGCGATTCTGAACTTGAGTTTACACTTCTAAGTATCAGTGTATGTATGCTCTACCAAGTTGCATATTGCTGCAACTTGTACCCACTTCGATTTGAACTCGCATTGTTTATTCGAACTGCTATCTATAGGCATTCTTATCTCTGATTCACATACTTAATGCAGTCTCCATGCAATTAAGTTTTGGGTATCAATCTTTGAGACAAATTGCATTCCAATTGTCTCTCTCTGATAGTTTTAAAATTTCTTTGGTATAAAAGAAATTGCTTTGGTCTTTGCCTTGTCGTTATCGACGTTGACTTGACTTTTACTTTTGTTAAAGTCATTCAAGCAGTTATGCTCGTTCTGCTTTGTTTTTCCAATTGTTGATCGATTCTTCTTTTCCGGTTAGTTGTTATCACCTTTGTCGACTTTGATAACTTCTATTTCAGGAATTTTGGGTATTCCTACTTTGATGGATTTGGAATCGAATTCTTTATATTTTATTCACGTCTTCGAATGTGAATCTTAGTGAATTGATTTGGTTTTCGAATTTAATCGATTCTTGATTATTTCCCGATTTGTTGCTATCATTTATTAGCAACTTTGATGACCTTTTCTTCGGGATTTTTGTGAACATACCTTTCGATGAATTCGGTATCGATTTCTTTGGATTCTATTCACGTCTTCGTATGTGAATTCTTGTGATTGATTGTTTCTACAATCATTTTTGTGATTTGTCACTTTAAAAATATAAAGGTTTCAATACTAGTAGTAAATATCAAAACTCTTTTATCAAAATGTTTTCAACTCTATTTTCAATACCAAACTCGTTTTTGAAACTGTTTTTCAATCTATTAGTATATACAAATCTTTGTTTCACTCGTATGAGAAATCTAATTAAACGACTTAGTAAAACGAGTGGTATATAACGCTTGCGTTTACTTCGCCGGTTAATTCTTGGACTTATTCGATTGAATCTCTTGTGACAAATTTTATTAGTGAAGATTTACAGTTTGTTCGTAAATATTTAAGTTAAGCAAGTGGTTATGGGACATGAAGCTAAACTTTTATATTTACTAGCTTAGTGTAATTGACACTTCTCGTTGATCATGACGATCATTTTTACGGTTAGACTAGGCCTCATCGGTGTGATTTCGTCTCACACATATCTCTTGGGCTTTGAGGATTGTCTAGACACCACTTGTGTGATTTCATTCACACATACTTTTCTTTTGATTGTGAGGTTAGACTAGACACCACTTGTGTGATTCCACTCACACATACCTCTTTTGATTTTTTTGGTTAGTCTGGACCTCAATCTGTGTGATTTCGACTCACACATGTGGGGTAGCGCCCCACGGTCTTCGGGCCATTCGTGTGTCAGAATTAATGGCTTGCAACCATGAGATAGCGTCTCGTTATGCGTTGCACGTGTTGATGATTTTTCATGCTCGCGGGTAGGTGAGATTCCGTGCTCCCGTTCTCGCTTTGCGTTGCCCGTGTTGGTGATTTTCATGCTCACGTGTAGGTGAGATTCCGTGCTCCCGTTCTCGCTTTGCATTGCATGTGATGGTGATTTTCATGCTCATGTGTAGGTGAGATTCCGTGCTCCCGTTCTCGCTTTGCGTTGCACGTGTTGATGATTTTTCATGCTCG
Source organism: Allium cepa (assembly GCA_030765085.1). Lineage (NCBI taxonomy): Eukaryota > Viridiplantae > Streptophyta > Magnoliopsida > Asparagales > Amaryllidaceae > Allium > Allium cepa. The sequence goes on from CM060938.1 coordinate 920,570,499, forward strand.
CGGGTAGGTGAGATTCCGTGCTCCCGTTCTCGCTTTGCGTTGCACGTGTTGATGATTTTTCATGCTCGCGTGTAGGTGAGATTCCGTGCTCCCGTTCTCGCTTTGCGTTGCCCGTGTTGGTGATTTTCATGCTCACGTGTAGGTGAGATTCTGTGCTCCCGTTCTCGCTTTGCGTTACATGTGTTGATGAATTTTCATGCTCGCGTGTTGGTGAGTTTCCATACTCTCCTTTGAGTTTTCATACTCCGTTCGAGTTTTCATACTCCGTTTGAGTTTTCATACTCGCGTTCGAGTTTTCATACTCCGTTCGAGTTTTCATACTCGCGTTCGAGTTTTCATACTCCGGTTCGAGTTTTCATACTCCGTTTGAGTTTTCATACTCCGTTCGAGTTTTCATACTCGCGTTCGAGTTTTCATACTCCGGTTCGAGTTTTCATACTCGCGTTCGAGTTCTCATACTCTTAGCTTGTGTTTTCTGGATTTCTTGTGAGGATTTCTAGAATTTGTGCTTCACCAATTTTCGTGATTTCTATTGATAAGTTTTATCAATTCTTGTGCATTGGTGAATTCGTGTGTTATTGACTTGTTATGAATACAAGTTTAGGGTATGATACCCCTTTCTATCTTTGAAAAGATTCTTGTGACTCTTTGGATAAATGAAAATCCACTTATCGAAGTTGCTTCGGATGTCGTTGTTTTAATCACATATTTTAAAATTTGTTTCAAAATATAAATCAAAATTGTTTTCAAAATTTTTACGATTTGCGCTTTCAAAAGAATGAGGAAGCGAATTAAACGTTTCAGTAAAATCGAGGACTATGACCCCTTTCTTTTACTGATTCGCTTAATTCCGGACTTGTCCGTTTGAGAACGTAAAATGTTATTTATTTAAAATACACAATTTAACACTTTCAAGGAAACGATGAAGTGAATTAAACGATTTAGTAAAACTCGTGGTTATGAGTCATGTGCGTTTGCTATTTCGGTTAATTTCGGACTCGTTAATTGAAAAATTTGTAATTTGAAATTTGATTACCGTTGTGGTAATTTCTGATTATCGTTTTGATAATTGGATGTTTATGATTTCTGATTTATCGTTTTTGATAATCAGATATTTATTGTTTCTAATTATCGTTTGTGATAATTAGATATCTGTGGTTTAATTATCGTTTGTGATAATTAAACATTTGAGATTTGAGATTTAATTATCGTTTGTGATAATTAAATATTTGTGATTTAAGATTGATTTTCGATTTTGATAATCGAATAATTGTTGATTTGATTATCGTTTTTGATAATCGAATATTTGTGATTTGAGATCTCTGAATTATCTATTGATAATTAGATTTTGTTGATAATTTGTGAATTTCTTTTATGAAATTAAAAGATTTCTTTGGCGTTTATATTGTACTACGCCAGTGTACCGGCTCAATTTTCCACTATTTATGACGTTTTCACACGTCTTCCTTCTACGGAAATGCCTTAGGGGTTCCAATTTTATTCTTGAGCCCGGTATTATTGAAGAAATTGAAGTTTCACCAGATTTAACTTTGAGCAGCATTTTATTCACATCAATGTTTCAGGGGTTCAGCACCTTCGAAATAAAGATGTTTTTCTCGTGAAAGTTTATGGGTTCTCAAATCCTATGGATTTCACTTTGGAATCCAGAGAATTCATCGAGCAAACACGTTTAGGCTCTCTCTCCCTCACGCTCTATATGGTGAACTTCCTACTTCAAATTTCTTCATCGTGTGTTGTTATGCTCTTGTGGTTGTTACCTTTTGTCCATATATTCCTTAAGATTGCGAGGACGCAATTTCTTTAAGGAGGGGAGTCTGTAACAACCCGATATTCGTGTCGAATTATAATCGACAATTTAAACGATTAATATTGACCCAAATTTCCGTTTGAATTTTTGAATTTGAATTAAATTTCTTTTATAAATGGATAAAAAGGAAATGTGGGCTTTGAAAATAATAGTGGTTCATTTGTTTTGGTTTCGGTCCAAACTTTGGTTTTCAGTAGTTTGTTGATAAACGTTCGATCTCTGTAGTGTTTACTTGGTTTTCCATAGCGTACATGTGAATTAATAACAATGCTATCAGAAAGTGTGAATAATTATTATAACAATCAAATTGCACTTACTATTAAACAAACAAGCTAAAACCCTAACTAAATTAAGTATTAAATTATAAAACTTAAATCGCAACTCATTTCTCAGCCCAGCCCACTATCTCCCTTTACCTTTCCTTCGACTTTAACCCGATCCCCTTTTCATTTTTTTCGAACCCTAATTAAAACAACACGAGAGAAAAGTATGGCGGCTGCTCGTGTCGTTCGTCTTCCTTTGCTCGTCTCGCGTGGCTCCTGCGGTGTGCTTGGCTTCAATTCGTCGACATGGTGAGTTCGCTCACATCTAATCCATATCTCGAGTTATTTAAGGTTCGAATTCTTCGTTCAATTTTGTAGCTTGGCCATTCGATTTTGTTTTAATATTGGGGACGATTTTGACTTGGTTGTCTCGACACTGTTTTGCTGTGATGATGATGATTTCATTTGATTTTCTTTTGTCATCGCGGCACTGTGGTAACTCGTGACCACCACGGGTTTATCTGCCTCTGACTTCGGTCGTATTTTCTTTTCATTGTTGCACTTGCTCGAATCATTTAAATGTTACTGGCTTTTCTCCTTTTTGCTTCGGCATGGTGCCTTGTTCTTGATGGTGATGCTTGTACTGCCCAGTTTTACAGTTGTTTACCTGTTGCATTTTTGGAAGCAATTGGTTTGTGATTTACTAGTATTCACTCTAGATGTTATTGGCATCGCTTGAACATATTGTAGCCTTTTTCCAGCCTTCATTTTACTGCCTTCATGTCTTTCATGATGCATATTCTCTGAAGCACATTTGTGCTTGTTTGTGCACTTTTTTTCACTGCAACTTGGTATTGCATAACTAATATGCAAATACTTGAGCACATTTGTTTATGCACTGCAGCTTCTTTCTGCATATTTTATATGCAGGTATAATTGAGCAATTTGTAGTTGCACTGCAACTTCTGATTTCATATTTTTATGCAGATAAACTAAGCATTCATGTTAATGCATATTTTCTACATCAAGTTTGGAAAACAAAGTTGTATATTGGTTTGGCATTCGTACGTTGCAAACTGATCATTGCTCTTTGGTGTATGATCCTGGCATTTGCCAATATTTCTTGATGTTGTCACTTTGAATTATGTTTGTCTTGTTTCTTATTGACATTCGTCACTGCACTATGCCTTGTTTTTGCACTTGATAGACCCAGGTCCATTCTTTCTTGAGCCAGTTGTGCTGTGCACTGAGCATTGTTTTTCTTTTCTAGCCTACATTGTTGTTTCGGCTGTTGCATGCTGTGTTCATGCACCATGTTGTTACTGTCCTATTTCATTTAGTGTTTGCTGATGCATTGGTGTCTTTTGGTTGATAACTCATGGCTTGACTTGACTTTGCTGCGATGTGCATATATATATGGTTATTTATAACCATTTCATTTTGAGGCTGTGTCACTGATGTCGGCTTGCCTTATTCATTTCTCAATCGAACTTTGGTTCATTTTACAGTGCCATCTCCCATGTAATATGCAGTTGCATTTCTGGTCAATCTTTGTACCTTTACCACTGATGTTGGTTTGCATTATTTTGTTCTATTGGTTTCACTGGTGATATTATTTTCAATTTGAAGCAACATGGTGGTTTCATTCTTACTTGAGTTTATATTTGAGTGCACTGCACTTGAGTTTGTGTCTTAGTACTCAAGTTTGGTACTTGCATATTCATGTACCATTCTTTTGCTCACCTCTGCACACCACTGTCACTATTGCATTTGTGTACTGTCATGTACACTTGTGTTCAAGCTTGCCTTTTGCATCTGTACTACTCTGTAGTTTGGTCTGGTCATCTCCTTGTTGACTTCACTGTGTAGTTGCTGTGCATTGTGCATGTCACTGCACAGTATCGTTTCACTGTTGCAGGATTATATGCATTTCTTTGAACTGTGCATTCATTGTTGTGATGATTTTAACATTTTTATGTGGCGAGGCAGTGCACGCAAGCGTGAACTGCAGCCACACGGTATTTATTGGTTTCATCATCACTGTTGTGGTGCGGCAGTGCACGCAAGCGTGAACTGCAGCCACACGGTATTTCTTTGATTAATATTCTATCTGCTTTTGATTTTAGGATATTTTTCGTATTATTACTGCTTCTATGCACTAATAACTGAGTTTGAATTAGACTGACCCGGGTATTATTTTCTTTTGAATTTAATACTCGGGTCAGACCGAGTATTTTACAGGTTGTAGATATTCTGCTTTGGGTTGCTGCTAGAGCTATGAAGTTCTTTCATATCTTTTGGAGTAGTCGTCATTTGTTGTAGTCTGTATTATTATATAGGAAGATATGTATTCATGTATATTATATACGTTAATGTACTTGTATATGTAACTTCCTGAGTTGACTATTGTAGCTGTATCACATGTACCGTGTCAAATGTATTGTAACTGACATCAGTTATTATATATATGAGAATTTCTGTTTTTATCCGTGTTCCGCATTTATATTCTCTGTGATATTATTTATATTCATCTGAGTTCCGCAATTTTTATTTATCTGTGTTATTAGATTATATTTGTCCTAGACTATTATAGCCACCGTGTGGTAGCTTTGAGTTTGCATCGGCATGTCGGATTTCCTCCTGAAATAGATTGCACGTTTTTACTATCTGACATATCGGTGTTCGCACAAAGCAATTACACGGATGGTCGCTCCTCAACAGCCTTATTCTCCGTGCTAGTTGACAACACTACACCGTAGTGTTCTTGGCTAGCGTGGGTATAGAGGTGGGGCGTCACATTTTCCATTAATATGATCAAATTATTTTTCAAAAAAATTGGTTGGATTCTGTTATAACATCAAACAGTCCAATTATAAAATAAACATATTATCAAATTATCAAATTAACTAAATTACACACACCTTATATTGAGTTTAATTTTTTTTTGAAATAAAGCATTTAGCTTTAAAACTAAAAATATTAAAGGAACTAAACCTACTATTATTTTCGAAACCTACTATTATTTTCGAAACTGAAAGCATGGATGTGAATTAGTAATTGATCTATAACCATTTGACCTTCTATATTTTGTGTATAGAGTGACATTTAGATTTATAAATCATATGGTAGACTGAATAAATGTAATATAAATATATATATATATATATATATTTATATTTCTTTTCTCAAATATGAAATAAAAATTTATGATTTAACTTTAAATGTATATTTTTGAAATATACATTGAAGTAAAATAAAAAATTAGTTTTAATCCATCAAGAAATAAAATGCTATATTGAACTAAAAGTGGAAACCAACTGATTACCATTAATGAGAATTAGGATGATTTGAGGTTAGAGGTTGGTGGTTGCGGTGTTTGTGGACAAATTGGATTAGTAGTTGGACATGAAGTATTTATGTAATTTATAGATTCTTAATATATCTACATAATTATTGATTAATTATCATCAATTAATATGTAGTATTGAATGTGAAGTATTATTAATTATTTACAGAAAAATTCAAAAAAAAGGATTAATGCATACAAGTCAAACATGATTAATGCATCTTATAAAAACTTGACATTTTTTAAGTTCAAACGCGAATCATAAAACCACTGACAGATCAACTATTTCGGACATATCTAGGATAAGTCGGACGTAATTCTCGCTAACCTTTTTCGGTTAACTTTTTCGGTGTCCATTAACAAGAACTTGGTATGTAACTATTCCCTAATTACATTAAATATTAATAAAAGAGAATTAATTATAATAACTCTCAAATTATTTTGAATTGGAATCAAATGAAATTACCAACAATTTACTCCCTTTTAACATAATTCTTCCTGCTTGAAGTTAGCCTACTTGTGAACATTATTATTAACTCATCTTCAATTCATAACAATTTATAAACATCTCCACGTTGCAAAAAAAAAATCAAAACTATGTGACATAAACAATCTTTATAGAAAATAAAAGATAATTGCTAAGATTCCATAAGATCTTCAAGTATTCAGTGTTAACCATGCATTAAATAGGAAAATACGTGCTACGGTCATTGAAGCATTACTATGAAAAACGTATTGATGTATTCATTACCTTCGATGCTAACTTAGGAAACTAATTTGCCACTAATATGATCGAAATATTTTTTTTAAAAATTGATTGGATTCTGTTATAAAAAACAATCGAATTATAAAATAAACATATTACCAAATTGTCAAATTAACTAAATTACACACACCTTATATTGAGTTTTTTTTTTGAAATAAAGCATTTAGCTTTAAAACTAAAAACATTAAAGGACCTAAAACTACCATCATTTTCGAAACTGAAAGCATGGATGTGGATTAGTAGTTGACCTAAACCATTTGACCTTCTATCTGTTGCATATAGAGTAAGATTTAGGTTTATAAATTATACGGTAGACTGTACAAAAGTAATATTTATACGTTTATATTTCTTTTTTCAAATATGACATAAAAATTTATTATTTGACCATTCTTTTACTTCATAGATGATATTTTTCCCAACCTGATTTTCTTGAACACATATGTTTAAAAATGGAGAAGCATCAATTTTGTCTTAGATTATACATAATTTAAGATTGTTTGGTATGCATGTGTTAGTAGACCAATTATGCTATTTAAAATATGCAAGGAAAATAACATTCATGATCGTACTAACGAAACACGTATCCGATGAACGTCGATGTAAATATAAAACTAGAGAACTAAAAAATAGTTCAACATTACATATCACAAATTTTATAAAAGATATCTACGATATCGATGTATTAATCAATCCAATAACCTCATGAAGAATATGAAGGAAACCAGGTTGATAATGATACAGATTGAAACTAAAATAATAAGTATAAGATTTTCCCAACTTGATTTTGTATACACCTATATTTCAAAATAAAAAAAATCAACTTTTTATCTTATGTATCATAAAAAGTTTAAGATAATTTTATTATCTATATGTCAGTAAGCCAATTATTCCTTGCAAAATAAATGAATGAAATGAAAATCATAATCGTACTAAACGAATGCAAACAAGAGGAACATTGATGTAAATAAAATTATAAAAAACATAAGAATGAAAAACAGTCAAACTTCATGTATTATATATCTTACAAAATAACCAAAGATTACATAATGTCCACTATTAATAAATCCAATAACCATCCAAAAATATAATGAAAGCCATATTCATATCCATACAAGTTGTAACAAAAATAAGAAGAAAACAACTTTTTTAACACAAAATTTGAAGTTTAGTTCTGCGATAAATTATTAGAGCTAAAACAAAAAATTCAACCTTAAATTAAATGAAGATAAAGATAATAAAATAAAAATCATACCTTTAATCCATTTCTGATAGATTAGCAAGCAAGGTTGTAGAAAAATTTTCTCCGAAAACTACAACAGAGAAAGCAGCGGATAAAAACACAATCTTTGCAAAACCTGATAGAAATTTAATAATTATTGAAGAACTCAATAAAATTATAATTAGATGTAAATAAAGAGATTGACCAAAAACTATTTGGATAGAATCTTTAAGCCGATTTAGACTGAAAATAGATATTATTATAGTTTTTTTGAATCGTAGTATACATATGAAACTGATATATGACAAGAGATAACATAGTGAAAAATTTAAATGGGAGGAATGTAAAAAGATGGTAGCAAACAAATGACGAACAAAAAAATTGTAACGATAACACGGAGAAGAGGAAATCTGCATTAGAATAGAAAGAAATAATGATTATAGGTTTATCAAAAGAAATAAACATACATAAGAGTATTTTACCAAAAGGAATAACGATAACATCAATTGCTATGTTAATGAAGGTAGTTTTGTGGAATATTGAAAATTATAGGGGGTCTAAAAAGAAAATTGTTTTAAGGAGAATGCACTATTCAGTCTGAGAGTGAAGGAGAGATGAGGATACTAAGAGTTCTACATTCTCTTTCTTATATAATAGAATAGATTTGTTGAATTGTTAGCAATTTTATACAGGTCATGATGTTATTTTTTTGTTGAATTGTTAGCAATTTTATTTGCTGGATTGTAGGAACGAAGCTGCAAAGCCAAACAATGATATGTGACAAAGGGGAAGAAGGATTAGAGCTGAAGAAGAAGATAGATAGGCTACGTGGGTGGTTGGAAGATGACGTAAAGAGGCTGACAAACAAGGACGTGGAAGATGTGATTTGCAATTTCGATATCAATGAGACTATCAGTCTGGCTTTGAAATCAGACAAAGGTAAGGGAAGCAATGAAGATAAAGATACACTGCATTTTGTGTTTTTCTGTACTTCTTATATAAATTTGTACTCGTACACATGTGTACATACATGCTTTTGTCAATGATGCCAGCGATGAGGAAGGCAATCCACGACTATGCTTATTTAGAACAAAACCTTTTTGTGCCAAGCAGTGGGAAGGTACTTCGCCTGTTAAAATTAATGCTGCAATCCGGTGTAAAGAAGCTCAAGGAGGTTGACTTGTTTATCCTATACCAAAATTTTCCCAATTTTCCTTTTGCAATGCTGCTACTAAGTGCACTGGATTCCTACTCCCTCTTTGATAAGGCAGATGAGCGTGTTATGATCTACAAACTATGCTGTAATTTACCTTGGAAGTTCTTTACTCATATAATGTACCACAAGACTAAGCTCCCCCAATTTAAAAGAATCACAGAAGAAGAAGAAGAATCAAACGATGAATGTACAATCCAGAAAAAAGCTGCAGAAAGTTGCGAGATTTGTTGTGGGAAAGGAAAACATAGCGGCGTTTATGGTTACCATTGTTCCTTTTGGGATTCTATCCCCAGTGGACTTACTGTTGGGCCCAGCCATTTTGTAAGCTGTAGAGACTGTTGCATGATCATCGACGATAAAGATTTTGTCAAGGGTTGCTGTGGTTCCAGGGTGAGGCAGGCTGTGCCCTTTTCAGTGCTATGGAATTAGAATATAGACATTGTTTTACCTAGTAATACTGTTTGTTATGACCGTTATCAATTTGTATGCGCCTTTGGATGCACCTTTGGATGCACATTGTATTAGTTCCAGTTGTCAATGCAGTCTAACAAAGGTACTAATAAGATCAATGTTTATTAATGCTTTCTTATTTTGAAAATTGTGTTTAAGAATGCATTCTTGATTCTGTTAGATTATCCGTGTGTGTATGTGTGTATGTATATGTGTGTGTGAGTATATCTATGTATGTAATGGTGGTATAATGTCTGTTTGGACAAAAAAATGAAATTACATGCTCATGTTTTGACACCGATTTAACAATTAAATGTTCTAACCTCTCTCTCTAACGCATCCGATGCAATTAGCAAATGTGCACTTGACCCGAAACTTCAAACTTACAAAATAAAATTGGCAACAAATGTTTACCGAACCTGAGACTATTAAACTTACGTGATATATGTGGCCAAAATGCGCACCTAACCCAAAGTAGCATGGTAAGACATATTTACCAATGGCGTTAACGTGCCATTGGCATGGTTAATAAGATGTTAGTGAGCAAAGCTTCAGGTTCACGTCTTTCGTGGAGTACTAATCGACTCTTGTTTCGAATCTTATGGCGATGTCTATTTTTCAACACTTATCAATGATATACCGACAACAGTAAAATCTATTGAACGACGTCTAATTAAAATGTTAACATTGATTTTTTTTAGACCGACATCTTCGCAAAGCATTTCTACTTTCTTTTTCACCTCAAACACAAATTCATGTGTAATTATTACCTAATCACATAAGCATAAACCAACAATATCTGACATCACAAATTCATAAATAATCGGTGATTAATATTTCAAATATATTCAAATAATGTCGAATCACAATTTACATATATCAACAACAATCTTTCTACAAGATAATTTTTATTTGTACATCTTTTGTTCCATTGTTTCACTTCTACAAGAATCCAAACTGCATAAATCAAATGAATGTAAATCTGTTGTATAATAATGAATTATTGAAAAACGTTGATGATTTTCTTTAAGATTCATGGTTTTTTCGTCAGTATCAATTTAAAGTAAATTTTATTTACTTGATCTGTAAATTTTAGTCAGTATCTATTGTAAATTTTATTTGCTTGATCAGATTAATTTACAAGTGCTAGCACTAACGTCTCTTCTATCACCCAGTTTCAAATCTTAATTTTGTAAGTTGTCAGAACTCAAAATATATAAATGGGAAAATTTATCCATCGCATTGTCTTATCATTGATAGTAGGGATATGCTCTAAAGGCAATTATGCAATTTGTTACGTATATCTAACTCGATAATCAAACTTGTTCGAAATAAAATGCATTTTCGTTCTATAATGCATATGATATAATGTGTTATACTAATTAGTCAATTTAATTAAATTTATACTTAGCGGAAAATTAGAAAAAAGTATGTCTTGGAAGTATTGGTGAAATTTTTATGATCGTATTTGGGAAAGTACTTAACACTTTAGAGTTGTATTCTCTTCTGGTGTGCGACAAGTGGTTGCAAGATCCTTAAGAGAATATGGTTCAGATTTTCCAATGGTATCCATAATAAGTGATATTTATTAGATTTTAGTAAATACTTGAATTTGGTAGCAGTTACAAAGTGGTGTAATCGTGAGTAATTTAACACAGTTTATACAAATACACCATAGAATATAACATTTATAATCATGCAACATATATTGCATTACCCATCTAATTTATTAGTTTATCCATCTTAATTTCAAATGACTACCAGTCACAACGCAAATTGACTACCCATCTTAATTTAATCTGACTACTCTTCTTATAATTATATGGACCACCCATCTTGCATATAAAAATATTCAGAATTATATGGGCTATCCATTTCAAATATAATTATAATTGGATTATCCACCCCCTACCACATTGACTACCCATAACATGTGGTTTAATTATTTAAAATTTTGTGGAATATCATTTACACATATTCCATTAACTTAAAATGACCTGGATTATCCACCACAATCTCATGGCTTTCCTAGAATGACTATGAATCCTTCATTATCCTCATAGAGACTATCTATCTCCGGCACGATATAGACTATCCATTTCACAGCCCCAAGTTTTCATGGGATGACTTCGAACCCATCATTTACAATTTAATTCATGTTACCCACATGTTAACCTATGTCTGTTGGTATTCTAAATTAGGTTATTTCCCCATCAAATTATAACATTTTAAAGTGACATACATTGGTATTATCAATTGATCAACATCGAACTCATTTAAGGAATAACACTGGCATCACTGATTTTTAGAATCAAAGTCATAAAACAATAGGCTCGCCGCCCTTATTAGGTTAATATAGATCAATGTCAAAGTTCATCCACATTGGTGTCCCCGATGACAGTGTTGAAGTTTACAAATTTTAAAACTGCATTGGTACCCCAATGACGACGTCTAAACGGAAAATACAAGGCTCTCCTCCTTCGATGAAGATAGGCGACCGTCAAGCAGCAATAAACCTCATTGACCATTTACCCAAGGTAAAACCAAATGTAAATTCTTTTAAATATAAATTATTGTCGAAAGTGACGTTGTCGACTTCTATGAACTATTGGCTACCCACCCATTAAAACAAAACTTTAACTTTTATAAGTTATATGGCTATTTAAAGAAGTTACAGAGTCATCAACCTTCTTAAAACAGGCCTCTTCACCTTTTTTTAAACAATTTTAGTTGACATAAAAACAAACCTCTTCGACCTTAAAAAATGAAGTGCGATGTCGTGAACATGAGGCCTCGACTCTAAAACGTAAGGTCATCGACCTTGATTATAAAAACCATGATTTTATTACTGTCGATTTTTTTTTTTAAAATAGAAATTTTAATTTAAGATTGCAATGCTTTAATGTTGAAAAGTCAGTGAATTCTTTCCAGTGGTGCATGTATGAAATGAGTGGCAAATTGCCTTCACGTGCATGTAGGTGAAGATAGTCCAATTCAAAAGCAAAATATGTGAACACTTGCTGGAAATACAATTATTTGTAGAGAAAAAGTGAACATTTGCTGTCAGCAATTTCTAAAGCAAGTATGAACACATTAGCTATCACAAAAGTTGAAACATTTTTCTGCCGCACGCACCAATTTTATAAAACAAAGTTGAACAATTTGCTTTTACTGCCATCATCATTTTTATAAGTTGACAGTCCTTCTTTTATCTATTACACGTCTCATATTAAATGCTTGTGTACTTAAATGCAAGCCAACACATCTTTCATTTTGACTTGTACACAACTGTGAAAAGAAGAGTAAACATTCTTTTGCTCATTTTTTTTCCAAGTAGCCTTCCACATTCTTTCTTTTTATGATTTCCAGTGGTCGTGCAAAAGCTCTAATGGCGGTTCATAATTTCTTGCTCGCTTTTGGATTTTTAGTGCTAACTGATTTTTGAAGCAAATCTAAGGTGAGTTCAAAACTCACGTCTCTAATTTATTCAATTCTTCTTATATTCGTGCTTGCAAGTAGTGTGTCTTGATTCAAGTTTGTATTGCCAAGTTGCATTTCATTTTTTACTTCATGAAACAATATCACCCATATATTATGCATTTTTTCTTTTGTTTTGCATTTTTTCTTTTGTTTTGCATTTTTTTGCTGTGCGAAAAGCTATGCCCAGATTTTTTTATAAGTATAGAGTAAATATCCAGGCCTTCTTTGCTTTTCATTCTTCACTCACGCGCATACATTTTGTTGTTGTGCTAGGACATTTTCTATCATATTTTGGTGCAAGTCCAGGTCATCTATGTGTTAACTTAGTCCGCTACATGCATAAAAACCAAGGAGTTCGTGCGTGCCAGTGTAGTGTGCATGCGCACATTTATAGTGTGCATGTGTATAACTTTTATGGCCAAATCATCAAAATTTTCCTCAGCTTGATATTTGCATGCGTATATTTCATATTGTGTGCAAATATTGCCCTGGTCATTTTTATTCATGTGGTAAGAAATAAGTAGCACGTTATTATCTTACCCAGGTCGTGCATTTTAGTTGTACGTGTGAAAATATATTTTCACGCAAACATTTCCATCAAAGTTGAAGTATTGTCAAGTTTTAAATTGCCTAAGACCATTTTCATTTTAATTATCATTTGCGTGCAAATGAGTCAAGATGCTGCCCTCTTCATTTTTATACGTGCGTAGCCAGGTTGCATTTCACCAAATTTCAAGGTCTAGGTTGCATTATTTTAAAAATTCATTTGGGTGTATTCATGTATATACGAAAGTGGGCGAATCATTTTCTCTTACTTTAGTATGTGTGCATATGTATTATTTGCCAGGTCAACCATAAAATTGCCTGTATACATTTTTACATGCATGTATATTGTAGTATGCCCAAGCTATTTTTCTAATATATTGGTGCGCGCAAGTGTAACGCACGAAATTATGTCATACCATCACCATTTTGTTACGTATGTGCAGGCAAATATGAGTTGCATGTTACTTCATTAATTTACGTTGAACCGGTGTTTCATTTTAAAACGTATTTTGTTGCCGTTACTTTTATGACGGATTTCTACTCGTTGATATATTTTTGAAGCATGTTGTTTTGATGAGATTTTTGACGAATAAAAATTACAGCTGTTTTGACTTCAGTAACCGTCAAATTAAAGTGAATTTTTAAGCGGCTATCCCGGAACACTGATTTGATATCCGTTTTTAGGTATTTTGTGAAGCGTAATTTCCTTGTCGAAACTGCTATAAATGTTACTGTTTTAATCACGTGTTTTTAAAATTGTTTTAAAATAAAATTGGTTTCAAAATTTTACAGTTTACGCTTTCGAAATAACGAGGAATCGATTTAAACACTTCAGTAGACTATGAACCCTTACTTTACTGATTCGGTTAATTCCGGATTTGTCCATTTGAGAACGTAAAATGTTATTTATATAAAACACACAATTTTGCACTTTCAAGGAAACGATAAGAGATTTAAACGATTTAGCGAAAGGGTGGAGTATGGAGCCACACTTTTACTAATTTGGTTAATTCCGAACTCGTTAATTGAAATATTTGCTAAGGATTTGCTGTTTGAAGCTTTTGATGTATTTATTGGGCTTTCGAGCCACTATGCTGGACCTTCCAGTCATTTGTTGGACCTTCGGGTCAATTACCAGTACTGGACCTTCAGGTCATTTGTTGGACCTTCGGGTCATCTGTTGGACGCCAAAATTTATGATGAAAGTACTTGGTAGGCTTCGGCCATTTGAGATGCACGTGCGGCGTAGCTTAGACTCGCTATCGGTTGGATCGATCCACTTTTATGTTGATTTTCTAGTTATCTTATTTTGATTTCTAAGTTTTGTGAATGCTGATTTTCTAGTTATCTTAACCGATTTCTAGATTTTTGTGGACTGCTGTTTCGAATTCAATTGTGAATTTGGAATTTGGCTTAGTTGGTGTTTAATGAGATTTCTTCATTTAAACTATGTTGATTATTATGCTGAATAGTCTCATTCGAGACTATGATTGATTTGATTTAATGTTGTTTATGATGCATTCACTTCTAAGTTTAAATTAGACTGATCCGTTTATTATTTTCTTCTAAATAATACTCGGGTCAGACCGAGTTATTTTAGGATAATCGCTATCTCTGATTCAGTTGCTGCTTTAGCTTTTGGGATTTCACATCATCTTTTGTTTAGGCTTCGAGGTGTTACGTTTGGTGTATTGACTCTCGTCTCATGTATGATATGATGTCTTTGTATATGTACATTTGGTTCATGTGAACTATCGGGTATTGTAGCATGTATCCAGACTTGTCTTCCGCTATATCTGATATTTTTATTCTGATGTGATTATACTTATCTGTGTTGTGGTTATTATGAGTTGTTCTGAATTTTTCATCAGCCACCGTAGTTTCGTTTTATATTTGGATTGAACATATATCATTGGGAGTAATTTACACAACACCTATCGATGTAATCAATACTCGTCTAAGGCATAACATACGAACGGTCGCTTCTAACAAGCCTTATTCTGTGCTATAGCAGACGTTATTCCTTATAATAATCTTTGTTATTGTGAGTATAGAGGTGGGGCGTCATAGATTGGTATCAGAGCCGAGATTCAGAAAAAATTATAATAAACACGGAACAGAAGTATAATGGAACATGTGTTACAACTATTCGAGGGTTTTACTCATGCCTTTCTAATCTATTTCCTTTGTTGTTCTTAAACTTTTGTCCTCTCTAACAAGTTGGAATATGTCTACGAATAAATTTCATATTCCGTAGTATTCCATTTATTAAACTTCTTGTCAATCTTGTATTGTTTTAACGAATCCTTATCTTCTCTTGTTCTCTCAGCTTATGGCTGGAAGAGGTAGAGGGAAGCGTTTTTCTGTAGGTCCGTCTAGTGATTCTCATCCAGACGAAGTTTATATGTCAGCTGATCAATTTATGGAGCTATTTAGGAGTACTCAGCCTCCTGTTGCTACTCTCGCAGCTCCCAATCACAAGTCTGCCTTCGCCTGCATGTGTAGTGACTATTCCCACCTTGGAGGCCAGCCTTTCAGGGGATCGAAAAGTGTATTAGAGGTTCAGACTTGGTTGCGCACTAGTGAGAGTATATTTTCTCGGATGGATCTTTCTTATCATCATTGCGTTCTTGTGGCATCTAGTATGTTGCAAGAACGTGCGCTTGATTGGTATGAGCTTTTTATTGCGAAAGTTGATGAGTCCTCTCTCTCGTGGAATCAGTTTAAGCAATGATTCGAACTTAAGTTCGTTCATGAATTGGAAAAGGCTAATCTTGCTTGTAGTTTCCTTAAGTTAAAACAGGGAAAGTCCTCTGTTTCTGATTATGTTGCATCTTTCGTGGCCTTATCCAAATACGGAGTTGAGTTAATTAACACTCCGCGTAAGAAGAATCTTAGATTTGTTGATGGTTTGAAGAACAATTTGAAGAAAGTCCTTTTGCTTCAGCTTAAGCTCTCTTTTGAGGAACTAGTTGATTCGACACTTTATCTTGAAGCTGTCAAAAAGGAATGTGATAGTGGTGATGAGGCTGAGGTTTTTAAGAACCCCAGCAAGAAGAAGTTTCCATTTCATAAGCCTAATTCTTCCAACAAGAAGAAGAAGGAAGCTACCTATAATTCTCAGCTTAGTGCATCTTCTATTCAGAGAGCGTGCTATAATTGTGGTTCTCTGGATCATATTCACCGTAGTTGTCCTAAGCCTCGCATTTGCCGCTATTGCAAAAAAGAGGGTCATTGGATTTTTGATTGTCCTACTGCTTCTATGGGTCTCAAATCTGGGAAGCTTAATGTTGCTAAAGCTTCTGGTGATTCTTCTCAGCCTAAAGGTATTAATCCTTCTGTTTTGGAATGTTTTATTTTATTTCATGACCGTTCTATTAGAGTTCTTTTCGATACGGGTGCATCACATTCATTCGTGTCGAAGGAGCTTGTTGATGTTATTCCTTTGGATGTTGTTGGTCTTTGCGACCCTTTGAGGATTGTGAATCCTATTGGTGGATCCGCTACTCTTGGTTTGTTATGTGTTGATGTTGAGATTATTCTTTGTGGTTTTTCCTTTCACGCGAATCTGCATGTTATGGATCATCTTGGTTTTGATATGATTTTGGGAATGGATTGGCTCGTCCGTTATGAATTCAAATCTTATGTCCCGAAAGAACTTTATATCTCAAGCATCCCGAATCTATCGAGCAGTTATCTATTGTACTTCGAAGCATGGACCATACTTTGAATGCTCTTATTTTTTCCTTCGAATCGGAGGATGTCATAGCTAATATTCCTGTTGTTTGTGATTTTTCTGATGTCTTCGAGCCTATTTCGTGTTTTCCGTCGAAAACGGCAATTGTGTGCCGCATTGATCTTATCTCAGGTGCTCATCCTGCCATTCGTCTTCCCACGAGGATGTCTGCTAAGGAAAATAAGGAACTCAAGCAACAATTATCTGAATTGGAAGCCAAGCAATTTATTTGTTCTAGCTCATGATCCTATCTTAGTGGTTCCCGAAGGGAATCATGATCTTGTTGTTTATACAGATGCCAATGGTTATGGACTCGGTGTTGTTCTCATGCAAAAAGATAGTGTAGTTGCCTATGCTTCTAGACAACTAAAGCCTAACGAGATTCGTTATGCTACCCATGATTTGGAGTTAGCCTCTATAGTCTTTTCTCTAAAGATTTGGCGACATTATTTATTGGGCGAGCGTTTTGTTCTCTTGACTGACCACGAATCTCTTAAATATCTATTCACTCAGAAAGAACTTAATATGAGGCAACAACGTTGGCTCGAATTTCTTGCTTCATATGATTTTGATATTCAATATACCCCTGGTAAGGGTAATCGAGTTGCTAATGCGCTTAGTCGCAAGTAGCAAGTTGTTGTTTCCATGATGCTAGCAGAGTGGGATATGTTGGAATCTTTATCTCTTTGTGATATTAGAGACCCTCCTTCGGTTTCTGATTCTTCTGTGCTTTTATTTAGCAGGGAAGCCCGTCCTAGTTTGTTGGATCGAATTGCCGATGCCCAGAAACAAGATCCAGATATCTCTTATCTTATTTAGAGTTGTAAATCGGAATCCCGAAGTGATGATTTAAAGGATTTGGATATTGATATTCATGGTTGTATTCAGAAGTATGGAAGGTTGATCGTGCCTAATGCTTCAAATCTTAGAAATGACATTCTTGAGGACTATCATCGTTCTAAGTATACTGTTCATCTCGGCAGTAGTAAGATGTATACCGACATGAAACACTTATACTTTTGGGAAGGTATGAAGCATGATGTTGCAAGTTATGTGAGTCGTTGCATGACTTTTCAACTTATTAAAGCAGAACACCAGCGTCCTAGTGGTCTTTTGCAGCCTCTTGAGATTCCATTATGGAAATGGGATCAAATTTCTATGGACTTCATTGATGGTTTACCTCGTTCGAGGTCGGGCCATAGTAGTGTTTGGGTGATTGTTGATCGATTGACCAAATCAGCCCATTTTATTCCTATCAAGTCCAATCGGACTGCTCCTTTGTTGGCTAAGCTTTTTATTAAAGAAGTCATTCGACTTCATTGTGTGCCTAGTTCGATTGTTAATGACAAAGATCCGCTTTATCTTAGTGGTTTCTGGCAGAGCCTTCAGAAAGCTTTGGGAACTAAGCTCAATCTCAATACAGCTTATCATCCACAGTCTGATGGTCAGACTGAAAGGATGAATCAAGTCTTAGAAGATCTCCTTCGCGCTTGCATTATAGATTTTGTTGGTAGTTGGGAAGACCACTTATCTCTTGTTGAATTTTCTTACAACAACAGTTTCCAATCCAGTATCGGTATGGCTCCTTTCGAAGCCCTTTACGGGAAGGCCGTGTCGATCACCATCTTATTAGTTGGAATCGAGGGAAAAGTTAGTTCTCGGCCCCGATTATATTCGTCAATCTTCTGAGAGGATTGATATTATCAGACAGGGAATGAAAGAGGCTCAGAATAGGCAGAAATCTTATGCGATCATCATAGGGAGCCCTTGGAATTTTCTGTAGGCGATCGCCTGTTCATTCGTGTTTCTCCGATGAGGGGTGTAGTGCATTTTACTAGCTTCGTGAAATTGGCTCCTCGATATGTTGGACAGTTTCCTATTGCGGAACGCATTGGCCCAGTTGCTACCTATTCAATTTTCGGGAATTCATGACGTATTTCATGTATCCCAGCTTCGTCGATGCCTTCGAGATTCGGATTCTATTATTGATCCTCATATGTTGCAAGATCTTGAGATCTCTCCCGACTTGTCTATGGTGCAAAATCCTATTCATGTGCTGACTTCGGAAGTAAAACGCCTTCGGAATAAAGAAGTCCTGCTTGTGAAAATTCAATGGTCGGCAAACCCCAAAGATTGCATTTGGGAAACCAAAGAATTCATCGAGCATTCTTATCCCAGTTTTCTCTCCTCTTCGGGTGGGGGTGAGCATTCTTAATCCATCTTTTCTATTTTAAATCTTTTTTGTGATGAATAATTTGTGTTATAAACAACTTCTAGTATGGAAATTGCAGGGACGCAATTTTTATAAGGGGGAGTTTGTAACAACCGTGGTTTTATTATTGTCGAAAAAAAATTTGAAATAAATTTTTTAATTTAAGATTGCAATGCATTAATGTTGAAAAGTCAGTGAATTCTTAGCAGTGGTGCATGTATGAAATGAGTGGCAAATTGCCTTCACGTGCGTGTAGGTGAAGATAGTCCAATTCAAAAGCAAAATATGTGAACACTTGCTGGAAACACAATTATTTATAGAGCAAAAGTGAACATTTGTTGTCACCAACTTCTAAAGCAAGTACGAACACATTAGCTAGCACAAAAGTTGAAAAACTTTGCTGTCGCACACACCAATTTCAGAAAACAAAGTTGAACAATTTGCTTTTACTGCCATCATCATTTTTATAAGAAGACAGTCCTTCTTTTATCTGTTACACGTCTCATATTAAATGCTTGGGTACTTAAATGCAAGCCAACACATCTTTCATTTTGACTTGCACACAACTGTGAAAAGAAGAGTAAACATTCTTTTGCTCATTTTTTTCCAAATAGCCTTCCACGTTCTTTCTTTTTATGATTTCCATTGGCTGTGCAAAAGCTGTAATGGCGGTTCATAATTTCTTGCTCTCTTTTGGATTTTTTAGTGCTAACTAATTTTTGAAGCAAATCTAAGATGAGTTCAAAACTCACGTTTCTAATTTATTCAATTCTTCTTATATTCGTGCTTGCAAGTAGTATGTCTTGGTTCAAGTTTGTATTTCCAAGTTGCATTTCATTTTTCTTGCTTGCATGAAGTCCATGAAACAATATCACCCATATATTATGCATTTTTTCTTTTGTTTTGCATTTTTTTTGCTGTGCAAAATGCTATGCCTAGATTTTTTTTATGAGTGTAGAGTAAATATCCAGGCCTTCTTTGTTTTCATTCTTCACTTGCGTGCATACATTCTTTTGTTTAGCTAGGACATTTTCTATCATATTTTGGTGCAAGTCCAGGTCATCTATGTCTTAACTTAGTCCGCTGCATGCATACAAATCAGGGAGTTCATGCGTGCCAATGTAGTATGGGAACGTACATTTATAGTGTGCATGTGTATTACTTTTATGGCCAAATCATCAAAATTTTCCTCAGCTTGATATTTGCAATCGTGTATTTCATATTGCATGCAAATATTGCCCAGGTCATTTTTATTCATGTGGCAAGAAATAAGTAGCACGTTATTATCTTACCCAGGCCATGCATTTTAGTTGTACGTGTGAAAATAAATTTTCATTCAAACATTTCCATCAAAGCTGAAGTATTGTCAGGTTTTAAATTGCCTAAGACCATTGTCATTTGCGTGCAAATGAGTCAAGATAACGTCCTTTTCATTTTTATACGTGCGTAGCCAGGTTGCATTTCACCAAATTTCAAGGTCTAGGTTGCATTATTTTAAAAATCCATTTGGGTGCATTCATGTATAGACGAAAGTGGGCAAATCATTTTGTCTTACTTTAGTATGTGTGCATATGTATTATTTATCAGGTCAATCATAAATTGCCTGTATACATTTTTACATGCATGTATATTGTAGTATGCCCAAGATATTTTTCTAATATATCGGTGCGTGCAAATGTAACGAACAAAATTATGTCATACCATCACCATTTTGTTACCTATGTGCGGGCAAATATGAGTTGCACGTTACTTCATTAATTTACTTTGAACCGGTGTTTCATTTTAAAACGTATTTTGTTACCATTATTTTTATAACGGATTTTTACTCCGGTGATATATTTTTGAAGCGTGTTGTTTTGATGAATAAAAATTACTGTTTTTTGACTTCAGTCACCGTCACACTAAAGTGAATTTTTAAGCTGCTATCCCGCAACGCTGATTTGATATCTATTTTTATGGTGTTTTGTGAAGCGCTATTTCCTCGTCAAAATTGCTATAGATGTTACTGTTTTAATCACGTGTTTTTAAAATCGTTTTAAAATAAAATTATTTCTAAAATTTTACAGTTTACGCTTTCAATAGAATGAGGAATCGATTTAAACGCTTTAGCAAAATTTAGACTATGAACTTTTACCTTTACTGATTCGGTTAATTCCAGACTTGTCCATTTGAGAACGTAAAATTTTATTTATATAAAATACACAATTTTGCACATTCAAGGAAACGATGGAGTGATTTAAATGATTTAGCAAAAGTGCAGACTATGGAACGACACTTTTACTAATTCGATTAATTCCGGACTCGTTAATTGAAATATTTGCTAAGGATTTGCTGTTCGAAGCTTTTGATGTATTTGTTGGGATTTCGAGCCACTTTGCTGGACCTTCGGGTCATTTGTTGGACCTTTGGGTCAATTACCAGTACTGGACCTTTAGGTCGTTTGTTGGACCTTCGGGTCATCTGTTGGGCGCCAAAATTTATGATGACAGTACTTGGTAGGCTTCGGCCATTTGAGATGCACGTGCGGCGTAGCTTAGACTCGCCATCGGCCGGGATCGATCTACTTTTATGTTGATTTTCTAGTTATCTTATTTTGATTTCTAGATTTTGTGAATTCTGATTTTCTAGCTATCCTAACCGATTTCTAGATTTTTGTGTACTCTTGTTTTGAATTCAATTGTGAATTTGGTAGTTGGTTTTGTTGGTGTTTAATGAGAATTCTTCATTTAAACTATGTTGATTATTTATGCTGAATAGTCTCATTCGAGACTATGATTGATTTGCTTTGATGTTTTTTATGATGCATTCACTTCTAATTTTAAAGTAGACCGATCCGTTTATTATTTTCTTTTAAATAATACTCGGGTCAGACTGAGTTATTTCAGGATAATTGCTATCTCTGATTAAGTTGCTATGTCAGCTTTTGGGATTTCACCTCATCTTTTTTTTTTAGGCTTTGAGGTGTTAATTTTGGTGTATTGACTCTCGTCTCATGTATGATTTGATGACTTTGTATCTGTACATTTGGTTCATGTGAACCATCGGGTGTTGTAGCATGTATCCAGACTTGTCTTCCGCTATATCTGATATTTCTGTTTTGGTGTGATTAAACTTATCTGTGTTGTGGTTATTATGAGTTGTTCTGAATTTTTCTTAAGCCATCGTAGTTTCGATTAAGATTTGGATTGAACATATATCGTTGGGGGTAATTTATCCAACTCCTATCGATGTTATCAATAATCGTCTAAGGCATAGGTTATGAATGGTCACTTCTAATAAGCCTTATTCTTCACAATAGCAGACGTTGTTCCTTATAATAACCTTTGTTATTGTGAGTATAGAGGTGGGGCGTCAGATTGATGCACATCGACCTTAAGACCCTCAACGTCGTAATAAAACTTTTAAATTTGACCTACTTCGGTTACTATGCTACGTATTATCCTTATAAGGTAGAAGTCATATAAAGCGGCATCACCTAGTTTTGAAAACAATTAAAGTGATTAAGTGTCGTATCATTAAAAACAACGATGAAGACAAGTGACGTCGTCGACGACGACACTAAAGCTTTTGAACTCTTAGTTGAATCACAATGTCACTATGCCGTCCAATATAGATTGCTGACACTATCGGCGTCGACACTAATGGAATCATTCCATAGCTACAAAAGAAGCCATCATATGTTTCCCTTAATATTAACATCAATGTGCACAGAGGCGACAATCATTTAGGCTTGAAGTGCATATATGCAACACACAACAACGTAACTAACATGAAAACTGGTTTATTTCTATTAAAAGCAAGCATTATTCACCAAATTTACACCTTTGAAAATTTATGCTGTATACAAACAATAATTTAACAAATCTTTTCATAAATATTGCCGTATAACATTTCCATGTTCCAAAATATTTCTCTACTTTAATTAATACCCTTAATTAACCATTAATTTAAATACTTATCTAACATAATAAATTCATAGTAATTCGAAATCACTTAAAAAACCTCCAAAATTCACAAAAATAATAGAAAATATCCTTCTCTTTATCATATAAAATTTTGGAGCTAAAGACCACATTTAATTATTTTAAATAATTAAAACTGGAAATTAAGCTATTTCCTTCTTAGGAAATTCATAAAATAATCTATATAATTTGGAAAATTTTGAAATTAAAAGCACATTTCCAAATTAATGTTTTATACAACATATCAGAAATCAAAGTATTTTGGGATTAAAATCCTACGTTTTTCCCTTAAAACCCTTTAGGTAATTCCATAAAAATTTCTTATTTCATCATTCTGTCCAAACAATGAATATTCAACCATACTTAGGAAAAATATATCAAAATGATTTAGATATTACCCATAGCTGAATTTCAAAAATAAAATAAAAATAGAGATGGAACACTTATTATTCATCTTGAAAATGATGTTGGAGTTGAGGTTTGATTTAGCTCTTGAATCCTTAAGATTTAGTGTGAATCTCCTCTGACTTCGCCCTCTCTTTGTTGATTAATGACCGTCCTTCTTATATATTTTTTGATTATTTTTGTATGAATAACTTGAGAATGATATGAGGAGAAGACAATTTAAGGGATATAAGATAGATCTAAATGTAAATTGCCCCTCTCATAAATCCTCCTATATGTAAATTCTAAAACAGCTTGTAAATTAGTTCACTAAGGCACGACCTTAGAATTTTTCAATCTCATCTTCGCTAATTATTTACATTATTCTATTTAATATATCCAATTAAATGTCATGAATAATGTTTAAGCTAAAATTAGCGATGTTACAGGCTCCTCTCCTTAAAGAATTACAATTTTGAAATGTAGTAAGGACTACAAAACAAGCATATTCAACATGCAAACAGTGCTATTATATCCTACCAGCTATAAAGTCTATATACAACTATTATAAAACATGCCGCCATAACAACTCAGGATAAGTATCTCTAATCATGTCTTTTGTCTTCCAAATATAGTCTTTCTCATTGTCACTCCATTGGACCTTTACTAATCTGACCGTTTTGTTCCTTAACATCTTCTAATCTCTTGCAACAACTCGAACTGGTTGTCACACAAAAGTTAGATCCAATTCTACTACTAAATCTTCCAATGCCATCGGAGTAATAATAGTTTATGGATCGTGCACATACTTCCTAAGATGAGAAACATGAAACACATTGTCGACATTCGCCAAACTACTCGGTATGTGAGTTTTTCGATCTCTCTGTAATATGGAATCATCCAACATATCATGGTGCCTGTTTCTCTTACTTCCCAAACCCTACCACATGCCTCATAAGTGATACTTTGATAAAAACATGGTCTACAACTGAGAACTCAAGATCCTTATGCCTCTTATCTACGTAACATTTCTGCCTAGACCAAGCTTCTCTCATCCTATATAGATTGACATAATCTTCTCTGTGGATTTTCTCATCATATCTGGGCCAATGACTAATCTATCTCCAGTTTCCAACCTACATGCTGGTGATTGGCACGAGCTTCCATATAAAGCTTCAAAAGGTGCCATTCCTATAATAGTCTGATAAGTATTATTATAGGAAAACTCAACTAGATATAAACGGTCTTTCCACGACCCGCCAAAATCTAGTACACAAGCTCTTAACAAATTTTCGAGTACCTTATTGACTTGCTTTGTCTGCCCATCTTTCTAAGGGTGATAAGCAATACTCATTTTAAGCTTGCTACCTAACACTTCCTCTACACTCTTATAAAACTTGCTAGTAAAAAATGCACCTCTTTCACTGACTATACTATTAGGAATCCCATGTAGTCTAACAATGTTCTTTATAAACAATTCCAATGCAGGAGTCGTCCTTTTAGGCATAATAGGAATGTAATGGACACTTATGGTTAATCTATCTACCACAACCCATATGCTTTTATTTCCCTTGTTCGACCTTGGAAACTCGTCAATAAAATCCATGGATATCAAATCCCATTTTCAAACTAGTGTATCTAGAGACTGATGCAATCCACTTGGCTTTTGATGTTCTTCTTTCACTTCCTGGAAATTTGTACATTGCTTCATCTATAAGGGTACATCCCTCTTCATACCTTCCCAGAAGAAACTTCTCTGCATATTCTGATATGTCTTTGTTCCTTCAGGATGAATCGTAAACTTTGATCGATGACACTCTCTAAGAACTTCTTTCCTTAGGTCACCAACATCCAGAACAGATAATCGTCCCTTCTTCCTTAATCATCCTCTCTAGTCAAAGCTAAAATCTTTCAGCTTATCGATCTCATTTCCAATTTCCTATCTCATTATCCGTTAAGCTAACATTGGATCGTCCCTTTGTTTAAAAGCAATTCTTGCGCTCAATACTTATCGAACTTCTAAACAAGACAATGTGGCAGTACTTTAAGTAGAACTAACAATCGATCTTAACTGCATACCACAAGTGGTCAATGCCTCTAGACCCTTCCATTCTTCCAATATAGCTAACACCATATTTCGATGTTTCCTACTAAGTGCATCCGTAACTTTATTTCGTTTTTCAGGTGTATACTCTATACCAAAATCATAAGCCGCTAAAAATTCCAACCACCTCTGTAGTCTCATATTCAATTCTTTTTAAGAGACTAAATAGCTCAAAGATTTATGATCAGTACACAACTCGAATCTTTATCCCAAGAGGTAGTGTCTCCACACTTTAAGTGCTAAGATCATCGTTGCCAGCTCCAAATCATGAGTCGGATATCTAACTCCATACGGTTTGAGCTAATCAAGAAGCGGTGGTAATCACTTTACCCCTTTGCATCAATACATCTCCTAACCCTGCTCCACGTGCATCCATATACAGCAGTAGATTCTAGTTCCCATATGGAAGAACTAACGCAGCCTCATTGGTTAACAAATGCTTTAACTTAAGCAATGCCTCCTCACATTTGTGAGACCAATTAAACTTCTGGTTAGCTGAGTCTAAGGCGCTGCTATCTGTATGAAATTCTTGATAAATCTCTGGTAATTGCTAGCTAATCCAAGAAAAATTCTTATCTCGGTCGCCATCTCGGTTATTTTCCAATAGTTAACAACTTCGATACTAGTTGGATCAACTGACAACTATTTCTCTGAAACTATATAACCAAACTTCACTTCCTTCCTTCAGAAATGGCTCTTCGAAAACTACACTTTTATTTAATGCTACCTTAACATCTTAAGAAGTATTCTTAAATGAATCTCATAATTTCTTTCATCCTTAGAATATATCAAATTTTCGTCAATGAACACCAGCACAAACCTATCCAAGTGCTCTGTGAAAAATCTAGTTCGTTAAGTCTTTGAAGAAAGCTGGCGCATTAGTTAATCCGAATGGAATCACTAACCACTCATGCAAACCATATCTTGTTTTAAATGCCGTTAAAGGAATACCGTCCTTTGACACTCTCAATTGATGGAACCCCATCGCCAAATCCATTTGGAAAAATACTTTGGCTCCACTCAGCTGATCAAATAAATCATCAATTCTCGACAAAGGATATCGATTCTTTCTTTTCTTTTTATTCAACATAAGATAATCGATCCACAATCTGAATAACCCATCCGGTTTCTTCACGAATACCCGTCCGCTCACTAAGGTTCCTTTTAAGTTCAGTAGGTGCACCTTTAACTCCTTCATCTCAGTAGGGGTCATCCTGCTAGGTGGTCCACTTACGGGTTCAGCTCCAGCTATAAGATCTATTCAAAAATCAATAGATCTTTTCCATGATAGTCCTATAACCGACTTAAAATCATCTATGAATTCTCTTACAATTAAAATCAGATTAAATTTGCCTTCCACTTCTGTGGCACCCAATAATAAAGCAAAAATTCTGGACTCGAACTCTCAACTGAGTATACTATTCGGTCACTACTATCAGGGTGCCTCACTGATATTTCCTATCATAGAAAAATATCCTAGCATCATATTTTCTCAACAATGCATACCCAAAATAATCCAGAACCCATGAAATCAAACACATACAAATTGTAGGCAAAAGTATAACCTCGCAACTTAAACTCTAGAAAGTCACATCTTGTCCCTATAATTGCGTACCCTCCTATTTGATTAGCTATCCTTGAGGAAGTAAGAATATATGATGGTTCTAAACATAACTTACATATCAAACAATGAGATATAAATGAATGCGATGCACCGGTATCAAACAGTACCTTAACTAGTATGCTATGAATCAAAAGTGTACCTTCCATCAAAGACTTTTCCTTGTCAGTTGATTTTGGTCTTAATGTAGATCGCTCCAAAGCATGCACCTTTCCTTTGTTAGCCTTGGTTGCTTCTGGACATTTAGTCTTATAATGCCCCGCTTGGTTGCAATTAAAGCACTTCACAGTCTGCTTCCCTACAACCATTTTGCCTTCACCAGATCGACACTCGTTAGCATAGTGGCCCATTTTTTCACACTTGTAACAAGCTATACCAACTTTCCCTTTTTTGGCAGCCCCACCTTTCTGATCTCCCTTCTTCTTAAAGAAATTCCTCTTTTTATTTTGAGAATTCTGGTTCTCCACCGACTTCTCTTTTCGAAATGTTGAAGTCATTTTTTCATTCCTGAAAGCCATCTCCACCACTACATTCGATGGATCTCTAAGATGTGGCATACTTGCCCTAGCAATCTCCGGTTTCAACCTCTAGACAAACTAATCATTCCTCTTGTAATAGTGCCAATAGTGGCATTCCATACCTGGACAGTTCGTCAAATTAGGAGAGTACTCATAAATTGACATTTACCCTTGCTCCAACTCCATAAACTTCTTGAGCAAGGCTAATTTGGCTACTTCAAACAAAAACCTTTCCTTGAATCGGCTTCAAAATTCTGCCTAAGTCAATTTCTCTTTTGGTACCTCTATGGTCACTGCATTCCACCAGAACAAAGTAGCTCCTTGCAACTGCCTCGAAGCCAATCTCCTTTTCTGCTCATCATTTAGATCCAAATCCGTAAAAATCCTTTCACAATGTAATAGCCAATTCTCTACTTCAATCGTATCCTCAGTCCCCATAAAAGGCTTCCTGCCCATAATAGTGCAATCTCGACTCAGCTTGGCATATTATTTACCACCTGACATTTCTGGATTAGCTCCTTCTGCTTTAGCATCATTTCCTCTAACTACTCCTGGAGCTACTCCAGCTTGCATCAAGTAGACGAAGAACTAATACATAGCCTCCATATCTATTGGTGGGGTCGCAGCGTCTACATTGGCTTTTGCATTTTGATTAGCATTTTATGGTCGACCCTGATTTTTCCTAATGTTGGGCTGAGCATTTCCATTGGTTATGGTGCTTCCACCACCAAGATTCACTCTTCCGATTCTTACTTCCGTATCTTTCTTTCTCATAAATCTGTATATGAGTCTTAATAAGATGTAGAAGAATGGTCAAAGAGAGAGGGAAAATAGAGAGGAATAACCTATACATAGAAAATACAAGTACGTTATTATAGCGTTATCCCATACCCTAATCTAATTCTCCGATTAATTTGGATTATGTTTTCAATACTATTTGGGTTTAAAATTGTTTTAATCATGAACCTACACTCTGATACCAACTTTTAACATCCCACATTCTAAGGTTCAAAACTGACTGGTACGGATGCTGTAATCATCTATAGTTATTAATCCACTCGAAAAAATGCGGCTATGTTAATCACATAAATATTCAGAAACACATGAATATAAAAATAATTTCAACATGCTTGAATAACAAATATTTACATCTCATTTAACAAATGATATTTCATATTCATTATATAATCTCATTCGTAAGCCACGTTTTTAGAAAGTATAATTATTAAAAAATACTCCAAGAGCAACTTATGAAGATGCCACCTTGGTTGATCAGAGTCAAATACTTGAAATTATACAACATTGACATTACAACCAAATTGACAAAACCAAACTACATAGAGGAAATAGATAAAGTTTCTAATGTGACGACCCGTAATTTTAACACTTTGAAAATAACAATATTTACTAAATATTTAGATATAGAATTTTCTAACGAAAATAATCACATTTCATGTGATAAATAAGAATGATGAACTTATTTTTAGAATTTGATTACAAAATCAAGAAGTTTGGATTTTCATCGAAAAGTGACAAAGCCGGTTTTCAATAAAATTGGATATATGTTCAATTTTTTTAATGATTCCTTTTAAAAATTGTTAAATTGCCAGAGTAATTGGTTTGTAAAATTTTTATAACAATATACTTGCTTTATAACGATTGACACATTTTATCGCACTTTGACAAATCGACGTTATATTTTTACAATTGGATTTTAAATATTTTTTAATATGGTTTTATAGTTTAAATAAACTTGTTTTAAATTTTCAAAGATGATAGGAAATCTATTTCTACAAATTTTTTTGCATCTTAATAGTTTAAATAGAAACTACAAACATGAGCGCAAATCAAATTCTAGGTTACCAATGACCAAAATAAAGTTGTTTCAAGATTTTTACAACATGATTTCTATAAAAATACATACTTACACATTTACATATTTCATTAAACATTTAAAAGGAGAATGAAAAGACAAAAAGAGTTTACTTTTACAAATTTATAAAATAAAATAGCAAAATCTTTGATTTGATTTGTGATTTAAGAAGATCCCTTAATAAACATCATAATTACGAAATATATTGCAACATCTCGTCTCATTTAATGCTATTACTTAAGGATCTAACCTTACATTGGAATGGAGGAATAAATATTTGGTTATAAATGTGTTTGGGGCTTGCTATAAACTTCAAATTTGTAAGTGAACAAGGTAATAGATTAAATAAGGTTTGGGGCTTGCTATAGAATAGACTAAATAAGGTAGTAATCCAAACTTGAAAGAATAGATTGAATAAGGTAATGCCCAAATTGATAAAATGGAAAAAACAAAGTAATAGTCCAATTTGTAAATGAATGGACTAAATCAATATTTAAATGCCATGATGGGAAGTGGGCTCTACTTATGGTAATTTAAAGCTAAAACAAATTCAGGGATACGAATCAAATAAGGAAAGGAAATTTTTCAACAAATGACAAGGAAGGTGCACCCCTTTGAAGTTTACCTCTAATAATATACTCTTGAGAAACTTATTTACTCTACGACACTTCTCGGGACCCTCCAAGACGGACTCCGTCAGACCTTATTGAGAATCCGAATATTTCCACATCTAAATGCACAACCGGTTCCAAAGTAGATGAGATGTGAAACTACCCTAATAAGAGCAAATCCACATAGCTTGGCCCCCTCTCATGCTTTTGGTTTTGTCATTTCCGACAAAAGGATAACAAAGCTCGATTGAGCAACAAATTGTCCTAAAATGACGTTCATAAAGTAGCTGAAGTAACCAATAGCTGAGATACCAACTATCGAGGAAATAAAATAATCGTATATGTAATTCTACATGCAAAACTAGCATGATATAAATCCACATGCATCCCACAACTATATTACAATCATATGCGACAAAATAAATATCCTATTACAGATGATATGCGTCCCATTATTTCGAATGATAGATTTAAATCTAAATACTAAGGTTTTTCAATTCAAAATTTTATTTTCAAATTTCTCAAACGAGAAAAATCAAAGATTAGAATTAAAATAACAAGGAGGGAATTGTTCCAAATAAACTTTGGTGAAACTCTAGAATCAAAACAACAAGGAGCGTCTAGTAGTATTCCGATTCCTCCAGAAACAACAATTAGAGTGAATAAACCGCATTTTCTTGCCAAAATCTTCAAAATCCCTTTTTCAAAGTCACGGGGATTAAGGTCCTTATAACAACAATTAAAAATCCTTTGTCTATAAATTTAAAATTTATGGACAGTCGTATAAAAATCAAACAATAAAATCAATTGAACTGAAAGAGATCCAACAATCAAATTCCATGAAGGACTAAACTAACACCAATTGTCAATCGAATCCCATAATGGAAACCTTATCATTTAACATTGTTTCAAAATATCAAATGACCAACAAACAAAATTTATTTTAGGCTCAAAACTTTCTAAATTGTCCAAAAATATAGATAACTATCCAAACGTACTATTTTGCTCATTAGCCTTAGGTTATTGCTTAAAATGTTTATCCAAACTAACTCGGAAAAAATGGAGAGTTATACTATATTATATGAGTTTTCTCATCTATATTGATTTCTAATTCTCTTATATTTCCACTTAGTCTTTTATTCAACACTAAATTTATTTATGAGTTATTTCATAAATTCTCACCCAAGTTTAAAATATTTTATAAAGTTATTCCTTTATAAAACATCAAATAGTGACTTACTCCCACTTTATTTACTTATAGAAGACTCTTCTACAACCTAAGAGTACATACAAATTTGATTTCACCTTTTTCAAGGATCAAGATGGAGATCAAATCAAATCATGCTTTCTTAAGGCCGAGTCAACCTATTAACCACTTTTTATTTAAAGTGTAAAATGAATAATATTTATGGGTTGGTCCAATCCACAAGTAGTTTGCACTACTTAAATGTTTAAAAAATTATGTGATTTTAATAAATCTGTTGTAACAACCAGGTATTTTCAACCATTCTCATCCGCTCATGTCAGACTTGAATTGCTCAAATTACCGAATTGTAAATAAAATTTGGTAATACTCAGCATAAACAGTAAATAAATAATCACAGATCACAGACATATAGTAATATAATAATGCAGCAGAAGCAAAGAGATAGTAGTTCATGAAGCTAATATATGAATACATCAAAGTTAAACAAGATACAACAGAAGTAACAGTATGATAATCAAGTGCAACTCAGAATACAATTGGAATCAACTGGATAACTGAAAGTGAAATAGATAGTTGGATCTTCAAGCAAAGCTCCAACTCTGAACATGAGTCTCTAATGCTGCACCACTCAGTCTGACTCGATCGTAAAGCATAAAACAAAACACTCGAGTCAGGATTAACATTCTTATATCAATAAATCCAACACAAGTGGAATAACAACTGAAATACAAGTAACTCAAAGGATGTTTGGGATAACCATCCTCAAAGGATCCGTTAAACTATTTACTATGTAGTAATGTATGCTTACTATAATAATGTCTACAGTAAAATAAACTTACTTTTAAATAGCGTTAAGTAGTTACCTATACCTACTTACCACATAATAGTCCCAGTAGTCCATCCAGCATCATGGTTCCTCCTGATCGGGAAGGCACCAAAGGATACTCCACGGGCTATGGGAGAAAACAAAACTCGTACAAGGCTCGCTAGGGTAGGTGACACGACATGTAACGACCCGTAGAAATTCGATAATTCAATTTTTTAATTTAATAAGATTTCATGGTTAATGTGGGAAGAATTAAAAATTTGTAATTTATTTATGATAATAATAACTAGAATGAATTGCAACAAATTTGATCTAAGTTAATTATTTATGAATTGAATGAAATCCCAAATCAATTGAAATAATATATAGTCAATGGTAATGGAATGTGTAGGATCGATTTCACCCTAGAGGGGGCGTGAATAGGGTGATAGTATAAATTACAAAAATTAATTACGGAATCTTATAAAATAATTTCCACACAGATCACAGAACAATAGTAGCACAGATAATAGCAGAATAATAAAATGCGGATATAGAACGACACAGAATTTAGCCAGCTTCGACATAACCCTGCCTACGTGCTACCCCCAAGGTTTCTACTAGAAATTAGATAGTCAGACGCTTACACACGTAAACTCGCGACACCCGCTATCGACTAAACCTAACTCTACGCTCAAAACCCTGCCACAACTCAGCCACTGAGTTGCGAATTCTCAAACTACGCCACGTAGTCTGTCCCCTAGTCAGACGACTAGAAATTTAAACGGTTTAAAAATAAATTACAAATCAAAAACAATTTAAAATTAAAATAAACCCTAATTGTAATTAAGAGCCCTTTATAATTATAAAGTCCAATGTTCAAATTAAAGTCCGACCCCTTTTTCTTCTTTTATAATTTTTAGCCCGGTCCATTTATGTTTGAGATAATGGCGGCCGTGTCTTTGCAAATTAGGGCTTCATTCGATCTCGTTCCTTTTTGCTCTTAAATTAGGGATTTTGAGATTGAGTCACTGACTTAGATTTCTTGATTGAATGATGCTTCACTACCTTTCGTCGATCAGTTGAATTGTTAGCGGCTCCTCCTCTTGATCGAGTTCGTCTGATATCGATATGTACTTTACTCCTTTTGCTTTTCTTGTTTTGGCTTGCTTGAACTCGATACCTGAAATTGCCGATGATGATTTGTTTATATAGGAGTTGAATTCCTAGAATCGCGTTCATCTGATTTCTTCAACGTTTTAGTTTCCGCCACTTGATATTGTTTTAATGCTTGAGATTGATTCTAACTTCTTCAATTTACTTGAATCTTACGGTATTGATGTTTAAGTTGGTCAATTGCCGTTGCTACCACGGTTTAGATTTCGAACTCGTGATTATGGCTTTGAATTCTATGAATCTTTGACTTTTTCGTTTGAGACGACTGTGGTGATTTTACAGTGACTTTGATTTTGACTAACTTGATTTTTTACTTGATCAACCTTGATGTTGAACTCCGTCTTCACTGATCGTGTTTACTTCAGCCATTTCATTTCTTAAACTAAACTTCTGGATATTGATCGAAACTGTGCACTTGCTTGCTTCGGCTGCTTCGTTGACATTGAATTGTTTACCTCGGCTTTGATTTTGTGGCCTGTACTTGTATACTGCTGTTATTGTTGTACTTGAGTACGTGCATTGATATTGGCTATTATGTTGGTTCAATAATATTTGATGTGTTTAACCATTTTTGTGGTAGCTGGACTTGATTATTTGAGCATTGTTTTATAGTGATGCACTTGATGTTTGTAGCTTGGTTTATGTTGTTGCTTGAGTCACTTTGTTGTGCTACATATTCTAGTGTGTATTAGTTGCTTCCCTGACCTATGCATGGCTTGAAGTCCGTACAAAATTTTTGCCTTAGTTCTGGCCTTTCTTTATTGCCTTGAGTCTGTGATGTCATATCTCGTAATTGTAGACTAGCTTGCACACTTTGATCTACTTCATACCAGTAGCATTCATTAGTTCATGTGTACCCATTGTTTATGTATTTGTGATACTCTGGTTTTGCTGTAGTTTGGCTTTGTCTCCATGTATTTCATGTAGTATGGGTTCTCTACTTAATTGTAGTGTTCATTAGTTCATTTGATATGTTGTTGGACGTTGATGCTGTGTTATGTAGTAACCTAGTTTCACTTGCATTGCTGAGTCATTCTGACATGTTGTCCATGTGAGTTCATTGCTGAGTTGGATTTACTTTGTCTCCGATCTTTTGGTCATGTTGCCTTCAGTTGCTTGTATATATGTACTTGCTTGGTCTGTAGCTCAAATTTGCTACTTCTGATCAATTTGTTGAGCTTGTACACTTTTATTCCACCTAAGTTGAATCCAGTTTTAAAACTCGTGTTTGACCTTGTGCTGAGAGTTGTGACATTTATGTTATTGCACGTGAGTTGAATGCGGCTTTTCATTTGGGTTTGTCCTGTGCTCACTTGTCCCTGTAACATTATCAAGTGTATATTTCGATGTGCACGGCCTTGTGGCATATACAGTGATACACTGTGTATGTCACAAGCTGTTCGTGTCTGATAAATTCAAATTTAAATGACGACGAACAACCCAAATAACTGAGGCAAATATTATTTTCAAAATCCATATTTTATTTTATATTGCAAAAATATTTCTTTTTCAATTTTACTGCGTTAGTGAATATTTTTGCAAATTGCTCAGATGCTGGATTCTAACTGGAATGAAGTTGAAGATAAACTACGAGTGTGAGTGATATGTAGTGAGGAATTTATGTAAATATGAAATTGTGATGTATTTGAATTTGTATCAAAGTTGTATAGTGTAATGAGAGCTTGAATTTGTACTATTCAAAATTGTAATAAATATTTGTTTGAATAAAATTTCTGTTTAAATTCAAATTCTATGTTATTTAATTTTATTCAGCAAATATTTATTTAATCTATGAAAAATAAAATAGTACATTAACAAATACATTTAAACGAATGTATATATGTTCATTATCATCAAACAAAAATCATATAAGCGCATATTCAACAATTTCCCCCTTTTGATGATAACAAACATATATTTAAGATTTTGATTATATTAAATGTATTTGATCATTGATATGCTCTAATTGCTCCCTCTATTTAAATGCTCCTCTATACATAAAGCTCCCCCTATATATATGCATACAAATAAAAATATGCAAATGATCCTTGATGCAAGTGGAAAATATTTGACCTTTGCTTGATTTTATTTGTCAAAATCTTAACTTTTCTCTCCCCCTTTTGTTATCAGCAAAAGAATAATAGTGTTAGAGAAAATAGAGATAAGGTGATCGATATTAATTCAACATTAAAACTCAATTGAATATAAATATTAAATTTCAATAAAAAATCAAACAAAAATCTTAAATATTTTGTTAGGCGCATATTCCACTTTTAGAATGATGGGAATTATATCATCATATAAAACCATACAGTTGTGTCTATTTGTGGTATATTTATATCAGGAATTTGAATACCTACTAACCATGCATAACTGTTAGGGCTTTTAAATGAGATTAGTAGTATTCCAATTTTATTTTAAAAAAATAAAATAAAATAAATTCAAGTATCTTCTAACCACGCATAACCGTGAGGACTTTTAAATGGGATTAGAATCAACTTGCTTATTTTAAAAATCAACTTTTGATATGCGTTCCATACATGCATAACCGTGAGGACTTTTAAATGAGCATGGAAGCACATAACAAATTCCAAGTAATTCACCCATGCATAACCGTGAGGACTTTTAAATGAGAGTGAATACTTTGGTATTTATTTATTATTATTATTATTATTATTTTTAAAAATGGAAAAATGAAAAACGAACGATTCCTGTTTTAAAGTACCACATATCGACAAAATATATATAATTTTGATGAGTGATGGTTGTTAGAAATATGATAGAGATAGAGATGGTCATGGAATATTTACCAACAAAAAGTTTTATAACTCTTGTTTAAATTTCTAAAGAAATTTACTAATTATACCGTCTTGGGTCATAATATATGATCAATATTAGCACTCATCACTCTTTCAATCACTATTCATCTTTTTGATAATCGTAAGGAGTCAGATTAGTCAAAATAGTCATTTAAAATCAAATTCAAAAATAATTATAAAATCAATTTTTCAAAAATGACTAATCTGAAAATATGGTCAAAAATGATTTTCTCGAAGGGGTTTTATAAGAAAATTTTCTTCTATTTGAAAATTATTTAAAATGAAAAATATGCAGATATTTTCTTTGAAAAACGATGCAGTTACTAAATGTCTCAACAAAAATCACGTTTCACTAGTAATTTTTCTATCAACTAGATTACCAATGTAATCTGCATCTGAATTTCTCTTTCACTCAAAATTATCATCAATTGAATTTGATAGACCAAAACATGAAGTGTGCACCAAAATTTTCAAACTCAATTTTAACAGCAATTTAAATGACATTCTTTTGAATTTGAATTGAAGCCGTGTAAACAATCAATAACCGTGAATATAGAGTTAGCCGTGTTATAACCAATTGTATTAACATCCAACAAAACACTATTTTTAATCCAAATTTATATATATGAAGTAATTCAAAGAATCTAGAGAATTTTATAGTGTTTTTGGCATAAGAATCTAATTGGCCAACTATGTTGAATAAGTCAGAGTCAAAATCATCATCTTTTCATCATCTCAATATTGGCTGATTTTAATTCAGAATATGGTGCAGATTATCACATTTAATATATCGTTCAAATAAATATACCTTCACCTGTTTTTACCTTTACGATATTTTTTGTTGTTGTCCATTGTGATTCTGTCACCTTTACACTAGGCTAAGGAACTTTGCCTTGTTGCTCGGTGTGCTCTTGGAACAGCCAGAATCCAAGTAGCACTATTGTTGTTCCTTAGCCTGCCACCACACCTACACGATGAAAGATTTTTGTGACCTATTTGTTTTTATAGGTCCATGGTTGTTAGTGGCAGAATATATTAAAAAATAATTTTGTGGAGACCCAAAACTATTTATAATTGTTCCCTTAAGCACCCAAATTTGTTTAACTTTGAGTAATTTTATATTTGTGCCTTTTAGAACCCAAATTGGTATAGTTTTCACATGTTTGGGTCTATACCAACAATTATTGTGATTGTGTCCATATTTTCTACAAATTGTGCACATAGAATTAACTTGATTAATATTGCTTTCAACAATTTGCAAACTATTATATCCAAGTCCTTGTCTAACTGTATTAACATTTCCATTCCTAATAGCATATTCAACGATTTTTCACTTTTTGAAAGTTTATCTAAAGTCGTTGACAACTTTTGGACTTGTGTTTTGAGAGATTCATTTTCGTTTAACAATTGTGTGCACTTTTTAATAGAATTCTCTCTCCTAGTATTTTCACTCTCTTTTGAAATCAGAATTTCATTTTCAAGTGATTTTATATTGATTTCTGATTTTTTAATTTCCTCTTCGAATATTGGACACTTATCACACTTAGGGATCCTTCTTTGATAGTTTTCAACTAATTGGTTAAGTTGTTCATTTAATTCTATCAAAGTGTCTTTTTGTGATTCAAGTTTGGCATATTTTTCCCTAAGTCGTTCAAAACAGCCATTCACTTCGTGGAAATAAATAAGTAATTCAAAGTGAGTAAGTTTTGATACCTCGCTTGGCTCGTCATCATCGTTATCAGTTATATTTCCTTGAAGGCACATATCTGCTTTCTCACTTTCACTGCTAGTACTTTGATTATCTTCATCAATTGTATTCTATGTGGCTGCAAAATTTCTCCTTTTTGATTTCTTTTCAAAGTCGTGTCGGGTTTAAGGACAATTGGCCTTGATGTGTCCGAGTTGGTTGCACTTGTGATAGATGATTTTCTGTTCGTCTGAGTTGTTTGGTGCTTTGACTATTCTGCTTTTTAATTCTTGATTTAGAGCTGGATTTCCGTGTTTGTGGTTCCATATTTTGAATTTCTTCATTATTAATGCCAGCTCAGCTGCTCCATCATCATCATCCTCATCACAACTGCTTTTTACCAATCCTGTTAAGCACATTTCTTTAACTGAGTCGGTTGTGGAGGACTTCTCATTGCTGTTGACTTTTGCACCATATATTGCATTTAAAGTATTCCAGATTTCCTGTGCATTTTCACAATGAGAGATGAAATTAAAATTATCTTGATTAATATGAGAATATAATATATGCATAGCAAGGGCATCAATCGAGATAATTTTCTTATCTGTTATATCACACCCATTTTCAATCATATCCCAACATTTAATATTAACAGATTTTAAATAAAATTCTATTTTCAATTTCCAATTCAAAAAATCTGTTCCATCGAAAATAGAAGGAATAACATTGGAACGGCCCTCAAAATTATTATTAAAGAAGCCATTTTAAAAATTCAAAATTTTAAAACAAAAACCGATTTTTGAAATACGAATTTTTATAACAAAAATTGACTTCTATTCCTAGCTCTGATACCACTTGTAGGATCGATTTCACCCTAGAGGGTGAATATGGTGATGGTATAAATTATAAAAATTAATTGTGGAAGCTTATAAAATAATTTCAACACAGATCACAAAACAATAGCAGCACAGATAACAGCAGAATAATAAAATGCAGATATAGAACGACACAGAATTTACCCAGCTTCGGCGAAACCCTGCCTACGTGCTGCCCCTAAGGTTTCTACTAGAAATTAGATAGTCAGACGCTTACACACGTCAACTCGCGACACCCGCTATCGACTAAACCTAACTCTACTCTCAAAGCTTTGCCACAACTCAGCCACTGAGTTGCGAATTCTCAAACTAAGCCACGTAGTCTGTCCCCTAGTCACACGACTAGAAATTTAAAAGGTTTAAAAATAAATTACAAATCAAAAACAATTTAAAATTAAAATAAACCCTAATTGTAATTAAGAGCCCTTTATAATTATAAAGTCCAATGTTAAAATTAAAGTCCGGCCCCCTTTTTCTTCTTTTATAATTTTTGGCCCGGTCCTTTTATGTTTGAGATAATGGCGGCCGTGTCTTTGCAAATTAGGGCTTCGTTCGATCTCGTTCCTTTTTGCTCTTAAATTAGGGATTTTGACATTGAGTCGCTGACTTAGATTTCTTGATTGAATGATGCTTAACTATCTTTCGTCGATCAGTTGAATTGTTAGCGGCTCCTCCTCTTGATTGAGTTCGTCTGATACCGGTATGTACTTTACTCCTTTTGCTTTTCTTGTTTTGGCTTGTTTGAACTCGATACCTGAAATTGCCGATGATGATTTTTTATATAGGATTGAATTCCTAGAATCGCGTTCGTTGATTTCTTCAACGTTTTATTTTCGGTCATTTGATATTGTTTTGATGCTTGAGATTGATTCTGACTTCTTCAATTTACTTGAATCTTACGGTATTGATGTTTAAATTGGTCAATTGCCTTTGCTACCACGGTTTCGATTTCGAACTCGTGATTACGGCTTTGAATTCTCTGAATCTTTGACTTTTTCATTTGAGATGACTGTGGTGATTTTACTGTGACTTCGGTTTTGACTAACTTGATTTTTTACTTGATCAACCTTGATGTTGAACTCCGTCTTCACTAATCGTGTTTACTTCAGCCATTTGATTTCTTAAACTAAACTTCTGGATATTGATCGAAACTGTACACTTGCCCGCTTCAGCTGCTTCGTTGACATTGACTTGTTTACCTCGGCTTTGATTTTGTGGCCTGTACTTGTATACTGCTGTTATTGTTGTACTTGAGTACGTGCAT
The DNA here is from genome assembly GCA_030765085.1 of Allium cepa. Lineage (NCBI taxonomy): Eukaryota > Viridiplantae > Streptophyta > Magnoliopsida > Asparagales > Amaryllidaceae > Allium > Allium cepa. The sequence goes on from CM060938.1 coordinate 920,610,467, forward strand.
TGATACTGGCTGTTATGTTGGTTCAGTAATATTTGATGTGTTTAACAATTTTTGTGGCAGCTGGACTTGATTATTTGAGCATTGTTTTATAGTGATGCACTTGATGTTTGTAGCTTGGTTTATGTTGTTGCTTGAGTCACTTTGTTGTGCTACACATTCCAGTGTGTATTAGTTGCTTCCCTGACCTGTGCATGGCTTGAAGTATGTACAAATTTTTTGCCTTGGTTCTGGCCATTCTTTGTTGCCTTGAGTCTGTGATGTCACATCTCGTAATTGTAGACTAGCTTGCACATTTTGATCTACTTCATACCAGTAGCATTCATTAGCACATGTGTTTCCATTGTTTATGTATTTGTGATACTCTGGTTTTGCTGTAGTTTGGCTTTGTCTCCATGTATTTCATGTAGTATGTGTTCTCTACGGACTTGTAGTGTTCATTTGATATGTTGTTGGACGTTGATGCTGTGTTATGTAGTAACCTAATTTCACTTGCATTGCTGATTCATTCTGACATGTTGTCCATGTGAGTTCATTGCTGAGTTGGATTTACTTTGTCTCTGATCTTTTGGTCATGTTGCCTCCAGTTGCTTGTATATATGTACTTGCTCGGTCTGTAGCTCAAAGTTGCTACTTCTGATCAATTTGTTGAGCTTGTACACTTTTATTGCACCTGAGTTGAATCCAGTTTTAAAACTCGGGTTTGACCTTGTGCTGAGAGTTGTGACATTTATGTTGTTGCACGTGAGTTGAACCCGGCTTTTCATTTGGGTTTGACCTATGCTCACTTGTCCCTGTAACATTATCAAGTGTATATTTGGATGTGCACGGCCTTGTGGCATATACAGTGATACATTGTGTATGTCACAAGCTGTTCGTGTATGATAAATTCAAATTTAAATGATGACGAACAACCCAAATAACTGAGGCAAATATTATTTTCAAAATCTATATTTTATTTTATATTGCAAAAAAATTTCTTTTTCAATTTTACTGCGTTAGTGAATATTTTTGCAGATTGCTCAGATGCTGGATTCTAACTGGAATGAAGTTGAAGATAAACTACGAGTGTGAGTGATATGTAGTGAGGAATTTATGTAAATATGAAATTGTGATGTATTTGAATTTGTATCAAAGTTGTATAGTATAGTGAGAGCTTGAATTTGTACTATTCAAAATTGTAATAAATATTTGTTTGAATAAAATTTCTGTTTGGATTCAAATTCTGTGTTATTTAATTTTATTCAGCAAATATTTATTTAATCTATGAAAAATAAAATAGTACATTAACAAATACATTTAAATGAATGTGTACATGTTTATTATCATTAAACAAAAATCATATAAGCGCATATTCAACAGAATGAAGTTGTATTATACAGGAAATTGTGACACTTGCTTGTAAATAATAAAATTATAAGTGCAATTAAAAGTTAATGGTGATAATTATTTTAGTTACCTATTCATTTAGTTAGTCGAATTGAATTTGGGAACCAATTGCAATTGAAATGAAATTTTATATATTAGTTGAGTGCATTATCTCTAACTGAAGTTAAATAATAATGTGGAATTTATTTGATGTAATAAAGTAATCGACTGATAACGAAAATTTATTTAAAATCCAATATTGAAATCCGTCAAATATTAAACAATTAAATTGTTTAAATTTAATATTTGGAGTTTATTGAATAAATGAATAACGGGAATTGAATAACTGTTCAATGGAAATGGTTGTTCTATAATTTGAATTTGTTTCAAAGGTTAATTTTATAAGTTCGTTTTTGAATATTCCAAAAAGATAGTGATTTAAGAATAATCAAATTGTTTAAATTTAATATTTGGAATTTATTGAATAATTGAATGACGGGAATTGAATAACTGTTTAATGGAAATGGTTATTCTATAATTTGAATTTGTCTCAAAAGTTAATTTTATAACTTCGTTTGAATATTTCAAAAAGATAGCGATTTAAGAATAATCAAATTTGTTTAAATTTAATATTACACATATTTGAACAATTAAATTCCGAATTTGATATGATTAATTTGATATTGAAATTTTAATGTATGAAAATAGAGTGAATAACTGAAATTCAATTTAATATGATTCAAATTGGTTTCCAAAGTGAATATAAGTTATATTTGGATTATAATAGAGATAATAAGATTTGAAAATTGGAATTTTAAGAAATTCTGTAAATTTTGAAATGTCGTCGTTTTAATCGACGAGTTAAAATAGCCTTTCGGGGGCACAGTCTCGGATTTCAAGGAAATCAGTTCCATTAGATCCGTAATAGTGTATTATTATTGGATTTCAAATTTCGTAACGTTTGGAGTTATCGTTTGGCCGTACGAGTTAGAAACGCGTTGAAATTAATATCGAAATTTAATATTTCAATTCGATTCAAAAAGCTATCTTCTTCATACGATCGAATTAGGGCTCGAAACCTTTTCCATTGTGTTCGGAATAGGGGTATAACATTATAAACGCCTAGCGGAACGTCTCGATAGGAATTCGAAATTTTATGCTGCTTTTAAATGAGATATTTGTCATTAAATAATATTTTTGAATTGTTTTAAGTCAATCTCAGCTGTATATCCCGTCCAATCAGCCGTCCTATGATTTGATCTGCATATTCCTTCTGTAATACGCTTCTTTCCTTCTTCTTTGATATAGCAGTCGAGTAGAACAGTAAGGAGGAAATAAATCAAAACTTCAAAAATTTCTTTCTCTTCGAATACTCGATTAAAAATCACGAAACCAATTTTAAAAATCAAATTTCATCCTGGGCTTCGAAGTGGTATGCGATTTGAAGGGTGCGGCTATGATTTGGAAACAATAGTGAGGACGAACGTGTGCAAGGATAGCTAGGGTTTGGAAATTTTATCCATTCGATCATCAATTCGTCGATTTGAGTTTATACTTGAACTCGGCACGAAAGAGAGCATCATCGGCGAGTTTTTTGTGAAGCTCGGAGGTAGTTTGGGGCATGCGACTTAGGCTAGGTCGAGAGGGGAGTGTAGGTCGTGTTAGTCTTGGTGGTTGAGGTGGCTCCGCTGAGGTGCTTGGAGGTAGAGTTCATGACGAGAAAGCCATCGGGAAAGTCGAATCTGGATTTCGTGCATCGAAGCACCGTGTCACTGTCGAATCATGTGCGCATGTTTGGGTTCTTCTATGTTTCGTGTGCAGGCATTGGCAAAGGATGGAAGAAGAAGCTTTGTAGTTGGGCTGGGCCAAATAATTTGGGTATGTGTTGTTTAAAATGTAATTTAAATTGTTTTATAATTAAATTTTCGATCAACTTATAACTGGTATATCTCCTTCGTACGAGATCGGAATCGGATGAAACAAGCGGCGATGGGATCGTGGCGACAAGCACTATGCTTTGGGACCAATTTGGAGACGTTTAGAGTCCGTTAAAATTTTAGATCAAATTGAATGTCGTTAGATTTGATTTGAAATTGAAATTCAAGTTGAGTGTTTTCTAACGCTCACAACGTACTAGAATATCTTTATGCTTGTTAAATTTGATAGTATGAAGTGATATAATTTTACTTGTTGCTGTTTGAGAAACTAAATCGTCATCTAGATTGTCATCGAATTTAATACTAGAAATTAAAATTGACAGTCAAATTGAAATTAAAATTTAATTGCTATTAAATTACCTGATATTGATAACTATGAAATTGCCGTGAATTGTATTGTCTATTGGATGATTTATTTCGATGGATGCTATTGGTTGATATTTAAAAGTTTGGATGTTTATTTGCTTATATATATCATGTTATACATACGTATGACACTGTGATTGGTTTAAGTGATATATATTCATCCCTGACATTTAATTGAAATAAATAATCACTTGGCAATAGAATAGAAAATTATATACGGACACCAGATTGGTTAAATAGATAATTTTTAAAAATCGTTGATTTGAAATTTATTTAAATGTTTTGATTTAAAAGATATAAATGAAATCAATTTATAGAAATCAAATTTATTGCAAATTTGAGTTTGGAATGTTGAAATAAATTTTGGTTAAAAAAATTGTTAAATAATTTAAGTTAAGACTTCGAAATTTAAAATCGGGATATGATTGAATTTCGCAATTTTATTTGTTTTAAAGATCGAACATTATTTCGAGCTTTGAATATTACTATGTAAAAGTGATATAAAAATGATATTTTGTAATTGAGCTCGGAATTGAATCATATTTGAAAACTTGGATTTAAATTTGAATATTGAATTATAATTTTGTTCAGTGTTATAAATCGATATTTTGAAAAATCAAGCTCAAAATCGATATAAATTGAAATTGAATTAATTTGAGGTCAAAGTTGGCATTGATTTGAAATTGAGAAGTTACAATTGAAATGGGTTGGTTTTGAAGCTGTTTTATTTTCTTGTTTTTCCCAAATAATTACTCTATTATATAAACCATTTTTAAGATACTTAAACTATTTTAACCTACATTAACCATATTAAATCATTTTTAACCTATCTTAAACCATGTTAACTTATTTTGATCTATTTTAAATCTATTTAACCCAATTTAAATTATTTTAAACTAATTTATCTATTTTAATTTATTTTAATTATATTTAATCAGATATAAAGCTATTTACCTGTTAATTATACTTAATCTATCTTAAATCCATTTAACTATAGTAAACTAATTTATCTATTTGAAATCCATTTTAAATATTTTAAGTATTTTAACTATTTTAATTATTTAAACTACTTTTAAACTACTTAAAACTATTTTCTAAAATTTCAAGCTGGTCAATAAGGTGAAATGTTTATATTTAAATCTTGAATTTAAATGTGAATTAGGTTAAATGAAATTCGAAATGAGTTTGAAATCGAAATGAGATATTGAGGCAAGAAATGATTTTCGAAACAGAATCTTACATTTTGAATAGATATGATGATATTTGAATTGGATTTGATTTTTGAAGCGAATATGATATTTTGATATCAATTATTAATTGATTTGAAATGAAAAAGTGCCATCGGTGTAATAATACGTAGTTATTAAAGAGACCGGGATCAGATATGCACATACTCTCTGTCGATACTGAAAACCACTTTAATAACTAATATACGCGGAGTGTTGATCCAGAATGAAGTGGATGGTTTGGTGAACGCGTTAACTGAAGAAAGAGAACGATATTGGATGACCCTTGACATAACTAAAACAGGAGCTACGCCGGGCCATTGAGGTTCACCATCTCTAGCGGACACACTTCTTCTATACCTTATCTATCTCTTATGTGATTCGATTTGGGTGCACCCCTTGATTTGGAGTGTTGTTTCGCGGTGTTGAGGTAGCTACTGGCTATGCTAAACATCAGTCTGGATCACGCAACTAGTAGTATCCTCCTAAGTATCGCCTCATGTACCTTGTCATACCGATTACCCTATTCGCGACCACTACGATTCGTTTTGTGTTATACCTATGGGGTACCCTTTGATAACCACTAGTTTACTGTGGGGTTTACGGTGCTGTATAGACTATGGTATTATAAAATGTGTTAAGGGGAATTATGGTAACGCCTTAACGCTATTTTAATACTTTTACTTTACTGTAGACATATTATAATAGCGTATTGTACTACATAGTAGATAGTTTAACGGATCCTTGAAAGATGGAAAATCACGTAACATCTCTTAAGTTATTGCACTCACATTGACACTGGATAGGAGATGTCAAACCCCGTAAACATCTCTGACGTCGATACACTCATATTTATTTACGATTGATTTAACTTACATGAGGTTATTTTTGTCCTGACTCGAATGTTTTGCCTTTTCATTACGCTCGGGTCAGACCTGAGTTTTTCAGCTTATTGAAGATCTATTCTGGAGGACGAAGACGAAGATTTGGTATACTATTACTTTTACTATCTTTGCATCATGCTGTCTCCTGAATTATTTTAATTGTTCTGTTGTATATGTATAACTCTGATAAATGTTGTATAAATAATGATCAAAGTATAGTAAACAGCTTCATGAACTGTTTGTTTGACTATTATATTTTATCGTTCCGCTGCAAGATTCTGTGTTGTTTCATTTCCTTTATTTCCCTTTCTTTTCTTTTCTTATTTACCCTAATTAATAATCCTCCATTTTGAATGGTTTGGAATCGACATGTGTATTTGATCGTCGGTTTAAACTGTCCAAAAAGGTGGGTCGTTACAGTTGGTATCAGAGCTTTGGTTTAGCGATAACCTTAGCTTTGTGGGGTCTGACTCTTTATAAATAGGATAGTTATACCCTATGATGAGTCGCTGATTGTATATATATGAGAGAGCGTATTTGTTAGTGATATAGAATATTTTATGTTGTGTTGGTTGATTTGTTGAGTGGCTTATGGATTTTGGTCAATACGAGTAATTAACGTCGTTGATAGGGATCTCTAAACATTTGAACAGAACAATTCGACATAGTATTGTTTGAAATTGGGTAAATGAAACAATTTTGCCCAAATTATATTTTGTATATAAAGAAATAATTTTCAAAAATTATTGTGATTTATCTAGCTTATTTGGTTGTTTGGAATGATAATATTGATTGTTATCATTAATTTGATGTTGTATTTTAATAAACAAGGTTTATCGCAAAATAAAAAATGATAAAACACTTGTGGAATGTTTTAAGAAAGAAAATCTTATAAGAATATTTTATAAAGGTGACTTATAAATTAAAATAGATTTAAATTGAGAAATATTGAATTTAAGACCCAGGGATTTTGAAAATGGTTTCAAAGCTTTGAAGAAAACATATAGCTATATGAGTTGAAAAATGTTTATGGAAATATTTTAAAAGGTTTTTATTTAAAAAGGTAAAGAATTCAGTACTCCCCTCTTCTGTCGCTGGAAAATAATTTCGGTGATGGCTGCGCAGCATCATCGACGTTCATTTTCGAGTCTCAAAGTAGGGAAGACTTTTGAGAAGCTTTGCTTTTCTTCGAAATTGTTTTGATAAATGGGTTTTGTTTAAACTCCAAAGGTATGATTTGATATATTAAAGTTATAAGTGCATATATTTATTTCAGCGATTTGAAAAGAACCGGGCATTTAAATTTCTAATTTCTATTAAAAATAAAATAAAAAAATAAAATTCAAATTATTTGAATGAAATGCGAATAATCTGAACTTATGAAATAGAGGATTAAGATATCCAAGCTTAATGTTTTGGGAAAACTTTAGAGTTGTGGTGTACCTTTAAAGTTGAAAGGTAAAGAGGATTTAAATAAATTAAATTTGTGAACATTCTAATTAAGTAAAATGAAATTCTATAAATTTGTATAATACCAAAATTACATTCTGATAACATATAACAAGACTTACCAAATCTTAAAAGTTAAAATGATGTTTTGGATATGTAATGAGATATTGTACAAATAAACAAAACCTGAAAGTAATTGAAATATACAAGTAAGGAAAACTCAAAAGGAATTAAAATGTATATAAATGGAAAATTTGGCTATGATAAAAATGTTGTATACTTAAATATAGCATGAAATGATGAATGGATAAATGGAACAAGTAAGTGAACTTAAGAAAGAAGGCCATTGAGTCAAGCAATGTCTTTGTAAACTGGTTATAGAATTAAATATAAATCTGCAACAAAAAAATAATATGTGAAGTTAAATCTGTAACTTTTGAGATAACTATAAACTAAGAAAAGTCATATATAAGAAGTTAGACTTTTATAGAATGACTGTAAACTAAAGTGATGATTAATAAAATGTTCCCCAAATAAAATTGTTATTAACTGAAACTATGGATATGAAGTAAATGTAAACAAAATAATTTGGTATGGCTAAGAATCAATTGGAAAGGAAATTGAAATTGAATTTAAAATTTTATAATGTTTAAAAATGGACTTGAGTAAGCAAATTCTATCGAATAATGTTTAAGAAATGATAGTATTAAAGAATATACTTGGTAAAGAAATGGATACCAAGTAAATTAGAGATATGAATATTGTACTGTAAATCATTAGTTGTAAATGAAATGAAGGTAAGCAAAAGAAATATAATATAGATCCATTGTATAGAAATCTATTGAAAGGTAATACGTAAGTTGTACGAGTATTATTTTATTCGCATAATGATTCGAGCACAAAATTTCGAGATGATTTATGTCGATCCAAGTTAGGATTATTCACTCGATTCTCGACGGAGAACCCTGGATATGGATTTTGATTTGATTCTGGAATTCTCTATCACAGTATATGGCTATGAAAGGAGAGTAACAGTTTCCAATCAAGGAACCAAATCTGAGTCTGCACTAGAGAGTCGTGTGAATAATACTATTTTGGAAGTGAAATTGTGTGATCGAATAAGCGATTAGATTTGATATTGCTCACGGATGATATATGTACGGCTTACGGACTTAATTAAAGCTAATATTGGAAATTGAAAATGCCAAATATAAAATGATTCTTTTAAATTATATAATTGGATATCATTGGTAAATGAGATGTAGGTATTTAAAATCAAGAAAATGTGGATTGCCCGACAAAAGGTACGTGTTTATTTTGTCATTGGATTTGGTATTTGAGCCACTTGGCTTTTGGGTTTCTTTTGTTGGTTTGGGGCCCGTAGAGGCGTTTTGTAGCTGTACCGATCGAGCCGCGCAAAGGAGACTATGCTGAAATTTTTCGTAAATCCGGGTGTTAGAAAAATTTTCAAGTTTTAAATTTTATAACTTGTTTTGATAACTAACTCGTAAACTTCATAGGCTAATCAGAGTAGTGTAGTGGAAGTGTAGTAACGATTTTATAAATGGAATTTTATTGTTTTATAAGTTGATAATTTTGAAAAAAATATATCAAATGTTGAATTCTTTACTTAGTTCCTTTTCCCTTCTTTTTCCTTTTCGAGGAAGAAAAGTTTTGAGTGGGTGATGCAGCGCACCATGCTTTAAGTCGTAGGTCGCCTGCCTTGAGTCGCGCCAATCTCGTTATGTCGCCTGCCTTCTCAAGTCGCCTGCGCCTGAAAGATAACGAGTTAAGAAATCAAGCGCCTTTCCTTAGGTCGCTACGACCTACCGAGCTACGACCTAACGAGCTACAACCTAGCGAGTTATGACGCATTCTCACTTATGCCGCCTGCCTATAAGTCGCTCAGTTCCTTAGGTCGCTTTCTTATTCCGCATTGACTTAAGTCGTTCTGGAATGCCGCAATTCTTAAGTCGCCCTAAAGCTGATATTTCTTATGTCGTTGTTGTTAAGTTGCTTATCTTATCTCGTTTGTTGTTTTGTCATGCTGTTGTAACTTGTATATGTTAAGTCGTGTATTGTTGTAACTCGTGTGCTGATAAGTCGTGTGTTGTTGTTATGTCATATATGTTATCTCGTGTGTCGCATGTATTGAGTCGTGTGCTGTGTTTTAATTCCTATAAATAGGGGTGGGTTGTCATTTGTATAAGAGAGTTGATTTTGGAATAAAATTTTTGTGTGCACTTTGGCCACTTTTGTTGAAGTTGAGTGTGATCTCCTTCTTCTTCCATCTTAGGTTTATTCATGCGTGAATCAACGAAGTTGAAGCCACTTCTCGGTATCAGTTGCGAGTGATCAACGATCGAGTTGTAGATCTTTCAACACGGTAACTTGCGAGATCGACGGGTTGGAGATAGCTAGATTCCGACATTGTCATGATCAACGGAATTGAGCATTTATCGTTCTATCAGTTTATTGAAACGAAATCATCGTTTCGTGTGGAAGATCCGAGTCAATTGCTCGGCTGCGTCAAGTTGGTATCAAAGTTGTGTTCTCCGCTGTGTCAATTTTGGTATCAAAGCCTAACCTGAGCCTAACCAGAGCCAGATCGGAGTTAGATCGGAACCAGATCAGAGCCAAACCGGAGCTAGATCAGAGAAGGAAATGAGATTGTATAGATCATGCCTCCGAGACGTGCTAATCGCTTTCATAATGTTGAGGATTTGTATATCAATGAAAAGTTCAATGAGGGTATTGAAAAATTGGAGAAATTGATGAACGATATGAATCGAAGTCAAAGGAGAACGTCACCAGTTTCGAACCAGGGTGGAACATGGTTTCACCATCGGTTTCGAAAAAGAGGAGGATGTCACCACAGTCTTATCGAGATAGGAGAGAATCATTAGTTTCAATGATGCGGGGACGTAGAGATGTGGATGGTCAGGATCGGTATCGAAATACATTTGATTTTGAGGAATATGGTGATGGAGGTAGTATTCATTATCAAAATCGAAGCCAAGTGCAAACTCAATATCTGGATTCAGAAAATGATCGTAAATGGGAGTCAGGTATGAGGATAGAAATTCCAAAATTCAAAGGTGGTATGCAAGCAGAAGATTTCTTGATTGGTTGTCGACTGTTGAAGAAATTATGAAATTCAATGATGTGCCTGAGAATCGCAGAGTCCAATTTGTTGCTACAAGACTAAGGGGAAGAGCTATGGCTTGGTGGCAGCAAAACTAAACTAACATGGGAGTGAATGGGAAAATCAAAAGTTGTCACTTGGGAGAAGATGAAAAAGATGATGAAAGCGACTTTCTTGCCGTACAATTATCAATCTCTTATGTATCAACGTTTGCAGAATTTAAGACAAGGGACGAAGACAGTGAATGACTATGCAGACGAATTCTATCAATTGATTGCAAGGAATGATATTATGGAAACCGAGGAACAGCTAACGGCTAGATATGTTAGAGGATTACGAATGCAAATTCATGACATGGTTAATATGTTTAATCCAATGCATGTTGCTGAAGCACATCAGAAAGCTCTAGCTTGGGAGAAACAAGGGAGACGAGGAAGTGTTGTGTTTACGGGTTCTAACAACCAGAATAAGACTGCTAGTAGCAGTGTTAATGTTTCCAAGGTAGTCAATAAACCAATTATCAATGAAGCCGCTAAAGCAAAGGTCAACAACAGTATCAAGTGCTATAATTGTCTGGAGTTTGGCCATAAAAGTAATGAATGTACAAAGCCAAAGAGGAGAGCATTAGTTGTAGAGGAATATGAGTATGAGGATGTGGAAGCTGAAGTTGATTATTCTTAACGACCGAAGTTTGATGAAGATGAAGAAGTTGTGTCAAGAGACGAAGGGTGTAATTTGATGATGAGGAGGACTTGTTTAGTGCCAAAGCATGAGAATGATTCTAGTTGGCTGAGAAGCAATATCTTTCAGTCTACATGTACTATCTTGGGAAAGGTTTGTCGATTTGTTATTGATGCGGGAAGCTGCGATAACATTATTTATGAAGAAGCCATCAATAAGTTAGGGTTGAAGACTGAAAAACATTCTAGACCTTATAAACTGGCATGGCTAAAGAAAGGTGGAGAAGTGACAGTGGGAAGACGAGCGTTTGTTACATTTTCTATTGGAAAGAAGTACAAAGATGATATATGGTGTGATGTTGTGGATATGGATGTGTGTCATCTACTTTTGGGAAGACCATGGCAATATGATAGAGCTATGCAACATAATGGTCGCACCAACAACTACAGTTTCATGTTCGAAGGGACCCAAATTACCTTAGTTCCTAAGATGCATGAACAAAGTGAAAACAAGTCTGAGAAGAAGGTGGAATCAACTAGTCTATTATCTATAAGAGAATTTGTTAAAGAAGTGAAAGATTGTGCTGAATTGTTTATGTTGATTGGGTATGAAACAAGTTAAGATCTTGAAATTCCTACAGAGGTTAGACCGGTGTTAAATGAATTTGAAGATGTCTTTCCTACGGAATTACCCAAGGAATTACCGCCACTAAGGGACATACAACATCAAATTGATCTAGTGCCAGGTGCTGTTTTACCGCATAGGCCGCATTATCGTATGAATCCAAAAGAGCATGAAGAGTTGAGGAGACAGGTTAACGAGTTGCTTAAGCAAGGGCATGTTCGAGAGAGTCTTAGTCGTTGTGCTGTACCAGCTCTGTTGGTACCACAGAAAGATGGTTCATGGAGAATGTGTACAGACAACATGGCACCTAACAAAATAGCTATCAGATACAGATTTCCTATGCCAAGACTTAATGATCCATTAGATCAACTCAATGGGTCTGTAATCTTTTCTAAAATCGATCTTAAGAGTGGTTATCATCAGATTCGCATAAGACCAGGTGATGAATGGAAGACAACATTCAAGACTCGGAATGGATTATATGAATGGTTGGTCATGCCGTTTGGTCTGTCTAATGCACCAAGTACATTTATGAGGGTGATGAATCAAATTTTCAGACCTTACATCAGGAAGTTTGTTGTAGTCTACTTTCATGATATCTTGATATATAGTGCTAGCACAGAGGAGCACATTCAACACTTGCGAAAGGTGTTAACTATTCTTCGTCAAGAACAGTTCTATGCAGCGACGAAGAAATGCGTGTTCATAACGCCAAGTATTTTATTTTTTGGTTATGTCGTGTCCAAGGAAGGTATACAAGTGGACCAGAGTAAAGTAGCCGCAATCAGAAATTGGCCACAACCCAAAACTATAACAGAAAAGTTTCCATGGGTTAGCTTTATTTTATCGAAGATTTATACCGCACTTTAGTAGTGTAATGGGTCCTGTTAGTGATTGTATGAAAGGAAAGCAGTTTTCATGGACGAAAGAGGCAGGATCTGCTTTCGAAAAGATCAAGGAACTTTTAGCCTCGCCACCGATTCTAGTGTTGCCAGATTTTCAGTTACTAAATGAGTTACATACGGATGCATATAAAGTTGGAATTGGAGGAGTGTTGAGTCAGAAGGGTCGTCCAATTGCCTATTTCAGTGAAAAACTTTCTGGAGCAAAGATGAGATACAATACTTATGATGTGGAATTTTACGCTATCGTGCAAGCTGTGAAGCATTGGAGACATTACTTATTCCACAAGGAATTTGTTTTGTATACAGACCATGAAGCATTGAAACATTTACAAAGGCAGAATAAAATTGCAGCTAGGCATGCATCGTGGATAGCTTATTTGCAATAATTTACATTCGTCGTAAAGCATAAGTCTGGAGTAACTAATCGCGTCGTCGATGCATTGAGTTGGAGGGAGAATTTACTGACAACCATGCGAGTAGAGGTGATGGTTTTTGACTTACTTCCATATTTGCTTACTTCAGATTCTTATTTTTACAGGATCCTAGATAAAGTCAAGCAAGGAAACATGGATGGATATATGCTGGTTGATGGGTTTCTATTCAAAGGAAATCAGTTGTGTATTCCAGATTGCAGTTTGCGAATAAAGATCATCAAAGAATTACATGAAGAAGGACACGTGGGCCGCGACCGTAATATGCAGTTGATTTCAAAGTCTTATTTTTGGTCGTCAATGAGAAAGGAAGTTGAAAAGTTCGTTCAGAGGTGCCATATTTGTCAAGTTTCAAATGGGACCGCGACAAATGCAGGTTTATAAAAACTGTTGCCTATACCTACTAAACCATGGGTGGATGTTAGTATGGACTTTGTATTGGGATTGCCGAGAACGCAACGTGGCAATGATTCTATCTATGTGGTGGTTGATCGGTTTTCAAAGATGGTGCATTTTATCGCATGCAAGAAGACTGCAGATGCAGTTAATGTCGCACAGTTATACTTCAGAGAGATCTATCATCTTCGTCGGTTGCCTGAATCTATTGTATCGGATAGAGACACTCGTTTTCTGAGTCATTTTTCGATGAGTCTATGGAGAATGGTCGGGAAAAAGCTGAAATTTAGTAGTGCTTATCATCCACAGACGGATGGACAGACAAAAGTTATGAATAGATCCCTAGGTAATCTATTGAGATGCCTCGTGAATGACAATTCGAAAAGTTGGGATTCCAAGCTGTGTCAAGCTGAGTTTGCACACAACCATGGAGTTAATCGTAGCACTGGATTCAGTCCACTCCAGGTCGTTTACTCAACGATTCCGAAGGGACCATTAGATTTATCTATAGTACCACAGCAGAAAGGAGTGATCGAACGAGCTAGTGATTTTGTGAATGAATTGCAAAAGTGTCACATGGTTGTGCAAGAACGATTGCTTAAGGCGAATGAGAAATATAAGCAATCCGCAGATATTAAATGACAAAATGTGGAGTTTAAAGAAGGGGATTTTGTATATGCAGTATTGACTAAGGATCGATTTCCTATTGGTACTTACAACAAACTAGCTGCAAGAAAGATTGGTCCTTTGGAAATCGTAAAGAAGATTAATGAGAATGCTTATCAGTTAAAATTGTCGAATCATATCCATACTGCTGATGTTTTCAACGTCAAACACTTGATTCCATATCATGAGAATAAGCATGTCGAAGAAGAGGAAAGTGTAAATTCAGGAACGAATTCTTTTCAACCAAGGGAGGATGATGCAACGCACCATGCTTTATGTCGTAGGTCGCCTGCCTTGAGTCGCGCCAATCTCGTTATGTCGCCTGCCTTCTCAAGTCGCCCGCGCCTTAAAGATAACGAGTTAAGAAATCAAGCCGCCTTTCCTTGGGTCGCTACGACCTACCGAGCTACGACCTAACGAGCTACGACCTAGCGAGTTATGACGCATTCTTACTTATGCCGCCTGCCTATAAGTCGCTCAGTACCTTAGGTTGCTTTCTTATGCCGCATTGACTTAAGTCGTTCTGGAATGCCGCAATTCTTAAGTCGCCCTGAAGCTGATATTTCTTATGTCGTTGTTGTTAAGTCGCTTATCTTATCTCATTTGCTGTTATTTCGTGCTGTTGTAACTTGTATATGTTAAGTCGTGTATTGTTGTAACTCGTGTGCTGATAAGTCGTGAGTTGTTGTTATGTCGTATATGTTATCTCGTGTGTCGCATGTATTGAGTCGTGTGATGTGTTGTAATTCCTATAAATAAGGGTGGGTTGTCATTTGTTAAAAAGAGTTGATTTTGGAATAAGGTTTTTGTGTGCGCTTTGGCCACCTTTGTTGAAGTTGAGTGTGATCTCCTTCTTCTTCCATCTTCGGGTTACTCGTGCGCGAATCAATGAAGTTGAAGCCAATTCTCGGTATCACTTGCGAGTGATCAACGATCGAATTGTAGATCTTTCAACACCGTATCTTGCGAGATCAACAGGTTGGAGATAGCTAAATTCCGACATCGTCACAATCAACGGAATTGAGGATTTATCATTCTATCGGTTTATTGACACGAAATCATCGTTTCGTGTGGAAGATCCGAGTCAATTGCTCGGCTGCGTCAAGTTTGTATCAAAGTTGTGTTCTCCGCTGCGTCAGTGAGGGAGAGTGTAACGACCCGTAAAAATTCGATAATTAAATTTTTTAATTTAATAAGATTTCATGGTTAAAGTGGGAAGAATTAAAAATTTGTAATTTATTTACGATGATAATAATAACTAGAATGAATTGCAACAAATTTTAGCTAAGTTAATTATTTATGAATTGAATGAAATCCCAAATCAATTGAAATAATATATAGTCAATGGTAATGGAATGAAGTTGTATTATATTGGAAATTGTGACACTTGCTTGTAAACAATAAAATTATAATTGCGATTAAAAGTTAATGTTGATAATTTTTAAAGTTACCTATTCATTTAGTTAGTCGAATTGAATTTGGGAACCAATTGCAATTGAAATGAAATTTTATATATTAGTTGAGTGCATTATCTCTAACTGAAGTTAAATAATAATATGGAATTCATTTGATGTAATATAGTTATCGACTAATAACGAAAATTTATTTAAAATCCAATATTGAATTCCGTCAAATATTGAACAATTAAATTGTTTAAATTTAATATTTGGAGTTTATTGAATAATTGAATAACAAGAATTGAATAATTATTTAATGGAAATGGTTGTTCTATAATTTGAATTTGTTTCAAAGGTTAATTTTATAAGTTTTTTTTTGAATATTTCAAAAAGATAGTGATTAAGAATAATCAAATTTTTTAAATTTAATATTTGGAATTTATTGAATAATTGAATAACGGGAATTGAATAACTGTTTAATGGAAATGGTTGTTCTATAATTTGAATTTGTTTCAAAAGTTAATTTTATAAGTTCGTATTGAATATTTCAAAAAGATAGTGATTTAAGAATAATCAAATTTGTTTAAATCTAATATTACAGATATTTGAATAATTAAATTCCGAATTTGATATTGAAATTTTAATGTATGAAAATAGAGTGAATAACTGAAATTCAATTTAATATGATTCAAATTGGTTTCCAAAGTGAATATAAGTTATATTTTGATTATAATAGAGTTAATAAGATTTTAAAATTGGAATTTTAAGAAATTCTGTAAATTTTGAAAAGTCGTCGATTTAATCGACGAGTTAAAATAGCCTTCCGGGGCATAGTCTCGGATTTCAACGAAATCAGTTCCATTAGATCCATAATAGCATATTATTATCGGATTTCAAATTTCGTAACGTTTGGAGTTATCGTTTTGGTCATACAGGTTAGAAACGCGTTGAAATTAATATCGAAATTTAATTTTTCAATTCGATTCAAAAAGCTATCTTCTCCATACGATCAAATTAGGAAAGGAAACCTTTTCCATTGTGTTCGAAATAGGGGTATAACATTATAAACAGCTAGCGGAATGTCTCGATAGGAATTCGAAATTTTATGCTGCTTTTAAATGAGATATTTGTCATTAAATAATATTTTTTAATTGTTTTAAGTCAATCTCGGCTGTATATCCCGTCCAATCAGCCACCCTATGATTTGATCTGCATATTCCTTCTGTATATGCTTCTTTCCTTCTTCTTTGATATAGCAGTCGAGTAGAACAGTAAGGAGGAAATAAATCAAAACTTCAAAATTTCTTTCTCTTCCAATACTCGATTAAAAATCACGAAACCAATTTTAAAAATCAAATTTCATCCTGAGCTTCGAAGTGGTATGCGATTTGAAGGGTGTGGCTATGATTTGGAAATGACAGTGAGGACGAACGTGTGCAAGGATCGCTAGGGTTTGGAAATTTTATCCATTCGATCATCGATTCGTCTATTTGAGTTTATACTTGAACTCGGCATGGAAGTCAGCATCATCTGTGATTTTTTTGTGAAGCTCGGAGGTAGTTTGGGGCATGCGACTTAGGCTAGGTCGAGAGGGGAGTGCAGGTCGCGTTCGTCCTGGTGGTTGAGGTGGCTCCGTTGAGGTGCTTGGTAGGTAGAGTTTGTGACGAGAAAGCCATCAGGAAAGTCGAATCTGGATTTCGTGCATCGAAGCTCCGTGTCACTATCGAATCTTTCGCGCATGTTTGGGTTCTTCTTTGTTTCGCGTGCAGGCACTGGCGAAGGATGGGAGAAGAAGCTTTGTAGTTGGGCTGGGCCAAATAATTTGGGTATGCGTTTTTTAATACGTAATTTAAATTGTTATATAATTAAATTTTCGATCAACTTATAACTGGTATATCTCCTTCCTACGAGATCGGAATCGGATGAAACAAGCGGCGATGGGATCGTGGCGACAAGCACTATGCTCTAGGACCAATTTGGAGACGTTTAGAGTCCATTAAAATTTTAGTTCAAATTGAACGTCGTTCGATTTGATTTGAAATTGAAATTCAAGGTGAGTGTTTTCTAACGCTCACAATGTACTAGAATATCTTTATGCTTGTAAAATTTGATAGTATGAAGTAATATAATTTTACTTGTTGTTGTTTGACAAACTAAATCGTCATCTAGATTGTCATCGAATTTAATACTAGAAATTAAAATTGACAGTCAAATTGAAATTAAAATTTAATTGCTATTAAATTACCTGATATTGATAACTATGAGATTGCCGTGAATTGTATTGTCTATTGGATGATTTATTTCGATGGATGCTATTGGTTGATATTTAAAAGTTTGGATGTTTATTTTCTTATATATATCCTGTTATACATACATATGACACTGTGATTGGTTTAAGTGATATATATTCATCCCTGACATTTAATTGAAATAAATAATCACTTGGCAATAGAATAGAAAATTATATACGGACACCAGATTGGTTAAATCGATAATTTTTAAAAATCGTTGATTTGAAATTTATTTAAATGTTTTGATTTAAAAGTTATAAATGAAATCAATTTATAGAAATCAAATTTATTGCAAATTTGAGTTTGGAATGTTGAAATAAATTTTGGTTAAAAAAATTGTTAAATAATTTAAGTTAAGACTTCGAAATTTAAAATCGGGATATGATTGAATTTCGAAATTTTATTTGTTTTAAAGATCGAACATTATTTCGAGCTTTGAATATTACTATGTAAAAGTGATATCAAAATGATATTTTGTAATTGAGCTCGGAATTGAATCATATTTGAAAACTTGGATTTAAATTTGAATATTGAATTATAATTTTGTTCAGTGTTATAAATCGATATTTTGAAAAATCAAGCTCAAAATCGATATAAATTGAAATTGAATTGATTTGAGGTCAAAGTTGGCATTGATTTGAAATTGAGAAGTTACAATTGAAATGGGTTGGTTTTGAAGCTGTTTTATTTTCTTGTTTTTCCCAAATAATTACTCTGTTATATAAACCATTTTTAAGATACTTAAACTATTTTAACCTACATTAACCATATTAAATCATTTTTAACCTATCTTAAACCATATTAACTTATTTTGATCTATTTTAAATCTATTTAACCTAATTTAAATTATTTTAAACTAATTTATCTATTTTAATTATATTTAATCTGATATAAAGCTATTTACCTGTTAATTATATTTAATCTATCTTAAATCCATTTAACTATAGTAAACTAATTTATCTATTTGAAATCCATTTTAAATATTTTAAGTATTTTAAGTATTTTAATTATTTAAACTACTTTTAAACTACTTAAAACTATTTTCTAAAATTTCAAGCTGGTCAATAAGGTGAAATGTTTATATTTAAACCTTGAATTTAAATGCGAATTAGGTAAAATGAAGTTGCAACCTAAATTGAAATTCGAAATGAGTTTGAAATCGAAATGAGATATTGAGGCAAGAAATGATTTTCGAAACAGAATCTTACATTTTGAATAGATATGATGATATTTGAATTGGATTTGATTTTTGAAGCGAATATGATATTTTGATATCAATTATGAATTGATTTGAAATGTAAAAGTGCCATCGTTTAATAATACGTAGTTATTAAAGAGACCGGGATCGGATATGGACATACTCTCTGTCGAGACCGAAAACCACTTTAATAACTAATATACGGGGAGTGTTGATCCGGAATGAAGTGGATGGTTTGGTAAACGCGTTGACTGAAGAAAAAGAACGATATTGGATGACCATTGACATAACTAAAACAGGAGCTACGCCGGGCCATTGAGGTTCACCATCTCTAGTGGACACACTTCTTCTATACCTTATCTATCTCTTATGTGATTCGATTTGGGTGCGCCCCTTGATTTGGAGTGTTGTTTTGCGGTGTTGAGGTAGCTACTGGCTATGCTCAACATCAGTCCGGATCACGCAACTAGTAGTATCCTCCTAAGTATCGCCTCATGTACCTTGTCATACCGATTACCCTATTCGCGACCACTACGATTTGTTTTGTGTTATACCTATGGGGTACCCCTCTGATAACCACTAGTTTACGGTGGGGTTTACGGTGCTGTATAGACTATGGCATTATAAAATGTGTTAAGGGGAATAATAGTAACGCCTTAACGCTATTTTAATACTTTTACTTTGCTGTAGACATATTACAATAGCGTATTGTACTACATAGTAGATAGTTTAACCGATCTTTGAGAGATGAAAAATCCCGTAACATCTCTTAAGTTATTGCACTCATGTTGACACTGGATAGGAGATGTCAAACCCCGTAAACATCTCTGACGCCGTTACACTCATATTTACTTACGATTGATTTAACATACATGAGGTTATTTTAGTCCTGACTCGAGTGTTTTGTCTTTTCATTACGCTCGGGTCAGACCTGAGTTTTTCAGCTTATTGAAGATCTATTCTAGAGGACGAAGACGGAGATTTGGTATACTATTACTATTATTATCTTTGCATCATGCTACCTGCTGCATTGTTTTATTTGTTCTGTTGTATATGTATAACTCTGATAAATGTTGTATAAATAATGATCAAAGTATAGTAAATAGCTTCATGAACTATTTATTTGACTATTATATTTTATCGTTCCGCTACAAGATTCTGTGTTGTTTCATTTCCTTTATTTCCCTTTCTTTTATTTTCTTATTTACCCCAATTAATAATCCTCCATTTTGAATGGTTTGGAATCGGCATGTGTATTTGATCGTCGGTTTTAACTGTCCAAAAAGGTGGGTCGTTCCACGACACAACGAGGCAATGCCAGGGTAGATATGCCAATTACACACACGGGCTGATGGTAATGCATAGCAACCACTATCGCCCATCTCGGAATATACTCCCAAAAATATCGAAGGGTGCAAGCAATCAATCACAAAAGCAATAGAATGGTATCGAAGAAATGTGTCCGATGGGAGGAATGACCTCACTTGGCCCGAGATCGCTCCTGCTTTAGCCACCTTAAGCCAACTCACGGGAGTCGAGTCCACATTCATACCTCAATAGGATCGTCGCCACCATCCTACTTCATTATGGAATCTCCGCCGCGTACAAGGTTGTCAAAGTGGTTTTCAGTATCGATAGAGAGTTTGCCCATATCTGATCCCGGTCTCTTTAACAACCTATTTTTATTACAACACTATGGCCATTTCAAATAGTACATACTTTAAAACCAAAATATCATTCCATTTCAAAACCAAGTATGATATCATTACCATTTTTAAAACCCAATCAATATGATATCTTACCATTTCGAAAACCAAATCAATATGATATCTTTCTGTTTCAATTATTTTCTTCCGAAACCATAGTACTTTCAAAGTAATAACGTTCAAAACAAAAATACTTTGAAACCATAAGACCTTGAAAACCATAATACTTTGAAATCATAACATTTGAAAACGTTATCATTTGGAAATCATAGTAACTCGAAACCATCATGCTTTGGAAATATTCTTATTTGGAAATCATAGTACTTTAGAAATATAACCAAAAGTAAAATATCGATTTTTTTCAATAAAAATATCATATTACTTTAAATCTCTTAAATCAAAATTTAAGTTAAAATTCCATATATTTTAAAATCTAAAATACTTTATATAATAAAATAATTTGCTCAAATCTCATAAATCAATTCCAAAGCAACTCGAATTCCTAAATCCCAATTTAATCACATCTCAATTCGTCATTTTCAATTCAAATCAGTTTTTTAATAAACCATTTCAAATTATATCAATTTCAAACACTAATTTAAACCACAAAATAAACCATTTCACTTTCAATATATTTCAAAGCTTTAAATATTTCATATTTCAAAACTAAATTTGAAAATCTCATATATATATCAAATTTGCTTTCATATTATTCAGCTTTGAAATATTCACTTAATAAAATACAGTATCTTTTAAATAAACTCAAATTTCAAATCACTGAATATCTTGTTCCAATTATCTAAACTTGAACATTCTTTATATCATCTTAAACCAAAAACCAGTTATAAAGTCATATCTTTAAATAACCAATTCAATCCATTTCAAATCAATTTAACTAAAGCCAATTCTTAAATAAATACGATTTCAAATAAATTTTAAATCCACTTTAATTTAAAACTTATTTGTAAAATAATTTCAATATCCAATAATACCATTTATATATCTTTCCTAAACCATAGAAATCATTTCCAAAATAATTATATATATATATACACACACACACATATAGATCACAGTTTCTATATATAATTTTCTATCCTATGCTCAAGTGATACTGATATTTATCATTTCAATCTGCAATTTTAAAATATAAATACAGGTATATATATCATTTCAACCCGCGATCGTTAATTCAATTCAATGAAAATCGCTTGGTCCTATCATTTCAACCCATAACGATTTTCTCCTATGCTAAGGTCCGTTCGACAACCCATAGTGAATTCTATACTAACAGAAAACTTGCAGAGTGATAACAGATATGATAATAATACAACAAGAATATATCATCAATATAAATAACAGATGATACTGTCAGATGTCACAAGTGAACATATAGCATATATATAACAATGTGAATAACTAACAGCAACATATTTCAATTGTAGTTTCAATTGAAATCAAATTTAATAAATACAAGAACGTTAATCGTGAGTGAGTGCTCACCATTCGAGGCTAAAGATGGATGCGAATGAGATGGGTTACGAATCCGAACAAGAGTTTCGCAGCAAAGCACGATGGAAACAAGTCTGACGAGCAAAGTTGATGAATAGAAATTGACGAAATCAAATCAGGATGGGATCGATGATAATAAATGGTATATGCTAACATATATACATACATACATATATATAATTACATAAAATCATATTTTATAATTAAGCACATTTTTATGAAATTCAAATATATATATATATATCATATTATAAAACCATTGTTTAAATTTTAAACACCTATAACAAAATCTTCATATATAGGTTTATAAAATCAAACTAATGTGTACTCGTATATACAACCACTTAAAATTATATTCTAGTAACAAAGTGTATATATATGATACTGCTATATAAAATATTCGAATGAATGGTCCTAGACAAAAGGTAGACATTGTTGAATATGCAAGTATATGATTTTTTTATGATAATAAACATATATATATTCATTTAAATGTATTTGTTAATGTACTATTTTATTTTCATAGATTAAATAAATATTTGCTGAATAAAATAAATAACACAGAATTTAAATTCAAACAAATATTTTATTTAAACAAATATTTACATTTGCACCTCACTACAATTCACTCACACTCGTATTTTATCTTCAACTTCATTCCAAGGTGAATCCAGCATCTGAGCCATCCGTAAAAATATATATTGATGCAGTAAAATTGAAAATAAAATATTTTTGCAGCATAAAATAAAATGTGATTTTAAAATATTATTTGCCTCGGTTATTTGGGTTGTTCGTCATCATTTAGCTTTGAATTCATCATACACGAATAGCTTGTGACATGAACAGTGTTTCATTGTACATGCCATGAGGCCGTGCACACCAATATACACTTGATAGTATTAGGGATAGGTAAACACAAGGTCAAACCCAAATCATGTCAGGTTCAACTCAAGTGAAATTACGATACAAGCTCAATGTCAAACCCGAGCTTTAAAGCTGGATTCAACATAGGTGCAAGTGGTCAAAACTCAAAAATCAAGTCTCGAATAAAGTTCAAGTCATTCATAGGAAAACAACTCAAATTCAAAGCAAGTGCAACCATACTTGACTACATAATGAACAAGGATGCAAGAACAAATTAATCAGACTGCAACTCAAAAGGAGCCACCAATGGTACTTGACTCGAAGCAATGCAGCAGTGACATGCACAACATACATATGGTTGCAGTGAAGACAGAGCTCGAGGCTACAACCTAGACAACAAATGCAGTAACAATAAACATGTACATGAAGGCTTGAACTCAAGTCAGTGCACAACAACGAAATTCAAACTACAATGAAACAGGAAAAGCAACTCGAGCTCCAAAAGATACAACATAATGCACCAGTGAACAACTAAATGAAACTAGACAGTACAAGCTCAAGTAGAAACAGTAGACATGACAAGCGTAGTGGAACTCAATGCAAACCAGGAATGCAACTTTTCTACAAAAAATATGTACCAATATGCTATGCACAAGTAACCTATGGAAAGCATAAGTGATATAACATTTCAGTGAACAAGTGAAGGACAAATTGAAAGTGCACTGTACAGGCAAAGCAGGAAGAAACAAAACCAGAAAAATGTAGCTTGCGTCAGGAATTTCAAATCAAGCCGGAGTCAACAAAATGCCGAAAGCATATATTTTCACAAAATCAACTATGAACAATGCCCGAAGTCAAAATAGAATCAAACTGAATGCCAGAGAATTCAAAAAACACGTACAAAATCAAACAAGTCAGAATTCAACATCGTGGTGACCAAGGAAGTCGAAATCAAAGAGAATAAAGTAACGAAAATACAAGAATTGAAAAGGTCAGAAATCATCACAAGCATCTATACAATATCGAATGGTCGAGCAGAATTACAGACAAATTCAAACGATTATATATGAACGAAAATATAGGAATTAAAATCCTATTTAACACAAATCATCACCGGCCGTAAAACTCATTCGAGTCCAAGCAAAAAAGAATAAACATTGAACTCGAATTAAAATCGAGTTCAAGCAAGCTAAAAGAACAAATCACATACCTCGAACTCGATCATCGAAGCAGCCGAAGAAAGCTACAAGGAGACGGTCGATCGACAGGCCAAGGGACGAAAATCATCATTCGATCTATCTAATTAAAGTCGGCCTCTTCGATTTTATACAAACCCTAATTTTGTGAAAAGGAAAAGAGGAACAAACGAGCATCACAAAGAAGAAATATACCAGTCCGATAAAATAATAAGGAGAAGAGTGAGGTATTTTATTTTTGGGCCGGCTACCTATCATTGTTTTGGGCTTCTATTAAAATTAGGGTTTTTAGATTTAAATTGTTTTTAAATTTACAATTTCTCTTTTAAACTGTTGTAATTACTAGTCATGAGACTAGGGGACAAACTACGTGGCGTAGTTTGAGAATTTGCAACTCAGTGGCTGAGATATGGCAGGGTTTTGAGCGTGGAGTTAGGGCCAGTCGATAGCGGGTGTCGTGAGTTTACGTGTGTAAGCGTCTGACTGCTTAATTTCTAGTAGATACCTTAGGGGCAGTACGTAGGCAGGGTTTTGCCGATGCTGGGTAAATTCTGTGTTGTTCTATTTCTGCATTTATAATTCTATTATCTGCGCTGCTATTATTTTAATATATCTATGTTGAAAGTATTTTATAAACTTCCGCGCTAAATTTTTATAATTAATAGTATCACCCTATTCACCCCCTTCTAGGGTGAAATCGATCCTACAAGTGGTATCAGAGCTAGGAACAGAAGCCATTTTTTGTTTTAAAAATTTGATTTTCAGAAAACTGATTTTTGTTTCAAAAAATATGAATTTTTAAAATGGCTTCTTTTAATACTGCTTTTAGTGAGGGTCAGTCTATAGTTTGACCACCAATGTTCAATGGTGAACATGCTTACTGGAAAAATAGGATGGAAATTTTTCTGAAAACCATTGACGCTTGGAATATTGTTGTGACAGGATATAAAGCACCAACTATAATTGTAAATAATCAAGAAATAAATAAACCGGTGGATCAATGGACAGAGCTAGAAAGTAAATTACAAAATGCTAACGCTAAAGCTATGAATTCTATTATCTGTTCATTGAATCAATTTGAATTTAATCGTGTCTCATTGTCTAACTGCGTAAGAAATATGGCACACACTCGATGTGACTCATGAAGGAACATCTCAAGTCAAAGAATCTCGTGTTGCCATGCTAAGCAACGAATATGAGAACTTCACAATGTCGAAGGAATAAAATGTCAAAGAGATGTACGGACGGCTCTCCAATATCGTATACAAATCAAAAGCTCTTGGAAAATCATACACAGAGTTGGAAATAGTCTAAAAAATCCTCAGAGTCCTTCCACGAAGTTTTGAAGCGAATGTAACTGCCATTCAAGAATCGAAAGATTTGAAACAACTAAAATTTGAAGAACTCATCGGAAATCTCACCACTTTTGAGCAAGAAAGGAAATTCAAGGAAGAACAAGAAGGAAGTGATACTCGAAAGAAATCAATAGCTCTCCAAGGAATAATAGAAAGTGATGGTGACGACGATGATGATGGAGCAACTGAGCTGACACTATTAATGAAGAAATTCAAAAAGTGGAAACACATATACTGAAGACAAGCTCTTAATCAACAATTGAAAAGCAGAATAGCCAAAGCAGTAGACGGGCCAGAAGAGAAGGAGATTATCTACCACAAGTGCAATAATCCTGGCCACATCAAGGCAAATTGTCCTTAAAATCGACACGGCCAAGAAAAGAAATAAAAAAGAAGAAGTTTTGCTGCCACGTGGAATACAAGTGATGAAGATAATAAAAGTACTAGTAGTGAGAGTGAGAAAGGAGATCTATGCCTTCAAGGTGATATAACTGATAGCGACGATGACGAGCCATGCAAGGTATCAAAACTCACTCACTCAGAATTACTTATATATTTCCACGTAGTAAATGGCTGTTTTGAACGACTTAGGGAGAAGTATGTCAAACTTGAATCATAAAGAGATAGTTTGATAGAATTAAATGAACTGCTTGAACAATTAGTTTAAAATTATTAAAGTGGAATCCCTAAGTGTGATAAGTGTCCATCATTCAAAGAGGAGATTAAAAATCAGAAATTAAACTAAATCGCTTGAAAATGAAATTTTGCTTTTAAAAGATAGTGAAAATAGTAGGAGATAAAATTCTATTAAAAAGTGCGCTCAATTATTGAACGAAAATGAGTTTCTCGAAACACAAGTCCAACAATTGTGAACGACTTTAGGAAAATTTTCCAATGTTGAAAAATCTTTGAATATGCTATTAGGAAAACAAACTATTAATACAGTTAGACAAGGACTTGGATATAATTAATCTGAAAATGTTAGAAATAAAATTAATCAAGTCAATTCCATGTGCACAATTTGTAGAAAATATGGACGCAATCAAAATAATTGTTGGTATAGACCCAAACACGTGAAAATAATTCCAATTTGGGTTCCAAAGGGCACAAATATAAAATCCCTTAAAGTTATACAAATTTGGGTGCCAAAAGGAACATATATTAATAGTTAAGAGTCTCTAAAAAATTATTTTTCAAAATATTCTGCCACTAACAACAATGGACCTATAAAAACAAATAGTTCACAAAAATATTCTTCCGTGTAGGTGTGGTGGCAGGCTAAGGAACAACAACAGTGTTATCTGGATTTTGGCTGTTATAGATATACAACGGGAAACTAAGCAAAGTTCCTTAGCCTAGTATAAAGGTGATAGAACCATAATGGGCAACAACGAAAAATTATCGTGTTAATCCCTTTCTGAATAGCGACCTAACGAGTTAAAAGATGAGCGACCTAATGATCTAAGCATTTCAGCGAGCTAGCATAAAAGCGACTTAGCGACTTAGGATACGCGAGTTAAAGCATGGAGCAGTTCGATGCGGCTAAACCCAACGAGTTAAGGGGAAAGCGACCTAACGATCTAAGCCTCTAGCGAGTTAGCATGGCAACAGGTTCTACAACGAGCTAACATGACAACGACTTAGTGACCTAACAACCTAAGCGACTCAACAAGTTAACAACCTAGCGACCTAGCGAGTTAACGACCTAGCGACCTAGCAAGTTAACGACCTAGCGACCTAGCGAGTCACGAGCCTCATATCCTTATGTCGCTTGGTTATAGGTCGAACCAACATTAGATCGCTGCTACTCCTAAGCCTAGCCTAGGTCGCTCCACTTGATGCCTCAACATGTTTAAGTCGCTTACCACCCCTATAGGTCGCTATGAACTACCTGCCAAAGCAAGTGCCAAAGCGCAACCATTATAAGTCGTAACCCGTTACTGTTAGGTCGCCAACGTCCTACGACCTACCACAGATTTTCTCTATAAATACCCCGCCTGCTCCAGCTGAAGGGGCACTTCTGGATCATTTCCGAAACGCCGATACTTTGTTGTTTTCTCGACTCCTTCAACACTTCAAACACGGAAGATGCTTCAACGAACTTTAGGAAAAGATCTAACTTATTCAACATGAATTCGAAGAGCTTTTCTACATCGAAGTTCTAGCTACTCGTCTTAGTCATGTTGTAATCGAAGAATCGTTGTAAAAGTTGTAATCAAATCATCAATAAAGGAGATTAAGTGGACATAGGCTTGACTTTAAGCCGAACCACTATAAAAACTGTTGTCTCTTTACTGTTTTCTATTATTTTTCTGCTTACTTTCAGTTCCCGTACCGACGGGTGGTGCTCTCACTTTTTCACTATTCACACCGAGGTGTTGGCGTACATTTTTGGCGTTAACATTTTTGGTGCTTTCACTAAGAGTTGAACTCAAGGTACTTTCATCATTGCTTCGCAAAGATTTGTAGAAAGAATCTCTCTCAAAACCAAAAGTCAATCAGAGATTATGGCTCCTGGAAGAAAGCGTAGATCTACTAGATCTGGTGATGCTCATGATAATACCGCCACTTCTCCCTCATCAAGTCAAGCGGCTCCCAGTGTTGGAATTACAAAAGCAGAGTTAGATGCTGCAGTGTCTGGGTTATATCAGAAAATGGAAGCCCAAAATACTTTGATGCTGGACAGGTTGAATGCTTTGCTGGGAGATAACCATCAACCAGTGAATAATGAGGAAACTTTCGCTGAAGATGTTCATGATCCCCGAGAGAAAAGTATTCCTCAAAGGGCAGCTGGCGCCGCCGAAGGGGCACCACCCTAAGCTGGAGGTTCAAGGCCATAGCCAACTCTCCATGAATGTTCGTCTAGGCAGACTTCCGAGAAAGTGGCTGACGTCTATCTCGCGGAGCCTCTAAACAATGAGGAATACCACTTGGGTATGATTCGACAAATCATGAAAGAGAGCATTCAGAGGGAAGAAGATGAAAATGACTGGGGGTTTGCTCCAAGCAAGACTCCGTTTACTGAAAGAATTCTGAAGTCGGAATTTCCAAAGAAGTTTGTTCCCCTACCATTCTAGCTTATCGGGGGACAAGCGACCCTAACCAATTCTTGTACAAGTATGACTGGCATATGACTTGGGCCAGAGCGACAGATGAGATCAAATGCCGGTACTTTTCGGTGTATTTGGAGGCAGTGGCCCTACTATGGTTCATAAAGCTGCTAGTTCGATCTATAGACCAGTTCTCTGACTTAACTCGAAAAAATAAAGAACAGTTCAGGTTATATGCTTCAAAGGCCAAGGACATAATGTCACTATCTAGCCTGGAACAAAATCCTGGAAGGTCTATCAGATCGTTCTTAAACTGCTTCAACATAGCCTTGGCCGAAGTAGACAATGCAGAGCCATGGATGATTTTGACTTACTTGATGCGGGCTATAGACAAATCAAGTGGATTCGGGAAATGGCTAATGATGAAAGAGCTGAATTCACTTGAGAAGTTCTACAAGAAGGCGGACGAATTTATGCACTTGGAAAGCCATCCTACGCCAGCAAGAGTTATCGTGACCGAAGTTGAGAATAGCAATGTTGCTTCTAATAAGAAGGAATCTGGTGGTCAGAAGAGGGAGAGTGACGACGGAAGAGAGAAGAAAGTTGCGAAGAAAGCTCGCCGCTTTAAACCTTCAGATTTCACCCCCTTAACTGATACTCCAGAAAATATCTTCTTTGCAACCAAGGATGGTATTGATTACCCTAAACCACCTGAGATGAAGCTTGGAAAATTTTTTGTGCATAATGGGGGATTCTGTCGTTTTCACAATCAACCTGGCCATGACACTAACGAATGTCGCCATTTAAAGAATTTAATTGAAGAACTGTTGAGACAGAATAAACTACAACAATTTGTAAAGAGAAACAGAAGTGACCCAACTTCATCTACCCAGGGGCAATTAGTTCCTTCTCATCAATACGACTCAAGTGAAAGAATTGTAGCGCAGGAATCTGAGAGGCATGTAATTAATGTTATCACAGGGGGTGCTCACCCAGCGGGCAAAAGTTGGGGTGAGATGGAAAGATATGTTCATGCTTTGAGATAAGCCCTGACGGAAGAAAATGTGTTCTGGAAGATGCTGCTATCTACTCCAGAAAGTATGTCAGATGCCAGAGATTTGCAAAAATCCCGAAAGCACCTTCCACAGAGCCAACTCAAATGGTCAGTCCGTGGCCATTCGCCATTTGGGGGATAGATCTCATTGGGCCTTTGCCAATTGCCAAGTATGAAATCAGATATGCTATTGTTGCTGTTGATTATTTCACTAAATAAGCTGAATCTGAACCATTGGCTACTATTACCTCTAAAAAGATGATAAATTTCGTGACTAAAAATATCATTTGCAGGTGTGGTGTGCCGCAGAAGATAATCATAGACAATGGCACTCAATTCAAAAGCGAAGAATTCCAGGACTTTTGCAGGCGATTCAAGATCCAGAAAAGCTTCTCAGCAGTGGCTCATCCGCAGGAAAATGGGCAAGTGGAGGCAGTGAACAAAATTATCAAGTCAACCATCAAAAAACAGCCAGGAAAAAGCAAAAGGTGGTTGGCTCGATAAGCTGCCACTAGAACTATGGGCATACAGAACTACCCACGAAACTGCGACTGGGCACACTCCATTCTCATTAGCATATGGATCAGAAGCAATGATTCCAGTGGAAATGGAAATCCAATCCCGAGATCCTGGAACAGCAATCACTTGCGTCCATAATTTACTTAAAAGCTTTGCTTAAATTTGTAAAATAACCATGGATGTATCATTCTTGTGTTGTAAACCACTGTAAAATCAGTGCGAATCAATAATAAAGAATTATAAATCATGTGTTCTCTACTACTATAAAATGCCTGTCTCATTTCGATATGCAAATAACTTAAAAATATTGCTAAAATGTCGATTTAATATTGCAGGCTATCAAAGCAAAGCTTACCTATTCAACACACCACAAAGCCAAGCGGTTCCTACAAATAACTCAACAAACAAATGTCAAGCTACAAAAATTCCATATTCAAATCCTACATAAGAAGTGCTTCTCACAAAAAGTTAGGGATTCCATCGGAGGGGCACCTTCCCAACGTGGAGGTTCCAGGCCCTTGCTAACTAATTGCGATCGTTTGTGCAAACAAACATCCAGTTAGATAGCTTACGTCTGCCCCATGGACTCACTTAACAATGAAGTACACTTCTTTGGAGAAAACAAGCTACTTGCAAAAGAAAGGAACACGTGCTTGGAAATAATAACGGGGAATCGCTGATGGGCAGATGATGAAAAGACATGGGCGAGCAGACAAAAACAGCCAAAATGGAGTCTTGTCTCTCAACAAAAAGGTTGGTGGAACCACCGAAGGGACACCTCCCCAAAGTGAAGGTTCAAGGCCCTTGCTAACTGATTACGATCATTTATGCAAACGAACATCCGGTTGGATATCTTGCGTCTGCCCCGTGGATCCACTTAACCGTGAGACGCAACCTTCCTGGCGAGCCAACCACCAAAAGCCCTCTTCGGAGGCACAAGCCCTATTCGGAGGCACAAGCACTCTTCGGAGGCACAACTCTTCGGAGGAAAAAAGCCCTCTTCGGAGGCACAAGCCCTCTAACAAGGCACGCCGAAAAATGGAAGTGCTTTTCTCAACCAATAGGGTTGGTGGAACCACCGGAGAGGCACCTTCCCAAGTTGAAGGCACATGGCCCTTGCTAACAAATTTTGGTCGTTCGTACAAACGAACATCCAATTAGGTAGATTGCGTCCGCCCCGTGGATCCATTTCACTGTGAGAAAGTAACTTTCAGGCAAGAAAATGAAGCCCTCTTCGGAGGCACAAGCCCTCTACGGAGGCACATGCCCTCTTTGGAGGTAAAATCCCTCTCCGGAGGCACCACATGACCTCTTCGGAGGCACAAGCCTTCTCCAAAGGCACCACATGCCCTCTTTGGAGGCAAAAGCCCTCTCCCGAGGCACCATAAGCCCTCTTCGGAGGCACAAGCCCTCTTCGGAGGCACGTCCCAAGATGAAATGCTTTTCTACACCAACAAGGTTGATAGAACCACCGGAGGGGCACCTTCCCAAGATGAAGGCACAGGGCCCATGCTAACTGGTTGCGATCGTTTGTGCAAACGAACATCCAATTAAGTAGCTTGCGTCCGCCCCATGGATCCATTTAACTGTGATAAAGTAACTTTCAAGCGAACAAAAAAGCCCTCCAACAAGGCACAACAAAAAAGCCCTCCAACGAGGCACAAAAAAAAAGAAGAAGCCCTCTTCGATGGCACACTGCAGCTCCCAGTGGAAGATCAATTTCTCCATCTTGAAAATATTCTTCCCCAAAAGTTGGAGTGCCAAATAAAGCCCTGTTCAGAGGCCCGCTTTACCGCGTAGGAGAATCCACTTCTCGAAAATAAAAGTGACCATCTCCGAAGGTTGAAGCGTAAAAACTTCTCCAAAACGAGGCACATTCTACTAGAGCAGAATAATATTTCCTAAATAATGGAAGAATTATTCTCCAATGTAAGAGTACAAGTCTCCACCAAATGGAGAAGATTGCAATGAGCCATGGTATGGGGGCAACATAATATAGTATAGCTACATTAATAAAAGCTGCGCTCAAGCAACATACCACGAGCTCACTGCAATATCACACAAAGAAAATAAAGAAACTTGTGTGAAAATAAGGAATAAGTGCATTCACAGATACAGACAGAAGTTTGTACAAGTAAAAAGAATCAATTTATTCCATACTATAAAAAATTTCATACATGTGCAGGTATCAAAAAGCGGGGGCCGATACCCGCACAATCTCCGGTCAATTCAAGCCTTTATATACAAGCAAAAAAGAAAAAAAGCAAGACGAGAAGCGTAGAGCCAAACTCATTACTTCTTCTTCCCGCCACCTTTGGAGCCCTCGCTCGGCCTAATGGTTAGCTTCGGGAGCCGGCCTGAACGAGTCGGGGAAGAAGGAGAAAGAGGTGTAGCTGGGTCTACTTCCGCTCTCTCTTCGCTGGCAGAAGTGCTTTTCTTCTTCTTCTTTGAAATCATGCACTTCCCCCTCTTCCTTGAAGAAGGCTCGCTGCCCGGAGTAATAAGTTCATATAGCTTTGTGTCGTCGGCATAAAATTTCTCCGGGGTCCTCTCGCCCTCCTCAAGTTCTTCCGCCTTCTGTTCTTGCGAAGCAGCCGGATCATCTAAGCCTTGAAGAGCTTCTATTTTTTCTTCTTACGACCCCGGATGAGAAGCAGAAGGAGGAGTAACTTGAAAAGGTGGAGGAGCAACAACTGGAGGAGGAGAAGTCTGCACAGCACTTGGTGTTCTCACTACAGAAGAAGAAAAGTTAAAATTAGTATTCCTCGTAAAGAGAGGAGATAGTGGCACGTCGAGGCTTAAGTAATAAGTGAGTAGTTCATCGAGCTCATGTGAAGAAAACGAGTAGTCCACTTGAGCTGGATCAGTGTCGAAGTTACCTGGAGAAGTTGGCTTTATCATGTCGACCTCATAATCTTGGGCTTTGGTGCTTTCTTGGGCCTCATCTCCAGCATGAGCAGTCATAATATCAATCTCAGCTTTAGCAGGAGGCGAAGAGTGGGAACTGGAGCCAATGATATCAATGTCAGGTGAAACCGAAGGACAGTTCGGGTCGGTCAAAGGTGCCTTCCCTGAATGCTCCCCTTCCGCCGCTCCGGCTCACTCTTTGGCAAGTTGCTCCTTCCCCCTGGCAAGGGCGGCACGACCCTCATCATCCAAATAAAATGCCTCAAGAGCTACCTCGGCATAGCTGGTATCTTTAAATGTCTCAATAGCTGCCTCCCACACTTCGGCCAGAGTAATTTCGTATTTTAGGCCCAAAAACGAAAGGTTGCCGCGCCCTAAGACGCTGTGAACGTAAAACTCAAATAAAGTAGAGCTGACATTGGCCTTGGTCGCCTCGTGTGATTGTTCGGCTGCTGCTTTTGCCAGCGATGGCCTCGTCACGCTCTTTTTCGGTCTTTGATAGCTGGGCCTGCAACCTCATAATTTTCAAGTCTTGGGAGTTAGCCTTCTCCCGCAGCTGGGCGGTGTCATTATGGTAGATTTCTACCATCTTCTGCTCTGCATCAAGTTTAGCCTCAGCATCTCGTTGAGCGGCGTGGGCATCCCTTACTTATTTCTGGAGCACCTCCTCCTTTTGAGTATAAGAAGTGGAAGAGGTCGCAAGCTCATCTTTGAGTTTTTCAATTTCAGCTTCAAGTTTTTCATTATAAGCGGTGATGTTCTTCATCTCTGTCTCATGCTGATCAAGAATTTTCTGCCACTCGGACTTGTCATTTTCCATAGTCAGCATGGCCTCGAGATTTGTGCGGTTCACCCTTTGAAGCTCATCAACAAGTTTTTGCCAACCAGACATTCTCTCAATATCGAGCTTGACGGCGTCAAGATTTCTCAGCATAGCTTGTTTTTCGATTGGGACCAAATCAAGATCAAAACGCACTCCTTTTAAGCACCGGTGTGGAAATCGACTTTGAAGAGTAGTCGGAGGCTTTTCAACTTGAT
The DNA here is from genome assembly GCA_030765085.1 of Allium cepa. Classification (NCBI taxonomy): domain Eukaryota; kingdom Viridiplantae; phylum Streptophyta; class Magnoliopsida; order Asparagales; family Amaryllidaceae; genus Allium; species Allium cepa. The sequence goes on from CM060938.1 coordinate 920,644,629, forward strand.
ATGGGGGCTTCTTGATGATTGTCTGAATATCAGCTCTTTTAAGGGCAGGAGAGCTGGAAGGGATTTCTAAAGAGATGGGAGCAGCGGGCATTTCAGAAATTTCGGACGTAGGCCTTTCGCTAAGCTTGGCCCGCTTGCTCAGATCTTCAGTGATATGACCCTTCCCTTTATCATCGTGAGATTTTCTTTTGTGGGAATCATCATCTCTCTGGAAAGAATCATCTCGTTCATCCCTTCTACCGTAGCGCTCCTCATGATCCTGCCTTTCGTAAGCTTTTCTAGCTGCTCTTTCTTCGTCGTTCTCCCTAGGGGCAGGAAGATAGCGCCTGGGATCATAATAGTCACGCCTTGCATAGCGCTGGAAGTCATCATAGTATGAGCCACTGCGTCCCATTGGAGAACCTGAAAGTGAAGAAGACAAAATTTAAAATCTTCGAAATGAGTAGGCTAAGTGCACATAGTTGCCAAAATTCCAAAGTGTGTGTGATGTGCAAACTACGCGCGTCAAACAACAAACCACTCTTCGGCTTGGGAGTAATGTCGACTTTTGCAACAGGCGTCAACTCTTGGGTTGATGGTGTTGGTCGCAAGGTGGAAGTCACTTCGACTGCTGGAGAAACAACTTAAGAAGCAGTGGTATCATCTTTGAAGAGCTCATGTGAAGTCACCACTAGGTCGCTCAACCCTTTGAAAATGTCATCACCATCATGCCTAGCGGAACTCTCTTTCTCAGCTCCCTCATCAGCAACCTCCCCGGAATGTTGAGGAAGTTCCTCTTCTTCGATAACCGGGGGAATTGTAAACTTGCCAAATGACCCAGCACCTTCAGCAGGAGTAGAACGTTTCACCAATGAGGCCTCTGCAATAGGTTCCTTCGGTGCAAGTTCCTTTGCGGAAACCGAGCATCTGACGTCTCTGTTTGAGAACCGGGGGCATCACGAAGCTGAGTAGATCAAGAAGAGTGGAGAAGCCCGAATTGATGCAAAAATTCATCCTTCAGCAAGAACTTAATGCTTCTCTCCACAACTGCCACGGCACTTAGTCTTTCAAAAGTTGACTTGTGGCTAGAATCTTTAGAAAGAGGAGGAAGTGCTGTAAAAGTAAAGAATGAAGTTAGCACTTGACAATTCTGATTTTGAAAAGCTCAGAAATGGAAAGAACGGAGATAGGCAATCTTACTTCCTACTCTCCAGATGCCGTAGAATCCCGAGGGGCAACGAACAAAGAAAAATTGGTTCAAAACCCGTGGCCGCTTTCAGGAAGATCAGTAATTAGTTTACGGTTTCTTGCGCTCCTCACAAGTGTAATAGAAGGATGATCTTTGTTCTTCGCAATTGTGTACAAATAGCAAATCTCTTCAAAGCTTGGAAGACAGTCGAGCGTCCTCCTGAACAGTGCACACAATCCCATCAAGATGGCGTAGCCATTAGGGTGTAACTGGAAAGGAGAGATAGTTAATCCAAGAAGGAGCATTTGAAGAAAATCATTGAAGTAGGGAATAGCTCCGTTCAGGCACATTTGACGATTTACTGAAATAAAACCAGGAAGTGTACTGTCAGCGGTGTCATTTACACCAGGAAGCAGAGCGTCCACTTCAGCAATGCCAAACTGAATGCATAACTGACTGAAAACCCGTTGATTCAGAGTGGTTGAAGTTCTTTCCGGGGTATTATCCAAGGGGTTAGCTATTGGGAAGACCTCTTCAGCTCGCCCTATTATCTCTTCTTATACTTGTTGAGAAGTCATTCTACACAAGGAACTGGATATTCAAATATGAAGGTGCACGTTTCCTAAAAACGTGTGAAGTATTGTGCAAAACTACTGAAATAACAAGTAAATAAAGTAAAACTTGAAATAGTATTGATTGATGCACGTCAATTCAGGAAGGTTCAAGGCTTGTTATTAAATCAAAGTTAAGTGTAGTATCAATGCAGATGATATTCGGTAATAAGCAGTTATAACTGTATGTATTTTGCATTGATGCTTCATTTAATCAGTTGATTCACAACACTTTATCTTTAATTAGGTTCGTACTATTTTATTTAAGTAAAATATTATTTCTTTGATCTAATCCATCACTCGATGTGGGCAGTCGATGATGAGTATATTCGTCCCATTTTTCTACAAATGTTGTGTTTGACAGGTTGTTAGCATTAAAGTTAATATAATCTGTAAGAAAGCGCAACAAGTTCAAGCAGTTAATCCTGGCTGTTCAAGTTGAAAATTCAATTAAGTGCTGTCAAATTTGACAAGTGATCAAGTCCAAACGACTTAGCATAAGTCGAGCTTCCTTAAGTCGCTCTGTTCAAGTCAAGGGGTTCATCAATCATGTTCCTACAAGTTAAGGTTATGATGCAGGTTAAGGCATAAGCCTTCAGGTCAAGACAATGCATATTTGTTTAAGTGATAACTCGTTCGAATACACTCGCGACCTAGAGGTTATGTCGCAAGACGTTAAGTCACAAATTTGTAAGTCGTTCGGCTTCCCTTAGGTCGCATGGCCCTTAGGTACTTCGACTCAGTAGGTCGCTCTTGAGGTAGCTCGGAAATGCTAAACATTCTCCCATCAAAAAACCCTAAGGCCTGCTCTCCACTCACACGCTGCCACGCGCCACCGCCCTTGCATCACCAGCAGCACCACGGTTTAACCTAAAATCCACTAACCCCTTAACCAAATATCCCTTCGTCTCCTCCAAGCACCTAAAGCCTCATCGTCTCCTCCAGATGTCCAGAAACCATCGTTAAACCCCACAAATCTAAAGCACTCACCAAACAACTCTGTGAAATCCTAGGCGGATTCATTTTTGAAGCGATTACCAACGATTCAATGTGATCGGAGGACGAATCAGGAGGTAATCTTACAGCAGGGAAACGAAAACCATGTGAAATTGGTTATGGAGAAATCGATGGTAGGCACAATGGATAGATGATCAATTTACCTAGATTTGTTGTTGGGAATGATGATCGAAGAAACAAGGAAGGGAATTTCGCTTTGATGTTCTTGAGCTCAAGTACGGCAATGGTGGCAGAGTGTAAGCAATTGAATGAAGAGGACGAGGCGGTTTAACGGCTTATATAGGAGAAAGAGAAGAAGACGAATAGGTGCGCGAGTTAACAAGCTACTTAAGTCGCTCACGGCCTAGCAGGGATAGATTGAAGCACAAGACCTATAACCTAGGCATGTACTTCGAGGGGAAAGTGTTAATCCCTTTCTGAATAGCGACTTAACGAGTTAAAAGATGAGCGACCTAATGATCTAAGCATTTCAGCGAGCTAGCATAAAAGCGATTTAGCGTACGCGAGTTAAAGCATGGAGCAGTTCGATGCAGCACAACCCAACGAGTTAAGGGGAAAATGACTTAACGATCTAAGCCTCCATTGAGTTAGCATGGCAACAGGTTCTACAGCGAGCTAACATAACAACAACCTAGCAACCTAATGACCTAAGCGACTCAACAAGTTAACAACCTAGCGACCTAGCGAGTTAACGACCTAGCGACCTAGCAAGTTAACGACCTAGCGAGTCACGAGCCTCATATCCTTATGTAGCTTGGTTATAGGTCGAACCAACAATAGATCGCTGCTACTCCTAAGCCTAGCCTAGGTTGCTCCACTTGATGCCTCAACATGTTTAAGTCGCTTACCACCCCCATAGGTCGCTACGAACTACCTGCCAAAGCAAGTGCCAAAGCGCAACCATTATAAGTCGTTACCCATTCCTGTTAGGTCGCCAACGACCTACGATCTAACCTTATGTCAACCACGACCTACAACCTACCTCCAGATTTTCTCTATAAAAAACCCGCCTGCTCCAGCTGAAGGGGGACTTTTGGATCATTTCTGGAACGCCGATACTTTGTTGTTTTCTCGACTCCTTCAACACTTCAAACATGGAAGACGCTTCAACGAACTTTGGGAAAAGATCTTACTCATTCAACATGAATTCGAAGAGCTTTTCTACATCGAAGTTCTAGCTACTCGTCTTAGTCGTGTTGTAATCGAAGAATCATTGTAAAAGTTGTAATCAAATCAGCAATAAAGGAGATTAACTGCACGCAGGCTTGACTTTAAGCCAAACCACTATAAAAACTTTTGTCTCTTTACTATTTTCTATTATTTTTATGCTTACTTTCAGTTCCCGTAACAATGGGTGATGCTTTCGCTTTTTCACTATTCACACCGGGGTGTTGGCGTACATTTTTAGCGTTAACATATCGTAAAGGTAAAACAGGCAATGGTATATTTATTTTTGAACGATATATTAAATGTGATAATCTGCACCGTAATCTGAATTAAACCAGCTAGTAATGAGATAATGAAATGAATGTTGGTAATAATTCTGAATTTTTCAAAATTGTTGGCCAATTATGCCTTTATGCCAAAAACACCACAATCCTTGAAATACTTCATATAGATTAATTTGGATTAATGATGATGTTTTATTGATTGATGATAATACATTTGGCTGAATCTATATTCACGGTTTATTTTTATTAACACGAATTCAATTAAAATCCTAAAGAATTTTATTTAATAATTATAAAATGGATTTCAAGAAATTTTTGCAACTTCAAGGTCTGGTCTATAACATTCAATTAATGATAATCATGAGTGAAAGAAAAATTCAAATGCATATTACACCGGTAATCTAGTTGATAGAAAAATTACTAGTGGAACGTGATTTATTTTGAGACATTCATTAGCCCCATTGTTTTTCAAATAAAATATCTGCATAATTCTCACTTGAACAAACAACAGACATTCTTCTTTTATAAAACCCTTCTAGAAAATAATTTCTGTTGACCTTGTTTCAAACTAATTATTTTAGAAAATTTGATTTTATAACTATTTTATAAATTGATTTTAAATGACTACATTAACTAATCTGACCCTCCACTACTTATCTAAAAAGATAAATAGTGACTGAAAAAGTGATGAGTGTTGATATTGATCATATATTATAACTTGAGAAAGTATATTTTGTAAATTTCTTTAGAAATTTAAACAAGAGTTATAAAAACTTTTTGTTGGTAAATATTTCATGACCATTTCTATTTCTATCATATTTCTATCAACCATTACTCATCAAAATTCAATATAGTATGTCAATATGTTGTATTTTAAACAGGAAATCATTTGTGCTTCAATTTATTATATTTTTAGCAACAACAAAATATCCAAAGTATTCACTCTCATTTAAAAGTCCTCACAGTTATGCATGGGTGAATTACTTGGGATTTTTGATTATATGCTTCCATGCTCATTTAAAAGTCCTCACGGTTATCCATGTATGGAACGCATATCAAAATTGATTGATTAAATAGACAAGTTGATTCTAATCCCAGTTAAAAGTCCTCACGGTTATGCGTGGTTAGAAGATACTTGAATTCATTTTTTAATAAAAAATTGGAATGCTACTAATCTCATTTAAAAGTCCTAACGGTTATGCATGGTTAGTAGATATTCAAATTCCTGATATAAATATACCACAAATAGGCACAACTATATGGTTTTATATGATGACATCATCCATATCGTTCTAAAGTGGAATATGCATCAAAAAGGGTATTTATGACTTTTTTTATTTTTTATTGAAATTTAATATTTATATCCGATTAAGTTTTAATGTTGTATTAGTGTTTATCACTTTATCCCTATTTTTCTAACACTATTATTCTTTTGCTGATAATAAAAGAAGGAGAGAAAAGTTAAGATTTTGGAAAATAAAGGTCAAATATATTATAATTGCATCAAGGCTCATTTGAATATATTTTTATTCTCATGCATATATGAAGGGGGAGCATTGCGTAGAGAAGGAGCATTCAAATAGGGGGAGCGAATCATAATCAAATACATTTTATAAGGTCAAAATCCTAAATATATGTTTGTTATCATCAAAAGGGGGAGTTTTTTGAATATGCGAGTACATGATTTTTGTTTGATGATAATAAACATATATATATATATATTCATTTAAATGTATTTGTTAATGTACTATTTTATTTTCACAGATTAAATAAATATTTGGTGAATAAAATAAATAACACAGAATTTAAATTCAAACAAATATTTATTACAATTTTGAATAGTACAAATTCAAGCTCTCACTCTATATATACAATTTCACAATACAAATTTGAATACATCACAGTTTATATTTACATTTGCACCTCACTACAATTCACTCACACTCGTATTTTATCTTCAAATTCATTCCAAGGTGAATCCAGCATTTGGGCCATCTGCAAAAATATATATTGATGTAGTAAAATTGAAAATAAAATATTTTTGCAGTATAAAATAAAATGTGATTTTAAAAATATTATTTGCCTCAGTTATTTGGGTTGTTCGTCATCATTTGGCTTTGAATTCATCATAAACGAACAGCTTGTGACATGAACAGTGTTTCACTGTACATGCCACAAGGCCGTACACACCAATATACACTTGATAGTATTAGGGACAGGTGAGCACAAGGTCAAACCCAAATCATGCTGGGTTCAACTCAAGTGAAATTACGATACAAGCACAAGGTAAAACTCGAGCTTTAAAGCTGGATTCAACACAGGTGCAAATGGTCAAAACTCAAAAATCAAGTCTCGAATAAAGTTCAAGTCATTCACAGGAAAACAACTCAAATTCAAAGCAAGTGCACCACTAAACCAACAAAGGGAAAACCAGTTCTAACAAAGATAAAATGCAACCACACTTGACTACATAATGAACAAGGATGCAAGAACAAATTAATCAAACTTTGTAAATATCTAGAGGAAATTCGAGAAATATATGGTACAGTTACCGTTCGAGGTGCTATACTATACGTATAAACTCATTTGTTCTTCTAGGACGTTTATAAGGAAATCTGTCCACTAACGGTTAGGAGGCGATCTCCGATCTTATACTCATTTATGTATTTCCTAAAGAACTAGGGTTGAGTTTACCGAGAAATGGAAAACATTGTTTCGAAGAGACCGGGATCGGATTTGTGATCCGAAAACCACTTCAATCCAACGAGTACGATTTCGAAAGGAGGACAAGAGTTTGGAGTCGAAGATGCAGCAGTGAAGTGCAAGGGCTAATCGCTACTAATCCTGGGGGTGATTCCAAAATGGATGTAGTAGGAGTAGTGCCTTTGGTTCCGTTCGGACCGTGAACGGACTCGTATGGATGAATGCTATCAGAACATCGTTAGGAGGACGGTGAACATTCTAAGTGAATGTGTTCTAAAGAGCATCGCCAACCGGGAATGACTGAACATCAGGGGATATGCAGCAAGGCTAAGTGGGTAGCACCCAATTAGCGTAAGGTCATCCATGTCTAGATGTCCCTTTTTATTCGGCTGTGTGGAGCGGTTGCTGATCCCAACCATAGGGTGATCTAATTCAGGCTATCCAGTAAGGGGTAGTCCAGTCTTGTGCTATAGAGGATCGGAAGGGGTCCTCGGTATGTGGATCTAGACCATGTACCGTGACAGGTGGTACCCCAGTGCCTAGCCATTAATTGGAAATCCATTCTCCTTGCGTGCCCATTACGGTTTTGATTGCAGAGCCTAGTTTGCTGGAACTTAATGAATGTAACAACTTTGGCTATTTGAATTAGTATTTGTGCATGGACACTATTATAATATCATAGGATTTTGGTGTAAAATGTTTTGGTTATCGTAAGGTAAAAACCCGACATGTTTATTTGTGGCATGGTCTTACGAGATACCTTTAATTTCAAAGGATTTTGGAAACTAGTTATTCAATTGAGTGTGTTTTTTCACGCTAGTTTTCCAGACTGATGTTTCCTAGAGATTTGACCAGGCAACTAAGTACTTGGCCTATCTGGATTGTTCGGCATATCTTCATGTTCGGCATCCAGCAAGAACTCGGCATAAGGGGACACTCGGCATAAATGAGCGTTCGGCATGTTAAGGCCGTTCGGCATGAATGCCTTATCCGGCATTCAGGGTGTTCGGCATCACATTGTTCGGCATGGGATAGGGCTCGGCATCTAGGAGCCTTCGGCATCGATGAACGTTCGGTATTGAATTCTGTTCGGCAAAAGAGGAACGCTCGGCATAAGATCGGTCGGCGACTAAAGATTGCTCGGCCTCCCGAATACGTTCGGCCAAAGACATCGTTCGGCCAAGGAACTTTCGGCATCCGTGAAAGTTCGGCCTTTAACGTACGGTCGGTATTCTTGGACAGATCGGCATTCCAGCCTCATTCGACCTGCACCTCTCACGTAACACCATATCTCGTCAGGCACATATCTAGTTCGGCCATCACCTACCGCACGTCATCCAGAATCGTTCAGCACCAATAGATGTTCGGCATGAAGAGCGTCCGGCCTTGCGTCGTTTGGCATGAGGAAGATGGTTCGGCATTTGACTGTTCGGCCTGTCCGGTTCAGCACACAGTGACCGCCCCCTTTGGGCCACGATATTCAGCTTCCAGGTCTACTGGGGAAGTCCAACCCACCTTCGTCTATAAATAGAGGGGCAGGGGCTCAGAAAAAGGGATCAGATTTTAGAGAACACTGGGAGACTCTGCCACATTCAACACTCATTCAAGACTTAACTTTTTCTCTTAGAAATTGTATTCAAGTGATGAGAAACGGATTGTTTCTGTACAAAATCATCAAGGAGAGCGATAAAGATTAATCTTAAAGTGGACGTAGGCAGATACGCCGAACCACTATAAATTTGGTGTTCTTACTTTCTGCGTTTAAATTTACATTCTATTCTCTGTTTTAATTTACTTTCTTCATTGATCTCTCTACACAATCTTTCTTCGGGTGTTAGCGACCAATTTTGGTGCTAACATTTTGGTGCATTCACTAAGAATTGAATTCTTAGGCTATTAGGATTTGCTTTGTAGCTACTAGATTGCATAAGTCCCCCAAAGGAGATCCAAAATCATTCATAAGGCATCTGTTGATTCCACTCAGAGTTTCAACCAGCAACACTACCATGGGGAGACTATGAACCAAATCAGCCTCTCAAAATGCAGAGGTCCGTGAAACTGCTAGCGTGCAACAAGTTGGACCTAGCAATCAGTAGGCGATTCGAGGCGCGGGGCCCTCCAACCAAAATCAAGCAGAAGTTGTTTCCCGAGCAGAGTTCAATGACTTGATAAGAGAACTTAAGGAAAGTAAAAGGCAACTTGCTGAGCAAATGCAAGCCAACGCTAACCTCATGACTCAGCTTGCTGAGCAACAGCGTCAAAATGTCAGAGGTAGCCCTGCCCCTTACTCGAAAGACGATAGTTCGACTTTAGCCGATGAACCTCCTAGGCGCAGACGCCGTAAGGATGAAGGTGCGCAAACAGGAGCTACCAATCGCTCGACTAAAGATCAAGCTCGTGAAGAAACTAAACGCCCGGGCCACCAAGATCCCAAGGAACCTAATTTTCCATCTTCCATACCTGCCCCTGATTGTCAGCAATGGTTAGGCAATTAATGAGGAAGAACCAAGATTAGACTAATGAAGATTGGAGAGTATCTAAGAGTCATACTCCCTTCACGGATATTGTCCTGCAGGCTGAATATCCAAGAAAGTTTAGCATGCCCACTATTCCATCCTATGAAGGGAAGACCGACCCCAGGCAACATGTGATGAGGTATGGATGGATGATGGATTCTGCTAGAGCCAATGATGCGACTAAGTGTAGGTGCTTTCCAATCACTCTATCCGGAATTGCTACCATGTGGTTTACTCGACTTCCCCCATAATCTATATCCAGTTTTGATGAATTAACAATGAGGTTCATAGAACAATTCAGGATACACACCACTCGTCCGAAAGACGGGATGTCCTTATCAAGCATAATCCAAGTTCTGGGAGAATCATTGAAAGCGTACTTACAGAGATTTCATGTTGCTGCTACTGAAGTAAGCAATCCAAATGACCACGTGATTTTGATGGCAGTAATGCGTGGAGTGGATCCAGATTCTGAATTTGGAGATTGGTTGGCGGAAAACCCCCAGCTACGCTGGAACTTTTTATTCGAAGGCTCATCAGTTCATAAGAAGGGAGGAAGCTCGATGGACAAGGCGAGATAAGGCACCAGGGCCCGTTCAGGAGTCTGTGAAAAGTAACATCGCCGTAAAGCAAACAGGCGATAGTTCAGGAAAAGCTCAAGTCAACGTCTAGAACAAACCTGGGTAGTCTAAAGGATCCGGAGGTGGGAATTCTGGAAAGAAACGAGATGTAGGAAAGTGGAAGTCAAGGATCCCTACCTACAGTAAATACACCCCGCTGAATGCATCTCTCGAAAACATCTATTTGTCAACTTGCAATACTTTTCGGTATAGGAAACCACGGCCAAAGGAATAGACAAAGGAACAGAAGCGGGCTGGGAAGTATTGCCACTTCCATGAGACTTATGGACACAACACAGAGGAATGTAGACCCCTCCAGGATGCTATAGAAAAGTTGATTAGACAGAAGAAGCTGCAAGAATTTTTCAAAGACCTACAGGATGGAAGGCAAGAAACGTCGGACCACGGTTGCGGGCCAGCGCCACACCAACCAGAACAGCCTGCTCGTAGGGTGGGAATGTTGGTTATTAATACGACCGCCGATGGGCCTCATCCTGCGGATAAAAATTGGCAGGAGATGGAGTGATATGCTAACTCATTGAGACATACAGAGTATGAGTGCTATTCGAATGTGGAGGATGGAACTCTCACAAAGCAGCAGCGCACAATGAACGACGATATTGTGTTCAGGAATAGAGATGCGGATAAGGTGAAAGCTCCTACCATCGACCCAATGGTCATTTCAGCAAAATCGGATCGGGTTCATGAAGAGGATATTAATCGACTGCGGATGTTCCATTTACATCATCTTCCGGAAGGCATACGACCAAATAAGGTTGGAAACAAAGGATTTGAAACCATCCAAAGCCAGAATACACGGCTTTTAATGGCGCAGCAACTGATACAATGGGATATGTGGAGTTACCAATTGAACTGGGACAGGGCGAATGTAGAAGGGTGTGAATCCTACCGTTTATAGTATTGGACGTTGACTCCCCATATAACGCATTTCTAGGATGTCCGGCCCTGGCAGAATTTAGGGCAGCTTTGGCCCCATGGTGTTTGACGTTAAAATTTCCAACAGACAAAGGAGTTGGAGTGGTACATGGCGATCAGGCAACCGGTCGAGCACGCTATGTGGCCGAGTTGAGAGAAGCACAACGCATAGAGAAAGGAAAGGTCGTAGAACACTCCGTCCACATCCAAAACTCTGTTGATTGACAAGTAGCGCCCGTGCCCTAGTTCGGGCGACATTCTCAGATCCAGAAAGACATAGATCCGAGAGATGATTATGGGGAACGCAGGGAAACAAATGCAGCGTCGGCTAAATTAACCGTTGACATCTTAGTTAACTGCAACGACCCATCCAAAGTTCTTAAGATAGGATCATAACTCGACCCCGTGGTAGCAGATAACCTTACTGATTTCCTCCGAGCAAATCTTGATGTTTTTGCTTGGAAACATTCGGATATGTGCGGGATTTTTCTTGCAATTGCGAGTCATATGTTGAACATAGACCCAAAACATGTGCCTGTGAAACAGAAAAGGAAAGGCATGGACCCAAAAGGTCTGTGGCTCTCAAAGAGGAGGTGGACAAACTTAAAGCCAATGGGTTTGTCCGCGACGCCCTCTACACTGAATGGGTATCTAACCCGGTTTTAGTGAAGAAAGGAAATGGAAAATGGTGGACGCATGTTGATTACTCTGATTTAAACAAGGCATGCCAAAAGGATAGCTTTCCGCTACCAAGGGTTGACCAACTGGTCGATTCAACGGCCGGACATGAGCTACTATCATTTATGGACGCGTACTCTGGGTACAATCAAATCCCTATGCACATCCCGGACCAAGAACACACCAGCTTTGTCACAAATGTTGGGTTATATTGCTGTGTATTAATGCCCTTTGGATTGAAGAACGCAGGAGCAACTTATCAGCGTATGGTGAATCGAATGTTCAAAGATCAAATTGGTGAAATAATGGAAGTCTATATGGATGACATGCTCATGAAGTCACGGCAGTCAAACGACCACATCCGAGACTTAGCGGAGATGTTCAATATACTCAAGCACTATAGATTAAAGATCAATCCTCTAAAGTGTTCGTTTGGCATAGCATCAGGAAAGTTCTTGGGTTTCATTATGAATGCACGTGGAATTAAAGCTAACCCGGAGAAGGTCCAAGCCATCCGAGATATACAAGTACCCAGAACCATAAAGCAGGTGCGGAGCTTGAATGGAAAAGTGGCTGCGCTGAGTCGATTCATACCCAGAGCTACAGACAAGTGTATTCCATTCTTCGATGTTATAAAGAAAGGAAAGAGAAACTTTGAATGGACGGCCGACTGTGAAGAAGCATTTCGGGCTATGGTAAGGCACTTAGAAAGTCCCCCGGTTTTGTCGAAACCAATAGTCCACGAAATGTTGTACGTATATTTCGCTGTATCCCAGCATGCCATCAGCACAGCCTTGGTTCGCGAGGAAGACCGGATTCAAAAGCCAGTTTACTATGTTAGTAAACGCATGACGAGGGCAGAAAGGAATTACCCAAAGATCGAGAAACTAGCCTATTGCTTGGTGATTGCATCGCGGAAGCTTCGTCCCTACTTTCAGGCACACTCAATCAGTGTTTACACTGACGAACCCTTGGGACAGGTACACCAACGACCGGAAACCTCCAGAAGGATGCTAAAATGGAATATCGAATTAAGTCAGTTCGTTATCAATTATCAACCGTGAAGGGCCATATGAGGACAAGCATTAGCCGAGTTCACTGTGCCAGGAGAATCAAGCAGTCGTAATGTCATACCTCCCGTGCGATGGAAGATGTACACCGATGGGACATCTAACGACCGTTGCTCGGGGGCAGGCATAGTCCTTGTGACTCCTGAAGACCGATCAATTTGCTACGCTTTGAATCTTGGGTTTGCAGCAACAAATAACGGAGCCGAATATGAAGCATTGATTGCTGGCTTGAGACATGTAACCAAACTGGGGGTGAAGTCAATTGTAATCTTCTGTGACTCGCAACTGGTAGCATATCAGGTGCGGGAAGACTATCAAGCGAAGGGGCAGAGACTTTCTCCTTACCTTGCTCGGGTTCAAGAGCTCCTGGCAAATCTAGAATAATACGGAATATCGCATGTCCCACGCGAACAAAATAGAGAAGCCGATTCGTTGGCAAAATTCGCAAGCACTGGCGATGCACAACAAATGGGATTGTTTCCTGTTGAGACCTTATCTGCCCGAATATAGACATGATGGAGATAGATTTCGCGTTAGAAACTAAACTAGAGAAGAAATCGTGGTTGACCCCAATCAAACAATACCTGCTGCAAGGGGATTTGCCCGAAAAGAGGAGCGAACGACGCCAGGTCCTTCGTAAGGCTTCGCGATATATAATGCAAGACAGGACAATGTATCGGAGGGGATTCTCGATTCCCCTACTTTGATGTATAGTACATGACGAAACAAAACGGGTTTTAAAGGAAGTCCATGAAGGAGGATGCGGTGACCATACTGGAGGGCAGACATTAGCGAAGAAAATCCTCCGTTACCAATACTATTGGCCAACTGTAAATCGGGACGCTACAGACTACGTGAGAAGATGTGACAAATGCCATATATATGCAAAAATTCAGAGAGATGCGCCAATGGAACTCACACAAATGGTTAGTCCCTGGCCATTTGCAATGTGGGGGACCGACCTAATTGGTTCTTTACCCATTGCCAAAGAAGGTGCGAGATATGCGATAGTTGCCGTTGATAAGTTTACCAAATGGGCAGAAGCAGAGCCTATAGCAACGATTACCACCAAGAAAGTTATTAATTTCGTTGTACTAAATATTATATGCCGTATTGGTCTTCCGCGGACCATAATAACAGAGAATGGGACTCAATTCGAAAGCAAGGAGTTTAAAGAATTTTCTCAGAAATATGGCATTGAGAAAAAGTTTGGGGCAGCTGCCCACCCAAAGGCAAACGGACAGGTAGAAGCTGTAAACAAAATAATCGAGTCCATATTAAAAAAGCGTCTGGAAAAGGCTAGAGGAAAGTGGGCGGATGAACTTCCAACGTTACTTTGGGCCTATAGGACCACCCATAAGACAGCGACTAGTCACACTCCCTTTGCACTGGCATATGGCACAGAAGCAGTTATACACGTGGAACTTGAAGTTCCATCACATTGGGTGACTCATTACGACTCTGTGACAAATCAAGGCCTTCTACTCGAGTCACTGGACTTCATTGATCAAAAACATGAAGAAGCCGATTTGAAAGCGGCAGCCTACAGGCACCGAGTCGCTCGATATTATAACGAGAAGGTCCGTCCAAGAATTTTTGAGGTGGAAGACCTTGTTTTGAAATGGGTCTTTCCAGTCCCATCACACATGAAACCCACTTGGGAAGGTCCATACGTCATCGAACGGAAGCTCGGAGAAGGAACTTTCAAGCTAACGACCGTCGATGGTGCGACACTCCCCCGGGCATGGAACAGCGAGCACCTGCGGCACTATTACACTTAGTTCTTTTCATTTCATCTTCTAGTTGCATTTATTTCCAGCATGTTTTTATTTCTAGTTCTTCGCATGTAATAAGACGATTCATCTCGCTTTCATTAATAAAGGCTTGAAGCCATATTTTCCATGAATTATCGATGTTATTGTGTAACTCGGTGGTAAGCAACTGGAGGTGTATTATTCTGTTTGACGTACGAACGCACATAAACAACTCCAAACCTCCAAGTTCCCAGAGTGCGGACTGGAGTACTCTAAGTCCCTAGAGTGTGGACTCGAGTATAAACGACCCAAGTCCCAAGAGTGCGGACTGGAGTACTCCAAGTCCTCAGAGTACGGACTCGAGTATAAACGAACTAAACCTCCAAGTCCCAAGAGTGCGGACTGGAGTACTCCAAGTCCCCAGAGCACGGACTCGAGTATAAACGAATTAAACCTCCAAGTCCCCAGAGTGTGGACTGGAATACGTTAAATGCCCAGAACACGGACTCGAGTATAAACGACTTCAAACTTCCGAGTCCCCAGAGTGCGGACTCGAGAATAAACAACCCGAACTACCAAGTCCCTAGAACGCGGGCTCGAATATAAGTAAGTTGGGCCCCCAAGTTCCCTGGATGTGAAGATGTGACACAAATGACTTTAGTCTGTCAAAAACACTGGGATACGGGCTAAAAAATATTCTAAGTACCCGAAGCACAGAAGGGAGATTAAACAACTCCCAAAGAATGAACACATACAAAGAAGTCTATGTTATCCATAACAGATTGGATCCAAATTATTGTCACAAAGAAAACTCAGTAATAAGAATCTTTTGTAAAAACAGAAAAGGAAACTAAACTTTATTCAGGAAAAGTTTTCTACTAAAAACACTCCAAGATTCGGAGTCAACGGTCTATCTACAGAGATTACATAAAAGTTGATACATGACATAAGCTAACTCCCGTTGAACGGGGAGAGTGATCACTTCTTGTGCTTTTTCAACTTCTTCCCAGACGACTCCTCTCCAGAGCGTTTATCCTTGGTACTCTTCCCCGATGGAGGGGTAACCACTGAAGAAGTAGGGGGAACGTCCACGGGCTTGGACCTGCCAGGAAGGATGACCTTTAACGGCTTGTGTAAGGGACCGTCTGGGTCCACAACTTGAGGCTCAACCTTGACCTTGGTTGTCTCTTCCTTCTCTTTCTTGAGCATCTCCCTCATGCTAAGCTCGGATGTGTGCTCAGAGGCGCCTGTGACTTTTACTTCAAAATCCCTAGAGAAGGAATCAGACTTGCCTTCGTCGAGCGCCCTGATCACCTGAGCATCAGGACCGGGAGCCTCGCCTACTTGAGGGGCCTCACTAGTTTCCTTCTCCGCCTCCTTCGCGACATCGCTCCTCGAAGCGGGTTCGAGATCAGAACGACCTACACAAAATCATGAAAAGCAAGCACTAGAATACGACGGCTTTAGGGAAACGCGAACACTCTTGGGATGTTAAAGCAAAAGAGTTGCCTACTAGGTTCCGGCTGGTTCTCATCCGTCAAAGGGGTCTCACCCTCCGGGATAGGAGACAAAGCATGAATGCCCAGGCCAGGGGCTTCCAGGTCATAGCCAATATGCTGTTCGAAAGGATCAAGTATCGGCCGACTGGCGGTTGGGTAGCCGTACGAACGTGAGACTCGATCTCGGATGGACCAACAATAACTCCTTTCCCTTTCTTCGAGGAGGAGCCTTTGCAATAAATAGCTTTGGCCGCCGACAAGTCCGTAGGTTCATTTCCTTTAAGGAATTCTTTTATCAAGGCCTCCTCATCAATTTCTTCAGTGTCGTGCTCGGCCTTTCTGATTTCTATCAAGGTTTCCCATGCCTCAGCTAAAGATTCATAATAACCCTCGCCCAAGAAAGTCAAGTCTCGATGCATGAGAATGCGGGCGTTGAACTCAGCAATTAGCGGGTCAAACATGCATTTGACCTCTTCCCTGCCTTCTTCCCTAGCCGCTCAAGGCGCAAGTCGATATCCATGGACGCTATCTTCTTGCCCTCTTCACGGGCTTCACTCTTTAACTCCTCAACTCTGGAAACCTCACCCTTAAATTTTTCTTTTAAGAGCCGAGCGGCGACGATCTCATCATAGCACGTTGTGACTCTTCCTGGGCAGCCATTTTCTCCTCCTTCTCTCTGCGGAGCTGCTCCTCAAGTTCCTTTACTTGGAGGCTGAGTGCATCCCTCTCCTTCTGAACTGAGTCTTTCTCTAAAGCCAAAGCCCCACATCGTTGGACAACCTCGTCGAGTTCTTTCTTGTGAGTTAATTCCAAACGACTGACGGCCTCAGCGGTGTCCCTGGCGCTCCGATGGGCAACCTCAAGTTCAGACCTGTAAGTGGCAAGTTCAACTTCTTGAGCTTTAATGATATCCTTGTCATGGATAGCCTCAAGCTTCAGGCGATCGATTTCGTGCTGGCACTCCACATAAACTTCTGAAATTGTTTCAGCCAGATGGACAAATGCGTTATGTTGAAGATAAACGTCGTTGGTATAGGCGATGGCATTTTGCTTAACATCTCCAGGTATAAGGTGGATCGCCGGTAGGAACTTCAGCCCATCGAAGTAGATTTTCAAAAATTTATCTTTAAGCTCGGCTAGCCTCTCCGATACTGTTGGGTCTATGGAAGGAGCGGGAGGAGACGGCATTGAAAGTTCATCTCTCCTGTGAGAATCTCGCGATTGTCGAGTAGAAGAGGAGTCGGAGTGCTCGTCCCAGGGGGCATCAGATTGCGACCTTTTTTGACCGCGTTTGTCTTTACTTTGCTCCTGGTGAGGAGAGGTATCCTGGTGGTACTTCGGCTGATAATAAGTTTTCCTCCGAGATGACGAGTCCCGGGAATGATAGTTTTTATCACCGCCATCATCTATATCTCGACGTCTCTCGGGACCCGAGTCCTGTCCAAACGGATAGAAAATAGAAGAACCACGGAGACGATCGAATCCATGTGAGCGCCCCATGTCACCTATGCAGAATTCAAATAACGGCGAATTAGCAAAGAGTAGTGTGATAATAAGAATTTAAGTACAAAGTGAAGTGCAAGTGTTCGTGCGTGTCCTAGTGTCTCCCCCGACGGACCTGTTGCTTTACTAACGGGAGTTTTTTCCCTGATTTGGGGCTAGAGCACCAACATCGCCCCTGACGGGCGAGTGAAATCTAAGTGCCTCCGGATCGTCAAAGTCGTAATTGAGCAGATCATCGAGAATGGAGAGATTTGATAGGCCCTTTAAGGAGCTTTCTACATGTTGCGAAGAAGCCTCTCTCTCCATGGGAATAAGCATAACCTTCAAAGTTCCACCAACCTCCTCCTTTCTAATCTTGTACGCCAACCCCTTTTTCCTCTGGGAAGGAGAAGATGAAGTTTCGATATCGTGCGCTTCAACTACAGGATCTTGGGCGGCACCTAAATTCTCACCTTGTGCTTCGGGTGCGTCACTCTCTTTGATTTTTCCCCTCTTCCTGTACATCAGGGGCATGGCGTGATGACGATTTAGCTAGTTTTTTCCCTTTACCGAATGCAGGCTTGGGAATGGAGACGCCCTCAGGAAGGCTAATACGGCGACCTCCTACTAACAATCCGAACCTCGATAATGATTCATTTGAAATGAGGGTCTGGATGTCTCATTCCTTGGTGGGAAGAGCTCTAATGGCTTCGACGGCCTCAGAATATCCTCGGCCCTCAGGACGTGGGTTGATACCTGAAAAGACGAAACAAGAAGTTAGAAAAAGCATAGATCCGATTGAGCGCAAATATCGACTCAGGGAAAAGACTTACTACCTTCAACCTATCTCCTCGCGAAACCAGAAGGCCAACGCACGTAGAACCATTCCTGTTTGTACAAGGCAAATTTGCTACACGCTCCCGTCAAAATTTGGCATTTGTGGTGCTGCTCGAGGAACACAAAGGAAGGGCTATCTCCCCGCTTCTTAAGCATATAAATATATCTGATGTTGCCGGGAGTCGGAGGCCTAGAGAGGACGGCCATAAAAAGGAAGTAGGTCTCGTATATGAAAGCATGGCCGTTTGGGTGCAGCTGCAACGGGGCAATGTCTATGTATTGCAACATGTCCCGATGAAATAAATTGAATGGAGGCACGCTGCCCATCCAGCACATGAACTTATTACATGCTGTATATCCAGCTGGGGGCAGGTGAGGACGATCGTGCCCCGACGAAACCAACACGTCGGCGAAAGGGATTCCGTGGATGGAGCATATTCGCCAAAGCGCGACTTCGTTGATCTTCAAAGCCTGTGAATTGATCGGATTATCCAAAAGAACAGGGCATCGGGAGCTAAATTATGAGCGGGGGAAATCGATGGGTTTGAAGTGTCCGTGACTTCTTGCTTTGAAGATGGCCCGGGCCCATCTGAGACAGTGGTGTAGATTTTTTAGACATCTCCAACAAATTGTGAATCAGGAAAAGCACCTATGAGAACTATACTCGAAAAATGTTCAATGTTAGAATTAACAACACGAATATTCCCCCCACGTGGTGTGTGAACTAGTGCAATCAATCTAGTATAAACATTGGAAATTTGAAAGACACAAGGCTACTGATATAAAACTGAGATTCAAATCATCGCCTTCGAAGACCGTCATCGTTGACCGTCTCCAAAAGCCTGCCTTATGGTGATTACAGTTTCAGATTCAGTAGACGTTAGAAGAAGTTATATGGTCACGTCAATTTAAGCTCAGATTTGTATCTGCTGAAACTAGGAGGTTATCAGTCCAAATCAGTTCAAATACTAGTATGCAGGAGTTTCTGTCCTTGTTGTGTTATGAAATTAGGCAAGGTAATTGTTCGTTCAGCTTAAGTATTGTTCGGCTGAAATATGGGTCGGCATACATGATCATTCGGTCTAATGGTTGTTCGGCTTAACTGTCGTCCGGGCAAGCTATCATTCGGCCATACTATCGGTCGGCAGAACTATCGTTCGACCTAAATAACATCCGACCTAAGTCCTGCTCGGCCAAGTTAACGTTCCGCATCCCCACTAATTCATGCCTCCTCACTAGCCTTCCATTACACTGTTTGGCATATTGTGAAGCACGCCGAACCAAAGTTATGCCGAGCCTTAACGTTCGGCACTCCACCCTTGGCTACAGTTCCACTCCTCTCCTCAAACAACGTCGAACAACAAGAACAGGTCGCTCGGTGAGTCATCCCAGATCATGTCTTCGGCATCCTAACCACCTCCAACACTTCCTCTATTCTTTCTTTTCTTCCGGTCTCGTTCGGCACGAAGGAGCTAAGCCGAACTACAACACATCACTCAACAACTCCTACATGCGATCATCCCTGGTCATTTCTCTTCACCTCACATCATTAAGCCCTAAAGATATCCTAATCAAAGTTCGATTCCTCCATCCGCGTAACCCTCTCAGCTACGGTTCTAATCCTAAGTTCTTATTAAAACTGTTCAATCATGGAAAGGATTTAGATAGAAGGGATAATACCTAGCCGGTAGATCAAAGCTTGAGATGGAGTGATTAGGCTTTTAGTATCCGATTAATAGGCAAGGATTGCAAGTTCTTGGAGAATAACAGATATAAAAGTGGAAAAGAAGGGAGGAAGAAGACGCTGGCCTTTATAGGGAAGAAGAAGAAGGAAAAACGACGATGACCGGTAGAACCGGTCAAAGCAACATTGTTCGACATTAGTTTGCTTGGCATACGTGGGATGTTCACCTTCGGTTGTATCGCTCGGCATTTACACAACATTCAGCACACACCTCCTCAACTAGAATTCACAAGAAAGCAACCCCCAAGAGTAATGGGCCCAGATTCGAAGCAAAGGATAAAGGACTCATGATCCAAAGCGCATCACGTTCGGTCATGCGATACACTTTGAGGGGCAAGTGTTTCCTGGCGATTTGACCAGGCAACTAAGTACTCGGCCTATCTGGATTGTTCGACATATCTTCACGTTCGGCTTCCAGCATGTACTCGGCATAAGGGGACAATCGGCAGAAATGAGCGTTTGGCGTGTTAAGGTCGTTCGGCATGAATGCCTCATCCGGCATTCAGGGTGTTCAGCATCACATCGTTCGGCATGGGATAGCGCTCGGCACCTAGGAGCATTCGATATCGAGGAACGTTTGGTATTGAATACCATTCGGCCAAAGAGGAACGCTTGGCATAAGATCGGTCGACGACTAAAGATTGCTCGGCCTCCCGAGTACTTTCGGCCAAAGACATCGTTCGACCAAGGAACGTTCGGCATCCGTGAACGTTCGGCCTTCAAGGTACGCTCGGCATTCCTGGACAGATCGGCATTCCAGCATTATTCGACCTGCACCTCTCACTTAACACCATATCTCGTCCGGCACATATCTTGTTCAGCCATCACCTACCGCACGTCATCCAGAATCGTTCGACACCAATAGATGTTCGTCATGAAGAGCGTCCGGCCTCGCGCCGTTCGGCATGAGGAAGATGGTTCGACATTTGACTATTCGGCCTGTCCGGTTCGGCACATAATGACCTCCCCCTTTGGGCAGAGATATTCAGCTACCAGTTCTACCCGAGAAGTCCAACCCACCTTCGTCCATAAATAGAGGGGCATGGGCATAGAAAAAGGGATCTGATTTTAGAGAACACTGGGGAGACTCTGCCACATTCAACACTCATTCAAGACTTAATCTTTTCTCTTAGCAATTGTATTCAAGTGATGAGAAACGAATTGTATCTGTACTTAATCATCAAGGAGAGCAATAAAGATTAATTTTAAAGTGGACGTAGGCAGATACGTCGAACCACTATAAATTTGATGTTCTTATGTTCTGTGTTTAAATTTACATTCTATTCTCTGTTTTAATTTACTTTCTTCATTGATCTCTCTACACAATCTTTCTTCGGGTGTTGGCGACCAATTTTGGTGCTAACAACTGACTCGGGTGTTATTTTACTATAATTTTCGGTCAAACCGAGTATTATAGGATACATGATAGAATGCCGTGGAGCTCTGAAGACAAGCTGGATAGCGAGACGTATCGCATGTACTTGATGTATATTCCATTGTGTAGTATAAGAAGTGTATTCAGTTGTGGGGACAAGTTAACATAACTGTCCAGTATTTTGCTATTATCTGTGTTTTACTCAGATGATGTAATGTATAAAACAATTATAGTTCTTTGTATAAAGATCAGTTGTCCTCTATTATATATTGTTCCGCTGCGACTATGAGATTCTGATGTTGTTTTCCATTTCTTCTTCTACCTCTTTCTTCTTTAACCCTAATGGTTTGTATTTTTGTCCACTTTGAGTTGAACTGATGGAGATTATGGTCGGTTCAAAGGGGTAAGGATTTGCAGGGCGTTACAAAGATATTCTTGTCAGACCTCGGTGCATTTATCTAGAGATGTACCTTCGAAAGTTAGCTCCTTACCTTGTCATAGTATGGAATCTATTCTGCAATATGAGATTTATTGTTTTAGTTGTATGCCAAATATTTTAGAATGTTAGATGCAAGCATTCGAGTCATTTTAATATTTTACTTTGAACCCTTAAACATTATTATAATAGCACTAGATTTTCTATAAAAGTGTTTTGGCTATCATAAGTTAAAGAACTATCCGTGTTTATGTGTGGCGAGGTTTACGGGATACCTTTGATTTCAAAGGATTTTTCAAGTTAATAAATCAAATTTTTTTATGGTTTGAGTTTACCCACGCTAGTATTCCAGACCGACCAGGGCATTATTTCCTTATAATGCTTTGGTCAAACCGAGCATGTTTGCCAGGTTAGCTTTAGATGCTTTGGAGCTATGGAGTCGAGTTGGAGGCCTAGGACATACCCTCGTTTTTTGGATATTTCCATTGTGTATGTGTTCTGTGTAGTTTTTCTGCTATTGTAAGGATAGGTGTTATAACTATCTAACTCTGATATGTATATGTGTTAAGAAAAAGGATCTCGGATTTTATGATTACTTGATTATATTATAGTTTCATTGTGAGATTCCGTGTTTTTTTTCTAGTTCTTCGATCTTCTATCTCATTTCTTTCCCCTAACAATCTGTCATTCTAGCACTTAGTTGTTCGGCATATTAATATCGTGGATGTATTAGTGTAGACTTTTGTTGTTTTTGTTGATTTTCCTCAAAATTTATAATTTCAAAAATATTTTTAAGTGGATGATATTATATAATAATATTATATCATATTTAATTATGTTATATATTTAATATTATTGTATGTTTTCATACCAAATGTAACAAACCATTTGTTGTCTCTTGAACGACTTAAAGTTCAACTATTAGATATGATTTATATACATTATAATATAATTATAATACATTATAGTATAATTATAATGTATTATAATATAATTATCTTGTAAAGATAGGCGTCTTAGTACCTATGTGAAGTATGTTAATATCGTGGATGTATTTAGTAAACTATTCTCTTTATCGTTGTACAATCGAAAGAAGTTCAACCTGAACGAACCCAAAGTAAGTTGGTGATAAATGTTTTGTTGGAAAATAAAAAAAATATTTCAAAAATGAGATTTTGAAATAAAATAAAAATATTTTTAAGTTAACTAGTTCGAGTGGCTTGGAAATAACTTAAAATTAGGAAAGAGATGTGTTCAGATGGTAAACATTTCTCTCGAATGTTACCCTTCTTTGTAAGGGAAAGTATGATACTATTTTGTGATATGCAGTTTCTTAGTATCATTTTGGGTTACTCAGGCAATATATATGTTATGTTATATGATTAAAATATAGAGTTTCATTGGAAACAAGTTTTTGAAACAAATCCGGGTATTTGGACATTGAGTTTTCTTAGGGAGATAAATTCAAAATAGAATAGCGGAATTAGATCAGGGTATATACTCTTAGGTTGTAGTGGGGTATTATCCAAGTTGAAATAAAGAGTTGTTTATGAAATTCTTTCACAAATGATTTAGTTGGAATACAATTGGTTTTAAGGAGAACAAATTAAGTAACTGTGTAGGGTGGATGTAAATCATTTCTCCTTTCCATAGAGTTTCGATCTAACATTGGAGTATATGACTTTGAAGTGTTTGCACCATTCGTAATAAGGATCTATTACTCGACATTTCACAGCGAGCACTTGATGAGGGCTCTTTGTGTAGGACCAAAATTTCTATCATATTTATAACTATGTAAGGAGGATAGAGGTTCCTAATCAAGGAGCCTGATCGAAGTGTGCATTAGAGAATCGAGTGAGCGATAGTAGTTTGAAAGTGAAGTTATGTATTCGAGTTATGATTGAATCAAATATGGTATAAGAATAATCTATGTACATCATATAGAGTGATGTATGCTGTTAGGTGTTTACTAGGATAGATTGAGTGTATTTCGAAGACGAAATTCTTTTAAGGGGGTAGAATGTAACAATCGGAACAAAATTCTTTTAAGGGGGAATGTAACGACCAATAATTTCAATACTTTGATTAGTGAATGTTTAATTAATTTTAAATATACAATACATGTTTTTTTACATTGAAAATAAACTCATTTTAATTAACTAATAATAATGGCAAATTAATTTTAAAATTTTATTTACCAAACTAAATAGTTCGTAGAAAAATAGAAAATATGACCGAAGAACGTTTTTCGAAATTTCGACCTTTCAACACGTGAAAGTTGTCGGGAGCGTTGTTCGTCTTGGTGCACTATATGTACAGATATATAAGAGTTAATTAACTAAACAATAATACACTTAGAAATAGATTATTTTTTATTAATTCAGATTAGTAAGTGATGTGACAAGATGTAGTTTGAAAAATAATAAACGTTTTTTTTAAATATATATTAAGTATCGTCACGTATTAGATTTTGCAATAATTAGCCATAATTATCTCCTTTCACATCTTTTATAACAACCGTGATTTTTACCGCCGTAATAAAAATATAAAACAGGAATTTTTTAAAAAATTGAAAATTGAAAAAAAATGAAATCATTTTCAAAGTCAGTTGTAAGGTGCACGTTGTAAAGGACTTGCATTTTGTCTTTACGTGTGAAAATGAATGGTCCATTTTATAAAACAAAAGTTGGAACATTACTTTGTGTTGCCACGTTCTTTTATAAAGCAAGTGAGAACTCAATTTGCTTTTACTGTCACTTATTTGTAAAACCAAAGTTGGAAACTTTGCTTTGCCTTCACGTGTGAGGCTAAGTACCTTCAGAAAAGGTAAGGAACATTTTAGTTTGTTGTCACAAAAATTGGTAGAAACAAAAGGAACATATTATTTGCCTTGCTATAAACACAAAGTTTTATAAAACAAATTTTGAACTTTTTGCTTTGCTCTGCCATCATCAAGTAGTGTAGCCGTGTACTTTCATACAAAGGAACGTTTGCATTAAATGCATTGTACAAAACTTTTGGCCAGCGCACTTATTTGTATTGACTTGTACAAAAATTTTGAGAAAAGAAGTGTATGCCGCAACATTCTTTTATTCATTTTTCAAGCAGCTGCATTGTTTTG
Organism: Allium cepa; assembly: GCA_030765085.1. Lineage (NCBI taxonomy): Eukaryota > Viridiplantae > Streptophyta > Magnoliopsida > Asparagales > Amaryllidaceae > Allium > Allium cepa. Next base: position 920,669,647 of record CM060938.1, read on the forward strand.
TACCATTCTCTTCGATAGCTCAGTAGAAGTTTTTAATGGCGGTTTGATTGTGACTCAAGTTCGAATCTGGGTTGTTCACTGGTTTGGAGGAAAATTAAAGTTGAGTTCACAACTCATACCTCTAATTTATTTTTGTGGTTAGTTCTAGAACTCACAATTGTTCATGCATACGAATATAGCATACCCAGGTCTTTTTTTATTACCTTCATGCGTGCATTTGAATGCAAATGTTCAAGTTTTTATCTTCATGCATGCATTTTTGTGGTTAGCTACAGATGTCCAGGTCTTTGTTTCGATATTTTTTTTGTTTTCTTATGTGTGAAAAATGTTTAAGTCCTTTTATATATGAATGCAAGTGCCCAGATCACTAGTATCATTGTGTACGTGTAGTACGGTGTTGAGTGCGTTAGTGCTTTTTTTTACAAAAAGCAAGTTCCTAGTCGTTTTATTCTTATATTGTTTTCACGTGAGTCAAATTTTTATGCTAAGTCTTGCATTTTCATGTGTGTCAAATTTTTGCTCCAGGCCTTGCATTTTTACCTATCCACGCGTGCAAATTATTTCATGCGTGCGTGCGATTGAAGTATGCATATATATATATATATGTATGTATGTATGTATGTATGTATGTATGTGGTGCACGAAAGTGTCAGGCATCAATTGATGCGTATTATATTTTACGTACAGAAGGCTAGGCTAGTTCCATTTTACATTTTTGTGTTTACATATATGTGCCAAACTTCAGACCATTTCAATTTTGTATGCTAAAAGTATATTGCAAAACTTCATATATGCGTGCATTTAGTTGCTATGCTTAGATTTTACTTCTCGCATGCATGTGAACGACAATTTTTCATGCAATATATTTTTGATGAATATGTAGCAGTACAATCTACTGACTAATTTACGTTGAACCGGTGTTTCATTTTAAAACGAATTTTGTTGTCGTTATTTTATAACGGAATTTTTACTCCGTTATTATATTTTTGAAGCGTGTTGGTTTGACGACTTTTTTTGACGAATAAAAACTACTATTATTTTGACTTCAGCAACCGTCAATTTAAACTGAATTTTTAAGCCGTTGTCCCGCGACGCTGATTTGGTATCCGTTTTTACGGTGTTTGGTGAAGCGCAATTTCATCATCGAAATTGCTACAGATGACGATGTTTTAATAACATGTTTTAAAAATTGTTTTAAAATAAAACTATTTCCAAAAAATTTACAGTTTGCGCTTTCAAAAGAATGAGGAAGCGATTTAAACGCTTCAGCAAAATTGAGGACTATGAACCCTTACTTTTACTGATTCGCTTAATTCGGGACTTATCCGTTTGAGAACGTAAAATGTTATTTAAATAAAATATACAATTTTTCACTTTCAAGGAAACGATGTAGAGATTTAAACGATTTAGTAAAAGTGCAGAGTATGGAACCAAAATTTTACTATTTCCGTTAATTACGGACACATTAATTGAAATATGTGCTAAGGATTTGTTGTTTGATGATTTAGATGATATGTTGGGCTTTCGAGCCACTCTGTTGGACCTTCGGGTCATTTGATGGATCTTCAGGTCAATTACCAGTACATGACCTTCGGGTAACTCTGTGGACCTACGGGTCGTCTGATGGGCGCCAAAAGTTATAGTGCTTGGTAGGCTTCGGCCATATGAGATGCACGTGCGGCATAGCTAAAACTCGCCACCTGTTGGGATCGATCCCCTTTTATGCTAATTTTTTTAGTTATCTTATTTTGATTTCTAGATTTTGCGACTGCTGATTTGTCTACTAATCTATTTTGATTTCTAGATTTTGTGAACTGCTGCTTTGAATTCAATTATGAATTTGGAAGTTGAGTTTACGTATAGTATCATATGAGATTATAATTTTGCGTATTTTTGTTTTGAATTCAAGCGTGAATTTGAAAGTTGATTTTGATGGAGTTTAAATTGAGATTTCTTCATTTAAATTATGTTGATTATTTATGTTGAATAGTCTCATTAGAGACTATAATTATTTGCTTAAGGGTTGTTTATCATACATTTATTTCTGAGTTTAAATTAGACTGATCCTTTTATTATTTTCTTTCAAATAATACTCTGGTCAGACCGAGTTATTTCAGGATAGTCGATATCTCTGATTCAGTTGCAGCTTCAGCTTTTGGGATTTCACATCATCTTTTATCTAGACTTCGAGGAGTACTTTTGGTTTAGTGATTCTCGTCTCATGTATGTTGATGACATGTATATGTGCATTTGGTTCATGTGAACTATCGATTGTTGTAGCATGTATCCAGTCTTGTCTTCCGTTATATATCTGATGTTTCTGTTCTGATGCGGCTATACTTATCAGTGTTGTTGTTATTATGAGTTGTTCTGAATTTTTTTTTAGCCACCGTAGTTTCGTTTTAGATATGGATTGAATATATATCTTTGGGAGTAATTTACATAACTCCTATCGATGTAATCAATAATCGTCTAAGGCATAACTTACGAATGGTCGCTTCTAACAAGCCTTATTCTTCGCAATAGCAGACGTTATTCCTTATAATAATCTTTAATATTGTGAGCATTGAGGTGGGGCGTCACATCTTTGTTAATAATTATTATTTTATATGTATATATATAAACGAAAGTGATGTGAGTAATGATAATAATTATATATATTAAAGAAAGTAATGTAATAAACATAATAATTATATATTTATATAAAGAATGTGATGTTACTTAACCTAATAATTGTGTGTATATATAAAAGAAAGTAATGTGACTAAACATAACTATATATATAAAAGAGCGATATGATTAAACATAATATAAATATATATATAATATAAAAGATTTACGATGTGACTAGATATAACGATGACATAGGAAATTTGTCTATAAATTGCTATATGTTTCCCCATTTTTCATTCTCTTTCCACCAACTTTTTCTTCCTCAATTCTACCTCAAATAGGGTTTCTTTTCTTGAAACTGTGCAAAATTTTAATGGCAATAACATTCTAGTTAACCGTTTTTCCAAATTTCTATCATTGCTATGTCTAAATACCCAATCTTTGCAAAGCAATTTTCACCTAGAATTTCAAGTCCGAAAATTACCCTCCTTCTTTTGACCACAACATCTTAAAAACAAATTGAAAATGATCAATTCTTTTTTTTAAATGATAGAAAAAAGAAATTCCAATAACTTTCTCTTTGAGTACTCTTTGAAATTTAGGGAATAGATAGCTTAAAAATAAATTGCAAAATAATCTATTTTCGGACTTATTATTGAGAAATCGATGTTTATCTGAAGTCACTCTACATTACCAAAACATGTCTCACTTCCTTGTTCATCCTTGGCGTAACCTACTAGTATAGTTAGGATTCAAGACTCCACCTTTTTGCTTAGGCATGAAAGTGCGAGGTCGTACTCAAGTCAGTGAAAATTTGGATAGCCTTCGCTGAGTAAATTCCTTAAACTTTTTGGGAAAGAATTTGCATTTATATATAGGGTTGTATTTGTGATGTTATTATTTGAATTGTGGTATGGTTTTGGTTTATATGTGCATGCTAATATGCGAACTTTGAATTGTTGATTTAAGTGTCGTTTTGTTATAAAATTGTGATATCTGGCTTGGGATTTGTTGTGATATGGAAAGTTAGTGAGTAAAATTAGTAAATGGAAGAGTTAGTGGGCAATGAGTTGGAAATTACAAGTATCCGTAGCGACAGTCCCTGTGGATGTAGTTCATTTAAAAATTCGATTTTCGCTAAGTTTGGTTCTTATACTTTAAAATGTTTTGCAAATGGTTTATAAACTAAATAATAATATTTAAAAAGGTAAACTAAGAATTTAATAATAGATTTTTGATTGATTATTTTTTGTAATTAATAATTAATTAAAAATTAAACATGGTTATTAACCTTTATTAATTAAAGGTCGGTTGTTAATTAATTCTCTTAGTATTTATTTTAATTAATTATTGATTAAGTTAGTTAATTATGAGTTAAGTATGTGATTTATTTTTAATTAACTATTATTAAAATATATGATTAATTATTATGTAATCATTAATCAATGTTTAATTAATTTTATGTTATAAATTAATTAAGGTTTAGTTGATAACAAATTATTTATTAAAGGTTTAAATTATTATTTAAGTTTAATAAAGACTAATTAATTGAGATTAATTATTATTTAATTATTAATAAAGGTTTAATTAATTATTTAATAATTAATGAAGGATTAATTTAGATTTAATTAAAAGTTAATTACTGTTAACTATTTAATTAAATTAAGCGAAAAATCAATTAAGTTAATTATGAATAAGGATTTAACTTATAATTAATTATTTTAAAAGGGTTTAAAAGTTTTAAATCCTTTGATTTTAAAAAGTAAAATTGTTTAAAGGTACTTCTTTTTCAAAAATGGTTTTAAGTACAAGTGGCCCAAATGTTGATACCATTAAGAAACCATATAACTATGAATGAGTTATGATGTAGATCGTTGGGTTGTTTGGACATGTGTTAGCAGAATAAATCCACGTTTTGCTATAAATTGATTGTTTGTTTGGTGGTTTGGACACATGTTAGCAGAGTAAATTCCTGTTCTGCTATAAATTGATAATTTGGACATGTGCTAACAGAATAACCCCCCTTCTTCTTTAAATTGATTATTAGTTAGTTTGTATGAACATGTATTAGCAGAATTAATCCTGGTTCTGCAATGAATTGTGTAACATTCCCCAACATGGAGGCCCAAAACTAATTGCTAAGGATGTTGCAGTCATCCATTGTTATTAATCATTGATGACCATATATAGTGATATTAGATACATTGATACACAGAAACATAAGAATATGGAAAAATTTAAACAGCAAATAAAATCCATACTCCATTTCAAAATATTTCAAATTGATTATATAATCCCAGTTGGGAGACCACATTCAAATAAAATATAATAACAAAATACGCTAAGAGCGACATATAAAGAAGCCCCTTGCTTAGTTAAAGGACATATACTAATGTAAATACCCGATTCTTCGACTTTCGAAAATCGACATTAATACGTCCAATGTATCAACTGCCGAACAATCGAATGCCGGAAAACCGAACCCTTATGGTTTAAGAAGAAGAAAAAGGTAGAAGAAGAAAGAAAGAAAGAAAGATGAAACAACAGAACAACAGAAACAATAACAGAATCTCACATATCGCAGCAGAACAACATATAATAGATAAATGAATATCATTAAATCAAAGAATTATATCTGTTATTACATTACATCACATTTCATTACATTACATTGCATTATCAGAGTATACAACAACAAACAGCGGAAAAGATATACTATATACTAGTTGATACGCATGGCATCCAGCTTGCCTCCAGATCTTTATAGAAACTTCTAAATTCCAGAATGACCTGATAACCTGACTCTAGACTGCCCGTGTGGAAATTGGTGGGCACCCAGAGTTTAGGAAGGAAACAATAAACTCCAGGTCAGTCATGGGACTGGTGTGAGAACTTAAAACAGCTATTTATTTTTAAAACAAGCAACATGATATTTTTTTGTCAATTCAAAATGCTTTTTGGAAAATGAGACTACCATAAGGCCTCCCGCACACACACACAATGCAAACGCAGAATCGGAGGAGATTTCTCCTTATGATAGTCAAAGATGCTTACTACACAAAATCAAATCATTTTTGATATTATTATTAGGGCATAGTGATGAAAACATTTCAAAAGTATAATATAAATCTTAGCCAGCATAGGTACCATTATATTATGCCTGCTATAGCTGCCTCCTGAGGAGACAAGTTATACAATCACAATCGTAAAAGGCTCGTATTGTTTCTTTGGATTTCCAACAAATGGTCAGGCCAAGGAACTTCCTATTGCCACATGAGTACGCCTCTGGAAAGACGCCCCCGAGAACCTAACCTAGCATTACAGTTAGATCTCTACAAACACAAGGCCGGGTTACCCCTAGCTGGGTAACTACTGAGATGAATATGTCATCCCCCGGTCGTAAACAACCTTTATCCGAGGATCCTCAATACCAACAACCACATAATATTCAGCAACCACAAAGTAAGTCTCTGGGCTCCATTTCATGATACCACTTATATCCAAAAGGAAATGACATACACTAAAGGGGCGCTACCCCCTGATAACCTTGCCGCATCCTTCCTGTTTTGACCATTTCCAGGGTGTGAGGTTCGACGAAGTCTCTTCCACAAAGCTAGGCACAAAGTCATGCTTTGATCAACAAATGATCATCATACAGCAACACTCAGCATGCCACGTTACCAGATTGGGAATATATCACCAGTAACCATCAACTACATAACCTCTGAGCTCGTACGTCTCAGAGAAGGGTGTTAAGCTAAGAGAATAAATTCTCCGCCACCAACAGAAATGTATTTGACAGAAACTAGCATTATATCTCAAATTGCAATGTCAGACACATAACCATACAAGTCTATTCCAGGCTCGAACAGAACCGAAGGCACTTCAAAAGAAGTCCTTGCAACAAGATAATTTCTAATCAGGTCCGAACTTTCCATCACAAAGAGTGATAAAATCTTTATACCGGAGATCAGCCGATGCAGAGACATCCGACGGTAATCCTTCCATTTTTAAAATATCCGGTCTTCAACACCGGTCTTCAAATGCAATCCATTTACGTCGTACCATTATTCGGAATGGGTTATACGACCCAATGGTCCTTTCCCGGTTAACCCGAATAATGAGCGCTTATTTTTAAAAATAAGTGTTGCATTCAAATTTTCAAACAAATCACAACAAATACCCATTCAAAGTTAAATATTGATAGTCGGTTATTTAACTATCAATCAATGTTCACGACCTCACCTGTTTTCAAATAATTTCACAAATTATTTATTTCCCAAAAATATCTTTACAAGATATAATTTCCGCACTTCAACTATTTGAAAACAAATTTCAAATCACTTTTCACCCTTTCAACTTTGAAAAAAATTTCAAATCATTTTTCACTCACGGAATATATTCACAACATTTCTTCATTTCCATTGGAAATCTGCCGAATCTCAATACCTGAAAATACTTATAATATTTATCCAAAAATATATTTGGAAAACAATTCAAAATAAAAATCTACTTTTAAAACACTTTATTTTCAAATATTAGTTATAAAACAACATTATACCAATATTATATATATAACTTAAGTTCAAACTATTTTCTTTTAAAATAAAATTAGTAAATAGCGTGTAATTATTTAAATAATCAATTTCTAAAACAATTATAAATTTAGTCTTTAAATAATTAGTTTCAAAGTTTGCTAAATAAATCTTTATTCTAAAGATTTCAAAATAACTTAAGAAAATAATTTTCCCAAAATATTCCTTTAAAACTACTTTAGAACTTTTACTCTATATTTTTAAAACTACTTTCGCAATGTACTCGGCTTTCCAGGGAGAATACACTTTCATTTCAAAATGGTCCATTTAAACCAATTAAATAAATTCTTACCGATTTATTCTAATTTTACATTCCAAATCTGGAAATTCATTTCCACATTTTAAAAATAAATCAATGTTTATTTTTAAACAAATTTCCCTTTCCTTTATAAATTCCAATTTAAATTCAATTGATGTACGATTTTCAAATCGATTTCAAATATTCACTTTCTTAACAATTCAATTTCAATTGATTTCCAAACACCAAATCAAATCTCTTATTGATTCTTTCCAAATTCATTTCACTTTCCCAAATAAATTTCCAAATGGATTCCAAACTTATTTCCTTTTTAAAAATAAATTCTTTTCAATGAAAATAAATTCCTTTGTCTCTTTCAATATATTTAAAAATAAAAATTTTACATAAATTCTTCAATTTATAATCAATATTATACGAAATCCATTTATTAAACATTTTCACCGTATTTTCGAATTAATTCGATAAGATTACAAAAATCAGCTTTTTATACTCTTAAATTCTTCCTTCTAATTTTATTCAATTTTCAAAAATTTATTCACTTAAAGTTTTCTACTTTAATTTCAAAAATCCAATTACATTTATTTCTGGTATCCAACGATACCAAAAATTCATTCTGCTAAATTATAGCCTTCAAATAATTTCCAAACCTCAATATGATCAGTCACATCAATATAATCATTCACAGATTATCACATCACAACATAAACAAATTCAATAAATGTGAGGGGTCCACTTGGATCCCTCCAACCTGTTTCCCTGCATCCATAGATGTTAGCACAATACCAATTCCATTTCAAGGTGGAATATCGCGGTATATGGGATTTATAAAAATATCATCCGCTATTATGCGGCGCAATAGGGTCTCATCTGCTATATAATGCGGGAGATCCACTCCAAATACATATATAATACCAACTCCACTTCAAGGTGGAATATCGCGGTATATGGGATTTATAAAAATATCATCCACTTAATAGGCGGCGCAATAGGGTCTATTTCAATACAATAGATAGCAATCATCATTCAAGCATACAATCAACACAATCAACAATTTTAAATCTATCTATTTAAAATTTAAACAAAACCCTTTTTTTGAGTGAGAAGATCTCACCTTTGCTTTTTATTTTGCAATCCATTCCCATCTTGACTCGATTTTCTTAATTTATACCTTGTATAATATTTACACAATTCATTAATACTCGAATCAACTGAACAATTTATTTTCGTTTAATAGTTTTTGATTAGCTGATAATTCTTTTTAAACCAATTTTCTCCTTTAATAAATTTATTTAACTAACAATTTTCACTTTAAGCTAATACTTTTAATTTTAAACGAATTTCTTTTTAATAAATTGATTTAACAAAAAACTAAATTCAAAACTAATTTTCCTTTACTATACAACTGTTCATATAGCCTAATTTTCTATTTTCTTATAATTGTTCAAAAGCAGTATACTAAAATCTTAAAACTGCTTAAACTTTATCTTTTTATATATACATATACCTATTGATATTTATATTTTATATTTCATTTCTCCAAATTAAACATAGGATTTTCTTTACTGTTTTACTGTATTTAAAATAGACATACATGTGATTGAATAAAATAAAATGAAAATATCTTTATTGTAAAGATTATATTTTCTTGCATGCATATAAAATATCAAAACTGCATAAATATTTTCTCTTACTGCAAACTAAAACAGAAATAACTCTAAAAATCTATGTTAAAAACTTACTGCTTGAAACCGAGCCCATCCACTGCAACCACTGCTCGACATTCTAGCCTTCACCACGAACGCCATCGCCCAAGACCACGTGTTCGCTCCTGCAGCATCGACCTCCGCCTTGCGCGCGTCCTTGACCGCCCTAGAACGTCGCTGCACTATCAACTCGAGGCATAGCAACCCTACTCGAACGCCAGTAATGATGAATCGCGAACCTAGCCTCGTCGAAAACCCATTTTCACATCACGCGAGTTCCCGCCTCGGCCTTCAATTGCATCGAAGTCGATCGATTTTAAATGAGAAGAGAAGGGGAACGGAGGCTCTAGTAACCAGCAATCAGAGACGAAAATACGACACTCCATGCTCATCTCAAAAGCATTAATCGAATAAGTGAATTTTAGTTGTAAGTATTCCCAATACTGCTACGTTTCAAGTTGGCAACAATGTTTGAGAACATCGAACATAATCTGACCTAGATCTAACAATCGATGATTGAAGTTTCAAGTGAAGGCGAAGCATGTGGCTATCCAAATTGAAGTGAAGGCCAGGCGTGGGCGATTTTGAATTTAAGTAAAACGGAACGAAGAGATAAAATGATCGGTCATTTTTCTTATTTTTTTTCACGAAGTGAATTTGAACGAGAAGATTTTTTTTCTTTTTCGATCAGCCATTGATGTTTTTAAGTGGCGGCTGTAACCTAAGGAGCTAGGGTTTTGTAAAAGGTGAAGTATAAAGTCCTTTTATATAAATTGCAAAACACTATTCATCGGAGATTTTTTTCCGAACTCCAAACGAAACATGGCGACCGGAGTTCCTAGTGTTTTACCCACGTTCTAAACACAATGGAACGTGTTTCAGCGGCTAATTCGATCATATACGCAAGTTACAGAAGTAAATGATAAATTTTAAATTAAATCGATAAAAATAGTTTCCATGCGTTTTGAGCTGCCAGGGTCAAACGACAACTCCGATTTCTGCGAAAATTGATCTAATAGTAATACAATATTACGGATGCAATGGAACTGGTTTCGTCGAATTCCAAAACTGTGCCTCGGATGGCTATTTTTAAATATCGATTTAAATCTATAAATTCAAAACTGAACAAAGCATTTCCAAATTCGATTCTGAAGCTTTTATTATTTAAAGTATTATCAATATGAATTTTTCAAGCCTTGGAAATATTTTTAACAAGTCCAAAATTTACAATTCAGCAATTCATTCAATTTCAAATTATTAAATTGAATTATTTAAATTGCTAAATAAACAGATATATTTGAAATTTAATTTAAATTATCATTCAAATATTTAAAATCAACTAAATATTTCATTTTCAAATGTTAAAAATTTCCGGATTGTTACCACTAAGGCATCAAACAATTTTCCTTTACAACAAAAAAACACGGTGGAAATAAAATAACTCTAAATAACAATTTGCCTTCTACATGCCTCTGGAAGCTTTATTTGTCTAAAGAGAAAATCTAAAAATCATAACTCTCAACTTAATCAAAATCGATTAAGTACCCAAGAGTTTAAGGGGAAAACAAAAACTTTGAATCGGATGTGTTAACGCTACAATTTGAACGCTGTTAACGCTAGAAAATAAACGCTAACACCCCGGTGTATAGATGGAAATTGTGAAAGCACCACCCGTTGGTACGGGAACAAAGTATATGCAAAGAAATCACAGGAAAGCTATAAGAGACACAGTATTTATAGTGGTTCGGCTCAGGATCAAGCCTACGTCCACTCTAAAGCTCTTTATTGCTGATTTAGTTACAATTCTTTACAATCAACTCTGATTACAACACACTTAGACAAATATCTCAAACCCCGATGTAGAAGAATCCTTCGAATGCATGATGAATGAGTTATTTCTCTTCCTGAGATTTGTTGAAATGTCTTTAATGATTGGAGTGATAGAAGTGTTGTTTGAGTGTTGCTTGAAGTCGAGATAACAGCAGAGTAATGGCGCCTCGGAAGTCTGTCTCCAAAAGTCCCCCCAAATGTTGAATATGGCCATGTATTTATAGGCAAAATGTTAGGCTGAAACTGTCAAGTCATGAGTCGTGACCGACTCATGATGAGTCGTGACCGACTCATGATGAGTCGTGACCGACTCATGATGAGTCGTGAGTCATCTATGAGTCACCCCTTTGCAGCATGACATTGAACTTGCCTCTGAGTCTTGTGTCGTGCGTCGACTTATCTTTTGAGTCGTAAACCTCCTTGAGTCGTGCCATCCTTAACTCATAGAATCTCCTTAACTCGCCAGGCTCCTTAGGTCGTAGGTTTCTTGAGTCGTTAGCCCGTTGAGTCGTGGACTTTTCCTGAGTCGTAGCTCCAATGAGTCGGTAAGACCTTAAGTGGATGAGTCGTGATCAGATGAGTCGGTCTTTGATGAGTCGGAACCAGGTCAAATGAGTCGGTACTTTCCCTAAGTCGTCCTTTCAATGAGTCGCTAATGCTTTAACTTATTAGGCTCCTTAAGTCGTGAGTCGATAGTCTTGATGAGTCGGCAACTTACTGAGTCGGCTTTCTTTATGAACCGTTAACCCTTTGAGCTGTCAGCTGACTGAGTCGCTATCAAATGAGTCGGTACCTTCCTTAAGTAGATGAGTCGGTAATCTATTGAGTCGCTGCCGGCTTTGAGTCGTTGGTCTATTGAGTTGCTTATCTCTATGAGTCGTGAGTCCTTCTTGAGTAGGTGAGTCGCTATCAGCTGAGTCGGTGCTTTCCTTGAGTCGTAGCTCCAATGAGTCGTTGAGCAAAACGGGATTAACACTTGCCCCTCGAAGTACACGCCTAAGTCGTAGGTCGTGTGCTTCGACTCATTCTGTCTCGTGCGCCGATTCAACTTTCATTGCCCTCAGCTATAAAAGATTTGAGTCATCACCCCTACCCCCTTCTTCTCATTATCCATCTGCTTCACTTGACCCTGCCATTAACGATCTTCCAAGCTTTCTGAGACAGGCTCAAGCTAATCAGTCACCAGTACATCTTCACCTTCATACTGCGTAAGTAATCTTAGTCAAGGCTCTGTCACGACCATCTCAGAAACGCGTTTCTCCGCTTTTTCCGATCTTAATCCAATTTAATGTATTACGCCTCACTGTGAATTTCATCATGACCGGTAGTTGTCAGACACGCTGGCACCACGATTCATGATAGCACGGTGATGCGTTGGATCCATGATGGATTTGAGATGGTTCAAATCAACCTTAGGTGATTCTATGACGTTAAACGATGATGGGTTATTGGGTCACATACCAACTGGTTGTCGAATTTGGGGATGAAGCAGAGTTTTCTAAGAACTTGGTGGAAATGATGGAGTTATTAGGTGTTTGGGGAAGACGGGTGGATGCTAGGTTGATGGCGTTAACGGGTATCGGGCTGGATAGGAGATGACCGGTCAAGGAAATGACTTAGGATCTCACGACCTAGTCGGTCTTGCCTTTCGGCCACTGATTTTGAAATGCCTTGCAATCTCAACCGTACACGACTTAATGCTTCAGCCATAAACCGTAGATGACTCAAACTATAAGTCGTGAACGACTTAAGTCATAGGCCGTGAATGACTCAAACCATAAACTGTGAACGACCCAGCACTTGCTACTTTCCCGTGACTCATCCTTTAAACGGTACACGACTTAAACCATAAGCCGTGTACGACTCAGCAGCTTCCATGCGACCCAGTAGCTTTTACTATTGACTTTTAATCCGACCTAGCAAGTTTTACGACTCAAGCCATGAGTCGTAACCGAGTTAGAACTTAGAAGGTTTCTTGTTGCTTCGATCTGGAGCCTTCCCCCTGTTTTTTGACTTACGACTCATAGTACTGCCGACTTATAACATCAGCGATTTAGAGTTGGAACAACCTAACTTAACTTGCCCCACTTTCCTTATGTCGTAGCCGAGTCATCCAAATAACCAATGACTTAGCTTAACCCGTACAAAGAATTCTTGAGTCGTTTTCGACTTAGTACTTGTAAATTTTGTTTGAACTCCGAATTATTGCATGGACTCTGAACTGCTATACTGCTGCATTCTTTTACTGATTACTTCAACTTGTAAGCTAATAATCTGTTAATACAACATTCACAGAAAACTGGGACGAATATACTGTCATTGATTGCCCACATCGAACGACAGATTAATTAATGATAGATGATTAACTTAAATAAATCGTGTGAACGAAGTGTTACCGATTTCAAGTGGAATATTAAAGCAGCACTGGATTGGTCAATTGTAACTGACCAGCCCGCATTAATATTATGCTTGAGCTTTAAATAACAAGTTCCGAAATTACCATAGTCAATCAATCATCAACCAGTTTAATTCCAGTTATCTTTACTTGTTATTATTATTATTTTTTATTAGCTTTGCACGACACTTGACACTTTTTAGGAAACGTGCACCTTCGCATTTGAACATCCATTTGCTTGTGTAGAATGACCTCTCATCAAGAAGAGCCGATGGGCCAGGCTGAAGATGTCTTTCCAGTAGCCATCCCTATAGACAACCCTCCGGAGAGAACACCCACAACTTTGAATCAGCGGGTGTTTAACCAACTGCGCATTCAGTTTGGCATTGATGATGCTGACACCTTATTTCCGGGGCCAAATGACACTGCTGACAATCCTCCCTACGGCTTTGTTGCAGTCAATCGCCAAATGTGCTTAAGTGGGGCGATTCCTCCTTTTAATGGCTTTCTCCAACAGCTTCTGCTTCGGTTGTCTATCTCTCCATTCCAATTACACCCCAATGGCTATGCCATTTTGATGGGGTTATGTGTTCTATTCAGGAGAGTTTTGGATCGGTTACCAAGCTTCGAGGAGATCTGCTATTTTTGCTCATTCACGAAAACTAAGGACCATCCCTCCATTGTGGTTGTAAGAAGCGCTCGAAATCGCAAACTTATTACTGATCTCTCCGAAAGCGCTCATGGATTTTTGAATCAGTTTTTCTTCGTTCGCTGCCCTCCAGGGTTTTATGCCATCTGGAGAGTGGGAAGTAAGATTTCCTGTCTCTACTTTCTCCGTTTTGAAACTTTCTCGAGATCTGAACTCTCAGCTGCTAATTTCATTCTTTCTCTGTTTTTAGCACTACCACCCCCTGCTAGGGACCCAAGTCTCAAGCAAATTTTTGAAAGATTAAATGCCGTGCCGGTAGAAGAGAGGAGCATAAAGTTTCTGCTAAACGATGAACTTTTACATCAATACGGACTTCTCCATCTCTCTCGCTTTACTCGGCCTCGTGAAGCTCCAACGGAGGTTCCTGACTCTCCGGTGAAAACTCCTGATCTTCCGATCCCCACTAAAGAGCACATACGAGGAGAAATTTCTGTAGAAACCTTATTAGTAAAGTGCTCTACTCCCAGAGACGATACGGGACCCTCCGAAAAGCCCGCACTTGCTCCCATTATTGAAGAAGAAGAGGAGCCCCTTTCCCAAACCAGGAAGAGTGCTGACAAAGGAGATGATGGAGGGAATCAGGTTGGGCATGCCGGTGATGACGTCTTTGGGGATTTAAGCGACATAATTATTACTTCCCAAGAGCTCTTTAAAGAAGACCCTGCTCATGGTAAAGCTATACCTCCGACGATTGAAGCAACATCTGCCCTCCAACAGACTCTTACTCCTTCATCTCAAGAATTGTCATCAACAGTGAAATCTATCACTTCCCCCCAACAGAGGAGTGGTTCGTTAGTCCAACGCGAGTAGCTTGCACTTCACACACAACTAAGGATTTTCCAGCACATTTATGCACTTATCTTCTTATACTTTAGAGATTTCTAAAGCTTATCTTTTCTTATTTCAGATTCTTCAATGACACGCGGCGGATCGTATTATCAGGATTTCCAACGCTACGGGGGGCGTGGTCAATATGATTATCGGCGTTACTTTCCCTCTTATAGAGAGTCTGATGAAGAGAGGGCTGCTCGAAAGGCTCGTGAAAGGAGGGATGCAGAAGAGCGTTATGACAGAAGGGATAGGGATGAGCACCATGATTCTCTGCAAAGGAGTGACGACTCTCACAAAAGGAAATCTTACGACGACCGAGGAAAAGGTCATGTAACTGAAGATTCAAGCAAACGAGCCCGACATGGTGAGAGACATACTTCCACTATTCCCGAAAAGCCTATTGCCCCTGCCCCTCTTGACATTACTTCCGACTCTCCCGCTCTTGGGAAGGAGGACATCCAGACAATAATAAGCAGGCCTAAATTTCAAGTGGGGCCTGGCCCAGCCACTTTACAAAGCCGTTTTCCACAATGGTGCTTAAAGGGCGTGAGATTCGACCTAGACTTGGTCCCCATTGACAAGTCTGCTATGTTGCGCAATCTTGATGCAGTCAAGCTCGATATCGAGAGGATGTCAAACTGGCAGAAGCTTGTTGATGAGCTTCAAAGAGTTAACCGTGCCAACTTAGAGGCCATGCTCACCATGGAAAATGATAAGGCTGAGTGGCAAAAGGTCCTTGAGCAGCACGACACTGAAATGAGGAGCATTACTTCCTACAACGAGGAGCTCGAAGCAAAGGTTGAGAAGTTGAAAGATGAGCTTGCTGCTTCCTCTACTTCATACTCTCAAAAAGAAGAAGTGCTTCTTAGACAAGTTAGAGATGCTCATGCCAGTCAGAGGGATGCCGAAGATAGGCTCGAGGCACAAAAAGGAATCAGTGAAGGCTATGTCTCTGATATTGCTGAGCTTCGAAAGAAAAACAACTCCCAGGAGGCGGAGATACAAATGCTTAAGCTTCAGCTTGCCAGAACTGAAAGGGAGCGCGATGAGGCTGTCGCCGGCAAAATCGCAGCCGAAGAATCTCATGAGGCGACCAAAAACAGCTTCGGCTCAACATTATTCGACTTCTACTTGCATAGCGTCTTGGGGCGTGGAAGCCTCGCCTTTCTTGGCCCCAAGTATGAGATCACTTTAGCTGAAGTGTGGGAGGCCGCCCTCGATATGCTTGGTGCTGAAGGTGCTGGTTATGACGAGCCAGCCCTGGAAAGGCATTATTTTGATGAAGACGCTCGCGCTGCTCTTGCCAGGGGAAAGGAACAACTTGCCAAACTAAGAACCGAAGTGACGGAAGGGGACCAGCTGGGGA
Organism: Allium cepa; assembly: GCA_030765085.1. Classification (NCBI taxonomy): domain Eukaryota; kingdom Viridiplantae; phylum Streptophyta; class Magnoliopsida; order Asparagales; family Amaryllidaceae; genus Allium; species Allium cepa. Next base: position 920,685,948 of record CM060938.1, read on the forward strand.
AAACCACTTCAACTACTCTAGTCCAGCCACCTTCTTCGTCTGAAGTCGACATTATTGGTTCCAGTTCCCATCTCGCTTCTCCTACCAAAGTTACCGCTGATATTACAAGCACACAAGGTGGAGACGAGGGTGAAGAGAGCGCTGATGCGCAAGCTTATGAAGTCGATATCAGGAAACCAGCTTCTCCAGGTAACTTCACTGTTAATCTTGCTACTGTCGATTCTGCTCAAGCTGGTTACTCGTTTATTTCTCATGAGTTTCACGAGCTCCTTGGCTATTTTCTCAACCTTGACGAGCCTTCATCTCCTCTCTTTACTGACTTCATTGGTGAACCCTCATCTCCTCTTTTTACTGACTTTAACCTTTTTTCTTCTGTAGAGAAAGTACCAAGCACTGCTCAAACTTCTACTCCTCCGGTCATCCTTCCTTCATCTCTTCAGGCGGTGCCTCCTTCTGCCTCGCAACCTGGATCACAGGAGGAACAAATAGAGGCTCTTCACGGCTTGGATGATCCCATCACTTCGCAAGAGCAGAAAGATGAGAGACCTGAGGGAGGTGACATTTCCCCGGAACGGACTCCTTCTGACGACATTGTTCTATCAAAACTTGTCACTCCGGGGAGTGAGTCTTCCTCACAAAGGAGAGAGAAGCGTGGGACATCAAAAAGGAGGGGGAAGAAAATCACCGCCACTGAAGAGGAGCCGGAAGTTGAACCGGTTACACCTGCCTCTCCTACTTCCCTTATACCCACTGGCCGACCTGAAAAGCTGGTTATCCGACCGAGCAAAGGGTCCAAAGGAGGGAAGAAAAAGTGAAGATTTTAGTTTTTTGCCTTTTGTATGAACTGGCCGAGAGTTGTGCGGGTACCGGCGCCCGCTTTTATTTTGAAAACCTGTATCTGCATTATAGTTGAATAAAATGATTCTTCGTTTGTACAAACTTCTGTTTGAATTTGAGAATGCATTTACTATTTATTTTTGCACAAGCTTGTTTATATAGTGTTGCAGCGGGCTTATGGTATGTTGCTTGAGTATTACTCTACTGATGCATCTATACTACTATACCATGTTGCCCCCATACCTTAAGCTTGCTGCAATATTTTACACTTCGAGGGGACTTGCACTCTTATTTGCTAAAGAATAATTATTTTATTCTTTAAAGAAAAAATTTTATAGAGTACAAATCCCTTCGTATAAGTTTTTACGCTTTGTCGTCCGAAGAAATCACTTTTTTCTTTTGCTTACGTGCATATTTCACCAAATGAATTCCTCTATGTGGTAAAGCGGACCTCTGAAGGGTACTTTAACTTCTTTTCTTTTTACGATCATTTCCCATAGTAGGCAAATTACTTTTCCTTTGAAAGTTAAAGTACGCTTTTGATGAGGATTTTTTCTTTATATATAGAAAGTTGTACCTCTAAGGAGGGATTTTTTCACGTTTCAACACTTGGAAGTTTTATTTCAATCTCGGTGAAACGTGTACCTCCAAAGAGTTATGCCTTAGAAATCCTTTTCACGTTTCAACACTTGGAAGTTTTATTTCAATCTCGGTGAAACGTGGGTTTCTGAAGAGGTCTTTCTTCTTAATTGTGTCCCCGGGAGGGGGTTGTACCTCTGAGGAGGGATTTCTCACGTTCCAACACTTGGAAGTTTTATTTCAATCTTGGTGAAACGTGTACCCCCAAAGAGTTGTGCCTTTGAAGAAAGCCTTTTTACGTTTCAACACTTGGAAGTTTTATTTCAATCTCGGTGAAACGTGTGCTTTCAAGAAGGTCTTTGTTTTTGCATTTCAACTTTGGTGAAGTGAAATTCCGAAGAGCGGTTGCTACACTTCAACTCCTGGCGAAATGTGCCTCCGAAGAGGGCTTTTATTTTGTTTACATTTCAACTCTGGTGAAGTGAAATCCCGAAGAGCGGTTATAACACTTCAACTCCTGGTGAAATGGGCCTCCGAAGAGGGCTTTTATTTTGTTTACATTTCAACTCTGGTGAAGTGAAATCCCGAAGAGTGGTTATAACACTTCAACTCCTGGTGAAATGGGCCTCCGAAGAGGGCTTTTATTTTGTTTACATTTCAACTCTGGTGAAGTGAAATCCCGAAGAGCGGTTATAACACTTCAACTCCTGGTGAAATGTGCCTCAGAGAGGGTTTTCATCGCCTGGAAGTTACTCTCTCATGGTTGGAGGGTCATGACTCCTCCAATCTTTTTTTGTTGAGTAGAGAACTTTCTTTTTTGTGGCGTATGACCCATTAGAGGTCTTTTATCCTCCGAAGAGTTGCGCCTCCGAAGAGGACTTGTGCCGCTGATGGTAGCTTTGGTTGTTCCTCTGTTCACTTGCTTATGCCTTTTCAGCGATCCTCTTTTTTTTTTTTTTTTTTTTTTTTTTCCTTTTCAAGTTTTCATCCCCCTTTCTCTCACAAGTGGCTTGTTTAATCCAAGGAAGTGTACTTCATTGCCAGGCAAGTTCGTGAGAACGGGCACTAGCTTCCTAATTGGATGTTTGTTTGTTCAAACGATCTCAATTTATCAGCAAGGGCTCATTTCTATCGAAATCATTAGCCGTTCAATTGAAGTATTTCCTATCTAGGATTTGAATTCGGGGTCTTTGTGACTTGAAATTTGTTTGTTGAATGATGGTGAGAATCGCTTAGTCTTATTATGCGCAAGTTTTATTTCCATGGTCTGCAAAAATTTAAATTGACATTTTAGCAATACATCTTATGTAATTTTTATATCGAAAACAAAGCAAACATATAATGATAATAAGGAACACAAGATTTATAGTGGTTCGGCCATGAAATTGGGCCTACATCCACTTTATATTTTTTTATTATTTACTTGCATCAGTTTCACAATTGCTTTCAATTACAAGAATCATACATCCATAATTCTTTTTACAATTTTTCAACGAAATTTTCAAGTAAAGTATGGACGCAAGTGGTTGCTGTTCCATGCCCTTGGAATTTGCTCTCCATCAACAGTGGTGAGCTTGAATGTGCCGTCAAGAAGTTTCTGACCTACTACATATGGTCCTTCCCAATTTGGCCCAAATACACCTGTCGCGGTCATAATTCTTTTCAGGACTAGATCTCCAATTTCAAAGCTGCGTTGACGAACTTTGGAATTGAAATGTCTGGCTATCCTTTGCTGATGAGCTGCAACTCTGAGGTTAGCTTCATCTCTTTTTTCATCAAGGAGATCCAGCGCTTCAAGTTGCAACTTTTCATTTTCTGCTTGATTGAAATGAATTCTTCTGTGTGAAGGGACCTCTGTTTCAACCGGGATCATTGCTTCCGATCCGTATGCTAACGAAAAAGGAGTATGCCCAGTTGCAGTTTTGTGAGTAGTTCTGTATGCCCATAGTGCAAGTGGTAGTTTATCGACCCAACCACCTTTTGCTCTTTCGAGTTGCTTTTTGATGGTTGATTTGATGATCTTGTTCACTGCTTCCACTTGCCCGTTTGCCTGCGGATGAGCTACTGCCGAAAAGCTTTTCTGGATTTTGAATCGTTTGCAAAAATCCTGGAATTCCTCGCTTTCAAACTGAGTACCATTGTCTGTGATTATTTTCTGAGGCACACCGTATCTGCAAATGATATTCTTGGTCACAAAGCTTATCATTTTCTTAGAAGTGATAGTAGCCAATGGTTCAGCTTCAGCCCACTTAGTAAAATAATCAACTGCAACAATAGCATATTTAATCCCTGATTTAGCAGTTGGTAGCGGCCCAATGAGATCCATTCCCCAAATTGCAAATGGCCATGGACTGACCATCTGTGTGAGTTCGGTAGAAGGTGCTCTAGGAATTTTGGCATATCTTTGGCACTTGTCACATTTTCGGGAGTAATCTGCGGCATCCCGATTAATTTCTGGCCAAAAATATCCGTATCGGAGAATTTTCTTTGCTAGTGTTCGACCACCTGAATGATCACCGCATTCTCCTCCATGCACTTCAGCTAGGATTGTTTTGGATTCTTCCCGGGATACACATCGAAGCAATGGCATTGAGAATCCCCGTCTGTATAATCGGCCATCCTGAATTACATAGCGAGAGGCCTTTCTTAGAAGCTTTCGTCTTTCTATCGAGTTTTCTGGCAGAGAACCCCTGAGTAGGTAATCCAGTATTGGAGTCATCCATGACTCTCGTTCTTGAGATACATTCATAATCCAGTCTATATCCATCTCGTCTATACTTGGCGCTGAAAGGACTTCTACAGGGACCAATCCCAATAGTTGAGCTTCTCCAGAACTTGAATACTTTGCGAGGGAATCCGCCTTCATATTCTCTTCACGAGGAATGTGGCTTATTGAATAGTGATCGAGTTCATATAGGAGTTCCCAAGCCTTTAACAAATAGGAAGGCAGATTTCCACCTTTTGCTTGAAATTCCTTCTTGACTTGACATACGATAAGCTGAGAATCACTGAAAATTTGTAATGCTTGAATGTTCAGCTCTTTAGCGATTTTCAGACCTGCAATAAGAGCTTCATATTCTGCTTCATTGTTTGTTGAAGGAAATTCCAGTCTTAGTGCATAACATAATGATCGACCTTCAGGAGTTTCAAGTACCACTCCGGCTCCAGAGCAGTTGTCATTTCTTGCGCCATCAACATACATCTTCCACTGGATTGGAGGATCATTGACCGCTTTTTCCTCATCATTATCTTTCTCTGTGAATTCTGCAATGAAATCAGCTAAAGCTTGTCCGTTGATTGCTTTTCGGGGGTGATAGGTGATGTCATATTGACTAAGTTCAATGTTCCATTTTAGAAGACGACCCGAAGTTTCAGGGCGAAATAGGACTTGCTTTAGAGGCTGATCAGTGAGTACTTTGATAGGATGAGCTTGGAAATATTGCCTCAGTTTTCTCGATGCAACTAGTAGGCAATAGGCGAGTTTTTCCAACTTGGAGTAATTCAGCTCTGCCCCAGTGAGTCTTTTGCTGATATAGTAAACCGGATGTTGAATCCTTTTGTCTTCCCGTATCAGCGCTGCACTTAGAGCATGAGATGATACTGCCAAGTATATAAGAAGATCCTCACCATTGCCTGGCCTAGAAAGTATCGGAGGCGTTTCCATATGACGGATCAACTCTTCAAAAGCTTTTTGGCATTCGGGAGTCCATTCAAAGTTCTTCTTTCCTTTTTTCAGGGCATCGAAGAACGGGATGCATTTATCAGTAGCTTTGGAAATGAACCGATTCAAAGCGGCGACCTTTCCGTTGAGACTTTGCAATTCCTTCTTCGTTCTAGGAGCTTTAACTTCTTTTAAGGCGGTAATTTGAGCTGGGCTAGCCTCTATGCCCCTAGCACTGACAATAAAACCTAAGAACTTTCCGGATTCGACCCCAAATGTACATTTCAGAGGGTTAAGTTTCATTCTGTATTTCCGGAGGACTGCGAACATTTCTGCTAAGTGTTCAATGTGATCCACTGCTTTCCTGGACTTCACTAACATGTCGTCGACGTAGACTTCCATAGTTTTGCCCAATTGCGGTTTGAACATAGCATTAACAAGTCTTTGGTAGGTTGCCCCTGCGTTTTTCAATCCGAAGGGCATAACTCTGTAGCAATAAAGTCCAATATCTGTGATAAAGCTTGTATCCTCTTGATCCGGCTCATGCATCATGATTTGGTTATAACCGGAGTAGGCATCCATAAAGGATAACAATTCATGTCCCGCAGTTCCGTCTACCAGTTGATCGATCCTGGGTAATGGGAAGCAATCTTTGGGGCAAGCCTTGTTTAGATCAGAAAAGTCGATGCATACTCTCCATTTTCCATTAGCTTTCTTGCCCAACACAGGATTTGAAACCCAATTCGGATATGTAGATTCTTTGATGAAGTTATTTTCCATGAGTCGATCAACTTCTTCTTTTAATGCTGCTGACCTTTCTGGACCTTGGGTTCTTCTTTTCTGTTTAACTGGCGTAAACTTTGGGTCAATATTCAGAGCGTGTACTGCAACTTCTGGGGATATCCCACACATATCGGCATGAGTCCAAGCAAAGACATCCAGATTTGCCTTCAGAAAAGATATCAAGATGTTCTGAATTGACACATTAAGCTGCGAACCCACATTCAACACCTTATTTGGGTCCTTCGGGTCAACAGGTACCGGAATTGTCGCTTCCACCGGTACTACTCTATTCTCCCCTGTACTGGCTTTTCTGGGATCCATTTCTTTCCGTGCCCCGCTGTGTTCGCCAGTGCAGGGTCCGCTCTGTAATTGCTACAAGGCTGGCTCCTTGATGCGGACTGGGGTTGCCACACCCTTTCCCATTTCTCTTTTTCTTGACTCTCGCAGCTCTGTCAAATAGCACTCTCGCGCAGCATTCTGATCCCCTTTTATAACTCCTACTCCATTGTCAGTAGGGAATTTAATAGTGAGGCACCATGGGGCTAGGATAGCTTTGAATGCTGCGAGTGTTGGGCGGCCAAGAAAAGCATTATAGGCAGAAAATTCATCGACAATCACAAATGTTTGCTTTCGGACCACTTTCCTTTCTCCTTCCCCAAGTTCTACAAACAAATCGATGGTTCCTACTGGTTGCTTTGGCTCACCTGTGAAGCCCACGATTTTCTGTGATGAGGCTTGCACATCGATCATACGGATTTTCATCTGGTCAAATGTCTTTTTGAAGAGGATATTACATGATGCTCCGCAGTCAATGAGGACTCTTCTGACAATGGCTGGTCCAATACCAGCCGAGATGACCAAGGGATCTAAAGTAGGAGCTTCAATACCTGTAGAATCTCTGGCTCTGAAAATAATATCATCACTGAAAGTTTTTTGTTGTTTAAGGGGTGTAGTGTCTTCTAGAACAAAGACGTTTTCTTCGGCTGGAGCATATTTCAAAGCCCTGGAATATCTCTCCATCTCACCCCAACTCTTGCCAGCTGGGTGAGGTCCTCCGGAAATGACATTGATAATGGGCCTTTCAGATTCATGCCCCGTAGCTTTCTCACCTGCCCCAGGCTGATGAACAGGAGCCCGCTGCCCCTGACTCGATGATGCAGGATTGTTGCTATTCTTTTTCACAAATTGCTGCAACTTGTTTTCTCTTAGCAACTCTTCAATCAGATTCTTCAGCTGGCGGCATTCATCAGTTTCATGACCTGGTTGATTGTGGAAGCGGCAAAATTTCCCACTTTGTATGGCTTTTCTCCCAGTTCTCAAAGGGATAGGTTTAGGGAAATCGACGGAATCTTTGGTGGCAAGGTAGATGTGCTCCGGCGTATGTGATAATGGAGTATATTCTGATGGCTTGAAGGACCGGGGCTTTTTCAGATTACCCTGTTTCTTTCCATTATTATTCTCCCTTTTCTGCCCCACCGACTCATTCTTGCGTGGAGCGACAGTATTGTCTTCAGCTTTTTCCAACACTGCCTTTACTGGCAAAGGACGACTTTCCAAGCGAATGAATTCGTCTGCTTTTTTGTAGAACTTCTCGAGAGAGGTTGGCTCCTTCATATTTAACCATTTCCCAAATTCACTTGACTTATCAATAGCCCTCATCAGATAAGTCAATACCATTCGTGGTTCAGCATTGTCCACTTCAGCCAATGCTATATTGAAACGGTTCAAGAAAGATCTGATAGACTCACCAGGATTCTGCTCTAAACTGGACAATGACATGATATCCTTGGCCTTCGAAGCATATAGCCTAAACTGCTCCTTAAATTTTCTGGTCAAGTCTGAAAACTGATCGATAGATCGAACTGGCAACTTGGTGAACCACAGCAAAGCCACGCCTTCCAGGTATACGGGGAAATATCGGCACTATATTTCGTCGGAGGCCCTGGCACCTGTCATGTGCCAATCATATTTATACAAGAACTCATTCGGATCACTTGTCCCTTTGTAAGCTGGAATAGTTGGAGGGACAAACTTCCTTGGAAATTCCGCCTTCAAGATTTTTTCAGTAAACGGAGTTTTACTTGGAGCGAAACCCCATTCCTTCTCATCTTCAACCCTTTGCATACTTTCTTTCATGATCTGCCGGACCATTCCAGAAAGATATTCCTCATCATGCCGAGTTCTAGATCCACCGGCTTCAGGCACTGCCTGCTCAAAGGGACTAGTAGGCCTTTCATGAGCATTCCTTTCATTAACATCATGAATGTTGCCAGCATAGTTCCCTTCATTACCAGCCGGTTGATTGTTTGCCCCAAGTAAGTCGTTCAATTTATTCAGAATCAGAGCATTCTGGGCACTTTGAGCCTCTAGTTGTGTATTTTGGGCGTTGATCTGCTGGTTTAGCCCTAGAATCACAGCATCCAATTCCGCTTTTGTAACTCCAACAGACGGAGTGGGTAGATTATGCACAGGGGAAGCGGAGGTTCCCTCTTGAATATTCCCGGATCTGATAGATCTACTCTTCCTTCCAGGAGCCATAATCTCAGATATACTTCTGGTTTTTAAAGAAATTCTTTCTTCTAATCTCTGCGAAGCAATGATGACAGCTGTCCTGAGTTCAGTTCTCAGTGAAAGCACCAAAAATGTTAACGCTACAATTTGAACGCTGTTAACGCTAGAAAATAAACGCTAACACCCCGGTGTATAGATGGAAATTGTGAAAGCACCACCCGTTGGTACGGGAACAAAGTATATGCAAAGAAATCACAGGAAAGCTATAAGAGACACAGTATTTATAGTGGTTCGGCTCAGGATCAAGCCTACGTCCACTCTAAAGCTCTTTATTGCTGATTTAGTTACAATTCTTTACAATCAACTCTGATTACAACACACTTAGACAAATATCTCAAACCCCGATGTAGAAGAATCCTTCGAATGCATGATGAATGAGTTATTTCTCTTCCTGAGATTTGTTGAAATGTCTTTAATGATTGGAGTGATAGAAGTGTTGTTTGAGTGTTGCTTGAAGTCGAGATAACAGCAGAGTAATGGCGCCTCGGAAGTCTGTCTCCAAAAGTCCCCCCAAATGTTGAATATGGCCATGTATTTATAGGCAAAATGTTAGGCTGAAACTGTCAAGTCATGAGTCGTGACCGACTCATGATGAGTCGTGACCGACTCATGATGAGTCGTGAGTCATCTATGAGTCACCCCTTTGCAGCATGACATTGAACTTGCCTCTGAGTCTTGTGTCGTGCGTCGACTTATCTTTTGAGTCGTAAACCTCCTTGAGTCGTGCCATCCTTAACTCATAGAATCTCCTTAACTCGCCAGGCTCCTTAGGTCGTAGGTTTCTTGAGTCGTTAGCCCGTTGAGTCGTGGACTTTTCCTGAGTCGTAGCTCCAATGAGTCGGTAAGACCTTAAGTGGATGAGTCGTGATCAGATGAGTCGGTCTTTGATGAGTCGGAACCAGGTCAAATGAGTCGGTACTTTCCCTAAGTCGTCCTTTCAATGAGTCGCTAATGCTTTAACTTATTAGGCTCCTTAAGTCGTGAGTCGATAGTCTTGATGAGTCGGCAACTTACTGAGTCGGCTTTCTTTATGAACCGTTAACCCTTTGAGCTGTCAGCTGACTGAGTCGCTATCAAATGAGTCGGTACCTTCCTTAAGTAGATGAGTCGGTAATCTATTGAGTCGCTGCCGGCTTTGAGTCGTTGGTCTATTGAGTTGCTTATCTCTATGAGTCGTGAGTCCTTCTTGAGTAGGTGAGTCGCTATCAGCTGAGTCGGTGCTTTCCTTGAGTCGTAGCTCCAATGAGTCGTTGAGCAAAACGGGATTAACAGGATGTAAGCCTAGCATGAATAGTAATTTACCATCTCATATCATTTGGATATCTAGTGAGACCACGCCACTTAGCGGAATGGGTTTTCCCCTCAGTAATATGTTAAAACATTTATAGGACTATATATTGTGCTCCCGCATCCATGGTGGCTAAAACATAATATTTCGAAATATCATGATGATATGTAATACAAATAAATCTATTCTGGATTACCCATCCCCATTTATTCTAACTACCTGTCTCAATTATAGTTTCTACGTTGACTATTAACCTATTAAATGTTAAAGGACTATCTATCCAATTACTTAGTTTTCATGGGATCACCAAGATCCTATTAGTAACTCCAATATCATATTGCTTTTCCTAGTTTTCATGGGCTTACTAGGAACATATTGGGTGACTGCCAATATCTTAATCTCGATATAGTTTTCATGGGCTGACTATAAACCTACTGGTCCCTGCCAGTATCAAAGCATAGTTTTCATAAGCTGACTATGAACCTATTGGCCCCTGCCAATAGCATACAGTTTTTATGAGCTTAATGTAAATCTATTGGCCCCTGCTAACATCATTAACTTAAGATTTTAATATATGTTAAGTTATATTCACTACAGGGTCAATATAACTGGTTATTCCACCCTTTTCCTAAAATACGGTTATTGGTTAATATCAATGTGAATGATATTTCCAAAATCTTTTGTTATTCCATGGCTTTTCCTTAATCATAAGAATGGATTATTTGTTTTGGAACCTTAAAACATCACCTTCGAATCCCCTGGATGACCTCGTTCGAAAGCCTAGAAAACCTCTTCCCAAAACTCTAATTATATACCTTTCGAAACCAATAAAACCTTTCGATGGTATCAAAAAAATAATTCTTTAAAACATAGGTTTCAGAACAAATAAAATATTCTTTCGAAAGCTTTGGGTTTACTCTTGATAATATCCTTTGGGTCAAAATGGTTATGTACGAAAGTACCTCTTTTGAAACCAACTAAAATAAATATGAGGAAATGTTGATGGTGTCGCAACCATCTAGTCGAAAGCAAAAGACTTTAAGACTTGAAACTTCAAGGGACAAATTCGGAACCCCCTTTCGATTCCATCTTATTTGAAACCCTCAACCCATTCGATATCAATTAGGAAAAGGGTTTTGTTTAAGGCAAAAACAAGGGTAATCTTTCGAAAGCATCAATATTGTTGAAAGGTAGAGTTGCGGCTAGGTTTCGACTAGAACGAAACCAACCCCTTCCGAAAGCTTTCATTTAAAGGAAAAAGGAACCCCATCGAAAGCTCGTACTTTAGTATAACATGGTAACCTTCTTCAAAAGCTAGATATACATCCTTTCGAAAACATTCGTTTCGACTAATTCGAAAGCATTAAGTAAAGCAAGGCAACGATTTCAACTAGTAAAAACAAAGCAGGGTTTCGACCCTATCGGTTGCTTGCTTTTCAACGCTATATCTTCAGCCTTCCAATCCACTACAAACCACTTAAGTGATACCATGTGTATTGGTTTCGATTATGTAGGTTTGGTCTGTTGTAACGATGGGTCGTATCTGACCACTTTAAAATATACTATTAAGGTGATTTTAAATAGAAAATGTATCACATTTTATGATTTAAATAAAATTAGATAGGATTTTCAAAGAGAAATAAATACAAAAATAGGAATAAGTACTTATATCAACAAAAGCGACAAAATCCTTATTTCAGAAAAGTTTGTTTCAATAGTTAAATAAATTATTTTTATTTATTTATGAGTGTTTGTATTTTTAAATAACATTATACAAATTTATTATGAAGTTTTTTTTTACATAAATAAATAGTTGAACTAAAATTTCAAAATGTCATCGTAAACATTTTATGAAAATCAACATTTTTTCGATTTAAATTTGTCTCAACGTTGTTGCACCTTTATTTTCTTACATATGAACATATATTCAAATAGTATAAGTATTACTTAATTTACTAATCTAGTTTACTTTTACTAAACATCCTTAGAAAATTATAGAATGTAATTAACAAAAAGCGTAAAAAGACAAAAGGTGATATAAAAGTCAAAAAGTAAATATCAAATCAAACAAACATAATTATTATATATTCTTTATTTAATACTTAGGTCAAAAAGTAATAATTTGAAATGTGATGTTAAGTGTTGAAAAAATTAGTTTGCTTAAAGTATAAGTAAAGGTTATTTTTTCCATTTTACGAAATATTATGTTTTTAATCCAAATTTTGTCCTATTAATACCAACACACTTTCTCACTTTTTTCCCCGCCTTTATTCTCCATTTTAAAGCTCTTCTTCCACTCTTTAATGGCTTCCATGCCTTTCTTAGAAAATTCCAAAAGTGTAACAAAGTCATGGGAAAAATAATCGATAGAAAAGTATACCTCTTAAGTCATGTTCAAGCCAGTAAGTTCCATCCATCCACCCAATGCCATGCCCACCTAAAAGCCGTTCCCACCTCTTTTCATCTCAACTTCTAGGATAGCAGAGCTATAGCTGGATTAAGAAGTTTTGGAAAATAGTAGCAAAGCTATAATCAAATCCGTAGTCACAAAGTCAGCAAAATTTGTAGGAAGTATGGTTAAGATCTGGAGTTTGTTGTCTTAAAGTTTGATGAAGTGGAATCCAAAGTGAGTTATTTCTTCCTTTAGATTTATTAAAATCATTGCTAAGTTAAAGGAACTTTAAGAGTTAAGTGTTGCTTGAAAACTCTAATTTAATGCTTACTTACTTTGTTTGCTAAAACAATGGTTTTATTTCCTTGTTAGACTATTTAGATGGTTAATTAATTATTTCAAAATTTAGAAGTTAAATACAAAATAGGGTATGCAGAAATGACTAGTACGTGTGCTTTATCTATGAGTTCCAAGGAGACTTAGGCGAGGAGCAGAAAATGTCGAAGGGAAAGCCCAGATGCTCCAAAATAAATATCAAACCATTTTAACCTAAGATAAAATAAAGTGTTATAAATATTTGATAGAATGAAGCATTGATTATCATTTACCGTTTTGTCAATTTCATTGATTGATTGTTTAAGTTAGGTATGGCCAATTTATGAGCACTGTTTATTATTTATTGATTGTTGACTTCGCTCGACCAGTTCATGAGCAATTAATCATTCATATGCATAGGCTAGGTTGAAAATAATAGTAGGCTAACACCTTCTGATTTATTTCACGATTTGACTAGAAGGTGTTTAGCTATAACATTGGTTCATTTAATTGTTACAATTAGTTATAATAATTTGACATCAATGGAATTATTTTCAAAGTTGGTTTTCATAAAAGAAAGTTTAAAAAATGTTTAAATAAATAGAAATATTTGGAAACGAATATTTTGAAGATACTTATATAAAAGCGATTTATAGAATGGTTTTATAAAAGTGTTGTATAAAATAGAAAGAATTTCAAGGACTAAATCTGATGGTTTTAAGGATATTTTTGAAATGACTGGAAATGGAAATTTATAGATTAGAAGTATTTGTAATTATTAGTGCAAATAATTTTTCTACTTCGGAATATAAAGTGATTTGTTATGTTACCAAAGATTCGAATAACCCATAATCTATGAAATGCATGGGCAAAGGAAGTGTAGATGTTCTGTAGCCTTGGTGTAGTGCGCTCTTGGAGTAGAGGGATGCACCAATCTATTATTTATTCAGAAGGCTGGAACGAGGGGCATGGTTTTGGCTAGAAATCTCCTGATATTTGGTAGCATATAGTTTTGTATGCTTGTATACCGATACCGTTTCAGAAAGGTGATTGGTTTTTAGGTCCCAAAGTAAAGGGCTGGTTGAACATACAAGATATATATTTCAAAGGTTTTGAAAATAAGAATTCGAGAAAAAAGTACAAAGAAATTATTTTCGAAAATAATTGTATTTAAAAACAATAAAGTTAATTAGATTTTGGAAACATGAAATTAAAGATTAAGCCTAAGTGGGTAATTTTTGGAATGCATGTTGTTTGTGCATCGTAGGCTCCATGAGTCCTATTTGAAGTAGGAGAACTACATTGGCTTGGTCATGTATCTAATTGGGTACCTAATTAGACAGGGGTACGTAGGCAGTCACAAATGATAGTGATGTAGCCCCAATAAAAATATAAAATTTTTCCTTTTACTGAGTTTGTAGGAATGGCTATCGTTGTTTCTCTCATTAGAGTTGTGCAGTGGTAGATTTATTTGTATTTGTATTTGTTATATGTTAATGCACACTTAGTAGATTAAATTGATTATTTTGATAACTTGTAAAATTGAATTGTATCCTATACATTTAGTGATGTTGAATATTTATCAGATATGGTGTATTAAATTGGTAATTTTCAGTCGTAGTTTTAGATTGGTTGGATTTTTCGACGATTTTTACCAGTACGAAAATCCGGGTTATTACAACTGTGTTTGTTTCGACCATAAAAAGGCGGAGTCTAAGGATTCGAAATGTACTACTAATAAAGATGAAACACCTTTTCCTAATTTAAAGGCTGAAAAGTAACTTTTAATAAATAAAAAATTAACAACTTGCCTATTTAGAATTCATAGATTGGCTGCCAAAAAGCTTTTCAAATACTTTACTTATATAATTGCCGCTTTTATAACATATCTAAATCAAAGGTTTTTAACGTAAAAGTCTTTCCATATAACAAAATAGATATTTGTAGAAAAGCCAATTTTTCAAAATAATTTATTTTCCCTCATAAATCAGTTGGGGAAATCTTCAAAAATCATAGAAATTCGATGGTACATGTAATTAAACATGTTAAAATTTTAAACCCAATTTCTTCGTGAACTTCCCAAAATTAATTTTTAGCCCAATTACATTAGATTTTCCATCAAAAATTCATAATAAAATTTCCATAGCTTGGGAAATTCTAAAAACTAAAACCCATCTTCAAAATTATGTTTTACTTGACATAAAAAATTTCCATGCCGTCAAGTTCTAGTGGTCCAGTGGTTAAGACATAGTGGAGTTGCTATATATGGTTGTAGTGGCACCGGTTCGAATCCCAGCGGCCACAATAATGAGACATAGTGCATGGCCACTTATAAAACCGGCTAACCGAAGGCCAGGGCAAACATAGTTTCCTTGGCCCCAAAGTTTAGGATTTTGATGGCGTGATTTTTTCGCGAACTTCTGTTCGCATCTGTTTTGATCGACTTCCCCTTGCTTGTTTCTTCCTCTTCCTAGCTCTGTTATCTCTATGCCTTCCTCTCCTATACCGCCGTCACTCCCCGTAGCTCCTTCTTCTATGTCATCTTCAACTCGATCGGGTAGATCTTTTAGGAATCCAGTGCTTTTGCCGCCTACGCTCTCTGATTATGAGTTTCCACCACTGCCTTCCGCTAACCAATCTGTTGGTCCTACTGTAGATTCCTATTGTGATCGTATTGCGTGTTTTAGTTGTGTGGATGGTAATGTCCGACGTCCAGTTATTGGTTCTTTGGCTAAAAATGTGAATGATGTAGTTGTTTCTCGTGTAAATGGTGATGACTCTGGTGATTTTGGTTGTGAGTTGCGACCTGTGACTGCTGAGAATTTAATTTTTGCTCAATGCACTTCGGGTGTCTGTCAAAATGGTACTGAGAATAATTTTCCCAATTCCCCTGTATTGAAAACTGCAGATCATTTCCATGCATACTCCTCGCCTGCTAGTGCTATCTTTACAGGCTCTGTTAGTGTCCCCAAGGTGGTGGTGTATCCACCTGCTGCCCCATCCCAGGCTGTTCCCAAAACTTGGTCCTCGCTCTTTTCATCTTTGCCCCGTAATGCGGGTGTATATGAACCAGTAGAATGTGAAATCGTTGAGGATAATGGCGTGATGATCCCTCCGCCGAATGTTATGCAAGCCGGAATTGATTATTGGTCAGAGTATTTGGTTGGGTTCTTTTTGGACCCAAAACATCGCCTTCTTGATGCGGCTTCTGTTTGTCGTAGGGCTTGGAAGCTTTGCGGGAATCTTCATCTTAAGCTGGTTGACTCTATGTATTTCCTGTTGTTCTCTTCCTCTGAGGATCGCTGTCGTGTTCTTGAGGCTGAGCCATCTTTTTTTGATGGGAAACCGTTTATTATAACTCCTTGGTCTCCTACGGTTGCTCGTGCGCGTGAACAGGTGCGTTCTATCCCTGTGTGGGTTTATTTTTCTCAAATTCCTTCTGCACTACAGTCGCTGCTCGGCTTGAATTGGCTTGCATGTAATGTTGGAAAATTGAAATGTTTTGATGCTAATACTGTTGTGCGTGATAAGCTGGTATACGCCAAAGCGCTGATTGAGATTTCCCCCTGTAAGCCTCTCCCTACCTCTATTCCTGTTCAGTTAGCAGTTGGCCATGTGGTGGATGTCCGTGTTCGTTATGGTTGGGTCCCGGACATTTGTTCCTCCTGTCTCTCCTTTGTTCACTTGGTTTTTGATTGCACGCATTCTGCTGTTTCTGCTGCTGCGCCTAAGATACCACTCCCACGGCCTCCGCTCAGGAAATGGGTTCCCAAAGTTCCTCCTGTTCCTCCGTCTTCTCTTGCTCGGCCTTCATCCCCTCCACCTCCCATTGTCCCTATTATTGATTCTGCGGACTCCTCTCCTGCTCTGGATATTGCTACATCTGTGTTGCCTATCGTTTGGGATGAATCTGGGTGATGTTGGATTCATCGACAGTCTGCTTTGCGATTTAACCCCGTTGATGGTTCCTATTTTAGATTTGTTTCCGGTGATTTTTCGGACAAGCGACGCCTTTATTATCGCCCTTCGGGTGATTCCTTGGTTCTTGATTTTGATGGATCGTATGCTGAGTTAAATTCTATTATGCTTGCTGATTTGACTTGGGATCGATCTTTTATTTACTCTTCTGATGCTGAGATTTATGATCCTTCTCTTGCTATCCTGTTTCACCCCTATTATGGTATTATTGGGAACGCCTCTTTGGTTTCTTCCCAGGTGGAAGATGATGTATGACTTACTATCTCTACGGAGGAGACTTAGGTTGTTAGTAGTTAGTTGTAGTTGTGATATGTCTGTCACACTCCTGTGCTGTATTTTCTTATTTTCTTTGTTGTTAAAGTGCCTCTGCCTTACTCTTGTACTTCATGTTTTTATTTCGTTCGAAATAAAAAGTGGACGGTCCACTATAAAACCGGTTGGCTTTGCCAAAAAAAATTTCCATGCCAATCTGAAATCTTATAATCTTGGTTTTATATTAACAACCATGCAAATTCATGTGCGTATGAATTAAAATAAATCAACATAATATTTCTCCAGCATATCATCATCCATTTCATCATAAAAACGAATTTATATCGTAAATAAGAATCTATAAATTCATAAAATATAGATGGTATGAGATTATTATTCACCTTAAATTTGATAAGGAACTTGAGATTTGTTGTTGATTAATTCTTTCTAGCTTTTAGATTGAAGTTCCTCTTTTCCTCCTTGTTAATGGTTGGCTGTGTTGTTGTTGATTTGCATTTGTGATCGTGAGAAAATGTAATGTGAATGGGCAATACAAAATAGTATAGCCGTGTATAATAAATTGGTTAAATTACTTATACGACCATATGTAACTAAATTAGCCTTTAAACCAATTTAAAGCCAATTTATTTTGTTAAGAAGCAAGACCCTGTTATATAATTTATCCAAATCTCAATCTCCTTATCATCATTATTCTATTTAAATTATCTAATAAAATTATTTGAATAATATTGTCGAAATTTTAGGAATATTACAAGCTCCCCCTTTATAGAATTTCATCCTCGAAATTCAGTAAGGGCAAAATACTAAACATAGCAATCATCTGTAACAACTCCTAACAATCATATTAGTCTAACTGACTATCAACAATCTCTAATATAGACATACCCTCAAAGAAAATCAGGATAAGTATCTCAAATCCTATCCTTTATCTCCCAATTATGGTCTTTCCCATTGTCGCTCCGTTGAACTTTTACCAACCTGACTGTCTTGTTCCTTAATCTTTTCTCATCTCTAGCTAAAACCCGAACTTGTTGTCTAAAGATAGTCAAGTTAGGTTCTACCACTAAGTCATCAAACCCTGTCGGGGGAAAGGTAGTCTCTAGATCATGCACATACTTATGAAGATGAGACACATTAAATATATTATGCACACCAACCAAACTGCTCAGTAGCTCTATTCTGTATGTGAGCATTTCAGTCGTTACTAAAATTTGAAATGGACCAATATATCTTAAGGCTAATTTTCGGACTTTTCGAATTGTACCACACCCTTAACAGGTGATACCTTAATGAAAATCTTGTCACTTGCTGAGAATTCTTGGCCTTGTGCCTCTTATCTGCACAACTCTTCTGTTTGGACTAATCTTCCTTCATCCTATGTCAGATTAAATCAATCATCTCTAACACCTCTCTAAGAAAATCTGGACCCTAGACAAACCTGTTTCTATTCTCCAAAAAACATGCTGGTGATTTTCATGGCCTTCCATACAAATCTTCAAATGACGCTATTCCTAAACTAGTCTAATAACTATTATTATAGGAAAACTCAACCAGATATATGTGACCTTCCCAAGATCGCCTAAAGCCCAATACATAAGCTCTCGGTAAATCCCTGAGTACCTTAGTGATTATCTACGTCCGCCCATTTGTCTGATGATAATATGCGGTACTCATATTAAGCATGGTACCCAACACTTACTATAGACTCTTCTAGAATTCACTAGTAAATAAAGCATCTATGTCACTGACTATACTATTTGGAACTCAATGCAGCCTAACTATGTTCTACATGCACAACTTAGCTAAAACAAGTGCAATCCAGGTAGACTATAATGGAATGAAATGGGCTCTCTTGGTCAATCTATCCACTATAACCCATATACTTTCATAACCCCTGTTTGATCATGGAAACCCGTCAATGAAATCGATCGATATCGAATCCCATTTCCAAACTGGAATCTCTAATGGTTGAAGCAATCCACTGGGCTTCTGATGTTCAACTTTCACTTCTTGACAGTTTGCAAACTGTCTAAACCAGAAGCCAACATCACTCTTCATGCCTTCCCAATAGAAGATCCTCTTCATATCACGATACATCTTGGTTCCTCTAGGATGAATCGTAAATTTGGATTGATGACATTCTCCAAAAACTTCCTTCAGCAAGTCCTCCATTTTCGAAACACAAAACCATCCCTTCTTTCTTAGCCATCCTCTCTAGTCAATGCTGAAATCCTTTAAATCATCGATCTCTGTTCCAACCTCAAGTGTCCTGATCCTCTCAGCTAGTACTGGATCTCCTTCTTCATAAAAGAAATTCTCCCAATCAATACTGGTCAGATTTAAAAACAAGAAAATATGATAGAACTCTGCATAGAACCGGTTGTTGATCTTAACTACACACCACAACTGGCCAATGCTTCCAAATCTTTTCAGTCCGCTAACATAGCCAACACCATATACTGAGGTTTTCTACTAAGAGCATCTGCTACCTTATTACCTTTTCTTAGTGTACACTCTATGCCAAAATCATATGCAGCCAAAAACTCCAGCCATCACTTTTGTCTCGTCTCATATTCAACTCTTTCTAAGAGAATGAGTACCGTAAAGACTTATGATTGGTATAAAGCTCAAACCAGTCCCCAAAGGGATAATGTCTCCAAATTTTCAACGTGAAGATCACTGCTACCAACTCCAAAACATGAGTAGGATATCTTACTTCATGCGGTCGAAGCTGCCTAGATGCGTAAGCAACAACCTTAAACCATTTTACATCAACACTACTATTAATCCGGTTCCACATGCATCGGTATATATCACAAATCCTTGGTTTCGATCTGGAACTACTAACACAGGTGCATTGGTCAACAAATTCTTTAATTTAAGGAATGCTTCCTCACATTTTTCGGACCAAACAAACTTCACCCCCTTTCTGCTTAGCTTAGTTAAGGGTGCTGCTATCCATAAGAAATCTTTAATGAATCTCCGATATTAGCCAACAAATCCAAGAAAAATTATAATCACAGTCACCATCTCTATACTCCTTTAATTATTAACAGCTTTGATCTTATCTAGATCGACTAAAATCCATTATCTAAGCCATGTGACCAAGAAACTTAACCTCTTTCTTTCAAAAATGACGCTAGGTGAACTTCGCTTTTAGCTGATTCTGCCTTAGTGTCTCAAGCAGCACTCTAAGGCAAACTTCATGCTCCATCTCATCCTTAGAGTACACTAAGATGTTATCTACGAACACTAGAACAAACATATCCAAGTATTTTCGGAAAATTCGGTTCATCAAATCTACAAAGAAAGAAGGTGCATTCGTCAATCCAAACGGCATCACCAACCACTCATATGAACGATATCTAGTTTGAAATGCTGTTGAATAAATACTATCATCCGCCACTCTTCACTGATGGAAACCTATCGCTTACTCCTACTAGCAAATACTCTACCTCCATTCAACTGATCGAACAATTCGTCTATTCTTCGAAAAGGATACTTATTCTTAATTGTTCTCTCATTTAGCTTACGATAATCAATGCACATCCTTTACGACCCATCTGGTTTCTTCACGAACACCGTGACCGCCACCCTAAGCGAACTGCTTGGTCTGATAAAATTCTTTCCTTCTATATATAAGACGCACCTTCAATCTTTCATCTTAGTTGGTATCATTATGCTAGGTGGTTTACTCACTGGTTCATCTCCCGGTGCAGGATCTATTCCAAACTCAACAGCTCTTTGAAGGGGCAATCCAATGACTGACTCAAATACATTGCAAACTCCTTTGCTACCTGAACTTTACTTAACACATCTCCTATCTCTATAGCACTAAGCATATTCTCTACTGAGAATATCACTCGGTTATGACTATTAGGATGTCTAAATGATATCCCTTTATCAGGGCAAAATATTCTAGCCTCATATCTACCCAACCAATCCATTCTCAAAATGATTCCAAAATCTATGAAATCAATTGTGACGACCCGCCCATCTCGACACTCGAAAATCGACTCAAATATGCCACTGTATAATATGCCGACGATCGAGTACTGGAAAAGACAGATTGCTGAGGGAAAAGAAAGAAGATAGAAGAAAGAAGGAACTAAAACAATAACAGAATCTCACAATCGCAGAGGAAAAAAAATATAATAGATAATAACTGATCTTTACACAAAAAAACTATATCTGTTTTATACAATACATCATCAGAGTACATCAAAATTAAAACAACAACAATTGCCAGCCTGGGCAATTATAACAGCCTTCCCTCACAGCTTGCTGGCAAATTCAACAATCATAACAGCGGAAATAAACAAGTACGAGTAATATGCCTCGGTTTCCAGTTCCTCTCCTGAGCTCCCAAGTATCTCATCCTATATTTTTAATACTCGGTCTGACCCGAGCATTATAATAAAATAACACCAGAGTCAGTTTGGAGTACCAGCGTGAGAAAACACACTCAATTGAATTATTAAAGTTTCCAAAATCCTTTGGAAATCAAAAGCATCTTGTAAGACTACGCCACAAATAAACATGTCGGCTTTTTACCATATGATAGCTAAAACATTTCTTCTTAAAATCCTCTGTTATTATGATAGTGTCCAAGTACAAATACTTATTCAAAATAGATGAAATTTTTACATTCATTAAATTCTGGCAATACTAGGTTCTACAATCAAAACCGTAAATGGCACGTAGGGAGAATGGAATTCCAACTAATGACTGGGCACTGTGGTACCACCTGTCATAGTACCTGGTCTAGATCAGCGTACCAAGGATCTACCCTAAATCTCCTACAACACAAGACCGGACTACCCCTTACTGGATAGCTCGAATAAGATCACCCCATGGTTGGGATCAGCAACCGCCCACTAAGTCGAATAAAAAGGGACCTTTAGACAGGGATGACCTTACCCTAATGGGCGCTACCCACTTAGCTTTGCTGCATATCCCCTTTTTTTTAGTCATTCCCGGTTGATGAGGTTCGAAGCTTGGTGTTACTTTTTAAAACATTTTACTTAGAATACTCACCATCCTCCTGACGATGTTCTAAAAGCATTGATCCATACAAGTCCATTTTGGGTTCGAACGGAACCGAAGGCACTATTCCTGCTATATCCATTTTGGAATCACCCTCAGGATTAGTAGCGATTTTGCACTTCACTGCTCCATCTTCGACTCCAAGCTCTTGTCTTTATCACGAAAACGTACTCGTTGGATCGAAGTAGTTTTCGGATCACAAATCCGATCCTGGTCTCTTTGAAAAAACGTTCGCTATTTCCCGGTAAACTCAACCCCAGTTCTTTAGGAAATAAACAGACGTAAATAAGATTGGAGTTGACCTACTAACCATTAGTGGACGGATTTCCTTATAAACGTCCTAGAAGAACGAACGAGTTTATATGTATAGTATAGCACCTCGAATGGAACTATACCATATAATTGTAACGTCCCGCCTTTTCGCACGCTTTAAATCGACACACGTGCCAATTCAAACCATACGGAAGGGCGGATTGTTATGGGGTAAATAAGAAAAACGAGAAAGAAATAAAACAAAATAGAATCTCACATCGGAAGGATAAAATATAATAATAAATATACAGTTTATAAAACTGTTTACAAAACATTTGATTCTTCTTTATACAATAAATATCAAAGTTCATATACCAATAAATGTCAATGCAGCAGAATTAAATAGTGTAGTGGAATAATATAAATATTAATAATACAAATCTTCGTCTTCGTCCTCCAGAGCTAAATCTTCAAATCCTGAAATGCTCGGACTGACCCGAGCAAATTTGAAAGGACAAAAACACTCGAGTCAGAATTAAAAGATCTTATGTGAGTTAAATTAACAGAAATAAATATGAGTGCAGTAACTCAAAAGATGCTCGGGATTCACATCTCTTAAGGATCCGTTAAACTATTTACTATGTAGTAATATTTCGCTATTATAATAGTGTCTATAGTAAAATAAACATACTTTTAAATAGCGTTAAGGAGTGACCTAATATTCCCCTTAACACGTAATAGTCCCAGTAGTCCATCCAATATCATAGTCCCTCCTAATCGGGAAGCCACTAGAGGATACCACATGGGCTATGGGAGAAATCCAAACTAGTACAAGGCGCGATAGGGTAGGTGACACGACACAACTAGGCAATGCCAGGGTAGATATACCAATTACGCTTCCGGGTCGGTGGTAACGCGTAGCGCGCAGCTACCGCCCACCTCGAGCCATACCCCCAAATAAAATCAAAAGTGGCCACCGAATCAATCTAAAAGTCAAAGTATAATATCGAAGGGATGTGTCCGATCAAAGGTGTTACCTTATTAACCCATCAATCGCTCCTGTTTTAGCCACCTTATGCCTACTCACGGGAGTTGGGTCCACGTATATACCTACAGGAAACGCCGCCACCAACCTACTTCATTCTGGAATCTCCACTGCGTACACGGTTGTTAAAGTGGTTTTCGGAGTTGGCAGAGTGCAACGCCCCACCCCGAGACCCACCTTAGCAAAGAGAATTAACAAGTAATTCTGTCTACTAAAGCAGAGAATATGGCTAGTTAAGGGCGACCATCTATAATTTTGTCTTAAACATCTATTGAATACGTCGATAAATGCATTATACTTTTTTTTTTCAACTCAAGTGGATCGACATACCCAGTAAACGCTTAATCCAAAACTATAGGTGGCTAACGGATCTATCAGAACAAAATACAATAACTGAATGTAAATCACATCACAGAACAGTAACCAACATCATATATATACATATACACTGATACATGTTTAGTACAATACAATATGAATACAATAAAGGTGGTACACGACCACACCATAAACATCGAATCAAATGTAAAAACACCAGAGTATGCGGAAGAAATAAACTACTCAAGAGAAAGAAGAGCTGATATCCAACATCAACTTCAAGCTAAGCCCAATAGATGACACCTGAAACAACCCGGTCTGACCCGAGTGAAAACACACGGGTCAGGCTAGCTAGAACTTATGATTAGTAAGGGAGATGATAAGAGATAAGGGGAAAACCATTCCATCATTACCAATGGAATGATATAGGTCATCAAGTTATCTCTAGAGTGACACATCAATGGTTCATCATGATTGCATAGAGGAATACAATATGTATATTAGATAGACATGGTTTATCTAAATATATATATATATATATATATATATATATATATATATATATATAATCGAATGAAATGGGTGAGGATGTGGACCATAAAGTAAATCTTCATAAGATAATTAAACTTTAAGAATCCATCATAATTAAAACCCATCTAATAGAAACTTCTTAATTATTATGCCTCATCTCATCGGTATAAATATAAATACATCTCAAATCCATCATTAAGCTCATTATAAAGGAATTTCCATAATTATTTATACCTCATATCATTGGTATAAATATAAATCTATCTTAAATCTATTATCAACACTCATTATAAAAGCATTACCAAAATTTATACCTTATCTCATTGGTATAAATATATATAATGTCTCAAATCCATCTTGATAGAGCCCGGAAAGAATCCAAAACATCATATTCGAAATCACCATAAAACCATGTATATAAATAAGCCCTTTTCTTACATAAGGCTATAATAAAGCATCATCATCAAAACAGTGAAAACGAAACATCTAAACTTCATGGAAAACAGCACGTGCTTTACATCTTGACTAGTACTAGTAATTTGGTACCATACATCGTGATGACTTGGGGTCACATAACATCATAACATCGTGATTGACTAGTCGGAACATCTTGATGACACCCAGTCACAAATCCGAGTAAAAACATCATGGTGATTGGAGTTGGGTAATAACAACATGAACATCGTGGTGACTCCAATCGTACTCGGTCTAGTACTAGTAACATCTTGAATGTGTCTCAACTATTCGAATAGGAACCCAAAAGGCAAGAACGTATATCCCATACTATACGTTATCCCCTAATGTTTTACTAATCGTTAGTTGGTTCCACATTAGAAAACATCATAAAACATCAGAACCATCATAAAACTCACTCTGCCTCATCTAATCGGCGAGTTAATATAATACCATACTCATCTCTTCTCATCGACGAGCAATAGTTCCATCGTGACTTGTCTCATTTCATCGACAAGTAAAAATCATCATAACTATCTTAACTTCATAAATCATCATAAACATCTTAACTTCATGAATACTTCATAAATAGACTTACCTCGTCTCATCGGTAAGTAAAACAATATCATGATGGTTATTTCTAATCATAATTCTCCAAACGGAAAATTTTCGTCTTGATCGCCTCATCTCATCAGCGATTAAGAAACACATCTTAAAATGGTCCTTCATCGAATGTACTCCTAAATTGGATTTCTCGGACCATATAATCTACTTAAAATTTAATAACCTCTTAAATCATCTCAAATAGTTCATCAAAAGGGTTTCGATCGTATAAGTCCGATATTAAGCGATAAAGCAAATTCATGTGTCCCATACCACATGTTTTACTTTACCGTTTAATTGTCTTTATTGTACGTCCGAAATTCATAAAAATAAGCAATTTTATTTATAAAATAATTTTATTAGAGAAAACATAAATTTAAAACGATTTTCCGAAAACGATTATTAAAACCAATATTTGAAATTCCTTTATTATAGGAAATAAATCTATCTTTATTTAGAAAAATAATTTTTTAAAAAATACTATGTAATAATAATTTTAAATGTTTTCAAAAATGGTTTAGTGAAAACCGTTCTCGAAAGCAATGAAAACTAAGAGGGATATCTCAAAACCGATAATTTGAATTCAATACGAATTCAATTTAAATTTAACCCAAAATCAATTCAATTCCATTTAAATTTGGATTTCAAATTTTCCAAATATAGCAAGCCTATTGATAGGCATCATAACTCTCAAAATATCTCAAAACAATATCAAAACCGGACGAGAATGAAGGCATAAATGAGTTGATACAATTCTAAGGTCGATGATTATTGTTACTGTCGATTAGCTCTCAGGACAGCAATAAAAAAGTCTGATTTCGACCAGGAAAACATCAAAATTTCAAAAAATTCAAAACACCAAACTTGTAGCCCTATGTCTTAGGTTTCCAGAACATCCAAAATTATTCAATTTGGTTGAGAAACGAAATAGTTATGCACAAAACATTACTCGGGCCTGTAATTGTTGTTGCTGTCGATTTGCTCTCGGGACAGCAACAAACAAGCACGATTTTCATCAATAAAACTTCAAAAGTTCAAAAATGACAAAACATCAAAGTTATAGCCTAGATCATAAGGTTTCCAGAACTTCAAAAATTTCTAAATTCCGATACAAAACAAGGAAGTTACGTTCAAATTACTAAAAACATCAAACTGACCCTGAACTTATACATTTGCAGGTCAGCGACAAACAATTGCAATATTAGCATAGATAATTTCGAAATTAGGCAAAATGAATAACAGAGAAGTTGTATCTTAGTTTCTAAGCTTTCCAGAATGACCAAGATCTTCAAATTTGGTTAAAAATTTAGTGAGTTATGATCAATTTCGTTTCAGCTACAATTATGAACAGAATTCAATTTTTGGATGGGCACAAACGATGATCAAAACATGATTTTTAAAGCTCCAAACATCCAATTCACACCAAATATAAATAAGAAAGATTGTTTATAGCTAGCGTGAGTGAGATTACTCACCTTAGGGTTTGTTTGCAGCAAATATACAGCAAATTAAAGAGCAATTTGGAAGCTTTAGTCTTGATTTGGAGCTAAAAACCTGTATTTAATTTGATTTGCTATTATCCCCTTTGATTTCACTAATTTTGATGTTACTCTATGAAGAGCTAAGTGGAGGCCATTGTTTTAATTTTTTACTGTAAGAATGATTTTAGGAGGAAGAAGAAGATACGTACTCTTCTTTTCTCACCAGAAAGATCTAGAGAATGGGCTTTGGATCCCATCCAAACCCTTTAAGCCCAAATAGAACACTTAGAAAAAAAAAACATAGTTATGTATATATATTTCCACTTAATTTAACACTATATGCATATAACAACTCATTTTCAAGTAAAATAAAATGCATACAATAATTTGTTTTGAACTTGCAACAAAGTAAAACTTATTTTAACAACAAAAATTTATTTTTTACATATAAAACCATATTTTAGACAATATTTCACAATTTAGTGTAAAAACACCGTTTTAAAAGCGTAATTTGTTCAAAATTTATTCTCTTTGTCAAATAAATGGTAATAAATCATTCTTTTGCTTTTACATGATCAAAATAATATTGTCAAACAACATTTCATCTTTCATTTTAATAAAACACATATTATCTTCATATTTCACATTTTAAATTCAATAAATAACTCATATTGACAATGTTTTCCAATATGATCATATTTACCCAAATAAAATTGCAATTTGGTTATTTCCTACTCAAATTCACAAAATGAAGTTCTCAAAACTTTATTTTCATTTCTTTAGATTTATTTCAACAATTTAACATTGAAATACATCATCTAATTAACTTATTAGCTCCAAACAAATAAATACCCAATATTTCCATTTATTTAAACCAAATACTTATCCTATCAATATTTAATCCTATATTTATACCCAAATAAACAAAATAAAGTTCCAAACTTTATTTTTCTCATTTTATTTACAAAATTCATTGTTTATTCCAAATAAACAATTTAAAATTTTGAATTATATTTTAATTTACAATATTAAATTATAACTTCGTTATAATTTAATGTATACCGGTAATCTCCAAACCATGGTTGTTACAGACTCTCCCCCTACAAAAATTGCGTCCCCGCAATTTTCTAGAAAAAGATCTGTAAACAACACAAAAATTCAATCGAAAAGGATAAAGACAAGCTTGAAACTCAAACCATTCATACTTTCAACATAGAATGGTAGAGAGAAACAATGAAAAACTCAGTTGGTTAATCCAATGGCCCGTCAAATGCAAATATAGTGACTAGCAAACCATCGAATTTTTCAAGCAACTCGAAAGAATTTCGAAGATCTCCCATCTCGAATTAAAACTCAATAAAGTGCTCAACAAATATACTCAAAATTCTATGAATAGATTTGGGACTAAACTCACTCAAACCCGATCTCTAAGCAACAAAGAAGATCAGCAACAAGATTTTTAGCATAATAATACCAAAAGAACATCCTCACAACAAGATAAACATAATAGACAAGATGAATAAATCACAAAATGACTTCTTACAAGGCCACCAAACTCGAATGACCAAGAAATGCATGTCGTCGTCAATAGCACAAGAATAGTGTGAACTCAAGAACAAGAATATAAGCTCAAATTACTTTTCAATCTAAGATATTTAGATTATTATTTTTTCTCACCATCTATTAAATTTTAGATCTCAATTTTCAATATTTGAAAATCTTCAAACTCTTTACTATGTTGCTTAGTAAGAAATACAAAACTCAAGGTAAAGTCCAAATTTCTTCTCTTACTTCAAGATTAATTTTCAAAGAATTCTGTAAATCCATAATAATATTTTTCTTCACAATAAATTAAGGGTTTAAATTCTCTTTACTCTTTTTATTAAACCACTTAAATCGTTTAAAAACAATCTTCAAATCCTCTTATAACTCTTTTCTTAAAACATCCAATGTATATAATATAGATTCTAAAATCTCAAAATATACTTTCAATAAAGTATAGCTTAAGAATATTCTCACATATTCTCCTCTTTATTATTTCAAAGTAAATAAATAAATAAATGACATTGCCTTGCCATTGAACCTCTAATAAATAGATATATCTGTTGGCTGCAGAGTTGACCGAATGATCAAAACTGCCCCGCCACTCTATGACTCGTCTCTAAAAATCAATGGCTGCTATTACCATTCAAAAATAAGTTTTATACTTTATCTCAAAGTATTATTTTTAGAATCTCAATCATTAAAAACACAAACCATCATGTCTGATTGCCTCATCATAGCATTTAGGAGATTCCTATCGATAACGTTGATCAGGCGCATCGACTAGAACTCTTAACTACTCGATGGACAACCCAACACTATCAAATTATTTCTATAAAATAATTACTACTCATGTAAATATATTCTCAAAATATTCTTTGATTTTTTTTTTCTTCTCAAAACTCCAATTTCTCTTTTTAAAACTCATATATATATATAGCTTTAAAACTCAAACCAAAGAACATTAAGAAAATGCATCGAGATATTCCCAGAATACTCGATTCTTAAAATCAATAGAAGGAGATAGAGTGTTCATCAATCTTAAGATGTCATGAGCCACTCTTAAAAGACATCAAGATACAGGATAAGCAAGATATTCATCTCGAAGGAAAAGAAGCACTCAAACAATAAATCATTACTTCGAACAGAGTAATGCTACAAAGAATAACACCAATTGAGTACCCGAAAAGGATATCTCAAAGAAATTGAATGATAAACTCAATCAAACACGAACAATCTAGAAACTAACCCATTCCTTAGTAGATGTCCTCATGGAAGGATAGCCGAAGGGTAACAGCCAGGAATGAGGTTAATTTAACCCTCGATTGCCCGATTGGATGTCAAACCCAAACGGACTCATCAAAACTCAACAAAGTCACCTTGACTGGAATTCGAGATATGTCATCAACATCTCGATACTCAACAGTGAATTCAGAAACTTTGGAATCATCATTAACATTCCAATGTGACAGAAGTAACAAACCAATCAAAATAGAAAGCCTAAATACA
The DNA here is from genome assembly GCA_030765085.1 of Allium cepa. Taxonomy (NCBI): domain Eukaryota; kingdom Viridiplantae; phylum Streptophyta; class Magnoliopsida; order Asparagales; family Amaryllidaceae; genus Allium; species Allium cepa. The sequence continues at coordinate 920,715,405 of CM060938.1, forward strand.
ATAGGATCCTATAAAACAAAGGATTGGACTTAATATCAAATAAGTCAATCCATCTCAAATCAAATGCATCTCAAGATTGTGAGTAACAAACAAATACTCACAAAAGCAACATCAAATAAAAATCTCAGAATGCTTACAACGAGCCAATCGTTGTGGATCCCCTCAATACGATTCACGACTTTCAAAGGAACACAACAAGAATACTCTAAGGGATCAATAAGCTTCATCGACACGAACTCAATCGCATCGAAAAAAGAAGAAGAATAGAATAATCCCAAATAAGTTTATTCATAAGATAAGATAACATCAAACTCAATTATGGAATACTACGGAATACAATACATATTCCTAGACATATTCCATCTCAACAATCCCAAAACTCGAAAAAGAATCAGGGCTCGATAAGAAAACAAGCTTGAATAAAGGACAACGATTCACTCGTATTGTACTTCAATGTATCATGATATATGTACTGTTCTGTGTTTATTCTACTTTGTTCTGACCACAGCTCTGATACCAAACTGCAACGCCCCACCCCGAGACCCACCTTAGCAAAGAGAATTAACAAGTAATTCTGTCTACTAAAGCAGAGAATATGGCTAGTTAAGGGCGACCGTCTATAATTTTGTCTTAAACATCTATTGAATACGTCGATAAATGCATTATACTTTTTTTTTTCAACTCAAGTGGATCGACATACCCAGTAAATGCTTAATCCAAAACTATAGGTGGCTAACGGATCTATCAGAACAAAATACAATAACTGAATGTAAATCACATCACAGAACAGTAACCAACATCATATATATACATATACGCTGATACATGTTTAGTACAATACAATATGAATACAATAAAGGTGGTACACGACCACACCATAAACATCGAATCAAATGTAAAAACACCAGAGTATGCGGAAGAAATAAACTACTCAAGAGAAAGAAGAGCTGATATCCAACATCAACTTCAAGCTAAGCCCAATAGATGACACCTGAAACAACCCGGTCTGACCCGAGTGAAAACACACGGGTCAGGCTAGCTAGAACTTATGATTAGTAAGGGAGATGATAAGAGATAAGGGGAAAACCATTCCATCATTACCAATGGAATGATATAGGTCATCAAGTTATCTCTAGAGTGACACATCAATGGTTCATCATGATTGCATAGAGGAATACAATATGTATATTAGATAGACATGGTTTATCTAAATATATATATATATATATATATATATATATAATCGAATGAAATGGGTGAGGATGTGGACCATAAAGTAAATCTTCATAAGATAATTAAACTTTAAGAATCCATCATAATTAAAACCCATCTAATAGAAACTTCTTAATTATTATACCTCATCTCATCGGTATAAATATAAGTACATCTCAAATCCATCATTAAGCTCATTATAAAGGAATTTCCATAATTATTTATACCTCATATCATTGGTATAAATATAAATCTATCTTAAATCTATTATCAACACTCATCATAAAAGCATTACCAAAATTTATACCTTATCTCATTGGTATAAATATATATAATGTCTCAAATCCATCTTGATAGAGCCCAGAAAGAATCCAAAACATCATATTCGAAATCACCATAAAACCATGTATATAAATAAGCCCTTTTCTTACATAAGGCTATAATAAAGCATCATCATCAAAACAGTGAAAACGAAACATCTAAACTTCATGGAAAACAGCACGTGCTTTACATCTTGACTAGTACTAGTAATTTGGTACCATACATCGTGATGACTTGGGGTCACATAACATCATAACATCGTGATTGACTAGTCGGAACATCTTGATGACACCCAGTTACAAATCCGAGTAAAAACATCATGGTGATTGGAGTTGGGTAATAACAACATGAACATCGTGGTGACTCCAATCGTACTCGGTCTAGTACTAGTAACATCTTGAATGTGTCTCAACTATTCGAATAGGAACCCAAAAGGCGAGAACGTATATCCCATACTATACGTTCTCCCCTAATGTTTTACTAATCGTTAGTTGGTTCCACATTAGAAAACATCATAAAACATCAGAACCATCATAAAACTCACTCTGCCTCATCTAATCGGCGAGTTAATATAATACCATACTCATCTCTTCTCATCGACGAGTAATAGTTCCATCGTGACTTGTCTCATTTCATCGACAAGTAAAAATCATCATAACTATCTTAACTTCATAAATCATCATAAACATCTTAACTTCATGAATACTTCATAAATAGACTTACCCCGTCTCATCGGTAAGTAAAACAATATCATGATGGTTATTTCTTGACGCAGCGGATAATTCGAATTAAACTTCAATCGATGAATGTAGCAATCGGTGAGTTGAAGATACCAAATGCCCAAGTTCGTTGATCCAAAGATACCGAACTCTAGCTATCTCAAACACGTTGATAGCGCACTATTCCGTGTTTCAAGATCTACGATTCTTCGTACGTTGATCTAGCGCACTAGATTCCGTGAATCGGCTTCTGCAATCGTTGAATCGAGCGCACTCGATTATCCGAAAGAGGAGATAGGAGATCACACTCAACTACCAATTGATATGAAAGCACAAAGCTAACAAAAGGAAATTTTATTCAATATTCAACCCCCCAAAAATTACAACACACACGCTATTTATAGAAGTTACAACCCAACACAAACAAAACATCACCAAACACTTAGGTCGGCCGCGACTTACGACCTAACTTAGGTCGGCGGCGACCTAACATCAACGACTCAACACGGTTTTACAACACCTAGGTCGGCAGCGACCTATCAACACTACATATTCTCCTGATTACAACACAGCGCTCAACAACAACTCACGCGACATAAAATAGGTCGTTAACGACCTACGACTTATACAAGGTCGTTTCCGACTTAACAGATTACAAACAGTAGGTACTTCACACATGTCTGCGACCTAGTACTTCAACGGCTTATGATATAGGTCGTTCGCGACCTAAAGGAGCGGCTTCAGAAATCATGCCATGACCTAAAGGAGTTAGGTCGTTCGCGACCTAAAAGATGTGGCAACAAAGAATCACGCGACCTATCTTCCTTCAAGCGACCAATCTTCTCACGTCCTTTCTTCGGCTCATTTTCATCATAAGGTCGGTGGAGCGACTTAAAACTTGACTCGTCATTCTTGGGTCGAGATTTATTAGGTCGAAACTCTTTAGGTCGTAACTCGCCTTGCCTGGCATAACTCGCTTCATAACTCGTAAGGTCGCTTGAGCGACTTATCCCTTCTTTAGGTCGTAGCTTGTGAGAGTTAGGTCGTAACTCGTCAATATGGTTGGGATGACCTTTGACCGCTTCTGTTATCTCGATAACTCGTATCCCACTAGGTCGTAGGCGACCTAAAATGCTTCTCATAGGTCGTAGCCGACCTAAAACCAAGCCTTTCCCCATGCGACCTAAGGAACCCGAACGTCTTAGACTTCTGTTAGGTCGCAGCTCCTTACCACACGACCTGTTAGGTCGTTGCTTCTCCCCTCGTGAGTCGTTAGGTCGTGGCCGACCTTCCTTAGGTCGTGGGCGACCTATAACTTGAAAATTTCCAATGTTTTCAGATCTTTCATACTGCACTGCATCATCCTCCCCTGGTTGACAGAAATTCGACCTCGAATTTTCACCATCTTCTTCTACATCAAGCTCATTCCCATGATACGGAATTAAGTGTTTGACGTTAAAAACATCAGAAGTATAAACATCATCTGGTAACTTTAATCGATAAGCATTCTCATTGATTTTCTTCAAAACTTCAACAGGACCAATTTTTCGTGCCTTCAACTTGTTATAAGCACCTACTGGAAAACGATCCTTTGTTAATACAGCATAAACCAAATCACCTTCCTTAAATTCAATATTTCGTCGCTTCAAATCTGCAGACTTCTTATACTTCTCATTCGATTTCTCCAATCGTTCCTGAACGATTTTATGACATTCAGTCAGCTCATCAACAAAATCAGCAGCTCGTTTAATTGTTCTCTTCGACTGTGGTACAACTGCTAAATCCAACGGTCCCCTGGGCAAATTTGAATATACAATTTGAAACGGACTGAATCCTGTGCTACGATTTACTGCATGATTATGAGCAAATTCTTTCTGGCATAGCTTCATGTCCCAACTTCTCAAATTATCCTGTACAAGACAACGCAACAAATTTCCCAATGACCTGTTAACCACTTCCGTCTGTCCATCAGTTTGTGGATGATAAGCACTACTAAATTTCAGTTTCGTTCCCACCATCTTCCACAAACTCAACCAAAAGTGACTCAGAAAACGAGTACCTCTATCCGACACAATAGACTCTGGCAATCCATGAAGTCGATAGATTTCCTTGAAAAACAACTGTGCCACTCGAACTGCATCCGCTGTCTTCTTGCAAGCAACAAAATATGCCATCTTCGAAAACCTGTCCACCACAACAAATATAGAATCATTTCCCCTTTGAGTTCTCGGCAAACCCAAAACGAAATCCATGCTAATATCAACCCAAGGCTTAGATGGTACTGGTAATGGCATGTACAACCCTGCATTCGTTGCTGTCCCCTTTGAAACCTGGCAAATATGACATCGCTCCACAAACCTTTCAACCTCTTTCCTCATCGATGGCCAAAAGTAAGACTGTGAAATCAATTGCAAAGTACGATCACTGCCCACATGTCCTTCTTCATGTAACTCCTTCACAATCTTCATCCTTAAACTACAATCCGGTATACATAAACGATTTCCTTTGAACAGAAAACCATCGACCAACATAAATTCATCGGTACTCCCATCCTTCACTTTCTCAACATATTTCACAAAGTAAGGATCTTCTTCCATCATCTCTGGCAACATTTCAAACCCCGTTACTTCAACCGTCATTGTCGTTAGTAAATGACTCCTCCTACTCAAAGCATCAGCTACTCGATTCGTCACCCCTGATTTGTGCTTAACGACAAAAGTAAACTGCTGCAGATAAGCAATCCATGATGCATGTCTCGCAGAAATTTTATCTTGCCCCTGTAAATGTTTCAAAGCTTCGTGATCAGTGTACAGAACAAATTCCTTCTGAAATAAGTAATGTCTCCAATGCTTAACAGCCTGAACAACAGCATAAAATTCAACGTCATATGTACTGTATCTCATCTTTGCCCCTGACAATTTCTCACTGAAATATGCAACTGGCTTCCCATTCTGACTCAGAACTCCTCCAATACCAACCTTCGAAGCATCAGTATGCAATTCAAACAACAACTGAAAATTAGGTAGAACAAGAATTGGTGCAGACGTCAACAATTCCTTGATCTTCTCAAAGGCAACCCCCGCTTCCTCTGACCACACAAACTGTTTACCCTTTATGCAATCAGTCACTGGAGCCATCACGCTACTGAAGTGTGGAATGAATCTTCGGTAGAATGACGCTAGCCCATGAAAACTTCACACTTCTGTAATTGTCTTTGGCTGTGGCCAATTCCTGACTGCTTCAACTTTACTCTGGTCAACTTGAATACCTTTCCCTGAAACAATATAACCCAGAAATAAAACACTGTGCGCCATGAACACACATTTCTTTGTAGCAGCATAAAATTGTTCTTCACGAAGAATAAGCAACACTTCCCTCAAATGTAAAATATGCTCCTCCGTATTCCTGCTGTAAATCAGAATGTCATCGAAGTACACCACAACGAACTTCCCAATGAATGGTCGAAAGATTTGATTCATCACCCGCATGAATGTACTGGGTGCATTTGATAAACCAAATGGCATAACCAACCATTCGTATAACCCCTCTCTGGTTTTGAAAGCTGTCTTCCATTCGTCTCCAGGTCTGATTCGAATCTGATGATAACCACTCTTCAAATCAATCTTCGAGAATATAGTTGCCCCACTCAACTGATCCAACAAATCATCCAACCTCGGCATAGGAAATCTATAGCGAACAGTGATCTTATTCAAAGCTCGACTGTCTGTGCACATCCTCCAAGTTCCGTCCTTCTTTGGTACTAACAATGTAGGCACAACACATGGACTCAAACTTTCCTGAATACGTCCCTGTTCAAGCAATTCTTCCACCTGCCTTCGTAACTCCTCATGTTCCTTCGGACTCATTCGGTAATGTGGTCGATGTGGTAACACTGCTCCTGGAACAAGATCAATTTGATGTTGAATGTCTCTAAGTGGCGGTAACTCCTTAGGTAACTCCTCTGGAAAGACATCTTCAAACTCTTTCAAAACAGGCTTCACTTCTTCTGGGATTTCAACTTCTTCACTACTCTCTCGCCCAATCAACAAAAACATCTCAGGCTCTTCCTCCACTTCTTTAACAAACTCTTTCAAAGTCAACAGAGTTTTCAATTCCTCAATCTCTTCTAGTTTGCTCTCCTTCTGTTGCTGTCTCTTGGGAACCAAAGTGATCTTAGTACCCTCGAACATGAAACTGTAACTGTTGGCACGACCGTCATGCTGTACTGCTCTATCAAACTGCCATGGTCTGCCCAACAATAAGTGACAAACATCCATATCTACGACATCACACCAAATTTCATATTTATACTTCTTCCCAATCGAAAAATTAACACAAGCTCTTCGACACACTTTCACTTCACCTCCCTTCCTTAACCATGCTAGCTTGTATGGTTTAGGATGCTTTTCGGTCTTCAAGTTCAACTTTCTCACTGCTTCTATAGAAATAATATTATCACAACTTCCCGCATCAATAACGAACTTGCAGACTTTTCCCAGAATAGTACATGTCGATTGAAAAATATTACTTCTCAGCCAACTACAATCCTCCTCTTGCTTTGGTGTCAAACAACTTCTCCTCATCATAAGATTACAACCTTCATCACCCGACACTTCTTCTTCCTCCTCAACATAAAGTGTATTTGAACATTCTGCCTCCTCACCATCATCCTCCTCAACTTCTGCAACCATGGTTCTCTTCTTCGGCTTTGGACATTCGTTGCTTTTGTGACCCAACTCTTGACAATTATAGCATTTGAAAACACTGCTAGCCTTCGTCTTCTCAGCCTCCTTCACCACTGGTTTTGTAACAGGTTTAGGAACACTAGAACTTCCACCGACACCCTTCACTGGATTATTGGAATTAGTAAACACACCACCTCCACGCCTTCCTTGTTTCTCCCAAGCTAACGCCTTCTGATGTGCCTCTGCAACGGATCTAGGATCAAACATATTAACCATATCCTGGATCTGCATTCTCAATCCCCCAATGAATCTAGCAGTCAGCTATTCTTCAGTCTCCATAATATCATTCCTGGCAATGAGTTGCTAAAATTCATCAGCATAATCACTAACAGACTTCGTCCCCTGCCTCAGATTCTGCAACCTCTGGTACATAAGTGACTGGTAGTTGTAAGGTAAGAAAGTAGATCTCATCAACTTCTTCATCTTCTCCCAAGACTCTATCTTTGACTTCCCCATTCGTTCTCGAGTCAGTTTAGTTTGCTGCCACCACGCCAATGCTCTCCCCCTCAGCCTTGTAGCAACTAACTTCACCCTTCGATTCTCCGGCACCTCCTTGAAATCAAAGATCTCCTCCACATTAGACAACCAATCAAGAAACTCCTCAGCAACCATTCCGCCTTTAAACTCCGGAATCTCCATTTTCATTCCCGATTCCCAACGTCGATCATCATCAATAACCCGATACTGACGTTGTCCCTGATCTCTATCTCTGTAATAAACACTTCCTCTCTCACCATCATACCCATCCTCAAAGTCTGATGTATAGCGTTGTCGATCCCGTCCTCCAACATCTCTAACACCACTCCTACTACCCACATCTCTCCTATCATGATCATCAACATTCCTCCTACTTCGATTGTCAACACTTCTATGCTCTTGACTTTCTCTTCTCTCCCGTTCAGAATGTGATGAAACTCTGCTATTTCCACGGTTTGATTCAGGTGAAATTCTCCTTCTGTTCTGACTCATATCAATCATCAATTTCTCCAATTTACCAATGCCTTCATCGAATTTATCATTAATACGTTGCTCCATAAGTTCAGCTTCTTCTCTACAATACAAAGCTTCAACGTTTTGATGACGATTAGCTCTCCTTGGTGGCATGGTTGAAAAACTTTCCAAATTTCAACAAATTGACACAAGATCCCTCTCAAAACAATAAGCAAGTCACGGCTTATCACTTAACTCGGCAAGGTTTTATACGGCTTAACCCTAACTCGGTTCAATAGTTAAGTCGGCTAGCTTGTCTCGGCTCACACTAACTCGGCAACGAGTTAACGACTCAAGTAGGTCGGCTCCCACCTATCTCGGTCTTGACACTTCACGGCTCAGCTTGACTCGGTTGGGACTTGTCTCGGCCACCTACTACAAAACTTCAATGCAAACAACAAGGCACGGCTCAATCTCTCCACAAGGCTCGGCTACTTCCCAAGTATACACGGCCTTCTTCAAATTCAAACTCCTTGGCTCACTTTGATCCAAAAAGCAATGGATCAAACACTCCCAACTTGATGCAACTTCAATATGAACACGATGAACAACTTCAAACTTCAAAAATTTGGCTCCAAGAATCAACTTAGCTATGATTGGCTAAGTATGGCTCTGATACCAAAACTGACGCAGCGGATAATTCGAATTAAACTTCAATCGATGAATGTAGCAATCGGTGAGTTGAAGATACCAAATGCCCAAGTTCGTTGTTCCAAAGATACCGAACTCTAGCTATCTCAAACACGTTGATAGCGCACTATTCCGTGTTTCAAGATCTACGATTCTTCGTACGTTGATCTAGCGCAGTAGATTCCGTGAATCGGCTTCTGCAATCGTTGAATCGAGCGCACTCGATTATCCGAAAGAGGAGATAGGAGATCACACTCAACTACCAATTGATATGAAAGCACAAAGCTAACAAAAGGAAATTTTATTCAATATTCAACCCCCCAAAAATTACAACACACACGCTATTTATAGAAGTTACAACCCAACACAAACAAAACATCACCAAACACTTAGGTCGGCCGCGACTTATGACCTAACTTAGGTCGGCGGCGACCTAACATCAACGACTCAACACGGTTTTACAACACCTAGGTCGGCAGCGACCTATCAACACTACATATTCTCCTGATTACAACACAGCGCTCAACAACAACTCACGCGACATAAAATAGGTCGTTAACGACCTACGACTTATACAAGGTCGTTTCCGACTTAACAGATTACAAACAGTAGGTACTTCACACATGTCTGCGACCTAGTACTTCAACGGCTTATGATATAGGTCGTTCGCGACCTAAAGGAGCGGCTTCAGAAATCATGCCATGACCTAAAGGAGTTAGGTCGTTCGCGACCTAAAAGATGTGGCAACAAAGAATCACGCGACCTATCTTCCTTCAAGCGACCTATGTTCTCACGTCCTTTCTTCGGCTCATTTTCATCATAAGGTCGCTGGGGCGACTTAAAACTTGACTCATCATTCTTGGGTCGAGATTTATTAGGTCGAAACTCTTTAGGTCGTAACTCGCCTTGCCTGGCATAACTCGCTTCATAACTCGTAAGGTCGCTTGAGCGACTTATCCCTTCTTTAGGTCGTAGCCTGTGAGAGTTAGGTCGTAACTCGTCAATATGGTTGGGATGACCTTTGACCGCTTCTGTTATCTCGATAACTCGTATCCCACTAGGTCGTAGGCGACCTAAAATGCTTCTCATAGGTCGTAGCCGACCTAAAACCAAGCCTTTCCCCATGCGACCTAAGGAACCCGAACGTCTTAGACTTCTGTTAGGTCGCAGCTCCTTACCACACGACCTGTTAGGTCGTTGCTTCTCCCCCCGTGAGTCGTTAGGTCGTGGCCGACCTTCCTTAGGTCGTGGGCGACCTATAACTTGAAAATTTCCAATGTTTTCAGATCTTTCATACTGCACTGCATCATTTCTAATCATAATTCTCCAAACGGAAAATTTTCGTCTTGATCGCCTCATCTCATCAGCGATTAAGAAACACATCTTAAAATGGTCCTTCGTCGAATGTACTCCTAAATTGGATTTCTCGGACCATATAATCTACTTAAAATTTAATAACCTCTTAAATCATCTCAAATAGTTCATCAAAAGGGTTTCGATCGTATAAGTCCGATATTAAGCGATAAAGCAAATCCATGTGTCCCATACCACATGTTTTACTTTACCGTTTAATTGTCTTTCTTGTACGTCCGAAATTCATAAAAATAAGTAATTTTATTTATAAAATAATTTTATTAGAGAAAACATAAATTTAAAACGATTTTCCGAAAACGATTATTAAAACCAATATTTGAAATTCCTTTATTATAGGAAATAAATCTATCTTTATTTAAAAAAATAATTTTTAAAAAAATACTATGTAATAATAATTTGAAATGTTTTCAAAAATGGTTTAGTGAAAACCGTTCTCGAAAGCAATGAAAACTAAGAGGGATATCTCAAAACCGATAATTTGAATTCAATACGAATTCAATTTAAATTTAACCCAAAATCAATTCAATTCCATTTAAATTTGGATTTCAAATTTTCCAAATATAGCAAGCCTATTGATAGGCATCATAACTCTCAAAATATCTCAAAACAATATCAAAACCGGACGAGAATGAAGGCATAAATGAGTTGATACAATTCTAAGGTCGATGATTATTGTTACTGTCGATTAGCTCTCAGGACAGCAATAAAAAAGTCTGATTTCGACCAGGAAAACATCAAAATTTCAAAAAATTCAAAACACCAAACTTGTAGCCCTATGTCTTAGGTTTCCAGAACATCCAAAATTATTCAATTTGGTTAAGAAACGAAATAGTTATACACAAAACATTACTCGGGCCTGTAATTGTTGTTGCTGTCGATTTGCTCTCGGGACAGCAACAAACAAGCACGATTTTCATCAATAAAACTTCAAAATTTCAAAAATCACAAAACATCAAAGTTATAGCCTAGATCATAAGGTTTCCATAACTTCAAAAATTTCTAAATTCCGATTCAAAACAAGGAAGTTACGATCAAATTACTAAAAACATCAAACTGACCCTAAACTTATACATTTGCAGGTCAGCGACAAACAATTGCAATATTAGCATAGATAATTTCGAAATTAGGCAAAATGAATAACAGAGAAGTTGTAGCTTAGTTTCTAAGCTTTCCAGAATGACCAAGATCTTCAAATTTGGTTAAAAATTGAGTGAGTTATGATCAATTTCGTTTCAGCTACAATTATGAACAGAATTCAATTTTTGGATGGGCACAAACGATGATCAAAACATGATTTTTAAAGCTCCAAACATCCAATTCACACCAAATATAAATAAGAAAGATTGTTTATAGCTAGCGTGAGTGAGATTACTTACCTTAGGGTTTGTTTGCAGCAAATATACAGCAAATTAAAGAGCAATTTGGAAGCTTTAGTCTTGATTTGGAGCTAAAAACCTGTATTTAATTTGATTTGCTATTATCCCCTTTGATTTCACTAATTTTGATGCTACTCTATGAAGAGCTAAGTGGAGGCCATTGTTTTAATTTTTTACTGTAAGAATGATTTTAGGAGGAAGAAGAAGATACGTACTCTTCTTTTCTCACCAGAAAGATCTAGAGAATGGGCTTTGGATCCCATCCAAACCCTTTAAGCCCAAATAGAACACTTAGAAAAAAAAACATAGTTATGTATATATATTTCCACTTAATTTAACACTATATGCGTATAACAACTCATTTTCAAGTAAAATAAAATGCATACAATAATTTGTTTTGAACTTGCAACAAAGTAAAACTTATTTTAACAACAAAAATTTATTTTTTACATATAAAACCATATTTTAGACAATATTTCACAATTTAGTGTAAAAACACCGTTTTAAAAGCGTAATTTGTTCAAAATTTATTCTCTTTGTCAAATAAATGGTAATAAATCATTCTTTTGCTTTTACATGATCAAAATAATATTGTCAAACAACATTTCATCTTTCATTTTAATAAAACACATATTATCTTCATATTTCACATTTTAAATTCAATAAATAACTCATATTGACAATGTTTTCCAATATGATCATATTTACCCAAATAAAATTGCAATTTGGTTATTTCCTACTCAAATTCACAAAATGAAGTTCTCAAAACTTTATTTTCATTTCTTTAGATTTATTTCAACAATTTAACATTGAAATACATCATCTAATTAACTTATTAGCTCCAAACAAATAAATACCCAATATTTCCATTTATTTAAACCAAATACTTAACCTATCAATATTTAATCCTATATTTATACCCAAATAAACAAAATAAAGTTCCAAACTTTATTTTTCTCATTTTATTCACAAAATTCATTGTTTATTCCAAATGAACAATTTAAAATTTTGAATTATATTTTAATTTACAATATTAAATTATTACTTCGTTATAATTTAATGTATACCGGTAATCTCCAAACCAGGGTTGTTACACAGAGAGTATGACAACATCCGATCCCGGTATCTTCAACCACCAACCGTTATTATAACACCGCGGTCTTTAAAATAGTTTGTACTTTAAAACCAGAAAATAATTATCCATTTCAAAACCCATAAATACAATATCATTTCCATTTCCAAAATAACTCATTTGATATTATTTTTATAAAAACCCAAATTAATACAATATCATTTTATTTCCAATATATTTCTTTTTTTCAAAATCATATTACTTTAAAATTTTAATATCCGGAAACCAAACATTTATATTATGGCTTTCAAAACATAATACTTCGAAATTCATAGCTTTAAAACCATAACTTCTAAAACTTGGATGGTTTGGATATTCAAACGGTATATAAAATAAAATAGTTTGCATTTAAAATTACTTTATAAAATAAAATAATTTCCGCGACTTACAATTTATTTCATTTAAAATTAAGTCAAAATCCATAAATTTCAAAATCGCTTTCAGTTTCAATAACCACTTCAGTTTCAATATATTTCAACTTTGAATATTTAATAAATTTCAAAACCAAGGTTGGAAATTTCTATTCAAAAATTCTATTATTTTGTTTTGAAATAATTGCGTAATAAACCCGTAATCATTTAAGTAAAACTCAAATTACTTATAACAGAATATTTCCTTCAATTTATTTATACTAGAAATATTCAATTAATTCACCTTGAATAAAAAATTCAGTTATAAATATCATACCCTTTTTAAAATTTCAAGTTAATAATTTTTACATCAACTTATGAAGTTTAAATTCTTAATTAAGCTCAATTCCAAATAAATTTTCCAATTTAACTCCCAATCTTAATTGATTTAAATCATTTAAAATTCTATATATTTTCAATATCTCAACATGTACTTAACCATGTAAAATAATCAAACTCCATTATTCAACTTATTTACTTTATTTGACAAATCCATACATAGCTTAAATTCAATACTTTAATTATAGATGTATATATAAAATAAGATTTTATAAACGTCAAAATTTATATTTATTAACCGTATCTTATCCAAACCATAGAAAAATCATTTCAAAAATAATTTTTTATATATACCGCGATGCCTGTATATAATGTTCTATCCTATGGTCAAGTGATACGGTTATCTATCATTTCAATCCGCAATTTAAAATTAAAAATTACAGTTATATATTATTTCAAACCGCAATCCCGAATGTAATAAAAATGCATAATAACTTGCAGTTTATTTAATATAGAACACATCATCCCTTCACACAATATAAATCATCAACCAATTTATTTCAATCATCATCAATTTAAACAAACATCAATATATAGCATATAAAATATAACAGGTAATAAATAACTGTTATTAACTAACAGTTTATATTCAATGATATATTTATTAACTATTTAACTATCAGTTTATATGCAAATAAATAAATTTTTATCTGTCGAATTATATGCAATAATAAAATTAATTAACAGTTAAATTAAATAAATACGATTTAACAGAGATGATGAATAAAACATATCAAACAGTCATAAATAAATTCCTACTCATATCTTAAGTCAATTTAACAGACATAGGAAATTTTAGAAGTTGTGAGTGGGTTAAAACACTCACCTTTTGAATTTAAATTGAATTTAAATCCAATTTAAACTCAAAATTTCGCCCGTCTCCAAATTGGTCCAAACAAGGGTCAACAGATCCGGAATTTTATTACGATCCTAACAAAAAAAAATTCGCGTGAAACGGATAACGTATGTGAAAGTTACATCGATTCAAACTGTTTGAAATAAAAATTAAATTAAAACAAAAACATACATAAATTCAATTCGCCACGTCATCAAGTTGTCATCATCTTTACTTGTTCGCGATCTGGAAGAAAACCTCGCCCTTCTCTCTTACCGTTGACTACGTTTGACCATAAATTGCCGCAACCACGTCAGCATCCAGCAAAATTGAACCATGCCATCTCGATCTCCTCGCTGAGCCGACCACCCCATGCGAGCACGGCCACCTCCGGCTCCATCTTCTCGTCGCGCCGCCGCTAACGTTTGAAGCCAATTTTGGCGATTTTGAGCAACCTACTTCAACAATGAATTGCATGGATGACCTCTACTCGCTGAGCTCTCCGTGATGGCGCGTCCTGATCGTCGCCAGGACGAACATCCACCGTTAAACAAATAAAACCCTAATATGGACGGTTGGAAATGATTCGCGATTTCTGGGCAAGCGGTGAATTGATTCAAAAAACGAATTGCACCAGGAGAATATGCACTTCGAGAGCTTCAACATATTTTTTTTTGAGATTTTCTGAGGACTTTAATTTTTGACTTTTGATTTGAATTTGAAATTGGATCTAGGGTAAGGTTTGCAGCCATTGGGAAGAGGAGGAGCTAAGGAAAATGAACGCACAAACAAATGAGAATAGATGAAGGCTAGGGTGTATAACTGGGTTTATATAGGTAGGTTAGAAATAGAGTAGATGGATCCGATAAACAAACGTGTTGAACGATAATTGGCCCAAAAAGCCCGTTCTGACTCCGGAACGAAATTGGGTCAACCCATATATCAAAATACGTATTTAAAAATATTCTGAACGCGATGGAAAAAGTTTAACGTCCAAATTCCATCGTATGAAGAAGTTATGCTGAAAATAATATTTTCAAATTGATTTCAAATTGATTTCAATTAAATTGATTTCAAGGCGTTTCGTGTTCGTACGATCGAACGACAAGTCCGATCGCTACGAAACTTGAAACCCTATAATAATTCAAGGTTACGGATCCAATGAAACTGGTTTTGTCGAAATCCAAGTCCATGACAAAAATAGCTATTTTTATATTAATTAAATAAATTAAGAATTAGTAAATAAATCCAAATTTTATATTTCAGTTTCAGAATTTGAAAATTTTATCACTTATGATTCCTCAATCATTTACAATGATTTTAAACAATTTAAAAATGTAAATTTAGATGATTCATTGATAAATTTCAATATTTATTCTCAATTTCATTAAATTCAAAATTATAAATTAACTTTCTAATAATTCTATTAAATTAATGAATCAATGAGCATTCCATTCATATTTCAAATAGGAGGTTTGTGACGACCCGGAATTTTAAAGCAATTTAAAATGGGATATTTAATTGATTGAAATATTAAAAAGGTAAAATTTTAACTTGAATTCAAATATCACTAATTAATTATTAATTAAATTATTGAATTAAATAATTTAAAATCGGGTAAAATATGAAATCTGGGATTTTAAGCCTGTTAAGAATAATTTGAAGGCTTGTAAAATTTATATTGATAGTACTAAAGATAGTAAAAGTGTTGAAATTGAATTTGGAAGGGTTTGTTAAGTTTTGAAATTTCATCGTTTAAATTGAATTTAAAATAGCCTTCTGGGGCACAGTCTCGGAATTCGACGAAACCAGTTCCATTGGGTCCGTAATATTGAATTATTGTCGGATTTCAATTTTCGTAATTTTTGGAGTTGGTGTGTGAGCGTACGATAAGTAGACGCGTTGAAATCTATATCGAATTCAATTTAAATTTATATTTATATTGGTCAACGTCACCCTACATTCTTTCCCATCATAACTTTTCCCTTTCACATTCGAAATACTGTAGCCGACAATCTTCTGAAACAAGCCGCTCTCATAGTTTATAAGTCACGACCTACCTTTAATAAATCGTATCCTATCTTCTTCTTTCCCAGTTAAAAAAAAGGGAATGGCCGAGCTCCTCAAAAATCCCCTTTCCTTTTCTTCTTCAGCGAAACCGAGTTCATTCAAATAAAAAGAAAAATCGATTTCGTTCGTATGAAAATTTTTAACCCTCGTTCGATCGAAAAGTAAATATATCGCCGCTCTCTTCGTTCGATCCCAAAGCCTTTCGACCCAAAATCAGAGTATTCGACGCTAACCTAGTCGAGGTGGCTCCCTATCTTCCTCGATGAGATCCTTTCGAGTCGTATCTACGAGCACGGGGTTTTGAGAGTCGCGTGAGTCGAAGCTAAGGCGGGAGGCATGTTTGCATCGCGTGCGCTAGGGTTTGCTAGTCGCGATGTTTTAGGATGAGTCGTTGGACTCATCGATTGATGGTTTGAGTTGCGACTATGGATAGGGTGTCGACAAGCAGGAGTGTTCGAGTGGGGTTTCTGTTTTGCGCTAGTGTGTATTGCAGAGATTGATGTGATGGCCGCAAGGGTGTAGATGTTGGTCAAAGCCCTGGTTGCCTCCTTTCTGTAAGGTAAGGCAGTTCCCTTTCGATTGTAAATCTATATAGTTTTGAGTCAGAAGATTTATATGAGTGCTAATCAGCAAGGTAATGATATACCTACAAGATTCTAAACAGAGAAAATAATATATGTATATAAAAGTTGGTTTCGAAATTTTTATAGGTTTTTGGTGTTATGCAATTCAAAGAGAAATGAATTTACATATGTACACGTTTTTAATCTACCAGGTTATTTTAAAATAGTGTATTTTTGGAAATTAAATTATTTAATTAACTTATTAAATATTTGGTTGCTAAAACATTCTTTTAAAAACGAGATTAGTTTAAAGGTAAATTTATTTGTTTGAAATGAAATCACCGGTTAGTTAAATTTTCAAATGGAAATTAATTGTTCAATTAGCAAGAGTATTAATAAATGATATTAATATTTATTCAAGGTCTAAATCATGAAGAAACCTAGCCGGAATGAGAATGGATTGCAAATAAAGGTTAAAGGTGAGTTAATCTCACTCAGTTAATTTAAAATAAAATTTGAATGATTAAATTTAAATAATTGATTGAATGGTTGAGTTCGATTTATGTGCTATAGTATGGTAATTTTGGAGTTGGCATATTATATTGTGCTAACATCTGTGGATGCAGGGAAAACAGGTTGGAGGGATCCAACTGGATCCCTCACATTTATTATTTAATATTCTATGTTGTGATTACTTGATATTCTATGATGAATATATTGGAATAGTGAATGTTATGATTTGATTGGATATATTTGGGTATAATGAATTACCAAAAATATATAAATTGGATTTTGGAAAGAAAATAAAGGAAGTAAAGCTATAAACGAAATAATCTTAGAAAATTTAATGAATTAAGAATGAATTGAAAAAGAAATGGAAGTATGTTAAATACTAATAAATAACTTCAAGTATGGAAAGAAAAAGGGTTTGAATAAACAGTAATTAATGAGTTGTAAAATCAAGTGATATTATTTTTAAGGAATAAAGAATTATTTTATATCTTAAAGTTTTAAATTTATTTAAAGGAATAAGAAGTAGATTGAGAAATCTAAATTGGTATTTGAATTAAAAGTATTTTAAATCATAATTAAGGAATAAAATCTAAAATTAAAGGATTTTGGAATAAATGAAGTAAATTGGAAATCAATTTGGGAATTGATTTAAGTGTTTGAAATTGGATATTTGGAAGAATAAATTCAAGGTGAGAATTTATTAAAGGAGTGAGAAAATTTGTTTAAAAATATATAGTGATTTATTTTTAAGAGTTGTGAAGAGAAGTATATTTCTATGGATAGCCAAGTACGTTTTCAAAGCAAGTTTTTAAAATAAAATAAAGATTTTAATGTTGTTTTACAAAGTATATTCTTGGAATTTTATTATTTCTAAATGTTTAAATTCTAAAGTAAATATTTATTCAAATTTATTACCGTAGTAATAATTTATAAAGTTGACTTAGTAATTCTGTTTTAAAGGTGAAAACCTAGTTTATATTTATAAAGTAACCTTATTTTCAAATAAACATATAGTATATATACTTTTAATCAATTATTGAAGTAGTTTTAATTTAAATATTTTAAAGCAAATTCTAAAGTAAGTAATTTGTTAATCTATTAGCGTAATAGTTATTTAAAGAATGATTTGGTATTTTGTTTAAAGAAGAAATCTAATGTATATTTATAAGGTAACCTTATTTTAGTTATTTCTAGAGTATTATTTTAAATTAAGTACTAAAGTAATTTTTCTATATTACATGTTAAATATATTTTACAATAACGTGTTTTTAAATTATTTTAAAAATCTAAAGTTTTGTGCTTGGTAATTCCAGTGGAAATAGAAATACTTGGAATTTATTCTGAGAAAGGCAGATAGTTTTGAAAATTATTTTCAAGAAGTTTGAAAAGTGAAATTATACCTTGTGAAGATATTTTTGAGATAAATAAATAATGTGGAAAATTATTTATTGTGTGATGGATGTTGTGAACATTAATTGATATTTAAATCACCGACTATCAATATTGGACAAATGCGTTGATCGTTTCGAAGAGACCGGGATCGAGGTTTATTTCTCGAAAACCACTTCGATCCGGTTTTTACGTTTCGGGGAAATGATTTTGGATTCGAAGATAGAGCAGTAAAGTGCAAGGGCTAATCGCTACTAATCCTGAGGTTATTTCCAAAATGGATGTAGTAGGAATAGTGCCTTCGGTTCTGTTCAAACCCGGGACGGACTTGTATGGATGAATGCTTGCGAAACATCGTCAGGTGGACGATGGGCATTCTAAGGGATATGTTCTTAAAAAAGTAACGCTTAGCCTCAAGCCTCATCAAATGGGAATGACTGAAAATCAGGGGTTATGCAGCAAGGCTAGGTGGGTAGCACCCAAGCAGGGTGAGGTCATTCCTGTCTAGATGTCCCTTTTTATTTCGGCTTAGTGGGCGGTTGCTCATCCCAACCGTGGGGTGATGTCACTCGGGATTATCAAGTAAGGGGTAGTCCCGGTCTTGTGTTGCAGGGGAGCGGGCGTACTCCTCGGTACGGTGATCTAGGCCCCGTACTGTGACAGGTGGTACCCCAGTGCCTAGTCATTAGTTGGAAATCCATTCTCCCTACGAGCCTTGTACGAGTTTTGTTTGTATTACCCACTCTGTGGCTAGTAGCTCGAATTTAATAATGTAACAATTTCGGCTATTTTATAAGTATTTTTATATAGACCCTATTATAATATCAGAGGATTTCTATAAAAAATGTTTTAGCTATCGTAAGGTAAAAACCCGACATGTTTATTTGTGGCGTGGTCTTACGAGATGCTTTTGTTTTCAAAGGATTTTTGAAACTTTAATTATCAATTGAGTGTGATTTTATCACTCTGGTATTCTAGACTGACTCGGGTGTTATTTAACTGTAATGCTCGGGTCAGACCGAGTATTATAGGATACAGGTTTTGATGCTGTGGAACTCAGGAGACGAGCGGGATGACGATACGTATTTTCGTACTTGTTTTATATATATATATATATATATATATATATATATATATATATATATATTCCGCTGTGTTGAGTTGCTATGTATTCCTTTGTACATTGTTGATGTTGAGCTGTGATTTATGTACTCTGATGATGTAATATATAAACAGCTATATTTGACTTTGGTGTAAAGATATGCTAATATCTATTATATTTTATTCCGCTGCGATGGTTAGCTTCTGATGTTGTTTTCTATTTTCTTCTTCTACCTCTTCTTCTTTTGTCCAAATGGTTTGTATTTCTGTACAACTTGAGTTGATTGTTGAAGAATAGTGTTAACTCAAGGGCTATGGATTTGCGGGTCGTAACAAAAAGTGTATCAGAGTTTAGGTTGGTGATAACCTTGGCTCTGGTGGGAAATTACTCATTTAAAATAGAGTCTATGGCACTCTAGAATGAGTTTTAGCGTATTAATAGATATGAGCACGTATTTGTTAGTGACTATAAAATGATTTTATATTGTGTTGATTGGTTTATTGAGTAGTTTATGGATTCTGGTCAGTACGAGTAATTAACGTTATTGATAGGGATCTCTAAACACTTGAATAGAACAATTCGACACAGTATTGTTTTAAAGTAGGGTAAATGAAATAATTTTACCCAAATTATTTTTATATATAAAAGATATAATTTTTGTAAAGTATTATAATATTTGGATGCTTGATTGTTAAGGAATGATAATATCAAATTATTAACACTATTGTGTAGAAATTGAATAAGAAATTTAAACTTATAACCAAAGTTGAAGAATAAAGTTATATAACAAAATGGAATGTGAAATATAGATTATAAATGAAATTTATAAATTGAAATGAACCTCATATACAAATGAGACTTGTAAATGTAAACGGTAAAGGTGATTATAATTTTGGAATAGAATTCCAAAGAAACATTTGAAATTGAAATGAGATAAAATTCCAGAGAATGTTTAAATATAGAATTAAAGGAATTGCAATTTCGAATTTTTGGGAAAGTTTAAATTCCTTTGGATTTGGAAATGGTTTTCAAAAGTTTGGAGAAATAATAGTGGTATTATTTCAGGAATATTTTTGAATTGGAATTGAATATGGAGAGATTTGGAATTTAAAAATATTTGAAGGGATTTTAAAGAGATAAAAGCATCTAGTTCTCTTTCGATCGCTGGAAAATAATTTCGGTGATGACTGCAGCATCATCGAAGTTCATTTTCAAGTTTCTAGAAGAGAAATTGCTACCAAGTTGTTTTAAATTGGAATTGTTTGCGAACTGGGTTTGGTTTTGAAATTGAGGAATAAATGAATTTGCCAAAGAATTTTGGATATAGCTGAATTCTAAGGTGATATTGAAATTTTGGAAAATTGTTTAACTCTGCAATTTTGTTTAAAATGTTTGTGGAATAATAAAAATATATTGGCTAAACAAAAAGGTATAATTCCGAGTTAAAAAGTAAAATGTGAATGAGATTGATTGTAAATAGATGAAATATGAATATAAATAAGTTGTGACTTATAAAATTTGGAAGCAAAATAAATAGGCCAAATAAAATTGTTTGTAATGATAATGAATATAATCCAAAATTTTAAACAAATAAATAAAATAGATTGAACTCAAGTAAAACGGTTAGAGTGATTTTTGGAATAAAAATCAAATATTGGGTAAAATTTTACATAGACTACTTGATTAATTAATGGAATATGGAAATGGAACTCAAATTTGTTAATAAAAACTTGAGTTGTGAATAAATGATAAAATTTGAAAGTGAAGCTTGAGTTATTAATAGAAATTCAACTTGAAATTGTAAGTGAATTAAATTTGAATTGAAGTTTAGTGGAATTGAATTTACATACAAATGATTCATATTGCAAATAAAAATCTAAGAAGAGATAAATTGGAAATGGCCTCGTTATGAAGTGAAAGAAATTCAGAAATAAATTATTAAATGTGAATTAGAATTCATATTGATTCAATGAAATATACTAATTTAGTTTAAACAAATGGAGCTGGCAATGAAATCAAGTTAAACAAAATAGAGTTGAAATAGTGAGGGTTTGAGTGGTAAATAAAATTCAAGTGAATAAGAATAAATTTTGAAATGGTTGCAAATGAATTAAAATGGAAAGAATTGACTATAAATTGAGTTGGAATCAATTTAAAGTGGGTACAAGCTTACGTAATTATTTATTCACTTGCATACGGTCAAATTTCGTAGAAGTAAATTGTCATTTGACGAAAACGAGATTAAATAAATTCTCTGAATTGATAGAAGTGAAATAAAGACTGATTTTAAAATCAATTGAGTTGAATATAAGCTTGTTTGGATTAAAAATAAACTAAATGTAAGAAATTGAATTGTAAACCTTTGGGATTGAATGAAATGGCATCAAATGATTGGTAATTGAAAATCAAGTTAAGGATTTAAATTGGGAAGTGCTTATAAAAGCAAAATATAACTTGAGTTTGGAAGTTGAAACATGTTGAAGGAAAATAAAATAACTTAAGTAATATTTGAATAAAAGCTTGATTTAAGTAAAAATTGTGAAATGGTTGTGTCGAGTTTTATGAAATGATTTTAAATAAAACTTGTTTGGTAAATGAGATTAGTAATTGAGTTAACTAACTTAAGTTATATTAATGAGAACTTGACTTCGAATAAAAATGGGAGTTAGATTGCTTTTGGAAATCAATTCAATTTAAATGAGTTTGTTTGGACGTAAAATGAATTTAAGTTAAGCAAGAGAGTTGTGAAATCATTTAAATTGAATGGGATGGTTTGAATATTGTTTGGAAGCATTCAAAATAAGTGTCGAAATATTTCATATGTGCTTATGGAAGTTTATAATATGCACTGTTTATAGAATCCATGTTTTAGTTATTTATAATAAAGTGAAATGTTAATAAACTTTGTATATTGACACTGACATGTTTAAATTAAGTAAGTACAGGTTTTTGGAAGCCGTTTGACTGGTTTTGACTGCGCTAATTGCTTAAATAAATAGCTGCTTGCTTAAAAATCTAAATAAGGTACTCGTACGCAATACAAATAGGAAATATGAACTGTTTTTTCGTTTTCCGACCGTGTGGGTCGATGTATATATATTTATATCTCTTGTCAAATTGCAAAAGCTCCTCCGTACAAAGGAGAATCTGCCAAAATTTTCCGAAAATTTTGGGAGTTAGAAATTTTTTGAATCTTTTGAAAATTTTCACTAACGACAAATGAATTAAAGTTTGTTAAGCAAATAGAATTATAACTAAATGTTGAAATTTAATTTAAAGTGTGATGAACTGAAGAATTGTTCAAAGAGACTAAAAGAAGAAAAAGTTTGCAAATAAACTTTTATTTGAGATACAAAAATAAATTAGTAAGTAAAACGAATAAGGGAAATGGTTAATTAAATATGGATTGAGATAGGGTGAATCAAAATTCAATATTCAAAGTTTGGAGATGAATTGAATTCAAGTAAAATTGGGAAGTAGTATTTATATTTGAAATTAATTAACAAAGTAAAGCAAATTGAAATTTTTATGGAATTGTAAAGGCAAATTGAATAAAATGGAAATAAACTCCAATAGTGAAGTGAAAATAAATTGGTATATAAAATATTTATATGGAACTTAAGAAGTGAATGGTGAGATTATTAAGTAAATTTAGTATTGAGAAAATTATTCTAAGTGCATATTTGAATAGAGATTTAAAACTGGAAGTAGTGACAAAGGAAAATTGTGCATAAGTGTATGACAATCAAAGTAAATGTGAATAAAAAGGAAATTGATATAGTTGATAATCAATTGGGGCAAATACGTAGGATGTACGTATATTATTTTATTTGCATAGCTATTTGATCCAGATTTCGAGCACAGAATTTCGAGATAGTTATATCGATCCGAGTTAGGATTTTTCACTCGATTTTCAACGGCGAACCTGGATATGGAGTTTTTATTGATTTTGTAAATTCTCTATGATAGTTTACAGCTATGCAAGAAGAATGAGGGTTTCTAATCAGGAAACTAGATTTGAGTCCGCACTAGGAAGTCGGGTGGACGATACTAGTTCGGAGGTGAAATTGTGTGATCGAGTGAGAGATCGGATTTGGTATTGCGTACGGATGATATATGTGCGTCGTACGGGCTTAAGTAAAACAAATATTGGAAATGTGTAAAAGAAGTCATAAAAATGTTTTTGAATGTTGTGATTGGATATTATTGCTAAACAGGATGTGCAGGTATGAAAAAGGGAAAAGAAAATTGGTTTTGATTTCAGATAATAAATTAGAATTGCTCGACAAAAAGGTACGTGTTTAAAATTTCTGTGAAATTTGATTGGGATTTTTGGATCTAGCCACTTGGCCTTTTGTTTTCTTTTGGATTTGGGAGGCCGTAGAGCCATTTTGTAGTTGTACCGGGCTAGGCGCGCAAAGAAGACGCTGGCGAAATTTTTCGGAAATTTAGAGAGTTAGAAAATTTTTGAGAAAATTCTGATAATTTCAAATTTGACTTAAAATTTAAATTTGAATGATTGAGTAAGTAATATTTTTTGAAACTATGGGAAAGTTGGGGAAATTAGTAAGTATGGTAATGGGTCTTTATAAAAGATAGTTGGTAGGATGTTGAATTGTGGTTTTGGGAAAAGGGTAAACGGGTATTGGACCAGTCTTCCTAACTAGTAATTTCGGGGACGAAATTCTTTTAAGGGGGGAGGAATGTGACCACCCGGATTTTTAAAGCAATTTAAATTGGGATATTTAATTGATTTGAAATATTAAAAAGGTAAAATTTTAACTTGAATTCAAATATCACTAATTAATTGTTAAGTAAATTATTGAATTAAATAATTTAAAATTGGGTAAAATATGAAATCTGGGATTTTAAGCCTGTTAAAAATAATTTGAAGGCTTGTAAAATTTATATTGATAGTACTAAAGATAGTAAAAAGTGTTGAAATTGAATTTGGTAGGGTTTGTTAAGTTTTGATATTTCATCGTTTAAATTGAATTTAAAAATAGCCTTCCGTGGCACAGTCTCGGAATTCGACGAAACTAGTTCCATTGGGTCCGTAATATTGAATTATTATCGGATTTCAATTTTCGTAATTTTCGGAGTTGGTGTGTGAGCGTACTGTTAACCCCACTGAAGCTTGGGCCGACTCATCAGATAAGGCAGTCAGCGACTCAGAAGATACGACCCACCATGAGTCGTTAGCGGTTCAAGTGTGCAAATCAGAAAGCCAAGTGCAATTGACTCGCGTACGACTCAATGACCAAAGAAGGAACACACCGACTCATATGGTCCAGGTCCGACTCATCAAAGACCGACTCAGCAAGTCTCCGACTCAACTGTTGTGCGACTTATAGAAGTTTCTGACTCAGCGACTCATGGCTCAGCGACTCATGACTCAACAGGTTCGCGACTCTTCTTATGGAACGGCCTGGGGAATGTCACGACTTATGGATGCCTACGACTTATCATAAGTTGAGTACGACACATGCTAATATGAGGGGAGTTATGATAAGTTGACTCGGGAACGACTTATCTCTTTGGACCGAGCCAGTAGTTCGACCTTGAGTTAACACGGGACGACTCACCATGACTCGCCCACGACTTAAAGTCGTTGAGTCGTAACCCATCGCCACAAGGCCTAGGAAGATTGACTCGGACACGACTCAAGAGGAGTGACGACCTAAGAAATAACTTGACGACACATAACTCAGGATGCCTCGCCCGCGACTTAAAGCGACTGAGTCGTATTCTGTTACAACGATGCATGTCCTAGTGAAAGTTGACTCGCCAACGACTCAGAACTTGGCTTAGAATCCAGCAAGAGAATGAGCTAGTGAGAAGACCGAATGCAGATAAGCCGGCAACGACTCAACTTGACTCGGCCACGGCTTAACCTGAGTCGGTCACGACTCAGGACTTGGACAAAAAACTTCTTTCCAGACTTGCCTATAAATGCATAGCAACCTCCAACTTTCAAAGGACTTTTGGCACATTCTCTTCATACACCGTTACCTTGCTGCATTGAGAACTCCATCAACACTTAGAGCTTTTGAAGATTAAAGGAATATCTCAAAGAACTTCACGAAGAAACTACACATCTTCAACATGAATTCAAGGACTTTAATCGACATTGAAGCTTGAGCTACTTGTTCCAAATCTCTTGTAACTTGAAACATATTGTACTTGAGAAGAATTGTATCAGATTGTAACGAGATTATTAATAAAAGTACTTAAAGTGGACGTAGGCTATACCCTTAAGCCGAACCACTATAAAATTGTTGTTTTTTGCTGCTTTTCTGCTTTTTCCTGCTTATAATCTGTTCCCGAGTTATCGGGTGGTGCTTTCACAACTATAACTCAAACACCGGGGTGTTAGCGTTCAAATTTTAGCGTTAACATTTTTGGTGCTTTCACTGAGAACCCAACTCAGGAAAACTGTCATCATTGCTTCACAGAGATTTGTAGAGAGGATTTCTTTGAAAACCAGAAGTCTATCTGAGATTATGGCTCCTGGAAGGAAAAGTAGATCTGTCAGATCTGGGAACGTTCAAGAGGGAACCTCCGCTTCCCCTGTACCTAATCAACCCACTCCGTCTGTTGGAGTTACGAAAGCGGAGTTGGATGCTGTGATTTTAGGGCTAAACCAGCAGATAAACGCCCAGAATGCGCAATTAGAGGCTCAAAGTGCCCAGAATGCTTTGATTCTGAATAAGTTGAACGATTTACTTGGGGCAAACAATCAACCGGCTGGTAATGAAAGGAATTATGCTGGTAACATTCATAATGCTAATGAAAGGAATGCTCCTGAAAGGGCTGCTAGTCCCTTTGAGCAAACGCTTCCCGAGGTTGGTGGATCTGGAACTCGACATGATGAGGAGTATCTTTCTGGAATGGTTCGGAAAATTATGAAAGAAAGTTTGCAAAGGGTTGAAGACGAGAAGGAATGGGGTTTCGCCCCAAGTAAAACTCCATTTACTGAGAAAATTCTAAAGGCAGAGTTTCCAAGGAAGTTTGTCCCTCCAACTATTCTAGCTTATAAAGGAACAAGTGATCCGAATGAATTTTTGTATAAATATGATTGGCACATGACAGGTGCCAGGGCCTCTGACGAGATAAAGTGCCGATATTTTCCTGTATACCTTGAAGGTGTTGCTCTACTGTGGTTCACCAAGTTGCCAGTCCGATCTATTGATCAGTTTTCGGACTTAACCCGGAAATTCAAAGAGCAATTTAGACTATATGCTTCAAAGGCCAAGGACATCATGTCGCTGTCGAGTTTAGAACAGAACCCAGGTGAATCTATCAGATCTTTCTTGAATCGATTTAATATAGCGCTGGCTGAGGTGGATAACGCTGAACCGCGAATGATATTGACTTATCTAATGAGGGCTATTGATAAGTCAAGTGAATTTGGGAAATGGTTAAACATGAAGAAGCCAACTTCCCTCGAAAAGTTCTACAAAAAAGCAGATGAATTCATACGCTTGGAGAGCCGTCCTTTGCCGGTAAAGGCAGTGTTGGAGAAACCTAAAGATAACACTGTCGCTCAACGAAAGAATGAATCAGTGGGGCAAAAAAGGGAGAATAATAATGGGAAGAAACAGGGTAATT
The DNA here is from genome assembly GCA_030765085.1 of Allium cepa. Lineage (NCBI taxonomy): Eukaryota > Viridiplantae > Streptophyta > Magnoliopsida > Asparagales > Amaryllidaceae > Allium > Allium cepa. The sequence goes on from CM060938.1 coordinate 920,742,736, forward strand.
CGAAGAAGCCTCGCTCCTTCAAGCCATCAGAGTATACTCCATTATCACATACGCCGGAGCACATCTACCTTGCCACTAAAGACTCTATCGATTTTCCTAAACCTATCCCCCTGAGGACCGGGAAAAAGGCTATTCAGAGTGGGAAGTTCTGCCGCTTCCATAATCAGCCCGGTCATGAGACCGATGAATGCCGCCAGTTGAAGAATCTGATTGAAGAATTGCTAAGGGAGAACAAGTTACAGCAATTTGTGAAAAAGAATAGCAACAATCCTGCATCGTCAAGTCAGGGGCAGCAGGCTCCTGTTCATCAGCCTGGGGCAGGTGAGAAAGCTACAAGGAATGAATCTGGAAGGCCCATCATCAATGTCATTACAGGAGGACCTCACCCAGCTGGCAAGAGCTGGGGTGAGATGGAGAGGTATTCTAGGGCTTTGAAATATGCTCCAGTCGAAGAAGACGTCTTTGTCTTAGAAGACACCACACCCCTGAAACAACAGAAAACTTTCAGTGATGATATTATTTTTAGAGCCAGAGATTCCACAGGTATCGAAGCCCCTACCCTAGATCCCTTGGTCATCTCAGCTGGTATCGGACCGGCCATTGTCAGAAGAGTTCTCATTGACTGCGGAGCATCATGTAATATCCTCTTCAAGAAGACATTTGACCAGATGAAGATCTCTATGGTCGATGTACAAGCCTCATCGCAGAAAATCGCTGGCTTCACTGGGGAGCCAAAGCAACCAATAGGAACCATTGACCTGCTTGTAGAGCTTGGGGAAGGAGAAAGGAAAGTGGTCCGAAAGCAAACCTTTGTGATTGTTGATGAATTTTCTGCTTATAATGCTTTCCTTGGTCGGCCAACTCTGGCAGCATACAAAGCTGTTCTAGCTCCGTGGTGTCTCACTATCAAATTCCCTACAGACAATGGAGTAGGGGTTATAAAAGGAGATCAAAATGCCGCTCGGGAATGTTATCTGACAGAGCTGCGAGAATCAAGAAAAAGAGAAATGGGAAAGGATGCGGCAGCCCCAGTCCGCATCAAAGAGCCAGCCTTGTAGCAATTACGGGGTGGACCCTGCACTGGCGAGCATAGCGGGGCACGGAAAGAGATGGATCCCAGAAAAGCCAGTGCAGGGGAGAATAGAGTAGTACCGGTGGAAACGACAGTACCGGTACCTGTTGATCCGAAGGACCCAAATAAAGTGTTGAATGTGAGTTCATAGCTTAATGTGTCAATTCAGAATATCTTGATATCTTTCCTGAAAGCAAATCTGGATGTCTTCGCTTGGACTCATGCCGACATGTGTGGAATATCTCCAGAAGTTGCAGTACACGCTCTGAATATTGACCCAAAGTTTACACCTGTGAAACAGAAGAGAAGAACCAAAGGTCCAGAAAGGTCAGCAGCATTAAAAGAAGAAGTTGATCGACTCATGGAAAATAACTTCATCAAAGAATCTACATATCCGAATTGGGTTTCAAATCCCGTGCTGGTCAAGAAAGCTAATGGAAAATGGAGAGTGTGCATTGATTTTTCTGATCTAAACAAGGCCTGCCCCAAAGATTGCTTCCCATTACCTAGGATTGATCAACTGGTTGATGGAACAGCGGGACATGAGTTGTTGTCTTTTATGGATGCCTACTCCGGGTACAACCAGATCATGATGCATGAACCTGATCAGGAGGACACGAGTTTTATCACCGATGTTGGTCTTTATTGTTACAGAGTTATGCCCTTCGGATTGAAAAATGCAGGGGCAACCTACCAACGACTTGTTAATGCTATGTTCAAACCACAGTTGGGCAAGACTATGGAAGTCTACGTCGACGATATGTTGGTAAAGTCTAAGAAAGCAGCGGATCACATTGAACACTTAGCAGAAATGTTCGCAGTCCTCCGGAAATACAGAATGAAGCTTAACCCTCTGAAATGTACATTTGGGGTCGAGTCCGGAAAGTTCTTAGGTTTTATTGTCAGCGCTAGGGGCATTGAGGCTAATCCAGCTCAAATCACTGCCTTAAAAGAAGTTAAAGCTCCTAGAACAAAGAAGGAATTGCAAAGCCTTAATGGAAAAGTCGCTGCCTTGAGTCGGTTCATTTCCAAAGCTACAGATAAATGCATCCCATTCTTTGACGCTCTAAAGAAAGGAAAGAAGAACTTTGAATGGACTCCTGAATGCCAAAAAGCCTTTGATGAGTTGATCCGTCATCTGGAAACGCCTCCAATACTTTCGATGCCCGGCAATGGTGAGGATCTTCTTATATACTTGGCAGTATCATCTCATGCTCTAAGTGCAGCGCTGATACGGGAAGACAAAAGGATTCAACATCCGGTCTACTATATCAGCAAAAGACTCACTGGGGCAGAGCTGAATTACTCCAAGTTGGAAAAACTCGCCTATTGTTTGCTGATCGCGTCAAGGAAGTTGAGGCAATATTTCCAAGCTCATCCTATCAAAGTCCTCACTGATCAACCTCTAAAGCAAGTCCTGTTTCGCCCTGAAACTTCGGGTCGCCTTCTAAAGTGGAACATTGAACTCAGTCAATATGACATCACTTATCACCCCCGAAAAGCAATCAACGGACAAGCTTTAGCTGATTTCATTGCAGAATTCACAGAGAAAGGTAATGGTGAGGAAGAAGCGATCAATGATCCCCCAATCCAGTGGAAGTTGTATGTTGATGGCGCAAGAAATGACTACTGTTCTGGAGCAGGGGGGGTGCTCGAAACTCCTGAAGGTCGGTCATTATGTTATGCACTAAGATTGGAATTTCCTTCAACAAATAATGAAGCAGAATATGAAGCTCTTATTGCAGGACTGAAAATTGCTAAAGAACTAAACATCCGAGCATTACAGATCTTCAGTGATTCTCAGCTTATTGTATGCCAAGTCAAGAAGGAATTTCAAACAAAAGGGGGAAACTTGCCTGCCTATTTGTCAAAGACTTGGGAACTTCTTTGTGAGCTTGATCATTATTCAATAAGCCATATCCCCCGGGAAGAGAATATGAAAGCGGACTCCCTCGCAAAGTATTCAAGTTCTGGTGAAGCTCAATTATTGGGATTGGTCCCTGTAGAAGTCTTATCAGCACCAAGTACGGACGAGATGGATATAGATTGGATTATGAATGTATCTCAAGAACAAGAGTCATGGATGACTCCAATACTGGACTACCTACTCAGAGGTTCTCTGCCAGAAAATTCGAGAGAGAGACAGAAGCTGCTAAGAAAGACCTCTCGCTATGTAATCCAGGATGGCCGATTGTACCGACGGGGATTCTCAATGCCATTACTTCGATGTGTGTCCAAGGAAGAGTCCAAAACAATCCTAGCCGAGGTACATGGAGGGGAATGTGGTGATCATTCAGGTGGCCAAACATTAGCAAAGAAAATTCTCCGATATGGATATTTTTGGCCAGAAATTAATCGAGATGCTGCAGATTACTCCCGAAAATGCGACAGATGCCAAAGATTTGCCAAAATTCCTAGAGCACCTTCTACCGAACTCACACAGATGGTCAGTCCATGGCCGTTTGCAATTTGGGGAATGGATCTCATTGGGCCGCTACCGACTGCCAAATCAGGAATTAAATATGCTATTGTTGCAGTTGACTATTTTACTAAATGGGCTGAAGCTGAACCATTGGCTACTATCACTTCTAAGAAGATGATAAGTTTTGTGACCAAGAATATCATTTGCAGATACGGTGTGCCACAGAAAATAATTACAGACAATGGTACTCAGTTTGAAAGCGAGGAATTCCAGGATTTTTGCAAGCGATTCAGAATCCAGAAAAGCTTTTCAGCAGTAGCTCATCCGCAGGCAAACGGGCAAGTGGAAGCAGTGAACAAGATCATCAAATCGACCATCAAGAAGCAGCTTGAAAGAGCAAAAGGTGGTTGGGTCGATAAGCTACCACTTGCACTATGGGCATACAGAACTACTCACAAAACTGCGACTTGACATACTCCTTTTTCATTAGCATACGGATCAGAAGCAATGATCCCGGTTGAAACAGAGGTCCCTTCACACAGAAGAATCCATTTCAATCAAGCAGAAAATGAGAAGCTACAACTTGAAGCGCTAGATCTCCTTGATGAAAAAAGGGACGAGGCTAATCTCAGAATTGCAGCTCATCAGCAAAGAATAGCCAGACATTTCAATTCCAAAGTTCGTCAACGCAGCTTTGAAATTGGAGATCTAGTCCTGAAGAGAATTATGACAGCGACAGGTGTGTTTGGGCCAAATTGGGAAGGACCATTTGTCATAGGTCAGAAGCTTCTTGACGACACATTCAAACTCACTACTGTTGAAGGAGATCAAATTCCAAGGGCATGGAACAGCAATCACTTGCGTCCATATTTTACTTGAAAAATTTGTTGAAATAATGTAAAAGAGTTGTGAATGTATGATTCTTGTAATTGAAAGCTGTTGTAAAACTGATGAAAGAAGATAATGAAAGAATATAAAGTGGATGTAGGCCCAAATTCTTGGCCGAACCACTATAAATCTTGTGTTCCTTATTATTGTTACATGTTTGCTTTATTTTCGATATTCAAAGTACATAGAATGTATTGCTGAAATGTCGATTTAAATTTTTGCAGACAATGGAAATAAAACTTGCGCATAATAAAACTGGGAGATTCTCGCCATCATTCAACAAACAAATTCCAAGTCACAAAAACCCCTAATTCAAATCCTAGATAGGAAACACTTCAATTGTATGGGCAATGGTTTCGCTGGGAACGGACCCTTGCTATCAAATTTGAGTTCGTTTCAACAAACGAGCATCCAATTAAGAAGCTTATGTCCGTTCTCACGAACCTGCTTGACAATGAAGTGCACTTCCTTGGATTAAACAAACTATTTGTGAGAAAAGGGAATGTGAGCTTTAAAGAAAAAGAGGATCACTGAAAAGGCGTAAGCAAGTGGACAAGGAAGCAACTAAAGTTATCATCGGCAGCATAAAACCTCTTCGGAGGCACAACTCTTCGGAGGATAAAGACCTCTAATGGGACATACGCCATAAAAAAAGAAAGTTCTCTACTCTACAAAAAAGATTGGAGGAGTCATGACCCTCCAACCATGAGAGAGTAACTTCCAGGCGATGAAAACCCTCTCTGAGGCACATTTCACCAGGAGTCGGAGTAGTTACTCTTCGGAGTTTCACTTCACCAAAGTTGAAATGCAAACAAAATAAAGACCTCTTCGGAGGCACATTTCACCCGGAGTCGGAGTAGTTACTCTTCGGAGTTTCACTTCACCGTAGTTGAAATGCAAACAAAATAAAGACCTCTTCGGAGGCATATTTCACCAGGAGTTGAAGTGTAACGGCCGCTCTTCGGAATTTCACTTCACCAGAGTTGAAAGACAAACAAAATAAAAGCCTCTACGGAGGCACAATCCAGAAGAAAGACCTCTTCGGAAGCCCGCGTTTCACCGAGATTGAAATAAAACTTCCAAGTGTTGAAACGTGGAAAGGGTTTCCTCAAAGGCGCAACTCTTTGGAGGTACAAGTTTCACCAAGATTGAAATAAAACTTCCAAGTGTTGAAACGTGAAAAAATCCCTCCTCAGAGGTACAACTTTCTAAAAAAAAAAAAAAAATCCTCATCAGGAGCGTACTTTAACTTCAAAAAAAAAAAAAAAAAAGGAAAGAGTAGCTTACCTATTCTGGAAAAATCCTCTATTAAGAAAAAAAGAGGAAGGTTAAAGCACCCTCCGGAGGTCCGCTCTACCACATAGAAGAATTCACTTGGTAAAAAATGCACAATGTAAAAAAGAAGGAGGTGTTTTCTTCAAAGGACAAAGCATAAAAACTTATATGAAGGGAGTTGTACTCTACCAAAATACTTCTTCAAGAGTGGAATATTCTTTAGAAAAATAAGAGTACAAGTCCCCTCGAAGTATAAAATATTGCAGCAAGCCTATGGAATGGGGGCAATATGGTATGATTGCATACAATATGGTATAGCCAAATTAACAAAGGGTAACACTAAAGTAACATACCATAAGCTCGCTGCAATATCATGAAAATAAACTTATGCAAAAATGAATAATAAATGCATTCTCAAGTCCAAACAGGAATTTGTACAAATAAAGGATTGTTTTATTCAAATTGCATTACAGATACAGGTTTCCAGAATAAAGAAAAAGCGGAGGCCGGTACCCGCACAATTCTCGACGAATACATGCATAACACAAAAAGCTAAAAACTGAAGTCCTCATTTCTTCTTACTGCCTTTGGACCCTTTGCCCGGTCGAATGATTAACTTTTCTGGTCGGTCAGTGGGCATAAGGGAAGAAGGAGAGGCAGGCGCAACTGGTCCAACTTCTGGCTCCTCTTCAGTAGCAGTGGTTATCTTCCCCCTCCTTTTGGACGTTACGCGTTTTTTCCTCCTCTTTGAGGAAGACTCACTTCCTGGAGTGACAAGTTTAGAAAGAGCTATGTCGTCAGAAGGAGTTCGCTCTGGAGATATGTCACCTCCCTCAAGTCTCTCATCCTTCTGCTCTTGCGAAGCGATGGGATCGTCCAAGCCATGAAGAGCCTCTATTTGCTCCTCCTGTGATCCAGGCTGCGAAGCAGAAGGAGGAGCCACCTGAAGAGACGAAGGAGGGATAACCGGAGGAGGAGAAATCTAAGCGGTGCTTGTTACTTTCTCTACAGAAGAAAAGAGGTTAAAGTCAGTAAAGAGAGGAGATGAAGGCTCATCAATAAAGTCAGTAAAGAGGGAAGATGAAGGCTCATCGGGGTTGAGAAAATAGTCAAGGAGCTCATTAAACCCATGTGAAATAAATGAGCAATCCACTTGAGCGAGATTGAACGTGGTGAAATTTACAGTAGAATTACCTGCAGAAGTTGTCTTTATTATGTCAATCTCATAATCCGGGGCTTCAGCACTCTCTTGCGATTCATCTGTGGCTTGAGTAATTTTGGCCCCGGTATCAGTTTGAGCAGGGATCGGTACATTAGAGCTAGAACCAATGATGCCAGCATCGGCCGAAGTTGAAGAAGGGACAGGAGCAGTCAAATTTGTTTCTTTTTCTTGATGCTCTTCCCCCACTATTTCAACCCGCGATCTGGCAAGTTGCTCCTTCCCTCTTGCAAGAGCTGCGCGAGTCTCAAAGTCTAAGTAATTCACTTCCAGCTCCTCTTCAGTGTATCCGGCCCCTTTAAACATATCTAGTACGGCCTCCCACACTTCGGCCAGGGTGATCTCATACTTGGGGCCCAGGAATGCAAGGCTGCCACGCCCTAATACACAATGCAAGTAAAAATCAAATAGTGTCGAGCCAATATCAGCTTTAGTGGCTTCATGGGCCTCTTCAGCTGCAATCCTACCCGCAACGGCCTCATCTCGTTCTCTCTCGACTTTAGATAGCTGGGCTTTCAATTTCTCAATCTCTGTAGCCTGGAGGCCAGTTTGTCCTCGTAGCTGAGTAATTTCAGTACGGTTGCCCTCTATAACCTGCTCCAACCCATCAGCTTTGGCCTCAGCGTCTCTTTGCGCGGCATGAGCATCCCGCACCTGTTGAAGAAGCACGCTCTCTCTTTGAGAATAAGAAGTGGAAGAAGTAGCAAGCTCCTCTTTAAGTTTCCCAACTTCGGCCTCAAGTTTCTCATTATAATCGGCAATACTCCTCATTTCTGCATCATGCTATTTGAGGACCTTTTGCCATTCAGTTTTGTCGTTCTCCATGGTAAGCATAGCTTCAAGATTAGCCCTATTCACCCTTTGGAGCTCATCAACGAGTTTCTGCCAAGATGACATCCTCTCAATATCAGTTCTAACTGCATCAAGGTTCCGTAACATAGCGTTTTTATCTATGGGAACCAGATCAAGGTCAAAGCGAACTCCTTTTAAACACCAATTAGGAAATCGGCCTTGAAGAGTGGCTGGACCTGGTTCAACTTGATAAGATGGCCTATTGATGATTGCTTGGATGTCAGTAAGGGAGGGGGCAGGAGATTGAGAAGAGGTAGGAGTAGTAATCTTCTCTGAAGGCGCAGACATTGGCTCCTCAGTTACTTTGGCCCGTTTGCTCAAGTCATCAGTTGTGTGACTCTTCCCTCTGTCATCATGAGATTTGCGTTTAAGGGAGTCACTCTCTCTGTGGGAAGAATCATGTCGATTATCTGATCTTCCATAGCGTTCTTCATAATCACGTCTTTCCTGAGCCTTCCGGACAGCCCTTTCTTCATCGGTCTCTCTATGAACAGGAGGATAGGATTGATAGCCATACTGGCTGCGTTTTCCATATCGCTGAAAGTCACTATAATATAAGATGCCTCGCCTCATTGAAAAACCTAAAAGAAGAAACAACACGTGAGAATTTTTCAAATATTAAAAAGAAGAGAGTGCATAAATGTGCAGGAAAATCCTCAGTTGTGTGTGAAGTGCAAACTACTCGCGTTTAACTAACGAACCACTCCTCAGTTGGGGGGAAGCAATAGGTTTCGCTGTCGTTGACAGTTCTTGGGATAAAGGAGTTGGAGTCTGTTGGAGGGCAGATGTCGCCTCAATCATCGGGGGAATTGCTTTAACACAGGGAGGGTCGTCTTTAAAGAGTTCTTGGGAAGTGATAATTATGTCACTCAAATACCCGAAGACGTCATCACCATCATGTCCGACCAAACTCCCTTCACCAACTCCTCCACCAGCATTCTTCTCGGTTTGGGAAAGGGGCTCCTCTTCTTCTTCAGTTATAGGGGGAGGCGCGGGCTTTTCGGATGGCCCCGTGTCATCTCTTGGAGTGGAGCACTTTACTAATGAAGTTTCTATAGAAGTTTCTCCCTGCACGCGCTCTTTAATGGAGACCGGGGCATCAGAAGTTTTCACTGGAGAATCTGGAACTTCCGTTGGAGCTTCGCGAGGCTGAGTAAAGCGAGAAGGATGGAGGAGTCCGTATTGATGTAAAAATTCATCGCTAAGCAGAAACTTTATGCTCCTCTCTTCTGCCGGCACGGCATTTAATCTTTCAAAAGTTTGCTTATGGCTTGGGTCCCTAGCGGGGGTGGAAGTGCTAAAACAGGAACAAAGAATGAAATTAGCAACTGAAAGTTTGGATCTCAAAAAGGTTTCAAAACGGAAAAAGTAGAGACAGGAAATCTTACTTCCCACTCTCCAGATGGCATAAAACCCTGGAGGGCAGCGAACAAAGAAAAACTGATTCAAAAATCCGTGAGCGCTTTCGGAGAGATCAGTAATAAGTTTGCGGTTTCGAGCGCTTCTTATAACCACGATGGAGGGATGATCTTTGATTTTCGTAAATGAGCAGAGATAGCATATTTCCCTGAAGCTTGGTAATCGATCCAAAACTCTCCTAAATAGAACACATAACCCCATCAGAATAGCGTAGCCATTGGGGTGTAATTGGAATGGAGAGATAGACAACCGAAGCAGGAACTGTTGAATAAAGTCATTAAAAGGAGGAATAGCGCCGTTTAAGCACATTTTGGCGATTGACAGCAACAAAACCAAGAGGTGGCCTATCTGCAGTATCATTTGGCCCCGGTAGTAAAACGTCAGCGTCATCAATGCCAAACTGGACGCGCAGTTGGTTAAACACCCGCTGATTCAGAGTTGTGGGTGTTCTCTCCGGAGGGTTATCCACAGGGATAGCTACTGGGGAGACATCTTCAGCCTGGCCTGTCGGCCCTTCTTGATGAGAAGTCATTCTACACAAGCAACTGGATGTTCAAATGCGAAGGTGCGCGTTTCCTAAAAAGTGTGAGGTGTTGTGCAAGACTAATAAAAGTGACAAGTATATGTAACTGGAATTATACTAATCGATGCTTGATCGATTGTAAACATTTCAGAACTTGTTAATCTAAAGTTCAAGCATAATATTAGTGCAAGCGGGTCGATTTCAATTGACTATTTCAGCATTGCTTTGGTATTTTGTTTGAAATTGATAAGTTAAAGGCACTTCATACAAACAGTTTATTCAAGTTAATCATCTATCATTAACTAATCTGTCATTCGATGTGGGCAATCAATGACAGTATATTAGTCCTAGTTTTTTGTGAATGTTGTATTGAGCAGGTTATTAGCCTGCAAGTCAAAATAACCTGTGAATGAGTGCAATAAAATTCAACAATTCAAAGTTAGTGCAATGGTCCAGTGTTCAAACAGAATTTACACAAGTCATAACCCATCAACGGTTCAAAAGTTCTGAGTTGGCAGTGCTCTAAGTCATGAGTCGTGGAAATAAGGAGAAAATCTCCAAGTTTTATCTCGGCCACGACTCAAAGGTTTTGTCTCGGCCACAATTCAAGGGTTTTGTCTCGGCCGCGACTCAAGGCTCAGGTCGTGGAGCATGATGGGTCATACCATGGTTAAATCGTAAGGGTCACTGGATCATACGAAAGGCGCCGAGTCAAACCTACGGCAACATTTGAACCAACCTAACCCATCAACCATCTGACCCATTAACCCAATAAACTCTCATTCTACAACCCTAATTTTATCGCGTCAATAGATCGCCTCGAGTCGCAAATCATTGGGTCAGACGATCCTCAGTCCATCAATGATTAGGACAACCAAACTCGCAAAGCTCAAGGGGATAGATTGAAGATAAGGACGGTGCGCGCAGGTTAATGATGATCGACAATCAGAAAGGAGGCGAAACTGCTTACGTGGTGTGATGTCAGAGATGATCGGAGGAGACTCGAGTTGAAATTGCTTTTGGGAGCTTGGAGATGTGTTAATGGCGGAAAACGACTTACGAGATTGGTAAAAGAAGAAGAAGATAAAAGTGACGGTTCATACTTTTTATATTAAGGTAGTAGGACATGAGTCGGCACATGCGAGTTAGGATAAGTCGAAGCACGCGACCTACGACTTAGGCGTGTGCTTCGAGGGGCACATGTTAACCCCACTGAAGCTTGGGCCGACTCATCAGATAAGGCAGTCAGCGACTCAAAAGATACGACCCACCATGAGTCGTTAGCAGTTCAAGTGTGCAAATCAGAAAGCCAAGTGCAATTGACTCGCGTACGACTCAATGACCAAAGAAGGAACACACCGACTCATATGGTCCAGGTCCGACTCATCAAAGACCGACTCAGCAAGTCTCCGACTCAACTGTTGTGCGACTTATAGAAGTTTCTGACTCAGCGACTCATGGCTCAGCGACTCATGACTCAACAGGTTCGCGACTCTTCTTATGGAACGGCCTGGGGAATGTCACGACTTATGGATGCCTACGACTTATCATAAGTCGAGTACGACACATGCTAATATGAGGGGAGTTATGATAAGTTGACTCGGGAACGACTTATCTCTTTGGACCGAGCCAGTAGTTCGACCTTGAGTTAACACGGGATGACTCACCATGACTCGCCCACGACTTAAAGTCGTTGAGTCGTAACCCATCGCCACAAGGCCTAGGAAGATTGACTCGGACACGACTCAAGAGGAGTGACGACCTAAGAAATAACTTGACGACACATAACTCAGGATGCCTCGCCCGCGACTTAAAGCGACTGAGTCGTATTCTGTTACAACGATGCATGTCCTAGTGAAAGTTGACTCGCCAACGACTCAGAACTTGGCTTAGAATCCAGCAAGAGAATGAGCTAGTGAGAAGACCGAATGCAGATAAGCCGGCCACGACTCAACTTGACTCGGCCACGGCTTAGCCTGAGTCGGTCACGACTCAGGACTTGGACAAAAAACTTCTATCCAGACTTGCCTATAAATGCATAGCAACCTCCAACTTTCAGAGGACTTTTGGCACATTCTCTTCATACACCGTTACCTTGCTGCATTGAGAACTCCATCAACACTTAGAGCTTTTGAAGATTAAAGGAATATCTCAAAGAACTTCACGAAGAAACTACACATCTTCAACATGAATTCAAGGACTTTAATCGACATTGAAGCTTGAGCTACTTGTTCCAAATCTCTTGTAACTTGAAACATATTGTACTTGAGAAGAATTGTATCAGATTGTAACGAGATTATTAATAAAAGTACTTAAAGTGGACGTAGGCTATACCCTTAAGCCGAACCACTATAAAATTGTTGTTTTTTGCTGCTTTTCTGCTTTTTCCTGCGTATAATCTGTTCCCGAGTTATCGGGTGGTGCTTTCACAACTATAACTCATACACCGGGGTGTTAGCGTTCAAATTTTAGCGTTAACACGTACGATAAGTAGACGCGTTGAAATCTATATCGAATTCAATTTAAATTTATATTTATATTGGTCAACGTCGGCCTACATTCTTTCCCATCATAACTTTTCCCTTTCACATTCGAAATACTGTAGCCGACAATCTTCTGAAACAAGCCGCTCTCATAGTTTATAAATCGCGATCTACCTTTAATAAATCGTATCCTATCTTCTTCTTTCCCAGTTAAAAAAAAGGAATGGCCGAGCTCCTCAAAAATCCCCTTTCCTTTTCTTCTTCAGCGAAACCGTGTTCATTCAAATAAAAAGAAAAATCGATTTCGATCGTATGAAATTTTTTAACCCTCGTTCGATCGAAAAGTAAATATATCGCCGCTCTCTTCGTTCGATCCCAAAGTCGTTCGACCCAAAATCAGAGTATTCGAAGCTAACCTAGTCGAGGTGGCTCCCTATCTTCCTCGATGAGATCCTTTCGAGTCGTATCTATGAGCACGGTGTTTTGAGAGTCGCGTGAGTCGAAGCTAAGGCGGGAGGCAAGTTTGCATCGCGTGCGCTAGGGTTTGCTAGTCGCGATGTTTTAGGATGAGACGTTGGACTCATCGATTGATGGTTTGAGTTGCGACTATGGATAGGGTGTCGACAAGCAGGAGTGTTCGAGTGGGGTTTCTGTTTTGCGCTAGTGTTTATTGCAGAGATTGATGTGATGGCCGCAAGGGTGTAGATGTTGGTCAAAGCCCAGGTTGCCTCCTTTCTGTAAGGTAAGGCAGTTCCCTTTCGATTGTTAATCTATATAGTTTTGAGTCAGAAGATTTATATGAGTGCTAATCAACAAGGTAATGATATACCTACAAGATTCTAAACAGAGAAAATAATATATGTATATAAAAGTTGGTTTCGAAATTTCTATAGGTTTTTGGTGTTATGCAATTCGAAGAGAAACGAATTTTCATATGTACACGTTTTTAATCTACCAGGTTATTTTAAAATAGTGTATTTTTGGAAATTAAATTATTTAATTAACTTATTAAATATTTGGTTGCTAAAACATTCTGTTAAAAACGAGATTAGTTTAAAGGTAAATTTATTTGTTTGAAATGAAATCACCGGTTAGTTAAATTTTCAAATGGAAATTAATTGTTCAATTAGCAAGAGTATTAATAAATGATATTAATATTTATTCAAGGTCTAAATCTTGAAGAAATCTAGCCGGAATGAGAATGGATTGCAAATAAAGGTTAAAGGTGAGTTAATCTCACTCAGTTAATTTAAAATAAAATTTAAATGATTAAATTTAAATAATTGATTGAATGGTTGAGTTTGATTTATGTGCTATAGTATGGTAATTTTGGAGTTGGCATATTATATTATGCTAACATCTGTGGATGCAGGGAAAACAGGTTGGAGTGATCCAACTGGATCCCTCACATTTATTATTTAATATTCTCTGTTGTGATTACTTGATATTCTATGATGAATATATTGGAATATTGAAGGTTATGATTTGATTGGATATATTTGGGTATAATGAATTACCAAAAATATATAAACTGGATTTTGGAAAGAAAATAAAGGAAGTAAAGCTATAAACAAAATAATCTTAGAAAATCTAATGAATTAAGAATGAATTGAAAAAGAAATGGAAGTATGTTAAATAATAATAAATAACTTCAAGTATGGAAAGAAAAAGGGTTTGAATAAACAGTAATTAATGAACTGTAAAATCAAGTGATATTATTTTAAAGGAATAAAGAATTATTTTAAATCTTAGTTTTAAATTTATTTAAAGGAACAAGAAGTAGATTGAGAAATCTAAATTGGTATTTCAATTAAAAGTATTTTAAATCATAATTAAGGAATAAAATCTAAAATTAAAGGATTTTGGAATAAATGAAGTAAATTGGAAATCAATTTGGGAATTGATTTAAGTGTTTGAAATTGGATATTTGGAAGAATAAATTCAAGGTGAGAATTTATTAAAGGAATGAGAAAATTTGTTTAAAAATAAATAGCGATTTCTTTTTAAGAGTTGTGAAGAGAAGTATATTTCTCTGGATAGCCAAGTACGTTTTCAAAGCAAGTTTTTACAATAAAATAAAGGTTTTAATGTTGTTTTACAAAGTATGTTCTTGGAAATTTATTATTTCTAAATGTTTAAATTCTAAAGTAAATTTTTATTCAAATCTATTACCGTAGTAATAATTTATAAAGTTGACTTAGTAATTCTGTTTTAAAGGTGAAAACCTAGTTTATATTTATAAAGTAACCTTATTTTCAAATATACATATAGCATATATATTTTTAATCAATTATTGAAGTGGTTTTAATTTAAACATTTTAAAGAAAATTCTAAAGTAAGTAATTTGTTAATCTATTAGGGTAATAGTTATTTAAAGAATGATTTGGTATTTTGTTTAAAGAAGAAATCTAATGTATATTTATAAGGTAACCTTATTTTAGTTATTTCTAGAGTATTATTTTAAATTATGTACTAAAGTAATTTTTCTATATTAAATGTTAAATATATTTTACAATAACGTGTTTTTAAATTATTTTAAAAATCTAAAATTTTGTGCTTGGTAATTCCAGTGGAAATAGCAATACTTGGAATTTATTCTGAGAAAGGCAGATAGTTTTGAAAATTGTTTTCAAGAAGTTTGAAAAGTGAAATTATACCTTGTGAAGATATTTTTGAAATAAATAAATAATTTGGAAAATTATTTATTGTGTGACGGATGTTGTGAACATTAATTGATAGTTAAATCACCGACTATCAATATTGGACAAATGCGATGATCGTTTCGAAGAGATCAGGATCGAGATTTATTTCTCGAAAACCACTTCGATCTGGTTTGTACGTTTCGGGGAAACGATTTTGGATTCGAAGATAGAGCATTAAAGTGCAAGGGCTAATCGCTGCAAATCCTGAGGATATTTCAAAAATGGATGTAGTAGGAATAGTGCCTTCAGTTTCGTTCGAACCCGGGACAGACTTGTATGGATGAATGCTTGCGAAACATCGTCAGGTGGACGATGGGCATTCTAAGGGATATGTTCTTAAAAAGGTAACGCTTAGCCTCAAGCCTCATCAAATGGGAATGACTGAAAATCAGGGGTTATGTAGCAAGGCTAGGTGGGTAGCACCCAAGCAGGGTGAGGTCATTCCTGTCTAGATGCCCCTTTTTATTTCGGCTTAGTGGGCGGTTGCTGATCCCAACTGCGGGGTGATCTCACTCGGGATTATCCAGTAAGGGGTAGTCCCGGTCTTGTGTTGCAGGGGAGCGGGCGTACTCCTCGGTACGGTGATCTAGGCCCTGTACTGTGACAGGTGGTAACCCAGTGCCTAGTCATTAGTTGGAAATCCATTCTCCCTACGAGCCTTGTACGAGTTTTGTTTGTATTACCCACTCCGTAGCTAGTAGCTGGAATTTAATAATGTAACAATTTCGGCTATTTTACAAGTATTTGTATATAGACCCTATTATAATATCAGAGGATTTCTATAAAAAATGTTTTAGCTATCGTAATGTAAAAACCCGACATGTTTATTTGTGGCGTTGTCTCACGAAATGCTTTTGTTTTCAAAGGATTTTTGAAACTTTAATAATCAATTGAGTGTGATTTTATCACGCAGATATTCTAGACTGACTCGGGTGTTATTTAACTGTAATGCTCGGGTCAGACCGAGTATTATAGGATACAGGTTTTGATGCTGTGGAGCTCAGGAGACGAGCTGGATGACGATACGTATTTTCTCACTTGTTTTATTTATATATTCCGCTGTGTTGAGTTGCTGTGTATCAATTTGTATGTTGTTGACGTTGAGCTGTGATTGATGTACTCTGATGATGTAATATATAAACAGCTATATTTGATTTTGGTGTAAAGATATGTTAATATCTATTATATTTTATTCCACTGCGATGGTTAGATTCTGATGTTGCTTTCTATTTTCTTCTTCTACCGCTTCTTCTTTTACCCAAATGATTCGTATTTCTGTACAACTTGAGTTGATTGTTGAAGAATAGTGTTAACTCAAGGGGTATGGATTTGCGGGTTGTTACAAGGTTTTACCATTGGATTTAAAATTATTACATAAATATTTCCCAATTTTCAACTTAAATTTTAATTTAACGTAATAATTAAAATTTGATTTCATTTATTTCAATAAGTCCAACTATTATAAATTAACAAATTAACTCACTATTAAAAATTCAAATTCAATAATTCATAAACTTCATCATCTTGATTTACTTATTAATTCATAATTCTTCAAACCAATTCCCTTCTCAATTTTAAGGTAACTTAAATTACCAATCATAGTATTTATTTCAATTTCTTAAAATAACCCCCTCATTATAAATTGAATTCAGTTTATTATAATAAGTTTGCAATTTAATGGATTAGATTCAATTTCAACTTTTGTTATCCCATTTTTTGGACAAAACTGGAATATCAATGTTGTATGCGTTTCCACCACGACCGGAACAAGAAGAAGCAAGCAAGCGTACATAAGTCTGGGGCTTCACTCATAACCGATGCGTAAAAGTCCATTCGGTGGTCAAGTTTTCGAGTTTCATTCGGCATTAGAGGTTAAAGCTCATCCGGCATTCCCAATACCGAGATTCATCCGGCGTTCCCAAATGCCGAAGTCCATTCGGCATTCCCAGATCCAACACCACCAACCATCTCATTTAAGCTCATTCGGTAAGCACACACCTTCAACCCATTCGGTACCGGATCATTCGGTACCGGACCAAGCACTCACTCCACCGGTCCATAGCATTGCCGAGCCAACTCCCTTCTCCACATTGCCGAATCAACCTCTCTCCCTACCACCGAATCAAACCTCCGCCGAACAAACACACTTCGCCTACCACCGAACCAACATCCCACGAACATCCATCGTCGGTCCAAACACCACATAGCCCTGCCAAACCAAACCCCTCCCACTAATGGCCGAACCAAAGCTTCGCCGAACCAGAAAGTGGCCAGTCCAGATTGCATCAGCCCAGACCCACCAGTAGCTATAAACATTCAAGACCCCTGCCCCCAGCCTCACTCTATAAATAGACGGGCAGGGGTACAACAATGGGGGACAGGTTTGAGAGCTCAAGCCTGGAAGGAACTTTCAAACAACTTTAGATACTTGTAATCAAAGCTTTGTACTTGTAATCTGAAGAGAAAAGGAGAATAACATATAAAGTGGACGTAGGCACGTTCTGGCCGAACCACTATAAATCTGTGTGTCTTTTACAGTTTAGTCCCTGCTTTTTATATATTTGCATAAATCACCCAAATCACTAAAAACAACATAAAATCAGCTAAATCATACGACTTTGAGGTGTTTGCCCATTTTTTGCGCAAACATTTTGGTGCTTTCACTGAGAAGAACCAGCTCCCGCTACATCGGATAGAAGTCGAATTTGAAAACCTAAGAGTTCAGATCTAAGAGTTATGATGAGACAAACAAGTAGAAGGCAAAGGCCAGAGAGAAGTGAACACCAAGGAAGTCAAGAGGCTTCCTCAGGAGGGAATCAAGCGTTGATCTTCATCACTAGGGAGGAGATGGAGGCAATGATGAGGAGACAAGAAGAGATGATCCAGAACATACTTCAGCAAATTGGGCAAATTGGAGCACAAATCCAAGGAGCAACTGGAGTTCAGAACGGAGCAGGACCATCTGACGCAGCACCAGAGCTAGGGGGCACTCACGCAGAGCATGTTGATCCGACCCCGGGAAGAGAGATGGAGGCATCCGAGCCACCTGGTAGCAATAGAGGAATGAACGTTCAGCCAGGGAGGCATACACATGAAAACTCCCGCGGACTCGGGGGGCAGGTCGAAGGCAGTGAACAAGGACTACAGCTTGGAGACAATGACAGATTAGCAGAGATGGTTAGAAGAGCTATGAGAGGCGGTTTAGTAAACAGAGACTTGGAAGATGTAAACAGGAGTCCTTTTTCTTCTGCGATTAGGATGGCTAGGAACCCACCAGAATTCAAGCTACCATCAGTAGAGATGTACGATGGGAGGACAGACCCTGCGGTCCATCTTACTAAGTATATGAGGCACATGGAAGTGCTGGGGGCATCACAGGAGATCATGGCCTGGTGCTTTCCACTGTATTCGACGGACATTGCAGCGTTATGGTTTAGGCAACCGGAGAGCGGCTCCATAGGAACGTGGGAAGATTTAACTGAGAAATTCATGACGCAATTCAAGGTTCATATTGCGAGACCCAAGAATGTGATGACTTTGGCAACCTTGAAACAGAAAACTGGAGAGACTTTGAGGAGCTTTCTAACGCGATTTAATGCGGCGGCAGCATCAGTGGATCGACCAGATCCATCTATGGTCATGATAGCGGCTGTATCTGGAATAGCTGATAATACAGAGTTTAAGAATTCATTAACCAAGGACCCGCCCATGAATCTGGGAGATTTCTATCATGAGGCTGAAAAGTTTCTGCGTTTGGAAGATGCTAGTGCAGAAAGAGAGGAAGAAGATGACGTTTACGCAATCAAGAGCGGAAACCTACCTGGAAAGGGTGCGGAGACTAGCAAAGGAAAAAAGAAAGTCTGAGGATAATGATGACAGGACAAAGTGGCTACGAAGAGAGCCACGATTCACCACCTATTCAGAGCTGAATGAGAGTTTGGAACGGATTTATCAGGATACCAAGGAGCAGGTTCCGTATCGTAGACCAATGCGAAGGGATCCAACCTCTGACGAAAGAAAATCATATAAGTTTTGTGTATTTCATAAATTGAATGGCCATAATACTAATGATTGTAGGCATTTGAAGGACAAGGTGGAAGGGCATATCAGGAACGGTATGCTCCTTCAGTATGTGAGGAGGCGAACTCCCGCAATGGATCCAGAGCGACCATCGTCTACATCGGCTAGAGGTGACCCTGGATCGGGGCACCATTTGATTATCCATTAATTGCTTGATTAAAATAACAATGAACAAGTTGTAAACCTCTCGCTAACATGGTTAAATCATTTACACATGTGAGCGATCGCGCACGATCCATAGGCATGCTCTGAATGACTACCAGCCGCGTTATAGTAAGAGTTTACGCTTTAACATCTTCATTTTGCTTTTTGCTTTGATTTTGATTTGAACATTTAAATTCTCCCTGATTGGACATTTCTGCTGTAAGGTTCATTTGATTATTGCTTTAACATTTACAATTCTATGGAAAAATTTACTTGTATGCCCGTTGGATCGCGAACGGTCCACAAGCACCTCTTACATTTGCAGCGAACTGCCGAAGTCTTTGATTCGAAAACTCCCCCAAACAATAACTCCAGCACTGATAATATTAAGTCCCCCCCGGGCACACTCATTCGCCTCGAACGGTACCCGACTTCGAACAGTCACAATTCGCCTCGAACGACACCCGATCGCGAACGATCACAACTCGCCTCGAACGGCACAACTCGCCTCGAACGGCACAACTCGCCTCGAACGGCACAACTCGCCTCGAACGGCACAACTCATCTCGCCACAAATGGCTCGATCGCGAAAGGTCGCCCTTTTGAGGTCCACCCCCTGACCGCCAACAGTCGCACCTTACCACGAATGGCTCGATCTCGAACGGTCGTCATTCGAAGTAAGGCGCTTGACCGCGAACGGTCCCATTCCATCTTTTGCCCCGGACGGCACCAGCCGTGAACGGTCACATTTCACCCCAAGTGGCTTGATCGCGAACGGTCGCCATTTGAGGTCCGCCCTCTGACCGGGCTCGGTCGCACTTTACCTCGAATGGCTCGATCCCGAACGATCGTCATTTGAATTAAAGCGCATGACCATGAATGGTCACATTCCACCGCAAATGACTCGATCTCGAACGATCGCCGCATGGATTTAGACGCTTGACCGCGAACGGTCGCACTTCACCTCAAATGACTCGATCGCGAACGGTCGTCATTTGAAGTTAGGAGCTTGACCATGAACGGCCGCGCTTCATCCCAAATAGCTCGACCCTGAACGGTCGTCATTTGGGGCCATATAAAATATCAAGCTCTTTACAGGTTGTCAACAGGATATGAACATCCAGCTCATGGAATTACAAAACACGCCTTCCTACCGCAAGGACATCAACAGGATATGAACATCCAGCTCATGGCATTACAAAACACGCCTTCCTACCGCAAGGAATATTTTAGGGGGCAAAGTGTTATCCCATTTTTTGAACAAAACTGGAATATCAATGTTGTGTGCGTTTCCACCACGGCCGGAACAAGAAGAAGCAAGCAAGCGTACATAAGTCTGGGGCTTCACTCATAACCGATGCGTAAAAGTCCATTCGGTGGTCAAGTTTTCGAGTTTCATTCGGCATTAGAGGTTAAAGCTCATCCGGCATTCCCAATACCGAGATTCATCCAGCGTTCCCAAATGCCGAAGTCCATTCGGCATTCCCAGATCCAACACCACCTACCATCTCATTTAAGCTCATTCGGTAAGCACACACCTTCAACCCATTCGGTACCGGATCATTCGGTACCGGACCAAGCACTCACTCCACCGGTCCATAGCATTGCCGAGCCAACTCCCTTCTCCACATAGCCGAATCAACCTCTCTCCCTACCACCGAATCAAGCCTCCGCCGAACGAACACACTTCGCCTACCACCGAACCAACATCCCACGAACATCCATCGCCGGTCCAAACACCACATAGCCCTGCCAAACCAAACCCCTCCCACTAATGGCCGAACCAAAGCTTCGCCGAACCAGAAAGTGGCCAGTCCAGATTGCATCAGCCCTGACCCACCAGTAGCTATAAACATTCAAGACCCCTGCCCCCAGCCTCACTCTATAAATAGACGGGCAGGGGTACAACAATGGGGGACAGGTTTGAGAGCTCAAGCCTGGAAGGAACTTTCAAACAACTTTAGATACTTGTAATCAAAGCTTTGTACTTGTAATCTGAAGAGAAAAGGAGAATAACATATAAAGTGGACGTAGGCACGTTCTGGCCGAACCACTATAAATCTGTGTGTCTTTTACAGTTTAGTCCCTGCTTTTTATATATTTGCGTAAATCACCCAAATCACTAAAAACAACATAAAATCAGCTAAATCATACGACTTTGAGGTGTTTGCCCATTTTTTGCGCAAACAACTTTTAACTTACACTTAAGTTTAGGTCATAATCAATTTATAACGTATTTCTTTCTTAGTTACTACTTTACATACTTCTCGTATAAATTTCACAATTAATCATAATTATTAAAGTAACGCTTATAATAAATACGACCCTATAATTTCTCAACTTTTAAACGAACGTTATTTCATTTTCCATTAGTGTAACATTCATTTATTTTATTATCACTTATTGTAAATTCTAATTCCATTAACAAATAAGTCGGTAATTAATAATATATGTTTACAAGCCATATGTTACAAATTTTGAATTCATCCCAATTCCTTATTATTGACTTAAATTAGCATTACTTACATTGCATTAACATTGTTACTTAAAATCTCTATTCAATTGTAATTAATACTCTAAATAAATACATTTACTCCTTTCGTTATTTATTGATTATCACAAAGAAACATTTATTGATTTCAACAACATTGTAATTAATAATTACCCACATTGATTGTATATGTTTTCCATTATTATCATTCATTAGAATTCTGTTCAACTTTCCATTTCTTGCAATAACTCATATACTATACTTTTTCATATAAATAAACAAGGTTCCACTAAATAGGACTTATTCAATTCACTCCCTTTAAATTAAATCTATTACAATCAATGTAATATTTCATCAAATACCAATTGACCCAATTATTTCATTTATACTAAGTAATATTATTTAAAGTAATTTACCAAATTTAAATGTCCATTCAAGTTTACAGATTATTACTTGCGTTAACAAAATTCCTTAATTTATTCCAATTACGGTTAACAATGTTTTATTACATTAAATCAATTTAATATTTTCCATTAATTTATCATATTCAATTTATATACAGGTAAAATCTTTTCACTACTTAAATTCACTTGAATTGAATTCGAATTTCTATAAATAGGTTTTAAGTCACCAATTATATAATTTAATTTAGCGTTTGATTCAATATTTGTTTAAAATTTAAAGTTTCTACTAAATTAAATTACAAAATTTATAAAATTTAACCAAATTTAATCCACTAAATTTACGGATCGTTACACTCTCCCCCACTCAAAACTTTTCATCCCCGAAAAGGAAAAAGAAAGGAGAAGGAAGAATTAAATAAACAATATATCTTATTTAAAATATTAACTCATAAACAATAATTTATAAAATTTATTACTTTAAATAGAATATACCCATTTTATAATCATTATATCTTTTTATACTTAAATAAATAAAGTATGGAAAAACATGTTCAAAATGATTTCTAAGTCCAAAATTTACGAAATTTTTTGGCAGAGTCTCCCTTGTACGGAGAGGCTCGGGAGAAAATATAATATCAAAATATAACAATTATATTACATATATTATCCAAAATATTACATCCCAACCCGGGAAAATATATAAAATAGCGCTATAAACTGTAATCCGAAGCGTACCTATTTGTCGGGCAACTTACGCTTAATTTATGGAACAAAAGCAGTAGCAATTGCTTTCATAACCTGCATTTCACTTATAAAATCCAAAGGGTTAACAATTTATGTAAAGTGAAATATTTAATTGGTTTCAATCACTAACAACAAATTAATACAACAACCATCAATTTCACAAATGGCATATACAACAAATACCAAACAACCATTCAATCAAACAAACAAATAGTTGTTCGGGTTCAAAACTTTTAAATTGTACGGAATGAAGAATAAACTACTAGCGCATCATTTACTCAACAGTCTTAAATAAAACTAAGTAGATTATTCATTCTCCCAAACCCAATTTTTAAAGTATCTTACCCAAACAACCATAGTCAAACAACAACCAAATTTGAACAACAACTTTTTTTTGTTCATCCTTATTAATTTCATTCATACATTAGTTGTTCAAATTTTTTTTTTCATACCACATAAATTTCCCTTTTATAATTTACATTTGTTTATCAATAGTATTCATGTCCCATTTAAGTTCTTAGCATTTCCATTTTATATACTTAAGTTGAAAATCATCTATTTGAACTACTTACCTTTAATTATATTTACTTGGTAAAATTTCAATTATAATTTAAGTTATAACATTTAATTCTCATTTAACAGCAATTTCATCGAATACTTTCATTATTTAAAATTTCTACTTGTATAATATATTATTAAAATCTCTTATTAAACATTTCAAATTTTAATATTTGGTAAGTTATATATGTTATTTAAGGGTGTAATTGAAAGTTATACAAGTTTCTCATTTCTTTTAATTTTCTCATTGTTCAATAAATTTTTACCTTTTGTCTTATAAGTTACCATTTAAACTTCTTTTTATTTCCTTTATACTTGGCATTCAATTTCTTACCTAAATTAGAGGTTTCAATTATTAATTATTTACCTTTTATTTCACTACCATAATTGAAACAATTAATTAATGGAAATTTAAGAATTTAATACCGGGTTAAATTTTCTATTTATTTTAAAACAACAGATACATATATTCTTACAACTTATATATCTCTAATTATATTCAAAACAATTCAAAATTTATATATTTTAAAAATGAATCTGCAGTAGAACTACTACAGTGGCCTTTCCCTTTCGAAACTCGAAAATAAAAGTCGATGATGCGGTCGCCATCATCGAAATAATTTTCCAGCGAGAGAGAGGAAAGTACAAAACTTATTTTCTCCAAAATCTTCTTTAAAACAATTCTTCCGAATTATATTAAGTATTTATATCAGAAAATACTTATAAACAACATTATTATATTCCAAAATTTATTCGAAAGAAATTTCAAAACCCCGGAACTTAAGTTCTAAATTTCCAAATTTCATTTTTTTTATTTTTCAAATCTTATTTCTATTATTATTTATAGACTCTATTACCTAACAACCAATCTATTGCAGCCAAATATAGATATCATTTGAAAAAATTTATTTTATATGTAGAGAATATAATAGGCAAAATTATTTCATTCACCTATATTAAAACAAATATTATGTCGATCTGTCCTATTAGTTGTTTAGAAATCCCTATTGATGTCAGCGCGTCCCATGCACCAACCAGAATTTATAAATACAAAACAGAACAGATTAACACAATATAAAAACCTTTTTATAACACTAACAAATACGTTCTCTCATATATATACACTCAGCGACCCCCATAGGGTATTACTACTCTATCAGTAAAGAGTCAAACCCCACAAAGCTAAGGTTTATCGCTAAACCAAAGCTCTGATACCAGATGTAACTTCCCGCCTTTTCGCACGCTTTAAATCGACACACGTGCCAAATCAAACCATACGGAAGGGCGGATTGTTATGGAGTAAATAAGAAAAACGAGAAAAAAATAAAACAAATAGAATCTCACAGCGGAAGTATAAAATATAATAATAAATATACAGTTTATAAAACTGTTTACAAAACATTTGATTCTTCTTTATACAATAAATATCAGAGTTCATATACCAACAAATGTCAATGCAGCGGAATTAAATAGTGTGGCGGAATAATATAAATATTAATAATACAAATCTTCTTCTTCGTCCTCTAGAGCTAAATCTTCAAATCCTGAAACGCTCGGACTGACCCGAGCGAATTTGAAAAGACAAAAACACTAGAGTCAGAACTAAAAGATCTTATGTGAGTTAAATTAACAGAAATAAATATGAGTGCAGTAACTCAAAAGATGCTCGGGATTCACATCTCTTAAGGATCCGTTAAACTATTTGCTATGTAGTAATATTTCGCTATTATAATAGTGTCTATAGTAAAATAAACATACTTTTAAATATCCTTAAGGAGTGACCCAATATTCCCCTTAACACGTAATAGTCCCAGTAGTCCATCCAATATCATAGTCCTCCTGATCGGGAAGCCACCAGAAGATACCACACGGGCTATAGGAGAAATCCAAACTCGTACAAGGCGCGATAGGGTAGGTGTAACGCCCCACCTCTATGCTCGCAATAACAAAGAGTATTAAAAGAAATGCTGTCTGTTATCACGAAGAATAAGGCTGGATAGGAGCGGCCATCCGTAGTTAGGCCTTACACTAGTATTAGTTATCTCGATAGGAGAGGCATATATTTTTAATTTTTCATCTCATGTTTATTTACTCCCATCGACATACCCAATTCTAGTATAAAACGAACTACGATGGTTCATAATAGTTTAGGACAATAGATATAATAATAACACAGATAATATAAATGCGGAACACAGATTAAACAAAAAGTCTCATATATATATAATAACTGATGTCAGTTACAATACATTTGACACAATACATATGATACAACTACAACAGTCAACTCTGGAAGTTATATATACAAGTACATTATCAACTAATATACATGAATACATATCATCCTATACTATGACACGACAACTCCAAAAGATGTGAAAAGTCTTCAAGCTCTAGCAGCAACCCAAAGCTAAAAATCTACAACCTGTAAATACTCGGTCTGACCCGAGTATTACATTCAAAAGAAAATAATACACGGGTCAGTCTAATTCAAACTCAGTTATTAGTGCACAGAAGAAATAATAATTAAATAATGAATAGACGACAGTCACAATAAATCTCGTCTATCCGATCCTTAAATAAAGAAATCGGATAACGATAAATATAACACGTAACAGTGTTAAACAACAAATCAGCAAATTAAACCAAATCAGAATACTGAATTGAATAAACCAAACAGTTCAAACAATTGAAACATCAAATTAAACATCAACTCGAGTAGGGCTGCAGTACACGCACGCGTGCACTGCCTCGCCACTACAGCATATGGAATATGCAAAAGATCAATTAATCAAAACAAGATAGAATATCATAAAAGCCATACCGTGTGGCTGCAGTTCACGCTTGCGTGCACTGCCTTGCCACTACAATGATAATGTACCCAATGAATACCGTGTGGCTGCAGTTCACGCTTGCGTGCACTGCCTTGCCACTACAGTGATAAAATAGGAATCGGCACAAGGTCAAATCCGAGTTTTAAAACTGGATTCAACACAGGGCAACGTGACCGAAGGCATAGCAACTGCATAGCGACTGCAGCAGTGACAAGTGCAATTCAAATCAACATGACAGCAATGCACCAATGCAAAATGGAGTAAATGCAACAATGTGCACAGTTCAGACAGGCAGTAGTGAAGTGACTCAAGTTACATGCAAATTCGACAAGCAACTAAAGGCAACTGATCCAGTTACAACAGAGAATCAAGTCGACCAGGTAGCCATGATAATAATGCAACACAGTAGAGACACCATACAACACACACAATATGAAGACCACCAGTGCACAGACTCAAGGCAACAAGAATGGCCAGAAATTGTACAACATGGTCAGAAGCAAGGCAACAAAGACTTAAGCGACAACATGGACTGCAAACAGGTTACTGCATATCAAGTATGCAATCCACAGTAGCAGGAAAGCAACAAAAGAAAAATGCTCAAATGTCTGCATATTGAATATGCAGACAAAAGTTGCAATAAAAACAACAAAATGACCAAGTATCAGCATATAAAATATGCAAAACAAAAATGGCAGTGAACAACAAGATATGCTCAAGTGTCTGCACATATATATATGAAGTAACCAAAGTGGCAGTATCAGGTCATATTAGTAATGACCAAGGCAACAAAATTCGAGTATAGGCAGAGGTTCACAGAACCAAAAATACATAAATCAAAATAGCTTAAATGACCAAACTTGAACAACTTCATAAAGCAGTTTCAAATTAATACTACAGAGAAAATCAAAAGTGAACAATGTTCAAATGCTCAAACTCAGGCAGATATACTGTAATAATATGGTTGTAGTGAATCAGGCAGCTCGACCAAACCCAACAACTATATGAATGCATGCATATGGTCAAGCAGTCAAGACAAGCCAATGCTAACATGTAAAAATGAAACAGAGATTAGACTGTCTACACTAATTCAAAGAAATGAACTGGTAGGAGAAAAGACAGTTCACATGACAAAGACCAGAGACCAATGCACCAGACAGTTAAAACAATGCACAAGTGTAACTGCATCTTAAATATGCCAACAAAATTTACAGTGAAACTACAATTTACTCAAGTGTACTAGCATAAGAATGCAAGTGAATGCTGAGAGCTACATGAACAAATTACAGTGATGCAACATTGCCACCATGCTCAATGAATTCAAGTAGTAAATGAAAGCACAGTTCAAATCCAGAAATCAATGATTTAAAAATCATATTTAAACAAGTCATAAGAACAAACTCGAGTCACTGGCCAAGGTAAATCAATCCATCACAGAAAAGTCGAAGACGTGGCAACGAAAGCAAGTAAGAAGACGAGCTAAAGCAATCGAATTAGATGTGAGTGAACTCACCTTGTCGACGAATTTAGCAGAAATGGTTACGAATCTAGCGACCGCGAGCACCACGAGAGACGCGCAACCATCGGAATCGAAACCCCCAAATTGGAGCGAAGAAACGAAGCCCTAAATTTCGCAAGAGGAACTGCCGCCATTATTATTTTTTCGTTAGGGTTTCGAATGTGTGAGAATGAAAAGGGCCGGTTCTGCTTCAATATAATCGGCATCAAAATTTTTAAAGGAATCGTGGGCCGAGATTATTAAAGCCCACTCAACATACAATGAATTTTCAAAAGAATTTAAACCTAATGAAAACTCCCAATATCAATTAACAACTAATTAAATCGTCATTTGACGAAAATTACTTGTTATAAAATTCCGGGTTGTTACAGACTCCCCTCCTTATAAAAATTGCGTCCCCGCAATTTTCATAAATAAAGACGTCAATAACAGTAATTTTTCTAACATAAACTGGTTAAGCTAGAAAAATAGAGGTAGAGAATACAAATGCCCATGAAATCTTTTAATTTCATAAAAGAAATTCACAAATTCTTAACAAAAATAATTATCACAAGATAATCAGAAATTCCAGATCAAAAAATATTTAATTATCTCAAGCGATAATCAAATTTCAAATCAATAAACGTTAAATTATCAAAAACGATAATCAAATCTCAAATCAACAAATATTCGATTATCAAAAACGATAATCAAATCTCAAATCAACAAATATTCGATTATCAAAAACGATAATCAAACCTCAAATCAACAAATATTCGATTATCAAAAACGATAATCAAATCTCAAATATTTAATTATCACAAGCGATAATTAAATCAACAAATATCTAATTATCAAAAACGATAATTAGAACCCATATCAACAAATATTTAATTATCACAAGCGATAATTAAATCAACAAATATCTAATTATCAAAAACGATAATTAGAACCCATATCAACAAATATTTAATTATCACAAGCGATAATTAAATCAACAAATATCTAATTATCAAAAACGATAATTAGAACCCATATCAACAAATATTTAATTATCACAAGCGATAATCAAATCAACAAATATCTAATTATCAAAAACGATAATTAGAACCCATAACAACAAATATTTAATTATCACAAGCGATAATCAAATCAACAAATATCTAATTATCAAAAACGATAATTAGAACCCATAACAACAAATATTTAATTATCACAAGCGATAATCAAATCAACAAATATCTAATTATCAAAAACGATAATTAGAACCCATAACAACAAATATTTAATTATCACAAGCGATAATCAAATCAACAAATAACTAATTATCAAAAACGATAATTAGAACCCATATCAACAAATATTTAATTATCACAAGCGATAATTAAATCAACAAATATCTAATTATCAATAACGATAATTAGAACCCATATCAACAAATATTTAATTATCACAAGCGATAATTAAATCAACGAATATCTAATTATCAAAAACGATAATTAGAACCCATATCAACAAATATTTAATTATCACAAGCGATAATTAAATCAACGAATATCTAATTATCAAAAACGATAATTAGAACCCATATCAACAAATATTTAATTATCACAAGCGATAATTAAATCAACAAATATCTAATTATCAAAAACGATAATTAGAACCCATATCAACAAATATTTAATTATCACAAGCGATAATTAAATCAACAAATATCTAATTATCAAAAACGATAATTAGAACTCATATCAACAAATATTTAATTATCACAAGCGATAATTAAATCAACAAATATCTAATTATCAAAAACGATAATTAGAACTCATATCAACAAATATCCAATTACCTGCAGATAATTGGAAACAACAAATATCTAGAAATCAATTAAGATCATCTAGAAAATCAACATAAAAGGTTGGATCGATCCCATCAGATGGCGAGTTTTTAGTTCGCCGCACGTGCATCAACAAATGGCCGAAGCCTACCTAGTACCCATCATAATTTTGGCGCTCATCATATGACCCGAAGGTCCAACATATGACCCGAAGGTCTGGTACTGGTATTAACCCGAAGGTCCATCATATGACCCGAAGGTCCATCATAGTGGCTCGAAAGCACACGAAAATCATCATATATTCAATTAACGAGACCGGAATTAACCAAAATAGTAAACGCACATGTCCCATACCACGTGTTTTACTAAATCGTTTGATTTTCTTCATCGTTTCCTTGAACGTGTAAAATCAGCAAAATCATCAAACAACAAATTTTTCAATTAACGAGTCCGGAGTTAACCAAAATAGTAAAAGTGTGGTTTCATACTCCGCACTTTTGCTACATCGTTTAAATCTCTTCATCGTTTCCTTGAAAGTGCAAAATTGTGTATTTCAAAAATAACATTTCACATTCTCAAACGGACAAGTACGGAATTAAACGAATCAGTAAAAGAAAGGGGTCATAGTCCTCGATTTTTCTGAAACGTTTAAGTCACTTTCTCATTCTTCTGAAAAGGCAAACTGTAAAAATTCTGAAAACAATTTCATTTATTTTATAAAAGTAATAATTTACACTCTCAAACGAACAAGTCCGGAATTAAGCGAATCAGTAAAAGAAAGGGGTCATAGTCCTCGCTTTTTCTGAAACGTTTAAATCTCTTTCTCATTCTTTTGAAAACATAAACTGAAAAATTTTGAAAACAATTTTTATTTTTATAACGATTTGCAAATCTGTGATAAAAACAACAACATTAGTGACAATTTCAATAAGAAAATTGTACTTCTCAAAACACCGTAAAAACGGATCTCAAAATCAGAATTGCGGAATAACCGCTTGAAAATCCACTTTAAAACTTGACGATTACTGAAGTCAATGCAATAGTAATTTTTTTATATGTCAAAATCTCAT
This sequence comes from Allium cepa, assembly GCA_030765085.1. Classification (NCBI taxonomy): domain Eukaryota; kingdom Viridiplantae; phylum Streptophyta; class Magnoliopsida; order Asparagales; family Amaryllidaceae; genus Allium; species Allium cepa. The sequence goes on from CM060938.1 coordinate 920,773,248, forward strand.
CAAAATAATTTGCATCAAAATTTCATATCAGTGAATTTTCATTCATTAAAATGTCAACAAAACACCGTGCTTCAAAATATAGCATTGGTGTAAAAATCCCGTTATAGGAATAACGGCAACAAAATACATTTCATAACCAAGCATCGGTTCAACGTAAAATTAAAGTAGTAACGTGCAACTCATGTTTGCACGCACACTACAAAATAAACAAAGAAATTACACAAATATATCTTCGATGGAGATATTTTTAAACAGCAGAAATCTAATCAGATATGATTAGCATCAAAGAAAAGCAGCAAGATTCCAACAAAACCACATAGCTGCAATCACTTCGAATCCTCAAATCGGATTCGAAATCTTAAAGAAAACAAAATAAACACAGCTATGTAAACAACAAATGAAATTTATTTCAATTTCATACTTTGATTTTTAAATCAAAATAATTATCATGTGTACTCAGCGAAGTATCACACTGTTTTCGCTGCGCACTCTGATAAACAAAGCACAAACCAATCAATCATCAAACACAAATTCACTTTTATTTTTAAATAAAGATATTTAAAAATTCCATCTAAATTTCAAAACTTTAGTTTTGACTCAAGACAAATAAAACATCGACAAATAGTTGTAACACATGTTCCATCTAAGTTATGTTTTATATTATGTCCTAAACTCCAAGCTCTGATACCAACTGTAACGCCCCACCTCTATGCTCGCAATAACAAAGAGTATTAAAAGAAATACTGTCTGTTATCACGAAGAATAAGGCTGGATAGGAGCGGCCATCCGTAGTTAGGCCTTACACTAGTATTAGTTATCTCGATAGGAGAGGCATATATTTTTAATTTTTCATCTCATGTTTATTTACTCCCATCGACATACCCAATTCTAGTATAAAACGAACTACGATGGTTCATAATAGTTTAGGACAATAGATATAATAATAACACAGATAATATAAATGCGGAACACAGATTAATCAAAAAGTCTCATATATATATAATAACTGATGTCAGTTACAATACATTTGACATAATACATACGATACAACTACAACAGTCAACTCTGGAAGTTATATATACAAGTACATTATCAACTAATATACATGAATACATATCATCCTATACTATGACACGACAACTCCAAAAGATGTGAAAAGTCTTCAAGCTCTAGCAGCAACCCAAAGCTAAAAATCTACAACCTGTAAATACTCGGTCTGACCCGAGTATTACATTCAAAAGAAAATAATACACGGGTCAGTCTAATTCAAACTCAGTTATTAGTGCACAGAAGCAATAATAATTAAATAATGAATAGACGACAGTCACAATAAATCTCGTCTATCCGATCCTTAAATAAAGAAATCGGATAACGATAAATATAACACGTAACAGTGTTAAACAATAAATCAGCAAATTAAACCAAATCAGAATACTGAATTGAATAAACCAAACAGTTCAAACAATTGAAACATCAAATTAAACATCAACTCGAGTAGGGCTGCAGTACACGCACGCGTGCACTGCCTCGCCACTACAGCATATGGAATATGCAAAAGATCAATTAATCAAAACAAGATAGAATATCATAAAAGCCATACCGTGTGGCTGCAGTTCACGCTTGCGTGCACTGCCTTGCCACTACAGTGATAATGTACCCAATGAATACCGTGTGGCTGCAGTTCACGCTTGCGTGCACAGCCTTGCCACTACAGTGATAAAATAGGAATCGGCACAAGGTCAAATCCGAGTTTTAAAACTGGATTCAACACAGGGCAACATGACCGAAGGCATAGCAACTGCATAGCGACTGCAGCAGTGACAAGTGCAATTCAAATCAACATGACAGCAATGCACCAATGCAAAATGGAGTAAATGCAACAATGTGCACAGTTCAGACAGGCAGTAGTGAAGTGACTCAAGTTACATGCAAATTCGACAAGCAACTAAAGGCAACTGATCCAGTTACAATAGAGAATCAAGTCGACCAGGTAGCCATGATAATAATGCAACACAGTAGAGACACCATACAACACACACAATATGAAGACCACCAGTGCACAGACTCAAGGCAACAAGAATGGCCAGAAATTGTACAACATGGTCAGAAGCAAGGCAACAAAGACTCAAGCGACAACATGGACTGCAAACAGGTTACTGCATATCAAGTATGCAATCCACAGTAGCAGGAAAGCAACAAAAGAAAAATGCTCAAATGTCTGCATATTGAATATGCAGACAAAAGTTGCAATAAAAACAACAAAATGACCAAGTATCAGCATATAAAATATGCAAAACAAAAATGGCAGTGAACAACAAGATATGCTCAAGCGTCGGCACATATATATGAAGTAACCAAAGTGGCAGTATCAGGTCATATTAGTAATGACCAAGGCAACAAAATTCGAGTATAGGCAGAGGTTCACAGAACAAAAATACATAAATCAAAATAGCTTAAATGACCAAACTCGAACAACTTCATAAAGCAGTTTCAAATTAATACTACAGAGAAAATCAAAAGTGAACAATGTTCAAATGCTCAAACTCAGGCAGATATACTGTAATAATATGGTTGCAGTGAATCAGGCAGCTCGACCAAACCCAACAACTATATGAATGCATGCGTATGGTCAAGCAGTCAAGACAAGCCAATGCTAACATGTAAAAATGAAACAGAGATTAGACTGTCTACACCAATTCAAAGAAATGAACTGGTAGGAGAAAAGATAGTTCACATGACAAAGACCAGAGACCAATGCACCAGACAGTTAAAACAATACACAAGTGTAACTGCATCTTAAATATGCCAACAAAATTTACAGTGAAACTACAATTTACTCAAGTGTACTAGCATAAGAAAGCAAGTGAATGCTGAGAGCTACATGAACAAATTACAGTGATGCAACATTGCCACCATGCACAATGAATTCAAGTAGTAATTGAAAGCATAGTTCAAATCCAGAAATCAATGATTTAAAAATCATATTTAAACAAGTCATAAGAACAAACTCGAGTCACTGGCCAAGGTAAATCAACCCATCACAGAAAAGTCGAAGACGTGGCAACGAAAGCAAGTAAGAAGACGAGCTAAAGCAATCGAATTAGATGTGAGTGAACTCACCTTGTCGACGAATTTAGCAGAAATGGTTACGAATCTAGCGGCCGCGAGCACCACGAGAGACGCGCAACCATCGGAATCGAAACCCCCAAATTGGAGCGAAGAAACGAAGCCCTAAATTTCGCAAGAGGAACTGCCGCCATTATTTTTTTTTCGTTAGGGTTTCGAATGTGTGAGAATGAAAAGGGGCGGGTCTGCTTCAATATAATCGGCATCAAAATTTTTAAAGGAATCGTGGGCCGAGATTATTAAAGCCCACTCAACATACAATGAATTTTCAAAAGAATTTAAACCTAATGAAAACTCCCAATATCAATTAACAACTAATTAAATCGTCATTTGACGAAAATTACTTGTTATAAAATTCCGGGTTGTTACAGTAGGTGACACGGCATAACTAGGAAATGCCAGGGTAGATATACCAATTACGCTTCTGGGTCGGTGGTAACGCGTAGCGCACAGCTAACGCCCACCTCGAGCCATGTAACGACCCGTAAATTTTCGATAATTAAAATAGCTAATTTAATAAGATTTTGTGATTTAGTGTTAGAAAAAAAATTGTAAGTCGTTTGGAATAATATTAACTAGAATGAAATGCAACAAATTTTATCTAAGTTAATTATTTATGAATTGAATGGAGTCCCTAATCAATTGAAATAATATGTAGTCAAAGGCACTTGAATGAATTTGTATTGTATAGGTAGTTGTGACACTTGTTTGTAAATAATAAACTTATAAGTAATTAAAAGTTAACGGTGATAATTATTTAAGTTACCTATTCATTTAGTTAGTCAAATTGAATTTGTGAACCAATTGCAATTGAAATGAAAGTTTATATATTAGTTGAGTGCATTATCTCTAACTGTAGTTAAATAATAATGTGGAATTCATTTGATGTAATATAGTAAATCGACTGATAATGAAATTTTATCTAAAAATCCAATATTGAAATCCGTCAAATATTGAACAATTAAATTGTTTAAATTTAATATTTGGAATTTATTGAATAATTGAGTAACGGGAATTGAATAATTGTTTTAATGAAAATGGTTCTTCTATAATTTGAATTTATTAAATTTTATAAGTTCGTTTTGAATATTTCAAAAGATAGTGATTTAAGAATAATCAAATTTGTTTAAATTTAATATTACAAATGTTTGAATAATTAAATTCCGAATTTGATATGATTAATTTGATATTGAAATTTAATATATGGAAATAGAGTGAATAATTGAAATTTGATTTAATATGATTCAAATTGGTTTCCAAAGTGAATGTAAGTTATATTGGGATTTTAATAGAGTTAATAAGATTTTGAAATTGGAATTTATTGGATAATTGAATAACGGGTTTAATATGATTAAAAATGATTTGTAAAATTTTATTTTATCATATTAAAGTTAGAATGATGTTGTAGAACTTTTAAAATTAAATTTAAAGTCAATTTGTGAAAATTGAATATTTTAATATTTAATTGACGAGTTAAAATAGTCATTTTTCAAACAGTCTCGGATTTCGAAGAAACCAGTTTCATCGGATCCGTAACATGATATTATTGTAAGATTTCAAATTTCGTGTCAATAGGATTTACCGTTTGTCCGGAGCAAGCCAAAACGCATTGAAATTCGTTTAATCGGTTTAATTTAAAATCGATCGTTTATTTCCATAACTCTCACATATGATCGAATTAGCCTTCGAAACCTGTTCCATTGTGTCCCGAACGCGGGATAAACCCTAGAAATGCCGGTCATCGCGCGTAAATCGGAGTTCGGAAAACACGGGATGAATAGTGTTCGATAAATTTCTATAAATAAGCCCTTTATTTCATTCTTTTGCAAAATAAAATAAAAAACTAGGGTTTCAATACGCAGCCGCCATTATCATATTCACGGCCAGAATTTAGCTTCGTTCCTCCCCTCCGATCTCCTTATCCACAAAGCGATTCGTGAAACTCCCAACATGGAAAATGTAGAGCACACTGAGTTCTTGATATCCAACGGTGATGATCGTGAATGGAGCAGAAAATCAACGGCAATTGATCCTCAAAGCCGTCGCGTTCGAGCTCGGGTTTCGCGCAGTGGGTGCGACCGAGCTTGGAGATTTTTGAGCCGAGTATAGAGTCGGCTATGGGCTACGGAGTGATGGTGTTTGATCGGGTTAAAGGTTGAAGATGGAGTTGCGTGTATTAGCGTTTTGGACGGCATTGGGTTCGGTCGCGATTTTATCACCTGGGAAGATGATGTTTGCACGCACGGCCTGATGGGAGGGAAGAGATCCAACGGCCCAGATAGCATTTAGGTTAAAAATTAGAAAATAAATTTGTAAATTAAATTTATTTAAATTTGTATAACTTTAAAAAGCTATATCGCTTTATACGAGGTCCATTTTGGATGAAACGAATTGCGACGGATTCGTTTTGTCGAGCACTACGCTATGGAGTTGGATTGGAATTGTTTGGAGCTAGTGGAAATTTCAGATAAAATTAAACGCTCGTTTAATTTTATTCGAAATAAAACGCTGGAACTACATTGAAATCAAGGTGAGTGTTTTATAACGCTCACAACGTAATAAATATCTTTATGCTAGTTAAATTTGATATTATGAAGTGTTATGATTTTTATTTGTCGTTGTTTGATAAATTTAATTGTCATATGGATTGTCATTTGAATTAACAGTTGAAAATTTAATTGAATAGTTAAATTGAAATTAAAATTGAATTGCGATTAGATTACCTGACATTGATAACTATGAAATTTCCATGAATTTTATTGTCTATTGGATGATGTATTTCGATGGATGCTATTGGTTGATATTTAATGTTTGGATGTTATTTGCTTATATATATATATCCTGTTATGCATACATATGAAACTGTGATTTGATTTAAGTGATATATATTCATCCCTGACATTTAATTGAAATAAATAATCACTTGGCCATAGGATAGAAAATTATTTACGGACACCGGATTGGCTAAATTAATAATTTTTGAAATCGTCGACTTGAAATTTATTTAAATGTTTTGATTTAAAAGTTATAAATAGAAATCAATTTATAGAAATCGAATGTATCGAAAAATTGAGTTTGGAATGTTGAAATAAGTGTTGGTTAAAAGAAATTGGTAAATAATTTAAGTTGAGACTTTGAAATTTAAAAGTTGGATATGATTGAATTTCGAAAATTTATTTGTTTAAAGATTGAACATTACTTCGAGCTTTGGGCATTACTAAGTAAAAGCGATATAAAAAAAAGATATTTGAAATTGAGCTTGGAATTGAATCACATTTGTAATTGGGTTTTAAATTTGAATATTGAAAGATAATTTTGTTAAGTGTTATAAATTGATATTTTAAAAAATCAAGCTCCGAAATCGATATAAATTGAAATTGAATAAATTAAAGGTGAATGTAAAATTGAATTAATTTGAAGTCAGAGTTGACATTGATTTGAATTGAAATCGGAATTGAACCGGTAGAATGGAAATTGAAATCGATTTGAATTGGGAAGTTATAATTGAAATGGATTGGTTTTGAAGCTGCTTTATTTTGCTTTCCAAATTACTCAGTTATATAAACCACTTTTGAATACTTAAACTATTTTAATCTATTTTAAATCTACTTAACCCGGTTTAAATTACTTTAAACTAATTTATCTATTTTAAATCCATTTTAGGACTTTAAGTATTTTAACTACTTTAATTATTTAAACTACTTTTAAACTACTTTAAACTATTTTTCCAAAATTTCAAGCCGGTCAATAAGGTGAAATGTTTATGTTTAAATCTTGAATTTAAATACGAATTGGGTTAAAGGAAGTTGCAACCTAAATTGAAATTCAAAATGATTTGGAAATCGAAATGAGATATTGATGCGAAAAATGATTTTTGAAACGGAACCTTACATTTTGAATAGATATGATGATATTTGAAATGGATTTGATTTTTGAAGCGAATATGATATTTTGATATCAATTATGAATCGATTTGAAATGAAAAGAGCCAACGGTGTAATAATACGTAGTTATTAAAGAGACCGGGATCGGATATGGACATACTCTCTGTCGATACCGAAAACCACTTTAATAACCATTATACGCGGAATGTTGATCCAGAATGAAGTGGATGGTTTGGTGAACGCGTTGACTGAAGAAAGAGAACGATATTGGATGACCCCTGACATGACTAAAACAGGAGCCGCGCCGGGCCATTGAGGTTCGCCACCTCTAGCGGACACACTTCTTCGATACCATATCTATTACATTTGTGATTCGATTTGGGTGCACCTCTTGATTTGGGAGTGTTGTTTCGCAGTGTTGGGGTAGATGCTGGCTATGCTTAACATCAATCCGGATCACGCAACTACTAGTATCCTAGTTGGTATCGCCTCATGTACCTTGTCATACTGATTATCTTATTCGCGACCACTACGTTATGTTTTGTGTTATACCTATGGGGTACCCTCTGATAACCACCAGTTTACGGTGGGGCTTACGGTGCTGTATAGACTATGGCATTATAAAAATGTGTTAATGGGGATTATGGTAACGCCTTAACGCTATTTTGATACTTTATATTACTGATAGGCATTATCTACTTAGCGTATTGTACTACATAGTAGATAGTTTAACAGATCTTTGAGAGATGGAAAATCCGTAACATCTCTTAGGTTATTGCACGCACGTTGACACTGGATAGCAGATGTCAAACCCGTAAACATCTCTGACTCCGTTACACTCATATTTATTTACGATTGATTTAACTTTCATAAGGATATTGTAGTCCTGACTCGAGTGTTTTGTCTTTTCATTACGCTCGGGTTAGTCCTGAGTTTTCAGATTTTTGAAGATCTATTCTGGAGGACGAAGACGAAGATTTGGTACACTATTACTATTATTATCTGTGCATCATGCTGTCAACTGCGTTATTTTAATTGTTCTATTGTATATGTATAACACTGATAAATGTTGTATAAATAATTGTCAAAATATAGTAAACAGCTTCGTGAACTGTTTATTTGACTATTTTATTTTATTGTTCCGCTGCGAGATTTTGTGTTGTTTCATTTCCTTTATTTCTCTTTCTTTTCTTTTCTTATTTGCCCCAATAACTATCTGCCCTTTTGAATGGTTTGGAATCGACATTTGTATTTGATCGTCGATTTAAATTGTCCAAAAAGGTGGGTCGTTACATTTGGTATCAGAGCTTTGGTTTAGCGATAACCTTAGCTTTGTGGGGTCTGACCCTTTATAAATAGGGTAGTTATACCCTATGATGAGTCGCTGAGTGTATATATATGAGAGAGCGTATTTGTTAGTGATATAAAATGTTTTATATTGTATCGGTTGATTTGTTGAGTGGCTTATGGATTTTGGTCAATACGAGTAATTAACGTTATTGATAGGGATCTCTAAACACTTAAACAGAATAATTCGACATGGTATTGTTTTAAATTGAGTAAATGAAACAATTTTGCTCTAATTATATTGTATATAAAGGATTTATTTTCAGAAATTATTGGGACTTATCTAGCTTACCTGGTTGTTAGGAATAAAAATATTGGTTATTATCATTAATTTGATATTGTAATTTAATAAACAAGGTGAATTAAAAAATGAACAATGATAAAACACTTGAGGACTGTTTAAAGAAAAAAAATCCTATAAGAATATTTATAAAGGTGACTTATAAATTAAAATAGATTTAAACTGGAAAATATTGAATTTAAGACCCGGAGGTTTTGACAATGGTTTTCAAAAGCTTTGAAGAAATATATAGTAATATTAGTTGGAAATCGTTTATGGAAATATTTTGAAAGGATTTTTAAAGGAAGGAATGAATTCTGTACTCCTCTCTTATGTCGTTGGAAAATAATTTCGGTGATGACTGCGCAGCATCATTGACGTTCATTTTCGAGTCTCGAAGTGCGGGAGACTTCTAAGAAGCTTTGCTTTTCTTCTAAATTATTTTGGGTAAATGGGTTTTGGTTTAAACTCCAAAGGTATGATTTGATATATTAAAGATATAAGTGTATATGTTTATTTCAAACGATTTGAAAGGAACCGGGCATTTAAATTTCTAAGTTCTGTTAATTAATAATTTTCAAATTATTTGAATGAAATGTGAATAACCAGAATTCATAAAATAATAGGGTTAAGATATCTAAGATTAATGTTTTGGGAAAACTTTAGAGTTGAAGTGTACCTTTAAAGTTGAAAGGTAAAGAGGATTTAAATAGATTAAATTTGTGAACATTCTAATTTAGTAAAATGAAATCCTATAAATTTGTATAATACCAAAATTACATTCTGATAACATATAATATGACTTACCAAATATTAAGAAGTTGAAATTATGTTTTGGATATGTAATGAGATATTGTACAAATAAACAGAACCCAGGAATAATTTAAGCATACAAGTAAGGAAAACTCAAAAGGAATTAAAATGTATATAAATGGAAAATTTGGTTGTGATAAAAATTATAAAAACTTGAATATAGCATGAAATGATGAATGGATAAATGGAACAAGTAAGTGAACTTAAGAAAAGGTCATTGAGTCAAGCAATGTCTTTGTAAACTGGTTGTAAAATTAAACATAAATTTGCAACAAAAAAAAAAGAAAATATGTAAAGATAAATTGGTAACTTTTGAGATAATTATAAACTAAGAAAAGTCATATATAAGAAGTTCGATTTTTATGGAATGACTATAAACTAAAGTGATGATTAATAAAATGTTCCACAAATAAATTTGTATTAACTGAAACTATGGATATGAAGTAAATGTAAACAAAAGAATTTGGTATAGCTAAGAATCAATTGGGAAAAGAAATTGAGTTCAATTAAATTATATTGAATGTTTAAAATGAACTTGAGTAAGCAAATTCTTTGATATGATGCTTGAGAAAAGATAATGTTAAAGAATATGCTATGTAAAGAAATGAATATACTAACTGAATAATAGATTGTGGGTAATTAAGTGAAAAAAAAATAGAAGTCGAAAAATAATTTAATATAGATAAATTGGATAGAAATCCATTGGAAGGTAATACGTGAGATTGTACGTATGTTATTTTATTCGCATAACGATTTGATCCAAATTCGAGCACAAAATTTCGAGATGATTTATATCGATCCAAGTTAGGATTTTTCACTCGATTTTCGACGGCGAACCCTGCATATGGATTTTTAATTTGATTCGGGAATTCACTATCGTAGTATATGGCTATGCAAGGAGAGTAACAGTTTCCAATCAAGGAACCATATCTGAGTCCGCACTAGAGAGTCGGGTGAACGATACTAGTTGGAAGTGAAATTGTGTGATCAAATAAGCGATTAGATTAATATTGCTCACGGATGATATATGTACGACTTACGGACTTAATTAAAGTTAATATTGGAAATTTAAGATGCCAAATATAAAATGATTCTTTTAAAATTATATAACAGGATATATGTATAAAAGAGATAAACCAAATTGAATGTAAAATTAATAATTTGGTTATGTTGGGTATGATTTGGTTGTTATATGATTGTTAGTTGATTGTATATAATTCATTAAGTGTTAATGAAATTGAAAGCTATAAATCATTGAAATCAAATTGGAAGTTAAATGAAATTAAATAGAATTTGATCTGATTCAAATAGGAAGTGAACTAATATAAATATAAATTAGTGAATGTTGCCTAATTGAATTGAGAATGAATGTTAGTAAAATACAACGTTAATGAATCAACGGTGATTAAAATTGAAACCCAAGTTAATAAATATTAATGAAAAGTGAATTTATATTGATTGGTTATGGATTCACTGGATGATAGTTGGATGATAGTTGATTGATGGTTGCATTTGTTGTTTTGTTGCATTTGCTATGTTGGCATATGTAGTTGTTATGTTGCTATATGATGTATATTGATATTATTTTCATATATGCATGTTTCTCATGGTTTGTTGAGTGTTTAGTAGGTGCGGATTGCGCTTGCTTCGCATTTGGAGCTCGCTTTGGCGCTATATTAACCGTATATGCTTGCTAATAATATATAAGGTACATATCTCGGATTACATACCGTACTTTTACACTTTTTTCCCTGCGGGATGTCTCATCACTTGATGAGATGTATATTTGTGATATATATACTGTCATTTTTTTTCTGATCGAGCCGCGCAAAGGAGACTCTGCCGAAATTTTCCGTAAATCCGGGTGTCAGAAAATTTTTCAAGTTTTAAATTTTTTTTATATATAACTTGTTTTGATAACTCACTTTTAAAGTTAGAAAGACGTTCGGAGTAACTTAGTAGAAGCGTAGTTATGACTTTATAAATGGAATTTCATTGTTTTATAAGTTGGTAACTTTGAGTAAAATATATCAAATCTTGAATTCTATACTTAGTTCCTTTCCTTTTTTTTCCTTTTCGGGGATGAAAAGTTTTGAGTGGGGGAGAGTGTAATGACCCGTAAATTTTCGATAATTAAAATAGCTAATTTAATAAGATTTCGTGATTTAGTGTTAGAAAAAAAATTGTAAGTTGTTTGGAATAATAATAACTAGAATGAAATGCAACCAATTTTATCTAAGTTAATTATCTATGAATTGAATCGAGTCCCAAGTCAATTGAAATAATATTTAGTCAAAGGTAATTGAATGAATTTGTATTGTATAGGTAGTTGCGACACTTGTTTGTAAATAATAAACTTATAAGTAATTAAAAGTTAACGGTGATAATTATTTAAGTTACCTATTCATTTAGTTAGTCGAATTGAATTTGTGAACCAATTGCAATTGAAATGAAAGTTTATATATTAGTTGAGTGCATTATCTCTAACTGTAGTTGAATAATAATGTGGAATTCATTTGATGTAATATAGTAAATCGACTGATAATGAAATTTTATTTAAAAATCCAATATTGAAATCCGTCAAAAATTGAACAATTAAATTGTTTAAATTTAATATTTGGAATTTATTGAATAATTGAATAAGGGGAATTGAATAACTGTTTTAATGAAAATGGTTCTTCTATAATTTGAATTTGTTAAATTTTATAAGTTCGTTTTGAATATTTCAAAAGATAGTGATTCAAGAATAATCAAATTTGTTTAAATTTAATATTACAAATGTTTGAATAATTAAATTCCGAATTTGATATGATTAATTTGATATTGAAATTTAATATATGGAAATAGATTGAATAATTGAAATTTGATTTAATATGACTCAAATTGGTTTCCAAAGTGAATGTAAGTTATATTGGGATTTTAATAGAGTTAATAAGATTTTAAAATTGGAATTTATTGGATAATTGAATAACGGGTTTAATATGATTAAAAATGATTTGTAAAATTTTATTTTATCATATTAAAGTTAGAATGATGTTGTAGAACTTTTAAAATTAAATTTAAAGTCAATTTGTGAAAATTGAATATTTTAATATATAATTGACGAGTTAAAATAGTCATTTTTCAAACAGTCTCGGATTTCAAAGAAACTAGTTTCATTGGATCCGTAACGTGATATTATTGTAAGATTTCAAATTTCATGTCAATCTGATTTACCGTTTGTCCGGGGCAAGCCAAAACGCATAGAAATTCATTTAATCGGTTTAATTTAAAATCGATCGTTTATTTCCATAACTCTCACATATGATCGAATTAGCCTCCGAAACCTGTTCCATTATGTCCGGAACGCGGGATAAACCCTAGAAACGCCGGTCACCGCGCGTAAATCGGAGTTTGGAAAACCCGGGATGAATAGTGTTCGATAAATTTCTATAAATAAGCCCTTTATTTCATTCTTTTGCAAAATAAACAAAACTAGGATTTCAATACGCAGCCGCCATTATCATATTCAAGGCCAGAATTTAGCCTCGTTCTTCCCCTCTAATCTCCTCATCCACAAAGCGATTCGCGAAACTCCCAACATGGAAAATGTAGAGCACACTAAGTTCTTGATATCCAACGGTGATGATCGTGAATGGAGCAGAAAATCAACGGCAATTAATCCTCAAAGCTGCCACGTTCGAGCTCGTGTTTCGAGCAGTGGGTGCGACCGAGCTTGGAGATTTTCGAGCCGAGTATAGAGTCGGCTATGGGCTACGGAGTGATGGTGTTTGATCGGGTTAAAGGTTGAAGATGGAGTTGCGTGTATTAGGGTTTTGGACGGCATTGGGTTCAGTCGCGATTTAATCACCTGGGAAGATGATGTTTGCGCGCACGGCCTGATGGGAGGGAAGAGATCCAACGGCCCAGATAGCGTTTAGGTTAAAAATTAGAAAATAAATATGTAAATTAAATTTATTTAAATTTGTATAACTTTAAAAAGCGGTATCTCTTTCATACGAGGTCTGTTTTGGACGAAACGAATTGCGACGAGTTCGTTTTGTCGAGCACTACGCTATGGAGCTAGACTGGAATCGTTTGGAGCTAGTGGAAATTTCGGGTAAAATTAAACGTTCGTTTAATTTTATTCGAAATAAAACGCTGGAACTACATTGAAATCAAGGTGAGTGTTTTATAACGCTCACAGCGTACTAAATATCTTTATGCTAGTTAAATTTGATATTATGAAGTGTTATGATTTTTATTTGTCATTGTTTGATAAATTTAATTGTCATATGGATTGTCATTTGAATTAACAGTTGAAAATTTAATTAAACAGTTAAATCGAAATTAAAATTGAATTGCGATTAGATTACCTGACATTGATAACTATGAAATTGCCATGAATTTTATTGTCTATTGGATGATGTATTTCGATGGATGCTATTGGTTGATATTTAATGTTTGGATTTTATTTGCTTATATATATCCTGTTATGCATACATATGAAACTGTGATTTGATTTAAGTGATATATACTCATCCCTGACATTTAATTGAAATAAATAATCACTTGGCCATTGGATAGAAAATTATATACGGACACCGGATTGGCTAAATTAATAATTTTTGAAATCGTCGATTTGAAATTTATTTAAATGTTTTGATTTAAAAGTTATAAATAGAAATCAGTTTGTAGAAATCGAATGTATCGAAAAGTTGAGTTTGGAATGTTGAAATATGTGTTGGTTAAAAGAAATTGGTAAATAATTTAAGTTGAAACTTTGAAATTGAAAAGTTGGATATGATTGAATTTCGAAAATTTATTTGTTTAAAGATTGAACATTACTTCGAGCTTTGGGCATTACTAAGTAAAAGCGATATAAAAAAAAGATATTTGAAATTGAGCTTGGAATTGAATCACATTTGTAATTGGGTTTTAAATTTGAATATTGAAAGATAATTTTGTTAAGTGTTATAAATTGGTATTTTGAAAAATCAAGCTCCGAAATCGATATAAATTGAAATTGGATAAATTAAAGGTGAATGTAAAATTGAATTAATTTGAAGTCAGAGTTGACATTGATTTGAATTGAAATCGGAATTGAACCGGTAGAATGGAAATTGAAATTGATTTGAATTGGGAAGTTATAATTGAAATGGATTGGTTTTGAAGCTGTTTTATTTTGCTTTCCAAATTACTCAGTTATATAAACCACTTTTGAATACTTACTATTTTAATCTATTTTAAATCTACTTAACCCGGTTTAAATTACTTTAAACTAATTTATCTATTTTAAATGCATTTTAAGACTTTAAGTATTTTAACTACTTTAATTATTTAAACTACTTTTAAACTACTTAAAACTATTTTTCCAAAATTTCAAGTCGGTCAATAAGGTGAAATGTTTATGTTTAAATCTTGAATTTAAATAGGAATTGGGTTAAAGGAAGTTGCAACCTAAATTGAAATTCGAAATGATTTGGAAATCGAAATGAGATATTGATGAGAAAAATTATTCTTGAAACGGAACCTTACATTTTGAATAGATATGATGATATTTGAAATGGATTTGATTTTTGAAGCGAATATGATATTTTGATATCAATTATGAAACGATTTGAAATGAAAAGAGCCAACGGTGTAATAATACGTAGTTATTAAAGAGACCGGGATCGGGTATGGACATACTCTCTGTCGATACCGAAAACCACTTTAATAACCATTATACGCGGAGTGTTGATCCAGAATGAAGTGGATGGTTTGGTGAACGCGTTGACTGAAGAAAGAGGACGATATTGGATGACCACTGACATGACTAAAACAGGAGCCGCGCCGGGCCATTGAGGTTCGCCACCTCTAAGGGACACACTTCTTCGATACCATATCTATTACATTTGTGATTCGATTTGGGTGCACCTCTTGATTTGGGAGTGTTGTTACGTGGTGTTGGGGTAGCTGTTGGCTATGCTCAACATCAGTCCGGATCACGCAACTACTAGTATCCTAGTTGGTATCGCCTCATGTACCTTGTCATACTGATTATCTTATTCGCGACCACTACGTTATGTTTTGTGTTATACCTATGGGGTACCCTCTGATAACCACCAGTTTACGGTGGGGCTTACGGTGCTGTATAGACTACGGCATTATAAAAATGTGTTAAGGGGAATTATGGTAACGCCTTAACGCTATATTGATACTTTATATTACTGATAGGCATTATCTACATAGCGTATTGTACTACATAGTAGATAGTTTAACGGATCCTTGAGAGATGGAAAATCCCGTAACATCTCTTAGGTTATTGCACGCACGTTGACACTGGATAGGAGATGTCAAACCCATAAACATCTCTGACGCCGTTACACTCATATTTATTTACGATTGATTTAACTTTCATAAGGATATTGTAGTCCTGACTCGAGTGTTTTGTCTTTTCATTACGCTCGGGTCAGTCCTTAGTTTTCAGATTTTTGAAGAACTATTCTGGAGGACGAAGACGAAGATTTGGTACACTATTACTATTATTATCTGTGCATCATGCTGTCTGCTGCATTATTTTAATTGTTCTGTTGTATATGTATAACTCTGATAAATGTTGTATAAATAATTGTCAAAGTATAGTAAATAGCTTCATGAACTGTTTATTTGACTATTATATTTTATCGTTCCGCTGCGAGATTTTGTGTTGTTTCATTTCCTTTATTTCTCTTTCTTTTCTTTTCTTATTTACCCCAATAACTATCTGCCCTTTTGAATGGTTTGGAATCGACATGTGTATTTGATCGTCGATTTAAATTGTCTAAAAAGGTGGGTCGTTACATTTGGTATCAGAGCTTTGGTTTAGCGATAACCGTAGTTTGTGGGGTCTGACTCTTTATAAATAGGGTAGTTATACCCTATGATGAGTCGCTGAGTGTATATGTATGAGAGAGCGTATTTGTTAGTGATAAAAAATGTTTTATATTGTATCGGTTGATTTGTTGAGTGGCTTATGGATTCTGGTCAATACGAGTAATTAACGTTATTGATAGGGATCTCTAAACACTTAATCAGAACAATTCGACATGGTATTGTTTTAAATTGAGTAAATGAAACAATTTTGCTCTAATTATATTTTGTATATAAAGGATTTATTTTCAGGAATTATTGGGACTTATCTAGCTTACCTGGTTGTTAGGAATGAAAATATTGATTATTATCATTAATTTGATGTTGTAATTTAATAAATAAGGTGAATTACAAAATGAACAATGATAAAACACTTGTGGATTGTTTAAAGGAAAAAAAATCCTATAAGAATATTTATAAAGGTGACTTATAAATTAAAATAGATTTAAACTGGAAAATATTGCATTTATGACCCGGAGGTTTTGACAATGGTTTTCAAAAGCTTTGAAGAAATATATAGTAATATTAGTTGGAAATCGTTTATGGAAATATTTTGAAAGGATTTTTAAAGGAAGGAATGAATTCAGTACTCCTCTCTTATGTCGCTGGAAAATAATTTCGGTGATGACTGCGCAGCATCATCGACGTTCATTTTCGAGTCTCGAAGTGCGGGAGACTTCTAAGAAGCTTTGCTTTTCTTCTAAATTATTTTGGGTACATGGGTTTTGGTTTAAACTCCAAAGGTATGATTTGATATATTAAAGATATAAGTGTATATGTTTATTTCAAACGATTTGAAAGGAACCGGGCATTTAAATTTCTAAGTTCTGTTAATTAATAATTTTCTAATTATTTGAATGAAATGTGAATAAACAGAATTCATAAAATAATAGGATTAAGATATCTAAGCTTAATGTTTTGGGAAAACTTTAGAGTTGAAGTGTACCTTTAAAGTTGAAAGGTAAAGAGGATTTAAATAGATTAAATTTGTGAACATTCTAATTTAGTAAAATGAAATCCTACAAATTTGTATAATACCAAAATTACATTCTGATAACATATAATATGACTTACCAAATATTAAGAAGTTGAAATGATGCTTTGGATATGTAATGAGATATTGTACAAATAAACAGAACCCAAGAATAATTTAAGTATACAAGTAAGGAAAACTCAAAAGGAATTAAAATGTATATAAATGGAAAATTTGGTTGTGATAAAAATTATAAAAACTTGAATATAGCATGAAATGATGAATGGATAAATGGAACAAGTAAGTGAACTTATGAAAAGGTCATTGAGTCAAGCAATGTCTTTGTAAACTGGTTGTAAAATTAAACATAAATTTGCAACAAAAAAAAAGAAAATATGTAAAGATAAATTGGTAACTTTTGAGATAACTATAAACTAAGAAAAGTCATATATGAGAAGTTAGATTTTTATGGAATGACTATAAACTAAAGTGATGATTAATAAAATGTTCCATAAATAAATTTGTATTAACTAAAACTATGGATATGAAGTAAATGTAAACAAAAGAATTTGGTATAGCAAAGAATCAATTGGGAAAAGAAATTGAGTTTAATTAAATTATATAGAATGTTTAAAACGAACTTGAGTAAGCAAATTTTTTGATATGATGTTTGAGAAAAGATAATGTTAAAGAATATGCTATGTAAAGAAATGAATATACTAACTGAATAATGGATTGTGGGTAATTAAGTGGAAAAAAATAGAAGTCGATAAAAAAATTTAATATAGATAAATTGGATGGAAATCCATTGGAAGGTAATACGTGAGATTGTACGTATGTTATTTTATTTGTATAACGATTTGATCCAAATTCGAGCACAAAATTTAGAGATGATTTATATCGATCCATGTTCGGATTTTTCACTCGATTTTCGACGGCGAACCCTGGATATGGATTTTTAATTTGATTCTGGAATTCTCTATCGTAGTATATGGCTATGCAAGGAGAGTAACAGTTTCCAATCAAGGAACCATATCTGAGTCCACACTAGAGAGTCGGGTGAACGGTACTAGTTGGAAGTGAAATTTTGTGATCGAATAAGCGATTAGATTGATATTGCTCACGGATGATATATGTACGACTTACGGACTTAATTAAAGTTAATATTGGAAATTTAAGATGCCAAATATAAAATGATTCTTTTAAAATTATATAACAGGATATATGTATAAAAGAGATAAACCAAATTAAATGTAAAATTAATAATTTGGTTATGTTGGGTATGATTTGGTTGTTATATGATTGTTAGTTGATTGTATATAATTCATTAAGTGTTAATGAAATTGAAAGCTATAAATCATTGAAATCAAATTGGATGTTAAATGAAATTAAATAGAATTTAATTTGATTCAAATTGGAAGTGAACTAATGTAAATATAAATTAGTGAATGTTGCCTAATTGAATTGAGAATGAATGTTAGTAAAATCCAACGTTAATGAATCAACGGTGATTAAAATTGAAACCCAAGTCAATAAATATTTATGAGAAGTGAATTTATATTGATTGGTTATGGATTCACTGGATGATAGTTGATTGATGGTTGCATTTGTTGTTTTGTTGCATTTTCTATGTTGGCATATGTAGTTGTTATGTTGCTATATGATGTATATTGATATTATTTTCATATATGCATGTTTCTCATGGTTTGTTGAGTGTTTAGTAGGTGCGGATTGCGCTTGCTTCGCATTTGGAGCTCGCTTTCGCGCTATATTAACCGTATATGCTCGCTAATAATATATAAGGTACATATCTCAGATTACATACCGTACTTTTACACTTTTTTCCCGGCGGGATGCCTCATCACTTGATGAGATATATATTTGTGATATATATACTGTCATTTTTTTTCCGATCGAGCCGCGCAAAGGAGACTCTGCCGAAATTTTCCGTAAATCCGGGTGTCGGAAAAATTTTCAAGTTTTTAATTTTTTTTATATATAACTTGTTTTGATAACTGACTTTTAAAGTTAGAAAGCCGTTCGGAGTAACTTAGTGGAAGCATAGTTATGACTTTATAAATGGAATTTCATTGTTTTATAAGTTGGTAACTTTGAGTAAAATATATCAAATCTTGAATTCTATACTTAGTTCCATTCCTTTTTTTTCCTTTTCGGGGACGAAAAGTTTTGAGTGGGGGAGTGTGTAACGACCTATAAATTTTCGATAATTAAAATAGCTAATTTAATAAGATTTCGTGATTTAGTGTTAGAAAAGAAATTGTAAGTCGTTTGGAATAATAATAACTAGAATGAAATGCAACAAATTTTATCTAAGTTAATTATTTATGAATTGAATCGAGTCCCAAATCAATTGAAATAATATTTAGTCAAAGGTAATTGAATGAATTTGTATTGTATAGGTAGTTGTGACACTTGTTTGTAAATAATAAACTTATAAGTAATTAAAAGTTAACGGTGATAATTATTTAAGTTACCTATTCATTTAGTTAGTCGAATTGAATTTGTGAACCAATTGCAATTGAAATGAAAGTTTATATATTAGTTGAGTGCATTATCTCTAACTGTAGTTAAATAATAACGTGGAATTCATTTGATGTAATATAGTAAATCGACTGATAATGAAATTTTATTTAAAAATCCAATATTGAAATCCGTCAAATATTGAACAATTAAATTGTTTGAATTTAATATTTGGAATTCATTGAATAATTGAATAACGGGAATTGAATAACTGTTTTAATGAAAATGGTTCTTCTATAATTTGAATTTGTTAAATTTTATAAGTTCGTTTTGAATATTTCAAAAGATAGTGATTTAAGAATAATCAAATTTGTTTAAATTTAATATTAAAAATGTTTGAATAATTAAATTTCGAATTTGATATGATTAATTTGATATTGAAATTTAATATATGGAAATAGAGTGAATAATTGAAATTTGATTTAATATGACTCAAATTGGTTTCCAAAGTGAATGTAAGTTATATTGGGATTTTTATAGAGTTAATAAGATTTTAAAATTGGAATTTATTGAATAATTGAATAACGGGTTTAACATGATTAAAAATGATTTGTAAAATTTTATGTTATCATACTAAAGTAAGAATGATGTTGTAGAACTTTTAAAATTAAATTTAAAGTCAATTTGTGAAAATTGAATATTTTAATATTTAATTGACGAGTTAAAATAGCTATTTTTCAAATAGTCTCGGATTTCGAAGAAAGCAGTTTCATCGGATCCGTAACGTGATATTATTGAAAGATTTCAAATTTCGTGTCAATCGGATTTACCGTTTGTCCGGGGCAAGCCAAAACGCATAGAAATTCGTTTAATCGGTTTAATTTAAACTCGATCGTTTATTTCCATAACTCTCACATATGATCGAATTAGCCTCCGAAACCTGTTCCATTGTGTCCGGAACGCGGGATAAACCCTAGAAACGCCGGTCACCGCGCGTAAATCGGAGTTCGGAAAAACCCGGGATGAATAGTGTTCGATAAATTTCTATAAATAAGCCCTTTATTACATTCTTTTGCAAAATAAAAAAAACTAGGGTTTCAATACGCAGCCGCCATTATCATATTCATGGCCAGAATTTAGCCTCCTTCTTCCCCTCCGATCTCCTCATCCACAAAGCGATTCGCGAAACTCCCAACATGGAAAATGTAGAGCACACTAAGTTCTTGATATCCAACGGTGATGATCGTGAATGGAGCAGAAAATCAACGGCAATTGATCCTCAAAGCTGCCACGTTCGAGCTCGTGTTTCGAGCAGTGGGTGCGACCGAGCTTGGAGATTTTTGAGCCGAGTATAGAGTCGGCTATGGGCTACGGAGTGATGGTGTTTGATCGGGTTAAAGGTTGAAGATGGAGTTGCGTGTATTAGGGTTTTGGACGGCATTGGGTTCGGTCGCGATTTAATCACCTGGGAAGATGATGTTTGCGCGCACGGCCTGATGGGAGGGAAGAGATCCAACGGCCCAGATAGCGTTTAGGTTAAAAATTAGAAAATAAATTTGTAAATTAAATTTATTTAAATTTGTATAACTTTAAAAAGTTGTATCTCTTTCGTACGAGGTCCGTTTTGGACGAAACGAATTGCGACGGGTTTGTTTTGTCGAGCACTACGCTATGGAGCTAGACTGGAATCGTTTGGAGCTAGTGGGAATTTCGGGTAAAATTAAACGCTCGTTTAATTTTATTCGAAATAAAACGCTGGAACTACATTGAAATCAAGGTGAGTGTTTTATAACGCTCACAACGTACTAAATATCTTTATGCAAGTTAAATTTGATATTATGAAGTGTTATGATTTTTATTTGTCATTGTTTGATAAATTTAATTGTCATATAGATTGTCATTTGAATTAACCGTTGAAAATTTAATTGAACAGTTAAATCGAAATTAAAATTGAATTGCGATTAGATTACCTGACATTGATAACTATGAAATTGCCATGAATTTTATTATCTATTGGATGATGTATTTCGATGGATGCTATTGGTTGATATTTAATGTTTGGATGTTATTTGCTTATATATATCCTGTTATGCATACATATGAAACTGTGATTTGATTTAAGTGATATATATTCATCCCTGACATTTAATTGAAATAAATAATCACTTGGCCATAGGATAGAAAATTATATACGGACACCGGATTGGCTAAATTAATAATTTTTGAAATCGTCGATTTGAAATTTATTTAAATGTTTTGATTTAAAAGTTATAAATAGAAATCAATTTATAGAAATCGAATGTATCGAAAAATTAAGTTTGGATTGTTGAAATATGTGTTGGTTAAAAGAAATTGGTAAATAATTTAAGTTGAGACTTTGAAATTTAAAAGTTGGATATGATTGAATTTCGAAAATTTATTTGTTTAAAGATTGAACATTACTTCGAGCATTGGGCATTACTAAGTAAAAGCGATATAAAAAAAAAGATATTTGAAATTGAGCTTGGAATTGAATCACATTTGTAATTGGGTTTTAAATTTGAATATTGAAAGATAAATTTGTTAAGTGTTATAATTTGATATTTTGAAAAATCAAGCTCCGAAATCGATATAAATTAAAGGTGAATGTAAAATTGAATTAATTTGAAGTCAGAGTTGACATTGATTTGAATTGAAATCGGAATTGAACCGGTAGAATGGAAATTGAAATCGATTTGAATTGGGAAGTTATAATTGAAAAGGATTGGTTTTGAAGCTGTTTTATTTTGCTTTCCAAATTACTCAGTTATATAAACCACTTTTGAATACTTAAACTATTTTAATCTATTTTAAATCTACTTAACCCGGTTTAAATTACTTTAAACTAATTTATCTATTTTAAATCCATTTTAGGACTTTAAGTATTTTAACTACTTTAATTATTTAAACTACTTTTAAACTACTTAAAACTATTTTTCCAAAATTTCAAGCCGGTCAATAAGGTGAAATGTTTATGTTTAAATCTTGAATTTAAATACGAATTTGGTTAAAGGAAGTTGCAACCTAAATTGAAATTCGAAATGATTTGGAAATCGAAATGAGATATTGATGCGAAAAATGATTTTTGAAACGGAACCTTACATTTTGAATAGATATGATGATATTTGAAATGGATTTGATTTTTGAAGCGAATATGATATTTTGATATCAATTATGAATCGATTTGAAATGAAAAGAGCCAACGGTGTAATAATACGTAGTTATTAAAGAGACCGGGATCGGATATGGACATACTCTCTGTCGATACCGAAAACCACTTTAATAACCATTATACGTGGAGTGTTGATCCAGAATGAAGTGGATGGTTTGGTGAACGCGTTGACTGAAGAAAGAGAACGATATTGGATGACCCCTGACATGACTAAAACAGGAGCCGCGCCGGGCCATTGAGGTTCGCCACCTCTAGCGGACACACTTCTTCGATACCATATCTATTACATTTGTGATTCCATTTGGGTGCACCCCTTGATTTGGGAGTGTTGTTTCGTGGTGTTGGGGTAGCTCCTGGCTATGCTCAACATCAGTCCGGATCATGCAACTACTAGTATCCTAGTTGGTATCGCCTCATGTACCTTGTCATACTGATTATCCCATTCGCGACCACTACGTTATGTTTTGTGTTATACCTATGGGGTACCCTATGATAACCACCAGTTTATGGTGGGGCTTACGGTGCTGTATAGACTATGGCATTATAAAAATGTGTTAAGGGGGATTATGGTAACGCCTTAATGCTATTTTGATACTTTATATTACTGATGGGCATTATCTACTTAGCGTATTGTACTACATACTAGATAGTTTAACGGATCCTTGAGAGATGGAAAATCCCGTAACATCTCTTATGTTATTGCACGCACGTTGACACTGGATAGGAGATGTCAAACCCCATAAACATCTCTGACGCCGTTACACTCATATTTATTTACGATTTATTTAACTTTCATAAGGACATAGTAGTCCTGACTCGAGTGTTTTGTCTTTTCATTACGCTCATGTCGGTCCTGAGTTTTCAGATTTTTGAAGATCTATTCTGGAGGACGAAGACGAAGATTTGGTACACTATTACTATTTTTATCTGTACATCATGCTGTCTACTGCATTATTTTAATTTTTTTTGTTGTATATGTATAACTCTGATAAATGTTGTATAAATAATTGTCAAAGTATAGTAAACAGCTTCATGAACTGTTTATTTGCCTATTATATTTTATCGTTCCGCTGCAAGATTCTGTATTGTTTCATTTCCTTTATTTCTCTTTCTTTTCTTTTCTTATTTACCCCAATAACTATCTGCCCTTTTGAATGGTTTGGAATCGACATGTGTATTTGATCGTCGATTTAAATTGTCCAAAAAGGTGGGTCGTTACAGTTGGTATCAGAGCTTTGGTTTAGCGATAACCTTAGCTTTGTGGCTCTGACTCTTTATAAATAGGGTAGTTATACCCTATGATGAGTCGCTGAGTGTATATATATGAGAGAGCGTATTTGCTAGTGATATAAAATGTTTTATATTGTATCGGTTGATTTGTTGAGTGGCTTATGGATTCTGGTCAATACGAGTAATTAACGTAAATGATAGGGATCTCTAAACACTTAAACAGAACAATTCAACATGGTATTGTTTTAAATTGAGTAAATGAAATAATTTTGCTCTAATTATATTTTGTGTATAAAGGATTTATTTTCAGAAATTATTGTGACTTATCTAGCTTACCTGGTTGTTAGGAATGAAAATATTGGTTATTATCATAAATTTGATATTGTAATTTAATAAATAAGGTGAATTACAAAATGAACAATTATAAAACACTTGTGGATTATTTAAAGAAAACAAATCCTATAAGAATATTTATGAAGGTGACTTATAAATTAAAATAGATTTAAACTGGAAAATATTGAATTTAAGACCCAGAGGTTTTGACAATGGTTTTCAAAAGCTTTGAAGAAATATATAGTAATATTAGTTGGAAATCGTTTATGGAAATATTTTGAAAGGATTTTTGAAGGAAGGAATGAATTCAGTACTCCTCTCTTATGTCGCTGGAAAATAATTTCGGTGATGACTGCGCAGCAACATCGACGTTCATTTTCGAGTCTCGAAGTGGGGGAGACATCTAAGAAGCTTTGCTTTTCTTCTAAATTATTTTGGGTAAATGGGTTTTGGTTTAAACTCCAAAGGTATGATTTGATATATTAAAGATATAAGTGTATATGTTTATTTCAAACGATTTGAAAGGAACCGGGAATTTAAATATCTAAGTTCTGCTAAGTAATAATTTTCAGATTATTTGAATGAAATGTGAATAACCAGAATTCATAAAATAATAGGATTAAGATATCTAAGCTTAATGTTTTGGGAAAACTTTAGAGTTGAAGTGTACCTTTAAAGTTGAAAGGTAAAGAGGATTTAAATAGATTAAATTTGTGAACATTCTAATTTTGTAAAATGAAATTCTATAAATTTGTATAATACCAAAATTACATTCTGATAACATATAATATGACTTACCAAATATTAAGAAGTTGAAATTATGTTTTGGATTTGTAATGAGATATTGCACAAATAAACAGAACCCGGGAATAATTTAAGTATACAAGTAAGGAAAACTCAAAAGGAATTAAAATGTATATAAATGGAAGATTTGGTTGTGATAAAAGTTATAAAAACTTAAATATAGCATGAAGTGATGAATGGATAAATGGAACAAGTAAGTGAACTTAAGAAAAGGTCATTGAGTCAAGCAATGTCTTTGTAAAAAGGTTGTAAAATTAAATATAAATTTCCAACAAAAAAAAAAGAAAATATGTAAAGATAAATTGGTAACTTTTGAGATAACTATAAACTAAGAAAGTCATATATGAGAAGTTAGACTTTTATGGAATGACTATAAACTAAAGTGATGATTAATAAAATGTTCCACAAATAAATTTGTATTAACTGAAACTATGGGTATGAAGTAAATGTAAACAAAAGAATTTGGTATAGCTAAGAATCAATTGGGAAAAGAAATTGAGTTTAATTAAATTATATAGAATAATTAAAATGAACTTGAGTAAGCAAATTCTTTGATATGATGTTTGAGAAAAGATAATGTTAAAGAATATGCTATGTAAAGAAATGAATATACTAACTGAATAATGGATTGTGGGTAATTAAGTGGAAAAAAAATAGAAGTCGATAAAATAATTTAATATAGATAAATTGGATAGAAATCCATTGGAAGGTAATACGTGAGATTGTACGTATGTTATTTTATTCGCATAATGATTTGATCCAAATTCGAGCACAAAATTTCGAGATGATTTATATCGATCCAAGTTAGGATTTTTCACTCGATTTTCGACGGCGAACCCTGGATATGGATTTTTAATTTGATTCTGGAATTCTCTATCGTAGTATATGGCTATGCAAAGAGAGTAACAATTTCCAATCAAGGAACCATATCTGAGTCTGCACTAGAGAGTCGGGTGAACGATACTAGTTGGAAGTGAAATTGTGTGACCGAATAAGCGATTAGATTGATATTGCTCACGGATGATATATGTACGACTTATGGACTTAATTAAAGTTAATGTTGGAAATTTAAGATGCCAAATATAAAATGATTCTTTTAAAATTATATAACAGGATATATGTATAAAAGAGATAAACCAAATTGAATGTAAAATTAATAATTTGGTTATGTTGGGTATGATTTGGTTGTTATATGATTGTTAGTTGATTGTATATAATTCATTAAGTGTTAATGAAATTGAAAGCTATAAATCATTGAAATCAAATTGGAAGTTAAATGAAATTAAATAGAATTTAATTTGATTAAAATTGGAAGTGAACTAATGTAAATATAAATTAGTGAATGTTGCCTAATTTAATTGAGAATGAATGTTAGTAAAATCCAACGTTAATGAATCAACGGTGATTAAAATTGAAACCCAAGTCAATAAATATTAATGAGAAGTGAATTTATATTGATTGGTTATGGATTCACTGGATGATAGTTGATTGATGGTTGCATTTGTTGTTTTGTTGCATTTGCTATGTTGGCATATGTAATTGTTATGTTGCTATATGATGTATATTGATATTATTTTCATATATGCATGTTTCTCATGGTTTGTTGAGTGTTTAGTAGGTGCGGATTGCGCTTGCTTCGCATTTGGGGCTCGCTTTCGCACTATATTAGACGTATATGCTCGCTAATAATATATAAGGTACATATCTCGGATTACATACCGTACTTTTACACTTTTTTCCCTGCGGGATGCCTCATCACTTAATGAGACGTATATTTGTGATATATATACGGTAATTTTTTTTCCGATCGAGCCGCGCAAAGGAGACTCTGCCGAAATTTTCCGTAAATCCGGGTGTTGGAAAATTTTTCAAGTTTTAAATTTTTTATATATAATTTGTTTTGATAACTAACTTTTAAAGTTAGAAAGCCGTTCGGAGTAACTTAGTGGAAGCATAGTTATGACTTTATAAATGGAATTTCATTTTTTATAAGTTGGTAACTTTGAATAAAATATATCAAATCTTGAATTCTATACTTAGTTCCTTTCCTTTTTTTTCCTTTTCGGGGATGAAAAGTTTTGAGTGGGGAAGAGTGTAACGACCCGTAAATTTTCGATAATTAAAATAGCTAGTTTAATAAGATTTCGTGATTTAGTGTTAGAAAAAAAATTGTAAGTCGTTTGGAATAATAATAACTAGAATGAAATGCAACAAATTTTATCTAAGTTAATTATTTATGAATTGAATGGAGTCCCAAATCAATTGAAATAATATGTACTCAAAGGTAATTGAATGAATTTGTATTGTATAGGTAGTTGTGACACTTGTTTGTAAATAATAAACTTATAAGTAATTAAAAGTTAACGGTGATAATTATTTAAGTTACCTATTCATTTAGTTAG
This sequence comes from Allium cepa, assembly GCA_030765085.1. Lineage (NCBI taxonomy): Eukaryota > Viridiplantae > Streptophyta > Magnoliopsida > Asparagales > Amaryllidaceae > Allium > Allium cepa. The sequence continues at coordinate 920,800,984 of CM060938.1, forward strand.
TCGAATTGAATTTGTGAACCAATTGCAATTGAAATGAAAGTTTATATCTTAGTTGAGTGCATTATCTCTAACGGTAGTTAAATAATAATGTGGAATTCATTTGATGTAATATAGTAAATCGACTGATAATGAAATTTTATTTCAAAATCCAATATTGAAGTCCGTCAAATATTGAACAATTAAATTGTTTAAATTTAATATTTGGAATTTATTGAATAATTGAATAGCGGGAATTGAATAACTGTTTTAATGAAAATGTTGTTCTATAATTTGAATTTGCTAAATTTTATAGGTTCGTTTTGAATATTTCAAAAGATAGTGATTTAAGAATAATCAAATTTGTTTAAATTTAATATTACAAATGTTTGAATAATTAAATTCCGAATTTGATATGATTAATTTGATATTGAAATTTAATATATGGAAATAGAGTGAATAATTGAAATTTGATTTAATATGATTCAAATTGGTTTCCAAAGTGAATGTAAGTTATATTGGGATTTTAATAGAGTTAATAAGATTTTAAAATTGGAATTTATTGGATAATTGAATAACGGGTTTAATATGATTAAAAATGATTTGTAAAATTTTAGGTTATCATATTAAAGTTAGAATGATGTTGTAGAACTTTTAAAATTAAATTTAAAGTCGATTTGTGAAAATTGAATATTTTAATATTTAAATGACTAGTTAAAATAGCCATTATTCAAACAGTCTTGGATTTCTACGAAACCAGTTTCATCGGATCCGCAACGTGATATTATTATAAGATTTCAAATTTCGTGTCAATCGGATTTACCGTTTGTCCGGGGCAAGCCAAAACGCATAGAAATTCGTTTAATCGGTTTAATTTAAAATCGATCGTTTATTTCCATAACTCTCACATATGATCGAATTAGCCTCCGAAACCTGTTCCATTGTGTCCGGAACGCAGGATAAACCGTAGAAACGCCGTTTACTGCGCGTAAATCAGAGTTCGGAAAACCAGGAATGAATATTGTTCGATAAATTTCTATAAATAAGCCCTTTATTTCATTCTTTTGCAAAATAAAAAAAATAGGGTTTCAATACGCAGCCACCATTATCATATTCACGGCCAGAATTTAGCCTCGTTCTTCCCATCCGATCTCCTCATCCACAAAGTGATTCGCGAAACTCCCAACATGGAAAATGTAGAGCACACTGAGTTCTTGATATCCAACGGTGATGATCGTGAATGGAGCAGAAAATCAACGGTAATTGATCCTCAAAGCCGTCACGTTCGAGCTCGTGTTTCGAGCAGTGGGTGCGACCGAGCTTGGAGATTTTTGAGCCGAGTATAGAGTCGGTTATGGGCTACGGAGTGATGGTGTTTGATCAGGTTAAAGGTTGAAGATGGAGTTGCGTGTATTAGGGTTTTGACGGCATTGGGCTCGGTCGCGATTTTATCAACTGGGAAGATGATGTTTGCGTGCACGGCCTGATGGGAGGGAAGAGATCCAACGGCCCAGATAGCGTTTAGGTTAAAAATTAGAAAGTAAATTTGTAAATTAAATTTATTTAAATTTGTATAACTTTAAAAAGCTGTATCTCTTTCATACGAGGTCCGTTTTGGACGAAACGAATTACGACGGGTTCGTTTTGTCGAGCACTACGCTATGGAGCTGGATTGGACTCCTTTGGAGCTAGTGGAAATTTCGTGTAAAGTTAAACGCTCGTTTAATTTTATTCAAAATAAAACGCTGGAACTACATTGAAATCAAGGTGAGTGTTTTATAACGCTCACAACGTACTAAATGCCTTTATGCTAGTTAAATTTGATATTATGAAGTGTTATGATTTTTATTTGTCGTTGTTTGATAAATTTAATTGTCATATAGATTTTCATTTGAATTAACCGTTGAAAATTTAATTGAACATTTAAATTGAAATTAAAATTGAATTGCGATTAAATTACCTGACATTGATAACTATGAAATTGCCATGAATTTTATTGTCTATTGGATGATGTATTTCGATGGATGCTATTGGTTGATATTTAATGTTTGGATGTTATTTGCTTATATATATATATATCCTGTTATGCATAAATATGAAACTGTGATTTGATTTAAGTGATATATATTCATCCCTGACATTTAATTGAAATAAATAATCACTTGGCCATAGGATAGAAAATTATATACGGACACCGGATTGGCTAAATTAATAATTTTTGAAATCGTCGATTTGAAATTTATTTAAATGTTTTGATTTAAAAGTTATAAATAGAAATAAATTTATAGAAATCGAATGTATCGAAAAATTGAGTTCGGAATGTTGAAATAAGTGTTGGTTGAAAGAAATTGGTAAATAATTTAAGTTGAGACTTTGAAATTTAAAAGTTGGATACGATTGAATTTCGAAAATTTATTTGTTTAAAGATTGAACATTACTTCGAGCTTTAGGCATTACTAAGTAAAAGCGATATAAAAAAAGATATTTGAAATTAAGCATGGAATTGAATCACATTTGTAATTCGGTTTTAAATTTGAATATTGAAAGATAATTTTGATAAGTGTTATAAATTGATATTTTGAAAAATCAAGCTCTGAAATCGATATAAATTGAAATTGAATAAATTAAAGGTGAATGTAAAATTGAATTAATTTGAAGTCAGAGTTGACATTGATTTGAATTGAAATCGGAATTGAATCGGTAGAACGGAAATTTAAATTGATTTGAATTGGGAAGTTATAATTGAAATGGATTGGTTTTGAAGCTGTTCTATTTTGCTTTCCAAATTACTTAGTTATATAAGCCACTTTTGAATACTTAAACTATTTTAATCTATTTTAAATCTACTTAACCCGGTTTAAATTACTTTAAACTAATTTATCTATTTTAAATCCATTTTAAGACTTTAAGTATTTTAACTACTTTAATTATTTAAACTACTTTTAAACTACTTAAAACTATTTTTCCAAAATTTCAAGCCGGTCAATAATGTGAAATGTTTATGTTTAAATCTTGAATTTAAATACGAATTGGGTTAAAGGAAGTTGCAACCTAAATTGAAATTCGAAATGATTTGGAAATCGAAATGAGATATTGATGCGAAAAATGATTTTTGAAACGGAACCTTACATTTTGAATAGATATGATGATATTTGAAATGGATTTGATTTTTGAAGTGAATATGATATTTTGATATCAATTATGAATCGATTTGAAATGAAAAGAGCCAACGGTGTAATAATACGTAGTTATTAAAGAGACCGGAATCAGATATGGATATACTCTCTGTCGATACCGAAAACCAATTTAATAACTATTATACGCGGAGTGTTGATCCAGAATGAAGTGGATGGTTTGGTGAATGCGTTGACTGAAGAAAGAGAACGATATTGGATGACCCCTGACATGACTAAAACAGGAGTAGCGCCGGGCCATTAAGGTTCATCACCTCTAGCGGACACACTTCTTCGATACCATATCTATTACATTTTTGATTCGATTTGGGTGCACCCCTTGATTTAGGAGTGTTGTTTCGCGGTGTTGGGGTAGTTGCTGGTTATGCTCAACATCAATCCGGATCACGCAACTACTAGTATCCTAGTTGGTATCGCCTCATGTACCTAGTCATACTGATTATCCTATTCGCGACCACTAGGTTATGTTTTGTGTTATACCTATGGGGTACCCTCTGATAACCACTAGTTTACGGTGGGGCTTACGGTGCTGTATAGACTATGGCATTACAAAAATGTGTTAAGGGGGATTATGGTAACGCCTTAACGCTATTTTGATACTTTATATTACTGATAGGCATTATCTACTTAGCGTATTGTACTGCATAGTAGATAGTTTAACGGATCCTTGAGAGATGGAAAATCCCGTAACATCTCTTAGGTTATTGCACGCACGTTGACACTGGATAGGAGATGTCAAATCCCATAAACATCTCTGAAGCCATTACACTCATATTTATTTACGATTGATTTAACTTTCATAAGGATATTGTAGTCCTGACTCGAGTGTTTTGTCTTTTCATTACGCTCGGGTCAGTCCTGAGTTTTCAGATTTTTGAAGATCTATTCTGGAGGACGAAGACGAAGTTTTGGTACACTATTACTATAATTATCTGTTCATCATGTTGTCTGCTGCATTATTTTAATTTTTCTGTTGTATATGTATAACTCTGATAAATGTTGTATAAATAATTGTCAAAGTATAGTAAACAGCTTCATGAACTGTTTATTTGACTATTATATTTTATCGTTCCGCTGCGAGATTCTGTGTTGTTTCATTTCCTTTATTTCTCTTTCTTTTCTTTTCTTATTTACCCCAATAACTATCTACCCTTTTGAATGGTTTGGAATCGACATGTGTATGTGATCGTCGATTTAAATTGTCCAAAAAGGTGGGTCGTTACAAGCCACACCTCCAAATAAAATCAAAAAGGATGTGTCTAATCAAATGTGCTACCTTATTAACCCATCAATCGCTCCTGTTTTAACCACCTTATGCCAACTCACGGGAGTTGGGTCCACGTATTTACCTTACAGGAAACGCCGCCACCAACCTACTTCATTCTGGAATCTCCACCGCGTACATGGTTGTTAAAGTGGTTTTCGGAGTTGGCAGAGAGTATGACAACTTCCGATCCCGGTCTCTTCAACAACCAACCGTTATTATAACACCGCGGTCTTTAAAATAGTTTATACTTTAAAACCAAAAAATAATTATCCATTTCAAAACCCATAAATACAATATCATTTCCATTCCAAAACAACTCATTTGATATTATTTTTATAAAAAACCAAATTAATATAATATCATTTTATTTCCAATATATTTCCTTTTTTCAAAATCATATTGCTTTAAAATTTTAATATCTGGAAACCAAACATTTGAATTATGGCTTTCAAAACATAATACTTCGAAATTCATAGCTTTAAAACCATAACTTCTAAAACTTGGATGGTTTGGATAATCAAACGGTATATAGAATAAAATAGTTCGCATTTAAAATTACTTTATAAAATAAAATAATTTCCGCGACTTACAATTTATTTCATTTAAAATTAAGTCAAAATCCATAAATTTAAAAATCGCTTTAAGTTTCAATAACCACTTCAGTTTCAATATATTTCAACTTTGAATATTTAATAAATTTCAAAACCAAGGTTGGAAATTTCTATTCAACAATTCTATTATTTAGTTTTGAAATAATTGCATAATAAACCCGTAATCATTTAAGTAAAACTCAAATTACTTATAAAAGAATATTTCTTTCAATTTATTTATACTAGAAATATTCAATTAATTCACCCTGAATAAAAAATTCAGTTTTAAATATCATACCCTCTTAAAAATTTCAAGTTAATAATTTTTACATCAACGTATGAAGTTTAAATTCTTAATTAAGCTCAATTCCAAATAAATTTTCCAATTTAACTCCCAATCTTAATTGATTTAAATCATTTAAAATTCTATATATTTTCAATATCCTAACATGTACTTAAGCATATAAAATAATCAAACACCATTATTCAACTTATTTACTTTATTTGACAAATCCATACATAGCTTAAATTCAATAATTTAATTATAGATGTATGTATAAAATAAGATTTTATAAACCTCAAAATTTATATTTATTAACCGTATCCTATCCATACCATAGAAAAATCATTTCAAAAATAATTTTTTATATATACCGCGATGCCTGTATATAATTTTCTATCCTATGGTCAAGTGATACAGATATTTATCATTTCAATCCGCAATTTAAAAATAAAAATTACAGTTATATATCATTTCAAACCACAATCCCGAATGAAATGAAAATGCATAATAACTTGCAGTTTATATAATGTAGAACACATCATCCATTCACCCAACATAGATCATCAACCAATTTATTTCAATCATCATCAATTTAAACAAACATCAATATATAGCATATAAAATATAACAGGTAATAAATAACAGTTATTAACTAACAGTTTATATTCAAAGATATATTTATTAACTATTTAACTATCAGTTTATATGCAAATAAATAAATTTTTAACTGTCAAATTATATGCAATAATAAAATTAATTAACAGTTAAATTAAATAAATACGATTTAACAGAGATGATGCATAAAACATACCAAACAGTCATAAATAAATTCCTACTCATATCTTAAGTCACTTTAACAGAGATAAGAAATTTTAGAAGTTGTGAGTGGGTTAAAACACTCACCTTTTGAATTTAAATTGAATTTAAATCCAATTTAAACTCAAAATTTCGCCCGTCTCCAAATTGGTCCAAACAAGCGTCAACAGATCCGGAATTTTATTACGATCCTAACAAAAAAATTCGCGTGAAACGGATAACGTATGTGAAAGTTACATCGATTCAAACTGTTTGAAATAAAAATTTAATTAAAACAAAAACTTACATAAATTCAATTCGCCGCGTCATCAAGTCGTCATCATCTTTACTCATTCGCGATCTGAAAGAAAACCTCGCCCTTCTCTCTTTCCGTTGACTACGTTTGACCATAAATTACCGCACCCACATCAGCATCCAGCAAAATTGAACCATGCCATCTCGATCTCCTCCCTGAGTCGACCATCCCATGCGAGCACAGCCACCTCCGGCTCCATCTTCTCGCCGCGCCGCCGCTAACGTTTGAAGCCAATTCTTGTGATTTCAAGCAACCTACTTCAACAACGAATTGCATGGATGACCCATACTCGCTGAGCTCTCCGTGATGGCGCGTCCTGATCGTCGCCAAGACGAACATCCACCGTTAAACAAATAAAACGCTAATATGGACGGTTGGAAATGATTCGCGATTTCTGGGCAAGCGGTGAATTGATTCGAAAAACGAATTGCACCAGGAGAATATGCACTTCGAGAGCTTCAACATATATTTTTTTGAGATTTTTCTGAGGACTTCAATCTTTGACTTTTGATTTGAATTTGAAATTGGATCTAGGGTAGGGTTTGCAGCCATTGGGAAGAGGAGGAGCTAAGGAAAATGAACGCACAAACAAATGAGAATAGATGGAGGCTAGGATTTATAACTGGATTTACATAGGTAGGTTAGAAATAGAGTAGATGGATCCGATAAACAAACGTGTTGAACGATAATTAGCCCAAAAAGCCCGTTCTGACTCCGGCATGAAATTGGGTCAACCCATATATCAAAATAGGTATTTAAAAATATTCTGAACGCGATGGAAAAAGTTTCACATCCAAATTCCATCGTATGAAGAAGTTATGCTGAAAACAATATTTTCAAATTGATTTCAATTAAATCGATTTCAAGGCGTTTCGTGTTCGTACGATCAAACGACAAGTCTGATCGCTACGAAACTTGAAACCCTACAATAATTCACGGTTACGGATCTGTTGAAACTAGTTTTGTCGAAATCCGAGTCCATGACAAAAATGGCTATTTTTATATTAATTAAATAAATTAAGAATTAGTAAATAAATCGAAATTTTATATTTCAGTTTCAGAATTTGAAAATTTTATCACTTATGATTCCTCAATCATTTACAATGATTTTAAACAATTTAAAAATGTAAAATTAGATTAATCATTTATAAATTTCAATATTTATTCTTAATTTCATTAAATTCAAAATTATAAATTATCTTTCTAATAATTCTATTAAATTAATGAATCAATGAGTATTCCATTCATATTTCAAATTGGAAGGTTTACCATTGGATTTAAAATTATTACATAAATATTTCCCAATTTTCAACTTAAATTTTAATTTAACGTAATAATTAAAATTTGATTTCATTTATTTCAATAAGTCCAACTATTATAAATTAACAAATTAACTCACTATTAAAAATTCAAATTCAATAGTTCATAAACTTCATCATCTTGATTTACTTATTAATTCATAATTCTTCAAACCAATTCCCTTCTCAATTTTAAAGTAACTTAAATTACCAATCATAGTATTTATTTCAATTTCTTAAAATAACCCGCTCGTTATAAATTGAATCCAGTTTATTATAATAAGTTTCCAACTTAATGGATTAGATTCAATTTCAACTTTTAACTTACACCTAAGTTTAGGTCGTAATCAATTTATAACGTATTTCTTTCTTAGTTACTACTTTACATACTTCTCGTATAAATTTCACAGTTAATCATAATTATTAAAGTAACGCTTATAATAAATACGACCCAATAATTTCTCAACTTTTAAACGAACGTTATTTCATTTTCCATTAGTGTAACATTCATTTATTTTATTATCACTTATTGCAAATTCTAATTCCATTAACAAATAAGCAGGTAATTAATAATATATGTTTACAAGCCATATGTTACAAATTTTGAATTCATCCCAATTCCTTATTATTGACTTAAATTAGCATTACTTACATTGCATTAACATTGTTACTTAAAATCTCTATCCAATTGTAATTAATACTCTAAATAAATACATTTACTCCTTTCGTTATTTATTAATTATCACAAAGAAACCTTTATTAATTTCAACAACATTGTAATTACTAATTACCTACATTGATTGTATATGTTTTCCATTATTATCATTCACTAGAATTCTGTTCAACTTTCCATTTCTTGCAATAACTTATATACTATACTTTTTCACATAAATAAACAAGGTTCCACTAAATAGGATTTATTCAATTCACTCCCTTTAAATTAAATCTATTACAATCAATGGAATATTTCATCAAATACCAATTGGCCCAATTATTTCGTTTATACTAAGTCATATTTTTTAAAGTAATTTACCAAATTTAAATGTTCATTCAAGTTTATAGATTATTACTTGCGTTAACAAAATTCCTTAATTTATTCCAATTACGGTTAACAATGTTTTATTACATTAAATCAATTTAATATTTTCCTTTAATTTCTCATATTCAATAGATATACAGGTAAAATCTTTTCACTACTTAAATTCACTTGAATTAAATTCGAATTTCTATAAATAGGTTTTAAGTCACCACTTATATAATTTAATTTAGCGTTTATTTCAATATTTGTTTAAAATTTAAAGTTTCTACTAAATTAAATTACAAAACTTATAAAATTTTACCAAATTTAATCCACTAAATTTATGGGTCGTTTCAATAATTCTCAAACCTCTACCAGATATTCCAAAATTTATATTTGGGTCTCGATTTGATAGTCGGTTATTTAACTATCAAATGAACAATCAATTAAACCAATTATTTTATTTCCACTGAAAATCACCAAGTCTTATAAAAATTAGATATTTAAATAAATTATATCACTTTCAAAATTATTCTTAAAATATTTAAAATAAAACTACTTTAAATACTCTTTGATTTAAAATAATAGTTACGAAATTCTATACTAATTTTCCAATTAAAACATAAGCCAAAACTACTTTTAAAATAAACTTTTACGACAGAGTATAAATAATTATTAACCATCTTTATATCAAATACTAGTTAAACCTTTTCGAATATTCACTTCGATAATTACCTTAATAAATATTCAATTTGAAATACAAAATTGCCTGAATATGTAACATCCCAAATTTATCAATTAAAATAAACAACATAATTTTAAATCTTTGGAAATTAATTTGAAATATAAATTAGAAAAAAATCTAAAACAAATAAAATAAGTGATAATGATCTATAAGTAAATTCCAATTTTATTTTGAGTTGAAATTTTTGAGATAATCAATGTTTTTAAAAGTTATTTGAATTTAAAATCTTATATCTATCAACATTACATATCTTAGTAAAATTTAATACACATTGAAATTTAATTTAAATATTTTAAGGTAAGTGTGAAAATACAATGGACATAGATGTTTATATTTGAATTTAAAAAAATTAAAGATTTGAATTTAAATTTAAAATAAATATTTTCAAAAATAAATAGCATTTAAAAACATTCAAAAGGTAATGTATGTAATGTGAATATGGATTAAAATACAATTCTTTAACATTGTATATATTTAAACACTTAAGAAAATGAATATTAGAGAATGCCTTCATTTATATATGTATATGGAAGAAAAAAAAATTAAAATAAAATTTGATAAAAAAGTAATGAAATCTTTTTGACCTGAAAAGAATATGCACAATGTAAATACATATGGATGTATATACATGAGAGGTGAATACATATACATAAGAGATAGAGTGGGAAAATGAACCAAATCTTGCCTTCATAATAGCTTTTGACAAATGGCACAAAATGTCTTAATAAAAAAAAATATTCACATAAATAAAAGAAACTTTTCAGTTTCCAAAAAATTTTCGAAATTATAAGCCTCAATTTTCTTAAATACAACCACAAAGATCTTGAAAATCTAACATCATCATTCAAAAGGAATTATCAAACCAGAACAAAAGAGCAAGAGAAAAATACTCTCTTCTTCAATTCGAAAGAAAAAAATCTGAAGAATCTCTTAAAACAGCAAGTAGTGATTTCAAAATTCTATCCTTCAGGTAGTTTTAAAACTTTATTGTTTATTGAAACTATAATTTCAAAATCAAAGGTTAACATAAATGAATCTAAATTTGCAGGGTGATAGAATCTCATATTTGGCTGAGATAAGGAGGGCAGCGCAATACTTTTTTTGAATAATTTTAAAGGCAAGTAACCTTTTTAAATTTTGAATTTGGAGTTATAATCTGTAATGAAGCAGAATTTATACAATAACATTCAATCAATTGCAGGAAAGAAAAAAAATCAAGATCAAGGTTTAATCTATTTTGGTTTCTAGTTGCAGAAGAAGAAAAGAAAGAAAGGTTCCTCTATTATAAATTCGAAACTGTAAGTAAATTTTCTTTTGAAAGTTTAAATTTGGATTTGTTAAAAAGGAATGAAAACAGGGATTAATCAATGGAATCAAACAATCTAATTGCAGGAAAGAATAAGATCAAAAGCTCAAAAACAAATTGCAGTTTCAAATTCCTGGAAAAGAAAAAAAATCAAATCTGTAAGTAACTTCAAATTTTTTCTTTATTATTGATAGATTAAGTAAACAAGAGGATACAACAGTAATTAAAGCAAAGTAATATAATCACAAGTTGTAGATTTAACTTCAAAGGGATCAAAGTAGGAAAAAGGAAAGAAATTGCCAAGCCCATCTCTCTTTTGAAAAACTGTCTAAAAGCTCTCTGGAAATTAGGTGAGTAAACCTATGCTTATTCAAATCTTTTGTGCTTGAATTCCTGAATGAATGTGATGGCTTTGAATTGAATGAATGATAGGCTTGTGTTTTGATTGCCTTGAAACATTGTTTCCTGTTTTCTTTGTTGTGTTTTGTTTTCCTGTAACAATTTGAGTTACAGAGTCCTTCAAGATAAAGAATAAAAAACCCTCTCCCTATTTCTTTTGAAAGGTAATCGAATTGTAAAGGTAGGTAGAAGGATGTTTAACAACGCATCATGTTTCAGATTCAATCAAAGCAAAGCCACTGTTCTTTTACTAGGAAAACTTTGAAAAAAAATTGAAAAAAATCACAGGACATGTTTAAAGTCCTGTTATGCAGAGTAAAAGCATATCAAAGAAACCCAAACATTTTCTTCCTCTCTTTAGTTCTGAAAAGAATTGTTTTTGACAAGTTAAACTATTGTTTAATCTATACCTTGATTTCGTAATAAAAAGAAGCAATGGAACTTGATTTATTTTTACTAGGAGAGGTAAACACAGTCACAACTCAAAATATCTAAAAATTCGAACCTCATGAATTTGAATTCTAGTTACACCAATTGAATCACTATTTAGAATGATGATTTTAGAAATAAAAATTTCAATTTTTCATTGAGACTTTATCGAGATTTTTGGGTTGATCGGAAAAATGCCTTTTTGTCAAACTCTGATGATCCCAACGATGGTGGGCCTCGAGTTCGTCGCCACGGCTAGATTTAGGGTTCAGCAACACTAGAAAAATGCAGTTTGATTTTTTAAAAACACAGATTTTGAATTCGAGTTTGTTTTAGGGTTTAAGAACCATTTTGATTCACGTTCGAAAACGTCGATGCTGTGCCGTCCTCAGATGATTGGACATCGGGTCGAAGGAGCCAATCGAAGCGTCGCACGATGTAGGAGCTTCGCTCTAAATATCACAACCGCTGTCGGTTAGAGGAGGTAGCGCGAGAACTTTTTCTGATGATGTTCTGTTGGGTTGTTTAGGTCGATATGACTCGATTCTTGTTTTCGAGATTAATCCAAGTTCTAGGTGTTTGTGGAGTTTAAGGGGATGGTCGTCGACTCGATGGTGGTTGCAGCTTCGACCAACGGTGGAGATTCTGACTGTTCACGTGCACGTGGCTGCCATTGTATCGGTGTTGATGGGTTTGGGGAAGAAAGGGGGGCAACTCGAAGCGAGCATCGGGTAAATCATGGGGTAACTTGAGTTTTTACTCGGGTGGAATATGGGTGCGCTGTGTAAAGAAAATTTTACTTAGAAAAATTCAACTTGGTTCATACGTGTGAAATTGGGTAAAAACTCGAAGCAAGGGGGCATTTTCTCAGGGTTGACCCGAATAGGTCTCATGCCTAAGAAATAAAATAGTTTACTTTAAAAAAAAATTCAAACTCTTAAACACTTTTGAAACTATGTTTTCAAACAATGTTTTCATTAAAGTTTAAATAAATTTAGGACATAAGTAAGATATTCTATAAAAAACATTAAATATGGGTTTATTTAGTTTTGATACCATATTTTTATAAAGTTACTTATATTTAGTAAATAATGTAATTAAGGTAAAATGTTGTTTAAACCAAGTCTTAACCTTCTTAAAATAACTAACGTTATAAAGGTAATTTATTAAACAAGGTTTAAAGGGATAATCGAGGTAATTAATTTGTCTTTTAATAATTAATGATTTAATTATTTTAAAAAGGTAATCACTTAATTTATTATTTGATATAAAAAAATTGATTGAATAAATAATTAAGGTCAATTAATTTGTAATTAATTATTAATTCATTAAGGAGAAATTAACTGATAAAAGTAATTAAGGTTTAATTAATTAACAATTAAGAATTAATAAGTTAACATAATCAATTAAAGAATAATTAAATAATAAAGCCTATTAAGATTTAATTAATTCATAGTTAAGTAAAATTAATCATTGATTTAAAATAATTAATAAATATGATTGTATGATTAATTCACTTTAATCACATTCACCTTAATCGAAGATGATTGACTATCATCAAAAGTTGTGCACTGGATTGATATTTCTGTTGTGACACTGTGATTGCTTTGTGCTGAACTGTGATTTGTGATTTATTTCTATGTGTGTGTAAAAAAACCTTTGCCCGTAAAACGACATTTAAACTTCGATGCGTCAGGGAGTCGAATTTCAGTTAGTTATCTGAAACCCACATCGAATCTTGAATGTGAATTCTCGTAATTGATACACCCACATGTTTTAAAATTGAACGATCACTATTTGGATTAGCTAGGGATGGTCTTTTGGTCGTATAACCCATTCCGAATAGTGAATCGACGAAATGGATAGCATTTGAAGACGGTGTGAAGACCGGGTATCTTTGAAAACGATAGGATAACTTATCGATTGTCCCTGCACCGAGTTGCTTCGGTATAGAGATCTCCACTAGTGACGGGGAGTCCAATCGAAATTGGTGATACACGGATTTGCATTGGCTTCTCCCTTTATTGGGCGAAGTGCCTTCGGTTCTGTTCGAACCCGAAACAGACTTGTATGGTCGTGTGTCTGACACTACACTTTGAGATATAGAGCCGATTTCTTTCAAATACATTTCTGTTTGGTGGCGGAGAATTTATTCTCCTAGCTTAACACCCTTCTCTGAGATGTATGAGCTCAGAGGTTATGTAGTTGAAGATTATCAGCAATATATTCCCCATTTGGAAGCGTGGCATGCTAAGTGCTACTGTATATTGATCATTTGTTGATCATTTATGATCAAAGCATGGCTTTCGTGTAAAGCGTAGCTTTGTGGACGAGACCTCATCGGACCTCACACCCCAGAAATGGTCGAAACAGGAAAAATGCGGCAAGGTTATGAGGGTCGCGCCCTTTAGGGTATGTCATTTCCTTCTGGAAAAAGGTGGTATCAGGTATGGAGCCCTAATACTCAACCTGTGTGGTTGCTTCAATCTCATCTACTGTGTGGTTGTTACATAGTGATGGAAGTCCTCCGGATAAAGGTCCCAGAGGACCGGGGAATGACATAGTCGTGTAGTAGTTACCTAGTAAGATGTAACCCGGCCTTGTGTTGGCAGAGAGCCGGGTAGGTTCTCGGGACGTCCCGCCAGAGGCGTACCAATGTGGCATAGGAAGTTCCTTAGCCTGACCATTTTTTGGAAATCCATTCTCCAATACGAACCCTTTACGATTGCAGTTGTATTACATGCCACCTCAGGTGGTAGCTATAGCGGGCATAGTATCATGGTACCTATGCTGGCTAGGATTGGTATTATACTTTCGAAATGGCTTTCTACACTATGCACTAGTAATAATATCAAAGAACTTTCTTTTATTAAGCATTTTTGACTATCATAAGAAGAAATCTCCTCCAAGTCTGCGATTGCATTGTGTGTGTGGTGGGAGGTCTTATGGTAGTTTCATTTTCCAAAGGCATACCGGTTTTTCTTGTATAAATCTGTTTATTTCAAATGCTACTGTCTCTGTTTACTCATACCAGTCCCATGACTGACCCAGAGTTTATTGTTTCTTTTCTAAACTCAGGGTGCCCACTATTTCTATACGGCCAGCCTAATAGCAGGTTTTCTATATTTTGGCTTTAGCTATATTTTCGAGTGTTTTGGTTTGGAGACTACCAGTTTTTGAAGGCTTTCACCTTTGATACAATTTGGAAGCTTTTGGATCTCAAGGTGCTTAGTTATGGATTTCACTGTCGCTTCTTTTCTTTGGAGATCTTTTGGCATATGATCACTTGTTGTACTCTTATGATGTTACATTTGGAGTTGAGACATATGTATTATTGATACTCTGATGTGGTACTGGATATTATAACCATGTTGTATCAGTGATGTGATGCATGTTATTCATTTTATTCCGATGTTCTATTTTCATCTAATGTTGTTATAAGCTCCATCCGGCTGGTGTTCGATGTTTGAATCTTTAGCAGTCGAATACAAGTGAGGTATTTGATGTTAAATTTTCGAACGTTGAATTTCGGGTTGTGACATGTGGTATCAGAGCTAAAGGTTGAGTAAGAACTTTAGCTACGGAGTATAACACATTAGATGGCTCATTAGAGATAGGGTGAAGTATACCCTAGAATGAGTATAATTGAGACAGAAAAATCTCAAATTTTCTTAGTCTATTTCCTTTGATTGCTGATATTCCTTATGATATCTCGTCCATATATCTAAGTCAAATTTTCTTACCAATTATAGATAGTAATAATGAGTGGACGTAGAGGAAGGGCTAGAGGTTAAGGAAATGCCACAGCAGCTGGCCAAACTCCTACAATAGCAGAACCAGCTCTACCTATTCAGCATCAGCCGAATCTGGCTGACTTATATAAAAGCTTTTCAAGACTTGGTGGCAAGCCGTTCACCGGCAAGGAGTCAATTGTTGAGGCACAGGCATGGATTAGGTCATGTGAAAGAATCATTAAGGGGCTTAAGCTACAAGATGATCAGATGCGACTCATAGCTTCTTGGTAACTCCAAGAAGAAGCTTTGGGATGGTGGGAAACCGTTACCGTCGATGAGCCTGAGGACGGACTTACTTGGGATAGATTCAAGGAAGTATTTGAGAAGCGCTATATGCCATCAGCTGGGATTTCTCGTATGTACCAAGAATTCATGGATTTAAAGCAGGGAAATATGTCATTCGAGGAGTATCTGAACAAGTTCAATGAATTGTCTCGCTTTGGACCGAAATTAGTCAACACACCCTTGAAGAAGAATGAGAGATTTATTCGTGGGATGAACAAAAAGTTCCACGAAAGGATGACTGGCCACGTCAAAGAGTCCTTTTCAGATTTGATTGATATGGGATACCGTTATGCTACACTAGACATGTAAGAAACCCCAGTGGAGAAAGGAAGCTCGATCAACCCAAATTGGAAGAAGAGGAAATTTGGAGGCAAAAAACCATGGCAAAGAAAGGAGAAAAAGAAGAGAAACCAAGGAGGCACAACAGAGAATGTCACTTGCTATAATTGCTTGGAGAAGTGTCACTATTATAACAAATGCACAAAGCCTAAGAGACAAGCCAATCAATACACTCAAGCAAAGCTCAGGAAGTGCTATTATTGTCAGAAGGTGGGACACGAAGTTAAAGACTGCCCAACTATGAAGCAAGCCCAAGTAGCCAAGGTGTACGCAATCAAAGACCAACCCACCTCTTCCAATGCAGAGAAGGGAAAAGGAGTTC
Organism: Allium cepa; assembly: GCA_030765085.1. Taxonomy (NCBI): domain Eukaryota; kingdom Viridiplantae; phylum Streptophyta; class Magnoliopsida; order Asparagales; family Amaryllidaceae; genus Allium; species Allium cepa. Next base: position 920,817,340 of record CM060938.1, read on the forward strand.
TTGAAGGTAATCTCACTATTTATGATAGCATTATTAGAGTTCTATTTGACACAGGCGCTACACACAGCTTTATATTCCAGCAAGCTATTAATCAATTGTATCTTGAGCCTGATTTTGTTGGTGATCCTATATGCGTAAGAAATCCGGTTGGAGGTCCAGCAAACCTCTATCTTCGATGTAAAGATGTTCCTATCTCATACTCTCGTTACCAATTCCCTATTGGTCTCTTTGTTCTTGATTTCACTGAGTTTGAAGTCTTACTCGGAATGGATTGGCTAACAAAATATGAAGCCAAGTTGGATTGCAATAATCGATTGATTTCAATCAAAACCGAATTTGGGGATTTCATCGAAATTTCTTATGAGGATCCTAGTCCTAAAAGGGAAGGGTTGATGTATAATTTGGATTATCCTGAACCCAGTTTGGAGTCCATTCCTATTGTTAGAGATTTTCCAGACGTATTTGAAGAAGTGAAATCTCTACCTCCTCACAGAGGAATAGAATTCAGAATCGACCTAGTACCTAATGCTCGTCTCGTCGTTCATGCTAGTCGTAGGATGGCACCTAGGGAAAGGGTTGAATTAGTTTGGCAAACCAATGATCTATTAGGGAAAGGGTTAAGCTGACCCAGTGTTTCTGAATGGGTTTCAGCCGTCGTATTTATTGCTAAATCAGACGGGTCTTTAAGATTGTGTATAGATTACCGCGATCTCAACAAGCTGACTCTCAAGAATAAATTTCCACTACCTAGAATTGATGATTTATTTGATCATTTGCACGGTACTTGTTTCTTCTCAAAGATGGATCTAGCCCAAGGGTTCCATCAACTACGAATCGCCGAAGATTGTGTTCATTTAACTGCTTTCAGAGGTCCCAATATGTTCTACGAATGGTTAGTCATGCCTTTCGGACTAACCAATGCTCTAGCATACTTCGTGGATCTTACGACTCGAGTATTTCGGGATGTATTGAATAAATTTATGCTCATATTTATTGATGATATTTTGATCTATTCCAAGACCGAAGAGGAGCATGCCGAGCATCTTAGAATCGTCTTGGATATATTGACTATATGCAAAATTTTCCAAGTGCTACTTTTGGGTCAAAGAAGTCAAATTTCTTGGCCATATTGTTAGTAAAGAAGGAATTGCCATTGATCCTAGCAAAATTTCGGCTATTCTTGATTGGAGGAGACCTACTACCCCAAAGGAAATCCAAAGTTTTTTGGGTTTAGCAGGATATTATCGGAAATTTGTTTAGGACTTTTCGAAGTTAGCCAGTCCATTGACCAAGCTAACAATGAAGAATGCAAAGTTTATTTGGACTCCAAAATGTGACGAAGCTTTTGAGGAATTAAAGAAGTGATTAACCATCGCTTCTATTCTCGCTATTATCAACGGGAACCAGGGATTATCTATTTATACCGATGCTTGCGGTGAACGCTTGGGTGCAGTATTGATGTAGAATGGGAAGGTGATTGCCTACGCGAGTAGACAATTACGTCCTCATGAAAGAAACTACCCAACCCATGACTTGGAGCTTCTAGCTGTTATCTTCGTCTTGAAAATATGGCGACATTATCTTCTGGGTAAGAATCTTTTCAGCTTTCTTAACAATCTACAAATTTAATTTAATTTAACTTAACTTAACAAATATACTTATTGCATTCTCTTTCCTTCTAGGTGAAAAATTCGAACTATTCACCGACCATAGATCTTTGAAATATCTCTTCACCCGGAAAGATCTGAATTTGCGACAACAGCGTTGGTTGGAATTTCTGGCATCTTATGACTTAGACATTCTTTATACGCCCGGAAAAGCCAATGTGGTTGCCGACGCTTTGAGTAGGAAGCACGCTATTCTTGCTCATCTTATGGTCACTCCTACTCTCCTTGAAAGGGTTGCTAGCATGAAAAAAGAGGACAAGTTTCTTCATGAAATTTACGAAAAAATACGTGGTGGCCGGGAGACCAGCTTTGAAGTTGATGATAATAAAGTTACAAGACTGAAGAGAAGGATTTGTGTCCCTAACATTCCGGATTTAAAACGTGAAGTTCTAGATGAATGTCACAAATCCAAATTCAGCATCCATCCGAGAGTCAACAAAATGTATCGTGATATCAAAAGGACTTTCTGGTGGAAGACGATGAAGAGAGACATATCTATTTATGTCAGTCGCTGTGCTACTTGCCAACAAATCAAAAGCGACCAAAAGAAAGTTGCGGGTTTACGTCAGCCTTTAGAAGTACCCAAGTGGAAATGGGACCAAGTATCGATGGATTTCATCAATGGCTTGCCTCACACTCGAAAAGGCAATGAAGCGATTTGGGTCATTGTTGATCGTTGGACTAAACCAGCCCACTTCTTGCCAGTGCAATCTTCCCACACGGTTGCAAGTCTAGCTGAATTGTATGTGAAAGAGACTGTCCGTCTCCATGGCATTCCTAGCAGCATAGTGAGTGATCGTGATCTGATCTTCACTAGTAGATTTTGGGAGGCGTTTCAAGATGCATTGGGAACCAAGCTGAATTTCAGCACTGCTCATCACCCACAGTCTGATGGGCAGACTGAGAGGATCAACCGAATCTTGGAGGACTTATTGCGAGCTTGTATACTTGATTTTGGTGGTTCTTGGGAGGACCATTTGCATCTGGTCGAGTTCTCTTATAGCAACACCTATCAGGCCAGTATACCGATGGGTCCTTTCGAAGCTTTATATAGTCGTCCGTGTCGATCACTGGCATTTTGGATCGAGGCAGGTGATAGACTCGTTCTTGGACCGGATATGATTAAAGAAGCCACCAAGAAAGTTGATTTTATTCGGAAGAGATTGAAGACAGCTCAGAGTCGTCAAAAGAGTTATTATGATCGTAGAAGATGGGATTTGGAATTCTAGATTGGGGACTCTGTTTTTTCTTAAAGTATCTCCTATGAGAGGTGTTTTGAGATTTGGGAAGAAAGGAAAGCTAGCACCACGACATATTGGTCCTTTTCCTATTCTAGAAAGGATCGGTCCTCTAGCTTATCGAGTATAGTTGCCTAGCTGGCTATCTGGCGTGCATGACGTGTTTCACATTACTAACCTTCGGAATTATGTGCATGATCCGGATAGTATTATTGAGGAGGCTACTCGGCAAGATTTGGAGATCACACCAAATCTGGAGGTGAAGAGAGAACCGATAAAGATCATTGATCGTGAAGAAAAGCGGCTGAGGAACAAGGTTGTGAAGCTAGTCAAAGTTCAATGGAGTGGCGATCCGAAGGACTGCACTTCGGAAACTAAGGATAATATGCAAAAATCATATCCCAATTGCAGAGTAGATATCTCGGCTTAGCCGATAAGCCATTCCCTTATTCTTTTGAATTCGTATATTCTTTGTCTGTTTTTCTCTCTCTTTCAATTTCAAGGATGAAATTTTCTTAAGGAGGAGATATCTGTAACATCCCAAATTTATCAAATTAATTTGAAATTTAAATAAGAAAAAAATCTAAAACAAATAAAATAAGTGATAATGATCTATAAGTAAATTCCAATTTTATTTTGAGTTGAAATTTTTGAGATAACCAATGTTTTCAAAAGTCATTTGAATTTAAAATCTTATACCTATCAACATTACATATCTTAGTAAAATTTAATACACATTGAAATTTAATTTAAATCTTTTAAGGTAAGTGTGAAAATACAATGGACATAGATGTTTATATTTCAAGTTAAAAAAATTAAAGATTTGAATTTAAATTTAAAATAAATATTTTCAAAAATAAATAGAATTTAAAAACATTCAAAAGATAATGTATGTAATGTGAATATGGATTAAAATACAATTCTTTAACATTGTATATATTTAAACACTTAAGAAAATTAATATTAGAGAATGCCTTCATTTATAAATGTATATAGAAGAAAAAAAATTAAAATAAAATTTGATAAAAAAGTAATGAAATCGTTTTGACCTGAAAAAATATATGCACATAATGTAAATACATATGGATGTATATACATGAGAGGTGAATACATATACACAAGAGATAGAGTGGGAAAATGAACCAAATCTTGCCTTCATAATTGCTTTTGACAAATGGCACAAAATGTCTTAATATAAAAAATATTCACATAAAAAAATATAGAAACTTTTCAGTTTCCAAAAAAATTTTCAAATTATAAGCCTTAATTTTCTGAAATACAACCACAAATATCTTGAAAATCTTAACATCATCATTCAAAAGGAATTATCAAACCAGAAAAAAAGAGCTAGAAAAAAATACTCTCTTCTTCAATTCAAAAGAGAAAAAAAATTTGAATAATCTCTTAAAACAACAAGTAGTGATTTCAAAATTCTATCCTTCAGGTAGTTTTAAAACTTTATTGTTTATTGAAACTGTGATTTCAAAATCAAGGGTTAACATTAATGAATCTAAATTCGCAGGGTGATAGAATCTCAAATTTGGCTGAGATAAGGAGGGCAGCGCAATACTTTTTTTTATCATAATTTTAAAGGCAAGTAACCTTTTCAAATTTCGAATTTGGAGTTATAATCTGTAATGAAGCAAAATTTATACAATAACATTCAATCAATTGCAGGAAAGAAAAAATCAAGATCAAGGTTTAATCTATTTTGGTTTCTAGTTGCAGAAGAAAAAAAGAAAGAAAGGCTCCTCTATTATAAATTCAAAGCTGTAAGTAAATTTTCTTTTGAAAGTTTAAATTTGGATTTGTTAAACAGGAATGAAAACAGGGATTAATCAATGGAATCAAACAATCTAATTGCAGGAAAGAATAAGATCAAAAGCTCAAAAACAAATTGCAGTTTCAAATTCCTGGAAAAGAAAAAAAAATTCAAATCTGTAAGTAACTTTAAATTTTTGCTTTATTATTGAGAGATTAAGTAAACAAGAGGATACAACAGTAATTAAAGCAAAGCATTATAATCACAAGTTGCATATTTAACTTCAAAGGGATCAAAGTAGGAAAAATAAAAGAAATTGCCAAGCCCGTCTCTCTTTTGAAAAACTGTCTGAAAGCTCTCTGGAAATTAGGTGAGTAAACCTATGTTTATTTAAATCTTTTGTACTTCAATTCCTGAATGAATGTGATGGCTTTGAATTGAATGAACGATAGGCTTGTTTTTTAATTTTCTAGAAACATTGTTTTCTGTTTTCTTTGTTGTGTTTTGTTTTCATGTAACAATTTGAGTGACAAAGTCCTTCAAAATAAAGAAAAAAACCCTCTCCCCATTTCTTTTGAAAGGTAATCGAATTGTAAAGGTAGGTAGAAGGATGTTTAACAATGCATCATGTTTCAGATTCAATCAAAGCAAAGCCACTGTTCTTTTACTAGGAAAACTTTGGAAAAAAATGAAAAAAATCACATGACATGTTTAAAGTCCTGTTATGCAGAGTAAAAGCGTATCAAAGAAACCCAAACATTCTCTTCCTCTCTTTAGTTCTGAAAAGAATTGTTTTTGACAAGTTAAACTATTGTTTAATCTGTACCTTGATTTAGTAATAAAAAGAAGAAATGGAACTTGATTTATTTTTACTAGGAGAGGTAAACACAGTCACAACTCAAAATATCTAAAAGTTCGAACCTCATGAATTTGAATTCTAGTTACACCAATTGAATCACTACTTAGAATGATGATTTAAGAAATAAAAATTTGAATTTTTCATTGAGTCTTTATCGAGATTTTTTGGTTGATCGAAAAAATGCCTTTTTGTCAAACTCTGATGATCCCAACGATGGTGAGCCTCGAGTTCGTCGCCACGGCTAGATTTAGGGTTCAACAACACCAGAAAAATGCAGTTTGATTTTCTAAAAACCCAGATTTTGAATTCGAGTTTGTTTTAGGGTTTAAGAACCATTTTGATTCACGTTCAAAAACGCCGATGCTGCGCCGTCTTCAGATGATCGGAGATCGTGTCGATGGAGCCAATCGAAGCGTCGCACGATGTAGGAGCTTCGGTCTAAATATCACGGCCGCTGACGGTTAGAGGAGGTTGCGCGAGACCTTTTTCTGATGATGTTATGTTGGGTTGTTTAGGTCGATACGACTCGATTCTTGTTTTCGCGATTAATCCAAGTTCTGGGTGTTTGTGGAGTTTAGGGCGATGGTCGTCGAGTCGATGGTGGCTGCAGCTTCGACCAACGGTGAAGATTCTGACCGTGCACGTGCACGTGGCTACCATTGTATTGGTGTCGATTGGTTTGGGGAAGAAAGGGGGCCAACTCGAAGCGAGCATCGCGTAAATCATGGGGTAACTCGAGTTTTTACTCGGGTGGAATATGGGTGCGCTGTGTAAATATAATTTTACTTAGAAATTCAAGTTGGATCATACGAGTGAGATTGGGTAAAAACTCGAAGCAAGGGGGCACTTTCTCAGGGTTGACCCGAACAGGTCTCGTGCCTAACAAATGAAACAGTTTTACTTTAACAAAAAATTCAAACTCTTAAACACTTTTAAAACTATGTTTTCAAACAATGTTTTGATTAAAGTTTTAAATAAATTTAGGACTTAAGTAAGATATTTAAAAAAAAATATGAGTTTATTTAGTTTTGATACCGTAATTTTATAAAGTTACTTATATTTAGTAAATAATGTAATTAAGGTAAAATATTGTTTAAACCAAATCTTAACCTTCTTAAAATAACTAATGTTATAAAGGTAATTTATTAAACAAGGTTTAAAGGGATAATCGAGGTAATTAATTTATCTTTTAATAATTAATGATTTAATTATTTTAAAAAGGTAATCACTTAATTTATTATTTGATATAAAAAATTGATTTAATAAATAATTAAGGTCAGTTAATTTGTAATTAATTATCAATTAATTAAGGAGAAATTAATTGATAAAAGTAATTAAATTTTAATTAATTAACAATTAAGAATTAATAAGTTAACATAATCAATTAAAGAATAATTAAATAATAAAGCCTATTAAGATTTAATTAATGCATAGTTAAGTAAAATTAATCATTGATTTAAAATAATTAATAAATATGATTGTATGGTTAATTCACTTTAATCACATTCACCTTAATCGAAGATGACTGACTATCATCAAAAGTTGTCCACTGGATTGATATTTCTGTTGTGACACTGTGATTGCTTTGTGCTGAACTGTGATTTGTGATTTATTTCTATGTGTGTGTAAAAAAACCTTTGCCTGTAAAACGGCATTTAAACTCGATGCGTCAGGGAGTCGAATTTCAGTTAGTTATCTGAAACCCACATCGAACCTTGAATGTGAATTCTCGTAATTGATACACCCACATGTTTTAAAATTGAACGATCACTATTCGGATTAGCTGGGGATGGTCTTTTGGTCATATAACCCATTCCGAATAGTGAATCGACGAAATGGATTGCATTTGAAGACGGTGTGAAGACCGGGTATCTTTGAAAACGATAGGATAACTTATCGATTGTCTCTGCACCGAGTTGCTCCGGTATAGAGATCTCCACTAGTGACGGGGAGTCCAATCGAAATTGGTGATACCCGGATTTGCAATGGCTTCTCCCTTTATTAGGCGAAGTGCCTTCGGTTCTGTTCGAACCCGGAACAGACTTGTATGGTCGTATGTCTGACACTACACTTTGAGATATAGAGCCGATTTCTTTCAAATACATTTCTGTTTGGTGGCGGAGAATTTATTCTCTTAGCTTAACACCCTTCTCTGAGACGTATGAGCTCAGAGGTTATGTAGTTGAAGGTTATCAGCGATATGTTCCCAATTTGGTAGCGTGGCATGCTAAGTGTTGTTGTATATTGATCATTTGTTGATCATTTATGATCAAAGCATGGCTTTCGTGTAAAGCGTAGCTTTGTGGACGAGACCTCATCGGACATCACACCCCGGAAATTTCGAAACAGGAAAAATGCGGCAAGGTTATGAGGGTCGCGCCCTTTAGTGTATGTCATTTCCTTCTGAAAAAAGGTGGTATCAGGTATGGAGCCCTGATACTCAACCTGTGTGGTTGCTTCAATCTCATCTACTGTGTGGTTGTTGCTTAGTGATGGAGGGCCCTCGGATAAAGGTCCCAAAGGGCCGGTGAATGACATAGTCGTGTAGTACTTACCTAGTAAGAGGTAACCCAGCATTGTGTTGGCAGAGAGCCGGGTAGGTTCTCGGGACGTCCCGTCAGAGGCGTACCCATGTGGCATAGGAAGTTCCTTAGCCTGACCATTTGTTGGAAATCCATTCTCCAATACGAACCCTTTACGATGGCAGTTATATTGCCTGCCACTTCAGGTGGTAGTTATAGCAGGCATAGTATCATGGTACCTATGTTGGCTAGGATTGATATTATACTTTTGAAATGGCTTTCTACACTATGCACTAGTAATAATATTAAAGAAATTTCTCTTATCAAGCATTTTTGACTAACATAAGAAGAAATATCCTCTAAGTCTGCGATTGCATTGTGTGTGTGGTGAGAGGTCTTATGGTAGTTTCGTTTTCCAAAGGCATACCGGTTTTTCTTGAGTAAATCTGTTTATTTCAAATACTACTGTCTCTTTTTACTCATACCAGTCCTATGACTGACCTAGAGTTTATTGTTTCTTTTCTAAACTCTGGGTGCCCATTATTTCTATATGGGCCGCCTAGTAGCAGGTTTTCTGTATTTTGGCTCTAGCTACATTTTGGAGTGTTTTGGTTTGGAGACCACCAGTTTTTGAAGGCTTTCACCTTTGATACATTTTGGAAGCTTTTGGATCTCAAGGTGCTTGGTTATGGATTTCACTGTCTTTTCTTTTCTTTGGAGATCTTTTGGCATATGATCACTAGTTGTACTCTTATGATGTTACATTTGGAGTTGAGACATATGTATTATTAATACACTGATGTTGTACTGGATATTATAACCATGTTGTATCTGTGATGTGATGCATGTTATTCATTTTATTCCGCTGTTTTATTTTCATCTAATGTTGTTATAAGCTCCATCCGGCTGGAGTTCGATGTTTGAATCTTTAGCAGTCGAATACAAGTGAGGTGTTTGATGTTAAATTTTCGAACGTTGAATTTCGGGTCATGACAAAATAATAATTTCTCTAAAACATTCCTTTAAATAATTTTAAAACTTCCAACATATATATATATATATATATATATAATCTCCATTGAAAAATATACTTGGCTTTAAAGGTAAATACACTTCCATTTCAGTATAAACCATAAAATCCTTTACAAATCCTACTTGATTTATCCCACTTTAATTTACATCCCGATCCCGTAAATTTCTTCCAACACCTTAAAAAGAATATAACCTTTTATTTTTAAACACATTTCCCATCTCCTTATAACACTTTAAAAATATGTACTTAAATTATTTACATTAAGGCTACTAAAATTACTTAAATAAAAATAATACTTGAGAAATCCTGTAAGAGTTTCTAAGTAACTTAAACCAAAATTACCTTTTGAAATAAAGTTATTATATCAAATATTTAGGTTAAAATTTCCTTTTAAAATCATAATACTAATTTACCTTAAAAATAATTAAATAAACTAATTAACTTAAATATTTACTTTCACTTAAAAATAATTAAAATAATAATAATTTTCTAAAACATTATAAAAACATTTTTAAACTTCTAGTTTATACTTTGAAATCTTCTTTAAAGACATACTTAGTTTTCCAGTAAAAGTATTCTTCCCAACTTTTAAAAATAATCTCACCTTTTATTTTTAAAATAAATTGCACCTTTCTTATAGAAATTCCCACTAGAAATCTACACTTTCAAATTTATCCACTAATAAATATTCCACTTCATTTATAAAACCAGTTACAAATTTCCATTCCTCGTTTCCTTTTAAATCACAGTTTCCAAAATACTTAATCAATTCAAACTAATATCCTAATTTAAATTCCCTTTAAATTTATTACTCGATTTATCCGAATTCCCAATAAATATTTACATAAAATTTTTCTTTCCGTTTCCTTTAAAACCCAATTTATTCAATTATATATTTTAAAATACAAAATTTTATTCATCCAAGCCATAAAATCGAATAATTTAATTCTAATATAACCTATCACAAGATATCACATAACATATCACAGATATGAAAATTAATTAAAATATTTTGAAGAATCTAGTTGGATCCCTCCAACCTGTTTTCCTGCATCCATAGATGTTAGCACAACAAATAAAATACAAAATCCAAACTGATAATAATATTCACATTCAACAAATTAATCAATAATTTAAATTTTAACTATTTAAATTAACTGGAATTCCAGAAGTGAGTGAGACTAACTCACCTTGAATTCGTCGAGCGTTCCAGTTTTAAATTAAATCAGCCCCGTTCAATATAATCCAAAATTCTTACTTGCTCCAAATGCTTTTGGATCTGGTGTAGTGTGTAGATCGCATCGCAGCGATTTCGGCGCCGTCAGTTTCGTCGAATTTTGACAATGTATGAAATAGTTACAAAGTTTTAAAGTTTTGTATATATAAATTAAAACAAAATTTCTTTTCTTTAATTTTTTTTTATTACAAATATTATGAACAGGATCGGGACGCACATCCTAAAACTCGAAATCAAGGCCGTCCCTTAACATTTCTTCCTCACGCATGATACCAGTTCCACGAAACCATCAGCCGCCGAACCATCCTCGAATTTCACGGCCGCCGAACCATCATACTCGATCAGAGAACATCACGATGTAGCCCACTACGTCATGCACCATCGGCCAAGATATGGAAAAGCTCGATCATCCCTCTAGCATAAAAAAGGGTAACAAACGAAGGCAGTACATGGCTAAAAACCCCCGTTCATGCGAATTAAATCCGATCTCCACCGTTGGATGTATCGAACTCGGAGAGCTCTACACTTTTGCTATTGGAAGTTTTGAAATTAGTGCGTCGATGAAGAGGTATTGAGGAACGAAGCTCATGCGATATCGGGCATAGATAAGAAATGGGGCAGTGACAGAGAAAGAAAGATCTAGGGTTTCTGTTGTTTGCATATATATATATATATATATATATATATATATATATATATATATAAGCATATGCAAAAATATTTTATTATTAAATTCATTATTAAACAACTTTTCAAACGATCTCCAAACGATGCATGCCAACAGGCGTTTATAAGGTTTTACCTGTGTTCCGAACACAATGGAACATGTTTCGGAGCCCAATTCAATCATATGTGGAAGATAGCTTTTTGAATCGATTTAAAATATTAAATTTACGATTTAAATCCCAACGCATTTCTCACCCGTACGAACAAACAGTGATTCCAAATACTATGAAATTTGAAATGCAATAATAATTAACTATTACGGATCTAATGGAACTGGTTTCATTAAATTCCGAGACTATGCCCCGGAAGGCTATTTTAACTCGTTGATTGAATCGACCGATTTTAAAAATCATCGAAACCATTTTAAAATCTCACTTTTAAAACTTTACTATCTTAATTATAAATCATATAGAATTTATATTCACATTAGAAATTATTCTGATTCATTTTAAATCAAAATCTGATTATTTACACCATTACTAGATATTAACTTCCATTATTAAATTAATATAAAAATTCCAATTTTAACTTATCGAATTTGATTCCATCCAAAAGTCCAATACTATACTCTAAATCCAAATTGACTAAAAATAAAATTTAGAAATCATTCCCATATCTATATACACCTAGATTCACAAATTTACCAAATTCCAAATATTAAATTATTATTATTCAAATCCAATTAAATCGTTGTATTTGAAATTATAACTCATTTTATCAATTCAACCCAAATCTCCATATTCCGAAATCAATTTATAATCCACACTCAACATTTAAAATGAATTAAATGTTCAGAAATTAACGAATAAATTGTCGGGCCGTTACATTCCTCCCCCCTTATAAAAATTTCGTCCCCGAAATTTGCTAAGGTAGAAAAATGCTTCCACACCCATTAACTTACCCAAAATCCACTTAATTAAAACTTACATTCACTTCTCAAAACCTTTTAACTTAATCCAAAACCAATTGCTTTTATTTCTAGCTCAAAAACTTTGTTTTCAACATCATTCCAAAAATCAACTTTTCTAGTTAACCAAAATTTTCTAAACTTTCAAAAAATTCTAACTCCAAAAATTTTGTAAAATTTTGACAGATTCTCCTTTGGACAGAGAGCGTTCTACAATATCACAAGAGACATAATTATATATACATCGACCCACACAGTCGGAAAACAAAATATAGCCCACTATATTATCATTTCTTAACTTTATTGCATAGGCGTACCTCATATTAAGCATTTTAAAGCAAGCGCTAATTATATATGCATTTACACGCTCCAAACTCTATCTGATTGCCTCTCGAACTTGTACTTACTCAAACAAGAACATAAGTTCCTATAATATGAAATTTTAACAACATTCCATTCATTTAACTAGCCATACACATCGATTAAAAGGTCAACAAATAAATTTCAAAATCCAACATGTTAACCGTAAGCAATCACAAGGTTTCAATACTATTTTAATTTCCTTTACAAATCCATATTTCATTTTATTTCACTCGGAATGATTTACTAGCAAGTTCACTACATTCAATTCATATATTTGCACCAACTAACCTCATATTCACTTCTATGTGATTAACATGTGCCTTATTTACATAAATTTACCTCTATTCAATTCTAAACTGATTCACAATCAAATTTTATTTTCAATTTGATTTATTCGCATCTCTTTTATGATTCACTTACATTTCCATGCAAACCCACTTAACTAAATTCCAACCCGTTCCAATTTATTCAAAAACCAACTTTATTTACTTCCTTTAATTTATTAACTTTGTTTACGATAAAAGACTAATTTCTATGCAAATTTTAATGTTATTTATGCAGATAACCAATACTTAAGCTTATAACCATTTTAAATTAATTCAACTTAATCTATATTAATTTCATTCCATTTTGAATTATTCACAACCCGTACATTCTTATTTCATTACAATTATTAAATTAAATACCTACTCTTACATTTCAGTTTCATTATCCATACAGGTTCATTCAAGACCATTTCATTAGCACGACAGCAACCATTTCACAATTTCCTTAAGTTATCTTAACTCCATTTTAAATTTTAATTCACCTTCTCAATTCATCCCTGAATGTTTCTTATAAATAAAATGATCATTCTAATTATTCTATACCAAAACTGGATTTTATTTTATTTTTCAAAATTTTACATGCAATCAAAATTTTATTCATCCGGTACAAACTCATTTAATTTAGCTTATGCTAGATTCATCTTCATACAATTCTTTTGAATTTAGTTGAGTAAGAATTTAATTTATTCAATATCATTCTCAACTTAATTAAAATTTCTTTCAATTCAATTCTATTTAATTTAATTCAAGTTCAACTAAATTTTTATTTTACTAACTTAAATCCATACCATTTCTTTTTCTGATTTAAATCAAAATTTAATTCCATTCAATATTACTTCTAACTCGTTTGAATTTTATTTCAATTCAGTCCAAATTCAACTCAATTTTATTTGTTTTAAGTTAAATTCAATTCGATCCAATTTTATTTCTCAATCCAATTAAAATTTTTATTTTCCAATGTATAAGTTTAAAACTTATTTACTAACCTAATTCCATTCATATTTTATATTCTACTTTACCTTGTTTCAATTCTCCTTTCATTTAGGATCAAATTTTGAATTTTCCATTCTTTTTTACCATAACATTCAACCATTTTTATTTAGGTTTGCAATTCCATTTCTCTATTCATAAGTTCACCAACTTTTTTCCCTTAAAATCTTATATTGCTCACTTGAACCCATTTTCATTTTATAATCACAACTCTAGATTATATATATAACACTTAATTGCTTAAGGATATAAATTTCATCACACAATTATAACCCTCAATTATATAGTCATTTTACATTTCAACTTTACATCAAGTTTAATTCAATTCCAATTAACATTTTATTTAACAGGAAACTATTGCGAAGGACAAAATTTCTCCGCGTTTTAGCCTCAAGGACAGACCTTCAACATTTTAGCCTGAAGGACAACTTTCTTTAGTTATTAGTTTTAAGTTACTGATAACAGTTTTTAGGTATCAGTTTGTAGTTATCGGAAGTAGTTTCTAGGTATCATTTTTTAGCTCGGTAACAGTTTTGTTGTCCTTATGAATAATTTTGGAAGAATATTTGTCCTTATGAATAATTTTTAGGAGAATGTTTGTCCTTATGGTAAAAATATTGAGATCGTGTCCTTGAGGCTAAAAATATACAATTTTTTGTCCTTTAAATTAATTCCCCTTTGACAAGACTCGTCTTGAGTTATATTCAAATATATCTTATTCAAGTTAAATTTTAATTCCAGGATCAAAATTTCATTTTCCTTTCTTATTAATATCAACTCTGCTTTGTACATTCAATAGTTGATTCATCTTAACTTTTCACATTATTTAAATAGAATTCCCAGAATTCAATTGCTCGTTTTTTATTTCAAAACCATTTTGAAGTCATAAATAACACATACCCACTTGGTATATTAAATCAAACTTTCGGATTTCCAAAACAACCTGGTTTTACCAAAACAATCTCCTTTTAGAATTTCTAAAACAAACTTCTTTATCAAACAAGTCTAAAAAAATAATTACACCAAACCACCCTAGTAGCAATCCATCACTTTAGAAACTCGAAAATGAATAGTGATGATGTGGCCATCGTCATCAAGATTATTTTCCAGCGACTGAAGTGAGTTCAGTGCTTCTTTACTTTTAAAAATATATTCAAAACAATTTACATTCAAAAAAATGTCCTAAAATAATACTCCATTATTTTCTTCCAAATCTTTGGAAAACATTTCAAAAAAATTCCAAGGTTTAAGGATTTCCTCACATGGTCCAAATTCATTTAAAGAACTTTTCAAAATTTCCGGGTTTTAATTTCTATTTTAAATCAAATTTAAGTTATGCTCCTTTTATATAAATCATACTTAAGTAATTCTATTTGGTTATATTACGCACTATTTCAAATTTTATAATCCATTTTGATTAAGGTATCCACAACCAAACATCCAAAATATATATGTAATAATTTTAGAAAATTATTTCTTTTATATTTTTGATAAAATTATTTCATTCATCCATTTAAAACAATACTATGTCGGTTTATCCTGTTCAAGAGTTTAGAAACCCCTATCGATACGGTTGTACTTCCGTACCGACTAGAATTCTTAAACACTCAACCGATAAGTCAACACAATATAAAAAAATGTAAATATATTCACTAACATATACGCTCTAATATCAATTATTATACTCAACACATTCTAGAGTACTATTGACTCAATTTCTAATGAGTAATGTAACGAATGAGAATTTTTCACGTTCGAAAATCGACATCCATACTTTACATCGTACTCGAATGCCGCAGATTCGATCGTTCAAATCCGATTCGCTAGAGCTTATAACACAATTAAGTAAACAACATAGCGGAAGAAATAATGAATATCAATATACAACATCAGATACAACATCCTGATACAATAGATGATACAATAGATATTGATATATACATCAGAGATATGATATAATAAAATAGCAGCGGAAAAGAAAATAGACATCACCAGCAGCGGATAATCTCAAAGATAATTTTCATAAGAGAACTCCAACAGAAGCAGCTCGATCCACCATCATGATTGCACCAAGATAAGCAAGACTGGTGTGCATCCAACGACTGAACTAGCTCCAGATAAACTACGAGTCCTAACTATCTGAAAAACCCAATTCTAGACTGCTCGTGGGGAAAATAGTGAGCACCTAGAGTTTAGGAAAGGAACAATAATCTCTGGGTCAGTCATGGGACTGGTGTGAGTAACAAAAACAGTTTATCTTTTAAAACAAAACAAGATTTATAAAAGAAAATCCGATATGCTTTTTAGAAAATGAAACTACCATAAGACCTCCCGCCACACACACAATGCAAACGCAGAATTGGAGGAGATTTCTTCTTATGATAGTCAAACATGCTTAATACGCAGAAAATTTCTTTGATATTATTATCATAAGTGCACAGTGCAGAAAACATTTCGAAAGTAGAATATTAGTCTTAGCCAGCATAGGCATTCCGCATTTACGCCTACGATAGCTGCCATGTTCAATATCAGGTTACCACCACATTCCATGGCAGGTAATACAACTAAAACCGTACAGGGCTCGTATTGTTTCTTTGGATTTTCCAACAAATGGTCAGGCTAAGGAACTTCCTACTGCCACATGGGATCGCCTCTGGCGGGACGTCCCGAGAACCCGGATCTCTGCCAACACAAGGCCGGGTTACCTCTGTAACTAGGTAACTACTACTCGAGCATGCCACTCCCCGATCCTTTGGGACCTTTATCCAAGGTACCTCTAAGCAACAACCACATGGTAAATGAGACTGGAGCAACCACATAGGTTAAATATCAGGGCTCCATACCTAATATCACCCTTTACCAAAAGGGAATGACACAGCCTAAAGGGCGCGACCCTCATAACCTTGCCGCATCTTTCCTGTTTTGACCATTTTCGGGGTGTGAGGTCCTGATGCAGTCTCGCCCACAAAGCTACGCTTTATACAAAAGCCATGCTCTGATCACAAATGATCAACAAATGATATACACACAGCAGCACTTAGCATGTCACACTACCAAATTGGGAATATATCGCTGAACCTTCAACTACATAACCTCTGAGCTCGTACGTCTCAAAGTAGGGTGTTATGCTAAGAGAATAAATTCTCCGCCACCAACAGAAACGTATTTGAAAGAAATCTGCTTTATATCTCAAAGTGTAGTGTCAGACATACAACCATACAAGTCTGTTCCGGGTTCGAACAGAATCGAAGGCACTTCCAAAGAAGCTGTAACGACCCGATATTTTCAACAATTCGCATCCGCACATGTCGGACTTGAATTGTTCAAAATACCGCGTTGTAAATAAAATTTGGCAAATCTCAAAATATACAGTAAATAATTAATCACAGAATCACAGACACAGATATCAGAAAACTCGCAGCGGAATTTAAAAATACTTAGTGGTTCATGAAGCCACTATAAATAGTCTCAATCAAATAAAAATTACATAGTCTAATCCAAATTTAGTTTTAAATCATCAGTAGAACAATCCAAATGTCCACTAGTCTTGATTTCAAAAATTTAGATAAAGAACTGGAAGGGAAGTTTGCCAGCAGCTTGCAAGTGATCTACAGAAATCCTAGCTCCGGGATGAAACTGAACTGCAACTCAGGCTGACCCGAGCGTAAAATAAAACAGAAACACTCGAGTCAGGACATACATACTTATACAGTGTAAGCAAATTCAAGTGTACTGTAATATAGAGCAAATAACTTAAAGCATGCTTGGGACCGCTCATTCTCTAAGGATCCGTTAAACTATTTACTATGTAGTAATATTTCGCTATTATAATAATGTCTATTAGTAAAATAAACTTACTTTTAAATAGCGTTAAGGGGTTACCCATATAGCCCTTAACACAAAATATATTCCCATAGTCTATACAATACCGTAATCTCCCCCGGAATGGGCGTCGTCAGAGGGCACTCCATATGTATGGTACAAAACGAAAATCATATAAGGCTCGCTATGGTAGGTGACACGACACAACTAGGCAATGCCAGGGTAGATATATCAATTACGCATCCGGACCGATGGAAACGCGTAGCGCGCAGCTACCGCCCACCTCGAACAACACTCCCAAATCAAAGGTGTGCACCAAAACAATCACAAAAGTAATAGAATGGCATACGAAGAAGTGCGTCCGATCAGAGGTGCTACCTCATTAATCCTTCAATCGCTCCTGTTTTAGCTACCTTATGCCAACTCACGGGAGTCGGGTCCACGTATTTACCTTAAAGGAAACGTCACCGCCATCCTACTTCATTCTGGAATCTCCATCGCGTACATGGTTGTTAAAGTGGTTTTCGGTATCGACAGAGAGTATGCCAGACATCCGATCCCAGTCTCTTTAACAACCAAACGTTATTATAACCAGTGGTTACAACTTTTAAAAATGGTATTTATACTTTTCAAATTGAAATATCCTTTTAAACATCATTTATTTAAACATCAGTCATTCTATAAAAATACCATTTAAATCTATTTAATTAATTTAGGAATTTATTGCCTTTCAACTCACATTTAAAAGTTAAATCCTTCCATTAAAACTATTTAAAGTCAATTCCTTATTTTTATAAATTACATATTTAATTTCAAAATTTTCAACCTTTTCCCAAAGATTATTTCCATAACTTTTATTTAAAACAATCAAAATTCAATTTCCGTATCACTTATGAAATGCTACCTAAAGTCTATAGGTTAAAACAGTTCATTTACAAAAGATAGCATTTAAGTGCTGTAATAAATTGTTAACTTAACAATTGAATTTTAAATTCCCAAATATAACTTATTAACAATTATTTTACTTAACTAAAATCTCACTTTTAACAAAAATTCAGAATAAGTTATATTCCAAAATTTTACTTAAAACTTCCATTTATTTAACATTTTGACTCATTCAAAAATCATTATAAATTTCATAAAATCCTTTAAATACATTTTAAGCCAGTATATCATAAACTTTCTATTTAAATATTTTTAAAACATTTCATAAAAATATTTTATAAACCATGGGTCTGTATATAGTTTTCTAGCCTAGGTCAAGTGATACGGATTTATATCATTTCAATCCGCAAATTTACAAAAACCCCGGGTTCTATCATTTCAAACCCGCAATCCCAAGTTAACAAATAAAATTTAAACAACTAAATAAATAGATGGATAAAATTGTCGTTTAGGCCTATCTTTTTAGCCTATAACAATCTCCATTTACAGGGAACTTGCAGTATGATTTAATCAGTAAATAAGCATTAAATAATATAACTGCAATAATATCACAATAGATAAACAACTGATGAAGTGTCAGTTTTAAAATGGGGTTTAACATCATACGTTATATTTCAGACAGATAAAATTTAAAAAATACTTTACAAATACACTTGCGATAATTCACAGATATATAGGTATGTTTGTCTGGTGAGAAATAATCACCTGAATGCTGCAGAAAATTTCTATTCAAAACGAAAATCCACCGAAAAAGAAACGCACAGCGGGTAACGATCAAATTTCCCCGGATGTCACGCATAGATTCAAATCTATAAAAAGATCCAAATACCGAATACGTGACTTTTAAAAATTACGGTCAAAGCAGAAATTTTGAGACAATTGGAACGAATAGAGTAAAAGAAATTTTTGTTCAACTATTGCTCGACTGCCTCACCCCACATCCCAACCCCAACTTCATTGGCTTGGCAATGCTATTTATTATTATATATATATATATATAAATTTTTCCAACGGCATGTCCTACTTATCTAGTTTGAAAATATGAATTTTATGCAAAACTTGCGTCTTTGCCTAGATAAACACGTCTCTGCCAAACTCCAAATCAAAACATGCACACATCATAACATCTCCATATTTTTAAAGTCCTTTCCCCTATATCACGCGTCCCCTTCAGTTTTCAGATGACACGTCCAATATCTCCATGCATAGATGCAAACTATCCCACGCAACTATATGCTTCAAAGCATTGCAGGCCTTCAACTGAAACTCTTTATATTCTTTTGCCATTTTATGAACCATGCCTTGCAAAATACGTCCCATTTTGACATTCTGTGTCTTCTTTCAAATTTGGAAAGCCTTCTATCAGTTCTACTCAATGATATTACAGGGTTATGCTCGGCAATGGTCTTTCTTTCTTTTTTTTCATTATGGCTATAACAACCTATATCAACTACAGGCACACACGCATGAAATCTCTACAGAATGCAAGTAAGCTTGACTTCCTATATGATATGCACGGCAAAACATGGCAACACTATCGGGGGGAAAAGAAAGGCATGTACTTAGTCAAAGACGGCAGAAATATGGAGTGAGAAGTAGCCGAGCAAGGTTAAAAAGAAAGGAAGAAAAAAAACTGAAGAAGGAAAACAAAAATATGAGGGTGGGAGAAAGAAAACAGAGAGAATACAAAAGAAGAAGAGGAGTAGAGATACTACCTGATTGTATGCAAGCTCACAAGAAGAAACAGAGAGAAGATAGTGGAATTTTGTAACTGAGTATGGTGTATATATATAGATAAACAACTTGCGAAATTTAAGGAAGAGGCAAGCGAAGAAAAAAGAATATGTGTGATTTCTTTCCAGTTTTCTTTAGTTTGATTTCTAGAAAAATATGCGCGATTTATATTGCCAGATTTAAATGGATAAGGCTTGCATTGTTTGATTAGCAAGGTTTAAATGCAAAGAAGAAACGGCAAGCATTGATGGAAGATAATTTATACGTAATTAATATTGCCAATTTTCTTTCATTCGAATGGATAAGTCTGAGTGATTTTAAATGCAGAGAGGAAAGAATTTGAACCATTCCAAGTTATACGAAAATTCTTGATTTAATGCATTCATTCTGATGCGTGAATAAAAATGAGTACAGGGACATGCGCAAAAAATAAATGGTAAGAGGCAAATGCCAAAAATGTTAAAAGAATAAAATTTTATGTCACGCGCAAAGGAAGGCAAATTGGTTTTCTCTCAGATGATATATGCGTGATTTACTGCCAGATATATGAAAAATTTGATTTCAACGTTATCTCTTTTTATTCTCTCCCCAATTAATAGTTGCGTGATTTATATGCAGAGACGAAATGGCAAGAGGAAATGTTTGTTTTGGCAAAGGAGCAATTTCAGATAAGTAAATGGCAAGGTAAGATTTGAATGCATGCGTTGATTTATGTCACGGAGAGAAAATGGTAAGAAATTTAATTTTCTGATTGATTGAATTTTAGAAGTCAAGAAATTATATTTGATTGAGAGGAATGAATGGCAAGTGGAATAAAATTTATTTGTGAAGGTTTTTAAATCAAATCTCTATAAAGAGGCAAATGACAAAGATGTTAAAGGAAATAAATTTCACTGATATGTCACGCGCAAGGAAAGCAAGTTTGATTTCTTTCCAAATGATATTTGCGTGAAAGGGAAGCACGATTTTGAAAATAATATTGGTAGTGGGAATCTCCTTAATCAGTGCATGATTTTAGAGAAACGGATAGGCACGAATTCAATACGTTTTGGTTGGAAATCTCCTAACTGATTTTATTAATCCATAGAGATATTGAAATATAATTTTTTTTAAATACGCCAAACTGACGCAATACAATACACCCAAAAATTTATACAAAAGTAACGTTTTTAATTTATACGTTTTTACGTTACTTATATCATTACAATGCATGCCCCTTTTTAAATGCAAAATTATCAGTTTATTAATATGCTATAAATTCTTAACATTTGCTACTAAATTAAAAAGATAAAACTTTGGTTACATCTCTCTCTCTCATTCTTATTACCATTAAAAGGCGATTTATTATCCAAATGGACCAAATATTACAAATTTTTTTAAAGCAAGTATATAATCCAATTTTTGTTTAAATTCCAATTAGAGTTATCCTTAAACAAAGTGAAACTTTCATTTATTATTTAGCATTTGGAAATGATTTGATCAAATTAAAATATATATAAATTGGGAAGTAAATTTTTCTGGAAAGAGAAAAATAACGTAAGAAATATGGGTAAAGAGAAAAACGCATATGAAATAGGCAAGTAGATAGGAGAATGGATATTGCGCATGACTGAGAATTAGGAGAAAATTGTGTTTTAAAAAAAATTCAAGAAATAAATTGCCAGAAAAACTAGGGCTGTTACACTCTCCTTAATTGATTTCAATCAATTACCATATTCCTTCATGTCAATCAATCTCCTTTAGTTACATATTCAAATTTGGTTACTAACTTAATTAGTTAATTAACCCTTTTGGTTAATTATCAATCCTGCGACGTCTCACATTAATCCGTCCACTTTGTAGGCACTGGTAGTCGGACTGGTTACACGGGCAGATTTCTCCTACAAAATGGGGATTAACCTCGCGTCCTCATGCCATTAACCAAAAGAATTAACTTATTTATCTTTCATCAATTTAATTAACTTGCATTAATTATTCAATAAATTAATTCTGGTCAACTATTGCAATTTTACAATTAATTTCCCTATTAATTATCATTAATTTATTTTTGAAATATCTATTAATTGTCATAAACTCCATTTTAAAATATCCGTATATGCCTTTATTCATATTTTGAATTGCTAACTAGGAATAAGATAGATTCATAAAATAAACTGATTGCAAGTTTCATTGGTTTAAATTGCTTAACAATGTTCACCACTAACATAATTAATATGTCAAAATTGACAATATTCCACCAACATGATTTGCATGTCATAACCTACCCAA
This sequence comes from Allium cepa, assembly GCA_030765085.1. Taxonomy (NCBI): domain Eukaryota; kingdom Viridiplantae; phylum Streptophyta; class Magnoliopsida; order Asparagales; family Amaryllidaceae; genus Allium; species Allium cepa. The sequence goes on from CM060938.1 coordinate 920,839,739, forward strand.
TTAACATAATTAATTAACTACTTTAATATGTTACAAATTTTCCCCTTTCATTATTTTTAGGGAATGGGTATAACAACAGATATTATGATAATATCCAAAAACATTTAGTTACCACTCACTTCATTATAAATTTAGTTACAAAAAATCTTATTAAATTAACGAGTTTAATTCTCTAAATTTACAGGTCATTACACTCTCCCCCACTCAAAACTTTTCGTCCCCGAAAAGGAAAGAGGTAGGAGAATGGAAACACCCTGAAAGAAAATTAAATTGAAACTCAAAGTGGAGTCATTTATAAATTCAATTTAAATTAATTAATATTCAATAATTGATTTAATTCATTTGATTTTTACTGAAGATAAATCAATCTTAACTATTTCCAAATTAGTTATCTTATTATCCAATTATTTTGAAATTAACAATTTCTAAAATCATAAATTTGTATAGTCAATTATAATAATCATCTTTTATTCAACAAATTTAATTCTTCTTTATTCCAGATTATTATTAAATATATTCTACTTAATATATCTTATCGCACATATTAAGTAGATTACATTTATTATAAATATTCCAATTTATTTCTAAATTTCCTTTAACACCATTTGATATTGTATATTATTCAATTATATAGTTAATTTCTGAATGATTTAGGTAAGTTATATTAGCGTGCAATTTAATATTGCACAAGTAAAAAATTTCCAATTTTAAATATTCATTCAAAATTTGACATTATTTTATCATTAGAATCACCTTTTAACATAAATTTATGAATTAAATTTCCAATTAACTTAAAACACTTTAGAGATAAATAAATACATACATATAGTATATGTTAAATCAAATTTAAATCATACATCTATATATATTATAAATTAAGTCATATTTTAGAAATTCAAATTAATTAAATTTTTGAAGCAAAACTACAGCGTGGTCTCTTTACTTCGATACTTGAAAATGAATGTCGATGATGTTGTAGTCATCACCGAAATTATTTTCCAGCGACAAAGAGAAGAGCACTAATTTTTAAAACTTTTAAAATTCTTTGGAAACAAATTTATATTCGAAAATAATTTAAATAATAATATATCCTTTTAAGACTTAGACACAAGGTTTGAAACTATCAGAAATTAAATTCTTAAATTCTTCTTTTAAATTCATTTCTGTTTCCAAATAAATTTATAACCATGTTTATATTCAATTATTTATATAAGACGAAACCAATGGTTTACAAAACCATAAATAAAATCAAACACTATTATCTCTAAATAACTAGTTAAATTCTGAAAATTATACTTATATAAATAATATTAGTTTTTTCCCAAATATAAGAATAATTTTTTTTCAAAAAAAGTATGGAGATTCAAATTTGAAGGACTCAAATTAAAGGGAATTTTGATTTAAAGATAAGTTGGAATCAGAAGATCCGATGATTAAATAACAGAATAAGAAACCAGATAAGTTTATATAAATCGCGGGCAACCTTAACCGGGTCAACCGTGACTTAAAGAATAAGATCGATGTGGATTTTCTGGGGTAAATCTACATTCGATCCGAAGAGATAGATTTCAGAATAACCAAAGATACTAGCATCTAAACCGAGGATAAATATAAATCTCTGGTGAATCAATGCTAGTTGTAAAGGAGTTTCACCCCTTTATTAGAATATTGGCGAGACCGCCAATTCACTATAAAGATCATCCTAAGTGGAGTTATGGGATACTTTCGAATCGAAAGAAAATGAATAGTGAGGGACACGAATGAACTTTGGAACCGCAGGAAACGTTCCAAAATTCGAAAAGGAAGAGGTTCAAGCTCAAATGAAAGTGATTCTGTAAATCAATTTTACCATACATTCTAAGTTTTGCCTAGAGCCAAAGCTCTGATACCAAATGTAACGACCCGATATTTTCAACCATTCGCATCCGCACATGTCGGACTTGAATTGTTCAAAATACCGCGTTGTAAATAAAATTTGGCAAATCTCAAAATATACATTAAATAATTAATCACAGAATCACAGACACAGATATCAGAAAACTCGCAGCGGAATTTAAAAATACTTAGTGGTTCATGAAGCCACTATAAATAGTCTCAATCAAATAAAAATTACATAGTCTAATCCAAATTTAGTTTTAAATCATCAGTAGAACAATCCAAATGTCCACTAGTCTTGATTTCAAAAATTTAGATAAAGAACTGGAAGGGAAGTTTGCCAGCAGCTTGAAAGTGATCTACAGAAATCCTAGCTCTGGGATGAAATTGAACTGCAACTCAGGCTGATCCGAGCGTAAAATAAAACAGAAACACTCGAGTCAGGACATACATACTTATACAGTGTAAGCAAATACAAGTGTACTGTAATATAGAGCAAATAACTTAAAGAATGCTTGGGACCGCTCATTCTCTAAGGATCCGTTAAACTATTTACTATGTAGTAATATTTCGCTATTATAATAATGTCTATTAGTAAAATAAACTTACTTTTAAATAGCGTTAAGGGGTTACCCATATAGCCCTTAACACAAAATATATTCACATAGTCTATACAGTACCGTAATCTCCCCCGCAATGGGCGTCGTCAGAGGGCACTCCATAGGTATGCTACAAAACCAAAATCGTATAAGGCTCGCTATGGTAGGTGACACGGCACAACTAGGCAATGCCAGGGTAGATATACCAATTACGCATCCGGACCGATGGAAACGCGTAGCGCGCAGCTACCGCCCACCTCGAACAACACTCCCAAATCAAAGCTGCGCACCAAAACAATCACAAAAGTAATAGAATGGCATACGATGAAGTGCGTCCGATCAGAGGTGCTACCTCATTAATCCGTCAATCGCTCCTGTTTTAGCCACCTTATGCCAACTCACGGGAGTCGGGTCCACGTATTTACCTTAAGGAAACGTCACCGCCATCTTACTTCATTCTGGAATCTCCACCGCATACACGGTAGTTAAAGTGGTTTTCGGTATCGACAGAGAGTATGCCAGACATCTGATCCAGGTCTCTTTAACAACCAAACGTTATTATAACCCGTGGTTACAACTTTTAAAAATGGTATTTATAATTTTCATATTGAAATATCCTTTTAAACATCATTTATTTAAACATCAGTCATTCTATAAAAATACCATTTAAATCTATTTAATTAATTTAGGAATTTATTGCCTTTCAACTCACATTTAAAAGTTAAATCCTTCCATTAAAACTATTTAAATCAATTCCTTATTTTTATAAATTACATATTTAATTTCAAAATTTTCAACCTTTTCCCAAAGATTATTTCCATAACTTTTATTTAAAATAATCAAAATTCAGTTTCCGTATCTCTTGTGAAATGCCACCTAAAGTCTATAGGTTAAAACTGTTCATTTACAAAAGATAGCATTTAAGTGCTGTAATAAATTATTAACTTAACAATTGAATTTTAAATTCCCAAATATAACTTATTATCAATTATTTTACTTAACTAAAATTTCACTTTTAACAAAAATTCAGAATAAGTTATATTCCAAAATTTTACTTAAAACTTCCATTTATTTAACATTTTGACTCATTCAAAAATCATTATAAATTTCATAAAATCCTTTAAATACATTTTAAGCCAGAATATCATAAACTTTCTATTTAAATATTTTTAAAACATTTCATAAAAATATTTTATAAACCACGGGTCTGTATATAGTTTTCTAGCCTAGGTCTAGTGATACGGATTTATATCATTTCAATCCGCAAATTTACAAAAACCCCGGGTTCTATCATTTCAAACCCGCAATCCCAAGTTAACAAATAAAATTTAAACAATTAAATAAATAGATGGATAAAAATTGTCGTTTAGGCCTATCTTTTCAGCCTATAACAATCTCCATTTACAAGGAACTTGCAGTGATGATTTAATCAGTAAATAAGCATTAAATAATATAACTGCAATAATATCACAATAGATAAACAACTGATGAAGTGTCAATTTTAAAATTGGGTTTAACATCATACGTTATATTTTAGACAGATAAAATTTAATAAATACTTTACAGATACACTTGCGATAATTCAAAGATATATAGGTATGTTTGTGTTGGGCGAATTCTCACCCAGAAGATCTCGAGACCAAGAAGTCACAGTTTCATCCGGGCTTGCAACCTCCACCTCGTTCGACAAACACAAGGCTCAACACTAGCCTAGAAGTCCATCCAACATTCTCAGTGTAGAGGCTCATCCGGCCCCAAGAACATTCGGCCCCAGGCTTCATCCGGCCCCAAGATCGTTCGGCCCCAAGCTTCATTCGGCCCAAACTTTCCTACCGAACCACCTCTCCAACTACAACCGGACCAAGGCCATCACCGAACCAACACGCCTTAGCCCTATACAGACGAACCAAGATCACCACCGAACCAAGGCCACTACCGGATCCACTCCACTACCGGACCAGCCACCTACCTTAATGCCGAACGGACCTCCATTCCGCTCCTTCACCGGTCCAACATCACCCATTCCAAACCGAATGAAGCCTCGCCGAACCAGACAATTGCCAGTCCAGATTGCTTCAGCCCGGGCCCACCAGCAACTATATACTTCCAAGACCCCTGCCCCCTACATCACTCTATAAATAGAGGGGCAGGGGTACAACAATGGCAGACAAGTTTGAGAGCTCAAGCAAGGAAGGAACTTTCAAACTACTTTCATCTACTTGTATACAAAGCGTTGTACTTGTAATCTGAAAGAAAGAAGATAATAACATATAAAGTGGACGTAGGCACGTTCTGGCCAAACCACTATAAACCTGTGTGTCTTTTACATTTCAGCCCTTGCTTTTTTTTCATATTTATATAACTCCCTCAAACCATTGAAAATCACATATAATCAACTAAATAACACGACTTGGAGGTGTTTGTCCATTTTTTGCGCAAACATTTTTGGTGCTTTCACTGAGAACCTTGGAACTCGAAGCTTCAGCTTCCCTCATTCAACCTTCTTTCCCAATATCACCCTTCACTTCCTAGGAAACATGACTTCCAGACCATGAAAAGACGCCAACAAGGGAAAGAACGCTGCAACCAGCAGCGCTCCAAATCCAGTGGATCCAGATCAAGAGAACCATCCCACTACAGCAGCAGTGCCACATGAAGATCAAGCGATTCCAACTGCCCCTGCCGCGGAACAACCGGAAGCAATAACTAGAGCAGATCTAGACAGAGTTGTGGTGGAAGTGACTAACCGCTTCGCATCCCAACAAGAGGCTTTGGTGAACCAACTCATGTCACGCTTGAGAGATGTCGAAGAATCCAACCGCAACACTGGATCCTGGGGTGAATCTCAATCTGGAGGATCTCGGAGACAACAAAAGTCTTCCCTCTTCGAAGAAGCTATCAACAGGAACAACAATGATAGGGGCCGCGCCTGGACTCAGCCCGAACTCCGACTCGAGGAAACCCTTGGAACCGAACCCAGTGGGGGAGGCGCCAGGCGAGGGTCGGATGTAGCTGAGCCAGTCATGCCACCTAATCATAGAAACCCCGCTGAACGGAGCCGAGCTAGAACCCAGCCCGAAGTTGACCCCATGGATATGCTCGAAACAGAACCCCACAGGGGAAGATCAAGGCAGGGGGCAACTGTAGCTGGTCCTAGCATGCATCCGAGCAGCCAGAGACAACCACTGGATAATACTAGAAGTGATAGACTGTACCACCCCTACAGGTCATCTGGACGAGAAAGATCCCGTAGGGAAGAGCCAAGCTCATTTTTGTCTGCCCCAAATTCTGATGAACGAATGGCACGATTATTCAGAGAGTGTGTCCAACGGGAGCAAAGGGACCGGGGGATAGGCGCTAGGGTCACCAGCCCCTTTACCCGTAATATCGAAACTGCCATCACTCCCCGGGAATGGAAAATGCCAACCATGGAACCTTACAAGGGAACTTCTGACCCCATCGTACACTTACAGAGATACACCCAGCATATGCTCATGAGCAGAGCAACAGAAGGGGTATTGTGTAAATACTTTCCGCTATTCCTAGCAGATCTAGCTACCTCCTGGTTCTGCCATCTACCCCAAGGATCTATCAGCTCATGGGAGATGTTGAAAGAAAGGTTCATTAGCCAGTTCCGCATCCATGTGGAACAACCCAAGGACACTTATTCTCTGTCCAATGTCAAACAGAAATCCGGAGAGACACTGCAGCAATATCTAACACGGTTCAACGCCGCAGCGGCCGCAGTTTAAGATGCCGATGAAAAGCTCACCCTAATGGCCCTCTGTAGTGGTGTACATCCAGATACCAAGTTTGCCAGAAGACTAACTAAGGAAAAACCAGCTACTTTACCTGACTTCTTCCATGAAGCTGGAAAGTATATGAGACTTGAAGACGCCGCCACTGAGAGGCAATCAGGGCAGCAAGGTAAGGCAGTTCAGGATAAGGTTCCCACTGCAGCTAAGGACGCTCGAAGAAATGAATCTAGAGACAATGCCGGGGGCATGAAGGTTGAAAAGCGCCAATATCGACCAGGACCAAGGTTTGACTCCTACACTCCTTTGAATGAAACAATCGAAAACATCTTCCTAGCCACTCAGGGCGAACTCGGATACAAGCGCCCCCCGCACAAGAAAGAATCAGATAACGCACTCAAGTCTGGAAAGTTCTGTCGCTTCCACGAATCCCACGGACATGATACCAATGAATGCCACCATCTTCAGGACTTGATCGAAGAACACATTAGAAGAAGAAGACTGGAACGCTATGTGAAGGGTCAGAACAGGATTCAACTCCTGTCAATGAGAACTCAAAGCAACCCCTCCCCGAAGTAGGCGGAGGGAATCGCAACAATCGCAACACTAGTGGCTCTAGTCAAGAGAAGATAGTGGTCCATACCATCTCGGGAGGACCACATATCGCCGACAGAAGCTGGGCAGAGATGGAAAGATACAGCAAGTCACTTAGAAATGTTGAAGGCCATGTTAACTCCATTATGGAAGAACGCCACCCGAAACGGAAAGAGAATGACGATATCATATTCAGTAGGCGTGATTTAGAAGGAAGACAGTATCCGCATATGGATCCCATGGTTATCTCTGCTTGGTTCGGTCCAGCTAAGGTTTTTCGAATTCTAATAGACACAGGAAGCTCCGTAAATATCCTATTCAAGCATGCTTTTGACAAAATGAAGCTGTCAATGAAGGATGTGTCTCCCTGCGACAAACCACTGCACGGTTTCACTGGAGATGCAAAAATGCCCCTCGGGCAACATGACCTCTTTGTCGAGATAGGAAGTCATCCCCGCTCCGTTGTGCGAAAACAAACATTCGTACTAATAGAAAACCACTCGGCCTACAACGCCTTCTTGGGAAGACCAGCCTTGTCTGACTTCCAAATTATCCTAGCCCCATGGTGCCTGAAGATGAAATTTCCAACGAACAACGGAGTAGGAGAAGTAGAAGGAGATCAAGACGCGGCCCGAGACTGTTACGTAACGGAACTTCGCAATAACCGCAGAAAGAACAAAGGGAAAGATGCAGAGACTACTCTCTTCATGAAAAAATTGGAAGCATAGCAATTAAAGAAAGCCCCTCCTCTTCGATATACCAGCGATCCCTTCAACGAACTAGACCCCAGGGATAAAGAGGAGGAGGCAACCGCCGAGCCTGCAGAGGCTATGGAATTCGTATCTGTAGATAAGCAAGATTCAAGTAGACTATTAAAAATCGGATCTCAGCTAAAAACGGAATTGAAAGATCAACTCATCGACTTTCTCCGCCACAACTTAGATGTATTTGCATGGACACATGCCGATATGACATGAATTTCCCCAGACATAGCATGCCACAGGTTGAACATCGATCCCACCAAGGTACCAGTAAAGCATAAAAAGAGGAGTATGGGGGCAGAGCGATCAGCGGCCCTTGACGAGGAAGTAAAGAACCTACTTGCTAATGGCTTCGTACGAGAAGCCATCTACCCAGAGTGGATCGCCAATCCAGTTCTAGTGAAAAAGGCTAATGGAAAGTGGCGAACATACATTGACTTCTACAACCTGAACGACGCTTGCCCGAAAGATTGCTTCCCACTTCCCCGAATCGATCAACTTGCAGACAGCACAGCCGGGCACGAACTCATATCTTTTATGGATGCATACTCCGGATATAACCAGATTCCCATGCACGCTCCCGATCAAGACCACACTAGCTTCATCACTGACCGAGGATTATATTGTTACAAAGTCATGCCTTTTGGACTCAAAAATGCCGGAGCTACCTATCAACGCCTCGTCAACAAGATGTTCGCGGAACTAATAGGACGAACAATGGAAGTGTATGTGGATGACATGTTGGTGAAGTCCAAGAAAGCCGACGACCATGTAAGCCACCTGAGCGAAATGTTCCAGGTACTTTGCCGATATGGAATGAAGCTGAATCCCCTAAAATGCTCCTTCGGAGTGTCATCGGGAAAATTCTTAGGATTTATCGTCCATTCCAGAGGAATCGAAGCCAACCTTGAACAGATCCGGGCTCTAAATGAAATAAGGATACCCTCCACTCGAAAAGAAATGCAGAGCCTAAACGGAAAGGTGGCCGCCCTAAGTAGATTCATTTCCAAAGCAACTGACAAGTGTGTCCCTTTCTTCGAAGCCCTCAAGAAAGACAAAGGGAAGTTCGAGTGGACCGATGAATGCTTAAAAGCCTTCCTTGACCTAATCGAGCACCTTCAGAAACCACCGGTACTCTCGACTCCAAATGAAGGTGAAGTGTTATACCTATACCTCGCTGTATCATCTCATGCTTTAAGCGCTGCCTTAGTAAGAGAAGAAGACCGCACACAACGCCCGGTTTATTTTGTAAGTAAGAGATTTACAGGGGCAGAAGCCAGATATCCTAAACTTGAGAAGTTAGCGTATTGTTTATTGATCGCATCACGAAAACTGCGACACTACTTCCAGTCTCATTCCATCAGAGTTCTAACCGATCAACCATTAAGACAGGTACTCCATCGTCCTGATACTTCTGGGCGACTTCTCAAATGGTGCATTGAGCTAAGTCAGTATGATATCACCTACCATCCTCGCACCGCTATCAAAGGGAAAGCTATGGCCGATTTCATTGCCGAATTCACTACCAACGAAGGCAAGGAACAATTCGAAGTAGCAAAAAACATCAAGTGGAACCTCTTTGTAGACGGGGCATCGAACGAACAAGGCTTGGGAGCTGGAATTGTGATAATCACCCCCAGGGGAAGGAAGCTATACTATGCATTAAGGTTGGAATTCACGGCCACTAACAACGATGCGGAGTATGAGGCAGTAATAGCAGGATTGGAACTTGCCCTAGAAATCGGAGTCAATTCTTTATGTCTTCATAGTGATTCTCAGCTTATCGTAAACCAGGTACTAGGAGAATTCCAGACTCGAGGAGAACGACTCACAGCAGACCTAAAGAAAACCAAACTGCTTCTCGATCAATTGGACCACTATCTAATCAAACACATTCCTCGAGAAGAGAACCAAGAGGCCGATGAACTTGCAAAGCAAGCTAGTATGAAGAATAGCACCATTTCCGGAGCACTAGCCATCTCAAGGCAGCTAGCCCCAAGTTTCGAACAAGTGAATCTAATAACTGCAATCGAAGAAGGAACCTGGATGACCCCTATCCGGAAATATTTGCAAGATGGCACACTACCCGACAGGCGTGATGAAGCCAAGAGAATCTTGAGGAAAGCTCCCCACTACACCATACAAGAAGGCATCCTCTATAGGCGCGGCTTCTCTAGCCCCTTATTAAGATGCGTCTCTGGACGGGAAGCCAAGGAAATCTTATCAAACGTTCATCAGGGAGGATGCGGAGATCACACTGGAGGGCAGACTCTGGCAAAAAAGATACTCCGATATGGATATTACTGGCCCACATTAAACAAGGACGCCCTAGACTTCGTCAAGAGATGCGACAGATGTCAGAAATTCGCCAAGATTCCTCGATTGCCCACAAATGAGATTACTCAAATGACCAGCCCTTGGCCCTTTGCTATATGGGGAATTGACTTAATTGGCGAACTGCCAACGGACCGAGGCGGAGCCAAATATGCTATAGTGGCAGTCGATTATTTCACCAAATGGGTGGAAGCGGAACCTCTAAATAAAATATCTTCAGCAAAAGTTATCAACTTCTTGATCAAAAATATTCTGTGCAGGTACGGAGTCCCACTCAAAATCATATCAGACAACGGACTCCAATTTGACAGCGAAGAATTCGCCGACTGGTGCCAAAAGCATGGAATTCAGAAAAGCTTCTCATCAGTAGCTTATCCTCAGGCAAACAGACAAGTCGAAGCTGTCAATAAAATTCTCAAAACCCTAATCAAGAAGAAACTTGAAAAGTCAAAAGGCGCTTGGGTGGACGAACTTCCTACGGCACTTTGGGCCTACCGCACATCTTTCAAAACATCAACAGGGCATACTCCCTTCTCTTTGGCATATGGATCAGAAGCAATGCTCCCGGTTGAAACTATTGTACCTTCCCACCATAGGATCCAATACAACCCAGAAGAAAACGAAGAACTCCTCCTCATGTCTTTGGATCTGATTGAGGAAAGGAGAAACGATGCAGCACTCAAAGCAGCAGCTCACAAACAAAAAGTGGCAGCATTATACAATTCCAAAGTCAAGCATCGCAGTTTACAAGAAGGAGATCTTGTCCTCAGGCGAATCTTTCCGCGCCCCGGGGCACTGGACCCCATCTGGGACGGACCATATGTAATTCATAAAGATCTCCACAACGGAGCTTATATTTTGTCAACAGTGGACGGAGAGGTGTTCCAGAGGGCATGGAACATCCGACACCTCCGTCGATACTTTTCTTAACTTGTACTGCCCATATGAAGTGAATTAACAAAGAGAATCAGTGGACGTAGGCATTTTCGTGCCGAACCACTTTAAAAATCTTGTCTCTTTTTAACTCGTTCCTTTATATCTTGGCTGCTTGTTGAGCTTTATCCTTTTCTGTTGAACAAAATCCTATGGCATCTCCACTCTAGACGCACCGCGGCCTCATCTGGACAAGGCCTAACTGGTACGCTACGATTCTATGCACTCGCCTATGAGACACTTTTGCTCCAGCATCCCTCTGCTGCGGGTTAACTCATTGCTCGCGCCTGCCCTCAAAGCCAACTGTAATGAGCCGATTATAAGTCATCATAAAAGCCGACTATAGCCGATGGCAGCTCATTACGGCGTTCGGCTCGCCGGCAACTGTGAACCTACTTTAAGCCCCAATATAAGGTGTGGCCAGCCAGGGGTAGTTCATGGCCAACAGCACCCACACTAGCCGGCCACGGTAAATCGAATAATACCCACGATTACGGACCATAATGGTTCGGGTAGTTACCGTGCGCGATCTCGGCTCCGATGTGTCTTAAGTGCGGCTGTGGTAAAAAAGAAAACTCCCTGCAGAGGCGTAAGATGGGTGACAAATGTCTCCAAGACCCACAGCTAGGGAAAGTGACTACAAAACCCGTTTGCCACGAACTTAAGCACATCGACGGCCTTCCGTGACTGGAAGTTTTACCTTTTCTATATTTCCATTTCACTTAAATACTTTTCTCCTATCCTGTATAACGAACTCTAAAGTACAGGAAACCAAATAGGAAGCATTCACTCATGAGAATCTAAGCCTGCATAATGGGTGGCAAAGTACTCAGCTATTTCCATAATCAGTTACACAAGACGCTCAAAGCTACCGCCTGCAGCTAAAACATGAAGGACGGTACCCTCTTCTCTTGTACATAAATATGTAACTACAGCTTATTCACACGTCACACTAACATTGCAAAACATGAAATCATATTCCAAGTAAAGGCTTAGCATCAGTCGCAACTAAGATCACAGGCATATGCATAGTTATATTTCTCATGCAGCATATCAAAATAACAACAACATTCAAACATAGCAAAATCAGCTTATGTCATAAAATCACAAAAAGTCATTATTTGCAAATAACATTATTACAGTCGCATCAATGTTTTGGACTAACATAAACAGCAATAAAAAGAAGACATAAAGGTGGCTGAATCCGAACAAGGGACCAGCTGCGCACTCCACTCTCATCCTACCAACTCCCCAAGCCTACTTGGCCGCTGAATCGGAGCCCCTAGCTTGCTGACCAGAAGTTCCACCTGTCCAATTCAGAAGAGGAATTCATTAAACAAACAATAAACGATCAAGTTATGGAAACACAGAAAGAAAAGGATAACTCACCAGCATCCGCCGCTCGATCCTCATCCTCCAATTGAACACCTGCTTCCTCCGCAGCAAGCAGCCGCATCCCCTCTTTCACCGCCGCTTGCTCCTCCTTCGAGAACTGAGCGGTGACCGCATCCAGACTAAAAGCCTCTCCACCTTCCTTACCCGCATTAACCCTGCCCTCCTCTAAAGCCCGCAGATATACCTTGGCCATGACCCGGGGGTAATCATCCATCCAAGACAAGCCGCCCTCCTTCCAAGTGCAGAAGTACACGTCCTGCAGCATCTCATCCATCATTCCCTCATCCTCCTCAAACTCCCCCACCCGGGCCTCGGAAGCCTGCAACTTAGCGACAGCGGCATCCCTCTCTGATCGGTATCTCAAGCAGTCAGCCTGGAGAGACCTCCTCATTTCCTCCTCCTTTAACTTGAGAGACCTCCTCATTTCCTCCACCTCTTCCCTTAATTTTACTTGAGCCATCTCCGCGGCCTCAAGCCTCCCAGACAACTCCTCTACCTGCTCGAGATCCGCATTTCGAACCTCATCCACTGCCGCAATGGCCATGCCAATTCGCTCCTTACAAGCGGTCTCCACCTTCCATAGTTTTGCCCTGCTAGCCTTTTTCATAGTCTCTTTTAGCCGCCTGGAAGCTTCCTCGTGCTGAGAGATCTGAATGGCTTGATCGACAAGCTGTTTGGCCTGGTCGGCAACCTTTAGCCGCAACCGAATATTAGCACTCCCAATCTCCTCCCCGGCCCTGACCAAATGAGCATGATGCTCCATTAGCTTCCTGGTCTCTTCAGCCACCCGATCCATATTAGCTTTGGCCTCATCCCCCATGGTAACCACCCGAGTAGTAAGCAGATCATGATCCAGGGATTTGGCCTCATCGAGCACTCGTACCATGGGGTTGCGGGGAAGAAGGTGCTCACCCGTGGCCTCATCAAATGAAATATCCTGAGAGCTCGGATCTAAATCAGGATGACCGACAAAGGGGTCGCGAGGCACGGTACGAGGCACGTCAGGACGGCTTATACGGATAACAGTTGGATTCTTCAGAGGAGGTGGAGGGGGTCCAGACTCCGTCCCCTCCTCCGTGATGTCACGAGGAGGCTGAGAAGGAGGCTGCGGATCGGAGGAAGACTCAAATAAGGAACGGCTCCGCTTCTTTTTCTGAATGCTCTCTTCAATGACCCCGAGAAGAGGACGATAACTGACTACGTCCCCATGGCGACCGGTGAGAGGCTTCGGCTTATCGGAAGCTCTCTTCAACTTGAATTGTCCGAGGCGGTGACGAATGTCTGACGTTTTAACCACCTGGCCTAGCCCTGGAATAAAAGAACCGGTGTTACAAACATACATTGATCCACAATTCAAGAAACATGTTAAGTTAAAAAGAAAGAAAAGTGAGAAGGCACATCTGTTATACAAACCCTGCGGAGGATTGGGATACTGCAATAAGTCCTGAATCTCATTCCATGACGGAAGTGAACCATAAGATATTCCTAAGTCCTTATCGAAAACGGAATCGGCAGAAGTCAAAAGTTCACCTTGCACCGCCAAAGTTACCCTAGCTGAAGAGCCCTTAGGGGATGAATCGGCACCAGCCACATCCTTACCCGTTTTCTCCGCCTTCTCCGCTCCCGACTCTCCCTCCGACTCCATGAAAGCCTGACGGAGAGCCTCATCCGTCCACTCCTGAAGCCCCACTACTTGCCCGGAGGTTAAGGCATCAGCACCACTACCACCCTGACCGTTGTCGCCACCATCGCCCTCTCCATCTCTTCCACCCTCAGAATCTCCATCTCCATAGTCGTCTCCTCCGCCCTCTGAATCTCCTCCCATATCGCCCCCTTCGCCCTATTCCACACCTTCCTCCTCCGGGATAATTGGGCAAGTGCTAGGAGAGGGGCCATCAGACTTCTTAAGTTTCTTACCCCCAACAACGGGACGCTTTGTAAAAGGCTCCCTCTTGCCACTCTTCACCGTAGCCCCCTCCTTAGCCTTAGCAGCCCTCTCCTCAGCCGTGTCCCTCTGCTTGACCACGGACTGGTACGGCAAGATCAAGTTGTACTCCAGGAGGGTAGCATTCCTGATCAGGAAAGAAGCCGACTTGTCCCGTGCCGGAATGGCCTTTATTTCGGCAGCCATCCGTACCAAGGAATCATCCTCCACGACTGCAACACCACCTGTCGCTAGCAATAAATAGAGGTATTTCAGAAGAAGCACTACAGTCAGAACATGGAAAGTATAAATGAAATTTATCTTACAGCCGGAAGTGAAAAGGCGGAAAGAAACTGAATCGTCCTTGATAAAGAACCATTCTTTCTTGAACATGGTAAACTTCGAATATAAGTCCAAGACCGGTTTGAAAGGCACGGCCGCTTCTAGACTAATATACGGAGACCCCTTCTTGTAGCCTCTCAGGTTATACAGATATCAAATTTCCCAGTTAGAAGGAGGGCGCCCGTACCTCCTCTGGAAGATGACGAAAAGGCTCACCAGAATAGCATAAGAGTTAGGCTGAAGCTGGAGTGGAGCCACCTTCAAATATGTGGTAAAACTTAATATCCAGGCGTTGATGGGCGATATAGCCCCGCACATACAGTGATATCTGCTGTAAGCAAAGTAACCTTCGGGGGGATTATACGGCATCACTCCCTCCCCGGGTAACAGCATAAGAGCCCTGTCTATCCCAAAGGAACGGGATATAACGTCAAGTTGCTCCTCCTTTAGGGAGCTAGGAAAGCAGTCGGGAGGGGAGACCAGAAGTTCCTGTGGACCATACCCGTCCACCAACGACCTCGGAACAGGTCGATGTTGCCCGGATCCTGGTTGGGCTGGGGGCACGAAAGAAGACTCTCCTCCATCCTTGGATTTCCGTCTGTCTGATCGTGTTTCCGCCTTGCGAGACATTTATCTGCGTACACAAAAGTGAAAAGCGTGACGTTAGAACGGAAGTATAAGCAAGCAAGCATGCATAAATTTGGAGTTCCACTCAAAGTCCGAATACAAAAGTCATTCGGCACTGGGATTCAAAAACATTCGGTACTAGGGTCCTATGTTCATTCGGCATTGAAAGTGTATGACCGTTCGGCCCTAAAATTTGATTCGGTATACATATCATTCGGCCCTAAGGCCTAAGTCACACTCGGTAAAGCAAAGACCATCGTATGTATTCGGCAAATCAGGATCATCCGGTAATAAAAGGCATTCGGCAAAAGAATACTCACCTGGTTCGGAAATGACTTGATTCGGCAAAGTCTTTGATGCGGTAGAGAATAGGCTCGGCTCTCTCTCTCTGGTTCGGTAAGAAGAAACTAAGGGGGGTGTGGCCTCTATATATAGGCGAGCTCAGGACTGCCGAACCAACTAGTTCGGCCCACCGGATCTGAATACCGGACCAACAAGAAGCCGAATGGGAACAACCGGACCAACTAAAAACCAAGTGAAACTTTCTCTACAAGCGAAAACCAGGAACTAGGAGCATGCAGAGCGCCTCACTCAGATAAGTACCGAATTCTAGAACCTACTAATAAAGTAGGGACTATGATAATAGTGAATGAGTCGTAAATCTCTCACTAACATGGATTAATCATTTACACGTGTACGCGACCACGAATGGTCCGTAGGCACGCTCTGAATGGCTATTAGCCCTATCGTCGTGAGAATTTACATTCTGACATGCATTCTTAAGCTCATAGGTTAAACGGATATCTGATTCTGATAATTAGGAAATGGCTAAGCTGCTTACACATGTACGGGGTCGAGAGCAACCCTTAGGCATGCTCTGAGCTGGCAATAAACCAAACAATCCAGGGGCCCACTCTAACGTGGACCTGGCATTAATAATGCTAAGCCCCCTCGGGGCTCACTCTCTCATCCCGAACGGCACAGTTCAATTCATCTCGAATATTTCGATCACGAATGGTCGTTATTTGAAATCACACTAAAACCATAAATTTCTTTGCAGGACATCAAAAGGATATGAACATCCAGCCCATGGCGTTACAAAACAAGCCCTCCTACCATAGGGAAACAAAGCACGACACATGCAAGCACGTGCCACACTTTGGGGGGCAAATGTTGGGCGAATTCTCACCTAGAAGATCTCGAGACCAAGAAGTCACAATTTCACCCGGGCTTGCAACCTCCACCTCGTTCGACAAACACAAGGCTCAACACTAGCCTAGAAGTCCATCCAACATTCTCAGTGTAGAGGCTCATCCGGCCCCAAGAACATTCGGCCCCAGGCTTCATCCGGCCCCAAGATCGTTCGGCCCCAAGCTTCATTCGGCCCCAAGCTTCATTCGGCCCAAACTTTCCTACCGAACCACCTCTCCAACTACAACCGGACCAAGGCCATCACCGAACCAACACGCCTTAGCCCTATACAGCCGAACCAAGATACCCACCGAACCAAGGCCACTACCGGATCCACTCCACTACCGGACCAGCCACCTACCTTAATGCCGAACGGACCTCCATTCCGCTCCTTCACCGGTCCAACACCACCCATTCCAAACCGAATGAAGCCTCGCCGAACCAGACAATTGCCAGTCCAGATTGCTTCAGCCCGGGCCCACCAGCAGTTATACACTTCCAAGACCCCTGCCCCCTACCTCACTCTATAAATAGAGGGGCAGGGGTACAACAATGGCAGACAAGTTTGAGAGCTCAAGCAAGGGAGGAACTTTCAAACTACTTTCATCTACTTGTATACAAAGCGTTGTACTTGTAATCCGAAAGAAAGAAGATAATAACATATAAAGTGGACGTAGGCACGTTCTGGCCGAACCACTATAAACCTGTGTGTCTTTTACATTTCAGCCCTTGCTTTTTTTTCATATTTATATAACTCCCTCAAACCATTGAAAATCACATATAATCAACTAAATAACACGATTTGGAGGTGTTTGTCCATGTTTTGCGCAAACAGTTTGTCTGGTGAGAAATACTCACCTGAATGCTGCAGAAAATTTCTATTCAAAACGAAAATCCACCGAAAAAGAAACGCACAGCGGGTAACGATCAAATTTCCCCGGATGTCATGCCTAGGTTCAAATCTATAACAAGATCCAAATACCGAATACGTAACTTTTAAAAATTACGGTCAAAGCAAAAATTTTGAGACAATTGGAACGAATAGAATAAAAGAAATTTTGGTTCAACTATTGCTCAACTGCCTCACCCCACATCCCGACCCCAACTTCATAGGCTTGGCAATGCTATTTATTATTATTATTATATATATATATAAATTTTTCAAACGGCATGTCCTACTTATCTAGTTTGAAAATATGAATTTTATGCAAAACTTGCGTCTCTGCCTAGATAAACACGTCTCTGCCAAACTCCAAATCAAAACATGCACACATCATAACATCTCCATATTTTTAAAGTCCTTTCCCCTATAGTCACGCCTCCCCTTCAGTTTTCATATAACACGTCCAATATCTCCATGCATAGATGCAAACTATCCCACGCAACTATATGCTTCAAAGCATTGCGGGCCTTCAACTGAAACTCTTTATATTCTTTTGCCATTTTATGAACCATGCCTTGCAAAACACGTCCCATTTTGACATTCTATGTCTTCTTTCAAATTTGGAAAGCCTTCTATCAGTTCTACTCAATGATATTACAGGGTTATGCTCGGCAATGGTCTTTCTTTTTTTTTTTCATTATGGCTATAACAACCTATATCAACTGCAGGCACACGCATGAAATCTCTACAGAATGCAACTAAGCTTGACTTCCTATATGATATGCACGGCAAAACATGGCTACACTATCAGGGGGAAAAGAAAGGCATGTACTTAGTCAAAGACGGCAGAAATATGGAGTGAGAAGTAGCCGAGCAAGGTGAAAAAGAAAAGGAAGAAGAAAAAACTGAAGAAGGAAAACAAAAATATAAGGGAGGGAGAAAGAAAACAGAGAGAATACAAAAGAAGAAGAGGAATAGAGATACTACCTGATTGTATGCAAGCTCACGAGAAGAAACAGAGAGAAGATAGTGGAATTTTGTAACTGAGTATGATGTATATATATAGATAAACAACATGCAAAATTTAAGGAAGAGGCAAGCGAAGAAAAAAGAAAAAGTGTGATTTCTTTCCAGTTTTCTTTAGTTTGATTTCTAGAAAAATATGCGCGATTTATATTGCCAGATTTGAATGGATAAGGCTTGCATTGTTTGATTAGCAAGGTATAAATGCAGAGAAGAAACGGCAAGCATTGATGGAAGATAATTTATACGTAATTAATATTGCCAATTTTCTTTCATTCGAATGGATAAGTCTGAGTGATTTTAAATGCAGAGAGGAAAGAATTTGAACCATTCCAAGTTATACGAAAATTCTTGATTTAATGCATTCATTCTGATGCGTGAATAAAAATGAATACAGGGACATGCGCAAAAAATAAATGGTAAGAGGCAAATGCCAAAAATGTTAAAAGAATAAAATTTTATGTCACGCGCAAAGGAAGGCAAATTGATTTTCTCTCAGATGATATATACGTGATTTACTGCCAGATATATGAAAAATTTGATTTCAACGTTATCTCTTTTTATTCTCTCCCCAATTAATAGTTGCGTGATTTATATGCAGAGACGAAATGGCAAGAGGAAATGTTTGTTTTGGCAAAGGTGCAATTTCAGATAAGTAAATGGCAAGGTAAGATTTGAATGCATGCGTTGATTTATGTCACGGAGAGAAAATGGTAAGAAATTTAATTTCCTGATTGATTGAATTTTAGAAGTCAAGCAATTATATTTGATTGAGAGGAATGAATGGCAAGTGGAATAAAATTTATTGGTGAAGGTTTTTAAATCAAATCTCTATAAAGAGGCAAATGATAAAGATGTTAAAGGAAATAAATTTCACTGATATGTCACGCGCAAGGAAAGCAAGTTTGATTTCTTTCCAGATGATATTTGCGTGAAAGGGAAGCACGATTTTGAAAACAATATTGGTAGTGGGAATCTCCTTAATCAGTGCATGATTTTAGAGAAACGGATAGGCACGAAATCAATACGTTTTGGTTGGAAATCTCCAAACTGATTTTATTAATCCATATAGACATTGAAATATAATTTTTTTAAAATACGCCAAACTGACGCAATATAATACACCCAAAAATTTATACAAAAGTAACATTTTTAATTTATACGTTTTTACGTTACTTATATCATTACAATACATGCCCCTTTTTAAATGCGAAATTATCAGTTTATTAATATGCTATAAATTCTTAACATTTGTTACTAAATTAAAAAGATAAAACTTTGGTTACATCTCTCTCTCTCATTCTTATTACCATTAAAAGGCGATTTATTATCCAAATGGACCAAATATTACAAATTTTTTTAAAGCAAGTATATAATCCAATTTTTATTTAAATTCCAATTAGAGTTATCCTTAAACAAAGTGAAACTTTCATTTATTATTTAGCATTTGGAAATGATTTGGTCAAATTAAAATATATATAAATTGGGAAGTAAATTTTTCTGGAAAGAGAAAAATAACGTAAGAAATATGGGTAAAGAGAAAAACGCATATGAAATAGGCAAGCAGATAGGAGAATAGATACTGCGCATGACTGAGATTTAGGAGAAAATTGTGTTTTGAAAAAAATGCAAGAAATAAATTGCCAGAAAAACTAGGGCTGTTACACTCTCCTTAATTGATTTCAATTAATTACCATATTCCTTCATGTCAATCAATCTCCTTTAGTTACATATTCAAATTTGGTTACTAACTTAATTAGTTAGTTAACCCTTTTGGTTAATTATCAATCCTGCGACGTCTCACATTAATCCGTCCACTTTGTAGGTACTAGTAGCCAGACTGGTTACACGGGCAGATTTCTCCTACAAAATGGGGATTAACCTCGCGTCCTCATGCCATTAACCAAAAGAATTAACTTATTTATCTTTCATCAATTTAATTAACTTGCATTAATTATTCAATAAATTAATTCTGGTCAACTACTGCAATTTTACAATTAATTTCCCTATTAATTGTCATTAATTTCTTTTTGAAATATCTATTAATTGTCATAAACTCCATTTTAAAATATCCGTATATGCCTTTATTCATGTTTTGAATTCCTAACTAGGAATAAGATAGATTCATCAAATAAACTGACTGCAAGTTTCATTGGTTTAAATTGCTTAACAATGTTCACCACTAACATAATTAATATGTCAAAATTGACAATATTCCACCAACATGATTTGCATGTCATAACCTACCCAATTAACATAATTAATTAACTACTTTAATATGTTAAAAATTTTCCCTTTCATTATTTTTAGGGAATGGGTATAACAACAGATATTATGATAATATCCAAAAACATTTAGTTACCACTCACTTCATTATAAATTTAGTTACAAAAAATCTTACTAAATTAACGAGTTTAATTCTCTAAATTTACGGGTCATTACAGAAGCCCTTGCAATCCAGGTATTCACAATCCCGATCGGACTTCCCATCACTTAGGGAATCTCTATACCGGCGCGACTCGGTGCAGAGACAATCGATAGGTCATCCTATCGCTTTCACAAATACCAGGTCTTCACCACCGGTCTTCAAATGCTATCCATAACGTTGAATCACATATTCGGAATAGGTTATACGACACAAAGGTCCTCTCCCGGCTAAACCGAATAGTGAGCGCAACATTTAAAACATATGGATATGGGATTTCAATTAAGTCACAACTTAATGATTCAAAACTTTCCTTCAAATGGTTTAAACAAATTACCATTTTCAAATCTTTTTAACAAAAGATTCATTTCACTAAGTTCAACCATTTTCACAAAGATCCATTTACGGATTTCAAAACAATTTCCATTTCAATTGGATTAACTCGTTGAATCTTTAAATTAAAGATTTAACTTATAGCTTTCAAACCGTTCCCATAACTTGAAAAAATCATTTTTCATTTTTTTCACTTGAAAATCCTTTTTAACACAATTTTGAAGTTCACTTCTTATGTGAAAGCTTTTATTATTTGAAAACAAATAGTTTCCATGTCAGAAAGATCCAAATATATTTAAACGAGTTAAAGCCTTTGAATTTAAATTCAAATTCCCAAATCAATAACTTTAAAATAGTTTAACTTATATAAACTGGTATAACATCTTTAGTCCCTAGTTTCTAGATCATAGAATGCAATTTCAAATATTGAATTCAAATTTAAATCAAAATATTCAAATTTCAAAACTCAATCAAGTTATTCAAAATAAATTTCATCTTTGAAATTTCATTTCAAAAGATTTTCATTTTAAATAGATTCCATTCAAAAACATTTGAATTCAAATGGTCTATTTAAAAATCGTTTCAAAAAAATCTGTGACTTAATCGATTTCCCTGTGAAATCCATCTTAATCGATTTCCCTGTGAAATCCATATTTGTGTGTGTATAAGTATGGTCCAGGGGTTTAACACAATAGTGCCACAACATTCAATCATCACAGTTCAAAATATAGAAATTTACTTGGTAAGCGGTATAAACTATAACGCTTATATTTGATAAGCGATATAAACCATAACGCTTATCTTTTATTCACAGAACACGGATATATATATCACAGATAATAATTACATTTATCTCAGATAAATAAATTACATCTCACATCATAAACAAATCAAGACATATCACAAAGCATCCATATCGGGGATATCAAACAATTTTAATTATTCAGTCAAGTTCAAACATTCACAAGTAAAATTCATTAGTTGACTGATAAATTTAAATCAACTGTATTAATTATAAATCTAGGTTAATTATCCTAAGTTAATTTCAATTTATTTCAACTAATTTCCCTTTCAAATTTTATTAGTTAACCCTTAATTATTAACTAATCATTCTTAATTAATGAACCAATTAGTCTTTAATTAGTACATTAATCTTAATTAGTCTCCATTATTAATTAATCCTTTAATTTATTAACAAATAATTTACTCAAATTTCAAATCATCACTCAATTAATTACATTCAGTAATTATCTATTAATTACTTCTCTAAATAATTAAAATTTCCAAATTGTTAAATGATTGTCCAAGATTAATTATTCTAATTTTATTGTTAGATTAATCACATTAATTAATTATCCAGACAAACTTAGTTAATGACTTCATTTACTATTTAATTTCTTAAATTACCGTTCCAAAGAAATTTACTTATTTTAATTATTTATTGATGATAAGTTGATAAATCATTAAGAACTCCTTTATTAATGGATTGTAAATCATTAGTCTTTATTATTAAAGTAAATTCATCCAGATTTAAGATTTTATTTACAATATGTTAAACATTTATTTCTAATTTTCCTTTTAACAAAGTTTAAAGCAAACTAATTTCAAAATCTGGAAATTTGGTCAAAAATTTAATTCAGTTTTAAACTTTCAAAATTTCAGCTTGTTTAATTCCCATCTACAATTCAATTCTATTTTTGAATTCAAATTCCCCCGTACATTTAATTGTCTTTAAATTATTGAAACAAATTAGATTTGAAACTTTATTTATTTTCAAACTAGATTTCAATTCAAACTTGAATTTACAATTAAACTTTGACTTGAACTCAGTTTGAAACCCTGATTGATAAATTTAAAATTTCAGTTTCCAAATTCAGAAGCCAGGCTCAGGTTCAAAAGCCTGTAACCAATTTCTGACCCGAAACTTCCCATTTCTACTTCGAGTCTTCCCCGTCCCATACTTCGAGTCAACTACTGAGCTATTCGAGAAAACATGCGAGAGAAAAACAAAGAAAACAAAACTCCCAGGCATCACCATATCCACGCAAGACCAAGCTCGTGCACGTGCACAGCACCGCTGATCGCTAGCGAACTTCCCTCCGGCCTCGGACAATTCAGCATTCACCCTGACAACCCAGCGCAAGCATCAAATCTCCATCTCACAGCTCGAGCTCGAAATCGAGATAAAACTCAAAACCTGGAAACGCTCAAACCATTTCCTCCCAACCTGTCAACGTCATGTTCTCGGCGCTCCGACCACTAGGAGACCCCAAACTCCGACCGTAGCCTCGCCCACATCCCCTCTACCAAACCCCACAAGCGCGATCCACTCGATCGAGTCACGGCAACAAAAATAATTTTTTTACAGAGCACGAAAAAAAATGGAATCCAAACCCTATATTTGATTCAACCCCAAAATCCATGCATTGAAAAAAATTTCCAACATTTTTCCTGATTCAACATGTATTAAGCAAACTCCAAAACGAATTACAAGATCTAAAATTTGTTAAATTATCAGGAATTGACAAAAAAGCATTTGTGCTTCATCTCGAAACTGCCCCTTAAACACGTAACTAAAAATCATCATATTAATTTTAAAAGTCATATTTTGGTATTTGTATTTGATTCATAAACTAGAATTTATGAACCATGACAAATTATTTTTGACTAATTTTAAGTTTACACTGTGTTTTACATTTCCAGAAGCAATAATAAGTTATTTATCTTTAGTAATTTTTGAATTAGTGTTGGTGGTGTAACACGCAAATTTCATTTGAAACTTGAATTGAAATAGAGATTAAATCTAGAGGTTTTAAATAAACATCAATACTAGAACTAAAAAAAAACTGGAAGCAGAGGAATTCCTGGTGTGCATACATCATATATCAGAACTTAACAATATAAATACATAGACACACTTGAAGATATGCAATAATTATCTCAGCACAACATGCAACCATACCTTTGCTTTAAATTTTAAAGGTGAAGTTAGTCATGGTTTTGAAGAAGAAAGAACAGAGTTGAAACAAGCTTGTTAAAACTGCAAACTAAAACTTCTTCTTTAATCCCCGTTTGTTGTAGATTGTTGTTCAAGTTGTAGTTTTTTTTCTCGTTTTATTTCCATTAATACTCAAGCTTTTTGATTTCTGGTTTGAGGTTGTTTAAGTTAAAGTTTATGTTTGAGATGATATAACTTTAGGGGTTTGCTCAGCTTGAATGGGAAGATATGTATATATAAAAGATAGATGCAGGCTCAAGTATCACTGGTTGATGTGTTTGTATAGGGTAATTAATTCTCTTGTACAATAGCCAGAGATATTATTCTCTTTTGTGACTATGTAGACATTTGGTGGCTGCAAATAGGATACGGCATTAATTACTTTGTGCTTCTTTTACAAGCTACTTGATATATTTTTTTCCTTTCAAGTCTATACTTTTTATTTTAACTTTGCTTGTACAATAGATGTTTACTTTACTTTGTTTATGTTTATTCCTTGCCTGCATTGCTTATTCGGCTGGGATGATATATTTTGTACTGAGGAGATGGGGTTATAAATGCATGTGTCTCTACTTTTGTTTACAGCTTATACCTTGTTATGTAAGCACAGTTTTCTTTGTCTACTTTTTGTTTTCTTCTTTTGCAATTGAATACTTAGTTTTGTTTGTTTGTTTTATATTGTACTTCATTAGCTTGTTTCATACCTGTATGTTTGCCCAAATCTGCACATTTACCTTTCTTTTGTTTATTCATACTTATTATATATAATTTGCAGTTTTGTTTCAAGTTTAAGTGTATTTTTTTTTATGTATTATTTCTTTTGTGCTTACATATTAAACTTCTTTACAGGCTGTATACTTTATTTTATTTGCCTGTATAACCTTTGCTTTCACTTTATGTACATATGTTATTATTTTTTTTACTTATTTTCTTACTTAATATAATGTTGTTTTAGTTATTTGTATTAGTTTAACCTAGGTTGCATACTTGTCCTTATACTTTAAATATATTTTCTATTTTTCCTTTTCAAGTTCAAAGATGTTTTTATTTATCCTTTTGTCTCATTATTATCATTACATATTATTTTTAAAAGAAAATGCTATTAATAAAAAAAATTGTATGACGATATTTTGTTTTAAAGTTTTTAACTATCAACATTTTGTAAGTCATTTATTTATTAAATACAAATTCAATATTTCAAATTCAAATTCTAAGGTCAAATTGAATATCAATTCAAAATTTATTCCAAAATTTACATCAATTATAAATTTAAATTTGATTCAAAATTCGAGATCGTTACAAATTCCCCTCCTTAAGAAATTTCGTCCTCGAAATTTGTCTAGGAGACAACAAAGATAGATGAAAGATAGAGAAATATCTTTCCAAATCAAACTGAATATCAATTCTGCATTTGGCTCACCAAATCAGAATATCGACAATAGATATGAGAACAAACTCAATCAACTACGAAACAATTGGGTTACCTGACCTACGAAGTACACAGGGGTATTGGTTAGTTCGAAGGGATAACTACCATTCGTAGAATAAATCGAGACCCAAACAATAGATAAATGGATTTAAATTTTCCACAACTTTCAACATTAGATATGGATTCTGAACTCAAGTCGGAATATCTCAGAATACATACCAATTTGTCCCACTTCGGACCTCGATATACCCAAGAAATAGGATTTCTAATTTGGTTTTAAACGAAATCGTTTTATTGATTCAATTCAAATTATCCCCATATTCTATTAATCAATTTAACTAAATTTAAAATTTCCAATTTATTCAAAATTTTAAATTTCAAATTCATTAAACTTTAAATCGAAAAACTGATCAGAAACCGATGAAGATACGAAGTAAAAATTTCCTACAACGATTCGTAGAGCATTACCACACCAAAACTTCTTCTTGTAGCTGGTACGAAGCAATCAAAAGAATTTGGAAAGACGAATCAAAGATGGTTGAGAAGAGAAAGATTGTTTTTCACTATTGTAGGGTATTGTCCATTTATAGTCGTCCCCTGTCCCTATCTCGTTCTCTTCTTGCACTCATACTCACTATCAGTGGATAGTAAGAGAATTTACTGAGGCATTCGAACAGATATCTTAGGGATTACTCATTCTAGGGTTTACTTTACCCTATCTCTAATGAGCTACTTAACGTGTTGTACTCCTGAGCTAAAGTTTAACCCTCAGCTCTGATACCAAATGTAACGAATGAGAATTTTTCGCGTTCGAAAATCGACATCCATACTTTACATCGTACTCGAATGCCGCAGATTCGATCGTTCAAATCCGATTCGCCGGAGCTTATGACACAATTAAGTAAACAACATAGCGGAAGAAATAATGAATATCAATATACAACATCAGATACAACATCCTGATACAACAGATGATACAATAGATATCGATATATACATCAGAGATATGATACAATAAAATAGCAGCGGAAAAGAAAATAGACAGCATCAGCAGCGGATAATCTCAAAGATAATCTTCATAAGAGAACTCCAACAGAAGCAGCTCGATCCACCATCATGATTGCACCAAGATAAGCAAGACTGGTGTGCATCCAACGACTGAACTAGCACCAGATAAACTACGAATCCTAACTATCTGAAAAACCCAACTCTAGACTGCTCGTGTAGAAAATAGTGAGCACCCAAAGTTTAGGAAAGGAACAATAAACTCCCGGTCAGTCATGGGACTGGTGTGAGTAACAAAAACAGTTTATCTTTTAAAATAAAACAAGATTTATAAAAGAAAATCCGATATGCTTTTTAGAAAATGAAACTACCATAAGACCTCCGGCCACACACAATGCAAACGTAGAATTGGAGGAGATTTCTTCTTATGATAGTCAAACATGCTTAATACGCAGAAAATTTCTTTGATATTATTATTATAAGTGCACAGTGCAGAAAACATTTCGAAAGTAGAATATTAATCTTAGCCAGCATAGGCATTCCGCACTTATGCCTACTATAGCTGCCATGTTCAATATCAGGTTACCACCACATTCCATGGCAGGTAATACAACTAAAACCTACAGGGCTCGTATTGTTTCTTTGGATTTTCCAACAAATGGTCAGGCTAAGGAACTTCCTACTGCCACATGGGATCGCCTCTGGCGGGACGTCCCGAGAACCTATCCGGATCTCTGCCAACACAAGGCCGGGTTACCTCTGTAACTAGGTAACTACTACTCGAGCATGCCACTCCCCGGTCCTTTGGGACCTTTATCCGAGGTACCTCTAAGCAACAACCACATGGTAAATGAGATTGGAGCAACCACATAGGTTAAATATCAGGGCTCCATACCTAATATCACCCTTTACCAGAAGGGAATGACACACCCTAAAGGGCGCGACCCTCATAACCTTGCTGCATCTTTCCTATTTTGACCATTTCCGGGGTGTGAGGTCCTGATGCAGTCTCGTCCACAAAGCTACGCTTTATACAAAAGCCATGCTCTGATCACAAATGATCAACAAATGATCAACACACAGCAGCACTCAGCATGTCACACTACCAAATTGGGAATATATCGCTGAACCTTCAACTACATAACCTCTGAGCTCGTACGTCTCAGAGAAGGGTGTTATGCTAAGAGAATAAATTCTCCGCCACCAACAGATACGTATTTGAAAGAAATCTGCTTTATATCTCAAAGTGTAGTGTCAGACATACAACTATACAAGTCTGTTCCGGGTTCGAACAGAACCGAAGGCACTTCCAAAAAAGCCCTTGCAATCCAGGTATTCACAATCCCGATTGGACTTTCCATCACTTAGGGAATCTCTATACCGGCGCAACTCGGTGCAGAGACAATCGATAGGTCATCCTATCGCTTTCACAAATACCCGGTCTTCACCACTGGTCTTCAAATGCTATCCATAACGTCGAATCACATATTCGGAATGGGTTATACGACACAAAGGTAATCTCCCGGCCAAACCGAATAGTGAGCGCAACATTTAAAACATATGGATATGGGATTTCAATTAAGTCACAACTTAATGATCCAAAAATTTCCTTCAAATGGTTTAAACAAGTTACCATTTTCAAATCTTTTAAACAAAAGATTTATTTCACTAAGTTCAACCATTTTCACAAAGATCCATTTACGGATTTCAAAACAATTTCCATTTCAATTGGATTAACTCGTTGAATCTTTAAATTAAGGATTTAACTTATAGCTTTCAAATCGTTCCCATAACTTGGAAAAATCATTTTTCATTTTTTTCACTTGAAAATCCTTTTTAACACAATTTTAAAGTTCACTTCTTATGTGAAAGCTTTTATTATTTGAAAACAAATAGTTTCCATGTCAGAAAGATCCAATTATATTTATATAAGTTAAAGCCTTTGAATTTAAATTCAAATTCCCAAATCAATAACTTTAAAATAGTTTAACTTGTATAAACTGGTATAACATCTTTAGTCCCTAGTTTCTAGATCATAGAATGCAATTCAAATATTGAATTCAAATTTAAATCAAAATATTTAAATTTCAAAACTCAATCAAGTTATTCAAAATAAATTTCGTCTTTGAAATTTCATTTCAAAAGATTATCATTTTAAACCGATTCCATTCAAAAACATTTGAATTCAAATGGTCTATTTAAAAATCGTTTCAAAAAAATCTGTGACTTAATCGATTTCCCTGTGAAATCCATCTTAATCTATTTCCCTATGAAATTCATATTTGTGTGTGTATAAGTATGGTTTAGGGGTTTAACACAATAGTGCCACATCATTCAATCATCACGGTTCAAAATATAGAAATTTACTTGATAAGCTGTATAAACTATAACGCTTATATTTGATAAGCGATATAAACCATAACGCTTATCTTTTATTCACAGAACACAGATATATATATCATAGATAATAATTACATTTATCTCAGATAAATAAATTACATATCACATCATAACACAAATCAAGACGTATCACAAAGCATCCATATCAGGGATATCAAACAATATTAATTATTCAGTCAAGTTCAAACATTCACAAGTAAAATTCATTAGTTGACTGGTAAATTTAAATCAACTGTATTAATTATAAATCTAGGTTAATTATCCTAAGTTAATTACAATTTATTTCAAATAATTTCCCTTTCAAATTTTATTAGTTAACCCTTAATTATTAACTAATCATTCTTAATTAATGAACCAATTAGTGTTTAATTAGTACATTAATCTTAATTAGTCACCATTATTAATTAATCCTTTAATTTATTAACAAATAATTTACTCAAATTTCAAATCATCACTCAATTAATTACATTCAGTAATTATCTATTAATTACTTCTCTAAATAATTAAAATTTCCAAATTGTTAAATGATTGTCCTAGATTAATTGTTCTAATTTTATTGTTAGATTAATCACATTAATTAATTATCCAGACAAATTTAGTTAATGACTTCATTTACTATTTAATTTCTTAAATTACCGTTCCAAAGAAATTTACTTACTTTAATCATTTATTGATGATAATTTGATAAATCATTAAGAACTCCTTTATTAATGGATTGTAAATCATTAGTCTTTATTATTAAAGTAAATTCATCCAGATTTAAGATTTTATTTACAATATGTTAAACATTTATTTCAAATTTTCCTTTTAACAAAGTTTAAAGCAAATCAATTTTAAAATCTGGAAATTTGGTCAAAAATTTAATTCAGTTTTAAACTTCCAAAATTTTAGCTTGTTTAATTCCCATCTACAATTCAATTCTATTTTTGAATTCAAACTCCCCCGTACATTTAATTGTCTTTAAATTATTGAAACAAATTAGATTTGAAACTTTATTTATTTTCAAACTAGATTTCAATTCAAACTTGAATTTACAATTAAACTTTGACTTGAACTCAGTTTGAAACCCTGATTGATAAATTTAAAATTTCAGTTTGCAAATTCAGAAGCCAGGCTCAGATTCAAAAGCTTGTAACTAATTTCTGACCCAAAACTTCCCATTTCTACTTCGAGTCTTCCCCGTCCCATACTTCAAGTCAACTACCGAGCTATTCGAGAAAACACGCGAGAGAAAAACAAAGAAAACAAAACTCCCAGGCATCACCATATCCATGCAAGACCGAGCTCGTGCACGTGCACAACACCGCCGATCGCTGGCGAACTTCCCTCCGGCCTCTGACAAGTCAGCATCCACCCTGACAACCCAGCCCAAGCATCAAATCTCCATCTCACAGCTCGAGCTCGAAATCGAGATAAAACTCGAAACTTGGAAACGCTCAAACCATTTCCTCCCAAACTGTCAACGTCATGTTCTCGGCGCTTCGACCACTAGGCCACCCCAAACTCCGACCGTAGCCTCGCCGACATCCCCTATACCAAACCCCACAAGCGCGATCCACTCGATCGAGTCACGGAAACAAAAATAATTTTTTTACAGAGCACGAAAAAACTGGAACCCAAACCCTATATTTGATTCAACCCCAAAATCCATGCATTGGAAAAATTTTCCAACATTTTTCCTGAATTCAACGTGTACTAAGCAAACTCCAAAACGAATTACAAGATCTAAAATTTGTTAAATTATCAGGAATTGACAAAAAAGCATTTGTGCTTCATCTCGAAACTGCCCCTTAAACACGTAACTAAAAATCATCATATTAATTTTAAAAATCATATTTTGGTATTTGTATTTGATTAATAAACCTGAATTTATGAATCATGACAAATTATTTTTGACTAATTTTAAGTTTACACTGTGTTTTACATTTCCAGAAGCAATACTAAGTTATTTATCTTAAGTAATTTTTAAATTAGTGTTGGTGATGTAACACGCAAATTTCATTTGAAACTTGAATTGAAATAGAGATTAAATCAAGAGGTTTTAAATAAACATCAAAACTAGAACTAAAAAAAAAAACTGGAAGCGGAGGAATTCCTGGTATGCATACATCATATATCGTAACTTAACAATATAAATACACAGACACACTTGAAGATATGCAACAATTATCACAGCACAACATGCAACCATGCTTTTGCTTTAAATTTTAAAGGTGAAGTTACTCACAGTTTGAAGAAGAAAGAACAGAGTTGAAACAAGCTTGTTAAAACTGCAAACTAAAACTTCTTCTTTAATCCCTGTTTGTTGTAGATTGTTGTTCAAGTTGTAGTTTTTTTTTCGTTTTTTTCCATTAATACTCAAGTTTTTTGATTTCTAGTTTGAGGTTGTTTAAGTTGAAGTTTATGTTTGAGATGATATTACTTTAGGGGTTTGCTCAGCTTGAATGGGAAGATATGTATATATAAAAGATAGATGCAGGCTCAAGTATCACTGGTTGATGTGTTTGTATAGGGTAATTAATTCTCTTGTACAATAGCCAGAGATATTATTCTCTTTTGTGACTATGTAGACATTTGGTGGCTGTAAATAGGATACGACATTAATTACTTTGTGCTTCTTTTACAAGCTACTTGATATATTTTTTCCTTTCAACTCTATACTTTTTATTTTAACTTTGCTTGTACAATAGATGTTTACTTTACTTTGTTTATGTTTATTCCTTGCCTGCATTACTTATTCGGCTGGGATGATATATTTTGTACTAAGGAGATGGGGTAATAAATGCATGTGTCTCTACTTTTGTTTACAGCTTATACCTTGTTATGTAAGCACAGTTTTCTTTGTCTACTTTTTGTTTTCTTCTTTTGCACTTGAATACTTAGTTTTGTTTGTTTGTTTTATATTGTACTTCATTAGCTTGTTTCATACCTGTATGTTTGCTCAAATCTGCACGTTTACCTTTCTTTTGTTTATTCATACTTATTATATATAATTTGCAGTTTTGTTTCAAGTTTAAGTGTATTTATTTTTATGTTTTATTTCTTTTGTGCTTACATATTAAACTTCTTTACAGGCTGTATACTTTATTTTATTTGCCTGTATAACCTTTGCTTTCACTTTATGTACATAAGTTATTATTATTTTTTTACTTATTTTCTTACTTAATATAATGTTGTTTTAGTTATTTGTATTAGTTTAACCTAGGTTGCATACTTGTCTTTATACTTTAAATATATTTTCTATTTTTCCTTTGCAAATTCAAAGATGTTTTTATTTATCCTTTTGTCTCATTATTATCATTACATATTATTTTTAAAAGAAAATGCTATTAATAAAAAAAATTGTACGACGATATTTTGTTTTAAAGTTTTTAACTATCAACATTTTGTAAGTCATTTATTTATCAAATACAAATTCAATATTTCAAATTCAAATTCTAAGGTCAAATTAAATATCAATTCAAAATTTATTCCAAAATTTACATCAATTATAAATTTAAATTTGATTCAAAATTCGAGATCGTTACAAGTAATTTCCCCACCAAAGCCTAGGTTATCGCTAACCTAAGCTCTGATACCACATGTGACGACCCGCCCTTCTCGACCCTCGAAAACCGACACAAATACGCCACTGTATAATATGTCGACGATCAAGTGTCAGCAATGACAAATTGCTGAGGGCAAAGAAAGAAGATAGAAGAAAGAAGGAATTAAAACAATAACAGAATCTCACAATTGCAGCGAAACAAAATATAATAGATAATAACCGATCTTTACACAAAAAGAAACTACACCTATTTTATACAATACATCATCAAAGCACATCAAAATCAAAACAACAATTACCGGCATAGGTAGTTATAACAGCTTGCCCTCACAGCTTGCTGGCAATTTCAGCAATCACAGCAGCGGAAATAAACAAGTATGGGTAATACGTCTCGGTCTTCACCTACTTTCCTGAGCTCCAAAGCATTCTGTCCTATATTTATAATCCTCGATCAAACGCGAGCATTATAATAAAATAACACCCGAGTCAGTTTGGAATTCCAGCGTGAGAAAACGCACTCAATTGAATTATTGAAGTTTCCAAAATCCTTTTAAAATCAAAAACATCTCGTAAGACCACGCCACAAATAAACATGTCGGGTTTTTACCTTACGATAGCCAAAACATTTCTTATCAAAATCCTCTGATATTATAATAGTGTATAAGTACAAATGCTTATTCAAAATAGCCGAATTTTTTACACTCATTAAGTTTCAGCAATGCTAGGTTCTACAATCAAAACCGTAAATGGCACGTAGGGAGAATGGATTTTCAACTAATAACTAGGCACTAGGGTACCACCTGTCACAGTACCTGGTCTAGATCAACGTACCAAGGATCCACCGTAAATCTCCTGCAACACAAGACCGGACTACCCCTTACTTGATAGCTCGAATAAGATTACCCCACGGTTGGGATCAGCAATCGCCCACTAAGCCGAATAAAAAGGGACGTCTAGACTGGGATGACCTTACCCTAATGGGCGCTACCCTCTTAGCCTTGCCGTATATCCCTTGATTTTCAATCATTCCTGGTAGATGAGGTTCGAGGCCCAGCGTTACCTTTTTAGAACATTTTACTTAGAATGCTCACCGACCTCCTGACGATGTTCTGAAAGAATTCATCCATACGAGTCCATTCTGGTTTCGAACGGAACCGAAGGCACTATTCCTACTACATCCATTTTGGAATCACCCCCTCAGGATTAGTAACGATTAGCCCTTGCACTTCACTGCTCCATCTTCGAATCCAAGCTCTTGTTTTTATCACGAAAATGTACTCATTGGATCGAAGTTGTTTTCGGATCACAAATCTGATCTCGGTTTCTTTGAAACAATATTTGCTATTACCCGGTAAACTCAACCCCGGTACTTTAGGAAATAAACAGACGTAAATAAGATCGGGGTTTACCTCCTAACCGTTAATGGACGGATTTCCTTATAAATGTCCTAGAAGAAAGAACGAGTTTATACGTACATTATAGCACCTCGAACGGTAACTGCACCATATAATTCTCATACCTCTTCCAGATATTTCCAAAGTAATATTTGGGTCAAGATTTAATAGTCAGTTATTTAACTATCAAATAAACAATCAATTCAACCAATTATTTAATTTCTACTGAAAAACACCAAATCTTATAAAAATTAGATTTTTAAATATATTAAATTACTTTTAAAATTATTATTAAAATAAAACTACTTCAAATACTCTTGGATTTAAAATAATAGCTGTGAAATTCTATACTAATTTTCCAATTAAAACTTAAGCCAAAACTACTTTTAAAATAAACTTTTATGATAGAGTATAAGTATTTATTAACCATCTTTAAATCAAATACTAGTTAAATCTTTTAAAATATTCACTTCGATAATTACCTTAATAAATATTAACTTTAAAATATTAAATTGACTAAATAATAATTTCTCTAAAATATTCTTTTAAACAACTTTAAAACTTCCAACTTATATATATAAAAAAAATCTACTTTGAAAAATATACTTGGCTTTACATGTAAATACACTTCCATTTCAGTATAACATAAAATCTTTTATAAATCCTGCTCGATTTATCCCAACCTAATTTACGTCCTGATCCCGTAAATTTCTTCCAACACCTTAAAAAAAGACCTTTTTATTTTTAAACACATTTCCCATCTCCTTATAACCCTTTAAAAGTATGTACGTAAATTATTTATGTTTGCACAAAAAACGGGCAAACACCTCTAAGTCGTATGAGTCAGTTGATTTTATGTTGTTTTTAGTGATTTGGGTGATTTATGCAAATATATAAAAAGCAGGGGCTAAACTGTAAAAGACACACAGATTTATAGTGGTTCGGCCAGAACGTGCCTACATCCACTTTATGTCTTATTCTCCTTTTTTCCTCAGATTACAAGTACAAAGCTTTGATTACAAGTAACTGAAAGTTGTTTGAAAGTTCTATCCGTGCTTGAGCTCTCCAACTTGTCTCCATTGTTGTACCCCTGCCCCTATATTTATAGAGTAAGGCTGGGGGCAGGGGTCCTGGATGTATATAGCTGCTCGTGGGCCTGGGCTGAAGCAATCTATCCTGGCACATCTGGTTCGGCGGAGCTTGGTATCTGGTTTGGCGGAGCTTGGTTCGGTCGTAGCTGGGATGGTTGATCCGGCGGTAGGTTGGTCCGGTGGTAGGTTGAGTGGAGTGTGGGTCCGGTGGTTTACTTGGTAGTGGATGGAAAGGAGGTTGATTCGGTGGGAGGTGGAAAGGCCTCTGGTTCGGCATGTGGTGCCTTGGGCCTGATTCGGCAAGTAGCGAGGCGAGGTCTGGTTCGGTCATGGAGATGAGATGGTTCGGTGGAAGCCGAATGAACACTCGTATGCCTTACTCTGAGGATGCCGAATGAACACTTGTATTTGGGTGTGCCGGATGAACCTGTGTGTTCTGAGAGCTGAATGAAGCTTTGCTTCATATTGCCGAATGAATTAATACCGAATGGACTTTTACGCATCGGTTATGAGTGTGATCCCAGACTTATATACGCTTGCTGGCTGCTTCTTCTTGGTTCGGTCATGGTGGAAACGCACCCAACACTGATATTCCAGTTTTGACCAAAAATGGGATAACACTTTGCCCCCCAAAACATGCCTTACGATAGGAAGGCGTGTTTTGTAATGCCATGAGCTGGACGTTCATATCCTGTTGATGTCCTTGCGGTAGGAAGGCGTGTTTTGTAATGCCATGAGCTTGATGTTCATATCCTGTTGACAACCTGTAAAGAGCTTGATATTTTATATGGCCCCAAATGACGACCGTTCGGGATCGAGCTATTTGGGATGGAGCGCGGCCGTTCATGGTCAAGCGCCTAACTTCAAATGACGACCATTCGCGATCGAGTCATTTGAGGTGAAGTGTGACCGTTCGCGGTCAAGCGTCTAAATCCATGCGACGATCGTTCGAGATCGAGTCATTTGCAGTGGAATGTGACCGTTCATGGTCAAGCGCTTTACTTCAATTGACGACCGTTCGGGATCGAGCCATTCGAGGTAAAGTGCGACCGAGCCCGGTCAGAGGGCGGACCTCAAATGGCGACCTTTCGCGATCAAGCCACTTGGGGTGAAATGTGACCGTTCACGGCCGGTGCCGTTCGCGGCAAAAGATGAAATGGGACCGTTCGCGGTCAAGCGCCTTACTTCGGATGACGATCGTTCGAGATCGAGCCATTCGTGGTAAGGTGCGACTGTTGGCGGTCAGGGGGTGGACCTCAAATGGCGACCTTTCGCGATCGAGCCATTTGTGGCGAGATGAGTTGTGCCGTTCGAGGCGAGTTTGTGACTGTTCGAAGTCGGGTGCCATTCGAGGCGAATTGTGACCGTTCGAGTTCGGGTGCCGTTCGAGGCGAGTTGTGACCGTTCGAGGTCGGGTGCCGTTCGAGGCGATTTGTGACCTTTCGAGGTCGGGTGCCGTTCGAGACGAATGAGTGTGCCCGGGGGGGGGGGGGGGGGGAGGGTTAATATTATTGATGCCAGGCTCACGTTCGCTTGGGTCCCTGGATCGTTTGTTAGGGTGGTTTATCGCCATCTCAGAGCATGCCTAAGGACCGTTCGCGATCCCGTACATGTGTAAATAGCTTAGCCATTTCGGAATTATCAGAATCAAATATCTATTCAACAGATAAATTTTAAAACAGAAATGTCCAAACAAACCAAGTCCAAATGTCGAAATCAAAACGAAACAAAAGCAAAGCAAGGATGTCAAAGTGTAAGTTCCCACTACGAAACAGTCAATGATCATTCAGAGCATGCCTGGAGATCGTTCGCGATCTCGTACGTGTGTAAATGATTTAATTGTGTTAGTGGAAGCTTACGACTTGTTCATCGTTATTTCAATCAAGCAATCAGTGGATAATCAAACAGTGCCCCGATCCAGGGTCACCTCTAGCCGATGTAGATGGTGGTCGCTCTGGCTCCACTGCTGGAGTTCGCCTCCTCACATACAGAAGGAGCATACCGTTCCTGATATGCCCTTCCACCTCGTCCTTCAAATTCCTACAATCATTAGTGTTATGACCATTTAATTCATGGAATACACAAAACTTATCTGATTTTCTTTCGTCAGAGGTTGGATCCCTTCGCGTTGGTCTAAGATACGGAACCTGCTCCTTGGTATCCTGATAAATTCGTTCCAGACTCTCATTCAGCTCAGTGTGAGTGATGAATCGCGGCTCCCTCCGTTGCCGCTTTGACCTGTCCCCGTCGTTCTCAGTCTTTCTTTTACCCCTACTAGTTTCCGCGCCTTTCTCAGGGGGATTTCCTCCTTTGATCGCATAAATATCAAGTTTTTCTTCTCTTTCGGCGTTCGCATCCTCCAATCGTAGGAACTTTTCCGCCTCATGATTGAATTCTCCTAGATCCATTGGTGGATCCTTAGTTAATGAATTTTTGAACTCTGTTCCGTTAGCTATCCCGGACACCGCTGCTATCATAACCATGGATGGATCTGGTCGATCCACCGAAGCTGCTGCCGCATTGAATCACGTTAGGTAACTCCTCAAAGTCTCTCCGGTTTTCTGCTTTAGGGTTGCCAAAGTCATCACATTCTTGGGTCTTGTAATGTGGACCCTGAATTGCCTCATAAATCTCTCAATTAAATCATTCCACGTTCCGATGGATCCATTCTCCAATTGTCTAAACAACAATGCTGCAATATCCGTCAAGTACAATGGAAAGCACCGGGCCATAATCTCCTCTAATGCCCCCAGCACTTCCATATGTCTCATATACTTTGTAAGATGGACCGCAGGGTCTGTCCTCCCATCGTACATCTCTACTGATGGTAGCTTGAATTCTGGTGGGTTCGTAGCCATCCTAATCGCAGAAGAAAAAGGACTCCTGTTTACATCTTCCAAGTCTCTGTTTACTAAACCGCCTCTCATAGCTCTTCTAACCATCTATGTTAATCTGTCATTGTCTCCAAGCTGTAGTCCTCGTTCACTGCCTTTACCCTGCCCCCCGAGTCCGCGGGAGTTTTCATGTGTATGCCTCCCTGGCTGAACGTTCATTCCTCTATTGCTACCAGGTGGGTCGGATGCCCCCATCTCTCTTCCCGGGGTCGGATCAACATGCTCTGCGTGAGTGCCCCCTAGCTCTAATGATGCGCCAGATGGTCCTGCTCCGTTCTGAACTCCAGTTGCTCCTTGGATTTGTGCTCCAAGTTGCCCAATTTGTTGAAGTAAGTTCTGGATCATCTCTTCTTGTCTTCTCATCATGGCCTCCATCTCATCTCTTTTGATGAAGACTGAAGCTTGGTTTGCTCCTGAGGAAGCCTCTTGACTCCCTTCCTGTTGACTTTGCTCTGGCCTTGGCCTTCTGCTTGATTGTCTCGCCATCACTCTTCCAATCTGAATCTCTAAACTCTCAAATTCAAATTCCAAGCGGTAGAATCCTTGTTCAACTCTCAGTGAAAGCACCAAAAATGTTTGCACAAAAAATGGACAAACACCTCTAAGTCGTATGAGTCAGTTGATTTTATGTTGTTTTTAGTGATTTGGGTGATTTATGCAAATATATAAAAAGCAGGGGCTAAACTGTAAAAGACACACAGATTTATAGTGGTTCGGCCAGAACGTGCCTACATCCACTTTATATCTTATTCTCCTTTTTTCCTCAGATTACAAGTACAAAGCTTTGATTACAAGTAACTGGAAGTTGTTTGAAAGTTCTATACGTGCTTGAGCTCTCCAACGTGTCTCCATTGTTGTACCCCTGCCCCTCTATTTATAGAGTGAGGCTGGGGGCAGGGGTCCTGCATGTATATAGCTACTGGTGGGCCTGGGCTGAAGCAATCTAGCCTGGCACATCTGGTTCGACGGAGCTTGGTATCTGGTTCGGCGGAGCTTGGTTCGGTCGTAGCTGGGATGGTTGATCCTGCGGTAGGTTGGTCCGGTGGTAGGTTGAGTGGAGTGTGGGTCCGGTGGTTCACTTGGTAGTGGATGGAAAGGAGGTTCATTCGGTGGGAGGTGGAAAGGCCTCTGGTTCGGCATGTGGTGCCTTGGGTCTGATTCGGCAAGTAGCGAGGCGAGGTCTAGTTCGGTCATGGAGATGAGATGGTTCGGTGGAAGCCAAATGAACACTCGTATGCCTTACTCTGAGGATGCCGAATGAATACTTGTATTTGGGAGTGCCGGATGAACCTGTGTGTTCTGAGTGCCGAATGAAGCTTTGCTTCATATTGCCGAATGAATTAATACCGAATGGACTTTTACGCATCGGTTATGAGTGAGATCCCAGACTTATATACGCTTGCTGGCTGCTTCTTCTTGGTTCGGTCGTGGTGGAAACGCACCCAACACTGATATTCCAGTTTTGACCAAAAATGGGATAACAATTCACATTAAGGCTACTAAAATTACTTAAATAAAAATAATACTTGAGAAATCCTATAAGAGTTTATGAGTAACTTAAACCAAAATTACCTTTTGAAATAAAGTTATTATATCAAATATTAAGGTTAAAATTTCCTTTTTAGAACATAATATTGATTTACCTTTAAAATAATTAAATACCCTAATTAACTTAAATAAATGTTTACTTTCACTTAAAAATAATTAAAATAATAATAATTTTCTAAAAAATTCTAAAAACATTTTTAAACTTCTATTTATACTTTGAAATCTTCTTCAAAGATATACTTTGTTTTTCTAGTAAAAATAATCTTCCCAACTTTTAAAAGTAATCTCACCTTTTATTTTAAAACGAATTGCACCTTTCTTATAGAAATTCCCACTGGAAATCTATACTTTCAAATTTATCCACTGATAAATATTCCACTTCATTTATAAACCCAGTTACAAATTTCCATTCCTCATTTCCTTTTAAATCACAGTTTCCAAAATAATTAATCAATTCAAACTAATATCCTAATTTAAATTCCCTTTAAATTTATTACTCGATTTATCCAAATTCCCAATAATTATTTACTTTAAAAAATTTCTTTTCATTTCCTTTAAAATCCAATTTATTCTATTCTATATTTTAAAATACCCAATTCTATTCATCCAAACCACAACATCAAATAATTTAATTCTAATATAACCTATCACAGGATATCATATAACATATCAGATATAAAAAATAATTACAATATTTTAAGGACTCCAGTTGGATCCCTCCAACCTGTTTTCCTGCATCCAAAAATGTTAGCACAACAAATAAAATACCAAATCCAAACTGATAATAATATTCACAATCAACTAATCAATCAATAATTTAAATTTTTACTATTTAAATTAACTGGAATTCCACATGTGAGTGAGATTAACTCGCCTTGAATTCGTCGAGCGTTCCAATTTTAAATTAAATCGAACCCGTTCGATTTAACTGAAAATTCTCGCTAGCTCCAAATGCTTCCGGATCTTCTGTAGCGCGTAGATCGCGTCACTGCGATTCCGGCGCTGTTAGTTTCGTCGAATACTGACAATATTATAAATAGTTACATAGTTTTAAAGTTTTGTATATATAAATTAAAATGAATTTTTTTTTCTTTACTTTTTTTATTACAAATATTACCAACAGGATCAGGCGCACATCCTAAAACTCAAAATCAAGGTCGTCCCTTAACATTTCTTCCTCACGCATGATACCAGTTCCATGAACCCATCAGCCGTCGAGCCATCCTCGAATTTTACGACCACCACACTGCCATCTAACTCAATCAGAGAGCATCACCATGTAGCCCACTATGTCTCCCACCATCGGCCAAGATATGGCAAAGCTCAATCACCCCTCTAGCATGAAAAATGGTAACAAACGAAGGCAACACACGGCCAAAAATACCCCTCCATGCGACGTGAAACCCGATCTCCACAATTGGATGTATCGAACTCGTAGAGCTTTACACTTTTTCTGTTGGAAGTTTTGAAAATTAATGCTTCGATAATGGGCAATTGAGGAAGGAAGCTCACGAGATATCGGCCATAGATAGGAAATGCGGCGACGACAGAGAAAGAAAGATATAGGGTTTCTGTCGTTCGCATATATATAAGCATATGCGAAAATATTTTAATATTAAATTCATTTTTAAACAACTTTTCAAACGATCTCCAAGCGACGCATGCCGACAGGCATTTATAAGGTTTCACCCGTGTTCCGAACACAATGGAATGTGTTCTAGAGCCCAATTCAATCATGTATGGAAGATAGCTTTTTTATACAATTTAAAATATTAAATTTTCGATTTAAATTTCAACGCGTTTCTCACCCGTTCGAACAACGGTGATTTCAAATACTATGAAATTTGAAATCTGATAATAATTAACTATTACGGATCCAATGGAACTAGTTTCATCACATTCCGAGACTGTGCCTCAAAAGGCTATTTTAATTCGTCGATTGAATCGAGCGATTTTAAAAATCGTCGAAACCATTTTAAAACCTCACTTTTAGAACTTTACTATCTTAATTATAAATCATATAGAATTTATATTCGCATTAAAAATTATTCTGATTCACTTTAAATCAAAATCTGATTATTTACACCATTACTAGATATTAAATTCCATTATGAAATTAATATAAAAATTCCAATTTTGACTTATCGACTTTTGATTCCATCCAAAAGTCCAATACTATACTCCAAATCCAACTAGAATTAAAATAAATTTTAGAAATCATTCCCATATCTATGTACACATAGATTCACAAATTATCCAAATTCCAAATATTAATTTATTATTATTCAAATCCAATTGTAACGACCCGAAATTTTCGAACCCGAAAATTCCAGATAGTTATGAAAAAGAAGAAAGAGAAAGAAGAAGATGAACAGAAACACCAAACATCTCACATTCGTAGCGGATAAAATATAATAATAAATAATAACAGTTTACAAAAGAATATTATAACTGTCGATCACATTTAATATACATCAGAATTTTCACATATATACAGTCACTGAATATTTACAATCATCAGGTCTCACATACTCAGCAATATAATACAGCGGAAGTATTTTATACGCTATAGCCATCCATCTCGTCTCCTGAGCTCCAGAATGTATCTACCTGAAAATCTGTAATACTCGGTCTGACCCGAGCATTACACCAAAGTAACACCCGGGTCAGGCTGAAAACCAGCGTGAGTAAATCCAACTAACATGAACTACCAAAGCAAACAACTTAAAGAAACCCGGGTAACCTTTATCAATTTAACCAATTCACAATTTGCTATAGGCAACACTTATTTCACGTATAAATTTCTAAGTACCAGGCTTAGATAAAATAATCTCGTTCACTTAAGTCGTATCATTTCATCGTATTGATTCCCAAATCAATTTTATATAGATTCGAAGGAGTTTCGGGTATTCTTCAATATCCGATCCCGATTTCTTCGAGACTCATACATCATATCTCAAGTTATCCAAATGAAAATCACAACGTTTCCTATTAGAGATATCAACTTATTTCAAAACATCCAATACCACACAATCATTTATAAGCAAATTTAATAGCTTCCAAATTAATTCAATTAATTGTTATTGAATTCCAATCCTCAATTTCTTAGGTCTCTTCATTAATTAATATCCAAATCAATTAATTAATCAACCCTCCCTTATTTCATTTTAATTTCTCACCCTGGATTAATTATTTCCCAATTTCATTCAAGTCATCATCTTTAATAATTTTCACCATATTAATTGTTCTTACCAAATCAATGAGTGGTCTTTGATTACTCCACAAATTAATTAACTATAATCAATCACTCAAATTCTTAATTACTTATATTAATTAATTTCTCATGAGAATCTTTGGTTAATTTATCTTAATTAATCAGTCTTTAATTACATCATTGATTATAAAAATTAATGAATCCCAATTATGTTTTGATTTGTTCTAATTTAAATTAATCAATCTTTGTTATACAAATTAATCAATATTTATTATTCTTTTAATTATAAACCCAAAGATTTCAATTATAATTTTAATTTATCCTAATCAATTCGTTTTTCCTAATTAAGCCGCAATATCAACCATTTTCGATTAATTCCAAACTATAATTAACCACTCTTTTATTTATTTCATTCAATAAATAATTTATTCCTTTATAAACCATCTAAATTAATCTTCTGATTAATTTCATCAAGTAATTAGATTTGTTTTTTATATACCCTTAAGTAATTTCCATCAAACCATCCATTAATCAATTACAACCAACAATTATCACCAATTGCTCCACCAAGTATACCATTATAATACACTAGGTTATTATATCCACCAAATTTCACAATTTATTCTTCTTCATTAATTAGTAAAATTAATTACCTTAAATTAATCACATCAATAAATCATTTACTAACCCTTGATCAGTTATCTTTCATTGGCTATATTCGTTAACCAATCCTTAAAGTACTTCTCTAAGTACTTAGCTTAACTTAATCACTTAGTTACAAGTTAATTTGTTAATTAACTCTTAATTACAACCTATTTAACTTCTAATTACATAATCGATTCACAGACTTTAACTAAAATTTCTGTTTAATTACTCATCAATTTACAGTTTAAACTATTAAATTACGATTCCTAATAGTAACTGGATTACCCATCATTTCCAAACATATTTAAATTGTTTCTTTCAAATTTATTTAAACCTAATCTTTGTTTCTTCCAGATTCAA
The DNA here is from genome assembly GCA_030765085.1 of Allium cepa. Classification (NCBI taxonomy): domain Eukaryota; kingdom Viridiplantae; phylum Streptophyta; class Magnoliopsida; order Asparagales; family Amaryllidaceae; genus Allium; species Allium cepa. Next base: position 920,883,258 of record CM060938.1, read on the forward strand.
ACAGTAAATCCAATATGAGTCAGAGATTACTCACCTACCCTAGATGCCTCGCACGCAACAGCGCAACCCACGTTGCTACCTTTATCACCACCTCTCTGCCTACGCCCAGATTTGAGACGCCGCTCCACCCTCGCGACATCACGTCAACCGAGTCGCCTCCCATCGCATGCGAATTTGTCGCTTCCCAAGACACAAATTCTAGCTCGAACAACTCCTCACCAGCTACTTCCACTAGTGTGCGCAAGCTCCTAATGCCAGTGCTTCAAAACGCATCACAACCCAAAGATCTCGAGTCCAAATCTCGAGCGATTCTGGTATCGGTCACTAGGAAAGAGGCGCGACCCAATAAAATCGAAATCCAGCTTGAATCGTTTGCTCGATCGAGAAAAATGGAAACTCCTATTTGAACTGAGATGAGGCAAGGAAAAGTAGATGGAAAAAAATGGAGATGAGATCGGTTCAAACTCCACTGGCTTCGGCCATTCTATTGTATTTTTATTTATTTATTTTTTCTTCCGTTTTGAAAAAACTAGAAATGGAAAGAAGGGATAAATATGAAAGGGGAGGCGTGCGTTGAAAGATTGAGCATAGGGTTATAAGGCGTGCGTTGAAAGATTGAGCATAGGGTTAATTTTTATTATCTATTATAATATTTAATCGATATTCTCAAATCAACAACATATACAAACAAACTCCAAATCACACGTGTCGCCTGGCGTTTATAGGATTTTACCCGCGTTCCGAACACAATGGAACGTATTTCGGAGGCTAATCTGAATGCACGTGCGAGTTACGGAATTAAACGATCGATATTAAAGTAAATCGATCCAAATAAATCTAAGCGTTTCGAGCTGTCCGGGACAAACGACAACTCTGATTGCTACGGAAATTGAAATCCAATAATAACTAACTATTACGTATCCAATGAAACTGGTTTCATCGAATTCCGAGACTGTGCCTCGGAAGGCTATTTTTAAATTCAATTTAAACGATATATTATTAAAATTGAACAAATTACTTTTACATTAAATTTCAATTATCATATTATCTTCAGTTTCATCGTTATAAATTTTATAAGCCTTCAAATTATTTAAACAGGCTTAGAAATTTCGGATTCAACAATTTACTCAATTTTCAATTATTAAATTCAATATTTAAACTATACAATCCAATGATTTAATTATCAAGTAAAACTTAATATCAGGAATTTAAGTTCAAACTAACTTTCAATATTTAAAATCGATTAATTATTTCAATTTAATTCGTTAAAATTTCCGGGTCGTCACATTCCCCCCCCTTAAAAGAATTTCGTCCCCGAAATTACTAGATAGGAAGAATGGTCCAATACCCGTTTATCTTTCCCCAAAACTCAAAATCAACATCTAACCAACTGTCCTTTATTAAAGACCCACTATCACCTTCATCAACTTCTCCAAAACCCCCTATAGTTTCATACAACCTTCTTTGTTCGAATATTTAAATTTCGAATTAAAACCAAATTTTGAATTATCAAAATTTTTCCAAAATTTTTCTAACTCCCTAAATTCCCAGAAAATTTTGCCAGCGTTTCCTTTGCGCGGCTAGCTCGGTACAACTACAAAAGGCCTCTAGGGGCTCCCAAATTCCAAAAAGAAAACAAAAGCCAAGTGGCTTCATCAAAAATCCAATCCAATATCATATAGAATTACAATACGTACCTTTCAGTCGGCAATTCAAATTTATCCTTTAGAACCAAATCCAATTTCCTTTTTCCTTTATAACACCTGCATATTCTATTTAACAACAATGTCCAATCGAAATCTTTCAAATCATTGTATACATTTTCTTACAGAAACCTTCACATTTCTTCTATTCAACTTAGTTTCCACCGTTTCATATGAATTCAATTTATTTTCGATTTCTAATATGGAGTTATATCTTTCATTTAAACTGATTCATATTAGTTTCATTTACTAGTTTACTTTAATTCCAAATTTGTAATCGTTTTGTCGCAAACCAAAATTTTTCAAAAATTTTCTAACTCTCAAAATTTTGGAAAAAATTTGGCAGAGTCTCCTTTGTACGGAGGAGCTTTTACAATTTGACAAGAGATATTAATATGTATACATCGACCCACACGGTCGGAAAAAGCAAAAACAGTTTATATTTCCTATTTTTATTGCGTAGGCGTACCTTATTTAGCATTTTAAGCAAGCAGCTTATAAATTTTAGCAATTAGCATACCACAAATCTAGCCAAACGGCTTCCCTGTACCTGTACTTACTCAATTTAAATACGTAAGTGTCATACATAGAAAATCTATTAACGTTTCACTTACTTTTAATAGCTAAACACAAGCATCACATAAATAACAAGCACCTAACACTTCCAATAAGCAATTATATGATTTAAAGCACATCTAATTGTTTCCAACCAAATTTATATGCCTTTTTTATTAAATTTTAATGGTTTACACACAATTACTTGCATTCAACTTATTTTAAGCGAAACAATCTCATATTCACTTCAATTTGTTCAAAAATCAATTATATCGCTCTCACTAATTCATAGCATTTAATTTGATTAAATCTCGCTTACGTTAAACGATAATCATTTCTACGCAATTTGATAATATTCAAGTGAATAATTAATTATTTAAGTTTTATAACCAATTAAAATTGATTCCAACTCAGTTTTATTTAATTCAATTCCATTTTAATTTATTCTCAACCATTATTTAGCTCGACCCATTCCATTTTTGTATACTACTAGCCATTTCCAATTTAATTCAATCCAAGCTTTTATTTAATGGGCTTTTATCCTTATTCGAAGCCAAGCTTCCACAAATTCTAAACTTAAATTAACATACTTTAATTTATTCCAATATCAAACTTAAGTTTACATCTATTTGATTTGCACTTAATCAAATCCCATTAATTTAGTTAGCCCAACTGCTTTAATTTTAATTTTAACTCACCCTCTCAATTTATCAAAATAACATCCAACACATACTTACTCATTTATACTACAAATTAATATGCCACCGAAATTTAAGTTCAGTCATCCAATTCCAATCACACTTGATTTAGTTTTTTTTTCCATTCAGACTTCATCCAATTATTATTTAACTCAATTAACCCATTTTAAAATTTTCATTTATTTACTTAATTCATTATCGAGTTTATTTTATTAATATACAAAGCCATTCTCGAACTATTTCTACTCATCTGGATTTTATTTGCAACTCAAACCATTTCTATCACAATCCTCTTCCATTATATCCAATTTACTTACAAATTCATTAAATATTATTCAAATTACACTCGAATTTTATTTGTAATTCGAACCATCTCATTTTCAATCCAACTCTATTTTATTTTTATTTTACAACATCTCTTCTTATTTAATTCATTGTCAAATCCAAGTCGAATTCTATTTACAATCCATTTGTTTACTCAACTTAAATTTTATTAACATACTCAATCACACAATTATTTAACCAATTAACTTATTGCCAATTTCAAAATCAATATTCGATTATACTTACAAAATCTCTTTATTAAAATTCCAATTTGGATTTCCCCTATTTTCCCAAAAATTCCATCACTTTATTTTAACAATTTAGAAATGCTTTTAAATTCAGATAATACAATTAAAATAGTTTATTTATTTTTTTTATAAAATATTTCTTATAACTCGATGTCTCAACCGGTCCATCCTTGTTCTCACAGAAATTCAATCATACGTTGATCAGGCGTAGGACTGAAAATCGATAAGTACTTGGTAAACCCGTTTTCAACACCCAGTGAAAATACTTGGAAAATTATTTTATTGAAAATACAGACAACATTTTTTTGAAAATAGAGGAAATATCTTTGGTGATAATGCTCTGAAAATCATCACCCTCATCCATGGTCACAGTTACATACCAGGGTTACGTTGCAGTCACAACAAAAGTCCATGTAACTGCAGGCTCTCCGCGGCCTCTCGATTACGCCATGGATCCCACACAACAGATCACAGTTACATCCAGGGTTACGTTGCCGTCGCAGCAAAAGTCCATGTAACTGCAGGCTCTCCGCGGCCTCTGATTTCGCTGTCGAAATGAAACTTCTCCACTCCTACATAGGTCGCAGTCTACCGAGATAAACTCAACCGTAGACTGTTGGCTCTCAGCGGCACACACGACTTTCGCAATGTTACCATAGGTCGCAGTTACATCCTGGGTTACGTTGCAGTCACAACAAAAGTCCATGTAACTGTTGGCTCTCCGCGGCGCACACGACTTACGCTATGGTAACTCAACTCATAATCCTCAGGAACTAGTTTTGTCCGGACTCCTTACAGGATCAACTTTAGAACCCCCTTGGGGCTCAAGGCAGCACCACCCGGTGGCACTCCTGAGAAGTCCATTTCAAGGGAGCGCCTTTTTCCCCAGAGCTATCATCAAAACACTTTATACTATACACATATAGTATCTTTCAAATCATACACCTAGTATGAATTTTATCAAAGCTCCTTTACACAAAATCGATTATCCCAAAATCGATAATTTTTCAAACTAGGCTTTTCAAATTCAATATTGATTTTACCCAAAAATCAAAAGCCTTTCCAAATCCAAAGGTTCCCAAAACCTTTTCCAAAATCCTCATAAGATCCTTTATATATATATATATATACAGATATATATAATTTTTAAAACCTTGGATCACTTTAAACTCATATAAAATTCCTTTTATACTTCAAACACTTCCAAAATTCCTTTTCTTCCAGCAATAGATTCAACAAGGAAGAATATATAACAAAGATATAACTTTGTTTATTCAAAATCAAATATTCACATTTGATTACTCTTTCCAATATCAATTTCCTTTCTATTCACATTTGCCTTAATCCTCATTTGGATTATTACCTTAATTCTTATCCCAGTTGGGTATTTAATCAATAACAGTTTGAACTCCGACCAGTTCATATTTAGAAAATAGCTTGAAAATTTTGAAAATAGATAAGTAGTTGAAAAATAATCAATAATTTGCAAAATAGTTGTAGAATAATTGACTAATTGTAAAAGAGTTGGAAAATAGTTAAATAGTTATAGAAATCTTAGATAATTGCGAAATAGTTGTAAAATAGAAATTAATTCGTAACTTAGTTGAAAAATAATAATTAGTTTATAGAACAGTTGTAAAATAGTTAGAGAGTTCCAAAAGTAGTGGCAAAACCAGTTTAGGTTTTAAAAAGAAAGTTGTATAGTAAATAGATAAGAAAATAGATTTAAAACTATTTATATTAAAACAATTTACAATGAAAATGGTCCGGAGTCAAAACTGTTCACTTCCCCAACAATTCAATTTAAATTTCCACTCCATTTAAATTGACCCAATCCCAATTTAATTTACTCCAATTCCCATTGGACTTGATTCATTCCCAATTCAAATTGAATTGATTCTCAACTCCTTTCTAACTTCAAATCAAATTACATTTGATCTTTAAATTTATACAACTTTAAATATAATTTCAATTTTACACCTTCTATTTATAATCAATTACATTCACATTTTACTTTTAACTCAGAATTATACATTTTATTTAACCAACATATTTTTATTATTCCATAAATATTTAATCAAGATTCCAAAGTTTAAACAAATTTCCAAAATTTCAAAATCAAACCCAATTCACAAACAATCCCAATTTAAAACAATTTGGTAGCAATTCTCTTTTAGAAACCCGAAAATAAACATCGATGATGCTGCAGTCATCACCGACGTTATTTTCCAGTGACCGAAAGAGTTCAATGCTTTTATCTCTTTAGAAACATTTCCAAATTTTTTTTTTCAAATCTCCCAGATTTCGAATTCAACACAAAAATATCTTTGAAATAATACAATATTTCTCCAAAACCTTTGGAAACCATTTTCAAATCCTAAGGAATTTTAAATTTTCCCAAAATTCCAAATTCCCATCCCATCCAATTCATATTTTAAAACATTACTCTGGAATTTTCATCTTACTCTATTTTCAAATATTCTTTGGAATTCTATTTCGGAATTCTATTTCAAATTATAATCTCATTTATTTATAAAGTTTATTTCAATTTATGAATTTCATTTACTATATATATTTCAAATTCCCCCTTTTTTTTTGATTTTAAACCAATTCCACTTAAATTACAATTCCAAAATTATTCCAATTACTTTGGACTAATATCCATTCAATTGAATCCTACTTCAATTTCAATCATTTCAATTCAATCCAATTCAAATCTTCCATTTAAATTTTTGAACTTATACACCTTCCATCCCAATTCCAATTAATTCAGATCGGATTCAATTTGAATGAGTTCAATTCCAACTTCAAATTTAAACCATCTCGAATTATATAATTCGAGCTAAATTCTCAACGATTGGTTTAACCTTTTTAAATAAAATTTAACTTTGTTCATTTAAAGTTTCAAACAATCCTAATTTCTGAGATCTAATTCTAGAACTTCATTTTTAATTAAATTAATTTTAATTTGGTTGTATTATAGTCCTTCTTAACTTAATTCCAATAATTTAACACCCAATCACCTTAATATTTACTAGAAGAGAATATTGTTTTATATACCAAAATATACTTTTTATATAAAACCATTTAAAACCTTTATATAAGAAAATAACAAGTACGCGCTCATATATATATACACTCAACTCATTCTAGAGTACTTCAGACTCTATTTAATGAGTAACCCCCACCAGAGCCAAGGTTCTCGCTTAACTTTCAGCTCTGATACCAACTGTAACGACCCGAAATTTTCGAACCCGAAAATTCCACATAGTTATGAAAAAGAAGAAAGAGAAAGAAGAAGAAGAACAGAAACACCAAACATCTCACATTCGTAGCGGATAAAATATAATAATAAATAATAACAGTTTACAAAAGAATATTATAACTGTCGATTACATTTAATATACATCAGAATTTTCACATATATACAGTCACTGAATATTTACAATCATCAGGTCTCACATACTCAGCAATATAATACAGCGGAAGTATTTTATACGCTATAGCCATCCATCTCGTCTCCTGAGCTCCAGAATGTATCTACCTGAAAATCTGTAATACTCGGTCTGACCCGAGCATTACACCAAAGTAACACCCGGGTCAGGCTGAAAACCAGCGTGAGTAAATCCAACTAACATGAACTACCAAAGCAAACAACTTAAAGAAACCCGGGTAACCTTTATCAATTTAACCAATTCACAATTTGCTATAGGCAACACTTATTTCACGTATAAATTTCTAAGTACCAGGCTTAGATAAAATAATCTCGTTCACTTAAATCGTATCATTTCATCGTATTGATTCCCAAATCAATTTTATATAGATTCGAAGGAGTTTCGGGTATTCTTCAATATCCGATCCCGATTTCTTCGAGACTCATACATCATATCTCAAGTTATCCAAATGAAAATCACAACGTTTCCTATTAGAGATATCAACTTATTTCAAAACATCCAATACCACACAATCATTTATAAGCAAATTTAATAGCTTCCAAATTAATTCAATTAATTCTTATTGAATTCCAATCCTCAATTTCTTAGGTCTCTTCATTAATTAATATCCAAATCAATTAATTAATCAACCCTCCCTTATTTCATTTTAATTTCTCACCCTGGATTAATTATTTCCCAATTTCATTCAAGTCATCATCTTTAATAATTTTCACCATATTAATTGTTCTTACCAAATCAATGAGTGGTCTTTAATTACTCCACAAATTAATTAACTATAATCAATCACTCAAATTCTTAATTACTTATATTAATTAATTTCTCATGAGAATCTTTGGTTAATTTATCTTAATTAATCAGTCTTTAATTACATCATTGATTATAAAAATTAATGAATCCCAATTATGTTTTGATTTGTTCTAATTTAAATTAATCAATCTTTGTTATACAAATTAATCAATATTTATTATTCTTTTAATTATAAACCCAAAGACTTCAATTATAATTTTAATTTATCCTAATCAATTTGTTTTTCCTAATTAAGCCGCAATATCAACCATTTTCGATTAATTCCAAACTATAATTAACCACTCTTTTATTTATTTCATTCAATAAATAATTTATTCCTTTATAAACCATCTAAATTAATCTTCTGATTAATTTCATCAAGTAATTAGATTTTTTTTTATATACCCTTAAGTAATTTCCATCAAACCATCCATTAATCAATTACAACCAACAATTATCACCAATTGCTCCACCAAGTATACCATTATAATACACTAGGTTATTATATCCACCAAATTTCACAATTTATTCTTCTTCATTAATAAGTAAAATTAATTACCTTAAATTAATCACATCAATAAATCATTTACTAACCCTTGATCAGTTATCTTTCATTGGCTATATTCGTTAACCAATCCTTAAAGTACTTCTCTAAGTACTTAGCTTAACTTAATCACTTAGTTACAAGTTAATTTGTTAATTAACTCTTAATTACAACCTATTTAACTTCTAATTACATAATCGATTCACAGACTTTAACTAAAATTTCTGTTTAATTACTCATCAATTTACAGTTTAAACTATTAAATTACGATTCCTAATAGTAACTGGATTACCCATCATTTCCAAACATATTTAAATTGTTTCTTTCAAATTTATTTAAACCTAATCTTTGTTTCTTCCAGATTCAAACAGTAAATCCAATATGAGTCAGAGATTACTCACCTACCCTAGATGCCTCGCACGCAACAGCGCAACCCACGTTGCTACCTTTATCACCACCTCTCTGCCTACGCCCAGATTTGAGACGCCGCTCCACCCTCGCGACATCACGTCAACCGAGTCGCCTCCCATCGCATGCGAATTTGTCGCTTCCCAAGACACAAAATTCTAGCTCGAACAACTCCTCACCAGCTACTTCCACTAGTGTGCGCAATCTCCTAATGCCAGTGCTTCAAAACGCATCACAACCCAAAGATCTCGAGTCCAAATCTCGAGCGATTCTGGTATCGGTCACTAGGAAAGAGGCGCGACCCAATAAAATCGAAATCCAGCTTGAATCGTTTGCTCGATCGAGAAAAATGGAAACTCCTATTCGAACTGAGATGAGGCAAGGAAAAGTAGATGGAAAAAAATGGAGATGAGATCGGTTCAAACTCCACTGGCTTCGGCCATTCTATTGTATTTTTATTTATTTTTTTTCTTCCGTTTTGAAAAAACTAGAAAGGGAAAGAAGGGATAAATATGAAAGGGGAGGCGTGCGTTAAAAGATTGAGCATAGGGTTATAAGGCGTGCGTTGAAAGATTGAGCATAGGGTTAATTTTTATTATCTATTATAATATTTAATCGATATTCTCAAATCAACAACATATACAAACAAACTCCAAATCACACGTGTCGCCTGGCGTTTATAGGATTTTACCCGCGTTCCGAACACAATGGAACGTGTTTCGGAGGCAAATCTGAATGCACGTGCGAGTTACGGAATTAAACGATCGATATTAAATTAAATCGATCCAAATAAATCTAAGCATTTCGAGCTGTCCGGGACAAACGACAACTCTGATTGCTACGGAAAATGAAATCCAATAATAACTAACTATTACGGATCCAATGAAACTGGTTTCATCGAATTCCGAGACTGTGCCTCGGAAGGCTATTTTTAAATTCAATTTAAACGGTATGTTATTAAAATTGAACAAATTACTTTTACATTAAATTTCAATTATCCTATTATCTTCAGTTTCATCGTTATAAATTTTATAAGCCTTCAAATTATTTAAACAGGCTTAGAAATTTCGGATTCAACAATTTACTCAATTTTCAATTATTAAATTCAATATTTAAACTATACAATCCAATGATTTAATTATCAAGTAAAACTTAATATCAGGAATTTAAGTTCAAACTAACTTTCAATATTTAAAATCGATTAATTATTTCAATTTAATTCGTTAAAATTTCTGGGTCGTCACACCAATTAAATCATTATATTTGAAATTATAACTCATTTTATCAATTCAACCAAAATCTCCATATTCCAAAATCAATTTATAATCCACACTCATCATTTAAAATAAATTAAATGTTCAAAAATTAACGACCAAATTTCCGGGTCGTTACATCAATAACATACAAACTGCATGCAAACTTACAACCTAACAAGTCAAACTTTAAATGGTCACATCTCAACCCTAAAGTTGCATATCCTCCTATAGGATTCTCAACACTTAAGGAAGTAACAAGGTAGGTGGGTTCTAGGCATAATCTATCAACCAAATACTGAGATATAAATGAATGTGATGCACCAGTATAAAAAAAGTACTCTAGCTGAAATACTTTGAATTAAAAGCGTATCTTCCACCATAGTCTTTCCTTTGTCTACATTAGTAGGCCTAGTTGATCCAATAGTGAAGACCTTTCCTTTGTCCTCCCTAACTTGCTAGGGACACCAGTTCTTGCCGTACCTAACTTGATCAATGTTGAAGGATTTCACATTCTTATTAACTGCAGCCTTCATCCCATTTCTTGACTGACTATCATTAGCAAAGTGACACATCATGTCACATTTATAACAAACTACCTCAGTCTTTGATTTCCTAGCTGTGTCTCCCTTTTGGGCTTCCTTCTTTCTAAAGAACTTCCTCTTCTTCCCTTAAGAACCCTGGTTTTCAACTGACTTTTCTTTAGATAGATCAACAAGCAACTCATAATGGAAAATAGCCATCTCTACCACTATATTACGAGGATCACAGACATGTGTCGTGGTCATTCTAGCAAGTTCGAGTCTCAGTGCTTGAATAAACTTCTCATTACTTTTGATGTCAGTATCTATAAGAGCATACCCATATCTAGACAGCTCTTTAAACTAAGTAACATTCTCGACTACCGATATCTCTCCTTGCAATAAATCCATAAATTTCCTCATCATCTCAGACTTGGCAATCTTAGATACAAACTTCTGCTCAAATCTTGTCTTAAAATCCATCCAAGTTAGCTACTCTTTCGGCATTCCGATAGTAACACTATTTTACCAGTGTAGTGCTAACCCCTATAACTGTTTAGAGGCCAACCTTTTCTTTTGTCCGTCATTCAAACCCACATCAATAAATATTTTCTTACAATGCAATGGCCAATTATGAACCACTATGGCACTTTCCGTTACCAAAAATGGCTTCCCATCTAAACTAGTGTAATCTCTACTCAGCAAAGCAATATTTCCAACTGGAGCCATAGGATTAGCTCCTCCTACATTTCCAACAACAACACCAGCAACTCCCGTTTGCATCAAACCAGCCAAGAATTGATACATCGCCCCCATATCTATAGGTGGATTTCTACCACTCATATTGGCTTCAGCATTTTGGTTACTAGCATTGGTCGGTCGAACCGGGTTTCCCCTGGTAGTGGGTCTAACATTTCCATTTGTTGTGGTGCTTCCTCCATCGAGATTTCCTCTAGTGTTTCCTACTTCCATATCTTCTTTCTTGTAAACATGCATACAAGCCTTAGTAAGATACAAAAAGATGGTCTAAGGAAGCGTTGTATATGTACTTATATATGTGTGTGTATCAATTACAAGTGCGTTATTATATTGTTAACCCAAAAACTTGTCTTGTTATCTGATTTATTGGATTATGTTTGAAAAATCTTTAAGGTTTAAGTTTCCTTTAATGTTTCATAAACCATGTTCTGATATCAACTTGTAACTTCCCCCTACTTGGAGCCTAAAAGTCACGACTACGGGTGTTGCAGTCATCCATAGCTATTAATCCTTGGCAACCAAATATGATGATAATATATACATTAATACATAGAAACACAAGACTATGGAAAATTTTAAATAGAAAATAAAATCCATATTCCATTTCAAAATATTTCAAATTGATCACATAACCCCTGTTCACAGACCATGATTAGATAACATATAATAACAAAATACCCCAAGAGTGACATATGAAGATGCCCCCTTGGTTGATCAGAATCCATATACTAAGGCATTAAACAAATTGTCAAAAAAACACATAGTGGAAATAAAATAACTCAATATAACTATCTACCTCCTAAACGCCTTTGGAAGCTTTATTCGTCTAAAGAGAAATGTAAAAACCTTAAAACCTTAACCCTGAACCTACTCAAAATCAATTGAGTACCTAAGAGTTTATGGAGAAAACAAAAACTTTGAGTCGGATATAAAGCCTGGTATGAATAATAATTTACCATCTCAAACCATCAGGATATCTAGTGAGACCATGCCACTTAACGAATCGGGTTTTCACCTCACTAATATCCTAAAACATTTAAAAGACCATATATTATGCTCCTGCATCCACAATGGTTAGTGTATTTCAAAACATTATAATGATATGTAATACAAATAAACCAATTTTGGATTACACATCCCCATTCATTCTTACTATCTGTCTCAATTATACTTACTATTATCCTGTTAAATGTTCATGGACTATTTGTCCAATTACTTAGTTTTTATAGGATCATAAAGAAACTATTGGTAAAACTAATATCATATTACTTATCCTAGTTTTCATAGCTAATTAGGAACCTATTGGCTGACTATCAATATCTTAATCTGAAAATAGTTTTCAGGGGCCAGCTACAAACCTACTGGCCTATACCAGTATCAAATCAAAGTTTTCATAGGATGACTATGAGCCTATTGGCCCTTTCCAATATCATATGGTTTTCATAGGCTTACTACAAACCTATTAGCCCCTATCAATACCTTTAAATTAAGATTTTAACATCTGTTAAGTTATATTCACTATAGGGCCAACCTAACTGGTTATATTACCCTCTCCCTAATATATAGTTAATGGTTAATATCAACGTGGATAATGTTTTCATAGTTTTTAGTTATGCTATGGCCTTTCCTTAAAATGAAATTGGTTATTTGTTTTGAAACCTTAAAACATCACTTTCAAAACCCCTGGATGACCTCCTTTGAAAGCCTAGAAAATCTCATTTCAAAACTCTAATATATACCTTTCGAAACCAATAAAACCTTTTGATGGTATCAAGAAAACATTCTTTAAAACATAGGTTTTAGAACAAATAAAATGCCCTTTCGAAAGCATTGGGTTTACTCTGGAAAATATCACTCGGGTCAAAATGGTGTGTACGAAAGTATCTCTTTCCAAACCAACTAAATCAATATGGGGAAATGTTGATGGTGTCGGAATCATCTAGTCGAAAGCAAAAGACTTTAAAAACTAAAACTTCAAGAGATAGAGTCGAAACCCCTTTTCAACTCCAGATTCTTCGAAACCCTCAACCCTTTTGAAAGCAATTATGAAAAATATTTGGTTTAAGGTAAAAGCAAGGGTAACCCTTCGAAAGCATAACCGGACAATATGGTCGAAAGGTAGAGTAGTGGCTAGGTTTCGACTAGGACGAAACCAATCCTTTTGGAAAGCTTTTATTTAAAGGAAAACGAACACTTTCGAAAGCTAGTACTTTAGTATAACATGGCAACCATTTTTGAAAGCTAAATATACACCCTTTCGATAACATATGTTTTGAATAAGTCGAGAGAATTAAGTAAAACAAGGTAAGGATTTTAACTTATAAAAATAAAGCAGGTTTCGACCCCCTCGGAAGCTTGCCTTTCGACACTATAGCTTCCGCCTTCCTTCCAATCCACCACATACCACTTAAGTAATACCATGTGTGTTGGTTTCGACTATGTAGGTTTTGACAATGTTTGTTTCAATTATGAAGAGTTGGACTATATGGAGTCAAAATGTACTTCTAATTAAGGCAAAACATCTTTTCCTGATTTAAAGGCTGGAATATAGCAACTTTTAGTAATTTCTTTTAACAACTTGCCTGTTTAGAATCCATTGATTGGCTGCCAAAAATTTTTCAAAAAACTTTACATATATAACTGTTGCTTTTATACCAGATCTAATCAAAGGTTTTTAGTGTTCAAACTCTTTCCATATAACATAACCGACATTTGCAAAAACCCCTCTTTCAAAATAATTTATTTCACCTAATAAATCAAATGGGAAAAAATCTTAGCAACTCGATTTTATAATGTAATTAAGTATAATAAAATTTTAAACCCAATTTCTTCCTGAAATTCTCAAAATTAATTTTAAACCCAAATACATCATATTTTCCATCAATAGTTCATAATGAAATTTCCATAGCTTGGAAAATTCTAAAGTTTAGAACCTATCTCCAAAAATATGTTTTACTTAACTTAAAAAAAATTCATAACAATCTGAAACCATATATTCTCTATTTTATAACAAAAAACACGCAAATTCATGTGCGCATAAATTACAATAAATCATCATAATATATCTCCAACGTATCATTATCCATTTCATCGCAAAAAAGAATTTAAACCATAAATCCATAGTTATAAATAATAGAATAAAAAAAAGATGGTATGATATTATTATCCACCTAAATTTAATATGGAACTTGAGATTTGTTATTGATTAATCCTTCCAAGCTTTTAGATTGAAGTTACGCTTTTCCTCCTTGTTAATGGTCGGTTGTTTTGATTTTTATTTGTGTTTATGATTGTGAGAAAATGAAATGTGAATGAGCACTACAAAAGAGTATGATCCTCTATAATAAATTCGCTAATTACTTATATGCCAATGTGTAACTAAATTAGGCATTAAAACAATTTAAAGCCCATTTATCTTGTCAATAAGCATGACACTATTATATAATTTATCCAAATCTCAATCTCCTTATCATCATTATTCTAATTAATTAATCTAGTTAAATCTTCTGAATAATATTGTTAAAAATTAGGGATGGTATAAATTGATTGAATTGTTTGGACATCTGTTTAGCAAAACAAATCAAAATCCTTCTATTATGTTATTTGGACACGTATATGATAATTAGTTCATATTGACATGTTATTCCTTGTTTTGGACATGAGTTGTATTTATATATCCATTGACCTATGTAAATAACTGTTAAGTAAATTGGAATTAAAATTGAATGATAACTTAAATTTGTACCATTGAGATTGCTAAGCCTCTTTTCGAATATTAAAGTATGTTTTTGAATTTATTTTAATTCTTAAATCAAATTGGGTTTAAAAGTTATGAACATTTTCAAAGTTTGTTATTATTTTATAAAGTTAGTTTTAAATAATATCTTGTTTTAAAAGTGGTTTATTTAATAAAAAGTTTTGCCTAGAGTGATTTACAAAGGATATCTTGAAATAAATTATAAAGGAAGACTTTTAAATAGTTTAAAAAATAGAAAGAGATTTTATAAATAATTTTAGTCATTTTTGAAAGTAGTTTTAAATCTAGTTTGAAACTTTTAAGTGGTTTGAAATGTGATATGAACTTACAAAAAAATTATAAGCAATAAGTAAATGTGTTTTATAGGAGGTGATATTTTTAAAAGGGAATTGTTTGGCCATTTAATATGGGAATTTGAGGAAATGGAATTCCCAACGCTTTTGGTAAATACTTAAAAATATTTCTCAAGTAAAATGGAATGTAAAAGGTTTGGAAATAGAGTTTGAAAATATCTTTTAATCAGATTTTATAAAGTGATTTTGTTAATTAAAGTTTAATTAATGAAGTCTTAGAGGATCCCATATGGAATGGTCTGATTTTTTTGTATAAATTGATAGTTAAATAACCGACTATCAAATTTGGATGGAAATATATTGTTAACCCTGCCTCGGTTACGACTCAGTGGTCCAGTATGTGGAGATGGCGCCGACTCAGGACTTAAAGGGATAGCCGACCTAACTGATTAACAAGGTGGCCGACTTAAATCGATACCGACTTAACTGGTTAAGGAGCATGCCGACCCAATGCCTTCACATAGATGCCGACCTAGTGCTTCAGAAGGAACTGGCCTAACGACTCAAGAAATAACAAAGGATCCGACTTAACATGGTGCCGACCTAACTACCTAATGGAGTTGCCGACCTAACTGCTTAACAAAGGATCCGACTTAACATGGTGCCGACCTAACTGCCTAATGAAGTTGCCGACCTAATTCGATCCGACTTAAGGACTTAACATGTTTACCGACCTAACTGAGTGGAACAAGTTCACGACTTACACTTGTGTCGTGACCGACTCATGGTCTGTGCTAGGATGTGCGCGACCTGGGCAAGGGAGTTAGTTCACGTTTAGCTCGTCAATTCATTAAATCGGCAACGACCTATTTGAGCATGCACTTCCCATTTAAGTCGGAGGCCATGCATCAGAGAGAGGGAACGACCTACGACCAGGCTTGACCCGGTGACGACTTTGGACTTGTGCAAATTCAGCGAAGAAAGATCAACTCAGCTAGATCATAGTGGTGCTCCCATAAGTCGGCCACGACTTAGCTGGGTCGGGGGCGATTCAAAATCGGTTACGACTTAGCTTAGGTCCAAGATCTTTGCCTATAAATACCAACCTACCTCCAACATTAAAGGGACTTTTGGTCGATCAATTTCAAGCGCCATTACTCTGCCGAATTCCAGACTACTTCAACACTTAAAGCTTTTGAGATTCAAAGAACGTCTAAAAGAACTTCATAAAGAAATCATCTACATCCACCATGGATTTGAAGATTTTTGTCAACATCGAAGTTTGAGCTACTTGTTCTAAGTCTTTTGTAATTCAAAGTGTATTGTACTTGAGAAGATTTGTATCAACTTGTAACGTGATCATCAATAAAAGTACTTAAAGTGGACGTAGGCTATACCCATAAGCCGAACCACTATAAAATTGTTGTTGTTTACTGCTTTTCCGCTATTACTTGCTTATAATTCTTTCCCGATCTATCGGGTGGTGCTTTCACAACTACACTTCACACACCGGGGTGTTAGCGTTCAAATTTAAGCGTTAACATTTTGGTGCTTTCACTGAGAATTGAACTCAGGAAAACTCTCATCATTGCTTCACAAAGATTTGTAGAAAGAATTTCTTTAAAAACCAGAAGTCTATCTGAGATTATGGCTCCTGGAAGGAAAAGTAGATCTGTCAGATCTGGAAACATTCAAGAGGGAACCTCCGCTTCCCCTGTGCCTAATCAACCCACTCCGTCTGTTGGAGTTACGAAAGCGGAGTTGGATGCTGTTATTCTAGGGCTAAACCAGCAAATAAACGCCCAAAATGCACAATTAGAGGCTCAAAGTGCCCAGAATGCCCTGATTCTGAATAAGTTGAACGACTTACTTGGGGCAAACAATCAACCGGCTGGTAATGAGAGGAACTATGCTGGCAACGTTCATGATGTTAATGAAAGGAATGCTCCTGAAAGGCCTACTAGTCCCTTTGAGCAGGCGGTACCTGAGGCCGGTGGATCTAGAACTCGGCATGATGAAGAATATCTTTCTGGAATGGTCCGGCAGATCATGAAAGAAAGTATGCAAAGGGTTGAAGATGAGAAGGAATGGGGTTTCGCTCCAAGCAAAACTCCGTTTACTGAAAGAATCTTAAAGGCGGAATTTCCAAGGAAGTTTGTCCCTCCGACCATCCCAGCTTACAAAGGGACAAGTGATCCAAACGAATTTTTGTATAAATATGATTGGCACATGACAGGTGCCAGAGCTTCTGACGAAATAAAGTGCCGATATTTCCCCGTATACCTTGAAGGGGTGGCTCTACTATGGTTTACCAAGCTGCCAGTCCGATCTATAGATCAGTTTTCAGACTTGACCAGAAAATTCAAGGAGCAGTTTAGACTTTATGCTTCAAAGGCCAAGGATATCATGTCATTGTCCAGTTTAGAGCAAAATCCTGGTGAGTCCATCAGATCTTTCTTGAACCGCTTTAATATAGCGCTGGCGGAAGTGGATAATGCTGAACCACGAATGATCTTGACTTATCTAATGAGGGCTATTGATAAGTCAAGCGAATTTGGGAAATGTTAAATATGAAAGAGCCAACCTCTCTCGAGAAGTTCTACAAAAAAGCAGACGAATTCATTCGCTTGGAAAGTCGTCCTTTGCCAGTAAAGGCAGTGTTGGAAAAAGCTGAAGACAACACTGTCGCTCCACGCAAGAATGAGTCGGTGGGGCAGAAAAGGGAGAATAATAATGGAAAGAAACAGGGTAATCTGACAAAGCCCCGGTCCTTCAAGCCATCAGAATATACTCCATTATCACATACGCCGGAGCACATCTACCTTGCCACTAAAGATTCCGTCGATTTCCCTAAACCTATCCCTTTGAGAACTGGGAAAAAAGCCATACAGAGTGGGAAATTCTGCCGCTTCCACAATCAACCCGGTCATGAAACTGATGAATGCCGCCAGCTGAAAAATCTGATTGAAGAGTTGCTGAGAGAAAGCAAGTTGCAGCAATTCGTGAAAAAGAATAGCAACAATCCTGCATCATCGAGTCAGGGGCAGCGGGCTCCTGTTCATCAGCCTGGGGCAGGTGAGAAAGCTACGGGGCATGAATCTGGAAGGCCCGTTATTAATATCATTTCAGGAGGACCTCACCCAGCTGGCAAGAGCTGGGGTGAGATGGAGAGATATTCCAGGGCTTTGAAATATGCTCCAGCCGAAGCAGACGTCTTTGTTCTAGAAGATACTACGCCCCTGAAACAACAGAAAACTTTCAGCGATGATATTATTTTCAGAGCCAGAGATTCTACAGGTATTGAAGCTCCTACTTTAGATCCCTTGGTCATCTCGGCTGGTATTGGACCAGCCATTGTCAGAAGAGTCCTCATTGACTGCGGAGCATCATGTAATATTCTCTTCAAGAGGACATTTGACCAGATGAAAATCCCTATGATCGATGTGCAAGCCTCATCACAGAAAATCGTTGGCTTCACTGGGGAGCCAAAGCAACCAGTAGGAACCATCGATCTGTTTGTAGAACTTGGGGAAGGAGAAAGGAAAGTGGTCCGAAAGCAAACCTTTGTGATCGTCGATGAATATTCTGCTTATAATGCTTTTCTTGGCCGTCCAACACTCGCAGCATTCAAAGCTATCCTAGCCCCGTGGTGCCTCACTATTAAATTCCCTACTGACAATGGAGTAGGAGTTATAAAAGGAGATCAAAATGCTGCGCGAGAATGCTATTTGACAGAGCGGCGAGAGGCAAGAAAAAGAGAAATGGGAAAGGATGCGGCAACTCTAGTCCGCATCAAGGAACCAGCCTTGTAGCAATTACAGAGCGGACCCTGCACTGGCGAGCACAGCGGGGCACGGAAAGAAATGGATCCCAGAAAAGCCAGTACAGGGGAGAATAGAGTAGTACCGGTGGAAACGACAGTTCCGGTACCTGTTGACCCGAAGGACCCAAATAAAGTGTTGAATGTGGGTTCACAGCTTAATGTATCAATTCAGAATGTCTTGATATCTTTCCTGAAAGCAAATCTGGATGTCTTTGCTTGGACTCATGCCGATATGTGTGGGATATCCCCGGAAGTTGCGGTACACGCTCTGAATATTGACCCAAAGTTTACGCCAGTTAAACAGAAAAGAAGAACCCAAGGTCCAGAAAGGTCAGCAGCATTAAAAGAAGAAGTTGATCGACTCATGGAAAATAACTTCATCAAAGAATCTACATATCCGAATTGGGTTTCAAATCCTGTGTTGGTCAAGAAAGCTAATGGGAAATGGAGAGTGTGCATCGATTTCTCTGATCTAAACAAGGCTTGCCCCAAAGATTGCTTCCCATTACCCAGGATCGATCAACTGGTAGACGGAACTGCGGGACATGAATTGTTATCCTTCATGGATGCCTACTCCGGTTATAACCAAATCATGATGCATGAGCCGGATCAGGAGGATACAAGCTTTATTACAGATGTTGGACTTTATTGCTACAGAGTTATGCCCTTCGGATTGAAAAACGCAGGGGCAACCTACCAAAGACTTGTGAATGCTATGTTCAAACAGCAATTGGGCAAAACTATGGAAGTCTATGTCGACGACATGTTAGTGAAGTCCAGGAAAGCAGCGGATCACATTGAACACTTAGCAGAAATGTTCGCAGTCCTCCGGAAATACAGAATGAAGCTTAACCCCCTGAAATGTACATTTGGGGTCGAATCCGGAAAGTTCTTAGGTTTTATCGTCAGTGCTAGGGGCATTGAGGCTAGTCCAGCTCAAATTACTGCCTTGAAAGAAGTTAAAGCTCCTAGAACAAAGAAGGAATTGCAGAGTCTCAACGGAAAGATCGCCGCCCTGAGTCGGTTCATTTCCAAAGCTACTGATAAATGCATCCCATTCTTCGATGTCCTGAAAAAAGGAAAGAAGAACTTTGAATGGACGCCCGAATGCCAAAAAGCTTTTGAAGAGTTGATCCGTCATACGGAAACGCCTCCGATACTTTCTAGACCAGGTAATGGTGAGGATCTTCTTATATACTTGGCAGTATCATCTCATGCTCTAAGTGCAGCGCTGATACGAGAAGACAAAAGGATTCAACATCTAGTTTACTATATCAGCAAAAGACTCACTGGGGCAGAGCTGAATTACTCCAAGTTGGAAAAACTCGCCTATTGCCTACTAGTTGCATCGAGGAAACTGAGGCAATATTTCCAAGCTCATCCTATCAAAGTGCTCACTGATCAACCTCTAAAGCAAGTCCTATTTCGCCCAGAAACTTCGGGTCGCCTTCTAAAATGGAACATTGAACTTAGTCAATATGACATCACTTATCATCCCCGAAAAGCAATCAACGGACAAGCTTTAGCTGATTTCGTTGCAGAATTCACAGAGAAAGATAATGGTGAGGAAAAAGCGATCAGTGATTCTCCAATCCAGTGGAAGATGTATGTTGATGGCGCAAGAAATGACTACTGTTCTGGAGCCGGAGTGGTACTTGAAACTCCTGAAGGTCGATCATTATGTTATGCACTAAGACTGGAATTTCCTTCAACAAACAATGAAGCGGAATATGAAGCTCTTATTGCAGGTCTGAAAATCGCTAAAGAGCTAAACATTCGAGCGCTACAAATTTTCAGTGATTCCCAGCTTATTGTATGCCAAGTCAAGAAGGAATTTCAAGCAAAAGGTGGAAACCTGCCTTCCTACTTGTCAAAGGCTTGGGAACTCCTATGTGAACTCGATCGCTATTCAATAAGACACATTCCTCGGGAAGAGAATATGAAGGCAGATTCCCTCGCAAAATATTCAAGTTCTGGTGAAGCTCAACTATTGGGATTGGTCCCTGTAGAAGTCCTTTCAGCGCCAAGTATAGACGAGATGGATATAAACTGGATTATGAGTGTATTTCAAGAACAAGAGTCATGGATGACTCCAATACTGGATTACCTACTCAGAGGTTCTCTGCCAGAAAACTCGATAGAAAGACGAAAGCTACTAAGGAAGGCCTCTCGCTATGTGATTCAGGATGGCCGATTGTACAGACGGGGATTCTCAATGCCATTGCTTCGATGTGTATCCCGGGAAGAGTCCAAAACAATCCTAGCAGAAGTGCATGGAGGAGAATGCGGTGATCATTCAGGTGGTCAAACATTAGCAAAGAAAATTCTCCGATACGGATATTTTTGGCCAGAAATTACTCGGGATGCTGCAGATTACTCCCGAAAATGTGACAAATGCCAAAGATATGCCAAAATTCCTAGAGCACCTTCTACCGAACTCACACAGATGGTCAGTCCATGGCCATTTGCAATTTGGGGAATGGATCTCATTGGGCCGCTACCAACTGCTAAATCAGGGATTAAATATGCTATTGTTGCAGTTGATTATTTTACTAAGTGGGCTGAAGCTGAACCATTAGCTACGATCACTTCAAAGAAAATGATAAGCTTTATGACCAAGAATATCATTTGCAGATACGGTGTGCCTCAGAAAATAATCACAGACAATGGTACTCAGTTTGAAAGCGAGGAATTCCAGGATTTTTGCAAGCGATTCAAAATCCAGAAAAGCTTTTCGGCAGTAGCTCATCCGCAGGCAAACGGGCAAGTGGAAGCAGTGAACAAGATCATCAAATCAACCATCAAAAAGCAACTCGAAAGAGCAAAAGGTGGTTGGGTCGATAAACTACCACTTGCACTATGGGCATACAGAACTACTCACAAAACTGCAACTGGGCATACTCCTTTTTCGTTATCATACGGATCGGAAGCAATGATCCCGGTTGAAACAGAGGTCCCTTCACACAGAAGAATCCATTTCAATCAAGCAGAAAATGAAAAGCTGCAACTTGAAGCGTTGGATCTCCTTGATGAAAAAAGAGATGAAGCTAACCTCAGAGTTGCAGCTCATCAGCAAAGGATAGCCAGACATTTCAATTCCAAAGTTCGTCAACGCAGCTTCGAAATTGGAGATCTAGTCCTGAAAAGAATTATGACCGCGACAGGTGTGCTTGGGCCAAATTGGGAAGGACCATATGTAATAGGTCAGAAGCTTCTTGACGGCACATTCAAGCTCACCACTGTCGATGGAGATCAAATTCCAAGGGCATGGAACAGCAACCATTTGCGTCCATACTTTACTTGAAAATTTTGTTGAAACATTGTAAAAAGAATTATGAATGTATGATTCTTGTAATTGAAAGCAATTATGAAACTGATGCAAGTAAATAATGAAAGAATATAAAGTGGATGTAGGCCCAATTTCATGGCCGAACCACTATATTTTTTGTGTTCCTTATTATCATTATATGTTTGCTTTGTTTTCGATATAAAAATACATAAAATGTATTGCTGAAATGTCGATTTAAATTTTTGCAGACAATGGAAATAAAACTTGCGCATAATAAGATCGAGCGATTCTCACCATCATTCAACAAACAAATTTCAAGTCACAAAGACCCCGAATTCAAATCCTAGATAGGAAATACTTCAATTGAACGGCTAATGATTTCGATAGAAACGAGCCCTTGCTGATAAATTGAGATTGTTTGAACAAACAAACATCCAATTAGGAAGCTAGTGCCCTTCTCACGAACTTGCCTGGCAATGAAGTACACTTCCTTGGATTAAACAAGCCACTTGTGAGAAAAGGGGAATGAAAACTTGAAAAGAAAAAAAAAAAAGAGGATCGCTGAAAAGGCATAAGCAAGTGAACAGAGGAACAACCAAAGCTACCATCAGCGGCACAAGTCCTCTTCGGAGGCGCAACTCTTCGGAAGATAAAAGACCTCTAATGGGTCATACGCCACAAAAAAGAAAGTTCTCTACTCAACAAAAAAGATTGGAGGAGTCATGACCCTCCAACCATGAGAGAGTAACTTCCAGGCGATGAAAACCCTCTCTGAGGCACATTTCACCAGGAGTTGAAGTGTTATAACCGCTCTTCGGAATTTCACTTCACCAGAGTTGAAATGCAAACAAAATAAAAGCCCTCTTCGGAGGCCCATTTCACCAGGAGTTGAAGTGTTGTGACCACTCTTCGGAATTTCACTTCACCAGAGTTGAAATGCAAACAAAATAAAAGCCCTCTTCGGAGGCCCATTTCACCAGGAGTTGAAGTGTTGTGACCGCTCTTCGGAATTTCACTTCACCAGAGTTGAAATGCAAACAAAATAAAAGTCCTCTTCGGAGCCCCATTTCACCAGGAGTTGAAGTGTTGTGACCGCTCTTCGGAATTTCACTTCACCAAAGTTGAAATGCAAAAACAAGATAAAGACCTTCCTGAAAGCCCACGTTTCGCCAAGATTGAAATAAAACTTCCAAGTGTTGAAACGTGAAAAGGCTTTCTTCAAAGGCACAACTCTTTGGGGGTACACGTTTCACCAAGATTGAAATAAAACTTCCAAGTGTTGGAACGTGAGAAATCCCTCCTCAGAGGTACAACCCCCTCCCGGGGACACAATTAAGAAGAAAGACCTCTTCGGAAACCCACGTTTCACCGAGATTGAAATAAAACTTCCAAGTGTTGAAACGTGAAAAGGATTTCTAAGGCATAACTCTTTGGAGGTACACGTTTCACCGAGATTGAAATAAAACTTCCAAGTGTTGAAACGTGAAAAATCCCTCCTCAGAGGTACAACTTTCTATATATATAAAAAAAAATCCTCATCAAAAGCGTACTTTAACTTTCAAAGGAAAAGTAATTTGCCTACTATGGAAAATGATCGTAAAAAAAAAAAAAGAAAGAAAAGAAGTTAAAGTACCCTTCAGAGGTCCGCTTTACCACATAGAGGAATTCACTTGGTAAAATATGCACATAAGCGAAAGAAAAAAGTGATTTCTTCGAACGACAAAGCGTAAAAACTTATACGAAGGGAGTTGTACTCTATAAAAATTTTCTTTAAAGAATAAAATAATTATTCTTTAACAAATAAGAGTGCAAGTCCCCTCGAAGTATAAAATATTGCAGCAAGCTTAAGGTATGGGGGCAACATGGTATAGTAGCATAGCTGCATCAGTAAAGTAATACTCAAACAACATACCATAAGCCCGCTGCAATATCATATAAATAAACTTGTGCAAAAATAAATAGTAAATGCATTCTCAAATTCAAACAGAAGTTTGTACAAACGAAGAATCATTTTATTCAACTATAATGCAGATACAGGTTTTCAAAATAAAAGCGGGGGCCGATACCCGCACAACTCTCGGCCAGTTCATATAAAAGACAAAAAGCTAAAATCTTCACTTCTTCTTCCCTCCTTTGGACCCTTTACCCGGTCGAATGACCAGCTTTCCAGGTCGGCCAGTGGGTATAAGGGAAGTAGGAGAGGTAGGTGTAACCGGTTCAACTTCCGGCTCCTCTTCAGTGGCAGTGATTTTCTTCCCCCTCCTCTTTGATGTCCCACGCTTCTCTCTCCTTTGTGAGGAAGACTCACTCCCCGGAGTGACAAGTTTTGATAGAACAATGTCGTCAGAAGGAGTCCGTTCCGGGGATATGTCACCTCCCTCAGGTCTCTCATCTTTCTGCTCTTGCGAAGCGATGGGATCATCCAAGCCGTGAAGAGCCTCTATTTGTTCCTCCTGTGATCCAGGTTGCGAGGCAGAAGGAGGCACCGCCTGAAGAGATGAAGGAAGGATGACCAGAGGAGTAGAAGTTTGAGCAGTGCTTGGTACTTTCTCTACAGAAGAAAAAAGGTTAAAGTCAGTAAAGAGAGGAGATGAAGGCTCGTCAAGGTTGAGAAAATAGCCAAGGAGCTCGTGAAACTCATGCGAAATAAACGAGTAACCCGCTTGAGCAGAATTGACAGTAGCGAGATTAACAGTGAAGTTACCTGGAGAAGCTGGTTTCCTGATATCGACTTCATAAGCTTGCGCATCAGCGCTCTCTTCACCCTCGTCTCCGCCTTGTGTGCTTGTAATATCAGCGGTAACTTTGGTGGGAGATGCGAGATGGGAACTGGAACCAATAATGTCGACTTCAGACGAAGAAGGTGGCTGGACTAGAGTAGTTGAAGTGGTTTTCCCCAGCTGGTCCCCTTCCGTCATTTCGGTTCTTAGTTTGGCAAGTTGTTCCTTTCCCCTGGTGAGAGCAGCGCGAGTGTCTTCATCAAAATAATGCCTTTCCAGGGCTGACTCGTCATAACCAGCACCTTCAGCACCAAGCATATCGAGGGCGGCCTCCCACACTTCAGCTAAAGTGATCTCATACTTGGGACCAAGAAAGGCGAGGCTTCCACGCCCCAAGACGCTATGCAAGTAGAAGTCGAATAATGTTGAGCCGAAGCTGTTTTTGGTCGCCTCATGAGATTCTTCGGCTGCGATTTTGCCGGCGACAGCCTCATCGCGCTCCCTTTCAGTTTTGGCAAGCTGAAGCTTAAGCATTTGTATCTCCGCCTCCTGGGAGTTGTTTTTCTTTCGAAGCTCAGCAATATCAGAGACATAGCCTTCACTGATTCTTTTTTGTGCCTCGAGCCTGTCTTCGGCGTCCCTCTGACTGGCATGAGCATCTCTTACTTGTCTGAGAAGCACTTCTTCTTTTTGAGAGTATGAAGTAGAGGAAGCAGCAAGCTCATCTTTCAACTTCTCAACCTTTGCTTCGAGCTCCTCGTTGTAGGAAGTAATGCTTCTCATTTCGGTATCATGCTGCTCAAGGACCTTTTGCCACTCAGCCTTATCGTTTTCCATGGTGAGCATAGCCTCTAAGTTGGCGCGGTTAACTCGTTGAAGCTCATCAACAAGCTTCTGCCAGTTTGACATCCTCTCGATATCAAGTTTAACGGCGTCAAGATTTCGTAGCATAGCAGGCTTGTCAATAGGGACCAGGTCGAGATCGAACCTCACACCCTTTAAACACCACTGCGGAAAACGACTTTGTAAAGTGGCTGGGCCCGGTCCCACTTGAAATTTAGGCCTGCTTATTATTGTCTGGATGTCTTCCTTCCCGAGAGCAGGAGAGTCGGAAGGAATGTCAAGAGGGGCAGGGGCAGTAGGCTTTTCGGGAGTAGTGGAAGCATGTCTCTCACCATATCGGGCTCGTTTGCCTGAACCTTCAACTACGTGACCTTTTCCTCGGTCATCGTGAGATTTCCTTCTGTGAGAATCATCACCTCTCTGCGAAGAATCGTGGTGCTCATCCCTATCCCTTCTGTCATATCGCTCTCCTGCATCCCTCCTTTCACGAGCCTTTCGAGCAGCCCTCTCTTCGTCAGACTCTCTATAGGAGGCGAAGTAGCGCCCATAATTATATTGGCCACGCCCCCCGTAGCGTTGGAAATCCTGATAATATGATCCGCCGCGTGTCATTGAAGAATCTGAAATAAGAAAAGATAAGCTTTAGAAATCTTTAAAGTATAAGAAGATAAGTGCATAAATGTGCTGGAAAATCCTAAGTGTTGTGTGATGTGCAAGCTACACGCATTAAGCTACAAACCACTCTTTGGTGCAGAGGTGATGATAGCTTGGGTATGAGGAGTTGATGTTTGTGTTGGTGTTTGTCGAAGAAGAGACGTCGCCTCAATTACAGGAGAGATAGTTTTAGATACGTCATCTCTAAAAAGCTCCTGCGAAGTCACTATTATGTCGCTCAACCCCTCATAAACATCGTCACCATCATGCTTGGTGGGACTTGTTTTCTCAATTCCTACATCAGCTAATCCCCCGAGAGGCCGTGAAGGTTCTTCTTCTTCCTCGATCGGGGCAAGCACCGTCTTACTAGATGACCCCATAATGTCGGTAGGAGTGGAACACTTCACCAATGAAGCTTCAATATTAGACTCTTTTGATGTGAGTTGTTCGACAGTAACCGGGGCGTCAGGAGTTTTCATCGGAGAATCGGGAACTTCTGTTGGAACTTCATGAGCATGCGTAGAACGAGAAGCGTGTAGAAGCCCGTATTGGTGTAAAAATTCATCCTTCAGCAGAAATTTTATGCTCCTTTCTTCCGCAGCCACGGCACTCAACCTCTCAAAAACTTGTTTATGAATCGGATCTCTAGAAGGGAGAGGAAGTGCTGAAAAGAGCAAAGAATGAAGTTAGCAACTGAAAGTTCGGATCTCGAAAAAAGTTTCAAAAAACGAAAAAATGGAAACACTAGTCTTACTTCCTATTCTCCAGATGGCATAAAACCCTGGAGGACAGCGAGCAAAGAAAAACTGGTTCAAAAATCCATGAACACTTTCAGTGAGATCGGAAAGGAGCTTGCGGTTTCTAGCACTTCTCACAATAATGAGTGAAGGATGATCTTTACTCTTTGTAAACGAGCACAGATAACGAATTTCTTCAAAACTCGGTAGGCGATCAAGAGTTCTTCTAAACAAAACACACAACCCCATCAAGATGGCATAACCATTAGGATGAAGTTGAAATGGAGAGATTGTCAACCGGAGAAGAAGAGTTCGAAGGAAGTCATTAAAAGGAGGAATCGCCCCACTTAAGCACATGTGGCGGTTGACTGCAACGAAACCATGGGGAGGATTATCAGCAGTATCATTTGACCCAGGGAATAGGACATCATTTTCAGCAAAGCCAAATTGAGTGCGCAGCTGAATAAATGTTCTCAAAGATAGAATAGTCGAAGTTCTTTCCGGAGGATTCTCTATCGGAACTGTTGTCGGGAAAGTTTCTTCTTCTTGAGTTACCACTTCTTCTTCTCGATGGGAAGTCATTCTACATAAACAACTGGGTATTCAAACATGAAGGTGCACGTTTCCTAAAGTGTGTGAAGTGTTGTGTAGAATCAATCAAGCGGTAAACAAATATAACTGGAATAAAAACTAGCAAACATTTGTTAGTTATGAAATTCAGGGATTATTGTTTTAAGCCTAAATATGCAAGTAAGATGTTGGTGCAGACAAATCAGTTCAGATTGTTGATACTTTGCACTAATGCTTAACCCTAATTGATTGATTCGCAAACATTTCATGCAATATAATTAAGTTGTTTGTTTTGTCTTGACTAATCTGACATCTGACGTGGGCAGTCAATGGCAGTATTTTCGCCTTGGTTCTCTTTGTTTGTTATTTTTAGCAGGTTAGCAGCTTATAAGTTAATGCGGCATAATACAAGGAGATTCAGGCAAGTTTAAAGTTCAAAAATTCAGACAATTTAGTTCTTTAGCTCAAGGCAAATGCTCAAAGTAGGCCCATGCTCCTAAATGATAACATGTCTGAAGCTCAAGTACTAACTCGGCTACGGTTTAAAATTCTTTTGCAAGATAAAGCTAAGTCGGTAGCAGGTCAAGGTCTAAATAGTTTAACTTGGCAACTCGTTCCCCTAGGTCGCAAGCTCTGGTTCAAAAGGCAGGAATTTCTCAAGTGTTAGCTCGGTCACGATTCAAGCTTTAAAGTTTAGATCGGTAAGCTTCTTTCTGGCATTATCTCGGCCACGGTTTAAAGCTTAGATCGGCAGAATGGTAGGTCGGTGGGTCTCACTCAAGCACTAACACGGTCATGATTTATGATTTGAATCGGCCAAAAGATGAGTCACCTAAAATCACTGGGTCGCGTCTAAACCAATACCTCACTCCACTCAACCCATTAGCCCGCTAACCGCTCCTCCACCAGCAAAAACCCCTATTCCACTCAACCCATTAGCTGCCGGACCGTCCACTAAATCAGTTCGAAGTTATCATAAATTTGTCGCATGGTAATCTCAAACGATTAGCCTAAGACGACGAGCCACTTTCATTATTTCATCGAACTTTTAATCGAGCAACCTGAGTTTCATCAACGGCAAATATGATAGAATTCGTGATGAAGCATCATGCAAGGAGGCCGTTCGAATTCAAGCGATAAAGTTTGAGAACCGAAGGTAGTCTACAATCAAGGGAGGAGTAGAATCACTTACGCAATGAATAGTAGGAATTACTGGTGATCAGGTAGGATGGAATCGCCTTAAAGAACTCAGGAGAATTTTAATGGCAGAATCGAAATTGAGTGAATGAATAAGTGACGAAGAAGGTTGAAGGAGGCCGGCTTATATTCTGAAGTGAAATGATACGAGTCATTATACACGAGTTAGCTGATAAGTCGTTCACGACTTACCGACCTAAGAGTGACCGAGTTAAAAGGTATCGAAGCACACGACTTAATCCCAAGGCGTATACTTCGAGGGGCAAATGTTAACCCTGCCTCGGTTACGACTCAGTGGTCCAGTATGTGGAGATGGCGCCGACTCAGGACTTAAAGGGATAGCCGACCTAACTGATTAACAAGGTGGCCGACTTAAATCGATACCGACTTAACTGGTTAAGGAGCATGCCGACCCAATGCCTTCACATAGATGCCGACCTAGTGCTTCAGAAGGAACTGGCCTAACGACTCAAGAAATAACAAAGGATCCGACTTAACATGGTGCCGACCTAACTGCCTAATGGAGTTGCCGACCTAACTGCTTAACAAAGGATCCGACTTAACATGGTGCCGACCTAACTGCCTAATGAAGTTGCCGACCTAATTCGATCCGACTTAAGGACTTAACATGTTTACCGACCTAACTGAGTGGAACAAGTTCACGACTTACACTTGTGTCGTGACCGACTCATGGTCTGTGCTAGGATGTGCGCGACCTGGGCAAGGGAGTTAGTTCACGTTTAGCTCGTCAATTCATTAAATCGGCAACGACCTATTTGAGCATGCACTTCCCATTTAAGTCGGAGGCCATGCATCAGAGAGAGGGAACGACCTACGACCTGGCTTGACCCGGTGACGACTTTGGACTTGTGCAAATTCAGCGAAGAAAGATCAACTCAGCTAGATCATAGTGGTGCTCCCATAAGTCGGCCACGACTTAGCTGGGTCGGGGGCGATTCAAAACCGGTTACGACTTAGCTTAGGTCCAAGATCTTTGCCTATAAATACCAACCTACCTCCAACATTAAAGGGACTTTTGGTCGATCAATTTCAAGCGCCATTACTCTGCCGAATTCCAGACTACTTCAACACTTAAAGCTTTTGAGATTCAAAGAACGTCTAAAAGAACTTCATAAAGAAATCATCTACATCCACCATGGATTTGAAGATTTTTGTCAACATCGAAGTTTGAGCTACTTGTTCTAAGTCTTTTGTAATTCAAAGTGTATTGTACTTGAGAAGATTTGTATCAACTTGTAACGTGATCATCAATAAAAGTACTTAAAGTGGACGTAGGCTATACCCATAAGCCGAACCACTATAAAATTGCTGTTGTTTACTGCTTTTCCGCTATTACTTGCTTATAATTCTTTCCCGATCTATCGGGTGGTGCTTTCACAGCTACACTTCACACACCGGGGTGTTAGCGTTCAAATTTAAGCGTTAACATATATCTTTGGAGATATCAAGGAGAAAAATGAGAATTGTATGGTACAATTACCATCAAATGTGTTATACAATACTATAAACTCGTGCCACTCTTCTAGGTTAAATGATAAGGAATTCCATCCATAAATAGTTACGAGGAGAACTACGCTTTAATCTTTTGTCTATTTATTTCCCAAGGACCGGGGTCAAATTTACAAAAAATATAAAAAGTTCTTTTGAAGATACCGGGAGCGGACATGTTATCCGAAAACCATTTCTATCCAATTGAAGCGTTTCAGAATAAAGGCATCTTGAAGCACGGAATCGAAGACATAGTTTTGATGTGCAAGGGTATTTTATATTTTCCTTAGGAGGGCATTGCCGTAATATATGTAATAGGAATAGTGCCTTCGGTTTCGATCATTCCCATAATGATCTTGTACAGATGAATGCAGCATTGCATTGACGCATGGAGGGAACTTTAGCATTCCAAGTGGGATTGCTATTCAAAGGGTAAAACGTAGTCTCGAACCTCATCAACCAAGAAATGACAAAAATCGGGCATGTAGTAGGGCCAAGTGGGTAACTGCCAACTAAGGCATGTTCATTCCAAGTCTAGATCAGTTATTATCTCTCATTTGTATGCTTATAGGGCCATTAATGGAGGGATGGTCATATTTGGTACTACTAGTTAAGTGGCAGGCCAGTCCTGTTTTGTAGTGGTATAAGATGTTCTTGTCAAATGCCCGTGCCTTTATCAAGAGATGTATCTTCCGAAGGTAGTTTCTTACCTTATCATAGTATGGAGCCAATCACCGATATGTGCCTTACGGTTTTGATTGTAGAGCTTAGTATAATAGAATTTAATCAATGTAACAATTTCGACTATTTTAATAAGTATTTCTACTTCCACACTATTATAATATCACAGGATTTTTATATAAAAGTGGTTTTGGTTATCGTAAGGTGTAATGACCGGCCAATTTATCAAATTGACAAAGTATTTATTTTCAAATAAATTGTCGATTATACAAATAATATTGTTTTGAGTAATAATAAGTAATAGTAGTTTATTTTGAATAAATATTTACAAAAGTATTTTCCTCGAAATCTAAATCGATAAAATGGCTGAAAATTGTTTTATCAATAACCAGCTCTATAAGCGTAAAATGTCGCACATGTAAATGGATACATACACTTATTTTATAATTAAATAAGAATATGAAAAAAAAATTGAAAATAAAATATGTTTATAACATTAATAGTAATGCCCTTCACTACGCCATAGATGACCTTCTGCAACATTTTTGCAAGGTGTTGCTAGCTAAAATGTTGCGACAGCTATAAAATTTTGGCCCTACTGCAACGTTGTATTTTTGGTGTTACCTTAGCCATAAAAATGTGTTGCTCTAGCTAAACAAGTGTAACATGATGCAACATTTTTATATAGTGTTGCCATAGATATATTCTAATTAAAAAAAGGACAAATTTTCAAAAGAGGCTGGTTTTTTAAACTATTGGCATAAATAGGCTAGTTTTCAAACTATTTGCAAGTTTAGTCCAGGGGGCAGCGCCCCGTCCAAAACGGTATGTTTTATTAACTATTGAATTCAAATTCAACAGCCAATCATTCACTATATAACAGTGCATTCCATCAACGCAAGTGTAACACGATGCAACATTTTTATATAGTGTTGCCATAGATATATTCTAATTAAAAAAAATTAAAAAAAAATTACACCTCAGCGATGCACACCACCATTTAAAACAAAATCTCGACCGTCGATTCACACCATCGATCCACACCTTACCAATTTCCATTTCCCGCTTTACTTTTCTTTCTCATTCCTCTCTGTGTGAAAATTAAGGCACGCGATTTTTCTTTCTCGTTCCTCTCTGTGAAAACTAGGGCACGTGATTCCAGTTGCTTTGATGCTCTGATTGATCGAATCTAGTGTAAGAAACATTCCTGGTAGCTTGCTCCTTCGTTCTCTTTGATTGATTGCTCGAATTGCTTTGACTTCGTCATCGGGTGCGATGTGATATTATTTGGTATGTTTTCTGCCTTCTGGTTTACTTGATTATTCTCAATTTTGGTTACACTCGCACGCTTTTGCCGATGATGAATTGGGATTTATTTATACGCTTTATTTCCTATAGTCTCGAGTTTATTCTTTCTGTTGGACTTTGAGAAATCTGGCATGTTGGATTGCGATGATGTATTGGTATGTTGGATTTTGGTCCACTGGCTTGATTTTGCTTTGCCGATGATGAATTGCGATGTGATATTATTTGGTATGTTGGATTTTGGTTCACTGGCTTGTTTTTGATTTCTGATCTGAGCTTGTTAGCTCCTTTCTACTGCATTTGTTAAACCAGAACTTGAACCTTTGTTAAACTTGTTCACATACCTTTGTACCTTGCTGCATTTGTTAAACCAGATCTTGAAGTATTTGTATTCTGCTGTCCTCTTGAAAACTGCTTCACTTGAAAACTTCTGCATTTTTGAAAATCAGAACTTTGAAAGTGATCTTTTGTTTTATTAAATTGTTGACTAATCTGAACATTGAGTTTTGATTTCCACGATATATACAAACATATGTGTGTTGAGCTTTGTTGGTTTTGCTTGGTCTTGACTGAACTAGTATCATGCTAACCTTGTTCTTTAACATGAACTAATGCTCCAAGTCCTCTGTATATCATATTACTGCCTATGTTTCTCTTATACATGCCTGATGCATTCACTGTTTTTGCTTGATGGGCTGCCTATGTGTACTGCTGTGTTTCGTGCACTAGCTTGTCTACATTTTGCTGAACCTGGTACTTGTTTGTTTTGTTGGTTGCTTGGCCCTGAGTTGAATCCAGTCGATGACTCGGGTTTGAACTTGTGTCGTGTCCATTTTTTTGGCTTATCTACATATCTGGCTGCACTTGAGTATGAACTTGCACTTGAGTAGTTGCACTTGAGTAGTTTCTTGTACCAAGCCTTATGATGCATGTATGTTCATCCATGTTCATGCATTTCTTGGTCATGTTATGTTGCTTGCTGTGTTGAGTAATACTTTGTGCACTTGGCTTCTCCTTTGTGCATTTTTGCCTGAACTGTTGCTTGCTGTCTTCCATACTGTCTTGTATCCATGTGTTGCATTCATGTTTGGCTTATGCACTTGTGAACAGCTGACTTGTGCATTCCCAGGTTGTCCGTGCAAATATTTGGTCCCTGTCAGAAAAAAATATGAAAAGAAACAACCCAAATACCTGAGGCAAATAATATAACAAAAATATTTTCATTTTCTGTTCGAGTTAAATATTATTTTCCAGATTACTGCTTTTGAATTATATGTGACAGGTATTGAAGACTGGACAGCTGGATACAAGCTTGAAGACAGAGTCAAATCAAATGTGCATGAGCTTGAAGACTGGACCCGCTACTCGGCTCACCTTCGGCTCGGCACTCGGCTCGTCATATATTTGTCAGTGTCGATGTCTGTATAAATTGAAACTGCATATGTAACGAGTGAACTGAGTGATGTAGCGAGGAATATCTGTATATGTGAATATCAGTGTTATATATCATTGAATTGTAAAATAGTGGAGTCGGGAATTTGTACTATTTCAAATGTTGAAATAAAATATTTATTTAAATAAATTACTGTTTGAATATCAAATTCTATGCAATAGCATTTTATTAAATAAATATTTATTTCTATTAAAAAATCAAATATGCTCTACATTGTGGGCCCCACAAATTCAGAAAGTTAATATCTATAGCAACATTTTGGAATGTTGCTACAGACACCTATGGATGTTGTTATAGACCCAAATAGGGTTCTATTGCAACAATATTGCTTATGTTGCCTTAGATAGTAAAAATGTTGCCTTTGAGTTCTAAGGCAACGGTAAAAATTGCATCACCCCAAAGGTGTTTCCATAGACCTATGGCAACATTTTTTGGGCCTGACCCAACATTTTTTTTGTGTTGCAGAAGGCCATTTATGGCGTAGTGCTTAAATATGATATTTTATTTATTAAATTAAATTAAGATTTATTGATTTAATAATTATTAAAATTATTCTGATAATTGTTTTTAAATGATGATAATTCATTTTGAATAGTTATAAAGAGATACTAAATCATTTATAATAGTTTCATAAAGTTATATATTTCATTTGAAAATATGAGGAAAAATCAGTATCGCTTTATTTATATAATAGCGATTTTTTTGTAAATAATTGTTAATATGAATTTATATTGTTTTATCATTCAAATATGATCGTTCAAATTCAGCTAAAATGATAAGCAATTTGTTTTGAAATTTTGTTTACAAATATATGTATGTTAAAGTATATGTGAGAATGTGATCGGGAATCGGTTCTCCGGTTGGCAATGGTTTATCGAACGAAAGTTGTTTGAAATCAATGCAAAGTTGTTTATAAGTCATATACTGATATATAACACATAACACCCTAACATATACGTAAACATATACATGTAAACATTTACACTTAAACATACACACACATATACATATACATATACATATACATATACATATACATATACATATACATATACATATACATATACATATACATATACATATACATATACATATACATATACATATACATATACATATACATATACATATACATATACATATATATATGTATGTTTATATTATAAAATATATAAGATATTTAAAGCAAGATTCCACGCTTAAATAAGTCAACACATGCATACATGAGTGGATGTAAGTGATATGCACATGAGGGAGGGGCATTGGCCTTGCATTTTGAGGGGAAGGTGTGTTGGAGAAGCTTGGAAAAAGTGGTGTATGCATATCTTCCTTTACACTCTTCTTTTTCCTATAAGTCCCCTACCAACTTCTCTTCTTTTTTCATTCTTCTTCTCCTTCTTCCTCTTTCTTGTCAAGAAGCTTCTTTAATGTTTTCTTAATTATAATAATGAAAGGAAAAAAAAGAAGAAAATATACGTATGCAGATACACCATTCCACTTCAAATACCACAGCTCCTTTCTCTTCTCTTCAAAGGCAATGGCCATGAGTTTTGTTGGTGCAAAGATAGTAAGACCATGGGTTTGAGGGGCCTAGGCCTTGGGTGAGGTAGTGATAGCATGAGATGGTGGAGGCATGAGCAAGGTGGTGAGCCTATGAGCAAGGAAGAGGTAGAAATTGTGGTCTAGCACTTGAAATAGAAGTGGAGTTGTTTAGTGATGTATGAGTGAAGTTTAGTAATGATTTAGATAAAGTGTTGTGGTGATTTGAATGTTGGTATGAAGTTTGGTTATATTACTGTGACGCCCCACCTCTATACCCACGCTGGCCAAGGACACCATGGGGTGATGCCGTCAACTAGCGTGGAGAATAAGGCTGTTGAGGAGCGACCATCCGTGTAATTGCTTTGTACGAACGCCGATATGTCAGATGGTATAACATGCATTTCATCTCAAGAGGAAATCCAACACATCGACACAGACTCAAAGCTACCACACGGTGGCTATAATATCTTCGAAAACAAATATAGAAATAAGCATAACACAAATCTATCACAGATAATTCATATCACAAAGGCGGAAATAGATATGAATATAACACATAGAAGTGTTCATCAGAGTAGTGGTCAAACAAGATCCACAATGTCACAAAAGAATATAGATACAAGTGCTAAGCAAAAGAATATGTATACAACAAGGAGTCTATAGCTCAAATGCATGCAACAAAAACTACAAGCTAAGTAGTTAGCCAAAAGTCAGATGATGATTCCAGATAGGAAGTCAAGACGAAGCACCTATAAAATCTCAGTCTGACCCGAGTATTATTTAAGAAGAAAATAATAAACGGATCAGTCTAGCTATAATTATCATATAAAATGAGATATAAGAAGAGATATAATAAAAATGTATGATAACCAAAAATGTCATACTACGACAAGTATACATAGAAAATCAACTAAAGTCATACAATATCTCAAAAATCTCATAGCATCAAAAAGAATGTCATATTCTTTATTTAATTCACCAAGCCACAATAAAATGACATACACATCAATGCCAATGGTAAAAGCTGGTGAAACATAAATTCCATAAATCAATAATTAGAAATCCAGAAATCACAAGAAAAGGATGGCCAATCCCAAACAGGAGCATGCAAACCGGAACATCGACGTAGTACAAACGGTACGTCCAATGAACCGAAAAGCCGGGACATCGATGTAGTACAAACGGTACATCCAATGAACCGAAACACAAAACAATTCGGAACATCGATGCAGTACAAATGGTACATCCAATGATTCGAAAAGTCGGGACATCGATGTAGTACAAACGGTACATCCAATGGACCAAAACATAAAACAATTCGAAACATCAATGCAGTACAAACGGTACATCCAATGATCTGAAAAGACGAGACATCGATGTAGTAAAATGATCCAATGAATCGAAACGCATAAACAATTCGAAACATCGACGCAGTATAAACGGTACGTCCAATGAACCGAAAGCCGGGACATCGATGTAGTACAAACGGTACATCCAATGAACCAAAAGACATGAAAGAAGATGGGTCGCTAACCCATAAAAGAAATGAGACGAAGCTCGAAATGTCGAGGTACTGTCCCTCCATTCGGACAAAGAGACATCGCACATTGCTAGTCTAAACCATAAAATGATCACCATTGATCATCAAGAAGTGTCAATTACATTAAGCCAGTAAATATATGAGTTTAGCTTCATGTCCCATAACCACTAGCTTAACTTAAATATTTACGAACAAATTGTAGATCTCCACTAAAAAATTGTCAAAAGAGATTCAATTGAACAAGTCCAAGAATTACCCGACGAAGTAAACGCAAGCGTTTCATACCACTTGTTTTACTAAGCTGTTTAATTAGATTTCTCGTACGAGTGAGGTAAAGGTTTGTATATACCAGTAGATTGGAAAACGGTTTAAGAAACGAGCTTTATAATAAAATAGTGTTGAAATCATTTTGATGAAGGAGTTTTGATATTTACTACTAGTATAGAAAACCTTTATATTTTTAAAGTGACAAATCATAGAAATGATTGTAGAAACAATCAATCATTAAAAATTCACATACGAAGACGTGAATCAAATCCGAAGAAAACCGATACCAAATCCATCAAGATGGATATTCCAAAAATCTCGAAGAAAAGAAGTCATCAAAGTCGATAATAAATGATAACAACAAGTGGGGAATTAACACGAATCGATTAAATTTGGAAACCAAGCAAAATAGGTCAAAATACCAGCAGGTCGGTCGATCGGCTCACTGAGTTCGGTCGACTAAACCCAGTCCTGGAAAATCCTTGGGCTGGTGGTCGGTCGACCGGACTCAGTATGCCAGTCGACCGGACTCAGTATGCCAGTCGACCGGACCAGAGACAGAGAAGTGCTCTGGTAGCAGGTCGGTCGACCGGCTACAGAGGTCGGTCGACCGGAACCTGTTTCCAGCACTTCTCAGCCTATCTAAACAAGGACCAATCTTGACCAAATTGCAATCGTTCGAGCAACGGCGCTAAGGGTTTATGCCAATCGACTACCCACCCCTATATGCTCCTCGATGCATCACCAAAAGCATGATCAAACAACAAGCTATGATTTTTAAACATTTGACTTCAAAACACCAAAAATCGGAATATTCACAAAATCAATCCAAATCAAAATCAAATGCACATGATTAAGTGTTAGGAATTCATACCTAACAATCGAAGATAGTTATAGACTAAGATGTGAGATAAAAATATCACCTTTTCACAAAATCATTCAAGGAGAAGCTTTTAAAACAAGCCAAGATCAATTCCTCTTCAATAACAACTCAAGAAGCTTCAATCTAAGCTTCAGAGAAAAACAATTCCTAAGTTAAGTTTAGGAATTTCTGAAATTGGAAGGAGAAAGAGTTGGAGAAGAAGAAGGAGATACTTACCAATGGGTTCTCTTGAATTTGGAGCTAGAAATTGATTTGCAAATGGAAACTAGGGCTTAGGAAATTCTAATTCTTTTTTCTTTTCCTCCATTCTTGATTTCGAACTGAAAAGATGAGGAAGTGAGAGTGAATGGGGAGGGATGGTTCAGTTTGGGGTATAATGATGGCTAGTGGCTGAACCCAAACCCAAAGTGAAAAAGGTCAAATTTTTGGCTAGCTCCAAACATATCAATGTTTATACTCAAAAAGGTTGCAAATGGCATTTTAAACTCAATGGAAGGGGTCTCGAGTCCCAATTGGACTGTTTGCAAAAAGTAACTTTTTGGACTAAAATCCGACGAATGATGAAATATTTAAATAAAACATTTAAATATAAAAATCGATAAATATGTGGTTTGTTACAATTACGGTGAGTAATAATTGTTTATTTAATAATAATTTCAACAACTATTTTAAAGTATGATAATATGATCATATAATCTCTTAATGATTTGTGTCAATAGTTGATAACTTAAATGATTATATGGTTGGTTATATGGATGTTGATATGATTGATAATTTAGTTGTGATAAATTATGGAAAATCATAATAAAAGTGTTAGCCATGAATAATTGATGAAAAATAAATCCATATGGATGTGTACAAGGAGTTTATTTATCCACTTAGGTGTTTTTGAAAATATAAAAAGGTTGAGAATGAATATTATAATAATATAATATTGTGAAATGATTTAAAAGTGACAAAGATATTTAATATGGAAAAATACTGGTTTAAATGTTTGAAAATTATTTTGGAATTTTTTATAAATATATGAAAGTATTTTGGTGAAGTTTGAAAGGTAAATGAAAAATTAGTCAAAATGGGCACGTCGCGTAACGGCAGTTCGTGATTTCACGCTATAAAAGTCAAAAGAGTGTAAAAGTTTGAATATAATTCGGAATTCTTCGAGATAAGAGTTTTCCAAACTAGTATATGCATAATTTTAAAACCAAAATGAAATAAAATCAAGATTTTATTAAGTAGATTTTGAAATATGAGTACAACAAGTTTTTAAAAAATCTAGAATTTGCATTTCGAAATCCAAAACTGGATTTCTTTGAAAATGATGTTTTAAAATGTTAAAAATGTGAAATAAATCTTATAAATCTTTTAAAATGTTTTAAAAGTTATATGAGTAACAAAAATGAATTCTCTAATAAAATAAAGTCGTTTTGATCAATATAGCTTAAAAAGCACTTTCCGCAACACTTTTTCGCAACACTTTCCTAAAACTTTTGAAATATAGTTTTAAACGCAACCATTCTTTTCCAAATCTTTTGTAAATGTTTACAAATGATTACTCGAGTTTTATAAAGAGATTTGAAGGAGTTAAGGAATGGTTAAATAAATGAATAAGTATTCAAAATAGTGTTCTGAAGTTTTA
The DNA here is from genome assembly GCA_030765085.1 of Allium cepa. Classification (NCBI taxonomy): domain Eukaryota; kingdom Viridiplantae; phylum Streptophyta; class Magnoliopsida; order Asparagales; family Amaryllidaceae; genus Allium; species Allium cepa. The sequence continues at coordinate 920,923,214 of CM060938.1, forward strand.
TAAACCATTTCTAAAAATGAAAGGAGTACGCGGAAACAACTAGCACATTTGTCCCGCCGTTTGATCTAGAGGGTAAACATGGTGTGTAACTAAGGTTAGGATGATCAATCATTGCCTGAACTCACCTAGCCTCTGCTTTCTCTTTTAGATGAGGGGTGGAACTGATCTAAGGGAAAGCCTAGATGCTCTAAAAATAATATTATTCCAATATGAGATTTAAATAAATGATTTGGAATTATTTTAATTCTTATACTTGAAATTAATTATTTTGGATTTGTAGTAAACTATGTCTTAAAAGACATCATTCTGACCTATTCAAAAGTTATGTTTTGGAAAAAAGAAATCATTAAGATTCAATAAATGATTTTGAAATGTTTTCCTAAGAAAAAGGTAAAATGATTTAGAGTTATTCCAAGATTCAGAAGGGTTTAATAAACCAAATGATTTGATAAAAGCAACTTAATGATTCCATATACTATTAAGAGGATAAAGGAATAATCTAATGGACATATCTCTAAGAGATATTTATGAGTAAATAAAAGGATAAATTAAATTGAATGATGATTGATAATCACATGTGAACTTACCATCTTTTTCAATCGATGATTGGTTCGGAGGAATCGGGGACGGTTTTGGGGTAATTCCTATCCAAAACCACTTTGAACCAATGTATACGTTCGGTCGTGAAGACATGATGATGGTGATGAATTTTGAAGACGAGGATCTTTATAATGAAGGACTGCTTGCCACTAGTCCCTTGAGGTGAAATTTACCATACCATATATTTAGCGGTTGTAGTGCTCTATTATGAAAATCTTCGATTGCAAGGACTAATCAATACTAATCGTAGGGATAATTCCTGAGAGGATGTGATAGGACGAGTCCCTTCGGTTTCAGCCCCAGAACGGACTTGTATGGACGAATGTCTGATATTGCATTTCTGATACCACAAACATTGACTTTTGCAAACAGACATCTATTTGGTGGAAGGAAGGAAACTTCTCTTAGCTTAACACCTTTCTCTAAGATGTATAAGCTTAGAGGTAGCATGTTCGTGAAAGTTAATAGCGATCAAAGAAATGACAGTGTGGCATTCAAAGTGGAAGCTGTGATGATCAGAGCGTGGCATTGCAAAAAGAAAAGTGTGCCTTTGTGGAGCGCAGCTTCATGAGCTTCACACCCATGGCATGTGATATTGTGTGGTCTATAGGACATATTTCAGGCTATTAGTTACGAGGAATGAAAGGCATTTGTTGCCTTAAGGTAAAAAAATGGAAAGGTATGGAGGCTGATGGAGATTTTGTAAAGCCATTGAGCAATACGATATTCCATAGTAGCATAGCACTATAGTTCGAAGGCTCACGGAGTTCGTGCAAAGCCAATGGAGTAAATTAGGACTGTTATGCATGGATTTTTCTGGTCTAGATGGTCTCCGGTTCCCTATCATGTTGGAAATCCAATTTCAATACGTTGCCTTTACGGCTTTGATTGTCGAACCTACTTTTAAAAAGTAGCTAGTAAACCATCAAATTTAACCGGTTTAACTATTTCGGCTATTTTCATATATCATTAGAGAAGTGTTTTCAAAGGAATGTCATTAGAAGTAATATCAAATTATTTTGGTATAAAAGAGATTTGGTTATCATAAGGTTAAAACCCAACTGTATTTATGCGTGGCCATAGTCTTATGAGATACCCTTCTTTTCAAAGGTTTTAAACTTGCATAAATTTATAAATAGATTATCTTACTCTAGTTTATCAAGCCTAATCCGGGTAATTTAAATACTCATGTCTAGTCCGACTAGTTTCAAGTTTAGTTGAGGACGCTTGGAGTTTCCAAAGGAGAGTTGGAGATCTTCATCTACGTATGGCCGAATTCTATTATCCGCTGCATATGCTGCATTTATTTTATTTGACTGTCCGCATTTGTAAGGACAGGGGTTTACAACTTGTAACGACCCGCTATTTTGGACCATTCGCATCCGCACATGTTGGACTTGAATTATTCAAAATACTGAACTATAATTTAAATTTGGCAAACTCGTCATATACAGTAAATAAATAAATCACAGAATTACAGATATAGAGTAGTATAATGTAGCGGAAACAAAGAAATAGTAGTTCGTGAAGCTACTATATATACACATCCGAGTTATACAAGGTACAACAAAAGTCTTAATATGATAATCAGGTACAAATCAGAATACATCACTGGAATTAACTGGATAGCCGAAAGTGAAATATATAGTTTGATATTCAAGCAAAGCTCCTACTCCGAAGGTGAGTCTCGAATGTCGTATCACTCAGTCTGACCCAAATATAAAGCAAAACACAAAATACTCGAGTCAGGACATACATACTTATACGATGTAAACCAACACAAGTGAATGTAATAGAAAAGTACAACTAACTTAAAGGATGCTTGGGACCGCCCATCCTTTAAGGATCCGTTAAAGTGTTTACTATGTAGTAATATATGCTATTATAATAATGTCTAAAGTAAAGTATAATATATTTAAAAATAGCATTAAGGTGTTACCTAATATCCCCCTTAACACATTCTGTAGTGCCAGTAGTCTATACAGTACCAGCGGACCTCCAGATTGGGAGGCTACCCTAAATACTCCATAGTTACGACACAAAACCAAACTCGTACAAGGCGCGCTAGGGTAGGTTACACGGCACAATAAGGCAATGCCAGGGTAGATATACCAATTACACTTCCGAGCTGGTGGTAACGCATAGCCGCAGCTACTGCCCACCTCGAGCCACACTCCCATAAAAAATCCAAAGGGTGCACCCAATCAATCCCAAAAGTAATAGAATGGTATCGAAGAAGTGTGTCCGATCGGATGAGCTACCTCACTTAGGCTGTTGATTGCTCCAGTTTTAGCCATCTTATGCCAACTCCCGGGAGTCGGGTCCACGTTCATACCTCAATAGGATCGTCGCCACCATCCTACTCCATTTTGGAATCACCACCGCGTACACAGTTGTTAAAGTGGTTTTCGGTATCGACGGAGAGTATGCCTATATCCGATCCCGGTCTCTTTGACAACCAATCGTATCATTACCCATGGATATTTATTTCAAAATAGTATATACTTTCAAAACCAAAATATCATGTCCATTTCAAAACTATGTCAACATGATATCATTTCCATTTCAAAAACCAAATCAATAGGATCTCATTTCCATATAAAAATCAAAACAATACGATATCATTTCCATTTCAAAACCAAGTCAATATAATATTATTTCCATTTCAAAAATCAAGTCAATATTATATTATTTCCATTTTAAAAACCAAATCAATATGATATCATTTAATTAAACCCAATTTTCAAATCAATGAATATTTCCTTTAATTTATTTAAACTTGAAATATTCCTTTAAATCAACTTAAGCCAAACCCCTATTATAAAGTCGTATCCTTAAATCTTCAATTTTAATAAGTTTCAAATCAATATATTTAAAGACAATTCTTAGTTAAATACCACTTCAAATAAATTCATTTCCAAAAATCATAGTACTTTCAAAGTTATAACACCTCCGAAACCAAAACACTTTGAAATATTATCATTTGGAAATCATAATACTTAGAAAAATGATAACATTTTGAAATGTTATCATTTGGAAATCATAATATTTAGAAAATCATAACACTTCAAAACATATTCATTTAAACCATTTAAATTCCGTGTCAATAACATTCAAAATAATAATCATTTCCAAAGTTGTAGCAATTCTAAGTTAATTTGTTCAATTATAACAATTTCAAAAACATTGTATTTTCAGTAACAGCGGCACTTAGAAAATAGTATTGTAGATATAATAGTATTTCAAAACATTTTCATTTTCAGAAACAGCAGCACTTATGAAGTGCTACAGTTGCTATTAGTATTTCAAAATAGTTCAATTTCAAAACAGCAGTACTTATAAAGTGTTAAAGTAGATATTTTATTATTTCAAAATAGTTCAGTTTTAAAACAACAGCACTTATAAAGTGTTAGAGTAGATATTTTAGTATTTCAAAACAGTTCAGTTTCAAAACAGCAGCACTTATAAAGTGCCACAGTAGGTATAATATTGTTTTCAGAACGTAGTTAAATTTCAAAAATAGTAGCACTAAGCAAATGTTATCTTAAAACCACAGCATTTTTGAAACGCTACCAATACAAATTCAAGATTTATTATAACATTTCAGAAACATTAAAATCTCAGTTTTAGCCATTTTAACTTATAAAACACATATCTCACTCTTTAGAAAATATTCAATTGTATATCATTTAACTTATGATTAATTAAAACAAAACTTTATGAATAAAATATCCAATTAAACCATAATCCGTTTATTAAGTCAAAAGTACACCATTTTACTTAACTTTTATTTTAACAAATATCTTAACACTTTATTTAAAAATGCCCGCTTCATAAATATGATATTCTTTTAATAAGTCAAACTTAAAATTTCCATTTGAAAACCAAATTTTCAATTACCAAGTTAAGTCATATTTAAGATACATTTTTAACCATTTAAACCATAATTATTTATTTACAAACATATCCATTTCAAAAAAATAAAATCTATTACAATTACTAGGTTAGATTTAAAATTCCATATTAAATAAAATTTAATTATTAAGTTATTTATCATCAATAAAGATCTTTAAATTAAAATTTGAAAACCAAATAAAGATCTTTAAATTACAATTTAAAACCAATTATCGACTTATAAAATTTTAACTTATAGAAAACCAATATCTCTTTAATTTTTAAATCATTAAATCAACTCTTTAAGCTAAAATTTCCTATATCTTAAAACTCAAAAATACTTCATAATTTTTAGGAAAATATTATTTAAAAATTAACCATGGGCCTGTATAATATTTTCTAACCTAGGTCAAGTGATACGGATGTGTATCATTTCAATCCGTAATTTAAAAAAATCCGGGTTCTATCATTTCAAACTCGCAATCCCAAGTCAAATAAAATAAAAATTGCTTGAGCCTATCATTTCAACTCATAATGATTTTTCCCTATTTTACAAGTATGCATCATTTCAACCCATAGTGAAAAGGGAACTTGCAATGTGAGAAACAGTAAAAAAATATACCAGTATAGCATAACATAGCATATTAGATGATGTAACAAGTATATAAGAAGAATTTTTCATCATATAATCGCATCATAGGCATATATGAACTTATCAACATAAAATATCAATTACTACAATTCACATGTCATTGTTTCACAATTTATATAAGTACGGATGTCGAGAGTGATAAACTCACCTTCTAAACCTAGAGATCAAATTCAAAACACAAATCCAAACTCCGCAAAGCACGAAAAGGCACGACTAGATTTTTTTGAGTGGATGAAGAGTCAAGATCCAAATCTTGTACATAAACAAATACACCAACATAAGTATATGATTCAATACAAAATATTATAAATTAAAACAATGTAAAATATGAACAAGATGACATAACTTTGCTTTAATCTATGCAAGTGGCTCGGCCACATCACAATTTGGCTTGGCTACATCAATACATGGCTTGGCCATGATGTTTAGAGGCCAGCTAGGCTTGGTTTTGAGACCACAAGGCAAGATAATGGCAAGAGAATGAAGAGAAGTGGCAAGTTACAAGTTGTGGAAGGAAAAAAGGCAGAACGTAGGCAACTATGTGGTTCGGCCATGGCTTGTGTAGCTCGGCCATGGTGTTATCTTGGGTCAAGGAAACATAAATTTATGGCTAGGGGATGGATGTAGTCATGGCAAAGCAATAGGAGATGGTGTTGTGGGTTGTGGCTGAGGTAAATAGGAAGGGGAAGGTGATGTATTAGCTCGGCTCGGGTTATTACATGCTATGGTGATGGAGTTTTCATCTATGGTAGTCATGGCTAGGGCTTGGGATGTTGATGAGGGGTGGAGTGGCCGGTCATAGTGGTGGTGGTGGAGTGGAGATGGTGGTCAGCAATAGGATGATGATGGTGGAGGCCGAGCAACTTGAGGCAAAACAAAGAAAAGTGGAGAAAGAAAAATGAAAAATGAAAAAAGAGAAGCCATGGAAAAATTTTGTTTAGAGAACGAAATGAGAATTATCTTTAACGTGAATGAGAAAAGAAAATGCACGGCTATAGGCAATAAAGTGGTCATTTAGAAAATGAAAAGGATAGGAAAAGAAAAGGCAACAATTAAAAACAAGCAACTTAAGTCTCTTCAAATTTCTAATCCATTTATCAAAATATAAATCCAATAAATAAAGTTCAAAGTCTAAACGAAATAAAAAAAAATGAACATTGTGACAACCCGGATTTTTAACGCCTATTAGTTGGGTGATTAACTAATTTAAATCATTGGAATATTAATGTTGATAGTCGAATAAATGAGTTTTTCTAGAAGATAAAAATATTTGTATATATAAATTGATTTGAAAACTACAATATATATTGAATTATAGAATTTCTGGATATGATAAATCTTATAGGAAATTAAACTCTACCTTTTGAACACTAAATATAAGTGTGTATATATATAAGAATATAATCTAAGTGATAATACTTAAGCTTAAAATAAAATAAAAAATATATATGATTAAGAAATAGGAGTAAAAGAATATAAGTGGTTATATATTGTTGTATTAAACATGAAGTAAGGTGTGTAAAAGTAAGAATGTAAATATATATATATATATATATATATATATATATATATATATATATATATATATATTAAAGCAATGTATAGATAAGCATGAAATCAAATCAAGTCAAATGAAAGTCGGGTCAACAAAAGAAATATATATATATATATATAAATATATATATATATATATATATATATATATATATATATATATATACATATGAAGGGCATGGAAGCCCGGAAGCCTGAAGCTTCCTAAATACACTTCCATTTCTTATAAATGTACCTATATCACTGCCTTTCTTCTTACATCATTTCATTCAAACCAAGTTAAAATAGAAACGATACCACCATTTCACACTAAATACAAAGAAGAACAAGATCAAAGGAAACAGGATTAAAATCAAAATAGTGTTCAGTTTAAGTAAGAAGGTGAGTAAACCTTTTTAAAACAGTTTGATTTGGATTTAACTTTAAGGCATGTGAAAATATTGGGTTGTATTGAAGCACTTTCTCCTGAAATCATTTGAAATCTATATGTATGTTGTGTGAGCATGTTTGTTAACATATTTAAGATCTTGTTCTCTGTTATTGCACATTCCCTGATTTGCCTTCTAAAATTCATATCTCTCTATCATGACAATATTATACTTTGATATCTAAATGGAAGTTGTTTGCTAATGTATGATGATAATTTTAAAAATGGTTTCAAGGTTTAAAATTCAGCAAAATATTTTTAAAAATGAAATAACAGAGGCATTGTATGTACATGATAAAAATCGACCAATTCAATTTCTGTTTTAAATTGCATGAATGAATTAGTGATAGGAAATAATGATTTTTAACATACATTTCATGATTTTTAGATTGTTAATTAATGAGAATTTTCGAGATGACCATTTTGGGCATTTTTAGTGATTGTCGATGATCGACACGGTGGATGGAGGCGGGGTCGTAGTCGAAGGTGGCTGGGAGGTTGCCGATAGTAGGAAAAATACTCGAGAAAATTCTAGAATGCTGTGGTGATTGGGAGTCGGCAAACTAGGGTTTAGCACTCCTGTTTGTTCGACTTTGTAATGAAAGAAATTGAGGGGTATTTGGAGATCTGGAGTAGATCGCGTGTGGTGGAATTTATAGCAGTGAGTCGTGGCGATTCATTGAGTGGGTCGGCGTGGGTGCCATGGGTCGGAGGTGTTCGCTGGCGAGTGTTTTTCCGATGGTCTCTGGCATTTAAGTTTAACCGTTGGGTCGTTTATGGGTTTCGCAAGCGAAAACGTCGATCTCAAGGGTCGAAGAGTAGGTGAGATCATGGTCGACTTGCCGAGGGTAGGTTTGATGGTCGGAGCAAAGCCGACGATCTGTGCATGTGCACACGTATCTGATGTGTCAGGGCTTGGGTTTGGGTGTTTAAGCTTCGGTTGTGATGGTTTTTTTCTTCGAGTCAGTCTCGACCTTCATGGGATAGCATGAATAGAAAGGGAAGAAGAGGGGGAAATAGTTTTGTCTCGGGTCTCTATGTTTTATTCAGGCCTATACCCAAGTTTTTATGCTTGGTTGTTAACAATAGTAAATCAAGTTTATAGTTTATCAAAGTAAATAATTTTTCGAAAGAGAATATAAGTCAGGTCGAAATAAAGCATTAGCGAATTTAAATCTTAATTGATTGATTATTAACTAGAGATTAATTAATTTAGGATAAATTAATCAATAGTTTAGAATAACCAGTAAATCAATAGAAGGGATTCGAAGGGACCGGAGTCGGGTATTTGTAAATACCCGAAACCACTTCGATTAGAAATTTGCAATAATTCTTCATATGTGAAATCAATAGACGAAAAGGGAATATTATGGACCTTTGAACCAAGTTAGAATACTTAGAATTTGTGTCGTATAATAAGCATTGAATATAACATGTAATAAACTCGTAGTGAAGTATGAGTTACCCGGGGTTCTTTATGTTTTTGAACTTAGTATTTCAAATTATATGGGTTTACTTACGCAGGTTTCCAGCCTGACCCGGGTGTTACTTTGATGTAATGCTCTGGTCAGACCGAGTATTACAGATTTTCAGGTAAGGACGTTCTGGAGCCCAGGAGGCGAGCTGGATGGCAGGAATGTATGGAGTGTTTCTACTATGAGATATTTCTATTTATCTGAGATAGGTTGATTTGTATATGTTCCGTGTTTGTGTATGTGTGTAACTCTGATGTATTAAAATGAAAATTGACAGATATGGTATTCTTTTGTAAACTGCAATTATTTGATATTATATTTTATCCACTGCGAATGTGAGAATCTTTGTTTTGTTTTTGTTTCTTCTTCTTCTTTTGTCTCTTTCTTCTTTTCCTAACTGTTTGGAATTTCCGGGATGAAAATTCCGGGTCGTTACATTTGGCATCAGAGCAAAAGGTTAAGTGAATACCTTGGCTCTGGTGGGTGTACTCATCTAAAGATAGGGTCAATAGTACCCTAGAATGAGTTGAGTGTAATATATATGGGAGAACGTACTTGTTATTTTCTTATATAAAGATTTTAAATGGTTTTAAAAGTAAATGACTTTATATAAAATTATATTTTATATATAAAGCAATATTTCTTTCAAATAAATATTAAGGTAATTGGTTGTTAAATTATGGGAATTAAATTAAGTGGTAACAGAAATACAACCAAAATGAAATAGATAAATTCGAAATGGATTCAAACTGAAATTAAAATCTTGAATTTGTGGAAGGGTTCTAGAATAAGATAATAATAAATTGGTTTCCTAATATGATAATCTTGGTCATTATCATTGTTGTGTTTAATAATAAAATATGTATTAATAAGCAAGCAAAATGAAATGTTTTAAGGAAGTAAAACATTTAGGCAAGTATGACATATAAACTGGAGTAGAAGACGATCCAATTTGTGAAGTTTTAAATTTAGGTCCAGAAATTTGAAATTTGTTTCAAAGTGATAAATAAACAATAAATAATATTATTTAATGTATTTGATTGAAAGTGTCCTATTTCAAATAAGAGTTGTTGAAGGCTTTAAAGGAAACTATTTTGATTTAAAACCAAAGGTGGTTTGAAATAAACTATAAATTTGAGTTTTAAATTTGGAATGAGATGTGATAACCAAAGTGATAAGTTTTTGAACTTATTGGTGGGAAGATTTTTAATGTGAAGTTAAAATTAAAATGAGAATTCAAATTGGGTAAAGTTGGCTGGTTTAAGGAAATTAAACTTTGGGAAAGTTAAATAAGTCAATAAACAACCTGAACTGGAAATTTCAAGATGAAACTGGGTGTTTGTGTGATCTCAGAATGGGTTTGAGATCTGGAAATTTGAAATGGATGTGTTAAAAATGAATGAGGAATGAAGGGTGGTAATATATCCATTAATGAGATAAAAGGGAAATTAAACTTTAATTTGAAGTTAAGGATATGGAATTACTTTGAACTGAAAATTTGAATAATTGAATTTATAAACTAAAATTGTTTAGGAACTGGTTTCAAAACTGGAAGATAAAATTAGGTAATAAATTGAATTTTTAAGATAAAATTGTTTTGAATTCTTATTTAAACTTTTAAATAATTTAAGTAAAGATAATTTAAAATGAAATTTTGACAATTGGACTTGGAATTAAACTGTTTAAAGATTTGGATTATTGATTTAAAAATAAAGGTTAATTTGGTTTAAGGAATTAAATCAACATTTAAAAATTTAACTCGAATTTATATAATTCGAGATGGTTTCAAATTGAGATTTAAATTGAATTAGTTCAAACTAAATTGATTTGAATTAATAGGAATTGTGATTTTAAGATGGATAAGTTTAAAATTCAAATGGAAAATTTGAATTGGGTTAATTTGAAATAAAATTGAAGATTGAATGAGTTCAAATTCAAATGGAATTGGAATTGATTCATATAGAAATTTAAATGATCTGAAATTGAAGTGGATTCAATTTGAAATTAGTCTAAATTAATTTGAATAATTTGGAATTGTAATTAAAGTGAATATGTTTAAAATCAAATGGAATTGATTTGAATCTGGAAAGAAATTGAGAAATTCAACCTGATTTGGGAATAAATCAAGTTCAAGGAAAATTGAAGTTATTCAAATTGCAATTGAGTCAATTTAAATGGAAGGAGAAATTTAAATTAAATTGATTGGAAATGGAGGCTGGGAATTGAACAGTTTGATTCTGGACTATTTTCAAAATAAATTGTTTTAGTGCAAACCTATTTTCCCAAGCTATTTATTATATATACAACCTTTCTTATTAAACCCGAAACTGCCTTATACTTATTTTAACAACTACTTTTGGAACTTTTAACTATTTTATAACTATTTTATAAACTAATTATTATTTTTCCAACTACTTTATAACTAGATACTATTTTACAACTACTTTGCAATTATTTTACTTTTTTCAACTACTTTACAATTACTTAACTATTTTACAGATGTTTTACAAACTAATAATTATTTTTCAACTACTTATCTATTTTTAAAATTTCAAGCTAATTCCTAAATATAAACTGGTCGGAGTTTGTTAACCCTGCTTTCACCAACGAGTTAAGACTCAGGCCGACTCAACTGGTTACGACGTAATTAGCTAACGAGTTAAGGTTCACAGCGACTTAAAGGAATGGAACGACTCGTGGGGATTAACGGTTCATGAGACAGGCCGACACAGTGAGTTACTGACTCAACGAAGTTTACGAATCATATGAAATGACTCAAGGCCTAGACCGATCCAACGACTCATTAGAGCTACGACTCAGGAAAGGTACCGACTCAACAGGTAGCGACTCATCTGCTCAAAGATTGGACCGACTCATCTACTTAGAGGGACAGGGCGACTCAAGGAGTTAACGATTCATAAAGAAGGCCGACTCAGCGACTCAACAAGTCCACGACTCATCCTATAAGACGACTCAAAGGAAATAACGACCTAAGAAAATGGACTCTTATGTTGCTTCACTTATGAACTGCTACCTGATAAGTCGTTAACGACTTATCGACTCATGACTCACCATGACTCGTCTACGACCTAAAGACAATGAGTCGTGACCCGCTATCACAGTACTGATATCAAAGAGGAATGTCTCGTGGACGACTTAAGACTTATGATATATTCAGAAGATTGAAGGCGCTCTGGTACGAACCTAGGGTTCAACCTGTTGAGTCGTCCACGACCCAACCTGACTCGGCCACGAGTTAACGATGAGTCGGGTACGACTCACGACTCAGGGCTGAAAACTCCTATAAATACACGGCCACCTCCAACATTCAAAGGACCTTTCGGTTCATTGATTTGACAAGCCGTTACTCTGCTGCATCAACACTTGAAGCTTTTGAGTCACAAAGAACGCCTCAAGGAACTTCACGAAGAAATCATACATGTCCAACATGAGTTCAAGGATTTTGATCGACATTGAAGTTTAGGCTACTTGTTCTAAGTCACTTGTAACTCGAAGTGTGTTGTAACCGAAGTGTAATTGCATTGACTTGTAATCAAATCGTCAATAAAGATATTCAAACTGGACGTAGGCTCTCTCTTAAGCCGAACCACTCTAAGATTGCTGTTGTTTACTACTTTTCCTCTATTATCTGCTTATAATCTGTTCCCGAGCTATCGGGTGGTGCTTTCACAATCATCTTCTTCACACCAGGGTGTTAGCGTTCGATTTTTAGCGTTAACATTTTTGGTGCTTTCACTGAGAATTGAACTCAGGACAATTATCATCATTGCTCCACGAAAGTTTGTTGAAGTGATCCCTTAGAAGACTAGAAGTTTATTTGAAATCATGGCTCCAGGGAGAAAGAGTAGATCTGTTAGATCTGGAAATGTTCAAGAGGGGACCTCCGATTCCCCTGTACCTAATCAACCCACTCCATCTGTTGGGGTTACAAAAGCGGAGTTGGATGCTGTAATCTTAGGGCTGAACCAGCAGATAAATGCCCAAAATGCACAATTGGAAGCTCAGAGTGCCCAAAATGCTCTAATTCTGAATAAGTTGAACGATTTGCTTGGGGCAAACCATCAACCAGCAGGTAATGAGAGGAACTTTGCTGGCAATGTTCACGAAGATGAAGAAAGGAACGCTCCTGAGAGGGCTGCCAGCCCTTTTGAGCAGACACTTCCTGAAGTTGGTGGATCTAAAGCTCAGAATGATGAGAGGTAACTTTCTGAAATGGTTCGACAAATCATTAAAGAGAGTATGCAGAGGCATAAAGACGAGAAAGAGTGGGGTTTCGCTCCAAGTAAAACCCCTTTTACCGAGAAAATCTTAAAGGCTGAGTTTCCAAGAAAGTTTGTCCCTCCAACGATTTCAGCTTACAAGGGAACAAGTGATCCGAATGAATTCTTGTATAAGTACGATTGGCACATGACAGGTGCCAGAGCTTCTGATGAAATAAAGTGCCGATATTTTCCTGTGTATCTCGAAGGTGTAGCTCTGCTTTGGTTCACCAAGCTTCCAATCCGATCTATAGATCAGTTTTCTGACTTAACCCGGAAATTCAAGGAGCAGTTCAGACTATATGCCTCAAAAGCTAAAGATATCATGTCATTTTCAAGTTTAGAACAGAATCCAGGGGAAACTATCAGATCTTTTTTGAATCGCTTTAATATAGCGCTGGCCGTGGTAGACAATGCAGAACCCCGGATGATCCTGACTTATCTGATGAGGGCCATTGACAAGTCAAGAGAATTTGGAAAATGGCTAAACATGAAGGAACCAAATTCCCTTGAAAAATTCTATAAAAAAGCAGATGAATTCATACGCCTGGAAAGCCGTCCTGTACCGGTAAAGGCAGTGTTGGAAAAAGCTGAAGATAACACTGTTGCTCCACGCAAGAATGAATCTGTAGGGCAAAAAATGGAAACAAATAATGGGAAGAAACAGAGTAATCTGAAGAAGCCTCGATCTTTCAAGCCATCAGATTATACTCCTTTATCAGATACGTCGGAGCGTATCTACCTTGCCACTAAAGATTCTGTTGATTTTCCTAAACGTATTCCTCTGAGGACCGGGAAAAAGGCTATACAGAGTGGGAAGTTCTGCTGCTTCCATAATCAACCCGGTCATGAGACCGACGAATGCCGCCAGCTGAAAAATCTGATTGAAGAGTTGCTAAGGGAAAATAAGCTGCAGCAATTTGTGAAAAAGAATAGCAACAATCCTGCTTCGTCTAGTCAGGGGCAACAAGCTCCTGCTCATCAGCCTAGAACAGGTGAGAAGGTTGCAGGGCATGAATCTGGAAGGCCTGTTATCAATGTCATTACGGGAGGGCCTCACCCAGCTGGCAAGAGCTGGGGTGAGATGGAGAGATATACCCAAGCTTTAAAATATGTGCCGACTGATGAAGATGTCTTTGTTTTGGAAGACTCTACGCCCCTGAAACAACAAAAAACTTTCAATGATGACATTGTGTTCAGAGCCAGGGATTCCATAAGTGTCAAAGCTCCTACCTTAGATCCTTTAGTCATCTCAGCTGGCATCGGACCGGCCATTGTCAGAAGGGTTCTCATTGATTGCGGTGCATCCTGCAATATCCTCTTCAATAAAACATTCGACCAAATGAAGATGCCTATGGTTGATGTACAAGCCTCATCGCAGAAAATCGCTGGCTTCACTGAGGAGCCAAAGCAACCAATAGGAACCATTGATCTTCTTGTAGAACTTGGAGAAGGAGAAAGGAAAGTAGTCCGCAAACAAACTTTTGTGATTGTCGACGAATTTTCTGCTTATAATGCTTTCCTTGGTCGTCCAACTCTGGCAGCATTCAAGGCTGTTCTAGCCCCATGGTGCCTCACCATTAAATTCCCTACAGACAATGGAGTAGGAGTTATAAAAGGGGATCAAAATGCCGGGCGGGAGTGTTATCTGACAGAGCTGCGAGAGGCAAGGAAAAGAGAAATGGGAAAGGATGCGGCAACCCCAGTCCGCATCAAAGAACCAGCCTTGTAGCAATTACGGGGCGGACCATGTACTGGCGAGCATAGCGGGGCACGAAAAGAGATGGATCCTAGAAAAGCCAGTGCAGGGGAGAATAGAGTAGTACCGGTGGAAACGACGGTACCAGTACCTGTTGACCTGAAAGACCCAAATAAGGTGTTGAGTGTGGGTTCACAGCTTAATGTGTCAATTCAGAATATCTTAATATCTTTTTTGAAAGAAAACCTGGATGTCTTCGCTTGGACTCATGCCGATATGTGCGGAATATCCCCTGAAGTTGCAGTACACTCTCTGAATATTGACCCAAAGTTTACACCTGTGAAACAGAAAAGAAGAACCCAAGGTCCAGAAAGGTCAACGGCATTGAAAGAAGAAGTTGATCGGCTCATGGAGAATAACTTTATCAAAGAGTCTACCTATCCGAATTGGGTTTCAAATCCAGTGCTGGTTAAGAAAGCTAACGGAAAATGGAGAGTGTGCATCGATTTCTCTGATCTAAACAAGGCCTGCCCCAAAGATTGCTTCCCATTACCCAGGATCGATCAACTGGTAGATGGAACAGCGGGACATGAACTGTTATCTTTTATGGATGCCTACTCCGGATATAACTAGATCATGATGCATGAGCCAGATCAGGAAGACACGAGCTTTATCACTGATATTGGTCTTTATTGCTACAGAGTTATGCCCTTCGGACTGAAAAATGCGGGGGCAACCTACCAAAGACTTGTTAATGCTATGTTCAAACCGCAATTGGGCAAGACTATGGAAGTCTACGTCGACGACATTTTAGTAAAGTCTAAGAAAGCAGTGGATCACATTGAACACTTAGCAGAAATGTTCGCAGTCCTCCGGAAATACAGGATGAAGCTTAACCCTTTGAAATGTTCGTTTGGGGTGGAGTCAGGAAAGTTCTTAGGTTTCATCGTGAGCGCTAGGGGCATTGAAGCTAGTCCAGCTCAAATTACCGCCTTAAAAGAAGTCAAAGCTCCTAGAACAAAGAAGGAATTGCAAAGTCTCAACGGAAAAGTCGCCGCCTTGAGTCGGTTCATTTCCAAAGCTACTAATAAATGCATCCCATTCTTTGACGCTCTGAAGAAAGGAAAGAAAAACTTTGAATGGACTCCCGAATGCCAAAAAGCCTTTGATGAGCTGATCCGTCATATGGAAACGCCTCCAATACTTTCTAGGCCCGGCAATGGTGAGGAGCTTCTTATACACTTGGCAGTATCATCTCATGCTCTAAGTGCAGCGCTGATACGAGAAGACAAAAGGATTCAACATCCGGTTTACTATATCAGCAAAAGACTCACTGGGGCAGAGCTGAATTACTCCAAGTTGGAAAAACTCGCCTATTGTCTACTGATTGCATCAAGGAAGTTGAGGCAATATTTCCAAGCTCATCCTATAAAAGTCCTCACTGATCAACCTCTAAAGCAAGTCCTGTTTCGCCCTGAGACTTCGGGTCGTCTTCTAAAGTGGAACATTGAGCTCAGTCAATATGACATCACTTATCACCCCCGAAAGGCAATCAACGGACAAGCTTTAGCAGATTTCATTGCAGAATTCACAGAAAAAGGTAATGGTGAGGAAGAAACGATCAATGATTCCCCAGTCCAGTGGAAGTTATATGTTGATGGCGCGAGAAATGACTATTGTTCTGGAGCCGGGGTGGTACTTGAAACCCCTGAAGGTCGGTCATTATGTTATGCGCTAAGATTGGAATTTCCTTCAACAAACAATGAAGCAGAATATGAAGCTCTTATCGCAGGATTTAAAATCGCTAAAGAACTAAACATCCGAGCATTACAGATCTTCAGTGATTCTCAGCTTATTGTATGCCAAGTCAAGAAGGAATTTCAAACGAAAGGGGGAAACCTGCCTGCCTACTTGTCAAAGGCCTGGGAACTTCTATGTGAGCTCGATCATTATTCAATAAGCCATATTCCCCGGGAAGAGAATATGAAGGCAGATTCCCTCGCAAAATATTCAAGTTCTGGTGAAGCTCAACTATTGGGATTAGTCCCCGTAGAAGTCCTGTCAGCACCAAGTACAGACGAGATGGATGTAGACTGGATTATGAATATATCTCAAGAACAAGAGTCATGGATGACTCCAATACTGGACTACCTACTCAGAGGTACTTTGCCAGAAAATTCGAGAGAGAGACAGAAGCTACTAAGGAAAGCCTCTAGCTATATAGTCTTGGATGGTCGATTGTACAAAAGAGGATTCTCAATGCCATTACTTCGATGTGTATCCAGGGAAGAATCGAAAACAATCTTAGCTGAGGTACATGGAGGAGAATGTGGTGATCATTCAGGTGGTCAGACTTTGGCAAAGAAGGTTCTCAAATACGGATATTTTTGGCCACAAATTAATAGAGATGCTGCAGATTATTCCCGAAAATGTGACAGATGCCAAAGATTTGCCAAAATTCCTAGAGCGCCTTCTACTGAACTCACACAGATGGTTAGTGCATGGCCATTTGCAATTTGGGGAATGGATCTTATTGGGCCGCTACCGACTGCCAAATCAGGGATTAAATATGCTATTGTTGCAGTTGATTATTTTACTAAATGGGCTGAAGCTGAACCATTGGCTACTATCACCTCTAAGAAGATGATAAGTTTTGTAACGAAGAATATCATTTGCAGGTATGGTGTGCCTCAGAAAATAATCACAGACAATGGTACTCAGTTTGAAAGCGAGGAATTCCAAGATTTTTGCAAGCGATTCAAAATCCAGAAAAGCTTCTCAACAGTGGCTCATCCGCAGGCAAACGGGCAAGTGGAAGCAGTAAACAACATCATCAAATCAACCATCAAAAAGCAGCTGGAAAAAGCGAAAGGTGGTTGGGTTGACAAGTTACCACTTGCACTATGGGCATACAGAACCACAAACAAAACTGCGACTGGGCATACTCCTTTTTCATTAGCATATGGGTCGGAAGCAATGATCCCGGTAGAAACAGAAGTTCCTTCACATAGAAGAATCCATTTCAATCAAGCAGAAAATGAAAAGCTACAGCTTGAAGCGCTAGATCTCCTTGATGAAAAAAGAGATGAGGCTAATCTCAGAATTGCAGCTCATCAGCAAAGGTTAGCCCGACATTTCAATTCCAAAGTTTGCCAACGCAGCTTTGAGATTGGAGATCTAGTCCTGAAGAGAATTATGACAGCGACAGGTGTGTTTGGGCCAAATTGGGAAGGACCATATGTCATAGGTCAGAAGCTTCTTGACGGCACATTCAAACTCACTACTGTTGAAGGAGATCAAATTCCAAGGGCTTGGAACAGCAATCACTTGCGCCCATACTTTACTTGAAAATTTTGTTGAAATATTGTAAAAAGAATTATGAATGTATGAATCTTGTAATTGAAAGCTATTGTAAAACCGATGCAAAAGAATAATGAAAGAATATAAAGTGGATGTAGGCCCAAATTCCTGGCCGAACCACTATAAATCTTGTGTTCCTTATTATTATTACATGTTTGTTTTATTTTCGATATGAAAAGCACATAAAATGTATTGCTGAAATGTCGATTTAAATTTTTGCAGACAATGGAAATAAAACTTGCACATAATAAGACCAAGTGATTCTCGTCATCATACAGCAAACAAATTTCGAGTCACGAAAGCCCTAAATTCGAATCCTAGATAGGAAGTGCTTCAATTGAACGGGCAATGATTTCGCTGGGAACGGACCCTTGCTAATAAATTGAGATCGTTTGAACAAACAAACATCCAATTAAGAAGCTTATGCCCGTTCTCACGAACCTGCCTAACAATGAAGTGCACTTCCTTGGATTAAACAAACTACTTGTAAGAAAAGGGAATGTGAGCTTGAAAAGAAAAAACAAAGGATCGCTGAAAAGGCATAAGCAAGTGGACAAGGAAACAACTAAAGCTATCATCGGCAGCACAAGTCCTCTTCGGAGGCACAACTCTTCGGAGGATAAAGACCTCTAATGGGACATATGCCGCAAAAAAGAAAGTTCTCTACTCAACAAAAAAGATTGGAGGAGTCATGACCCTCCAACCATGAGAGAGTAACTTCCAGCCAATGAAAACCCTCTCTGAGGCACATTTCACCAGGAGTTGAAGTGTAACAGCCGCTCTTCGGAATTTTACTTCACCAGAGTTGAAATGCAAACAAAATAAAGACCTCTTCGGAGGCACATTTCACCAGGAGTTGAAGTGTAACAACCGCTCTTCGGAATTTCACTTCACCAGAGTTGAAATGCAAATAAAATAAAGACCTCTTCGGAGGCACATTTCACCAGGAGTTGAAGTGTAACAACCGCTCTTCGGAATTTCACTTCACCAGAGTTGAAACGCAAACAAAATAAAGACCTTTTCGGAAGCCCACGTTTCACCGAGATTGAAATAAAACTTCCAAGTGTTGAAACGTGAAAAGGCTTTCTTCAAAGGCACAACTCTTTGGAGGTACACGTTTCACCAAGATTGAAATAAAACTTCCAAGTGTTGAAACGTGAAAAATCCCTCCTCAGAAGTACAACTTTCTATGTTAAAAAAAATATATCCTCATCAAGAGCACCCTTTAACTTTCAAAGGAAGAGTAATTTACCTATTCTGGAAAATAGTCTTCCTCAAAAAAAAAAAAGAAGGGAAAGGGTGATTTCTTCGAAGGAAAAAGCGTAAAAACTTATATGAAGGGAGTTGTACTCTATGAAAGATTTCTTCAAGAATGAAATTTCTTCAGAAAATAAGAGTGCAAGTCCCCTCGAAGTATAGAATATTGCAGCAAGCTTATGGTATGGGGGCAACATGTTATAGTTACATACAATATGGTATAGCTACATCGGCAAAAGTAATGCTCAAGCAACATGCCATAAGCCCGCTGCAATATCATATAAATAAACTTGTGCAAAAATGAATAGTAAATGCATTCTCAAATTCAAACAGGAATCTGTACAAATAAAGGATCATTTTATTCAATTGTATTGCAGATACAGGTTTCAAAATAAAAAAAGCGGGGGGCCGGTACCCGCACAATTCTCGACCGGTACATGCAAAAGACAAGAAGCTAAAAGCTGGAACCTTCATTTCTTCTTATCGCCCTTGGACCCTTTACCCGGCCGAATGGTTAGCTTTTCAGGTCGATCTGTAGGCATAAGGGAAGAAGGAGAGGGAGGTGCAAATGGTCCAACTTCCGATTCTTCTTCAGTAGCAATGATTTTCTTCCCCCTCCACTTCGATGTTCCGCGCTTCTTTCTCCTCTTCGAAGAGGACTCACTCCCTGGAGTAACAAGAGCAGACAAAATTATGTCATCAGAAGGAGTCCGCTCCGGAGATATCTCACCTCCCTCAAGTCCTTCGTCTTTCTGCTCTTGAGAAGCGGTAGGATCATCTAAGCCATGAAGAGCCTCTATTTGCTCCTCTTGTGACCCGGGCTGTGAGGCAGAAGGAGGAGTCACTTGAAGAGACGAAGGAGGGATAACCGGAGGGGGCGAAGTCTGAAGGATGCTCGATACTTTTTCTACAGGAGAAAAGAGGTTAAAATAAGTAAAAAGTGGAGATAAAGGTTCGTTAAGATTCAGAAAATAGTCAAGAAGCTCATTGAACCCATAAGAAACAAGTGAGCAGTCTACTTGAGTGAGGTTTACAGCAGCGAGATTAACGGTGGAGTTACCTGGAGAAGTTGGTTTCCTGACATCAACTTCATAAGCCTGCACGTCAGCACTCTCGTCACCTTCATCTCCACCCTGTATGCTTGTAATCTTGGTAGTAACTTTGGTAGGAGATGCAAAAAAGGAACTGGAACCAATAATGTTGATTTCAGACGAGGAAGGAGGCTGGACTGGAGTAGTTGAAGTAGTTTTGCCTAGCTGGTCCCCTTCTGTCGCTTCAGTTCTTAATCTGGCAAGTTGTTCCCTTCCTTTGACGAGAGCAGTGCGAGCGTCATCATCCAAGTAATGCTTTTCAAGGGCTGATTCGTCATAACCAGCGCCTTCAGCGCCAAGCATCTCAAGTGCGGCCTCCCACACTTCAGCTAAAGTAATTTCATACTTGGGACCTAGAAAAGCAAGGCTTCCGCGCCCCAAGACGCTGTGCAGGTAGAAGTCAAACAATGTTGAGCTGATGCTGTTTTTCGTAGCCTCATGAGATTCTTCAGCTGCAATTCTGCCGGCGACGGCCTCATCACGCTCCCTTTCAGCTTTGGAAAGTTGAAGCTTAAGCATTTGAATTTCTGCCTCTTGGGAGTCGTTTTTCTTCTGAAGCTCTGCAACATCAGCAACGTGGCTCTCATTGATTCTTTTCTGCACTTCAAGACTGTCTTCGGCATCCCTTTGGCTGGCATGAGCATCTCTCACTTGTTTTAGGAGCACTTCTTCTTTTTGGGAATAGCAAGTAGAGGAGGTAGCAAGCTCTTGTTTGAGTTCCTCAACTTTTGCTTCAAGCTCCTCATTGTAAGAAGCGATGCTCCTCATTTCAGTGTCGTGTCGCTCAAGAACCTTTTGCCATTCGGCCTTATCATTTTCCATAGTGAGCATGGCCTCTATATTGGCACGGTTAACTCTTTGAAGCTCATCAACAAGTTTTTGCCAGTTCAACATCCTCTCAATATAAAGCTTGACGGCATCGAGATTTCGTAACATGGCAGGCTTGTCAATAGGGACCAAGTCAAGGTCGAACCTCACACCCTTCAAGCACCACTGTGGAAAACGACTTTGCAAAGTGGCTGGGCCTGGCCCAACTTGAAATTTAGGCCTGCTAATTATTGTTTGGATGTCCGTCTTCCCGAAAGCAGGAGAGTCGGAAGGAATGTCAAGTGAGGCAGGGGCAGTAACCTTTGCAGGAGTAGTAGAAGCATGCTTCTCACCATGTCGGCCTCGTTTGCTCGAGTCTTCTACTATATGACCTTTTCCTCGGTCATCATGGGATTTCCTTTTGTGGGAGTCGTCGCCTCTTTGCGAAGAATTGAGGCACTCCTCATGCTCCTCCCTCTTTCTTCTTTCGTGGCGCTCTACTTCATCCCTCCTTTCACGAGCCTTTCGGACGGCCCTCTCTTCATCGGATTCTCTATAGGAGGAGAAGTAGCGCCTGTAATCATATTGGCCACGCTCCCTGTAGCGCTGGAAATCACTGTAGTAGGATCCACTGCGTCTCATCGGAATATCTGAAATAAAAAGATAAGCTTTAGAAATCTTTAGGGAAATAAGAAGATAAGAGCATAAAAGTGCTGAAAAATCCTTAGTTGTGTGTGATGTGCAAACTACGCGCGTTGAACTAACGAACCGCTCCTCGGTTGGGGGGAAACAATCGGTTTCACCGCCGGTGACAGTTCTTGGGATAGAGGAGTCTGCTTAAGAGCGGATGTCGCTTCAACCGCCGGGGGTATAACTTTAGCACTGGTAGAGTCATCTTTAAAGAGCTCTTGAGAGGTGATAATTATGTCACTTAAACTCCCAAAGATGTCATCACCATCGTGCCTAACCAGACTCCCTCCATCAACTCCTTCATCAACATTCTTCCCGGTTTGGGGAAGGAGCTCCTCTTCTTCAGTTATGGGAGCAAGCGCAGGCTTTTAGGACGGCCCCGCATCATCTCTTGGAGTAGAACACTTTACTAGTGAAGTTTCTATAGAAGTTTCTCCCCGCATGTGCTCTTTAGTGGAGACCGGGGCATCAGGAGTTTTCATCGGAGAATCAGGAACTTCCGTTGGAACTTCATGAGGCTGAGTGAAGCGAGAAGAATGAAGAAGCCCGTATTGATGTAAAAATTCATCGTTTAACAAAAACTTTATGCTCCTCTCTTCTGCCGGCACGGCGTTCAATCTTTCAAAAATTTGCTTATAGCATGGATCCCTAGCAGGAGGTGGAAGTGCTAAAACAGGAAAAGGGCGAAGTTAGCATTTAGCAACTCAGATCTCGGAAAGCTCAAGAATGAAGAAATAAAGACAGGAAATCTTACTTCCCACTCTCCAGATGGCATAAAACCCTGGAGGGCAGCGAACAAAGAAAAACTGATTCAGAAATCCGTGAACGCTTTCAGAGAGATCAGTGATGAGTTTGCGGTTTCGAGCACTTCTTATAACTACGATAGAGGGATGATCTTTAATTTTTGTGAATGAGAAGAAGTAGCAGATTTCCCCAAAGCTCGGTAATCGATCCAAAACTCTCCTAAATAGCACACATAACCCCATCAGAATGGCATGGCCGTTGGGGTGCAATTGGAATGGAGAGATAGATAACCGAAGCAGGAACTGGTGAAGGAAGTCGTTAAAAGGTGGGATGGCACCGCTCAAGCACATTTGGCGATTGACAGCAATAAAGCCAAGAGGGGGCCTATCTGCAGTATCATTTGGCCCCGGCAGTAAGGCATCAGCTTCAGCAATGCCAAATTGGATGCACAGTTGGTTAAACACCCGCTGATTCAGAGTTGTGGAAGTTCTCTCTGGAGGGCTATCCAATAGGTTAGCTATTGGGAAGACATCTTCAGCCTGGCCCATCGGTTCTTCTTGTTGAGAAGTCATTCTACACAAGCAACTGGATGTTCAAATGCAAAGGTGCACGTTTCCTAAAAGTGAGAAGTGTTGTGCAGAACTAATAAAGATAAACAAGTAAATATAACTGAAGTTAAGCTAGTTGGCAATTGATCAATTACTAAATTTCAGGACTTGTAAATTTCAGGTATAGTGTTAGTGCAAACCGGTCAATTTCAGTTGACTATTTCAATATTGCTTTAGCACTCTACTTGGATTTGTTGGTTTAAAGTACTTCATTCACGCAATCTATTTAAATTAATTATCTTCTATTGACTAATCTGTCATTAGATGTGGGCAATCAATGGCAGTATATTCGTCCCAATCTTCTGTGATTATTGTATTAAACAGGTTGTACACTTGCAAATTGAAGCAATCTGTAAAACTAAAATATGCAACAAAGTTTAACAGGTTAAAGTCCAGACAATTCAATATTCAGGCAGTTTATTTCAGCAATTCAAGTCAAAGATCGAGTCAGAATTATGCTTCAAAGCAATACAATGTGATAACTCATCCATGTTTTAAAGGTTATGAGGCAAGTTAAGCTAGGTCGTTTATGCTCCAAGTCATTAATGCATCGAGTCACTGGTTCTCTAAGTCATAAGGCATGGTAAAAGGAGAAGATTTTTAGTTCAGAGCAGTGTGAAATTCTCCAAGTCCTGTCTCGGCCGTGACTCAAATCCTAGGTTGCATTTAATTGAGCCGGTCATAGGTTCAAACCACAAGGAGTAACTCGATATGAAAAATAGTCCAAGTGCTGAGTCGTTCACGACCTATGGCTTGAGTCGTTCACGGCCTATGGCTTGAGTCGTTCACGGCCTATGGCTTGAGTCGGTCACGGCCTATGGCTTGAGTCATCCACGGCCTATGGCTTGAGTTGTTCACGGCCTTTGGCTTGAGTCGTTCACGGCAGATGGTTTGAGTCGTTCACGGCTCAAAGGATGAGTCGTGGTGAGGATCTAAAGGGCTGAGTCGCTCGTACAACCAAAAACCTAGGTCATCCGAAAACCAATTAGCCCATATGAATCCTAAATCATTTCCTCAACCGGTCATCCACTCTGCAACCCATTAACCCGTTAAGGGTCATTTCATCTCTTCCAAATCCACAAACAAGATGATTCGAGGCGCTATAATCCATTGCCCTCTCCTCACACCATCAGAAAATCACTCAGAAGACCAACTCGAATCGCTTCAAGCACTGCTATGTCATCATGAACAATAACGACAGCATGATCGATGGCAGTTGTAAATCGATCAAAAGCATTGATCGCGATGGAACACGGTACAGAAATGCATCGGATTAAAAAAGAAAAATGGGGAGTCCGGATTCGTAATTCAATAACAGTAAGGAATTGAGAGAAAATCAGACTCACTTACGCAACAAAGATTATTAGTAGGGAGTCGGAATAGAATTGCTTTCGAAAGCTCGGAGGAATGTTAATGGCAGAAAACGACTTACGAGATTGGTATGAGAAGAAGAAGATAAAAGTGACGATTCATGCCTTTTATACCAGGGTAGTGGAACATGAGTCGGCACATGTGAGTCAAGATGAGTCGAAGCACACGACCTACGACTTAAGCGTGTACTTCGAGGGTCAAATGTTAACCCTGCTTTCACCAACGAGTTAAGACTCAGGCCGACTCAACTGGTTACGACGTAATTAGCTAACGAGTTAAGGTTCACAGCAACTTAAAGGAATGGAACGACTCGTGGGGATTAACGGTTCATGAGACAGGCCGACACAGTGAGTTACCGACTCAACGAAGTTTACGACTCATATGAAATGACTCAAGGCCTAGACCGATCCAACGACTCATTAGAGCTACGACTTAGGAAAGGTACCGACTCAACAAGTAGCGACTCATCTGCTCAAAGATTGGACCGACTCATCTACTTAGAGGGACAGGGCGACTCAAGGAGTTAACGATTCATAAAGAAGGCCGACTCAGCGACTCAACAAGTCCACGACTCATCCTATAAGACGACTCAAAGGAAATAACGACCTAAGAAAATGGACTCTTATGCTGCTTCACTTATGAACCGCTACCTGATAAGTCGTTAACGACTTATCGACTCATGACTCACCATGACTCGTCTACGACCTAAAGACACTGAGTCGTGACCCGCTATCACAGTACTGATATCAAAGAGGAATGTCTCATGGACGACTTAAGACTTATGCTATATTCAAAAGATTGAAGGCGCTCTGGTACGAAGCTAGGGTTCAACCTGTTGAGTCATCCACGACCCAACCTGACTTGGCCACGAGTTAATGATGAGTCGGGTACGACTCACGACTCAGGGCTGAAAACTCCTATAAATACACAGCCACCTCCAACATTCGAAGGACCTTTCGGTTCATTGATTTGACAAGCCATTACTCTGATGCATCAACACTTGAAGCTTTTGAGTCACAAAGAACGCCTCAAGGAACTTCACGAAGAAATTATACATGTCCAACATGAGTTCAAGGATTTTGATCGACATTGAAGTTTAGGCTACTTGTTCTAAGTCACTTGTAACTCGAAGTGTGTTGTAACCGAAGTGTAATTGCATTGACTTGTAATCAAATCGTCAATAAAGATATTCAAAGTGGACGTAGGCTCTCTCTTAAGCCGAACCACTCTAAGATTGCTGTTGTTTACTACTTTTCTGCTATTATCAGCTTATAATCTGTTCCCTAGCTATCGGGTGGTGCTTTCACAATCATCTTCTTCACACCGGGGTGTTAGTGTTCGATTTTTAGCGTTAACAGAGTTCAAACTGTTAGTGGTTAAATCCCAATTGAGATAAGAATTAAAATGGTAATCCAAGAGAGGATTGAAGCAAAGGTGAATAAGTGGATAGGGATTAAAATGAATGTGAATAGCAAAGGAGAAATTGATTTAGCTAATAATCAATGAAAATAAATACGTAAGATGTACGTATATTATTATATTCGCATAGTGATTTGATCCAGATTCGAGCACGGAATTTCGAGATAGTATTATCGATCCGAGTTGGAATCTTTCACTCAATTTTCGAAGGTGAACCTGGATATGGATTTTTGATTAGTTTTGGATATTGTCTATCATAGTTGTGACCTATGCCAGGAGAATAACGATTTCTTATCAAGAAATCAGATCTGAGTCCGCACTAGGAAGTCGGGTGGACGATACTAGTTCGGAAGTGGAATTGTGTGATTGAGTGAGCGATCGAATTGATATGGCGTACGGATAATATGTGTACATCGTACGGGTTTGAATGAGATTGATATTGAAATTGTGGATAAGAACTGTAAGATGGTTCTTGAAATGAAAAATATATTTTGTGAGTACACGATGAAATAAAATAAAAATTTAATATTTCTATGGTAGAAATTTACTTTATGGAAATAAGTAAACTGGTGAGAGACTTTATAAAGTAATCGAATTTGAATATTTGATTTGGAATAAACAAAGTTATATATCTTTGTTATATAAGATAAATCTTACCTTATTAAAGCTATAGCCAGAAGAAAAGGGTTTTGAAAGTATTTAAAGTATAAAAAGGAAATTTATACAAGTATGAATTGAACCAAAGACTTTCCAAGATTATTATATATATGTCTGTATAAAGGATTTTATGGAAATGATTTTGAGGGAAGGTTTTGGGAACCTTTGAATTTGGTAAGGCTTTTGATTTTTGAGAAAAATCAATTTTGGAAAGTTGAAAAGCCTAGTTTGAAAGGTATCTATTTTGGGAATCGATTTTGAGAAAAAAAGATATATATATATATATATATATATATATATATATATATATGGGATTCATACTAGGTGTATGATTTGGAAAATACTATATGTGTATAGTATAAAGTGTTTTGAAGTGGCTCTGGGAAAAAGGCGCTCCCTTAAATGAACTTCTCAGGGGTGCCACTGGGTGGTACTGCCTTGAACCATAAAGGGAGGTTCCAAAGTTGATCCTATGAGGAGTCCGCAAAAAACTAGTTCTTGAGGATTATAAGTAGTGTGTAGCGAAAGTCGAGGGCGCTGATGCCTACAGGGACATTTGGGTTATGCTGTGACGACAGTGTAACTCGATGTCGCTGTGATCTACTACAGACCATAGCGAAAGTCGTGTGAGCCGCTGAGAGCCAATAGTCTACGATTGATTTTATATCGGTAGACTGCGACCTATGGTAACATAGCGAAAGTCGTGTGTGTTGTTTAGAGCCAGCAGTCTATGTTTGATTTTATATCGGCAGACTGCGACATATGTGGGAGTGGAGAAGTTTCATTTCGCAGCGAAAGTCGAGGGCGCTGATGCCTACAGTTACATGGACTTTTGCTATGATGGCAACGTAACCCGGGAATGTAACTGCAATCTGTTGTGGGTTTTATGGCGTAATCAAGGGGCGTGGAGTGCCTACAGTTACATGGACTTTTGCTGCGACGGCAACGTAATCCAGGATGTAACTGCGACCATGGATGGGGGTGATGGTTTCCAAAGCACTCTCACCAAAGATACTTCCCCTGTTCTGTTTTTTATATATTTTCAATAAAATTATTTTCCAAGTATTTTCACTGGGTGTTGAAAACGGGTTTACCAAGTACTTATAGATTTTCAGTCCTACGTCTGATCAACGTATGACCGAATTTCTATGAGAACAAGGATGGACTTGTTGAAACATCGAGTTATAAACAGAGTTTTTATATAAAAAATACCTTGGAATAATATTATATAGATATTAAAAAGTGTTTTTTTAAAAAAAGTGTTTAAAAAATGATCAAAGAATATTTATTTGATTTTAAGCATTTTCATAAATTCTGGCTTCGTTCCTTTTCGAGGATGAAAAGTTCAAAGGGGGGAGAAATGTGACAACCCGGATTTTTAACGCTATTAGTTGGGTGACAAAATAATTTAAATCATTGGAATAATAATGTTGATAGTCAAATAAATGAGTTTTTCTAGAAGATAAAAATATTTGTATCTATAAATTGATTTGAAAACTATAATATATATTGAATTACAGAACCTCTAGATATGATAAATCTTATAGGAAATAAAACTCTACCTTTTGAACAATAAATATAAGTATATATATAAGAATATAATCTAAGTGATGATACTTAAGCATAAAATAAAATAAAAATATATATGATTAAGAAATAGGAGTAAAAGAATATAAGTGGTTATATATTGTTGTATTAAACATGAAGTACAGTGTGTAAAAGTAAGAATGTAAATATATATGTATATATATATATATATATATAATAAAGCAATGTATAGATAAGCATGAAATCAAATCAAGTCAAATGAAAGTTAGGTCAACAAAAGAAATAATATATATATATATATATACATATATATATATATATGAAGGGCCTGGAAGCCTGGAAGCCGAAGCTTCCTTAATAAACTTCCATTTCTTATAAATGTACCTATATCACTGCCATTCTTCTTACATCATTTCATTCGAACAAAGTTAAAATAGAAACCATACCACCATTTCACACTAGATACAAAGAAGAACAAGATCAAAGGAAACAGGATTAAAATCAAAACAGTGTTCAGTTCAAGTAAGAAGGCGAGTAAACCATTTCAAAACAGTTTGATTTGGATTTAACTTTTAGGCATGTGAAAATATTGGGTTGTATGGAAGCACTTTCTCCTGAAATCATTTGAAATATATATGCATGTTGTGTGAGCATGTCTGTTTATATATTCAAGATCATGTTCTCTGTTATTGCACAGTCCTTGACTTGCCTTCTAAAATTCAAATCTCTCTATCGAGACATTATTAGACTTTGATATCTTAATGGAAGTTGTTTGCTAATGTATGATGATAATTTTGAAAATGGTTTTAAGGTTTAAAATTCAACAAATTATTTTTAATAATGAAATAACAGAGGCAGTGTATGTATATGATAAAAATAAACCAATTTAGTTTCTGTTGTAAATTGCATGAATAAATTAGTGATAGGAAATCATGATTTTTAACATGCATTTCATGATTTTTAGATTGTTAATTTATAAGAATTTTCGAGACAATCATTTTGGGCAGTTTTGGTGATTGCCGATGATCGGTACGGTGGATGGAGGCGAAGTCGTAGTCGAAGGTGGCTGGGAGGTTGCCGATGGTAGGAAAATACTCGAGAAAATTCTGGAATTCTGTGGTGATTGGGAGTCGGCGAACTAGGGTTTAGCATGCCTGTTTATTCGACTTTGTAATGAAAGAAATTGAGGGGTATTTGGAGATCTGGATAGATCGTGTGTGGTGGAAGCAGGGAGTCGTGGCGATTCATTGAGTGGGTTGGCGTGGGTGCCGTGTGTTGAAGGTGTTCGCCTGCGAGTATTTTTCCGATGGGCTGTGGCATTTAAGTTTGACCGTTGGGTCGTTTTTGGGTTTCGCAAGCGGAAACGTCGATCTGGAAGGTCGAAGAGTAGGCGAGATCATGATTGACTTGCCGAGGGTGGGTTTGATGGTCGGAGCAACACCGACGATCTGCGCATGTGCACACGTATCCGATTTGTCAAGAGCTCGGGTTTGGGTGTTTAAGCTTCGGTTGTGATGGTTTTTTTCTTCGAGTCGGTCTCGAGTTTCATGGGATTGCATGAATAGAAAGGGAAGAAGTGGTGGAAACAGTTTTGTCTCGGGTCTCTGTGTTTTGTTCAGGCCTGTCCAAGTTTTTATGCTTGGTTGTTAAAAATAGTAAATAAAGTTTATAGTTTATCAATGTAAATAAGTTTTCAAAAGAGAATATAAGTCAGGTCGAAATAAAGCATTAGCAAATTTAAATCTTGATTGATTGATTATTTACTGGAGATTAATTAATTTAGGATAAATTAATCAATAGTTTAGAATTACCAGTAAATCAATGGAAAATAATAAATTGGTAATTAGAAATCAATGAATCGGTGATTAGAAATTAATTAAGTAATTAAGGATTAATTACTTAGGGTAATTAATTCAAGGAATTGTTAGATTAAGGAAACTTATCGAGGATTAGTTAATTAATGAGGTGTGATTAATTAAGGGGTAATTAATCAATGTAAGTGATTCTAAGATAATAAATTTAAGCAATTAATTAAAGATCAATGTAATTAATATGGATGGGTAAAGGATAATTGATTTGTGACGAAGTTAGAGTTAATTACTTATTGAAATTAAAGATAATTAATCAAGGATGATTAATTACATTGGGAAGTTAGTAGATGATTAATTAATTGATTTGTAATAAATTAATGAATAGTAAGCAGGATTTAAAAGTAATTGAAATAATTAATTTAATTCATTAGTTGTTAATTAGATTAATTCGAGATGGTGTGATTGATTTATCTTGCTTATGAAGGATTGAATGTTATTGTGTACCTTATATTAGATGATATATACGATAAGTGATGTGAGATGTTATTTGGTAAAATATGTTGGGATCAAAGTGACATCATGTATTTACAGTTGAATTGTTTTGAATTGTTTTGTTTATTTCAATAACTTGGTTAAGATGACATGGGATACGAAGGGACCAGAGTCGGGTATTTATAAATACCCAAAACCACTTCGATTAGATTTGCAATAATTCTTTATATGTGAAATCAATAGATAGAAAGGGAATATTATGGACCTTTGAACCAAGTTAGAATACTTAGAATTTGATTTGTATAATAAGCATTGAATATAGCAAGTAATAAACTCGTAGTGAAGTACGAGTTACCTAGGGTTCTTTATGTTTTTGAACTTAGGATTTCAAATTATATGGGTCGATTTGCGCTGGTTTCCAACCTGACCCGGGTGTTACTTTGATGTTATGCTCGGGTCTGACCGAGTATTACAGATTTTCATGTAAGGACGTTCTGGAGCTCAGGAGGCGAGCTGGATGGCAGGAACGTATGGAGTGTTTCTACTGTGAGATATTTCTGTTTATCTGAGACAGGTTGATTTGTATATGTTCCGTGTTTGTGTATGTGTGTAACTCTGATGTATTAAAATGAAAATTGACTGATATGGTATTCTTTTATAAACTGCTATTATTTGATGTTATATTTTATCCGCTGCGAATGTGAGAATCTGTGTTGTGTTTCTGTTTCTTCTTCTTCTATCTCTTTCTTCTTTTCCTAACTATCTTGAATTTCCGGGATCGAAAATTCCGGGTCGTTACAAACATAGGGAAAACAGAAAATATAATACAGAAAGATAATTGCGTATAAAACGCTGTATTTTATCAAATTTAAAAAGTACAAAACATAATTTGACAAAACGAAAAGCAGAACAAATATAAGAATTATATTCCGCTTCAAAGAAAAAGATTAGAAATTATAAATTCAAATTTAAAAATTTCAACTAAAAGTCAAAGTTTGACCAAAGCTGACCAAAATATAAAATTTACAGAAAATATTTATTTTATTGTATCTGGAAAATAAATTATAAACAAAATCCAAAATTACATTGGAAAATTCCAAAAATACAATTTTAAGTGATTTAAAAATCAAAGTTTTCAAATAAAATTTAATTAAAAGTATTTAAAAAATTATTGGTTGTTACACTGTCCTCAATTCAAAGCTTTTCGTCCTCGAAAAGGAACGAGACACGAAAAACAGAGAAAACAAGATAGAATAGAAAATAGTACCTGAAACTAACAATTCAATTCGAAGCACGCATGCTCTCCTCCGTCTCTCAGGATAGACATAATAATATATATTAATATGTCAAAAGAGAACTGAATAAAAGGTTTCAGATTGAACCTGATGCACTGATATCCTTACCCTTCTTTTTTTTCTCTATCTTTTAGCTTTTAGCTTTGTAGTCATTTCAGTCCAATCTGGATTGTCTGATATGTATTTTTTTCCTAAATGCCTTCTTCTCTTTAATTTTATCCTTATTCTTTCCAATTGCTTTAACCTTGGCGATATGCAGTTTAATTGTTCTTCTGATTTATTTATTACAGAGTCAGTAGCAGATACATTTGCACTTTCAGGGATTCGTGCGAGAGAGATGTCAAACTCCTCAACATTACAAGGCAAGGTTGAGTAGATGCATTCCATGTCCTCAACTTCTACAGGATTTTCAAATGGAGGTTCCCTCTCCATGTCATTGTCCTGGTTCTAGCTGTTTCTTTGATGTGGGATTTTGTTTATTCTTGTATCATAATTATTTGTAATTAAACATGACTCTGAGATAGGAGGGGTTTCAAAGTTAAAGACCTTAATATGATTTACCTCCTCTATACTGTGTTGGATTGTACCGTTCGAATCTTCTTTGCAACCATCTAAATGATGAACTCCCATGGCAAGAATGTGATTATCTTGATCAGTAAATGTCTTCGAATTTGTTTCGTAATCGAAGATGATACTTTCTTGGTTGATTCGATCATTGCTCCTTTGAGTTCTTGACTGATTTTGTGTCTCTTTATTGAAATTTGGTTCTTAAGGTGCCTCATCGGTGCTATTTTCTTCAACTAATAAACTATCTCTGTTTTTGTAACGACCGATAAATTTTAACAATTTTTATAACGCAATTAACAGAAAAATTCGTGAAAAATAGATAATAAATTTTGAAAATGAAAATTTGATATTTGGAATACATCTATTTAAACATAACAAATGGTAAATTTTTATCGAAAAATATGTAAGTCGGTTCTATTATGCAATTTTCGACATTAATTTAAATCAGCTAACAAAATAT
Organism: Allium cepa; assembly: GCA_030765085.1. Classification (NCBI taxonomy): domain Eukaryota; kingdom Viridiplantae; phylum Streptophyta; class Magnoliopsida; order Asparagales; family Amaryllidaceae; genus Allium; species Allium cepa. The sequence continues at coordinate 920,955,972 of CM060938.1, forward strand.
TTTCAAAATCTGAATATTTTTATAAAATAAAAATGTAAACCATTTTTTGAGTAAGATGTCATATTTCGTTTTGACAAATTTGGACTGCTCTACCTTTGTTTATCTTATTTTCGACAAATTAATAGCTGTTTGATAGCGAATATCAATTTTTGATAGGATGATCGTACCACTGATATACGTGTATCATTATGTCCGTATTATCGTGCTGAACTTCGTAATATATTCATTTGTTTAATTCAACATCTGGTACACGATGAAATCGATGAAACAATTTGACTTATCGGCTCCGTACTTTAGACTGTTTGGTTTCATTTGTCTTTTAGTCACCCACTGGCTGAAATGAATGGCCATCAGCTTTTATTTTTTACTAGAAATCAACATCTGGACTTTGCGCTTCCATAGTTTTGATATATATTCTTGGTTGACCTTTCACTATCATTCTCTTTGCTTCTATTCATTTTCTTCCCTTATTTTTGTTTCTATGCTCTGAAATATAAAAAAAAGTTACCTAAAATATTATAATGTAAATATATTTATCCTAAAACATTTCATTTATATAGCTCATTATGTTTGTTGCTTTGAAGCCAAACTCTTCACCATAGCCGATCGTATCCCATCTCCTTCGAGTGTCAGTGCCGTGTTTCCCTACATAGCTCGCCATGCCTTCCACCAGCACGTAGCCTAGTGCCAACCACGACAGCCTACGACCGAAGTGAACCCCACGTCATCGAATCTTCCGCCCTGACCGCTCTCACCTTCGAGCCTAACCCGTAGCCCACGCCTTTTCCACTACAGCATCCACTACTCCTCCTACTCCCCGCTCAACCACATCAACCTTCACCTCTTCATTTCTCTGCTTCTCACTTCCCCCGAGTCACCTTACTCTATCCGCCACCCACTTCCCGATTAAAACCATTGCCACCCAAGTCTCCGACATTGGTTTGCTACCCTCTTCACCATACTCCATAATAAACCCGACCATCACCCTAGTAGCACATGAAGGCCAAACCCATTGCCCACTGTCAGATCCATTCCACCTCTACGCCCTTCCTCAATCCCAGATTACAACACCCAAACACTCACGTCCCCTTCCACATCGCCATAAGCCGAACACCCCTCTACATCGACCAATCCCGCCCATAACACCTCCATCACAGCATCTGTTATCACCAGCCCATCTTCTCTCACCAACCAAGACCCCACTACCGAATAGCCCCATCACCTTCAGCCTCCACTTCCAGACCCACGACCACCATTGTTGCATCCCCCTAGCAGCTACTCCCACACCCTTTTCCCCACTATTGTGCCAGGTTGAGGAAGTACAGTATAATAAAGTTTTTTTATATTTTCAATTCATGTTTATAAGAAAAATATTTTATAAAATTAATTACCCGTGAGTTTATATATTAGCATAGATATCAGTTTATATAAATATGAGTATACTTGAGTTTGGTTTCAAATATAGTAGTAAGGATTTCATTTTAAATTATAAAAAGAGTTTTAAGAAGTAGGATTAGAAATATTTTTTATTTTATTTTATATGTGCTTAAATTAAATATTGACTTGAAAACATATATAAGGATTTTATTTTAAATATGTGTTTTTGAGTTGAACATTGATTTTTAGAAAATTTTAATATAATATATATTTTGTTTCAGTTTATATCAAGCCAATTTTTGTTTGTTTTCACCAATCCCAAGCTATCAACTTTGCTTATCGAATTCGTGTTCATCGTGTCGTGTTTTGGAATTTGTGCTTGGATTCGTAGCGTATTTCATTGTCATGTTTTCTCTAGCCTTGAAAGGTGAGCCATCACTCACGATTAACATTCGTAAATTCAATCCACATGAAATGACGATTGAAACATGTTAAATTTAAATTATTAGTTATTTAATTATTTAATATGATATGTTATTAAATTGTTCACCTATGATTGATATGACACCATAACTATTATATATATACATCATGTTTAATTTTTTAATATGCTTGTTGTCTATATGTTATATAATTATTCTATTGTTCTCACTCTATAAGTTCCCTGTTAGTTTAGAAACCCCAATGGGTTGAAATGATACGTACCCGAACGATATAATTTTTTTTGGCAAAGCCGACGGGGGTAAATGGCCCCGACCATATATTGCTGCACCATCGGAACAAAACACATACAACAAACAAAGAAAACAAGGGGGGACAAGGTGCAACAGGCACAAGGAAACAAATACAAAATAAAGAAAAAGGAAACAAGAAAAGGAGGACAACCCTGCAATCACATGAAGGAAGCATAAATCCCTGGGTCAATTGAGTAAGAGAGGAGACTCAAGGCAATCCTTATCTCATGAAATATCCACTGTTGAAAATTTACGTCCGGTTTAGCATTAACTGCATCAAACAACCTCGTGTTCCTCTCTCTCCAAACCGAGCTGATAAAGGACTTCAAAACTGTATTGAAGGTTCTTTTAGTTTCAGATTTTACTCCCGTTTTCGCATATATCTTCTCCCACTCATCTTTGTTATCAAGGGATATATCAAAACTGTGCAGCCTTGCTTTGACGTTATTCCAAATCTGCTTGATAACCGAGCATTCAAGAAACAGGTGCTCAATTGTTTCTGGTTATTCATAACAAAAGGAGCAGTATATATAAACATTCATACCCTTGCTTGCTAGCTTAGCTTTGGTCATCGGAGCACGGTTATGTACTTTCCAAAGAAGGAGGTTTTCCCTCATCCTACTGTCATTGCTCCACGTTCTCTTCCACCACACCCATGTACGGCAAGATCTGTTCTTCGTTATAAATTCGTAAACATTTCCTATCTTAAATTTAGCTCTTTTGTCACCCCAAACCAGACTGCCAGAGTTAGAGGACAGAGAGGAAAAGGTGCGAATTCTGGCCCATATATCTTGAATCCTAGGGTTAGAACTAGAATTACGAGAAGATAGAAACGTATGCAGAATATCTCTAACCTTAGAAGCCATGTGAATCCCGGACTGTCGTATCTCACCGTACGTAAGTTGACGACGTAATATATACCCCTTGTCTAACCATGGATCATCCCAAAAGCTAACACTATACGTAGGGTTAGTGTTCATTTGTATATGTGGAAGAAGAAACTCCTTTATCTTGAATATACATTGCCATGTCCAGCTTAAATTTTGAGGCTTAGTCATGCTCCACATACTCCTCCCCCTAATCACGTTCTTATGAGACCACATAGCCCATAGACTTTCTGTACTGTTGTAGAATGTGTCAACGTGTTTTGCAAAAGCAGATGTGTTCTAGTTTTTTAAACTAAGTATACCAAGCCCCCCCTTATTCATAGGCCTTTCTATTCTTCCAAATTTAATTGGAGCAATGTATTTACCTGTAGTTGTGCCCTTCCATAGGAATCTCATGCATGCACCTCTTATCATATTTATCACCTTGAATGGGAGAATGAATGTCCTAGCCCAGTACACTTGCATCGAAAATATAACCGACTTAATAAGAGTGAGATGACCTGCTTGACTTAGAGACCTGGTGGTCCAACAGTTAAGTTTCGCAGTTATCCTTTCAAAGAGCGGCAGACATTGGTTAGTTGATATCTTCGAAGTAGACAGGGGTAGACCCAAGTAAGTAACAGTGTTATTATTTAGGGTCAAGCCAGTGATTTGAGAAATGTGAGTACACTGTTCAGGACTTACTCCAGCTATTATGATATCAGATTTAGCCAAATTAACCTTTAGACCCGTCATATTGTAGAATTGGTCAAGAGTGTTCATAATGTTCGTTACTGTGATTATATCAGGAGAACAAAACACCACTAAATCATCCGCAAACATTAGGGCAGAGATCTGAGGGTCATTGCATGCCTGATGAAGCTTGAAACCACCCTGGTATATTAGTCTATCCAGCAGCCTCGTAAGTAGTTCCATGACCAGAATGAAAATATAAGCAGAAAGGGGTCACCCTGCCTGATCCCTTGCGTACTAACAAAGAAGCCTTCATTCATACAATTTATATAAACTGAGAAAGTCGGAGAGGAGATACACTCATATATCCAAGCTATAAAGTGTGGAGGGAAGTTCATGTAACCCATGATACGAACAATGCTATTCCATTGTAGCATATCAAAAGCTTTCATTATCTCGAGCTTCATCATCGCTTTTGGAGATGCATTTTTGCGTTTGTAGACCTTAATGAGTTCATGAGAGAGGAGGACGTGGTCCAGAATGCTCCTACCAGGTAAGTATGCAGCCTGATTTTTGGATACAATATGAGGAAGAATATGTTTAAGTCTGGTAGCAATGATCTTAGAGATGCATTTGTATATAGTATTACAACAGGAGATAGGACGGTATTCATTAACTCTGTAAGCATTCTTAACTTTAGGAATTAGGGCTATATTAGTATAATTATAAGACCTGAATATTTTACATTTCTTAAAGAAAAGGAGTATTGCATTGGTTACATCGGCAGAGACAATCGTCAAACAAGAGGTGTAGAATAGAGCATTCATCCCATCAGGGCCTCCACAAGAACTAGAGTTAAGAGAAAACATAGCCTGTTTAATCTCATCAGGGGTGACTTCCATGCAAAGGGAGTTGTAGTCTTCAGTGTTAAGTTTAGGCAGAATGTTTTCAGGGATCTTTTCTATGTTTGGAGAGAAGTTGTTAATATTGCTGTAAAGGTCAGAGAAATGATTAACAAAGGCTTCCCTAACTTCAACAGGAGAAGAGTGGAGATCACCATTCATATCGTAGATAGAAACTATGTTTTCTCTTCTTTGATTATTCTTGAGGCTAGCATGGAAGTATGCACTATTAATATCTCCATTTTCCTTCCATTTTATTCTAGACTTCTGCCTAATCATTTCATTTTCCTTAGCTAAGGCTTCATAGTATTTCAGAGACAAAGTACTTTCAGATTCAGAGAGATAAACATTATCAACAGAGTCCATCGTAGCAGTTTGGACCTCAGTGAGCCTTTCCTTTAATAGAGTGCTCATTTTATCTCCTTTGCCGTATTTGATGAACGCCCATTGCTTCAGAACTTTCTTCAACTCTTTCAATTTTTCCTGCAAGACAAACATATGATTACCATTTTTATATTTATTCCATGCAGTAGACACAGTAGTTTTAAAGTCTGGTTCAGAAACCCAAGAATTAAAAAAATTAAAATTTGTTTTCCTCCTCATGTCGGCTTCACGAAGGTGAATTATCTGGGGGGAGTGATCAGAAAGAAGAGGAGGAGGGAGATGGTTGAATAGAAGAGGCCATTTGGAGAGGGCACAACGGTTGGAGAAGGCTTGATCAATTCTAGAGAAAGTTCTGCATCCATGTCTCCTTTTATTGTTCCAAGAGAATTGCATACCCATAGACTTAACCGAAACAAGATCCGCATCAACAAGGGTGTCTGCAAGAGGTTTGATTTCAGATAAGGAGAGAGGATTACCACCAACTCTATCAGAGAGTGAGTAACTACAGTTGAAATCCCCAAGGATAATCCAAGGATGCGAGGATTGTCTGAGAGAAGGAATGGTCGAAAGAAGAGAAGATCTTGATGCATTCGAGTTAAGAGCATAAACAAAGGAATCATAGAAAGAAGATTTGTCAGAAAGGACAGAGGCATGACAATGGATCAGCTGAGAAGTTGAGAGAATGGGAGATAGTTGAACTTGATTGGGATCATATAGAACCAAAATCCTACCATACGGTGATTCATTCAAGTTGTGGATGTAGCTCCAGTTTGGGCTAATATATGCAGCTGCTTTGGTAGACAAGGTAAGGTTTAGTTTTGTTTCAAGAATAGCTAAAATTGATAGGTGATGATCTTTGATAAGCTGTTTACATTGGTCTTGCTTGATGACATGATTTCCACCACGTAAGTTCCATGCTCCCATGCAAAACATCATTGGGAAACACGTGCATTGAGAAGTTCTGTCTTCATTCTCCTTGTTACTGCCTGGTTAGAGGACAAGTAGTTGGGGATTGTAGCTGAAAGAGGAGAGTCTTCATGGATGTTTACATCTTCTAAAAAAGCGTAGATTGTCTAGGGAGTAGATTGGTGAGATGCTTGCTGTGATATTGAGGAAGGTGGTTTGTATGCTGATGGGGGCTTGATTTTGGAGTAAATGTGATGGGGAGATAGGGTTGGGGAAGTGTCATTTTGAAGAGTTGAAGGGTTGGCTGATTGGGAGTCAATCTGATACGTGATGCATGTAGTATCTTCTTTGTGCATGTTTCCTTTCATTCTAACAGATTCACTATGCTTGGTGTTCTTGCTACTGTTCTTTCTATATTTCCCCTTGCTAGAGTTAGATACAACTCCCTTTGCACTAACACTATTGTGACCTTCATCTTTACTTCCAACATCATCAGAACCCGGATCTTGTTCTTCATTCACTAATTGTTCCACCATATTTGTCACTTGTTTAGAGTTGCTTCTACTGTCTTTTTTTGTATAATTAGGTTATCAGCTACCTTTGGTTTCTCTGCCTCAGTACAAACACCAGCTGTTTGTCCAAGAGTATCATCTTTGTTACTTTCTTCTACTTGTTCACTCATGTCTTCCTCATCTTCCAGATTAAACAAGGCTGCAAATTTATTGGAGGTTAAGAGCTCCCCTACTGTATCATGATCGTCATTATGCCCCTCTAGTTTTATTCGTTTTCCCTTGCTCACAGAAACTATTGGAGAATGAATACCTGGTGAGTTACCTTCATTTATCCTTTCAATACCGACATCTTTTTTACCACATTGATCATTATCATGACTTTCACTTTTATCCTCCACATCATTCTTATTCTCCTCAATGCTTCCTGAGTTTTGTGCCTTTTAATTTTCCTTATCAACCATCTCTGACTTCTTTTTGCTGACACGTTGCCATGTTCTGTTGTTTTGCTTCTGAAGTGGTCTAACTTTCCTTTTAATACGTACTAATACAGCATTATCAACCCTGTTATCCTTATTTGCATTATTTTTGTTTTCCTCTTTGTTCACATTTTGACATATTTCCTTCTTGTCACAACAAATAGTTTTGTGGCCAAAGTTCTTGCACAAAACACACACGTCTGGATTCCACTGATACTGTACATATATTTTTTGATATCCTCCTTCCACTAACTTAACCATAAATTCTTCAAGAAGCTCCTTATCAGGTTTAATTTCCACTAAACATTTTGCATAGCTTAGCCTTTCCTGCTTTTCTGTCATCTCGTCCATACATAACATTTTCCCCAAGTGACTACTAAGCCAGTTAATCCCAAGAGGCGACCAAGCATATATTGGAAGGTTATACATTTGTACCCAAACTGGAACCGCAGAGATTGAGCCAGTGACATTACTAATAGATGCATCATAGGGTTTGATTATTAACATCTTGTTATTCATAATTATTGGATCACTTTGTAGAATCTTTGCCCTGTCTTCTGAGCACGTGAAATTAAATAAGAAAATAACACCATCAGACTTAACTGAAACTGAGCCTTTTAACTTCCAAATATTTTTCAGTTTCATAATAACTGCCGTATAAGACAAGGGTTTATCTAAGAAGAAACCGACCAGAGTTTCCTTCCAGATTACTTCACCAGCTTCAAGTACTTCCTTCGGAGGAACTAAAACACCATGTTCATACTCTGGATTCAGGTCAACAGGGATGTACTTCCCAGCATTCTTTGGTTTGTGCTTGAACAACGAAGTCCATTTCCGTTCACCCAAGGGGGGAGCAGTCAGAGCGCCCGCTAAGGGAATATGAGGTGAAATAGAAGGAAGAGTAGAGGAGGGGTCTGGCGGTACAAGAGGAGGAATGTCTTGGGGAGCTAGAAATATCGGAGGGTTGGAGATAGAAGGGACTGTTTTAGAAAGGATTGAGGAGGACGGATTGGAAGAGTCACCAGCTTGATCGGGGACGAAGGAAGAGGTAGGTACAAAAGGTTTGTCAGAGGAGAGATGGGTAGGAACAACTAAGGGGACGTGAGAAGTATGGGATGGTACTCCATGGGCAGACATGAGAGGACGAAAGAGTATACATATCCCCGAACGATATTTTAGAATAGGGAAAATATTGTTATGGGTTGGAATGATAAACCCAAGCGATTTTATTGATTTTGAATTTTGGGATTGCGGGTTGAAATGATATATGCCCATAAATATTAAATTTAAATTGCAAATTCAAATGATTAATATTTGTATCTCTTGACCATAAGATAGAAAACTATACACGGACACCGTTGGTCTATTTTTGAAAATGATTTCCAAGGTTTGAAAGGAGATATATGGGTTTTGATAAATACTGATTTAAATTTTAATATATGTATAAAAGTTAGATTTTTAAAATTATATGTTTTGGATATTTTAAATTTATAAGTTAAATTTTAAAGTGAAAATTATATAATTTTACTTATAGTTTTATTATTTTAAAATATATAAAATAAGATTTAAAATCGATTTAAAAATAATAAGATTTAATTTAATAACAACTAATATAATAAAATTTATTTAGAATTTAATTTAACTAATAATATATATATAATATGTTAAGTACTTATTTAAATTTATATTAATTTTCAAAAATAGATTTTTGTAGTAACTTTAAGTAAATGAAGGTTAAAAAGATAAATTAAATAAGAATTGATTTGTAATTTAATTTGTTAAGAATTGAAATTAAATAAAAAATTATTCATAATTAAATTTGTTTAGAATTGAACTTAAATAAGGATTGATTTGAACTTATTGATTTGAAATTTTGAAATGTATGATTCTATAACTTGATTTGATAAAGGTGGTTAAATGAATGTTTTCAACTTTAAGTAAATTTAAGGTTGAATATTTAATAGTAACTTAAATTTGTAATACGTGGTTTTATTTAGGTGTTATTAAAAATGATAAAGTGAATATTGGGAAATTTTGATAGAACTAAAGTTGAAATTTGAAATATAAATGAAATTTATTAAATCTAGTTATTGTAAAATTTGAAGTGGTTTAAATTTAAAGTTCAAACCTAGATTCGAAATTGATTAAAAATGGTTTTAATAAGAATTTGAACTGATTTTGATTTAAATGGAAGTTTGGAACTCGAGTTGATTTGAATTAATTTTTGAAATTGGCATAAACGATTCTAATTTAAAACTATTTTCGATATATACTATTTTTAGTATATAAACTATTTTAATATAATGTAAACTATTTTAATTTATAACTATTTTGGTATATGTACTATTTCAATATTTAAACTATTTAAGTCAGAACTGTTATCATTTAGATTTAATGGATTTAAATGTGAATACTTCGATATAATGGTTTAATCATTTTATTAAAATGACTTAAAGTAAATATGATTTTGAAGTGACATGATTTCGAAAGTAAATATGATTTCAAAAGTGGTATGATTTTTGGAATGAATATGATATGAAGTACGAATTGTTTTGAAATAAAACGACCACGGTGTGAAATAAGCATTTTATTGTTAAAGAGACCGGGATCAGATATTGTCATACTCTCTGCCAATACCGAGAACAACTTTAACAACTGTGTATGTGGTGGAGATTCCAGAATGAAGTAGGATGGTTTTGCAATGATTTTGTATGAGGCATTAACGCGGCCCTGACTCCCATGAAATAGCTTGATGTGGCTAAAACGGGAGCCATGCTGGGCCAAGTGAGGTCGTTCCTCCGATTGGGCATATTTCTTCGATACCATTCTATTACTTTGTAATTTGATTGGGTGCACTTTTGATTTGGGAGTGTGTCTCGAGGTGGGCGGTAGTAGTTGCTATGCTTTACCACCAGTCCTGATCCATAAAACGGTAGTATCCTACCCTAGGCATTGCCACGCGTGCCTTGTCACATGCCTTATCGTGCCCACTACGACTTTGGTTTATACCGTACCTATAGAGTGCTTCCTGAATGAACCACCGATTTGGTGGTGCTTATAGTATCTATATAGACCATAGAAATATATAAAATGTGTTAAGGGGGACATGGGTAATGCCATAACTGTATTTTAATAGTTTACTTTACTGAAGACATTATCTATGTAGCGTGTTGTACTATGTATGAAGATAGTTTAACGGATCCTTAAAGGATGGAAATCCTAAACATCCTTTGAGTTACTTTTTATTTCACTTGACATTCCATTTGAGTTGATTTACTGATATAAGAATGTTAATCCTGGCTCGAGCGTTTTATGTTTAGCTTTATGCTTGGGTCAAACTGAGTGTCACTGCATTTGAGACTCACCTTTGGAGCTTGGAGCTTTGCTTGAAATCCGTCCTTATCTATTCTGCTTTTAGTTATTTCGAATTTGTTTTCAGACTTGTCATTATCTTTTGTATTACTGATTCCTATGTACTTGAGATTCTCTGTCGTATTTGTATTAAACTCTGATGCTTCTATAGTAGCTTCATGAACGACTGTTTATCTATTTCGATGCTTATTGTTATATTACTCTATGTCTGTGATTCTGTGATTTATTTTATTTACTATATATTCTGAGTTTTTCCAAATATAATTTAACAATCTATTGTTATGAGCGATTCAAGTCTGACATGTGTGTCTGCTTGTGCACTTGGCAGGTCCAGCATGATAGGGTGTTCTCGCTTCTGGGTTTCATAGCGAACGGATGGCTCTTACTCCTACATGTCCCGCGGGGTTGGTGCAGTCGAGAGGCTGGCCGTAAAAGCTAAACACAGGTATCGTTGTATGGTACGGTGGGCGTTGCCCCACTGGCAGCTGTCCTGTTACAAGTGGTATCAGAGCTCCGGTTTAGGCAGAACTTAACATATGGAGTAAAATTAACTATAGAATCACTTTTGTTCGAGCTTGAAAATCTTCGTTGGGATCCTCCTGAATTAGAGAATTTTTGAATTTTGGAACTTTACCCTTTGTTCTGAATCCAATCTTGTCTTGTCATGTTCGTGTTCTTCTTGATACTAGAGCATCCCATAGCTTCAATCTAATCGTCAACCTCATCCTTGTATGGGACTAATCCCCTCGCCAGTCCCGCCAACCTTTGTATGATTTATAAAGGGGTGAAACTCCTTTATAACAGGCATCGATTCACCAAAGATTTCTACTTCCTCGTTTAGGTGTTGTTATTTCTTGCGTAGCATGAACCGTTTCTCCAGTAGACGATCCAGGTAATTCTCTTATGATCTAATGCTAATTGCCTTAGGATTATGCAGGTAGTTTTATCCTTTCGCTTGATTCTCAGTCTAGTGATCTTGATTCCAACCTGTTGTCCAACAGTTTTCGGATATCTTTGGTAAAGTCACATCTCTCCCATCTAAGCGCGAAATTGAATTCCACTTCAATCTTATTCCTAGAGCTCAACCTGTTGTCTTTACTCCCGAATCAATGGTTAGTCATCCCTTTTGGATTAACCAATGCTCCAGCCTTCTTTATCGACCTCGTGAATCACGTATTCCGTGTTGTTCTCAACAAGTTTATCTCCATTTTCTTTGATGACATTTTGTTTTCTTAGTCGCGGTTGATCTGGTTAAATTCGTCGCGATTAATATATGTTTATCCATCTTTCCTCTTTTGAAATTTAATTATCGTATATTCCATTTGGGCCTATCTTTCTAGAATCCTCTTTGATTAAAGTTCCTGTAAATTTGAATCTCTATTCTTGTTCTACAATCTACTCTTGGATAATCCAATGAGAGAACGTATTTGTAATTAATATAAAATGTTTTATATTGTGTATTTTATATTGTTGTTTGAGTTGTTAAGTTTGAATTTTGGGTTCGATCGATTCGTTTGACCAACGCTATCAATCGGAATTCTAAAATACTTGAATAGAGCAAACTGAGACGATATTGTTTTCAAGATTGGTAAATGAAATAATTTTACATGTGCATTTAATTTATGTATAACGTATAATTTTTTGAAATTAGATAGTTAAATGAATTGGTTGTTAGAAATGGTAGTACTAGACTATCATTTATTATTTTGTCAACATTCCTAAACCATTAGCTATTGTTGTATGTTATAAGGTATTGAAATTAGTAACACATAGTTTATAAATCAAAGATATGAATTTAAATTTAGGATTTGAGAATTAAATTTCCGTTGCTTTTCTAAATTTGGTTTTCAGAGTTTTGAAAAAATATATCATTTGAAAGTATTTTCGAATGGAAATTTTTCAAAAGAATCTAAGTTAGTACTCTCCTCTTTTGTCATTGGAAAAATAATTTTGAGGATGACTACAGCACCATTGACATTCATTTTTGATCCTCAAAGTGTAGAGACCATTTAGTAGCTTTGCTACACATTGGTTTTGGAAATGGATTTGATTTGAATTTCTTGCGTATAATATATATATGTATATAATTATTTCAAAATGGTTTGAAGTGAAACCAAAAATTTAACTCTTAAGTTCTATATTGAGTGATGGTTTTCAATTATTGAAATGGAGCAAAAATTTGAATAATGGGAGTGTCTAAAATGAAAAATGAAAGTAAAATAACCTGAAATAGTTTAATTAAGATAAATTTATTTGTATAACACTCAACTGCATTCTAAAGCAAATATAATTTGCCTGAAATATTTAAAAAGTTTAATGTTAATGTGATTATGTAATTGAAGGTTATATAAGAGAAAATTTAAGTAATGATAATGTTCAAACTGATTTGCTTAATAGAAATTTTGTAAATATAAGGTAAATCTGTATATTGTTGAATTACACTGAAAACATATATGACTCACCTAGAAAAAGTTAAAATGTAATAAGAATATATAATTGAAAAATATACAATATACAATGTAAGAATAAGATGTCAAAAATAAAATATTTTGTTAAAGAAATTTATAAATAGAAGTTGAGTGGTTATAATAAATGTTTATACACTTAATATATGTTATAAGATATGTTAAATGAAATATATTGAATAAAGGTTGAATGTTATTTTAGTAAATAAATATGAACATAGGAATAGTCGAAATTGAATTATAAGTGGGATTTACCTAAGTAAAATCAAATGGATCAAATAAATGAGTCAAATAAAATAAATTTTGTTTTGAAAGAAAATTGTTGCAACAAATGTTAATAAATTATAGGCAAATCAATTATATGATAAAACCTTGAGTTTAAATCAATCAAATATGAATATATTGAATATTTATTGATTGAATAAAATGAACTGAAACCAAATTAGTTAAATAAAAATTAATTTAAAAACTAATGAAATTTATATGGTTTTGAATCAATTGTTGCATTTTGAATCTATCTTATCTTTCTATTTGTTTCTATTCTCCTACATCGTTCGTTTTCCGAGACTAAAAGTTTTGAGTAGGGGAAAGTGTAACGGCCCATAAATTTCATTGATTTTTATAACATAATTAACTAAGTTTTTCAAGAAAAATAAATAATAAATTTTTGAAATGAAAATTTGATATTTGAAGTACATCTATTTAAACATAGCAAATGGTAAATTTTTGTTGGAAATTATGTGAGTTCTGTTGTATAATTTTCAATGTTAATTTAAATCGGTTAATAAAATATTTTTGGAATCTGAATATTTTTATATAATAAAAATATAAATTATTTTCTGAGTAAGACGTCATATTTTGTTTTTCCAAATTTGGATTGCTATAGCTCTGTTTATCTTATTTTCGGTGAATTAATAGCGGTTTGGCAGTGAATATCGACTTTTGATAGAATGGTCGTACTACTACTATTTATTGCTACTAATATATGTGTATCATTCTGTCTGTCTTGTTGTGTTGATCTCAGCAGTATATTAATTTGTTTAATTCAGCATCCGGTACGCAACGAAATCGATGAAACAATTTGTTGTATCGGTTCTGTACTTGAGACTGTATGGATTCCATTGTCTTTTAGTCACCCATCGGTTGAAACAAATGGCCATCAGCTTTTATTATTTTCAAAAAATCAACATATGGCCTTTGCTATTACATAGTTTTGGTATATATTCTCAGTTGACCTTTCACTATCATTCTCTCTGCTCCTAATTGTTTCCTTCCCCTCTTTCCGTTTTTGCGCTCTGAAATAAAAAAATAAGTTATATAAAACATTATAACGTAAATATATTTATCCTGAAATATTTCTTCGATATGGTTCCTTTTATTTATTGTTTTAAAGCCAAACTCTTCGCCATGGCCGTTCGTATCCCATCTCCTCTATATGTCAGCGTGGCGTTTCCCTCCATAGCTCGCCATCCCTTCCACCAACACATAGTCCAGTGCAGACCATGACAGCCTGCGAACCCAGCTGAACCCTACGTCATAGAAGCTCCGCCCTGACCGCTCTCATATCCGAGCCTAACCCGTAACCCACGCCTTTTCCACTACCGCACTATGACGCCCCACCTCTATACCCACGCTAGCCAAGAACATTACGGTGTAATGCTGTCAACTAGCACGGAGAATAAAGTTGTTGAGAAGCGACCATCCGTGTAATTGCTTTGTGCGAGCATAGATATGTCAGATAGTATAACATGCATTTCTTTTCAAGAGGAAATCCGACATACCGACACAAACTCAAAGCTGCTACACAGTGGCTATAATATCTACGGAAACAAATATAGAAATAAACATAACATAAATCAGTCACGGATAATTCATATCACAAAGACGGAAATAGATATGAATATATATATAACACATAAAAGTGTTCATCAGAGTAGTGGTCTAACAAGATCCACAATATCGCAAAAGAATAGATACAAATGCTAGACAAAAGAATATGTATACATCAAGGAGTCTATATCTCAAATTGTACACAACCAAAAACTACAAGCAAAGTAGTTAACCAACAGATCAGATGATGGTCCGATAAGAAGTCAAGCAGAAGCACCTGTAAAATCTCAGTCTGACCAAAGTATTATTTGATAAAAAAATAACAAACGGATCAGTCCAGCTATAAATATCATATGAAATGATATAGAATAAGAGATATAATAAAAAGACGTATGATAACCAAAAATGTCATACTACGACAAGTATACATTAGAAAATCCACAAAAGTCATACAATATCTCAAGAATCTCGTAGCATCAAAAGAATGTCATATTCTTTATTTAATTCACCAAACCACAATAAATGACACCAATATCAATGCCAACTGAAAAAGGTGGTGAAACATAAATTCCAGAAATCATCATATAGAAATCCAGAAATCACAAGAAATGGTTGGCCAAGAAATTGATGTAGTGCAAATGGTACATCCAATGAATACAAAAAGCAAAGACATTGATGTAGTGCAAATGGTACATCCAATGAATCCAAAAAGCAAAGACATTGATGTAGTGCAAACGGTACGTCCAATGAATCCAAGAGTAAAGACATTGATGTAGTACAAACGGTACATCCAATGAATCAAAAGCAAAGACATTGATGTAGTACAAACGGTACATCCAATGAATCAAAAGCAAAGACATTGATGTAGTACAAACGGTACATCCAATGAATCAAAAGCAAAGACGTTGATGTAGTACAAACGGTACATCCAATGAATCATAAGCAAAGACATTGATGTAGTACAAGCGGTACATCCAATGAATCGAAACATATTAAAAGTACATGGGTCGCTAGCCCACAAAGAAATGAGACGTAGCTCAATAGAATGGGGTACAGTCCTCCACGTGGACAAAGAGACATCGCACATTGCTAGTCTAAACGATAAAATGATCATCATCGATCATCAAGAAGTGTCAATTATAGTAAGCTAGTAAATATATGAGCTTAGCTTCATGTCCCATAACCACTAGCTTAACTTAAATATTTACGAACAAATTGTAGATCTCCACTAGAAAATTGTCACAAGAGATTCAATCGAACAAGTTTAAGAATTAACCGATGAAATAAACGCAAGCGTTTCATACCACTTGTTTTACTAAGCCGTTTAATTGGATTTCACATTCGAGTAATGTAAAGGTTTGTATATACTAATAGATTGGAAATCAGTTTGAGAAAACGAGCTTTGTAATAAAATAGTGTTGAAATCATTTGAAGAAAGAGTTTTGATATTTACTACTAGTATAGAAAACCTTTATATTTTCAAAGTGACAAATCATAGAAATGATTGTAGGAAAAATCAATCATCAAAATTCACAATCAAAGACGTGAATAAAATCCAAAGAAATTGATACCGAATCCATCAAAATGGATATTCCCAAAAATCACGAAGAAAATGTCATCAAAGTCGATAATAAGTGATAATAACAAAAGGGAATCAACACGAATCGATTAAAGTTGGAATTCTCAAGCAAATAGGCAAATAGGCAAAAGTGTGCAGATTCAGACGTCTGAAATCAAAGATTCAGACGTCTGAATTTGGAAAATAAAATATTTTCCAAAACAGAATTCAGACGTCTGAATCCTTGAATTCAAACGTCTGAAATAGGAACTTTTTGGCCTATTTCCTTTCTGGTTCAAAACAAACCAATTCAGACGTCTGGATAATATGATTCAGACGTCTGAATACTGGGGAATAAAAATTCCCAGTATAATATTCAGTCGTCTGAATCTAACGTTTCAGACGTCTAAAACTGGGGTTCAGGGCATTCCCTGAACCTAGACCAAAAATGGCCGAAATAAATGCTGGAAGCGATCGGACGAGCAACGACGACTAAGGAATTACGTCGAGTGACAACCCAGCCTAAACGGCTCTTCGATACACCTCAAATATCAATGTCCAAATATTCATAAAAGGATTTTCTTAGATTTTGATTTCAAAACACCAAAATTGGAATATACACCAAATCAATCCAAACCAAAATCAATGGCACAAGAATAAGTGTTAGGAATTCATACCTAACAAACGAAGATAATTATAGACTAAGATGTGAGATAAAAATCTCACCATTGAACACAAATCAATGAAGGAGAAGCTTTTAAAACAAGCTAAGATCAATTCCTCTTCAATAACAACTCAAGAAGCTTCAATCAATGGGTTCTCTTAGAATTTGGAGCTAGATCGTGGATTTTGCAAAAGAACTAGGGTTTTGGATTTCTATTTCCCATTCTCTTCCACCATATTTTCTTTAGAACTGAAAAGAGGGGGAAGTGAGAGTGAATGGGGAGGGATGATTCAGTTTGGGGTATTATTATGGCTAGTGGGCTGAACCCAAACCCAAACCCTAAGTGAAAAGGTCTAATTTTTAGCTAGCTCCAATCATATCGAAGTTTATACTCAAAAAGGTCGCAAACGGTGTTTTAAACTCAATGGCAGTAGTCCCGAGTCCTTATTCGACAGTTTGCAAAAAGTAGCTTTTCGGACTAAAATCCGACTAACGATGAAATATTTAAATAAAATATTTAAATACACAATCGATAAATATGCGGGTTGTCACAGACTCCCCTCCTTAAAGAAATTGCGTCATCGCAATACTTAAGAAGAAAATAAGAAGTAACAACCATAGAAGCATATCAACACAAAAGAAATTTGAAATAGGAAGTTCACCATAAAGAGCATGAAAGGGTAAGCCTAAACGGGATCGCTCGATGAATTCCTAGGATTCCCAAGAGCGATCCTTAGGATCTGAGAACCATTGAATTTTCAGAAGAAGGTCATCTTTATTCCGAAGGCGCTCAACCTCCGAAGAAATGATGCGAATGGAATGTTGCTCATAAGTCAAATCTGGTGAAACTTCACTTTCTTCAATAACACCGGCCTCAAGAATAAAAATCGGAATCCCTAAGGCATTTCCGTAGTAGAAAGACGTGAGAAAATGTCATGAATAATAGAAAATTGAGCCGGTGCAACGACGTGGTACAAAAACGGTGCGCCCGAGAAACTAGAAACTCGAATAATTTGGAACACCGACGTAGTACAAAAACGGTACGTCCAATGAACCGATAAACCGGAACAACGATGTAGTATAATAATGGTACATCTATTGATCCAGATAAGACGGAACATCGATGTTGTATAATAACAGTACATCCAATGAGCCAAACACCATAAAAGAACATCGGACGCTAGTCCATAAAAGAAATGAGATAAAGCTCAATAAAACGAAGTATATCAAAACGTCCGATGAACTTGATAAAAAGATAATTCCATTCAGACAACATCAAAGAATCAACAACTTGTTGCCTACGACAAAGCGCATTGGCAACACGATTTCCAGAATATAAAGATCATAAGATTCCAGGAACTCTAGTTGACATGAAGTTCCTTATGAGAAAATAAATATTCCAAAGACTTATGATCGAGGTGGAAATAAATTTCTCTCCAAAACGATGATACCAAATCCTAAAAGCGAAAACAATAGCCGCGAGCACTATATCATGAGTATCATACCTAGTCTCAATCGGCTTCTAATGATTTTAGAAGCACAAGTGATAGCACGTTCTCTTCCGCAAGAGGACGGCATTCAAACCAATACGATAAGCATTGGTACAAAAGATAAATTCTTGGTTCCGATCGGGAATCACAAGAATAAGAGTATCGAAAAGAAAGAATTTCTTTTAAATAATTTTCTTTCCCGAAAAGCTAAAACTTTCAAAATCACAATTATCTCGATGTGAAAATCTTTCTAGAAAATTTTACATTCTTACAAGTCAATATATCGTGTCTGACTGTCTCATCAAAGTGTTTAGAAAATTCCTATCGATAACGTTGATCAGGCGCATCGACCAGAATTCTTAAAGCACTCAAAGGGCAATACAATCACAAAATCAACTTCTATATGATAAAAATATCTCTTAAAAAGTTTTAAGAATATTCTTTGCTCGTTTAAGAACAAAATCCAACTATACTTATAAATAAGTCTTATGAAAAAGATTTGCAAAGATTTTAAATTGCTAATTTCATCCAAAATCAATAAACACAAGAATGGTCTCATCGAAATACTCATAGAATACTCGGCTTATAAAATGGATGAAATAAGCTGGACAAACTGAATGATATAATAAGCCTTTCTTAAGAATCGTAACGAGTGCGGAATGCGGTAAGTGGAATGCTAACTCTCGCGACTCATAACCAAATGAAAATCGGTGGCAAGGTCGAACTAGAAAGACCTCAACACCACACAAAAGATTTCTTAGGTGATAATCCTAAGACAAACTCAAAAATACCGGAAAATTCTCAAACTACATGAATGAGAGAAACAACACTTTCCTCATCATGCGGGCTTAAAGAATAAATTGATGCCATCAAGTTGGAATCGAAATCACAAAGGAGAAATAGAAATCTGCTTAACAGATTAAGAATGTCGAAGATGAATAGTCCACACGCGACAAAGGATATGGCTTCATAATAATTAAGCCAATCTTCACAAAAGTCAATTCCGAATCATAAGTAAAACTCGGCTCGGAAAGAAAAATCACTTAAAATAATTTCGACATCAATAAAAAGCAAATTGAGTGTTGCGGATCCACCAATCCGGATTCGCAATCCTCAAAGAAGTCAACGAGCCCAAAAATGTTTTAAAGAAACAACAAGTTCCTTTGATATATAATAATGAGATGAAACCCATATCAAAAAGAACTCGAATAAGATAATCACAAAATAAATGTCATCAAGGATAGAATGGATACCTTGACTAAGATAGGAGTTGCTAGGGGCTTGCAGCTTTCCTTCTCTCTTGCTTGGAAGATTAGGACATGAATATAAAAGATGTCCCGAACCTTTGCAATAACGAAAAAAGAGGGGTTTCGGGCACTCCCTTGCATAGTGGTCTGTGGAACCACAATTGTAGCATCGTCCACGACTAAAGGTAAGAGTCTTTGCTATCGTAGTTTGTTGCTTCCCTTTCTTCTTAGAATTGGGGCCTTTGAATTTGATAGGCCTATTCAAGTTATTGTCGAAGTTTTGTTGGGCACGCACAACTTCATCATCACCTTCATTATCGGCCTCTTCAAGACGAAGAGCGATATCAATAAGCTGATCAAATGAAACATCGAGTTTCAAAAGCAATGGCTTCTTAACATTCTTATTCAAGCCATAGACAAATCTCTGGTTTTTCTTCAATGGGGTATCAATGTATTCAACCCTGTATTTAGAAAGAGATTCGAAAGATGCGACGTAGCCCGTCACAGAAGATTCACCTTGAACATAGTCAATAAAACGCCGGGCCAAAGTTACTTTTTCAGCCTCCGATACAAATTTTTGTTCGAATCGTTCCTGGAATTGCTCCCAAGTAAGATCCGCTTCGATAATCTCCGAAGTTAAGAGCTCATACCAATCTAACGCTCTTTCTGGGAGCATGCTAGAAGCCACTTGGACTCGATGAAGATCAATAAGATTCATGCGAGTAAAGATGCGATCCCATGATTTGAGCCAAGCATGAATTTCTATAACACCCTCGGATCCCTTAAATAGCCTTCCATCTAAATTGGTATAGTCTCTGCACAAGCGTGCAAAACCAGATCTAGGATGAGCAGGCTCAGGAATGGGTCCGGCAGACTGAGCATTCTTTACAAGATCAAGAAGCTGCTGTGCAGACATAAATACACCATCTTGGGGAGTAGCACTAGATTGTCCGGCACTGGGACGATTTGATCTAACCATTTCTCTTCTTTAAGAAAGAAAGAAAGAAGAAGAAAAGTTATTCTCAAAATAAATATCAAGCAATATTGATAGATAAAACAAGGAATCATAAAAGAAAATAGGATAGGATGGTACGAAGACCCGAATAAAATCCAATGGAACCTTTTTTTAATTTTATAAACCAAAATATCTCGTTTACCTAACTTAAAATCCTAAATCCCTATTTAGGCGTGTTACCTGACGTTTCTAATGTTATACCGCTATTCTAAACCTAATAGAACAAATTTCGTAGTCAAATTCGATCGTATGGAGAAGATAGTCTTTTGAATCCAATTATTATATTGAATTTTCAATATTAATTTCAACGCATTTATATTCCGTACGACCAAACGATAACTGCAAAAGCTAAAAAATTTGATATCCGATAATAATACATTATTACAGATCCAATGGAACCCATTCCTTCGAATTTCAAGACTATGCCCCTGATTGCTATTTTAACTTGTCGATTAAACCGACGATTTCCAACATTTACGAAATTGCTTGAACTTTTGAGTTTTAAAATCTTACTAACAAAATTATAATTCCAAATCCGATGTTTAAAACCATTTAAATATCCCAAATTAGACATCGAAAAATCTGGATCGTTACATTAGCACTTATACATTTGCATACAAAAGTCATAGAAAATAACAAAATTATATGAAAAATGCACGTTAGCTTTTGAAGATATTATACTATACATCACATACATGCAAATATTTTCCTACTAAAATCCACATAGGTCAACTTTGAAGCCAATCATAGCTTCTTCCCTCCCTTATGATTCATATGGACAAAGCATCCATTTCTATTTTGATCTGAAAATTATGTAGAATGGCTCATAAATAAAGGTGAAACCCAAGAGTTTCATTACATACAAATTGTTGTACTTATTATAAACGGTTATTGGTTCAGACTGCTTCCGTAATAACAACGTACCGCCATTCTAGATCCTAACAGTATGCTGTAAAAATACAAACTAGCATAGGGAGCTGAAGTTTATGGCCAACAGTTTCATGTATATACTAAAGTTGAGTCAAGTATTTGCGCATTGAAAAAGAAGTAGAAGCAAAACAAAGAAACATCCAACAGAAGTGTTTATCATCCCAACTTGTTACATTATAATTTGTTCTTTTAATAATGAATTATGTTATCCCATTTTTTGGACAAAACTGGAATATCAATGTTGTGTGCACTTCCACCACGAAGAAGCAGCCAGCAAGCGTGTATAAGTCTGGGATTTCACTCATAATTCAAATATAAAAGTCCATCCAGTAAGAAGTTCATTCAACACTCGGAGTCCCCGAGTTCATTCGGCATTCCAGAACTCATTCGGCAATGGCTCATTCGGCATCCCCAGGATAAGATCCCATTCGGCAATACAAACATAGAAGCTCATTCGGCAATCCCACGTATGGAAGCTCATCCGGCCGCAACACTCCTCCTCCTCCACCGGATCAAGATGAGACCGAACCAAGGTGTTATCCCCTCCCATCACCGAACCATCCATCACCGGACCAACACCTCTCCTCCATCACTGGTCCGAACAAGCACCGGATCAACCATCCTCCACCAAACAACCGTACCAAACATCTCCATCCACCACCGAACGAGGCCACGGCCGAATGAAGCCTCGCCGAACCAGAACGCTGCCAGACCAGATTGCTTCAGCCCAAGCCCACCAGCAGCTATAAACATCCAAGACCCCTGCCCCCAGCCACACTCTATAAATAGAGGGGCAGGGGTACAACAATGGCAGACAAGTTTGAGAGCTCAAGCCTGGAAGGAACTCTCAAACAACTTTAGATACTCGTAATCAAAGCTTTGTACTTGTAATCTGAAGAAAAAAAGGAGAATAACATATAAAGTGGACGTAGGCACGTTCTTGCCGAACCACTATAAATCTGTGTGTCTTTTACAGTTTAGTCCCTACTTTTTATATATTTGCATAAATCACCCAAATCACTAAGACCAACAAAAAATCGTCTAGTTCATACAACTTTGGGTGTTTGCGGCCATTTTTTACGCAAACATTTTGGTGCTTTCATTGAGAGGAACCAGCTCCCGCTACATCGGATAGAAGTTGAATTGGAAAGTCTAAGAGTCTGGATCTAAGAGTTATGACGAGACAAACAAGTAGAAGGCAAAGGCCAGAGAGAAGTGAATACTAAGGAAGTCAAGAGGCTTCCTCAGGAGGGAATCAAACGTCGATCTTCATCACTAGGGATGAGATGGAGGCCATGATGAGAAGACAAGAAGAGATGATCCAGAACTTACTTCAACAAATTGGGCAAATTGGAGCACAAATCCAAGGAGCAACTGGGGTTCAGAACGGAGCAGGACCATCTGGCGCAGCACCAGAGCTAGGGGGCACTCACACAGAGCATGTTGATCCAACCCTGGGAAGTGAGATGGGGGCATCCGAGCCACCTGGCAGCAATAGAGGAATGAACGTTCAGCCAGGGAGGCATACACATTGAAACTCCCACGGACTCGGGGGGCAGGTCGAATGCAGTGAACGAGAACTACAGCTTGGAGACAATGACAGATTAGCAGAGATAGTTAGAAGAGCTATGAGAGGCGATTTTGTAAACAGAGACTTGGAAGATGTAAACAGGAGTCCTTTTTCTTCTGCGATTAGGATGGCTAGGAACCCACCAGAATTCAAGCTACCATCATTGGACATGTACGACGGGAAAACGGACCCCACGGTTCATCTAACGAAGTATATGAGACATATGGAAGTGCTGGGGGCATCAGAGGAGGTTATGGCCAGGTGCTTTCCACTGTATTTGACGGACATTGCAGCATTATGGTTTAGGCAACTGGAGAGCGGCTCCATAGGAACGTGGGAAGATCTAACTGAGAGATTCATGAGGCAATTCAGGGTTCATATTGCGAGACCCAAGAATGTGATGACTTTGGCGACCTTGAAACAGAAAACTGGAGAGACTTTGAGGAGCTTTCTAACGCGATTTAATGCGGCGGCAGCATCAGTGGATCGACCAGATCCATCTATGGTCATGATGGCGGCTGTATCTGGAATAGCTAGTAATACAGAGTTCAAGAATTCATTAACCAAGGACCCGCCTATGAATCTGGGAGAGTTCTATCATGAGGCTGAAAAGTTTCTGCGTTTGGAAGATGCTAGTGCAGAAAGAGAGGGAGAAGATGATGTTTACGCAATCAAGAGCGGAAACCCACCTGGAAAGGGTGCGGAGACTAGCAAAGGAAAAAGAAAGGCTGAGGATAATGATGACAGGACAAAGTGGCTATGAAGAGAGCCACGATTCACCATCTATTCAGAGCTGAATGAGAGTTTGGAACGGATTTATCAGGATACCAAGGGGCAGGTTCCGTATCGTAGACCAATGCGAAGAGATCCAACCTCCGACGAAAGAAAATCAGATAAGTTTTGTGTATTTCATGAATTGAATGGTCATAACACTAATGATTGTAGGCATTTGAAGGACGAGGTGGAAGGGCTTATCAGGAACGGTATGCTCCTTCAGTATGTGAGGAGGCGAACTCCAGCGGTGGAGCCAGAGCGACCACCCTCTACAACAGCTAGAGGTGACCCTGGATCAGGGCACCATTTGATTATCCGTTAATTACTTGACTAAAATAACGATGAACAAGTCGTAAGCATCCACTAATGCAATTAAATCATTTACACATGTACGAGATCGCGAACGATCTCCAGGCATGCTCTGAAGGATCATTGACTGCTTCGGAGTGGGAACTTACACTTTGACATCCTTGCTTTGCTTTTGTTTCGATTTGAACATTTGAATTCTTCCTGTTTGGACATTTCTGCTGTAAGGTACTACTGCTTTAACATTTACAATTCTATGGAAAAATTATTTACTTGTATGCCCGTTGGATCGCGAACGGTCCACGAGCACCTATTGCATGGCAACGAACTGCCGAAGTCTTTGATTCGAAAAATTCCCCCAAACAATGACTCCAACACTGATAATATTAAGTCCCCCCCGGGCACACTCATTCGCCTCGAACGGCACCCGACTTCGAACAGTCACAAATCGCCTCGAACGGCACCCGACTTCGAACAGTCACAACTCGCCTCGAACGGCACCCGATCGCGAACGATCACAACTCGCCTCGAACGGCACAACTCGCCTCGAACGGCACAACTCACCTTACCTCAAATGGCTCGATCGCGAATGGTCGTCATTTGAGGCCCGTCACCTGATCACTGACTGTTACACCTTTTCTCAAATGGCTTGATCGCGTACGGTCATCATTTGAGGACCGCCACTTGACCGCACACTGTCGCACCTTACCTCGAATAGCTTGATCACGAACGATCGTCATTTGAAGTTAGGCGCTTGACCTTAAACGGTCACATTTCATCACAAATGGCTCGGTCTCGAACGATCGACGCATGGACTTACAGGCTTGACCGCGCACTGTCGCACTTTACCTCGAATGACTCGATCTCGAACGGTCGTCATTTGGAGTTAAGCGCTTGACCATGAGCGGTCACATTTCGCTGCAGATGACTCGATCCCAAACGATCGACGCATGGATTTATGCGCTTGACCGCGAACGGTCGCACTTCACCTCGAATGACTCGATCGCGAACGGTCGTCATTTGAAGTTAGGCGCTTGACCATGAACGGCCACGCTTCATCCCAAATAGCTCGATCCCGAACGATCGTCATTTGGGGCCATATAAACAATCAAGTTCTTTACAGGTTGATGACAAGATATGAACATCCAGCTCATGACATTACAAAACACGCCTTCCTACCGCAAGGCATGTTTTGGGGGGCAAAGTGTTATCCCATTTTTTGGACAAAACTGGAATATCAATGTTGTGTGCACTTCCACCACGAAGAAGCAGCCAGCAAGCGTGTATAAGTCTGGGATTTCACTCATAATTCAAATATAAAAGTCCATCCAGTAAGAAGTTCATTCAACACTCAGAGTCCCCGAGTTCATTCGACATTCCAGAACTCATTCGGCAATGATTCATTCGGCATCCCCAGGATAAGATCCCATTCGACAATACAAACATAGAAGCTCATTCGACAATCCCACGTATGGAAGCTCATCCGGTCGCAACACTCCTCCTCCTCCACCGGATCAAGATGAGACCGAACCAAGGTGTTATCCCCTCCCATCACCGAACCATCCGTCACCGGACCAACACCTCTCCTCCATCACCGGTCCGAACAAGCACCGGATCAACCATCCTCCACCAAACAACCGAACCAAACATCTCCATCCACCACCGAACGAGGCCACGGCCGAATGAAGCCTCGCCGAACCAGAACGCTGCCAGACCAGATTGCTTCATCCCAAGCCCGCCAGCAGCTATAAACATCCAAGACCCCTGCCCCTAGCAACACTCTATAAATAGAGGGGCAGGGGTACAACAATGGCAGACAAGTTTGAGAGCTCAAGCCTGGAACGAACTCTCAAACAACTTTAGATACTGGTAATCAAAGCTTTGTACTTGTAATCTGAAGAAAAAAAGGAGAATAACATATAAAGTGGACATAGGCACGTTCTGGCCGAACCACTATAAATCTGTGTGTCTTTTACAGTTTAGTCCCTACTTTTTATATATTTGCATAAATCACCCAAATCACTAAGAACAACATAAAATCGTCTAGTTCATACAACTTTGGGTGTTTGCGGCCATTTTTTACGCAAACAAATTATTAAGTTAAAGCTTCTGGTAATGGAACAACATGGTGTGTATCCAGTTTAACCATAATAATACATAAATGTAACTCCTCTAGTTTTGAGGTATGCTTCTTCACTCTTTATACATACATACATACATACATACATATATTTGATAATGCAAATTTCCATTTTTGGGTTCATTGGCTCATTATCTAAAAATAAATATATTACTTGCACAAATAACTTTATATATATGGTCGCTATCCCATAGCATGGACCGGCATCACATACTTACTCTATTATGATGGAACAATAGTACTCTGTTATGATGGAAAAATAAAGCAAGTAGTCTTTAGAAACTACAAGATTTTGTGCATTTTAGAAGATAGGTGAATTCTAGTATCAAAATGTAACGGCTTATAAACTTGTAGAAGTAAATGTATCACTAATCTTTTATTCCAATGCACCTCACTTGCCACAGAGAAAACTGATAAATTGTTAACAAAAAACTAAAGACCTACCAAAAATTCATTTATTTTTTGAAACTGTCATGTAGACATTTTTGAAAAGAAAGTATAGAAAATGAAATTTGCAGGACACAAATTAGGTTTTGCACAACTCCACATGAAATTACACACACACACACACACACACACATATATATATATGAAGACCAGACTCCAAAGTGCAACATGAAGACTTGATTGCCACTAGGATGTTTAACTCAAAGTAACTCAAGATCATACAGAATGCAACATGAAGGCCAATCATCATAACCCATGGTTGAAATGCAACCAGACTTCATTCAAAGTGCACCATATAATAACAAAGGCATGAACGTGCCCACAAGGTTAAATGGTCTAGTTTGAGTACAATATAGGGTCACCCACATATAAACATACAGACCACAATTTAATGTCCAAGCAACCCGGCAAAAATAACCAAGCATGTATTCAAATTAAGTTTTAAACATATAGTACAAATATATAGTGGAGCATGTATCAGTTCAGGTACGAAAGCAATAAGGTAACCCTGCAAACGGTGAATGAAATTCAAGGAAATGAATATGGAATTCGACAACAGCTATGTAATATTCGAAACAGTGGTCAGCTATGCAATATTCGAAACAGTGGTGAACACAATACAAGAGACTGCATATATACACATGTGTATATATAAACAAGTGATTCGAGAATTATAGTATAGACACATGAACGAGCATAAGCACGGTGACATATATACATGCACTATAACTAACACACACATACATATATATGTATATACATGGAGATGACCCACAACAAAGCAGTTTACATGTGTGTAACAGTGAAGTAGTCTACTTATTTATAGTAAAAAAGAGTTACATTTCGAACAAACCCAATAATTGTTTCAAAAGGTCAAGCAGCAAAAAAAGAGAATGGTCATATGTTTGAACAAGTCATTGAACAAGTCAAGTTTCATAAAATCTAAATCTGTCTCAAAATCAAGTATCAAGCCATAAGAGAATGATGCCAAAATCAAAGCCATGGTGACCAAGGTAGAATTGAACAAGTCATATCAGTGAAGAACGGAGAGATTCAAATTCATCATAAATATGTAGAGTAACTCGTATCTAATGAATAAGTCAGAAACATCACAGTAGTATGATCAAAAATCAATGCAGAAAACAAAACCATGAAATATTCAAACCGAAATTATACGAACGTAAAACAAGGGATTTGAACCCTATAAAACCCAAAATCATCATCGTCAATAAAAATGGATTCGAGTTTAAGCAAAATACTAGAGCAAGCCAAATCACGCAAAAATTTGTAACTCGAAACGAAGTCGAGCAAAATCAAATTTGAAATAAAAAATCACGTACCAAATAACATTCAAGCTCAACACATTTGAAGGAGTCGAAGCTAAGCAAAGAACAAAGATGGAAGAAGCATCAAGCTGAATGGAGGATTGATAGTAAGATCGATTAATGATCAAGTGCCAGCATCAAAGCTAAAGAAAACCCTAAACTTTGAAGTGGAAAAGGAATGGCCAAAGAAGAATAAAGGGAAGACGTTTTTTCTCAAGCTATTTTCTAAAGTGGGATGGTTTAGTTATTTTATTTTTAGGCTTAAATTATATAAAAAGAGTTTTTTTTGTTTAGTTTTTATTTTCAGTTGTAAATTTCTTTTTCAAACTGTGTTTTTCTAGTCGTGTGACTAGGTTACTAACTATGGTTTTGTAGTTCGAGAATTCGCAACTCATTGGCTGTGTTGTGGCGGGGTTTTGAGCGTAGAGGTAGGTTAGTCGATAGAGGGTGTTTCAAGTTTACGTGTGTAAGCATTTGACTACTTAATTTCTAGTAGAAACTTTGGAGGTAGCACTAGGCAGAGTTTTGTCGAAGCTGGGTAAATCTTTGTTGTTCTATTTCTGCTTTTGTCATTCTACTATTATCTGCATATATTACCACATTAATTTTAATTATTATTAGCATCACCATATTCACCCTCCCTCTAGGGTGAAATCGATTCTACATTATCATCTGAAAAATAGTCGTCTTCGAGCTAGCATTAATTAAGTTGTGACTGCAACTATATTCAATTTCAATAGTCACTATGTTAAGGTCATAAGAATTTAGATCTAGGCTACCATTTTGTGATGCTTGTGTACTGGGATTTACTCTTATTCTGCAGGTGAAGCTGCGGTACATGTTTCGGCCATTGATACTAGGTTTAAGGTTTGGAAACCATTGAAAGATAAAATTTTTCGCCTAAAATCTTGTGTCTTTTGTTTCTATAGACATGTTTGATATATTTTTGGATAGGTGGTGGCTAACATCATGAGCCAAAAGCATGTTAGCTCAAAATCTGGTATATATAGGCATGGAAATGCTTAGAAAATTCTTACTCCAATCCTAAATCGTACGGATGGCATATAAAATTTTCTACGTCTTTTTTGCACATGTCTAGACCTATAAAAAATCAACGAAAATGTGAAAAAATCGTAGGAAATTACCTAGGTTTTTTACTTATAAAAATATTGCGTATGAGTTTTCCTACATCTTGGTTATTTTTCTACATATTTAAATAGACATAGGAAAGATGTTGGAAATTTTCTACGCCTCTTCTACGCCTTACATTTTCCTACCTATTTCCTAAGCCTTTCCTGCGTCCCGTATTATGCCGTAGGAAAAGAATAGGAAATTTTACATAGAAAACTACACTGTTTGCTTATAATATTTCTGTATTATTATCAAATTATTATATAATACGTTATTTAGTATGATAAACCTATTTAGAAGTTATAAATATTTATTATGATATGTGTGTATCTTTTATATCCAAACCATGGTTGCAACATGAGTGTCGTAGCAATTACTCATTGCTTATTGTTAATTCCACGATTATTCACATGCATCGATTTAGATGTTGAAGCAATACGAAGCCCCATAATAGACAAGAATATAAAAATTTGATCTTTTTTTGTGGTTGTTTTTCGATCATCTCTCATATCAAAATAAAATTTCTTCCGAGATAAGCGGTCATCAATTCGTTGTCTTTTGTACTCAATGATTGTTCAGTATATATATTTGACTATTGAGTGTGCTATGCCTTATAATACACTATGCCGGCTAATGTCTCCATTCATTTTAATATTTTAAATTTAAAAATTCCAACAATATAAAATTTCCCAATACTATTTACTTTACATTTACTTTTTCTGAAAACAATTGTATCATGTACGTGTTAATTTGGCCATCTAATTTTTTTAACTATTTGTATCATGTTTATCATAATTTTTCCATATTTTAAGGTTTAAATCGAGAAATGATATTAACCATGTCATTACTAATATGTAGCAATCATGACAACCGCTTCTGATCATGGTGTGGGGATCTATCTACTATGATTTGAAGAGCACAACTGTTATCCCGCCTTTTGGCAAGGTCGTGATACCAAAAGATTATCCAAAAACCAAAGATAGTACATCTCGAAGATTGGTTGTACACTGCTTCGCTACGGATATCGATGAATTTTTCCCAAGTCTGGATCAAGCTACAATCAACAAGACATGACAAGCAAAGCCATAAAAACCAACATTCCAAATTTCCAGTCAATCCGAGTTCGTATGCTCAAGATATGACCGATGCAAGTTGTAGGAAATGGCCTCATTTCGTATCCATCAAGGAATATCTGATTTCGAATCCATCATGTTCGAATTGATGCACCATCGCACTGTTCGAATCCATTGAACCCGGTCACTTCGTGTCGATTAGGGCTCATCCTACTTCGTATCCATCGACGAGCATTTGTTCGAATCGATCAGGATGTGCCATTTCGTATCCATCGAGGGAGTATGCTTGTTCGTATCAATCTACTCAAAGTCCATCGAGGCTCGTTAGTTCGTATCCATTAATCGTACCCATCACGCTTGGTCGATACAAACAGGGCCACTTTTATCGATACGAATGAACCTACTTCGATCGGTACGAATTGGCAACGACTATCGACTCGAACGAGGAAACGGTCTTCAATACGAACAAGGCAAAATTTAAGAGACGACTCAGTCAACTCGGAGTGAAAGGTGGATCGTTCCGAGGAGTACACGACACATCATCACAAGGGCACATGCAACTATCAATTCGGAATCATCGATTCGAACATTACAGCCGGTCGAAGAACAACAACTCGTATTGATCATATCTCTCAATCCACAAATCCAAATGCTATGAAATTTTCACAGAAGCTTACGTATAAGCTAAAGAATGTCCCTGCCAAGTTTCGAATCCATTGGACGAATTGTCGATCGATACAAAATTGGTTCGTATCGATCACGGATCGAGTCGAAACTTGCTAGGATCGATCGTGTGGGCCCACTCACATGCTAGAAGAAGTCTCCCAAAGTTTGAGTGAAATATCATCCTCCTACGCCTATAAATAGAGCCCCAAAGCCTACAGAAGAGGGATCTTTCGACTCTCAAGCGCCCAGACTCTACCGGATTCTACTTTGTACTACACCACTACCATTGTACTCGAATTTCAAAGCTATTATCCACTGTAATCTAATGTAATTGATTGAAATCATCAAGTGAATATCAATAAAGTCATCAACTTAAGAGTGGATGTAGGCCAGATCGCCGAACCATTATAAATTTTGTGTTGTTTAATGCTTTCTTTTGAATTTTCTGAGTGTTCTTCGTTTTTTATTCTCTGCATATTATTCATCTCAGATTTATGATTATGAATAATCGACTATTGGGTGTTTGTGACCAATTTTGGTGCAAGCATTTTGGTGCTTTCACTGAGTAGGCTAATTCAGGAATTATATCATTTGGAAGTTGAATTTGAAGGCTTAGAGATTCAAATCTGAAAAGCTATGACAAGGCAAATGAGTAGAAGAGAAAGGGCAGAGAGAAGTCAACATGAAGGGAGTCAAGAGGTTTCTTCAGGTGCAAATCAGACGTCGATCTTCGTCACCAGGGATGAAATGGAGACAATGATGAGAAGACAAGAGGAAATGATCCAGAATTTGTTTCGACAGAATGGGCAACTTGGAGCGCAAAATCAAGGAGCGACCAGAGTTTAAAATGGAGCAGGACAATCTGGCACAGCGCCAGAACAAGGGGGCATACACCAAGAGCATGTCGATTCAATCCGCGGAAGAGAGTCTGGGGGATCCGAGAAACCTGGCGGTAATATGGATGCTCATCCAGGAGGGCAGATTCCTGAAGACCATCGTGAACTCAGGGGGCAGATCGGAGGCAATGCACAAAGGATTCAGCTTAAAGATAGTGACAGGTTGGCGGAGATGGTCAGACGAGCAATGAGAGGCAGATTGGTAAACAGAGACTTGGAGGTTGTGAATAGGAGTCCGTTTACTCCAACAATCAGGCGAGCTAGGAACTCACCGGATTTTAAGCTACCATCATTGGAGATGTATAATGGGAGGATGGACCCTAGGGTTCATCTAACAAAGTATATTAGGCATACGGAAGTGCTGGGTGGCATCAGAAGAGGTCATGGCTCGGTGCTTCCCATTGTACCAGGCAAACATTGCGGCGTTATGGTTTAGGCAACTGGAGAGTGGCTCTACCCAAACATGGACTAATTTGACTGAAAGGTTTATGAGGCAGTTTAGAGTTCATATTTCAAGACCCAAGAATGTGATGGGTTTAGCAGCAGTGAAGCAAAGAACAGGGGAGTCTCTGAGGAATTTTTTGACGGGATTCAATGCAGCAGCAGCATCGGTGGATCGACCGGATCCATCCATGGTTTTGATGGCAGGTGTATCTGACATAGCTGACAGCACTGAATTCAAAAATTCATTGACAAGAGATCCTCTTATGGATCTAGAGGAATTTTATCATGAGGCTGAAGGATTTCTATGATTGGAAGATGCAAATGCTGAAAGAGAAGAGGGAGAAGGAATCGATGTTTATGCAATCAAGGGCGGAAATCCTCCTTGAAAAGGTGCAGAAACTGGTAAAGGGAAACGAAAGGCTGAGGATAACGGTGATGGACCGGCACGACCACAAAAGGAATTAAGAATTCGTCTCTTATACGGAGCTGAACAAGACATTGGAATGGATCTATCAGGTCACCAAAGGACAGGTTCCTTATCAAAGGCCGATGAGGAGGAATCCAACTAGCAATGAAAGAAAGTCGGATAAGTATTGCTTATTCCACGAATTAAATGGTCATAGCGCAAACGATTGCATACACTTGAAGGATGAAGTCGAGGGGCATATCTTGAATGGTCTGTCGTTGCAATATGTGGGAAGGAGGGCCACGACGGTGGAACAAGAGCAGCCACCACCTGCACCAAACGAAGACGACTCAGGATCGAGGCGTCAGCTTGTTATCAATTGATTGAGATAATGGCGAACGAGTGGCAAACTCTGCACCGACGTGATTAAGTTGTTTACACATGTACAGTACTGCGAACGATCCTCATACATGCTCTGATACAATTATAAATCACATTGATGCAGGTGTTTGCGCTCTGACATCACTGTTTTGCATTTGTTTTTTGGTTCTCATGTTTGGATTTGATATTGTCGAACATTTCTGTTGAAAAACTCAGTTGAATGAATATTTTGTTTTAATAATTCTAAAACGGCCAATCACTTACACATGTACGGAATCGCGAATGGTCCCTAGGCATGCTCTGAGATGGCGATAAACCGTCATAACAAACAATTCAGAAACTCACTCGAACGTGAAATTTGGTATTGATGATACTAAGTCCCCCTAGGCATACACACTTCACTACGAACGCCACCCTGACCGCGAACGGTCACCATTCGCGCGAACGACAGTCGATCGCGAACGATCACAAATTTCATCGAACGGCACCCCGGTGGCGAATGGTCCCCATTCGCCGTGAACGGCACTCCATCGCGAACAACGACAAATTGCCTCAAATAGCACCCCGACCGCGAACAGTCACCATTCGCCGCGAACGGCATTCGATCGCGAACGATCACAAATTGCCTCGAACGGCACCCAGACGGCAAACGGTCACCATTCGCCGCGAACGGCATTCGATCGCAAACGATCAAAAATTGCCTCGAACGGCACCCCGACCGCGAACGGTCACCATTCGCCGCGAACGGCATCCGACCACGAAAGGTCCCATATCACATCAAATGACATATGATCCCGAACGATCATCATTCGTGGTCATATAAAACTATCAATTTCCTTACATGTCATCAACAGGATACGAACATCCAGCATATGGAATTACAAAACGCACCTTCCTACCGCAAGGCATGTTTTGGGGGTAAGTGTTAACCCGCCTTTTGGAAAGGACGTGATACCAAAAGATTATCCAAAAACCAAAGACAGTTCATCCTGAAGATTGGCTGTACACTGCTTCTCTATGGATATCAATGAATTTTGTCCGAGTCTGGATCAAGCTACAATCGACAAGATACGTTAAGCAAAGCCATAAAAACCAACATTCCAAATTTCAAGTCAATCCGAGTTCGTATGCTCAAGATATGATCGATGCAAGTTGTAGGAAATGGCCCCATTTCATATCCATCAAGGAATATCTGATTTACAATCCATCATGTTCGAATCGATCCACCATCGCACTCTTCGAATCCATTGAACCCGGTCACTTCGTATCGATCAGGGCTCATCCTACTTCGTATCCATCGGCGAGCATTTGTTCGAATCGATCTGGATGTGCCATTTCGTATCCATCGAGGGAGTGTTCTTGTTTGTATCAATCTACTTAAAGTCCATCGAGGCTCGTTAGTTCGTATCCATCAATCGTACCCATAACGCTTGATCGATACGAATAGGGCCACTTTTATCGATACGAACCAACCTATTTCCATCAATACGAATTGACAACGGATATCGACCCGAACGAGGCAACAGTCTTCGATACGAACAAGGCGAAATTTAAGAGACGGCTCGGTCAACACGGAGTGAAGGTGGATCGATTCGAGGAGTGCATGCCACATCATCACGAGGGCACGTGAAACCATCAATTCGAACAAATCGATTCAAAATCATCGATTCGAACATTACAGCCGGCCGAAGGACAACCACTCGTATCGATCATAACTTGCAATCCATAAATCAAAATGCTATGAAATTTTCACAGAAGCTTACTACAAGCTAAAGAATGTTCCTGCCAAGTGTCGAATCCATTGGATTCGTAACGATCATGGATTGAGTCGAAACTTGCTAAGATCGATCGCATAGGCCCACTCACGTGCCAGAAGGAGTCTCCCGAAGTTTGAGCGAAATATCAGCCTCCTATGCCTATAAATAGAGCCCTAAAGCCTACAGAAGAGGGATCTTTTGACTCTCAAGCGTTCAGACTCTGCCGGATTCTACTTTGTACTACACCACTACTGTTGTACTCGAACTTCAAAGCTATAATCCACTATAATATGCTGTAATTGATTTAAATCATCAAGTGAATATCAATAAAGTCATCAACTTTAGAGGGGACATAGGCCAGATCGTCGAACCACTATAAATTATGTGTTGTTTAATGCTTTCTTTTGAATTTTCTGATTGTTTTTCATTTTTTATTCTCTGCGTATTGTTCATCTGAGATTTGTGATTGTGAATAATCGACTATTGGGTGTTTGTGACCAAATTTGGTGCAAACATTTTGGTGATTTCACTGAGAAGGCTAATTCAGAAATTCTATCATTTGGAAGTTGAATTTGAAGGCTTAGAGATTCAAATTTGAAAAGCTATGACAAGGCAAAGGAGTAGAAGACAAAGGGCAGAGAGAAGTCAACATGAAGGGATTCAAGAGGCTTCTTCAGGTGCAAATCAGACATCGATCTTCATCGCCAAGGATGAGATGGAGACAATGATGAGAAGACAAGAGGAAATGATCCCGAATTTGTTTCGACAGATCGGGCAACTTGGAGCGCAAAATCAAGGAGAGACCAGAGTTTAAAATGGAGCATGACCATCTGGCGCAGCGCCAGAACAAGGGGGCACACACCAAGTGCATGTCGATTCAATCCCGGGAAGAGAGTCTAGGGGATCCGAGCAACCTGGCGGTAATATGGACGCTCAGCCAGGAGGGCAGAATCCCGATGACCCTCGTGAAGTCAGGGGGTAGATCGAAGGCAATGCACAATGGTTTCAACTTGAAGATAGTGACAGGTTGGCGGAGATGGTCAGATGAGCTATGAGAGACGGATTGGTGAACAAAGACTGGGAGGATGTGAATAGGAGTCCCTTTACTCCAGCAATCAGGCAAGTTAGGAACCCACCGAATTTTAAGCTACCATCATTGGAGATGTATAATGGGAGGACGGACCCTACGGTTCATCTAACAAAGTATATTAGGCATATGGAAGTGCTTGGAGCATCAGAAGAGGTCTTGGATCGGTGCTTCCCATTGTACCACGCAAACATTGCGGCGCTATGATTTAGGCAAATGGAGAGTGGATCTACCCGAACATGGACTGATTTGACTGAAAGGTTTATGAGGCAGTTTAGAGTTCATATTTCAAGACCCAAGAATGTGATGAGTTTAGCAGCAGTGAAGCAAAGAACAGGGGAGTCTCTAAGGAGTCTTTTGACGCGACTCAATGCAGCAACAGCATCGGTGGATCAACCAGATCCATCCATGGTTTTGATGGCAGTTGTATCTGACATAGCTGACGGCACTGAATTCATTGACAAGAGATCCTTTTATGGATCTAGAGGAATTTTATCATGAGGCTGAAGGATTTCTACGATTGGAAGATGTAAATGCTGAAAGAGAAGAGGGAGAAGGAATCGATGTTTATGCAGTCAAGGGCGGAAATCCTCCTTGAAAAGGTGCAGAAACTAGTAAAGGGAAACGAAAGGCTGAGGATAACGGTGTTGGACCGGCACGACCACGAAAGGAACCAAGATTCACCTCATATACGGAGCTGAACGAGACTTTGGAATGGATCTACCAGGAGACCAAGGGACAGGTTCCTTGTCAAAGGCCGATGAGGAGGAATCCAACCAACAATGAAAGAAAGTCGGATAAGTATTGCTTATTCCACGAGTTCAATGGTCATAGCGCAAACGATTGCATACACTTGAAGGATGAAGTCGAGGGGCATATCAGGACTGGTCTACTGTCGCAATATGTGAGAAGGAGGGCCACGACGGTGGAACAAGAGCGACCACCACCTGCACCAACCAAAGACGGCTCAGGATCGAGGTGTCAGCTTGTTATCAATTGATTGAGATAATGACGAACGAGTTGCAAACTCCGCACCGACGTGATTAAGTTGTTTACACATGTACAGGACCGCGAACGATCCTCGGACATGCTTTGATACAACTATAAATCACATTGATGTAGGTGTTTGCGCTCTGACATCACTGTTTTGCTTTTGTGTTTTGCTTCTCATGCTTGGATTTGATTTTGTCGAACATTTCTGTTGAAAAACTCAGTTGAATGAATATTTTGTTTTAATAATTCTAAAACAGCAAAGTCACTTACACATGTATGAAATCGCGAATGGTACCCAGGCATGCTCTGAGATGGCGATAAACCGCCATAACAAACAATTCAGAAACTCACACGAATGTGAAATCTGGTATTGATGATACTAAGCCCCCCTGGGCGCACACACTTCACCTCGAACGGCACCCCGACCGCGAAAGGTCACCATTCGTGTGAACGACACACGATCGCGAATGATCACAAATTGCCTCGAACGGCACCCCGTCTGCGAACGGTCCCCATTCTCCGCGAACGACACTAGATCGTGAGCGATCACAAATTGCCACGAATGGCATCCCGACCGCGAACGGTCACCATTCACCGCGAACGGCATTCGATCGCGAACGATCACAAATTGCCTCGAACGGCACCCCGACCGCGAACGGTCACTATTTTCCGCGAACTACATTCGATCTCGAACGATCAAAAATTGCCTCGAACGGCACCCCGACCGTGAACGGCATCCGACCGCGAACGGTCCCGTATCACCTCAAATGACATACGATCCCGAACGATCATCATTCGTGGTCATATAAAACTATCAATTTCCTTACAGGTCATCAACATGATACGAACATCCAGCTTATGGAATTACAAAACACACCTTCCTACCGCAAGGCATGTTTTGGGGGGCAAGTGTTATCCCGCCTTTTGGTAAGGCCGTGATACCAAAAGATTATCCAAAAACCAAAGATAGTTCATCCCGAAGATTGATTGTACACTGCTTCGCTATGAATATCTATGAATTTTGTCCATGTCTGGATCAAGCTACAATCGACAAGATACGATAAGCAAAGCCATAAAAACCAACATTCCAATTTTCAAGTCAATCTGAGTTTGTATGCTCAAAATATGATCGATGCAAGTTGTAGGAAATGACCCCATTTCGTATCCATCAAGGAATATCTGATTTCGAATCCATCATGTTCGAATCGATCCACCATCGCACTCTTCGAATCCACTGAATCCGGTCACTTCGTATCGATCAGGGCTCATCCTACTTCGTATCCATCGGCGAGCATTTGTTCGAATCGATCAGGATGTGCCATTTCGTATCCATCGACGGAGTATTCTTGTTCGTATCAATCTACTCAAATTCCATTGAGGCTCGTTAGTTCGTATCCATCAATCGTACCCATCACGCATGATCGATACGAACAGGGCCACTTTTATCGATACTAACGAACCTACTTCCATCCGTACGAATTGGCAATGGCTATCGACTCGAACGAGGCAACAGTCTTCGATACGACCAAGGCAAAATTCAAGAGACGGCGGTCAACACGGAGTGAAAGGTCGATCGATCCACGGAGTGCACGCCATGTCATCACGAGGGCACGTGCAACCATCAATTCGAACAGATCGATTCGAAATCATCAATTCGAACATTACAGTTGGCCGAAGAACAACAAATCGTATCGATCATAACTCGCAATCCACAAATCCAAATGCTATGAAATTTTCAAAGAAGCTTACTACAAGCTAAAGAATGTTCCTGTCAAGTGTCGAATCCATTGGACGAATTCTTGATCGATGCGAAATTGGTTCGTAATTTCGTATCGATCAAGGATTGAGTCGAAACCTGCTAGGATCAATCGCGTGGGCCCACTCACGTGCCAGAAGGAGTCTCCTGAAGTTTGAGCAAAATATCAGCCTTCTATGCCTATAATAGAGCCCCAAAGCCTAAAGAAGGCTGATCTTTTGACTCTCAAGCGTTCAGACTCTGCCGGATTCTACTTTGTACTACACCACTACTGTTGTACTCGAACTTCAAAGCTATATTCCACTGTAATCCGCTGTAACTGATTGAAATCACCAAGTGAATATCAATAAAGTCATCAACTTCAGAGTGGACATAGGCCAGATCACCGAACCACTACAAATTTTGTGTTGTTTAAGGCTTTCTTTTGAATTTTCTGAGTGTTCTTCATTTTTTATTCTCTGCATATTGTTCATCTTAGATTTGTGATTGTGAATAATCGACTATTGGGTGTTTGTGATCAATTTTGGTGCAAACATTCTGGTGCTTTCATTGAGAAGGCTAATTCAAGAATTCTATCATTTGGAAGTTGAATTTTAAGGCTTAGAGATTCAAACCTGAAAAGCTATGACAAGACAAACGAGTTGAAGACAAAGGGTAGGGTGAACTCAACATGAAGGGAGTCAAGAGACTTCTTCAGGTGCAAATCAGACATCGATCTTCATCGCCAGGGATTAGATGGAGACAATGATGAGAAGACAAGAGGAAATGATACAGAATTTGTTTCGACAGATTGGGCAACTTGGAGCGCAAAATCAAGGAGCGACCAGAGTTCAGAATGGAGCAGGACCATCTGGCGCAGCGCCAGAACAAAGGGCACTCGCCTAGAGCATGTCGATTCAATCCCAGGCAGAGAGTTTGGGGGATCCGAGCAACCTGGCGGTAATATGGATGCTCAGCTAGGAGGGCAGATTCCTGAAGACCCTAGTGAACTCGGGGGCAGATCGGAGGCAACGCACAAAGGTTTCAGCTTGAAGATAGTGACAGGTTGGCGGAGATAATCAGACGAGTTATGAGAGGCGGATTGGTGAACAAAGACTTGGAGGATGCGAATAGGAGTCCCTTTACTCCAGCAATCAGGCGAGCTAGGAACCCACCGGATTTTAAGCTACCATCATTGGAGATGTATAATGGGAGGACGGACCCTACGGTTCATCTAACAATGTATATTAGGCATATGGAAGTGCTTGGAGCATCAGAAGAGGTCATTGCTCGGTGCTTCCCATTGTACCACGCAAACATTGCGACGCTATGATTTAGGCAACTGGAGAGTGGCTCTACCCGAACATGGACTGATTTGACTGAAAGGTTTATGAGGCAGTTTAGAGTTCACATTTCAAGACCCAAGAATGTGATGAATTTAGCAGCAGTGAAGCGAAGAAAAGGGAGTCTCTGAGGAGTTTTTTTGACGCGATTCAATGCAGCAGCAGGATCGGTGGATCGACCAGGTCCATCCATGGTTTTGATGGTAGTTGTATCTGGCATAGCTGACGACACTGAATTCAAAATTTCATTGACAAGAGATCCCCCTATGGATCTAGAGGAATTTTATCATGAGGCTGAAGGATTTCTACGATTGTAAGATGCAAATGCTGAAAGAGAAGAGGGAGAAGGAATCGATGTTTATGCAGTCAAGGACGGAAATCCTCCTTGAAAAGGTGCAGAAACTGGTAAAGGGAAACGAAAGGCTGAGGATAACGGTGATGGACCGTCACGACCACGAAAGGAACCAAGATTCATCTCATATACAGAGCTGAACGAGACTTTGGAATGGATCTACCAGGACACCAAGGGACTGGTTCCTTATCAAAGGCCGATGAGGAGGAATCCAACCAGTAATGAAAGAAAGTCGGA
Organism: Allium cepa; assembly: GCA_030765085.1. Classification (NCBI taxonomy): domain Eukaryota; kingdom Viridiplantae; phylum Streptophyta; class Magnoliopsida; order Asparagales; family Amaryllidaceae; genus Allium; species Allium cepa. The sequence goes on from CM060938.1 coordinate 920,996,456, forward strand.
TAAGTGTTGCTTATTCCACGAGTTGAATGGTCATAGCCATACGGTTGCAAACACTTGAAGTATGAAGTCGAGTGGCATATCAGGAATGGTCTGCTGTCGCAATATGTGAGAAGAAGGGACACAATGGTGGAACAAGAGCGACCACCACCTGCACCAACCGAAGACGGCTCGGGATCGAGGCATCAGCTTGTTATCAATTGATCGAGATAATGGCAAACAAGTGGCAAACTCTGCACCGACGTGATTAAGTTGTTTACACATGTACTGGACCACGAACAATCTGTAGACATGCTCTGATACGACTATAAATCAAATTGATGTAGGTGTTTGCGCTCTGACATAACTGTTTTGCTTTTGTTTTTTTCTTCTCATGTTTGGATTTGATTTTTTCGAACATTTCTGTTGAAAGACTCAGTTGAATGAATATTTTTTTTTAATAATACTAAAACGGCCAAGTCACTTATTGTTAACGCTTAAATTTGAACGCTAACACGCCAGTGTGTGAATTTTAGTCGTGAAAGCACCACCCGATAGTTCGGGAACAGATTGCAAGCAGATAGTAGCAGAAAAGTAGTAAAGAACAACGATTTTATAGTGGTTCGGCTCAAGAGTGTAGCCTACGTCCACTTTAAGTGCTTTTATTAATAATCCCGTTACAAGTCAATACAATTCTTCTCAAGTACAATACACTTCAAGTTACAAGTGATTTGGGACAAGTAGCTTAAGCCTCGATGTTGATTAAAGTCCTTAAACTCAAGTCCAAGATGTGTGATTTCTTCATGTAGCTCTTTGAAGTCTTCTCCTAATCTCGAAAGCTTCAAGTGTTGATGGAGTTCCCCAATGCGGCAGTGTAACGGCGTATGAAGAGAATGAGCCAAAAAGTCCCCCCTATGTTGAATATGGCCATGTATTTATAGGCAAACTTTTAGGCTGGAATTGTCAAGTCATGAGTCGTGACCGACTCATGATGAGTCGTGAGTCGTCTGCGAGTTAAAAAGTCGTGGTCTAAAATGAGGCGACATTGGACTTCTTTATAGCAGCTTCAAGTTGTGGACGACTCAAGTTAGGTCGTAAACGACCTACCGTAAGTCGTAGGTCGGTCCTCTGTTAGCTATCTTTCTGTCGTAAGTCATCAACGAGTCACCCCCTTGCAGCATGATTCTGAACTTGTCTCTGAGTCTTATGTCGTGAGTCGACCTACCTTTTGAGTCGTAGACTTCCCTGAGTCGTGCCATCCTTAACTCGTAGAATCTCCTTAACTCATCTGGTTCCTTAAGTTGCAGACCTTAGGTCGTAGGTTTCTTGAGTTGTAGCGGCCTTAAGTCGTAGACTCCTTAAGTCATAGGCCTCTTGAGTCGTTTCTTTTGATGAGTCGTGGACCTGTTGAGTCGCTGAGGCAATTCCTTTGGTGAGTCGGTAATGCGTTGAGTCGGTCTGTATCGCTGAGTCGCTACCAGTTGAGTCGGTACTTTCCCTAAGTCGTCCTTTCAATGAGTCTTGTTCTTTTCTTAAGTCGTTAATGCTTTAACTCATAAGGCTCCTTAAGTCGTGAGTCGCACGTGAGTTAATTGTACTTGGTTTTCAGATTTGCACACTTAGGTCGCTAACGACTCATGGTGAGTCGCATCCCACTGAGGCGCTAGGTCCCTTTTCTGTTGAGTCAGCCCAGGCTTTAACTTGTTGACCAAACGGGGTTAACATTTGCCCCTCGAAGCACACGCCTAAGTCGTAGGTCGTGTGCTTCGACTCATCTTAACCCGTGTGCCGATTCAACTACCACTGCTTCGGAACTATAAAAGACTTGAGTCGTTCTCCTTTGCTTCCTTCTTCTCATTTCTTATCCTTTGAACCGTGTCTGCCATTAAAATTTCTCTGAGCTTCAAAAGCAATTTCAACTTGATTCCCCTCCGATTATCTCTGACATCACATCACGTAAGCAATTTTGCCTCCTTTCTGATTGTCGATCATCATTGATTCATGCGCTCCGCCCTTACCTTCAATCTATCCCCTTGAGCCTTGCGAGTTTGGTCGCCCTAATCATTAGTGGATTGAGGATTGTCTAACCCAATGATTTGCAACTTAAGGCGATATGGATTGAAGATTGTTTGATCCAACGATTTGCGACTCGAGGCGATCTACTGACGCCATTAAATTAGGGTTGTAAATTGAGAGTTTATTGGGTTAATGGGTTAAAAGTTGGAAGATCAACGGGTTTGGAGTTAGGATTGAAATGGTTTATGGGTTAGAAGGCAACCTGGTTAGGAGTTAGGTGATTAGTTGGTCAGATTGATTCGAATACTGCTTTAGGTACGACTCAGTCATTTTTGTATGATCCAACAACCATGATCCGACCCAACATGCTCCACGGCCTAAGCCTTGAGTCGTGGCCGAGATACGACTCATGACTTACGATTCACGACTTACGACTTATGGCCTAAGCCTTGAGTTGAACCAGAACTTCTCCCTTTTTATACGACTTACGACTTAGGGTACTGCTGACTCAAAAATTTTCTGAGCCGTTGACGAGTTAGGACTTGCGTGAATTCTGCTCGAATTTTGGACCATTGCATTAACTTTGAACTGTTGAATTTTATTGCATTCATGCACAGGTTATTTTGACGTGCAGGCTAACAATCTGTTCAATACAACATTCACAGAAAACTGGGACTAATATACTGTCATCGATTGCCCATATCAAATGACAGATTAGTTAATAACAGATAATTAACTTAAACAAATCGTGTGAACGAAGTGCTATCGATTTCAAGTAGAATATTAAAGCAACACTGAAACAGTCAATTGAACTGACCAGCTTGTACTAATATTATGCTTGAACTTTAAATTAACAAGTTCTGAAATTACCATAGTCGATCAATCGTCAACCAGTTTAATTCCAGTTATGTTTACTTGTTATTTTTTATTAGCTTTGCACGACACTTCACATTTTTTAGGAAACGTGCACCTTCATATTTGAATATCCAGTTGCTTGTGTAGAATGACTTCTCAGGAAGGAGATGCAACAGTTCAGATTGGGGAGGCAACTGCTCTTCCGGATCCACTAGTTAATCCTCCCGAAAGAGCCCCTACCACACTATCATACAAAGTTTTTCGCCAGTTGTGTGCTCAGTTTGGCATTGTTGAGTCAGATGCCATTTTTCCTGAGAGAAGTAACACCGCTGACATAGCACCCTCTGGCTTTGTGACAGTTAACCGACAAATGTGTCTAAGTGGGGGCATTCCTCCTTTCAACGACTTTTTCCAACAACTTCTTCATCAACTGGCCATTGCTCCATCCCAGCTACATCCCAACGGCTACGCCATTCTAATGGGGTTGTGTGTGCTATTTAGGAGAGTACTTGATCGACTTCCGAGTTTTGATGAAATCTGTTACTTATGCTCCTTTACCCGGACCAAAGATCATCCTTCTATCACTATTGTGAGAAGCGCCCGGAATCGCAAATTAATCGTTGACCTTCCTGACACTGCTCATGGGTTCCTAACTCAGTTTTTCTTCGTTCGTTGCCCTCCAGGGTTTTACGCTATCTGGAGAGTAGGAAGTAAGATTTCCTGTCCTTTTTTTAGCTTTGGACTTTCCGAGATCTGAGTTGCTAAATGCTGACTTTGCCCTTTTCCTGTTTTAGCACTTCCACTTCCCGCTAAGGATCCATGCCATAAGCACACTTTTGAAAGATTAAATGCCGTGCCGATAGAGGAAAGGAGCATAAAGTTCTTGTTAAATGATGAATTTTTACACCAATATGGGCTTCTTCATCCTTCTCGTTCTACGCATTCTCATGAAGTCCCAACGGAAGTCCCCGATTCTCCGATAAAGACTCCTGATTCCCCGGCCTCCACTAAAGAGCACTTGCGGGGAGAAACTTCTATAGAAACTTCACTAGTAAAGTGTTCTGTTCCAAGAGATGACACGGGGCCATCCGAAAAACTTGCCCCGGTTATCGAGGAAGAAGAGCCTCAGAGATCTTCTCACTATTCACAAGAATTTGGTGAAGGAGCTGAGAAATCCGGTCCTGTTAAGCAGAGCAGGGACGACATTTTTGAAGGACTAAGCGACCTCTTCGCTACTTCACAAGAGATCTTTAAAGATGATCCTATCACTACCAGGATCTCTTCTTCAGCAATCGAGGCTACTTCTGTTCTGCGACAGCCTTTGTCGGCTCAAGAGTTGACACCAACTATTACGCCCACAACTACTCCCTCATTAAAGAGTGGTTCGTAGTTTGATGCGCATAGTTTGCACATCACACACACTTAAAATTTCCTTATTTTTTCCACGAACATGCCTTCCCCTTTTTTTTAGAAAATACTGGAAAGATTCTCAAGTTTACTCCTTCTTCTTTTTTATTTTAGGTTCTTCAATGAGGCGAGGCAGTTCATATTACAGTGATTTTCAGCGATACGGGAAACGCAGTCAGTATGACTATCAATCCTATCCTCCTGTTCATAGAGAGACTGACGAAGAAAGGGCTACTCGGAAGGCTCGGGAAAGACTTGATTATGAGGAACGCTTTGGAAGACCAGATAGTCGATATGATTCTTCCCATAGAGAGAGCGAGATGAGGCTGTTGCGGATAGAATTGCAGCTGAAGAGGCCCATGAAGCCACCAAGGCTGATATCGGCTCGACACTATTTGATTTCTACTTGCATTGCGTATTAGGGCGTGGCAGTCTTGCATTCCTGGGCCCCAAGTATGAGATTACCCTGGCCGAAGTATGGGAGGCTGCGCTAGACATGTTTAAAGGGGCCGGATACACCGAAGAGGATTTGGAGGTGCACTACTTAGACTTTGAGACTCGCGCAGCCCTTGCCAGAGGGAAGGAGCAACTTGCCAGATCACGGGTTGAAATAGTGGGGGAAGAGCATCAAGAAAGAGGAACAAATTTGACTGCTCCTGTTCCTCCTTCAACTTCGGCCGATGCTGGCATTATTGGTTCCAGCTCTTATGTACCGATCCCTGCTCAAACTGATACCGGGGCCAAAATTACTCAAGCCACAGATAAATCGCAAGAGAGTGCTGAAGCTCCGGACTATGAAATTGACGTAATAAAGACAACCTCTGCAGGTAATTCTACTGTAAATTTCGCCACTGTCAATCTCACTCAAGTGGATTGCTCACTCACTTCACATGGGTTTAATGAGCTCCTTGACTATTTTCTCAATCTTGATGAGCCTTCATCTCCTCTCTCTACTGACTTTGACCTCTTTTCTTCTGTAGAGAAAGTATCAAGCACCGCTCAGATTTCTCCTCCTCCGGCTATCCCTCCTTCGTCTCTTCAGGTGGCTCCCCCTCCTGCTTCACAGTCTGGTTCGCAAGAGGGACAAATAGAGGCCCTTCATGGCTTGGACGATCCCATCGCTTCACAAGAGCAGAAAGATGAGGGACTTGAGGGAGGCGATATATCTCCGGAGCGGACTCCCTCTGATGACATAGCTCTATCTAAACTTGTCACTCCAGGGAGTGAGTCGTCCTCAAAAAGGAGGAAAAAACGCGGAACGTCAAAGAGGAGAGGGAAGATAATCACTGCTACTGAAGAGGATCCAGAAGTTGGACCGGCTGCGCCTACCTCTCCTTCTTCCCTTATGCCCACCGACCGACCTGAAAAACTGATCATTCGGCCGGGTAGAGGGTCCAAAGGTGGTAAAAAGAAGTGAAGACTTTAGTTTCTTGTCTTTTGCTTGTACCGGTCGTGAATTGTGCGGGTACCGGCCCCCGCTTTTTTGTTTTGAAACCTGTATCTGTATCTGCAATACATTTGAATAAAATGATCTTTTATTTGCACAGACTCTTGTTTGAATTTGAGAATGCATTTATTATTCATTTCTACACAAGTTTACTCATGATATTGCAGCGGGCTTACGGTATGTTGTTTGAGTATTACCTTACCGACGTAGCTATACCACTTTGTATGTAGCTATACCATGTTCCAGCCCCCATACCATAAGTTTGCTGCAATATTTTATATTTCGAGGGGATTTGCACTCTTATTTGCTGAAGAATAATTATCTTATTCTTAAAGAAACTTTTTGTAGAGTACAATTCCCTTCGTATAAGTTTTCACGTTTTGTCTTTCGAAGAAATCACTTTTGCTTATGTACATATTTTACCAAGTGAATTCCTCTTTGTGGTGAAGCGGACCTCTGAAGGGTACTTTAACTCTTTTTATTTTGAGGAAGATTTCCTTTGGAAGTTAAAGTATGCTTTTGATGAGGATTTTTTTTATAGAAAGTTGTACCTCTGGGGAGGGATTTTTTCACGTTTCAATACTTGGAAGCTTTATTTCGATCTCGGTGAAACGTGTACCTCCAAAGAGTTGTGCCTTTGAGGAAAGCCTTTCCACGTTTCAACACTTGGAAGTTTTATTTCAATCTCGGTGAAACGTGGGCTTCCCAAGAGGTCTTTCTTCTTGCTTGCATTTCAACTCTGGTGAAGTGAAAATTCCGAAGAGCGGCTGTTACACTTCAACTCCTGGTGAAATGTGCCCCCGAAGAGGTCTTTATTTTGTTTGCATTTCAACTCTGGTGAAGTGTAATTCCGAAGAGCGGCTGTTACACTTCAACTCCTGGTGAAATGTGCCCCCGAAGAGGTCTTTATTTTGTTTGCATTTCAACTCTGGTGAAGTGTAATTCCGAAGAGCGGCTGTTACACTTCAACTCCTGGTGAAATGTGCCCCCGAAGAGGTCTTTATTTTGTTTGCATTTCAACTCTGGTGAAGTGTAATTCCGAAGAGCGGCTGTTACACTTCAACTCCTGGTGAAATGTGCCCCAGAGAGGGTTTGCATTGCCTGGAAGTTACTCTCTCATGGTTGGAGGGTCATGACTTCTCCAATCTTTTTTGTTGAGTAGAGAACTTTCTTTTTTGTGGCATATGTCCCATTAGAGGTCTTTGTCCTCCGAAGAGTTGTGCTTCCGAAGAGGAGCATTTTGCCTCCGAAGAGGGCTTTGGTCTCTGAGGAGAAGCATTCGGTCTCCGTAGAGAAGCTTTTTGCCTCCAAAGAGGGCTTTGGTCTCTGAGGAGAAGCACTCGGTCTCCGTAGAGAAGCTTTTTGCCTCCGAAGAGGGCTTTGGTCTCTGAGGAGAAGCATTCGGTCTCCGTAGAGAAGCTTTTTGCCTCCGAAGAGGGCTTTGGTCTCTGAGGAGAAGCATTCGGTCTCCGTAGAGAAGCTTTTTGCCTCCGAAGAGGGCTTTGGTCTCTGAGGAGAAGCATTCGGTCTCCGTAGAGAAGCTTTTTGCCTCCGAAGAGGGCTTTGGTCTTTGAGGAGAAGCATTCGGTCTCCGTAGAGAAGCTTTTTGCCTCCGAAGAGGGCTTTGGTCTCTGAGGAGAAGCATTCGGTCTCCGTGGAGAAGCTTTTTGCCTCCGAAGAGGGCTTTGGTCTCTAAGGAGAAGCATTCGGTCTCCGTAGAGAAGCTTTTTGCCTCCGAAGAGGGCTTTTCACATTTCATCTTACGGGAGTATGTCGACCAATTGTGGTGAAATGCGTGCTCCTGAATAGGGTTATTGTTAGGAAGCTTGGGGTTTCCATCTCTTCATTGAACGGATCCTCGGGAATGTGTCGACCGATAATTCCGCAATCTTTGTAACAAGAAAGATGCCCCTCTTTTCGGTGAAGCCCGCTTAACGTCTTTATCCTCCGAAGAGTTATGCCTTCGAGGAGGGCTTGTGCTTCTGAAATGGTTTGTTGCTGGCTGACGCTTGCTCCAGCATGTCTCTCTGCCATTGATTCATGTTGACGATCCCCATTGTCTTTTGCAAGTGTTATTACCTTTAGCTGCCCATCCTTTCCCTTACTCAAAGGAGTGTATTTTATAGTTAAGCAAATTGGTGGCGGCAGATGTGGGTTCTTTAACTTGTTGTTTGTTTGTTCAAACACTTGCAATTAGCTATATATGATCTGCTTCTATCCATATTGCTCACTTTCGTTTGAAGTTCTTCCTTTGTAGGATTTGAATATGGGAATTTTGTATGGCTCTGTGCTTGACTGCTGGACGACGTTGCGGATCGCTTGGTCTCGTGACCGGTAAGCTTTGTTTTTATGGCCTGCATCATTAAGGCGACTTTTTAGTAACACAATTAACGTATTTCATAGGCCGAAATAAAACGAAGCAGTTTATAATAGTAGGGAACACAAGAATTATAGTGGTTTAGCCGAAACTGGGCCTATATCCACATTATAGCTTTCGTCGCCTGCCTTGCAATTGCCATTAACAGAAGAATCATATATTTGTAAATTCTTTGCAATATTTCAGCAAAGTTTTTCATGTAAAATATGGAAGCAAATGGTTGTTGTTCCAAGTTCTTGGAATTGGCTTTCTTCTGACAGTTGTGAATTCGATTGACTATATTAGCAATCCCCTGGTGCCATTTTTAAGCGTGCACCAGCTTCCTCTACTGGCGGGTAGTTTTAACTGAAGAAATATACTCTAGCCAAATCCTATTTGTTTACTTAGAGTACTTCGTATTCAGGATTCGCCCCTGGAATTTTGTTGTTTAAGACTTGCTTTTGAATGCTACCGAGGGTCGTTTGATATTGCAATGAGTCAGCTTGACATTGATTGCCTGCAAATTTAGATCGACATTCTTAGTGATATTCTCAGAGTATTTCACATATCGAAATAAAATAAGCCACTTGTAATAATAGAGAAAGCAAGACTTATAGTTCTATTATTCATTTGCACTGTTTTTACAACAGATTTTGATACAAGAATTATTAGATCAGCACTCTTTTATAAATTTGAAGCGAAGTGTTCAAGTAAAGTATGGAAGCAATTGCTGCCCCAGGCTTTAGGGATTGAATCTTTGGCACGAGAGGATTGGATGGCAACATCTTTCAGAATCGAAACTTCCTTTCACTTTGAAGATCTCCTTGAAGCGCGAGCATGTCTTCCCGCCTCATCCGATTTTTTCCTACCTGGTGAGGGCTTGCCGTGATGATACTGATAATAGGACCCTCATCTCCCTGTGCTACAGTTCTTTTATTTAAGCTGCACTGTTGAGTGGGAACTAGCTGCACTTTAGGGGATGAGGAGAAGTCATTTCCATCTCTCTTCACATATTATTGCAGTTCATTCTGTTTGAGCAACTTTTCAATTTCTTTCCTCAAATGGCGACATTGGTTAGTGTCATGGCCAGGCTGATTGTGAAATTGACAGAATTTTCCATTATCTGTCGTGCTTCTCCTCATCAGAGTTGGTTTGGGGTACATAACAACGTCCTTTGTTGCCAAGAAGATATTCTCCGGAGTGTCGGTTAAGGGAGTGAAGTCGGAAGGTTTGAGGCGCCGAGCTTTTTTCAAGAGTTTCTGTTTTCTCCTTCCTCCATTCTTCTCTCTCTGTTCAATCATCTCTGGTATGTATTCTTCATCATTATCAGGGCTCAATGGGTAGTTGTCAACTATTCTTTCAAAGGTTTGCTTTGACAAACGTTCGTGAACAGATGGTCGCAGCCATGAGTTCTCCATCCGGGGAACTGCTCCAATAGTAATGCCCGTTGCTCGTTGAGGAGTATTCCATTCTTCTGAAACATGGGCCTCTTTGGCAATGGTTTTTATATCCCTTTCTAGTTGATGGATCTCTTCTCGCAATGCATTTATCTTGTCAAGTATCCTGTTGTTCTGAACCTCCATGTGTTGATATAATCCATATACCACAGCGTTTAGTTCAGCCCTTGTGACTCCAATATTTGAAGCTGTTTCACTTAGCGTGGGAAGAGCAATGGCGTTGCTGCAAGTACCTTCAAACCTCGAAAACTTTCGTTTCCTTTCAAGAGCCATGATTTTTGTTAGTCTTTTGGCTTGGAGAGAAATCCTTTTTACAGGCTTTTGTTGAACAATGGATGAAGTTTTTTCCCTGAGTTCAATTCTCAGTGAAAGCACCAAAATGTTAACGCTTAAATTTGAACTCTAACACCCCAGTGTGTGAATTTTAGTCGTGAAAGCACCACCCGATAGTTCGGGAACAGATTGCAAGCAGATAGTAGCAGAAAAGTAGTAAAGAACAACGATTTTATAGTGGTTTGGCTCAAGAGTGTAGCCTACGTCCACTTTAAGTGCTTTTATTAATAATCCCGTTACAAGTCAATACAATTCTTCTCAAGTACAATACACTTCAAGTTACAAGTGATTTGGGACAAGTAGCTTAAGCCTCGATGTTGATTAAAGTCCTTAAACTCAAGTCCAAGATGTGTGATTTCTTCATGTAGCTCTTTGAAGTCTTCTCCTAATCTCGAAAGCTTCAAGTGTTGATGGAGTTCCCCAATGCGGCAGTGTAACGGCGTGTGAAGAGAATGAGCCAAAAAGTCCCCCCTATGTTGAATATGGCCATGTATTTATAGGCAAACTTTTAGGCTGGAATTGTCAAGTCATGAGTCGTGACCGACTCATGATGAGTCGTGAGTCGTCTGCGAGTTAAAAAGTCGTGGTCTAAAATGAGGCAACATTGGACTTCTTTATAGCAGCTTCAAGTTGTGGACGACTCAAGTTAGGTCGTAAACGACCTACCGTAAGTCGTAGGTCGGTCCTCTGTTAGCTATCTTTCTGTCGTAAGTCATCAACGAGTCACCCCCTTGCAGCATGATTCTGAACTTGTCTCTGAGTCTTATGTCGTGAGTCGACCTACCTTTTGAGTCGTAGACTTCCCTGAGTCGTGCCATCCTTAACTCGTAGAATCTCCTTAACTCGTCTGGTTCCTTAAGTTGCAGACCTTAGGTCGTAGGTTTCTTGAGTTGTAGCGGCCTTAAGTCGTAGACTCCTTAAGTCATAGGCCTCTTGAGTCGTTTCTTTTGATGAGTCGTGGACCTGTTGAGTCGCTGAGGCAATTCCTTTGGTGAGTCGGTAATGCGTTGAGTCGGTCTGTATCGCTGAGTCGCTACCAGTTGAGTCGGTACTTTCCCTAAGTCGTCCTTTCAATGAGTCGTGTTCTTTTCTTAAGTCGTTAATGCTTTAACTCATAAGGCTCCTTAAGTCGTGAGTCGCACGTGAGTTAATTGTACTTGGTTTTCAGATTTGCACACTTAGGTCGCTAACGACTCATGGTGAGTCGCATCCCACTGAGGCGCTAGGTCCCTTTTCTGTTGAGTCGGCCCAGGCTTTAACTTGTTGACCAAACGGTGTTAACACTTATACATGTACGGAATCGCGAACGGTTCCCAGGCATGCTTTGAGATGGTGATAAACGGCCATAACAAACAATCCAAAAACTCACTCGAACGTGAAATCTGGTATTGATGATACTAAGTCCCCCTGGACACACAAACTTCGCCTCGAACGTCACCCGGACCACGAACGGTCACCATTCGCGCGAACAGCACTCGATCGCGAACGATCACAAATTGCCTCGAACGACACCCTAGCCGCGAACGGTCCCTATTCGCCGCGAATGGCACTCGATCGCGAACGATCATAAATTGCCTCGAATGGCACCCCGACCGCGAACGGTCATCATTCGCCGCAAACGGCATTCGATCGCGAACGGTCACAAATTGCCTCGAACGACACCCCGACCACGAACGGTCACCATTCGCGGCGAACAGCATTCGATCGCGAACGATAAAAAATTGCCTCGAATGGCACCCCGACCGCGAACGGTCCCGTATCACCTCAAATGACATACGATCCCGCGCGATCATCATTCGTGGTCATATAAAACTATCAATTTCTTTACAGGTCATCAACAGGATACGAACATCCGGCTTATGGCATTACAAAACACACCTTCCTACCGCAAGATATGTTTTGAGGGCCAAGTGCTATCCCGCCTTTTGGTAAGGCCGTTCTACCAAAACCAAAGACAGTTCATCCCGAAGATTGGTTGTACATTGCTTCACTATGTATATCGACGAATTTTGTCCGAGTCTAGATCAAGCTACAATCGACAAGACAAGCAAAGCCATAAAAACCAACATTCCAATTTTCAAGTCAATCCGAGTTCGTATGCTCAAGATATGATCGATGCAAGTTGTAGGAAATGGCCCCATTTCGTATCCATCAAGGAATATCTGATTTCGAATCCATGTTCGAATTGATCCACCATCGCACTATAGGAATCCATTGAATTCGGTCACTTTGTATCGATTAGGGCCCATCGTACTTCGTATCCATCGATGAGCATTTGTTCCAATCGATCAAGATGTTCCATTTCGTATCCATCGAGAGAGTATGCTTGTTCGTATCAATATACTCAAAGTCCACCGAGGCTCGTTAGTTCGTATCCATCAATCGTACCCATCATGCTTGATCGATACGAATAGGGCCACTTTTATCGATATGAACGAACCTACTTCCATCGGTACGAATTAGCAACGGCTATCGACTCGAACGAGGCAACGATCTTCGATACGAACAAGACGAAATTCAAGGGACGACCTGGTCAACTCGGAGTGAAAGGTGGATCGATCCGAGGAGTGCACGCCACGTCATCATGTGGGCACGTGCAGCCATCAATTCGAACAGATTGATTCGAACATGACAGCCGACCGAAGAACAACAACTCGTGTCGATCATTTCTCGCAATCAATATATCCAAATGCTATGAAATTTTCATAAAAGCTTACGTACAAGCTAAAGAATGTTGCTGCCAAGTTTCGACTCCATTGGACGAATTCTTGATTGATACGAAATTGTTTCGTGTCGATCACGGATCGAGTCGAAACTTGCTGGGGCCGATCGCGTGGGCCTACTCACGTGCCAAAAGGAGTCTCCCGAAGTTTGAGCGAAATATCAGCCTTCTACGCCTATAAATAGAGCCCCAAAGCTAACATAACAGGGATTTATTGACTCTCAAGCGTGAAGACTCTGCCGGATTCTACTTTGTACTACACCACTACTGTTGTACTTGAATTTCAAAGCTGTAATCCACTGCAATCTGCTGTAATTGATTGAAATCATCAAGTGAATATCAATAAAGTCATCAACTTCAGAGTGGACATTAGCCAGATCGCTGAATCATTATTAATTTTGTGCTGTTTAATGCTTTCTTTTGAATTTTCTAAGTGTTCTACATTTTCTATTCTCTGCATATTGTTCATCTGAGATTTGTGATTGTGAATAATCGACTATTGGGTGTTTGTGACCAATTTTGGCGCAAACAACAACAATGTTGGACGATTCAATTTTTGTAGCAATCTAAATAGATAAACAATAAAAAAAATGAACTTTGCACTAAACAGTAGACTAAAGCAACAAAAAATATGAGTATTGTCATACATTCAAATTGAGTACTAATTGAGCTTATAAAAATGCATAAATTTTAGGTTTATATTTTTTATCCAGCTTCAGTATCACTTTAAAGGACTGCTCATACTTTCCAATTTCCAACTACATTTTGCTCATTAATTAAATTTTATAAACCAACATTAACTTCATGCCCAATTTAGCAGAGCTGGTTCTTGGGTTTATAATGTCTAGTGCGAATTTTCAAATGATGTCTCGTTGTTGAAAATAGCTTAACGATATTAAATAAAATTCTTACTTATAAATCTTAGTTTTCCCAATTCGAAAATATTTATGCGAAACAATATTTATATTTAAAATAATATTAAATCCTACAATTTAGTAAACACATTTAACTATTAGTTGAATTAAAATACAATTTGTTTACTTAAAAACAATCGTTTCCAAAAATTAGGTTAGCATAAATTTATAGCTAAATTCATTTTCTTCTCCAAAATACAACTTTCAAAAAAATGCAACTCTAAGAATAAGTAAAAACGGTTACTTTTTCTAAAAAAAGGTACCTTTTTCTATAAACAAATTGCCTTTAAAAGTCCTATTAATTTGTAGCTAAATTCATTTATTTCTCAAAATTGGTATAGCATTCAATACATTTTATCTAAAAAAATAATAATATTGCAATATAATTTAAATAATCAACTATAAAATCTACGAAAACTAGTGATGGAAACTGATTAATAGCTATTAATGTACTAACACTATGCGTATAACCTTAATTTCTTTACAATTTTAGACGAACTAAAAACATATAAGTAGACCATATAAATAACTTAACAAGCAACAAAAAAATCTCAACCAAGCTAGCTAAAAAACCGCCCACTTCTACGGAGAAAGCAAAGGAATCCGGTTTTAAGCAATGATGCGATGCTCAATGAGAAAATGGAATGGTAAGGAAGAATTCAACTTATATTAAGTAATAATAAATACTAGCATTCATTATTATACAGGAGGGTCCATCAATTTAAAAATGTGTTGCCTAAGCTCTAAACTATGCACTTTGGTAAGGACTAACAACGAACAAATACAGTTGACAAAGACATAAATGCAAAGGTAAAAAGGTATAATAAATGTTTGTTACACTTTTATCAATTCATTAAGATTTCACTTCTACAAATCACAGGTGGGAGAAATTGTAAACAATTAAGAATAAAAATATATGTAGTGGCAAAAAAGGGAAGTGGTAAATAACCAAAATTCGAAAATAATACCTGATTCAAGATATGAAAGGAACATTGACTAACAACAAGAATTGAAGTCGCACAGTTGTAGGAAGAGGGAATTTGCCAATTTAGTGAATCGCGATTTTCAGAACAAAAAATCTAAGGAAAATCTAATGTGGGAAATTCATTTAAAAAACATTCTCACGGCCCAGACTTAACTCAGCCTCAAATCCAGAATATTCCTTTACGTTTAAAAGCTCCTCCTTTGTCAAATAAAACCCTAAATCAGATTAAGGGCGTTTCTTTTTCTCAATCAAACAAACGCAAGCATCGACGAAACCACCTTCAATCGTCAAAGGATTTTTGATCTATATAGGTCATTCCTAGGAGTTTCCTGAATTTGAAAGTCCCAATTTTTCGGCTGACCAATGAATTTGTTTTAAATTCCTTTTAGCAGCCCAAGTTTGAAGGCATGGCAGGGACTAAGGGCGAAGAAGCAATTTTATAAGGTCATGAAGTAATAGAAGGTCAGTTAGTTGCTAAAATTTGACGATCGTAATTTGCTATCTGTTGATCGCGCCGTTTAGTTTATTGGGTTGAATAGCACAATTGTGTAGGAATTTTACTCTGTGTGTATGTGTACGTGTGTGTGGTTGTCTTACTCTCTTCAATGTGCCACTGCAGTTTAGAGATTTTACATCTCTGTTCATTTAACATTCTAAATTTTGTTGGGATTGATCACTGCCCTATGCTTTTATTTGGATCGTCAATTTGTATTTTGTACAAAATGGTTTGTAGGTCGGAAAAGGTGCAATTACTTCCATTCAGGTGCTTTTATGCCTGATATGCGTTTTGTGAAGCTCATTTGATACAAAATAAAATCTGCCATGTCAGAGAGTGGTAGTATTTTGGTTTTGTGACATGTTTGGTTCTTGTTTGCTGCTTTGTTATGTTCATTTTACTCATATTTTCATAATGATCTTATTTATTTTGTAGAAAGTCTTTTGTTACTATTATTGGTAGACAACTATGTTTCTCCTCTTTAAGGGTTGACATAATGGTAGTGTATTATGATTTGAACCCAGAATAGCATAAATTTAAGAGGATATTTGTTTCAAAGAATAAATAACGCATACCAAAAGACATTTATAGGATGTAAATTTTGATTGGTTCATGTGGGCAAAAAGAATATAGGAGCATCATATTTGGTATATTTGGTTATATTGTGAATGACCATTAGTAGTAGCTATTACACATATGGTTTTAGAGTGAAATGAAAGGACAAATAAACACCTAATTAAACAATGATTTACATCAACTTGTTGAATTATCGATACATTCTTCGGTATGTTTAAAAGTGGAACTGGCAAACTCACTTATCAAAGGCTTCGTCATCACATGACAAGACTAAATATAATTATGTAATTATGGGAAGGCTAATTATGATAACGAGTATGAGATGACAGGGAGCAAAACTGTCAACGATGGCAAGGAAGCCCATCCAGCAAAAAGGGCAAAAGCGGATGGCGACGAGGCTACAGGTTGTAGGAACCTAGGTACCGTTTGTTAATTTGTTGAATTTTTTAGCAATTTTGTACCTATAATCATGTAATAAGAGTGCAAACCCGTGCTATGCATACAGAAGCTAGTATATAAATTCGTTAACGATGTATTTTTTTAAATTTTATAGTATATGAATATGGAAGCACACATTTATAGCATGTAATTTTTTTTATTAATTTTTCTATGCATACTACTAATAAAAATGTGTTGATAAATCTACTTAAATAGTCTTGGAGCATATAAAGTATAATTAATATCTTAGAGCACAATGCACTTATATTGAAAAGGTTACACTAGCTATCGGTTGTTCCTAACTTAGTGAGCACTGTATTACTAAGCATGCCATTTAATTAACTTTCAAATGTAATTTACATTTGTTCAACGTAATTTTATCCTATTTTCAACATGTAAATCTAAATGTGTACATAATTTTGTTTGATAATAGTGTTCCAAACCTAAAGTAGAGAAATTATACTTGAAATGAGGTAGTATCTAAATTTGGCTTAGTGAAACAACATTTTCATTATTACACATTCTGATATTACACTATACTAATTAAATTAGAGAAAATATTTGTAGTTCTCAAACATCGTGTTCTTTAATAAATATAGCATGATATGACATGAGAAAATGTATGAAATTAGCAGTCAAATTTTGTATCTAGAGCATAATTTTGGTTTATAGATCATGCAATAATTTGTCAACCAATAATTATGTATATTGCACTCATTGTATTATTGTTACTATACTAAGCTTCTTAAAAAAATCTTACTGTATAATTATGCATGTTCCAACGTTGATGATTCCAACTAATTAAACATTATCTTTGTTTGTTTCAACTAATCTAAATAAGAGCTACACAACATGATTTAATAAATGTATATTTTTGAAATATATAATGAAGTAAAGTAAAAAATTAGTTTTAATCCATCAAGAAATAAAATGTTTTATTGGACTAAAAGTGGATACCAATTGATTACTGTTAATGAGAATAAGGATGATTCGAGGTTAGAGGTTAAAAGTTGTGGTATTCATGGACAAATTGGATTAGAGGTTGGACATGAAGTATTTATGTCATGTGTAGTTTTTAAAGATATCTGTCATACTTATTAATTAATTATTATCAATTCATGTATAGTATTGAATATGAAGTATTATTAATTATTTACATAAAAATTCGAGAAAAAACAGGAACGTCTGACATACCTTATAAAAGTCGAACATGATTAATACGTTTTGTAAACACTATTTTTTAGGTCCGAAGGTGAATCATTAAACCATCGACATACCAATCATGTCATTCTTATCTAAGATAAGTCGGGCGTAATCATGGTTTTAAATCTTCTATATATTGCTCGAGATCTCCTTTTCACACTTAAACGAGACGAGATATCAAATCTTTTGTATATCTCCTTCGACACTCATCTCGTTCGAGATATTCAAATCTCACCTGAAATATGGATCAAAATCTCAATCCGAGATCTCACCCGAAGTTATACATTTTTCTTATTTTGCATAATATTTTTTATTTTCATATTGATTCAAAAGAAATTACTCGACCTAATTATAATTTACCAACTTCTAGAACATATTCTATACTTTTTATCTTAATGAGTCATAGGGAAAGTTTTCACTTTTTTATTATGTTCTAATAAAAGGATATTATTCAATCATTACCAAATCAATTGAGCTAATCAAGCTGCCACTCTTATAAAAATATTTCTTTTTCCATGTAAATCAAGTATGTAACCATTTGTATTTTTACTAAAAAAGTTATAATCATTAAATAAATTTTTGACATATCAATTTTAGACACATAAGTACATCCGAGATATTCCCGAGATGCATTATAAGACCCAAGGTGTCAATTCGAGATATACACTCGATATGTACTCATTTCATCTGAGATTTCCCCTGGTACGAGATAATTTGTGTAAATATTGAGATAATTTGTGTAAATATTTCGAGACGAAACATGACCGAAATCTGATATTTAAAACCTTGGGCATGATTCTCGCTAACCGCTTTTTGGTTAACGTTTTCGTTATCAATGAACGGGGACTTGGTATGTAACTAATCCATAATTTGGTTAAATATTAATAAAAGACAATTAATTGTAATCATTCGCAAATTAGTTTGAATTGGAATCAAATGAAACTAGCAACAATTTGTTCCATTTTAACACAATTCTTCCTGCTTGAAGTTAGCCTACTCGTAAGCATTATTATTAACCCATCTTCAATTTGTAACGATTTATAAACATCTCCACACCGCAAAAAAAATTAAAAAAATAAGCATAAACAATCTTTATAGAAAATAAAAAATAATTGCTAAGATGTTCCATAAGATCTCTAAGTATTCAGTTAACCATGCATTAAATAGGAAAATACGTGCTACGTTCAATGAAGCATTACTTTAGAAAAAATGTTTTGTTGTAGGTCTAAGATGGATAATATCTGATATTGCAATAAATAACTCTAGGTTGCATGTAACAAAATAAAATATTTAGATAAAAATTAAGTTTATAGAACGTCTATTTAGAACTAAACTTTCAACATACTTCTCTCGAAATAAAGTATAGAAATTTATTATTTGATTATTTTTTTACATCATAGATGATATTTTGTCTACTTGATTTTCATAAATACTTATAGTTCAAATGGAAAGTACAGCAATTTATATCAGATTATACTCGATTAAAGATTTTTTGATGTACACTGTTTGTAAATCAATTATGCCTTATAAATTTACAAAGGAAATGAATTTCCTGATCGTACTAAGCAAACACAAAACATATTAGAGAATTTATTATGTATTTACTACCCTCGATGCTAACTTAAGAAACTAATTTGCCACTAATATGATCCAATTATTTACAGAAAATTTGATTGGATTCTGTTGCAGCATCAAACAATGGAATTATAAAATGAACATATTACCAAATTAACTAAATTGCACACACTTTATATTTTGTTAAAATTTTCTTTTTTGAAATAAAGCATTTAGCTTTAAGACTAGAAATCTTAAAGGAGTTAAATCTACCATTATTTTCGAAATTAAAAGCATGGATGTGAATTAGTAGTTGACCTATAAACATTTGATCTTCTATATTTTGTGTATAGAGCAACATTTAGATTTATAAATCATACGGTAGACTGAACAAAAGTAATATTTATATTTCTTTTCTGAAATATGAAATAAAAAATTATTATTCCACTTCAAATGTATATTTCTGAAATATACATTGAAGTAAAATCAAAAATTAGTTCTAATCCATCAAGAAATAAATTGTTATATTAAACTAAAAGTGGATACCAACTGATTACCACTGATGAGAATCAGGATGATTTGAGGTTGGAGGTTGTGGTGCTCGTGGGCAAATTGAATTAGAAGTTGGACATGATGTATTTATGTAATATATGGATTCTTAATATATCTGCCATGATTAGTAATTAATTATTATCAATTAATGTATAGTATTGAATATGAAGTATTATTAATTATTTACATAAAAATTCAAAAAAAAAGAACGTCTGACTTATCTCATAAAAGTCAAACATGATTAATACATCTTGTAAAAACGTGACATTTTTTAAGTCCAAACGTGAATCACAAAACCGCTGACATATCAACTATTTCGGACTTATCTAAGATAAGTCGGGCGTAATTCTCGCTAACCGTTTTTTGGTTAAAATTTTCGGTGTCCTAACGTGAACTTGGTATGTAACTATTCCCTAATTAGATTAAATACTAATAAAAGAGGATTAATTGTAATAATTCTCAAATTAGCATGAATTGGAATCAAATGAAATTAGCAACAATTTATTCCATTTTAACATAATTCTTCTTGCTTGAAGTTAGCCTACTCGTGAATATTATTATTAACCCGTCTTCAATTCGTAACGATTTATAAACATCTCCACACCGCAAAAAAATAAACAAAAATAAGCATAAACAATCTTTAAAGAAAATAAAAAATAATTCCTAAGATGTTCCATAAGATCTCCAAGTATTCTGTTAACCATGCATTAAATAGGAAAATACGTGCTATGTTAAATGAGCATTACTGTAGAAAAAATGTTTTGTTGTAGGTCTAAGATGGATAATATCTGATATTGCATAAAATAACACTAGGTTCCGTATAACAAAATAAAATGTTTAAGATAAAAATTAAGTTTATAGAACGTCTATTAAGAACTAAACTTTCAACATACTTCTCTCGAAATGAAGTATAGAAATTTATTATTTGATTATTCCTTTACATCATAGATGATATTTTGTCTACTTGATTTTCATAAATACTTATAGTTCAAATGGAAAGTACAGCAATTTATATCAGATTATACTCGATTAAAGATTTTTTGATGTACATTGTTGGTAAATCAATTATGCCTTATAAATTTACAAAGGAAATGAATTTCCTGATCGTACTAAGCAAACACAAAACATATTAGAGAATTTATTATGTATTTACTACCCTCGATGCTAACTTAAAAAACTAATTTGCCATTAATATGATCCAATTATTTTACGGGAAATTTGATTGGATTCTGTTATAACATCAAACAATGGAATTATAAAATAAACATATTACCAAATTATCAAATTAACTAAATTGCACACACTTTATATTGAGTTAAAATTTTCTTTTTTTAAATAAAGCATTTAGCTTTAACACTAGAAATGTTAAAGGAATTAAACCTACCACTATTTTCGAAACTAAAAGCATGGATGTGAATTAGTAGTTGACCTATAACCATTTGATTTCTATATTTTGTTTATAGAGTAACATTTAGATTTACAAATCATACGGTAGACTGAACAAAAGTAATATTTATATTTCTTTTCTAAAATATGAAATAAAAAATTATTATTCAACTTCAAATGTATATTTCTGAAATATACATTGAAGTAAAATCAAAAATTAGTTTTAATCCATCAAGAAATAAAATGTTATATTGAACTAAAAGTGGATACCAACTGATTACCACTAATGAGAATCAGGATGATTTGAGGTTAGAGGTTGGAGGTTGTGGTGTTCGTGGACAAATTGAATTAGAAGTTGGACATGAAGTATTTATGTAATATATAGATTGTTAATATATCTGCCATGATTAGTAATTAGTTATTATTAGTTAATGTATAGTATTGAATATGAAGTGTTATTAATTATTGACAGAAAAATTCAAAAAAAGGAACGTCTACTTATCTCATAAAAGTCAAACATGATTAATACATCTTGTAAAAACGTGACTTTTTTTAAGTCCAAACGAGAATCACAAAACCGCTGACATGTCAACTATTTCGGACTTATATAAGATAAGTCGGGCGTAATTCTCGCTAACCGCTTTTTGGTTAAAATTTTCGGTGTCCTAACGTGAACTTGGTATGTAACTATTCCCTAATTAGGTTAAAAATTAATAAAAGAGAAATAATTGTAATAATTCTCAAATTAGTATGAATTGGAATCAAATGAAAT
This sequence comes from Allium cepa, assembly GCA_030765085.1. Taxonomy (NCBI): domain Eukaryota; kingdom Viridiplantae; phylum Streptophyta; class Magnoliopsida; order Asparagales; family Amaryllidaceae; genus Allium; species Allium cepa. The sequence goes on from CM060938.1 coordinate 921,017,901, forward strand.
TAGCAACAATTTATTCCCTTTTAACACAATTCTTCCTACTTGAAGTTAGCCTACTCGTGAACATTATTATTAACCCGTCTTCAATTCGTAACGATTTATAAACATCTCCACATTACAGAAAAGATATCAAAACAATATGACATAAACAATCTTTATAGAAAATAAAAGATATTTGCTAAGATGTTCCGTAAGATCTTCAAGTATTCAGTGTTTACCATGCATTAAATAGGAAAATACGTGCTACGGTCATTGAAACATTACTGTAGAAAAAATGTATTGATATAGGTCTAAGACGGATAATTTCAAATATTACAAAAAAATAAGTCTAGATTGCGTATAACACAATAAAATATTTAAATAAAAATCAAGTTTATTGAACGCGTATTTAGAACTAAACTTCAATATACTTCTCTGGAAATGAAGTATAGAAATTTATTATTTGATTATTCTTTTACATCATAGATGATATTGTGTACTTGATTTTCATAAATACTTATAGTTCAAATGGAAAGTACAGCAATTTATATCAGATTATACTTGATTAAAGATTCTTTGACGAACAAGGTTAGTAAACCAATTATGCCTTATAAATTTACAAAGGAAATGAATTTCCTGATCGTACTAAGCAAACACAAAACATATTAGAGAATTTATTATGTATTTAGTACCCTCGATGTTAACTTAAGAAACTAATTTGCCATTAATAGGATCAAATTAATTTTTTGAAAATTTGATTGGATTCTGTTATAATATCAAACAATCGAATTATAAAATAAACATATTACCGAATTATCAAATTAACTAAATTGCACACACTTTATATTGAGTTAAAATTTTCTTTTTTGAAATAAAGCATTTAACTTTAACACTAGAAATATTAAAGGAACTAAACCTACCATTATTTTCGAAATTAAAAGCATGGATGTGAATTAGTAGTTGACCTATAACCATTTGATCTTCTATATTTTGTGTATAGAGGAACATTTAGATTTATAAATCATATGGTAGACTGAATAAATGTAATATATATATATATATTTATATTTATATTTTTTTCTCAAATATGAAATAAAAATTTATTATTTAACTTTAAATGTATATTTTTGAAATATACATTGAAGTAAAATCAAAAATTAGTTTTAATCCATCAAGAAATAAAATGCTATATTGAACTAAAAGTGGGTACCAACTGATTACCATTAATGAGAATTAGGATGATTTGAGTTTAGGGTTGGAGGTTGTAGTGTTTGTAGACAAATTGGATTAGAGTTTGGACATAAAGTATTTATGTAATGTGTAGTTCTTAAAGATATCTGTCATACTTATTAATTATTTATTATCAATTAATGTAAGGTATATAAATTTGTTAACGATGTATTTTTTTAGATTTTATAGTATATGAATATGGAAGCACACATTTATAGGATGTAAATTTTTTTATTAATTTTTCTATGAATGCTACTAATAAAAATGTGTTGATAAATCTACTTAAATAATCTTGGAGCATGTAAAGTATAATTAATATCTTAGAGCATAATGCACTTATATTGAAAAGGTTGCACCAGTTATCAGTTATTCCTAATTTGGTAAGCACTGTATTACTAAGCATGCCATTTAATTAACTTTCAGATGTAATTTACATTTGTTCAACGTCGTTTTATCCTATTTTCAACATGTAAATCTAAATGTGTACATAATATTGTTTGATAATAGTGTTCCAAACCTAGAGTAGCGAAATTATACTTGAAATGAGGTAGTATCTAAATTTGGCTTAGTGAAACAACATTTTCGTTATTACACATTCCGATATTACACCATGCTAATTAAATTAGAGAAAATATTTGTAGTTTTCAAACATCGTGTTCTTTAATAAATATAGCATAATATGACATGAGAAAATGTATGAAATTAGCAGTCAAATTTTGTATCTAGAGTATAATTTTGGTTTATAGATCATGCAATAATTCATTAACTAATAATTATGTATATGGCACTCATTGTATTATTGTTACTATATCAAGCTTCTTAAAAAAATCTTGCTGTATAACTATGCATGTTTCAACGTTGATGATTCCAACTAATTAAACATTATCTTTGTTTGTTTCAACTAATCTAAATAAGAGCTACACAACATGATTTAATAAATGTATATTTTTGAAATATACAATAAAGTAAAGTAAAAAATTAGTTTTAATCCATCAAGAAATAAAATGTTTTATTGGACTAAAAGTGGATACCAATTGATTACTATTAATGAGAATAAGGATGATTTGAGGTTAAAGGTTGAAAGTTGTATTCATGGACAAATTGGATTAGAGGTTGGACATGAAGTATTTATGTCATGTGTAGTTTTTAAAAATATCTGTCATACTTATTAATTAATTATTATCGATTAATGTATAGTATTGAATATGAAGTATTATTAATTATTTACATAAAAATTCGAGAAAAAAGAGGAACGTCTGACATACCTTATAAAAGTCGAACATGATTAATACGTTTTGTAAACATTATTTTTTAGGCCCAAATGCGAATCATTAAACCATCGACATATCAATCATGTCATTCTTATCTAAGATAAGTCGGGCGTAATCATGGTTTTAAATCTTCTATATATTGCTCGAGATCTCCTTTTCACACTTAAACGAGACGAGATATCAAATCTTTTGTATATCTCCTTCGACACTCATCTCGTTCGACATAATCAAATCTCACCTCAAATATGGATCAAAATCTCAATCCGAGATCTCACCCAAAGTTATACATTTTTCTTATTTTGCATAATATTTTTTATTTTCATATCGATTCAAAAGAAACTACTCGACCTAATTATAATTTACCAACTTCTAGAACATATTCTATACTTTTTATCTTAATGAGTCATAGGGAAAGTTTTCACTTTTTTATTATGTTCTAATAAAAGGATATTATTGATTCATTACCAAATAAATTGAGCTAATCAAGCTGCCACTCTTATAAAAATATTTCTTTTTCCATGTAAATCAAGTATGTTACCATTTTTATTTTTACTAAAAAGTTATAATCATTAAATAAATTTTTGACATATCAATTTTAGACACACAAGTACATCCGAGATTGTGACGCCCCACCTCTATACCCACGCTAGCCAAGAACACTACGGATTAATGCTGTCAACTAGCACGGTGAATAGGGCTGTTGAGGAGCGACCATCCGTGTAATTTCTTTGCGCAAGCACCGATATGTCAGATAGTATAACATGCATTTTATTTCAAGAGAAAATCCAACATACCGATACAAACTCAAAGCTACTACATAGTGGCTATAATAATCGTCGGAAACAAATATAGAAATAAACATAACACAAATCAGTCACAGATAATTCATATCACAAAGGCGGAAGAAGATATGAATATATATACTAACAAATGAAAGTGTTCATCAGAGTAGTGGTCAAAAGGATCCACAATAATACAAAAGAATAGCCACACGTGCTATACAAAAGAATACAACTATGAGTCCGTATCTCAAGTGTATACAACAAAATAAACTACAAATCTAAGTAGTTAGCCAACATTCAGAGAAATCAATCCCAAGAGAGAAGTCAAGCTGAAGCACCTGTAACATCTCCGTCTGACCCGAGTATTATTTAATAAGAAAATAATAAACGGATCAGTCTAGCTATAAATATCGGGTGAAACGATATAGAATAAGAGATATGACTAAACACATAATAATCACAATGTCGAGCTGTGATATATCTAAGTAATTGAAAATCAACAAGAGATTACTCAATATCACAAAATCTACACAAGAATCAAAGAGATGTCATACTCCTTATTTCGTTCACCAAACCATAAATATTGACGATTATATCAATGTCAATCACAAAGTCAATGACACACAAATTCACCAATGCACAAATATTGATAGAATTTATCAATAGAATTGTGATTACCCGGATTTTCGGGACATCTGTAATTGATAATAATTGGGTTAATTAGTAGAAATACTGAATAGTAAAATTTAACAAATGAATCTAATCGCAAATATTTATGTGTTATTTTTAGATAAATAGTGTTAAATATATGTTATCTTAATTTGATCAAAAACATAAGTTATGTATAAATAAATGTTTATATAAAATTCATATATATATTTACAAAAATATAAAGCTTATTTATATAAAATAAATGCACATTATATTCTTGTGAATATTACATAATTACTTATTCATAACTTAAATAAATTTATAAATAAGAAAGTGACATTGGTAAATTATCAATTAAACATTAATAAAAAAACACTTGTAAACTTATTAATATATGTATAGTGGATTGAAAACTATAATAATAGTTAAAATTTTAAAATAATGACTCTTAATTATAATAAATAATTAAAAATATAAATGGATATGAGTAAACTCTATAATGATTGCAAATCTTAAGTATATACATACACGAATTCAGTGTGAAAGTATAATCATTAAAATGGACAAAATTTATCTTTTCAAAAACTAATAAATTACGTGTTGTCTTTGAATTAATATATATATACATATGTATATGTATGTTTGCATTGGGAAGTTGAATATTTGGAAGTTTGAAAGTAAGGGTATATATAACATTAACATTTACATAAGATATTTATAACATGTGTATGTATATCTATTATGATTAGAAGTTTTGTATGAATTTAATATTAAAAAAAATTGGTTTCTAAATACATAAGATCAATAATTATTAAATTTAAAAAGGGTATGATAGTTTAAAAAAGATCTAAATGAAAGAATAAAATATTTTCTTTTACACTTGAAATAAACTATATTCATATAAAGAATTAATTTTTTTTAAAGAGTTAAACATTTTTAGAGAAATAACTCATGAATTAGCATTTGTAACCAATATTTTATGCATGGTTTACAAGTGGCATTAATGCCTTCTAATGAAAATATATGAATTTGATGTTTAAAGAATTAGACTACAAATCCCTTTTCCACTTTTTCAGATCTACTTTTTTCTTCATCTCTTCAATGCCAAAAACAAGAGAAGTTAGAATTAAAAACAAAATCTGTAACATCCTCCTCAAACCAGAAAATAAATTGAATACCCTGTAATCCATTTTCAGGATAAAAAGCAGAAAATTGTTAACTATCTTCAAAAGCAAGTTCAAAGATCAAAGTCTGTTTCTTTTTTTCAAATCTGAGATAAAGGAGAAATATAAATCTGCAAGCAACTCCAGTTTTTCTTTAAAAAGCTAAGGAATTCATGTTTCAAACTTCAAAAGCTGTTCTCTGCATGTCTGGAAATTCAGGAGGAAAAGCAATTTTCGGTTATCAAATCATCTACAGATTTTCAAAGCTTCCTCTGTTCAATTACAGGTGAGTAAACAGAGCCTTGATCTATTTTTAAACTCTGTTGCTTGCAGTAAAACTTGAAGTAAATGGGTGAGTAAACCACTCATTAGCACCTTAAACTTGTTTGTATTTTGATCTGCATATGATGATCCTTGATGTGTGGTTGAATTTGTGAGATGTCTGGGTACATTTTTTTTTACTGTGTATTGCCTCTGTATAGTTTTTTTTCCAGTATGTCAACCCTTCAAAAAAAAATCAGTATCTCGATCTCTAGTTAAAGTTAGGCCTTAATGTCTGAGAAGTTTTTACTTGCATGCGAGCAAACTAAACTTTAAAATTGATTACATATGATGTTATCAAGTTTTCATATCAGAAGGGTTATGTTTTTAGTAAGCTAACCCTAATGTAAAATTTCTAGCATCAATTTCGATATTTGACTAGCATTGATGTGATCGCTGGGTGTTAAAATGAATTTAAGAATTGAATTTACGATTTTTTTTAACTTTGTACTTAGAAAGAATCAGGAGTTTGATCGATTTCAAGTCTTTGGTTAAGTGTTGACGATCAGAGTGATTTTAGGGTTTTAGTGACAGTTAGGTAGGGTTCGTTTCCAAAGGACGCGGCGGCGGAGTAGGAAGTCGAGGACATGCTCACGTAGAGAAAAGTATGAGGGGATTGTGGAAAGCATTTCGGTGAAGTGGAGTGGATGGAAGTGGTTCGTGGCGTCAAACGAGGTGATTTGGTGCGCTTCTTTGCGTTTTAGCTGCGAGGTCAAGGGGGGCTTGATTATGAATAGGGGATTTTGGTGTGGGTTCCTTGTGGCGTGTGGGGTAGTGGTGTTGTGAGTGACCAGTGGCGATAGTCGGTGGTCAGAGGAAGTAGTTGGTGAAGGTGTGCACGTGCACATGTACGGGTGCATGGCGAAAGATCTGATGATCTTAGAGGCAGTCGAAATCAGGGGGTTGAGTCATCAAGGAGGGTAATGGATCATCGGTCAAAAGTGCAGTCGATCGGAGATATGGGTCGATTTGGATTTGTGATTGCTCTTTGCTGGAAGTTTTGGGCATTTGGAGAAAAGAGGAGAACGGGTAGGAAAAGTTGGGCCGATGTAGTAGCTGGGCCGGTTAGAGTAGATTAGATTAATGTGTAATGAAGGAAATAAGTAAATAAAGAAGAAAGGAAGTAGAGAAGGGGGAAACATTAGGCTGTCTAGCTTTGGGCCGAATGGGCTGTTGTTCATCGTGGAACACCTGTCTAAGTTTATCTAATAAAAGGTTAACAATTATATAAGCATAGAAATGAAGTTTCTAATAGAATAAATGTTTACAAAGTTTCAAAGTTAAGTATTAAATGGATTTTAAAATATAAAAATATAGGTCTAATGTTTTTAGATTGTTTTGTTTTGGAAATATTTTAGTTAATTAATTAAGATAAGTAAATTGAAAGGGTTTAACTGATTTCTAGTATTTAATTTAATAAGATTCAAATGATATAATTAAGTAATTAATTAAGATATAGAGATTTTTCTTTAAATAATTAAGATGGTTAATTAAAAGATAAATTGATTAATTGGTTAATTAAAGAAAGTAATTAAAGGATAATTACTTAATTAAAGGACAGTTAAGTATTTAAGGATTAATTGCTTAGTGTGTGTAATTAGAGGTTGATAAATAAATTAATTAAAGGTTATTAATTAATGATTAAAGACGAATTAATTAATGATTAAAGATTAATTAATGATTCAAAGATAATTACTTATGTCATTAATTAAGGTAGGTAACTAATGGAAATTACCAAATGTGATTTATTAAATGATAATTACTTAATGGAAATAATTATGGATAATTAATGGGTAAACTAAAGGATGATTAATTAATTGGGTTGTAATTGATTTATGTTAAGTAGGCAGGATTAAACGTGATTAAAGTAATTAATTTAATCTATTTAAATTAATTGGAATTGGTGTGACAAATTAATCTTGCTTATGAATGATTGAATGATACTTTATGCCCTAGATTAGATGATAGCTGATATATGATGTTATGTGATATGATATGTTTGGGATGAACTATGATAATATGGGTTGTTTATCTAAGATAAATGGCTATCTAAATATGTAATTCTGGATATAAATGGAATTGTTCAAACTTAAGTAGCTTTGTTTTTAAGATGATATTGGAATCGAAGAGACCGGGTCGGGTATCAGTACATATCCGGAACCACTTCGATTTGGGGATCTACAATAATTCTTTATGAATTTGACTTTGGGATCAATAGGCTGGAATGGAATGATTTAAGTAATTGGACCATTTAAACTATGAAGAGATACATAGTTATTGATGTGTGGAATAAGGGTTGACAAAAAAGTTGAGAACTCGTAGTGAAGTACGAGTTACCCCTACGAGTTACCCCGGATTTAAATAAGTTTTATATCTTACTATTTCATGGTAGATGGATTTACTCACGCTGGTTTCCAGCCTGACCCGGGTGTTACTTTGATGTAATGCTTGGGTCAGACCAAGTATTACAGCTTTTCAGGTAAGGACGTTCTGGAGTTCAGGAGGCGAGCTGGATGGCAGGAACGTACGGAGTGATTTCCGCTGTGTATATTTTTGTTGATTAGCTAGACATGTTTTCAAATTTGTCATGTGTTGTGTAATAGTTGTAACACTGATGTATAAATGTATAAGAGTATTGATACAGTTCTTTATTGTAAAACTGATATTATTTATTATTACATTTTGATCCCCTGCGAATGTGAGGTTTTCTGTGTTTTGGTGTTTCTGTTCCTTTTTCTTCTTCTTTCTTTTTCTTCTTTTCACTAACTATCTGGAATTTTCGGGATTGAAATTTTCGGGTCGTTACATTTGGTATCAGAGCTGAAGGTTAAGCGAGAACCTTGGCTCTGGTGGGAATACTCATTAAGAATAGGGTAAGTGGAACCCTAGAATGAGTTGAGTGTATATATATTTGAGAGAGCGTACTTGTTATTTTCTTATATAAGGATTTTAAATGGATTTATGTAAGATTATATTTTTATATATAAAGCAATATATCTTTCTAACAAATAGTAAAGGAATTGGTTGTTAAATTATTGAACTAAATTAAGAAGTAGTAGAAATACAACCAAACTGAAATTAAATCTTGAATTTGGGAAAGGTTTCAGGATAAGGATAATCAATTAATTTATGTAATTAATTAAACTTTATTTAATAAGATTTATTAGTGGATAATGATTGGAAATGATAAATTAAGAGGAAGTTACTTAATGAAGTAACTAGAGGTAAGTAATTTAAAGGACAATTACTTAATGAAGGTAATTAAGAAAAAGGTTAATTATCGAATGTGATTAATCGAAATTAATTAATGACGTAATTAATTTAAAGAAACAATAAATAATATTATTTGATGCAATTGAATGAAATGGTCCTATTTCAAACAAGAGTTATTTGAAGATTTAATGAAATTTGTTTTGAATTAAAAAAAACCAAAGGTGGTTTACAAAAATATTTAAAGTATAACTTGGTATGTAAAGGAAGTTAATATGTATGGATATACATAATATCAAGGATGGTTTGAAATAAACTCTAAATGGTGAGTTTTGAATTTGGAATAAGATGGGATACCCAAAGTGATAAGTCTTTGAACTTAATAAGTGGGAAGATTATTTATGAGAAGTTCAAAATTTGAAATGGAAGATTTAAATTGAGTAAGGTTGACTGGATTAAGTGAATTAAGTTTAACTTGGGAAAAGATTTAAAAAGTTGGAACGGTCAACCTGATTTGGAAATTCAAGATGAAAATAAGATTTAATTTGGGAAGTTAAATGGTTGATTGGAATTGAGAGTTTGTGTGGTCTCAAAATGGGTTTGAGACCTAGAAATTGAAAATGAATGGATGTTTTAAAATAAATTAGATGATATCATCTTATTGTTGTTAAAAATCTTTAAGTTGTGAATTGGATTTGTTTTAAATAAATGAGAAATGAAGTGTGGTAATATATCCATTATTGGGATAAAGGGAAAATCACGCTTTAATTTGAAATTAATGATAAGGAATTACTTTGATCTGAAATTTGAATAATTACACTTGTAAATTAAAATTGTTTAAGGAACTAGTTTTTAAACTAGAAGATAAAATTGAGTAATAAATTAAACTTTTAAGGATAAAGTTATTTTGAACTCTTATTTGAACTTTGGGAAAAGTTAAGTAAATATAATTGAAAATGGAATTTTGAGAATTTGACTCAAAATTAAATTGTTTAAAGGTTAATTTGATTTGTGGTATAATATGTTAGGTCTGAACTGTGAATTGAATTATTTAAAAAAAAAACTTTAAAGGTAAATTGATTTAAAGGAATTAAATCAACATTTAAAGTATTAACTCGAATTTATATAATTCGAGAAGGTTTAAATTTGGAATTTGAATTTGAATTAGTTCAAATTGAATTTGATTTGAATTAATTGAAATTGTGATTGAGGATGTATGAGTATAAGATTCAAATGGAAAATTTGAATTGAAATTTGATTCAAATAATTTGGAATTGTAATTAAAGTTGAATAGTTTTAAATTCAATTGGAATTTGAATTTGGAAGAAAATCAAGAATAATTCAACTTGATTTGGAAATGGAGTTTGAAATTGGGATTAATTCAAACTGGAGTTGAGATGAATTGAAATTGGAACTAGTTCAATTGAAATTTATCTGAATTAGAAGAATTTGAGATCAAAGTTGAATAAAGTTAAATTCGAAAAGAAACTGAGGTTAATTCAACTTCATTTGGGGTTGAATCAATTTCAATGGAAATTGAAGTTATTTAAATTGGAATTGGGTCAATTTAAATGGTAGAGGAAATTTTAATTGAATTGATAAGAATGAAGATTGGGAAGTGAACAGTTTTTACTCTGGACTATTTTTAATATAAATTGTTTTAATATAAAATTATTTTTCAAGCTATACATTATATAAACAACCTTTCTTTAAAAAGCCAAACTATCTTATACTTGTTTTACAGTTATTTTTGAAACTGTTCAACAATTTTCTAACTATTTTATAAACTAATTACTATTTTCAACTACTAATTACTATTTTATAGATATTTTGCAATTATTTAAAATTTCTATGACTATTTAACTATTTTCCCATTTATTTTACAATTACTGAACTATTTTACACCTGTTTTACAAACTAGTAATTATTTTCCAACTACTTATCTATTTTTAACTTTTCAAGTTATTTTCTAAATTTAAACTGGACAGAGTTTAAACTGGTATTGGTTAAATACCCAATCGGGATAAGAATAGAGGTGATAATCCAAATAGATTGAAGCAATTGTGAGTAAGTGAATGAAAATCAAAGTGAATATGAATAGAAATGAAATTAATTTGGCTAATAACCAATAAAGATAAATACGTAGGGTGTACGTATGTTATTCTATTGGCATAATGATTTGATCCAGATTCGGGCACAGAATTTCGAGATAGTTATATCGATCCGAGTAGGATTTTTCACTCGATTTTCGACGGCGAACCTGGATATGGATTGTTGATGGGTTCTGGATATTCTCTATCATAGTTATTACTATGCAAGTAGAATAACGGTTTCTGATCAAGAAACCAGATCTGTGTCCGCACTAGGAAGTCGGGTGGACGATACTAGTTCGGAAGTGAAATTGTGTGATCGAGTGAGCGATCAGAATGGTATAGCGTACGGATGATATGTGTACATCATACGGATTTGAATGATAATGATACTGAAAGAGTAATCAAATTTGAATATTTAATTTTGAGTAAAAAAATTTAAATATCTTTGTTTTATAAAATGAAACTTCCCTTGTTGAATCTCTTGCCAGAAGAAAAGGGTTTTTGGAAATGTTTGAAGTATAAAAAGGAGTTTTATACAAGTTTGAAATGATCCAAAGTTTTAAAAATTATCCAAAGTTTTAAAAATTATATATCTATATATATAAAGGATCTTATGAGGATTTTGAAAAAAAGGGTTTTGGGAACCTTTGGATTTGGAAAGGCTTTTGATTTTTGGGTAAAATTAATATGTGAATTTGGAAAGCCTAATTTGAGAATTATCGATTTTGGAATAATCGATTTTGTGTAAAGGAGCTTTGTATGAGATCATACTAGGTTTGAAGATACTATATGTGTATAGTATAAAATGTTTTGATGATAGCTCTGGGGAAAAAGGCGCTCCCTTGAAATGAACTTCTCAGGAGTACCGCTGGGTGGTGATGCCTTGAGCCCCAGGGGGTTCTAAAGTTGATCCTGTGAGGAGTCCGGACAAAACTAGTTCCTGGGGATTTTGAGTAGAGTATACCATAGCGAAAGTCATGTGTGCCGCAGAGAGCCAACAGTCTGCGTTTGATTTTATATCGGCACACTGCGACCTATGTAGGACTGGAGAGGTTTCATTTCGACAGCGAAAATCAGAGGCCGCTGAGAGCCTGCAATTTCATGGACTTTTGCTGTGACGGCAACGTAACCGTGGATGTAACTGTGATCTGTTGTGCGTGTTCCATGGCGTAATCAAGAGGCCGCGGAGAGCTTGCAGTTACATGGACTCTTGCTGCGACGGCAACGTAACCCTGGAATGTAACTGTGACCATGGATGGGGGTGATGATTTCCAGAGCATTCTCACCAAAGATATTCCCTCTATTTTCAAAATGTTTTCTATATTTTTTTAGTAAAATTATTTTCCAAGTATTTCCACAGGATGTTAAAAATGGGTCTGCTAAGTACTTATAGATTTTCAGTCTTACGCCTAATCAACGTATGACCGAATTTCTATGAGAACAATGATGGACTGGTTGAAACATCGAGTTATAAAAAAAGTATTTTTATAAAACTATCTTATGATATTATGTAAATTTTAAAAGTGTTTTAAAAAGGGTTTCAAAGAATAATTTTTCTAATAATAAGAATTTTAAATTCTGGTTTCGTTCCTTTTCGAGGACGAAAAGATTCGAAGGGGGGAGGAATGTGATAACCGGGATTTTCGGGACATCCGTAATTGATAATAATTGGGTTAATCAGTAGAAATACTGAATTGTAAAATTTAACAAATGAATCTAATCACAAATATTTATGTGTTATTTTTCGATAAATAGTGTTAAATATATGTTATATTAATTTGATCAAAAACATAAGTTATGTATAAATAAATGTTTATATAAAATTCATGTATATATTTACAAAAATATAAAGCTTATTTATATAAAATAAATGTACATTATATTCTTGAGAATATTACATAATTACTTATTCATAACTTAAATAAATTTATAAATAAGAAAGTGACATTGGTAAATTATTAATTAAACATTAATAAAAAAACACTTGTAAACTTATTAATATATGTATAGTGGATTGAAAACTATAATAATAGTTAAAATTTTAAAATAATGACTCTTAATTATAATAAATAATTAAAAATATAAATGGATATGAGTAAACTCTATAATGATTGTAAATCTTAAGTATATACATATACGAATTCAGTGTGAAAGTATAATCATTAAAATGGACAAAATTTATCTTTTCAAAAACTAATAAATTACGTGTTGTCTTTGTATTAATATATATACATATGTATATGTATGTTTGCATTGGGAAGTTGAATATTTAGAAGTTTGAAAGTAAGGGTATATATAACATTAACATTTACATAAGATATTTATAACATGTGTATGTATATCTATTGTGATTAGAAGTTTTGTATGAATTTAATATTAAAAAAAAAATTGGTTTCTAAATACTTAAGATCAATAATTATTAAATTTAAAAAGGGTATGATAGTTTAAAAAAGAACTAAATGAATGAATAAAATATTTTCTTTTACACTTGAAATAAACTATATTCATATAAAGAATTAATTTTTTTTAAAGAGTTAAACATTTTTAGTGAAATAACTCATGAATTAGCATTTGTAACCAATATTTTATGCATGGTTTACAAGTGGCATTAATGCCTTCTAATGAAAATATATGAATTTAATGTTTAAAGAATTAGACTGCAAATCCATTTTCCACTTTTTCAGATCTACTTTCTTTCTTCATCTCTTCAATGCTAAAAGCAAGAGAAGTTAGAATTAAAAACAAAATCTGTAACATCCTCCTCAAACCAGAAAATAAATTGAATACCCTGTAATCCATTTTCAAGATAAAAACCAGAAAATTGTTAACTATCTTCAAAAGCAAGTTCAAAGATCAAAGTCTGTTTCTTTTTTTCAAATCTAAGATAAAGGAAAAATATAAATCTGCGAGCAACTCCAGTTTTTCTTTTCAAAAGATACGGAATTCATGTTTCAAACTTCAAAAGCTGTTCTCTGCATGTCTGGAAATTCAGGAGGAAAAGCAATTTTCTGTTATTGAATCATCTATAGATTTTCAAAGCTTCCTCTGTTCAGTTACAGGTGAGCAAACAGAGCCTTGATCTTATTTTAAACTCTGTTGCTTGCAGTAAAACTTGAAGTAAATGGGTGAGTAAACCACTCATTAACACCTTAAACTTGTTTGTATTTTGATCTGCATATGATGATCCTTGATGTGTGGTTGAATTTGTGAGATGTCTGGGTACATTTTTTTTTACTGTGTATTGCCTCTGTATAGTTTTTTTTCCAGTATGATCAACCCTTAAAAAAAAACACTATCTCGATCTCTAGTTAAAGCTAGGCCTTAATGTCTGAGAAGTTTTTACTTGCATGCGAGCAAACTAAACTTTAAAATTGATTACATATGATGTTATCAAGTTTTCGTATCAGAAGGGTTATGTTTTTAGTAAGCTAACCCAAATGTAAAATTTCTACCATCAATTTCGATATTTGACTAGCATTGATGTGATCGCTGGGTGTTAAAATGAATTTAGGAATTGAATTTACGATTTTTTTTTAACTTTGTATTTAGAAAGAATCAGAAGTTTGATCGATTTCAAGTCTTTGGTTAAGTGTTGATGATCAGGGTGATTTTAGGGTTTTAGTGACAGTTAGGTAGGGTTCGTTTCCAAGGGACGCGACGGCGGAGGAGGAAGTCGAGGACATGCTCACATGGAGAAAAGTATGAGGGGATTGTGGAAAGCATTTCGGTGAAGTGGAGTGGATGGAAGTGGTTCGCGGCGTCGAACGAGGTGATTTGGTGCGCTTCTTTGCGTTTTAGCTGCGAGGTCAAGGGGGACTTGATTATGAACAGGGGATTTTGGTGTGGGTTCCTTGTGGCGTGTGGGGTAGTGGTGTTGTGAGTGACCAGTGGCGATAGTCGATGGTCAGAGGAAGTAGTTGGTGAAGGTGTGCACGTGCACGTGTATGGGTGCACGGCGAAAGATCTGATGATCTTAGAGGCAGTCGAAATCTGGGGGTTGAGTCATCGAGAAGGGTAATGGATCATCGGTCAAAAGTGCAGTCGATCGGAGATATGGGTCGATTTGGTTTTGTGATTGCCCTTTGCTGGAAGTTTTGGGCATTTGGAAAAAAGAGGAGAACGGGTAGGAAAAGTTGGGCCGATGTAGTAGCTGGGCCGTTTAGAGTAGATTAGATTAATGTGTAAGGAAGGAAATATGTAAATAAAGAAGAAAGGAAGTAAAGAAGGGGGAAACATTAGGCTGTCTAGCTTTGGGCCGAATGGGCTGTTGTTCATCGTGGAACACCTGTCTAAGTTTCTCTAATAAAAGGTTAACAATTATATAAGCATAGAAATGAAGTTTCTAGTAGAATAAATGTTTACAATGTTTCAAAGTTAAGTATTAAATGGATTTTAAAATATAAAAATATAGGCCTAATGTTTTTAGATTGTTTTGTTTTGGAAATATTTTAGTTAATTAATTAAGATAAGTAAATTAAAAGGGTTTAAGTGATTTCTAGTATTTAATTCAATAAGATTCAAATGATATAATTAAGTAATTAATTAAGATATAGAGATTTTTCTTTAAATAATTAAGATGGTTAATTAAAAGATAAATTAATAAATTGATTAATTGAGGAAAGTAATTAAAGGATAATTACTTAATTAAAGGATAGTTAAGTATTTAAGGATTAATTGCTTAGTGTGTGCAATTAGAGGTTGATAAATAAATTAATTAAAGGTTATTTAATTAATGATTAAAGATGAATTAATTAATGATTGAAGATTAATTAATGATTGAAAGATAATTACTTATGTCATTAATTAAGGTAGGTAACTAAGGGAAATTACCAAATGTGATTTATTAAATGATAATTACTTAATGGAAATAATTAAGGATAATTAATGGGTAAACTAAAGGATGATTAATTAATTGGGTTGTAATTGATTTATGTTAAGTTGGCAGGATTAAACGTGATTAAAGTAATTAATTTAATCTATTTAAATTAATTGGAATTGGTGTGACAAATTAATCTTGCTTATGAATGATTGAATGATACTGTATGCCCTAGATTAGATGATAGCTGATATATGATGTTATGTGATATGATATGTTTGGGATGAACTGTGATAATATGGTTTGTTTATCTAAGATAAATGGCTATATAAATATGTAATTCTGGATATAAATGGAATTGTTCAAACTTAAGTAGCTTTGTTTTAAAGATGATATTGGAATCGAAGAGACCGGGTCGGGTATCAGTACATATCCGGAACCACTTCGATTTGGGGATCTACAATAATTCTTTATGAATTTGACTTTGGGATCAATAGGCTGGAATGGAATGATTTAAGTAATTGGACCATTTAAACTACGAAGAGATACATAGTTATTGATGTGTGGAATAAGGGTTGACAAACAAGTTGAGAACTCGTAGTATTGTACGAGTTACCCCGGATTTAAATAAGTTTTACATCTTACTATTTCATGGTAGATGGATTTACTCATGCTGGTTTCCAGCCTGACCCGGGTGTTACTTTGATGTAATGCTCGGGTCAGACCGAGTATTACAGTTTTTTAGGTAAGGACGTTCTGGAGTTCAGGAGGCGAGCTGGATGGCAGGAACGTACGGAGTGATTTCCGCTGTGTATATTATTGCTGATTAGCTGGACATGTTTTCAAATTTGTCTTGTGTCGTGTAATAGTTGTAACTCTGATGTATAAATGTATAAGAATATTGATACAGTTCTTCATTGTAAAACTGATATTATTTATTATTATATTTTGATCCGCTGTGAATGTGAGGTTTTCTGTGTTTTGGTGTTTCTGTTCCTTTTTCTTCTTCTTTCTTTTTCTTCTTTTCACTAACTATCTGGAATTTTTGGGATCGAAATTTCCGGGTCGTTACAAGAAATCACGAAGTCAATGACACACAAATTCACCAATGCACAAATGTTGATAAAACTTATCAATAGAAATCACGAAGTCAATGACACACAAATTCACCAATGCACAAATGTTGATAAAACTTATCAATAGAAATCACGAAGTCAATGACACACAAATTCACCAATGCACAAATATTGATAAAACTTATCAATAGAAATCACGAAGTCAATGACACAAAAATTCACCAATGCACAAATATTGATAAAACTTATCAATAGAAATCACGAAAATCGGTGAAGCACAAATTCTACAAATCATCTCAAGAAATCCAAAAATCACAAAAAGGGGGAAGGCCTATCACAAACGGGAGCATAAAGCTCACCAACACGTGTATCACAAACGGAATGCTAATTCCATGGTTGCTAACCATCACAAATTAAGTCGAAGCACCACAAACGGCCCGAAGACCATGGGTTGCTACCCCACCAATTTGAGTCGAAACTCCACAAAACGGGGTTTAGTCTCCCTCGCAGACAAAGAGACATCGCACATTGATAGTCTAAATCACAAAGATGATCCTCATGATCAACGAGAAGTGTCAATTACACTAAGCTAGTAAATATATAAATTTAGCTTCATGTCCCATAACCACTAGCTTAACTTAAATATTTACGAACAAATTGTAGATCTCCACTAGAAAATTGTCACAAGAGTTTCAGTCGAATAAGTCCAAGAATTAACCGACAAAGTAAACGCAAGCGTTTCATACCACTCGTTTTACTAAGCCATTTAATTAGATTTCTTATACGAGTGAGGTAAAGGTTTGTATATACTAATAGATTGGAAAACGGTTTAAGAAACGAGCTTTGTAATAAAATAGTGTTGAAATCATTTGAAGAAAGAGTTTTGATATTTATTACTAGTATAGAAAACCTTTATATTTTTAAAGTGACAAATCACCAAGAAGATTGTAGGAACAATCAATCACTAAAATTCACATACGAAGATGTGAATAAAATCCAAAGAAACCGATAAAGAATCCATCGAAATGGATATTCAAAAATCCCAAAAAAGGAGTCATCAAAGTCATAATAAATGATAACAACAAATAGGATCTTCACGAATCGATTTAAATTGGAATTCTCAAACAAAAGGCAAGTAGGCAAAACACTACAGTTTCAGATGTCTGAAACAAGTGGTTCAGACGTCTGAATCTGGAAAAATAAAAATTTCTAGGACGTGATTCAGACGTCTGAACCAAATGTTTCAGACGTCTGAATTAGGCCTTTTTAGCCTATTTTCTTTCTGTTTGAAAATGAGCCAATTCAGACGTCTGAAATCCCAAATTCAGACGTCGGAAACTGGAAAATTGAGGATTTCTTGAACCTCGACCAAAAATGGCCAAACGAATATAGAAAACGATCAAACGAGTAAGTGACGACTAAGGATTTGCGCCATGCGAAAACCCAACCTTAACGGCTCTTCGATACGCCTCAAATATCAATGTCCAAATATCCATAATAGGATTTTCATAGATTTTGATTTCAAAACACCAAAAATTGGAACATACACCAAATCAATCCAAACCAAAATCAATTGCACAAGAATAAGTGTTAGGAATTCATACCTAACGATCGAAGATAATTATAGACATAGATGTGAGATAAAAATTTCACCTTTGAACCCAAACGATTGAAGAAGAAGCTTGAAAGCAAAAGGAGAATCAACCACTCTTCAAATCCAACTCAAAAAGCTTGATTCTAAGCTTAAAAGTAGAACATTCCCAAAATTAGGTTTAGGAATTTCTGAATTCGATAAGAGAATGAGTTGGAGAAGAAGAAGAGAAGCTTACCAATGGGTTCTTCTATTAGTTTGGAGCTAGAGATTGATTTGCAAATGGAAACTAGGGCTTGAGTTTTAATTTCCCATCTCTCCCACCATTGTTGCTAAAGCTTGAGTAAAAGGAAAATAGAAAGGAAGTGAACGAGGAGGAGAGGGGTTGGGACTGAATACATAAGTGGGCTCAGCCCAAATCAAAACCCTAAGTGAAAAACTAGCAAAAATCAACTTACTCCAAACATATCGAAGCTTATACTCAAAAAGGTCGCAAACGGCATTTTAAACTCAATGGGAGAGGTCTCGGGTCCCAATTCGACTGTTTGCAAAAAGTAGCTTTTCGGACTAAAATCCAAGTATGGATAAAATATTTAAATAAAATATCTAAATATAAAATCGACAAATATGCGGGTTGTTACAGAGATATTCCCGAGATGCATTATAAGACCCGAGATGTCAATTCGAGATATACACCCGATATGTACTCATTTCGTCTGAGATTTCCCCTGGCACGAGATAATTTGTGTAAATATTAAGATAATTTGTGTCAATATTTCGAGACGAAAAGTGACCGAAATCTGATATTTAAAACCTTGGGCATGATTCTCGCAAACCGGCTTTTGGTTAACGTTTTCGGTATCAATGAACGGGGACTTGGTATTAAGCATAAACAATCTTTATAGAAAATAAAAAATAATTCCTAAGATAATCCATAAGATCTCCAAGTATTCTATTAACCATGCATTAAATAGGAAAATACGTGCTACGTTCAGTGAAGCATTACTATAGAAAAAATGTTTTGCTGTAGGTTTAAGCTGGATAATATCTGATATTGCAATAAATAACTCTAGGTTGCATATAACAAAATAAAATATTTAGATAAAAATTAAGTTTATAGAACGTCTGTTTAGAACTAAACTTTCAACATACTTCTCTCGAAATGAAGTATAGAAATTTATTATTTGATTATTCTTTTACATCATAGATGATATTTTGTCTACTTGATTTTCATAAATATTTATAGTTCAAATGGAAAGTACAGCAATTTATATCAGATTATACTCGATTAAATATTTTTTGATGTACATTGTTTGTAAATCAATTATGCCTTATAAATTTACAAAGGAAATGAATTTCCTGATCGTACTAAGCAAACACAAAACATATTAGAGAATTTATTATGTATTTACTACCCTCGATGCTAACTTAAGAAACTAATTTGCCATTAATATGATCCAATTATTTTACAGAAAATTTGATTGGATTCTGTTATAACATCAAACAATGGAATTATAAAATAAACATATTACCAAATTAACTAAATTGCACACAGTTTATATTGAGTTAAATTTTCTTTTTTGAAATAAAGCATTTAGCTTTAACACTAGAAACCTTAAAGGAATTAAATCTACCATTATTTTCGAAATTAAAAGCATGGATGTGAATTAGTAGTTGACCTATAAACATTTGATCTTCTATATTTTGTGTATAGAGCAACATTTAGATTTATAAATCATACGGTAGACTGAACAAAAGTAATATTTATATTTCTTTTCTCAAATATGAAATGAAAAATTATTATTCCACTTCAAATGTATATTTCTGAAATATACATTGAAGTAAAATCAAAAATTAGTTTTAATCCATCAAGAAATAAAATGTTATATTAAACTAAAAGTGGATACTAACTAATTACCACTGATGAGAATCAGGATGATTTGAGGTTGGAGGTTGTGGTGCTCGTGGACAAATTGAATTAGAAGTTGGACATGAAGTATTTATGTAGATTCTTAATATATTTGCCATGATTAGTAATTAATTATTATCAATTAATGTATAGTATTGAATATGAAGTATTATTAATTATTTTATAGAAAAATTCAAAAAAAGGAACGTCTGACTTATCCCATAAAAGTCAAACATGATTAATACATCTTGTAAAAACGTGACATTTTTGATGTCCAAACGTGAATCACAAAACCGCGGACATATCAACTATTTCGGACTTATCTAACATAAGTCGGGCGTAATTCTCGCTAACCATTTTTTGGTTAAAATTTTATGTGTCCTAACGTGAACTTGGTATGTAACTATTCCCTAATTAGATTAAATATTAATAAAAGAGGATTAATTGTAATAATTCTCAAATTAGTATGAATTGGAATCAAATGAAATTAGCAACAATTTATTCCATTTTAACACAATTCTTCTTGCTTGAAGTTAGCCTACTCGTGAACATTATTATTAACCCGTCTTCATTTCGTAATGATTTATAAACATCTCCACACCGCAAAAAAAAGCATAAACAATCTTTATAGAAAATAAAAAATAATTCCTGAGATGTTCCATAAGATCTCTAAGTATTCTGTTAACCATGCATTAAATAGGAAAATACGTGCTACGTTAAATGAGCATTACTGTAGAAAAAATGTTTTGCCGTAGGTCTAAGATGGATAATATCTGATATTGCAAAAAATAACACTTGGTTGTGTATAACAAAATAAAATGTTTAAGATAAAAATTAAGTTTATAGAACGTCTTTTAGAACTAAACTTTCAACTTACTTCTCTCGAAATAAAGCATAGAAATTTATTATTTGATTATTCTTTTACATCATAGATGATATTTTGTCTACTTGATTTTCATAAATACTTTAGTTCAAATGGAAAGTATAGCAATTTATATCATATTATACTCGATTAAAGATTTTTTCGATGTACATTGTTGGTAAATCAATTATGCCTTATAAATTTACAAAGGAAATGAATTTCCTGATCGTACTAAGCAAACACAAAACAAATTAGAGAATTTATTATGTATTTACTGCCCTCGATGCTAACTTAAGAAAATAATTTGCCATTAATATGATCCAATTGTTTAACAGAAAATTTGATTGGATTCTTTTATAACATCAAACAATGGAATTATAAAATAAACATATTACAAAATTATTAAATTAACTAAATTGCACACACTTTATATCGAGTTAAAATTTTCTTTTTTGAAATAAAGCATATAGCTTTAACACTAGAAATGTTAAAGGAGTTAAACCTAACATTATTTTCGAAACTAAAAGCATGGATGTGAATTAGTAGTTGACCTATAACCATTTGATTTCTATATTTTGTGTATAGAGTAACATTTAGATTTATAAATCATACGGTAGACTGAACAAAAGTAATATTTATATTTCTTTTCTCAAATATGAAAAAAAAATTATTATTCAACTTCAAATGTGTATTTCTGAAATATACATTGAAGTAAAATCAAAAATTAGCTTTAATCCATCAAGAAATAAAATGTTATATTGAACTAAAAGTGGATACCAACTGATTACCACTAATGAGAATCAGGATGATTTGAGGTTAGAGGTTGGAGGTTGTGGTGTTCGTGGAAAAATTGAATTAGAAGTTGGACATGAAGTATTTATGTAATATATAGATTCTCAATATATCTGCCATAATTATTAATTAATTATTATCAGTTAATGTATAGTATTGAATATGAAGTATTATCAATTATTTACGGAAAAATTCAAAAAAAGGAACGTCTACTTATCTCATAAAAGTCAAACATGATTAATACATCTTGTGAAAACGTGACATTTTTTTAGTCCAAAAGCGAATCACAAAACCGCTGACATATCAACTATTTCAGACTTATCTAAGATAAGTCGGGCGTAATTCTCGCTAACCGCTTTTTGGTTAACATTTTCGGTGTCCTAACGTGAACTTGGTATGTAACTATTCCTTACGTAGATTAAATATTAATAAAAGAGAATTAATTGTAATAATTCTCAAATTAGTATGAATTGTAATCAAATGATATTAGCAACAATTTATTCCCTTTTAACAAAATTCTTCCTGTTTGAAGTTAGCCTACTCGTGAACGTTATTATTAACCCGTCTTCAATTCGTAACGATTTATAAATATCTCCACATAATTATTAAATAATTATTATCGGTTAATGTATAGTATTGAATATGAAGTATTATTAATTATTTACAGAAAAATTCAAAAAAGGAACGTCTACTTATCTCATAAAGGTCAAACACGATTAATACGGCTTGTAAAAACGTGACATTTTTAAGTCCAAACGCGAATCACAATACCACTGACATATCAACTGTTTTGGACTTATCTAAGATAAGTTGGGCGTAATTCTCGCTAACTGCTTTTTGGTTAACATTTTCGGTGTCCTAACGTGAACTTGGTATGTAATTATTCCCTAATTAGATTAAATAGTAATAAAAGAGAATTAATTATAATAACTCTCAAATTATTTGAATTGGAATCAAATGAGATTAGCAATAATTTATTCCCTTTTAACACAATTCTTCCTGCTTGAAATTAGCCTACTCGTGAACATTATTATTAACTCATCTCCAATTCGTAAAGATTTATAAACATCTCCACGTTGCAAAAAAAAAATATCAAAACAATATGACATAAACAATCTTTATACAAAATAAAAGATATTTGCTAAGATGTTCCATAAGATCTCCAAGTATTCAGTGTTAACCATGCATTAAGCAGGAAAATACGTGCTACGGTCATTGAAGCATTACTATGGAAAAATGTATTGATGTAGGTCTAATACAGATAATATCTAATATTACAAAAAAATAAGTCTAGGTTGCATATAACAAAATAAAATAGTTAGATAAAAATCAAGTTTACTGAACACATATATAGAACTAAACTTCAACGTACTTCTCTCGAAATGAAATATATATATTTATTATTGATTATTCTTTTACACCATAGATGATATTTTGTCTCCTTGATTTTTTTTAAATACTTATAGTTCAAATGGAAAATACAGAAACTTTATATCAGATTATACTCAATTAAAGATTCTTTGACGAACATTATTAGTAAACCAATTATGCCTTACAAATTTACAAAGGAAATGAACTTTCTGATCGTACTAAGCAAACACAAAACAGATTAGAGAATTTATTATGTATTTAGTGCATTTGGCGCTAACTTAAGAAGCTAATTTTCCATTAATATGATCGAATTATTTTTCAAAAAAATTGGTTGGATTCTGTTATAACATCAAACAATCCAATTATAAAATAAACATATTATCAAATTATCAAATTAACTAAATTACACACACCTTATATTGAGTTTAATTTTTTTTTGAAATAAAGCATTTAGCTTTAAAACTAAAAATATTAAAGGAACTAAACCTACTATTATTTTCGAAACTAAAAGCATGGATGTGGATTAGTAGTTGACCTAAACCGTTTGACCTTCTATCTATTGCATATAGAGTGACATTTAGGTTTATAAATCATACGGTAGGTTGTACAAAAGTAATATTTATACGTTATATTTCTATTCTCAAATATGAAATAAAAATTTATTATTTAACTTTAAATGTATATTTTTGAAATATACATTGAAGTAAAATCAAAAATTAGTTTTAATCCATCAAGAAATAAAATGTTATATGAACTAAAAGTGGATACCAACTGATTACCATTAATGAGAATTAGGATGATTTGAGGTTAGAGGTTGGAGGTTGCGGTGTTTGTGGACAAATTGGATTAGTAGTTGGACATGAAGTATTTATGTAATGTATAGATTCTTAATATATCTACCATAATTATTAATTAATTATCTTCAATTAATATATAGTATTTTATGTGAAGTATTATTAATAATTTACAGAAAAATTCGAAAAAAAAGAATGTCTGAGTTATCTCATAAAAGACATGGTTAATGCATCTTATAAACAATTGACATTTTTTAAGTTCAAACGCGAATCATAAAACCGCTGACAGATCAACTATTTCGGACATATCTAGGATAAGTCGGACGTAATTCGCTAACCTTTTTTGGTTAACTTTTTCAGCATCCATTAACATGAACTTAGTATGTAACTATTCCCTAATTACATTAAATATTAATAAAAGAGAATTAATTATAATAACTCTCAAATTATTTTGAATTGGAATCAAATGAAATTACCAACAATTTACTCCCTTTTAACACAATTCTTCCTGCTTAAAGTTAGCCTACTCGTGAACATTATTATTAACCCAACTTCAATTCGTAATGATTTATAAACATCTCCACGTTGCAAAAAAAACATCAAAACTATATGACATAAACAATCTTTATAGAAAATAAAAGATAATTGCTAAGATGTTCCATAAGATCTTCAAGTATTCAGTGTTAACCATGCATTAAATAGGAAAATACGTGCTACGGTCATTGAAGCATTACTATGAAAAAATGTATTGATGTATTTATTACCTTCGATGCTAACTTATGAAACTAATATGCCATTAATATGATCGAATTATTTTAACAAAAAATTGATTGGATTCTGTTATAACATCAAACAATCGAATTATAAAATAAACATATTACCAAGTTGTCAAATTAACTAATTTACACACACCTTATATTGAGTTTTTGTTTTAAATAAAGCATTTAGCTATAAAACTAAAAACATTAAACGAACTAAACCTACCATCATTTTCAAAACTGAAAGCATGGAAGTGATTAGTAGTTGACCTAAACCATTTGACCTTCTATCTGTTGCATATAGGGTAAGATTTAGGTTTATAAATCATACGGTAGGCTGTACAAAAGTAATATCTAAACGTTTATATTTCTTTTTTTTCCAATATGACATAAAAATTTATTATTTGACCATTCTTTTACTTCATAGATGATATTTTTCCCAACTTGATTTTCTTGAACACATATGTTTAAAAATGGAGAAACATCAGTTTTGTCTTAGATTATACATAATTTAAGATTGTTTGGTATACATGTGTTAGTAGACCAATTATGCTATTTAAAATATGCAAAGAAAATAAAATTCATGATCGTACTAACGAAACACGTATCAGATGAATGTCGATGTAAATATAAAACTAGAGAACTAAAAAATAGTTCAACATTACATATCACAGATTTTATAAAAGAGATATACGATATCGATGTATTAATCAATCCAATAACCTCATGCAGAATATGAAGGAAACCAGGTTGATAATGATACAGATTGAAACTAAAATAATAAGTATAAGATTTTCCCAACTTGATTTTGTATACACATATATTTCAAAATAAAAAAAATCAACTTTTTATCTTGTGTATCATAAAAAGTTTAACATAATTTTATTATCTATATGTCAGTAAGCCAATTATTCCTTGCAAAATAAATGAATGAAATGAAAATCATAATCGTACTATACGAATACAAATAAGAGGAACATTGATGTAAATAAAATTATAAAAAACATAAGAATGAAAAACGGTCAAACTTCATGTATTATATATCTTACAAAATAACCAAAGATTACATAATGTCCAATATTAATAAATCCAATAACCTTCTAAAAATATAATGAAAGCCATATTCATATCCATACAAGTTGTAACAAAAATAAGAAGAAAACAACCTTTTTAACACAAAATTTGAAGTTTAGTTCTGCGATAAATTATTAGAGCTAAAACAAAATATTCAACCTTAAATTAAATGAAAATAAAGATAATAAAATAAAAATCATACCTTTAATCCATTTCTGATAGATTAGCAAGCAAGGTTTTAGAAAAATTTTCTAGGAAAACTACAACAGAGAAAGCAACGGATAAAAACACAATCTTTACAAAACATGATAGAAATTAAAGAATTATTGAAGAACTCAATCAAATTATAATTAGATGTAAATAAAGAGATTGACCAAAAACTATTTGGATAGAATCTTTAAGCCGATTTAGACTGAAATTAGATATTATTATAGTTTTTTTGAATCGTAGTATACATATGAAACTGATATATGACAAGAGATAACATAGTGAAAAATTTAAATGGGAGGAATGTAAAAAGATGGTAGGAAACAAATGACGAACAAAAATATTGCAACGCTAACACGGAGAAGAGGAAATCTGCGTTAGAATAGAAAGAAATAATGATTATAGGTTTATCAAAAGAAATAAACATACATAAGAGTATTTTACCAAAAGGAATAACGATAACATCAATTGCTATGTTAATGAAGGTAGTTTTGCGGAATTTTGAAAAATTTTAGGGGGTCTAAAAAGAATTTTTTAAGGAGAATGCACTATTCAGTCTGAGAGTGAAGGAAAAATGAGAATACTAAGAGTTCTACATTCTCTTTCTTATACAATAGAATAGATTTGTTAAATTGTTAGCAATTTTATACAGGTGATGATGTTATATTTTTTTTGAATTGTTAGCAATTTTATTTGATGGATTGTAGGAACGAAGTAATAGAGCCAAACAATGATATATAACAAAGGGGAAGAAGGATTAGAGCTGAAGGAGAAGATAGATAGGCTACGCGGGTTGTTGGAAGATGACATGAAGAGGCTGACAAACAAGGACGTGGAAATGTGATTTGCTATTTCGATGTCGATGAGATTATCAGTCTGGCTTTGAAATCAGACAAAGGTAAGGGAAGCAATGAAGATAAAGATACACTGCATTTTGTGTTTTTCTGTACTTCTTATATAAATTTGTACTCGTACACATGTGTACATACATGCTTTTGTCAATGATGCCAACAATGAGGAAAGCATTCCATGACTATGCTTATTTAGAACAAAACCTTTTTGTGCCAAGCAGTGGGAAGGCACTTAGCTTGTTAAAATTAATGCTGCAATGCGGTGTAGAGAAGCTCAAGGAGGTTGACTTGTTTATCCTATACCAAAATTTTCCCAATTTGCCTTTTGTAATGCTGCTACTAAGTGCACTGGATTCCTACTCCCCCTTTAATAAGGCAGATGAGCGTGTTATGATCTACAAACTATGCTGTAATTTACCTTGGAATCTCTTTACTCAAATAATGTACCACAAGACTAAGCTCCCCCAAATTAAAAGAATCACAGAAGTAGAAGATGAATCCAACGATGAATGTACAATCCAGAAAAAAGCTGTAGAAAGTTGCGAGACTTGTTGTGGGAAAGGCAAACATAGCGACGTTCATGGTTACCATTGTTCCTTTTGGGATTCTATCCCTAGTGGACTTACTGTTGGGCCCGGCCATTTTGTAAGCTGTAGAGACTGTTGCATGATCATCGACGATAAAGATTTTGTCAAGGATTGCTGTGGTTCTAGGGTGAGGCAGGCTGTGCCCTTCTCGGTGCTATGGAATTAGAATATAGACATTGTTTTACCTAGTAATACTGTTTGTTTGTTATGACCATTATCAATTTGTATGCGCCTTTGGATGCACATTGTATTAGTTCCAGTTGTCAATGCAGTCTAACAAAGGTACTAAAATATCAATGTTTATTAATGCTATCTTATTTTGAAAATTGTGTTTAAGAATGCATTCCTGATTCTGTTAGATTATCCGTGTGTGTATGTGTGTATGTATACTTGTGTGTGAGCATATCTATGTATGTAAAGGTGGTACAATGTCTGTTTGACCAAAAAAAGGAAATTACATGCTCATGCTTTGACACCGATTTAACAATTAAATGTTCTAACCTCTCTCTCTAACGCATCCGATATAATTAGCAAATGTGCACCTGACCCGAAACTTCAAACTTACAAAATAAAATTGGCAACAAATGTTTACCAAACCTGAGACTATTAAACATACGTGATATAAGTGGCCAAAATGCGCACCTAACCCAAAGTAGCAGGGTAAGACATGTTTACCAATGGCGTAAACGTGCAATTGGCATGCTTAATAAGATGTTGGTGAGCAAATCTTCAGGTTCACGTCTTTCGTGGAGTACTAATCGACTCTTGTTTCGAATGTTATGGCGATGTCTATTTTTCAACGCTTATCAATGATATGCCGACAACAGTAATATCTATTGAACGACGTCTGATTAAAATGTTAACATTGAATTTTTTTATTTTTTTGTTAGACCGACATCTTTGCAAAGCGTTTCTACTTTCTTTTTCACCTCAAACACAAATTCATGTGTAATTATTAACTAATCACATAAGCATAAACCAACAATATCTGACATCACAAATTCATATATAATCGATGATTAATCTTTCAAATATAATAAAATAATGTTGAATCACAATTTACATATATCAACAACAATCTATCTGCAAGATAATTTTTATTTGTACACCTTTTGTTCCATTTTTTCACTTCTACTAGAAGCCAAACTGCAGAAATCGAATGAATGTAAATCTGTTGTATAATAATGAATTATTGAAAAACGTTGATGATTTTCTTTACGTTTCATGGTTTTTTCGTCAGTATCAATTTAAAGTAAATTTTATTTACTTGATTTGTAAATTTTAGTTAGTATCTATTGTAAATTTTATTTACTTGATCAGATTAATTTACAAGTGCTAGCACTAATTTCTCTTCTATCACCTAGTTTCAGATCTTAATTTTGTAAGTTGTCAGAACTCAAAATATATAAATGGGAAAATTTATCCATCGCATCGTCTTATCATTGATAGTAGGGATATGCTCTAAAGGCAATTATGTAATTTGTTACGTATATCTAACTCGATAATCAAACTTGTTCGAAATAAAATGCATTTTCGTTCTATAATACATATTGTAACGACCCAGAATTTTTATTAATTAAAATTTGAATATTTAATTAATTTTAAATATTAATAAGTGAATTTATAAGTCGAATAAATTTTAATTTGAATTATTGGATTTAATTGAATAATTAAATCGATAATTTAATATGTGAAATTATGGAAATAATTGAAAATCGAGTTAAATATGATTGAAAATGATTTGTAAAATTTTATTTTATTATGTTGAAGTTAGAATGATATTTTAGAACTTTTAAAATAGAATTAAAAGTTTATTTGTGAAAATTGAATATTTTAATATTTAATCGACTAGTGAAAATAGCCAATTTTTGAACAGTCTCAGAATTGAACGAAACCAGTTCCATTGGATCCGTAATAGTTAGTTATTACCGGATTTCAATTTTCGTGTCAATCGGAGTTATCGTTTGATCGTGGCAGCTCGAAACGCATCGAATTGTTTTTAACATTAATTTGGCGAGTTAAAATAGCCATTTTTCAAAAAGTCTCGGATTTCGACGAAACCAGTTTCATCGGATCCGTAATGTGATATTATTGTAAGGTTTTAAATTTCAAGTCAATTGGATTTACGGTTTGTCCGGTACAAATTAAAACGCCTAGAAATCGATTTAAATCGGTTTAATTTAAATTGAACGTTTTTAGCCATAACTCGCACAGATTTCCGAATTAGCTTCCGAAACCTGTTCCATTGTGTCCGGAACGCGGGGTAAACCTCAGAAACGCTGGTTACGGCGCGTAAATCGGAGTTTGGAATTTCCGGATGAATAGTGTTCGATTTTCTTCTATAAATAGGCCTTGAATTCACAAATAATAAAAAAAAAACCTAGGTCAAACTAAACGCAGCCGCCACCCTCCCCATGAACGGCCGAAAATCACTCTACTTCCACCTCGATTATCTCCTCATCCATTGACATTTATCACAATCTTTCAACTAGGGAAATGTAGATCGTCATGAGGGCTTCACATCCATACGGTTGTGATCATCATCGGTGCTTCGTAGTGGTCGAAATCGAGGCTCAAAGGCCGCGCGTTCATCATCGAATTGCGTGCTGAGGGGTGAGCCGAGTGCTATGGTATTGGAGGCGGTGAAGGAGCAAGGTGAGGCCTTCGTTTTGGTGGTGGTATGATGATGTTTTGATCAACGTTGGTGGGTGCGGCTATGTAGTTCGAACGGCCGTTGTTGGGTTCGGTTACTGTAAACGTGATTTCACGTTTGGGGGAGAAGTAAATTTGGGCGGCCACGATTCCATCATCAGAAATGCATGGCATAGATTGGTTAAGTTAAAAAAAAAAATTTATAAAAGAAATTTGTAATTTATTTATATTATAATTCGTATTAACTTCAAAACGATGTATCTCTTTCATACGAGGTCCGTTTCGGACGAGATTTTTTGCGTTGGAATCGTATGGACGAGCACTAAGCGATGGAGATGGTTTGGAGTCGTTTGGAGTTAATGAGAATTTTGGGTAAAATTAAACGCGCATTTAATTTTATTCGAAATAAAAGCTAAAACGGAAATTAAAACCAAGGTGAGAACTTCTCACACAATCGAATCGGTTTCGATTTTATTTTAAATAGTTAGATTTAAAATATTTGAATGCATGTTTGAATGATGATTGATATCTATTGATTGTTAAAATAGACATTATACGCCGTTAGTAAGCGGATGTTATTTATTAAAAACATATACCGCGAATATTTCATAAACAGTGAAATTGGTATTATATATAATATCAATATATATATATATTGGCATATGTATATATTGCAGTTGTTGATTCCCCGCATTTTTTAGCGGATGAGACCCTATTGCGTCGTTATTAAGCGGATAATATTTAATAAAAACATATACCGCGATAATTTCGTACTGGAACGAAATTGGTATTGTGCTAATGTTTTTGGATGCAGGAAAACAGGTTGGAGGGATCCAACTGGATTCCTCAACAGTTTTTATTTGATTTCAGATATTTTGATATTTGATGGATTATCATATATGATATATGATATCGTTGTTTGTCGTGATTGCTGTTTGGTGTGTAGCATCATTGGACCAAATTTTGGGATTTTAAAATGATTTTGAAGTGATTTTTGAGAATATACTATATTTTCGGAATTGATCCATTATAAATAAATAAACGTTAAAATTTTTTAATGTTATAAAAATTATGATTCTTGAGAAATATAGTTAAAAGCTGATTTTTGAAAATAAGGAATTAATGACTTTATAAAATAGTTGAATTGGGATTTTTGAATTTATTATTGAAAGTTTAAAAATAGGATTTATAAAAGTTGATTATTTTATAAATCAAATGGTGAAATTATAAAGAAGATTAAAGACGTTTTAAAGAAAAATATAAATTGATTTATATTAAAGATTTATAAATTGATATTTATAAATTAATAAACGTTGGAATTATAAAACCAGCTTTTATAAGTGTTGAATAGGAATTGTGAATGAATTTCATAACTTAATGAAATTTATAAGAATTATAAACTGTGAAGTTATAAATGGAATTTATAAACAGTAGGTTTATAAAATTTGTAAAGTTATTGAAAGAATAGATTTGGATAAATAAATGAATCTTATAAGATATAAGATTTATAATTATGAAGTTTAAAGGAACGTTTTGATAAACGAATAAATTATAAGTATTTAACTTATAATATGAACCTTTGGTTTATAATTGAGATATAAACTGAATAAATAAAAATGGAATTTATAAACGTTGTTTTATAAATCCGCAAACGACTTATTTTGATAAGTAAATTGTTGTAACTTATTTAAGGAGTTATATTCACGTTTTTAGACAGTGAATAATCCTTTGAAATAAAATGCATAGAATTGATGAAATTTGTTAACGTAATATATTCACGTTTTTGAACAGTGAATAATACGTTAAAGAAATTGTTTAGAAGGTGATGTTTTAAATAGAGTTAAAATGATCTAACGATGTTTAAATGTGTTGAGATTCGAAACCATAGATTTCAACATTTATTGTTGAAATAGACGTTTCGAGAAATAAAAGGAAATGGTGGACTATAACACTGTTGTTATAGTAAATGATTTTCGAAAGGAAATGTTTTGTATAGTATTGGGATTTATATATCTATTTTAATTTCGAACCCCTATACTAGTGATTTTGGGTTGTCGTAACGATGTTTTACGTAACATTCGTTTGGCCCAAATAAATATGTTTAAGAGAATGATTTCCTTAAAGAATGAAATATATACTTAATTTCGATTTAAGTATATTGAATATTTTCTAAGTGTTGAAAATAAAAAGATTTGTGAATTACTTATTTTTAATAAGTATAGAAATGTTTTCCAATATGAAGTGAATATTTAGAATTTATCTTTTTGAAGATAAATTGAAATTGGATAATTGAAATCATATATGCATGAATATTTTGGAATATAAATTCATTATGGAATTTATATGTGAAATTGGAACTTGTTAAAAATAAATATTGATTTATTTTTGAAGTGTTGAAATTATATATCTTGTAAAGATATTTTGGAAAATAAATAATTTGGAAAATTATTTGGAATCTGGTGATGTGTGCATATCAATTGATAGTTCAATAACCGACTATCAATATTTCCCTTTGAACGGGTATTTGATGTGATTTGTTTGAATTTGAATGCACACTTATTTTTGAATAAGCACTCATTATTCGGGTTAACCGGGAAAGGACCATGGGGTCGTATAACCCATTCCGAATATGTGATACGTCGTTGTGAATTGCATTTGAAGATCGGTGTTGAAGCCCGGATATTTGCGAGAGCGATAGGATGATCTATCGATGGACTCTGCACCGAGTAGCTAAGGTATAGAGTTCTCCATATGTGATGGTGAATCCGATCAGGATTGTGGGTATCCGGATTGCAAGGACTTCTTTGTAAGTGCCTTCGGTTCTATTCGAGCCCGGAACAGACTTGTATGGATTGTATGTCTGACATTACAAGTTGAGATATAAAGCCGATTTCTTTCAAATATATTTCTGTGGTGGCGGAGAATTTATTCTTTTAGCTTAACACCCTTCTTTGAGACATATGTGCTCAAAGGTTATATAGTTGAAGTTATCAGCGATATATTCCCAATTTGGTAACGTGACATGCTGAGTGTTGCTGAAATGATCATTGTGTTGATTATTTATGATAGGATCATTTGTTTGATCGTCTATCTTGGTGATCATTGTGTTGATCATTTGTTGACCCAAAGCATGGCTTTTGTATAAAGTATGTTTTTGTGGACGTGACTTCGTCGAGCCTCACATCCCGGAATGGTCAAAACAGGAAAGATGCGGCAAGGTTATGAGGGGTAGCTCCCTTCAGGGTATGTGCATTTCCTTCTGGAAAGGGTGGTATCATGGTATGGAGCCCAGATACTTACTCATGTTGATACACTATATTTATTACTGTGTGGTGTTGTTGGTGACGAGCGCTCGGTTAAAGGTCCAATGGGACCGGGGGATGCTATATTCGTGTAGTAGTTACCTAGTGATAAAGGTAACCCGGCCTTGTGTTGGCAGAGAGCTGGTTAAGTTCTCGGGGACGTCCAGCCAGAGGCGTTTCCATGTGGCAGTAGGAAGTTCCTTAGCCTGACCATTTGTTGGAAATCCAAAGAAACAATACGAGACTTGTACGGTATTAGTTGTATAACCTGCCATGGAATGTGGCGGCAACCTGCTATTGAACATGGTAGCTATAGTAGGCATAAGTGCGGAATGTCTATGCTGGCTAAGATTTATATCTTTATTTTCGAAAGAAATTTGTTATACACTATGCACTAGTAATAATATCAAATGTTATTTTAAATGCGTATCAAGCATCTTTGACTATCATAAGGAGAAATCTCCTCCGATTCTGCGTTTGCATTGTGTGTGTGTGCGGGAGGCCTTATGGTAGTCTCATTTTAAAAGCATTGCAAATTGAGTTTAAAAATATTCCTCTATTTGATTTTAAAGATAAATAAACTGTTTTGAGTTCTCACACCAGTCACATGACTGACTCGGAGTTTATTGTTTTCCTTCCTAAATTCTGGGTGCCCACCAATTTCCACACGGGCAGTCAAGAGTTAGGTTTATCAGGATATTCTGGATATTCAGGAGTTGCTGGAGGCAAGCTGGATGGCATGGCGTATTATTAGTATATAGTACTTCTTTTCCGCTGTTTGTTGTTGTATGATGTTGTACACTCTGATAATATGATGTAATATGATGAAATGTAATGTAATAACTGACATAGTTCTTTGTTTAAAGATTATTCATTTATTATTATATGTTGTTCCGCTGCGAATTGTGAGATTCTGTTGTTGTTCTGCTGTTCCTTTCTATTCCGTTCTATTTTAAAATTCTCTATTTTTCTGTCTTCTATTTTCTTTTCCCTCTATTTTCTATCTCCTTATCTACTCTTCTCTCTTTTTCTCTTCTTAAATTCTTTTTAAAACCCTAACTATTCGGTTTTTCGGCAACGAAAATCCGCAGACGTTACATTTGGTATCAGAGCATATGGTTAAGCGACAACCATGGTTCTGTTGGGTATTACTCATTAGAGATAGAGTCAGCAGTACTCTGGAATGAGTTGAGTGTAATAATAGCTATGAGAGCGTATTTGTTAATGAATAAAAAAATTGTTTTGTATTGTGTTGACTTATCGGTTGATTGTTTATAGATTCCGATCAATCTAGTCTAGCTAACTATCGTAGATAGGGGTTTCTAAACTCTTAAACAAGATAAACCGACATAATATTGTTTTAAATTGGGTAAATGAAATAATTTTACCTTAATTATATTTTGAATATATAAGGGAATAATTTTTCAGAATTATTAAAGTGTATATAAGTTGATTGTTTGGTTGTTTGAATAATCTAAATAAAAGAATAATTGTATAAACAAAAGAATTATAAGAATTGAATTATAATTAAAGTGATTTACAATTGTGAAATAAACTTATATATATATAAGAAGTGAAACTATATGAATATGTTTATGGATATGAGTTGTAAATAAAAACGAATTTAAAGTTAAATGGAAATTTACTTTAGAATTTAGAATCTGAAATTAATTTATAAGTGGGAATTTAAGTTATGTAAAACAAGTGATGTTTATAAAATGGAATATAACTTAAGTGTTGTTGAATGGAATTGATTTTGGTATTGAAGTAAATAATCAAGTGGATTAAATGAATATGAATTTAAGTTATGTGAATGAAATTCAACTTTGTAATTGGATTGAATGATAATCAATTGAATGTAAATAAAGTTGATATGAAATAATGAATGTAAGTGTTAATTCATTAAAATCTAATGTTATTGGAAGTTGAAAAGTTGAATGAAAATCAATTTAATTAAACCAATTGAAAGTGATGATGTTAAACCAAAATTGAATGAATATAAGCAAAGGAATTTGGTTGAAATTAATAAACATTGGTTGTTATATGGTTGTTAGTTGATTGTATCTAATTCATTAAGTGTTAATGAAGTTGAAAACTAAAGTAATTGAAATTCAATATAAAGTTAAGTGAATCTTGAATAGAATTGAATTCGATTTGGAAGTAAACCAACTTGAATATGAATTAGTAAATATAAACTAATTGAAAATGAATGTTAGTAAAAACATCCACTGTTAATGAATCAAATGTGATTAAATTGAAAACCCAATTCATTGTATATTAATGAGAATATGAATGAATATTTATTGGTTATGAATGTTAGTTGGTTGATGTTTGCATTTGTTGTTTTACTACATTTGCTATATTGACATATATAGTTATTATGTTGCTATATGTTGTATATTGAGATTATTTTCATATATGCATGATTCTCATGTTGTTTGTTGAGTGTTTAGTAGGTGCGGATCGCGTTTGCTTCGCATTTGGAGCTCGCTTTCGCGCTATATTAGCCGTATTTGCTTGCTAATAAAATATAAGGTACATATCTCGGATTAAATATCGTACTTTTACATTTTTTTCCCTTCGGGATGCCTCATTGCTTGATGAGATGTATATTTGTGATATATATACTGTCATTTTTTTTCGGATCGAGCCGCGCAAAGGAGACTATGGCGAATTTTTCCGAAAATTTAAGACGTTAGAAAAAATTTGAGAAAAAATTGGAAATTTTTCAAAACTTTAACTTTGATTTTGGAATTGAAAGTTAAACGATGTAGTTGTTTTTGAAAAGATAACTAAGTATGATTTGGAAACTTAGTAAAGTATTGTAAGAAGTTTAACTATGAATTTTGGGAAAATTAATGGATTCTGTAACTTTTCTTACTTGTAATTTCGAGGACGAAATTCTTTTAAGGGGGAAAGATTGTAACGACCCAGAATTTTTATTAATTAAAATTTGAATATTTAATTAATTTTAAATATTAATAAGTGAATTTATAAGTCGAATAAATTTTAATTTGAATTATTGGATTTAATTGAATAATTAAATCGATAATTTAATATGTGAAATTATGGAAATAATTGAAAATCGAGTTAAATATGATTGAAAATGATTTGTAAAATTTTATTTTATCATGTTGAAGTTAGAATGATATTTTAGAACTTTTAAAATCGAATTAAAAGTTTATTTGTGAAAATTGAATATTTTAATATTTAATCGACTAGTGAAAATAGCCAATTTTTGAACAGTCTCAGAATTGAACGAAACAAGTTCCATTGGATCCGTAATAGTTAGTTATTACCGGATTTCAATTTTCGTGTCAATCGGAGTTATCTTTTGATCGTGGCAGCTCGAAACGCATCGAATTGTTTTTAATATTAATTTGGCGAGTTAAAATAGCCATTTTTCAAAAAGTCTCGGATTTCGACGAAACTAGTTTCATCGGATCCATAATGTGATATTATTGTATGGTTTTAAATTTCAAGTCAATTGGATTTACGGTTTGTCCGGTACAAATTAAAACGCCTAGAAATCGATTTAAATCGGTTTAATTTAAATTGAACGTTTTTAGCCATAACTCGCACAGATGTCCGAATTAGCTTCCGAAACCTGTTCCATTGTGTCCGGAACGCGGGGTAAACCTTAGAAACGCTGGTTACGGCGCATAAATCGGAGTTTGGAATTTCCGGATGAATAGTGTTCGATTTTCTTCTATAAATAGGCCTTGAATTCACAAATAAATAAATAAAAAACCTAGGTCAAACTAAACGCAGCCGCCACCCTCCCCATGAACGGCCGAAAATCACTCTACTTCCACCTCGATTATCTCCTCATCCATTGACATTTATCACAATCTTTCAACTAGGGAAATGTAGATCGTCATGAGGGCTTCACATCCATACGGTTGTGATCATCACCGGTGCTTCGTAGTGGTCGAAATCGAGGCTCAAAGGCCGCGCGTTCATCATCGAATTGCGTGCTGAGGGGTGAGCCGAGTGCTATGGTATTGGAGGCGGTGAAGGAGCAAGGTGAGGCCTTCGTTTTGGTGGTGGTATGATGATGTTTTGATCAACGTTGGTGGGTGCGGCTATGTAGTTCGAACGGCCGTTGTTGGGTTCGGTTACTGTAAACGTGATTTCACGTTTGGGGGAGAAGTAAATTTGGGCGGCCACGATTCCATCATCAGAAATGCACGGCATAGATTGGTTAAGTTAAAAAAAAAAATTTATAAAAGAAATTTGTAATTTATTTATATTATAATTCGTATTAACTTCAAAACGATGTATCTCTTTCATACGAGGTCCGTTTCGGACGAGATTTTTTGCGTTGGAATCGTATGGACGAGCACTACGCGATGGAGATGGTTTGGAGTCGTTTGGAGTTAGTGAGAATTTTGGGTAAAATTAAACGCGCGTTTAATTTTATTCGAAATAAAAGCTAAAACGGAAATTAAAACCAAGGTGAGAACTTCTCACTCAATCGAATCGGTTTCGATTTTATTTTAAATAGTTAGATTTAAAATATTTGAATGCATGTTTGAATGATGATTGATATCTATTGATTGTTAAAATAGACATTATACGCCGTTAGTAAGCGGATGTTATTTATTAAAAACATATACCGCGAATATTTCATAAACTGTGAAATTGGAATTATATATAATATCAATATATATATATTGGCATATGTATATATTGCAGTTGTTGATTCCCCGCATTTTTTAGCGGATGAGACCCTATTGCGCCGTTATTAAGCGGATAATATTTAGTAAAAACATATACCGCGATAATTTTGTACTGGAACGAAATTGGTATTGTGCTAATGTTTTTGGATGCAGGAAAACAGGTTGGAAGGATCCAACCGGATTCCTCAACAGTTTTTATTTGATTTCAGATATTTTGATATTTGATGGATTATCATATATGATATATGATATCGTTGTTTGTCGTGATTGACTGTTTGGTGTGTAGCATCATTGGACCAAATTTTGGGATTTTAAAATGATTTTGAAGTGATTTTTGAGAATATACTATATTTTCGGAATTGATCCATTATAAATAAATAAACGTTAAAAATTTTTAATGTTATAAAAATTATGATTCTTGAGAAATATAGTTAAAGGCTGATTTTTGAAAATAAGGAATTAATGACTTTATAAAATAGTTGAATTGGGATTTTTGAATTTATTATTGAAAGTTTAAAAATAGGATTTATAAAAGTTGATTATTTTATAAATCAAACGGTGAAATTATAAAGAAGATTAAAGACGTTTTAAAGAAAAATATAAATTGATTTATATTAAAGATTTATAAATTGATATTTATAAATTAATAAACGTTGGAATTATAAAACCAGCTTTTATAAGTGCTGAATAGGAATTGTGAATGAATTTCATAACTTAATGAAATTTATAAGAATTATAAACTGTGAAGTTATAAATGGAATTTATAAACAGTAGGTTTATAAAATTTGTAAAGTTATTGAAAGAATAGATTTGGATAAATAAATGAATCTTATAAGATATAAGATTTATAATTATGAAGTTTAAAGGAACGTTTTGATAAACGAATAAATTATAAGTATTTAACTTATAATATGAACCTTTGGTTTATAATTGAGATATAAACTGAATAAATAAAAATGGAATTTATAAACGTTGTTTTATAAATCCGCAAACGACTTATTTTGATAAGTAAATTGTTGTAACTTATTTAAGGAGTTATATTCACGTTTTTAGACAGTGAATAATCCTTCGAAATAAAATGCATAGAATTGATGAAATTTGTTAACGTAATATATTCACGTTTTTGAACAGTGAATAATACGTTAAAGAAATTGTTTAGAAGGTGATGTTTTAAATAGAGTTAAAACGATCTAACGATGTTTAAATGTGTTGAGATTCGAAACCATAGATTTCAACATTTATTGTTGAAATAGACGTTTCGAGAAATAAAAATGGTGGACTATAACACTGTTGTTATAGTAAATGATTTCCGAAAGGAAATGTTTTGTATAGTATTGGGATTTATATATCTATTTTAATTTCGAACCCCTATACTAGTGATTTTGGGTTGTCGTAACGATGTTTTACGTAACATTCGTTTGGCCCAAATAAATATGTTTAAGAGAATGATTTCCTTAAAGAATGAAATATATACATAATTTCGATTTAAGTATATTGAATATTTTCTAAGTGTTGAAAATAAAAAGATTTGTGAATTACTTATTTTTAATAAGTATAGAAATGTTTTCCAATATGAAGTGAATATTTAGAATTTATCTTTTTGAAGATAAATTGAAATTGGATAATTGAAATCGTATATGCATGAATATTTTGGAATATAAATTCATTATGGAATTTATATGTGAAATTGGAACTTTTTAAAAATAAATATTGATTTATTTTTGAAGTGTTGAAATTATATATCTTGTAAAGATATTTTGGAAAATAAATAATTTGGAAAATTATTTGGAATCTGGTGATGTGTGCATATCAATTGATAGTTCAATAACCGACTATCAATATTTCCCTTTGAACGGGTATTTGATGCGATTTGTTTGAATTTGAATGCACACTTATTTTTGAATAAGCGCTCGCTATTCGGGTTAACCGGTAAAGGACCATGGGGTCGTATAACCCATTCCGAATATGTGATACGTCGTTGTGAACTGCATTTGAAGATCGGTGTTGAAGACCGGATATTTGCGAGAGCGATAGGATGATCTATCGATTGACTCTGAACCGAGCAGCTACGGTATAGAGTTCTCCATATGTGATGGTGAATCCGATCAGGATTGTGGATATCCGGATTGCAAGGACTTCTTTGTAAGTGCCTTCGGTTCTGTTCGAGCCTGGAACAGACTTGTATGGATTGTATGTCTGACATTACAAGTTGAGATATAAAGCCGATTTCTTTCAAATATATTTCTGTGGTGGCGGAGAATTTATTCTTTTAGCTTAACACCCTTCTTTGAGACATATGTGCTCAAAGGTTATATAGTTGAAGTTATCAGCGATATATTCCCAATTTGGTAATGTGACATGCTGAGTGTTGCTGAAATGATCATTGTGTTGATTATTTGTGATAGGATCATTTGTTTGATCGTCTATCTTGGTGATCATTGTGTTGATCATTTGTTGACCCAAAGCATGGCTTTTGTATAAAGTATGTTTTTGTGGACGTGACTTCGTCGAGCCTCACATCCCGGAATGGTCAAAACAGGAAAGATGCGGCAAGGTTACGAGGGGTAGCTCCCTTTAGGGTATGTGCATTTCCTTCTGGAAAGGGTGGTATCATGGTATGGAGCCCAGATACTTACTCATGTTGATACACTATATTTATTACTGTGTGGTGTTGTTGGTGACGAGCGCTCGGTTAAAGGTCCAATGGGACCGGGGGATGCCATATTCGTGTAGTAGT
Source organism: Allium cepa (assembly GCA_030765085.1). Classification (NCBI taxonomy): domain Eukaryota; kingdom Viridiplantae; phylum Streptophyta; class Magnoliopsida; order Asparagales; family Amaryllidaceae; genus Allium; species Allium cepa. Next base: position 921,058,659 of record CM060938.1, read on the forward strand.
TACCTAGTGATAAAGGTAACCCGGCCTTGTATTGGCAGAGAGCTGGTTAAGTTCTCGGGGACGTCCAGCCAGAGGCGTTTTCATGTGGCAGTAGGAAGTTCCTTAGCCTGACCATTTGTTGGAAATCCAAAGAAACAATACGAGACTTGTACGGTATTAGTTGTATAACCTGCAATGGAATGTGGCGGTAACCTGCTATTGAACATGGTAGCTATAGTAGGCATAAGTGCGGAATGTCTATGCTGGCTAAGATTTATATCTTTATTTTCGAAAGAAATTTGTTATACACTATGCACTAGTAATAATATCAAATGTTATTTTAAATGCGTATCAAGCATCTTTGACAATCATAAGGAGAAATCTCCTCCGATCTTGCGTTTGCATTGTGTGTGTGTGCGGGAGGCCTTATGGTAGTCTCATTTTAAAAGCATTGCGAATTGAGTTTAAAAATATTCCTCTATTTGATTTTAAAGATAAATAAACTGTTTTGAGTTCTCACACCAGTCACATGACTGACTCGGAGTTTATTGTTTTCCTTCCTAAACTCTGGGTGCCCACCAATTTCCACACGGGCAGTCAAGAGTTAGGTTTATCAGGATATTCTGGATATTCAGGAGTTGCTTGAGGCAAGCTGGATGGCATGGCGTATTATTAGTATATAGTACTTCTTTTCCGCTGTTTGTTGTTGTATGATGTTGTACACTCTGATGATATGATGTAATATGATGAAATGTAATGTAATAACTGACATAGTTCTTTGTTTAAAGATTATTCATTTATTAGTATATGTTGTTCCGCTGCGAATTGTGAGATTCTGTTGTTGTTCTGTTGTTCCTTTCTGTTCCGTTCTATTTTAAAATTCTCTATTTTTCTGTCTTCTATTTTCTTTTCCCTCTATTTTCTATCTCCTTATCTACTCTTCTCTCTTTTTCTCTTCTTAAATTCTTTTTAAAACCCTAACTATTCGGTTTTTCGGCAACGAAAATCCGCAGACGTTACACATATGATATAATGTGTTATACTAATTAGTCAATTTAATTAAATTTATACTTAGTGGAAAATTAGAAAAAAGTATGTCTTGTAGTATTGGTGAAATTTTTATGATCGTATTTGGGAAAGTACTTAACACTTTAGAGTTGTATTCTCTTCTGGTGTGTGACAAGTGGTTGCTAGATCCTTAAGAGAATATGCTTCAGGTTTTCCAGTGGTATCCGTAATAAGTGATATTTACTAGATTTTAGAAAATACTTGAATTTGGTAGCAGTTACAAAGTGGTGTAATCGTGAGTAATTTATCACAATAAATATAAATACACCATAGAATATAACAATTATAATCATGCAACATATATTGCATTACCCGTCTAATTTATTAGTTTATCCATCTTAATTTTAAATGACTACTAGTCACAACGCAAACTTACTACCCATCTTAATTTAATCTGATTACACGTCTTATAATTATATGGACCACCCATCTCGCATATAAAAATATTCAGAATTATATGAGCTATCCATCTCAAATATAATTATAATAGGATTATCCACCCCCAACCACATTGATACCCATAACATGTGGTTTAATTATTTAAAATTATGTGGACTATCATTCACACATATTCCATTAACTTAAAATGAAATGGATTATCCACCACAATCTCATGACTTTCCTAGAATGACTATGAATCCTTCATTATCCTCGTAGAGACTATCTATCTCCGGCACGATATAGACTATCCATTTCACATCCCCAAGTTTTCATGGGATGACTTCGAACCCATCATTTACAATTTAATTCATGTTACCCACATGTTAACCTATGTCTGTTGGTATCCTCAATTAGGTTATTTCCCTATCAAGTTATAACATTTCAAAGTGACATACATTGGTATTACCAATTGATCATTATCGAACTCATTTAAGGAATAACACTGGTATCACCGATTTTTAGAATCAAAGTCATAAATCAATAGGCTCGCCGCCCTTATTAGGTTAATATAGATCAATGTCAAAGTTCATCTACTTTGGTGTCTCCGATGACAGTTTTGAAGTTTACAAATTTTAAAACGGCATTGGTACCCCAATGACGACGTCCAAATGGAAAATACAAGGCTCTCCGCCTTTGATGAAGTCAGGCGACCATCAAGCAGCAGTAAACCTCATTGACCCTCTACCCAAGGTAAAACCAAATGTAAATTCTTTTAAGTATAAACTAATGTCGAAAGTGACGCTGTCGACTTCTATGAGCTATAGGCTACCCACCCATTAAAACAAAAATTTAACTTTTATAAGTTATATGGCTATCTAACGAAGTTACAGAGTCATCAACCTTCTTAAAACATGCCTCTTCGCCTTTTTTAAAACAATTTTAGTTGACATAAAAACAAACCTCTTCGGCCTTAAAAAATGAAGTGCGATGTCGTGAACATGAGGCCTCGACTCTAAAGCGTAAGGTCGTCGACCTTGATTGTAAAAACCGTGATTTTATTATTGTTGAAAAAAAATAGAAATTTTAATTTAAGATTGCAATGCATTAATGTTGAAAAGTCAGTGAATTCTTTCCAGTGGTGCATGTATGAAATGAGTGGCAAATTGCCTTCACGTGCGTGTAGATGAAGATAGTCCAATTCAAAAGCAAAATATGCGAACATTTGCTGGAAACACAATTATTTGTAGAGCAAAAGTGAACATTTGCTGTCACCAACTTCTAAAGAAAGTATGAATACATTAGCTATCACAAAAATTGAAACATTTTGCTATCGCGCGCACCAATTTTATAAAACAAAGTTGAACAATTTGCTTTTACTGCCATCATCATTTTTATAAGTAGACAGTCCTTCTTTTATCTATTACACGTCTCATATTAAATGCTTGTGTACTTAAATGCAAGCCAGCACATCTTTCTTTTTGACTTGTACAAAACTGTGAAAAGAAGAGTAAACATTTTTTTGCTCATTTTTTTCCCAAGTAGCCTTCCACATTCTTTCTTTTTAAGATTTCCAGTGGCTATGCAAAAGCTCTAATGGCGGTTCATAATTTCTAGCTCTCTTTTGGATTTTTAGTGCTAAGTGATTTTTGAAGCAAATCTAAGGTGAGTTCAAAACTCACATTTCTAACTTATTCAATTCTTCTTATATTCGTGCTTGCAAGTAGTGTGTCTTGGTTAAAGTTTGTATTGCCAAGTTGCATTTCATTTTTCCTGCGTGCATGAGTGCACGAAACAATATCACCCATATATTATGCATTTTTTCTTTTGTTTTGCATTTTTTGCTGTGCGAGAAGCTAAGCCCATATTATTTTATGAGTATAGAGTGTTATCCCGCTTTTTGGCAAAGCTGTGATACCGAAAGACCGATCGAAAACGGAGAACAGTTCGTCTCAGAGATTGGTCATACTTCGTTTCGCTATGGATATCACCGAATTTTGTTCGAGTCCATATTGAGCTACAATTGATAGGACACGGTAAGAAAGACCATTGGAGTCAGCATCTCAAATTTCAAGTCAATCCGAGTTCATATGCTCGAGTTATGATCGATCCAATTTGAAGGGAAAGACCTAGGTTTCGAACCCATCACTTGTCAACGGTTCGAAACGATCGCCTTCGAATCCATAAACTTCAAACCCATCGGAGCGCCTCGGTTCAAAACCATCAACTTCGAACCCATCGAAGCGCCACGGTTTCGACTCCATCACCTTCGAATCCATCGCGTTCGAATCCATCGGGTTCGTATCGATGGGCCTCGTATCCATGGAAAAGTCACACAGCTCGTATCCATCCAAAGAGCCTTGTTCGAACCCATCACATATGCCTTGTTCGAACCCATCATAGATGCCTTGTTCGAACCCATCACAGAAGCCTTGTTCGAACCCATCACAGATGCCTTGTTCGAACCCATCACAGAAGCCTTGTTCTAACCCACCTGTGTAGCTTCATTCGAACCCACTGGGTCAACCAACCATGATGACGTGTCTTCCATCGGTTCGAATGCGCCGAGATATATGGAGTCGAAGCATTCAACTCGGAGCAAAACTCAAAGTTTGCACTCCACGTCACCACGAAGGCGCGCGCCACCATGGATTCAAAACCATCGGTTCGAAAGCATGGTTTCGAACAAAACAACCACACAATGATCCCCATTTCGAATGCATCATATATCTCAATCTACCGATCCAAATGCCACGAGATTTACACAGATGCTTGCATACATGTTGTAAAATGTCCACGCCAAATTTCACCTCGATTGGATGATTTGGCGATCGATTCAAATGGAGTTCGAATCGATGCCAAAGTGGGCCCAAATTTCTTGAGGCCAGGCGAGTGGGCCCCCTCACGTGCCAGAAGTGGTCTCTCGAGTTTTCAGCGAGATATCAGCATCCTACGCCTATAAATAGAGCCCCAGAGCCAACAGAAAAGGGACCTTCGGGATCTTCCAACTCTCAAGCGCCCAGACTCTGCCGGATCAAGATCTCCATCATAACTTTGCTGTTGATTTCGTTCAGTTGTAACTTGCTGTTGATCGCTGTAACAACTTGTAATCATTGAAAGAGAATCAATAAAACATCAAAAAACTTCACAGTGGACGTAGGCAACACGCCGAACCACTATAAATCGCTTGTCTACGCATTTTCTTTACTTTTGATTGGAGTTTTTGTTAGATAATATCTGTTTTGAATTCATATTCTTCACTATTATCTCTTCAACGACTCCCGAAGGGTGATGTGCCCAATTTTGACACAAACACTTTGGTGCTTTCACTGAGAAAACCAAGATTTTCTCCTGGTTGTTGGATCTGTCATCGATACCGGATTGAATAAATCTAAGAGAGAGATCCAGATCTTTAGATTCAAATTCCTTCCATTCTATTCAGATTTGCAAAAGTCTAAGGAAAGGAATTCAACCTTCGAGATGGTTAGCACAAGAACCACCTCTAACGCTGTCAATCAGGAAGAACAGGATCGACAGAATCATGTGCCACCGCCTCCATCTAATCAAGATGCAACCGGGCACTCGGAACCGACAGGTCCGGTCACCCGACAAGAGTTGCAATTGCTCCTCCAAGAGCTGACCCAGAGTCGGCAGCTACTAGAAAAACAGCTACGTGCTAACGCTGAACTAATCAACAAGTTGGATCGCCAGAAGCGAAAGAGATCCAAGAGAGACCACGTGTCTCACTCCTCTAGCGAGAGTTCTTCATCTTCTGATTATCAAAATCGATCTCCACGGCCCCGACTAGAGGGGAATCGTATGCTAGGTGCTGGAGGTCAACCAACAATGACCGTTGGACAACTGAGAGTTGGTCCATCAGCCAGTTTCCAAACCAGACCCTCCTCCCGAGGAGGTGCCATCCCTCACCACACTATAGAATACCGCATTACTGACGTCGCGGCCGAACCAAGGGTCGACGTTTGAGATCGGTCGGACCTGGAACGTCGTCATGACAGACGTACTCCTGAACCATACGTCCCAGAGGACTATGAGCCAAGAAGGCAAGACTTGGACCATCGACAATATCCGGTCCAACCCCAAAGAATGGAACGTAATCATACACCGCTGCAGGCCGCCCAAAACGCGCAAATGCCGGATCTTTCAACTATGATACGTCAAATGATCCGTGAGAGCCAGGGATTCACAAATGACGATTGGGGAGTGTCCAGAAGTCACACTCCTTTTACTGACAATATCCTTACTGCTGAACCCCCACGGCGATTCAGAATGCCAACTCTACCCATGTACGAGGGGAACTCCGACCCCAACGAACATATTCTAAAATATGAATGGTCGATGACTGCTGCTCGTGACGATGATGCAGTGAAGTGTCGTAGTTTCCCCATATCCTTGGGGGGCATCGCTACCATGTGGTACACTCGATTGCCGCCTCGATCCGTCTCTTCATTCGACCAGTTAGCCACAAAATTCATTGAGCAATTCCGCATGCACGTCGCAAGGCCAAAAGATGTCAACACTCTATCTAGTGTCACACAAGCTCCCGGAGAGACGCTCAGACACTACTTAGAGAGATTCCATACTGCATGTGTAGAGATCAGCAATCCAAATGATAACTCCATCCTTATGGCGTTGACTAAGGGGATCGACCCCGATTCTGAGTTCGACAATTGGTTAGCTGGAAAACCCCCCGCATCGTTGGACCGTTTCCACGCCAAGGCGGCTCAATTCCTGAGACGGGAAGACGCGAAACAGTCTAGGAAGCAAACTAATGCAAGACCAAGTACGGAAGGGATCCAAAGCAATGTTGCAATCAAACAATCCGGCGAGAGCTCTGGAAAAGTTCAGTTGAACGTCAAAAACAAACAAGCTCGGCGAAGGGAGAGCGTGAATCAAATTAAAAAACAAGATCAAAATCACGGCCCGTAACGCAAGAATCCAATGTTCGACAGCTATACCCCTTTGAATAATTCACTGGAGGACTTGTATTTACAAACCCGTAATACAATTCAGTATGAAAAACCTGCTCCAAGACCGTCGTCAGAAAAGCAAATCCAGACGGGAAAATTTTGCAGGTTCCATGAAAGCTACAGGCACAATACGAACGAGTGTCGTCACTTACAAGATCTCGTTGAAAAACTGATCAGAGAAAGGAAGCTCGAACCGTTTGTGCGGACACCGCAGCCCAGAGAAGCGGGCCCATCAAATCAAAACAATGAACCCGATCGGCCGAGACATGAGGACCTCAATGGTCCCCATGGAAGATTGGTGATAAACGCCATCAGTGGCGGACCAACTTTATCAGGAGCCTGGAACGACGAAGATCTTCGTCACTGTGACACATGACAGGCTCATTCTATCTATGAATACTTTGCAATTTCCTTTACATTCCTTAACTCGTTCCCACTGCGCGAACGGACTCCAACTTCCTAGAATGCGAATTGGAGTATAAACATTCCTTAACTCGTTCCCACTGCGCGAACGGACTCCAACTTCCCACTGCGCGAATTGGAGTATAAACAATCCATAATTCGTTCCCGGAGTGCGAACGGACTCCAACTTCCCACAGCGTGAATTGGAGTATAAACAATCCATAATTCGTTCCCGAGTGCGAACGGACTCCAACTTCCCACAGCGCGAATTGGAGTATAAACAATCCATAATTCGTTCCCGGAGTGCGAACGGACTCCAAATTACCAGAGTGTGAATTGGAGTATAAACATTTAGCAAATCGTTCCCGGAGTGCGAACGGACTCCAACTTCCCAGAGTGCGAATTGGAGTATAAACATCAAATCCATCGTTCCCAGAGTGTGAATGAATTCCCAAAAAGCCCAAATAGGTGTGACTGACCATCTATCGGCTAACTCCAGATTCCCAGAGTGTGAATTGGAGTATAAACATCAATTCCAGGTTCCCGAAGTGCGAACCAACCCATAATACGAACTCCAAATTCTCAAAGCATGAATCAGAGTATAAACATAAATTACAGGTTCCCGGAGCGTGAACCGAAGCATCCGTGCTAACTCTAGATTCACAGAGCGTGAGTCGGAGTACAAACAACAATTCGAACTTCCCGAAGTGCGAATCGAAATGTCAACATCAACTCCAAGTTCCCAAAGCGTGAAGTGGAGTATAAACATCAATTCCAGGTTCCCGGAGCGCGAACCACATTACAAACACCGATAACTCTCAAATTCCTGGAGTACAAACCAGGTTATCGATCTCAAGTTATCCTAAGTCCCCAGAATGTGGACGTGTGCTTAAGATTTACAACAAGTGCGATCAACCACCAAAAACACAAGTGCTATTCCCCAAAACTAAGAGGCAAGAAAGCTAAGTGTTAATCACTAACAAAGTGATACAACGTCCGAAGTTCAACTCATTCATCGATCACAACTTGTGACCAAGATTTTCAGACTTGGCAAATGAAACGAACTCTACTTAACGGTAAAAACACCACAAGTACACCGGACCAAAAACAAAACACTACAAGCACTTAAGCACAAAAGAAGTGAGAATTGAAACAAAGAAACTGAATTTTATTTCATCTAACTGAAGACAAGGACTTATATACAAATAAGTTCTTCCAAAAAAATCCTACTACCAAAACAAGTACCTATCTACCAAAACATCTACTTGTGAAGCCAATCTATTTCTTCTTTTTTGTCCTTCTTATCAGTGGTTCATCATCAGAATCACTAGGAACAGAAATTCTTCGTTTGGAATGCCTCCTCTCTGGCGGCTGCTCTTCGGCTGGGGGCGTGATGTCAATGTCCTCCTCGGAGCTTGAATCTACATGAAGGCTTCCCACCGAAGGAGTAAGAGGAACTGGATCCGTAACGGAAGACGGGATAGTGCCACTCGATGGTATCGTCCTTTCAGGCGCTAAATTCTGCGCCGCTGTGCTGCCACTAACGCTACCACCTTGCCCAGCAGCCTCTATTTCGGCGCTAATCTCAGCCAGAATTTCCTCATCACGAGTCGCTTGGGCCTGGCTGGGGGCATCCACGGTCTGCATTGAAGAACTTGAGGTCGACGGGAGGTTACTAACGATGATAAATGGTAAGTCTGTGGAGAAACCACCCTGCTCACCGAGCAGCTCGCTCACCATTTGCTCGTCGATAGATAAGGATCTTCCCTGCGTCGTCTCGGTAGACACCGCCGTCGTCACAACAGTCGGTTCGGTGGCGATGGCCTTATCTCCCTTACTTGACTCTTGAGCCACGACAATTGGCACAACTACTATCGCTAAGAAAAAAAAGAAGTTATTAGTAACTACTTCAAAACAAATGCTCTAATAGAAACACACTTGAACTATATTCAAAATACCTTCCTCGGTATGACTCATTGGCGGCTGAGCGACCTCAGAAATATGCTCACGAATAGGTGATAGCCGCGGCTGTTCTGGGTCATAAGCAGGAACAGTTTGTGAACTAACCGCAGATACAGACTCTAACGAAGGTGGAGCAGTGATTTCGATAACAGCAGCATGATGCTCAATACCTGATCCCTCTCCAACCTCCAGGGATCGACCACCTATCATCTCCTTCTCATGAGCAATAATTGCGTCATGCAGGATCTTCTTCTCGTCCTCTGTAAGCAGCCGGTTCTCAAGCTCAAAACGGTCGACCGATTCATTCGGATGCGCTTCCTCTTCCTCTTCAACCAACCAATCCCAAGCGCTACGGAGGTGTACTGGATAGTCTTGAAGCCAGGCCAAATTTCTGTGTTTTAACACATTGGCGTTGTAAGTAATGAGCAAATCTTCAATATCGGCCTCCAACCTGGCCTCTGCCCTCTGAACTTTCTCCTCAACCTCGGCCTCAACTGCCTGATCTTTCGCCACTGCCGCATCCCTTTCAGTGTGAAGCACTACCGCTTGTTCGCATCCCTCTTACGCCGCGTTATGCGCATCATCCCTACCTTTGGCGATTTCGGCAAATTTAGCCTTAATCTCATTAAGTTCTTTCAACGTCGCATCCCTCTCGGCAGTAACGACAGTGTTCAGTGGCCCATGTCCTCGACCGTAATATAGTGCTCCTTCTTTATTCTATCCATGGCTGCTTGAGCTTCGTCGGCCTTCGTAAGAGCTTCCATTTCAGATTTTCAAGATGACTCAGTTTCTGTATTCAGCACATGTATGATGCGATCTTTCTGAGCCAGCTCGGCTTGAAGCTTTTCAATGGTAGTTGCTCGCTCGGAGGCCAACGCCGACGCTTTATCGGCCGCCTTATACAACACCCTGTATTGGGCGTAAAAGTCATGCACATAGTCGTGCGCCAATTGCTCAGCCTCCGGCGGGATCCTTTTCAAGTTCGGAGGAAAGATGTAGTTGTCAAAGCAAATGTTTAAGAATTCCGTTCTTAATTGCGAAGTCTAATTGCTCCTTCCCCTGAAATTTCAATAGGAGGCTGCTCCGCAACTATCGGGGTCATTTCCTCAGATCTGGAAGATTGAAAATCCGACCTATGTCGAGAAGACTCAGAAGGACGAGAAACATTGGCAGAAGGTTGTACGGGATCTCTGGAAGGAGGAGGGGTACGCGAACGCGATCGACGCTTATAGCCCCTATCTGTGTCATATCTCTCATGGCTAGAGTACCCAAAGCGTCCTTGATCATAGTCTCTATCCCCTTCTCTTCTACGCGAATCGTAATATGAAGACTTGCGGGCGTGTCGAAGACTCCCGAGCATGGAACCTCGCTTAGACATAGTATCTACAAAGCAAAATAAAATAGAATTAATCACCTTCCGAAACAGATAGTCTACAGTCAAAAATTATGTAGTGTTGTGAAGCGTGTATGAATATGCATTCCCCCCGACCAACCAGAAGTGTCGACCTCGCTAGTAATAAGAGGCTCGCTCAATTCTAGAGTACGATGGAATTCGTCCAACCCGGCATCATGTTGAAAAGACAAATCATCCGGGATTGGAAGGTCAGCAAGCCCTTCGAAAAGATTTTCAGTTCTCGGAGGAGACATCTCCGAGATTCTAACTCCGAGAGCGGATCGGGCCGTGACAACCGATTTCCATCTCCCCTTCTTAGTCGGCTTGGCAATGGCGGCCTTGCCTTTGCTCTGCTCCGTGACATCCTGAATTACATCCGTAGGCTCGGTCAGCGGCTCGTCATCGGTGTGGGTTCTTTTAGAGTCAGCTTCCTCAACTACAATAACTTTAGGCTTCTTGTGCTTGACTCGTTTTTTCGAAACAGTCTTTAGTGCCCCGTCAAAACTTATGCTTTGCCTTTGTTCGATCAACCCGTAAGTCCGGAGATTCCTATCCGTTAGGAGTAACTCCATATCCCTATCTTCGCTCGGGACTCCCTGGAGTATTCGAACTATTTCCTTCAATTGTTCGCCTTCAGGTCGCTGAATCGTTGCTGTAAAAAGGAAAAAAATGTAAGTTCCACTTCGGCTGCAATTGCCGTAGTAATTATTTAAGAACTCAGCTATACTCACGTCTGAATAACCATCGCCGGGCAAATCCAGGAGGGCATCTGACATAAAACCATTCCGTTCTATAATAACTCAACCTGGTCCAAGATCTAGTAACCACTTGGCCGTTCCTCACCGCTTCCAGGAATGTGAAGGAGGGATAATCGCCCCGGGTTTTGAAATTAAATAAGTATCTGATTTCGATCGGGAGTGGCGGTCGATGGAGATATTCCATAAATGCAATGAACAAGCTATTGACCGACGCATATCCGTTCGGGTGCAGCTGAGATGGGGCGATCCTCAAAAACGACAATACTTCCCTTATATACTCGTTGAACGGAGGATGTGTCCCGGCCGCACACGCGTGGCAGTTAAATGCTGTATATCCTTCCGGCGGATTGTGCGGTCTATCATTCGACCCCGGCAATAACACATCATCCAGTGATAGGCCGTGCCTCAAGCATATTCTCCCCAACATATCTTCAGAGATATTAGATGGAACGGAATCCGATGGATTGGCAATGAACGACGCATTGGGAAGTTCGTCCGGGGCGGGACCGACGATCTCAGGATCAATATTCGGAACCTCTAGTATCAGGGAGACTGTACCTTGAATCTCCTGCTGCTGTGAACTTGACGATTCCATAACTGGCTAACTCACGAGAAACCATCGTTAGACGACAAAGAACCCGTTCATTCCCCAGTGTAAAGTGTATGAATGTGTGTGGTACAGTGCCATGCATTACTTGAATAAATGTCGCAAAGTTAAAGTAAACATGCAAACGACAAAGCTACGGAGTCCAGTTATAATGACCGTCATCGCTGACCGTCATCACTAAACCGTTTATATGATGGAAATCAATTCGGATAGAAGTTGTTATAGTTCCATCGATGAGCTTTGAAAGGCGGTCAAGTATGCAGTTTAATATTCAAGTCCAAATATGCAGGAATGAAGCTCGTCGGAGTTATGCTTAGAAAATTTCAAACTTTGGTATCCATCATATAGGGTTCGAACCGATCACAGGGAACCCATTCGAACCGAACATAGAGACCTCCTTTGAAACCATCCTTACATCACTTCGAATCGATGCAGAAAGGCGCATATCGAATCGATAACCAAGTGTCAAGTTCGAATCGATCGAAAATGGATGACTTCGAATCGATCCTTGTTTGGCTAGTTCGAACCGACAAGGAAACCTCAACTTAACACCACCACGTTCAAATCGATACCCTCCGTATCGATGCAAAGTTGAGAACTTCGAACCGAAGCCGATGGGTTCGAATCCATCGATTCGAATGAACCCATCGGATCCATCAATCGGTGCGAACTACATCAACCCCATAAGGTCATCCAAGAGATCGATACGAAATCTAAGAAAACGCCATCATCGATTCGAACTCAAGTCTCCAGATGGTTTTGAAGCCCTCTCAAACCAGATCTGGTTTTGCCAGTCGCCAGAGTGAACAATCAATGAAGGAGGGATAGGTTCGAAGTAACTCTGCCATTTGCCATTTGGAATCGAGTCCAATTACCTAGCTTGAATGGTGGATTCGAGGATTAAAGGCTCGGATCTTGAATGGATCGAATACGTAGCACAGTAATTTCTCTCTGAGCTTCGAAACGATGCAATGCACAGAAAACACAGGGCGAAAGTGAAAAAAGTAAAAAAAGTGAAGCCCACTGCTATTTATATGGAACCTTGAGGGTGACCGAGACGATTCCCCTTCCGGTAAACGCGACCGGTCGCAACCAGTCATAGCATAGATCGTTTCGAAACCACCATTCGAAGCCATCAGCCTAATGCCCCATCGGTTCGAAATAAACCACATATTTCATCGATACGAAGCACAAGGCAAAACATCGAGTCGCATCGATTCGAAGACCTTGTTCACATCAACAACTTCGAATCCAGCATTGCCTATCGATATGACAGATGACTTCATATCCATCCGCTTCCAATTCGAATCGATTCGAACAACTATTTCGTATCCATATTTTTAGTCCGGTTCGAATGTCAATTTCGAAACCATCATAGCACAAGCATACCGTGTCCATACAAGCGTGGATTTCGAACCCATCGATGCTCGAACGCATCGGTTCGAAATATTACACTCATGCAATACAAGTCCAATTCCTTCAACCTTCAATATTGGTTTAGGAGAGGATCGATACAAAGGGACTTTTCAAAACAACCATCAAGCGTTGTCACAACTCAAATTTCCAAATCGGTTCAGGAGAGAATCGATACGAAATTTAATAGCGAAAGAAACTGACACGACTCGTGGACGCACGACGTTTACAAGGGTCAAAATAACATATGTGCATATATGTCGAACTAAGATTTGATTTTAAACATTTACAGGGATCAAACACTCATCTTGTTACAAATGCAACAGCCAACGACTAAGCGCTATTACACAGCAATCAGTCATATCAACACAAGGTTACAGCAATAAAGCGTACGAGTCTCAACAAAAAGAGAGCAATGATTGTTCAGAGAGAAATTGCAGCTATTCAAAGCACGTCATGTTCCCACAAGACGTACTTTGGAGGGCAAATGTTATCCCGCTTTTTGGCAAAGCCGCGATACCGAAAGACCGATCGAAAACGGAGAACAGTTCGTCTCAGAGATTGGTCATACTTTGTTTCGCTATGGATATCACTAAATTTTGTCCGAGTCAAGATTGAGCTACAATTGATAGGACACGGCAAGAAAGACCATTGGAGTCAGCATCTCAAATTTCAAGTCAATCCGAGTTCATATGCTCGAGTTATGATCGATCCAATTTGAAGGGAAAGACCTAGGTTTCGAACCCATCACTTGTCAATGGTTCGAAACGATCGCCTTCAAATCCATAAACTTCGAACCCATCGGAGCGCCTCGGTTCGAAACCATCAACTTCGAACCCATCGAAGCGCCACGGGTTCGACTCCATCACCTTCGAATCCATCACGTTTGAATCCATCGGGTTCGTATCGATGGGCCTCGTATCCATGGAAAAGTCACACAGCTCGTATCCATCCAAAGAGCCTTGTTCGAACCCATCACAGATGCCTTGTTCGAACCCATCACAGATGCCTTGTTCGAACCCATCACAGAAGCCTTGTTCGAACCCACTTGTGTAGCTTCATTCGAACCCACTGGGTCAACCAACCATGATGACGTGTCTTCCATCGGTTCGAATGCGCCGTGATATATGGAGTCGAAGCATTCAACTCGGAGCAAAACTCGGATCCGTTCGAAGTTTGCGCTCCACGTCACCACGAAGGCGCGCACCACCATGGATTCAAAACCATCGGTTCGAAAGCTTGGTTTCAAACCAAACAGCCACACAATGATCCATATTTCGAATCCATCATATCTCTCAATCTACCGATCCAAATGCCACGAGATTTTCACAGATGCTTGCATACATGTTGTAAAATGTCCACGCCAAATTTCACCTCGATTGGATGATTTTGTGATCGATTCGAATGGAGTTCGAATCGATGCCAAAGTGGGCCCAAATTTCTTGAGGCCAGGCGCGTGGGCCCCCTCACGTTCCAGAAGTGGTCTCCCGAGTTTTCAGCGAGATATCAGCATCCTACGCCTATAAATAAAGCCCCAGAGCCAACAGAAAAGGGACCTTCGGGATCTTCCAACTCTCAAGCGCCCAGACTCTGCCGGATCAAGATCTCCATCATAACTTTGCAGTTGATTTCGAATTTCCAGTTGTAACTTGCTGTTGATCGCTGTAACAACTTGTAATCATTGAAAGAGAATCAATAAAACATCAAAAAACTTCACAGTGGACGTAGGAAACACGCCGAACCACTATAAATCGCTTGTCTACGCATTTTCTTTACTTTTGATTGGAGTTTTTGTTAGATAATATCTGTTTTGAATTCATATTCTTCACTATTATCTCTTCAACGACTCCCGAATGGTGTTGTGCCCAATTTTGACACAAACATAGAGTAAATATCCAGGCCTTCTTTGCTTTTCATTCTTCACTCGCGTGCATACATTTTGTTTTTGTGCTAGGACATTTTCTATCATATTTTGGTGCAAGTCCAGGTCATCTATGTGTTAACTTAGTCCGCTGCATGCATACAAATCAAGGAGTTCGTGCGTGCCATTGTAGTGTGTGTGCTACATTTATAGTGTCCATGTGTAAAACATTTATGGCCAAATCATCAAAATTTTCCTCAGCTTGATATTTGCATGCGTGTATTTCATATTGTGTGCAAATATTGCCCTGGTCATTTTTATTCATGTGGCAAGAAATAAGTAGCACGTTATTATCTTACCCAGGCCGTGCATTTTAGTTGTACGTGTGAAAATAAATTTTCATGCAAACATTTCCATCAAAGTTGAAGTATTGTCAGGTTTTAAATTGCCTAAGACCATTTTCATTTTAATTATCATTTGCATGCAAATGAGTCAAGATGCTGTCCTTTTCATTTTTATACGTGCGTAGCCAGGTTGCGTTTCACCAAATTTCAAGGTCCAGGTTGCATTATTTTAAAAATCCATTTGGGTGTATTCATGTATACACGAAAGTGGGCAAATCATTTTCTCTTACTTTAGTATGTGTGCATATGTATTATTTGCCAGGTTAATCATAAATTGCATGTATACATTTTTACATGCATGTATATTGTAGTATGCCCAAGCTATTTTTCTAATATATTGGTGTGCGCAAGTGTAACGCACGAAATTATGTCATACCATCACCATTTTGTTACCTATGTGCGGGCAAATATGAGTTGCATGTTACTTCATTGATTTACGTTGAACTGGTGTTTCATTTTAAAACGTATTTTGTTGCCGTTATTTTTATAACGGATTTTTACTCGTTGAAATATTTTTGAAGCGTGTTGTTTTGTTGAGATTTTTGACGAATAAAAATTACTGTTGTTTTGACTTCAGTAACCGTCAAATTAAAGTGAATTTTTAAGCGGCTATCCCGCAACGCTGATTTGATATCCGTTTTTACGGTATTTTGTGAAGCGTAATTTCCTTGTCGAAACTGCTATAGATGTTACTGTTTTAATCATGTGTTTTTAAAATCGTTTTAAAATAAAATTGTTTCCAAAATTTTGCAGTTTATGCTTTCAAAGAATGAGGAATCGATTTAAACACTTCAGCAAAATTAAGGACTATGAACCCTTACTTTACTGATTCGGTTAATTCTGGACTTGTTCGTTTGAGAACGTAAAATGTTATTTATATAATACACACAATTTTGCACTTTCAAGGAAACGATGAAGAGATTTAAACGATTTAGCAAAAGTGCGGAGTATGGAGCCACACTTTTACTAATTCGGTTAATTCCGGACTCGTTAATTGAAATATTTGCTGAGGATTTGCTGTTTGAAGCTTTTGATGTATATATTGGGCTTTCGAGCCAGTCTGCTGGACCTTTCAGTCATTTGTTGGACCTTCGGGTCAATTATCAGTACTGGACCTTCGGGTCATTTGTTGGACCTACGGATCATCTGTTGGACGCCAAAATTTATGATGAAAGAACTTGGTAGGCTTCGGCCATTTGAGATGCACGTGCGACGTAGCTTAGCCTCGCTATCGGCAGGGATGGATCCACTTTTATGTTGATTTTCTAGTTATCTTATTTTGATTTCTAAGTTTTGTGAATGCTGATTTTCTAGTTATCTTAACCGATTTCTAGATTTTTGTGTACTGCTGTTTCGAATTCAATTGTGAATTTGGAAGTTGGCTTAGCTGGTGTTTAATGAGATTTCTTCATTTAAACTATGTTGATTATTTATGCTGAATAGTCTCATTCGAGGCTATGATTGATTTGATTTAATGTTGTTTATGATGCATTCACTTCTAAGTTTAAATTAGACTGATCCGTTTATTATTTTCTTTTAAATAATACTCGGGTCAGACCGAGCTATTTCAGGATAATCGCTATCTCCGATTCAATCGCTGCTTCAGCTTTTGGGATTTCACCTCATCTTTTGTTTAGGCTTCGAGGTGTTACGTTTGGTGTATTGACTCTCGTCTCATGTATGATATGATGTCTTTGTATATGTACATTTGGTTCATGTGAACTATCGGGTGTTGTAGCACATATGCAGACTTGTCTTTCGCTATATCAGATATTTTTGTTCTGATGTGATTATACTTATCTGTGTTATGATTATTATGAGTTGTTCTGAATTTTTCTTCAGCCACCATAGTTTCGTTTTAGATTTGGATTGAACATATATCATTGGGAGTAATTTACACAACTCCTATCGATGTAATCAATACTCATCTAAGGCATAACTTACGAACGGTCGCATCTAACAAGCCTTATTCTATGCAATATCAGACGTTATTCCTTATAATAACCTTGGTTATTGTGAGTATAGAGGTGGGGCATCATAGATTGGTATCAGAGCTAAGATTCAGAAAAATTGCCTCGAACGGCACCCCGACAGCGAATGGCCGCCATTCGCCGCGAACTGCATTCGATCGCGAACGATCAAACATTGCCTCAAACGGCACCCCAACCGCGAACGGTCACCATTCACCGTGAATGGCGTCCGACCGCGAACGGTCCCGTATCACCTCAAATGACATACGATCCCGAACGATCATCATTCTTGGTAATATAAAACTATCAATTTCCTTACAGGTCATCAACATGATGCGAACATCCGGCTTATGGAATTACAAAACACACCTTTCTACCGCAAGACATGTTTTGGGGGGCAAGTGTTATCCCGCCTTTTGGCAAGGCCATGATACCAAAAGATTATCCAAAAACCAAAGACAGTTCATCTCGAAGATTGGTTTAAACTGCTTCGCTATGGATATCGACGAATTTTGTCCGTGTCTGGATCAAGCTACAATCGACAAGATACGACAAGCAAAGCCATAAAAACCAACATTCCAATTTTCAAGTCAATCCGAGTTCGTATGCTCAAGATATGATCGATGCAAGTTGTAGGAAATGACCCCATTTCGTATCCATCAAGGAATATCTGATTTCGAATCCATCAGGTTCGAATCGATCCACCATCGCACTCTTCGAATCCATTGAACCCGATCACTTCGTATCGATCAGGGCTCATCCAACTTCTTATCCATCGACGAGCATTTGTTCGAATCGATCAGGATGTGCCATTTCGTATCCATCGAGGGAGCATTCTTGTTCGTATCAATGTACTCAAATTCCATCGAGGCTCGTTAGTTCGTATCCATCAATCGTACCCATCACGCTTGATCGATATGAACAGGGCCACTTTTATCGATACTAACGAACGTACTTCCATCCGTACGAATTGGCAACGGCTATCGACTCGAACGAGGCAACAGTCTTTGATACGAACAAGGCAAAATTCAAGAGACGGCGGTCAACACGGAGTGAACGGTCGATCGATCCAAGGAGTGCACGCCATGTCATCACAAAGGCACGTGCAACCATCAATTCGAATAGATCGATTCGAAATCATCGATTCGAACATTACAGCCGGCCGAAGAACAACAACTCGTACTGATCATAACTCGCAATCCACAAATCCAAATACTATGAAATTTTCACAGAAGCTTACTACAAGCTAAAGAATGTTCCTGCCAAGTGTCGAATCCATTGGACGAATTCTTGATCGATAAGAAATTGGTTCGTAATTTTGTATCGATCAAGGATTGAGTCGAAACATGCTAGGATCGATCGCGTGGGCCCACTCACGTGCCAGAAGGAGTCTCCCGAAGTTTGAGAAAAATATCAGCCTCCTATGCCTATAAATAGAGCCCCAAAGCCTGCAAAAGAGGGATCTTTTGACTCTCAAGCGTTCGGACTCTGCCGGATTCTACTTTGTACTACACCACTACTGTTGTACTCGAACTTCAAAGCTATAATCCACTGTAATCTGCTGTAATTGATTGAAATCATCAATTGAATATCAATAAAGTCATCAACTTCAGAGTGGACATAGGCCAGATTGCCAAACCATTATAAATTATGTGTTGTTTAATGCTTTCTTTTGAATTTTCTGAGTGTTCTTTATTTTTTATTCTCTGCATATTGTTCATCTGAGATTTGTGATTGTGAATAATCGACTATTGGGTGTTTGTGACCAATTTTGGGGCAAACATTTTGGTGCTTTCATTGAGATTGCTAATTCAGGAATTCTATCATTTGGAAGTTGAATTTTAGGGCTTAGAGATTCAAATCTGAAAAGCTATGACAAGGAAAACGAGTAGAAGACAAAAGGTAGAGAGAAGTCAACATGAAGGGAGTCAAGAGGCTTCTTCAGTTGCAAATCAGACATCGATCTTCATCGCCAGGGATGAGATGGAGACAATGATGAGAAGACAAGAGGAAATGATCCAGAATTTGTTTCGATAGATTGGGCAACTTGGAGCGCAAAATCAAGGAAAGACGAGAGTTCAGAATGGAGCAAGACCATCTGGCGCAACGCTTGAACAAAGGGCACTCGCCTAGAGCATGTCGATTCAATCCCGGGAAGAGAGTCTGGGGGATCCGAGCAACCTGGCGGTAATATGGATGCTCAGCCAGGAGGGCAGATTCCTGAAGACCCTAGTGAACTCGGGGGGCAGATCGGAGGCAATGCACAAAGGTTTCAGCTTGAAGATAGTGACAGGTTGGCGGAGATGGTCAGACGAGTTATGAGCGGGGGATTGGTGAACAGGGAATTGGAGGATGCGAATAGGAGTCCCTTTACTCCAGCAATCAGGCGAGCTAGGAACCTACCGGATTTTAAGCTACCATCATTGGATATGTATAATGGGAGGACGGACCCTACGGTTCATCTAACAAAGTATATTAGGCATATGGAAGTGCTGGGGGCATCAGAAGAGGTTATGGCTCGGTGCTTCCCATTGTACCAGGCAAACATTGCGGTGCTATGGTTTAGGCAACTGGAGAGTGGTGCTATCCGAACATGGACTGATTTGACTGAAAGGTTTATGAGGCAATTTAGAGTTCACATTTCAAGACCCAAGATGTGACGAGTTTAGCAGCGATGAAGCAAAGAAAAGGGGAGTCTCTGAGGAGTTTTTTGACGCGATTCAATGCAGCAGCAAGATCGGTGGATCGACCAGATCCATCCATGGTTTTGATGGCAGTTGTATCTGGCATAGCTGACGACACAGAATTCAAAAATTCATTGACAAGACATCCCCCTATGGATCTAGGGGAATTTTATCATAAGGCTGAAGGATTTCTACGATTGGAAGATGCAAATGCTGAAAGAGAAGAGGGAGAAGTAATCGATGTTTATGCAGTCAAGGGCGGAAATCCTCCTTGAAAAGGTGCATAAACTGGTAAAGGGAAACGAAAGGCTGAGGATAACGGTGATGGACCGGCACGACCATGAAAGGAACCAAGATTCATCTCATATACGGAGCTGAACGAGACTTTGGAATGGATCTACCAGGCCACCAAGGGACAGGTTCCTTAACAAAGGCCGATGGGAAGGAATCCAACCAGTAATGAAAGAAAGTCGGATAAGTGCTGCTTATTCCACGAATTGAATGGTCATAGCCATACGGTTGCAGACACTTGAAGGATGAAGTCGAGTGGCATATCAGGAATGGCCTGCTGTCGCAATATGTGAGAAGGAGGGCCACAACGGTGGAACAAGAGCGACCACCACCTGCACCAACCGAAGACGGCTCAGGATCGAGGCGTCAGCTTATTATCAATTAATTGAGATAATGACGAACAAGTGGCAAACTCCGCACCGACGTTATTAAGTTGTTTACACATGTACAGGACCGCGAAAAATCCTCAGACATGCTTTGATACAACTATAAATCACATTGATGTAGGTGTTTGCGCTCTGACATTGCTGTTTTCTTTTGTTTTTTGCGTCTCATGTTTGGATTTGATTTTTTCGAACATTTTTGTTGAAAAACTCAGTTGAATGAATATTTTGTTTTAATAATTCTAAAACGGCCAAGTCGCTTATACATGTACGAAATTGCGAACGGTCCCCAGGCATGCTTTGAGATGGCGATAAACCGCCATAACAAACAATGCAGAAACTCACTCGAACGTGAAATCTGGTATTAATGATACAAAGTCCCCCTGGACATACACACTTCGCCTCGAACGACACCCGGACCACGAACGGTCACCATTCGCACGAACGGCACTCGATCGCGAACGATCACAAATTGCCTCGAATGGCATCCTGGTCGCGAACGGTCCCTATTCGCCGCGAACGGCACTCGATCGCGAACGATCAGAAATTGCCTCGAATGGCACCCCAACCGCGAACGGTCATCATTCGCCGCGAACGGCACTCGATCGCGAACGATCACAAATTGCCTCGAACGATACCCCGACCACGAACGATCACCATTCGCGGCGAACAGCATTCGATCGCGAACGATAAAAAATTGCCTCGAACGGCACCCCGACCGCGCACGGTCAACATTCGCTGCGAACGGCCACCATCCGCCGTGGACGGCATCCGACCGCGAACGGTCCTGTATCACCTCAAATGACATACGATCCCGAACGATCATCATTCGTGGTTATATAAAACTATCAATTTCTTTACAGGGCATCAACAGGATACGAACATCCGGCTTATGGCATTACAAAACACACCTTCTTACCGCAAGACATGTTTTGGGAGCCAAGTTTTATCCCGCCTTTTGGTAAGGCCGTGATACCAAAACCAAAGACAGTTCATCCCAAAGATTGGTTGTACATTGCTTCGCTATGTATATCGACGAATTTTGTCCGAGTCTGGATCAAGCTACAATCGACAAGACACGACAAGCAAAGCCATAAAAACTAACATTCCAATTTTCAAGTCAATCCGAGTTCGTATGCTCAAGATATGATCGATGCAAGTTGTAGGCAATGGCCCCATTTCGTATCCATCAAGGAATATCTGATTTCGAATCCATCATGTTCGAATCGATCCACCATCGCATTGTAGGAATCCATTGAACCCCGTCACTTTGTATCGATTAGGGCCCATCGTACTTCGTATCCATCGATGGGCATTTGTTCGAATCGATCAGGATGTGCCATTTCGTATCCATCGAGAGAGTATGCTTGTTCGTATCAATATGCTCAAAGTCCATCGAGGCTCATTAGTTCGTACCCATCAATCATACCCATCATGCTTGATCGTTACGAACACGACCACTTTTATCGACACGAACGAACCTACTTCCATCGGTACGAATTAGCAACGGCTATCGACTCGAACGAGACAACGATCTTCGATACGAACAAGGCGAAATTCAAGGGATGACCCGGTCAACTCGGAGTGAAAGGTGGATCGATCCGAGGAGTGCACGCCACGTCATCACATGGGCATGTGCAACCATCAATTCGAACAGATCGATTCGAACATGACAGCCGACCGAAGAACAACAACTCGTGTCGATCATATCTCGCAATCAACAAATCCAAATGCTATGAAATTTTCACAAAAGCTTACGTACAGGCTAAAGAATGTTGCTGCCAAGTTTCGACTCCATTGGACGAATTCTTGATCGATACGAAATAGGTTCGTGTCGATCACGGATCGAGTCGAAACTTGCTGGGACCGATCGCGTGGGCCTACTCACATGCCAAAAGGAGTCTTTCGAAGTTTGAGCGAAATATCAGCCTCCTACGCCTATAAATAGAGCTCCAAAGCCAACATAAGAGGGATCTTTTGACTCTCAAGCGTCCAGACTCTGCCGGATTCTACTTTGTACTACACCACTACTGTTGTACTCGAATTTCAAAGCTATAATCCACTGTAATCTGCTGTAATTGATTGAAATAAACAAGTGAATATCAATAAAGTCATCAACTTCAGAGTGGACGTAGGCCAGATCGCCGAATCATTATAAATTTTGTGTTGTTTAATGCTTTCTTTTGAATTTTCTAAGTGTTCTTCATTTTCTATCCTCTTCATATTGTTCATCTGAGATTTGTGATTGTGAATAATCGACTATTGGGTGTTTGTGACCAATTTTGGCGCAAACAACAACAATGTTGGACGATTCAATTTTCGTAGCAATCGAAATAGCTAAACAACAAAAAAAATTGAACTTTGCACTAAATAGTAGACTAAAGCAACAAAAAATATGAGTATCGTCGTACATTCAAATTGAGTACTAGTTGAGCTTATAAAAATGCATAAATTTTAGGTTTATATTTTTCTATCCAGCTTCAATATCACTTTAAAGGACTGCTCATACTTTCCAATTTCCAGCTACATTTTGCTCATTAATTAAATTTTATAAACCAACATTAACTTCATGCCCAATTTAGCAGAGCTGGTTCTTGGGTTTAAAATGTCTAGTGTGAATTTTCGAACGATGTCTTGTTGTTGAAAATAGCTTAACGATATTAAATAAAATTCTTACTTATAAATCTTAGTTTTCCCAATTCGAAAATATTTATGCGAAACAATATTTGTATTTACAATACTATTAAATCCTACAATTTAGTAAACACATTTAACTATTAGTTGAATTAAAATACAATTTGTTTACTTAAAAACAATCGTTTCCAAAAATTAGGTTAGCATAAATTTATAGCTAAATTCATTTTCTTCTCCAAAATATAACTTTCAAAAAAATGCAACTCTAAGAATAAGTAAAAACGGTTACTTTTTCTAAAAAAAAGGTACCTTTTTCTATAAATAAATTGCCTTTAAAAGTCCTATTAATTTGTAGCTAAATTCATTTATTTCTCCAAATTGCATTTAGTATAGCATTCAATACATTTTATCTAAAAAAATAATAATAATGCAATATAATTTAAATAATCAACTATAAAATCTACGAAAACTAGTTATGGAAACTGATTAATAGCTATTAATGTACTAACACTATGCGTATAACCTTAATTTCTTTACAATTTTAGACGAACTAAAAACATATTAGTAGACCATATAAATAACTTAACAAGCAACAAAAAAATCTCGACCAAGCTAGCTAAAAAACCGCCCACTTCTATGGAGAAAGCAAAGGAATCCGATTTTAAGCAATGATGCGATGCTCAATGAGAAAATGGAATGGTAACGAAGAATTCAACTTATATTAAGTAATAATAAATACTAGCATTCATTATTATACAGGAGGGTCCATCAATTTAAAAATGTGTAGCCTAAGATCTAAACTATGCACTTTTGTAAGGACTAACAATGAACAAATACAGTTGACAAAGACATAAATGCAAAGGTAAAAAAGGTATAATAAACGTTTGTTACACTTTTATCAATTCATTAAGATTTCACTTCTACAAATCACAGGTGGGAGAAATTGTAAACAATTAAGAATAAAAATATATGTAGTGGTAAAAAAGGGAAGTGGTAAATAATCAAAATTCGAAAATAATACCTGATTCAAGATATGAAAGGAACATTGACTAACAACAAGAATTGAAGTCGCACGGTTGTAGGAAGAGGGAATTTGCCAATTTAGTGAATCGCGATTTTCAGAATCAAAAATCTAAGGAAAATCTAATGTGGGAAGTTCGTTTAAAAACATTCTCACGGCCCAGACTTAACTCTGCCTCAAATCCAGAATATTCCTTTACGTTTAAAAGCTCCTCCTTTGTCAAATAAAATCCTAAATCAGATTAAGGGCGTTTCTTTTTCTCAATCAAACAAGCGCAAGCATCGACGAAACCACCTTCAATTGTCAAAGGATTTTTCATCTATATAGGTCATTCCTAGGAGTTTCCTGAATTTGAAAGTCCCAATTTTTCGGCTGACCAACGAATTTGTTTTAAATTCCTTTTAGCAGCCCAAGTTTGAAGGCATGGCAGGGACTAAGGGCGAAGAAGCAAGTGTAGAAGGTCATGAAGTAATAGAAGGTCAGTTAGTTGCTAAAATTTGACGATCGTAATTTGCTATCTTTTGATTGCACCGTTTAGTTTGTTGGGTTGAATAGCACAATTGTGTAGGAATTTTACTGTTTGTGTGTATGTGTGTGTGGTTGTCTTATTTTCTTCAATGTGCCACTGCAGTTTAGAGATTTTATATCTCTGTTCATTTAACAATCTAAATTTTGTTGGGATTGATCACTGCCCTGTGCTTTTATTTGGATCCTCAATTTGTATTTTGTACAAAATGGTTTGTAGGTCGAAAAAGGTGCAATTACTGCCTTTCAGGTGCTTTTATGCCTGATAAGCGTTTTGTGAAGCTCATTTGATACAAAATAAAATCAGCCATGTCAGAGAGTGGTGGTATTTTGGTTTTGTGACATGTTTGGTTCTTGTTTGCTGGTTTGTTATGTTCATTTTACTCATGTTTTCATAATGATTTTATTTATTTTGTAGAAAGTCTTTTGTTACTATTATTGGTAGACAACTATGTTTCTCCTCTTTAAGTGTTGACATAATGGTAGTGTATTATGATTTGAACCCAGAAATGCATAAATTTAAGAGGATATTTGTTTCAAAGAAAATAAATAACGCATACCAAAGGACATTTATAGGATGTAAATTTTGATTGGTTCATGTGGGAAAAAAGAATATAGGAGCATCATATTTGGTATATTTGGTTATATTGTGAATGACCATTAGTAGTAGCTATTACACATATGGTTTTAGAGTGAAATGAAAGGACAAATAAACACCTAATTAAACCATGATTTACATTAACTTGTTGAATTATCGATACATTCTTCGGTATGTTTAAAAGTGGAACTGGCAAACTCATTTATCAAAGGCTTCATCATCACATGACAACACTAAATATAATTATGTAATTATGGGAAGGCTAATTATGATAATGAGTATGAGATGACAGGGAGGAAAAGTGTCAACGACGGCAAGGAAGCCCATCCAGCAAAAAGGGCAAAAGCAGATGGCGGCGAGGCTACAGGTTGTAGGAACCAAGGTACCGTTTGTTAATTTGTTGAATTTTTTAGCAATTTTGTACCTGTAATCATGTAATACGAGTGCAAACCCGTGCTACTCATACGGAAGTTAGTATGTAAATTTGTTAACGATGTATTTTTTTAGATTTTATAGTATATGAATATGGAAGCACACATTTATAGGATGTAAATTTTTTTATTAATTTTTCTATGAATACTACTAATAAAAATATGTTGATAAATCTACTTAAATAGTCTTGGAGCATATAAAATATAAGTAATATCTTAGAGCACAGTGCACTTATATTGAAAAGGTTACACCAGCTATCGGTTGTTCCTAACTTGGTAAGCACTGTATTACTAAGCATGCCATTTAATTAACTTTCAAATGTAATTTACATTTGTTCAACGTAATTTTATCCTATTTTCAACATGTAAATCTAAATGTGTACATAATTTTGTTTGATAATAGTGTTCCAAATCTAGAGTAGAGAAATTATACTTGAAATGAGGTAGTATCTAAATTTGGCTTAGTGAAACAACATTTTCATTATTACACATTCCAATATTACACTATACTAATTAAATTAGAGAAAATATTTGTAGTTTTCAAACATCTTGTTCTTTAATAAATATAGCATGATATGACATGAGAAAATGTATGAAATTAGCAGTCAAATTTTGTATCTAGAGTATAATTTTGGATTATAGATCATGCAATAATTTGTTAACTAATAATTGTGTATATTGCACTCATTGTATTATTGTTACTATATTAAGCTTCTTAAAAAATCTTACTGTATAACTATGCATGTTCCAACGTTGATGATTCCAACTAATTAAACATTATCCTTGTTTGTTTTAACTAATCAAAATAAGATCTTCACAACATGATTTAATAAATGTATATTTTTCAAATATACAATGAAGTAAAGTAAAAAATTAGTTTTAATCCATCAAGAAATAAAATGTTTTATTGGACTAAAAGTGGATAACAATTGATTACTATTAATGAGAATAAGGATGATTTGAGGTTAGAGGTTGAAAGTTGTGGTATTCATGGACAAATTGGACTAGAGGTTGGACATGAAGTATTTATGTCATGTGTAGTTTTTAAAGATATCTGTCATACTTATTAATAATTATTATCAATTAATGTATATTATTGAATATGAAGTATTATTAATTATTTACATAAAAATTCGAAAAAAAACAGGAACGTCCGACATACCTTATAAAAGTCGAACATGATTAATACGTTTTGTAAACACTAATTTTTAGGTCCAGATGCGAATCATTAAACCATCGACATATCAATCATGTCATTCTTATCTAAGATAAGTCGGGCGTAATCATGGTTTTAAATCTTCTATATATTGCTCGGGATCTCCTTTTCACACTTAAACGAGACGAGATATCAAATCTTTTGTTTATCTCCTTCGACACTCATCTCGTTCGAGATATTCAAATCTCACCTGAAATATGGATCAAAATATCAATCCGAGATCTCACCCGAAATTATACATTATTCTTATTTTGCATAATATTTTTTATTTTCATATCGATTCAAAAGAAACTACTCGACCTAATTATAATTTACCAACTTCTAGAATATATTCTATACTTTTTATCTTAATGAGTCATAGGGAAAGTTTTCACTTTTTATTATGTTCTAATAAAAAGATATTATTCAGTCATTACCAAATCAATTGAGCTAATCATGCTGCCACTCTTATAAAAATATTTCTTTTTCCATGTAAATCAAGTATGTTACCATTTTTATTTTTACTACAAAAGTTATAAGCATTAAATAAATTTTTGACATATCAATTTTAGACACATAAGTACGTCCGAGATATTCCCGAGATGCATTATAAGACCCGAGATGTCAATTCGAGATATACACCCGATATGTACTCATTTCGTCTATGATTTCCCCTGGTACGAGATAATTTGTGAAAATATTTAGATAATTTGTGTAAATATTTCGAGATGAAACGTGACCGAAATCTGATATTTAAAATCTTGGGCGCGATTCTCGCTAACCGCTTTTTGGTTAACGTTTTCAGTATCAATGAACGGGGACTTGGTATGTAACTAATCCATTTGGTTAAATATTAATAAAAGATAATTAATTGTAACCATTCGCAAATTAGTTTGAATTGGAATCAAATGAAATTAGCAACAATTTATTCCATTTTAACACAATTCTTCCTGCTTGAAGTTAGCCTACGCGTAAGCATTATTATTGACCCATCTTCAATTCATAACGATTTATAAACATCTCCACACCGCAAAAAATACATAAAAAAATTAAGCATAAACAATCTTTATAGAAAATAAAAAATAATTCCTAAGATGTTCCATAAGATTTCCACGTATTCTGTTAACCATGCATTAAATAGGAAAATATGTGCTACGTTCAATGAAGCATTACTATAGAAAAAATGTTTTGCTGTAGTTCTAAGATGGATAATATCTGATATTGCAATAAATAACTCTAGGTTGCATGTAACAAAATAAAATATTTAGATAAAAATTAAGTTTATAGAACGTCTATTTAGAACTAAACTTTCAACATACTTCTCTCGAAATGAAGTATAGAAATTTATTATTTGATTATTCTTTTACATCATAGATGATATTTTGTCTACTTGATTTTCATAAATACTTATAGTTCAAATGGAAAGTACAACAATTTATATCAGATTATACTCGATTAAAGTTTTTTGATGTACATTGTTCGTAAATCAACTATGCCTTATAAATTTACAAAGGAAATGAATTTCCTGATCGTACTAAGCAAACAAAAAACATATTAGAGAATTTATTATGTATTTACTACCCTCGATGCTAACTTAAGAAACTAATTTGCCATTAATATGATCCAATTATTTTACAGAAAATTTGATTTGATTCTGTTATAGCATCAAACAATGGAATTATAAAATAAACATATTACCAAATTAACTAAATTGCACATACTTTATATTGAGTTATAATTTTCTTTTTTGAAATAAAGCATTTAGCTTTAACACTAGAAATCTTAAAGGAATTAAATCTACCATTATTTTCGAAATTAAAAGAATGGATGTGAATTAGTAGTTGACCTATAAACATTTGATCTTCTATATTTTGTGTATAGAGTAACATTTTGATTTATAAATCATACGGTAGACTGAACAAAAGTAACATTTATATTTCTTTTCTCAAATATGAAATAAAAAATTATTATTCCACTTCAAATGTATATTTCTGAAATATACATTGAAGTAATATCAAAAATTAGTTTTAATCCATCGAGAAATAAAATGTTATATTAAACTAAAAGTGGATATCAACTGATTACCACTGATGAGAATCAGGATGATTTGAGGATGGAGGTTATGGTGTCCGTGGACAAATTGAATTAGAAGTTGGACATGAAGTATTTATGTAATATATAGATTCTTAATATATCTGCCATGATTAGTATTTAATTATTATCAATTAATGTATAGTATTGAAGATGAAGTATTATTAATTATTTATAGAAAAATTCAAAAAAAATGGAACGTCTGACTTATCTCATAAAAGTCAAACATGATTAATACATCTTGTAAAAACGTGACATTTTTTAAGTCCAAACGTGAATCACAAAATCGCTGACATATCAACTATTTCGGACTTATCTAAGATAAGTCGGGCGTAATTCTCGCTAACCGTTTTTGGTTAAAATTTTCGTTGTCCTAACGTGAACTTGGTATGTAACTATTCCCTAATTAAATTAAATATTAATAAAAGAGGATTAATTGTAATAATTCTCAAATTAGTATGAATTGAAATCAAATGAAATTAGCAACAATTTATTCCATTATAACACAATTCTTCTTGCTTGAAGTTAGCCTACTCGTGAACACTATTATTAATCCGTATTCAATTCGTAACGATTTATAAACATCTCCACACCGCAAAAAAATAAAAAAAAATTAAGCATAAACAATCTTTATAGAAAATAAAAAATAATTCCTAAGATGTTCCATAAGATCTAGTATTCTGCTAACCATGCATTAAATAGGAAAATACGTGCTACGTTAAATGAGCATTACTGTAGAAAAAATGTTTTGCTGTAGGTCTAAGATGGATAATATCTGATATTGCAAAAAATAACTCTAGGTTGCGTATAACAAAATAAAATATTTAGGATAAAAATTAAGTTTATAGAACGTCTATTTAGAACTAAACTTTAAACATACTTCTCTCGAAATGAAGTATAAAAATTTATTATTTGATTATTCTTTTACATCATAGATGATATTTTGTCTACTTGATTTTCATAAATACTTATAGTTCAAATGGAATGTACAGCAATTTATATCAGATTATACTCGATTAAAGATTTTTTGATGTACATTGTTGGTAAATCAATTATGCCTTATAAATTTACAAAGGAAATGAATTTCCTGATCGTACTAAGCAAACACAAAACATATTAGAGAATTTATTATGTATTTACTACCCTCGAAGCTAACTTAAGAAACTAATTTGCCATTAATATGATCCAATTATTTTACAGAAAATTTGATTGGATTCTGTTATAACATCAAACAATGGAATTATAAAATAAACATATTACCAAATTATCAAATTAACTAAATTGCACACACTTTATATTGAGTTTAAATTTTCTTTTTTGAAATAAAGCATTTAGCTTTAACACTAGAAATGTTAAAGGAATTAAACCTACCATTATTTTCGAAACTAAAAGCATGGATGTGAATTAGTAGTTGACCTATGACCATTTGATTTATATATTTTGCGTATAGAGTAACATTTAGATTTATAAATCATACGGTAGACTGAACAAAAGTAATATTTATATTTCTTTTCTCAAATATGAAATAAAAAATTATTATTCAACTTCAAATGTATATTTCTGAAATATACATTGAAATAAAATCAAAAATTAGTTTTAATCCATCAAGAAATAAAATGTTATATTGAACTAAAAGTGGATACGAACTGTTTACCACAAATGAGAATCAGGATGATTTGAGGTTAGAGGTTGGAGGTTGTGGTGTTCGTGGACAAATTGAATTAGAAGTTGGATATGAAGTATTTAAGTAATATATAGATTCTTAATATATCTGCCATAATTATTAATTAATTATTATCAGTTAATGTATAGTATTGAATATGAAGTGTTATTAATTATTTACAGAAAAATTCAAAAAAAGGAACGTCTACTTATCTCATAAAAGTCAAACATGATTAATACATCTTGTAAAAACGTGACATTTTTTAAGTCCAAACGCGAATCACAAAACCGCCGACATATCAACTATTTCGGACTTATATAAAATAAGTCGGGCGTAATTCTCGCTAACTGCTTTTTGGTTAACAATTTCGGTGTCCTAACGTGAACTTGGTATGTAACTATTCCCTAATTAGATTAAATATTAATAAAAGAGAATTAATTCTAATAATTCTCAAATTAGTATGAATTGTAATCAAACGAAATTAGCACCAATTTATTCCCTTTTAACACAATTCTTCCTGTTTGAAGTTAGCGTACTCGTGAACATTATTATTAACCCGTCTTCTATTCGTAACGATTTATAAACATCTCCACATTGCAGAAAAGATATCAAAACAACATGACATAAACAATCTTTATAGAAAATAATAGATATTTGCTAAGATGTTCCACAAGATCTTCAAGTATTCACTGTTTACCATGCATTAAATAGGAAAATACGTGCTACAGTCATTGAAACATTACTATAGAAAAATGTATTTATATAGGTCTAAGACGGATAATATCTAATATTACAAAAAAATAAGTCTAGATTGCGTATAACAAAATAAAATATTTAAATAAAAATCAAGTTTATTGAACGCATATTTAGAACTAAACATCAATATATGTAACAACCCGCATATTTAACGATTTTATATTTAAATATTTTATTTGAATATAGCGTCGTTAGTCGGATTTTTGGGTCTGAAATGTTACTTTTTGCAAACGGCCGAATTGGGACTCGAAACCACTTCCATTGATTCCAAAATGGCGTTTGCGATCTCTTTGAGTATAATCTTTGATATGTTTGGAGTTTGTGAAATTTTGACCCTTTTTCTACTTGGGCTTGAGTTTTGGGTTCAGCCCCAACCCCCACTTAATCCTCTAGCTCACTAACTCTTCATCCATTCTTCCTCATTTCATTTCTTAGCGTTAGAAAACTGAAAAATGGTGGAAGAGAAGAAGATTTAGAAACTCCAAGCCCTAATTCCATTTGCAAACTCTAAATTCTTGCTTGGAATCCAAAGTGAAGGATAGGTAAGCCTCTTCTCCATCATCTCCAACTCTTTCTCCTTCAATTTCAGAAAATATCCTAAACCTAATTTAGGAAAATATTGTTTGATCTTAGATTGAAGCTAGTAGAGTTGAAGTAGAGAGTGGTTAGCCTTGTTCCTTTGCAATTTGAGCTTCTTCTTGTTCTTGAGTTAAAAAGGTGAGTTTGGAACTCACATCTACTTCTCTTGATTTCATTGATGTTGTGTATGAATTCCTAACACCTTGTTCATATGCACTTGCTT
This sequence comes from Allium cepa, assembly GCA_030765085.1. Lineage (NCBI taxonomy): Eukaryota > Viridiplantae > Streptophyta > Magnoliopsida > Asparagales > Amaryllidaceae > Allium > Allium cepa. The sequence continues at coordinate 921,090,916 of CM060938.1, forward strand.
TGGTTTGGATTGAATTGGTAAATATCCAAATTTTTAGTGGTTGGGTTCAATTCTTTAAAGATCCCAACTTTGATATTTGAATATGTTTTTGGTTGCGAATCGAAGAGCTAATGGAGCTGGGGTATCTATTGGCTAAAGCTCCTTAGGTCCATTGCTCGAACGATCGCGGTATGGAAGAGTTTGCATTTCATTGAGGAATTGCAGGAATTGCAAATTCATCAGGTTCGGCCGACCGAGCCCCGTAGCCGGTCGACCGGCCTGCTTTCCGAGGTTTTTATGAACAGTGTGCGGCCGACCAACCCTGTACTCCGGTCGACCGACCTGCTCATGTATGCTTGTTTTGCCTATTTTTGCATATATTGATTGGTTTTCCAAATTTTATCGATTCAAGTAGCTTTTTAATGGTTAATATTGCATCTTTGGCTTTGATAACTTGCTTTTGACTTCATTCACGATTCTAATAAATAATCCCTCTAAATCGTATTAAAATCTCCCTTCTCCGCTTTGTAAATTTCTATTTAAACACACACAATTTTGCACTTCGAACGAAGTGGAAAGGTGATTAAATGGTTAGGTAAAACACGGACCGTGAATCTGTGCGTTTGTCTTCCCGATTTGTCCCCGACCTATTCGATTGATCGTTTTGACCTTCGGTTTTGGTTTACCGATGATATGAGGTGAACTTTGTATTGCTTTGAGTGTGAAAGTGACTGACGGATAGTAAACCGTTTAGTGCGAACGAGTGGTTATGGGACGCAAGTTAACACTTTTCGGATTCCTTTTCGAGAGTTGTGACACATTCCGCCAGTTAGTGATGTCCAGTACTGGGCCTCTGGACCTTCACCACTACGGTTTGTTGCCCTATAAAGTATCGCTCCGATGTTGGCCTTATGTGCCGCATGAGTGATATTGGGTTTGTTGCCTTTGGGTATGTTGCCTTCGGGTATGTGGCCTTCGGGTTTGTACCTTCGGGTGTGTGCCTTCGGGTATGTTGCCCTATATAGTATCGCTCTGATGTTGGCCTTATGTGCCTCATGGGTGATATTTGTGTTTGGAGTCTTCGGGCTCATGGATCCTTGTTTATACAGTACTGAGCTCGAGCAATTTTCTGATGTTTCATTCATATGTATATTCCCTTGGTATCGCCCTTCGGTGTTGGTCTTTTTGAGCCGCATGTTGTGTAGCGTTTACCTTGTGGAACTTGTATACCTTATGGGTATTTGTTATTTGCCTTTTGGCTAGTTTTGGGATATTTATATCCTTTGTTTATTTGAGTTGCCGATGATATGAAGCTTGTTCTATATGATTCATCTCTATTTGATGATTGTGTTATCTCTTCTAGAGATATTTGTTAGACTGTGTAACCTTGTAGGTTTATTATCGTTCAGTTTATCTAACTGATTTGTTATCTAGACTGACCCGTGTATTTTATACTCGGGTCAGACCGAGATGTTTCAGGTTAGGTGCTTTGGACTTAGCCTATTTTGCTTCCGCATGGACTATTCGCTAGCTTCATTTTGTTATAGCGTCTTCTGTAGTCCTTATCTGTTGTAACTCTGATATTTATACTTTTCCGTCTCGTCTGTATATTGTGGTCTCCTGTACCACTTGACATGTATTATTTTGTATACTCTGTTGTGTATCTGTTTATGTGTATATTATGATCGACTGTTCTGTGATGTGAATTACATTTGAGTTATTATATTTTGTTCTGATAGATCCTATAGCCATTGTAGTTTTGCTTTAAATATTTATTGAATATGTCGAATTGTTTGTGATTCTACTTTTCGACGTATTTAGTGAATAGTTAAGGTAAGATTACACATGGTCGCTTCCATTATACTCTATTGTCCGCGTTAGCCGACAGTATTATCTATGTAATACTCTTTGTTAACGAGGCTCTCGGAGTGGGGCGTCACAGCGTGGTATCGGAGCTGTGTTCAGAACAAAATATGATAAACACAGAATAAAGCACATATTACGATACATCAGAGTGTATAAGTGATACAAATCCTTGAATCATCGTGTCTCTTTCCCATCAAGGCTAGATAGTATTTGGGAATACGTCTAGGAATGTATTTTATTCTGTAGTATTCCATATTGAACTATCTACCTTGTGATAATCTTTCCCTTATCATGACTTTCAGCTTATGTCTGGAAGAGGCAGAGGTCGACGTTCGGATGCTGGGCAATCTAGTGGCTCACATCCGGATGGCGTTTATATGTCTGCCGACGAGTTTATGGAGTTGTTTAGGAGCACTCAGCCTCCAGTTCCTCCTCGAGTGTCTCCACCTCGCAAGTCTGCTTTTGCACGCCAGTGCAGTGATTTTGCTCATCTTGGAGGAAAACAGTTTAAGGGTTCCGAGTCCGTTCTTGAAGTCCAAGCTTGGCTTCGCACATGCGAACGTATCTTTTTTCGCATGGATCTTTCTGACCATGATCGAGTTCTTGTGACTTCTAGCTTATTGCAAGAGCGTGCCCTTGATTGGTATGAGCTTCTTGTAGCCGAGATTGATGAGTCTACCCTTTCTTGGACTCAGTTTCGGGAGCGATTTGAACTCAAGTTCGTTCCTGAATCTGAAAAAGTTTTATTGACCCGTCGCTTCCTTGAGTTGAAGCAAGGGAAATCTTCTGCTTCCGAGTATGTTGCATCATTCGAGGCTTTATCTCAGTATGGTCTTGAATTCATCAGCACTTCTTACAACAAGGATTTGAAATTTGTCTCTGGTCTTAAGAAATATCTTAAAAATTCCTTGTTGCTCCAGCTTAAACTTTCTTTTGAGGAGTTGGTGGACTCTGCGCTTCATCTCGAAACTGTCGAGAAGGAGTGTGATAGTGGTGAGGATGTTGAGGTTTCCAAGAAACCCAACAAGAAGCAGTTTCCATTTCAAAAGTCTAAGTCTTTTCCTTCCAAGAAGAAGAAGACTGGTGGTTCTAGCTCTCAGCCTCAGTCTTCCGGAACACCTTTCATTAGAAAGTGTTTCAATTGTGGTTCACCTGATCACATTATTCGAGCTTGTCCTAAGCCTCTCTTCTGCCGCTATTGCAAGAAGGAAGGTCATCATGTTTCAGCTTGTCCTACAGCTCCTGCCAAAGCAAAATCTGGCAAGCTCAATGTGGCTAATGCTTCTGGAGGTTCATCTCAATCCAAAGGTATGTCTCCATCTATTTTGGAAGGGTCTATTTTATTTCATGATCATAGTATACGAGTTCTTTTCGATACGGGTGCTTCACTTTCTTTCGTATCGAAGAAGCTCGTTGATGATTTATCTTTGGATGTTTCTTGTATGGTTACTTCTTTAAGGATTGCGAATCCTATTGGGGGTTCCGCGACCCTTAGCTTGCTTTGTGATGATGTTGAGATTGTTTTATGTGGCTTTTCTTTCCGTGCGAATCTGCACGTTATTTCTTGTCTGGGATTTGATATGATTTTTGGTATGGACTGGCTAGTGAGGTACGATGTCAGGATTATTTGTTCCGAGAGAATTTTATATCTTTGTCATCCTGATTCGCCTTCTCAGTTATCTCTTGTTCTTCGGGATGTGGATAATTCCGAGATGGTTTTATATTCTCTTGACTCGCGAGATGATGATGATATATCTCGTATTCCTATTGCTTGTGACTTTACTGATGTTTTTGAACCTGTTTCGGGTTTGCTACCCAAGCGGGCAATTGAGTTCCACATTGATCTCATTCCAGCCGCGCAGCCAGTTAGTCGTCCTCCCACGAGGATGTCTACAAAGGAAAATGAGGAACTCAAGAAGCAGCTTTTAGAGCTTGAGTCCAAGCAGTTGATTCAGTCCAGTTTTTCTCCGTGGGGATCCGCGGTCGTCTTTGTGAAGAAATCTGATGGAACTCTTAGGCTTTGCATTGATTATCGCAAGCTTAACGAGTTAACCATCAGAAATAGGTATCCATTGCCTAGGATCGATGATATGTTCGATCTATTGAGTGGTGCTAAAGTCTTTTCTCAGCTTGACCTTGCCACGATATTTCATCAATTACGAGTTGCAGAGGATAGCGTACCTCTTACGGCTTTCTGCACTCGATATGGTTCTTTTGAGTGGCTCGTTATGCCGTTCGGTTTGACGAACGCTCCTGCTTTCTTTGTCGATCTCATGAATCGAGTATTCCGGGAATATCTCGATAAGTTCGTTCTTGTGTTCATTGATGGCATTCTTATTTATTCTAAGTCTGAAGCCGAACATGCTAATCACTTGAGAATTGTCTTGAGTACTCTCCGTCACCATCAGCTTAAAGCCAAATTCTCCAAGTGCCACTTTTGGGAGAATAAGGTTAAGTTCTTAGGCCATGTTGTATCTTCCGATGGCATTTCAGTCGATCCCTCAAAGATCGAAGCCATCCAGAATTGGAAGAGGCCTCAGAATGTGCATGAGATCCGCAGTTTTCTTGGATTGGCGGGTTGTTAACGTCGGTTCATCAAGGATTTTTCTCGTGTTGTGCTTCCTCTCACAAGCCTTACCCGGAAAGGCATTCGTTTTATTTGGTCCGACAAGTGTGAAGCTTCCTTTCAGACATTGAAAGAACTTCTCACTAATGCTCCTATTCTTGTGGTTCCCGAAGGGAATCATGATCTTGTTGTCTACATCGATGCTTGTGGTAGTGGTCTCGTTGATGTTCTTATGCAGAGGGATCGGGTGGTTGCTTATGCTTCTAAGCAACTGCGTCCGAATGAAGTACGCTATGCCACTCATGATATTGAGTTAGCCGCCATTGTCTTTGCTTTGAAGATTTGGCGACACTGTTTATTGGGCGAGCGCTTCATTCTCTATACCGATCATAAATCCTTGAAGTATTTGTTCACTCAGAAGGAACTCAATATGAGACAATAGCGTTGGCTCGAGTTTCATGCCTCCTATGATTTTGATATCCAATATACCCTTGGTAAGGGTAATCGTGTTGCAGATGCGCTTAGTCGCAAACATTCGGCTGTTTTTTCTATGATGCTAGCCGAATGGGATATTCTTGAGATTATATCTTTTTGTGAAATTCGTGATCGTGATTTATCTTCTGATTCTTCGATAGCACTATTCAGTTTAGATGCACGGCCCTATTTGTTGGATCGTATTGCCGATGCTCAGCGGTGTGATCATAATTTGTTGCATCTTATTGAGCTTTGTGAGACTGAATCCCATGATGAGGCGTTGCGGGAATTTAGCATTGATTCTCATAGGTGTCTTCGTATGAAGAACCGTCTTTTTGTGCCTTCTGATTTTGTGCTTAGGCATGATATTCTTGATGATTTCCATCGTTCTAAGTATAACATTTATCCTGGTAGTAGTATGATGTATGCCGATATGCGTCGCCTTTACTATTGGGAAGGTATGAAGCACGATGTGGCGAGTTATGTAAGTAATTGCATGACTTGTCAACGTATGAAGGCCGAACATTAGCGTCCTTCTGGTCTTCTTCAGCCTCTTGAGATTCCATTGTGGAAGTGGGATCAAATTTCTATGGATTTCATTGACGGCCTACCTCGTTTGAGATCGGGCCATTCTAGCATTTTGGTTATTGTTGATCGCCTCACTAAGTCTGCTCATTTTGTCCCTATTAAGTCTAATAGGACTGCTTCGCATTTGGCTAAGTTATATATCAAGGAAATCGTGAGACTTCGTGGTGTTCCTAGTTCTATTGTGAGTGACCATGATCCTTTATTCACGAGTCATTTTTGGAAGAGTCTTCAGCAAGCTTTAGGAACAAAGCTTAATTTTAGTACAGCTTATCATCCGCAGTCTGACGGACAGACTGAACGGGTAATTCGTATCTTGGAAGATCTTCTCCGTATTTGTATCTTTGATTTCGGTGGTAGTTGGGAGGATCACCTACCTCTTGTAGAATTCTCCTACAACAATAGTTTTCAGTCTATTATTGGTATGGCTCCTTTCGAAGCCTTATGCGGAAGGCCATGCCGATCACCTTCATGTTGGTTGGAATCTGGGGAGAAGCTTATTCTTGGTCCTGATTCTATTCGTGATTCTTCCGAGAAGATTGATCTTATCCGGTTGAGAATAGAATAGGCACAGAGTCGCCAGAAATCCTACGCGGACAACCATAGGAAGCCCCTCGAGTTCTCGATTGGCGATCTTGTTTTTATTCGTGTTTCTCCTTCGAAAGGGGTTATGCACTTCAGTACGACTGGGAAATTGGCTCCTCGTTATATAGGACCGTTTTCTATTACTGAACGTATTGGCCCTGTGGCTTATAGAGTTTCACTTCCAGCTCATTTATCTGGCATTCATGACGTGTTTCATGTCTCGCAACTTCGGAAGTGTCTTCGGGAGTCGGATTCTGTTATTACTTCTCCTGATTTGCTTGAGCTTGAGGTCTCACCGGACTTATCTATTGTACAGCAACCTATTCGCGTACTTGACATGGAGGTGCGACACCTTCGGAACAAGGACGTGCCGCTCGTTAAAGTTCAATGGTACGCTAATCCCAATGACTGTACTTGGGAAACCAGAGAGTTTATTGAGCGATCTTATCCGGGTTTTCTATCTTAGCTTGTGAACGGTGAGTATGTCTTTTCATCTCAAGCTTATTTCTTTTGAATGTTGTATGTATGTAATTGTTACAAATATCGTCTCTAGGAATTGCGGGGACGCAATTTCGTAAGGAGGGGAGATCTGTAACAACCCGCATATTTAACGATTTTATATTTAAATATTTTATTTGAATATAGCGTCGTTAGTCGGATTTTTAGGTCCGAAATGTTACTTTTTGCAAACGGCCGAATTGGGACTCGAAACCACTTCCATTGATTCCAAAATGGCGTTTGCGATCTCTTTGAGTATAATCTTTGATATGTTTGGAGTTTGTGAAATTTTGACCCTTTTTCTACTTGGGCTTGAGTTTGGGTTCAGCCCCAACCCCCACTTAACCCTCTAGCTCACTAACTCTTCATCCATTCTTCCTCATTTCATTTCTTAGCTTTAGAAAACTGAAAAATGGTGGAAGAGAAGAAGATTTAGAAACTCCAAGCCCTAATTCCATTTGCAAACTCCAAATTCTTGCTTGGAATCCAAAGTGAAGGATAGGTAAGCCTCTTCTCCATCATCTCCAACTCTTTCTCCTTCAATTTCAGAAAATATCCTAAACCTAATTTAGGAAAATATTGTTTGATCTTAGATTGAAGCTAGTAGAGTTGAAGTAGAGAGTGGTTAGCCTTGTTCCTTTGCAATTTGAGCTTCTTCTTGTTCTTGAGTTAGAAAGGTGAGTTTTGAACTCACATCTACTTCTCTTGATTTCATTGATGTTGTGTATGAATTCCTAACACCTTGTTCATATGCACTTGCTTTGGTTTGGATTGAATTGGTAAATATCCAAATTTTTAGTGGGTGGGTTCAATTCTTTAAAGATCCCAACTTTGATATTTGAATATGTTTTTGGTTGCGAATCGGAGAGCTAATGGAACTGGGGTATCTATTGGCTAAAGCTCCTTAGGTCCATTGCTCGAACGATCGTGGTATGGAAGAGTTTGCATTTCATTGAGGAAGGGCAGGAATTGCAAATTCATCAGCTTCGGCCGACCGAGCCCTGTAGCCGGTCGACCGACCTGCTTCCCGAGAGTTTTTATGAACAGTGTTCGGCCGACCGACCCTGTAGTCCGGTCGACCGACCTGCTCATGTATGCCTGTTTTGCCTTTTTTTTCATATATTGATTGGTTTTCCAAATTTTATCGATTCAAGTAGCTTTTTAATGGTTGATATTGCATCTTTGGCTTTGATAACTTGCTTTTGACTTCATTCATGATTTTAATAAATAATCCCTCTAAATCGTATTAAAACCTCCCTTCTCCGCTTTATAAATTTCTATTTAAACACACACAATTTTGCACATCGAACGAAGTGGAAAGGTGATTAAATGGTTAGGTAAAACACGGACCGTGAATCTGTGCGTTTGTCTTCCCGATTAGTCCCCGACCTATTCGATTGATCGTTTTGACCTTCGGGTTTGGTTTGCCGATGATATGAGGTGAACTTTGTATTGCTTTGAGTGTGAAAGTGACTGACGGATAGTAAACCGTTTAGTGCGAACGAGTGGTTATGGGACGCAAGTTAACACTTTTCGGATTCCTTTTCGAGAGTTGTGACACATTCCGCCAGTTAGTGGTGTCTAGTACTGGGCCTCCGGACCTTCACCACTACGGTTTGTTGCCCTATAAAGTATCGCTCCGATGTTGGCCTTATGTGCCGCATGAGTGATATTGGGTTTGTTGCCTTTGGGTATGTTGCCTTCGGGTATATGGCCTTCGGGTTTGTACCTTCGGGTGTGTGCCTTCGGGTATGTTGCCCTATATAGTATCGCTCTAATGTTGGCCTTATGTGCCTCATGGGTGATGTTTGTGTTTGGAGTCTTCGGGCTCATGGATCCTTGTTTATACAGTACTGAGCTCGAGCAATTTTCTGATGTTTCATTCATATGTATATTCCCTTGGTATCGCCCTTCGGTGTTGGTCTTTTTGAGCCGCATGTTGTGTAGTATTTACCTTGTGGAACTTGTATACCTTATGGGTATTTGTTATTTGCCTTTTGGCTAGTTTTGGGATATTTATATCCTTTGTTTATTTGAGTTGCCGATGATATGAGGCTTGTTCTATATGATTCATCTCTTGTTGATGATTGTGTTATCTCTTCTAGAGATATTTGTTAGACTGTGTAACCTTGCAGGTTTATTATCGTTCAGTTTATCTAACTGATTTGTTATCTAGACTGACCCGTGTATTTTATACTCGGGTCAGACCGAGATGTTTCAGGTTAGGTGCTTTGGACTTAGCCTATTTTGCTTCCGCATGGACTATTCGCTAGCTTCATTTTGTTATAGCGTCTTCTGTAGTCCTTATCTGTTGTAACTCTGATATTTATACTTTTCCATCTCGTCTGTATATTGTGGTCTCCTGTACCACTTGACATGTATTATTTTGTATACTCTGTTGTGTATCTGTTTATGTGTATATTATGATCGACTGTTCTGTGATGTGAATTACATTTGAGTTATTATATTTTCTTCTGATAGATCCTATAGCCATTGTAGTTTTGCTTTAAATATTTATTGAATATGTCGAATTGTTTGTGATTCTACTTTTCGACGTATTTAGTGAATAGGTAAGGTAAGATTACACATGGTCGCTTCCATTATACTCTATTGTCCGCGTTAGCCGACAGTATTATCTATGTAATACTCTTTGTTAACGAGGCTCTCGGAGTGGGGCGTCACAATATACTTCTCTCGTAATGAAATATAGAAATTTATTATTTGATTATTCTTTTACATCATAGATGATATTTTGTCTCCTTGATTTTTTTTTAAATACTTATAGTTCAAATGGAAAATACGGCAACTTTATTTCAGATTATACTCAATTAAAGATTCTTTTACGAACACGGTTAGTAAACCAATTATGGCTTATAAATTTACGAAGGAAATGAATTTCCTGATCTTCCTAAAAAAACAAAAAATAGATTAGAGAATTTATTATGTATTTAGTACCTTCGATGCTAACTTAAGAAACTAATTTGCCATTAATAGGATCGAATTAAGTGTTAGAACATTTGGTTGGATTTTGTTATAACATCGAACAATCGAATTACAAAATAAACATATTGCTGAATTATCAAATTAACTAAATTGCACACACTTTATATTGAGTTTAATTTTTATTTTTGAAATAAAGCATTTAGCTTTAACACTAAAAATATTAAAGGAACTAAACCTACCATTATTTTCGAAACTAAAAGCATGGATGTCAATTAGTAGTTGACCTATAACCATTTGATCTTCTATATTTTGTGTATAGAGTAACATTTAGATTTATAAATCATACGGTAGACTGAATAAATGTAATATATATATATATATATATATTTCTTTTCTCAAATATGAAATAAAAATTTATTATTTAACTTTAATTGTATATTTTTGAAATATACATTGAAGTAAAATCAAAAATTAATTTTAATCCATCAAGAAATAAAATGCTATATTGAACTAAAACAGGATACCAACTTATTACCATTAATGAGAATTAAGATGATTTGAGTTTAGAGGTTGGAGGTTGTAGTGTTTGGGGACAAATTGGATTAGAGTTTGGACATGAAGTATTTATGTAATTTGTAGTTTTTAAAGATATCTTTCATATTTATTAATTAATTATTATCAATTAATGTATAGTATATAAATTTGTTAACGATGTATTTTTTTAGATTTTATAGTATATGAATATGGAAGCACACATTTATAGGATGTAAATTTTTTTATTAATATTTCTATGAATGCTACTAATAAAAAGGTGTTGATAAATCTACGTAAATAGTCTTGGAGCATATAAAGTATAATTAATATCTTAGAGCACAATGCACTTATATTGAAAAGGTTACACCAGCTATCGGTTGTTCTTAACTTGGTAAGCACTGTATTACTAAGCATGCCATTTATTTAACTTTCAAATGTAATTTACATTTGTTCAACGTAGTTTTATCCTATTTTCAACATGTAAATCTAAATGTGTACATAATTTTGTTTGATAATAGTGTTCCAAACCTAGAGTAGAGAAATTATACTTGAAATGAGGTAGTATCTAAATTTGGCTTAGTGAAACAACATTTTCATTATTACACATTCCGATATTACACTATACTAATTAAATTAGAGAAAATATTTGTAGTTTTCAAACATCGTGTTCTTTAATAAATATAGCATAATATGACATGAGAAAATGTATGAAATTAGCAGTCAAATTTTGTTTCTAGAGTATAATTTTGGTTTATAGATCATGCAATAATTGATTAACTAATAATTATGTATATTGCACTCATTGTATTATTGTTACTATATCAAGCTTCTTAAAAAATTCTTACTGTATAACTATGCATGTTCCAACGTTGATGATTCCAACTAATTAAACATTATCCTTGTTTGTTTCAACTAATCTAATAAGATCTACACAACATGATTTAATAAATGTATATTTTTGAAATATGCAATAAAGTAAAGTAAAAAATTAGTTTTAATCCATCAAGAAATAAAATGTTTTATTGGACTAAAAGTGGATACCAATTGATTACTATTAATGAGAATAAGGATGATTTGAGGTTAGAGGTTGAAAGTTGTGGTATTCATGGACAAATTGGATTAGAGGTTGGACATGAAGTATTTATGTCATGTGTAGTTTTTAAAGATATCTGTCATACTTAATTAATTATTATCAATTATTGTATAGTATTGAATATGAAGTATTATTAATTATTTACATAAAAATTCGAAAAAAAACAGGAACGTCTGACATACCTTATAAAAGTCGAACATGATTAATTTGTTTTGTAAATACTATTTTTTAGGTCCAAATGCGAATCATTAAACCATTGATATATCAATCGTGTCATTCTTATCTAAGATAAGTCGGGCGTAAACATGGTTTCAAATCTCCTATATACTGCTCGAGATCTCCTTTTCACACTTAAACAAGACGAGACATCAAATCTTTTGCATATCTCGTTCGACGCTCATCTCGTTCGAGATATTCAAATCTCACCTGAAATATGGATCAAAATCTCAATCCGAGATCTCACCAGAAACTATACATTTTTCTTATTTTGCGTAATATTTTTTATTTTCATATCGATTCAAAAGAAACTACTCGACTTAATTTTAATTTACCAACTTCTAGAACATATTCTATACTTTATATCTTAATGAGTCATAGGGAAAGTTTTCACTTTTTTATTATGTTCTAATAAAAGGATATTATTCAATCATTACCAAATCAATTGAGCTAATCAAGTTGCAACTTTTATAAAAATATTTCTTTTTCCATGTAAATCAAGTATGTTACCATTTTTATTTTTACTAAAAAAGATATAAGCATTAAATAAATTTTTGACATACCAATTTTAGACACATAAGTACATCCGAGATATTCCCAAGATGCATTATAAGACCCGAGATGTCAATTCGAGATAAACACCCGATATGTACTCATTTCGTCTGAGATCTCCCCTGGTACGAGATAATTTGTGTAGATATTGAGATAATTTGTGTAAATATTTCGAGACGAAACGTGACCGAAATCTGATATTTAAAACCTTGGGCTTGATTCTCGCTAACCGCTTTTTGGTTAACGTTTTCGGTATCCATGAACGGGGACTTGGTGTGTAACTAATCTCTAATTTGGTTAAATATTAGTAAAAGATAATTAATTGTAATCATTCGCAAATTAGTTTGAATTGGAATCAAATGAAATTAGGAATAATTTATTCCATTTTAACACAATTCTTCTTGCTTGAAGTTAGCCTACTCGTAAGCATTATTATTAACCCATCTTCAATTCGTAACGATTTATAAACATCTCCACACCGCAAAAAAAATTAAAAAAATTAAGCATAAACAATCTTTATAGAAAATAAAAAATAATTCCTAAGATGTTCCATAAGATCTCCAAGTATTCTGTTAACCGTGCATTAAATAGGAAAATACATGCTACGTTCAATGAAGCAATACTATAGAAAAAGTGTTTTGCTGTAGGTCTAAGATGGATAATATCTGATATTGCAATAAATAACTCAAGGTTGCGTATAACAAATAAAATATTTAGATAAAAATTAAGTTTATAGAACGCCTATTTAGAACTAAACTTTCAACATACTTCTATCGAAATGAAGTATAGAATTTTATTATTTGATTAACCTTTCACATCGTAGATGATATTTTGTCTACTTGATTTTCATAAACACTTATAGTTCAAATGGAAAGTACAATTTATATCAGATTATACTCGATTTAAGATTTTTTGATGTACATTGTTAGTAAATCAATTATACCTTATAAATTTACAAAGGAAATGAATTTCCTGATCGTACTAAGCAAACACAAAACATATTAGAGAATTTGTTATGTATTTACTACCCTCGATGCTAACTTAAGAAACTAATTTGCCATTAATATGATCCAATTATTTTACAGAAAATTTGATTGGATTCTGCTATAACATCAAACAATGGAATTATAAAATAAACATATTACCAAATTATCAAATTAACTAAATTACACACACTTTATATTGAGTTAAAATTTTCTTTTTTGAAATAAAGCATTTAGCTTTAACACTAGAAATCTTAAAGGAATTAAACCTACCATTATTTCCGAAATTAAAAGCATGGATGTGAATTAGTAGTTGACCTATAAACATTTGATCTTCTATATTTTGTGTATAGAGTAAAATTTAGATTTATTAATCATACGATAGACTGAACAAAAGTAATATTTATATTTCTTTTCTCAAATATGAAATAAGAAATTATTTTTCAACTTCAAATGTATATTTATGAAATATGCATTGAAGTAAAATCAAGAAAATAAATGGTATATTGAACTAAAAGTGGATACCAACTGATTACCACTAATGAGAATTAGGATGATTTGAGGTTGGAGGTTGTGGTGTTCGTGGACAAATTGAATTAGAAGTTGGACATGAAGTATTTATGTAATATATAGATTCTTAATATATCTTCCATAATTAGTAATTAATTATTATCAATTAATGTATAGTATTGAATATGAAGTATTATTAATTATTTACAGAAAAATTCAAAAAAATGGAACGTCTGACTTATCTCATAAAAGTCAAACATGATTAATACATTTTGTAAAAACGTGACATTTTTGAAGTCCAAACGCGAATCACAAAACCGCTGACATATCAACTATTTCGGACTTATCTAAGATAAGTCGGGCGTAATTCTCGCTAACCGCTTTTTGGTTAACATTTTCGGTGTCCTAACGTGAACTTGGTATGTAACTATTACCTTTGCTATGTAAATATTCCCTAATTAGATTAAATATTAATAAAAGAGAATTAACTGCAGTATTTCTCAAATTAGTATGAATTGGAGTCAAATGAAATTAGCAACAATTTATTCCATTTTAACACAATTCTTCCTACTTGAAGTTAGCCTACTCGTGAACATTAGTGAACATTATTATTAACCCGTCTTCAATTCGTTACGATTTGTAAACATCTCCATACTGTAAAAAAATAAAAAAATAAAGCATAAACAATCTTTATGGAAAATAAAAAATAATTCCTAAGATGTTCCATAAGATCTCCAAGTATTAACCATGCATTAAATAGGAAAATACGTGCTACGTTAAATGAGCATTACTATAGAAAAAATGTTTTGCGGTAGGGCTAAGATGGATAATATCTGATATTGCAAAAAATAACTCTACGTTGCGTATAACAAAGTAAAATATTTAAAATAAAAATTAAGTTTATAGAACGTCTATTTAGAACTAATCTTTCAACAAACTTCTCTCGAAATGAAGTATAGAAATTTATTATTTGTCTACTTGATTTTCATAAATACTTATAGTTCAAATGGAATGTACAGCAATTTATATCAGATTATACTCGATTAACGATTTTTTGATGTACATTTTTGGTAAATCAATTATGCCTTATAAATTTACAAAGGAAATGAATTTCCTGATCGTACTAAGCAAACACAAAACATATTAGAGAATTTATTATGTATTTACTACCCTCGATGCTAACTTAAGAAACTAATTTGCCATTAATATGATCCAATTATTTTACAGAAAATTTGATTGGATTCTATTATAACATCAAACAATGGAATTATAAAATAAACATATTACCAAATTATCAAATTAACTAAATTGCACACACTTTATATTGAGTTAAAATTTTCTTTTTTGAAATAAAGCATTTAGCTTTAACACTAGAAATGTTAAAGGAATTAAACATACCATTATTTTTGAAACTAAAAGTATGGATGTGAATTAGTAGTTGACCTATAACCATTTGATCTTCTATATTTTGTGTATAAAGTAACATTTAGATTTATAAATCATACGGTAGACTGAACAAAAGTAATATTTATATTTCTTTTCTCAAATATGAAATAAAAAATTATTATTCAACTTCAAATGTATATTTCGGAAATATACAATGAAGTAAAATCAAAAATCACTTTTAATCCATCAAGAAAATAAATGGTATATTGAACTAAAAGTGGATACCAACTGATTACCACTAATGAGAATTAGGATGATTTGAGGTTAGAGGTTGGGGGTTGTGGTGTTCGTGGACAAATTGAATTAGAAGTTGGACATGAAGTATTTATGTAATATATAGATTGTCAATATATCTGCCATAATTATTAATTAATTATTATCAGTTAATGTATAGTATTGAATCTGAAGTATTATTAATTATTTACAGAAAAATTCAAAAAAAGGAACGTCTATTTATCTCATAAAAGTCAAACATGATTAATACATCTTGTAAAAAATGTGACATTTTTTAAGTCCAAATGCGAATCACAAAACCGCTGACATATCAACTATTTCGGACTTATCTAAGATAAGTCGGGCGCAATTCTCGCTAAACGCTTTTTGGTTAACATTTTCGGTGTCCTAACGTGAACTTGGTATGTAACTATTGCCTAAGTAGATTAAATATTAATAAAAGAGAATTAATTGTAATAATTCTCAAATTAGTATGAATTTTAATCAAATGAAATTAGCAACAATTTATTCCCTTTCAACACAATTCTTCCAGTTTGAAGTTAGCCAAGTCGTGAACGTTATTATTAACCCGTCTTCAATTCGTAACGATTTATAAACATCTCCACATAATTATTAATTAATTATTATCAGTTACTGTATAGTATTGGATATGAAGTATTATTAATTATTTACAGAAATATTCAAAAAAGGAACGTCTACTTATCTCATAAAAGTCAAACATGATTAATACGTCTTGTAAAAACGTGACATTTTTTAAGTCCAAACGCGAATCACAAAACCGCTGACATATCAACTATTTCGGACTTATCTAAGATAAGTTGGGCGTAATTCTCGCTAACCGCTTTTTGGTTAAAATTTTCGGTGTCCTAACGTGAACTTGGTATATAACTTTTCCCTAATTAGATTAAATAGTAATAAAAGAGAATTAATTATAATAACTCTCAAATTATTTGAATTGGAATCAAATGAGATTAGCAACAATTTATTTCCCTTTAACACAATTCTTCCTGCTTGAAGTTAGCTTACTCGTGAACATTATTATTAACTCATCTCCAATTCGTAAAGATTTATAAACATCTCCACGTTGCAAAAAAAATATCAAAACAATATGACATAAACAATCTTTATAGAAAATAAAAGATATTTGCTAAGATGTTCCATAAGATCTCCAAGTATTCAGTGTTAATCATGCATTAAGTAGGAAAATACTTGCTACGGTCATTGAAGCATTACTATGGAAAAATGTATTGATGTAGGTCTAAGATGGAAAATATCTAATATTACAAAAAAATAAGTCTAGGTTGCATATAACAAAATAAAATATTTAGATAAAAATCAAGTTTACAGAATGCATATTTAACTTCAACGTACTTCTCTCGAAATGAAATATAGATATTTATTATTGATTATTCTTTTACATCATAGATGATATTTTGTCTTCTTGATTTTTTTTTAAATACTTATAGTTCAAATGGAAAATACAACAACTTTATTTCAGATTATACTCAATTAAAGATTCTTTGATGAACACTGTTAGCAAACCAATTATGCCTTATAAATTTACAAAGGAAATGAACTTTCTGATCGTACTAAGCAAACACAAAACAGGTTAGAGAATTTATTATGTATTTAGTACATTCGACGCTAACTTAAGAAGCTAATTTTCCATTAATATGATCGAATTATTTTTCAAAAAAATTGGTTGGATTCTGTTATAATATCAAACAATCCAATTATAAAATAAACATATTATCAAATTAACTAAATTACACACACCTTATATTGAGTTTAATTTTTTTTGAAATAAAGCATTTATCTTTAAAACTAAAATTATTAAAGGAACTAAACCTGCTATTATTTTCGAAGCCTACTATTATTTTCGAAACTGAAAGCATGGATGTGAAATAATAATTGATCTATAACCATTTGACCTTCTATATTTGTGTATAGAGTGACATTTAGATTATAAATCATACCGTAGACTGAATAAATGTAATATATATATATATATATTTATATTTTTTTTCTCAAATATAAAATAAAAATTTATTATTTAACTTTAAGTGTATATTTTTGAAATATACTTTGAAGTAAAATCAAAAATTAGTTTTAATCCATCAAGAAATAAAATGCTATATTGAACTAAAAGTGAATACCAACTGATTACCATTAATGAGAATTAGGATGATTTGAGATTAGAGGTTGGAGGTTGCGGTGTTTGTGGACAAATTTGATTAGTAGTTAGACATGAAGTATTTATGTAATTTATAGATTCTTAATATATCTACCATAATTATTGATTAATTATCATCAATTAATATATAGTATTGAATGTGAAGTATTATTAATTATTTACAGAAAAATTCAAAAAAAAGGAACGTCTGAGTTATCTCATACAAGTAAAATATGATTAATGCATCTTATAAAAACTTGACATTTTTTAAGTTCAAACGCAAATCATAAAACCGCTGACAGATCAACTATTTTGGACATATCTAGGATAAGTCGGACGTAATTCTCGCTAACCTTTTTTGGTTAACTTTTTCGGTGTCCATTAACATGAACTTTGTATGTAACTATTCCATAATTACATTAAATATTAATAAAAGAGAATTAATTATAATTACTCTCAAATTATTTTGAATTGGAATCAAATGAAATTACCAACAATTTACTCCCTTTTAACACAATTCTTCCTGCTTAAAGTTAGCCTACTTGTGAACATTATTATTAACTCATCTTCGATTCGTAACGATTTATAAACATCTCCACGTTGCAAAAAAAAATCAAAACTATATGACATAAACAATCTTTGTAGAAAATAAAAGATAATTGCTAAGATGTTCCAAAAGATCTTCAAGTATTCAGTGTTAACCATGCATTAAATAGGAAAATACGTGCTATGGTCATTGAAGCATTACTATGAAAAAATGTATTGATGTATTTATTACCTTCGATGCTAACTTAGCAAACTAATTTAAGATTTTACATAATTTAAGATTGTTTGGTATGCATGTGTTAGTAGACCAATTATGCTATTTTAAATATGCAAAGAAAATAAAATTCATGATCGTACTAACGAAACACGTATCAGATGAACGTCGATGTAAATATAAAACTAGAGAACTAAAAAATAGTTCAACATTACATATCAAAGATTTTATAAAAGATATCTACGATATCGATGTATTAATCAATCCAATAACCTCATGCGGAATATGAAGGAAACTAGGTTGATAATGATACAGATTGAAACTAAAATAATAAGTATAAGATTTTCCCAACTTGATTTTGTATACACCTATATTTCAAAATAAAAAATAAACTTTTTATCTTGTGTATTATAAAAAGTTTAAGATAATTTTATTATTTATATGTCAGTAAGCCAATTATCCTTGCAAAATAAATGAATTAAATGAAAATCATAATCGTACTAAACGAATACAAATAAGAGGAACATTGATGTAAATAAAATTATAAAAAACATAAGAATGGAAAACAGTCAAACTTCATGTATTATATATCTTACAAAATAACCAAAGATTACATAATATCCAGTATTAACAAATCCAATAACCTTCTAAAAATATAATGAAAGCCATATTCATATCCATACAAGTTGTAACAAAAAGAAGAAGAAAACAACCTTTTTAACACAAAATTTGAAGTTTAGTTCTGCGATAAATTATTAGAGCTAAAACAAAAAATTCAACCTTAAATTAAATGAAAATAAAGATAATAAAATAAAAATCATACCTTTAATCCATTTCTGATAGATTAGCAAGCAAGGTTTTAGAAAAAATTTCTAGGAAAACTACAACAGAGTAAGCAACGGATAAAAACACAATCTTTGCAAAACATGATAGAAATTATAGAATTATTGAAGAACTCAATCAAATTATAATTAGATGTAAATAAAGAGATTGACCAAAAACTATTTGGAATGAATCTTTAAGCCGATTTAGACTGAAAATAGATATTATTATAGTTTTTTTGAATCGTAGTATACATAAGAAACTGATATATGACAATAGATAACATAGTGAAAAATTTAAATGGGAGGATTGTAAAAAGATGGTTGGAAACAAATGACGAACAAAAAAATTGTAACGATAACACAGAGAAGAGGAAATCTACATTAGAATAGAAAGACATAATGATTATAGGTTTATCAAAAGAAATAAACATACATAAGAGTATTTTACCAAAAGGAACAATGATAACATCAATTGCTATCTTAATGAAGGTAGTTTTGTGGAATATTGAAAAAATTTAGGTGGTCTAAAAAGAAAATTGTTTTAAGGAGAATGCATTATTCAGTCTGAGAGTGAAGGAGAGATAAGAATACTAAGAGTTCTACATTCTCTTTCTTATACAATAGAATAGATTTGTTGAATTGTTAGCAATTTTATACAGGTGATGATGTTATTTTTTTTGTTGAAATGTTAGCAATTTTATTTGCTGGATTGTAGGAACGAAGCTACAGAGCCAAACAATGATATGTGACAAAGGGGAAGAAGGATTAGAGCTGAAGGAGAAGATAGATAGGCTACGTGGGTGGTTGGAAGATGACATGAAGAGGCTGACAAACAAGGACGTGGAAGATGTGATTTTCTATTTCGATGTCGATGAGACTATCAGTCTGGCTTTGAAATCAGACAAAGGTAAGGGAAGCAATGAAGATAAAGATACACTGCATTTTGTGTTTCTCTGTACTTCTTATATAAATTTATACTCGTACACATGTGTACATACATGCTTTTGTCAACGATGCCAGCGATGAGGAAGGCATTCCACGACTATGCTTATTTAGAACAAAACCTTTTTGTGCCAAGCAGTGGGAAGGTACTTCGCCTGTTAAAATTAATGCTGCAATTCGGTGTAGAGAAGCTCAAGGAGGTTGACTTGTTTATCCTATACCAAAATTTTCCCAATTTGCCTTTCGCAATGCTGCTACTAAGTGCACTGGATTCCTACTCCCTCTTTGATAAGGCAAATGAGCGTGTTATGATCTACAAACTATGCTGTAATTTACCTTGGAAGCTCTTTACTCATATAATGTACCACAAGACTAAGCTCCCCCAATTTAGGAGAATCACAGAAGAAGAAGAAGAATCAAACGATGAATGTAAAATCCAGAAAAAAGCTGCAGAAAGTTGCGAGATTTGTTGTGGGAAAGGCAAACATAGCGGTGTTTATGGTTACCATTGTTCCTTTTGGGATTCTATCCCTAGTGGACTTACTGTTGGGCCCAACCATTTTGTAAGCTGTAGAGACTGTTGCATGATCATCGACGACAAAGATTTTGTCAAGGGTTGCTGTGGTTCCAGGGTGAGGCAGGCTGTGCCCTTCTCAGTGCTATAGAATTAGAATATAGGCGTTGTTTTTCCTAGTAATACTGTTTGTTTGTTATGACCGTTATCAATTTGTATGCGCCTTTGGATGCACATTGTATTAGTTCCAGTTGTCAATGAAGTCAAACAAAGGTACTAATAATATCAATGTTTATTAATGCTTTCTTATTTTGAAAATTGTGTATAAGAATGCATTCTTGATTCTGTTAGATTATCCGTGTGTGTATGTGTGTACGTATATGTGTGTGTGAGTATATCTATGTATGTAAAGGTGGTATAATGTCCGTTTGACCAAAAAAAATGAAATTACATGCTCATGTTTTGACACCGATTTAACAATTAAATCTTCTATCCTCTCTCTCTAACGCATCCGATGCAATTAGAAAATGTGCACCTGACCCGAAACGTCAAACTTGCAAAATAAAATTGGCAACAAATGTTTACCAAACCTGAGACTATTAAACTTACATGATATAAGTGGCCAAAATGCGCACCTAACCCAAAGTAGCAGGGTAAGACATGTTTACCAATGGCGTTAACGTGCCATTGGCATGCTTAATAAGATGTTGGTGAGCAAAGCTTTAGGTTCACGTCTTTCGTGGAGTACTAATCGACTCTTGTTTCGAATGTTATGGCGATGTCTATTTTTCAACGCTTATCAATGATATGCCGATAACAGTACACTCTATTGAACGACGTCTAATTAAAATGTTAACATTGAATTTTTTTTGTTAGACCAACATCTTCGCAAAGCATTTCAACTTTCTTTTTCACCTCAAACACAAATTCATGTGTAATTATTACCTAATTACATAAGCATAAACCAACAATATCTGACATCACAAATTCATATATAATCGATGATTAATCTTTCTAATATAATCAAATAATGTCGAATCACAATTTACATATATCAATCACAATCTTTCTGCAAGATAATTTTTATTTGTACATCTGACGCAGCGGATAATTCGAAATAAACTTCAATCGATGAATGTAGCAATCGGTGAGTTGAAGATACCAAAATGCCCAAGTTCGTTGATCCAAAGATACCGAACTCTAGCTATCTCAAACACGTTGATAGCGCACTATACCGTGTTCAAAGATCTACGATTCTTCGCACGTTGATCTAGCGCACTAGATTCCGTGAATCGGCTTCTGCAATCGTTGAATCGAGCGCACTCGATTATCCGAAAGAGGAGATAGGAGATCACACTCAACTACCAATTGGTATGAAAGCACAAAGCTAACAAAAGGAAATTTTATTCAATATTCAACAACCTTCAAAATATACAACACACGCGTATTTATAGGAGTTACAGCCCAACACAAACAAAACATCACCAAACTCTTAGGTCGGCCGTGACTTACGACCTAACTTAGGTCGGCAGCGACCTAACGACATAGCACACTCACTTTTATACAACACAGTACTCAAACACGACCTAACAACAACTCACGCGACCTAACTCACAAACAGACCGACTCAACAAATGCGACTTAAGATAGGTCGTTAACGACCTAACCTTTCCAACATCAGCGACTTAATTTCACAAAGACTCATTGTTAGCTCGGCGGCGACTTATGAATTAGGTCGTTCGCGACCTACAGACGTTAGGTCATTCGCGACCTAAAGTTACTGCATCCAGACTTCTTCACGCGACCTAACTAGGTCGTAGGACGTGGCGCGACCTAAGGAACATCCGTCCTTATGTGACTTAGGCACTTCAGTAGTTGTAGCTTCTTCACGCGACTTAACTGGGTCATAGGTCATGGCGCGACCTAAGGAATCTGAGCGACCTAAGACTTTAGGTCGTGATTTGGCAACCTGAAGTTTCGTTAGGTCGTTAACTCGTTCGAACGTCTTCAGGCTTAGCTTGTTAACTCGTGACCGACCTTCGTTAGGTCGTGAACGACCTAAAAATTCCCAGCGATCTAAACCCATGTTTCCCTCTGCGCGACCTAAGGCTTTATTAACTCGCAACTTCTTTTCACATGATTCATTAGGTCGTAGACCACTGCTGTTAGGTCGTGATTGACCTAAAAATTCTCCCTTAGGTCGTGAGCGACCTAGGACTTGTGAATTCTCAGAAATTTCAGATTGCACTGCATCATCCTCCCCTGGTTGAGAAAAATTCAACCTCGAATTTGTAAATCTCTCCATCTCAGATTGTTCATCCCCATAATATGGTATAAGATGCTTAACATTGAACACGTCAGAAGTGTATACGTCCTCCGGTAGCTTTAACTTATAAGCATTCTCATTGATCCGTTTCACCACTTCTACAGGTCCAATTTTCCTGGCTTTCGACTTAATATAAGTGCCCACTGGAAAACGATCTTTTGTTAACACAGCATACACCAAATCGCCTTCGTTAAATTCAACATTTCGACGTTTCAAATCTGCAGACTTCTTATACTTCTCATTCGATTTCTCCAATCGTTCCTGAACGATTTTATGACATTCAGTCAGCTCATCAACAAAATCAGCAGCTCGTTTAACTGTTCTCTTCGACTGTGGTACAACTGCTAAATCCAACGGTCCCCTGGGTAAATTTGAATAAACAATCTGAAACGGACTGAATCCTGTGCTACGATTTACTGCATGATTATGAGCAAATTCAGCCTGACATAGCTTCATGTCCCAACTTCTCAAATTATCCTGTACAAGACAACGCAACAAATTTCCCAATGACCTGTTAACAACTTCCGTTTGTCCGTCTGTTTGTGGATGATAAGCACTGCTAAAATTCAACTTCGTTCCCACCATTTTCCACAAACTCAACCAAAAGTGACTCAGAAAACGAGTATCTCGATCAGAAACAATAGATTCTGGTAAACCATGAAGTCGATAAATCTCCTTGAAAAATAACTGTGCCACTCGAACTGCATCTGCTGTCTTCTTGCAAGCAACAAAATGTGCCATCTTCGAAAACCTGTCCACCACAACAAATATCGAGTCATTTCCCCTTTGAGTTCTCGGCAAACCCAAAACGAAATCCATGCTAATATCAACCCATGGCTTAGATGGTACTGGTAATGGCATATACAACCCTGCATTCGTTGCTGTTCCTTTTGAAACCTGGCAAATATAGCACCTCTCCACGAATCTTTCCACCTCTTTTCTCATCGACGGCCAAAAGTAAGACTGTGAAATCAACTGCAAAGTACGATCACGGCCCACATGTCCTTCCTCGTGCAATTCCTTCACAATCTTCATCCTCAAACTACAGTCCGGAATACATAAACGATTTCCTTTAAACAGAAAACCATCAACCAACATAAATTCATCGGTACTCCCATCCTTCACTTTTTCAACATATTTCACAAAGTAAGGATCTCCTTCAATCATCTCAGGCAACATTTCAAACCCCGTCACTTCAACCTTCATTGTCGTTAGTAAATGACTCCTCCTACTCAAAGCATCAGCTACTCGATTCGTCACCCCTGATTTGTGTTTAACGACAAAAGTAAACTGCTGCAGATAAGCAATCCATGATGCATGTCTCGCAGAAATCTTATCTTGCCCCTGTAAATGTTTCAAAGCTTCGTGATCAGTGTACAGAACAAATTCCTTCTGAAATAAGTAATGTCTCCAATGCTTAACAGCCTGTACAACAGCATAAAACTCAACATCGTATGTACTGTATCTCATCTTCGCCCCTGACAACTTCTCACTAAAATAAGCAACTAGCTTCCCATTCTGACTCAGAACTCCTCCAATACCAACCTTCGAAGCATCAGTATGCAATTCAAACAATAACTGAAAATTAGGTAGAACAAGAATTGGTGTAGACGTCAACAATTCCTTGATCTTCTCAAAAGCAATCCTCGCTTCCTCTGACCATCCAAACTGTTTCCCCTTCATGCAATTAGTAACTGGAGCCATCACGCTACTGAAGTGTGGAATGAATCTTCGGTAGAATGATGCTAGCCCATGAAAACTTCTCACTTCCGTAATTGTCTTTGGTTGTCGCCAATTCCTGACTGCCTCCACTTTACTCTGATCAACCTGAATACCTTTCCCTGAAACAACATAACCCAGGAATAAAACACTAGGTGTCATAAACACACATTTCTTTGTAGCAGCATAAAATTGTTCTTCACGAAGAATAAGCAACACTTCCCTCAAATGTAGAACATGTTCCTCCGTACTCCTGCTATATATCAGAATATCATCGAAATAAACCACAACGAATTTCCCAATGAATGGTCTAAAGATTTGATTCATCACCCGCATGAATGTACTAGGTGCATTTGATAAACCAAATGGCATAACCAACCATTCGTATAACCCCTCTCTCGTCTTGAAAGCTGTTTTCCATTCGTCACCTGGTCTGATTCGAATTTGATGATAACCACTCTTCAAATCAATCTTCGAGAATATAGTTGCCCCACTCAACTGATCCAGCAAATCATCCAACCTCGGCATAGGAAATCTATAGCGAACAGTGATCTTATTCAAAGCTCTACTGTCTGTGCACATCCTCCAAGTTCCGGTCTCTTTGGTACTAACAACGCTGGCACTGCACAAGGACTCAAACTTTCATGAATACGCCCCTGCTCAAGCAACTCTTCCACCTGCCTTCGTAACTCCTCATGTTCCTTCGGACTCATACGGTAATGTGGTCGTTGTGGTAATACTGCTCCCGGAACAAGATCAATCTGATGTTGAATGTCTCTAAGTGGTGGTAACTCCTTCGGTAACTCCTCTGGAAAGACATCTTCAAACTCTTTCAAAACAGGCTTTACTTCTTCTGGAATCTCAACTTCTTCGCTGCTCTCTCTCCCAATCAACAAAAACACTTCAGGTTCTTCCACTACTTCCTTGACAAACTCTTTCAAAGTCAACAGAGTTTTCAATTCCTCAATCTCCTCCAGCTTACTCTCCTTCTACTGTTGTCTCTTGGGAACCAAAGTGATCTTAGTACCCTCGAACATGAAACTGTAACTGTTGGCACGGCCGTCATGCTGTACTGCTCTATCAAACTGCCAATGTCTGCCCAACAATAAGTGACAAACATCCATATCTACGACATCACACCAAATTTCATCCTTGTACTTCTTCCCAATCGAAAAGTTCACACAAGCTCTTCGACACACTTTCACTTCACCTCCCTTCCTTAACCATGCTAGCTTGTATGGTTTAGGATGCTTCTCGATCTTCAAGTTCAATTTTCTCACTGCTTCTGTAGAAATAATATTATCACAACTTCCCAAATCAATAACGAATTTGCAGACTTTCCCCAGAATAGTACATGTTGATTGAAAAATATTGCTTCTAAGCCAACTACAATCCTCTTCTTGCTTTGGTGTCAAACAACTTCTCCTCATCATGAGATTACAACCTTCATCACCCGACACTTCTTCTTCCTCCTCAACATAAGGTACATTTGAATATTCTGCCTCCTCACCATCATCCTCCTCAACTTCTGCAACCATGGTTCTCTTCTTCGGCTTCGGACATTCATTGCTTTTATGACCCAACTCCTGACAATTATAGCATTTGAACCCACTTCTAACCTTCGCCTTCTCAGCCTCCTTCACCACTGGCTTACTGACAGGTTTAGGAACATTAGAACTACCACTGGCCCCCTTCACCGGATTATTAGAATTAGTAAACACACCGCCTCCACGCCTTCCTTGTTTCTCCCAAGCTAACGCTTTCTGATGTGCCTCCGCAACGGATCTAGGATCAAACATATTAACCATATCCTGGATCTGCATTCTCAATCCCCCAATGAATCTAGCAGTCAGCTGTTCTTCTGTCTCCATAATATCATTCCTGGCAATGAGTTGGTAAAATTCATCAGCATAATCACTAACAGATTTTGTCCCTTGCCTCAGATTCTGCAACCTTTGCTACATAAGTGACTGGTAGTTATAAGGCAAAAATGTAGCTCGCATCAATTTCTTCATTTTCTCCCAAGATTCTATCTTTGACTTCCCCATCCGTTCTCGAGTAAGTTTAGTTTGCTGCCACCACGCCAATGCTCTCCCCCTCAGCCTTGTAGCAACTAACTTCACCCTTCGATTCTCCGGCACCTCCTTGAAATCAAAGATTTCCTCCACATTAGACAACCAATCTAAGAATTCCTCAGCAACCATTCCGCCTTTAAACTCCGGAATCTCCATCTTCATTCCCGATTCCCAACGTCGATCATCATCAATAACCCGATACTGACGTTGTCCCTGATCTCTATCTCTGAAATGAACACTTCCCCTTTCACCGTCAAACTCATCCTCAAAGTCTGATGTATAACGTTGTCGTTCTCGTCCTCCAACATCTCTAACACCACTCCTACTACCAACATCCCTTCTATCATGTTCATCAACATTCCTCCTACTTCGATTGTCAACACTTCTATGCTCTTGACTTTCTCTTCTCTCCCGTTCAGAACGTGATGAAACTCTGCTATATCCACGGTTTGATTCAGGTGAAACTCTCCTTCTATTCTGACTCATATCAATCATCAACCTTTCCGACTTTCCAATGCCTTCATCGAATTTATCATTAATACGTTGTTCCATAAGCTCGGCTTCTTCTCTTCAATACAAAGCTTCAATGTTTTGATGACGATTAGCTCTCCTTGGTGGCATGGTTGAAAAACTTCCCAAACACTTCAACAATCTAACACAAGTCTTCAAAAACTTTAAACACAATGAAGCAAGCTCGGCCCAATAACACGGCTCCTTTGTCTCACAATGCTTTATACGGCTCGCCCTTAACTCGGCAACGAGTTACGACTTAAGTAAAGTCGGCTCCAACTTATCTTGGCTCACCCTTAGATCGGCAATGGATGTTCATGGTTCAAACAAGGTCGGCTCAACTTAGCTCGGCCTTGACACTTCACGACTTAGCTTGACTCGGTTGGGACTTGTCTCGGCCACCTACTACAAACACTTCAATGCAAACTACAACAAGGCACGGCTCAATCTCGGTTCCCCACTAAGTCGGCAAAGACTTAGCTCGGCAAGGTTCTACACTTCAACCCTTGGCGCGCAAAACTTCCACAAGTCCAAATTCAAACACCTTTGTTCACTTTGATCCAAAAAGCAATGGATCAAACACTCCCAACTTGATGCAACTTCAATATGAACACAATGAACAACTCCAAACTTCAAAAACGTGGCTCCAAGAATCAACTTAGCTATGATTGGCTAAGTATGGCTCTGATACCAAAACTGACGCAGCGGATAATTCGAAATAAACTTTAATCGATGAATGTAGCAATCGGTGAGTTGAAGATACCAAAATGCCCAAGTTCGTTGATCCAAAGATACCGAACTCTAGCTATCTCAAACACGTTGATAGCGCACTATACCGTGTTCAAAGATCTACGATTCTTCGCACGTTGATCTAGCGCACTAGATTCCGTGAATCGGCTTCTGCAATCGTTGAATCGAGCGCACTCGATTATCCGAAAGAGAAGATAGGAGATCACACTCAACTACCAATTGGTATGAAAGCACAAAGCTAACAAAAGGAAATTTTATTCAATATTCAACAACCTTCAAAATATACAACACACGCGTATTTATAAGAGTTACAGCCCAACACAAACAAAACATCACCAAACTCTTAGGTCGGCCGCGACTTACGACCTAACTTAGGTCGGCAGCGACCTAACGACATAGCACACTCACTTTTATACAACACAGTACTCAAACACGACCTAACAACAACTCACGCGACCTAACTCACAAACAGACCGACTCAACAAATGCGACTTAAGATAGGTCGTTAACGACCTAACCTTTCCAACATCAGCGACTTAATTTAACAAAGACTCATTGTTAGCTCGGCGACGACTTATGAATTAGGTCGTTCGCGACCTACAGACGTTAGGTCGTTCACGACCTACAGACGTTAGGTCGTTCGCGACCTAAAGTTACTGCATCCAGACTTCTTCACGCGACCTAACTAGGTCGTAGGACGTGGCGCGACCTAAGGAACATCCCTCCTTATGTGACTTAGGCACTTCAGTAGTTGTAGCTTCTTCACGCGACTTAACTGGGTCATAGGTCGTGGCGCGACCTAAGGAATCTGAGCGACCTAAGACTTTAGGTCGTGATTTGGCAACCTGAAGTTTCGTTAGGTCGTTAACTCGTTTGAACGTCTTCAGGCTTAGCTTGTTAACTCGTGGCCGACCTTCGTTAGGTCGTGAACGACCTAAAAATTCCCAGCGATCTAAACCCATGTTTCCCTCTGCGCGACCTAAGGCTTCATTAACTCGCAACTTCTTTTCACATGATTCATTAGGTCGTAGACCACTGCTGTTAGGTCGTGATTGACCTAAAATTTCTCCCTTAGGTCGTGAGCGACCTAGGACTTGTGAATTCTCAGAAATTTCAGATTGCACTGCATCAACATCTTTTGTTCCATTGTTTCACTTCTACTAGAAGCCAAACTGCAGAAATCGAATGAATGTAAATCTGTTGTATAATAATGAATAATTGAAAAATGTTGATGATTTTCTTTAGGTTTCATGGTTTTTTCGTCAGTATCAATTTAAAGTAAATTTTATTTACTTGATCTGTAAATTTTAGTTAGTATCTATTGTAAATTTTATTTACTTGATTAGATTAATTTACAAGTGCTAGCACTAACGTCTCTGCTATCACCCAGTTTTAGATCTTAATTTTGAAAGTTGTCAGAACTCAAAATATATAAATGGGAAAATTTATCCATCGCATCGTCTTATCATTGATAGTGGGGATATGCTTTAAAGGCAATTATGCAATTTGTTACGTATATCTAACTCGATAATCAAACTTGTTCAAAATAAAATGCATTTTCATTCTATAATACATATGATATAATGTGTTATACTAATTAATCAATTTAATTAAATTTATACTTAGTGGAAAATTAGAAAAAAGTATGTCTTGGAAGTATTGGTCAAATTTTTATGATCGTATTTGGGAAAGTACTTAACACTTTAGAGTTGTATTCTCTTCTGTTGTGCGACAAGTGGTTGCTAGATCCTTAAGAGAATATGGTTCAGGTTTTACAGTGGTATCCGTAATAAGTGATATTTATTAGATTTTAGTAAATACTTGAATTTGGTAGCAGTTACAAAGTGGTGTAATCGTGAGTAATTTATCACAATATATATAAATACACCATAGAATATAACAATTATAATCATGCAACATATATTGCATTACCCATCTAATTTATTAGTTTATCCATCTTAATTTCAAATGACTACCAGTCACAATGCAAACTGACTACCCATCTTAATTTAATCTGACTACTCGTCTTATAATTATATGGACCACCCATCTTGCATATAAAAATATTCAGAATTATATGGGTTATCCATCTCAAATATAATTATAATTGGATTATCCACCCCCCACCACAGTGACTACCCATAACATGTGGTTTAATTATTTAAAATTATGTGGACTATCATTCACACATATTCCATTAACTTAAAATGACTTGGATTATCCACCACAATCTCATGGCTTTCCTAGAATGACTATGAATCCTTCATTATCCTCATAGAGACTATCTATCTCCGGCACGATATAGACTATCCATTTCACAGCCCCAAGTTTTCATGGGATGACTCTGAACCCATCATTTACAATTTAATTCATGTTACCCACATGTTAACCTATGTCTGTTGGTATTCTAAATTAGGTTATTTCCCCATCAAGTTATAACATTTCAAAGTGACGTACATTGGTATTATCAATTGATTAGCATCGAACTCATTTAAGGAATAAAACTGGTATCACCGATTTTTAGAATCAAAGTCCTAAAACAATAGGCTCGCCGCCCTTATTAGGTTAATATAGATCAATGTCAAAGTTCATCTACATTGGTGTCCCCGATGACAGTGTTGAAGTTTACAAATTTTAAAACGGCATTGGTACCCCATTGACGACGTCCAAATGGAAAATACAAGGCTCTCCGCCTTTGATGAAGATAGGTGACCGTCAAGCAGCATTGAACCTCATTGACCCTTTACCCAAGGTAAAACCAAATGTAAATTCTTTAAGTATAAATTAATGTCGAAAGTGACGTTGTTGACTTCTATGAACTATTGGCTACCCACCCATTAAAACAAAACTTTAACTTTTATAAGTTATATGGCTATTTAACGAAGTTACAGAGTCATCAACCGTCTTAAAACATGCCTCTTCGCCTTTTTTTAAACAATTTTAGTTGACATAAAAACAAACCTCTTCGGCCTTAAAAAATGAAGTGCGATGTCGTGAACATGAGGCCTCGACTCTAAAACGTAAGGTCGTCGACCTTGACTATAAAAAACCGTGATTTTATTGTTGTCGATTTTTTTTTAAAATAGAAATTTTAATTTAAGATTGCAATGCATTAATGTTGAAAAGTCAGTGAATTCTTTCCAGTGGTGCATGTATGAAATGAGTGGCAAATTGCCTTCACGTGCGTGTAGGTGAAGATAGTCCAATTCAAAAGCAAAATATGTGAACACTTGCTGGAAACACAATTATTTGTAGAGCAAAAGTGAACATTTGCTGCCACCAATTTCTAAAGCAAGTATGAACACGTTAGCTATCACAAAAGTTGAAATATTTTGCTGTCGCGCGCACCAATTTTATAAAACAAAGTTGAACAATTTGCTTTTACTGCCGTCATCATTTTTATAAGTAGACAGTCCTTCATTTATCTATTACACGTCTCATATTAAATGCTTGTGTACTTAAATGCTAGCCAGCACATCTTTCATTTTGACTTGTACACAACTGTGAAAAGAAGAGTAAACATTCTTTTGCTCATTTTTTTTCCAAGTAGCCTTCCACATTCTTTCTTTATAAGATTTCCAGTGGCCATGCAAAAGCTCTAATGGCGGTTCATAATTTATTGCTCACTTTTGGATTTTTAGTGCTAACTGATTTTTGAAGCAAATCTAAGGTGGGTTCAAAATTCACGTGTCTAATTTATTCAATTCTTCTTATATTCGTGCTTGCAAGTAGTGTGTCTTGGTTCAAGTTTGTATTGCCAAGTTGCATTTCATTTTTCTTGCGTGCATGAAGTGCACGAAACAATATCACCCATATATTATGCATTTTTTCTTTTGTTTTGCATTGTTTTGCTGTGCGAAAAGCTATGCCCAGATTTTTTTTATGAGTATAGATTAAATATCCAGGCCTTCTTTGCTTTTCATTCTTCACTCGCATGCATACATTTTGTTGTTGTGCTAGGACATTTTCTATCATATTTTGGTGCAAGTCCAGGTCATCTATGTGTCAACTTAGTCCGCTGCATGCATACAAATCAAGGAGTTCATGCGTGCCAGTGTAGTGTGCGTGCGTACATTTATAGTGTGCATGTGTAAAACTTTTATGGCCAAATCATCAACATTTTCCTCAGCTTGATATTTGCATGCGTGTATTTCATATTGCGTGCAAATATTGCCCTGGTCATTTTTATTCATGTGGCAAGAAATAAGTAGCACGTTATTACCTTACCCAGGCCATGCATTTTAGTTGTACGTGTGAAAATAAATTTTCATGCAAACATTTCCATCAAAGTTGAAGTATTTTTATTTTTTTTTGAAAATGGTACTTTTTATAGATGGATAAAACAGAGCATATACTTCCTTGATATGCCTCATTAAAACCTTACAACCCCCCTAAACTATATGGGTACCTTGTAAGGAAAAAGAGTACATATCAATTCCATATATTAACAATACATCAATTCAAATACTGGGCCAAACTGTCAAACAGATGGAGGAGAAAAAAACATATAGGCAACACTCTCAAAATCATCCGTACGAGCAGCTGGTACCAGATATGAAGACAAGCCATACTCCAACTTAAGTATTAAGACAAAATAAAACTCAAAAGACGTCATTTCTTCTTTTGCTATCCTGCACGCGTTGGGGGAGAAGCAAAGCCCCAAACTAACAGATCTAAATCAACATTCGCCGATGAAAATGGAGAAAATAACGAAATCATCAGACTCCAAAATCGACTATCACAAACTATCACTAGTCACAGATCAACATCAGCTCAAGGGGGTCGGAATTGGACGTGGAGAACTGACGCCATGCTGAGATTCACCAAGATAAGTCTCTCGTCAGAGTTTAAATCACCGGATTGAGTCTTTTGTTGGATAAGATGTTTACTGTCTATAAGAATGTGTTTAATTCTTAGTTCGACTGGTTGTTCAATTCCATTAAACACTCGGTCATTTCGTTCGCACCGAATGTTCCATATTATATTAGTAAAAATGATACTAAAAATGTTAGAGTTGGAAACTTTCATTTGATCCTGAGCTTGTTTAATAGCAGTCATAGTAGGATAGATTTCAAAATTGGAGAGTCCTGTGATATTAACCTCTGGAATAATTTCCATTAGGATGGTCCTCGAATATGTACATTGAAAGAATAGATGATCTCTGTCTTCATTGTGGTTAGTACATAAGACACATATTAGGTCTATATTCGGGAACCATTTGCTGATTCTGTCTTTAGTATTCAGTTTGTTTTTGATGGCAAGTAGAGAACATATTGACATTTTGGGCGCACAACCTTTCTCCCAAATAGTTTTGGTCCAGTCAAGCTCAGGATATTTGTTTCGAAATGTGTTCCATGCAGATTTCAAAGAAAATTGTCCCTGTTTACTAGGAATCCACCAACAGTAATCATGCTTCATGTGGTGATGTATGTGAATGTTCCTTACATCATTATGTGATTGCATGGGAATGAAGTTGAGATTTTATTTCCAGTTGTTATTCGACATGAGTTGTGATATTTGTTTATGGCAACCCTTTAGATTTCTCATGCAGTTCCAGCCATATTTGTCAATCAATGAATGGCCTTGTAACCATGGATCAAACCAAATATAGTATTAGCACCATTTACAATTTTCCTGTCTATGTAACCTTTACACCATTGTCTCGCACGTAGTATGGTTTTCAAAGTATGAGAAGCATTGTTATCCACATTGGTAATCCAAAAGTTATTCTTTTTACAATATCTATTATGCATCCATTTTGCCTACAAAGATTCTCCATTAATGTAGTTCCGTAGCAGTTTGGTTGCAGCTGCTACAGTTAAGTCTTCAATTTTCCTGATTCCTAAACCCCCTTCATTTTTGGTTTTGCATACATCATTCCAACTCATATTATGTGATTTAGTTTTCCACAGGAAGTTTGAGCATAATGAATTGATCCTATGAATAACTGATGCAGGGAACCGGGATACTTGAATCCAAGACTGCAACAGTGGGTGGATGACAGTTTTGATAAGTTCAGCTCTTCCACTTATATTGAGAAATCTAGTTTGCCAATGATTGAACTTTTTGTTAATTTTGTCAATAAGCCATCCAAAGTCTCTTGATTTTAAAGAATTATTAGTAAGAGGTATTCCCAAATAGATGATTGGCAGATTTTCAATTTTGAATTTAATGCTGTCAGCAATCTCCTGTTTATTTTTGGCACCTTTACTGAAAAATAATTTGGATTTTTCAGTATTTAGTTTGAGACCTGAGACAATTTTCATTTCTTGTAAAATATGATAAACAGCTTCTGCATTTTTAAATGTAGCTTTTGCCATAATTAAAATGTCATCAGCATAAAGAAGGTGGGTAATTATTGGCTCAACTTGATATATTGGACCGATGTTGCCTTTTAGAAATTCTATGTCCATCTTTATAGTGAGGTATTCCACGACCATAGCAAATAAGTAGGGGGAGAGAGGGTCCCCTTGTCTTAGTCCTCTTATGCTATTAATGAAACCATGTGGGGAGCCATCAATTAAAATAGAGAACGAAGGGGTGGATATGCAATCATAGATGATATTAGCAAAGGGAAAAGGAAATCCCACAGAAATCAGCATATGATGGATAAATTCTCTATTAACTTTGTCATAAGCCTTGTGTAAGTCAATTTTCAAACAGAAATTGCTTGAGTTTTTTCTATTAAAGCTTCTGACCATTTCATGGGAAAGGAGGGAATTTTCAGAAATATTTCTATTAGGGATGAATGCATTCTGATTAATAGAGATTAATTCATTCATAAATGGTTTCATTCTGTTGCATAATAAATTGGCTAAGATTTTGTACGTGACATTACAAAGAGAGATAGGTCTGAAATCAGATATATTCTTAGCCTCTGGAATTTTTGGTATGAGGCAAATGAAAGTGTGATTTATTTCTCTAATGATTTTACCACTTTGAAGTATGCCATTCATAGCTTCCCAAATATCCTTTTTCATGCTGTCCCAGTGCACTTTGTAAAATTTAGAATTGAATCTATCTGGCCCAGGAGAACTATTATCATTAATCTGAAAAATGGCCTCTTTAATTTCTTCCATTGTAAAAGATTTGCACAAATTCATTTTAGCATTTTCAGATAGAATTTTCTTGCAAGTAATGTTTGGAAATTTATTTGAGGCTTGTGGCAATTGAAATAGATCAGAGAAGTAAATAACAGCTTCTTGAGTTAATTTTTCTGATGCTGAGATCCATGTTCCTTGACTGTTAACAGTAAAAATGTTTCTTCGACTGTTTTTGAATTTTGAGATTTTACTGTAAAAGAATTCTGTAGGCATGTCCCCTTTGAGAAGCCAATTGAGTTTCATTTTTTGATCATTTTCAATGGCAGATTTTCTCAACATATCATGCAGTGCATCACAACCAGCGGTGTATGTTTGTAGGAGGTTATCATCCAGTGGGTTGTTAACTAATTGATTGTAAATGTTGTTATTATGCTCTTTCAAATTGTCAATCATTAGTTGTATATTGGGTTTAGTTCTTAACCAATTCTTCAGAGTGCTTTTCACCCTCTTTATCTTGAAGAGCAGTTTGTACAGAGGGCTACCAGGGGGATTAATATCCATAGCGTCGGTAATGATTTGATTATAATCAGAGAATGTGTGCCATGAGTTCTTATACTTAAAAGGTGTGTTCCTCTTTTTAAAATTTTGAGTTTGTAGCATAATTGAGATAGGAGTATGATCGCCCAAAGAATGATTGCCAAAATGGATGCCAAAATTGACAAATTTTTCTAGCCATAGCGAATTAACAAAAACTCTGTCTATTTTACTATGAATAGAAAAAGAATTACCTCCTCACCAAGTAAAGAAATTGCCTGTAAATACAGGTTCCACCAGTCTCGATAGAGTAATACAGTCCATAAAATAGGGATCACCACTGTAGTTAAAGCTACCATAATTCATTCTTTCATCGTGATATAGAATCGTATTGAAGTCACCTGCCACAATCCATGGTAGATTAACTTTATTGGATAGCGATATGATATCTTTCCATAGAGTGGATCGATTGTTTTCCTCATTATGAGCACAAACAATGGTGCATACTACTCTGATATCATTATTATTACACAAGATACTGGTAATGTATTGGTCTGTGGAGTGAAGAATGATGTTAGTCCATACCAATGAATTCCAGAGAATAATAATACGACCTTTTCGATCAGAAATGTTGTGAGACATTTTCCATTTGTTGTCAATTTTATTCATGAAGCGTTCAATAGCATTAAGAGAAAGTTTGTTTTCCAGGATGCCAAAAAAAGAAAAATTATTCGAATTAATGATTTTTAGAATTTCCATTTGTTTGTGGGGTGCATTCATCCCCCTTATGTTCCAAATTAGGAACTGCATTAACTTTTATTGTTAGGAGTGCTACTTTCTTCCAGAGGAGTAGCTTTCCCCGTCGTCTTGGCTTTTTTTGATTTTTTGCTTTTATTTTTTAGCTGAATGACAAGATTTGACCATGCAGGGTTCTCCAAAACGTCAGGATTCGAAGAGGCTTTGAATTCAAAAGGAGCTTCCTCTGTTCTCGTTTTGCGAGTTGATTTTGTTCTGGCTATTGATGATAAGTCTGGATTTGGGCAACCATTCCTTTGACTGGGAAGAGGAGGCACGTCTATGTTATTAGATTCTTCCATGGCTGAAGCTACATCATGTATAGCATCTAGTTGTACATTAGAATCACCTGTATTATAATCTGTAGACGTTGAATCCACTTTGTCATTCATGTTGTGTCCTTTAGTAGAATTATTGATGATGTAACCTTTATTTGGTTGAGCTGTCTGAGTGGTTGTTTGTGTGATATGGATAGGATTTGTTTCATTTATAATTGACATTGGATCATTTTGTCTAATCTGTTCAGATTTAGTGCCATGTTTTTGTTGTGACTGATCCTTAGTTTCCAACCCAGAGTTTTGTTTGATAGGTTTTTCAGTTATGTTACAATTTTCCAGAGTGGAATCAGTGGAATCTATTATCATTTCAGTGTTACCTACTTCTGTGTTGTGGTTCTGCTTAGGCACCCATGCTTTAGTGAATTGACAGTGATTTTCTATATGACCAAAGCTCGAGCAATTGGGGCATACGATAGGCTTCCATTCATAAACTATATCTTGCCAAGTTATTTCATCCTTCTCATTTAAAATAGGAAGTTTGCTAGGATAATTAAACTTATTATCAATTTCAATAAGGACTCTAGCAAAAGCGATTTTTATTATTCCCTCCGTGAATTTGTCAAGTTTAATAGGAGTTCCGAGCACAGAAGCAATTCGACTGATCCCTTCTTCTGTCCAGAAATCAAGTGGCAGATTAGGGAGACGGATCCAGATCGAGATAGAGTGAAGTAATTCTTTATTAAGTTGCATTCCGGGATGCCATCTCTTCAACATCAACAATCTTTTGTTATAATAGTATGGTCCTCCCTCCAAAATATTTAGACAGTCTTACTCTTTGTTGAATTTAATCACATAAAAACCATTTTCCATTGAGAAAATTGAAAATTCCTCTACTGGTTTCCAAACTCTGATGATATATTCTTTGAAGTATGGATAATATGGTTTAGGTCCTACTACGTAAACCACTATGGCGTTATTCCATTGTTTTCTAGCATCCATAATAACTTCATTAGACATTTTAGCGCATTTTATAGAATTGACTTCTCAAGGCGGATAAAATTTCAGTGGTACAGAGAGTGGAATATTATTACCTTTAACAATTTCATTCCACGCTTTACTCGTTTGTGAAGCGAAATTCCAAACTGGGGGACTTTGCTTATCAATAAAACGTCCGTTGTATTGGGATTCAGGACCATTAGGGATTGGATTAGTATTTTGATTAGTGGATCGACCAAAGTTAAAGTATTTTCAGGTTTTAAATTGTCTAAGATCATTTTCATTTTAATTATCATTTGCGTGCAAATGAGTCAAGATGTTGTCCTTTTAATTTTTATACGTGCGTAGCCAGGTTGCATTTCACCAAATTTCAAGGTCCAGGTTGCATTATTTTAAAAATCCATTTGGGTGTATTCATGTATACACGAAAGTGGGCAAATCATTTTCTCTTACTTTAGTATGTGTGCATATGTATTATTTTCCAGGTCAATCATAAATTGCCTGTATACATTTTTACATCCATGTATATTGTAGTATGCCCAAGCTATTTTTCTAGTATATTGGTGCGCGCAAGTGTAACACATGAAATTATGTCATACCATCACCATTTTGTTACCTATGTGCGGGAAAATATGAGTTGCACGTTACTTCACTAATTTACGTTGAACCGGTGTTTCATTTTAAAACGTATTTTGTTGCCGTTATTTTTATAACGGATTTTTACTCGTTGATATATTTTTGAAGCGTGTTGTTTTGATGAGATTTTTGACGAATAAAAATTAATGTTGTTTTGACTTCAGTAACCGTCAAATTAAAGTGAATTTTTAGGCGGCTATCCCGCAACGCTGATTTGATATCCGTTTTTACGGTATTTTGTGAAGCGTAATTTCCTTGTCGAAACTGCTATAGATGTTACTATTTTAATCACGTGTTTTTAAAATCGTTTTGAAATAAAATTGTTTCCAAAATTTTAAAGTTTATGCTTTCAAAATAATGAGGAATTGATTTAAACACTTCAGTAAAATCAAGGACTATGAACCCTTACTTTACTGATTCGGTTAATTCCGTACTTGTCCATTTGAGAACGTAAAATGTTATTTATATAAAACACACAATTTTGCACTTTCAAGGAAATAATGAAGATATTTAAACGATTTAGTAAAAGTGTGGAGTATGAAGCCACACTTTTACTAATTCAGTTAATTCCGAACTCGTTAATTGAAATATTTTCTGAGGATTTGCTGTTTGAAGCTTTTGATGTATTTATTGGGCTTTCGAGCCACTCTGCTGGACCTTCCAGTCATTTGTTGGACCTTCGGGTCAATTACCAGTACTGGACCTTCAGGTCATTTGTTGGACCTTCGGGTCATCTATTGGACGTGAAAATTTATGATGAAAGTACTTGGTAGGCTTCGGCCATTTGAGATGCACGTGCGGCGTAGCTTAGACTCGCTATCGGCTGGGATCGATCCACTTTTATGTTGATTTTCTAGTTATCTTATTTTGATTTCTAAGTTTTGTGAATCCTGATTTTCTAGTTATCTTAACCGATTTCTAGATTTTTGTGTACTACTGTTTCGAATTCAATTGTGAATTTGGAAGTTGGCTTAGTTGGTGTTCAATTAGATTTCTTCATTTAAACTATGTTGATTACTTATGCTGAATAGTCTCATTCGAGACTATGATTGATTTGATTTAATGTTGTTTATGATGCATTCACTTCTAAGTTTAAATTAGACCGATCTGTTTATTATTTTCTTTTAAATAATACTTGGGTCTGACCGAGTTATTTCAGGATAATCGCTATCTCTGATTCAGTTGCTGCTTCAGGTTTTGGGATTTCACATCATCTTTTGTTTAGGCTTCGAGGTGTTACGTTTGGTGTATTGACTCTCTTCTCATGTATGATATGATGTCTTTGTATATGTACATTTGGTTCATGTGAACTATCGGGTGTTGTAGCATGTATCCAGACTTGTCTTCCTCTATATCTGATATTTTTGTTCTGATGTGATTATACTTATCTGTGTTGTGGTCATTATGAGTTGTTCTAAATTTTTCTTCAGCCATCGTAGTTTCATTTTATATTTGGATTGAACATATATCATTGGGAGTAATTTGCATAACTCCTATCGATATAATCAATACTCGTCTAAGGCATAACTTGCGAACGGTCGCTTCTAACAAGCCTTATTATGTGCAATAGCAGACGTTATTCCTTATAATAACCTTTGTTATTGTGAGTATAGAGGTGGGGCGTCATAGACTGGTATCAAAACTGAGATTCAGAAAAAATTATAATAAACACGGAACATAAGTATAATGGAACATGTGTTACAACTATTCGAGGGTTTTACTCGTGCCTTTCTAATCTATTTCCTTTGTTGTTCTTAAATTTTGTCCTCTCTAACAAGTTGGAATATGTCTAGGAATAAATTTCATATTCCGTAGTATTCCATTTGTTAAATTTCTTGTCAGTATTGTTTTAACGAATCCTTATCTTCTCTTGTTCTCTCAGCTTATGGCTGGAAGAGGTAGAGGGAAGTGTTCTTCTGCAGGTCCGTCTAGTGATTTTCATCCAGACGAAGTTTATATGTCAACTGATCAGTTTATGGAGCTATTTAGGGGTACTCAGCCTTCTGTTGCTACTCTCGCAGCTCCCAATCACAAGTCTGCCTTCGCCCGTATGTGTAGTGACTATTCCCACCTTGGAGGCCAGCCTTTCAAGGGATCGAAAAGTGTATTGGAGGTTCAGACTTGGTTCCGCACTAGTGAGAGTATATTTTCTTGGATGGATCTTTCTGATCATCATCGCGTTCTCGTGGCATCTAGTATGTTGCAAGAACGTGCGCTTGATTGGTATGAGCTTTTTATTGCGAAAATTGATGAGTCCTCTCTCTCGTGGAATCAGTTTAAGGAACGATTCGAACTTAAGTTCGTTCCTGAATTAGAAAAGGAATCTTGCTTGTAGTTTCCTTGAGTTAAAACAGGGAAAGTCCTCTGTTTCTGATTATGTTGCATCTTTCGAGGCCTTATCCAAATACAGAGTTGAGTTCATTAACACTCCGCGTAAGAAGAATCTTAGATGTATTGATGGTTTGAAGAACTATTGGAAGAAAGTCCTTTGCTTCAGCTTAAGCACTCTTTTGAGGAACTAGTTGATTCGATACTTTATCTTGAAGCTGTCGAAAAGGAACGTGATAGTGGTGATGAGGCTGAGGTTTCTAAGAACCCCAGCAAGAAGAAGTTTCCATTTCATAAGCCTAATTCTTCCAACAAGAAGAAGATGGAAGCTACCTATAATTCTCAGCTTAGTAGTGCATCTTCTATTCAGAGGGCGTGCTATAATTGTGGTTCTCTGGATCATATTCACCGTAGATGTCCTAAGCCTCGCATTTGCCGCTATTGCAAAAAATAGGGTCATTGGATTTTTGATTGTCCTACTGCTTCTATGGGTCTTAAATCTGGGAAGCTTAACGTTGCTAAAGCTTCTGGTGATTCTTCTCAGCCCAAAGGTATTACTCCTTCTGTTTTGGAAGGTTTTATTTTATTTCATGATTGTTCTATTAGAGTTCTTTCCGATACGGGTGCATCACATTCATTCGTGTCGAAGGAGCTTGTTGATGTTATTCCTTTGGATGTTGTTGGTCTTTGCGACCCTTTGAGGATTGTGAATCCTATTGGTGGATCCGCTACTCTTGGTTTGTTATGTGTTGATGTTGAGATTATTCTTTGTGGTTTTTCCTTTCATGCGAATCTGCATGTTATGGATCATCTTGGTTTTGATATGATTTTGGGAATGGATTGGCTCGTCCGTTATGAATTCAAATCTTATGTCCCGAAAGAACTTTATATCTCAAGCATCCCGAATCTATCGAGCAGTTATCTATTGTACTTCGAAGAATGGACCATACTTTGAATGCTCTTATTTTTTCCTTCGAATCGGAGGATGTCATAGCTAATATTCCTGTTGTTTGTGATTTTTCTGATGTCTTTGAGCCTATTTCGTGTTTGCCGTCGAAAACGGCAATTGTGTGCCGCATTGATCTTATCTCAGGTGCTCATCCTGCCATTCGTCTTCCCACGAGGATGTCTGCTAAGGAAAATAAGGAACTCAAGCAACAATTATCCGAATTGGAAGCCAAGCAATTTATTTGTTCTAGCTCATGATCCTATCTTAGTGGTTCCCGAAGGGAATCATGATCTTGTTGTTTATACCGATGCCAATGATCATGGACTCGGTGCTATTCTCATGCAAAAAGATAGAGCAGTTGCCTATGCTTCTAGACAACTAAAGCCTAACAAGATTCGTTATGCTACCCATGATTTGGAGTTAGTCGCTATAGTCTTTTCTCTAAAGATTTGGCGACGTTATTTATTGGGTGATCGTTTTGTTCTCTTCACTGACCACGAATCTCTGAAATATCTATTCACTCAGAAAGAACTTAATATGAGGAAACAACATTGGCTCGAATTTCTTGCTTCATATGTGACGAGACGACTTTTCGTCCACGAATGCCGACATCAATATGCCCACTGTATCAACTGCCGAGCAATCGAAGGCCGGAAAACCGTACCGTTATGGTTAACGAAGAAGAAAAATATAGAAGAAGATAGGAAAGGAAAGAAAATAGAGAGAAAAGAAAATAGAACGGAACAGAAAGAAAACAACAGAACAATAATAGAATCTCACAATCGCAGCGGAACAATATATAATAAATAAATGAATAATCTTTAAACAAAGAACTATATCAGTTATTACATTTCATCACATTACATTAATTGATATCATCAGAGTGTACAACAACAAACAACAATCAGCGGAAAAGAAATATAATATACTAGTAATACGCCATGCCATCCAGCTTGCCTCCAGCAACTCCTAAATTCCAGAATATCCTGATAAACCTAACTCTTGACTGCCCGTGTGGAAATTGGTGGGCACCCAGAGTTTAGGAAGGAAAACAATAAACTCCGAGTCAGTCATTTGACTGGTGTGAGAACTCAAAACAGTTTATTTTTCTTTAAAATCAAAATAGAGGAATATTTTTAAAGTCAATTCGCAATGCTTTTAAAAATGAGACTACCATAAGGCCTCCCGCACACACACACAATGCAAACGCAGAATCGGAGGAGATTTATCCTTATGATAGTCAAAGATGCTTGATACGCATTAAAAAGAACATTTGATATTATTACTAGTGCATAGTGTAGAAAATATTTTGAAAGTAAAGATATAAATCTTAGCCAGCATAGGCATTTCGCACTTATGCCTACTATAGCTACCATGTTCAATAGCATGTTACCGCCACATTCCATGGCAGGTTATACAACTAAAACCGTACAAGATCGTATTGTTTCTTTGGATTTCCA
The DNA here is from genome assembly GCA_030765085.1 of Allium cepa. NCBI lineage: Eukaryota > Viridiplantae > Streptophyta > Magnoliopsida > Asparagales > Amaryllidaceae > Allium > Allium cepa. The sequence continues at coordinate 921,133,592 of CM060938.1, forward strand.
ACAAATGGTCAGGCCAAGGAACTTCCCATTGCCACATGGAAACGCCTCTGAAAGGACGTCCCGAGAACCTAACCGGACCTCTGCCAACACAAGGCCGGGTTACCCTTCAAACTGAGTAACAACTGACACGAGTATGCCATCCCCCGGTCCTTTGGGATCTTTATCCGAGCGCTCGTAACCAACATCACACAATCATAAATAAAGTGTTTCAACATGAGTAAGTATCTGGGCTCCATACCATGATACCCCCTTTTCCAAAAGGAAATGCACATACCCTAAGGGGTGCTACCCCCAATAACCTTGCTGCATCTTTCCTGTTTTGACCATTCTGGGATGTGAGGCTCGACGAAGTCTCGTCCACAAAGCCACGCTTTATACAAAAGCTGTGCTTTGGGCCAACAAATGATCATAGAAAAGATCACAAAGATAAACGATCAAACAAATGATCCTATCACAAATGATCAAACAATGATCATTTCACAGCAACACTCAGCATGTCACATTATCAAATTGGGAATACATCGCTGATAACCTTCAACTACATAACCTCTGAGCTCGTACGTCTCAGAGAAGGGTGTTAAGCTAAAAGAATAAATTCTCCGCCACCAACAGAAATATATTTGAAAGAAATCAGCTTTATATCTCAATTGTAATGTCAGACATACAATCCATACAAGTCTGTTCCGGGCTCGAACAGAACCGAAGGCACTTACAAAGAAGTCCTTGCAATCCGGATATCCACAATCCTGATCGGATTCCCCATCACATATGGAGAACTCTATACCGGAGCAAATCGGTGCAGAGTCAATCGACAGGTCATCCTATCGCTCTCGCAAATATCCGGTCTTCAACACCGGTCATCAAATGCAATTCATAACGACGTACCACATATTCGGGATGAGTTATACGACCCCATGGTCCTTTCCCGGCTAACCTGAATAGTGAGCGCTTATTCAAAAATAAGTGTGGCATTCAAATTCAAACAAATGACAACAACTACCCATTCAAAGGTAAATATTTGTAGTCGGTTATTGAACTATCAATGGATATGCACAACATCACCAGATTACAAACAATTTTCCAAATTATTTATTTCCCAAAAATATCTTTACAAGATATATATTTTTCACTCTCCACAAATAAATCAATATTTATTTTTAAACAAATTCCCTTTTCCTTTAATAAATTCCATAGTGAATTTATATTCTAAAATATCTATGAATATACGTTTTCAATTATTCATTTTCAATTTATCTTCAAAAAGATAAATTCTCAAAACGTTTCATTTCACATTGGAAAAACATTTCCATACTTATTTAATAAGTAATTCACAAATTTTATTTTCTAAACTTGGAAAATATTCAACATACTTAAATCGAAATTAAGTATATATTTCATTCTTTATGGAAATCATTCTCTTAAACATATTTATTTGGGCCAAAACGAATGTTGCGTAAAACATCGTTACGACAACTCAATTTCACTAGTATAGGGATTCGAAATTAAAATAGATATATAAATCCCAATACTATACAAAACATTTCCTTTCGGAAATCATTTACTATAACAACAGTGTTATAGACCACCATTTCCTTCTATTTCTCGAAAACGTCTATTTCAACAATGAATGTTGAAATCTATGGTTTCGAATCTTAACACATTTTGAAAACAACGTTAGATCATTTTAATTCTATTTAAAACATCAAATTCAAAACATTTTCTTTAACACATTATTCACTATTCAAAAACGTGAGTATACTTCGTTATCAAATTTCATCATTTCTATACATTTCATTTTAAAGGATTATTCACTGTCTAGAACGTGAATATAACTCCATTATAAGTTACAACAATTTTACTTATCAAAATAAGTCGTTTGCGAATTTATAAAGCAACGTTTATAAATTCCATTTCTATTTATTTTATAACTACTTCCTTTTATAAATCTCCTTTATTAACCTATTCGATTTATAACTCTATTATAAACCAAAAATCCATAATTTAAGTTAAATACTTATAATTTATTTGTTTATAAAATCGTTCTTTTAAACTTCCCAAATTTATAAATCTTATAACTTATAAGATTGATTTATTTACCCAAATCTATTCCTTTAATAACTTTACAAATTTTATAAACCTACTGCTTATAAAATTCCATTTATAACTTCACCGTTTATAATTCTATAAATTTCATTCATTTATGAAATTCATTCACAATTCATTCTAACACTTATAAAAACTCGTTTTACAATCCCAATATTTTAAATTTACAAATATCAGTTTTATAAACCTTTTATATAAATCAATTTATATTATTCTTTTAAAACGTCTTTAAACTCCTTTATAATTTCATCATTCTCTTTTGATTTTTAAAATAATCAAATTTCATAAATCCTATTTTTAAACTTTTAATAATAAATTCAGAAATCCCAATTTAAGCTATTTTATAAAATCATTAACCCCATATTTTCAAAAATCAGCTTTTAACTATATTTCTCAAAAATCATAATTTTTATAAAATTAAAAATTATATCGTTATTTATTTAAAATGGATCAATTCCAAAAATATTTTATAACGTATACTTTCAAAAATCACTTTAAAAATCCCTTTTAAAATTCCAAAATTTGGCCCAATGATGCTACACACCAAATAGTCAATCACGACTACAACGACATCATATATCAATATGATAATCAATGAATATCAAAATATCCATAATCAAATAAATACTGTTGAGGAATGCAGTTGGATCCCTCCAACCTGTTTTCCTGCATCCAAAAACATTAGCACAATACCAATTCCGTTCCAGTACGAAATTATCGCGGTATATGGGATTTAAAATATTATCCGCTATTATACAGCGCAATAGGGTCTCATCCGCTATATAATGCGGGAAATCAACTCCAAGTACATAAATAATACCAATTTCATTGTACTGTGAAATATTCGCGGTATATGTTTTTAATAAATAACCTCCGCTTACTAGCAGCGCATAATGTCTATTTTAACAATCAATATCTAACAATCATCATTCAAACAAACATTCAAGAATTTTAAATCTAACTATTTAAAATAAAATCGAAATTGATTCGATTGAGTGAGAAGTTCTCACCTTGATTTCAATTTCGTTTTAGAGATTTATTTCGAATAAAATTAAACGGACGTTTAATTTTACATGAAATTTTCACTAACTCCAAACGACTCCAATCCAATTCCATAGCGTAGTGCTCGTCCATACGATTCCAACGCAACTGGTTTCGCGCGTTTTCGACCTCGTATGAAAAAGATATGAATTTTAGAAGTTACACGACTTTATATTTACAAATTTACAACTTTTTATTTTATATTTTTAAACCTAAATCAATTCAGAGCCGTTGGATCCAACATTTGCAAATCTGGGCCGCCCATATCTTCTTCCCCAAACGCGCGTAAATCTCCAGCAAACACACCCATCGGCCGCCTAAACTCCATCTATTTTTTTTTTGCCACCTCCTTGTCGACATCCACTCCAATCAGCAACTTCCACTCGAATGCTCATGACAAGAGCTACCTACGGCCAGAATATGGTGGAGCTCGGCCACCCCTAGGCCTCTAGATTTACGTGCGAACGTGGCCTGTACACGGCCAAAATCGAGCCCCTACAACACTCAAATCTCGATCATCACCGTATAGATCTGTAGATCTCGCCTAGCTCTACGCTTTTGCAGTTGAGGCTTTTCGCTAAATGTTTATGGAACGAGAGAAATTAATGGAAGAAGAGTAGAAAGTATCGGCCATTAATTTCATAACAGCGGCGGCCTGAAGAAACTAGGGTTAGGTTTCTATTTTCTTTGCAAAATGAAAATATGGAGGGCTTTTATAGAAAATTTTGCAAACACTATTCATCCCGAATTTTCCGAACTTCAAACGAAGCGTGCCGGTTAGCGTTCCTAAGGTTTACCCCGCGTTTCGAACACAATGGAACGTGTTTCGGGAGCTAATTCGGTCATCTGTGCGATTTATGGCAATAAACGTTCAATTTAAAATTAAACCGATTAAACGATTTTCAAGGCATTTTAGCTTGCACCGGACAAACGATACATCTGATTTACATGAAATTTAAAACCATACAATAATGTCACATTACGGATCCGATGAAACTGGTTTCGTCGAAATCTGAGACTTTTTGAAAAATGACTATTTTAACTCGCCAAATTAATATTAAAACAATTTCGATGCGTTTCGAGCTGCCACGATCAAACGATAACTCCGATTGCTACGAAAATTGAAATTCGATAATAACAAACTATTACGGATCCAATGGAACTTGTTTTGTCCAATTCTGAGACTGTTCGAAAATTGGCTAATTTCACTAGTCGATTAAATATTAAAATATTCAATTTTCACAAATAAACTCTAAATTCAATTTTAAAAGTTCTATAACATCATTCTAACTTCAATATGATTAAATAAAATTTTAAAAATCATTTTCAATCATATTTAACCCAATTTTCAATTATTTCTGTATTTCCACATATTAAATTATCGATTTAATTATCCAATTAAATCCAATTATTCGAAATAAAATTTATTCGACTTATAAATTTCACTTATTAATAATAAAATTAATTAAATATATTCAAATTTTAATTAATAAAAATTCTGGGTCGTTACGTACTTCCCCCCTTAAAAGAATTTCGTTCTTGAAATTACCAAGTAAGAAAAGTTACAGAGTCCATTAACTTTCCCAAAATCCATAGTTAAATTTCTTACAGTAACTTTACTAAGTTTCCAAATCATACTTAGTTATCTTTTAAAAAACAACTACTATTGTTTAGCTTTCAATTCCAAATCAAAATTAAAGTTTTCAAAATTTTCCCAATTTTCTCAAAAATATTATAACGCCTTAAATTTTCGGAAAAATTCGCCATAGTCTCCATTGCGCGGCTCGATTTGAAAAAAAATGGCAGTATATATATCACAAATATACATCTCATCAAGTGATGAGGCATCTGGCAGGGAAAAAAGTGTAAAAGTACGATATTTAATCCGAGATATGTACCTTATATTTTATTAGCAAACATATACGACTAATATAGCGCGAAAGCGAACTCCAAATGCGAAGCAAACGCGATCCGCACCTACTAAACACTCAAAAAACAAATGAGAAACATGCATATATGAAAATAGTATCGATATACAACATATAGCAACATAATAACTATATATGCCAACATAGCAAATGCAGTAAAAGCAATAAATATTCAACCATCAACCAACTATCATCCAACTATCATCCATAACCAATAATATTCATTCATATTCTCATTAATATCCAATGAATTGGGTTTTCAATTTAAATCATATTTGATTCATTAACAGTGGATGTTTTTACTAACATTCATTTTCAATTAGTTTATATTCACTAATTCATATTCAAGTTGGTTCACTTCCAAATCAAATTCAATTCTATTTAAGATTCACTTAACTTCCAATTGGATTTCAATTACTTTAGCTTTCAATTTCATTAGTACTTAATTTCATTAATACTTAATGAATTATATACAATCAACTAACAATCAAATAATAACCAATGTTTATTCAATACAACCAAATTCCTTTGCTTATTGTTAACGCTAAAATTTAAACGCTAACACCCTGGTGTATAGGATGTGTAGTTGTGAAAGCACCACCCGTTTGTACGGGAATTAGAAACAAGCAGAAAACTCGCAGAAAAGCAGTAAAAGACACAATATTTATAGTGGTTCAGCTTATAATCAAGCCTACATCCACTTTATCTCCTTTATTACTGATTTGATTACAATTCTTTACAAAACACTTTGATTACAACACATTTTGACGAATAGCTCAAACTTCGATGAAAAGCAATCTCTTGAATTCATGATGAATGATGTAGATCCTTTCTCGGAGTTCGTTATATTGCTTGAATTCAGAAGTAGCAGGGTGTCGTTCTCCTCAAGAAAATCATGGCCCCCCAAAAGTCCCCCCCATGTTATAGGTGGTTGCGTATTTATAGGCTCTGCTCGGAGTTAGGTCGCAACTTTAGACCGGTCTAAAGTTGGGTCGTAGGTCAGCTCCGGGTTAGGCTAGGTCGCAGGTTACTTTCCTTTTCTAATGCGAGGTCTCCGGTTTTAGGTTGAAGTCCTAGGTCGGGGCTGAGATAGGTTAAGCTCTAGGTCGTTGCCGAGATAAGTATGAACCACTTTACTTTTAGCATTTAGGTCGGCCATTAGTTCGAGTAAATAGGTCAGCATACATGCTGGGTCGGAACCCCCCTTCTGAGCGTTTTATCGGTACCTCTTCTAACTCGTTAGATCGGTAATCCTTCTAAGGCACTAGATCGGTAGCTGCCTTAGGTCGTAGACCTTGTAAAGTACTAGGTCGGCTTCCATACTAGGTCGGAACTCTCCTTAGGTCGGCATAGCCTCGTTAGACCGGCATCCCTTCATGCCTTAGGTCGGTATCATTTGGGTCGGCATGCTTCGTAAGGTTAAGCAGTTAAGTCGTCATCCCTTCAAGCCTTAGGTCGGTAGCACCTTTAGGTCGGCATCCCATCAGGCCTTAGGTCGGCATCCCTTTTAGCCTTAGGTCGGCATTCCATGCTATGTTACTAGGTCGGCACCCGCTTATCTCGTTAAGTCGGTTGACCCTTTAACTCCTTAAGTCGGTGCCACCTCTTGAGTCGCCACTTATTGAGTCGCCCACTTCTTGAGCAGTTAGGTTGCTGGCCTCGAATAGAAGATAGGTCGCCTCATTCTTTAAGTCGTATACCGTTTTGGTCGGGGCGCTGCCCCGCACCCCGCCGGGGGCGCTGCCCCCTGGACCCCTGCGACCTGACCGGTCAGGTCGAACACCGTAGGCGGGGGCGTTGCCCCCGCACCCCCACCTAGGGGGGTTGGCACCCCCCCTGGACCCCCCCTCCGTAGGGGATCTTATCTGAAAATACATTCAACAGAACTTGCTTTGTTGGGGGGTTGAGTTGACCATCCTTCGAGATGAACTATCATTCGCTTCTCGGTCGATTTTTGATATCACGGCCTTGCTGAAAAAGTGGAGTTAACACTTATATTCATTCAATTTGGTTTAACGCCATTACTTTCAATTGGTTTAATTAAATTGATTTTCATTCAATTATTCAACTTCCAATAACATTAGCTTTTAATGAATTAACACTTACATTCATTATTCCATATCAACTTTATTTACATTTAATTGATTAACATTCAATTCATTAATTCAATTCAATTACAAAAGTTGAATTTCATTTATATAACTCAAGTTCATATCTATCACTTAACTTTATTAATTTACTTCGATACCAATATCAACTTCATTCAACATCTCTTAAGTTATACTTCCATTTTACACATTATTTGGTTTTTTTCTTAACTTAAATTCCCATTTATGAATTCAATTCAGATTCTAAATTCTAAAGTAAATTTCCATTTAACTTTAAATTAATTTTTATTTATTTACAACTCATATTCATAAATATATTCATATAGTTTCACTTCTTATATATATATATAAGATTTTTTCACAATTTTACATCTCATTAATTATAATTCAATTTTTTTATAATTCTTTTTACTTGTACAATAATTCCTTTATTTAGATTATTCAAACATCTTATTCAACAACCAAACAATTAACTTATATACACTTTAATAATTCTGAAAAATTATTCCTTTATATATAAAATATAATCAAGGTAAAATTATTTCATTTACCCGATTTAAAACAATATCGTGTCGGTTTATTTTGTTTAAGAGTTTAGAAACCCCTATCTATGATAGTTAGCAAGACTACATCGACGGGAATCTATAAACAATCAACCGATAAGTCAACACAATACAAAACAATTTTATATTCACTAACAAATACGCTCTCATAGCTATTATTACACTCAAACTCGTTCTAGAGTACTACTGACTCTATCTCTAATGAGTAATACCCAACAGAGCCATGGTTGTCGCTTAACCATATGCTCTGATACCAACTGTGACGAGACGACTTTTCATCCACGAATGCCGACATCAATACGCCCACTGTATCAACTGCCGAGCAATCGAAGGCCGGAAAACCGTACCGTTATGGTTAAAGAAGAAGAAAAAGATAGAAGAAGATAGGAAAAGATAGAAAATAGAGAGAAAAGAAAATAGAACGGAACAGAAAGAAAACTACAGAACAATAACAGAATCTCACAATCGCAGCGGAACAACATATAATAAATAAATGAATAATCTTTAAACAAAGAACAATATCAGTTATTACATTTCATCACATTACATTAATTCATATCATCAGAGTGTACAACAACAAACAACAATCAGCGGAAAAGAAATATAATATACTAGTAATAGGCCATGCCATCCAGCTTGCCTCCAACAACTCCTAAATTCCAGAATATCCTAATAAACCTAACTCTTGACTGGCCGTGTGGAAATTGGTGGGCACCCAGAGTTTAGGAAGGAAAACAATAAACTCCGAGTTAGTCATGTGACTGGTGTGAGAACTCAAAATGTCGTTTCGGCCGGACCGCATTTTGGCCGAACGTTCTTTGCCGAACATACATTAGTGCCGAACAGTCTTAGGCCGGACAAACAGTGGCCTTACCAAATTTCATAACTGATCATGCCGAACAAACTTATATGCCGAACATACTTATATGCCGAACATACTTTCATGCCGAACAAACAGTAAATGCCGAACATACTTATATGCCGAACATACTTTTATGCCGAACAAACTTGTGTGCCGAACATAGTTAGCATGCCGAGCGTAATTAGGTGCCGGATATACACTAATGCCGAGCAAACAGTAAATGCCGAACATACTTCCAATAACATGCCGAACACTGTTAATCATTGCCCAACTTCATAACTGAACTTTACTTGACACAAACAGCAGATTACTTCCAGTGTCTTGTTGTAGTCATTATTCGGAAGGCTTTCGGAGACGGTCAGCGATGACGGTTTTTGAAAGCGATGTTTTCAGGCTAGACGTCATATTAAATGCTTATGTACGATTGATTGCACTAGTTCACACACCGCACGGGGGGTTATCTGCGTTGTTAATTCTAACGTCGATTATTTTTCAAGTATAGTTCACACAGGTGCTTGGTTGGGTCTGCTATTTATTGAAGATGTCTAAAAGATCCAGTTCTGCTACACTTTCTGACAAACCCGGGCCGCCATCTAAGCGACCGGCCCCCGACACATCTGACCCGTCAGTTTCTCCTGCTCATGACTGGGCTCCTGATACTGTGGAATCGGCTATTTTGCTGGACGACCCAGTTGACTCGCAAGCTTCAAGAGTCACCGAAGCCGCTCTTCAACGGGTATGTTCTACTCATGGCATTCCGCTTGCTGATGTGCTTGTTCCTTCGTGGCATGATCGCCCACATCTGCCTCCAGTGGGATATATGGCATGTAGCAAGTTCATGTGCTAGGTTGGTAGCGTGCCGCCATTCAATCTATTCCTTCGCGACGTACTGCGGTATTTAGATGTTTCCCCGTCTCAGCTTCATCCAAATGGTCACGCTTTCATTTACGGCACGTATATGCTTTTCATGACCGTCTTGTCTAGGCCTCCAACCCCTGGCGATATAAGGTACATATAAATGACCAAGAAACGGGGAGACAGCCCCTCTTACATTTTCCTTGAGCCACATCGGAAGTGCCAACTTTTCACTAGCGCGTGGAGCAGCAAATTCGCCCTGTACAAACAGGAGTGGTTTTACGTGCGCTGCCCCCAAGGCTTTGCGAGGCGATGGGTTGAAGGAAGTAAGTCCATTCTTTGAGTTGATGTCCGCTATCGATTGAGATCGAACTTCTCCTAACACATTATTCTATTTTTTCAGATCCCATCCCCATCCTGAGGGCCGGGGATACTCCGATGCTGTTGACGCCATTAGAGCTCTCCCTGCTGAAGAGCGAGATATCCGAGCCCTCATTTCCAATGAGTCTCTGTCGAAGTTTGGCTTATTAGCCCCTGGTCGTCGGGTTAGCCTTCCAGAGGGCGTATCGCTCCCCAAGTCCGCGCCCGCCAGAGGGAAAAAACTGCCTGAATCATCCGTGCGCCCTTCTCTTGAAGCATCGGAAGAAGGGGAAATTCTAGGCGAGTCACCTAAAAAGCGAGGTGAGGATTTAGGTTCTGCAGCTGAAGTCCATGATATCGAAACTTCATCTTCCCCTTCGAAGGAGAAAGAGGAGCTGGCGCGCAAGTTGAGGAAAGAGGAGATTGGCTGGACTTCCAAAACTATGCCTGTTCAGCCGGAGAAAGAGACTTCTTCACAGCGCATTGGAAGCTCCCTGAAGGGCTTATCAAACCTCTCCATTTCTGACGACTTGCTCAACTACGATTTCGATGACCCGGAGCTGTTTAAGTTTCGCTCCCCCGTCAGGGGTGATGCGGGTATCCCGGCTCCAACCCAAGGGGAAAAGAACCCTGTTAGCAAAGCCACTGGTCCGTCGGGGGGTAGCACTAGGACACGCACACACACATATACTTCACTTTGCACCTACTTTTCTTTCATTATTTTGTTCTCTCGCTGATTAGCTATTGTTTGATTGCAGGTGACATGGGGCGTTCTCACGGATACGACCGCCTTCGCGGTTCGTCGACTTTACGTCAGTTCGGTCGGGACTCAGGCCTCGAGAAGCGCAGAGACAGTGACCGAGATTATCAGGCCCGGGACTCGTCATCCCGGAAGAAAACTTATTATCATTCCGAACACCGCCAGGAGACCTCTTCTCATCAGGAGCGAGGCAAAGACGATCGTGGCCATAAGAGGTCGCATTCTGATGCTCTCCGGGACCAACATTCTGACTCTTCTTCTACCCGACATTCCCGAGATTCTCATAGGAAGGGCGATCTTTCAAAGCCGTCTCCTCCCGCTCCTGTAACAGACCCGACAGTACCGGAAAGATTGAACGAGCTTAAGGCTAAGTTCCCGAAGATTTGTTTTGATGGGTTAAAGTTCCTCCCAGCGATTCATCCTATTCCCGGAGATGTTAAACAAAACGCTATCGCCTGTACCAACGACGTCTATGTGCAACATGACGCGTTCGTCCACCTGGCCGAGAAACTTTCTGAAGTCTCTATGGAGCGCCAGCATGAAATCGATCGTCTAAAACTCGAGGCCATCCATGACAGGGAATCATTAAGGCCCAGGACGAAGAGCTGGCTACTTACAAGTCAGAGCTTGATGCTGCTCGTCTGAGTGCTAAAGAAACCGCCGAGGCAGTCTCTCGGCTCGAATTGACTCATAAGAAAGAGCTTGACGAAGCGGTTCAACGGAGCCGAGCTCTGGCCTTGGAGAAGGATTCCATCCAAAAGGAACGAGATGCGCTTAATAGGCGAGTTAAGGAGCTCGAGGAGCAACTCAATAAGGAGAAGGAAGAGAAGGTGGCCGCCCAGGTTGAGGCACAGCGTTACTGCGACGAGATCGTCACCACCCGGCTCTTAAAGGAGAAACTTGAGGATGATCTCTCCAAAGTCGAGGCACTGAGGAGTGAGGCCCGTGAGGAGGGCAAGAGGATAGCAATCGTCGACACCGACTCTCGCCTTGAGGCGGCCAGGGAAGAAGGCAGGGAAGAGATAAAGACCGAATTCGATCCGCTCATTGCTGAGTTCAATGCCCGAGTTCTCATGCATCGAGATCTGACTTTCCTGGGCGACGGCTACCATGAGTCATTGGTTGAGGCATGGGAGACCCTGATTCAGATCAGGAAGGTGGAGAGCGGCACCGATGAGGTCGACGAGGAAGCACTGATAAAAGAATTCCTGAGGGGGAAGGAGCCTTCAGACTTATCGGCAGCTAAGGCCCTTTACAGCAGAGGTCCTCCCTCCAGGAAAGGGAAAGAGGCGGCTGCGGATCCTTCCGGCGTTGTGCGCCCAGTTCGCGTGCCTACCCAATCGGCCAGTCGGTCAACACTTGATCCCTTCGAGCAACACGCTGGTTATGACCCGGAAGCCCCCGGGCTTGGTATTCATGTTTTATCTCCTATCCCGGAGGGCAGCACACCTCTGGCGCCCGAGAACCCACCGGCATCTGGTGAGTAACCTCTGGGTTTCACAAAGATCTCTCTCGTTCCCTCAGAAGTTGTTGTGTTCTAACACTTGTTTATTTTCGTGTCTTCTGTACAGGCTATTCTGACCCCGAGCCCATTCCGAGGAGCGATGCCGCCAAGGAAGGGGAGAGAAAGGCGAGTGAGGCTACTCAAGTCGGTGGAGATCCTGGTCCAGATGCTCAAGTAATCGGGGCGCTGGATGAAGGCAAATCCGACTCTTCCTCGGAGAGTTTCGAAGTAGAAATCACAAGCGCCTCTGAGCATACATCCGGCTTGAGCATGAAGGAACGGCTCGAGAAAGAGAAGAGAGATACGACCTCAATCAAGGTTGAGCCGTGCGAAGTGGACCTGGACGCTCCCTTGAACAAACCATTGAAGGTCATTTTGCCTGGCAAGTCCCAGCCCATGGATGTTCCCCCTACGTCTTCGGTCGTCACCCCTTCGTCAGGGAAGGATTCCAAGAGTAAGCGCTCTGTGAAGGAACCATCCGAGAGGAAGTCAAAGAGACATAAGAAATGACCGCCGTCCCCGTTCACCAAGAACTAGTTTAAGTCATGTACTAACTTTCGTAGACTGTGTAAATAAGTTTTCTGTGAATAAAATTTGACCTTCACTTTTATCTTCTCAAAAGACTTTTATTATTCAGTCTCTTTTATGGTTGTGATTGAAATCTAAATTGTTATGGATAGCTTTGACTTCTTATTTCGTCTTTACGTGGCTTGGGAACTTCACTGTATTTGATCAACCTTCACTTGATGCTTCAAGCACTTAGAATATTTCATAGTCCGTATGTTGGGGACTTGACATATCCAAGTCATTTGCGTCATGGTTCTTATACAAGGAACTTGGAGGTCTGAATTGCTGGCAATTAAGGCTATATGCCGGATCTCGAGTACTCCAGTCCATGCGCCGGGGACTTGGAGATTTTGAGTTGTTTATACTCGAGTCCGCACTCCGGGGACTTAGAGTACTCCAGTCCGCACTCCGGGGACTTGGAGATTTTGAGTCGTTTATACTCGAGTCCGCACTCCGGGGACTTAGAGTACTCCAGTCCGCACTCCGGGGACTTGGAGATTTTGAGTCGTTTATACTCGAGTCCGCACTCCGGGGACTTAGAGTACTCCAGTCCGCACTCCGGGGACTTGGAGATTTTGAGTCGTTTATACTCGAGTCCACACTCCGGGGACTTAGAGTACTCCAGTCCGCACTCCGGGGACTTGGAGATTTTGAGTCGTTTATACTCGAGTCCGCACTCCGGGGACTTAGAGTACTCCAGTCCGCACTCCGGGGACTTGGAGATTTTTGAGTCGTTTATACTCGAGTCCGCACTCCGGGGACTTAGAGTACTCCAGTCCGCACACCGGGGACTTGGAGATTTTGAGTCGTTTATACTCGAGTCCACACTCCGGGGACTTAGAGTACTCCAGTCCGCACTCCGGGGACTTGGAGATTTTGAATCATTTATTATAAGCGTTCGTACGCTAAACAGGATATTATACTTTTTAATTGCACTTCATAAGAACATCATAGGAAGAGACATTAGTCATTTATAGAAAGGATGGCTTCAAGCCTTTATTGATGAAAACAAACTAGATTGTCTCTTTACATGCCAAGAAGAAAACATACTGGAAATAAATGCAACTACCGCATAAAGGAAATAGACTAAGTGTAGTAACGCCGCAAATGCTCGCTGTTCCATGCTTGGGGGAGTGTCGCACCATCGATGGTCGTTAGCTTGAAAGTTCCTTCTCTAAGCCTCCGTTCGATGACGTATGGCCCCTCCCACGTGGGATTCATGTGCGAAGGGGCTGGAAAGACTCGTTTCAAAACGAGATCTCCTACACTAAAGGTTCTTGGCTGGACTTTTCCATTATAACATTTAGTGACTCGGTGTCTGTATGAGGCTGCTCTCAAATCAGCTTCTTCGCGTTTCTCATCAATGAAGTCTAATGATTCCAACAAGAGATCCTGGTTTGACGCAGGATCGTAATGGGTTACCCGGTGTGACGGAACTTCAAGTTCGACGGGTATGACGGCTTCCGTGCCGTACGCTAGTGCGAATGGTGTGTGGCCAGTCGCGGTCTTGTGGGTAGTTCTATAGGCCCAAAGCGCTGTTGGGAGTTCATCCACCCACTTGCCTCTAGCCTTTTCCAAACGCTTCTTCAATATGGACTTGATGATTTTATTGACGGCTTCTACCTGCCCATTCGCCTTCGGGTGAGCAACCGCTGTGAACCTTTTCTCAATGCCATACTTCTGACAGAACTCTCTGAATTCCTGGCTTTCAAATTGAGTTCCGTTGTCCGTAATGATGGTCCGTGGGAGGCCAAAACGGCATATGATATTTTGTACAACGAAGTTAATGACTTTCTTGGTGGTGATCGTGGCCATTGGCTCTGCTTCCGCCCACTTGGTGAAATAATCGACTGCCACTATTGCATACTTCGCGCCTCCTTTGGCTATGGGCAGAGATCCAATTAGGTCGATTCCCCACATTGCAAATGGCCAGGGACTAACCATCTATGTGAGTTCCGTCGACGGAGCTCTCGGAATCTTTGCATATATCTGGCATTTGTTGCATCTTCTCGCATAGTCTGCAGCATCCCGATTTACAGTTGGCCAATAATATCCGTAGCGGAGGATTTTTCTCGCCAAAGTTTGCCCCCCGGTATGATCACCTCATTCTCCTTCGTGGACTTCTTTCAACACCCGTTTTACTTCGTCATGGGCCACGCACCGGAGTAAGGGGGTCGAGAATCCCCTCCGATACATTATTCCGTCTTGCATTACATAACGCGAAGCCTTACGAAGGACTTGGTGTCTTTCGCTTCTGCTGTCAGGTAGGTTCCCGTACAGCAAGTATTGTCTACTCGGGGTCAGCCATGATTCCCTTTCGAATTTGGTCTCCAAGATGAGATCTATCTCCATCATGTTTATACTTGGAGCAGGCAAAGTCTCGACAGGGAACAATCCCATCTGCTGTGCATCGCCAGTACTTGCGAATTTAGCCAATGAGTCGGCCTCCCTGTTCTGTTCTCGCGGGACATGTGAAATCTCATAATATTCCAGGTTTACTAGTAGCTCCCGGACCCGGGCAAGGTAGGGAGCCAGTCTCTGTCCTTTCGCTTGGTAGTCTCCCCGTACCTGATATACCACCAGCTGTGAGTCGCAGAAGATTTCGATGGACTTCACCCTCAATTCATTGGCAAGTCTTAAGCCAGCAATCAGTGCTTCGTATTCGGCTTCGTTATTTGTCGCTGTAAATTCAAGCTTCAATGCGTAGCAAATCGATCGGTTTTCGGGAGTTACCAGAACTATCCCCGCTCCTGACCAACGGTCGTTAGATGCCCCGTCAGTGAACATCTTCCATCGGGCAGGAGGGATTACTTTGTGATTTTCGCTCGGTTCCTCCGGAATGGTGAACTCAGCAACGAAGTCAGCTAATGCTTGCCCTTGGATGGTCCTTCGCGGCAGGTAGGTGATATCAAACTGGCTTAATTCGATGTTCCACTTTAGCATCCTACCGGACGTATCCGGTCGTTGGAGTACCTGTCGCAAGGGTTGGCCAGTGTAAACACCGATTGAGTGAGCCTGAAAGTAGGGACGAAGCTTGCGTGACGCAATCACCAGGCAATAGGCAAGTTTCTCGATCTTTGGATAATTCTTTTCTTCCCCCGTCAGTCGTTTACTAACATAGTACACCGGCCTTTTAACCTTGTCTTCTTCGCGAACTAGGGCTGTACTGATAGCATGCTGAGACACAGCCAAATATACGTACAACGTCTCGTGGTCTACTGGTTTTGACAACACTGGAGGACTCTCCAAGTGTTTCACCAAGGCTCGGAATGCTTCCTCGCAGTCAGTCGTCCATTCGAAGTTTCTCTTCCCTTTCTTTATGACATCGAAGAAAGGAACGCACTTGTCCGTGGCTCTGGATATGAATCGACTGAGCGCAGCTACTTTTCAGTTCAAGCTCTGTACCTGTTTTACGGTTCTAGGTGCCTGTATATCTCGGATGGCGTGGATCTTTTCCGGGTTAGTTTCAATTCCTCGTGCGTTCACAATGAATCCCAAGAACTTCCCGGATGCCACGCCGAATGAACACTTTGAAGGATTTATCTTCATCCCATAGTGCCTTAGCACACCGAACATTTCTGCCAAGTCTCGGATGTGGTCGTTTGACTGTCGTGACTTCACGAGCATGTCATCCATATAGACTTCCATTGTTCTACCGATTTGATCCTTGAACATTCGGTTCACCAGGCGTTGATAGGTCGCTCCCGCGTTCTTCAACCCAAAAGGCATTACTACATAGCAATACAGTCCGACGTTTTTGACGAAGCTGGTGTGTTCTTGGTCCGGGACATGCATTGGGATTTGATTGTACCCGGAGTATGCATCCATGAAAGATAGTAGCTCATGCCCGGCAGTGTAATCGACTAGCTGATCAATTCTAGGTAGCGGGAAGCTATCCTTCGGGCATGCTTTGTTTAAATCAGAATAGTCAACGCAGGTTCTCCATTTCTCGTTTGCTTTCTTTACCAGCACAGGGTTGGATACCCATTCCGGGTAGAGGGCGTCGCGGACAAACCCATTGGCTTTGAGTTTATCCACCTCCTCTTTGAGAGCTGCAGACCTCTCTGGGTCCATGCCTCTCCTTTTTTGCTTCACAGGTACGTGTTTCGGGTCTATATTCAACCTATGGCTCGCAATTGCAGTGGAAATCCCACGCATATCGGAGTGTGTCCAGGCGAAGACATCAAGATTCGCACGAAGGAAATCAGATAAATTCTCTGCCATTAGGGGATCGAGTTGCGACCCAATTTTAAGAACTCGTGTCGGGTCGATGTGGCTGACTGGGATATCGATTGTTAGTTCGGCCGGTGCTGCGTCTGGTTCCCTGGGTTCCCCTTCGTCATCTCTCGGATCTATGTCTTCAACGATTCGAGAATGTCGCCCGAGCCAGGGCTCGGGCGCTAATTGTCAATCATCAGAATTCAGGATGCGGACGATGCTGTCCGCAGTCTTCCCCTTTTCTCTACGCTGGGCCTGTCTCAACTCGGCTACGTAACATGCACGTCCGGTTGCTTGGTCGCCATGCACTACGCCAACTCCTTTGTCCGTCGGAAATTTCAGTGTGAGACACCACGGGGCCAAGGCTGCCCTGAAATCCGCAAGGGCTGGTCGTCCCAAAAACACGTTGTATGGTGAATCAACATCCAGCACTATAAATGGTATGATTCGCACCCTCCTGCGTTCGCCTTGTCCCAGTTCAACTGGTAACTCCACATATCCTACTGCATCTGTGGCTGCGCCGTTAAAGCCATGGATTCGGGCTTTAGACGGCTTCAAATCCTTAGTCTCCAGCTTCATCTGATCATACGCTTTCTTGAAGATGGTGTTAACGGAACTTCCATAATCAATTAGGATTCTCCTTACGAATGCCGGTCCGATGGTTGCGGATATGACCAATGGATCGATGGTAGGAGCTTCCACTGTATCCGCGTCTCTGTTCCTGAATACAATATCATCGTGCATCGTGCGCTGCTGCTTTGCGAGAGCTCCATCCTCCACATTTGAACAACACTCATGTTCTGCATGCCTCAAGGAATTAGCATATCGCTCCATTTCCTGCCAACTTTTATCCACAGGATGAGGTCCACCAGCAATTGTGTTAATGATCAGTCTTCCCACAGTTCGAGTAGGTTGGTCTGGTTGACGTGGAGCTGGGCCACGTCCAGGGTCTGAAGTCTCTTGTCTTCCTACTGGCGTATCTTTGACGAATTCCTGCAGCTTTTTCTGCCTAATCAATTTCTCAATAGCGTCGTGGAGATGTCTGCATTCGTCTATGTTGTGCCCGTAAGACTCGTGAAAGCGGCAATACTTTCCAGTCCGCTTTTGGTCCTCTGTTGATTCCTTAGGGCGTGGTTTTCTATACTGAAAAGTGTTGCAGGTCGATAAGTAGATATTTTCAAGAGACGCATTTAGTGGAGTGTATTCGTTGTAGGTTGGGATCCTTGACTTCCATCTCCCCGTTTCCTTCTTCTTTCCAGGATTTCCACTTCCTGTTCCCTTAGACTGCCCGGGCTTATTTTGGACGCTGGGCTGAGTCTTTCCAGGGTTACCGTCGATTACTCTCATGGCGATGTTGCCCTTTACAGACTCCTGAACGGACCCTGGTGCCTTGTCTTTTCTTATCCACCAAGCTTCTTCCCTCCTGATGAACTGGTGGGCTTTCGAATAGAAGCGCTCCAACGTAGCTGGTGGCTTCCCTGCCAACCAATCCCCAAATTCAGAGTCTGGGTCCACTCCACGCATTACTGCCATCAAAATCGCGTGGTCGTTTGGATTGCTCACTTCAGTAGCGGCAACATGGAATCTCTGCAAGTATTCTTTTAGTGATTCTCCAGGAGCTTGAGTCACGCTTGATAAGGACATCACATCAACGTCTCAGAGAAGGGTGTTAAGCTAAGAGAATAAATTCTCCGCCACCAAACAGAAATGTATTTGATAGAAATCAGTTAACATCTCAAAGTGTAATGTCGGACATACAACCATACAAGTCTGTTCCGGGTTCGAACAGAACCGAAGGCCCTTCCGAAGAAGCCCTTGCAAATCCGGGTATCCACAATCCCGATCGGACTTCCCATCACTAAGGAGAACTCTATACCGGATCAACTCAGTACAGAGTCAATCGATAAGTTATCCTATCGTTCTCACAAATACTCGGTCTTCACCACCGGTCTTCAATTGCTATCCATAACGTCGTATCACTATTCGGAATGGGTTATATGACACAAGGTCCTCTCCCCGCTAAACCGAATAATGAGCGCAATATTTAAAAACATATGGATATGGGATTTCAGTTAAGTCACGACTTAAAAATCCAAAGCTTTTCTTTCAAAGGGGTACACAAATTACCATTTTAAATCTTTAAACAAAAAGATTAATTTCACCAAGTTTCACCCAATTTCACAAAGATCTATCCATAGATTTCATAAACAATTCCCATTCAATTTGGATTAACCCAATTAAATCTTTAAATTAAAGATTTATAACTTTCAAAACACGTTTCCAAAAATTTATCTAAAACTTGGAATACTATTTTCATTCTTAGACTTGAAGCCCTTTAACACAAATTGAAAGTTCATTTCTTATGTGAAAGCTTTATTATTTGAAAAAAAAATAGTTTTCGTTTTAGAAAAATCCAATTTATACAAGTTGAAATCTTGGCTTGAATTTAAATTCCAAAACATCACCTTTAAAATGGTTTAAAAACCCATACAAACCCATTTATAAGTTGAATACCCTTTTTAAACCTTAGTTTCCAAATTTTTAGAATTCAATTTCAAATATTGAATTCAAATTTAAATCCAATTATCTAAATTTTCAAAACTTAATCAAGTTATTTAAAAATAACCATTTCAAAAGCTTCAATTCTAGTTCAAAAACTATTTTGGATTTAAAAATTCAATTTTAAAACAATTTCAAAATCTGTGACTTAACTAATTTCCACGTGCAATCCATATTTGTGTGTGTATAAGTGGGGTCTAGGGGTTTTACACAATAAGAGTGCCACATCATCAATCAGCACAGATTCAATCATTACAATTCGATGTGGATTTCGGATAATCAAATGGAATCCGACTCCCTGTCGCATCGAAATCCAAATGTCGTTTTACGGGTCAAGGGTTTGCATGCACATATAACAACATATACATCACAGATATAACAACTTAGCACAAAGCAATACATAGCATCACATCATATATCAAATATATCAATCCATCACAAAACATTCAATAATAATCAAACATCTTCAGTTAAGATGAATAAATTTGCGTGGTTTTAAATTTATCAACCACATAATTACTTTCATTGGTAATCTTTAATCAATGATTAATTATCATTTATTACAATTGATTAAGTCTTAATCACCTTCATTAATTAATTAATTTTTCTTTAAATTAATTAACCTTTGAACATTTGATTAATAAATCTTTAATCATAAATTATCCATACTTAATTACTTTAACATGTAATTAATCACTTAATTAATTATTCTTAACTATTTTATTCATTAATCATTAATCAAATGATTTAAACCTTTAACTAATTATTAATTAATTCTTCAATTAATAACTCAAATGATTAACTCTTAATCACATTACTTAATTACTTTTAATAAAGTATTTATCCTTTACTTAATTACCTTTAGTAATTAATCACTTAATTACTTCCCTAAGTATTATATTAGATTAATCCAAAGTGATTATCTTAATTAATCATAATTTAATTACTTAATTAACTAATTGACTTAATCATTTAAAATTAATTAAATGATTCTTAACTTATTATATTAAAAGATTCTTAATTAAGAAAACATCATCTTAATTAAATCATTTATGAACAAATAAAACTTGATAATTAAAAATGATTCAATTATCTCAATTATCTTTACAAATTTAATTATGTTTAATTAAATCAAATTCAAAATAACTAATAATAATCTTTAGTACAATTGATTATCAAATTCCAAATCATTAAACTTAATTTAAATAAAATATAATATTTAAAAATCAATTAAATTTAAACATATTTTAAATTGAACTTTTAAAATTTTTAAAACCTTTCCAAATTTATTTAATAAAGTTTAATATAAACTTTATTTCAAATCTACTTATTTTATTTTAACTTTTCAATTAAAAGTTAAACTTATCATGATTTTATTTCAATACTTAAAGGAAAGAATTTTTTTTCAAAAATTTAAACCTTTATTTGAAATCAAATTCATATTTAAATTTTACTTAAAACATTTCTGTCCAATTTTTAAAAATTTTCAAAACTGTTTTGAATTTAAACTCATTTCAAAACAAAACTGAAATCACACTCAAAAACTTGATTTCAAAACAACTTTTAAATCTTGCTTAAAATCTAAATGTTTCATTTTAAAACCTTGAAATTCAAACTTAAATCCAATTCAAATCTACACCTAAATTTGAATCTTGTTTTTAAACATTGAATTCTCTTTTAAATTTTTAAAAGAACAAAACTGTTTTAAATATAAAAACCTGGATTCAAAACCTGAAAACTACATTTTACTGTTTCCAGATTTAAATTTAAATTCTACCTAAATTTAAATCTATCATTTTAGATTTTTGAATACAAAGGCTTACCTTGAATTTCATTCAAACCTATACTTTATTTTAAAACAATGCTTTTAAACATTTAAATTTTCCAGATTTTAAAAAGAACTCAACTCTCAGGTCTGCAACCTGTAAATAACTAACCCGAGACTTCCCTCAAGTTACTTCGGGATAAAACTCTATTCACTTCGAGTCACAACAGTAAATACCCGAGGTTCACTCCGAGTCTCCCAAAACCCTGCACACCAAGCTTTCACCATTGACCAATTTCTACTGTGCAAATGCACCACCACCCCGGCGACTTCCAGCAACCTTCACCTAACTCTCCAAGAAGCAAATCAATCCCTTAACATGATAACCATCATCAACATAATTCTCTGCAGCTTGATAATCAGATTCAAGAAAAAAAACATCAACCTGAAAAAGCTTCAACCCACACATGCCAACCCTGAAAAAAAAACCACTGTCTTCACTTCAACCCAATGATCAACTTCCCCTTTTATCTTTCACCACTCTCTTCAGTCAACATTCCATCTTCAGAAGGAATTCAGATCCCAAAATTCATTTTTTGTTTTGATAACCTCAAAATATCAAATTGTGCACAGTTCTAATTTCCTGACCCCTTAGTTGATTTAAAAACCTGAAGCATGTTTTAATATCCATGTTTAACATGCATTAAAGCTTTAAACTTGGTTGAATAAATTAAAGTTGTTTGGTAATTTTACTTCATGACACTATTGTCTGCTGTTACTTATTTCCAGTAGTAACAGGTTTTCTTTTTTTTCTTTTCTAAATTAAAATTTTTCAAATCCTAAATCTATGCAACACAAACTCAAATTTGATTATATAATAATTTCCTAACTAAGATTCATACATAGAGAAGTAGATTTATATTTAAATCCAAGTAATAGCAGAAGCATGTCTGCAGAAATTCATATTACACTTATCTGCATATTCAAACATAATCACACACAGAATATCCATCTTACAACAGTCACAAGCATATTCAAACTCATGCGCATAGAAAACTTTAAACAACCCATAAATTCTGAATTACTCACTAAAGAAAAATAACAAAGCAGTTTTAATTGCTACCGTTTTAATTTGCTTATTTAAAAGCATTGTGAATTAAACTTTAAATTTCTGCAAATTCTTGATAGTTTGGATTTTTAAAAAAAGTAGAAACTGTTTTTAAAAATAGATTTACTCACAAGCATTAACAAGAAAATATGTTTAAGGAGGGAAAGTTGCTCACAGGCATTT
Source organism: Allium cepa (assembly GCA_030765085.1). Taxonomy (NCBI): domain Eukaryota; kingdom Viridiplantae; phylum Streptophyta; class Magnoliopsida; order Asparagales; family Amaryllidaceae; genus Allium; species Allium cepa. The sequence goes on from CM060938.1 coordinate 921,156,076, forward strand.
CAAAAATAGGAAAGGTGAAGTTTTGCTCACATTGAATTGAGGACAGAGAAGAAGCAATTTGGTTTTTTGACAGGTTTTGAAAAGCTGGAACTAGAAAACAGAACCATATGTCTGTACTCTGACATGTTCAAGCATATTCATATCAACATTCAAACACATATCATAGCATATGCAAACTCATTCACAAACACACATCAATTTTACTTGCATGCAAACCAGGATGTATTGTAAGGTTAAGGATTTGCTCACCTTGGTCAAAGCAGAATAGAGACAGTGAAGCCTGGAAACTTTTATTCTTGTTTAGCATGTACATTTTTTCTTTAATTCTTTTTTTTGAAGCTTTTATCTGCAAGGTTTGTAAACAAAAATCTTTGCTTATTCACTAATTAACAATCTTCAGATTAAAACCTTCCAAAAGAATTTTACTTGCCTCACATTGTTTGATAGAATCTGCACTGTCAAAACTGCAGCTCTATTTTTCCCTTTTTTTTCCTTCTGCAATCCTTGAATTTGGTTTATGTTAAAACTTGGTTTTTGAAACCATAGATTTATTAACTTTAAAGTTAAAAACTTACCCGGGATTGATCTTGCACATGTTCTCTAACTTGTTATTAAATCTGAAATGATCAGTTCCTTTTTCATTGATCTTCATTTTGTAAATTTCCAGGTTGATAATAATGTTGCACCAAAATTTTGATTGTCTGGTTTTTGATTTTTTTTTTCTTTCAGATCTGAGAAGAATTTGCTTGTATTTGTTTTCCAGGTTGAATATCTGGTTGCATTGATCAAGTTTTGATTTCTTTTATCTCGAAAATTTTGAACTGAAGATAACTTGGTTTACACATTTTCTTTCTACTTATCTTTTTTTTTTATCTTTACCTCAGATTTGAGATCTCTTGTTACTGTATACTTTTTCAGATTTGCTGAAAAGTTTAATAATTGCATATGGGGAAGTGAAGAGTTTTTTTTTTAATTTAATTATTTAATTCAATTAAATATAGTGAATGCCATTTGTAAAAAGAGATGATTATGGAATCTATGCATGTTGATTTGCTTACTCATCCCCTTTTATGTATGTTTACATTTGTATGTAATATGTACATGTTCAATGTTAAAAGAATTTAATCAATATTTATATATATATATATACATATATTATATCTTAACAAATTTTTTAAATGCTACTCAGGTTTTTTAAAACACTCATTTTAAACTTGAGATACTAACATATGTATTTATTTTACTTTTACAAATTTTTAAGAAGAAATGAATTTAAAACAATTTGTACACTCACAAATAAATCACACATATATATACATTTCTTAGTTGAAATAGCTTTTGCAATCTTTTATTTATTTATATCAATTCTATAATATTACTTTTTAAACCAATATTATTTATAAGCTTAGTTTATTTTTATTTTGAATTAAAACTAGTATACCTTTTAAATAAATCATTATCTGTATTTATATTATTTTAAATTTTTATTTCTTGTTTTATATCCATTTACATAAATGACAAACAAATATCTATTTAAATTTGGAAAATATCCAGTTAATTCACAATTTAATTTCTAAAATTAATTAAATTTCCAATTTAAATTTGATTAAAAAACGGGAATGTTACAGATTTCCCCCCTTAAAAGAATTTCGTCCTCGAAATTGCAAGTAAGACGAGAAAGAAAAGATAATAGATAAAGAAATGATTGATCAGATCAGAATCGAGATATTTATTCTGCATTTGGTTTCCCAAATCAGAATATCAACAATACGAGAACAAACTTATACAATTATTTCACAAGATATTTGGGTCCACTGGTCTACGAATATGTAAGGGCATTGACTAGTTCGAAGGGATAAATAATCGTTCGTAGAATATATCGGGTCCCAGAGAAAAGATAGATAGCCTTAATTTTCAACAATTCCCAAATGCTAGATATGGATACCAAATTCGGGTCGGAATACCCCAAAGTATATGGACTTTGATATACACACTAAATTACAATTTTAAATTTGGTTTTAATCGATATCGTTTTATTTATACAATTCAAGTTTAGCTTTATATTTGTTAATCAATTTAACTTATTTTAAAATCTCTAACTTATTTAAAATTTTCAATTTCAAATTCATTAGAGTTTAGATTGAAAATCTGATAAGAAATCGATGAAGATATGAAGTAAGGATTTCCTACAACGATTCGTAAGGCCACCATCGCACCGAAACTTCTTTCTGGAGCTGTCACGAAGCAATCAAAAGAATTTGTGAATCGAATCAAAGGAGATTGATAGAGAGAAGATATTTTCACTGTTGCAGGGTATTGACCATTTATAGTGGTACTCCCCTGTCCCCTATCTCGTCCTCTTCTCGCACTCATACTCACTATCGGTGAATAGTAAGAGAATTCACTGAGGCATTCGAACGGATATCTTAAGGATCTACTCATTCTAGGGTATACTTCACCCTATCTCTAATGAGTTACTCAATGTGTTATACTCCTGAGCTAATGTTTTAACCATCAGCTCTGATACCAATTGTAATGACCCTGACTCGACCTTCGAAAATCGGCACCGAATACGACACTCGTATTCAAATGCCGCAGATCCAAACGTCGAACCTGGTTCGCCGGAGCTTATAACACATTAAGTAAATAACACAGCGGAAGAAATGAATGGCATATCAATATACAACATTTGATACAATAACTGATACAACATGAATGATACAACAGAATGGTACAATAGATATCAACATTATCAGAGATACAAAGAATAGCAGTGGAAATGTAATAATAACACTAGCAGCGGAACAAATCTCCAAAATAGTCTTCAAGAAAGAACTCCAGTATCAGTAATCTCCATCTCCAAAGCACCAATCCAGAAATAGCTCGAACTCCAAAACAAGATGAAGAGAAGCAACTCGATCCAAAATGCGATTGCCAAATCCTAAGGCTGAAAGCTATCGAATCTACACCTACTACTGATTATCTGAAAACCCCAACTCTAGACTGCCCGTGTGGGAAATAGTGGGCACCCAGAGTTTAGGAAAGGAACAATAAGCTCCAGGTCAGTCATGGGACTGGTATGAGCAAACAAAAGCATTTGGTCTTTGAAACAAACAAGAGAATTTAAATTTGAAATCCGCAATGCTTTTTTTGGAAAATGAAACTACCATAAGGCCTCCCGGCACACACACAATGCAAACGCACACATGGGGGAGATTTCTCCTTGTGATAGTCAAACATGCTTACTACGAGAAAAATTCTTTGATATTATTACTAGTGCATAGTGGAAAATCTTTCGAAAGTGTAATATAAATCCTAGCCAGCATAGGTACCATGATGCTATGCCTACTATAGCTGCCATGTTAAATGGCAGGTTCTACAACTAAAACCGTACAAGGCACGTATTGGATGAATGGATTTCCAACAAATGGTCAGGCTAAGGAACTTCCTATTGCCACATGGGTACGCCTCTGGCGGGACGTCCCGAGAACTAACGTTACGGTTAGATCTCTTCCAACACAAGGCCGGGTTACCTCTGTAACTAGGTAACTACTACACAAATATGTCATCCCCCGGTCCTTTGGGACCTTTATCCGAGTGCGCACACAACAACACCACACAGTAATAGGTATAGTGTATCAACATGAGTAAGTATCTGGGCTCCATACCATGATACCACCCTTTTCCAAAAGGAAATGACATACCCTAAAGGGCGCGACCCTCATAACCTTGCCGCATCTTTCCTGTTTCGACCATTTCCGGGGAGTGAGGTCCTGATGCAGTCTCGTCCACAAAGCTACGCTTTGTGCAACAAAGCCATGCTTTGGGTCAACAGATGACCAAAGCAATGATCACAAAGATAAATGATCAAACAAATGATCATATCACAAATGATCAACCAATGATCATCACACAGCAGCACTCAGCATGCCACATTACCAAATTGGGAATATATCACTGATAAATATCAACTACATAACCTCTGAGCTCGTACATCTCAGAGAAGGGTGTTAAGCTAAGAGAATAAATTCTCCGCCACCAAATAGAAATGTATTTGATAGAAATCAGTTAACATCTCAAAGTGTAATGTCGGACATACAACCATACAAGTCTGTTCCGGGTTCGAACAGAACCGAAGGCACTTCCGAAGAAGCCCTTGCAAATCCGGGTATCCACAATCCCGATCGGACTTCCCATCACTAAGGAGAACTCTATACCGGAGCAACTCAGTGCAGAGTCAATCGATAGGTTATCCTATCGTTCTCACAAATACTCGGTCTTCACCACCGGTCTTCAATTGCTATCCATAACGTCGTATCACTATTCGGAATGGGTTATATGACACAAGGTCCTCTCCCGGCTAAACCGAATAATGAGCGCAATATTTAAAAACATATGGATATGGGATTTCAGTTAAGTCACGACTTAAAAATCCAAAGCTTTTCTTTCAAAGGGGTACACAAATTACCATTTTAAATCTTTAAACAAAAAGATTAATTTCACAAGTTACACCCAATTTCACAAAGATCTATCCATAGATTTCATAAACAATTCCCATTCAATTTGGATTAACCCAATTAAATCTTTAAATTAAAGATTTATAACTTTCAAAACACGTTTCCAAAAATTTATCTAAAACTTGGAATACTATTTTCATTCTTAGACTTGAAGCCCTTTAACACAAATTGAAAGTTCATTTCTTATGTGAAAGCTTTATTATTTGAAAAACAAATAGTTTTCGTTTTAGAAAAATCCAATTTATACAAGTTGAAATCTTGGCTTGAATTTAAATTCCAAAACATCACCTTTAAAATGGTTTAAAAACCCATACAAACCCATTTATAAGTTGAATACCCTTTTTAAACCTTAGTTTCCAAATTTTTAGAATTCAATTTCAAATATTGAATTCAAATTTAAATCCAATTATCTAAATTTTCAAAACTTAATCAAGTTATTTAAAAATAACCATTTCAAAAGCTTCAATTCTACTTCAAAAACTATTTTGGATTTAAAAATTCAATTTTAAAACAATTTCAAAATCTGTGACTTAACTAATTTCCACGTGCAATCCATATTTGTGTGTGTATAAGTGGGGTCCAGGGGTTTTACACAATAAGAGTGCCACATCATCAATCAGCACAGATTCAATCATTACAATTCGATGTGGGTTTCGGATAATCAAATGGAATCGGACTCCCTGTCGCATCGAAATCCAAATGTCGTTTTACGGGTCAAGGGTTTGCATATACATATAACAACATATACATCACAGATATAACAACTTAGCACAAAGCAATACATAGCATCACATCATATATCAAATATATCAATCCATCACAAAACATTCAATAACAATCAAACATCTTCAGTTAAGATGAATAAATTTGCGTGGTTTTAAATTTATCAACCACATAATTACTTTCATTGGTAATCTTTAATCAATGATTAATTATCATTTATTACAATTGATTAAGTCTTAATCACCTTCATTAATTAATTAATTAATTTTTCTTTAAATTAATTAACCTTCGAACATTTGATTAATAAATCTTTAATCATAAATTATCCATACTTAATTACTTTAACATGTAATTAATCACTTAATTAATTATTCTTAACTATTTTATTCATTAATCATTAATCAAATGATTTAAACCTTTAACTAATTATTAATTAATTCTTCAATTAATAACTCAAATGATTAACTCTTAATCACATTACTTAATTACTTTTAATAAAGTATTTATCCTTTACTTAATTACCTTTAGTAATTAATCACTTAATTACTTCCCTAAGTATTATATTAGATTAATCCAAAGTGATTATCTTAATTAATCATAATTTAATTACTTAATTAACTAATTAACTTAATCATTTAAAATTAATTAAATGATTCTTAACTTATTATATTAAAAGATTCTTAATTAAGAAAACATCATCTTAATTAAATCATTTATGAACAAATAAAACTTGATAATTAAAAATGATTCAATTATCTCAATTATCTTTACAAATTTAATTATGTTTAATTAAATCAAATTCAAAATAACTAATAATAATCTTTAGTACAATTGATTATCAAATTCTAAATCATTAAACTTAATTTAAATAAAATATAATATTTAGAAATCAATTAAATTTAAACATATTTTAAATTGAACTTTTAAAATTTTTAAAACCTTTCCAAATTTATTTAATAAAGTTTAATATAAACTTTATTTCAAATCTACTTATTTTATTTTAACTTTTCAATTAAAAGTTAAACTTATCATGATTTTATTTCAATACTTAAAGGAAAGAATTTTTTTTCAAAAATTTAAACCTTTATTTGAAATCAAATTCATATTTAAATTTTACTTAAAACATTTCTGTCCAGTTTTTAAAAATTTTCAAAACTGTTTTGAATTTAAACTCATTTCAAAACAAAACTGAAATCACACTCAAAAACTTGATTTCAAAACAACTTTTAAATCTTGCTTAAAATCTAAAAGTTTCATTTTAAAACCTTGAAATTCAAACTTAATTCCAATTCAAATCTACACCTAAATTTGAATCTTGTTTTTAAACATTGAATTCTCTTTTAAATTTTTAAAAGAACAAAACTGTTTTAAATATAAAAACCTGGATTCAAAACCTGAAAACTACATTTTACTGTTTCCAGATTTAAATTTAAATTCTACCTAAATTTAAATCTATCATTTTAGATTTTTCAATACAAAGGCTTACCTTGAATTTCATTCAAACCTATACTTTATTTTAAAACAATGCTTTTAAACATTTAAATTTTCCAGATTTTAAAAAGAACTCAACTCTCAGGTCTGCAACCTGTAAATAACTAACCCGAGACTTCCCTCAAGTTACTTCGGGATAAAACTCCATTCACTTCGAGTCACAACAGTAAATACCCGAGGTTCACTCCGAGTCTCCCAAAACCCTGCACACCAAGCTTTCACCAGTGACCAATTTCTACTGTGCAAATGCACCACCACCCCGGCGACTTCCAGCAACCTTCACCTAACTCTCCAAGAAGCAAATCAATCCCTTAACATGATAACCATCATCAACATAATTCTCTGCAGCTTGATAATCAGATTCAAGAAAAAAAACATCAACCTGAAAAAGCTTCAACCCACACATGCCAACCCTGAAAAAAAAAACCACTGTCTTCACTTCAACCCAATGATCAACTTCCCCTTTTATCTTTCCCCACTCTCTTCAGTCAACATTCCATCTTCAGAAGGAATTCAGATCCCAAAATTCATTTTTTGTTTTGATAACCTCAAAATATCAAATTGTGCACAGTTCTAATTTCCTGACCCCTTAGTTGATTTAAAAACCTGAAGCATGTTTTAATATCCATGTTTAACATGCCTTAAAGCTTTAAACTTGGTTGAATAAATTAAAGTTGTTTGGTAATTTTACTTCATGACACTATTGTCTGCTGTTACTTATTTCCAGTAGTAACAGGTTTTCTTTTTTTTCTTTTCTAAATTAAAATTTTTCAAATCCTAAATCTATGCAACACAAACTCAAATTTGATTATATAATAATTACCTAACTAAGATTCATACATAGAGAAGTAGATTTATATTTAAATCCAAGTAATAGCAGAAGCATGTCTGCAGAAATTCATATTACACTTATCTGCATATTCAAACATAATCACACACAGAATATCCATCTTACAACAGTCACAAGCATATTCAAACTCATGCACATAGAAAACTTTAAACAACCCATAAATTCTGAATTACTCACTAAAGAAAAATAACAAAGCAGTTTTAATTGCTACTGTTTTAATTTGCTTATTTAAAAGCATTGTGAATTAAACTTTAAATTTCTGCAAATTCTTGATAGTTTGGATTTTTAAAAAAAGTAGAAACTGTTTTTAAAAATAGATTTACTCACAAGCATTAACAAGAAAATAGGTTTCAGGAGGGAAAGTTGCTCACAGGCATTTCAAAAATAGGAAAGGTGAAGTTTTGCTCACATTGAATTGAGGACAGAGAAGAAGCAATTTGGTTTTTTGACAGGTTTTGAAAAGCTGGAACTAGAAAACAGAACCATATATCTTAACAAATTTTTTAAATGCTACTCAGTTTTTTTAAAACACTCATTTTAAACTTGAGATACTAACATATGTATTTATTTTACTTTTACAAATTTTTAAGAAGAAATGAATTTAAAACAATTTGTACACCCACAAATAAATCACACATATATATACATTTCTAAGTTGAAATAGCTTTTGCAATCTTTTATTTATTTATATCAATTCTATAATATTACTTTTTAAACCAATATTATTTATAAGCTTAGTTTATTTTTATTTTGAATTAAAACTAGTATACCTTTTAAATAAATCATTATCTGTATTTATATTATTTTAAATTTTTATTTCTTGTTTTATATCCATTTACATAAATGACAAACAAATATCTATTTAAATTTGGAAAATATCCAGTTAATTCACAATTTAATTTCTAAAATTAATTAAATTTCCAATTTAAATTTGATTCAAAAACGGGAATGTTACATTAACATTGGGTAAGTCTTGTTATATGTTATCAGAATGTAATTTTGGTATTATACAAATTTATAGAATTACATTTTACTTAATTACAATGTTCACAAATTTAATTTGTTTAAATCCTCTTTACCTTTCAACTTTAAAGTTTTCCCAAACAATAGCTTAGATATCTTAATCCTCTTATTTTATAAATTCTGGTTATTCACATTTCATTCAAATAATTTGAAAATTATTAATTAACAGAACTTAGAAATTTTAAATGCCCGCCTTTTCAAATCGTTTGAAATAAATATATACACTTATATCTTTAATATATCGAATCATACCTTTGGAGTTTAAACCAAAACCCAGTTACCTAAAATAATTTCGAAGAAAAGCAGAGCTTTTTAGAAGTCTCCCCCACTTTGAGACTCGAAAATGAACGTCGATGATGCTGCGCAGTCATCACCGAAATTATTTTCCAGCGACATAAGAGAGGAGTACTGATTCATTCCTTCCTTTAAAAATCCTTTCAAAATATTTCCATAAACAATTTCCAACTAATATTACTATATATTTCTTCAAAACTTTGAGAACCATTTTCCAAAATCTCCGGGTCTTAAATTTTAATATTTTCCAATTTAAATCTATTTTAATTTGTAAGTCACCTTTATAAATTATTTTTATAGGATTTTCTTTCTTAAAAAATTCCACAAGTTGTTTTATTACTGTTCATTTTTGTAATAAATCTTATTTATTAAATTACAATACCCAATTAATGATAACATCCAATATTATCATTCCTAACTACTAGGTAAGCTAGATAAGTCACAATAATTTCTGAAAATAAATCCTTTATATACAAAATATAATTAGGGCAAAATTATTTCATTTACCCAATTTCAAAACAATACTATGTCGAATTGTTCTGTTTAAGTGTTTAGAGAAGCTTATCAATGACGTTAATTACTCGTATTGACCAGAATCCATAAGCCACTCAACAAATCAACCGACACAATATAAAACATTTTATATCACTAACAAATACGCACTCTCATATATATACACTCAGCGACTCATCATAGGCTATTACTACCCTATTTATAAAGAGTCAGACCCCACAAAGCTAAGGTTATCGCTAAACCAAAGCTCTGATACCAACTGTAACGACCCGTCTTTTTGGACAGTTTAAACTGACGATCAAATACACATGCCGATTCCAAACCATTCAAAAGGGCAGATGGTTATTGGGGTAAATAAGAAAAGAAAAGAAAGAGAAATAAAGGAAATGAAACAACATGGAATCTCGCAGCGGAACGATAAAATATAATAGTCAAATAAACAGTTCATGAAGCTGTTTACTATACTTTGACAGTTATTTATAAAACATTTATCAGAGTTATACATATATAACAGAACAATTAAAATAATGCAACAGATAGCATGATGCAAGGGTAATAATAGTAATAGTATACCAAATCTTCGTCTTCATCCTCCAGAATAGATCTTCAAAAATCTGAAAAACTCAGGACTGACCCGAGCGTAATGAAAAGACAAAACACTCGAGTCAGGAATAAAATATCCTTATGAAAGTTAAATCGATCGTAAATAAATATGAGTGTAACGGCGTCAGAGATGTTTACGGGGTTTGACATCTCATATCCAGTGTCAACGTGCGTGCAATAACTCAAGAGATGTTACGGGATTTTCCATCACTTAAGGATCCGTTAAACTATCTACTATGTAGTAATGTACGCTAAATAGATAATGCCTATCAGTAATATAAAGTATCAAAATAGCGTTAAGGAGTTACCATAATCCCCCTTAACACATTTTATAATGCCATAGTCTATACAGCACCGTAAACCCCACCGTAAACTGGTGGTTATCAGAGGGTACCTCATAGGTATAACACAAAACCAAACGTAGTGGTCGCGAATAGGATAATCAGTATGACAAGGTATATGAGGCGATACCAACTAGGATACTAGTAGTTGCGTGATTCGGACTGATGTTGGGCATAGCCAGCAGCTACCACAACACCGCTAAACAACACTCCCAAATCAAGGGGTGCACCCAAATCGCATCACAAATGTAATAGAAATGGTATCGATGAAGCGTGTCCGCTAGAGGTGGCGAACCTCAATGGCCCGGCGTGGCTCCTGTTTTAGTCATGTCAAGGGTCATCCAATATCGTTCTCCTTCTTCAGTCAACGCGTTCACCAAACCATCCACTTCATTCTGGATCAACACTCCGCGTATAATAGTTATTAAAGTGGTGTTCGGTATCGACAGAGAGTATGTCCATATCCGATCTCGGTCTCTTTAATAACTATGTATTATTACACCGTTGGCTCTTTTACATTTCAAATTGATTCATAATTGATATCAAAATATCATATTCGCTCCAAAATCAAATCCATTTCAAATATCATCGTATCCTTTCAAATGTAAGATTCCGTTTCAAAAATCATTTTTCGCATCAATATCTCATTTGGATTTCAAAATCATTTCGAATTTCAATTTAGGTTGCAACTTCATTTAATCCAATTCGTATTCAAATTCAAGATTTAAACATAAACATTTCACCTTATTAACCAATTTGGAATTTTAGAAAATAGTTTTAAGTAGTTTTAAAAGTGGTTTTAAATAATTAAAATAGTTAAAATACTTAAGATCTTAAAATGGATTTGAAATAGATAAATTAGTTTAAAATAATTTAAATTGGGTTAAGTAGATTTAAAATAGATTAAAATAGTTTAAGTATTTAAAGATGGTTTATATAACAGAGTAATTTGGAAAACAAAATAAAATAGCTTCCAAAACCAAACCATTCAATTATAACTTCCCAATTCAAAACAAATTTCAATTTCCGTTTTACCGATTCAATTTTGATTTTAATTCAAATCAATGTCAACTTTGACTTCAAATTAATTCAATTTTACATTCACCTTCAACTTATTCAATTTTAATGTATATCGATTTTTAGCTTGATTTTTCAAAATATCAATTTTTAACACTTAACAAAGTTTTCCTTCACTATTCAAATTGAAATCCCAACTACAAATATGATTCAATTTCAAGCTCAATTTCAAATATCATTTTGTATCGCTTTTACTTAGTAATATTCAAAGCTCGAATTAAGGTTCAATCTTTTAAACGAATAAATTTTTGAAATTCAATCAAAACACAATTTTAAATTCCAAAGTCTCCACTTTAATTATTTAACAATTTCTTTTAACCAAAACTTATTTCAACATTCCAAACTCAATTTTCGATAAATTCGATTTCTATAAATTGATTTCTATTTATAACTTTTAAATCAAAACATTTAAATAAATTTCAAATCGGCGATTTTAAAATTTATTAATTTAGCCAATTCGGTGTCCGTATAAAATTTTCTATCCTATGGCCAAGTAATTATTTATTTCAATTAAATGTCAAGGATGAATATATATCACTTCAATCAACTCACAGTTTCATATGTATGCATAACAGGATATATATAAGCAAATAAACATCCAAACATTTAAATATCAACCAATAGCATCCATCGAAATACATCATCCAATAGACAGTACAATTCATGGCAATTTCATAATTATCAAAGTCAGGTAATTTAATCGCAATTCAATTTCAATTTCAATTTAACTGTCAATTTAATTTCAACGGTTAATTCAAATGACAATCAATATGACAATTAAATTCTATCAACCAATGACAAATAAAAATTCATAACACTTCATAATGTTAAATTTAACTAGCATAAAGATATTTATTACGTTGTGAGCGTTATAAAACACTCACCTTGATTTTTTTACGATTTTAAATCAAATCGAACGACGTTCGATTTAACCAAAATTTTCTCTAGCTCCAAATGGTTCCAATCCAGCTCCATTGCGTAGAGCTCGTCCATACGATTCCAACGCAAAAAGTTTCGTCCGAATCCGACCTCGTACGAAAGAGAAACATCATTTTAAACATTTACAAATCAACTTAAATTTTAATTTTAATTTCAAACCCTACAGGCTAATCTGGACCGTTGCTTTTCCTTTGCAAAATCTTGCCGCACGCAGTATTTTTTCCCTTCGTTCGCACCTGGTAATCACGCAAGCAAGAAACAAACCCAAGCCGCCTACATCTTCAAATTTTTGCGACGTTCACTACCACTTTCACGGAGATCAAGGAGCTCCACTCGACTCGCCTACTCACGTTCCCCCATCGGCCATGACAACGTGGCACTCGGACACCTCCATGGCATGCGAAACGAAGACGAATGGCAGTGCTTCCAACCCAAATTCGCGTCGATCCGTTGCTCCATTTCCAATCTCCACCGTTGAATAGCAAGATCTCACCACCCTCTACGACTTTCATTTAGAAAGTTTTTGAAATCAAAGCATGGATTAAGAGTTTTGGGTGGGAGAAGTTATGAAGTTTTCGGCCATTGATCACTGAAGTGGCGGCTGAACGTTTAAATTAGGGTTAGGGTTTCTCAATGCAAAATTGTGAATGAATGGTCCACATATAGAAAACATTCAAAACACTATTCATCCCGGATTTTCCGAACTCCGATTTACGCACGGTGACCGGCGTTTCTAGGGTTTACCCCGCGTTTCAGACACAATGGAATAGGTTTCGGGAGCTAATTCGATCATCTGTGCGAGTTTCGGGGGCTATTTTTCAGTCGATAATTAAATATTAAAATATTCAATTTTCACAGATTTACTTTTAATTCGATTTTAAAAGTTCTATAACATCATTCTAACTTAAATATGATAAAATAAAATTTTACAATCATTTTTAATCATATTAAACTCATTATTCGATTATCCCATAAATTCCAATTTTAAAAACTTATTAACTCTATTATAATCCCGATATAACCTACATTCGCCTTGGAAACCAATTTGAATCCTATTAAATCAAATTTCAATTATTCACTCCATTTTCATATATTGAATTTCAATATCAAATTAATCCTATCAAATTCGGAATTTAATTATTCAAACATTTGTAATATTAAATTCGAACAATTTTTATTATTCTTGAATCACTATCTTTTGAGATATTCAAAACGAACTTAAAAATTTAACTTTTGAAACGAATTAAAATTATAGAACAACCATTCCCCTTATACGGTTATTCAATTTCCATTATTAAATTATTCAATAAATTCCAAGTATTAAATTTAAACAATTTCAATTATCCAATAATTCATTATCTTTTGAAATATTGAAATTAAACTTATAAGATTCAACTTTTAAAACCAATTCACAATTTAGAACACTATTTTCATTTTACAGTTATTCAATTATTCAGTAAGTTTTAAATATTTAATTTAAACAATTTACCTGTTCAATATTCAATATTTGATTTAAATAGATTTTTCTTATCAATCAATTACTCTATTATACCCAACAGATTCAACATTTATCATTATTCCAAACGACTTACAATTTTTTTCTAACACTAAATCACGAAATCTTATTAAATTAGCTATTTTAATTATCGAAAATTTACGGTTCGTTACATTTCGTGTGCAGGCATTGGAAAAGGATGGAAGAAGAAGCTTTGTAGTTGGGTTGGGCCAAATAATTTGGGTATGCATTGTTTAAAATGTAATTTAAATTGTTTTATAATTAAATTTTCGATCAACTTATAACTGGTATATCTCCTTCGTACGAGATCAGAATCGGATGAAACAAGCGGCGATGGGATCATGGCGACAAGCACTACGCTCCGGGACCGATTTGGAGACGTTTAGAGCCCGTTAAAATTTTAGGTCAAATTGAATGTCGTTCGATTTGATTTGAAATTGAAATTCAAGGTGAGTGTTTTCTAACTCTCACAACGTACTAGAATATCTTTATGCTTGTCAAATTTGACAGTATGAAGTGATATAATTTTACTTGTTGCTGTTTGAGAAACTAAATCGTCATCTAGATTGTCATCGAATTTAATGATAGAAATTAAATTGACAGTCAAATTGAAATTAAAATTTAATTGCGATTAAATTGCCTGATATTGATAACTATGAAATTGCCATGAATCGTATTGTCTATTGGATGATTTATTTCGATGGATGCTATGGTTGATATTTAAATGTTTGGACGTTTATTTGCTTATATATATCCTGTTATACATACATATGACACTATGACTGGTTTAAGCGATATATATTCATCCCTGACATTTAATTGAAATAAATAATCACTTGGTCATAGAATAGAAAATTATATACGGACAACGGATTGGTTAAATTAATAATTTTTAAAAATCATTGATTTGAAATTTATTTAAATGTTTTGATTTAAAAGTTATAAATAAAATCAATTTATAGAAATCGAATTTATCGCAAATTTGAGTATGGAATGTTGAAATAAATTTTGGTTAAAAGAAATTGTTAAATAACATAAGTTGAGGCTTTGAAATTTAAAATCGGGATATAATTGAATTTCGAAATTTTATTTGTTTTAAAGATCGAACGTTATTTCGAGCTTTGAATATTACTATGTAAAAGTGATATAAAAAAGATATTTTGTAATTGAGCTCGGAAGTGAATCATATTTGAAAACTTGGATTTAAATTTGAATATTGAATTATAATTTTGTTTAGTGTTATAAATCGATATTTTGAAAAATCAAGCTCAAAATCGATATAAATTGAAATTGAATTAATTTGAGGTCAAAGTTGGCATTGATTTGAAATTGGGACGTTATAATTGAAATGAGTTGGTTTTGAAGCTGTTTTTTTCTTGTTTTTCCCAAAAAAATTACTCTGTTATATAAACCATTTTTTAGATACTTAAACTATTTTAACCTACATTAACCATATTAAATCATTTTTAACCTATCTTAAACCATGTTAACTTATTTTAATCTATTTTAAATCTACTTAACCCAATTTAAATTATTTTAAACTAATTTATCTATTTTAATTTATTTTAATTATATTTAATCTGATCTAAAGCTATTTACCTGTTAATTATATTTAGTCTATCTTAAATCCATTTAACTATAGTAAACTAATTTATCTATTTGAAATCCATTTTAAATATTTTAAGTATTTTAAGTATTTCAATTATTTAAACTACTTTTAAACTACTTAAAACTATTTTCTAAAATTTCAAGCTGGTCAATAAGGTGAAATGTTTATATTTAAATCTTGAATTTAAATACGAATTGGGTTAAATGAAGTTGCAACCTAAAAGAAATTCGAAATCATTTTGAAATTGAAATGAGATATTGAGGCGAGAAACGATTTTTGAAACGGAATCTTACATTTTGAATAGATATGATGATATTTGAAAAGGATTTGATTTTTGAAGCGAATATGATATTTTGATATCAATTATGAATTGATTTGAAATGTAAAAGTGCCATCGGTGTAATAATACGTAGTTATTAAAGAGACCGGGATCGGATATGGACATACTCTCTGTCGATACCGAAAACCACTTTAATAATTAATATACGCGGAGTGTTGATCCATAATGAAGTGGATGGTTTGGTGAATGCATTGACTGAAGAAAGAGAACGATATTGGATGACCCCTGACATGACTAAAATATGAGCCGCGACGGGCCATTGAGGTTCGCCATCTCTAGCGGACACACTTCTTCGATACCTTATCTATCTCTTATGTGATTCAATTTGGGTGCGCCCCTTGATTTGGAGTGTTGTTTCGCGGTGTTGAGAGTTCCTAAAGATACAAATTTTCTTCAATTTAATTCCTTGCACAATTCTAAATCCACAATTCCCCATTATAAGTATAATACTTAATAGCTCATGGATATAATTCATTTCACAATGACTCACAATTACAAAGTCATCTTACATTTCAATTTAACCCAAATCAATCTAATTCTAAGCCCAATTTATTTAACTTATCCAAATTGAATTCCCATTTTCTATTCACTTCAATATATTTTATTCACTTCCATTTACTCAAGTTAAATTTTAATTCCAAGATTAAAAATTTCATTTCCTTCTTATTAATATCAACTTCACCAAATAAGTTCATTAGTTGATGCATTTTACATTTACACACCATTTAAATAGAATGTTCCAGAATTCAAGTACCCGGTTTTATTCCAAAACCATTTTGAAATAATAATCAATTTATACCCATTTGGTATATCTATCAAATCTCCAGATTTGCCAAAACAACTTGTTTATACCAAACAAATTTCCTCCCTTGAAATTTCCAAAACAACTGGCATACCCAACAAGTCCAAACAATATCATAACCAACCACTTTGGTAGCAGTCCATCACTTTAGAAACTCGAAAATGAATTCTAATGATGCGGCCAGCATCATCAGGATTATTTTCCAGCGACTGAAGTGAGTTCAATGCTTTCTTACTTTCCCAAATTCATTTCAAAACAATTTCCCTTCAAACATTCTTTCCAAAATAATATTCCATTATTGCCTTCAAACTCCTTAGCAAACATTTCAAACCTTCCCCGGATTTTAAATTTCCAATCTTTGTTTCAATACATTTAAAATCCTTTTTAAAACTTACGGGTTTAAATTCTGGTTTAGTTTAAATCTAGTTATTCATCCTTTATATAATTTATACCTATAAAATTTATTTGGTTACAACCATTTCTAATTTAAGATTAAATTTTGGATTATTATTTAATTATTGTATTAACAACCAATCATCTAAATATATATAATAATTTTAGAAAATAATTTCTTTTATATCAAAATATAGATTCGGGTAAAATTATCTCATTTACCCACTTTTAAAACAATACTTTGCCGGTATCTTGTTTAAGAGTTTAGAAACCCCTATCGATACGGTTGTACTTCCCTCACTGACCAGAATTCATAAACACTCAACCGATAAGTCAACATAGTATAAAAACAATTTTATATTCACTAACAAGTACGCTCTCATATCTATTATTACACTCAACTCATTATAGAGTACTATTGACTCTATATCTAATGAGTAATTTCCCCCACCAAAGCCTAGGTTGTCGCCAACCAAAGCTCTGATACCACTGTAACAGCCCGCAAACCCGTACCCCTTGAATCAACACTATTCTATCTCTGTTGACTCAAGTGGCACAGAAATATGAACCATTTGATTTTAAGAAGAAGAGATAGAAGAAGAAGAAGCTAAACAATATCAGAATCTCGCAGTCGCAGCGGAATAAAATATAATAATAAATATAGATCTTTACACAAAATGAAGACTGTACCAGTTTTATACATCACATCATCAGAGTATCTCGTACATCAAGTTACCAATGAGACAAATCCACACAATATAGCAGCGGAATATATATAGGTACGGATAATACGTCTCGGACTCCAGCTCCTCTCCTGCTCCATAGCATCCGGTCCTGAACATATAATACTCGGTCTGACCCGAGCATTATAATGAAATAACACCCGAGTCAGTCTGGAATACCAGCTAATAATAATGCATCCAAATTGATTATTAAAGTTTTAAAAATCCTTTGAAAAACAAAAGCGTCTCGTAAGACCACGCCACAAATAAACATGTCGGGTTTTTACCTTACGATAGCTAAAAACATTTTTTTATAGAAATCCTCTGATATTATAATAGGGTCTATATACAAATACTTATAAAATAGCCAAAATTGTTACATTCATTAAATTCCAGCTACTAGCCATAGAGTGGGTAATACAAACAAAACTCGTACAAGGCTCGTAGGGAGAATGGATTTCCAACAATGACTAGGCATTGGGGTACCACCTAGCACAGTACGGGGCCTAGATCACCGTACCGAGGACCACTCCCGATCCCCTGCAACACAAGGCCGGACCCATCCCTTACTGGACAGTTTCGAATAAGATCACCCTGCGGTTGGGATCAGCAACCGCACCACTAAGCCGAAATAAAAAGGGACATCTAGACATGGATGACCTTACTCTCCAGTGGGGGCTACCCACGAAGCCTTGCTGCATATCTCCTGATTTTCAGTCATTCCCATTTGATGATGCTTGAGGCTAAGCTTTACCTTTAGAACGTTTCACTTAGAATGCCCATCGCCCACCTGACGATGTTTCGCAAGCATTCATCCATACAAGTCCGTCCCGGGTTCGAACGGAACCGAAGGCACTATTCCTACTACATCCATTTTGGAAATATCCTCAGGATTAGTAGCGACTAACCCTTGCACTTCACTGCTCCATCTTCGACTCCGAACACGTTTTCCCACGAAACATACAAACCGGATCAAAGTGGTTTTCGAGAAATAAATCTCGATCCCGGTCTCTTCGAAACGATCAACGCATTTGTCCAGTATTGATAATCGGTGATTTAACTATCAATTCATATTCATAAGCATCCTTCACACAATAAATAATTTCCCACATTATTTATTTGCCTCAAATATCTTTAAGGTTATATTTTCAATTTCTAAAACTTATTTGAAAACAATTTCCAAAAATCTCTTCCTTTACAAGGAAAATTATCCAACATTTATTCCCATTGGAAATAACCAAGTTCAAACAATTTAGATTTTTAACCAGTAAAACACTTTATTTTAAAATATACTTTAAAATATGGAAATTTACTACTAGTTATTTACTCTAAAATAATTTCAAAATATTTTTAAGTAAAGCCACTTGATAAGGCATTAACTAGTTTAAAATGGGGTTTAGTTAAATGAAATTTTAAAGATGGAGTTTTAGAAAAAAAATTGTTACATGGTTCCAAATAACTTAAACCAAACTACCTTTTTAGTAAATCCATATATATAAAAATAATTACTAATAACATTCTTAAAATAATTACTATTATAGCTAATTTATATATTATTCACTTTAAAATAATAATTTCTCAAAACACTTTTGAAACAAGTTTAAACTTTGATTTTTTAAATCTGCTTTAAAACACGAACTTGGTTTCCCAAGGAGATACACTTCTATTCAAACAACTCATACAATCCTTCTTATAAATTCTGCCCGATTTATTCCAATTCAAATTTACGTTTAATTATTTTAAGTTTGTTTCCATGCATGAAATAAACTTCCTTGAAGCTTTAAAACACCTTTTCCATTTCTGGAACTTCACCTTCACAGTCTAGGCTTAAATATTATTTATTTTCTTAATAAAACTATTGGGAATTTATTAACACGAACAATACTTAAGAATTACTTAAATATAATTCCAATGGTGAAAAAGCATTTCGAATATTTTATTTACATTTAAAAACTGTAAATTTATATTTGGAAAGCCCTTTTAAAATATATTTTAATTTCCAGGAAAACATCATCAAATAACCCCATCGTCATTTTAACAATTTATAATTTCTTATGGAATTTATCCTCCCAAATCCATATTTTCACCTTTATCAACTGATGAGTTTTCCATTTCATTTATAAATTCCAAAATTTACCAATTTCCATTCTTTCGAAACTCAATAGGCTAAGGGAGCCTTGCCCGTTTATTATATCAATGTTATTACAACAATTTATATATCAAAATACAACTGCACATATCACTCAGAAGAAAAATACACAAGAATGCTTACATATCAAAACAACTGAACATAATTGCAATCAAACATGAAATGATGCCACCCTTGCTTGAACTTCAGAGAAAAAACAATCTATTTCCTTTAAGCTTCATAACTATAAATTGCTTCTGTACTACAGATAAATGCTACTGCCTCTAATCTTCCAGACCTGCATGTATTCCAGTCAACATGATATTACAGATAACATGCTACAGCCTACACCATCAGATTCCTATTGTTCTTCAATCCCATTCTAAAGCCTCAGTGATTCACTACCATTACAATCATCTGCACCCATAGAACTTTGTATCTAACCAAATTAATTATAATCAGTTACAAAGAGAACACTCATCTTTTATGCCTGCTATGAAACAAGTTCATTATCTTTGCACACAGTTCACTGCCTGATTTATAATTATTAGAGAAAACTCTTTCATTCCTTTCCTTCCATATTGCAGTAACAAAAATTTTAAGGACAGAAAGTAAATCTTTAGCTTTTGAATTCCTCCATCTAGTAGCTTTGTATATGTTGAACCATTCTTCCTTGGAGTTCTTATTGGGAGCATGAAAATTGCCTGAAAACATCAACTTGTTCCAAATATCAAAAGAAAATTCACAACTAAAGAATAAATGAGTATTACTTTCCATATGATCATTGCATAGAACACAAGAACTATTATTAATCAAACCATATGACTCAAGTTTATCCTTTGTTAAAAGTGCATTGGCCATAACTTTCCATAACATGAAATTTTCTTTAGCAGGACTATCATTGTTCCATATTCTGTTAACCCCGTTCCAGCCTACGAGTTAAAGACTTAAGGCCTGGGGCAAGCCACGACTTAAGGTGTTTAAGCGACTCAGGAAGCCTCACGACTCATCGAGTCACCGACTTGCTAAGTTAATGACCTAAAGCCCAAAGCGACTTAAAGGGTTACGACTCAAGGGAGTTAACAGCTCACAAGACAGACCGACTCAATGCATTACCGACTCATCAAAGGAATTGCTTCAGCGACTCAACTGGTAGCGACTCAATTGGCTAACGAGTTAAGGCTCAAGGCAGCTTAGAGGAACCTGACGAGTGAAGGAAATTCTACGAGTTAAGGATGGCACGACTCAGGGAAGCTTACGACTCAAAAGATAGGTCGATTTACAACAAAAGACTCAGACAAGTTCAGAATCATGCTGCAAGGGGATGACTCGTTGATGACTTACGACTTATGATGAGCCGTACATGACTCATGCAGACAGAAAGATAGCTGCATCCTAATAACTCGTAAACGACTTAGGACCAGATAAGACGGGTCATGACCTAACTGACTAAAATCCCAAAACAACAAAGGACCGACCTACGACTTACGGTAAGTCATTCACGACCTAACTTGAACCGTCCACAACTTAAAGCTGCTATGAAGAAGTCCAATGTCGCCTCATTTTTAGACCACGACATTTTAACTCGCAGACGACTCACGACTCATCATGAGTCGGTCACGACTCACGACTCATCATGAGTCGGTCACGACTCATGACTTGACAATTCCAGCCTAAAAGTTTGCCAATAAATACATGGCCATATTCAACATGGAGAGGACTTTTGGGCTCATTCTCTTCATACGCCGTTACCCTGCTGCATTGGGAACTCCATCAACACTTGAAGCTTTCGAGATTAGGAGAAGACTTCAAAGAGCTACATGAAGAAATCACACATCTTCGACTTGAGTTTAAGGACTTTAATCAACATCGAGGCTTAAACTACTTGTTCCAAGTCACTTGTAATTTGAAGTGTATTGTACTTGAGAAGAATTGTATTGACTTGTAACGGGATTATTAATAAAAGTACTTAAAGTGGACGTAGGCTATACTCTTGAGCTGAACCACTATAAAATCGTTGTTCTTTACTACTTTTCTGCTACTATCTGCTTGCAATCTGTTCCCGAACTATCGGGTGGTGCTTTCACGACTAAAATTCACACACTGGGGTGTTAGCGTTCAAATTTAAGCGTTAACATTTTTGGTGCTTTCACTGAGAATTGAACTCAGGGCAAAACTTCAACCATTGTTCGACAAAAGCCTGTAAAAAGGATTTTTCTCCAAGCCAAAAGACTAACAGAAATCATGGCTCTTGAAAGGAAACGAAAGTTTTCGCGGTTTAAAGGTACTTGCAGCAACGCCATTGCTCTTCCCACGCTAAGTGAAACAGCTTCAAATATTGGAATCACAAGGGCTGAACTAAACGCTGTGATATATGGATTATACCAACACATGGAGGTTCAGAACAACAGGATACTTGACAAGATAAATGCATTGCAAGAGGAGATCCATCAACTAGAAAGTGATATAAAAACCATTGCCAAAGAGGCCCATGTTTCAGAAGAATGGAATACTCCTCGACGAGCAACTGGCATTACTATTGGAGCAGTTCCCCGGATGGAGAACTCATGGCTGCGACCATCTGTTCACGAACGTTTGTCAAAGCAAACCTTTGAAAGAATAGTTGACAACTACCCATTGAGTCCTGATAATGATGAAGAATACATACCGGAGATGATTGAACAGAGAGAGAAGAATGGAGGAAGGAGAAAACAGAAACTCTTGAAAAAAGCTCGGCGCCTCAAACCTTCCGACTTCACTCCCTTGACCGACACTCCGGAGAATATCTTCTTGGCAACAAAGGACGTTGTTATGTACCCCAAACCAACTCTAATGAGGAGAAGCGCGACAGATAATGGAAAATTCTGTCAATTTCACAATCAGCCTGGCCATGACACTAACGAATGTCGCCATTTGAGGAAAGAAATTGAAAAGTTGCTCAAACAGAATGAACTGCAACAATATGTGAAGAAAGATGGAAATGACTTCTCCTCATCCCCTAAAGTGCAGCTAGTTCCCACTCAAAAATGCTGCTTAAATAAAAGAACTGTAGCACAGGGAGACGAGGGTCCTATTATCAGTATCATCACGGCAAGCCCTCACCAGGTAGGAAAAAATTGGATGAGGCGGGAAGACATGTTCGCGCTTCCAGGAGATCTTCAAAGTGAAAGGAAGTTTCGATTCTGAAAGATGTTGCCATCCAATCCTCTCGTGCCAAAGATTCAATCCCTAAAGCCTGGGGCAGCAATTGCTTCCATACTTTACTTGAACACTTCGCTTCAAATTTATAAAAGAGTGCTGATCTAATAATTCTTGTATCAAAATCTGTTGTAAAAACAACGCAAATGAATAATAAAACTATAAGTCTTGCTTTCTCTTTTATTACAAGTGACTTATTTTATTTCGATATGTGAAATACTCTGAGAATATCACTAAGGATGTCGATCTAAATTTGCAGGCAATCAATGTCAAGCTGACTCATTGCAATATCAAACGACCCTCGGTAGCATTCAAAAGCAAGTCTTAAACAACAAAATTCCAGGGTCGAATCCTGAATACGAAGTACTCTATGTAAACAAATAGGATTTGGCTAGAGTATATTCCTTCAGTTAAAACTACCCGCCAGCAGAGGAAGATGGTGCACGCTTAAAAATGGCACCAGGGGATTGCTAATATAATCAATCGAATTCACAACTGTCAGAAGAAAGCCAATTCCAAGAACTTGGAACAGCAACCATTTGCATCCATATTTTACATGAAAAACTTTGCTGAAATATTGCGAAGAATTTACAAATATATGATTCTTCTGTTAATGGCAATTGCAAGGCAGGCGAATAACGAAAGCTATAAAGTGGATATAGGCCCAGTTTCGGCTAAACCACTATAATTCTTGTGTTCCCTACTATTATAAACTGCTTTGTTTTATTTCGGCATATGAAATACGTTAATTGCGTTACTAAAAAGTCGCTTTAATGATGCAGGCCATAAAAACAAAGCTTACCAGTCACGAGACCAAGCGATCCGCAGCATCGTCTAGCAGTCAAGCACTGAGCCATTCAAAATTCCCATATTCAAATCCTACAAAGGAAGAACTTCAAACGAAAGTGAGCAATATGGATAGAAGCAGATCATATATAGCTAATTGCAAGTGTTTGAACAAACAAAAAGCAAGTTAAAGAACCCATATCTGCCGCCACCAATTTGCTTAACTATAAAATACACTCCTTTGGGTAAGGGAAACGATTGGCAGCTAAAGGTAATGACACTTGCAAAAGACAATGGGGATCGTCAACAAGAATCAATGGCAGAGAGACATGCTGGAGCAAGCGTCAGCCAGCAACAAACCATTTCAGAAGCACAAGCCCCCTTCGAAGGCATAACTCTTCGGAGGATAAAGACCTTAAGCGGGCTTCACCGAAAAGAGGGGCATCTTTCTTGTTACAAAGATTGCGGAATTATCGGTCGACACATTCCCGAGGATCCGTTCAATGAAGAGATGGAAACCCCAAGCTTCCTAACAATAACCCTACTCCGGGGCACGCATTTCACCACAATCGGTCGACATACTCCCGTGAGATGAAATGCGAAAAGCCCTCTTCGGAGGCAAGAAGCTTCTCTACGGAGACCGAATGCTTCTCCTCAGAGACCAAAGCCCTCTTCGGAGGCAAAAAGCTTCTCTACGGAGACCGAATGCTTCTCCTCAGAGACCAAAGCCCTCTTCGGAGGCAAAAAGCTTCTCTACGGAGACCGAATGCTTCTCCTCAGAGACCAAAGCCCTCTTCGGAGGCAAGAAGCTTCTCTACGGAGACCGAATGCTTCTCCTCAGAGACCAAAGCCCTCTTCGGAGGAAAAAAGCTTCTCTACGGAGACCGAATGCTTCTCCTCAGAGACCAAAGCCCTCTTCGGAGGCAAGAAGCTTCTCTACGGAGACCGAATGCTTCTCCTCAGAGACCAAAGCCCTCTTCGGAGGCAAAAAGCTTCTCTACGGAGACCGAATGCTTCTCCTCAGAGACCAAATCCCTCTTCGGAGGCAAAAAGCTTCTCTACGGAGACCGAATGCTTCTCCTCAGAGACCAAAGCCCTCTTCGGAGGCAAAAAGCTTCTCTACGGAGACCAAATGCTTCTCCTCAGAGACCAAAGCCCTCTTCGGAGGCAAAAAGCTTCTCTACGGAGACCGAATGCTTCTCCTCAGAGACCAAAGCCCTCTTCGGAGGCAAAATGCTCCTCTTCGGAGGCACAACTCTTCGAAGGACAAAGACCTCTAATGGGACATATGCCACAAAAAAGAAAGTTCTCTACTCAACAAAAAAGATTGGAGAAGTCATGACCCTCCAACCATGAGAGAGTAACTTCCAGGCAATGCAAACCCTCTCTGGGGCACAACTCTTTGGAGGTACGCGTTTCACCGAGATCGAAATAAAACTTCCAAGTGTTGAAACGTGAAAAAATCCCTCCCCAGAGGTACAACTTTCTATAAAAAAAAAAAAAAACCCTCATCAAAAGCATACTTTAACTTCCAAAGGAAATCTTCCTCAAAATAAAAGGAGTTAAAGTACCCTTCAGAGGTCCGCTTCACCACAAAGACGAATTCACTTGGTAAAATAT
Source organism: Allium cepa (assembly GCA_030765085.1). Taxonomy (NCBI): domain Eukaryota; kingdom Viridiplantae; phylum Streptophyta; class Magnoliopsida; order Asparagales; family Amaryllidaceae; genus Allium; species Allium cepa. The sequence continues at coordinate 921,181,561 of CM060938.1, forward strand.
GTACATAAGCAAAAGTGATTTCTTCGAAGGACAAAGCGTGAAAACTTATACGAGGGGAATTGTACTCTACAAAAAGTTTCTTTAAGAATAAGATAATTATTCTTCAGCAAATAAGAGTGCAAATCCCCTCGAAGTATAAAATATTGCAGCAAACTTATGGTATGGGGGCTGGAACATGATATAGCTACATACAAAGTGGTACAGCTACGTCGGTAAGGTAATACTCAAACAACATACCGTAAGCCCGCTGCAATATCATGAGTAAACTTGTGTAGAAATGAATAATAAATGCATTCTCAAATTCAAACAAGATTCTGTGCAAATAAAAGATCATTTTATTCAAATGTATTGCAGATACAGATACAGGTTTCAAAACAAAAAAGCGGGGGCCGGTACCCGCACAATTCTCGACCGGTACAAGCAAAAGACAAGAAACTAAAGTCTTCACTTCTTTTTACCACCTTTGGACCCTCTACCCGGCCGAATGATCAGCTTTTCAGGTCGGTCAGTGGGCATAAGGGAAGAAGGAGAGGTAGGCGCAGCCGGTCCAACTTCTGGACCCTCTTCAGTAGCAGTGATTATCTTCCTTCTCCTCTTTGACGTTCCGCGTTTTTTCCTCCTTTTTGAGGAAGACTCACTCCCTGGAGTGACAAGTTTAGATAGAGCTATGTCATCAGAAGGAGTCCGCTCCGGAGATATGTCACCTCCCTCAAGTCCCTCATCTTTCTGCTCTTGCGAAGCGATGGGATCGTCCAAGCCATGAAGGGCCTCTATTTGCCCCTCTTGCGAACCAGACTGTGAAGCAGGAGGGGGAGCCACCTGAAGAGACGGAGGAGGGATAACCGGAGGAGGAGAAATCTGAGCGGTGCTTGATACTTTCTCTACAGAAGAAAAGAGGTCAAAGTCAGTAGAGAGAGGAGATGAAGGCTCATCAAGGTTGAGAAAATAGTCAAGGAGCTCATTAAACCCATGTGAAATGAGCGAGCAATCCACTTGAGTGAGATTGACAGTGGCGAAATTTACAGTAGAATTACCTGCAGAGGTTGTCTTTATTACGTCAATTTCATAGTCCGGAGCTTCAGCACTCTCTTGCGGTTTATCTGTGGCTTGAGTAATTTTGGCCCCGGTATCAGTTTGAGCAGGGATCGGTACATAAGAGCTGGAACCAATAATGCCAGCATCGGCCGAAGTTGAAGGAGGAACAGGAGCAGTCAAATTTGTTCCTCTTTCTTGATGCTCTTCCCCCACTATTTCAACCCGTGATCTGGCAAGTTGCTCCTTCCCTCTGGAAAGGGCTGCGCGAGTCTCAAAGTCTAAGTAGTGCACCTCCAAATCCTCTTCGGTATATCCGGCCCCTTTAAACATGTCTAGCGCAGCCTCCCATACTTCGGCCAGGGTAATCTCATACTTGGGGCCCAGGAATGCAAGACTGCCACGCCTTAATACACAATGCAAGTAGAAGTCAAATAGTGTCGAGCCAATATCAGCTTTGGTGGATTCATGGGCCTCTTCAGCTGCAATTCTACCCGCAACAGCCTCATCTCGCTCTCTCTCAACTATGGATAGCGGGCTTTCAATTGTTCAATTTCTGCATCCTGAAGGCTAGTTTGTTCTTGTAACTGAGTAATATTAGTATGGTTGCCCTCTATAATCCGCTCCAACCCATCAACTTTGGCTTCAGCATCTCTTTGCGCGGCATGAGCATCCCGCACCTGTTGAAGAAGCACACTCTCCCTTTGAGAATAAGAAGTGGAAGAAGCAGCAAGCTCCTCTTTAAGTTTCCCAACTTCCGCCTCAAGTTTCTCATTGTAATCAGCAATACTCCTCATTTCTGCGTCGTGCTGTTTAAGGATCTTCTGCCACTCAGTTTTGTCATTCTCCATGGTAAGCATAGCTTCGAGATTGGCCCTATTCACCCTTTGGAGCTCATCAACGAGTTTCTGCCAAGATGACATCCTCTCAATATCAGTTCTGACTGCATCAAGGTTCCGTAACATAGTACTTTTATCTATGGGAACCAGATCGAGGTCGAATCGAACTCCTTTTAAACACCAATTAGGAAATCGGCTTTGAAGAGTGGCTGGACCTGGTCCAACTTGGTAAGATGGCCTATTGATGATTGCTTGGATATCAGTAGGGGAAGGGGCAGGAGATTGAGGGAAAGTAGGAGCGGTAATCTTCTCTGAAGGCGCAGGCATTGGTTCCTCAATAACTTTGGCCCGTTTGCTCGAGTCATCAGTTATGTGACTCTTCCCTCTATCATCATGGGATTTGCGTTTAAGGGAGTCACTATCTCTGTGGGAGGAATCATATCGATTATCTGGTCTTCCAAAGCGTTCCTCATAATCGCGTCATTCCCGAGCCTTCCGAGTAGCCCTTTCTTCGTCAGTCTCTCTATGAACAGGAGGATAGGATTGATAGTCATACTGACTGCGTTTCCCGTATCGCTGAAAATCACTGTAATACGAACTGCCTCGCCTCATTGAAGAACCTAAAATAAAAAAGAAGAAGGAGTAAACTTGAGAATCTTTCAAGTATTTTCTAAAAAAAAAAAGAGGGGAAGGCATGTTCGTGGAAAAAATAAGGAAATTTTAAGTGTGTGTGATGTGCAAACTATGCGCATCAAACTACGAACCACTCTTTAATGAGGGAGTAGTTGTGGGCGTAATAGTTGGTGTCAACTCTTGAGCCGACAAAGGCTGCCGCAGAACAGAAGTAGCCTCGATTGCTGAAGAAGAGATCCTGGTAGTGATAGGATCATCTTTAAAGATCTCTTGTGAAGTAGCGAAGAGGTCGCTTAGTCCTTCAAAAATGTCGTCTCTGCTCTGCTTAACAGGACTGGATTTCTCAGCTCCTTCACCAAATTCTTGTGAATGGTGAGAAGATCTCTTAGCCTCTTCTTCCTCGATAACCGGGGCAATTTTTTCGGATGGCCCCGTGTCATCTCTTGGAACAGAACACTTTACTAGTGAAGTTTCTATAGAAGTTTCTCCCCGCAAGTGCTCTTTAGTGGAGGCCGGGAAATCAGGAGTCTTTATCGGAGAATCGGGGACTTCCGTTGGGACTTCATGAGAATGCGTAGAACGAGAAGGATGAATAAGCCCGTATTGGTGTAAAAATTCATCATTTAACAAGAACTTTATACTCCTTTCCTCTATCGGCACGGCATTTAATCTTTCAAAAGTTTGCTTATGGCATGGATCCTTAGCGGGAAGTGGAAGTGCTAAAACAGGAAAAGGGCAAAGTCAGCATTTAGCAACTCAGATCTCGAAAAGTCCAAAATTAAAAAAGGACAGGAAATCTTACTTCCTACTCTCCAGATAGCGTAAAACCCTTGAGGGCAACGAACGAAGAAAAACTGAGTTAGGAACCCATAAGCAGTGTCAGGAAGGTCAACGATTAATTTGCGATTCCAGGCGCTTCTCACAATAGTGATAGAAGGATGATCTTTGGTCCGGGTAAAGGAGCATAAGTAACAGATTTCATCAAAACTCGGAAGTCGATCAAGTACTCTCCTAAATAGCACACACAACCCCATTAGAATGGCGTAGCCATTAGGATGCAGCTGGGATGGAGCAATGGCCAGTTGATGAAGAAGTTGTTGGAAAAAGTCGTTGAAAGGAGGAATGCCCCCACTTAGACACATTTGTCGGTTAACTGTCACAAAGCCAGAAGGTGCTATGTCAGCGGTGTTACTTCTCTCAGGAAAAATGGCATCTGACTCAACAATGCCAAACTGAGCACACAATTGGCGAAAAACTTTGTATGATTGTGTGGTAGGGGCTCTTTCGGGAGGATTAACTAGTGGAGCCGGAAGAACAGTTGCCTCTCCAGTCTGAACTGCTGCATCTTCTTCCTGAGAAGTCATTCTACACAAGCAACTGGATATTCAAATATGAAGGTGCACGTTTCCTAAAAGTGTGAAGTGTTGTGCAGAACTAATGAAAATAACAAGTAAACTGGAATTAAACTGGTTGACGATTGATCGATTATGGTAATTTCAGAATTTGTTAAATTAAAGTTCAAGAATAATATTAGTGCAGGCTGGTCAGTTTCAATTGACTGTTTCAGTATTGCTTTAATGTTACTTGAAATCAATAGCACTTCGTTCACATAATTTGTTTGAGTTAATTATCTGTTAAACTAATCTGTCGTTTGATATGGGCGGTCGATGGCAGTATATTCGTCCCAATTTTCTGTGAATATTGTATTGAACAGATTGTTAGCCTGCAAGTCAAAATAACCTGTGAATGAATACAATAGAATTCGAAAGTTCAAAGTTTATGAAATGGTTCAAGGTTCAAACAGAATTCATGCAAGTCCTAACTCGTCCATGGTTCAAAAATTCTGAGTCGGTAGTGCCCTAAGTCATGAGTCGTAGAAATAAGGAGATTATCCCCAAGTCTTACCTCGGCCACGACTCAAGGCTTAGGTCGTGGAGTGTGTTAAAGAAGCTCTGGTTCAAAGTAATAAGAAAATCTCCAAGTCTTATCTCGACCACGACTCAAGGGTTTTATCTCGGCCACGACTCAAGGCTTAGGTCGTGGAGTGTGTTAAAGAAGCTCTGGTTCAAAGTAATAAGAAAATCTCCAAGTCTTATCTCGACCACGACTCAAGGGTTTTATCTCGGCCACGACTCAAGGCTTAGGTCGTGAAGCATGTTGAGTCGTATCGTGGTTAAATCGCAAAGGTCACTGGAACATACAAAAATAGCCGGGTCATACCTAAAGCAGTATTCGATTATATTTGACCAACTAATCACCTAACTCCTAACCCGTTAATCTTCCAACTTTTAACCCATTAACCCAATAAAACTCTCAATCAACAACCCTGGTCTTATCACGCCACTAAATCACTTCAAGACGCAAATTATTAGATCATACAACCCTACATTCATTGATGGTTAGAATGACCGAACTTGCAAGACTCAAGGGAATAAAATGAAGAGTGCACAGGTTAACGATGAATGATAATTAGAAGGGAAGCGCTTACGTAATGCTTACGTAATGTGGTAACAAAGATGGTCAGAGGAGAGTCAAGTTGGAATCGCCTGTGAGAACTTAGAGGTGCGTTAATGGCGGATGCGGTTTAGAAGATCGCTGATAAGAAATGGGAGATAGGAGGAACGAGTCAAACATTTTATATCTGGAAGAGCTGAAACTCGAATCGGCACGCCCGGGTTATGATAAGTCGAAGCACACGACTTACAACTTAAGCGTGTGCTTCGAGGGGCAAATGTTAACCCCGTTCCAGCCTACGAGTTAAAGACTTAAGGCCTGGGGCAAGCCACGACTTAAGGTGTTTAAGCGACTCAGGAAGCCTCACGACTCATCGAGTCACCGACTTGCTAAGTTAATGACCTAAAGCCCAAAGCGACTTAAAGGGTTACGACTTAAGGGAGTTAACGGCTCACAAGACAGACCGACTCAATGCATTACCGACTCATCAAAGGAATTGCTTCAGCGACTCAACTGGTAGCGACTCAATTGGCTAACGAGTTAAGGCTCAAGGCAGCTTAGAGGAACCTGACGAGTTAAGGAAATTCTACGAGTTAAGGATGGCACGACTCAGGGAAGCTTACGACTCAAAAGATAGGTCGATTTACAACATAAGACTCAGACAAGTTCAGAATCATGCTGCAAGGGGATGACTCGTTGATGACTTACGACTTATGATGAGCCGTACATGACTCATGCAGACAGAAAGATAGCTGCATCCTAATAACTCGTAAACGACTTAGGACCAGATAAGACGGGTCATGACCTAACTGACTAAAATCCCAAAACAACAAAGGACCGACCTACGACTTACGGTAAGTCATTCACGACCTAACTTGAACCGTCCACAACTTAAAGCTGCTATGAAGAAGTCCAATGTCGCCTCATTTTTAGACCACGACTTTTTAACTCGCAGACGACTCACGACTCATCATGAGTCGGTCACGACTCATGACTTGACAATTCCAGCCTAAAAGTTTGCCTATAAATACATGGCCATATTCAACATGGAGAGGACTTTTGGGCTCATTCTCTTCATACGCCGTTACCCTGCTGCATCGGGAACTCCATCAACACTTGAAGCTTTCGAGATTAGGAGAAGACTTCAAAGAGCTACATGAAGAAATCACACATCTTCGACTTGAGTTTAAGGACTTTAATCAACATCGAGGCTTAAACTACTTGTTCCAAGTCACTTGTAATTTGAAGTGTATTGTACTTGAGAAGAATTGTATTGACTTGTAACGGGATTATTAATAAAAGTACTTAAAGTGGACGTAGGCTATACTCTTGAGCCGAACCACTATAAAATCGTTGTTCTTTACTACTTTTCTGCTACTATCTGCTTGCAATCTGTTCCCGAACTATCGGGTGGTGCTTTCACGACTAAAATTCACACACTGGGGTGTTAGCGTTCAAATTTAAGCGTTAACATATTCTATCCTTCCAAACAAATTTTTCACTACATTCAGAATCCAAAAGCATATTATATATTAGTTTAACTGAATGATTTCTTCTCTGAGTTGTCCAAAATACAAGAATATCACTCTCAGGAAATTTAGTCTTTGCAATATCATTCCATACCATTCTAACCTCCCTGGAGCTGCTGTAAGGAAGTACAATGTCATCATGAAGAATAAAATTTAAAGCTTTGGACTGACAGGGTATGCCAGTGGAGATAACACTAGAGTAGTTCATACACCTTTTCAAAATTAACCCAGGTTTAGCCCAAGGATCAGACCAGAAGTAACAATTAAAATTCCTGTTTGGATTTATCTGTATCATAGGTAAGAATTTTTCTCTCAACTTTAAAATATTCCTCCAACTCCAACTAGAATTATTCTGAATTTGCATTTCCCAAAAATTCTTTCTCTTAATCAAATTTCTATTAATCCATATTGTCCATAAATCAACACTATTGCTAAGAATTTTGTCAATGTATTTTGAGATTGCAGCTTGATTCCAGAGTTTCAAATTTATAATACCAAGTCCTCCTTTGTCTTTTGGCAAAATTATCTTCCTGAATGAAATAGGAATTAATTTCTTACTGAAAGGATCCCCATGCCAAAGAAATCTGTTCATAGCACTATTAATCATGGAAATTAACTTAACTGGTAAGATATAATGTCTCATCCAATAAGTTGTCATGGCAGTTGCAATAGACTGAATTATCACTAGTCTTCCAGCTTGAGAAAATTTTGCACATGGCCATGATGTAAGTTTTTCAGTGATTTTCTCAAATAAAGGCATGCAGCTAACTTTTGTGAGTCTAGAAGTTAAAAGAGGTAGACCAAAATAAGTAGCATTAGAAGGCATTATATTTAAACCTGAAAATTTGATTATTTCTTTTTTGTTTTCCTCTTCCACTCGAGCTATTAGTATATTTGACTTACTAATATTTATATGCAGACCAGTGATCTTTCTAAACTTGTCTAATACCTCCAAAACAGTCTGAATATTTGCAATAGTAGGCTTTGTGAATAAAACTAAGTCATCAGCAAATAATAAGTGAGTGATCATAGGATCTTTACATTTTGGATGCAATTCCAAAGATTTATTTCTAACCCTCTCCATTAAGAGAACATTCAAAATCTCCATTACAATAATAAACAAATATGGTGAGATAGGATCTCCTTGTCTAATTCCTTGTGTGCCTTTGAAAAAACCATTTAAGCAACCATTTCTAGACACAGAATAATATGGAGATGAAATGCATGTATAGATCCAAGCTAGCAGTGGTTTTGGAAAATTCATTCTTGCCATGATTGCAATGATAGAACCCCATGAAACAGTATCAAAAGCTTTCCTAATATCTAGTTTTAACATACATCTAGGAGATATATTGGCAGTTGCATATCCCCTTATAAGTTCTTGAGTCAACAAAATATTGTCACTAATGTTCCTTTTGGGAATAAAGGCAACCTGGTTATTTGATATTATAGAAGGAAGGACAGCTTGCATTCTGGTTGATATAATTTTGGTAATAATCTTGTAAACAACATTACAACAAGATATAGGTCTAAACTCTGAAACAATAGATGGATTATCAATCTTGGGGATTAAAGTAATTGCAGTGGAGTTAATTCCTTTGGAAAGCTTATTAACACTGAAAAAATACTTCACTGCTCTAAGTACTTCATATCTAATTGTTTTCCAACAGAATTGGAAAAAATAAGTGTTGAAACCATCAGGACCACCACAACTCTCCTTATTCAAATTAAAAACTGCACTTTCAATCTCTTCATTTGTGATTTCCTCAATAAGCTTACTAGCTTGATTTTCTGATATGTGAGGAGTTTGTAGATGAAATAAAGGACTCACATCAGCATTATAAGGATTAGGATTAGCAAGAATGGATGAAAAGTAATCCACAAAAGCAGAATTAATATTTTCTTCTTTATCATGCTTAACACCATTAATATCAAATATACAATTAATTCTTTCTTTTGCTTGCTTGACCTTAATAGAATCATGAAAAACTTTTGTATTCCTATCTCCAAATTTATCATATTTGACTTGACTTAATTCTTTAGTCATAGAAATCTCAAATTCTAACATTTCTTGTAATGACTTAGAAAGTTCATTTTCCTCCTTAGCAAGTGAAGCGTTTAAGGGGTCTGAAAGTAAATCATTTTGTACCTCCAATAACCTTTTCCTCAAATCGGAAGAAATACGAGAACCAGCTCCAAAATTGTTCCTAGCCCATGTCTTCAGTTTGCACTTTAACTTGAAAAGTTTAGTCTTGAGAATATACATAGGATTACCAAAGACTTCTTCCTGCCAAACCTGTAAAACTAAATCATAAAAAGAAAAATGATTAGTCCAACATTTAAAAAATTTAAAAGAGGAAAATTTTGCCTTGGCGACCTCTCCCCAGGATAAGATCAGAGGACTATGATCAGAAATTGATGGTAGAAGTGTGTTACAGTATAAAGAAGGCCAAATTGAAATAGCAGGTGAATTTTGAAAGGCATGATCAAGTTTACAAAAAGTTCTAGGACCAACTTTACATTTATTGTTCCAGGTGTAGAAGGGGCCAATGGATTGAATGGGAGAAAGAGATGCATGAATTAAGATTTGAAAGAGGGGAAATATATCTTTGGAAGAGAGAGGTGTACCCCCAGATTTATGAGAAGAAGAATACATACAATTGAAGTCTCCTAAAACAAGCCAGGGCAATGAAGAAATATTAAGATTAGGCACAAGATTAAGAAAAAAATTCCTTCTGTCACTGCAGTTTTGGGCATAGACAAAAGTAAGCAAAAAAGATAGATTGGTTTCAATAGCAAGAACTTCATAATGCAGAAATTGGTCAGATTCATCCAATTTTTTCAGTTGATAAAATTTTAAATTCCACATTACCAAAAGTCTACCACAAGATGCACTAGAAAGATTATCATCATGTTGCCAATTTGGAGCAATAAACATGCAAGCTTTTTTTGATAAATCAGCATTCAACTTGGTTTCACCAACACACATGATATGAATATTTTCCTTTTTAATCAAATTCTTAATTTCATTTTGCTTGGAGAACAAGTGCCCTCCTCTAATATTCCAGTATGCTATATTCTTTAACATCATCAAGAATTGGGAAAGTATAATTTATCAGGATTCCTTCTAGTATGCCTTGTGAATTTTCCTGAAGAATTTAATACAATGCAGTCAGATTTAGGTTGAACTTCATCAATATTGCAATCAACATCATTGATCAATTCCTCAGCTTCCTGATCCAAATTATTATTTTTAACTTTTCTTCCTCTTTTAACTGACAATTTCATAGATGATAGTTCAGTTGGTTGCTTATCCTTCAAAGATGATTTTGAATTCGAAGAAACAATTGAAGAAGAAGTAGGAATGAAATTGGCTTGCTTCAGGGAAGAAATCAATTTTTCAGGAGAAGTTGTAGGCTGTGGAATGGGTGGTGTAATTTTATCTGAAAGAGGAGGAGGAAGAATTATATTATCAGGAGGAGACAGGTGAGAGTATGGAGAATTAGAGCCATCCACCATATTAAATTGTAAATTGTTATTATCATTATCATTCATTTCAGCTAGAACTGAAAAAGCATTAGAAGTAACCACCTCACTAGATTTATGGACTGCATTGTGATTTTGTTTTGAAAAATTGACCACAATTTCATGTTCCTTGATCACATCCTTAACATTTTTAGGACTTTGTTTATCCACATAATGACCATCTGATTCCAAAGTAGGTACATTCCCATTTGAAATTTCCTTGTGCACCAAACTATCTACTTGGAAATTAACCTTTCTCTTCCAGATCTTATTCTTTCTTTTTAAAGGAACAAAATTTTTCTTTTCCAAATCCCTTGATTGAATAACTTGCATTGAATTGTATTTCTCAGATTCAACATTATTAATCGTCTTACCGAAATTACTATCTTCTGAATGCTTGTTCTCAAATTCCACTTCATTAAAAATCTCAAATGAATTCCCCGTAGCAGATTCCATACAGTTATCAATTGTATGTCCAAAAACTTTGCAAAAATCACAAATACTAGGTTTCCAATCATATTCAATTCTAACTTTATATCCACTTTCTCCCAAACCATCAATTTCTATAAAATCAGGTAATTTTTGATTTGGCTCAATTTCTATCAATGCCTTCGCATATTTAAATCTCTTCAATTTTTCAGTATTCTCATCAAAACAGATCAATCTACCAATATGACATGCCAGCCAATTAATACCTATAAGAGTCCATGCAATTGTCGGAATTCTGTAAAAATGAACCCATATTGGTACTTTCCTAATAGTTGCTTGCACACATCCAATAGTCGGATTCCACAAATTAATAATGAACATTTTTCCTTTGATGAAAATTGGATCTGATTGCAGAATAAGCATTTTATCTTGTTCATTCGAAAACTTAAAGTAAAAATTCTCATTGTCAGATTTAATATCAACTTCACCTTTTAGCTTCCAAATTCTTTTAAGATGGTTAGTAACAGTAAGATAAGAAAGAGAACCATCAAGAAAAAAACCAACCAAATGATCGCTCCAGAATTTGATACCTTCATTCTTGACTTCCTCAGGCAATTGTTTAGGTTTCCCATCTTTATCAATATTGAAATCTCTAGGAAGGTAAACACCAGCATTCTTAGGCCTTTTCTTGAAAAGAGAAGACCACTTAGGTTCAGAATCTTTAAAAGGTTGAACAGACTCCCCAATCGCAGACGAAGATGATGAAAAAGGGTTCAGAGACGAAGCAGAAGGAAGAGGTTTCAAAGGAGAAGTATGAGAACCAGAAGAAAGCTGAAACGAGGAAGACAGATTAGGAGGAGGAGGGGAAAAAGGATGAAAAGGAGGAGGAGGAGAAAGAGGAGGCGGGGAAACAGGTGGAGGAGGAGTAGGAATTGGAGGAGGAGGAGAAACGGGATCAGGAATGATCACGGGATCAGGGATGGGGGAGACCGCCATGGCAAAATTCAAAATCTTTTTTCATTTCTTTTTAAATCTTTTATTCCTTTAAATCTTTTATTTAACAATTCTTTCTATTTCTTTCAAAACTCTATTTATTTTATTTATGCTTATGAATTTCAGGTTTAAATTTATCAATTCATGTCACAACAACTGAATTCTAAATTTAGCTACCACAGTATATAAGTAAACTACATCATCAGTCATAACAACCATCCCAATATTGTGAGGAATCCAATTGGATCCCTCCAGCCTGTTTTCGCTGCATCCACAAATATTAGCACAACTATATATATATATATATATCGATTCAATTTGATAATAATTATCATATTCAGCTAAACATTCAAACAAACAGTCAACATTAGCTATCTAACTTTACTGGAATCCAGATGTGAGTGAGAATAACTCACATTGAGTTTCGGCGAGCGTTCGAAATTTAAATTAAACCGAACGATGTTCGATTTAACTCAAATTCCTACTTGCCCAGAATGATTCCCGAATTGCACCATTTTGTAGTATTCGTCGCTGCGATCCCGGCGCCGCAAATTTCGTCGAAAACTGACAGCGTAAGAGTTAGATACGAATTTATAAAGTTTGAATTGTAATTTATAAAACAAATTTTCAGTTTTTAATTTAACCTGATCAAATCAGAGCCGATACTCATCCCCTTCCTCACCACGTACGACTCGAGACAAAAACGAATCCACCCATCGTCGACTAGGGCTAGAAATCGCGACCCCCTCAAGCCACTAGATGTCGATCCAACACCTTCTTCTCGCTCGCCACCCTCAGCTCCACCCTCGGCCAGAAGATCTCAAAGCTCGCCCCCCTCTCCATCGCGCACGTCAAGCATGAACGAACGGCGAACGCAAGTCCCACGACACCACCACGTCACTCCAAACCAAATCTTGACCGTTGGATCTGAAGCCTGCGCCGATCTCTACGATATTCCAATTGGAAGTTCTCGAGATTACTAGGCGGATTGATCGAAAATAGGAAGAGAAAGTCGATTATTTTCGGCCATTAAACGTGAATAAACGGCGGCCTGTTTAGAAGCTAGGGTTTTGAACGATATAATTATATATAATATTATTTAATATTATTTTAATCAATAAAATTCTCAGTTTAACAATTTATGCAAACGACCTCTAAAACACACGCACCAATAGGTGTTCCTAGGGTTTTTCCACGTTCCGGACACAATGGAACAGGTTTCCTAAGCTAATTCGGTCATACGTGCGAGTTACGGAATTAAACGATCAATTTAAAATTAAACCGATTAAAACGATTCCTATGCGTTTTGAGCTGCCACGGTCAAACGACAACTCCGATTGCTACAAAAATTGAAATCCGATAATAAATAACTATTACGAATCCAATGGAACTAGTTTCGTCGAATTCGGAGACTGTGCCCCGGAAGGGTATTTTAACTCGTCTATCAAATCGAGCGATTTTCAAAATTGTCAAAACCGCTTAAAATTTTACTTTTAAAATTTTATTAACTTAACAATAAATCATATAAAATTTATAATCACATTAAAAATCATTCCGGCTCATTCCGGACCCAAAATCTGATTTTGCATTTTAAAAATATTAAATTCTATTATTAAATCAGTATAAAATTCCCAATAATAACTTATTAACTTTTAAATCCATCTAAAAATCCAACAACACTTTGAATGACCAAATAAACTCAAAATAAATTTTAGAACTCATTTCCATATCAATTTACCTCCATATTCACAATTTATCCCGATTCAATATTTAATTATTACTATTTAAATTCCAATTGGATTACCATATTTGGAATTGTACGTAATTTATTAATTCCACCCAATTCTTTTTATTTTAAAACTAATTCAAAATCTACATTGAACATTTAAAATGAATTAAATGTTCAAAATTCAATGCCCAAAATTCCGGGATGTTACATTCCTCCCCCCTTATAAAAATTTCGTCCCCGAAATTTGCTAAGGTAGAACATACTCTCAAACTCATTTACTTACCCAATTTGCTTAGTTAAAAGCTTATATACTTTTCCTAAAAACCCTTTAGCTCAAACCCAAACTCATTTGCTTCATTTATATTCAAAAGCTTTGGTGGCAACATTATTTCAAAACAAATTTACTAGTGAATATTTTTTTTTCAAAATTCCTAAAAAATTTCTAACAAAAAATTCTAACTCCCAAAATTTCCGAAATTTTTTGGCAGAGTCTCCTTTGTACAGAGGAGCTTTCGCGATACAGATAAATATATATACATCGACCCACACGGTCGAAAACCAAAATATATCACAAAATAAATATCATTTTCCCAATTTTATTAGCGTAGGCGTAACTTTTAGCAAATTTTAATAGCAATCGGCTAATATAACGCATACACGCGCTCCAACTCTATCGAACGCCTTCCATACCTATACTTACTCAACAAACTCATCAGTTTTCATAGATATGAACAGTTTTAACAACATTTCCAATATAAGGTAAGCCAACATATCCATTTACATCCCAAACAACACTTTGCATGGTTTCATAAGTAAACCATACTTTATAACATGCACAAAGTTCCTTCTCTAACGCCAAATACCATTTTATTTCACAAAAAGGATTCACATACAAGTTTCGCTATTTCAATTCATACTCTACCAAATTTTCGAATTTATTCACCAAGCAAATTTCATTTCAATTTGTTACATGTGCATTTCTATTATAACTCACTTACATTTATACTCAAATCCATTTATTAAGGTTTTAGCCCATTCTACTTTCATCCAAACCAACTTCATTTTATTTCACTTGAATGATTTACATGCAAGTTTACTATATACCATTCATATTTATTACAACCAATTCATTTTTATTTCAACGTGATTTACATATGCCTTACTTGCATTTCTTTACTCTAACTTACATTCCCAATTTGATTTACAATCAAATTTTATTTTAAATTTGAAACATTTGCATTTCTTTTATGATCCATTTCCATTCATATGCAAAATCGCTTAATTAGATTGCATTTATCTAATTAATTTACAACCATCCTTATTTGCTTCTTCAAATCAATTCACTTGCATCCATATACAACTCTTTGAATTTTATTCCAATCCATATCAATTTATTCAAAAATCACTTTCAGTTGCTTGTTAGACAAATCAATTATGAATACATGCAAATACTCATGTCCTTCAAACAAAAATAATCCCCATTTAAGCTCATAACCATTAAAATTCATTCTACTTAGATTTATATTAATTTTATTCAATTTTGCTTAGCTCACAAGCCAAGTATTTTTATTCCAATGAAATTGTTAAATTAAATTTTCCTTACATTTTTATTTCATTTACCAATTCATGTTTATATTAATTTCATTCCATCCTGGAGTATTTACAACCCAGACATCCTTAGTTTATCACAATAATTAGTTAATACCATTTCACTTGCAATTAAATTTTATTATTTAACAATTTCATTCAAGAGTACTTAATAAATCTTATTCACAATCATTTTGTTTTTTTTCTTTCAAGTTGCTTAAGTTCTTTCACAACCTTTCATAATCTTCTTATCTCAATTTTATTTCATTTTCATTTGATTCTCATCCAAATCAATTCCAATCAATTTACTTGCATTCCAATTTTATTATCTACGAAAATTTCATTTTAAACAATTTCATAAGCTTAACCATAACCATCTCACCATATTCTTAAATGATTTCAACTCCATAATATCTCAATTTATTTCCATTTTAACTGATTCTTACCCAAATCAAATCATCTACAAACTTTAATGCACTTTGCTTATTTATTCAATCCATTTTAAATTTATTCACCTTCACAATTCATTTTCGAATTTATTTATAAATCAAATCATCATTATTATAATTTAATCCCATTATCCATTCACACTTCCAATATTTATTTCCAAAATTAAATTCCATTCCAAAACTGGACTTTATTTACTTTCTAAATTTTGACCAAACTATCAAAATTTTATTCATGCCAATACAAATTCTATTTAATTCTCCATATACAAGTTCAAAACTTATTTACTAACTTAAGTTCATTTACTTCTTTTATATCTCACTTTACCTTATCTCAATTCACATTTCTTTCAGAATTAGATTTGAATTCACCATACCATTCAACTATTTCCATTATGAATTACAATTCCATTTCTATTCCTAAGTTTCCCAACTTATTTATTTAATAGTTTATATTGCTCATTTTAATCGCTTTATGCCTCATAACTACAATTCCAAATTTATTCCAAATTTCCATATATATATATACATATATATATATCTCTCTGACTTCCTATAGATACAAATTTTCTTCAATTTAATTCCTTACACAATTTTAAATCCACAAATCCCCATTATAAGTATAATACTTAATAGCTCATGGATATAATTCATTTCACAATGACTCACAATTACAAAGTCATCTTACATTTCAATTTAACCCAAATCAATCTAATTCTAAGCCCAATTTATTTAATTTATCCAAGTTAAATTCCCATTTTCTATTCACTTCAATATATTTTATTCACTTCCATTTACTCAAGTTAAATTTTAATTCCAGGATTAAAAATTTCATTTCCTTCTTATTAATATCAACTTCACCAAATAAGTTCATTAGTTGATGCAGTTTACCTTTACACACCATTTAAATAGGATGTTCAAGAATTCAAGTACCCGGTTTTATTCCAAAACCATTTTGAAATAATAATCAATTCATACCCATTTGGTATATCAATCAAATCTCCAGATTTGCCAAAACAACTTGTTTATACCAAACAAATTTCCTCCCTTGAAATTTCCAAAACAACTGGCATACCCAACAAGTCCAAACAATATCATAACCAACCACTTTGGTAGAAGTCCATCACTTTAGAAACTCGAAAATGAATTCTAATGATGTGGCCAGCATCATCAGGATTATTTTCCAGCGACTGAAGTGAGTTCAATGCTTTCTTACTTTCCCAAATTCATTTCAACACAATTTCCCTTCAAACATTCTTTCCAAAATAATATTCCATTATTGCCTTCAAACTCCTTAGCAAACATTTCAAACCTTCCCAGGATTTTAAATTTCCAATCTTTGTTTCAATACATTTAATTTTTTTTTAAAACTTTAGGGTTTAAATTCTAGTTTAGTTTAAATCTAGTTATTCTTCCTTTATATAATTTATACCTATAAAATTTATTTGTTTTAAACCATTTCTAATTTAAGATTAAATTTTGGATTCTTATTTAATTATTATATTAACAACCAATCATCTAAATATATATAATAATTTTAGAAAATTATTTCTTTTATATCAAAATATAGATTTGGGTAAAATTATCTCATTTGCCCACTTTTAAAACAATACTATGTCGGTTTATCTTGTTCAAGAGTTTAGAAACCCCAATCGATACGGTTGTACTTCCCGCACTGACCAGAATTCATAAACACTCAACCGATAAGTCAACATAGTATAAAAACAATTTTATATTCACTAACAAGTACGCTCTCATATCTATTATTACACTCAACTCATTATAGAGTACTATTGACTCTATATCTAATGAGTAATTTCCCCCACCAAAGCCTAGGTTGTCGCCAACCAAAGCTCTGATACCACTGTAACAGCCCGCAAACCCGTACCCCTTGAATCAACACTATTCTATCTCTGTTAACTCAAGTGGCACAGAAATATGAACCATTTGGGTTTAAGAAGAAGAAGCTAAAAAATATCAGAATCTTGCAGTCGCAGCGAAATAAAATATAATAATAAATATAGATCTTTACACAAAATGAAGACTGTACCAGTTTTATACATCACATCATCAGAGTATCTCATACATCAAATTACCAATCAGACAAATCCATAAAATATAGCAGCGTAATATATATAGGTACAGATAATACGTCTCGGACTCCAGCTCCTCTCCAGCTCCATAGCATCCTGTCCTGAACATATAATACTCGGTCTGACCCGAGCATTATAATGAAATAACACCCGAGTCAGTCTGGAATACCAGCTAATAATAATGCATCCAAATTGATTATTAAAGTTTCAAAAATCCTTTGAAAAACAGAAGCATCTCGTAAGACCACGCCATAAATAAACATGTCGGGTTTTTCCCTTACGATAGCTAAAAACATTTTTTATAGAAATCCTCTGATATTATAATAGGGTCTATATACAAATACTTATAAAATAGCCGAAATTGTTACATTCATTAAATTCCAGCTACTAGCCACAGAGTGGGTAATACAAACAAAACTCATACAAGGCTCGTAGGGAGAATGGATTTCCAACAATGACTAGGCACTGGGGTACCACCTATCACAGTACGGGGCCTAGATCACCTTACCGAGGACCACTCCCGATCCCCTGCAATACAAGGCCGGGCCCATCCCTTACTGGACTATTCTGAATAAGATCACCCCACGGTTGGGATCAGCAACGGCACCACTAAGCCGAAATAAAAAGGGACATCTAGACAGGGATGACCTTACTCTCAGTGGGGGCTACCCACGTAGCCTTGCTACATATCCCCTGATTCAGTCATTCCCATTTGATGAGGCTTGAGGCTAAGCATTACCTTTAGAACGTTTCACTTAGAATGCACATCGCCCACCTGATGATGTTTCGCAAGCATTCATCCATACAAGTCCGTCCCGGGTTCGAACGGAACCGAAGGCACTGTTCCTACTACATCCATTTTGGAAATATCCTCAGGATTATTAGCGACTAGCCCTTGCACTTCACTGCCCCATCTTCGACTCCGAACACGTTTTCCCACGAAACATACAAACTGGATCGAAGTGGTTTTCGAGAAATAAATCTCGATCCCGGTCTCTTAGAAACGATCAACGCATTTGTCCAGTATTAATAGTTGGAGATTTAACTATCAATTCATATTCATAAGCATCCATCACACAATAAATAATTTCCCACATTATTTATTTGCCTCAAATATCTTTAAGGATATATTTTCAATTTCTAAAACTTATTTGAAAACAATTTCCAAAAATCTCTTCCTTTACAAGGAAAATTATCGAACATTTATTCCCATTGGAAATAACCAAGTTCAAACAATTTAGATTTTTAACCAGTAAAACACTTTATTCTAAAATATACTTTAAAATATGGAAATTTACTACTAGTTATTTACTCTAAAATAATTTCAAAATATTTTGAGTAAAGCCACTTGATAAGGCATTAACTAGTTTAAAATGGGGTTTAGTTAAATGAAATTTTAAAGGTGGAGTTTTAGAAATGATAATTGTTGCAAGGCTCCAAATAACTTGAATCAAACTACCTTTTTAGTAAATCCATATATATAAAAATAATTACTAATAACATTCTTAAAATAATTACTATTATAGCTAATTTATATATTATTTACTTTAAAATGATAATTTCTCAAAACACTTTTGAAACAAGTTTAAACTTTGATTTTTTAAATCTGCTTTAAAACACGAACTTGGTTTCCCAGGGAGATGCACTTCTATTCAAACAACTCATACAATCCTTCTTATAAATTCCGCCCGATTTATTCCAATTCAAATTTACGTTTAATTATTTTAAGTTTGTTTCCATGCATGAAATAAACTTCCTTGATGTTTTAAAACACCTTTTCCATTTCTGGAACTTCACCTTCACAGTCTAGGCTTAAATATTATTTATTTTCTTAATAAAACTATTGGGAATTTATTAACGCGAACAATACTTAAGAATTACTTAAATATAATTCCAATGGTGAAAAAGCATTTCGAATATTTTATTTACATTTAAAAACTGTAAATTTATATTTGGAAAGCCCTTTTAAAATATATTTTAATTTCCAGGAAAACATCATCAAATAACCCCATCGTCATTTTAGCAATTTATAATTTCTTATGGAATTTATCCTCCCAAATCCATATTTTCACCTTTATCAACTGATGAGTTTTCCATTTCATTTATAAATTCCAAAATTTACCAATTTCCATTCTTCATTCAACCAGATTCCAAATTTTATTCCTTTAAATCTTTTATTTAACAATTCTTTCTATTTCTTTCAAAACTCAATTTATTTTATTTTTGCTTATCAATTTCAGGTTTAAATTTATCAATTCATGTCACAACAATTGAATTCCAACTTTAGCTACCACAGTATATAAGTAAACTAAATCATCAGTCATAACAACCATCCCAATATTGTGAGGAATCCAGTTGGATCCCTCCAACCTGTTTTCCCTGCATCCATAAATATTAGCACAACTATATATATATATATATCGATTCAATTTTATAATAATTATCATATTCAGCTAAACATTCAAACAAACGGTCAATATTAGCTGTCTAACTTTACTGGAATCCAGATGTGAGTGAGAATAACTCACATTGAGTTTCGGCGAGCGTTCGAAATTTAAATTAAACCGAACGATGTTCGATTTAACTCAAATTCCTACTTGCCCAGAATGATTCCCGAACTGCACCATTTTTTAGTATTCGTCGTCGCGATCCCGGCGCCACAAATTTCGTCGAAAACTGACAGCGTAAGAGTTAGATACGAATTTATAAAGTTTGAATTATAATTTATAAAACAAATTTTCAGTTTTTAATTTAACCTGATCAAATCATAGCCGATACTCATCTCCTTCCTCACCACGTACGACTCGAGACAAAAACGAACCCACCCACCGTCGACTAGGGCTAGAAATCGCGACCCCCCTCAAGCCACTAGATGTCGATCCAACACCTTCTTCTCACTCGCCACCCTCAGCTCCACCCTCGGCCAGAAGATCTCAAAGCTCGACCCCGTCTCCATCGCGCACGTCAAGCATGAACGCACGACGAACGCAAGTCCCATGGCACCACCACGTCACTCCAAACCAAATCTTCACCATTGGATCTAAAGCCTGCGTCGATCTCTACGATATTCCAGTTGGAAGTTCTCGCGATTACTAGACGGATTGATTGCAAATAGGAAGAGAAAGTGGATTATTTTCGGCCATTAAACGTGAATAAGCGGCGGCCTGTTTAGAAGCTAGGGTTTTGAACGATATAATTATATATAATATTATTTAATATTATTTTAATCAATAAAATTCTCAGTTTAACAATTTATGCAAACGACCTCCAAAACACAGGCACCAACAGGCGTTCCTAGGGTTTTTCCGTATTTCGGACACAATGGAATAGGTTTCCCAAGCTAATTCGGTCATACTTGCGAGTTACGGAATTAAACGACAATTTAAAATTAAACAGATTAAAACGATTCCTATGTGTTTTGAGCTGCCACGGTCAAACGACAACTCCGACTGCTACGAAAATTGAAATCCGATAATATCTAACTATTACAGATCCAGTGGAACTAGTTTCGTCGAATTCCGAGACTGTGTCCCGGAAGGCTATTTTAACTCGTCTATCAAATCGAGCGATTTTCAAAATTGTCAAAACCGCTTAAAATTTTACTTTTAAAATTTTATTAACTTAACAATAAATCATATAAAATTTATAATCACATTAAAAATCATTCCGGCTCATTCCGGACCCAAAATCTGATTTTGCATTTTAAAAATATTAAATGCTATTATTAAATCAATATAAAATTCCCAATAGTAACTTATTAACTTTTAAATCCATCTAAAAATCCAACAACACTTTTAATGACCAAATAAACTTAGAATAAATTTTAGAACTCATTTTCATATCAATTTACCTCCATATTCACAATTTATCCCGATTCAATATTTAATTATTACTATTTAAATTCCAATTGGATTACCATATTTGGAATTATACGTAATCTATTAATTCCACCCAATTCTTTTTATTTTAAAACTAATTCAAAATCTACATTGAACATTTAAAATGAATTAAATGTTCAAAATTCAATGCCCAAAATTCCGGGATGTTACAATTACTATCTTTGCATCATGCTGTCTGCTGCATTATTTTATTTGTTCTGTTGTATATGTATAACTCTGATAAATGTTGTATAAATAATGATCAAAGTATAGTAAACAGCTTCATGAACTGTTTGTTTGTCTATTATAATTTAACGTTCCGCTGCAAGATTCTGTGTTGCTTCATTTCCTTTATTTCCCTTTCTTTTCTTTTCTTATCTACCCCAATTAATAATCCTCTATTTTGAATGGTTTGGAATCGACATGTGTATTTGATCGTCGGTTTAAACTGTCCAAAAAGGTGGGTCGTTACAGTTGGTATCAGAGCTTTGCTTTAGCGATAACCTTAGCTTTGTGGGGTCTGACTCTTTATAAATAGGATAGTTATACCCTATGATGAGCGGCTGAGTGTATATATATGAGAGAGCATATTTGTTAGTGATATAGAATATTTTATATTGTGTTGGTTGATTTGTTGAGTGGCTTATGGATTCTGGTCAGTACGAGTAATTAACGTCGTTGATAGGGATCTCTAAACATTTGAACAGAACAATTCGACATAGTATTGATTTAAATTGGGTAAATGAAATAATTTTGCCCTAATTATATTTTGTATATAAAGAAACAATTTTCAGAAATTATTGTGATTTATCTAGCTTATTTGGTTGTTGGGAATGATAATATTGATTGTTATCATTAATTTGATGTTGTATTTTAATAAATAAGGTTTATCGCAAAATAAACAATGATAAAACACTTGTGGAATGTTTTAAGAAAGAAAATCTTATAAGAATATTTTATAAAGGTGACTTATAAATTAAAATAGATTTAAATTGAGAAATATTGAATTTAAGACCCGAGGATTTTGAAAATGGTTTCAAAGCTTTGAAGAAAACATATAGCTATATGAGTTGAAAAATGTTTTTTGAAATATTTTGAAAGGATTTTTTTCAAAAAGGTAAAGAATTCAGTACTCCCCTCTTCTGTCGCTGGAAAATAATTTCGGTGATGGTTGCGCAGCATCATCGACGTTCGTTTTCGAGTCTCAAAGTAGGGAAGACTTTTGAGAAGCTTTGCTTTTCTTCGAAATTGTTTTGATAAATGGGTTTTTTTTAAACTGCAAAGGTATGATTTGTTATATTAAAGATATAAGTGCATATATTTATTTCAGCGATTTGAAAAGAACCGGGCATTTAAATTTCTAAGTTCTGTTAAAAATAAAATAAAAAAAATAAAATTCAAATTATTTGAATGAAATGTGAATAATCCGAACTTACGAAATAGAGGATTAAGATATCTAAGCTTAATGTTTTGGGAAAACTTTAGAGTTGTGGTGTACCTTTAAAGTTGAATGGTAAAGAGGATTTAAATAAATTAAATTTGTGAACATTCTAATTAAGTAAAATGAAATCTATAAATTTGTATAATACCAAAATTACATTCTGATAATATATAACAAGACTTACCAAATGTTAAAAGTTAAAATGATGTTTTGGATATGTAATGAGATATTGTACAAATAAACAGAACCTGAAAGTAATTGAAATATACAAGTAAGGAAAACTCAAAACGAATTAAAATGTATATAAATGGAAAATTTGGCTGTGATACAAAATTTTATATACTTAAATATAGCATGAAATGATGAATGGATAAATGGAGCAAGTAAGTGAACTTAAGAATGAAGGCCGTTGAGTCAAGCAATGTCTTTGTAAATTGGTTATAGAATTATATATAAATTTGCAACAAAAAATATGTCAAGTTAAATTTGTAACTTTTGAGATAACTATAAACTAAGAAAAGTCATATATAAGAAGTTAGACTTTATAGAATGACTATAAACTAAAGTGATGATTAATAAAATGTTCCACAAATAAATTTTTTATTAACTGAAACTATGAATATGAAGTAAATGTAAACAAAAGAATTTGGTATGGCTAAGAATCAATTAGAAAGGAAATTGAATTTAAATTTAAAATTTTATAATGTTTAAAAATGGACTTGAGTAAGCAAATTATATCGAATAATGTTTAAGAAATGATAGTATTGAAGAATACACTTGGTAAAGAAATAGATACCAAGTAAATTAGGGATATGAATATTGTACTGTAAATCATTAACTGTAAATGAAATGAAGGTAAGCAAAAGAAATATAATATAGATACACTGTATAGAAATCTATTGAAAGGTAATACGTAAGTTGTACGAGTATTATTTTATTCGCATAACGATTTGATCCAAATTCAAGCATAAAATTTAGAGATGATTTATATCGATCCAATTTAGGATTATTCACTCGATTCTCGGCGGCGAACCCGGGATATGGATTTTGATTTGATTCTGGAATTCTCTATCATAGTATATGGCTATGCAAGGAGAGTAACAGTTTCCAATCAAGGAACCAAATCTGAGTCCGCACTAGAGAGTTGTGTGAACGATACTAGTTTGGAAGTGAAATTGTGTGATCGAATAAGCGATTAGATTTGATATTGCTCACGGATGATATATGTACGGCTTACGGACTTAATTAAAGCTAATATTGGAAATTGAAAATGCCAAATATAAAATGATTCTTTTAAATTATATAATTGGATATCATTGGTAAATGAGATGCAGGTATTTAAAATCAAGAAAATATGGATTGCCCGACAAAAGGTACGTGTTTATTTTATCATTGGATTTGGTAATTTTTTATTGAGCCACTTGGCTTTTGGGTTTCTTTTGTTGGTTTGGGGCCCGTAGAGGCGTTTTGTAGCTGTACCGATCGAGCCGCGCAAAGGAGACTATGCCGAAATTTTTCGTAAATCCGGGCGTTAGAAAATTTTTCAAGTTTTAAAATTTTATAACTTGTTTTGATAACTAACTCGTAAACTTCATAGGCTAATCAGAGTAGCAAAGTGGAAGTGTAGTAACGATTTTATAAATGGAATTTCATTGTTTTATAGGTTGATAATTTTGAATAAAATATATCAAATGTTGAATTCTTTACTTAGTTCCTTTTCCCTTCTTTTTCCTTTTCGAGGACGAAAAGTTTTGAGTGGGTGATGCAGCGCACCATGCTTTAAATCGTAGGTTGCCTCCCTTGAGTCGCGCCAATCTCGTTATGTCGCCTGCCTTCTCAAGTCGCCCGCGCCTGAAAGATAACGAGTTAAGAAATCAAGCTGCCTTTCCTTAGATCGCTACGACCTACCGAGCTACGACCTAACGAGCTACGACCTAGCGAGTTATGACGCATTCTCACTTATGCCGCCTGCCTATAAGTCGCTCAGTTCTTTAGGTCGCTTTCTTATGCCGCATTGACTTAAGTCGTTCTGGAATGCCGTAATTCTTAAGTCGCCCTGAAGCTGATATTTCTTATGTCGTTGTTGTTAAGTCGCTTATTTTATCTCGTTTGTTGTTATGTCGTGCTGTTGTAACTTGTATATGTTAAGTCGTGTATTGTTGTAACTCGTGTGCTGATAAGTCGTGTGTTGTCGTTATGTCATATATGTTATCTCGTGTGTCGCATGTATTGAGTCGTGTGTTGTGTTTTAATTCCTATAAATAGGGGTGGGTTGTCAATTGTATAAGAGAGTTGATTTTGGAATAAAGTTTTTGTGTGCGCTTTGGCCACTTTTGTTGAAGTTGAGTGTGATCTCCTTCTTCTTCCATCTTCGGGTTATTCGTGCGCGAATCAACGAAGTTGTAGCCAATTCTCAGTATCACTTGCGAGTGATCAACGATTGAGTTGTAGGTCTTTCAACACGGTATCTTACGAGATCAACGGGTTGGAGATAGCTAGATTCCGGCATCGTCATGATCAACGGAATTGAGCATTTATCATTCTGTCGGTTTATTGACACGAAATCATCGTTTCGTGTGGAAGATCTGAGTCAATTGCTCGGCTGCATCAAGTTGGTATCAAAGTTGTGTTCTCCGCTGCGTCAATTTTGCCATTAGAGCCTAACCCGAGCCTAACCAGAGCCAGATCAGAGTTAGATCGGAACCGGATCAGAGCCAAACCGGAGCTATGTCAGAGAAGGAAATGAGATTGTATAGATCATGCCACCAAGACGTGCTAATTGCTTTCATAATGTTGAAGATTCGTATAGAAGACAAGAAGCTGAGCAGATGGAACAACATATCAATGAAAAGTTCAATGAGGGTATTGAAAAATTGTAGAAATTGATGAACGATATGAATCGAAGTCAAAAAAGAACGTCACCAGTTTCGAACCTGGGTGGAACATGGTTTCACCATCGGTTTCGGATGAGAGGAGGATGTCACCACAGTCTTATCGAGATTGGAGAGAATCATCAGTTTCAATGATGCATGGACGTAGAGATGTGGATGGTCAGGATCGGTATCGAAATACATTTGATTTTGAGGAATATGGTGATGGAGGTAGCATTCATTATCAAAATCGAAGCCAAGTGCGAAATCAATATCTGGATTCGGAAAATGATCGTAAATGGGAGTCAGGTATGAGGATAGAAATTCCAGAATTCAAAGGTGGTATGCAAGCAGAAGAATTTCTTGATTGGTTGTCGACTGTTGAAGAAATTTTGAAATTCAATGATGTGCCTGAGAATTGCAGAGTCCATTTAGTTGCTACAAGACTATGGGGAAGAGCTATGGCTTGGTGACAACAAACTAAACTAACTCGGGAGAGAATGGGAAAATCAAAAGTTGTCACTTGGGAGAAGATGAAAAAGATGATGAAAGCGACTTTCTTGCTGTACAATTATCAATCTCTTATGTATCATCGTTTGCAGAATTTAAGACAAGGGACGAAGACAGTAAATGACTATGCAGATGAATTCAATCAATTTATTGCAAGGAATGATATTATGGAAACCGAGGAACAGCTAACGGCTAGATATGTTGGAGGATTACGAATGCAAATTCAAGAAATGGTTAATATGTTTAATCCAATGTCTGTTGCTGAAGCACATCAAAAAGCTCTAGCTTGGGAGAAACATGGGAGACGAGGAAGTGGTGTGTTTACGGGTTCTAACAACCAGAGTAAGAGTGCTAGTAGCAGTGTTAATGTTTCCAAGGCAGTCAATAAACCAATTATCAATGAAGCCGCTAAAGAAAAGGTCAATAACAGTATCAAGTGCTATAATTGTCAGGAGTTTGGCCATAAAAGTAATGAATGTACAAAGCCAAAGAGGAGAGCATTAGTTGCAGAGGAATGTGAGTACGAGGATATGGAAGCTGAAGTTGATTATTCTTAACCGTCGAAGTTTGATGAAGATGAAGAAGTTGTGTCAGGAAACGAAGGGTGTAATTTGATGATGAGGAGGACTTGTTTAGTGCCAAAGCATGAGAATGATTCTAGTTGGCTGAGAAGTAATATCTTTCAGTCTACATGTACTATCTTGGGAAAGGTTTGTCGATTTGTTATTGATGCAGGAAGCTGCGATAACATTATTTATGAACAAGCCGTCACGAAGTTAGGGTTGAAGACTGAAAAACATTCTAGACCTTATAAACTGGCATGGCTAAAGAAAGGTGGAGAAGTGACAGTGGGAATATGAGCATTTGTTAGATTTTCTATTGGGAAGAAGTACAAAGATGATATATGGTGTGATGTTGTGGATATGGATGTGTGTCATCTACTATTGGGAAGACCATGGCAATATGATAGAGCTGTGCAACATAATGGTCGCACCAACAGCTACAATTTCATGTTCGAAGGAACCCAAATTACCTTAGTTCCTAAGAAGCGTGAACAAAGTGAAAACAAGTCTGAGAAGAAGGTGGAATCAACTAGTCTATTATCTACGAGAAAATTTGTTAAAGAAGTGAAAGATAGCGCTGAATTGTTTATGTTGATTGGGTATGAAACAAGTGAAGATCTTGAAATTCCTGCAGAGGTTAGACCGGTGTTAAATGAATTTGAAGATGTCTTTCCTGCGGAATTACCCAAGGAATT
Organism: Allium cepa; assembly: GCA_030765085.1. NCBI lineage: Eukaryota > Viridiplantae > Streptophyta > Magnoliopsida > Asparagales > Amaryllidaceae > Allium > Allium cepa. The sequence goes on from CM060938.1 coordinate 921,208,807, forward strand.
ACCTCCACTAAGGGACATACGACATCAAATTGATCTAGTGTCAGGTGCTGTTTTACCGTATATGCCGCATTATCGTATGAGTCCAAAAGAGCATGAAGAGTTGAGGAGACAGGTTGAGGAGTTGCTTAAGCAAGGGCGTGTTCCAGAGAGTCTCAGTTCTTGTGTTGTACCAGCTCTGTTGGTACCAAAGAAAGATGGTTCATGGAGAATGTGTACAGACAACATGGCCCTCAACAAAATAACTGTCAGATATAGATTTCCTATGCCAAGACTTGATGATCCATTGGATCAACTCAGTGGGTCTGTATTCTTTTCTAAGATCGATCTTAAGAGTGGTTATCATCTGATTCGCATAAGACCAGGTGATGAATGGAAGACAGCATTCAAGACTCGGGAAGGATTATATGAATGGCTGGTCATGCCATTTGTTCTCTCTAATGCACCAAGTACATTTATGAGGGGGATGAATCAAATTTTCAGATCTTACATCGGAAAGTTTGTTGTAGTCTACTTTGATGATATCTTGATATATAGTGCTAGCAAAGAGGAGCACATTCAACACTTGCGAAAGGTGTTAACTATTCTTCGTCAAGAACAGTTCTATGCAGCGACGAAGAAATGCGTGTTCATAACGCCAAGTGATTTATTTTTGGGTTATGTCATGTCCAAGGAAGGGATACAAGTGGACCAGAGTAAAGTAGCCGCAATCAGAAATTGGCCACAGCCCAAAACTATAACAGAGTCGTAAGTTTCCATGGGTTAGCTTCATTTTATCGAAGATTTATACCGCACTTTAGTAGTGTAATGGGTCCTGTTACTGATTGTATGAAAGGAAAGCAGATTTCATGGACGAAAGAGGCAGGATCTGCTTTTGAACAGATGAAGGAACTTTTAACCTTGGCACCGATTCTAGTGTTGCCAGATTTTCAGTTACTATTTGAGTTACATACGGATGCATATAAAGTTGGAATTGGAGCAGTGTTGATTCAGAAGGGTCGTCCAATTGCCTATTTCAGTGAAAAACTTTCTGGAGCAAAGATGAGATACAATACTTATGATGTGGAATTTTACGCTATCGTGCAAGCTGTGAAGCATTGGAGACATTTACTTATTCCACAAGGAATTTGTTTTGTATACAGACCATGAAGCATTGAAACATTTACAAGGGCAGAATAAAATTGCAGCTAGGCATGCATCGTGGATAGCTTATTTGCAATAATTTACATTCGTCGTAAAGCACAAGTATGGAGTAACTAATCGCGTCGCCGATGCATTGAGTCGGAGGGAGAATTTACTGACAACCATGCGAGTAGAGGTGATGGGTTTTGACTTACTTCCAGATTTGCTTACTTCAGATTCTTATTTTTCCAGGATCCTAGACAAAGTCAAGCAAGGAAACATGGATGGGTATATGCTGGTTGATGGGTTTCTATTCAAAGAAAATCAGTTGTGTATTCCAAATTGCAGTTTGCGAATGAAGATCGTCAAAGAATTACATGAAGAAGGACACGTGGGCCGCGACCTTAATATGCAGTTGATTTCAAAGTCTTATTTTTGGCCGTCAATGAGAAAGGAAGTTGAAAAGTTCGTTCAGAGGTGCCATATTTGTCAAGTTTCAAAGGGGACCGCGGCAAATGCAGGTTTATATATACTGTTGCCTATACCTACTAAACCATGGGTGGATGTTAGTATGGACTTTGTATTGGGATTGCCGAGAACGCAACATGGCAATGATTCTATCCATGTGGTAGTTGATCGGTTTTAAAAGATGGTACATCTTATCGCACGCAAGAAGACTACAGATGCAGCTAATGTCGCACAGTTATACTACAGAGAGTTCTATCGTCTTCATGGGTTGCCTGAATCTATTGTATTGGATAGAGACACTCGTTTTCTGAGTCATTTTTGGATGAGTCTATGGAGAATGGTCAGGACAAAGCTGAAATTTAGTAGTGCTTATCATCCACAGACGGATGGACAGACAAAAGTTGTGAATAGATCCCTAGGTAATCTATTAAGATGCCTCGTGAATGACAATTTGAAGAGTTGGGATTCCAAGCTGTGTCAAGCTGAGTTTGCACACAACCATGCAGTTAATCGTAGCACCGGATTCAGTCCATTCCAGGTCGTTTGCTCAACGATTTCGAAGGGACCATTAGATTTATCTACAGTACCACAGCAGAAAGGAGTGACCAAACGAGCTAGTGATTTTGTGAATGAATTGCAAAAGTGCCACAAGGTTGTGCAAGAACGATTGCTTAAGGCAAATGAGAAATATAAGCAATCCACAGATATTAAACGACGAAATGTGGAGTTTAAAGAAAGGGATTTTGTATATGCAGTATTGACTAAGGATCGATTTCCTATTGGTACTTACAACAAACTAGCTGCAAGAAAGATTGGTCCTTTGGAAATCGTAAAGAAGATTAATGAGAATGCTTATCAGTTAAAATTGTCGAATCATATCAATACTGCTGATGTTTTCAACGTCAAACACTTGATTCCATATCATGAGAATATGCAGGTCGAAGAAGAGGAAAGTGTAAATTCGGGGACGAATTCTTTTAAACCAGGGGAGGATGATGCAACGCACCATGCTTTAAGTCGTATGTCGCCTGCCTTCTCAAGTCGCCCGCGCATTAAAGATAACGAGTTAAGAAATCAAGTCGCCTTTCCTTAGGTCGCTACGACCTTCCGAGCTACGACCTAACGAGCTACGACCTAGCAAGTTATAACGCATTCTCACTTATGCTGCCTGCCTATAAGTCGCTCAGTTCCTTAGGTTGCTTTCTTATGCCGCATTGACTTAAGTTGTTATGGAATGCCGCAATTCTTAAGTCGCCCTGAAGCTGATATTTCTTATGTCGTTGTTGTTAAGTCGCTTATCTTATCTCGTTTGTTGTTATGTCGTGCTGTTGTAACTTGTATATGTTAAGTCGTGTATTGTTGTAACTCGTGTGCTGATAAGTCATGTGTTGTTGTTATGTCGTATATGTTATCTCATGTGTCGCATGGATTGAGTCGTGTGCTGTGTTGTAATTCCTATAAATGAGGGTGGGTTGTCATTTGTAAAAAAGAGTTGATTTTGGAATAAAGTTTTTGTGTGCGCTTTGGCCACTTTTGTTAAAGTTGAGTGTGATATCCTTCTTCTTCCATCTTCGGGTTATTCGTGCGCGAATCAATGAAGTTGAAGCCAATTCTCGGTATCACTTGCGAGTGATCAACGATCGATTGTAGATCTTTCAACACGGTATCTTGCGAGATCAACAGGTTGGAGATAGCTAGATTCCGGCATCGTCACGATCAACGTAATTGAGCATTTATCGTTCTATTGGTTTATTGACACGAAATCATCGTTTCGTTTGAAAGATCCGAGTCAATTGCACGGCTACGTCAAGTTTGTATCAAAGTTGTGTTCTCCACTGCGTCAGTGGGGGAGAGTGTAACGACCCATAAAAATTCGATAATTAAATTTTTTAATTTAATAAGATTTCATGGTTAATGTGGGAAGAATTAAAAATTTGTAATTTATTTATGATAATAATAATAACTAGAATGAATTGCAACAAATTTTATCTAAGTTAATTATTTATGAATTGAATGAAATCCCAAATCAATTGAAATAATATATAGTCAATGGTAATGGAATGAAGTTGTATTATATTGGAAATTGTGACACTTGCTTGTAAATAATAAAATTATAATTGCGTTTAAAAGTTAACGGTGATAATTATTTAAGTTACCTATTCATTTAGTTAGTCGAATTGAATTTGGGAACCAATTGCAATTGAAATGAAATTTTATATATTAGTTGAGTGCATTATCTCTAACTGAAGTTAAATAATAATGTGGAATTCATTTGATGTAATATAGTTATCGACTAATAACGAAAATTTATTTAAAATCCAATATTGAAATCCGTCAAATATTGAACAATTAAATTGTTCAAATTTAATATTTGGAGTTTATTGAATAATTGAATAGCGGGAATTGAATAACTGTTTAATGGAAATGGTTGTTCTATAATTTGAATTTGTTTCAAAGGTTAATTTTATAAGTTCGTTTTTGAATATTTCAAAAAGATAGTTATTTAAGAATAATCAAATTGTTTAAATTTGATATTTGGAATTTATTGAATAATTGAATAACGGGAATTGAATAACTGTTTAATGAAAATGGCTGTTCTATAATTTGAATTTGTTTCAAAAGTTAATTTTATAAGTTCGTTTTGAATATTTCAAAAAGATAGTGATTTAAGAAAATCAAATTTGTTTATATTTAATATTACAGATATTTGAATAATTAAATTCCGAATTTGATATTGAAATTTTAATGTATGAAAATAGAGTGAATAACTGAAATTCGATTTAATATGATTCAAATTGGTTTCCAAAGTGAATATAAGTTATATTTGGATTATAATAGAGTTAATAAGATTTTAAAATTGGAATTTTAAGAAATTCTGTAAATTTTGAAAAGTCATCGATTTAATCGACGAGTTAAAATAGCCTTCCGGGGCACAGTCTCGGATTTCAACGAAATCAGTTCCATTAGATCCATAATAGTATATTATTATCGGATTTCAAATTTCGTAACGTTTGGAGTTATCGTTTGGTCGTACATGTTAGAAACGCGTTGAAATTAATATCGAAATTTAATATTTCAATTCGATTCAAAAAGCTATCTTCTCCATATGATCGAATTAGGACTGGAAACCTTTTCCATTGTGTTCGGAATAGGCGTGCAACATTATAAACGCCTAGTGGAATGTCTCGATAGGAATTTGAAATTTTATGCTGCTTTTAAATGAGATATTTGTCATTAATTAATAATTTTAAATTGTTTTAAGTCAATCTCAGCTGTATATCCCATCCAATCAGCCGCCCTATGATTTGATCTGCATATTCCTTCTGTAATATGCTTCTTTCCTTCTTCTTTGATATAGCAGTCGAGTAGAACAGTAAGGAGGAAATAAATCAAAACTTCAAAATTTCTTTCTCTTCCAATACTCGATTAAAAATCACGAAATCAATTTTAAAAATCAAATTTCATCTTGAGCTTCGAAGTGGTATGCGATTTGAAGGGTGCGGCTATGATTTGGAAACGACAGTGAGGACGAACGTGTGCAAGGATAGCTAGGGTTTGGAAATTTTATCCATTCGATCATCGATTCGTCTATTTGAGTTTATACTTTAACTCAGCAAGGGCGTGAGCATCATCTGTGATTTTTTTTGTGAAGCTCGGGAGGTAGTTTGGGGCATGCGACTTAGGCTAGGTCGAGACGGGAGTGCAGGTCGCGTTCGTCCTGGTGGTTGAGGTGGCTCTGTTGAGGTGCTTGGTAGGTAGAGTACGTGACGAGAAAGACATCGGGAAAGTCGAATCTGGATTTCGTGCATCGAAGCTCCGTGTCACTATCAGATCGTGCGCACATGTTTGGGTTCTTCTTTGTTTCGTGTGCAGGCATTGGCAAAGGATGAGAGAAGAAGCTTTGTAGTTGGGCTGGGCCAAATAATTTGGGTATGCGTTGTTTAAAATGTAATTTAAATTGTTTTATAATTAAATTTTCAATCAATTTATAACTGGTATATCTCCTTCGTACGAGATCAGAATCGGATGAAACAAGCGGCGATGGGATCATGGCGACAAGCACTATGCTCTGGGACCGATTTGGAGATGTTTTAGAGCCCGTTAAAATTTTAGGTCAAATTGAACGTCGTTCGATTTGATTTGAAATTGAAATTCAAGGTGAGTGTATTCTAACGCTCACAACATACTAGAATATCTTTATGCTTGTTAAATTTGATAGTATGAAGTGATATAATTTTACTTGTTGTTGTTTGATAAACTAAACCGTCATCTAGATTGTCATCGAATTTAATGCTAGAAATTAAAATTGACAGTCAAATTGAAATTAAAATTTTATTGCAATTTAATTGCCTGATATTGATAACTATGAAATTGTCGTGAATTGTATTGTCTATTGGATGATTTATTTCGATGGATGCTATTGGTTGATATTTAAATGTTTGGATGTTTATTTGCTTATATATATATCCTGTTAAACATACATATGACACTGTGATTGGTTTAAGTGATATATATTCATCCCTGACATTTAATTGAAATAAATAATCACTTGGTCATAGAATAGAAAATTATATATGGACACCAGATTGGTTAAATTGATAATTTTTAAAAATCGTTGATTTGAAATTTATTTAAATGTTTTGATTTAAAAGTTATAAATAAAATCAATTTATAGAAATCAAATTTATTGCAAATTTGAGTTGAGAATGTTGAAATAAATTTTGGTTAAGAGAAATTGTTAAATAATTTAAGTTGAGACTTTGAAATTTAAAATCGGGATATGATTGAATTTCGAAATTTTATTTGTTTTAAAGATCGAACATTATTTCGAGCTTTGAATATTACTATGTAAAAGTGATATAAAAAAGATATTTTGTAATTGAGCTCGGAAGTGAATCATATTTGAAAACTTGGATTTAAATTTGAATATTGAATTATAATTTTGTTTAGTGTTATAAATCGATATTTTGAAAAATCAAGCTCAAAATCGATATAAGTTGAAATTGAATTAATTTGAGGTCAAAGTTGGCATTGATTTGAAATTGGGATGTTATAATTGAAATGGGTTGGTTATGAAGCTGTTTTTTTTTCTTGTTTTTCCCAAAAAAATTACTCTGTTATATAAACCATTTTTAAGATACTTAAACTATTTTAACCTACATTAACCATATTAAATCATTTTTAACCTATCTTAAACCATGTTAACATATTTTTATCTATTTTAAATCTACTTAACCCAATTTAAATTATTTTAAACTAATTTATCTATTTTAATTTATTTTAATTATATTTAATCTGATCTAAAGCTATTTACCTGTTAATTATGTGACGACCCAAACTCGATGTCCGATAAACGACATCAAATTCGTATCGTCGGAGCTTATAACAACAATTAGATGAATATAAAACAGTGGAACAGAATCAATATCATACATATCATCACAGATACATCATCATAATAATATCCATACAACATCAGAGTACATAATACATGAATCACACATCTCCAAATAAACATCATAGTACTACAACAGTGATCATATATCCAAAAGGACTTCAAATGAAAGAAGTGATAACGAACTCCCAAAAGCTAAACACCTAATATCTCCAAAAAGCTCCTAAGAATATCTCCAAGATAAGAGCTCCAAAATACTGTTATTCCAAAATACGGAAACCTGCTACTAGGCTGCCCGTGTGAAAATAATGGGCACCCAGAGTTTAGGAAATAAACAATAAACTCCGGGTCAGTCATGGGACTGGTATGAGTAAACAAAAACAGTTGCATTTAAATAAAACAAGATTTATAAAAGAATTTTCGGAATGCTTTTAAAAATGGAACTACCATAAGACCTCCCGCCACACACACAATGCAAACGCAGAATTGGAGGAGATTTCTTCTTATGATAGTTAAATATGCTTGATACGAGAAATGAATTCTTTGATATTATTATTAGTGTATAGTGAGGAAAGCATTTCAAAAGTAGAATATTAATCTTAGCCAGCATAGACATTTCGAACTATGCCTACTATAGCTACCATCTAAACAGTGGTGACCACCATAAGTAAATGGCGGGTTCTACAACTAAAACCGTACAGGGTTTCGTATTGGGAATTGGATTTCCAACAAATGGTCAGGCCAAGGAACTTCCCATTGCCACATGAGAACGCCTCTAGAAGGACGTCCCCGAGAACCAAACTGGATCTCTGCCAACACAAGCCTGGGTTACCCCTAACTGGTTAACTACTGACACGAGTATGCCACCTCCCGGTTGTAACCAACCTTTAACCGGGGCCCTAACATCAAATCACAAAACAAGATATATATAGGTTTGTGATGTCCACATAAGTAAGTATCTGGGCTCCATACCATGATACCACTTCTATCCAGAAGGAGATGTACATACCCTAAAGGGCGCTACCCCCAATAACCTTACTGCATCTTTCCTGTTTTGACCATTCCGGAATGTGAGGCTCGACGAAGTATCATCCACAAAACTACGCTTTGGTACAAAGCCATGTTTTGGGTCAACAAATGATCAAAGTAATGATCACAAAGATAAATGATCAAACAAATGATCATATCACAAATGATCAAACAATGACCATTACCCAGCAACACTTAGCATGTCACATTACCAAATTGGGAATATATCGCTGATAACCTTCAACTACATAACCTCTGAGCTCGTACGTCTCAAAGAAGGGTGTTAAGCTAAGAGAATAAATTCTCCGCCACCAACAGAAATATATTTAAAAGAAATCGGCTTTATATCTCAATTTGTAATGTCATACATACAATCCATACAAGTCTGTTCCGGGCTCCAACGGAACCGAAGGCACTTCCAAAGAAGTCCTTGCAATCCGGATATCCACAATCCTGATCGGATTCCCCATCACATATGGAGAACTCTATACCGGAGCAACTCGGTGCAGAGTCAATCGACAGGTCATCCTATTGCTCTCGCAAATACCCGGTCTTCAACACCGGTCTTCAATTGCTATCCATAACGTCGAATCACATATTCGAAATGGGTTATATGACACAAAGGTCCTTTCCCGGCTAATTCGAATAGTGAGTGTCAAATTTTAAAACATGTGGATGTCATGCACAAATATTCACAGGTTCGATGTGGGTTTCGGATAACCAACTGAAATCCGATTCCCTGTCGCATCGAAGTTTAAATGCCGTTTTACGGGCAACAAGGTTTTCACATCAATACAGAACAAATCATAATCACAGTGCATCACATGGCAATTACATCCTACAGAATTACAAGCAGAACAGAGATATCAATATAAGTTAACAACAATAGTTAATTATTTACCAATCAAAACGAATGAGATAAATTAACCAAATAATTATTTTATTGATTATTCAATCAATGATTTATTATTCTTAATGATAAATAAATTAATCTAATCATCTTGATACATTGATTTTTCCTTAATTAGTTATTTTAATTAACCGCCAATTAAATTAATTAACTTGCTTTATCAAATCAATAAATTCTTAATTGTAAATTTATTTGAGTACTTAATTGTTTATTAAATCAATTTTTTATCACAAACTTTAAATCATTCTAAATTCCTTTTCAAAAACTATTGATAAAAATTGTTTACCTTAATTTCCATTTGAAAGTCTGTTTTATACTTTAAAAATTAATTTATTGTTACATTGGAATTTTAATGTAAATTAATTTAAAATTCTTCTTTTATAATTTAATCATTTAATTAAAGGGTTATATAAATTTTTATTTTAAATTTTCTTTACATAATTAAAGAATTAACAAATTCTAAAGCATTTGTTAAATAGTTTAACTTAACAAAATCTAAATTGTTTATATTGCAAAACACAAAATTTTCTTAACATTTTTGACTTAAAGTTTCGAATGGGCTTAGCCCATATAAAACAACCCGAGTAAAAACAGGGTTTCACTCGTGTCTATTCCGAGTCCATCACGTTACCTCCCCGAGACTTCCCATTTCTCTCCTCCTCCCAGTTTCTTCTTCTTCTTTTTTTATTTTCTCAAAGTTAAAACCTATAGCTTCATTTTTTAAAGACTCGAGCATAAGCGACGAGAAACTCGAGTAAACTCCCGTGCCTTCCCTGTACGTTTCTTCCCCAACCTTCTTCTTTTCCCTGTTTCTCTGTTTCTTTTTTTTTTATAACGTGATGATACTCCTCGCGTCTCCATGCACGTGCACAGAGCGCCGCCACGTCTCCGGTGCCCTTCGACACCTCCCACAAACCCAAATTCGACCCCCAACTCAAAATCAAATCTCAGTATTTCGAACGAAAGTCGAAATCAAAATACGCCTATTGCTCGACCCTTCAGCTCGAACCCACCGAACAGAATTTGCTTCGCCGCCACGCCTCGAGTCACCAGAAAGTTCGTGACTTCGGTCTTACCACGTTCATACCCTAAGCCACCATTTCCCAAGTCCTCGTGAAGCTCGGCACCTCTGAGATGATGAACTCACCTCGTTTCTTTTTCCACTGCAACACGGAGCTTAAACCCTAACCTCGATTCGAGTCATCAATCTATACAATGAATTATTTTTCTGATAATTTTCTCGAGTTCTCTGACGTTCAAGCTTGCTACAAATAAATTTTCAGCCTTTATAATTTGATTTATAACCAGAAATTCGAAGAAAAACGATATGGGCTCATGCTCGAACTGCTCCGTATATACCCAACTAGAAATCTTCATTTCTGTTGTAAAAATCATGATTTGTAGTAAAAATTTAATCTATTAACTTGGATTAGCTTTTTATAATACTTGAGTTCATCACAATTTCCCTTGATTGCCTGTAAATCAAAATAACAGTGGTATATTTCTTCAAATCATATTGAAACAGTTTTAAAGACTTGATTTCAGATTTAACTTCTTGTTTGATTGGAGACTTTTATTACTTAACAATGTTCCAATGTAAATAAATTAAATTTTTTTGAATAAATGATCAAGTTCTGTGATCAATACAGAGAAGATGAAATGCAGAGCAACCTATATATGCAGAATGTATTTCAGAATAAAACACAAACACTACTATGTAAAATCAATAAAACTATATTACTGTTAACATAAAGTTTTAAAGTTGATGTTTACTCACTTGGCAATATTTGAAACAGAGAATATTTTTGTATTGAAAAGTTGCAGCAGTTTTTTTTTTCTTTCTTCCTGGATCTACTCTTGAACCCTGCTTTGATTAGCTGAATAAACTTGCTCCAGTTTGTTGAATAAGGTGATGTTTGCTTTTATTTCTTTTTATTTTCTTTTCTGATCTTTGCAAAAATTTGTTGAACGAAATAAAACTAAAACAAATGCTATGTATACATATATAGAGGAGATTGTTTGTATTAAAGGCAGGTTGCAACTGTTGCAAGCCAGTCCTTTGGTCAGATTATATTTTTTTTTTATTTACCATGCCATCCTAACTTAGGCTGAAATGATATTTTTGCTTGCTTGAGAAGATGGCATTTAATGCCCATGCTCCCATCTTTACTAACATACCATTTATATGTATATATATATAGGCTGAGTTGAAAGGCATTAAATGAGAGCATGTTCTTTGCATCTCTACCAGGCCGTGCTCATGCTTTTGTACATTTACAAGTGCTAGATCTTGTTTGCTTTCCCTTTACAGTTTATATATTTTCTTTTCTTAGTTGTATCATTTTGTTTTGTAGACTTTTCTTTGCATACTCTTTTGTTTTTGTTATCTTGTTGTTTACATACAACCTCACAACAAAACATACTTGCTTGGTTTGATTTATGTTGCACTATAGCCATAAAACCTTATTACTAATCATACACTTAACTTAATCTAATTAAAGCTCAACTATCAACATTTAAATTTATAATACATATTTCACTTAATGGTTTAAGACAAATTTCTTATTTGCTAACATACATATATGCTATTCATTTTTTTATATGTATTATTAAAGCATGATGTAATGTTTTATATTTTTAATAAGTGTTATCTTGTTTCATTTGATTATTATAAGTACATTTTATTTTTATTTTTATCTTAATGAGGGCTGTTTTATCTTATTACTATTTTTGTTGCAAGACAAATTTACTTTTGTTTTACTAAATGAAAGTGTTTGTTTTTAATTAACTTAGTTCTTATTTGTTTTGCTTATATTTTGTTTTTTTATGGTTTAAAACAAATTCTTGTTTTGTTATACATTTCATTTACTTATTACATATATTTTATTTTAAAATTTAACAATGTATGTATGCATTTTGTTTGTTTTGCTAATGTTTGTTCTTATTGTTATTTATTTATTTAATTCCATACAATTTTATAATATTAATATCAACCAATTTTTATTTCTTTTGAAATTCTCAAATTTAATTTTAAAAGGCTAAACGATTTACCGAATTTTAATTTAGTAAAATCCCGGGATGTTACAAATTATATCTAATCTATCTTAAATCCATTTAACTATAGTCAACTAATTTATCTATTTGAAATCCATTTTAAATATTTTAAGTATTTTAACTATTTTAATTATTTAAACTACTTTTAAACTACTTAAAACTATTTTCTAAAATTTCAAGCTGGTCAACAAGGTGAAATGTTTATGTTTAAATCTTGAATTTAAATACGAATTGGGTTAAATGAAGTTGCAACCTAAATTGAAATTCGAAATGAGCTTAAAATCGAAATGAGTTGAGCCAAGAAATGATTTTCGAAACAGAATCTTACATTTTGAATAGATATGATGATATTTGAAATGGATTTGATTTTTGAAGCGAATATGATATTTTGATATCAGTTATGAATTGATTTGAAATGTAAAAGTGCCATCGGTGTAATAATAAGTAGTTATTAAAGAGACCGGGATCAGATATGGACATACTCTCTGCCGATACCGAAAACCACTCTAATAACTAATATACGCGGAGTGTTGATCCAGAATGAAGTGGATGGTTTGGTGATCGCGTTGACTGAATAAAGAGAACGATATTGAATGACCATTGACATGACTAAAACAGGAGCCGCGCCGGGCCATTGAGGTTCGCCATCTCTAGCGGACACACCTCTTCAATACCTTATCTATCTCTTAGGTGATTCGATTTGGGTGCGCCCCTTTATTTGGAGTGTTGTTTCGCGGTGTTGAGGTAGCTGCTGGCTATGCTCAACATCAGTCCAGATCACGCAACTAGTAGTATCCTACTTGGTATCGCCTCATGTACCTTGTCATACTGATTACCCTATTCGCGACCACTACGAATTTTTTGTGTTATACCTATGGGGTACTCCTCTGATAACCACTAGTTTACGGTGCGGTTTACTGTGCTGTATAGACTATGGCATTATAAAATGTGTTAAGGGGAATTATGGTAATGCCTTAACGCTATTTTAATACTTTTACTTTACTGTAGACATATTATAATAGCGTATAGTACTACATAGTAGATAGTTTAACAAATCCTTGAGAGATGGAAAATCCCGTAACATCTCTTAAGTTATTGCACTCACGTTGACACTGGATAGGAGATGTCAAACCCTGTAAACATCTCTGACGCCGTTACACTCATATTTACTTGTGATTGATTTAACATACATGAGGATATTTTAGTCCTGACTCAAGTGTTTTGTCTTTTCATTACGCTCGGGTCAGACCTGAGTTTTTCAGCTTATTGATGATCTATTCTGGAGGACGAAGACGAAGATTTGGTATACTATTACTATTATTATCTTTGCATCATGCTGTCTTCTGCATTATTTTATTTGTTCTGTTGTATATGTATAACTCTGATAAATGTTGTATAAATAATGATCAAAGTATAGTAAATAGCTTCATGAACTGTTTATTTGACTATTATATTTTATCGTTCCGCTGCAAGATTCTGTGTTGTTTCATTTCCTTTATTTCCCTCTCTTTTCTTTTCTTATTTACCCCAATTAATAATCCTCCATTTTGAATGGTTTGGAATCGGCATGTGTATTTGATCGTCAGTTTAAACTGTCCAAAAAGGACGGTCGTTCCATGACACAACGAGGCAATGCTGGGGTAGATATATCAATTACACACACGGGCTGGTGGTAACGCATAGCAACCACTATCGCCCATCTCGGAACATACTCCCAAAAATATCGAAGGGTGCAAACAATCAATCACAAAAGCAATAGAATGGTATCGAAGAAATGTGTCTGATGGGAGGAATGACCTCACTTGGCCCGAGATCGCTCCTGTTTTAGCCACCTTAAGCCAACTCATGGGAGTCGAGTCCACATTCATACCTCAATAGGATCGTCGCCACCATCCTACTTCATTATGGAATCTCCGCCGCGTACACGGTTGTCAAAGTGGTTTTCAGTATCAATAGAGAGTTTGCCTATATCTGATCCCGATCTCTTTAACAACCCATTGTTATTACAACACTATGGCCATTTCAAATAGTACATACTTTAAAACCAAAATATCATTCCATTTCAAAACCAAGTATGATATCATTAACATTTTTAAAACCCAATCAATATGATATCTTACCATTTTAAAACCAAATCAATATGATATCTTTCCGTTTAAAATATTTTCTTCCGAAACCATAGACTTTCAAAGTTATAACGTTCAAAACCAAAATACTTTGAAACCATAAGACCTTGAAAACTATAATACTTTGAAATCATTACATTTGAAAACGTTATCATTTGGAAATCATAGTAACTCGAAACCATCATGCTTTGGAAATATTCTTATTTGGAAATCATAGTACTTTAGAAATATAACCAAAAGTAAAATACCCATGTTTTTCAATAAAAATATCATATTACTTTAAATCACTTAAATCAAAATTTAAGTTAAAATTCCATATATTTTAAAATCTCAAATACTTTATATAATAAAACAATTTCCTCAAATCTCACAAATCAATTCCAAAGCAACTCGAATTCCTAAATCCCAATTTAATCACATCTCAATTCCTCATTTTCAATTCAAATCAGTTTTTTAATAAATCATTTCAAATTATATCAATTTCAAACACCGATTTAAACCAAAAAATAAACCGTTTCACTTTCAACATATTTTAAAGCTTTAAATATTCCATATTTCAAAACTAAATTTGAAAATCTCATATATATATATATATATATATATATATATATATATATATATATATATCAAATTTGCTTTCAATTATTCAGCTTTGAAATATTCACTTAATAAAATACAATATCTTTTAAATAAACTCAAATTTCAAATCACTGAATATCTTATTCCAATTATCTAAACTTGAACATTCTTTACATCATCCTAAACCAAAACCCAGTTATAAAGTCATATCTTTAAATCACCAATTCAATCCGTTTCAAATCAATTTAACTAAAGCCAATTCTTAAATAAATACAATTTTAAATAAATTTTAAATCCACTTTAATTTAAAACTTATTTATAAAATAATTTCAATATCCAATAATACCATTTATATATCTTTCCCAAACCATAGAAATCATTTTCAAAATAATTATATATATACATATGTAGATCACAGTTTCTATATATAATTTTCTATCCTATGGTCAAGTGATGCTGATATTTATCATTTCAATCCGCAATTTAAAAATATAAATACGGGTATATATATCATTTCAACCCGCAATCCTTGATTCAGTTCAATGAAAATTGCTTGGTCCTATCATTACAACCCATAACGATTTTCTCCTATGCTAAGGTCCGTTTGGCAACCCATAGTGAATTCTATACTAACAGGAAACTTGCAGAATGATAACAGATATGATAA